>OW964185.2:0-10000000 GCA_943136025.2 Agrotis puta | reverse complement strand
AGCGAAGCAAACACTTCCGCGCCAAGCAAAACGTCGACCGGACCGGGCTTATCAAAGTCCGGGTCAGCTAAATCAAGGTTTTTCAAATGAGGCCATGAAGCAGTATTTAAGCGAGATGAAGGCATAGTACCGCAGATTGAAGGCAAAGAGAGCGCTTCGATTTTTAAGATGGTCTCTCCTTTGACACCGATTTCCAACTGAATGGACCCAGACACTGCCGCAGCAGATGAACCGAGACCGTGAATCTTCCGCGTAGTTGGAATGGACTCAAAACCTAACTTCTCGATTGTCCTTTCGGTAACGAAATGAGCTTGGCTGCCAGAGTCGACTAAAGCACGAAACGATTGAAATTGACCATTACGGTCTCGAATTTGCACCCGCGCTGTCGATAACAAAATAGCAGATCGATTAGAGGAAGCCTTAAGGACGGATTCTGACGTAGATGGCACAGAAACGCTATTACAATTCTGTGATTCGTTTACACTTGGGTGAAGTAATGTATGATGTCGTTGAGAACACTGACGGCACCTAAATAAAGATTTACAATCTTTGAGACTGTGTGAAGGACGAAGGCAGTTAAAGCACCACTTATGTAAATTAGCGTATTCTTGTCTTTCGTCGACAGTCTTCTTGCCGAAGTCAGGACAGGACGATATGGTATGATCCTTTCCGCAAAAGGAACATTTAATATTAGATGAAGTACTGGAAGGAGCAGGCTTTTCCGTTACAGTTGATTTATTAGGTTGAGATGATGAATTACTGTTTTTTGTCGCTACAAACGACGAAACCTTCTTTTGATTAGCTTGTGCTGATTTTTCTGTTGAACGTGGTTTCTCAACTGACACGCGCGGACTAGATGTAAAATGAATGTCTCGCACGAGAGCTTCACACTTCGAATAAAGAAACTGAATTAAAGTGTTGTAACATGGTAATTCAATAGACGAATTACCCTGCTCGTACTCGTATCTTGTTTTAGAATCCAATTTAGAGAGAATTAAATAAGACAAAACAAAGTCCCATTTATCGGTAGGTAATTCCAATTCTTTGAGGATAGTAAGGTTTTCATTAAATGTGTCCAGCACTCGACGAAAATCGTGAGGTGATGTCGGTTTAAAGTTAACATTGAGAATTTCCTTCCAACATTCGAATGCTAGTTCACGTTTGTTGTTATATCGAGAAACTAAACTTTTAAATGCCTCTCGATAATACGCACCCTGAACCGGAAATGTTTTGATTAAACTTAACGCATCACCAGTGAGACTTGATATCAAATAATGCATACGTTCCGTATCAGATAAACTGCCATTTTCATGGATAAGTGACGTGAAAACATCATAAAATTTAGGCCAAGCCTTAATATTTCCTGAAAAAGACGTAATAGTAATTCTCGGAAGCTTTACGTTTAATGAAACATTCGAAGGAGCAGAATTAAAAGAATCATCGTGGGAAGATTTCGGATTCAACTCAGAATGAATCGTTAATATTTTATAATATAGTGCATCAAATTCTTCCCGAATTGAATCTTCACCTTCCTCCAAGGCGGCGTCGATCAGAGATAAAATATCCTGATGAGCGTCTTCAAACTTTTCTACAAGATTTTGAACATCAGAGAAATGAGCGAGAAATAAGCCTACATTTTGTATGTCTGCCTTTGCCTGCTCAGCTATTTCATAAGTACGCTTTAACCGATTGAAAGCAAGAGTACGCTTGCGCCTTAATGAAGGTAAGTCCGTAACATCAAAGGAAATTTGTTTACCAACAGGTTTTTTAATTCTTTTATCTGTACTGCGTCTTCGTACTGTTGAATAAGGCATTATTAAATATTTAATCGAATAAATAAACCAAAACTATCCCGAATAACAATTTATGGAATAATCGACTAACTTGAAATAAATCGATTACAAGATTGAACGTTAAACCGAAAATTACAATCATGCGTTGCACATCACTAGTCGCAACACAATGACGCTGCCGCTTTAACAGTTTACCCACATTTAAAAATGTAAACGAGAAAATAAAATGGATTCTAATAAGAATCGAAATGTTACGTGAATTGAATTAACAATGGAAACGAAATATAATTAGGTTCGTTGTACAAGGGATTTATCCTAATTGCATGGATAATTACTTATTACGACAACGTATGAAATTGAAACGTACGTTTCGAGAATGAATAGTGAATATTTCTAAGGATAGGTGTCACACCAACCTCATTATGCGAGATGAAATTGTTAATTTATTGCGAATTAACAACAGCGTTTTGAGAATAATGAAAATTGGGTGGGACTTCGATAGAATATTGACGATTGCGTTGTAAATTGAATAAAATGGCGGACCACGCTAATGGTGAATCTCGTCGGGGCCTCCAAAAAATATATGTACCGGAACGAAAGAGAATCCGTAGGGATAACGATAAGGAGCCGTTACATATATTGGGGTCGCTCACAATGTATGAACGCCGAAAAAAAGAATAGATTTGAGACAGATTCGGAAAGAGTTCAACTCGCGTTAAATGGCATGCAACATACCTGTTCCAAAACGGGCTCCGCTCTTACCACCTGGCCAGGGGTTGATGAAGGTGCTGGTGACGGGTCTCGGGCACGGAGAGCAGAAATGAAGTGGAATTGTGTAGAATAAAATGCGATAAGCCGTGGATCGCTGCACGCGCGTATCGAGCGAACTCAACTGTCATCTGTCACTTTTAAAAAGGTTCTAGGAAAAGGTGCGTTCAGAAATGGATAGATTTAATAATCTTTTGTAATTACGAAACAAACAGGGTTACCCTATTACGAAAACTATGCTGTCCCTTAAAAATTAATAGATAAATATTAGGTGATGTAATTTCATCAATTTACTGATGACCCCTCAAATAATCCGTCACCTCAAGCTTTTAAAGAACCATGTTGTGAATGCCTATAATTAAAATAAATTTACATTTTATTACTTAATCATACAAATACATTATCTTGAAAGCTATTTTGGTAAACGATTACACAATAATTCTACACTACTATAATCTTAGAAGAGATATAAGTTTGTATGTAGGGGTTAAGAGCGCGTATTCTGAAAGTTGGCAACGTCGCAAATAGTTGTCAAATATTAACAAGTTTTAATTAATTAAGCGATGTTAATGGCATCGTGGAAGATGGCGGGACGAGCTTGACAAAACCGATGACCAGTAGCCCACTTTGGCCCTGGATCGTGAAAACTGGAAGTCATGGGAAAGGCCTTTGACCAGCAGTGGGATGATGTAGGCTAGCAGTATCAGTATCAGTAATGTATGGAAATATGGCTCTGTAGTGCACTAAAAATAGATTAGGGAATGCAATAATTAATATCGTAACACCGAATAAATGTTACCTACACCGCAGTGGTAGACGCCCACTGCGAAGGACGTCGCCAGACGATCTCCGGCCACCGTAGGCGTGAGCATGCGGGCAGCGAGTAATGGGCAACTCGCTGTCCGACCATGGACCATGTCCGGGTCGACGGCGCGTTGTGTTCCACGCGCGCCTCAAAGAGTGTTAGCAGAGTGACGGGGCCCTCCTCTAGAGGGCCAAAGCCTGACGGAGTCGCGGGACTGTATGAATTACCGTGACCCCGGAACGTAAAGGGCTATTGAAGGACACCGTGGATTTTAGTCAGTAGGTACGAGTCTGATAGTCCCTCCCGCTCTGCCCTGGATGGGAGGACTCATTTGATGATTTTACTACGATAAAAAAAATCGCCTTTGTACAGTCAAAAAAGTGCTACATCGCCCATTTGGGATTCCAATTCGCCCCATTTTACTGTTCGAATACTGACTTGGGTTATATTCGAATATTTTTCGAATTTATGAACGTTGTTGGTTTAAAATCAGAGGTGGAAGTATCCTTACCCAAACAAATATTTGTATGACCTACAAGTAGTGAATCTTCCTCTTCCAAAACCAGTCCACACTGGATTCTTTTCTTTAAAGTCCAAATAACGCCAGTTCATATCTTTCTACTCATACATTATACAATCACATAACAGGATATTTTAAAATAAGAGTTTAAAAAAAATAGATAGGTATCTATATATTTATGTAATTTGAGAAACCTGCCATAATTCGCGTTCTCATACCACGCAAAACTCGTTATTGGAATTCGAAGATAATATCAAAGATTCCATTTATTTTAAGAGCACATGTTTATGTAAAACTAGCACTTTGCCCGCGACTTCATCCGCGTAGGTTACGTACTTTCCTAATTCCCCCTTTAGTGCTCCCCTACATTATAATAGGAAGCCGTGTGAAAAATTTCACATTCCTAGCCCCAGATAGTCTATACTAATATTATAAAGAGGAAACCTTTGTATTATACTTATACTTTATACTATATACTAATATTATAAAGAGGAAACCTTTGTATTTTTGTATGTTTGTATTGAATAGGCTCAAAAACTACTGGACCGATTTCAAAATTTCTTTTACCATTACTTAGAGGGATTCTTCCGAATCCGTATAGGCTATATTTTATCCCGGGAAATAGATATATCTAATAACATAGCTTAAGCACCCAGTCTGCTGAGCAAAGGCGCGCGATGCTTTGAGGGAGACTCCGATATTCAATTACTAGGATAGCATGAGTTTACAGGATATAAAAGAAAAGTGTTAAATGTAGACAATTGTTGTATAGAAAGAATTTTTTGATGAGTGCTGTTTGGGGGAGACGCCATCTGTCATTCGTTTGAATTTTTTTAACGTATTTTTTTTACGATTCTTTCAAGGTGGCTACTGGTAGCTTAGTTACCACAGACGATAGAATAGATATTTTTATTCTGAAAGCTGTAGTTACCATTGAGTGGTTTGCGTTGGGGGAGGTTGCAATACTTCAGGACTAGGGAACCATAGGTTTAAAGAGTTTTACCACATTCCTAAGCAGCAGAAAACTGGTGATGGCAATGTACCATCCGCTTGAATTTTATTAAAATCTTTGATTTTACTGTTGTTCCTCTAGCCTACCTTTTGCTATTTTTTATATTTTTTAAATATTTTTTTCTTTTTTTTGTGTTTGTTACTACTACTTACTAATTATATTTTTAATATATAATATATTATAATTTATATATATTTACTTATTATATTTTGTATATTTTTAATATATAAAATATAATAAGTGAAATGAAACTAATGAATAAAGGTCATTTTATAAACATTTTGAGCTATGAAGTAAATTTAACCTTTAAGGGGGTGAAAAGGGGGAATCAAGAAAGTACGTAACCCACGCGGACGAAGTCGCGGGCAAAGTCTAATTTTATTTTATTTTTGAAATCGGTCCAGTAGTTTTTGAGCCTATTCAATACAAACATACAAAAATACAAAGGTTTCCTCTTTATAATATTAGTATAGATAGTTTAGTTGAAGAAAATGCCTTATCACGAAAGACTTCAGTAGCTACCCCAGGGTCGTAGGACTGACTAAGCAGGATACCCAGCGGCCCTGGAACACAAAGGGCAACCGAAGCAACAGGGTGGACTTTCAGTCAGTAAGAGACTGACAGTCGAACCTAGGTTAACCTTCTATTCCATAAAAAAAATACTCCACCCAGGACGTGTTCTTTTTCTTTTTTTTTTATTTATACGAGTTTATTATGACAGGGTCGCGTTTGACCAATATCTCGCCTGATGGTAAGCATAGCAATGATGTGGTCGACGGTGAAGCACACTTGCCTGCCACCCAAAAAAGGTACGGGTACTGAACCATATAGGTACCCATCAATATGATATAGGTACCTGTCAAAATGATATAGGGACATTTCATAAGGTCAACAGTCATCATTAAAATAAATTAGTTTTACCAAATAAACCGCACGTAAGTAGTTTATTAGGATGATTGATGACCATTTTGCGGCTTTATAATCTAACAAATAGCTACGTTTTTTTTTTAATTTAAAAATATAGGTATTAGTGTTGATTAAATTATGTGGCGTAACAAGCTTTTGATTTTGATTAATTTTTTTTTTAATTCTTCTTTTCGGCTCTGTTTTAAACGTTGCCCAACACGATTCAAGAGACCTAGGAGGTCGAGAATCGTGGGACACAAACATAGAAACTCAGATACACAAACACCCAGACCCGGAACAACTACTTGCAGAACATACAAATGTTTATTCCGTGCGGGGATCTAATTTTCCGCAAAAATATGAAAACCCAAGTTTCCAAAATAATACTAAACAAATAAATATTCGCCAGTCGCTTGGGCACATTATGAGCTATGTTTTTAGCGCTATACTTTTCAAACACTTTTGAACTTCCACCCACTTGCTTATGGTAAGCAAGTGGGTGGAAGTATATGAGCGATCGTAATTTTCTTTTTATTCTTTAGTCTTTTTTTTAAGTGAAAGCTTCTTTAGCGGGGTTGTGCACTTTTTTTTGGAATGGGTAAAAAATGTTAAACTCGCGTCAGGACACGTGACCTGATCGAAAATTCGTAAGACGGCGCGCGCAGGGCGCTTGCGCGAATGTTCGTGTGTGTTTATTACTATTCAAGTTTTCACTTCTGCCGGCACTCCCAGAGTGCAACCCGTCGTTTTTTATTTTATTGATATTATGTTAAAGTTTAACTGACTTTATTATCCATCTTAATCATGTTTTACAGCAATAGCTTGTCAAATATTCATGCCTAAATTTGTTGAATAGTTGAAACAAGTCCCATAAAAGAATTTTATAGCTTCAATCCATTACATATTAAATATCTTTTGTTTAAACACTGGCCAAAAAAACAACAAACGAATTCAGCGGTTTCTAGTATTTGAAAAAAAAATACCAACTAAAAAAAACATAAAACCTGTACATTAGCATTTACTAGGAATTCTAATTCACACTCTATTTTATGGGCGAATAGAAAATATCTCACATTTGAATAAAAATTAGCAAAATATGAAAATTTATTATGACTCACACACGAAATTGAATCTTAACAAACGTCTGTTGAAGGTCGAATTTTAAAATAACAGTCGTTCAAATCGAGATAATAGGATTATTCTAAACGGATCAACACTTCAAGCATCAGTTAAAGTTGAAAAACAGGCAGAAACCGCAAATTATAATGTTTTTAAAATTAAAGGATGACCACACATAGAGCAATTTTATTCATTAGCGTCGTCCGTTCTTAATACGTCGTAATGACGTGTCATTAATCTTATTTAATTTGAATACACGACAGGGACAACCGTTTGCAAATGACCACAACAACGACCACAAAGTCATTTGATAATAATAGTTACGAATGCATATAACCTTAATACGTATATGTATAAAAAACGTGGGTAAATAATAACAGCCACAGGTCTTTGGATTTATGACCATCTGACATAGCGAATTACCTCCTTGCCTCGGAAAGTACGTTAATCCGTTGGTCCCGGCTGTCATTTGTAAATCTTTGACAGTCGTTACTGTCAGTCAGAAGCTCTAAAATATGACAAGCTGTCTTACCATGGAGTATCGCATTACCCAGTTACTGGGTTATGGAGGTCCTATAGGCAGTCGTTCCATGTAAAATACTGATATGCAGCTGGTTCGACTGGCAGTCGACACCAGTATACTCGTAGTTCGCAGATGAAGAGTTTGTGCTCGTTAATCACCGAAACCCCTTTTATTTTTATTCAAAATGGTTTGCTTTTGACCTTAATCTAGTCGAAAGACCATTATGAGGCCTAAGATGGGGCGAGCTCACCCAGAATAAACACGCACTCCTGCGCATAGACGGGACACAGTAAAAACTATTTGGCACATGACTCTGGCAGGATCGTTGCCTTTTTTATTTTGTGAATATGTTTGGTTGGTTCTAGCTTGATGCTTTATTTGATTGATTGTCTGGGTGTTTGTGTATGTGTGTTCCTATGTTTGTAAACGCACCCACGATACAGGAGAAATTCCTAGTGTGGGGCAAAGTTAAAAAAATAAATACGTGTGGCACTCGGGGACTGTCACGGTAAAGCTATTGCATAGCATTTTTTATCAACTTATGCAATTATAATTATTTATTTATTTTATTTATGAAAAAAAGGAAAAAAATCGCCTACCGCGAATAACATCCCATCGTTGCTCTATGGGAAGTTACTCTAGTATAAGCTATGGTCAATCCAGTGAAACGTCAAGAAAAAAAACATTCATTCCAATTTTATTCATTCACGTTGACATGACAGATGTGACAGTGACTGTTAGGTTTATTTTCGTTACGGAATTTCTTTATTCGGTCGCCGCGCTCAACGCCCGTGATAATAGCTATGCAATAGCTTAAAAGCTCGAAAGGATTGTGAAAACTGTAGGTGGTATTAATGCTTTATTGAAACTGACATGAGGCTAACAACTAATAGTCCAAGAAACATTTATGTGAAGTACTCGTATTACGTAGTTCCTTTATTAAAAACAAATCTTTATCGTCGCCCACGTATTACCTTGATTTAACACCGATTATAGCATTAAAGTTGTAAAACCTTGGTGTGTGTGTGAGTTAACACATCATTATTATTGGGCAATTCTAAATCGCTACCTCGTTGTTCTGGTGGTTGCAAGTACAGCTGAGCACGAGGTCCCTAGTTCAATCAAAACGAACTAGGTGTTATTGGTTTTTTTCTAAAAGGGTCTTTCTCGGCAGCAGCCACTGCTACTGCTTTTTTTTTCAAACGTTGTCCTACACTTGGAATTACTCGTATTTCCTGTTTCTTGGGTGGGTGTCGCTCACCGGGGTGGGTGACATACAGAATTGTGAATCTACCAGCCCGCACTGGTCCCGACTGTCGGATTACATAAACCCAACCAGTTATAAGTATATTATACTCTGATTTCGTCAGTTTAAGTCCTATGGCGTAGCGCAGTGGCTGAGCGATTGGACTGCTGCGCTGCGTGTCGCGAGTTCGATTCCTGCACAGTGCAAATATTTGTATGGTCGCAAAATAGTTGTTTCGGATCTGGGCGTTTGTGTATGTGTGTTTACATGTTTGTAAACGCACCCAGGACACAAGAGAAATTTAAACCGTTTTATAAAAAAAACAATTCCAAGCTTAATGTTATTAACGTTGTAAAAACCAAAACTTAAGTACCATTCACACCATATCATTGGGCAATTCCATACGTCGAAACCAGTAATGACTTGTTAACTTCGCCTGTTTGACTGATTCCCATCCATTTATCACATTGACTGTAAAATCGCCACCCCCGGAGAATAAAATGGTAATAGCAAAATCACTACTTTTCAGGAAAAATAAAAAACTGATTTTCGACTATATCTTGCCAACTAATTTGTGTAGAGAAACGAGAAATAGGACAATGGTAGCTAATTTTTTATGCTTTATAATGCTTTTAAAGAAGTTTTACTAAGGTTATTTGAACTAAAGATATTTCGAATTTAAAAAGATACTAAAATTCTTGTACTGTTTTAGTTTATTAATATACACTTACAATTTTAATCGCGGCAATTACCAGAACCTATGAATATTGCAATATTACATTACAATAATATTCATTGAAAAATGGATGCCAGATTAATGGAAAACAAGATCATTTGCAATTTTATTCTAGTTAATTTTCAATTTGCATAATTAGGTAACAGAAACTTAAACTTTTATTCTAGGGTCATTATTAAATTAATTATCTTACAGGTCATTTAATGAATTAATTAAAATGTATTATTACGAGAACAAAATGGTAATAGCGTTAACAATTTATTTTATCTATTTATTTTCCGAGAATCCTATTGTAAAAGTATTTGGCATATATTTTATGAAGAAACTTTTTTACCAATACTATGATACATTATTTTTCGGGTAGAAAATTGATGATGAATATTATTGCAATATTTTATAACTTTTTAAATACAGGCAGGACATTCACGAAAAAAATTGTGTAGATGTATTAGGCACCGTAGACCTCAAATATGACATAACACTAAAACTATGGTAATGACGGTTATCATTTTGTTCTCCGGGGGTGGCGAAATATGCGCTTGATGAGCTCACAACGAACAGTAATGAAGTGTGGCAACCCTAACGTTTGACAATTAACGTCGTTTAGACCCGCAGCAGTGTTGCTACATGCAAATATGTTTGTGGAATTAGCAGTGGGAATCAGTGATTGATCGTGTTGTTAAAATTGTTGCCAGATAGAAAATTTTGTGGGTGGGTAATTTGTGGGTTAATTAGGACGTAACGGACGTTAGAAGTGCCATTGAGTCGGTCTCTATGGCACTTTTCGTCATTAAGAAGGAAGATGACCAAGCCATACATTACGCAGTTTGGTTCTTAATGGCATAAGAGACAAGGGACTTGGAAGGATTTAGATGAAGCCTCGGCGTAACAGAGGGACTAAAATGGCTAAAATTGTACATCATCAAAACTCACCACTTAACTTTGATCATCCATCCAAAGACAGACTTTTGGGAAACATTGCTTTACTTTGGTCACTCAACAATATACTGACCTCGGCAAGAATAAATAAATAAATATTCCACAACTATCACACAACGCCATCTAGTCCCAAGCTAAGCAGAGCTTGTGTTATGGGTACTAGACAACTGATAAACATACTTATATATTTCTAAATACATACATATTATAGATAAAATTACACCCAGACACAGAACAAATGATCGTGCTCATCACACAAACATTTGTCCTGGGTGGGAATTGAACCCACGACCTCCGGCATAGCAGTCAGGGTCACTAACCACTAGACCAACAGGCCTGTCAAAATTGCTTGACCTTGGCAAGAGCCAACTCTATCACCACACGTTCTCATTGGTCAAATCAAATAGCGCGCTTCTTCGGCTTCCTGTTACACACTTCCGTCCAATTTCCCACATTAAAAGAAAAATCATAAACTTAGTCCTTTAGGTTGCAGGAAGGCGATTGTTAATTTCCATAATATATTAATACTAGCTCTTCTCGTGATTTCACCATAACCCTCCTCAATAAATAGACTATCCGATACATAATATATTTTCAATTCGAGCCAGTCGTTCCTGAGTTCATACAAAACGCTTCTGCTTCACTACATAGTATAAAACAAACTCGATTCCCGCTGTCTGTCTGTCTGTCCCTACATCTTTTAACGCAACGGATTTTGAGCGGTTTTTTTTAAGATAGAGTGATTCAAGAGGAACATTTATATGTATTTAACATGCATAATATGGTAGAGATTGCACCCGTGCGGAACCGGGGTGGGTGGCTAGTTATTATATAAAGTATACACTTAACTGAAAAGTCATGATCACATATTTAATTGACTCGGTGCCTTTTTAACATATCTATCTACAGAAACCTATGGACCCATTACGGCCCGGGGCTAGACCCATATGAGAATAGTTTTCAATTTCCTGAGGCTGTAAATATCCAAATGAAACACAATATATATGAACATATACCTTTTTTACAAAATTTAATTTAAACTCACATACTCCGCCTCGCGTCATGACGTGACCTACAATTGTTTTTACATAATCACTTCTGTGAATGACATTCATTTTTATGAATACGTACGGCTCAACTCGGGCATAATTTGAGCACCTCGACCTCGGTGTAAAGAGCTCATGAATAAGGGTTCCGTGGGACCTGTGTTGCTAGATTGAGTGTTTTTTTCCCTTTTTTTGAGGAGAAATCGTAGGGGAACAGTGTAGGTATAAGACAGGGCCGCGAGGTGTAATGGGGAAATACACTCTTTGTCTTAAGTGTGTGATTTCCCATCATACCTCGAGTCCCCGTCTTATTGACTTTTCCCCTAGGTACGTTGGGTAAAATAAGTGTGGTAAAGTAATTAAATCCTTGCAAAAAAAATTGGGTCTAATTTTCCAAAGATAGATATTAATAGAAGATAGAACAAAGTGAATAAAGACACTTACAAAAACCTTGGATAAGTTACACTCTTATTTGCGAAATCAAGTAAATTATTCTAATAACTTTCGTGGAATACGTCACATGCATGGTGTAGTACTAAGACGAGAAAAAGCTATAGGGGAACAGTGTATAAGACGGGGACGCGAGATATGATAAATGAACACAATACTAACGTAGCGCAAGCGCCAACGGAAAAAAAGAAAGAGCAATAAAGTTTCAAACCTTGAGTATAAAAAGATTGTAAACAATAAAATTCTGTACTTATTTCGAACAAAAAAAAAGTTGCAAACCTTGTCATTTTGGGGATAAAAAAATTGCTAATAAAATTGTAAATTATGATAAAAACAAATATTGAACAACAAAACGAAAAAAATGTTGCATATACATTTTGAGAACAAAAAAAAAACAATGTAGGGAGAGTCGCAAGCCCGCTCTGACAACACTACAGGAGTCAATATTACTCATATTAGGCAGGTACGCCCGAAATTCACTTGGTGCGAAGATGAACGCGCCAGTGACCCTTCAAGTAGGATTTACCAATCTGATGTACATTTACATGGATATTACTTAGGGCAAGTCGAATTGGCAGGTAATATAATATTTCTGGAACCTCTTTTATGAATATTTTTTCTTGCCTTTTGGCATGTTAAAAACGTACTAAGAATAAGTTAACAGAACATGTTTTTACGTCTTCGATCAATAATAGTAGCTACTCGTATTATTTATTGATCCAAGTACGTACGTACGTACGACCATCATGTATTTTTCTGTGATTTTTCATCATCTTTATTCATAAACAATTCTTTTAGTTTTTTTTTTTTCGTTAATTTAGAATTTGACAGTTGCATTTTGATTGTGATAATAAAAATCTATCATGATTTGAAAGAAACTTGTCGCCACCTATTGTATTACAGCGTTATAATTGTTTTTTTTTTTGGGAATAATACAATGTTTTCGGGATACAAAGGTATCCACTGGAAAGCCGCTGGCAAAAGCTAGTTATACATATATTTCGAGTTTTCACACAATATTGTTTTGACTAGAGAATGACACCATTGGAAACCAGTAACCCTTTTTATCCGAAAATTGAGAAAAAATCAAACATTTTATTGTTCGCCATTTGGTCCAGTCCCAATGAACATACTTAATAGGGGACCAGCTGATTGCTATTTATTGGAACTGTTCCAATTTCGAACAATAGATATTCGGCTGTATTTTTTTTTTGTTAAACCATTCTTATTCACATTTTTGTTAGTCAGTAACATAAAGAATTAATCCAGCCTCTGTGGGAAGCGAAAAATGGTAGAACATTTCGCCTATAGAAAGAATCAGACAGATTACATAAAACATATCGATACGCAATAGAAATATGCTTTACGGCCAAAACTTTTGGCCGTAAGGCATATTTCTATTGACATAGTTGTTACCCGCGTTGACGACGGCGTGTCGTGGTCCACGCGCGCCTCAAAAACCTGTCAGCAACAGGACGGAGCCCCCCTTAGAGGGCCAAAGCCTGCCTGGGTCGCGGCGTTCAGTACAAGTCTGACAGTCCGTCCCATCCTGCCCTGGGTGGGACTGATTTGATGATGTTACCACGTAAAAAGAGAAAAAAACTCTGAACATAGTACATCGACGCCGACGTTTCGCCACTTATGTTTGAGTTTCACATAATAGACGCCGAGCCTTTTTTTTTTTGCGTGGTAAAATCATCAAATGAGTCCTCCCACCCAGGGTAGGGCGGGAGGGACTGTCAGACTTGTACTGACTAAAATCCACGGTGTCCTTCACTAGCCCTTTACATACCGGGGTTATGGTGATGGGTAAGTCCCGCGACCCCGGCAGGCTTTGGCCCTCTACAGGCCCTGTCAAAAGACGCCAAGCCTTTCGTCAATTTGTCACCAACTGTGCACAAATTCAGACCACTGTGTCTGCTACTGAATTTCTGATGTGTAACCCTGTAACGCTGTTGCCTACCTAGGAATCGGACCCAAGAGCTATTCATGTACATCATTTCGAGCCGACACGAGACCAGGTGGCCCGCCATGACATTTTTAAAGCGAGAGTAGTTCCACTGTGGGAACGAGATGGCGCTAGACGACTTGTATAGCTCTGTCACTTTCCCACAATGGAACTATTCTCACTTTAAGACAAAAGATGTCAACTGACGAGTTACGAAGTAACGAAGATAATTAATTACCGACCAATTATAGTTCCATTTTGGAGTGCATGTGTCTCTTGTCTGTTAACACTCTTTGTCATTTTCTCATTAGGTATTAAAATTCTGTCACCTCTAATTACTTACGGTATGAACTTATTTTGAGAACCGTAAATCAAAGAACGGGGAGACGGTCGACGAGCACTTGAATGCTGCGTTGCAATTAGAAGTGTGCGTGGGTCGCGGGCGGCCCAAAACTATTTTTTTTAAACCCGGACTACAAATGAAGACGCTCCCCAGATGCCCTCTAAACTGGGACAAATCCGGGGAAACCCGGACGGATAGGAACCCTATGTTTGGGTAATCACTATCTCCAACATAAATTGTCCTATGGTTTTGAATCAGACTATTAATCACCCAAATATGAGATATTATTCATTACAACATACGGTAATACAATTACAGATATCTTAAATGTAAGATTACACCAGATTAGACCGGTCACGAAGTCATTATTGTTTGTAAAACAATACATTTACATAATCTAATAGATTTAGATACGGTCCAGCCATTTACGAGCTTGTCACTTTTCATTTTTATTTTAAACTAGCTGTTGACGGCGACTTTTCCCACGTTTAACTTAATTTCGGCTTTCGGGGTCGCGGGACTGTCTCATTTGGTAAACATGACCCTGGAACGTAAAGGGATATTGAAGGATCACCGTGGATTTTACTCCAACAACAAGTCTGGCAGTCTATCCTCCCTCCGTCCATCTTATAATGTTACATGACTAGTTTATGCCTGCGGCTTCACCCGCATAGAGTTCGATAACTATCCCACAGGATTAAACTCAGGGTAAAATGAAATATTTGTTAATCGAGGCAATAAACCATGTGTCCAAATCCTTTCAGCATATTTTGCAGAGTAACAAACATCTATCTTCATAAACTTTTGCTTTTATAAATAGTAACATATTCGCATGCGTCTTCGCATGAATTTTTAGTATTATTTAAAAGAGGTGCCTTTTTTTAAATAATAAACATTGCTCAACACTAGGAATAGGAACTCATCTTCTATCGTGTGTTACAACCCCAAAGTCTCACATTCGCAACCCGGACCCGGGTCCAAAGTACCCAGTGGCACTTATTTCTTATTCTTAAAACTTTAAGTATTATCTTCAGATAATTGATAAATTGTTATTACTTAATTAATTAATTTGAAGCAGTGGTATCGGCTTCGAAATACGAATCGTAGGTCGTGAGTTCCAACCCAGCCAGGCGCATTACTTTGTGTAATTTATTTCATCACCATTGCTCTCAAAACGCTGATGGAAAACATCGTGAGGAAACCGGCATGTCCTAGAACCAAATATTCGAAGACATGTGACATCCACCAAACCGCACTGGGCCCGCGTGGTGGATTATGGCCCACTCCCTCTCACAGAGAGGAGGCTTGTGACCCAGCAGAGGGAACATTTATAGGCTGATGATGATGAATTGATAAATATAAGACGTTGAAAAAATATTACAAAATGCAAAAAAAAACAGATTACCTTATTTTTTTAAAATCTTCATGAAACATACATAAAAAAAATCTGCTGATAAATCTCTCCCTCCATTAGAGAAAACTTCATACAAATCCGTTCCCTAGTTATTGAGTTAATCGCATTCATACATACCGACAGACAGACAGACGCGTCGTTTAGAATTACCTTTAGAACATGTAGTGAAATAAGATAAGAAGTAAGATTTCTACATACAATGGATGTTGTATTTTGATGAAAATTGTATCGTAATATCGAGCCCTTTGTTGTGAGCATAAGTTATGTCAGGTATGGAGGCAATCTGTAACGAGTTGGTATATGTTTATATTGTGAGAAGGAAAGTTCAGCTTGTTAGTGTGTCAGTGTGTGTGTGTGATTTCAACTTATTAAAGGCAACAATTTTGTTGTTAAATGAAACTTTTTGGCACGTAGATGGTATTAATTCATATTTATAGGAAATGGAACTAAGTATACTTTTTTACAGTTTCAGTACTTTATGATTACCAGCAGTAATCATAAAGTACTTGCACAGTCTAATAAAGGTGCCAATAAATAAATAGCATTTCAGTCAAGTACCTAAGTCTACAGATGTTTTTTTTTAAACTGATAAAAAAGGTAATCAGCGCTGAAAAATATCGCAATAAAATAATGTGCAAAACCGTCGCCAACGCGTAAGAAATTAATAAAAAGTGTTTTTATTTTTATCTCAAAAACATTTAAAATGTGTTAATAGTAAAAGGATAAGTTTAAAGATTAGTAAAGGAAACAAAAAGTATTCAAGTATTTTTCTATTCCTCTACCAAATTCAATTTTAATGTTGTTTGTGAAATACGAAACTTTTTGAAAATGATTGTCACTCGCTTAGTCCCTTTGAAGCATCATTTTTAAAGGAATTCCTTTTCTAATTGTCTACACCAACATGAGTTAGGTTCAAAGCTTGTATTCTGCACTCTACTACATTAATTATGTCACATTAATTTACAAAGTACGCTACAGCTACCACAAAGTAGGCTAACCCAGTAACGTGGTCGCAACAAGTTACACTAAACATAAGTTTAGCACCCAGTTGTGACACTTTCAGAATATACCCGGCTAGATACTAAATAGGTGGTTCTAAACTCTGTGTCAGGGTGTTAAAGCCTTCACTAGAGAAGTTAGGTATGGCAATACGTTTAGATTTATTCCGCATCGGCACGCCTCTCGGCACGGCACGGTTAGCGCAGTGGCTAAGCGATTGGACTGCTGGGCTGCGTCTCGCATGTTCGATTCCCGCACGGAACAAATATTTCTATGACCTAAAAGTAGTTGTTCCGGGTCTGGGTGTGCCAGGCTTGCCTACCCACCTATGTATATTCCTAAACACTTAGTACGATTGTTCCGGCTCCTTGTACTGTGGCTCTGCCATTCCAAAATAGTTGTGTTACAAAGGACAATGACCTTTCATTAAAAGGTTCTAGCAACAAAATAAACACTCCATAAAATTACAGAATATAATCACTCGGTCATTGACATTACGTTTTTAAGCGTCGTCAACTATGCCTTTGGCGATTATGTCACTTATATGTGAATCTAAGACCAACCACACCCGAAGCGGTTTATAGTCATTTAAATCAATTAATATGTCAAATGGGCCCCGGTATTTTGGCACCTATTGAGATTTGTGGATGTTATCTATGATCAAGGCATTAAAAAAATGACACCGCTTGTTCTTACATTATTGAAAATGTGAAATTAACAGTTCTGCCTAACATTTTACGTATTAAACATTGTTATGTTTACTTATTAGCTTTAAAATCAAAATCATTGAGTTGAATAAAATAAACAAGGTTGGTACAAAATCACATTAAAATTGTACCTTTTTTTATCGTGGTAAAATCATCAAATGAGTCCTCCCTCCCTTCCTATCAGACTTGACTGACTAAAATCCACGGTGTCCTTCAATAGCCCTTCACGTACCGGGGTCACGGTAATCCGTGAGTCCCGCGACCAATTAAAATTGTACCTAAGTGAATTAAATAAAATTCAATAAAACTAATGAAGAATCAGTCATGTCAAATATGAATAATAGAGAGGTTCGCCAACCAAAATAATCATATATGTCAATAATATTCATGTCAACAAAAGAACATAAATACTGGGAAAAGATATGGTCTGAAGACACGTAGCAACATCTGTCACCTTCACATGGATGGTTATGGTTAATGCATGAAGCATCAGCTGCCTGAGGAATATCTGAAAAATGCAAGAGTCTTCCAGAATTGGAACACGTGTGTTTCTAGACAACAAATATTTCACATATTGAAACAACATATCCTCGAATTGCATTTGGCTTTGGTGTCGAAAGGCATTTCATACACAACTCCTTAATTTTGGAAACGACTGAGCCAATTTTAATGAAACTCCCTAAGTTTTAGCAGGAGACATCGGTCTTAAAAGTTATCAGGTTTTATTCCAAACTCGATATCATTTATTTCAACTACACCAATTACAGGCACTTTTGTATTGTCAAAAGAGATAAAATAAAATTAGTACAAAAATAATCATGGTGCTACAGTCCCAGTTACAAGACATGATAACTGTGAAAGTACTGTAAGTGTCCATTCCGAAGAGTAGATCTCTATGGAGAAGAATGGGCAAGAAACTCCATGGACACTCTTTTTCGTGTTAGTTTCCATAGAAACCGGGATTTGTAAATACTTTACAAATTTATTAAGTTACAAAAAAAATAATAAGACAATTTTGAAAATATTTCCCTGTAACTCTTTAGACCTACACCTTTTAGATTACATATATTTTGCTTATACTTACAAGGTTTCATACAAATCGGTTCAGCCATTTCGAAATATAAAAGGTATACGCTCCTAAGAATACGTATTGTTAAATAAAAATATTTATTAAAAACATTGCACGCAAACGTTTTAAACGTAGCACTTAGGATTATTGGAAGGTATGTAAATACGAGTAAAACCGATTCTGAAAATAACATGTAAATGTATAAAGCTTTTTGGGCTTTTTTTTCAACCCATAAATTGAACCAATATTTGGACGGTCAGCCCCGTTATCTGAATTAAAGAGTTCTGAAGCTTTTCATAGGAATTCTGGAACATTAATAAATTCGATTTAATTCTATTTTTTTTTACTTTACCCCTTCCATTGAGTTAATGTTTCCCCACATTAGGAATTTCTTCTATGTCGCGGGTTCGTTTACAAACCTTTAAGCCTTTGTCAAACAGACAGGCGTGACGAATGCGAAGCGTGACTTTTTTATTTGTTTGAATCCAGTCACATAGAAAAGCGAAAGCGATCCGACTGAACTAACTAGCGTTGCAGAAATATCGGACTGACGTCTCGCTTTGGTTCGGTATAGCTTCGGAAACGCTTCGCTTTCGCCTGTCTGTTTGGCAAAGGCATTAAACTTGCATAGATATAAAACCCGACCCGGAATAACTACTTGTAGATCATACAAATATTTTTTTGCGGCGGGAATGTAACCTGCAACACACTACACAGCAGTCGATCTTTCAGTTACTGCGGCAACTGTACAGTCACGAGCAATTACATGAAACTCAAACGCAATTTACTCGTAAAATACTGGTTTCCACTTTGAAATAAGACCTATTTCGTAATAGTATGGCTTCCAAAATAAAAGTCTAATGAAAAGGCAAAAGTTTAATCAATATGGTAGCAGAACATCGCTTTTGAATACTGCTTAGTGTATACATACTATTGCTCGTGACTGTTCGCCAATATGCTTAACTGCTCAGTGTGTTAGGAATCAGTCAATGCCCACCCATCCTTCGACCTACCACAGAAGAAGAAAACGGAACTTTTGTATCGTGGTAACGTCATCAAATGAGTCCTCCCATGCATAACTTTCAAACCGCTGATTAGGCATGTAATGATCTGCTTTAAGAGTATGAGTAATAAAAAAGTCTTTCTACGTTCTGTCATTTTGTCTTTTCTTTGGCCGTATACAGAAAGAAAGCTGGAAACTTATAAGCTCTTAGCAGCGCTGGTAACCCGCGCAGGAAAATTTATGAACGCGCGTCGCTATGCACCGAACGGTGCCGACAAGTTCCGTCAAGCTTCAACAAGCGCTGGTCGGCGCTGGGCGCTGCCATTTAAAATTAATAAACAACTTGCTTGGTCTGCTTCAATCTGCTTCCTTTGTGTAGAACGGACCAGCGCTGTCCAGCGTCGGTAAGCGCTTATAAGTTTCCAGCTTTCTTTCTGTATACGGCCTTTCGTCAGTCGACAAAACCCGTTTTTACAATACCGCCCAGGTATAGAAAAGTCACGCTATTCAGATCAAAACATCTATGCCGAATGCATTTGTTGAACAGTGTAACTGCAAAACGACACTTGTATGTTACATGTTGTATGACAGCTAAAGCCAAGATAATCAACGATGATTATTACAGAAAGGGTAATGAAATGAAATTGGACAAATAAAATTACATGCAATTACATTTCATTTCTGCACTTTTGTTTAATATAAACCACAATGAAAAGAGAATTAATTGTCATTGTCATTCGTATTGCGCGTAATGGACACAAAAAGTCGTTATTGTTGATATTGGTTATGGAATAAAATTAAGAGAAATTGAATCGGACGGGTTAAAAGTTTCGTTTAGGGGTTAAAAGTTGGGTCGCGGGACTGTTTCTATGGAAGAAATGAACTAATGTTTTCTATGGAAGAACAACGTGGATTTTTAGTCAGTACGAGTCTGACAGTCCCTACCGCCCTGAGCGGAAAGGCTCATTTGATGATTTTACGACGACAAGAAAAAAAAACAGTTAACTCATTTCCAAACTTATCATCAAAAAACAGACTATCCTTTAAGGCTACCAAAAACAAATAGGGTCGCGGACAGGACCCTATTACTAAGACCTCGCTGTCCGTCTATCTGTATGTCTGTCTGTCCGCCCGTCTGTCACCAGGCTGTATCTCATGAACCTTGATAGTCAGAGGGTTGAAATTTTCCCATAATTATAATATATTTCTATTGCCACTATAACACCACATTCTATCCGGCATTATGTATTTATATATTATTTATATTTAACGCAGCCGTGAGTTTATTTTCGTGATAATTTAGAAGTTTAATTAATGTGCCTGTTCGTTTTTTTATTGCAGAAAAAAAAATGTATGTGGCGTACCGGTAAACGTCTTTTATTTCTTTCTTTGTTTAGCCTTAGGATGCCTTTCCACCTTGCTGCGAGAATGTAAAAGCTGAGCTACGAAACTATGCGACGGTTTCCACTGATGCTAAGCTATGTAGAGGTGCGAGTATGATATGCTATGAAGTTAAAGAAGTGAAGTTAAGCGCCGCCGCAAATTAGTTGCGTGTGAAAGAACTGCAGCTCGATCTATGCGATGTATCGATAGTAGGGAAGACGACCCATAGCAGGCAACACACATCCATAGCCCGCATCCATAGCACATATCCACAGCACGCATCCTTCCACATAAAAAACACATCAATGAATCCGTTTCCAAAAGTGCTGTGCTATGTGTACCAATGAATATGATTGGTTGATAACAAACGCATCCATATCAACGTAGCTTAGCACATCTCTGGTGGAAAAGCAACCTTACTCTACTGTTATAACCTTAAAACACATTGGTGTTAAAAACTTTCAAGACAACATTTTCTACATTCCTCAAATTCCTCAAATCAATTTCTGTAATCAAACCGTAGAATTATAGCTGGCTACCGATCGTTCATATGAATTAATTGCGTATAATTTGACATATTAATTTGAGTGTGACATCCTCAATTGAGAGTTAATGCTAATCACCGACTTTGATGACTTCCTGTGTATTAATTAAGTGCATTTATGTAGCTTTCCTTCTGGTAGTATCACAGTAAGTGTTAATCGAGAGCAGTTGTGGCCTAGTGGTATCGGCCCTGACCCGACTCGTAAACTCGTTAGAGTTTCAGGCCTCTGCCTCGAATCTTGCGGGCAGCGGGGCGGCGGCGGCGGCGGCGCGGGAGCGGCAGGATCTTAGGCATACATTCAAAGGGACCGGCCCTCGGAAACAGCGGCGCGGCAGCGGGGCGGGGGCGAACAGCGAGCGCCGCCGCCGCCGTCGCCCCGCTGCCCGCAAGATTCGAGGCAGAGGCCTTAGGTCGTGAGTTCGAACTCATGCCCGGGTCGACGGCGCATCGTTTTCCACGTGCGCCTCAAAGAGCTGTCAGCACTCTGGCGGGGCCTCTCTTAGAGGTCCAAAGCCTGCTGGGGTCGCGTGACTGTCTCAACAGGTAACCGCGACCCTGGATCGTAAAGGGCTATTGAAGGATCACCGTGGATTTTAGTCAGTTCGAGTCTGAGTCTGAGTCCCTCCCGTCCCACTCTGGGTGGGAGGGAGGACTCATTTGATGATTTTACTACGATAAAAAACTGTGTGGCTATTGCGGTTAATGCTCGTTCATTAGAAAATACGGTTTTGTTTTTGTGTTTGTTGAAGTAATATGAACTGGTATAGTACCTGCTGTATAATTAAAGGTACTGGCTGTTTTTCAGGCCCTCATTACCAAAGTATTGCATGAAAAGTTCATTATAAAACAGGTCACTCTTAATATTTGGGTCTACAACGTGAGGGGCACAATAGAAGAATTTAAATTCGGGAAAAAGGCTCGGGTTAGTTCGAATCACGTTGAGCCCACCCATCATGATTCAGCAACCATAGACTAAACAGATTGAGTTTTATCATCATCATCAGCCAAAAGACGTTCACTGTTGAACAAGGGTTTCCCTCTTAGAGCCACTTCGCGATGATGGTTAAAAAATATATAAGATTGATCAAATAGTTTGACTACTTTTTTTTTATCGTGGTAAAATCATCAAATGAGTCCTCCCACCCAGGGCAGGGCGGGAGGGACTGTCAGACTTGTACTGACTAAAATCCACGGTGTCCTTCACTAGCCCTTTACGTAGTTTGACTACTAAACAAACAAATCATTGCGTCCACCGGTGGGCCCACACACGATATCGATGGCACAGTCGTCGGTTAACACTTTGAGCTGAGCAACATTATAATACGTAAAAATTGATAAACGCTATTTGACACAACGTTTAATCACGTCAGTAAAAAGTATGTCTTTCTTCAAAGAATTCCTTCAAGCTTCGTCATCGCGACGTATCACTTTAAATTTTGGGACTGTTAGGGCGCTAGCAACAAAAAACTAACCTAGAGTGGCGACTCCAGGTTAGTTTTTTGTGCACTTTATAAGGCTACTCGCACACATATTCTAATTTCGCATACATTCAGAGAAAATAGTGCGGCGCGCAACAAATATTTGAATACCCAGATGATCAGCTGAAAGTGTTAACCGATCGTCAATAACTGAATGAAAGCTGAAAATGTATATTGATTGCATCGGATCTGCTTTTTTGTTCACGTATTTACACCCGAAATGTGAATAGCAAACGTGACTCGACTAACTAACTCATGACCAAACCATACTATGATGTCAGAAACTTCGACCCCTCTCCTCTCTTGACCTTCTAAATTTATCAAAATCGGTTCAGGCGTTCATCGTTGTTAAAACCGACTAACTAACTCATTTATGACCAAACATACTATTTGTCAGAAACTTCGACCCCTCTCCTCTCTTGACCTTTTAAAGAACAATGCCCACCTTCCATACATTTAAAAACCTGGTGATGAAAGTATATGTATAGTTATCAGATATAGTAGAAATACTACCTGTGAGTTCAGAAAGTAATATCTTAAAGTCATTTCAGCGATTTAAACGCCACGAAGTCTAGAAAATATTATTGTTTATTTTTAGGTTATGATTTGTCGTCACCAGAAATAATGAAACAAAGGTGCATAAAGTAATTAATAACGCTCGAAGTTTAGTCTTAAATAGGAATATTAGCTAACTATGGTTTAAAACGTCTTTTTTATTTTGTTAATTCTTTGAAACAAACTGCCATTAAGTCAATGCTAAGACTCCATGATTATCATTATAAAATGAGTGTCAAGTTGAAAACTGCCTTCTCCAGGACACATTATTTATTTTGTAAGACGGATTTATAACGGTATCAGGTATGGTAAGCAAAGGTTGTCAGATGAGGAAGATATCGGAGTCCAGGGGAGGAAAAAAGGGTCGTAATAAAAAGAAACACAATCAAAATCGCACAGTACATTACGAAACCCTAGCGCAGAACTGTCAAATGTCAAAAAAATACATTTCACTTGCGCACACCCAATAAAACACTGATTGATTAATTTAATTTTATTATTGCGTTTTTATTATTAAATATTTTTACTTTATTCCATGACTAATAAAGAAATAGTTACTGATCGAATTAAATGTAAAATAAGTATAAAACTAAGGAACAAAGCTAAATATGGTCAACCAGCAATTTGTAAAATGGAACGTTTTAAAAATTGATGGTTTGGATGCGTTCAAAATATGTCAATACGTTAAATCTAGCTTGAATAAATAAAATAAATAAATCTTTTTTTCCTGCGTTTCTTTTTACATTGTGATAAGCGTAATTAATATACAATTTAATAAGCTTTATTTTAAGATTTATTTCATTTCTATACATTGCCAGGTTAAAAATGAGCATTCTTCTTTATCAAAATCGGTTCAGGCGTTCATCGTTAAAACATACAAACTTATAAACATTACATATTATCTATACATATAATAAATCTGTAGAAGGTTCAATTCTGTACATTGAAAATATTGAAAAAATAAATAGCGGGGGGTGTTGCTGGATCGATACCAAACCCAAATATGTGAATAAAAATTTTTTTGTCTGTCTGTCTGTCTGTCTGTATATGCAGGCATCACGTGTAAACTAACGGTTCGATTTCGATGAAACTTAGTATAATTATACCTTATTATCCTGGGCATAAAATGGGATAGGTACTTTTTATCCTGAAAAAATATGTAAAAACTTATAAGTATCGCACGGGTACATGAAATCGGGATAAAAACTGTGTATGATAGTTTTAAACTGTACTAACTACTGAAAGGATTTGATCTAAATTCCGGTGACCCTAATTTCCAGTAGTTTTTGCGTTAAAGAGACAACACAAACAGAACAGGCAGAACAAACATACTCACAAGTTTACGCATTTTTTAATATTATTGTAGGGACGCAAATTACTGGCTGGTAAAGTACCTCCTCTATAATAAAGAGTACTAGCTGTTTTAAGTCCCTCATTACCAAACTATGGCACAACAAAGTTCATTAATATAAAAACAGGTTAGCCCCGGCCTCATACGGTTCACGAACAAACTAACTGAAGCACAAATAACTATGTTTTTATGATATGAACGTCACCATGTCACTTTTCATCTTGTTTCTGAACAAACTTTAGCATTTGAAACGAAATGAAATATGAGGGTACATTATTTTTGTTTGACGTACTGTGGACACCATTTGCTTTTATGTCGTCACAGTTAATTACAACATTATTAACTTCTAGTTTTACGAGGCTGTATAAAAGTTTTGGCCTGTGTCGTTAATGTAAAAAGAAAAGTTTGCTAAAGTTACGTTTGTTATATAGTTTACTAGCTACAGACTGCGACTTCCCTTGATTCAAAAACTAAATTAGGTAAAATTTAGTTTTTGGCTGTCAATATTCAGCTTGAAGTAATATAATTCAATCGGTATTAGAAACACACTCGGCGCCATGTATTGTATGCTAAGTAGGTTATTGTTATTTTTTTTCGAGAACAGTATTTTTGTTTAACGAGTCAGATTTTATACTTAGATTATAACATTATGAGATTCCATATTCGAAACAAAACGTAGGGGTACAGTGTATAAGACGGGGACGCGAGGTATAGTGGGGACATACACTCTTTAGGCATACTTAACACAACACTAACGTAGTGCAAGCGCCATCAGGACGACATTTGCAAGCGGCCATTAACAAATGGCGTCCTGTTAGCGCTTGCGCTACGTTAGTATTGTGTTAAGTTTGCATTAAGTGTGTGATTTCCCATCATACCCCAAGTTCCCATCTTATACAATGTTCCCTTGACGTTTTTAGTGAAGCTACTTTTTATGAATGTGTGAGTGAGCGCCACGCACACATTTAAATATTTTCCTTCGAGATTTTCACATGTTCTGCGTAGGAATCGGTAGACGGGGTAATTTTTCTACCGTGTTTTTGCTTCAATTATCAGTGGCCTAGGAATTACACATTCTACGAGTATAATCTAAGGGCCAACTAAACCCTTACGTGAAAAGGTAACAAATAAACAGACAGTCAGATTTACTTTCGCATTTATAATATTAGATAGGATTAGAATAGACCTCAGATTTCCATTTATTTTAATTCTATGTTATCTCGGCAGTAAACGCACTTGAAAACTTACTTAAATAGCTTTTAGATATCAGAGAAGAGTCCTAACTGCAAAAAACAAGCGTAGTTGACATAATAATTGCTTTTTTATCACCACAAAATTCTTGGGCGCTAGGAAAGTTATTATTTGTCTTTCAGTTTCATAACTTTTATCTTATTGAAGTTTAAATTGATGTTAAATGTCTGTAAAGGTTGTGAGAACTGGAGTTTATATACAGAAGTTTTAAAAACCACCCTGTTTTTTCGGTTGTCCCTTGCGACTATCAAACACCTGACTTATATAGTTTTCTGGGACACCTAAAATAGGTATACTTATGTTCTAAACTCATGTTATTTTCTTCTTTTCAGGTAACCGCTACACATGCCATGAGCCAAAGTTGGTCGCATAGGTGATGTGGTGCAAGTCGTGACGAATGCGCGACCATAGCGCTCGGCTCGACCAATGAGAGCACAGCGCGAGAGCATGGATGGGCCGTAGAATGCGCCTCACTCCGGCGCCGCTATACGTATTCCTTCTCATCTGTACCGGTGGCTATGCTTTTATACCTGGAGTTGATGGTAAGTTGTCCAAAAATTATAAGAACTATCTTTTGTCCGCGGCTTCATTCCTCCCCTCTTCAAAAAGTAAAAGTAAGTAATACGCCCCTAACCGTTTGCAAGTTTTATCTATCCCTCTACCATATTAGTATTCTCTAAAGCAACGTATTATAGCGGGATTCTTGAAGAAAACAACTTTCCCCTATTAAAACGTATAATTTTGATATAGGTAAAATTGTAAAAGTAAATAAAAAATACAGTTAGGATGCGATTGTGCCCGGTTATTAAAGTAACAAGTTTTGAATTAAATAAAATTAGGTCGCACACACAAAAAAATTCGGTTACGATACAATTATGTCAGATTATCCAGAGAATGTACGAATCAATATTTATTTAATTTACTGAGGAAAAACCAAAATCCTGAATATCAGAGGAAAAAAATATTTGAGCGATCCTAGCGGTAACTAACTAATTGGCCAATGTCAATTAACACGCCACGGAAGGAAAAAAAAAAGGTGATGCTATCTGCCTAAATACTCGTACATACCCTGTGTAGGGGTTGTATTACTGTGCCTTACATAAAAATAACAATTTAAAAATTAAAAGCAAAAAATAAGACAGTTAATTTAAATAAATAAAGAATCCTCAGCTTGATCCTGTCGGGATGGAGAGACGCGCTGCAGGACTGCCGCGGAGAACCGTGCTGGTAGCCACGGTCAAAACAGGACCAGGCCTCCGATGATCTGACGCTTGGACTTATTTGTCGGCTCAAGAGCCTGACAAATTCAGGATCCGGAAAGACTGCACGCGACCACACCGGGGTCGCGGTGGAGCGTTGCTCCCGACTGCTAGCTTATAAAGTTGTAGGTGATACCGTACTCAGCGCCTCCTGCCCAATGTAGATAAGAAAAAACAGGCGACATGAGACCAAAAATACGGACTGAACAATAAACAAATTTGCAGAAGAAAAACTATTGTAAAAACTTACCGATACATAGGAAAATTTTCAGATCACGCCATTCCGGCAAAAAAAAAAAAGCTTTCACATATGATTTTTTTCAACCAACGTTGTCGACTTTAAATTCAAAATGTTTCACATTTTTTAACAAAAAGTGATTTCCACCCAAAAAAATCAGCAATACCCCGTCACGGGCAACAAAACACATCCAACTGACATAAAAAAAATCTTCATTTTTTCTCGAACAAAAACCAATTCCTAACTTAAAAAGATTCAGTTCTTAAAGAAAAATTTCGACTAAAGGCTTCCGAAAACAGGTTGCATGACAATCACCATAAAAAAAGGTGATATTTAAAAATGTAGCGTTTTTTATAACGCTGCAGTACCCCCTTTCCAAGAAAAAAAAAGACACAAGTCCGGCAGAAGGGAGAAAAGCAGAGGAAATTAACTAGCCAAAAACACTATACCTAATAATTGACCTAAACTAAACCTAACATAGACGACATCGGAGTACAACAGATACAGAATAAATGAGTAACCGGTTTCTCATCTACCCGTTATCAGTGCAAGCTCACGAAGTGTCCAATAAACCTAAGTTTGACCGGTCAAGAAAATAACAAGGAAAAATTAAATCTAAGTAAAACTAAGTTAACTTAACAGTTGTGCAGTAGCAGCTATCTAATTATACAACTAACTTCAAACTAGAACGACAAAGTCAACAAAGTGACCTGAAAGAGCCAAAAGAAAAAGATAAAACCTAGGATAAATAATAACACCTAGTTGACAAACGTGATCGGTTGAAAAATATTTAACAGTTTCGGACAAAGAAACACCTTGGCCTTAAAATCAACAGCAGACAAATCCATCATAAGTCTATAAAAGAGACTTAGGACAAGCAAGGACAAAAAAAAATTATCTCAAGTCTAAATAAGGCTTGGACATAAGACAAATGAACAACAGTTCGAACAAAGGAACGTGAGTCTTAGAGAATACAAAAACAGAAACAGCGTTCAAGTTCAAAGATACAACTTGAACGACTAAGTAGTACTCCGGTTCAAACAAGGAACGGGAGACAAAGGGAGGTTTAGGAAAAAACCAGGCTTAAAGAAATAACTTGAGCCTAAAGTCAAATCAAGTAACATTCGAACTTAAGGAAAAGTTTCAAATCGAAGATAAAAAAAAAATTTCGATAATAGATTTTATCGATACGTGCACATCACTAAAGGATACACCAGTATGGCTGAGTTCTAAAATTATGAAAGCCACAAGTTCACTTGTATAACTTGGGTCTATACACAAATCAAGTACTAGACGAACTCAGAGATAAGTCTCAGTTGTAGATAAGACAGACAAGAGACAAAAGGACTCCGGTTCACAGAAACTAGAGTCAGAGGAGGACTAAGGCTAACAGGATTTCAAGTCCAAGAGAAACAAGAAAATTAAGTCCAAGACTATCATTTCGGATAGATTAAGTGCAGTAATTAATTAACACAACGCCCTACCAAAATGTGCAACACGCCATTTATAATAGAACTAGCTATGACGCGACTTGAAAATGTACTAGCATAAAATTTAGAAAAACGCCATCTATGTACGATTATAGGAACTAATCGCTAGCGACAACTCGACTAAAGATGTCCTAACACAAAAGTTTAACAACTGCCATCTGTAATTAATTGATAGTACTGAACCAACGGTAATCATAGGCAATTTTTAAGGATCAAACTGAGCGCGATAGAATCGCTTGAGTCCCGTACAAAATATTTGAAATAAAAGATAGAGGAAAAAAGTTACTTTAGGATATCTTTAATATGATATCTACCAGAATGTAGGGAACCACAGTCCTGTAGTAAATAAGTAGTCCTAGAAATAACTTGCAAAACACGACACTTAACAAAACGTGGAGCAAGCTTTCCAGAGAAAAAGTCTTCTCCAGATGACCTAGAGAAATTACGTCTCCATACAGTGTCACCAACACTTAGAGTGATAGCCGACCGATTGGAGTTATAAGCTCGGGAGTTACGGAGGAAAGCCAAAGAAAGATTATCAGCCACCTTCGCATAAACCTCACGAAGTGAAGACAAATTCGAGGCGTGACGAGTCCGACTGTCCGCTAAATTAGAGCTTTGAGTCTGACTACTAGCACGGCTAGAAACCATTAGCACTTCTCTACCAAACATGAGAAAGTTAGGCGTGAAGCCTGTGGCTAGATTGACGCATGAGTTAAGATAGAGCTTTACTTTAGGCAACATCTTAGCCCAACATCTTTGGTTTTCACCAACTAAAATCCCTAAGCATGTCACTACACTTTGGTTATAGCGCTCAACAGTATTCGCTTGGGGTGTATAATAAGGTGTAAATGTAGGAGATTCAATATGGAACGATCTGAGGAAATTTAGAAACTGACTACTGCGAAAAACAGTAGCGTTATCGCATAAAATAGAATGAGGAACGCCGAAGTTAAAGAAAATTTCGGACTCTAAAGCTTTAATAATAGAAAAAGCGTCTACTCTCTTAAGAGGAACAAGCCACACATACTTCGAAAAAAACATCAACCATAGAGATGATGTACCTATAACCGTAATAAGCGATGCCAGACAAAACCTCGTGAAAACGCCTAACGAGATAACTATCCGTTAGATTGTCAGCCTCCCTGCATTCTTCCAAACTGGAAAAAAAATCGCGTACACAAGTGTTGCCATTAAAAGAAATTTTCCATTTTGACAGAGAGAACTGCTTGACGAACGGTGGACCGTCATCGGATCTGATAGGTGAAGGCAGAATAGACTGGCTGGAACCACAAGAGACTCTACGTGGAATAGGAGGTGGCGGTCGAGAGATGATAGGACTATCACGATGCGGAGTCTCACCAATGGAATTTCCTTCTTCCGACATGATGTAAATAAAACTAATACAACCCTAGGCAATCACGTGCATAAAACTAGAATAAGTACGACGGCTGTGAATTAAAAGTCGATTTGATCCTAAGCAAAAAAAAAATAGGCACCCCAAGTACAGCTGGACCTAAACACAAAAAAGAAACTAAATACGCAGCGACCTGCCGTGACCGGAATTGCCAAGCTAGGAAACAAAAGACACCACTAAGAACAGACAACAACCGTGCATACGGAGCTTACCTTTGCAACACGACGCCTATAAGTTCATACAACACACTCATGCACTACGGGTCCTAACAACCGCTAGCTAAAGGAAAACAAATTAAACACAAGGGATAACAATCAGGTAAATTATGTATTTGTTGGGTGAGAAATAAAAGAGGGTTGTGTGTTTTATAGTTCACAAAATTATTTTATATAAGTGATGAAAAATTACAACTCACACAAGCAAACAAAGAACAGTATCCTGCCAGTTCTTCGTTATCGTATCTGTAGTTCAGGGCTCGTGATGTATCACCATGGGAACAGTCCAGGCTCTAGGAAACTCTTAAACTGGTCACTTGGGTAATCACGTTAAAGTCCTGAAACCAACAATAGGAATAAACAGAGAAAGAATTAGCTCACACAGTGGAAGAAATTATTAGCTCACTTGAAGCGAGCTACCACCCTCGAAATTGCAAAAAAAAAAAATTATGTGATGTAGATTTAAATAAGAAGAAGTATGGACAAGAAAAATACTTACTTTATTAGTTCGGGCGCCATATATAGCGGGATTCTTGAAGAAAACAACTTTCCCCTATTAAAACGTATAATTTTGATATAGGTAAAATTGTAAAAGTAAATAAAAAATACAGTTAGGATGCGATTGTGCCCGGTTATTAAAGTAACAAGTTTTGAATTAAATAAAATTAGGTCGCACACACAAAAAAATTCGGTTACGATACAATTATGTCAGATTATCCAGAGAATGTACGAATCAATATTTATTTAATTTACTGAGGAAAAACCAAAATCCTGAATATCAGAGGAAAAAAATATTTGAGCGATCCTAGCGGTAACTAACTAATTGGCCAATGTCAATTAACACGCCACGGAAGGAAAAAAAAAAGGTGATGCTATCTGCCTAAATACTCGTACATACCCTGTGTAGGGGTTGTATTACTGTGCCTTACATAAAAATAACAATTTAAAAATTAAAAGCAAAAAATAAGACAGTTAATTTAAATAAATAAAGAATCCTCAGCTTGATCCTGTCGGGATGGAGAGACGCGCTGCAGGACTGCCGCGGAGAACCGTGCTGGTAGCCACGGTCAAAACAGGACCAGGCCTCCGATGATCTGACGCTTGGACTTATTTGTCGGCTCAAGAGCCTGACAAATTCAGGATCCGGAAAGACTGCACGCGACCACACCGGGGTCGCGGTGGAGCGTTGCTCCCGACTGCTAGCTTATAAAGTTGTAGGTGATACCGTACTCAGCGCCTCCTGCCCAATGTAGATAAGAAAAAACAGGCGACATGAGACCAAAAATACGGACTGAACAATAAACAAATTTGCAGAAGAAAAACTATTGTAAAAACTTACCGATACATAGGAAAATTTTCAGATCACGCCATTCCGGCAAAAAAAAAAAAGCTTTCACATATGATTTTTTTCAACCAACGTTGTCGACTTTAAATTCAAAATGTTTCACATTTTTTAACAAAAAGTGATTTCCACCCAAAAAAATCAGCAATACCCCGTCACGGGCAACAAAACACATCCAACTGACATAAAAAAAATCTTCATTTTTTCTCGAACAAAAACCAATTCCTAACTTAAAAAGATTCAGTTCTTAAAGAAAAATTTCGACTAAAGGCTTCCGAAAACAGGTTGCATGACAATCACCATAAAAAAAGGTGATATTTAAAAATGTAGCGTTTTTTATAACGCTGCAGTATGTAGCCTTGAGTGCAGCGCTACCCCACCTTCGAAAATATAGCTACAAACTGTCGTATTTCACAAGAGTTACAGGGCCATATTGTTTACTCATTTTGTACCTGGATTTTTTTTTAAATTGATCAAAGAAATGTCATTAAAGTGATATTTTAAGTTTAAACTATAAATAAAAGTAAAAATGTCCTTGAAAAAGTAAAACAAACCTAAATACGTATATGTCAAAATTTCTCCTCGTCGCTGTCGCCATGTGATGTGCCAGGGACTGGTGTAATGCGGGCGACGGCGATTTATGGGAGGCTCGCCGTCCGAACACGGACCATGCCCAGATGTCGGCGCGTCGTGTTTCAGGCGCGCTTCAATGAGCTGTCCGCAATCTGATTTAGCCTCCATAGGGGGCCAAAGCCTGCTGGGGTTGCGGGACTATCTGAATCGGTATCCGCGACCGGACACGTAAAGGGCAATCGAAGGAGAAACACCGTAGATTTTAGTCAGTACAAGTCTGACAGTCCGTTCCAACCAGGCGGGAAGACTCATTTTGTGATTTTAACACGTAAAAGAAAAAAAAAGGACTTGCGTCATTCCATCGGCATTGCTCAGTCCTTAGCCAAGGCTTAGCCCTTAGGTAACGAGAAGTGTCAAGTAACCGTTTTGAGATTTCTTTGAAGAGGTCGTGAGCACTCGAGCCCAACGGCCCAAGGGCTTCACGGACCTTTATTTACATGTCACATTAATCATACAAAAGTAAAAAAGGTATCACTACCTTCATTTTAGATAGTATTAGCGACCCGTCCCGGCTCCGCACGGGTGCAATCTCTACTATATTATAAATGTGATACACATATAAACCTTCCTCTTGAATCACTATATCTATTAAAAACCACATAAAATCCGTTGCTTGGTTTTAAAGACATAAGCATACATAGGGACAGACTGACAGACAGCAGGAACCGACTTTGTTTTATACTATGTAGTGAAAACAGTCCCGCGACCCCGGCAGGCTTTGGCCCTCTAAGGGGAACCCCGTCAGATTGCTGACAGCTTTTTGTGGCGCGCGTGGAACAAGACGTGCCATGGTCAATGAGCTGACGGCGAGTCTCCCATTACTCGCCGTCTACCTGCCCATAATAATGTTACTGATAAATGTTAAATTTTGAATGTTTGTCACTCAGTCACATCAAAACGGCTGAACGGAACTCTAGATGGAATTTGGTAACGATGTAGGACTGTAGGTCTGGAACAACATACAAGGTACCTTTTGTCCCGATATTATTATCCCGTGGGGTAGTTTTCGACATACGCGCTGATGAAATCGACGGCAACCTACTACTGTATAAAAGGTACTTTTGAAATCTCTGAGGCAAAGAATAAAGCATTTTTCTCCTATAAAATAATCATACTTCGCTAAGACTATGTCATTACTTCCTGGAATTTGATATTTACTAAGAGAAAATTGGATTTGAGACTTCTTTGAGAATCATTCACATTTATCAAAAATCCGCTTTGCCGTCATTAAGGTGCACTTGAAGAATTCAACTTGTATGAACTTCTTCTTCAACTTCTAGCCACCTCCACAGTAGCCACCAGCATGCGGACGGCGAGTAATGGGTGACTCGCTGTCCGATCATGGACCATGCCTGAGTCGATGGCGCGTTGAATTCCACGCGCGCCTCAAAGAGCTTTCAGCATATGACGGGCCTTAGAGGGCCAAAGCCTGCTGGGGCCGCAGGACTGTCTTTTCAAGTAACCGTGGCTCCGGAAAGTAAAAGGCTAATGAAGGACACCGCGGATTTTAGTCAGTACAAGCCTGACAGTCCTTCCTGTCCCGGCCTGGCTGGGAAGACACAATTGAAAAAAAAACCTCTAACCACCTCATAGGTACTCAGTCTAAGTTTCTTCGAAACAAAATTATTTTTTGGCATAGCATCGCGTTTCTTGTGGCCAATCAACTTGGTTACATTTTTTTTTTAAACTTAGTCCAATCCGTGAAGGTATTTTAATGTATCGAGATTCGATTATTATTTTTACGTCATCCTTTTAAGATACAATAAATATGCAATAAAAAGTACACCAATACAAAAAAATAATCTCAACTCAATTGAGGAAACTTCACTCAAATGAGGAAAAAGCACTCCGATATTTTTTGGGTAGTCATAAACAACTATTATTATTTTTACTTATCTATTAAACAGATCACTTCAATCCATATACTGTTGAGCTATATTTAACCCTCCTCAGTTATATTTAACTACAAGTACAATAATACCCAGAACCCAAAAAGAAAGACAGGGAAAAATATTTTAAAAAAGATCGAGAGCTCGCCATATTCCGCGTCCCTTAATTTCCAAGTCAAGTATTCGCGTCCCATTTGGGCGCCCTTATCGGATGATAGCTAAGAACCACAGACGTCAGATAAAATAACAATAGAAAATTCTGTCTGGTTGAAAATAATTCTAACAATTCAAACTGTATTCTAGCAGATTTATTGGATAATATATCTTCAGTGTGTCAACAGAATTCAGGTTGTAACGTCTGATGCTTACTTAGATTTATTAGGCGAGCCCAAAATTTACGGTTGGCAGCTAAAATTACAGTATTTGAATTCAATATTATATTCCAAAAAAATATGAGACGGTTTTGTGGCTTGCCAGGAAGAACTGAAGACCTGAAATCACCATCACTAATATTAATAACCATTCTTTTAAAATACAGTAAAAGCCCTAATATTTTGCGGAGCGATTCTTTGGATATAAAACAGTAAATGAGTTCTTTCGCCCTGGTAAACGAAAAGGACTTTCAGACTTAATGACAAAAATATCGAATTCCTTCGGTTGCGAAGGAAAGGGAACCGAGAAGGTCGCTATTGAGGGTCGTGGGAGTATTCCCACGACCCTCAATAGCGACCCTGAGACAATTTGCTCCGCTAAAGGAGGACAATATGCCTCAAGGAGCTACTTGAGGCGCAGGTGGAACACTACACGCCGTCGACCCGGTCCCTGATCGGACGGCAAGCTACCCATACTCACCGCCTCACACTCAGCAACAACCCAGAGACAATTCCGGCAATAGGGTCACTCCTACACTCCACTATACATTTTTTTATCATGGTAAAATCATCAATTGTGTCCCAGGGCGTCACGGCACGGCACTGTCAGACTTGTACTGACTTAAATCCACAGTGATCCTTCAATAGGTTACGTTCCAGGATCACGGCTACCTGATGAGACTGACCTGCGATCCCGGCAGACTTTGGCCCTCTAAAGGCCCCCGTCAGCTCCCTATTACAGGAGACTTAAACTTAACTGCCTTAACCTTAACTCTGAAGCCCTGTGGGAAAAAACAAACTTTATTATTAGGCTATGTTATGTGCGGTTGTATTTCACAGCGCTGTCAGCCTCAGTTGGGAATACAGGCGTTATTATTTTTTAGGTTACCTTTATTTATTTAATACTAGCCGTTGTCAGTGGCTTCGCCTGTTTGTAACTCGAAAATTATTCCAAGGGAACGTTGTACTGAGATTAATGGTATCCTATGTGTTATTCTAGACTATAATCTATTTGTAAGCCAAATTCCATTATTATCCAATCGACCATTCTGTAACAAACATCTATCCATCTGTCCAAACATTCGCATTTATAACACGTATTGTTGTTGCTTGGGTACATAAAATCGGGATAAAAACTATCCCAGGTTAAAAACTAACTGTGTACCAAACATCCAAATCCATTCATAAGTTTTTGCGTGAAAGAGTAACAAACATACGTCCATCCTGTCAAATCGAATTTAGAATAGCTGTTGCCAGCAACTTAACCCGCTATAAATAATTATTATCCCATGTGATAAAAAAAAACTATCCTTTGTGTTAATCCAAGTTTTTGTTTTAAACAAAAACTTTGCCCCACACTAGGATTCTCCTGTGTCGTGGGTGCGTTTACGAACATATAAACTCACATACACAAACGCCCAGACCCGGAACAATTACTTGTAGATCATACAATTTTTTGTTCCCTGCGGGAATCGAACCCGCCACACGCACCGCAGCAGTCCAATCGCTCAGCCACTGCGCCAACCGTGCCGTCAAAGTTATAAACTATCTGTGTCCCAAAATTCATCCGAATCCATACAATAGTTTTTGCGTGAAAGACTAACAAACCTCCATCAATCCATCCCCACTGTATGCGTTAACAATTTCAGTTAGATTTTCAACTTTTTATTAAAAGAGGGTCTTTGTTACCAGGTCCGGTGTCCAACGTGGAGGCTCTGGAGGGCGGTGACGTCACCTTGCTCTGCGACTCGACGCCCGACTCGTCCGATGACGAGTTCATGATACTTGTGTGGTACAAGAATAATATGCCTATATACAGGTAAGTTCATTACAATGTAAAGAATTTCTATGGAAGGAAAAATGCTGATGAATGACTGCGAGCAGGACTTGAACCTGTGACCGTCCGATTCTGAACATCGGATGCTCTATCAACACTATTGATGCAGCGGTGACCGGGTTTTTTAAATATTTCATGTTGTTTAGATTTAAGTTTGATATTTGTTTATTTTTTCAATCTAACCTGTATATTTTTCTTTGTAATTTTTGTGTGTACTCGTTGGTTGTGCCGTTTCGATACATTTTCTTTCTTATCAACCAAGTCACCGCTGTCTTGCTCACAAGCATCGAATTTTTCAATCCATTCCTAAAATATTACGGAGACGTCTTTTCCACAGAAAACTTTACAACTCACGACACAGGCGTGAAATATATTTAAAGTAACATATCTAATCACATAATCACACATCACAGGCTCCCTCTCTTTTTTTTTAGCGTGGTAAAATCTACAAGTGAGTCGTCCTACCCAGGGCAGAATAGGAGGGACTGTCAGAGTCGTACTGACTAAAATCCACGTTGTCCTTCAAAAGCCCTTTACGTTCCGGGATCACGGTAATTCGCAAGTGCCGCGACCCCGACAGGCTTTGGCCCTCTAGAGACCCCGTCATTTTACTGACACTCTTTGAGGCGCGCGTGGAACACAACTCGCCGTCAACCCGGGCATGGTCCACGGTCGGACAGCGAGTTGCCTATTGCTCGCTGCCCGCATGCCCGCACCTACGGTGGCCGGAGATCGTCTGCGAACGTCCGTCGCCGTGGGCGTCTACCACTGTGGCTGGGGTGAAGGGAGGACGCTGTCCTCTCCCTCACACGGCCCGCCACCTCCTCGCGACCATGACTGCTTCGCAGAAGGAAGCGTAGGCTCCCTCTCTAAGGCAGGGCTGTAATCCACAACGCGGGTCTAGTACAGGGTGGTAGATGTCACATGTCTTTGATTTTATTTTTATTTGTAGAACATACTTACCGGTTACCTCACGATATTTTCCTCCACCGTTTTGAGAGCAATGGTGACGAAATATAATAAAATACACAAATAAATCGAATAGATTATTCAATATCTCTAAAATAATTATTATTCAGAGATTTTATCATGCATTATTGAATTCCCAGACGATTCTGACAGGCTAGCGACATAAAAGGGTTAATCTTAAAATACAATTTGGAAATCCATCAGCAAATCGTTACCATTCCGAGAATAATTATGATATGACAGTTGAGCTGGGTTATTTTAGAAAATCTCACCGAAATTCATCGGTAGATAGTGGCGACAGTTCACGATTATCAGATATCGGTTTTTCTACCTATTTTTTTTTGCCTAAACTTCAACGAAGTACGTACAGGATGATAAAAAGTAACCCAGAATGATTTTTAAAATTAGGAAATAGCGCTGTAAAATTAAGAAATTAACATCCCTTTAATTATCCATGTCGGGATCGCGCTACTGACTGGTAACGGGTAGCTCGCCGTCCGATCAAGAACAATGCTACAAACGACATGTGCAGCAATCTGACGGGGTCCAATATGGCCAAATGCCGAACAACTATCCACCACTTGCATCCATCAGTTGCCAGCGACTCTCACGATGTCGTCGGTCCTAGCGGGAGGCCTGCCTACGCCTTCTTTCCGTCTCTCTTGACTCGAGAACTTTCCTTTCCCATCGGTTATCAGTTCTACCAGCGTTAATGATGATTTAAACAGTATAAAAAGACCCTTATCGAAACCGGGTGCGATGTCTCGTAAGCTACTACCCGTCGTATGTTATCTGTTTTTTCTATTATGTTCTTCATTCTACGCGATGTAGGAGTTTGATGCTGGTTCATTCATTTGTGTCGTAGATAGCCCCGCCCTTGGGCACGCCGCAATCGCGGCGGTAAGACCCCTCTTTGAGGAGTGGCTGGATAGGCGTCACGGCGTCCTTACCTACCGCATGACGCAGGTCCTCACCGGACACGGAAGTTTCGGGAGGTTCCTGTGTCTGATAGGGAGGGAAGAAACGCCTGGGTGTCACCACTGCGAGGATCGTCCGGAGGACACGGTGGAGCATACGGTGCAGGACTGCCCTGCTTGGGCAGAGCACCGCCGTGTCCTCACGACGGCGATAGGCGGAGACCTCTCGCGCCCGGCATTGGTCGAGGCCATGCTGCGGGGCGAGACGGAGTGGGAAGCGGTCGCCTCCTTCTGCGAAGCAGTCATGCTCGTGAAGGAGGAGGCGGGCCGCCTGAGGGAGGGGACAGCGTCCTCCCTCCACCCCAGCCGCAGTGGTAGACGCCCACGGCGTCGGACGTCGCAGGACGATCTCCGGCCACCGTAGGCGCGGGCATGCGGGCAGCGAGTAATGGGCGACTCGCTGTCCGACCATGGACCATGCCCGGGTCGACGGCGCGTTGTGTTCCACGCGCGCCTCAAAGAGTGTCAGCATAGTGACGGGGCCTGTAGAGGGCCAAAGCCTGCTGGGGTCGCGGGACCAAGGGATTACCGTGACCCCAGTACGTAAAGGGCTAGTGAAGGACACCGTGGATTTTAGTCAGTACAAGTCTGACAGTCCCTCCCGCCCTGCCCTGGGTGGGAGGACTCATTTGATGATTTTACCACGATAAAAAAAAAAAAAAAAAAAAAAAAAAAAAAAAAAAAAAAAGATAGCCCCGCCCTGTGTGGATCGTAAGAAACTGTTAGACTTGACTGAACCAATTTCGAAAAAACAATAGTTTGACTGCAAGTTACTTCAACAGAACATATATTATACTCGACTAGCATAAGTCCGACAGGACATACTTCAACAACACACAGTTCTGACAGAACCTTTTTTGGAACATACCTTCGACACAATACTGTTCTGTCCCTATATGGTTCCATCAGATTGCTCATTAAGCTCATTAAGCACGTGCAAAACACTCAGGCTTGGTCCTTATCCGACGGCAAGCTAACTATTACTCGTCAGCCCGAGCCTACGGTAGCCGGAAATCGCCTCGTGATCCTTAACACACCTCATAAATGGCCCTCATATATTTTTTTTGTATTATGCCGCCACAGTTAGTCAATCATAAATCTATATGTTTACCTATATAATTCAAATTGAACAGTTTTACAACACCAACGCGCGTATAATATCACCATATTCGCTGCTCGTCAACGCTTTATTGATCATTCAGCAGTATAAATTAAAAAACCGAGCGAGCAGATCAATGAACTCACACCCACCGTTTAAATCCTACAAACAATCTGACTAAAAAGTAGTATTATTTATTCTGTGGCGAGACTAAGCAGAAACGCAAACAAAAATACGAAATGGGAGCGAAACAAAAATAGGAATAAACCCAGTCCCCGATTCGCACGACCACTTCTTTTTTACGTTACACGAAAAAGTTCCGAACGATTGAAAACCTCATTCTTTTTTTGAATTTAAAAACGTGGATTCGATGGACTTGTGGCGAAAACTAGCACGCGCGGATCTTTACTCTATGGCGTGATTTATGCCCCATTTCAGCTACACGTTACATAAAAGAAAACCCGAATGAAAGCACTCTGTTGAATTTTCAACGCTCTGCTCTGTACTGGGAGTTCAAATTCCAGCAAATCTTCTATTTTGGTAGTTTAGATGTCATGTAGTATTGAGTGTGAAAACTGCCATTAATTGTGGCGTGGAAACTATGATGAATTGTAAATATGAGAGATAGAATTGAGAATAAGACTCGATTTTTGAAAAGTCAAAGCCAGCGTTGGAATCCTTTAATTTTTAAAACCACTTTGCACATTAACAGAAACTGTTTCTAATTCGAAAGAAGTACTTGAAGTGTGAACAGCCAGCTGTATTTTCAAAAACCTAACTACCTACAGCTAGACTTGCTTCCGCCATACCTACTTCGTTAGAAACAACACCGTTTTTGGAAATAAGCAAAGGCATAAACGCGTTCATACGCGGGTACCCATCTGCTCCGTCTTTCTGTTTGTGCGCGGAAAAGCACTCATGTGAACCGCCTGACAGCACTCAATCTTGCGAACAAGTGACGCTCGGAAACGCAATGTTTACAATACCAGCTATTTTTGAAATTTAAATTAAGAATCTGGGGGCACGGCAGTGCCCCAGCCAAGTCTCGAGCAAAACGGGCACGGCCGTACCATCTTTTCTCGATGCGATTCGCGGCTGTTTCGCCCTCCCTATATCTTCGACGTGGACAAAGCTAGGAGTTTCGGTTTTCGGTGAATAATAGTAGGCATTAGAACAAGCTTAAGTTCGAAATTACATGCCAATTGAATTAATAGTTTAGGAGTTACAGTCGATCAAAGTTACTCCATTTTGTCACTCACTCACTGACTCACTGACTCACTGACTCACTGACCGATCATCAAAAATCTAAGGTACTTCTAGCAGACTTAGAAACTTCAAATTTTGCACCAAGATAGGTCATTAGCCACATATAAAGGAAAAATTATAAAAACATTAAAAAATAATATAACATAGAAAACAATTTTATATTTGCGGTTTGGCAAGAACATTATGTATGGATTTTGACTGCATTGTTAACTTTGTTCGTTGTTTAAGTATTCAATTGGATGAATAAATACATAGAATAGGAAAGAATAATATAAATGTAATACATAGACTATAATTAATACATAAAGTTCATAATTCATTAAATTAATAAAGCTAAAACTCCATTGTATTGCGATAAATTTCGATTGTATGCGCGCTCGATAGATGGCGTTGTACCTGTCTGAATCGCGCTATGGTTTCGTTACCGAGCGCAGTTTAAGTAGTACTTTAAAATAATTCGATAATTTTCATTTGATAGCGCCATCTACCTATGAAAAACCATTTCGAAACTAAAAAAATATTGTAGCTATATTCGGAGAACTTAAGTTAGCCGGATTAGATAGTAGATTTATTATTGTTACTGAAACAGTTATTTAGGCAAATAGTTTATTAATATAACATAGACATAGTTACAATATCTAGTTGTTTACGTGTTATTTAGTTTAGTTATATTTAGTTTGTAAGTTAGTAGATTTATGTTTATTTAGCTCGTTGAAAAGAAACGATAGAGATAGAGAGTGGGTTCTAAGCAAAGCAGTAGCTGAAGTCCAAGAAATTATGAGGTCACCTAAAAAAAAAGAAAGAAATACACTTACAAAAAATAAATGAGATCCCACCAAAAACATTAAATGTAAAAAAATGCCAAGTCTCTCGATGCAGTCTTTCCATCGTAAAAAGTTTTGAGATCTCATAGAAGCCAAGTCCTATTCAAATTATTTTGTAGTTATAAATCAACATTTAGTAATTGTATCAATAGTTTTCTTTATATTATAATTATAGTGACTTGGCAATGAGCACAAGAAGAAACAAAACGGCATATTTGGAGTTGAAAGTCACACACCGCATGCGTAAACATTAATATCACAAAATTAATTTTCTTTTGGTTTATCCGTGTCGTCCCAACCGAATTTCGGCAACGGCAGTCAGTCTCATCCAAGACTAGTAAACTGCGCAGGACATAAATTGGTGCTCATTGCCAAGTCACTATAATTATAATATAAAGAAAACTATTGATACAATTACTAAATGTTGATTTATAACTACAAAATAATTTGAATAGGACTTGGCTTCTATGAGATCTCAAAACTTTTTACGATGGAAAGACTGCATCGAGAGACTTGGCATTTTTTTACATTTAATGTTTTTGGTGGGATAGGATTAGACATGAGGTTATACGAGAACGACGCGGATTTACAAAAAAAAGGATAGAAAAAATATTGAAAGGTTATTAATTGTTCGGGCATGCGGGCAGCGAGTAATGGGCGACTCGCAGCCCGACCATGGACCATGCCCGGGTCGACGGCGCGTTGTGTTCCACGCGCGCCTCAAGGAGTATCAGCACATTGACGGGGCCTGTAGAGGGCCAAAGCCTGCCGGGGTCGCGGGACTTACCCATCACCGTAACCCCGGTACGTAAAGGGCTAGTGAAGGACACCGTGGATTTTAGTCTGTACAAGTCTGACAGTCCCTCCCGCCCTGCCCTGGGTGGGAGGACTCATTTGATGATTTTACCACGCAAAAAAAAAAAAGGTTATAAATTGTTTATATACGAAATGGTCTTGAAGGATGATTGACAGGTGACTGACAAACGGTATTTAAAAAGCAGATGATGTGAGTTGAACGCACATAGGAGTATAGAAGGACATACACTGACCTTATTGGTGAAGTTTTTCGGAAAGTCAAATCCGTAATTACCTAGAAATAAAAATATGAAGACACGTGACATCAAGCAGGAGTGGACTGATTCCGTTGATAGCTTTCAGCTTCCTCCCTAATGACGAGAGGACTGTAGCGGGGTAGTCTGAACTCTAACGACGCCTTGTTGGAGGACATGCGGACGGCAACTAATGGGCGACTCACCGTCCGATCATGGACCATGCCCGGGTCGACGGCGCGTCGTAAAGAGCTGTCAGTAATATCACGGGGCCCTCCTTAAAGGGCCAAAGCCTGCCGTGGCCGCGGAACTGTCTTATCAAGTAATCGTGGCCCCGGAACGTAAAGCGCTATTGAAGGACACTGCGATTTTAGTCAGTACAGACAGGCGTTCCCGTCCTGCCCTGGGTGGGAGGGCTCATTTGACGATTTTACCACGTAAGGACGCCTTGGAATGTAAAGGGCTATTGAAGGAATAGGGTGGTCCCTTCCGCTACACCCAGAGCGGACGAAATTTGATCATTTTCCACACCAAATAAGGGCCATTATAGTCTTATATTATGCTTTTACTTAAATCTAAAAAGACAATGATTACAGACTTTGGCGTTATTATCAAAACAATCAACCTTCATAATTTTCCAGCTTTTCATTAACCCTCAAAATATCAGCCCTCCTTTTCAAGAACCGTATTTAACCCTCAAACTTCTCCACAGCTTCGAAATACCAGACAAGCAATGGTCGGAGCCCTCCTTCAATACGAGCTCCCGTCTCCGCGCCGACATCCACTCCCAGCCGACCTCAGTCACCATCTCCTCACTGACGGAGGACGACCAGGCTATGTACCACTGCCGGGTAGACTTCCGACTGTCCCCCACCAGGAATGTTGGCATCAATTTGACTGTTGTTGGTAAGTCAATTTTTTTTTTAAGTGAAAACTTCTTTAGCGGCGTTGTGCACTATTTTTTTTTTATTTATTTTTTATCTTGGTAGTATCATCAAATGAGTCCTCCCACCCAGGGCAGAGCGGGAGGGACTGTCAGACTCGTACTGACTAAAATCCACGGTGTCCTTAAATAGCCCTTTACGTACCGGGGTCACGGTAGTTCGTACATTCCTCGCTCGCTTCGTGCAGTCGACTCGCTATAACAGATGGTCACCCATCCTCAGACCATCCTCGGCTTGCGCGGCTTAACCCGAAAGAATTGCATTTCTCTTTCCACAATCTTAAATCTTTACAGACTTTCTTGCCTTTTAAAACAAAGATATACCTAGCTCAGACTCTGATTCAGCCAATCATTGATTACGCTGATGCCTGCTATCTGGATGCCACTGAGGAGCTCTTGAACAAGCTTGAGCGATTGCAAAACCTTTACATTCGTTTTGTTTTCGGGCTAAGAAAGTACGATCATGTTTCTCAGTTCCGAAAGGAACTCAAATGGCTTCCTATTCGTCTTCGCAGGAACACTCGAATATTATGTCTCCTCTTCAATATCCTTCATAACCCTGCTTATCCTGCCTACCTACGCGAGCGTTTTTCGTTTACCCGTCCTCCTGATGCTCTGTGTAGATCCCACCTTAAGCATCACCTCAATTTCCCATCCCATAAAACTCACTTTTTTTCCTACTCCTTCGCTGTTCATGCAGTACGTTTGTGGAACTCACTTCCACCTAAAATACTCGACTCTAAAACTGTCTCTGTTTTTAAAAAACAAGTCAAGGATTATTACCTCTCCTCTATAATTTAGTATAAGTATTATATTTATATATTAGGTTTATTTTAAAACATATATATTATATACATACATTTTATATGTTTATTTTAATAGTATGTATGTTTATATTTTATTTATTCTTGGTACACTGTGTCTACGTTTTGATGTCTATCTCTCTTCTTTCGCTGGTCTGCTGGAAGAAATTTCTTATTGAAATAAGCAGTGCCTTTGTGCTCTTTTATCTGTATGTTATTTCTTGTACCTATGTGTTCTGTGTGCATAAATAAATAAATAAATAAAATAAATAAAGATCGGCCTGTGCGGCTGTAACTATCTAGCCACGAGCTCCTGCTAAAGAAAGAATCTTCAATCCACGAAAATTCGATCCGGAGTAGAATCAGCGGAGGCGTCCTAGGAACTCCTGAGTTAGCTGTTTCTCTGCTTGCAATATTACTAAGTAACCTTGTTTAGGCGGTTTGCAAAAAACATTTTAGTCAAGATGTAAATAACTATTGTTACGGATTTGTTTTTCCAGTAAACAAGAAATGTATTTATACTACTCTGCAAGGTATACATTTTATATTGAAGAGAAAAAGGCATGTCTGGAAATATATTAAATATTCAATACAATATATCCACTTCCCAAGGTTTTGTGTTCAGATTCTACGTACCTATACGTCTCACTATTTGTTTTGTTTGTGTTTTTTTTTTGCTCTCATACTAAAACTCCTCCTGGCCAATCTTGGAGGAGATACTCATCGGCGCGGGAGATATTTTAGAGCATAAACAGGTGCACTTTTTTCAACTCTCTTACTCTGATGAGACGGCAATCCGTGAAGATCGGAGAGACCAACATCAAGACTTAAACCCCTTTCCGGGGCAAGTGGGTATCATACCAAGTTCAAAATCCTAGTGAAATTCTTAAAAGAAAAAGTCTAATAGCACCTTTTGCTCAACTGGCCTTTGCCGGCGTCGCATGTTTTAAAATGCGCCACATCCCTGAAACGCAAAGTGCAACTATAAGTCAGTCCGCTTGACAGTCCCTTCTGCTACACCCAAATTTAGAGGACTCATTTGATGATTTTCTACCTCAAAAAAGGGTTCGAATAGTCCCCATGCCATAGCTTCCCCAAAATACTGGATTTTAGGCAATCTGCGACAAAACCCCTTCTTTTTTTAGTGTGGTAAAATCATCAAATGAGTCCTTCCACCCAGGGCAAAGCGGGAGGGACTGTCAGGCTCGTACTGACTAAAATCCACGGTGTCCTTCAATAGCCCTTTACGTTCCGGGGTCACGGTAATTCGTGAGTCCCGCGACCCCGGCAAGCTTTAGCCCTCTAGAGGGCCCCCGTCATTTTGCTGACACTCTTTGAGGCACGCGTGGAACACAACGCGCAGACATGGTACATAGTCGGACAGCGAGTTGCCCACGACGAAACCCCTTGGTAACAAAGACGAAGAAGAAGGTATAGTAGTTAAAAGAAACTCTATCCAATATACTAACAATGTTTTTTTTAAGAAACTCTTATGCATACTTAAAAATAACTTCTAATTTTTTCGATATTTCTATCACGTATAATTTCGTTACGGATTCGTATTACAAATTCAGTAGAAATTATAGTTAAGTTTCTTAAACTTTTTCGTTAACGGTATTAGGTCAAATACACACAGACGGGACATCACCCACTTAAATATTTAAATAATACAAGGCTACACCGATGTTGAAGAAATTAATTATCGTTTAGACAAAAAAATACATTTATCATCAAAAAATCGATACGGAAAAGATGAATAAAATCAGAATTATAAAAAACTAGTTTGTGCCCGCGACTTCGCCATTATCACCGCGTTATTCTTTTTCCGACTTGACACCGACCACGGTTTCGATGCCTGGTATCAATAATAATTTGTAATTTGCAACTGTTTGTGTACGTAAAAGAACCCGCGATACAGGAGAAAGTCCTAATGTGGGCCAAAGTTTATAAAACCTTTCCGACTTACTTGATAAAAATTGTGATAGTTCGGATTACATACATGACTAGCGACCCGCCCCGGCATCGCACGGGTGCAATCTCTATCATATTATGCATGTAATACACATATACATATAAACCTTTCTCTTGAATCACTCTATCTATTAAAAAAAACAGCATCAAAATCCGTTGCATAGTTTTAAAGATCTAAGCATACATAGGGACAGACAGACAACGGGATGCGACTTTGTTTTATACTATGTAGTGATATTAATATAAAGTATGCCTTATGTATGTAGTCCCAGCAGTTTTTTGAAAAACCGACAAGCAAGCCCTAGCGTGTATTATGTGTTAAAACTGTACAGTTACCGATGCATGCATCGGTTATGCGTGCACGGTTAAAACCATCATACAAACCCTTAAATGTATGGCCTCCATTAGCCGACTATTCACCAATTACAATATGGCCGCATAGTCGACTTTAGGAATAGTCGTTAATCTCCAGTTATGTTCCGAATAGGTATCTTCCGAATATGAAACACTACAGTGGAATAAAAAACTAAGTAAAAGTGGTTCCGAACATAGGAATGAACAACTAACTCCTAATGAACTACGCTTTGACCACCTGCGCCATATGTGTAGTTTTTAAAATAGCTAAGTTAGTGGGGTGAAAAATACCAACTTTCATTACTATAGAAGCGCTATATATTCTATGGTCTTTTGTTTAGTTTTTCTCTAGAGGAGCTCGTGGCTAAATAACACCAGCCATAGGTTATGCCGCGCTTGTCGAGGTTGGTCTACGGATGGGTGACGATCTATCATGGCGAGTTTCTACCATGCCTAGGATCTCACGTAAAGTCCGCACCTCGACTGAAGTTCTTTTTGACAATGTGTTAGTGCCTATGTAAATAAATAAAATTGCATTAAATTAAACAAATGTACTCGTAGTACCACGAATTGTCCGCAGGTTGTCTTTCGTGGCGCGCACTGTAACGTTGATTCTGGCTGCCTTTTGTATATCTTTAACAGTCGTGACTGTCAGTAAGAAGCTCGAAAGTCTGATACCCAATCCCACCAAATAGTATTTACCCAGTTACTGGGTTGCGGAGACAGTCGCTCCATTTTAAATACGAATATTCATGCTGCATCTGGTTGAAGCCGCCGAACTATCTACAACGCCAACCTAACCCAACATATGCAGTTGGGAAAAGGCTAGACAGAGAGATGATGATTAAAAACTTACGTTTTTGTGACGTAAAATATACCGGGACTTAGACTTTAATTTGATAGAACAAACATAGTTTCTCGTTCGCACACCAGGCGCTTTTTTAATTTTCATACAATAAACGCTAAGTACTTAAAGTACGCTGTACGGTAAAATAAGAAAATCTTGTGCTAAGGCCTCTGATCTGTAAAATACAAAGTAGGACTACTTAGTAATTCACTTTTACCTTGGCCAGAGACTTAATATCGTGACAACACCCTCGCCGCCAGTCTCGTGGGTGCATTATATTACCAACAGCGTTGAGCAGAAGATTTATTGTGCTCTTTTATAATTATAATTAATTAATATTCATCATCATAAATGACGTCCACTGCTGATCACTATAGATTTCTTCGATGGCAAACCGCTTCCAACAGGTCATTTGGAAGTGGCCATCCATCACGATCCTGTAGTCTTTACCAGATCGTCTAGTCCATCTTGTCCATAAATGTGGACATCAGGCGTCGCAAGACTTACGAATTACCGTGACCCCGGTACGTAAAGGGCTATTGAAGGACACCGTGGATTTTAGTCACTACGAGTCTGGCAGTTCCTCCCGCTCTGCCCTGGGTTGATGATTTTACCACGCTAAGATAAAAGACAGAATATAACTACTATATAATAATGTTAGGATTTGAATGTCGTGATAATGAGAACAGAGGCCCTTAGCACAAGATTTCCGTATTTTGCCTAATACTTGAAGTATTAACGAAGTTTTTATCATTTTTCATACAATAAATGTTTGAAAAATTAAAAAACGTTTCTAGTGTGCAAACGAAGAAATAATTTTGACCACAAAATTAACGTCAAAGTCCACATTTACTTCACAAAAATGTGAAAATTCATGCTAGAGCCTCAGATGTCATCGTTTGTAGAATAAACATGAAAATATACGCTTAAAAGATTAGAATTCGTAATCCTAAGTATTGTTTCAAGTTTAATAACCACCTATTTCCGTGAGTATGACGTTAATTGCTCTGCATTTCTTCATTAAAAGTTGCCAGTTTGACGTTTGAGTAGCTAATTTGATTTAAACTTCGGATTTATGAACTGAAAACGATTTGGAGTCTTTAAACACTTTTATTTTTAAACGATCTTCCATTTTGAGAACTTGTTTTACAGTGGCGTAGCTAGGCCAGAAAGGGCCCCGTTTCTAAACTTGTTTGGGGGCCCTTATAATCTAAGTGTATACTATTGCAGAATAAAGACAATAGCATCCTGACTCGTGTAACTAATGCTATTACTGCTGTCACTTTTTTTTTTAGCCTGGTCGCGCATCTATCGCGCATACGAACAGAATTTTTTTAAGTAAAAGCCGTTGTCGTGTGCCACCTGTGGTTCTTTCGCACATCGCGGTTTTTAACGTGGTAAAATTATCAAATGTGTCCACCGTATCAACCATATCAATAATAGGCCCCCAAGTGTCAAGGGCTCCCGACGATCGGATAAAAATTAAAACATAAAATGTTGTTTTTTTTAAAGTTATCGCGGCCCTAAAGCTCTAATATTATTGAACTCCTAATATAGCTAAATTTTCAAAAAGGCTATATGTAGTTGTCATAAATGAGCTACGATCAGTCGATAAATTCTCAATTTTTCTAGCTGTCTTCAAAATTCTCCTAATAACAGCAGTAATGGTCGCGGGACTTACGAATTACCGTGACCCCGGTACGTAAAGGACTATTGACGGACACTGTGAATTTTAGTCAGTCAAGTCTGACAGTCCCTCCCGCCCTGCCCTGGGTGGGAGGACTCATTTGATGTCGGGTCGGGTCGGTCAGTCGGGTTTTAGTTATTTTTGATGCGTTATATCTTTGTGACTCAGCATTGTTTTACAAAAGAAAAAATAACTATATAATATAGTCCATTTTTATCAAAACTGTTGCTAACGTACTAATTGGATTTGCAATTTATTAATGCTGTCAAATATTAGAATCGATACTTTTCGTATTATAAAAGCAAAACAACTAAACGATGTAAAGCCCGCATTATTTTCGGTCGCGGGACTAACGAATTACCGTGACCCCGGTACGTAAAGGGCTAGTGAAGGACACCGTGGATTTTAGTCAGTACGAGTCTGACAGTCCCTCCCGCCCTGCCCTGGGTGGGAGGACTCATTTGATGATTTTACCACGATAAATAAGAAAAAGCCCGCATTATTTATAGCCCTGTAACTTCGAGCTAAGTGTTGACATCGCTCAAATCTGACCGTTTTAAGTTTCATTAAAACTTATATCAACATTCATGGGCAAACAAATTAATTGCGTTGTTGTACAACGTAATTATACTCATTAAGTATTTCTGCCCTTTGATGTGCCAGGCAAACATTTCCTGACTGTAATTAACTTGATCTTTATGATATTAACATATTTAAGTTCATCGTGTTTTTGATATCTTACACAAAGCTAGGGTTCCCAACAATTTCCAGAAGAAATAGAGTATTATCTTTCATGCCTTTGTCAAACAGACAGGCGAAAGCGAAGGGAGTCCGAAGCGATACCGAACCGAAGCGAGACGTCAGTCCGATAGTTCTGTCATGCTATCGGATCGCTTTCGCTTTTCTATGTGACTGATTCAAACAATTCCATACATTACAAATAAAAACGCCTCGCTTCGCATTCGTCACGCTTGTCTGTTTGACAAAGGCTTCAGAGAGGGCAAATGTAAAGAGCATAGAGTAAAAAAAGTACCATTTAATATTTTTAACTTCGTACCTTAGCTGTTCAAAACAATTTTTCATTTCATAAGAATGATAACTTGATAAGTCTCAAAACATGACAGTTTTTTTTTTGCATAGCTTGCAACTAGCAGCTCAACTCAGCCAGGCGAATTACTCGCCTGGCTGAGTACGAACGCAGAACCTAAAACTCGTAAGTCGGGGCCAATACCACTGGGTCAGGAATATGTATTATATTAGTCAACAAAACTCTTAAGTCGAGTCAAGGGCCTATCCTGTAGCTATTTTCTACTCCCGTTGTGAGAGCAGTGGCGATGCCAAAAAAAACAGTGAATTCGCAAACCAATGATCTGTCAATCGTAGCTATTCTGAACTACTGACTACGATCCCTAAAAAATGCTCAAGGCAATTTATCAGAAATCTTCAAAATATAAAAACAAAATCCCACTTTAATTTATTAGCAAACTCAGATTGAATTTTAAAGAAAACAGCTTTGAATCTAAATTAATCTCCTGTTCCAGTTTTAATAAATCTTTAAGGGATCCAATAATGATGGCGGCTTTATCTTCCCGCCACATACTTACGATAAAAAATTACTTCAGAAGTAAAGCAATCATTTATCTTGTGACGTATGTTCGCCAGTGTTGCCACGTTATTGAATACATGAGGGCTTTTTGTTTTCACTGTGGCAACCCTGCATTACTTTCTATTGTCAAAGAGATTTATTTTTACTTTTCTTTTGTTTTTTATTTTGTCGTGATGTATGGAACTGTGTTGTGGGTGAAAATATGTTTTTCAGATTCAAAATGTAATTTGGACCGACTAGAATGCAACTACGATGAACTTAGGCCTCATCACAAGCGTGCGGTGTAAACGTAAAGTAAATATTTTGATTAGTAATTAAATGAAATATTTTTGTTAAGTGGGTCGCGGGTCCAGTCATTATACGAACGAACGAGTAATTTCATCCATCAAATCAAAATCCGTTTACAAAAACGTGAAAACTCGTGATATCTGTTGTGAAAGTAACATTTTTTTTTCGTGGTAAAATCATCAAATGAGTCCTCCCAGGGCAGATCGGGAGGGACTGTCAGACTCGTACTAACTAAAATCCACGGTGTCCTTCAATAGCCCTTTACGTTCCGGGATCACCGTAATTCGTACAGTCCCGCGACCGTGAAGGTAACATACTCGTAGCACAAAGAACTGAGTGATTTAAATTACTCGCTATTTATCTAAACAATTCATATTTTGTTCTTAAGTTAAACTTTAAGGTTGTATTTTTTTTTATTTAATATCCTTGTTGTTTTTAATTTATTATAAGTATTTGCTTTCTTTTTGCTGAATTATTTTATACCAAAGTTTATACCAAAGTCAGTTATTTTATTTATACCTAAGTCCGAAAATAAAATCAGGATTCACAGTGCAAGAATGCATCATTTATAAATCAGTTGTTAGTCAAACATCTTGGAAATATCACAGGCGGACATGTTTATTTTGACGCATGCGTACTACAGACAAACGTTGAATGAAAGATTCTCGAAGCATTAGCAAAGGAAAAAACTTTGCCTTGTAACTTTAATCGGCCGTGAACGAATACATTATGTAGGGACCCCATCCGTCTAGATTTACCCGGATTTATCTCAGACTTCGAAAGTTTTGAAGTCGTTACAAAAATTATTTATGACTAAAGTTTATACACCGATGAATTACGAATTTACGATCGGCGAACAACAAATTAATATTTGTATGTGAAATTATGAATATTCATAACTTGTGCTGTATAAAATACAAGTTGTGTTGACACACATTGTAAACTGTTTCGTAATTGAATTGAATTGTAAATTCATTCATACTTGAATTTTAAATGTAAATTCAACTCGTATTAAGTCAATTCTAGTTGTTTACAAACATAATTAAGATAAGAATGTCGACTAATTCAGAGGTTGTTGTTTAAGTCCAAATAGCTGAATAATTTGCTGGCGTTGATTATTTTGATCTTGTGATGAGATTAACTACGCAATTAAATGCTGGGATTATTTTAAGCCAAGTTTACAGAAGATATAAATAAAGTAACGCCTTTTTGCGATCAGAATAGGTAGTAACTACAAGTTGCCACATGCTACAACCCTTGCATACTCCTTTCGCCTCGTCTGCGTTTATACATCAGCTATGCTACTGTCAATAAGAAATCACATCGCTGGACTCTGTGGTGTGCTCTTCGTCGCGACGCGTTTGAGATCGTCCAATCGCGAAGCGCGAGCGCTCACCGTTTACGCCGCACGATTGATTAGTGTCACTGTCAGTAGCTTAGAGCATAGCAAATTTAGTCCCAACGTGGCGCGAACGCTGCGACTGCGCGGTCACAAGGCTGTGTTTCTAGAGAATAGCACTGCAGGTTATAGGTACATGCACGCCAGCCGGCCGGTTGAGAGACAAATATGATGTATCTGAGCTAGATAATAAGTGTTAGAGAATTCTGTCTAAGTTTCTTACTTATTATCAGCAAAAGCTATTTCAATTTTAAATATTTTTATAAAAAAATCAAGCAGGACTTGCACCTGTAACTTTCTGAATCGGAGAAACAGAAGTTCGCGGAAAGACCTTGCCAAGTATACAAAAAACATAATGTAAATACTAACCTACTCCCACAATTTTTCTAAGATCACAAAAAGTCATCCGTTATCCCTTTCCAAATAATATCCCGAATCGAAAGTTAATCGGGTTACCCTACAGAATAGAACAATGAGATACATTAGTCCTGTTTATAAAAAAGCTTTCAAAGATATCCTCTGTTCTTCTTTCTACAAAGAAAAAGGAATAAACCCAGAGATGACAGGATAAACCTGTGTCTTCCGGAAAACGTAGCTGCAGAGAGATTGAATATTAATAATATATTTGATTTTTCATTATTGATGCCGTAGAGAAAATGTTATGTAGGAAAAATAGATAATCCTAATCATAGCTTTAGTACGCCTTTGTGTAATATCATGTAAAGCTAAAATAAGTATTATGTTGTTATGTTCAAAAGTAAGTAGTAAATCTCTTTTAAGCTCACAATTGACATGATTTGAAACTAAAAAAAAATGCTGAGAGCGGTACAACATCAGGTTCTTTTTATTGTAAAGAAATTTTTTATTTCAAAAATTATAATTCTAATTTTTAAAACTACTAAAATATACATGTACGTGTTGGAGGAACCTCGCCAAGACAGATGGTCACCCATCCCAGATATGTATAAAATGTATTATCCCGAACAAATAACTTTTAGGTTTAAAAACAATGTTATACATATAAGTAAATACTAGTACTTGAGCCTAAATTTAAATATTCATACCGTTTCAGTACCTGAACATATATATTCATACCACACCGACTATTATTAAAATTCTATAAATAAGTACACAATCTACAAGAAAAAGTAACAACGTAGAAGTTTCGTAGCTAAATATAAAACGATAAAATACTCGAGATATGAAAATGGTTTAAAATTATATGCCAAGTGCACATCCGGAGTGCAAATTAAGATGGCTGCAAATACAACGCTACCTCCATTTCAGAGGTGAGAAACATAATATGATACTTAAAGTAGCTGGAATTATTTTGAACCTAAACGCGCTAGACATAGCAAAACAAGGAAATACATTCAAGTAAAGCTTAAATTCCTCTCAGCCTCTTCGTACACAACGACGCAAGTCTTCGATACCTTACGACTGACATCCATTAACGCGTGCCTGTATACGAGACTCTATGTATCGATATTGCAATAGACACCTGGATACTAAAGTCGTAAGGTATCGGAGACTTTCGTCGCCTTGTGTACGCAGGGGCTTATGCTGATGTCGGTCGCGTACGTCGCGTCTGTCGCGCGTACCAATATACATTATGTTCTTTATAACGTACGACGCTAACGTCAGCGGCGCGCACTACGTAGTTTTTCTTACTAAAATACGTGATCGACTGGACACGACCGACGACCACAGAAATTCAAGCCGTTTGGATGTCACTCGGTAAAATGGACCGATGACCGAACCGACCGAAAAAAACGGGAGATCGTGCGCTGTAGCGCTCCTAGGGGGAGGCCTAAGACTAGCAGTGAACTGCAATAAGCATAAATAAGGGACAGGAGGAAGAAAATAAGTCAATGTTATGAACAACTAGCTTTTGCCCGCGACTTCGTTCGCGTGGAATAGTGACTTCCGGCAGATTTTTGTTATAAAAACTATCCTATGTCCTTTCTCAAGTTCTAAACTATGTCTGTACCAAATTTCACACAAATCGGTTCAGTATTTTAGGCGTGAAGAAAAGACAGACAGACAGACTGAGTTACTTTCGCATTTATAATATTAGTTTGGATTAATTTTCCCGACTTAAAATACAAAGTCATGAAACTGAGTGAGGTCATGAAACTGCCAAATTGGTACTTGGATGTACTAACCCTTAAATTATTGGGTGCTCTAAAATTCTCTATAGTCTCCCGAAGTTTAGAGATAATATGTCCGATTAATGGCTCTAAAGGCCAGCTTTTATTACACAATAGTACTTGAATATCGCCATACTGATGAAATATTGGAGTATATGAAATTCCGCTGCGAGCGGGGCTCGAACCTGCGTCTCCTGGATAAGTACTCCAGACGCGCCACCGGGGGGTGCAAAGGACAAAGGCCAGCCCACATCGGGGAGAACTCGATTCTCACCCTGGTGCGGCAGGAGCTGGCCGCCTTCCAGCAGCGGTTCTCCGTATTGGAGAGCCGCGTGCTGCGACCCCCACTGGCGTCTTCGTACGCGGCTGCGGCCGCGTCTAAGCCTCCCCCGCCGGCGAAGCCGCCTCAGGCGAAGCCGCCCCAGGCGACGGCCCCTGCGAGAGCGAAGACGGCCCCGGCCAAGCCTGGCCAGGCGAAACCGGGCCCGTCAAAGTCAAAGCCGCCTCCGACGCCGACGCCTGCGGGGCCGGCACAGGCGGCCAAAAAGAGGAAGGCCCAGCTGTCCCAGCAGCCTCCTCCAAAGACTCCTCCGGCCGACGCCGATTGGCAAGTGGCTGGGGAGAAGAGGAAGGCTGATGGGGCAGCCAGGACCTCTAGGCGGAGGGAGAGGCGGCGGCGGCGCAAGGAGCGCGATGTCGCGGTACGTCTGCGCGCCCCCAAGACCGCGGCTGTAGTCATAACACTGCAGCCGGAAGCGGTCAAGAGGGGCGTTTCATACCGAGACGTGCTTGCGAAGGCGAAGGAGGCGGTAAACCTCACGGAGCTCGGCATCGTCGGCGGCCTCCGCTACCGGGTCACCGCAACAGGGGCTCGGATGCTGGAGGTCCCCGGCGCTGCCAGTGGCCCCACCGCTGACGCTCTGGCCGAACGGCTCAGAGCGTCCTTAAATGCGGAGGAGGCCCGAGTGTCCAGACCCACCAGGCGCGCAGACGTGCGCATACTGGGTCTGGACGACTCCGTGACGGTGGAGGACGTGGTGGCCGCCGTTGCCGGGACTGGGGGGTGCCCTCCCGACCAGGTGAGGGCGGGCGCCCTGCGTCCTGACTACGCGGGGCTGCAGACCATCACGGTCAGCTGCCCCGTGTCGGCGGCCAAAAAGCTGCAGGAGGGTCGAAGGCTCCTGGTTGGGTGGGTTTCGGCGCAGGTCAAACTGCTGGAGCCCAGGCCCCTGAGGTGCTTCCGCTGCCAAGTGGGTAACCACGCGGCATGCATGTGCACCTCGGAGGTCGACCGCAGCGACAACTGTTTCCGCTGCGGTCAGCCCGGACACAAGGCCGGCTCGTGTACAGCCCCGCCGCACTGCTTCGCATGTGCGGCGGCTGGCAAGCCGGCCGATCACCGGGCAGGGGGCAAGTCCTGCGCCCCGCCCGCTAAAACCAGGAGCAGAGTCAGGCCCTCTGCTACCGCCGTTCCCGCCGCCGCAGCTCCTGCTGCCGCCGCCGCCGCCACTGCCGCCGCCGCCGCCGCCAATGCCGCCGCCGCCGCTGCCGCCGTGGCCGCGCCCTCGCCGAGGGCCCTGGAGGAGGCTGCAATGGACTCCGATTAATGGCTCCATTGCGCTTCCTCCAGGCGAACATCAACCACTGCGCCGCTGCTCAGGATCTCCTGCTCCAGAGCATGGCGCAGTGGTTGATAAATGTCGCCGTGGTCGCCGAGCCGTATTTTGTCCCGCCCAGGAATGACTGGGTGGCGGACCTGAACGGCTCGGTGACCCTCATCTCGTCGGCCGCCGCCGGTACCCCCGCCCCTCGATCGCGTCGAGAGAGGGCGTGGGATCGTCGCAGCACGGTTCGGGGGGATCGCCGTGATAGGCGTTTATTTCTCCCCGAACCGAACTATCGCCGAGTTCCAGGACTCCCTATCGGAGCTGGGAGACGTCGTCGTCGCTTTCGGTTCCCTCCCCGCGCTCGTCCTCGGGGACTTCAACGCCAAGAATGTGGCTTGGGGTTCCCGGGTTACGGACTACACGCGGGGCAGGATGCTGGAGCACTGGGCCCTGGCGCATGGCCTAGTCATCGAGAACCGGGGTTCCGTCCCCACGTGCGTGCGGTGGACGGGCGATTCGGTGGTGGACATCACGTTCGCCACCTCCGGCCTATCACCGCGCGTCACAGACTGGCGCGTTGTAGAGGAGGTGGAGACCTATTCCAACCACCGGTATATCCGGTTCGACGTCTCCGCCCAGACCTCAGACGCGCCGGTCCGACGGAACCCAAGTAGTCCGCGATGGGCGCTGAAGCAGCTGGACCGGGAGCTATTCCTGGAAGCCTCGATCGTGCAGGCCTGGGTGTCACCACCGGACAGGCCTGCCGACATCAACGACGAGGCGGGGTGGTTCCAGGAGGCCATGTCGGAGATCTGCGACGTGGCCATGCCCCGGGTCCGGCTAGGACGCGCCCGGCGTCAGTTGTACTGGTGGTCGCGCGAGCTAGCAGCGCTGCGCGAGGCGTGCGTTGCCGCGCGACGCCGGTACACCAGGTTCCGCAGGCGCCGCACCCGACCTCCGGATGCGGTGGCTGTAGAGACGGAGCTGCAGGATGGCTACAGGGCAGCGAAGACCGCCCTCCGCGACGAGATCTGGCGGGCCAAGGAATTGGCCCGCAAAGAGATGCTGGAGGCTCTGGACGGGGACCCATGGGGCCGGCCCTATAAGTGGATGAGAGAGAAGCTCCGCCCCTGGGCTCCCCCGTTGACGCAGAGTCTCCAGCCTCAGTTCGTGGAGGACGTGGTGAGCGCCCTGTTCCCCTCGCGGGAGGAGCACTCTCCCCCGCCCATGGCTCCGTCTCCGGCGGTGCCTGAAGCTGACGCAAACGCGGACCACAGCGACGACGACGTCTACGACGCTCCGGAGGTGACCGAGGTAGACCTGAGAGTGGCGGTACAACGGCTCAAAGCCAAAAATACCGCCCCAGGACCCGACGGCTTGCCAGGAAAAGCCTGGGTCCTGGCCTCGGGGACTCTCGGGCCTCGACTGGGTGGGCTCTTTAGCGCGTGCCTGGAGAGGGGCCAGTTCCCGCTTCGTTGGAAGACGGGGAAACTGGTCCTGATCCAGAAGCCCGGGCGCCCTGCGGACTCTCCGTCCGCATTCCGGCCCATCGTGCTGCTCGACGAGGTGGGCAAGCTCTTTGAAAGAGTAATTGCAGACCGCCTCGTCGGGCACCTGAATCGGGTGGGCCCGGACCTTGCGGAGAGCCAGTTTGGCTTCCGCAGGGGGCGCTCGACGGTGGATGCAATCACGCGCGTGAGAGCCCTCACGACGGGGGATGCGGTTTCCCGGGGCAGGGTCGTCTTGGGGGTGTCTTTAGACATCTCCAATGCCTTTAACACCCTGCCCTGAAGTTGCATCAGGGAGGCACTCCGGTATCACCGGGTGCCGACCTACCTCCGTCGTATAGTCGAGGACTACCTGACGGACAGAGCCGTCATCTACCCCGGTCACCGGGGAGAGTGGAACCGGCGAGAGATGTCGTGCGGTGTTCCACAGGGATCGGTCTTGGGGCCGCTCCTGTGGAACATCGGTTACGACTGGGTGCTGCGCGGCGACCTCCCTGACGGCGTCGGCGTAATTTGTTACGCCGACGACACGCTCGTCCTGGCAAAGGGAGAGTCGCACCAGGCGGCGGCCGACGTGGCGACGCAGGCGGTAGCGACAGTCGCTAACAGGATCCGGCAGTTGGGACTCGACGTGGCGCTGCACAAAACAGAGGCCATGTGTTTTCATGGCCGTCTGAACGCGCCACGTTCAGAGTCCCACATTACGGTGGAGGGGGTTCGCATCGGCGTCGGGAGGACGATGAAGTACCTGGGACTCGTCCTCGACAGCCGGTGGAACTTCAGGGAGCATTTCCTGCATTTGGCCCCAAGGCTGAACCGGGCAGCAGCCGCTCTCAAGCGACTCCTGCCCAATCTCGGCGGGCCAAATGCCTCCTGCCGGAGGCTGTACGCCGGTGTCGTGCGGTCCATGGCCCTCTACGGGGCCCCCGTGTGGGCCCTAAGCATCCGGACGCGACCACTCAAGCTGGTCGCATGCCAGAGGGTCATGGCTATCCGGATGATCCGGGGATACCGCACGATCGCCGGCGAATCAGCCAACCTCCTAGCAGGATTGCTGCCCTGGGATCTGGAGGCGACTGCCCTCCAGCGCGTCTATGAATGGCGCGTGGAGGCGCAGCGTCGGGGCGAATCCCCGCTGCCTCGACAAGTCGAGGCGCGGAGGGAAGAGCTCCGGCGTGATCTCAGGGTAGTATGGAGGGAGCGACTGTCGCAACCGAGGTCCGGGCACGCCGCAATCGCGGCGGTAAGACCCCTCTTTGAGGAGTGGCTGGATAGGCGTCACGGCGTCCTGACCTACCGCATGACGCAGGTCCTCACCGGACACGGAAGTTTCGGGAGGTTCCTGTGTCTGATAGGGAGGGAAGAAATGCCTGGTTGTCACCACTGCGAGGATCGTCCGGAGGACACGGTGGAGCATACGGTGCAGGACTGCCCCGCTTGGGCAGAGCACCGCCGTGTCCTCACGACGGCGATAGGCGGAGACCTCTCGCGCCCGGCATTGGTCGAGGCCATGCTGCGGGGCGAGACGGAGTGGGAAGCGGTCGCCTCCTTCTGCGAAGCAGTCATGCTCGTGAAGGAGGAGGCGGGCCGCCTGAGGGAGAGGACAGCGTCCTCCCTCCACCCCAGCCGCAGTGGTAGACGCCCACGGCGTCGGACGTCGCAGGACGATCTCCGGCCACCGTAGGCGCGGGCATGCGGGCTGCGAGTAATGGGCGACTCGCTGTCCGACCATGGACCATGCCCGGGTCGACGGCGCGTTGTGTTCCACGCGCGCCTCAAAGAGTGTCAGCATAGTGACGGGGCCTGTAGAGGGCCAAAGCCTGCTGGGGTCGCGGGACCAAGGGATTACCGTGACCCTAGTACGTAAAGGGCTATTGAAGGACACCGTGGATTTTAGTCAGTACAAGTCTGACAGTCCCTCCCGCCCTGCCCTGGGTGGGAGGACTCATTTGATGATTTTACCACGATAAAAAAAAGACGCCTTACCAAGTATGCTATCGCAACCACTATATTTGCGAAGACGCGACGCTTTTGTTATTGCGTATAAATATATAACTTTATATAAAACCAGCTGTACCCTGCCACGTTTCGCTGTGGCACAAAAAAAAACTGTTTTTTCGCGGTCGCGGATATGTGACTGATGCAAAAAAAAAATAGATAAAAACAATCCTTGATGCGGATTATATGTCAAGCTAAAATTTCAGCTCAATCGGTGCAGAACTTTTTGAGTTTTTGAAGCGTACACAAAGCAACATAACATTTTTATATGTATAGATAGCCTATTTGCCTATAGCCTATAGTAGTAGGTCCTGAGATTCGCGTGTTTAAACAAACAAACTCTGCAGCTTTATAATATTAGTACGGATAAGTATAAAAAAAGTTTAACAACATTTCTATTTAAATACCTCTTTTTTTATTTGGAATTACACACTATTTCTAAACAACTGCAACTCCTGAAAGCCAGAATCATCAGTGGTAACCACCAGAAAAGCGCCGAGACAATGAAGCTCTACGTGTCCCGGAGAATGAATTTACCTTTCTTGGTTTAGCAACGAAATTAATCAGAAAAGAGTAGTGGAGGAGTAGGAAAAATAAATGAAAATATGAATAAATTACAAGTTATTGAAAAGCACCCCGTTCCTTCAATTGCCGTTTGCGTTCCAGAGCCGCAGCATCCTTTTAAGACAGTCCCACATCCCAGTATAATAGATCTGACTCAAATCTTGCGTATAATATGTTACATTATAATATAACTTCTTCAAAATCATCCACCAAAGAAGATAAACATAAGCCCACACTTGCGACGTAAAAGAATAACTTTATAAATTACCGTTAATCTTAATACCCGAGGGCATGAAAACGGAGATGTTTCCCAAAATAGAAGAAATGGAACCATTCCTTTGACTCCCATGGGTGTCGTCAGTTTTAGCAGCGAGGGTAATACAAAAATTATTCATGCCTGTTTTTGACTAATGCTTCGTTCACGGCCTCGGGTGATTAGACTTGACACGCCTATGAGTCACCTGAGACTAGCAAAAGCGCGCGGAGTAAATAAAACATAAACGTCGATTTTAAAGTGAAAAACTCGATTATTATCTTTATTTAAAGAATTTATTATCTTCAGTTAGAAGTAGTTATTGTGTTTTGAGGTGTATTACGAATAAAAATCTAAGTATTTTGTGGGTGGGTGAGATTGACTGACTAAAAACCAACCTGCTTTTTCTGCTGCCATTGTGTTTCAGGGCACGGTATACCGTAAAAAAAAATCTGCGACAAAATCATCAATCAAAGTTTACCTTCGTTACGTTTTCACTATGCGCTCGTCATCGGATCTCTTCAACCGGCGTTAATCCAAAACTAGCGACACGAAGTCGAATGATAGGTGTCGCTTGAACGTGGAAGTCGTGGCAAAGGACTTAGAATGCGAGTAAATGACTGTATTTGACTGCCACGTCTTGAAATAAACTTCAATTACATGTGTCTGCAAACTTTATTGTTACGGCGTGTGTCCTGTTTCATAGATACGAGTACCTGCCTAAATAAGATCTTCTTTTGATATCAAACGTACGTTGAAAGATTCGAATGGGACAATAAAATGTATCAAAACGCCAGATTGTTTTGAACTAGCTTTTTCCCGCGAGTTCTCTCGTTATGATAGAAAATTATTCAGAGCGCTGATAGTTTATGACCACGACTAATACACAGGATACTTTTGATTTCGATATTACGTTTACATGATATAAGTCATAGTACCATGCGGATGAAGAACCAGGCAAAAGTTAGTCTATCTAATTTTATTTTACTTAATATTATAAATGCGAAACTTTTTGAGGATGGATGGTCGGATAGATGTTACTCTTTCATGCAAAAACTACTAAACAATTTTGAATGAAAATTGGTACAGGAAATAGTTAAGGTGCCAGTAGCTCAGATGCAGCTCGCCGCTCTTGACTCAATGGAACGCAGAGCTAACGGGCTCGTTTTCGACTTAAAAATGGTGAATGCCAAACTCCATAGCTTGACTCATCGCCGCAAGGTTGCCTGCCTGTCTACTAAAGATTATACTTCGGAGAGTGTGCCCAAGAACTCCATGACCTCATCCCACCAGCCCCCTTCTATCATCGCACATCTAGACGCACGGCAAATTACCATCCTTACCTTGTTGCTATTCCAACAATTCGCACTAAGCGTTTCCAAACGTCTTTTATAATGCGGGCAGCGAAGGAGTGGAAGTCTCTGCCTGTGACTGTGTTTCCGAACGCATACAACCCTAATCTCTTCAAAGTTAGAGTGAACAGGTTTCTTCTGGGTAAGCTCGCTCCATCGACCTTGTCTTAGTCACTCCTGACCTAGACTAAGGTCAAGAGCAAACCCATTGAATATAAAAAAGATGCCATTTCAGCGGGTGCCCAATTTAGAATACCTCCGCAAGGAGGTGGTACGCGGCCTGCCGACCGCTGCTCTAAACAGTCCCGTAACCCGGAGATTCCCTCTAAATACAAAAAAAAAAACGAACAAACTCCCTCTTTATAATATTATTACAAAAGCATTTTCCACGAAAAATCTACAACTGACTTTTACATTGTGCTCTTTTAGTCGTACTTTTAACACTTCCCGATACTTGCCAAAAAAACTCTATCGGAAATCACTTGACGATGAATCATTAAAACATGTTTCTTTTTATCTTTCCAGTGCTCCCGAGCCCGCCCTTCTTCATGGATGAGATGAGCAATAAAGTGGTTGGGAAAGTAGGTCCTTACCATGATGGAGATACCCTGGTGCTGCGCTGTCTTGTCATTGGAGGTAAGAGAACTGGTTTTAGAAACCTGCTTTTTGACCTGAACTATTTTGGTTATTATTTCGCTGGTAGGCTACCACTTCTGATTTGATTTTGTCTCTTCTAGGAACTCCACAGGCCTGTAATGTCACAAGCATTTTAATTTGGAGTGGTATATCCTCAAAAGGGTCATCCCGAGATAGTTTAGACTTATATTGATTTAATACATATAGGTCAAGCATTCCTCACGATGTTTTCCTTAACCAAAGTCGATGCACAAGTTAAACTAAGAAAATACATGTTAATTTTGAAAAAGACATTAGTACGTAAGTACTTTCCCATGTTCAAACTGCGAGGTGTTAATCTCTAGGGTATCACGACTTTACAATCTTGTTGAAAGGAGAGAGAGAGAGACCTAGACACTGCATCACCCAGGGATAAAATTCCAATTGTTTTTTAAATCTATAAGATAAGAAATACTGTCTTTCGAAGACAGGAAAAGGATGATTGGCCGTATCGCATTATACGCATAGCAAAAGAGTGAATTTACTACCTGCCCTTTCGAAAGCATACAACCTAAAACTCTCCAAAGTAAGAGTGAATATTGAACAGGCCTCTCCTGGCTTACTCTCACCTAGACAAAAGCCCATCCCAAATAAAAGAAATAATACCAAAAACAAGCTAATACTCCCACAAATACTGGCCACCCCACCTAGTTACTTAATTCAGTCAATATTGGCTGTAATATCATATTGTTTGGTGTTGCTAGGTATTAAGGTTACAAATTCAATGGCCGTGGTAACAAAAGCTCAAATCTCGGTGAAATTACAAGATAAAATCCATTAAGTAACAAAAAGTAAAAAAAAAACGAAAATCTGAAAAGAATTCCAACAAGTGAAGATAAAAAGTTTGAAGAAAAAGTTGAATTCTTCCTTTTCGTAGTGGTCATTAGCGACAAATGAACTGCCGCACTACCACAAATTGTATGAATAGCTCATCATCTACCCCGTCTTTTTCCAACTAAATTATAATTTACTATTCTTTTTTTTATCGTGGTAAAATCATCAATGAGTCCTCCCATCCAGGGCAGAGCGGGAGGGGCTGTCAGACTCGTACAGACTAAAATCCACGGTGTCCTTCAATAGCCCTTTACGTACCGGGGTCACGGTAAATCATAAGTCCCGCGACCCCGACAGGCTTTGGCCCTCTAGAGGGGTGGGCACGTCATTTTTGCTGACACTCTTTGAGGCGCGCGTGGAACACAACGCGCCGTCGACCCGTGCATGGTCCATGGTCGGACAGCGAGTCGCCCATTACTCGCTGCCCGCATGCCCGCGACCCCGGCAGGCTTTGGCCCTCTAGAGGGGGGCCAACTAACTATACTACGAATAATATTATAAAGCTGTAGAGTTTTTTTGGTTGAACGCGCTAATCTCAGGAAATGCTGGTACGAATTAAAAAAAAATTCTTGTGTTTTATAGTCCATTTATTGAAGAAGACCATAGGATATATGTATACTATCACGCTTCTACCAATGGGAGCCGAGCAGCGGGTGGAACGGCGGGGAACAGCTAGTCTAATAAATCTGAGAGCAGTGATGGCCCAGTGGTGGCCCTGATTTACGAGTTGTTGGTAGTGGGATTGAATCCAGCCAGGCGCATTACTCTTATTTCACCACTTATTTCACCACCTCTGCTGTCTTACACACTACGCTTTTTTTTACGTGGTAAAATCATCACATGAGTCCTCCCATCCAGGGCAGAGCGGGAGGGGCTTTTTTTTTTTTTTTTTTTTGTTTTGGGACAAACCCACCACACTATTCCCTAACCACTGCAACTCCTGTGCGCCAGAATCAACAGTGGCAACCAACCAGAAAAGGGCCGAAACAATGAAGCTCGACGTGTCCCGAAGAATGAATTTACCTGTCTTGGATCCTGCAACGAAATTAATCAGAAAAGAATAGTGGAGGAGTAGGAAAAAATATATGTTTCCACTTCCCTTCATGCAAGCAGGAGACAGAACAAAACAAGGCCAATAGGCACAAAGGGACATTACAACTGGGAGAAGCCCAGTTGCCTAGCACCACGGGTAAAATGACTACTAATATTAATGGGTCCTAAATTGTGAGCTGCTAAATTTGATTCCAATAATAGGTATGGCAAAAACGCTTGAACGCACGGAAGTTTGTTCGAGTTTCAACAAGGTCCGAGTAGTAAATGACTCCAGATGTAGTCTGAACAGTGTTCAACATAATATTACGTTCGTTCTGCCAAAGAATACACTCCCATAGAATATGATGTGCTGATTGTTCATATTCACAGTCAGATGTCGAACATTGACAAAAAGGCGAGGGAACAAGCTTGAAGGAAAATAATTTACTTTTAAAGTTACCATGTCCCGTGAGAAATTGGGCAACACAGTGATCCACCTCCAGCCACGTCCTAGCCAGCCGCTCACGAACGGATGGAAAGAACTGGTGGAGGTGCCGCCCCTTGATAGAATTATCCCACCTACTTTGCCATTCGGATAAAAGATCCTCCCAGACGTCGCTCTGGGGTTTGAATAATCTAGATATCTTATCACGGTCACGTTGAGGTAGAAAATCAGCATCAGTGGTCTCCCGTGTGGAAAAGTACATTGCAGCACGTCGCTGTACTTCAAGATCGACTGGAAGAACACCAGCAAGTACCGGTAAAGCTTCAGTACTGACGGTTCTATACGCTTTACTTAAGAATAACAAAGCCAAGCGCTGGCTTTGAAGCAATTTACGTCGTGCCGCCCCTATGGTGGCCCTATCGGCCCAAACAGGTGCTCCGTAGCACATACAGCCCAAGTAAGTAGCACCATAAATAGTTTTTAAGGTTAAAAACGACAAACCCCAAGTAGATTTGGATATTCTCGTTAGGGCATAAAAATTATTTTTAGCTTTTTCACCAACTGTTTTTATATGTTCTATGAATGTGAAATTCCTCTCTAAGACTAAACCAAGATAGCACACCGATTTCTTTTTCTTAACGGGAACATTATTGAATTTAATACTAGGCCACGATTTAAGGTCACCTTTTAAAATGAGTTGATAGGTTTTATGTGGTGCAAAGGTCAGACGGTTACGATCGCCCCACTGTGATATTAATCGTAGGCAAGTGTCAGCCAAATTCTCGAGTCCAGCACGAGTACTCGACTGAATGAGCAGAAGGCCATCGTCCGCATAACCAGTTAAAGAACAACCACTTGGAAGTGGAATTGCGAGGAAATCATCGAAGCCTAGATTCCATAAATAAGGACCGATAACCGAACCTTGAGGACAGCCCATGGTGAGAGGTTTCGATATGGAATGATGTCCGAGTTTAAGTTTCGCGGATCCATTAGAAAAGTACGAACAAAGGAGATTAAATATATTATTATAGCAACCACGAGCTTTTATTTTAAGTAGTAGCATTGGCCACCACGCGTTATCAAAGGCCCCGGAAATATCTAAAAAGATCCCAACTACGTACTTGTGTTTAGAGGTATTAACCATTTTTCTAACAGAAAGTGCCGCGTCAACGGTTGATTTCCCGATAGTAAAACCGAATTGATTTTTATGGAATTTGGGCCCGTCCGGTAACAATCGTGGGACGATAAGACGCTCCAAGAGCTTTCCCAAAGATGGTAATAAAGTTATGGGCCGGTATGACTTAGGGTCATCTGGTGGCTTGTCGCCGCTTTTAGGTATTATTCGTATAAAGCCAAGTCTCCATATACGAGGAAAAACGCCTTCAGAAATACACCGGTTGTAAACAGTTAATAACGCGTCACCCGCTGTTTTACACGCTTCTTTTATCATACGATTAGATATTTTATCTTCACCTGATGATTTGTTAAGGGGCAATCTCCTAACAACATTCATTAATTCGTCAGTGGATGGTAGGTCTGACGCTGGTGATTCAGGCGGGACTGTTGCCCATGCTCTAATTTGTTGGTGGTAGTCATTATCATTAACAGGTGAATCATCAGGGATAAGAGTATTTAATAAAACTTCCGTTGTTTCTTCAATACCGGCGGTGTGTTTATTATTTACTTTAATATTCTGAACATACGCGAGGTCGATCGATCGATTGGCTTTAAACTCATGATATAAAGGAGACCACGGACCTTCTTTTTCTAATTTATCGACTACTTTACGCAACAAATTACCCTTAGATTTTTCAACCGATGCTCTGTAACGGGACTTGGCAACTCTAAATGTATTTAAAGCAGTGGTTAGCGAGTCTCCGGTGACTTGGCGTTTTTTAAGCTTATTAAGATGTTTACGCGCTCGACGATAGGTTTTACGCTGTTCGGTTAGGTAGTCACACCACCAATCACATCTACGTATATTGGTCATAGGTCCGCGACCAATGGCAATGTCAGCACAGTAAGTGAAGGTGTCTTGTCAGACACCTTCACTTACTCAAAATTAGACATAATTTGACTGTGTCAAATTATGTCTAATTTCAGCACTTTCTTCGGCTGACAGCCCATCACGAGTGAACTCTTTGGCGTGACATGCAAAAAGCGATCTAAAGAATTCCCAATTAGCACCTTTACTTTTGTACCTAAAATTACCAATGACATGTGAGGAACCCTGAATAGAAACCGGAACAAACTCGTAAACGATCAAGCGATGATCACTACAAGACGCGTCCGGTAGGACACGCCACCTATCCAAGTGTACGTCTGCACTAGAAAGTGTGACGTCAATACAAGATTCACCCATTTGGCTGCAAAAAGTAGGTGGTGCGTCGGGGGTGTTGTGAATAGTTAGGTTCATTTCAGCAATGAAGTCTTCAACAGCGCAGCGCCGTTCGTAATCCGTGGACCGAACTTTGCCATACCACAGGGACGAGGACGCATTAACGTCTGCGCCTACGATAACTTTGCAGCCCGCGAGTGACCGCAAGACGTGACGGAGATTATGTATGTGAGGACCAACAGGGTCTGAATATTGAAAGTAGCAGCTCACAACGTAAACTTAGAGTAGTAACTAAGAGCGGGAGGGGCTGTCAGACTCGTACAGACTAAAATCCACGTGTCCTTCAATAGCCCTTTACATTCCGGGGTCACGGTAATTCGTACAGTCCCTCGACCCCGGCAGGCTTTGACCCTCTATAGGGGGCCCCGTCACTATGCTGACACTACTTGAGGCGCGCGTGGAACACAACGCGCCGTCCACCTACAAAATACGCTTACTGTAAGACTTGTACTGACTAAAATCCATGGTAATCCTTCATAGCCCTTTACGTTCCAAAGTCACGGTTAACGGATGAGACAGTCACGCGACCCCGGCAGGCTTTGGCCCTCATCTACCTGAAATAGTCGGTCAAGGCAGATTATTTCCTCCTATATACTCCTTGTTTATCAACTATGCTATCCGCCTGGATTTCTACATCGTATGCAAAGCTCAAATACCCGTGAGGTATGGAAACCAATCAAAGTGTGGGTTTTCAGTGCTTGTGTTTGAACTCTAGCTCAAAGTTATATGTTTGCAAGAAGATAGATACATCGATGCCCTAAATAATGGTTACCATGCACGATTCTTGAACCAATATTTTCGTCGCTTATCTTAAATAATCCACTGAATATAACACTTGTTCTCAATGTACTTTTGCAATTTTCTGTATCTTTAAATAATGTTTGCATCCATTATCTATATATATAAAAGGAGAACTGATTGACTGACATATCAACGTACAGCCGAAACTACTGGGGCTAGGAATGTGAAATTTTGCACACGGCTTCCTATTATAATGTAGGGGAGCACTAAGAAGGGGTTTTTGGAAATTTAACCTTTAAGGGGGTGAAAAGAGGGAATTAGGAAAGTACGTAACCCACGCGGACGAAGTCGCGGGAAAAGTGCTAGTCTTCTATACAATATATACCACTGTATGAATAGTTGTCTTCAAGCCCTAATGAATTACTTTTTATTGAGCAGATGATGAATTTTATATAGATTCTGCCCCACGACTCAATCCTTTTGACGCGCCCCTGGCGTCTATATCATTACATCAAATTGCATTATAAAAATGTTGTAGGTACCTCTAAGTATTCCTTAGTCATGAGTGGAGGCGCGGACTCTACTCGTATTTTGCCATACAGCATACTTGAAGTATAATAACGTAAATTGTATGACGTCTTCATACTAAAAGTTTACTAATTTTCTCACGTGAAAACACGTGAGAAGGCTACTGATTTGATTAGTAAAAAATAAGCAGAACCTTCCTTATTACCCCACGGTATAATTCAATTTCTTTTTAAGTTCCACCTCCCAACTTACCTTATTAATGTTATAATCATACGGCATCAAATGTCAGGCAAAATGAAGTCAATTCGCAAATTATAATTAAGGATTACTATAAATCCTTAATTATAATTTGCGAATTGACGGTATTTCGAATAATTATTATAATTAATATCTTGATTTATAAGTAGGAGAGAAAGTTCTTCTTAAAGACTTAAGAGGTAATTAGAAGGCAGACATATTATGCCGTTGGTGATGTCAATAGAAAAGGTCACAGGGCCTAATAAATTCTACGTATTTGGTCGTACTTGAAGTACGAGTATTACGACGTAAATTGTATGAAAAATTAAAATACACCTCCAGTGTTTGAACACTAGAAGCGGTGTTTCTATGAGGAACAAACTTATCCATCAAATTAACGTCAAAGTTCGTGTTCTTTAATCACACAAAATCTTACCAACATTATAAATGCAAAAGTTTGTGAGGATGGATCACAGATATAGATATACCTAGATAACGCAAGTATCACGATCTGTATGAAAACCAAGCGTGCCATTTTTTGGCTACCTGTTATGACGCCACAAAAACTATTAAGTCTTGGGAAAACCAAATCGATTGAAATGTGCCCCCGCTAACGGTGCCCCCCCCCCTCGTCTCACAGCACAATAAACCATTTAAATATTAAAACTTGACGTCCAACTAACGATAGACCGATTTGAACGAGCGCGAAAATGGCCACTTACGATTTTTGGTCGTAAGCTAGCACGGATTTTTGGCACGCGCAGTAGTTGCTCTTGCGTTATCTAGGTATATCTATATCTGTGGGATGGATAAATGGAATATGGATATTTGTTACTTTTTCGAGCAAATACGTACTGAATGGATTTGGGTGAGATACAAAGATAGTGTATTATAACCTGGATTAACAAATAGGATAAGTTTTAGTCCGATTTTATCTTCCCATGGTACAATTTTCGAGTCGTACAGCTAGTAATGTATTGTTACACGTAGTTTTTTAGTTTAAACGGTAGTATTTTGTAAAGTAATTTTCTCCTAATTTGACGCTGGCGGAAGTAAGTGACGTAAAAGTATTGTAAATACGCCGGTTTTCGAATCGATTTTTTGGAAAAATAAGACAGTCTGTATTTCCCAGACATAAGAAAATCCATAACATTGTGTAAGTAAATAGTACATTAGAAAGGAGTTTTTTCAATTTAAAAATCGAACTTCTCTATATTGATTAACGTTTACGTTTTTCCGAACGTAATCTATACTTCTATACTTACTATTACTATATTACTATATTTTACTATAATATTATAAAGAGGAAACCTTTGTATTTTTGTATGTTTGTATTGAATAGGCTCAAAAACTCCTGGACCGATTTCTAAATTTCTTTTACCATTACTTACAGGGATTCTTCCGAATCCGTATAGGCTATATTTTATCCCGGAAAATAGATAGGATTTTTCGTGGTAGTGAAAATTGTGAAGTAAGGCGTCGAAAAAACTGCCGTACGTTAACGATTCTCGCGAACGCTGCCTAAATGGTTAGAGATGTATGGTTGACTTCTATAGAAAAGTTGTAGAACTCAAAAATGCCTACAAAAAAGTCCGCGATAGTATAAACCAAACATTTATATTTTAGCCATTATAAGCACTTTTCCATAGAATAAAAATTAATTAAAATTATTAGCCTATGTTTATTGATCATATTATCGTCAAATACTAATCCTTATCCAAATAAATTATAATTTATTGAGCAAGATTGTTTCAATAGCTATAAATGACTTTTTATTTTATTCCAATCGGACAATCCATTCAAAAGATATTACGAATTTAAAATTGTGAGAGAGCTTAAAAAATAAATGTTCACCCGTGCGAAGCCGGGGCGGGTCGCTAGTACTTAATAAAAAGGCCATTCTTGATCTTTTTTCAAACATGAAACTGTTATTTTAAGAGAAAATCGCGAAACCATCCGGGAATCCTTTGAAGAAGTTGACTCGATAACCGCGTGGGCGATTTTCCCAAGAAACACGTGTCTTTTCGACACTGACGAGTATGGGCGCTTTTACATTCATTAGATCATACCGATATCGACACGATATCGGTGGGATTGGTAGTTTTATTCATTTCTAGGGAAAATGAGCGAGAACGGACGATATGTCAGTGTCGTGTCACCATTATCGTCTGAGCCCCTTCGTACACAACGAGACGCAAGTCTTCGATACCTTACGACTTTAGTGTCCAGGCGCCTATCGCAATACAAATCTATAGAGGTTTTTACACGGGCTTGCGTCAATGGATACCGAAGTCGTAAGATATGATAGTCAACTTGCGTCGCGCTGTATACGAAGGGGCTAATGTGAGAGTGCTCTTTCAGCTAGGGTGCACGGCAATTATTAATTATTCTGCGTTTATTTTTTTCTCAAGCATGATCTTTGGCGAGATGAGCTGGATTCAGTTTTAAAGGGTTGGCCTACAATCGCATTAGATCGCGAGAGATGGAAGGAGGGAAGGGAGGCCTTTGCCCTGCAGTGGGACAACGTAGGCTCATAATAATAATAATGATCTTTAAACAATATTACGTAGAATTAACATAATATTTTACATTATTCTTAATTTCGCTCAAACAACACCCATCTTTTCTACCGTACCATTTACACGGTACCAAAAAACCGAAGTCGTAACATAACTTTTCGCGTATCTAAGACGTTAAAGCCTTTGTCAAACAGACAGGCGTGGCGAATGCGAAACGAGGCGTTTTTATTTGTATGGAATTGTTTGAATCCAGTCACATAGAAAAGCGAAAGCGATGGGATAGCGTGACCGAACCGATGCGAAGACGTGGCGAAGGCAAATTTGCTCTGTTTGACGTCGTTCATAAAAAGCCAGCTAATACAACTGCCACGCCTCGGTTCGCTGCACCCAGTTTGACGTTTCGTATCGGTTGGTTATCGCTTCGGACTCGGTCCGGTTCGCTATCGCCTGCCTGTTTGACGAAGGCTTAAGTTAACTGGAAGTTTGACGTTAATATCATGGAAAAAAAATAGTTCCTCTTACGAACACTATTTTCAATTTTCCATAGAATAAACGCAGTTTTCAATCTTTTGATTAGATAGCATTCTCAGTATTCTCTTTCTTTTTTAACTTCATTTACTTAACTTTAATTACAAGTACCTAGAATACTTTTAATTAATTACAAATAACGACATCCGATTCTTAATTAACGGCGTTCTTTTACTGAGCAATGTCGTCAATGCTAGCAATATAGGTACAGACGCCAGAACGACAATCTTAAACTTTACAAAAATCCCAAAGGAACATGAACCTTCTTCTTTTGAGATAAGGTTGAAAATCAATTAAAGTTTGACAGATTGGGATAGCTTTGATGTGCTCGCGTCTGTACTGACATCAGAATGTATTAAAAAGTTCCACGTCCCGGAACAACGTTAAAAGATCAAATAAATACAACTATTTCACTTTAGTTTTACTTGTTTTTAACTTGTTCGTAAGTTTTTTTTTAAGCTGTCTTTGCAGTCGCTTCGTTTCGGGAAATTGCAGATTGGAAATTCTTTTTTTTTTGTTTGATTTAGATATCGTCACAGAGCCATGGATTTTCTAAACTAAACGTTAACGGGATTATTGAATTTGCCTTGTTATATGTAACCGTTTTTACGATTGAGCAGTCAAAGAGTAAAAGTTAGTATTTGAAAATGTGGGTAGCATTTTTTTTTTCAATACCTGTTTTTGTCTGGTTTTACAAACGCGGTACAGCTCGGTATTTTGTAAGTAGACTTAAAACAACTCTGCAAGTTGGTATTTAGCGTAATTAGTAACGTAAATATGCTTTTGCTCGCAGTTTTCCTCGCCTCGCCCCTTCCCCCATTGCTTCTCCTTTAACTTTTATGCAGAAACAATTCATTTTGGCAAACAAACTCCCTTTCACATTTATAATACTATAGTTATGTTTTTTTTTTCAAATTAGTCGCGTGACTCACAAGTAACCGTAACCCCGGTACGTAAAGGGCTATTCAAGGACACCGTGGATTTTAGTCAGTACAAGTCTGACAGTCCCCCCCGCCCTGCCCTGGGTGGGAGGACTCATTTGATGATTTTACCAAGCTAAAAAAAAAACGTAGATTCGTAGTCATCAAAACCATTCACTAAAATCAGCAAAGCATACCTTACTTTTCTAGCTGGGTTTGCGTCAGAACTAATAATAGACAAACCTTCAATAATGATTTCAACGATAACGTGTAATTTAGTTATTCCATTTTAGTCTTATCACCTAATGCCATCCAAAACTTCCTAAATCATCCACATAACAGTACGGTCACCCTAGTCCTTGAACCGTCCACATATGTATCAAACGTGTGTTCATTACCAACATTCCTTCTCGAATGTTCCACCAAATAAATAAGTTTGTGTAGGGGTCGGGTCGTCACTATAATTCAGAGGGTAGCTTGAACTCCCCAACTTCACTAGTACCCGACATTCCAACATTTCCAACTGCTGGAAGGCCGGTAGCCTGTTATCGCTTCATTTTTGCCAACTACCCTCGTTTCTGAATAAATGTTTGTATGAGTTTGTGAGAGATAGTTTGTTAGTTGGATGTTGCTTTGTAGGTACTGTATCCCGGAATTCTACAATTTTCGGAACACAGGTATTCCTACTGAGCGGAATCGTTGTCTGTTTACCGGTTATGTTTTCCTGGTTAACCTGTCTCCTGTCGTTCATGGTCGTTCATTATTGTCATTTTGTCTTGAATACCAATTTATATAAATGTGAGCAAAAAGACAAAAATATGTTTTGACAATTCAAAAAATTCGTTGTCTAATTTCTGTTGACAAATGAATTTTTAAACATTTGAAACAATGAATTTTCTTAAAAATCCTTCGCATTGTGATTTAAAAGCTATTATGCAAGATGGACAGATGATCTGATTAAGAACATAGAAATGCTCTGGATGCAAGCCGCTTCCGATCGATCCAACTGGAAATCTATAGGAGAAGCCTATGCCCATGAGTGGACGTCCTATTGCTGAAATAATGATGATGAAGATGACACATTTTCACAGCACTTCAGATCTATTTTTTTTTGTTTCTACAGGACGTCCCCCACCTCGAATAAGCTGGTACTCCGGCGACACCCTGGTGGATGCTTCAGATGGAGACAGCGAGATCCCAGCAGTCCGAGAAAACGAGTTGTATCTTCCTCTCACCAGGGACAATGCTGCAGCACTGTCCTGCAGAGCTTCTAACACACACCTACATCCGCCTATAGTCGCCACGCTGGAGGTTGAGTTATATGGTAAGTATCTGTAAATTCCCAGAAATATGTTCCAGTAAACCCAGTGTTTAATATTTAATCCTTTACATATCTAGTATACATCACCAGGATACTAGATCCTATAAATCCGCTACATATTTACTGTTAGATCACTCCTAATCAAAGAACTTTCCCAGTTCCTTACAGTTCCCTCGCTCCAGAGCTAACGTGGCTACTCTTTGCTGGTTTTATCCAGACCATACTTATTTTTGACAGTTCCTGCATACAATGTGTCGATCCACTGGGTGCGCGGCACGGTTGGGGACGCATTGCGCGCGGGCAGTGTTGCGCTGGCGCAGTGTACAGCTCGCGGTTCGTACCCGCAGCCCGAGCTGTTCTGGTGGCTCGACCGTAAGCATCTCACTCATCATAGTAACCAGGTAATATAGCTTATGAGATCTTAAAGCATAGCATTATAATTTGACTAAGGCATATTTGGGTTTTTCTATAGTAAATAGGAGTGTAAATCACTGCCGGGGTCTGTATTTCCTGACATTTGTAACCTTTGGGGTCTTCAAGTCAAAAGTGTGTGTGTTCTTGTGTGTGCTTCACCATCGACCACATCTTCTCTTACCATTAGGCGAGAATCGAGATAGTGTTCAAACGCGAACCTATCGTTTAATAAAGAAAAAAAAATCCTTTCACATTTAGGCAAAAACATAGGTATCTTTTTCTATTATAAAACAGCAACCCAGTCTTAATGAACCGAATCACGATCCGTTCATAATGACTTACAAAAAATTGCAACTCCGGAAGCGAAGAGAGAGAAAATCAATTAACTAACGAGGGCACCAGGTAATTATCTCGTGTCAATCATCGGAAACGTTGAGCCAGCTACTAGCTACGTAGGTACGAAGGTGCTCATTCGAAGAAATTATGATTTGTGTCATGTACATAGCATTAAACTACATAAAGGACCCTTGGAGATGAGGGTAGCTGGCAACGGTTGTGTACGCAATTAATGTTGTTATTACGCGGGTAGTGTGACAGTGAATATGAAAGGTTGTGTGAAATTGTGGCCAAGATTTGCTGGAATAATGTTTAAAAATTAATACTGACAAAGTCTTAAGCGTTGTTGAAAAATAAGTATGAAATGATCATAACATTAAATTCTCATAAAAAGTTTTTTCGAAATAGAACTTATTATGAATCTGCATTGTGCTAACCAATAGAAAGAGATTTTTTTTTATATTACAAATGTGGGTAGGTTCACAATAGTAATCCAATCTTCATTTCAATTATGAAACCAACTCCACTAGAATCTCTTAAAAAAATATCATTTGTGTTTTCTATTAAACTTGCAATTTTATTTTATTTTGAGTTCAAGAGTATTTTCTAACCTTATTCAAACAAATTACCCAAGTAATATTATGAAATAGCCCGATAATCGACGGTCAAATTATGTTATTACATTCTACGCAAATGCACGTTATTAAAGAAATTATGTTTGTTTGAGTACCTACCTGTGTAGAGTAATTTGTGAATATTACTTATTTTAAGTGCTTAGAAAATTCTACTAGATTAAATTACAATCTCTTTTGAGTATATTATTATGTTTATTTTTATTACAGACTTGGTTCGACTCGTCTCTCACTGCAATTTCATATCTAGAGTTAAATCCTGCGGTCGGTGACAATGGAGCAACTCTTGCTTGTTTTGCGACCAACCCTGCAATGGCGCACAACAGGGCCTCCAAGGCTGATGTTATAACGCTTAATGTGACATGTGAGTTATCATATCCATATATCAAACAGACCTGAGCTGTCCTGCATACAAAAATGCAAAATTTACATTTGGTGTAACCAAATTTTTTATGGCGCCCAACATGTCCCACTTGGGCGCCATTATGAATCCTGTGTTACGTGTCCCATTTGGGCGCCATTAGGAATCATGTTTAAACTCAATGTTAAGAGTAGTTCGGCTCTCATTGTTGTAAATATCGCCAATAGTACATGTTTTAACATTACGGTAATGTTTAAATTATAAGTAAGTTGCCATTAAAATGTTCGCAGATTTTATTTTTGGTACTCAAGACTAATATTGATCACTTTGTAAGAAAGTATCAAATAGAGAAAAAATTATGGTGTCCAAGCAGACTTTCAGTGATAATAACTTAATATTACTGATTGCTAGTTTCAAAAGCGACAACAAAACTGTGACAATTATAGTACCTCCCATTAGGGTTCAACGCTCCGACATTACAACACAATTACATTACATTCAATTTGGCTGAAAATGTATCATATCTAAACTAAGTCCCGTAATAACACGATTTTGCGTTACTCTGAGCTCGGGCGCCCAACTGGGACTCCAAGGTTACATCATTACGCTTGCCATTACATAAAACTTATCTAAATAGTTCATCTAGTAATTGGTAGTACTGTATTTAAGCTTTCATTTTCTAAGTACTTTTTTGTAAATTAGTTCTATCCAATCCTCGTGGGAAATTTGTTTTGTTATAAAAAGAATTGTGTTCTTTCCTGTGAAACAATTGAATTGGAGATTTTAATTAAGGTAATTTTAAGCAGTGCCTTTTTGTTTAATTTGAGTACCAATTATAGGAGTGATTTCAAATGATTGTTTCAGGTTACAAGCTTTATCAAATAAAGACTACAAAGCTTACTCTTCCTCTGTTTGCCTCTGCCGATCAGGGTCCAAAACAATCTTATTTTGCTTTGTAATCACACCATACTGTAAACTGCAATAAAATTAAATCGAGTACTTTTTCAATCCCAATAATTGTCCCCCATATTAGGAATCCCTACTGTGGTTGGTACGTTTACAAACACAGAAACTCTCATACACAAACACCCAGACCCGGAACAACTACTTCTACGTCATACAAATATTTGTTTCGTGCGGGGACCAAACACGCCAACCTTGCCGCTTGAATAATTTCTCGTTATAATTCCAGATAGTCCATTGGTGGAAGTGATAAAACTGGGGGACGGCAATCTGAACGATGTGGTTGAGTTAGACTCACTGCAGCTAGAGTGTGACGTCAGAGCCAACCCGCCAGTCGAGAAGTTCATGTGGTATTTCAATGTAAGTACTAGTAACATTCATACAACAAAATTATACAAGTTTATAAGGACTGCTAAGCCTAGTTTTAAACCTTTCGGGCCTACATGAAAAATAAAAAAATTGTAGATTTGTAAAGAATTGTTGATTTCGATTGGAAACCAACCATCACAACCACTGCCTCGTTAGCGTTTGCAAGCGCTAATGCAGAACACGACGTCTTGGGTTCAAATCCCATATCGCACGAAGTATTAATGGGGTTTTTCAATCACATATTGCTCAGTAGCAACTACGGATCTACAGGCCTGAGACTGGCTGGCGTCCGAATATACTAATTGGCTAATATTTAAACATTTATTAATTAACAGTAGTAAGCATAAGATAGCTCAATGAGTTATGGAGAGGGCTATGCTGGGAGTTTTTCTGCGTCGAATCAGAAATGAGAAGATTCGTAAATAAACCAAAGTTGCGAACATAACCCAGTGAGTTAGTAAGTTGAAATGGCAGTGGGCAAGCCGCAAAGCGCGTAGAACTGATGGCTGATGGGGCCGTAAGGATTTCGAATAGAAACGACGCACCGGCGCGCAATGTGGGACGTCCGCCCACAAGTTGGACAGACGATCTGTTAAAAACCACAGGATCAAACTGGATGCAAGCTTCTTCCAAGCAGACCTATTGATAATCTATAAAGAAGGCCTATGTTCAGCAGTGGACGTCCTGTGACTAATATGATAATGATGATGAATTAACTTATCATACTCAAATTACAGGATATAGAAATAAGACCCGGCGGCATCTGGGGCGACGCGACGTCCTCGCAACAACTGCTCGTGGAGGAGGCCACGCGTGCGCATGCCGGCCGGTACGCCTGCGCAGCTGCCAATGCGATAGGCGAGACCCGATCGGAAACTAGTGTCATTACTGTTTTTTGTAAGTACTTACCTGGACTCTATATTTGTGTATTAATATATGAAGAAAGATTTTCTGTGTTTCATACATAATGCTGTATATTTAAAGTTGATAATTATTCAGAAAGTAAAATATAATTTTTTGTTCAGTCCCAAAATACTCTTAACCTTTACATAATTTTTGATGATGGTGGCTCGAGCACAAGTTTTCACTTTTTTGTGACGTAAAGCGTATTTTGACGTCAATTTGATGGAAAAAAATATTTCCTCGTTCGTACACTCAAGGCGCTTATTAATTTTCCACACAATAAACACAGTAATATACTTAAAGTACGCTGTACGTACAATACGAAAATCTTAATTGTGCTTTAAGTTGTAACAGAATATTCTACAAAATAGACATAACCAGAACAGTAGTATTCAATGTTATTTGCCAAAAGTTTCAGGCCCGTATCGCCCATCAAAACTCAAGTATTACTTAAAACTAGTTTCATCCAACCAAATGCCTTAAATCTAGTGTACTGAGTAACGTTCTCTAATACGGGCCTCAGTGTATGGTCGAAAATTAACCTCCATATTTTTATCCACACTTCAGACCCACCGGAATGCACAGGCTACGGCATAAGACTCGTCAAAGAGACGCTACACTGCGTCGTCAAAGCACTACCAGCTCCCGACACATACTTCTGGCATCTCCAGGCGTCTGGCTTCGAGATCCAGCATCTAACAACAGGATCCCCGCTATTACCCCTGGATCAGATCACAGGTCCTCTAGCGGAGACCTTGAAAGCTAGTTGTGAAGCCAGTAATGGAGTTGCGTCGCAAGAAGAGCCCTGTGATAAGGTGTTCACTTTTGAGCACCTGAGGCCGCCGCAGCCGCAGCAGTGCGATATTGCGTATGAGTTCGGGGAGTTCCAGATGAGATGTATACCAGGTAAATTAAAAATATCTACAGAATAATATACTATATTATGGTATATGATTGAAAAAATCTAAGAAGCCCGTCGCTTAGATTAACAAAATATATTTGATAGGTTTTTGTGAAGTTGTGACGTATTGGCCGCGGGACTAAGGAATTACTGTGACCCCGGTACGTAAAAGGCTATTGAAGGACACCGTGGATTTTAATCAGTACAAGTCTGACAGTCCCTCCCGCCCTGCTCTGAGCGGGACGACTTATTTGATGATTTTACCACGATAAAAAAAAAATGTTGTGACGTATTGGCAAAAATATATGTGACTCACAAGCAAGTAAAGTTCTTACTTATTTCTGACGTCACGAGCTCATTCTCGAAATTTTGATGCGTTATACCTTGGTCAATGTGCATTGATTTGACAAAAGACAAAATACGTGTCCATTTTTTTTTCAAACTTCTAACGAACGGACTAATTAGATTTGTAATTTATTGATACTGTCAACATACCTATTGTTAAAGAGCTGTGTAACTATTTTGGTGTACTGTTTACAGTCCGCGCCACGACTAAAGTCTTTTTGACGCGGCGCTAGTGTCTATGTCATTACATCAAATTGCATTTAAAAAATATAGTACCACGAATTATCCGACTCCATACGTTATCTAGCCCTCAAAATCATCAACATGAAACAAAACATCTTTGTTCCTTATTTGAAAGTAATGACGTAAGGAGCGATCTTCCAGCCAGTCACTTGTTCAACGCAATGTTCCACCGTGCGGTTCGAAATAGAATTAAATACTCTTTGCTGATTGGAACTTTCTATCGATATTCACATTCCAAATTCAAAATAGAATACTTTGAGCCCCTGTTTAAAAAGGCGGGAACAAAGAGCGGTTTGCTATATTCTGTTCACGAGATAAAAAACAGATAGTGATTTAATACAAAGGTACGAGTAACCTTTTACTTTTAAGTACCTACTTCCTAACAATTTAACCATTTAAGACCCAACTAACCAAATATTCCGTTCTTTTTCCAGTTGAAAACGCAACATACTACGAGGTATCAGTTTGGCGAATGTCGGAGAACAACTCAACGTTAGTTTTAGAACGTCGAGCTAGCATGGGCTTCGGTAGTGGACGAGCTCTAGCCGCCGCCGGTCCGGGGGCCGCCGGTGCCGGCGTGTCCGGTGGGCTGGCCGTCCGGGCCGGACTGGGTGCCGTACGGAGAGGAGACGAAGCCGGGGCTCGAGCTTGTAATAGATATGGTTGTTCCGTGCCACTGTTGCTCCGGCCGACGGATACGTTGTTACATGCTGCCGATCCGCCGTGGTGGCATTGTAAGTACCAACCTCAATTATTTTTGAAGTGAAAACTTCTTTAGCGGCGTTGAGCACTTTTTCTGTAATGGGTATAAAATCTTAAACTCGCGTCAGGACACGTGACCCTGATCGAAAAAGCGTAGGACGGATGGAGAGTAGACAGCTATCCCCTCTCTACGGCGCGGCGAAAATGTATGCCTGGGCCTACTGTTTCGTTTAGGCTGCGCAGGGCGCTTGCGCGAATGTTCGTCTATGTTACAGCGTGCCACGAATCGAGGTCGAGGTCGAGGTCGACCTCGACCGTGTACGATAGCGCAATAAATGAATATTGTATTCTACCACATAAATGATAGTACTTTTATACTGATAAAGCAATTGGTGCAAAATTATTCCCTAACCATTCCAAAATATCAAACATGCTCAACGTTAATAATCAAGTTTTCACTTCTGCCGGCACTCCCAGAGTGCAACCCGTCGTTTTTTTTATAACATTTTAACTTATAAATACTAAAGTTTTCAGAACGCTCAAGAATAAAAACGCGCCATTACTGAAGTCATTTGATGCGGCGCTAGTGTCTATATATGTTATTACATCAAAATGGATTAAAATAAATTAGTATCACGAATTTTCCGCAAGACTTCATTAATGACGCGGACTTTAATATTGTCAATAACTAGCGACACCTAGCGGGTTTAGTCACCACTAGTTAGAATAAGAAACAAAAAATACTCTCCCCAACTTTCACTGCTTCTTTGGAAGCTAGTGACATCTAGGGGGGGGGCGCTACAACTACATTCATTTTCGAAGATAAAGATAAAGATAAAGATAAAGATAAAGATACATTTATTCGCAAATATGGGTACAATATAGGTGATGTGGATACATTTTAATGGTTCAGCCATATTTTGCCATGTGGGCATGCAAATTTTTATCGTGACTTCCAACATAGAAATCTATTAAAAATAAAAAATAAACTAAATTAAAATAAACTAAATTAAAAAACAAAGATAACAGATTAGCCTTTCAATATTATTATTATAAATCCTAATTAAAATACTCTATATAATAAAATCTTTTTCATTAAGATATTCACTTATACTATAGTAAGTCTTATCCAATAGAAATTTTCGTAGATTCTTTTTAAATTTCAATAGGGGTAATTCTTTCCACTGTTTGGGTATTTTATTATAAATCACCGGAGCCATGCAGTAGACACTTTTGCGCATAAGTGCTGTTTTAGCCGTTTGAAGACACAGTAAGCTATTATTCCGCCTATTCCGTGGGAAATTATCGGAAAGGAGTTGAAATTTATTCGGGTTTGATTTGATAAATAGAGCTACTTCTAGGATGTAGAGACAGGGTAGGGTTAATATGTTATATTCTTTGAAATATGGCATGCAGCTATCGGTGGTTTGCAACTTAAAAATAGCTCTTAAACATCTTTTTTGTGCTTTGAATGCTGTTTCTCTTCCCGAAGAGTTACCCCAAAATATAATTCCGTACCGTAGGTGCGATTCCACTAGGCCGTAATAAGCCGTGAGAAGCGCATCCATATGTACTATTGAGGAGAGTGTATGCAAAGCGTATGCGGACTTACTAATTTTTTTACATAAAGTGTCAATGTGAGATTCCCAGTTTAGTTTTTGATCTATCATGAGTCCTAGAAATTTTGTATTTACTACTTCTTCTATTATATTATTACCGTGCTGAATGTCAATGTTAATGCTAGGAGTCCGCTGTCTAAAGTGAATAGTTTTTGTTTTAGTCAAATTAATTTTTAAATTTTTAAATTATTTGAGTCTAACCAGTTCACAACCTGTTCTAAGCTATTATTGATGTCGCTTTTGTATGTTTCTATACTTTCACAAGGTATTGTTATGGTACTATCGTCTGCAAACAATGTCAATGGTTGTTTAATACATTTTGGTAAGTCATTTATGTACAAAATAAATATGAAAGGGCCCAATACACTCCCCTGCGGTACTCCAAATAAAACTTCACGATCGGTGGACCTAAATATTTCTTCGCGCTTATTATGTATGTTAATTTTAGTTATCTCAGTTTTTTGTATTCTATTTTTTAGGTAGGATTCCAGTAGATTAAGTACATTGCCTCTAATGCCGTAAGCTTCTAATTTCGTTATTATGGTGGGATAATGTACATAATCGAATGCCTGGGTCATATCGCAAAATATGCTGCACACAGGATTTCGTTTGTCGATGTTACTAAGGACATCATATAGAAAATCGTATATGGCCATATTAATTGTATTATGTATTCGGAAGCCCTTTTGTTCTTTACACAGTATATTACATTTTTCAATGAATTTATATAGTTCATTATAGATATATTTCTCGAATACTTTAGATAGTACGGGTATTAATGAGATTGGTCGGTAATATTCCATTTGTTCTCTATTGTCTTTTTTGAACACTGGCTTTACTATTGACATTTTTAGGGCGTCTGGGTAGATACCCGCGCTGATAGATAGATTAAGTATGTAACTCAGGTGATTGCTTATTTCCATTGATACACTTTTAAGTATCTTGGTGGCGATACAGTCGTACCCTACACTATTCGTATTTTTCAATGACATTATTATTTTGTGAATGTCTAGTGGTACACTGGGAGCCAAGAACATTGATTTACTATTTGTGTTGATTTGACAACATTTTGGTTTGCTATTAACCTGAAGCGTCCCCTGCACTTTATCAATAAAGTAGTTGTTGAACGCTTCGGCTATGTCATTCGGATCTGTTAGAGTATGGTTTTTAAGCGTAATTTTATTAATATTAGATTTAGGTAGATTATATTTTGCACGGTTGATCAATTGCCAAGTAGTTTTAGATTTATTATTAGATGATTTTATTTTATGATTGTTTTGCGCTTTTTGTGTTAAGTTTATAATTTTTTTATGCAGTTGTGAATAATTTGTAAAACAATTTTTATTAGTTTTATTTGGGTTTAATCTAAACTGCCACAAAAGTTTTCTTTTCTTTCGACTACCCAATTTAATACCTTTGGACAGCCACTTGGGTTTTATTACAACATTTATTTTCGTAAGTTTAATTGGAAAACATAAGTCATATATTAATTTAAATAGATCAAGAAATGCATTGTACGCTATATTGGGGTCATCTGTATCGTAAATTTCTGAGAACGTAAGGCTTTTTATATGACTTTTAAATTTGGCTATATTTTCAGTACTGTAGTCTCTTTTGTTTGCGTACCAATAGTTTATAGCAAACGTCTTTTGTACTGGACAATGAAACAATTGTGCAGTGTGATCGGATAACGCTAGCTCTATTACGTCTGTCTTACACGACTTACTAAAGTTGTGTGCAATGTTGTCAATACAAGTCATACTAGCTAAGCGGGTGGGTTTTTTTATTGCAAGTTTTAAGTTATAACTCATTAAAAGATATTCAAAAGCATTTGTGTAACTATTTTGTTTTAGCAAGTCAATGTTAAAGTCACCAGCTATTACAATGTTAGTGTAACGCGCATGCGATATTTTCTGTAGAAGGTGTTCAAGTTTATCCAGGCAGTAGTTAAGATTATTTACATTAGGTACCCTGTACACACAGACAACAATTATCTTATAGTTAGTCAGTTCTGTTGCGCAACATTCAAATAAGCCTGACGTAGATAAATTTGATATATTAGGTAGTTCTTTCCATTGTATTCCGTTTCTAATAAGGATGCAGGCTCCTCCTCTCTTTTTCCCCTCTCTACAATAGTAAGCTGCTAGACTATAATTGGGCACATACAATTCATGCTGATGTCCTTGCCAGTATTCTCATTCTGTACCAATAGATGGCGCTAATAACACCCTTTTCACTTTTCACCATTTCCAATTATTGATGCTGTTATCAAAATTATTGTCGCATTGCTCTATAACCATAAAATACCCAATTTTCAGAAAAATACTTCCTGTTTTTCCAGTTTTCCTAGAAAAAGATGTGGGCATATCGATAGGAGCCGTGGTCCTGGTCGCCGTGTTCATCATATCCTCAGTTCTGCTGGTCCGGCTGGCCAGGAGGCCGCGCTCCAAGCCGCAGCCTGTGATCCAGGTGTTGCAGCTGGATGATGTGGCGAGGAATTATTTGGATAATATTGGAGGTAGGTTCTGTCTATTTTTAGCGTGATATTCATCATGTACGCTTAATAAAAATTTATTTAAGCGGGCATCAATTTCTTGAAGGATACTCGTATTTCCGTGTGCATCTAAACATAATAAAAAAAATATATAACATGTTATACATTTTTTGTATTACAGGCTTTTTTTATTGCGTTTCGTTACACACTTGCCTGTTTTATTCACACTTCTTCGCTTTTCCTAAAATATTTAAGAGATTTTTTTAAGTTCAATATGCCAAATGAAACACAAAATTAAACAAAATAGAGAGTTCTTCTAATGTAAAGATTGAAACAACGATACACTTAAGCATTTTGGACTTCAGAGTGTTTGCGCACATTGAAATTTCAGTAATTATTCGTTAAGAAATAAATTACTTATCGATTATTCCCTAATTGCGTCAATATCTTTCATGTTTGGCAAAGCTTTAACCTTTTTCTTTAACCTTTCTTCCAAACTATCGACCATAAGAGCTCAATTCATAAACCGCCTTCTCAATCCAGAGCACAAAGTGCACGCATCATGCAGCCTGCGCTCCTGCAGCAGCGGCTACTCGGAGGCGTCGGGTGACTCCGGCCCCCCCTCTGCCCCCCCCGCGCTGGAGCGGCGCCGCAAGCCCCCCGCCGCCTGGGAGCGCTGGGAGCCCCCCCCTCCTGACGTCACCCTCACACTACATAGAGAGAGTGCTGTTTAGACTACGACTGATTTTAAGACATGGCTTTTTGTAAACCCCTAGGGGCCTCCCACCTAAGGGCTCTTACTCATGATACGATTCGTGCGATTTGCAATTTCTATCAGCTAAAAATGAAAACCATCCTTGTTGCTACGACATAATGATTAATTTTGACTGTCTTACATCATCATTTGTAGTTGATCAGCGACACAAATTGGTTGCATCGCATCGCGTCATGAGCAAGCGCGGGTAGTATTACTTTGTCTTTCTTCTGTGTAGGAAAGAGATGCAACTATATGTCGTGCATAGCTGTCTCTTTCCCACATTGTGGCTATAATATAAGTGGTGATGACAGTCCCATTGACATCAGTACTTAACCTCAAAAACCGGTTTAGGACCGGTTTTACAAGCTCATAGGATAATAAAGACATTGTTGGAATGCTGTAAATAAGGTAACTTTTTAATTTTACCTTTTTGTTGTTCGACTGATTCTAGATATTTTATATATTGGTTTTAACATCAATATGACAGGATCAGAGCAGGAAACGATAAATCGGTTGTTACTTGACACTTTGACATTCGTTCTAATAAGATTCAACGTTCATTTATTCCGGTTACTTGAAGTACTTAGCTTAATTAAAAATATCTATCAGATAAAAAAAAACCTATTCAAGCTAAAATTTTAATTTTTAGCTGAACATTCGAAAAAAGCTGAATAATTATGTAATGTCTTAAATCGGGCAGAAAAAAAGGTTTTTCACGATTCCTATAATCACAAACACCATAGACAAAGTGGAATGGAATGATTTTACAATTTCAACCGTTTGTTTGTAACGATGTCAAAATTTTTTAAATTTAGAAATCTAATTACACTGCCATACTGTACAGTTTTAAAAATATATCAAGAGATTAAATCTACAAAGTCTAGAATAGAATAAAAGTTACTGTTGCGCGTCTATTAATAGATTTTCAAAACCCTTGCAACTGTTGTTAAATTTTATGACTTTCTAAAAGTGTTTGTTATAATAATTGACTGAAAAATTATGATCGGAATTTATTATTGTTTTAAATTTATTTCAGAATGACTAATCGCATCTACTGATTGACAGATTTTGTCAGACAGGCAACACAACACTGACTATGATATAGTTTTAAGATAACCTACAGAAAGTGTAGGTATTTTATCAAAGGTTTAAAAAAGGATGATGAAAGATTCTACAGTAAAATGAACAATAAACGCTTTGAAAGTGCCACTTGTCTCTGCCCTCAGGGTCCGAATCAATCGATTAAAAGTTTCTTCAATACATCTTGGACAGGCCTACTAAAATAGTTATTACATCACTCCAAAAAAAAATGCAAAAAAAAAATATAGAAAAACTCTGTCAATTCCAAATAAATGTGATGTAAATTTATTTTAAAAATTTAATCTTAAACCTTGTTAAAAGCAAAAGTGTCTTTATAAAATAGTTTAAAAATGCATTTATTAATTTATGGATTACGCTACATCTTATCGTTGAACCATCCATATCAATTTAATTATCTGTGCCATGACCTCCGAAAGGTTCCAACGAAAAAAAACAGGCTTTAAATTATTAAATATATTTGTTTATTACAAGCTTATATTAAGAAATATTATATAATAATAATTAAGTAAGTCTAATATTAAATAAATATTTAAAACTAAATGTGGCTATTTATTGATCTGGTATATCCCCTCTACCTCTGGTATTGTCTTTGACATCCACAGACACGCCATGTTTGTTCCCGTTGACGTTTATAGATGACCCATCGGCGTTCTTCTGTCGATAAGTATAGCTCTTAGCCTCTTGTGCAACTATCTGTTTGTTTACAGGAGAATTTTGTATGTACTCTCTCAATGTACTAATTTTATGAACATTTGCACTATCTACTTTCACAGGCCTTTTAATAGTTTGAGGTTTTGCTGTAACCTTGTTAGTGTACACAACTTTACTTTCTTGGGCATTATCCTTTTCTGCGATTACAAATGGCGCTGTAGTAGTCGGATTCACATTAGTCCTTAGGAAGCTATTTTCTTTTAAAGACTCTCCTGTGTTGGGATTCATTTGTAATCTATAAACACTGCTGGGAATCTTTGCATTAGAAACATTATCCTTTGAAGCTACGATTGGAACATCTTTCATTTGTTTCGTCTTATCAATTGATACTGGGGCACTCCCGCTCTTATTGTTGACATTTGTGATGTACTGAGATGGAATAGGACCCAAAGTCTTGGCTATGTCGACCTTTTCACCCAAATTACTATAAACTTGAACTTTCTTTATTTTTGAATTTTCTTTCACGCCATCTTTTTTGACACTAATTTTGTCTTTAGTTGTAGAAATATCTTCCCCAAAATGTAGAGGTTTGTGAAAATCTAAAGGTATTGGGCGAAGATTAATAGCTTTAGTTTTCGTGGGTCTTAAATTGTAACGTACAGACTTATCTTGGAATGACGGTGTGAACCTTTGTGGTATCAACTCATAACCAGAGAATGAGTCAAACTCTTCCGTTAATACCTCCTCGCGAAATGGATTATGTACGTAAGAATTTTCTTCAACTTTTGGATAAAAAACCTCAAAAACTGGAGTATTCTGATACTGGAACTTTTCTGTTAAAATCTCTCCACGAAATGATTCATCTACTTTAGAACTTTCTTCTACTTTCGGGTAAGAGAAATCAAAAACTGGAGGATTCTGAAACTGAAACACTTCTTGTACAGGAACGAACCTGGTCGGGTCAGAACCCAACACGATAGCCTCATCAACCCTTTTCTTAATACACATTGGTAATTCAGTCTTCATTTTAATATTTTCCAGTACCTCCACTCCAGGACTGGTATGAGCTGTATATGTCATCACAGGCTCATTGTTTTTCGTTTGCTTGTACGAATATGTTGGTTCGAAAGGTTCTTTGAATTCCACTTTTTCTTTGACTACCTCTGTCAGAACCGGTCTGCTTTCAATTACTTCTGAAAGAACTGTCTGAGGCCTTCTTTCAATTACTTCTGTATGAACCGGTTTGGGTCTGGTTTCAATAACTTCTGTCAGAACTGGTCCACTCTTGGTAACCTCAGAAAGAATTTGTCTAGGTCCTGATTCAATTACTTCTTCCAATACCGGTCTATTTTCAAGTACTTCTGTAAAAGCCGGTCTATTTCCAATAAACTGTGTACGAACTGGTTTGGGTCTATTTTCAATTACTTCTTGAAATATTGGTATATTTTCAACAACCTCTGTCACAATCGGTCTAGGCCTGGTTTCAAATACTTCTTTAAAAGCTGGTCTGGATTCAATTACCTCTTTAAACTTTGGTCTTTCTTTAATCACTTCTGTAAGAACAGGGTTTGATTTAGTTTCAATTACTTCTTCATAGAACGGTCTCCTTTTTAATGCTTCTTTAAAAACAGGTCTTTTCTTTATAACTTCTTCATAAACTGGTCTTCTGCCAATTACCTCTTTAAACATTGGTCTTTTTTCAATTACCTCTGTAAGAACAGGGTAAGGTTTAGATTCAATCACTTCTTCATAAATCGGCCTACTTTTGAAGACCTCTTTTTCAACCATAGGAGCAATCTTCCTCTCTTCTACTACAAAATCACCATTGTTTATTGCAGGAAACATCGGTACTATAGTGTCCTTCATCACATTATTATGTCCTCCATATAAAATTCCTGATGAAAGCAAATTGTCGACTTCTTTTACGGCTCCAAGCGTTTCGTCTTTCGTCTTCGTACCCACAACAGTTCCAAATGCATTTAAGTTTACCTTTTCAACTGGAGGATACACGAATTCTTCTACAAGTGGTTTCTTCGGGGTAACTTTTATCATTACATCTTCATACCCTGGTATCCGAAAGAGTTTGTATCCAACTTCTTCTTGCAAAACTGGTTTTGGCTGGATGTTGATTTGGCTTCGACCGAAGAAGGCTGATGATATCAAATTCTTCAGATACGCTAAGTCTCTTTTGTGACGGTCATTTGGAGATGCTATGGCAACACTTGCCAATAGCAAGCACTGAAATATAAAAAAAAAACTTGGTAAGTGAAGGGATATTTGTACAAAATTATAAGTGTAAGTAGAAAATAAAGAAGAGATACGGCAATATAGAGGTAATTATTTTGTTTAGAAGTTTCTTGTTGTTATCAGACCAACGCTTACAGAAGAACTAGTAGAATATTCGCCATGATTACTCTTAGAATTATAATAACTTGAATTAATTATAAAGAATTTTACTGGGCATTCACCGTAGGAAAAGACCAATCCGTAGGTACTTACTACTACCGAAGTTTTGACGTAATATAAACTGCCCATGAGATGTAAGTCTTTGTGAAACAAAACATTTTGACTATGAACAGAGGCATACAAACTAAACCGTTTAGGCTAAGAATTAAAAATACGTCTTTCTACGTGAAGATAAACATCTGATGAACACTTCTCTAAAAAAACTGTCAACGTCAAATCGACATTCCACGTTGATAAGGGTCGTTTTACAGTTACACTATTTTTAGACAAGCGTTCAAGAGATTTTTATATTTTTGTGGTAAGGCGGAAAGTGTTTGTGAAGAAGAACATAAAGACCAAACGAAGAAATAAAGGAAGTAGGTACGTATCCCTATTTATACAAATTATTTAAACGTATCGACCAAGAATAAAGAAGTAACAAAGGACAACTTTATCTAATATCAAAATATGTGTATACTCACGTTAAAAACACAGAGACGCATTATTTGAAACTCGATGTCACTTTTGATAAACTTTACCGACGCACTTTACTTTGAAACTGAATCAAAAATTCCCATGTGCTTTATTATATTTATACCTAAATTAGCCATTAATATATAGAGAAAGCCCTCATTATATGAAATGAGATTATCTAAGGGGCCATTAGTTAACTGTGTACTGATTCATACAAATATGCAATGCTAATGAATAGACACGGGAATTTTACTGCAAGAACTTTTTTTTTACTTAATACTAAATACGTCGATTAGATAAATGAGTTGTAGCCATTAGGGATTAATGCGGTGGTCATGCAGTTTAGGATTTTGAAGTAAAATGTATGAATACATAAAGCACAAAGACAATCAGAAAAAAAAATAGACACAAGTTTTTTTTTTTAACTTTGCCCCTCTTTAGGAATTTCTTCCTGTATCGTGGGTACGTTTACAAACATAGAAACTCACAACACCCAGGCCAGATAGATTATAAATATAAATTTAAATAAATCAGTGGATACCTACGATTTTGGATAGTCAACTCACAAAGGACATGGCCGGAATTTGTAGAGAGCATTGTCCTGACAAAAAATATTCATGTACATCGACATACAGTACCTCATAATAAAGCTTACAGGTATGTAGTTACAATAGTTTAAGTTTGATGAAAAGAGAAGAAGCGAGAGATATCATAAATAGGATTAAAAAAAATGTGCCTGAACATTTTGAATAGCAATGAGTCGGAGGCGAAACAATACAAGAGATGGTGTTATCAATAGATATAAAGTCATTTATTTACTAGGTACGTATTAGATTTGTTTCTTCCTAGAGAGTGGTCAGTTTTGTGAGGTTAATGCTCAGTTATTATTTTTGCCTGTTTCTTACAGATGTTTCTGAATATTATGATTTCTCTAGAGCGACTTGGCAAAAAAGAAATACACAATTGGATAGACAATAAAATACTTAAATGATATTTGAATTTTTATTTACGTACTCATGTAATTGAGTGTTCTACTTGTTTTATAGGTCCTTTAAAAAAACATGATTGCAATTACTCAGACAAAACACATTCAATGTTTTCATCCACTTTGAAGGTCATCACAAAATATTGTCAAGAAAATAGGCTGGTGCCGTTATATTTGTTTGGTGCCTGGCCCAGCCCAAATACAATAACAATGTCATGACATGACAACAACACCCAACTGTCCGATTTCCAACTCCAATAAACGATAGCGTGAGGTCGAGTTTAAATATCCAAAATTCAATGCAGTAACGAACACAGTATTGTGTGATAAGATCAACGCAAGACTGCACAGTTTTGACTGTTAAGTTTAACTGTCGCAGAAACATCATAATAACTACAGGACATTTGGATACGCACTTTTAAATATTTTATCGATTTATAAAGTGGTACGTGAGTCGCGTCAAGACGCGCGCTATTCGAAAAGTGGTAATTATCCTAATAATAAGATCATTAACATACAATTCTGGCAGTCACAGTCGTTTTATAGGTATTTCAATATGACCATCAAGCATAGTTTACACAGGTACACTGATTGTCTTATGCGTGTATCCAATCGTCGATGCAATTGTCTCTTCCTAGCAATGAATCAAATCACACAAAAAACAATTCACACACTTATTTTATGGGAATTTTCCTCGCCTGTTTTAGAGAAATGTAATTGTTGCTACTATTTTTTATTTATTTTAGAAGAAATTATCACATAATTGTAATCATTGTACATGATGAAATCTGGTTCGACTTTGAGGGCAGGATCCGGCCATGTCTTTTATTTTTACTACTTTTTAGTTATTATTCAAACATATAACCATAAAAAACCCTTTACTTTGATCGGGGATATCTGAAGAGGAAAAAAATCGACATCACAATATGGCGCTCAAAAACTGCCGTTTTTAATACACATTTAATACATATTATACGCATTAACGCGAATTTCAAAAGATTTTCTTTGGTAAGAAAAAATTGAAAAATATCAAAATTTAACATACTCAGATTCACTCTCACAATTTAGATCAGGGGTTCCCAACGTTTTCTTGGTCAGGGACCACTTTTACATTATTTTTGTTATCAGGGACCAACTGTAATAATCAAATTGAAACTTTAATTAAAAACCTAATATGAAATTACATAAAAATAAATAATAACATTTTTAAGATAAACTATTGTAATTCTGAATTAATGTGATTTCTAAGCTTGCATCTTCTTCACGAGTTCGGCTATCCTAGGACTAATATTGTTACTCAAAGCCACACGCAAATCATCACTTACCTCAAACGATTTCTCGCCTTGTTTTTTATTACCAACCAAGCAGAAAATCCGTGTTCCCATAAATAAGTTATTGAGAACACCATAAATAACAATTGCTTTTTTATACCAAAATGACTCAAGTGAATTCGATTCAAAAGGATCCTTGCAGTTTCTGTCATTTTTTAATTCAATGAGTTCTCCGCCCGCATAATTTATCTATAACTATATATTTTTTTGGATGGTAAAATCATCAAATGGGTCCTCCCACCCAGGGCAGAGCGAGAGAGACTGTCAGACTGGTACTGACTAAAATCCACGGTGTCCTTCAATAGCCCTTTACGTTCCGGGGTCACAGTAATTCGTGAGTCCCACGACCATCTATATTTAATATAAATTATTCGCGGACCATATTTTGGCTTCTGCGGACCACTGGTTGTTGGGAACCATTGATTTAGATGAATCCAACGATACCTCACAAGCTAAAAACCATCAACCCGTTTAAGCCATACAGCGTATTAAAGAAATACACATATATACAGCATTATTTTTTGTTTATGCGAAACCCGATACACCTGTCTAGTATTTTTGTGTAAAGAATCCATGTACAAAATTTTAAAACCGTATCATAAAAAATCACAAAGTTATAAGTTTGTATATTACCTGGTTGCAGTTCAAAAACATGCTCATTTCGCGGTACACCCGCGTAAACCGCGTCTCCTGTGTTATATACTCGTGATAATAGCTTGGCAATAGGTACCTAACCGTACGATAATTTTATTGTAATTAACTGGTAATAAAATTTAATGAAAATATTTTTGAAAAAAATTATAACTTGGTGTAAAAATTACTGGAATCGAATCAGTTATTAATTCTGAACAAACTATATTCAGGTTTCGCATATACTAAAAATAATGTTGTAGAAACACACACCTGCAAAACATAATCCTCCTTCTGACGCAGTCGGGTAAAAAAACAATGGCATATATCGTATTAATATAAGATTTATTAATAATACTAATGGAAGACAAGAGTTACAATTAAATATTTTGTAGAGTGACATAATTATTTCCACTTTTTAATAACTACTTTTTATGTCGTAATTAGGTGAAGCAATTTTAAAATGAAGTATTATGATGATATCCTTAAACTTAGTTATATTCGAAGAATGTTTTTATGATTTTTTAATTAATGTCAAGTTTTTAATTATAACTTGACATTTAAAACGCTGATTTATGATAACACCATAATTTTACATTGTGCAAAAAATGTATGAAGATCAGTGAGTAACTAATACAAGTTAATCAAACAAAAAATGTATGAAGATCTGTCTATTATCGTGGTGAAGCCCAACCCCCCCCCCCCCCCCATCTATAACAAAAAATAAAAATAAAACACACTTCTAAAGCAAACACAAAATAGTGCAAAAACTTATTTTCCGGTAGTTGGTGACTTTGTTTCTTACAAGTATTACGTTGACATTTTTACAAACAATTTAAAAAAAAATCCAAAACGATCCAAGCCGAAAGACTTCGATGAATTGAAGACCTCTCCTCTTCGATGTCGGTTATAAGAATAACTTATGAGATCACGCGTTTACACAAAAATCAGATTCAAACACTACTATCATATTTCTGGAACCTTCTAGAACCTTACGCGCACCAGGGCACCTCAGCGTCGAAAACGTGTCTTGGAGGATGGATGGCGTGACCAGCGTGGTGGGGCTGCGGGGAGCCATGGAGGAGCTCGCACATGAAGCTTATGTAAGTGATGGCCAGCCTCAGGGTCTCAATGCGGGACAGACGCTTCTCGTACGCGAAGGTTGGCACCTGGAGGGAGAAAAGGTCTAGTTTAGTTTCTACGTTATGAAAAGATGTATAAGAAATAATGAGATATGGAGCCTTTTTTGTTTAAAATGGGTTTGCTTTTGGTCACAATCCAGCCCAGAGGCAAAGATGAAGCCGAAGAAGGAATTGAATCTCCTGCGCACCGACGGAACACAGTAAAAACCATTTGGCGCCAGTCTCTGACAGGATGGTTGTCGCAAGCCAGGCGGCATAGGCCTACCGCATCGCCTTAACTGGTTGTATCGAATAAATTTATAGCTTCTACTCATAATGCCAGCGGCATGATTGAATAAAGCGTTGAAAATGGGATGACAAAGAGATAACATAGGTACCCGCCTATGGCTATGCCGTTGGCACAGCGTGTAGGAGTTTTTAGAGGGATGGTCTATTTGTATAGCAGAAATAAATAATACCTACCTTGTTTTTCCGTTTAGCTGTTGGTGCAGTACTTTTAATTTGAGTGTCTCTGTGATTCATTTTGAAAAAATAATAGAGCATACGCACCTTGGCGAAACTAGCCATTGTTTTAGGGAAAATATTACCTATTCATACTTAACTTAGCTGCAGAAAGAGACTTCAAACGTGGCTGCATCACGTCGCCATCGGATGCTCATAAATAATTATAATCTTCCAATGAAGAATCATTCAGAGGTATAGGTAGATATAAGCTACAACGTACTTACTTCATGATTACAGTAATGTTTTCATGTAACGCCCAGCGCCAGAATAATATCAAGTACAATACGAATACAAACCTGGAGCTTAGAACTGAAAGCATGCGGTTTCAGTCGCAATTATGTTGATGATGTGCCGTAGCTCCACTACAGCAACTGTTAACTGTACATTGTTGTTACCTAAGAATGGTTTAATGTAAAATCAAGTACAAACCTTCCTCCGCAACCTATCGAAGCCCTCATTAAGGTTGAAGGTGCGTCGCTGCTCGCGAATGTTGGCAGCGCGTCGTTGCGCGACGGAGGCGACGCGATGCCTCGACTTCTTGCCACCTGGCAACGGACACGCATTGTTTTAGCTTAAGTACTCAATACCAACCTTCCTACGCAACTTATCGAAGGCTTCATTGAGATTGAACATGCGTCGGCGCTCGCGAATGTTGGCGGCGCGACGTTGCGCCACGGAGGCGACCCGGCGTCGTGGCTTCTTGCCCCCGGACGGGACTCGGACGCCCGCGCGGCCGCCGCAACCCGCCGCCGACCACACTGGTCAGGCCAATTTGTTATTTAATAGCAATTTAAAGAGCCCCAACCACAATCGAACCTTATGACGGTATTGGATTTGTACAAGTGCCTGTCCTACCACTGATTCAAACAGTTTAGTAGAGCTAGAAACTGGTAATGTGTAGTTCGGATAAGTTACTCACTAGTCTATGACCGGGTACTCGAATAGACCGGCGATAGCTCCTGTCTATTTGCTGGTATGGGAATACCAATAAAGAGTTACTCAGGGGGTTGTCTGAACTTTTTGTTTAATAGCTGTTGTGATAAACTAGTAGAGAAATCCTCAATAGTAGGGAAAACATTCGAGATATTGTCTTGTCGTCTTTTCAAACCCGATAAAAACATCTAATAGCTATAGGTCCTGTATCAGTAACTGAAATACTGATACAGGACCTATAGCTATTGGATGTTTCTTGAGCGAAGGCAATAGGATAGAAGGCAAAACATTATTGTATAAGCTGCATAAAATAATGAAAAGAAAAGATTGTTTAAAGCTATATTTTAATTCCTATAAATCAAAATAATTATTATAAGTATAGTAGTTACCCAGGTCAGCCGGCGGGAACGCCAGGATGTCAGGGTAGGGTACGGGTGCCGGCGGAGCGTCCCACAGCGGCCCGTACGGAGACACCTCGCTGCCCTGGACAACAAACAAGCAAACTCAATATCAGAAGTGGAAACTACGTATGTTCCTACTCCTCCACTATTCTTTTCTGTTTAATTTCGTTGCAGGATCGAAGACATTGTCTCTGTGGTCGTTTTTTTCTACATCATCATGAGTAAAAAATCATTATCCGGGACTCCGGAGCGTGTTTCATTGCCTCAGCCATTTTCTGATGAAGCCCCATGTTGATTCTGGCTTTTAGGAGTTACAGTGTATTGCGGATGAGTCCGAAAAATCGTTCGCCGGTGAAAGGTTCTATCGATGAAATTTTCAAAAATGAATCGTTCTGTCGGCGAATCGTTCGTCATTGAATCGTTCTATCGGTGAAAAAATGAAAAGTGAATAGTTCTGTCGGTGAACCGTTCAACGACGAAACAAATGTCGGAGAAATGTTTCAGAATCCTGCCCTTTACGTGCCAGTGGCACGGTAAACTCATTACACAGTCCCGCGACCCCGGCTATACTGTGTTTGAAGTATCACCAGGGTTTAAGATCATTGATCGATCAAACGTCAAGAACAAAATCTGGAAATTATAATTTTAAAATATGTTTTAAAAATCATGGATGATACAAATTACAGCGGATTCCCCATTTTGCCCATATTCTACATGACAGCATTAAATTCTTCTTCATAATCACGGCGGCAAACAGACGGCAGTAGATTCAATACAATAGAGACCCAGAGCCTGCAATTGTGACGCATATCCCGCTGCAACTGTTGCTGGGCCTGCGTCGCCATCACGGACGGCGCTTTCGCCCGGTCGCCGGTCGGCGCGGCTGGCGTAATCGGCGCGGTCGGCACGGCGGGTGCTCCAGGCAGCCAGCGCGACTGCGCCGTTTTCATAAATATCTTCGCGCATCAACTTGACATTATAAGTGTCATTCTAGTATTTCAAATAATGTGAATTTTGTTGTGTTTTATTCGTATTATTTTGTTAATGTGTATATTTAGCTGGTAAGTGTACTTTTTATTTTAATGTACAGCGTCGGCTGTAGCGATGCCGGAATTGGTAGTGCTAGTCAACCTACCGCATCACTGGATGTGCAGCTTGTGAGATGTCCTCACTGCACCCAGGCTCGTTTCTTTAAAGGCGAACGGGGGCTCAAGATACATTATGGGAAGGTTCATAAACCGCATAGTGTACCTTTGGATCCCCCGGCCTCAATCACGTCTTCAATACTTTCAGATCAAGCTTTGTGGTCAACTTTATCTAAATTCAAAAATTCTACTCCAATATTGAAGAGGGTTCCCCGGGGCGCGAGACGGTCTGTTGCACTGAGTTTGGCGCGATGTGTCCGTCTCGCGACCCAGGAAAACTCGGAACGAGCCTGGGAGCAGTTACTCACCTTTCCTTATAGGATTCTACACGTGAAAAGAAATTTGGCAGCTAAAAAATCATTAACAGATTTAGTCAAAGAAAATTGTAACAATTCGACAAATATTTTGGACTCAAAATTACCTTTTTTCCTTAATTCCTCACATAAAGGCGTTTGTTCACATGTAGAATCCAAATTAAGTGAGGGTGACATTAGGGGGGCTGCCAGACTTCTGTTCAGCAGTGATGTGGTGGCGCCTTATTCTCCAGAGACACTTTCAGCCCTGGAGAGTAAACATCCGGCGCCTGCGGATGGCTTAACCTTCCCTGACCCACCTATCCACCCCGACCCCCTTGTTCAGGACTCATTTATCCAAATTACCGCTCCGCAGTTGATCGCAGCCGTGAGCTCTTTCCGCAGCGGATCCGCCGGCGGCCTCGACGGCCTGACTCCACAGCATTTAAAGGATCTGTTGTCTTCAGGCGCCGGGGAAGCTGGTGTGTCGCTCTTGAAGGAGCTTGCGGCTTTGATCAACTTAATGCTTTCCGGCGGCGTGAACGATGCCGTCGTCGATGTCTTGTACGGGGCTAACCTCTGCGCCCTGCGCAAGAGGGACGGCGGTATTCGTCCCATAGCCGTCGGTTGCACTTATAGGCGTATGGCAGCAAAAATATGTTGCAAGTTGTTCAGTGAAACGCTTGCAACAAAGTTCCAGCCCCTACAACTTGGTTTTGGTTCCAGAGGGGGCTGTGAGGCTGCCGTACATTCCTTGTCCTCTTTTTTAAATTCAGGTAAAGGTGAGGTCATCCTCAAGGTTGACGTGAAGAACGCCTTCAATTCCGTTAACAGGGACACTTTGTTGGCAGAAGTCAAAAAGGAAATACCCGAAATTTATGGTTTTATTTGGCAATGTTACAGACATCCCTCAAAATTACTCTACAAGAACAACGTTTTGGAATCTGCAGTTGGTTGCCAACAAGGTGACCCTCTTGGGCCAGTCATTTTCAGCTTATGTATTCATCCCATTATCCAAAAATTAAATTCAAAATTTAACGTGTGGTACTTAGACGATGGAACCTTAGGAGGTGACGTAAGTACCGTTCTAGCTGACCTACAACTCCTGAAAGAGGAATTTAAATTAATAGGTCTTCAATTAAACTCATCCAAATGTGAAATTTTTGTTACTGACGCTACCGACAGACAATCGACATTAGATAAATTTAACGACATAGCTCCAAATATCACCATCTTAAATAAAAGTTCCCTGCACCTCCTTGGTTCCCCTATTTTGGCAGAAAGTTTCCCATCATTTATTGATAACAAAATTAAACATTTTAATGATATTTCGGAAAGACTCTCCCAAATTAGTTTACATTCGGCTTTCACCCTAATTAGATATTGTTGTTTTGGTCCAAATTTCATGTATTTTCTTCGTTCATCCCCCCTCTTCAAACATCCACAACTCTTGGACAAAATTGACAAAATTATTCGTAACACATTGACATCGATTCTTAATGTGGCCCTGGATGACCGAGCGTGGCTTCAAGCAACCCTTCCAATTCGTTTTGGTGGGCTCGGTATCCGCAAAATTTCCAGTGTTAGCTTACCGGCGTTCCTTTCCTCTGTCCACAGCACTGAGAAGCTGACCAGGAGAATTTTATCTTCCTCCCTGGTCGACTCCGAAGTGCCGTGTTTGACCGATGCCGAGGACGCCTGGAAAGTGGCTTGCCCAGATACGGATCGGCCCGTGAACCCGTTTTCCCAGAGACAGTGGGATGAGCCGCTCTGCAGGTTGGTACGGAATAATCTCATTAATACGTCCACCAATACTGCGGATCGTGCCCGCCTGCTGGCTGTGGATGAGTGGGAGTCGGGCCTTTGGCTTCAGGCGCTACCTTCACCCAACATAGGTACTATGCTGGGTGATTCAACTTTCCGGATAGCTACTTGCCTACGTTTGGGTGCTCCTTGTGGTGCTCCACACCGCTGTCAATGTGGTGAAGCAGTCGACTGCCTCGGGCACCATGGCCTTTCCTGCAGTAGGAGTGCAGGTCGGTTAGCACGACACGCTAGCTTAAATGACATAATCCGTCGTGCTCTTGTCACCGCCGGGGTGCCAGCCGTCTTAGAACCCAGTGGCTTGGCACGCGACGATGGGAAGAGACCAGATGGTATGACCATAATGCCATGGAAGCTGGGTAGGCCTTTGGTGTGGGATGCAACGTGTGTCGACACCCTTGCGCCATCCCATCTTCCTAGTTCAGCGTGTTGTGCAGGCGCTGCTGCTGCAGGTGCTGAAAACTCTAAGCGGCGCAAATACATTGGCTTAGCTAGCAGCAATGTATTTGAGCCGTTTGGGGTTGAAACTCTGGGGCCATGGGGTCCGAGTGCTCACAACGTTTTTAAGGACATTGCCAGGCGATTAGTCGACTCTTCAGGTGACCAGAGGGCTGGTCTATTCCTAGGTCAACGAGTCAGCATTGCCATACAACGTGGCAATGCTGCCAGCGTTCTGGGCACTGTTCCCGTTGACAGCGATGTGGACGTATTCTTTGACGCCCTTTGAATGTTTTATTTTTTGTTTTATTTATTTTTTGTGTACATATTACTAGTAAGTTTTTATTAAAAATTAATTAATACTGCATTCACCAGGTAAGTTATCAGTCAGTCCTGAGGATTTTTTCAAGTTCAATGTGGAGTTTGAATGTGCTGTGAAACCCACTTAATGTTTGTTAAACCGTGGGCCCAAGGATATTTTGTTTAAGACCATGATATAATAAAAGGCATGTAAAAATTGTAGAACAGTTCAGACACCCAATGTTTCTCAGAAAAATTATTTCATCGGTGCCATTTTTGCCATTTTTGCAAGAAAATGTACTTACCATTTTCTTTAAATGGTTTCGGGAAGTGTAGTAAACACTTCCCGAAACCATTTAAAGAAAATGGTAAGTACATTTTTTTTAGCGTGGTAAAATCATCAAATGAGTCCTCCCAACCAGAGCAGGGCGGGAGGGTTTGTCAGACTTGTACTGACTAAAATCCACGGTGTCCTACAATAGCCCTTTACATACCGGGGTCACGGTAATTCGTTAGTCCCGCGACCCCGGATGGTAAGTACATAGGATATTATTTTTTCATGAAACACCACAGCGTTTACTTGGGATCCTGATGAAGGAGGCCTGTGTCCCAGCCGTCGGAACATTATAGGACGAGTATGCCAGCCAATATGGTAAAGCAAATAAATTGAAGACTATTGAAAAAAATACAAGTCCAAATACATACTGCTGAGCTGCTCCAGACGTGCGGCGTCTCGCTGCCGTATGACATCAGCGGGAAATGAATCTTGATACCTTTGCACAGACTCCTGGACAAAACTGACACCACCACCCACTCACTGAGCTCTAGGACCGAAGCACTGACAATCAAGGACCGACCAAGAGCTACCAAGCATCAAACTGGACTAAATCAAATTATATCTTCACGCTTTACCCCGGTAGCTTCATACTTTTATTAATTCTGCTTGCTAAGCAAAATACAACCCTATAATTTCCTGGCTACAGTTCAAAATCTATCTGTGCGGGCTTAAAGTAACCCCTAGCCATGGTAACGTCAGTCTTCTCGCTTCTGATTGGTGGAAAGAAGGGAGAGATGAGGGTGGTGGGCTGTGATTGGTCGCAGCAGGCGCAAGAGGCGGGCTGTATCGACCTCTTGTTCCTGAATTTTGCTGTAAAACTGTTTTAACCACTCTGCACGACAACATTTTGACACATGACACATCAGCTGAGTCGACCGGGTGATTCGAAATTTGAGATAATATTGAAGATTTTTGTCAATTTTCAGCATTCGATTTTTTTATCAAAAATATGTTACTACAGTTATTTCATACGATACGTTTATGAGCAATATCTCCAAGAACGTGTTGAGGTCACTAAAACTGCGTCATTCCTCTGTAAAATGTGTCTAACATACAAAATGCTATGTCGTTCCAAAAACTATGTAATTTAGATGTGCTGAAAATATGTACATAAACAAGCTTCTCACGTGATAAAAAATGGTTCAACAGTGAAATAAATGAAGTAACTTACTACATGCATTATTAGATTTGCCAGTATGCATACATAATTTCATAAATAATAACGATCAAAGACTTGATAAAAATTACCAAAAACTATGTTGCAACATGACACTTCTTAGTGCTGACCGCAATCCCAATGTTCATAATAATATAACGATTGAAAAGGTTCATTCAGCCTAATCGATACTCGCAATATAATCGAACATGGAAAAAAAAGTAGTACAAAGACATGGACCGATTTATCTGCTTATTTGACTAGAGAAGGTTTACTCCATGCAATAAATCTATGGAACGGAATCTGTAGACTCTTTGGTATAATAATTCAAGTATTATTTCGTTTTGAAAATAAGTTTTTTATTAGGTACGCAATAAATAATTTACTTTTTTAATTTCATGATTGGGATAGAAATAAATATTGGTGTTTCATTGGAGGCCAAACGTGTGTGTCTTTTAAATTTAAATTCAACCATATAGTTTTGCCCATATTGTGTCTTCTTTATTTAATTTCAATTTATCTGATTCTAAACAACGTAAAAAAAGACAAACACCGGGTTCGGATCAAATGCTGGAGGGAGAGATATGGGAGTACTTCCAAATGATTCCCTGCTGTTATAAACAATTTAAATTTCCAACGCGCCGTGGATGGCTAAATTCGAAACTATGAGGAATAGCGAAAAATACTGAAAGAAGTCTCGTGGCCGATTTTGATAAAAAATGTAAATTACATTGCATAAAATTAAATTTTTGAAATATCAATTTCCAGTAATCAAACCATTAATGTTCTGTGAAGTAATTACATGCGACAAACATAAAGTAAAAAGTTTTCTTTAATAAATCGATTCAAACTTTAGTCAATGGCCGTAGCTCACTACATGTTCACAACATCGTGTTCTCATTTCATTTTTTTTTGCGAGTAATCACTTCGCGGTACAAATACATTAACGAAATTTTTGAAATTCGAACTTTGAGTGAATTGGCGCGAATTTTGATTTTGATCTGCGTACGATGACTAAATAATTGTTTGTATAATATTAGTTCATATTTTTTACCAAATTAATATCACTGTACTGTAGTTTCTCGTATATCATTACGAATTTGATCCTTAAGGTGCCTCTTACAGTCCACTAGCGCCGCCAATCGAAAAAATATCATAACTCGTAAATAGAATCAAAAATACAAAATGTGGTCTGTAATTATTGTAGAAAAGGCAATAACGTAATTTTATAACACATTGTCAACACTTGAAACGGCCGTTTTTGTTACAAATAAAAAAAATTAGCTAAACAGCTAGATTGGCGGCGCTAGTGGACTGTAAGAGGCCTCTTAACAGCGACACTATGAAATAGTGTAAAAATATAGCCCGTTCTTTTTTTTTCATTTACAAGCTCTATTCCTGACCAGCAAAAATCTAAAGACGCAGACTTAATTTTTGCGATTGTAGGTGCGGGCTTGCGAACGGCGAGTATAGGGTAACTCACCGTCCGATCAAGGACTAGGCCCGAAACGAATGCGCGTCGTGTTCCAAGCGGGCTTTAAGGAACTATCAGCGAACTGACGAGGACAAAATAGTGCCAAACGCTTACGGAATTGTATTAAAATCATTAAAAGGGTACTGCGGTCCTAGAACGCAAAAGGCATATGAAGGAACAGGGTAAACACCCTGTTCCTTCATATGCCTTTTGCGTTCTAAGTAAGTAATAGTCTGACATCTCCTTCCACTCCACCCAAGGAGATAATCATTTATAGGTTTTTTAACTTATAACAGTATTACTGGAGTTAAGTCGCGAACTGCATCACATCTAAAGTATCCTTAACAAATACCTATATAAAAATATTATTATACTGGTGTCAATACTGACGATTAAATATCTATACGCGCGGCAGCAGATCAACCTACCCAAATCTGTCAAAATTTACCAATCAAAAATTAACCTTCCACTATTGTGATAAGGTTGAAAATCGATTGAAGAAATTTTACAGATTGAGGTAGGTTGATGTGCTGGCGTCTATACTTAACATGGCCAATGGCCAAACCAATGTTACGAAACAATTTTGAGAATATAATAATTTACTTTTCTATCTTTTATTTGGTGGGAAACAAACTCATTTCTAATAAGCCTATCAAGATCCAAGGCATTCCATATTCATTCAACCTTAATTATATTATTGTACAAAACAAAATGTACATTAAAAATTAGCTAATAAATTAAAATTTATTATTTTGAATAGCGAGTGCCACAGCGAGCGCATTCCAAATCCAATTTTTGGAATTAATAATTGGCGCGCATTCAAACATTTATTACTGACATTGTTATTTTGTCTATTATTGCTTTATGGGAATTACAATGTACGTAAAATTATTATAAAAGCTTTAAAAATATTATAACAATTAATAATTGTATTCTAAGCTTAAAAGAAATTTATTTTAATTTTTATTAATCGTTTTCTTCAATTCCTTATTTTTTTCATTCGAGTTGACGAAAAATTCAATTATGGAATCGATTAGAATATTCGCTTTCACACATCATTACGATTAAAAAAAATAAGCATGGTTGTCGATTATGAATACAAATTGATTAGTGGTAATGAAAAATACGTGTTATTAGCTCTGTATTAGAGAATTACGCTAAGATCTGGGCTTTTTTACGTTATTTATAATATTTGACATGATATTTATCGTAATTGTTATTGAGTATAAACGCATGTGTGTGATCCAAGTGAAAAATAAAAATGTAAACAAACACGAGTGGCGCGAAACTTCGACTTCAGATATGAAATTCTTCATTACCACTGTTTATTTATGTTGAATTATGTATGAATTCGTTACAATACTAAATGACGAGTTATTCATCCCTCCTATAATGATCCCTTAGATGTCCCGAAACCACATTTTTTATGATTTTTAGCCCAACCTAGCACTGCCATCAAAATGGCGACGATCGTATTTAGACTTCTGGATTTTGTTATGGTAAATTAAGAAAATGCACGCTACATGTAGAAGTTTTAATGGCGTAAACAAATCAGATTTTTATTTAACATCCTTAATTAATGCGCACTCATAGGATTTAACGCTCAGAATATTATTATTTTTTAATTTAAAATGAGGATGTCGTATGACTACAAAGTCTGCCCCTTTAGGACCCGCTACTGAGCCGGCGTAGGTCTATGTGTTCGGGTCCTTTAGGACCCGGTACCGAACTATACGGTTAATGTATGAAAAATAGTTAGTTTGACTGTTTTGGAGAGAATTTAAACAATGACCCTTTCAATTTATAATGTACACAGTTAATGACTTTAGACGATAATACTGATAAACATAACACCTAAACCGTAAAACCGACTGCAATAATTATGCAAAATATTATGTCAAAATCATCAAATGAGTCGTCCCACACAGGGCGTGACGGGAGGTACGGTCAGACTGGTATTGACTAAAATCCACGGTGTTCTTCAATAGCCCTTTACGTTCCAGGGTCACGGTTACCTCTTACCTGATAAGACAGTCCCACGACAATGCAATTATGACAAGTTATGTTTTACGTACTTAAAGAATTTTCCTCTTTTCTGTATTTTTTTTAAATCCTAAGACTAAATGTGATTAAATCTGGCAAAGCTTCTGTATATTTTTATAAATATCCTGTTTATACATTGTTTATCAATAACATTTGTTTGTTAAAATCATCAAATGTTCTCCCGTCCTGTATGAAACGGAAGGGACTATCTGACTTACCCACCGACTGAAAATTTCAGGTTCACGGTTATATTTACAGAGAGTACCGCGACGCATATTTATCATAGTTTAAAAAGAGTGACTGTGAAGAAACATTCGACTTTATTTTTCACTTTTCAGGATAAAACATGAAAAATTTATTTACTTTAATTTTAAGAAGCTAAAAATAGATAAATGTAAAAATACTTCATTAAAATAAAACTAAACTAAACTCTCATAGAGCATCGAGAAATTCATCCTCAACGCTGTCAGCTGGTAATGTTCCCAAGGGACTGGCGGCGTTGCCACTTTGTATGGCAATACTTAGTCTCTAGCCAAGGTAAAAGCCAGTTCTTGGGTCATGGGAAGCGCCAACAAGTCTTTTAGAAATGTCTTTGTAGAGGAAACATGAAATGACCTCATCATTCGGTTTGTCTTTTATCGTAACAATTTTCCCTACTTGTCGTAATGCACCTGCATACAGTAAACCCAATTCGAATCACATCAGATAATCTGTTATTGATCATAACGCATTACCAAGATAGGCGTGACCCAAACAGATGGCAGATTGGCCACGCGTCCATTGTCCAATATAGAACACTGACAGAAACGAGGATATTTGTCAAATCTGACGCGAAATTAGCACGGATGGGGTAAAGTAGGGTAATGCTGTTATTCATGCTTTCATCGAGGGTTATATTGAAATGTTAATTTTGGTATTTTTGCGTTGACAAGTGTTCGACCGAAAATAATCTGATTTGGATTGATTTTCGTTGATCTTGGTTTTGAAAATCTACTTGCTGTTGCCAGCACCTTCGACCACGACAACCCGAAAATATCCCGATAAATATTAATCCAGGTTATAAACTATCTGTGCACCGAATTTCATCCAAATCCGTTTTGTAGTTTTTGTGTGAAAGAGTAACAAACATCCATCAAAACAAACTTTCACGTTTAAAACATAATTAATAGAATAAAAAGTAGGAAGTATATGTTTTTTTTACGTGGTAAAATCATCGAATGAATCCTACCACCCGGGGCAGGGCGGGAAGGACTCTCAGACGTGTACTGATTAAAATCCACGGTGTCCTTCAATAGCGCTTTACGTTCCGAGGTCACGGTAGGTCGTTAGTCCAGCAGGCTTTGGCCGTCCAAAGCCCCGTCATTATGCTGACAGCCCTTTGAAGCGCGCTTGGAACACGACGCGCCGTCGTCGACCCGAGTATGGTCCATGATCGGACAGCGAGTCGCCCATTACTCGCCGTCCGCCTTCCCGCTTCATGCAGAAGAGGATAGTACCTAGGATGTGAGAAAAGATCTCTTATGGAACCCAATAAGATAGAATCGAATACCTATTTTCATTTTATAGTAGGTCATACGCGCGGCGTTGGTTGCCTCGTCATTAATTTATTTTTCATTAACGTCATTTCGGGATAAAAAGTACCATTTTATCTAAGTTATAAATTATATGTGTACCTTCCAAACATGCTTTTTCGTTCAATAGTTTTTGTGATAATATAAATTGTAACAAACATCCATCCTTCCATCCTCACCCACTTTCGCATTTATAATATTTGTAAAAATTAGATAACATTATTATTTTATGAAAAAAGTATTTTATGTGACTCTTTTTAAACTTTCGCATTGATCATATTAGTAAAAATTAGATAACATTATTATTTTATGGAAAAAAAAACTATTTTATCTGACTCTTTTTAAACTTTCGCATTTATCATATTAGTAAAAATTTGATAACATTATTATTTTATGAAAAAAAGTATTTTATCTGACTCTTTTTAAACTTTCGCATTTATCATATTAGTAAAAATTTGATAACATTATTATTTTATGAAAAAAAGTATTTTATGTGACTCTTTTTATTCTTTCGCATTTCTAATACTAGTTAAAATTAGATAAGATTATAATTTTATGAAAAAAAGGTCTTTTATGTGACTCTTTTTATTCTTCCGCATATATTACTAGTAAAAATTAGATAAGATTATAATTTTATGAAAAAAAGTATTTTATGTGACTCTTTTATTCTTTCGCATTTATAATACTAGTAAAAATTTGGTAACATTATTTTATGAAAAAAAGTATTTTATCTGACTCTTTTTTAATCTTTCGCATAATACTAGTAAAAGTTAGATAATATTATTATTTTATGAAAAAAAGGTATTTTATTTGACTCTTTTTAATTTTATTCCTACTACCCTCACTTCTGGTAAGGTGTTAGCAATGAGCAGCCATCTTAGTACGGCATTTAGTCGTCGTTTGTCCACTAAAAGGAATGCACGATCGCGTTGCCGTGCATATGTCGAATACCACATAGTATAACGTGTCTTTACATCTACTATCATGATGTAGTGCCTTCTGATCGTATTAGAACAATCCTAAACATTAATTTGTGTGTGCCTACCTTACTGTGAAAGATTTGCAAGAAGCCCATAGTGGCGTCACATCCAAACACGTGGCAGGGAGCTGCTGCAGCGAGCTTGATCCAAGCAAGAACAAGGGTGGAGCTAAAGGTTAGTGGAGTCAAAATGCCTATTCTAGTCTAGTATCGGAATTTTAACCAGTTTACACCATGATTATTTAGTATTATTAGGTTTCTCTAATAGGTACCTACCCTCTATAGATCTCATACAGTCACTTGTGCCACGAAATGGCAGCCCCGGATCTACGACTTTTACGAACCGAGACAAAACTTGATATTGGCGCCCCCACTTCAGCAATTTCAAATTAAATTGACAAAACTCACAAAAAAATTTCACTAGGACAGACCATTAGATTTTTTTACTATTTGACTAGTCAACGAGACAACGATACTATAGATGATCGGTCGATTTGCTGGCTTCTGGAAATACAGCGCACTACACTAGGCCACTAGCCTATCATGACATTTTAAAGCGCGAGTAATACCAGTGTGAAAAAGAGACAGAGCTATACAATACAACTCATCTAGAGCCACCTCGTTCCCTCACTGGAATAACTCACATGGTGGGCCTCCTGCTCGCCCTAGCTACTGTCTCACTCAGCTCATGTAGCCTCTATTTTCTAGAGAGATAGCCGATTATCTTGTATATAGATGTACATTTTCTTCGCGAACACTGCACACGTTCATAAATTAACTTAGAATTTGTTCGAAAACCAACAGGGTGTTACAATAACGTGTACTACATGTTGGACTGTTTTTCTTTCGTTAGCATGTAGCAAGCATGTTGTTTATGTTTTTGGCGCGTGCCCCGCTTACCCGGATTCCATTCCATTTTAAAGTACCGGATTAGATCCGTTACTGTAAAATGGAATAGAACAATCCTAGACTAAATAATATACAATAATAATATACCTATTCCATTAGGTAAATTATTGCTGTATATTTTGCTCTAGCAATAGTATACTTAGGTAATAAATGGAGGATTAATTTATCGATTCGTACATTTATTTTAGACCCCTAACTCTCGGATTCTCAACAGCTCTAATCAAACTGCTACCAATATCTGCCACCCTGCGAAGATTCGCTCCATCTAGCTTAGGGCTAGGCACTATACAAGGACTCCTTACCAATATCATATATGAATTGTGATAAAAATCATCATTATCATGTCAGCCGTAAGACGTCTACTGCTGAACATAGACCTCGACTATAGACTTTCAATTAGACCAGTTGTAAGCGGCTTGCAACCAAATTATGTAATAAAATTATTCGACCTATATTACTTATCTAATCTATTCATATGATATTGCTAAAGTGGCATTTTTAGATCCTTTAGAACAAACAAAGTGAAAATCCCAAATCTTCAAAACTAAATCCTTAAATCCTAACAAGAGTGTCTTTATCCGTGTCAAATTATGAGAGCAAAACATGTCAACGAATTACACGCTTCAATTACTTTTACAATAGAAAAGGGGACATTTATTAAAAGTCAGGGGGTCGGCCGCACGTGGCGTCGGGGGACAAAATATGTTTTGATATGATAACTAATGCTTTGTATTGTGATCTAATTGTTTAGAGGCCTGTCTTGTTACGCAAGTGTTCCATTTTATAGCGGTTTATGTTTTGAATTAGGTATTTAAAAGTAATTTTTGAATTGTACTTTAACATAATGGTTTGAGGTTAGTGCAGCCCCAGTTGAAACTACAGTTTATATTTTTGTTCAAAATCTATTACATACAACTATAGTTTCGTCGACGGCGACTTACGCCCAAAATTAGTTTTCAATCATCCTCAAGCCAAATCCCGTTCCTTTGTTTTTAACGACTGCTTCTGATTGAACGTCTTAAAGACGCGGGTAGGCAAATTTGGTCGTTGATTGATTGATTACAGACAAAGATCTAACCGAAGATATTCAGATAGGTTATTAACTTCCAGCATTAGAGAATAGCATAGCTTCCTGCAAGTTTCTGCGAAGATTAGGTCGAAATAAAATTCTTAAATAAATAAATAAATATTCCACAACTATCACACAACGCCATCTAGTCCCAAGCTAAGCAGAGCTTGTGTTATGGGTACTAGACAACTGATAAACATACTTATATATTTCTAAATACATACATATTATAGATAAATTACACCCAGGCACAGAACAAATGATCGTGCTCATCACACAAACATTTGTCCTGGGTGGGAATCGAACCCACGACCTCCGGCATAGCAGTCAGGGTCGCTAACCACTAGACCAACAGGCCTGTCAACTTAACCCTGCCATAAGATCCACAATCGGATTCTTCCATTTTATTTTTGTATATAGTTTTTTTATTTTTTTATTTTTATTATTGTGTTCGTTTTGCAATAATATATTGCCTTAGTTTTAATACCAGTTCAGATTTGTTACAGTTTGTAAGACATTATAGAATTAACCCAGCTTTTATAGCTTTCTTTTTTTGTATAGATTCTTCCTTACTCTTTGTTTGTGAATGTGAGAACATTGTAAGTCGTGTGTATATATATACATTTCTTCTTTTGTAGCACTAATTTTAGTTAGGACTTCCCCTTTGTTACCAGGCCTACGTTTTTCTCACATATCTAAGCATCGAAAAATTGTAACAATCTGTTTGTAAAACTATACCATATTTTAAAAGAGTAACCATGGAGTTTCTTGCCGGTTCTTCTCCATGGAATCGACCAACCCGAACCGAGCACCTGCTGTCGACGTTTTATAAGTGCCCTCATGGGCCTATGTGAAATAAAAACTTTTGATTTTGATTTTGAATCTAATGGGCCTACCACACGCACAAGCCTCACCACAGTTTTGCCTGCGCAAGCTTCTCGCGTGAAAAACCAATACACTGGCAGCAACACTGAACGCCCAACCACATACACAGGCGCAGGCCGGGCTGGCGCAGGCAAAACTGTGGTGAAGCTTGCGCGTGTGGTAGGCCCATAAAAGGTTATTCTTTTTTATGGTTTCAATTAGTATTTTTTGAAGTGAAAACGTCTTTAGCGGCGTTGTGCACTTTTTTTGGAATGGATAAAAAATGTTAAACTCGCGTCCGTCAGGACACGTGATCTGATCGAAAATTCGTAAGACGGCGCAGCGCGCTTGCGCGAATGTTCATGTGTGTTTATTACTATTCAAGTTTTCACTTCTGCCGGCACTCCCAGAGTGCAACCCGTTGTTTTTTTTTATTTCTCGTTTGAAAAACTAGTTGATTTTGGGAACAATTCAAAAACCTGCTGTTTTTAACTTCTGTTTTTCTATACTTAAATCGCATTGCGCAGATCATTGAAAGGACTTCTAATAAAGAAGTAACTTTAAATAATTAATCTTTCTGATCTCCACACGAGCGCACAATCGCCTTTTCTGCGCAAATGCTCTAATATGTTTTTAATAAGTCGGAACCGAACATAATTTAATGCAGCGTTTGGACACACTTCCACACATTGCGGGGATGACGCGGGGCGCCTTAGCGAAGGGTAGTGATTACTTAGGGGATGATATTTCTGTTTTATTTTCGTATTTTGTTTTTAATTTTTTGACTGTAACTTTTAGTCGGTTCTCGTTGCGGAACGTACTTATCTATTTTTTGTAACTAACGCGGCTAAATCAGCCATAATTACATTATAATTACCTTTTTTTTGAACCTTTGCTCCACACTAGGAATTTCTCCTGTATCGTGGGTGCGTTTACAAACATATAAACTTACTTACACAAATGCCCAGAACAACTACTCTTAGTTCATACAAATATTTTCTCCGTGCGAGAATCGAACCCGCGACCGTGCAGCGCAGCTGTCCAATCATGTATATAAATATATAAATATTTGTATATCTACTCTCAATGAGCTCAAAATATGTATGTAGACTATATTGGAAAAAACCGTACAAAAAAACCACCAAATTAATCAAATACAATTTATTATACTATCTTACATATATTATAGCTCTATAATTTCTGCTCCGTCCTTATTCCCTAGTCGTCGATTCAGATTGTTCGGAGCTGACGCCCGCTTCTCGATGTCAGGAGCCCTCCTTAGCCGGCGGCACTTTGCCGTTCTCCGTCGCTTTGGTTGTGATGCGCTCCATGACCTCGTGGTTGTAGGTCGAGTGCAGCATTAAGCCTAGGACTCCAGCCCTGTAGGAGAAAAATATTATAATAAGTTAATAATATGTTCAAATATTACTAATTTACTTGGGAACTCTGGGCCTGTCGGGGTCGCGGGACTCACAAATTACCGTGACCCCGGTACGTGAAGGGCTATTGAAGGTCACCGTGGATTTTAGTCAGTCAAGTCTGACAGTCCCTCCCGCCCTGCCCTGGGTGGGAGGACTCATGTGATGATATTACCACGTAGAAAAAAAAATAAGGAACAACTAGCGCCTCTATCTCGAACAAATTCCAATCTGTTATATTTGACGGCTGCTTCTAAAACTAAATAAATAAATAAAATAAATATTCCACAACTATGACACAATGCCATCTAGTCCCAAGCTAAGCAGAGCTTGTGTTATGGGTACTAGACAGCTGATAAACATACTTATATATTTCTAAATACATACATATTATAGATAAATTACACCCAGACACAGAACAAATGATCGTGCTCATCACACAAACATTTGTCCTGGGTGGGAATCGAACCCACGACCTCCGGCATAGCAGTCAGGGTCACTAACCACTAGACCAACAGGCCTGTTCTGTTTGGACATTGTTAAGACTCGGATAGACAGCTTCTGTCAGTGATTGGTTACAAGCTAAGATAGGGATCAAGATTGCAACAGAGATAGATTACTAATTTCCAGCGTTGGTCAACTTACCTAGAAGCCATAGCCAGTCTGATACTTCTCTCTTGTTCAACCAGCTCATCCAACTTCAGCCACTGCCTGACCCTCTCCATGTCGATCTCAGCCCTCCTCAGCTTCTCCCACTGATAGTGCTTCAAGCAGGACTTCTTTGGAGCCCTGCAGAACTCCCCTGTAGGCTTGAACACGTTGCGCACGAGAGGGCAGCCACACACGTCGTTATCGCCCACTTTAGGGTCTTTGAAGTGCTCTGGGCACATTACCTGGTGAATTAAATACTGTTAGGAGCTTCATCGTTATGACGGCACGGTACGTAAAAGTTTTAGGACCTATATCAGTTTTTCCAGTTGAAATACCTGGTGACTACTATTTATATGGGTAAAGACATAATCGCACCTTTAGAATAGAAGTGGCGTAATCCAAAATTCCAGTTTTCTGGGAAATGTTATTTATTAATTCAATACCGAGTGACGCGGGGAAAAAGCGTGATTTGAAAGAGACGGAAACAGTGCGTTTTTCCTTTTCTGGGCTAGAAGAGTTGGTTCGATGCATAAAAGTAATTTTCTTAATTTTTTTATTTAGGCCACTTTGATTCTAAAGTTGCGATATTATGTAACAAGCACGTTGTTACATTTTGTTCAAATAAGAGCTAAACCGTTGCCGTAACAGAGCGCTGAACGTTTGGCACCTAATGAAGTTAACTAATATGAAAATCGACAGGTGATCGGCGACACAACAAAATAATACGCCATCAAAGCAAAAGTTATTGTTCACGCACACAAGGCGTGAGTCATAGACAACGCGAGGGGACTCGCGGAGGGTGTGGTGCGGCGCGGGACGACAACGTAGCGGCGCGGCGCGGACCACCAGCAGATCCCGCCGCCCGCACTTCACTCCATCACTGAACACGGTCGACGACGCGCGCGCATTTCTCTTGTACAAAGCTAGTCCAGCATTATACTGTCTTTTAGAACTATTATATTATAAGTGTTTACAGTCCACTTTACTTTCATTTAAGAGCCTTTAGCTAGGTCCTTAACAGTTATTACAGTTTCCCCCCATTAACAAACTATTTACTAATCAAGCTTGCTCATAATGCGATTCGTACTATTTGCAATTTCAACTAACTAAATTAATTTAGTCATTTTTGTAAATATTTTACTTTTAATTTTAGTATAGTTTTTAATAGTATATATTTGTAGGTTTAATAAGTTAGTATTTAATGTATTATATTTTTTCTGTTACTAACTAAAAATGAAAATCGTCCTTGCTACTACGATATAATGATGCAATTCGACTGATTGAGCGTGTTTTGTTTTACATCTACCCGTAGATGACCGCACGTTTTATGTCATATGTCGTAGTGGTAAGGATGATTTTCACTTGTAGTTGGAATCGGTCTTATTGAGTCGCATTGCGTTGTAAGCAAGCTCGCTCGCAAAAAAAAAAACTTGTAAAAGAACTCAAAGTTGTCTACCTACCCTCAATCTCTTACAATACGTAGCGTTGATAGGGTTGTAGTAATCACAGAACATGCTCTGTCCGTCGATGCGCGTGCGATGTCGGCTGCCGAACGACGCCTGCGCCTCGTACTTCACGAAGCACTTTTCCATGTGTTTGACTGCAGTACGTGAATGGATCTCGTGCCCGCAAGTTATGCAGTACATTGAGGTTTCGTCGTCTGCGTCCTAAGAGAAAAACATATTTAAATGATATGAGCTCTCAATACCACGGCAGTAGGAATATTTTACTTTTAAATCAAAAAATGTTTAACTCATATTTTTTCACAAAAACCAAAATTGACAAAGATTAAAACGCTTTTAAAAACACAATACGTCACGCTATCGGTATAATTTTACCGGCGTTAAGACGTCACGAGGCTGGCTCCCGAGTTCTGTGTTCTATCGATTTGAAAATAGGCAGGAAATTGCCAAAGCAAGTAATGTTTTACTAAACTGTGGATAATTCATTAGGCAAAAAAAAAATGTACATAAAAAACTTAATTTTTTTCAAGTATCTACAATAGAACTAGAAAGGCTATATGAAATAGACCTTATGGCTGAATGTCTAGCCTTTGTTACTGTTGGCATATTTCATCATAATCATAGACAAAAGTTTCAAAAGATTATCAAATTTAATAGAATTGTAATAGAAAATATAATGATTATAGTTGATATTCCTTACCTTATCATCTGTATGAACAATGGTAGCATTCTTAGCCCTGGCTACAATGGCGTCGAGATCCGAATGCTGTGTGTCTAACGCTCTGAGCGCGGCCTGCGCACGCGCCATGCCGCCGCGCACCACCTCTAAAGCCTTGCGGTTCTTCTGTTCCGCCACGCATGATGAAAGGGACCACTCTTGAATACGTTGGGGTAGCACCTAAAAATTTTGGTAATTAGGGTACGAATCATTTCACGATAATTTGACCTGATAAATGACTTATAATTCTCATTATAGTGGTTCTATTTCTTCATGAAAACAACCAATTATTGTAAGGAAAATTAATGATTTCCAGTCAGTAGTTTATTCACGCTTTTTTTTTATATCTCCTACTTAATTTTGAAAAGCTGTGCGACGCGTTAAAAATTACTTGTCCATTAAATTGTAGCTGTCAGTCTAGCGACAGCGAGTCAGTACTTGGAGCTATACTGGGCCAGGCGGTACACTGTGGCCCATTTCATCGGCGTGGCCCTGTCGTTTGTAGGTTGTTTATGGCCTCTCATACTATAGACTAAAACTGAACCTACCTGATAAATCCTAGCCGTGGCGAGCCTCATGCCGCATGGGGCTGAGCAGTACTTGGACCCAAACTGTGCTGGCCGTGTACACTGTGGCCCATAGCACTGGCGTGGCTCTGTTGTTTGTAAGTGGGATATGGACTCCTCTGGCTCATGCTGCTCTCGTTCATGGTGCTTCTTCTTTATTCTGTTACTGCTACTGTGAATGGCACTAAGTTTTTATAAAAACTTTGAAAAATAAAAACAGTAAAACTGATATTTAAACACAACTAAAAACTCTTTCTTAATATTCAAAAAATTAAATAAGCTATTATCATTAAATTTCTATAAATACCTTGATTGTCTTGAAGGCTTTTTACTGCTATTCTTGATGCACAATCGCATCTTGCACTTCAATTTTAACTTATTACTGTTTCCATACTTGTACATGTCCTCACAAGCATCGCAACTGAAAGATAATTTTTTTTTTTAATCTGTTCAAAACAAATGTATTGTACTTCATAATATTATGTATATTTACTTAATATTTATGTTAACAGCAGGAGGGAATAATTGAATGCATCAGATTGTTTTCAATTCTTGAGAGTTAACATAAGTTCATACTTTGTGGACTATATTTTTTTTTTTGTTTTTTCATTTTTGCTTTCTGGGTCATTACTTAATGTGGAGGTTCAGATGGCATGTTAAAGTGCTTAAATTCTAAGTTTCATGGGGGGGGGTCAGTTACCTGTCACACCATTTATAACATAAGTTGATTATTACTACTGTTTTGATCTTACTGACAAACTGATTTAAGAAACAAGATGAATCTGCTGTCCCCTCATCCCCACATTTACTATAGAATATTTATTAAATTCAACATAAAATTAAAACAGATTAAGGCATGGGGGATATTGATGGCTGTAGTCAGCAGGTGGCTGAGTAATAATCCCCTCGTTTTTTAATAAAAAGGTATAAAATTATATTTGAACCTACAGAAAGAATGAATTTGGATTGTTCTTCAGTTTACTAAAAGAAAATACAGATTTGAAGGGTTATGTGGGATACTTACTGTCCACAGTCATTCATCTGCAGACATCCAGCACAGTCTCCACATCCATCTTTAGTGCTTGGTCTCTTTGAGGACTTGTTTTCTGAATGGTCTTTTTCTTTGCGCTTCTTTTTTCTATCATCTCGAGGGGCTAAACATTAATCAAAATTATAGCAAATATATTAGTTTTTAGACTGACATGGTGACTAATACTATTATTAAGATTGAAAACAAGATATTTACCATGTTTATTATTTGTTATGCGCCATGATCAGGGTTGAACTGAAGTTATTGAGGGTGGATTTTTATATAGAAAACGCAAAACAAATAATAAACTTGGTAAATATCCCGTTTAAATCTTAATAATAGAGCAAATATGTCTGGTATAAATCAAAACCTGGCATAAATACAAACAAGGATCTATGGAAAAAAATACCTCAAGTATGATCGGATTAACTTACTAGTGGGAAAGACAGCCAACGTAAAAGTAATCCCAACTTTAACAAAAATGCATAAACATTACTTACCAATATCACCATCATTCTCTCTTTTCTGCGGCCTAAACCTAGTCTTAAGAGTTGGGTCTTCTTCTCGGCAGCGGTCACAAAAATAGTTTTTGATGTACTTTGCCTCTCTCTCCGATATGTTTATACAATCTCCATGATACCATTCTTCGCAGGAATCACAAGCTCTAGAACCAATAATATATATTAAATAACAAATCCAGCAGCAAAAAGTACAGTACCCTGTAACTTTGCTGTCAAAGAGATATATCAACATTTAGTACATTTATTGATTAATTTTATGATCATATTAGGAACGAAAGCTTAGCAAATTCTGTGAGCACTTCTGAAATACAGTACGGTCATCTTAGGGGATGAATATCGATGAAAAGATTGCTGAAAAATCAAGTAGTTTCTCACATCATAAAACGGGAACTGTCGGACGATCGGCATATGCAGTACGCTTGGCCAGCCTGATTAAGCAAAGTCGTGATTTTAGACTGCCGCTCAGGCAAGTTGAATTGCTTCGCTATTTCTGCTTTCTGTAAAAAAATACGTGTGAGACAAACGCTTACGAAAGTTACTTCGATCTAAAAGTTTTTATAATCTTTAAACTTACGCTTTGTTTATATTTCTTGTCACCCATGTTGTCTTATTTATTTATTCACATTCATTTAAAAATTGATTTTATCTTTTAGCAGTTATTAGAACAATTTACGGAAATAACAACAATCTCACAAGCTTTTGCTTTTCAGGGAGTTGCCATAGACAAAGTTTTTTGACAGTACAATTTTTTTGTAATGTTTCTGGCGTGGCTTTTTTTTGTAATGTTTTTGGCATGGCTTTAAGGCTTTTGTGCCAATAACACTGCAACAGCACAAATAAGAAATATTAGTATTATAATGAGCACCATGGAGATAAAAAGATATTATTACTTCAGGAAAAACACACAAGAATGTTAAAATTACTTTTCTTTCGAAAGTCGGTGGCTTTAAATGAAACTTTTTTTTTCATGTCTAGCCAGTATAATTGTCAACTGTCATTTGTTGCCATAGCAACAAAGTTTGTTTACTCGTAAAGGTTATAAACTTTCGATTACTTTCTTTAAAGTAAAGAGGAGAACAGAAATTTAAGGACCATGGAAGAAATAGATGCTCCTCAAATAATAACGCACGTTGAACATAACATTAACCATTGTATATACGATTGTAAATGGATTCCATGTTCCGCAAAGTTTGTTGTGATCGGTTCCTTGCCGAAAGGAACTGGAATGTTGGAGATGTATGAAATCACTTCAGGCGAGGTCCGCAAGATAAAGGAGATAGAAAGGCCAAACTCGTACAAATGTGGAACGTTTGGGGCCAGCAGTGACGTTGAAAGAAAATTAGCGACTGGTGACTTCAAAGGCGTTTTAGAAATATGGTAAGTTCCTGTTAAACTACCTTGATATATTTTAGGTAAGCAGGGGGATAATATGCTGACATTACTGACTAAGTGCTCCGAAGTTACCTTTTACATAAACAAAAAGATCTAATTGTATTAACACCAATAAGTATGTACTCCATTTTATATTTCATTATTTTTATACAGGGACTTAGAGAAAAGTTGCCAGATATACATCACGAAGGAACATACAGATATAATTAATTCCATAGATGCAATGGGAGGGAATACGACAAACTGTGGCGCTCCTGAAATTGTCACTGGCAGCCGAGATGGTAACAATCATATTACATTTTTATAATTTATTTGCGCTTAACAAGTTAACAACTAGAGTTAGAAACCAATAAATAACATTACTGTGATATACTGTGAAATATTCTAATTGTGTTAGACAATGTTATATAACATTATTTAACTGCTGTGTGGGAACATTTTTCTATTCTCTAAGTAGGTACCTTCTAATGGGTAAAAAATAATTTCTATTACACAATATATTGGGGGAAAGTTAGTCTTTATTTTAATAACCATTATTTCAGGCACAGTCAAAGTATGGGATCCTCGTCAAAGAGGCAAACCCGTTGCAAACATGCAGCCTATGAAAGGGGAGTCAAAACGAGACTGCTGGGCTGTTTCCTTTGGCAACTCCTTCAACGACGCAGAGAGGATTGTAGTAGCAGGCTATGACAACGGTGACCTCAAAATGTTTGACTTGAGAACCATGTCTCTTAGATGGGAATGTAATTTGAAGAACGGGGTGAGTTTTTTGTAAATTTGAACTTTATTTGTATGTGCATAAGATTTTCATTAGAATGTCATAAGTTGCAACTATACACCTTAGCATACTTCAACAAAGAATTATGAACTGTATCTTCAGTAGAATATAGTTGCATATCCATTGACTCTAAAAGACCTGAGTTAATGTGCTAAAATATTTTTACAGGTATGCTCGACTGAATTTGATCGAAAAGACATTCCAATGAATAAGTTAGTTGCAACAACTTTGGAAGGGAAGTTCCATGTTTTTGATGTTAGAACACAGAATCCTAGCAAAGGTTTTGCGCAAGTAAGTTGTTTTATTAATTTATTTGGTAATACATACTTTAAAACTAAGCAAATATTTTTGATTTCATTTTATTCTCGTGCCCTTTCTATTAAGGTAGGCACTGCATGTTTGCCTTGTGCGAAATTATGTCAGTAGTCTATATATTTAGAGCACTAGGTTTTTTGCTAGGCTAAGGTGTTCTCCAATTCCTTTCAAAAGATCTTCAAGTGCCACTTCGACCCAGTTTTCTTCCGTTAGACTGTAAAGGCACTATGACTGTATGGAGTCTTTAATAGATTTTCAACTTTATACCAGAGCGCACAAAGATGAAAATCCATTAAAAATAGCAGCGTTTTCGTTCGATCCCTTCGCTGTCGCTCAGGAGTTTATAAGGGATTTTCAACTTTATCAGCTTGGGTGTTAAGTGAAAAATCTATTATAAACTCCTGAGCGTTTAAGTTTGTCGCTTGCCGTTTGGCTATAGGACCTGTCCGTCTTTGGGTAAAGGCGTCTCCCAATTCCCTTCATGAACCGCTTCAAACCAACCCTAATGGTATATATAAGTAGACTCTCCACATCTTTCTGATACGGCTTTGGTGGCGCCATCTATAACGGTTATATTGCATGCGGCTTGCTTGCGTGCGACCAGAAAACTAATAATGTAATTTATTTCAGGTGCTAGACAATACTAGCAAAAGTGGAACAATATGGGTGGCGCGCCATCTGCCACAAAATCGGGACATTTTCATAACTTGTGCTGGTAATGGACAAGTATCCTTGTGGAAATAGTAAGTACAAGAAGTATCTCTATTCTTTATTATTTTACGGCACGGTTCATCACGGTTGGCGCAGTCGCTGAGCTATTAGCTGCAGAGGTAAGGCCTCTGCCTCGAATCTTGCGTGCAGCGGGGCGGCGGCGGCGGCGGCTCGCTGTTCGCCCCCGCCCCGCTGCCGCGCCGCTGTTACCGAGGGCCGGTCCATTTGAATGTATGCCTAAGATCCTGCCGCTCCCGCGCCGCCGCCGCCGCCGCCCCGCTGCCCGCAAGATTCGAGGCAGAGGCCTAAGTGTTGCGGATTCAGTCCCCAAACTACACAAATATTTTTATGGGCGACTGGTAGTTATTCTGGATCTGTTAGTAAACGCTAAAAAATGGTGAAATGTATTATGAAATTGAAGTGATGGGCAGAAAAATATCCTATTTTCTTATCATCTTATGAAGACTTCCTTATGTTTTTTAAACATTGCCCCACAATAGGAATTTCTCCTGTGTTGTGGTGCATTTACAAACGTAGAAACTCACATACACAAAGACCCGGAACACCTACTTGTAGATCATACAAATATTTGTCCCGCCACACGCTACGCAGCCGTCGAACGGACAGTCACTGCGCCAACCGAACCGTTAGTGTAGTCAATACCAAACCTCACCTTTTTTTACCTTTCTGACAAGTTATTACCCTTCCAGCGAGTACCCCGAGCACAGATACCATGTGGACGCTCAAGGCGTCTCCAGTGGCGTGCCTGGTAAGCTAAAGCGACTCCAGCGCATGGTCGTCAGCTCGCAGCCAATCAACGCCTGGGAGTGGAACCGGGACCACCTCGGATTGGCTGTCGCCACTGCCTACGACCAATATGTCAGGATTTTGGTCACAACTAAACTTAATTTACAATAATTTGTGTGTTATTTGCGGTCTACTTATTTTGAGTGTCTCTTGTGCAATGTTTCAACTGAAATATATTTATTTTTAAGTTTAATAGTTGCATTTTGAAATTATTCTTTAAAATATACTGTAATAATTTTTCAACAATGTTCAGTGCCAACTGAGGGTCAAAACAGGCCGGATTAGCAGAATCATAATATGAATCATGACGGACGTCGACGTCATTGTTGGTTGGCGCAGTGGCTGAGCAATTAACTGCTGCGCTCCGTGTCGCGTGTTTGATTCCCGCATGGTCCAATATTTGAATAATGTACAAGTAGTTGATCCGGGTAATGTGTGAAACGCACTGATAAAAATCTGTAAAATATTTCTGTTGCTCAAGTAGTTGAATACAGATTAATATTATCGCAATTCATATTATCATGCTGAGTCTTTGTACTACTTGGTTTTTGTAGTTTCTGCCTACCCATATAATAAAATAGCGTGAGTTATAATTTACGAGTGCCTTATTTGCAACAAATACAACATAAATATTAAATATCAATAAATAATTCATAGTTTAAATTAATTACCCAAGATATACCAATCAAACGAAATAAATTGCTACAGCAATCAATACTTATTATGTAGAATGACAGTGTAAATTGTTTGTCGGTCGACTAGATTATAATGAGCCTATTGTTTGTAGGGTTTTTCCACGTAATTAATTAATAATTGATAACTAGCCTGTAATGTCGAATTATCTTTTCAGGGGTCGAAACAGGTTCAGTGTTCAAAAATACTGATTTTACTGACCAGAAATCTAAAAAAACTGACTTTTACTGACCATCTGAACTAACTTAAAAGTTTCATGTGGAATAATCACAAGACATCATAATAGAGCATCAGCTGTTAGTTGCCCTCAAACCATCACTGGGCCCGGCTAAGAAAATTAGAAATGACTAGAAATTTGTTTTTTGTTGACACAATCTAAATGTATATTTAAGAGGCCTCTTACAGTCCACTAGCGCCGCCAATCGAAAAAAATGTCATAACTCGTAAATAGAATCAAAAATACAAAATGTGGTCTGTAATTACTGTAGAAAAGGCAATAACGTAATTTTATAACACATTGTTAACACTTGAAATATAGCTGTTTAGTTAAATCGTGCATTCTAAACATAAACGGCCGTTTTTGTTACAAATAAAAAAATTTTGGCTGCTAGTAGGTATACTATAAGATATATATTTCTTAAGCAAAATCTAGAATGAAGAAGGTAGGCGTAAAAAGGAACGACACAGACAGGCAAAATTGTGTCAGTAAATAATTAATAAGGTTCCAAAAAAATATATGGAGCAATATACCTATGTGTTGATCTCAAAAAACTGAAAAAACTGACAATTTTCTCAAAAAACTGACTTTTACTGACCATGCTAAAAAAAACTGACTTTTACTGATTTTACTGACTAGTTTCGACCCCTGTCTTTTATACATAGCTCAGAACAAAGTCGCTTAAATTCTGTCTGTACGCTTATATATCTTCTGGGGTCGTGACCCTAGTACGTAAAGGGCTATTGAAGGACACCGTGGATTTTAGTCAGTACAAGTCTGACAGTCCCACCCGCCCTGCCTTGGGTGGGAGGACTCATTTGATGATTTTACCACGATAAAAAAAAAAACGCTTATGTCTTAGCGGTTTGCCTCCTTCTGCAAAGCAGTCATGCTAGCGAAGGAGGAGGAGGGAAGCGTGAGGGAGAAGACAGTGTTCACATCACGATCCAGCCGGCATGAAATGGCCGGAAATCGTCCCGATACGGCAACGGACGTCTCGGGACGATTTCCGGCCACCGTAGACGCGGGTGGAGAGTAATCGGTGACTTACCGTCCGATCATTTCCTGGAGCTTTCACGACGTATATTGGCTTACAATCGATACTTATATTATAAAGCTGAAGAAGTTGTTTGGTTGAACGCGCTAATTTCAGGAACAGGTACTGGTTCGAATTGTTTTTTTTTGTGTTTGTTAGACTATTAAAAGAGGATGAGGCGAGAGGAGTCTATAGTCTATATAACATCGACCAATAGCAGCCGAGCAGCGGGCTGATATATATACTCACGTAAGAGATATAAAAAAATTATGTTGTAAACAATTTTGTTGTAGTCCTTTTTTTAGTGTGGTAAAATCATAAAATGAGTCCTCCTACCCAGGGCAGGGGCAGGAGAGACTGTCAGACTTTTACTGAATAAAATCCACGGTGTCCTTCAATAGCCTTTTAAGTTCCGGGGTCACGGTAGCTCGTTAATCCCGCGACCAAAGCAATATTACCTAGCACAACTAATGTCGCTGGGAAATAACAGTTGGTTACTATGTATATTATAACCATTTTCATCTATCAAATTTTGCGTAAAAAGTAATGCATAAAATGCATTGTTTTAGAAGTTAATTTTTTATTTCATTTTTGGTGTTAATCGATTATTTGCATTGACCCTAAACATAATTCGATTTAAATGAATATCTTAGGGAGTTATTGCGAAGGGTTGCTGGACTGTTTGGCATTACGGGACTGACTGATTTTTCTTGGATATAAAAATCTGTGTTCCAGGGCCGTGATATCCTGTTTAGAAAGCCGTAACCGCATTGTGATAATTCCTAAGATATTCATTTAAATTGAATTGTGTAAACTTCTCACAACATCCACGTTTGTATAACCAAGAAAACTGTCTTCGCGGTTATTACGACGTCGGAAAAAAAACGCTGTTGAACAACTCGCCGAAACGAACACGTTGGCAACAATACGTGGGAAAACAAAGGGACTGCCCCTACGTATTATAAGTGTAAATCATTTGCATCGAAGATCATGTCTCTTGGTACGTAGGGCGTCGCCTAGTAACAAACGTTGCTTGATAACGTGAGAAACGTAAGCGATGGAAACGTAGCGTTTAATTTGAATTGTGCTTAGGGTTAACTAATAGGGGATTAACACAAGCTGAAGTAAATAAACTTATAAAACAATGCATTACTTTTCACGGAAATGGTTTACAATACTGTAAGTGGCCAACTGTTATACACGAGCGCAATGCACGCGCCCCTACTAGTAATCACTATGATTACTGCGGTTAGTCGCAGTTCTGTCAAACAGTTTTACTAAGGGCTAGTTGTTTCGGGCACGCCGCAATCGCGGCGGTAAGACCCCTCTTTGAGGAGTGGCTGGATAGGCGTCACGGCGTCCTTACCTTCCGCATGACGCAGGTCCTCACCGGACACGGAAGTTTCGGGAGGTTCCTGTGTCTGATAAGGAAGGAGGAAACGCCTGGGTGTCACCACTGCGAGGACCGTCCTGAGGACACGGTGGAGCATACGGTGCAGGACTGCCCCGCTTGGGCAGAGCACCGCCGTGTCCTCACGACGGCGATAGGCGGAGACCTCTCGCGCCCGGCATTGGTCGAGGCCATGCTGCAGGGCGAGACGGAGTGGGAAGCGGTCGCCTCCTTCTGCGAAGCAGTCATGCTCGCGAAGGAGGAGGCGTGCCGCGTGAGGGAGAGAACAGTGTCCTCCCTCCGACCCAGCCGCAGTGGTAGACGCCCACGGCGACGGACGTCGCCAGACGATCTCCGGCCACCGTAGGCGCGGGCATGAGGGCAGCGAGTAATGGGCGACTCGCTGCCCGACCATGGACCATGCCCGGGTCGACGGCGCGTTGTGTTCCACGCGCGCCTCAAGGAGTGTCAGCAAATTGACGGGGCCTGTAGAGGGCCAGAGCCTGCCGGGGTCGCGGGACTTACCCATCACCGTAACCCCGGTACGTAAAGGGCTCGTGAAGGACACCGTGGATTTTAGTCAGTACAAGTCTGACAGTCCCTCCCGCCCTGCCCTGGGTGGGAGGACTCATTTGATGATTTTACCACGCAAAAAAAAAAAAATAGGGCTAGTTGTTTAATCATTAGTTAACACACATTAGTTAGTTGAGCCTAAGGAGCATTGTGTTCGGGTACGCCACGATCACGGCTTTAACGCGCCTCTTTGAGGAGTGGCTGGAGAGGCGCCACGGCGTCTTCACCTTCCGCCTGACACATGTCCTCACCGGAATCCGGATGATTCGGAAGATTCCTGTGTCGAATACGGAAGGAATGCCTGGGTTTCGCCCGGAGGACACGGTGGAGCATACGGTGCAGGACTGCCCCGCTTGGGCAGAGCACCGCCGTGTCCTCACGACGGCGATAGGCGACGACATGTCGCGCTAGGGATTTGGTCGAGGCCATGCTGCGGGGCGAGATTTAATGGGAAGCGTTCGCCTCCTTCTGCGAAGCAGTCATGCTAGCGAAGGGGGAGGCGGGATGCATGAGGGAGAGGGCAGCGACTACCTCACGACCCAGCAGCCGCGAGAGACGCCCACGGCATCGGACGTCGCGCGGCGATTTCCGGCCGCCACAGGCGCGGGCATGTGGACGGCGAGTAATGGGCGACTCGCTGTCCGATCATGGACCCAGGCATGGTCCATTCGGTTCTGTAAGTTAGACGGGTCGCTCGTTCCTTATAATAATATTGTTGGTATTCAGCTGCATACGCTAACGCCCACAACACGACCTTGCCGCTGTGAGCGGCGGCTTAGCACGGGGAGCAAGAGATAAGAACAATTGTATACAAATGTTTGTAACACGCCACGTGGTGACCAGTGGTAAAAATGCGCTAGGTTTTCTCCGAACAAATCGCTACAGCGGCCCGCGATGTTCGGAGCGGCGCGAACAAAATACCACGAAATAGAGCGGTTCGGACAGCGATTCTAGAGTGGCCAGAACAGCAGCTACCGCCAGTCGCTACTGTGGGTGCGTGGCATGGATCACGCTCCGCCGAACCGCCCCGCCTGACTGGAAACCGACCCCAACATAGTTAGGAAAGTAAATGAATATTTTTTTTTATCGTGGTAAAATCATCAAATGAGTCCTCCCACCCATACTGTCAGACTAGACTGACTAAAATCCAGGGTGCCCTTCAATGGCCCTTTATGTACCGGGGTTACGGTAATTTCTGAGTCCCGCGACCCCGGCAGGCTTTGGCCCTCTAAAATGATGAACGTTGAATTAAATAAAACATCACATAAATTTTCTAACTAAAAGAGCGATTTATTGTTAGCCCTAGTACTTAGGTACACATTATAAATAAAATTAAGGCTAGCATTCAGTTCTTATGACCACTAATAAAGTTCAAGTTGAATGATCGTGCGCTACACAATGAAGTCGTGTCGAGTTTATTGTATCATGGACAGAGGCTCCTACTGTGAGCTTTATAGGTAGCTTACTTTACTATTTCATTGTATTTTCTATACTTAGTTAATGAATAGTATTAGTAACTACGTATATAACCTACAATTTTCTCTCCGTACACAATCTCTCGTATTAATAGGTGAGAAATCTTATCTCGTCATTACCCACGACTTAAGAATGTCGCGACGATTAGTCGACATAGAAGCGTGACTGACTACTTTCTTCACCCTAACGAAAATAATGCTAATTAATTCAAATCTTATTAGAAACGCAACTTTATAATATAACACAGACATTACCATCGCTACAAAGTTAAAACGTATGGTCCAATAATTCCGTAGCCTTATGGTTCTTACTTATGCAACCACACTAATAAAATTAATTCAAAATCATCCTTCATATCATGGCCGATAACATTTCTACACTGATTTAAACGACTACATTATATCGACTCTTTAAATAAGCATTCATTTTTTTACCAAAATTCTTACGATTAAAGTCTAAAACAATTTGATGTGCAATCCAACTTGCATTTTGTAGTTCACAATTTCATCTGGACAACACATTAGTTTTTTTTGTCTTGTAATTTATCACTCGAAGGCAATAACGTTACGTGTAACCCCTAACTAGTGAATTGTACAAAAACTAAATTTTCATACTCCGTAAGCTAATGTTCGCTACTCCTAAAAAACTTACATTATTTTTACACTCTCATGAATGATGGACTTATTTCAATTTCGATCAGCCTGTTATAAAACCTGTTTTGTGGTTTCGAATATTTTGAGATCGCATTCCAGCAAGCGATTGAATTTTATAAGAGACCTTCTCGATGGTAATTACGATAGATTGCATGTTGGACTAGATGATGTCCAATATACAATTTATAGGAACTGTCGTCCAGAGGTAGGGCAGACGACGCACTAAAAGATCTTATAGCGACAAATTTACGTGAACAAGGTACTTTGAGCTATCTAACGCTCATGTATGTAGCCTCTATGGTTTGTGTATATAAGTACTGTTTAGTGCGTCACTTGCCAAGGCCTCAGTCTTCGCATGCGTTGTGTATTCAACTGCGAACTTGTAACCAATATAACTATCCAATCCAATACGCTAATGTATATTTAGTCGTGGTGTCTAGACATCTTTGCACTTTTGTCGACATATTGTCTAAGACTACACCAATTTTCACAGCATGTAACACCGATCAACATCATAGACATCGACTTCTATATTTAGACTTAACAGCCATTTAAATATGGAACATTTCACTCGATTACAAATCGTCTCTATAGGCTTGCTACTCGGTTGGAGTCAACAGGGTCACCTTAGTTGAATCGACCAATTGTGCTACAAGATCATTTGGTTGATTCAACTTTGTCCTTGGTTGCAAAGGATGCGCTTTCAACCAAGATGCTTACAAAGTGGTTGAATAAGAACCAAATATTGGTGCCTTTGTTTTGTGGTTGATTCCAACCGTGTAGCAGGCCTATAAATATTTACCAATCCACTGAATATTCTTATAATAGTTGACGCTTACAACTGATAATCAAATTGAAAATAAAATAACTGCTTACTCTATACTTTATGTGTATATTTTTACTTTAAATATTATCCCAATATGTTGATTGTCAAATAAGAAATGAGACCATATCGAAAATTAAATTGTATCTTATTAAACATATATCAACTTAGTGTTTGAAGCTTACACCAGTAGTCTATAATTCTACCGCTAAAAGGCTGGCTCATACTTAAATATTAATCATCTCACACGCTACGGAAAAACCAACATATTTAAGTTACTTATCTACCATGTATAGAAATGAACGTACATTGAATATTTACATTTGATTAGCTTACAATAATAGGGCTGGTACTACATCATCGACGTTATGTATCATTTTTGTGCGGATTTTTCGAATTTTACGGTGTTAAGAATATTTGCTTTATTTTATTAAAGCGAAAAAAAAAATAGATTTTCAGTATCTTTCTCTGGAATATTGTGGTTCAACCAGATTTTATGTCAAGAATAACATTTTTTACCGATTTATTTGATAAGCATGCTGTTTTTATGGAACGAACATACAAATATGTCATGTATAAGGCCATCAAATAAACACGCAGTGGCCATTAACTTGTCTGATTAAGTAGTACCTAATAAAAAGCATGGACAGGTGGATTCATAAAAGTATCGAGAGGCATGTGCAATCAAAATTATTATATTCTAGATAAGTTTCAAACGAAACATCTATTAATTAAATAATTCAGTTCATTCATAATTACAACAATTATTATTTATTCTAGCAATAAAATCAGCACAGCAATTTACAAAGCATTAAATATTTTTTGTTATTTCCTGAATTTTCTCTTCGAATCTTTTTTTTTCATTTTGTGTTCAACAAATAAATATGTAATATTTTATCGCAAATTTATAATGAGCCTTAAGTTAACATACAGACATTGAAAACATAGAATTATGAAAGTAACATATTTGCATACGCATGTGTATTTTAGATATATTGCAATTCATAAACTATTATTAATTATTATTCGATGATAAAACATTTTATTTGAATTGCGAAATTAGTATAATAAATAGGTAGTATAATCAGGAAGGTTGGATATAATTTTTTTATAAATAAAACGTATTGTCTATGGTCTAGTCAATCACTTGCAGTAAGTAAGCCACAGTTGTGTTGTGTGCAGTAGTCAAGGTGTACGAAGCCATGCGCGTCCTCACGGCGTGAGGTAGCCATGGCTGTACTGTTGCGTTTGATAACGTAGCGCAAGCTGAGGGTTGTCGTCGCGGGGGCTGCGAGGCCTGCCGTCTTGTTTCACGTCCGTTGATGCACTTTTGTACGCACACGTCATATAGCCGCTGGCGACCTGGAACATATGTTTATAAATAAATAAAATATACAATCGAATGCTACGATTTCACCAAAATAGTGTGCAGTACATCTGTTCGCAAACGTTTGGTGCAGAAATTCAACAGTACGCGCACTGAACTGGTATCGCGTTTAGCCTCTGTAACCACCAGCAAGGCTGTGCGTAACTTTTTGTAAGCGCACAGCGCAGCACATTTCTGCACGAACATTTTCAATGAACTGATTTTAGCAATGTGCGCGTAGAAATACTTTACTTTTTTTTATAGTTGCCCACACTAGGAATTTCTCCTGTATCGTGGGTGCGTTTACTAACACAGAAACTCACATACACCCAGAACTCGCAAAGACCCAGACCCGGAACAATTACTTGCAGATCATACAAATATTTGTTCAGTGCGGGAATCGAACCCGTGACACATAGCGCAGGAGTCAAATTTCTCAGCCACAGCGCCAAACGTGGAAATATTAAAAACAAATAAATGTGGAAACATTCCGGTAGCGAACGCAAGTTTGAGTACGAGAACAAAAACTATGTTAGCGTCTAGTCCGTGCCAAAACAGATCTACCATCATAACACATTATCGTATGCGGATAAATACTAGAAAACATAGTGTTAATGTAAATTAATTAAAATAAATGTAAATATTTATAAAACCTGTTGTTCAGGTATTTGTTATTGAATGTATTTAATTAAAACGATAACATCTGCTTCCGTTAGTTTACGTATACAACCTTTATGAATTATTTATTAAGTTCAATGTTGTTTGTTTGTTCATTAATTTGTATACTGAAGTTTATGGATGAGAACAATGAAATAAAAATGTTTTGAAACAATACATTACATGGACTTTTATCTTTTTAACATAATCTATATTATATTTAAGTGTTTATATAGTCTCCGATGCAAGAATAATCTTTGCTACATCCCCAGGAATCCGCTCGCTTCAAAGTATTTCTTCAACACCCGTGCACGCCCACGAGAGTCAAGAATGTTAATGTCGGGTTTTCCGGATGTTTTGGTCCTTTAATTTTAATAAAAAAAATTCGTAGCCCTCCAAATGGGGCATGCGGGCAGCGAGTAATGGGCAACTCGCTGTCCGACCATGGATCATGCCTGGGTTGACGGCGCGTTGTATTCCACGCGCGCCTCAGAGTGTCAGCAAAAATGACGGGGCACACCTCTAGAGGGCCAAAGCCTGTCGGGGTCGCGGGACTTTGGATGATTTATCGTGACCCCGGTATGTAAAGGGCTATTGAAGGACACCGTGGATTTTAGTCACTACAAGTCTGACAGTAACTCCCGCTCTGCCCTGGGTGGGAGGACTCATTTGATGATTATACCAAGCTAAAAAAAATAGAAGTACATACCTGTGCGAGCGTAACGAGATTCAGTCGAGGTTGTCCTGGAAGATGAGGCGCACGTACCCCGGGGAGCCCTGCAGCGGGGCCGCGCAGAACGGACAGATCGCGTGGAAGCCGTTCGTGCCGTGAGGGATGTCCACGCTGGCCCAGTATCTGAGGATGTAATGGAACACGTTATAGTAACTGATATTTCTGGGTGGGATTTGGTAATGGATAATCAAGCCTCACAAATAACTAAATGCATTTCATTTTTTACAGAAAATAAATCAAAGGTATGGAATGAGGCGGCGACGTGGTAAAGTTTACATAGGGTAAACATATTTGGTCGCTGGACAAAATGGAAAAGGGTTGTGAAGGTTTTTAGTCACTAAGGAGCTTGATTTAAAAAAAATAGAGATTAATTACAGTTAAAAATTAATAAAAAAATAAATTACAAAGTATTTATTAATAAACCTTATTTTCAAGTGATAGTTGACAGCTGATGGAGCTCATGACACTCACCTTCTTAGCGAGCTCGCATATTACAGGATTTGCAAATTCTACTGATAATCTGCCAAGCCTTTTCCCAACTATATTGGAGTCGGCTTCCAGTCAAAGCGGATGCAGCTGGATATCAGTATTTTACATGGAGCGACTGCCTATCGGACCTCCACAATCCAGTTACTTTGTAATACGATACCTTATGGTAAGAATGGTTGTCAAACTTTAGAGCTTCCGACTAACAGTAACTAGTGTCAAAGATCTACAAATGACAGCCGGGACGAACGGCTTTACGTGCTTTCCGAGGCACGGAGGAATCTCGCTATGACAGATGGTCACCCATCCACAGACCAACTTCGGCAAGCGCGGCTTACCCCGGAAAATCGGCCTGGGCGGCTGTATTTATTTAGCCACAAGCTCCTCTACAATTTCTACTAACTAAAAATGGAAATCGTCCTTGCTACTACGATAAAATGATGCAATTCGACTGACTTACGTCGTTATGGCGAGTGTGTTTTGTTTTTCATCTACCCGTACGTAACCGTACATTTTATCTCATTATGTCGTAGTGATAAGGATGATTTTGACTTGTAGTTGAAATCGGTAGAATAAGCATCGCATCGCGTCATCATGAGCTCACTTAGTTGAACCGCATAGTAAACATCATAATATTTTGACTCACTTGACAGTCCTCTCGGAGGCCATATGTCCGCAGGGGTTGAAGGCGTACGTGGGAGGTCCTGCGTCCACGTAGAAGGCAGGCTCGATGCCCATACACACGCGGACCACGGAGCCCGCCGTGAGGCACATGGGACAGCGGCGCGCGCCTGACTCGCTGCCCTCCGCGCCCCACGAGTGCTCACCTGAGGAGGAACAGATGGGGGTAAGACAGTATATATTTTTAAGGGGATTCCTCCGTTAGTGACGGGACCTGTAGAGGGCCAAAGCCTGCCGCGGTCGCGGCACTAACGAATTACCGTGACCCCGGTACGTAAAGGGCTATTGAAGGACACCGTGAATTTTAGTCAGTACAAGTCTGACAGTCCCTCCCGTTCTGCCCTAGGTGGGAGGACTCATTTGATGATTTCACCATGATAAAAAAGGGGATTCCTCCGTAGTAGCCCGCGAAATTCAAATTTACATGTGTTTTTTGCATTTTGCATATCAGTGACAAGTTGTAACTTGATCAAAATATGATTCGCGACAAAAACATGTATAACTTTAAATATAAGAATGATCAAAACATTCGCTACATTCACTCTCACAAAGATTTGCTCAAAATAAGTTAAGATTTTGGAAATTTTACCAAATGGAACATCGTCACTATTTCACCAAATCGAAAAGTCCGACGTAATGGCAAAACCCAATCAATACACTCACTACACAAAAAAAAATGGGAAAGACCTACATAATAAAAGCTTATCAGAAAAAAAACCCAGTAATAAAATGCTCTTACTCAAAATCAATAAAAATACTGTGGCATTTAAACTAAATATATTATAAATTATTTATTCAAACCAAATTAATTACATAAAAATGACAATTTACCGTATTATTTTTTTCCTTTTTAGTCTTATATTAAAAGTATAGTATGGGTAGGAGGAAAAAAGCTGTTAATTTTATTAACTTGTCTATAATGAAAATTAAATTAATACTATTTCATATTAAATCATGAATAACGCAGGAAATACCCATTGAGCACATTTACGTGTTTTCCGCAATCTACATTTATAAGGCCGTTTTTAGGAACAAAAAATGTAAATAAGTTTTTTTTTATCGCGTTTTTGTTATACAATGTCGTGTCTCCTAAACTAACTTCTTATGTATTCCTATGCTGAATCCAAACTTTTGATGATAAACCCTATTCTATGATGAACAACATATTTTATTCGTGGTTAGATCATCGAATGAGTCCTCCCACCCAGGGCAGGGCAGGAGAGACTGTCAGACTTGTCTGACTAAAATACACGGTTTCCTTATTGAAGGACACCGTGTATTGAACGTAAAGGGCTATTGAGCCCTTTGTTATAATCAGAGTTCGGAATAGGTTATTTGCCAAGGAATCAACATTTGGACCTTCCTATTATTTGATGACGAATCGGGTTCGTTCGTTCTTATGATGGAAATCTAATCTGTAATGCCTATAAACCTTGTCATCGATTTTAATCCCTATCCTATGGTAATAATGCAATTTTTACCTTGCACATGTCCACAATTGAGGTACACGTAGGGCTGGTTCAAGTCCTGATGCGCCGAAGACAGTTTGCGTGGTATGACGAGCGTGTTCAGTCCCACGGGACACTGTGGCCGTCCCGCGTTCAGCTCGTCCACTAGTTGTTCTAGATCGCGTTTTGTCTGTGGACATTCGAATTTTGAAAATTAAAAATAAAACTAGAAAAAGGAGGACTGATTACTTCAACAGAAACAAGAAAAAACAGTCAACAGAAACAACAGTCTATAAAAAAAATCTTAAGATATCAAAAATCTTATTTTTTTTAGTTTATCTTAGCTTATGGCGCTTTTTTTTTGCGTGGTAAAATCATCAAATGACTCCCACCCAGGGCAGGGGGGGAGGGACTGTCGGACTCGTACTCACTAAAATCCACGGTGTCCTTCACTAGCCCTTTACGTACCGGGGTCACGGTAGCAAAATAATAATATTCGTTTTTAAATTCTAATGTTAATGTTTTAAATTCCAATTGGGCCTCAGCTCAGCGTATTGTCGGATAGAAAAGCAAGGTATTACTCCTGTTTGTTTAAAAACAAATACGTCACAATCATCGACCAGTAATAATAATCTTTATTCATAACCTCTTTATTGGTGATCAATGGCCGCAACGGACTAATCAATACAATAATAATAATTCAGAAAAAGATAAAAGATTTAAAATCTGGGTCAACGACATTCTAATCAGTACTTATTCAAAAATTCGTCACAACGTAATTCCAAATTGTGAAATCGGAATTACGTTGTGACGATTTTTCTCAGACTTCAGAAAATACCCTAAATGTTTATCTTAGTCATGTTTCTTTACTATTAAAGGTAAAGTGACGTCATGATTCATGAACTTACCGGTGAGTTTTTAAGTCCTTCTGCACTCCTCCACAACAGTGTAGCGCCACATAAATCTATCATCGTTCCGTCTCTGAGGACGTTTGTCTCTGCTTGACAGGGTAGGCCCTACAAAAGAAAGAATAAAACATTTGTACAGAGCACCGAGCTTACATAAAATAAATATCGGCGAGTTTGAACGTTGCAAGAATATATCAAGGGTTTCCCACGCGTGTTTTAAATTCTTAAGAGCGTGTACGACGAATTGCATTTCATACAAACTTAGAAATCATTTTTTTTTTGTTTAAATGAAAGAACAAAAAATGAAAATCCACACGCATAAGCGGGATACAAAAATATGTCAAAGAACATCTTCGAAAAATAGTATTACGGCTAAATAAGGGTGATTTTGAATTTATTTATTTTTTCAATGGAAATCATGTTTCTCCACTAACAATTTTTTTTTTTAATTAAAACATTTCAAAATGTGCTTTGACATTCTTTGTTTAGACGTGTGTATTCTGTATATCATATGATGTTTCAAAAAAATAAAAAAATCAGTTGGACTGAAACGTTTGTATGAAATGTGGTTAGGCGTACACTCTCAAAGAATTCTTAAAACAATTTGTCGTCACCTGGTTCAACAATTTAGTAGCACCCAGAATTCCAGATGGATTGCATCCGGTCCCCAGCACGCGATTAAACAGCTGTTAACCTTTTTGTGGCCCAAAAAAAACTTATAATGAACCACTGATAATATTTCTTGTTCAGTCAGGTCCCAACTAGTTCTTTATACGTCTTCGTAGTACCATATTGTCCGAGCACATTGCCTTCTTTGAACAGGAAGCTTGGGATTCCAGTAAGATTATATTGTGGCAAAAACCTCACCCAAAAATCTGCCGGCACTTTTTTGTGACGAATTCCCTACACTTTTTTTTTGTTTATTAAACCTTTGGTTCTGAGACCATTAAAAATTTGCTGACCTATCGAAAACCCCAAGCAGCTTTATGATTCAGTAGACCACCTGCTATTTTTTTGTTACGTCTTTTTTATAGCACGTGAATCAAAACTATCAAAACAATGGTATGGGCAAACCAAATCTGGTTACAATTGGCTATCCTATGCACGAATGCACAAGAAGCGCGGCCAGTAAGGGTCAATTCACACAGCGACGCGACTCTGCACGCACATTTCAGTAGAGCGACTCAAAATCTAACTTTATTTACTACACGTAAAGATGAAGATTTCAGCGATAACCCGACGAAGAAGACGCCGCGCGGACGTTTTAATAGCGACTCAATATATAACTTACTACATGAAAAGATACACATTTCCAGCATCGTCGCGTCACGTCGTATCGCGTCGCGTCTCAGTGTGAACTGTCCCTTAGGCAATGGCGCCGCTTTAATACAGCCCTTTCGTTTTTAATTATACGTCTGACTTTGAATTTCTACGACCTCATCTCACCGGTCATCTTTTATTATAGGACATCTATAAGTACTGCTAATTTCCATCGATACTTAGTTGCCATTCTACTAATTTGTACAAAGCGTTTCCAATCACCCTTCATAATGCGCACAGCAGTATATTGAAGTTCACTACCAGTGCCTGTGTTTCTAAACGCATAGGGGAACAGTGTATAAGACGGGGAAGCGAGGTATAATGGGGACATACACTCTTAAGGCATACTTAACACAACAGTAACGTAGCGCAAGCGCCATCAGGACGTCATTTGCAAGCGGCCATTAACAAATGACGTCTTGATGGCGCTTGCGCTACGTTAGTATTAGTAAGCGCAAAAGTTTTATCAATATGATAGGAGACCATCGCTTTCTCATTCTGCTAAGTGTATACATATTATTGCTCGTGACTGTAAATACATAAAAAAGAAAAGAAAAAACCGACAGAATTTAGAAGACCGAATTTTTGAAGCCGATTAATTAAAATCTATCTTCGTAGTTACCTTCTGTTGTGCAGAGCGACTCTCCCTAAGCGAGAACACAGCGCCTCCGACGGAAGTCTCGCGCCAAGGCCCACAAGTGGCGCTGCCGCCGCAGAAGTCACCGCGCGGATGCATGATCAAGACACCATTTGTCGTAAGTCCGTCTATTTCGTGGTTCTCAGTCCATTTTGTCGCTTTTTCCTGAAAGATATTATGACTTCGGTTAAGGAAAATTCTATAATTTTTTAAACTGAAATGGGTGATAATGCTATCATCATTATAACTTTTTAATGTTCCCGAAACTCAAGTTAAAAATAAACCTGGTAAATATCCCGTTTTGAGTTCCAACGAATGGTAAGGATAATGCTATCATTTTCAGAAATATGACTAATGTAGCAATGCAAAAGATAAACGATAAATAAATACCCAGTAATGATATTGCGGCCTCAATATTCAATACATGCAAGGTTTGTCCTTGCATGGATTGAATAATATTGAGGCTTGAGAGCCAATGCTTTAAAAAAAGCCTTCTATGTCTTTTTTTAGGTCTTAGAAAGAGGTGGCTGCTTTCGATTCCTCGCTCCGTAGCTTGGTTTACCAGTGCCCGAGTGTTCGCCGCCGCCTAACGCCTCCGTCAGGATATGGCGATGCTCTGCCCTAACGGGGCTTACCTCCACGGTATAATTCACCTTATCCTCCGCGCGGTCCACAAAGTGGTGAAACCCGGGCGTTTTCTCCCTTCGAATCCGACACAAGAACCTCCCGAAACAACCGTGTTCGGTGAGGATCTGCGTCAGGCGGAAGGTGAGGATACCGAGAAGGGGTCATACCGGCGTGACTGCGGCGTGCCCGAATATGATATGTCTATCACTAGATTGTGACGACCATAGTTGATAAATGACATTCCAATCTTCTACACAGCGGACACCCACGATCTAATTTAAAAATAACAGTACTGCTTTCAAATCATCATCTATTATGCGCACATCACATCCGCCAAAATTACAAAAAAAAAATGCTTAAAAACTTCTGAATGTTTGACATTAAAAGTTCGCTAAATCTAAATGGAGTCTCATTGCGAGTAAACGGCGACTAAATTGTTGGCATTAGACGTTCATTTACGTGAACCGACTACGACACAGGCGCCCACGGATTACGTTAGGAGCGTCAAATATGTGTGTACTAGGTTTGTACTCAGTCCGTACTTGCGAAAAAAGATTGTGGCAGTTCTAAGTAGTTGTTGCTGCTTTCTGCTCAGGTTACAAAACATCCTTTGATTGCTTTGTCGTCCTCCTACGCTTAATAGATAATTTCAGACTGCCTATGTGGCATCAGAAACCTCAGAGCCTAGAAACGTGGTAAAAGTGATCTGCTGCTAGTAAATATTAAGAAGGGATTAACTTTGTAACTTTCGATGTTGGAAGTAATGTCTCGGATTCATTAACATTATACCTAAAAACAATCACAGATGAAAAGATTTTCTTTTGCCCATTGTCATTAAAAGTTTAATTTATTAGAACGCAAAATTAGTCGCAGGTAGAAGTATCATTTAAATAAAGTTCTTACAAAATTTCCAACAAACAATAAAATTCGTTGACATTACATAAAAATACAAAAATACTCGCAACCTTACGGTAAAAGTATCGGTCACTTACCCCTAAAAATATATTTCTGGAGGAGTCAAAACCGGCTGCGTAAATGCGGCAGTTGTTAACATCGTTGCGGTCCGCTATGATGCGGCACGCGAACCGTGATATTGTGCTCTGCAGCACTTTTGTGTCTCCACTCTTGTCGCCAGCCACTGTGTCCATCACCACGAAGTCGATCGGCGATTCTGATGATCTACCGATCTGGGGACAATGAGAGAAATCTGTTAGTACATTTCATCCTGACTTTTTCTTACGTTGGAAATTAACAATCTATCTCGGTTGCTATCTTTAGTTGGATCTTTGTCTGTGAACGAATCAACGAGCGAATTCGTTTTTCGAGTCTTGGATAGATCCAATCAGAGGCAACCGTCAAAAGAAAGGGAACGAGATTTGGATTCAAAATCAAAATATTTTGTTTCACATAGGCCCATGAGGACACTTGACGTCACGTCGAAAACGGGTGCTTGGGTTCGGGTTGGTCGTTTCCATGGAGAAGAACGGGTAAGAAACTCCAATTAATTGAAATTGAATAATAATTTCTGGCGTTAGCTGGTCACTAATCGATAGGGAGTTAAATTATGGATCAAGCCAGCACCTAGCATCTACAAGCATGGTGCTATCAATATTATCCATTATTTCCAATTTTGTATGTGTGTACCTCTGGTCGTAGAATTAATTATTTGCCGATTTCAATTGCCTTTTATGACGAGTTTTGCATAAACAACATTTAAACAGCTAAAGGCTATCGGGATGTTAAACCCACTTTAATAGAATTTACAGTTTCCTATTGGTTTATGAGCACGGGGAAATACTGAGATGTCATGAAAAATCCAGAGTTTAAACCAAAATAAAAACAATGTAGTGATAAAAGATTTGATTTCGAGAGTGGTTTTCCCGAAATGTGTAATATGGACGATAAAATCGAACGATAATAAGAAGTTATTGCCTATAACATCAACATGAAAAGTAATTTCTAGATATGATAAGATAACAAACTAATAGTTATCCTTTGCCTAAATAAATTAACCGCTTAGCAACAAAGATAGCTATTGGAACAACGCCTAAGTTTCTTGATTTCTCCTGATTCCATCATGATGGGACTGCAAGACGTACGGCCATGCGCCATCGTTAGTTGGCGTACATCCCTCCGGTACGTACAAAGCGTTTTGCTAATACTTTTATTGTGCGCAGAGCTAAGGAGTGAATTTCCTGCTGGAGTCTGTGTTTCCTGAAAGCTATATCTTTTCAAGTCAAAAGTAAATAGATTATTTTTAGGCAAGCATGCTTTACCGTCGACCACATTTTTGCTTATCGTCAGGGGCGATAGTGGTCAAACGCGAATCCGTTGTTAAATAAAATTGAAAACAAAAAAACTACTGTATTCGGAGCTCCGATTTCGGCATAATCAAAAAAATTGTGTCTGAGTCAATTGGGAATGATAAAGGCCTTTTTTATTGGTGATTAACGAGTAAACCCTCAGCAACAGCTAACAGTCATCAGTTGCCGAGGAGTGTGAAGGCTGCGTTACGTCACCCGTTCCACCGACTGACTGCAGCGCTCTGATTATCAATGTCGAGAAGCATTCGCGAAGCCTCCTGTCAAATGCTCCTCAAATGCACTTTGTAGAGGCCAGAGGAAGTTGTGAATGTAAAGGCTATTAATATTTGTACAGTTGAATTGTTAGCAAAGATAAAGCGATTCGCAACACAGGATTAACCGGTTCATCTAACATTGAACACCACGACTTTCCTCTAGAGCACGCTAACTAATTGATGCTTGGTACAACAACAAATTCCGCTCGGTGTGGCTCGGTATTTAGAATTCATCCTAAACAATTTGGTAAATTCAATAATGTGGAACTATTTTGATTTGATTGATTGTTTTTCTGTCTGCGGTCTATATCAGAAGAGCTGGTCGCTTTGTTGAAATATTTAACAATTTCGTCAACGTTGTCCCATTTGTCGTTTGGCAATCACGCACCTTAATTCTTGAGCCAACTGGGACGTCAGCAACATCATTTTATTTTTGTATCTCCACCAGGCATTGTATTTACAAATTTTAAAGTATTTTTGTGAAAATTTTATTGTGTAACGTCTTTGAAAGGTTACCTTCAAAGCTGTAAACACTCAAGCAATCACTAATTAATGCTTGTTTACACGAATCGTTCTCGAAGCAGCCTTTTAATTCCCAATGACGAGAAATTGGAAATTCAATTTCACTCGATCTTGGGTAAATCGTATTTCGTAAGATGGAGTTCAATTAACTTATAATAACTTTAGGAGTTTACGAGCATAACGATTTGATGAAAATACACATTCGAACCGTGGCATCATTTGGATTAGGTCGGTAACGTACAAATCGGTGAAGATAAGCGTTGAAGTGTAATAATTTAAATTACAGCAAGATCGTGGAGGTTCACACATGTTATCATGTACGTCATGGTCAAAAGTCCACGGTGTAAAGACAATGGGTGCAAGCGTTGATCCGTCAACATCGGAATTCGTTGCGTTAAATGGCAATGTTTTCTTGCGCAGTAGTTGTGGGGGCATATCGTACTGGGGTATAAGAATGCAGATTAGCGTGATCGACACCGCATTGCCGCTGTTGGGTAACTTGAGGCAGCGAGGAGGCGTTTGCGTCATGAGCCTGGCGTGGCACCGACACTATGCCGCGTACATTACTAGTATACGAGACCCTGCATTATGCACTTGTGAAATTAACTTTATGACAATCGATCGACCGACCTAAGTCAACCTTTATTCAAGGCTGAATAAGAAACGAAGACTTCTCCGTTACTTCGTTTACTGTACCTAATGTATTCTGTTCTTGAGAATAGGTAATATGATCCAATAAGACACCATTATATTCATAGTTCAGCAAACCCACGTCATGTCGTACACTCTCAAAATTGCTCTTCTCAAAACTAATCTAAAATAAGCACGAAGCTGTTCCTCGTAACATCATAAACTGCTTCGGCTATTCGAGCTAGTAACTGGCTTGAACATCATTACTCCAATTTGTCTATTATAAATTCTATCGGAGTGGTACTGAACCCGTTGCACAACGACAGCTGCGTCTAGGTTTCAATTGAACAACTTTGAATAATATTTTTTCTCTCCAAACCACAGAATTGGATCAGCAGGCGTGACGAGAGAATAAAGATGGAGGAGATTACTAACTATCCGGTTACCAACCCGTTATGTACCGCGTTTCGTCCAATGCGTACCGTACATGCCTTAACACCAAAACTAATCTAATCTAGCCACGGTTAAATATTAACCAAAACAATCGATAATTACATCTTGTGCAAAGAGATAAGAGCCGTCTCACGCACGGGTATTGGTCGTGTTTCGAATGTGTATTGTTTTGAAACTTGGTAATTGCGTGGCTATTTCTAATAATATTTCACCGTCGCTTTTATTAGCCCAACGTATACCGCGCAAAATTGTACAATAAACAAAGTTTAACAAGAAAAACTCAATACTTATTGTTCCTGAATTAAAATCATTCTGCCCGATTGTCTTTTTACCATTGACCATGGTTAAACTTCGGTCAAGGTTTAGCGGGTACTGCTACTGCGGTATCGCTGTGTTATGTAAATTGAAGCATTACATGATAAACAATGCACATAAAACTGACGTATAAACAACTCTTACAAATGATGTAGTGTTAACAGGTATTAGAGTACTGTATGCCAGGAATCTTACGTCATGTCAGTAGACACATGAATTTATTTATTAGCAGTAATATTAGGTGCCACCCTGCGCCATTTTGTGGCCGCTGTGGGTAAGGTAATGCAGTGAGCACAGTAACTGATATCAGCTAACCGCAGCATGATAACTAAAACGCACCTACATAACAAAACCACAAATGAGCGATAGAAACATTTGAAAATCAAGAAATAAATCATTAAGGGCAGTAACAAATTTTCCATTACTCGCTTCGCAGGCAAATTGCTGGCCTACAAACGTTGGAAGTCGAATTAAAATTGTACGTGGTTCCATTGGCGCTTGTAAGAAAGACTTCTTTCAACCGTTTAGTCCTTTAAGGTCCATTGTGCCTGACGCGTGCTGCATCTCTAAGATTGCCATTTGAAAAGGAAAATCGATTTAATTCTCTTCTAGATATTTCCTTCTTGTTATTCTTGTCTGGCTTCCAAGATATTTTATGCCGGAGCATTACATAGAACTTCAATATTCAAATGATCGAATTTACGTATACGAAAGGGAATTTAAATTGGCTTCGTTGAATATACTCGTAGCACCGCTATAAATAATTGAATTTATTGTTTTCAATAATGAAGCCGTGTAAGAGACAATAAATATTCCCCTTCTTGCAAACAAATTCATAGCAACCGCAGGTGTAAGTGGTTAAGACAGGGGCTGTGCTTCGACCCGAAGCAATGAAGCCTCCACTCGAAGGCAATTTCCTTTCCATAAATTTGATACTGACGTTATCACCACGCTTCGCTTGCTTAACAATCTAATTTGAGAACGGGGAAGTGGTATCATGTTCACCATTTGACTGGCTCACTGGCAGAGTCGTTCAAAAATACATTAATTGTTAGAAACAACGTCAGGATAACGGATTTCGATCTACGAAGTTCTACATTGCAGTCAATGGAATTCCGAAATATAATTTGCATTACATTACCCCCTACTGGTATCTATTGAAACCGTTTATCGTAGATCTCAATACCCAAAATTCCAAACAACAAAATTGAAATCTTTTCAGTCTTCAAATCTGCTGTAAAAAAACCTAGACCAAAACATAATTGTATTTCTTAAAAATACACTCTTTCTTATGAAAGTACCGTCAGTCTGCCGGCGCCATTTACCTGGCTAGTGGCTACATTCATCAGCTTCCTGTTATTCCACTCTCGGCACTCAACATGGCGACAAAAACTCAGGTACAGAACAAACACTATTAAACGCATTGTTCGTACAAAATTCACTATAATTTTTCGGTAAATAACGGAGAAACTGTACATTCCGCTTCGCCAGGTTTCTGAGACCTCTTTTCTTTGCTGGTGTATAATATCGTGGTAAACCGTCTCTACGTTTTTGTGGAATTTTAATTTTGTTGAAAGTTGATCCAATCAATTCACGTGTACCTGTGCGATACCGACAATCTGCACATAGTTTTGTTTCGATTATTGAATCAACTCATTTATGCAAAGCTCAGTCAAGCTCGATTTAATTTCGATTAAACAAAGTTATGTTATGAGCTCGTTGAGAATTTAATACGCCTACAATCGAGTGCTATACGAATATTAGAATATCGACTAGGGTTGCCAGATGTTCGGAAAACCATTACAAAGTTCCTGATATTTTCAGAATTTCCAATCCATCTTGTAATTGTAACAACAATAATTCTCCAAAAGCTTTTTCCAATACCATTTATTCGTACAGTAATTACGGTACAGCAACGAAAACAAATGCGTAATTGAGTACGAAATATATCAAGTGGATCCCTGGCTTGACAGCGATTGAAGACAAAGTATTCGATAGGTCCGTGTAGGCGGCAACGTAGGCGAAGATACGGGGGCTCCACACGACTATCTCCAAAACATTCAGTATACATAATTAAGCCACATTATCTGAACAATGAACCTATATAATTTGGCTTATTCAAATCCCATCTACATAATTCGGTTCGTGCCAAAAAGGGAACCGAACTGTAGAGCCATTGCATGATCCAGATTTTTATCGGCCGTTATAAGCACAGTTGCTAATCTGGTTCAGCCTTAATAAAGAGATACAATTACTTAGAGTACGTATGTAGTCTCGTTTGCTTGTATTCCCATTTTGTACGTACTATTTCGTACTTAGGTCCTGTAATATAATAAATAAAACGAAGCCCTGGCTGTACAAACACGACGTTTGTTTATATTACCAAATGTAGTTTTGCAAATTCCTGATCCTCAATATCCTTGCATGTCATAAGCATGTTACGCCACGTGTTCCGAGTCAACGCATCTGCTCATGTCGATATGCGGATACAACATTTCATTTGGCTACCTGTATTTTCACAAAATTCTCAACAAGCTATTGTGAGCTCTGTAACTCTTTCAATACAGTTTATTTTACAAACATATGTTTTATATTAAATAGGTTATGAAAACGTGAATGTAGGGAAATTGTGTGGGGTTTCCGTTGTTTGCGACATGCCGCTGGCTGTCAACTGTCAATAGACAGCTTCCCCTACTAGAGGACGTCTCAACGGAAAGGTCTTTTGAAAAGGTTGAAAGTGATTGACGTACGTGAAATGAAGAAAATGGTTGAATTGGCCTGTAAATGGGGACCTCGTATGAATTACATAGAAACGGTCATGTTTTATTTATCATGTCATGTCACCCCAAATTTCTGTGCTACAGTTAACGCCACAAGTCATGAGGAAAATACGAGGTACTACATTTTTAAATGCAATCTTATGTAATGAAATAGACAAAAGCGACGCATCAAACAATTTAGGTGTGTTGACAGTCATAGACATACAGACAGAGATTTTTATAGTTTGACTTGAAACTAAGAGTCACCAGCTGAGACCTTAAACGCCGGTTGCTGACTAAATCTTGCGGTATTAATTTCATTGCTGAAATGGTAAAACCAATTCGTCAAACAGCGTTAGGAACAATTACATCTGTACTGTTCCTGACGCTTTAACGGACAGAAAAATATCTAATAACTTCTTCATAAACATCCCTGACCTAAATGGATACCTACATAGTTTCACATACATGACGAAACTGCGAAGTTCCGTTCAATTTTGAACCTGTGAGGCTAATGTCAATTGTATGCCACCTACACAGGCATTACGCTGCACTGGCATGGAACATTCACCATCGAAGCAACCAATAATCAAGTAGCTGCATGCAAAGTAATGTGTGCCTCAAGGTATAGTATGTTAGCTGGTAATACTTGGTCTGTTGAGCCAGATTGCAGAGTTAAATTAGCCGAAGCGTTTCTGGAAAAGAAAAGCCTTCATTTCGTTCAGAAATCTCTGAAGTCTTCGTCCAATATCCTGAGGATTATAGGACGTGATACCTAAAAATCGTGAACAAATTTATAGGAAAACCGATAAAATCCTCTAGAGATCCGTCGAAAGACAACGAAGGAAAGAAAGCCACGACAAAGAAAGGCCATCATGAAGCAACGAAAAAAAGAATATAACATAAAGGCGCAAGTGGGACTACCACTATTACTGACTAGCAATATTGGAAACCAACACTTTAAATTAGTTATGACACTGAAAAATTCTAATTAGTCCGTCAGTAAGATTTTGAAAAAATACTTGAACTAATGTTTTTTTTTCTTTGATACGTAAACCAAATTTGACGGGAACGCGAAGCTTTTAAAATTGGCAATACATCACAACTTTGTTCAATTTTTACTGAGTTCTGACGTCGCGAACCTGGGAGTTCACAAACCTCTCAAAAGACTCAAAATTACGAACTAATTCGTTTTGCAATCTATTGAGCCTGTCAAATTACCTATTTGGCACATCTAGGGAGCGTTAACTTTCTAACTGCGAACCATATCTGCAAAATATTCCAAGAATGCACCAGTTCTGGTCAAAAGCTAGTGACGCTGCAAACAGTAGCAATACCAGGTATAGATAGATATTGGACGAATTCCGGCGCACAATGAGGCCTGCCCACGCAAATGGCGCGAAATGGGACATCCTTCGTTCTAGTTGCATGAGCTGCATTGTGGTGTCGCAAGCTGACGTACTAGAGCATTAATTAAAATTAAATTAATTTGTTTACACAATGATCGGTACGCCACTGACGGCTCCTCGATTTATTTACCAATTAAAACGTGATTAACGAGGCGTTAATGAATATTTTTGTTTGGATTTTAACCTAGAAAATACTCGAAGATATGTGTTCGTTTTTGTTTGATTTTTATCTGATCCTAACTATGAAATTACATCGTTATTTTTCGTGTAACATGTTTCAATTTGTGTCTGAATATAAATTATTACCGTTATAACACGTAAGAGACAATGAACTTATTGAAAACTGGATTCAATAACCGGTTAATGCAATATTTGAAAACTATTCGTTCATGCAAGTTTCCTAGAACGGTATAAGGGAAGGATAATAATAAATTTCACGCCCCACGTTATCATATTAAATGCATTAGCTATGCATGTTTTCCCAATCAAAAAATGTGATAAAACTAAATGGGGGAATACTAAATTAACAAGGGGAAACTCGAAAAAAATGTTGTTCAATGCTGAGTCACGGATATTACAAAATGGTTAACTAAAACAATCAATAAATAATTGAAAACAAGCAAAAATGGAACAGGAATGCAAACGCGGTTTAATTTGATCGTAATTAAGCAAGTGCATTGACTTTTTTCTGTAACTAAATCCTTTTAGTTTCCCGTTCCATGCAAAGTAAATCTTTACTTACAATTTAACAATCGGAAAACCAGATTTGATATCAAATATATCGGGAATTGAAACGGTACAAAATGTATTCGTATTTTGCCTGCGGGATGCCGCTGGGGGAATTCCGATGCGTCTGGCGTTTTCTGATATTATTACCAAATCGCATAACTTTCGAGGAAAGCCACAGAGCAAAGCCCGGGGCAAATTCTTTTAATTTGCTTTTTGTTACAGCTCCAAATTACGTTGTTTTTTTAGTGAAACCTTTCTTCATCGACGACAACATTAGAGGAAAATAAAAAAGGTCTTTATTTTCCCGTTTCCATCACTTCATAAAAACACAAAATGGGGGAATTCAAGGTAAGTCAATTACTGCGACAATACCATTTGATACGTCACACACTGCACGTAACATTATCTCAAAAGTGTGTGTAATTTATGTCTCGTTGGAAGACATTAGACGCTGTCGTATTCACATCATTGTTTTCATCAGCATGGCCTTACGAACTGACGGTCAGTGCGTAAATTGCCGAATAATTTCCATTCAGTAGAAAAACACACAGCGGCAATACAATACGACAAAACAAATGTCCTATAGAAACTAAAATTATCACTACAATGATTCTTAATGAGTAGCCGATTGTTTGCCATTGTCCACATATTCGCACATGTTCTCGACAGGCCATCCCAATTCACGGCGCCATTGTCCTACGAACAAAGGCCATATTCCAAGATGGCTGGCGGCAAGTACAATCATATCCGCGTCCTTAGCTGTGGTCTTTAAAAAAAATGGAATGGCCTGATGGTCGCTGGCGGTTCTACAGATGACCCAATTTGGAGCGTCCCCAAGGTACGATATTGCGCCTTTTACGAACCAAGTGCTGCAATTTGAAGCCGTGAAAGTACTTTGATTGCGTCAAGTTCCGGTAGACTCATGTAACATTTGGCTTTTAGTGAAATTAAAACGAAGATTCTAACGCCTAATTAATTCTCGAGGTGACGGTTCTACCGCTTTCAAGTATGCTGGTCTAAAAGCCTGAACAGCGATACATTCTAATAAATTAACTAAATCTTATTTAGTGACAGCTTACTAGCTAACGTTAAACTGTTTAAATTTAAATTCGTTCCGACTTTACTGGATACACAGCCCTGAGTTGGAAAGTAGGAGACGAAAATACAGATGAGATGAGATTTAAACACGCAGCCGAGGACCAGAACCATGTGATCGGAACTGGGCCAGAAAATCTCCATTGTCACATTGATAGATAGTTAACATTGCCACATGTTGTCGACAAGTCCCCAAATAGTCCAATTCGTTGAGTCTACAAGTATAGGATTTCTGTCGTGCTTCTGAAATGCCGTTTATGATTTTAATTTTGTTTTAAAAACGTTGCATCACACCTGGAATGTCTCCTGTGTCGTGGTTGCGTTTACAAACATATAAACTGACATATACAAACGCCCTATAATTGCTCGTATTACATGTCAATTGTATTTGTATCCAGTGTGTTTTTTGTTCATTATTCACTAAGTTTCACTATTTCTTCGATATCGTCTGCAAGGCAATAATGAACCTCGGAAGTAAAAATAACACAAGGAACTGTATCGATGAAATTATTTTGTACAAAAGAAAACAAAAAAAGATGGATGATAATAAGTGCATTAATAAACCATAGGTGAAGTCGATTAGGGAAGTGTATTCAAGTGTCAAGCGGTTTTACAGTCGACCCACAAGGAGGTCAAATGCACAAGTCTAACGGAACTCTTATAATAGTCTTCGTGTGGTGAATGAATTATGAACTGAGGACTGTTCCGTTTTTCACGCTACGGTTGTCCTTTACAAAATTACCTTCTTTGGCCATTTTATTAGAACGCTTCATGGAATCGAATGCTTAAGAGATTCAAAAATTTAAAGATCTCGTCAGAATATCGATACTGGATTTCCAAAAACTGGTATCAGGTCAAAAACTGCAAAGAAAAATAATGTTGACCTTTGCAATACCATATCATTAACATTCACTCACAACTTATTCAAAACGTGTTTTTCTGACATTCAATAACGGTATGTAATAGATACTTATAATAAGAAAAAAGAGAAAAAAATAACCGTTACATCATGATTATAAACAAGAAAGCTCGTGTATTTAATGGAAAACAATTTGGCAGTGAAGATAAACGCATAAGCAATATTAATTCAAGTGAAATGATCAATGAGTTCACTTCACCTAATACATTAATCAGACTAGTGTTTAATACGAAGACAATGGAAAGGAATTTCTTTTACCAGTAATTGCCTAGTGACCTAGAAGACGATAACAAAGAAACAGTTCGCTTGGCCATGTTAATAGAGGAAACTGTGATAACAAGACAAGATCAAGACGTTGTTAACTTGTTAGATAGTTAAACCTAAATTAACAAGGGGAAACTCGAAAAAATTGTTGTTCAATGCTGAGTCACGGATATTACAAAATGGTTAACTAAAACAATCAATAAATAATTGAAAACAAGCAAAAATGGAACAGGAATGCAAACGCGGTTTAATTTGATCGTAATTAAGCAAGTGCATTGACTTTTTTCTGTAACTAAATCCTTTTAGTTTCCCGTTCCATGCAAAGTAAATCTTTACTTACAATTTAACAATCGGAAAACCAGATTTGATATCAAATATATCGGGAATTGAAACGGTACAAAATGTATTCGTATTTTGCCTGCGGGATGCCGCTGGGGGAATTCCGATGCGTCTGGCGTTTTCTGATATTATTACCAAATCGCATAACTTTCGAGGAAAGCCACAGAGCAAAGCCCGGGGCAAATTCTTTTAATTTGCTTTTTGTTACAGCTCCAAATTACGTTGTTTTTTTAGTGAAACCTTTCTTCATCGACGACAACATTAGAGGAAAATAAAAAAGGTCTTTATTTTCCCGTTTCCATCACTTCATAAAAACACAAAATGGGGGAATTCAAGGTAAGTCAATTACTGCGACAATACCATTTGATACGTCACACACTGCACGTAACATTATCTCAAAAGTGTGTGTAATTTATGTCTCGTTGGAAGACATTAGACGCTGTCGTATTCACATCATTGTTTTCTTCAGCATGGCCTTACGAACTGACGGTCAGTGCGTAAATTGCCGAATAATTTCCATTCAGTAGAAAAACACACAGCGGCAATACAATACGACAAAACAAATGTCCTATAGAAACTAAAATTATCACTACAATGATTCTTAATGAGTAGCCGATTGTTTGCCATTGTCCACATATTCGCACATGTTCTCGACAGGCCATCCCAATTCACGGCGCCATTGTCCTACGAACAAAGGCCATATTCCAAGATGGCTGGCGGCAAGTACAATCATATCCGCGTCCTTAGCTGTGGTCTTTAAAAAAAATGGAATGGCCTGATGGTCGCTGGCGGTTCTACAGATGACCCAATTTGGAGCGTCCCCAAGGTACGATATTGCGCCTTTTACGAACCAAGTGCTGCAATTTGAAGCCGTGAAAGTACTTTGATTGCGTCAAGTTCCGGTAGACTCATGTAACATTTGGCTTTTAGTGAAATTAAAACGAAGATTCTAACGCCTAATTAATTCTCGAGGTGACGGTTCTACCGCTTTCAAGTATGCTGGTCTAAAAGCCTGAACAGCGATACATTCTAATAAATTAACTAAATCTTATTTAGTGACAGCTTACTAGCTAACGTTAAACTGTTTAAATTTAAATTCGTTCCGACTTTACTGGATACACAGCCCTGAGTTGGAAAGTAGGAGACGAAAATACAGATGAGATGAGATTTAAACACGCAGCCGAGGACCAGAACCATGTGATCGGAACTGGGCCAGAAAATCTCCATTGTCACATTGATAGATAGTTAACATTGCCACATGTTGTCGACAAGTCCCCAAATAGTCCAATTCGTTGAGTCTACAAGTATAGGATTTCTGTCGTGCTTCTGAAATGCCGTTTATGATTTTAATTTTGTTTTAAAAACGTTGCATCACACCTGGAATGTCTCCTGTGTCGTGGTTGCGTTTACAAACATATAAACTGACATATACAAACGCCCTATAATTGCTCGTATTACATGTCAATTGTATTTGTATCCAGTGTGTTTTTTGTTCATTATTCACTAAGTTTCACTATTTCTTCGATATCGTCTGCAAGGCAATAATGAACCTCGGAAGTAAAAATAACACAAGGAACTGTATCGATGAAATTATTTTGTACAAAAGAAAACAAAAAAAGATGGATGATAATAAGTGCATTAATAAACCATAGGTGAAGTCGATTAGGGAAGTGTATTCAAGTGTCAAGCGGTTTTACAGTCGACCCACAAGGAGGTCAAATGCACAAGTCTAACGGAACTCTTATAATAGTCTTCGTGTGGTGAATGAATTATGAACTGAGGACTGTTCCGTTTTTCACGCTACGGTTGTCCTTTACAAAATTACCTTCTTTGGCCATTTTATTAGAACGCTTCATGGAATCGAATGCTTAAGAGATTCAAAAATTTAAAGATCTCGTCAGAATATCGATACTGGATTTCCAAAAACTGGTATCAGGTCAAAAACTGCAAAGAAAAATAATGTTGACCTTTGCAATACCATATCATTAACATTCACTCACAACTTATTCAAAACGTGTTTTTCTGACATTCAATAACGGTATGTAATAGATACTTATAATAAGAAAAAAGAGAAAAAAATAACCGTTACATCATGATTATAAACAAGAAAGCTCGTGTATTTAATGGAAAACAATTTGGCAGTGAAGATAAACGCATAAGCAATATTAATTCAAGTGAAATGATCAATGAGTTCACTTCACCTAATACATTAATCAGACTAGTGTTTAATACGAAGACAATGGAAAGGAATTTCTTTTACCAGTAATTGCCTAGTGACCTAGAAGACGATAACAAAGAAACAGTTCGCTTGGCCATGTTAATAGAGGAAACTGTGATAACAAGACAAGATCAAGACGTTGTTAACTTGTTAGATAGTTAAACCTTTTATTTGTTACACCGTTTTCTTCAGCGCTTTCGCTTCAATTCATTCGGTATTTTTTTCAATTGCCATGGATTCGTAATTTCTCTATTACGGCCTTACAATCGTTTCAATCATTGTTCCATGAATTGGTTTTACATGGAACGATTACTGTTTGATGATTTTCATCTTAATAACCTCTCTGATTTGCTTCTTTGAAGCGTGGTTTTATTTCTGGCGAATACCTATCATGACTCTTACCTAACTGAATGGACCCTAATGTGAACATGTAAGTGATGAGCTGAGCTAGACATGCCACATAATATTCAACAAGATAATGACGCCCACACACATACGTAGAAAGTATACAGGGACTCGGGATTGGAACCACCCTATTCATGTCACTTCTAACAATTCCAATTACGAATATGAACAAGGAGAGTATGTTCAGGTAGTTCAACAGCATCCTTCGTCTAGACGATAATGAACGGTGAGCGTCTCGTCTCATCCCAGGGTCCGATGAACCGTCTCGCCACTACCCCCTACGATACCCTTACCCACCGGGCCTCCCCGGCATCTAGGTGAATAATCTCCGAAACATTGAAGTTCACATTGTCTGCGACTTCGATACAAAGGTTACAAAAATTATGTCAAATTTCACGTGTATTTGTATGGCTTGAGTTTCTCTTTGAAATAATAAAACGATATTTTACTTATTCATAATGATAACTTATCTCATAATGTGAGCGAAATACGGTATTTACAAAACCAATTCAAATAAAAATGACGGAACAAATCTATGAGAATAGAATTGTTAAAATTCTACACAAACAAGGTGTGAAAGCGTTAATAGATGACTGTATATAACAGTAATTTGTATAAACGTTAAACTTCAAAAACAAACAGATTACTAAAACATATTTGATTAAGACATGTATTGTTTGTTCCAACAACAACTTGTTTACAGAACCTGGCGACTTTGATGATAATTTAAAAAGTTTCCAATTTTAAAGCCGTATAAATAGTCTGTTGTGAACGTTTCGGGAGCGTTCTGGGGTGAAACACTTCATTAAAAGATAAAAGGAAAACTTAGCCTCAAAGCACTTTGTTATAAAGAAAGTTCAGTTCTTAGAACAATATCGAAACAACCTTCTAACTTCCAGAGAGTGAAGTATTGCTTTAATTTTAGTCTGTTGGAGAGTAAGTTGTGCGGTTTCCTGCGAATAGTAGGACAGCATTAGGCTTGAGGTTTAATGGAAAAAGTTTCACCTATAGTAAGTGTGCCGCAAACGATAGGCGTGAAGCTGTGCTGCTAAATTGCAGCTCCACGTTATTTAATTTGCTTTGTATTTTAAAGTCCCTTTGACTACTTTGCACAAAGAAATGAAACGTGCGGCTGCTGCCTTGTACTTTTATAGGGTGAGTGGTAAATTAGTGACCAATACATATTTAAACACGTGATTGTACTCATGATAACAAACAACTTTCCTATAGAAACTGCCAGTCACCCTATATGTTAAAATATGGAAAATTCTATAAATGTTCAGAGCACAGATATTATTGCAGACGTAAAAGCATAGAAGCCAAAAGGAATACTTTCACCAGTAAAAGCGCGGTGTTTCCTGGACAGCGGCCAAGGCTGCTCTAATGATAACGCTCCAGATTTCCGCAGAGGGCTATTTTGAACTGAGATAAAGGTTTTATTGAAGTATGTGTTAGTCTGGTGATAATATCAAAAGTCAATAAAACTACAAAACTTAGGAGTTCATTGTAGAAGTTGCTTGAAAGTGTCGTAATTCGCAGATATGAATACAGTAATATCCCCCTAATAATAGTTGACTTTTTGTGACATAATCTAGAGTAAATCCATGAAAACTAAAACCAGTTCTCTTCGTGATCTTGAAGGTTGCACTAAGATAAAACACTAGTGAAAGTAAGTTTAACCGGCGCGGGGTGAACACGTAGCCAATATACTTTTGTATGAAAGAGACGGTGAACAACCGTTAGATGAATATCCTAACCTCAACATAATTTTCCAGGACCGTAATAAACCCTTACATACATCGTCTACTGACATTATTCAACCAGAATGTACCTACGACCGAACGACCTAAAAGTACCCTTACATCTGATATGCATAAGATCGCAGTTTTGTTCCGATTTACTACGAAAATGCAAATGAGCACAGTCGTAACCAAACCAGTTCTGAGACCTCAAAAATTAAACACTATATTTGCGGAAGAACAAGTTCATTGATGAGAGGGGAGTTGTCTGCTGTCACGCAGACTTTATAATGAATGTGAGGCTACTACTGTAGTGGTCCCTTTAGTTCCTGGAAGGAGGTGCTCGTACCCTAGACCATCTGGATGCGAGGATAAGCAGTCGATTGCAGATCGCGGTTGTCAAGCTACGGTATCGATTGCGGCGGGTGTTGCGCGCCGGTCGGCCCGGAGACGTCCTTGGCCCGACCACGCCGTCTCTTACTCCCACCCCCAGGTCTGACGTCACGGCTCACGCCCCACCCTCGTTGACATGCGGATCGGGTCATCTGTGACGTCACGTGTCACCCCGTTAGCGCCACCAAACATGATGCATCACTGAATTTTTACGACTGCCGGCGTTGCCAATTACCGGCAGCGTTTCGCACAAAAATATTTGAGCAATGCCTTTTGCCGGCAAGGGTAATCCATCCAACCCGATAAATATCGGAATTTTTAATTTATTCGGTATTCAGGCAGCTGGGATGATGGATTCCGAAATTAAAGCAAAGACAAATTGCTTAATGCTTCATCCCTTTAAATGAAACGAAACAAATTACATTGTCTGCCGTTAAGAGGATGAAAATTATGAATTTATCATCGCAAGCCTGAATTTATAGTGCTGGCAACTCATCGTTGGTTCGTTTGTTGGTATTCGTTTTATTCGTGCAGTGCCCCTTTGAACGTTGCACAAAGAACCAATCAATACATATTGAAGTTAACATTGCTTTGCAGTTATTTTTTATTCTCTTTGCAGGTAGAGAAAAATATTCAGTAAAAAAAAATTACTTGTTTTACAGTGAACTTGGCGGAAATAATATACTGGAACAAATCGCAATGAATAACATTTTACGATACATTAATGCAGTTCTAAATTATTACGTGGCATTATGATGATAGCATAATTATAAAATTGCAGGCATATTAAACTTCCCCAAGAGAATAAATCCTGTGGGAAATAAATTCAGTGCAAGTATTTTATTTGGTATTTTTCCTTCAAGCATTATTGTAACAACGAATAAGTCTTGTGGGTTATTAGGTCATTAAACCCGTATGTATTGCAGAGGTGTGGCTCAAAATCTATCGCATGAAGATTGCCGTCGTGGACCGTTCACCTCGAGCTTATATGAAGGAGTATTAGCATAAATGTATTTACAAAAACTAGCTAGACCCAGATCTTATGCCAACGACCTGAGAAATAGAAATATTTGCTGTAAATAGCAATGGAACAAAGCCAATGACCGATTAAACATAATTATCAACAACCCCGGTAGAGATTGTAGGAGGTGATAATTTTAATGGTGTGACTGTCTGTACCCTTGGTATAATGATGGTAAGTTCTGAAAATAATATAAACAATTGAAAAGATTGTAATCTCAATTATATAAACAGATACCAAGACCTTGTACAAATCAGTTAATGCTTTACAACGTAGACTGCAGATAATAACAAAAGCCTAGACAGCAAAACGATTCTGTAGACGCAAAAACACTCGGTAATGTTAACAATTTATTTTTTACAGTCGTAAACAAGTTTTGATCGATGTATTCTGTTCAAGAAATGATCCAGATGGAATACGGCGCAGAAAAATATTTATGATACAAAACTTGTGCTCGTATTGAATATGAATGTTTTTTTTTTTGCCGGAATCTAGAAGTAAACAATGACGTGATATATGTTAATGTTTGGACAAGTTCCGGTGCCCAGTGTGCCACTCCAAGCGAATAAATATTTATTTGGGTGCTCGTCGTATATGATTTTACGACAAGTTTGCGATGTGTAAGTGTTGGCAACAATGGAAATGGCGTTCAATCAAATGAACAGGATGTGGAACAGTGCGTCGACCGCGGCGGCAACGAACTTCAACGCTCCATAGAAATTAGCAAGTGCGGCTGCGTTGAAGTGCCCACTTGGATTAATATTGTAAAACAACAGTTTGTAACAAACAAACTTTTTAATATTTCAATGTAGGTGAACGCTTTTAAACTGTTGAGAAGCCATACAATAACAATTCAAGAAGATCCGCAAATAAAGGACTACACTCATAAACGACACTTAATTGAACAGCAGGTAATCTCAGCAAAACATAAACGGCCGTTTTTGTTACAAATGCACGATTTGGCTGAACAGCTATATTTCAAGTGTTGACAATGTGTTATAAAATTACGTTATTGCCTTTTCTACAGTAATAATAGACCACATTTTGTATTTTTGATTATATTTACGAGTTATGACATTTTTTCGATTGGCGGCGCTAGTGGACTGTAAAAGGCCCCATAAATAAAGAAGTAGTCCTATATTTGACGTAAACTAAGTTCGACAAAGGCAATCGCCACGATCTACGCATCATAAACTAAGCAAATAACGTTATCACCAGACTATTGTTGTGGCGTTTTGGCTGGACGTTATCAATGGCTAAGTGTTTGTAACACGATCTGATAATGTGATTGTGGCTCGACATGGGCATCAGTTCGTCAGTGCCGCTCGGGAGGACCAACGCAATGTTCTCCCGGGGGGCACTAACCCATATGCGCCGATTAGATATGAGAGACGCCACGACACCACACGCCGCCGGGTAAACACACTGCCTCATGCGCAACGCAAAACGTAAACAACAAGATTTATAACAACAAACACTCTGACACTTTGCAACTCATTTTATATTAAAAAGGTGGGACCCTTCGTGATTCGGTGGCCCAATTTCAATGTTAATTATTCAAAAACGTTACAGTGTTAGGCTGTCGGCAGCTCCATTAGAGACACATGTTTGCAACTTTTTTTTTTGGCAGATAACCAACGCTTTTTCCTTTGTATAATCTGGTTTTAAACGAAACATACAACCAAGGCGTCGTGCTTCTATTTGCGCATTGCGAAATTTCGAAAGCGTTTCCGAACCGAGGGTTGTTATCCATACCGGTGTAGGTGAAATACGCGTCCCCATTTAGCAATCTTGTATCAAGGCCCATTGTTTGTGTTCATGTAGCACATTGTTCAGATGTTTTGTAGTGCAAACAGACGTCTGGTGCCCGATAAGAGGACCCAATGCGAGAGGATCTTGTGATATCATTTCGTAACCATTTGTTCCCCATGATGTGGCAATGTCTCTAACATGTGAGAATATGTAGGTGTGGCACCATCCTCCAAGGTGGTAGAAAGTATTTGCGACCAAGTATAGCATGTATTTTAAACACGACGGCTCAATTAAAATGTTTGGTGCGTAGTAGTAGCTCTCAGTCATTCCATTGAGTAAGCGTGTGTCGTTTACCTCAAGATTAGCTTGGAAAAACCAGCACTTGTGAACCGGACAAACGCAAATCCTGCTGATATATCTTTAATCACATGTGTCAAGGTGCGTGTGACAGGGTACAGAGTACAGTCTTTTAAACTCAAAGAAAAACTGCATATTGTTTGGGTTTCCCAACACATTATTAAGTCGGAAAAGGTCAAACGGAAATAAGATAATTAATTATATCCGATGAAAAAAATATATACATGGGCGACTCAAAAAAAAAACAATTACCATCTACTTATTGCTATCTAATCAAATCATAATTTAAAATGCATAAGGTAGACATAGATAAATTGAGCACATCCCGAAATATTAATACTGGATCTAGGATCCAGATGGAGAACCTATTCATTCCATATAGAAACAATCGATTTTTTTCGTGAACTTCAGGACACAAATGTCCTGTATCGTGACGAGGAGTATTTTCGTCAAAAAGTGTGTTCACGATTAAATAATCTGCTCAAAATCTAGTCTAAACATACCTGGAACATATCCGTATCTGGGTCTTCCGTGTATTCGACGATGACCGCCTGACTGCGGCTGAGTGTGTACGATATGGAGTGTTGGCTGGCATCGAGGATAGCCTTGCTGCTGTGTGGTGTCTTGACCACATAGTGCTTGGAACGCCTCACACCGTTCGCCGAAGGTCTTCGGTACAGGACAAACTTGCTCCGGCGCCGACCTCGCTCTCCTGCTGGCAGGTATCCGTTGTAACTGAAACAAAACATAACATTTTAACACCAGTACGTCTGTCAACCCGAAGGGTCTAATAGTACGGTAGGCTTCAGAGAAAAGTCAAACCCACAGATATAGGTAGACCTAGACAACGATGGCACGCTTGGTGCATACAGATCGTGATACTTGCGTTATCTAGGTATATCTATATCTGTGGTCACTCCCTTTGGTAATGACACCACTACCTTTAATTTTCTCTAAAGCTGACTGTACACCCACATTTTGCCATATATTAGAAGGCAAGTCTATTGCCATCGATCGACCAGGCATATACACTGATTCCATGGGTGGTGCTGAGAAATTCCATATGGAAAAATCCATAACACTGTTGCTTGACTTTAGAATCTCACGCTCAGCAGTAGCGCTTGTGGGCTGTATGGCCTTTTAGATCAACGAGCCTGAAATAAAAGTACTTCTAACATTTCGACTCACTTGATGGACGTTGAAAGAAAAGTGTTGAGTTTCAGCAACATCTGTGAGTCAAAGTTTGGGCAGCTATTTTCATCTTAGGCGAACACCTGAACATCTTAATTTCGTTCCTCGATCATCAATCAACTTCTTATCGATATCCACAGAAGCGAAAGTAATTAGGAACAAATATTTTGGAATACGCTATTTTCAGAACCCTGAAAATATTATGTGGGAAAATTGTCCGTCGTAAAGATTGTGTCGAGTATCGAGTTATCGACCAAATGATATGGCAATGACATTGAAGCGACGACCTCCATAAATTCTACTGTGAGAAATATATTTTTAGAAGACTTCAGCTTTGTCGATCGACCTGCCATGAAATATTCCTCAGAGCACAATATAAGTGCTTTTTGTGTTGCTTAGTTATAGCCATTATATGCATTAATCGTCGATGAGAAAGGTTAAACTTCCGTGAGAATTTATATCGAACAATCGATAACAACTCTGTATCTTTGGTTTTATGTTTCCCACAGCTAAAGTAAATAAGTATTTGAGTAAATATTGCATTTGTGGATTCTTGAATGTATTCATTTCAAATTCTAAACAAGATATTTGCATACAGTTATTATTATTTTTTTGCTTTAATTTATGAGTTGCGAATGACCGACGCTATGTCAAGTTCAAATCATATAAAGACGAGAATGACGTCAAAATTTGCGTTAAAATGATATGCACATGTTGCACGCGTCAGTAATACAATTCGAGTAGTTCACAGACGTGTAGTATTTTTATGAAACGGCAAGAAATCAGACAATGTTGACAGCTCGAGGCATGGGAAACTGCACCAGTGCAAACCTTTTGTGTACCGTTATATAAGTCGGCGTAACACACTGTCTGACATAAGATGTTTTTGTTAAAACGTTTATTCTCTCGAATTCCCATCAGATAAAGCCCGTTTCCGCATGTTGAGCCTCGTTATTTTCACCTTTGAACAAATTCTGCGATTCATTAACAATCCTCATTTGTTTTTTTGTACTGTAATTTGGCTATTCGAATGGTTTATTCCAGTAGTGAATAAGCAACAATGAAAAATTTAATGTGGCAAAGAATGTGCTTTATTAAATTTATCCTCAATACATCATTTGCTAAATCGGCTTCTTATTGAAAGGTCAAATTTATCGTTTAATAAAACATTCAAGAAAAGACTGCTTTTCAAAGGAAATCTCTAAATCCAATGGTCGTTTAACCTTCTCAATTCTCAATCAAAACTTCTCCGACCTTTGGTTTCACCCCGGGCAGCCATTGTAAAGGAAAACTCAACTCGCGTTCAATATAATTAACCACATTAAGTCCAATAAAGGTCCTCGGGTCTACAATTTGTGGTTGCTTGGTCACCGAATAGAGACTGCTCAGATTGGTACAAATATAGCTACTTATTTATATTAATGCGTACAAGAAAATCAAGAAATAGCCAGAGAGAAAGCAATGAATTATGTCCGAGCAATAAAACGGTTAAATTGAGTAAAAGTACCATTGTTTCCGTTAACAACATTGGCCCACCATAAATCTATTCGCATACACAATATATAAACGATACTGGAAAGGTTTGTACTATCTTCTTACACGTAGCATACACGTGTAAGAAGATAAACGAAACATGAAGAAAAGCTGGTAATTCAATGTTTAAAATAGAATTGTTTTCACATCGGTAGGGCCTCACACGTCGTCGGAAAATCCGATTAGGAATAAATCGATCATGACGGACACATGAGTCCCGGGCACCCCTATAGGCGATTGCATTACTTCAAGATATATAGAAATAGGGATAGCATTTCCTTCTAATGGAATTAGTGCGGTTGCATGCTTGCATGGTTACGTAACTCGCAACTAGGGGCGAGAGTATTGAATAATATATCTTAATCATAGACAAAGTTGTAGCTCAGAATAGACTTCATAATATAAACAATACTGCAACGTCGGCTGAAGCCGCTTTGATTGCATAAATCCAAGAACGCATTGCGTGTTGATACGTTTGGAATTTGCGAACAGAAAAACGTTTGACATAATAACATAAAGCATTTAGTTCTTAACGGGACATCAAACGAGCATTGCAAGAAATAACATAACACGCATAATCTCTTCAAAGTTAGATTGAACAGGCTTCTTCTGGGTAAGCTCGCTCCATCGTCGATTTTGTCTCTCTCACCTCTGACCTAGACTATAGTCTAGCTAGAGCAAACCCAACATAAATAAAAAATGTAAAACACGATACAATGTAGCAGGTACAGCTATAATATAAACTTTATGGAAGAGGACGCCATTTTGGGATCAAGAGAGGATGAAATCAACATAGATTCGGAAAGTTACGGCTGGCTTGACGGATTACTGATTATGATGTATCGTTCTCAAAGTCTCTACCCTACCCTAGATATCAACCCAAGTTATGAAAATTTTATTACAAGGAATCTGTGGGATAATTTGAGCATGGAAGGGGAATGATATATTGAAGATTTTGCTTCATTTCATTCACTTGAGATGGCTATTATCTTGGACGGAGATTTCGGGGAGGATCATATTGATTTCAGTCGATGTTTAGGAGTTTTTTCGCCCTTAAAAGTTTTAAAGGTTTTGATATCATCAAAGCATTAATTAAAGATCTTTTTGCAGGAAATGGCTAGGCGCGAAGATAAATAGAAGCTATTAAGCTATCCTGCTAGCAAATATGTAGGTAGTGTATTTGATTTTCTGGCTTTAAAAAAAATGGGTTTTCCAATCTGCATGATGTGGTGCCAATTTGAAGAGGTCGTGTCAACAAACTGTAATTTATTGATAAACAGAAAATTTAATTATCCGGGGTTTTTACCATCGGTTTTTTGAGTCTAATAAGGGAAGTACAGCTTCCTTTGGAAATGTATGTCATCATCGATCGTCAGCTGTTCTGAGTTATTTATAGAAAACGGGTTATGGTAACCTGTTACACACATGTCACCAAATAGTAGGTACTATTTTTCATTTGGCGACTTATAGTTTTTATATGTGTGCTCTTCGCTTTGCACGCCTAGCATGGCGCGGTAGAAACAGGTCTTGTCGACGGAAGAAAAGACAAAATGGCAGAACGTAGAAAGGTTTTTTACCGTTTTAAGCATGGAAATGTTTAAAATATCGAAAAGTAATGTTACTTGTGCAAAAAACAGTCGATTTGTATACAAATTACAATCAAATAACTTTGTCTTTTCTTGGTAGAACAGAGATGGAATTGGACATGTTACGCGTGCTGGTCTAGGTGACAGAGACAAAGTAGACAATGAAGTGACCCTACCCAGAAGTTGTTCTCTCCAACTTTATTTTTTTATTAGGTATTATATTATTACTAAAAAGTGCCACAGTTTATTAACGCACGGCTGTAGTCACCGTACAGCGGTCACCGGTGTACTTACTACGCCCATATTCTATGACAAAAATGTTTTATCCTCAGAATTCTTTAATTTAGATGGAACAAATACGTTTTCATTTCATCGGAACGATCAATCCAATTAAACTCAATTTTATCTTCTGTAAAAGCCAATGTCATGGGTCAAAGAGTAAAGCGCACCGGACTGATTTCATAAACATTTGGTTTTCCCGAATTCGATACGTAACATTTGTAGGTAAAGTACTAAACTGTTTTATCGCTGTTGCGGAAAGTGATTTCACGCTCGCGTTATTACATTTTAGGTAAGACAACACCTTCCAATTTTTTCTTTCAATTTTTGCGAACAGAACCCTTCTTTCTAAGTGTTTTGAAATATGAGAATAATACTAATTGGAAGCTTAGGGGTAACAGAATATAAACTAGGAACCAAATCGCGGCTTTCTAACGATATTCTATGAAGAATTTAAGTCAAATTTAAAGTCTTTACTACTTCTTCTACAGTATTAACCTTGATTAATAAATCAATTATAATTCGAACCACATCCACCCACTGATAAACCAAGAATGTAGAAGTTACGTTGATTCTTTATTATAAATATTTTTTTCTACATTTCAAGTAGCAGACCAAATAATCCGCACGTTTCAGACATCGTGAAAAACTTGCGTTTCACGCACGTGAGCGATTGCTAACTATATCCAAATAACTGAAAACAAAGGCCACGTTAGCACTCCATGTGAATTTGTTCGACCTCTGTGTTCAATTAAACGAAAATCAAAACAAGCGAACAACTAAAACTTTCTCGAAACTTCCACAACAAACAATTAGCACTAAAGGCTTTGAAACGAGACTTCTCGAACTACGATCAATAAAATAGAAATCTGGAATTCGGTCGAGGTTCACGAATATTTTTTTCGTCAAAGAAGTAATTGAACATCCGTTAGCCGAAAAATGAATTAGAAAACGTATTTTTTTCGCGCTGAGTACGTATGTGCCAGCTGAATATTAATAGCTCAACGTGTTAACGGTTATCCACCTGCATACAACGAAATAAATTAAAACATCATTCGCTAAGTCTGACGGGAAGGCCCGCTAAGTTGAGATTCCGATTAGACATCTTCACTGACAAATTATTTTTGGAATATGGGGATTCCGTGAAGATTATGGCGTCAACAACTCAGCATCCAAATATGCTGTTTACAATATTTAATTGACCTTAACGACACCCACGAAAGTGAACGATGTATTTTTGGACTTGGACCGCACACGGGCCCATCGTGTAATAAATAACGATGCGAGATTTTGGCTTGTTATGATTTTAACGCATAGACGGAGAGCTATTTTGGCCCGCTCGGTTCGCAGACTTACTTCCGCACCATGCATCATGTCTGATACAAAGAAATAAGGAACAGATCATTGCAGCAGCTTTAAACCCTATAAATCCATTACGCCCACCGTAAAACATTCCGTTTTACTACTACACGGAAAGTCCTAATTTCACAATTTAACAGATAAACATTAAAACTGACATAGTAACCTATTAATCTGATAATTTTGTTGCATTTAAACGCTGATATTCTATAGACGTTGCCCGATGATGTAATGCTTTAATTGAAATTCTGAATACGCTAGAGGCATAATTTGGCCGGTGGAGACGCATATCATTAACATTGAAAAGTAGCAGTGACTTTGGCAGTAGGCAGTAAGAAAACGTCTTTAGGTTACGTAACTAAAAACCATACATAATCTAACAAACACAAACAGTAGCTTTGCAACAAAGAATTCATGATAAAATGAGAAAATAAAGTCAGCACCAAATTCGTTCGCCCATAATTAAAAACCGAAGTTATGTTTCAGTCTCGAGTCCGCTATTTCCACTCTCATCACACATGCTTTGTTTATCTGGCTCGTATTTAGGTCAAAATGAGTCGCAAGAAAGGAAGAACTTAATCGCTTGAACGTGCTTTTGGAGTCGAAGAGATGTTCCACGATCATGACCTCCACGCAATGAGAAACCAAGTTTTGCTGTCAGCTGGTCTTGAACTCGATTATTATGAATTCATGTCATGACCGTGATTATGAGAATCCACATGCGTGCCTTAGATTATAGAAGCTAAGTACGCAGTTTGTGTTTATTATTATCACGGCGCGGTAATTTATATTGTTTGGTAAATAAAGGTGTTAATATTAGAGCTAAATCCAGGTCTTAAACAGAGTCTGGAAATTCTTGGCGAATAACATGGAAACCCTGAGCACGTAAAGAAAGAAAAATGTATTCATATACAAATGAAAGCTAAATTATTTTATTCACCCAGTAAAATAACAACGCAGAAGTGTAAAAAAAAAAAAAAAAAAAAAAAATCACCTATCATTTTTCCATGTAATTAACAATCTGTATATATAAAAGGAGAACTGACTGACTGACATATCAACGTACAGCCGAAACTACTGGGGCTAGGAATGTGAAATTTTGCACACGGCTTCCTATTATAATGTAGGGGAGCACTAAGAAGGGTTTTTTGGAAATTTAACCTTTAAGGAGGTGAAAAGGGGGAATTAGGAAACTACGTAACCCACGCGGACGAAGTCACGGGAAAGTGCTAGTGGCAATATAAAAGTACTGTGTACTGCGGGCCTTTTGAGCTATAATGAAGATGACTGCAATAAAAAAGAAAGTGTGACAACTACAGTCGTGGTAGATAGTGTAAACAGTGTTCAAAAGGCATGGTATGCACGATAAGCGATGACCATAAAGATTAAACAAGACAACTTTGTGTCAATGATGACATCAGTTGGCTAGCCATCCGCACATTACTAAGTGGGGTGTCTGATTGGTTTAGCCAGATCAAACTTGAAACGATAAAGTTGTCTTAGAGTACTGTAGTTTTTCTTAATCGTGTCCCTGGTTCGTCAAAATTGTCCTTATAAGTTCGCCAATTACACACCGTCGTTGGTGACAGCGCAGAAATGCACTTTGAGACAAATTTTATTTTGGCATGCATGGAAGTAGTAATTGACACCAATGGAAACAAGAAAATTAGTATTCCTTTGAAAGGCTAGATAAAATTTAAAAAATTAGAGGAACACCTAAATGTGAGGTCCTCAAATGAAGAATGTAGGATATAAGGCACATACAGAGGCATTGAAGTGATCGAAAGCCCTCAAAAAATTTGGGACACTTATGCAGGTCTGGATACTGTGGTCTTTGTCTATAATACGGAAGTCTTTTGTAATAAGTTTTCTATGCAACGCAACCCTTTTTGGGGTTGTCTACAATCGAGTGTCAATCATGTAGTTTGCCACTCGGTAAACCCCCTTTGCTTTAAGTGGCCGATAGGATAACCTCTTCAGTCAAAACCTCTTCGCTAACAATAGAATAGAACACGAAAGTGATGTAATATTGTTTTATCGTTCAATGACTGAATGTAAGAAAAATACTCTAACAAATACATTAACGGTTCTAGACAAGGAGAAATAATGAGGATGTCTGGACACTAAAAAAGTTACTGCTTCCTCAATCCTCTTAGGGTTTCCTTTCTTTCTATAATCCTGGCACAATTTTTTCCTGTCACTGGGTTTAATCGAAACAAAATTGCAATTAAGACTACTTGCCCATGGCTTGGTCCGTCTGGATGATCTAAACGATCACGTACAAAGTTTTATCAAACATGAAAAGGTAACAGAGAGGCAGAATTACCTTTACATTTCAAATAATTATTGATATGCCACGTCTGCCAGATGCCCAATGATTTGTGAGTCAAAATAACCACTATATGGCTGAGTCACAGACAGAAGGCGTCGCGGAAGACTTGGTAGAAGGTGGCGGGATAGGAAGAACTGGAAGTCGTGAGGAGATGCTTTTTGCTCAAAGTGGGATGACGCAGGCAAACAGTTGCAATTTTTAATGAATATGGAGTTACAACCTGATATGGAAGAAAAGAGACTTCTGTCACATAATTATTATATGACGCAAAGATGAACGCATAATTTAAAAACAATGGAGTGTTAACATACTAAATCATTTTGTTTCCACAACACGGAAGAAAATAAAGATAAATAAAATGTCAACAACTGTGATTATTGTTTTCTTGCTTATAATTTTTTATGTGGAACAAGAAGGACCATAAGTCAAAGTATTACAAAAACGATGAAGTGTCTTTCTTAGATTTCGCTATTAGCTTATTACACCGTTATTTTGGTAAGTTAAACAAGATAATTTCTAAGAAATTAATAAAATTACTCATAATTCGACGAGTCATTAGATTGTAGAACAAAGGATTTATTTTCATTAGCTTCTGCCTGCGGCTTCGCCCGTGTGGGTTTCAGAATTGATCACACGTTACAGTTGGACCACATCTATCCGCATGTTTCACTAAATAACGGTTATGAGCGCCAGAAAATAATTGAATTGAAGGAAAAATGTAATTCCACGTTGATAGGTGTTTGTGTAAATGAGTTTCTATGTTTGTAAACGCGTTACAGGACTGACACCCTAATAGGGGGTTACGTTAAAAAAAAAACAAATAAAACGAAGATGTGGTTCTATTAAACCATTATTTTCCCCAAAAAAATATCCTATTACCTTAGTATAATGACCGCGAAAATGAGTTTGCTTTTTCGTTACGCTATGACATCTAAACCACTGAACTGTTTTTAATGAATTTTCGTATAGTTAAAGGTGTTAAAGGTTTTAGGTTAATTGTGGAGGCAGAAAAGTCGCAGACTAAGTCTAATAGAAACGGTTAAAGACAGAGAGAAGTACTTTCGCATTTATTATTATAAGTTTAATGCTTTTTTGAAATAAAATGTCGACATATAAACTAATCTTCTTAGTGTGTCGTGTCGATGGCAAATATTGTGTTTGTCTCGTCATATCATAATATTATGATTGGCTCAAAATTCAGCTACGCGAAACCCGCTCACATAAGCAGCCATAAGATCGTCCAGGTCACAAGCTGTGGAGATGCGCCACATCACATATCACTTCAGATTCCGAACCGTCCGTTAATTCCCATCTGTGGAGATTATCCTTGCTACGACTGACTTCTTTTACGTCCGTCACACCCTGGGCAACCGACTCCTGTCGGTTAGCTAATCCTTTCACCACGATGGCAAACAAAATCAACTAATGAACGTTTACCACGTTTAACCTCCACCGTAAATAATCAAACTTTAATTATGAGATTACATTTTTACAGCGATCTTCCATTAAGATTCGAAATTGGCAAACCGTTTTACAAGACAATCTGCGCAGTGTCGTAAAATTAATGTTTATTTTCTTTGTTTCCATTTTATTGTAAGGACAGAGCTTCACTTTCGCGTTTGTCTTAGGAGAAACCGTAAAACATTTTACGGTACATTACAAGTGGCATTATTACCGATACTGGCTATTAAATATGCCTGTAATGGAAGAATATATTGTTTCGTATGGTTTCATTTCTATATTTACAGTTGCAGTTTTGCGGCTTCAGTAACGAATAGCAGACATCGACAATAAGGAATATGTGTGACATTTAAAATACATAATAACTATACTTAAGGCTACAAGAGTAATTTTCTTCGCAGTAAATGTGGCCCTAGTTTAAAGCCCTGAAGAACACCACACAAAAAGAAAATAATCGTTTACAAATGAGGACAAGACGAACAAAGGAAACTTCTTTGACATACAATAATATTACTACGTTTATAAAATGTAGCTGTTATCACAGACACCTCAAGCCATTAAATCCGGACGGAACGAGAAACAAAATGAGAGCGGAAACGTCTGTAGGCTGGCAATAAAATTTGTTCCAGTGATGTAATGTTGCCAGCATTTAATATGGGTAACGATGTAAGGTGTACCATTACTGCAATTAATCACGATACGTGATTGATATTGCCTACCGTAATGTAATGCTTTTAGAGGGTGACATTCACAAAAACGGTGTACGATTCAGGGTCAGGAGGAAGATTACGGAGAATATATCTTTGGTACCATATGTTTAATGGTTAATATCGCGTAGAGTTATGTCTCCCGTCAAATATGGCACTGATGTCATATCAATAACCTTTGTGTGGTAGATATTTTTTTAAGGATGACTTACTTTTTCAAAGAAAAGGAGGAGTTGTGTGGAAACCACGGATGGAACGCACATTTGCTTTTGTGTGTAATTAAAGGAATGGTCAAACGTGGCAAAAGGCATTCATAGATTTCAAGCTTCAATGCAGTTACTTCAGTAACTTCAAGAGTAACTTTTATTGCTCAGAAAAAAAACATCGTTTCAACTTGCATTGTGATTTCTGACCGTGTTATAGACTTGAGAATGTGCAAAGTGCAAGCCACAGAACAAAGTGATACGGAGTGGTCTTTCTTTTTTTTAAGTGTGAGTTTGTGACCTCTGGTGTCGGAGTTAATTAAGCCGCCTCTGGTGACCCCATAGGCCTCTGACATTTTTCATTAGAGAGCAGACCCCCAGTGTCTTCATAGTTCTCAACAGAACACTTGCCAATACACTCGCACAATACACGCACACTCCATGGAGTCCTACTCTGTGGCACGACGAACTAACCTACCATTACTACGTATCTATCTGTGCAGTACAAATACATAAACTACGTACAGACTGGTCGCATCTTCTGCCTTGCACTTGCTAACTTTGTTATTCTACTGAGGTGACCGCACAAAGGATAATGAACAAGTACTGGTTAATGATTACTGATAAAACCCAGCTAAATCATTATTTGATCATGTCTCTAATTAGTTTGATGAGTGTTTGCACTCGAGCAATTAGAATTTTATCTAAATACTTATTAGTGACCCAAATAATATGATAAGTTAACAAAGTGGGGCTTGAATAGATTTGCCATTAAAATGGTGATTTGTTCAATAGTAACGGCCAATGTTCACCAATATTAGGTGAGACTTAAAAGGCTTAAAAGAGTTTATAAGTTTGATCACTATGTGTGTGTGTTTGTGGCACTGTATCTACGATGTGATTTGAATTCATTTGGCTCAACTCCCAGAATGGAAATTCCAATATTAAGGCGTTAATTAATTTCACTAATTTAATGTTATTTAGTGTCAGTAGTTATTAATTGAAGTACTTCAAATTGCCTTGCTTGTAAATATTTAAACTTTATTCAGTTTCATCAAGTTTCACAATTTGTCCCAGTTAGAAAGAACTACGAAGTATACTCGTACAATTTTACCTGTACTTGTAACAGTTGACAAGCTAGTACTAAATTGAATCGAAAAGACCCTTCTCTTTACATACAAGGTCCACGCTTCCAACGGATTGTACCATATTCTAAGATAATTGGAAGGCGATTGAAACAGGCTTCTTCCTGATATTGTATTCTGATTTCTGTGATGTGATTAGTTGCCTTATTCAGTGTGCAACCAGCTGAATGTTGCGACACAACAATTTATCTTTTCCTTATCAAGCGGCTCTTTTGCTGGCGCTCAAAGAGCCCACTATACTTACAATAAAGTTATAAACAAGGGTTCGTTGCCTCTTACGACCTGATTAGCATCTTATAATATTATTGCCTCCTTAATTTTCGGACTTTCTTCCTTTGAAGCTGGCCCTTAAGAGGCGTGTAGACATGGGTTCGACACGCAGACCCCTCTGGGGAATTTTAATATTAAATGGAACGGGACATTGCCACACGTTTTCACGGCAGCGTTATAGGAATACAATCTGGAAATGTCCCCCGGGGCTGTGAGGCTATTGTCAGGGCAGTTACTAAATTGATTGGGTCCGGGGAGAGAAACAACACAACAGACATCAGATAAGTTTTTCGGACGTCAAACGTATCTTTTTTTTCTGACAACGGCGCAGTGAAGTATCAAGCTCAAGCATCTACAGTGGACAGACGAAGGTCGTAAAACAAAAGAAAACAATGCTCACCCGAGTATAACGAGTTCTCCATATTTGATGAGAGGTTTTGGCTTCTGTTCTGAGCCGCTCTCGCCAGCTTCCTCCAGTATTGGTGAGTCCGCACTGTCCGCAGCACTGGAACAATGTAGAAATAAATTTAAACTAACAAGTACCTAAGATCCTTTAATAAAAGAACAAAAGAAAGTGTACAAAGTGCTATTAATACTGTCTACATTAATAATGAACTAACAGCTGCATTAACAGCGTAAACAATCAGATAGCTAAGAGGGGATCATGTTTTAATAAGCTCAGGTTTGTCGGGATAGTCAACAGGATTACCACCCACAAGTTTTATTCAGTATGCATGTACTTCCGCCCAACAGATCTTATTGATATGACGGGTCAAGCCTTTGCATCAAGCCGAGAAACTGGTTCGAGACAGCTGTGGGTCAAGATTAGTGGTAAATTATAGCCACGCCCGCCCGCCTGAACCGGTTGCGTTCGATGCACCGACACTTACGCAAGCCACATAAACCTAGAACTATTAAAACAATAAAACGTTAGTAACCTTCTATTTGCGTCTATGAAGCAATTAAGCGACGACTAACGTTTTGCAATTATAGGGCTCACTTTGTTCTCCGGACTAAAGGCAACTTAGTGCTTTGAGTGCTTTATCGATCGTATCCACGATAACTTATCGGCTGCGAACTAGGCCACTATATCTCTAAGCACACATTTTCGAAGTACCTGCTGATGGCACAGTTCAACTATCGCTTTTGTTATGAGTTCTGACCGATTAGATATTAATTGTATCAGTTGTTGAACAGAACAAAAGAATTGATATCTAATAATGGCGTCGTTCATAAAAAGTTACAAATTGAACGGGACGAGGATAGCAAGGACAGCGCCGGCCACAGCGTCCCTGATTACGGGCACGGGGTCAAAGCCCTCCGCCTCCCGCCGCCACCTCCTTCACTTCTGGCTCCACGATAGGACACTCATCTAATGCCGACCCACAATTACCGACGGTTAACATTTAAATAATAACACTCTCCGGTCAGTCCATTGTCGATTCGGAATATTAAATCAATTGAAACAAAGGCGGCGAGATTTTCTATTGCTTTAAAAATACAATCACCGCTTTTAATCACCCACAGCCAGATAATCTAGATTGTAATTGTTCCTTGTTTCAAGTATTACATAAAAACGTGTGGTTCATTCCGTGACACTAGCAATTAACTTCATTTGCATGTCTGCCTATAATTTTTCCGCATGATTCTTCCGCTTGTCTCGCCTTTGCCTGTTACGATTGAAAAGAAGAAAATTATAAAGAAGCAAACATGTAAAACAGAATAGGTTAGTAAATGTTATCGTAGTGATATTTCTAAGAATTACTACGGAGGTGATTCACGTCACAGGGGTGACGATGGCCTATAGTACCGATTGTTCGGCACACTAAGCACGTGGCGATAAAAGGCTACGTTGCATCCGGTTTTGCCGCAACACACCAAATGCGACGAATGTGGGAACGCCGGAAGTTTACGGAGAATCACTCCTACACGACAAGAATTCCGTTGACTCATTTCTTATAAAAGACAAATGTTTAGTATGGCAATATGATATAGTACATAATACACCTACTCAATGTGGACGCGATTTGATCACGAGGCCTAAACCAGTTCTGAGTGTACTCACGGTTTCTATGAAGATACTCTCGAAATAGAATGAAAATAACATCTTTTTGAATGTACTATTGAATCCCTTGTTGTGCCTGTCCGTATACTTTCACCATCCGTAGTCACGATCTCAAGACTAAACTCTCGTGTATTCAGACACTAGCACTTTTACCCCGACCACCTGCAAGACCGGTCGCACTCCCGCTGTTTGATTGAATATCTAATTTAATTTGAATCATATCGAAGAAATTAGATTTGATATCGTCTCCACTGCATGCAGCAAGTGCATCGTTTAATGGATTCATGCTTGATTTCCTTTTAGTGCACTTCAATGCAGTTTAAAATGATCCTATATAGCCGCTAGCCGTTGAAGTGAACAAAAAGAGCATTCATAAAAGTACAATATAAACCTTTGTGCAACGCTCTGCAGAGCCGATTGTGGCACAAAGGACATTAAATTGACAAGAATCCTTTATGGCAATAGAGAATATAATGCAAAAGGTATGGCTATAACTTGGCGGATAAAAAATATAGGCAAAGGTATAAACGTAGTCGTAAAGTGTAATCAACTGCCAATGGGCAACGGTCGATGATCCAACGATCATTTTTTTACAAGAAGCGGAAATTACGTTGAGTCGGCGCTCTATCCGGACACGAAGCGATTTATGTCTGCTTCTGATTTGATGACACACCTGAACGTCGGGGCGAAACCTGATGATATAGCACGTGGCTTAACGCGGGGATCCGAGTTTATTGGCTGTCGTAGGACCCTGAGATTGCTATAAAATAGGTTATATTGCATCTGAAGGTAAGGTAGTGGTTGGTAGATTGTGGGTAAAACACATTGAATCATATCTTGAGGCTTGGGCGTGGGAACTGGCTACTGATGACTCCGTAACTCTTTGAGTCATACGCGAAGTTAATTAATGGTTAAGAGAGAAATTGGCATTATAGGAAACAGGAAATCACCAAAATAGATCCCAATAAAAGTCAAGTATGCTTTATTGGTTTGTTGCATATTCTTAACGGTAAATGCGGTTGTTTTATAACTACTATAGACAGATGGGAGAAAGGATACTTAAGGGATCGATTTCCAAACAGGGCCATTGACTGTTTTACAGATTTATACCTGCACTTAGGCATGTAGCTTTGTCAAGATAGCAGTCAAAAGTAAGGAAACATCGTCAACATCGGAGTATTGACACGCAACATCGTCAATGAATACGATAGATAGGTCCACGGAAAATTAAACAGTCAGTCAGAAGACAGGAGATGAATGACAATGATACGAATTCAATCAACGTTGCATTCAAATGAAAAACATCTGGAGGAAATCCAAGCGTTTATATCATAACGTGTAATGAACGGAGGACGGAAGTGGGTAATGGTTCCAATCATCTTGAAGTTAAATTATCAACGTAGCGGGGATTTCGTTGTCAAGATCGATATGATACACTTCACTCCATTCGATAATCATCTTAACCGGTGCTTCGTAAAAAAATTTACGTAATGTTTAGTCAAGACCTAGATAGAATCAAAATTAGGAGAAAACTAACGAATAGTACAGAACGATGCGAAGCTATATGAAGTAGCAAACACTCCTGATGGTAAATTGTCACAGAGTAACTTGCCAAAAACAAACTGCGATTACTGTCCCGTTTGCCAAAAGTGCTGAACCGTTTCTTTAGCGGTTCATTAGGAGGTCAACGGTCAGCAGTTGACGTTAGTAGCCTGATAATTTGGAGATGACGATGCGCATTTCTAGCATAAAATGACGCAGAGCGATTTTGGAACGGAATTTTTAGAATGATGCGGCGATGAACTTACATGATGTTTAATTTCAAGACGTAGAAGAAACACAAATATTTCGAATCTTGAAATATCTACCGAAACACCTGTTATGGTAAATGTTACGAAGACGATAGATCTGTCAAATAAACAGTAAGGTCGTAAATACAGCAATAGCTTGTAGGTGCTGACTTTTGCGATTATTGGTAGTCAATGAAAGTGTGATTAACGAAGCGATTGTTATCTGCGAGCAGTTAACCTTCTTGTTCACTGTCAGTATTTAGTATATCTTGCCAAATAGGGGTTTAGAGTGGTTGTGAGATCTAGAAATAAAATAAGTCTTCCCTATTTGGTTTAAATTCAAGTGCTTCAGCGACCAGAAACTCGTTTAAGCCGAAGAAACTACTGCGTTACAGGCCGTTGAGTCGAAAACCGCAAAACCAACTCTGGCAATAAGCCGGAAGGATGAACGGTAGGATGAACACCTGACATCAACGTGTGAACTAAATCACTGGAGCCTCTGCGGTCTTCCCCAAGAAGATTACAAGTTCTTTCGATGTCGAGGACATCAGTTTTTATAGTAGTTTTTGTTTGAAATGCAAATATTAACAAAGACCGATGGAATTTCATTCTCACCGAATTTAATACAGTCCTGCGACAAGGTAATAAAATATATTTACCGCCTTTCAACAAACTCATAATTTGACACATCTTAAATTACCGGAAAAAATTGCCAATTCTATGCAATGAACGAGGCCAAGTGATGCCATGCGGTCAGCGAACCGTAACATGTCGGCACTCGCATGCGGCCATGCGCGCACGCAGCACTTGGAGGGGTGACCTTCCGAATAAGCGACCAAATTCAATCGATTGAGTGGTCTTTAAGGTGATTCCTCAAAATATGCAAATTGTAAAAACACATGAAAATTTGAATTTCGCGGGCTACTACGGAGGAATCGCCTTAAATAAAATCTTTGAAACTGACTCCCATAATCGCCAGTATTAACATAACCACATGGCACGTGTCTGGTGTTACAGTTCCGAAAGAGGGGTGCATTAATTTAATTAGCTAGATTTAAATATTCAATGTTGACTTTTGCAAACGGCAGCTTTTAACCCTTTTGCGAGCATTGGCAAAATAATTGCCAAACCACTTTAAGTTGCGCCGAAATGTATGAAGTTAATTGATCCATTTAAAATTAAACTTTTTTAAGCCAAAAAGAGTGTTTTTATTTTTAGAATAATAATGAAAATAAATAGCAAACTTAGATAACTAGGTGAAAACAAGCCATTGGCAACAAAAAATTGACAAATTCAAACTGGGCATTGGCAATTTCTTTGCCAAATAAAAAGTCACAAACGGGTATTGGCAAAGATATTGCCGTATTCCAAAAAAAGGGGAGAGGGTGAGCAAGGGGGGGAATCTATTAGTATTGTTTTACAAATGTTATTTCACAATGTTTAGAATAAATAAAACCAAAATCGGAGGTGTAAATAGTATTGCTCGCGAAAGGGTTAACTGCACTCGCTTGTTTCCAAGCCCAGATATAGCACTTTGCTTGTAGGAAATGTGGATAAGGGGGCTCTTTCTATGGCAATATAAACACATCTGTCGCGCAGGTGTGAGCCAACACGCCAATATAGGGTATGTTAGGCAGGTGCCCAAGAACGGCCGCCGATAATTGTTTAGGAGATCCATTAGAAAATAGTTTTTTGAATGATCGTATCGTAATGTTTATCGGATAAAGTTTCCTATATTTTTTTATCTACTATCATGCTATTAATCCTCTATAAAAGAACCTATAACAATTAGCTTATTGCCAACATTAAAACACTCAATGATATAATGATCATTATATCATCCAAACGCGTATTATAATGAATTTCAAAAAAAGAACATTCTCATGCAATGACATTTTCACCACCAGATCGCTAAAATTTTGAAAAAAGAACAACTCGTCTTATCGTGTTATATATTAGCTGTGAGTTCAGTTCAACGGGCACGTCAGGCATGGATTCAGCGTCGAAACTAATACGTGGGAGGCCCTACGGTGGTGTGGCCATACTATGGCGGAAAGCAATATTCAGTAATGTGTCCGTTATCGAGTGTCATAATCCACGCGTTTGTGCTGTGAAGATTGCGCTAAGTAATAAATATATAGTAGTGGTGAGTGTGTATATGCCGACTGATGACGTTTATAACTTAGCGGAGTTTACGGACTGTTTGAGTTCGGTGAGTGCAATTATTGACACTTGTAACTTAGAATGTTGTTATGTATTAGGTGATTTTAATGCTCACCCAACTGAACTATTTTATACGGAACTCTCAAGTTTTTGTGTTGAACAACAATGGAGATGCATTGACACTGAGATGTTGGGTCTTAGTTCTAATACTTACACTTTTATTAGTGATGCTCATGGGTCGCAAAGGTGGCTTGATCATTGTTTAGTCACAGAGGCGGCAATGCCTACTGTTATGCATTCTTATGTAAAATATGATGTACAGTGGTCTGACCACTTCCCGTTAATTATTATGTGTGATCTTAGTTCTGTTCCGGGTCAGAAACAAAATATTAGCACAGAAGTAAATATGGTGATCTGGGGAGAAAGAAGTCAAGCACAGATTCATGCTTATAGCAAACAATGTCATGAAAAATTGCGACTTATTGACTTCCCGGATGACTTCAGAGAGTGTAGTGGTCAGACTTGTAATGACCCTCGCCACTTTCGTGTAATAGATGAAATGTATGGTAAGATTGTGAGTGCTTTATGCGAGTCGGCTACCGAGACAATAGCGTGTAGGGGTGTGTCTAGAAAACGAGGAGCTGTTGTGGGCTGGAACACGCATGTGAGCGTCGCGCATAGGGAGGCTAGGTGCAAATTTTTATGCTGGCAAAATATCGGTATGCCGACATCAGGTCGTATTTTTGATGAAATGCGTGAAGCTAGAAGAATTTTTAAGTCTCGGTTGAAGTGGTGTCAAGACCATGAGACTCAAATCAAAATGGATATTTTAGCTTCACATCATTTAAAGAACGATTTTCGATCTTTTTGGGAGCATACAAATAGGTTAAAGGGCAAGCCTGGCCTCCCTGTTTGTGTTGATGGCGTGAGTGATGCTAAACAAATAGCAGACCTTTTTGTAGATCATTTCAGCGTCCAGTCACCGTTAGGCTCATCTAGGTCGATGCTCAATGTTGAGCCACGGAATGAACTAGGAGTTAAAATTACTGCTAAAATGCTCATAAACAGAATAAATGCGATGCGTCGAGGAAAGTCTCCTGGTCATGACGGTCTCAGCATTGAGCATCTCAGATTTGCTGGTCCGCATTTGCCGAGAGTGCTGGCTATGCTTTTTACTTTTTGTTTGGGTCATGCTTATATGCCGAGTGACATGATAAAAACAACTGTGGTGCCCATCGTCAAAAATAAAACTGGTGACTTGGGCGATAAAAACAATTATAGGCCAATATCTCTTGCCACAATCATGTCGAAAGTGTTTGACGGTGTGCTGAATGCTCAACTTAGTAGTCATATACGTGTCCACGATAACCAATTTGGCTTTAGTTCAGGATTATCCACTGACAGCGCTATATTGAGTGTGAAGCACACTGTGAAGTACTACACGGATCGCCACACTCCAGTTTATGCTTGTTTCCTGGATTTGAGCAAAGCTTTTGACTTGGTTTCCTACGACATTTTATGGAAGAAGATGGAAAGGGTAAATTTGCCATCAGAGGTGACAAATACACTAAAGTACTGGTATGGAAACCAAGTCAATAGTGTGAGATGGGCTGGTGCCCTGTCTAGACCGTATGGGTTGCAGTGCGGGGTGAGGCAGGGGGGGTTGTGCTCCCCTACGCTCTTCAACCTATACGTGAATGATCTGATTGGGGCGCTTAGCAGCATGCGTGTCGGATGTCATATTGATGGTGTGTGCTGTAATAACATTAGCTATGCTGATGACATGGTGCTGCTGAGTGCGTCAATCTGCGGGCTTAAGAAACTGGTAGCCACTTGCGAAGAATATGCCAGAATACATGGTCTGACATATAATGTTAAAAAGAGTGTCGTCATGGTCTTTGGGGCCAGGGGAAATTACCCAGAAGCGGTACCTCCAGTTAAGTTAGACGGTGTATTTCTTGTGAGGGTAGACCGCTTTAAATATCTGGGTCACATATTGACCACTGGCCTCAAGGATGATGAGGATATTGACAGGGAGCGGAGGGCGCTGTGTGTGAGAGCCAACATGATTGCCCGCAGATTCAGGCGTGCCTCTAAAGAGGTCAAGCGCACTATATTTAGTGCTTACTGCACGTCTTTTTACACTTGTGCACTGTGGGTACATTATACTCAAAAATCATACAGCGCCCTTCGCGTCCAGTATAATAATTCATTCAGGGTGCTGATGGGGTTGCCCCGATACTGCAGCGCATCAGGGATGTTCGCTGAAGCTCGCGTGAACTGTTTTTTCACGACGATGCGGAAGCGATGTGCATCCTTGGTCCGTAGGGTGCGGAGCAGCGCCAACAGCATCCTGTCTATGATAGCAAGTAGGCTGGATTGTGTGTTTGTAAACCACTGCTGCAAGGTTTCGGCTGAGCCTGTAACCTTGCAGCAGTGATGTCGTAATTTGTTTATGTTTTAATGTCTGGTTTTTGTCTCTGTTAATGTTTTACTAACATAGTTTGTAAGTATATATTGTTACTAACACCATGAGTCTAGTTACTTGTAATAAATGATTATTATTATTATATCCCGCCATTTTTTCACTCGAATATGGTATGTTATGAGAATCTTTTATAGAGGATTCACAGCATGATTGTAGATAAAGTCTTGTATGCAACCGTTATAATTAGGTATTAAAACACTCATGTGATACTATTATCACACTCGGCTACGCCTCGTGTGATAAACCCACATTCGTGTTTTAATACCCCTAATTATACAACAGTTGCATAAATAACTAATATCACACCGAGCCTTCAGTCGGTAATAAAAAAGCAAAATTATGTTTTATAGGTAATTTTTATGGGATTTCAATAAGGTTTTACTACATATAAAAAAATCATAACAGTTACGCATACAATTCTTTCACGAAAACATGACCCTACTTTTGTATGATTTACAGTTTTCCTTTTCTTATTGAATCATTGGAACCGTTATCTCGGCCATGACAGGCTCACTGAGGGGTTTTACGCGTTCAATGTTTATATGAGTAAGTTTTTAGCTGAAAACCGCAATTTTATTGTAAAATTCTGTAATTCTATTTCTGTAAATGGTTTATGTAAATTCGGTCAATTCGGGAGTCATTCATATTTATATTTTTGTAAAGTCGTTGTAAAACTTGTTATTTATGAATATGATGTATATTTTGAACTTTAATGTGGCACAATAGAATAGCAGAACGCTTGCAGAGCGTGCATTAGTATGATAAACATAATGACGTCTAGACACGGCTTTAGCCCGGCTCAGCTTGTTAAGTAGCTCCCGTTCCATCTTTCGCGCCTCTAATTTTATAGTGCTCCAACAAAATGGCTTAAGTGGAATTCCGCTCTAGTACATTTCCCCAAGGAAATTGTATCTTTTTGCCATGGATGGGTAATTCGCAAGTCATTTAAGGGAAGGACGTGTCTATGCGTGTGAGGTAGAGATAAGTGAACAGACGGTACCGGGTAAACCTGTGGGGTCTGTGAACGTAAAACAGGTACCTACCAGCCTTCTCGGAAATGCTCTCGTTATCACCATACTAAGCAAATTTATGAAATAATTTACTTTGAATTCAGATTACTCATGAGTATCATACGTACATAATTTTGATGTAGGTAGATACACATCAAAATTATGTTCGTATTGCAATAAGTTAAGAAATTAATGAAGCCGGAATGAATGATTCATTTCCTATCAAATGACAGATTCCATGTTCTTGGGAACTTGGATGTACTTCTTCCGGGCTCTAACGAAGTTTTATCATGTTAGAGGGATATGGACCAGAAAATGTAGAAATAAATTTTACGGGATCGTTTTGCGACACATATTTCGCACAAACAGCTAAGCGAGTCGGACGTGGCCCTGCCAAGATGAAACTTTAATGAGCGAGGGTTTGGAGAGGGCTCCACGCAACCGCCAGGGCTTTGTTCAACGCACAGGTTTCGTTAAAAATAAAACTCAAGTGTAAACGTCATACTTTGAGTACCTAAACGGGCTTAAACGTTTGTTTGTAGTCAATAAAAGTATGTAACGATTGAGTTTACTTATGCAGGGGTCGAAACAGGTTCAGTGTTCAAAAATACTGATTTTACTGACCAGAAATCTAAAAAAACTGACTTTTACTGACCATCTGAACTAACTTAAAATAAAAGTTTCACGTGGAATTGAAAAAAAAAATATTATTGGCCTCCACCATCCCCATAGCCAACCATCACCACCTTTTTATTATTAAACAGTTTACAAATAGTTATCAGTTTTAATATTTGTTAATAAGCAAATGACACACATCCAATCATACAAATAATATTAAAAGTTAGAAACATTAGACATTATGATTTCTTGAAGAAGTAAGTAATCAAAGCATTTTTCTTTTTATCTATAATTTTTTGTACGTTTTCTTCTTCTTTAATTTTCTCCTCGTAGTCTTTTCTTTCTTTAACAGCGGTATCTAGTAATGTCTTGGCCATATTAACCTCATTTTCACCATCCCTTTTTCCCCATTCAGATATAAAGTGTCCATTTTTATCTTTTTTATTAAGCCAGTCCTCATTGTCGCAACCGAGGTCCGGGCTCGCCGCAATCGCGGCGGTAAGACCCCTCTTTGAGGAGTGGCTGGATAGGCGTCACGGCGTCCTTACCTTCCGCATGACGCAGGTCCTCACCGGACACGGAAGTTTCGGAAGGTTCCTGTGTCGGATAAGGAAGGAGGAAACGCCTGGTCACCACTGCGAGGATCGTCCGGAGGACACGGTGGAGCATACGGTGCAGGACTGCCCCGCTTGGGCAGAGCACCGCCGTGTCCTCACGACGGCGATAGGCGGAGACCTCTCACGCCCGGCATTGGTCGAGGCCATGCTGCGGGGCGAGACGGAGTGGGAAGCGGTCGCCTCCTTCTGCGAAGCAGTCATGCTCGCGAAGGAGGAGGCGTGCCGCGTGAGGGAGAGAACAGTGTCCTCCCTCCGACCCAGCCGCAGTGGTAGACGCCCACGGCGACGGACGTCGCCAGACGATCTCCGGCCACCGTAGGCGCGGGCATGCGGGCAGCGAGTAATGGGCAACTCGCAGCCCGACCATGGACCATGCCCGGGTCGACGGCGCGTTGTGTTCCACGCGCGCCTCAAGGAGTGTCAGCACATTGACGGGGCCTGTAGAGGGCCAAAGCCTGCCGGGGTCGCGGGAATTACCCATCACCGTAACCCCGGTACGTAAAGGGCTAGTGAAGGACACCGTGGATTTTAGTCAGTACAAGTCTGACAGTCCCTCCCGCCCTGCCCTGGGTGGGAGGACTCATTTGATGATTTTACCACGCAAAAAAAAAAAGCCAGTCCTCATTAAATTTACATTTCCCCATAATAGTTAGTTGGTTAGTAGCCACAAACAAATCACACAGCAGTCAAATTAAATCACATACAATGCAGGTTAAAAAGCTGAAGCTGTAACAAATATGCAAAGTTAAACTTACAATAATAAAATATGTATTTATTTCGAGAAAAAAAGTAGGATTGGACTTTTTTCCTCGAAATAATGATGCTACAATATTAAGTTGCCACAAGACATCATAATAGAGCATCAGCTGTTAGTTGCTCTCAAACCTTCACTGGGCCCGGCTAAGAAAATTAGAAATGACTAGAAATTTGTTTTTTGTTGACACAATCTAAATGTATATTTAAAATGCTAATGTTAGGACGGGAAGACAGGGTTTTCTCTATGACCACCAACTCCAATCATTTCCCCTTTGGTCTCCTGATGGAAGGAAGTTTGGTCGCGGTTGTGGGTGGCGAAAATGTGAAAAAGTGTTGCAACTGATGAAATGAATGGACTTGAAAGGTGAAACCCGAGCAACGCCGGGTTTGGTTGCTAGTAGGTATACTATAAGATATATATTTCTTAAGCAAAATCTAGAATGAAGAAGGTAGGCGTAAAAAGGAACGAGACAGACAGGCAAAATTGTGTCAGTAAATAATTAATAAGGTTCCAAAAAAATATATGGAGCAATATATGTGTTGATCTCAAAAAACTGAAAAAACTGACCATTTTCTCAAAAAACTGACTTTTACTGACCATGCTAAAAAAAACTGACTTTTACTGATTTTACTGACTAGTTTCGACCCCTGCTTATGTTTCAATCATCTTGACAGGAGTCTGTGGATTCCTTTGTTTGGATGGACCATAAAGTGGACGGACAGAGGTCGTCGACAGCCTGAGATAACAACGTAAGAATAACATTAATGGCCGTCTGTACTTGGATACTAGCGACGCAATAGACATGCAAGGCCACAAGAGATACAAGGATCGGCACGTAATTTAATAAGTTCCTAAATAACCATTGTTTATAAGGAAGCCGTACAAACAATTATAATCTTGTACCTAATGAGTTTACAAACGATTTAAAAATTGTAAGAACTTTGGAGTGTAATTGGAAACAAAACAAAGGCCATTACAATCTGATCGTTTTTAAGGTTAATAAAATTCCTAGGTGAATGGTGGTCTGCCGGGGTCGCGGGACTTACGAGCTACTGTGACCCCGGAACGTTGAAGGACACCGTGGATTTTAGTCAGTGCAAGTCTGACAGTCCCTTCTACCCTGCCCTGGGTGGGAGAGGACTCATTTGATGATTATACCACGCTAAAAAAAAGGTGAATATTGCGTCTCGCGAGGTCCTACGTTTTAAGCCGGCTCAAGAATAATGGCGAAAGTGTGTGCTTAAGTTAGATAAATTCGCGGTAAGGGATTAAGTTCACCGTCGATAAATTGTAATAGCCTCGCGGCTCTCCATTTACAACTACAATACATTGCCGTCTAGCTAGATACCTTTGATGTATAGTCAGCAAAACAGGTTTTCCAGTATATTATATTATTATGCATGCTATATAGGTGCACTTTTTGGCTGTATGCAGCCAAAGAGTTTGGTATACAGACACATTGAAACTAATAGCACAACATTGGAAAGCCGTTTAATTATAACTGCCTGCATACCTTACTGTTTTGCTGCCTGTATCTAATATACGTCTTGTACCAAGATAATAATTATGAGGGTCAACATATTTATAAACATCACACTACCAAAGATAATCTTACATACTATGGACATCATATCAAAGACGCATTTTAAATAATTTCTATCCATGCGTAGAGATTGATAAGTAATGATTGACAGTGATTACATGAACACCTCGAACTCATTGTGACGAAATACCCATGTAAATTGTAATTTTATTAAATGTTGATGCTAATAAGTCTTAGATTATAGAACCGAGCCACTGAGAATTGAAGCAAAAAAAAAGCAGAACAAATGTTATCCCCTTCATTGAATTCCTACGTAAAACAAGTGAACATGTCCAAGGAAAACATTTAAATGTGTGTGTGGCGCTCACTCACACATTAATAAAAAAGTGGCTAAACGAAAAACGTTTGTTTTGAATAATGAATCTGGACATTTTATAACCTAAGTAACAAGTTTTAACTGACAGTTGAATTAAATACAAAATATTGTTTTTTTATGTAATAAGAAAAAAAAACTTCTTGTCTTTGTATTCCACATTCAACTTGTATTTCACAACTATCTGGTCTTATAGTATGCAATGATGTGGTTGATACATGCTCATTTTTCTACCTACATACAAACATGTGCAAGCAACTCCACAGGCATTCTCTACTTATCAAACTTTCATAACTCCATGAACACATGTAGTTGAAGGATGCCGCCAATGCCAAAAAAGAAGAAGCTTTAAAAATTGGAGCCGAACTGAAGGAAATTGGACAGGTCCTAGACTAACAGTGAAAATGGGGTTGGACAATACAAAATAAAATTGTGATAAAGTAAAATAATGGGATTTTAAAAGCAGCTGGATGTTTAAAAATAATTTTGGATAGTGGCATTTTTTTTTTTAACCATTCTTTTTTTTTTTCAAACGTATCCAACCCTCTTTTTCACAATAGCCAGTGACAAGAGCTAAATTTTGAAAGTTTGTTCATTCCAATTAGCTGATTATCAGTTTATCTTTACCTTGATCTCATTTTTTATTTACTTAGTTCTTTAAAATAAATATATATATATCAAAAGGATTTCCTTTATCCAAAATGTTAGTATAATGTAAACATAGTGTTGAAGTTTTAAGACATTCAGAATTTGTTGTAATTTAGCTAAGCTCAACTCCTATTGTTATAACGGAATGTTAAATAGCCTTCCTCAATTAATAGACTAACCATGATAAAAAAAAAGAATTTAAAACCAGTAGTTTCCGAGATTAGCGCATCAGCCAAACCAACTCTTTAGCTTTATAATATTGGTATAAATAGAATATGTACTATAATTTGTCTCCATAGAAAGAAAACCACAAGACAATTCCCAAGTGTGTTTCATAAATACATAACACATGAATCAAGTAGTATTATGTACTTCATAGAGAAATATATTGCCATCTGTTCCTGATATTTGAAGAAGAAATTATTATATTACAGTTCAGCCAGTAGGTATGTTATGTTTTTTTATTGTTTTTGTGCCAGCCGTAAATGAAAAATAATTTAAAGAAAAATACAACAAGACACAGGTGAACTGATTGCAAGAATTAAAAGAAAAAACAAAGTCAATGCAAATAGGTACTAGTGAAAAATTATAGTAGGATGTTTGTTGTTGTAGCTAGAACTGATTCATTGTCTGATCTGCATGTTAATTGACATACAAACCTGAATAAATTGTATACTACTGTTATATGTGTTTATTTCCTGCTACTTGTACTTTATCATCATAAAAATCAATGAAGTGTACTCGTATTACATCGCAATAGAAATAAAATATAGGAAAATACAATAAAATGAAAATAAAAGGGTAGTAGAGTAACTTTTTATCTATAAATGGTCCAATGTTGAAAAAAATGTTCACGTTTCTGAATGTGCGGTCAGTGGGTCGTCTTATGGTGCCTAACAGCTGTATTTTAGAGAAACCATGTTTTATTTTTAAATGTGGAATAGTGATAACGCATTAGTACAGAATTTTGAGAACGACTTTTTGTGATCGATAATTTGAACAAAAACGCGTCGTAATCATGTTTCGCTTTTGTATACGTGCAATAAAACGCATGATCAGTGACATTACGAAACAATTTCATGCTGAAAATTACGATTCCTTTCATACTCTTCAAATTCCTACCAAACATAAACAAACAAAAATATCTATCTATGCGCCTAGATTTGCCTATAGCACACATTCAGTCTACTTTGTAGAACTAACATAACATCCACCCATGAAACAAAGCATTTCACGTTTATGCATATTCTTACTGGTTCATACCCACTAATAAACATAATGTAAAAGGCACCACGTTATGGATAAAAACTTACCGTTTTACGACCATGATAGAATCCGTCTCCTCGTTTGTGGACCCTATGATTCGAACTATACTTTACAAACGGCACTAACAATATCGGAAACACCATGAATTTTATTATATCACCAGCAATTCAATTTACGAAATTCACACATCGCTACAAAGCGATAAACACACTTTTCTTCATTATTTCACTAACTTCGAATAATACACACTCCACTGTGATGAACATCAAATCTCATAAACACAAACTAAAACTAAAATGTGTTTTTAGATTACAATAGCGCGAACTTCACTACAATACGTACCGACGACGAAAACATTACACTGCTGCCAACATTCCGTAAAGAAAAGTAAATAAAGTTATTAATAATTTTCTAACCTAATTTTTAGAACCAGCAATGTTATTCTGATCACGATATAATTATGAATGAATAAATGTCGAACGTTTGTTTTTCAATTTCGTTTCCGAGAAATTAACGTCCACAAGGCAAAATGGTAACAAAGTATGAGGTGTCCGTTTAGCCAACCCAACGTTACAATTTTGTTGAGCCGTCTGATATTCTCGATATTCTCACTGCTCCATTACCACAGAACACTAATAATGTCCAGTACAGATGAACGCTGGGTGCGTCGTTGTTCTAAAGCCTGCTACACACGCTCGGCACCAGCCCGAATAATACAAACAAACAAAAAAAATAGTTTAGAAACTAAAACACGACTACTAATATCGCGCTCTAAGAAGTACGAAACAAGAAAATATGGTTACGATGACAATTCGTCACCTTTACTATTTCTTCTCTATCCCTATCAAGTGACATTAACTAATCCGTCACCTTGTGCATCTAGTCATTTTTAATAACTCGTCTCATTCCCAACTCGTCCGTCCGTCTAAGCGCTAATGTGTGAACAGATTTATGGGCATTTTTTCTATTTCGCGCTTTTTTAACGCCCAACAAAAAGCGCTCGAGCGTTTGGCGTCTTAGGGAATTATAATATCTTTCAAGCAAACTGTCATACTATGCTGTCATACAATCACAGCTACATAACTATTTCAGACGACAGTATTTTCTTGTTTCCTGCTTTTTAGTTTAGAAATCTAAACTGTAAAGTTTATGAACTTTTTTAAAGGCTTTGTATTTCGTTATATAATGGCTACGTCTGTAGAAATGTAGATAAATACATTACTAAGGTATTATGCGGTTTAATAAACTAAAAATACATGAATATAAAAATACAAAATTAAAATAAATACATTACTTGTTATAATTCTTTAAAAACAAGATGGCGACGTTTGGTCCACATCATAAAACATTTTCATGCAGCCATTTACAGTTCTTTTTAGTTGTGCAGTAGCTCGTCAACTAAACATACTTTGACCACAACTCTCGAGCATGCCGCTATGTCACAGAGACGCCATCTTGACCTACCAGTCAATGCGAGTGCGCTTTGGTTCCAATTTTGGCTTAGTATGAGGCCCTTCGTAAACAACGTGACGTAATTTTCCGATATCTTACCACTTAGGTATCTATGCAACTACCACAATATAAATCATAGGGATTCATTGGGGATGGGTACACGTCGCCGACATTTTAATTAATTTGTTTTGCGGTAGTCGCTTAGATAACAAAGTTGTAAGGTAGGCTAGCGTCGCATTGCATGACGCGAAATTTGATTGACGATATTGGTTACATTCGGCCGAAGAAAGTGTATGGACAGTCGCTAGTGTTTGCTAGTGGATTCACACGGGTTGACGATATCACTTCGATATCGATTTGCATATACGTGCTAATAACAATGCACACGATTGTTTTTTCTTTATAAATACCAGAAATCATTTTTTATTGGCACCGCCTTATTATGTCGTAGTAGTAAGGTTGACTTTCTTTGTTCACGGTCGGATTGCATCGCATCGCTCCGTTAGCGTTTGAATCAGCAATCGACTCGATATTGCAGCAAGCTCGCTAAGAAAACTATGACTTGTCATAACTTGTCGACAGCCACTGAGATTACCTAAACCGTTCGCTAAGTTTTGATAACAGCAATTGTGCATAGCTTATGTCGATTTTTATAGTATTTTTACAAAGACATTAAATTGTACCTATATTTAATCTCTTTGTATTTTTAGGTATAAGAACAAAGAAAAAGATTGGTGACTATCGGCCCAAACCTTAATGTAACAGATATGTAACTAGGTACAATGCCCGAATGAATACCAATGGCTAGAATGTGCAACCAATTTCATTTATTTAATAAACAATAATTATTATTGATAAATTTTCCAAGAAAAACATTATTGGCGATTAGAACTGACTTACTGACATATCAACATACAGCCGAAACTACTGGGGCTAGGAATGTGAAATTTTGCACACGGCTGCCTATTATAATGTAGGGGCGCACTAAGAAGGGGTTTTTGGAAATTTAACCTTTAAGGGGGTGAAAAGGGGGAATTAGGAAAGTACGTAACCCACGCGGACGAAGTCGCGGGCAAAGTGCTAGTTACTCATAATGCTATTTCATTCAAATAAGGTGTTTGTAGTGATAAACTACTAACAAATAAATAAATAGAAATAGGAAAATTCTGTATGATTCAAATACTAAAAAAAAAACGACGGGTTGCACTCTGGGAGTGCCGGCAGAAGTGAAAACTTGAATAGTAATTGTTGGAAATATCTTGTGAACAGATTTTAGTAAAACTCGCAAAAATGGTTGACTTTTTATTTCAATAATTTTCCAATGTGACGTACATCTTTTATAAACAATGTTACCTAGCAACGAATGTATCCAGCATACAAACTTCTTTAAAAGTAATAAAGTCACACGAACATTCACGCAAGCGCCCTGCGCCGTCCTACGCTTTTTCGATCAGGTCACGTGTCCTGACGTCCTACGCTTTTTCGATCAGGTCACGTGTCCTGACGCGAGTTTAAGATTTTATACCCATTACAGCAAAAGTGCTCAACGCCGCTAAAGAAGTTTTCACTTCAAAATACATGTAGTAAGATACGAGGTAGTTAGCTTTGATTGCCGGCAATAGCCGGTGAATTACTTGCGACCACATACAACATCGCCAAAGACAGATTTATAATTCACCAGCTAGTTGCCTGTGATCAATGTCACTACGTGTGTGTGTACCCGGATTATCCTAAATTATTGACTACGACGAGAATATCACGCTAAAACATGCGCTATCACCAGCGCGGGAAATTTAAATGTCATTCTTTACATTTTTAAATTCTTTTCCTAGTTATTTCACCAATTCCATTACGTGGAATTTAAAAGATCAAATGAAAGTGAAAGTTTTCTTCTAACAAGTTTATAAGTCCAATAAGCGCCTAGTATAAGAATATCATTGAAAAAAAATGAACTCCAAGTTAACAGGTAAACGAGCAATAGGTAAGTACAGAAATAGAGAAAAAAATATCACGCGGTGAGATCCTCGATTTTGTAATTATCTTTTGCTACATAATAGCAAGTTATAATATATTAAGCACTTAAAACCTACAACCAAAAATCCTACAACCAACAGACTTACCTACAACAGCAGGTTGACAGCCCCAAATGGGTGATCCAGCGCTGCCCGATGACACCGCGGTTTACTGCTACAAAAGTTATAAAATCGCACCAAAACCGATATAAATGTACACAAAAGAACAACTTACCGTTTCAAACGCGACCTAATACTCTCATCCATCAAAAGACGCAAATAAACTGAATTTATAACAACACTACCCCCTCTTGTCTTAACGCAAACATATTTTTTTACCGATTTAACCCTTTCAACAAGTTTACTCTTCGAAAACTTTCTTATTTTTCGCTCCTGAGATTTGCAATAGAAACCCATAATAAGTTAAATATTTTGATAGACTTAATATATTGACTAGAATGTATTATTAAGTCTTAGTATGTACACTGCACTCTGTTCAGCGCGAAATAAATTTGATAGTAGGAAACTTGCTTCGACTTTGTATCGTACAGCAGGGTTGGGTGTTCGTGTAGCGACATGTCGAACGCCGTAGTGCTGTTCACTTTCGAGCACTATTATGTCCATCTGGGCCAATCAGAAACTCAATAAATCAAACTTATCCTGTACGTATACCTAAATGGCTAACAATAAAAGGACACGAGCATACAGGTTATATTATTCTTTTTCCGGATATTTAAAAGCCTTCTCACAGCGTTCTAAAAATATTTACTGCGCAGTTCAAGGTTATTCACGCGGAATAATAAATCAAGATAAAAGATTTATCAGTACAATAATTACGTGTTTTTATCAATTGATTATCATTTATGGTAAACAATACGACAAACAGATTTGGACAGGTCAAGGAACATTATCTCTAAGCTTGCAAAAACATGTCATTGTTGATTAAAATAACGGAAAGTTTATCTATTTATCTAACACGCAAACAGAATATTAAATGTTAGAATATTAGATGTAGCTACATGGAAATAAATTCCCGCCAATTGCACCAAGTGGAGCAAATTGAAAACAAAGGAATGTCTGTGTATGTAATTAACGGCGCCGGTTACTATCTCTCTGCCTATACCTTTACAGATAACGGTACATATGTGTTTATAAGTAAGTCTTCGATTAAAATAGTTTGCCCCGACACAGGAAGCCTCAAAACATCTAGAACAACACTAATGTTTGCTTTGTTAGATGCACTTTTCCATACTTGTGAACGTTTCAAAGCTAGGCACAGAGTTGCACTGTGTACATAGCGCTAACACTATGACGCATCATGCTTAGTCATTTAGAAGGCAGTGAGACACGGTGTGACACAAGTCACAGTTGGAAAACGTCACTCTATGCAGGTTTGAACTTGTCTGTGTGTTTATTTATCATTGCGGTGGCGGACTTGTGATGTAATCAGTTGACAGTTTGTACATACGTTTATGAGTATACAGGCCACGCCACATTCCAGTATTGATTTGTGAGCTTCGCCATATTCTTGGGAGCAATATCTTTGTTATAGTTTATACCTATCTTTGTATAGCTTTTTATATCTTTTGTATTGTTTGTTCAACGTGTAACGAACGATGATAACATTATGATCCCAGGTAGTTAGTGCTGTCGATTCTATTTTTGCACACTTTATGTGAAAGTTCAAGCCTTTTATATAGCTCCTATACCACTTTCAGACACAAATAAAAGTTCTTTGGCCTTGTAAAATGCAATTATTAACGTAGCCAATTATTTCGAATATAAAAATTAAAACCCTCTTCAATTTCTGCCACTCTCAAATAAAATAAAAACCATTCATATATAAACATTTACTTTATTGCTTTAAGTATTTATTTAAAAAAACAATGTAAGATATATCTCGGAACTTATCAACAATATGACTTTTGTTAGGTTACAACCAAATTATGGTCTAAGGCAGATCATAAGACTATTGGTGTACAATTGTTTCTCTAAAATATAATACATCTCTTACAAATAAACAGTAAAATGATACACTGTAGTACATTCACAAGCTAATTACTCATTCATTAAAGGTAGTTAAAAGTCAATTAGTCACTAACCCAACAGTGGTACAGTGGGTTAAAAATGGTCTGCAAGGTTTTGAATATTTTTAGCGCGTCATAAAACGGTGATTTAGCTTACATTTTACTGAGGGCCCACAAATGCTATTTTAGCGAAATTATTATAAGCATTAAAATTTTAATACATCTTTTAAATCCGCTCTATTGGTTAATCAATAGAATATGAAATTCAGTTACTTTTACGATTTTTATCGCAATTTGAATCTGTGAATATTAAGACGTACAGACGCCAGCACATCAACCTACCTCAAACCGTCAAATTTCTTTAATAGATTTTATCAAAGACCTGCTGGAGTCTGTACATCAGATTTTCCACTTCCAATGTGATCGCCGTGTTCACTTGTCTCTCTCACACTTATCGGCCAGTTTTTACTAGATATTTGAATACGAAAGGCTCTGTCCACTCTCTATGTCTATGCACTGCACTAGCTCATTGTAGCTTTCTATCGTCCGGGGTCGCGGAACTAACGAGCTACCGTGACCCCGAAACGTAAAGGGCTATTGAAGGACACCATGGATTTTATCCCTCTTGCCCTGCCCGGGGTGGAAGGACTCATTTGATGATATTACCACGCTTAAAAAAGCTATCTATGGCATATTTGTATGAAAAATCACGTGTTCGTATTTTCGAAGGCAGACGATGTTTGCCGAAGTGCATTCTCAACCTGGGTGAGCTGTAAACCATTTTTAAACCACTGTATATTATTTCAACACTCTTACAATTTTTCTACATCACATAACAACATCTAATCTACATCAAAACTATAAACTATTGTAACCATTCTAGTTGTCTTTTCTACATTAATTTTCCTTTAAGAGCAAAGCGTATTAGGTATATCATATAAATTTGTATATAACATAGATATTGTTGAAATTTTGTAACAAGAAAAAACGATTTTTTCTTAAGCCCTGTTTGCACCAAAGCGGAGAGAAGCGGGAATTTTCAAGCTACGTTTGAAATCAAATATCGAATTTCTCTTAGGTATCTCTTGTGGTTGGTCAAATCTGGCTCGTTTCCGCCTTAGTAGAACCCGGGCCTTATAGTAAAATCACATTAATACGCACAGATCTGCATTTTTTTTTTTCTATTCCGTCTTAAAGAATGGCAACTTACTAGTTTGTTAGTGCTTCTGATGTGAATGAATGCGGGTAGTTGTGACTTGACTTCTCGCTCTATCAAAATATGACTTTACATGATACTCTCAAATGCTGATCTTTGCGCAAAAATGTCACTGTACCGTGCTTAAATAACTGAATACACAAACTAGCTTTCTAAACATTTCTAAAATTTCAATAAATTAAATCAGTCAAAAAACGTAGCACATCAACCTACTCCAGTGTCACGTCCCAATGGAACATGAACCTTCTACTTTTGTGATAAAGTTGAAAATCCATCTTAGACAGATTGAGATAGCTTGATGTGCTGGCGTTTGTACATGTTCCTATTTCTTGTAAACACTCCCCACAATAATTCACTAACATTCGGTTTTTATTGGCAAAATGGGTATAAATACTAATTTAGGGAAGTGAACGCACTCACGGCCTACTCACGACTTGGTCTAAGCGATGAGCGATGTGACGGGCGGCGCGAATAAGACATCCGTTACTTTGTAAGTTCGCGAATTTGCCACTGGCGGAGCCTCGTGGCATGTGTCAAACAATTCTATACATTTGATCTTTCCGCTCACCGCCCCGCGCTGTCTCCGCTCACAGCGGCTATGTCGTTAACGGGACGTTAACGACTCGGAATAGGCTTTAGCCGATCAGAAGACGTATTCCACATTGCATATTTTTTATAATTTATGATAGAGCGAGTTCTATCGAGCCGCTTCAATCAAACGAGACCGATATCGTATTTTTAGCTCTTAAACCATGGACGGAACCCGTTGTTGACTGGCTCAAGTCGGTTTCACGTCGGTTAGTGCGTCCCTAAGTATACACGGGATTTTTAAATAGGCGAGTTTTATTTCACCAAGTTATGTACGAGGAAAGGTGTACATATAAGCAGAGAGAAGTAAATAATCACCGAGTCAAAAACACTGCATACATTATATTATTTTACAACAATACAAAAAAAAACAATACAGGGTGGCGATTTAGTCGTAGTTTAGTCTGCATAAGTCTATGATGTAACCTAGTGTGCCCTAGTTAAGAATTGTGTATCGATTTTTAACAGCCCTCGGGAAGGCTCCTTTTTCTTGAACTACACAATTTTCCCAATGAACACACATTTCACATTCAATACACTAATGACTGATATTTTAAATGACATCAAGAAAATACAAAAAAATAATCTTGGATCAGATACGACTGCATAAACAATGTTCTTCAGAATGACGCGTAGAATTGCTCCCTTGGCTAAATTCTAGGTGACTAAATTTCCACCCTGTATGTGTAACAAATAAGAAACAGAACTGAGATATTAAATTTGAATTTCACAATTTTATTTCGACCTAAAATATTTTCCAATGTTATTATTATTTTAGTAAAAATAAAATCGTAACTTAATTCAAAATTAAACTAACTAAAGTTAAAACATTAGGTGACCATTAAATTACGCTGTATATACCATTTTTTCAACAATACTTGCGCGATTAGAAGCTCTTGCACATTATGTAGGCGGCAACATCGGCAGATTTTGCCGCGTGGGTACGCAAGCCATCCTAATAAACGGTTTAATCATAGTCGCCGGCATATTGAGTAGGAGCCTTTATAGTACGCCCTTATTGATTAATTAGCTAACTTATCTATAAAATAATCAGTTAAGTAACATAATTACCTATAGTAACCAGAATAAATTACGAAGTAGTTCTATGAACAGATTAAGTCACAGTTTTGATTACTACACTAGCGAGCAAAAGTATGGAGTCATTTACTTGGTATTGATCCGGGATAACTCTTTAAATAATGGCGTGATTCGAATGAATTTGGTATCAATTTAAAGTTAAACCTTTGAAATATTTAACTAGTTTCAAGTACTCAAGATATACCTACATATTATAAGTGATTCCATAATTTTGCTCGCGAGTGTAGTTACTCTGGGTAATGAATGACGTAACTAAATTATCGTTTTCGCAAAAAACTATGTAAAACGATTCAGGGATCTATAGATAGATAGTTTCTAGCGCGTTCAGATTTAGCACAATAAAAACGGCGCTGGAAATTGTTACCACACTTTGTGTTATACTGATTAAATCCGATATAATATATTTTACAACACATGTATTTAGGTAGAGGAGAAAATAAAGCCACATAAAAGAGTTTTTTTTTTGTTTGTGATTTCTGTTCGAAATATGCCAAAAAACGGTTACTAGCCTCTGTCTTTAAATATTACTTTTAGTTCACTTTTTGTAATCACTTTTGTTTATTAATATCATTCTTAATAATAGATAATGCTAGCCAAAACAAAATTATGTTCCTAATCTTGATTTGCGAGGTTGAATTATTGCTTCAATATTAACCTATTATTATGTCTTCAAATTCAATTATTAGTAGATGGTACTTTATTTTGAAAGCTAGCAATGTTTTTGCGACATTAATCAAATACTACTTCGCCATTTTTAATTAGATAACTGTTTGAGATATTCTTATATTCTTTATTTCTACTTATTTTGAAGATACAACACAGTACCTCAATTAAAAAGATACTACATAGTATTAACTAATCATTTATGATATTTATTACCATTGTATCCGACCAGAGTCTCCTTAATTAATATAAAGCTTTTAATTTTAAATATTTTTCGGCTTGAAGTTGCAAATCTGCAGCCCAGATAATGATTACGTTTACAAACATAACTTCTCAAGCTAAGGCAGCTTAACTTAAACGCCCAAGTATACACCCAGCAAAATTATCTCTTTTTTTCACAAATTCACAATATCGTTATTCGCAATGTTTTAACTTGATTTGTTAATATCAGATTCCAATGTTTTCCTCCTGTATTCTTGATTGCTTAACTGGAAAAGCGACATTTTGACGTGACAACGTCTTATAAATTGGTTTGCCGGGTAACACTTCAAGAAACTGCGTTACGCTCCGCTCGCGTTATGCGCTCTCAATGAGAGCGAGTGAGAGGCACGCGTCCCTTTCACTCGGGCATGGTTAGCCTAAAATTATTTTACCACTCAAAGTCGTTGTCACGTAAAACTTTCGCCCGTATACCGACTTTACAGGCAACCAATTTTTTTTTCTCGTGTCTAGATAGCGCAATGTGTTTTAGAACAGTCTGTTTTCTGGCCAAAGCCCGATGTTTTCCGGAATCACCCGATATTTTTCAGAAAAGCCTGATTGTTTTCGAAATAGCCAGTTTATTTTCCAAATCGGCCGATGTTTTTCGAAAAGGCCTACAATACTTTTCGGACACACAAATAATGGCTCCAGCTAAAAACTATAATCGGACTTGCCCACATTATTCTGTTTGGTATTGAATCCTAAGCTAGCTATCGTTAGCATCCAATACAACGGAGTGAACATCAATATTCCTCGTAATCGTAATAGTCATCGTCTTGTCCATTCTGCAACATTGCGGCTAGGGACAGCTCACCACCAACGTCCACTGGGTCCGGTTCTATTTCATCTTCGTAGTCATCCACAATATCTGAAGAGAGAAATAAAGCATAGTTAAATATACCATTTGTCCCAAAAAACACATCTGCTAGTAAAATATTGATTATGCGATTGAATATTAATATGATGCCTATATTGTTTAAATGATTACTTTTAATACTATTTTGTCATACAATTATTTTTGGCTGCAGCTGTTTTATTTTGTCGTTAGAAGTTATTGCAAAAAACATATTTTGTATCTCTTTCTTTATTTTTTTTGTTAGTCTTTTTTTAGCAAAGGCCTCCTCTCCTTCTCTGCATTGTGTTCTCCATACACTCTACCACTAAATAAATATGTTCGTTCATCCCTCTTTGGGACTTGCCCTCTTAAAATGACGTCCGCTAAACCCATTCCATACAAAACTGCAGTAGTTTGACGTATATTTTTGGCACTTGAATGATAAAAGGAATATTTAAAAAAAAACACCTAGCTGATTTTGGTTAGGGTACAACTAGATAATACGCCCTAGTTTTACACACGCCCCATCATTCTAGCACTTATACTTACTGATCAAAATCACACGCGATTGTGGCCAGTGTTGGCGTACAAGATGGCCCTCGGCCTCGGCCATATTATACGCACAGTGGTCAACCCCGCGTGTGGTTCCGAGCAGTAAGTTTGAATTCTAGAATGACGGGGCGTTTGGTCAACTAGAGCGTACTGCCTAGTTTTTCCCTACGCGCAAAAAGATGGTTTTTTTTTATCAGCCTACACTGTCCCACTGCTGGGCAAAGGCCTCCCCCAAGTTTTTCCATGTATTCTTGTCCAGCGCCTCTTCGAACCAGCCCTCACAGTACGAGTCCAACTGTAAAATAAAAAGTTTACTATATATAAATAAATATATTTACCAGCAACAGGTTGCGGCGTGGGCGGCGCCATGGGGCCGGGGGTGCGCGGGCCGGGGGCGGGAGACGCGGGCGGGGGGTTCTTCTTCTTGCGCTTCTTCGGCACGGGCGATGCTGGGACTGTTACTGATGGGGTTGCTGGCTTGTTTCTGGAACAGATAAGATTAATGATAAGATAATTTGTCCTCAGAATGCCTTGTGGTACTAAGTTTGCTGTTGTACCACCCGTAATAAATAATTTTAAAAATTCTGGAGATCTAGAGAGTAAATGATCACGAAAATTTAAGATTCGTGCCGCTGCATAATCCATGTACCACAAATAACGATCAATGAAAGTCTGACCAGATTAGCGAGAATATGGCATGCGTACTTCGATTAAGGTCTATCCTTCTTGTGGACTAGCCTACTAAAAATCCATTACCATTTCTCATTTTATAGAACGCACCAATAAGCCCTATTTAGACGATGCAAGAACTCGCACGCAAGTTGCGTTACATTGCGGAATTTATAGGTACAACGAATTCAGTTGATCAAACAAATACCGCAGTGTCGTGAAACTCGCATGCGAGTTCTTGCTCCGTCTAAATGAAGCTTTAGGCCTTTCAAATTAAAAGAAAATTTACTTTTATATTTTCACTTTAATAGAAGTTTGTGTTCTATGAGTATAGTTTAAACATAAACCCATTTAAAAATAAATAACTTACTCAACAACGACAGTAGCCTTCGGCGTCGCAGGCGGTATCGGCGTGCCTGGATGATCTAAACTCTTCAAAATATCATAATTGATCTTTGAACTAATTTTCTTCTCGGCTATCATCTTCTCGATGGCCTCTCCCGCCGTCGCAGCATTACACGGAGTTCTCTTCTTGTAAGAACCTCGTAGTTTCTTCTTTTTGTCTTTATTCTCTTCTCTTTCTTTCGCGCGAAGTTCTTCTTTTACTTAAACATGTATGACTATAAATTAAGATTTTATGGTAATGCTAGCCGTTGGTTAAATGATCAATTTTTTGGTGGTGAATTAATAGGTCTCTTGAGCCCCTAGACAAGCGACCAATAAACGTTAACGCTCGGTAACACATTTTCAACTTTATACTCTAGCGCATAAATTTGAAAATCTATCAAAGATTACAGAGCGTTGTTGTTCGTTCCGTTCGCACTCACCAGTCTTTAATGAATCTTCAGCTTTATGTGCTTGGTTATTAAACAGAAAATCTATTAAATAATCCTGAGCGTTTACGTTTATCGCTTCTCGTTTGGTTACAGGGCCTGGATAGTTATGGATACAAATGTTAGATGGATATATCTTGTATGCAGGAACCGTTGGTCTGTGCAAGAATTGAATCCGGAAATATGCGCATGTAAGATACGTAGTTTTCTTTTTCAAATCCATCTAATGGTTGTCTTTAGCGTATCGTAAAAAATATCGTTTTTAGCGATAAGACTGCCCATTGTGTCAACAATTGGCAAAATATGTCCAATTGTATGTATCTGTAATTTGTATGGTGTTCATAATAAAGAATATTCTATCTATCTGTCTAGGTTGTCGTTGCTATTGCATTTCATTTCAAACTATGGACGTTTGTCCTGTCTCCGTTTCTAAATCACTGATCTAATTGTTACGCAATGTTGACCTCTTTGAGTACGCTTGCGAAGGCGCCTGAGTCGTGACCCAATAATCCATATATTTACATCGCATTGCAATACGCGTCGAGTAGATATAGGTAGTTACTCGACGCGCACTGTATAAAAGATACTATAAGCATTTTTTTTCTTTAGGGTGTGGGAAATCATCCATCATTGACTCCTTTCACTCTGGGTGGGTGGGTCTTTCACTGTCGGCCTCATCTCAAAGCTCAAAGTCGCTCAACGAGCTATGGAGAGAGCTATGCTCGGTGTTTCTCTACGTGATCGAATCCGAAATGAGGAGATCCGTAGACGAACTAAAGTCACCGACATAGCCCACCGGATTAGCAAGCTGAAGTGGCAATGGGCAGGCCATATTGCTCGCCGAGCAGATGGCCGATGGGGTCGAAAAGTACTAGAGTGGAGACCACGGACTAGCAAGCGCAGCGTAGGACGTCCACCAACAAGGTGGAATTTATAAAGGTCGCCGGAAGACGCTGGATGCAGGTCGCTTCCAACCGGTACATGTGGAGATCTAAAGGGGAGGCCTATGTTCAGCAGTGGACGTCCTATGGCTGAGATGATGATGATGAGTCTGGGTGTACCGAAAGGAACTGACAGACTCGTACCGACTAAAACCCACCCTGTTTCTCCAATTGCCCTTTGGGTTCTAGTGCCAAGGTAACTTGGAATCCGACAGATCCCGTTGCGCTCCACAAAGAGCCGACATGAGATAACGCTCAACGGAAAGCCCAACGTCTATTTTTTCTAAAGATTAATATATTCTTTATTGTGCACAAACTTTACAATGAAAACCTAACTTAAAATTACATTCACAAAGGTGAGCTTATTTCTTTAAAGAGATCTCTTCCAGCCAACCTGTAAAACTGATTTGTGCTTTATTAATCGCCGACATCTGTATTTACGAGTTGCATCATCCTCCACGTCTAGAGAGTCGTGCTAGCTCATTTAATTTTACCTTATACATTTAAGAAGCTAATGGATGAATAATAATCACTGCTAACACACACATACATACCCACAAACTGTACATAGTTGGGTTAACCCCACAACCCTCCGGCCTTTAACACAAATAATATTTAAATTTTCGTTAATGCGCATAGGCCTTCCATATTTTAACAATAAATTGTACCTACCCAGTTATGCTAAAATGTACACTTACTTCTACAGTTTCCGGTTTAATGATACTTTTGAATAATTAAATCCGTTAATGAGTTTTTATTTTATAAGCTCTCATTTGGCAAATATTTTTTTCTAAATGGTTATGTCTAATGGTTACTAGAACACGTTTACCGTATATGATTACTTCTAATAATATTTTGATCCTGTGTGTGTGTGTATATGATACTGTGACGTCTGATAGAGGAGAATGGAGGAAACAAACGTGTTGCGCCGGCCCCAAGTAAAATGGGATAAGGGCAGGAAGATGATAATGATTATAAACTGAATTCGATGTGTGGATCCAACAATGTAGTTACATTTTTATCAAAATAGGACCCGAGACTCTTGGTTATTTTTCGTTGTCCCTCATATTTTCAGATTTGGTTATCGACGCCAACCTGGAACATACACCTAGAATTCTGCCGTCGTAAATGAAAACACAGTAACCTAAATGGCTGTCCATTGAAGTTACTGTGTTTTCGGCAGAATTATAAGTAGAAGACTCCCCGGATAGTTGGTAAATAAGAAAAAAGAAAAACCCAATCAAAAGCCAAACCCAACTTCGAAAAGATATTATATAGATATAATATCTAAATGTAATATAATATATAAATATAATATATGAATCTATATAATATCTAAAGATATTATACAGATTTATATTAGATACTTCAGTTGACATATGTAGTTCAATCCTTACGGTTTGTGAATACAGTATATTTTAGCATAACCAGCTCAACTCCTCAACCAAACTAAAAACAACTTACTTTTCTGTTCCCTTAGATATCCTGCATTGATCTTGTTCCACAGCAACGCCTTATGTTTGACTTCCTCATCCGTCATGATGAGAGAATTGATGTAGTCTTCATCTTTCTGGTCCAGGACCAGTTCATCAGCATTGTGGAGGTCTTTGGCCGACGTCTTCGGTTCAGGTCTTACGAACTTATCAGATTTGTCTTCCTGACTTGTCCCTGCGAGACCTATAACGGCTAGATCTGGACCTGGAATAAAATAAAATAATATAATTATATTTTTAAACATTGCTTCACGCTAGGAATTTCTCCTCTGTCGTAGGAGACACAGAAACAACTTTCAAACTTTCTCAAACATAGAAAACTCATTTACACAAACACCCAGACCCGAGGCAACCACTTGTAGGCTATAAATATGTATGTGTTCTGTGCAAGGATCAAACCCGCGATACGTTGCGCAGCAGTCGAATGCTCACATTTAAAATTTACAATACGTCATGCCAAGGTGTCATTTTTACTGCCATCTGTCCAATATTTTTCAAAACTAACGATAACTGACGGACTAATTAGAAACTAACATTTTATCATTACTTGGCATTGAACCATTGGTTCAATAAAAATTAAATTAAGCTGTAAAATTCATCATCATCAATGAATTGCAAGTTTTTTAAATGGACTTCCTTAATTAAAATGTCTGTTTAACATAAATGCATTATGCTGGTGTGACATTCAATAGACTAATTAGCTTTTTAGAGCATAAGTTATTGTCATAATGCGTTAGGGTCAGCTCAGACCGTCACGTGACGCTGCGCGCACATTTAAATAGAGCTACTCAAAATCTAACTCTATTTCCTACACGAAAAGATACACCTTTCGCAATGCAGCGTGACGCAGCGCGGCGCCGCCCTCATTTTAATAGCGACTCAAAATCGAACTTTATTTACACCACGAAAAGATATCGTTACACATTTGCAGTATCGTTGTGTCACGTCGCGCCGCGTCGCGTCTCGGTGTGAGCTGACCCTATTTTTTTTTTTTTTTTTTGCGTGGTAAAATCATCAAATGAGTCCTCCCACCCAGGGCAGGGCGGGAGGGACTGTCAGACTTGTACTGACTAAAATCCACGGTGTCCTTCACGAGCCCTTTACGTACCGGGGTTACGGTGATGGGTAAGACCCGCGACCCCGTCAGTTTGCTGACACTCCTTGAGGCGCGCGTGGAACACAACGCGCCGTCGACCCGGGCATGGTCCATGGTCGGGCAGCGAGTCGCCCATTACTTGCTGCCCGCATGCCCGCGCCTACGGCGGCCGGAGATCGTCTGGCGACGTCCGTCGCCGTGGGCGTCTACCACTGCGGGTGGGTCGGAGGGAGGACACTGTTCTCTCCCTCACGCGGCACGCCTCCTCCTTCGCGAGCATGACTGCTTCGCAGAAGGAGGCGACCGCTTCCCACTCCGTCTCGCCCCGCAGCATGGCCTCGACTAATGCCGGGCGCGAGAGGTCTCCGCCTATCGCCGTCGTGAGGACACGGCGGTGCTCTGCCCAAGCGGGGCAGTTCTGCACCGTATGCTCCACCGTGTCCTCAGGACGGTCCTCGCAGTGGTGACACCCAGGCGTTTCCTCCCTCCTTATCAGACACAGGAACCTCCCGAAACTTCCGTGTCCGGTGAGGACCTGCGTCATGCGGAAGGTAAGGACGCCGTGACGCCTATCCAGCCACTCCTCAAAGAGGGGTCTTACCGCCGGTGTGAGCTGACCCTTAGAGTAAAATTTGGTAATACGCCCTAGTTGACAAACGCCCCGTCATTCTAGCACTGAAACTTACTGCTCGGAACCACACGCGAAATTGGCCGCTGTTGGCGTATAACACGGCCCTTGGCCTCGTCCAGAATGTTGGAATGATGACTATCAAGTCTGACATCTTTACGAAGAAAAAAAATTTTGACGACTTTCGACTAGACCATTTGCTAGAAAGATTATGAATATGTTCGTAGAGATGTTTGGCTCTATACATCGCTCTGTTCGTTGTTCAATTCAACAAAATTAAAAACGGCGAATGCTCTATTTTCTGTTACAAGTAAATGCACAGTACTGTTACATTTTAATGTACAATGAGCGAAATCTACGTGGAATTATTTCGTCATCGACTGTCGACTGATAAAAAATTAATTTAAATAACATACCTAATCCTTTTTCATGCTTCATCTTTTCACTTTTACATGCACTATCTTCTTTCTCCTGTACATTTTCAGCTATTTCTCCTATGAGGTCTAATGCGTCTTCTGCTGCAAATCTTGAAGCCTCTGCATCTTCCGAAGTTGTTTCGTCTGGAATAATAAAACATATTATTATTTTTGACTTTGTCTCTATTCTGTATTACTTCTGACCACTAAAAAAGTTTCTAAAATATTCCATGTCACTAAGAGTTACATGAAATATTCTATTCTGTAGCTCAAGAAATAGAGTCGGTATTTGATTAGGAACAATGTTGCTGAAGTGACGGTTTTAGATCGCCTAGACGAGAGTCTATTGCACGGAGGTCTCGGGTTAGATTCCTGGTCGGCCAAAGTGTTGTTGGGATTTTCTATCACCCGGGCACAAATCCACGAAGTCTGGATTTGTGCCCGGTTGATGGAAAAAGCACCCTATTACATAGAACTTCTGTCAAACCCTTTGTGAATTAAAGGTGTGATTATATTTTAGGTTGGAAAATCATCAGGTTAGTGTTTCTACTCTTTTACCCCGGGCGAAAGGGACTGTCGGTTTCGAAATGACTGTCAGTTCGAAATTAGAACCTTACATTATTGGAACAAAGTGCTTTTTAGACAAAATAAAATGTGATCTCAATAACGCAGAACAAGTAAATAATTAGGTATGAGTAAAATACAAGTAAGCATAGTAAAACATTCGCATTGTTACTAATGAATTCAAATTATCATAAATCGTTTCGCATTACTTTTATATGTAAGTACCTACTGGCTTTTGCGTTAGGCTGATAACCTGAAATTTCAATGTCAAAAACAAAAAGAAAAAAACAAACATACAGCACTAATGTTCGCTCTGCTGAGTTCACCAGAGTGAACATAAGTGCCGCAGACTGTGCCGGCGAACGGTGAAATATTTTACAAGTATTTGCAACGTTCACGGTGGAGCATACGGTGCAGGACTGCCCCGCTTGGGTAGAGCACCACCGTGTCCTCACGACGGCTATAGACGGAGACCTCTCGCGCCCGGCATTGGTAGAGGCCATGCTGCGTGGCGAGACGGAGTGGGAAGTGGCTGCCTCCTTCTGCGAAGCAGTCATCCTCGCGAAGGAGGAGGCGGGCCGCGTGAGGGAGAGAACAGCGTCCTCCCTCCACCCCAGCCGCAGTGGTAGACGCCCACGGCGACAGACGTCGGCAGATCTCCGGCCACCCTAGGCGCGGGCATACGGGCAGCGAGTAATGGGCAACTCGCTGTCAGACCATGGACCATGCCCGGGTCGTCGGCGCGTTTTGTTCCACGCGCGCCTCAAAGAGTGTCAGCAAAAATGACGGGGCCCCCTTCTAGAGGGCCAAAGCCTGTCGGGGTCGCGGAACTTATGATTTACCGTGACCCCGGTACGTAAAGGGCTAGTGAAGGACACCGTGGATTTTAGTCAGTACAAGTCTGACAGTCCCTCCCTGCCCTGGGTGGGAGGGCTCATTTGATGATTTTACCACAAAAAAAAAAGTATTTGCAACGTTGATTATGTCGGCGGCGGCGGTGTAGCTGGCGGGATTGGCCTCGGGTATGCTATCTACCAAAGTATTGTCAACGCTTTGTTCAATAGCCGTATGTAGATTGCAAGCCGATATAGTGTGTAGGAGCTGTAAAATGGCAAAGACAAGTTCCGTTGACCCCCACAGTCCAAAATATAATACAATAAGATCGTGAGTATCTTTATCGTTCTTGCCTAACAGCATTTAAACTAGCATATTTTATGCAAATGAATAATGTAATTAACAACTGGGCGCCCAGGACCCGTTACGTAGTTTTTTATACATTAAATTCAATTAAAAACTTTTCTTAGCAAACTAATACAACCGAATTCCACATAATTTTTCTCATTTAATCCAAGATATGGTAACACTCGCATTGAGTGTCCCGTACATATCTATCAAATTGTGTCAACAATACACATGAAAGCGAGTTTCGTCGTATAACTCCGAAGACGTTCATCAAATCTTCGCTAAAAAAAAAATCAAAACTCATAACATATCAGTGAAGATATCGCAGAACTTACAAGAGATACATACAACAAAATTCAGTCGAAATTTTAACCTCCTTTTACAAGTCAAGATTTCTTATAATTCTGTCGAAAAGTGTATTTAACATCGCATTTAACTGTGTACAAATTTATTTATTTTTTTATAAATAAATTTGTACAGTCCAGTTTGTTCTGCCATCTGTACAAGATGGCAGAACAAACTGGACAACATTGCCCTTGATTGAAAATGTATGTATAGAAAAAAAACTGAAATAAAAAAAAAGTGCCATCTAAAGATAAGTAAGACTCGTCAAGAATCAAACTCGATAAAGTTGCGTCGACGTCCTTTTACAGAGTGGTTTTGGACACCTTCCACCGCCATCATCAGATTAGATCCACATCAGCTCAATTGACGGGCCCCCTATAAGCCCAAAGCCTGGAAGGGTCGCGGGACTGTCTCATCAGATATCCGCGACCCTGGAACGTAAAGGGGCATTGAAGGATCACCGTGAATTTTAATCATTACAAGTCTGACAGTCCCTCCCGTCCCGCTCTGGGTAGGAGGACTCATTTGATAATTTAACACCTTGCAAAAAAAAAACGTCAGCTCAATTGAAACCGGGAAATGAGTGAAAAAATTGCAAGATTTGATTACAGACAGACAACGGTACAAGTGAAACTAAACAAGCTCTTTTAAAACACCTAAATGATGGTGAAAACTGCATCAAAATCTTAACAAGAACAACAGACACGAAAAACTACTATATTTAAACAATTGTAAATACTATTTTCGTTTAACTTCCTGCAAAATAAAGCTGTCAAATATATTTTATATCACTGTTTATTTGAGCTGAATATTCAATTAAATTATAATTTAGCGATTTGTTAATGCAAATGACATTATAAGCAGATAAAACAGATACCGGCAATACATATTGCACATCGACCTTTGGAAAGAGATAATCGGCTAGTTTCGGCTTTATGGAACGTTATCTCTGTCACACACTGTCTCTGTCGCAACGAATGCGACTTTTGACGTCTGTCGTTGTGATTGGCTAGTGCAGCGTTTACCATTTACCGGGTCGCGAACCGGTACCGGGCCATCAAAATAAAATACCGGTTCACAGCATTCCCGCCTTGTTTTCTTCGAGGATTTATACCCACTTGACACAAGATCATTGATAGATTTTTAGTTATCTTGTCGTCCAGAATACGCAAAATTAGCTCATCAAGCAAATGAGCTGTTTGCACGCAAAATACGCATAAATGACATGGAGTTGCGGATACCAGCCCGTTATACAATACAAATTAGCAAACATCAAATGAGTCCTCCCACCCAGAGCAGAGCGGAAAGGACTGTCAGACTCGTACTGACTAAAATCCACGGTGGTCTTCAATAGCCCTTTACGTACCGGGGTCACGGTAAATCATAAGTCCCGCGACCCCGACAGGCTTTGGCCCTCTAGAGGGGGGGCCCGTCATTTTTGCTGACACTCTTTGAGGCGCGCGTGGAACACAACGCGCCGTCGACCCGTGCATGGTCCATGGTCGGACAGCGAGTTGCCCATTACTCGCTGCCCGCATGCCCGTGCCTAGGGTGGCCGGAGATCGTCTGGCGACGTCCGCCGCCGTGGGCGTCTACCACTGCGGCAGGGGTGGAGGGAGGACGCTGTCCTCTCCCTCGCGCGGCCCGCCTCCTCCTTCACGAGCATAACTGTTTCGCAGAAGGAGGCGACCGCTTCCCACTCCGTCTCGCCCCTAGCTGTTTACTTTAAGGCGAAAAACACATGAAAATTTGAATTTCACGGGTTACTACGGAGGAATCACTTTAAAAATATATATAGAAAAAAATTACTGTCTAACTATCACGATTTGTGAGATACAGCCTGGTGACAGACGGACAGACAGATGGAGCCCTAGTAAGGAACCCTTAAACTCACCTTCACATTTTTAAAATCAATTGGGATTAGATATCGTGGCTAAATGATTAAAGCCGCACAGGCCGATCTTCCGGGTTAAGTCGCGGTTGTTCTGTGGATGGAAGCCGTTGGTCCCGGGTGTCATTTGGAAATCTTTGACAATCGTTACTGTTAGTCAGAAGCTCATAAGTCTGACAAACAGTCTTACCATGGAGTCTCGTATTGCCCAGTTACTGGGTTGTGGAGGTCCGATAGGCAGTCGCTCCATTTAAAATACTGATATTTAGCTGCATGTGATTCGACTGGAAGCCGACCCCAATATAGTGGGGAAAAGGCTAGGCAGATGATGATTGGGATTAGATATATAAGAATAATAATATTAAATCTTACCAATTCCTAATACAGCAGTAGAAGTCCCAATAACAGCAGCAACTTTTCTTCTCTTATTGCCGTCCTTTTCTAACTGATGTTCTATCTCTTTCTGTAGATCGGTTAGCTCTCTTTCGCCATCTTCTTCATCCATTAACTGGAAACAAGAAAATAATTGGAATTAGATTCAATTACAAGAATAATAAAAACTACTTTTCTTTTTTGATGTTACCCCACACTAGCATTTTCTCCTGTGTCGTGGGTGCGTTTATAAACATAGAAACTCACGCACACAAACACCCAGACCCGGAAAAACTACTTGTAGGTCATACAAATATTTGTTCCGTGCGGGAATCCAACCCGCGACACGCTGCGCAATACAATCGCTCAGCTAATGCGCTAACCGATATCATTTTGGATACTAATGGGACAGCTCAGACATTAAAATTAAGAATTTTAACAAGACTTGTATCTAAGGTTTACAGTTCAGTTTACAATGCAGCATCACTATCATTACTACATAGTATAAGTAAAGTCGCTTCCCGCTGTCTGTCTGTCTGTCCCTATGTATGCTTAGATCTTTAAAACTACGCAACGTAGCTTTTTTATTAGATAGAGTGATTCAAGAGGAACGTTTATATGTATAATACATGCATAATATAGTAGAGATTGTACCCGTGCGAAGCCGGGGCGGGTCGGTAGTAGTTGTTTAAGACAGTTTGGCTAAGAATAGTATTTATTATTATTACTTCTTTCTCTTTTCACAGCTCTTTATCTTGACTTGTTCGTTAAAATTGTATTCTTAATATTACTTATTTCTGTTAAATAATCAGTAATATTATAAAACAAAGTGCCCCACCGCGGCTGTCTGTCTTTAAATTCGTGATATTCTCAGAAACTACACAACAGATTTTTATGCAGTTTCCACCAATAGACAGAATTCATGTGGACGGTTAAAAGCGGTTCCGAGACTTGTTTTAAGTAATAGATTTTTTGTTTATTATTATATGTTTATTTTTCCTCATAGTTTCAGATTTCGCTATCCAAGCCTCTTCAAAATACATCCAATTGAATAAAAAGATATATTTCATTTATTAAGGTGTTATATGTTTGACCTATAAGTGTGTGTGCGTGCGTATGCCTGTGGCACCGTAGGTAACTATTAACTAAGCTCTGAAACGGGTAAACCGATTTTAATGCTGTTGTTTAAAAATTTGAAAGTAGGATTTCTAGTGATGGCCGTTTCAAGGTAATCACCTCTTTTATTATGCGTTCGGGGGCTTTTTAATTTATTAAATTTAATCTATTAACTTGTTATTTATTTCTACGTAGTTACCTATTAAACCTCCACCTATATGTAAATATCCTATGATACAGTTTATTTTTGCAACAAAAGCGATTTCGAGACTCAAATTAAGTATTTTTGGTTTTTCCTCATAGTTTTGAAATTGGTCACGTCCTCTTCAAAATTCACACAATAGGCATGTTGAGAGTATTAATAAATTGCAAAAGTTTTTAAATATTATGGATACATAACAGGCCTGTTGGTCTAGTGGTTAGTGACCCTGACTGCTATGCCGGAGGTCGTGGGTTCGATTCCCACACAGGACAAATGTTTGTGTGATGAGCACGATCATTTGTTCTGTGTCTGGGTGTAATATATCTATAATATGTATGTATTTAGAAATATATAAGTATGTTTATCAGTTGTCTAGTACCCATAACACAAGCTCCGCTTAGCTTGGGACTAGATGGCGTTGTGTGATAGTTGTGGAATATTTATTTATTATTTATTTATTTATTTACATATTTTTTCTTTTGTTAAATTGATAAAGATATAACGCATCAAAATTCGAGAGGGGCTCGTGACGTCAGAAGCATGTGCAAACTGCACATGCTTGTGACGTATTGGCAATATTAAAAGTATCGTATCTTCAAAATTTTGGTTTACGTAACAAAAGAAAAAAATACCTGTCTAGTATTTTTTGATAATCTTACTGACAGACTAATTTGTTTTTTTCAGCCATAGGGGAACAGTGTATAAGACGGGGACGCGAGGTACAATGGTGACATACACTCTTCAGCCATACTTAACACAACACTAACGTAGCGCAAGCGCCATCAGGACGTCATTTGCAAGCTGCCATTAACAAATGCTGTCCTGTTGGCGCTTGCGCTACGTTAGTATTGTGTTAAGTTTGCCTTAAGTGTGTGATTTCCCATCATGCCTCGCGTCCCCGTCTTAAACACTGTTCCCTTTTACCCTATTGATTAGCATAATCAGCCCATATTATTTTCACTCCTAGAACACAGACCTCCTCTCTATGAGAGGGACATGCAGGTCCAATGTGGGTAGCTAGATGTCACGTGTCTTTGATTTTTTAGTTTTAAGACATGTCTCACGATGTTTTCCTTCACCATTTCGAGAGCAGTGGTGATGAAATAAATTGCACAAAGTAATGCTCCTGGCTTGGTTTGAACCCACGACCCGTATCGTAAGGGTCACCAGTGCTGCCAATTATTTAAAGGTACCTAATTTAATTTGGTTTTACTTTAATTAAGGAAATTTAATTTTAAAGGGTGTTGGTGTATGTGAGTTTCTAAGCTTGTAAAATCACCCACGATACAGGAGAAATGTCTAGAGTGAGGCAAAGTTTTGTAAATAAAAATACTACCTACGCGTACTTAGAATAAATTACTCCACAAATACTATTGTTGATCAAGGAATTACAATCGTTCTTCAACTTGTCACCTCTAGTATTATTGTATTCAAATCGTGCATATATTTCGATACTTCTAATTTAAGCATGACTAGTATATTTCCTACTATACAGTTGGTGACGTATGGTACGAATATTATGCGTAAAGTGATTAATCGTGCGGAAGGATTATTTAAACCGGTTTGCGATTACAAAATATATTATGTTGTAGAAATATTATTGATTCTTAGTGACGGATCGACGAGCAGTGGGTGGGGTCTACTCTCATAGTCCGGAAATACGGGCCCGATCTTTTAAGTGAATCCCTAAGTTCTGACAACATATCGGGAGCCGTGATAACTGTACAATCATATTTAGAAAAATTAGTGAAATTTTTCTAAATTCTCTAAATGATTGTGAAAACCGAATCAAAATCCGTGGCGTAGATTTGAAGATCAACACGGTCACACGTACCTACACACTTTAGATAATGGCAAATAAATACCATAAAAAAACGTATTATCCATGCCAGAAAAGGAAAGAAAACCTGTGGTTTCCTGTGATAATTACATTATTAAAAATACCTTCGCCAATCGCTCTTTATCTCTCTTCCTGGCTGCTCTGAAGGCTGGTGGATCTTGTTCCTCTTCTAAGTCCACTGTCATGAACTCCTCCAAGGTCAGAGCACTGGAGGGCGTATCTCCGAACTCGAGGAGACGCTTGCGCAACGTCGATTCGTGCACTTTGACGATTCGGACAACATCGGCTGGCGTTCGATTGAATTCGTGGAGGCGAGCTGCTATGAGGAGGGCTGGAGAAGATAAAGATGGTCATGTTATTATGGAAATTTAAATTATGCTGATTTCATAACAAAAAAATAACATTGCGGCTTCTCGTATGGTTGGACCGAAGTTAATTACTTAACTTTACACTTACACACTTTTTTTATTTGACGTGGTAAAATCATCACATGAGTCCTCCCAGGGCAGAGCGGGAGGGACTGTCAGACTCGTTCTGACTAAAATCCACGGTGTCCTTCAATAGCCTTTTACGTACCGGGGTCACGGTAATTCGTGAGTCCCGCGACCCCGACAGGCTTTGGCCCTCTACTAGGGCCCCATCACTATGCTGACACTCCTTGAGGCGCGCGTGGAACACAACGCGACCCGGGCATGGTCCATGGTCGGACAGCGAGTCGCCCATTATTCGCCGCCCGTATGCCCGCGCGCACTTACACACTGCTTGATCTAAAAACCTTATCAGGAATCATACACTCGGCAATTTCAACCACAAATCAACATATTCACATTTTATCACACTTTCTGGAGTCTGAACAAGTTCTCATTTCATACCTTACGCAATTCTGTTATCATACAATACAACACAACAAATTAAAAGTCCAAACGAAGAACATTAATATAAGGTTGTTTATTCATTACACACATTCACTTATTCAGTACCTACCTCATTACTTTTTGTAACAAAGAGGAAATACTTGTCGATCAACCAAAAATTGTATAACAAATAACAAGTTAAGTATAAGGAATTAAATATTCGTACAGTAACCAAGGCCGTTTGTAACAGATAATTTTACTTCCGTGCAAAATAATTAGGTATAAAGAGTAAGCCATAGATGCAGTGAACAAAGAAACTTTTTTGTCATAATTGGATATTATAACAGTACAGGAAAAATCTATCGTGAGGGAACCAAAATGTCCTAGAACTTCGAAGACATGTGACATCTACCAACACGATGCTGTTGTACACAATCACTTGTAACAAGCAATTTTATAAAAATAAATATATATATTTATAATGTTTTTATGTATGTTTTTTATGTGCAAATTGTACACCTCGGACTACCAGCAGTATTGTTTCTCCTTTCTCATAAATCCATCCAAAGGTTGTCTTGAAAAGATCGCTTTTAGCGATAAGACCGACCATTGTGTCACCCTATGTATATGATAAATACTCTGTACTAATAATTTATATGGTGTGCATAATAAAGTGTATTCTATCTATCTATCTATCTACAATTCAACAAATCAATCATAATGTTCAGAGAGATTCAATTCGTAATTGGGTGGGACTAAAGCACGTGTAAATGCGGTACATATAATTATTATGTGAGCAGTGACCACACATTGTATATTGGGTAAACCTTTAGATCTAACATTTTGAGCTTGCTACGCTCGCTCTTACAGAGAGGCCTGTATCCCAGCAGTGGGAGACATTAGAAACTGATTATACTTGTAGATATTTGAAGAGAAATTAAAACACCTTTTTATAAGTATGAAAACCCGAATGTTTATTTTAATTAATATTTCGGATTGCTTCAAAAATGGTTGAGTCGTTGAGTTTGCAGATTGAGATCACAAGTTGCTTTTGCCATATGACATCTAGGGAATCACGTTTCGATAGCTCATAAAAATACTTTTAAACTCTGTAAGTATGTCAATCGATTGATAGTCTTTGTTCTACATTCGCTCAATTAATATTCGTAGCAAACAATGTGTGAATAAATTGTTAAGTTCATAGGTCGGTTCCAATTGAAGGGTACAGGGGCAAAACAGGGACATGATTTTGTGTAATTAACATTTTAAAGTTTTAAGTTCATAACTTTGTCTTTCATTTAATTGTTTACAAAATACTAATTGGAAGTTTAGTTTACCTTATGAAGATCATCTGTAGATATAAATAAACTTTTGTTAAATATTTACAACTATGAAAATATGAAAATAGAATGTCCTATACAAACAACCCATACAAATCTAGAATTGAAAATGTTTCCTCATAATTTTCCCCTTAACTACTTCATTAACTTCAAAAGGTGAAAATGAGTCCTCCCACCCAGGGCTGGGCGGGAGATACTGTCACACTTGACTGACTAAAATTCACGGTGTCCTTCAATAGCCCTTTACGTACCAGGGTCACGGTAATTCGTGAGTCCCGCGACCTAGTGTTGCAATACTTAGTTTATATTTGAACTTATTGTGACTTGTTTTGCCCCTGTACCCTTCAATTTATGAAATAGGTAATGTTATATACATACTTATTTCCTACTTGCCAATATTATTGTTTATGGTGATAAGGTGAACATGCCATTATGCTTAAAGCGGTTGTTAACCCCGGAAAACAATTTCGTGACGTTTCGTTAACTAATCTAAATTAACCTTGAATATTTCTTAAGCTTTAAGAGATCTTTAATTTCGAATTTTAATAGTTCCATGTCCAATATTAGAAAATAAGATTTTTTGCAACAGAAGATTTTTGAGCAATTCCAGTCGATGACATAACATACTAATATTATTTTATTACTTAATACATAATTTTAAGTCTACGAAAACATGTTTTTAAATTAGTCTAGCTAGACGTGTGAAAATAACAAAATTTGAACAATTTTGACCTTTATAGTTTTCCTTTTATTCGATTGTATTGGAATAAGAAATCCAAGTTCGGTTTAATTGGCGCCATTTACAGAGCTTAAAAATATCGGCCAAGGAGGCCCGGTTATATGGCTGATAATATGGCAGGACCTTATTTGGTAAACAAGTTGTTGTTAAAAAAATATTAAAATACACTTGACCGTATTTTTCAGTACTGTTAACTCCGTGGCAACCGTTCGGAAAAAAAGTAAGTTGACAAGGCTCGATTCTTTGAGTGTTTAAATAACTGCTTTAGCTATCAGCTTAAATCAATATCCTTTATCATATTATGATTATATTAGAATATCCGTATCGAATATATATCGTATAGAACCTCGCTTGTGAACTATCATCATGAAATATATCCGCCATTGCAATAGGCATAAATAAATTTCAAATCTGTTTAGCTTTTTATTTAGTCCATCAGCTATAGATTATTGAAAAGGAATGGACAATTATTTCTATTTTTGTGTGAAAAATGTGTCTATTATTTGTTAGATAGATTTTTTTGGTCATCTTATCTAATGCAAGCATTTCATAAACTGTTTGTTTCACAGAATATTGGAATCTCCTTTGGTCCAGCCAATTGAGCCACAATTTTTGTGTGTGTTTTCTGTGTTAATTTGTGTGAAGTCCTTGACAGCAATGCCACAAAAATGGTGTCTATCAGGCTGCTAATATTCCCGTTAAAATTATATTTAAGTGTCAGAAAGGATGGCAGTTAGTTAATCTTACCAGCTCCACAGATACCGGAAGGTCTTCGCCCCGAATGTATGGAGTCCCTCTTCATCCTCTGGACCAGTCGCAGCGCAGTCATGCTAACCTCGTGAGATTTGTCGTTGAACTGCAACTGTGATGAGAACCGGAGAATGTAGAGACATGGATCTGTAAAGGGAGATGAGTATCAGATCGGTCAAGAGTTTTTTTTTCTATAATCGAATGTGTTAAAAAAAAAACAAAATCAAAGCATTAATTTATAAAAAAAAAGTTATAGGCACTTTCAAATTGTCAAAATAAAAGATATTTAAATTCTGTACTAATAGCTGAAGAGTTTGGTTTGTTTAGTAGAACGCGAAAATCTGAGAAAGTACTGGTTCAATTGAAAGTTATTTTAGATAGTTAATTTATTAAGGAAGGCTTTAGGTTATATAACATTACGCTACAACCAATAGGAGCCGAGCAGCGGTTGAAACCGTGGGGATCAGCTAGTCACTAAATAATGGAGACACTCGCAGCCACAATAACAAAGCTGTGACATCTATCTACTAGAGGAAAATGAAAAAGAAAACGTGGTGCGTTTTTTTTTGTTTTTTTGAAGTGAAAACTTCTTTAGCGGCGTTGTGCACTTTTTTGGAATGGGTAAAAAATGTTAAACTCGCGTCAGGACAAGTGACCTGATCGAAAATTCGTGAGACGGCGCAGGGCGCTTGCGCGAATGTTCGTGTGTGTTTATTACTATTCAAGTTTTCACTTCTGCCGGACGAATATGATGATAATGTGTCTCAGTCACAAGTCAAGTTCCGTTTTCCCAAGATATAGAGAAACATCAAGAAGAATTCCTCACAACGAAAAAATGTGCTTGATATTCTTGAGTAAATGTAAAGAAAAAGAAATGTATGCTATCATATATTATGCCAGTTATAACGGCTGACTTCTACATTGCATAACTTTCGAAATTCTTTGAAGAAACCTGATTATTGCAGGATATCGTAGAATTAATCAAAATAAATTTCGACTTTCTATCTATCAAATATACCAGTATATTTGATAGTTTATACGAAAATGTATAGAAAGCAGACAGAATGTTTAATTATAGAATCAGGCGTTACTTTGCGGATATCCATGACATTAAATGTTATGAATAACATCTAGCTTTAATTCCGCGACAAAAATCCAGGCTTGGAAAAGACTGTCAGACTCGTACTGACTAAAATCCACCGTGTTCCTTCAATTTGCCCTTTACGTCCAGGGCCACGGTTACCCGTTTGGACAGTTCCGCGACCGCACAGATAAATAAATAAATAAATATTCCACAACTATCACACAACGCCATCTAGTCCCAAGCTAAGCAGAGCTTGTGTTATGGGTACTAGACAACTGATAAACATACTTATATATTTCTAAATACATACATATTATAGATAAATTACACCCAGACACAGAACAAATAATCGTGCTCATCACACAAATATTTGTCCTGGGTGGGAATCGAACCCACCAAGATGTCCCTGATAGTACACACAATTCGTATTGTTAATCTCTCTAATATCATAAATACACATCGGCACAGTGAGTGGCGCAAGAAGCAACTATTAGCGTCGTAATGGTATAAAATCGTGTGATTCTAATATTTGTAATTATCATGTTTGCCGCATACTTTGCATTGCTGTTGGCAACGACTGGGTTTTATGTGTAACTTAGGCATAATGGCGTTTTTACGGCATAATTTTCTGCAGTGATTCGAATATTGCTCGATTATAATGTAGAACATTATCATAACCATATTATCCACGCGTCCATCCATGTGATCGCAGGATTGTCTAAACAGGTAACCCTGGAACGTAAAGGGCTATTGAAGGAATACCGTGGATTTTAGTCAGTACGCGTCTGACAGTATCTTTTGCTCCACAAAGGGAGGAGTCTACGATAAAAAAGAGGAATAAAGGTTGCTTGTTGACTAAAATTCACGGTGTCCTTCAATAGCCCTTTACGTTCCTGGGTCACGGTAATTCGTACAGTCCCGCGACCACCGAGGGAGGCGTAGAAAACGCTGGTGTGAAGATCTACACGCATTCATGAGAGATTGGCCGGAGAAAGCCGCACAAAGGGAAGAGTGGAAGATTATGGGGGAGACCTTTGCCCAGCAGTGGGACAATAAAGGTTAATAAATAAAAAAGTACTCTCTAAGTTTATTTTGGACATCAATGATATCGATGACGCTAGACACCGTGAAGAAATCTGGACTTTTAATTAATTTGTTAATCCAAAGCCATGCCAAAGTCAGTGACCTGTGGGGTTCCTAGAAGCGGTTTTACTTACTCTGACAACAGAGACTGGCGAAATACACAAAAAAAAAAAATTTGTTAACACATCATATTTTATGGAAAAACAATTTAACTGTTTTATATTTTTAAAATAAGGATTTTAAAAGAAGATATCATAATATAGGTAATTATTCTACCATAACAAAAAGTAGTCAGCATAGTGGGGCCTGTAGAGGGCCAAAGCCTGCCGGGGTCGCGGGACTTTTCCATTACCGTGACCCCGGTACGTAAAGGGCTAGTGAAGGACAGTCCCTCTCGCCCTGCCCTCGGTGGGAGGACTCATTTGATGATTTTACCACGATAAAAAAACCATAACAAAAAAATTTAGATTTTACAAAATGATCGCAAACTTTTTTGATGTTGTGTACTTCACGAAAAAAAACTTGATAAGTAAACAGTGTAAACTTTATTGACTGATTTTGCCCAGTTGCCACCATCTAGCCACGAATACAGATTGAAAAATTCCCGACAGAAAATACCCAATAACTACATCAAAATCCGTTGCTTAGTTTAAAAATATCGCCGTACAAAACAGACTAACAACTTTGTTTTACACTATGTAAAGATATGAAAGATTAATGGGCCGAAAATTATGAGGTGCTGTCTCAATAGATCATCAAATACGGTCAGGTTGAGAAACCTTCCAACCTTCGAACACCCTGTCTGTACACCACAACCTTGCTTATTGTTCTCACGAACCAGAATCGATATTAAATTCAATAATTTTCCTGTTCTTTATTTGGTATGGGTAGAACGGTAACCAATACAATATTTTTTCTTTAAATTCTTTTAGATTTTTTAATACCGCGTTTTTATTTTTTGATTCATTTTACGTAACATACTTAGACAGTGTGTACACGAACTAGTGATATTCTAAATATAAACTATTTTGAAATACAATTACACCCTAGGCATGGGTCCAAAACACTTACCCGGTACGTGGCAGCCATTTTGTTTTTATTGTTGAAACATGGTCTATGCGAGTACAAAAAAAATCATAAGTATCTTTCAAAGTTTTAGTCATACTGAGATTAAAATAGGTTTATTCAAGGTCAATAACATTGTCTACCGTTGGCATTACAAAGCAATGTGTTCACAATTCCATAACTTTTGAAAAAAAGTATGGAAATATCAAAATAACAAACGAAAAATGATGCAAATCAAGCAATAATTGAAATAATATTAAAATTTAATTTTGATGTCGGTTTGTGGGTTCGATTCCGGGGAAATACCAATGTGACTTTCAATATTTATTTTTGTAGCTTATCTTGGGTAGTTTTTGTTGCCGGGGTACCCAAAGTCCCGAGCTCGCTTCGCTTGAGCTTTAGTAGTAGACTCAGTTGAAGGCACGATACAAGAGCAAGCGAAGCGAGTTCGAGACTTAAGGCCTATTTACACGCTGCAAGAAATTACACACGAGTTGTATTCAAGTTTGACTACATTATAAGTACTGTCCACTACAGTAAGAATTCATTGTAAGTATAGTCCACAATGTAGTCAAACTGAACTTTAATTTTCTTGCATCGTTTAATTGGGTCTTTAACGACCTCGACTCGGACAGGTTAGGTGAGATTTTTTTTATCTTGGTTACATTATTTTAAACCACCCACTAAAAGAAGCCCCGCAAGACGGGGTTTCGTCGACGTGGCTAGATAAAACTGATTATGCCCAAAGAAACGAGAAATAGAGAAATGGGACATTTTTTGACTATGACATTTTGCGAAATTCCAATTTTGCAAATCTGGCATTGTGCGCCGAATCTTTGTAACATCAGCTATCTGTCAACTATAGTCCAGGTAAAGTACAGCCATTTCGGACATTACTTACATTTTTTTCTCTCTTTTTTAGCGTTGTAAAATCACCAAATGAGTCCTTCCGCCCAGGGCAGGGCAGGAGGGACTGTCAGACTTGTACTGACTAAACGGAAAAACCCACGGTGTCCTTCAACAGCCCTTTACGTTCCGGGGTCACGGTAATTCGTTAGTCCCGCGACCAAGATTACCTACCTTAAAGTTTTTTTTTTGTTATACTCGTAAGTACCATATACCTGTGCATTCAGTAAACAGCTGTTTTTAATAACAAACAAATACATTTTTGCATGACTTTTTAATGTTGTGCTAGACTAGGGTAGCCATCCGCCCGGGTATCCCCGGATTTGTCCTAGTTTAGAGGGTATCCGGGGAGCGTCCGGGGGGCGCTTAATTTGTACTCCGGGTTTCAAATTTTAAAGTCTTGGGCAACCCGCGACACACGGACACTTCACCGTCCCCCCACCTCTCCCGACGCAGTTGCCACGGTACGCAGCTAGGCACTTCGACTCATGACTGGGTTCTGGATTCTAAAATCCGAGGTTTACATGCGTCTTGTCCTGGTTTCCAAATTTTAGAGATGGCAACCCTATGCTCGACCAAAGGCATAAAGGTGATGTAGCGTGACTGAGCACCGAGCAGGTACGAAATACCACATAGCCAAGCAATATCATAATATAGCTGTGATATTGGCAATGACTTTACATTATAGACGTTAGTAATGGATACTTTGTTTTTAAATGCAAGTTTTGTAACAAGTTTATAAGTAAATTAATTATATTCTGTACCGGTTCTTGGTGATAATATTAAAAATAGCAGACGTTTTATTTGAACTTATTAATCTTGAATTTGAGTATTTAATTCGGTATCTAAAGATATAAATAAACTAGTTAATTAAATTATCAGTTTTATTCCTCTGTTGATTCCAAAATGCATTAAGTCATCACTACATATTTTATAGTTTATAAAACAAAGTCGCTTCCCGCTGTCTGTCTGTCTGTCCCTATGTATGCTTATATCTTTAAAACTCCGCAACAGATTATGATGCGTTTTTTTTAATAGAGTGATTCAAGAGGAAGGTTTTTACGTATATAACATGTATAACATAGTAGATTGCACCCGTGCGGAGCCGGGACGGGTCACTAGACTTTAATATTTAGGTTTTTTTTTGGTTGAGAACCCAGGGCTGAGCGGGAGGGACTGTCAGACTCGTACTGACTAAAATCCACGGTGTCCTTAAATAGCCCTTTACGTTCCGGGGTCACGGTAATTCGTAAGTCCCGCGATCTAATATAATTATAGGTTTAGCATTTAAAATCCGTCTAGTAAATTCCAAAGGTGAAACTGAAACAAAACAATTGAAACCTGTATTGTGATATTATGGACTCGAAAAAGGTCAAAGCTATTCTCGCCAATAATTATTTAAAAAAAAATTGAACCGGATTTTATGCCCGAGCATGAGTCAAGAATGCAGTTGTTTTGATTTTTAATTACATAATCAGAAGGAGCGCCTTCATTCACTATTTGTTTTCATTGGTCTACATTTCTTGTCGCTCTTCTAGACACAGACCCTCCCATCCTCTGTATCTTTCTATATGTGTGGAATTTCTGCCCATGTTGGCCAATAGCCATACAAGTATAATACACTCTTTAAAAAAGTAAAAAAACAACAATAATTAGATAATTTATTCTAACCGAAAAATTGGTTTTCATTACGAAATACAGCATTAATAAATTGAAAATTTAATTAGTCCGTCAGCTTGTTTTGAAAAATAATGGACGGGTTTTTTATTTCGTTAAATCAATGCATATTTACGAGTACGATAGAACGCATCAAAATTCGAGAGTGGGGGCTCGTGACGTCAGAAGGAAAAAAATCTGTACTTGCTTGAGACGTATTGGCACTTAAGAGTCTTGTCTTCATTCATTTTTATTTATTCAACAAAAGAAAAAATACGTGTCAAATATTTTTTGATAATTAATTGACGGACTAATTAGTTTTTTTTAGTCAAATACCTACCCTATTTTCAAAATCTTAGATGGCGTCTTCCGATTATAACCACGTGCCAAAAGATAACTAATACATAATATTGCATTTCTGCGAAGAACAAAAGTGGTAGTGGTGGGCAGTGAACCCACCACAATCGTAGGCATGGACTTAAAACCAAACAAGGATATCCGTATCCGATAATAAATGGCTTCCTCGTCCCATTTAAGGTTAAGTCGTCAAATCTAACAAACGAATTAACAAATATTCGATACTTCGGTTAATAATCTTACGCTTACGTAATATCGAAGAAAAAACTGCACACATTTTTGCACGTTATGTTGCCCGCGAGTTACTTCCTACTGCCGATTAATCGATTTAAAAGAACTTGATGTTGTTTGATGTTAGCGTTAAATCGAATGCAAAATCGATTTCCCGAATATTTGTGACGTTTATTTGTTATTTTAATAATTGTAAGCAGAACTAAATACATATTTATTAAGTGGACATGGGGTTTTCTAGAGTTATGGTCTCCATTGATGATTTTCTGAATATTCTTCGAAATGTGTTAAATAAATTTAGTATTGGATGTCTTTGAATGGCTTGAATAAAACATGACATAGATAAATACTTTAATAATTAATATGTATATGATAGTTAATTTGCTTTAACTTAATTATAATTCCAACAATTAAAATGTATTATGTTAAATTAATTCCTAGTCACGAGGTTTTGGGGCACGACTAGACCAGTTTTTAATAACCTGATATTTATGTTTGATGGGTTGATGTTTGTTACGCTTTCACGCAAAAGTAGCTGAACATTTTTAGATAAAATGACGCAAAGAGAGTTTATTTTAACCTTTATCAATCCGTAGCAAACCTTATACCTATATAGTCTTTTAAGATTTATTAGTATGCTAAACGGAACTAATACCTAATAGCAAAGTCGCACATAGTTTTACATAAGAACTGACGCGATAAGGTTTTTATGCTTACATGACGATCAAAGTCATGATTAAAGCGCGTCGCACAGGGCTAAGATACTATAATGATACCATATCGCTCACCGTACAATTCTATCTTAATATACCAAAATATGAAATGTATATTATCTTCGTCGTGTGTGATGGTCCATTGAATTGTATGGCGAGCGGTTTGGTATCTTAAGATAAAATATTATAGTATCTTAGCCGTGTGTGGCGCGCTTGACATGATCACAATAAAACTTTAATTTATATGCATATCTTTTGGAGTCAAGGAAAACCTAGGGGAAATGGCGGGATTAGCTAGACAAAATCGATGATCTGGGGTCCCGTGATTCAGTGGTGAATTTGGACTATTGCTGGTGTTAATGTTAACAACATTATGCCAATGTAAATTAGTACAAAAATGGGTCATTTTATTTCTAAATTCGATCATGATGACCTTTAGATTTCAAAAAAGATTTTTCAGATTTCGTGTTATATCAGTGTTTGCAATGTATTAATTATTTTTAACCGACTTCAAAATAGAAGGAGGTTATCAATTCGACGGTGCTTTATTTTGTTACGCGATTACTCCGCCAATTGTGGACCGATTTTCAAAATTCTTTTTTTGTTTGAAAGGAGATACTTCTGAAGTGGTCCCATACTCACCAAGTCAGGATCTGATGATTGGATCCTGGAGAAATCGAGGGCAACCCTCAAAATATATGGGTCCACACATCGTTTTTGGCAAATCTTATGAAGTAATTTAAGTACTTGCGTATGTTAATCATCATCTTATGTAGCTGAGCTGATGATGGAAGGTAAGGAGTAGGCATCGACTGATTCATCGTTCGCATATCTCCGGAACTACAAGTCCGATTTAAGTAAATTTTTTTTTGTTGTACTAGGTATGGTTCAACTTAGGGAATACTGCAAGTTTTATAAAAATCGGTTCAGTAGTTTTTAGACGAAGATAGGGAATTTTATTAGCTTAAAGTGTAAGTATGTACATGAGCGGTGTTATTACCGGTGCTACGGATTACAAAATTCTAGTGCACAAGAAAATGATGTATTTGACAAGAATTTGGGTTAAATATTTTAACTAAAAAGAGTAAAATAAAAAAAACTTTTTTAAAAAACCGCCTTCAAATACAACCACAAAAAAGGGTAAAATAACCTACAAAATAACTTTTCTTTTGGAAGTCGATGACCCTTTTTTTGTGGTTGTTTTTGAAGGCGGTTACATATTTTTTCTAATGTTTTTTTTTAAGTTTAGTTTTTGGCATTCCTCTTTGACTTTAGCGAGCCAGCCAAAAATTTATTAATGCTGTACAATTCATAGCAGAGGACGATTCTGCTAAATAATGTTTTATCAAGACTTACGTACGTAAACTATTTCAACTGCTTGCAGTGCTAAGTGCTACAAATCTGGCCACTGTGATTAAATGTGTTATAAATTGGTTGTCTTTAAAAATCGGTAAGTGCAGCAAATTAAATCCCACAAGTTTGAATAGACAAAACGGTCTTTACATCTGTTTGCAATTTAGTTTCCAAACTTGTAGACGAATTATGTGATTTTCTGAGAATTTTATAGTCTGTGCTAAATGCGATTTCAAACATTTTAGAATTATATCTATAGTTCTAATCGTTCTGAAATCAATTTACACACAGTTTACATTCTCATTATTTTATTTCAACAGTAGGTTGGCCAAGACAAGGGTGACTCAAGATTAGGTTAAAATTCCCCATCAGTTTTGCGGACTAAAATTAGAATGTTCTAAAGTAGAAACGTCCATTGTTTCAGTGCTATTTTTTAAATTTATCTGATTTTTAGTTAAATATGCAGTTATTGACAAGTTCAAGAACCACAAACTGTAGAGTAATCAAAATCGACAATAAAAACACAAAACACGTAACCATGTGCAGCTCAAACAGGCGCCATTTTGTTTTTATTGCGAAACTAGCAATTGGCGCCAAAACGGGCAAATTTTAATGTGTCTTTAATTACATTTCATTCTGTATGCTGAATTCGTATTGCTGAAGGCTGTAGGGAAACCTTTAATTAAAGCAATGCCTACACGAATACCGTGACCAATAAATATATAAAATGTGAAAATTTGTTTATCAATCACACAAAAATGGCTGGATCGATTCGAATTTTACACACACAAAATAGTTCTCAACTTGGATTAACATAAAGGATACTTTTATTGCTGTAGTATGATCCCGCGAATCACCAGACACTTCGCAAGAGAAACCGCGTGCAAAATGTAGTGTGAAGTTGTTTGATGTGTTTCGAAATAAAATACTTACAAGATACCCAAAATGTAGGTATCCAGCTTTAATTGAAATGTCAAGGTTTTACATTAACTTAAAGTGCGTAAGAAGAGATTAAATGATCAATTGATAATGACCTTAAACTTCTGTAGAATAACAATTGAAATTCATATATAAATAAATAAATAATTGTAAGCTCCACTTCAATTTAGTGTTGATAGATAACTTTGATAAAAAATAATTAGGGATCGAAATTCGTTCGTAATTCTTTTAAATGTTAAGTTGGCCAGTTTATAAGGTGCTATTGTCAAAAATCAATATCACATTAGGCATAATGACAGTAACAATAAATTTGCAAATCAAGTGTTTCTTTTTAATTTTTCCTTTTTTCATTGAAAAGAAAAAATGCATCAAAATTTTGGAGTGGAGGCTCGTGACATCAGAACAATTAAAAATTATACCTTCCTAGAAGTGACTTAAAATTAATTTTAAAAGCGTCGTATCTTCGTCCATGTTGCGTTACGTATCAAAAGAAAAAATACGGGAAAATATTTTTTTGATAATCTAATTGACGGACTAATAAGATTTTTCCCTCATCTTGTCTCTTGATATTCAGTATGGGCTAAACGAATGGATAAAAAACCTTACATTAAGGTTTTTTATTTATTCAGTGAATTTCTAATAATAAATATTAAAATAGTCTCCGCTATCTTAGTTCAATTGTCGTATTAATATAACAATAAAAATAATGAATTTTGTCGATAGTCAAGAAACCGGATACATTTTGGATTCCTGACAGTCAATTAGAACTTAATTAGATGCTATGAGTCCAGGTTAATCGATAAAATAATTTCTAAATTTCAACAGAACCACAAACAATTCATCGTATCGTGTTGAGCATTAGACCTCGATTAGACTTTATTGAATGATGGCTGTCATTATTTTGTTCATCCTCATCTCGCCATACCTTCTACCCTACCCTTTTTTAATTATATCATAACTTACAGCTACCTATAATAGAAAATGTTTGAAATATACCAACAAGGAAATAATATGTATTAGATACTGTCCCGAAAAAAATACACTTTTGACAACATTCTTCGAAAATAAATTATTCCATTTTATCCTATTCATTGTTGAACTTGTTTATTCACTACAAAAATACCTTCAACTCGACCCATATACCTAGTTTCCGAAAGCAAAATATCGGAACTAGCACTATCTCTAACGTAAAAGGAAATAATGTTTTATATGCAAGCCTCAGAAACTAGACTAGAAAAGTAATACAACGCGATGGTTAGCTAACCTTCACCTCAGGATGGTTTGTTTCCGTCACGAATGAGGCAGTCTGCCTGCATTGCAGATTAGCGCTATTGCATTGCAGATTAGCGCTATATTAGGTCTCATCCTCGTGGGTTCGTATTTCCGAAGATAGACGAAGATTTACGAAGTGCAAACTCTTCTCGGGAGATCAGTACCGAATGATTTCTATTGAAGTGTCGATACTGCTGGATCCCTGAGAAAAATTTGTTACTTGAAACAAACTTCTAAGAATTAGAAATCAGGGGCCATGGTCTCTTTTTAGTTCGGAAAAAATGAGTAGGTGTCATGAAGAAATTCAAATTATTTGTGCCCTTCGGGAATTTTAAGACGACGAGCAAAGTAAGTGAGATCATTTTGGAAAAACCGATACCCTCATAGGTTAGTGATTAGATGGAATAGAAAAATTTATATCTGTTCATATTTTGAAAATCGATTGATTGTAGCTTGTTATTTAACCAAAACATCCGTCTTACAACAAAAAGATAAACATCTGTTGAACGCTTGTCTAAAAAAAAGTGTAACTGCAAAATGACCCTGTATCAACGTGGAATGCAATTTTGACGTTGACAGTTTTTTTAGACAAGTGTTCAAGAGATGTATAACTTTTTTCGGGGCGAGACGGAGTGGTCGCCTCCTTCTGCGAAGCAGTCATGCTCGCAAAGGAGGAGGCGGGCTGCGTGAGGGAGAGGACAGCGTAAATCTCCAACCCAGCCGCAGTGGTAGACGCCCACGGCGACGGACGTCGCAAGACGATCTCCGGCCACCGTAGGCGCGGGCATGCGGGCGGCGAGTAACTTGCGACTCGCTGTCCGACCATGGACAATGCCCGGGTCACGGCGCGTTGTGTTCCACGCGCGCCTCAAGGAGTGTCAGCATAGTGACGAGAGAGGTCCAAAGCCTGCCGGGGGCGCGAGATTTACGAATTACCGTGACCCCGGTACGTAAAGGGCTATTGAAGGACACCGTGGATTTTAGTCAATCAAGTCTGACAGTCCTTCCCGCCCTGCCCTGGGTGGGAGGACTTATTGATGATTTTAACACGATAAAAAAAATAAAAAAAGACAGTTATTGACTTATCCTCTACACATTTTAAGGATAATGGAAATGCCCATTGCAAATGATGATTAACTAATGACGTAGCGAATGCACTAAGATGACCTTATCAATGGGCGCGCTTTAATTAAATATTTGTACTACTAAGAATTTACATATTTTATAAAGACTTTATTTCGCCATTCATTAATAATACCAATGTTATAAAGCTGAAGAGTTTGTTTGTTGGGTTGAACGCGCTAATCTCAGGAAGTACTGGGTTGAATTAGATAATTTTTTTTGTGTCGGATAGTTAAAGCCAATAGAAGCCAAACAATAGGTGAAACCGCGGAGCTAGTAGTCCATATAATCATATAAAATTGAAAGGGCACATGATTTCTTCAAAGTGGCCGATACAAAGATTATCAATTTGATGGGCCATGGCTATTAGCAATGTAGTTCTCAACACTGACTATGAAAATTTGTCAGTAGGAAACGTCAAAATATCAAAATATCTTATAACGTTCCCACGGTTGAAACTCAGGTGTCGTCTCAATGAGAGAATCTTTCAAAATGAACAGTTCCTGGCCAGATATCTTAATTTTTCATAATACCAATAATGCAGTTTTTGTTATTCAACGGAGTTAGGTACGAAAATTGGGCCCTAGAATCCTCAGAGAGATCTCCCGGATTTTTATTATTTTCGAGTGATTGCCTGCACCGTTTTGGGAGCAATCCTTGTTGTACTCAAGCTCTCATAATGAAAGTCATTAATATCTACGGCCATAATCCCCCACATACATACATATTCTCTTAGCCGTGTTCAAAAATGCTTCGATTCGTCAATGCCAAAAACGTGAGACATGTGACTTCCCTAATCAAAAATCGATTCGAACCATTTTTAAATACGGAAGAAATACGAATAACATGGCTTATGCCCAAATGACTAATTTTCACAACTGGTACGACCTGTATTTTATGCAAACATTTTTTTATTGCTGATGCGTTATTGATAACATTAATAGTCTAGCTTTTTGTTAATTAACAAATTCATTACAATATAGCAAGAGAATTTAATTACTCACACCATGGCCATTAAGCACAACGACGATATTTAATTCTATTAGACTTAATGAGACCTAAGAACATCACTTAGTTCACAGTCAACCGACCAAGAAGCTACCACCAACAATTTTAATTTTAAAAGAATACATAACATAACGATTGATTTTATTTACTTAATAATTGAGCAGAACTTCAAGGTAGATTTGTTAAATTCGTAGCAAATTAATTATTTACCGGCGATATTCGACTATAATTACATCAAAATCTTTCACAAGATTTGCATAACTGAGTGTAGTAATTACAATCAAAATGGTAAAGGAAAATTACAAAAAGGTGTCCTAGAATCAAATATCCGGAGACATGTGACTTCGAACAACCCGCACCGGGCCCACGTTGTGGATAAGGCCCCATTCCCACTAACTTAGAGGAGACCTGGAGACCTGGTGTCCCAGCAGTGGAGAATTTATATATGATTAATACCTACACATAACAATGTGGCAAAACCACAGAACAACGGAGACGATGAATGTGATAAGGAAAGCAATCAAGGAAGGTTAATCAAGATTCAAGAGGCTTGGCAGTTGATCGTAGCATATGACGTTATCATTGTGCAGAAACGAGGTTTGCTTATTTCCTGATTTATGATTTCCTTAGTGATTTCTTTGTATTAAATAAAATTTAATTAAGAAAACCAGTAGCGGAACCCGGTCCTTAAAACAAAAGTAATAATAAATAAATAAATAATATAATAATAAATTAATATCACAATGATGAAAGGGAAATGCTGATTGACAAAACCTTCACTATCTATGAAATATGGGGATCCTAGTGCCTAGACCAGAGAACCAAACATAATACTAATCTGTAACATTGGGGGGAATGAAGCCCCAAGGTAGGACCTAGGAACATTATGAATTGATGTTTAGTACAGAAACATAAACGACTAGCACTTTGCCCGCGACTTCGTCCGCGTGGGTTACGTACTTTCCTAATTCCCCCTTTTCACCCCTTAAAGGTTACATTTCCAAAAACCCCTTCTTAGTGCTCCCCTACATTATAATAGGAAGCCGTGTGCAAAATTTCACATTCCTAGCCCCAGTAGTTTCGGCTGTACGTTGATATGTCAGTCAGTCAGTTCTCCTTTTATATATATAGATGAAGATGAAGAATTCATGGCAATTTTGCGAAAATTCTCGAATAAAGCATCGAAGGAAATATTATTATTGAATTGAACAAGTCCCGATGACCTCTCTCGCATCAATGAAACGCAGGTGTAATCTCCAGTTTTCCTATTGTTTCTTAACGGCATTATTATAGGATATTTATAATGAGGAACACGTAAATAAGGAGAATTGTTTGTGTTCAGAATAGGATATTGACATCAGCAAAGGTTTTGTTTCTATAAATGTAGGGCCGGGAACCTCAATAGCTTTTGCGTGTGGCTTCGTCTGTATCGTCGTTGGAAAATTGGAATTGTTTAGTCCTAATTTAAATCATTGTGTTTTTTATCTATTTACATCTTCTTCTCTTTTTACAATATAATCATTAGTACACGTGATCTCCAACAAATTCTAAATAGCATTATGTCTTATTTTGAATCATCATCTTCCTCTTCTTGTGTCATATTACTTGTGGAATTATTTATGCAGTTCAAAATAAGCTTTGAACCAGCACCATCATTACTGCCCCTCTTCCCTATTCATTTTGGGGTCGGAGCAGGCTATCTTCTTCTCATTCTCTCTTACTTATCAGCTTATAATGTACCCACTGTTGGGACACAGGCCTCCCCTCTGTGACAGGGAGTGGTCCATAATCCACCACGCGGGCCCAAAAAAACACGAAAACTCTTTCCATACTCGCTTTTACCAAATCTGGGATTTTTTTGTTCAAGCGCGTAGGTGACAAGGCACTGAACAAGAACAAAAGTGGATAGCCTTATTAAAATACGGGTTACATAATATATGAACTTGAACAATAACATATAAAACTAGATATAGGTTGCCTAAAGTGATGCAGATGCAGACCTCATCGATATCATAAAATTGAAGTTGAGTTTTTACGTCAGTGCATAAATGTCAGACGTTGATACAGTTTTAACGAATGGATGAATTGTGAGAAAGATGATATTATAGCTAGAGATGGGGTGACTCATGGCATGACTTCTGACGACTAATAGAAAAGTAAGGAAGAATTATGCAGCACCGATCACAAATTAGTTGAGATAAGAACAGGGGAATATCAAAACTGTTGCCCAAGTTAATCTTAATTTACAAAAATCCCATGTCATTTTGTTGCTACACGCTAACCGCGAAACTTAATAGTATGAATGACTGGCCCGCTGGACCAGCTTGAAAATATGGTTCTTTCCAGAAATCCCCACTGACAAATCCCTAGCAGGCGGGAATGTTTCTTTTTTTTTTCTCAAAAATCCTGATAGTATTGCCCATAAGTGTTGGCATGCCAAGGTCAAGACGGGACGCAAGTATTAAAGACAATTCTAGAAACAAGGTATATAAACAGGTATAACAAATTCTACAAAAAAAAAAACCTACAGAGATCAGGTAGTGCTTAAATAAAAGTCTTAGCTAAAAAAATATGCAAAACAATGCAAAATAGAGAAGCTTTTAAAATTTGTTTATCTAGGATACAACATAACGGGTCGGCACTCGGCGATAAAGCCAAACGTGTTTTATACGAAAACAAAGACACATCTCGTTCAGCAATAGCATGTATATGGTCTGTTTACAGCCTGCGCAGACGCATCTTGAATGCCAATAGCTTTAATGCCACCCGCAGTAACCTTATTCGTTGTATGAATATCAGGTGTGAATTAAATAAACATAAAATCATGTAGAGGGTATGACCTCGGGTCGCTTTCAAAATCACATGTCTTCGACATCCATAGTGAAAACCAAAAGGGCAACAAACCAACTTTATAAGGGCATGAACCATTTTATCAGCCAATTGAGATGCTTACCACGATTTATCTGTCAATTGAATAGACTATAAAATTCTTTGTTCTCTAAAACGGTTCTTTTTAATACAGTTTGTCGCCTAAAACTGTTATGATGCCAAAAACTGGAATTTTAATTAGTAATTATATCAATAAAAAAATCTGCATTTATAGTTTAGGGAATAGGGATACTTCTAGCGGAGTTGAAATCTTACCACAAGAAAGATAAGCATCTGTTGAACCCTTGTCTAAAAAAGTGTAACTGTATAACGACCTTCGAAATGTCGTTTTGACGTTGACAGTAAGGCGGTTAAGGTTTTATTTTTTAGTATTCCATGTTTAATTGAATTATCACTATAGATTTTTCTTTCAGCCAGCATCGTTAAGTTCTTCAACATTCGTTTATTTTACTATGTTAGTAAGGAGTTAACTGTCGGTTACTAAGTACAAAAGCGTTCTGAACCTTCAAAATACCATTAGCAGTTGGTACAAATATGCGGTTTTGTTATTTTAAGTGATGGACGCGTGCTATGTCAAAACAAAAACTTTTTGCTTAGCACACAACTGACCTTGTATATTTAAAAACAGAACAAAATAAAGAAGTTGTTGAACACCGAAAAAAAAGAACAATGTCGGATAAACGGATTCAAAAACTGTTATTTTAATCTTTTTATTTCAACTGTTGACGAAATTCAAATACTTAGACTGATGGTGGGTGCTGGGACATACCTAGGTAGGCTGGTAACCAGAAACGCCATTTTCTTTTTTAAAACAATACCTACTTAGTAACTCCACGGTATAAAAGGTTTTTAGACTGTGTTACTGATAACTCATCGTATTTGTAGAATCCTGATCCCACCGCCCCTCCCCTTATATCATCGCAAAGACGTACGGTAAATTAACATCCTTACCTTGTTGCTATTCCACCAATTCGCACTAAGCGTTTCCAAACGTCTTTTATAACGCGATCAGCGAACGCCTGTGTCTGTATTTCCGAACGCATGCAACCCTATCTCTTCAAAGTTGGAGTGAACAGGCTTCTTCTGGGCAAGCTCACTCCATCATTGTCTATGTTACTTCTGACCTAGACAGGTTTAGAGCAAACCAATCATATAAAAAAAAAAACAAAATCAATGGTATTTTATTCACAGCGGACCTAATTAAGCAAATAGACATGCTTCAACCACAAGAATTTAACATTTTGCTAATGTAACTAATTTGGTCAAATCATTAATAGGGAAACTTGTCTGTAATATGGCTATGTTATATGTATAGTTTGGACTAGAATTATTTTACTTTGTACCTAGTTATACTATTTTTTGCTGTGTGTCCGAGAGAAGGGTTTAGAAAAAGTTCTCAAGCAAAAAAGTGGCAGACAAAAATAGATAACCATGGACAAGAACTCAATGTGTGTGAACTAAATACAAAGACGTTTAGAAAAAATAGATAAGTAATAATCATTCCGGTTATGGTGACCGTTAAGATGATCCAAACAAAGACACGGAAAAAAATCTAAATCAATACGGATATGTAAATCTGAGTCAGTCTAAAATTACCAGTAGACAAAATTTTAAACTGACTTATAATTTTAACGGTCTACGATCACGGTCTTATAATCTACGTGATGTTTTGTAAATCCAAATGATTCATTAAACAAATGCAATCAGGCAAAGCTGATGAAGAAATCAAAATAACTGGAAAATAAATGCCATATCTACAGTTCGCGATAAAATCAAGATAACAACATGTTTAGAAGAAATCGATAACAACTGCATTATGCCCTGCATTGATAAACTATGACATCATATACTTTCTCGGTCCAACTTGGCTGCAGAGGCAGGTGTCCCTAGTGGCCTTGCGCAAGAGTGGGCCGCCGGTGTTCGTGAGCCGAGCCGCGAGATCGGGCGCAGTCGTTCGAGCGCACTGGCGCGGGCGCATTGATTCACAGACAAACTAAGTTCCGCTGTTCATTCACAAAACTAGATCATTAAACGGTGTGTGAGATTTTTAGTGAGAACTTGAAGTGTTGTGCCCAGTGACAAGTATATTGACAAACCTGTGGTCATGCTCCAAGGTCTTCGGTGTCCCGAAGGAATGAAATGAAGGGGAGGAGTTATAAAGCGCCCAGTAAGCTTCCCGTGGTGCTGGGGAAAGTACTCCTGCGCTGGATCTTCACCAAAGCCGACCTTGTGTTCTTTGTTTACCGGTTGGTTTCTTATCTATGATACAACGTGCTTCCTCGTACTTTATACCTCACGACTCCGTGTTTATAAATCATGATTGTTCAAAATTAACATAAGTGCATTCCTAGATTGTTATACAGTGATTTAATCGATTGATGATTATTTTAGTTTTGTACTTGTGAAATTAGTTTTTGAATAATACAGCATAACAATAAATATTGGTATCGCACTGCCCATTCCAACGAGGAAAACTTGGATTAGTTTCAAAGTAACAACATTTTAAATCGTTGTTACTTCGTTAATAATGAATTACAGAAGAATACAATACTAAAGTAAACATTGAAGAAGTCCAATCGTTTTTAAAACCTACAAAAAAGAACTCTAAAATCATGTAAAAATAAATAAATAAAAATAACTAAAACCCGACTATGAAAACATCGCGTACTGAAAAGTTTAAAACAAGAACAATATTTATATGAGCGACATTTTAAGTAATAGCCGTGGTCGTGTGCCACCAGCTGTTGTTTCGCACAATCTTTATTGGCTAGGTGCAGAAAAAATAAACCGTCTGGTCTGGATGCACAATGCTTGGAGACAAAAAATATCGTGGATACAAAAAGCATATCGAGATCTAAGGACATAGACATTGACCTTAAAATGTCAAGTAGAAGTAGCATTTTGGCCTGCCGTTAACACAGATATTATAAACCGTTAGGGTTAAACTTTAATTCGGCAAACGAAGATGTCGTTCCAATTGGCAATCTTCACAGGCTAGCCGCCAGGTACTGATGGATGAGGTGACAGCAGAATCAAGTATAATCTTAATCATCCTTTAGTGTACCCATTGCTGAGACACAGGTCTCCTCGCTATGAGAGGGAGTGGGCAATAAGTAACCCACCACGCAGGCCTAGTGCGAGTTGGTAGATATCTCATGTCTTCGATTTTTTGTTTTCTGGGACATACCGGTTTCCTCAGGATGACGTTTCGTTCCCCGTTTTGAGAGCAGTGGTGATGAAATAAATTATCGCCTGTCTGGCGACCTACAACTCGTATTTCGGAGAAGTGGTCTTACTGCTCTTTGACCAGCAGAGTCGAGGATCATGTTCAAATATTTGCGAATGTAGAGGCCTAATCTATCGTCTGTGACATAAAAACGTAAAAACTGAATTTTAAAGGTTGTAGACCAAAGCGCCGTTCACAAGTATAGACAGTGCAGATGACCAAACTTGGTACGGTTGGCGCAATGGCTGACCGATTGGCTGCTGCGGGACTACAACGGCCACTTAGCAATATTCCAAAAGATTCACTGTGAATGAATAGCCAAGCTGGAAATGCACGAAGTGAATCATGTAGAATATTGCTTAAAGTGGCCGTTTAAGACCCGCGGCGCTGCGTGTTGCGGGTCAATTCCAGCACGGAAAAAAAATGATGGTCCACAAGTAGTAGTTCTGGGTGTGGGCAACATTAAAAAAGACGGCTTATAACAGAAATACTTCAACGAAGCAAAACTCGATTTTGACAAAAATATCAAAACAATTTCAAAACAAAACTTGAATAAAAAATAGTACCTACAGCGTTTGGTGCTAAACTAGTTTTGTAATCATTCGCACACGGCAGTGGCTATTTTTACCACAACACGTTATGTAATACACATAAAAATAAAACAATAAGATAATATTATTATGTAGCTTAATTTATGTTGAATTAGAGTAGTCGAGTACAGTCAAAGTCAGTGGTTAAACACGAGAAAAACAATAAGGAAAACACGTAAAATAAAAAAAATTGGCCAGCTATTTTTCTGCTACTCATAACTGTTTCTATTTTCAAATTGTAGTCTTAAATAAAATTGTCTAATCGTGAGCTATAGTTCAAATTGTCTGTATTGTATTCAAAGGATGACATCCGACACGACATTTTTGGCTAACAATAAAAGGTAAAACGGTCAAGGCAATATGTGTTATTTTTTAGTCAAGTTGCTTGTGATTGAAGGGCTATTTTGGCAATACTATATAGAAAATGAAGGAATGAAGTTCAGACCAAATTAAAGTGTCATTGAAAAGAATACTGAGGGATTTGGTTAACCTATTTATAGTTCAACTTACTTGAATGAGGAGTTTTTATTTAACGGACCATGTATCATTCAACGTAATTTCTACGCAATTTAGGACTCCGACTCATCTTTAATCACGAACTTCAAAAGAGGAAAAAAAATGTTCATTCTATAAAGTAAATTTTAATTTAATTTTCTTTACGAGTTGAAGACCTTACTTGGCTGGTTTAATGGTCTAAAGTACAGTTATTTTTTTATTTATTAGTTTTAGTAGAATTGGCATTAAATGTGCAGCCATATACAGGTCAGAGTCATAAATGTAAATTGGAAACATAACTGTACCGCAAAAATAACGCAATCATCTTCGAGAAAGTATAAAGCTTTTTGAACCATAATTACTGCTTTCAGAAAGAGATTACCCTATATTCATTTTAACAGGAAAATGAATGATATTTATTTTGCTTTAAAAGAAAAACATGATATTTTTTGCCAGCTTGCTCGTGTTCCAGTCGAGAGTCACTGGATGGTGGATGCTAGCGCTGGATTGGCACTATATTTTATGTCATACATGTTTCAATCCAGTTTAACACAGAATCGGAATGGAGCAAGTTCCTATTTTTCAAACGAATCCAGGGCCGTCTTTGACCTATTGCAGGCCCTGGACTCTAAGACCAGAGGCCTTCAGCACCTGGAATACGTTAGGTTTTCTTTTGACTGTTCATATAGGAATCTACCTAATTACTGCTAAAGAATCGATGAGGATTTAGAATGCAAAAATGAGCGCAGCGAGCTCGAATATGATCCCACAAGTCGGTGGCTTTGTTTTTTATTTCATTGACTATTGCCACTGATTTCCAAATGAAAAGTTATTTTAAACTTTTTTGTGTTTGTTTTTGATGACGGTTTTTTTTTTCAAGTTTTTATTTTACCCTTTTTAGTTCAGAAATTCAACAAAAATCTTAGTGTCGGGCAACATCACAGGATATCCATTATTATTATTTATTAAAACTTTCTCCAGAATCTAACGAACGCTTTTCTGAAAACCGTATAAAATCGGTTCAGCCAAACGCGAGATAATCGCAGACAAACATACAACCGACTTTGAAAATCTTCAATCCAAGTAAGCAAAAAATTACCTATTTAAAAAAATACTGAACCGATTTTGATGATACTTGCAGGATTGCCTAAGTTGAACAATACCTAGTACAACAAAAAAAGAATTAATTAAACACAACATAAACACATACATTCATACACTTTTGAAATTTGGCACATTTGTTCAGACGCTGAAATAGACTAACATATACGAAAACTGGGCAGTTCTGGAAATATTAAATACATACTGGTCGAATTGATAACCTCATTTTTTTTGAAGTAGGTTGAAAAAGAGGATGACATTTCAAATTTTGGTCAAAGAAAAAGAACTAGCATCGTTGTAACAATTGAAATGTGTGCTACTTATGGTAATACCTACAATTTACATGTTTATGTTAATATCATTGACTTGTGCCTTAGAGTTTAAATTAAAGTTACAAAACTATGTGTAACTTAAAATGGTGTTTTTTGCGGCACACTTTTATGCATTATGAGACATTTCCAGTCTTTATTTTTTTTAGCGTGGTAAAATCATCAAATAAGTCCTCTCACCCCATACTGTCAGACTTGTACTGATTAAAATCCACGGTGTCCTTCAATAGCCCTTTACGTACCGGGGTCACGGTAATTCGTTAGTCCCGTGCTTAATGCAAAAAAGTTAAACACCTGTTGAACACTTGTCTAAAAAACTGTCTGGGCATTTGATGTTGTTATAAGGTCCGTTTGGAGTTACACTTTTTTAGACAAGTGTTTAAGAGTCGTTTAATTTTTTTTAGTCATGTTTTCGCGCGAATATTTAAGATTTTAGACGCTTCTTTTACTATGTTAGGTTTTATTCTGACCAGACACGCCATATTTCGGCGGTAAGACCCCTCTTTGAGTAGCTGGAGAGGCGCCGCAGCTTCTTCACTTTCCACCTTACCGTGTCTGGTGACTTGCTCACCAGACACGGTTCTTTTGGGAGCTTCCTATGTCACATTCCGTGGGAAGATACGCCTGAACGTCACGGTTGTATGGACTACTTGGAGGACTTGGTGGAGCTGGAGCCTAAAGTAAACATCTGCCCTGTTTGGGCAGAGCAACGCCATGTCCTCACCCTCACGGAGATAACAGGCACCTCTCGCGTCCATCCCTGGATATGGGCATGTTACAGAGCGAGAGGCAATGGGAAGGAATCACTTCTATGTTTAACCGTATGTCTGGTATGGTGTAGCACAATCGCAAGTTAAAAAAAAAGATACTACAAGATATTTTTTATGTTCAAAGTTTAATACAGAAACGCAAAAATTTGAGCGAAGTTGTACCTACGTTTATACGGTAATTAAACACAATGTGATTTTTAATTTCACTAAAATACTTAAATTACAATGTATTGACAGGCAAAATGTAGTACGGCATTAGTGCTCGTCCAGCCAGGATCTATATCATTCCTATCATATTTCTCGTACCCTAATGCCAAGCGTGGAGCGCAATGATCACGATCACATTATACTACGATTATATTTTGATAATCGTCGTATTGTTTTACATAATGTAAGATTATTAGTTTATTAATCTTTTTATTGTTTTTAGTATTAATTTACGAACAATTTACACATAGGAATTGCATTTGGTATGTTATTTTTAATTTCCATAAACACAAATTTAAATAAAAAAACTCATCGAAAGTGCAACTCTAATTTTAATATAATCAATTATTTATACTAAAGAGTGTTTGTTTGGTTGGTTCGAATTCAAAAAAATCTTTTTGTATTGGTTAGTCCATTTATCGCGGAAGGTTATAAGTTACTTAACGGTACGACCAATAGAAGCCGAGCAGCGGGGTTAATCCACGGAGAAAAGGTAGTCTATGTTTTTTATTATTATTGAATACTAATGGACTAGGTATCTATGCATAGGTATTCATTTCATTTTTAATTTACATAAATACAAACGGTCAATTAAAATAAATAAACTTATCGAAAGTGTAAACTCTTATTGTATTATGATCTGAAAAAGTAGAAGACCCCAAGATTTATTGCTTTTCAAAAAAAAAACACATTTAAATGTTCAAAAATAATATCAGTTACAAATATAGCAATATCGCTATCTAACGTAACATTAAGGAATAATTTTGACTGTTTTATTTCAGTCAGCTAATATAACAACAGATTGCCATCTCTAAATTAAAAGTCTTATGTATCGTGTTAAATGATTATATCTTAAAATTATTTAGATTTTAATTTTGGCTGGTTTCAATCTTGTAAAACCAAAACATTATGCCATAATAAAAAAGCTTAATAATTACAGCCGCACAGGCCCATCTGCCGGGTTCAGCCGCGCTTGCCGAGGTTGGTCTGTGGATGGATCACCATCTGTCATAGCGAGCTTCCTCCGCGCCTCGGAAAGCACGTAAAGCTGATGGACCCGCCTGTTGTTTGTAGATCTTTCACAGTCGTTACTATTAGTAAGAATTTCTAAAAGTCTGACAACCAGTCTTATCATGGGGTATCGTATTACCCAGTTACTGGTTTATGGAGGTCCGATAGGCAGTCGCTCCATGTAAAATACTGAAATTCAGCTGCATCTGGTTCACTGGAAGCCGACCCCAATATAGTTGGGAAAAGGCTAGGCAGATGATGATGATGCTTACAAAGATGAAAAATATAAGAACGTTACTCATCTATTGTCTTAAATATAAATAAAAAATATTCACAGATAATATTCCCATGTGTTCAATGTGTATTTACCCATGCATAATCATAGGAGTTGATTAATCAAATAATTACTGTTTGTGCCAAAACTCAATACCTATTCTATACGCCATAGCCATTGTGTTTTTTTCGCATAAAAATACTTAAATTGAGGAAAATTTTTAAATATCAAAACTAATTATAATAAGATGGAGTTGATAGGTATTACGAATAAATTAGCATTTAGAATAGTAGCTTTTTTTTTTATCGTGCTAAAATCATCAAATGAGTCCTCCCACCCAGGGCAGGGCGGGAGGGACTGTCAGACTTGTACTGACTAAAATCCACAGTGTCCTTCAATAGCCCTTTACGTACCGGGGTCACGGTAATCCCTTGATCCCGCGACTAGAATAGCAGCTACAAAAATGTTACACTACAAAATGTGGATTGCTATATGAGTATGGTATGGACAAGTAAAAGATAAATGGACTACTTATGTGAAATATTAAGATGATGTATTAAACGTAACAAACGGATAAGGACAAGCGAACGAATTTTTTTCTTTACAACAACATTGTGATAACACTTATGGCGATGAATGTACAGGGGGTCTAAATTGACATTATTCGGATCATTCTGCTAAGGTGACCCGTGTCAGACATATTTTTTAGCTGTGAGTGACATTTTATTTCAAGGGTTCAGTGCTTACAAAATTTAATTGTTTTTAATATTCTTAAATAAGTAAAATAATACAAATTGACAAAATATATGTTAACAGTTGCTAAACTGAGTTAAAAATGGATATAAGTAATTTAAAAATAGAACGCGAATAGACAACATAAAATCTATTATTTTTTTTCGTTATTGTACTATTATTCTGTAAGTTACTGACGAATATAATTTTGCGATAAAAAACGGCGTAGGTAATAATTTTATCTTTAATCTTCCCATACAAAAATCCTGTTTGATCAAATGGAAAGATTCTTCTCATCATTATAACTTTTCTACCCTTCCCAAGGTCGAGGCAGCTCGTTTTCACCATGGCTTCTTTTGTCTTTTTTTATCTAGCCATCTAAATACATGTAATTCGAATTATAATGATCCTCATGTTTTCCAGATTTATTGGGTATGCGTGTCATTTACACGTGCGATCATCGATGAACAGCAGCGTGGATTTCTTCGAAAGTCTGATAGACGAAGATGGGCGCTTCGCCGAGTTAAATTGTCAAGTGCCTCAACGAGGGTACCGGCAGCGACAACGACAATTACCTCAAGGTAGAAATAAGATTGCTGTAAATAAATTAAAATAGGACATGCCATTGAACAATAATTCTTCTCAAAACTAAAAACCGTGACAGCAAGTTTTAAAATGTATAGAATCTATAGTTGGTAAAGTTTCCGAACGTAAAAAATGTCACTGGCCGTTCCTTGGCATGCGCGTCGACCTCGGTCGAGCGTCAGTGTTGCCCTACCTAAAGAAAACCAACCAACTGTACGTTTCATTAATAAAGGACAGCAAGTCAACCTACTACTTTCATTCAGTAATCACTTCTCAAAATGTGGAAAAATAATGAAGCCCGTAATGCACATGCCAGTAACTTGCACAAAAGTAAGCTAGTAACTTAAATAAAATAAATAATTATGCTGTATGACTTCTGATTGGTGAATGATACAATGGGATGCTAGCTACTTGCATACTTTTATGCAAGTTACTGGCATGTATATTGCAGGCCTGAAACTAGGTGCACTAATTATATTCTGTAAGATACTAGTAGTTATTGTGAGTTTACCTTAAATTACTATTAGCTCGTAGTTAGTGAATTTTTTTACGATCCAGCGACCTCTTCAACATTAACCGTTATATTTCAGTCAATTAACATAAAACAGTAATGTACTATTTACCTACCCTAAATCTTCCTCAAGAATTGCACTTTTTTTAAAACTATACAAAAAATCAGTTCCATTATTGAGAAAATCAACTATATACAGATAGACAGTTTTGAGGAGTTTGTTTTATAATTATGAATAGATAGAGATATAATATTATAGACAAGCATTTGTAACTAACTAACCCTTAAAGTAAGTAAATGTCCATAACGGTGATTAAAATATCTCGTTAGAACTGTTTGGAGTACTAATAATTATGCATAAATATGACGTAATTGTAAAAACTTGGAAAATATCGACAAAATAATCGCATCACAGTACATTAATTTAAAAGTCGAAAAATAATATTCGATACTTATTTTAAGGTTTCGTACGTTTTCCGTGTTCGCGATATGACAACACTGCCTTTTCCGCCTGCCAGCGAACAAAATGGCTGACGTCAGTGCCTAGAGCGCACGGCCCAAATGTTCGCGATAGAATTTTAAAATATTTTGAAGTGTTGACCTATTCAGTATGTCGAATTTGTGTTCTAGAATCGTTTCAAAACCACCAAAAAGGTTACAGGATAGTGTCCCTAGCATGTCTGTCGCGCAAACAAACGCTTGGATGAATGGTGAGCTAGTGAAGCATTGTAAATATTGATTTATTCCTGTGTCAATTTAAATAAGTGTTTTAAATGGTTGTAGAGGTCAACAGATAGGTTAATTACGGTTATTTGATTTAACAAATGTAGTTCTGTGTCATCGTTCGTAAGATTTAATTTAGCTCGCGACCTGAATTGTGTTGCATTGGTTGTATTTATAGCTTGTTGATTTACAAGGTTGTGTTTGTATTTCCAGCTGAGAATATCAACAATGGTGGTGGTCTGTCGTTGTCCCCGCCGCACACGGTGTCGCAGCGTGAGACGGGTACGCAGGTATCTCAGTGCTACAGCGGGCCGCCGTCACCGTGCGGGTCCACGAGCGCGACGTCTTCCCCCACGACCTCCCCGGCCCCTCCGCCGGGCACTGCCACTTTAGACCCTAATTGGCAAGCCACTAAACCCACCGTCCGAGAGAGAAATGCAGCTATGTTCAATAACCAACTCATGTCGGACATCACATTCATTGTTGGAGGACCCGGTATGTATATTTTTAGCATGTTGTTTTTCTCACAATAATTATATTCAAAAACCTGTTTTATCTCTTAAGACTTGTTTTAAACTTCAAATACATAGGAAAATATCTTTAATACAACTTTGTCTGAATGGATTATTTTGTTATTCATTTTATCAGTTGAACTTCCCGAAACAATGTAGACTGATTATTATAAAAATATTGACATGTGTTTTTTGTTTATGTTGCAGGGCATTCACAGATAATTCCCGCTCACAAATATGTGTTAGCTACTGCCAGCTCTGTGTTCTATGCTATGTTTTATGGGGGACTAGCTGAATGCAAACAGGAGATTGAAGTTCCTGATGTTGAACCATCCGCCTTCCTTACACTTCTCAAGTGAGTTTCATACTCCTTATACATCATAATCAAAATGTATTAAGGTTTTTACTGATGTATTGTTATTGTTTTAGGTACATTTACTGTGATGAAATTCAACTAGAAGCAGATACAGTATTATCAACTCTTTATGTTGCCAAAAAATACATTGTTCCACATTTGGCGAAAGCCTGTGTCAATTATTTGGAAACTAGTCTAACAGCAAAGAATGCATGCCTGCTTCTCAGCCAGTCCCGACTCTTTGAGGAACCAGAACTTATGCAGAGATGCTGGGAAGTGATAGATGCCCAGGTATGTGAATCTACTGAGAATCTCGCCACAATGTGTCTTGAACAATCATCATCTTACAGCAGTCTATTGATGGAACTATCAGAATCATCCAGTCGAAATTTTTCTAGTCCAGAAAGCTTGGAAAATATCATTTACAATTAATAAATTCTAGCATAATGAAGAATCATAGTTCTATTCTACCTATTACTGACTGATCTTTTGACCAATAAGTTATAAAATTAGAGACTATTTCAGATTTTTTTGTGCAAATTTTTCATTAGCTCATCTATCAAGTCATTGACATAAACTAAAAAGTAATTTAAAACTTCATTCCAATTAAAATAGTTAATATAGTAATTTTTGTGCCACAAAAATGCATTTGTATACTCAATTTTAGGTTGTGATTTAGGCTTAAGGCTGAAATGCTATATTATAATATTATGTAAATAGTTTCTATTACTTTTACTTTTTTCAAGCTCTCTCTGTGTATCTCTAGTCATGTTCATAATTATATTACAAGTTATAGATTAACTGCAATACAGTTTGCTTGAATTAGTATGCAATTGTATGTTTTCCATACATTATGAATGTTGTGTAATGCATGTAATTGTTTAAATGGCAATTTTGTAATAATATTTAATGTAAAAAATATAGATATGAATAAAGTATTGTCCAAATTGTATTGCAGTTTCAATAATCCTTCACCTTCTTTAATAAATATTATTTATTTTAGGCAGAGATGGCCCTGACGTCAGAAGGCTTTGTTGATATAGATGTGTCAACATTAGAATCAGTATTAGCGAGAGAAACACTCAATTGCAAGGAGATCAACTTATTTGAGGCAGCTTTAGCTTGGGCACATGCTGAATGTGTGCGAAGAGATATAGACCCTACGCCAACAAACAAAAGAGTCATGTTGGGTGGTGCCATATACTTGATAAGGTTCCCCACCATGTCATTAGAGGAGTTTGCTAACAGTGCAGCTCAGATTGGCATTTTGACTCCACAAGAGACAATTGATATATTTTTACACTTTACTGCATCAAGCAAACCACAGTTATCATATCCGGTTAAAACAAGAGCAGGATTGAAAGCTCAGGTACTAACTTTAACTTCTGTACGGAATAAGAACTATTCCTAATAAAATGTATTAATAAAATTGTTTTATGTATTTCAGATTTGCCACAGATTCCAGTCATGTGCCTACAGAAGCAATCAGTGGAGGTATCGTGGCAGATGTGACTCCATACAGTTCTGTGTGGACAAGAGAATATTTGTTGTTGGATTCGGACTTTATGGATCTTCAAATGGGGCAGCTGACTATAATGTTAAGATTGAACTGAAACGCTTGGGCAGAGTCCTGGCAGAGAACAACACAAAGTTCTTCTCAGATGGATCGAGTAACACTTTCCATGTGTACTTTGAGAATCCAATACAAATTGAGCCAGAGTGCTTTTACACTGCTTCGGCTGTACTAGATGGGAGTGAATTAAGTTATTTTGGACAAGAAGGTTTAAGTGAAGTGTACATGGGAACAGTGACTTTCCAGTTCCATTGTTCTTCAGAGAGTACCAATGGCACCGGAGTGCAGGGAGGACAGATCCCAGAACTGATCTATTATGGACCCACAGTCAACAGTTCAATGGCAAACACAACGACTAATGAAGACTGACAGTTGACTAGATCTCGCCCTTTTAACTATTATTCCGTATAGTAAAATCGGAAAACTTAGAAACTCAATAATATTTGGTCAAAAATCTAAATTAAAATGTTATTAATAGGTACTTAACCATTCCCAAATGTTAAAAATTGTTATGTTGAAATCTTTAAAGTTCTTGTGTATATTGTTGAACTTGAATAGCAATTAAGATATGTACCTTAAGATTGTGATATGGGTGTCGTAATAGCTCTCTATAAATCTGTAGGTTCTAGACCTATCATGATACAAATTCATTGCAATATATATAGTTATTAATTAATAATTAAATGTTGTTTTGTTTTTCCTTTACCTACTTATCAAGATATGACTGTGTTGACAAAACCAGACTCCCATCAAATTAAGTATTAAAGTTTACAGCTAATGTGAGGTGACCTAATAAGACCTGTGACAGGAGTTTGTTGCAAATTTTATCAAAACAACATGTTCAAAGTATATAGGTAAAAAATATAACTAAATTCCGCCATTTAAAGGCGAGCTAAAATATTTTAGTGTGAATGTTTCGTTTTCACTTCAAAACAGCTTAACCGATTTCGATGAATTTTGGTACAGAGATAGAGTTGATCCTAGTAGAGACGGTTATAGGTTATAGAGGACGGGGTAGCCAAGCCGCGGTCGCTGACACTGGCTTGGCCCCATTAGGGATTTTATTATTTTATTTTGTCGTTTGGTCGCCTAATCACAGAAGTTGAGAGTAATATAGTTATGCAAGTTTAATCAAATCGTATGGTAATCATGGTGGAGAGGGTATAGACAGCAAAACAATCTACAGTGTATACTAATATTATAAAGTTGATGAGTTTATTCGGTTAAACCCGCTAATCTCAGGAACTACTGGTTCGAATTGATATTTTTGTTGTTATTGAATGGTCCATTTATCGAGGAAATCTATAGACTATAAATCATCACGCTACGAACAATAGGAGCTAAGTAGCGGGGGTAAAACAGCTAGTACTAAAATATAAAGTTTACTAGTAAAAGCTCATTCCAGATACGAATTGGTGCAGATTCGTACACAGGTCTGAAACGTTTGAAAAGAGATCATCGGCGCGGGTCGCGGGACTTACGAATTACCGTGACCCCAGAACGGACACCGTGTATTTTAGTCAGTACGAGTCTGACAATCCCTCCCGCTCTGCCCTGGGTAGGAGGACACATTTGATGATTTTACCACGATACACGATACAGACTTTGGCGCCATATTGTGACAAAAAATACCCACCTCAAGAATGTTTATTTTATCGTTTTTATCTTGTTATTTTCATTTGATTTAGTTACCGACCGTGGCAGTATTAGAAAGCCGACTATGTAGGTCAAAATTTGCGCCATGGTCATCCTGTTGTTGCGGGAACAGTGGACTGTTTTAACAGGTAACCCTTGAACGTAAACGGCTAGGCTATTGAAGGAACACCGCGAATTTTAGTCAGTACGTGTCCGACAGTCCCTTTCGCTTTAACCAGGGCAGGAGAACTCATTTGATGATTTTACGTAAAAAAAATGTCATCCTATTCTAAATACAAACGCATAGTGCTGGCCTAAGAACCTCCGGAGATTAAAGGTACCTAATACTAGGGTACTTACCTGTAGGTGGTATGTTGATGCACAATGCTCTCGACAGCTTGAAGTATGTGCGGCCGACTTGGTAACAGCAGATTGGTACAGCGTCACTGACATCAATCAACAGGTCTATGGTGCATTGTTCAGGAAATGAGAGTTACATAGAATAGAACAAACTAGTTTTAGTTGGATTGAGGTGACACGTCAAGAGATAGTGAAAGTATGGGAATTTTATTTTAGTTAAGGAAGGCTATATATAATATGGGTATCAGCCTCGACTGGCGACGTGCAGGACATTTCAAACAGGAACATCACTATGTGGCGCCATCTATATCGCTGCATATTAATTAAATTGACTAACAACTATAAAGCAGTAATAAGTATTTCAAACATGTCCATTGAATTCCCAATCCTTAGGCCCTTATAAGCTTTCCGAAATGAAAACTCCTCTCCCTACTAATGTCAATTTCCTCCTGACTAACTTTTCTCCCAAATTTATCAATTTTGTTAAATGTAAATGATATTCACGTCACTTCTCGACTGAAGACGAGTCAGCGACTGTTACCTAAAGAGCTTTAAAAATGTTTCAAAATGGTAAAGCAGATCTATAAATATTGAAAGATGTAATGAATGTTACATTCACCAGCCTGCATTGTGCTTGCATCCCAGCAACAGGAAAGTTATAGGCTGATAAAATCAGAGTGAAAGAGGAACAAAGGCTGATTGGGAATGCCTATGTACAACAGTGGACTGTTAATAAGATGATAATTTACTTCAAAGGGATATAAAAAAACAAAAATATCTGTAGCTGATGTGTGTAAGGCCTTTTTCAAGTTCAAGGACACCATGATTATAATCAGTGAAGGTCAAATATGACAAGTCTATCAAGTAGCTATGATAAGGAACTTGACTCATACTGACAAGGGGTAGTTGGCATTTTTCTATGAACTGTGGCCGTAAGGTGATCACAACTAAAATATATTTTCCTTTTTTTTTATAATGTTGCCGCACACTAGGAAGTATTAATACATTGCGGGTGCGTTTATAAAAAATTCAAACGCACATGTACACAAACAGCCACACTCTAGAACAACTATCTGTAAGCCATACAAATAAATTTGTGTGTGGGCATGGATCCTGTGACACAGAGCGAAGCAGCCAAATGATCAACTACCATGAAACAGTTGATTATAAATCAACAAGTACCAGTACATATGTTGCCAGCGGTTTTCAAATAATGGTTAAGCCTAATTATTGTATTAGTATGAAAAACTTGATACCATTCTACTCCAGGTTTTAGACCTCTGGAAGCCTTAAGAAGTTGTTTGGTGAGTACTAAGCACTATAAGTTCAGACAAATCCTCATCAGCTATAAAGTTTATCAAAAAGGATACGAGCTGTGCCCTCAGTCCTGCATGTCATATACACGCAAGCTGCCTGTGTGTGGCTGGAAGGTCTTCCAATAGTCAGATGGCGAGACAGCGCCATCTTGTAGAAGTTACAGGCGATGTCTATACATTGCTGATTGAGACGCAGCTGTTGGCAGAGCGCTGTGATACCTTCCCGGGCTTTTCTGAGTGTCACCTCTCTGGATTCCTGGCCAATACCAGCATTGAAGGCTGTGGAATAGAAAATTTGACAGTTAAAATATAAAATAAGATCTTGGCGCAATTCTTGAAGTGATCATTAAATAAAACACAACGCGCGGGACATGTCATTGTGGTTGTCAGAGACACACACATTCCTAAACTAAATTCACGATTTATGCTAAAAACCGTGATTTTGTGCGCCAAAATAGTAAAAAAGTGGAGTTGAAGTGCTTTGGAAACTGTGCTATTGTTATCTAGTTTTTTCCTATCATAATAACTCAAATAAAGCTTATTTAAATATAACAAATTCAACCAGTGAAAATCTTCTACCCACATTTTGATTAATATTCTTGGCCACTTGTCAAAATTTTCTAAAATGTCATTTATGTCAATGAAAAAAGGGTTGCCAACTTCAAATCAGTGTTACCATATAAAAATCTAAATTACCCTAGAAATTATGGATCATGTTACTGAAAACCAAGTAATTGACCAAGCTCCAATGTCGGTGACTGGTAACAACAGTAATAAGAAATTAGTGCAGCAAGCTTTTCATCCGAGCTTGTTTTTGCCAAGACCAAGATCCTCATCAGTAGGTGGCACAGCTCAGGCGGCTCTGCCTAGAGAAGAGTTCGATAACACCAAGCTTGATAATCCACCTTGTGAACGCAGAGTACCTGACCCTCCAACATGGCAAAGAGTACCAATAAATAGTTTTCCCAAAAAGCGCAAGATATCATCCAGTCCACCCCTGAACGCTGTCCAAACAACCAACAGGTTCAGTGAATTACCAATCGACCTAACTGAAAATGAACCTAATCTAGAAGTGAAAAAACCCACGAAGCCTCCACCCATCATATTATATGGAATAGAAGACCTGAACAAACTGACGGAATTGTTGGGAACAGTAGCTGAAAAAGACCAATTTACATATAAATGTGTTAACAAAAACCAACTTCGAGTAAACAGCACAGATGTTGTGGTTTACAAGAAGCTGATAGCCCTTGTTCGCGAAAATGGACTCATAGGCCATACCTTCAACACAAAGGACGCGAGACCCTTTAGAGTGGTAATCCGAAACCTCCATCCATCCACGCCAATATCCATAATCAAAGAGGAAATAGAGGCAACGGGGAACACAGTTGTTGGAGAAATTATCAACGCCAAATTCGGCCCCGAGAAGAAACCTACCTCAACATTTTTTGTTAATCTGGCTGCAGGACCAAATAACAAAGCGGTAAAAGATCTCCGCTATATCTATCACCAGTCAATCATCATTGAGGATCCAAGAAAGAAGAAAACGATTGTACAATGTCAGAGGTGCCAACAATATGGGCACTCAAAGAACTATTGTATGCGCCCCTACCGTTGCGTTAAATGTGGGCAGGCGCACAAGACATCTGAATGCCAGAAGCTTGATCGTCAAACGCCTGCTTTGTGTGCACTATGCAATGGTCCGCACCCTGCTAACTATAGAGGTTGTACAGTATACAAGGAAATCTTAGCCCGAAAAACAAAAAAGATCGCATATACGTCAGTTGAGTTCCGCCATCAAGCACCAAACAAGTATGTTGCCAATGTTTCTACTGAACAAGTCGGCGAAGCTGACAAAACCATTCCTGGTACCAAGTTCGCAACTTATGCAGAGTCATTACGCCACAACACTGCTAACCCTATGCACAGAAATATAGCACTAGAACAATTAATACTACAACAATCTGAGAAATTTGAGTCTATCTTACACCAAATGAGTACTCTAATGAGTCTCATAACTAAACTCGTCGATAGACTGACAAAATGAATGCCTTAAGAATTGGAACCTTCAACATAAATGGGCTAACCCCAAATAAAAATGAAGTAGAGCTTTTAATGACAGAGCAAAAATTAGATATTCTACTGATTTCCGAAGCGCATTGCACCTCGGCCTCTAAGGTTACATTTGCAGACTACCAATGCTACCTGACCAATCATCCTGATGGGACGGCCCATGCTGGAACGGCAGTGATAGTTAAAAAGACAATCAAGCACCACCTAATGCCAGAATATAAAACCGACCACATCCAAGCCACAACAATAAGCGTGGAAGAAGAAAATGGTTATCTGAACGTCTCAGCTGTTTACTGCCCCCCGAAACATAAAATTAGTGACACCATGTTTACACGCTACTTTAAGTCACTTGGTAACCGTTTTGTGGCAGGCGGTGATTGGAATGCGAAGCATACATCTTGGGGTTCGAGGCTAATTACCACTCGAGATAGACAACTTAAGCTGAGCTTTCATGAAAACAACTTATTTGCAATTACTACTGCTGAACCTACATACTGGCCAAGCGACCCGCAAAAAACCCCAGACCTGCTTGACTTCTTCATAATTAAAGGTTTGTCTAAGGAGTACCTCAAGCCAGAGTCATGTTATGATTCATCATCTGATCATACACCGGTACTATTAACAATAAGTTCGGGACTGATTCAAATTGCGAGACCATCGACATTAACCAATAGATACACAGACTGGGAGTGTTTTAGGGAGTACATTCTCGACAATATTGAGCTAAAAATAGCATTAAAGACTCCAGATGATATAGATATTGCTACTCAATATATAACAAACATGATCCAGAAAGCGTGTTGGAATAGCACTCCTGAATATTCAAGCAAAACGAGATCGTCTGATTACCCTCTGGCAATAAAAGAATCATTGCTGGAAAAAAGAAGACTTCGACGGATATGGCACCAAAGTGGTTTGAATGAAGATAAATACAATTTCCGTAAGGCCGCTAGTGAACTAAAAGAACTTCTTCGAACCTGGCATGATAACACCCTAGAAGCTCAACTTGAATCTCTCACTCCTTCAGCCTCAACCAACTACTCTCTTTGGAAGTTCACAAAGCACTATACCAGACCCCAGGTAGCTGTACCACCCCTTAGAAGGAATCAAGGTTGGGCAAGAACACCTCAAGAAAAAGCCGATACATTTGCCGAGCATTTGGCAGCTGTATTCCGTCCTAATGAGGCAACAAACAATGTATCGGAAGAAGAAATAAACTCATTTCTAAGCCAAGATCTTCAAATGTCACCGCCGCCGCGGCCCATCACCACCAGAGAAGTCTGGGCTACAATAAAAAACCTCGGTAGTAAAAAAGCGCCAGGCTTTGACCTAATCACAAAAGAAATCTTATTGCAACTACCAAAAAAAGCCACCGTGTTTTTAACGACACTTTACAATGGGATTCTAAGAGTGCAGTACTTCCCACAGGAATGGAAGGTTTCACAGATACTCATGGTGAATAAACCAGGAAAACCACCCAATTTGGTGAGTTCCTATAGGCCTATTAGCCTGCTACCAGTACTGTCGAAAATATTTGAGAAACTTCTGCTCTCCAGATTACAACCAATCTTAAAAGAAAATAACACCATACCTTGTCACCAATTTGGATTCAGACCTGAGCATTCCACAGTCGAACAGGTTCACAGAGTGTGCAATGGGATTAGGAAATCGCTAGAGGAAAGAGAGTTCTGTTGCTCAGTCTTCCTTGACATTCAACAGGCTTTCGACCGCGTTTGGCACAAGGGCTTACTCTATAAGATCAAAGCTTGCCTCCCTCACAACTATTATGAGCTAATGAATAGTTACCTAACAAATCGATTGTTTCAAGTCAGGGAAGCTGACGCAACATCTGACCTATTGGAAATAAGGGCTGGCGTCCCTCAAGGATCAGTGCTGGGACCAATTCTGTACACGTTGTACACATCAGACTTGCCAGCAGAGGATAATGTGACAACAGCTACATTTGCTGATGACACAGCAATTTTGACTAGCAACCAGGATCCCACAATTGCTTCACAAACCCTGCAAAAAGGTCTAGACAAAATATCTGACTGGCTCGAAAAGTGGCGAATAGCAGTCAGTCCATCTAAGTCAGTACAGGTCACTTTTACGCTACGCAGAGGCAATTGTCCTCCAGTAAAGCTAAATAACAACTTTCTACCTCACAAAGATTGTGTGAGGTACTTAGGACTATACCTCGATCGCCGCTTAACATGGAGGCAGCACGTGAAGACCAAGAGAGATGAGCTCAACTTGCGCTACAAAAACCTGCACTGGTTATTGGGTCGGAACAGTAGATTATCGACTGACAACAAGCTCCTTATATATAAAACGATTTTAAAGCCTGTCTGGATGTACGGTATCCAGCTATGGGGGAGCTGTAGCAACTCTAATGTTTCCATCATACAGCGAATGCAAAATGTGATTCTGAGAACTATATACAATGGGCCTTGGTTCATTACAAACGCTGAAATACACAACTTACTACACATGAACTCTGTGAAAGACGAAATCTCGACCATAACCAAAACATACATGGAAAAGCTGGTGAGGCATCCAAATGAACTTGCCGCTGGATTGACAAGACGCACGTATCAAAAACGTCTCAAAAGAAAAGACATTTTGTCTCTACCCTCTTGAGTAGCATAAATACATGTTACGCCTATGAGTAGTTGCTCTCGCTGGAGAGCACACTCTAACTGCCAAATGTCACTTACCACATCTGTTTAAAGTACATAAGACTGATTGCAGATATTATAGATGAAGAAAAAAAAAAAAAAAAAAAAAAATTAAATAAAAGTATCTTTTACTTTTATATCACCATCATTTGCATTTGGGAAAAAAAACATTATTTTTGAAAGGAAATTCTTCCAGAATGTAATTACAATTTAAATTGATTGACAAGATGGGACTAGAGGTCTTTTAAATACTTTGAGGCAGTATTTGAAAATATAGTGACTCTACAATACCACATGCAAATCATTCTGTGTGATGAGCATGATCATAAAATTACACCCAGACACAGAACAAAATTTGTTTTGTGTCTGGGTGTAATTTATCTATAATATGTATGTATTTAGAAATATATAAGTATGTTTATCAGTTGTCTAGTACCCATAACACAAGCTCTGCTTGGCTTGGGATAGCGTTGTGTGATAGTTGTGGACTAAAATAAATATTCCACAACTATCACACAACGCCATCTAGTCCCAAGCTAAGCAGAGCTTGTGTTATGGGCACTAGACAACTGATAAACATACTTATATATTTCTAAATACATACATATTATAAATAAATTACACCCACTATTACTATTTATTTATTCTAATCAAATCTCTAACTTGTTAATAAACTGGACCTATTTACTCAAGTTGACACTTATGGAGTTGTGGCGCATACAGTACTAAATTACTTTTTGCTTTCTCTTTACAACACCGTATTTACCTCTTCCGAAACCTGTAGCTCCTCCTTTAGACTCGGCAGATACGAACTGTCCAATGGTAGAAGCACCGCCATGGGCGTTCTCTTGGAACTCGATCTCAGCAACAATAATATTGTCTTCTAGCACCGACCCGCAGTTTGTACACACTGCGTCTCCACGGGCCGGGTCCACCTCGATGTCCGAAGACCCGCAGTGCTTGCATTTCTTCCCAGACATCCTTCTGCTCACAAAAATGAGAACATAAACATTGAGCAGGATTTAGGTTAAGTGGAAGTACATTTTTACAAGCACCTTTAGATAATTACCTAACAAATGGACTTAATCTAGCGTTTTAAACAGCAGCCGTATTTCAGGTTTCACTTATATCTACATTTAATCTTGCTAGGGCTGCAGGTACAAACATAGAAATACTTGCACTTTCGCAGTGCAGGCAGATGGCTGACATTACAATACTTGACGTTGGCGACAGCGACTTGCCATTAATGAAATTGAAAAAATGAGATAAGCTATACGAAATCTTACGAATTAGAAAAGGATAAAACCATTTTTATTCGAGTAAAGACCACAACACAGCTTATACACTTGACATCTTTGACAATTGACATTGAAAATAATTTGACGTTGACACCTACCTGCACGTTGACGTTTGAAGTGATGTCCCATGCCTAAACCTTCTTCATAAATCATCCATCCATCTATGATAAAATGTTATAAATAAAATGTTATATGTTATATGTTCAACTACCTTATAAAATGTTATATGTTCAACTACCTTGCACGTAACCTGAGTTGTTTCGGCCCGGAACTGACAGCTAGGGGCCAAAAAACTGGTACCTTTTTCGTTATTTGGTTGAGCCTATCCTTAGTGTCCATAAGATATAAATCAATGGTTAAAACACACAGGTACAGATTGAGGTAGGCTAATGTGCTGCGTCTGTGTGTACATGCAAACGAATATTGGAAAAACGTAAGATTGAAAAGACATTTTGTTTGTCAAATGAAATAAAATGTAGTAGTCTTATTAAAAGGATTATAGAAGTGAGATGTATCACGTAAGAGTAGCCAGACAATTTTGTTTTGAAGATTGTGTAACCAAGTAACGTTCAAAATGAAAATATAGTGAGTTTTCTTGGTATCTCCGCTGAGTCAGGCAACCTTGTTCAACAAATTTCAGTGACGTCATCAAAATGAGCCTTTGCTATTGGTTGGATATCACGCTATCGTGTATTTTTAGACGATGAGATCACCCTTCAGTTTCGTTTCTGCTGAAGTATGACGATACATCCAAAAAGTTATTTCGTTTATGATAACAGTCGGCGCTTATGTCCATTCGTTTCGCAGCTTATCGAATTCTAAGGAGAGAAGGGCATCCCCAAACCGACGACGACGTCATCGTTTGTGTGCAAACTGCAATGATGAGTCATCATTGTTGTGTTCTCGTTGGATAATCTTTTTCAATTCAAGGCGCCTTATTTTGATTCCGTTGCTGTCATTAGTGAACTGTCACAAGAAACTTCGCAGCATTTGATAGTTACGCGGAACTGCAAACTTTGTTTGAACTTGTAGATCGCTTTGATAATACGCGTTGTTAGACGGACAAATTACGTAAATCGCATCTAGTGTTGAATCTTGGACTTAAGTGAATCTGAACTGATGACGATGAAGCTAGAAATCAGTGATAGTCAATCAAACCAGTCGGACATTTCTTACGACGACAGTCAATCGTCGCAGGATTCCTCCACAAATGATTTCGTCTCCTCCGTACCACCTTCTCAATCCTTACTTACGGTAAGTAACAGCACACGGTACAAATACTTCATGCAGATGCAGGATTTCGTGAAACAAAGGTTAAATTTACATACTGCAAAATAACTTTGAAAGTTTTAAAGTTGATTCCTAGAACTTACAACGCATTTTGAGATCAGTTGTGATGCTGTGCTATGATGTGAGGCTAATTAAATAGTGATAGCATCAATAGTAATCGTTTGTCAACACAATGGTCCTAGATTTTGATACATTTATAATAAAACAACAGTTTATTTGATCTATTCCACTGTAATAATTTATTAAGATCTTGGTAACATCTGACTTTCTGGTATCGCATAATGAATAAGATAAACAAATATGACACTAAAATAGACATTATTGCAAGCATTGTATTGTTTTTATCCTTGTCATAGATAAAGAAATATTATGGCACAGAATCCAATAAAATTAAAATTGTGTACCCGTTGTGGGGCAAAATTTATAACCAATACTTGCTTTGGACACATTACAATTGGCATGATTAAAAATAATAATCTCATTCTTAATTGAAGTACTTGTTGAATTCTATGTTTTAACAGAGTTATCCAAGGTATGAGGAAATGTATACAAAATTATACCATTTAGTGGTTTACAGCAAAAACATTTTGCACTATATTCCAAGAAAATCAACACCAATTATAATTTATTGAAATGGGAGTATTAAGTACTTGAATATGTATTCATAGGGAAAACAAACAACATATGTACAAGGTTAATTTACATTGATCCAATAGTTGGATCTAATGTCACTTTTTTTTTTTATCTTGGTATAATCATCAAATGAGTCCTCCCACCAAGGGCAGGGCAGGAAGGACTGTCAGACTTGTACTGACTAAAATCCACGGTGTCCTTCACTAGCCCTTTACGTACCGGGGTCACGGTAATGGGAAAGTCAATGTCACTAGATTGAAAATAGGAACATGGTCTATTTTGATCCATTGCTGGATGCTATACTGGATTGAAACATGTTTAAATTACTGCAATGCCAATCCAACTTCTGGATCTAGCTGGAAATAATATATAAATTAGATTTTATGTATGGGACAACATGGGCAAAACAGTAGAATCAACAAATGAGTCCTTCCACCAAGGGCAGGGCAGGAGAGACTCTCAGACTTGTACTGACTAAAATCCGCGGTGTCCGTGACTAGCGCTTTACGTTCCAGGGTCACGGTAGCTCATAAGTCCCGCGACCCCAGCAGGTTATGGCCCTCTATGGGGGGCCATCAGTAATATGGTTGGCCTATGCTTATGTTTACATTTTTTTCTTTTATATAACTTATGTGTAGTGAGCCTACATATTTGCAAATAGAGGAGTGAATTTTGATTTTTTTCCTTTGACCAAGAACTGAAATCATTTGTTAATTCTGGTTCCAACCTTAAAAACGTAATGGAACATTTACAAAACAACTTTTTGTCTTTCAACAAAAGAAAGCAAAACTGTATTTTTTTTCTTCATCATTATTAAAGATCACTTCTCTACATTATTCAATAAGAAAATGTCTGGACTTTAAAGTGTGTTGTCTGTGGGCTCTTTTATTTCAGTTTTGTTTGTTTTTCCAGAGTAGTCAAAGTACAAGACACTGCAACTGGTCAATGGCATCAAAATAAAAACTAATAATTTACAAAATGAATAATAAAGAACACACATTCTAAAAACTTGTTTGTATTCAAACCAACAACCATGAAAGTAATAGATTAAATTTTTCAGTGTTAGTTTATTGACTGATTACAACCACTCGAAGTAAATCAAACAATAATGAAATAGAACCTCTTATCCATTCAAGAGAAATAAATATACTCATTGATTAAAATGGCTAAATAATAAAGTATAACATTTTCCTGCACAACAAAATCATACAAATGGATAACTTTTGCGGGCTGATAACAACGCTTATCTCCTATCACTGGATAATATGGATTTATACCTGTCATAGTGAGTCACATTTCTTTATTTTTAGGTGCTGTGTCATAGCAAACAAATTACGCATCAACATTGATAAGGTTCTCAGAAATTATTTGGGCTTTTTCATTAACTATGCTGATAAAAAATATTTTTTTGTAATTAATGATTCTATTATTAGATGTTTAATCATTTGCTAAATTGTTTTTTAATAGATTATCTTTCATGTTTTGTTCAGGTCTAGTGAGTAAATGTTATTTTATGATTTAAAGTTTTATTTTTTTATCTGAAAATCTATTTTTTTTTTCACTTTGACTATAATAGGCGTTTATGAATTGTCAAAAAAAAAAACAGCAAACATATAGCAATATGAAGCTACAGTCCCAGTCACAAGAAAGTATTTGCACACTGTTATATTTGTATGACCCCTGGCATAACATAGCCCTCTGCTGTATATCAAACATAGTATCTGTCATTATTTATCTATGTTCTTTTTTATCTTGGTAAAATCATCAAATGAGTCTCTCAGGCTCGGACTGACTGACATTGACGGTTATCCTTCAATAGCCCTTTACGTTTCAGGGTCACGGTTATCTGATGAGACAGTCCTGCGACCATTTACCTATCTTATAACAAAATAAATGATATTTGTATAATTACTTGTAAAAGTACTGCAGTTGCCCATAGCAAATTTTAGAGCATGCGCAAAAACACCATACAGAACTTATGTAGAGATATATTTTTTGACAACAGAACATTATTAACATTCCAACTTTAACTTTAAATGATTTTAATGGTAAAATTTTGGCAATTGGACAACATCTAGGACCAATAATTTCATTAACACATTCCAGAATGGAATGCTTAAAGTTTTATACTACCTACTTGTTCTACATTACCTAATAAGGTGTAAAATAATAATTAAAACATATAAAGCTAAAAAAATATTCTAACCAAGTATAGATAACTAAGCGTTAATACAACATGATAAAATAGTACATTGATATCCAAGGGGTGAAACATACTTATTTAAGTCCCGAGATGGGGTTTGGCGCCCGTAACGTAGTAAGGGCGCTAATAGTTCGAGGGACTAAATAAGTAATTTACTCGACTTTGTTAATAGTTGAAACTAAATTACATTAAAGTCATAATATTATATGTATATTCTTAACCCTTTAAGCGCTTGGCTAAATATCCGATTCGTTGCGATGCCTAATTTCACTATCTTCTAGCCGTGGCGTCGAACAAAAATAACGTGACACTGATCAGTGCCCAACGCCATACGATTAAATGACACTCATCTGTGTCTTCAGCCATGCGGAAAAGAAAACAGTGTTTTGACATTTTTTTACGTATTCAAAGCTCGAATACTTTTAGTTTACATGTGAAATCTAACGTGAACGGTCAGGCACGTTGTTTTAAGCGATAAAAAGTGGCGAAACAAGTGTATTTGTGGAAATGGAAGGAAAGTGACTTATTTAATACAGATGTGCTCAACCTTTTCAACTTATTTTGCATTTCCTAGTAATTTGATTGATTATGAGGTATTAAATTGGGTCTAAAAATTTTTGCATAACAAATTTCAATTGTTTATAATTAAACTACGCAAATAAAAACTGCTAAGTTAGATTAAATAGTAATAATAATGATAGTAGTACTAATATATAATTATTTTATATGATTATTTGATACTAGCCGATGCCCGCGGTTCCACCCGAGTAGAATTTGTTTCCCGTTGTCCCACAGGAACCTATAATCGGAATAAAAGGTAGCCTATGTGCTATTCCAGACCAAGACTTATCACCTGTGCTAAATTTCATTGAAATCCATTCAGTAGTTTTTGTGTGAAAAAACAATAACATCCAAACATTCTCACGGATACACAACAAATGTGAAAATTATTATTGTCAGAAAAAAATAATATTTATAAAAATAATATTATCAAATACTTCAACTTCCAAAAAGGTTGGTGCCCCCTATTTTTTTAAAAATATTACAGTATCCAGAAACGAAGGCTACGAGCTTAATATACGTGAAAAATGAAGATAGTTTGGTTTCAGGTAAAACTTCCATAAAACTTAATTGAAGGAGTTATCATCGATTTCAAAATGACACATATCCGTGCCTGACGCCACACTTAAAAAGAAGTGATGGCACTGAAACGTGCCATCCGCAACGAATCGGATATCAATTGCCGTGCCCCTAGCGCCCGGCTACGAATCGTGCTTTCCTCTTCTCCTCTCTATCTGCACCTTTTAAGCTCCGATTTGTAAAATATTATGGTGTACAATAAAAAGTATTCTATCTGTCTATCTACATAAATAGAGAGATATAGAATAGATGCAATAAAATCGAACAAAACAACAAAAATCGTGAATATTCTCTGTCGGATAAATACGACACAGGCGATAGGGGCACGGAAATGTTTGTCGGATATATACGACTCTGGCGGTTAAAGGGTTAATACTTAACTTTATCTTATTTTAATTTTCAATCGCGCTGATTTAGTGGCTGTATAAAAAGATAAAACATGGTTCAATAGAAATGTCAAAATACAACTGGTTTTTTTTTTTGGCAGCTGTCAGTTGATAGCAATTTTCCCTAGGGCTACAATGCATAACTTTCAACATGCTCTTCAGGCATTTAATGACCTACTTTCAGAGTGATGAAAAATGGATTATTTTGTCAAAACATTTTCCCTAACGAATTAACTATTAATAATGACAGGAAAATGCTCACAAATGGTCTTTATTCCATTTTTGGGTTGATATTTCCAAACATCCTGTAAAACCCTTAAATAATTTTCTCTGTTAAATTCTGAAACAACATAATTATCTGTTGTTTCCGAATGCGTCAGTTGTAATACGGTATTTTACTGCTTATATAAATTGAAAATCTGTTTAGTCCGTCAGTAAGAATCAATGATATTATAAGTAAAAAACTTATAATATCATTGGTAAGAATATTGAAAAATAATGGACACGAATTTTTATCAATGAATATTGACAAAATTAAAACACTTCCAAATTCGGGAGTGGCTTGTGACGTCATAACGCTTGTAAATTTGTACCGACCGACTGACGATTTGTGTTTATATTTTCTTCAATTTTGGTTTACGTAACCTCAGATCAAAAACATTTTTTGATCTGAGTACGTAACAAAAGAAAAAATATGGGTCTAATATTTTTTATAATCGGTGTTTTATATTTTATTTTAAACAATATTCTTGTAAATTTTTTTTCAATGAATAGAAAACAAGAATTAAATAAACGGTAAATTTATTTTAATGAAAATTAAAGTTTCATTAAAATAAATGAATTCTGTTACCACAAATGGCTTACAAATTCAGTGGCGTCGTAAGCATAGTGGCTTGCGGTCGTATTAACGGAAACCTATTGAATTAAATAAGAATCTGTCCAGTGTATCTCAAACGTTGTGCAGCTTTACATTAATTTTTATTGCAAGATGGAATCACAGAAGTGTGGTTCCTGCAACGAGCAGCTGACAGAGGGTGCGAATTGCACAGTTTGTAACCAGTCCCTACACTATCACTGTGCTGGTATTACCGAGGGTGGCTATCGTAAACTGGGTGACAGGAAGCTCTCGTGGCGTTGTCACAAATGCAGGCAGCTAAGTGTTGGTGCTGCGCAACTACCTAGTTCACCAAGGTCGCCGATTCCCGAATCTGACTCCGCTGTACTAATGGAAATTCGAGCCTTGGCAGCAAAATTGGCCCCTCTCGAAGGGTTAAAAAATGAAATGTCAACTCTAAGAGTGGAATTTGTCGACATGAAGAGCACATTTCAGGCGCAATTCGATGATATGATGAAAGCATTTGGTGCTAAAATAGAAAACATGGAACAACGAATTGTGCAGTTGGAAGAGGTGAAGGTTCAGGTTGATGAGTTCCGGGCTAGATTGGACAAACTGGATGATGAGGCAGAGAATAAGGATCAGTGGTTGCGTTTGAATAATGTTGAGGTCAAAGGAATACCGCAGTCAAAAGATGAAAATTTGTTTGAAGTGGTGGCCAAGATTGGTAAAAAAATTAACTATCCCATTTCCAAAACTCAAATAAATTTCCTCGCTCGAGTGCCTACGCGTGAAAAAGAAAATACAAAACCAATCATTGTTGGATTTTGCAACCGCTATGTAAAGGAAGATTTTATAGCTGCAGCTAGATATGAATCCAAAACAACTAGTCTGATAACTAGTCATATTGGTTTGCCTGGTAACGGTAAAATATTTATTAATGACCATTTAACATTGAAAAATAAAATGTTATTATCGAAGACCAAGAAAGCTGCCAGTGAAACGGATTTTCGGTATGTGTGGGTGAAACACGCCAAAATACACGCAAGAAAATCAGATTCATCTCCGGTTCTGATAATCAAGACGGAAAAAGATCTCGGAAAAATAGTGTGATCAAATTACTATTAAGGGCTCACTTTAATTTACCTCTTAATGTTTACTTTAATTGTTTGCGAATACTTATTTATTTATTTATTTATTTATTTAGGTTAACCAACAATCGTTTACACGCATACATTTCTAACTTAATTGCTAGGGTAACATTTACAAGTGCAACAATTAATTATAGGTTAACACCACATGCACTAAAGAGTAAAACGGCTTTAAATAACATAAGTACATAAAAAAATTACCAAACATACAAAAAACAAAATTAAAAACGGATTCAATAAACTTAAAAAAAAACATCGATGAAACAATCAAATGTCTCATTAAATTACAATTAATTTATTTTATGATTGATTAATTAATTAATTAATATAAAATTAAAATGATTATGTATTATAAATTAAAAAATGTTGAATTAAAGGACTAAGAACAGATTACAATTGAAAATATAATAAAATATAGTAATATAAGAAAACATGCTTAAAATTAAATCAAATCTACATTGGATTATTAATTACAAAAGCTCGTATAAATTTATTGATACTGTCGTGGTGTACATCTACTATGTCACTGCGGCCATTAATGATTTTGCACAATCTAGGTATTGGAGAATTCGCACCAAGCACAGACTTTCGAAGAGGTGGACACAGGGGTGTTATTTTATTCCTAGGATATCTAGAGGGCGCATGGAACCTAATGAGCTTAACTAAACTGGGGCAGTCGATTTTATTGTGCAACAGTTTGTAAACAAATAAAGCATCGGTTATATCTCTGCGCATAGATAACGCTTGCATTTTAAAATGAGATAGGCGGGCTTTGTAAGAAGGCAAACGCTTAGATTTCCCCTCACTAAAAGCTAAATGCCATACAAAACGTTTCTGTACCCTTTCCAGACGCAACATATGAGTGGCATAGTGAGGTCTCCAGACAACACTGCAATACTCCATAACACTGCGCACTAGGCTGTAATATAACATTATTTTGGTGCCACTTTTCCGAAAGCCTTTGGTGTTACGAAGTAGGAACCCTAACATTTTTGATGACTTTTTAACAATATATTCAATATGGGGTACAAAAGTGACCTTCTTGTCAAAAAGTACTCCTAGGTCCCTTATTGTTTCGACTTCTTGGACTTGCTCCTGGTCTATGAAGTACTCTGTGTCAATACAGTTTATTTTTCGCGTATATTTTACATGGTAACATTTCTTTGGATTAAGTTGCATTTTATTATTGTGGCACCATTTTATTACTTGGTTAAGATCGTGCTGCAGAAGTTCGCAGTCACTTTTTGACTCGATCACTCGCGCGAATTTTAGGTCATCAGCATACAGAAAAGGTTGGGAAGAACGAAAGCACTCCGGAAGGTCATTAATGAACATAATAAATAGTATTGGAGCTAAGTGAGATCCCTGGGGGGCGCCCGATGTTATTTTATGTGCAGCTGATCGAAAACCGTTTACAACGACATAGTATTCGCGTTCAGTAAGATAGGACTTGAACCAACTTAATAGAGGCCCTGTTATACCATAGGCAGCTAGTTTGTAAATCAGGATAGAATGCGACATTTTATCAAATGCCTTACTGAAGTCGGTGTAAACTACGTCAAATTGTTTGCCTGCATCTACGGCCAGTATTAGGGACTCCGTAAATGACACCAAGTTTGTAGCAGTAGATCTAGATGCTACAAAACCGTGTTGATTTTCATTAAGGTACAATCCTAAATGTTGTTGAATATGCGGACATAAAATAGATTCGAAAATCTTTGCGAAAGTGGATAAAATTGAAATTGGCCTATAGTTGCTTACGGTATCTTTTTTATCTGACTTATACACTGGGACTACCTTGGCATTTTTCCATTCTGATGGAAAAGTTCCAGCAGCCAACGATGCATTATAAATTATTAGTAAAGGAGATACTAGAGCTGCGGCACAGTTTGAAATAAAAATAGGTGGGATACCATCCGGGCCAGGTCCTTTACTAATGTTTACTGCTTTTAGTTTCTTTAGTAAACAATCGCGGTCAAGTACAGGAATACTCAAGCACTGACTATTGTTACGCAGTTCTTCGAGGTATTTTGTATGGCAATTAATTTCTGTATCTTTGTCAGTCGTATACATGGTTGCGAAATGTTTTGCGAAAAGGTCACAGATTTCTGATCCGTTAGATGTAAAAACGTGTCCGTCAGTCATTGCCAAAGGGAAGCCACTAGTGCCACCGCGTTTCGCTTTTATGTAATTCCAGAGAAGTTTAGGATTATCTTTTATATCTTTTTCAATTCTATCGATGTAGTCTTTATATAAATTCATGGCTAGTTTTTCACACCGCTTGGAAACTAGTTTCAGTTCAATTTTATCTAAAGGATTATTGAATTTCTTGTAACGTAACCTCAGTCTATTTTTTTCTTTTAATGTTTTAATTAATGTTAAATCAAACCACGGTGGATACTGACATTTGTTAGGCTTCCGACCGGGCACATAATTTTCAATAGCCTCACGCAGATATTTATAAAATATTGCCACCATGTCATTCACACCACAAGTATTTACAAAAAGTTCATCCCAGTTCAGCTTATTGAGGTAATTATTAATTTCAGGGTAATTAGCCTTATAAAAGTTAGGTCTTGTGTCCCTACTATACGGTAAGTTACAGTCCTTTAGCAAAGGCATAATTAGTTCAAGGGGGGGATGCAGTTTATCGATAGCTACTAGAGAATAGCTGGACTCATTTACTAAACAAGTTTGCTCTGTTGATAAGACCAGATCCAGTATTCGACCAGAACAGTTTTTTACATAATTATGTTGAGATAGTCCATTTACATTCATAAAATCTAAAAGGTTTTGACAAGTCTTAGGTAGAGAGTCATTTACGGCGGTTTTATCCCAATTAAGTTTACTTAAGTTAAAATCACCCATTATTAAACAGGGGATGTCGATTGAGTCGAGCACTCTGTTGCAGCCATCCACAAAATGATCCAAAGTTGCGAGACAAACTGGTGGTGGTAGATAGACGGCACAAAGAGCAATCTGGCGTGAGTTGTGAGATGTCGATATGTCAAGTGTGACCCAGAGGTCTTCACAATTACTTTGCCAGCGTTCGATACGTGTGGAGTTAATTTTTTTATTTATTGCTATCAAGACTCCTCCCCCGTCTTTGTTGTACTGGAAACCAGATGTTTCTCTGTCCCGTCTATAAACTTCATATCGATCATCGAACAATTCACTACTTAATACATTACTGTTTAGCCAGGTTTCTGTTAATATTATAACATCATAATTCATATTACACAGATTACAGTAAAATATATTCGTTTTAGTTCGTAAACCTCTACAATTTTGGTAATATATTAAAATATCCTTGAACTTTATGGAGTTCAAACCTAATGCATGCATTAAATTACAACAGTAAAGACTATAACAATAAGTACATACTCATCACACAATCTTACTAAGACTGATCTTGTTCCTAATTTGTATATACTCTGCGCCGTCATTTTTCCTCACAAATATCCTGCCATTCCTGACCCACACGTATTTATAATTCTTCTCTTTGGCTTTTAACCTCGCAGCTGCATGAAGAGCTCTATTTGCCGGGGACAGATGTTCAGCAACATAGACTGGAGATTTTGGTCCAGCGCAACCAAGGTGCGAACAGTTCAGCTTTTCTTGAGGATTAGCCTGGTTATACTTGATTATTGCTGCCAGAAGATGATCGCGCAATCTTGGTGAGGCTAGCTGGATAATTATAGAGCGAGGGCGGCTGCCTGATGAGTTGACCTTAGCAATGCGAGTGCAATGTAATACATCTCTTTCATTGATTTCGCAGTTAACCACACGCGCAAGTTGGGTTACAATGTTGTAAACATTTTCATTTTTGTTTTCTGGTACACATTGCAATTCTAAGTTGTTTGATCTTGACTGTTGCTCCAGATTAGAAAGTCTGTCGTTGAGGTCTTCTACGGTAATCTTAAGATCAGTGTTTTCTAATTCTAATTTTGTGACAATCTCCTTAGATAACTCGTGTGCCTTCTTTATGCTTTCAAATTCCTTATTCATGAAAGCCATCGACTCAACAACACCCGCTATTTCCTTCTTAATTGGTGCTAGTTCTTGGCTAATCGTGGTGATAATAGTTTTGTTAAACTTAGCCGCCATCTCACTCAATTCATGTTTTATTACTTCTCTTATAACGGAATGCAGTTCTTCGTTATCATTAGACGTGGAAGGAGGCGAAGGCTGTTCAGTGGCTTGTCTTTTCGGGCCTCTGGTCGTAGATACGTTACGAACTGGTGTTGAATCGTCCCTGCCCAACTTTGGCGTTTTGCTCACACATGACGGACATTTCCAGGTAGCTTTCTTATTAGGAGATTTAGTAAGGGATATACAAGCATAGTGATAACACTTTTCACAATTTGGGCACTTTATGGATCTTGCCTCTGAACCTGTGTAACTTGCATTAGTGCAACAACCCCATTGCAAATTTTTATCAGCCATAATAATTATCTCTTATTATTATTGTTAGTGTCACAGCAATAACAATTATCACAAACAACAATTAAAAAATAATAATAATATATATATATAATAGTATGCGTGTCGTCCTCCTAGATGCAATCAATAATAGGCATAAAGTGCTGTCCCGTCTGTGTTAACTTATCTTTGACGCGAGCCGTCAGTTGAGTCATCGGTCGCCGCTGCAAGCAATATTGACGGTTCTGCGCACTGCCGAACCGTGCGAAATTCCGTGCACTGCGCGTAAAGTGTACTGTCATTCACTCACCAGCTGATTCGTTAACTTTTAAAACTTATAACTGTTTGCACTTAATAATGTTCAATTTATGCACTTTACTTTAGTTTTATTAAGTTAAACACACATTAGTAGTGTTAGCGAGTCACTGTATCACTTTTATTTACTAATTGTCCACAAGTTGTATTGTATAACTAATATTAAAACACAGAGTGATAAAGTACGTATGTTGACCGTTTGAATGCCGAGGCAAAGATCTTCTCATTTACCAAGTATTAATATCACTGCAGTTTGAGAACCACAGAAAGCAGCGTGCTAATTACGTTTTCCTAATAACACGTTGTTTTGGCACACTGTGTCTAAGTAAGTTTATAATTTTTAATTTTTATAATGATGTCTTGTCGAATGTCTGTTTGTCGAATAGCGATCTTATGTTGTTCTCAGTGCGATTGCAATTACAGTACTGTTCAACTCAACGTGTGACTAATTGCCTCGGACCGCTCGTTTTTTGCTACCTGAATCCGCCTTTTGTCTCCATTCATACGCGATTAGACTTATTAGATTCAAAGTTTTTATTTTGTCGACACTGTGTCTTGCTGAGTTCATTTCGTTCGTATAGTTTATTTCCTTCCACCTACATAAGTAGTTTGTGTTTTAACCGTAATTTGTTAATCAAATATCTTATATTAATAAAACGTAATGTCCCCATTTAATATTTACTACCAGAATGTACGTGGTTTACGTACAAAAACAAATAATCTGTTTCATAATGTGTGTCTTAATTCCTATGATATCATAGTATTTACGGAAACTTGGTTGGTGGACGATATTTACAACAGTGAACTGTTTGACGGTCGTTATCTTGTTTGGAGACGGGATCGGGACTATTCCCGAACAGTACAAAAAAGAGGTGGTGGTGTTTTGATAGCAGTCAAACGTGAACTAGTCGCAGTTGAAAGACCAGATTGGCGTAGTTCTGCAGAGGATTTATGGGTGTCACTTATTCTTAAACGCTCCAGGCCACAGGTAACGTACAATGTACATCTATGTGCTCTTTATCTTTGTAAAGAAAACTTAGGACATTCATATTATACACAATTAAATAACTTTACGGTCAAACTAAACGAGTTATCAGTAACTCATCCATTGGATAAATTTATAATTGTAGGCGATTTTAATTTTGGTAATGACGTAGACTGGGTTTATAGTCATAGTAATGAACTGATACCGAAAAAAATTACAAACCAGCAATTAGTTGAATTTTTTGACACTGTAGAAATTTGTAACCTGTCACAATACAACGGTGAGCGAAACATAAATAACAGATTATTGGACTTGGTATTTTCGAATGACTCCTTAATTATTAACGAATGTACTAATCCCTTAGCGTTACCTATAGATAACCATCACAAACCATTAATTATTGAATCTAAATTTGTCGAAATTCATAGACTGTGCGATAACGTCGCTAAACGATTTGTTTTTTCTCGCGGTGACTATTCAGCTATTAAATATGAACTAGACCAAGTGAACTGGTCACAATTCCTGCTAACGTACTCAATAGATGAAGCGGTCTCAAAATTTTACAATAAATTATACGAACTTCGTGACAAATATATACCACAAAAATCAGTGAGACAGTCTTGTCATCCTGCATGGTATAATTCTGCTCTAATAAAAACTCTTAAAGAAAAATACAAATATCACCGTAAATATAGAACGTATGGTAATATATCTGATTATCATTCTTTTTCTGTTCTGCGGTGCAGAGCCATCATCTTGGAAAAGGCATGTTTTGAAGTCTATATGGAAAAGATAGAATCCTCAATAACAATTAACCCGAAGATGTTTTGGTCATACGTAAAAAGTAAGAAAAATGTTGGTTCTTTTCCGAATGTCATGACCTATCGGAATACGACAGCTTGTACGGGTCAGGACATTAGTAACTTGTTTTCTACTTATTTTTCTACCACTTTTCAAGAACCAGAGTCCAATAATTCTAACGTAAACACCCCTCGTAGTACTAGTTTTATTAACAGTGCAACAAGCATAAGTTCTGTCGAGGTTAATCATTCACGTGTACTAAAGTTGCTTAAAGCACTGGACTTAAGTAAATCTGGTGGTCCTGATCAAATACCGCCATTATTTATTGTTAACTGTGCTACTAGTTTAGCTGCACCGATTACAATTTTGTTCAAGCGCTCACTTTCTGAAGGAATAGTCCCCAAAATATGGAAATCGGCTTACGTGACGCCAATTTTTAAAAAAGGGAACAAATCTGATATTGAAAACTACCGCCCCATATCTAAGATATGTTTGTTCTCGAAGGTCCTTGAACGTCTAGTATATACTGACCTTTACGAGGCAGTTAGATGTAATTTAGGTAACGAACAACATGGATTTCTTAGAAAAAGGTCAACCACATCTAATCTTATCCTTTGCCATGAGTTCATATCCGAAGGGATGGAGCAGCACGCGCAGGTTGACGTAATTTACACCGATTATAGTAAATGTTTTGACCGTATTGATCATCGTGTGTTACTGGATAAGTTATTGGTGTCCGGAATACATGGTGATTTATATCGGTGGTTCTGTTCATATGTTGACAACAGGACTCAGGCGGTGGTGCTCCAAGGTTATACGTCTAGCTGGATATCTGTTCCATCAGGAGTCCCACAAGGCTCAATTCTGGGCCCACTCTTATTTATATTATTTATATGTGATATAAAATATTGTTTTAAAGACTCGTATATTCTTCTCTATGCTGACGATATGAAGATACTCAAAATAGTACATAGTCAATCAGATATACACCTTTTACAAGAAGATCTTCATAGATTTCAGACTTACTGTAACTTAAATAAGCTACAGCTCAATGTATCTAAATGTTATCACGTTACTTATACGCGAAAAAAGACCTTGATAGGTACAGGATATACATTGAACGGTCATAGAATTAATAAAGTCGATTCCATCAGAGATCTTGGTGTTGTAATAGACAGTAAACTTTTACTCGATCAGCATATTGAGTCCATAGTCAAAAAAGCATCAAAAGCATTGGGATTTATAATTAGGACGTCTGCCTCTTTCCGATCCTTAAAAACAATAAAGATATTATACTGTTCATTTGTACGCAGTCATTTAGAATATGCGTCACAGGTCTGGAACCCCCAATACGAGATTTATAAGTTTCGTATTGAGGCCATACAGAAGAAATTCTTAAAATATCTTGACTTTAGAGCGCATCAGTATTCCTCGGATTATGATCATCGTTGCCGCAGATACCATTTTCTTCCTCTAGAATATAGACGACGTATAAATGATGTTTGTCTTCTGATGAATATTGCGAATGGCACTATTGACTGTTCCGAGCTTCTTGCTAAGTTGGAACTGCGGACAAACCAACTTTGTTTACGTCAACGTCCACCAATCAACGTTCCATTTTGCTCCACAAATTACAGGCGAAATGCTTTCTTTGCCAGAAGCGCATCTAGTTTCAATAACCTACCGCGTGAATTGAACATTGATCTTTTTTGTACTTCCGCTAGCACAACGAGACGAATATTGGCCAAGGAGTTCTTCGACAAGTCTAAATCTAATATGTAGTTGCGCTCAAACTGTGGTGATATTTTGATTAAATGCAGTAAAATAAGCTGTAATAGAATTATATATTGCACTTCTTTTTTTTTACAAATATATTTACATAGGTATTATATCAATTAGGTTACGTTAGATATTATAATAACGTATACATGTGGAGGCTTGTTATTAGCAATTTTGTGTTATTAAGTTTTTCTAATCATCAATGTAATTAGTCTGTAAGCCTTCTATAAAACAATAAAAAAAAAAAAAAAAAAAAAAAAAATAGATTACCTAACACTTTTATTATGACCAGTATGAATAATAGTAGATTATTAACCAAGGGGATAAAGCAGTGTCTTCTGTCGCGGGTGACGATTTAAATCGCGAGCGTAACGAAGGACTCGAGGTTTACTCCCGAGCGTAGCGAGGGTGTTAAAAACTTAAATCACGAGCGAAGCGAGGGATTTAAGACGAGTCCTGAGTGTAGCGAGGGATTTAAGGTCACCCAAGACTAAGACAGCTTTATCACCGAGGAAAATACTCTACTTTTCGTACCATTTGCGAAAAAATGAACTCAATAATAATATGAGATAAGCATTTATTGAAAATAATGACAATTAAAAGTAAAAGTTAACATTCGAAACATTGGTCCAATTATTGATAGAGAGTTACATTTTTGTTTGGTACATTTATTGTCGATGAGTTAATTTGAGTATATCTCTGTTCTTGCGTCTGAGGAACTTGCGTTTCATTTGATTTAACATCGTTACGCATTTTTAGAACATTAACTTATTTATAAAAATAAAATAAACTCAAGGTTTTATTTGAAGAAAACAAAAACGCGGCAAATTGCTAGACTACATTTTTTTTGTCGGAAAAGCAAAGGCATCAAGCTCATACGGCCTCTTCGGTTTTCGTAATTTTGTTTAATAATCATAACTGCATAATAAATACGTATTCCTTTTTCAAAAAGATGTGTAATGCTTTATATACAAACTCAATGGTGTAAACACAGATGTAGTTCAGTATAAATTTCGGTAAGTATTCCAAATTTAAATCACATTCTCTCCCTAGAGGATGAATGAAATTCAGTACAACATTTTCATACGAAAATAATATTTTCGTACCACTTGCTCAAAAAAATGACATTCTATGCTTCAAAAATCGAACATAACGATAGTCATTTTTAATCTGTTAAAAACAGGGAGAGAATGTTGTACTGAATTTCATTCATCCTCTAGGGAGAGAATGTGATTTAAATTTGGAATACTTACCGAAATTTATACTGAACTACATCTGTGTTTACACCATTGAGTTTGTATATAAAGCATTACACATCTTTTTGAAAAAGGAATACGTATTTATTATGCAGTTATGATTATTAAACAAAATTACGAAAACCGAAGAGGCCGTATGAGCTTGATGCCTTTGCTTTTCCGACAAAAAAAAAATTAGTCTAGGAATTTGCCGCGTTTTTGTTTTCTTCAAATAAAACCTTAAGTTTATTTTATTTTTATAAATAAGTTAATGTTCTAAAAATGCGTAACGATGTTAAATCAAATGAAACGCAAGTTCCTCAGACGCAAGAACAGAGATATACTCAAATTAACTCATCGACAATAAATGTACCAAACAAAAATGTAACTCTCTCTATCAATAATTGGACCAATGTTTCGAATGTTAACTTTTACTTTTAACTGTCATTATTTTTAATAAATGCTTATCTCATATTATTATTGAGTTCATTTTTTCGCAAATGGTACGAAAATTAGAGTATTTTCCTCGGTGATAAAGCTGTCTTAGTCTTGGGTGAACTTAAATCCCTCGCTACACTCAGGACTCGTCTTAAATCCCTCGCTTCGCTCGTGATTTAAGTTTTTAACACCCTCGCTACGCTCGGGAGTAAACCTCGAGTCCTTCGTTGCGCTCGCGATTTAAATCGTCACCCGCGACAGAAGACACTGCTTTATCCCCTTGGTTAATAATCTACTATTTTATGACAATATTGTTATAATACCTAATCCTAATACACATCAGAACTAGACGAATTTATATACCACAAGTTTTCCACTGTTTGTAACTTACTTACTGAGTTTCTTTCTTACTTTTAATAAATTAATACTTACGTAATTTTCATCATCATAAGACGGAAATACCTTTAAAAATAATGCGTAATTTATAATAATTATCGTGATTGTTAGTTCTTTTACGATGTTTTTGTTAAGTACAACACGTGTAAGTGAACCATGTACCAACTTAAACAAATACTACAGAGTTATGATAACAATTTTGTTTTGAACAATGGTGTTTCCTTAATTGCGTAACGTCGGCATTAATTTTCCAATATGTAAATCTTAGTGTATCCTTAATTATAATTATTCTATAGTTAATTATAACGGGGAATAGGGATATGGTAACACCGTTTGTGTATCCATTTTGGGAATCCCAGTAAAAATAATAATATAAGCAGTTTATAAATGCTTTACTTGATAAAACTCAACCTCATGCTTGTTTTTGAACTGAACAAATAAAATATTGAGATATTTTTTACGATAAGATTTGAAGTAACATAATTAGCATGAGTCACGTAGCTAATCTTATATAATGTGATCTTGTAATACCTAATTTCGTGTTGAGATTAGATTAGACATTAATTTTGTAGGAAAAAGATTAGCAATGGAACTGCTCGGGTGTTATCCGTCACCGTTGCATTCCCGATCGCGAGTCTTTTCTTTCACTCCATAAAAAGTAACAATAAATACATAGTAGCAGTTGCAAGAGGGTGTGACTGTGATTCAGACGGTCTAGCCAACTTGGAAGCTAGCTGGAATACACCAGTTTGGCCGCTTGACTGAAAAAATCTAGTCCGTTAGCTAGATTATCAAAAAATATTTAACTGGTATTTTTTCTTTTGTTATTTAAACCAAAATTGACGAAGATACGACACTTTATAAATTGACAAAACGTCAAAAGCAAATACCTTCTTTGATTTCTCAAAAATCTAATGATGCAGTTTTAGTTTTCATCAAAATCTACCTTGAAGAATAGTGAAAATACTGAAAGGAGTCCCTTCCAGTATTTTTAGCTATACTTCGTAGTTTCAGAGTTGACCATCCACGCCCATTTGGAAACTGAGCTGAACATATTTTTTGTCGAAAACTGTTGAGTATATAAAATACAGGACTATGTAACTGCATTTAATCTTCCACGCTTGCAAACAATCATAGAGCTTAATACCACAAATCTTTCCTCAATATATAATTCTCAAAGTTAAGGATGAATAGAATAAAATATTTAAATTGTCTTGGTTTAAACGGCCCACCAAGTAGGTATGTATCTATTTCCTTCTGCTTTTTCCGTTTTGAGTTGTTTATTACCATTATCGTGGTTTTGTCCAGAGCCAATGTGGTGGTGGCAATTATGAAAATAATTTGAAAACAATAAAGATATTAAAAATAGGAGAATGAAACTTCATACAATACTGTAGCTTGACATTCTAATATGGATACGCATGGCATTTATGATGGTATGTACATTTTTTTTCTCGTGGTACAATCATCAAATGAGTCCTCCCACCCAGGGCAGGCCGGGAGGGACTGTCAGACTTGTACTAACTAAAATCCACAGTGTCCTTCACTAGCCCTTTACGTACCGGGGTTACGGTAATGGGTAAGTCCCGTGACCCCGGCAGGTTTTGGCCCTCTACAGGCCCCGTCACTATGCTGACACTCCTTGAGGCTAGCGTGGAACACAACGCGCCGTCGACCCGGGCATGGTCCATGGTCGGGCTGCGAGTCGCCCATTACTCGCCGCCCGCATGCCCGCGCCTACGGTGGACGGAGATCGTCTTGCGAATCTTGTCCACATTTGGTGAAATTATGTGGTGCCTTGTAGAGGTACAATGCTTCACCGAGTTATGGTGAGATAGGAATTTTGGTAAGCCATTAGACACTGAAGAAATATCTAAGCAGATTTGTTTAGGGTTTTAAGTACTAAAAAATCGGGGGCTCTATTTATTTCAACCAGTAGTAGCGACACTAAAATTCTGTACGATGTTGAAGCTCAGGAATTTCACAAAACTATGCTTTTCAGCAAATACAAAATTATATGCCCAGAGCTTCTATTATGTCCAAGAAAATGCTTTTATCGCCATATAAGGAAAGTACATTACACATTTTTACGTGTTTGCTATTCTGTAGCTTTCTCAGATCCTTGCGCAGTTTACCAGAGTTTTTTTCTCTTCATTTGGTGAAGCAAATACACCTAAGAGATTTACTGTTGCACACAAATTTGCAAACATTTTACAAGCAATAGGAACATCATTTTCTGAGATCTAGTCTTTAGAACTAGTAATCTTGTCGATTGGTGAAGCGGACAGAGCCTGATTTTTTGCTATATCACGCGGTATTCTCGGCCTACTAGACTTTGATGAAGGGAACTAAGTTAAGGCTATTAAATAGTTAATACCTAGTTACATTAGTTTATTATGCCATTTTTTTAGCGTGGTAAATCATCACATGAATCCTCCCACCCAGGGCAGAGCGGGAGGGACTGTCAGACTCGTACTGACTAAAATCCACGGTGTCCTTCAATAGGCCGTTACATTACGGGGTCACGGTAATTCGTTAGTCCCGCGACCTTTGTATGACCCCTGGCATAACATAGCCCTCTGCTGTATATCAAACATAACATCTGTCATTATTGACCTATGTTCTTTTTTATCTTGGTAAAATCATCAAATGAGTCTCTCAGACTCGTACTGACTAACATTGATGGTTATCCTTCACCCCCGGCAGGCTTTGGCCCTCTAGAGGGCCCCCGTCCTTTGACCCCCCCCCCTCCCCCTTAATTTTGCTGACACTCTTTGAGGCGCGCGTGAACACAACGCGCCTTCGACCCGGGCATGGTCCATGGTCGGACAGCGAGTTGCCCATTACTCGCTGCCCGCATGCCCAGTTTATTATGCCCTTAGGATACCATCACTAGGTTAGTGACGTTGCCTAATGATAGTTCGCATTTAAATCCTTTGTTAATACTTCTCTAAACAAAAAATAGTCTCACTAGTCACTTAGTCTTATTTATTTATTCACGGTCCGCGTAACACTGTTTTTTTTTTTCTACTGATGATTGAATACTTTAACTGCGATAAAAACTTAGTATGACTTGTGTAGTCGACTTTACCCTTTGGTTTGCCTAGCCGTTTCATCTCCGTTGAATCTTAAATAAAATTTGTATGGACACGTGATTGATGATTTTTTAACTGTGTTAACAGCAATATTTTAAGTTTATAAAAAACCTGCAAATATTATAAAATGTCATTATTTAAAAGACTACCTACTTATTGTCACGATAATTTGTTCAAGGTGATGCGAAGTCGGTACGAACTGTGTCTGGTTCCATCCACACGGTACTTTACCTAATACCTATACCTACTTTAGGGAAAATATTACTATATAATAACAACTTCAATTTCCATAAACCTTTTGTGCCGCTATATGTTTGAAAAAGGTTAAAGCAGGAAAATATTGCGGAGTGCCGATGACCGCGCTCGGGGCTGACGTCAGCGATTCGAGGAAAACTCGGGTCTCGGGCCCACGCGTCGCTTGCGCATGTCTACCAACCAGCACTCACGAAACAAACGAACGTAAATTGATCACACATTATGTTACCATTGACTGGCTGATGGAATCATGGAATAATATACTCGATATTAATCTTTTTCAATTTTTTTCTTATTCTTATAATTAACTAGCTTCCGCCCGCGACTCCGTCCGCGCGGATGTCGGTCTTCGCGTAGATGGTTTATTTCCCCATTTTGAGTAACTCTGACAATGACATTTTATAGATATTACGGCGCTGAACACACGGTAATGCAACGTGTGTTCGCGGTTCTACAGAACAACGTCTATGAATACAACTGAAAAATAAGATTTTTTTCTACGTATTTTTCCAAGATAAAAAGTATCCTATGTTATGCCCAGGATAATAAGGAATAATTATACCAAGTTTCATCGAAATCGAAGCGTTAGTTTTCACGTGATGCCTGCACAAACAGACAGACAGACAAAAAAATTTTTAATCATATATTTGGGTTTGGTATCGATCCAGCAACACCCCCCGCTATTAATTTTTTCAATATTTTCAATGTACAGAATTGACCCTTCTACAGATTTATTATAGTATTTATATAGATAGAAGATTTACTTGATCAGAATTTTGGCTCATTGAAGGAACTGATAGCTCCCTCAAAAATATGGAGTTGCTCAATGAGCAGTCTGATTACCTTCACAAGTAAAATACTACTATTATTCTTTGATAATATAAATAAATAAAATACAAGACGTGGTTCGCAGAATTTTCTGCTACGAACTAAGACCTTGAAAAGTGGCATGTGTATGGCTCAAGGTAATGCAACGTATAAGCAACCAGACGATCTACAAATGTTACGCGTTGTTTTCATTTGGAAAACTGTAGGAAATCTGTTTACTAATTAGAAAAAGAAAGCTTAGAATTCTCATTACAGTTGTCTTCCCGCCAACTCTTGGTTCACTTTAGTATCGTATGTTATACAATAATTATTCACATGTGTCATTAATTTCAATAGGACTATGAGATTACGAGCATGTTGTGACTGTTCGACCTACCTAGATGACATAACAATAACAAAAGATCAACATGTAAACTACTGCACGATACCTAAACTGCTACTGACGCCCAATCAAAGTGTGGAGCCAAACGACCTAATTATCTATTCGTCTGTAACTTGTTGATACAGTAATAAATAAAATGACGTATTCGATTTAATTAATTAATTGGTATGTACTGCAATTATTGACTTATTTGCAACGAATTTTGTTATATTGTCTCTTTTGATTTTGACCTTCATTCTGTCATTATGTTTGTCTTAAAAGTCGTTTCTTTTGTTTGTTCAAAAATAGACTACCGCTTGTTTTTCTGCTAAATAGGAATTGAGCATCGAATTGTATCGCATTAGTGGGTAGCGCGCAAACGTTGATTAGCAAGTCAATTAACACGGGTTCAGGTTGGGCAAGCACCTCACACCTCCACTGCCTCAGATTTATCGTTCCTGTAAATGATTCCAAGATACTCTACATAGATAGTGATACTTCCTTTTGGTCTAGTTAATACTGAGGTGTGTATTGTTTAAAGTCAGATAGTACAATGCTCATTACTGTGTTACTTTGGCAGAAATTCCTATCTGCGCCATTCTGCAGAAAACTTCATTAATTTTGTGTTATTACTATTAGAAAAATCGCTTCGTCATTCTAACAAACCAGAAAATTATTGGCTGGGCGTAATGAAAATATGAAGTTTTAATATTGCATCATATAATACTTACAGCAATTTTAGAAAACATAACGGCAGTGTAGCCGAATACATAAATAAATTAAATATTTGTGACGACAATGATGAAACTAAATACACATATTTTTAAGTATTTACGTAAGAGTGGTCTTTGTTTCATTTTTTTTTGGCAAATCAGATTATAACATACAATTTGGTATCGGATGGTATTAACGAAATTTTAAAAGAATATGAGCGAACGTACGACCTTTCCAAAATAGGCAGGTCGGCACAATGTGGATTGTCGATAACAATTTGAATAAAGTAACAACAATTCCAGTGAAAAACATTATAGAAATCGAAGTGGTCCGATGCTATGCGATATCAACATGAGAACATATTTATTTCGAAGTATGACATCGACAGTTTTTCGTGGAAAATAGGGCTGAACTAGTGGAAGTATTGGTTCGCGTGACTGCTAGTCAAGGACGGGCCCTTGAACTGTCCAGGAGTTGAACGACTCGCGATCTCGCACGAACGATAGGCAAAAGCACATGTTTTATGGTGGTGATGACTTGTGTATGTTGATTGATGGTCATTCCGAAATTTTCTGGAACAATCTGTGGCTTTTGGTCAGTATTCAGCCTTGAATCTCGAATCTGGTCTTCGAAGCCGTCTTCCGTTTTTGAGAAAGGAGTTTTGATTTCATAGAATATTGAGACATTAGAGATTTCGTTGCATCATAATCCGGGTTTTAATGTATAAACCTAAAACTAGTCGGAAATCCCGTTAACGGTTTTTGGACACTCTGATGACCTAGTGATTTATACTTGGGTTGTTTTTTTCTGAGATACTAAGCCAGGGATTCATTTTAGGTTTTTTGTGTTTAAAATGTGCGGCTTACGTCTTCTAGATGAATTATTTTTCAGACTCTAAAACGCAGTTTGTGTCAACTGTCAAATAAAAAAAATATAATAAGGTTAGAGGTCGGACTTTGAGCGACCTTGAAAACCCTGTTAATATTATTTTTTCCAGAGTTCTCGGTAAACTTATTGGTAGCCCTAAAGCAAACATTAATTAAGCACCTTTAAATTGTAGGAAACAACTTTTCGGTGAACTACGTTTTGTTATTTACACTATTGAGGAAAAGGGTAGTGCGTTATCAAAATACAACGTATTACTTGATTTGACTGGTACGATTTCCCGTGAAAATGATAAGCCGTATGTTTCTGTTAGAGAGGTGACGTCATGTCTCTATCGGCCGATCTTATGTAATGACCAATCGTGTTATCAGACAGCGTGGTTCCTTCCTTACGGTACATTATACACCATAATAACGATTGTGTCATTAATATTAATAGTATCTGTCATGATTTCTTTCAAGTCTACGTAAAAACGTGCATTATCAACATCGTCTTTGAAATCTATACTCATGCTTCTTTATACATGTAAATAATTACAAGATTGTTATCAGAGTCTAAAGGCTAAAGTTTATAATTGTGAGGAATGATTATTCTGTAATATGATTTTATAATTGTAATAATGATTCATACAATGTTTTCGTTAGCGTAAACTCGGAGATAACTCCAACTCATTTGAGAAACTAGACTAATGGTACATTCGTCGATTCTCGATAATCTTTTGATTTCAAAATCTTAAATGTGATTTTATCGTCATTTAGTAGACGGTAGTTTACTATTCTAGTTCTTCATTTTACTATATGTTTCTGTTAACAAATGCCGTTCTAAATATCTACGGGCAAATCGATTGGAACCTCGGATAAGTTACTTATTGCTAAAGCCAGCTGCAGTTTGCCGCATACACCAACCTCATTATTTCTGATGGACATTATTGAATTGAGGGTTTTTTATTATTCCCTAACTTATTTTCAGCTTCTATTTCCGAAAATAATTTCACATATCAAACTAGAACTGTTGTGTTATAATAGGTATAATAACTATAACAGATTGAAGCAATTTGTTTTGTTCTGCTAGATGATTCATTATAGTTTAATTACTGGCTTTGTGGTGGTAAAACACCTATACTTTGTTTGCTATTCTGCTGCCTACTAAGGATACCAAATGACCTACTTTACCATGTGCGTAGAGTCTATCACAACTTTTGTTTTAGTATTAAATCATAATACTACTAAACAAAAAGTTTGGACGACTAACTTGCGTTAGATTCTTACGAACCACTAAAAAAAGAAAATGGAAATCCCAGATAATTTAGTTACACTGTTTTGTTTCGTTTGCCAACTGATACTCTTTAACTGCATGAAAATATTTACTTCCCATGTCATGGAAGAGCTATTCCTTGAATCATAGGAACATCGCTTCATTCAAAGAACCGTAAAAAAAATGTATTTGGCTCGGTTAGCGAATTGTTGAAATGCTTCGACATAAGACCTTTTGGATTCGAGTCCTCGTTTGCGCGTGCGCGGTACGGCCGCTTGGTATCATACAAAACCGGCCACAACCGCGCCAACTGACTCAGTCTGATATAAAACATTCTAGCTACGCGTACGTCTACAGTTTGTAGAAGCCTTCGTATGACTCATATTCTTATCACATTGTGAATTGACGCTCCGTGAGTTTCGCGAACTCTTCATTGTGAACTTTTCAATTTGTTGCCCTTAGTGGATAGTTATAGTTAGTTTGGACAATATTAGTGGAAAGTGGTCTTCATGTCTCAGCTGGTGCCATACCACCTCATCAGCAGCGAGCAAGACGACAGTCTGATGTTCGCTACCATGTTTGATTACCAGGCAGACGAGTATAAGAAGCCAATGGTGAGTTTTGAAACCCTCAAATTGTTGTCAAGTTTTTGCGTCATTGAGAACCAAAGTTTGCGCGACACTTCGTGAAGTGACTTCGTAAACAACTTTCTCAAGTTTGTAACAGTTTTATGTGTGAATGGTGCAATCTTTTTACTTTTTGTCATCAGTTTAAAACTTTTGACTCCGTTTATTTGATTGACCTTGGGAACAATTCCGTATTCTACGTCCTACCTCTCACTAAAATATAGTTCGCCATAGTTTTAAAAGTTGATCAGTAGTTGAGTGTTTTTCTAAATTTTATTTCTACCTTATGTTTAAATTATATAAATACATATATTAAGTTTAAAACAATGCTGGTACTGTTGTGACACAAATAATAGGGTCCCTGTCACTGTGAAATACCTAGCTTGAACGCTATTGGTCTGTTGCTTGTGCAAAAAAGACGAAGACTAGATCTAACGAGACCTCTATCACGTTTACCAATATTTGATGTTTGGATTTTACTTTATTATTCATGGCTGATTTTAAAACTTTCTTTACTTACACATATATGTAATGCTCTTTCTGTCCTTCATTGTGATAAACAATTTTCTTATTCTTATCGTAGAACGTTCTAGAATTTAGCACATATTCAACACCTGTATTACAATATCTACATTTGACAATATTTGCGTCATTAGCAATTCCAGAAGTTGTTTGTCCGTTAATTGTATTGTTGAAATAATGTATTCCTATTATTAGAAAATGGCGTAACCGCCACAATCGGTGCAATATGGTCGTCCTCATCCACAATAAAATATAATGTTACAATTTTTTATTAATACCGCCTTTATCAGTTCCGTCGTTTTGTAAAAGATGGCGCTCCTCGCAGCATTGCGCGCTAATTTTATCTACAGATACGATGGGTACACAGCGACATGTGATAATACTGTAGAGATAATAATAACAGTATTTTATTTACAGTTATTAACTTTCAATTTCAAAAACAAAGGAAAATTAAATAGAACATTATCAATATTTTTGTTTTGTAATTCATCTCGTGAATGGTTTTCGCTGTCTCGTGAGGTTTCTCCTTATCACTGTTTGCTTGACGTCACATATGGTCCGAGGCGGTGACGTCATCGTGACCGACTGCGCAGTGCGCGAGGCTTGAGAAGTTCCACGAACTTATATCGCTACCTGAACCATTATTATAATGTAACGTACAGTTTTTATATTATTTTTATTGATCATTTATAATGAAGACGGTGATAAAAATCTGCCTTTTGAAGATTTCAAATACTACCTACAGATTTAAGGAAGTTAGAGAAAAATTTCAGTCTGGTATTTCCGTTAGCAGACACCTTCCTTTTAAAAGGGGTCTGGCTGGTCTGTGGTCACGTAAACCTGTGGTGCATGTAGGTTGTTTTCAACCTCAATTCATTTCTTTACTACTAGTGAGTCATCTAGTTAAACAACACGTACATAAGTAGGTATAGGTTATTTCATAATCTTGCGTGAGATCTTATTTCTTATTCTCAGATTTTTATTTCATTTTCTAAAGAGATGAAATAATTTAAGTGTTAAATGAAAATTCCCTTACTACAAAAGAGGACAAAAGTAATGGAAACGTGCTAATCGGATGACGTCATACATTAGACTTGTTTACTTTCAATATACATGAATGAAATCTTTGGATTTCCCCAACACTATGTCTAACTTAATGTTGTTTTCCCTACAAACTACCTATAAAATATGATACCAATAGGTTTTATTCATTTAGCACAATAATGAATATTCTAGTGCAATCTCTCATTTGTGTTACGTGAGATTATCAACACAGGCGTGGCGAAGCGAAAGTGGGGATATCTTGTCCCCTCCTCTTTTCCAGTTAACTTCATAACTGTCTTTCAAATAAGGTGCTGTCTTAATCCCTCTGAAACAGCCCCTTAAATTCATCTACGTTGCAGAAACAACTGATCTTTTAGGATCTGATAAACGAGACTATCAGTTGCGCAAGCACAACCGGATTCGTCGGGCGGCGGGGCAGGCGCAGCGGTGATGGTAACCTTTGCGAAGCGAAAACGTCAAGTCCGGCTGACTTGACCCACTTCGCGCGCTTGTGAAATTTCTCCTGCGCCTGACTGCTTCCAAGAACGATTCTGTGGTTGGGGAATCCCCACATGCTAGAACGCAACACGCCACCATTTGTCTGCCTTGAACAATTACTATAAAGCAATTACCGTTACTTCGATCATTCGGCCTTTAATAAATGACCTATTTTCTCCTGACGCAACTAAGATAACAGATGCATTGTCTATTGAAATGTAAACTGATTTCAACCAACTATTAACCTTCTTGACTTGAGCAGATGTATTTTATAGACGGACACCTATTAAACTGTTGTAGTCAATACGGGCCGGATGTGGACAATTTGTTTTAATTGTAATCAACTCGGAATCGGCCTTAGTTGAATATTGTCAAGGAAAACCACTGTCTGGACTTTCTTGTGTGTTCTTTCCTAAATAGGATTTGGTGGTTAAATGCTTTATCTTGTATAAAAAAAAAACTTTTGTGCTTTATGTGCATATAGGTACTTACCGGTTTTTCCTGTACCGTTTGAATAAATTCTAACAAAAGCCGTTTCCACGATGTAATCAGTTATTTTATTCGAAATCATGAATTGATTTTTATCCTAAAAAGCCTACATTGTAAAAAGATGCGTAATACAAGTTTGTGGTTCGCCGTAGTAGAATTATTATCGATACTATCGTGTAAAAACGGATTAGATAATCTTTATTGTACTAATACACGCTGAGTTTTCCAAGAACATTGTGAATCATCGGAAGTAGGCAAGCCATATTTTTTAATACAGACATGACAAATACTTGTACCATTACTGGTTAGCAGTATGGCCATAATTTACAAGTTAATTTTAAAAGGTTTTGCTTTTTTGCTGTCGAGTTCCAAATTGGGTCAAATTACACATTGTATACGGAGAAATATGTGAATGAGATGATAAAACTTATTATAAATAGATGTTAAATTCACGATGCAACGGCTCTAATCCTCAGTTCTCCAGAATAAACTTTACATAACTAGGTACATCGTCATCTAGTTCCATATTTATTACATAAGCACTTGAAAATATTAATATTCATCTCAGATCAAAATATTTTTCTTGATCTGAGATATTCATAGTCACATGTGCCAGTATTAAAATCATTATATACTGTAAATAACTGAACCCGTTGGCGTGTCCAATTGATTAAGTCTTTATTCTTTGTCCCGTTTTTGTGAGCTGTCTGATCGCCTATTTTATGGACCTTTGTAATGCAATATAAGTTCTTATGTTAATAAATTGCAATGGATAGGTGTTCCGATGCAATTCTCGAATGGTAGTAAAAAATTCGCGGCTTGCACACCTGCGAGCAGTCGCGTAGTCAGTGACGTCAGATGTTAAGCATGCGGTGGTTGTATGTGAAACTTATTATCTGTGCAACAATTTTAATAGTAAATTACCTTATAAAGACCTCCTTTATATTGCGATTTGTCTTTAGCTTAAATTCCTGGTTAACATTCTTAGCATGTCTTCATCTTCAGCATCATTGGTAGTTTGTCTATTACTGAGCAAGCATAGGTTTCTTCCCTTTTCTACCATTCTTCCATGGTCACAGTCTCTTCCAAGTCTTTCTTGAAATCTTCTGATAAGTCATCCACTGCACTGTTGCTTTACAACAATTCCAAATACCCTTTGATTTCTATTATAGCAGTACATGTTATTACACCGATTCCATTAAATCGTAGTACACCAAAGACAATAAGATATTACGATGTGATAGCTGCACTATACAAAACGAGCTTTTATGCAGTTGCACAAGTAGCTACAATAAACTCCGAAGCTGACTTCTTTATTACCTTTAAAAGATAACACGGCTGCGTTATCCGTTTTGACCCATTACATAAAGTGTTTTCCATTGTCTCCTGGCATTCATTGCTTTCAAACTATGCTGCGTACAAATCTTACAAAGAGAACAATATTGGAAAGATGGTAAAAAAGGTTTAGTTGGTGGTTCTTTCTAGATATTTGTTTGTGGTTGTGTGTGCTCATTCTTCATCACAAAACAGGAATTCTTATTTATTTCAATATTGTCTATGTATAACAAAGTTTTGAATTTGAGACTGTTTTTTCTACGGTCTTTTTTTATATGAATTGTAATATTATAAAACTTGGCAATTATATTAACTATAATAAGTCTAGACTTCTTGTCTGCAGCCAATGTAATGACTTGCAAATAAAGCTGTAAAGTACAACCATGAAATTTTAAGTCAAGGCGACTCCACAATAAATGGATGTAGATTTTATCATGATTGCTTATAATATTATATTGTACCTTCTGATCATAGTCAACGAACATTTAAGTCATTCTTACCTCTTCATGTTACACCGTGTTAAGTGTTCTGTGATAGTACGAAATTAAATATAAATTTACAACATTTGGTTCTATGGATCAAACTAAGGTTATCGCCAAATTCTATTGATTTGTTTCCACAATTCATTTTTGGCCTTAATTCCTTTTGTTTTTACCTGTCGTTTCCCTTAACTCTATGGTCACCTGTCCCATTTTTTGTTAAACCATTTTGGTCATAGTCAAGTCTATCACCAAATACCTTTATTTTTCAAATGGTCCTTAATCCCTTTTGTCTTTTCTTGCACAAAATGTTTCTCCTCTAATCGATTAGCTATCTCGGTCACATTAAGTTGTTAGAGCATGGAAGCTGTCAGTGCGGTGCTAAGTCATGCGGTCCGGTCTTGTCGCACCATAACCAACCTCCCACGTTGTACAATGTCATGTTGACGTTTATCCATATCAAAAGCATCGTAAACTCCAATATTTGTCTGCAATTGAAATGTAGGATATTTGTCCCGTGAAATAGCTTTCGGAGAATACATTTTTACTTCGACTTCGACGAAATATTTGAAGACGTTTGGGGATTTTGTTGGAATTGCCTTCGAAATGAGTCCAACAATTCTGGGAATAAAAAATATTATGAACTTTAAATTCAAAAATTTCTCAGTCTCTAACGATTAATGTCAAAGACTCGAAACAAACAGTATTTCTTGAGGCAAAATTTGCGATGACATAATGTACTTTGAGGAAAAAAATTAAAACGGTACTTCCCACACAAAACTGCATGTTTCGTGAGAAAGTAAATGCAAGGTCACCAATACTTTTAACATGACGAGATTCTTTTTCGTTGCTTCTAGGAAAGTAAGATAATCCTTAGCTAAGCTGTTGTTTATTAAAAGGTATATTAGCAAGAGTTTCAATGTTAGTGTTGTCTTCAGTAAATATTTCGTCTGTAAATTGGAGTACAATACTATATAATAACCTATCAAAACTTGCAACCAATACCATTTTGTGACGACCTCAGGCGAAACAGGAAAACGTTTTTGTCTTGAATAGTAGGTAATTGCAAATAAATAGATACAAATAAAGTTATTTCAGTTACAGACCATGTGTTTTTATCCGTTTGATATTGAAATTTCCTGTTTGTGTAAGCTCATCAGTTTTATTACAAAATGCGATATTGGACAAAGTTCATGTCATTGTATTATATTATTTTATAACCCTTCCTTCATAAACGTAACTTGACATTGCTTGATAAATCTTTCCATGGTTTTCATTCTCTAATAAATCAGTTTGAGAAATATTGTGTTTTGGTTACAGAGCAGCTATACAACCTCAAGGGATTAATCCTCAACTTTGATGAGAATTTATTGTAGCAGTAAAAAAATCAAACAAATGACGCTTAATAAGGTCTAACACATTCCAAATGTAAATGAATTCTGAAAGTTGTGGTTGATTGATGCGCCCCATCGCGCCTTTAGCTACGGCTACTTATGGTTGAAAGGCCCAAGCACGCAACCTTGTACAAATAAAGAAAAAAGTTGTAATACACTTCTGCCGTTTTTTTCATAGCTGTTGCCTCCTAATCTATTGTTGAAGTTAACTGTTGGGTTTGTTCAACAATACAGATTTCGTCAAACACAATTGGATGACAATGTAATGCCATAAAATTTTAAGAAGTCTATTTACAAATAATGCCGCAAAGCCTGCCGCATAAATTGTTTCTCGGAGCTCTTTGGGAGACATTGTAACGGTGCAACAATAATTGCATCGAGTTCTGTTTGTACCGGGATCCGTTAAAGGTAGTTAAGGATCCCGACTGTTGACCACGGGTACCCAATGAGTCACACGTTTGGCTCGCACGGCATTCCGCCGGACATTCTGTCCATACCATTTATTTATCTTGATCGCGGGCTTATGAAGCTAGGTTGCCTCTACAATTAAACATTTACATAAGTGCAGCAAAGTTGAGTTTTATGAATTCTAAACAAAGGATTCCCTGTATAAATTAGCGAGCTTAATTTTCTTTGTTTCACGAAGCAATAATAATTACGTCACAATAATAAGCATGGAGCTGATATTTACAACAGCTGCGGAGTCCTTGTTCCGATTATGGACAAGAATCGTGCTTACCGCTCCGTAGATTACTGACATTTTCCACGTTTCCGCCTCGAGTGCCTTATTAAAAGATGTCATACTTAGAGTTGCAGGCGAACTAATTGCATTAGATCATTGTTATAAATATTTACGCACGTAAGATTTGTCTATCAACCCTTTTATAGAGCAGAATTTATCGGTTGATGGAATTTCAAAGTTCTTACACGGTATCCCCGTGAGACGGTGAAACATACTTCGAAAGAAAAGCTATAAAACCAGCATATTTTAGTATGCTGCGCAATTTATTATTGCAACGATGCGTTATAAATTAATATAATTATAAAGCCACGCCAATGTTATACTTGCAAGTGCAAACAATAGACTTCCAGGTAGAATTATATATATTATATACAAAAAAATTCAATGGGTGTTGCGCAAATTCCGTACCATTTATGAAAATTAAATCATCTACATGAGAAGCACTATTTCCACCCCCGAGGACTTGGCATAACAGGGCTATGAATTGTAGGCAGTCTGCCGCCCACAACAAAATTCGTGATAGACGGCACAATAACCGCACTACCAATACCGACGCCATTATTTAATGAACCCTCGTCAGATGAAAAGGTCAAATTATTTGAAAAGATTAATCTCGTAATTTATGTGGGCCTAACGCGCCCCGACAGATTTCTCGCCTGACGGACAGAGTTATATGACATTGATTTTATATTTTATGTTACGCACAAAGAAATATGGAACTCGTTTTTTTCTGAGTGTATCCTACAATCTTGATTGATAGAATAGTTTTTTTTTTGTGTTCTAAATATTTGATCACTATTGTTTTGCATTCACGACTCAACATTTTCAACGGCTCGAGTTAATATTAATCAAAAAACGTAATTCTCCAATGTGGTATAAATTGTCGGGCGGATAATTTGCACGGGCATGCCAGTTTACTGAGAGTAATGTACTCGTAAATGTTTACGACTGTGGCTGCGTTTTCAATGTTATTTAAATCATTTTTTTGAGATTCCTCCGGCACTGTTATATTGGTTTTGCCATTACGGATTATCGATGATAAATATTTACTTTTATGGCATTCCATTGAATTTTTGCAAAATTTTATCGTCATGTCTTTCACACGTTGTCAAGATTGCATTCCCTCTTTCAGATTTTTTTCTAAATACGGCTGCACGTCTTCCATTTTTGACGGTAAAATTAACCTCAGAAGTGGAAGATTTGTTGCTTTCAGTTTGTTGTATTTTGATTATTATTATTTCGGACACCAAGTCGGTCGCACGTTTTTACAATAAATTGTTTTGATAACATGGGATGTCGGTAAATAACTGAATTAATGGGTTTCGAATGGCTGCTTACTTGCCGCAATTCTTCGAATCCAATTTTGTATTTTACTACACCTACGCAGTTTTTAATTCTGATACATTTGCAGGGTCGCGTGTCGTGTTGTTACTGTTTTTCTTTTTATTACATTTGCTTCTCTTTAATTTGCTTATTCATTTCACGTTGCCTGGCATATCGCAATTTTTACCTATTTATGAAAACATGGTAAAAATATTATGTTGGTTAATTCGACAAAGATACTTTTCATCGCTATATGAATACATGTATACAAACTACGTAGTGGATTACCTATTACGTAGTATGCTGTATAGCTTCGTAGATCATTGAACCTCTGCGTATGTGTAATGAGACTTAAATCTTTGTGATCTTACCAACCAGTTACTTTGAATGGGATCAATATTATTATATCTATTTTCATCTTAAATAACAACATTTGATGATTTATTTTCGTTTTTTAACAAAATAATCAGATTTTCCTCAATCTTTCTCTTTCTGTTCTCCCCCCGCTTTATGGATCATTACTCGCCTGTGCGCGCTTATGCAAACGATTCTACACATGCATGGTTGATTGCACCGCTTTGTCAAACTTTTGCATTAGCACGCTTTTAATTATCATCATTATGAAACAGCCCTGTGTTTAACGACTACTGCTTTATAAGCATTGCACATAGCTAACTTGTAGAAGATATTAACACTTAATAATCTCGTCAATTTAAACCACTCATCGCCTATAAAAAAAACTTGGTTCTAGTATGTGATTTAAATCATAAAATGAGGTATTTATTTGAATTCGATATTACACAGCAGAATACAACCTTTGGTGTTTGTTTTTTTCTTCTTTGGTGAAGATGGTTTCAGCTATAACTTCAAACGTCCAGATAGTGATTTCATATCATAGTATAAGACCTTCACATAGTAAACTTGATATCGATCTGCCATTTGAATTTTCTCACTTTATGCGTGAGAGAGTTGGTCGAGAGTCCATAGGTGTGCAGTGGTGGACGGAGCCGGCGGGCGGCGGCTCGGCTGGTCGTGCTCGACATGCTTGCACTAATTCAATTATTCCGTTTATGTACCGCACCGATCGCGTTGCATATTGAATTTCTGCCCGACGCACTACCAGCCCAATTAGGAGGACACTAAAAAGGTGCTGCGTTTGTTTGCGCCTCATTGTTCTCATCGGTATCTGGGCTGCCGCCATAGTTTCGCAAGTGGCAAGTCTCTGTTTCCTCGTCTTTTTAAGGAATCGAAAGTTGTTGATTTTCTGCAACGCGCCGAAGTGCCTTGCAGTTGTGAAATTGTGCGTAGGTGCGGTGCATAATGCGCGGGGGCCCGTCTGGTCGGCGGCGGTGGCTGCGCCGCCGGTGCCGGGTGCCGAGGGGCGGCCGGTGGTGTTTACGATGCACCGGTGCGGCGGCGCCGAGTGGGGCGTAGGCGTCGCCGGGGGGCGTCGCGCCAGGCTTATCAGACGGTGGCGGGGCCGGCGCGCGAGCCTCACTCCACGTTCTACCGCTGGCCGCGCGTGTCGTGCACGCTCGCTGACACCGGTTTTAGATAACAAAAACCTTTGTCCAGTCGAGGCAATAATATTTACACACTGCGTGCTTTGCGCCGCGTAGTTTCTGAGGGGTTTTCCGACGCCGACCGACATCTGTCAGTCGATTGTTTTCGTTGCGCGCACGCGGGAATCGCGCTTGTATCAAGTTACGACAAGTTTTTGAAGTTTTTAATGAAGTTTCCTGTTGCATTGTGAAGTGCGTTATTTGGATTGCAGTTAGAGGAAATCGGTAAGTGTTAATCTGTTATATAGGCCAAGCTATCGCAGCGCAGGGCGGGAATTCCCTTGACGTTTCGTAATGTAGTGTTTACCACAAACAGAGATTATATTTTGTTGGTCATTATCTGTTTTTTATTGCATCAGCTTCATTACTTGTTTTGGATTAACATCACGAAATAATGGTTAGCTGTGTGTATCTTAGGTTACGGTTTAGGTTGATACTTATCAGTTGACACAATCGACATGATTGTCGTCCTGGACTAAATTGTTTGTTATCATGGGGTCGGATCGTTGTTGAGATGGTTGTCGCAACGTGTTGGAGGCGGTGCGGCGCAGGCGCGCATGTGACGCCGCGACGCTGCGCGCGCGCACCGTGTCATCGTTCGCGGTCAGTTGAACGAACCCTCCGCCGACCGACGTCAACCTTGCCATAATCGCGATTATTTGCATCGCCATTGTATCCACTGTGGACTGTAAGTGAGCCTCTAATTGTCTCACCGCGCGGATGAATCCAGAAGCAACAGATCAAAGGGCAAAAAAATCTTTAGTTACGGTTGTTGACATTGCGAATTTTCAAATTGACGTTTTGCTAGAAAAAATGTGGTCGCACAACAATCATGATAAGAATACAGTGGAACATTGTTTGCTTTCTATTTTATCGGAGCCGCTGCTGATAATTTTTATTGAATGCCCCATCGTTCCTTGAAATCATGACAGTGTAAATATTTTTCGTTTGTAAACGGTACATACTTGTAGAGATGTGTACTTTATAGAGATGTATTTTTTTATATCATCGATACCTCGTTGCCGATTTTCAATATTTTAGAAATCAAACTCAACAAAAGCATAATATTAAAAAAACTATGTTTCAAAAAAATATTACTATGCCTATCTAGGTAAGTTCATCGCTATTCAAACAACTATAATTCCACGTTTATGTATGATATTCGGAATGATAAGATAAAAACTAGGAAATGGATCGATTCCATTTACGCCATTGATGGTTGGCAATATCTTCCTCATAATAAATAAGCGCCGATAACATAAACCTACTGTTCCAACAAAACAAAGCGATTTTTACCATAGATTAATCTGTGAGAGTTCAGTTTTTATTCTTTAAAACAATATCCAAATTACAGCTACCTACGTATCATCGAAGAAATCTCCAATCCCGACAATGATTTGATTAAGTAGAAGCTATCAGCATAAAATAAATATTTATCAAAGTAATTTAAGACAAATGTGGGGACATATAAATGCACAACGGGGCATCCTGTTGCGCTATTCAAATTAGTTTTATGCAGGAGGCATTATTCTCGTGGTCACATAAAAATGTATAAAAATCTATTTTATGCGGGCTTATTATTCGTCGTGTGTCGTTTAAAATACGTCTCTTCTCTTTTGAAGAGATCCATAAAGACTATCTACAGATAGATGTGGGCAAACTTTTATTACTTTGCTTCACATGACATGAGCGATTATTGTTTCTTTTGCTTTTGCAATGTTTTTTCTATAGGAAAAAATTCAAACCTAATCTAAACTAACCAATATTTTGGAGAAAAAGTATTTATGTTTGAGTCAAAAAAAAAAATGTTTATGTAGATGATGTGATACTTTTTCTAAAAGTCGTATTGCAGGTTCCTTAAAAACCTTGTCCCGTATCACACAACTAGTAATGAGAATAATTACGTTTGGTAAAAATCCAATAAACTGTTTCCAAAGTCCACTACAGTGAATTATACTTCTGGTCAGGTCTTCAAAAACATTTTCCTTTCTCGTAGTAGAAAGCGTTGAACACAAATTATGACACACTAATCGGTTAACTGTCTGCATTGTGATACACGGATATGAAGTACGTTTGACAAAACCTTGGGCTTCTGCCAAGCTGATGCCAGTTACACGATTGTACACTTTGCTTGATGTATTGTAACTCGTAGTGACGCTGAATCTACACACATTTACGAGTACATCTGAAATTACGTCTCATTTGTTATTTACACACTGAACCGTCTGATGTTCAAGGAATATACGAGCATTTTCCTAATACTTCCATTTCATTCTATTGTGCTTACATCACATTTTATTATGTCCACACTTCTACAGCAGATAATATATTCGTCTTTTGTTTTTACCATATGAATATGATCTCTTCAGTAGACATGTTCTTAAATGACAGCTGGTATCTTGAGGTTTACAAAGTTACTACAAATATTTTATTCTTCGTTCTTACTTCTATTTTTGATATTGTGCTCCATAAATTGCTAGAGGTCAAAGGTCTATAATCAGATTTCTTTGCTCTATTGTTGCTAGCCTATAATAATAAATAGACTTTGGATTGGCGATAAAAATTTGTGGAAAAAAAAATCAAAAATCAAATAACATTCCTGTACATTCGATTCCAGCTTCATCGGTATTTTCTGTAGAAAAGCAATTGTGAAACATTTTGCGATAAGTGCAAGTGTTTGTGCAGCTAAGTGTTCGTGGAAGGCCGATAAGTATAGTGCCGGTGTTGGCAGCGATTGGGATGCCGCTATCTGCACTGATAACAAAGGGACGAGTCCTGTAAATTGAGACGTAACCCGGACAAAACTGACAATTGATCATTTATTTTGATCAACAAATTGCGATTGAGACATCGAAATTGTTTTGAACTAATGGAATAGTTGTTTACTTAGGCAATGCCACGACCCGTTTCAAATTAATTACTTAGTTATTATTTAGTAGCTAGCTTTAGCAAACTATTAATATAAATCGTTATGTTCCTACTTATTGGTTCACTATAAATATAACATTATATCAACTATTCAAAACTTTCTACGCAAAAGGAACTGTTGGTACAACTTTTGGAATCTCCACACCTCTTTATGTTGAAACATAAAAACGCGTTTTTCCTTGAACACAACAAAATACTGTGTGACGTCAGATGATGGGCGTACAATTATCTCGTCGGCTCTCGGGTGGTGCTAGGCGGTGCCAGGGCCACAGTGAAGTGGCGGCCTTTCCGCACCCAACTGATAAACCGAAATGCTTTCAACGGCGCACGCGCAGCTCACTTCGTAACAGATTAACGGGATCCCTCAACGCCTGATCTTGATGCTGGGATTTGCAATTGCATCATTGTTTTATCAGGTTGGATTATGTTTTCTGAAGCTTTAAATCTGGTCCAATATTTGCTGATAAATATTTTCTCACGATTTCATGTCCCCGAATATCACTGACTACGGTATTAGCGTTTTTCGAAGTAGTGTTGGTTTTCGCTAAAGCAAGCAGGTAATAAAGCATTTTGTTGCCCGTACTAAGGCTCAAGTGTACCTCAAAAGAAATTAGCATAAGTGCCGCCAAACACAGCGAGCTTCGAGACAATGGCTTTGTCTGTCTATCCGTCTATACGTCGCCTACTATAACTGTTTCGTTATGTTTTACAATGTTGCTTTAAATGTGCACCGACAAAGTGAATTAGTGGCCATATTTTTGCATTGCGATTCCAAAAATGTACACTACGCCGTTAAACAGTATGAGTGGCGTAAACTTTGTTCTCAATGCTCTTTTATTACTGACCAGCAGTTACTGGTCGAAAGTAATGACTACGTTTACTTCATACTGTTTATCTGCTCCACCTAACCTTTTAGTATTATTTTATTTTAAATGTCATACCCACATAAGGAGCTGCTTTATTATCACGTTCCGAATCTTTAATTCTCAGTTTGTATCATGTTATTTCCAAGTTTCCAATCGGAACGTTTTAATAATGAGAACCTGTGCTTCATTGACACTTCTGTCAACCGAATATGCCAACTTTTATTGTATTTTCGTCGAAGTATATTTAACTTTAAAAGTACTTTTCAAGTCCTGCAAAGACTTCTTTGATGGCAATGTAGGCGACGCAATTAAAAAATGAATAAAACAAGGAATTCATTTGCGTAGGCGTCGGGCTGAAGTCGGCAGTCGCGACGTGGCGACGGATTACCGAGGATCTCAAGCAATAAATATATGGTGCTAATTTAATTCACCACTCTATTAACTCTATAGACATGCAATCTTTCATGTCGAACTAATCGTTTGTAAAAAAAACGTTATCAAGAATAAATATTGTGAATATTTTCCCAATCATGTTTTGTAGATAACATCCACAAAACTATACGTACACGCTAAAGCGATTTACCTATCAACCTGTTTATCTAAACGACCAAAATATTAAGGCATGTTATTTGGACTTTGTATAGGCACATAATAATATTCTGGTAATTTACGCACATAATATAGTTTCAGTCGGTCAAAATAATGCTTCAAGAGTACTTGAGTGCTTGCATTACTTACATTTATTTCGTAATTGCGTCACTCCTTCCAGCTAATTAATTCGAGATAATGCACATAAGTGTACATAACCTGACCACGCGAAGAGTCACAATAACCATTAGCGCATTGATATAATTTGCATTGCCTTTTGCCGCGTTAGGATTATACCTCTTTGTTCTACCGCGTTCGTGCAGCTGCTTGTTCCTTATCGGAGCAGAACAATAAATACCGATTTAAAACAGTTCTCACTGGTAGATAACCCGTTAGCCCTTCTGTAATATTCAATCTTAATTTACTGGTCTTTGTCCGAAATTTTGCAAAATTCTTCGAAACAAGAGATGACCTAAAACCCAGAAGTATTAAAACATGCTTTGTTTTTATGTGTGACCAGTTTGTTAAACATAATGTCTGTAAAAAAGCGCGAGTTTTTTCGACAAGTGTGCGGTTAGCCGGCGGCGCCGCGCGGAATGTTTGCCATTTCCGGACGATATCCGGTCCTTGCTTCGGCGCCATATACAGCGCTTTAGATAACCTTATCTTTCAACAAAATGAGACGAGTCATAATCCCTTTAAAACAAAGTATATAAATACTATATTGTTTTACTTAATCGACTATTAGATTTTCCTTGGCTCTACAAGTTTTTCCAGTTTCTTACAATTTATTTGTTACTTACTTACTTCTTGTATTTCTTTCGTAAAATATCTAGAAATCATATTTTATCTCTTCATATATAATATTTATTACTTACTTACACAATTCTTCGAATCCGTATTTTGTTACCTCATTTTTTTAATTTTCACCAATGTCGCGCACGGTGATTCATAGTTCAGAATGAATCATTCAACGTAATCGAGTTTTTGAATTGAGCCGACGACGAATGTAAATACGCGATCGTAGTGACCCGCGATAGAGAGCGAGTGACGGTGAGTCACACGGGTTTTCCGAGAAACACAGAATGGAGCAGTTTTCGTGAAAACGAAGGTCGACTCCGGTCGGGTAGTCGCAGTAATGACCACCGCTTTTGTGCCAACAAAGACTTATTTTCTTTATGCTTCGACTTTTCTCATTTCTAGCATGGTCTAAACTACATGTAATTACAAAGAAGTACTAGCGACATTACTTTTAACCCTTTGTCCTTTAAAAGTCCCAAGGGTATGTATGAAGGGTGCATATGGAAAGCGACAGTGCATCGATCGCATCGTCCTGACAAACGCTAATTTTTCACCGCTATCTGGTGTTTTATTCATTGCTGCCTAGGTTCGGGTTCACTTTCCATGGTGTACGTGTCTGCAGCGATGGTTTTCGCTTGAGCGTTAGTTTCATACAATAAAGGTAAAGTGAAGGGACGCTGGCACGGTGCCAGGGCGTCGATTTATTTTATTATTCGCTCGGTGGCGGTCAATGTCGCGACAGGCCGTCGGCGGCGCCACACATCGGTTGCATGTGTTGCTCTTATTATTTCTACAGTTTAAACTTTTATCATACTTTGTTACTTACATGTGACATGTCTATCGTTTGAATCAATCCAATATGTGACAGCATTGTCCGATTTTTTTTATGATGCTTGAGTTTTGTTTCAGTCTTGGGTCTGCTTATTTTAGGTTTATAAACAGCATTCTATTACCTCAAATAATAAATAATGATCTAACGGAACCTTGACGCGCACCTTTCCTTTCCGGACGAACAATTTATCAAGGATATTTGATTTTTTTGCTGCTTCTAGCACAGATTTTTAGATGCTATTTATACGAAGTCGGAATAATTACTTCAGGACTTGAATCAGATTGCTAAACATGAATTGAATAAATTGCTCGAGATCTAATGCATTCAATTTAATTATGCGCTCCAAATTACCATCATCACATAAAGCAATGCAACACAAGCTGTTCTTTATTTTATTTAGAATCGGTTCAAGGAATTTTCTAACTCGCCGGAGCGTCGCTATTAGTATGAGCAATTAGCGTTCCGTTAATGAGCTCCCAAACAGCCGACCAGATACGAAGTGACGGCTTTAGAAGCACAAATCTTGACGAGTTACTAGCCACTTAAACTTGATGGGGTAATAGCCTGGGAGTGCTTTATGGCGCCCGTGGTTAGCGATGTCAATAAGTTCCGTATCTCCATGGAATTGGGGTCACTTTTCGAACAGCTCAAGGTTTTTTATGGCGTGCTAGGAATTTCACATTGCGTACTCCTGTGCAGTATAGTTCTGGGTGTAGACTAACAACAGTCTGTTGTTTACCCTTTTGATGAGTTTCTTGTATGTTTACGTCTATGTCTTTCTTACTTAAAAACCTTCTTAAGCTGGGCTTCTTATAGCGTTTCTTCGATGTATGGTTCATCTGCTTTGCATTTGGCAAACTTTCAAAGAAGCTTCCTAGTCATGGCCTTCCTATTTCCGTGAAGTGAAATCCTCTCCAGATCTTCAGATTCTAGTAAAGAAAATCTAGACAGAAAAGACTTCCTTGATCTATAAGTTCTAGCTACAACTGTAACCTCATTACAAAGGTGACCAAATATTGTGTGCGGTGGGCGTGCCTCACCTGTCGCATCACGCGGCCGCCACGTGCGCTCGCGCATGTTCTATGTACGAGACGAGCATACTGATTCCGAGTCTCGTAGGATTCGCACGTATTTTAATATAATGTAGGCCAAGTTTTTAGGGGTAAAACTGACGGGGATTTTTCCCTGTCAAAGAGCCAGGAACCCTTAATTTGTGGATTTCGATCTGTTTTAATTTCTTGGTGTTATATATGGTAGATGTTGCAAAACCAATAGCAGAATGTAGATCTTCAAGTAAATAAAAAATTAACCCAAAGCAACCCCACAGTGTTACAGTTATTTTCTGCAATGTGTACAGGTCCTTACTCGTATCAGTAAACCAATCACGATCTTGAACAATATTATCTACAGAGAAAATCTATCCTTTAAGGCCACCCAAATGGTCATACAAACAACAATACAAATCTATAAAATACCGCGGTGCCGTTTATGTATGACACAAGTGGTTTCCGAATACTAATTTCGCACTATTCTATGGGGTCATACACCTTAGCTTTGTTATTGTCAAACATATTTACTTTGTTTTGTGCGTCTTAGTTTTAAAGCTTGTTGCCTTTATTACTTGTTTTCTTGGTAAAGCTTCTTTCTGGAAAATTCTTTTTTTCATCGCAATAATTGTTCTGTTGTCCAATGTCCCTTTAGTCCACATGTCTCTTTGTTGTTCTGCTTCATTCTCACAGTACCTGGCCTACTGCCAGGGCTCACATTCAACAAATAATGTTAAGTAGAACGAATTACTTGCGATTCATTAATTAATTAGCTGATATAGTATGCCCATCCCCGTGATATAATGTTTCTGGACTTTGTATTTACGACCCAGACAAAACTGGCATACATTTTAGGAAGATTTCATTTTTGTGTAGGAATGAGAAATTGGGACCCAGCCGTAATTAGCCTTTTGTTTATACAGAGCGAGCTTCTTTAACTGCGCCCTGGTCCTGGTCTGGCCATTTCTGGGCTTTTCCACGGTCTGCGCGCTGTGCCTGGGCATTATTGGTACTGTTGCAACCAATCAAAAACTACAGATGTTCCGATCAATTCTTATTTCTCAGCCATATGGCCAAAACGTAGATCAAATCCATGTTTTATTAACATCAACAAACGGCTCCTGTTTTCAGTCAATACCCATTTTATTCGTTTACGAAATTATGTTTTTATTTGTTTTGCACAATAAAACGTGAAACAGTGTGCAGATGTAGTATCGGGCATCGTTCCCGGAAAGCCACTGCGAACCTCGTACTCTGATACGGAGCTAAATAAAACCCTGACGCAGTTCGGCAATCGTCGCGACACGCATTTGAAGAAACTAAAAACAAATAAAATTGAAGACCCCGAAGCACCTATGCGAATGATTACGGCCATATCTCTATGATATCTACTAAATATCTAAAAGGAAAATGATATGTCTAACCAACAATAAGTACTTACTGTAAACTAGTTGCTGAGGGAACAGTAAAGAAAGATACAAACGATATCTTCTAGTTTGAACTAGTATTAAGATAAGTAAGACTGATCACGAATTGGAAAAACCCGTGAAAAGTTTCATTTTATTTGGGTCAATGAGGACAGTTTTCCGTAAACTGTATGCATGTGGACATTGCGCATACGATTAGATATTGCATTATGTGGGAGGGCACACGTGCGGATAACGGTTTGCCTTATCAACTGAACACAAACCTCACCTACTTGTGGTGGACAAAGAAAATCCGTATTTCGCAACCAAAGAGGCTATACAACGCTTGCGAAATTGTTGAGCAAATCGCAAGTGAGCTTAGATTATTTCTCCTTTAGTTTTTTTAAATATTTTCCTAAAAAAGTCAGCAGGATAATTTGTCGGATCATTATTCTCAACAGTACATTAGTCTCGTGACGCAAACAAAAATTAGTTCTCCAAATAATGGTTCAAGTGTAACAGAACAAAACATTATAGAAGCGCTGTAGGTTGCTACGTCATAACTAGATATAGTGGTGATCTCATTGGCGTGCTGCTAGCGATAACACCGCGTACTACGCTCTCTGAGAACCCTCAAGGGCTCAACGCGTATGAAGCCGCAGTCCGCAATGCTTCGCCGCTTCCAAGAAAATTTGAATAACCTCTAGCACACAATACACGCAGGAATGACGCACTTCAGTCTATAGGTCAAGGTAACAATTTCTTTATACACTGTGACAGCAATATCAAATGAGAGGTCTCCACACAAAGAAAAATTCGTGACATGTTTGCGAAATCCTTTGTCATTACAACCAGACAAAGCAGTAGACTCTAAAGTTGAAGTGAACAGAATTCAAGAGAAATGAGAACAAGGATCCAGACACCCGAAAAGTAACATTACTAAGACTAACAAGCAAGAATGTGATAATAAAGAGTTGGTTAATTGTTAGGTAAAGCACCGTGACCAATTAACGTACATGTTAGCTATACAATGCGCGCGCGCATTTGAGACGAATTTCATTTAAGCAATTGTAGTAATTGACCGGGCAGAGCGCCTTCCGGAGCAGTCGCCTGCTTTGTCTCCTCACTTGCACTGATGCCCGAGGTCGGGAATGTCAGCCTATCTGCTATACGATCATTCATATATCCATGTTAATCGAATCTTAGCAAAACTCGCGTGGAATTTTAACAAAGTAATAAATGGCTATATTTGGTTATACATTGACTCTGTATGATCAAAAATGATTTCTGCACTTTTACAACAAGCCTTTTAAGGTAGTATTGACTTGCGTCTATGGCCGTAATGAGCGCGCCCACGGGTCCAACGCGTCCTTGCGACAAGGTCCGACCGAGCCTCCCGCCCACCAGTGGCGTCACCGCTCGCATCATAAATCTACCATAGTCAATCGATGCTACTATATTAAGCTCGAAATACCGTAGCCCTAACTGTCCATCAATTTGGACGCAGACTTCGAGTTCAACCAAACTGAAAATTTCTTGTCTCGCGGAAAATTCTGAAGCATTGTTTGAAAGCTGTTAGATAGAACGAGTGCAGAGGCTTTGTTTTGAGCAAGCGTTACCTCAGATAAGTAACCATCGCCGCGTGCGATGCGAAATGATGCGAAATATTTCCGGAGTTAGAGGAGTATTCTATTAATAAATGATTCGACGTCGCTCGTGGGCGAAGATTTCGGGCGAGCGTGCGCGGGCGCGGCGTTCAGTAGCGCGCGATCCGCCGCGGCCGGCCGCCGTACGCGCGCGCAACGAACGAACGACCCGCACTCCCGCGCACACGATACTCCACGCGAATTTCGCGACATACGATCTACGATCCGCCCCTAAACACGCGTTATCAACCCCTATACGAAAGTCCCGCGATATCAAATCTCGGCGGTGCACAGACGGATCGACCTCACGTAGTTAATACCTACTGCACTTTTGCGAGGGCGGATTATAACGAACAAATCGACTAACAAACTCGAACCGCACGAAGGTGTCGCGTCGCAAAAAGCGCAACACAATAGAGTAAGCGTCTAATTATAAACGTGGTTGAGTTAGCACCGCAACATGCAGAACATTGATCCTCTGGAGATCGCCAACATCCTCGCCACGGAGCTGTGGTGCCAGCAGGTATACCGCCCACTGCCACTATTGTACACTCTAGTGCACTCTAGGGCACTAGCCTGTGTGTTCCACATTCTAGGATCCTGTCCTTTGTACAGAAAATCGGCTCTTGGTCTACTTAAAGCTGTCACAAATGTTGAGTAAAGGTGTCTTTCCGCATTTGGTTCATTAACAGTATAATTTAGTTCAGCTATAACTACGCTAATTTATGTTAATAAATCCTTATTACAAGTAATTTGCAACGCAAGTAACAAGAGCAGTACGTCTGTTACTAGAGCATCAGTTTTGAGGTGACAGATTTATTGGTCGGCTTTCAACGCGCATGCCATTAGCGTACTCACTTCCAAACTAACGCGGACTAGCAAGATAAACAAAATTAAACCATAAAAAAAAACATAAAAAAAATTAAGATATTTACTTTTTGGGAAGAATGTTAAATTAATATGTAAATAAAGTTGTTATATTGTTGTTGTTACGATACATGTTGTGAAAATATTTTGCTGATAAACGGCGATCGGAATGTGGAAGCAACCACCGTTTGATCATAACAATAAATATTGCATAACAAATTACAATAATTTTGCAATGAATTATTGAAATACTATCAGTGAATTTAATTGTATAGATGAACTTCTAGGAATCATTGTTTGGGTTCAAAATCTGATGACGATGTTTTATTAGGATGCTTACTTGGTTAATTAGTTTGTTTAGTCTTGAGTTTGACAAACAAGTTGTAGCAGGTTGACACTAGTTGTTTTCATTCTGCGAATTCTAATTCTAAATGTATTTGGCGACATAATAAATGATTGAATCATCAATGAATTGCCTCATGTAATTGGGGGAGATCTAGTTTGTGAAGAGAGCCGTCTAGTTCCTTTGGGTCTTAGGTCTTTTTAGAGCTAGCCATATTTACTAATTTCTCAGTATTCATTTATAAAGATCCAAAAATGTGTTCTTAGTTTTAGGATTTCTTCTAAAACTCATAGCCTTATTTCTCGATTAAGCTCTTCAAAAATGACTCCCTTTTCTTCCAATACTCATTGTCTCATTCTCTTTTCCAGTTGGCAAACCTTGAGGGCCTCCAGTCGGGGGTCCCGACCCGCACCACGGCCACCATCACGCCCACCCAGCTGCGGAACTTCGAGCAGACTTACATCGAGCTGACCAACTGCCGCAGCGAGCAGACCACTCACGCCGGTTTCGTACCACCTTCAGTCACGCACGCCAACAACTACGGTATGTATTGAGGGATTTTAGAGGAAATGAAAGGAGATTTGGGGAGTTAGAAGTGGAATTTTGAGCGCAGATAGCTTATTTGGGGAGATAGTGCAATTTTGAGGAATAAACAGCATGTTTGGGGAGGATTTGGAGAATTAGAAGGTGAATTTGGATTTATAAATAAATCATCGGCTTTCCAAAATTCGTTTCGGGAATCGCAAAAACAATTTTCAAACATTTTTTGTGACTATGAAGCCTTTAGTGAGCTGAGCCTACTACAAAACCAAGCTATAGCATCATTTTTTCCAATTCCAGGCATCCTGAATTCGGTGGGGTACTGTGACTCGGGCCCGACGACGACGCTGCATGTGTCGCCGGGCCCGCTCTCTGCCAGCGACAACAGCAGCAGCAGCCCCGGCCTGCCCACGCCCAAGCGCCGCAACATGGGCGGCCGCAGACCTACCAAGACACCCACTGACCTCTCCCCTGAAGAAGAAGAAAGACGGAAGATCAGGAGAGAGAGAAACAAGATGGCCGCCGCTCGCTGCCGCAAGCGCAGACTCGATCACACAAACGAACTGCAGGAAGAGACTGACAAACTCGAAGAAAAGAAACAAGCTCTTCAAGAAGAGATCCGGAAATTGAACCATGATCGGGAACAGTTAGAGTCGATTTTACAGACTCATATGCTATCGTGTCCCCTTGGCAAGCGGTCGACGAGTCCTCCCGACGTGAAGCCCTTCCAAGAGTATGCGTATCCGGAGATGCCCGAAGACGGCGTGCGAGTCAAAGTGGAAGTTGTGGAACCTGTAGTGGACCACGTTATGGTGTTGGATAATATATTTACTTCGCCAGCAAATGACAAGAAGTGAGTGTTCATAATAATTATTATTTCTTTGATTGAGCCGTTTTGTGTCCTCCCAGATTGGAAACCGCTTAAAAAGCATTATTATGTGAGTAATGTGAGAAGAGACCTTTGCTTTGCACTGAGACTTATTTAGTAGAAACTAATAATCAAAATCGCTTCAGTTGTTTAGGCTCACTTTTGAATTCATTATATTACTAATGATTAGGATACCTAGCAAAGTTATTTTCACGTTACATTTTAACTAATCTTGTTTTTTCTCTTTCCAGAATAATGTTGTCGGCGGCCAACCCAGCGGTGGTAACGAGTTCTGCGCCGGCGACGTTGGACACGCCCCCCGTGCTCTCGCGCCCCAACAGACCCAACTCCTTACAGGTGCCGCTCAGCCTTACACCCGCACAGGTATTAAGGCTTTTTATTTATTTAACTTCACAAAATATAAGAATAAAATAAGGTACACTTAGCTAGTGTTGTATATTACTGCCCGGACAAGGCCTGAGTCGTAGCGGTGGGAACATTATGAGCGATTTTTGTTTACTACGTCTTTTGGAACAACTTAATTTGAAATTAAAAGCATGTTTTGTAATGGGTACAAAAGAAGTTATGATGGACAATTTTGAAACTATTCGATAATCGATATCTTATAGCCATTTGAAAAATTCATTGCTTCAAGAATCCAAACAACCGTAACTAACAAAACCTCTTTCCTTTTGCAGTTACATAATAACAAAGCGCTCGGCAACAACAAAATAGCAGGCATAGAGATCAGCACGCCGAGCAACGGCATCCCGTTCAACTTCGACAGCCTCATGGAGGGCGGCACGGGCCTGACGCCGGTGCACCCGCACCCGCACCCGTGCGCGCAGCAGCAGCGCGCCGCGCCCGACGCCGCGTCGCCCGACGCACACAACTCGCTCGTCAGCCTCTGAGACCTGCTGGCCGAGTCCGGCGACCCCAGGCCCCACGACACGTGACGTCACGTCACCGCTCGCGAGTCTTCTAAAGACTAAGCTACAAGTCTACAACTATTTATTCATCGGCTGCGCCGAAATCTCTTTCTCTCTCGTCTTCTTACTGTCGTTCTGAGGAACTTTCTATTATTACTCTTTATTTATTGAGAGCTATTTTAAGTAACATACTTGCTCACTTGTGCTTTGTATTTATAATCGTAGTCTTGTAAATTAGTGACGGCAACGGCCGCCCTACTGAAGTCAATTTACGAGCTGTTTTATAACATTCTAAAGAAAAAAATATTTTTATAAATAGATGTGTATTACTGCAGAAATAATAATTGTGATCGAAAAATAAAACAGAGTTTTATTTGAAGCATTTCAGGGATTTATTTTCGTGTTGTGCTTAATGTCTAGCGAGGCTAGAATAGACGGTGCGTTTTATATTGTAAGGTATTGATTGTAAAAGATCTCTTTTACACTGTTCACTTCGGAATATTTCGGCACAAAAAATGTATTTATTGAACGATCCTCAAAGTATCTTGTCATAATAAACCTCGTGCCATTAACTACGTCTACTCTCAGGAATACAATAATTACGAGTACGAAATATTTAGTTAACCATAAACTAACAGCAATATTACTTAAAGAATAATTAATATATTGAATGTAAGTTAGCTCAATGTTGATGTAACGTCTTACCGTTCCATTGGATTAGGTACTGGTAGTGTAAAATTATTGTTAAGCCTTTTGTGATACGTCCAGTGATTTGTGAGCGCTCCGGCGCGGTTGTCTTATTATATGTATTGTAACTCATGCCATTACATATATGTAATATCGTTGAACGTACATACATGCTGCACTGACTGCATTTTTATACTCACATTATCTAATGTTAACTACATGAAATTAACTATTTTCTAATTACAGTTATTAAAATGTTACAGTAAATAAACTATATAAGTCAATTATAATATTATAAACAATAATGCTATGATACTGTTGAAGTATTGATCCGTGGCATGAGTTTCCTAGTTCGTCTGTAATCGGTGGACGCAAAGACCACTGGAATAAAAATAAATTAGTTAAGGCAATAATTAGTGTAAGGGCACTTAACGATTTAATTATATATTATATGCATAACTTAGACCAAATTATTACTTCATGTGCTTTATCGTAGTTGTAATTAAAATCTAAGCCAAATATTGAGTTTATGTCGTTACTTTAGGTTTAGTTATTCCCGTTAAAGTATTATTGTCTACGCGCCGAGAGCGGAGAGTATTTATTTAGTGATGTACTACTTATTGTACCAGCATGGATTGTATCTAGTGCAATAAACCAACATTGCCTATGGTTTTATAAGCGACAATTTTTGCTATGAAGTTATTACTCATTCGAAATATTATTACGCATAATATGAACATCTAGGATTAATAGAGATGTAATTTTTTCTAGACGATTTTTCTTAACGCAATTGTAGAATACTTTTGTATTTTTTCATGAAAATTAGCAAAGCAATATATTTGATAAAATTATTGGAATTTATATGCAGATGTAGTAAAATATATATGTAAATCAGAAAATATAAATTTTGTTTACATACACCTGAACTTGGCTTTTTATTTTATTTTTAACCTTGGGATTTCCGCAGTGTTAATTTATGCGGGTTTTTTTGACTCGGCACTAAAAATCCTTCGCTACAGTACAAAGATAAATTAAAACTATACCTGAGACTTTCAATTATTGTTCCTCAAAGTATTTTGCATCCACGTTTCAAGTCTGAATCGGATAAAGTTCTTGATTCCGAGATAGATGTAAAAGAATATCTCGAGGACACTGATACAGCTGCATCCCATCAGCAGACCAAATACACCGCCCAGATTCGCTGAAAGAAAACAAAAAGACCAAATAATGGATCGACTTAAGAAAAAATGTAGCTGAATAATTTTATTTCCACTATTTTTTTGTCTTTTTAGGGAAGATCAATCAACCCAGCCTATCGCAGTTCACTGTTGGACATAGTTCTCTTCCAGGCTGCGCCACATGGTGATGTGACAGGGTGCTATCCTCTGCCTTCTGCATGTAGTCTGTCCCGGCAACTGTCTTAAGGTCGTCGGTCCATCTTCAAGCAGGAGCTCTTGGCTACATAAAACAACCGTATAAATCGATTTTCAAGGTTAAGCCGCACCTACTGAAGTCGGTCTGTTGATGGGTGACCATGACCATATATCACAGCTAGTTACCTCCGTGCCACGGAAAGCATGTGAATCCGTTGGTCACGGCTGTCATAATTCTTTGACAGTCGTTACAGGCAGTGACTCGAAAGTCGTCCAATCGAGTCTTACCAAGGGTTATCGAATTACCCAGCAGGTACTGGGTTTTGGAGGTCGGATAGGCAGTCGCTCCATGTAAAATACTGATATTCAGCTGCATCCGGTTAAACTGGAATCTAGGTAGGCTAGGCAAATTATAAAGGTAGGTAGTAATTTTTTGGGTTTGTAGTTATTCAATAATAACTGCAACCAAAAAGTGCCGACACAGGCATATGGACGGCGAGTAATGGGTGACTCGTCGTCTGATCATGAACCATGCCCCGGTCGACTAGAGGTCGGGTAGAAGTCCAAACACCTGCCGAGGTCGCGGAACTGTCTAAACAGGAAAGTGACCATGGAACTATTTTTCGTACTTTTCGGTTTTATAATTGAGCCACTGGGTTCCACGCTCTCGACAGTTGAAACCCATCCTCACAAACTCTGTTTGATACACGCCACGAGCCGCTGCCAATGGCGAATACGCGTACTTAACACGTTAAACGCCGCCTCGCCCTTTCGACTACTCAAGTGAGGCCCATATGTTGTCCCCCGTGGCGCTTAACGTGTTAAAAAGTAATTAAGTCTTATTCGCGCCGCCGGCCGTACTGCTTACCGCTTAGACAAAAGTAATGAACTGGGCATAAAACATACTAGGTGTAAGTGCACTCTTACATATAAGACTGGTGAGTGACATGACCGTCTCTTGTTTCTGCTTGGTATACACCGGGTTTGTGAAGAAGAAGTGCATCGCAGTGGTGCTCGCGTTCAAAATCAAACCCTTACTGCAAAAGAATAGAGTTCACTATTTAATGAAATCAAAACTGCTATTCATGTGTTGTGATTTCCTTGATTTTATTATTAAAATGTATGATTTTATTAAAGAATTATATTATTCGCTGTGGCAACACGGTGAAAATATTTAAATTAATATTGTAACTGATTTTGTAATAATAATTCTTAAATGTTGTTTCCTATGGAAACAGAACATATTTTTGCATTGGCAATACTTTAGCTATGACATCTTCGTTATTTCTAGGTGGGGCAAACGTCATTTTAAATTGTTAATCGTGGTGGAAAGGCAGTCGTTATTCGATCGTCAAACAGTGTAGTCGTGTTACTAAAAAGTGTACGCAAGAAAAAAGTGTTTTGTTTATACATGGAAATTTATATGTCTGTATAGTGTGTTCGCTAATGTAGTGTGTTGATTTGATAAAAAATGAGTCTGCAGACCCAGAGATTCACGGGTGACTCAACTGTGTCTGCTTAGGTGAAAATAGAGGAAAAAAAACCCTGAAAATATAACTAAAAGAAATAAAAAAACCTGTTCATCTCTAGATTTTAGAATGTCCAGATTTCCTAGTAGACCGCTGAGAATTGAAGCCAAAAACACGGTAAAATAATTACTCCCTTCGTTTGATTCCTACGTAAAACAAGTGAACATCTCCAAGGAAAACGTTTAAATGTTTGCGTGGCGTTCACTTACATATTTATAAAAAAAGTGGCTTCACTTTGTTTCGCACACAGAATCTGAACATTTTATAACCTAAAGGCGCGAGCATCTAATGTAACGTTACAGATTCGAGCACTTCACCAGTGAGAAATGAAAATTGAGCAACACATTGCAGTGACACAAAACGAGTATACATCAGTGAAGAAGGAGAACCGAGCATTACAATGCGCATCTTATATCAAATCTATATTTAATGTACGCATTCGTGTCAGTCAGGAAGGTAGTAGTGTAATGTAATGCTCAAAGTCGACCTCTAGTTAAACCCTGTTTCATTCTGGGCCCCATGCCATGTGTATTAAAATATATAATAAATTACCAGAAAATATTAAAGAAAGCAATAGTTTTAACATATTTAAAAACAAACTTTCTCGATATTTAATAAAAAAATGCTACTACACACTACAAGAGTTTTTCGAAGACAAAATTAAATTAGTCACAACATAGTATTAGAGTAAGACTTGTTTTTGTATCCGTATTAATTTAGTATCTGTACTGTACTCCTATATTATTTATCAATCTTATAAATAATGTATAGTTCCTATTCATATTCCTATTAATATTACCTATTGATTGTAATAATTAGGTACGAATGTTTATATTTATTGTTTAAATATTCAATATTTTGTAAGTTGTTATAACTTCTATATTCATTTTGAAATTGCTGTGCCCTTGCAAGGTTCATGTCAGGTTCTGGCAAAATTGTTCAACATCTTGTAACACCACATGAATGCAATAAATGTTTGAGTTTGAGTTTGAGTATAATGTTACATTACACGCGAATGCTCCCAGTGAGGGAGCGCATCCATTGTGTGTGACTTTTGACGTTTTTAAAAAAAGGTAACAAAACCCAAACTAACTAGGGGTTCCTAAGAACGTAAGGTAGAGCGTTAAAGTTTCCCATGGTGACTTCTGCGCGGTATCTCCTGGACACGCAGTCCCGGGGGCAGTCGCATTGCCGGGAAGACAGCCAGTTGTGCATGTCCTCTGTAAAGTAACTTATATTGTTAACATTTTATTTACTTTGCTCAAATAAATTAAAATTAAAAGAATGAAAAATGTATTCTAAAAAATCTCAAAAAAATTATGCAAAGGGTGTCGGCTAGTTGCATTTTTTTTCTTAATTTTTTTCTCTTGGTGGTGGGTGCGTTTACAAACATAGGAATTAACAAAATCTCCCAGACCCGGAAAAAGTTAAAGTTTTTGCAGATCATATAAATATTTGTTATGTGCGGGGATCGAATCCACGACACGCTGTGCAGCAGTCAATCGTCCAACCACTGCATCAATGCCATGGAATAGAATGTGGATAGTACGTTGACTTTAACCGACCTCTAATCCCGACTCTGGGTTCTTAGAAAACGGGCTCATGGGGTTTTCCAAACGGAAACATTCTGTCACAATTCTTGACCTGAAGGTCAAACCCGGTAACTCCACGCTCCGGGCCCGTAATAACTGGACCAATCTGGAATTAATGACACTGTATAGCAACTAATCATAAGGAAACCAAATCCAACCGGAAGACACGGTTGGCTCCGACCCTGCGTGTCGCGGGTTCGATTCTCGCACAGACAAATTATTTTAATGTTCTACAAGTAGTTGTTCTGGGTGTTTGTATAAGTAAGTTTTTATATACTCGTATTTATAAACGCAACCAGAAGAAAGTGTATAATAATAAATAATAATAAATAATAATAATAATAATATTTATTTGTAAGAATATTGTTTTACAAGGTGTTACAAATTATAATATGATGTCCATAATATTCTGCCGTTTCCAGCGTACAAATATTGAAAATAATTTAAATGATGATTAGAAGACAATGACAAAATTAAACATTAACAAATAAACAAATGTCAAGAAAAAGGGAAAAAAGAATTACCGTTACATGCACGCTCAGGAGTTATTAGTAAGCATAATGTCAATAATGAAATACAATAATAAAAATTTAAAAAAAGATATACAATGTCAAATAAATACTAAAAATTCTATTCAATTCACACAAATTTCAGTAGTCATCTAATTTAAATTTAGAATCAAATCTTTCATTTAAAAACTCAGTCGTTGAGTAGTAACACTTTTGTAATAGGAAGTTAAATAATTTCTTTTTAAATGTCATAAAGTTAAGAATCTTAAATGCATTGGGTAATTTATTATATATTTTAATTGCCATGCAGTAAACATTATTAGAAAATAGTTGTATTCTTTGTTGAGGTGCACAAATTTTATAAGTATTTCTGCTTTTTCTTACAAAAACATCATTATATACCTGAAATAAAGCTATGTTTTTACGTACAAAGATACACAGTTCAAATATATATAAAGATGGGAGTGGTAATATTTTGAGCTTTTTAAAGATTGGAACACAGCTTTGTAATGGCTGTGCTTTAGTCATTGAACGAATACATTTTTTTTGGGCTCGGAACGCTTTAATAGTATCAACAGAATTTCCCCATATAATTATGCCGTATCGAAGAATTGATGCTACGTAACCGTGATACGCATTAAGTGCTGCGCTGATACCAGCCACGCGAGTTATTCTATTTAAAACAAAAACAAATCTTTGTACCTTAGCGCATAGTTTTTCTATATGCACTTTCCAGTTACAATATTTATCCAATGTTATGCCCAAGAAAGTGGCACTTTCAACCTCTTCTACAGCATTATCTGCATATTTTATTTCCAATTGGTGACGTGTGCTATTATAAGCTTGGAATTGTATTAGTTTCGTTTTACTTATATTTACATGTAAATTGTTGTCTTTAAGCCATTCAATTATTTTGTTTAATGTGTCGTTAATTTCTTTTACGTAATTGATGATATTACCATCGGTGAGTTTAATGCTAAGAGTAGTATCGTCAGCGTACAGAATGCAAGAGTGTGGGGTTACGTTGGGCAAATCATTGATATACAATAAGAACAAAAAGGGACCTAAAATACTGCCCTGGGGGACACCACATGAGTTTAGACGATAAGTGGATCTATATATTTTCTTCTCTGATAATGTGTGCCTAGATATTTCTACGCATTGTTGGCGATTATTTAGGTAAGTTTCTATCCACTGTAACGCATTTCCTCTAATACCATAACGATTCAGTTTGAAAAGAAGGAGTTTATGATCTACGAAGTCAAATGCTTTTGACATATCGAGGAATATGGATGATATTGGTTTTTTCTGATCTAGACTAGAGGTAATCATTTTCACAAGTGAAAAACATGCAAGAGTTGTTGATTTATTTTTTCGGAAACCAAACTGTTCTTCCTTTAAAATTGAATGTTTTATTACAAAGGAGTGCAGTTTATCATACATAGTTCTTTCAAAAATTTTAGAGTGTGTGGAGCAGCATTAAAAAAATAGTAAGGTAACCGTATATAATAAAGTAATTAGCATGTATATTCTTACATGCCAGTTACTTGAACAACATTATACAAGAAGCTAGCATGATATTGTACAATCATTTCTTCTCATTGGTTCTTCTTTTCGTATCATTATGCAATTTAAAGCTCTGTCCCATCAGTAACCGTTTATTGCAGCGTCTAAGCTCAAAGGCGTTGTTCAGCAATGTAGAGTTCAAAATACAGAGCCTGTTGGCAAACGATTTTCATGTTTATACTTAGTGCATAAAGTTGAAGATTTACTAAAGACAAACTGCAGTCACGACAGACGCCGCGTCTTTAGAGAATACTGCATGTCGTCAAGGTAAACTGTCTGATTGGTGAATAGTATGGTATTATTAATGGCATGCTAGCTTCTTGCATAATCTTATGCAAGTTACTGGCACGTGTGTTCTTGCTTTAATATTTTTTTTTTGCTTTTTAACTAAAATATGTGTTTGGGGTCATTCTCCTTGTTCTTTTATTCGTGATCGTTATTTCAACATATTTCATAATAATATGAAACTGTCTACCTACTTATATATCAAATAACGGTACTTATGGTAATGACCCCAGTTGTAGACTGTGTGTTTGAACTCAGAAAGTCACTTGGCTTTGTACAAAATATTTAACCATCATTACTCTCAAAGATGGAACGGTTAGCGCAGTGTATGTGATCGGCTGCAGTGTGTCGTGGGTTCGATCCCCGCATGGAATAAATATTTGTATGACCTACAATTAGTTGTCCCGGGTCTGGGTGTTTGTGCATGTGAGTTTCTATGTTTGTAAGGGTACTTACGCCACTTTTTGTTTTTAAATGACTGCCTCAACTAGTTTAATAAAAAAAGTGTTTTGTTGTGTAAAAGTATTTGCTAAAACCTATTTGCAAAATAAATATCATTTAATAATCTTTGTGGAAGAGAAAATAAATGTTTATTATGTTATGTAATCTTTGCACTTTGGAATTATGTAGCTTACTACTAAAAAAAAAAATTCTTCCTCTTAATATTAGTGTACATTACGCATTATGCATCTAACAGTCGGTAAAAACTCAAATGCAAATAATTACTATACAAGGTCTATCTTGATTGAACTCCGAATTAATGACCCAATGCGGGTATAACCAACGATATTAAACTCATTTAAAAAATTGTGACTCTATTACAATGTGGGTTTTTCCAACAGAAAAACCCAAATTGCTGATTGAGGAAAGTCTGCGGTTACCTAACCTTCATAACATTGCTCGATCTTGAAGGTTAATATATGAGCGAACGACCTCACTCTCGGTAAAATGCAAGCGATAAAACCAAAATTTTGAATGTTTTTTTGAATCGCGCGCAAAGTGTAAACAGTCGCGTAGGGTTTTTTTTTATCGTGGTTAAATCATCAAATGAGTACTACCCCTCCCACCCCTTTGGTCGCGGGACTGTACGAATTACCGTGACCCCGGAACGTAAAGGGCTATTGAAGGACACCGTGGGTGTGACCTCCTGGGTGGGAGGGCTCATTTGATGATTTTACCGCGATAAAAAAAAACCCCTCCCACCCAGGGTGACGAGGGAGGGACTGTCAGACTTATACTGACAACAATCCACGGTAATCCTTCAACAGCCCTGTACGTTCCAGGGTCACGATTCCTGATGAGACAGTCGCGCGACCCTGGCATGGCCCCTTTGGCCCTCTAAGGGGGGCACCGTCAGATTGCTGACAGCTCTTTAAGGCTGTCGACCCGGGCATGGTACATGATCGGACGGCGAGTCGCCCATTTCTCACCGTCCGCCCGCGCGTATGGTGGCCGGAAATCGCCTCGCGACGTCCGATACCGTGCACGTCTCCTGCTGCGACTGAGTCGAAAGGTGGACGCTGTCCTCTCTCTCACGTGTCCCGCTTCCTCCTAGTTGCGTGGGGTGCGGGAGACTCTGACCAAGTTAAGAAGTTTTAAACCTTCAAAGATGTTCTGGGGTGTGTTATGTGACCAATAAGGGTAAAAATGTTAACTTACTCTTAACTTTGATAATACAAGGTATGCTAGTAATACCGCACGCTGCTCTAACATTGGGCAGGAAGGCAGGGAAGCACCCGCAGGCCTTGAACACCGCCGACACGTAACACATGTGGTCACAGTCCGAGTTGTGGTATTTCCTGAAGAACGGCAAGTGGTGTTCGTCCTCGAAGTAGCATTTGCGACTGAAGGATGGAAATGAGATGAGAATGAGTGTCAAAATATAATTTTAAAAAATATTGTCTGACCTGTTAAATATGAGACCACCTTTCAGACAAAAAAGATTTCTCCAAATTGATAAAAAAGAAACACACAAAAAGGAGTTCGAAACTGACCCAAGTTAGTTATGAAGGCTATGAAGCTTATCAATTTAGATTGCTATAAACAAGCTGAGAAGAAACAACGACTCATGGGTTTTTTAACGAAATCACAGGTAGAGTCCGCGCCACAACTCAAATCCTGCGAAAAAATCGTGGTACTACATTTATTTAATGCAATTTGATGACTCTAGCGCCAAACGGACTTCAGTCGTGGCGCGGTCTCTAATTTACCTCCACATCGGCAGTGATTGCACCTCATCCGAGCAGTATGTGTAAGTAGCATGCAGGATATGGTAGGACTCGCCCTTGGAGTCGATGACGGCCTCCTCATCATCTGATGGGAACTCCGTGCAGTCCGTGTACATTACCTGGAAATAAGACATAGGAAAGAGGAAGCATGAAGCGATAATTTTAACTCTTTTGATAAATTTTGGATATTGCAGTAAATCTTAGCTAGATTAGCCTTCGGCATATTAAATTGCGCAGGTGTATGCGCAGACGGGGCCTGTAGAGGGCCAAAGCCTGCCGGGGTCGCGGGACCAAGGGATTACCGTGACCCCGGTACGTAAAGGGCTATCGAAGGACACCGTGGATTTTAGTCAGTACAAGTCCGACAGTCCCTCCCGCCCTGCCCTGGGTGGGAGGACTCATTTGATGATTTTACCACGATAAAAAAAAGGTGTATGCGCAGACAGTTGATGAACTAATAAATTGTACGATAGCTTTGGCGCATTGCCGTATGTCTTGTTGTCGTATGAAAAAAAAAAAAAACAAATTAATTTACCATTACAGCTGGACAACCTCTACCTCACAACCCAGACGCCGCAGGTGACGCTCACGGCATCGGACGGCGCGAGGCGACTTCCGACCAACGTACGCGAGGGCATGCGGACGGCGAGTAATGGGTGTCTCGCCATCGAAGGACCATGTCCGTGTCAACTACGAGGCGCGTCGTCTTCCATACGCGCCTCAAAGAGCTGTAGAGGGCCAAAGCCCGCCGGGATCGCGGGACGGGTAACCGTGGCCAAGGAACGTAAAGGGCTATTGAAGGACACGGTGGATTTTTATCCGTACAAGTCTGACAGTCCCTCCCGTCTCGCCCTGGGTGGGAGGACTCATTTGATGATTTTACCAAGTAAAAAAAAGTTACCACTATAGCTCCTGCATTCAGGAGTGTGCCAGGGATGGCGTCTTCCAGATTATAATCCACGACCACCGTCAGCGCGTTCGTGATCCCTACCCCGTTTACCGTGCGGTTGCTGAAGTTTGGGTTTATCGTGTTACTGAAATACATAGATACAGAGTTATTTTTCCATTCATAAAATTATCAATATTATATATGTAGTCAAGAGAGCTGCAAGAGATAGTCGGTAACTTAGATAAAAATGTCTACCGACTTTTTGACTTTAATCTAAGGTTGGTAAATATCGGCTTCGAATATCGTTGTCTCTGTCGCACGAAGCATTAAACAATCCGGCAAAGCACGAAGCAGCGAGAAACGAAAAACAAGCCATCTGTAGTGCTCACAGAAATCTTAATTATTATTAAGATTTCTGTGGTAGTGCTATTCTGAAATATTCACCCAATTTCAAATCTCGAATTCTCAACGAAATTCGAACGGTGTCTGTTCGAATTTCGAACTTAGTGTTTAGTTAGACTGTTAGACGAAAGAATCTGCGGCCACTTTAAAACAAATGAGTTCAAGTGAACGTTATAAAATAGCTATATGCACTACTGTTAGTTAGGGGTCCCTTATTTATGCTCAATATTTTAAATCTGACAACTTTTTGTTTGGACGAACACTAATATCAAAAACGACTGACTCATTTTTTTCCGTCGGATATTCCATTTATCGAGGAAGGCTTTATATCTACACTAATATTATAACGAGGAAAGATTTGTATTTTTGTGTGTGTTTGTTTGAAATGAATAAACTCAAAAACTACTGGACCGATTTCAGAAATTCTTTCACCAGTTGAAAGCTGCTTTAGTTCTGAGTGACACAGGCAAATGGCTGTGTGCGGGAGAAGCCGCTGGCCCGAGAAACGGGATTGGAACCGCGGGGAACAGCCCCCCCCCCCCCCCTTCTCGAAAATGGAGTGTCCGAAATAAATTGAAGACTTACTATTTGCCATTAAAAACGTAAGGACTGTTGAAGGCGCAACAGTAGCCGTGTGCGGTGAGGATAGGTTTGAACAGCTCCGAACAGTCATCATACAGCTTGCCCTCCAAAGAGCAGCGCTTCATGAATCTGTCGCAACTTTGAGGCATTATGCCCATTACTTCTGTTATCTGTGAAGAAAACGAAGATTTAATAATAATAATCAATTTTATAAAATGTATTCTGACAGAGCCATAATTACTGATCACACAATTTACAATAACAGACCGGACATAACACTTGTTGACAAAGAAAATAAACAAACATACTTAATAGATATCGCAGTGCCTAACACTAATAATATACAAAAAACCATATCAGAGAAAATTAGAAAATATACAGAACTACAAGAAGAAATTACCCGAGTTTGGAAAATGAATAGAGTCACTATAGTCCCAATTGTTATATCAACAACAGGTGTTATTCCAAAACAAATATTCAATAGTTTTAATGTACTAAATCTATCTAAATACACATATTTAACATTACAAAAAGCTGCCATATTAAATACTTGCCGAATAGTTAGAAAATTTTTACAACTTGACTTAGATAATTATAATTTTACTGCAGTCCAAAATGATTCATCTTTACAAACAGATAATTAGAATCTCGCCTTGGTTCACACCCGTGAGATTCTTTAAATACCAGGTTATATAAACCTGAGAAAAAACGAAAGTTTAAAAACATAATAATAATAATAATAATCATTTAATTCGGACATAATTAAAAATCCATAATGAGTTAGTAACATAAAAAATTAAATCTAAAGCTGACTAAAAAAAAGCCGAAAAAAAAAAAATAAAATCTAAAGCCGATTTAAAGCTGACTAGCAGAAAAAAAAATCATGTTTTATTGTAGTCGCACATGTTCTGAAATATCTTACAGCTTCACTTTGGTCACCCATCCAAAGACAGACCTCTTTTTTAGGTTACCCATCCCACTCAAAATAATAAGCTATGGGGACCCACAGCACAGCGTTGATTTTCAGTGGTGACCCGAAAAAAGAAAACTTTGGTCAACCATCCAAAGTTGGTCGCGGGACTGTACGAATTACCGTGACCCCGGAACGTAAAGGGATATTGAAGGACACCGTGGATTTTAGTCAGTACGAGTCTGACAGTCCCTACCGCTCTGCCCTGGGACTCAATAAGATGATTTTACGACATAAAAAAACCATCCAATGTCAGACCAGAAGTGTTGTGTACAACTGGGAGAACCGCAGTTGTAAATGGGTCCTAAATAGGTAAGAAGTGAAATACTTACTGTGTATCGGTTTAGATCTAAAAGGTGCTGCAAGTGCTGGAGAATGTTACGGTCCAGGCCGCTGATAGATTCGTAGAAACCTATGATCACGGGCAGAGCAGTTTCCAGGTCGATAGTTACGTTACCATCTCTGAAAACACATTAACCCTATAACCGCCAGAGTCGTATATATGCGACAGACATTTCCGTGCCCCTATCGCCCGTGTCGTATTTATCCGACAGAGAATATCCAGGATTTTTGTTGTTTTGTTCGATTTTATTGCATCTATTCTATATCTCTCTATTTATTTAGATAGACAGATAGAGTACTTTTTATTGTACACCATGATATTTAAGCACGATTCGTAGCCGGGCGCTAGGGGCACGGCAATTGATATTTAGCCAAGCTCTTAAAAGGTTAATACTAGATTGGGTCAACGTGTACATACGGTGCTTTCTAGAGTGGAGCGGCTTATGTTTTTACTGTTGTTACTCGTATATACTACGTGTGTTTATGTTGTTTTTTTTTAGCGTGGTATGATCATCAAATGTGTCCTCCCGCCCTGTGTGGAGTGAGGGGCACTGTGTCACTTGTATTGACCACGGTATTCCTTTGTCATCAGGTAACAGTGGCCATGGAACGTAAAGGGCTATTGAAGAATCACCGTGTATTTTAGGACAAGTATGACAGTGAGGCAATCTCAGCAAGTGTGGGTTCTATTTTGATCCAAATACAGCGTCCCTTCTGTCAATGTCTTCCCATAAAAGAATGACTTTTTATATACATTTGTAAGTACTTACATGAGACTCCTGCTAAAGTAATTCAAGGAAGATATAGTCATTTGGTTAGGAGAACAGAGAGTGATCGCAGGGTAGGGGAGGTTCTTCACGGGCTCGAACTGATTCTCGATGGTCACCCTCGTCGGCATCTCGGCAAAGCGGTTGTACAGTAAGGTTGTGAGCATGAACGACATTGATATTACAGCTATCATGTTGACAGCCCAAAAGCATCTGTATAAATAAAAATATGAACGGTGAAGAAATAGTCAAGGGACATACATGCTGTTGGGTTTCAACCTAAGTCTGAGCGTACAATAGGGTATTTTACTGCATAAAAAAATAAAAATCATAGACACATAATTTTGTTTTTTTTTTTAAATCTATGAATATTGATTAAGACAAAACGCGTCGAAATTCGGGAGTGGGGGCTTGTGACGTCATAACGCCTAAAAAATATACTGACCGAGTGACGTTTTGTGATTTTTAGAAGAATTGTATCTTCATCAATGTTGGTGTACGTAAACATAAGAAAAAATACAGGTCAAATAATTTTTAATAATCTATTTTTCGGACTATCTTATTATAATTACTTATTTTTCGTCAGTTCTCAATCTAACATGAAGCTTCCACTATTGTGATAGGTATAGTTTAAAATGTATTAATTGCCAGATTGAGGTATCTTGATATGTTAGCGTCTGTACACCGAAATACCTTGAAACAATGTCTGGATACAGGTAGAAATACTTGAGTCCCACAATCGTGCTCTGCAAGCAATACCTTCGCAAGAGACGAAAGAAATGTTCCATCATTTTAGCTGATTTTAAATTCGAATAATCCTGTGCAAACGAGAATAAGAACTTAAAACTATGAAACTATCCGTATTTTCATTTTATCGAGCTACATTTATAATAATTTTATCAGTAAAATTATTTAAATATTTATCGGAAAATCATATCTGTAATTGTGAAACTCGACACGATATGCAAATTAATTATAATTATGAATAATTAAATCATTGTAATCTTTTAATCGCTTGTTTCAACGCAGCTGTTTTCATGGCTATTTTATTCAAGGTCACTTATTAGTACGTGTCCTGACATAAGCGATCTTTGCAAGCATTTGTCAAACACAATTGTATCGGAATAACACAATATTGTTGCCAAACAAATGTTGGCATACGAGTAATTCAGATTTTGGCCGAAGTTATCTTCCGAGCACTCTATCTTTTTTATTAATCGATTGTGTTAGGACACGATTGAAAACCTTAAAATAACTATGTAAGTGTCAATAAATAAAAGATAATATTTAGGAAAAATGTATAAAGTGATTTTATTGAGAAATTCTCATTACATATTTTTAATAGGTTAACAATGTTCTAAAGTTTCTGTTGACAATTTCAAATACATACATTATAATGCAATACATAATATCTATGGATACACGGTGCATAAATATTGTCACGCGTGTTCTAAATAAATACATCAAACATTTACCGATAAGAAGTAATAAGTATATATACATAAAATTTCGCTATTTTTTCATTAGGATAGGCGTTTCAGGATTCACTTTATTACAGAAATAAATAATTCGATTTCACAGAATCAATACCACTATTTTTAAAACAATTGCTCTAATTTAATATAATATTATATACTTCTACATATCTTTTTATATATATTTGTAAAGAATGCGTTTCCAATATTATATTAATATCGATCTATAAATTATCGACATTGAATACCTACCTACTCAGTTATTAACTGAAGAAGTAAATATTTTATATATATATTCCACTTTAGTGTGTGATATTTATAAATACACGTTAAAATATAACACACAACATGAATACACTCAAATAATTTGCCTTTCTTCGAAGGTAAAAAGTGCCCGAACATTTTAAACATTTTTGGGCGGTAATACGCTAACTACAATTGCAAAACGTGGTGTGAACGTACACTCAAAACCACTACTTGTCAAACTCAAAATATATACTCTTATATGCTTTCTTATATATACCTAATTATATATTTTCAAAGAGCTTATCACATTTATCACATGTTTTGATGATAAACTGATCGAGCTTATAACATATATATTTTTCGTATTCTCTTAAAAAGAACTGTTTATGTATTTTCTTAAGAGCAGGTACTATTTTGGCTTTCATGAAGAGATTATAATATGAAAAGTAGAGTACGAGGTAATGCGTTTTTGTGGCGGGACAATTTTTTCGAACCACAATATCGTTTTATCGCGTACTTGTTGGCTATTTAATCGTTTATTTATATAAAAGTCTGTATGCATTAATAATTGTGAAAACTTATGTGATATCTACAATTGGTCGTCTTAATAAGCCTATATTGATGAAGCTATATGACATTTTATATTTATAGAAGTTGAGCTGCGAAAACTGAGCAACTCTTGCAAATATATACTGATTACTTACGAAGATATATTGTTTTAAAGACAGAGGAAATGCGTCGTTATTAACAGCGCAGACAGTTGAAAATCTAACAGCATGCTTAATGTCCATCGTGACAGTGCTATTCTCCACTGTCGATATATTATATAAATATATATTCTTTGAGTATATATGTAAAATATATACGAGTATTGTATAATCATACTTTGGTTGAATTAGGTAAATATTACTTACTATAAAAGAATGAATTACACAGACATTATTTTAAAAATATCATATTAATTTCGGGTTTTATCTATAACTATGATGAGCAACCATTGAGATTCGATAGAAAAAAAGTATTTATTATTATATTATGTTAATGAAAGTGTTCAATAATATAATTAGTTATATTTTTATATAAAATCAACCATTTATTAATTTGTAAGTGTGATAAAACAATGCAATATGATACACAACTCTGAGTGTTTTTTTTTAACTATAGTGTCAGTGCGGCATTAATTGCAACACTGCAAACACAAAGGCTTAAAACCACTCACACCTAGTAACTGCATTTAGTATGACTTTTTGAAGTCTTATTATCAAACTGATTTACTAACATTTCTTTAACTTGCGACTATCGTCTATCGAAAGCATATTTGTTTTACCAAATTTCACAAAAAAAGGATTTAACAGGAGCAGGCAAAAAGGGACCTTCCTATTTAATGAAAATGTTACTATTCCGCATTTACAACAAATAGGTCTATAAACATGTTCCAATCTCATTTATAATATATATTTTAGTAAGTTATATTTTACTTTTCAACCGCTCCACTAAAAAAGGCTTTTCAAATCACGCCTTATGTGCCATTTTGGTGTTAGATATATTGATATATATCTAGCACCATATATATATCATATATATATATATTTATACTTTATGTAAGACATCTATTTGTTCCGCATTCAAGCTAATATTTCGTCTGCTTGCCTACACCTTCATCATATAATATAATTATACTCTTTTATATACCATTTTGTATTATTTATAATATTGCATTAGGCATGCAGGCATTTATTTTATATTACGGTAAGTCAAATTTTGTATAATTTCGAGATACATATTAACATATAATATAACACCTACATGTTTTTTTTTTAATTTTAATTCTAATTTCATTCCTTCCAATTACTTTTATTCTTATTTTTGTATAGATTTCGTAAAAGTTTCGTGCGTTTTTGTCTTAAATTGACTTTGTCTATTTCAAATAATAACATTAAGTTTATTTTTTTATAAAATCTTAATAATATCAGTGTGGACATATCATAATTATAATTCAATTTTATGAGTAAAATAGATTTATAATAAAGTTAACTACATAGATATTATAATATGTTTGAAAGAACAGTAAATATCATAATAATTAAGTAGCCTGTTGAATGACATATTATTATTGGTATTATTTCTGAATTATTGAAACTAATTGTATACAAAAATGTAGTTATTTTCCCGAAAAAATTGCAAAGCTATTTTCATATTAAATTATTATTGAATTCTGAGTAATTTCGTAATAATGTGCTTTATAACTATCTTCTAGATGAATTAATAATGGATTCATACCAATTACTATACAAAATTGTTAGTTTCCTTACACATTTATATATGAAGAGTATATTCCAAGACGTATTAGAACGAATTTTAATTCATATAATATCAATATTCAATAAATATCCTTTCTAGTTTCATAATTCTATCTCACATGTATTGTGCGCTCCAAGTCTTCTTCATCATTATAAATATTACAAAACGTTTGAGTTCGAACTTTCAAAATTGAGAAATAAATTCTTAAAACGCTCCAGAAAATGAGACGTCAGCAGAATGAGTTTCCTTTTAAATAATTTCCATACCCAAACGTTACAATTCCCGTTCAACATACATTATTATAATAAAAGCTTTTTAATATAATATTAATGGAGAAATTACATTGAGATTCTTTCGCTTTTACAGTCACCTATCTAAACTCAGTCAAAAACGTGTTCACAACAGTGCAACTGAGAGATTTGGTCGCTCGCGACAAACGCAGTCGAGGGTTTGGTCGATCGACGGCAAAGCAAACCGCGTGCGAACAACAAAAGCGACGCACCGACATACGGCGCGCGGCCGGTGAGGCTGCCCCACGAGCCCGGGGGAGGGGGCGGCCGGCGGGGCTGCCCCACGAGCACGGGGGGGGGGCGGGGGCGGGGCCCGCGTGACGTCAGACAGAGGCTCAGGAGTGCGCGGCTGCTACGCGCTAAGTCACCGCGCGTCAGGAGTCCAGCAATACGTGCCAGCGCTGCACCTGGAGAACAAAATAAAGTCATCCGCAGCTATTAGCACCGTTCTGGGGGCTTAGTTTCACTGTGGGAACGAGATAGCTAGATGACTTATATAGCTCTGTCTCTTTCCCACAGTGGAACTATTCTCGTCATCATGTTAGGCCACCTGGCTCAGCGTCAGCTCGGAATCGACTAAAACTACTGATATAGAATTTTCGGTTGATTGTCAACCCGTTTGTGGCTAGTGGTTTACGTCATAAGCATGTTGCCGACCCGTCATATGCAGTGCGATTTACGGATTGTCAATAGTGGTTGTTTTGGGAGTAAAATTGGTAATTTCATACTTATGTCGGCCTGGTTGACAAAGAGTTGATGATGTGGTGAACCCCTGATGTTTTAGCAGAACTCTTAAACCTAATGTAAGTATCTCAGTTACCTGTTCGCCCTGCCGTTCACACAACTCCTGCCAATGCCGTTCCTCCTCCCGTCCCGAGGGGCTGTGTCCCATGGAGAACCAGCCCACCATCTCGTTGCGCTTGACGCTGCGGCGCCACCACACCGACACCATTAGAGTCACCTCTGTTAGTTGGAATAGAGCTACCTGCAATACAAATTAATGATAAGTATTTGAGGTAAATAGTACGATGTTTAAGGTTAAGCCGCACTTGCCAAGGTCGGTCTGTGGACAGGTGACTATTACACACCAAGTTTCCTCTGTGACTCGGAAATCAGGTTAAGCCGTTGTTCCTGGCAGTCATTTGTACATCTTTGATAGGACTACAACCCAGTACTAACTGGGTTGTAGAGATCAGATAGGCAGTTGCTCCTTGGAATATATTGGTATTCAAGTGATAAGCCAAACCCAATGTAGTTGAGAAAGGGCTAGCATATGATGATGAGGTCCTATCCTTTGTTTTGCGGGCCGTTTACGACCTTGCCGCTGTGAGCGGAAGCGTAGCGCGGGTCGGAGAGCGGTCATAAGAAATGTTTGAAGCACGCCACGAGAAGACGCTCATAGCGAAAACTCGTGCGGATGTCTCGGAGGGAATCGAGCGGCGGGAACAAAAGTATAAGCGAATGAGTGCGACGCCACGAACCAGAGCGGTACGAACACCGGTCCGGGAGTTGGAAGTTCGGAGACGCTAACCGCTACTGCCACTCAGCCCTCCGCGCAAGTACCGCTTAAACCAAAGTCGTGAACGCGCCGTAAGTGTTCCTGGGTTAACTTCAGAGCAACCAGTGCGCCCGTATTCAAAACGAAAAAGAGCGAGATAGACATACAACTGTCTAAAACGACATCAAACGAATCTGTGAAATCAAATAATTGGCGTGAAATCGATATCTATACTTATAATAAATCTGTAGAGAGGCCAATTCTGTACATGAAATATATTAAAAAAAATAACTATCAAGGGGTGATTAGGGATCACTACTGATGCCAAAAATGCAATCAGTAAATTTTTTGTCTGTCTGTATGTTCGTTATAGAAACAAAAACTACTCTACGGATTTTAACGAAATTTGGTACAAATTTTTTTTCATACTCCTGGGCAGGTTATAGTATACTTTTCATTACGCTACGATCAATAGAAGCAGAGCAGTGAAGGGAAATATTGGGGAAACGGGAGAAGTTACTCCATTTTTTAAGCTTCCGTCGCGTGTGCAGCCTTAATGGTTAAAACATAGAAATAATGTATGACAGAAATTTTCTCCTTACAATTATATAAAAATATTTCTTAACAGCATATGTCTATCTTTTATGGTTGACTCACAATAACACGTGAAACTCCCGATAACTTAGCAATTCGGAGCTTTCTGATTATATTTGTCTACTCTTACGTTTACAACACTCTCACTCATCCTTAATTTAAAAAAGTTAACATTATTACCTATTCAATAAAAAAAGAGTCATGTAAATCGGTGTAGAAACACCAAAGTTATACATGAAATACGTTAATAAGTCATCCTGCGTGAATACTGAATCATGCTATAAGGATTATTTTTGTGTATCGGTTGCCGCGCTCAACGCGCTTTGCGGCGGGAGGTATAAAAAGGCAGCGCGGACCCCCCGCACGCTTGGAGGCCTTAAAATCTTAAGGCATCCACAGAAAAGTCCCGTTGAGCAGTACACAACCTACTAGAGGTTGACCTGCGAGATGCCATACAAAAAAAAAGCGCGCGAGCTTCATACAATATTTGGGTGTTGATGCGTTCAGACTGTTCGACCTTATTGACAGACAATAATTGTTATTTACAAACCGTGCTTATCAGCGCGACTTTTAGTCATTGAATAGTTCATTTTTAGATTTGTTTTATTGTTATTTTATGAAATAGGCATTAGAGGTTTTGGTAGTGTTTAAATATATTAATAGTTTACATTTTATTTCTTTATAGTTGAATCAATAGTAGGTACGAATATTAGTTATCTTGGTAGTCTACACTAATAATATTAGAAAGAGGAAAACTTTGTTTGTTTGATTGTAATGAATAGGCTCAAAAACTACTGGACCGATTTTAAAAATTCTTTCGACATTAGAAAGCTACATTATCCACGAGTAACATAGGCTATATTTTATTTTGGAGAAAAATAAGGTTCCGTAAGATATACGGGTTTTTCGGCCACAAGGTGTAAAAAATCAACCAGAAAAGTTACGTATTTTGTGTACGCTGCCTAAACTATAAAAGATAGAACCACAAAATGTTCTAATTAATTGTTGATCTTAGAAATATCTACAAAAAAGTCCGCGACACACTATATCTATCTATGTCGAGTGTTTGTGATGACTGCGTCGTCGATGTTAGTGTCGGTGTCTGTGAATAGACCTGGGAATCATGTTGCTGACCGTGTCTTTCCTGAGTAGGCTTTTTGCAGCGGTGACCGACATTCACGCGGGCGGAGCCGCGGGCGCCCGCTAGTAAGGAAATAAAAATGTGACCGTTTGATATTATTATTAAACTCCTACCTGAAATATAAAGAGCTCCTTATACAGCGGGTTGGACTGCGCGCGTCGTGTGGTGGACTTGCAGCGTCCCATCTCCATGCCCAGCGAGCTGATGAGGCACAGCTTCACGTACGTGTCCGGGGCCTTGTTTGGGGACAGTTTTCGGAAGTGGGTGCCTTTTATTATCTGTAGCAATAAGTCGGAAGATTAGTTGGAGAACGGGTCTCAAGCATGGAAATTTGCTATTTGACAGTAGCTATAAATTACAAATATAATTAGTCTCCGTCATTTAGAGTAAAAAAAAAATAACGGACACGTATTTTTTCTTTTGTAAAATCAATTAATATTCACCAAAATACAACGTATCAAAACTCGAGAGTGGGGGCTCGTGACGTCAGAATTCAGTAGAAATTGTACTGAATTGTGACGTATTGCCAATTTTGAAAGCATAGTATCTCCGTCAATTTTGGTTTACGAAACAAAAAGGAGTATATAGTAGTATACGGGTCGAATATGATTTGATAATCTAAGTGACGGACTAACTATAATTTTTCAGTCAAATAGCCAATTAGAGGGTGACATGTTTGGACCGAATTGGTACATATTTTCACAGAAACTTTCAGTTCAATTCTATCGATTTAATGGAATGTTGACCAGTACTGTTTGATTTTCTCATACTATATTATTTAAGTTCTGCCTCGTCGCTATTTGACATGTCAGGACGCTATCTATAGAACCTATTGATCATTTTCGTCACCCACATCCATCCATTGGGCCTTGCCAGCCCAGTACTAATTCAGCTTACTTATTATTAGGCTTCTAAGAACATCATTAATCTTATCTGTGTCTTTAAAAACAGTATGGAGTTTTGTATATGATCGGTTTACCAAATTGCAATTATGACGCAGAATAAGGCTGGTCGCCATGAATAGTAGTTGATCCAGTTTCCTGATGCGGTTCCCCGATCAGATGAGGCCCGCATAGGTACGGTGGTTTTAATTCGGAAAAATCAAATCGTACGTTAGGTTTGTTAAACGCACTAGTAGAATCATGAGTGCGATGCACGGACCTTTTGTAAGGTACTCAAGTAAGTATGTACCTTTAAGTGACCATCATGAGCTGTGGGAAAGAGATGGCGCTAGACGACTTCTATAGCTCTGTCTCTTTCCCACAGCGGAACTACTCCCGCTTTAAGACGTCGTGATACGACACCTGACCGGGGAAAACCGTCGTGAGACCCGATAAAAAAACCTGACATGTGCGGCCAGTCTAATGCGGAGTCTGTTCTGTTTCATGTTACCATGGCAACACAACCCACCTCTACAGAAAGATGTCCAGTAGTAGAGTTATACTGCAGCCCCAGCAGCAGTTCTGGGGCAGATCTGGCGCTGCAGCAAGACGACGCGGAGTCTGACCTGGCGAGACTACAGGCCTCTCCCCCAGGTCCACTTGCTCCAGGGGTCGTCACTGTTGCTATGGACGATGGACTGGCGAGAACGCCGCTCATTGAATGGTTCAGCTCGAGTTTTGGTAGCTGGGAAGGGTAAATGAAGGATTAATTTGTTGTGTCAATAGGAGAGTAATGATTTATTTAATGTTTATACCGTTAACGGATGTCAATGTTGGGCCAACTGTCCACCGCCGCTTTCAACAAGTACGTCAACGAGAACGAAAATATTCCTGGCTGACATCAAGATGACGTGACAGCCTTGCGGTAGACTATCGGGCTATAATGAATTATGCATGTGTCGCTACCTCGGCGTCGTGATCCCTCGTTGACGTCCCGGCGACGGCGACGGTGGACCACGAATTCGATGTTTGTGAGTCATGGTAATTTAGTTGGCAAAAGCGTCTAATGCATTGAATCAGAAGCTAATGGCTTTTCTTTTGAAATAAATTTAAATGCAATAATTATGCGGCCAGTGAGTTACGTAAATTGGTTGACATGGTTTTCTTAACGTTTCATTTTTTTAAGACAGAAAGATTTATTTATTTGTAGTATTTCAGTCTCGTAATAATCATGATACTTCCGTTCCCATTCGGTATATTCCTGGGTTACGTTATGATACGACGCGACGTGTATACAGTTTCAAAATACGATTTATATAAAATAATATAGACTATAGAGGATATCCTTTGATTTAGACTAAGTCAGTCAGTCATACATATAATAATCAGCGTTGAAGGAAATCGTGACATTTTCTAAAAATATATATGTGAATATTTTACAACTTATAGTTATCAAAATTGTATCTTTATTAACATGTATTGTCTCAGGAGCAAAGTTCTTCCCCATGGCCGACATACTTTTCAAAAACTTTTATATTTCGCAAAAACCTTAAACAATTACCCAGCTTTACCTTGTTAACTTGCAAGCTTGGCTGATGATGCTGCCTTGGCATGAGCTGCATCCACAAGCTGTTCTCCAGCTCCAGGTTGAGGGTGGCGAAGCTGACAGCTGCCTCTCCCAGCAGACGTTGGCGACGCATGCGCTCGCAGCCATAGATGCGTATACGCAAGCCGAGGCCGTGCACGTCCTCTGAGAAAGGAGATTTATTTATGTTTAGGGGTTCCGTACCCGAAGTGTAACCAACGGGACCCTATTAATATACGCCGTCCGTCTGTCTATCTGAGTGGTGGAGGGAGAAATAAAAAGACTTTTTTACAGAATGTGTATTTCAGTTGCAGGTTTAACAAAAAATCACAAAAATAATTGCACTTCTGCGCGAAGCACTTTCTAAATTATCGCGATGAGGACAAACATGTTAAGTCTACTATCGTGAAAAAAAAAAACGGGATTTCCCGTTGGTGTGGCCCACGCATTACAAGTAGTCGTTTTTGATTTCCGCATTTTTGTAGCTCGAAATACTTAGGCTTTACTGCTATACATTTATGTGTCTTTTCCTCGGGCCCGGGTACGGTCTAGTACATCCGCATACGTAGGTCTTGATGGTAATATCAACTCCTCAATTCTATTAATACAATGTTTATGTTCAGAATGTACTGATTTTAAGATAAACAGACAGATTCTTGGAAATGCAATGCAATGTTCAAAATGTGCATAATTATAGTCGTCCGATTAAATATGTTTATATTTCAAAATGTAGGGATATTCAAATTGTATTTTTTGTTGAGTATAATTGTGAGCAATTTGTATGGTCCGGGCACAAGTCCAGACTCGACTGGAATTAAGATTTAAGATGGATGAATTTTCCATCAATTTATCATCATCATCAGCAGAAAGACATTCCCTGTTGGACAAGGCACCTCCTCTTTTAGATCACCATGTCGAACGACATTCCACCGCTTGCAGTCATCAATTTCCTCCTCCCCTTTCTTCGTCCGTTAAAAATTCAAGGATATAAGAAACAAAGCCACCGACTTCCAAAAGAAAAGTTATTTTACAGTTTTTTTTTGTGTTTGTTTAGAAATCGACGAAATCGAAAAAAAAATAACAGAATCTACAGTTCAAATTTAGTACTTGTAGTCGTCAAGCTGGAACTAGTGTACACTATGCTTGCTCGACACGATACACGATCCCCACACCGAAAAAATCATAAGAAGTACCTAAGTATTCAAATAAAATAAAATAAGTATCCTAATATTACCTGGATTGATCTTGTGAAACACGAAACTCTCCATGTACTGAGGATTTTCGCCATTCCGAATTTTCGATTTGTACTTTTGCTTCTTCAAAGGCAACAATACAACTCGAACCTGTGGAAAAAGGTGCAAATAAAACAAAGGCATTGTTTCACAATTATTCATAATATAATACCTACTTACAACGTTGCATTGCACGATGACGCATGCGACTTTAATGCTGTCGACCTAAGGTTCTAATTTAAATGATTTGCACGTTATTGCCAAATGGTAATGCAAATATGATCGTTATCAATAAATAATGCTTAGCATAATGTATATGGAAGGTATAAATAAAGTATTTCTGGTATTGCATGTTGATCTTTCTTGAGCTTCATACAAAACCTCACAGGAGAGCTACGATCTTAGAAGCAGTTTACCCTGCTTTGTTTATATACACAGCAATATATTAGGGACGGGAATCATTGGGACAAAATACATTGAAAACTTTGTAGCTTATGTAAATACGGTAAATATTTACTGTTCAACTGGGTCTACTACGCCAACGCTTTACCATTCCCTGATCATGATTTCCCGACCCCATTTACTGAAGTTTATAGTACCACTATGCATTATTTTGGTACTGTTACAAACGTGGCTACCGACTGGATCGAATAAAATTAGAAATCAATGAAAGAAGTCGTGGTTTTCTTATTAATACTAATGTTATGATAGACGTTTCTTACTCAAATAACGCAAAAACAGCTGGACCGATTTGGATAAAATGCACCTACACAGATATTTCACGACCCTGAATGACACCCCGGATATTTTTTATCCCACAAGTACAATCCCCTGAGACTACCGTACTCCAAGCGAGCATAGCCGCTGGAATTGCAAAAAAAGGTTTGAAACATACCTGACTCTGCAATATCTGTCCCGTAGACCGCTGCGGCAGAGTCCTGGCCTGCAAGATGTGGACGGTCATGCTGCGCACTGGAGCATCGTACAACAGCGTCAGCTCCAGGGAGCCACGTTCCTGGGAACTGCTGCTCTCGCCACAGAGGAGGGAAGTGTCCTGTTGAAGGTAGAAATAAAGTTATTGTGGAGTTGTTCGATAAAGGGTGGAGCACCGGAAACGTGTAATTACGACACTATTTCTTTTGGAGTGATAAAATCATGAAATGAGTCCTCGCGCCCTGGGTGGAGCGGAGGACTCCTACTGAATAAAAACCCACTCTGTGTCTTCGATATTCCTTTGACCTTTGAGTTGCACACAGTCCTGCTTAGACAGTTCCGCAAGCCCGGACAGTCCCTCGCCACGTAATCGTGACACGTCTTGGTGTTCTTCACACCACAGGAATTGATATAGTAGCATAGTTCTGTCTCGACTCAATATAGATTGCTATCAATACACTACAATTGAAAGATAACAATATGGCTCATAAACACAAAATTTTGATATTAGATATAGAATAGATTAGAGCTGTTACTGGACCTTTAAACCCTTCAGATTTCTGCTACCGATAAGTACTGACCAATGCAAAGAGGGTGGTTAACAACCTGTTTTCTGGTGATCCATTTACGTATCATTATATTACCGCAAATTCATATCATCATTATCATGATATGAATTTGCGGTAACATATCATTTATATCATTATTTTATGAATAGCACTCACATTATGAGCAATAACATCACTATCCACGCTGCTCTGCGCCTCCAGCGTGTGTATGTACTCCGCCCTCTTCGGGACCACCTCATCAATCCTGGTCTCTCTCAGCGCAGTCTCTCTTAAACTGGTCTCTCTCAGCTTGTTCTCCACCAGTTCTACGTCCAGCTTCGGAGCTGCAGCGTTCTCGTTCTTCTCCTCGTAGTGGCATTCCACCTCTTCCTTGTCCTGGGGAGTTGGAGATTTTAGGGCATTTGGCTATGCAAAGCTTTTGAAGGATGTTTGAATGGATAGATGGAAGGCTTACAACATCTTTTCAGAAACAAATGAACGCGCTTTGCCTTAATGATGTGTAAAGGTGCGGTAAACTGAACGACCTGAGCTCCGGAACGGATTTATTTCTTTTCGGGACAAGTGCAAATCACGGCTACACCTGTAAGCCAGAATCAACAGTGGCCGAGAGAGGAAAAGAAGCTCGACAAAGCTCCGGAGAGTAATTGTTTTGGATCCCGCATCGGAATTAATCAGGAAATAATAGTGAAGGAGTAGAAAAATCATTTCCACATGAAGCAGAATAAAAAAAAGCCAATAGGCACAAAGTCACGTTGACAGCAGTAGATATGCACACTTGTCCGGACTAGATTCAGGATTTGACTGGTGAATTTACTGCCCATAATACAGCGTTTGTAGTCAGTTCGCAGGGTTAAACTACACCTTAGGCCTCGGCCTCGAATTTTGCGGGCAGCGGGGCGGCGGCGGCGGCGGCGCTCACAGTTCGCGCCCGCCCCGCTGCCGCGCCGCTGTTTCCGAGGGCCGGTCCATTTGAATGTATGTCTAAGATCCTGCCGCTCCCGCGCCGCCGCCGCCGCCGCCCTGCTGCCCGCAAGATTCGAGGCAGAGGCCTTAAACGTGTCAAGCACTCACATTAAAGCGTGGTGTCCAAAAGCTGATCATGAAGATCGCTATTGTCGATGTTGCAAGCCATGATTTTAGAAGTATGTTTCAATGTCCGAGAAAATTATTAGAAATGATTAAATACAAGAAAAAGACACGACATAAGACAGTAGTAAAGAACGAAATAAGTACAAAAAGAGAATAAAATTCACATGCTAATACAATTTATTAAAACTAAAACGTTAACTACGTAAGTAATACTGTTAGAAACTCTAAAATGCAGCGCATATCAAGATGATAATCATCTTATGAATATTTCATTTGCAATTCATGAATACCGCGGGAGTGGCTAGGGAAATCTCCTGACTGTGAGGTCTTGCAACTAGAAGGACTGTTTAAACCCCTTCAAGAGTTTCAAGGGTCTAAAGTTGTAATTTTATCGCAATTTATACCATGAGTCTGCTTAAGAGGTCAGTTCAAGCCCCCTTATGTGTTATCTTCTCTTTTGCTTGAGCAATAGAAAATAATATTTTATTTAACGAATTTTATCGCAATTTGTATTATGATTCGACCCCTGATTGTCTTTACAATATAGTAATTTAAAATATAATACGAATAAACGGCGCTGTAATACCGTTCCGTGTTCAGTACTCACTGAAATACCAAATCCACGGGCTATATTTATATTCCAGACCAACTGGAATTTCGTACATTCAGTTGAGGCACTCAGGATAACAGGATATTGCGCAGTAGAGGGTTAAATTATGTAAGTTATTGCAATTTCGTTTATATCCGGACAGCCGAGCGAGTTCATACATCTGAAGGTGACCTAAATACAAGAGGTAAATGAGAGGTTTATTAACAGTTAACGTGTCGTCGCGGTGAGTCATGCTTCAAGACTGGTAGACTTTTAAAGAGATCTCAGGATTCAACAGATACGGAATGCAAGTATTTAAATAATAAAAGCGTGAAACTAGTCATAGCGGAAGATATTCAAATTCAAATGTCGAACGGTCTACTGTCTCACCTGTTGGATGCGCAAGCGCAGCTCTTCATCCGAGTCGGACGCCTCGAACGTGAATATTCGTTCGGGGTAATGGTTCGGTTTCGACAAAGCATCTATAACAACACAGACGTACGGACAACGTCAATCGATATACAATATTGCCCTAACCCGAACTAAACTACTCTAACTGTCTTCACTATGTTCTAGTAAATATCGTCCTCTACGTTCTATGTGTGTAAACAAACACCTAGATATAACAGGTAAAGAAATTATTAGAGACCTTGGTGACGCACACGACGCCCTTGATGGTACATTTAACACTACATGAATGTTAGTTCTTCTATACTACACAATAACGCTTTCACAAATGACTGCTCAATAACGGAATCCAAATGTTAATAAATAATTAATCACAAAATCAATAGCCATAGGTACCTATATTCATAAAGGTGAAGGATTTTCATATGTCTATACTGAAACGTAGATAGAAAAATATTATAATGTGATAGTTTATTTAACGTCTATTGTGTTAGCAACAAAGAAAACTTTCGTACCGTTCTAATGAAACATGATAAGACATACAGTAGCTTAGTAACACAGAAGCCAAAACAAAGGACCTATGCTTACCGAATTGAGCATTGTCGAGGGGAAGACAGGGGTCGGGGACGCGCGGGTTCACAGCGAGGATGTCATCGCAGCACTTGCGGCTGAAGACTGCGGAGTAGCACCAGCGCCTGCCGAGGAACAGCAGCAGCACCAGCACCACCACGGCGAAGGCGGCTACCGCGCTGATGTACGCTGTCGCGTCCACTGTACCACACAACAAACACTTAGCACTGCGTTCTAACTTCAAACTCGACCTTGTGACAAAGATGTTTACCATTAGTCGGGTTGATGACGCCGATGTTGGCCACCATTCTGGCTCACTGGGAGCCCGCGGGGCGCATTGTTGCGCGCCACGGTCTAACACTTCTTATCCCACTGATCGTTTTACTGAATATTCGACGAATATCTCAGTTGAATATAATGCGACAATAAAGCGAGCTGAGGGAAATAATTGGGACGTGTTGGCACGGTTTAGCTGTCAGTGGTGCACATGCGCTGTACGCGAGGGGCCCGCCGGGGCGTGGGGAATGTTCTGCGCGGCTATAGGACGAAGGACTTACAGGTGTACTTGATGGCTCTATACATACGTATAGATGAGGAGCGCTGTCGTCAAGGCCGAGGGCGGCACGTGCCCTCGCACCCTTCGTTTCTATACGTACTTTTAGAATTATCTGTACATACGTAACTTGACAAATATGTCGTATAACACTGACAAGGTCTGCATACATTATTTCTAAGTGAAAGATTAATTTCTAGGGCACCATGCCCTACAAATAAATCCATAAAACTAAGGGCTGAATGTTTATTAGTAGTAATTTAATTGAATATTATTAATAATCACCTGCAAATACCACATAGAAACAGCTAACCAACAGATAAATATAAGTAGATTTCTATTTGCACACCTAGGCTCACAGTTAGCTACCTACTAAAAGTGTTTATAGGGATACATTACATGTTGCAATTAGGACATTGGAAATCTGCCAGAGCTATAAAACTACAGCTATACGTCGGCGTCGCCCACACTCAAATCAACAAGGATTTGTGTAAATATAAATAAACAATCCATCAATATGGAAAGGCTTTTAGCAAATTGGACATTATTCAGGTGTCTTCAGGAAATTATATGTATTTGTCACAGTCAAAGATGTTTAAATGTAAGAGCCAGTTTCAGCTGCTGAAAACTACTTTTAGCCGTTTCTCAACTACACTGTTATATGTGCGAAGCCAGAGGCCTGGTTCTAGTTAATAACTATACGATTTAAAAAAAAAATGTTTTACTTTGCTGTTTTTTTAGTAACTGGGATTTGGCTGAAAAATTTCGAAACTCGTTATTACCGATTATAATGAGTCTCACTCACACACGACATTAAATTTGAATTGAAAACATAAACGCATTGGTATAAAATGAGATACGCGTGTAATAAATGAGTAGAGGATAGCAATACAAATACTGAATCCAAGTCGTTTATTTCCGGACTTAAATGAGAGTTCTAATTCCATTAGTGAGTAGCAGTATGGCTAATGGAAGGTGAAGGAATGGCGCTCATATGACAGAACGCAGCGTAAAGCATTTTTCGCTGTCAAACTATTATCGACTTTGTTCTAAATGGATTAATATCCAAAATCATTTAACAATTGATTCCTAAAGAGCATCGAAGCGACTAAACCCATGAGTGTTAATTAATTTTGGATGTTATATTAATGAGGACAATGTCGATAATTGTTTGATAGTGAAAAATGCTCTGTGAATATGTGCGCCGGCCCTTACTGCCGTATTGGCTATAAAAGGCTTTCTATGTAATTTCCCCATAATTGTGTTACTTTTAGGATTACGCGCCTAAAGGGTAAAACGGGACTCTATTATTAAGACTCCGCTGTCCGTCCCTCTGTCAGTCTGTATCTCATAAATCGTGATAGATAGTTGAAATTTTCACATTTATAACAAAAACAACAAACATGATTTTTTGAAATCGGTCCCGTAGTTTCGGAGCCTAACAATCAAATCTTTTCTTCTGTATATATAAAAGGAGAACTGACTGACTGACATATCAACGTACAGCCGAAACTACTGGGGCTAGGAATGTGAAATTTTGCACACAGCTTCCTATTATAATGTAGGGGAGCACTAAGAAGGGGTTTTTGGAAATTTAACCTTTAAGGGGGTGAAAAGGGGGAATTAGGAAAGTACGAAACCCACGCGGACGAAGTCGCGGGCAAAGTGCTAGTTTATAATATTAGTGTAGATAATGGTACGGAACCCTTCGTGCGTGTCTCGCATTGGCCGGTTTTTTATATATATTTGTTATTTCTGTAGTAGTATATATAATATTACGTTTTTGAAATGATATTACTCAATAGCATCATAAAAAGAGAAAATATAATTATATGATGGATCATATCGGTACCATAATCGATTTGTCTTGTTTCCAGTGACAGCTACTATGTCTTTATTATGTTTTGCTTTTGCTGACATAAGTATTTTATTATATAAGATACATATACTGGTACATTTGTAGAAATATAATCTGATTATTTGTACTTCAGAAATAATAACCATTTTTTAATTTAAAAATGTCAAATGCTTTCTAGTTGAGCAATGTTCACTAATAACAAATTCTCATTATACTTGAATAGTAAGTTATTTCTTTTTTCTATCCTATCAAATTATATTCCGCGAAATAACTTTGCATTTGAGATCAAAAATATTTATTCAACACATAATACTACTCGTACTTTTGATCATAAGTTTCATTCTCTACCTATAATGGTAAACTTGAAACGTGGATTTAAGTCAGTACGAGTCTGGCAGTCCCTCCCGCTCTGCCCTGGGTGGGAGGAGTCATTTGATGATTTCACCACGATAAAAAAAAAACGGTAAACTTAACATAGCAAATACCCTTTATTTCCACTATGTAATGCACATTTTTCTACTGATATTAAAAGGAGAGACGCGAGCTTTCGTTGGCGATACGTGCGTATTCTCCTCATTTATCTTTGAAATAAATATGTGCATTGCATTGTGGAGATAAGGCTGAATTTGCCATGTTAAGTTTTAAGATTGACGCTTTAACTCTGTGTTAGTATGAATTGAACCCTTTTATTCAAAATCTGACCAAAAAAAACTTAAAAGCATACATACTCGTAGCATTATTTCAACTAATTAGCTATCAACGTTATCTTGCTCTAGTAGTGAAGTATTATGTATTCAAAAACCTTTTTAATTTATTTATAACTAGCACTTTTCCCGCGACTTCGTCCGCGTGGATTACGTACTTTCTTAATTCCCCCTTTTCACCCCCTTAAAGGTTAAATTTCCAAAAACCCCTTCTTAGTGCTCCCCTACATTATAATAGGAAGCCGTGTGCAAAATTTCACATTCCTAGCCCCAGTAGTTTCGGCGGTACGTTGATATGTCAGTCAGTCAGTTCTCCTTTTATATATATAGATTATATGTTAAGTAAGATCATTGTTATCCTCCGTCTTAATCCAAACTAAGGGTCATAAAAAAGAAAAACAAAACCGAAATTAGTTAATTATGTGTGCATCTTACAAGGTTTGTTTGTGTCCAAGTACTAAGATTTTAGTTTAGTAGGTAATAAATTAGCTACAACAAATTAAGTTTACCAAAGTAAACTTAATAAATGTAATGTGATTTCAAAGCTATTAAGCGTTTTTTGACAGGCCTGTTGGTCTTGTGGTTAGTGACCCTGACTGCTATGCCGGAGGTCGTGGGTTCGATTCCCACCCAGGACAAATGTTTGTGTGATGAGCACGATCATTTGTTCTGTGTCTGGGTGTAAATTATCTATAATATGTATGTATTTAGAAATATATAAGTATGTTTATCAGTTGTCTAGTACCCATAACACAAGCTCTGCTTAGCTTGGGACTAGATGGCGTTGTGTGATAGTTGTGGAATATTTATTTATTTATTTATTTATTTATGTATACTTAACTAAGTGTAGGTGTGGTCAAGTCTATTGATCAACGTCAGTGTTGCCCATCACACGATTGTGTTGCTAAAGTAAAATAAAATATAAAACTGGGTAGAAAATAATAATTAAAAACTCAACAATGAAAAGACCACATTAATATTTTGAAAATGTTTTTTTTATTAACACTTACATTTTTACAGCGCTCCTAGCCAACAGAGTAATACTATAAAATGAATCGGTGTAAAGAACTGTCGAACGCAAAACAATGTTAGTTCTACAGTGTACGATAAATAAACCGCTTACAAAGATCAGATCAATACAATAATATCATCAACGACTATTGTCAGTGAGATGTACACATCGTTCTCATCAAACAAGCAAGAAGGTCACCCTAAAGAAACGAACTTCATTTAAATCTATAAACATTTCATATAATTTAGATTTTATTAGTCGCTATAATGTTATATTTTACTTTTGTAACCATTATTATAATGTTATATGTATTCGTTACGAAAAATTGAAATGAATCGCTCCACTTGGTCCTCGGCGGGTGCGTAGTCCACTAGTGGGAGTAGTGGGAGAGCAGGCGTCGCCGCGCGCCGCTCGGCGTACGATGTGCCGCCTACCGCCGCGCAAGGGCCAAGTGCGGACTAAAACAAGATGACTCTATCATAACTGTATAATTTTAAAAATTTCTAATTACGCATCCCTACGTTTTGTTATTATCTTTTAATTAAGAAATAAAATCTTACGTAATTACCATGAGCAGCCTATTTTAATAAATTTGACAAAATTCGCTAATAATCAGATTATTTTTAGAAAAGAAAAGCGTCGGGTCCGGGCCGGGCGTCGGTCCGGCCGGCGCTGACGAGAGAACGTACAATAGTCGACGGCAGTGCTGTATGAACGTGTAGCGGTGCGACGCGCGCGCACCGCCCCCCGCGCCTCTAAGCGTTCGCGACTGTGTATGCTTTATTTATCTACTTTTACAATTGAAAATACGGCATCAAAATTTCAACTACCTACCTAACAGTAAGCAGTAGTACACTAAAACTCAGGCACTCCACATCGACCTCTCATACACCATGCACCCGATCGAATCGTCAACTAAACTTTTTTCACTCGAAAAATTCAACTTAAATCTAATTCACTTAAATTATAATAATAATAATGGCTTCTTAACTGTTAATTTTACAACAAATGCGTTTCGTTGGCCGCCGAGCACGGAGCGCGGCGGGCGTCATACTTCTGCCCACTCGATTCACGAACGATGAACTACCGCTAAACGATAATTTATTACTTATTACATAAGTATGTGAAAAACAATTTTTATTAGTATTACTTTTAATCTATCTTATAATGTCATCAGTGTCACTGAGGGCGTACTACTGTAACATGAAATCCGAGTCGGCGGCCGCTTGCGCGTGTCGTTGGCGTGCGGCCCGGGTCGACGGTGTGCGGCCCGGACTGCGGACAGCGGCCCGGGTCGACGGTGAGCGGCCCGGACTGCGGACAGCGGCCCGGGTCGACGGTGTGCGGCCCGGACTGCGGACAGCGGCCCGGGCCGGCGGCGAGGGGCCCGGGCCGCGCCCGCCGCCGCCGCGCGACAACTCATACGATATCAGAGATTCAATAAATATCGAAAAGATTCATCAAATTGTCGCATGACAGTCGAGATACTCGAACGTTTTAAACGATCTCGATACAAAAATAACATGATTCACGATTTAAAATAATTATGTGTTTAATATTTTTTTTTATATCATCACAAATATCAACTTCATTCTCCACTGTGCATATATACATACATAGTTCGTTAGAAACGATAGTGTGTGCGGTGGCTTGGGCGCCAGCGCAGCCGCGTCCTCTCGGTCACGTTACGCAATGAAACATCAGAATAACATAGAACACTCGACAGGTACAAACACAGGTGCCCCTGCGGAGCGATGCGGTAACAAGCGGTGAGAAGCGTACACGACAGCGATTACACATATACCGGAACGGCACCGCAAACCTCTGTCAGTCTGATATAAGAACACAAATGAACTTTATGTACGCAGTAACTAACTGATGCACGACGGTGTGGACAGTGGTCGGTGCGGTTTAGTAGTAAGTCTCTTGTTCGAGCCAGCCGCCGGGGTTGCGGCGCAGGTAGAAGCGTCGGATCTCGTCGTAGATGAAGATCGACAGCATGAATGGAATGGCAGGCAGCCACCACACGAACCTGGGAACAAAGACATCACACATTGTACACATCCATAAAATATGAACTATACTTGAAATCAGTACTGAACTGGTCCAGTATACTCACTTGAGAGGATACATCCTCAATCCCTTGTCCATTCCAGGTGTGTAAGAGAGAAATGCGGCGAGCGCAGTTTCGAAGATGAGACCGAAGTTCAGAGCCCAGTTGCGCATGCCCTGGTGGACGATGGAGTTACGGCGCGTCTTGCAGATGATCAGATCGGCCCACTGTACGACCACGATGGAGACGAAGAAAGCGGTGTGGCAGGTGAACTCCAGAGCCTTGCGGTCGCGGTATGTCTGAAAAATTGGGAAGATTCGTTATGAAATGTTGGCTTGATTGAAACGAGGAAGAAAATCAATGACATATGAAATTGCAAAGACAATGAGAAAGGTTATTCAATTAATCATAAAAAATACTGTGGATCTCAGCGAGAGTACCAAATACAGGTCGTTCATGGAAATGTGCGGGACATTTCCATTCTAAAAGGCATACAATATTCCAAAATTCGATCCCTCTTTTAATAAATCAGTCGTTCTAATCAATCTTTTGTCTTTTTGCCTTTCTCATCGTCCAGTAATCCCACATTGGCGAAAATAGAAGGTAAACATACCCATTCTTGTCCATAGGAGTCAGTAAGATCGTTGATCGCCTTCGAGTCCCATTGCTTCCTGATACCGAAGAGATGCATCGGCAAGAATCCGTTCTCAGCCATAATCACGAAGTATACGAAGAAGCCGGCAGCGGCTTGGATCATGCCGATTTGGCCGTACGCCATTGAAATAAGCCTGTATACACCCGGGCATTATGTCAGAATTTGATCTTTTAAGTTTTGTAAGTTAGTTATTTTTTTTGGGCTTCTAATGTTACTTTATTTGCTTGCTTGTTATTAATTGTGCAATTATGTTTAAGAGAATTTCAAAGTTAATTTCAAGTGACATTTTTTTCTTACTTTGATAGGGGTCCAAGCTTTAGTTTTAGTACAACAGAAAATTTCTTAAAGCAGTTATTTTTTGCACAATTATTGTTTTTATGTATGACAAATAAGACTTTCTTGTGCATTTGAAAATAATTTTGCCTATGAATTAGAATATTATTTTGATTTGTATCTTTTAATCATTTCAGTTTACAATTTTATAATCAGTCTAATTTGCCATAAGTTTGTTTATCATCAATGCATGCTTTGAAAACCAGAATCCCATAGTTATTTTGAATTTATAGATTAGTCATATTACAAAAAAACACCATATTATATCAAAATATTCTGTTTTTCAAGCCATTATTTTAAATTTTTATTAGGTCACAATCATTGAAGGGTCACACAAGCATGCAAGTAATTGTTCAACTATTCGGCGAAGAAAGCTCAAGCGATTTTTTTTTACAATAAAATTGTGTTAATTAGGAAGACATTAGTAAAAAAACTGGAAGTATAAGCAAGAAGAGTTTAAAAATAAATATAAAAGAACTGTAATTATAGCTGTACAAAACTGCCTAACGTGGTGTTTGTAATATGTGGGCTTGGAAGCGCTATAGCAGTGTGATCGGCACTACAAAGTGCTTACACTATGGAGAATATACTACATAATATAAACTTAAAATATATACTAAGAAGAAAATAAATAACTAAAAAGTTACTATATAAAATACTCCATGTCACCTAAGACATTCCTTCAAACAAAAACGTTTGTTTAAAATATAGTTATGAACCATTCGACCACCACTATTCTACTTTGGCTAACACGGAAACTCACACACAATAATAACCACTAGTGCGCTCTCTAGGACAGAGACTAAAAACATTTCTCTAATTGTTCACTAAAACGTGCAATTTTTTTTTTATCGACACAGCATTGCATCGCTTACTTTAATAATTGAATTTCTAATATTGAAATATGGAAGAGTGAAGATTATACAGATATAGAAAGTACTAGGTCGTCTAGTTCTAGAGACTTCTAAGGCAATTTCGTATATTTCTAAATAGATTTAAACAAGATAATAGATTTAATTAAATAAATATTGTGGCTATGAAGAATTCGGTATATTTATTTTGTATTATGTACTTGAAAGCGTCGCGTCTATATATTTCTATGAGGAGTAGGGTTTACTCTATATATTGGGTTGACAGCCAATTGCATTACGATGGACAAGGTGGGGGGATCGGATCGTCATAATCACTCTTCCACATCCAGTTTCAAATGGTACTGTTGAACCACAAGTAGCCGCACCACTCTAAATATTTAATCTCACCAAACGAAGGTGGCGGTATGCACAAGTTATGACGGTGGGCTAGTCGTTGTGTTAACACCCAAATGAGAATCTAGTAAGCGCTGGGCTGGGCCCGGTGGCGGATGGGTGCGGGGCCAACCTTCTGTTGACGAGGTTGTCACGGTAAGGGTCCCGCGGCTGCCGCTTCATGATATCGGACTCGGGCGCCTCGTACGCCAATGATATAGCAGGCACCTTCGGTAACACAAGCAATCAGGACAAACCAACACTCGCGCGACTCGCACGCACCGACTTATACATAATAAATATACGTACATATACCCCTCGGCTACGCCGCAACCTATATCTACAACTAGCGTTATTAGAAATTAATTAATATCAAAAATACATTAAACTATTTATCGTAGAGTACTTAAATTACGCATAAATTAGCTAGTAAATATAAAAGTGGAAAAATTGGCGTGATTGAGATTGAAAAATTATGGCAGCTGGTACTAGCCTTGAGGAGACAAAACTTCTGAAATACTACGCTAGTGAAAGAAGTTACAAATACAAGCCCTAGCAGCATGTTGTATCATGTCAGTTATAATACAGTGTCGCTGTACCTAACGTATATAGATACGTAGAGACGGTAGTGTATAATATATGAGTATGCGTGTGATGAAGCCTGTTGCGTATCGTGTGAGAATACCGAATGAAAGATGTCGCTTGTGAGATCAATATCGTGTCATGAGATCATGAGAGGTAACAAATGAGAAAGTCAAAATACAATAAGTATACAATAAATAAATAATCAGTAATTATTGTAAAGACGTCGAGTGTGTTCATACATGCACGATAGACAAATGACAGAGACAGGGAGACACCAAACTTACCTTGGCACACGAACACAGAACATAGCGGAAAAGAGAGAATTTAAAAAACCACAAATATACAATGGAACAATGCGTTTGGTCTGTGAGCACGACACGTGTGTCGAAACACGTTATTCCATCACCACATCAAGCTACATAGTTAAAGGTAATAGGAGATACGTTAGTATAGAAAAATATATAAAAAGACATCGCAAGGCAAAGTTAGGAGCGGTGCGATTGTCGCCTTCAATATCCACACAGAGCGTTCTAGAATCGTGTACCTACAGGACACCGTCCACACACTGCAGGCAACAACCAAACCTCAATATTGAAGACTAGACACGTGGTAGCAAGCAAGTAGCGGATAGAATAATATCTTTGAACGAGTCTCTCCACTCGTGATGTTTTACCTCTCGTTAACGAGTTTATCAGTGAAAGGGTTACGCGGCTGTCGCTTCATAATGTCAGATTCGGCCTCCTCGTAAGCCAGGGAAATGGCGGGCACCTACACAAACACTAGCGACGTGAGCGACCGGCGCGAGCGCACCCGCGCCACAACCGCTCACGCATTCGCACGAAAGCGTGGTGCATCATTGTCACATTTGTACAACATCGAACATATAGCAACACCGTTACAAGCAGACGCCGCCACTGAGCTGGCAACACAACGGAAACCTCAGTCCGTGCCGAGCTCAGCAGCGTATGCTTGCAACAAGTTACGCTTAAAACTATAACACAAAATAAAATTCAACACAAAAAATGTAGATCATGAGATGACTTCAGTTGCAGACGGGACTCTTGGTAACTTAAAAAATACAAAATGAACCGAATGGATTTATGGATGAGGATGTAATGTTTTTGAAATAAATCACAATGTTCGATGGACGTTCTCGAATTGATTTGATGGTGATGAAGTGAAATGACTGTGGTAACATCAGTGTGTTGTGTTTGTCTTAGCTGTAGGACATATTTATGTGGACCTTGTGCGGACATCACATATTGTCCGCCATGGGCTTATAATCGGCTTGTATATCTTGGATGTCAGCAGTTTAGTTATTTATGGGATTAGAACATACCACGTCTACGTATATCATCCCCTCATGCCTACTAGACTTCCAGCCAAATCAGGAACATGATATGGACAACACGTATTAGTAGCCTAGTTTGTCTGCCTGATTTTAGTAGAATCATGCATGACTCTACATTTTTATTACACTGTAACACAATATTGTTATTTACGTAATCGTAACTTGACAACTTACATTTTGATTTTGATAAAATATACTTTATCGTTAAATCGATATAAAATTCTGGTCATTACGTTTACGTGAATAAGGTACACATTAGATAAACACCCACTCGTCACGATATCGAGACAACAGCGACGTTATTAGCTGAAAACCAGTTAGTAGTTATATGGCAACACAGTATGTAATCACTTAATAAAGACCTCTCATTGACTAGTTTGTCGCAAAATGGGTTCCTAGGCGGACGTTTCATAATGTCTGCTTCAGCCGTCTCGTAAGCCAACGCGATCGCTGGCACCTACGTCAATCACTTATTTAATATAAACTGTAATCTTTGCAGCTCGAGGGTTCATCAGCTGAAATATTTAAGTAAAATACTATCTTTCTAGCAATATTTTATTCTACAGCCCTTGCTCATTACCATTTTTTTAAATTAATAATTAATGTTTAAATTATTTGAGCATTTTCCTTTATAATGAACAAAAGCTGTGAATAACATCAATAACATAAGTTTACAAAAATAGTTATATCGTATGCTACATTGAAAGAGCTTAATTTCAGATTCGGTTACAGTAAATAAGTCAACTTTGTACAAAATTTTCATTTAATACAAAGAAAAAAGAAACGCACTCTTGCAATGTAGCACGTTTTATACAAAAATAGAGCATAGTACTCTAGAAATAAGTTCGAACTTACCATGTCAGTTCCCAGATCGATGCAGAGGATGGTAACGGTTCCTAAGGGCAGTGGGATGTCGCAGAGGATGAAGGCAAGGAAGGGTGAGATCTCAGGGATGTTGGAGGTCAGGGTGTACGCAATAGATTTCTTCAAGTTGTCGAAGATCAGACGGCCCTCCTCTACGCCAGTTACGATTGAAGCGAAGTTATCATCGAGAAGGATCATGTCGGCAGCCTACGACAATGTTTAATAGTCAATATTGTTTATTTTATATTTGTGTTTGTGTTAATCAAGTTACATATTTTTGTAACATGTTACAAACATGTTGCAATGTTGTTAGCAACATATTTTCTTGCAACATGAAACATGTAAATGCAATTAGTATTTAGATTTTTTGAGGAAAGAATAAATTTGATTGCGAGCAGGACTCAAACCAATGCGACCATCGCAATTTTGCTCGGCTATTTCAATTTTTATTTGAAGATTTTTTTTTGGGGGGCGGCAGCAACAAATGTATGCGAATTTACGGCGCCCACATGCCTCGGTGAGTAAAGCAGTTTTGCAGTCACCGTGTTGGAGGCTTTTAGATTTGTCAAATGACCTACAGTTTCACTTACTTGCTTAGACACGTCAGAGCCAGCGATGCCCATGGCAACACCGATGTCAGCCTTCTTGAGAGCGGGGGAGTCATTCACACCATCGCCAGTCACTGCCACGATGGCTCCAAGTCGCTGGCAACCTTCCACAATGATCAGCTTCTGTTGTGGTGACGTACGGGCGAATACGATTTCCGTGTGGTATCTGGTTGATAAAAGAAAGTTATTATTATGCGAGTACATAAATTTATTGGGACATAGGAATTATTTTTGTCTTTTCTGGCGGGAAATAGAGTTCGAGCTACGAGCTGACGTTTTTCCGTACCGACACCGGTCTGAACGTAGGCATGAACCACCGCGCAAATAAAATATTGATAACGCAATGCTGAAACAACATCTGTGCATCCCCGGGTTGATGCATCCATTTTTAATTTACCTAACCAACAATATTTTATTTCTTTAACATGTAAAAACTATATAATAATGCTTACTTCAAAATCTCATCAAGTTGGTCCGAGTTGAGTTCCCTGAGCTCAGTTCCGTGGATAACAGCGGCCTTAGCTTCGCGAGGGTTTACTTCAGATACGGGGATGTTCAGCCGAGCGGCAATGTCCTCAACGGTTTCGTTGCCTTCAGAGATGATACCTACTGACTTAGCGATAGCCTTGGCAGTGATAGGGTGATCACCAGTTACCATGATAACCTGGGAAAGGCACAAACAGATCAGTACTTAAAGAGTTCGAGATAAAGGTGATTTTGGTTTAAATTCCAGCCATTCATCATTACCTTGATACCAGCAGATCGGCACTTGGCAACGGCGTCAGGCACGGCAGCGCGGGGAGGGTCAATCATACTCATCAGGCCAACGAAACGAAGGTTGTCCAAGGGGAAGTTAGGGTCATCAGTGTTGAACTTGTAGCCAATGGGGTACTTGTCTGAGGGCAGTTGAAGATCACAGAATCCGAGTACACGTTCACCAAGTCCACCGAGTTCCAAGTAAGCGTTGTTGAAAGCTTCCTTCATTTCCTCGTCCAAAACCTAGCAAAGGAAGAAAGATTAATTTTCTGAAAACGTAAATATTATGTCATTTGTTCTTCTGTTAAATGTTTTACCTTCTCCTTTCCGCCAATGAAGATAGTGCTGCAACGTTCCAGAATCCTTTCAGGGGCGCCCTTCATCACAAGCAAGTGGCGAGGATCGCTGGGGTCATCACTCTCGTGAATTGAAACCTGGTACTTGTTGGTAGAGTTGAAGGGAATCTCGCAAGCCTTCTTGTTACGTTTCCTGATCGATAAGACATCTCCAAGAGCCAGTTCCATACATTTGAGCAGAGCAGCCTCTGACGCATCACCGGCAACTTCCTTCTTAAGAATTGGGACACCATCCTGACCTCCCTTGAATTCAGCTCGGTTGCAAAGAGTAGCGATTTTAGCGAGGGCCTTGAATCCGGGGCTGGTGCGGTCTGTGGACAAAGATCCCGTTAATAAGAACTCAAAATTTAAGATAAGTAATTTCTGAATATCTAGAAAGACATACCATATTGAACTCCAGATTGATCTTCAGTGGTGTCAGCTTCAATGATCTGGTTATCAAACCACATGTGGGCGACAGTCATCCTGTTCTGTGTCAGGGTTCCGGTCTTGTCAGAGCAGATGGTGGAAGTAGATCCGAGAGTCTCGACGGCCTCCAGATTCTTGACCAGACAGTTCTTGGAAGCCATACGTTTGGCAGTTAAAGTCAGACATACGGTTACAGTGGCCAATAGACCTTCAGGTACGTTGGCTACGATGATACCTGTAAGGACATAGGTTTAACACCGAGCACCTAACATACGAAAAATATCATGAGCTCAAATATATTTGCAGTAAGAACTTACCAATAAGGAAGATGACAGCATCCAGCCAGTGATAACCGAGAATGAAGGCGATAAGGAAGAAGGTTACTCCAAGGAACACAGCCACGCCAGTAATCAAGTGGATGAAATGGTGAATTTCTTTGGCAATGGGAGTCTCTCCAGTGTCCAATCCCGAAGCCAACCCAGCGATACGACCCATCACCGTATTGTCGCCACAGCAGATGACAACGCCCTTCGCCGTACCCTCGACTGCGTTTGTAGAGAAGAATGCCAAATTCTTGGTTTCCAATGGGTTTTCATGAGTAAAGTCGGCTCCACGAGATTGGGGTTCAGATTCACCGGTTAAACTTGAGTTGTCGACCTTGAAGCCTCGCGCCTCGATGATACGGATATCAGCAGGGATACGGTCACCGAATTTCACCTACGAATGATGGATAAAGTTTCAATGTTGATGTTTTTTGGGACCTGCACGACTTAAGAGCAGGAAATTGCATGGTGGTTCTTACCTCAACAATATCACCAAGTACCAAGTCTTCAGCACGCAGCGTCAGCTTTTCGCCCTCACGAATAACGGTAGCGAACTGAGGTACCATGTTCTTGAACGATTCCATGATCTTTGATGACTTGCTTTCCTGGTAGTATGAGAAGATGCCCGTAACAATAACTACAGCCGCCAACACAATGCCGAGGTACAAGTTGTCATCCGCAGGTTCTTCAACGGTACTCGCCTGGGGATTAAATGAGTCAGGGTCAATTGGATTGCTACTTCACTTAATTATTTAAGTAAGATTAGCATTGTGTCCATTCACTGCTACTGACCTGAATTCCGTAGGCAATAAAGCAAAGGATAGCACCAATCCACAGTAATAATGCGAAACCACCGAACAGATTTTTACAAAACTTCACCCATTCGGGCGTCTGTTTTGGCGGCGTGAGTGCGTTTGGACCGTCTCGTTCAAGGTTCTCTTTCGCTTTTGCGTGACTAAGGCCCTGGAAAAGAGAACATACATGTGCACTCCAGGTTCAAGACTTGGTAAACTTTGAACTTGATTTTCTCAAGTTTAGTTTCATAAGCGACAGTCTTACATTTTCGGGATGTGTCTGAAATCTTTGGTAGAGCTCTTCGGGTGTTACTTTGTGAAAATCGATATCCAACTCCTGTTTGAGATCATCTAAATCTCCTGCTTTCCGTTTTTTCGCGGGGGGTTTCCGGCGTGTCTGTAAAACACAAATAATGTATAAATACACGGCATTAGTATTTCACGAAACTATCATTAAACACATTTTTAAACAGTTTATCGCTTAAATCTTACAAGCGAAATGATGAAATATCAAAATGCAATGCGAAATAAAGTGCATTGAAAAACATGCAATACTTTAATGTTGACCGCTGCTTGTCTTGCGACTGCTGGCGCCATGGTCACTTAGCAAGATAATATGAAAGATGGTAATGTAAATAAAAACCTTGTACTGTCCGTCAGCGGTTCTGTTATCGTCCTTAATGGGTCCAATGGTGGCGACGCGGTACGAGTCGGTACGGCCATGCTGTAAACACAACTAGGGGCTAGACACATTCTACTAGGCGGCCCTATGGGCCATGCACTCATGGATGAATGGGTGGTAGAGAAGAGCATCAATATCGCATGGAACCATCCTTGAAAGGATTTCATGATATGCATGAATACCCAAAAACGAGATGCATGCAATATCGATACTCAAGAATAAAACATGTAAAGGAAAATCATAAAGCAACTGGATGCTGTACATCAATCAATAAACATGAAAGAATCCAGGCACTTTGTTAAAAAAAAATCACAAATGCATGTTGATGTTAAAATATATGACAAAGGGTAGCGCTAATATACAAGTTGCATCTAATGATGATTGTGCTAACTATTGATGTAATAAACGAATAAACTACAATTTGTAAGGGAGTGTTGGTAAAAACTCAATAGAAGTACGTATTCATTTGAAAAGCGTTCAATTGCAAAGCGTTACACAGCAACAGAGCGTTTGAGGCATAACCTTGCCGACCGAGTGCTCTATAGAGCTAGGGACCAACGGCTCAATGACGCTCAATTGGTCTGAACTAGTTGCGCGTGCGAACCTGAGCGAATGTAAGGACACCACACAGGCGTACAGGTACGCATGGACGACTTCACACATAGGACGAATCTCGAACACCAAAATATAATACAATTGTCCGTACTACAACTGAATACTCACATTATCTTTATCCATAGTGTTTTAGATTTATTTTTGCTTCAGGGAGAACGTCCTATCACCAGGGTGTGTTATTGTTAACTGTCCAACTAGTCACTCGGTAATGGACGACTTCAGAGTTAAAATTGCCTGGATATAGGCTCTTACGTAACAGGCGAGTATGCTATATGCGCTAAAGGGGAGTAATGTCACAAAGTCTAAATGCGTCCGCGGTGCCGTAAACAAGCCAGCCGTCGCCGTCGATAATTGATGAACGTTTTCATAGCAGGCCTCATTAAACCGCGCCCTGAATTCTCGCGAAGGTTATCGAGAGAATAACTAGAATAACAGGCTGTGAAATGCACTCGTGCCGGAAAATACTACGAGTAATGGATTGTATAATTAAGGGAACCTTTCAGTAAGCTGAGAAGTCCGACTTCCGTTACTCAAAGGGGTGCTATGAATAATAGATGTCCAAGATGGATTGAAGTTTACAAAAGAGGTGTCGATGTAACTGAAGCGCGAGAGAGAATGATGAAAACAGAATATTCATAGGGGTGTATGAGTTTGGCATCTGCCTTGTACCACCAGATGCAAGGCAGGGGCCGCACTGGAACTGACATACGGGAGCGATGGCGGAGGCGGTGCGGCGCGGCATGTCCCGAGTTACATAAGCGGCGCGCACATCGGGCATGCGCAGTGCGGACCAACCCCCGCGCGCTACCCTCGACATAAATAGCTAAAAGACAAGGTTGCCACCCCGGGGCCCCGGCGACCGCATTTATAATCTCTATAAAGGTTAAACCGGAATATCTGATGGAAAATCGAAACAGGTTCTAGCAAGAATAAAATAACGCCTGTCTACATGGGGATGATTAACCCACTTTGAAAACCTTGAAACAAGAGGATCGGTTAAAAATAATTCTTTTGTGGAAAGGTCTTCTGCGGCGTGTGTGAAGTTTCTTTACACGAATAAGGTCAAATAATAACAGTTCAAACTCTTCTCAGATCTTTGACCTCGGACAATCGAATGAATTAAAATTGCTCAGATAACAAAAAATCAAAACATTAAACAGAGGTGATTCAGTCAACGAATGGCATACAAATGCCATGTCATGTGTCAGCCAGCCGGCGAAGATTCATTGCCACGGCCACAAAACTGCTTTAAACCGAAAATTTGTGGTTACTACTGTAGTAGATGCGTGACGCGTGAATGAGACAATTATTTTTAACATTAATGAAGCGCGGCGCAAGTGACGTGCCTTCGGATCCCCGTGACGCCGCGAACTACGATCGTTGCCAAAACACTATTATTATCTAAACCCTACTTTCTCGTATCCTATCCGGAGATCTAGACGAGTATAAGGAATTATAAACATGAAGTGAGCGTGCGCAAAAAGACATTGAATTTCAGAAGCAACGAATAATTTATCGATTTACATTTATTATATTTACATATAATATTGCATTAGCAGCACCGGTGATTGATTGTAATGCTAAAACATTTAAAAACTTTATCGAGACTTTTCAGTATTTGCTTTTGCATTTAAATTACCGGAACCACAGTACCGGAAAACTTCAGAGATGTTACTTCTACTCGAGATGAAGCACTTTGCCAGATCTATTTCTTGGATATCTTCAACGGAACTGTAAGATGCATAGGCCTCACTCTCAGATGTAGAACTATGTTTAGTACTTGGTATTTTCTAGGCTTTAGAGTACTTAATGCCAACGTGGGGGCTTCTATATCATGTTGTAGCACTCGATCTTAATATAAGATCACGATTATGATTTATTTTTAATGATATGCCCATGTCCAAAGAAAAAATCGGAATAGAACCGTAAAAGTAATTTCGTCAAACGTCCCGAAGATAAGAATGAAAGTTACCCAAGAATTATTTTGTTTTGATAACCTTTATGTAATAGCACTATCAAATTAAGAACAATGAATTCATAATTGTTCTGTTGTTCATAAAACATTAAATAAACTTGAGTTATCTATCATAGTTCCAAATAAAATTCGCATCGAAAAAATAAAAGAGTATGTGTAAGATACTACAGATGAATACCAAAGGATTGTTACTAAGTTAATGATGAGATCCGAGATCCGGATAGCACGAAGGACCGACACTGTCTGAGAGGAATGCAAGAGGAAGTGATTAGTCTGCAAAGGATGGCTATAGTGTTGTAATTGCGTAATGCATGGCACCAGTCCATGGCACTGTGGCCGTGGCAACAAATGGACAGACTGAACAACTATCAGGCGACAATCTAGTGCAGATGTGTGTCCTTTAATCATAATGTATTCATTTGTGGACTGAATGATATAAATCGCTGTTGCATTAAAACCTCTGCTGTTTATAATGATGGTAGATATAATATTACTGTAATATTTCCTAATTAAAATTGGCTGCAATTCAAAATTTGTTCCGATATTTAACAACTACTGAAACTTACCTAGAATAGGTCCTCTCATGCGCTAATTTTGAAAAGATTTCATCAAAGAAGACTAGCCGGATTAAGTTTGATGAGGAATGTCTGCGGAGCCATTGTTTGTTCAGAATCCAATTAACTCAAGAGCTTCCAATAGCTTTAAAATTACAATGAGGAGATTACAGAAGTCTCAAGATATCAGAAGAGCTTTACAGCATTAGGAAACACCTTCAAGGACCACGTCTAGCATCCTAATTGATGCGTGCTGTCGTCATAAAGGATAAAGGAAATACTCCAATAGAGCGACGGTACTCTATGCGATTTAAATGACATAATGACGAAGGCAATTTTCTAATAAACCTTCGGTACTCTTATAGTTGTCGTGTCCGAACCACGGTTGGCTCCCGCGACAACCTGTTAGCCACTTCCTTCAGAACACCTAGTGAGGAATGGTCTTTTTGCCTTAGTAATATGATCACGTGATCAGGACATGACGTTCGTTGATGACAGGACATTCGACCTAAATGGGCGTGAGGAAACTAGGACACGCTGAGAGCTAAAATCAATATTTTCAGCAAACAGGAATCGCACTGCGCGAATGTACAGATTTTGCGAATATCAGTTTCTGTTAAATCTGACGCTACTTTGAGTTCAGAGAAAAGGATGTGTTTTATCTTTTTCAAGTTCTTTATTTTGTTGACTAATCTCGAGATTTTATTTCGGAAATATTTAGTAAAATATCAATGAACTTTGTGTCGCATCAAGAGTTACAATTGGCGTATTGTGGAATATTCAAGTCCCAGTAAACTACATTTTTTTTTGAAAATTCGTCAAAATCAGAGATCGTCTTTATTCATTCAATATGATTCAGTTTATGATTTTTTCTTGCGGAACCGGTTTCTACCCTTCTTAAAAAAGTATTACAACTAGGTTTATGATATTTTTGTTTAAAACCGGTTCCGCAAGAATGTTTTTATCTGATTTCTGATGTATGTTCCGTATTTTTTTTGCATACATTTTGAAATTATGAAGATTTGAGTACAAAGTTGTACGAAAATGTAATCAAGTTTAAAACATCGAAGTTCGGAATTACTGGAAATGATTGAAGATGATTCCATATTTCGGATAATTCTTATAGAAATATTAAAAGGAAATATATGAGGATGTTTCAAGGAAGTGCTTCAATGCTGGCATATGAGGGACCGAGCGGAGTGTCCCTCTCCGCACAGATCGATACGCCGAGTTACGCAACCCGACCGGCGCCGTCTCCAATACATTGCTCCTCTTCAGTCGTCCGAATTTGCAATTAAATGTGTCCTTAAGTCTCCTTAAATCCTATCCAGAAAATATAACAACTACAGACTAAGACATTCAGTGCATTATCTTAACTAAAATGGACAAAGGATCCCAAGCAGTAACACGGATAAAAACGACGACTTTTCGTGCACAGGATAATGGACTGTTGAAATTTCGTGACAGAACAAAGGTAATGGAACGTGCAAATGGTTTCCTGCGATGATACTGCACAGAGACACGAGACGAGGATCGCAAGCACCGTCTACGAGCAGCTGAGCCCCCGCTGCAGTCGGAGGCTCCTTCGTTACCTTTCCGCACTCACTGTTTGCGACATGCACTTACACCTTCACGAAAGCACTGTCTCGCCGACTCGGCACTCTACTGTAAAGGCTAAGGCAAGCACTACTGCAAGCACCGCACTCACCTCGCCCATTTTCGCTAGTCTTTATGTAAAGGCGGATAAAAAGGAACAAGCCGCCTCTCGGTCTCGCCTCTTTCCCTCAACGGAGTGGGGTGGGTCGTCGCTAGTTCTGCAACAACGGGGACCGTTACGGTTTCCTCGTTCCAACGTAAAAACTTAAAAAATGTGCGCTTTCACGTAGTCTCGTCGCACGGCACTGGCTATGTCATCTTTGTACGAAACTAAAACCCGGTATGAGAGAGGTGCGCGGATGGCGGAGGCGCGTTGGGCGCGACGTTCGGCGGCCTGCTTCGGGCGGCGACTGACGGTGGGGCAGGCGCGTATCGAGCCGACGGCGCACTGACGTCACACTGCGTCACGACGCCAGCGCCGCGCTGCCAGCGACGCGCGCAACCCGCTGCGCGCGGCGCCCTCTGCCGCCACCGCCCCACTCGTAACCTTCCACAACCGGTACGTTGACAGCCCCTACTGATCGACAAGCTTTCCGGAGACGCACGTTCACCAACGACTCTATCTACCAAATATTTGAACCGTTTCAGAATTGCTGAAATAACTTGTTTAGTCTAATCTTGGACGTACATCGACTGACATATGGAGTGGCTATTGTAATAGCCACAATATGAACGTTCTTACACACAGCGTTAATAAATTTTTATGAGCATTTGTTGGTAAGGCGCGCGGCGTAGGCGGGCGGAAGGCCGTCTCGGCGGGCGGCGCGCCCAGCCTTAATACTATATTGAGCACTTATTGACAAACGGTCTTATCTTGAGGGCAAACTCTTAGCGGAAGAGGGCTTATTATCACCAAAATAAGATGTAGACAGATATTTAAAGTGTCAAACTCGTTGGCAACTTTCATTTGATCAAGACTTGTGGTTTTCGTAGAGCATCAACGTTACCATCAGTTTATATTTCGGTGGCCAATAAATTTTATAGCAAGTGAATACAGCAAGTGAGTATTATGATAATGTCATAACCTCCGCATATAAATAAATTCTAGACGTAAATGTTTTATAGTCAGTGGCCCTCGGAAAGTAACTACCCCGGTCGGCTAAATCCGTAGGTTTCAACTTCTGAAACACACGCGGAATTTATTACATTTGATGGCAGACTAGAAACCCGCATTACCTCCAAAAAAAAAGCGGCTGTAGCCATATTATATGGGTTCATTAAATCTTTTGCCCGAACTTAACCGTACACATTGTATTTCAAGCTTGAACCTTTCGTATTTCGCTCAGCTGAGCATAGTAACCCCATCGTAGAGTTCAAATAGTTTAGAAAAGTTTGAAACAAATATCGTGATAAAGTGGCCACAAACAAAAACCTAGGAACAATTCTAAACGAAGAACAAGCGATGCATTTCCGAAGCTAATTTTAGATAATCGATGAAGTAAATTGCCATCGGCCTCTTTGTGGAACATTCGTTTCGCCGTATGCAAGTAGTGATCGATCCGATTGCCTGGAAACCAGGACAAGCCATGAATAACGTAATACTAACAGCGAACTAGTGTCTGAATAAATGATTGATGTCTTAAAAATATGGCCGTAATAAATAAATCACCGACTGAAAAGATGTATGAAGATCTGAAAATGTTCGGCGGAATGTATTCGTACCTAATAGTCGAAATTGTTTACAAAGCCTTTGTTATTTATACCAAAGAGATCAAAAAGGTAGTTGTAATAAACTTATTATTTTGGGCTTCGCTACTAACTTGCGAATATAGTAGGTATTACATAATGTATGTTAGCATTTTAACGAATTTTTGAGCGTTACCAAATTTATGTGCCATTCTAGTTTTTTTTTTTTAAATAACTAATCGTAACTTGTCATACAAGTATTGGGTTAAAGAACATGTTTATTCGTGAACATGGAAAAATGCTCTTGAAACAAATGGACATTATTTAGTACTACAACAGTATAATCAGTACTACACCGTACAAACATGCAGTTACGCGATTACGGTAGTAGGTTTTATTTTGGTCACGGGGAAACAATACTGTTCTGATGAGTAAGTTAAAAGTAAGCAGATAATCCTATTAGAGCCGAAAACAATATGACGTAATTGCTATTCAAGTAAAGCCTGAACTTATTTCAAATAGGTTACCTAAATAGATAAGAATAACTTCGACATCTTTCTTAAAATATGGCCTTCATAATAAATAAACATGTCTGTCTGGAAAACTTTCGTTTCGATTAGCGATACGAAAAAAAAAAACGGCAGACTTTCTTTAAAAACGGGAAAAATGTCTTATGGGAAATTAAAAGTGTTTTATGGGAGCCCCCTTTATTATTATTTTTTTTTTTTATTGTTATAGCGACAACAGAAATAAATCATCTGTGAAGTTTTCAACTGTCTATCAGGGTTTTGATATACAGCCTGGTCAGACGGACGGAGAGCGGAGTCCTAGTAGTAGGGTCTCATTTTACCTTTTGGGTACGGAACCCTAAAAAATGAACGCTTTTTATCATCGAATCATCTTGCTTTACGCTCTGGTTAAATTTAGCAATTCATCCCCCTGTATACGAGGTGAAAGGATTAATGGCAGGGTTGAAACTCATCAATTTTCACGTCAAGCCTGCCAACATCATACAGAGTTGCAAAGCTGTCAGCTCTTGATAATAATGACCAGATTAGTGTCACACATACACCAAAACACTCGTGAAGTTATACCTTCGATTATACAATATTGTTGACATTAACTATTCATCTATGCTTTGACAATGACTCATTTATAAGGGTTTCCCGACGTAGACACGCTATTATGATATGCGTGTTGCGTGACTACTATAAGTGTTACAACATATAAAACGTTAGCATTGCTAGGGAATGAACAAACAAGGGTACATTTAAAATGCATACTAAACTAGGCGTAGTAAAACAAGTTATCTACGTCTAAATGTCTGGCTGGACGTCAAGTGCTAACCGCGGAATACATTTCCGCCGCACTGAGGGCGCTACCTGTCAGTTATTAATTTCCGGCACTTGACGCCGTTTGCCCCGGTGTAATTACACGTCAGCAAATATAGATACATCGCAGGCGCTACATAGCCAGCGATCAGCCCAACAACCCTACTTGAGCACGCAAAAGCGTTCGAACAATATTAGCTTTTAATTATAATGATACTATAATCGTAGTATTTATAAGCATAGCTTGACATGTCATCATCAGGTCATCAATAGCCCTTAAAAGTGCCCACTCGTGGGACACAGGCTTCCTATATTTGCGAGGAACGTAGCTTGCCATAGCAACTTGTAAAACGTCTTTTTTAATAAAATTCTAAAGCGTAAAATGAGAAAGATTTTTCTTTTGAGGCCAGACAACCGCAACTAACGTTATTTCTATATTACATTGCAACTTTGCAACAGTCGGGGTGAAATACTCGATCGTAAATGCGTTGAAGCAATCGTAGCTACATTTTATTCGCAATCTCCTGCAGCCTATGCCTCCCTGCTACAATACAACGTAAAGTTGCACACTTTTCAATTTCAGCGTCCGTCGTGCCCGCTTGTGCGCGTATTTTTCATTTTACTGGGATGTGAAACAAAAGGACTTTTTCACTCATTGTTTCAGTTGATCTAGAATTGTGAGCATTCCAACAGTTTTTCTGCGTAATTGTCGAGGATTAATTAAACTCGGGGGAGTTCCAGCATATTATGGGAACTTCCGTACATACTCCGAGTTATAAGTATCTGAAGTATTAGTTTCATTTCATCATTAACAATTCCGTATTACCTAATAAGTTCTTCAGGTACGTAAGACTTAAATCACTAATGTAATATTACAAAGTAAGGGTGGTTAGTTAGCAACATATCGCCACAGACATCCAGGTAAAATGTACCGATGGCGATCAATATAATTGCAATAATATAGTACGCATGCACCATCGGGCTGCCGGCAGGGTGGCTCCCAGGCATAGGTCAGTTACCGTGCCTTGCCGACACGCCATGGGGTTCAATTTTTAATGCACTTTCAAACATTTTCTTTGTTCCGTGCGTCACTAGGAAAATTCTAATTTCGTCCCGTTATTGCGTGGTAGCTAATTATAAAGTGTAACTTATACATTTTTAAGACCTAATTTTAGCCGCTTTTGGTATTATGTAAAGTGGAATGAGCTAAGCGGTCACATATTATTGAAATTCAGTAGGTAACAAGAATATAACAAATTTCTTGGAGTAGTTATTATATTTTAGTGTAATGTACCATTTACATTAATACTAGGTATCTGCCGCAAAAATGGTTATGAGGCCGCTTGATCTGAAATTCGTGTCAAAGGGGACAAAGAGATTTTAAACATGGATAATTCAGAGGGTTGTTCATGATATATTATGTAAAGCATTAGTATCAAAGTCGGGGCAGCGGGCCATTCCTTCGTCGTGAAAGACCGGCTGATATGAAAATTCGTCGTGAAGCGGCCGACGGCGGGCGGGGTGTCAGAGAGGGGTGCTCGGTTAGGGGGGGGCGGAGGGTGCACGGAGGCTCTATTTGGGTCACCCCGGGCGTCATTCTCCACGATCAATAGTGGAGTCGGCGCGCGCCGTCTTCCTTCTCGCTCGTGCGCCGCCAGTTACCTAACGCGTCTCGCACACTGCCCCACCAACATTAATTATTTTCCAAATCGCCCCTTATATGGGAACTATTTAGATAATACTGAAGACAACTAATAACCCCATTAAGCCACTAGCCGTAAATTCGATCAGGGAGGATGTATTAGACATTTACTCGACAAGAATAACCGAATGGGCTGATCCTCCTAGTCCTTTCTGAACTGAACTGGAAGAGTTACGTAACTCAGGACAAAATATATATAAAGTAATGTACAGTAAACAGGACTACTGTTAAGATTTTTATCAGTGAACAGTGGTTTCAAACGAGCCATCTCAAGATATTCAGTGACCATCTTCAAGTAGAATAGATGGTCCAATAAATTGCCAGTCAGCGCTATCTCAAACGGCTCATAATTTAAAAACTACGCTGAAAGCTTATAATGAGGCGTTCCGAGTCGAGGAGCGAGCCTTGGTGGCCGCATGAATATTACTGACGAGTACACCCGATGAAGCAGGGAATGCTAACTAGCTGAAGATGGTTCATCTCCGGTGAGAAAATTGAGCCTCCCTTAACGCAGAATTGGTATGTCAGATTATATGTTTCTATAAGAAACTTAATTTTACAGCAAAAACATCTTTTGAAACAAACGAGAAAACAAACTGATCGATCTCCAGAGAATTCTGGACATTTGCATTTTGAGTGAATTATTGGACCAACTTTTTACATTAAAGTTCATCGGCTTGGATAGGAATCTTTTGAGAGTGATTCAGATATAAAATATTTCGTTCTTGTTTTATGCTTTAGGGCTTCAGATATCAATCCAAAATCTGGAATGATATATTACATGTATCGTATCTGTTAGCAATGTATTCTTCGCGAACATAGTAAATCATCTATTGTTAGGCAAAATACCTAGACCGCAATCCGCGTGCTTCAGAAATAGCCCGCCTTTTGAGTAAGTACGTCGGGATATAAGGTAAACTTTCGTATATAGATAACTAGATGACGTATGCCATAAAATATTATATTCGTTGGCGTAATGCGTCCATAAATTGCCTAAACTTATTGCAAACCACTTCAAAAGCCGAATTTGAAAGATTGTAGTTTACGGGGCTTCAAACAGAAACTTTGAAACACAAATCTTGCTAAAATATCAGTTTTGCAAAACTAGGATTTTGTGCCGCAACCTATTGTACGACGGCTCGTAACGTTATGTAACGGTAACAAGGTATTGAACTTCTGTAACACAAATATATACAGCATTGATTTTACTACCAGCTGGTAGACGGTAGTAGTTTTCCGTTTGGTATTTTGTCCCAAAAAGGAGAAATTATAATCATAGACAGTAATAAATCAATCGAACCCAATTGGCGATGTTCACTCTAATAAAGCAGTCCATTGGGTTTGCTCTTCACGCCGTAAACACTATTAAAAAACAAACAGATATCTCATAGAGGTTTGCTTCTTACTAATGTATGTGATGTTTATTTTCCCACTCAACTGAAGCTATGATTGTTAGCGCAAATGAGATTCTGTTAAAAAGAATTTACTGCCACAATTACTGACATGAAACAGTTTGGACTATTCCACGTTGTAATGATAGTATACTAATCATTTGTTGGAAAAGCTTTTCTAAACAATGGAGAAATAACTATGCAGATTTTTGAGATAAAATAAATCCTATATACAGGATCTTCTAGCTAAAGAGACCGGAGACGTTTGCCACGTGAATCAGATTTATTTTCCTTGGTATCTGTCTGCTCTTTCGCTGTTTTAATGGATACTTGCACTACACGTTCTTTACAGACAAAGTCGTAAACGTTTCGTCTAGCACTTGAAGCCTGACGCACAGTATTCAGGACAAGACACTTAACCAAAAATAGCAAGTGAAAAAATAATATTTCCGTAGAAAACTCAATAAAAGCTATGAATTTTAAGGATCATCAATTTTAATCCTTGGTCAGTACTGTCACAATTAATTAAATTTTAACGCAGTTTTTACGGCTCCCAACTCCATAAACGCCACATAAAGAGCCCAAACTCATCAAATGACGAGAAACGTGTGAGTAACAGTTAAAATTACTTATCACAATAGACTTACGAAGTCGTAAAGTGTTAAGGGGCTTGAACACGATGATCCCTTTTAATAATAGAACGAAAATTTATCAAATTATTATTCAAAATTCATAACAAGACCCCGCCCTGAAGAAACTGAAAGAGGTTTCATAAGTAAGATCCAATTTTGTGAGTCCGTCGTCGGGTAGATGAGGAATTGGAAGGAATTTTCAACCCAGATGATTAACCAGGTTGAGCTGACGAAACGGAACACTCTTGTAAGCCTAGCTTATCCAGACAAGACACTACAAATAGCAAGCATTAAGAAGATGAATGATTAGTTCTACGTTGTAAAGAGTCAACTGAGAGAAATGTGTACGCTACATTTACGTTACACGTGGATAAGATTGGTGCCAGCTAATTTAGGGTTAGCTACAATCATAAGAGAAAACGACCAAGGATACGGAGCGTAATCCGCATTAAATATAACGGCAAGTATAAACAGGCAGTTAACGAAGGCAAAAAATTCAGAGTAATATTTGACTTGTCCCAAAACGAAAGCTGCAATTTGTATAACGATTAGTATTTCCACAAATTTATGTTTATCAAGACTTCTTCTTTCTTCGGTCACACACACACACACACACACACATCGAATTGATACTGGAATTTGATCGGCCATCAACAAAATATAGAGTGCAAATCATTTTGGAAATTTGTTTGAAGATGTTTTATCGAAAGATTTGGCCGTGAATGCCGTTGGGTGTGAATGATTTATTGTGGCGATTGAAAAACATCAAAAGTTGATTCACAAGTTTCCTTATATTACTCAAGAACACAAGATATAACTGATTTATAGTTATAGGGCTAGTCAACCACCGCTTCAAACCGCCTGAAAGATGTGTCCACAGATGGGTACACACACCACACATGTGATCGATAACAGTAGGTTGTCGTGTCAATATTTCAATATTAGATTTCTATATAGCTAAAACTACGGTGTGCGAACAATGTGTGCAGAATGAAGTAACGTGTTTATTACGACAAAGTGACTTTAATATTATTGGTAAACAATAAAGACATTAGGAGATCATGAGTAAAGTTACAGTACCGCAGAGGTTCCGGGATATTCTCCCAGTTTTGTCCGCTGCAAAATATTCTAGAAGCTGTACAAACTGGGATATGGGACTATGGCAGTGGGGCTCTTGATTCGCTAACGCTATGAAGTAGGGGGATAATAGTTTTACTTTACCTCCAGCCGAGTTGGGCGAGGTCAAAGTGAATAAACCGTGGAGTCGAGTCAATTTCCGATATTAGATTTGCCTACAGGCAGAAGTGAGGCGACGGTACTCCGAGTCTGCTTTATCTTTAGCTAGGGCATTAGCTGAATGGTGTTTTCAATCAGGCGGTGGCGTCTTGATCGATACGACTAACACTGATTGAATACGCTCTGAGTTCGAGATTTTTCTTGCTTATCGTATACTCCTTTAAACGAAATCTAATTGAAATCTTTTAAAGTAGCTCGCGAGCTTAAAAACCCGCTTCAATTCGTTATAATTAGCGTTATGATGCTGTGGATAGTAACCGCATGATTAGTTTTTCCTCTTTCAGATTGTTACTACTTTTTCGGACAATCTATGACGATAGAGTTGACATACGAATACAGGGAATGATTCAGCATTATAACGCATGTATGAAAAAAATTATAAGCACAGCACCATTACGAGTACACGCGCGAAGACAACTGCCATGAAAGGCACATAAAATTCAATAAATGAACTTCGGGATCAGGTTATATCTCGAATGGAGGCTTCATAAAATCTCCAAATTCGGCATCCTATGACATTAACTGAGAGCGGAGAAAAATAAATGAAATCGTGTTAAAATTCACGGGATTACGATCTTCAAGGGGGATTTCGATCAGAAGCATCCGGAAAATGCGCAACCTTGCCAAATACGTGTCTCTGCTTAGGAAGATACGTATTCCGCGAAATTCAGTCAATGAAATTATTACAGAGTAAACATTATATGAGCAAGTATAAACATCGCACGTCACAGTCGTTGCCACGGCCTGTACTGTAGACTCATTCGGCTCAGCGTACTGAAGGTGAAGACGAAGGAAGTTTATTGCAATATGTACTAGCAGATAATATTTATAGTTCTCAGTAACTATTCTAAAAATTGCACACGTCTCGACTTCACTCACCATCGGTTGATGCTTTGAAGAGTAACGTTTTAACAAGGTTCATAGTGGTATTTGCGTAACATGATAAACGCAATATTTACAGAAACAGCAGTTATATTTGAATCATAAATTAAAAACTACCACTGATATTTACAATATTGGTTACACTAACGAGATTCAGTACTTAATAACTCTGTTTCCGTTCGGTTTACATAATAATTCTGTTTGTTTGGTACCTTTTAAACATAATACAAAACATATTGATTCTCTATAATGGGGCAATGGATTAGTTGACCACGAAGCCGGTAAACTGTTTGAAAATGTTTCAGTTACGCGTAGCACAGGGTGGGTGACATTTGAGAACTACGGTAGGAGGGCTGCATTAACATTCAGGGGATTAGCAAACAAGGTACGAGTTGGAGACAAAACCTTTTTAGAGGCAGAACAAAGGAAAGTACGCATCGTTGCGTAATACTCCTCTGCAGACTGACATCTGCAGCTTTTGTACTGATGGGATAATTTGAATTTCAAAGCTCGCCGTACACCTTGTAGTCATGACTGTGGGAAAATTACGAAATCAATAGAAAAGCTTCCCAGCGGGAAAGCTTTACAATTCTTGAACAGTTGCTGAACGATTCATTGATATCTAGTTGTGATCAGCGTTGCGTAACGCTCATTCATTTCGCACTAATTAGCTAATCCTGGCATTGACGACGGGTAGGGTGTGCTAACCAGGCTCCAGGGTATTTCGCGAATCAGCCGGTGTTAAGTGCACGTGAGAATTGCCGCGCTCCACATAACTCAATTATGAGCTTGACGGCACCGCATAGGCACATTACCTTCATATTGGAGTAACGCTATAACTTTTTATCGCATGCATAACAGTTATTAATCTTTTAGATTATAGGCATATTTGCTGTTAATATTCACGCTGGCAACTTTTCCTAAGGTGTTACGGCGTAAACTTCGCAATCTCATCAAATTATTAGAATATAAACTAACCTTAAATCTTCATAGGAACTCAATTCTAGACAATGTCTTTATTGATGTCTCACAAATGAATTTAAACTCCTTAAAGGGATCACCATTAATTAATTACCACAGGGGTTGAGAACGTGAAAAGTGGCAAGTGAGCTATAAATTCCAAATTGATCGTTCAATTCACCGCTCGGCACAGTAAAAAAGGTCTTGAAAGGAATCCAGGGGACGGTCTTCGTGTGCATGTGAGAGTATTACCCGAATCTAAACGATTATCCTTTGACCATTACTGGCTCATGCCGGTGACATCCATACTAGTCGGTTCGCACCGGTGGATCTGGACAGGCCCCGCGCAATATCCGTTCACTACACCACTTAGATCAGTTCAATGCACCACATTTTAGACACACATTCATAAGTAAAATAATCACGAAGCTTTTAACGTTTACAAATGAAAATTTGTTATTCCGAGCTGAATCTCTTAATCAAAATATTACGAAATGATTGAATTTCATGTGAGATTACGCTGAAGCCATTCGTCCATGGAGGACGTGCATCGTATACTAATTAAGGATCAGAGAGAAATAAATCAAATTAAAGACATGGAAAAAAGCTTTAATGTTGTTTGAAGAAACTTAAGCTCGTGCTCAGTATCCCTAATTCATCTCGTTTGAATCCATCTCGAAGAATAAATCGTATAAATTATTAATTGAACGAGAAAATTAAGAAAACTATAGATACGTAGGATATTATACATAGCGTAACGGAGTGAATGAGAACGAGAGTAAATGAGCAATTTCCAAAAAGCATTCAGTTAGAAGTTTGCGAATATAAAGGAAAAGTTTTAGGTAAGTTCGTTCCCCACTACTATATTAACTGCTTGGTCCAATTGGACGTGGGCGAGGTATATGAATGAATTTCGTGTCTGTCCCGAGTTCGTGGTCAGCGGCGTCTGTGTTCTCTAAATTTTATTAGTAACTCAGTTAAGGACCTGAAGTGTCTGACAGAATCATTATGGAACTTCTGCCAAGTAATTCATTTAATCATTTCGAGATAACTACTTGAAAAGTCCATTCAATCGATTCGAGTGTTGTTTATTGTAAGCCTGTGTTGATGGTCGCGGGACTCACGAATTACCGTGACCCCGGTACGTAAAGGGCTATTGAAGGACACCGTGGATTTTAGTCAGTACGAGTACCTCCCGCTCTGCCCTGGGTGGGAGGACTCATGTGATGATTTAACCATGTAAAAAAAAGCCTGTGTTGATTACATTATTTACTTCACTATACTCTCTTCTAGAAGCATTATTAATTGGCATACAGTCACAGCCACAGTTGACAGCAACGACTGAGCACTCAAATGAGATTTGTGAAAAGCTCCTCTGCTGCTTTGCAGAATTGCAAATTTTATTTTTCCAGAGCTTTGCTGCGCTCCCAACGGGTTTTAAACGAGACTTGCAAAAATCACCAGTGAAATTTGTATTTAAAAATTATAGCAATCGTGGTAAGTTTAACATTAAGCTTTCAATTAGTAAACAAGTGCTTCATTAAAATTAAGAAATCAGAGGAAAGCGAATAAAATATCCTTAAATCCAGGTCTCTTATAAGCTTTTTAAATCAGTAATTCGTTCTGAAAACAGTTACAGGTAGAGAAAGTTGTCAAACGTTAAAACGAGTAGATAAAGTTGACAGGTGTTTATTTTCTAGCCATCTTTGGAATAGTGCTGTAGTTCCATTTGACACAGTTGTAGTCACGCAATAAAGTAATCAGTTAATTTCTTCTACGATAACTTCAAGTTTAATTTTGTAACCATTGGTTTCCTTATTGAATGAATGTTTTTAGTATCTAGTTTTATTTTTAACGTGGTAAAATCATCAAATGAGTCCTCCCACCCTTACTGTCAGACTCGTACTGACTAAAATCCACGGTATCCTTCAATAGCCCTTTAAGCACCGGGGTCACGGTAAGTCATAAGTTCCGCGACCAAACTTTAGTATCTAGATTAAGTACTAATTTGGATTATTTACTTTTTGTGGTTCATTTAAATACGGTTTAGTGGTTAAAATACGCAAGTTTGCGATGCTAGTTTGTTTTCCAATAGTGAAGAGTCCAATCACATCGGAAAAGCATCTGGGTGATCAAAGTAAAAAAAACCTTTCTTCTTTTATCGGGTATCTAGCCAAGCGTCTGGATCCCATCAGCTTTTAGCATCGGACATTCAGCTGCACACCCGTCTTTCCACAAAGTAAAGATTTTCACAAAAGAGGCTATTACATACAAAGTTGTTTACTCCACTATTACTATTCTTTGTAAGAGCAGACTGTAACTTTGTATCGTCTGAACTATTTTATTACTTATAGGCAAGTGTGCTCCATTTTAAAGCACGTCTGCGCTTTCCATCAGGTGAAGCTGCAGACGCGATCCTTTCTAGAATAAGAATGAAATAGGTTTCTAAAGCTTAGCACCGCGATATGCATATTTTATTGTTCTACCCACATCTACATGAAATGAAGAAAAATACTTTGAATGCCATCTTTTCTTAATACCACGGTTCATTGGGGATAGGTTTGGTCGAAGGCTTTCTTGCAGCAATTAATAAAATTTATGAGAACATTACTCTCACTTACATGGGTGTAGAAAAAATAAGTAAAAAATAACTAAAACCCGACTACGAAAAAATCGCGCACTGAAAAGTATAAAACAAGAACAAGCCGTGGTCGTATGCCACCTGCGGTTGTTTCACACAATCTTTATTGGCTTTATACTTTTCAGTGCGCGATTTTTTCGTAGTCGGGTTTTAGTTATTTTTTACTTATTTTTTATTTACACTATTTTGGGGTTATATTATTCATAGTAATTTATGTTATATGTATAGTTTCTGAGTTGTGAATTTAAGATTTATCATTTGATTCCCATGTTGACACTGTTAAAAACAGAAAATTAGCTAGTAAAAGCTATATAATGTATATATATTTCAAATGTGCTCATCAAGCCCTTTAATTTGATACCCATGTCGATATTGTACGAAAAAAATTTTTTTTTCGGTAACGACTTCTCATCCCCTAGAGGGCGCCATATTGGATTTGGTGACACGTCACCTACCCTATAACCAGCGGACAACTAAGACGCTTCTAACGAGATCTCATTTGTCATGTAATGATAAGTAGTTTAGAAGTTATGAGGGAACAAACAAACATACATACATACATACATACATACATACATACATGTGGGATGAGGGAGCGAATGAAAATCGGGCTTGGAGATATCTTAGTTTATTATTTAAAACTGAAGTTAATTTTTAAAGACAAAATTTGCACAGAGCACATTTCTACATGCCACCGCCATCCGGAAGTTCCCTTTCCCTTTTTTAGGGTAAGCGAGCACACAACACACTTCCTATTTCCGTCTCACTCGTACATACATTCGGATACACAGTTTAGAAATTTAAGACAACATATATTTTGTTTGGATATTTTTATGGATCCTACAACTCGGCCATCCTATAAGAGTCTGGCCTCAGACTCCTCACCTACAAACATATCTAATCACAACAACATGTTGGACATCTAATGCAGAATATAACAATCGATTGATACAACTTGAATTTCCAAAACTGCTTAATGGTTACAATATAGTAAAGAAAGTAAACTTGGAACACACTGAACCATATTATGGTATTTTATGTCTATTAAATATTAAAACTACACAGGCAGGCAGGTATTAAATTTACAACTGAATTGCAAACATCTTACTTAAAAAGGTAGCTTCTATTAAAAGTAAACAAATAAAAAATGTTTCTTTAAATTAAATTAAACATCTAGAATATAACCTAGTATTGTGCTATCCACTAAACACATCATTAACTAAAATGAGATGCCAGTACACAATAATACACCAACTGACAACTTGTTTAAACTTTACATCAATAAAGCTAAAACAAACTGTAATTACAACAACAAAGCTAACATAAAACTTAAGACAATCATATTGTTAAAATACTATTATTTCAGGGCAGGGGTGATACTTTGATAATGATGAAACATTGCCTTAATCTGGCCAAACCTTCATGTGATCAGCAGCAGAAGTAGTACATACTGGTCCCTCTGTAGAACCATCTACCTTCATCACCTCATAACGATCCCGCCCTAATATCTTGGTCACTTTGTATGGACCGAGGAACTTGGGTCTGAGCTTCATGTGAGTACCGAACTGGGTCCGCTTGATGGCCACATGGTCTCCAACTTTGTACTTTATACTGTCCTTTCTTTTTCTGTTGTAAGTTTTCATATTTTCTTCCTGAATTTTATATATTTGTAATTTAGCTTTTTCCCTTAAATCTTCTCGTTCCTGAACAAAATGTTCTGTGTACTCTGCTTCTAACATGGTTAACAACTCTAAATCTTCCTTTTGTTTCATCTTGCATCCTGTAAGAAGTTCAAATGGTGACATACCAATGCTTCGTTGGAAAGTACTGTTTATTGATCTCTGTACTCTACTAACATGACGATACCATAACTTATCATCTTCTATGCACAATTTAGTGAGAATTGACACCACAATCCTATGGATACGCTCAACTTGCCCATTGCCGCGCGGTACTCCTGTAGTCACTTTAATGTGCTGAATATTCTCTGTTGTACAATAATCAGCAAAATCATTGCTCACGAAAGCTGCACCTCTGTCGGAGATTATTCTCTGCGGATTTCCCCAAGTTTGCTGATGAATCTTAAGTCTTTCAATCACCTCCTTAGAATTCGTGGTCTTCGTTGGGAACAACCATACAAATTTGGTGAATCCATCTACTACTGTCAGAATGTAGTTGTACTGCTTTTTAGTTTCTGAAAGTGGACCAATGTGGTCGACATGCAAGGTATCCAACGGTATACTTCCCTTATCAATGCTATTAAGAAACCCCTCTTGATGTCCCGTCTTCTTCATTGCCAGTAAGCATGGGATACAAGCGGCTAATACTTCCTCTATCTTCTTGTTTATGTCTTTTATATAGAAATCCTTTTTTATCAACTCTAACATTTTCTTCTTCCCAAAATGTCCATTACCATGGATACTTCTTAAAATTTCATATTCCAAACCTTTCGGTATGACCAATAATCCTTCTGCTCCTTTATATAACAATCCATTTCGCTCATAATAGTCTAAGTACGGTTCTTGTTTTATTAGATCCAATATAGCTTTTACACCATCATCAATCTCTTGGGCTCTTCTTATCTGCTCGTAGATCTTTCTGGTAACCACTCCTACATAGGGGTTACGGCTGAGAGCGTCCACATGTCTCATCCTGGTGCCAGCTCTATGCTCCACAGTATAATTATATTCCTGTAACAGAAGAACCCATCTAGCAACTCGTGTGGATAAATCTTTTTTCCTGAGTGTCATCTCAAATGCTAAACAATCTGTAACTATCTTAAATGGTATACCTAATAAATATCTTCTAAACTTCTTGACACCTTCTACCACTGCCAGGGCTTCCAGCTCATAACTTGTATATTTTTTCTCAGCATCTGTGGTCTTCTTGCTCATATAGTACACTGGGTGTAGTTGCTGGTCATTGGGGTCTCTCTGTAGTAAAATTGCAGAGAACGCCTGTTGTGAAGCATCTGTATGCATCTCAGTTACCAGACCGGGATTGTAAAGTTTCAATACAGGTTGTTTCGATAAAATCTCCTTTAATATTAAAAATGCACGCTCCTGCTCTCCTGTGAAGTTGAACGGACTGGTTTTCTTCAACAGATCAGTAAGTGGCTTGGCTATAGCAGCATAGCCCTCGATAAATTTACGAAAGTAGGATGTTAAACCAATAAAACTTTGTACCTGCTTGACTGTCTTCGGTGTTGGATATTTCATCACTGCTTCTACTTTATCATTTGAAGGCCTTACAGTTCCATCCTCCACAATATGACCCAAATATTCAACTCGCGTGGTGAGCAATTCACTCTTCTCCCAGTTAATTATTAATCCATAGTCAGCTGCCACCTGTAAAACCTGCTTTAATCTATCTAACCCTTGTTCATACGTCACTGCTGAAATTATTATGTCATCGATAAAAATCTGTAAGAACCCTTCACACAGTAAATCTCGAAAAATTGCATTTATAAATCTGGTAAAGTAGTTAGGACATATGGCCAAACCAAATGGTGCCCTTGTAAATTCATACTGTCCGGTTTGAGTTACAAACGAAGTAAACTTAGTACAGTCTTCCCTAATCTTCAGGTGAAAAAAGGCATCTTTCAAATCCAGCTTACTAAAAACTTTTGCTTTGGACAACCTATCGAGCTGATCATCGATGATTGGCAAAGGGAATTGGTCCTTCACCATTTTCTCATTAATCTTCCTATAGTCCACGCAAACCCGTATTTGTCCATTCTTCTTTTTAATTAAAACCAATGGACTGGCATATTCTGAAAAACTGGGTTTCACAATACCTTTACATATCCATTCTCGAACTTGAAGCTCCACTACCTCCTGCTCTGGTGCTGACAAGCGTCTGGGACGTTGCACCACCGGTATATTGTCCTTCAGAATGATGATCATCTCCAACGGAGCCTCCTTAACTTGACAGGGTACGTAACTGTCAACCAAAACTTGAGCAGCTGCTTGGATATTTGAAGGGATATAGTTAAGGGAAGTGGAATGTACTTCTGAAAGCAAACAACTTAATAGGTCACCCTCGCCCTGAGGCACAATGTTCAAAACACCTTTATCAATAATCACTCTGGCTAAATTTAAGAAAGGTTGACCTAAAATCATCTTATACGGCATTGTGTCTCTAGGTACAATATAAAATGTTACATCATAACAAGCCTCATCAAGTTTTATACAAGTATTGAACTTTCCTACCGCTATAACCTCACTACGGCCTAAACCTGTCAATGTAATGTTTTCTTTCATATATAAACAGTCTTTGAGTTCAAAAAATAAATCTTCCGTCACAAGGTTGAGATCACTGCCCGAATCAATTAGACTTTCGACATTTATACCACTAATTTCGACACATTTCACTGAGCCGCGAGCTTTGTTTACATTTAGTACAGTCTGACATTTTAAACCAACATGGCCGCCGTCGTTGTCCTCAGTGTTGCCGTCCTGCTCCAACTTCGCACACATTGACTTTTGGTGTTTAATTTCGCTGCTTTTACCTGGAACGCGCTCGGTTGTGTTGGTACACTGCGGCGCCACGTGACCAAATTCCCCGCACTTGAAGCATTTGACTCCTTTGGTACACGATGATGAAATATGATCTTTATCTCCACATTTATAGCACCTTCGATCTGGCCGTGAAGCCGACTCCTTCTTATCACCACGAGCCGACGAGGAAGCTGCCGGAACTGCGTGTCGTTTGGTCGCCTTAGCAGAGTTCTTTTTCATTTGTTCGTATATGGTCAGCTTTTCTTTTAAAACGGAATAGGTAGTGACACCATACAATATGGCCTTGTTACTCTCGTAATCCGTAATTCCATCCACTATGTACTGTATCGCGACATAGTCTGCGATCTTCCCCCGTTTAGCCAATTCCTTCATGGACAGCATGTACTCATAGTACGACTCGTCTTTATGTTTTTTCCTCGAGGACAATAATTCATGAACTTCTTTAGAATTGATGGTGTCAGGAAACTCTTTCGCCACCGCTGTCTTTAATTCGTCAAATGTACGATGTGTTTTTTCTGTTTTCAACCACAAAGCCGCGACGCCTGTGAGTGAACGCCGGGCCACAATAAGTGTCTGCGTTGGTGTCCACTTCATGATCTCCGCGTGATCCTCAACATCTTGCGCCCACTTACTGGACGTGTAAACTTTATCTACGCCATCAAACTTTGGCACCAAGCCTTCGCACCACGACGCTGCCGGCACAACCGCCGCCGCCATATTTTCTTCTGGTTTAGTCATTTTATATTCTTCTTTATGTACTTTTCTTCAAACAATCAACTTCAAATAATCTCGCCACCGCTGCCTTCGCCCTTCGCCACAGTTTTTCACCTCTCACCACAGATATTTTGCACCTTGATCACTACAAATTTTGCCTCGCCGCCATGCGCCCACGCGCGTCTTCCTGCACACCACAAACTTCTCGATTCGCCCGATCTCTTATCTCATCCCGGACGAGCCCCCAAATTTGTGGGATGAGGGAGCGAATGAAAATCGGGCTTGGAGATATCTTAGTTTATTATTTAAAACTGAAGTTAATTTTTAAAGACAAAATTTGCACAGAGCACATTTCTACATGCCACCGCCATCCGGAAGTTCCCTTTCCCTTTTTTAGGGTAAGCGAGCACACAACACACTTCCTATTTCCGTCTCACTCGTACATACATTCGGATACACAGTTTAGAAATTTAAGACAACATATATTTTGTTTGGATATTTTTATGGATCCTACATACATACATACATACAAACATACATACCGGTCAAAATCATAACCCTCCTTTTGGCTTTGCCGTAGTCGGGTAAAAAACAGGGAATAAGCTCACTTGTATAAAAACTAACTGTCACACTAAATGATATAGGTATCGTTATGTGCCGCACCGGCGGGATAGCAACGTTTGCGAGAAATTGGATGTGGGCGTCGTAAAGCGCTAGTTGTAACTTCGTTATCTCTCTGCTTTTAAATTAATTAAACCGTATAACAAGAAAACTTCCACTAATACATCTAAAAGCCTGCAATTTGACGTTCATTGTCATGAGTATGCGATTATCTCACCGAAATATTGTGATACAGGGGCAAAAAACTTTTCCTCTTCAAAAGCTTAGAATGTGGTGAATTTTATGAATATAAAGAAATATGTCTGATGTTAGGGCTTACATAACAACAATAAATCATGTTACACAATACGTGACTCTACACTAAACCATGACAATAAAGCGGCAGCTTCACGTACATACGTTGTCAGACACACGCATTAGTCACACAATCACAAGACTGGATGGAGAGCACACTGCAGTTAAAGCTGGATTTCATTTCGGTCTTTGAACCTATTCACTGGGGTAATCTGCGTACCAAGAATGAGTCAGAGGAAAAGAACTGTTTAGGTTTGTTAATTCAAATTAGCCAAATTATCTAGTGAGGATGGGAAGCAGACGACCTTTGAAATAAACTTCTTCGCAGCGGTGAATCAACCTGGATAAACTCGACATTTTGTTGGAAAAGAAATGCAGTCACATGAAATGATAAGACTAGGCCGAGTTTCGATAACTGAATTATCTTGATAACCATCGATCAGATGAGTAGAAGCGGAAAACTTTTTGAAGCTCTGCTCCAGACAATCGATTACAGAATAAGGAAAAACATCATAAAAGGAAAGAGGGGGAGGATTTCATCCGGATGTGTGTAGGAAAACACTGCCCGTGTAAATTATGATGCTATTAGAATGTATTTTGCTCGTGTGTAGGGGATCGTGTTTCGTGTGGTGGATTATTTCTTAATGTATTGGATCTCCAAAAACAGTAAACGTTTCACTCGTCTTCGTCATTCATATTTTAGGTTAAGTTAGAAGATTTTTTTAAAATTATGGATATTGTAAGCATGATTATTATAAACTAATCCTTAAAAAAATTACAAGGCCTTCCGAAAAGGGGAATTTATGAATGAAATAAACCGTCTACTGGCTTCGTTTTAAAGCCAAATAAATTACACTAACTGACATAAAATTTATTAGAGCACTATACATGAAATGTATCAAAATTTTATTACACAAACGCAATTAAATGACAAAAGTTTATTGTACGACTCTGAAACACATCAACATACGAGTAGACAGCAATAACTGAAGCGCATAATTGCGATGGCTATTCTATAGAGATTGAATTCATTCTCTTGGGCGATGCAGTTTTATCTGATCTGATTCAATTAAGTAAAGGGCTGCTTTAGCCATTACATAATTCGACTCCGAAAGGACGGGCTGCCAGATGTGCAAGGTGGAATCTAAATTGTAATGACTTTATTTGAATAATCAGGGGTTGGAACTTGGGCATGGGAAGTCATATCAGTTGGTGTTTGAGAAGATAGTTAAACAGTTACTCAATAGGGCGTTTCAGAGACTGAAGTTTGGACAGATATGGAGATAGTAGTGTTGTATTGTTTACCAGGCTGTTATAGGAACTCCACGCCCGAAACGTCTCTTATGTGAGTGGTTCAAACAATATTCATTTCATTCACCCTAAATTAAAGTATACTTCTGAAATTTTGAGATGAATGATTGAATCCTGGCAAGTGCCGAAATTAATTAAGCAAACCAAGAACAAAGTCCAAACAAATTAATCACTGGCAATTAGGGGTGAAAGAACATTCAAAAATAAATTAATACCTTATAGTCTAGTACAGTCATTAGAAAACATAGGCTTTATACGACGCTGTAAAACCGGGCAAGCACTTAGTACTAGTATTCAATGCATATGATGCGAACCTTGGACATTACTGACAAGTAGAGGAAATTCGGGAAATACTTAATCTAAAGCCACGTCAGAAGGGTTTCCAGAAGTGGCTAAGTAACTCTAACACCAGAGCAAAACACGAAAAAGAAAAACAGGGCAACAAAATGTGAGGCTAACGAACACGATACATCATAGTTTTTATGGAGTAAACCGCATTATCAAGCACAAACACGATGAAGATAAACTTGTAAAGGAAATGTAGATTAATTGCTCCTGGAATTTCTTTGAACAACGGATTTTGCTTACTCGTATGTCAATCTATCAATAATGTGCGTAAATCTTGAAGTAACAATACTTTTTTTTTTCAAGTTCTACAAAAATTGAAGATTCGTCAGAAAAAATTCAGGAAACAGCTGTTAATAAAGATTTCAAAAGACAATTATGAAGCGTTAAATCGTTTGTAAAACAACGCATCTTTGATATAAAGCTGAAAATCCAATTTCAATTACGTGGGATTTAAATTCTGTTGGCAAAATAGTTTAGCCTGCACATTACACACATGTCGTGATACTGAGAAGATAGGAGGCGAGGTTTCTATCGAGCTTAGCGTGCATAGTCTGTCTCTAACACGACTCAGGGCAAACATAATTACGTTCACCATGTTGACTTTAAGCGTTTAGTTCGTGAATTACCTCCTTGCGCCATATAAAAGACATAGTACCTACGTAACCTCGGCGAAAAGTTTTCAAGACTTGCGTTATTAAAATTTTCCTGAAAAGACAGAATTTCTAATAATGAAATGGGGGTCTTCTGTAACATAATTAATGTTTTTCATCAGGGTACGGTCTCCAGAGATGACATCAGGTGGTCTGTGGCAAGCGACAGTCATTAGTCACTTGCTTTTAGAATGGAATGCTTTTAAAAAAGGAATGGTAAGGAAGCTTAATAGTTTCATAATACAAAAGAGAAAATGTTCTTAAAAAATATATATATAAAGAAAACTCAGGACAGACTCACAGTTTCAATATCTTGGTAATAATGTTGGGGGGCCATGTCTATAGACACCTTCATGACAAATTTGCGGGTGAAAGCCGCACACAGGGAAGAGTGGAAAGTTATGGGGGAGACTTTTGCCCAGCAGTGGGACAACACAAGTTTAAAAAAATATATATGTTGATACTGCGGTAATACGATTGAATTCTAAACCTGCACGACGAAATAAAACCATCCTAGAGTATGTTTCAAAGAAATTTGATTTGAATTGCGGTGCCACCATTTGTAACTTTTGACTTGTATTAAATTGAATTCAAATTGAAGTCTTCGACGTACGAGGGGAACATTTCCATCGTATATACTTGACGATATTGCAATTGTGCGGAACACGAACCTACGGGCGTCACGTCACATCACGATATCACGTCTCTCGATCTCATAATGGAAACTCTAAGTGGCTCCATATTCAATTTCCCTCATTTCAAAATGAAAGCATGAAAACTCAGGCCTTAAGAAAATGTATTCATAACTATTTTGTACGAGAAAAAATTAGCACATTTCAATTTATTGATTTCTCGCCATTATACTTACTAAGTAGGTTTCAATATGAGGGATAGCAACGACGTGAACATGTTCCGAGCTTCATAAATTATACAGTGGTTCAGTGGAATCGTAGAAACTAGTGGGAACGTACTAGAATTGTTTACCCACCCCCTTTCCCTGTGCTGTTACAATGGGGTGAACTACCGTATGTCCTCAGACTTATTGTACGGTTTCTATTTAAAGATTGAGATAAACACATTCAGCAGTCTCCATACTAATGTATATTTCGGTGTCAAAACAATGTGAATAAGTAATTATTTGAGTTCATTATCATTTACTCTTTATCAAATAACTTTGTAAGGAGTCTATCTATCACCCACAATGTATGAGGTCGAGGTGTGGTATCGTTGATTTCAATTATGGAAAAAGCCTTATCAGAACCACGTAGGTAGGTATGGGTAATTAATTTGTTGTTAGATTTGCTCGAATAAAACCATTAACAAGTAAGCCCATTTCCTCCACCACTACTAAACAAAGTCTTCTTAAAATTATTGCGAGAGACAGACAGTTATATAATATCATAGAAAGGCTAAATCAAATTCAAAATAAGACATCCCATTATCCCTACCCAACAATGAAATCCACAAGGAAATGAAAGTTTCGTAACATCCAATTTTCCGTTCAGTAACAGAGCAATACGCAGCAAAAACATAGTCTCTTTATGGAATGGGTCGATGAAGTTTTCCGAAACCAATGTAGTATAATCAATGTAGGTCTGGTAGTCTTGCAGTCTGCGAGTCTGCGGGCGCGTCGCGTAGTTATGTAACATTCAGCAGTCCTGTCTAATCAATACTGGCGCCCGGCACTTCATGCTAGGGCCAATGTACGAGGGAAAAAGCTCGAAGCACCACTCTACGGATATCTTGGCTAGCATCTTGGCACAGGCTCTGCCTGACGTCGGTGTTTTGACGTTTTAAGTTCAGAGGATCACGTGTAAATGTGCCGTTTAGATTCAATTTCTAGATATCGGTCGAATTGATTTCCGTGGCGCCCAACGTGGGATTTTGTTTTCCTTACGTAATTAGATATGTTTCTAGCATAAAGATACATACTGATAAAACTTCTGCAGTAATTATTTTTATCTTTTCGTACAAAACTTAAGGCTTCCTTATTCCTCCAAGTTGGGAAATGCGGTCATTAGAATACAGCGCAAAGAAAGAGGGCGAAATGCTGACTGTACTAAAAACTTATCTCTAGAATGTTCCGAGGAAGAACCGAACCACGCTCACGATTTTTACAATGTGAATAAAATACCTACTCACTATTGCCTATTAAATCCTACGGCACTAAGAAGATGGGATTGTTCACGAACTGCCGGTTCATCGCGAAGCCATAAAAACGTATTTTCCAACCGAACTACATTGCCTGAATCCGTCTTCCAAACCATGAAATAGATATTTATCATGTAGTATTATCATAGCTAGGCCAATTTGCGTAGAATGTCTATAAAATGGGGGAACTCTCAGAATAGTAGGGGCAATGTTTCGGATAAAGAATGTCATAGTACATTTTATTACTTGCGTTGGCATTCCTTCTTTGGCACAAATAGGCCACAAATCACATTATTCTTTGCGACAGTGGAAAATGTGTTACATTTCTACATGCATTAAATTTGAGATTTAATTTATATCGTTGCATTATTGTTATTTTAAACATATTATCCCATTTTCATTCCCATGTATGTGTATGTTACAGCTCTTGTATTTTTTTATATTTAAGTAAAATAAAATATTCTACTGAAAGAGAAATGGTTGGCTGAAAAGGCAACCACCGGACATATTTTCTTAGTCTCGATGCGACACTCTGGAGAATATATGGGAGATTGTCGGCCACAGACCACATGGCGCACTTAAGTAAAGAAATCTGTCAGAAATTATTCGGAACTACTCGCAAGACAGAGACAAATGCTCTATATCTGGATTCTCGCAAAACCAAGAAACATTTCTAGGTAAGAATGAATATGATAAGAATGTTTCGTAGCTAAACCAGATAATAAATTCTCACTATGGAAATTCAGGACCATAAATTCATATTACTTTCGTATTCCTTCAGTAGCTTATGGAGGTACGATCTCTTACACATACGTAACTTACAAAATATATCTGGATGAGAATAACATCGAATTGCTTTGAATTCAAAGAATTTATTTCATAACTATTTGGCGTGTCATGGCGAGTATGTACGAATATTTAACATTCTTATATTATGACAAAAAATATTTTCATTGATATAACTGGCACTTCTTTATGACGGATGGAGAATCCGCTAAAATCACATCTACGAGTATAACACAAACCAAAATACAAGAATCATTCCGTAAGAAAACAGAATCTTCGTAACGTCGAAAAGCCAGGAGTGAGCTTACTGATAAGAGCAAAAATACTTTTCTTAAAGGAAACCCTGGCGATGGGCCAGCGAAAAGGTAAGACGAAAAATAAAACTCTACCTACGTATGTTGCTGTCCTAGCCATGTTCGGTGGTACGGCGGGGTAGTATTGAACTACAAGTAACTGTGTCAATGACAAGCACGCACGTAACTCTAACAGGCTATTGCGAAAGGATACCCTGAATTTTGGTTTCAAGGACTTTCTTCAGCAACCCCAGCCATAAACACGAATTCATTCGAATAGCGACACGCAAGTCCCCCTATGACCTTTCTTACTAATATAAGTTTGACGTAAGAACACTGTGTCAGTCTGTTAATTTATAAGCGTAGGTAGCTTCGGTGATGTTCTCCATTTTGAAGATACGGCGAGCGTACAGAAAGCGGAGATACATTACCGACTCTTGAAAATCGCGACGAAGAGTACACAGATATCGTAAATGGTGGATGACTGGAAGCTCCTAATGGTGGTGTTCATTTACATATAAATTGTCATTTTTTTCCACGCCAAAAATACGTTGATGGATCCATTCTTATCTGTCATTGCTGAGATGAAAATGGAAAAGTTATATTCGATCCAAGCCTTATTAAAGTCAGACACAAATATAATCGGTAAGGTACATTCTGAATGTCTAGACGCAGCAATATTTTGGGTAAGGGGATAGCAAAATCATATGTCTCTAAAATAAAAGCCAAAAGGCAAACTGACAAGAGCGCATGTATTTCTACAAATGTTAAATTTTTCTACGGAATACTAAAAAAACTGACCATTTTACGCTACGGGTATCCTCGAACCCGTATAATCTGATAATAAAAATGTTTGCCGAAATAGAAAGACGAAATGGTCCCAGAGGTATGTCGGATACGTAATCCTATCTGATTTATAATACAGCACACACTGAAAATATTTTGCACTTATATTCATAAAATAAAGCAAAAGCGTACACTGTCGAAAGAAACATAGGTTCATTACATTTCTTTAAGTGTGTTAAGGTCAGTAGTAACACCCAATGCTTAAAAGTTGGAAATGTGGTATATTACGAGTAGATCTAAAAATAAGGCGATCTGATTCTAGCGATACGAAGTTTCAAGTTTGACTAATCGAGGTTGTCGCTGAATTTCAACGCTAAGCTATTCTCGTAGAATCGTAGACCATCGATCGGCTACGATAAATTACTTCTACCTTGCTACGCGTCTTTAAACTGTCAAATTTCATTTAATCCTCGTTCATCAAATTACAGTAATACAAGACGAGGCGTTAGAAAAATAAATTTCCTTCCCAAAGGAAAACTACTGAATGTTTCATTGGATCTTGTTCAGTTTCCCACAGGGGATATTCCTACGTGCAAGGACGACAATGTACATAAGAGCTACTTGCATAATGAAATCGCAACATTTGAATAACATCGTCGAGGCTCTCAACCCTACCAGGGAAACAGGATAACTCCGTATATGTAAGTACTTTCTGGAACAACCGTAATTTTGAATACTAAACAGCCTAAGAGACTTACAAATAAGATTATTCTGCCACATGACTGCTCTCAATGATCTCGAAATTACTTCGATCAACTCCTCAACTTAATCGAGTTATTTCATCAGAGTTGGAAAACGTATGAGATCGTTCTTTCATTCCCCTCTATGAAGACTCATCTCAACAAGTTTTCAATTAAATGTTTTCTGAACTGGAATGTTGCACAACACTTGAGTTCAGCAAAGTCGTTGTTAACAATAGATACGAATAGCGTAGTTCTAAAGCCCCACTAACGCTATTGTGCTCCAAGAAATATTACGAGGGTAAAACACACTTGGAAGCTGCTACCTTCGTATCTAAGCTCTTACGTTGTATTTCTTTTTTTATTTGCACCAGTCGGTGATCCCAAGAATACAAATCAAATATTTATTTTATGGAACAGCGGAACGATGGCAATAATTTCCGTAGTGAGAAATACAATCTTTCGAGTTCGATAGTCAACATTACAAGCTCGTAGGAGGCTGAGTAAATAATTTGAGACGCCATTAATAGCCCACTTTTATGCTAGCACTCCCCTTAGAAAAAATAATCGGGAAAGTAAACTGACCTTCAGGCGCTTAATTGGTTCCGCTTTTCCACTCCATCATTAGCTATTTAATCTTCGTAAACAAAACCTTAATTGAAGCAGGTTTTACGATATGAGATTCCAAGTAATTATGTCATTCTCATTATGGTACATTGCTTCCATCCACTGTTGTATCTATCTACGATTCTACCGTAGCTAGTCACGCCCAATGTTCTGGAATTTTCCCTCCCCGCGTAATACGTACCTGCCTGAACCCGGGGTTACTCAGGGATTACCCCAGAAAATGCTCTATCTATATTATTCTATTTTGAAGAACGTACAGTTTTATGTGAACGGATTTCAGATAAATCCTGGACTTAAGTTGTATATTTGGGCTGGAATTTTCTGGGATCGGAACAAGTCTGAACCTAAAAACCTCTAGGGGTCTCATTTTGTATATTTATACGACCTCATACGCATTTGCTAGAAATGAAAGTATAACATGAAACCTATTCTTTTATTAAACCATTAACGAACAGATTGCCTAACCGAATACTTCTGTGAACGTACTTAGGTATATCGCATCTAGAAAGGATTGTGCTATAAATTTTTATTTCTCCCTGCTGAGAGCAGCACTTGTGAGTGCAGCTCCGGGCAAATGTCGGTTTTACCATAAAACTGTATTAAACTCACCTCTGGCCTTTTCAGCACATAATCTAAACGAGCGAACGTCAACGTCATCCACTTGCAACAAAGTACGACCCTCAGCGGTTTTATAATATGATGACATAGTTCAATTTCCGACTGCATATTGTCTGCACAACATTATAACTCACTTTATAGCGTTCACAATACTAGATGAAATGACAACTGCGTTGTGGAATCGTCTGGCACTCGTACGATCCATCTCATTCGAGTTATTGATACGTTGACAACGTGGTTCGATTAAACTGAAGAAAAAACTTTTTGAAGAAAAAAACCAAACACAAAAGAGTGTAAAATAACTTTTCTTTCGGAAGTCGGTGGCTTTGTTTTTTATTTCATTGACTATGACCACCGAAATCCGAAAAAGGTTAGTTTGGATATTAACAAAAATGTTCATCTTTGAAAATTACAAGTATGGAAAAAAACGGATCTATACGGACAACGTCACGAGATATGCATTATTGTTATATACTAAAACCTTTCCCAGAATGTAACCTACACTTTTCTGAAAACCGCATCAAAATCGGTTCAGCCAAACGCGAGATAATCGCAGACATACATGCAATCGTCTTTGAAAACTTACATTCCAAGTAAGCAAAAAATTCCCTATCTCAAAAACTACTGAACCGATTTTGATGAAACTTGCAGTATTCCCAAGTTGAAAAATACCTAGTACAACAAAGAAGAATTACTTAAATCGGACTTGTAGTTCCGGAGATATGAGAACACAAACATAAAAATGTACACATACACATTTGAATTTGGCAAATTTGTTCAGACGCTGATATAAACTAACATATCCGAAAACTTCCCTTTGAAATTGATAACCTTCTCTTTTTTTAAGTCGGTTAAAATGTGACCTAATTTGAAAGGACTAGAAGCAAGTTCTAAATTGGCATATTGAATTCATGTCTATTGTCTAAGCATATTTCTTAACGGGAAACGCCGATGGGAATTCCAAAAAACATTTAATTTTCTTTCCTTCAAGATGCATCTAAAAAATACGCTTAGTGTTTGTGCCTGATTTGGCAGGTGACTTCGATTCGGGACAGTTATTTGTCAGTACCTTACACATAAGTGATTTTCAGTGTTCCTCTAAGTGTGCTTCGTCATGACAGCTGATATTCTTGGGAAGCTTCGCCTCTATCCTTAAGTGCATAATGTTGCGTGCCAGACACTGAACACAGTCAATTTGCAGTAAATCACCTAAGAGGTCAGGAGTGACGTGAATCGCGCTACACGAGCGCTCTAGAATCTCCTAAGGCAGGTAATAACTACCTTGTGTCGGTTGTCTATTGAAGGTTTGCTTCGTAACTGAAAAAACTACTACGGGACTCAATACGACCCAAAATATTCAAGAGAGATCGACCAACAAGCTTACTCTGCTCGCAATACCGTATAACAGGCAGGGCGAGTACAACCGTTCTATCGATTTAGTCTTCCTGCGCGCCTAGGACATCGAGCGGCATCGCAGCGCACTACGCCATGTCATAAGGAATTACTATGAATACGTGCTAAGCTCTTGTTAAAAACACGATTCGATAAATTAAATTTCTGGTATCGTAATTCGAGATTAACTTCCACTAATGCCTCACACTAGTATTTTATTGGCATGCTGCCAGGATCCTCTCTGTTCCAGGAACGGAACTAGTCGAGTGCCCATTAGTTGACGTATGACTACTACCTTCAACCCCTATATGGGGCAGAACTTGTGTGAAATATGTATGGTAGAACGTGAACTATTCAGACTTCGTGATAGGTTGACTGTTACGTAAGCTATCGATCCCGAAATTTGACAAGACGAGAAACATTGTAATTTTAAAACCACAAACCCAAATGTTGGTTCTAGGGAGCCGAAATGTAAAATGGAAGCCTAAAAACAAACAGGTCAACAACTAAAAAACAGAATCATCCCTGCCCTAATTTAAACAAGAGATAACAAGCCCCCAACAACAAAATTTCGTCATAATTATTAATGACACTCGTAAAAGTTGGAAGCCGTTCAAACGTACTTAGTCGTAAGGCTCAGTTTTTGAAACGCGTAAACAGAAATTGGTAACAATTTGGCGCCAGTGCATCTAAGTTATGAAACTTGCAGCGCGACCTGGCCGGATCGATAGCGACCTCTTTAGCGACCAATGCACCAAGTTAACTGCCCGGGGAAACCGTAGCGTGTGCTTTGTTACATTACAGAAATAAGTTGCCTCCGTTTAAATCTGGTCTATATGGATTGCCGATCCAGTTTTTAAACTAGTTTAAACTGTCTTTTGTAATTGTAGTTGTGAATTCGTCGTCACGGAAAATGTATCATCAAAGGACCCGAGTAAGTTGAAGAGTATTTTGTCATGACATAACTTGAGTGACAGAAATCGGATTAGACACACCCAATCGCACTTTGTTCGGTAAAGTGGAACTGAAGATATAGCGAGAAATATTGGTTAAAGAAACTTCCTGAATGTTTTTCTTTAATACTTTTTGATATAATAGTGACGTTAACTTTAATGGTTAACTCTAACAAAACATTACTTTATTACTTATTTTGAATTTAATTTTTACTTGATAAAACTGAAAAGCCTAATTATTACAGCAATAGCAAAGTACGAAGATATCGATGAATTCAAGTGAACCAAACAGCAAATGGTTTTATAATGAATGCTAGTATTTCATACCGAAAGCGGTGCCCTAATTGAACCTACAATACGACAAAAGAATCGATATAAACGTTTTGAAATGGTGAGCGACCATCGTCTGAATAAATACGAACAATTTTCCTTCATTTCGCTGGTATAAAATAAAAACCTTTGAGATATTTCCGAAGAAGACTTTTATCGTTGTAATCCTATACAAAGTCAAGCTGGGCAGATGAAGACTTCGCCATTTTACAAAGTAAAGGAAGGATACGAAAGAGAGCAAGAATAAAAACCGATGTTGGATGTTCCGTTTTTTCTTTTTTGTCAGTAAAAGCATTTGTTCTGTTTAGAGGTTTTTCTTTTAGCTGACATTTTTTCAAACAAATAATCGTATTTGTTTGAGTTACAGCTATAGAAAGAAATTTATGAATGGAGTATTAAGGTTTTCTTTACTACACTTACTAGTTACAGTGTTATCCTTTAGACCTACTAGAAAGATTTGTAAGGCTCCATTACTATGGAAAATACGGTTACTTCCGCTGACGATATCTTTGCGTTAACAAAAGGTGCCATTTCAGGTAACATGAGCTGCTCTTACAAAACATGTTATCTCTGAGGTCTTGCGAAAAACTGCGTAAAGGGTTTAGTACGAAAAAATGATATCATCTGAGTCCTGAACAGAACGTGGAGTCTCTTAGAGTAGGCTTATCCGCCGATGTAACACCTCTCCGTCTTCTATCTTATGCCATCCGTATACTTCAATATTACGTAAAATGACTACAAAGTTTGAACTATATTCGGGGCTTAATAAGTTCAGAGAATATTTATATATCACTTTGTTAATACTTTTCGAAAGTCTTGCGTCTTTGTTAATGTTGGCATATCACGAAGACCACCTTTGAAATAGTAATGATTTGAAACTTACTTTACGTACAAAGGTAACCTATACCTATGTATTTTAGGTACAGTCCTTGAAGATATCGAGCGTACTGTAAATGTTAGTTACTGAGACCTTAACGCAGTAAGAAGAAAGGAGAAAATATTAGATAAACCGTACAATAAAAGTGTATTAACGACGCAAGTTGGGCGTATTTTTCTCATTCACATGCTAACTGTAAAGACACACGTTGGGCTATAAGTAAAACTAAGGTATCGTTTGTTTTGTGAAGAACAACGCCCTAATAATGGCAAAAGTATGTAATTGGAAAACTGTAGCTTTAATTAAAAAGGTTGGGTGTCTGCAATGCATTATTTTGTTCACGTCCATCGTCAGATGTTGGCAGCACAGCTAAAAAACTTCAATTAACAAATTGAATTAAAAATAGGTAATCAAGTGTGCAGTAATCGACACTTTTTCCATGAAATTAAAATAGCTTAGTTCACGTAAGCTTTGTTACTAAGCGCACGATAACTATCAGGTGTTCTAGATCCCTATCTATCATTACGAAGTACTACCTTCTGTGTGCGCCCTATTACGAGCTTTTCCCTAGCCGTGGCCTCCGTATATTTTGCAAAATATTTCTTTGTCGTCGGGAAACTTATCATGGCCAGGCAGCCGCACGCAACTTCTACCCCTTTATAATTCTACGTGACTGCAAAATTTTTAAGTTTTGAAACATACGTCGCGGGTCTTACGTAACAAATACAAGCTGTTACCGCGCCCGTAACAGCTTCAGTAATTTCCTTCCCTGGAAAAAGATAAATAAACCTCAAGCCGAAACCGTCTGTTACTAACCGTCCCTCCCAGACATCACAATATTCGTATTAACTTCAAATTAAGAAAATTCCTTATGAAATATTTAACAACTTAAGTTGCGTGACCTTCGGTATTAAAAAGTTCTTCGGTCGAAGAAAATTCTCGCCCTAAGAGATTTCACCCTAAAGTGGCGGTCATTATGATGCCAGTAACAATGTTCGACGGGCCTGAAACCGAGATAAATATTCATGTCTCGCTGGGGATTCTGAAGTCGACATCGCTCCGGATAGTCCTCAGGCAATGTACGAAAAAATAATAAGCAGCGAGTATTTCGGCGACTAACACAATTTACTGAAAAATGACAAGCTTTCCTATTCTTCTTTTTTATCGTTGTGATCATTTTGAATAGGTACAGACTAAAGAAGCCAATTTTCAGAAGTTAAATAATGCAAATTACCAAACTGGTTTTGTAATTTTAGGATATAATTTTCTTACAACGTATTGTATCTTATTGACCAATCATCAATTCAAGTGGTAATTTATTCATTGAGATATGGAATACCGCTTTAGTTTTTTGTTAATTGAATTGAAGTTAACGGCTGTATAATAATACTCCAAGACGATACCTACAGGCTCAAATCTATTGTACGCTATTGAATGACAGAGTATTTAACACCAACAGATGATTGAATATAATTAATGGCACAATCTGTTGTTTCGTCGAGCACTAACGAGGTACCCGCCGACAGCACTGTAATTAAAGCTCTTCAAAAGGCGCGCGACGTTACTCTGCTAATGTTCAGATGCTCCTGAATAATATCCTCATTAGGACAAGGAGTTACACAACATCTGCGATCGCCACCCACGACAGCACAAGAGTTATGAGGACACGCTCTCATTCCCGACATCCTGCGGGAAGTGCGGCTACTTGCGTCAGCGTCGTGCAGGACCTTAGCCTCACTCTGTAGTTAGCCTGTTGTAGACGATCTCTCAGACGACTGCAAGTGTGATATATGACATTCATCGTAGTCAGCGAACTGATTCGCCATCATACACTTAAGGGCCAAGAATATTAGCAATCTGATCTCATGAATGGAAATTCTCCATGCACGTGCAATTCACACTGCCTCCAATGCGTTTGCATCTTATGAATTTACCCTGGAGATCTCTGCGAATCGAATCGAGTTATCTCTAAAAGGGTTTCCGTTTTGACGTGCCCCATATTCGCAAGGCTGTTTTCTAATTTCACAGCCGACTGCCTATTACGGGCGCTAAAAGATACGAGTGGAGTTGTGTGTTATATGTGGGGCGAGATAAGTTTTTCGAATAAGCAGAAACTTGTGCTAACTGGAATGAAGTACAATGGATTACATAAAGTTAGTGGAAGTAGCCGTCGGCACGAAACTATATTTCAAGCAGCACTGTGCATAAAACGATGTGCGGATTAATGTTTTGAATAGGCGAGTACGTCCGTTAATGATGTTGAAAAATGAGACGCACGGACTATTCAGGTGTACTCATTCATAAGCCATAATGCAAATGGCACAATGTTGTAACGGGTGTGGAAGGCCAACTATTCATATGTTAGCCGGCAATCCCTACTGGTTGGTGTGTCCAACAATTCATTCACATGAGGAAGTAACCTTACTTTACAATTTGCAAATCTCGTAGTAGGTACTAGGAGTTGAATGAATCATTTATTCTAATCTGTCACGGTAGAAGCAAGTCGAGCTCTAGAAAATGATTATGGGCCAATCACTCTACGGTAGGTCAAAAGACGGTTGTAGCATTGGATTTCAGAAAACGAACGACAACATTACGGGAAGTACAAACCAATAACGTAATGATTGCATAGTTACGGTACTATATTTGGAGCAGTACAAGATTCGGCCTGTATTTTTCCGCTATAAAAGCTAGCGTACGTGGGTATCCAGTGGAGTATTTCGCCTACGGATGTGTTGGTAACCTTGGATGAAGATGAGCTCGTCTTGGAGCGCGTGCTGTGTCCTTTGACACAAATGCGGATGCGTTCAATTGGCGAGGCGGCCGTTATCGAACCGCGTTAAACACCACGCAAGGCTGCAGTCCCGCACTTTTGCGATGTTTCATCAAATCATTGGTGAAGAATAAAGAAGGATCTATACAAAGGCTAATTAAAATATATACAAATAAAATAAAACATCAAAAATTTTCTCAAAAAACGTGTCATCCGATGTTTCTTTTATTTGTTGTCTGGACAAGATTTGCATATAAATTCCTTTTTTATCACTTCGAATGTACAAATCTGAGTAACCCTGCACTAGGAATATCTGTTTCAAAAACCAGACGCATGAAAGATTCTTTATGAATAAAATTTCTCCGGCGAAAACGGGGCGGGTCCTTAGTAGTAGAATAGAAAATTTATTTTCACAAATATAGCTGGACGGTTTCAGGCTTACACAGACACAGTTTCTACCTCGGAAGGTAAATTCTACTTAGTTACAAAGTGGGACATGCATGATAGCAAAATCGATAGCAGTTTGCTCTTCAAATAACCTTCAGAACAGCTATAGGTCTATCAATTCGCTATTTAATGTGTTCCCTGGTTAAAATAATATCTTTACTTCTATACTAATATTATAAAGCTTGATGAAAGATTGGTTAAACGCGTTAATCTCAGGAACTACTGGTTCGAATTTAAAAAATCTGTTAAAAAACCAAGGAAGGCTATGTAACTTCACTCTAACCAATACGAACCGAGTAGCGAGTGACACCGCGGGGAAGAGCTAGTCATAGATATAGGTATAGGTACTGTGATATTATTTCCATTCTACTCTAGTGTTGCCTGCTTGAGAAGAGGGCGTTGCCAATTTGGTTTTTTCACGTTTTAGGAGATTTTCCTCCAATTAAACCACTTATTTTTTCACTTGTCTCTCTCTGTCTACCGACAAAGTTTGTGTGAGTAATTTGTCGATTACCATCTATAGGTATCCTACCTACCTAGTAAAGGAAGAACTATGCTTTTGGTGCATTCATTTTTTTCCTTGCCTTCCTTCTGAGCAGGCGGAAAGGACTTCGATGTATAAATCATCATGAAATTAGAGATGGACAGACTGACTGACCGACTGCCGCATGAATAGTTGACATTTGACTGCAAGTCAGCAAAAAAGGCCGACTAGTCGGTAAACCCGATCATATTTGTCGTCGACTTCTGAGGATATCGAAAATGTCAGCGGCGTTTCATATAAAGCCAATTTACCCGCATTGAGTAGATTATAACATGCACTAGAATCATCACATCGAAAAAACTTTTTTTTTATAAGTTCAATTTACATTTCTCTTGAAGACAAATGATTGATTAAAAAATAAGAGGCTGATTCATACATAATTACATTAGATTAATATTAACAAGTTATAATTTCACATAATTATCACCCCAGCTAGATTACTCGCCCCTTTTGCAGTCGCCAACTATTGGCGGCCTTACCTAACCACTAGTACTAGCTACAAATCAGATAAGATTTGTTTCTAAAATTGTATAAATAATATTTATTTGTCAAAGTCTATGTCCATGTTTCAATTCTTTTGAATGGCGTGAAAAGGATAGAGTTACTTGACTTATTTCCAATTGGAAAAGACAAAACCGAGCCAATATAGTGCATCAGGTACAAAAGGTTGCCACACCCATAAATGTAAAAATCTGTTATTAACACATTAAAGATATATTTTTAATTCAAGCAACATTATCATTTTGTCCTTTTTACTTAGATAAAATATTTTTATTTTCCATATTATTTTTTCTAGTTAGGCTAATGATCAATATTATTAAAAATAACTTTTTATACACCAATATTACACGATACAGACCTCAAAGATCCACTTCCTAATGATTTACATGGTTAGAAGTGGCAGGAAAAACACATAAGGTTTATGCCCAATTTGAAATATTTGAAAAGTCTGAAAGACTTTTTTATTGCTCTTCTTATTTTTCAAAATAGGCACTATTTCCTTTGTTAAAAGAAAACCTTATAGGAAACCCCATTAAAAAGTGCATTCCAAATAATGAGATGAACTTATAACAAGCCAATATGGTACTCTTCTTTCCAATAAATAGGTAAATAAAGAAGCCAGTATAAATTAATGGTCAGACAATACCATTTAACAACTGTAAAAAGTTTTATTTTTACAGAAGTCGCAACAGTAACTCTTTGATAGCAGATTTACAAATTGGGATCTCCTTTAACAAGGTTTATTCTTTGCTCGGAATCTACCCCGAGTTAAAACATTATACTTGGGTGGGGCACCACCATACCCTAAAAAGTCTTTTTTCATGTTCTAATAGAGCTGGATTTTCCCTTATTGGAAAATACTAATATTTCTGAACGGCTCACACTTTTCGGTATGAGATGCTCTTGGCAATAGTGTAAGCTCACTTGAAATAGCATTCCCAAAGGACATCCTGAACTTAGATGCCAACAGATTACGAGAACTATACATTTATTACTATGCAAGTCTTACGGTGGACTTTGATGCAAATCTAATTGTGTTTTATAAAAACTAAGATTTATAGGAATTCCGTCAAAATCATGCCATGTGGCAAATAAGAAACTAGTGAGATTTTGTTTTACCTTGAGTCATGAAGATTTTAGCTGAGAAAGATGTATAAATTCATGTATCTATTTGTCCTACCCAACCTAATCTTAGATGACCCATTGACCGTTCCTGGATTATACATAATCATGCCTCAATGATGCTTTGTTCTGTGATTAGGTAAGGTTTCTAATAGTAAGTACATAATTATATGTTTAAAAAACCCGAAATGGTTCCTTGTGTAAAAAAAGTTTTAGATAATGAAAATTAGAAAAACATCCGGTTTGTTAGTTTTACCGTTTTGCCGGTATTTGTTATTATTTTGCATAATTAACTATGATGTTAATCATGAATTAAAAATATACTAAATATAGAAGTTATTACTGAAATAAGTTTACCAAAAGTGCCATGCGTTAAAGAGATGCCTTAGGAATAACTTTTAATTCAAAATCTCGTTAAAAACATACAAATACAATGCAAAAAGGAACCAACGGCAGGGGCGTGGCCTTCTTCAGTTATTTGTTCATTTTAAAACGATTACATTCATATATTTTTTCTTATATAACATTCCCTTGTATGTCAAATGTATTTAGGGCTATATCAAAACTGAAACAGGCGTTTAAATCTAATGAAAATAATTAATACTCACGTCCAGGGACTCCTTTGACGCCATCTTTCACACACAAACAAATTAGTTTGACGTTTCTCAAAAAATCGATAACAAGGCTCGTTGCTCCGTTCGGATACTTGAACAATAGAAATTGGAACTATTGTCCGTTACTTATTAGAAACCTATACGAGTTTTAATATTCGACTTTTATTGGACTTTAGAAAGAAAAACGAAGGAATTAATTAATTGTACCTATAGTCCTACTATCCACATACATTTGGGAATAATGGGAATCAACCCTTATTGTATTCATCATCGTTGCATCATCACTAAGTCATTGAAAATTACACTGCCCAAATTATAATTTATTTCTATCCATTTGTGAGACAGGTTGACAAGTTATCCAATAAGGGAACCAAGGACGAGTCGGATTCATGCACGGAGGCTATTAAACGTAAAGGGCTATTGAAGGATCACGGTGGATTTTAATCACCCTGGACGGGAGAAAACATTTGATAATTAACCATGATAAAAAAAAACCATTTTCTAAAAATAGACAGACAGACAAACGGCAAGGAACGGACAGCGAAGTCTTAGTAATAGGGTCTCGTTTTATCTTTCGGGTACGGAACCCTCTAAACGGTAAAAAATATCGTCTGATGTATGGGAGCCCCCAGAAATATTTATTTAACTATCTTTTTAGTACATATCAGTACCGGCCTTTCTACACCATTGAATATTAGAAAAATCTTTAATCCTGGCCAGGAATCGATCCCGCTGATTTTGGAAAAAAAAACACAATCAACCCCTTCACACCATTCGATAGTGTTACTAAGTTGCCAACAAGGATCAAATGCTTTGAAGTAATCATATACAGCTTGGCAAAAAAGAGTAGAAAATCGGGAGGTCGCCACTGTGCTGTTCATGTGGCAACTCGCTGTGAACGAATAGAGTATCAACCTATCGTCTTGATACTTTGATTTCTAATTTTTTTTTGTTTAAACAACTAATTATTTATTGTAATCAGTATGTAGTACATCATTTAATTGAATAAGAAATTCTTCTCATGATACTGCCTAAAAATAATTATATTAGCTGTAAGCAATCCTGTGTTTTTTTTTTAAACTCACACTTAACCAATAAAATAATCCGCCAAATTTTTTAATGTCAGAAACGCTAGTCTCCTAAAAAAGTTTTTTAGGTAACTTACGGATTCAGGTATCCACCTGTTGGCCAATTAAAAAGAAAAAAATTTGTTAGTAAAACATTTATCAAAAATAATAAATATTTTTTTTTTGTACATTTCTAACTTTTATGATATAATAAACATAGTTGTCACCTTATGATCACATTCAACAGCAAAGTTATGTGGAAATCGAATTTAAATTAACATATTGCAAAGTACGACACTCACGTATCAACATTTCACTAGCGCGCTATACCAAAGTAATGTCAGACGAAATGTAAACATAACCTATGTGCTCGATGATTATTTTAAAAATTCCTCTTATTTCATATGCAAGCAATTCAAAACAGAATGGGGTTCATTAATTAACACATGATTCATCTAAAAATAACAAAGCAAACAAGTATATACCTGTAATATCAGCGGTTCTTTGGTAAACATCGTTGAGATCGGTAAGTATGGTTTTGGCCTCTTTTTCTGCCAAACAACGCCTTTAAATCTTGTAAATAATGTCTCTACCAGCACTTTGGATGGTTTTATTCATTTTTTATCACGTTTTCTTTTAATTTTGTGGAACAATTATAAATTATACAAATTCGCGAACTTTGTTTACATCAAATGACATAACTTTTTAAATGTTGCCAGCAAACAAAAAAATTAGTTCCTTTTCTAGACTTTTTTGCCAAGCTGTACTTAAAACTTAACGTGCTCGTACTAATGGATATGGAACCCTAAAAACTATAATATCAAGAAAATACTTTGATTTATTTTTATTTCATTTGCTTGTTTTGAAAGAAGTGAAGATAAATTACAATCTCAATCAGTATTTAGTTTCGTTAGTAAAATCCACCTTTATATCATAAAAAACGTTGACAACTTGCTAACCCCTGATCTGTGTAACCAGATTTATAATTTTATTTTGTAGTTTTATAAGCTGCAGAGTTACGATTTCAGAACACGTTTAGAATGGTTCTTATCCAAGAAAGCTTAAAAATCTTAATCTGCTAGAAGTTTTTTATTTGATTCTCACTTAAATATTCTTTTGAGCTATCTGAATGTTTTTCTGATTTTTTATGATTAACGTTACGGGCAATCCACACGTACTAACAACACTGAAAGAAAACGTCACACTACATAACAAATAGGTGCAAGATAAACCTAATTGTAAGCGGTAAAAAAAATATGTATTCGTGTCATAAAATAATAAAAATAGCCTAAACTAGAACTGAGTTAACAAAGGTAGTTAAATAATTTTGTTATGTGTTATCAGAAAATTACTAACCGGCGTTTTAGAAACTGTAAAATAACGTAGACGCCTTATTGTTGTATGTGTTTGTAATTATGTTAAATTTTATGTTTTGCTGATTTTCAATAGGTAGCAAACGAGTTGCTAAGTATTTTTCATTAATTTCTAAAGTCTACTTTCACTTTTGAAGACGAATTCGTATACCCTTTTTTTGAGAATTATTGTGGATTGCGTTTAAAACAAGCATTAATGTTTTTTTTACTAACCAGGTTTCACTATGAGGATCAGAAGATTGTCGGCTGTATTTTGGACAACATGCATTATAGCATTTGTTTTTATACTGTACGTGGTGACAGATTTGAGTTTCAAGTTGCCAAGCATAAAACCTGCTGTACAGGATCTTGATGTGAGTTTGAAAATATTGAAATAATAATAAATGTAATTCTAATGTCCATCTTTTAGACTGCCTTTGACATGGGTCTATCTTTTTTTTTAAATAGGTTGAAGATAAAATCTCAGTAAGTATCTTTGGCTAAATTAAAACTATACTAATATTATAAAGCTGTAGAATTTGGTTGTTGGTTTGGTTAAAGAGCTAATGTCAGAAACTACTGGTTCAAATTGATTTTTATTTGTGTTGGGTAATCCATTTATTGAGTAAAGGAAGTGAGTGGGGTTGAAACCCTGGGGAACGGCAAGTTCTTATTATTTATGACATCTCTTACTGACACATGTTTTATACCTTATTATTCTGATTTAAAAGATATAGAAGAGGATGTTGGCCAGTTGTGGGAAAGAACAGACTGGAATAATGTGATTCTAGTCCTTTAAATAATAGATTCTTTCAATTTTTGCAAAATGGAATGGGGTTTCCCTTGACCACAATCTTGTCTGATGGAAAGCAAATAGTACTTATTCTATTCTAAAAATTCCCTCATCTGTGATTAATTTCAATTACATTACTGTCCTTTTTATGTCTATTCTGTGATTTTGCCCCTCAAAATGGAATGTCTATTATTTATTTATCTATTTAACAATAGGTACACCAGCTGTACATACATAAAATAATAAAAAAAAGTACATATTTATATAAGAACCATAACCTTCTTATGTAAATACCAATTACAAGTGTACACAACATTCACATAAAATACAATCAAGCATTGTAGGTTAGTAAAAAATGAAATAAAGAAGTGTAAATTAAACAAATTAACTAAACTATGTAATTATTGATGTTGACTAGGTTTTGCCCACACTCTGTACTCAAGAAGTCTAGAACAAGTATCTAATGTTTATTTTTGTAGTCACATTGTATTTTTACATAGACAGTTGTATTTTTCTGCAGTAAAATGGAATGTATATTTTTTGTGAGATTAGAGATGTTACAATTTGAATAAATCTATCTATACTAGAACTTTCCAATCAGGAAACCCTGAGCCTGGGATATAACAGGCTATTGAATGAACACCATGGATTTAGTAAGTCTGAGTCTGTTTTAGAGCCTCCGTTCGTGATTTTACAACACAAAAAAAAGTATATATAATCATAGAACATGATTGTATGAAGGTAAAGCAGTTGACAAAACAGTTAAGAGAGTCAGTTTGTTATGTGAATATTTTACTGCATTGTCTGAATTGTTCATTAAGTCCAGTCTTATCAGAACAATAACTTAGTATCACTAGACATTCTATTACTTATACATGCTGAGTTCAGTTACCTTGCGCTTCATATTATATTACATTGGTATCTTTTAAGCCTCGTAGAACTTGCCATATCCATTTTCAATTGTTATTTTTTCATAAGGGATATCTAAGGTGTAATTACAAAGATTAAGATTCACTTACACAAAGTATTTGATTTTTTCATATTATAAATAACAAAAGAAAAACAAATAGGGTTGGCAAATAAACAAATAGAAAATAGCAGCGTCCAAAGGATTCGTCCAGAAGGATACAAGTCTGAGTCCTGTACGCAGTTAAATTTATTCTCTCTGCAAAAAAGCCTCCTAACACTCTTTTCAGACAAAATGGTCATCATTTGAATCCAAGCTGCGACACATAGAAAATGAATTAAATCAACATCACGCTGTAGTTGGTGAGATAAAATCTGCCGTGGACCAGATTGTTGAGCAGTCACAGGAGTACCACCCTCCCCAGAAAAGGCCTAAAGAGGTAGTAAACAGGGAAACTCCCAAGGCCAGAGAATATAAGGCTGTGGGACCCGAGCCGCCGAAGATGATGGTGAAGATTCCTTTCAACGAATCGTCATGTCCTATACAGAAACAATCAATACCAAAGACAGATATACAGGTAAGATATAAAGATATATTTGTTAAACAACTGTTTAAATATCAATAATTTAGAAATAAGGCCAAATGTAAATGAATTGCCTGTGCAATGTGTGTCAATTTGTTAGTCGTTTTCTGGTAAAATAATATAAATTACTTGATTTCCCAATAATTAAAAAAATAGTAAAGTCCGCCCCGTCAGTCGGCCCATAGCCACAGCTAATTAATAATAGTTATTAAAGTAAATAAAAAAAAATCAATAACTATTTCTTTCTTTAGTGTTATCATTTCTAATTCAATGTAGTTCTTAATCGTACTTAAACTTCCCTGAAAATCTATTTAAAACAAATTGACAGATTGAGGTAGGTTGATGTGCTGGCGTCTGTACCTTAATATAACTGGTATTAATACCGCTTACCGTTAAAAATTACTTCTTAGAGGTAACTGAAATTCAGAGGTAAGTAACTAATTCTTCAACACCTCTGCCGCTTGTAGCCTTTAATGATTTGAGCCTATTTAAGGCTGTTTAAATTAATACTATTCTTGCAGATGCTGTCAATGTACGATCGAATTATGTTCGACGATGAAGACGGTGGAGTATGGAAGCAGGGTTGGGAAATAGAATATCAGGAAGATCAGTGGAGTCAGAAGAATAAGCTGAAAGTTTTTATTGTTCCACACTCACATAATGACCCAGGTAACATTACTATTGGAGAAATTTCGCTTTTTTTTTTCTTCAGTTCTGTGTTATGTCTTGCCAGTTTTATGAAGGGGAACCATAATTTAGCCAGTCAAAATGAGCTCTATGTCCAGGTAATAAAAGCGAGATGGACTTTCGGTTTGATATAGGTGATGCGACTTGCGATACAAAGCCAAACTTAATGCCAGAAATGTGATCGGTTTAAGTTGATTCTCCTCATCGATAAGTGTGGATACCCCTTTATACTAATTTATTAAAATGTGCTGCATGACAAATAGGGTGAATTTTTTAACTGGACGTAGATATGAAATGGAAATGCATTAATTTATGAAAAGAATTGCTGTATTCAATTCTTAACTATGATAAAAAGTTAAATATTATTTTTGCGGAGTAAACTAGAATGCCTAAATAAATTTCGTAATTCAATGTATAGTTTCGTAAGAATGATGAACCGGCTATGTTGCTAGGCGCTATAATTTGTTGTAGGCAAAATGACTGATCTAATTGATGACGGACTACCGCATACGCCAGTTAGATGAGTGAGTGCTGGGTGGAACGGAACGGACAGTCAGGCTCTTACTAATTAAAAATCCACCCTGTTTCTTTGCTTGTTTTTTGCTCTAATTCACTATACGTTCTTTCTCGCGGGGTTCGTGAAAAAGTAATAGCGATAACACTCGATAACAAATGGCAGTTACGTAGATGTCAATCATCGTAAAATTTAAATTAATTTCTGAGTGACAAGTATGATTGCTTAGCGCAAAACTGAATTATTAAAAGAAGGCTCTCCTTTTTAGCTTCAATCGCTGTTTTTTAGTATATTTGGCAAAGTAGCCAAAAAGCTGTTGGCAAGTGCGGATACAGGGGGGGTCATGGGGGACATGACCCCCTACCAGTACTAGGTCAAGACCTGTCATTGAAATACGTAACGTTATAATACAGGTTCTGTTGATATGCTTAGGTATTCTCATTTATAATGTTGGATTTGCCCTTGGATCATTAATGTTGTTATGCAGTCACGTGCAGCAAGCAATTTTATTTAAAAAATACATTATGCCTACAAGTAAAATATTTATGACTAGAAACTGATTATAATCTACCAAAATCAATCCAAATGTTCAGTGATTTTCTATTCGAAATTGGGTGGGACCACCCCACATAGGTATACGTAATTATGTGAGCATACATTGTATATTGGGAAAACATTTTTGAGCTTGCTCCCCTCACTTTTTTTGTTTGCTTTTTATAGTCGATCGTTTCTGAATATGTTAACTAAGTGACCGATATTCTACCTATATGTACTATACGAAAACATAAATAATATATTTCTGGGTCTTGGTGCAAAAATTTTCGAGCTTGCTGCGCATGAACAGCCATAGTTATTGTTTTTTCTCGGCCAGATATACCTTGTCAAAGCAATGATTGTTGATGGTTTTTTTTGTTACATATGATTGGTTGAGAATAGAATAACTACAGCCAATCAAATAACCCTAGCCATTTGCAATTTTAAAATTTAAACTCTATAAAAAAATAACCGTATGTATAAAGCCTTGAATTTTGAATGTACTATTCCGGCAGATGTTATAACAGTATATTACCTAACGCATATTGACAAGTGTACTCGTATTGGTTCAATATTTGTTCGCGTAGATAATCGAAGGACGTTGCTTATCAAATGCACTTGAACGCGGTAAAGTTACAACTCTTTATCAACATCATGTATACAGAAACATATGTTTGTAAACGAATAGGGGAACAGCGTATAAGACGGGCACGCGAGGTAAAATGGGGCCATACACTCTAGGCATACTTAACACAGCACTGACGTAGCGCAAGCGCCATCAGGGCGTCATTTGCAAGCGGCCATTATTAAATGGCGTCCTGTTGGCGCTTACGTTACGTTAGTATTGTGTTAAGTTTGTCTTAAGTGTGTGATTTCCCATCATACCTCGCGTCCCCGTATTCACGCACACTGTTCCCCTAGGTGCTTAGGAATTTTTCCTATTGAAGGTCCTGGGGGCTTTAGAACTATGATGAACATATGGGATACGAAAGTGAGGCACCAATGGAATCGAATTCACTAGTACCTTTGGGACTCCGTCGAATACGCCTTGGCTTTGCCTATTTTTTGTACAGTTTGCTGACCAATCAATTTATTTGATTAGTGGCTGACTTAGTAATTTTGTGGCCAAATGTAGTCTTTTAGTGGACAATAAGGCTATTAAATAGATAGCCCCTTAAAACACCAAATAAATACTCTAGTCTTGGGTGGAGCAGAACGTACTGTAAGACTCTTAGTGACTAAAAATCACCCTTGAACACATGCCCCTTGCGATCTACGGCCGCGGTATACTTTTAAGATAGTTCCGCGATCCATTATGTTTAAGCCTACTGTTAATCCTAATGAAGTATATGCCCATTAACTTAAGGAGTTATATAATTTACTAGCACTTTTCCCGCGACTTCGTCCGCGTGGGTTACGTACTTTCCTAATTCCCCCTTTTCACCCCCTTAAAGGTTAAATTTCCAAAAACCCCTTCTTAGTGCTCCCCTACATTATAAAAGGAAGCCGTGTGCAAAATTTCACATTCCTAGCCCCAGTAGTTTCGGCTGTACGTTGATATGTCAGTCAGTCAGTTCTCCTTTTATATATATAGATTTTGGGTCGACAATCTTATCTTTCATATTTATCAACAAAACCAGTAATCACTTTATTAAATTAATGCAATTAAGTTAATAGTTTTAATACACATGTACGCTATTATTACTGTTACGTATGTAGATTACTAGATAAACATATTTGAATGGACAGTTTTACGTAATTAGTTAAATATGTAGTCCAGACAAATTATTTCCAGTTTCTCTGTTCGAATTTCAGTATATCATCTTTTGTAATATCTTTTGTGGTGCAAAAATCATGAAATAAGTTATTTCGTCCTTAGAGGAGCGTAAAAGGGACTATCAGACTTGACCTACTAGAAAGGCGCTTTTCGGACGGTCCTGCTAATTTTTCATCGGTCACTTTTCTTCAAAAATAAAAAGTTGCCTCACACTCTCTCTCATCTCTCATTTCTCCTGTATCGTGCTTGTGCAGGGATCAAACACGCGTTACGTTACGCATCAGTCGATTGTTCAGGCACTGCGCAACCGTCCCGTCATTGGGAATTATCGACTCCATACATTGTGGACATCCACATTCATACTAAAAAAAAAATTAACGCTCCTCACGACATATTATGTTTGTAGAAAATGTCATTGCGGAAAGTCTCAGAAAAAAAGTACGATCTATCAGACTTCCCCGTAAAGATCAGACGAACATGAATTTGTTTACAAAACATTGCAGGCTGGATAAAGACGTTCGAAAACTACTACAAAGCGCAAACTCGCGCGATATTCAACAATATGGTGGAGAAATTATCGGAAGGAATCGGCAGGAAGTTTATCTGGGCAGAGATCAGTTATCTGGCGTTATGGTGGAACAGCGATGCGACTGATAAAGATAAGACTGCGTTTTTGAAGTAAGTATTTTTGACTGTAGTATATACATTTAACCCCGTAACTAAGGCTGATTGGAAATTTTGAACAGTGGCGTGGCTAGACCGAGGGCGAAGATGCAACTGCGAGACCCTTTTCTCTCAGAACGAAATATTTGACTTGCCTCCGCTAGTCTCGCGAGGCAAATGCGATTGTCAGCGACATCAGCTTTGCGAGGCCTCTTTAAGCCCCAGTTTTTTTTAAAAGCTTGGCCCTACACTAGGAATTTCTCCTGTGTCGTGGGTGCGTTAACAAACAAAGAAACTCACATACACAAACACCCAGACCCGAAACAACTACTTGCAGATCATACAAATATTTGTTCCGTGCGGGTATCGAACCCGCGACATACTGCGCAGCAGTCGATTACTCAGCCACTGCGCCAAGGGTGTCGTCGAGTTAGAAAAAAAAACGCGCGAGGCCCCTTTAGGTGCGAGGCCGAGGTCTAGGGTCCGTTTCGCCCCCGCCTTGCTACGCCACTGGTTTTGAAGATGACATCTGGCAGTGCGATGTCGCGAGTTCGCCGTATAAGATGACTGCGATGTTCGACGATTCGCAAGACTATGTCTTTGGTTGAGATGTGGCTTTTTGATGCCGTCTAGATATGTGCGAAGTAACAAAGCGGTAACAATAAGCTATTTAACTGCCTTCGATTATATTGAGTTATAGGTTTTTAGATCAGGGTATGATGGAATACTTAGCGTTAAAACTTTGGCCGCACCTCTCAGGGCGAGCTAAAGAGGGTCATCGGCTTAAAGATGTCTTTAAAATGTCAATAACATATATTCTAGGTACTGTACTTACATTAAATTTTATTATTTCAGTCTCGTAAAAGCCGGCAAGATAGAAATAGTAACAGGCGGTTGGGTTATGAACGACGAGGCCAACTCCCATTGGCTGTCCATCATCAGACAACTGACCACCGGTCACCAATGGCTGATCGACAACTTAGGGGTCATACCCAAGAACTCCTGGTCTATAGACCCCTTTGGGTACTCTAGTACCCAGCCTTATTTGCTCAAGTTGGCCGGATTTGAGAATTCGGTTATACAAAGGGTGCATTATAGAGTGAAGAAGGAATTAGCTGCTCATAAGCAGTTGGAATTTAAATGGAGGCAACTGTGGGGTATGATATTTTGAATCTAACTTTCATATAGCTGTAAGGATTCTTTTGCTTTGCATTATTTTTTTAAGGAATTGCATTGTCTTGTTAGTCTAATGGACGAAAGTGCGATTGCTTTACGTGTGTCCCTCGTTGTCCTCGGTAGACAAAGTGACTATGGGTTTTTTCATCTCAATTTTGATACTAACAACACATTTGAGGCCGTTTAATGGCAATAATTTCGGCCCCAGCGAAACTGGAGCGATCCCATCATCCTTCACGATGGTGAGAGGCCTCACGATACGAAAATCTATTGTTACGTCGGTGCGTAGAGTTTTAGTTTCTTCTGAGTGAACTTGCTCCATCATATATGTTCCTGGGTAAATCGAACCCAGGAACAAATATGATGGAGGCGAGCTCAGCGAGGCTCAGAAAAAACCCACTAAAAATAAAATACAAACATAGGTATTAAAAACACAGGTAATGTATCTACCTAGAATTGATTAGAAATAATGTATTAAGATTTTGTTTTTGTTTTACAGATGGTGTCGGTAAAACTGATATGTTTACACATATGATGCCTTTTTATTCTTACGATGTTCCTCATTCCTGTGGGCCAAATCCGAAGGTAAATATAATACCAAATAAAAGACTCGCATCTTATAAAAATGTGTGAGTGTGTATTTAGGTGGATGGAGAGGAAATGGAAGGTCAAAGAAATGAAGAAGTTATATGCAAATGCAGTGGCTGAAAGATTGCTGTGCAGCGTATCGCGGGTTCGATCCCCGCACGGAGCAAATATTTATTTGCAAGTTTTTTTCGGGTCTGGGTGTGTGAGATTCTGTGTATGTTTGTAAACGCACCTAATATTTATTGGAGAAAAACAAAACTATCAATTTTTGCTGTAAAATGTCCTGTGGATTCCAACATTCAGTTTCGTCTTATTTTATTTTAGGTTTGCTGTCAGTTCGATTTTAAGAGGCTGCCTGGTAATGGTGTAACATGTCCGTGGGGTGTGGCGCCACGGAAGATTACGGAAAAGAATGTGCAGGAAAGGTACATCCAAACTAATATTATAAATGCGAAAGTAACTCTGTCTGTCTGTCTGTCTTTCTGTCTGTCTGTCTTTTCTTCACGCCTAAACTACTAAACCGATTTGTGTGAAATTTGGTACAGACATAGTTTGGAACTTGAGAAAGGACATAGGATAGTTTTTATTACAAAAAATAAAAAAGACAAAAATCTGCCGGAAGTCACTATTCCACTAGTCAATATATAACAGAAAAATACATTTTCGATAACATATTATAATACGCTTAATAATCGAACGTCTTTTTTTATCTTGGAGAAATCATCAAATGAGTCCTCGCACCCAAGGGGAGACTGGAGGGACTGTAAGATCGTACTAACTTAAATCCACGTTGTCCTTCAATAGCCCTTTACGTTCCAGAGTCACGGTTATCTGATGAGACTGACCCGCGACCCCGGCAGGCTTTACCCTCTAAGAGGCCCCTTAGATTGACAGCTCTTTGAGGCGCGTGGAACACGACTCGCTTTCGACCCGGGAAAGTTCCACAAATCACCCATCACTCGACGTCCGATAATCAATGTCTTAAAGCGCAAAATATAGCAAAACAGATTTGAATAAGATCATTAAATGGGACGCGTCTTATAGTAAATGAGACTCAGGCGAAAGAATTTGTACTTTAACGTGGTTATAAAGTTTATTATTGAAATCATCAGCATGTACTCCAAGATTAAATAAAAAACATTTTTTTTTTACTTTTTCAGAGCACAAACAATCTTAGATCAGTGGCGCAAGAAAGCGCAGCTGTACCGCAGTAACGTGGTGATGTTCCCGCTTGGTGACGACTTCCGGTACGACCGGTCTAATGAGTGGGACAACCAGTATCAGAACTATGAGATATTGATTGATTATATTAATAATAATGATGGATGGAATGCTGAGGTGATGGTCTTTTTGTTTTTTTTATCGTGGTAAAATCATCAAATGAGTCCTCCCACCCAGGGCAGGGCGGGAGGGACTCAGACTTGTACTGACTAAAATCCACGGTGTCCTTCAATAGCCCTTTACGTACCGGGGTCACGGTAATTCGTTAGTCCCGCGACCCCGGCAGGCTTTGGCCCTCTACAGGCCCCGTCACTATGCTGACACTCCTTGAGGCGCGCGTGGAACACAACGCACCGTCGACCCGGGCATGGTCCATGGTCGGACAGCGAGTCGCCCATTACTCGCCGTCGACGGGGCCACCCCTTAGAGGGCCAAAGCCTGCCGGGGTCGCGGGACTAACGAATACCGTGACCCCGGAACGTAAATGGCTATTGAAGGACATCGTGGATTTTAGTCAGTACGAGTCCGACAGTCCCTCCTGCCCTGCCTTGGGTGGGCTGGAGGATTCGTTTGTTAATATTTTAATACCCAAAAACAAGCAACAAGACTGTTCAATCAAATCCCGTTTCGAACTTCATTGCCTTGGTGTTTATTGGCTGAAAATGAAGTAGCGAGATTGAGCGCTTTCAACTGAGACGATAACGGATCGACGGGGTTGGTAGTTTCATACATTTCTAGGGAAAACGAGAGAGGACGATATGCCAGTGTCTTTTCGCTACCGTTATCATGTAATGTGAAAGCTACCATTGTCCAAAAAAAAGTATAGTCATAGATGTCGAGAGTGTTATTAACATTGTAACTCCGAACCTTGTTTCCAGATACAATTCGGCACCCTCCAAGACTACTTCAAAGCTGTACACGCGGAGGTGAAGTCCTCCTCCTTCCCTGTACTCTCAGGGGACTTCTTCACGTACGCTGACAGGAACCAGCACTACTGGAGTGGATACTTCACGTCCAGGCCGTTCTATAAGAACATGGATAGGGTGCTGCTGGCTTATGTTAGGTAAGAATGTGTTAAATATTTCGCTTTAGTTTCATCTGGCTCTGTGGCCCTGCCCGTACAACATTTTTCTCTAACCTAACCTGTCCTAGTTGGGGTGCTTCAAGTCCCGAGCTCGCTTCGCTCGGTCTTTAATCAATTTGTACGGGACTAGCGGGATAATGAAACTATTTTTTTGTAATCTACACTGTTGGTGGGACAAGGGTAGCCGGGTGAATGGGGCCATGTCAAATTTATTATACACTTCGTTATATGTCGATGGCAACACTAGAGGGCTCGATAATACAATTTTTCTCTCCCTTAGCGAATTTGCTGATTACGCGATGCGACACAATTCGACCGATTTCAACTACAAGTGAAAATCATCCTTACCACTACGACACATGACATAAAACGTGCGGTTGTCTGCGGGTAGATGAAAAACAAAGCACGCTCGCCACGACGACGTAAGTCAGTCGAATTGCACCATTATATCGTAGTAGCAAGACCGATTTTCATTTTTAGTTAGTAGAAATTGCAGATCGCACGAATCGCGTCATGAGCAAGCGTTCCGCTTCCAGATTTATCGCAGAAGACGGTTTTTTTTATCATCGTAAAATCTTCAAATGAGTCCTTCTACCCAGGGCAGGGCGGGAGGGACTGTCAAACTTGTACTGACTAAAATCCACGGGGATCCTTCAAGCCCTGTACGTTCCAGGGTCACGGTTACCTGATGAGGCAGTATCGCGACCCCGGCAGGCCTTATCCCTCTAAGGGGTGCCCCGTCAAGTCATCTCTTTGAAGCGCGCGTGGAACACGATGCGCCGTTGACCATTACTCACCGTCTGTGGTGGCCGGAAATCGCCTCGGTACGTCCGATGCCGTGGGCGTCTCCCGCGGCGGCAGAGTCGAGGTGGACGCTGTCCTCTCAGGTGGACACTGTCGACTCAGGTGGACGCTGTTCTCTCCAGAAGAGGAACAATAAAATATAAACAAAATAAAAACAAATATGGAACACTTTTCATTCCATATTCGTCTTTATATTTAGTCGATTTTTTTTTTCTTTTAGGGCAGCAGAAATAATCACATCCCAAGCCACAGCGGCGAATGTAGTGACCAATATGATGTCGTTACAACTGCGAGACAGAGTGGAGCATGCTCGTCGCTCGCTGTCATTGTTCCAGCATCATGACGGAGTCACGGGTACTTCGCGGGACGAGGTCAGAGAAGACTACGCTAAAAAGTAAGTGGGGTCATAGAAAATTAAGATAGTGTCTTTTTTGATGTTATTTTGGTTTTTAATATAAACCCAGTTTTCAATATTGTCTTATGTCATATAGAAATAAACTTACTACGAATATGTTGCAAAAATTCAAATCGGCACTTTTGAATTTTAAAATAGTGGTAATATCATCAAATGAGTCCTCCCACCTAGGGCAGAGCGGGAGGGACTGTCAGACTCGTACTGACTAACATCCACGGTGTCCTTCAATAGCCCTTTACATTCCGGGGTCACGGTAATTCGTGAGTCCTGCGACCGAGCTTGAATGATGTAAATCATTAATGAGTCCTCTCACGGGACGGGAGCAACTGTCAGATTTGTACTGACTAAAATCCGCAGTGATCCTTCAATAGCCTTTACGTTCCAGGGTCGCGGTTAACTGATGAGACAGTCCCGCGACCCCGGCAGGCTTTGGCCCTTTAAGTGGGCCCCGGTCAAATTGCTGACAGATCTTTGAGGCGCGCGTGGAACACGAAGTGCCGTCGACCCGGGCATGATCGGACGGCGAATCATCTATTACTCACCGTCCGCATGCCCGAGCCTACGGTGGCCGGAAATCGTGTACTGTTATACTAGTGACTGATTTGCTGCAAAAATCAACCTATGCACCTAGCCATTAAGTTTAAAATAAATAAAAAACAGTAACTAAACCGTGCCTTCTTTACAGAATGCTAACAGCTATAAAATACAGTCAATCGGCTATTCAACAAGCAGCTTACTACCTCCTAAACCAGCCTCTAATAGTGGACCAAGCGCAAGAGGACATCTACTTCGACGTGGACGACATCTGGCGGTCGCACGACGAGATACCGACGCGAATCACGATCGCACTGGATGTCGTGTCGCCTTCCAGACGAGTCGTGTTGTATAACGCGCTCGCGTTCAAACGACACGAGATTATGACTGTGTTGGTGTCTTCGCCGCATGTTGAGGTGAGTTGAGAAATCAATCCCATCCCATCCCATTTCCTTTAATGTTAATATTCGACGTTTGAAAGTGCCTCTTTGATGGTCTAATTGAAATAAATGATTTGACTTTGACTTTGTTACAAGTTAGGGAGCTTTGACCGATTCCAACTATAAGTGAAAATCATCCTTACCACTACGAGATCCAAATTAATATTATAAATGCGAAAGTAACTCTGTCTGTATGTCTTTTCTTCACGCCTAAACTACTGAACCGATATGTGTGAAATTTGGTACAGACATACTTTGGAACTTGAGAAAGGACATAGGATAGTTTTTATAACAAAAGAAACAAAAATCTGTCGGAAGTCACTATTCCACGCGAACGAAGTCGCGGGCAAAAGCTAGTATAACATAAAATGTGCGGTCATCTACAGGTAGATGAAGAACAAAACACGCTCGCCATAACGATGTAAGTCAGTCGAATTGCATTATTATATCGTGGTAACAAGGACGATTTTCATTTTTAGTTAGTGGAAATTGCACGAATCGCGTCATGAGCTCCCTTACTATACCGTTGTATGTCGTGTTACCTTAGTTCTTGTTATGCTATTCTCGTTGACGAGTTAGTAATAGATTGTCTCAACATCGCGTATCGAAACAGAATAAAACTGTAGCTTTAGCACTCACGCACGCTTCGCAATGGATCCGTAGTAGTTTCAAATCTCGTAGTCCTTATCGTAATGACGCGAATTACGTCTTTTGATATAATTACTTTATGAAAGACATTTTGTTAGAGGTCCAGCTGTGAACTGCCATAAGATGATGTTGGTTTTTTTACAAAAAAACTTATCAACAGAAACCATCGCGGGTTTATCAGCGTTATATAAACATGGAGGTCTTTTTGCCGCTGGTAATCGATTCTGCTTTCAATCGATTAAATGTTAACTTCAATAATTTTAATCGATAAAATATTTACAGGTGTTCGATCCCGTAGGCAACCCGATGATGGCCCAGATCTCGCCCGTGGTAGCGGGTGACAAGCGTCTCGCGTTCGCAGCCAACAAGTACCAGCTGTCATTCCCGGCCGTCGTCGAACCTCTCGCTCTCACCGTGTACACTATCTCGCTCAGGGACAATACTAGGCTTAATAAGTAAGTGTAATAATTGATGTTAGTTTGTGAGACACATTTCTGTTTGAGTTTAATCTACCTTTGCGTTAGTTGCCATAACCTTTTTTTTAAATGTTGCCCCAAGCTAGGAATTTCGCCTGTATTGTGGGTGCGTTTACAAAGATAGAAACTCACATACGCAAACACCTAGACCCGGAACAAGTATTTGCATGTTTATTGAATTCCTTGTAGATAATTTATAAAATACTAGCTGTTCCCTGTCACGCTTCGCTGTGGCACAAAAAAAACTGTTTTTCGTCGCGGATATGTGACTGATGCAAAAAATAGATAAAAACAATCCTTGATGCGGTTTATATATTATACTAAAATTTCAGCTCAATCGGTGTAGAACTTTTTGAGCTTTTGAAGCATACACAAACCAACATAACATTGCATATATAGACTTGTAATGGTTTTATTTTGTGTAATAATCATCAAACGAGTCCTCTAGCCCTGGGTGGAGTGGAAGGACTGTAAGATGGTTACTGACTAAAAACCACCCTACTAGACAATTCCGCGAACTTTGTAAATGGCATTAAACATGTGTGGGAACCATCAGTCATCAACCACCAATGAGAACATTTTTTTTTTGTTTTTTAATAAATAAATATTCCACAACTATCACACAACGCCGTCTAGTCCTAAGCTAAGCAGAGCTTGTGTTATGGGTACTAGACAACTGATAAACATACTGATATATTTCTAAATACACACATATTATAGATAAATTACACGCAGACACAGAACGAATGATCGTGCTCATCACACAAACATTTTTCCTGGGTGGGAATCGAACCCACGACCTCCGGCATAGCAGTCTGGGTCACTAACCACTAGACCAACAGGCCTGACATTAAATTGATGTCACACCGCTTTAAACACCATCAACTCCACAGATACACATCCTACTCCCGTGTCCGAGTGTACAACGCTGACTACTGGACAGTAGACCTTCCGAAGATGTTCCCAGTAGACCAGCCGTCTGCTCGTCTCATGGAAGACATCACCATACAAGCTGGGAACAGTACACGTGTCGTCATTACCATGGATGGACTAATTAAAGCGATCGTGTCGCCGGAAGGGACTACTACGCCTGTTCATATGGACTTTGCGCAGTGAGTGTGTTTTTTTTTAATTATTTTGGGAGTGGTTTGATCTGCGAGGTTAAGTAATACTTGGCAAGGTCATTTCGTGGATGGGTGATCAGCGATTATACATATGGCAAGACCTCTCTGTGGCCTGCGTGATTTGAGCTGCGCCTGAGTTGATGGAACGGCTCATTCTTCAGTGCTGCTCAAGGTCACTTCGGGTGTCTATGTTTTGACTTTGGCCACCGACTTCCGAAAGAAAAGTTATTTTACACTTGATTTTGTTTGTTTTTGAAGACGGTTCCTTTATTAAATAAAGTTTTTATTTGACCCTTTTTAATTCCCATTATTAAACAAGGCGCAGGAATCTTTGTATAATCAGCTGTTTTTGAAAATCCGCCTTGCAAGTGAGCAAAACGGATCCATGCAAAAAACATCACGTATCCATTATTATGAACATACAAACATACGATTCGAACTGAGAACCTCATTTTTTAAGTCTATAAAAACACATTCCGCTGCTAACTTTAAAACTTTCCACCAAGTGAGGCTTGACGGAGCAGAGTGAATAGGTGAACAGTGTATAAGACGGGGACGCGAGGTATAATTGGGACGTACACTCTTTAGGTATACTTAACACAATACTAACGTAGCGCAAGCGGACGTCATTTGCAAGCTGCCATTAACAAATGGCGTCCTGTTGGCGCTTGCGCTACGTTAGTATTAAGTTTGCCTTAAGTGTGTGATTTCCCATCATACCTCGCGTCCCCGTCTTATACACTATTCCCCTAGGTCTTATTTTTCTATGATAAAACCCATCCATCCCTTAATTCTTATCATGGCAGCTATCTTTGAGTATCGTATATTCTAAAACAAAATACGATACTCACACAATATCTTCTCAGATACGACAGTCAGCGTGGTAAAGACAACAACAGCGGGGCGTACCTGTTCATCCCTACGGGACCCGCGGTCGAGTACAAGGCGGAAGCCTTCCCAGAGATCGTGGTCACTGAGGGCATCTACAAGGCTATCATGTATGCGGCCCTAAACTCGCCTAAAGCTGCGGACATTGTTTTAGCTGTGAGTATACATTACACCATCAATTTTAAATGCCACAGTCTATTTTAATTATTTTGTTCCTGATTGTCTTTTTCGTGAATATACTTAAGTTGGTCGCGGGACTCACGAATTACCGTGACCCCGGAACGTGAAGGGCTATTGAAGAACACCGTGGATTTTAGTCAGTACGACTCTGACAGTCCCTCCCGTTCTGCCTTGGGTGGGAGGACTCATTTGATGATTTTACAACGTTAAAAAAAGAAAATGGACACTGAACTTGCTAAAACGTTGTCACATAATGATCCATCTGAAGATGAATGATGTGGCAATGGTTCTATAATATTTTTGCGATTGATAAAGAGTGCCTATGGAGTTTCTTGCCTATTCTTCTCCATAGAGATCTACGCTTTGGAATGGGCACCTACAGTACTTTCACAGTTATTATGTCTTGTGACTGGTGACTGGGCACTATAATTATTTTTGTATTGGTTTTATTTTATGTCTTTTGACAATTTAATTTTGACAGGCCTGTTGGTCTAGTGGTTAGTGATCCTGACTGCTATGCCGGAGGTCGTGGGTTCGACTACCACCCAGGACAAATGTTTGTGTGATGAGCACGATCATTTGTTCTGTGTCTGGGTGTAATTTATCTATAAAATGTATGTATTTAGAAATATATAAGTATGTTTATCAGTTGTCTAGTACCCATAACACAAGCTCTGCTTAGCTTGGGACTAGATGGCGTTGTGTGATAGTTGTGGAATATTTATTTATTTAATAATTTATTTATTTAATGTGTCGGTAATTGGCCTAGTGGAAATAAATCATTTGATTTTTATTTATTTTAATTTCGCTTTCATATTTCGTTAAATTTTCACAAATTGTGCCTACTTTTTGGGTGGAAAATTGATGATTTTCTCATCTGATGATCAGTATTCCCAAGTTCTGGGACTATCAGAGTCGTACTGACTAAACACTATAAATGTAATCTCTTTCTTATCTCAAACTCTAAAATCTCTTTTGTGTTAATAAAAAGTCGGTTAAAAATGTCAATGTTTTTTCTAGATCTCAGTCCACAACAACCCAACGCTACCACACAGCGAGGTGGAAATCAGCAATACCCTCATGATAGACCCCACAGTAGATGACCTGGAGCTGGCCCTCAGGTTCCGCACAGCCGTCAAGAACGGACCTGACTTCTTCACCGACCTCAATGGCATGCAGGTGAGATAAACAAAGATTTTTTATGGAAAGAAAAATTCGAGCCGGTATTTGAATCTGCGAACTCCGGATTCAATACATCCGACGCGCTTTCCAACCGAGCCATCGAGGTTCCTACCTACAAGCGTCAAATTCTTCAATCCATTCTAACGTTTTACGATAATATGTCGCGCCATCTTTTGCAGAGAGAGAGTATTCCAGTAGTAGTTGGAATACTCTGAATTAAAAAGCAAAATTCAGTCTAATTTCTGTCTGCGACCTTCTACCGTAAAAGTTTTATGCCTGATATAAATATAATTTACTAACACTCCGCCCTCGATTACGTCCGCGAGAATCTCTACTCCCGGCCATTCTTTATGGAATACTATATTTTGCAAAATCTAAATAAACATCCAATTAAAAATTGAGACGCCTAGCATCCAAACTAATATTATAAATGCGAAAGTAACTCTGTCTGTCTGTCTGTCCTTTCTTCACGCCTAAACTACTGAACCGATTTGTGTGAAATTTGGTACAGACATAGTTTGGAACTTGAGAAAGGACATAGGATAGTTTTCACTATTCCACGCGAACGAAGTCGCGGGCAAAAGCTAGTTTGTAATAACGAAGTTTCATACAAACGAATATAACGAATTTTAGAGGTCGAATTTCGCAAAATTCCGTGAGGGAGGGACCCACATACACAATATATAACTCATAGCACTTTTAGTTTCCGAGATTTCGTGATGAGTAGTATAGCGCTCAGGAATAATGTATGGTCGCGGGACTGTACGAATTACCGTGACCACGGAACGTAAAGGGCTAAGTTAAGGACACCGTGGATTTTAGTCAGTATGAGTCTGACAGTCCCTCCCGCTCTGCCCTGGGTGGGATTTTACCTCGATAAAAAAAAAGGAATAATGTATACCCACTTGTTTTTTAAGTATTAGAATTTTCGTAAATTATTAGCTACATAGATTCATTTAAACAGCTAAATATTCGGCAGGCATTTGTGACGATGTCAGTTTAACACTTCCATTAACAAACTAAACTATAAATTTCCACAGATGATCAAACGTCGTTACTTCGAGAAGATTCCTCTGCAAGCTAACTTCTACCCGTTGCCGGCTGCAACTTACATTGAAGATGATAAGATTAGGTTCACAGTGCTGACGTCGACGCCGCTCGGCATGGCCGCCTTACAGCCGGGACAAATTGAGGTAAATACAGAATTTTAAATGTTAAGATTGATACAAAATTTAAATAAAAGGCTGGGAAATGAATGCTTATTACGAGATAGATCTAACTAATACTATAAATGCAAAATTTTGTGAGGGTGGATGGATTCATGGAAGAAGTACTGAAAGATTTTTTTTTATCGTGGTAAAATCATCAAATGAGTCCTCCCACCCAGGGCAGAGCGGGAGGGACTGTCAGACTCGTACTCACTAAAATCCACGGTGTCTTTCAATAGCCCTTTACGTTTTGGGGTCACGATAATTCGTACAGTCCCGCGACCACTGAAAGGATTTGGGTGAAATTGATCCTACACGGATACTGCAATAACACATAGGATTTTGTCCTGATTTTATGTTGCCGTGGGATAATTTTCGAGTTTTATTTTTTTAGCAATTTTGAGCAATTCTTTTCGTTGTGTTCCACGCGCGCCTCAAAGAGCTGTCAGCAATATGTCGGAGCACCCTTAAAGGGCCAAAACCTGCCGGGTTCGCGGAACTGTCAGGTAACCGTGGCTCCGGATCGTAAAGGGCTATTGAAGGACACCGTGGCATGCGGGCGGCGAGTAATAGGCGACTCGCTGTCCAACCATGGACCATGCCCGGGTCGACGGTGCTTTGTGTTTCACGGCCAAAGCCTGCCGGGGTCGCGGGACTCACGAATTACCGTGACCCCGGTACGGAAAGGGCTATTGAAGGACACCGTGGATTTTAGTCAGCACAAGTCTGATAGTCCCTGCCGTCCTGCCCTGGGTGGGAGGACTCATTTGATGATTCGACGACGTAAAAAAAATGGTCCGATGATGAACGTATATTGTCTGACGATCATTGCCAATTAGGACGACGCCTTATATTTATATTTTTTCTTGTAGATAATGCAAGACAGAAGACTGAGTCGGGATGATAACAGAGGACTAGTACAGGGTGTTCTTGATAACATCAGAACGAGACACACATTCAAACTTATTATTGAAAACGCAAAGAAGACTTGTGAGGTGAGTAATTTAGAAATTTAAGAACAAAAAGTGAAATTATATTTTTTTTTTAGAGAATAACTTTAATTATTAAGTGAAAAAAACGTAATTTTCGCTCAGAAATGCTGCTGAATATGTATACATATAAATCAGTAGTACTAAATGGAAATAGTATAACCCATTGGCTTCTATTTTTGACAATTCAACAACATCCATTGCATGTTTTCTTTGAACAAGACGAATGAAATTTAAGATTCAATTTACGAATTTTTAAAAAATTCTTCGCCATGCAATGTTTAGGGTGTTTGTATAGTGTCGGGCTTAAACAAAGATCCAATATGTCCATATTTTTGACAAAAGTGCTTATCTTTTATTTTTAACTAGCTGTTCCCCGTGGTTTCAACCCCACAGCACGGCTCCTATTGATCATAGCGTAATGTTTTATAACCTACTAGCGACCCGCCCCGGCTCCGCACGGGTGCAATCTCTACGATATTATGCATGTTTTATACATATAAACCTTCCTCTTGAAACACTCGTATCTATTAAAATACAGCATCAAAACCTGTTGCGTAGTTTTAAAGATCTAAGTATACATAGGGACAGACAGCGGGAAGCGACTTTGTTTTATACTATGTAGGGGAACAATGTATAAGACGGGGACGCGAGGTATGATGAGAAATCACACACTTAAAGCAAAATTAACACAATACTAACGTAGCACAAGCGCCAAAAGGACGCCATTTTTTAATGGCCATTTGCAAATGACGTCCTGATAGCGTTTGCGCTACGTTACTTTAGTGTTGTGTTAAGTATGCCTAAAGAGTGTATGTCTGCATTATTCTTCGCGTCCCCGTCTTATACACTGTTACCCTAGTGATAAAGTTCCTCAGTAAATGGACTAGCCAACACAATTAAAATTCGGACTATAAGTATCTGAGATTAGCGCGTTCAACGAAACAAACAAACTATTCAGCTTTATTATAATTTATATTTTAAATTTACAGAAGAAGACACCAGCTGACCATCCATCCGGCCAGCTGACATTAGGCGCTCACGTGTCACAACAGTTCCTACTGCAACCCCTAATAGCGATGCACTATACTAGCAAGAAGGACCACACCCGTATAGGCTACTCACGAGCCAGCGTCAACCAGGCGGACTTGGTTCTAGCGTCGTACCAGTCGCATGTTACTGCCAAGGTAAGTCGCGATACTTGCATGTTACTATTAAGAGTCGTGCTACTCCCATGTTACTATTAAGAGTCGTGCTACTTGCGTGTTACTGCTAAGGTTAGTTGTACTTCTGTTATATTACACTATTAAGAAGGACCACACCCGTATAGGCTACTCACGAGCCAGCATCAACCAGGCGGACTTGGTTCTAGCGTCGTTCCAGTCGCATGTTACTGCCAAGGTAAGTCGTGCTACTCGCATGTTACTATCATGGTAAGACGTGTTACTCGCATATTACTATTAAGAGCCGTGCTACTTGCGTGTTACTGCTAAGTTTAGTTGTGCTTCTATTATATTACACTAGCAAGAAAGACCACCCCCCGCATCGGATACTCACGAGCCAGCATCAACCAGGCGGACTTGGTTCTAGCGTCGTACCAGTCGCTTGTTACTGCCAAGGTAAGTCGTGCTACTTGCATGTTACTGTCATGTTAAGACGTGTTACTCGCATGTTACTATTAAGAGCCGTGCTACTTGCGTGTTACTGCTACGGTTAGTTGTTCTTCTAATATTACACTTGAAAGAAGGACGACACCCATATAGGCTACTCACGAGCCAGAATCAACCAGGTGGACTTGGTCCTAGCTTCGTACCAGTCGCATGTTACTGCCAAGGTAAGTCATGCTACTTGCATGTTACTGTAATGGTAAGACGTGTTAGTCGCATGTTACAATTAAGAGTCGTGCTACTTGCGTGTTACTGCTAAGGTTAGTTGTCCTTCTAATATTACACTAGAAAGAAGGACGACACCCGTATAGGCTACTCACGAGCCAGCATCAACCAGGCGGACTTGGTTCTAGCGTCGTACCAGTCACATGTTACTGCCAAGGTAAGTCGTGCTACTTCCATGTTACTGTCATGGTAAGACGTGTTACTCGCATGTTACAATTAAGGTAAGTTGTGCTATTCGTATGTTACTGTTAAGTACCGCTGTGATACTATCATGTTACTGCTAAGTAAGTCGTGCTACTACAACACTATACTAGAGAGCAAGAGGACCACAGCGGCATCGGAGGAGGTGGAGTAAGTATGGAGTTTCTTGCCCATTCTTTCCATACAAACCTACCCTTGCGAATGGGTGTAGGTAGAATCAATCCCTTCCCATCCCATTTCCTTTAAGTTTAATAATCGAAGTTCAAAAGTGCCTCTTTGATGGTCTAATTGAAATAAATGATTTGACTCTGAATCGGCTACTCGTGATCCAGAGTCAATCAAATTTTTTTTTATCGTGGTAAAATCATCAAATGAGTCCTCCCACCCAGGGCAGAGTGGGACTGTCAGACTCGTACTGACTAAAATCCACGGTGTCCTTCAATAGCCCTTTACGTTCCGTACAGTCCCGCGACCAGAGTCAACCACATTAAGGTAAGTTGTACTACGCGTATGTTACTGTTAAGCACCGCTGTGCTACAATCATATTATTTTTAAAATAAGGCGTTCTGCTACTATGTAACTGCTTAGGTAAGTCGTACTACTCGCATGCTACTACTTCTTGAAAACAGTTATGTATAAGCAAAACTTTTTTTTTTAACAGAAGGACAAAGATAACGTAATCCACGGTATGGGCATGACGTTCCAGCGAGTGTTCCTCGAAAATTGCTACGGCAGCGCAGAAATTAATAAGTGGTACCACGTAGGAGATGGACAGGTGAGTTTTACATTTAAATAACTTAATGGGTCTATAAATATCTGTTTTTTAGTGACGAGGTGGCAAAAAGGATTGGTGGCCATAGTTTTATTGGATTTAATTCTCAGTTCGGGTAGCGAGAGAGAGAGCTCACCAGTTTTAGCACACACAATAAGACCTACTGAAGATTTTTCTTCTAGCAAAAACATAAAAAATAAAAATAGTAGTATTCACCTCAATCATTAGTATGAACTGAAGAAAATTATTATAAACTATAATATCTAATTTCAAATATACAACATTAGTTTTTGTTTATGCGAGACCCGATACACCTGTCTAGTATTTTTGTGTAAAGAATCTATGTACAAAATTTTAAAACCGTATCATTAAAAATCACAAGGTTATAAGTTTGTATATTACCTGGTTGTCCGTTCAAAAACATGCTCATTTCGCGGTATACCCGCGTAAACCGCGTCTCCTGTGTTATACACTCGTGATAATAGCTTGGCAATAGGTACCTCACCGTACGGTGATTGTATTGCAATTAACTGAAAAAAAAATATAACATGGTGTAAAAATTATTGCAATCGAATCAGTTACTGATTCTGAACAAACTATATTCAGGTTTCGCATATACTAAAAATAATGTTGTATATCTTGTCGCAAAAAAAAATACTGTTACACTTTTATACTACACTTCAACTCTACGTGGCTGTCACGGCTCTATTGTGACGTATTTTTTTTACAATCTGACTTGTTTAACTCATTTTAAACAATAATAATTATAAAAGACGCCCAGTGAGACAATAATTATTTGTAACTTCAAATTTTTTTACAGTTCGCAATCACAGACATCGTGGACACTTCAGCAGATAAAGTATACGACAGCTCACTAACCTACGTCAACATACGGAACCCACTACCCAGTGGCGTACTTACCCTCTGTCCTATGGAAGTGAGATCAGTGTTCATCAACCAGACTCTTAAGAAATATTAGTTCTACGTGTTAGTAGAAGGGAACACTCGAATTTCGTCGGTTTTAAATCGCAATAAGAGTCATTATCGTCTGAGCTTGAAATAATACGTAAGTCATCACAAGTAATTGTTGCCGTCAAATTAAATATTGTATCTGAAACCCAATCTTGATCTTGATGAATGTTAATAACCAAACAGCTGCCAAGTTTGTAAATTTGAGTCGTTAAGACGACAAATTCCAAGCACCTATCTAAGATCACAGATCAAGATTTGTATTGAGATACATTCTATTCTGTTTGTATCAAATGGCAAGTCAACGTGAGATACGTTATTATATATTTGATCATATTAAACCCCGAAGTCTTAATTCACAAGGAATTTTCAACGCACAGATTAGCACCGAGAGTTCAGAATTTAACGATGTGTTTCTTGTGCTCTTTCAAAATTCAACCTGTGCGTTTCTTTGACATGCTGAAGTGCGTCCTGTATCTGGCCAATGAGAGTTCAAAATCCCGTGAGTGAGGGAAACTCGCCTTTTACCTTAGCCTTGATCGGCTAATATTGATGTTTGCTTGCCACGACTGGCGTACATTTCGGGCTCTGTTGAAAGATATTTTGATGGCATTGAAATATCCACCTTATTACACCATCGCAAGGAGCGAAAGTTGTATAAATACAGTCGTCCAGATCAGCATGCCCATTTGAACTTTAAACACAATAAAATATGGTTCATATTACAATTTAATACACGCGAAGATACACATTTCCAGTATCGTTGCGTCACGTCTCGGTGTGTACCCTTAGGGAGCTTATTTCGTGATGCGACGCAATTCGACCCATTTCAACTACAAGTGAAAATCATCCTTACCACTACAACATAAAACATAAAACGTGCGGTCTTCTACGGGTAGATGAAAAACAAAACGCACTCGCCACGACGATATAAGTCAGTCGAATTGCATCATTATATCGTAGTAGCAAGGACGATTTTCATTTTTATTAAGTAGAAATTGCAAATGGCACGAATGGCGTCATGAGCAAGCTCCCTTACTCATCGTATCGTATGTTATATTATACGGCGCCAATATTTCAGAGCTTGTGGCAGCAATATTCTTCTAGAAAATGTTTACTAACTAGACTAGAAATACAAATCGACTGATTATAGCAATGTTTGTTGTTTTTTTGTGATTTGTTGTGGTAGAAGAAGTCTTATCAGGTTTTTGAAAGCCTATTTAATCTAACAATACTCCTATTGTATTGTATAACCCCTTAACATATTGGGTTATTTTAATAAATGCCCGTAAACCCAATATTTTTGCTTTCTGTCTAGTTAAGATTCTGCTTATTTTTTACTTAACAAAGTTATAAGTTCTCATCCCCATTGACCCGACGTTTATTCAATATGTCGAGTTTATGCCCATTTTGTTCAAATGCATATGCTTATGGTGGGTCATAACTTTAATATATACTGGCAGTAATTTAGTCCTTTATTACACAATAAAAGACTTACGCGTACGCTTACGTGGTGTCATCAATAAAATCAGCCATTTGTTCATTCAATTATATTACATGGCAACATTTCTGTTGACAGCACATTGAATGTTAGGCTTTCAGAAACCGTGGGTTCTATAAAATAATGATTTGTAGGATCGTAGATTTTTGTCTTACGACCGTCCCTAATATTTAATCTATTTCTGCCTTAATAGAGATAGAAGAACTATTTGTGTCTCTATCTCTTGTCTTGCCTTACAAGAGATAGATATATTTTTAGCTATCTCCAGTAGTGAAAAACAGGAGAAAGATTGAATTTTGGGAACGGCCGTTAGTATCCTAAACTTGTTATTGGCACAAAAATGTTCATAATCTCACGACTATTCAATATTTAAACAACCGAAAGAGTTATGTAGTTCAATTATTTATTATATTATTTAGTCTAAAAAGTTAGGTCACAGATGCTCCAAATTGAACAAGGCCGCGTTTCCATTATACAAGTTACTGATTGTATGCAACTTGAACAAACCTACATACAAGTTACAATTCTAGCAACTTGTATACCAATGCGAAGTCATAACTATGCAAGACTTGCCTTATGGAAGCGCCTTAAGTGTGCTACACACATATTCGGGTCGGTCGGATACGGCACAGACCGGGCGGCATTCGGCAAAACCGAAAGGATATTTAACCGCCTAGCTGAGCCGGATAAGCTTAATCTGATTGTATTTAGCGGGAGCGGTGCGGAGCGTTTCCACTAGCGACATATTCTCATGTAAACGTGTTGTTCAGTGAGATAAAATATTTTAACAAGATTAAAGAGAGTTAGAACGCGAGGGGGAGAAGAATAGTAAGAGAGATTGAGATGAAGGGTGAGAAATGGAGATATTGCAAGAGAGAGAAAGACAGAATAGAAGGAGATAGATATTTCAATTTCTTTTGTGTGATTGTTTTGCCAGTGAGAACGCACATTAACAGTTTTGCCGTCAATTTTAAACAATTCAAGATATTATAGTTTTGTTGAGAAATACGCAATAATAAGCCATCCATAAGTTTACCACTAATGTAATGTTTTTATTTATTTAGTATATAAGTTGGATTTCTTAAAGGAAACATTGATATTATAGAAAAATCAATGATTCATAAGTTTATTTAATTTTTAATTTGATATTGACATTAATGTTTAAAACCTCCACTATTCTTGATTTAGGAATCAAGTAAAATTTTTAGGTTTATAAGTTTATAAATACCATAATTATGCCGTATACTTTCAGGGGCTATTCAATTCTCTATTCGTTATCAAACCTTTAGACGTGTCTATGGTAAAAATGGATTCTCAAAATTAAATAAGACTTCTGTAATTTCTATGTTCTAAGCTCATGTGGATAATACTTGCAACCAGTGAGTGTGTATATTATACAGGTGAAAGTAATTTATACGCACAGGTCAGCATTTTCGAGTATTCTCTGTCTCGTTCAGTTTCGTACAGTCGTCGCATTCGTATGCATTCTCATCAAAATTTCTTTGACGTGTGATCGGATCTCTCACTTTACTCAAATGATAGAAAGGGAAAAAGATATCATCACATGTGCGTATAAATGCGAGTTAACCTTACAAATGGTAGTGTCTTAGCCACTAAAAGTACACGGTATATAGTAGTAATTACAATTATATAATACTGCCAAGTTGAAAATGCAATAACAATTCAACTTTTTTACTATAAATGGTTGCTAATAGCGTCTTAGTGTTAAGAGTTGTATATATAATTGCACTTGAATACTTAAAGGTCACTATAGTGATAGTCACTTATTATATTGATGTATATTTTAATTGCATTATTTATATAAGGGTTAGGTTATGGTTACCTTAGGACAGCGATCCCGTCACGACTCACAATGGCCGTGTCGTTGGCACGCCAGAAAGTAAATGACATTTTTAATCCAGTAATTGAATTTAAGTTACAATCCCATAATCCTTGCAGGAAAGGATATTAATTGTGTGAAATTCCTTTTCCAGTAATTAAATATAAATTATTTAATTTTTAATATCAAGTTATGGTCCATGCAAAATAGGCCTTCTCTTTTGTTGACGCAAAAGTTTAACGGCGTTTTTGCGGGCAGCATAGTCGCTTTGAATGCATGTTTTGAGCAGAGCCCTGCGAGCTGCCGTTCCATCGAATAGCAAAGCTTTACGAAGTTGCAGTTATCCCTCTGAAGCTAAATGTTCCCACTTAGTTTCTGAAACTGTTCAAATGTTTACAGACTACGGGTCCTGCCATGCTAAATGATTGACTCAATATGTATTTTGTCAAAAACTTGTCTTTAGGTAACTGCTTCACATTCTTTTTGCAGGCTATGATTTTGTGACTGTGATTTTATTCAATGATATGCCACTCGCTGGGCTCACTGTCTTAAGAAACCCTAACTTGTATTCGAAAATAAAATTGTTCCGTCGACACATGATATTATTATAATTATATTGTATTTTTTTTTGTGGCTATATGAGATTAAATGTAGCACAAATTATGTAAATATTGAGTTTATCAAAAAAAAGGAAGGAAGCTATACAGGATGCTATGAAGATTTTCAACGTTATGTTTCAGAACACAAAGTTAAAAATGCATTAAAGACAAGTTGTCTCAAAGTCAATGACCTAATCAGTTTGTTCCTGATAGATTATCAACCCTATGCACCTGAGCATAAAGTTGAAAATCAACTTTTAAGCGCTGCGTTTTTGGAAAATAACACTAAAAGGAATGCATACCAATTTAATGCATTCAATATCACCGTTTGCCTGAAATCATAATACTTTTGTAGCGTGCTATAAAAGCAAACAAAATAAGATATTTGATGATACCGTGGTATATACTCATCAAATCTTATTTTGTTTGCTGCAAAAGAAACTTTACTGGACTACAAGAGGCTTGAATCGAAAAAAATCTCCATGTGTAATGTTTTTTTTATTGATCAAAAAAAAGATAATTCCATGCTTAAGAAACGCTCACAAAAAAATAACGGAGTAATAAATAACGTTGTTATAAAGAAAAGCGCAGTCCACTCTTTTAGTTTTTTTTTCACATTTTTCATGAGTAAATCACAGCAAATTTAACCTTATTCCAATGAAATTACGATGTAGTCTTGTTCCTTAATATACCGTAAAATGTAACTTGATATAAATGAACATTGAGATCTCTTTATTTAAAGGTCATAAGAATGTTTTTATTGAGTATCACAACTTTCGATTATACAAACTATATTGTTTTCATGAAATCCTTCTTAATTATTAGCCTATGTATGTAAAATATTAGTGAGATTTGTATTATACTGTTTTATCATGCATTTAAATGTATCTTTAATTAATTACTGATGTAAATATAATTTGTGTTGAAATGGACTTGTTCTTTTATGTAAATTTTCACCAAAATAATACAAAAAATTGTACAACGCGTATTTTCATATTCTCTCTACGATAAGAAATGGTCTTCACACATTCAAGATCTGGTAAGTGGACTAGCTGACGATCTCCGGTCACCGTAGGCGCGGGCATGCGGGCGGCGAGTAATGGGCGACTCGCTGTCCGACCATGGACCATGCCCGAGCCGACGGCGCTTTGTATTCCACGCGTGCCTCAAGGAGTGTCAGCATAGTGACGGGGCCCTTTGTAGAGGGCCAAAGCCTGCCGGGGTCGCGGGATTCACGAATTACCGTAACCCCGGTACGGAAAGGGCTATTGAAGGACACCGTGGATTTTAGTCAGTACGAGTCTGACAGTACCTCCCACTCTGCCCTGGGTGGAAGGACTCTTGTGAAGATTTTAACAAGTAAAAAAAAAAATTGGACGAGCTGCCGCTCTATACACTTTTTATCCGACTTCTAAAAAAGGAAAACTCAATTCTTTCGGAAGTCGGTAGCAAAAAGTCAATGAAATAAAAAAGTAAAGCCATCGACTTCTGAAAGAATAGTTATTTGGTTGGTTATTTTACCCTTTTTCGTGGTTGTTTTTGAAGTCGGTTACATTTTATTTTGAAAACTATTTTTTTTTCACGGAGACTTCTTTGTTGACTTCTTTGTCAAATGTACCAGCCGTTGGAAACTATTCCTCACCCAAATCTGCGCACTCACACACATGGGCGTAGACACGGTGGGACAGGATAAGGGTCGTTTACCTCGCACTGGCTCTGAGTGTGGCAGTAACTGTAAAACACTTGAGCATAATAATTATAATACTATCGTAATCCTGGAACGTAAAGGGCAATTGAAGAAAGTGGGTCGATTTCTAATTAGAATCTGACAGTCCCTTCCGTTCAGCCCAGAGCGGGATTCGTTTGATAACACTGCACAAAAAAAAAACTGCGGGACTTAATTGTTAATGTTTTTTTTTAGATTGATTCTGGTTCTGCAGGCGTAGCATGGCGCCGTAGAAAAGGGCTTTGTCGACGGGAGAAAAGACAAAATGACAGAACGCAGAAAGATTGTTATCGATTTAAGCATAGTAATGTTTAAAATATATAAAAGAAATGTTAATATTCTTTAATGGTAAACGAATCGTATCATACTTGTGCAAAAAAACAATCGATTTGTATAGAAATAACGATGAAATAACTTTATCTATTCTTGGTAGAATAGAGATAGAATTGGTCATGCTACGCGTGCTGCATGCGTAGCATGAGCACCGTAGAAAGGAGTTATATCGACGGAAGAATCGACATAATGACAGATTGAAGAAAGATCTCTATCGTCCTAAGCATGGCGATGTTTGACAAGTAGAAAAGAAATGTTTCTTCTCTACGATAGACATGAGTCTACAACGTCAAGCATGCCGATAATATTTTCTCTACTTTTGACACTTGGGGGAAGACAAGTTTCTTCTCTACAAGAGAAATTTGTCTACTTCATATCAGACCTAGATAAGATTCTTTTAATAATATTCTTGGTGTTTATTGACTTAAATTTGTTTTAAAAACAAGTAAGGCTCCTCCCAATGCATTCGCATCATTTTTTATGCCTTAAAGTTCAAAAATGGCTGCAAGAAACTTGTTGCCCATCACTCGTAGACATAAAGAATGGACCAAACATGATCTGACTAAAATTGACATAATTATAATTTATCATATATTAAATATCTATCTCTCTCCTTTAACACATAGATCGTTTCCACACTTGTTTTTCTCTCTTTCTAGAAAGTTTGTTAAGTTTATTTAACATTTGGCTAGGAAAGACTCGAACCATACTGTACGTCTATGGATTGTATACTTTTTGCGTTTTGTTGTCGCTTTGATTTATGAGCAAAAACTTTTTTTTTAATTGTAAATGAATGCACATATTACTAGAATTATGTATAATTGTGTCTGATTTCAATAAATCATTTTAATTGTATTGAAAAATTATGATTTTTACACGTTTTTTTGGTCAACTAAACGTCTTAGTTCAGTCACATTCAATCATTCACCGTTGCTATGGAAAGAGAACGTCTGTCTTTGTCTTCATAGAAATGTTGTCGCCTCGAAGCCGGACTTCTATACTTTTGCGTAAAATTAGTCGTTTTGATTATGTTTTCATTATTATTGATGTATTTGTTATAATCATACTATATTATAACTTATTTTTATTTAAATAGATTTAACGATTAAAAGTCGTGAATACGATTTATTAAGTATTTAAGATGGCAGCACTGGTGTCGCGCTGTTATTGGTCCGTTGTAAACTTCCGGTAATGGCGGGGCGACACGTTACTTAAATAATCGGAGAGACGAACTAGTTCAGTTGGTTGGCGAACGCAGAACTAGCAACATCTCTCTAACAGTTATAAAATAGTTTCGATTTAATTCAATTATAATTGTGAATGTGAATAAAAGTTAAAACCAAGTGTTGCGGTATTTGTGTTTAAACAGTGGCTCATTATTTAAATAAATATATATTGCTGTGTATTCGGTGTGTTTTGTGGTCATCCTTTTACATCAGAAGTGTGAAGTGAAACGCGCCCTCATGCCGCGAAGCCGAAAGCGCACTCGAGGGAGAAGGAGTGCCTCAAAAATAAGTGTTTCAAGTAGCTCGTCATCAAGCTCGGGCTCGTATTCTTCGAGCAGCAGCAGCTCTGGCGGGCACAAGCACAGGAAAAAGAGACGCACCAGGCGTGCGTCTCCCGCAGTAAGCCAAAATGTTATTTTATCATCAGTGATTCCTGACTTTGACCCATTAATAGACGATATTGAAATGTGGATAAATGTGGTAGAAGCTAATGCTCATGCTTTTCGTTGGTCGGATCGAGTCCTTCAATATCAAGCGTTGCAAAAATTGCGTAATACCGCCAAGACATGGTACGACTCGCTTCAAAAAAATAAAACTCGATGGACTACCTGGAAATGGAAAGATTGGCGAAATACATTATTAGATACATTCCAAGTTAAGCGTAATATGTACAGTTTGTTAAAAGATTTGGTCCAAACAAAACCTTTAGATGGCCAATCATTATACGAATTTTATTTTGTACAAAAAGGGAAAATTGATAAAATGAGGCTAGCCTTTTCTGATCAAGACATTATTTCGATAATCGTAGGATCAATTGGTGATAAAAATATTCTAACTGCAGCAGACGCTGGTAATTTTAAATATTGTGATGACTTGGCTTCATTTTTACACGGAAAAATTCATGTCGACCCGGAACAAAAGTCCATTCAGAAACAAAATAATGTACATAATAAAAATACAAATCGCTACATTAATTCAGAAAGAAAGACAGATAATTCTTCTAATGGAGCAGTAGTGCATAGCTCAGTTTCAAACGCGGGTACAAATATTACATGCTTTCGTTGTGGTGAACCAGGTCATAAAAAGACCAGCTGCAGTCAGAAAGATAATGTCAAATGTAATTCGTGTGGCAGATTTGGTCATTTGGAACTTGCATGTAGGTCTAAACCTAAAATGAAACCTGAAAAAGATAGCGAAGTTAAATTAATTGTTGAACCTACACCTAAGGATAAATTTTATAAAGAAATTATGATTAATGGATGTAAACGACAGGCTTTTATAGATATGGGTAGTAGTTGTTCTCTAGTAACGTCCTCGTTAGCACGAGAGTTAAACTTAACTTTGTTCCAGTTAAATAAACCTATTGTATTGACTGGATTTAAAACTGATTCTTGCTCTGAGGTCACACATGGGGCACAAGTTGATATTATGGTCGATATTGCTATGCTTAGTGTAATTATATATATTTGTGATGAATTAGCGGGTTGCCCTATATTAATTGGAAGGAATTTCACCGAAGACAAAAAGATAATGTATGCACGTGTAGGAAATAGTCTTTCCTTTTGCCCCATAAACAACCACCACGTGGTCTTAATAGAATCATTTATGTTCAATACTGATTCTGAACACATCTCGGTTTTACATGAAATATTTTCTAGATACCCTCGGGTTGTTTCAAAAGATTTAAAATCATTAGGACAGACTTCATGTGTAGAATTGGATATAGAGGTGATAACTAATAAACCTGTATACCAAAGACCCTATCGTATGTCTGAATCCGAAAAGGCAGCGACTAGAGATATAATTGATGAGCTTTTAAAAAACGGAATAATTCGCGAAAGTAATTCCGCATACGCTAGTCCGGTTCTATTAGTCGATAAACCATCAGGTGATAAACGTTTGTGCATTGATTATAGGTCTCTTAATAAAATTACAGTCAAAGAGAAATACCCAATGCCCATTGTAGAAGACCTTATAGACAAACTTAGAGGATGTAAATGGTACACATCTATTGACCTAAAAAGTGGGTACTACCAAATTTTAGTTAGTGAGAACTCTATTTCTAAAACCGCATTTATTACACCTGATGGCCATTATGAATTTAAAAGGATGCCGTTTGGTTTATGCAACGCCCCCTCTGTATTCCAAAGGTTAATGAACACCGTCTTAGGTAAACTACGGTTCGATAAAGTTATATGTTACATGGATGATTTATTAATTGCTACTGAAACGTTTGATGAAAATGCTAGACTATTAGACGAAGTATTGAAAATATTGCAAAAAAATGGCTTGACAGTAAATTTAGAGAAATGTCACTTTTTCCAGAGTTCTGTTAGTTTTCTTGGATACGATATTTCAGAAAATGGTTTACGTCCAGGTAAAAAGAAATTAAAAGCAGTAGAAAATTATCCTGAGCCCAAAAATGTCCATCAAGTAAGACAATTTTTAGGTCTTATTAATTATTTTCGAAAATTTATAAAGAATTGCGTTCTTATAGCAAAACCTTTAACAAAGCTTTTGAAAAGAGATGCCACATGGGAGTGGGGATCCGATCAAGTTTCAGCAGTTAATACATTAAAACACGAATTATTACGTAATGCATTATTAAACATTTATGACCCCAAATTACCCACTATTTTGTACACCGATGCTAGTCGTGATGGTGTAGGCTGCATATTAACACAAGTTACTGATTCTGGTGAAAAACCAATTCATTTTTATAGTCGACAAACCTCTAATGAGGAGAAAAAGTATCACTCTTTTGAACTGGAATTTTTAGCGATAATTGTTGCACTTCAAAAATTCCGTCACTATTTATTAGGGTCCACTTTTAAAATTTATACAGATTGCAATGCTGTTAAATACACAATTAATAAACAAGAAATTAATTCTAGAATTGGTAGGTGGGTTTTACTTACTCAAGAATTTACGTTTGAAATGATACATAAACCAGGGACTCAAATGCAACATGTGGACGCTTTGAGCCGGAACCCAGTCGATACAAATTCCACCCCCATGTGCAATGAAAGCGTGTTGGCTATAACAGAAGCAGATTGGTTATTATCGGTCCAGTTGCAAGACCCAAATATTTGTGCTATTAGAGAAATATTACAGTCAGGTCAGGCCGAGCTTAATAAGAAAGTGTATAATGAGTATGAGTTATTAGGTAATAAGGTGTACCGTCGGACTGAATATGGTAGACGATGGGTTGTCCCTAAAAGATGTATTTGGCAAATAATAAGAGCTAATCATGACGAAATTGGCCATTTTGCCGTGGATAAGACAATTGAAAGAATAAAATCTTGTTATTGGTTTCCTAAAATTAAGAAAGTAGTATCAAAATATATTAAAAATTGCATTAACTGTATTTACTATAAAAATATCCACGGTAAAAAGGAAGGCAAATTGTTTCCGATACCTAAATATGCAAAACCCTTTCACACGCTTCACATAGACCACCTGGGTCCATTTGTAAAAACCACGCGTAAAAATTCCTACCTCCTGGTTACTGTTGATTCTTTCACAAAATTTGTGTTTATATCTCCTGTTCGTAATACTAAAAGTCAAGTTGTTATAAGCGAATTGGACAAAATATTTAAAGTTTTTGGTAACCCGAGGCGTCTCATATGTGACGCTGGCAGTTCTTTTACATCCAAGCTATTCGTCAAGTACTGCCAGGATAAAAATATACGACATCATGTTATAGCGACTGCCGTTCCACGCTCAAACGGTCAAGTAGAACGGTTTAACCGTACCATTCTTGACGCGTTGAGAAGTATGGGTGCTAATACGAGCTATGACAAATGGGACACTCATATTACTAATATCCAACAAGGTATTAACAGTACCATTAATAAAACCACTTCAGCCATTCCTAGTGAAGTGTTCTTTGGATATCGACTCCAAACAGATGCTGACAAATTTGTGCAAGAAGATCAAACTATTGATGTTACATCGCTAAGAGATAATGTAAACAGCCGCATTCAGGCCAGTGCAGACAAACAGAAGCAGGCTTTCGATTCCAAAAGAAAAGAGGCTCACAAATACAATGTCAACGATTTGGTAGTCATAAAAATTCCCAGTCAATCCAATGACGGGCAGAGTACCAAGTTATTACCGCTTTTTAAAGGACCTTTCCAAGTGACTGAAGTATTGGGCCATGACCGCTACAAGGTAAAGGACATGCGTGGCGCTGAAAGAACAAGTAAGAGCTATGAGGGAACCACGTGTGCTGAAAATATGAAGCCTTGGATCCAGTTGGCAGATCTAGATGTTGATGGCTTAGAAATGGCCTAAGATGTTGTCAGGTATTTATTGAAAGTAAATGCTTTCAGTTATTTAAAGTTTATCTTTACATTATTTACTTGTATATGCTGTCTAGTGCATTTGCTTCAAACATATTTTTGATATTTGGAGAGTGTTTGCTTAGTCACAGTATTTATTCGTGTAAAATAAATCTGTGGTATTTGGTTTGGGGTTTGTAGTGACATGCAACTAGGGTTGGCCAAAGGCATCGCCTAGGGTAAACTACAAGCTCCTTACTTATCAATGACTGACCGCTGATGGAACAGTTATGAAAACAATGCTCTAAATCCAATAATATGTCATGTTAACGGGTCTTTCTAATTGTGGTCTTTCTTCTGCTGGCCGTTGATGGAATAGTAGAGGTAGACGCTCAGTTGGATTGACAGTACGTGGTACTTACAGCGTAACTGTATAATATTGGGACTTATTGTTTGTACTCTGTTCTCAGCAATTGCACCAGACTGGGACGCTATCCGGGGACGGATGCGTGAGCAGGACGGCCGGATGTTGTCGCCTCGAAGCCGGACTTCTATACTTTTGCGTAAAATTAGTCGTTTTGATTATGTTTTCATTATTATTGATGTATTTGTTATAATCATACTATATTATAACTTATTTTTATTTAAATAGATTTAACGATTAAAAGTCGTGAATACGATTTATTAAGTATTTAAGATGGCAGCACTGGTGTCGCGCTGTTATTGGTCCGTTGTAAACTTCCGGTAATGGCGGGGCGACACGTTACTTAAATAATCGGAGAGACGAACTAGTTCAGTTGGTTGGCGAACGCAGAACTAGCAACATCTCTCTAACAGTTATAAAATAGTTTCGATTTAATTCAATTATAATTGTGAATGTGAATAAAAGTTAAAACCAAGTGTTGCGGTATTTGTGTTTAAACAGTGGCTCATTATTTAAATAAATATATATTGCTGTGTATTCGGTGTGTTTTGTGGTCATCCTTTTACAGAAACGCGAGTCTACAGCATCGCCATGCTCGGGCAGAAGACATCTCGAGTTGGATAGAAAGAGCTTTGTCTTTTCTTGGTAGAATAGAGATAGAATCGCCATGCTACGCGTGCTGGAGGTAAACGAAAGACAAGAAAAAAAACTACCCTCCTAAAATTAAACATATATATTCTATGATTCTTCTTACGTATTTAATTACAACAATTCTACTAATCGTCGTAGCGGAAAAGAAACACTATTCTGAAGCACCATGCCTCCATACATAAGGAGATATTAACCACTCAAGTGTTAGCTAAGAAACTGTAAAATATAAAAAAAACCAGTTTGAGTTGTAAGTTTATTTATTTAAAAAAAAACTTAACACGGTAACAAATTATCGGTATCACAAACATAATATAACGAACACACAAATACTGTCAATGTGTAAAACTTGTACACTGGGGTATCATAACCGAATACGAAGTGGCTACATACCACCTTTGATGATTATATAAATTAAACAACATTTGTTAAAACAAAAAATATACATGTCGAATTGACAACCTTCTTTTTTGTCAGCTATAAATATAAAGATCTTGATAAAACAAAAACATATTATATAAATACGAATTGAGAACCTCCTCTTTTTTTTTAGCCCGCTAAAAATTTATAGTGCTCACTAAAATAAAACAGAACAAATATTTATGGACTGCAAGTTTCTGTAAGTTATTTTCTGAAATTAAATGTATTTACAAGAGTACGGTTGACAATCTTTTAAAGCTTATTTCTAATTGATGTTAAATTAGAAACAAGTATTTCGATACAAGACCTAGTCTAAGTTTCGGAAAGTAAGAAAATGTAACAAATACTGATTGTTGCAATAAATAATACTAGAAAACGTGCAAAATACTGAATTGAAATAGAAAACTATTATTAAATGCATACAAGTTCAATTAAATAGAATTGTGAATGTAAATGTAAATCGACAATAGATTTAAAAATTGAAATCAATTAAAAAATTGTATTTATACGCTCAGGGCATCCGCTGAAATTATCTGCGGGCGCCGGTAGGTGCATTTGACAGGTTTTTTCTGGTGGAGATTTTGAGGTCGCGCCTCAAAGATTTCATGGCATAATTATAAATACATTAGTACAAGACTAGAACGCTGCTATATATGATGCTAAAACAACAGACTGACAACAATAAAATAATTTATTCCCTGCTTTACTTAAATATGACTTGATTTTGAAAGCCGAAAATACTTAAAGTTCATCGTTTCCAAACATACAAAGATTGGAGTTATCCTGAAGCTATAATTTATAATCAAAAAGTATTAACATGTACGTAACAAAATTTTCTAATGTATTCAGAAATCTCTGTAAATGATTCTGAATTATGAAATAGTACATAACGAGTTTCCCCACTTCTCAATCCTCGATATTAAAAACAATATCAATAACATTTTACACAGTAATTTATTGCATATGGCATACCTTATTCTAAAAATTAAACTAACACACCCATTTGGACAATTATTGCATAAGGATGAAATCACAATTTTACGCAGGGACCACCGATTTCGAGTATATCCATCTCATTTTGCCATTAAAAGATATCATTTGCTGGAGTGAGAAGCCCGTTCGCAAGCATTCGTACAACTGGACCTCTTACTCTAGTTCTAAACGACATAAAGAGAGAATGATTCACGCAAAATGTTAGTGCCTTGTTTTGTTCTGTCTCTTGTTTGTAATTTTTTTATTCGACGACTTGATTGGCATACTGGCTGAGAATTCGACTGCTGCGCATTGAGTCGTGGGTTCGAGTTCGACCTTACGGAACAAATATTTGTATGACCAACAAGTAGCTGTTACGGGTCTTGTAAATGTACCCATGACTCAGAGAATACCTAGTGGTGCAAAGTTTAAAAAAAAATATTAAAAATAAAGAAAAGAAGAAAATATTTTATTCCTACTCCTCTGCTATTATGTTTAGGTGGCTTGCCATGACGTCATGAGTGTGGGAAAGAGACAGAGCTATAAAAGTCGTCTAGCGTCACCTCGTTCCCACAGTATAATAACTCTCGCTTTAAGACGAAAGGGCAACAATTTCAATTTCAAGACAATTATTACTTCGGGACTTCCTACCGAACTTCACTACCTATATGTTTACCTGGTTGTAGCATTACTGCTGATTTTGCATTACATGAATTGCAATAATTTACGAATAGTGTGGCCGCTTTGTCCGTGTAAATGTGATATCCCCCCATAAAAACGAACTATAGACACTCAAATAAATAAATTAATACATAGAGCTACTGGTAACCAAAATAATTCCTCAGAATAATGGCGAGACTCCATAATCTTGCACCCGTAATAAAAAGCGACGAATAAAAATGCAATTGACCTATTAAAATATGAGTTTCTGAGTTTCATCAGGGGAGGGCCCTGTCATGATTTTCCCGTTTTGCGAAGTAAACTAGAACTTTGACGTTAAGAGCGCGTATTCTGAAAGTTGACAACGTCGCAAATAGCTGTCAAATATTTATAAGTTTTCATTAATTTGGCAAATTTACTGTATGAAAATTAGAAATATGGCTCTGTAGTGCACTAAAACATTGATATAGGAATGCAATTAAAACACTGAATTTGATGTTGTAACCGTTTCGGGTATATAAAAGGCATTTGAAAAGTTCCCAAATGCTTTATTTGTATCTAAAACTATTGGGTGTATTAATTATTGCATTCTCTTATCATTTTTTTAGTGCACTACACAGTTATAATTCTTATTTCCATGCAGTAACATTGCTAAATTAAATAAAACTTTAATATTTGACAACTGTTTGCGACGTTGCCAACTTTCAGAATACGCGCTCTTAATTTGAAAGGAAAAAATAGTTCCTCGTTCGTACACTAGAGGCGCTTTTTCATTTTTCCATACTATTAACGCAGTAAATACTTCAAATACGCTGTAAATAAAATACAGAAATCTTGTGTTAAGGCCTCTGACCTATAACTTTCTGACATTCATGAATGAAAATAATGTTTTTGACAAAGATTTCCATTAGGCAATATCTTGGCGGATTATTATTTGAAATGAACAAGTTTTAATATAAACATACAAAAATAATACGGTTGTTTTTAAAACATAATACAACGGAATATATGACCAATATAACGAAGTTTTATTAAAAATTACAATTCTTCTATACTAATTAATTTTAAGTTATTACCGTGTTGTATAATGAGGCTTTGTCCATCATAATTTAAGAGTCCCCTAGTGGTCTATAAAATCCCAAAAAGTACTAAAATGACCCACATTAGTCTTAACGCTGGAAATTAATAAACTATTTCGGTTGCAATCTTGATCCAATCAAAAGCAGCCATCTAGAAAAACAGATCGGGATTTGGAATGATATAGACTAATATTTTCGGGCGTAAATAGTTTCATAACTAAAGAATCCAAAACAGGTTTAATGAACCTCTCAGGTAATTCGACCTTATAGCCTAGATAACTCTTTGTGGTCTATGACGACGGAATTCCTCTCAAAGTCTACGTTAAATGAGGGTAGTATAGAATTGACTAGATTGTAACACTCCTGCATTGCTGTAGGCACCAAGTCGTAGATTACGTCGCTCTCTCTGAAACAAGTAAATGGACATGTAAAATATTTTGTAAATAAGAAACATATTTACCGAAAAAGGCCTTTTCCCAACTACGTTAGATTCGGCATTAATTCTTACTACTAGTAATGAGAATTATTGATTTGTATTGAAACTATTTACAGATGGCAACAGATCAACCTACCTCAATCTCTGTTTATCGAATACAAACCTTCTATGTTTATGTTTTTTTTTTTTTTTTTTCGTGGTAAAATCATCAAATGAGTCCTCCCACCCAGGGCAGGGCGGGAGGGACTGTCAGACTTGTACTGACTAAAATCCACGGTGTCCTTCACGAGCCCTTTACGTACCGGGGTTACGGTGATGGGTAAGTCCCGCGACCCCGGCAGGCTCTGGCCCTCTACAGGCCCCGTCAATTTGCTGACACTCCTTGAGGCGCGCGTGGAACACAACGCGCCGTCGACCCGGGCATGGTCCATGGTCGGGCAGCGAGTCGCCCATTACTCGCTGCCCGCATGCCCGCGCCTACGGTGGCCGGAGATCGTCTGGCGACGTCCGTCGCCGTGGGCGTCTACCACTGCGGGTGGGTCGGAGGAAGGACATTGTTCTTTTCTCTCACTCACGCGGCACGCCTCCTCCTTCGCGAGCATGACTGCTTCGCAAAAGGAGGCGACCGCTTCCTACTCCGTCTCGCCCCGCAGCATGGCCTCGACCAATACCGGGCGCGAGAGGTCTCCGCCTATCGCCGTCGTGAGGACACGGCGGTGCTCTGCCCAAGCGGGGCAGTCCTGCACCGTATGCTCCACCGTGTCCTCAGGACGGTCCTCGCAGTGGTGACACCCAGGCGTTTCCTCCTTCCTTATCAGACACAGGAACCTCCCGAAACTTCCGTGTCCGGTGAGGACCTGCGTCATGCGGAAGGTAAGGACGCCGTGACGCCTATCCAGCCACTCCTCAAAGAGGGGTCTTACCGCCGCGATTGCGGCGTGCCCGTCTATGTTTATGATAAAGTTGAAAATCAAAAAATTGGGGTAATCTGTACATTACAGACTTTCAGGCCACCGACGACACGACAGTAAAAATACAAATGTACCTGTTTTTCTATAAATACCCCCATAAAAATATTTGATTTCTCATTTTGAACTCTATTAGGAACAACCAGCCATTATGTTTCATCTCAGCAAACGGAATCCGCTTTTATGAGCGAGATTATTTTCGCATATTGCATAACCGAGATTAGTTTTGCATATGCGAGACTGATCTCACTCAAAAGATTGCGAGATCCCGGTATTCTGATGCCTAATCTTAATAGTCTGTCGGCTATGGTTATGTATAGCTTACAGGCAAGTTCTTTTCACAATTTAAATATATTTACTTATCTGCAAGAGGCCAGAGATAATATAATAGGAGAGCTCGTGGCTAAATAATTACTGCCGCATAGGCCGATCTTTTGGGTTAAGCCACGCTCGCCGAGATTGGTCTGTGGATGGGTGACCATCTGTCATTGCGAGTTTCCCCGTGTAAAGCTGTTGATCCCAGCTGTCATATGTAGATCTTTGACAGTTGTTACTATTAGTCAGAAACTCTAAAGTCTGACAACCAGTCTTACCATGGGGTATTGTATTACCCAGTTACTGGGTTGTAGAGGTCCGACAGGCAGTTGCTTTTTTTTTTGCGTGGTAAAATCATCAAATGAGTCCTCCCACCCAGGGCAGGGCGGGAGGGACTGTCAGACTTGTACTGACTAAAATCCACGGTGTCCTTCACGAGCCCTTTACGTACCGGAGTTACGGTGATGGGTAAGTCCCGCGACCCCGGCAGGCTCTGGCCCTCTACAGGCCCCGTCAATTTGCTGACACTCCTTGAGGCGCGCGTGGAACACAACGCGCCGTCGACCCGGCATGGTCCATGGTCGGGCAGCGAGTCGCCCATTACTCGCTGCCCGCATGCCCGCGCCTACGGTGGCCGGAGATCGTAACAGGCAGTTGCTTCATGTAAAATACTGATATTCAGCTGCATCTGGCTCGACTGGAAGCTGACCCGAATATAGTTGGGAAAAAGCTAGGCAGATGATGAAGAGACGGGAGATAAAACCACTCTTACCCTTTATGTTTAACAAGCGCGTGCGCAGCGACCAGTCCGCTCAGACAGTTGGCCGTGGCTTCTAGACTGAGGCAGTACGGGTGCACTCGCTCACTCTCCACACGTTGTTGTACTAGCTTCAGAGCTTGCTTGTGTGCGCAGTTTGTTTGCTGGAAATATGAAGGTACATGTTGATAAACTATCAGTAAGCACGGATTAATGAAAATGTAGTAACCCGGTTAAATTTATTGATTTAAAAATTACTTATAAAATAGGCTAATTTATTAAAAAAAATATATACGTCCTAAATATAGATTATAAAAAAATAAGACCCGTATTTTTTCATTTGTAACGTAAACCAAAATTGACGAAGATATAACGCTTCTAAAAATCACAAAACGTCACTCGCTCGGCAATTTTACAAGTGTCGACTCCCGAAATTGAAAGTCTTTTATTTTTGTCAATATTCATTGATTTAAAAAAAAATACGTGTCCATTATTTTTCAATATTCTAACTGACGGACTAAACAGATATTCGATTTATTAATGCAGTAAAATACCCTAATGAACCGTAATTTGCAAAAAAGTTTCTAATATTAAGAAGAAGAAGAATATTAATTTGTTAATCTACATACCTCAGTCATAACTTCAGCGCACTTCAACAAGGTCGTAAGTGCTGGCAGAACCGACCATTTTAATAAATACTGTATCTTTGTATCGTCGCCCAGTGTATACAGTTGACCGTTATATGTAATAACTCTATTCTGTATACAGTAGTCTAGGGCTTTGTTGAAAGTCTGAAAATAATAAAAAATATTAATAACAGAATATAGGGTTAAATTAGGTCTAAGGTACCATTATTTAAAACCGTTTAAAAATACACTGTTAGTCATACTTACGTTTGCTTCTTCTGTTTCTAAATGGAAGAATTCATGACTGAGAAGTTTTCTAATGTGGTGGTAATCTACCTCCAAATTATCTAAAAATAAAAACGAAATACATTTAAATAAACAACTACCAGAAATTTAAAAACACGAGTTCGTTTGTCTTTGTCACATTCAAACCACTGAACCGATCGTCCTGAAATGTTGCATAGACGTTGTGAGGTTTACAGAGACGGACACAGGGTACCTTTTATCCCGAACAAAAGTACTGTAACCGAGAAAAACAAAAATAACATTCATATGATAATAGATGGAGCCACATGTACGATCCGAATCGATTCTCAAATTGTAAACTATTGAACGCAACAAAGACCCAGGCAAAAGCTAGTTTAACCCTTTAACCGCCAGAGTCGTATATATACGACAAACATTTCCGTGCCCCTATCGCCCGTGTCGTATTTATCCGACAGAGAATATTCACGATTTTTGTTGTTTTGTTCGATTTTATTGCATCTATTCTATATCTCTCTATTTATGCAGATAGACAGGTAGAATACTTTTTATTGTACACCATGATATTTTACAAATCGGAGCTTAAACGGAGCAGAAACAGAGGTGAAGAGGAAAGCACGATTCGTAGCCGGGCGCTAGGGGCACGGCAATTGATATTTAGCCAAGCGCTTAAAGGGTTAAATTTGATATAAACCTATAGATTTGTTTGTGGTAATATCTTCTATCTCTTACTGCTACGTTACCTACGTGTAGCTCTTAGAAATAAGTCAGTGTACACATACCTCTAGTGACTGCAGATCTGTGTACTATGAGACAGATGATGGCTGGTGGTACAAGGTAATGTAGTATAGGATTCACATATAGCTGTAGTTGGACGATTGGTACTGCCGCCACCATTGTCTTTGCCTGGAGTATGTGACCTGAAATTTTAGAATTATGATTTGAATACAGTGAAACTGGTTAAATGGGACCTGGATAACTTTGAAGCCTCCCTAGCTTAAATCAAATCAATTTATTTGTTAAACATAGGATAGATGATAGATGGATCTTAAGAACTAAATATTGCGCTATGTCTTGTCAATTTTATATATATACATTTGTCAATTAGCAATTATGTGAGAGCTTTTTTAAACTTTACTAGAGGCATATTTTTGACATTGTCTCGTATTTCATTATAGATCTTTGGCGCCAAAAAAACTTTGTTGCATTAAAGATGTCTTGCATTTTATATTACATAACTGAGAAAAAAATTGAGCACATATTGGCTTTCTTTTAATATGAACTCATGCTGAACTTTAGCCCTGATTTACAGCTGTTAGTGGGACTAAATAAACTTCTATAAATGGGATTACTCTTTCGATTTTAAGGTCATAACTACCTCTACTATTACGACAGAGCGTACTTTACCTCTTTTACTTCTCTACTCTACTACTCTACTGAGAGTATATTTTAAAAAATACTCTTACTATGACTTCTATTAATGGTAGTTCTGTAAATGAGAAAGACATTTATTTATACCCGGATATCTGCGACCCTGGGTAGATGGACTACCTCTTTAAGTGAGACAAATTTGGTGGTCCCTCCAGCAGCCGACGGCATAATAGCCGTCTTAAAACCGGGCTTGTTCCAGTGAGTGTAAGAGACAGAGCTATAAAAGTCGTCTAGCGCCACCTCGTTCAATCTCTGGAACTGGAACAAGCCTGGTTTTAAGACGTCATAATACGGCCCCAGGTCCCAGTTATCAAGGTTTCATTTTATAACTAGAGACCGCAGAGCAAATGAGATTGAAATAACTGAAAATCTGAAGAGTTTTTTTGTACAGATGTTTCTGGCCTATGTATACGAGTATCTATCCTCTTGAAATAGTTATTTTATATGAACAAACCTACAATCGCATAAAAAATAATCAGCTGTTGACTACATCTTGTCGGATCATACAAACATATAAATGTATGGAGCAGCTATTAATTAATATTTACACGATTTCCTTAAGCCTTTGTCAAACAGACAGGCGTGGCGAATACGAAGCGAGGCGTTTTTATTTATAACTAGTGGGCGCCCGCGGCTCCGCCCAGGTCTATTCACAGACACCGACACTAACATCGACGACGCAGTCATCGCAATATCGACATAGATAGATATTGTGTGTCGCGGACTTTTTTGTAGATATTTTTATAAGATCAACAATTAATTAGAACATTTTATGGTTCTATCTTTTATAGTTTAGGCAGCGTACGCAAAATAAGTAACTTTACTGGTTGATTTTTACACCTTGTGGCCGAAAAACCCAAATATCTTACGGAATCCTATTTTTCTCCAAAATAAAATATAGCCTATGTTACTCGTGGATAATGTAGCTTTCGAATGGTGAAAGAATTTTTAAAATCGGTCCAGTAGTTTTTGAGCCTATTCATTACAAACAAACAAACAAAGTTTCCCTCTTTATAATATTAGTGTAGACTACCAAAATAACTAATTTCGTACCTACTATTGCTTCAACTGTAAAGAAATGAAATGTAAACTATTAATATAATTAAACACTACCAAAATAACTGATATTCGTACCTACTATTGCTTCAACTATAAAGAAATAAAATGTAAACTAATAATATATTTAAACACTACCAAAACCTCTTATACCTATTTCATAAATAACAACAAAACAAATCTAAAAATAAACTATTAAAAAAGTAAAAAAGGGCCCGCCGCAATCGCGGCGATAAGACCCCTCTTTGAGGAGTGGCTGGATAGGCGTCACGGCGTCCTGACCTACCGCATGACGCAGGTCTTCACCGGACACGGAAGTTTCGGGAGGTACCTGTGTCTGATAGGGAGGGAAGATACTCCTGGGTGTCACCACTGCGAGGATCGTCCGGAGGACACGGTGGAGCATACGGTGCAGGACTGCCCCGCTTGGGCAGAGCACCGCCGTGTCCTCATGACGGCGATAGGCGGAGACCTCTCGCGCCCGCCCGCCCGCATTGGTTGAGGCCATGCTGCAGGGCGAGACGGAGTGGGAAGCGATTGCCTTCTTCTGCGAAGCAGTCATACTCGCGAAGGAGGAGGCGGGCCGCGTGAGGGAGAGGACAGCGTCCTCCCTCCACCCCAGCCGCAGTGGTAAACTCCCACGGCGACCGACGTCGGCAGACTATCTACGGCCACCGTAGGCGCGGGCATGCGGGCGGCAAGTAATGGGCGACTCGCTGTCCGCCCATGGACCATGCCCGGGTCGGCGCGTTGTGTTCCACGCGCGCCTCAAGGAGTGTCAGCATAATGAAGGGGCCTGTAGAGGGCCAAAGCCTGCCGGGGTTGCGAGGCTCACAAATTACCGTGACCCCGGTACATAAAGGGCTATTGAAGGACACCGTGGATTTTAGTCAGTCAAGTCTGACAGTCCCTCCCGCCCTGCCCTGGGTGGGAGGACTCATTTGATGATTTTACCACGCCAGAAAACCAAAATGCGCTGATAAGCACGGTTTGTAAATAACAATTATTGTCTGTCAATAAGGTCTAACAGTCTGAACGTCTATTCGCATCAACAGCCAAATATTGTATGAAGAACGCGCGCTTTTTTCCAAAATTATCCTTATAGCATGATTCTGTATTCACGCGCGATGACTGATTAGCGTATTTCATGTATAACTTTGGTGTTTCTACACCGATTTACATGATTCTTTTTTTATTGAATAGGTAATAATGTTAATTTTTTTAAATTAGGGATGAGTGAGAGTGTTGTAAACGTAACAGTAGACAAATATAATCAGAAAGCTCTGAATTGCTAAGCTATCGGGAGTTTCACGTGTTATTGTGAGTCAACCATAAAAGATAGTCATATGCTGTCAAGGAATATTTTTATATAATTTTAAGGAAAATATTTCCGTCATACATGATTTCTATGTAGCTTTAACCATTAAAGCTGCACACGCGACGGAAGCTTAAAAAATGGAGTAACTTCTCCCGTTTTCCCAATATTTCCCTTCACTGCTCTGCTCCTATTGATCGTAGCGTAATGAAAAGTATACTATAACCTGCCCAGGAGTATGAAGAATAATCGTGCCAAATTTCGTTAAAATCCGTCGAGTAGTTTTTGTTTCTATAACGAACATACAGACAGACAGACAGACAGACAGACAGACAGACAGACAGACAGACAGTCAGACAAAAATTTTACTGATTGCATTTTTGGCATCAGTAGCAATCCCTTATCACCCCTTGATAGTTATTTTTTTTAAATATTTCATGTACAGAATTGGCCTCTCTACAGATTTATTATAAGTATAGAAGATGTATGGAATTGTTTGAATCCAGTCACATAGAAAACCGAAAGCGATCCGATAGCGTGACCGAACCGATGCAAAGACGTGGCGAAGGCGTATTTGCTGTATATCTGTTTGACGTCGTTCATAAAAAGTCAGCTAATACAACTGTCACGCCTCGGTTATAAGCGTTACGAGACGTCAAACTGGGTGCAGCGGCACGGTTCGGTCCGGTTCGCTATCGCCTGTCAGTTTGACAAAGGCTTTAAAGTTAGACCCGAATTTCAAATATGTTTTATTGGCGATTTAGTTTTACGGGATTATTCTATCTATATCTATGTATTAATGGCTTAAAAGCCACAATTTTATGTAATCTGGTAGGCTTGAATTATCAACCAAATTATTAACATAAGTCCTATTAATAGATAAGGATTACTTTAAATGCTTTTGTAATTCTACATGCTTTTTTAATGAATTTGAAATTTGATGTTCAACGATTTATATTTAAGAAATCAATATTATTTTGGGGAAATTATACGAAAATGAAAACATGATAATACTCATGCCTTCTTTGTACGAGAATAAGCATTTCTCCAGCAGTAGTTTCAGTTTTAAAAACGTTAAGTAGGTATTTCTCATGTTTAGGCGCAGTGGCTGAGCGATCGACTCCTGCGCTGAGTGTCGAGGGGTGGATTTTCGCACAGAATAAATTTTTGAAGTTCGAAGATTTTTATTAGAGAAATCTATATTTTTTTTTGGGGAAACTATATATGTATTTATAAATGCTTATTATACGTATATTAAAAATATGTTTATACTCATACCTTATCTGTACGAGAACAAGCATTTGTTCATCAGTATTTTTGGTATTTATAAAAACGTTGCCCCACACTTCGAATTTCTCCTGTGTCGGCGAAGTAGCTAAGCGATCAATTCCTGCGCTGCGTGCCGAGGGTTCGATTCTCGCACGGAACAAATACTTGTATGACTTACATCATAGTTGTTCTGGGTCTGGGTGTTAGTGTTTGTAACTTTAAATGTTTTTTACGCTTCTATACAGGTGAAATTCCTAATGTAGGACAACGTTAAAGAAAAAAAATCAATCTTACTTAATAAAATAAGTGCAAAATTTTGTGAGTTTATATATTTGTTACTCTTTCCTGCAAAAACTACTAAAGAATTTGGATGAAATGTTGTTCGTACTCAGATCGCTTACAACCTGGATTAACAATTGTATTTTATCCAGACTTTATGCTTCAGTGGGTTCGATTCCCACCCAGGACAAATGTTTGTGTGATGAGCACGATCGTTTGTTCTGTGTCTGGGTGTAATTTATCTATAATATGTATGTATTTAGAAATATATAAGTATGTTTATCAGTTGTCTAGTACCCATAACACAAGCTCTGCTTAGCTTGGGACTAGATGGCGTTATGTGATAGTTGTGGAATATTTATATTAATTTATTTAAATAATAAGCAAAACAATACAACCTTTAAAGAATGCCTGCCATAAATGCATAAGTGCATACATATCTCTTTTGTTGACCATACAATAAATAAATATTGACTGCAAATAAATAGTATATTTGCAGACTATTAAATAATAATTGTAAATGTAAACATCATTTTATATCCTTGAATTTCAATGCGTAATATTGTGGCCACAACATATAACGATTTGATTTGCATTTTGGTCAAGAGCACGGATTTTAATTGCAAATTCCATTCCTTCGTAAGGTGAGTTTAAAACCGGTCAATTGTGCGAGTCGGACTGGCACACGAAGGGTTCTGTATCAATATCTATTTATTTATGTAAATACGAAATAGAACGGCCGAAGCCAATTCCACCATCATACATAATATTACAATTACATCTTCAAATTTATTTACGTACTCATGCATTCATCTCACAAAATTTTAGACATTCTGACAGATAGTATCAACTTCCATTCATCCACAAACACTTCAAGATCTGTGTCCGAGTTCAAAAGAGCGTTATCGCGGTTACTGTACGAGGAATAGGTGATTTAGAGTGCGCAACAGTGCGACAGGCAACGATATAAAAACGGCAAAAAAATCTCATTTGTTGTATAGGGAGCTAGCCCCATTTAATATTTATTTTATTTTGTTTTTTAGTATTTGTTGTTACAGCAGCAACAGAAATACATTATCTATGAAAATTTTAACTATCTATCACGGTTCATTAGATACAGCCTGGTGACAGATGGAGGAACGGACAGCAGAGCTTAGCAATAGGGTCCCGTTTTCCTCTTTGGGAACGGAACCCTAAAAATGGGACAGTTAATGATAATGACATGACCTACAAAATTTCGACATACGATTTAAAGATAATATGTTATCATTACGATTTCTAATTTGATAAAGGTTATAAACATTAAAAGTGACAAATGTAGTTTCGTGGTAAAGTTATGATGGCCAAAATAATACGAAATGGCTGCAGTAATAATAACTGTTACAAGGGCGTGTTATTTTTTTTTTCCGTGGTAAAATCAAAATGAGTCCTCCCATCCAGGGCAGGGCAGGAGGGACTGTCAGGCTTGACTGACTCCACGGTGTCCTTCAATAGCCCTTTACGTACCGGGGTCGCGGTAACTTGTGAGTCCCGCAACCCAACAACAAGGGCGTGTTGGCAAACTTTTGGCAAACAAAATAATTGTGACATTTATTTTGGCGGATACATTATATTTTATCTATCCGATTTATAAAATGGCGGAATTTAATGATTATTTATTATACAGTATACTCCCCAGAAACCTTTTAACATTAAAAATATCTATGGTGGCGATGGTTGGTGCAAGTAACTGTATTATAATCTGCAAAAATCATTTCAATATTCCTCATCTGCAAGGCGTTCCACGACGGCTCACTTTTTCCTTTTTGTTTTTTTTTACGTGGTAAAATCATCACATGAGTCCTCCCACCCAGGGCAGAGCGTCCCTCCCGCTCTGCCCTGGGTGGGCAAGTCTACCCAAGGCGGGAATGTAAGACTCGTACTGACTAAATTCCACGGTGTCCTTCAATAGCCGTATTACGTATATATGTATATAACGTGTATATAACGTACGCCCTGTACGGGCCCGTCATTCCAAAGTGATGACGGGGACGTCATCACTTTTTCCTATACAAAAATTAATTAATTTAACAAATCAGTCTATTTACATATAACCCGCATAATAAATTGTATACGGTACAGCGTAAAACGTAGTACTATGTAGTCGTAAATCACGATAAAGAAGTCGCCTGATTATGGCAACGACCTTGGATCTATACCTAACTCTTTCTAATACATTCAGTATTTACCTTCGAAAAGATGAGAAAGAACATTTATTTTTTGAAGGAATAATCGAAAATTTTCTTAGTCTACAAATAATAAAAGAAAGAAAAAAGATATAAGTACCTATTAAAAATACACAGGGACTTGAAAATTGGTGATGACTAGTACTTTTTTTTTTAGCGTGGTTAAATCATCAAATGAGTTCTCCCACCCAGGGCAGAGCAGGAGGGATTGTCTGACTTTTACTGACTAAAATCCACGGTGTCCTTCAATAGCCCTTTACGTGCCGGGGTCACGGTAATTCGTTAGTCCCGCGACCCCGGCAGGCTTTGGCCCTCTACAGGCCCCGTCACTATGCTGACATTCCTTGAGGCGCGCGTGGAACACAACGCGCCGTCGACCCAGTCATGGTCCATGGTCGGACAGCGAGTTGCCCATTACTCGCTGCCCGCATGCCCGCGCTTGATGACTAGTACTTGCGCGCGGATTTTAGACAGGGTTCCGATAGGTCAAGTGGAATATGACAGGGGTCTTGAACGGCTTCCTCGTGGGTTGGCGAGAAGCACACCATAAAAAAGTGGATGGAATGGAGTAAAAAGTAATCAATTTCAGCGTAATACCTCTAAACGTTCTTGACAAACGGTCAACGTGATCCTTTACAATACTATTTTTAGTACATATATGCGAAACCCTATTTATTTTATTTTATTTATTTGGCTCACCAACAATTGAATACACTGATACAGTGATATGATACATCCAAGAGACTTATGAACTAGTGTACCAATTTCTTATAGGTAAGCACAACATGCATATTAAATATTAATGTTGAGCGTAGCTCAAAGTAGGTGAGTATATACTCACTCTAATTAAAATTTAATGCAATATTATAAAAAACATTATATATAAATTAAAATTAAAATCAATATTAAATACTAAATTCAAAATATATATAAACAAAATCAATATAAATTAAGAAAAAAATAATTCAGTTAAACAAAAGAATTAATTAAATTAAACAAAATCAAAATTAAATTAAAAAGCAGAAACAAGATGTAATTAAAACTGAAAACAAAATCAAAATCATTCGTTACTTATGATCAATATTAATAATATCAAAACCAAAATACTTTTACAAGTGTTTGTGCATAATAGTTCGGAACCTGCCAAGTGAGTCAGAGTGAATGTCGATAAGGTCACTATGGCTATACCCCCGTCTAGTATTTTTGTATAAAGAATCTATGTACAAAACTTCAAACCTGTATCATGAAAAATAACAAAGTTATAAGCTTGTTATGTTACCTGGTTGTAAACAAAAAACATGCTCATTTCGCGGTGATTCGCGGTATCCCCGCCCAACCCGCGCCTCCAGTGTTGTACACTCATTAATAATAGTTTGGCAATAGGTACGTAACCAAACGGCGATTGAATTGTAATTAACTGATGTTAAAATTTAAATTAAATATTTTTTGAGAAAAATATAACATGTTGTAAAAATTATTGGAATCGAATCGGTTACTGATTCTGAACAAACTATATTCAGGTTTCGCATATACTAAAAATAATGTTGTATAGGTTCTGTTTTTCTTTGAAGGTACGGAGCTCTAAAAATATGTGAGGCCAGAGCTAAGGAAGAAAGAGCAAAAGAGAGACCCAATATTTACCTTTCATCTTCTTCTTGACATCAGCAGACAAGTCCGTTAGAACTCCCGAAATAAGTCTCAGTTTCCTCTCCTTATCCAACCTCATCATCTTCTTTTGCACCACCAGGATCCTCTCAACACTGCTCCTCACATCATTCTCGAAGACCGTAGCTCCCAAATTCCTTAACTCCTGGACCATCCAGCCAACTTCTTGGACCACTTCTTCGAATTCTAGTGGGCTATCTTTCATTAAGCTTTGCATTAGAACTAGGGATAGAAGATTCGAGATGGTTGCCACGGTGTTCTTCTGCTGCAGGCTGATGACGTAATCAGCTATGCTCTGGACTTTTTTGAATTGTTCGGGAGTGAGTTGTTGTATGTCTAGTGGTTTTAACGTTTCTTTGGAATGTGATGTATCGTTTTTGAGGTATTCTCTAACGGATAGTGGGGAGCCGAGGTTGATGTAGATGTTTCCGAAGTGGTCGTTTAGACTGTGTAGAGCTTTGAGGAAACCCTGGAATAATAATTTGTTCTTTGACATTTGTAAATTTTTAAAATGCTAAATTTTATTATAATTTTCAGAAAATTTAAATACAAGGTCAATTGTTCATAAGCAATTTGAATATTTTCTGATTATAATATGACGTGGTCGTTCAGACTGTATAGTGCTTCGAGGAAAACCTGGAATAATAATTTGGATTGTTAATGTATTATTATTACGTATTAAAATTCCAAAATGCTAAAATATATTATAATTTTCAGAATAAAAAATACAATGTCGTGAGCAAATTGAGTATTTTCACCTTATTTAATTCTACAGTTATGTTTCATTGTGATATTTATTTTAGAAATATACTTTGTTGCCATCACGGGTACATCCTAGGTATGTCTGGAAGAGGAACTTGGAAGTCACAAGTATGCCCAACTTTGGATGTTGTCAGGCTGTGGATGAAGAGGATCTACCTCTCTAGCCCTTTATTTATACTTCAGCGGCATCGTTTGTCCCGAGCTTGAATTTATCCAAAGAAAGTACATAAAGTATCCTTTCTCCTGGTCATAATCTACCTATACACGCGCCAAATGACGGCACGAGAACGAGACGGGACCCTATCTATTACTAATATTCCGCTGACCGCCTGTCACCAGGCCGTATCTCATGAGCCCTGATAGATAGTTAAAATTTTCACAGACGACGTATGTCTGTTGCCACTATACTGCGAAGATCGTCCGGAGGACACGGTGGAGCTTACGGTGCAGGACTGCCCCGCTTGGGCAGAGCTCCGCCGTGTCCTCACGACGGCGATAGGCGGAGACCTCTCGCGCCCGGTATTGCTCGAGGCCATGCTGCGGGGCGAGACGGAGTGGGAAGCGTTCGCCTCCTTCTGCGAAGCAGTCATGCTCGCGAAGGAGGAGGCGGGACGTGTGAGGGAGAGGACAGCGTCCTCCCTCCACCCCAGCCGCAGTGGTAGACGCCCACTGACCATGCCATGGACCATGCCCGGGTCGACGGCGCGTTGTGTTCCACGCGCGCCTCAAGGAGTGTCAGCATAATGACGGGGCCTGTAGATGGCCAAAGCCTGCCGGGGTTGTGGGACTCACAAATTACCGTGACCCCGGTACGTAAAGGGCTATTGAAGGACACTGTGGATTTTAGTCAGTCAAGTCTGAGTCCCTCCCACCCTGCCCTGGGTGGGAGGACTCATTTGATGATTTTACAACGATAAAAAAAAAATCTGTTGAAACTATAACAAAAATTGCTAAAAAACAAAATACAATAAATATTTTAGGTGGCTCCCATACAACAGACATGATTTTTTTAATGTAATACCTGTTATAAACCTTGCTACAGGTAAAAAGAGATGACATAGTAACATAGAACTATGTTTCGAGGACAAGAACGTATACACACAATTCTTAATCAAGTGGGCGTGGCACTTGTCTTTTACGCGAATATGATAATAGTGTGCCAGTCTAGTGTTTACATAATACAACGAAGTAATAAAATGGATAAAATGTTTTAAGTGTATTTGAATAAATTGTTAGAAGCGGCGAGTTGGCTGTCTATTTTAAAAGCTTTGAAAATATGAAGGCATAAAAGGTAAGTTTATGGAGACGTTTATCAACGAAATTATGTCTAACGCGATTATTATAAGAATACCAACATATCACGCCAGTAATTCCAAAGGGTTTTTATATCAAAAAAAACTACTAGCACTAGGAATATTTCGTGTATCGTGGGAACGTTTACAAACATAGAAACTGACATACACAAACACCCGGACACGGAACAACTACCTGAAAATCATTCAAATATTTGTTTTGTGCGGGAATCAAACACTCAAACACAGCGCCAGTCTTGCCGTCACCCGGTTACACAAAACTGCACCTTTTAGTAGTCATTACTCAGTGCCTTTCCTGTTGCAACCCAGGATAAAGGTAAGGTGGTTCAAATAATGCAGGCCCCTAACCGAACATCCATATTTCAAAAACCGATGCTGTTATCTAATACTAGCTGCTGCTAGCGGCTTCGCCCACTACTCGAGAATTATTCCACGCGAACACCAAATCGGGATAATAACTATCCTATGTGTTAATCCAGGTTATAAACTATCTGTGTATCATCCAAATCAGTTCAGTAGTTTTTGAAAATAACAAACAGACATACATAGCCACAAACTTTCGGATTTATAATTTAAATTAGTAAGATGTGACTACTAATAATAATGCGTATGAAAGCAGAAATTCACTAAAAACTCAAAATTTGTATATGAGGCAACAAATTGTTTATATTTTTGACTTGTTACACGCTAGCTATGACCTGCATGTTAAATATTGGCGATGCTCAAACTAACAATGACGAAAATAGAAGAAAAATATTGACACAACCGCTTGACACGTCAAAATTTGTTGAAAACGTGTGAGGATTACTCCTAAACATGCGTGCGCGCAGATATGAGGTAATTTACATAATATTATCTTTCTTAGATAAAATAATTTAAGTGTGCAAAGGTTATTAGTTTTATCACAATAATCTCGTCATTATGTTGGTAGGCCAACTTTTTGATATACCTAGCCTTTCACAGAGTACTTTTGGTCAACATCATCCTCAAAAATACAACACAAAAATGATCATGTTTACAAACGTTTGTTCATACATTTAGCAGTAGTTATCGAAACATAGTATGAGAAATACGACCGAAAATTGATTATTTCATCGCAATTTCGTCGACTTTTGGCCATTGATATACAGTAGACTTCATGAATTTGGTAACCCAGTTGTTGAATTAAAATTTGCTTTTTAAAGGGTACCCAAATCGTGAAGCTAACTGAAGCACAAGACCAATTTACTTTGTTTCTCTTTGAATTATAACGCATTTTCATTACCTTTTCATATGAGTAAGTAGTCAACAAATACAAATGCGCGTCATATATTATTCGGTAATTACACGTATTTCCGCGTTCATTACAATTGCAAACATGTTTTATAAATTCAGTTAAGCATTTAAAAAGAATTTTGAATGTAATCTATTCGTAATATTATGAAGCTGAAGAGTTTGTTCGTTTGGTTGAACGCGCTAATCGCAGGAAATGCTGGGTCGAGTTGAAAAAATAATTTTGTGTTGGATAGTCTATTTATCGAGGAAGGATATAGGCTATATAACATGACACTACAACTAAAAGGAATCGCGCAGCGCGGTGAAACCACGGGGATCAACTAGTTTTATAATATACATACATTATGTAGTCCGGATTAGTACCCGGTTGATGGCAAAAGACTCGCCCTCTATCAGACAAGGTTTTAAACATAACTGGCGAAATGGGGGTGTGCTATCAGGTAGACCTCTCCTATATAGTCTAAATGAAATGCCTTTTTTTTGGAAAGTCAATTTAGGAGCAGTACGTTGTTTAATTTATGTATATTTTTTTAAACGTTGCGCCACCAAGATAAGTACTAGACAATAGAAGTTTTCATATTTGATTGTATTTATATGCTAATTTAGTTTTTCGTTTTTGCCACTTAAACATTTATACATAGTTTTGAATTTATTGAATAGCATCATACGAGTACAATAGAATTATCGGAACGGTTCGTAAAGAAATATTTTATGTACCATTCCGTAAATTTAATAGAAAAACCTCAAGAACTTTAACAACGGATATACTTATGTATTTAAGAAACCGGACCAACTACTTGAAGGTCATTCAGATATTTGATCCGTGCGGGAATTGAACCCGTGTCACGCTGCGCAGCAGTCGAACGCTAAACCGCTGCACCAATTATGTCGTCATAAAAAAATAAAAGCGCGTAAAGTTACTATCTAATAGTAGGAAAAACGTTAATATCTTATGACTAATTCTTAAGGCATCTACACAACACGCCACACTGGTGGTAACTGGTAATCGCAGAATATCAAAAAAAAAGATAAAATAATCAAATTCGTACTAAGCATGAGTACGAAAAACTTTATTTTTGATAATCACTATCGGTAAATAAACTCAGGTAATCTATGAAGATTATGTATTATCGTTTGCGGCCTTGATACACCCACTTGTGACAACAGCATGCGTGCCCTGTCCTAACTTCCTCATAATCAGCTGGAAGACGTCCACTGCTGGACAAAAGCCTCCCTCTAACATCCCATTCACGACTTTGTCGCTGTAAGTGGTGACTGAAAAGGGTTACAGACTGGAATAAGTCACAGGACACGCCACAATAGTAGCGATGAGACCCCTCTTTGAGGAGAGGCTGCGAGAGGCGCCACGGCGCGGCGTCCTCACCTTCCCATTGACGCAGGTCCTAACCGGACACGGAAGTTTCGGGAGGTTCCTGTGTCTAATTGGGAAGGAAGAAACGCCTGGGTGTCACCACTGCGCGGATCGTCCGGATGACACGGCGGAGCATACGGTGCAGGACTGCCCCGCTTGACCAGAGTACCGCCGTGTCCTCACAGAGGCGATAGGCGGCGACCTTTCGCGTCCGGCATTGGTTGAGGCCATGCTGCGGGGCGAGACGGAATAAGAAGCGGTCGCTTCCTTCTGCGAAACAGTCATGCTAGCGAAGGGGGTGAAGAGCGACGTGAGGGAGAGGACAGCCTCCACCTAACAACCCAGCCGCCGCGGGAGACTCCCACGGCATCGGACGTCGCGAGGCGTATTCTGGCCACCGTAGGCGCGGGCATGCGGACGGCGAGTAATAGATACCTCGCCGTCTGATCATGGACCGTGGACGAGCTCAAAGAGCTGTCAGCAATATGATGGGGCCCCCCTTAGAGGGCCAAAGCTTGCAGGAGTCGCAGGACTGTCTTATCAGGTAACCGTAGCCCCGGAACGTAAAGGTCTATTGGAACACCGTGAATTTTAGTCAGTACGAGTCTGACAGTCCCGTCTCGCCCTCAGGACTCATTTATGATTTCACCACGTAAAAGAAAGATTTATAGGCTATCCCGGTATTACGATTCTGTGGGATAATTTTCTAGTCCCAAGCGGGCAACGCCGCTGGCAATAGCTAGTGTTACATAATTATTACGCATACGCATAACGTAAATATTCACTCCACAGTTTTACCTCTGTCCCACTTTACCAATAGTTGGAATTCGCACAAGTGGATCTGCCAATACGCAAGCGCGACCGGAACCATTAATGATGTAACTTGAAGCAAGTTCACACGCCGTGTTTAGTGAAGCGAAGGTAAATGCGTACTTATGCGTTTTACGAACTGACGAATTGACTTGTCACTTGATATAGATTTTGAAGATGCTGTGCGAATGTGACACTAAAATAGCTCATAAAGTTCAATGAAACATTATCAGCTGTTGATTAATAATACGTGATACGGCCTTGTGACGGGATTATGAAATATATAACATTGACCTCCTTATATACTACCAAATAGTAAATCATTGAATATCTCGCTATGTGGGCCTCCGAACTGGTATGACGGGTTTTAGTATTGCAAAATCTTGTAGTGTGTATTCAGAATTAAATTTATTTGTTCTAAACACAGTAGCAAGCATCTGTACATATACACAGTGGGCCATTTCGTACGTACTTTACAGTGTACCCTGCACCAGGGCCGTATTTAACATATTGGGGGCGTTCTATGTAAAATACTGGTCCCCCATCTGCAGACCGACCTAAATATACGCGACTTAACCCAAAAGTTTCTCGAGCTCCTCGCGGTCCTATAGGTATTCTACTAATGTTATATGTAAAAATGATGTATGGATGTTTGTAATTTGGATGAAAAATGGTACACAGTATAAATCTGGATTAACACATTTTTTTTAGCGTGGTAAAATCATCAAATGAGCCCTCCCACCCAGGGCAGAACGGAAGGGACTGTCAGACTCGTACTGACTAAAATCCACGGTGTCCTTCAATAGCCCTTTACGTTCCGGGGTCATGGTAATTCGTGAGTGACCTGCGACCTCGACAGGCTGTGGCCCCGTCATAATGCTGACAGCTCTTTCCCGGGCATGGTTGGTCGGACAGCGAGTCGCCCATTACTTGCCGCCCGCATGCCCGCGCCTACGGTGGCCGGAGAGGATAATTTTTATCCCGATTCTATTTTCCTGTGGGACAATTTTCGAAGCCGCTGGCAACGGCTAGTATGATTTAAAATGAAACTCACCCCAGTAGATTCCTTAGGTTTGGGTACTCCAAGATGCTCATAAGCGAAGAGGGAATGCTCCATAATTCTGTCGTAACTGATGTTCACGGGGACTATCGTGATGTCGGACACCTCGTGGGCGAAGAGCGGCACCAGGGTCATTGAAAGCATCCCTGGTGATAAGAGAAAATTTGGATTAGTCAGGATTGGTTCGCAAAAGTGCATTAGAGTTATCAACTGAGAAAATCTAAGTAGGTTTTTACGATCATTAATTAATTAGTAAATCTCGCGAATAGATCTTCTGACGACACGAGCGAAGTTCTCGGACTCCCTAAGTTTTGATGCGTTTTATCTTTGTCAATCAAATATTAGAAAAATAAAATAACGTGTTCTTAATTTTTAACACGTTAACTGACGGCCTGAATATAAATATTTGCAATTGACTGTTGTTGTAAACTAGCTTATTACAACAACAATAAGTTCTATCTTTCAGTTTGAAAAATAGGACTCAGTTTCAACGCTGGATCCAAACATAGGTACTCAATGAAAAATCTAATTGAAATTGGTTTAGTGGTTTTAAAGATAAGCACGTAGGACCATTTTTTTTTACGTGGTAAAATCATCACATTATGTGTCCTCCCACCCAATGCAGAGCAAGAGGGACTGTCAGACTCGTACTGACTGAAATCCACGGTGTCCTTCAATAGCCCTTTACGTACCGGGGTCAAGGTAATTCGTGAGTCCCGCGACCACGGCAGGACGTAGGACCATAGTGACCCTTTTTTATTATGTATTAATAATAAGATGTGTATAAAAGTGTAATATTGTACTTCTTTAGCGAAGCGAGAATATTTTTCTACAATGTAGAAATTATGAGTACTAATATTACTTATAAAAGCGAGTGTGTAATTGTGTATGTTTATTCCGTTTTAGAATTCTCGTACAGAGATAGATGGGACCTTACGGTTATAGCCTATGGAGGGAACGATAACCGGGCAACAGCTATTTTATAATAATTAATGTTCAAATGTTGCCAGTTTGTCACATAATGACGCCGGCAGATAGTCGACATCAGGTGGCCTACCATGACGTCTTAAAACGAGAGTAATTCCAATGAGGGAACGGGACAGAGCTATGCAAGTCGTCTAGCGCCACCTCGTTCCCACAGTCAGATACCAGCCACCAGCTCTGCTGCCGATTTTTTTTTACCTTTCAATCTTAACATATCTATTTGCATTGTGAGAACAAAGAACTAATATATTCTCGCCCAGCATTTACCTACATTCCAACAACTATTTCAAGCATTTAATACAATGTATAATAACGCACCATTTTTGTCTCTAAGCACAAGATCGACAATGTAAACACATGGGACGTTTGTCTACATATTTCCATTTGCCTTCTGATTGCTGAGTGCAAACACTTCATTATGCTAAGTACTTAAACAAACACCAGTTATATCTAAAACATTAAATAACTATTACAAGAACAAATACATCTTGTATATTCTAAATAGTTAAGTCAAAAGCTTTCAATAAGGTGTGATGGTCAGATCTTGAATTTTCTTAACGCAAAGGTCTGGGGTACTTCTTTGTTATGTACTTTTTATATTAGCTTACTTTCTTGCATTGTAATAATGCTTGTGAGACGAAGAAAATCGGCTTTTAAAAGGTGGGTCTGCGCTTAGGAGCCGAGCATGAGAGGAACACGTCCCGAGCACAAATACGTGTAGTGTGTACCGACTTACAAGCCTCGAACGAGCGTGTTTTGGGCGTTTGGTTTGTGCTCGGCTGTGCTCAACCTATTGTCAGTTTTTTTAGATGATCACAAAGGGAAAGGGACGCACTGCAAGTGCGTTCGAGGGGAGTGATTTTTGTAGGCTCGTTGTAGGTCTACACTTTATACCGCGAGTAGTAGTGGCAATTAGGTCATTGGCCGACACGACTATCGGCACAATGATACCAAGTCCACATCCCCACAACCTTGCCAGCCAAGTCGATGAGATACTCGTCATGCGGGACAGTTTAAACAGGGATTATTACTAAGAACATCAACTTACCATATTTAGGAGGCATACTCTTATTACTCCTACTCCTGGTGCCTTCAAGGAAGAACTCTATGGGGGCGCAGTGCTTCCCCACCACCGTGCGGACGTACTGCTTCAAGGTCGCTGCGTATAACGGGTCCCCGGCTAGAGTGCGACGGATATAGAACGCGCATGTCTCTCTCATACGACGTCCTATCACCGCCATGGAGTAGAAGTCTAGAAATAATGTGCCTTGTTAGAAAGTAGAAAGGATAAACTTAGCGATGGGTGGCAAGAAGAATTTGAGGAATATGTAGTCATAAACAGAGCAAAAAAAACCGTGGAAAAAAGTTCACGAGTGGTGACCGGAAGACGCAACGTAGGCAGGCCTCCCACTGGGTGGACCGACGACATCGTGATAGTCGCGGGCAACCGATGAATGGCAAATGGCGAATTGTTCGGCGTGACGGTCTAAAGGGGATGATGCGAATAAGACAGTGAATCTAATTTTTAGGGTTCCGTACCTAAAGGTTAAAACGGGACCCTATTACTAAGACTCCGATGTCTGTCCGTCTTTTTGTCTGTCTATGACATTCTCTAGGTAGAGACTACAGTTTCGTTTCTTGTGAAGTTTCGAGGCTGGGGCTTTCCAAGAATGGTAACTTTGATCTTTTATTTCCTTAGTTCTCTATAAAGAATGATTCACAGTACACCGTGCCGTGTCCGGCCCGGCCCGGTCGCGACACGGTGTAGCGTGAATGACTGGCCCGGCCTGCGCACGGTGAACGTGTCCCGGCCGGGGCACGGCCTGGTTGCGACACAGTGTAGCATGAACCATCCTTTATGTTGTCATCTAGTTGTCATGCAACACATTCTTTCGTGTACGTTACTCCAGCAAGAAAGTATCTCCTAGAGTTATATGAGTAGAACGTATAGTTTGTGCCTTATCTGCTGTAAATGTGCCCCCACATAAAAAATGTGTGCCCCCTGACGTTTCGAAAAAAAATGGAAAAAACGATTCTTGCTGGGGTAACGTTTTTCTAGCAGGAAAATTCTAAACGAATGATCGGAGAGAGAAAAACTGTGCATGGCCAGATAGCTTATATGTGTGCCAAAATGTGCCCCCAAAAATAAAATCTGTGCCCCTTCAGATTTTTGAGATATTAGATTTCCTGCTGGAGTAACGTTCTGATGAATAGTATATCTCTAAAACCATTGCATGTGCCCCTGTAGAATAAACATACGCGAGTAGCTCTTAATGTGTGCCCCTTTGTGCCCCAATTAGATTTTAGAAAATATTTATAGTTTTCAAGTTATCGCGGTTTTATGAAAACCCGAAAAAACATCGCAGCGCCTAAATGAGACAAGGCATAACTTCGCTGAAAACTGTATTCGGTCCTTCTTGACGCTAATAATAACCATACAAAGTTTCAAAAATGTTCATGCATGCGTTTTTGAATAATCTTGCTAAAAGTAAAAACGATGGTGTCATAACTTTGACGGCAAAATACAAGGAACTGGCACAATCCCAGATGTGTAGGTGTAAACCAAAATCATGTGCCTTTAGTAAAAAATATATGGTGAAAATATTGAGCTTCAAATGGTACGCATTAAGTAAATATAAACAAAAAACCAAAATATGTAAACAACGGCTGGTTATCCGACTAAATCTGAATGACTACTAAAAAGCGATGGATTCATACATATCGATGACCTTCTTTACTTTACTCACTAACCGGTTCACACTTGTTGTGCCTGAGTACACTGAAGTAGAAAAGTAATAACTAATAAAATAAAGTTATTACACATGATTAAGTACATTTATAAGGGCCATTTTCAAATAAAATGTACATGTGACTAACATGCTCAAAATCGTGACCAAACTGTTTTGTGACATACCTGTATTTTTATACTAATGTAAGTCACATTTATTGTAAAGCAGAGTTTACATGTAACTATGTCCTACTGCTCAAATTGAGCAGGGTCCGGCAGGGAGCTAAAATGCAGGTTTAATGATCAAATTCAGCATTTATAATTAATATATTTATAATAATATATTATGTATTTATAAATTATATTATTAATATAATATATCAATAATATAATTTCAAATTTTATATTTTTTTTTACACAATATTATTCATAAACTTAATATTGATCTGTGATTTTTTGTGATGCAAATTTACTAATTATAATTATGTTAGGCTATGAAAAACTGATCTGTGATTTAAAGAACTAGACTACATTATAGGTAGGAAATTTGATCTGTGATTTGATGCAATAATTACTTTAAGAATTAAAATTAAGGGAATAAAAATAATAATCTCCACATCAACAAGCTGTTTCATTTATATAGTCACAAGGTGCATTTAATATATTTTTTAATTAGCCCTCAAAACTTTTGAACGCGACTGTGCGGACAACAGCTTAGGTATAATACGTCCAATAAAGAAGGTCATCGATATGTATGAATCCGTCGCTTTTTAGTAGTCATTCAGATTTGGTCGGATAACCAGCCGTTGTTTACATATTTTGGTTTTTTGTTTATATTTACTTAATGCGTAACATTTGAAGCTCAATATTTTCACCATATATTTTTTACTAAAGGCACAAGATTTTGGTTTACACCTACACATCTGGGATTGTGCCCGTTCCTTGTATTGTGCCGTCAAAGTTATGACACCATCGTTTTTACTTTTAGCAAGATTATTCAAAAACGCATGAATGAACATTTTTGAAACTTTGTATGGTTATTATTAGCGTCAAGAAGGACCGAATACAGTTTTCAGCGAAGTTATGCCTTGTCTCATTTAGGCGCTGCGATGTTTTTTCGGGTTTTCATAAAACCGCGATAACTTGAAAACTATAAATATTTTCTAAAATCTAATTGGGGCACAAAGGGGCACACATTAAGAGCTACTCGCGTATGTTTATTCTACAGGGGCACATGCAATGGTTTTAGAGATATACTATTCATCAAAACGTTACTCCAGCAGGAAATGCAATATCTCGAAAATCTGAAGGGGCACAGATTTTATTTTTGGGGGCACATTTTGGCACACATATAAGCTATCTGGCCATGCACAGTTTTTCTCTCTCCGATCATTCGTTTAGAATTTTCCTGCTAGAAAAACGTTACCCCAGCAAGAATCGTTTTTTCGATTTTTTTTCGAAACGTCAGGGGGCACACATTTTTTATGTGGAGGCACATTTACAGCAGATAAGGCACAAACTATACGTTGTACTCATATAACTCTAGGAGATACTTTCTTGCTGGAGTAACGTACACCATTCTTTCTGCCCAAAACATCATCAGACACGCAGCCTGTTCACCATCTCTTTCGTTCTTTGACAACGAGTCGTAGTATATATTTTTTTGATATGGCTTCTCGTAGCGCAACAACTCTAGAAGGTTGATGCTACTTAACCGGACAATCCTGTGGTGGCCAAAAATTACTTTAAGGCCCCCAGCCAGGGCTACTACTACTAACTAAGGTTCAATTAAATGAACGTCACTAAGGGCACCCCCTGCGGGGTTCGGGCCTAGGCTTAGTGCGTCATTGAGGGGGGGGGGGGGCAGCAAGGGTCAGGCTGGGTCGAATTATTATTAGGGGAATTTAAAGCTACTTGCTCAGCTTCGTGAGCTGGCTTGTCGAGCAAGGGTCGGGCAGTGTCGTAGTATAAAAAGAAACAAAGCAACTAAGACTTACCCATGCCAGCAGCCACAGCGGGAAAGTCAATATCAAAGTGATAGCACAGATACGTCATCAGGCAGAAATCTGCATAGCTCCGGTGTGTTGGCAGGAACAGTACTGGATTCTTACCCATTACTGCTTTGAGCTACAATCATAATTATACAGGGTCAGGGCAGGGCAAAACAGAAGAAACTTGTAGTTGTTGTTAACCTTGGAATTTCTTGCCGATTCGCCTCCATGAAAACGACCAACCCGAACTGAGCCCTTATGTGGGCATTTATGTGAAATAAAAATATTTGATTTTTTTAGATTTTGCTCTCAGTAAATAATATGTCTAATGACGGAATGATTGGCACAGTTGTCGAGCGATCTACTCTCGCGCTGCGTGTCGTGGGTTCAATTCCCGAACGAAACAAATACTTGTATTATCTACAAGCAGTTGTTGTTGTCTAAGTGCTTGTGTGTGACTTTAACTGTTTAGAACTTAAAAATAATGACTCAAATGTGGATGTCTCAATGTCAACCTAACATCAATAAGGTAATAGTCTATAATTTCAAATAATATCTTACTTCAAATGCCGCAGCTTCATTGACAAACATCTTAATCTTCATCATGAAGGATATCTTCAGGAAGACGACCCCCATCCACCTGATGACGTGAAGCTTCTTATCAAGACCCATCTCTTCAAGATAGTTGCGCACTTCTTGGTGCAACTTTTCTTTGCTTACACCACTTCGGGAGCATTCCTGTGGGAGTGAGGGTAGTAGACACTAGTTTATACTTCTATGACTTTGTCTATTCCATATATCTATGTCTATAGTAATATTTTAAAGCTAATCCGCCTTATTACAAAAAGGGGTTTAACTAAAAACCCAGGTTTAATCTTGTAAAACTACGGTTTACACAAACGTTATTACAATTCGTGGTTTTGCGACAAACCATGGTCTAACAGTCGTAGCTGTCAAAGGTGTGTCAAAGTTTCTCATAGCAAATTTTTCATTGTGTTGTAGTTTTTGTGTTATTTTCACCCAAAATGGATTGAAACAAGGTAGATTTAATTGTTATTAATCATTGTGGATTTAATTGTTTAGACAATCGTTCAAATGGCGGTACTAAAGTCGACGTTTTATCTTAGTTTTGTAATACGGACAAATTTAAACCATGGCTCTGCAGATAAGCCTGGACTTGATAGACCAGGTTTAAACCAAGGTTTATTTAGTTTTTGTAATAAGGCCGGAAGAGTTTGTTTGTTTGGTCAGGCCTGGCTCACTCCGCGGTGTAGGTATAAAACTGCAAGTACTGGCGGGGGCCACTTCGTAGTGGCCATTTAGTCGGTTGCCGCGCACCGCATACTAAGCACGCGCTTACCTAAATAATATTTAAGTTTGGTGTTTGGTTGTATTTACGCATAAGTTTAAAAAATATATATATATGATGAAGAAAAGAAAATACTGCATAACGTTTGGTTGTTTAAATAATGACAGTGATAGGAGCCTCACGTTTCACACACTACCGCGTGATTTCGAAAGGTAAGGAAAAAAGTGAATATTTATCTATGTAGTACATATTTAATAATGATCAAAAAACTATCTACCTGCTTGTGGTGTGCTTATTAATGTCATTCAAGTACCGGCTAGTAATCATGATCAGTATGATTAGGTAGGTTACAAATTTGGCCTACAAGACGACCAAGATAAATAAAATAGACGAATATCAAACCTGACATCACTCTCACTCACCTAAGCTGAATACGTAGGTAGGTCGAATTATGATCGGTAGAAAGTAGGAAGATGTTTACGTTATTGTTTAGACACGTTCAAACTCAGAAAATGGCTACACTACGCGTTCAAGGTCAGCGATCGTATTTCTCTTCGCGACTTTTTTACCTACTTACCTACAAAGACACGCAACACGGGGCCTGAGACAATGAAATGAATGAAATGATAAGGACTAGTTACCTATTTTGCCGTAAACGATAACAATCGATCTTTAAAGTTATGACTACAACTTGGCCAGAACGGATTGAAACGGAACCAATCTTTTTGTTTCTGACAACGTTTTAAAATCTTTGATATTTGATATAAACAAAGATCGCAGGTTTGTTAGATTTATTATTGTGCCACAAAACTAACGTAATAAGAGAAAAAAAAATAAGGAGGTAATGTGGAGTGATATATATTTATGTTAATTAATAATGTAATTAAACAATGCATAAAATACGTATTCCTACCTAACTGTGCCCAAACTCGCGAGTCGCAACCCTATTGAGCTTGAACGACAGAGACCTTTTAATGTCGTTGGCGTCAGATAAACTAAAATCAACTCTCGCGCGTCACTATTCAGTTCATTTTTGCTTGCGCACGGGAAGTTTAGGCTATTATAAAAGTAGGTGGGTGATGCGGGTGCAAGTAAAAATGGACTCTATTCTTCAGTGCATAGATGTTACATTTGTTTGTGTTCTTTTTGGGAGTAACACTTCTGTACCTTTAGGTACTATTATATATTCTGTGGTTTGGTTAACACTAATTTCAGGAAAATCTGGTTTGAATTGAAAAATTATTTTTGTTGGTGTACGGTGAACCCGCACATTTCGTAACATTAAGTAGGTTAAGCTTACTCAGCGTTCGCATACGCGCGATCATTTAGTGAATCGGCTAAGTAAAATAAATCAGTGATTTTACCACACTCAACTCGGGCGGTTTTATTCATAATCTCCAGGTTTATATCCTATCACAAGTGTATAGAACTATCATCATACACTTGCACAAGGTGTATAGACTATCATCATACAGTTGGGTAGTCCATTTATCGAGGAATGCTATACGCTGTATAATATCATGATAAGACATATAGAAGCTGAGCAGCAGGGGTGATCCCACTAGGAACAGGTAGTTTTATGATAAAAATTGACCAATTTTTTTTTTATGTTTTAGAATCATCAAATGAGTAGGTACTCTCGCTCAGGGCAGGACAGGAGGGACTGTCAGACTCGCACTGACTAAAATCCACAGCATTTCTTCAATAGCCCTTAAGTTCCAGGGTAACGGTTACCTGATAAAATAGTGCTGCTGAGGTGAGGTTGAAAGCGTGCCAACTAGTTTTACAAAAGATGATTATGTTACCCAGGAGGTCCCACCCAGTATGGTGGTCAGAAAGGTTTCATGTAAAAAGCTGGTATTCCGCTTCATTTAGACTTGAAGCCTACCCTAGCCATACTAGCCTTTATGCACACAGTACAAGCTTATCTGGATCCTGGTCTGACCAATTTTGGTCCTAGTATAGCCATTATTTTCACACTGAACCAACTCCATCATGATTGTGACAAAGGGAAGGTTATATGAGAGAATAAATAAAAAAAGAAAAAGGTAAAAATAAGTATGTAATTGCTTATTTTTACTATCTTTTCTTTTTTCCAGTCCAGGCAGTCCAAAGTTTCATAAGAATTTAATGAAACAGAATATTCTAAATAAAATCTGTTATCTGCAGCCTTGTAATTATTTTGTTTAGAGTCTGGTTTTGGACAGAGTTTCAGTAGTTTTTGAATAAATTTTCTGTTTTCTATCAAAAATTTGTCTATGTTTTTAGCTTTTATTTTCAATAGGCTTACTCCTTCCGCCTCGTCCACGTTCACAAAAGTACACCGGTTGCGAGGAATACCTAACTGGCCTTTCAGAAGAACTGTAGGATTTGACTTAGTAATTCCCATCATTTACGTAGTTTTTTAACATATTCAGAATTTCATTTAAAATACTTACCGCTTCGATGATAGCGTCCAAATAAACTGAATTAGCGACAATATCTTTAAGTTCCTGAGGCGTATAGTATTTGTCCAATGACAGGGTTCGTTGGGGATACCAATTCCGAGTCATAAAACTGAAAATGCCTGACTGCGTCCTCCTCGGCTCCAAAATATCAACAAATTCCACTTGATTACTCATTTTCACAATTTTTTCAAAAAACTATCACAAATTTCAACACATTTCTGTACTTTGCATGGAGGTTATGCTGTGAAAAATACTGTACAAGATCATGTATCACACAATTTTAATGAAATGTAATCTGTTAATTATATTTTATCGTAAATAGTTAAAATTAAATTAATTATTTTTTCGGACGCCGGACAACCTCTCACTTCCACAATGACATAATTACTGACAGTGACAGATCGTGATTGGATTTCATGAAAATGACAAAATAGCTGACAGCAACGTTTTATTTCTCATTCTTGAAGCTTCTTCGTTCTTTATAATTTTATCTCGTTTAATTAAAAAAAATGGATATCTTTTAAAACAGAATTACCTAGAAACGTTAATAATAATTCGTTTGTCAGGTTACCTCAAGAGTTTGCACTGCATTGAGTCAATTTGAACTGCATAATGCCGCGTACACACCGGGCCAACTGTGCACGAACTGGGCTGACGGATGAGTCTTGCTCGCTTTCGTTGGTCCTGTACTTCTTTACTTGGCTTACTAAACATCAACGATCGATCATTGGCGTTTGCCGGCAATCTGAAGAATGGCGGCAACAACAAAATAATTGAATTATTCGATTGAACTCGATTTGGACGGTCGGCCAAGGGGTTCGTTGGCCCGCTGTGTACGTGGCATAACATAATGACATTTTTTGTAATATTTGAGCACACGATTCTGAGCAGTGTTCCGTGTGGCCAGAAGCTCGATTTGGCACAATATTATTATGTTATCAAACTATAATTTACCACTGTAAAATCATTCATGAGAAATCATAGGGTCGCGCGACTGTCCGCAAAAGTTACCGTGACCCTAGAACGCAAAGGAACAGGGGTGAATTTTTAGTCATTGAGAATCATTTGTTAAAAAAAGGGTTAAAGTGGGATAAAAATTAAAACAAAAATTTGAATACTACTGTTTTTATTCCGTGTAGAAATTTATCCAATGTCTTATACATTTAGCACCAAGATATTTCAATAATCGAATCTCCAAAATATAAATTTTACAATGATTGTATTAAAATAGTATTGATTTCTTTCAAAACAAAATATTCCAAACATAATATGGCACACTTGAATAGAATTTGTAAAAAACATATCAAAAAGTAATTTTGTAAAACTTAAAAACAATGCCAATAAGAAAACACACATAAAACCTTAAGCAAGGAGAATATCTGGAAAAATCTTGGCTTTCACATAGATACACCTATTATATTATGTATATCCCTGTAGTCACCGATACCCGATACTACGCATATTTATACATAATTATATTTGTCAACTGTCTGGTTTAAGAATGTAACCATGTTACATTCCATAACATTTTCTTAAATCTAGTACATAATTGATACATGATCATTTCCAACATTTATCAATCAGCAAATTAATACCACATCAGCAAATAAAAGAATATTGTCATCTCATTTCGATCTATAAAAAAAAACTTATAAATTAATCTTCGATCATAGATCGGAGGAACTAATAAAAAAATAAAAGAACACACATTATTTTTAAAGTTACAACATCCCGTCTAATACTTAGATAGAATCTTTGGTGAAGATTCGTAAATCTTAAAGCTAGAACTACGATTTAAGGATTTTTTCTTATAAAATTGTGGCGTTTGCCTCCTACAACATTAACTTACGATCTAAATATAATCAAGTGATATTAAAATAATGTTCAATAGTTTAGAGCACAATCAACTGGAGTTGGTACAAGACCAGTGTACTCTTATATTTTGGGTAAACAGAATAACGAAACACGCTTCGTTTTTTTTTTAATAAAAAATATAGGAATGTACTTTTTTTATTCATAAATTGTAAATAGAACTAAAGTATCAGTGTCAATAATAACTAAGGAAACATCTACAAAAATACAATTTATCATGCATGCATTTTTTTCGCAAAAAGATCTTGGAATATCCTTAGATAGATAACTGGCACTTCTCAAGCAAACTTTGTCTTTTAGCAAAGTTTAAAACAACAAAGGTTTATGAAACATTAGAATTAATTTCGAGGGAGTTTCTCCAAAAGCACATAACATATTATGTACTCACTTTATTATTGATTTCTAATCCTTAATTGACTATGGTCATGGTGACCTATACGGTCGGCAGAAAGTTAACTTACGAATACACTCCTGTTGAATGCTCTATGGTCCAAGAGTAAAACAATACGTTCTACAAAAATATCACATTTATCAGACGTCACGTGGGGATAGAGCTTGACTAGCATGTCCACTGCTACGGTTACATTTCAGTGTAATTTATAGATTATGTCACAGACATAAGAATCACATGCGCGTGCGAATAATAAGGGCTTAAAGCTTGCCAGTAGTATGATAAGCCTATAAATGACGTTCTTCATTTCTGTGAGAAGGAATGGGTTGTTGAAAATCCGTGTCACAATGGTTATGTTAATTTTTCTATGATATGTCCATTTCTTCACGATGTCATCATTTCTCGAACAAGGATAGTCGAAAAAAAATAAGTAGCAGCGGACATGCCAGTAGGATAAAAAAAGGCAACACAGACGTTTGAACACCTAAAACTACAGAGTGGAATGTCACCACCATCTCAATCATATCGACACACCTAATTTACGAGTAAAAAAACACCATAATAGCACATATTAAAAAAAAGTCTGCTTAAATGGTAAACCTCCTTTAATCACAATTTTTTTTTTATATTTGTGGCTCGGCTTCTGCCGTTGGGCCGGGCCGTTGTACCACTATATTTTAATCTCGGGGGTTACCATAATCACCATGCTTGATAGGCGGGTTTTACATTCAATGCAAGTTATTGCTGAATGATTTTTTTTTGCAGTAGTAATTGGTAGTAGAATCACGATTATCGAATCTAGAGTAACTCCCAACTTCGGCGTCCAACACAGCACGTGTAGCACGACTAATTCTAATAATAGACAAAGTTTTACTTCTATAACATTTGACAGTATGGCACGAGTCTAAAGGCAAATGATGAACAGAAACTTCTTTTCTACTCTTTAAATATCGTGATGCTCGCAGATATCTATCTACAATACGTCACTTGGTGGTACATTCTTCCGTCGACAAAACTCGTTTTTACGGAGTCATGCTACGCGTGCTCATTGCAATGAATCATAGACAGAATACACTGAGCGTTCTCTATGGACTGCCTTAGGGCACCGTGGTCACGGAACGCAAAACGTTTTATTACAAATGCTCAACTTTTTTCGTTATAATTGTGTTTCTATAAATCTTTATGCACAAGATCTGGATAATCGATTTTCTACTTTAGGGACATAGTGGATACGATTCTTTTAGCGATCAGCGATTTTTGGTAGCTTGTTAAAGTGAAACACAAAACCGATCGATGGTCTAGAGTTCTCGCACAATTATTTTACCTCTGGCTTTGCACCAATTTTGTCAAAAATATGTTTTATAGTGGTTAAGTTCTCTGTCAGAAGTAAAATTACTGGGAAAGGACTTTAATTTTAGAGTAATTTTCTAATGGTGTAATTATTGGTAGTCTACCCGAATTCGGTCATTTTCTAACGCATCGACCACATCATCGCTTACCATCAGGCGAGATAATGATAGAACGCGGGCCTATCACAAATTTAAAAAAAAAATCGTCTTCGGTCAGTTTCATTGTTTGTTCTACCTGAATTCGGATATCCGACGTCAAATTTTAACTTAGATCCGAGCTCCACTGGTCTTTCAATGTCTTCATTCAAACTATTCAAAGTGGTGAGATCGTATTCTATTGCAATGACTAAAAATGTATAAGGTGCCCGAATTCGAGTGAAATCATTCCTATAGCCAAACAGCAAGCGACAATCGTTAACGTTCAGCAGCAGCTAATAATACATCTTCAACTTTATACCTTCATCGCATAAAGTTAAAAATCTATTAAAGATGACAGATCGTTTTCGTTTGTTTCGTTCGCTATCGCTCAGCAGTCTTTAATAGATGTTTAACTTTGTATGCTGTGCTATAAAGTTGAAAATGTATTAGCGACTGCTGCGCGTTGACGATTATGGCTATGAGGCCTGAGGACTGTTTGTAAAAATGTACGCCTGAAATTAACACTGTATCTACACTAAATCTTGATCCGCGTTTTTTAATGGCTGACTTTGATTGGACGTCACACATCAAGTTAAATAGTGAAATACGTTATTAATTTTCGGTAGTAGTAACCTAAAAACCAAATCCCTGATGTTAAAAGGTCCTATCCACTATAACCCTTACTGATATGTGGATGCTACTGCTGATCCACAAATACCTCATCTCCTTACCCAGAGGATCCACAAGCTACAGGCACGGAGGTCGCGGCCATAGCTTCCGAATCTGACTTCTTCCTCCTAGTACCGCGTGTCTTTTGAACAGTGATCTGTATTTCCTGCAGCATAGGGGTGAGTTTGTCGAGTATTTCTTTACTGTATGTCTCGTTGTCCATATTTGTGGAGTCGAAGCCGTGGTACGTGCCTAGTTCGCGGCAGCGTTGCATGTAGAGGCGCCATTTGATGTCCTTCTCGAGGCAGAGTGGGTTGCCGATGATGATACATTTGGCTTTGGCGCGGGTGATTGCTACGTTGAAGCGCTGGGAAAATAATGAATTGTTTTTAGTTAGGCTTAAAAAAAATGGTTCGATTACGCGAATTTTTTTCTGTAGCCTACAGGTTTTTCGGGATTAAGAATCTAAACGGTGAGCGGTACGATGGGCGGCGCGTATAATAGTACATTTTTCACCAAGAGGAGAAAGTGACCGATTACCGTCGAGAGTGTCGTTTGAATCCCGAGCCGTAGGCGAGGGCTTTAAAACACCCGAGATCGGGAATCGCACTTTCTCTCGAGTGATACATAGTGCTTTATACTACATCTGTGTGGAAAGTACCTTGATACGGGGAGAAAACGCATCTGAGCGGGAGAGACAGCGTTTTCTCCCCGCATATTTGTTCGATATGCAATGACGTACTTTCTACCTGATATATATTTGATGAAGTATCAAGGTACTTTCCACGCAGGTGTAGTATAAAACATTAACTACTTTGTTAGTACACGAATTCGTCACTGGCGGCTCCTCGCGCCGTGTTTCAAACATTTCAATACATTTGATCTTGCAAATCGTAACCACTCACAAGGCAAGGTTAATATCCAACGCACCTTATCATCAACGAGGAATCCCAGTTGGAACTTGGCATCATGATCCAGCAGGTTACAGTTGGCGCGGACGGTCGATATGATGATGATGCGCTTCTCTTTGCCCTGGTAAGCCTCCACTGTACCCACTTCTATCTTGTCATACCCAGCTTCTTTTAGCGATTTCTTGATTTGGTATACCTGGAACACAGAGCAGAAGATAAGAAAATAATATTATGAAAGCATTTTATTATAAATTCAACTCTCACGTTAGTTTATTTGAAGCCCCACGTATAATAACGAAGTTTTGCCGTACGTCAGTCGTTATTTTAATGTTATTAATGTTAATACCGTTATTTTTCTGGAGGGAGAGGGGGGGTGTTCAACCCCGACAGAACTCTTAGATTACTGTCATAAGCTGTATACGGAATTAGTTCCGAATACAGCTTATGACGGTAGTTCTGGAGTCGATCAGTCTATCCTTCAAATTAGTCGCGCGGCTTTTTAAAAACGCGCGACTACGGCCTTAAAATCGCAGTTCAGTCTGTCAGTGAACTTATATGGATTTACACAGCTATTTGATTAATACGCAGTTCACACATCGATCTTTTTAGTTAGTGATGAATAATAATTTTAGGATCACATATCTTTTTTTTCATACTGCAATTTCTTTTTAGCTATGAGCCATGTAAATAGCTGTTCATAATAAGTTGAGACACATAAGATACATTATATCGTGGAAATCTATGACGGTATTTAAGAAATTGACGGCACTTTGTCTTATCTACGTTCAGCGGTCTTTAAAACTTTACCCACTTTCCCGTGTTCTGCTGAATAAGATGGGTCATGTAATAAATCACTGATTGTACTATGCATATCATATCAAAGAAAATACAGTGTCTATCTATTAATGTCGCTCACCTGTCGTATGTACGGTGTGACGATCCCGATATCCTGCATGGGCACGTCGTGTACCGTCACCAGACGCTTCACGTACAGCTGTACTATCTCGCACTCCATCATGTTGAAGAAACTGTAGGAAAATAAAATTTGTTAAAACAAACAAATTTAAACTTTCTAACAAACGTATAGGTGCGTTAACGTTTTAAATAACAACTAAAACCAAGTGGATTAGGAAGGGATTAGGCGCACAATGCCACATTCACAAAATGACATATTGACGTAAAATGACACTTTCGGGAAATACAGGGTGTAAGAGGCATCGACGCACAAACGGTTACCATGGGTCCAGGACATGATTGGACGCCCCCATGTTGAAATTGTTCGTGCGTCGATGTCTCTTACACCCTGTATACCTCATTGTGCCACACTATCAAAGAAAGAAAGAAAAAAGATTTATTGATTATCAAAATGATACTTTCTCAAGTAATCAAATAAAAAGATCGACTATTACTTGATGGTTTTCAGCCCCTTCCATGTTATTTTATTCCTTCTTACCAAAACTGTCCGAGACGGCGCCTCTAGGCCCGTCTTCGTGGTTATTTTTTTAAGGAACCCCACTCCTATTTTTAGAATTTGGTATTATGCGAATGTGTCATTTTGTTAATGTGGCGTTTAGGGTCGTGACTTTTAAAGGATTAGGCGTGTAATGCCACATTCACAAAATGTCCTATTCTCCAAACGGATAAAAGCTACCGTTTATTTAAGACTTTAACCGCCTTATTACAAAAAGGGGTTTAACTAAAAACCCAGGTTTAATATTGTAAAACTACGGTTTAAACAAAGATTATTACAAATCGTGGTTTTGCGATAAACCATGGTCTAACAGTAGTAGCTGTCAAAGGTATGTCAAAGTTTCTCATAGCAAATTTTTCATTGTGTTGTAGTTTTTGTGTTATTTTCACCCAAAATGGATTGAAACAAGGTAGATTTAATTGTTATTACTCATTGTGGATTTAATTGTATAGACAATCGTTCAAATGGCGGTACTAAAGTCGACGTTTTATCTTAGTTTTGTAATACGGACAAATTTAAACCATGGCTCTGCAGATAAGCCTGGACTTGATAGACCAGGTTTAAACCAAGGTTTATTTAGTTTTTGTAATAAGGCCGTATGAGCTTACGTCTTAAAATGTATAAGGTTAAAGATGGACCTATTTTATTTTGAAAATTAGTAAATATTCATTTGTTTCCATACCTAGGAGACTTGCCAATCTTCTGTTCCTTGGACAGCACTCCGTGGAACACGACAGCGCGGCTGTGCGGGTGCTCGCCCAGAATGTCGATGTTGCTGATCTCATCCTCTTTGGCTAAAGCCTGTTAATTATACAATATTACTTATCAAAAAAGGCATTTATTTTTTTGTTGTATATTTTCTGGACGAATGATAAAACTTTACCTGAGCGGTAGAAAACAGAAATAAAATGGAAGCGATCTCAAAATCATGTTATAATGTTTGAATAAGAAAACTACCCAAAACACTGCTCTACGGCCGTATTATGACGTCTTGAAACCAGGCTTGTTCCAGTGAGTGTAAGAGACAGAGCTATACAAGTCATCTAGCGCCACCTCGTTCACTCACTGGAACAAGCCTGGTTTTAAGACGTCATAATACGGCCCCTGAACTGTGGTGCTATGAAGTCTGTATATATAAAAGGAGAACTGACTGACTGACATATCAACGTACAGCCGAAACTACTGGGGCTAGGAATGTGAAATTTTGCACACGGCTTCCTATTATAATGTAGGGGAGCACTAAGAAGGGGTTTTTGGAAAATTAACCTTTAAGGGGGTGAAAAGGGGGAATTAGGAAAGTACGTAACCCACGCGGACGAAGTCGCGGGCGAAGTGCTAGTTTATTTATATTTAACTTTATTTTGTAGTCGCTTAATTTGGCCTTACGTCGCCTTGGTCTTTACTTGAAGTAAAGACTCAACACATCAAGCTATCTCAATCTGTAAAAATTAATAGAATTTCAACTTTATCATAATAAGTGAAGGATCATGATCGATTGAGATGAGTCGAGCCACATGATAACTGACAAATGCTTACACTGACTGGACAGGTCCTCTCAAATCTATGTGGTTCTTTCTTCAAAAGACCATCTCAGACACTAACCTACATGGTCCTTGTATGACTTGACCAATATAATGTGTGGAGTTAAAAAGAGACAGAGACTTCTAAATTTGTTTCGGCTGTTTTTTCACAGAGTATTCAGGTACGAAACATCTAGTTTGTAAAAAGACGACGTGAAAAAGTGTTTATATGTATTAACCTACTTGCAAAAATGAATATCATTTCATTTGGATTTGGTTGGGGTAGGTTGATGTGCTGGCGTCTGTATGGTTCAAATGTATTCTTGAATCAAGGAGTACATTTGAACCATCAGCAACAACTTTTTTTTGTTAATGGGGATTTTAATCGTTGTAACTTACCCTGAGCTGTCCCTTATAGAACAGTTTGTCAGGGATCTCGAGGATATCCGGGTTGGAACGGAAGTTGTTACGCAGCATCACGACGTAGTTGGGATCATTCTGGATTTCGCTGTAGATGGGGCAGTTCTTCTTCAGACGCTCCATCAGGGATTGTCCTGGACAAATATTCAACAGTTACTATCAGAAATATGAGGAAAAATGTTAGTGTCCTATGAAGATATTTTTTTTTTTCAAACAATGCAGAAATATGCCAACGTGTCTATATTATATTCATGAATGAAAAAAATTAAATAATAATTAAATAGGTTTTTTAATACAGTTGCATGAAAATTGACATTTTATGGGGGAGTTTTCTGTGCGTAAAATGCAATTTCTCGCAGTAGTTAAATAAAAAACCGTACTACCAACATAATAAATTAATATGGGCTCTCTATGCAACCAAAGAGACTTTAGTCTAATCTTTTTTCATTTTTACTAAAGTATTAATTCAATATTTTTTTCTTCGTTACAAGACTGATAATAATCATGCAAAAAAAATGAAATTTGTTATTTGTTATTTATTTGTTCAAATAATAAAGCAATATTAGTATCGACATAAACAAAACATTGGCTGTATGAGTACACTGCCTTTGCGTATGATGACAAAAAATATACTTGGCGCCATTTTCGTAAAATTTTCTACGCTAAGTGAAGTTAATTTTTTTTTATTAAAATTTTCATTTCTTCGCAACTGTATTAAAAATAGTTGTTCAATACACGTGCGAATCTGTCTTTACAACTCGTTCCAGCTATTGACCCTCGCCTACGGCTCGGCTCAAAAGTTGGAACTCGTTCATAAAGACAGACTTCTCGCACTTGTATCGAAAATAACTATTTTTTTAATAAACGTTATTATGATTTATAAAAGCTGTGATGGCACGTGGTATTTGTTATCCCGAACACACTCTCGAGACGTACTGAGGAATGCCGCGGAGTCAAATTAGATTTAAAACCAGCAAAGTGCGAGTCAGAAACTCTCTTTATAAAGCTCGTTTTATATAGCGCTATCCAATGACATCCCTACTACGGGGTGTACGCAAAAAATAAACATCCCCAATTTACGTGTACAGGTTCCATTTTGTCAGCATAATTATTAAGTATATTCAAATATTCATGCTACATTAAAGCATTTTAGTACAAGCGTCTTTGAGCTAAGCTGCGGACAGACATACGGATGGACAAACATGGCAAAACTATAAGCAAGCTTGCACATAACGCGATTCGCGTGATTTGCATTTTTTACTAACTAAAAATGTAAATCGTCCTTGCTAATACTATATGATGACGACATTCGACTGACTTATGTCGTTTTGGCGAGTGTGTTTTGTTTTATCTACCCGTAGATATAACATCGTAGACACAACTATGTTATAATGTCGCAGCGGTAAGGATGATTTTCACTTGTAGTTGGAATTGGTCGAATTGCGTCATTAACAACCTCGCTAAGGGTGCCTTGTACAGTCAACAGCAAAAGTAGAAGATCAAAATTAAATACTAATGAACGGAGTTCGCGTCACAGCTGTGTAAATGAACAGTACTGAACGTATTTACAATCACATACTTTTGAATCACTTCGACGCCACACTGTTCTGACGCGAACTACGTTGAACTTCTGAATTATTGAATTTCTGATTTTGATTATCTACTTTTGCTCTTGACTGTACACTACGGGACCTAAAAATCAGTGTATGTAATTAAGCGCCTCTGGTCAATATACAAAGACATACCCAGTCCCAGATTGTGTGCGTTCCTGGATATGATGACGGGCCCCAGCTGGTGCGGGTCCCCGGCCAGCACCAGCGCGCCCCCCCCCCGCAGCAGGCCGCACACCGGGATGAGGCAGGCCGGCTCGCTGGCCTGCGCCGCCTCGTCGATGAACAGGTGCGTGATGTGGTTGGCTAGCTGCTGGGAACGCATGTGTCTGGAAAACAAAAAAATAATAGTACAGGATATTTTTTTTAGTTACAGGCTCGCGTTTGAAGACTATCTCGCCTTATGGTAAGCAAAGATGGTCGCGGGCATCGACCACACAGCCTATAGACTCCTAATAACAGGCGACCAATGTCTGTCAACACATTAGGCAAAAATGTCTTATAACCGTCGTCACTCACCAAGCTCGTATTAGTTTCGACCACTCCTGTGAGCCGTAAACACTTCCGCATTACTCCTTTAAAAAATCGAGAAAATAGACATAATATGTTCCCGTATACAATACGTTTGTGTGATAAAAAAAGCCGGACTTCAAATTTCCTGAAAGACGGTATCACATTTCATCGGTAACTTAATAGTTCCATATATCTAAATTAGATTAAATTTCTGAAAATATTTATCGGGGTTCATCTTATACTGGTCATACTTGGCGTCTTTATGATTCCGTCCCTTTCTTTTGCAAGTATTTTTTTCGCCATCTCTTTTCGTCGATTTTAAGTACACATATTAGTGATGTTCCAAATCGTACAACCACCTCTGATGTCGATAAAGCAAAACAAAAACCTATAACTATTAATTTATACATAAAATATTTTTTCAATAATTAGAAATTACAACAGATGTACATCTGATAAATTGTGAAACTTTAATTTATACATTTTAGATACCCACACGATCTTGATTTAAAAAATAAATGGATAATTACAACCAAGCGAGAGAACTGGATCCCATCTACTTAAAGTGTAATATGTTCACGTCATTTTAGCGAAGATTGTTTTATTCTTATAAAAACCGTCGATGTATACTAAGTTGAGTAGTACCAACAAAGTATTTGCCGCTTTTGGTGAGTTTAATTATTGAACTTGTTTTTCTGTCTCCTAGGCAAAAAATATAGTTCCGGAAACTTTCTTCTTTTTCGTTTTGCTGCCGCGACGGTATTTATGTTTTATTGGCTCAAAACCCCGTCATCTCCACCGCATTGTCGGTAGCGGCGAAGAGATCCGTTTGGCTGTATGTTTTTGGGCTAACTCTATAACATCGCGCTGCATTCAATTTGATAGGCCTCACCAAAGACTTCGAACATAGCTTATAATAATTACGGAAATTTTAAAACATTGTTTTTATTCATTTTTATATTTTACCTGCATGATTCAATCGTAATTACAATAAAAGAAGGTAATTGAATGCAAGTATTTAAAAACATATTTTATTAAATACAATTTAAAAATGTCGATACTTTCTTGTTTGATTTAAAACCGTCCCATCCCTAGTGACATGCACTGACCTTGAATTGACCAATCAGGACGCAGTACCCCGTCCCCCTCGCTGACGTCATACCTCAGCAAGTTGGCAGACTAGTTTTCGTGCGTTTTATCGTGTATTAGGTGTCTATAGGCTGTGTGGTCGATGGTCGCGGGACTGTTCAAATTACCGTGGCCCCGTAAGGTAAAGGGCTATTGAAGGACACCGTGGATTTTAGTCAGTACTAATCTGACAGTCCCTCCCGTTCTGCCCTGGGTTAGGACTCCTTTGATGATTTTACCAAGGAAAAAAAATGGTAAGCAAAGATGTGAAGTCTACGATGAAGCACATTTGTCTAACAGGTCGTTCACCTTCGACCTTGACGCTGTGAGCGGTATTTGAAACACACCACGAGGTGCCGCCAGTGGCCAATTCGTGTGCTTATAAAGTAATTAATGTCTCTTCGCGCCGCCCGCCGCTCCACTCATCGCTAAGACCAAAATCGTGAATGGACTGTAAAAGTAACCTATTCGCTCTTCGCCAGTGAGTAGCAAGGAGAAAGCCTAGCCAAGCACAAATCTAGATTTTATAACTGGTACTGAGAAATTCCTAATGGAAAAATCCAGGAGCTTTGCACGATCGAACATTCGTACCTCGTGTTCAACAGTCGCGCTTACTTAGACCAACAGGGCAGCTTTTTTATTTTTTCGTGAAACTGAGCATAGATTTATTACTTAAAAAATCTTCATTTCTAAATATCGAATTGGAGAGTGCTGTAGGATTTTCAACTTTCACCACAGCAACAAAAGTAACAATTTTCTTCATCATCATATGAGCCGTAAGACGTCTACTGCTGAACATAGGCCGGGAGGCCTATCGGAAGTCTATAGGGATATAGACTTCCGATAGAACCTGTTGGAAGCGGTTTGCATCCTGTGGTCTTCATCAGGATCAGATCGTCGGTCGACCTTTTGGGTGGACATTTCACACTGCGTTGGCTGGTAAATGGTCTCAATTCAAGAACCTTACGGCCCCATAGGCCATCTGTGCTCGTGCTATATGGACTGCCCATAGCATCTTAACTTGATAATTAACTTTGGTCCGTCTACAAATTTCCTAATTTCTGAGACGATCACGCAGTCACCAAGCATAGCCCTCCCCATAATTAAAATAGGGTAGTTTACTGCATAAATAAAAAAATCTGTTTAGTCCGTCAGATTATTGAAAAACAATGATAACGTTTTTTTAAATCAATGAATAGGTACAAGAAAATACCAAGATAGAACACTTCGAAATTCGTTAGTGGGGGCTTGTGACGTTCATTATACCGACCGAGTGACGTTTTGTGATTTTTAGAAGCATCGTATCTTCATTAATTTTGGTTTACGTAACAAAAGAGAAATACGAGTCAAACATTTTTTTAATAATTTACCTTTCGGACGTATAAATAGCTTATTTTGGATACACTTCACATTCCTTCGAACTTCCACGGTTAATAATACGTAACAAGTTACCTAGCAAACTTAGCGGCATGTGAAAGCGTTGTGATGACGATACTGTGCGCCATGAACTCCTCAATCATCACATGTCGGAAATCCTGGCGACACGTGCCGTTCGAGTACTTCGCCAATGACTCAGGAAGGGTTTCCCTGAAACACAAAGGAAATATTAATTTTACTGTTTAATTTATACAATATTGCAACGCTTCGCTGTGGCACAAAAAAAAACAGTTTTTTTTGCGGTCGCGGATATGTGACTGATGCAAAAAAAAATAGATAAAAACATGATGCGGATTATATATCATGCTAAAATTTCAGCTCAATCGGTGCAGAACTTTTAGAGTTTTTGAAGCGTACACAAACCAACATAACAATTTTATAAATATATATATAGATACCGCTTGGTTGCGTTGCAATCCTAGTAGTAGTATAGATACTATAATTATAAACCTGAAGAGTTTGTTTGTTTGGTTGAACGCGCTAATATCAAGAAGTACCGGTTCGAATTAAAAAAATATTTTTCATTACTACTTAATCTGGACATTTTATAATTTAAGGTTCATACAAATCCGAGGTCGCAGGACTTGCGAATTACCGTGACTCCGGAACGTAAAGGGCTATTGAAGGACACCGTGGATTTTATTCAGTACTAGTCTGACAGTCCCTCCCGCTCTGCCCTGTGTGGAAGGACCCATTTGATGATTTTATCACGCTAAAAGAAAAAAAAGGTTCATACAAATATAAAAACTTTATGTTTAATGTTCATACCAGGTTCTGAACTTGGAGTTGGCTCTCAGCAGCCAGCTCTCTGCCTTGAACATGTGCGAGTACTTGATGAGCATGGAGGCCACGTGGTCGGCAGCCATGTTGGAGTCCGTGCACACCATGATGCGGTTCGTACGGTCTTTGAATACCAGCTGTGGGATATTGAGTTAGTTATTGAGTAGCAGGGATAAAATATAAGCATACAAACAAAAATAGAAATCGAACTCGGCAGATATTGATTTTTTTAATAAAAAAAAAACTTTCTCCCATACTAGGAATTGCTCCTGTTACGTAGGAGAGTTTACAAACATGACAAACTTAGACAGACCCGGAACAATTACTTGTAGTTTTTATAAATTTTTGTTGAACGGCGTACGATGTGAACCGTATTGACTGTCTGGACAACTAGCGGATGCGATATCACACAGTATTCTGGACTGAAATAATACTCATTAGTATCATGTTTATGTTTCTACCAAAATAGTAGTTTTGTAAACTTGTGGCACAGCTGACGCCGTGGCTGAAAGATCGACTGGTGCACGGCGTGTCGCGGACACCGGATCCCGTACAAAGATTCGTATGATTTGTAAGTAGTTGTTTCGGGCCTGGGTGTTTGCGAATTTCTATGTTTATAAAAGTACCCACATTACAGGATTAATTCCTAGTATAGGCAATGTTTTTTTTTGTTCATACCTGCAATACAGACTCAACGATGGTGACAGTCTTGCCAGTCCCGGGCGGTCCGTGCAGCAGGTAGGGCGCGGTGCCCGAGGTCCCGGTCACGATGCGCTCCACGGCACAGCGTTGTTCCATGTTTTCTTCTACCAGCGGGTTGAAGAAACTGTAGGAGGAAAAGGATCTGAGTATGGTCTAGCTGTTGCTAGAAGTTTCGCCTGCGTGTTACTCGAAAATTTTTGACGTGACGTAACGCAACGATACTGGAAGTGTAGTAAATAGAGTTAGATTTTCAGTGGCTCTATTGAAGTATGCGCGCAGCGTCGCGTCTCAGTGTGACTTGACCATTTGGGAGATCTTGACTAGGAGTGGAACAGAACAGGCTAAATACAAACTTCGGCAAATCTGATTTCTACCTTACCGTCAACCAATCTCCCCCTTTTAACCAAACCTTTTGGATCTAAACAATTTCTGAAAAAAAAAGCTACCAAGTTATGAAAAGTACGAACAATCGAACTCACTTAATGATCGGCTTCACAGCCTTGACCTTGGAACTCTCGTGCGGGAAGATCCGGCACTCGTGGCCCTCCGTCCTCACGTTGTGCACTGCGTGGTGCATACGCTCTAGAGGAACGCGGGACATGAAAAAACGGACGTCGAACAGAGCCCCTGGAGAGTAGTAGTTGATGAACCTGGGGGTGCAAGAGATTTTGTTATTATACAAATATTTTTATGTGGGCTTACCCAGGGCGTCTAATTTCTAAGCCTGTCAACAAAAACATGGGAACGGATACAGATGTACGAACGTAACTGATGTCAAAATCAAATAGCTGACAGATAATACCGCCATGAGTGACATGAAATTGCTTTAAAAAAAATAGTACCAAAAATTTCCGTAGGTTATGTGAGTGGTCGACGGCGCGTTGTGTTCCACGCGCGCCTCAAGGAGTGTCAGCATAGTGACGGGTCCTGTAGAGGGCCAAAGCCTGCCGGGGGACTCAGTATTTACCTTAACCCCGGTACATAACAGGCTATTGAAGGACACCGTGGATTTTAGTCAGTCAAGTCTGACAGTCCCTCCCACCCAGAGCAGGGCGGGAGGGACTGTCAGACTTGACTGACTAAAATCCACGGTGTCCTTCAATAGCCAATGTAGCCAGTAAAATCCACGGTGGACTCATTTGATGATTTAACCACGAAAAAAAAAAGGTTATGTGAGTGATGGTGCAAACTCGTAAGCTACTTCCCCCCCGTAGGTACGGACATAAAGGTCAATATGGTTTAAGGATTATGATGAGTACTTTTTTTTGTTAGTTTTGTCGGATTATTTATTTATTTTCCCATCGCTTCAAGGCCCAAAATACTATACAATATGACACTTAACTAATATAATAATACAATAGATAAACAATACGAAAATAGCACTCATTCACATGAAGAGACGGCGTCGTGTGTCGAGCTGTGTCAGGTAGCCGGCTTCGGAATCGCCGGAACACTACACCCCTCGGCCAAAATTCCTCTTTCGTAAAAGTCGACAGACTGCTCTCTTCACAACGTGAACTTCAATTCTTAAATAAAAACTGCTCGACCCTCAGGTTAAGCTTGGTCTTGATGCGGACATACTTTACAATCATATCGACCTTTGCAGTGTAGTCCAGCCGGGACAGTTACAGCAGCGTCACCGGTACTGCAGGACGCAGCAGATGATTCGGTCCGGTCGGTACCGCACTGGTTCCGACAAGTGGGTTTTCTCCTCTTCTTCTTCTCAACTTTGACAAAACCATGCTTGTCATACTGGTCTTTCACTGGACCTTGAGGCAGATCACTTTGGATAGATTCCTGCTTATCCCCATTTTTTTTTTATCGTGGTAAAGTCATCAAATGAGTCCTCCCACCCAGGGCAGGGCGGGAGGGACTGTCAGACTTGTACTGACTAAAATCCACGGTGTCCTTCAATAGCCCTTTACGTACCGGGGTCACGGTAATCTCTTGGTCCCGCGACCCCGGCACTGCTTATCCCCTTGCTGCTTATATTGAGACGCAGCAGGTTTGTTGCTGGCAGTAATAGCAGCGTATGCACGTTTCGGGGTTGACGTACTAACGCGTGTAACCTCGACCGTAGTTGAGGGACGGTCGGTGGCAGAACATGTATTTAAATTTAACGACTCAAACTATTTTATCCTTATACCATGGTTAAAGTTTGTGAAGTCATCAAGTTAGTAAAGGCATATCGAAAAACAAATAACCATGCATAGTTTTTTTTTTACGTGGTAAAGTCATCTTATGAGTCCTCCCACCCAGGGCAGAGCGGGAGGGACTGTCAGACTCATACTCACTAAAATCCACGGTGTCCTTCAATAGCCCTTTACGTACCGGGGTCACGGTAATTCGTGAGTCTCGCGACCAGTCTTGCATAGTTTTTTTTTTTTTTGTCGTGGTAAAATCATCAAATGAGTCCTCCCACCCAGGGCAGGACGGGAGGGACTGTCAGACTTGTACTGACTAAAATCCACGGTGTTCTTCAATAGCCCTTCATAGTTGTAGCCTAGCCTTGCATAGTTGGAACCAAAATGAAGTGGGATTTTTTTAATAAATTTATTAAAATGAACGAGTTTTATTTCTGTTCATTTAATGCTAATGTATACTACATGAATGCAATTAATCGTCTAGTCAGTGATTAACAACATTATAAATTTAAAACAACTAAAATATTTACAAGTGCAAGTAGCGGCACGTAAGTCTAGCGCTGAGCGATACGTGGAAGGGATTGCTGCGCATGTGTACTGTCGCACACGCAATACATTTATTAGCAAAATAATGTTTATGACATTATTTTTATGTAATGCCAAATAATAGGTTTGGTGCTAAACGAAATGTGTACAGTTTATAGTAAGTACCTAATATATAGTTTTAGCAAGTTTTGTGGGGAGTAGAAAATAAAAACATTATTTGGCAATTTATTAATTTTTATTTTCCATTAATCTGAATCTGACAATGGGGTCACGTCTTCCATGGCATCTTGATAGAGCCTTTTACGTGTTGATGGCCCGGGCTCAGGACTACTTCGTTCGTCAGCACTAGCAGCGTCATCTTCATCAAACTCACTGATGCTATCGTCTGAACTGTCTCCATTAACGTGAATGATAAATTCTTCTGTTACCAAATCCACGACATGATCACTCTTTGCATATTGCTCTTCTATATCCTTCACCTTTTTGCATAACTTTTGCCAATCCCATGCACCCATCAGTAAAACTTTTTCTTGTATGAGGTCAATACATTTAGCAACACTCCATTTAACATTTTTGCTGCCTACATACTGTTTAATATCGGACCATGCCATTTCGATGGGATTTAGATCTGGGTGGTATGGTGGTAGTCTGAGCACTTGATGGCCTTGTTCAGCTAGGATTCGATCAATCGAAAATGTTTTAAATTTATCCTTGTTAGCCCTTATTAAATTGTACAACTGAGGTTTCAAAAGTGTTTCCTCGTACTGTATGCCTTTTTCAGTTAGCCAAGCCTGCATGTCAACTTTTTTGGAAGTAGAACCTGGTGCCCGATCCCACTGTTTATTGTGATACGACGCGTTATCGACTACCACGACGGAATTGGGTGGTAAGTTTGGCATTAACTGTGTTCGGAGCCACTTCTCATAGTTTTCGAAATTCATGTTGTCGTGGTAGTTGCCTGATTTGGTACCAGCTTTAAAAGTAAGCAACGCATTGGGTATAAACCCAGTTTCAGACCCGGCGTGGACTATGACAACTCGCTGTCCCTTCGAGACAGGTTTTTTTAGGCCCTTAGTAGTACCATCGGTCCAGGCTTTTGAAGACGAGTGCGATGAATCTACGTAAGATTCGTCTGTATAGACAATAGGCCTTCCCTCTTGACGATATCGTTTTATTTCTTTTAAATATTCGATACGTTTCAAACGTATATTTGAAGTCTCAATCAGCACTTTCCGGTTGTTTTCGGTGTTTTTCCACCGAAATCCCAAACTCTTAATTATTCGCCGAAGACTTCGTTCTGAGCCTTTGAAATTAATGTCTTCCTCTAGCTTCCTTTTAAGTTTTCCGATGGTAGGAAGTTCATTATTTGTGTTGTGAAAGTTATGAATGCACCTCTTTATTACTCCTTGGTCGAAGTTATCAATGTTTGTAGCTGGTTTTGTTCTGGGCCGTTTTTTGCCAGGCGTTCTGAACACTGTGATCTAATCAGAACTATTGGCTTGATTAGAGATGTTTCTTACTGTTGCAATTGACGTTTTAGTAGACTCTGCTGTCCTTTTTTGGATTTTCCCTAAATTGCTGATTAGACCATTTAGTTTAATGTTTCCCGCCTTAATAATGTTGGCGGTTTGTTTAATTTGGGTCAAATTTACAGTACTGCTGTCCGAAAGACTGAGTAAAGTATTTGCGGCTTCGTTAATTTCAGTTTTAATTTGTTTCAAAGAATCAATTATTTCGATAGATTCCCTTTTTAGAAAACAATTACACGTAAGCCATTTTCCTTGCCTGTCTTTTCAAAACAGGATTAGGCATCTTTATTCACTTTTAACTTTTTAAGTCACAACACAACAGAAATAAACTTAAACAACTAAATTTAACAAACAAATTCAAACTTTAACAAACAATTTCAAGAAACAAAACACAACAACAATTAATTAACGTTATGACGCGACTGTACACGGGATGAACGCGGAGCGTCGTATTGGCTCAGGGAACCGAATGCGACTGGAGAGCCAATCGGCGCTACGCACGCTCGCCCTTCATCCCGCTAGCTCCCCTCGAGTACCTTAATTTTTACTTCTGCGCAATAACGGTCAGCGCTAAAGTTTCGTGCCGCTACTTGTATGTATCTAAAGACATAATTACAGGGTCGCGGGACTGTACGAATTACCGTGACCCCGAAACGTAATGGCTATTGAAGGACACTGTGGATTTTAGTCAGTACGAGTCTGACAGTCCCTCCCGTTCTGCCCTGGGTGGGAGGACTCGTTTGATGATTTCACCAGAACAGGGTACATTTTAGACAGATAATCATCACATCGAATGAATGAAACAGTCCCTTCCGTTTCATTCATTCGATGATTTGAGCTCCAAAAAAGGGCGTCAAAAGGCTCGCCATATATAGCATTGTCATTGAAAACAATTATTTAGACTTACAGTTGGTTCAAACCGCCAATAAGTGCCACATTTTCGTTGATCTCTTTCACAGCAGCTTCGAACATCACTTCGTTCTGATTCAACGGCTTTACGAACAACCGATCCCCTGCAATTACAAAATTTACTATCAATATTTCATTAGCACCAAAACCACGGATTGTCTTTATTGGATTTTCAAATTTAGGCACCAGAGCATAAAGTTTTAAATGTATTACAGGTTTTAAATTTAGAAAATAGCATAGCAGAAGATAGAGGAATGTACTAAAGTATTATTGCTAGAGATAATTTTATGCCCTGGAGATATTGGGCGTATTGAATACTCCCGACAAATGCCCAAATGGCCTTTGTTAGAGCTTTTTGGCCAGTTAAGGTTCTGCTTAATAAATAAATTTATTGGTTTGATGCCCAGTGAACGGGCATTTATTTGGGCGTACACTAATTTATGCCCAATATGCCAAGTTCATTCCCATTTTGTTCATAGATGTTTTTTCTCTCGACCCATTTTTACTTATTGCCAATGCGAAAGAGAGGGAGCTATGTAACATCAATATTGCCTTAGCATAATTATGGCACCAGAACTTATATTTAAGACTAAGGGAGCTTGCCGATGACGCGATACGACGCAATTCGACCGATTCCAACTACAAGTGAAAATCATCCTTACCACTACGACATATGACATAAAACGTGCGATTATCTACGGGTAGATGAAAAACAAAACACGCTCGCCACGACGACTTAGTCATTCCAATTGCATCGTTATATCGTAGTAGAAAAGACGTTTTTCATTTTTCGTAAGTAGAAATTGCAAATCGCACGAATCGCGTTCTGAGCAAACTCCTTAAGTCTCAGCTGGCAGTTTATAGGGACACGTGAAAGGAGGGATTTGTCGAATAGTGGAAACCATTACCGATCATCAACGACGGTCTCTTCTCTCCTAGGCCCGGCACTTCGAGCGCGTAGCAGGTGCCCAACATGTGATGTTGCATGACGAGAGGCACCCCCGACATGTTGTATTTCTGCACAAAACAAACGAGAATCATATTGGTAGGGTAGGTTGCGTCTGCTGGGACTGTCTCAGGTAACCGTGACCGCGGAACGTAAAAGGCTATTGAAGCAACACCGTGGATTTTAGTTAAGAGGCCTCTTACAGTCCACTAGCGCCGCCAATCGAAAAAATGTCATAACTCGTAAATAGAATCAAAAATACAATACATAAAAAAATTTAACTAAACAGTTATATTTCAAGTGTTGACAATGTGTTATAAAATTACGTTATTGCCTTTTCTACAGTAATTACAGACCACATTTTGTATTTTTGATTCTATTTACGAGTTATGATTTTTTTTCGATTGGCGGCGCTAGTGGACTGTAAGAGGCCCCTTAATACGTGTCTGACAGTCCCTCCCGTCCCGCCCTTGGTGGGAGTACTAAATTGAAGATTAAATAAAATTACAAGGTAGGTTACGTCACCGCAATCACTATCCCTACATAGTATAAAACAAAGTCGCTTCCACCCCTCCCAAGCCTTCAGTCGTGACGCTGACTCAATGTCAAAATTATACCAAGACGTGACGTATTGGGAGTTTTAAAAGCGTCGTGTCTTCGTTTTTGGGTTACACAACAGAATAAAATACGAGTCAAATGTTTTTGATGAACTAAATGAGGGACTAATTAGATTTTAAGAAAAAAAAAACATGATAATGTTTGGACTATAGAATATGGAAGCTTACCTTTATATTAACACGGATGACGGTCTCTTCATACCACAAAATATTGTGGAAGAATTTCACGTAATTCTCCTTCGTAACGCCTATGCTAAATGTTTGTCTGAAAATGAAAAACAAATAATAATTTCAAGGCTTGGAAGTTTCGAACACAATGCACACCTCAAGTCTTGGCAAACGGTGCTTCATGTCCATTCTTCTCCATAGAGATCTACCCTTTGGAATGGGCATCTACAGTACTTTCACAGTTATTATCTCTTGTAACTGGAACTGTAGCACCGTAATTTTTTGTACTGATTTTATTTTATGTCTTCACAATTCAAAAGTGCCTGTTTTATTTGAAGTTTGGAACACAATGCACACCTCGAGTCTTGCCAAACGGTGTTTCATTTTCATTCTTCTCCATAGGATCTACCCTTTGGAATGGGCATCTACAGTACTTTCACAGCTATCATGTCTTGTAACTGGGACTGTAGCACCGCAATTATTTTTGTACTGATTTTATTTTATGTCTTTTGACAATTGAAAAGTGCCTGTTTCTTTTTTTGGGTTTGTATTGTGCTACATCCATTTCTGCCCTTCTTCTTCTTCATCAGCCTTTAATGTTCTCCTTGCTGAGACACAGGCGTCCTCTCTGTGTGAGGGAGTGGGCCATAATCAACCACGCGGGCCCAATTCGGGCAATGTAGGTTCTAGGACATGCCGGTTTCCTCACAATGGTTTCCGTCACCGATTTGAGAACAGTGGTAATTAAAAAAGTTACACAAATTAATGTGCCTGGATGGATTCGACTCTCGAGCTATGCATTTCCACCCTTATGCTCTACGTTATAAAGTAAAATTTTCTTTAACTACGTACCTCAGATCCGCTGCTAGTTCTTTTTCCGCTTGAGTTGCAGTCTCCGAGGCTTTCAAGCCATTAGCAAAGATTTGTTTGCAGTTTTTTGGTATACAGAAGACGTCGTCGCTTCGACTGTAAAAAATAAGCCAATTAAGTTAACAATGAAATTCGACTTGTTTAGTTGTTTTATTAGTTTTGCAGCCTTTAAAAGAAATCTATATTTATATAATAAAGAGGTTAAATTCGTTTGGTTTTTATGGGGGTTTTTCCGGAACGAATACTCCAATTACGAATAACAAAATCTGGTTTTATAACATGTATATTAGCCGAGCTGTCACGATTTTTGTATTGCAAGTAGGAAAAAGCAATAGCGCTGGTGGATGAGACGCGGTGGGTTAAAGACTAAAACTTCACCCAAATGAAGTTGTGAACGAAGCTAGTCTATACTAATATTATAAAGAGGTAAATTTGTTAGTTTGTATGTAGGGGGTAATCTCAGGAACTGCTCAACCGATTTTGAAAATTCTTTCACCAGTAGAAAGCTGTATTGGACCTGAGTGGCTTTGGCTATAAGGGAGGGGGGGGGGGTTAGGAGCAGGCGAAGCCACTGGCAAAGGCTAGTAATATATAAAAACATGACGTGTATTAATTATATTTTTCTGTTACACGAGCCACTATCACTAGGAATTTCGCTTGTATCGGGGGTGTGTTTACAAACATTTTAACTCACATATACAAACACTCTGGGTGTTTACGCGGAACAACTACCTGTGGGCCTTACAAATATTTGTTACTACGTCGCCTCTATCCCTCAGTCAGGTAAGAGCGCATTTTTTTTTTGGGTTCGGCGACGTATTTTTTCTTAATCATTGTTGACATTGGACACGAATTCACAAATTATATTTGCGTTAAGCGTTAAACTGACAGACATTGATACTTTATGCGAGTATCGAAGTTTGACTTTTGTATTATTCCACCTAATTTTTTTTTAATATTGGCGCGAGGCATATTATAATGCAAGTGTGTGCGCAGGAACAAGTGCATTATCTGTTCCTTTTACTCTTATAGTCTGATTTGACGGCAATCCGACACGACTGGACGAAATATTGATATCAGATCAACAGTTTGACGTGCTTTCTAAGGCATGGGGTATCATACCACCAACTCCCATACTATGCTGTTTTTTTTTTTACGTGGTAAAATCATAACATGAGTCCTCCCACCCAGGGCAGAGCGAGAGGGACTAAAATCCACGGTGTCCTTCAATAGCCCTTTACGTAACGGGGTCACGGTAATTCGTGAGTCCCGCGACCCCGGCAGGCTCCCTTACTGCTATAGAAAATATTGTGCCTTATATAATAGCTAACAGAGGGCTCTCCCATATTACTGCCATTCAGATTGCGACTTTCATCAGGTATACATAAAGTTCATTTCCCTATTGACGCTCACTTGTGAACTACAATGACTATACTTATATCTCCTTAAATCCACTATTCGCTGTGTGAGTGATGATAGCTTCTATGACCACATTAAGGGAGCGTTCAAGTATTACGTAATGCAATTTCGGGGAGGGGGGAGTCTTGTAAAACGTTACGGTGCGTAACAAGGGCGGGAGGGAGGGTCTAAAATCTTCAAAAATTGCGTTACGTAATACTTGAACGCTCCTTTATTAGGGGACATAAGATCTGCCAATTCTTGCCTAAGCTCTTTGATATGCTTTAAAAAAAAACCCTTTTTTATTAAAAATGAAAATTAAACAGAAAAATTATGAAATTATGTTGCATATTAAACTTGACACGTACGTCACTCCGTTGGTGTCCCCAATTAGTTTCATCATCATCTCTGTCACATCACGCGCTGCGATCGTTTTGTTAGTCCCTACCACCGACTTCGTACACAGCGTATAGGCTTATTTACTTACTTAAGAGAACTGGACTTAATAAGTTCCTTAGCCCACACTCCTTTTCTTGCGTAGGGACTAATTATGTTATCGTGCACTGTCTGGCTCGCCTCGACGAACACCACCTGAAATTAATTGTGTAAATGAAAATACACACACTACGATATAAGGTGAATGCGTGTGTGTGAGTGAGTGAGAGAGAGAGATAGAGACGACAAGAGCGTCAAACTCGGTTAAACGCACTAAGCACACAGGCCCGGATCGATTTATTTTATTCTGCGATAATAACGGTCTTAACTTAATTCTTGCGATAATCCGAAGAAGTAATTTGTGTAAAATATTAAATGAAAAAGATTGTCAGAACCAACCTGTTATAATAAAGTTGACAGTACCGATAAAAATGTTATAATTTGAACTTTATTCTAATAGTTATACCAACGGCGACCACATACGTCGAATGATCGGAATTAATCTATAAACTAAACGGTTATAATGCCAGCCATATCAGCCGTATGCATGGAATACTAAATTACTTGTAGTATGTATTAGCAATATCGTCACATCCTTAATAGCAAGAAATACTATAGGATTACCTGTCCTTTGTTTAAGTCACCATTTTTTTTTTATCAAAAAATGATACAGCGGTTTTTTTCACATTATACCTGCCACACTGGAGAGCAGTTTATCGGCAGCAGGTTTTATGTAAATTAGCAACCTGATGCCCCGTTTTCGCTCTTATATATGTATATACAGGGTAAATTTTTCACCTGGGCGTGTATGGCTATATCCGAAACTATGATGGATATCAAAAAACGTTGAAAGGAGTCTCGAGACCAATTTTGACGAAAACTAAATCTGCATCAATGGATTTTAGAAAAATCAATAATCCTAGCCAGGAATCAAACCCGCCTATTTTGGAAAAAAATAATCACAGCCTGTATTATTACAATATACGATAGTGTTGCTAATAAGGAACAAATTCTGGGAAGTAATCATATACCGCAAACTTAAGGAAAACGTAAAAAGTAAAAAAAAAACTTCAAGGCAATGACTGTATTCGAAACATAAGTTATTCCGTTCTTCTTATTTATGTTCAACTATTTTTTGCAATTTTTTGTTCAACTCAATAATTTTGTAAGTATTGCAGAATACAGTGGGATAAACTATCTGTGTACTAAATTTCATCAAAATTCGTTCAGTAGTTTTTGTGTAAGATTAAAAAAACATATACATACCTACTCAGAGACTTTCGTATTTATTATATTTTATAATTATAATATCATGTACAGATTAAATGTATGACGTAGGTAATGTAGATATCGTAGACAATCATTACGATAAGTTGATTATATTGGAAGAACCATTTCAAGAGCTCACCAACAATTTCAAGAGCTGGTTCCACTGTGGGAACGAGATGGCGCTAGACGACTTGTATAGCTCTGTTTCTTTCCCACAGTGGAACTACTCTCACTTTATGACGTCATGGTACGCCCCCTGTTATTTTTATCGCTTTATATTTTGACGCAGACAGGTAATTCAAACCTGTATTGTAAGTAAAACTAAATATTTAAAAAACTGGCTAAGTACGAGTGGGACTCGCTCACGAAGGACTCCATTCCATTATCTTGGATAGTCTATTTATCGAGGAAGACTTTCGGCGGCGCATCGTGTTCCACACACGCCTTACCAGAGCTGTCAGCAATATGACGGAGCGGCCTTAGAGGTCCAAAGCCTGCCGGGGTCGCGGAACTGTGCTATCAGGTAACCGTGGCTCCGGAACGTAAAGGGCTATTGAAGGACACCGTGGCTTTTAGTAGTAGTCAGTACAAGTCTGACAGTTCCTCCTGCTCTGCTCTGGCTGGGAGGACTGATTTGATGATTTTACGTCGTAATAAAAAGGCTATAATAACATCACGGTACGACCTTAAGGAGCCGAGCAGCAGGAGGGTAACCCCGGGGAACAGCTAGTTAAAATCCTGTATTTTTGGATATTGCATGTCGTTAAAAATATTCAAGGTATCGAACGTTATAAGTCCTGTTGTTACTTCTGAATGCCATGATGGAGAATCGATACATATCAATTATTAAAACCCTGAGTGCATATGTGGCCTTGAAACCTTTTCTTCTTTGAAACAATTGATCGAATCGTTATTTAGCAATTAATACGTTTAGTGGGACGGGTATTTGCCAACTATCAGCTGGGACCGAACCTTTTGTTTTTTTACGTTGTAAAATCAACATATGAGTCCTCTCGCCCATACTGTCAGCCTCGTACTGTCTAAAATCCTTGGTGTCAATAGCCCTTTATGTTCCGGGGTTAAAGGCCTAAAAGCTAGACCACCAGCAAATATAACTTACAATGTCATCAATGGTCTTCTTACATGTCCAATTTGTGCTCGGAGTTTTACGGCAAAGTTGGATATGCGAGTCACTGGAGAGCAAATGAAAGGGCATATCAAAGCTCTCAACCACTCTAAAAGTCATCGATTGCAGTCGCTGTGGTCGAAATCGTCTAGATGGCATCACGTTCCGGGGTTCTGCGACCGTAACCAGGCTAGTTACAGTGAGTGAAAGAGACAGACCTATACAAGTCGTCTAGCGCCACCTCGTTCACTCACTAGAACAAGCCTGGTTTTAAGACCTGACCTGACCTGGTCATAAAACGGCCCCTGGTCACCTGATAAGACAGTTCCGCGACCCCGGCAAGCGTCAGGCTTAGTGCCGCGTCAAAAGAACTTCTAGTTCGATGGCGCGGACTCCAAGTCCCGCGACCCCTTCAGGCGTCAGGCTTAGTGCCGCGTCAAAAGAACTTCTAGTTCGATGGCGCGGACTCCAAGTCCCGCGACCCCTTCAGGCGTCAGGCTTAGTGCCGCGTCAAAAGAACTTCTTGTTCGATGGCGCGGACTCCAGAAGAGGTAATTTGTGGTTTGGAATGACGACGGTCAATACTAAATAAATAACGGCATTCCCACGATACGTCTTTCTATTGGGGGAAGCAGCAGGTAGACAGACACAATGCCACGATGTTCCTTGTGTTTAAAACTTTACTATTTAAATACGAAACTGTGTTTACTAACGCTGAGAAAAAATTGCAATATAAACCAGCCGAAATCTAAAAAAGAGCATTCATTTGGTATAGACCTAAAAACAGTGGCTTTTATTATTCTACTGTACTGGTCAATTAAATGTAAGGCCAAATAGAACGAAATTAGTCTTAGCTTTTTATTTTACATAATTATTAAATGCCAACTTAACTATTAAAAAAAAAATATAATTACATAAATACCAAAATTAAAAGAAAATATTTACAAAAATGACTAAATTAAAACTAAAATTAAAAATTTACAGGGCGTAAAAAATTTATCTACATCGCTGTCAATGGGGAAAATGCCCAGAACGCTGGCAGCATTGCCACGTTGGATGGAAATGCTGATCCTTTGACCTAAAAATAGGCCAGCCCTTTGTGGACACACGAAGCATCAACTATACGCTTAGCGTCTTAGCTTAACCTTTATTCAATCGCACTGCAACCGAAAATTAACCTTATTTCCCTACATTTATTCATCTAATTCTATGACAAGCTTGGCCATAGTTGTTTATAGAAATATGCAACTCAACTTTATATTGATAAAGTCTATTTTCGGATGGTAACTCGGCTAAGCTTGAGCAAGACCAGGTACGCTTTATAGGATTGGGCATCAAAATCCTTCCATTACTAAATTCTCGGTAGTACCCATAATGGCTGAAACACATGGACGAACTGTAGATTAATAACAATAGACTCTTGTTTGCGACCACTTCCGGGAAGCGATAGAAAAAGTTGTGCGAAGGCTCGTACTGGGAACTGACTGGGAGTCCAATCTCTATGGAGATTCTAGGAAGGTCATGATGGACGTTCGGATAGAATATTATTACGGCAATCAAAAATGAGATCTCCAATTGTGCCTTTAGACAATAAAAAGATAACAAACCGATTAAGTTACATACTTCCGCATTCATAAAATTAGTATGAAGGTATCATCAAGAATTACTTCGTGAGAAATGCCAGTATGGACATCGTCTAGCAATGTTCAGATCGATATAAGACCCGAGTAAAAGAGTTGTATGAATCAATACTTATTACTTATGCAACACTTCGATGCATGTGACATTGGCAATTGAACTGTATCGACCTTATGTATGGAGAAAGCAAGCAAGATTTTTTTCAAAGCATGGTTGACAATTTCTAATCATTAATTTCGTTTTTGTACAAAATTGTGCCAGATCGATTACGGGATTTTACTAAAATCTATACTTCTATACTAATATTATAAAGTTGAAGAGTTTGTTTGTTTGAACGCACTAATCTCAGGAACTATTAGTTCGAATTGAAAAAATATTTTTGTTTTGGATAGTCCATTTATCGAGGAAGGCATATATCACGACCAATATGCGGGCAGCGGGTTGAAACCACGGGACACGGCTAGTATATTATAACAATTTTTTTTTAAAAAGTGACATTTCACATTACCGTAATCAGAATAAAGTTTGATATCAGAATGACACCATCGTTTAAGAGGTTAAACCCTAGAGTACAGCTCTGACTAAAAGCTTGTTGAATTACCAGTGTTGGCAGACCGATTACCAGATTCGTGATCGATTTTCAAAAGATTGCGGGTAAACCCTGGCTAAGGCTCAAGGGGGTCGTAGAAATATGGCACAGAGAGAAGGTCTATACTTAGGAGTGGGTCGAACAGGGCTGTCAGACTGTCAATGAAGAATTTAAACCCAGATTGCAACAAGCCGAGGCCTGATAGGAAGCCTTGTCGCCAATGTTTCTTATTCCATCATCTGCCTAGTCTTTTCCCAACCTTGTTAAAGTTGGGAAGTCAACTTTAACAAGGTTGGGAAAGTCGAACCGTTCGCAATTAAATATCCGTATTTTATATGGGGCGACTACCAATCTGACCTCCACAATTCAGAAACTGGGGAATACGATACCCTTTGGTAAGCCTGGTTGTCAGACTTTAAGGCTTTTGTGTAACAGTAACGACTGTCGCAGATGTACAAATGACAGCCGGGATCACCGGCTTTATGCGGCTATGATAGATGATCATGGTCACGCATCCAAACACCAATATATACCTAGGCAAGCTGGGCTAAACCTTGAAGATTATTTGCCACAAGCTCTTCGATGTTTCAAATTTCAGTTTCGCGAAATTGGGTTTTAAAATGACCTCACAGGCTCACAATAACTATCAATACGATGATACCTACATACCTAAACATGATACCATTTGAATATTAGGTGCAAAGTCCACATTAGAATTGTCGAGTACGCAATAAAACTGCTTAATGAATGTAAGCTTTAAAGTGAAGCTTTTAAAAACCATATTACTGCGACTGTACAAGGGACTAACATGGTTAACTGACTCTTTTGTGGCTATTGAATGGAGCAAATAACACTTCGTGACAAGCGGGTCAGCATTCAAGGATTTAATTTAGAAAGGGCTACCCCCTTTGCGTTCAAATGCATTTTTGAGAAAGGTGCACCTAAGTTTTGATTGATTGCACTAACCCAGGGAACCCCTGGGTTACCTAGCTCGCGGCGCACATACAGTTTTAGATTTTCGGCACCCTAGCTTATTGATACCAAGTGAATAATAAATAATACCTGGTTTCAAACTCCACCAAATCAGAGCACGTGAATCTGGTTTTGTAGCTGCAAAAGAGATCAATGAGACAATCCTCTTCTTTCTGTTAAATATTTTATAGATAATCTTGGTTTCACGCAATATCAATCCGGAGAATGGTCGACCCTCGCGTCTCACGGCGCCCCTCTGTACTCTCTACGACGCACCAGGGCGCCGCGGCGCACAGTTTGGGAATCCCTGCACTAACTAATGGTACACTTGGGGGATTCTTTTAAGCAAGACAGCATGGGTAAACCTGAATCCATAACACCTGGAACATGGATTTTTACAATGGGTTCGTTCTAGGCCAGATTAAGGCCCGAAGTAAAGATGAGACCCAAGATAGAGCGAGCTCAGAAATACCTAATTGAAACTACTGCGCAACAACGGAACACAGTAAAAACTATTTGGCGTCGGAATTCGACAGAATTGTGGTCGCTAGCCAGGCGGCCTTGGAGGGGTCTACAGCAGCTATTTTTTAAAGATATCTATTTTAGTATAGGTATTTCACTTTCTGGTCAAGTATGAATTTACCATAAAATATACAGATATTTATTTATATTTACCAATACTTTTTAAATATCTTTATTATCATAAATAATATTATGATAAATATACTTATCTGTCATAATTATTTACGTACACAAAGTCGGTATTATTATGAGAGTTGAATAGGTATGTTCCCGTTCACGAAAGAATTAGGTATTGGCTTAAAACACAAGCAACAGCGGTCATGTTGCTTACCGAATAAAAAAAAAACATTGAGGCGAATCGATAACCTCCTTTTAAAAAAATAAGGTATCTACAAAAGCTACAGGAAAAAACCTTATCAATTTGGTTATCTATTAATTGAGCATTGAAACAACAGAACATCTTGTTCTTCAGGTTCTGACTTATTGACCTCAAAAAATTCACAGTACTGATCACAAAAATAGCAAATCATAAAAAAAAAATAGCACAGTGAACACTGGTTCACTGTGCTCGTTTTTGTACTTTTTGTTAATGGTTCTTCTGTGAGGACAGTGGAGCCCTGAAAAGGCTTCTGTGTCTCTAGGCAGACCTCGACTGAGTAGTGATTGTTAGACCAAGACCTGTCACGCACAATAGAACCATAGGTCTATAAATCTAATACGCAATTTATATTTGACCCCTATTTTGTTCTTTTGTTATGAAATCAAAATTAACGAGGATACGACTCTTTTAAAATCTACAGTACGTCATGCTATGGTATATTTTATGAGCGTTCTGACGTCACGAACCTTCGAACTTCTGAGTTGTTGTTGTAGCTTAATCAAAATTCATTGATTTTAAAATTGAATTTTGTTGATGCTGGATACTAGTCAAAACAAACGTGACTTTTGTACCGTAACCTTTCGTGTGCGAATCCGACTCGTACTTGGCCGGTTTTACGTTTTTTTTTTAAACCAAAGAATTGGTTACGGTACCCAGTGGCGGCCTTAGGGGGTGGCGAACAGGGCTATCGCCCGGGGCCTCGCTCCTACAGGGGCCTCGCGCAACAACCCAAGCAAATTTTAAAAAATATAAAAAATTTAACTATTTTTTCTTATTTAAAACTTTTGATTTTGATCCTTAATTACTTATTCGTTCATTCATTCATTCAAAACATAAATGAAAAATCCGTTATTGTACACTGAGAGATTTTTTTCGATAACCGTAAGTACAAAAAATGACTAGTCCGCGATTCGAAGTTTATAAGTACAAATGTGTGTAAACAGAACTTATTCGTTAGATTATGGTGCTTTAATTAAAGATTTTAGTCTTAGGAAAAGCCGCAAACATCAATTTTAAAATTTATCATCTCTGTATTTGTTAATTTTGTAAATCTTTCAATGTAAAATATATAAAACTCAAATTTGATTTATTTGTATAATTTAAACATTTTTCCTTAAACATGACAAATACCTAAACCAGACAACCAGACCTACTTTCGCATCACATACTTTTCACGAAGGACAAAGGACCTCGCAAAGACCTGCCGCCCGGAGCCTCGCAATGGGTAAGGCCGCCTCTGACGGTACCTACCAGCTTTATCACATAAAACAAACTTTAATTTAAACAGTCCTAATAATTATTTTTATTCTGATTTTTAGATTTCACTTTTATCCTTTCCATTGTATTCTATACAAAAATTAAATATCAGCAATTCAGCACTTTGTTTTTGACTGCGTTATATTGAGCCTTACGGCACATCCTAATTTATCAAACAAAAAAAAGTCGTTTTCTAATCAAAATCATATCATATATATATGTTTGTATATATCGTTTTATATAAAAATTCAAAATCTTTTGCGTCGTTAGGGTCATATTTGACTATTAAGGATCGCAACATTCTCTATACTTCTGTTCTTCTGTTTATAAATCTATTCAGTATTTGTATATTGATTACTATTTTATGTAAATAATACAGTTAAATAAATAGGACTATTGTAGTCCGTTTTTAGAGGAAGTAATAAGTCGAAGCGAACACCGAAATGAACATAATTTGGTGTTTCTATTATGAATACAAATTATTTATTTGTGTGTGATCAGAACGTAGATAAATAGAAAAAATATGTGTTGAATTGAGAACATCCTTCTTTTTTTAGTTGGCAAAAAAAGTTTTTTAAAACAACTTATCAAGTACAATTTTTAAAACACATGGCAAATATGTATATGCAATGCATTAAATTCTTTTTGCATTTGTTTTGCTGAAGATAAATCAGTGGCACAAGTGACATACTCAATACAAGCCTAATCATTACAATGCTAAAGAATCTTTGGAAAAAAACTATCCTGAAAGACAAACTTAAGTATATAATTAAACAATAAAAAAAAAAATGACTCACCATCTCCCTCATGATGATAATACTTTCATTTGTATCTGACTTTTGAAAGTAGAATATAATTGGTGTTTCGTATTGCCCAATGTCCGGCGAACTGAAGGAAACTACAATATCTTCCAAAAGTCTATTTCCTAAAAACAATAAAAATTTATTAATACAAAGAAAAATAAAAAAACATTCTGAAGAAGTGATAACAATGTCATTTTTTTTAAATGGAACTTTTTAGTGTTATTAAATTTTAATGACCAATTTAATTGCTTATTCAATTATTGGTCTAATTAATAATTACATACAACAGACATTAACTTTTTTTTTAAGTTAAAAAAATGTTAGCCCTACCAGGTACCGGAGCGAAGTGATATGAATAGACCTAATAGTTTGCTTTTATAGCGTCAGAATCTGTTAAAGCTAGCAACATTGTTCCAACACTATACATTGTTGTTGATTTGTCATGCTTGTAGGGCAATAGATTTTTATGTTGTGATTTGTATTTGATTTTTATCTATTTCTTGAGGCTCCAGTACATTTTATGTGACTATACCAGCTTTATACGATCAAACATATCATAACATGCATACATTCACACTGTTTTACAGAATATTTTAGAAAAAAACTACTTATGTATAACATATATATAACAAAACAATAATTAAAAACATGCTCCCTATAATGGCAACTAATAGGGTATTATTTATATTGCATTAGAAACCACTAATATCTGTTTTTTGTTGACTTTTGATAGTAATATGCTTTTACCACATAAAGACAAATATCTCATTAAGTAAAGCCAACACCTAAAGCATTTTCTGTATAATAAATAATGGACATTCCGAAATGAGTAATCTTTATGTCTACTTTTTTTTTTCAAGTCCGTATTTGATTGTATAGTGAACATTCTTTTTTTTTTTAAATTGTCCCTCACTAGGAATTTCAATTATATTTCTAGTTTAAAAACATAGAAACTGACATAAACCAACACCCAGACCCGGAGCAACTACTTACAGGTATATAGGATATTCTTATTAAGACTGAGTATCTCCACTGCCGGGGGTGCATTTACGTACATTGAAACTCACATTCAAATGGGAGTACAAAACAGTACATGCATAAAAAAACATCCATGCATACAAGATAAGAGACAGAACTCTTCAACCATACCCATGTTAGTAAACCTTGCTCCTTAATCCCGTATGGTTAGTTTAAGAGTTTTTAAGAAATGTGATACTTTACCAAACTTACGAGGTGCCAAACGGCATGTCTTACATTCTCCGCTGAAGGGGTTGTGTTCCAACACAAAATTAAAATGTGAGTGGACCAACTGAATGTATGTGACGTTGATATCGTCTGTTTCACTCTCGTTGGACAATGAGAATTTAAATTCAACTTTCTCATTTGGTTTTGCCTGTTGATGAATTTTATTTTCTTAGTACAAACAGTATTATAAGGTAAGGTACCATTTATTTTATTATCAATTCAAAAGTAATGGTGGTTGGTGGGCTGGATTAGAAGCAGAGCTTTAGATTCTAAAATTGCATGTAATAAAAATATTTTTATGCAAGATGTGATTTTTTTACACATGTATTTTATAAAGATTACATAAAGGCTCCCTGTAGATGAAATTAAGATGACAAGAACAAAACTTTTATGTAGTAATTAAATTTTAACAATATAATTGAAATTTAGAGTGTAAACTCAATTTTGAAATTATTTGTTTGGCAATATAAAAAGAACTATGAGACAGTTACATTCTCATTTCAAAATATTAATATAGATTTATTAATCAATGGCAAGCATGCATGCATACAAATTTGGAATCATGGAGCATTGTGGAAGAGTCTCTTGATGCTCTTTTAAAGTATATTGAAGTGAAGTGGTACTTACAGATATCTTTATTTTTCCATTCTTGTTTTCAAGTTCACAATCAAGGCTTGTCTTTACAGAGCAGGATACCGCTGCGACGCCTTTCCGATTTGTAACAAATTGTTTTCTGGTATTGCAGAAAATATTATAATTAAAAATTATCGCAAAATAAGTTTCTAAATTATTGTGAAGTATACTTAATAAACGAAAATCTCACATATTAAAGAATTTTTTTAATACCACGAGAAACAAAGTGCCGTAAAAAGGACGCGCACCAAAAAATACAATCATGTAGCAAAACAAACAAAGACTTACTTGTTCGCCGCAAATTCTTTTAAAGAAGCGTTCTTTTTATGTTGTTCTGTATTGAAATGCTCTGGCTTCACATCCCGGACCGAACACACGGGGCAATCAGTGGGATCAGTCATTTTTAAATTATTTTTTAATTAAATTGGTAGATAAAAGAAATCGCCTCTTGGCACTTGAAAGTTTCAAAGAGACTGATGTTTTCGAACTGCTTAAATGATTAGAGGTCACATTTATGACAAATTAAATAAAGACAAGCGCTATGGTGTACTTGCAGTCGAAACTAAAAGTGTAAAAACAAAATAATTGAGAAACGAACGAAAGTTTGATTTGCAAGCCGAAGGAGAGGCGGCGACTGATCGGGTTACCATAGCAAATATGTTTGGAAAACTCTAGTGATTGCATGTGCAAAAAAAAAATGCATACAAACTGTAAAAAATTAGGGAATTCATGATGAATTATGTTGTTTTAAATTAGCCTAAGCGTAACGTGTATTATTAAAGTATGAGTTAAATACATAAACTGTACTACTAAAGGCTTTTAAAGCCATTTGGAATTTTCAAACTGGACTAAATGGCTAGAGGCCAAAACAAATGAGAATTATTATTAACTCTGGCAATGATAGAAATTTTTAGCCGGGGATTTTCAATTATCAATAATCCATAAGATTGCATTGCCAGATTTATTTTGTAAATATTTAATTTTTGTTTAAAATATCGATAAAACTAATTCTAGTTTGAGTAAGGAATACCCATTCGGGTATTCCTTACAACCTACATTAAAAATACTACAATTGACATCATAATAATTTTAGTTTGGGATGGTAATAATTTAGAATCTTTCCAACAGGAACTCTGAGCCATTTAAATTTTATTTTAGTACAAAAATCGAAACATTTTGTCGATCATAATTTCGTTGGTAGAGAACAAAATTGTAGAACGTCGATAAAAATTGTTTCATTACTACGAGTATTTTGGAGGTAGGCAGAGAATAGGGTAAGTTTAGTAAAACTTCATTGATGCTTTTAAATAAAGTATATAATTCAGATTCTTTCGTACAAAAATATCATAATTATCATAACAATATCGAGATCAATACAGGGAATGTATATCTAATAAATAAATTAAGCGTTTAAATGACTAGAAAATGAGATCATAATAATTAAAATACAATTATTCTTGAAGCGATCGATTGGTGTCATTGGAAGTGCTTAGCGGAGTCCTTCGAAGGAGAACTTGGCGTCTTCAGGCTGTACTTTAAGCTCGCTGCGACGTCCTGTGAAGGGGATGAGAGTCCACTGCCAGTTACTGTCCAAGCGGTACTCGGGGCCGGTGCATACTCCAGCCCATTTGTGGCAGTAGTAGCCAGGGGCGCACTTCTTGCCGTACATGTCGAACTCGCGTTTTTCAGTGCACTGTTCACGGGGTCCCTGTGGAGGATGATTTTGATAAGAAACACACCTATTTGAAATGTTGCACACCTATTTGTTTTTGATTTTGCATACGAGTACATAAATAAACGATTCATTTTCTACGGGTGTTGGCGGAAAGCACAAAATATTAAACTGTTTCAAACCCTTAAATTATTACTATGTTAGTTATTTGTATGGTTTAGAATACGTCTTAACAATACTGCTTTGACGATGACGCCAAAAGAAACGGCAAAACTGAACTCAGAAGTGAGAGTATGTGATGGGTCCCCCCAGCTATCCAAGCCCCTTCGTACGAAACACGACGCAAGTCTGCGATACCCTACGACTTTGCTATCCATTGACGCGTGCCTGTGTATGACCTAGGTATGTATATATATTGCGATAGTCGTCTGGATACCGAAGTTAAGGTATCGGAGACTTACCGCGCGTTGTGTATGAAGAGGCTCAGACTGATGGCTTGAGGAGATTAGTGTCCCAGCTGTGGGAACATTATAGGGTGCTTAAGCTACGCGGTGATGACGTACCCTGTAGCAGTCAAGGCGTTTGCCGCAGACTTCGTTAATGTAAGTGCCAAACTTGCAGATCTTGTAAGACTTGTTGCCTTTCGTGATGTTACATTCCTCCTTGCTGGCCATCCAGTGATCAGAATCTTCGCAAACCGGACATTCGACAAGCACCCTGTAAAGAAAAACATGATGACTTATTATTGTAGAATATAGTATTAATTAAGTGGAGTAATGCTGATAGGGAGTGGCTTAAAGAATGCTCGGTGGCGAGATGGGTAGACCACTTACGACATTGTTTACATAGGTTTGGATAGGCCTGGCACAGAATAGAGATGCTTTTATCCGGCAGTGGACGATAATGATGTGCTATAAGACCATGGAGATGCTTTGGCGTCCGTTGCTAAAGTCGGTATTGCACTATTAAGGGTACTCCCAACAGATCAAGAAGTAGGTCACCATTAATTCAAAAACGGTAAATAGAAACTGTCAACTAAAAATGGTAGTTCAGGTTGGCAAAAGATAATGAGCTCAGCACATTTTTGTTGCTTTTAGTATTTGCTGTATCCAGGCTAAAAACTTATGACTTATTGAAAGCAAAGAAGAATAGAAGACAATAGCGTACCGCTTGTCTATGCTAAACATTGTTTTGCAAACACATAATTATCTATGGCACGTAAAAACTTGATTTCCGGATATTGATTCATCATTAATGCTACACATGTTATCTAGTCTGTGCGTGGCATAAAGCGTTATTGATTTCGTTATCATTTTATAGATCTGGCAATACCGACTTCTTTTGACGGGAATTCTTTTGGTTATAATTCGTAGAACTATCAGTGGGTAAGGTTTTAGTTACGTAAATATAATTATGATAGCTAATGACATGCGTAAAGCCTTGAGTCACTTACATGTATTTGTGATAAGTGCTGATTTCTATCGCCTATATCTACTTCTACACGATTTGGATTTCATCTGAAGGTTTATTGAACCACTGAAATAACTGCAAATTACTATTTAAAAAAAAAACTAATTACCCTTCAACAGGAACCGGTTCTTCTCTGGTGATGAAGTTCCTTGATTCGTAGGAGCCTCTGTAGTGCGCCAGGCAGGAGCTGATCGCGACCAGCATCAAGTACATCAGGGAATGCATTATGAAGAGTTCTGGAAAAGAAAGAGGTCGAGTTTAATCCTAGGTTCAAGAAAGTGAACATTCTATCAATAAAATGGTGGGGCAAGTTCAATTTGGCGCTTGAGTGGTACGTACGTACCATACCACACGTACGTAATCCGTGAAATTGGCTATGGGATATATTGGAAAAGCAAGGTGGTGACTTTAGTTCCAATTATGACCACGGGCTTAAAGAGCCAATGTGCACTATAACGATCATAGAAGAGTCGAACACGTACGGTGAAGCGAACTGACATAAGCTGTTGAACAGCTATATAAGTTCTGTCAAAATTCTTGTAGAAACACGAGAGACTAGCAAGTGGTTGTGTCTCTAGTCTCGAGATCTCATGATGAAGAAGATGGAGAATTTGTCATTGTAATAGACAAGTTATTATAATAAGGCAAGCGTTGAGTTTTAAATTGGTGTTCCATTTCTTCATTTTAATTAATGGCATTGACTTTATAGTGCACACATTAATTATATATCCATTAACTAATAGGTTCCTGAGAAAAGAATATTTATTTGTATTGTTTTGTTTTAATTATTTACACTATACCTTCCTATAGTCGTCTTCATAGTCGTTATAAAATAGGTGATTAAGATATTGTAAAACATACCTACCCATTTAAACATACATTTTTTTTTAATACGTAGACGTAGTAACACTAGGAATTTCTCCTGTGCGTTTATAAACATATAAACTCACATACACAAAAGCCCAGATCCGAAACAACTACTTGTAGATCATACAAATATTTGCTACGTGCGGGAATCGAGCCCGCGACACGCAGCGCAGCAGTCCAATCACTCCGCCACTGCGCTAACCGTGCCGTCAAAATCATATGTCATTCATTCATCATAGACATATGTTTGGGGGTGTCATTTGTAATACTAAACCGTACCAAAATTGTTTTGCAAATAATAATTTAATGGTTATAGTGTAAATCAACGTGCAAATTTGTTATATACGTCACCCAACAGTGTCTCTGTAAATATTTAGCGACAAAATTCATCATGAATATGAATCCATAACTAATCATTTCAATTATAAGGTTATAATGCCGACTTGTTGGCTCAGTGACCGAGCAATCAACTACGACGCTGCGTGTCGCGTGTTCGATTCTCACACGACAGAAATATTTGTATGACCTACAAGTTGTTCGAAAGTTGAAGTGGTTTCGGGTCTGGGTGTTTGTGTATATGAATTTAAATATTTGTAAACGCCCCCACGATCAAAGAGACATACCAAAAGTGGGGAAAAGTTAAGAAAAGAACATGATTAAATGAATTCCAAACCCTTTGATCCGAATGGAAATCGATCCCGTGACTACGAGTACATCCCAAACATTTCATCGTAAGTAGAGAACTCCATGAAAAATATTTCAAAAATACAGAATGAGTTACTGAATTTCAACAACCGAAAGCACATGATTCGTAAACATAAACATTTATATTAACTTACGAGGAAATTAATCATGGCCTATATGAGACATTAGTTTTGCAGTTATTTTTACAATACTCGACGAGGTGGCAATTGTGGCATGAATGAATTATGACGCACTAGACTGTAGTAGGAATGTTGAAGATATAAATATCTAGACAACAGGTATTTGTGGTCATATTGTTGTAGGTGGGGGGACGGTCAGGTACTCAGTCTAACCCAGTGAAAAACAAAAGCTTTATATAAAAGCATTGATTTTAATAATTTCGACTACGATAGATAGACATAGAAGACTTTATTATGCACACCATCAGTTATTAACAAATAGATCTATTAAAGAGGGTTACACAATGGAAGGTGTTTTGCTAAATGCTATCTTTTTAAGACAACCTGGATGACGATCGCCCGGAGACGTGTCCTCACGAAGGCGAAAGGCGGCAACATCTCGCGCCCGGCATTGGTCGAGGTCATGCTACGGGATGGTTTGGTAATCTACCATACTCTCTCTCTTTCTTTGTGATATCTTCAATGAATAACAGGCCTAAAATCACTCTTACCAATTGTTTGTTTCCACAAAAAATGCATCGGCCTACATGCCGCCCACATCTCTGAGTTCAGCTTTAAAATACTGAAAGAGTCATGTGTTTCCGTTAGTTGTAAACATCGTGGCAACCCGCACGTATTCAGACTAACTATTTATATCTAGGCAACTCTTATCACACGGTCTAGCGACACTAATTGATTTAGGAGACGTTTGATAATTTTCACAGCTGATTCGTCTAGCTGACAATGAGACAGGAGATTTGGTTGCGATACTGGTGCGATTCCTCGAAAGGATGTTGTATGACACTAAACCAAATTTTTTTTCAAACAGTCTTGTAATTGGGTGAATATTTCATTTCGTGCATATTTTGATATTTTTTTGAATTGTCAAATAATTGTGCCTAATCATGTTCTTTATACGTTTTTTTAAAAGTATTTAATGATGATAAGTGAAATATAACAAAGGGACGGTAATCAGACCTTTAGTTTTTAAGATATTGAGGATTTTTATTTTTAAAGGAACGGTAATGAGATTTAACACAAACGGAAATTAGATATCTATTTATGGTAATGAGGTTGAAAAAATGGTAATTAACAATACAACATCAGTTCGATAAATCAGCCTTTAATTGCAATAAATCAAACCTATAAAATATTTCAAAATAGGAACATAATAATCTTAATCTTATCTTAGACATTTTATAACAGCAAAAGTAGGTTAGTTTGTTTGTTTATTCCCTTTTCACACTTAAACTACTGAACCGATCATCCCGAAATTTTGCAGATACGTTGTCAGGTGTACAGAAACGAACTGGGGAATGAAAAGTACCTTATGCTTCAGGATGATTGGTTCTGTGGCTTAGGCGTAGAAGAGTAACAAACAAACTTACTTTCACATTTATAATATTACTAGCTATTGCCCATAACTTCATCTGTGATCCTTCATCTGATTGATTTTTTTTTTCTTCTCTTCCTTTTAGGTGGGATCCCTTCTTTTCGCATAATGTTCTTTGTCCTAATATACTTCGGCATAACGATTTTGGCACAATTTGTTTTGGCATAATAATACTTCGGCATAATTTTTTTAGGCATACATTTTATGTGGGCATAATCATCTTAAAGGCTCATTTGTTTTGGCATAAATTTGATTCGCATAACGTTAGTAGGCCTAGTGACTATTAGCATAGTACTCGTAATATAAAGTAATATTTATTCTTTTCTAGTAGATACGTACTCCAGACTTTGGGTGGAAATGGTGGTGGTTAACTTGTCGTGCCCCATACATAATTCTGATCAAACCAATTTACTATAGTTTCTGTAACAATTAAATAATATTGTTGGTTAAAAATTTAATATGTTGTGCAACAAAAGTTGGTGACAGAACCGAATTGCTGCAAAACCGATTCCACGTGATCTTGTTTGGTACATTACTAAGTGAGCGACTGGAAATACAGCTCAGGACTTGCTGGCACCCCGACTCGGACAATTTAGGTTAGAAGAGGATGGCGGAGTCTGGACGACCCCGGCATCCTCTTCGTGGTTATTTTTTTTTTACCACCCAGAAGTACGAGCCCCGCGAAGCGGGGCTCTGTCGACATGCTACTACCAATCTGAGCTCCTTATACTCTGCTCATAAGTGTATTTTTCAAAGTAGTTTTTGTATTCGAAACACTTTATTTAAGATAAAATGCCGCTCGCTTTTTTATAAAAACACATTTGCCAAATATTGAAAAAAATGCAGTACGTAACGTTGACACTCAAACAAATATTAAGTCGCTCAAATATTATGAAGCAGCTCATTTTGTATTTTAAGTAACTCAAATTAATGTTTGTAAGATACTGTTCTGTTGATTTCTCGTCACTTACAGTCAGTCGCTCACTTAGTAATTATTAACCCAAATTAATCCATTTTGACACTTAAATATGTAATTTACAGTCACTCGTTTTATTGCTACCCTATTAATAATTATTTCATTGTTATACCTATAAAAATATGTTTTAATATCATTATGCGTAAATAAATGTATGCTTTAGGATATTATGCTTAAAAAAGTTATGCTTTAGAACTTTATGCTTAATCATTATTATGGTTAGAGAAATTACGCTTAAAAAAATTATGCGTAAGCTGTTATGCGTAATTATATTAAGCGATAATATAATTATGCCAAACAAAATTATGCTAAGCTGTATTAGGTCTTAAAATTTTATGCAAATGGATAGGGAACCTTTTTAGGTACCTTTGGTGTTCTTTTTCTTTTTGTAAAGCATAAAGGACAGGGTCTTTTAAAAATATAATTGTGTGCTAAGCAAACGTGCAAAGACAAGTGATAAGATTGGGAAATATATTTTGTAAGTATTCGTTATATCCCATTTATGTCACCTACGGAAAGATACAGTGTTTACAGAATTGAATCACATAATATAATCATTACCGTTTGTTTCTTCTCATTACCATTCGAATCAAAAAGAACGGTAATCGATGGTAATTAGAAGAACGGTAATTAGATTCATAAATATTTTAGATAAATAACCGTTATTTGGAACAGGTTTGCATTGTTACGTTTATCAGCGGAAAAAGACACTCATACCGAATACATCTGTCAAATAATTCTTTGATAAAAATAAGTATAAATACCTTTCATAACATGAACGGTATGCAGAAATATTCCTAACCACGTCACTTTTTGGACAGGAGAACTTAAATTTATGTCCCTTAATTACCTCTTTCACGCGTGTGTTCGGCTCGGTGGGTGAGCGTTGATTGTCTTCAAATGTAACTGCGAAGCGCGGCGCACAGAGACGCGTAAATATTAAAATATCGAATCGAGCATACCGTCGAATGGTAATTATGGGGAAGTTTAGGGACATTTTTCAAACTTGTATAAAACTCCTTAAATATGTTCTTCCTAAACAATAAATCGTCGTTGAACAAGATTAACTATCCTGTTATCTTTATAAGTAATAAAAAACTCGTTCTTCAAATACAGTTTTTAACAGAATGTGGCAATTCAATAAAATCTGGTAAAAGGGACACAGATGGTAATTAGATTTTAGATCCTTTGTTTTAAATTTAGTGCATTTCTAATAAAAAAAAAGATATTTTAAGGATTGCGCCTAATAGAACACCAAGTTAATTATACAAAATCAACGTTAGGTTCAAATTCTTTCAGCGTTTCATATATTCTTTATCGTCTGCCGTGTGATATGCACGAAATGAAATATTCACCCAATTGCCAGGAAGCCTTTGAAGTTGACTGTTATATTTATTTTTGGCTGATCAGACATTCCATTTTTAGGTGGCTTAAAAGTTCAAAACGTTCAACCATATCGGTAATAAGACTCTTAGGGGCATTATCCTTAATGGAACATTGACGTAGATTTCCACATTTGGGAGGTCAAATCTCGTATCCAGACGTGCGTATTTTTTCCTTTGCGTCCATTTTTCTCAATAAAAATGGCAGTTTTAGACACCAAAACATAATAATTTCCAATTCACGAGTCAGTGACATAGAATTTAATTTAAAAATAAAAGTCATTGCAGTGTGACGTAGGCGCAGCTGAAAGCCCAAACAATTTTAAGTCGTTGTTTCATTACATTGCTGGTTCTGTACACTGCTGATAGATTTTTACACTTACGAATACAGCAGTGTATGAGTAGCTATATTTTTGTGTATCTGAGTCGGTTTATTTCGGAGTGAAGATCCGTCTGCGCCAGCGCCGCCCGCCCAAATGTCCGGCGTCCGTCCGCTAAATGCGCATTCAAGTGACATACTTCGAAGAATACGGAGGCTACAACGTCAAACATACGAGTAAATCATTTTCGCTTTCAAAATAAAAATAAAAAGACATTATTTCTAAAACATTTGTGGTGTTTTAAGAAAACAGTGTTTGTTTGTATATTTAGTTATTTGATCGAGTTTAAAATGGGAATGATTTCGCGAGTGCGTGGACGCATACGGAGTGATTCTTTCTCGAAGATTCACACGATGAAATCGCAAGACAAACTTGCCAATATTGGTAAGTAGAACACTTTGATTTTTAATTTTAATCTGTAACGGAGGTGATGGTAACTGGGTTGTGGCAGTGACATAAACAGTTGCTCCACGTAAGTGACTGGAATTCAGCAGTTTATCTGTATTTGATTGGACTGGAAGCCGACCAACATGGTTGAGATAAGGCTATGTGAAAAGATGATGATATTAAATGATTATATTCCTGTAAGTTCTTGTGTAGTAATAGAAGGTCTGTTGAGGACCAAATCAATCAGTCTTAGATTAATTATGGTTGTTTTTGTTAGTAAATAGTTCAACAAACGTTATGTTATTGAAGTCATTAATTTGTTGACAACTGTTAATGAATTGAATGCTTAATTTTCCAAGTACCTAGTATTAAATCGACACCATGTTATCCTTAATAGAAGTTATAAGGTGTTCATTAATAAATTGTATGTGACCCATTATCAATGTTTACAAATGAACATATTATTTTGTGTATTTACGACCAAAAGCAATATTGTTTATTTTTATTATTAAAATAATCAAGGTTATGCAGCTGCCCGTAATAAAATTTAAAAGTACATTATAGTACATTATAGGGTAACGTTTGCAAGTTTCAGTAGGTACTTTGTCATATGATTTGTTTCACAAGCTTACATTGGTTGCTCTAGAAAAAGTATCTTCATCAGAAGTGGCAACATTATAATATGCTGATTACTGCAGCTGCAGTAATCAGCATATTATATTATATGGTATGCTAGGAAAGGCCAAAGGCATCTGCCTGTAACCCAGCAGGTAGCAATGGCCTCTCGTCATTTCCAATACAAGCCTTCTTTGACTCCCGGAATTGGTCGAGGCCATGCTGCGGGGTGAGACGGAATGAGAAGCGGTCGCCTCCTTTTGCGAAGCAGTCATGCTCGCGAAGAAGGAGGCGGGCCGCGTGAGGGAAAGGACAGCGTCCTCCCTCCACCCCAGCCCCAGTGGTAGACGCCCACGGCGATGGACGTCGGCAGACGATCTCCGGCCATCGTAGGTGCGGGCCTGCGGGCGGCGAGTAATGGGTAACTCGGTGTTCGACCGTGGACCATGCCCGGATCGACGGCGCGTCGTGTTCCACGCGCGACTCAAAGAGTGTCAGCAAAATGACGGGATACGCCTCTAGAGGGCCAAAGCCTGCCAGGGCCGCAGGACTTACGAAATACCGTGACCCCGGAACGTAAAGGGCTATTGAAGGACATCGTGGTTTTTGGTCAGTACGAGTCTGAAAGTCCCTCCTGCTGTGCCCTGGGTGGGAGGATTCATTTGATGATTTTACCACGATAAAAAAAAGCCGTCTTTGACTGCACGATTTGGCATACCATAGGAGTTGGAACACACTTTGCTACTAACACGTCCAAGTGAAAGTTCATAATCTATTCCGTATCATTCGTAATGACGTGTTATTGTTTATCATTACTATTTTTCCTTCTTTGTTGAGTCATGCCTGCCATTGCTACTGGCACGTGGAGCCAGAGCATATGGCATGAATGCACGAGGGCTGGTCTGTCTGGCATATCTTGCACTGTCATTACTGGTTCCAAGAATGGATGATGGGGAGTGTATAGCTAGATATATTTGCTAAATGTTCTGGATTCTAAGTGAAAGACATGACATTTAAGCTGAACGTCCACTGCCAGCTAAAATAAGTTAGTTTAGTTTACCTCGAATAACTGAGCCAGTTTTTCCCCAATCTATTCCAGCTTAGTTTTTTTTTTTTGTTCAATGGGTTTGCTCTTGACCTTAGTCTAGGTCAGGAGTGACTAAGACAAGGTCGACGATGGAGCGAGCTTACCCAAAAAAAGCCTGTTCACTCTAACTTTGAAGAGATTAAGGTTGTATCCGTTCGGAAACACAGTCGCAGGCAGAGACTTCCACTCCTTCGCTGTCCGCATTATAAAAGACGTTCGGAAACGCTTCGTAACTAACTAAAATATCCCAACTAAGTCAAACTAAGTTATTTGTGTGCGTCGATCCGAAGCTACGCGAACTAAGCTAAGCCCCTCTCGCCCCTTGCGTTACCCCTCTCGCACCTTTTGCTGATGTTGTTTTCTAGTGTGTCCTTATTTTTCGGTGGACGAACCAATTATTTTTTAGTTTAGCGTAGCTTAGTTCACTGAGCTTATTCCTTATTAGTTCAGCTGACGGTTGATGTACATCTTTAAGGTAAACATTATAACTGTCACTGCGCACACTGTATGCACTGACATTGGTATTTACATCGTGATATATATGCCTCTATCGTGACTTCAAGATGTGTCAAAAAGATAAATATTGTGTTCAGGAGTGAACTTTTGGGTGAGTTCGCTTCATCATAGACCTCATTTTTGCTTCTGGACTAGATTGAGGCCAAGATCAAACTCATTTTAAATAAATAAGAAGAAAGAATTACGAATACAATCAAAAGCATTTACTATTACTCTGTCCCAAATAATGTTCTTATGTAATGAAAAAACCCAAACAAAATAATTTGGCCTACTAACAGGAGACAACATGCAGGTGTTTACATTATTCACGTGAAACGAGGGCGGGTATACAGAAAGAAACATTGGAAAGTAAATGTTTGAAATTATTTAGCTAAATCGTTGTTTTGTCCTAAACGCTACGAATTTGCTACGACCTACGGGTGCTACGGTTTGACTGTCTACAGCGTAGCAGGACGACGCTACAGCGTAGCGCTACGATGATGACGCCTACGGCGTAGCAGGACCTCTTGATAGGGGTCCATTTGACAGACCGGGTTGTTGAGTTTTGTGTCCGATCATGTGGACTATAATTTTCATTTGTAAAATTGACAGCTTTGTTTCATGGTGCTGATAAAGTTGAGCATTTGTGTGAGTTTTTTATGGTGCTGATAAACTTGAGTATTCACTTGTAATGAGCATTCTTGCGAATTGCAATTGCATTACAGAAAAGGAAACGGGAGCGTTTTAGCGAACATTCTAACGAACATTCAGGCGAGCTTTTTGCTAAGCCGACTATCAAGTGTAACATAAATATAAATAATATTTTTTTGATTCCCGTCGATTGGAGCGTTCGCTAGAATAAATTTAAAAATGTTAGATGCTCTGTTTTTTGGTCAGTTACAAGTGAATGCTCAAGTCTATCCGCACCAAGAAATTATTGAAGCCCTGTATGATAAAATATTGTTTCATTTCTACACCATACGAAATGCTATCGTTGGCTTCTTGATAATACAATCGGTTATATTTAGCAATTTATATCACTAAAGTTTCATATTAGAACTACCAAGAAACCAGTTTTAGTTCGAAGTATTTCGCCTAGCTAGTCAAGTTTTACGATTTTTGTGGCTAATATTTTTATTTTTATAAAACTCCATTCACTATTTTATTAAATAATAAATAAGTCAGTGAATGTTGCACATTTCAGTTTAACGTTTATGGTTTCGAGAAAACTGCTAAAAAGAGAAATGGAACGAGGTGACTTGGTGACGAGCACGGACAAATAAATAATACTCAATGTAGACATTTCAGTTGAAAAATGTCTGAATCATGTCTGAATAAAATCGTGATGTTCATAGTCAAATCGTTGTCAATAAGTATGAGTTTAGAGTAAACTTATTAGTCAGATAGCTAATACTAATATTATGAGCATTTATTTTGATGGAATTATTAAAATTGGTATAAATATTATTATGAGTCACAAACATTGGCTAAATCTCATCTCATCTTACCGTCGTCTCTTAAACTTTTTATCTATTTTTTTTTTCAACTCTTTCATTTTTCTTTCGGACTTTAGCAGTGCAAAGACCAGCGTCCTGTTAGAACACTTGAAGACATGTACTATCTATTATGGGTCGGAAAATTAAAGGACTGTCAGATTAGTACGGACTAACCACCTTGTTCCTCCAATTGCCCTTTGCATACAAGGGCCGCGGTATCCTTTTTAGATAATCTCGTGAGGCCGGTAAGCAATTTGTTCACATTCTGACAATTCCTTGAGGTGCGAGTGAATCACGTGTTGCTGTCGAGTTTGGTGGGTCCTTGATCAAACAGTAAGCTACCCATTACTCCGCTAGAGAAACCTGAATCTCAGCAGCACATGCTACACTGATCTATTGAATATATACGGACGGAAGTTCGTTGGTGAATACTGAAGACTGAGATTATTTTCTGGCCGTCAGTTATTCTTATCCCGTTTTGTAAACTATCGAATAGCCTTCAATATTTCAAAATTCTTTCAAGTATTTCGCGGAACAATTCCTACGTACAGAGGAAATATTTGTATGAATATTAATGAAAGCTTTTAGCCAAGTGATGCTGACGCAAAGCCATAAAAAATGTGCTTCGCTACATGAGGGAAACTCTTCACAAACAAATATTTGCAGTAGCCTTATTTCAGTGGCGTCAAGGTTTATTTTTAAAATAGTTATTAATAATTGTTTACAGTGCACTGACTCAAGAACGCTATATTTCTTCTTTACGTCTTTTTTATGAGAAAATGGCAATTTCAGTTTAGCTTTGGGGAATTGAGGAAAAGTTTGTAGAAAACACTTTATCTCTTGTTGAAGTGTCATTTTTCAAAGTGTCGTAAAAATGTCTAGAAGATACTATGTATTAAGACGTAAATCAAGGGTAACATAAATTGCGTGCTATTACAGAGTAGAAAAATTAAGGTAATTTACTGAGTAAGTAATATGAATTCAGTTTAAAAAATGTTATTTACTAAATATTATTTATTAAACTTAAATTAAAAGTAATATTATTTACTTAGTCATATGTATAATATGTGCATTATGTATTTATAATTTTTAATTAAACTTAAACGATTAATAATAAACTTCAAAAACCAAACAAAAATCTGCATCACTGTTACCACAAGCTGCGCCGTGCGGGTCGCGGGACTAACGAGCTACCGTGACCCCGGAACGTAAAAGACTATTGAAGGACATCGTGGATTTTAGTCAGTAGAAGTCTAACAGTCCCTCCTGCCCTGCCCTGGGTGGGAGGATGCATTAATCATGCGCCGCCGCCGTGCACGCGCTCTCGCTCTAGCGCCATTGCCACGTTAGATGGTTAAAAAATCAAACAAAACGGCCACCAGCTCTATAAAATCGTCTTGAAAACTGACGCTATTTTCTCCTATTCCTACTTAAAGACCTCGAGCGTCACATTGACGAAAGTAAGTCCAGCAATAAATTAATATCTCCATTTTTACTATTTCAGTATGGCTCCTGTCACTGGTCCTACTCCTACCATACTGGGCACCTCGAGGGCTGCTGGTTGCACTTGGCGGTGCATGGCTGATGGCCGCGTACACATGCCTCGTGGTCCCCGTGCTCATCTCCGCCAACTACAAATACCCAGCAAGCTGGTACCCGGCCGTGGTCAAACTCGCTCAAGGTACGATGTGACGAGATTTTTTTTTAAACTTTGCCCCTCAATGTATTCTCTTGTATTGTGTGTTCAATAGCCATTCGCTCAGCCATGGAGCCAACCGTTTATTAAGGTTTAAAAGGGAGATTGGATTTATAGCATGTTGATCAGAGAAAAGATTGTGTGAGGTGTAAGAGAGAAAAGAGAATATGGGGTATAGCGACGGTTAAAAAGAAGACAATGGAGGAAAAATAAGTGTTGCTACCCCAAATAACATTTGGTCAAGAAGGTGATGATAATGTCACTTTTCGTAGTATTAGTAAAACTGTTTATATTTAATGTCCTCTATTAAGAAAGGCCTGAGTTGATTGACCAGTAAGGAATTTAGCACTTTGCAATGAAGACGCTTTAAATATTTTACAAATTGAAGATCAAATGTTGCGGATTTGGTGTCCAGCCGGATATTGATTCTGGCAGTAACTCAAAAAGAGCGAAAAATTTGGAAAAAAAAATACGTCGAAAACAACAAACGCCTACAAAATCATTAGCGTATTGTGTTTAGGCTTAGAGCGATGAAAAGTAAACACAATAACACAATGTTTGTGCTGTGAATGCCTTGGTATAAACACTGGGGTGTGCCAATCTCCCGACCTATGCCACCCACGCATCAAGTCTTTCTTTATTCGTCACTGATGGCTCCAGATTCCAAGATTGAATGACCTTGGAACTGCATAACGTGGTGTAACATTGGACATTGTATTTTCAATTGTTTTTAGTTCAATAGTTGAGGTACTTGCCTTAAAATGTTCTAGAATTCGTCCGTCTAACCTCTAATGTCTTGGATGATTGAATTTATTGGAGAAATGTTTTAAGTTGAAGGAAGATTTATCACTCACGCTCATCATGAATTTCTGCTGCGAATAGTTCATATTCGCAATAAATTACATAGGTAATTTGTACTAGGCGTATTGATACATAGCATGATGTTGATCATGATTGAAATTACTCGAAAATTCAAAGTTTGAAATCCTTGAAATCCGGTTTTTCGCAGTTCCCTGCCACGGGACTCACAAATTATCGTAACCCCCGTACGTAAAGGGCCATTGAAGGATACCGTGGATTTTAGTCAGTCAAGTCTGACAGTCCCTCCCGCCCGGCCTGGGGTGGGAGGACTCATTTGATGATTTTACCATGATAAAAAAAATCCTATGTTCACAGAAAGAAAGGCGTTCCATTATGCAATTCCTCACCCCATTTTCGGGTTTCTTTAACTGGCCCTTGAACCAATTTCTACTACAATAAAACAACCCAAGCACTCAGACAGGGCAGCCATTTTGAAAATAAAGCCGGTTTCCATTTTCACTACTACGCTCCAACAGAGAATTCTTCTTCATCGCGAGAAGAGTTCTTACATTTACTCCGAAGATAATTTTAAAAGTTTATTAACTCTATATGTTATTGTTGTAGTATGGAGTTTATATTTATGTGGAAAAGTCAGGTCATTGTCGAGTAAAGCTGAATGGGGCGACGGAAGCTGGCGACAGGCCAGTGCGCGTGCGTCATCTCCATTTACTTGTATTTTCTGCGTCTAAACAAGAACGCATGTTTGTATACTCCGCGATGATTCGAACCAAAGAAAGTCTGGGCTTGAGCCGACCTTTTACGTCTCGGGTTGTTGACGTTGATTTTACTGGCTCAATAAATCATCTGACTTCATTCTTGCTTTATATAAAGTATGTTTTCTTTATATTGTACTAGCACTTTGGCCGCGACTTCGTCCGCGTGGGTTACGTACTTTCCTAATTCCCCCTTTTCACCCCCTTAAAGGTTAAATTTCCAAAAACCCCTTCTTAGTGCTCCCCTACATTATAATAGGAAGCCGTGTGCAAAATTTCACATTCCTAGCCCCAGTAGTTTCGGCTGTACGTTGATATGTCAGTCAGTCAGTTCTCCTTTTATATATATAGATTAAACAGTCTTTTTATTGTATTAAAGTCTCTTCAGTTTGTCTGTGCGCGAATAATTTCCGAACGAATGCACCAGATTGAATAATTCTTTTTTTGATGTACTGGCAGGACTAGGTTTGTATGTACGAAATTGTTTGTATGTACGAAAAATCTACTGGGTCGGTCGAAAGTTTGGACCTGTGCGAAGCCGGAGCGGGCTGCTTTATAGTCATATTGTAAAAACAAAATCACTTCTCGCTGTATGTACGCATAAATATTTTAAACTACACAACGGATTTCAATGCGGTTTTCATCAATTAATGAAAAAGGAAGGTTTTTTTTATATATAATACATGTAAATTACACCCAAATAAAGCCTGGGTTGGTCGTTGGTTTTTGCAAAAAGTAAAGCAGATTTAATAACTCATGGGATCAATTAAAATATAGATATGCTTTTATGGATGTCATATTTTTTCCTTCCATTAGCAGTAGATAAGATTTCAGGCTTAGAAACATAATATTTATCCGAATTACAACCAAAACGCAAAACCCTGAACGAATGTCAACATCAACATCAACGTGTTTATTATTTAACAATTCAAAATACGATTCTGTTTTATTTTATTTTATTTTTATTAGGATCACCAACAGTTGTTTACACACAATATTAATAAAACTAACATGCTCCATACATACTCACAGTGTAACAACTACTTAGAGGCGAACACCGCATTCACAATAAAATCAATTGAAAGAAGCTAACTTATAGTACATAATTATAAGCGCACCTTGGATTAAATTATTATAAAAAATAACAATACAATTAGCAACAAAAAAAAAAATGCATAAATTAAATTAGATTAAATTAAATTGAAATCAAAATTAAAATTAAAATTAAAATCAAAATCAAAATTAAAATCAAAATTAAAATCAAAATCAAAATTAAAATTAAAATCAAAATCAAAATCAAAATCAAAATCAAAATCAAAATTAAAATCAAAATCAAAATCAAAATTAAAATTAAAATCAAAATTAAAATCAAAATCAAAATCAAAATCAAAATTAAAATCTAAACCAAAATTAAAATCAAAATCAATATCAAAATTAAAATCAATATTAAAAGCAAATAAATCAAAATTAAAATTAATCCATCAATTAAATAACATTTATTATATTATATTTAAATATATGAAATAATTATGGGCCAGTTGTTGAGCATTTGAGACAGGATTTCAATCTAACAATGGAGTCAAAGTGAAGATCGCCAACATCACTGTAACTGTTTACCATCCTGCACATTCTCGCAATAGGTGAATTAGCACCCAAAACAGTTCTTCTAAGGGGCGGATGAAGAGGCGTGATGGTACTACGCGGGATTCTAGCGGGAGCCCGAAAGCAGAAAAGCGCGAGCAAACCAGGACAGTCTATTTTATTTTTAACAATTTTGTAGGCAAATATGGCGTCTATTACTTCCCTACGCTTCTCTAAAGATGTTATTTCAAAATAATGTAGCCGTTTACTGTAAGAACGTATTTTTTTTACAATTCGTTCAGAATATGCTAGATGCCAAATGAATCGTTTCTGGACACGTTCTAGGCGTAATGTATGTGAAGCATAGTGAGGACGCCATACAACACTGTTATATTCCAGGACGCTTCGTATCAGACTGTTATAAAGTATTATTTTTGTCCTTTTGTGATGAAAGTTTTTACAGTTCCTTAGAACGAACCCTAACATTTTTAGAGCTCTTTTAGTGATGTTATCTATGTGTTGCATAAAAGTTAACTTTTTATCAAAAATAACGCCTAAATCCTTTATTGTATCTACCTCCTTGATATCCTCACCAGAGATGTGATAATTCCCGAGCACTAGTTTATTTTTTCTAGAAAATTTTACGTGGTAGCATTTTTTTGCATTTAATTCCATCCTGTTACTTTTACACCATTTCACAAGACGATTAACATCATCCTGTAACCGCAAAGAATCTTCCACATTTCTTACAACTCTTAAAAACTTAAGATCGTCTGCGAACATGAAATAATCTGAATGTAAAAAACATTGCGGTATATCATTTATGAAATAAATAAATAAAATCGGTCCCAAATGCGATCCCTGAGGAACACCGGAGAAAATATACTGCATTGTGGATTTAAAACCGTTAACGACAACAAAGAAAAATCTATCGTTTAAATACGATCTCAGCCAATCCAGCAAAGACCCAGAGATGCCGTAAGCGCGCAATTTAGCTAATAAAATTTTGTGAGATACTTTGTCAAAAGCTTTGCTGAAGTCCGTATATATCACATCAGCTTGGTGGCCTGCATCTACAGCTTTTATAACTCGTTCCGTGAAATGGACCAAATTAGTACTAGTTGAACGTGTTCGAACAAATCCGTGCTGATGGTCACTAAGATATAGCTTTAAGTGGTTCTGTAAGTATGGGCAGATTAGAGACTCAAAGACTTTAGCAAATGCAGATAATATAGAAATAGGCCTGTAATTAGTTACCATGTTAGTGTCTTCCGATTTGTGAACAGGGACAACTTTTGCAATTTTCCATTTTAAGGGAAATATACCAGTTGTTAAGGACTTGTTGTAAATCAACGTCAATGGGTAAACTAGCTCAGATGAACACGCAATGATAAAGACGGGAGGTATTCTGTCTGGCCCTGCTCCCTTATTACGATCCAGGCCTTTTAATATTCTATGTATATTTTCAGGAGAGATAAATGGTGCAGTTAGGGACAAACTATTGATTTCTAAGGATTGCAAGAATCCGGATCTGCAGTCAACATTATCATTGTTCACATCAGGAGTAAAAACAGATGAAAAGTGATTGGCGAATAACTCACACACTCTTGACCCGTCAGAAGTAGTAGTATTTCCATCAGTCATTGTTAATGGATATGCACTTGAACCACCTCGTTTTGCCTTCAGATAAGACCAAAACAACTTTGGATTTGATGCTAATTTGTCCTCCATATAATTAGTATAACTATTGTAACAAATGGTAGCAAGATTCTCACACCTTTTTGAAATTAATTTTAACTCTATTCCATCCAAAGGATTTTTATATTTCATAAATCGTTTTCTAATCTTATTCTTTTCATTTAAAATTTTTATTAAGTTACGACTAAACCATGGAGGATATCGCCGATTTTTAGGTTTCCGCGATGGTAACAAATTATTAATAGCAGTATAAAGTGTATCGTAGAAGACCTCCACCATTCCGTTAACATCACATTGATCACAAAACAATGAGTGCCAATCTAATTGTTTCAAGAAGTCACGTATTGGTTGATAATCCGCCCCATGGAAGTTAGGAATCACCTTTGCAGTATTGTAAGGGAGCCTAGCCTCCTCATTGAATGATATAATAATATCTAAGGGAGGATGTTGTCGATCAACTACACTGAGAGGTGCTAAATTTTCACCAACATAACAATGCGGCATCGTGGAAAGCACAAGATCCAATATTCGACCAGCAGTATTCACTTTAAGGTTACATTGTTTTAGTAAGTTAGCATAAGTAAAGTCTACCAAAAGTTCAGTTACACTACTTAGTCCAGTTCTGGTGCGATCTCTCCAATTGATACCACCCACATTAAAATCCCCCACAATGCAAATCTCACAATCAGTAATCTTTTCAAGAATAGCAGAACACGAATTCACAAAGTTTTGCAATGTACTTCGAACGACCGGCGGGGCCAGGTATATTGCGCAGAGAGCTATTCGACGGACAGTCCGTGTCCACGGTAGTTCTAGAGTTACCCAGAGATCTTCATTGTTACTTTCCCAGTCCTTTACACGTTTAGATTTTATGCTTTTCTTGATGGCAATCAGAACTCCTCCACCATCCTTTTTTACGTTAGCTGAATGAGTGCTTTCTCTATCTCTTCTGTAGACTATGTATCTGTCATCGAACAGCTCTCCGCTGAGTACGGAGCTATTAAGCCACGTCTCCGACAGTATAATTACATCGAAGTCATTACAACATATATTCCTATAAAAAATATGGGTTTTTGTTCGTAGGCCCCGACTATTCTGGTAATATAATTTTAAACGATTGAATTTAAATTAATTAGTAGACCATAAAGCATGTGAAAATTAACTATGGTAATAATTAATTAAAACAATTACAGAACTAAACTATCTTATTGAGAGAATCCAAATTCTTTATCAGAATATGTCCTTCGCCGTCAGCCTTTCTTAGGAAAATCTTGCCATTTCTCACCCATACATACCTATACCCCTTTTCTTGTGCCTTGAGCCTCGCGGCTGCATGGAGGGATTTATTGGACGAGGACAAGTGTTCCGCAATATATACTGGAGTTTTGTTACCAGCAAGTCCAAAGTCGGCACTATTAAGCTTGTTGGTTTTGTTTTTTTTGTTGTAGTCAATGACGGCGGCTAAAAGCTGGTCTCGGATTCTCGGTGAAGCGAGCTGGACCACAATAGAGCGCGGACGAGTACTATTGGGTTGGAGCTTCGCAGTACGGGTGCAGTGTAGAATGTCGGCATCCTTTAAATCAGATTTGACTAGAGATCCCAATTGCTTGACCACGGAATATAAGTTCTCCTGTTTATTTTCCGGAAAACATTGGATTTCGAGGTTGTTGGCCCTTGCTTGCTGCTCCAGGTAATTGAATCGCTGACTTAACTCTGAGCAGGAGGTTTTCAAATGCGTATTCTCATCCCTTAATATTTTAACAGTATTCTTCAAAGTGGTATGTTCGGATTGAAAGTCTTCGAATTGCATAGTGTGAAAATTCAGCGATTGTCTCAGATCTTCCACATCTTTTTTTATTGGCATCAACTCCCTACTGATTATTTTTGCAATTGAATTATTTAATTCTTGTAACATAGCGGCGAGCTCCTTTTTAACAACCTCCTGTACAATATCTCGTACGTCATCGCTGGTCACCGTTTTGTTAACGGGCGGAGAATTAAGGGCTAATCTTTTATTGCCTCTTGTGACAGATACATTACGAATAGGTGTATTATTTACTATTGTAGGATTCGATATCGTATTATTATTCGTGCAGGCAGAACACAGCCATTTACAGTATTCATCGGAATCAGGTGGAATAACTGGCATTGAGATGCAAACAAAGTGATAAAATAAGTTACATTTCATGCAGGCAATATACTGGTCATCCTTTTTATTTTCGCTGGTGCAGCATCCCCAAGATGACGAGATCGATGCCATGTTAGTCAAGTACAACTTCTACTAGTACTCAGTAAATTGATGAAGTGTACGTATTATCTTGTAATATATTCACACAATTAACAAACCATACCAAATCTCGGGACAGTTGTTATCGGCGAGTAAGTCGGCTCGCGAGAAAAAGGTCGTAAGTCCTCTGTATACCGCGTCGCTTACGCGTATTGCTTGAGCACTTGATAATAAACAGTTAATGACGGTACTAAGTTGTTTAAACGTAAGTGTTTTTTGATTAATATTCACCAAATACACTGATTATAGACTAATTCACTACACTGTTTTATGACACAAACTTTTAAAGTTAATATTGTCCAAAAGTCCGGCAAAGAAATTCGTTTTTCCACTCGTAATTAATTAGTTTGTGAGGAGCACTTTACTTCGTTGTTTATTGTTCGGTAGCTTCGATGTTTGTTGTTTTGATACTACAAGGGTACGACAGATGTGCGCATATTTCGTCTCAAACAAACTATATAGACCGTTGATACGTGTCATCATTTTTGTTGTTTTTTTGTAAAATATAAACGTACAACGTATTGTCTGGTATACAAAAGAAAATCTGCCAAAGAAATATCAATTTGTCGTGTCCGTCGTGACAACTTACGATTCGAAGAATTCTAATTATTCGGAATGATGTGACCAGCCAGATTACCCAATGGCTACTATTTTTATAATTAGAGCACATTTATCTCAGACTTATCTATTATTTAAAATAACTACGTGATTTTAAGCACGATTTATGCGTATGCAATTTCTAGTCGTTTTATATCTTTTATTATCAATCTGCACGCTGACTTGTTTAGTACAACTAGTTGGTAATGCAGTGACTTCACACGTCGTCAGCTATACTATTCCCTATAAGACTCAGCGCTGCAGTAGCGCTGAAACTACAGTCCTAGTAAAATCCACTAAACACTAACCGTAGTTTCAGCGCTGCCGCTGCGTTGAGTTTTATAGAGTATAGCATTACAGATTTTAGACGTTTACAAGGGGAAGTGCAATCATTAAAAAAATTTGGTGCCTAATAATGTCAGCAGGTATGTTTTTCAATGCAAAGGTATCCTATATTTTCAAAAAATTAATTACGAATAAGAAGAATGATAACTTTTTAAAAGATAATCAACGACCAACTAGAATGATGCAGAAGTACAGGCACTCGATAAGAGAAAATTATAAAATTAAAAAATAATAATGGTTGTCTACTTACCAGATTCCTTTCGATGTGCTGATAGGAAGGTGGATATAGCTGGTGAAGCGTTGTTCTGAACTGACCATCCTTATTTCATGGGGGTCCTTTTATACTCAACATTTTACTAACCGGCCACTGTTTCTGAGGTCGCGAACTGTTTCAATGTAAAAGAACCACGAATTTTTATTTCTTTTTTATTCAACGATACGGTTCGCGTTTTACCACTCTTTCGCCTGATGGTGAGCGAAGATGTGGTCAACGGTGAAGCACGCTTGCCTCGAAGTAACCTATTCACTTTTGACTTAAAGCCCCCAACTTTATAGCAGTCAGGAAATACAGATTCCGGCAGGGAATTCTACTCCGTAGCTGTGTGCGCTTATTCAAATAAATAATTAAAGTATTTAACATTGAAGAACTACTCCTCAACGCTGTCAGCTGTTAATGTGCCCAGGAGACTGGCAGCATTATATCTTTAGTCTTTAATCAATTTCCACGTCATCCAGTAATTCCATGATTGTAAAACGTATGCCAATATTTCATTCATTTACCTGTTTTTCTGGATATGGATACATCCTGTAGTTTAAAACAACGTACGAAATGAACGATGAATTTTGTATTTACGTCATTAAACTCACCTACGTAATAATGGAATCTACAGCTTAAGTTACTATTTGAGGATATTGTGTTACATAGTTGCACGGTTAGCGCAGTGGCTGAGCAATTGAACTGCTGCGCTGCGTATCGCGGGTTCGATTCCCGCACGGAGCAAATATTTGTATGATCTGCAAGTAGTTGCTTCGGGTCTGGACATTTGTGTATGTGAATTTATACGTTTGTAAACGCACCCACGACACAGGAGAAATTCCTAGTGGGTAATAAAAAAAAAAAACTAAGGTACCAGTACCCACCAACTGGGTTGTGGAGGTCAGATCTACCGTCGCTACACTTAAAAACGAGAACAATGATGGCCATGTGTTACCGGCACCGACTTACGAATTCCGTAGGTCGCGGTTTTGAAACCGGGTGGGTTTCAGACCGACGCATAACTTTCTGTAATTTCATTTTACAACACTGCTCTCAAAACGGTAGAAATTAAGATAAAATCTACCAACCCGCACTGGCCCCGAGTAGTGCATTCTCGAGAGGAGGCCCAGCTATGAGAATATTATAAGTTGATTTTGATAACTGAGTTGTGGAGGTCAGATACGTAGTGGTTCCTTGCTGGAATCGAACCTGTGGTGTGCTGCACATCATCCAATCCGACGACCTAACCGTCCAGGGGGCGTATTATGACGTCTTAAAACCAGGCTTGTTCCAGTGAGTGAACGAGGTGGCGCTAGACGACTTGTATAGCTCTGTCTCTTTCACTCACTGGAACAACCCTGGTTTTAAGACGTCATAGTACGGCCGCAGGTGATGATGATGACAAGTTTTTTCCTTGAGAGTATATTAATGAACTCAGAGTTTATCACGGTCCACTGCTGGACATAGGGTTGTTCCAGGCGGCGCTCATGACGCTGTCCGCCGCATGAGGGTGAGCTGTGTATCCTACTCTGAAAAACTTCATTGATTTTAGTATTTACGAGTACAATGGACGGATGACATGTCCCCATAACACAGGATTATCACAGGATAGGGGTTAAATGTTTTTATTTCAAGTGCTCTGTCTTTATCTCTTTAATCACTGCATAGTATAAAACAATATCGCTTCCCACTGTCTGTCAGTCTGTCCCTATGTAAGCTTAGATCTTTAAAACTACGCGACGGATTTTGATGCGCTTATTTTTAATAGTTACAATGATTCAAGAGGAAGGTTTATAAGTATATAAAAGTTAACTACATTTTTCTTACGTTTACTTAGTACAGAGAACAATTTATCAAGATAAATTGTATGTATTTTACTCCCTATTAAAAAATTATAATAAATTAGTTTCATGGCACCATCTTGCATTCCTTGTCCATATTTTTTACCTCTTTCTTATAATAATAAGACTAAAATTATGTCCGTTGAGAAAAAATATGCAAATGCGGGAAAATTTCTTGAAACCGTCAGGAGCTAACTTCTTGTGGACAACTCGAAGTGACAGCCTGTGGACACCCTCCCACGCACATTTTATGAAAAAGAAACTTGTATTTGTTAATATACTGTTTATATTTAATTACTTGCTGAAATTTAAATAAATAAATAAATATTCCACAACTATCACACAACGCCATCTAGTCCTAAGCTAAGCAGAGCTTGTGTTATGGGTACTAGACAACTGATAAACTTACTTTTATATTTTTAAATACATACATATTATAGATAAATTACACCCAGACACAGAACAAATGATCGTGCTCATCACACAAACATTTGTCCTGGGTGGGAATCGAACCCACGACCTCCGGCATAGCAGTCAGGGTCACTAACCACTAGACCAACAGGCCTGTCACTTCATTTATTGATACAGACATTTATTGATACATACTCATTTTTAAGGTTTAATTATTAACAAGTTTAAAAATTACCAAAAGGTGTAAGTTAATAAGAATTACGAGTAACCTTTAAAAGTACAGAATGTATAAGATAGTCTGTTTTTTTTTTATCGTCATAAGTTGACGGCACGGTTGGAGCAGAGGCTGAGCGATCGACTGCTGCCGTGCAGTGCGTCATGGGTTCGATTTTCTCAAGGAGCAGATATTTGTATGACCTGCAAGTAGTTGTCCCGGGTCTGGGTGTTTGTGTATGTGAGTTTCTATGTTTGTAAACGCACCCACGATACAGGACAAATTCCTAATGTGAGGAAACGTTTCTTTAAAAGGAAAATAAGAAACAGCCCTGGGCGGAGCAGGGACTGTCACACTCTAACTAAAAACCAGTTACAGGACCGCGGTGCCATAGCATGACATTAAGATACATAGTTAAAATGAACTGACACAAACATTAAGAAAGAATACAAACCTCTCTATTACTCGTATAAACCGTATTTCTATATCTTTATTATCTTCTAACTTTTTTTTTTTTATCGTTGTAAAATCATCAAATGAGTCCTCCCACCCAGAGCAGGGCGGGAGGGACTGTCAGACTTGTACTGACTAAAATCCACGGTGTCCTTCACTAGCCCTTTACGTACCGGGGTCACGGTAATCCCTTGGTCCCGCGACCCCGGCAGGCTTTGGCCCTCTACAGGCCCCGTCTCTATGCTGACACTCTTTGAGGCGCGCGTGGAACACGACGCGCCGTCGACCCGGGCATGGTCCATGATCGGACAGCGAGTCGCCCATTACTCGCTGCCCGCATGCCCGCGCCTACGGTGGCCGGAGATCGTCTTGCGACGTCCGACGCCGTGGGCGTCTACCACTGCGGCTGGGGTGGAGGGAGGACGCTGTCCTCTCCCTCAGGCGGCCCGCCTCCTCCTTCACGAGCATTACTGCTTCGCAGAAGGAGGCGACCGCTTCCGTCTCGCCCCGCAGCATGGCCTCGACCAATGCCGGGCGCGAGAGGTCTCCGCCTATCGCCGTCGTGAGGACACGGCGGTGCTCTGCCCAAGCGGGGCAGTCCTGCACCGTATGCTCCACCGTGTCCTCCGGACGATCCTCGCAGTGGTGACACCCAGGCGTTTCTTCCCTCCCTATCAGACACAGGAACCTCCCGAAACTTCCGTGTCCGGTGAGGACCTGCGTCATGCGGTAGGTCAGGACGCCGTGACGCCTATCCAGCCACTCCTCAAAGAGGGGTCTTACCGCCGCGATTGCGGCGTGCCCGGTTATCTTCTAACTTACAATGTGTTTACTAACTATATATTTTTCAAAGAAACTCAAAGTAAAATCTCGTATTCCAGAATGTGCGAAGAAGCTACGGGCGCCCGTGACACGAGTGTTAGGTGTCATGAAGGCTGCGTACGCGCCTGTGGAGCGCGCTGAAAAACTCTTTCTGCAAATGAACAATCTTTCAACTATGATTGGACAGGTAATGTATCTATTTCTTTTACTCTTCTACTTCTTTGTTTGAAATTGCTGACCTGGTAGCCTACCAGTCTTAAAATGAGACTAATTCTTCTGTGGGATCGAGGATGGCGCCTTGTATAGCTCGGTCTCTTTCTCACACTGGATTTACTCTCGTTTTAAAACGTCATGGCAAGCCACCTGGGGCCGTATTGTGACGTCTTAAAACCAGGCTTGTTCCAGTGAGTGAAAGAGACAGAGCTATACATGTCGTCTAGAGCCACCTCGTTCACTCACTGGAACAAGCCTGGTTTTAAGACGTCATAATACGGCTCCTGGCCATTCACGACTAACGTTTTGTTACCATAATAACCAAGAAGAAGGCTACATGGCTTTCCACTTCCTGGCTATAAGGTCTCCTCTTGGTGGGCCCTGTTTGAGTATTTCTTAGCTCAGTGTTCCGCAAACTTTTTGTGTTCAAGGTACACCTAGGAAAACGAAAAAAAATTGAGGTACGCCACAAATTAAAAAACAGTTTTTAAGTAATATTAATCAATTTTTATTTTTAATCAACAAACTTAAACTTTAAATTTCAGAAAAGGTATTTAATGCGAAACATGAGACTGTTTAATTGAGCATAGACGGTCTAAATTTTTCTTACTAAAAATAATTTTATAAGATAACCTTATTTTTCCACGGCACACCAACTAATGATCACGGTACACCAGTGTGCCGCGGCACACACTTTGCGGAACACTGTCTTAGCTTAATGTAATCAAAAATATGACCAACCTGAGTAGTCAGTATTATTCTTATGGTTAGTGTTCGAGGGTGCAAATGGCAAAAAATAGTAAAAATCTTCTCTGAAAAATCTGTAACAAAAAGAATACAGCAGTGTTTTATCCCGTTCTCATTTTAATAAATCTTTATTTTAATAGATCTGTATGTCTTTCTTCCAGTTGCTGATGTTCACAGCCTGCGACCGATTGCTTGTCTCCCAAGGCAGATTAACATGTCTCTACTCCTTAATGTTCTACAACGTTGTCACCTATTCCGTCAGCTACGTCCGCGAGATCTGCACCAAGGAAGACTGGTCACCCTACGTCAACGTCACCCGCCATTCTCGCGTGAAGCACCTCGCCATGTCAGCCACGAAGATTGTCCTGGAATGGACGAAAGCAGTCACTTTTATTGTCACCATAACTTTCGTACTCCTTGCTTTGGGATTGGAACAAGGACTGGAGCATTACAAACCTACTGCTTTATACACAGCGATAACCGGCACTTATTACCTTCTTACAGAGAGGACTTTCTTGGAACTCTGGCCTATTGGCATCTCAGCTTTAAAAATAGAAATGTTAGAGGGCATGGAGTTGCTGTACTTCGGCGCCTTCGCTAGAGGCATCACTACTCTACTGGCATTGCCTTTAGTGCCAGCTTTAGTATGGTACGAGCGGTGGAGATTAGCTGCGCTATTGTTTTACGTGTGTGTCTTCGTTCACGGAAGACACAGGCTTGGGGAGGCTCTTATGAAGCTGCAAGAAGCGAGAGGGTCCCTCGCCAGGTTTAGGCGAGCGACAGCAGATGAGCTGTCGACTTTAGAAGACGTATGTGCTGTGTGCTTGGGGGCCATGAAGTCAGCACGAGTCACGCCTTGTGCACACTTCTTCCACGCAGACTGTTTAAGAAAATGTCTCGCCACTTCGGACAGATGTCCTATATGCGTCAGGCCATACGTGTTTTGTTGACCAACGGCTTATTACATTCGGATAAGACTGTTTGTAACGACATTTTTAACATCACACTTTCCATGTTGATAATTTGGTAATGTATTCGATTAAGGTGATTTATTTAAGATTGATAAATGTAAGATGTTTAGTACCTAAGTAGGCGTGAGCCATGGGTTCAATCGTTATGTGATCGATCTTATATATTGTAATAATTACAGCTAATATCGCTTTAGATGAATATCTATTAATTGTTGTCTCAATGTTTTTGTTGCACTGTTTAAAAAATTTAGAAAAGAAATCTTTTAAAACTCTAACTTTTTTAAGGTATTCCAATGATTTAGATTGACAGTACCCATATTTTGTAATTTAGGCATTTAGGCGAAGCTTCGACTTATTATTGTTTTTTTACATGTCGATTCTTCGACTTAATGCAACGATGTAGAATCATTTTCAATTAAAACCTATCCTTTTGAAAACATTATTTTCTGTTATGTTTTTTTTTTTTATCTGTGTCGCTTACTGCTATACTGGTTCCAAGAGTTAGGAGACTAATTAATGTATAAAGGGATTGTAGCATAGCGAATCGGCGACCTCTTTGACGACGACTTAGAGAATAGCTGAGCCGCCATAAAATTTTCCAGGAACTATAACTGCGCAAACTAGCGCTCACAGCTAATTTCCGAGCCGCAATGAAGTTTGTCAGTGTCTCAAACTATTTATTTATGAAATATTGAAGGCTCACGAAACGCACCTCAAGTTCCCAGATGCTAGCTACCTAGGACCTGGGTACCTGGGCTTACCACGCATTGTTTGGGTCCAAGTCTGTATTCATGTTTTGTACAATAAATTAATTTCCTAGGCATTACTGACTTTGTTTTTTTTACGCCTTATTTTCCTTTAAAATAGTACATTTAGATATAAGTCGTGAAAGTTTGATTGAATTCGAAGTGGAATACTCGAATACCCGTGGGACGACGATTTTCAATACAGTATAGAAGAAATAAAATTATTTATTGAAAAATCTCCGAAACTGGCGACTGTTGGGAATCAAACCCAACATCCATCGGACGGCGCGCGCATCAGCGCATCCCCGGAGCCCACCGCGTCACACGACACTCTCAAACTCCACTAATTAATATTTATCCGGAACAATTTCTGTGATGATTTTAAACGGCAATATACTAGAAGCCTATCGAATCATAATACAGTCCATTACATTTCACCTCATCGAGGGTCGAAAATTAATCCAGCTCGAAGGAACAATGTTTGATGAAATAAAATGGACTATATTTTTTAGCTTCTAGAGACCTTTCTAGAACGGTCTTTCGCTATTCGGGACTTCGGTACAGTTTTAAATACGCTATCGGATGAGGAGAGGTGTATCTACTAATAACCATTTCGCTTGCCTTTATCCACAAATACCTACTTAGATATTCCGAAGAAGTACTGCGGAATTCGTCACCATGGAAAAATAAATCACACTTTGCCCAGAAATCGAATCCACTACCCCATGCTGCGGCAGTTGTGCTTGCTACCAACAAAATCATATTTTTTCACGCGGTAAAATCATCAAATGACTAAATCCACGGTTTTCAATGGACCTTTAAGTTCCAGCAGGGACTCACGCATTACCGTGACCCCGGTACGTAAAGGGCTATTGAACGAAAACCTGGATTTTAGTCAGTACGAGTTTGACACTCCCTCCCGCTCTGCCCTGGGTGGGAGGGCTCATGTGATGATTTTACCACGTAAAAAAAAGGCGTCTGGCCTACTATAGAAGTCCCGTCAGGTTAGCAACAAAACCTAATGAGATATATATAGATTACTAGCATTTGCCCGCGACTTCGTTCGCGTGGAATAGTGACTTCCGGCAGTTTTTTTATATTTTATTTTTTGTAATAAAAACTATCCTATGTCCTTTCTCAAGTTCCAAACTATGTCTGTACCAAATTTCACACAAATCGGTTCAGTAGTTTAGGCGTGAAGAAAAGACAGACAGACAGAAAGACAGACAGACAGAGTTACTATGGCATTTATAATATTAGTTTGGAAGTTTGGATTATGGCTTGGGCTGCTAAGCCGTATGTCATGACCGTGAGTAAGCGAACTACGTTATCTTTGAAAAGTAAGTTTAATATATAATACCTATCTACATAATCTACAAACACTGGCTTTTAGGCTTCGCTACGAGCCCGACTACTTAAAATAGTTTGGCGCAATGCGACTGTACTGGTAGAGTCCTTGCTCCTTTTACGTAGAAATGTAAAAGAGAGAGACATAAAGTGTGATAACAAGCAAAGAAGGCAATCTATTTAGGTCATCTGCGCAGACATTAATGATAAACACCTAATTAGGGACCTACCTAAAATAAGAAAGAGTATTTCAACAGCAACAGCAGCTATAAACAGAATTCAGTCAATATTTTTTACAAACATGGTTGTTTACAACACAAAACTACCTCTACTTATAACCTAATGTAAAGTTTTTTCCGAAGGACTAGAAAATCAATTGCTTAGCGTTTCGTAATTTACAACTTTCAGCAGGATTAATATACCTATATCAGCTTAGGTATCGTGCCAAACATTGTTCATAATGAGATGAATAACTGAAAAGTCATCATCATTTTCTCGAACTAAACGATCATTGTGATTTAACTGCATGCTATTTCAGTACGATGTGTACAAAACAAAAGACCCGCCAAACCGAGAAAATAGCAAATGGCGGCGTTGCCATGACATCATGTGGTTACGTCATGTAAACAAAACTGTCAAAAGTTTGGAACCTGTCTACAGAGATTACAAAGTCGTAGCTGTCAAATACACCGCTGTCTCTGTCTGATGTAGGCTGTGTTCGCCTTGTTTTCCTGTCGTCTCTTTCATGCCACAGCTGCAAGTTCCAAATCTAAAACGGCATATCTCATAGAATTAATTCTATTGGAGTCAGTCAACGCGGCATGCGTAGTACGACAACTGGTGATTGTAGTACGTCCTAAACGAATATCTATAGGAAGTCCATGTAACAAAATAAACGTTTTATCAATGAAAATGTGAATTGTTCGTGAAGTTCTTATCGGTGTTTAACGTTCCCGTTCGGATACTATTTTTGATAAGGTACGATTTTGATTTAATCGCATTTTGTAAAATAAAACAAGGAATGCAAAAAACATGATGTGGACCGCTAAGAGGACGGAAACTATGAGATAAATCATTAATTTATAAGCTTAGTGTTGATGGGAAATAATGTCTCTACAGGTGCGGCTACATAACATGGAAGCTGAGTATTGATCTCGGAGCTAGTGAGAAAGATTGTTCAGATCTCAGTTTGTATTTATTCCTGAAAATATATTAGATATGTAGGTAGTATTTATTACCTTCCATGGCATACAAGACAAGGATAAATGAATCACACAGTTGCTAATATTTTATTTTTTAAGATATTTTCTTAGGTGTATGAAAATGATCGAGGTTAAGAATGAAATGAAAAACATAAAAAATGCAACTGATATTCTAACATCTGAGCAGAATGACATTAAGGAAGAACTAAAAAAACTGAAAACCCAAAACTGTACTTTCCAAGAAGAGATAAACCTTCTTAAAACCGAATTATCTACCGATAATAAAATACTGTGCGACGTAAATAAAAATCAGCCGCAGTTCGATTGTGAGTACATGGCCTTAGAAATCCAAGACCGCGCAAAGCGGCAGTATAATGTCATAATTGGAGGTATAAGTGAATTAAGTGACAAAAACTCAACTATAAGGCGTGAATATGATATAAATCAAGCGCTTAGCATAATTCAAACCATTTATAAGGAATGTCCCACTCCTTTAAGATGCATACGTCTTGGCAAATATAACTCTGAAAAAACTAGATACCTTAAGGTTACCTTCCAACAACAAGAAACAGTTATACACATTCTGCGTAACAAATCGAATCTCACAAACGACAACGTTCGCATATTACCGGATCAAACCCCAATGCAAATAAAATACATGAAGGAGCAACGGGCGGAATTATTACGACGAACGGAAAGTGGTGAATCAGATCTCACGATAAGATACATAAACGGTGTACCGAAGATAATTAAAAATACAGCAAAAAACTACTCCATAAACAAATCAGTGGACAAAGCAGCTACGACACTTCAGAATTAGATAATGTAACCTATCAATATGTAGATACCTACCAGAATATATGTACATCTCCAGGCTCGTTAAGAATGTTTTATGCGAATGTGCGTAGTTTGGCAAAACCAGGTAAGCTCGATGAGTTAAAGTGTATATTACACAGTTTTAATCATATCATACATATTGTCTTATTAACTGAAACATGGATAAAATCTAAAATTGATGCCGATATGCTGGATATACCCAACTACACACATATGTTTAATTTAAGGAAAGATTGTATAGGTGGTGGTGTTTCAATGTACATTCACAAAAGCTTAAAATTTGACTTAAAGGAGGAGCAATTTGCATGTGGTAATAATTTCTTATGGATAAACTTATTAAAACATTCTCTGACCATAGGCATAATTTATAAACCCCCAAATACGAACCTAAACGACTTTCTTAACATTTACACACAAAGTTTGGAAAAATACAAACACAAGACTATTATATTTGGCGACTTTAATATCGACTTACTAAGTAGTGAGCGCAAAACAATCGATTACACGGATGCTATACAAGAATCAGGATACTATATATTAAACAATATTCACGAAAACTACTGTACTCGACAAACGCAGCAAACAAAAAGCATAATCGATCACGCATCTACTAATATATGGAACGCTAAGGTACACATGGCAATCATCGAGTCAACACTATCAGATCACAAACAAATCTACCTTGAACTCAAACAATACAAACAGACTCTAAAACAAAAAGTTCGATATGATGCGATTGATTACAAAGCTCTGTATGAAAAAATGCTGAAACACGCCCCAATTGAAGTAGGAAACAACTATGCCATTCTTGAACAATACATCTTAAAGAATATAAATGACTCAAAAATAATAAAATACAAAATACTTAATCTACCACAAAAGGACTGGATCAATAAAACAGTCATAAACTATATTAATGAACGAAATCAATTATGGCATGGTTGTTTGTCAAATCCAGAAAATATACAGCTACAATCTAAATATAAAGCTGCTAAGAAAAGAGTAGAATGTAGAATAAAAGAGGATAAAAAGAATTATTATTATGATGCATTTTCAAAATGTAGTAAGAACCCCAAAAAGATGTGGAAATTGATTAACAATCTAGCTAAAAATAAGACAGGCGATGTGTGTGCCCTTCCCAAACTTACGCTTGACGGCAAAGAGATAACAAATGGCACAGAAATCTGCAACTCGTTTAATAACTATTTTGCTACTATTGGCTCTCTGTTAGCTCAGGATATAATACAAACCAATCCTAACCCAGAAATTACATTGAATGCACCAGATATAGACATTCAACTTAAAACCTTAGAACATTGCACTGAGGATGAGATATCCAAAATAATTGATCATTTGGACAATGATACCAGCTGTGGAATTGATGGAATAACAACAAAATCTGTAAAAAACATTAAGAACATAATTTTAACAAACCTAACCAATTGCATTAACAGTTGCCTTGACAGCGGCGTGTTTCCGGACAGCCTCAAAATAGCTAAAGTAACCCCTATATACAAGTCGGGATCTAGGACTGACTCCGGAAACTACCGACCTATTTCAGTGTTGCCTGTTATGTCTAAAATTTTTGAAAAAGTTTTATATAAGCGCTTATCTAACCATTTAATTAATACCAACTTTCTTTACTCGCAACAATATGGCTTTCGTCCACACTCAAATACACTCTCGGCCACTGTTGATTTAATTACTAAAATAAAAGATAATATAGACAAAAAACAAATAGTTCTGGGGATATTTGTCGATCTAAAAAAAGCTTTCGATACTGTTAGCCATTCTATCCTTCTGAAAAAGCTGAAAATCATAGGAATTACTTCTATAGCGTACAAAATTTTTGAGTCTTATCTTACTAATCGGCAACAGATCGTCAAACTTGATAAATTTACAAGCACTCCGGTTAAAATACAGTGCGGAGTACCTCAGGGATCGGTCCTGGGTCCATTGCTTTTCCTCATATATATTAACGACATTAGTACCGCTGGGCTGACTGGACACATATCACTCTATGCAGACGACACTAGTCTTTTTTACTTTGCCAATTCCATTACAGATATTATCTCAGAAGCACAGAAAGATCTTAATGTTTTAAGTAAATGGCTTAACCAAAATCTCCTGACTATGAATGTTAGTCAAACTGCTTACATAATTTTCGCAGCAAAGAGTAAGACAATACCATCATTTCCAAATCTCACAATAAATAACCAACCGTTACGAAAATCAACGCATGAAAAATATTTAGGCCTAATTGTGGACAGTAAGTTGACATTCAGAGCGCATATTGACTACGTGCGATCTCGAATACTACCACTAACCGGAGCCGTACGTAATATAGCAAAATGTGTACCCTACAAGCTAAGGTACACTATTTACAACGCGCTAGTTAAGCCACATCTGGAATATTTGATCCAAGTATGGGGACAAGCTGCAAAAACAAATCAGCAACACCTACAACGAGCACAAAATAAAGTCATCAAAGTCCTCTTCAACTACAACTACTATACTCCTACAGAATTACTATATAAAAAAACAAAATTATTTAACTTACAAAAATTATATACATACCATACATGCATGACTATCCGAAAGATCCTTAAGACCAACATACACACAAATATATCATTTACACAAAAGACTCGTCGATATAATACCCGTAATCAAGACGACCTAGAATTACCAAGAGTGAGAACCTTGAACGGCAGGAAAACTATACAGTATGAGGGGGTTCGGCTATACAACCAATTACCTAAAAAAGTCAGAGAGTGTACAAGCTTACCAACATTTAAAAAAGGCCTGAGAGATTTTTTAATGGACTCATAATTTTGTTTTGTGTGTTTGCTCAGAGTTTAGAGGCCCTAGTATGACTTTCCAGCTTTTTCTTTTCCCTTTTGTAACGTAAACTGTAACTTTGACGTCAAATGCATGGGAAAAATTAGTTCCTCGTCGTACACATGCGGCGCATTTTCAATTTTCCGTTCTATAAACGCAGTAAATACTTCAAGTACCTACGCTGTAAGTAAAATACGGAAATACTGTGATTGGGCGACAATTTCTCGAATGTAACGAGATGGTGTGAACGTCGTAATTTAATGTAAACCTAATGTTAATTTTAGTTAAGTTTCTCTATAAGTGAACTGTAATTTGTTCTTTGAGAAAATAAATGTCTTTAAACCGAAAATCCGAAATTAAGGTCTTAATCCCGATCGCGGAACTGTCTCATCAAAAAATGGTGAGCATGGAACGTAAAGGGCTATTGAAGGATCACCGTGGATTTTAGTCAGTACAAATCGGACAGTTCCTTCCGCCCCGCCCTGGGTAGGAGGTCTCCTTTGATGATTTTACCACGATAAAAAAAAGGTTTTTAACCTCACACCATAAAAAAAAAAATCGTGCGACCACTTCCAATTTAGAGTAACCAATTACTGTACTTTAATACGCAACGTCCTTCTCTATTACATTTTAAAGTATAAAGTTGGTCTTGATAAAGATCCTTAATTACGACATAAAGAAATCCAAAGAGGACCTTCGAATTCGTCCTCTTTTCATCCTTGACCTTGTGTCACCTCGAGGCCCCCGCGAAGGCGACGCGGCGTCGAGACGCTGCCAGATCCTGACGTAATGAAAATTAAGCTTTGCTACTGTTTATTGTAGGTTATTTATTGATTAGAGAAACTGGTGTTCAATTGATGGTAAATCATTATGGCAAAAAGGAAGGAAGTATATATGAGGATAAATTAAATAAGTTACACTCCATGTGGCTAAACTGAGAAGGACATGCGTATTAAAGCGAATGTTTACCAATTGATATAGAAAAGAAAAAAAATAGTAAATTAACGTAAGTTATCGAAAAATCGGAAAACTTATGTCAAAGGAAGTTGCTATAGATATTAGACAGTAAAACACTTTTAAAGTGCATGCCACATGTATCGTATCCAGACTACCTGGCCTTTTATTTTCTGGGGGATGTATTTCTAAGTGCCTATAGGTACTAAGCTTCTGAACTATCGACAGTTTTCCTTACAACATTATCTCCCATAGATCAATATTTGGTTGAACGGCACCACATTTTGTATGACTAGACGGTGAGTTTGTTATATGTTCCTCCTGTACAATCAGATTTATTATTTTTGCTTAAATAATGGGTAAGGCACGTATTCACAACAAAAGATAAATGCAATACAGCAAACCGTTTAACTGTATGTTTATATTATTATCAATCGAACACTCGACACATTAAATTTTTTATCTTATCATTCTCACATAAGCCGCAAGCGTAGCCACTTAGTTGAAAATTCCATATAAACTGCTTAATATAAAAAATATAAACTGTTTAACAATGAACTACCACATTAATCGTGCGCCTGCGCCGAAGCGTGGCATAAAAACAGAATATTAAATGCGGGCATTACGTCATGCCCGTAAACGAGATTATGTGACGACCACAAATACAATGGTGTGATGTAGGTATCTCAGCATACTGCATTCTTTATTTGATTTTATCTGTTAAAAACCATCGCAAAATATTGGTGTAGGTAGGTGCTAGCGAAATAGTGCTTTCTGGAAAATATGTCCAATAAATTTTGCGTTGCGATGCTTTAAAAATGTTTTCTATAAATTATCATTGACTCTGATAAACCAAGTTCTATCAAATTGGGACGTAGTAACATGTTCCAATTTGATAGTACCCGTACTCGTTAAAAAAAACAGCATTAAATTATGGTATTTCGAAGGAGGTATCTCATATTTATAGAAATAAAACACAAAATTGTATAGTTACCATTCTCTGTAAACAAGCATACATGTAACTAGTCCGTCAAATTCACTGTCCAACTTTTCTGTTCCCCAACAATTTTTAATCTGGATTCTTCTGGGCAAGCGTAGTTAACTCTAGGCTGCATCATCGCTTGTCAAACAGGGACTGATTGGGCTGAAAGGATCCGTCTTGGCCCCCACGAGCTCGGGTTATCGCCAGAGTCGTTCAGAAACTATAGGAATATAAAATGCTTAAATAAAATGGAAATATAACAAAGCACCGAAAAAATCAAACTCAAAGCAGACGGCGTTGCTTTTTTGTATGACAATTTGGGTCCCGAGAAGCGTTAACAAGTCGTTATCTCTCTGTTGAGGCTGAGAGCACTTGCCCACGGCCCTAAAATTTCAACCCCAGACGTTAAGATCACAAGAGTTGGAACCGATTCTACTTTCCGTACGGGACTCACATAGGCTGGGGCCGGGCCGGAACCTTGACAATGTGGCCAGTACGATGTTGAACACAAGCCTATAAAAAGACTAACCATGACTTTATACTCCAACTGACTCAACTGAGTCAATAACATTCCTTTCAAATCCTCCCCATTTGTTTTCTGCCGTCAAGCATCAATCTCCGCCGTGTGTTGTATCGCTTGCAAATTGCAATTTATGTCCAAGCTGCGGACAGTCCGTGCATCTGTTGTTAATGGTAATGGATTGTATTTCTGATCTTCATTTTGAGGCCGTACACCTGTTTAGATTGACGTCAGCAGTCTGACGATGGATCTAAAATAATTTTTATTGCCTGGCTTGGCTGTCATAATTGCCTATCGCTGAATATTGGTTTCCGGCCACATAAGGCGCGGGCTTTTTTTAAATAGTGTGGTACAAATGAGTCCTCCCAACCAGGGCAGGGCAGGAGGGACTGTCAGTCTTGTACTGACTAAAATCCGCGGTGTCCTTCAATAGCCCTTCACGTTCCAGGGCCACGGTAATATGTAGGTGCGGGCTTGCGGTTGGCGAGTATGGGTAGCTCGCCGTCTGCTCAAGGACCAGGCCCGAGTTAATAGTACGTTGTATTCTACGTTAGCAAAGTGACGAGGTCATGATATGCCCAAACATATATCGAGTTCGCCGGATAATCTAACCAGGATGCAAAAAGCAATCGAATAGGAACAAAACTGGAGTTTTAGTAAGAGTGTTTAAGACCCTTCCGATCCACACAGGGCGAGAGGATCGTCATCTATTTTGATAATTAGATGATGATCCTAATACCAAGACAAAAAAAAAACTGAACTGGAGCAAAAAGAAACGGTGACATAGGTTCACTAAAATGGTGTTATAAATTAGATCTTCGCTCCATTTTACAATATTTATTCCAGTTTTTATTTTTTTCTAATCGTACAGTAGAGCTCGTGACAGAATATATTGAAATGGTATATGAAAGAAAAGAAGTACGAATTCCCAATTTAACGTAGAACAGTTAGCAGTAAGTAATTACCTTAATTAATCGGTTCGAAAATGGCCATTTATTTAATTACTGTTTCGGTTATTATCTCAATTTTCTTAGTGGTTCACCTTTTTTGTCGTGATCCAATCATACGATCTGGTTGTTTTTGAAGCCGTTACATAAATTTTATCAAAGTAAATCCATTCTCAGGAATTTATATAACTTGTTTTAGCCTTGCCATGAGAACTAACTGAATCCTAATTAGAGAAAACTGCTCATTTGTTCACCACCAAAGTCGTAAGTCGTAACCTCCGAACAAGTCATATCTTTATCATCATATCCGCCATAGGAAATCCACGGCTGAACATAGGCCTCTAGTTTTCCAAAAAGACCGGTAGGCGAATTGCATCCAGCGCGATCCTGTGGTCTTCATCAAATCGTCTGTCTACCTTGTAGGTGGACGTCCTACGCTGAGCTTGGAAGTCCTTGGTCTCCATTCGAGTTACTTACGACCCCATCAGTTCTATGTTGCCTGCCCACTGCCACTTTCACACGCTAATTCGCTGGGCTATGTCGGCAACTTTGGATTGTCTACGAATCTGCTCATTTCTGACTCGATCACGCAAAGAGACTCCCAGCATAGCAATCTCCATAGCTCGTTGAGCTATCTTGAGTTTATTATCAAGGCCTATAGTATACGAATAAGTCATATCAGCATCATCAGCCTGTATTCGTCCACTGCTGGACATAGGCCTCTCCCAATGTGCGCCACTGAACCCTGTCTTGGGCTTTCCTCATCCAGTCTCTGCCGGCTGCCTTTCGCAGGTCGTCGCTCCACCTGGCGTCCACCTGGCGTGGTCGTCCTACACTACGTTTGCCAAGTCGCGGTCTCCACTCAATCTCATCTGTCTTGCGAGAGATGTGGCCAGCCCACTGCCACTTCAGCTTACTAATTCTTTCTACTATGTCAACAACTTTGGTACTCTGACGGACCAAGTCATAACTTCAAATTAATTACTCGTCGAGTTGTAAATGTCTCTATGTACACTATTAATGTAACTACATTCATACAGTGTCGATAATTAAAATTAACCATACGAATGATGTCATGATTCACACGACGAAGTAGACGGTTATGTATAGGATCATGAATATTTAGCAGTCCAGGGTGTCTCACAACTGTTTCTTTCGATGTTTGTTTGCGACTGTGCAAAAAGTTGTAAATACTGGCGAAAGCAATTAAGACATTAATTAACATTTAGATGATCCTACAAGTTGCCTAGAAAATCTTTCGTTTGCCTTCGACAGCAGGGATTTGTTGATTCTCTATAAGATCCTACAACGAACTTGTCGACGAGCTTTCAACTTTACGCTCATTTGAGAATCATTAAAGTCTTGCAATCAGCTTCAGCACTGCTGCGGCGCTGAGTCTTTTAAAAAAATCTTTTTTTTTTTTCGTTTTCTTGCATTTTATCAATCGATGTGGAAAACGGATAATGCTGGAAAAGATTTTGGAGTAGACAAAAACAATGCTCCCCTGTGTCTACACCAATTTGGACATATCAAGATGAATATCCCCCAAATTTTAATATATATATTATTTTAATAGCCTGCTCTGTCCCACTCCAAGGGCAAAGGCCTCCCTCCACTCCTTCCACTTCTCGCGAGCTCGTGTGTCCTCCTTCCAATTCGGACAGAATCTGTCCAGGTTCTTAATAAATTAGTAGAAGTTTAAAAACAAAACGAACGAAGTCACATCCTGGCAATAAGACAGTATAATCGTAGAAACATCTGCTATTATGCCAATCCATTTCTGATTTGATACATGGCTTCTCTCCCTGTAATAAAACTAATGTATTAATAACAAACGTTATAAACATGACCTTATATTACATAATACGTGTTTATTCTCGCCAATAATTTACTGGAGTGTAACCTCGAGGGAAATCATTCAATATTTACAGTACTGCGTCCAAGTAGCCGTATGTGTTGATCGTAAACGACCACTATATTTGTAACTAAGTACTATGAATTTTATAGGTATAAACGTCTGCATGTTCCCTGGGTCGAAATAATTACTCCAGCAGATGATCCCATAACATGTAAGCTACGAGTTGCGGGTTCGATTTCCACCCGGTACAAACCACTATTTTCGGGATCGCGGGGCTGTCTAAACAGAAAACCGTGACCCTGGAACGTAAAGATCTGTTGAAAGAACACCATGGATTTTAATAATACGAGTCTGACAGTCCCTTCCTCTCTGCCCTTGGCGGAAGGACTCATTTGATGATTTGACCATGATAAAAAATATATGTTCAATCATAACCATCATGGTTTTAATGGTTTCATGGTTGTTTCAGTCTGCGGATTTTTGAAGCACTTTTTGATTTTTTCTGCCAGGTTCTTTGATTTCAGTAATCGAACCTTTTCAAGCCCATTTTCTGAACTTATAAAGCCATCCTTAACGAGCCAAAAAAAAAAGATTAGAAGTAGATAAGAAAATATGATTTGAGGAACCCATGCTTTTGAGAGATTGACTTTCGTTTAGTCAAATAATAAACTAAAGTCAAAGGTTACGTCTTAGTAACTAGTCAACTTATCTTTTTTAGATGAACAACAAATTCTGTCATTTGGAAAAATCCAATCCTATGCAGAGGCAATGTTCTTAATATTTGACAATGAACTAGAAGCTAGAGATGAGACATCTTTAATTTATCTTTTCAGCCTTTTGTATCTGAAAGACGAAAGTAATTATGATCTAATTGGGCAGAAGTTGCCAGAGGTCATTATCTACTAATAAGTCTAGTCGTAATGCGTAAATATAGATGTTCAATAAACTTGTTCAGTGACCATAGTAACGAAATACACTACATCCGAAGTGGGTGACCTCGCGCGAGTATTGAACCAAGACGCAGTATTTTGTATGTACGAAAACTTCAAAATAGATATTTAGTGATAGGTATGTGTTGTATGGTTTATTATGAATTACATAACATCTCGTCTGTAATATCCAAAGGATGAAGCAGGGGTGTACATACCTACATGGGGGTCTATAAGGCTACTTTTTCATAATCATTACAATGAAACGTAATAAAATAGTATAGTGAAGCGGTACTTCACGCTTAGACAGCTTTTAACTCTGTACAAAGCACAAGTCCGATCCTGCATGGAGTATTGTAGCCACCTTTGGGATGGCTCAGCTAAATACCAACTCGCCGCTCTTGACTCAGTGGAACGCAGAGCTAAAAGGCTCGTTGGCGACGTAAAAATGGTGAATGCCAAGCTCCATAGCTTGACTCATCGCCGCAAGGTTGCCTGCCTGTCGGTCTTCTACAGATTGTACTTCGGAGAGTGTGCCCAAGAACTTCACGACCGCATCCCACCAGCCCCCTTCTATCATTGCACATCTAGACACACGGCAAATTACCATCCTTACCTTATTGCTATTCCACCAATTAGCACTAAGCGTTTCCAAACGTCTTTTATAATGCGGACAGCGAAGAAGTGGAACTCTCTGCCTGCGACTGTGTTTCCGATCGCATACAACCCTAATCTCTTCAAAGCTAGAGTGAACAGGCTTCTTCTGGGTAAGCTCGCTCCATCTTCGACCTTGTCTTAGTCACTCCTGACGTAGACTAAAGTCAAGGGCAAATCCTTTGAACATAAAAAGAAATAAAATATTCATTTATTATTTGCTCAAGTAATAGAATAATTTTATCGTATTTCTTTTTATGCTTGGCCTGATTGAATTTGAATTGAATTCGGAATTTAAGCTGAAGAGCTTTTTGTTTGTTTTGAACGCGCTAATCTTAGGAAATAACTGATTTGGTGACCCAATTTTTGAGGACAATTATAGGCTATTCAACTTCACGGTTTCACGCTACTTAGGAGCCAAGTGGCGGATGAAACCGTGAGACACAGTATTACCTATATTTTGCATTTCTGAAATACACAATACTTGTCTAGACTTCTAATAAATCATGGATCTGATTGTGCTAAAAACAATTTGAGTACAATCAAAATTAAATTTGGTGTTTCCAAAGACATTAAATTGTAGTAGGTATATTTAATCTCTTTGGGTGTTTCATACAATTCTGAAACACACAATACTAGTCTAGACTTCTAATAAAGGTCGTGACTGATGCAATTGACATCATTGCTTACCTCGTGTGCTGATGCAATGAGACAATCGTTCTAAATTTATTTTGGTATTGGTGACATTTGCAAATAAATACGTTACAAACTTGAATACCATCGTATTTATTCATTTGTGTTCCCGCTATGTTTAGCACAACAGTCATTTTGATTGGGCTCAGCTCTGAAAGTCATTGCCACTGTCACTTTTAAATGTATTGTTGTTTTGACTATTGATAGTCAGTCTTATTCTTCTACCTCATCATGTCAGTCAATTTTCGTCCATTGCTGAATTTAAACCTCCCCTAATAGCATCAACCATCACGGTCTTGGGCACTCCGCATCCAATGATCATCGTTCCAATGTGCCGTAGATCGTCTCACACTTTTGTTTGTCCATTTGCGGTATCCACTCTTTTTTTTTTTTTTTTTTGCGTGGTAAAATCATCAAATGAGTCCTCCCACCCAGGGCAGGGCGGGAGGGACTGTCAGACTTGTACTGACTAAAATCCACGGTGTCCTTCGCGAGCCCTTTACGTACCGGGGTTACGGTGATGGGTAAGTCCCGCGACCCCGGCAGGCTCTGGCCCTCTACAGGCCCCGTCAATGTGCTGACACTCCTTGAGGCGCGCGTGGAACACAACGCGCCGTCGACCCGGGCATGGTCCATGGTCGGACAGCAAGTCGCCCATTACTCGCTGCCCGCATGCCCGCGCCTACGGTGGCCGGAGATCGTCCTGTGACGTCCGACGCCGTGGGCGTCTACCACTGCGGCTGGGATGGAGGGAGGACGCTGTCCTCTCCCTCAGGCGGCCCGCCTCCTCCTTCACGAGCATGACTGCTTCGCAGAAGGAGGCGACCGCTTCCCACTCCGTCTCGCCCCGCAGCATGGCCTCGACCAATGCCGGGCGCGAGAGGTCTCCGCCTATCGCCGTCGTGAGGACACGGCGGTGCTCTGCCCAAGCGGGGCAGTCCTGCACCGTATGCTCCACCGTGTCCTCCGGACGATCCTCGCAGTGGTGACACCCAGGCGTTTCTTCCCTCCCCATCAGACACAGGAACCTCCCGAAACTTCCGTGTCCGGTGAGGACCTGCGTCATGCGGAAGGTAAGGACGCCGTGACGCCTATCCAGCCACTCCTCAAAGAGGGGTCTTACCGCCGCGATTGCGGCGTGCCCGGACCTCGGTTGCGACAGTCGCTCCCTCCATACTGCCCTGAGATCGCGCCGGAGCTCTTCCCGCCGCGCCTCGACCTGTCGAGGCAGCGGGGATTCGCCCCGGCGCTGCGCCTCCACGCGCCATTCGTAGACGCGCTGGAGGGCAGTCGCCTCCAGATCCCAGGGCAGCAATCCTGCTAGGAGGTTGGCTGATTCGCCGGCGATCGTGCGGTATCCCCGGATCATCCGGATAGCCATGACCCTCTGGCATGCGACCAGCTTGAGTGGTCGCGTCCGGATGCTTAGGGCCCACACAGGGGCCCCGTAGAGGGCCATGGACCGCACGACACCGGCGTACAGCCTCCGGCAGGAGGCGTTTGGCCCGCCGAGATTGGGCAGGAGTCGCCTGAGGGCGCCTGCTGCCCGGTTCAGCTTTGGGGCCAAACGTAGGAAGTGCTCCCTAAAGTTCCACCGGCTGTCGAGGACGAGTCCCAGGTACTTCATCGTCCTCCCGACGCCGATGCGAACCCCCTCCACCGTAATGTGGGACTCTGAACGTGGCGCGTTCAGACGGCCATGAAAGCACATGGCCTCTGTTTTATGCAGCGCCACGTCGAGTCCCAACTGCCGGATTCTTTGAGCGACTGTCGCCACCGCTTGCGTCGCCAGGTCGGCCGCCGCCTGGTGCGACTCTCCCTCCGCCAGGACGAGCGTGTCGTCGGCGTAACATATTACGCCGACGCCGTCAGGGAGGTCGCCGCGCAGCACCCAGTCGTAGCCGATGTTCCACAGGAGCGGCCCCAAGACCGATCCCTGTGGAACACCGCACGACATCTCTCGCCGGTTCCACTCTCCCCGGTGACCGGGGTAGATGACGGCCCTGTCCGTCAGGTAGTCCTCGACTGTGCGACGGAGGTAGGTCGGCACCCGGTGATACCGGAGTGCCTCCCTGATGCAACTCCAGGGCAGGGTGTTGAAGGCGTTGGTGATGTCCAAGGACACCGCCAAGACGACCCTGCCCCGGGATACCGCATCCCCCGTCGTGAGGGCTCTCACGCGCATGATGGCGTCCATCGTCGAGCGCCCCCTCCGGAAGCCAAACTGGCTCTCCGAGAGGTCCGGGCCCACCCGATTCAGGTGCCCGACGAGGCGGTCTGCAATTACTCTTTCAAAGAGCTTGCCCACCTCGTCGAGCAGCACGATGGGCCGGAATGCGGACGGAGAGTCCGCAGGGCGCCCGGGCTTCTGGATCAGGACCAGTTTCCCCGTCTTCCAACGAAGCGGGAACCGGCCCCTCTCCAGGCATGCGCTAAAGAGCCCCCCCAGTCGAGGCCCGAGAGTCCCCGAGGCCAGGACCCAGGCTTTTCCTGGCAGGCCGTCGGGTCCTGGGGCGGTATTTTTGGCCTTGAGCCGTTGTACCGCCACTCTCAGGTCTACCTCGGTCACCTCTGGAGCGTCGTAGACATCGTCGTCGCTGTGGTCCGCGTTTGCGTCAGCTTCACCGTCGGATTCCGTCGGAGACGGAGCCATGGGCGGGGGAGTATGCTCTCCCCGCGATGGGAACAGGGCGCTCACCACGTCCTCCGCGAACTGAGGCTGGAGACTCTGCGTCAACGGGGGAGCCCAGGGGCGGAGCTTTTGTCTCACCCACTTATAGGGTCGGCCCCATGGGTCCCCGTCCAGGGTCTCCAGCATCTCCTTGCGGGCCAATTCTTTGGCCCGCCAGATCTCGTCGCGGAGGGCGGTCTTCGCTGCCCTGTAGCCCTCGTACAGCTCCGCCTCTACGGTCGCCGCATCCGGAGGTCGGGTGCGGCGCCTGCGGAATCTGGTGTACCGGCGTCGCGCGGCCACGCACGCCTCGCGCAGCGATGTAAGCTCGCGCGACCACCAGTACAGCTGACGCCGGGCGCGTCCTTGCCGGACCCGGGGCATGGCCATGTCACAGATCTCCGACATGGCCTCCCGGAACCACTCCGCCTCGTCGTTTATGTCGGCAGGCCTGTCCGGTGGTGACACCCAGGCCTGCACGATCGAGGCTTCCAGGAATAGCTCCCGGTCCAGCTGCTTCAGCGCCCATCGCGGACCACTTGGGTTCCGTCGGACCGGCGCGTCTGAGGTCTGGGCGGAGACGTCGAACCGGATATACCGGTGATCGGAGTAGGTTTCCACCTCCTCTACAACGCGCCAGTCGGTGACGCGCGGCGACAGGGCGGCGCTGGCGAACGTAACGTCCACCACCGACTCGCCCCTCCACCGCACGCACGTGGGGACAGAACCCTGGTTCTCGATGACCAGGCCCTGCGCCAGGGCCCAGTACTCGAGCATCCTACCCCGCGTATAGTCCGTGGCCCGGGAACCCCAAGCCACATTTTTGGCGTTGAAGTCCCCGAGGACGAGCGCGGGGAGGGAACCGTATGCGACGACGATGTCTCCTAGCTCCGATAGGGAGTCGCGGAACTCGGCGATAGTTCGGTTCGGGGAGAAGTAAACGCCTATTACAGCGATCTCCCCAAACCGTGCTGCGGCGATCCCGTGCCCTCTCTCGACGCGATCGAGGGGCGGGGTACCGGCGGCGGCCGACGAAATTAGGGTCACCGAGCCGTCCAGGTCCGCCACCCAGTCATTTCTGGGCAGGACAAAGTACGGCTCGGCGACCACGGCGACATTAATCAACCACTGCGCCATGCTCTGGAGCAGGAGATCCTGAGCAGCGGCGCAGTGGTTGATGTTCGCCTGGAGGAAGCGCAACGGAGCCATTAATTGGAGTCCATTGCGGCCTCCTCCAGGGCCCTCTGCGAGGGCGCAGCCACGGCGGCAGCGGCAGAAGCGGCGGCGGCGGCGGCAGCGGCGGCGGCGGCGGCAGCAGGAGCTGCGGCGGCGGCGGGGACGGCGGTGGCAGAGGGCCTACCTCTGCTCCTGGTTTTGGCGGGGGGCGCGCAGGCCTTGCCCCCTGCCCGGTGATCGGCCGGCTTACCAGCCGCCGCACATGCGAAGCAGTGCGGCGGGGCGGAACACGAGCCGGCCTTGTGACCGGGCTGACCGCAGCGGAAGCAATTGTCGCTGCGGTCGACCTCCGAGGTGCACACGCATGCCGCGTGGTTTCCCACTTGGCATCGGAAGCACCTCAGAGGCCTGGGCTCCAGCAGTTTCACCTGCGCGGACACCCAGCCAACCAGGAGCCTTCGGCTCTCCTCTATCTTTTTGGCCGCCGGTACGGGGCAGCTGACTGTGATGGTCAGCAGCCCCCCGAAGCCAGGGCGAAGGATGCCTGCCTTGACCTGGTCGGCAGGGCATTCCCCAGCCCTGGCAACGGCGGCCACGACGTCCCCCTCCGAGACCGAGTCGTCCAGACCCATAACGCGCAAGTCAGCGCGCTTAATGGGCCTGGACACTCGGGCGTCCTCCGCGTCTAGGGACGCTCTGAGCCTTTCGGCCAGAGCGTCAGCGGTAGAGCCGCTGTCCGCGCCGGGGATCGACAGGAGTCTGGCCCCCGTCGCAGTGACGTGCACCCGGAGGCCCCCGTCGACTCCCAGCTCCCGGAGGTCCACCGCCTCCCTCGCCTTTGCGAACACGTCGCGGTACGTCACGCCCCTCTTGACCGCTTCCGGCTGTAGAGTGATTACTACAGCCGCGGTCTTGGGGGCGCGGAGTCTAGCCGCGACGGTTCGCCTCTTGCGCTGTCGCTGCCGCCGTCTCTGCTTCTTCTTGGCAGCCTTCTCTCCAGCCACCTGCCATTCGGCGTCGGCTGGAGGAGGCTGCGAGGGCTCTGGAGACAGCCGGTTCGCCGCCGCCGCCGGGGCACTCTTCTTTGCCGCCGTCGTGGGCTTTGGCGCTGCCGCTGCCGCCGGGATCTCCCTCACCGGGGCCGCCCTTGTCGGCGCCTTTTTTGCCGCCGCGGCTCTACCCGGGGGCTGTTTGGGCGGCGCCGGAGGCTTCGCCGCGGCCCGCTTCTCCGGGGCCGGCTTAGGCGGCGCGGAGGCCGCAGCAGCCGCGTATGAGGTCGCCGCGAGCGGGGGGCGCAGGATGCGGCCTTCTAGCACCGCGAAGCGCTGATTGAAGGCCGCTAATTCCTGCCGCACCAGATTTAGGACAGCGCTGCTGTCCTCCGCTGGCGCGGGCTGGGCCTGCGGCTCCTTACCCCGCTTCTGCGGGACCTCCTCCCGGCGGCCTGCCTTCCGCAGTCCGGCCAGCTCCGTCTTTAGATGGAGGTTCTCCTTCTGGAGAACCTCCATTGCAGCCGTCAAACGGGCGAACTCCGCCCGCATTTGGGACATTTCGTCCGCTGTCGTCGGTGATGCGGGCGGAGCCTGGCCGAGGCTAGCCGCTGCCACTGCCGCCATGATCGTGGCCGTGGCCGCTCCCGCGGCCCGGTCCTTGGTGGCCCTTTTCCCCGGCTTGTTAGAGGCCAGTGAGCGGACGGCGGCCCTGATGGTCTCCTCTAGGGAGGGCTCCGCGCTGCCTCTTCCTCCGGTCCTGCCTCGGCCTTTACCCCGCACACTGGTGGGGATCTTCCGGCCCGAGGCAGGCTCATCGTCGTCGGACGACGAATGGGGCCGCTTGAGGAAGCGTTTCCTCCTCTCGGCGGCCCCCTTTCCTCCGCGCCCAGAGCCAGGACTCTGAGCGCTCATGGCGTCTGACGCGCTGTCGGACTCCGACCTCGAGGTGGGCGTCAGCACCATGCTCTTCTCACTTTGAGCGGCACTCTGTGCCCGCTCCGTCGGTGCCGGTGAGGCGGACGTGCTGGACAGGTCCAGCGACTCCACCTCACGGGCACGTGAGCCTCCCTGGCTCTCTGCGGCGACTGCCGGTGTAAAGTGTCTGTTGTCCCCCCCAGAATACGGTGGGACTGACCGGACGTGTCCGGTGCGGGATTCTCCAGCTGCGGAGCAGCTGGTACCCGCCTGGGGTAGTTCGTTGTACATGCACTTTTTCATGGTTTTGTAACTTTTTTAAAGAGGTGAGTTCCTCTGTCCCTACACCCCGTTTTCCCTCCCCTGGTTCACTTCACGGTTACGTCTGATGATCAGACGCATACCGGAAGTGAACCTTTCCCCCCCTTGACCCAATCTCTGAGATTGGGCCGCGCGCCGCCTAGAAGCTCGAACAATGCTCGATCCTCCAGGCGGCGCGCCTTTCCCCGGTGTGTCCCTCTTGGTTTGGTTTCTCCCTCTGAGCCTGTCCGGTATGAGTGCACGAGTGCCTCTACCGGCAGGGGACCAGAGATCATTGAAACACGCAAGCCCCACCACGACGACAACGTGGGGACACGTTGGTGGGGCGGTATCCACTCTAGCACATATAATGTCTACTTCATATATCTGTCTACTTCATCTTCTTCGGCTGTCTAAGCATTTGTCCGCCAGTAGATAATAAGACATGTCATCATGTGCGGCCCACTTTGACTAGTTGATTCTTTTACTCTCTTCTATCCGAAATTATACGTCCCCCTGACAGACTGTTTGAGCACACATGTGTGTCTGAGCATAAGGTATTCATTGATCTTTTTTATAATTTAAAGCGAATTCACCCAGAAGGAACTTGTTAGTCCTGCGCACCGACGCGACGGCACATGGTTAAAAACTGTGTAGTGTCGAACTCCGACAGAATTGTGGGAGCGAACATTGTATAGTAATAAATTTGATTCAGGTTACATAGACCCATAGGTGAAGGTAATTCTATATCACGGAAAACTGGAAACAAAATATCATGCCACAAATCAGCTTTTTCTTGGAAACATAAAAAAATCTCATAAACCTTCTTTTACGTGGTTCGGCTCTGGAGAACTAAAATACATTGTATAACATTACTTCAGTGTAATAATTTATAGACGTTTGGCATGCCGTAGGTATTTCCTGTTGCTATTTCTGAACTTTATATTTGCCACATGACTACATTGCAACGTTCCTGTGCCCTTGGCCCTTATCATAGACATAGCGTATATAAATAAATGGGTAAAACAAAAATACGTTCAAGTCACCAATTCTTTTTACATATTAAATTTTTCTACTGAGTCCTCTCGCCCAGAGTGAAGTGAAAGCTTCTATCAGACTCGTACTGATTAAAATCCACGGCGTACCTTCAATAGTCTTTAACGTTCCGATGTCCCGCGCCCCAGTTGAGGATATCTATTGCACAGTATAATAATCATAATTAGGCTAATAAGTAAAGCATTACGTATAAGTTAAGAAGTAGGTATATGACCGTTAGTAGTTGATCGTCTGGTCAGGTTCGCCGTGCATCGATCTTGATCTCAATGCGGTCTGCTATAATAAAAAGCTCTCGTGCGGTAGGTACTTCAGATTAAAAATAAAGCCACTGAAACAAAAATGCCTGACCAATACACTTTTTACTGACTGACAAGTCAGCATAGCCGACGGCCCTTTAAAGAAAATGCGTTAATACATCTTTTTTCAAGTACAGTCTTTGATCTCTTGAAGCTTTCCACTTGGCATCAAAAATTGTTCTGTAGACAGATTTGAAAATAAGATTTAAGAGAATTTAAGGTATAAATAATATTTTGATTTATTTTGTTTTTCAAGCCTACCTTTGTAATTTCTGTTAAAATAAAACTTAATTATCGTGAATACCAACGCCATCGGGTACACGATAACATAGACTTGCCAGTTTTGATATCAAACGGGAAAATCATTTTCCTAATACAGTACGAGCTACGAATATTTGCTACCAACACAACAAAATAATTAAATACCTACTATAATTTAATAATGCTTCCATAATATTAAATACATGCATCCATAGACTAACCGAATTTTGAACATCATCAAATTGCCATACTATTTAAAGGGAGAATCTACATAGGTACTACTCAAATAAAAATTGTAAAAATCATCACATGTCTTGACTACAGAAAACCACAACACGTTGGTGCAGTGTGCAGCCCGCCTAACCTTATATTTGTAACTGCACACACTAATTATGGTCATTATTATACGAATCGTCGAACTAAACAGTTCTCTTTTATTTCTTCAACATCACTATAATACATGGCCACCCTGCCAGGATTTGAACCTCCGCCCTCCGATACTCAAGATTTGAATTATATCGGTGCTCTAACCTACTGAGTTAACGAGAGTTTACAAAATTATGCGTTTACAGTATACATACTGAAACGTTATCTTCACGATAAAAATAACCCATTGTACGAGAGTTAATTTAGAACCACCATTGTTGCCAATTGTGTTCAACGAATCGCCGATATTAATCGACGAATTTGTCCTACTTTCGGCCAAACACGAAGCTTTGTGGCTTCAAGGGATATCTACATTAATTCTGATCGTAAATTATAGCCTCCAGGGAACTGCCTAATACAATACGCTAATTGACCTACAAAAGTAGAAATAAATGGATGATCTACTTTAACTAATAAATTAACTATGTATATTAGCGTGTCAAATACCTAGAGCTGTTGTCAATTATGATGCTACTAAATTCGATTCCTATTTCACGGTAATTAAGGACTTAAACACGGAGGAAATAAGGTCGAAAAAAATTTCCTAGTATGGTTTTAAACTTTTCTTCATTGGAAACAAGTTTTTGAATACTGAAATCATAAAAGACTACCAGTTTATAAACGAAGGAGAATGGTTGATTATTGTTGAATAAAATATTTTCAAGAATTTATTTTACTTGCTACGTAAACCACTGCATTCAACAACACCTCTTTACATAGCTCAGATGGTTAGTTTTTTTTAAGCTTATCACTTATCGATATTGACATCAGTTACCCATTAGTTATTAACTTCTCACCCGCGGTAACCTACCCCACGACCCTAACTCAATACAGGTAGTGATTTTGCTCAAGAATTCTTGCATAACAAAGGAACTGCTTCATCTATTCCAGATCTGCCATAACCATGGAGTGAAGCGAACATGACGATACTTCTGTACGACTACTTTGATCTGGAGGAGAGGTCCTCGAAGACGCTCAACGTGTGGAAAGGTCAGATACTCTAATGTCTATTCAATCTAAGATTTTTTGTACTCATTTCCATGGGGATTTAAATATTAACATGGAAAAAACTAACTACAACATCAGTCTCTTAGAAAAATCAATAATTATCTTGTTAGTCTGGCCAACTGCATATAGCAAAAAATTATATTTCATTCAGATCGACCGACCTCGTTTGTTGGATCCGAGACATTTAAATTCACTATCCAGGACTATATCGACTTCATCGTCTCGACGCTTTACTAGTGGTTGCTACTGTTAATTTTCGCTGTAAGGAGTTACAGTGGCGGGATGATAACAAACAAAAAATGAGTAAAAGAATCAGGCAATGTTTGTTTCAGTCGTGAGGCAAATAGTATTTTTCCCTGTGCGGATATGGCTCATCTACTAATTAAATCGTTTAAAATTCCCTAGGAAGTTTTTTGAACCATCATATTGAATGATGGTTCAAAAGACTCATTGAACCTCCTGAACTGTAGTAGAAAGTAATTGCTTAGTTAAAATGTTACCCTATATTTAACCTCGATGTCCGTGCGCATAACTTTACACAAAACCGTCTTTCATGAAATACTTCTTTGTAGTACGTTTCAAATATACGTTATCTTTAACATAGGTAGACATTGGCGATAAAAGGTGACTTCATGTGCATCGTTGAACTATATTTCGAAAGATAGGTATAGACTTGACGATAACACGTAGAGTATTTTGAGGTAGGTATCGTAATAGTGTCTAAATAATAACAGCTGCACAGGTCGATCTTCAAGTTTAAGCCGTACTTGCGATAGCAAACTCCTCCGTGCTGTCCGAGTCACGGAGGATACACTGTCAAATATATACAAATGACAGTCCTTAACATTAGGGCCACACAAACGGGAAATGCCGTTAATTATCGTGTGAATGGATCATTTAAAGACTATTATCGCCAAAATCAACGGGAAATGCCGTTAGTGTGGCCCGGATATTAAAGGCAGAAGCATGAAAGTCTGACAATCAGTTTCACGAAGGGGTATCGGTTTACCAATTTACTGGGTTATGGAGGTCAGTTTTTTTTTTCGTGGGAAAGTCATCAAATGAGTCCTCCCACCCAGGGCAGGGCGGGAGGGACTGTCAAACTAGTAAGGACTAAATCAGTGAGATAAGCAGTCGCTCGACTGGAAGTCAATCCCAACAGAGTTGGGAAAAGGCTAGACAGATTATGATGTACGGTAATAAGTATGCCAACTTGTATAACCAAGTTGTTTATACGAACAGACAATGTTTACATAATATTGTTCAGTTATGATCAAATAAACGGACTCGTGTAATAAACAATATTTTCTTCGGAAACTATAACAAGCTGTCTGTTAATGTTTCAATGTTATTTATTTTTGGTATATTATGTAGTTATGTTTGATAATAACCCTCGAAGAAAAAAACACATTTATTCAAATGTTATTTCAACATTTTCAGGGACATTGATACTTTACTTGAAAAAAAAAATAGCAGACTAACATTTGCCTGCGGCTTCGTTCGAGTTAATTTATTTTGACAAACAATTCGGCTTCCACTCTTATTGTAATAATTTAATTAAATCATGGTTTGAAAGATTTTGGGACTTTGTTCTGAAATATAACTGTATATGTAAAAGACTGTCTTATTTCAAAAGTCCTATAATTGTCAGAGTTTATCACTACATTTAGCAGTTCATAGATTGATCGTAAAGCCAATCAAAACCGGATAACAGACTACACTCAAGTATGTACTCATCGTTTGTCAGTCTTATGTCATCATGAGCTCACGTTGGCCATCACCACGCCTTTTTTAGGCCATGTGAACTTAAAACGCTATTCAAAGGTATTTGGCAATTTTGCATTACACCATGACTATGAAGGTTCTCATTGCATTGCTCTCAATGTTGCAAGCAATACGTGTGATCTTATTTAAACATACTAGGTACATAAAAATGGATAAAATATTCTGAGTGAGTCGTTGAGCGATCGACTACTGCTTGTCGGGTCGTGGACGGTTCCCTCCCGAAACAAATATTTGTATGATCTACAAGTAGTTGTTCCGGGTATGGGTATCTCTGTATGTGAGTTTAAATGTTTGTAAACCCACCCACGACACAATTGGCTATTTGACTGAAAAATTATAATTAGTCCGTCACTTAGATTATCAAAAAATATTCGACCCGTTTTTTTTCTTTTGATTCGTAAACCAAAATTGACGGAGATACGATGCTTTCAAAATTGGCATTACGTCACAATTCAGTACATTTTCTACTGAATTCTGACGTCGATTCTCTCGAGTTTTGATGCGTTGTATTTTGGTGAATATTTATTGATTTTACAAAAGAAAAAATACGTGTCCGTTATTTTTTTAAACTCTAAATGACAGAGTAATTATATTTGTAATTTATAGCTACTGTCAAATAGCCAATTTCAAAAGTTTCTTAAAAAGAAAGGCGGACTGAGCGGATTATGAAACCGCTGGCAAAAGCTTGTAACGCTCAGATCAAGAAAAATAGGCAGATAGAACGTGCGCGAACAACAAAGTGAAGCCGGTTTTTATTTTAGTGTGCGCGGCAAATATGGCGCGCCGTGTACGAACACGTGCATCTGTGTGCGTTTACGGTTGCCAGATATTGACAAATACTCCCACATTTTGTTCAGTTAAATTGTTCTCAATATTGTACCACTATTTTTTATATTTTAAACGCGATTTTGCTTTATGGTTATACCCAGAGAGCAAAAGCGTGTAGTATTTATTATTTAACAGAATAATAATAAGGAATAAAAGTTAATATGCGTAATTACTTACTACCTATTTAATTAATTTATATCAGAACGGATAAACACTTCATAACGCTTTTTAGTAATTTGATTAATAAACTATTTAAGGACAGGTTTTTTAGTTTAAAAAGATAAACAATTTGTTATAACAATCAACACATTTATTAAAATAATAATAATTTTACACACAATTTACTATAAACTTTAACAGCCTTAGTTCTGCACCTGTTATATTGTACAAACATACTATTAATGTTTCAAATTGGTAACGCGATTTTGCTTTATGGTTATATCCAGATAGCAACAAATAATAAAATAATCCAGCGGCGCGAGCGCGGCACATCCTTACAAGTACCGAATAGCTCAAAGGCATGCTCTCCGTCCCACTTTCTCACGCAAAAATACGAATACAGCCCCGCGCGCGGGGGTGCCATCCCGAGACGAGACCCGAAGTCTTTACGACCCGGACGGAACTAACTAGTGACCTTGTGTCATTACGACCATAGACCATACAACATTATTTTTAGTATATGCGAAACCTGAATACAGTTTGTTCAGAATCAATAACTGAATCGATTCCAATAATTTTTAAACCATGTTATATTTTGTCCCAAAATTATTTAAAAAGGTTAGGAGTTGGACACCTATCCGCAATCATACGCGAGCACTACAGAGGTTACGGCAGATCATAGCGATCAGCTGAAGTCGCGTGCGGCGGCAGCGCACAGGCAGCGGGGGACGGGGAACACAACCCGGCCGGGGTTGTGTTCCCCGCCCCCCGCGTGTGTCTTCAGTCGTCCGGTTGTAACAGTCGCACGCGCCTATGACACAACGCGATACGCGAAATAGTTTAGTGTGTATCTGATAAGTGATCGTGAAAAAAATACTAGACACGTGTTTCAGGTTTCGCATAAGCAATAACGAATGTTGTATAGGTACTATAGATTACGACTGTGCAGTTGTATTGACGTATTTGATTGTTATTTTTTATGCACAATACACGTTCCCCTAATTCAGGGTAATTTACCCGTCCTAAACTAGCAACACAGACGATTTACTGTTAAGGTTTTGTGTTTCAAGTGAGCCGAAAATATTTTATGGAAAATAAATACCAAAACAATAAAAATAACAAGAGTTACCTGTGGAAAGATATTCCATCTTGTTTTCTTTGTTTTTGTGAACATTTTTTGCAGTGTTTAAACACACAAGACGGCATGTTTTGACTTAAAATGGCAAATCACTAGTGACGTGTGAGCGAGACGATGCGTAGCTTGGTACTGTCGCGAGTTTGTATTATCCTTGGATTTTGTATTATCTTTGGTCGACACACTCGCGTGTTCTGAGCGCTCTATCTGCCTATTTTTTTTGATCTGAGTTGTAACGGATAATTTTCTACGGAACCCTACCAAATGTGGGGTCGCGGGACTGTCTAAATTGGGGATCCTGGAACGTAAGGCCGGTCTATTGAAGGAACACGGTGTACTATAGTCAGTATGAGTTCACCACGAAAAAAAAGCCTAACAAGTGTCTTTGAGTTGTATTTCTTAGAATAGTTAGGTTACACCGACCTTTTATGTAATTTATTTTTGACAGTCATTTATGTTCCAGTGTTGAATAAAGATTTCCCGTTTTCTTCCGAATCTCTTTCAACGAGAATTTAAGAATAGGACGATCTTGGCGCCATATTATGACGACAAAAAAAATGCTTTGTACAAATTATATTTCAATAAATCTATTTTTATAAAGGCCGCCGGAAGACGCTGGACGCAGGTCGCTTCCAACCGGTACATGTGGAAATCTAAAGGGGAGGCCTATGTTCAGCAGTGGACGTCCTATGGCTAAGATGATGATGATGACGAAATTTATTTACCTAGTGTTAAAAAAGCGAGCGACTACATCACAATACTACAACAGTAAATAATTTACACTATTTTGTTAATTAATTTCTTATTTTCTTTTTTCAGCATGCCACCTAATACTATACGTATGTGCTGCCATTTTCGGCATCACAAATTACGTATTCCTGCAAAACACAATGAGCTTGGTAGACGGAAACTGCGTTATATATCCACGAAAATTAGAATTCCATTCGATAGAGTTACAGGAGGCTCCTGAAACGGACGTTTATCATGAAATACATGAATTAAAGAATGTTACTGATGATGCTCAAGCTAACGTAACCGTCCCTGACGCAGGGGACAATGGGAAAGTTAAGAGGGAGACAAGTGATAATGATACCGTGACAGAAGACATTGTGACAGAAGCACCTTTTGATGGAGATGTATTCTTTACTGGTGAGTTTCTCTTATTTAGAAGCAATTAATCTGACAAATAAGTATTTATGCCTATTTGTAACATATCTATACTTATATTATAAAGCTGAAGAGTTTCTTTGTTTGGTTGAACGCACCAATCTCAGAAACTACTGGTTCTAATTGATTTTTTTTTGTGTTCGATAGTACATTTATCGAGTAAGAGCAGCGGGGTTGAAACCACGGGGGCACAGCTAGTAAATTATAAAGGCCTGGTCAAATAGGAGCGGTATCAGCTACCGCAGTAGGGAGCGGTATCATTTAGTCGGGTATTTCGTGCGGCATGTGGATACCTCTACCCAAGGCGGTAGTGGATACCGCGCCGGTTTAAATTCTTCAAGAGTTACGTAGATTTAACTGAGGTTTAATTATTCAAAGACATTAAGAAACTACAATAGAATATTAAAAGTTTATTGTGTACTATACTTAGAGGTATAATGATCTAGACTAATAGCGAAAGATTTTATCTTTTTTTTTTAATGAAATTAACTTAAAAAGTATTGCACCGATTTTCAAAATTCTTTCACCTTTACAAAGTTACATTATTAGCGAGTATCCTATGCTACATTTCAATTGCACCTGAGCGAAGTCAGGGCGGGTCGCTAGTGATAATATATGTCCTTATGAGGACATATATGCTTTTTAATTACAACAGTTTGACCATAACTGGCATTTTTGAATTCCCAAAAATAAAATAAATGGAAAATGCAGCTACAGTTTCAGTCACAAGCCATGACTTGTAACTGCAGTTGCCTACTCCAAAGTGAAGAAATATGGGCAAGAAATTTCCTGGACACTCTTTTAAATAAATAAAAAAATATCATGAATGTTGTTCAGTTACATAATGTTTGAGTCCCTGTGTGCTCATGTAACAAACGGTAGGTACCCGGGTGCCTCTTTTCTTTTTTGCCTAAGAAATTCATCGTCACATATTAATTTAACTTGTTTGTCAAGGGCCTGAGAAACGTCCCGTCGGTATGAAACCTTGGATTTCTCATCTTTCTGTTACTCTCTACGTGAAAAGGAAGCCCAAAAGTAAAGACAATGCAATTAGCGCCTGATTAGGGTATTTGACTGAAAAAATCTAATTAGTCCACCAGTTAGAGAGAAATATTTGACACGTATTTTTTCTTTTTTTACGTAAAGGCAAATTGACGAAGATACGACAATTTCAAAATTGGCGAAGCGTCACAATTATCCAATTTTTACTTGCTTCTGACATCAGAAACCCCATTCTCGAATTTTGATGCGTTGCGAAAATATCTTTGTAAATATGCATTGGTTTAACGAAAGAAAAAATACGTGTTCATTATTTTTCAAACCTCTAGCTGACGGACTAATTAAATTTGCAATTTATTGATGCTGTCAAATTGCCTATTTATTTAGTTTGACTAACTGTGAGGCAAAATTAACTAACATTTGGATTGCGTATGATTGTGGTTTAAATTAGTTGAATTGTCATTGTGAATTCCACCGTTACCCTTTGTTTGTGCGACACGATCATTTGTCACTAATTTATTCGGAATAGAAAACGTGTCCTTTGTCAGTTCAGAAGGGCAAGGCAAGTTGATGATCGTTTTTTAAATAGTTACGTATTTATATAATTATAACTACGACTTTCAGCAGATTATCTACTAGATAATATTTATTTTGTAAAACATGTAGACTATCTTGTATCTTAATTGATATTACTATAATGTTAAAAGAGGATTGTTCTAAGTTATGTGTATGGCACAATCTCCAGAGGCATTTTTTTTCGTGTCGGGCTGGATAAACCCATTTTAAAATGGAAAACCGTTTTCATAATATTTTTTTATATACAGTTCGGTGTCTCATCTACGTGGTACAAGGCTAATATTACGAATAAGTTTATTTTAAATATTAAAAAAAAAATCTTAAACCCTAAAATTCTGATCGCTCTGGGTTGACCCGACTCCCGATTGAATGAAAAAAATATTTTTTAACTTTTTAATGAGATGGTTCATATGAAACAACTTATTTAGATTACATAACAAATAGTTAATCTTTATAGTAATAAAATATTTTCAGTTATATAAACAATACTTTTGCCTCAATTTGAATTTAAAATCGTGACCGGGCATTTTATCTCATCGCTCTGCGCTGAGGTAAAACATCGCCCTCATCCCTAGTTACGCGTTATAGACACTCTATTCCTCTCCCGCTGGGCAGCGCCAGCAGTGGTCTAACCACCGAGGATGATACCTGTCTGCCACGTTCCCGCGAAGGTAAGTTTACGAAGGTAAGTTTATGATTGCTCTGGATTTGGTTCTCGAATTTTATGATTGATATGGCTCGTTATTTAAATTTAATAGTAAGCTTGTAAATGTGTTTGCTATGTGAATTAAGTGATCATTATAATGTTTTTTATGAGACGTAATCACAACTTTCTACTACTTTTAGATTCGGCTAAATTTATGATTTAGTGACTTTTTCTGATCGCTATGGCTGTGATTGCTCTGTCCAAAAAGACCAGAGCAATGATATTTTGCATTAATTGTACGTTATAAATGCTGTTTTAAGTCCGGACTGTAACAATGACAAACGAAGAACTATGCATATAACCTTTAATTTATAACCTTTTCTGGGTTTCTTTGGGTAACCTAAACCCATAAACAGATTTTGACGTATTTTACTATGATGATAAGTATTATTAAATTGGCATTTAGCTAATCGCAACTATAACCTTTTCTTCTCTAAAATTTAATATCAACTATTGTTGCAGATGGAAACCATGCCTCGAAGAAAAACATTTTATAGAGCGGGAAAAGGGGGAGTAAAATTTCGTCAGTGATTTCTTCTCAAGCCATAATAGTAGGCTACATGAGGGAGTCGTATCATAAAGATTCGTGGAAGTCAGCTGTGGTTCCGTTGGTGGGATAAGCAGCAATAGCCGTTCAAACACGTAGAACAAAAAATTGTCTTTTCCTCCCAACTGAAACCTGGTTTATATTGAAGATTATCTTATATCACGAAGAATAAAACCAATCAGTTGACTGTACCATGTTTGAAAACACGTCAGCTGGTCACCCAAACATGTAATTTTTTTTTCTACCTTCATGAATTTTCTCTCGACTCAAATTTCACCAGATGATAGTTTACATGAAGTTATGGATAAAAACAAACGTCAGCTGGCTGTATCTCGGTGGAAAATATCGTCAGCTGATACTTTGAAAATTACAAGCAGGACTAAAGCTCTCAGCCTAAAATGTGCACTCAGTTCAAAGTTTTTAATTCCTCCCAACAGAAAACTGGTTTATGTTGAAGCTTACTCTTAAGAAAACAAAACATTCAGCCAATGTTTACTCGCAGGTATGGTACAAAATACAGAGTTATTCTATTGAGTTCGACAACAGAGAGGTAACTGAACCTGTTGATTTTTTAAAGTGATACAAAATAATGATAAGTATTGTTATTCGTACACTGAATATGACTGAAAACGGCTAAATAAATACTATTTTATCAATATTAATTTTTTTGTTTCACTGATTTCACCATTTATGATCGCTTTGGCATCAATTATGATTGCTCTGGTCGCGAAATTTTTTGAACTTAAATATTTTCATAACTGTTTGTGTAAATTGAAGGCCAATAGTAAAAATATACTATTTGAATATCATTCTTTTTAATGCGATACATAATTACTATTAAAAATCAATATCTGAAAAGCACCAGAGCGATCACACGAATACGCCCGTTTTGGAGATCCATCCGTATTCTGTTTATTTTGTCGTAGACTAGCTCTAAAAAAATGCTCCTATTTGAATTGAAATCAGGTTTTCTAGCGATGGCTCTTGAATAATTTATCAGAATCCGTTTGAAGTTCATCAGCTCTTTATTTAATTGATTTACTTTTTGGTATCATTAAGTTAAAAAATGCTTTTGGTCTATCTTTATCGCTATTAAAATCTCTAGTTTAACAAAAGAAACAAACGGGGCGATCGCGTATTTTTGTGTATCAATTGTTAATAATGATGATTGACATTATCTTGAAGTTTTCGGAGTGCTTGAATGGAATGAATACCTGAGTGACAATACCACCACTAAACCACATAGTTGCATGTTTTTATGTCTAGAAAATAGTAGACCATCGATTTATTTTAGAATATAGTTACGTCATTTGTGGTTACACCATGTGCCCTAGCCACCTAGCCTAGCCACCAAAAATTCGTATTCATTGCAATATATAATAATTCTTCTTTTCTACCGACCATGGCCCGTTCTTCCTCTTACCTATTATAAAAGCTTCTCGTTAGAGTTTATTTTTTGGATGGAATAAACAGCGACATTTTTATTTCTTAAATATTATGTAAGTAATCTAAATAATCTTTCGTTTACGTTACGTTTGTTTTTCGTAGAACACCGTAACAAAGTGTTAAACCAAAATGTGGTCTCTCTTGAACAAAGTCAGTAAAAAAACATAAAAAATATTGTTAAAAGGAACTTAAATAAAGTCCTAACAAAAAATACACATCATTATTTAAATTGTGCTCTGTAAACCGCAGTTGTCAATTAGTTCAAAAACCAATAGAAAAGGTAGAAAAGAAGAACGACCTTTCTAACATGCAAACTGCCAACTAATTTCCTTTTTTAAACTGATTTCAGTGAATGAAACGCACCGACTAGTGCTGGACACATCAAGGACATTGTTCGAAATCAGCACGGACTGCGACTTCGTGGAATACATGCCCATCATGTCTACAATCTTCGCCGGAGTATGGATCACGCTGTTCACCATGTGCCCTCGAGGAGGACGCACTAGAACCGGGTCAGTGACAAACTAATATACGCCATAAAGAGCAGCGGTGGCCTAGTGGACCTACTACTAATCAAATCAAATCAAATGCATTTATTTTAAGTAGACCAGTTACAGGCACTTTTGAATTGTCGAAGACATAAGATATAATTAATTACTACAAAATGATGGTGCTACAGTCCCAGTCACAAGACAATATAAAAACTGTGAAAGTACCTACCGTAGATGCCCATTCCAAGGAGTAGATCTCTATGGAGAAGAACGGGCAAACTCCATGGACACTCTTTTTAGATCGCCAAAATTATTACAAAACCTTTGTTACATCATTCATTTTGAGATGGTACATTATGTGAGAATGATGTAGCAAGTTAAAAGTGTCCACAGTAAAATACTACTAATAAGTCGGGACTTAATAGTTGTTGTAATACTTACTACACAATTACAAAAAGTAAGTATACTTACTACGTAATACTTACTTTTTGTAATTTATTTCATCGCTGCTCTAAAACGGTGAAGGAAAACATCGTGAGGAAACCGGTATATCCTAGAACTAAATATTCGAAGTCGTGTGACATCCATTAACCCGCACTGGACCAGCGGGGTGAACAGTAGAGGAGGCCTGTGTCCTAGCAGTGGGAACATTATAGGCTGATGATGATGATGATGATGATGATACGCTATGTGTGAAGTCGGTGGTGGGGACTATCAAATCGATCGCAGCGCGCGATGTGAACTAACTGGGGACGCCCGCGGAGTAACGTACGTGTCAAGTTTAATAAATGCGACAACCTTTTTAAGTTATTTTTAGGTTATGTTTCTTTTTTATGAAAAACAAGACGTAAATTTTTATCGTTTATCTAGTTGGCAAGAATTGGTAGATTTTAAGTCTCCAAATAATATTATATTTACCTAGAGGCGCTGTTATCGTGCACACAGCGTTTAATAAACAAACTTTTGCCTTCGCCTTCCCTTGCTTTAATTTAGAATTTTACAATCCAAACGTGGCTCCATCTCTTATTATAAGAACGTTACTGTTGTTTTCCTCGGAAGAAGTACCTACTTTATATACACGACTGCTCAGCACTTAATCTCGGGTTTATATTAAACCATTTTTTGACGCTCCGTCTTATCCCTTTACAGCCTTTTTGCATTTTTTTTACGGTTCCGTGCTCAAAGGGTAAAACGGGACCTTATTACATAGAGTCTGCTGTCCGTCCGTCTGTCACCAGGCTGTGTATCTATGATTGTGGTAGTTAGACAGTTGGAATTCACACAGATTACAACAGTTTTTATATGGTCGGTTTTTTATATGTACGTACTTACTTACTTACACTTGTTCAAATTAATTATTTGACTCACCCACAAGGAATCCCTATAAGACAGGCCATAAGTCGCCCTACATTTGTTGTTAATCCCGGAGACAACAACAAATTATCAACGAGACACGACTCGTAATTGGAACAACACTGGTTGGCTGAAGTCCAAAGAGGTCACAATACGGAATATTGACAAATCTCGTTAGCGATGTCGGGTAATTAAAAAAGAAAACTTGTTTAAAATACCACTTCTTGACTTTTAAAAATTACACACAATACGTGTAGGTAAATACCTAAATATAATGCTAATATTGGGAAGAGATATTTGTTTACTATATGTAGGGGTTAATGATCCTGATTATTTTTCTGGTAGAAAGCTGAGTGCTATGTTATTTAAATTGTAATTAAAACATAAATTAATATGACATATTATATGGTAGTATATACGGCTAATGCCGAGCTATTACAATTTTTGTCTAGTAAGTCGAACAACGAGGGCCAGCGATGGGGTAAACTGACCGCGACTTATCGCGTACGAAGTCGCGGGCAGTTTTTAATAAAGACGCTCCAACAAAAGCATCATTCGCCTGTAATTTTGCTTAGTTTTAGCCTTGTTCAAGGACACGCGAGGCGTCAATCGGCGCGGTGCACGAAGCGGGCTACACGCAACATAAGGCAATGCTTAGAGCGCTAACGGAGAAGCAGCATCAATTGAAAAAAAAATGGGAGTCGCACAGCCCGCTCCGCCCGACGTGCCGCGTGTCCTTTGAAACAGGCTTGCAGTAAAGGTCGACGAATTATTATTGTTTCAGGCTACATATACAAGTATTATTGTTTCAGGCTACAGCAGCCTTGGCGTATCCTGCCCCCAGCGCTGATTTTCGCGCTGGTGATGGTGGGGGTCACTGGACACAGCTTCACGTTAACAAATGGCGGGCTACACGCTTTCTGCGCAGCCTTTTATGACGTGTCTAATTCTACAACGTGAGTATTTGTAATACAATCAGGGATGTTTCGACGTGGCTTCAACGTGACATGGGGCTTAGCTAACGCCGAGCGAGTGACCGCATCGACGTTAGTCTATATGAGTAAAAACGATTGTAAACGCACCACCAATACAGGAATAATTCGTAGCATGGGTTCTCTATCTAAATTATCGTTTGTACCAGGTGTTCATCAGTGAACGTATTCCTGGAGCCAAGTTGGAACGTGACGTGGAGCTTCAGCGGACGGGTGGCAGCAACCCGCGCCGCCTGCGCCGGAGTACTAGCCAGTTGGGCGTGTGCAGCCGCTTTGCTGCTAGCTCGCTGCCTCGTCGCCCCGGACTTCATACTCAGGCGCACTGATGTCTACATTGCTAAGGATCCACAACAGGTAAAGAAATCATTAAATGGCTTGGATCAGGGTGTGGGAAGCGGAAGACTATGTGTTGTGGAACTGTTTTGTTTGGGTGAGGTCAGTGTCCAACTATGGGCTACGTTAGGCTGAATTGATTGGGCATGCGGACGGTGAGTAATGACGTGACTCGCCGTCAGATCATGGACTCGAGCGACGGCACCTCGTGTTCCACGCGCGCCTCATAGAGCTGTCAGCAATCTGATTTTTCTCTCCTTCTAATGCCAAAGGTGCCAGGGTCGCGGGACTGTCTCATCAGGAAACTGTGGTCCTGGAACATAAAGGGCTATTGGAGAATCATCAGTACAAGTCTGAACATCCCTCGCGCCTCGCCTTGGGCCCGGACTAATTTGATTATTTTACCACGTTAATAAAAGGTCGAATTGTTTGATTAGATGGTAGTCTAGAACGGTCAAACTTACTAACCTACTTCTAAAGTAAAGAGTACCTGCAGTTGATAAGTCACTATAAGTTTCTCTATTACAAATACTCAAGTCTATTTAATTCAGTTCTTTTGGTCTATAAGTGGGAACCCAGCGGTAATGCTGAACATTGCAAGCACGATTCCTAGATCAGTCAAAGTTTATTTGGGCTTGCGTTGAAAAACTTCGTTTTTGTGCCCGATTGAAGGCAATTCACTCGCCCGCTTGCTCCGTATTACATGGTAGGTACTTCAACATAATGTTTTCGCAAAATACGGGTACACCTCTAATGTAAACTATGTTGATATCATATAGTTTATTTTTATGATCAATGATTCTTTACAGAAAGTCATCCCACACCTGTTGAAGTCTCAGAAATACCATAAGCGGTCGAACCAAAGCTCGCCAAGCAAGAGAGACAACGCGTCGATGCGGTCAGAGCCTACTGTCACGACAGAGTTGGTCACAGCATCCGTGGAGCAGGGAGAAGACACCGCCCCCACCTCACTTACGGTGACCCCTGTCACATCGCCACGGAAAACTGACGATATTGAAATGCAAGAACGCATTAAGCAAAACTAATAGAATTATGAAAATACGAGCCAGTTGACCAGAGATAAAAGATAATTTTGGCGCTCAAGTAATGTTATAGAGGGCGCTGTTGGCAAACATTTGCAAAATTATTGTTCTTGAAAATGAAGAGTGCGGCGTTAGTTTCATTTCGTGTATCCTGTACCCGCTTTTAGGGCTATTTGGCAAATTTAGAGTGGTTTATAGCTTGCCTTATCGTGTTTATACGATTGTAGGTCTTCCGAAACGCTTTTTTTCAAAAAGGATTATAATTAAAATGTAAACCCAAAAATGAGTGAAATTATTACATTTTATTTTTTAATTCTACAATTTTAATAAATGAATCGTCCATGTTTTACCGGCACTGGTATCTACTTAAGTTTACAATTTTATATATTAAGTAATTAATATAATTATGCCATTTAAGTTACAAATAAATCTATACAAATCATAATCGCAACAGCTTTATTTTATTTTGTTTCTTTTTATCTGGGGGCACGGCAGTGCCCCAGCCAAGTCTCGAGCAAAACGGGCACGGCCGTACCATCTTTTCTCGATGCGATTCGCGGCTGTTTCGCCCCCCCTATATCTTCGACGTGGACAAAGCTAGGAGTTTAGGTTTTCGGTGAATAATAGTAGGCATTAGAACAAGCTTAAGTTCGAAATTACATGCCAATTGAATTAATAGTTTAGGAGTTACGGTCGATCAAAGTTACACCATTTTGTCACTCACTCACTGACTCACTGACTCACTGACCGATCATCAAAAATCTAAGGTACTTCTAGCAGACTTAGAAACTTCAAATTTTGCACCAAGATAGGTCATTAGCCACATATAAAGGAAAAATTATAAAAACATTAAAAAATAATATACCATAGAAAACAATTTTATATTTGCGGTTTGGCAAGAACATTATGTATGGATTTTGACTGCATTGTTAACTTTGTTCGTTGTTTAAGTATTCAATTGGATGAATAAATACATGGAATAGAAAAGAATAATAAAAATGTAATACATAGACTATAATTAATTGATACATAAAGTTCATAATTCATTAAATTAATAAAGCTAAAACTCCATTGTATTGCGATAAATTTCGATTGTATGCGCGCTCGATAGATGGCGTTGTACCTGTCTGAATCGCGCTATGGTTTCGTTACCGAGCGCAGTATAAGTAGTACTTTAAAATAATTCGATAATTTTCATTTGATAGCGCCACCTACCTATGAAAAACCATTTCGAAACTAAAAAAATATTGTAGCTATATTCGGAGAACTTAAGTTAGCCGGATTAGATAGTAGATTTATTATTGTTACTGAAACAGTTATTTAGGCGAATAGTTTATTAATATAACATAGACATAGGTAGTTACAATATCTAGTTGTTTACGTGTTATTTAGTTTAGTTATATTTATTTTGTAAGTTAGTAGATTTATGTTTATTTAGCTCGTTGAAAAGAAACAAAAGAGATAGAGAATGGGTTCTAAGCAAAGCAGTAGCTGAAGTCCAAGAAATTATGAGGTCACCTAAAAAAAAAGAAAGAAATACACTTACAAAAAATAAATGAGATCCCACCAAAAACATTAAAATAATGTAAAAAAATGCCAAGTCTCTCGATGCAGTCTTTCCATCGTAAAAAGTTTTGAGATCTCATAGAAGCCAAGTCCTATTCAAATTATTTTGTAGTTATAAATCAACATTTAGTAATTGTATCAATAGTTTTCTTTATATTATAATTATAGTGACTTGGCAATGAGCACAAGAAGAAACAAAACGGCATATTTGGAGTTGAAAGTCACACACCGCATGCGTAAACATTAATATCACAAAATTAATTTTCTTTTGGTTTATCCGTGTCGTCCCAACCGAATTTCGGCAACGGCAGTCAGTCTCATCCAAGACTAGTAAACTGCGCAGGACATAAATTATAATGCACAAGTGTGTACGCAAACACTAGTGTTAGTGTACTCTCGGTTCATTTACTTTCTTATAGCGATGGCCCGTAAGGTACTTATTTTTTATTATTGCATTGGAGCATGTAGTCGGTAGTGATCTGATCACAGGTCTCGTCAGTAACATTTGCACATAATTCCAGGCAGCAAGCAGCTTTTAATTGGTGCTCATTGCCAAGTCACTATAATTATAATATAAAGAAAACTATTGATACAATTACTAAATGTTGATTTATAACTACAAAATAATTTGAATAGGACTTGGCTTCTATGAGATCTCAAAACTTTTTACGATGGAAAGACTGCATCGAGAGACTTGGCATTTTTTTACATTATTTTAATGTTTTTGGTGGGATATTATTGTACAGAATGTTTTGAAGACGAACCAACATAATTTTAGGGTTTTTAGGGATAAAGGTTAAAACGGGACCCTACAAGTATGACTCTGCTGTCCATCCGTCTGTCTGTCTATCTGTCCGTCTATCAGGGCCGAATTACCCCAAAAGGCAAAGTAGGCGACTGCCTACTGACTGACTTGCCAGATGAAATCAGTAAGAATTGGGGGTGAGGATTGGGGTCCCTGGATCTAAAGATACAGGTACTACCATCTATGTGCACCGCTTTTCCGAGTTGTGAACCCACAGATTTAGATATAACTTTAAATTAACCCTTAACGACCCAGTATGCTTCTCTAACGTAACGGACCAGTAGTGTCCACCAGACACATTACTTAAATAAACGAATTAAGAAAATAATACAATGAGTTAACTAGACTATTATGTGTTTTTGTATTATGGTAATAGCTGTAGCTTTGATGTGTATATAACTGATCATATTTTTTCTTACTATTTCGATGCAATTTTTATTTTTCAAAAGTATCAAAGAAAACGTTTCGGTTCATATATCAAAGAACTACTAAGATATTTTTGATATTTTTGAAAGACAAATTATGACAACGCTTCTTCCTTTCCGCAGCAGATTCATATGACTAGGCTGCAGTAAGTTCCTGTTAGAGATAATGATAACGTATGGTTACGTCATTTTGTTTTGTCTTCTCGTAGTGAAAGGCATTACCTAATCAGTTGCGATTTTTCGTAAAAGTTTTTTTGTGTATCCTTCTTGCGTAAGTACTAATCAGGGTTCAGAATTTTCCAAATAATTATTAGTCCAATGCCTACAACATCTATAAAATTTTGATAAAAATGTTTCGCGACCATCTATTTCTTTTGCGTCCAACTAAACACTCATGATCTATCTGGATGGTACCAACACACCCTTCTGGAGTTTTAGTATTTTATCTTAGATTTGTTTGAAGTGCAATTTGTGCAAAAAATCGAAGACATTGTATTGACCCAATAATCTGCATTGGGTAGACATCGTATCTACCAATCTGCATTGGGTCCACATGGTGGCCTCTCATAGAAAGGAGGCCTGTGCCCTAGCAATTGGAGCATTATACTGATTATATTCGTTTAGCTAATCGCACCTATTTTTTTATCGTAAACAAAAAAAAAACAACACGGTCCTTTTTGGTGCATATGAGACTGTATAATCTAATCTGTGCTGTTTGATTTTTAGCCATTTCTTAGAACGTATGAGTGAACAACTGCTTTATTATAACAAACGTTTCTAAGCACCAATATAAACAAAATGCAAGTACAAAGACAATGATTGTAACAAGAACAAAAGTCTTAAGAGTTGCAATTGGTTACCCGACACTATGTGATAAAGGTTTATGTAAATAAATAATCTACTTTCGAACCAGAGTCAAACAAAATGTTACTGTGTTTGTTGGACACTTGTGGGTTGATAAGTTACTTATTTAGTTTTTTATTAATAAATATTTAAATATCCCTATTAAAAAAGAAAACATTGCAGGTTTGGGTTTATAAAGAATTGAAGATAGATTAGATAAAAGGTCGATATTCAAAAATAAATACTTTAGATTTTATTACGACTCAAACGCAAAATTGTGTCCGCGAGACACTTGTGGGCCGTTAAGGGTTAAGGGAGCTTCCCCATAACGCGATGTGACGCAATTCGAGCGATTCTAACTACAAGTGAAAATCTTCATTACCACTACGACATATGACATAAAACGTGCGGTAGTCTACGGGTAGATGAAAAACAAAATACGCTCGCCACGACGACGTCAAGTCAATCGAATTGCATCATTATGTCATAGTGACAAGGACGATTTTCATTTTAGTTAATAGAAATTGCAAATCGCACGAATCGCGTCATGGGGAAGATCCCTTAGCGATCCTGGACATTTAAACATAGAATTGCCTCCTCTGGCAAATGCAAACAAAATTTTATTTTTCAAAAGACTACTGGTAAAATGGTGAAGAGTAGACTTGATTTTATTGTCTTTACGATTAGACATCTACCAAAGCACCAATCAAATTTAAAAAAATTCGCAGTAGAACATGCATTTCTATTTCTGTGCTGGGGTTGCGGGACCAAGGGATTACCGTGACCCCGGTACGTAAAGGGCTATTGAAGGATACCGTGGATTTTAGTCAGTACAAGTCTGACAGTTGCTCCCGCCCTGCCCCGGGTTGGGGGAGGACTCATTTGATGATTTTACCACGATAAAATTAGAAAATCTATTAAAAAATTTTCACAGATTGGAGTAGTTTGGAGCAATCTGTACCAACGGGTCTAAACCACGGTAGTGGTAATTTCTCGCTCTCTATAGTTTATTTAAGTGATTTAAATGTCCATGGTCTATGGTTTTTTAAACGTTCTAATATGGCTTTCGATGACAAGTCATCACATTAACTATTTCTTCTCAATTCCTATTCAGTTATGAGACACCTCTAGATGAGTGGGTTCAATTTTAGGCAGCTATTGCAGTCCATACTTTAAGTAAGTCAATGGATGTCCCAATTTCAGTGTCATGTCCATAGACAATTTAAAATATGCGGTCATGTCAATGTCATTATTGATGACAACTGATAGATAACATTTCCTTATAGTGTAATTGTTATAATTTAATTACATATATTTATTTGTTGTCCATCCTAAAAAATATCCCGTCCCAATACGCCTAACTCCGTCCTCCCACGTTTTATTTCCGCAACACTCGACACTGGCAACAATGGCTAAGGCCGCTTGCCATAATCAAAAAAGAAGAAGAAGAGAAGAAGACAACTGACAGCTGTAGATGACAATGACACTGTCCGTCACCTGATTTCTCCGGCACTTCCACTTCGAAGGAAAACAGAAAAAAATTGTGAAAATTTTGTTGTAACTGTAAATACAAAATATAACGTGATTAAAGAAGCTATATTTAAGTGTTTTAAAATGATTCCATTTACGAGTCAGGTAAACTCTAGATTACTCTTGAATAAATGGTCTAATTTCTTTAAATCGCCTGAAAATCCATCAAAAGTGTTATACCCTTTAAAAAAACGGGGTCTTGTTAAAGTAAGTGGCCCTGAAGCGGCGCCTTTTCTTCAGGGTCTTATTACTAACGATATGAATCACTTTGAAACTGGCGCACGATCCTTGTATGCTATGTTTATAAGTAACAAAGGCAGAGTTTTGTACGATACTTTAGTACACAAATGGGGAAGCGAAACGGATAATATATTTATGCTTGAATGCGACAAAAGTATTCAACATTTACTAACAAAACATCTGAAGGTGTATAAGTTGAGAAGACCTATACAAATTGAAGACGTAAGTGAGATGTACAGATTATGGGCATTAATTGCACCTCCACACAATGACAAGGATTATTGTGATATAGAAGTGAATCATAATCTTAGTGCCTACAAGGATCCCAGGCTGGCAGAACTTGGTCATAGACTAATAACTACACCAGAAATGAGTCATGTTGATTTACGTCAAGTTGTTGGAAAGGATATTGTTATCAAAAGTGATGAAGAAGAGTATCAAACTCTGCGATATAAATTAGGTGTGAGCGAGGGGGCTGAAGACTTGGCCCCTGGCACTTGTTTCCCTTTAGAAGCTAATTGCGATTACCTCCATGGAGTCAGTTTCCATAAAGGTTGTTATATTGGTCAAGAATTAACTGCCCGCGTTCACCATACAGGCGTAGTAAGAAAAAGAATAATGCCCATTCATCTCTTGGATATTAAAAAGGAGGAAGATCTTAAAAAAGATGCCACAATTTGGGCTAATAATGAGAACGGAAGAATAAACTTGGGGAAGTTCAAAGCTCATGCGGGTACTTTTGGTATAGGTTTAATTAGAATAAAAGAGGCACTAGAAGCTAAATCTATAAGTCTTGGGGAAAACCCAATTGAAGTTGCTAAGCCACATTGGTGGCCAGTAGAGGCTCCTAAAGAAAAGTTGAATGTACTTAAAACTGAACCTGATGCGGCATGATGATCTTATAAACAAAATATAAAATTAGGTAATACATTACCATTCAGACCCTTGTCACCATTCAGTTTTCGTTAATTCATGCATTTAACTATTCATTAACCCTTTAACCGCCAGAGTCGTATATATACGACAAACATTTCCTCCCTATCGCCCGTGTCGTATTTATCCGACAGAGAATATTGACGATTATTGTTGTTTTCTTCGATTTTATTGCATCTATTCTATATCTCTCTATTTATGTAGATAGACAGATAGAATACTTTTTATTGTACACCATGATATTTTACAAATCGGAGCTTAAAAGGAGCAGAAAGAGAGGAGAAGAGGAAAGCACGATTCGTAGCCGGGCGCTAGGGGCACGGCAATTGATATTAAGCCAAGCGCTTAAAAGGATAAATAAAGAATTGTAGGTCTATTAAACTCTAATTTTATAACTATAATGGTTTGTTTTCCCTAAGCCACTCATAATAAATCCAAAATTTAAGTTTTCTATAATATATGTTCTGTAGATGTCCATGTAACTTTTTCTAAGCCATAAATAAGATAAACAAACAGGCACCATACTCTACTTATTTATATGGATTCTTCCTCTAAATAAAAAAAAAACAATTATATCAATAAAAAATACTTCGACGAAAACTATCATTGTGTCTAATATGAATTCAGTCCTATTTACAAAAAATATTGTTGTTTGTGTTTAATAAATTAATGGTTTTAAATCCATTGTATTGTCACACTAAAGAAAAGATTATTAATATTATATTACTTTCTTACAGTAACATGGAAGCTAAAACACCAAAGGACGAGCCGGAGCAGATTGTCTATGATTTCAAGTGTGTTTCATGTGGGCTAGAGGAAAAAACTCACTACAAAGGCACAAAACCACCATTTTCTCGCAACATTGTACTTAAGTACCCAAGCTATGTGATGAAGGACCCTTTCAGTCCACCAGGGAAAGGAGAAATACTGGTTCTAGGATCTGACTGCGTTATATGTGAACAAAATGTGTGCATCAACAAAGAGTGCAGTTTATTTTATAAAAAAATGTATTGTGTAGATTGTGCTAATAAATTATTAGAAACATTTCCTGTTGAAATAAAAAGTAAAATTGTTCAAATAAAGAAGAAGTAATTTTTGTTACTATTCTTTTTTTATTTTGTTGTATTTGGTAGAGCTAGTCTAATATTATGGCAGAAGAAAGGGCCTGTTGAGGACATGGCGAAATAAAGCAAGAATCGCCGTATCCAAGAGAAATCATCTCTAGATTTCGCGCCAAGAATGAAATTCTGCGGTGAATTCTACAATACATAAGCGGTAATACTACACATTTTTAACAGACTTCAAAAAAAGGTTCTCAGTTTGACCTGTATGTTTGTTCGCGTTTATCTAGCGTTTGGCTGAGCCAATTTTGATGCGGTTTTACATATACTTATACTTTTTTTTAAATGTGCCTAAAGCATTTATGGAAGAACAGGATTTTCCAAAAAAAAACCGATTAGTTAGCACATCTTACCTTTTTTATAATCTGTACAGACTTGTCTGCAGCGACAGCCTGCTTCTTTATAAAAGCACCGTATAACTGATGCCCGACTTGCGAATCGAACCCAGGACCTCGAGCTCTGCCGTCTCTGGACGCCCTTATCCTCTGTTTACAGTCCATTGACAGGCCTGTTGGTCTAGTGGTTAGTGACCCTGACTGCTATAATAATAATTAATTAATTGTCTAGTACCCATAACACAAGCACTGCTTAGCTTGGGACTAGATGGCGTTGTGTGAAAGTTGTGGAATATTTATTTATTTATATATATATATAGGGTGTCAAAAGAAACTTGTTAAGCCGTTATTGAACTGAATTGATAATATCATAGAACCTCTGTATGTAAAATAGGAAATTTAATGGTATTTGCAATATGACGCAAAAATGAAGTTGTTGTAAACTAATGACTAACGAAAAAAAAAGAATATTAAAAAAAAAGTTTCCTCAATTTGTTTTCTTAGACAGGAGTGTATTGGGTCATGAAATAAAAAACTCTCCTTATAAAATACTGTTTACTTTGGCTTTCCAGTCCGATTTACAGTATTTTCATTAATTTTCACAAATTGTATTCAATAACACAGTTATATTCGACCGAAACTCTAGTTCCAGTACTTAACACATTTTAATATAATACACAAATTCAAAGCCATAAAATGAAATGGGGTACAACGTGCCCACAATGGGTACCGCAAGTCGTTTGCGATCATCTTATGCCACATCTCATTCCAAAAAAAAAATTATAACCTTAAAATTAATAAAGATAATTACAGCATAGTTATATTAAGTTGTATATATTAATAAGCTCTAAAAACAGGACAAACTTAAATACACGTTTTGTCTTATGTTCCAGTCACTCCAATCTGATAGCACCACATTACTTTCATACCCCTTCGAACTGTCCAGTGACTGCCCACCGCATGCTATACGATCATCGTAGTAATTATAGGTACAACAATAAAATAAAACAAAATTCATATTATAAAAGAAATGACACATTCTTTTGTTAATTCGTATAACGTCGAATTTATTGCTTCTTTTCGTTAGCGAGTTCCGTATGCCGCTATAAGCAGCTAAAACGGTGGTACAAATATGATATTCGAGAGATTATCTTTTAAATACAATACATGGGAATTACGTACAACATTTATTTTTTCACGATTCTAAACGACGAAGTAGATTTGTGATGGACTATAGCGTAAATAGATCATGCTAGTGTTCACTATAAAGATATAAAATGGACAGGTTGCTCCGTAACGTCTTCAGGTAAATTGCCGTTATATACAATTACTATAAACCATACTTTCTACGTGAGATTATATGATTTACGATCACTAATTATTTTAAAATCTTATTGAACTGGGCAGTGTATGTGATTCTGTCGTCACCTATGCGTATTAATTTATTTAGTTTTACATTAAAAGAACTATGAAAGCAGTTAAAATTGTTGAGAAGATTTTTAGAATTTACTAAATAAATTTAGGGTAAAATGGTTTTTACAGAGATAGTATTAAGTAAGAGGTTGTTGATCCGACTACCACAACATACTTGCCTAACATACAAAGATCTGCCAATCAAATAATAGTACGCGCCTGGACGGGTGATTTTTTTTGTTCAATGTCGATTGCGTTTAAATAGACATTATAAGCGGGGTGGGGTACTTTTTGACTAATTTTATAGATTACAAATATTTAAGATAAATTAACAAAAATGCTCACAGCCTAAATGTACATAATTATAATTTTGACATACAATATCAATTTTGCGACAGCCATTCACACACAAATACCATTTAATTACAGACACTAAGTAAGAAATGCACATCAGTTGAAGCTATAGCTATTTATAAGAAGTCTACTAGTTTCATAACAGGAGACATAGAGTACAATGATGAAATTACATTTACTTCACACTATATGAGCATATATTTAACATGAAAGATTATTATGAACGAACAGAAAAAATAAAATTAAAATTCAATGACCTAACTCTATAAAATAAGTGCTTAAACAGTACGAAGCAGTAATTTTAAAAATACCACCTAGCGATATTGTATCGACTTTCAAAACATGTCGAATGACACCGCAATTATACAAAACCTACATTAAAAAACAAAATGACCGTAAGATTCCTAGTTCAGTTTCACGTTCATAGAAACATCATCTAATTTAGATAATTTAAAAAAGGAATACTACAGTTATTTTCCTAATAGCCGCCAGCTACAGCCAGTGTTTGCTTACAAATTAAATAAATAAAAGCACATCGACAATTTAGTAGTTCTATGAAACATAGACTTATATTTCAAAGGAGTACTAATTTCTTTTTTAATCTAAAGAGATGATGCAGTCATGTTTAGTTTCAATACAAATTCAATTTTTACACAAATCCTTTAGAATACAATGTTTCAATAATTTTGATCTATAAAGGTACCTAGTAATTTAATATTAGGGGTGCTAAACACCTGTTCTGGCCCTGTAGAGAAGTGGTTGCGTAAACACTCTGTAGTCTTTAATAGATTTTCAACTTTAAACCCTATTACATAAAGTTGATAATCTATTATAAACTACTGGGGCCGTGTTATGACGTCTTAAAACCAGCCTTGTTCCAGTGAGAGAACGCGGTGGCGCTAGACAACTTGTATAGCTGTCTCTTTCACTCATTGGAACAAGCCTGGTTTTAAGACGTCATATTACGGCCGCTGAGCTTTTAAGTTTATGCTTGCCCCTTATCTACAGGACTTGATCGGCAAACTTTGTTCAGCATCGCTGAATCGAACCGGTTCGACACAATTTGAAATACACCGAATGGCTTTTTCTTGAATGTATCTTTAGTTTTTAAAAGGGATATTTACCATGCTTAATATTTTATATTTCGTACTGTTGCAAGCGCCATGATCACGGATAACGTACTAATGATAGTTTTAACGTTTTTTTTTTGTACGTGTCTATTATGTCGCCGATAACTATATGAACATGTGTGAAGCATCCCTAATCTTCGTGACAGTTTTAGCGCCTTTAACCATTTATTGGCACCTTTTATTTCGACTGCATTAACAATAGTGCTGCACTCGCAGAAAAGAAAGATCAGTGTATTTTTGTAAATACTTTAGAGTGGTAACACTAAAGCTTCTTTTTGTAGAGCAGCATAAGTGTCATATTGGCTTGTATGTTATCCATTGATGTCTCACATACGTACACCGCCCAACCGCGCGGATAAGCGTAGCTAATGTTTCCAACGTCCTTCCGCGCGGTTTGGCGGCGCATCAGCACGAAATCCGTTTAGCCGCCTCCGTCCTCCGCAGTAGGAGGCGTTATAATGTGACTACATGTTATCATGAACTTTGCCAATGCTTTATCACCCTAAGGTTACCATTATAACATACAACGTGATTTTTGATGATTCCATATTTTTTACTTTATTGAACTTTCCGGACCTATTTGGGCACTTTTGCTAGCGTAATGATCACGGATATCAATCAGTGACCATGTTGACTGCAGGCCATGAAGATGAGGTAAATTGAATTTTTGGGACAATCGTATGTATACCTGTTTCTTGCATTTCCAAAAAAATACACTGTATAAATGATGTTGTAATCTTGTCACACTAATGTCTTTTCAGCGAGTGCAGTATTTTTCTAATCTAGTCTATATCAGCCTGTTTTTAGAGACTAATATAGAATAGACATCGTCATGTTCTAATTTATACTACGAGTTCAAGTAATAAAATGCACAACGCGACAAAATTTTGTCACAAATTATCTCGATATGACACAAGACATGACAATAGGACAAAAACATTAAACTGACTTCTAAAAAATCACAAAAAAGTGGAAAATAACTTTTCTTTCGGAAGTCGGTGACTTTGTTTCTTTTTACCTTTTTGCTACTTCCTTTTTTAGAAGTCGGTTAATAAGTTTTATTTGTCATTATCTCGGTTTAAAAGTGAGATTTCGCGTTGCGCATTTAAATCTAGCCTTTTGTGATGATAAGTCTGGAATGTATTCTAAACATCGATGTTTTATACAAACTCTTATTTTCTACGCGAACCAAATATTAGTACTTTGTCACTGTAAATTTTCAACCTAAATAATAATTATATCATATACTTACTGAAACGCAACGATCACAAATCTATGTATATATACATTTAACTTACACATAATATTTATTAGAAACAACCAAAAAAAAAAAGTAAATTTTTCGTCACATCATTTGCCCTTTTTCAAATGAGATGTCAATTTTTAAATTAAACTTTTTTTTTATATTTATTAGACAGTCTATGCAACGTATTTAAAGAAATACATATACATTATAAATAGTTCAACCACGGACAGCGGTGGTTGACGACTTTCGACCTTATTTTTAAGGAAAAAGTCATTATTTGCCAGTGCCCTCAGTTGAACATTTTTTATTTTATTTTGAGACCTCTTGTCTGTGGGATAAACAGATCAAACTCATAAAAGTTGATACAATTTCTTGAAACACTGTGTCGAGATCTTATTCATACCGCGAGCACAGAGTATATGGGTGCAAACTGACTAGGGATAATCATTTTTGCCCGTCGCTTCAATTTCTCCACTCATGCGTCGTAAATGTCTCAAAATATGTCACAATATTGTTGACCAACCGTAGTCTAATTGCACCATATTGTAAATGGACATAATTATGTTTCACTGAAAAATCATTTTTATTTTTTCGTTTAACAATATACAGGGTGTAACAGACAGCTCCCCGCAAACGTTAATGATGGTTTCTGCATGCGTAGCATGGCACCGTAGAAACGGATTTTGACGTTGGAAGAAAAGATAAAATGACAGAAAATTTAAATGATTTTTACCAATTATGCATGGTAATGGTTTAAATGTTTCTATTCTTCAATGGTGTACGGATCGTGCCATACTCGTGCAAAAAAGAGTTGAATTGTGTAGAAATAACGATGAAATTAACTTTGTAGGTCATGCTACGTGTGTTGGATAGGCCAATTAGCCCATGACTTCAGACCATGGTTAAAAATTACGGAAAACTGGCCCTTACACCCCGTATAGTCGTGTTTTGCGTCAAACGCAGTGACCATAGATCATTTACTTTTCATTTGTAATACGAACATTAAATTAGTGCTCTTTAGTCTTGTTCTATTTTCTTTTAAAACTCTATGCCCGCGATATTTTACGCTTCAAAAAGCTGTAATTCATAGTTTCATAAACAATTCTTCAAAAAAGAACTCAACATTATGAGTGTACAGTACTGCCTAATCCTTTAGAGATTACAGGCATTATCATAATCAGTGGAACTTTTAAACACTTCGCGATACATTTGGCAGTTCATAAAACAAAAATTCAAATACTATCAGCCGAGAGTTGAGGTCGCGAAGTAACCTGTGTGGTGGTGCCGTCGGGCTGGGCGGCGGCGGAGGGCTAGGGCTCCGGCGGGGCGGCGGCAGAGCGCTAGGGCTCCGGCGGGGCGGCACAGAGCGCTAGGGCTCCGGCGGGGCGGCGGCAGAGCGCTAGGGCTCCGGCGGGGCGGCGCCGGCCAGCGCGTCCAGTGCGTCCAGCGCCAGCGACAGGTGGGTGAGCGGGCCCGGGCCGCGCGGCGCCGCCTCGTCGGGCTCCGAGTCGGGCTCGGCCGGCTCAGACGCTGCGTCGTCGCCCGAGCTGCCGGATCCAGACCCACCCCTGGTTGCTGTGTTGCTGGGGCCGCCTGCGCATCCGCTTTCTGGCTCGGAGCTTTCTTCCTCTACAATGAAATATCGTTTATGATTAAGGCTACGAATCGTTAGAACATTTTGTTATAGTAGGAACAGTGTTGCACCCGTATCAAAAGCGAACGTCCATCACGCGTATTAATGTGTCTTTAACCTACTCGAGTTCCTAGGCACTTAGAACTATGGGACTCGTGTAGAATACACAATCGAATCTAGTACATATTTAACACACTTGCTTTGGAAACAATAAGTTTATTTTGTACAAAAAATACGAAATTTGAGTGACGCATAGGTATGTAAGATAGGATAATATGCCTAGCGATCTAAAACAGTTTATAAAGCAAGTTAAGTATACGCATAGATGATTGTACCTGTAGCGTGCTGCAATCTCGCCCGTAACGCGCATGTAACACGTTGCAGCTCGCGCGCCCTCGCTGGCTCTAGCGGTGTGCGTGCATGTAGCAACGTTAACGCGCGCACAGGCGCTAGCAAGGCGCGTAGAGGTGCGCGTGCGGCTGCGGATATGAGTTCTTCTAACAAAGCCTCCCCGGCCCCGGCCCCGGCCCCGGCCCCCGGGCTGCTGTCCGCGCCGTCTGCGTTGTCTGAGCCCGTGGAGCCTCCGCCACCCAACTATTACAAACACAGCCAATACGTTAGACAAAACACATAGTGCAAAGAGGAAACTATGTATATTCTCATAAATCCAAAACTCCAGGTTAAAAACCTGTCGTACGCTGTATAATTACATAGTTAAAATATATGAAACACGAAACTCCTGGAGATCTAAAAAGGTCACGTTAGCAATGAATTGCGATAAAATTTTTCTTTATCTATTATCTACTCTATTGCTTGACCAGTAGAATAGAATAGAATAGGTATTCTATTTTACGATTTTTATCGCAATGCATATTTAGTAAAAGAAGAACAATTTAAAACCTTAGTTTGATATTATGGTGAGAGTTTGCACGACACACTTGAAAGACACAAACTGAACAAAATATTAGGAAACCACTGTAAAATACGTAGTATGCGCGAAGGCCACATAATCCTAAAAAAATATATTTTAGTTCAACAACTTAATAATCAAATTCATAAAGCACAATATACCTTGGGATAATAATGCTGCATGAACTGGTAGATGACAGGGTCCTCCAATGACTCGCGTTCGTCTAACAGCACAGCGTCCACATACTCGGTAGCGACGCTACACTCTAGAAGCATCTCTTCTAACTTCGAGTCGGCCTGGAAATAAGACATTTTTACATAAACAGCGGTCGTATTATGAAGTCTTAAAACCAGGCTTGTTCCAGTGAGTGAACGAGGTGGCGCTAGACGACTTGTATAGCTCTGTCTCTTTCACTCACTGGAACAAGCCTAGTTTTAAGACGTTATAATACGGCCCCAGGTCATAAGGAACTGCTAGTTTACGTCTAAAGATGCGATTCCACCAGTCTGCTGAACTGTTCTGCACAGTGTGTGCAACCAATGTTTACTGTGGTCGACTCACTCAAGCGAACACGAACAAATATACGCGCACATTCAACAGATTATTTTGTGCGCGCACAATGAGCGTTCAGACACGCACTGTACTGCACACTTGAGCAGTGGACACACTTGTTGTTGGCGAACTCAAACTTCCATTACCGGAGTGAACATATTGATTTATGCGCACGTTATTTATTGTTGCTTTTGCAATTCAGTTCAGGTACAGCAGGTGAACAGAAGATAAAGCGATACCAGCTTAGTATCCGCACTGCTTAATTTTGGCGGAATAGGGTAGTTTCCTGCATAAATAAATTGAAAACCTGTTTAGTCCGTTCATAGAATATTGAAAAAAAAAGAACAAAGATAAAACGCTTCGAAATTCGGGAGTGGGGGCGTGTGACGTCATGACGCCTGTAAAATTATACCGACCAAGTGCAAAAATACAAAAAATACGGGTCAAATAATTTTTGCTAAGTTATCTGTCGGTTTTTTTATAGCCTTTTGTGCAATAACAGTAGAAACTCTCAGTCGTTGGTGAACCAAATTAATAAATAAAATAAAACTCAGACTTTGCGAAGTTAAGTGGTGTTATCATAAATGTTAAAAGAAATAAAAATCTCTGCACTGTTTTCAAATTATTATAAACTAGCCACCCGCCACGGCTCCGTACGGGTCTATATCTCAATCTCTACTACATTATGCATGTTATATACATATAAACCTTCCTCTTGAATCACTCAATTATTAAAAAAAACCGCATCAAAATCAGTGGCGAAGTTTTAAATATCTAAGCATACATAGGGACAGACAGACAGCGGGAAGCGACTTTTTTTATACTATGTAGTGATGTTAAGGTGTGTCATGAAAATATAACTCACTGGTGAAGAGGCGACCTCTTTCCAGAACGCAGCGAAGTAGTTGAACCGTAGAGGGACGGCCTCCAGGGCGCACAGTGCTGACAACAGCACCAGTTGCTCCGACATGCAGCGCTGACTACGAGCCACTCGGCAACATGTGTCTGGAATCAAAGAACATTGTTGGTGAAAACGATTTCTTTATTAAATACTAGCTGTACCCTGCCACGCTTCGATGTGGCACAAAAAAACTGTATTTTGCGGTCGCGATATGTGACTGATGCAAAAAATAGATAAAAACAATCCTTGAAGCGGAATAAACAACATGCTAAAATTTCAGCTCAATCGGTGCAGAACTTTTTGAGTTTTTGAAACGTACACAAACCAACATAACATTTTATATATTTAGATTTAGGGTTATGCTCGCGTTTGACACCAATTGCCTGATGGTAAACGATGATGTGGTCTACAGTGAAAAACGCTTGTCTAGAAATTGATAAAATGTTGGCAGCCTGGTTAAAATACGGTAATGTATTGAGGGTGTTTTTAGATTTTCAGTATTTATAATTAGCGCTTAAAATTCAATGTCTTTTGGAGTATTACAGAATACTTTATGGATCAAGTATCTCATGGTCAGATTTATGTGTTGGAAACAATACTAACGATCCGTTAAAAAATTGTTTCGTTAGAGATTTCATTTTGATTTAGACACTTAGTAAATTTAGTTTAGTACGTTTGTCATTTCACATTAGCAGCAATAATTGCTCAATCTACTGCAGTGGCGATCGTTGGTAACATTTAATTGGATACTGACCTATAAACTTATGGTAAGGTCTATAGGACGTGGCCAACCGATGCGCATTATGCTTGTCATGCGAGGAATGCGGTGCTATGGGTGCGATGGGCGCGTGTGTCGCGCGTGTGGCGCACACGTGCGGGTGTCTGGGCCGCGCCGCACACTGCGCGCCTGCCGCCAGCGGGACCAGGGCGCCCAGGGCTGCGCCACCGCCTATCATTACTACTTCCCGGAGAACACCTGGAAGGACAGAAATTAATGTTAGTTCCGGATAACATGTATAGTTAAAATACACCTTTCTATTTTCATATAATGAGTTGTCATAGTAATTAAACTTAAATTATAAACAGTCCATCACAGATGTAACTAAAACTCTTATAACAAAAATGTATTCAACGCTAATTTCGTAATAACCCCTGTTTAAAAATTCATGGACGGCACAACAAGAATTATGCCCTATAAATTTCGTAAAACATAATTCAACACAGTATTCACATCGAAATGCAATCAGTCGATAATTGCTTTGCAACAAAAACTTAGTATTAAGTAAAAAATAGTCTTTTGTAATGCTACAGACGAACGAAATCGTGGTATATTGGACAAAGTTTGTATGAGGTAGAAAAACATACCTAATGCAGCGTCCCTCAGATGATTATGCCTATGATGTAAGTTGAGCATAGTGAGCAGTCTCCTAGCACATTCAGGCCAGTCTTTACAGGCCAGTAGCAATGCTCTAGCCTCCTTGTTGTCTCGTCTGGTCCGTAGAGTACGACATAAGGCTCGTGCCCATCGTAAGGCGGCCGTTAGTTCAGCTCGCACGGCACCCGCGGATCCGCCCGCGCCGCCACCTTCTACGTATACTGCGTGGAGACTGTGGAGAGCCTAGATAGAGATAAAAAATAGATATTTTATTTCACTGGTTCTTTTTTTCATCTATAATAAATGTCAGAATATTCAAGTCCCAGAAAAAAGATACTACATCTATGGATTTTCTCTCGCCAATAATTTATTTTTATTTTCATTTCTATTAATGCATTTTGTTGATAATTGCAGTTAGTTGACACCAACCACAATATTTTCTATAACACTTTATTTTATGCCCAAATAGATTTTAAGTTGCTTTAAAATCTATGAATTCTTGATAAATGTCATCGACTGCTATTGCCATACAATATAAGAAGAATCGCGTTTTAATAGATCATTAAATGTATGACAATTTATTAGGGTATTCAAGGTTTCATCACCTAATGCTGAGAGAGTAAGTCTCTTTGAAATCATTTTTTTTTTAAATTCAGCTTTTCAGTGTTAAATTCTTAATTAACGAAAATAACATGTGCAAACATAAAGGTTTGACCGTCTCGCGTCGCAGCAAGACTTCCCGAAGCCTCCACCGTAAGTATATTACATCCAGCAGTTTCCCTCGAACTTCCCACTCAGCTAGGAATAATGCAACTTACTTCAAACGTCATCTGTAGTCCGCCATTATAAACAACGTAAAGTCTGTCATCCTCATTTTCAACCAGAGTGCAGAAAGCAGAAATTAACGTCGACCAACACGTCCTGCCATTTAAACCTGAAAATTTAACAAATTTAGAACAACTGCGTCTAAAGCTTATAAATCAACCTTGGTAACAAAACCAGTGTTAGCTGACCTTTCATCGTATTGAAGCTCCGTACAACGCTAGGCCAGCTCAAGTTGTTACTGACTGATGTTCGACCTACTGTACCATGAGTAATTGGGTTAGTAAATGTTTGTCAATGAATATTGGTTACAATGGGGACGACGGCTGTGAAAGAGATGGCGCTAGTTTAGCTTGTTCCAAGAGCTGTGATTGGTTGAGAATCTGTTAGTGTCTTTCTATACAACATGCATCAAAATGGTGTAGTATTTTTAAGGATGCGGCAGAGATTGTAAAATTTAACAACTTTTTTTGTGAGGCTTTACATCATATGAATCTCCCCCCCGGCCTTGTCGATGAAATTAAGCAGAAACAGAATTAATAAATCAATATTACTGACGTAACCACTTTCTAGAACCCCACAGCTCGAGTGGTTGGGCCTACACTTGCCTTGACTACAATGGGACAGATGGCCGCGCGGCAAATGCCGCCAGTTAGTCGGCATAATATAGTAGTATTAGTCTCATGAAGAAAACTGTTTATTTCCCATACTACATCCATAAAATGACCAGACTTTTTAGATACATTCTGTATTAATTCTTAGCCACCAACAAACCTCTTTAGTCAGATTGGGACATAGCTATCGTCACGCCATCTACAATTAGCTTTGACAGCCCTTCCCCATTGTTTCTAGTACTACTTTTACTAACAAAAAATCGCACATGTACTACTATAATGTAGATAATTTAAATAAGTGTTACGTGTAAATACGGGGCTAAGGTGCGAAGCAGGGGAATATAATGATTTTATTTTAAGGGAGCTATTTAATATACAAAAGGTAGCTTCTTTGCGTGACACTTTAAAGATAACACTAGCGATACTAAGACATTGAAAGCTATGATTAAAAAAAATTGTAAAGAAAAATAAAATAGTCTATTTCCAAGCTAGCTCAGTATATTATGCTTCTAAAACTGCGTTTAGCACGGTAGCTTCTCTACGAACATTATGTTTCATTTTACGAAACGAGAATTTAAAAAAAAAACGTATATTTTATTATAATGAGTTTCAACTGAGAAGGATAGTTGATGACGCCATATTGTGACGTCATGCAACACTTTTACGCCCTTGCACGGTTTAAAAAAAAACATTTATTATTTGAAAATAAGTCTAAAAATTATTAGCACAGAGCATTTTATTGCTAAATGTTATTTACAGGTGACTGTTGACCATAGAGACTATCCTTCTTAGTTCAATCGCACTATACAAGTACAATCGGCAAAGCTGAATCATGACCCATTTTGACAATAAATCGTTTGAATCCGTCAAAATAACAATGATCAAAACTGTTACCATGGATAAGTATGTTTTCGCGAATGTGGAGTTAATTGTATTTAAATGTCTGTAAGAAAATAAGCTTATGGTGGGTCATGATTCAACTTTATCGATTGTACATAAGAGTCAGATGTTGCATGCTCGTTATTTTCATCATAGGTAGCAAGTTTCTACAAGCATGATTTTTGTTTACCCTAAAAAACTCTTCTCAGAGGTCATATGCAAAAAAAAAAACAGTTTTTTTCCAATTTTAATTTACAGGAAAAAAATATAAATGTTTCAAGTTTTTTTACTTGACTTACGTCCAACAATGGACTGCACTGGGCTGAAATGATGATGACGATCTTTATTTTTCTGTTTCAATTCCTTTTCACGACTACCCAAAAGGAGTGTAATGTTTTATCTGAATGTTTTCAGTCTATATAGAAATGTTTAGGGTAAACAAAAATGTGAGCCGTCACGGGACGCCTGGCAGATGTGAAACATCGACATTATTTTGTAAAAGTAATATGCAGAAAAGAACAGATTACGATAGGAACTAAAGATGGCATAATGATAAAATGAAATATTACGATTATTTTCCAGAAAATGATGACTGTTTATTTAATAAACATTTATTTTCATTAAATACAAAAATTTAAGAATTTATTTCAAATGTCAGAATCGCAGTCGATTGCGCATGGCGACGCGTCGCCACACCGTACACACTACTGCATATAGACTGTATATATATACCATCATATAGCGTGGCGACGCGTCGCCACGCCAGAAATCGGTTTTACGTGCGGCTATAGATGTTTCACATCAAAAAAAAAGGGTTGCACTCTGGGAGTGCCGGCAGAAGTGAAAACTTGAATAGAAATAAACACACACGAACATTCGCGCAAGCGCCCTGCGCCGTCTTACGAATTGTCGATCAGGTCACGTGTCCTGACGCGAGTTTAACATGGTTTACCCATTCCAAAAAAAAATGCACAACGCCGCTAAAGAAGTTTTCACTTCAAAAAATATCTATTTCAGGGATAACATAAAAAAAGGAATCGATAAGTCTACAAGCTTCATTTTATTAGTGTTAGAAGTGTATAATACCTATGTGCTCACCCTGTAAGTAGGCGGAGAGCGTGCTTCTCCGGAAGGCAGCCGCCTCCCTGCCGTCAGCTGACTCGCTGCCGCTGCTGGCTCCGTTCCCGCTGCCGTTGCCGCTGCTCGTGCTGCCGTTGTTGCCGTTGTTGCCGCCGCGAGCTGCTAGGATGCGGGCAAGCCTGTATCGATAGTAAAAGTGTGACATTAAATAAGATGGTGTTATCAGAAAGTACTGTTAAGATTCCCAGCTAAAGGGTACATACAAAGAAACAAGACAGTTAAGAAGCAGTTTTATTTTCAGAAGGATTCGGCTTAAAGTACTTTAGATAGAATTTAATCATTTACTATAGAATTTGATCCTTATGAGCAACACTATCGAAAGGTGTTATAACCCAGGTGTGATTTTTTTTCCAGAATCAGCGGGTCCGATTCCTGGCCAGGATTATTGATTTTCTAAAATCCAATGATTCAGTTTTAGTTTTCATCAAAATCGGCCTCGAGACTCCTTTCAGTATTTTTCAATATCCCTCTTAGTTTCAGATATAGCCATCCACTAAATTCACTCTGTGTATTTATGCACGGAAACTTGGAGCACTACAATAGTAATGTGTCTTGTTTTCGTTGTTATACAAAGTCAGTAAATAAACAAATAAATTATGTTGCGGACTGCATTAATTGATTAATATTTATGAATCGCTCCGAATATTGGTGCTTTTCGCCATCTCTTGGTACTAAATAAAAAAATAAATAAAAAAAAAGTCCTCATCGAACCACTGACCTCAACAACTCATCGGCGGCGCCAGGATACAGATGTGCATGCGGGGCTATATTCCTGAACGCCCAGTGTATGTTCTGATGTTGGGCCAGTGAGCGCGCGAACGCACTGGAGCGGCGACAACACAGGCGGAGGAGCGCGTAGTACGGAGGGAGCATGGCGCGGTTGTACGCTACCACCTCGCCGTCTTCGTGGTCCGCACTGTGAGGGGAGATAGATAAAAAATTGAGTAAAATATTGTAGATCAAATAAATTAGTATCTGCATCACTCTAACGACCGTTCTCAATATTCAATCTATCCATGGTTACATACCGTAAACTGAGGTTACTTTGATTAATTTTGAACTTTAACTGACTGTAATTTTTTAATGTGAGATTCTAAAAAAAAATAAAAAATAGGTAATTATCGACTTTTATAGTTCTCTCTGTAAAAGTAAAAAAAGAACAAAAATAATGCGTAGTTTTTTAGAAAAATAAATATAACAATGTGATAAAAGGTAAAATGATTCTGGGGTTACTTTGGAACTCCCCGTTTTTAACATAGAATCTGAAAGTAGCCCCAATAAACTATAGAAAAACAGAAAGAAAAGGTATTGATAAAAAACATAAATTTTTTGCACGCAACGACGTGCCATCACCAGCGCACCCACAAAAAGGATTGTGACAGTTTACCATATTTGTAATCCGAAAAAAAAAATCTACTAAAAGTTGTTCCGTCTTACGCAATTTGCAATTTTATGTCGATAAGTAGTTTCTATCAAATTTACCCCATGATTCAAAGTAACCCCGTTTACCGGTACTTGAGATAATACAACAAAAAATTAAATACATTTTTAACCTCATTATTTTTATTCACCGCCTTATTTCTTATTAAATCTGCCTTTGTACTATGTTTTACGTGTAAAGTGGTAAATAAATAAATAAAAAGACACAGACAAGAAATAAAAGTGTTACGAGTTCGAGTCACGACTGAAGTTCTTTAGTCGCGGCGCTAGTGTCTATGTTATTACATCATAATTTTCTGTAAGCGCGTAATCTAAGCATACAAGTTACTTTGCCATGATCAATAACGACGTATTTCTTATATAATCTTTCTTATAAAATCAGCGTCAGCTGGCAAACTTTGTGTTGCCATCTAGCATAATGCTGAGCTGAGGCCCATTGGCATTAAATTGTTAAGTTATTATTTCCTCTATTGTTACTACTATTTACTGCGTTTATTGTATGGAAAAAATATATAAGTGCTCTATAAATTTATTTGTATTGTTTAGTTTTAAGTTTTAGTGCCAATAAACACAATTTTCTTTCTTTCTACCTGTTCAAAACAATTTAAAAAAATGTTTTTAGTGTAGTACATAAAAACTACCAGACACGTAGCGAACAAACTATTAAATTTTGAAACAAAAAGTAGAATATCCATAGTAAAAAAAAAACATTTTCGCCGTCTTAATAAATAAACTCCCAAAAAAAGATACAATAATCGAAAAGAAAAAACAAAAAGAGAATTCTCAGGGGACACCCGGGTTTGAACCGGGGACCTCTCGATCTGCAGTCGAATGCTCTACCACTGAGCTATATCCCCCATGAGCAAGTGGGCGAAATAGCGCAACACTTCATTTGTGTGATATGTTGATGCCACAAAGAATGTATTTATCAGCTGTTTTGCTGTTAGATAATCTTTTCTCCGATAACTTGGTATTTTTCTATAAACATTTTTCAATAATTAGTCAGTAGGAACGTGACTCACGCTGACGTTCAATATTTATTCCTCCACCTACGCGATTAATGATGTTTTAGAATAACTTGTTTGATGATTCAGTATTTAAGGCTTATTATTATGCAATCTATACTCATATTTTAAAGAGGTAAAATTTGTTTGTTTGTATGTAGGGGGTAATCTCAGGAAGTAATGAACCGATTTTCAAAATTGTTTCACAGGTAGAAAGCTGTATTGGTCTTGAGTGACGTGAGTATTTTTTTATAAGGGGGGGGGGGGGTTAGGAACGTGAGAAGCCGCTGGCAAAGGCTAGTATTTTTATTATTTTACATGTGATTGCCTTTTTAGGCACAAGCTTCATTCATAGAGAGTCGATTTTTCTGCCAGTAAGCTAAAAAGCAATTGAATAACATGGTGTCACAATGCAAACACGTATTCGATTTTTTAAATTTTACTTAATATAACTTGAGTATGTTTTAAAAATTTGAATTCGTACACGTGTAGATAAATGGGTGATTTATTAACCGTGCATAAAACAAATAAGATATCTTAAGTTATAGAGGCGCTGAAAAATATAGAATCTTCTGTATTTACACTACAAAACTGATAAGTATTGCCCATGTTTAACACATTAATTTAATGTATTCTCTTTTCTATTCAGGCCACTCGTAAACGAACCTGTAATTTACATAACTTAAAAGATAAAAAATATAGAGCATACTCACAGTATATAATTAAAAGCGATATGTTTGGTCAGCCGCTGGTTGGCTACAGCCAGCTGTACGTTCTCGGGACAGTCCACGGACACGGCGTGCCAGAACGTTAGCAGTGCTTGTTTGTTCGGATGCACCGCCACCGAGGGCTCCGAGATCGCCGGGTGGTACAGCTCCCAGAGATCGTTGAAGTATTGTCCGAACTGCGGAATTTAAGGTTTCAATTAGAATAGTTTAGCCATGTTTGGTCTTTGTTTTATTATTTCACGTCCCCGGAGGAAAACAGAAAATAATATTTGTTTTGAACTAAAGAAACATCTCTTAATATCGGAAGTAATAAAAGAAACATTAAAAAATATATACGTTCGACTTCAAAAACAACCGCAAAAAAGTTTAAAATAACCTACAAAATAACTTTTCTTTTGAAAGTCGGTGGCTTTGTTTTTATTTCATTGACTTTTTTGCCACCCAGTTTCGAAAGAAAAAATATTTCTACTTTTCCTTCAAAATAAGTCTTTTTTTAAGTGCTAAACACAACGGCAAATATCTCTCACCATAAGTTTCTCCACCCTACTAACGACGCAGTACGACATGACTCCGAAGTAGGCCGTCAGCTTCATGGTGCCGTGCACCGCGATGTCCGTGTACTTGCGAGCTGCCTTCAGCTTGCCCAGCAGCATCGTGTACACCTGGGGAATATCATTGATAAGATATTGATGGCACAGACGGCGTAGAGGCAGAGCGATACACTGCGCAGCTGTTGATCGTATAAATATTATTTTGGAATATCTACTTGTAGATCATATCTACAAGTAGATATTCCAGGTCTGGGCTATTGAAGAACACCGTGAATTTTTACCCGACTACGGCAAAGCCAAAAGGAGGGTTATGATTTTGACCGGTATGTATGTATGTATGTTTATATGTATGTATGTATGTTTGTTTGTTCCCTCATAACTTCTAAACTACTTATCATTACATGACAAATGAGGTCTCGTTAGAAGCGTCTCAGTTGTCCGCTGGTTATAGGGTAGGTGACGTGTCACCAAATCCAATATGGCGCCCTCTAGGGGATGAGAAGTCGTTACCAAAAAAAATTTTTTCGCACAGTATCGACATGGGTATCAAATTAAAGGGCTTGATGAGCACATTTGAAATATATATACATTATATAGCTTTTATTAGCTAATTTTTAGTCAGTACAAGTCTGACAGTCCCTCCCGTCCTGCCCGTGGGAGGACTCATCCGATGATATTACCACTTAAAAAAAAGTTCTGGGTGTTTGTGTATGTGAGTTTCTATGTATGTTTATGTCCGGCAAGCGGTAAGTTAAAATGTACAGAAATGTTTGAAGCATGGCAAACACTCATGCGGTTTTCTCCGAGCGTATCGCCAAAGCGGCGCAAGGTACGGCGGGAACAAAATTTAAGCGAATGAGCCACGCAACAGTGCTAGATTTTACCGTTGATTTGACGATGCTTACAAGAAACTTTTGTGTGAGACTTCTTCCAGCTGAATAACAGAGATGCTCGTACCTGATGCAGCGTGTGATGCGCGGTGTCGGGCAGCTTGGCGTGGTTGGCGTGCGCGGCGTGCGGCGCGTGCGGGTGGTGCGGCGGGGCGGGCGCGGCCGGGCGGGCGCGCGCGTAGCCCGCGCGGAAGTGCTGCGACGGCACCAGCGCCACCAGCAGCAGGGCGGCCGCGGCGCGCACGCGGGCTGCGCCTGCGCCGAGCAGCTGGGCCTCCACCCAGCGCTCTGCTGTACGGAGCGCCCACGCGTGGGCGGCTTTGTTGCGGGGAACCTGGAGAACAAAAGTAGATTCTATTATCTTAAATAATTTATATCGGAAAAATGTTTTTTTTTTCTCTTCAATTTTGCTGGTCAACCACTGTATAACACGTTTTACTTGAGAAAAAATGGCTACCATTCGGAAGGAGTTGGGTTCCGACCCATTCTTTTTTCTATACCCATTGTTTACCCCACATGTAGAACAATTTTATTACAAAATTGAGCAAGCTACACCCCCATAAAATTTTACAGACCGTAACAAATACACTGTATTTTTATGGGAAAAAGAATTAAAAAAAAATCAGACCGACAAATAAAATTGTTTCAGACCCATTTATAGTCACTTCTGCTGACTTTAGCTCAAAGTTAACATGAAAACCTTCAAAACTATTATGTATTAGCTATCCCTACACACTATCGAGTGCTCTTATAAACACACCTGTAGCGCCAGCCACTCCAGCGCCGCATGTGGACACACATCGGCCACGTCCCACAGCCTGGCCAGCACCAGCTGAGTGAAGCACGGCAGGCCGCCGGTGGCGCCCGCGCCGCCGCCGCTACCCTCCACCAGCAACGTTAGTAGCTTAAAAAATGGACCGCAGCTCTGGAATTAGAAATAAAATAACGTGTGTAATAAAGGAAATGGCAGAACGCTTTGGTTCTAATTAATGAGCAAGACGGCTAAAAACATCTAATTAGCCCATCAGATTTAGTTTGCAACGAATTGCAATGGACAGATTATTACTTTTCAGGGTAAATCTACATCTTATATTGAGAGTACATACCTCAGAATGTTTAGCAATGGCCTGGAAGATCATGCTAACTATCTTCTGCGCGAGCGGCTCGTTCCAGCGACACAGGGCGAAGATGAGCGAGCGCGTCTGCTGTAAGTTGAGGCAGTCGCGTGTCTGCTGGTAGATGAAAGGAAACCCCTGTCGACAACAAAGTTTGTAAGTTAAAAATTGAATTTGATTTAGGTGATCATAGACAAATGATGTCCAAAGGGGAAGGATAAGAATCGGCCCGATTCATGTTGTGTCCAACAGAATTTCTATATTAAAGATAATTCATAACATAAAACAATAAAAAATATAATAATTCGAAAATAATATGCAAATAATCATTAATTTAATTAATCATTTGAAAGTTTCTCTTATGTTAACGTTAAAGTTAGAAGTATTTAGTGATCAACTCTATACAATACATTTTTTTTTCGGTGTACTTCTTATAGAAAACTAATTATACTATTAAATTCTATATTTTTTTTCCTTTTTACTAATATATAATTCATCTTTTTTTGGGTTCTGGGCCTAGTCTTCTTTGCAGACTTGGCAATGCCCTTTGATTGTCAATAGTTTATTGCCAGACACATCAGGCTCACGTATCTACCGGAATGCGCAGCGTGTAGTGTGTGCAAAACATATTCGTGTCATGCAGATAGGCTATCTATCTTTATTCTTTTTTCCTTTTCCACGTTCATACATAGTCGTACAACAACCACCCCAGTAGCGAGTTGGTACAAGGTACTAACTACTAACCCAACCTTTCTGAAGAATGTAATTTATGAAACTAATTGATATCGTCTTTCTGCTTATTAACCCTTTAACCGCCAGAGTCGTATATATCCGACAAACATTTCCGTGCCCCTATCGCCCGTGTCGTATTTATCCGACAGAGAATATTCTCTATTTATGTAGATAGACAGGTATAATACTTTTTATGGTACACCATGATATTTTACAAATCGAAGCTTAAAAGGAGCAGAAAGAGAGGAGAAGAGGAAAGCACGATTTGTAGCCGGGCGCTAGGGGCGCGGCAATTGATATTTAGCCAAGCGCTTAAAAGGTTAATTAGAGCTATGGGTTAGTTGGTTTTACGCACATCCTTCGCGACTCTAAATCTCTGGAATAAACTATCATGTTATATTTACCTTCGCATGCAACAAAGCTCTAGCATCAGGTTCCAACAGCGCCAGATGTCCGGCGGCATCCCTTGACCTCTCCACCAGCCCCGCCACCAGCGCCACCATCTTATCCAGCGCACCAGGTCGCAGCTTGTCGCCTCCGCTCTCAGCGTTAGTACTCCCGCTACCGCTGCCGCCCGCTTCCTCCGTGGGCGATTCGGCCTGGGAAAAATAAGTGCAAATTAAAATAATTGTACCTCAAAACTCTAAACCATAGCTAAATTGGTCACTTTAGTAATTATGTGGTGAAATAAGTCTATATGACTACAACTCAAGGAGACTTGTAGTCAAATGAGGTTATTTTCCTTCCATTCCAAAACGTGCCTCGACCATTTCAAATTTAATGCTTGCATGAAGCGTCTTTGCAGGATATGCCACACCTGCTTCCTGCATCAATAAATTACAAATCTAATTAGACTGTCACTGAAGCCTTTGTCAAACTGACAGGCGACAGCGAACCGGACCGAGTCCGAAGCGATAACGAACCGATACAAGACGTTAAACTGGATGCAGCGACCCGAGGCGTGACAGTTGTATTAGCTGACTTTTTATGAACGACGTCAAACAGAGCAAATACGCCTTCGCCACGTCTTCGCATCGGTTCGGTCACGCTATCGGATCGCTTTCGCTTTTTTATGTGACTGGATTCTGAGGCTTTAGAGTTTTGAAAAATAATGGACACATATTTGCTTTTGTTAAATCATTGAATATTTACAAAGATATAACGCACGACAACTTGACAGTGGGAGTCCTGACGTCAGAACTCGATAAAAGTTTACTAAATTGTGACGTATTGCCGTTGGCTTTTGTGGCCTGCGTTTTCGAGGGACCACAATTTGTTTGCAATGACAAAAGTATTTTTCTTTGAAGCTCATTTTCTCAATTATCCAACTATTCAAATAAATGAGGCTCTCGAGTTTTTTACGATGTTTCTTCTCAAAGTAATTGAATAGCAAACACTGATCTTATATTGTTTTATATAACTACATACCACATTAGCATTCTGTCCGAGATAAAAGTTGACCATGCTGGATATGGCGTTGATGCGCAACATGAACTTGCCCTCTTCCTCGCCCATCTTACTGAACTCGTACAGCAGGCTGAAGTACTCCGTCAGGTGCCGCAAGTGAGACCGAGCGCCGTTCTCCATCTACAAGGAAATGGTGAACTTTAAGCACAGGTGCAGAGCGAACAAGGATTTAAGTGTGTGGGTAAATGCAAAATGTGAACACAATCCTATCCTATTAAACAAGTAATCTATTTATATAAAAATCAAATGCTTTTCGTTTAACTCGTTAAAACTCGAGAACGGCTAGACCAAGTTGGCTAATTTTGGTTTTGAATTATTTTTGGAAGTCCAGGGAAGGTTTAAAAGGTTAGTAAAAAGTAGATCCAGCTTGGTCATGTCTGGGAAAATTCGTTTTTTTTTTTACTTGCAATATGGATCATAATTGCGTTGCTCGAAACTGGCCTCTATGACAGACTTGTTTTAGCGTCGACCGCTATGCTGATGACCGCGGGTTCAAACCCCAGATTTTTGTTTCATTTTATCGCAATCAATTTTATACAATATGCGTAACATGGAATATTCTACTCTATTGCTCAAGCAATGGTCACGGGACTCACGAATTACCGTGACCCCGGAACGTAAAGGGCTATTGAAGGTCACCGTGGATTTTAGTCAGTACCAGTCTGACAGTCCCTCCCGCTCAGCTCTGGGTGGGAGGACTTATTTAATGATTTGACCAAATTAAAAAAAAAACTCAAGCAATAGAGTAGGCAATTGATAAAGAACAATTTTACCAACATTGAAGTGGTCATTTGTGTCTAGAGCTAGTCTAATTTCGTAATATTTAGTACTCACCAATGATAACAACATTCTTATAAACCTAGTAACACAACTCGCTTCGCCCAACTTGCTATTATCCTCGCCTTCCTCCATACCTTGCAGGTATAAGGCACAATGACTAGATCTGAAACAACACGACACCTTTTTGTAAAGTCAGAGAAAAATAGACTCTATTTTCAAATCAAAATAGTATTCAATGGTGATAACACAACAAATTGACGTAGGGTATCGAATTGCCTGTCTTAAAATGTGTGCGCAAAAATTGACTGTTACACTGAAGCCTCATTTAGACGGTAAAAGACTCTGCATACGAGTTGCAAGCAAATTTGACTACATTGCGGAATTTGTTTTATCAATTGAATTCATTTTCCCTTAATATTCCGCAATGTAGTCAAATTTCCATGCAATTTCATGCAGCACGTAAAGGGGCCCTAACTGACTGATAAATAATAACATAATTGAATGTATGATCATCTTACCTGAGCCTTTGTATAACATGCATACAAAGCCTTTGAAACATTTGCCGGACCATTTGATTCGGACATTTTATTAAAACCTGCAACAAAACAAATATTTACTTACAATATTCCCAAACAAAAATCATTGAAAATATAGGAAGCATACCAATTTAAACCTTATGTTACAAAAACGTAAGAATCACGTCACTGGCATCGACCACCATGTGATCGGATACTAGTGTCTGTTATATTATACCAATTTAAACCTTATCTCCAATAAACATAAGAGTCATCTCACTTGCTTTGGCTACTACGTGACAGTATCTGTTATATTATAACAATGAAACCCTATGTATCGTAGACATAAAATTGAAATTATAATGTACTCACTTGCATCGGCCACCACGTGTCGTCGGCCATATGCCCTAGGAACCACTCTGAAGCTGCAGCAGACGCGTTGAACTGCTTCGTCACCAATTCTACCCATGACACCATGGTTGGCTATAAAGAACAGAAAAATGTCAATATCAAGTAACATTTAGTATTATTACACCTTATAAAGCGATTCTCATACGACATTGACTTTCTTAAATAGGCGGTAAGCACCGCTCGTCCGCGCGGGCGAAGGTTGTACGTGTGTTCAATGGTTTTCTTAGAAGAGAGATCCGCTTCACCGCACGGACGCGCGGATGAGCGCCCCGATAGTTTTTTTTTAAATAAAAAATATAAGTTAAGCCTTTGACTTTTGTCTGCTCTCATTCTTACAAATTCATATTATTTGTAGTATTACTGCAAACTCAAAATTATGCGGGATGGTGCTATAAGGCAATGTCAGCATGGTATTTTTATTTAAAGGGCGATACTCAGTCCAGGTACTTATACATTTTATTTTTTACGTGGTAAAATCAACTTATGAGTCCTCCCACCCAGGGCAGAGAGGGAGGGACTGTCAGACTCGTACTAACTAAAATCCACGGTGTCCTTCAATAGCCCTTTACGTTCGGGGGTCACGGTAATTCGTACAGTCCCGCGACCAGGTACTTATACATACGACAGATTATAGAAAATCACCAAAGCATCTATAAATATCATTGTGTTACCTTTTCCTTGGCGTGGATGAAAGTTTCGATGAAGAATGACGTAGAGAGCCGCGCGGCGATCTCTGTGACCTCCGGCTTCAGAGTCATCAGAGACTGCGGCACTGAACTACACATCTGTCCCATGAACCTGTGCAACAAGATATTAATTTATTCAACTTCTCTATTTTGTCATGTCGTCGGCAAAAAAGGAAAACTCTATAAGTTGACATAAATGATTTGAGATATTGAACTTAAATCTTAAATTGATGTATATAAATAAAATAATAAAAATAAATAAATATTCCACAACTATCACACAACGCCATCTAGTCCCAAGCTAAGCAGAGCTTGTGTTATGGGTACTAGACAACTGATAAACATACTTATATATTTCTAAATACATACATATTATAGATAAATTACACCTATGTATAGATGATGAAGATTATTTGACAATCTACAATTCTATGTTAAATAATTTTATGATAACGCATACTGTTTGCGCAAAAAATTAAATTTATGACTCTTTATTTAGAATACTTTTTTTTAGATGTAGGATTGGTGGGTATTGTGATATTTTATTTTAAATAATTTACTTAAGCCCCTTCGTACACGACGTGAACAAAACTTCGTACCTCGTAGTCGACGCAAATCTCCGATACCTTAAAACTTTGTTGGTATCCAGCAGCCGTATTATGAAGTCTTAAAACCAGTCTTGTTCCAGTGAGTGAAAGAGACAGAGCTATACAAGTCGTCTAGCGCCACCTCGTTCACTCACTGGAACCAGCTTGGTTTTAAGACGTCATAATACGGCCCCAGATGACTGTCGCAATACAAACCATAGAGGTTCGTACACAGGCACGCGTCTATGGATACAAGTCGTAAGGTATCAGATACAAGCGTAGCCTAATGTACGAAGGGGCTAAGATCTTATAGTAGTGAATTATAGTAAATTGAAATATCTTTTTTGACCTGGGTATACTATCTTCTACCAGATTTCAAGGCTATGTTCAGATCGCGTGGCACTGCACGTCAATGTGCGGTATCAACTGAACAAGTCTATACAGGTTTACAGAACTTGCCTCACATAGATAGCGGTGGAGTCCCGCGCGTTCATATAATCGTCAAATACTTTTTATTTTGATCTCGTACCGCGCGGGTAGTAGTCCCGTGGTACCGCAGTCGGTCATCTGAACTTTTTTTTTATCGTGGTAAAACCATCAAATGAGTCCTCCCACCCAGGGCAGGGCGGGAGGGACTGTCAGACTCGTACTGACTAAAATCCACGGTGTCCTTCAACAGCCCTTTACGATCCGGGGTCACGGTAATTCGTAGTCCCGCGACCCCGGCAGGCTTTGGCCCTCTACAGGCCCCGTCACTCTGCTGACACTCTTTGAGGCGCGCGTGGAACACAACGCGCCGTCGACCCGGGCATGGTCCATGGTCGGACAGCGAGTTGCTCGTTACTCGCTGCCCGCATGCCCGCGCCGGTCATCTGAACTTAGCCTAATACTTACGTAAAATATGCATGCTGGAATATATTCTTATCGTGTAAGAACTGCATGTTGTCGTCCCATATCCACTTGAGTAGGTCGGGGGGGAGCTTGATGGACGGGGACGTGTCGCTGCTGCGCCGGTCTACTGACGAGCTTGGGCTGGCACCTTCCGCTGTTGATGACTGTAATACAAGGTGGTAAGGATAGGTTAGTTATTAAAATTATTAACAACAACTAGTGCATGGCGCCTTAAAAAAAACTACACTCATACAATTTTCTACTAACACTTAAAAGGTTCGTGGCTGTGACAGCCATATTGTGACGTCATTATTCACTCGCTTCCTTGTTTTTGGGCTTTAATTGGAAAAGTTACTTTGGTTGAAGTAACTGTGGTGCTTTATTCAAGCAGAAATTACAATAAAGTTAATTATTTTTATACACTAGCTTTTGCCAGCAGCTTCGCCCGCGTGGAGTTTCACGTTTTATTGTGAGTCAACCATAAAAGATTGACATAATTATGCTGTCAAGGAATATTTTTATATAATTTTAAGGAGAACATTTCTGTCATACATGATTTCTATGTAGCTTTAACCATTAAGGCTACACACGTGACGGAAGCTTAAAAAATGGAGTAACTTCTCCCATTTTCCCAATATTTCCCTTCACTGCTCTGCTCCTATTGATCGTAACGTAATGAAATGTATACTATAACCTGCCCAGGAGTATAAAGAATAATTGTCCCAAATTTCGTTAAAATCCGTCGAGTAGTTTTTGTTTCTATAACGAACATACAGACAGACAGACAGAAAGACAAAAAATTTACTGATTACATTTTTGGCATCAGTAGCGATCCTTAATCACCCCTTGATAGTTATTTTTTAAATATATTTCATGTACTGAATTGGCCTCTCTACAGATTTATTATAAGTATATAGATTTTGAGAGAAATGTGAATCACTTTTAACAGTATCAAATGTTTCTTTAACACATGATTTATTCGACACTGTCGATACTATCGAAGATTATACGTTTTGACACTGAGTTTAGTTTCACCAAAAGAAAACTAACATAAAAAAAATGAATTGTAAAATAAGTGATAAGTTAAAGAATCAAAAATGTGCACCACATTGTTTCTATGGTTGAATACAATGTATATTTAAAAAATAAACTAGTTTTGAATTACATGCATATTCCATAATCCTATATCCAATATAAGTGCACAAAGCAAAACTAATAGTGACCTGTGGCTCCTCCTGCTGGCCACACTCGGAGCCTCGCTGACTGCGCGGCGGACTCCACTCGTAGAACAACATGTACGCGCTGTTGGTTTTTTCAAACGAAAAGTCCATGAACTTGTCCGTCACTGAGTCGTACGTTTTACTCTGGAAGAAAAAACACAGATTAGAACTCCATCTAACTTCGAATACGTAAAAGAAAAGAGATTTATTGACACACACAGGACAGAACAAACAAATTACATGAATAAAAAAAACAAAGGAAACAAAATATATAAAAGAAAAACGACAAAAGGTAAAACCAATAAAATCAATTTAGTTCTGTGCGAGGCCACAAAGCTCCTATCTCAGCATGTGCTGCGACATTTTTAAAATTGTCACAGCGTTGGTTATCTGATAGGGCCCAAAGTGATGTCACGGTCAAATACGTACTTATATAGTTATAAAATAAATAAATAACCAAAAATAAGATAAAAATATACAAGTATAATAAGCAGATAACTTATTTAAAATAAATAATGTAGTAAATCAACACCCGACGTAACCGCTTGTCTAGGCCATGAGTGTCTTAAGGCTGGCATCTGGAACATTGCGATTCCTTGCACAGATATTTCAGTTGATTGTGAAAAAGATGGATGTAAAACGATTACATGTAGCAGAGATCAGAAATATGAGATTCATGTGTGGAGTGACAAGAATGGATAGAGGAATGAGTATTCAAAAGGAAAACTGAAAGTGGCACCTGTTTTTTATTTTATTTTTCGTGGTAAAATCATCAAGGGCTGTTGAAGGACACCCTGGATTTTAGTCAGTTAAGTCTGACAGTATGGGTGGGAGGACTCCTTTGATGATTTTACCACGATAAAAAAAAAACGAGTGAACTATAACTGCATACTAACCGTCATCTCTCCGCCGAAGCACTCAGCCGCAAGGAGCGCCGGATCAAAAGTCTTCACTTCAGCATCATTGAACAGTAGCCACCGGTCGTGATGGTCATGTTCTCGGTCGCGAATGAACGAGTAGTAGTGACCGCCGTCTGCGGTGCCCGTGTGAACTGTTACTCCTATTAGCTCGTACCTGATAGAAGGAGAAAGATGATATGGAGTTCCAATGACTGGACTAACACCCGAAATTGATATAATGTAATTGATTGTATCTCAATGCATTTATTTATTGTATCATATTGTAGGTCCGTGTAATAAGACATTTAAAACTCAGATGGGCTAATTCGGGCTTTGATTAACTCAGAAAGATCGGGATTAAGATTGCGACAGAGATATATTATCAGGCCTTAGTTATTTTTAGTCATTGGGGACGCCTTTTCTTCTTTCAGAAGCTGCAAATTACGCAATGATGACAAAATTAATCAAATAAAAATGTGTTTTTGAATTGTTTACGCTTGTTTCGCAATCTATGTAAGTTACAAATTGAGGATTTGGCGAATATTCTGCAGGTTTTACACTATGTTTAAAAAAAAATACAACAACTTACTCATAATGCTCCTCAAATTCTGAATTATCTTCAACTTCTGCTGCAGTTGGACTAGCTTCACCATCTTTCTTTTCTGCTAATAATTTATTTTTCTCTTCTGTAAAAAGAAAAATATATTTACACTTGCTCATATCGCTAAATGCGTTCACTACAGCACTAATATAAAACTAAAATCTATTTTAAAATGATAATAACAAAGACTAAATACTGTTTGAAAGTCGTTCAACATCAAAAGTATTTAGTGACTAAAGCTGACCGCACATCTGTGAGCAACGCACGCGTCGTACGCACTGCATTTTTAAATTTTATTAAATCGATTCCTATCGAATCGATAATCGATTAAAGAAAACACATGAAATCTGAAAATGCTTCTGTATAATGCTGATGGCTTCATAATATCATACAACCGTCGCGTGCGGCGCCTGTGGTGCTGATATATGTGCGACCACCTTTATGGGACAAACAGGAAAACATTTGACGACACCGTTGGCACAGTAGCGTACCACTAGACTGCTGTCGTGACGCGAGTTCCCTTACCGCATGTGTCTTAGTTTCAATATATGTAGATGTTACCGAATACACGGGAGACACCTAGACTTTTTATTTTTAAGCGTAGTAAAATTTGTTACGTCCAACACCCATATGATTAAATAGAAGTAAGTTTTTATTGTTTATTCATTTATCAGTTGTTACTAACACTATTTTTAAGTTTTTCATACTGTTTTACTAACAACATTCTATGGACTCTCGTGGGTCTGAAATAAATAATTTTTAATTTATTTATTTATTTATAGAATCATCAAATGAGTCCTCCCACCCAGGGCAGGGCAGGAGGGACTGTCATACTTTTACTGACTGAAATCCACGGTGTCCTTGTAAGGGTAGGAAGGGGGGAACGTTTTGAAAAAAATACCTTGATACTGCGCCGGCATGAGATGTTTCTCCACATATCCGGACATGTCGAGCCTCATGGGGAACGAGAAGTGCGTGTTGACCTTCTCCTTGAGCATGGTCAGCATGTTGAACGTGTACCGCATCGTGTTGAAGCACAGGATGCGCGGGAGCTTCTTGAAACATGCCCTGGAAATATAACAATAGTTTTAGTGTCCAACCGAAGTGTACCAGAAACCTTTTGAACGGAAAATGTTTAGCAAAGCTTAGAAAGTGCCTTTTATAATTCAAAATAACGGTCAAAACTTCCCGATCTTTTATGCCTAGTTTTGGAGAAATTTATTATAAAGCTGGTCGATTTCTATAAATGGAAAGTATAATTACAAAAGTTTGTTTAATAAACTTAAGCATAACTCTAAAACTATAAAGAATTGTCACTCAGGAGTTTCTGTTATGTATTTAAAAAAAGTAAAATATCGTTTCATTGTCGGTAGAAAAGAAGAACTCGGTGACTATCCAATTTCGATCTTTTTTTTTTCGTGGTTAATCAGGGAGGGATCGAGAGCGACTGTCAGACTTGTACTAACTAAAATCCACGGTGATCCTTCAATAGCCCTTTCCGTTCCAGGGTCACAGTTTCCTGATAAGACTGTCCCGCGACTCAATGACGGCAAGCCTGGCTTATCAGAAGGGTTTTACCACTACTGGTTCTAAACGCTTTCTCGACACTACGGATATAACAGTTTGTGAGTAAAGAGTGTTATGTACCGTTTCTCAGCGCGCACTTTGTTGGCGCACTGCGAGCAGGTGTAGCAGTTGTCTCCCTCCAGCGTGTCCTTGACGGTGACCTCGTCCAGGCTCTGGTGCAGGTTGCGCATGTCGGCCACCTGGCAGCGGACTGTGTAGAACTCCTCCAGGGTGCGGGACACGTGCGGACAGTCCTGTGGTACAAAGACACGGTTTAGACTATTTCGCGTTGGACACCGTAGAAGTTACCAAAAGAAAAATCGAAGGATAAGAAAACTACAGAAAGCTTTCATACTATGATGGTTGTGCTGTGAGATGTAAAAGAGTTTGAAAGCTTTTTAGTACTACTTTTGCGAGTGATGCGACTGGTGACTTGTCACACGGTTATATTCACAGAAAATTCCCTTACACACCTCTAGTGCTTTTATGGTATCTATAATTTAACAAGCGCATTAAAAAATTCCTCATTTACTATATTAAACACATCAAAATAAGGTTTAAATTACAATACGCTTGGCTAAATATCAATTGCCGTGCCCCTAGCACCCGGCTACGAATCGTGCTTTCCTCTTTTCCTCTCTTTCTGCTCCTTTTAAGCTCCGATTTGTAAAATATCATGGTGTACAATAAAAAGTATTCTATCTGTCTATCTACATAAATAGAGAGATATAGAATAGATGCAATGAAATCGAACAAAACAACAAAAATCGTGAATACTCTCTGTCGGATAAATACCACAAGGGCGATAGGGTCACGGAAATGTTGCTCGCATTTATACGACTCTGGTGGTTAAAGGGTTAATCCTATGAAAATACATAGCCCGATGAAATCATACAGCTAATATTACTCACCAGAGAAACCACATTATTACTCAGCACTCCACAGAACAGAGTCTTCACCAGTTTCTTCAGCTCAGGGGTCATCTCCTCAAGCTTGGAGACCAGGTCTATGAAGAACTCCGCCATGTCCTTCTGTTCGCCGGTGTTGAGGGGTTGGTGGTCCATCTGGTAGACCTTGCAGAAGCTGCGCGGGTTGTAGGCTTTGCGCTCGCTTTCCTGTTGGAAATTATGGTATTGGGGTATGAAAGTTAAAAAGGGTTTTTTAAATATGTAGTACGAAGGCTCGCTTTCAAAAAAATGTTACAGCTAAAAGTGTATAACAGTGGTATTCGCATTTTGTTCTTTTTAAAAAAGTATCGTTTTTTTTTTAAACATTCAGCGTCTGCCGCCCGTCAGTACACATGAATGAAATACTAAGTTCGCGTGCACAATTCTAGACTATTAGACCTTGTTACTAATTTTACATTGCATGACACATTTCACTAATATGGATGGCACATTCTTTCATGTTATCTTTCATTAGTCTGTATTTGTACAAAAATCAAACTCACCATAAGATAAGCAAACATCCTCTGCATCTCATGCAGCGTCGCAGAATGCCTGCTGGCAGCTGGATCCGCCTGCAGCAGCGCCGCCCTGGCCTGCGGCATCATGTACAGGTGCTGCATGCACGACGCCATGTAGCACGTGGCTCCCAGGTTCGTCAGCCCCACGTAGCCGCACTCCGAACGAGACTCTTCAGCGGGCCAGTAGTCCCAGGGGTACGAGGTTTGAGGACCTGGCTCGAAGCGGTAGCCTGAGGAGAGGAGAATATTTATTGTATTGTTACTCATGGCTAATCATACAGATATTTTCGCTCTGCAGAGGAACAATTATAGACAGGTAGAGATATAAAATGCATAACGCACCCCTCAAATACCTCTTATGTTTAAAGATGGCACTTCCAAAAAATTCCATCTGAGCAGTTTTTAATCATAATACTATTGTTATAATAATAAAAAATATTAGGATTTTTTATTATTATAACATTCAAATCCCTCCATTTTTAACCTCCAAATAACCAGAAAAATACTGAAAACTCAAAGTATAAAAGTCATGGGAAGAAAGACTTGTATTTTAACCTGTTATTGGGCAGTTCTTATGAGTTAAAATTACCAAAAATCAATACTATCTCACCAGGTTTATGATGTTCCATGAGCTTGTTGTGCAGTACCATGTAGTTGTCGGGCGCGGCCCGCACCAGCTCCACCAGCAGGTCGTACGCGGCCGCGCGGGACTTCTGGGACTTGCACTTAGGCAGGTTACGGTTTTCTGGGTTCGGCACGTCGAAAAGGAACCCGAATACCTACCGGGGGGAAATTGTATGAGTCAAATAAATTCTTCTTTTCTCTTTCTAGAAGATTCTACTAAGTTTTGGAAGCTTTTACTATGACCGGTCGGGTAAAATAGCATAGTGATATGCCAAGACAATCCGTCTCTAAAGCTTCAGTCACACAGCGACTTATCGTAATGTCTTTGTAGCTGCAACACATAGACATCAATCCGGCTCCACTCGATTCACTGAGCCATGCGCTTTTTTTTTTATGAATGGCATTTCGCAGGTCAACCTAGAAGAGGTTGTGGGCTGCTTAACCGGAATTTTCTGTGGATGCCTTAAATTACTCTAAGGCCTCCAGCCAGGAGTGAGCCATGCGCGCGCCGTTTGCAATATTTATCTTCGGCGCAAATACGCGCATTGTACAGGCGACGACGCCGCGCGCGCCACCGCACGGATATCTCCATAAATATTTTCTAATAAGAAATGCGCACATGATTCTGATTGGTTGATTGAATAATTGTCTAATTGTACAAAGCCCACTACTTGTAAATATTTCTAGCTATAAGTTCTGCACACATTTTGTGAATAGTATTCTGTAAGCTCCAGTTCTTCTCTACCGCAAATATACTACCTCGTAATCATCTGGAGTTTTACTTAGCACCAACCAAGCGCTACATCTTCTTGCCGCGAGTATCCGCTGTAGGTGACAGACTATTCGCAGCAAATAGTCGCCGTGGTTCGAATTGAGCATGTTCAATTTTACTCGCAGCGATTAGACGCTGTGTGCGACCGAATCTTAAGCGATTAAAGCGTGCGTTTTGAAGTGAATTAAAAGTAACTTTAAAGTGCGATTAAGTAGTGCAGGGTTCAGTGGTGAATTAATGTTTGTGGTTTTGAATTAATGAAATATAATATATTTCGTTTTCAATGGGTATTAATTAATTTATCTCGTTCCCAGTTCGTAACATGATCTAGTGTGACCATAGAGTCCGTCATTTGGAGAACAAAGCCAGCACCAGGGCTTTAAGACTTAAAGCGTGAGTGATTCCGCTCAGGGAACGAGATGGCGCTAGATGACTTGTATAGCTCTGTCTCTTTCCCACAGCCTAACTACTCACGCTTTAAGACGTCATGGTAGGCCACCTGTTCTTCACTCTATGATCTCATTTATAATACTATATTTATCTATATAAACTCACCATTTCTAAGGTCCTAGTACCCTGATCCGACATCTTGAACCGCAGTGGATGTTTGAGCAGATGTGTGAGCAAGCTCAGCTGACCATAGAGTCCATCGTCCGGAGAACAAGGCTCTGTTCTTCTCTCTATGATCTCACGTTTTTCTAAAGAGGTGTGGATTTGTTCGCAGAGTTCGTTTAAGTCGGGGGCGCCACTGTCTTCTGATGTTGCTCCTTCTGAGAAGGTAGTAAGGTTTAGATAAGTCACAAAAAGAACAATAGAACAGCTGGTTAATATTCTTAAAGGCGATAAAAAAATTATTATTTAATTGTTTTTTTTAGAACATTCAACAATTCAGGAATCTGCCGAAATTACGCATTTGCATGTAGCTTCTCGATTCTTGATTAAGACTATGATCTATTGAGATAGATCGTGTAGAAGGAGCGTACAATCGACAAAGTTGAATCATGACCCACCATAAGCTTATTTTCTTACAGACATTCAAATACAATTAAGTCCACATTCACGTAAACATACATATCCGTGGTAACGGTTTTGATCTTTGTTATTTTGACGGATTCAAACGATTTATTGTCAAAATGGGTCATGATTCAACTTTGCCGATTGTAAAAACAAGGCCTTTAATGAAATATTATTAAGTTGACGGCACGGTTGGTGCAGTGACTGAGGTATTGACTGCTGCGGTGCGTGTCATGAGTTCAAATCCTAAACTGAACTAATATTTGTAAAATCTACAAGTAGTTTTTTCGGATATTTGCGAGTTATAATTGTTACCTTTGAAAAAGTCTTCAGGTAGTCCGTCGATGAGCCTACAAACAAGCCAGAAATAATCTCGACAAGCCGGCCCATAAGGTTCCTTGCCTTCCTCTGCGTGATGGTGGCCAACCTGTGGGGAAATGCAATCAATCAACGTAGGTAATTATTTGTTTTCTGCAATAAGATTCCATGACAAAGTACTATACGATATACGCTAAAAAAGTAAGGTTGCTTTATCTCCGTTTCGGGTAAGGAGTCTTATTGGATATTTGACAGTAATTATAAATTACAAATATAATTAGTCCGTCATTTAGAGTTAAAAAAAAAATAACGGACACATATTTTTTCTTTTGTGAAATCAATAAATATTCACCAAAATACAACGCATCAAAACCCGAGAGTGGGGGCTCGTGACGTCAGAATTCAGTAGAAATTGTACTGAATTGTGACGTATTGCCAATTTTGAAAGCATCGTATCTCCGTCAATTTTGGTTTACAAAACAAAAGAAAAAATACGGGTCGAATATTTTTTGATAATCTAAGTGACGGACTTATTATAATTTTTCAGTCAAATAGCCAATTGGAGTATAGAATCCTCCCCCCTGTATATCTTGTTCTATATACACCTAAACTACTCTGTTTCCAATCATTTTTTTCTTAGCATTTCGATGACAATCTAAATTTAGTCAGTCCAGAATTGGGCAACGAGTTTAGCACCCTCAGAAACGTCTATCGGCTCCTGTAAGGAACAATTGACAGGGCACGCAGGGCACAATATTAATTTCGAATTAAACGGCATGAATTTCACAATTCGTATTTTTTCTGTATATTCTAGAATTCAATACTCACGTCGTGATGGTGATGGTGATGATGTTGGTGATGTGGTCTCATGTCTGCAGCTCTGGGCAGGTGTTCTAGTAGCAGCTGTAATAATGGCGCCAGTACTGCAACCTCGCCGCCCGCGCATAACCGGTAGAGGGCGCTGCCGGCTTCACGACGGACCTGAATAAGGAGTTAGGTTATTTAAGAAGATTGTTTTTTGCTTTGAGAAAGAATTTGAAAGCACATGTGGACGGTATCTCAAGAAGTTTGGGAGAACCCTTTGCCCAGCAGTGGGACAGTGTGGGCTAGACTAAAAAAGGTGGCAGGTTGGCCTTTTCAACAGACTTTAGCAAAGCCAACAGGTAACCTAATGGTATTAGCAACCTATGCATGTTTGTTTATAATTTTTTTTTATGTTTAAAAAGCCTTTCAGTGATTTAAGCTTCACACGTAGCTAATACTCGCTGCGAGTAAAATTAAACTTGTTAAATTCACACAAGGGATGCTGGAGCATTTAATGTTAAGCCACAAGAGGTCACGACATCTCAAGTGGATTCGTGAAGTTCAAAGTCATAGGGCCACTTCCTATAACTTCCAACTTCACGCAATTTTACTAGATGATACAGACTAAGAGTTACAGGGTCAGTCAGTTATTATTGATCGCTTTGCAGCTAATATGTGTAGTAGTTGGTCTACTCACTTCACTTCAAACTAATAAAACTAAGGGGTTTAATGGTGGAGCTCGCGTGCTGCACCACCTGGAGGACAACACAACTCACCGCAGGGTCAGCATCATCCAGCAGCAGCCTGGGCGCCGCTCTCCTCAGCGACCAGGCCAGCGCCACCGCGTCCCCGCCGCCCCGCGCCCACCACACACACATGCGCATCGCGTGCTGTACCACCTGGGGGGACAATAGAACTTGTAAAAGACTTTTAAAGCATTGTCATAAGGTTTAAATTAGTATTGCAATAGAATAACTGTGACACGAATAAGGCTTTTGCCAAACAGAGAACTCTTGGCGCGACGCTAGTGTAGCGTATTCTTGGAGTGCGTCGTCCATCTAAACACGCCGCGCCAATCTCACCGCACCGTGCTGGCAAAACCTTTGTTATTATGGCACGTTTTAGAACCTAAAATTCTGCGACATGACATCGAAAAACTTGCTCTATAACGTGTTTGGTAGTTCTTATATCTTTGGTATAAGGTTCATATAGCTATCACGAACTCACGAAATGCAATACAAAAGTACAACACAGTATCAGAGATTGTTGATGATGTTCAAAATCTTGAAGTGTCACTCAGGAAGCAAGCTATTATGATCTTTATTGCGGTGACATTAAGTTACATACCTGCGCCCTCCCCCAAAATCCAGTCTTATAAGTGGTGGGTTCTTTCAGCGTCGCGGCCTCACACAGTATCGATATTAATCTCTCTGTGGTCTCCTCTACGCTCATCAACGACAGCAATGACTGTCAACAATAACAAGCATATGACAAGTTTGGTCAGAAATAAGAATCTGAAAGAAAATCTGCAACGATAAGCTCGCGTAAGGCCACCCACCCATTTTGCATGCCTGTTTGCATGTTGCATGCCTGTTTGCATGTTGCATGCTTGTTTGCCTGACTTACTATTATTAGTCAACAAATATCAAGAGGGAGAGCTGAAACAACACATAAAACTAATCTATTCTTTTTTGTTCACAAAACAACAATGTGGCAATTAAAATTTCATATGACCATAGGCTATAGGACCATTCTCAAGCTCATCCAGTTTGAAATTCAAAAAGGACTGCAAAATGGCGAGCCGGTTACTTAAAAGACGGGTACTGACCGGCGTTACGAGGCGTAATGTAACGTGTTACAAAGCGAGCGTTAGTGCAGTCAGTACGGGGAAACCAAGCGCTCGCAACGATCGATACGCGGCTCATTGCTCAAAGCGAATGGTAGATTACAGGTCGTAACTCCGGGTAAAACCCACCTTAGGGACAAGATATTAAACTATAAACAAATAACTTACCGGATGTAATTTCGGCGTCTGCGCAGGGTCTGACGAGGGCAGCGTTCCGATCCTACATAATAGCTGCAATAGTAACGCAAGGCAGTCTTGTCGCCATTCACTATCGTCATTCCTTTGTAATACACCTACAAAACAATATTACAATTATAACAAATGGTCGCTGCTTAAACGCCATACTTCAATTCATCAGCATGCTTTTGAATTTTCAAGTTTTGCTTTGTGCTGAGTCAACAAAATAGGCTAGTTTACAGCATCAATAAAGGATGATGCCAGGGTTTGTCTGGTCCCACCCTCCAATAGCTATGTGTAATACATCGTCGGATAAGTATTTCAAAGCTGAATAAAAAATACTGAATAAAATAGGCCTTTGCCCAGGAGTGGGACAGAGCAGGCTCTTAAAAAAAAAAAAGGTGATTTTACCGTACTAAAAAAACTTCTAGCTCCTATGTGTAGTAACTGAATGCGACAAGACATTGACGCATTGTTGTAAGATCTTTGGCGTAACAGCTTAAAATCGACCTGCCGTTAACCACCAAAGTGAGCTTCTGAGTAACGACTGTCAAAGACCTACATGACAGCCGTAATCAACAGCTTTTAAGTGCTTTCTGAGGCAAGGAGGAAACTCGGATAGATGGTCACCCATCCATAAACCGACCTCGGCAAGCGCGGCTTGACATGGAAGATCGACCTGTGCGGCTGTAATTATTTAGAATCGAGCTCCTCCTGCTCCTTTTCTGCTCGAAAATGTAAAATATTACGAAAAAAACATAATTTTTTGAACTGCCATATTAAATCAAACATAGCTCAGAACGGACTAAGATTTCAGACTTGGTGCAATGTTTTTTTTCAGTGTATTTTTTATTCAGCTTGAAAATACCTATCCAATATCGTATTGCAAATGTTGGTGCCACCCTCCAATAGCAACCTATTCGAGGGTGGGACCAACATTTGCATCATCCTTTGAAACTTAACATAGCAAATAGTATACAGAGTGAATATTTCAACTAGGCGTGAATGGCTATATCCAAAACTATGAAGATGCATTATTGTGAATTTAATGCTGAGGAGATAAGAGTGAATTTACTATGTTCAGTTTCAAATTAACGCTCCGATGAGCTTCGACTTTGCGCTAGTATGAAGTGATGCTTAAGAGTATTGAAATATAATGAACACGGATTAGATATTTTTTAAACAAATGAATATTGAATATAAACTCTTAATAACTCGGGAGTCTTGATATCAGAACTCAGTAAACATTATACTTATTGTGAATATTACGTGCGGCACAAAAATGGCAATAGTTATTTATGCAACTGTTGTATAATCAGGGGTATTAAAACACGAATGTGGGTTTATCATAGTATCACATGAGTGTTTTAATACCTAATTATAACAGTTGCATACAAGACTATCTACAATCATGATGTGAATCCTCTATAAAAGATTCTCATACCATAGGGTGTTGTACAGTGTTGTAAGAACTATGTAAATTCAAGATGGCGGGAAATAACACGATAAGACGAGAATCCGAAATTACGAATTCTACAATTTATTGTTCTTTTTTCAAAATTTTAGCGATCTGGTGGTGAAAATGTCATTTCATGAGAATGTTCTTTTTTTGAAATTCATTATATCACGCGTTTGGATGATATAATGATCATAATAACATCGAGTGTTTTAATGTTGGCAATAAGCTAATTGTTATAGGTTCTTTTATAGAGGATTAATAGCATGATAGTAGATAAAGAATTAAATAGTATTAAAGAAAAAGAGGTACAAATACCTCATTTGGAAAATATTCTTGTAATTTTTTTTAATTCTATTTTTAAATAAAACTCATAACATAAACTCACCTGACATAATAATATCATAAAGCAGTCTTAGACCTCCCTTCTTAATAAACAATTCGTTCCAATTCTCCACCGCAGCTTTTTCCTCTTCACTTTTTTCATTTGTAACCAACGGATTGAGTGTGCTGACTGTATGCTCCTTAACATTAGGCGTACCAGCATGACTTGAGCTCAGCTTATCAATGATATGTAGGGAATACATAAGTTTCTGTGGACTCGTGGGGTCAAGCAATTCTGGTAGCTTGCTTTCCGTTGGGTTTTGGAAAGCTTCCTGTAGAGTTGGGTTCATTGGCACGGCTTGTAGTATGTCCCATACGCGACGGGATAAGAGTTGAGCTTTTGTGTGGGTTACGGGCTCCTGTGAAATAGGAAATATTTTTAGTTTATACTAAAATGTGAAGACATTTGCCTGTCATTAAGATCTATGTTATTTTTTATGACAAAACAAGTTAATTCACAGTGGCTAAATTAAAATAAGACTGAAGCCTAGGTGGCCTACCATGACATTTTAAAGCGTGGGTAGTTCAGCTGTGGGAACGAGATAGCGCTAGACAACTTGTATAGCTCTGTCGCTTTCTCACAGCGGAACTATTCACGCTATAAGACGTCATGCTAGGCCACCTGATCTATAGAGTGAACTGACTTTTCGTTCAAGGAAACGCGTCGACTCGGGCGGTGCGTGCTATTGTTCGTCATTTGGCTATTGGACAGTAGCTATAAATTACAAATATAATTAGTCCGTCATTTAGAGTTTAAAAAAATAACGGACACGTATTTTTTCTTTCGTAAAATCAATGAATATTCACCAAAATACAACGCATCAAAACTCGAGAGCGGGGTCTCGTGACGTCAGAATTCAGTAGAATTTGTACTGAATTGTGACGTATTGCCAATTTTGAAAGCATGCGGCTCCGTCAATTTTGGTTTACGAAAAAAAAGAAAAAATATGGGTCGAATATTTTTTGATAATCTAAGTGACGGACTAATTATATTTTTTTTTCGTTTCTTCTTGAACGCTCCAATAATACATCGACTTATGTTTATTATTTCGGCGGACCGCCACCCACGATGCACCGTGTGTCCGTGACAAGGTCTTACGAGTTAACTCAGCAACATTTCATTTGAAAATAAACCTATTTGATACCAAAGATAATGTGCATATTCCTACAACCAATAACAAATAATCATATAATATGAATATGAACATTATCTTAATGAAAATAAAGTTAATTTTCGGTCGCTCGAATGGAGAACAACTGATCTCAGCAAATAATATCCATGATTTTGTTCTTGGTTGGTAGTTGCATTACTTAAAAAGCCTTGCCAAAGCTATGAATTAGTATACGTACCCCATTAGCACCAGGTTCCTTCATCTGCCCCAGCGCCTGCATGAGCGTGAACAGCTGGTGGAAGTACGTGGGGTCCAGCAGCAGCAGGGTGGGCAGCCGCGCGCGGGCCGGGGCGGGCTGGGCAGACGGCCACTCCGCCCAGGCACCGCGCCCGCCCACACCCACTGACACGAACACCAACTGCAATACAAGTAGTGATTAAAAATACACTTCGTGACGAAAGCATCTTTTGAACCTCAAGTCTTAACTGATGATGATCAAAGAAGATTTATAATATTTAAATTTCTGCAACTGAGTAAAAAAAAACAACAATTTCGGATAGTCTCATAATTATGTTGTTATTGGTTACATATTTATAATTTTATGTTTATAAAAACATTGAAAGAAGGAATGCGACCCACGTGATGCCCTATTAAGATATTTGTATGGACTAAATATCTATGCCATATCTCTTCGTCTTTGTAGTGTAAAATAATTAATAAGGATCTTAGTTGTTTAAAACGAATTAGATTCTGAATGACCTACAACAATACAAAAACGTTTAAAATTCTTTACCTGATTATCCTTGAACCCCATATCATACAGTGTCCTCTCATCGTAGTCTATGGTTAGTTCTTGTCCCTGGGTGATCATGCGCAGGGGACCATCTGTTGATAGCGCGGTGACGCCTTCTTCACCCTGAATCTGTGGAAAACGATATCGAGATTTGCACTATATTTTGGGATAAATGATAAATGTAGTCGTTGGTTAGTTGGTATTTTCTATAAAGAAAAACTTAAAAAAAAAACGAACCGACTTCAGATGTCCGTCGGTGGCTTTGTCATTGACTTTTGCCACCGACTTCTGAAAGAGAGTTATTTTACACTTTTAGTTAGTTTTTGAAGACAGACCCTATAAAAAAATATTCACCAGCTAACTAGTGCCAAATAGTGCGCGCACTGCTAAAGTGTGCGTACAAATATGCCGCACACTATTTCGCTGGAATAGTGACATTACACAATACACACACACACATCTATCCCCTATTCACAGTAGTTGCCAACCGTGCAATTACCCACACTATTGCGGTCTCTACCGACATACCTGTGTCTCCCACCACACATGCACGTGCGCGCGCAGGTGTGCCACGAGGTCCGCCTGGTGCAGCGCCAGCGACGCCCGCGGCCCCGCGCCGGCCGGCTGCAGGGTCACGCGCACTGTCCCACCGCCACCACACGTTCCTTCCCAGGCACCTGACTCCGCTAGTGCCCAGCGACGGAGGTGGTATGCGTATCTAAAAGAAAAGGGAACAATAGAAATGAGGGCTATTGCGTGTGAATAGCCGCCAGGGGCGCTAGTGTAGCGTGAGGTCCTCAAAATGTCATTGTATATTGTGAACTCAGCTGTTTTTTTTTCTTAAATTACATTAATGTTTTAAATATTTTAAAAGTTGGTAAAATTTCCGGAATCTAACTTATTTTGACCAAATCTTTGTGAGAGCGAATGGAGCGAATGTTTTGATCATTCTTATATTTAAAGTTATACTTGTTATTGTCGCCTATCATATTTTGATCAAGTTGCAACTTATCACTGATAAGCAAATTGCAAAAAACGCATGAAAATTTGAGTTTCGCGGGCTATTACGGAGGAATCACCATATAGCGAATTTATCTGAGTTACTTACACAATTAGGGTTTATTTTTTACAGAAACGTGACCCAACACGTACCTATGCTATCTACCTTCTCTTGCAAGAATGAAGTACGCTGCAAGATTCTGTTGCTACATAAAAGAGCTTCAACAGTCTATATATATAAAAATGTTATGTTGGTTTGTGTATGCTTTAAAAACTCAAAAAGTACTGCACTGATTGAGCTGAAACTTTAGCATAATATGTAATCCGCATCAAGGATTGTTTTTATCTATTTTTTGCATCAGTCGCATATCCGCATCCGCGAAAAAACAGTTTTTTTAACGATCAGCTCTGTACCAGTGACCACGCCATCTACCGGAAGCGAGGATAACACTCGCTGACAACCGCGGCAGTCGTAATGACGCAGTCACATGAGAAGAAATTTTAGCATGATATATAATCCGCATCAAGGATTGTTTTTATCTATTTTTTTTGTTGTTGAAAAAACAGTTTTTTGTGCCCCAGCGAAGCGGGGCTGGGTATATTTTATAAGTATCAATATTGTACATTTCAAGAAACGGCGGTGAACTTCAGTTCACCGCCGTTTCTTTGACAACTCTTTCTGTGTTCCGTGTCTTTGACAACTCAGTGTGTTTTAATCCTTATACAAAATCATGATATAGAACGATGTCGTAAAATCTTACAAATCATTTCAACCCATAAAAACAACAACAAAAAATACATACCTCCTCTTAAAAGTATCAAGATGAGTTTTCAACAACAACAGCGCCCTCTGTATGCACTGCAACGCAGCCTCTTCAGTCATATGCTCATAAATATTAAGCTTATCCACAATTTTTTCCTCCTTCACTTCTTGCTCACACATTTGTGACGTCGACGCTCCTTCAGAGTCGGCCGTTGGTTTCTTAGGGATCAGTCTTTCAGCGGCCGAAGAGAGATGGAACATGCATTTGGCTACAAAGTCATCTTCTTGCTGTAGTTGTTGGCCCATGTAGTAGCTGTTCAGGTATTGGATTGCGCCCATTGATACGTCTGAAATAAATGGGTGGGGCTTTAATAGGTATAGTTGAAATGGTGGTGGCTATGGGACCATATACTGATACTGATACTGCTAGCCTACATCATTCCACTGCTGGGCAAAGGCCTCTCCCCATGACTTCCAGTTTTCACGATCCAGGGCCAAAGTGGGCCACTGGTCATCGGCTTTGGTGTGTCACTGGTGGTCTGCCGCGACGCCTTCTGCCTGTGTCAGGGCTCCACAAAGTGGTTATTTTAGCCCACAGCTCATTGGGCATGCGGCAAACGTGGCCGGTCCAAGCCCATTTCTGTGTAGCGGCCTTTTGACCAGCAATTTGTGTTTTGGAGCGCAGTGTGGTGTTGCGTACGCGGTCTGATATTTTGACGCCTAGAATACTACGCTCCATTGCACGTATGGGACCATATATAGGTTTTGTAAATGATTGAGGTGGTGGGATGAGCGATCTAGACAAATAACGACTAGTGGTTCACAGTAGCCCTGGATCAGTAAAGTTAGAAGTGGATTATGGCTTTTAAGTTTTAGGCTCAGGAGTGGGACACAGGCAAATAGAAAATGTAAACGACGAATTATGTTGACTAATGTCTTTAACCTCTCGGGCGCGTTACGTACACCCGGGTGTACATAGCGAAAACGCCCCAGCGCCTTACGTACACACGTCTGTACATAACAGACAGTCGCTCATTGGACGTTGATTTTTATCATTTTCAATTATAAATCGCCCGAGAGGTTAATAGGGCCATTAGTTCAATAAACATTAAAAAAAAAAGAAAACGGTTTAGTCATGAAGCATACGTGACACATTTTAAAATAAGAAATAATTCCATTTGTTGTTCTTTTAGTTGCACCACACTTTAAAACATAAGGCATACCGATTTTCAAATGAATTTGATACTTTTTTTCATTAAACTTTAAAATCTAATAGAATTGGAGACCATGTCCAGCATTGGACGGCTTGCATGCTGATGACGAAAATTGTGACAATAATAATCACCCAACCAAAACCACTACCACACAACTTACCAGTACTGTTGGCTCTTAGCGCGATCTTCCACAGATGGTCCATAGCGAGCGTGTGCGGATGTGCGGTGTCTCGCGAGTCTCCCGTGCCCAGCGCCATACGAGCTAAGTTGCACAGTTGCTGGTACAGACTTAGGCCCATTAAACTGATTGTCTGTAATCAAAGTTGATGTTTAAAATAGACATCTAAGAATTTTTATTATTATTATTATATCAGCCCATAGTGTCCCACTGCTGGGCAACGGCCTCCCTCCACTCTTTCCACTTCTCACGGCTTTCTGCGACCGTGGTCCAGTCCTTCATGAAGCGGTCCAAATCATCTCGCCATCTTCGTTTGGGCCTGCCACGACGTCGAGTCTCCCTTTTGGCACTCAATCGGATGTATGTTTTGCCCAGCGATTGTTTGGCATTCGACATACGTGGCCTGCCCAGTCCCATTTTTATTTCAATAAATTGGACTTTCATAAAACATAAGGGACGAGCTTTTTTTTTTTTATCGTGGTAAAATCATCAAATGAGTCCTCCCACCCGGGGCAGGGCGGGAGGGACTGTCAGACTTGTACTGAAAAATCCACGGTGTCGTTCAATAGCCCTTTACGTACCGGGGTCACAGTAATCCGTTGGTTCCGCGACCCCGGCAGGCTTTGGCCCTGTACAGGCCCCGTCACTATGCTGACACTCTTTGAGGCGCCGTCGACCCGGGCATAGACAAAACTAACGACCCGTGGCTCACATTAGACCTAGATCGAAATAGTTGGAAGTCATGGGGAGATGCCTTTGCCCAGCAGTGGGATGACACAGGCTGATGGTAACAGTTACAGTAAAACATTAATTTGTTTTACATGGAAACAAACATTAACATTGTCTGAAATTGGCCATGTGATAAAGGGAAGCGGAAAAGAAGATTTTATAGATCTTCTTTGCGTTTAGATTTAGTCAAATTGTATCCGACCAATACGTAGACACCTGTACAGCTTTGTCGTTTGCCTCGTAGAAATCCTGGAAGGTGCAGTTGGTTGGGTAGGATGGACAGAAAAGGAGGTTAGACATATCCTGCAGAGGGCTGCAGACTGGCATTAATATATAGATATTTTCGACCTTATGAAACAGGTATAATAAGGTCCGGTTTCCACATAAGCAAAAACGAGGAGAGCGCAGAGGAGATATGGAAAATTCGACCAATCACATGCCAGGCGAGAGTCGTGATATCCATTTTAATCAATGCGATAGGCCAATTCTCGTTCACCTCCTTTCCGTTACGCTCGTGCCTTTGGTGGTACGTCCTAAAGTAATCTTAAAGGTTATGGCGATCAAAATAAAACGTTACAAAAGCTGCTCACACAGCCTTGAAACACATATAAATCTGTCACGAGAAATCGACTTACTTCGGGATCCAAGGTAGGCATCTTCTCGATATAAAGAAACCGCAGAGCATCAAGCCCCAAGGCATGTTGGTCCGGTGACTTTGTGTGCGAGAGAAGCCATGAGTACAGACAGTCTGCACATTCACTGCTGCCGCGAACCACTAGGCACTGCCAGAGTTCTTCGACTTGTTCCACTGTTAACCTGGTTGAGATTAATGAAAAGAACAATTACTTTCAGTAGTGTAAAAAACTGATACAGGTCTGGGGAATCTGTCATGCTGTACACGGTAGTCAATTTTGAGGTCACAGAAAAGTGCCATCGATGAGCACCCCGAAAGCAAGCCATGAGTCGGTCCTTCTTTTTTTCAACTTTAACTCCTCAATCTTCGGCGAAACTAGAATATTTTTCAAAGCTTATTTATTTTCTGATCCTACCATCTCCTGCCATCCTTCAACTGTTTGCTGGCCAATGTTGAGTGTATATCTCTTCAGAATGTTTCCATTTTTGGCCGTTTTGTATCACCAGTTTGGCTATCAATTTGTTTTGGCAACTTTAATAAGATAAGTTGGTCGCACATAATATAAAATTAACACTGTACACGCCCCATTATATGCCGTCATTAGTATTGCCAGCATCCCTCTCTCAATATTCAGGTGCTTCCAGCATTTTCCGATTTTATTTTCATACAGTAAATTCTAAAACGCGCCGCGTTTGACGTCTGCAGTGCTAGCAAATGTGCGATCAGGTTTAGTAAATTGGCTAATCCTTTTTCGGTCACTTCTAGTATGTACACGTACATACCTGAAGTGCTGCGGCGAGCCCACGGGCGAGAAGATGGCGGTGAGGAAGTGCAGGCGCACGGTCAGCTCCGTGATGTGCGCGTAGTGCGGCGCGTCGCTGGCCGGCCGCGCCCCAGACATGTAGTGGCGCAGGTCCTCCAAGAACAGGCGCATCATGCCGCGCTCGCGCTCCGCCCACATCACCACCTGGGGTTTTTTTTATGTAAGATGTGTTTGCTCTTGACCTTAGTCTATGTCAGGGGTGACAGAGACAAAGGTAGACGATGGAGCGAGCTTATCCAGAAGAAGCCTGTTCACTCTAACCCTAACACAGACGCAAGCAGAGTTCCACTCCTTCGCTATAAACATTATAAAAGACGTTTATTTTTGCTTATAAAGACTAAGTGCGCTTAGAGGGTTAAAATAACGGCCAAAAAAATCATTCAATTATGACTGGTGCGCGTTGGTCGTATGTCCATAGCAGTCAAACAATATGACGGACGACATTTAGCCTCATGTTTAATTCGCTGATGATGTTTAAAATAGGAGCCCCGCTGCGCAGGGATCCTATTTCTGCCTGCAAGGTTTAAAGAAACCTAACCTGTCTACGTTGTGGCCAGTTAAAACGATAGATAGAGCGAAGTCCAGAGAACTTGGATTTTCTACATGTGTTTGAGAAAACAACAAATCTCGTATAAAAAGTTTCTTCGACGTAAGTATCTACGTGACTTAGCTCGGTCGAATAGTTTATTATATTAATAGATCCAATTCTATTCTCGACTCCACCATGACTATAATTTCACCATCATTTAGATAAACGGCCACTTTTAATAAAAATATTTATTATAAGCACAAAATACCAATGAAAACTAGAAAAAAAAACTAACTTACCTGATGCATATCCATGCCCCGTAGTTGTTGAAATGAGGAGAATAGTTTCGGTAAGAGTCGAAGTGAGACGGCAACAGATCTGGAAAACAAAACACATTTCACTCATAGATTTACCAATTGCCTATACCTATACATGAAATTAATCAAATCTTGATCCGTTTTCTTTGACAGTTACTTCTGATTGGACGTCTTAGACAAATTCGATCATTGATTAGTTACTCACAAAGATCGGGACCAAGATTGCGATGAGGATACATTATTAATTTCCAGAGTTATAGAGCTCAAAGCTTCTTATTATGTTACCTGTGGTTGGCAAGATTGTCGAGACATCCTTCAATGAACTTTATCCTTATGAACTTGTCCGTGCTGAAACATAGTAACGCGCAGAGTGCCTTCTCTGCTTCTAGCGCTAAACCCTCTCCCAGTTGTTCCTAGATGAGAAAAACCAAGTTTTAATGACATTATATTTGTAACGTATTGGTGATGTAGATGGTATGATAAATCAAATATAAATGCAACCAATTAAATCGTCTTATTTCTGCTAGTCAATTCGCTGCGAGTCAAATAGAACATGCATAAATTAAATCGCAGCGACTATTCGCTGCTAAAAGCCTGTCACATGCAGCGAATACTCGCGGCGAGTAGGTATTCGCAGCGATTACAAAAAGTTTGATAATTTAAGAATTGTAATTTCGTTTAATAACAAAACAAAAGGCTTTCTAAGGAGACTTTTGTTCTTTTTTGATTTTAACAATTTTTTCACATTTTTTTTTTCATTTTAAATCATAAAATTCCATTCACTGGTTGGGCTAACAAAAATCCGAGGTCAAAACCCCTGAGCACTCGATCAGCATCAAAGATGATGATTTTATAAAAGAAAAAATTCATGGTATAAATAGTCCTTTAGATTGCAGCAGACAGCAGGTCATACAACTCACAATGGCGCCGTCCTGCAGCAGGTCCCACAGCAGCGTGTTGCCCGGCCGGCACACGTCGTCCACGTCCACCGGGGCCGCGCCCGGGGACCCGCGCACGCGCTTGTTGCTGGCCGCAGCCGCGCCCTGGTACTCCGTCAGGCATTGTGCCTGGACAGACATAGAACTTATTACACCAAGAGAACAGCGAACACAAATACTGAACTTTTCAGTGTCGGGAACCCATACATTGGGCTAATATGTATGGGCACTGGAAGGATATTGTACAATTATAATTATGGACTAGTTTTACTTCTACAAAACGTTCAAAGCTCATACAGTTAAATACCACTTCCAAGTAATATTATTATTATTTACGGCGCGTTGTGTTCCACGCGCGCCTCAATGAGTGTCAGCATAGTGACGGGGCCTGTAGAGGGCCAAAGCCTGCTGGGGTCGCGGGACCAAGGGATTACCGTGACCCCGGTACGTAATGGGCTAGTGAAGGACACCGTGGATTTTAGTCAGTACAAGTCTGACAGTCCCTCCCGCCCTGCCCTGGGTGGGAGGACTCATTTGATGATTTTACCACGATAAAAAAAAAAGTAATATTATTAAGATTTTACTCCCTCTCGCTCTCTCTTTTGCAAAAAACTCTAAATCCTGAAATTGTCGAAAGCCAATGTTAGGTTTTGATTTAATTTTTACAAGGAAAGTTGAGGACAAAAATATAGTAGAAATCATTCTCAGGGCCCACATTTATCATTAATATCATGGACTTTTACCATGTTTACTACTTGTTTTGAGTTCCGATATTTGGGCACTTGCAATATCACAATAATTAGTGTAAGTGACCACGTTAGTTTAAAAACATCCACAGTGTTTACCTTGGGAAGAAAGTAGCTTCTATTGTTACCTGTGCAGCAAGCCTGGCCAGTTCCTCCTCGCAAGCTGAATCATCCTCATCCAAGTCGGCGAGGTGTGGATGTGAGTGAGGAGACAGCGCTGATGATGCACTGCCTTCCTCCTCTTCTCCAACCGCGCCGCGACGCTTGTAGGTCTCCATTAGACGGAGTTCCATAAGGCGCCTACGGTAACAATTCATGCATTACAACACCTTTTTGTTCATTGTTTGACATGGTTATTTTTTATTTAAATGACAAATTATATTTATTTTGTAACCAACACCAACTCAAAAAAAACGCCTTTTTTTCAAGCACCACATGTGACCGGTTGAAGGGACCCGCCGTAGCTTAGAAAAGGAACAATTTGCAAATTAAATATAGGCTATGGCTCACCAAGAATGTTGCTTTCTACTGGCAAAATCGGTTCAGTATTTCCAGAGATTATCCCCTACAAACTTACAAATGTTACCTCTTTATAATATTGAAGTATAGGCTAGTATAGATAATCAACTCACCGTGCGTCAACGGTGTCACAAATCAACTGACAGTGCGCGGTGTCACTGCCTGAAGATTCTTCCTCCACTTCAGACACAGATTCAGCTAGGTCAGCGGTTTTGAGTTGCGTGGCTGCTGAATAAATTAATACTTAGATTTGTGAGAAAGATAAGACATTAGTCCATAAAAAAACAGTATGAAGCAAAAGCATAACTGTTGATAGTAAACTCAAATATTATGCAGCATGCCAACCTTAATATAAAGAACGATTCAAAATTCAAGAGTGCATGTTACTGGTACGTATTGTCGGTAATACATAATTCGGTAAAGTCAATAAGTTTGGAAAATAAACTCGCTCGACTCTGTCGAATTGCGCCGAAACCGATTCGAATGTGTTTCTGCAATGGTAGATGCCAAACAGATTTAGTGGATCCGTACAATCCGAGTAGCCGCGACTACACTAGACACACGCATTCGCGGTGCAGCCAAATGGTCGGCCACGTCGCTTCAGCTGAACGTCTCTCGGCCGTCTATTAGCTGTCGGTAAAAAGGACGCGCTCAAAGGTGCCTTGTGTGCGCTGTTTGTTGGGTGTTTTAGGCTCGCGAGGCTATTCTGCAGTTGTCCGTTTTGGACATCTGATGGCTCACCCTGCCTCGCGAGAGCCGCGTCTGAGTTTCAGGCAAACTACTGAGGCCGTCTTGCGAGGCAATGCTCGCGAGGCGCACATCGAGGATGCCGCGCGAGCTCGTGCGCTCAGTGAGGACGCGGTTAGTTGTGATTGTAATTGTTTTACTGCTGAATCAAATGGCTGACCTGAACTGGTATTTTTCGGGTGATATTACGATTCTAAAAACGGACGTTACTGTAATATACCCTGAATTTTTAATGTATTTCTATATTATCTGCAGCTACTGTATCACATACAGAAAAAAAAGAGTAAAATTACACTACGTTGTTCAAACCAGTAATAATAGTAAGACATATATAAAATTGAGTTTAATGTGGTGTATGGACCATCCACTCACGGAAATGCTTGGGTTTGCCTGGCTTGTGGCGCTTCTTGTAGAACTTTTTCTTGCGCGGCCGCAGTACCTCTTCAGCACCGCTGCTGGCACTGCCGCTGCTGCCGGCGCGCTTGTTACGTCTGTACGAAGAGTAAGTTATGTTCAGTTCCGTAGCCATTATAAAACAAATCAGATAGCATCTGGCAGTTAAAGTGATGTGTCTGCGGATCTAAAACGACCACTTAGCAATATTCCTAATAATTATCTGTGTGAATGAATAATAGAAGAATAGGCAAAGACGTTTGCTGTAAACTCAAGAAGTGAATCATTAGGTATTAGATCCTCTGAACACAAAATGAATTGAATATAGTCACAAAATAGTGTAGGTTCCAAAGACATGATGCAATTGCCGTAATTGGCTATTTTTAGGTGCACATTGTTCAAGACATATTTTGTAATACACTGATGGCTGGCTAAACACATAACTAATGTAAACAGTTATCAAGAAATAATTGCTTTCCATCCATAAAGCGTCTTATAAGTCTACTCCATATACAGTACAACACTCACTTCTGGCAAGACTTGAGCGTCGGACACTCCTTCTTGGTCAACTCCTCTCCCTCCCTCAGCCACTCCTGCTCGGCTGTAAGACAAGAGTGAGAGTGTATACAGCAGCTAGTTGGGCCATGGCATTATATTGTGGGTATATGTTTACCAGTCAGGTCACGCTGATGTTTACTTTGTTTGCGCGGCGTCGGTCCCGCCTCCTCGCCCGATGTGCTCAGCTCCTCGCACTGGGGGCAAGGAAACAAACAAAACTTAACATAGTTTAAAACAAAGTCGCTTCACACTGGAAATAATTAACCTATCTCGGTTGCTATCTTGATCCCTATCTTTGACAGTAACCAATAAACGACCGACCAAATTGCTTATCTTGTCTGGAGTCTTAAAGATGTGATGTAATGATGTGTTGATATTCAATTGGGAAAATTGCTAGATTCGACCTACCACAGGTGATGTGACAATAAACTAACAAGGTTAAGGCTGGTTAGCCTAAGTGACTCTTAACAACTAAAAAGTACTCACAGGATCATCATCGGAGTTGGTCTGATCCATGCTGACGCTGGCCTCAGACGAGGAGTTGTGGTGCGGCTTGCAGGACGGCTGCGGGGGCCGCAGGGGGGGGTCGTCGGCCAGCGCCGACGGAGACCCGCCCAGTGCGCCCGACGCGCCGCGGGACCACATGGCGCGCATTAGAGCGGACGCTAGGTACAGGCTCTGGGGACAAATAATGTTTTATTATTTACTAGACTGCTTCGACAGTCTAGAACTCGGAAGCCCGACTGTTAAACTGTCCTGTAGTTCGACAGGTCTTTGATTCTCGGTTCAGTCAGTGTTATTCTTAGGTACATCACTATCAAACTCTTCAGGAATTACAAGCGTAATGTTATGACGTCTTTTTCAGCCTGTATTCTTCTCATCTATTCTCTGCCAGCTGCCTCTCCCAGGTCATCGCTCCTGACTATCTGACTCCCTGAACCACGATTACCTAGTCGAGGTCCCCACTCAAGGACACGTCTTCCCGAACAGGTATCTGTCCCGTGTGAGCAACCAACTACCACTCCAGATTTGATCACAAAAAAAAACAAAATTACCTGCTCTGTATGCTCCTTCGGTGGCAACGCGCACAGCAGACTATATAGATGGGCACAAGGCTTCGGTGCTAACGCCCTGATGAATCCAGGTAGTAGGTCATACACCTGCCGACCGCAGTGCTTCAGTTGAGCAGCTGCCCATACCAGTTCTACATGCTCTGGAGTCACGCGACCCTCGACTGCCAGGAACTTCAGGATCATATGAGATTGCTTTATCACCTGTTGAAGAACATAATGTTACTAGCTGTTCTCCTTCATTTCACCTGCTGCTCGGCTATTGGTCGTCGCACGACGATGATATGTAGCCTTCCTCAATAAACATGCAATAAAAAATATTTTATTTATTTTGTGCCAGTAGTTCCTGAGATTACCACGTTCAGCTAAACAAACTCTTCAGCTCCATAATATTAGTATAGAAGTATGCATTGCATTTGTGTTGTGCATGCAGTCACCTGTTGCTTCTCAATAGAGTTAATTTTGGACAATATTGGTGACTCATCAAATAATTTTAAAGTAAAAAGTAAAACTGATTTCAAGTTGATTTCACCCACATCATAATAAACATCATTAAAAATAAACTGTAAGTCTTGCAAGGTGAGCCCTTGAGAGTTTTAAATTCAGACAGAAGTGAATAATAAAATCATATGGGGGAAAGGTATCCACCAATATTTGTACTCAGTGTATCATCATCATCACCCTATAATGTTGCCACTTATAGGACTAAGGCCCCTCTCTGTGAGACAGAGATTGGGCCACAATCAACCATGCAGGTCCAGTGTGCTGTGGTAGATGTCACAGTCTTCGAATTTTTGGTTCAAGAACATGCCAGTTTCCTCACAATGTTTTTCTTCTCAGTTTTTAGAGCAGTGGTGGTGAAATATATTACACACAGAAATGCGCCTAGGTGGGTCTAAACCCACAACCTAAAACTCGTAAGTCGGGGCCGATACCAGTGGGCCACCACTGCGCTGCACTGCACTGTACTGCTCTACTCAGTATATGAAAGATCAAAATTGTCTGTATGACAAAAAGTAAACTGTTCATCCGTTATCATGGCGCTAGCAAGAGTGCCGAAATATCGCAAACTCCAAACAAATAATAAACATGGTAAATATCCCGTTTTAAACTGTTACAGGCTATCACCAAAACCAAATTCTTAATAATACTAGCATACTAACCTCCACATGCAAGTTAGGTCCAAACAGATGTTCAATAATATTATTAAAAGTGAGCCAAGTTGCAAGCCGTTGTCCAGCAACTTCTACATCTGTTGCAGACTCCCCGCTACAAAGCTCATTGTGTGACGCAATGTGCGCATTGATCTGCGCCACTCCTGCCAGGCGCATCGTCAGTGTACTACTGTTAAAGTACTTGAAAGCCAGTTCTAGTCCATCTCCATCGAATGTTAGGGGTACGTCCAAAGGCTCCTTCGCTGCTCCCCACATGAAATCTGTTGGAAGAATGAGTATTGGTTAAAAAAATATATCACACAGAGGGGCTCTCCCACCTGAAAATGTAAAAACACTTTTTTATACCTATTTCCTAAATAAGCTTCAGAATTGTATACATTCCCTAGATATCACATTTCCAGTAATATGTTTAAAACAATATTATAGTTTATAATTATGTTACTGTATATAATATTTCTTTTAAAAGCTTATCCTTTAGGTATCTTAGAGAAAAGCTGTAATACAAACTAATAGGAATTTCATTTAAGTACATAATTCTAATTTAGGAAACTTAGCTACTGAAGTGTCTAAATAACAAGAACATACATACTATTTTTTATAATAGGTTTCGTTACTATCAGAATAAAACTCAATAAATTAATATTGGTTGTTAACTTACCAGCCATTGACTTCACAGCGGGCACCCTAAGATCCTTGTCTTCTAAAGTGCACATGTACTTTAGTATCTTGGCCCTCAATGGCATAAACAGTTGGGAGACAGCTCTAAAGTTCAGCCACAACTTAAGGTTCCCTACTGCTGCCACAATGGCATGTGCCATAGACAGTGGCAAAGTGCTCTGTGTGGCATGTTCAAAGACTGATGTCATAGCACAGACGCCACCCAGCTTACAGAACAAGCTTACATTCCTCAGCAGGTAAGCAGGAATTTCAGTATCATGTAGGTCACAGTATAAACTTAGATTAGATATTTCTTGAGCAGATAGGTCATCTAAGCGGCTGAGTGCCGAGTGCTTGCAGGCCAGGTACAGAGGGAAGTTGAGGAGAAACACTTTGGACACAATGTGCATGAGCTTTTCTTTTTGCTGCATAGACCATAGTTCAGTGTCCTCAGCTGCAGAAGGAGGTGTCTCAACATTTTTGGGTTCTTCTGCAGTATCAGCGGGAGCAGGGGCTGGTTCATCTGGTTCATCTGGAGATTCTTTCTCTTCCTTAGCCTTCTCCTCAGCAGGAGGTGTAGTCTCCTCCTCAGGTTTTTGTTTCTCTTGTGCATTGTCAGGTGGTTGCGGTGGTGTGGGTGCTGGGGCGGTTTTAGCTGCTTCTACCAGTTCATCTTTAAGCTGCTTCAGTTGACATACAGATAAGCACAGTATACTCTGCACTACAAGATAGAATCTTTCAAAATTCTTCACATCCCGGTAGCAACACATACATTGCCTAAAAAGAAGTACAGAAAGCATTATACTTTTATATTTACCAACACATTGACTTTGTCTATTGAAATTGAAAGGTTACTTTTTCTGTTTTAACTTTGTCACAATAGAATGACTGTTTACTTTAATAAACTACATTTTGTACCAGTAACTGCATGTAATATCCAATTGTATTTACTTGTAATTGCCAAACATGAGTATCAAAGGATTATAACAAAGCACAGCAGTCACCTACATTGGTTATATTCTAACAGCTGTAAGAGTTAAAATCTAGTTGTGTTTAGAAGTAGAGTAAATATCTTACCTTTGTGGCCATGAGAGAATATAGTTTAAGACTATCTCCAGCTCAGATTGGCTTATTGTTGGATACTGGGACACATCGTCGGTAAGTCTGGATTCACCTAAAACCACAGTCGGACAATAACATAGCAGCTCACAATAACTAAGATTTTATTTAACTACACCAGACGCAAGCGTAATTTCAAACAATTCCGACTAAAGTAGCTAAATAGAACGGACAAATGGACTGCTTAATTTCGAAACAATGTAACTTACAATTTAATAAAAGCTGTGAAAACTCCGAACAAACATCACACATTCTTAATGTTTTATGTCAAGAATAAGCGAAATATTATTGCAATATAATCGCAAAGGTTATTTCAAGTGAATTATTGATCATTATTGATATTTTTCGTATCAGAAAACGAATACTGCCATAAAATGTCACGGTATCCGTTCCACCATTGTTGACGATTGTTGTCAAAACTACGTTTTGTTGTCAATTCGTTAATAAATATTAATGAAATGTAATGTTAATTTATTCCTTTTCAGAATTTCCTGCTTTATGAATGAATAAGAGATTAATTGATTTTTGGGTAAACACATAATTGTCTAAAACCAAAACAGCACGTTCAGTAAGATGTGGTTTTTAAAAAAAACTAAGGATTATAATCGACTAAATACGGTTTTATAACTAGGAACAGTGGGATCAGTATGACAGTTCTGACGCTCGATCAATTTGACATTTGTTTTGACATTTTTCAGTAGTTGAAAAACGAGCTATGGGTTGATTGGTTGTTGTTGTTGATTTTATCAATAATAAAATGGTCCAATTACTTTATATTGTCGCCAGCTTACATGTGTTGCTATGTCCATTTACAAAAGTTGAGGAAAGTTTCAACATTCAAGCCACACACGACATTTTATATCATCGGCATAACCTCTCGCAGGTGTCTAGTAAATCTAATTTTGGATTCTTATGGCGCTTCGTATAGACATACATTGATCACTATTTTCTTCCAGTACGATCATAATGAATTCCCGGGAGTTGTGCCGCGCACATTCATTGGCCCGCTGGCAATATCAGCTGTTTCAGCGCCGGTGGTGTCTTTTCTACATCTGATTGGAATCAACAAATTTTGGATGCAATATGTAGGTTAGTGGGAAATATTAAATATAGATCAGTAGTAACAATGTGTATGTTTTTGTTTTATCTAACAGCTTTTACGTCATTTGAAATCTTTATTGCCAATTTCTGTTGTGTAGTTCATTATTTATCTTGAGTCTATTATTGTATTTCAATCGTAAAATCTATTTACAGTACGTCTGGCTTTGGCGATATCAGTGATAGCAGCATGGAGTCGATTGAGGAGTGCTCTGATGAAGCAGTTTGGGAGTGCATTTGCATGGTGGTACACTCTGATCACTGTTACTCAGTACCACTTCATGTTTTATATGAGCCGGCCATTACCTAATATCATGGTGTTACCCCTTGGTAAGTTAAGCATAATCAGGTTTTAAATATTGTGGGAATGTACCCACAACTTTGACACAAGCCTATCAGCTCAGACTTTTTAATTACTGGCTGATTAAGAGTGATTGATAGAACAGCTATTTCTTTCTTATTTTTAAGTTTCAAAATAATCAAGATGAGCTTAAATCAGTATAAGTTTTTAGAATTCTTATTTGGTAAAAGATTTTTCATCTTATTAAGCAATACTAAATCCTGTTCGTTATCAAAGATTTACCATGAATTTGTTATAGTTTTGAATGCAGATTGTTGTTGGAAAGTATTCAGTCAGCAAATAGAATTTGTGGGGTCTAATCGGGCCACTCAAGTAGAATCTTAGCATGAATTGTGAAATATTTCTCAAGCAATGGAATAAATATAGAATAACTTTATTGCAAATTATATTTAACTGAATGTTTCATTAAAAAAATTTAAGAAATGATTGCAATAGGTTCACATTGTAATATATGGAAATTAAAGTAACGCGAAATAATTCCCTTTTGAGATTATAGGTTTTAAGTATGATAAATAAATGAAATAAGCTTCATAATATTGTTTCAGTACTCCTCGCATTTGAAGGCTGGGTTTCTGGCAAACATAAGCAGTTCCTCGTGAGTGCTGGTGCCTCCATTGTCATATTCAGATCCGAACTGGCCATGTTGTTTGGGCTGTTCCTCATCATAGACTTGTATTTCAAGAAGATTGACTTTACCAAGTAAGATTTTTCTTAAATATAATTTAATAAAGTTCTTCTATACCTTAGAGACATAGTGTATTATTCAGTAGCTATACAAATACACAAAGAAATACTTTAGTTGGAATACCCACTGATAATGCGCTCAGTTGCGAAGCGCAGTGGGCAGGAACAGATATGAGGAGCAGAATGCTCATGCTTCCGCACTAGACAGCTGTGCACGACAGCTCCGCGCCGTGCTTATGCACAAAAACCGGCGCGATACTACGATGTTCAGTTTCTTGTACCTTACAGAAGAGTGGCTTCGCGCTTAATAGCAGAATCTACGAGCTACGTCAAGATTTCAGTGTGTTGAGCAAGGCGTGTTGTCTGCATTAATTGATGTACTAAGCAACATACCATGGAGAAATGGGTTAATCGCCGTTGCAGCTAAATAAATATTGATTAATTAATGTTTTTTTTGGACAAGAACACTTGGAAAACCTTTGCCCAGCAGCGGGACAAAGGCCAGTTATCAGTATACAAGATGATAACATAACAAGCCACTTCCACTTCTCTCTTCACTTCAGTCCCACAACATGCTATGGGGAGATTAATATGAAATTAATGAATCCAATTGCTTTTCAGTTTATTCAAGATAGTGGTACCAGCAGGAGCAGGGCTTGTAGCCCTGACTGTGACCATAGACTCGATATTCTGGGGCAGACTGATCTGGCCTGAGGCTGAAGTCTTCTGGTATAACACTGTTCTGAACAAGAGTTCCGATTGGGGTGTATCCTTTTTCATTAAAGATTGTGTTTTATAATGCTGCGCAGTGGCTGAGCGATCGACTGCTAAGCAGTGTGTCACGAGTTCGATCCTTGCATGGATATATACAAGTGTCATATTCGTGAACGAGTGCTGTCAGTTAAAACTGGTCATATAGCTGCCATGGTTTATTTCAATTATTGATTATTTTGTTTCTGGATTGTCCTTTTTTTAAATTTTATTATGGACACTTTAACCTACTACATCATTCTCACATAATAAACCATCTCAAAATTAATGATGTAACAAAGGTTTTTTAATAATCTTTGGTGATCTAAAAAGAGTATCCATGGAGTTTCTTGCCCATTCTTTTCCATAGAGATCTACTCCTTGGAATGGGCATCTACAGTACTTTCAAGTTATTATGTCTTGTGACTGGAACTGTAGCACCATAATTATGTATATTTTTTTTCATTGACAATTCTAAAGTGCCTGAAAATGGCCTATTTGAAATAAATGCTTTGATTTGATTTGGATCAAATATTTGTATGGTCTACAAGTAGTTTTTCCGGGTATGGGTTTTTGTGTATGCGAGTTTCTATGTTTATAAACTCACGACACAGAAAGAAATTCCTAGTGTGGGGCAACGTAATATAAAAAAAAAACTTAAAACTTTGGCACGCGGTGAACTCCGCTTGGAAAGTGTTTGTTTTAATGATTACGCAAGTGACGGTAATGGCGCCTTTTTGCTAGTTATTTTAAGACAGTCAATGCTTATAATCCAGCTCCAGATTCATTTTAGTTCGGTCAGAAATTTACGTTACACCCGCGAGCTAGGTAGCTGCCGCGAATCTTAAATAAATAGAAGCCTACAACCATTGATACAATTTATCTGTGTCTGTAGCAATAATTTACTAGTAAAATAACTAGTATACTGGTAGTTGAATATGCTAGTAAAATAACTAGTAAGGATTTTTAAATAGTTGATATATTCATTAAGATGCTAAAACCAATCAGGGATTTGAATCACCAATAAATTGACATACCTTTTAATGTACTCGTATGTTGACGGCACGGTTAGCTCAGTGGCTGATGGCCCATAGATTTTATATGACAGTAGCAATCTGTGTCGTCACTAATTTGTGACCTCAGTGATCATCTTCATTATTACCAGCATATAAACTTTCCCACTGCTGGGACACAGGCCTCCTCTCTTTGAGAGGGAGTGGGCCATATACCACGCGGGCCCAGTGCAGTTGGTAGATGTAACATGTCTTCGAACCTACACCGTTTTAAGAGTGATGAAATAAATTAGGTACACAAATTAATGCGCCTGGCTGAATTCGATCCCACGACCTACAACTCGTCAGTCGGGGCCGATACCTCTGGGCCACCCCTGCTCACTAAAATCGAATTCAACCGTTTTTTGTTCTAAAATAATGTGTATTATAAGAGAAATTCTGTTTTGGAATTATTGGTTAATAGTTTCAAATCCACAATTCCTAAAAAAGTAACATGGAAACTGGACACAATCAAATACTATTTACGATCCTTAACAGCATCACAGACATCACCATTCCTCTGGTACTTCTACTCGGCCCTTCCTCGAGGTCTCGGCCCCAGCATGGTACTCATACCAGTAGGCCTGTACCTTGACCGGCGATTGTTGCAGTACGCAGCGCCGGCCATTACTTATATACTGCTGTATTCCTTTCTGCCACACAAGGAGCTGCGGTTCATTATCTATGTCTTCCCTTTGCTCAATATGGCGTCTGCGGCCGCTTGTTCCTATATGTAAGTATTGTTGCTAGATGCGTATGGGTCAATTAATTTAAACCAGTTGATTAACCAGATGATTTTAATTAACTCAAAACATATAGAGATACTCTGTAGCTAAACTTTTATGCTATTGCGGAAACAAAGATTTTCTATTTTTTATCTAGCCTGTTCTGTCCCACTCTTGCGCAAAAGCCTCCCTCCACTCCTTCTGAGGGTGCTTTTATGCGTGCGGTGCGGATGGTGCGGCGCTAGTCAGATGTGATATGAAGATGCGCCGCCTTAAGGTAGCTGTGCGAGGAAAATACGCAGCTCGAGCTATGCGATAAATAGACACCGTAATAGCAACAACACTGGCGATCATAGCACGCAGCTATAGCTCGCATTCACAACACGCAGTCACAGCACATATCTTGCCATATAAAAAACCTAGCTTAGTTGAATCCGTTGCCATCAGTGCTATGCCATATAGACCAAGGAATATGAGTAGGAGTTAGGGAATAGCAAGCATAGCGCATCTTAGGTGGAAAAGCACCATAATATTTGCAAAATCGGGCGTCCTCTATATGGACTCTTTTAATAAGTCAAATTTTAAGATGATTCATTACTTTAAAAAAGTAATAATTAGTTATTTTACGAATCACTACATAATGCAAAACAAAGTCGCTTCCCGCTGTTTGTCTGTCCCTTTGTATGGTTAGATCTTTAAAACTCCGCAACGGATTTTGATGCGGTTTTTTTTTAAAAGATAAAGTGATTCAAAGGGAAAGTCTATATGTATATAACATTCATAATGTAGTAGAGACTGCACCCTTGCGGATCCGGGACGGGTCGCTTGTTTAGTTATTATAATTATCGTTTTAACTTTATTTTTTCAGATACGTAAGACGCTCTAAAGCACCTATTTTTGAGTTACTCTTCTGGGGAACAGTTTTTGTTATTCTGGGTAATGTTATCATAACGCTGGCATTTGTCTTGGTGGCCATGAGCAACTACCCAGGCGGAGTCGCGATCACTAGGTATGTATTGTGTCTGAATATTTGGTAAACTCAAAGTCTAGTCATTTATTTCAATTAGGCCATCATAGAGGCACTTTTTAACGTCGATTATTAAAATGAAAAAAAAGGATGAGATGGGATTGATTCTACACCCATTCGCAAAGGTAGGTTCGTATGGAGAAGAATGGTCAAGAAACTCCATACTTACTCTTTATCAAAAATGTTTCTTTTTCACAATATTTTATCACGAATTTAAAAATGAATGTGAAAGTAATCTACCCAGAAAATTAGACCAATACTATTTAAAAGGAACAATAAAAAAGAACATTAATTAAATAGGTGAAAAGGTACATGGTGTTCACATTTTCACTATTAACTCTAAGGTATGTTTATAATTCCATTAATGAATACGTTTACTTATATTGCACATAGCATATGTTTTGTTTTATGCGGGTTGTGTACCTCATCTCAGTACCTTTTTTTATAACCTGGAAAAATCATCAAATGAGTCCTCCCACCCAGGGCAGAGCGAGAGGGACTGTCAGACTCGTACTGACTTAAATCCACGGTGTCCTTCAATAGCCCTTTACGTTCCGGGGTCACGGTAATTCGTGAGTCCCGCGACCCCGGCAGGCTTTGGTCCTCTAGAGGGGGGCCCCGTCATTTGCTGACACTCTTTGAGGCGCGCGTGGAACACAACGCGCCGACGATCCCATCTCATCTCATCATCATCATCTCAGTACCTACAGAGACTTTTTGGCGCAGCGGAAGTCAAAAGGAAATATCTATAATTTGCAATAAGCCTCACAAAACCTAAAACTAAATAATTAAAATTATACTTAAAGTACATTTATGATTAATCAGATGATTTTTGTTCCAGATTCCACAAGCTGTTGAGGAATGAACCATTCGTACATGTACATATCTGCAACTTAGCGGCCCAAACTGGCGTCACGAGATACACGCAAATCAACGACCGCTGGATGTACAGCAAAAACGAATCCTTGCCTTTCGAACTGTTACAAGACTACACCCATCTGCTCGTCGAAGCTAAAAGCAAGTATTCGTCCAATATTAAGTATTTTGCTCAAACGCACAGCATCTTAGATAGCATAGAATCTTTTTCTCAAGTCTCCATGCATTATAAACTTATACCTCCTGTGAAAATCAAGACTAAACCAGCACTTTTCATTCTGGAGCGGAATGACTTCCGGGAGTTTCCTCTCGGTCATAATGTTAGGTCTTTTGATAATTCACCTATTTCATCAAATAGACAAAGTGAAGAAACTGTTATTGATGTCGTAAATTATGATGCCCTTGATGAAACTGATTCGAAAGAATCTGAGGCCGAAACAGTAGAGGAACAAGCAACTAAAGATGACACACTAACGGAAAATGAAAGCGTAATAGACCGTACTGAATCAACCATAGATGATAATTTAGATAATGATATCGAAACACCTATCAATGAAGTTGTTGAAGAAATTAAAGAGCCTGTAATTGAAGAAACCGCTCCAATAGAAGAAGAAAAAAGTTCAAAACTACAAAAAGCGAAGAAAGCTTTCGATGACTTAAAGATATTGAGACAAGAAAGGAAAAAGAAAGCAATTGAGAAAATTAAATCAGAAACTCGGAAGGAGGTTGTGGCATCAGCTAAAGAGAAACTTAAAGAAATTATGAAACGTCATAAACATATCGCTGATGAGCTTTCTGAAAGTATCATATCAGATATAACTGTGGAATTAGACGAGAAAGATGGCAGAGGAGATATACCGGAAGCGGAAATGTTCCATGAAGAGCCAGCACAAGCAGATGTTGTAGATGAAATTAAAGCTGAAGACAATGAACGAGGCGATGCAGAAGAGATTGAAGAGAGAATAGACAAACCTGTTGAAATAAATAAAACAAACGAGAATATAGATACTATTGTAGAAGAGGTTATAGTTAGATTAATAGATAGAAAAATTTACGACGATAAGACGAAACCCGAAGACTTGAAACCTGAAGATAGGCTCATGATACAGAAGATTGTTGAAGAGGTTTTAGCGGAGAAATTGAATTATTCAAATACTGAAACTAAGAAGTGAGTGTATTGAATTGTATTTAAATAAGTATTGGCCCTGTTTTGTTCGAATTTGATCTCTATATAGTTTTGAATAGACACCACAAAGGTTAACTCCATACAATTGGTTAAGAGGATATCACTCTATGGCAATGTTACAAAATATCACTGGACAATTTTCGAACTTGAGAAAGGACATAGGATAGTTTTTATTACAATAAATAAAATAAAAAACAAAAATCTGCCGAAAGTCACTATTCCACGCGAACGAAGTCGCGGGCAAAAGCTAGTTTCTCATCAAATCGCTACTGGGTTGATGTACAAGTGTGCCAAACTCAAGTCACCTATGAGATTAAGATGCGTACGAATTCAGTCTTCCGCGCATGTAGATACTCATTTACAAAATCGTTGTTTTCTTTGGACTAACTGTACCACTGCTGGGAAAAGGTCTTCCCCAATGTGGGCTAAAAAAAAAAGTTTAGTTTATTCTAATTACAATTGTATTGCTATTGGGTTGCTACTGTCAAAGGTAAACGATAACTGAAATGACTAGCTTGACTATCTAAAATTCGAATGTGGTGTATTGACGGCTAGGTATATCGTAGTTCAACAAGGAGTGCCAATTACCAAGTATATCTTCGGTGCTACATTAAACTGTGCCTTTAAATCTTCGATCACTAATAAACAACTAGATGCACAGTCCCAGTCCAATAAAATGCAGCGTTTTAACTAGCGGACATTTGTTCCAATATATTGCTAGACATCTCTTGCGACATCTACGGGTTGCGCTTGCGGAACATTTTGCCAGAAGTCGCTTGCGACATGCACGGGTTGCGGGAAATTTTGCCAGAAGTCCCTTGCGGCATGTACGGGTTGCGGGACATTTTGCCAGAAGTCGCTTGCGACATGCACGGGTCGCAGGACCTTTTGCCAGAAGTCCCTTTCGGCATGTACGGGTTGCGGGACTTGTCGCCCAATAAACTTTGAAAAGCAAGGATGAGGCACGTATTCCGCGAAATACGACATAATATCACCATTTGGTGAGGACGTTTTTGAAGTGAATACTTCTTAAGCGGCGTTGTGCATTTTTTTGTAATGGGTAAAAAATGTTAAACTCGCGTCAGGACACGTGACCTGATCGAAAATTCGTAAAACGGCGCAGGGCGTTTGCGCGAATGTTCGTGTGTGTTTATTACTATTCAAGTTTTCACATCTGCCGGCACTCCCAGAGTGCAACCCGTCGTTTTTAATACAAATTGTGTATCTAGTTCATTATTAATGATCGAAGCTTGAATTACTTTTATTGTTAAAGTGGGTGATGAATTGCATTTTGTTTTGGCTTAAGTAAGATTGTTTCGCATTTGTTTTTTTTCTCACTGTCGTTGCCCCCAAGTTTTCTAGTCATATAAAAGTTTATTGATATGAATTACATATCGAATCATTTTCTATGGGAACAGTACGAGTACTGGATTATGTGGTCGACATACGATTATTTTTATTTTATTAAAATGTGCTCTTAGAAAGACAATTTTAAGGAAGATGTAATATCATATCATAATAATTATTTATTTTGTAAATATTTACGTCTAGATACATGCGTACTTTCATATTGTGTGAGACCATGAACGAAATGTGTTAAATAAAAATATCCATATGATTTTATAGTTTTTATTTACTCAATTTGACGTAGGTACATATAATCAACATTAATACATACCAAGTGTAATGAACATATATCTAATCAGTCTAATAAGGCATAGAAAGTTAAAAGTTCACTAAAATACACAGGTACCGATGAAGTACATAAGTACATAGAATAGGTTAGGGTTGTAACGGATTCCGAAACTGCGGAACATAAAGGTTTTGCCAAACAGCAAGTTCAGCGTGGCGCGACGTTAGCGTGGCGTGTTGTAGTAAGGACGTCAAGGACACGCCACGTTAGCATTGCGCCACGCCAAGCTTGCTGTTTGGCAAAGCCTTAAATCGTGTCCATATTCATTCAAACTTCTAACAAGATCTACATTCCTGACAAAATCCTATTTCTTATTCGCACTCACGCTCTCGCAAAATGATGTTAGACATCCTCAAAATATGTCCGTATATCCATATCTTTGTCCGTTATGAGGAAATTCGTTACAACTCTAGACGTCCGCAAAAACTCACGCAAGGTATACAGCGGCTGCCCGCTGTCAAAAATTTACTTACGGCCCAATCACGACTTGGTCTAAGCGGTGCGATGGTTGGCGCGAATAAGACATTCATTACTTTGTTAGTACGCGAATTCACCACTGGCGGCGTCTCGTGTCGTGTTTCAAACATTTCCACACATTTAATCTTACCGCTCGCCGCCCCGCGCTAAGTCACTGCTCACAACGGCAAGGTTGTGAACGGATCGGTAGAAAACTCATCACATGCGCCCGCGCCTGCTTGCTACTTTTAGCGAACGCCCTCAAACGTATGTACAATAGCTAGCGTAGGCTACGGTATAAACTGCAACCCGTATTATTACAATACACTAGATATGCCTTTTGCTCATAATTCGATTAGATACAGGATGCGTGTATTGCCACAGGCAGTTGCAGTGTGAAAGACTAACCCGAGATCTGTAAAGGAAACTTAAGACTTCGCTCAAGCTAAGTACAGTCGCGTTTCATCCGAAAATCAACTTTATTCCTATAAAGTTTATGTGCATATCCTTCAAACGTCTGCAATCAAACGATGAAATACGACTACAGGTAGGTCGAGCAAAACTTCGTTTTCTATATCTGAGTTTAACAAAATATGCAAAAAGAAAATCAGTGTTATTTTTCATGTTTCTTTTATGACATCAATTCCACTAATAGCTGTACAAGGATCTTTTGGTGCCTGGTCTAATTAAGAACTATCTTTTTGTCATATTGTTTTTTTTTTTGAATTCTCTAAAAGCAGAATAAACAACTTTAAATATTTCTTTTAATTTAAAGTTTATTATGCTTCATACAGCTTTTAAATAAAACCTTGATTTAATTTTTAAAGGCATTTGAAAAATTCAAAATTAACAAGCGTTTGCTCTACTTCTCACAAATAACAGCATCTTTCAGCCAATGCCATTCTAGTACCAAGAGATGTTTGTACAACTGTATACAAAAATTACTTTATATTCAATTATATACTTCCGCCCTCGTGTAGTTGTAAACTGCCCTGAAACCAAAATGTTAAGAATACTGCACTATCACAACAATCGCAAAAAAAAAATAGATTTAGCGTTTACTTAGAAAAATAAATTTCACAGAAATAGTATTATATGATAAACAATACAGTTACATGTAACAGACACAGTTACATTTGAAACACATAATATCGATACAAGTATGAACTACAACAGTTTTACACGGTCTAAAGGACATAAACGCACATGAATTCAGAAAATTAATCAGTACACAACGTTAAAATAAGCAAGCAGGCGTTCCTCCTTTTGTGATTTAGCGGACATCCATAGGCCTCGTTTCAGAGTTCTTGAACGAAGCCTTACACTTAGCTCAAGCTATGTGCAGCCACTTTTCATCCGAAAATCAAACTTTATACGAACAATCGTATCAAGTTTGCATATCCTTAATACGAAATGCTCGTACACTTAGTTCAAGCTATGTCAATGCGTAAATCCCGGTCTTTTCTTATTTCCTTCTTCATATTGTATGTCTGTGGTGTCAAGATTCATTTGCTGAATTTATGGTAGGCATAATTTACAGTAAAATTACTACAACATCATGTTATAGACACAAAAAAATAAACACATGCTATTGATTCACGTTAATAGTTATATTATAATAAGAGGAATCACGTTCACTTACGATTAATAAAATAATTAAATTACTCGTAACATATGTGATATATGTATATTAGTCGTTGGGAATGATAAAAGTAAAAACAGCATAAAAAATATTGTTCTTGAAATGTGATCAGAAACTAACATAATTATATGAATATTTTGCTTATTCTAATTATGTACGGTGTTAAAATATGCCAAAAGCACAGATCACCGTAACGCCGATTTGGCGATTTCGTGCTCAGTAAACTACGAAAAACGCAATACAAGCCATTCAAGTATATTTTAGAGCAAAATTATAGAGCGAACATAGAAGTCTTAGCTTTACCTTAACTCAGACGCGCTTATCCGAAAATAAACCTTTCTAGCATACAATTAATATTCTTATTCGCATGATAAGCTTGATCACAGTCGTCTGTAGGTATATGTAGGTCAAGTTTACTAATAAAGATTTTTTCGGATGAAGCGTAACTCGGCTAAGCATGAGCTAAGATAAAGTTCACTTTATAGATTTGGCTCTTAGTTCACGAGACTTTCTCATAAAAAATCAGTAAGGTTTTTTTAAGCTACTGTTAACCGCAGAGTGTATTTAATTTTAAATTTACCCAAAGAACTAAATGACAAGCTGTTCCATTAGTTTTAACATGTCAGAACGAATGTGTGATAAAAGATCGAAAATGCAATTCCTAAACAACGATTACATTGACTGTATATCACAAATATTTAACCAGAATCGACTTCTTAAACATCTAGAAGCATCTTCCAGTCGAATCTCCCTGAGCTGGAGTTGATGGAGGGGGGACAGGGGGGGCAGACAACTTCCCAAGGGTTGTCCCGGAGCGCTCCGAGGGCACAGTACGGTACGCGGAGGAGATTGTTGTGTAACTGGTACGGTGGGTAGTCTGTCTTGTTCTCTCCGAGGCGCTTGAGAGCGACCGCCATCATGTCTAAAGTGGCTGCGTGCCCCACGAATATGATGTTGCCTCCTGCGGATGAAATAACGATCAATTGAGGATTGAGGTTGGTTGGCGCAACGGCTATAGCTGAGGGAGTTTAACTTTTATTTAAAAAAAAAACGTTGCCCTACACTAAGAATTCTTCCTGTATCGTTTACAAACATTGATACTCCTATACACCCAACCCGGAATAACTATCTGTAGGTTATACAAATATTTCTTCGATGCGGGAATCGAACCCGCAACATTCTGTGCAGGTGTCGATTACTCAAACCGTGCCGTGAAAACGTTAAAAATAAGCGTATTGTGGTAAAGTTTTTTTTTAACTTTGCCCCACACTAGGAATGTCTCCTATATCATGGGTGTGTTTACAAACATACAAATATTTGTTCCGTGCGGGAATCGAACCCGCGACACATAGCCATTGCTCAGCCACTGCGCCAAACGTGCCGTCTAATTACGTCTTTTTATATGGTCTACAGATACAGATCTCTTTTCGGGTCCGGCTGTTTGTGTATGTGAATTTAAATGTTTATAAATGCACTCACGATACAGGAGAAATTCCTAGTGGGGGCAATTTTTAACAGCAAAAATTTAATATGTTCAACTTACCGTCCTGTTCAGTCTCCTTGACAGTGGAGTGGAAGACTTTCTCCCCTCGGTTGTAATAGTCTTGTAAGGTCTCATGCGAGTGGATGTCAAGGTCAACGTACGGCTTGTAGCTGGCAACAAAACATCAGCAATGTTAAAACATTCACTCTTTTAAAATAAAAGACTCCTGAAAAGTAATAAGGGAGCTCTTGGTTCAATAACAATCAGGTCAGTAAACAGCCTATCAGGTCAGTCCTCTAGGTCGAGGTCAAACACCGCTTGCTAAGGTCAATTCATGGATAGGTGATCTTCCGAGTTTACTCCGTGCCTCGGAAAGTACGTAACGCCGTTGGCTCTGGCTGTCCTTATATAGACCCTTGACAGTTTTCATAAAAAGTCACTGTCCCGAAAGCCTGGCAACCAATATTGCCAAGTATACCCAGAACAAAATAGGTTCCCATCGCACTTCAAAACTGCAACTTCTGTAAGCAGAGGGCACAGCGGCGGAGCGGGCTTGCGGACGGCGAGTAATGGGTAAGCTCGCCGTCCGACCAAGGATCAAGCCAGGTCGGTGGCGCGTCGTGTTTCACGGGTCACCGACGGGGCCAAATGCCTGCTGGGGTCGCGGATTTTTCTTAATCCAGGTTACCGCGGCCCCGGAACGTAAAGGGCATTCGAAGGAACACGGGTGGATTTTAGTCAGTAAGAGTCTGACAGTAAGGGTGGGAGGACTCATTTGATGATTTTACCACCCTTAATAAAAAAAAAACCAAAATAGACAGAGGCAACCACTGGAAAAGCGTCGACACAATGAAGCTCGACGTCCCGGGGAAAACAAACTGGGCTGTCCTCAACTGGAAGTCATGGAGCCTTTGCCCAGCAGCAGGAACCACCTCTGTAAGAGAAGTCCCGAGTCCTATCAATGATATACGAGTTCGCGGTACTGTCCAAACGGTTAACGTGACCTTGGAACATAAAAGGCAATTGAAGGAAAATGGTGAATTTTAGTCAGTACAAGTCTGACAGACCCTTCTGCTCCACCCAGGGAGAGATGACACTTTTGATGGTTTTACCACATAAATCACTGATATACGGATTAGCATGCATGTAGACAAGAAACTTACTCCAGATCTACGTTTAATCCATGTTTGTAGAGTTCGAGAGGTGTCATGAAAGGCGCCATCCCCTTCGATAAGTGCCACATCTTGTACTCAAACAGACCAGGTTCCACTCTAATCTTCACTGAAGGATCTGCCTGCAGACCTGTAATTGTTAAAAGAGTATTTAGTTCAGGGCAGAGAGTATAGGTACAGGCCATTTTATTTTATGTGTTATTTATGCATACCGTTTTAAAGAGCAGTGGTGGCCTAGTGGTATAAATAAATAAATAAATATTCCACAACTATCACACAACACCATCTAGTCCCAAGCTAAGCAGAGCTTGTGTTATGGGTACTAGACAACTGATAAACATAATTATATATTTCTAAATACAACATATTATAGATAAATTACACCCAGACACAGAACAAATGATCGTGCTCATCACACAGACATTTGTCCTGGGCGGGAATCGAACCCACGACCTCCGTCATAGCAGTCAGGGTCACTAACCACTCGACCAACAGGCCTGTCAATCGACCCCGACTTACAAGTTGTAGGTCGTGGGTTCGAACCCAGGCAAGCGCATTAATTTGTGTAATTTATTTCTTCACCACTGCTCTTAAAACGGTGAAGGAAAACATCGTGAGGAAACCAGCATGTCCTGTGACATCCATCAACTGATTATGGCACACTACCTCTCACCGAGAGGAGGCCTGTGTCCCAGCAATGAGTACATTGAGGCCTCTGCCTCGAATCTTGCGGGCAGCGGGCCGGCGGCGGCGGCGGCGCTCGCTGTTCGCCCCCGCCCCGCTGCCGCGCCGCTGTTTCCGAGGGCCGGTCCATTTGAATGTATGCCTAAGATCCTGCCGCTCCCGCGCCGCCGCCGCCGCCGCCCCGCTGCCCGTAAGACTCGAGGCAGAGGCCTTATAGGTGATGATGATGATACTGTTTTAATACTAGTCAAAGTTTGTTTTATACCATTAAAACTAGAAATAGTTTTAAGGTCGCGTTTCAATTACTCAAGTTACTTGTATACAAGTTGCAAATTGTATGCAAATTAAACAAAACCTGCATACAAGTTGCAAGTAAGTAGTTTGAACTCGTAGATTTTATTTTTTCAATTCAAGCAACCTGTAAAGAAATGTGACGTGATACTTGTATACAAGACTTGCCTAATGGTAATGCACCTTTAGCATATAATAGAGATAGGAGGAGGCGGGACGCGTCAGGGAGAGGACAGCGTCCTCCCTCCACCCCAGCCGCAGTGGTAGACGCCCACGGCGACGGACGTCGCAAGACGATCTCGATGCGCGCGGTGACTCGCTGTCCGACCATGGACCATGCCAGGGTCGACGGCGCGTTGTGTTCCACGCGCGCCTCAAAGAGTGTCAGCATAGTGACGGGGCCTGTAGAGGGCCAAAGCCTGCCGGGGTCGCGGGACTAACGGATTACCGTGACCCCGGTACGTAAAGGGCTATTGAAGGACACCGTGGATTTTAGTCAGTACAAGTCTGACAGTCCCTCCCGCCCTGCCCTGGGTGGGAGGACTCATTTGATGATATTACCATGATAAAAAAAGCGTATAATAGAGATGACACGATAGCAATTTTGTCTAATGCTGAAAACTCGCCTTGGTTTTCGACTGTAACGTCAAATCTTCAGCGACATTTAGTAGTATTTCACGGGTGACAGATTCTGACCTGCATCGTTGAAGTGCGAAGGTAATCTGGTGGATATGTTTATTTCATTTGCAAGTAGTGATACAACATGCGTGTTATCAACTTGTGTTGTTTATTGGGTTATATGTATATGTTAATAATGTACACTGTATGTTCAGGAAGACTTATATAAAATGGCTAAAATGTCTGCTAATAGAATAAATTATATCATAACAATTTATATTGATAAAAGTATGATATTTGAGTATTAATTGATAAAAGTTGCGACAATATTTGGACTAAATTTTACTGATAATAATTTGAAGTTGTTTATAAACATGAGGTGCACTTTGGAACGAATAAAACAGATACAATCGATTTGATAGACTAATGGCGTCTTGATAAAGTATAGGCGAGAGACTCCTGGCTGAATAAACCTTTATATTAAATTGTTCGTATGGACAGCTTTAGGCGGTGAACCAAGCATTGTACATTCAAAAGCACACTTATTTTCTCGGCACTGGTTTTCCATCGTCAAATAACAAATAAAAGCAAAAAGCTACTTCGAACCTTAACTCACTGAAATAAAAATCAAATTCCTTACCTTCAAGGAAAGCATGCGCAGTTTCCACGCACCGCAGCGCTGCTGACGCATACACATGCTTTACGTTAACTCCGGCCAATCGCAGGCCTTCGCCGACCAGCTGGGCTTGTAGACGACCCACTCGAGTCAAAGGCGTGTCTTTTACATACGAGTCTTTGCCTCCAGTCCTGGAATTAATGGGACAAGTTTATACTATTCTACACTCGCGAGCAAAAGTATGGAATCGGTTACTCCGATTCCGCGCGATCTTGAGTACTTGATAACTAGTTTACAATAATAGTATTACGTGGTAAAATATTCAAATGAGTCCGGGAGGACTCATTTGAATATTTCCTGGGTGGGAACCCAGGGCAGAGCGGGAGGGACTGTCAGACTCGTACTGACTAAAATCCACGGTGTCCTTTAATAGCCCTTTACGTTTCGTTGTCACGGTAATTCGTAAAGCCCCGCGACCCTGGCAGGCTTTGCCCCTCTAGAGGGGATTCCCCGTCATTTTGCTGACACTCTTTGAGGCGCGCGTGGAACACAGCGCGTCGTCGACCCGGGCATGGTCCATGGTCGGACAGCGAGTTGCCCATACCTAGTTTACAATAATAAAGGTTTACTTTAAATTGATACCAAATTCTATTATTTAAGGAGCTATCCCGGATCAATTTCTTGTAATTGATTCCATACTTTTGCTCGCGAATAGGCTCTGAAACTACTGGACAGATTTCAAAAATTATTTCACCAATGGTAAGCAGTTTTGGTGCTGAGTGAGATAGGCAATAAGGGGGGGGGGGGGTGTGACCAGGCGAAGCCGCTGGTAAATGCTAGTGTAGGATAAACTGGTGCAGCGTTGAGAGACTCACTGCTGCGCTGCGAGTCACTAGGCTCGATTACGGATACTGCTAGCCTACATAATCCCACTGCTGGACATACACAACTCATCATATACTGTACAATTGTAGAACAGACATATGATACTGTAGAAATTCGTAGTGGGGCAATATTACAAAACGAAAACCTGGACCTTTCTCGATTACCTGGAGATAAAGTTCTTACTGGCCGGTTCAAGCCGATTCCTAATTATATAAATAAGTGTACTCAACGCTAAATATGCTGAGCAAAAGTTAAAATAGCAATAACGCATAATTAAATATTTTCAAAAAGAATTCAATAGTTAATCAGTATTTAACATCATAAACTCATAAAAGCGTTATCGCATTCATAATTGCTGACATGCATTTAATAAAATCATGGCATCAGATTTAATTATTGCGACTCGGATTACGATAACACGACTCGTGACTCATAGACATGAGGCAGAAACCTGAGTCCGCATGCGGACGACGAGTAATGGGTGACTCGCCGTCCGATCATTGGTCATGCCTTGGTAAACAGCGCGTCGTGTTTTACGCGTGCCTCGAAGAGCAGATAAAATTTTTTAGAGAGTGAGTTTAAAAACTATAGAGCCACAGACAGAAATACACACTCTTTTTGCGTCGGTAGGGAGTCAGAGAAAACTGGTAAGAAAGAGAAGAACTTTCTCCGTCTGAAAAGCATAATCGAAAAAATCGACTGTCTCATACAAATTCAACACCTACTCGACCCACAACATGACCACATCTGATACACGCTGCAGATAGCGTAGATGGCAACTCATGATGACAAAACTTGCATTATTTTTATCAAAATCACGACTATGTATTAATCATTCGCAATCTCCCACGTTACAACCAGTTGAAATATTGAAGTAAACACACTAATCTCACGTGTGTCAATCAATCGACTTTATTTTATATTATTTACGAGTACAATTGGTTTACCCTTGGCGTCAATCGAGCACACGCAAAAGGAATTGGAACACAGTACGAACTTTTTGGAGCCGGAATCCAGCAGACCCTGGTGAGTCCTACTATCGCCAGTAAGATCACTCAGCTATACTATTCTCTATACATCTAGGTAAAGCAGCTTATTTTTATTGTGGTAAAATCCTCAAATGAGCCTTCCCACACAGGGCAGAGAGGGAGGGACTATCAGACTTGTACTGACTAAAATCTGACACTCTTTGAAGCGCGCGTGGAACAGAACGCGCCGTCGAACTGGGCATGGTCAATGGTCAAGTGTCTCAACTTTGGGGACTGAAACAGTTTGACTACAATAAATTTTAAACTTTATGCAGAGAATATCACTAATTTGTCACTGCAGGTTACAGATACTCTGCGGTGCCATTGCCCGGAGTGGACTGCTTGCTTGGAAATATTCATCTAAGAAGAAAAAGAGCAAATCGCCCGTTATTAAAATTTGACAGGCCTGTTGGTCTAGTGGTTAGTGACCCTGACTGCTATGCCGGAGGTCGTGGGTTCGATTCCCACCCAGGATAAATGTTTGTGTGATGAGCACGATCATTTGTTCTGTGTCTGGGTGTAATTTATCTATAATATGTATGTATTTAGAAATATATAAGTATGTTTATCAGTTGTCTAGTACCCATAACACAAGCTCTGCTTAGCTTGGGACTAGATGACGTTGTGTGATAGTTGTGGAATATTTATTTAAAATACGCACCTCTCTCCTAACTTCAAAGGCAGATTCAGGTCCTTCCTGGTGTATGTGCCGTTTTCGTCGAAGCAGTACGGGGCCCACTGTCCGTATGTAAGGTCTACCCTCTCGCCGTGACGCAACGCGAAAATCCAGCGACGATGCTTGTGGTCTGCTGATTTGGGCTAAAAACAAAACAAAAAAATACATTTAAACTAAAATTATAAAGAAAAATATATAAATACTTAACCTTTTTTATTCTTTCATAGAAATGTAAATTATCAGTGAGTAAAATCGTTTCCGTATGTGAGTTCAAATATTTGTAAACGTGTCCACGATTCTGGAAGAAATTCCTAGTGTGGGACAACGTTTTAACAGATTGTCAACTATCTAACTTTCACAGTTCATGCGATACAGCCTGCTAACAGACGGACAGTGCAGTCTTAGTAATAGGGTCCCATTTAACCCTTTGTATACAATGGGAAACTGTAGCTGTATTTTTTTCCAAACTACTTTCGCTCTATCTTTTTTCCTTAAGGCGAGGTTGCAGTATGATTTTTATTTATTAACGAACGCCTGGAAATATTAAAAAGTACTGCAACCCCCTTAAGTGTAACTCGGGAATATCGCGCGGAAATTTATTACCCTATTATTATAATCCTATGGCTTTTCCAATGTAGGTGACGGTCCACTTGTGGTTTTAGGAGCGTAGGAACGTAGGAAGGTGGGGACGGAAGATAAGAACGGGCAAACAAAATTATACTTCCGCATTTATAATATTAAATCAGATTAAGTTTGTATTTTGGCCAAACTTTCAAGTAGGCAACTTGCCAAATAATATTTTTACGTGATACGAAACTAGTACAAAATACACAGACTTCAGGGAGATAGAAGACACAAGAGAGCAACTTTCTCGAAGCATACGACCATATGACCGTAATACAACTTTGTCATCATTAAATAATCAATATACTTTATAAACTTCCGAAGTATTACCACAGATTACAGATAAAATCCATAAAAAGATCACCTGTGAACTACATGCCTAGACATGAGGTTACTCATGAAGAGAAAGTGATGAAAATCTATATCTGTCGTAAGCAGAGGTCGGAATTAGGTAGAGTTCTTCATGCACTAACACTGATTTCATACAACGATAGAATAAAATGGATATGCTCCAAATCCCGGGATTCTTTTAAATATAGCAGAATAATCCCTTGATATTAAATAAAAATGTTATTAACTTTTACACAATTTAAACCACTGGACACGCGACGTTGTGAAATTTGCATCAACGACATCGGATGTCCGATTGTTTGTATTACGAACTAAATACTAATAAAAATTGCATGTTTGTTTTATTTGTCCAATCTATCTCTGAGGTTTTTATTATTATTTATTCGTAATGCTGTTGTCTATTAGAAATCCCGGGAAGGTCCATATTAATGTCAACGTTTCGATGCAAGTACTAAAATAACTCTACCAATTAAGTAGAGTTCTGATGATAAGCTTAAAAATAAATATTTTTTTTACATTATTTTTTTATTTATTTTTATATCTTGACTGTCTCTGAAAACAAATGATAAGGATCTAACAAAGAAATCTCTTTTCTTTAGTTTCTTTCTATATAAATTTACCTTTATATACAAAACAAAGTAGCTGTAGGGTTAGTTAACACCGAAACATGACGCGACGTGACGCGACGATACTGGAAATGTGAATTTTCGTGTAGTAAATAAAGTTAGATTTTGAGTCGCTCTATTGAAATGTGCGCATGGCGTTGCGTCTCGGTGTGAATTGACCCTAAGTCTGTCTGTACGCGCATAACTTTCAAACTATTGGGCCGAATTGAACAATTTTTTTTTTGTTGTGTTAAGATAAATGAGATTGGTTAAAGATTGTTTGAGATTTTTAAGACAAAGTTTAGAAAAGAAAATTTTCGATAATCCCACCAATTTCCGTAATTCTGGAAACTTACCGTAACCCGTGCGAAGTTGTTATTTTTTTATTTGAGATGAACTTGCTCTTGTCTAGATCAAAGGCGACTGAGACAAAGCCTACGATGGAGCGTGCTTACCCAGAAGAAGCCTGTTCACTCTAAGACCCTTCGTAAACAATGCGACGAAAGTCTCCGATACCTTACGACTTTGGTATCCAGGTGATTATCTCAATACAAATCCATAGTTCGTGCATAGGCACGCGTTAATGGATACCAAATCATCATAATAATCATCAGGTATCGGAGACTTGCGTCGCCTTATGTACGAAGAAGGTGACTTTGTAGAGATTCGGGTTGTATGCATTCGGGAACACGGACGCAAGAAGTGAGTTCCACTCCTTTAAACGCTTAGTGCGAATTGGTGGAATGGCAACTACGTCTGGATAAAATTAGCAGTACAGTTAGAAGTCTGATGGAAGAAGGGAGCCGGTGGGATAAGATCGTAGAGATCATGCGTACATTGATAGCCAAATCAAGTTGCACAATGCCCTTGAGGCGTGACTGTCACCTATTAAAAACGCCCTCCATTGACGAAATAAAACACTATCACCAATCACTAAATAACCACGCCGTGCTATCAGGTCCTCACCAATACACTAATCGATCACCTGCACTCTTGACAAGTATCACAGATATGTCAGAACATTTTGTGATGATTTTGCATGATGCATCGAAAAAATGACAATAACGCCTTCTTTGGCGTTCACGATGCACTTAAAGCGTGACTTTCACCTATTAAAAACGCCCTCCATTTGAAAATATGACGATATAAAACACTATCACCAATCACTACATACTCACGCCGTGCTATCAGGTCATCACCAATACACTAATCGATCACCTGCAGTCTTGACAAGTGTCACAGATATGTCAGAACATTTTGTGATGATTTTGCATGATGCATCGAAAAAATGACAATAACGCCTTCTTTGGCGTTTACGATGCACTTGAAAGTGTGAGTTTTACCTATCAAAAACGCCCACCATTTTAAAATATGACGAAATAAAACACTATCACCAATCACTACATACTCACGCCGTGCTATCAGGTCATCACTAATACACGAATCGATCACCTGCGCTGCTGACAGGTGACACAGACATGTCTGAACATTTGTTGATGATTTTGCATGATGCAATAAAACATTATCACTAACGCATTCTTTGGTGGTCCGTGTCAATATTGATAAAACGGACACTTGAAAACATGGCGCGGTGTAAGGCTCTATGTCGCGCGACATTGTCTTTCCGAAATTTTTAGGATAACAGTTGAAAAGAAGATGTATTGATAGGAAGACGTATTATATTACATATCTATGAACCACTTTACAATTTTATACGAAAACATGGGAGTATGATAAAAATAAAACAATTCAATCCTGCATGGCACGTGCGGAGTGTTTTTAGAATTAGGTCTTTTTTTTTCTTAAAAAAACGTTGCCCCTCACTAGGAATTTCCCGTGTTGTAGGTGCGTTTACCAAACATAGAATTCACATACACAAACACTCAGACCCGGAACAACTATTTAATTTTAAAAATACATTGAGGTTCCTAAAATCATTTGTTCAAACTCAATCGTTTTAAAGATAGACACTTCCAAACGAGTAAAATGTATTAACGAAAATTGGTTTGAACTACGAGTAAGTACATAGTCAGAAGATTTCGAGATAGGTATAGCACATTTTCAAAAATCTCAAATGTAACTTTGTCGTTTAAATCTTTTAACTACAATGTTGGCCAAGGTTCGGCCAAAGAAACCAGGACCGTCCGAAAGCCCGTTAGGTAGACGATATCGTCAAGATCACGGGGAATAGATGAATGAGAGATGCACAGAATGCACAGAGAACACTGAGGGATATTTTTTTAGCGTGGTAAAATCAACAAATGAGTTCTCCCACCCAGGCCAGAGAAGGAGGGACTGTCAGGCTCGTACTGACTAAAATCCACGATGTCCTTCAACAGTCCTTTACGTTCCGGGGTCACGGTAATTCGTGAGTCCCGCGACCCCGGCAGGCTTTGTCCCTCTACATGGGGGCCCCGTCATAGAACTGAGGGATATGGCAAAAAGGGGAGGCCTATACCCAGCAGTGGGTGATCCCAGGCTGATATGATTATGATGAACTACTATGTTAATTTTGTTTTTGGAATAAAATTATTTTCATTGGTTTTACACCCATTTTTTCTTTCAATTCTTTTTTAACTTATATTCATCTCAAGATACTTTCATTGATTGGGAATGAAAAACAAAGACATGTTCTAAACAATAATACCATCTCCTAACCGTGTATAAAAAATCTTTATCTACTATCATGCTATTAATCCTCTATAAAAGAACCTATAACAATTAGCTTATTGCCAACATTAAAACACTCAATGATATAATGATCATTATATCATCCAAACGCGTGTTATAATGAATTTCAAAAAAAGAACATTCTCATGCAATGACATTTTCACCAACAGATCGCTAAAATTTTGAAAAAAGAACAACTCGCCTTATCGTGTTATATCCCGCCATTTTTTCACTCGAATATGGTGTGCGAATATGGTATGTTATGAGAATCTTTTATAGAGGATTCACAGCATGATTGTAGATAAAGTCTTGTATGCAACCGTTATAATTAGGTATTAAAACACTCATGTGATACTATTATCACACTCGGCTACGCCTCGTGTGATAAACCCACATTCGTGTTTTAATACCCCTGATTATACAACGGTTGCATAAATAACTATTATCGCATACCTTTATTTTTAAAAGGTTATGTTTATTACGTTTATCAGAACATCGAGAAGAACTCTTACAACATACGGTACAATGAACTGGACCGATGTTGAACTTTCAAGATCATAATAATTATTACTGACAGCGCGGCGGTTACCTCATACAAAATAAATTGTATCATTTGTATCAATCAAAATAGCTTATCACAGCTAGCTATAGAATGATCTATCAATTTAGTTCACAATTGGATTGATTTTTTTTTAGATTAAATTACATCTACCTGATTTTCGTCCGTGCACTCACGTAGGCTCAGTTGAAAACCAGCGTCGGGCACTAGTTGTCCGGCATTTGCTGAACTGGGCCTATTTAGCGCAGCCGTGAGGCACACAATATTTATTGTTTAGTTGTTAGTTTTCTTTTTAAATTTTTCTTTCTTTGTTAATGTTGTGTGTACTTATGACATGTGTCAATAAACGTTAAAAAAATATATATATCTGTTTCTTTTTTTTTGGTTTTTCTGTACGTATTTTTGTCACTGAATTCCTTATAAATAACTAGACTGATTTCGATAAAATTTGTTTTGTGGTAATTAAAACTTAAAAGTGGCGCTGTTATAGAACAGAACAAAAAAATGTATCTTTCTTTCTCCCTAAAGGGGTGCAATTTCATCCTATTGCAAACTTACTGTTGGGCACCCATGTCTGGCCATGTTTGTAAACGCAACCACGAAATAGGACACTAATGTAGCAACTTTTTTATGTTATAAAATCGCAAGACAAGAGGAAATCATATAATGGAAGAAACTTGGGTGAAGCGCATAAGCTTACAGTTAGATTGGAAGAGAATGCTTAAGGCTTTATGTCCGCCTATGCACAGTCGCTGCTCATCATTATATGACCCATCTTATACGGCAGAATAATGTTAAAGTGGGTCAAGTATTGCTGGCCAGCGACTGTACCATGATGCCAACGATTTTCGGTTAGCACCATCTACTAGGGTGACACAAAGGCCACATTCATGATCCAGTTTCGTTAGCCCTTTTACAATGATAATATGAATTTGACCCATATATAAATTACAAAGGGGTCCTTACAATGGTTCTCCCTAAATAATAAGCTTTGTTATTTTATATCCTTTTGATAATTAACACCCGTTTAACGAGAGACGAGACAATATTACTGCCAGACAGTTACAGACACTGAGTTCACATATTTTTTTTTAGACAATATTGCTCCACACTAGGAATTTCTCCTGTATCTTGGATAGAACGTAGCAACACTATCAACCGGTACAGTGGCCAGTTTCCTAGATAGATAGTAGTCCAAAAGCAAGTAGAGTCTAAACAAAGAACTGACTGATATTATACTTTTTTTGCAAACAAGTCGCCGAAACGTGTCGTGATTCGCGCCGGTGTCAAGGCCATTTTTTTTCACATTTTCTAACAATATGTAATTATTCAGTGAGATAACATTTGTTTTTAACCATGTATCTTTATTGTATTTTTGTATTCTTTACCTTTTAGATTTTGACCATAATCATCGTATTTTATTCCACTACAACGTTTGAAATAACCTATCAACATCTTAATGGCCATATAGTCGAGACGTTCGCTAGCTAGCTTATCGTATGAACGAACTATCTGATCTAGTTTACATTTAGGTCGAAAGAGCTGGGACTAATCTTAAACGCATCCCCCACGAGCAGTAGGTAGGATCGAGAGGCCGCGCAGGCTTGGACCGCAAGTTTCCATCTAAATGTAAACTAGAAATGACAAAAAAATCGAATAATGGTTGAAACTGACAAGGCCATCCATGAAACTAGTTTTAAAAATTGAAGAGCAGCAACAACACAGTATTGTTAGGAGCCACCCCGGGCCCTTCAGGCCTAGTCCGACCCTGATAGTTCATGAAGTATCTCGTTATCATCCAGAGGATAACGAGCTTAACATTAGTGAAAGAATTAGATGATTCGTATGGGTAACTAGCATTTTGCCCGCGACTACGTCCGCGTGGGTTTCGTACTTTCCTAATTCCCCATTTTCACCCCCTTAAAGGTTAAATTTCCAAAAACCCCTTCTTAGTGCTCCCCTACATTATAATAGGAAGCCGTGTGCAAAATTTCACATTCCTAGCCCCAGTAGTTTCGGCTGTACGTTGATATGTCAGTTAGCCAGTTCTCCTTTTATGTATATAGATTTTGGGTTATCACCGAGTCGATAGACTATTAAGAAAATTATGAAAATACTATTAAAAACAAATAGAATGAAATAATTAGGTAGAAAAAAAAAACTCACCTCAGCCTCTGGTTTATTTCCATTTTGTTTCCAGTCGATATTAACACCTGAAAAATAAGATTGTTCAGTAAACTTCTCCTATTACGAGTATATCTAAATTAATTAAACATTTCTTTAATTTAAAAACGAACAAGATTTTTTTCTAGATACAAGTGAATCAAACTCGTAGAGTTATCATAATAACCGTTTTTAATAAAAAAATAAATACACATTAAAATTGTCTGGTCCTTCTTTCCGGCTAATCTCCAAAACGACTTGACCGATATTTACGGGACATTCACCGGCAAGTAGCTGATGTAATAACAAGTAACTTACTCTTTTTAGTTTAGACAAAGAATCAAGTATTTGCGCAAAAAAGAAACATAAAATCTGCAAGAGTATTTTTAACTGACTCACCTTCTGTTACCTTCATGATGCCTTCACTGCCGTTCAGTTGCACCACATTCCAGTATTTCCCCCATTCCTTATACACCTCCTCAGACTTCTCGTGAGCAAGCTGCGCAGCGTCTTCATGGGGGAAATTCGAAGCCATTTCTCCGTCAGTATTCGAATCAGATTCTGACTTAGTATCTATACCTGTAATATAGAATACCAGTAAGAAAACCGACAGCAACAAACGTTCGTATCTTCCTCTCATTATGCCGCGTCCCAAACTGATTTTATAACGGAATGAAAACTTGTAATTAACGCCATGTTATCAATTCATTTCTTTATTATCTGAAATTGGAGACATTGAACTAATATTTAATCTTGGGCGTAGTTACCTAAAGTCAATACCAGTGATAAGTTCAGTTTGAGAGGGTAGCGATGTGTCAACGTTTGCTTTTATGTGAGTAAGTATAGTTTTCTTTGTTTAAAACTGTTAGACATATACGGCCTTATTACAAAAAATAAATAAACCTTGGTTTAAACCTGGTCTATCAAGTCCAGGCTTATCTGCAGAGCCACGGTTTAAATTTGTCCGTATTACAAAACTAAGATAAAACGTCGACTTAAGTACCGCCATTTGAACGATTGTCTAAACAATTAAATCCACAATGAGTAAGAACAATTAAATCTACCTTATTTCAATCCATTTTGGGTGTAAATAGCACAAAAACAACAACACAATGAAAAAGATGCTATGAGAAACTTTGACACACCTTTGACAGCTACTACTGTTAGACCATGGTTTATCACAAAACCACGATTTGTAATAACGTTTGTGTAAACCGTAGTTTTACAAGATTTAAACCTGGGTTTTTATTTAAACCCCTTTTTGTAATAAGGCGGATAGACTTCACCATCACCTGCCTTTTCCCAACTATATTGATGAGGTCGACTTCCAGTCGAACCAGATGCAGCTGATTATCAGTACCATGTGTTTAACAGTCTAAATAAATCATACGTGAAAGTAATGTCTATTTCTTTAATTTATATCCTAAAATTAGCTTCTCACCGTCGTAAAACAAAAATTGTCTAAAAAAACTGTCATCTGCAAATCAGTATTTAATTTTGACGTTTATATAAGGGTCATTTTGCACACTTTTTATTGACAAGTGTTCAACAGATCTTTAACTTTTTTGTAGTAAGACGGTTACTGTTTATATTTTTTAAGTTTGAAGTGTTTTTATCCAAAACTTCCAAAAATGTTGGTATTGGTCTGAGTACTCTTTTATAAATATCAGTATCGGCATCTATGAAGTGTGCATCGATGCATCCCTAACTACAACAGACATAAAACGTAACAGGTAAAGGGTGAGAGCGAGAGGGAGGACAAGAGACAGAGATAGATTATGTAATTTGAAAATGTTTGTGGTTTTTACCCGACTACGGCAAAGCCAAAAGGAGGGTTATGATTTTGACCGGTATGTATGTTTGTTTGTATGTATGTATGTATGTATGTATGTTTGTATGTATGTATGTTTGTTTGTTCCCTCATAACTTCTAAACTACTTATCATTACATGACAAATGAGGTCTCGTTAGAAGCGTCTCAGTTGTCCGCTGGTTATAGGGTAGGTGACGTGTCACCAAATCCAATATGGCGCCCTTTAGGGGATGAGAAGTCGATAACGAAAAAAAAAATTTTTTCGCACAGTATCGACATGGGTATCAAATTAAAGGGCTTGATGAGCACATTTGAAATATATATACATTATATAGCTTTTATAAGCTAATTTTCTGTTTCTAACCTTGTCAACATGGATATCAAATGATAAATCTTAAATTCACAACTCAGAAACTATACATATAACAGAAATTACTTACTTCAAATAATATAACCCCAAAATTGTGTAAATAAAAAATAAGTTAAAAATAACTAAAACCCGACTACGAAAATATCGCGCACTGAAAAGTATAAAACAAGAACAAGCCGTGGTCGTATGCCACCTAGCCAATAAAGATTGTGTGAAATAACCGCAGGTGGCATACGACCACGGCTTGTTCTTGTTTTATACTTTTCAGTGCGCGATATTTTCGTAGTCGGGTTTTAGTTATTTTTTATAGCTTAAAAAAATCAAGTTGCCCGTGTTCTCGGTGTTGGTTGGTTGTGTATTTTTGTTACTAGTTTTAATAATTTTTAAATTCTATGTAGTACTAGGCCAATTGTTGATTTTTTTACCCGACTACGGCAAAGCCAAAAGGAGGGTTATGATTTTGACCGGTATGTATGTTTGTATGTATGTATGTATGTTTGTTTGTTCCCTCATAACTTCTAAACTACTTATCATTACATGACAAATGAGGTCTCGTTAGAAGCGTCTCAGTTGTCCGCTGGTTATAGGGTAGGTGAGGTGTCACCAAATCCAATGTGGCGCCCTCTAGGGGATGAGAAGTCGTTACCGAAAAAAATAATTTTTTCGTACAATATCGACATGGGTATCAAATTAAAGGGCTTGATGAGCACATTTGAAATATATATACATTATATAGCTTTTACCAGCTAATTTTCTGTTTTTAACAGTGTCAACATAGGAATCAAATGATAAATCTTAAATTCACAACTAAGAAACTATACATAAATTACTATGAATAATATAACCCCAAAATAGTGTAAATAAAAAATAAGTTAAAAATAACTAAAACCCGACTACAAAAAAATCGCGCACTGAAAAGTATAAAACAAGAACAAGCCGTGGTCGTATGCCACCTAGCCAATAAAGATTGTGTGAAACAACCGCAGGTGGCATACGACCACGGCTTGTTCTTGTTTTATACTTTTCAGTGCGCGATTTTTTTGTAGTCGGGTTTTAGTTATTTTTAACTTATTACCTTTATTCATTTTAACACTTATTAATTACATTTTTAAATATTTTTACAAAAAAAGCAATAAAAAACATTTAAAAATATAAAAAATAGCAGTCCACCAGCACCGGGAACAGGGTCCGGGCTACCGGTGGTCAGGGCTCCTGAGAGAGGAACCTCCTAACAATACGCGCCGTGTCTAGGAGTACTGCCTTCTGAATCAAGCGCTTGACCCAGCTACCCAGCGAGAGCCTCCTCAGGTGTTGGTCGAGGCTCTTGGCAATTAAGCCATTGGCAGACACGACTATCGGCACAATAACTGCTGTATTCACGTCCCACATGTCAACAACCTCGCGAGCTAGATCAAGATACTTGAATTGTTTATCTTTTTCTGCTTTCACGAGGTTCTCGTCATGCGGGACCGTTATATCAACAATTATTGCGCGACGCTCCGATCGATCTATCACCACAATGTCAGGCTTATTGGCAACAATAGTCCTGTCAGTGACGATAGGTCGATCCCAATACAACGAGATACTGCCATTTTCGAGAACTGGGTCGGGTGCATACTTATAGTACGGCACTTCCGATTCCACAAGGTTGTACTTCAAAGCAAGTTGCTGGTGGATAATCCTGGCAACGAGGTTGTGTCTATGCAAATATTCGCCGTTAGCTAGACGAGAACACCCAGAGATAATGTGTCGGATTGATTCTCCCGGACGGTGGCATGCCCGACATATGTCAACCGTACCATCCTTCACAATGTATTTCCGGTATTTTAATTAATTATTATTTTATTATTTTTTTTTTTAACTTATTATCATTACAAGCAAGGCAGAACAGTATTTTGTTGTTTTATAGAATTTTTTGTTAAGTTAGTAAGTAATTGTTAAGGTTCCGCATTCTGAAAGTTGACACCGTCGTAATTTGCTGTCAAATATATCACAATTTCAAGAATTATTTACATTTTGAAATGAAATATCGTTCTGTATTGTATTAAAATATTGATAAAGATCCGATTTTTGTAATAAAACTGTATTTGGTGTTGTAACAATTTTCAGTGTAGAAAAAGAAAATTCATTGATAAATCCAGTGCCTGTCGCACTGGAAATTGAAATTCTTAATCAATATTTTAATGCAATTCAGGTCGACATATGATAATAAAAATTCTTATTAAAAAAAAAAACTTTTTGTCATACTTCATACTGATTCAATAAATTTAGCATCAAAATAGTTATTTGCGGCGTTGCCAGCTTTCCGTATGCATTGTGTATTTGTATACATATACACCCTGGATCAATTACATTGAATTGCATTAAATATTCATAATAATTATTATCTAAGTAAGCATGAATCAACTTCCTTTGTTTAGTCCATTTGCTGACGATGATAAATCCGCAAATGCATAGTTTATTAGCTCTTCCCAACGGCTTCGCCCGCTACATCTCGAAAATTATCACACGGGGACATACAATCGAGATAAAAACTATTATATGTGTTAAGCCAGGTTATAAACTATCTGTGTACTAAATTTTATTCAAATCCGTTCAGTATTTTTTGCGTAAAAGCGTAAAAACCGTCCATCCGTCAAACCGTCATTGACATGCCTGTTGGTCTAGTGGTTAGTGACCCTGACTGCTATGCCGGAGGTCGTGGGTTCGATTCCCACCCAGGACAAATGTTTGTGTGATGAGCACGATCATTTGTTCTGTGTCTGGGTGTAATTTATCTATAATATGTATGTATTTAGAAATACATATATAAGTATGTTTATCAGTTGTCTAGTACCCATAACACAAGCTCTGCTTAGCTTGGAACAAGATGGCGTTGTGGAAAAAAAAAAACCATCCTCACAGACTTTCGCATTACTTTATAATATTAACGATCGATTTTCACGCAATTATAAACTACGAGCTTTGACTTATGGCTTTACTCGCCTGAATATCCGATCTTTGTCCTTCCTTTACTATGCAATGTTCTATTCATAAATCAAACGGGTTAGAATTTTTTTTTGTATGAAATCCTGGCCGGTACAACCCCCGCCATTTTGCATTGTTTTCAAAATAGGAAACTTACACTTTAGAAGTTTTTTTCTTATAGGTATACACTTTGTTTATATTGATATCAGCTGTTGGTAAATACAGTTTTTTTACGGCTGCTATTTGATATTTAAAAAATATTATGAAATGGCGGAAACAAAGCCAACCGTCAATTGTATTTCATACAAATACGTTCAGCCATAGAGGGCATAGAGACAGTTACTTCTAATCAAAATATAAGTGTTGATAAACAATGTTCGATTTATGAAATGATTTGACACTCTCGCAGTCTTTAAATATTATTTACTTTTAGCACTTTAGTGTAAATGATATTGACTTATTAGGTATGATGTTTTTAATTATTTAAAATATAACCAGTTTCAGAATATCTAAATAAGCACAGCGACGCTACGAGTTTACAACTTGAACAAAGAACCAGTGCATAACGCTCACAAAAAATACTAGACAAAAAAAAACTGGGATGCAGTAAACAGACCCTTAAATTCGATGTTTCCACCAAAATAAACTCTATTTAGCACATCACAGAGTTCGAAATGTATCACACGCCTCAAACTGAGAGAATCGTCGGAATAGATTAATAACATAAATATTATTATTTTATCACATTATGTAAACACTGTCACTTTCACGATATAAATAAAGTCACGTGGTCACTTCATAGATATTATTTTAGAAACGACGAACCATTGAACAAAATTCTGTAACAATAATTATACATATAAGCCACACGTGTGCATACGAAAATGCCGGGACTTCGATTGTATAAAACCAGCTTTTTAATTATAATTAAAATATTCAACATGTTCCTTTTTCGAAGAATTCTTTTACTAACAGAGCAAAAAACCTCATCAAAAATTCATTAAGCAGTTTAAGAGTAAGATAACACAAACGAACACGGATCAACATCGGATATAAGACTTTGTTTAACTTTTGTAGATTTAAAATAGATAAATACTTTATAACTAATTATGTTATTATATAACATGTTTTGTATAAATATACGTTGTATAAAATGTGTATATTTAGAAGAAATAATGTATTATTTATGTACTTACTGTTATTGTTGCCAAGTGAAATAGCGCGGTGGAGCGTCCAAGCGTCAGACTCGGCAGTACGTCGGGTGAAGACGGCCGGCAAATACCCACTGACACCTACAACAAAGTATTGCAAAACAACGCGGGTTAGAGAGTGACGTCACTCACGCCATAGACATAGACGACAATTTCTTGTTTACATTTCTATAGCTCTATACAAGAAGGTTGGTAGCGTTAGAACGTTGTTTTTAAATATTTTCTTTTAATAATCTATTTTATTTGTAAGTATTTATTGTTACCTGCCTACTGACTATTATTAGGTATAATTAAATTAGGAATGTTGCACAAACAAATAATAAGCAACGATTCAAACCAAAATAATACTACTTTGCGAACAAGGAGGCGGGACGCGTAAGGGAGAGGACAGCGTCCACCTTATAACCCAGCCGCAGTGGTAGACGCCCACAGCGACAGACGTCGCAAGACGATCTCTGGCCACCGTAGGCGCAGACATGCGGTCGGCGAGTAATGGGCGACTCGCTGCCCTACCATGGACAATGCCCAAGTCGACGGCGCGTTGTGTTCCAAGCGCGCCTCAGAGTGTCAGCACAATGACGGGGCCCCCTTTTAAAGGGCCAAAGTCTGCCGAGCTCGCGGTACTAACGAATTACCGTAACGTACGACGGAACGTAAAGGGCTATTGAAGGAAACCGTGGATTTTAGTCAGTACAAGTCTGACAGTCCCTCCTGCCCTGCCCTGGGTGGGAAAACTCATTTGTTGATTATGCCATAATAAAAAAAAAGTATTGTAATATTTAAAATTAATTAACGAATATTTTGTATAATAAAATGGTTTCATAATAAACGCAATTTAATACTACATTTGAGTTTATTTATATGGGCAAAGTAGGTAGGTAGGTTTTAAAAATAGGTTCTAAATAATTTACTTATATCTTGTACTATTTACAGTAAATAATCTTATAATTTAGACATCAAACGTAGTTATTATTGTTTTATTTATATTTTCTTTTATGATGTAAACTAAAATATAATTTAAAATATTGAATAGTTTATTTACATACTAGCTGTTCCCGTGGTTTCAACGCTGCTCGGTTCCTATGTGTCGTAGCGTGATGTTTTATAGCCTTCCTCGATAAATGGACTATCCAACACAAAAGTATTTTTGCAATTTGAACCAGTAGTTCCTGAGATTAACCCACACAAACAAACTCTTCAGCTTTAAACATTAGAATAGATTTAAATAAAAGGGTAGTAAAAAATCTTGTAATATTGAAAATAAATCAACAAAAAAAATAGTTTCACATAATAAATACAAATACTTACAGTAGTTTCAAATATATGTCTTTTTAATATTACACCCGACGTTTCAGGTTGATGCCGGTTCACTGAATGATTTTTACCAAACAGTTGATCCTTTTATTAATAAAAACATATACAGATTCATAACGATATCTTTCATAAAAGATAAGATATTTTAGCTATTATTTTGATAGTAATATTATATCGAATATGACGCGAATGCATTATTCATACCACCGGTCTTAAAAAAGACTTATCTCAGATAAAGATTATTTGAGCTATAAACTTGGTAACAATACCCTCATATATTCTCCATAAATGAGAATCAACTAACTAATCCAACTAAAATTCATTAACACTACAAAAGTAACCCTCACTGCCAACACACAAGGTTTATTTTTATCATTACACAACACAGCACTAACCTCCAATTTTCAAGTTCAACAATCCAATAGTCTTGATTATCTTCGTCATCGTTAAAGTCACGTGATCAATAAATAGCAAGTCACTGTGATACACAGATTATGTCAAGCGAAGACCGATAGCCAAATGACACCAACCAATCATGAATTAAAGTCCGGACTCTCACAGGAATAGCACTATATTATCACAGCCGTGTAAAAGAACAGCTGACAGCAGATTTCCAACTAAGCCCCGATTGGCTACTGTTATCAAGGCAACTCTATTTCAGCACATTTTAAGGGGAGTGCACAAAGGAGTTATTGTAAGGCTTATTCGCGATAAAAAAGCCGGTTAATAATAACTTTTCAGTTTGATATAACGTTGCCTACAATTCCGAGCGACTCCAATTAGATTGTGTGATGTAATACGCGCTATTGATAAACGAATGCGAACCTTGCTGCTATATTAATGTAGATATACCTAGGCGACACAGTTACGAATATGCAAATATATGCATTCGAAAAGATAGCGTCGTAGCTAAAGTTCAAATCTTCTCAGAAACATACATAAAGGTCAATATCGTTTGCAGATGAATGCTAAAATTCAAATAGGGTTTATTTGTGATGAATAATGGCCAACCCGTTCTTTGTCGTCGTGGTGTATTATGGGCCAGTCTTTTTGACAGAAGGGGGGCCAGTTGCCCAGCAGTGTTAACATAATAAGCCGGTTATAATGGAATATTTGCTTTTAAAAATAAAACAAAGTCATTTGCAGGGCTATAGGTCTCTTAGGTTCAAACAAATTAGCATTTAATTGAACCTATTTTCCTTCTATGAAAAAAATTAAATGGCTGCTCGCTGGGTGACTTTTATACATTTATATTACTGAATTTTATAAATATTCCTAACCCAACAGGATTTTATTAAGAAGCTAATTATTTATTTGTATATGATTGTCAATATTTCTGCAAAATAGAAAGATTACTCTTTTCATTATTTCATTTAGATTGTTTTAAATTATAATGATCCAATTTAGGCCTGTTGGTCTAGTGGTTAGTGACCCTGACTGCTATGTCGGAGGTCGTGGGTTCGATTCCCACCCAGGACAAATGTTTGTGTGATGAGCACGATCATTTGTTCTGTGTCTGGGTGTAATTTATCTATAATATGTATGTATTTAGAAATATATAAGTATGTTTATCAGTTGTCTAGGACCCATAACACAAGCTCTGCTTAGCTTGGGACTAGATGGCGTTGTGTGATAGTTGTGGAATATTTATTTATTTTATTTATTTATTTAATTTGAAATATTTTAATTACGAAATCTTTACTACCTTTATATTTTTTACAAATTATATTTTTTTCGTATCTATTGCTTCTGGTTTATTTCATAAACTAATTTCATTGTATTTATTTATATTTTTTTAATAAAATGAAGATTATTTTATAAAAATGCAATCTATAGAAATCAGTCTAAAATATATCCTTGAAATATCTGCAAACTTCAACCAAACGTGGTGTTTATAAAATTTAATGACTGACCTGTGAGCCAGGAAGTCCCGTGAACCCAACCGTCTGGTGAGCTGGCGAATTCTTTTTCCTCGATATAAATATAGTCGCCGAGCACTAGTTCAAGTTCGTCACTCGCTTTCGGCGTGTAACCTTGAGTCACTTTGTGCACCTGGTAACAAAAACACCACATTCCATTACTTCACGTCTGAAGGGTGAGGCAGAGGAGTACGGTACCTAATAGAAGACTTATTCACCAATTAGGTCTAATCCCCATGGAATAGTGGCCGAGTCTATGGCAAAATGCTAGTCCACTGAAAAATGGAATTGATCCGTCATCTAAATTTTCAAAAATATTTGACCCTGATTTTTTCTTTTGTAAATCATAATTGATGAAGATAGGTACGACGCTTTTAAAATTCACAATAGGTCTCGTGTTAGTATAACTTTCTATTGTATTCTGACGTCACGAAACCCCCACTACCGAGTTTTGATGCGTTTTATCTGTGTCAATATACATTGAAAAAGAAAAATATGCCTTAAGATTCAATATTAAAATCAACGTACTAAATAGATTTGCAATTTATTGGCGTTCTCAACTGGCCTATTATAATATCGCAATGATAAGTACCTATTACAATTATCGCACTGTATGTGTATTTATGTAATAGTCTATATAATTATATTACAAGTGCTTTATTTCATAGTTTTATCAATCTTAACTTTTCTAAATTAAGAGATATTTGAATCATAAATTGAGATACTTACTCCTTCTTTTTTCAAAATCTTTACTCGCTCTAGGTTTTCTTCCTGTATCGTGGGTGCGTTTACAAACATATAAACTCACATACACAAACACCCAGACTCGGAACAACTACTTGCAGATCACACAAATATTCGTTCTGTGCGAGGTTCGAACTCGTAACACGCTGAGCAGCAGTCGGCTTTATTTATACAGGACTAGCACTTTGCCCGCGACTTCGTCCGCGTGGGTTACGTACTTTTCCATACAAACAAAATTCCCCCTTTTCACCCCCTTAAAGGTTAAATTTCCAAAAACCCCTTCTTAGTGCTCCCCTACATTATAATAGGAAGCCGTGTGCAAAATTTCACATTCCTAGCCCCAGTAGTTTCGGCTGTACGTTGATATGTCAGTCAGTCAGTTCTCCTTTTATATATATAGAAGATAGATAAAAGATAAATAAAGCCAAAACAAGAAGAAGTATAAAAATATTCAAAAAAATATTCACCTGGTGATTAGCAAATCGAGGATCTCTGGAGTAAAGCCTCAATTCCCAGCTGGAGTGATCTGAAGGTTGCATATCATCTACCAATCTCTTAAGCTCATCGTAAGCGGCGACATCGAAGTGGTACGCCAGGGTTATATGAAGAGATTTCACGTGGGCTTCCAAATTTATCGCTGGATGGACAAAGATATAGGTTAAAGACGCCCTTGGGCAGACTGAAGCGGTCAGTATCCACTGCTTTAAGCTGCAACTGCATAGTAAACTACAGAGTTCTACGTATACACGGAACCGCTCGAGCAGTCCCAACTGCTTCGGGCGTTGCCACTGCCAGAGTATTCAGGCAAAAACATGTCTGATTAGATGAACGAGTAAGAGTGAGAGAAGAAAGAGAAATGGTGATTTCAACATGTTCTATGTGAATGTCTTGCTAGTGGTAATGCATAGTTTCGAGTCTTTTTTTTCTATAACGGACTAAATCGTAATGAAAGTACGCAAGGGCATAATAATGTATTCTACTCTGCTTTTTTCATAATAAAAATGTCTAGACGTCTACAAAGAAGGCACAGCTGCTTAGTTAATTTCAAAACGCCTCTCAATTATGAACATAATAAATACATGCGCCCCATGGGGGATAAGCAGAAACTACAGCCATTGGCTAAGCTCCATACATAATCATAAAAATAAAAATAATAAGGTATTAATTTATTTTAAAGATATGCAAAAACATATAAATAACATTTCAGCTCTGTAAGGAAAAAGAATCCTTTAGTAAATAATAATAGAAAATCGCTACGAGTGTCTTGGAGGTAATTCAAGTATAACATAAACCGCTATTTAGTAGATTTTCAATTAAAAAATTTAACACCCCGCTCCCCTCTGTCAGCGAAATTAAATAAAGCTCTTCCCTCCTCCCACAATGTTGCCATATTTATTCAAACAAAAACTTAAAAAATATGCAAAAACCTACATCTAAAGCCCACTAGACTCCATTTCACCAAAAATAAGCAAAGCAAGGACCTTCTAAGACAAGTCCTACACGACCTTTTTAAGAAATATCACACGTATGCTAATGGAATGTCTTTTTTTTTTTTGCGTGGTAAAATCATCAAATGAGTCCTCCCACCCACGGCAGGGCGGGAGGGACTGTCAGACTTGTACTGACTAAAATCCACGGTGTCCTTCACTAGCCCTTTACGTACCGGGGTTACGGTGATGGGTAAGTCCCGCGACCCCGGCAGGCATAATGGAATGTCTTCGAGGAAATCTATTAACTTTCATGTTCAGTTTCATATGTCTATGGCTTAATTAATTTTGCCCAATCTGTAAGACGAGCAGCCTCGCGAACAAATCGAGCTAAGAAACGTACGATGTCGTAGGTATCGTGATTTTTTACGATACACGTCGTCAATTTCCGCGACATGACACCGCATTGGTATGCGACGTTGCAAAAGCCCTACATCTCCGAATCGAATTAAGGTCAAAAGATTCGACAAAATAGTGTACTAATCCAAACACGAAACCGATCGAGGTAAGCCAGGAAAATAGATAATTTCGAATTCGAAATTCAATTACCTACTCATGTTCAAAAATGGAGCTGCTTCAAAAAAAAAATACCATTGTGAAGATCACAAAGTATTTTTTTATACCACGCAAACACGTTTAAATCTATACCACTAGAACTAACTGGAACCCGTAGAAAGTACAGATTAGTCTCTATTTCTCTATCTAGATTACCTTGTATAAACCCACATAAGTTTTATGTTAATGCGTTCAGTACTTCAGCCACATACCACACGTCTATCTTTGCATAAACGTCAGTGATTAGGAAGATTGACTCTTTATCAGGAGGGCTAAAGAAATATAAATTGGAATAAAATTCGAAAAATGGTCTACTCTATTGGTTGCCATCGGGGTCGCGGGACCAAGGGATTACCGTTACCCTGGTACGTAAAGGGCTTTTGAAGGACACCGTGGATTTTAGTCAGTACAAGTCTGACAGTCCCTCCCGTCCTGCCCTGAGTGGGAGGACTCATTTGATAAAAAAAAAAAAAAACTCTATTGGTTGCCATGGTAAAAAAAAATAGAATTCGTATTATGATTCTGCTAAAGTAGCCATTTTATTAAATGGGCAATTAGCTTAGAGCCACAATTTTGGCGTTCTGACTAAATGTGAGAAAATGGTTAGCCAATTCTGTATAAAGAATACTTTTTGAAGCAACATTTTAAGCCAATAAATCTGACACAATTTAACATTCATCACGAAAATAGAGGGATATATTATTTTTAAGCTAATTAGAAATCCAATACATTCTACCTGCAAACACCTTAGTAAATTAACAAAGAAACATGCATTGATTATAACTTTAAATATAATATGATTGTTATAAACATAATTAATAAACAGAAATGTGATTATTTCAAAAACAATGGGCAAATGATGGCAGAACATACTAAAATAATATTTACCTTAAAGCGTGTTGGACATGCTCAAGGAGTCGTCTACTTCTCTAGCCTATGAAATAGCTGATAAATAAAATAATAAATTAAAATATGGTTAAATGTGGAAAAATAACATAATACCAAAGAAGCATAAGTTAGCTTTTGAAGAATGAATAAATAAAGACTCACAGATCATATTCTAGTTTTTTTAAATAAACAAAAAAAAAAAAAGAAATAGTTTCATATAGAAAAAAAAAAAATTCTTTATGATTTTATTATTGTAATTTATTTTATACAAGAAAAGTATATTTTTTTAAAATATGGGCAACTAAACAAGTCGCCATATTTAGTATAACATTGCAATTCAACATAAAATTTTGTTTAAAAAGTAAAGCGCAGCAAAAAATAGTAATCCCAAAAAATAATAGAATATAAAAAAAACACTAATATGCTACACTTTGCTGCAGAAGCAAGTCACTAAGGACATTCTTACATTTGATAGGTTTCTCTTGAGGCACAGTACACCACGGGAAACATGTTCCCAACGCATCCAGATGTTCATAAGTATCCACCATTACACCCACTATAAAACAATGTTAGGGGAAATGTTATACTACATAATAAATACAGGTTCTAGTTGCTACAAGGTATGTAGAGGAGATGGTGTAGGTTTTATTATACAGGATGTTTTGGAGACAATATTAATAGTCAATATTTTCCATAGAGAAACCCTGTTGTGGGATTTTGAGAGAAGTTTCTATTATAAATATGAAGATATTTATATCAAAGTTGAACCATCAAAAAATAATCACACAAACCAGATCATAAAAATGGTGTACATTAAAAAAACAACCGAATGGCTGCTGCCGCTCCTCCTCCTTTTTGGAGTCGGTTAAAAGTCTCTTGGGACTTCGATATAAATGGCACAAGAAAGTCAAATACTAGAAGAGAATTGAAACTGTACCAATAAAAAACAGAACATAATAAATAATATGTCTTGACTATTCTTAAGTCTTTTGATGTTACTTAAAAACACCCTGTACAATTGTAAATACAACCTTTATTTTTTCAAATATTAGTAAAAAAATAAAATAATATAATACTCACAAACAGAAGACACTTGTTTCACATACTGCACAGCAATTCTTTTCAGATAGTCTGCATGTTCCTCGGAGATGAACAATGCCATGAAGTTGTGTGACACATAGGGCTCCAGCTTCAAGGGGCAGTTTGGAGGTTCTCCAACTTTTTCAACGACATGCTTCACTGCTTTTCCTAGTTGTAGTGATGTTTCATCTGGAGCCTGCATAAAATTTTGAAATTATTTTGTTATTATGTTTAAATTTAACCAATGATGAGTTCACATCAAATTCTTAGCATGTATTGTTTTATTTTTGATTAGCGACCCACCCTAGCTTCACACAGGTGCAATCTACTATATTAAACATGTTATATACATAAAAACCTTCCTCTTGAATCACTCAGTCTATTAAAAAAAAAGCATCAAAATGTTGCGTAGTTTTAAAGATCTAAGCATACATAGGGACAGACAGACAGCAGGTAGCGACTTTGTTTTATACTATGTAGTGATTGTCAAAAGAAGAGTTACTCTCCTGCTGATCAAGACCATGAGAGCTTTCAATGACAATTTCACGTTGTGTTGGCAATTTAAGGCCAATATCCAAAAATGGTACATTTTAGTTAAGCAGGGCAGACATTTATTTTTAGTAGTCTTTCTTGTATGCCCAGCTGGTCAAAGACCTCCCCATTTTCTTTCAAAAAGTATCTATTCATAGAATCTCTGGCCAAGACCTTCCCTGCGGTTGGCAGGTGGTTGGTCTATATAAAAAAAATGGTTACCTTGAAAAATGAAACAAGAGTAATATGAGGAGGAAAGTTATGTGCTCCATTCCAACCAGAGATTTCTTTTGATTTGTCCCAGAACTCCAGTAGCTGATTTAGCAGGGGTCCAGTGGGGCTGGCATAAAAAATGTATTCTCTTGGCTCGTCTGAGTCTATGTAGGCATCATTCACATGAGTCAGAAGCCAATCAGATGCCAATTGGACACTGCGGTTACCAGTTGCTGACAGTGCTTTTAGTCTGAAAATAATACCCTTTTCTTAGATGATGAAGAGTTTTCACGATATCTTCTTTAGGATCAGAACGAAAATTATGAGCAAGAATATGTAAATTAAATTAATAAACTGCAAGATTTCAACCATTAATTTAATTGTAAGACAATACAGGGACTTAAACATGTTGTATCAGGTGTAGGACCCCATTTATAATTAAGTGACTCATTGAATAAAAACATGTAAAATAAGTAAATTAAATAAAATATCTCACGCCCGGTGCCTAGGGAATCCCATCTGTAACAGTATTTGAAGCGGAGAGGCATCTTGTTTTGCTTTACTCGAAGAGGATACTTTCCGAGGAGGAAGATTAGCCATTTTTACAAAATGACTTCGTAAATTACACCAAACTCGCTGCATAAAAACAATCCATGAAAACTGAAATTCCCATCAATCAAACAATCATTACTATGATAACTGTCAAACTTATTTGACAATATTTGTCAAAAAAGCTGTCATGTAGCACAGACAATAAAGAGACGTAATGGATCAATAAGTCCGGGAATCAGAACCTGTCAGAACCACATTCCGGGATTTGGATCACGTCCATCTCTGAAGTCCATTCAGTATCTATATAAATCATAGTCCAAGCTGGACTGCATATATATCATACAGTTCAGCTTAGACAAACTGCCAACCAGTCATCCATTCTTTCATCTTTCATGATGGTCTAGGAAGAATATTTACATTTCGGTATTTAACTTGCAGGCACTTTAGAACCACATTATTTGTGGTCGTATCCATCACTATTTAGTAAATTCGTCTGTAACCAAGACCACGTGACCACTTTGATTGTGGTTCCTTCCCATAGGTTCCGTCCGTTCCGTTCCGTCTGCTACTGTCATTGTCATTCTGTGTGTTGTACTTGTAATTACTATTGTCAATTTGTCATTTGTGGTTGTTTGGTTCGGTTGTTGGTTTATGTGTGGAGTATTTAATTTCGACGCAGAAGCGGTATTAAGTTAACTGTCTTAAAACAGCTGTATCAATATGTATCTCCGATATTATTTAAACGAAAAGGGTGAAAGGCAATACACCTTATCGGTAATTTTTCATTGTAACCTTTTATAACCTAAAAATCACGTGTTTATTTACAAATATTATTTTGTATTTAGCTTTCCGTTTAAACTAAGATCTTTCTGAAAGTAAATCTCTACAATAATTTGTGACCTTTGAGTTTCGAAATAAGTTTTTTTAGTAGGGCGACCTCTGAACCTGTACCTCTTGTAAACCGTATCGATTATATTAGCGACACACCGTCCAATTTCTAGAATTAGCAAGTACAGTGACTAAGGGAAGTAATTAACGACATTTTATTGTTCACAGACGATTGATCCTTATGGCAAGCCTACTATATCAGCTCATCCAGGTAAATATAATTCTGCAGCCTTAAATGTTCAATGAGTCCATATGTGCCCCCTACCTGTAAGGGGGTACATATGAACTCATTGTTCTCCTATAACCTAGTCTAGTCTAGTCTCCTATACTCTAGTATTCTACTAAAAAGTTTGTAAGGATAAAAAATTAAGAGTACTGAATACATGCACTGATCAGTGGCCACTAATACGCAACTTGTTGATGAATTTTAATGGTATTTGGCACATAAAAAGTTAATAATTTGGATAAAAATATTGTTTAATAAATAAATAATCTTCAGGATTCATTTAATCCTGCTTAATCCACCTAGACAAGGTTTATTCACAAAAGTTAGTTTCATTCATATAAAGTTTTAAGTTGTAAAAAATAGCACCATAGTTTCAGAAGTAAAAAGATTGGAAATGACCTTTCCCGTGCCACTGTTCAATTTGACCCATACTTCCCGTGACACCATATACACTGACTTTTTAGTCGTCTTAAAACGGCAGCTCAGTTCATGTATCCAATAACTAGTAAATGTTTATATTAAAAGAAATTCGTATTAATGAGATATGAATAATTTAAATATAAAAAATATATCATTATTATGACGCAAGGTGTAGTTAGAAACACCCTTGTCTCATAGAAAATTGAAATGGAACGATCTGCTCGACTCGTGTGCTGGGTAAGTATACTCTACAGTTTGACACATAAACATTTTTAACAGGGTGTCTCATATTTCTAATGTACCTATTTATTAATGATAAAAAATAACAATCGCGCCTAGAGGTATTTTATGTTGGATACATTGAGTAAACCACTTTTGTAGGACACCCACAAAAACACGACGGTTAAATAGTCACGGTGTATATTGCAGCGTTATAAAAAACGCTACATTTTTAAATATCACCTTTTTTTATGGTGATTGTCATGTCCCTGTTCGGGCGCCATATATAGCGGGATTCTTGAAGAAAACAACTTTCCCCTATTTAAAACGTATAATTTTGATATAGGTAAAATTGTAAAAGTAAATAAAAAATACAGTTAGGATGCGATTGTGCCCGGTTATCAAAGTAACAAGTTTTGAATTAAATAAAATTAGGTCGCACACACAAAAAAAAATTCGGTTACGATACAATTATGTCAGATTATCCAGAGAATGTACGAAACAATAGTTATTTAATTTACTGAGGAAAAACCAAAATCCTGAATATCAGAGGAAAAAATATTTGAGCGATCCTAGCGGTAACTAACTAATTGGCCAATTAACACGCCTCGGAAGGAAAAAAAAAAAGTGATGCTATTTGCCTAAATACTCGTACATACCCTGTGTAGGGGTTGTATTACTGTGCCTTACATAAAAATAACAATTTAAACATTAAAAGCAAAAAATAAGACAGTTAATTTAAATAAATATAGAACGAGCTTTTGTAAAATTAAAAGAAGCTCTGATCGATACCCCTGTTATGGCTTGTCCTGATTTCTCGAAACCATTCATATTGCAGTGTGATGCGTCTGCTGTTGGTCTTGGTTCAGTTTTAACACAAAAGATTGATGATGTAGAGCATCCAATCGCTTATTATTCGCGCCTATTTTCCAAAGCTGAACGTAATTATAGCACTACAGAGCGCGAACTTTTGTCAGTTCTAGATTCTATTAAACATTTTCGGTGCTATTTGGATGGGTTCAAGTTCTCTGTCATAACAGACCATATGGCCCTTAAATGGCTTCTCACTTTGAACAACCCCTCAGGTCGTTTAGCTCGTTGGGCTACTATGATCTCCCAATATACGTTCGATATCATACACCGCAAGGGTTCACAACATATAGTACCAGATGCCCTTTCCAGATTATATGCAAGTCCTGTGTCGTTTGATCAGGGTCCTGAACATACTAACGACCGATGGTACAAGAAGGTATTTTTAGGTGCCCGTGATACACCACAAATGTTTCCAGCTTACGCAATTCATAACGGTGTCTTACTAAGACGTATGCCTGTTACTAGTCCCTTGTCTTCCGACCCATGGCGTGTTGTTTTGCCAGCTGAAAAGGTTACTTCTGCGATTTGGGAAGTACATAATAGTTTTCCTTCAATACATCCAGGTGTATCCAAGTCGTACCTAAAACTTAAGGAAACTTTTTATTGGCCTAACATGTACCGTGACGTCGTTAGCACCTTAAGACAATGTGAGGTATGTAAAGCATATAAGATCGCGAACACGCAACCACGCGGACAGATTTGCTACCCTAAGCAAGTGTCCATGCCCTTGCAGATGATTTCGATTGATGTGATTGGACCGTTACCCATCGCTTATTACGGTTATAGGTACATCATCTCTATGGTTGATGTTTTTTCGAAGTATGTGTGGCTTGTTCCTCTTAAGAGAGTAGACGCTTTTTCTATTATTAAAGCTTTAGAGTCCGAAATTTTCTTTAACTTCGGCGTTCCTCGTTCTATTTTATGCGATAACGCTACTGTTTTTCGCAGTAGTCAGTTTCTAAATTTCCTCAGATCGTTCCATATTGAATCTCCTACATTTACACCTTATTATACACCCCAAGCGAATACTGTTGAGCGCTATAACCAAAGTGTAGTGACATGCTTAGGGATTTTAGTTGGTGAAAACCAAAGATGTTGGGCTAAGATGTTGCCTAAAGTAAAGCTCTATCTTAACTCATGCGTCAATCTAGCCACAGGCTTCACGCCTAACTTTCTCATGTTTGGTAGAGAAGTGCTAATGGATTCTAGCCGTGCTAGTAGTCAGACTCAAAGCTCTAATTTAGCGGACAGTCGGACTCGTCACGCCTCGAATTTGTCTTCACTTCGTGAGGTTTATGCGAAGGTGGCTGATAATCTTTCTTTGGCTTTCCTCCGTAACTCCCGAGCTTATAACTCCAATCGGTCGGCTATCACTCTAAGTGTTGGTGACACTGTATGGAGACGTAATTTCTCTAGGTCATCTGGAGAAGACTTTTTCTCTGGAAAGCTTGCTCCACGTTTTGTTAAGTGTCGTGTTTTGCAAGTTATTTCTAGGACTACTTATTTACTACAGGACTGTGGTTCCCTACATTCTGGTAGATATCATATTAAAGATATCCTAAAGTAACTTTTTTCCTCTATCTTTTATTTCAAATATTTTGTATGGGACTCAAGCGATTCTATCGCGCTCAGTTTGATCCTTAAAAATTGCCTATGATTACCGTTGGTTCAGTACTAACAATTAATTACAGATGGCAGTTGTTAAACTTTTGTGTTAGGACATCTTTAGTCGAGTTGTCGCTAGCGATTAGTTCCTATAATCGTACATAGATGGCGTTTTTCTAAATTTTATGCTAGTACATTTTCAAGTCGCGTCATAGCTAGTTCTATTATAAATGGCGTGTTGCACATTTTGGTAGGGCGTTGTGTTAATTAATTACTGCACTTAATCTATCCGAAATGATAGTCTTGGACTTAATTTTCTTGTTTCTCTTGGACTTGAAATCCTGTTAGCCTTAGTCCTCCTCTGACTCTAGTTTCTGTGAACCGGAGTCCTTTTGTCTCTTGTCTGTCTTATCTACAACTGAGACTTATCTCTGAGTTCGTGTAGTACTTGATTTGTGTATAGACCCAAGTTATACAAGTGAACTTGTGGCTTTCATAATTTTAGAACTCAGCCATACTGGTGTATCCTTTAGTGATGTGCACGTATCGATAAAATCTATTATCGAATTTTTTTTTTTATCTTCGATTTGAAACTTTTCCTTAAGTTCGAATGTTACTTGATTTGACTTTAGGCTCAAGTTATTTCTTTAAGCCTGGTTTTTTCCTAAACCTCCCTTTGTCTCCCGTTCCTTGTTTGAACCGGAGTACTACTTAGTCGTTCAAGTTGTATCTTTGAACTTGAACGCTGTTTCTGTTTTTGTATTCTCTAAGACTCACGTTCCTTTGTTCGAACTGTTGTTCATTTGTCTTATGTCCAAGCCTTATTTAGACTTGAGATATTTTTTTTTTTTGTCCTTGCTTGTCCTAAGTCTCTTTTATAGACTCATGTTGGATTTGTCTGCTGTTGATTTTAAGGCCAAGGTGTTTCTTTGTCCGAAACTGTTAAATATTTTTCAACCGATCACGTTTGTCAACTAGGTGTTATTATTTATCCTAGGTTTTATCTTTTTCTTTTGGCTCTTTCAGGTCACTTTGTTGACTTTGTCGTTCTAGTTTGAAGTTAGTTGTATAATTAGATAGCTGCTACTGCACAACTGTTAAGTTAACTTAGTTTTACTTAGATTTAATTTTTCCTTGTTATTTTCTTGACCGCTCAAACTTAGGTTTATTGGACACTTCGTGAGCTTGCACTGATAACGGGTAGATGAGAAACCGGTTACTCATTTATTCTGTATCTGTTGTACTCCGATGTCGTCTATGTTAGGTTTAGTTTAGGTCAATTATTAGGTATAGTGTTTTTGGCTAGTCTAAGTTAATTTCCTCTGCTTTTTTCCCTTCTGCCGGACTTGTGTCTTTTTTTTCTTGGAAAGGGGGTACTGCAGCGTTATAAAAAACGCTACATTTTTAAATATCACCTTTTTTTATGGTGATTGTCATGCAACCTGTTTTCGGAAGCCTTTAGTCGAAATTTTTCTTTAAGAACTGAATCTTTTTAAGTTAGGAATTGGTTTTTGTTCGAGAAAAAATGAAGATTTTTTTTATGTCAGTTGGATGTGGTTTGTTGCCCGTGACGTGATTTTTTTGGGTGGAAATCACTTTTTGTTAAAAAAATGTGAAACATTTTGAATTTAAAGTCGACAACGTTGGTTAAAAAAAATCATATGTGAAAACTTCTGTTTTTTTGCCGGAATGGCGTGATCTGAAAATTTTCCTATGTATCGGAGGCGCTGAGTACGGTATCACCTACAACTTTATAAGCTAGCAGTCGGGAGCAACGCTCCACCGCGACCCCGGTGTGGTCGCCTGCAGTCTTTTCGGATCCTGAATTTGTCAGGCTCTTGAGCCGACAAATAAGTCCAAGCGTCAGATCATCGGAGGCCTGGTCCTGTTTTGACCGTGGCTACCAACACGGTTCTCCGCGGCAGTCCTGCAGCGCGTCTCTCCATCCCGACAGGATCAAGCTGAGGATTCTATATTTATTTAAATTAACTGTCTTATTTTTTGCTTTTAATGTTTAAATTGTTATTTTTATGTAAGGCACAGTAATACAACCCCTACACAGGGTATGTACGAGTATTTAGGCAAATAGCATCACTTTTTTTTTTTCCTTCCGAGGCGTGTTAATTGGCCAATTAGTTAGTTACCGCTAGGATCGCTCAAATATTTTTTCCTCTGATATTCAGGATTTTGGTTTTTCCTCAGTAAATTAAATAACTATTGTTTCGTACATTCTCTGGATAATCTGACATAATTGTATCGTAACCGAATTTTTTTTTGTGTGTGCGACCTAATTTTATTTAATTCAAAACTTGTTACTTTGATAACCGGGCACAATCGCATCCTAACTGTATTTTTTATTTACTTTTACAATTTTACCTATATCAAAATTATACGTTTTAAATAGGGGAAAGTTGTTTTCTTCAAGAATCCCGCTATATATAATTATACTGCAGCGTTATAAAAAACGCTACATTTTTAAATATCACCTTTTTTTATGGTGATTGTCATGCAACCTGTTTTCGGAAGCCTTTAGTCGAAATTTTTCTTTAAGAACTGAATCTTTTTAAGTTAGGAATTGGTTTTTGTTCGAGAAAAAATGAAGATTTTTTTTATGTCAGTTGGATGTGGTTTGTTGCCCGTGACGTGATTTTTTTGGGTGGAAATCACTTTTTGTTAAAAAAATGTGAAACATTTTGAATTTAAAGTCGACAACGTTGGTTAAAAAAAATCATATGTGAAAACTTCTGTTTTTTTGCCGGAATGGCGTGATCTGAAAATTTTCCTATGTATCGGAGGCGCTGAGTACGGTATCACCTACAACTTTATAAGCTAGCAGTCGGGAGCAACGCTCCACCGCGACCCCGGTGTGGTCGCCTGCAGTCTTTTCGGATCCTGAATTTGTCAGGCTCTTGAGCCGACAAATAAGTCCAAGCGTCAGATCATCGGAGGCCTGGTCCTGTTTTGACCGTGGCTACCAACACGGTTCTCCGCGGCAGTCCTGCAGCGCGTCTCTCCATCCCGACAGGATCAAGCTGAGGATTCTATATTTATTTAAATTAACTGTCTTATTTTTTGCTTTTAATGTTTAAATTGTTATTTTTATGTAAGGCACAGTAATACAACCCCTACACAGGGTATGTACGAGTATTTAGGCAAATAGCATCACTTTTTTTTTTTCCTTCCGAGGCGTGTTAATTGGCCAATTAGTTAGTTACCGCTAGGATCGCTCAAATATTTTTTCCTCTGATATTCAGGATTTTGGTTTTTCCTCAGTAAATTAAATAACTATTGTTTCGTACATTCTCTGGATAATCTGACATAATTGTATCGTAACCGAATTTTTTTTTGTGTGTGCGACCTAATTTTATTTAATTCAAAACTTGTTACTTTGATAACCGGGCAACAGTCATTTCTCAATTTACTTTTGACATCGTTCATCGGAAAGGGTCGCAGCACATTGTTCCAGATGCGTTATCTAGAGTTTATGCCAACAGTGTGATGCGTCTGCTGTTGGTCTTGGTTCAGTTTTAACACAAAAGATTGATGATGTAGAGCATCCAATCGCTTATTATTCGCGCCTATTTTCCAAAGCTGAACGTAATTATAGCACTACAGAGCGCGAACTTTTGTCAGTTCTAGATTCTATTAAACATTTTCGGTGCTATTTGGATGGGTTCAAGTTCTCTGTCATAACAGACCATATGGCCCTTAAATGGCTTCTCACTTTGAACAACCCCTCAGGTCGTTTAGCTCGTTGGGCTACTATGATCTCCCAATATACGTTCGATATCATACACCGCAAGGGTTCACAACATATAGTACCAGATGCCCTTTCCAGATTATATGCAAGTCCTGTGTCGTTTGATCAGGGTCCTGAACATACTAACGACCGATGGTACAAGAAGGTATTTTTAGGTGCCCGTGATACACCACAAATGTTTCCAGCTTACGCAATTCATAACGGTGTCTTACTAAGACGTATGCCTGTTACTAGTCCCTTGTCTTCCGACCCATGGCGTGTTGTTTTGCCAGCTGAAAAGGTTACTTCTGCGATTTGGGAAGTACATAATAGTTTTCCTTCAATACATCCAGGTGTATCCAAGTCGTACCTAAAACTTAAGGAAACTTTTTATTGGCCTAACATGTACCGTGACGTCGTTAGCACCTTAAGACAATGTGAGGTATGTAAAGCATATAAGATCGCGAACACGCAACCACGCGGACAGATTTGCTACCCTAAGCAAGTGTCCATGCCCTTGCAGATGATTTCGATTGATGTGATTGGACCGTTACCCATCGCTTATTACGGTTATAGGTACATCATCTCTATGGTTGATGTTTTTTCGAAGTATGTGTGGCTTGTTCCTCTTAAGAGAGTAGACGCTTTTTCTATTATTAAAGCTTTAGAGTCCGAAATTTTCTTTAACTTCGGCGTTCCTCGTTCTATTTTATGCGATAACGCTACTGTTTTTCGCAGTAGTCAGTTTCTAAATTTCCTCAGATCGTTCCATATTGAATCTCCTACATTTACACCTTATTATACACCCCAAGCGAATACTGTTGAGCGCTATAACCAAAGTGTAGTGACATGCTTAGGGATTTTAGTTGGTGAAAACCAAAGATGTTGGGCTAAGATGTTGCCTAAAGTAAAGCTCTATCTTAACTCATGCGTCAATCTAGCCACAGGCTTCACGCCTAACTTTCTCATGTTTGGTAGAGAAGTGCTAATGGATTCTAGCCGTGCTAGTAGTCAGACTCAAAGCTCTAATTTAGCGGACAGTCGGACTCGTCACGCCTCGAATTTGTCTTCACTTCGTGAGGTTTATGCGAAGGTGGCTGATAATCTTTCTTTGGCTTTCCTCCGTAACTCCCGAGCTTATAACTCCAATCGGTCGGCTATCACTCTAAGTGTTGGTGACACTGTATGGAGACGTAATTTCTCTAGGTCATCTGGAGAAGACTTTTTCTCTGGAAAGCTTGCTCCACGTTTTGTTAAGTGTCGTGTTTTGCAAGTTATTTCTAGGACTACTTATTTACTACAGGACTGTGGTTCCCTACATTCTGGTAGATATCATATTAAAGATATCCTAAAGTAACTTTTTTCCTCTATCTTTTATTTCAAATATTTTGTATGGGACTCAAGCGATTCTATCGCGCTCAGTTTGATCCTTAAAAATTGCCTATGATTACCGTTGGTTCAGTACTAACAATTAATTACAGATGGCAGTTGTTAAACTTTTGTGTTAGGACATCTTTAGTCGAGTTGTCGCTAGCGATTAGTTCCTATAATCGTACATAGATGGCGTTTTTCTAAATTTTATGCTAGTACATTTTCAAGTCGCGTCATAGCTAGTTCTATTATAAATGGCGTGTTGCACATTTTGGTAGGGCGTTGTGTTAATTAATTACTGCACTTAATCTATCCGAAATGATAGTCTTGGACTTAATTTTCTTGTTTCTCTTGGACTTGAAATCCTGTTAGCCTTAGTCCTCCTCTGACTCTAGTTTCTGTGAACCGGAGTCCTTTTGTCTCTTGTCTGTCTTATCTACAACTGAGACTTATCTCTGAGTTCGTGTAGTACTTGATTTGTGTATAGACCCAAGTTATACAAGTGAACTTGTGGCTTTCATAATTTTAGAACTCAGCCATACTGGTGTATCCTTTAGTGATGTGCACGTATCGATAAAATCTATTATCGAATTTTTTTTTGTGTGTGCGACCTAATTTTATTTAATTCAAAACTTGTTACTTTGATAACCGGGCACAATCGCATCCTAACTGTATTTTTTATTTACTTTTACAATTTTACCTATATCAAAATTATACGTTTTAAATAGGGGAAAGTTGTTTTCTTCAAGAATCCCGCTATAATATGAACATACTGTTTCTAAAATCATCATCACCTATTCTAATAAGTGAAAAGAATACTAGAATTGCCCCATTTGACCCTAATATTTGTTTTTACATTTCAGCTCGCTTCTCCCCTGAAGACAAATACTCCAGACAGAGAATAACAATCAAGAAGAGGTTTGGACTCCTACTCACACAACAACCTGAACCTATACTATAAGATGATACTAAAATAAGTTTTAATTATAAGTTGTACTTTATTTTTGTTGTTTTATTCTATTACCTGGGCCACAGAATACTTGCCAAGGCAGGATTTATTATATAGGGTCGTATTTCTGGGCATCTTCCTCTTCGTTTTCTAGGGGTTTCGTAGCCATTCCATTTAGAATTTAAAAAAATAACACACGTATTTTTTCTTTTGTAAAATCAATAAATATTCACCAAAATACAATGCATCAAAACTCGAGAGGGGGGGCTCGTGACGACAGAATTCAATAGAAATTGTACTAAATTGTGACGTATTGCCAAATTTGAAAGCATCGTATCTCCGTCAATTTTGGTTTACGAAACAAAAGAAAAAATACGGGTCGAATATTTTTTGATAATCTAAGTGACGGACTAATTTTTCAGTCAAATAGCTAATTAGATGTATTATGTGAACTGAATTAGGATTTACAAACAAAAAAAAATTTAGGTATACTTGTACCCTATACTTTTTTTTTAACGTGGTAAAATCATCAAATGAATCCTCCCACCCAGGGCAGAGCGGGAGGGACTGTCAGACTCGTAGTGACTAAAATCCACGGTGTCCTTCAATAGCCCTTAACGTACCGGGGTGCGAGTGCTTAAGTCCCGCGACCCCGACAGATTCCCCATTTTTTTTTCACCAAACCCAAACGTGTGCGGGATCTATGGATGGGTCTTAAAAATGATGTTGAGGTTACAAGTATCATTTGTTTCTAAACTGAACAGTTTGCGCGAGAGGCACTTCCAAAATGGTAAAATGTGTGTTATTGGTGTAAATGGGTGTTATTATTGTCTTATTTTAAAAGTTACAGTTAGCCCCGCGACCCCGGCAGTCTTTGGCTCTCTAAAGGACGTCTCCTCAGATTGCTGATAGTTCTCAAAGGCGAGCGTGAACAAGACCCGCCGTCGACCCGGGTATCTCTCGCTACGTTACATTTAGAAGGAGCTTAGGAAGTTACATATCTAACGACGCGCAACATCTTTAATAATTTATTGGCAGTGTCGAAGACGCAACTTTAAATTTAACAAACATACGATACTATTGAATCTAATAACGTAATAACGTTGGACCCATCATCAGCTTACAATGTTCCCAATATTGTGAGCCAAGCCTCCTTTCTGTGACAGGAAGCTGGCCATTACCCACCAAGCCGCGTGGGCCGTGAACCCAGTGCAGGTTATTAGATATAACTTGTCTTCGAATTTTTGGTTCTAGAACATGCCGGTTTCCTAACGATGTTTTCCCTCACCGGTTTGAGGGCAGTGGTGACTAAATAAATTACACAAATGAATACGCCTGGCTGGATTTAAACCTACGATCTACAACTCGTAAACCGGGGCCGATACCACTGCACTGGGCTATCACCACAAAGTATTTAAATATAAATAGAGTTTAATAAGAAAATAAATCTGTAATAATTATTTATTGAATATTCCCCCTTAAAGGAAAGTGCAATCAAATCCAATTTGTTGTGTTGTGGCCTGCCGTTATTTCAGTGTGTCGCTGGTGGTGGTAACATGGCCGTGTGAGCGGTGTCGTTGGTGGTTATAACGTGGTTGATTGTGACGGAAAAATGTGGTCTGTGTATCTGTAGTACTATTTATTTACGAAATACGTGCCTTGCACATTCCAGATGTAATAATTGTTTCCATACCATGAATCCCAGTCTGTATAAATGTATGACACAAAAGTCCTGAAGGCATGCCAGAAAATTTACAAAAAAAATACAAATTTAATCACTGTCAGTGTCAATGTCAATTGCAAACGTCCAATCTGTGGTGTGGTGTGTGTTGCTGTGGCTTCCGTCTGCTGATATTGTCAAAAGAAGTTGTAGTTTGTTGTTTTTAGGAAAATTAAAATTAATATTAAAGTAAAGATAGACAAAATAACTCTGAACAATGTCCTATAAAAAAGAGGACCTAAAGCTCTACTGGAGCAAGATAAACTATGCCTTTCCAATCCTCAACGACACCATGTATACCGAATGCAGTAATGTGGAGTACGATGAGATTCAACAAATAATCGTCGGTCTCGGCATTCAGATCAAAATACGAGATATTATTCTCCTTCACATCGAGAAATATTTGAGGCAGCATGTAGCTCCTTGTTTCTGGTCAAAATTTATCCAAACACAAGAGGATGAGAAGGGCTTTCAACTATTCAAGTCTGCTGTGAACGATTTATACGACGTTGTGTCTAACTTTTCGGGAATATTACATAGATTGACCATACTAAACAATAGCTGTAACGACAACAAGCCTATTTATGGTGAGAAAGACATTACATCTGGATTCAAACAACTTCTTAGAGCAACACTGCTGTCACAGTTACCTTTGGGCCTTGAAGTGATCATAAATTGTTTCTATAAAGTATCTTTCAATGTCTTTGACAATGAGTATGAAAAGAATGACATGGATGAAGATGTCATGTGCAATGGATGCTTTAATGAGTGCTCAGACTGTAACTGCATGTATATAGTGAAGGTTTTTCACGATACCAACAGAAAACTGATGGAGTTACAACTACTGGAAAGACTGACTGGTCAAATGCTCACAACCTTCATACAGATGAGAGTAGATTCTCACATTCAAAAGCTTTGCAACGGATCATTTAATATGTCATATATAGGATTGTTGGAAACCTGGCTTGATACTACTGTCATGTCATGGCTGACCAGGATTTACTGTGGCGGAAACTCAAAACCCTCCCCTGATGATAAACATACTTTAAATGCCATCTCTAAGTTCAAGCAAAAATTAAGTTACTTTTTATACCACAGCTATACAAGATTAAGAATAGACCAACTTTTTAACATAATAATAGAATACCCAGACTCACAGCCTGCCATTGATGATATTAAAATATGCCTGGAAAAGACTGACCTGAGATCTATGTTGTGTACAAACTTACAAACTGCCCTTGAAACTAGACTGCTGCACCCCGGTGTGAACACTCCTGACATATTAACTGCCTATGTTACTACTATCAGGGCTTTGAGACATCTTGACCCATCAGGAGTGATACTTGAAACAGTTACCAAGCCAGTTAGAGATTATCTGAGGAACAGAGATGACACTGTGCGCAGTGTGGTCAGCAGTCTCACTGAGGAAGGGGCAGGCAGTGAGCTTGCTGAAGAGTTAGTCAAGTTTGCTGCAGAAGCTGATGGTGACAGTGACAAAGATGAAGCTTGGGATGAGTGGAACCCTGACCCAGTTGAAGCTGAACCTACTGTTGACTCCAGTGACAGGAGAGCAAATGATATTATATCTATGCTTGTCAATGTATATGGCAGTAAGGAATTATTTGTAAATGAATACAGGACACTCTTAGCAGACAGATTGTTGGCACAGAGTGCTATAAACACAGAGAAGGAAATCAGATATTTGGAATTACTGAAATTAAGATTTGGAGAATCACAACTTCACTTCTGTGAAGTAATGCTCAAAGATATATCAGATTCTAAACGAATTAATGCACTCATACAACAAGACAAGGAAATAGAAATTTTGAATAAAAAGTTTACTTCCAATGCAATGATTTTGTCTGCTCAGTTTTGGCCTCCTTTTAAAGACGAGAGTTTGGAGTTACCAGAACAAATAAAAAAGCATTTTGAGGCTTATACAAAATCATTTGAAGCTTTAAAAGGTAACAGGACCTTAAACTGGAAACCACATCTTGGGAATGTTAATATTGAGATAGAAATAGGAGATAAGAAATTAGACTTGACAGTGTCGCCATTCAATGCTACATTGATAATGCACTTTCAGGATAAGCCAGAATGGTCAATAGATGAACTGCATCAGGTTATGAAAGTGCCAATCACCATTTTGAGGAGGAAAATAACATATTGGCAATCAATGGGCTTAATCACTGAGAAGACTTCAGACCACTTTGTTTTGGTTGATGGTTCTGATGGAAACAAGGCTAACGTAGCAACCAATCAAGTTCAGGAGATGATTTGTGAGGATGATGAGACAGAAAGTGTTATGGCATCTGCCCATGACCAGAGAGAAGGGGAACTGCAAGTATTCTGGTCATACATTGTAGGAATGTTGACTAATTTAGATTCCCTTCCACTAGATCGCATTCACCAGATGTTGAAGATGTTCGCATCGCAAGCTCCAGGGACAGAGTGCAGTCTTCAAGAGCTCAGGCAGTTCTTGGATACTAAAGTGCGAACCCATCAACTTGTTTATCAAGGAGGCATGTATAAGTTGCCTAAGACATAGAAAATAAGAATTACTATGAAATGAATAATAATGTACAACATTATAATAACATCAAATCTCTTTTTTGCTTCACAACAAACATACATATGCTGTTACTATTATTTCATTTATATGTCAAGGTGGCGGAGGTTTACACCACACCTCTCATGCATGAGGTGGTCCTGTGCTGGCTGGTCCCTAGAGGTGTCAATATTTAGTGCTACTAAACATGGCCATATGCTCACACGAAAACAATACATTGAAACAATTTAAAAAAGTTTAACAAAACTTTATTTTTACATCATTTTAAATATAAAAATTTGGTTACATTAGATAATGTCTGTGGGTTAATATCTGGATTACTTATTATAAGTGACAATTCTCGAAGCTATTTCAATCAACAAATACTAGCAATAATAAATTAGCTGTAATAAGTTATAAGTAATACCACCACATTGTTTTAATAAAATATAACATTTTAATACTTAGTGTTTGCAATACATAATCTTGTGTCAGTCTTAACAACTATAAAAATACTGTTTAAAATTAGAATGTGGAAATAATCATTTGATTAATAAATAATAATTACTATTATAATGAATAATAAAAACTAAGAGATACTGAGAAACAATACAGATTCTTCAAAAAATATTTTGAATGGAATGCATCAGATAAGTTGATGTGAGTACCACAGGTAAACCATAAATGCAAGTCGATTGTTACACAATATTATCACCAAGTTATCTCAATTCATTTGTAGAAAAATAATAATAGATTCGAAATTACTTTTAAAATAATATAAGAATGGAATGTTTTATGAATAGAAATCTCAGTAGGCATAAAAATTAAAATAATACCAATATACAAACGGACGGGAGATCAAAGCTCATGTTAAATATCTCCTGAATCACCATACTAGAGCATCTTGTAGGATATATTGTGGAATAATGACCAGAGACTACGTGTTTTCTTTTCCTTATAAAAATTTACCTGGTTACTACCATGTACATTTTAGCCTGATAAACATACATCCTCTCTAAACAAAAATAAATAATAACAACGAATGGGACTTGATTTAAATCTCAATTATGCAAATAAATAGTATTGTATAAACAAACCTACAACAGTTAAAGCTCTACATCTAGTTTACATATGTACAGAAAACACCAATGTAATGTCGAATGATTGCTGTTTACAGATTGTATATTTTGAAGAAATTTACATAAAAAATATTGTGTTAAAACGTTTTGAACATTTTAACTCTACGGTTGCACACTCCAAGCAGCAGCAAGCATGTACATTACATTTTAAATGCAAGACTCTACAGATATTAAAAGCTTATAAAATATTAAGTACATGAAAATTCCTTTAAGTCCGTTAAGTAGTGCTAAAATCTCTCGATGGACGAATCAACTTAAGATACAGAGCGGAGACGTTCACAGAACATTTCGACTGCGGTCGGCCTTCAGGTATATTAGCCAAAATAGAAGGAGACCGATACTTTGATCTGGATATTTAACATGTGTTACGTTTACTGAATTTTAAATTATCCTATGCTTTGTCCGTTTATTTTCTGTCGGAATTAAATCATAATTTAATATATTCGATCTACAGCGGTCAGGTAAAAAACAGATCAATTCTAACATCACTGACTACTACATTTTACGCACCATAATAGCTTTTAGCGACCGGGTAGTATTTACCGCCACCCGCGACGCTCAAGCACCGACGCTTAGCGTACCTACTAACGCCGTGCGGGTGAACGACTTTTGTGAAAGATTGGCGAGACTTACATCACAATATTTCATTTTCGAAATGCATGAGTATGTTGGCCACACGAAGCTTTGCTGGAAACTGAGGTCCTAGGAAGTCGTCGACATGAAGAGGCCTAGTTCAGCTCACCGATTGCGTCGCACTGTGGAGCCGGGTGCGGTGAGGGGAGGCGGGGCTGTGAGGGGCGGGGCCGTGTGCGGCGCGGGGTGCGCGGAGTGCGGGGGACGCTTGAAGGGTCCCAGACGTTTGGAGGGGCGCGGGGACACGCCGTGGTTGTCGCCGCCGCCGCCCCAGCCACTCGCGCCGTGGTCCAGTAAGGCTGCAGCCAGTCGGCCCGAACCTTGATCTGACAGACACAACAAAATATCCATAAGTAACGAGAATATTTCCCGTGGACCATAGACAAAGAAACATTACTTCATATGCAGAGCTATTAGTGCGGCCTTATTTTGCTCTGGTACGAATCATTATTTCTGTATCTACGTTAATATAATATTACAGTTGAAGCAGGTTAGGTGGCAGTTGCTCATGTACGATGTTAGGTGAGATGGCGTATAATTACAATGGATGGCGTATGATAATTATGTTATTATGATAACAATTTAAGCGTTATTAATAGCCCAGCCCGAATTATTTTATTGGGTCGGTGTGAAGCTAAAAGTTCAAGATGATTTGCAGCAGTTTAACAAAAAAAAATAGAATTTCCCCCACACAAAAAGAAAAAAATGAACCACCTAAGTTAACGCTTCCGTGTCATGTTTAGTGCGGAGGCGGCGCGTGGGGCGGACAGGGGCGGGGTTACCGTGCGGGGCGGGCGGCGCGGGCGCGGGGTCGCGCATGCGCTCCACGAAGCTCTCGAAGGTGCTGGGCAGCGTGTGCGCAGCCACCAGCGCGTCCAGGCTGCGCGCGCGCTCGCTGTAGGCGTGCTGGTACAGCGGCATGGTGGCGCGGACCGCGCGCCCGCCCGAGAAGGCCGCGCCGCGCACCAGGGCCGCGCTGCAGCGGAGGCGGATGATGCACTCCTCCCACAGGGGACCGAACACGCACACCTGGGATGTACAGTAAGATATGAGACTATTCAATCCGTCATATAAATTAAACATATAATATGTATAATGCGGTCAGACCTATTATATTAATATTTTGTGATTTGTCATAATTTTGCACATGTGAATTGAATTTTTCTACTGCAGTCAATTTTCACAATAAGTGCAAGTTCAAGTTCAACAATTCGTGCAGAGTTAAACTGTCAGCATTTTTGACGTGTTTTGTTTGTATGACTGCCAGTGTACGTAAGTACACTTCATTGCAAATAAACATGATACTCACGTACGGCTTCATAAACACAATAGAGCTCAGTACATCGCAGAATTGTGTGGGCAAGGAGTAACGTTTTTATGGCCGCCAGTGTTCACTTTACTACACTGTATTACAATAAAAGTAACTTACGTCCGGCTTCCTCGACACAGTACACCTCAGCAATCCTCCAGGCAGCGGGTACAGTACTATGAGTACGTCACAGAACTGTGTGGGCAGCGTGTCTCGTTTGTATGGCCGCCAGTGTTCGCTCCACACTACATGGACTTCGTCGTTACCGAGGTGACGAGTCTGGAAGAATACAAAAGCTTGTATCAATTTGGTTAAGTTTAGATAAATTCTTTGTCATTTTGATTCCGAATCTGTTACTAAAATTTTTAAGTTTGACTTCAAAAAGTATAAGTAAACTGGTCAAACGATGTTGTTCACATGATAGTAGTAGATCGACACAATAGTAGATTGTTTACAAAGGGAGCAAAATATAATAGAGGCGAGACTATTTTTTGATCCCGAGCGGAGCGAGCGATTCTAAAATAGAACCCGAAGTGCAGTGATGATTTAACCTTTTGACCGCCAGTGTCATGTATAGATGACAAGCCAAAAAGTGCTCAGCACGCCACAGTCGCGCGTCGCGACTACACGAAAGACTTTTAAACGTCAATATATGTAGCTTATTAAAATATCTCTAAATTCACTACTGTTTTTTATGTACTTATGTATTTATTATGCTTAGCTTGGCGCTGAGAGCACGTTCTTGTTTTTTTGACGTGGCGGTCAAAGGGTTAAAGAACGTGAAATATGTATACTCTATGAGAAAATAAGTTTCTGAGTCCGACTCTGACCTTGAATTTGCAAATGGTTCGATCCTTTTTTTTTTAATTTGTTTCTCACTACTTCTTTTTTTTTAAATTTGGCTTGCGCGATTCCAATGACACTTACAATTTACACATTCAAACTATTTAACTCTTTGAATAGACGTAATAAAAATAATTGAATGAAGCGTCTTGTACGATAATTAATGCACAAATAAAAAGTTTAGAAAGCCACCTTGTTGAGTATAGCATCGGGTGAGTCTGCCGGCATGCGCGTGGCCACGTGGAACAGTGCCTCCAGCGTGAGGCTGGCCAGGTAGGGCGCACTCACCCCGCCGCCGCCGCCGCCGCGCAGGCCGCCCGTGAAGCCCACGTGACTCTCCAGCTCCACCTGCAGGAAGACATTGCGGTGTTTAGTTGTGTACTTGTCGAAACAAGACTAAAGCCCACTTGCACCACAATCACTAAACGGGTTTAGCAATAAACTGCCTTAGAATATCACTGTATCCCTGTCAAATTGTTTGAAGTTGACAGAGACAGAACGATGTTTTAAATCAGTTTAGCGCTAAACCTGTTTAGTGATTGTGGTGCAAGTGAGCCTAAGGGAGCTCAGCCATGACGAAATGCTACGCAATTCGACCGATTCTACTACATATGACAAGAAACGTGCGGTTGTCTACGGGTAAGTGAAAAACAAAACACGCTCGCGACGACGACGTCAAGTCAATCGAATTGCATCATAATCATTATACCGTAGAAGCAAAGACTATGCGATTTTCATTTTTAGTTAGTAGAAAAAATCGCACGTATCGCATCATGGGGAAGCTCCCGTAGTTGATATATTTTTGGGAGTTCGCTTAGCCACTTCTTTCTCCTAAGAGACAAGGAAGTGATGAAGGAGAGGCGTTGTGAGGTTTTATCTTTTCTAAATCTGACATTCAAATTATGACCATTTTCAGACGATTTTAACCCTAAAATATGCAACTTCATTTTTCTTCGTAGCATACAATAGATAACCAAACAAATTCTAACCATTATGAGGGGCTAATTGAGATCAAACTACGTTTAATATAATTTACTTTGAGACCCTTGTACAAAAAGGTAATAAACTTTATAAACCATAATCAAATATTTAATTATTTCGAAATGTTTTACCTCCCACGCCAAAGCAGCTAGGAACGCTTCATAAGCCGGACTACCACATCTATTGGACAGGATTTCATTGCGGGTCTCCTGTCCTTTGCCCACGTATATCACTGCCACTTTGTGCGTTTCACGACACCTGAAAGAAAATCATCAATAAAGGGCGATTAGTCGACTCTTAAGGTAACCAGAGGCTGGCCTATACAACATTATTTTTAGTATAAGCGAAACCTGAATATAGTTTGTTCAGAATCAGTAACTGAATCGATTCCAATAATTTTTACACCATGTTATATTTTTTTCCAAAGATGTTTTAATTAAATTTTATTACCATTTAATTACAATACAATCACCGTATGGTTAGGTACCTATTGCCAAGCTATTATCACGAGTGTATAACATAGGAGACGCGGTTTACGCGGGTGTACCGCGAAATGTGCATGTTTTTGAACGGACAACCAGGTAATATACAAACTTATAACCTTGTGATTTTTCATGATACAGTTTTGAAATTTTGTACATAGATTCTTTACACATAAATACTAGACAGGTGTATCGGGTTTCGCATAAACAAAAAATAATGTTGTATATTCCTAGGCCAACGAGTCAGCATTGCCATACAACGTGGCAATGTTGACAGCGATGTGGACGTATTCTTTGACGCCCTTTGAATGTTTTTATTTTTTTGTACACATTACTAGTAAGTTTTTATTTATAGTCTGTATATAATCGTTAAATTAGTTAAATATGAAGAAGTTGTAATGAATAAAGGTAACGAAATAAGGATAACAATAGCGAAATATCAAAGGGTAAAACGTGATCCTATTTCTAATGGTTGTTTTACACACGTTACCAAAAATCGTTACGATTGGACGGTACAGTTCAAACTGCAACGATAAATCTACATGTGTGAAGAATGAGAAAAACTGTTTGTCCGATTTTTCTATACACACATGTAGATTTATCGTTGTAGTTTAAAAAAGTGCATTTGCAATATTTAAAAAAGTAAAGAAAAAAAGATTATGTTTGTTCCGCAAATTCTACCAATTATGTCAGAGGCCTGTGATGTTGATTAACTCTGAAACCAAATGGTGACAAGATCTTCACACAAAAAATAAAGAAGAAAAGCATATGAATTAAAGAATACATGATTATATCTGCTAAAATATCAGTTACTAAAATGCTGCGTAATTTCTTTTTTCTGTGCGCAAAAGGACATAAAGAACTCTCTCTGTATAGTAAAAGGAACGAAAAACGCACGGTCTCCCTAAAGAAAATGATCTATTGTAAAACTAAGTCGGAGTTCGTTGCTAAAATCTATATAAATAAAAATGTTATGTTGGTTTGTGTACGCTTTCAAAACTCAAAAAGTTCTGCACTGATTGAGCTGAAATTTTAGCATGATCCGCATCAAGGATTGTTTTTATCAATTTTTTGCATCAGTCACATTATCCGCGACCGCGAAAAACAAGTTGTTTTTTGTGCCACGGCGAAGCGTGGCAGGGTACAACTAGTTACATATAATATCCTACCTTTGAGCATCAAGATTCCTCAGCTCTCTGAGCAGTCGGTCGGTCCTCCTCAGCAGATGCGCGTGGTTCCGTCTGGCCGGCGCCAGGGTCCCGAGCTGCGCCGCTAACGCGCGACAAACGCCAAACGGTCGCGCGGTCGGCTTCGTCACCAATGTCTGGACTTCCTCCTCTTCGAAGCTGCATGACATGCTGTGAGAAACGAAGGGCTTATTTAGGGTTTGGATTTAGTCAGTACAAGTCTGACAGTCCCTCCGGCCCGGGTTGGGAGGACGCATCTGATGATTAAACCACGTAAAATAAAAAAGGGTACTTGTATTGTGTGGAGTTCAGTAAAGGTAAAACTTGATTCAGAAGACAAATAAATCCATTTTCATGTTGTAAGTGCCTGAAAAGTTCCCCTTTCATTGTTGTAAAATGATTGATAAGACGGTCCCGTAACCAGGTTTCAGGGGGAAGTTCCCCCTGAAACCTACTAACTAAAATACTACTTGTATTTCGGTGTAGTTTATCTTTGATCTGATCTGTAGTCTGTGATGAACAAACACAAGGCACAAGGCTTAACGAAACAGACAAAACAATTATCAACCGTATACTAAGAACATTTAGGGTTGAAAACTCACCTATCTCTATTCGCCAGATAATGTCTCTCATTGTTCCGATGTGCTACTAGCGTGGCTACTAGTTCGTCCTCTGCCCCGGGAGGCAAGGGCGACGGGCCGGCCTCGTCCAGTCGCCGTCCACACACGACTTCCGGGGACGTGTGGCCGATGTATGCTAGTACCTGTTGATTAGGTGTTTGTGTTGTGAAGCTGAGACTATTTTTTAAAGCAAATAAGTATTTTAGAATTGATATACTATGCGTGGCCTTTTTTTTTCGGCCGGAAATTCAGAGAAGAAGAGATAAAGAGAAGATAAAGAGGAGATAGAGAGAGGCCAGAGAGAGTTTGTTGGTTCAGTTTTATATGTGTAAGCTCATCAAATGATTATCGAACTAGGTGGAGCGAAAGGGACAGTCAGAATCGTACCGACTAAAAACTACTCTGTTCCTTCAGTAGCCTTTTGTGTTCCAGGGTAACGGTAGCATGTTTAGCTCCGCAGCTTCTTTTATGAAGCTTATCAATGCGATATAAACAAACTTTAAAAAGGAATACATACGTGATCTAATTGATGTTTATCCGGCGGGCAATTCTTGTGATCCGGCAAAAGATCCGGAGGCAGCGGCGGCGGGAGAGATGATAATGTGTTATCTCGAGGACATTCAGTACTGGAATAAAATTAATAGATATCGAGATTAAATAAATAAATAATAAATAAATATTCGACAACTATCACACAACGCCATCTAGTCCCAAGCCAAGCAGAGCTTGTGTTATGGGTACTAGACAACTGATAAACATACTTATATACTTCTAAATACATACATATTATAGATAAGTTACACCCAGACACAGAACAAATGATCGTGCTCATCACACAAACATTTGTCCTGGGTGGGAATCGAACCCACGACCTCCGGCATAGCAGTCAGGGTCACTAACCACTAGACCAACAGGCCTGTCAAATTAGTGGTGTAATGACCAACGGTCAATTTATAGGGCATAGGTAACGGTAAAGCAGAGGGAACGACCTAGTAAGATCTACACTGACTTTATTGTTCCACATGTTGCGTGCAAATTAGCGGAATTGGGACAACAACCAAATCGCAAGAAATAAACAGCTGACCCATATATTTTTAATTAATGAAAACGTAGGTTTTCAAAATGTTTTTTTTACTGTACATCTACAATTACAATTCGATATCTGTGCATAACTTGGTAATACGACATTTTTTTTACGTGGTAAAATCATCATGAGTCCTCCAACCCAGGGCAGGGCGGGAAGGACTATCAGACTCGTACTGACTAAAATCCACGGTGTCCTTCAATAGCCCTTTACGTACCGGGGTCACGGTAATTCGTGAGTCCCGCGACCCCGGCAGGAATGGTAATACGCCCTAGTGTACAAAACACCCCGTCTTTCTAGCACTCAAACTTTCTGCTAGGAACCACACGCGAGGAGGCCGCTGTCGGCATACAATATGGCATAAAACTGGGAAGTATTACCAAGTTTTACCCTATGAAAAATGATGCACTAAAAACGTTATGACTTACGTCTCAGGCAATGCGAGTGGCTCCACAGTTTCAGAGGACGCTATGGAGGGATCGTAATACAGCGCAGACGCATCCCAACACGCCTTGCCCGCGATGTCGCGAAGTAACACTCGCACTTGCTTGTCCGACGTCATTAGACCTGGGGAATGAAAAATATAAATAATATTTCTTTGTGCTTAGCATAATATTGTGTTAAATAAAAAATGTCGATTGTAATAAACAAATAAAAACTCTTTGGAATGAGAATTATTAGTTTTTCATGAAGGCATAAAATCAAATAATTTAAAATATTAGATTTGTTCACATTTTAAATGATCCCTTTTACCTCATTCATTAAAATTGTTTCAGTAGTTTAGATGCTAATGTGGAACATAAATATAAAACCACCTGTTTTTTAACTGCCCTTTGTATTTTTGGGCCACAATTCGTCGAAAGATTCTGCAAACCTGATCTTCATCTCACCTTGATGATTCTCGATGTCCACCCCCAGTTTGCGTACAGCCATGAACAATGCTCACAACAAAATACTAAACGTGCTCACAATAAAATTTTCCCGTAGAAAACTGGTTAAAATGTATAAAAGGTTCACGAAAACGCAAAATGTAATCAATATGGTAGGAGAACATCGCTTTTTTTTTCTTCAAAGTGTTTAGATGTAATTGTTCGTGACTGTACCAGTGATGAACAGAGAAAAAAAAAATCCTCACCCGGTGTAGTTGCCGCCGGCATGTCCAACGCCGGCAGTTCAATGAGCGAGGCCAGCGTGGAGTCACTGAACCTCAACATCTGCACGTGCGGCGCGGTCAGCACGGCCGGGCCCAGCTCCCCGCCCAGCGCTGGGCTGTCGTGCTGCTCGCACACTGACGACGACACCTGCCAGCCGTTCCATAGTGGCCAGTGGCCCAGGAAGAGGACTAGTTGGGTGCATATCTGTGGGAGTAATACGGGATAGAATAACGCCCAAAATTAGTACTCTATCTATCTCTCTATCATGTGGGGGGCTATCGCATTGGAACGGCAGCGGGATGCGGATGTGGAGCTGCGTCACAAACCATGTTTCATCTTGCCCTCTTAGCCCAAAAACTTGCAGCCAAATAGATCTCTTCGTTGCTACCGACAACGCGGTGGAAATGTCATAGTTTTGGGCCAATTAAATATAAATACCAATATAATACCGTCGTGCCAGCGACACGAAGAAGAACATATCCCGTTCCTTTGTTTTGACGGCTGCTTCAGATTAGACGTCTGTAAGACTCGGATAGGCAAATTCGGCCGTTGATTAGTTAAACAGCAACCGAGATAGCTTAATAATTTCTAGTGTAAATATATAACTGCGTGCATGTATCTGAAAGGTACTGGCCATCAGTTTGTTCTATATAAAAATCGATACTCACTATAGTTAAATGTTAGGAACAACTATTTATTTTTTTGATGTTATCAAGTTGGTCCCATGGAGCAAATATAGTTGTACGTACTGACATAATAACATGCTACAGAAAAGCATTTTCTAGGAGAAACATATACACTTCAACAGCTCTAAACAGATCAAGTATTCTAATGTTAAAAACAGTTCTTTTTATTTTAAACGTTGCCCCATACTAGGAACTTCTCCTGTGTCGCGTGGGAGCGTTAACAAACATAGAAACTCACGTACACAAACACCCAGACCCAAAATAACTACTTGTATTTGTTCCGTGCGGCAATCGAACCCGCGACACGCTGCGCAGCAGTCCAATCGCTCAGCCACTACGCTAACCGTGTAACATGCTATTATGCCAATTGCATGTTTTACCATGACAACATCAACATCTATGATGAGAATAAATAGTCATATGAATATGGGTTCTTTTGCAATAATCTTACTGTAAAAATGCCTAATCCCAAAATGTATCTTCATAATTAACACTTACTAAGTTGATTATACTCACGTTAATCTACTAAATAAACAACTTACCGTTTGAGCCCATAACTTGACGTCTATCGTAGAAGCGGGTGAGGTCTTTGGTCCCAAGTTATCCAGTTGTATGTTAGGGTCGAAGTCTTCGTCCACGGGCAGTGATAGGCCTTCGATGTCAGCTCCGTTAGTGCCTTTCATCACAGCGTAGAGAACCTGAAATTAAAACGGGGTTCATAAGGTTGGCAATCAACTAAACTAAACAACTAAATGTAGATTATATTTTGATGTAAAAATCAACTGGTCAGTCCTACCCTAGGTGGAACAAAAGGGACTCTCAGACTCTTACTCACTAAAAACCACAATATCTCCTCACATACCATTTGCGTTCCCTTTAAGACAGTACGTGAAGATAGCAGTACAAGAAAACCTGTTGATCGATCGATATATCCCATATTGTACTTTTCTCCATAATCCGTAGCAGAATATGCGTTTTTGATGAAAATCTCGAAGAATGAGTATCTGTTCTTGATCAAAATCTGAGCCCTCATTCGAAAATTTGACCTTTCCACAAATATGTCAAAAATCAATTGTTCATACAAAATCGCTAACAAGATTCACGGGGTACATTTTGCAAGAACTAATAAATTATGTAAGAACACCGTTGGCTTACAATTTCGTGTGACTCCGCTTTATTTATTAGCACCCTATTACGCGTGCGGTCGCATGAGTGTTGTCATAACTTCTGAGTTTTGGTTTAAAACGGCTGGGTGCGGTGAAAGATGCACAGTCAACAAGTGCTCCAGCCGTAGTCACCTACCTTCAAACAACCCACGCAAATTCAACATGCAGAAGATCGTGAGTATTTTGCTAACTTGGATTTCAGTGCGAATTTGGTCGACTATCGTGTATTTTGTGATAAGTGAGATAGTTTCGTGAAATAACTGTGGATTTAGAAGTGACCTATTGCCTAGTAAAACCATGAAATCTCAGGATTGTATTAACTTTAGCATCGCTAATACTGCATAGTCCCTAATTTCATGTGGTTTATTCTTCAGATCAATTAACCCTTTGCAATATTAGACAAAAAAAAAAATACAAATTAATGATCCTAGTTCAATAGGTAATATATCAAAGGGTCTTTTACTATAACTGGACTTCTATATATGTAACAATTTTCTTAGGTACTCGTCGCCCTTGCCCTGTTCGCCGTGGCCGCGGCCGCCCCACAAGGCCAGGCCCCCGAGGCTAACCCCGTGTACATCCTGAAGCAGGACTCTGACGTCGCCCCTGATGGATACTCTTTCGAGTTAGTATAGTTTTGGAGCTGTTTAAGTTGGGTGATGCGAAATTTTGAGGATTATTTGAACATTAATTTGTTAAAAAATACTGGATCTGGAAAGTTTTCCCTACGACTTTGCTAACTTTGTACTAAAAACCTGCTAAAAATTATATTCTAGATGTTAACTTTCTCTATAAATCTCAAGTCACCATTCCAAATCGGCACAAATACTTCAACGGACACTTTTTTTTAATACAACATTGAGCTCAGCTCAGCTACAAAAGTAACCCGTTACTACAATTAAATTAAACCATTGTACGCTTAAAACTAAAGTTTACATTTATCTACTCCAGCTTCGAAACCAGTGATGGAACCTCTCGCCAGGAGAAGGGTACCCTAAAGCAGATCGGTGAAGACCAACAGGCTTTGGAAGTCAGCGGTAGCTACAAATACGTCGGAACCGATGGTCTGACGTACGCCGTCACCTTCGTTGCTAACGAGCACGGTTTCCAGCCCCAAGAGCATGTTGAGCACCAACAATAAGCACGAATGTTTGACCAAAGGCCGCTATAAAATGTTTGAACATTTGTGCGGCCAATGTTTGATCAAACGTGTGTATTAAACCAGTTTGTGTAGGTTTTACTACATGCGCTGACTGTTAATTATTTTGTATCTTCGTTGTTTATACAATTTTCGTATCTCTTTTGTATGAATATATTGCAGTAATATATTTTTTTATTGATAAATGATTAGGCAATTTTCATTTCCATCTTTTTCGTCTATTTCTTATGATAAGTTTAAGAAAATTATTTCCAAAAGCAGCAAATATAAAAGCTCTAGTTAGTAAACTTTGATATCAAATGCTTAGACTTGCAAATCGTGTAACTATTAAGTCTCTTAAATTTAATTTTTAAAAACTAAAAAAGGCCCTAAATAAAAAAACTCCTTTCTGCACAAAAATTTACACTTTACTATCATCGACTAATTAAAAGTAAAACTCGTCCCATTATCATAACCTTGGCCTATAGTGATTTATTGTTGCATTAAAAAAAAGATATTCAGTGGTCTTTTTCAGTGGCTTTTTTCCTATCCTCTGCAACCTTAAGCCACCTAACATTACATTACATTCATACCTACATAAACTCACACCCGTTTCCCATAGGATGAGGCAGAAACTACAGATCTCCACCTGCTACGATCCTAACATACTCCTTTCGCCTTATCCACGTTCATAAATCTGGTCATAAAAGCACGCCGATTGAGAGTACCTACTATTCACCCGAACTTTTCTATAACTAACCTTAAATATCATAAGCAACAGCGTCTGGTCTCCATCCTTCTCCTGCATCAGGTAGTTGGGGCCGCACCGCACCGCGAACTCCGCCAGACAGAGTAGGAGCGAGCCTGCTAGTGGCTTCACTGTGTCGCGTGCACTACTTGGGGAGATTTGAGCTAGGCAGGCGCAGATCCACTTGATTATTTTACCTGGGGAGATAAACATGTATAAAGTTATGTGTCACAACATACGTAATTTGTCAACATATTTAAAAGTGAAGGTAAGAGATACTATGAATCGGGAATTATGTTTGTACTAATACAAATTAATCAGCGGTTTATTAGTTCACGAATTTATAGCATAAGTTCTACTGAAGAATAACTATTGTCTCTGGAAAACTGTCTTGTTTTGTCGTGAGCTTCAGAAAGATAGACTACATGGTAACTGCACTCCGACTGCAGTTTCAATGCAGTTAGTACGACAGCATTAAAACTGAAAACCAACCGGGCAGTGCGGTTGCGGTCGGTGTGCTGACTGCACGCTAACTGAAAAAAAAACTACATGGTTCACGTGCAGTTCAAATGCAGTTGGACCAACATGGACCTTGAACATCTAGTCTAAAGCCTAAGTCGTTACTCAAAAAGGTAGAAAACAAATATAATTAACATTTAGGGTCTCAGAAGGCTTATTAGATTGAATACTAACAAAACAAAGACGATTGAAACCTTATTCTCCATAATAGGGAGAGACAATGATCTATGGTGTCCTTACCGGCTAGACCAGGATACAGCTCAACGATTCGGTCCGTGTAGTCGGCGAGAACCAAAACGCAGTCACTTACCACCTTCGCTATGTTCTTGTTCTTCATCTGTAAAGGTTATAATACGTCACACATTTCGGTTTATTGAATGACTTTATTAATTGGCATTGTCTTTTAAGTTATAAATCGTAAATTTATTACTTAAATATTTTAATTTATTTATTTTGCAAATTGGTTTTGGCAAACTCTTTTACATGTCAAAAAACAAATTCTTTTTATTAAACTAGATATGGTCGGTGTTTAGTACCTGACTTCTTCGTCTGTTTTAAATTCCAGACATTTGTATTGGAAAAACTTACGAGAACCATGCAGGTGTCTGAGATGGTCTTTTGAAGAAAGAACCACACAGTTTGAGTGGACCTATCCAGTCAGTGCAAGCATTTGTCGGTTATTGCGTAGCTCAATTCATAAGTCAAGGAGCTCAACGACACACTAAAAAAGGAACATTTGCGTAGGCCACATAAATTACTCAGGTTTCGGAACAGTATAAAATAAATCTTGGGAATATATCACACACTATCATGTTAATACTTATCTATAATGAACGAGTTCATGTATTAATTTGGAGGTACAGTTGACAAAAACGACCAAGTGCGAATCATACTCACGCACGAAGGGTTCCGTACCATTTATATGCAAAAACAGCAAAAGAAAAAAGCAGGTTTTTTGTATGGGAACCCCTTTTAATATTTATATTACTCGTTTTTTAGTATTTGCTGTTATAGCTGCAACGAAAACACATCAACTGTCTATCACAGTTCATGAGATACATTCTCGTGACAGACAGACGGACAGCTTAGGCTCAGTAATAGGGTCCCGTACTACCCTATGGGTACAAAACCCTAAAAACAAAGTTTTTGACAAACAATTTTGTCATAATCTTCATTAATTATTTTGATGTGATCATCCCATGATGACAAAGTCTGTTTAATGCTGTATATACCGGGTTGAACATTCATATTATTTGTTTTTCTAATGTGCCATGGTATCACATATTCGACGTCACATCGCCGACTCATATTAGGATCTAATCGTGTATGTATATTGCAAAACGACTTCAAGAGAATAAATATTGCGTAGTTGAGGTGTTCATTGATATTGCAGATGCTAATTGACCGAGAGAGATATTCAAACGCCTTTCACAATGAATTACTGTCGAATGTTCTAAAATGAGTCACATTTTCGCTATGGCCCGGAGGTTTAACACCTCGCTTCTCATTCATGACGTTGCCAGTTTAAATCTAGGCAGGGCCAATGTTTATAAATTAACGGCAAGGTTGGCGTAGTGATTGAGCGATCGACTGCTGCGCACCGTGTCGTGGGATCAATCCCCGTACGGAAAAAATATTTTCATGACCTACAAGTATTTTTTGCGGGTCTGGGTTTTTCTGTGAGTTTTTATGTTTGTAAACGCACCCACGACACAGGAGAAATGCCTATCGTGAGGCAAAGTGTAAGATAAAGTCTTTTGCCTTTTTCACTTCATATGTACAGTCACGAGCAATAGTATGTATACACTAAGCAGTATTCAAAAGCGATGTTCTGCTACCATATTGATTAAACTTTTGCCTTTTGCATTAGACTTCTACGAGTATTTTGGAAGCCATACTATTACCAAATAGGTCTTATTTCAAAGTGGAAACCAGTATTTTACGAGTAAATTGCGTTTGAATTTTGTTAAGTGTTTATATGTTATTGCTCGTGACTGTACTTTCTAAGTTCATCTTAGATATTAATGACATCGGTGTTGAAAACCATTGTAAGGAAACCTGAGTGTTAAATACCCCAAATTATTCACCTTCGTAAATGAATAGCCATTGGCGTTGCACGAAATGCAAGAAATTTGTGCATTTTCAGTGATTTCCAGTAACGGATATTCTTCACGAAGTGAATCATTTGGAATATTACTATGTGGCCATTTTAAACCCTTTTGGACTTATCAGAAAGACATGTCAGGGGCCTAAGGTGTTGTCAGAAGCGGCTTTATTAATTGTGACACCAGAAATTGGTCACATCATCACACAAAAAAAGATTATCGTTTATCAGTACAGTGCGTGTTGCGTGAATTTGTCATTGAGTGTAAATTGATATGTTTGACCAGATGCTCTCGACGTAATACTTGAATACTAATATTTTAATAATAGCCGGGCAACACTAATGGCATTATGGCATATCGGTGGCCCGCCATATTATATTTTTTCATTATTTTGCAAATCGGTCCAGGCATCATTGAGAAATGGGGGAACATACCACTACTACAAACTACTTTTATTTGGATGACTGATTCAAAAAAATGTTTTTGTTACATCGATCATACCCGGTTATTATTTGATTACACTATATTATTAGTAACTTGAGTACAACTCGTTTCTGCCGGAGCTGGTTTTTTTAGCACCCTACTTTAGGATTAAGATTTAGGATAGAACCCACTACCATGATGTACCAGCTTTTACGTACCATAAGCATCTGCAGCAGGCACGTGACGTATGACGGCAGGCGTGCGCACTGTGTGCGCGTGGCCAGCAGGTGACACACGTGCGCCGTCAGGGCACATGCGCCTGCGCACCTGGCCGCCCCGCCTCCCTCCCGGCGACATACTCGGACTACTATGTTGAGGACGTGCTCCTGTGTCAAACACAAGTCAAAAATATAAGATATGCGGGGCTGTCTAAGCGGGTTACCGTGACTTTAAGGGAATTGAAGGAACGGAGTGGATTTTCTAGTCAAGGCAGCAGGACTCATTTGATGATTTTATCACCCCAGAAAAAAAAGATAAATTACAATTGAACCAGGGAACAACAATATAAAAATTAAAACAAAATAAATTAAAAGACAATCTACGAAAAAAAAACCTTATATGGTTTTAAAAAGGATTTGAAAGTTTAAATTTGTTTAAATTAACTGGCGAAACTTCAGAAAAGGGATTGCTTGTAATTACTTGAAATGGATTTGGATAATATTTCAAGTAGCTTAGGTTTATGACGCATACAAGAAATTAGTAAACATTGTAGGCGTCAGCAATAGGTAAGTGTCAAAATCATCAAATCATCATCACCAAATAAGTGTAAAACCATGGATAAATAAAATATTCCACAATTGTCACACAACGCCATCTAGTCCCAAGCTAAGCAGAGCTTGTGTTATGGGTACTAGACAACTGATAAACATACTTATATATATATATGAATTTATCCACTTTGTTAACAAACTATTAATAGATTTAAAAACAACAACATATTATACAGCCAACAAAAAAGATATGCATGCAGACAGCGAGGACTAAATGGTTTTGCAATGTTGTATTATAAGTTTCAATGTCTGCGTACCGTACATAAATAATCTTTAAAAGTGCATATATACATGCATATAACATACGGGAAACCCGTTTAAAATTTACTGTCCTCGTAATTATCTGTTGAATGTACATATTTCCAAAATTGTTAGTGCTTATTTAGAATTAGGTAGTGGCTCTGGTCGATTCACTCAAGTAAATACGAACAAATTGATACTTTTGTAACACACCTGGACGCTTTCGTGCGTGCACATTGCTAAACTCTGTTCAGTAAAAATGTTCGCGCACAAATGCATTACACTGTTTCGGACCAAAAGTTGCACACAGCATTGCCGGTGGGCACCGAGTCTAACTAAGACTAGCTTAGTACTCGCTCTGCTTAAGTTTTTCACAAAATGTGCGCGAACAAATGTGCCACACACTATTTTGGTGGAATCGTACCATAAGATGAAAAAAAAAACAGTATCGCGTAGCCAGAAATCTCAATCTTTGAGTTCAGGACATACCTTCAGGTCAGGACAAGACACCGTGTTGTACTGATGAGGGTAGGGCTGTAACATGGGCGCATTCATTAGGCCATCGGGCAGCGATAGTAGCGAGCCCAGGAACGTCACCGCCGCCGTACGTGGACACTGTAACAATACGAGGAGTTACAATATTTTGGACTGGCTATTCCCCGCAGTTTCGCCCGCTGTCGTAGCGTAATATTATATAGCCTAAAGCCTTTCTCGATAAATGGACTATGCATCAAAAAGTATTTTTTCAATTCAAAGGTCACTGAGAATTGAAGCCAACCACACCCGTTTTTCGATGCCTACGTAAAACAAGTGAACATCTCCAAGGAAAATATTTAAATTTGTATGTGGCGCTCACTCAAACATTTACAAAAAAGCGGCTTCACTAATAAATAAATATTCCACAACTATCACACAACGCCATCTAGTCCCAAGCTAAGCAGAGCTTGTGTTATAGGTACTAGACACCTGATAAACATACTTATATATTTCGAAATACATACATATTATAGATAAATTACACCCAGACACAGAACAAATGATCGTGCTCATCACACAAACATTTGTCCTGGGTGGGAATCGAACCCACGACCTCCGGCATAGCAGTCAGGGTCACTAACCACTAGACCAACAGGCCTGTGTAAAAACGTTACGTTTTGTTTCGAACACGGAACCTGGATATTTTATAATCTAAGCCAGCAATTTCAAAATACTCAGGGTTAGCTCACCGAGGGTCCCATATCTGAAGAGTTGAGCACCACAGTGGAGGCGTGCACGAAGTCGAGCAGCAGTAGCGAGTAGCCGTCGAGTGCCAGCGACAGGTACCGCGGCGCCGCGTGCTCTACCAGCACGTCTACTACTGAACGATCTTCTCCGGTTAAACCTGATGAAGGAAAATAAGGTTTTAGAGGATGAAACTATGGAAGCATGTGAAGGTTTTACTGTGTGAACACTGGCCGAATAAGAACGCTAAGATGATTTTAAAAAGAAAAATGTAATTTGTCTAGAATTTTCTATGTGAAAAACAGTTGTGGAAAAGTTCTCGCGTTGAGTATATTTTTATAATTGATTAAAGTATTTGATTTCCATAAACTGATCCTTTACATTACTGCAAAAAATTACACAAAAAAAAAATTAGGGATCTTTCATCTTTCAGCATTTATCTTCCGGTGTCTTTGTTTCTGGATAGCTTCAACTTTGGGGCTGTAAGTTAAGACTGAAAAGGTTACTTTTAGGCAAGCTTGCTTCACTGTCGACGCCATCATCGCTTACCATCAGGCGAGTTATCAAATCGCTCGAGAATAGCCTATCGCTAAATAAAAAAAACCTTTTTGAGACATTAGCCTGAACTCTTTCATAACAACGTTCCTTTAAATCTACAAGTGCTACTCACCATGATGAAGAGCTCGTTGGTACAGATGCAGATGTGCCAGATGCAGGCGGTTGTTGCAGGAAGATGGCGCGCCGGGGCCCTGCGCTTGCGTCGACTCGCACAGCAGACGCAATGCAAGTAATTTGCCCGCCCTGGATTACAGTACAACATTATGTTATTTCACAATTGGAGTATGTAAAGTTATAGCACAGGTACTGATCTATAGTTTCATGGGAATATGTTTGCCAGGTTTCTGCAAATACTTATAGTCAGTCGCGGATTTTCAGTCCTAGCCGCTCATAGGACCATGGACCATGTGCCGCCCCTCTCTCAGCAATCATCATATAGACTTTATTATTAATGAATTTACTTTATTGGCTACTTTAAATAGATTCAGAAAATTGGTTAACGTTAACTGAAAGCTGCTAATTTATATTATTTTCTGAGGTTTCTGGGATTATTGGGCATTTAAAGAAAACATTCAAAACGGTTAATATTACTTTAAAGGTAAATACAAACGGAGTCAAATGATCCCCTATTATTTTCCACCAGTTTATACCACATTTTTCATAAGCACAGACCACACTTGCGTCAGCCACAATGTTGCTCTAATAAAAACTCTTTAACTTATTTTCAATTTTAGCGCGAATTCCGAAGGTTCTTTTCGTTATTAATGAACAGTTGTTGTCAACAGTACAACGCTTCTTGCTTTCAGGTTTCGTAATGTGATTTAGTCTAATCAGATGTTTATATTTGCATTGATTCATCGAATCAGAACAATGGATGCAGAACAATAATCTTTGAGTAAACAAAATATTGACCTGTGAAGGACATCCATCAACTCTGCTCAAGCTACCTATGCGCCCGTCATTTTAGATAATTTTAAACGAAAACGAAAATTGTTTATTTTCTGTTATAGTAACTAGTGCAGCATATTTTTTGAAAACAATTACAACCTATGTAGTTGGAAATTATAGGTACACGATAAGTGTGCAAAATTGTAATGCATGATTAATTGAATATAAGTGACTATTCCCGACCTTTACATTCTATTCCAAAAGCGCGTTGGTTTAACGATATCGTCAAATTGCGGGAAACCGTCAGATAACCGATGTACGGAACTAAGAAGTACGGTAAGTGAAAGAGGAGATTTGGATACACCTATCAATGGAATGGACTCCAAGCTGAAATGATGATGATGATGAACTGACCTGTGTGAGGGCGGGAGTGCCTCCGCCTCGAGGCACCATCCAGCAACCAGGTTGAACGGCACATGTATCTCTGTGTTCCCATTGAGCGTCTGATTCGCACTTATCTGCAACAAATAACACACGTCACCACCGAAACACAACTCCTTAGTTTTCAAGTACATCACGACTTTATTTAAAAAAGCAATCTTTGCCTCTGTATCTTGTTCGTCTTCAAAAGACTTCTGCAATGGATCATTGTTATTATCTTCATTTTTAAATTTCATTTCAAAATATTGTCTGTTTAACGAATAATTTGACACAAATCGACTTCACATTACTTCAATCTCAAAACAGACGTTGACATGTGAAGATTTATTATCAAAATACCCTCGCGACGATTTACTAGTCATTGCGCGATATATTTGTAAACAATAACTTCCTAGCCGGACATACTGTATGTCATCCTTGAGAATGGGAAGTAAGTACCTAGCACATTATTATGACGAATGAAGGGATTCCTTTGTCCAAGGTAAGAATAAAACAGGTTAATTTTTGGGGTGGGAAATCAACTAATTGGCCCTCCCACCCTGAGCGGAAGGAACTATCAGACGTGACTGATAAAAATTATCTTGTTTCTACAGATGCTTTTTGCGTTCCAAGGTTTAAGTAACCTTTGAGGCAGTTGACGGTTTCTTAAGGCGCGTCGACCAAGCCTGGTCTTTGATCAGACGGTGAGCTACACGGTACATGCCGTTCGCAAGTCCGCGCCAACGGTTTTGGTAAAGACCTCGATATCCTGGGACAATACAGTTTAGCAATAATATTAAAACAACCTCCTTCTTCCTGAGCGTCCTCAGAAGTCTTCTTTTTCCTGCTCTTCTTTCGCATTGGCAGTTCTTGAATACTTTCGATTTGGACAACAGGTCGCACAAACTCAGTAACACCATTCACAGAACACGGAACCTCGCGACCGATTAGACATGCAGTCGGAACAATGAAACCTATTTATGAAAACAATAACAAATGGTAGAAGCGTCGAGATGACTGTGAATGGTTTTTCTACAGCACCATCTGCCAAACATTCACAGATATCGACTGATAAGTTACTCCAGCGTGCCATTATTTGTGATAAATATTAACAGATGGCTTCGTTTCGGAATGATTTCATTACATAAGTGTTTGTTCACGATACCGGTTCAATTTGTACGTTCTAAACGCGGACAATTCCAAGTAAATATTGTTTTGTTGTCGACGTGGGTGGCTACTCGGTAAACGAACTTTGATATAGCATTTTTTTGTAGTACTTAGTACTTTCGACGACGATACTCTCAACTATATTATAGAAAGAGGTAAAATCTCAAGACCTGCTGGTTTGAATTCAAAATTTCGTTTTGTGTTGGATAGTCTATTTATTTACGTTGCGATCAATAGGAGCGGAGCGGGGGGAAACTACGAGGAAAAGGTAGTTAGTTTATATGTAGGGGGTAATCTCCGGAACTACTGAACCGATTTAGAAAATTCTTTTACCAGTAGAAACCTGTATTACTCCTGGCTGAAGTTTTATGCTTTTTTTTTTAAAAGTGCGCGAACGAAGTCGCTGTCGGAGTGCTAGTTATCTATGTATATGATTTCATACAGATGACGACATTGATCTCTTCAAATGAAGGTGAAAACCGAGTTTAAAGACAGATCTATGATAGAGTTAACTATTAAAGTAAGTTATGAGTAATCCTTTTCTAAGAAAACGTTTTTGCAAGAATCAGTAGGTGGTTAAATAAACAAAAGGTTGTATGAAAAACAGCAAAAGACATTAGTTATTATTTTGGTCCATTAGGACGTTTTGTGTGGTTTTCATACAAAAGAGGATAAATAAATAAATATAATGGTAGTCTACGTAGAATTTGTGATATTTTTGATAGAAAACAACTTAGGCCAGACACAAGGGTTCCGGGAACTGTTTAAATGTGTAACTATGACCATGGAATGAAAAGGACAATAAATAAAAAAAACCAGTTACAATTCAATCTGACAGTAATAGCCAATTCACGACCTTGCCACCGTAAGTTATGACTTAACGTGGGGTGGCGAGCGATAAAATCAAATGTATAGAAATGTTTGAAACACGGCTCGAGGAGCCGCCAGTTGCGAATTCGTGTACTTTTGAAGTAACTTGTATCTTAATCGCGCCGCACGTCGTACTGCTCACCTCCTTTTTCTTTTTTAGTGTGATAAAATCATCAATTGAGTCCTCCCACCCAGGGCAGAGCGGGAGGGACTGTCAGACTCGTACTGACTAAAATCCACGGTGTCCTTCAATAGTCCTTTACGTTCCGGGGTCACGGTAATTCGTGAATCCCGCGACCCCGGACTGCTCACCTCTTAGAGAAAGTCGTGGACGAGTTGTAAGGGACCGGCCACGATGTCCCGTCTTTGATGATCACGACATAGCATCGCTTCGTCGATATGTGGGCAAGTCCTAAGGGATGTACAACGACCGTGCAAAATCATTGGAAAAGGAGTGAAGCCGACGAAACAAGTAAATAAAAAATAACGAACCGAGTGCCAATCCTCAATATCCTCACCGGCAATATCCGAATACATGACTGAATTCTGCATAATTATAAATAATCTAAGTTTATCAGGACAAATGGCTACAACAGGATATAATGAACAAAACCAAAACAAACCGACCAATACCTACCTATTATGGAACTGTAGCATTTAAATAAATGTGAGTGCTCATCACACGCTTTTAAATGCTGACTAGGAAATTCCCTAAACATAATTTTAAGGCAAGTTTCTGCACACAAACAAATCAAATTAAAGCCTTATTTAAACGGTCGCGGGACTCACGAATTACCGTGACCCCGGTACGTAAAGGGCTATTGAAGGACACTGTGGATTTTAGTCAGTACGAGTCTGACAGTCCCTCCCGCTCTGCCCTAGGTGGGAGGACTCATGTGATGATTTTACCACGTAAAAAAAAAAGCCTTATTTAGACGGACTGTCTTATTTAGCGTAACTGTCTTATCAGGTAACCGTAACCTTGGAACGTAAAGGGCCAATGAAGGAACACCTATTTAACACCAACTTTTTTGTCGTGGTAAAATCATCTAATGAGTCTTTCAACTCAGGGCGGAACGGAAGGGACTGTCAGACTTGTACAAACTAAATTCCAAAGTGTTCTTTTAATAGCCCTTTACGTTCCAGGGCCACGGTTACCTGATGAGACAGTCCCACGACCCAGGCACCAGACCCCGGCTTTAACCTTCTAAGGGGAGAGTCGTCAGATTTCTGACAGCTCTTTGAAGCGCGCGTGAAACACGACGCGCCGTCGACCCAGGCATGGTCCATGATCGGACAGCGAGTCACCCATTACTCGCCGTCTGCATGTCCAGGTTACAGGTACCCTGTGGTACCTTTGCCCGAGGTGGACTGTTTGTCGATCCTATCATATAGATATTTATCTTATACTGGCTTTTTCTGATACAATGAAGAGACAGCTTACCAGGAATGTACAGCACGATATATTCCGCGAGTAAAATTCGATAGAAAATAACGAAGATTAATGAGATATAGGAAAGATTATGTGTGAATATTTTAGCAATGAGTGATTTGCTTTTTTACCTAAGATAAAATATAACGTCGCACACAAATACTGATAAATAAGTCATTGGAATCTGTGACGAAACACACTTTATCAACCTGTCAATCATTTGCATATTTTGTAGATCGTACCCATGATACAGGTAGATCTAACAGATTAGGATAAGCGGAAGAATACGATGAAGATGAGGTAGATTAATCAACAGAACGCTTATTCACGAAGGTGAAGAGGCGCCAGCATGAGTACGTGATGTACCTATACGCGATATTTAGGCTGAAGCTACACTAGGCCGCGACGCGATTTGCGATACATGAGCGATTAAAACAAATAAATGAATGCTCACGTATTTGGCTACACCGTACATCAGCGATAGCACGTGTAACCTGTTTCGCTCTTCCAGTCGCATCGCAAATCGCTGTATAATGTAGCCTCAGCCTAAGTAATACTGATTGTTATCTTTTCCACTAAACCGACCATACTCAATTTTTAAATACACATTGTCAGATGTATAGAGACGAACATCGTCCCGAAAACAAAACCCTTTCTGAGAAAAACAACAATGCCTAATGCTCATATGTTAGTATATAACGCCACATTTACTATCCCAATTTTCAGTTAAATTCTAAAATAACGCGATCGAAGCCGCGGGAAGAAGCTAATCAAGTAATAAATAGTTGTTCTCACCTTAAGCAGCGTAGAGTTGAGGTGTATAAGATAGTTATACAAGTTGGCGTGCGCATGTGGGTCCCGCAGTAGGTTGGGGTCCCCGAGCGCAGCGAGCATGCGGCGCCACAGCACGGCCGCCACGTCGGGCAGCCAGCCGCGCGCGCGCCCGCCCATCACCACGCCCACGCCCGCCCCCCCGGCCCCGCCCAGCCCGAGCGACTCGCCCGACTCGTTCTCCGTCCATTCTGCTATACCGATATCCAATGAACCTACTTTAACTTGATTAATGTATATCTAAACATGTAATGAAGTGCACGATATTATTGTTTTTATAGCTTTTTTGTTAGTGAAGCTAAAATCAGATGATTGCAAAGTTAGGGGTGAATTATGGTAGACAGTGCCGTGCCCGAGCTAAACAACAAGCCACGGATTCGTAATTCACGGGATTTATAGTCGATGCTACACCAATATTCGGAGTTCGGAACGCGCATGCAGCCCGGTATAGCATGAACGTCCTCTAAAGGTCCATTAATACACTCCAAAAAATTGCATGCAAGTTTCACTACAATGCGGTATTTATTTTATCTGTAATCATTTTGGCGATTGGAAAAGATTATTCGTGGAGTTTCTTGCCTCTATACAGATCTACGCTTTGAAATGGGCACCTACAGTAGTTTCACAGTTATTATATCTTGTGACTGGGACTGCAGCACCATAATTATTTTTATTCCATTTTATTTTTTGTCTTTAGAAAATTCTAAAGTGCCTGTAACTGGCTTTTTTTTTTTTTTTTTTTTATCGTGGTAAAATCATCAAATGAGTCCTCCCACCCAGGGCAGAGCGGGAGGGACTGTCAGACTTGTACTGACTAAAATCCACGGTGTCCTTCAATAGCCCTTTACGTACCGGGGTCACGGTAATCCCTAGGTCCCGCGATCCCGGCAGGCTTTGGCCCTCTACAGGCCCCGTCACTATGCTGACACTCTTTGAGGCGCGCGTGGAACACAACGCGCCGTCGACCCGGGCATGGTCCATGGTCGGACAGCGAGTCGCCCATTACTCGCTGCCCGCATGCCCGCGCCTACGGTGGCCGGAGATCGTCTTGCGACGTCCGACGCCGTGGGCGTCTACCACTGCGGCTGGAGTGGAGGGAGGACGCTGTCCTCTCCCTCAGGCGGCCCGCCTCCTCCTTCACGAGCATGACTGCTTCGCAGAAGGAGGCGACCGCTTCCCACTCCGTCTCGCCCCGCAGCATGGCCTCGACCAATGCCGGGCGCGAGAGGTCTCCGCCTATCGCCGTCGTGAGGACACGGCGGTGCTCTGCCCAAGCGGGGCAGTCCTGCACCGTATGCTCCACCGTGTCCTCCGGACGGTCCTCGCAGTGGTGACACCCAGGCGTTTCTTCCCTCCCTATCAGACACAGGAACCTCCCGAAACTTCCGTGTCCGGTGAGGACCTGCGTCATGCGGTAGGTCAGGACGCCGTGACGCCTATCCAGCCACTCCTCAAAGAGGGGTCTTACCGCCGCGATTGCGGCGTGCCCGGCCTGTAACTGGCTTACTAGAAATAATTTATTGGATTAAGCTGAATTATTGTCCATCAATAGTTCGCAATGTAGTCAAACATGCATGCAATTTCTTGTATCGTCTAATTGACATATCCATAGAATGTTCGTGAAGTTTTAAATCCATGCTTCCGTCCTGCTCGTGACTTAGCTCGGGCCCAGTACGGTCTAGCAATTCGTCCTTTTAATTTACAATACAACAACTGCTTGTATTACTTAATCTTTTGTGTATTATTGCAATTTTTTGCGTCACGTTTAAATATATCTTTTCTCTTTTCTTCGATTGTTATCGTTAGCAGTCATTGTATTGTGTGCAATGTTGCGGAACCATCTGATTTTGAACACAATAATAAATTGTTGTTAGTTTTATTCAAGTACAAATCGATTTATTAAGTACTTATAATTGCAACATCTTTATTTTTTAGTTTAGAAGATGTAGACTCAAGATAATAAATGATGCAATCTTTTTTATTTTTAATCGATATTTATATAAATCTTCCATTTAAATGATAGAATGATAGACAAGACAAATGAAAAAGTAAAGTTTCGTGTACATACCGACATTTCCGCCATCGGAAGCCAAATCAATCTGTAATGGCGAATCTTTGATAGAACTACTTTCTACGCCGCTCGAAGGTGCGGGGGACGGCGAACGTGAACCTAAAAATTAAGAAAATAATTTAAAATCTTTATCAATCTAGAACAAGTATATTACTGAAAAAAATCTAATTAGTCCGTCAGTTAGATTATCAAAAAATATTTGACACGTATTTTTTCTTTTCTTACGTAAACCAAAGTTGACGAAGATACGACATTTAACAAAATGCCTATATAAGTCACAAGCAACAACAATACAATTTTTGCTTGCTTCTGACGTCACGAGACCTCACTCTCGAATTTTGATGCGATATATCTTTGTAAACAAACATTAATTCAACAAATGAAAAAATACGTATCTATTTTTTTTCGAAACATAGTGACGGACTAATTAAATTTGCAATTTTTTATGCTATTAACACGCCTTTTGTTATTAAGGAGCTGTACATACTTGTCCGGATCGACACATTCGATTCAGCTTAACTTAATATCATGTCATCAACCCGAAGCAATGACTACCTAATTGGATACTTAAAAGGCGCGTGCGCATCAGTTACCTCTGTCAAGCATCTACCATCACTACAATAATTTGCTGGGCGTGTTAACATCCGCCTGGGAGCGGTAAGTAGCGGTATCCCCCGGGCATAAGGCAGTAGAGGAGACGGAGTGGTTTTGTCAGTCGAGTCCGACTTGCTTATAAGCCTTCTAAGGGCGGGAAAGAAAGTCGATTATGACTTGGGCCGACCGCTTTTAGCAGATTTTTTTTTATGAAATTAAATTTTGCTACTCGGCTATGAGTGTCATGAAAATCCGAGCAAGTCGTACACTGCACGATAACAACACGAGTAAAATTAAACATAATTCATAAACAGGAACTCGCGTATAAACAAATAAATAAAGAAATCAGACTCACCACTAGCAGAATCCCTCTCCTCATTCGTAGTCGAGTTTCGTAACGAGTCTAAAGAATACCACCTCCTTGGTTTATCGTTGGTTGACTCTTTGGTATCTAAACAAAAATAACAGAACAAATTAGCCACCATTTCAACAAGCACGCAAGTATAATATTTGTAGCAATTGACGGAATCTACGCCTGTCATTGAAATCTTAAAATATCTGACGCCAGCTTTCTAAAACCTTGACCAAATCGGTGATTAGTAAATCAATCAAATTCTCTGTCATTGGTTGAGTGGTGTCATAAAAGGTAATCAGATCTTTTGGCATAAGATTCGGTAACAGAATAATTACAATGATCTCTTCGCGTAACCAGAAGGCTGGTCCATTTCATGGCGACGTTAAATTGCATTGAATCAGCATTGCCTTTCAATGCTGATTCAATACAACGATGCCTGTATTCTGGGCATATTTCCCCTTGACAGCAACTTCCGTACTCATTCGTTATTTGTTTATATTTTTGTTAAATTGTGTCATTAAAGTTCGTAAATCATACACAATTAGCTTTTAGAAATCTGATTAAAAATGAGATTACGAGATTCATAAAAGCGTAAGATTTTACATGTTAGGAACACAAGTGAATTAATCCAATGATTTATACCTTAAAAAGAACAGGGGTCATTTCTTGAATCACGCAAGGTTCACAAAGGGGAATGTTAATAATAGAATATTAAGGGGGGGGGGGGGTAATTTGCTTATCACAAACGACATATGTGACAAGGAAAAATAATAAGTAAAAACTGTAGTGGGAGAATCAAATTAATTAGCCTTTTTTTATTGTTGCCACACACTAGGAATTTGTCCTGTTTCGTGGGTGCGTTACAAACATAGAAACTCACATAGACACAAAAACCCAAACCTCGAACAACTAGTTGTAGGTCATACAAATATTTGTTCCGTGCGAGAACCGAACCCGCGACACGCTACGCAGCAGTTGACCGCTCAACCACCGCGCTAATCGTGCCTTTAAAATGCTAGTGAATTTCATTTACCCGCGTTTTTAAAGCATGCTATGTCGACACATTAAACTTACCCGTAAGCGTTTGCGCATGTTTCCCCAGATGCGGATCGCTGCGACATCTCGTCAGCTGTCGTCGTGTGCTACCAGTTTCCTTGCGTGGATGTGCTTCGTGGCCAGTCTTCGGGGACTTGCCTGTAAAGAAAGCTTTGATTAGTCGAACTGCCATTTAAACATCAACTTTTAACTCGTTCGGAAGCAAGTGTGGCCACGGTAGTAGTACTGAAGTTTCGTGCGGAAATGGTTAATTGTACCAAATTATTTCATAGTCCTGTTGATAAATTATTTCGACCATGAATAATTATTTGGTAATCTTTCAGGTGAATGAGGTCATGAGATTTATCAAACTCATTTTACAAACTTGGAATGATTTGAATAAAATCATTACTGATGTGCTGACTGAAATAATAACAGCGAATAAATCATGTGTTAAAGTCAGTATTTTCTTAACATTTAAAAATCTGATGTTTACCATGTTTGTTTAACCTAATCTTCGAAATAACCCAACCAACGTCAGTGAAATTTTGTGCGTTAACATTTTCACTGAACCGAGTTTAGAAACCAGTTCATTGATCACGTGTGCGCACACAAAAGTATCCAGGTGTGCGTGAACATTCTCAAAATGCTCCAGTTTGTTTGAATGAGTAGAACCAGAGCGAACATTTGTGCAGCACACTATGCCGGTGGAATTGCATCTTAAGATGTTGATAGTTTATCAAGTTGTTAGAAATTAAGGAACAGAAGCCACACATACCAGGTGTCCTAGTGCTGTGCTGTGCGACGGCGTGGTGCGGCAGGGCGGGGCGGGGGAGCGGCGCGGGCGCGGGGGGCACTCGTCTCCCTCCCCGCCCCCGCTCCCCGCTCATACTCTCTGATAAGTCTAGCGAGTACACGTGACGGGCTAGCACGCGCGTTAGCGTTTCCATTGTTTTCTGGAACAAGATTACATAGTTAAAATAGTATAGAGATTATTATCCGATAGACCAGGGGTGGCCAACCGGTCGATCGCGATCGACCGATCGATCGCGACTGTTAGTCCAGTCGATCGTGGACTATATTATGTTGATAAAACATCATCAACTCAGACTTCCATTCCAAAGTACTATAGGAAACAATCTCACATTTGAAGAAGTATATAATTGGTAGATCGCAAAGGGTTTCGTTAGTAAACAGTAGATCTTATGTATTATCAAGTTGGCCACCCCTGCGATAGACATTAACCATTTTTTTTAAATTAGTTGTATCAGTAGTAGTATCTACTAAAAAGATATTTAGTTGATTTTTTTCTTGAGTATTGACTGCTGAGATTCATTCCTCCAGCGAAGAATCTGCCTAACAAAATTACTTTTGTTTTTTGCCTTATGTGGCGGCATTTCAGCCTTTTCATAATTGTTGCACTATTAAGTATTCTGTGCTTAGGGCTAGGACTAAAGTGTTGATATTCTTGGTTTCTAACTTTCTTCGAGATTTGTTTATTTCCAGTCGGTATTCTAATTATCCTTTTAATGTTCTCATAATTCTAACGTGTTCATAAACCAAGGAGCATTGGATATAATTTTTAAAATTGCTTAAGCATTTTCAATTTGGAGTTGTTTGTGGAATCCTACAGTTTAATTCTGTATATCCAGACAGGTTATAAAACTGGTTTACAGATCTGGTAGCCCACCATGACGTCTTAAAGCGAGAGTAGTTCCACTAGGGGAACGAGATGGCGCTAGATGATTTGTATAGCTCTGTCTCTTTCCCACAGTGGAACTACTCTCGCTTTAAGTTGATATGCCTCCAGTACTTTATTCTGTAGTAAGCTATGTGATGTTCCACCTACGAGCCATGTCAATTTTCGTTGCAGGATGTTAAGGTCGTTAAAAAGATTAAATTAAATAAAAAAAAAAAAAACTTACCGCCCACTCCTTAATCAGATCTTCCCAATGCGTTAATCTTGTCAATAGTTCCATGAAGTTCTGCCACAGTTCCGGCTTCACCGCGACGTTTAAGTTCGCCTTGATCCATGTCACTATCAGTGTTTGAAATAAAGCTGGTGCCAAGAATCCTCCTAAAAATAAATATGACATAAGACACCACAAAAAAGGAAAATTAAGGGGGAGGCCACGCGGAATCCACTTAAGCAAATCAGATCTTTATGTTGATTCAATAAAAGCGAAAACCATTAATTTCGGTTCGATGAGACTCCAAAAAACAGTGCCGAGCTAAAAGTGGTGATATAAGATTGACTGAAGCCAATTTCTCGTCGATAATTGTGGTTATCCCAAATTGACAATAGTTATGCTTACCCAATGATTCCTGTTTCCGTTTCGGAGGTACTTTTGTGAGTACCAATGATGTTATTTGTAGTAGTACTAATAATAATTGCTCCCTGTGAAAAAAAAAGGTTATTCCTTAGCTGGGTTTAAAAGGTTGTAAAGACGTAGCTGTTGCAGTTGAGACTAGCTTATTTTATAATAATAATATATTTTTTTAAATATTTTTTTTTATTTATCTCAGAAAACATGTTTACACTTTGAACAATGAAGCAAACAATGGGTAGTTTAACAATGTACAGGTAGTATTAAAATTGAGCAACTGCGCCTGAGCTAGGCCGAGCCTGTATTTCAGGTCACAGTTCACTTCCCGGAAAATTATGGGTCTAATAACAATAGTTGATCATTTTATAGTGTTATGGATTACAATAAAATTTATAATTATACGTATACTTTCTAAGACATGATTTCAAATAAAGTAATGCAAAACTAGTAGTGTGTGTCGTGTGTGAGTCGTATGTGTCATGATAGTGTAGGTGTGGCTTTATCTAATACTTTAACTTTTTTTTTGACTCATTATTTGTTGTATTATGTTCGGGTTGGCTAGATTCGGAAAGATACGCCTTAGGTGAAAAATAAATGTGTTACTTTATCACCTGACCGTACTGAATCTTGTCGATCAGGTAGACTTGTCTTGACTATGTCTTTTCAATTTACACACACGTCAAAATTTACCTATCGAACATTAACCTTCCACTATTGTGATAAGGTCTATAAAAAAATCACAGTTTGAGGTAGATTGATGTGCTGGCGTGGATACGTTGTACGTGTGTGTACGACTTCCTCAATAAATGGTCTATCAAACACAAAAAAAAACTATTCCAACTCGAAACAAACTCTTCAGTTTTATAATAATAACGTTAGTATAGATTTCCTAATAAATATACTAACCAAGTATTAGCGTCCATTGCAACATGCATGACCATGTATCTGTAGATGTTGAGCACTCGCTTGCACGTATCAGTCTGTTCTTCCAACAACTGTTGTTGACTGAGCGCACCAGGCGGCGCCACCGGCGACGCGGACGCTAGGAACACATTCGCCGCTTGCGTCATGAATATTTGAAGGACGTTCTGGAACATTTGGACAATGGTTTGAATTATTAAGACCGGTTAATGGAACTGACCCATAAATTTGAGTCGCCCGTCAAAAACATCTGATTATTTTTAACCGACTTCGAATAAAGTAGGAGTTTCGTCGTAGTCGGAAACTGTTTTTTATTTTTTGGAGACAGATATTCAGTTAGTCGGCATTAAATATTATGCAAGTATTTTTTATAGTTTTATTTTTACGCAATAAATCTGGGCTTGGATGCAGGTTGCAGATCCACACCCCACACATAAACAAATGCACATGCATGATACGTAAAATATTTGCATGCCAGTTTAAAAAAATTAGTATCTTTTTCAGAGAAACTAAAATATTTTGCATAACATCAATTTCTACAAAGTAACATATTCTCTAACTCTTCACCACACTCTCAAACATGATCATATAACACAGTTTACATACACGTTGTATATACAGGATGTAACTGAAAATAAGCGAAATGCTTATCCTTGCTTCGTTCTAAATGAGACACACGCCGGGTGTTATTACGCCTTCCATATAGGTCCTAATCCATAAGGGATATATTTTTTTGGAAAATCCTAATGATTCTCGTCAAACATAGTAACATGCCACAGTAAAATTGTTCAAACAATGACATAATATCTTGCTACTAGATAAGTTTTATTAGAAAAAACACAGATTTCGTCATGCATGTAAATAAAAATATTAAAAAAAACCCGTGTGAATAGAAGTCCAGAGATTGGAACGTGTACCGTCATACCACAAAAAGTTAAGCATCCGTTGAACACTTGCCTAAAATAAATACAACTGCAAACCAACGACAAATGCCTTTTTGAAGTTGTCAGTTTTTTTAGACATGTGTTCAGCAGATGTTTAACTGTTTTGTAGTAAGACCGGTAGAGTTTATTTGCATAAATATTAAGGCAGTAACATGTGGATATACCTCCCAATTAATTCATGGAATGATTTTTAAGTTCCGAAAGGGGGCCATCCATTAATTACGTTAGATAATATTGGCGATTTTTCGACCCCCTCTCTCCCCTGTCTGAAACTCATGTTCCATTTACTCACTCCGACATTGACCGCAGCAATTACGGTCAATTTAACACCTGTTTATTTCGGGAAATAATACGCAATATTTTCGACCGCACCCCTCAAAACGCCTCACGTATTTAATGGACACCCCCAAATCAAGCTGCTAAATTAGGGAGCTTGCTCATGACGCGACGCGTACAGAATTGCATCGATTGATGATAACGCTCAGATATCACACAAACGTTCGGGCGTGCTTGCTAATGGAGTCGCATGTATTGACGATATTGATCACAGATCTGCTCCATATCGAATTGCATGGACATGCTATGACAATTCACATGAACTACTTATCACTGGCGACATCTTTTATATTTTGTTTGCAGCGCCTTTATGTCTTAGTAGTAAGGTGCATTTTCGTAGTTCACGTCCGAATTGCATTGCGTCGCTCCATTAGCATATATGTGCGATTTGAATCGGCAATCGATTCGAAATCGCAAGCGTCGCGTCGCAGCATCAGCAAGCTCGCTTAGATGGATGTATCATCCACATGTTACCTACTTCTTTGAAGTTTATGCAAATACACGACCTATTCCGCCTTCTGGTGAAGTCAGTAAGACGTTAGGGCACAATATAGCATGCGTTACCTGCAAGCCAGCGCGTACCATAACGTTATCTCGTCCGACGGCGCCCAGGTACGAGTCGTTGCGCAGGCGCCGGGGCGGGGCGGCCGGCTCCCCGCCTCCCTGCTGCTCGAATGTGTTCTCTACTAGGAACGGGGGGATTTCTGCTACCTGTGGGATGAAACATTAAGTTTTATTGGTGTAGATTTTGTGCCAACTTTATTCTCATTAGCATAAGGTTGGTATCGGGTTGCTGATTCTGATAAGTTGTTTAATTAATAATGATCTTAAATGTTGTTGTCATAAGGTTGGTACTTTAAGAAATTTAATAACTGGGATAGGTGCCAGTAGCTAAATCGTGCATTTAAAACATAAACGGCCGTTTTTGTTACCAATGCACGATTTAGCTAAACAGCTATATTTCAAGTGTTGACAATGTGTTATAAAATTACGTTATTGCCTTTTCTACAGTAATAATAGACCACATTTTGTATTTTTGATTCTATTTACGAGTTATGACATTTTTTCGGTTGGCGGCGCTAGTGGACTGTAATAGGCCCCTTAATGTGAATATTAAGGAAAGAAAGCTATATTATAGCTTCGTGTCGGGGTGATACTTGTTAGTAAATCAGGTTTTAAATGTTTGGTCTAAGGCTATTTCAGTGATTAGTAGAACCTATTGGTCTAGCTAGAATTTGAAAGTAAGTGATCTTTTTATCACAACTTTTTTTTATTTTAAAAAATAATGTGATGAAGAGATCAGCATACATCCTGTAAGTTGACGACACGATTGGCGCAGTGGCTGAGCGATCGACTGCTGCGCAGCGTGTCGCGGGTTCAATCCCCGCACGAAGCATATATTTGTATGCCCTGCAGTTAGTTTTCGCGGGTCTGGGTATTTATGTATGTGAGTTTCTGTTTGTTAGATTTCATTTTGTTCATTAGATTCAAAGATTTTAAAAAAAACCGACTACCAAAAATACAAACGCCCCACCTAAAACCACTAAAAAGAGAAAAATAAACTACTATTTATCTATTTCAGAAAACAAAAATGCACGTATTTTTCAAACGAATTAAATAAAAAACTGATTACCTACCAATTCTAAATTAACTTACAATATTATTTTATTTAACAAACAAGATATTATGTATTTACAAACAACCTATAATGATTTATTTACAAAATTACAATGTGACCATTATTGTCTAAACCTCATTAGCTATAAATTTAATTATAATATTTTTATAATGTTGTGTGCTAGGCACCTACTGATCTGTTTGAAGTCGGTGCCAAGCCAAATAGGTATTCGATAGGATACGCACGTCTAGCCCCGTCACGCCATCACGCTACATCTAAATCACACCAAATCACCCTGCGCTTGCGACCGAACGCGCGATCGTGGGTCGGCAAGTCTTGAGCGATTCAACCCAAACGGGCAGGCACGAGCAGGCAGGTCTTTGACGGTCGTCTTGAATGCAATTAAGTTTTGATGCGTTATAGTGCTGTTGATAAATTTTGTATTTTTGATAGTCGCTTACGTGTTCGTAGGTTGCTATTTGTTTATTGATAAAAATATTAGATGTTTTTAATTATAACCCTGTGTGTATTATAGTACTAAGTATTATTGTTCTCTTTATTTTTGGCTTGGCACCGACTTCAAACAGATCAGTAGGTGCCTAGCACACAACATTATAAAAATATTATAATTAAATTTATAGCTAATGAGGTTTAGACAAGAATGGTCACATTGTAATTTTGTAAATAAATCATTATAGGTTGTTTGTAAATACATAATATCTTGTTTGTTAAATAAAATAATATTGTAAGTTGATTTAGAATTGGTAGGTAATCAGTTTTTTATTTAATTCGTTTGAAAAATACGTGCATTTTTGTTTTCTGAAATAGATAAATAGTAGTTTATTTTTCTCTTTTTAGTGGTTTTAGGTGGGGCGTTTGTATTTTTGGTAGTCGGTTTTTTTTTTTTTTAAAGTTTTTTATTTTTCCATTTTTTGTATAAATTATCGTAGGTACGTATGTATTCGGGCACGCCGCAATCGCGGCGATAAGACCCCTCTTTGAGGAGTGGCTAGATAGGCGTCACGGCGTCCTGACCTACCGCATGACGCAGGTCCTCACCGGACACGGAAGTTTCGGGAGGTTCCTGTGTCTGATAGGGAGGGAAGAAACGCCTGGGTGTCACAACTGCGAGTATCGTCCGGAGGACACGGTGGAGCATACGGTGCAGGACTGCCCCGCTTGTGCAGAGCACCGCCGTGTCCTCACGACGGCGATAGGCGGAGACCTCTCGCGCCCGGCATTGGTCGAGGCCATGCTGCGGGGCGAGACGGAGTGGGAAGCGGTCGCCTCCTTCTGCGAAGCAGTCATGCTTGCGAAGGAGGAGGCGGGCCGCGTGAGGGAGATGACAGCGTCCTCCCTCCACCCTAGCCCAGTGGTAGACGCCTACGGCGTCGGACGTCGCAAGACGATCTCCGGCCACCGTAGGCGCGGGCATGCGGGCGGCGAGTAATGGGCGATTCGCAGCCCGACCATGGACCATGCCCGGGTCGACGGCGCGTTGTGTTCCACGCGCGCCTCAAGGAGTGTCAGCATAGTGACGGAGCCTGTAGAGGGCCATAGCCTGCCGGAGTCGCGGGACTTGCCCATTACCGTGACCCCGGTACGTAAAGGGCTAGTGGAGGACACCGTGGATTTTAGTCAGTACAAGTCTGACAGTCCCTCCCGCCCTGCCTTGCGTGGGAGGACTCATTTGATGATTTTACCACGACAAAAAAAAGGTACGTATGTAGTAAGTTAACTTTGTCATTTTCTTTTAGTTACATTTAGTAATTTATAAAACCCTCTGTCTTGATACCCCATCTGATCAGTAGGTTGTTTTTTTTTTCTATTTTTATTAGTGTAAATATCGTAGGTGAACTACGTCATATAACTTGAGTTATTATTCTGACTTTGATTTTGACTTTTAACCGTTAAGGAATTTTACCTTCCAGATTCCATCATCAGATCCTGACATGGTGACAATGGGTGCTCCCATTGTCACCATGTATACTCTTTCTAACCTCGGGAGTATACTCTTTCCAATGAAAAAATAATTTTGAAAATCGGTCAACAATTGACTAGAATTACTTCTGAAGTTATTTTTCACTTTTTTGTGTTTTTAAAGTCGGTTTTATTTTTTGCAAAAAAAAGTTTTTTTTTTAATTTTTCAATTATTTTTATTAGTTGTAATATCCTATACAAATATTTGCTATGTATTTATTTTACATTGTTATTATTAACAATATTTTTCATGGTAATAGGCTTATCCCCAATAAAATGAAACTTAACATACCAAACTGTCGAAATATGGGTATACTGTACACATCTGCGTACCCCCTCAGAGCATACAGGCGTGATGTTATGTTATGATGTTGTGTAAACAATAAACATCCAAGCGATTGCAGCAATCACGACAGATTTGCTGTCTATTATTGAAGAGTTCCGTTCCATATCTCCGAAGTTCGTGATCAGATCATGGCAATATTTCTATGGGACCAACTTGGAAGTATACCCTTTCAAACAAAAAAAGAATTTTTCAAATCGGTTCAGGCGTCTTCGAATAATCGGTGAACATACATAAAAAAAAAAAAAAAATACATACAGTCGAATAGAGAACCTCCTCCTTTTTGGAAGTCGGTTAAAAAAAAAGACGGGTTGCACTCCGGGAGTGCCGGCAGAAGTGAAAACTTGATTATTAACATTGAGCATGTTTGATATTTTGGAATGGTTAGGGAATAATTTTGCACCAATTGCTTTATCAGTATAAAAGTACTATCATTTATGTGGTAGAATACAATATTCATTTATTGCGCTATCGTACACGGTCGAGGTCGACCTCGACCTCGACCTCGATTCGTGGCACGCTGTAACATAGACGAACATTCGCGCAAGCGCCCTGCGCCGCCTAAACGAAACAGTAGGCCCAGGCATACATTTTCGCCGCGCCGTAGAGAGGGGATAGCTGTCTACTCTCCATCCGTCCTACGCTTTTTCGATCAGGTCACGTGTCCTGACGCGAGTTTAAGATTTTATACCCATTACAGAAAAAGTGCTCAACGCCGCTAAAGAAGTTTTCACTTCAAAAATGCATCTAAACAGAAAAAGAATCGTTCCGAAGATACAACCAAATCTTAACTCTTTATAATATTAGTTTAGTCCTGCGACAGCTAGACGGGGCCGCGCAGGCAGAGATGGCGCGACGGTAAGGCCTACCGTCGCGCCATCTCTGCCTTGTAAATTAGCGTGAACAGGCACACCATCGAGAGAAGTGGAAGAAATAGCGGGCTGGGGAGAGGTCTTTGCTCAGGAGTGGGACAGAATAGGTTAGCAAATAATATATTAGTAGGTAATGAAAAGTGCGGATAACTCACATTCATCTGTATCCAGTCCTTATACAGCGCTATGACGCGCCTGACTGCCGCTGCGTGGGAGAAGGGCAGCAAGAACGCTTGCCGGAGCACCTCTATCGTGAAGTCCACGTGTTCGCGCGACGAACAGCACAGCACATCGCGGACTACTAGCTCCGAGCTTAGTTCCTCGAATACTCCTGAACCTGGGTGACAGAAGAGAAGAATGAGTTGTGGAAATTATAGAAGTTAACATTGATGGGTGACTTTTATTCGAAGTGTTGTGATGCTGGGACTATAATACTTTTTAGAACCTAAATATTGGTCGCGGGACTCACGAATTACCGTGACCCCGGAACGTAAAGCTATTGAAGGACACTGGGGATTTTAGTCAGTACGAGTCTGACAGACTCTCCAGCTCTGCCCTGGGTGGGAGGACTCATGTGATGATTTTACCAGGATAAAAAAAGAACCTAAATATTATATAATGTGTTCCACAACTGCACTAGGGCCTTCACTTTCTCTAACCAAACCTATCACATTTTGTATTTTATCCATCGAACGCGATACAAGTCTCCAATACCTTACGACTTTGGTATCCATTGAGGCGTCCCTGTGTACGAACCTCTATGGATTTGTATTGCGATTGTCGCTTAGACATCAAAGTTGTAAGGTATCGGAGACTTGCGTATCGTTGTATACAAAAGGGGCTAAGTCGGCATAACATTAAACAAAGTCCCGACTCGCCGCTGCCACTTAGTCTTTTCAAATTAGGCAATGAAATTTAGTCAGGTTTTCGTCAACAGACAAAGTAATTCAAGAGGAACTTTTATATGTATGATATATGCATATTTGCTAATATGCCATGCAGAGCACGAAGTAATTAAAGTCAGCTTTATCTTCTGCGCAGTAATTTCATAAATAATAAGCATAACATAAAGGTTTTGCTAAGGCATTGTATTGTATATGGGAACATACACTATCGATTTAGCAATTAGTCAGCCTTAAAACAATACGATTATATTTGATACTAGCTTCCGCCCGCGACTCCGTCCGCGCGGATGTCGGTCTTCGCGTGGATGGTTTATTTCCCCATTTTGAGTAACTCTGACAATGACATCTTACAAATATTACGGCGCTGAATCCACTGCGGGTAATGCAATGTGTGTTCGCGGTTCTACAGAACAACGTCTACGTATTTTTCCAGGATAAAAAGTATCCTATGTTATGCCCAGGATAATAAGGAATAATTATACCAAGTTTCATCGAAATCGAACCGTTAGTTTTCACAAACAGACAGACAGACAAAAAATTTTTTAATAATATATTTGGGTTTGGTATCGATCCAGCAACACACCCCGCTATTTATTTTTTCAATATTTTCAATGTACAGAATTGACCCTTCTACAGATTTATTGTAGTATAGATAGATACCATAATCAGTACGGTATTAAAATAATATTAATAAATACCAGCTTATCACTAACTATAGGGCTTTTCTTATACAGACGAGCTACTTGAATTATGCGAGTACGGTCGGACCCCGAAAGGGTACCTACTACCAAACGTATCGGGATTTATCGCTTCTTGTGACACGCGTCTGTTTCTGTCTTGCGGATTGGACATATTGTATTCTAGGCTGTTGATGAAAAAGTGACAAAACTGACTCTTACAGTCATGGCACAACAGTACCTAGCCAATAAAGTCACAAACCTGACTCTACCAATTACGGCAGAAAGGACCTTATAAATAAAAAGTCACAAAAAAAGTTACTGACTCCGAGAGTCAGGCACAACAGAACCTTACAAATAAAAAATCACTAACTTGACTCCAAGAGTCACGGCAATATAGTACCTTACCAATAAGAAGTCACAAACTAGACTCCAAGAGTAAGGGCACTATAGTAATCTATACTGATATTTATAAAGCTGAAGACTTTGTTGGGTTGAATGATGTAAATAAAGGTCTGAATTGAAAAAAATTGTTGTGTTGAATAGTCCATTTATCGAGGAATACAATAGGCTATACAGGGTGTCCCAAAACTCAACGTCAAGCCGAAACGGGGTGACAGGATTGATCATAACCATCACGAGAAAAATCTGAAAAAAAATCTATCCCATGCAGTTTGAAAATTATGGGCATTTTAAGAAAAACCTAGAAATTTGATCAAACTGTACCATTTTTCGGTTATTGTGGTTATTCTTTTTTATTTTTGTTCATTTGAACTTTGGAAACGTAATCCTTAATAACATTTCTAGAATCCCAATAAAAAATAATGACACAATTGCCTCAAGTTTCCGAAAATTGAGACTATTTGTTAAACTACGAATTTAAAATTTTCAAGATTCGTCGACTTTGACAGGCCCTCCTATAAAAATAAATGTACTAGAGTGCCTTGGCAAGTGGCATTAAAAGTTGGCGCATTTAATCAGAATTCTAAAATGGTACAATACTTGTTAGTTCCATACAATAGAAAAGAGAAAAAAAATTAAAACCTCAAGTAACCCGATTTTTGCTATCACGTTTTACTCAGTTAAAATGTTTTTAATTCGCACAAGCTCTAGGTAGGTTCTTAATTTTAAGACAAAATGATGAGAGAGATGGATAATGGGTATGGGTACGCATTTCGCAGTGCAAGTAAGAGATTTCCTTGACCAGGAATATCCGGGAAGGTGGATTGGACGTTCAGGCACTATCTTGTGGCCCGCCCGTTCACCAGATTTAAATCCCCTGGATTTTTTCTATTGGGGAGTTCTCAAAGAAAAAGTTTACTCAAAGCCCATTGATCACGTAGCCGACCTGCGTGAACGCATTTCTCAAGCAGCTGAGGCGATCAACTCTCGAAGATATGCCCGACTTATAAGTAGATCTTTTTTAAGAAGATGTAGGGCTTGTATTGAGGCTGATGGTAAACAATTTGAACATTTATTGTAATAAAAATGTTTTTTCTCTATCTGACTTTTAGTCCAACAAACCTAATTATTTTACTAACTTTTTTTCACTTTGGTATAAGTGGCGTCACTATCTGTCTCGCTCACTCATGACAAACATACCCATTATCTATCTCTCTCATCATTTTGTCTTATTAAAATTAAGAACCTACCTACAGCTTGTGCGAATTAAAAACATTTTAACTGAGTAAAATGTGATAGCAAAATTCGGGTTACTTGAGGTTTTAATTTTTTTACTCTTTTCTATTGTATGGAACTAACAAGTATTGTACCATTTTAGAATTCTGATTAAATGCGCCAACTTTTAATGCCACTTGCCAAGGCACTCTAGTACATTTTTTTTATAGGAGGGCCTGTCAAAGTCGACGAATCTAGAAAATTTTAAATTCGTAGTTTAACAAATAGTCTCAATTCTCGGAAACTTGAGGCAATTGTGTCATTATTTTTTATTGGGATTCTAGAAATGTTATTAAGGATTACGTTTCCAAAGTTCAAATGAACAAAAATAAAAAAGAATAACCACAATAACCGAAAAATGGTACAGTTTGATCACATTTCTAGGTTTTTCTTAAAATGCCCATAATTTTCAAACTGCATGGGATAGATTTTTTTTCACATTTTTCTCGTGATGGTTATGATCAATCCTGTCACCCCGTTTCGGCTTGACGTTGAGTTTTGGGACACCCTGTATAACATCACGCAACGACCAATAGGTGCCGAGCAGCGGGTAAAACAGAGAACAGCTTTTACTAATACAAATTCACAAACCTGATTCCAAACTTGGGTGCGGGGTATTGGAAGCGGAATCATGAGACGATGCTCTGCTGGAGTCCGACGGATGTCCCACAGTGAACGATGTCTCCTCCTCATGATGCAACGACTGGGCCGGAGTAGGTGTGTTGGAGTGAGGCAGGTGTGAACCGGTGCTGGTCATGGATGATGGTTGGCCACCGTCACTGCCCTGCTTCTTCATGAAGTGTGCGTAGCTGGCAACCCATTTGATGAGGGTTACTCTGCATAGTACAAAGTCGTCTTCCAGGATGTTGTGTTGGACTGGCAGTTCTGTGGAAAGGAGGACATCAGATTTATAAAACTCCGAAATATAAAAAGTCTTTTTAAAGATTTTTTTTAATCGCTTTTTACATTAGGAATTTCTCCTGTATCATGGTTGCGTTTACAAATATTTAAACTCACATAGGCAAACAGTGAGACCCGGAACAATTACTTGTAGATAATACAAATATTTGTTCCACGCGGGAATCGAAACCACAACATAAAGCAAAGCAGTCACTGCGCCAACCGTGTCGTCAAGTTTTAAAATTTTCGTCTGTAAGGCTTATAATGTTATGGGAAGCAAGAGAGCTGATACTATGTTACAATCACACCCAACCGTAACATAGAAAAAACTACAGGATTTCCTTCAACAGCATCTTATTTTTAACAGAGCAGTTAGGTATGAATATTGACCTTTGATTATTTATACTAATAGTCGCCTTGTCCCACTGCTGGACAATGATCTCCCCTCTTCCCTCTGTGCGGCTTTCTCCGCCCAATCTCTCAATTTGGAAAGATAATTTAAAATGATTATTAACTTACCTAAATTAGGTTTATACAATGAATTCATGACATTAAACTGCGGACAGATCACAGGCAAATAATAAATCTTGAATTTCTCCAACAGAAATGCGAAACATCTCATTGCCTTCGTGTGAGACCTGTCTCTCCACTGTATCTTTGTAACAGACGTGGCCATCCCGTCGAGAAGTATTTCAAAGAAATATTTAGTCTCATTGTCAACGGCCTTTTCACTTGCACTTGGTGGTAGAAGCGGTTGGATCTCTACACTCTGGACTGGATTTAGAGCATTTGTATCATGGAATATCGAAGCTGATACCGTAGCGAGTTTCCCCATGATACCAGTTGGAGTTTGTTCTACGACCACCTTCTTTGCATTGTCTACGGCTGAGTTGAAGTTCGGATGGTGCATTATATCCTCTATACTGAAGTCGCCGGAGCCGTGTGTTTCGTTTGCTGTAATGTTAGGCTTGAGAGGTGAACCGATCGGCATCATGGTGGGTTCGGGCATGCCTGGGACCAGTGTGGCGAACATTTTGTGTACTTCATTTGGAGCATTGTCACCGAGTGCTTGATACCAAAGCAGGAAATATCTAAAAGGAAATAGAATTCGTTGAATCATCATTTTGTTTTAAGATTTGTCGTCATACTTGTAAACCCCAAATGTGTTGGCAGAGATGTCCATGATATTGAACTCGCATTTTGTCCGTTATGTTTAAGTCCCATTGAATACTACTATAATCTTTAATAGAGTTTCAACTTTATTTGCATGGATATAAAGTTAAAAAAAGACTATTTAAGACCACAGAATGTTTATCGCTTGTCATTTGTCTACAGGTCCTGATGGTACTTGATAAATTTATTTTTATCTAGCTCAGAAACAGCGGACATGCACGTGAGATATTTTATATTAGCGTCATTTGGTTTTGCACGTCTTTGTAAGTCTCTGCATTTATTTCTTATGTATTTTGTTGAGTTGAATTGAAATAAAAAATAAATTAAAATTGTCTCTTTTTATTTATGTGTTTTATTACCTTATAGCCTCTGCTCTCAATTTCTGTGAGTTACCACTATGGAGGAGTTTGGAAAATATTCTCGTCAATGAGTGTAACTGCCATCTCTTCCCGATCAGCTCTGGCAGGAGGCATAATACCTTGTCTAGAAGGGACAATGCCCCTTCTAGTTCTTCCTTGCCTGCCTTGTGAACTAGAACACATAAGACATAACTTAAATTTAAAGTAAATGAGACTGTGTGTGGTTACCATGAGTGTTACATGAATCTGGAAACAATGTTGTTTTAATATGGTCATTACAAAACTATTATGTCTATTGTCCAACACATTAGTGACATATCTGTTAGCATGACTCATACTTTTATTATGGACATTCCAAGTTATCCTCATTTAAATAAAACCTGTAAATGTGAAAACCTCATGTTGTAAAATGTATAATAATGACTCGGCATACTCAGTAAAGTTATACAGATACTGGTCAAAAGTTGTATGACAGAACATGCTTATCATCCCAAGCCACGTGATGACACATCCAGTGTGTATGATAAAGTTGATGGTTGATCTAATGAGATAAGATAATGACATACTACCAGGATCAATGTCAAGCACCAAATTCAATGCACATGTGAAAAATGATATCTAACATGGAATGGCTAAATAATGTTTCAAGTTTTGCTGTTATTTTAGCATGTATCAAAAATATGTGATTATATTTAGAGGGTTTGTTTCAGAATGTCCAGCTGAACAAAATTCTCTATAGGACCAACATTTTAATCACAACAAGAAAAATGCTGTCTAATACATATGTTCTTTTTTTTGGAACTATGATGAGGTCCCATAGAGAGTTGGTTAGTTTTAAGATCTGAACAGCTTTCCATATATGATCACACATTTTTGCGATAACCTGTGATAACCTGCTGCTGCTGCTATGTATCCATTTATTTTAACATACTATTTCAAATCACAAAAGTGAAAAATTATTGATGAAATGATTACAGTTTCTGATTTATAATTTTCAAAATTACTCAACAATAACTTAAAACATTATCCAACTAGTTTACAGAATTTAGCATAAAGGTTGATTTATGGAACATGAGTGACTGTCTGATGATCAAAACACCCAAAACTCACCGAGATGAAATGGAAGTTCTGTACCGCAAAAACAGAAAAATAATAAGTAAATATGTGTGTACATTGGAATTATGTATTATGTCAATAAATTAAAATAGGAATATATATTTCTGATTAACTTGTATAAATACATTGATTCTGTGATAAATCAACTTTTTTGAAATGATTTTATGTATGTTTGTACAAATTTTCACAATATGTGACACAGACACAACATACCACAATCTATCATTCAATCTTCACCATAATTATGGAAATTAGGATTTTTAAGTAGTAGAAACTTATTTACAACACTTCCATATTAAAATTTCCAAACATAATTACCTCGTTGTCGCAGGTTATTTTCAGCTTGGATGAAGTTATCATACAATATGAAGTACACATGGCTGAAGTTTCCTTCAAAATAGTTTTTGGCTTCATCGGTGTCGAAATGTTCTGAAATAATACATTTATTGATAAATAAAACAATAATATTATATTACTAGTTGTGCTCCTCCACAGTTTTAATCGCCAGTCCGGCTCTGAGAGTCACAGGTATATTTATTATATAAAAATCTTGTGTCACAGTTTTGTGGTTATACTCCTTTGAAATAGCTCGGTCAATTTTGATCACTGTGGCACGAGTCAGTTAGTAGCTAAAGATCTATCTCCTGTCGTTACAATGTAACCAATGGTACTGAAGAGCAATGGACAGATTACACTGCTATATAAAGTCAGTCATAATCATCTTAAGTATATCAAGGCATCAAAATAAGAATAGATGATAGAAACACCCAATGCATTGGGCTATCAGCAGTGATCTTATTTTTAATGGCATCTTGCAGGTCAATCTAGGGTAAGTTATGTGATGTTATATCAGACAGTGGTGGAAAAGCCAGTGCTATATCAGTTTAAAAAAAGTATTCATCAAATCCAATTGTAGATCCAAAGATAAGCTTAAAAAACAAACTCAATCCGCCTTATTACAAAAAGGGGTTTAACTAAAAACCCAGGTTTAATCTTGTAAAACTACGGTTTAAACAAAGATTATTACAAATCGTGGTTTTGCGATAAACCATGGTCTAACAGTAGTAGCTGTCAAAGGTATGTCAAAGTTTCTCATAGCAAATTTTTCATTGTGTTGTAGTTTTTGTGTTATTTTCACCCAAAATGGATTGAAACAAGGTAAATTTAATTGTTATTACTCATTGTGGATTTAATTGTATAGACAATCGTTCAAATGGCGGTAACTAAAGTCGACGTTTTATCTTAGTTTTGTAATACGGACAAATTTAAACCATGGCTCTGCAGATAAGCCTGGACTTGATAGACCAGGTTTAAACCAAGGTTTATTTAGTTTTTGTAATAAGGCCGTTTAGCTTTACTATACTATACTAGTAGGTACAGATTAGCAATACGAGTGGGTGTATAATGTTTAAATTGTTATAGTTTTGTATCATATAGATAACGGCGTATTTGCATTGTTCAATGTTGTATAAATTAATTGTTTTTTCATGGTGATTTTTGTGAATTTGTTTTTTGATCATTTTATTTAGCTTTCAAAAATATTTTGAATATAACAAGAGACATGATTAAGATAGCTAAGGACAAAAAAGAGGAACATAATCAGGGGGGTACTTATGACACCCCATGATGAGTTGCGGACATCAGCCCAAAATACAATATAATCATCATGGGGTCATAGGGTTTTCTAAGGAGGATACTGCGGCCTTGGTAAGAAAAGGGCATGTGGAGAAAAAGGGTGGTTTTTAGACGGTTTTTACAGTCTGACAATCCCTTCTGCTCCACCTAGCACCTCTTGTGCTACTCATTTGATGATTTAAACATCCAAAGTAAAATGGTCATTATCTACATAATAGTTATTTCACTACTTATGGTTAGATTGACTTCTAGTCAGCTTAATACCAGTATCACATACAGTAACAGGTACAATGTTTGTGCGGGGAAAATGTAACAATAAATTGTTGGAAGTACACCGAACCCCTATTCAATATTGAAATCCCTTACAATGGTTTGGTTTGGTTCAACGAATTTCAATTTTACCAATACTGAAAAAAGGTTCAGTCTACTGCGATTATTTGTGATGACCATGCCTGCCATTGTTAAATAATATATAATCTGCCCTTCCAATACCATTATGAGAATGCAGTCTATGTGAAGTTCAATGGCTTCCTTATGAGATATAAATTGATTTGGTTATTGATAATAGCTAAATAATTTAATTTAATTTGGGCTTGGTCCTGTATATTATCCAGAAGTAGGAATTTATGTGGTACACAATTTATTTACAATAAAAGTTTTTTAATTTTTTTTTTTTTGTTTATTAAACTAGAGACTGCAGGGAGTGGCATTCTGTAGAAGAACAGTTTAATTTATTATGTTCTCAAATTCGAAATCCACAAAACAAGAAACACATTAACCTAGAAAAGAAGAGTGATCTCATATGCAGAACATTGTACACATACACAATATATTTTAAACAATAGAAATTGTATAGCAATTAGATGTCAATGCAGCATTATACGCCTATCTAAAACACAATAAAGTTGAAGTGAAACTTTAAATACTACTTCCTTGATACAATAAACAGTTTGTAAGACGAGGCGCATCAAATACAGTTATTCGCGACTAATTAGCATGTACGGAATGTGATAGCTGTCGATGCTACAGAAACCTCATAAATCACCTCATCATATCCCTTGACTCTCTATCCACTCCAGGAATAACAAAAAAACCATTAATATCTTACCTAAAACGATTTTTAAGTGTTTCAGTCGAGTTGCTGAATCCTTTTTCGAGTCTTGTATTTTAACTGTCGATTTCTTAACATCCTGGTGAGATTTCTTGGTAAACATTTCGGATGTGATTTTATTGTGTCATTACGTAGATTCTTTTCATTCTCAGAATAAAAAATACAGTAATTTCACATTGTTTTCTTTAAGTTTTCACTCCCATTTTGACATTTCACTTACATAAAAATCTCGGTTGACGTAAACAGTAAAGGTGTGTTCGTTTTACGGTAGAAACGAAAGAGTACCGTTGTATCAAAACTTGTTTGTAAAAAGTTAATCGTTAAAATAAAGATTTTTATAAAATTGTAGATTAACCTAGAAATAAATAACTAAAATAGTTGTTTTAAAGAAATCCAAACTTTTTTATATTGCATTGGCACTCCATGATCTTGATTAAATGATGTGTATTGGTAAATGATACAGTGAATAGAACGCGATCTTTTTTTTTTTAATTCATATCGATGGAATTATAATACGCGGCATGGATGCAGCGAATTACAAAATAATAATAGTGAAATGCATCAAAAAAATACAGAAACGATAAATCTAAATAAAAGTATTAAAATTATTACATAATTCTGTAAAATGTTTACGTAAACGTAAACACTACGTAGATCCACGTAGATCTAATTAATTAATCCCAGTACAGCATGTTTATTCGAACGATGGTTTGAATGAACGTTATTACAAGTAACCTTAATAACCACGTCATGCTTTCGTCATCATGATGGACTGTCTCGACAGATAACCGTGACCCTGAAACATAAAGGGCTATTGAAGGATCACCGTGTATTTTAGTCAGTAGTCTGTCAGTCCTTCCCGTCAAATCCCGTTCCGCCCAGCGAGGGAGGTCCTAATTGATGATTTTACCACAATAAAAAATAAAATGCTTGCGTCATCAGAGGTAGTGTTCCCTTTCACTTAACTTAGTGATACCCAAATGAAAGTGCGCAGTTGACTATATGACATCATCATCATCATCATAAAAGCCCGGGATCACCCACTGCTGGGTATAGCCCTCCCTTTTTATGACATATCTAAATATGATGTATGACATAAGGAACTGAAATCTTTCGGCATTTTGTTAGTGAGCATTCGGGAAGGAGTAAGGAGGTAAAAGGTAATCCACCCCTTCTGTTCCCCCTCAATTCTCTTTGTCTTCTTTACGACTCTGACCGACTTACGAAGGGTGGCCTGCTTTTCTTTGCTGAAACCTTGCGTCTCTGCATGTGACACTTGACAGTCAATGGAATAAATTATTGTTTTTATCAGAGGCCCTAGCATGAATTTCATGTATTTGGCCGTACAGGTTACTTGAAGTGTTACGACATGAATTGTAAGGAAAACGAAAAAGCGCTTCTAGTATACGAACGAAGAACCAATTTTGTCCATCAAATTCCTCGAAAACGTGAAAACTCGATATGAGAGGCCTCTGAAAGTATGCGGTTTGATTTACAACAAGTGCACATTGGGTACTCGGCGGTTTGCCACCGTACACACTGCGTTGACATGTACCTACGCAGTTTTTTTTTTAAAGAACGTTGCCATATTGTAAAAAAACGCCTTCTCATAAAGGAGTGGAACGTGTATAAGGCACCATAAATATTAGTTCCTCCTTTCCCCGTAACCTCTGTGTGTCGCTTCAGTATTTAGATAGAAACATTATCAGAAAAAAACGCTAATGAACTTTTTAATTTTTTTGATAGATTTTGCATCCCTGGTTTGACTTCTATAAATAGAGTTACTTTTAATAATAAAAACATGAATAATATATTATTTGAAAGTCCGTCCAAAACAGACGATATGTGATGAGAATTTTAGTCTGTGGAACTCTTATGTCAAGATGAATGTCTGTGATGTAAATCTATGGTTTGTTGAACTGTCATTATAATAAAATTATCCAACGTGTGTACGGAAAGTCTTTTACTAAACAATAAATCCACACGATATTTCAAAAGGTTATGGGCCCAGACACAGACTTACGGCCTAATGATCGTGCTGGATTGGTTTTTTATCAAGAAACGCTGCGGTAAAGTAGCTACATAAAACATACGTCGGCCAGGGCTGTCTGACCAGGTGTGGCGGTCGCCGGCTCAGATTCTGATAAATCTGGTAATTGCGGTAAAGCAACAATAATACGGGCGATGGATTCCGTTGAAAATATGGCTTCTGGACAAAGCTTTCAGCAGCTTCAAGGTGTACAAAATTGGACAGCGTGGTGTTTCAAAATACGCGTTTTACTAAGAGCTATGGGTCTCTTAGACGTCGTTGAAGGCACGTTCAAGGCTGACGAGGATCAGGAGAAATGGATGCAGAAAGATTCGAAAGCACAAGGTATGTTGGTAACGAACATATCTGAAAAGGTTATACCACAAATATTAAGCTGCAAAACGTCAAAAGAGATTTGGGATAAGCTACATACAATATTTGAACAGCGAGGCGAGCTGTCTGTGCACATACTTCAGCAGAAGTTCTTTTCAATGAAATTTGAAGAAAGGGAAACCGTGTCAGAGTTCCTGGGAAGGTTCGAGTCTCTCCTGAGCAAACTGAAAAATCTCAACGCTGAAGTGAGTCAAACTATGGCCATCACAAAGATAACTTCATCTCTGCCATCACAATTTCAGCACTTTGTGTCAGCGTGGGAATCGGTGTCAGCAGAAAAAAGGACCATGGACCAGTTAACAGCGCGATTACTGATCGAAGAGCAACGCGCCTCAGCCAAAAACAAAGAAGATGAGTCATCTGCGTTTGTACACAAGTCTAATAGAAAATGCTATCGGTGTGGAAAAGTGGGACATCTGAAAAAGGAGTGCAAATCGAAAAGTAGAGGTACAATAATTAATAATACTAGTTGTAAGTTCTGTAAGAAGAATAATCATAAAAGTTCAGATTGTTGGTTTAAAAATAAAAGTGAGAAAAGTCAAGATGTAAACAAAATTAAACAAGGCAATGCATTCTCTGTGTTCGAGCTATCATCATTGTTTTACAGTCAATTAGAAAGTGATAATTGTTGGGTAATGGATAGTGGAGCTTCAGAGCACATGTGTTATGATTATGATATGTTTATAGACTATAAAAAACTAGAATGTCCTAGATCCATAGTTATTGGAGACGGCAAAATCATACAAGCCGTTGGTATTGGAGTTATTTCTTTAGAAGCATTTACAGGTAAACAATGGATAAATACAACATTAAATAACGTTTTACATGTTCCCAGCATCAAGATGAATCTATTTTCAGCAAGTTCAACTACAGATAGAGGTTATGTTTTAACAATTAATAGTAAAATGTGTTATTTGAGGAAAAATAACAGTAAAAATGTTTGTGCACTAGCATATAGGAAAAATAACTTGTTTATAATGAAGTTTAGGTCTAATAAAATTCAAAATGCTTGTGTTGGTAAATCAAGTGACAGTTTATCTGAATGGCATGAAAAAATGTGCCACCAGGATATTGAACAGGTAAAAAACATGTTAAATAAATATGATATAGATTTCAGTGTTAGTAAACAAGAGGAAATAACATGTGAGCCATGTCTTTTGGGTAAGTTACATAAGAGACCGTTTCCTATAAGTATAAATAGGGCAGATAGGCCCGGTCAATGGCTTCATATGGATTTATGCGGACCGATGGAAACAATATCATTAGGTGGATCAAGATATTATCTACTCATAAAGGATGACTTTTCAAAGTATAGAACGGTTTATTTTCTGAAAAATAAGTTTGAAACAGTTGATAAAATTAAAACTTTTTTAAATTTTGTTACTAAAAACTTAGAATATAAAATTGAAATAATAAGATCAGATTGTGGTTCAGAATTTATGAACAAAGAGGTGAAGTCTCTCTTCAATCATTTAGGTATTGTACACCAAAATAGTGCTCCGTACACACCGCAACAAAACGGTTGCATAGAACGTGAAATGCGTACAATAACTGAAGCGGCTAGAACAATATTGTTATCAAGTAATTTAAATAAGTCTCTATGGGCTGAAGCTGTCAATACAGCTGTATACGTTATAAACAGAACTGGTAAAAGTAGGATTAAAAATGTAACTCCGTATGAGCTCTGGTATAAAAAGGGATTATATGATATAAATAATTTAAAAGTATTTGGTTCAAAGGTAGGTGTACACATTCCAGATCATTATCGCAAAAAATGGGATAGCAAAGCTGAAATAGGATACTTTGTAGGTTATAGTGAAACAACAAAAGGTTTTAGAATTTATTTTCCCCATAAAAATGATGTTTTGATTAAAAGAGAGGTAACATTCCTGAAAGGCAATTTTAGTAGTCAAAAGCTAGGTAATACTTTTCAAGATCATAATAATATAACCCCATTATTATTAAAAGAAGAAATAAATAATAAAGAGGATGAAATAAGAGAAGAATATCACAGTTTTAATGAGGAAGGTGAAGAAGATGTAACACAGTTATCAGATCTTGATGAAAATACAGAAGTACAAACAGAGGAAATTCTAAATTCAGAAGAAACATCAGAGTCAGAAAAAGAAGAAGAGGTAGAAGAAACACCTCAAGTATCAACACATTCACGGAGAGGCAGAGCAATAAAGAAACCATCAAGGCTAGATGACTACGAAACAAACCTTCTATCCATCGGTACAGAGCCAGCTACTCTAGAGGAAGCGCTTGACTCTGAAGAAAAGGAAGAGTGGAAGATTGCTATGAAGACTGAGCTAGATACTCTGAGAGAAAATAACACATGGATAGAAGTAAATAGCGTACCAGAGGGGAATAAAGTAATTTCTAGTAAATGGGTTTTTAAAGTTAAACAAGTAGGTACTAATAAAGTATATAAAGCTAGGTTGGTAGCAAGAGGCTTTGAACAGTCTGATTGTGATTTAGAAGTATATTCTCCTGTGGCTAAATTGCCTACTTTTAGAGTTTTTATAGCAGTTGCAAATAAACTTCAACTTTCAGTTCATCAGATGGATGTTATAGGTGCTTTTTTACATGGTGACATAGATGAGAGTGTATACATAAAGTTACCAAGCGGTGAAACATGCAAGTTAAATAAATCATTGTATGGTTTGAAAAAGTCTCCTAAATATTGGAATAAAAAGTTTGATGACTTCATGAGTAAAGAAAATTTCAGTAAATCTAAAAATGATCATTGCTTATATTTCAGAAAGGTAAATGAATGTATGCTATATGTTTTGCTATTTGTTGATGATATTCTTATGTTTTGCACTGAAAACAAGGTTTTGGAAGATTTTAAAAGCGAGCTAAGCAATAACTTTAAGATGAAAGACTTAGGTTTGGCCAAATGTTATTTGGGTATCGATATTGATCAAAAGAAAGGTACAACGGTAATTAGTCAGAAAACATATCTTACTAAAGTTTTAGAGCATTATAATATGTCAGATTGCAAACCAGTTTCTACTCCAATAGACCAAAACTTTAAGTTTGAAATACTAAAAAGGGAAAAATCTGAAAGTCCAGAAATAGAGAAAAAGTGTAGACAACTCATAGGCAGTTTAATGTATGCAGTTTGTGGTACAAGACCAGATCTATGTGTATCAGTTTGTTTCCTCAGTAGGTACCAACACTGTGCTAGTATTATGTTGTACAAGGCATTGAAACGTATTCTAAGGTATATAAAAGGTACATTAAATTACTCTTTGATATATAATAGCACATCCACAGAATTGCAAGGCTTTGTTGATGCAGATTGGGCCGGTGACACACAAGATAGAAAATCTACCACTGGTTATTTGTTTAAAATATTTGATTGTACTGTAGTATGGTGTTGTAAAAAACAACTTAGTGTGTCATTATCCTCCACTGAGTCTGAATATATTGCATTAAGTATGGCTATTTCAGAAGCATGTTGGTTGAAAAATTTGTTGTGTGACTTTGATGTTGTCGGTAATGAAGTGATCTTGTATGAAGACAACCAGTCAGCAATAAAACTTGTTTATAATAATGAAAATAATAAAAGGTTAAAGCACTTGGATATTAGGTATCACTTCATTATGGACAAAATAAAGGATAAGTGTATTTCAGTAAAGTATATTAAAACGCAGGATAATTTGGCGGATTTGTTAACTAAGCCGTTAGGAAAAACTGTTTTTGAGAAGTTTGTTAAGTTAATTTTTTAAGAATATAGGGCTATGCACATAATCTATGTAATGTTGGTCATGCATTTTTAGAGTTAAATTCTGTTAAAAATAAAGGAGTAAGTTAAGTATTTGAATGTGCCAGTATAAAATGCATCACTAACAATTTAGTCAGAATTAAATGTTTTAATATTTGTGTTTTTAAACAGGGAAAACAGGAAAATATTATGTTGAGGGGTGGTGTAAAAAAACGCCTTCTCATAAAGGAGTGGAACGTGTATAAGGCACCATAAATATTAGTTCCTCCTTTCCCCGTAACCTCTGTGTGTCGCTTCAGTATTTAGATAGAAACATTATCAGAAAAAAACGCTAATGAACTTTTTAATTTTTTTGATAGATTTTGCATCCCTGGTTTGACTTCTATAAATAGAGTTACTTTTAATAATAAAAACATGAATAATATATTATTTGAAAGTCCGTCCAAAACAGACGATATGTGATGAGAATTTTAGTCTGTGGAACTCTTATGTCAAGATGAATGTCTGTGATGTAAATCTATGGTTTGTTGAACTGTCATTATAATAAAATTATCCAACGTGTGTACGGAAAGTCTTTTACTAAACAATAAATCCACACGATATTTCAAAACATATACGAGGGATTTTCTCGTATCTATCGTGGGTGCGTTTACAAACATAAAAATTTTGATGCACGCCGGAACGCATACATTACGTATTAGATACCACACACTGTAAGAAAATTTTCGATGGACCTTCCTCTCTGATGCTCGCCGATAGGCTCTATTTGTAAAGTACGAAATATACCAAAAATTTTAAAGTATGCGGTCGCGCTGACACTCACATCCACAATATTCATCTCTTCGTCCTCAACACGCGTTAGCATTAGCATACCGTGCATTTAAAAGCGCTCCATGTGTAATTACGCGCTGTTAGTCATTATGTGGTTTCAATTTGGAAAAATCCAGTTTGAAGAGCAATACCAGGAAAAAGAAACATAAATCTTAATGTGCCCGCATTCCAAGTAGACCTTCACGCGAGCTGTTAGTTGAAGTGACAGCCACATGCAATTTATCTTGCCTGTCGGATTAAACAGCCATTTACTTTAGGTTTTGATTTAAAAATGATTGGGAAAATTCCAAACACTTTCAAGTACTTGGAACTGTATAATTTACCCTAATCTGTTAAAGCAGATCATTTTATTTGAGCCTTTTCTAAAAGTGCCGAGAGCAGTGTTTATCGTAAACAAATAAAGAGTTTATTTTTTATCATAATTAGAACATCTCTGCCCAACACTTCAGGGCAGGGCTAACAGGCGTGATGTTATTTTTATTGCTTAAGCTCTGAAGTTTCAGCAGTATTTATCATTATTTAGTGTTTCTCGGCACTTTCAGAAATCAACAATTGTGTGACAATCACGAACCTTCGAACTTGAATAACTTGACCGAGAGTAATTCTACAACTTTTGTGCCATAGTAACTATTGTTCTAAATGATTAGTATTAGCCATACATACCAAATATTTTGTTGACTTTTACTTTTAGAAAGGGCCCAAAATGTATGGAGCGTGATGATCTCCTTTCTACTAAGTACCAGTGCCATAATAGGGGCGTGCCAACGGTGCCCAGGCACGGGCACGGATCCTGTAGGGGCGCAAAATAGTCGGACCACAATCTGGAGAGCTGTCAGACTTATACTGGCTATAATAAAATTTACGGTGTTCCTTCAATAACCCTTTAGGGTCCAGGGTCACGGTTATCTGTTTAGACAGTACCGCGGTCCCGGCAAGGGGGACCTTGACTTCGCGAAAACATCAGTTGTTTCTTATATTTCGACGATTAACCCATTAGAATATTAGTTGGTTGGGAAATCATCTACATTTGTCCCCACAGGGAACAGAAGACTGTCAAAGTTGACTGATTATTACTCTAAAAACCAACCTGCCCCTTCAGTTGCCCCTTGCATTCTAGGGCTGCAGTAACCTTAATCTTAACAGACAATGCGTGACCGCGAGGACAATGACCCTTAAACACCCCAATATTGAATTTCAATTCTTAATATTTGATGACTCTATACAACAACTTCTTCAACCACGTTTAACTTTGAACCAATGACAGTGATTCAACAACCCCTGTTGAGTTTGTTCATCGTTACCATGGATTTATTTGGACAAACATTTTTACTCGACTGCGGAGAGTAATGTATTTTGCTACAAGTGTTTCAACATTTTTACCAAAGTTGTATACACTGTAATAGCGATCTGTCCCTGCTTCACATAAATGGAATATTTATTAATGAAGAATAGAAAATTAATAGGAAACCTTGTCCTGGCAATCAAAAACACAATAAAAAAGGAATTAGCCGAATTGGTTTAGTCGTTCTCGAGTTCTGCGCTTAGCATAACAATAAGTCATTCGTTTTTATTATCTACAATTCTACTTAGATTATAAAGAGGAAAGATTTGTATTTTTGTATGTTTGTAATGAATAAACTCAAAAACAACTGTACCGATTTAAAAAAAAAAAACACAATTAGAAAGCTACATTCATCCTGAGTAACATAGGCCACCCGTGCGAAGCCGGGACGGGGGCCGGTAGTTCAAGATATTTTCATAGATAGACGGTAAACCGGTTAGGAATCTGAAGCAATAAATACATTGATGTTATTGTGGTCCGACCGAATTCAGTTAAGGTGGTTTCTTCAGCTCCGCTGTAGTTGTCCTTCGTATGTTCGCACGTGGCTCATGTATCCAATCTTCTTTGTAAAGATCCTCGCACATTGTGAACCAGCACAAATTTGACAGATTGAGATTGATATTCCATTTTGTATAAAACCCTTGATTTTTATATTTCGGCACATGAAATTAAAAATAACCCTGGTATATATTTTGTTGGTGTTTTATGATAGATCGCTACGCATCCGCATCATACGGGATTTATGAAGGGAACTCCCTGGAACCCGTAGTCATAATATTGAAATCAATAACTGATAACATATTAATGACGTCAGTTGCCACGTATTTAGGTAATCCCCGTCATGATCTTCTTTTCTTAGATGAGGGTCGGTTCTAATTCATAAGTGCCCACTTGAAGAAAGAAGAGGTTTGTTGAACTGTTGGTTTCAAATAGGTACTTGTTAATTTTTTATTAAGAAGCTGTGTCGCTATGGGCACATGGTTTATTAGTAACTAGCGACCGGCTCCAGCTTCGCACAGGTGCAATCTCTACTATATTATGCATGTTATATACTTATAAACCTTCTTCTTGAATCACATACCTATTAAAAAAAAACATCAACCTATTAAAAAAAACACATCCGAATCCGTTGCGTAGTTTTAAAGATTTAAGCACACGTAGGGATACACAGACAGCGGGAAGCAACTTCGTTTTATACTATGTAGTAGACGCATAGATCTATCTTCAAAGTTAAGCAATGATTGCCGAGGTTGATCAGTAGATGCATGACCATTTAGGTACTAGATTGCAGCCTTATATCCATTTGCAGCGGTGGAGACCACAGTTTATGATTAGGCAGGCAGGGATTGTAACATTTGTACCCAAGTAACTTAAAAATCATTCAAGTTTTTTTCTTCATTTAGTGGGTGTAATAACTACTTGATTAGGTGATTGAGAAGCTCGTGGCTAAATAAATACAGCCGCACAGTCATTTTTGGTCTTTGACAGTCGTTACTGTTAGTTTGAAGCTCTAAAGTCTGACAACTAGTCTTACCATGGAGTATCGTATTGCCCAGTTACTGGGTTGTGGAGGTCCGACAGGCAGTCGCTCCATATAAAATACTGATATCCAGCTGCATCTGGTTTGACTGGAAGTCGACCCCAATATAGTTGGGAAAAGGCTAGGCAGATGATGAATAACTAGGTACTTGATTACTTTCGCATCCGGTCTCGCAATCGCATGTTCTTACCCGTCTGGTCGCGGGACTGTCTTATCAGGAAAACGTGACCCTTTGGAACGTAAAGGGCTATTGAAGGATCACCGTGGATTTTAGTTAGTACAAGTCTGACAGTCCCTCCCGCCCCGCCCTGGGTAGGACTCATTTGATGATTTTGCCACGATCACAGAATACTTACCACGATAAAAATAATCCCTAGTTATATGATTTATGTTCGTATCTTTGCCTTTGGCTATCCCGTGTGAAACAACTGTCGAGGTATTATGTAGCAAGCAGTTAACTTGAAAAACCATTCGGACAAAATGTCCGAATGGTTTTTCAAGTTAACTGCAAAATTCATCATTACGGGAAATACCGATTTTTGCTTGACCATGATTATGATGCTTAATTGTAATTTGGGGTGTTGGGTTGTATAGACTTGGCCGAGTTGTTGGCTGTTATTTATTATGTTACCTACTTCTTTTTTTATTAACCTATATTGTCCCACTGCTGAGCAAAGGTCTTCCCCATAACCTTCCACTCTTCCCTTTTGGCTTTCTCCGGCCAATCTTTCATGAATGCGTCTAGATCGTCACACCAGCGTCTTCTAGGCCTCTTTTGGCAACGACAGCCATCCGGACCCACTGCGTAACACACGTAACAACTCTGGCCCACCAATCCCTATGCATTCTATACACTTGGCCCGTCCAATCCCACTTCAACCTGGCAGCCTTAGTACCTACATCAGCAATTCCAGTTTTCCTACTTCTTACCAATATTATAAATGCAAAAGTTCGTAAGGATGAATGGATGGTTGTTTGCTTTACTCGTTCACGCAAAAACTACTAAACAGATTTGGATCAAACTTTGCACACAGATACTTTGTAACCTAGATTAACACATAGGATAGTTTCTATCCCGATTTCATCTTCCTGTGGGATCATTTTCGAGTTTAACCAGGCGAAGCCGCTGGCAACAGTTCGTTCATAGTTTGATTTTTTTGCAGTTTTGATTCTAAAAATATGTTTTGGAGATGAACCTATCACAATTTTAAACTGGTCTTTCATCTTAAAGTTTTCAAATTAAGTTATTCCCTGCTTGAGTACATTCTTGACATAACAAGAGATCCGTTCCGCGGAATTTACATTATAAGCTTAAACACATTTTTTATCTTCGGAAACCCGTTTTAATTTGTACGCATGACGTTCGATTATTTGTATATGGCTCCGAACATTGTCTCGGAGGAAACTAGTCGCTCTCGAGCGGTGTATATAAGTGCTCGTACACAAATATTACTTAATTTAATTTTTTGTAGTAACACCGTCTAGTCATTACTGTTAATCAGTTGGTAGTATAACTGTTAATTTGCTAGTTAAATTATTTGTTCAAAATGTGTTCTTTTAAAAGTTTTGTGGTAATATGCTCGTTATTTAGTGTATCTTTAGCAATGAACAATTTTACTGGAGAATCTATTGGTTTTCCGGAGCCCGAGGAAGATCCTACTTCAGCAAATAAAGATGTAAGTACCAGTTTTTGAATTGTAAACAAGTTTCTTACTGTGTAGGAAATATGGTTTTCCTTATGTTAATCATGTTTTTATAATAGTTGTCCTCTAACAATAGTTAAGACTTTTTGCTTTACGAAGTTGATGGATTTTGGTAAAAAAAAATACCCGATAGAACTTGAATTTTAAGTTTTTAAACCGCAGACGCAAGATAATGTGGAAGGATGTTATAAAATGGATACCTTTTTCATGCATAGGTTAGATTTCTCGCGTCATATCATTTAATATCACCAATGACCTTCCACTAGTGACCATTCGTAGGTCTGTGATCTCAACAATATCGTTTATTATATATTTGTTATCCACAATATAAGAGTGATTTTCGCAGCAAAATTAATGTTTTTTAAAACAACTGGCGAGAAAGGTGCAAAGATCACGGGTTGTTTATCAACATTTCAGATTCGGCAGTGTCTATAATTATGTTATTTATTACCTAAATAAAATAATGAAACTGGTACTCGCTTTCAGAAAATAAAGCATGTCACTATTGTTGATATTAAAAAAAACATGCAAGTTAATTACTAATGTTCAACTTAAAATTATTTGACGAGACGCGGTTGGCGCAGTGGCCGAGCGATTGACTGCTGCGCAGCAGTCGCAGGTTCGATCCCCGCAAGGAACAAATATTTGTGGATGAATTCCAAGAATGGGGCAATCTATGTGTCTTATGTAAGTTTAAAAACATTCAAAATCACATACACAAACTACCAGAACGAATATTATGTTGTTCCGTGCGAAATCGAACCTGCGACACTCCATACAGCAATCAATAGTTCAGCCAATGCGCAAACCATACTGTCAAAACAAAAATAAGAGGCGCAAACGTAATTACCGTTTATATGGTGTTATTGGAATGTTTGCGATTCTGTGAGACGACAGAGTGACAGGATATATTAATTTAGTTTCAATGGCTAATGCTGTACTAAATGTTTATAATAAAAAATAAAATGGTAACACTAGCTATGGCTTTTTTTTATCGTGGTAAAATCATCCAATGAGTCCTCCCACCCAGGGCAGGGCGGGAGGGACTGTCAGACTTGTACTGGCTAAATCCACGGTGTCCTTCACTAGCCCTTTACGTACCGGGGTCACGGTAATGGGTAAGTCCCGCGACCAACACTAGCTATGGCTTACATACAAATCGAAAATGATCCCACAGGATCATAAAATCGGGATAAAAGTATCCAGTGTTTAGTTAATCAATCAATCCGTTATAAACTACCTATCTGTGTACCAAATTACGTCTAAATCCGTTCAGTGGTTTTTGCGTGAAAGAGTAACAAACATCCATCCATCCATCAAAACAAACTTTCACGTTTATCATATTAGTTGTAATAATAGGGTTCGCCCAAGTGTTAAAATGTCCACTTGTCATACCGTGACCCCGGTACGTAAAGGGCTATTGAATGACACCGTGGATTTTAGTCAGTACGAGTCTGACAATCCCTCCCGCTCTGCCCTGGGTGGGAGGACTCATGTGATGATTTTAACACGTAAAAAAATGTTATATTTCTATTTGGTTAGAATGAAGTTTTGCAAAAATCAACGAATGTCCAAAAGTCATATTGTACATGACTCAAAAATATCTAGGTATTGTAATCGCTAATACATAATTATAATGTTATTTTGTCTAGGCTATCTATTTATCACGGTTCTGACATTTATGCGGGTGTAAATCCGAGTGATCGGTATCTGGAACAAGGTACGTGACCATGTCACGTCTAGGAATCAAACCCAAGGCTCCTTGTTAGCCGCGTTTTTCATTAGGTAATTCAAACTGATAAGCTAGTCGTAAGGGTCCTAAAGCTTCGGTCACACAGCGAATAATCGCTGCGTATGCCTACGCGCAGCGAGTATTCGCTGTTTGTGACAGGCGATTTGCAGCGGTTTGAATTGACCATGTTCAATTTTACTGGCAGCAAATGCACTCGCAGCTATTAGTCGTTGTATGTGACCGAAACTTTAGTTACTACTTCCGGCTAAGTGCGAATCATTGTTGAGAAGTTCAGAACCGAGATGTACGTTACTGCGAAAGTTTACTGTTGTGTCGTTTGTTGTTGCGAAAGTTCTACACTGCGATGATTCGATAACAGCTATATCGCTAAAACTAAGCTATATCGAAGAAGTCCCGCTTTACGGGGCTTTTATTTCTGTGTTCAGAGTTTTTAATGGAACCTAACCTGTCCGTGTCGGGTTGCACCAATGCCCCAAAATCCTGAGCACAGTGAGCTCACTATAAATAACTTTTGCAACATCGTACTTCGCAATGGTAAACTTTCGCAGTTTAACGTAAATCGTGGAAAAGAACTTTCTCAACATCCGTCGTCGCGATAGTAATTTTACGCAGTAACATACATTGCTGTACCTAATGAACTTCGGAACTATGATATACATTGCTTGTGGAAAATTTATTGATATCAGATTGAAGTGCAAGGATTCTGAAAAATAACAAAACAAAGTCAGATCTTTAAGTTGCCAGTCAGATCTTTAAGTACCAGAATCCCCTAAAACTAAGAAATTCCCAATTTTGTAATTTATTACTCGTAACTACTATGCAACTCAAACGTGAAATATTTACAGTATAAGTGTTTTTCGTTTGTGGATACTTACGTATTATTTTTCTTGTGAAATTTCGGCGATGGCCGCCCGGCCGCTTTTTGTGATCATCACTAAGCTATGAATCATTTCGCACCCGGCATTGGTCGAGGCCATGCTGCGGGGCGAGACGGATTGGGAAGCGGTCGCCTTCTGCGAAGCAGTCATGCTCGCGAAGGGGGAGGCGGGCCGCGTGAGGGAGAGAACAGTGTCCTCTCTCCACCCCAGCCGCAGTGGTAGACCCCCTGGCGATGTCGGCAGACGATCTCCGGCCACCGTAGGCGCGGACATGCGGGCAGCGAGTAATGGGCAACTCGCTGTCCGATGTCCATGGGCCATGCCTGGGTCGACGGCGCGTTGAATTTCACGCGCGCCTCAAAGAGTGTCAGCAAAAATGACGGGACCCCCCCTCTAGAGGGTCAAAGCCTAAACCCCCGTACGTAAAGGGCTATTGAAGGACACCGTGGATTTTAGTCAGTTCGAGTCTGACAGTCCCTCCCGCTCTGCCCTGGGTGGGAGGACTCATTTGATGATTTTATCACATAGAAAAAAATGCTATGAATCATTTATGTACAATGTCTATAAGAAAACAAGCTAATGGTGGGTCGTAATTCTTTGTCGATTGACTTACTTACCTACTACCTAATGACGTCATACAAATACATAATTACTGATTCGATTATTCAATTTTGATTATTTGTCAAATCAACGGCACGGTTGGTGGAGTGGCTGAGCCTATCGCTCAGCTGCTGCGTTATGTGTCGCGGGTTCGATTCCCGAACAAATATTTGTATGGCCTGCAGGTTGTTCCGGGTCTGGCTGTTGGTTTATATGAGTTAAAATGCACCCGAAAATACAAAATGAACGTTGCCACACACTAGGAACTTACTCCCGTACCATACAACAGTAATCCTAGAATCCTGCGCTTGCTCAGTTTTCATTAAAAGTACTCGCGCCAAAAAACAAATAACTATTTTATAAAATAGGACGAGATAAAATTAAATTAAGGCGAGCCTACAATTTTTTTTAGTTTTTTGTTAAGTTTAGGTACCTAAACTTAGGTTTTCCCCAGTGCAATGAACCGTGATACCCATCACGTTTCTTGTTATTTCCTCAAGAGACACACATGTAACATTAATTCAAAAACCTGTTATATTCGATACCGCAAGCTTTCGATGATCTTCCATCAGTCGTCGAACCGCAGTTCTTTGATCCGATATGTGACTGTACGATAAACCATGAAATACGTTTTACTTAGTACTTTTTTTTAATGTTGCCCCACACTTGTAATTTCTCCTGTATCGTGGGTGCGTTTACATACTAAGAAACTCACATACACAAACACCCCGACCCGGAACAAACACACCATATAAACGGTAATTACGTTTGCGCCTCTTATTTTTGTTTTGACAGTATGGTTTGCGCATTGGCTGAGCTATTGATTGCTGTACACAGTGTCGCAGGTTCGATTCCGCGCGGAAAAAAATATTATACTTTCTGGTAGCTTGTGTATGTGATTTTGAATATTTTTAAACTTGCCTACGACACATAGATTGCCCCACGCTTTGAATTTATCCACAAATATTTGTTCCGAGCGGGGATCGAACCTGCGACACGCAGCGCAGTCGATCGCTCAGCCACTGCGCCAACCGACAAAAATACATTTTTTTTCCTTATGATATTAATTTCTGATGTTCATATTATCTATGTACCAATTTATATTGTTGTATTGGTTGGTTAACGAAAGCGAAAGATAAAGAAAATTGGAATACCAGAGGGGCTTATGCCTAACAATGGAATAAAACAGAAAGAAGAAAAAAATGTTTCTACCTGCTTCGTCTTTAATTAAAAAAAAAATCTTCATTTACAGAACCGTCAGCCGGTGTTCATCCCTTCAATGTGTCCAGAGAACGAGCTGTACTACCCAGGAGACCAGAAGGATGACTGGATATGCGACTGCAGGCCAGGTAACTACTGACATTAGAAAGATAGAAACTAAAATTTGTTAAACGAGCAAAAATAAACAAGATGCTTTAAATACATGATTACTCCTTTAAACGATAAAATATACTAAACTTACGGTAAACTATATAGAAAAGGCACTATGATATAATGTCAGTTCTTGGGTCAGAGGAAGTCAACGAGGCATTTAACAAGGTCAAATTAAGAATTAATTTTTTCGTTCCAGCATTCCTGTACCACCCAAAATCAGACACATGCTGGCCAGCCTACAGAAAAGGTCCCTGTCAAGACGGAGAGTACCTAGTTCTAAAGTCAGACTCAGCGATCCCCGTGTGTGAAAAGAATCCATGCAGTATCGACACTTATGTGTCCTACAACGGGCGGTGTGAGAAACTGGCCACGTCCACTCCCTGCTTGCAGATTTCGCCTTTCCCTGCAGCCCTGGCCGTCAATGCCACAACTTTGACCGTCACCTGCGAGAGACTGAACCTCGAGTCCAGGTTCGGTGAGGACAAACCCCAACCAACAGTCACATGCCCACCCGGCTGCAAAAGAAGTATTACCGGCAAATGTGTTCAAGTTGCCGGATAAATTAAATATTTTTATAATTTAAATTCTTAAGTTTCATGACCATAAATACCTTTAATTATTATAACGTGTATTTCTTTTATAAAAACAATTAGCAGTTACAATTTTCATATGCGCAAATTCGCGCACTTGACACGCTTTTCGTGTGGTTGCAAAAATACTCTTTAATTTTTAGCATGCAGAGGATCCTGTTACTCGTGTGGAACATGCAAGTAGATTTTAAAAGCTGTTACAAAATACTGAAATCAATATTCACTTCGTTAATTAAGCAACAAATCCCCCAAAAGTTGTAGCGACATGGTAATATCCGTCTAACCTTGCACGGTATGGCACCAGCGCGCCGCGCCGTCGGCTATGGCAACCGGCGGGCGTCCCTCCTGTAGCCATGGCGACTTCGCCGTCATTGTGCCACACCATGTCCCTGTCATCGGCGTTTATTTACCAATTACCACAATGGACATCGCCGTGGTCGTCACCACGCACGATTATCGACAGCCCTCATGATACAATCGGTACCCAAATATCTCTCCACCTAATGACATTGTGTTTCATTACTACGAGTTAGTCGTGGCAGTAAGAGCTCGGAAGGTTAAGGTTGATTGACGGCTCGGTGGAAAGTTTGAAACATTTACCAAGTGAAAAGTGCACCTTTCTAGAAAGCGTACCTCTCATGAACATGCAGCTGAAATGTGGTAAGTCTTATAATGACCTACTTAATAACATAAAAGTGCTTGCAAAAAGTAAAGTTCATGTATGAATTATGTCGTCTGTTTTAAAAGCTCTTAGAATTTTCCAGTTCATTTCTTTACGATTAATGTTGAGGCAATAAAACTGGTTGGTAAGTGTGGGTTCAGTGAGCAGTGCGACGGCTGATCGTTTAATTTCCATATAATCGCGAGTCGAGTCGAGCTTGCTCCTATCGCGATTGATCGCTGACCCATATTCCCGGCTGGCACAGTGGCCACTGACCACCACAACACACCACTCACTCTGATTAACTGGTTTACCTGACGACCTAACGACCTGACGTATACGACCTTCGCCGATTTCTGTTATGGCAGCCGACCGGAATTTTATTTCCTATCTCAATCTACATTTTGGCAGGGCACCCAGTTTATTATGTCGAGGGAAATGGCGATAGGAAATATTGGTTAAATAAACCGTAGCATGATTTATTTGAGAAACGAATATTGTTTTGTGGAACTGTTTTGATTGAGAGTTAGAATCTTAACTTTTAAATGCGAAAATTGTTGCTACTTTTTCACGAAACCACTGAATCAATTATGACGAATTTTGGTATTGATATGCAAGATGTGATAGATTTGGTGGTAAATTGTCAAGAAACTAAAAATGAAGTGGGTAAAATCGGAGTTTGCATATTGCGATATAAACAAGATCCACACGCATGAAGTCGCGGTATGAAGTTAGTATTTAAACGAAGCATCAGCACTTCGTAGAAGTATCTACTCGAGTGCTAAAGTACCATGTTTCGTGTAGCAAATGCTTAGTACAACGATCATGCTTAGTATACCACGATGTTTTATAGTGTGAACGAATGTGGGGACTAGCTTCCACCTCGATAGCCACGAATGTGTGCTATTTAAAAAGTTGTATGTTTCATAATTAACATAATTAATCGTTTTGAACACTGCTTTTAAATGTTTAATTATGCATTTACGTGACATATTTTTATAAAACTGTTTGTAAGAAAAAATCCGATGGTTTGAATGCACTGAAAATTATAGTAAGGTACCTTCCCACAGTTTAAAATTTAGTTTCTCTTTCTGCTTCGATCCTAAGGGTCCCAGATGTTAAGATGCATAATTATAAACCCTTCAAGAATTGGGCAATCAAATTCAATTTCGACTAACTTTCTAGAGTAAGCATGTTCAAAAAAATTAATCAAACTGTTATAAGACTACATCAAACATGATACTCGTATGTTAACATACAATCTTGACACTTAATTATCAATTAAAATTAATGTATTACACACATACTAAGCTAAATATTTACAAAAAGATTAAATTAAACTAAAATTAAATACATTATAAAAACACATTTAGAATCAATGTCACACTAGGCGTCACAGTATTCTTCCACATCGCTGTCATCCGGGAACGTGCCCAGCAATTCTTTATATACTCAGCTTCAGAGAAAACTAACCACTAAATCACTACCAAAGGGGTTTATTGAAAACTAACCCCGTTTTGTAGCTGATGCTCACTGTACTCTTCTGCTGTGTACAAATTTACAATAAATAATTAAGTTCAAGGACCTCGAATCCTCGAGCTTTCATTGCATTTCAATCCGGTCCGCTCTCGTCGGCGTTGGCACCGTCTGTCTCGTATAAAAATGCAACATTCCAATGAGCATGCAGTTCTTATTGGAAAGTTGCATCTTTGTGAGAGTATACTGTATGTAGGTACCTACTTTTAAGTTATCTGATTTTTATGAAAGTGAATTTAAGCTAGAGTAAGAATACTTTCTCCTTATTCACGACGTGTCAATGTGCTCTGAGGCCAGTAAGTATAACTTTTACATAAATATAGTTTTACCTGGTCCGGTATATTATTTTGATACTCGTAGTTTTCAAAACAAAAAGGTATAATTAAGGAACATTTTTCAAAATTGACGTTCTAATTTATCACTTATCAGCCTAATTTGAACAAACGATTTTTTTAGGCGACTTTTACAGCAAGAACATAGTGAAAGCGGGAATGAGTCTCCGTTTAAAGTAACGTTTGTAAAAAAAATGCCAGACTTATGTAAAGTTATTATATTACGAATGTATTCAAGATTTTTATGAGATATAAAGTCACTAATTGCTCGATAGCATGTTGTTGTAGATCGTAAGCGTACGCGTACATACCACGATGTATTAGCTAGCTAGGCTACTTTGCCTCTTACCCTCTAGTACTGCAGTTATAATGCTGAGTAACCGGAGCCTCCTTTTCCATAGGGTATTCTGAGAAAATGCCCCAGGGCCCAGTAATTCTTGGGGGCCCTGAGTTGCTGTAAACGTAAAGAAGATGACAAGGTCTCCTGATCAAAAGGGGTGGACTCATTAGATGATTTTCCCACCTCAAAAAAAAAGAAGACAAATCCTAGACGCGTGCTATCGCCTAGCTCGTGAGTTCCATTCACTTGGCTTACTTTTGCATATTACATGGGCCCCATAGATAGTCCTAAAGTGCCCAGGGCCTTGAATATGTTGAATTCGGCCCTGGAATACCCGCACTTTCTACTGACAAGCGTCAAGAGCTTGACACTTCGCACACGAAGGGAAAAGTAAATATCGTGCGGATAAACCAGGTCGACACACGGCCTACTTTGCTAAACAGGGTTTAATATGTATTGGAAGAACTGATGTAATAAAGAAAAAGAGTCAAAGTCAATAACGATGCCGATGTATTTAGTGTTGTTAACATTGTGTTAATCGTGAAGACCTCTGTCTGAGCGAGAGATAACCCTTTCTTTCTTGGAATTCCTATAACAGCTACCATAGTTTTACCTAGATAATTATGGTGCGTTCGTAGCCGACTGCAGACGGCAACAGCAGTAGAAGTGTCGCTTCTCAGCTACGTATGTTTATAACACGTCTTCTTTAGCTAGCGGCACGTCTTCTTACTACACGTCGCTGCGTCGCGTCTATTGCAGACGATGTGGCGCCCGATTGCAGATCAGTAGTGCCTCTGACGCTGCTGAAGGGACCATAATCTGCAGTTGGGTTTGCAAACGTGACTGCAGCGACGTCACGAAATTTTTTTTTCCTTGTATAATCATTAAATGATTCCTCCCAGGGCGGGACGGGAGGGACTGTCAGATTTGTACTGACTAAAGTCCACGGTGATCCTTCAATAGCCCTTTGCGTTCCAAGGTGACGGTTACCAGATGAGACAGTCCTACGACCCCGGCAGGCTTTGGTCCTATAAGGAGTCTTCGTCAGACGCCACGACGTCCACCGCTGCTGTTTGTAGTCAACGAATACTGTAAATTATCTATACATATAATAAATCTGTAGAAGGGTCAATTCTGTACATTGAAAATATTGAAAAAATAAATAGCGGGGGGTGTTGCTGGATCGATACCAAACCCAAATATGCGATTAAAAAAATTTTGTCTGTCTGTCTGTCTGTCTGTTTGTGCGCCTGCACAAATCACGTGAAAACTAACGGTTCGATTTCGATGAAACTTGGTATAATTATACCTTATTATCCTGGGCATAACATAGGATACTTTTTATCCTGGAAATATACGTAGAAAAAAAATCTTATTTTTCAGTTTTATTCATAGACGTTGTTCTGTAGAACCGCGAACACACGTTGCATTACCCGCAGTGGATTCAGCGCCGTAATATTTATAAGATGTCATTGTCAGAGTTACTCAAAATGGAGAAATAAACCATCCACGCGAAGACCGACATCCGCGCGGACGGAGTCGCGGGCGGAAGCTAGTCCTGCATAAAGATACGTGGAATTAGTTGATAGATTTATTTATATACTCACTACGTCTGTATCGTATTTTTTACCTGTTAAATGATATTACCATATCCTCTTTGCTTCCATATTTGTCTAAGTTTGATGTAATGACTGTAAAAACCTTCATGGCATGAGTTATCTCCTTGCAATGATATCATTCATTGCTGGCAAGCACGTCACTACATAAATAGGTTCATAGCGAAGTCTAGGCCGTGGTTAAAATAAAACTGTAGGCATTGCTTAATTATAAAGCTGCGAGCTCGAAATTTTTACAACATGCTGGCCCTTTTCTGCTGTAATCGAGGGCAGTGGGTCAATTTTACTTCAGATCTAAGGAAAGTGCGGAAAAGCACGAGAATAATTTTAAATACGTCCTTGAGGGTTGCGTGAGACGGTAGCTAAGTTCGAGCAGGTAATTTTGCGTGTAATTTGGGCGTGAAGCAGGCATGCGCTAGGTCAAATAAGTAGGTACATTTATCCTTAATGTAAACATTTAAAGGTAAAACTTATAATTAGGCATACAAATAAGTACGAAAACAATTAGTTGAACACTGATAACAGTCAATGGGACGTTTGTGGTTTTATTATGTTTCCTGTTTTTGTTCAACTAATGACTTGAAGACCGATGTAGCTCATTTAAATTGTTATTTACCGATATAATTGGTGAGTTAAAGTTAAGTTGGATAAGTACTGACCACGAAGCACTTAAATATTATCAACGGTGTTTACTCATTATGTCAATTGATAAAATTTAACTGGTCTTGAGGTAATAACATAACGTAACATCAGACCTGTTTACGCAGAAGCGTAACTAACAGTTTTTTAGCGTGGTATAAAATCATCAAGAGTCCTCCCACCCAGGGCAGAGCAAGAAGGAATGTCACACATGTACTGAATAAAATCCACAGTGTCCATCAATAGCCCTTTACGTTCCACGGTCACGGTATTCGTTAGTCCCGCGACCACGGCAGGCTTTGGCCCTTTTGGTCTCCCCGTCATCAGGAATTTCAATGTTATGGGATGTGATGTAAGTTCGGGCAACTTATCATTCGGACAAATGATGATTAGGTAGGTCAAAAGAAATTATGGCACTTTAAATTATGGATAAAAAAGTTAGGTAACACAATAGAAAACCATTTCATGCAGGCCATGAGTGGTGTCGCGGACTCTAGGCCAGTTACAGGCACTTTTGAATAGACAAAAAAGAAAAAAAAACAATAGACCAAGCATTAATATAATGAACAATCATTAATATCAGTCAATATTTAGATGCAATTGTCAGCCAGCTTGCAGATTTCACACAAATGTTAAAGTAATGACACACGTTGTGTGTAGTTTAGCATTGCCGTTGACACGACATGTCGGAGCTGACTGTTCACGTATTAAAGGTCTAAGTGCAGAACTTGAATACTGTTCAGTGTTGTTGGGGACGAATGACTTGTAGATAGCCCAGAAACATCTATATTTTCACTAAGACTAAAATTGCCCCGTCATCTACCCCGGTCACCGGGGAGAGTGGAACCGGCGAGAGATGTCGTGCGGTGTTCCACAGGGATCGGTCTTGGGGCCGCTCCTGTGGAACATCGGCTACGACTGGGTGCTGCGCGGCGACCTCCCTGACGGCGTCGGCGTAATATGTTACGCCGACGACACGCTCGTCCTGGCGGAGGGAGAGTCGCACCAGGCGGCGGCCGACCTGGCGACGCAAGCGGTGGCGACAGTCGCTCAGAGGATCCGGCAGTTGGGACTCGACGTGGCGCTGCATAAAACAGAGGCCATGTGCTTTCATGGCCGTCTGAACGCGCCACGTTCAGAGTCCCACATTACGGTGGAGGGGGTTCGCATCGGCGTCGGGAGGACGATGAAGTACCTGGGACTCGTCCTCGACAGCCGGTGGAACTTTAGGGAGCACTTCCTACGTTTGGCCCCAAAGCTGAACCGGGCAGCAGGCGCCCTCAGGCGACTCCTGCCCAATCTCGGCGGGCCAAACGCCTCCTGCCGGAGGCTGTACGCCGGTGTCGTGCGGTCCATGGCCCTCTACGGGGCCCCTGTGTGGGCCCTAAGCATCCGGACGCGACCACTCAAGCTGGTCGCATGCCAGAGGGTCATGGCTATCCGGATGATCCGGGGATACCGCACGATCGCCGGCGAATCAGCCAACCTCCTAGCGGGATTGCTGCCCTGGGATCTGGAGGCGACTGCCCTCCAGCGCGTCTACGAATGGCGCGTGGAGGCGCAGCGCCGGGGCGAATCCCCGCTGCCTCGACAGGTCGAGGCGCGGCGGGAAGAGCTCCGGCGCGATCTCAGGGCAGTATGGAGGGAGCGACTGTCGCAACCGAGGTCCGGGCACGCCGCAATCGCGGCGGTAAGACCCCTCTTTGAGGAGTGGCTGGATAGGCGTCACGGCGTCCTTACCTTCCGCATGACGCAGGTCCTCACCGGACACGGAAGTTTCGGGAGGTTCCTGTGTCTGATAGGGAGGGAAGAAACGCCTGGGTGTCACCACTGCGAGGATCGTCCGGAGGACACGGTGGAGCACACGGTGCAGGACTGCCCCGCTTGGGCAGAGCACCGCCGTGTCCTCACGACGGCGATAGGCGGAGACCTCTCGCGCCCGGCATTGGTCGAGGCCATGCTGCGGGGCGAGACGGAGTGGGAAGCGGTCGCCTCCTTCTGCGAAGCAGTCATGCTCGTGAAGGAGGAGGCGGGCCGCCTGAGGGAGAGGACAGCGTCCTCCCTCCATCCCAGCCGCAGTGGTAGACGCCCACGGCGTCGGACGTCACAGGACGATCTCCGGCCACCGTAGGCGCGGGCATGCGGGCAGCGAGTAATGGGCGACTTGCTGTCCGACCATGGACCATGCCCGGGTCGACGGCGCGTTGTGTTCCACGCGCGCCTCAAAGAGTGTCAGCAAATTGACGGGGCCTGTAGAGGGCCAGAGCCTGCCGGGGTCGCGGGACTTACCCATCACCGTAACCCCGGTACGTAAAGGGCTCGTGAAGGACACCGTGGATTTTAGTCAGTACAAGTCTGACAGTCCCTGCCGCCCTGCCCTGGGTGGGAGGACTCATTTGATGATTTTACCACGATAAAAAAAAAAAAAAAAAAAAAAAGACTAAAATTGCCTATTGCCTAGCATTTTTTTTTTGGGTGGTCGAATCCTCGGGTCCCCCCACCCTGGGTGTAGCTGAAGGGACTGTCAGACGGACTGGAGATCGGACTAAAAGTCCACCTTGTTCTTTCGATTGCTTTCTTTTCCAAGGTTACGGTATCCTGTTTAGACAGTGCCGCGAACCTGCAGGTAATTGGTCCTATGTGGGCCTCATCAGTTTTCTGGTAGCTCCTTGAGGACCCAGGAACCCAGCATGTCTTGCGCATCAGCAGTTGCGGTTGTGACCAGTGAGGCAGTGTACTTAAGCGTACACATAGTCTGAAATAATTTTGCACTACTTATTCAACTCTAAGCCGTGCGCTGAAAATGCCAGACCCGGAACCTGTGAGGACATAATCCAGGAATCGAACACGTGTCACTATGCAGCAGTCAATCGTTCAGCCATTGCGTCGACCGTGCCGTCTTCGTTTGGTTACTTAAAAACCAAGCAAGTTTTAGAACACAGACAGACAGAATAAAATATCTATTAGATACATAAAATCGTATAGAAAGACAATAACTAATCAATTGTCAAATGAGCAGTTAATTGCTGTAGTAATACAATTAACAGTTATTAAATAAATGGCTGTCAATTAAAATTAACAGCTGAAGTATTAATTGTTCTACACGAACAGGCGTAATCGACAAAGTTAAAACTAGTATTTGGGACCAGTCCTCTAAGGATGTGCAGTTCTAAAGGTATATTTAAAACCGATAATTATGAGTTTTTATTTCGTTATTTATTTTTAAAATCCGGACAACCAAGGACCAAGTTTTTCATCGTTTCAATAAAACAACATCAAATAACTTATCAGACAAAGAGACACCTAAAGATATTTTTGAGGAAAGAAAAATTCAGCTGCATGGATAAGTACTCCAGACGCCAAACCAATTAGGCTATCACCGCTCCACACTTTCAACCTTTTATTAGTAGTTAATAAGGACACTTTCATTCCCTTGTTTGAAAGCAAGTAATTTCTTTACGATACGCGACGCATGCGTTAATGCGTGTAAATAAATTAAAAGAGTCACCTGCTGGATTTAGGCCTCTCTGAGACAACGCTACAAAGATGGGAACGTCATTCTGAAACAAAAAGTATCCTGTGTTAATCTTGGTTATCTATCTGTGTACCCAACCTAATCGGTTCAGTAGTTTTTGTGTGAAAGAGTAGCAAACATCTATCCATCCATCCACACAAACTTTCGTATGAATTATATTAGTTCGATAGTATGAAGTCGTTCTTATCGAGAATCACACCGAGGGCTCATCAAACATGAATCGCTTATCGTTAAAAATCTATACTAATATTATAAAACTGAATAGTTTGTTTGGTGGAAAGAATCAAAAAATATTGTTGTAGTCCATTGATAGTCCATTTATCGAGGAAGGCTATATAACATCACGTAGTGATCAAAAGGGGCCGAGCAGCGGAGGTGAAACCATGGGGAACAGTTCTTCCAGTAACTTTATTGATTAAGCAAAGTTCCTTGAAAACTTTTATCAGAAATGAATCACGCGCAAAATCATCTGAAACTCGCAACGTAAATTATGTTAGCATGATTACAATCAGCGGAGGGCGGGCGGCGAGACGGGGCGGGCGGCGGCATGGCGTGCCGAGCTTACGTCACGCATCACTCGCCAACACCTCCGCTACTTACACCCTGTTCTTACAAGTAATGCCGCTATGGTTTTGTACCAATATAATTAAATATATCGCCGCATCCCAGTAGTTCCTTTGTCCAGTTCCATTATGGAAATACTGGGATTTTTTTCACCCACTAGTTTCATGTTAGTAAAGAACAAAAGCAACTCGACTAGGTTCCATATTCTTGGTTCCAGTTGACAACAAAAAAAAAAAAGCTAAGAGATACAGCGCTCCGGGGTCGCGGGACTGTACGAATTACCGTGACACCAGAACGTAAAGGGCTATTGTAAGTCACCGTGGTTTTAGTCAGTAAGAGTCTGACAGTCCCTCCCGCTCGCCCTGGGTGGGAGGACCCATTTGATGATTCTACCACGATTAAAAAAAAGAGATACAGCGCTATTGAGATAATCATCATTGCTCAAAAACTCACTGTGTTATTTTAAGGTTCCGTTGAATCGGTACAGGCTGTTTGCCGAACGGCTGCGCATACCGAACGGTTTTAATATTTGAAATATTATGCCTGCCTTAGTCTGGTTTTATAGCCATAACCACATCTACAATTTATCAGTTCCAGAATTGTAAAATCTAATTACTCCGTCAGTTAAGAATTTTGAAAATAATATACTTGTATTTTTTTTTTTGTTTAATTAGTAAATATTCTCAAAGATCAAAACTCATGAGGGGGCTTGTGATGTCACGACGCACAAAGAATGATAGCACGGCATGACGTATTGTGAATTTAAAAAGCGTCGTAGGATCTTCGTCAATTTTGATTAATGTGACAAAGGAAAAAATAAGCTTCAAATATTTTTTGATAATCTAACTGTCGGCCTAATTAGATTTTTTGGTACACAACCCTATTATCTCCATAGTCAACAAAGACTACGGGGTCTGTAGACCCTTTCGACGATAGAAGAATTTCTTGTGTCATTAAAAGTTTACAAGTTAGTAAGTTTCAAGTCGGAAGGTATCGTTAATTATAAAGGTGCTCTGGTAAAAGATAACTTTCTTCATAAATGTCTTAACTTATACGAGTGGAGTTCTTATGTTACTGGTGTTAACAATATTGACTGCGGCCGTGATTGTTCTAACTTTTGACATTATACATGAGCATAATGCTAGCCAACTAATGACTGTAGGGACACGCAACATACACCCTGTAGTTCAAGGGCACAGTGATTCACGTCTTCTAACATATTAGGCTATTCTGAAGGCCGATCTTGAGAAATTTTGCTGTTATTCATAAAATAAATAGGGGTATTTTAACTGTGTCGCAGTTTAATGGGCATAAGTCAGCAAATATGAGATCGAAGATAAAGGTACGTAATAAAAACACCCGCATTATTGGATTACCAATTTAGTTGCACAGGGTATTGTACTGTGGTCGAATAAAAAACCACTTAGTCAGAACGGTCAAAGGAACTATTTGCCATTATAAGATGAAGTAATCTCCTGAATTTATTTACTTAACGTCTTAACTATATAATTTTTTTTGAACCGCGACATTCATACGAAGAATAGGGTTGGCCTACTCCCGGAAACTCGAAATATTTATTGATGTAAACGATGTCAATGTGTCAATAGCATTCAAACGTCTGGTGGTTATATAGCTACACACCAACTTACAAATCGTCTAAGACTTTATAACAGTCGGAAAACGGTGACCTGCTTCGAGCACGTTAATAGATTAGGAGTTGGGCGGGCGGCGGGCGTTGCGTGGCGCCCACCGCCCAGCGCCTCCTTGTCCAAGCGGGCAGCGCGCGCGAGGGCCAGTCTGAGGCCCGCGCCCTCCGCGCCCGCTCGCGAGCCGCGTCTCACACCGCGCCACACACACATGGCGCCTTGCTAACACCTCTGTTATGGACAAGCGCGCCACCAGCGGCCGGGGCGAGCCCATCCCGAGCATCCTCAAGAAACCTAAGGGCCGCCATAAAGGGGACTTGGTGGACAAGAGCACTAAGATCAAGCGCGAGAAGGTGGAGGGTTCGAAGAAAGGGGGAGATGCGAGCGCGCCGCTGCAGCAGGGGTGCTCACCGCTCATGTACGCCTGCCAGCAGGCCGACTACAAGGCGGTCGTCGATATACTGAACAAGGACGTGAGTTAAGCGGCTGCAGTCTTTTACAGACAAAAGCATTCAGATTGAAATAGTTCACATCATTGACATCAAGATCTTAGCGGAATATAACGCATGGTTCATTTGAGAAGTCTCTTTTCACAGTCATGTCATGAAGTAGATCAAAGTCAGTCATAAATTCTTGGTCAGTAGGAATTTATCCTACATTACATGGAAAAGCGTAATTTCAATGTTTCATGAGCAGAGCACGCGATGTTCCTCGTCCTCGCTCGCTTCACTCCTGTCTGTAAACAACCCTTGCCGCTTGCCCACTGCGCTGTTCAAGCTCCCCCTATGTTGTACAACAATTAGTTGTCAAGACACCGCGTCATTACAAACCCATTATGTAGAACATGATGCTATTTGTAGCTACATGAAGTCAATAATAATTACCTTATAAACGATTTGTTTTACGAAAAAAACCACTGATAACATAAAAATATCAAATGCTTTTAATCTTAAAATGACATCAATTTCATAAATGTTGACAATTCCATAGAATCAGAATGCTTTGAAGGAAATGCACTAGCACGCGGCGAGACGGTGGGACAGGGGGCGGGGGGCAGTCAATCAATAGGTTTAGAATTGACTGGCACAATAGAAGGAGCTCTCACATGCACGGCAGGCGTGACGATTACAATCGGTTGTCTAGTAACACGACACGTGGTTATAACCCTCACCCCGCTAACGACTCACGTCGAAAAACCAACGTTTTTCACTGAATAGACACCAATTCTTCGAAACTCCATGTATAATTAATCATAATTTCACTTTTAGTGAAAACATACACCACGCTTTCTTTCCTAATATCGTCACTAATCAGTATTCATTTTCGTTTACTATATGGGAGTTATTGTTGAATAACTAGAAAAATAAAGTGATTTGTAAGCGACGTAACAACACAAGTTCTTAATTTGTTTTTGTTAAACATCTGATGTACAGACAGCTACACTTCAAGCTATAAAATACCAGTATAAGCTGATCGTTGAATGTTCGGGACGATCATACAGATCGAGTGCACGCTTATACTGGTTTTGTATAGCTTGATGTGTAGCCGTGTGTACGTCCTGCTGATGTTGATTGCACATGATGAGGATGTAGTTATTTTCGTATAACAATGCTGTTAAAAAGAAACAGGTTTTAAACTTGTAATTCTGGTCGGACAAGAATTTGACGTTTAAATTACTTCTAATTAACTAATTAATTCAGATATGTTTGGAAATCATTATTTCACGATTTCGTTCTTTGTCTAAATGATAACTTGAGAAACCTATGATATTAGTTACTCAAATTAGAAACAGATAAAGATGCCTGGTCTTAAGCCTAATGTTTTCCAAACTCTTCGGAAATCCTACGACACTACGAAATCATACCTCAATATTTCTAAAGTGTGTGGAATTCATCCAAAAATCCTTATTAATCATAGTAGGTACATCTATCTCATATTCATAGTATTACGGCTTGTAGCAGTCATCCAGTAGTTTGAAGTGCTTTCTGAACTACCAACAGATAACACTTCCAAATTTTGAATGTACTTTGGATTTCGATCTCATTTCTCAAACTCGTGAGATTTAGGTTGCAACAATTCTAAGACCTTGGTATTACAGCCAGCATCAGTCCGCGTCCGTGACCGCGGTCTGCGGTGTGCCCTGCACTACTGTGCGTCCAGCGGCGCAGGCGCATCTCAGGCGGCGCGTGCAGCTTGCGCAGACCGCGTGCTGATGGCCTCACCGGCCTTGGCTGACGCGAGAGACGCTGATGGCCTAACGCCGCTCCATCTTGCCGTTGTCCACGGCAACGTACCACTCGTGCAAACGTTGCTCGCAGCCGGCGCCGACGTTAACGCAAGAGATGATGAACATCATACTGTTGTCCATTGGGCTACTGGTGAGTATTTTTTAGAAGCAAATTATACTTTTTGAGGAATCACGTCAAACTTGATTAAAAATTTGATCGACTAGCCAGAAAGAATATAACTCACTGCGACAAAACAAAGAGGTAACTCAACGACTTAATGGATTTATTAAGTTTCTAAAACAAAAAGAACCAACTCTTGCAAATCTTGATGCACCCACAGACTAAAACAGGAGCACAATTTCCATTCCTTTGTAGATGCAAAGATAAGCAATACAACGAACTATCCAGCGAAGAATCATTTAGTTCAGCAGGCTGTTGCCCCTGTCTGTGAAACAGATGGATGGGAGTAAGTCGTTATCTAAGGGGTGTCAGTGTCACTCGCGGCACAGCAGCGCTCCCTCCGCGGTTATCATCAGGCGAGTTGACGGCGGCACGCGAGCCAATTAGTTACCCACCGCACTCGTGCCAATCATATGCCTGCTATGAAGTTATTTGTCGCTGCTTTCTCACTATTATGACAGTGTTCCGGTTTATTAAATCACAAAACTTTTCAAATACGATAAGTGTTAGGTGTATTTATTTGTTTGTGATCTTTATTAGCTTGTGACTAAATAACAAAAGGTCGCTTCCAACCGGTACATGTGGAGATCTAAAGGGGAGGCCTATGTTCAGCAGTGGACGTCCTATGGCTGAGATGATGATGACGATGATGAAATAACAAAGATCGCATTGGTCTATAAGGTTAAGTCGCGCTTGCTGAGGTTGATCTGTGGATGGGTGACCATTTATTAAAGTGAATTTCCTCCATCCTTCGGAAATCGCGTAAAGCCGATCCGGCTGTCATTTATATATCTTTGACAGTTGTTAATCACAATCAGTAATTCGGAAGTCTGACAACCAGTCTTACCAGGGGGTAACCTATCACCCAGTTACTGGATTGTGGAGATCAGATAAGAAGTCACTCCATGTAAAATATTGATGTTCAGCTGCATTCGGTTTGACTGGAAGCCGACCCCAACAGAATTGGGAAAGAGGCTAGGCAGATGATGATGAGTGGATGTTTCTTAAAGAGGCAACTGTAAGAAAAAGGTAGGTAGCCGCCCAAAGTCGTAACTAATAAAACCAAGGAAATTGCAGAATTGCAGTACCCGATTAACACAACAGTAGTGTGTGTAATGCACGACCTTCAAGCTCGTGATAAATGGCTCCGAGTGGTCACCATGAACTTAATCTACATATTATTGAGCTAGCAGGCCGGCTCCAGATGTCCTTGTAACTATAGGTATACTACTTATAGGCGTCTCAAGATCTTTATCAAAGTTAGTTATGGTTTTTAAAGCATTTATTGTTTATAATCCATTGTTCAATGATTTTTTTGCTTACGTGTGTAATTTTTCTACGGGTAAGAGAGAACATATGAGAACAGCTAAATTGATGTATTTGGTTCCGGAAAGCCTACTCAAAAACTTAAGCAGATACTTACAGGTATACTGATACTTTTTTTTTTCCTACTCCTCCACTATTCTTTTCTGATTAATTTCGTTGCAGGATCCAAGACAGGTAAATTCATTCTTCGGGACACGTCGAGCTTCATTGTCTCGGCGCTTTTCTGGTTGGTTGCCACTGTTGATTCTGGCTTACAGGAGTTGCAGTGGTTAGGGAATAGTGTGGTGGGTTTGTCCCAACAAAAAAAAATGCTGATACTGTCACTGAAAATCTGCAAGGTGAAAGTATGAGTAAAGTACACGGACTTGTTATAAATAGTGTTGCAGCGCAAGGTTGCAATGTTGCATAACATTAGATGGCAGGTGTATACTGCAAGAGATCACGACGACATGCGAGGCCAGTCTGTCTTCCGTTCTTTGTGAATTGTGTGACGAGCACTAACGGATTTCCGACTGTTTTTGTTGCTTCTCTAAACAGTCATGCACATATAGGAAAAACTGTTTATCTCCAGATGAATATACGTGTAGAAAGCAAAAGGAATAAGGACCGCAACATGTTGCATTCACAGGTATTACCAACGTAAGGGTTGTTGTCTATCGTAAAGAAGTTCATAAGTGTGTAGAAATGAAATTGTACAGTTCATCATACAATCGATATCCAGGTCTTATAAACATGATGGCAGTTAAATTATTCAAGGGTCGTAAAGCTAATATTACGGATACGCAGACCTCATTCTTAGGCTGTATAACGGCGTGTCGCCGTCAAAGTAAATCGCTATTCAAATGCCGCATTGTGAGTTATCACAGTGAATTCGTTATAAGGCGGTGGAGGTAAGGCTAGTCTCCCTAATATTTTAGGGGGTAGTGGGTTGTCCGGTCCGATGGTATTGAGCGGCCAGCAAGGTCGAGCCCTTGAACCCCCGCGGACCGCAGTCCGGAATCTAGGACTGAGGTTTTCAGAAATTTTTGCCCTGAAAGGTCGAGTCTGGCTGAGTGACGAGTAATGTTTTATGCAGGTCAAGTTGACGTGTAAGGCCGAGGTTAGGAGCCCGATATCGCTCGTTCTGATAATAATTTATCGTAATTTATTTATGTAGTTACTGTTATTATTTATGATTAAATGTACTCGTATCAATGCGTGTTAGATCATGTGAGCGGTTTGTTATAACGAGGTATTAAATCGGGCTAGGTTTTCTGAACGACCGTTCCAAATCTATGAAGCCATTGGAATGGTTCCAATATTTGCTCAAAAGGATTCTAATGATAACTTCTGCATTTACATAAGATATTATTTGGCAGTGTGTGGTGAGGTGGGGGCACTGCGGGCGGTGCTAGCGTCGGGCGCAGACGCTGCCACGCCGGACCAGCACGGCGGGTATCCCCTGCACTACGCCGCTCAAATGTGCGGGGCTCCAGCTGCTACCGATCATCAAGTATACTCTGGTTTTTTACTAATATAAATCTCAAAAAGCACTTACTCAATGTTCCTTTTGCCTAGTACTTCGCTCCCGCTCGGAAAGAGTTTTCAAAACGGAACAATTTTTTCGCAGAGTACTCTTTATACAAACTTAGATATTTTATGTCTCCTAAATAAAATGATTTTAAAACTTTTTTATTATTTTACCACCCAAACAAAAGACATAAAAGAAAAAAATATTCGGTGTGTAAGTTCAATTCCGATTTAAGAAAGATATTTGTACTAGTCCATAAAAATAACTAGAATTTGGTTTTGTGATTGTTCTGATTACTCACCTGAATCCTCTTTCATAATATTCTCAGAGTAGAGGTGCAGCGCTGGAAGTGCTACGAGCATTGGTTAAAGAGGGCGGAGCAAGTGTGGACGTGAGGGACGCCGATGGGAGGACTCCTCTGCTCTGGGCAGCTTCAGCGGGTTCCGCAGCAGCAGTACTGGCGTTACATCAAGCCGGCTCCAAGGTTGATGATGCTGACAGGTGAGAAAGATTATGCAAAGTGGTGGTATGCAAAACACTACAAACAACTGGTGATGCTGGTGACCACTAATCCGGTGTAAGTGGAATACCTAAAATTGGTTACTGCAGCGATGCTTAAGGAGTATAGCAGACATCATTACTCTAAATAATGATTTTAAAATGATGATACCAAGTCAGTTGAATATGATATTTTCCAGGGACGGGTTGACAGCTCTACACTGCGCTGCCGCTAGAGGACATACTGAAGCTTTGGAAACGCTAGTAGGCTTATGTGGCGCCCGGGTGGATGTAGCCGATTCACATGGATGCACTCCGCTGCATTACGCAGCTGCACTAGGACATGCCGACGCAACATCAGCTTTATTGCAGCATGGAGCGGACTCTCAACGACAAGATAGAAGAGGTCGAAGTCCAGCTCATACAGCGGCAGCTAAAGGACAAATAGAAACTGTACGGATACTCGGTGAGTACCCTATATTGGTATATTTGTTTAGTGTAGATTCTGGGTGTTTTCGTCAGCCTTGAATTTTGTTATTTGGAAATTTTCAGGTGCAAGAGGCGCTAACCTATGGCTGCGAAATTCCAAAGGTGATCTACCTTTACACGAAGCTGTAGCGTCTGGAAGACGAGAACTAGTAAAGTGGCTTTTAGACGGTCGACCATCCCAAGTTAACGCTACAAATCACGAAGGCCGTACGCCATTACACATAGCAGCAGCTACAGATAATGCTGATCTGTGTCGCTTGTTATTAGACCGAGGCGCTGAAGCTAATCTAGTCGCCAGATCATCAAAAAATGAACCTCTGACGCCTTTGGATTGCGCAACTACTCGAGGGCATCGATCTACTGCAAAATATTTGCAAATGCACGGTGGTATGCCAGCTTCTAAATTAGCTAATACGGAAATCGTAATTGATGGTGCTCCAATCACGGCTTTACCCACACGGAGGGTTACAAGTACAAAAATAGACGTTCATGATAGGATAAGAATAGAAAAAAGGGAAGTGGTTGAACTATCTAGTCCTGCTCCAGAAAGGCGGAGGATCAAAGATAAAAATAGCAGTGATACCTCTAACGAATCCTCTCCCGATAACAGAAAAAGAATGACAAGGAAAAAAACTGAACCTCAAAGACATAAAAATAATAACCATAAAGAGCGTCGAAAAAGACTTATGCACCCACAAAAGAGCTTTAGTGATGGATACGATAGCGAATTTGAAGGCTACGAAAGAGAAGATTCTCGAGATCGTAAACACAAGAGTTCCAAAAAAAATAGATCAAAAAGTGAACCTTCCAGGCGACATAAGCGTAGTGCACGACACCATCATCGCTATAGATCTCGTTCCACAGATAGCTCGTCAGAATCAGAGAGTTACTCCGAAAAACGGAAGAGTAAACGCCACAGACGTAGTAAAAAAAAAACCAGTTCGCTCTCAGAAAGTAGTAGTTCAGAATCAAGTGAAAGACGCAGCACAAAACGTAAAGGTAAAAAAACTTCGATTCATATAGAACATGATGATGAAAAACAAAGTGTGAATATAGTTAAGTACAAAACCACTGATAGTTTACAGGGTAAAGACAAAAGTGATAATTTAGCTTCTGATACTGAAACTAAAGCTGAAGGTAATAGATCAGAACCTGAAAAAGATGAAAATAAGTTACAAAAAGCTCATAGTGAGACTGAAACGGACACCTTATCAGTTAAAACCAATATGATTATAACCGAAGCTCAAATTCATATGGAACGCCAATCAAGTCAACTAGGCAACTCTGAATTAAATGTAACGGTTGATTCTTCAAATAATGTATCTATTGAGTCTACCAATTTGTCGGTAACACACAAAGACTTAACAGAGGAAGCGAAACCAGAAAGTGAAAAATTAGAGATGGAGGCTGAAAATAAAGAAGCGTCTAAGGCTGAAGTTGCAGAAATTCCTAATAATGAATCTCTAATAGAACCATCAAAAGCTGATGACTCGACCGCAGAAAAACAAGATACCTTAAATGAGGGCGATCAAACGCAATCTAAAACGTTAACTGAAGAGAACACTGATCAAAAGAAAGTAATAGATGTACAAACTAAAATAAGCAGTATATCTCAAAGTGAAGAACAAGTTGCTAAGTCTCAAAGTGATGAACCAATTGTTAAATCACAAAGTGATGTTGCAAAATCTGAAGCTAAACCAACAGACAGTTCAGAAAATTTAAAGCCTCCCCAACAAATAAGTAAAGATCTAAGTCAAGGGGGGTCTGATGATGAACCTAGGAATACTCCAAATTCTTTAGATTTATCTCGAAGAAAGTCATTTCAAATATTATCAGGGCCGGATGAAATAACATCAACTCCAACTAAAGACGCCTCAGCAGATTTAAAAACAAGCTGTGATGTGCCTAGTATTGAACAAACAGAAACTCAAGAAAAGAGTGGTTCACCTGCGGTATCCTTTTCAAATAAAGATGTAATTATTGATCCCAACAAATCTAAGAGTAAAACTGATCATTTAATGGGAGAGTCAGTAGACCACAGCTTTGATCCTGAAACTGACAAACAAGTTCAAGATAGTATTCTACAAAAAGATAGCAGCGAAAGCAACGCAATGAGTTCAGAAGAGAGAAGGAAGGACTTTGCTTCTACCACTGGCAGCAGTACTGAAAATGCTCAAAGCAATGATAAGGGTCTCGTTTCCGTCCTCGATGATAGTATCCCTACAAGCGACCGTGCAGTTCAACAAGTTATCTTGGAAAATTTATCGGAAGATTTTAATGTAGATTTATCGTTGCCCCAATCATCCCCCAAAGATAGACTAAGAAAACCTTCAAAAGAGAGTCAAGCCAGCAGCCGAAAGAGTAGTATTTACGAAACGGAGAGTTACAAGGTATTATCGGATATTGCTAGTGCACCAGATGTTACAACTGGGATTCTCAAAAAATCCTCTGTTAAACTTGACGATGCTTCGTTGGAAGATGGAGAAGTATTTGAAGGAGATAGACTTTCTAAAGATGGTCACTTAGGTAGAGTACCCAGTGTCAGTGATAATGAACTGTATAGCCATAGCGAAGCAAATGGCAGAAGGAAACGTTTTCGCAAAAAAGGCAGGTCAAAAAGTCGTATAACTATTAGGTCTAAAAGCGAAAATTCAGAGAGAGGCTATGAATCCAGTGGTTTAATGGACTCAGGTTTTGAACCAAGTCCCAGAGCTATTCAGCGCCGAATTGTAAGTCCTCGGCTCGCTGCTTATTACCAGAAAAGAAATGCTAGCGGTAGATACTCAGGAAAATCTGATAGTCGGATCCCAGTTCGAAAACCAGGTGATAAAAATGCTGTTGATATGAAGTCCGTTACTCAGAGAATCCAGACAAATATGAGGAGGTATGATATTTATTTCCTATTCATATACTTAAGACTTCTACTAACTCAAATTATTTATGACTTATGCATGGTTCTTTTCCAGATATTATTGCGAAAGAAAGATTTTTCATCATTTATTAGAATTGAAACGGCTTCAAATAAGAACAAGCAAAGCAAACGAAGCAGTTCTAGTAAAACGAGCCATTGATGAATACAATAAATCAAGTTTAGCTAACGTGGGACTAGGACCATATAATACTCCAGATTTCTCCTTCAGTAGTTTTGAAAAATTTCTTTACGAAAGCTTGCGAAAGTTACAAAAGAGTGGAAAAAAACATTTGGATAAGTTGCCAGAGAAACCTTTTGAATTTGATTACGGAGAAAGTGAGTTGTACAAAATGAGTGCGATTCCAGACAACCCTTGCCTTTGCACTAGTAAGACTCACAGATGTTTCCATGCAGTGCATGCATATACTGGAATACCATGCTCGGCTTATAGTAAGTATCCATTCTAGACCAGTATCCAAGTGTGTAATACGTACAAGAATGATTTCTTCTTTATAAGAAGGGTCATATAAGTACAGCCTACGGGTACGGGTAGTGCATTAAATTACCGATAATTTTATTATAATTTCAGTACCATACAGATGGAACCATCACTCAATGCCAAAGCCCGCAACAGCAGGTCCGAGTTCCAAATCTAAAGGGTTTCTCCCGAAGATCAATTCGAAACCACCAGCAGGTACTGCCAAAGCACACGTCACACTAGAAGTCTCCCACGGAACAGAGAAGCAGCTGATCGCACTACCAGCGGAGAAATTGGATAAGAACAAACGATATTACGTCACATTCACCGTCAAAGGTTCTGAACCGACGTCAGATAATGACAATTCCTCTCCAAACGCAACTATGAACAATAAGGGTGTGAGAACAGGATGATTATGATAATAGTCTACATTATAAACTCGTCCTAATCACTGCCAGTCTTCAAGATAAGTCAAATAACATTCTATATAATGATTCAAGTGATTAGACTGAATGAAGCCGTCCATTACGACAAATAAAAGGCATATTTATTTTTGTAAATTAAAAGAGAAGTATATAATAAAATATAATGTATATCTAACAGAGTCTATTGTAATAATATCTTTAGATTTAAGTAAGTAAATGTTGTGTAGTCTTCCTGTTAAAGCGTTGTATTGCACAGATAAAGATGAAAATTGTAATTCTAACGCCGTTTGTTGCCTGCACAAAATATTTTGTCATGATACTCAGTACAGTATTAAATTAGTAAGAAATATAAAAGACATTTTGAATACCCTGGTGTCTATTGCAGCTGGTTTAATAGACGCTTTTTGGCAAAGGAAATCAGCCCTCAAGAAGATATGAGTCTAAGGCTGAGGCTACATTAGACAGCGATTTGCGATGCGACTGGAAGAGCGAAACAGATTACACGTGGTATCGCTGATGTACGGTGTAGCCATATACGTGAGCATTCATTTATTTGTTTTAATCGCTCATGTGTCGCAGATCGCGTCGCGGCCTAATGTAGCTTCAGCCTAAAACTTGACTTATTATTTTTGTAATTTTAGCGTCGATGTTTCAAAATCAGTATAAGTAATTATTATAGCGATAATAGTAATTAAATGGTGGTTGATAATATGCAATTTAAAGGCCATTTCAATACAAATAAATATTTATTTAACCTAACAAAATAATATCATAATAGAACACACAAACATAATTAAAATGTGCACAACACTGAAAAGACGAGCATCTAAATCACATAAACAGAAGCTATACCTAGACTCCCAGCAACAAAGCCACGCCGGCGAGGGTCCAGCGAGTGGGCTTGAATTTGGTCTTCAAATTAAAGGTCCACACGAAAGTCGGCCCACGCATACTGTAGGAAACATGTATTTATGATAAACATACAATTCAATTGAGAACTACTTTTTGGGCATCAGCAAGTAATGCAGTGGTGATAAAAACATCAGGAGGAACAGGCCACGATCAGTTTTATCTCAGATGTTGTCGCTAATAAGTCTAAATTTGTTGCCAAGTCTTAGATTTTGTGTGTTCAGTATCAGGGATATGAAACTAAAGGCAACATTTTATATATTGACAACTCACCGAATCTTATAGACAGGGCACTCGTATACGTTTCTGGTTTCCTGCTTATCCTGCGTGACGGCGCGGATATAGATGACAGGCATCATGGGGAACAGCTCCATCATGTGTGACTCCACGATGCCGCCCGTCATGGTGTCCCAGCGCGCGCCTTCCATGTACAGTCCGTGGATGTTGGCACCCTCGCGTGGTGGAGCACTGGGACATGATGGATAGCTATGTTAGTATAGTGTGCCGCAAATCTACTCTCTTCGCACTAATGAAGGAAGGAAGTGAACAAAATTATAATTTGGAGACAACTTTCCGGCCATTGAACCATCTGTAAAGGTAACCTCTTTAACTTAACCCTGGAGCGAAAAGGGCGACGAAGGACCAGGATGGTTTTTTTAGTCAGTATGAGTCTGAGAGTCCCCTTCGGCTTCCACTCCACCCAGGGACTCATTTGAAGATTTCACTACAAAAAGAAATTAGTTGCAGTACATACTTGAAGTCCTGCCTGGACCTTTTGGTGACGTCACAGTTGAGGCACATCTTGTCGAGGGGCCACTCGTTCTTGCGGGCTGTCTGCTGCATGATGGCAGTCAGGAAAGACTGCGGGTTGAAGAACCCTGCCAACCACACTGCTGGTGGCAACTATAATACAAGTATGATTGATCAGTAATAATAACATACAATACATTATAAAATAGGTGTTGGATATATTGTATACAATAAATTAAAATATTTGATTTAATAAATAAGTAGTTAATAATTCATTTGATTATAAATTAAACAATTTAAGTACAAAATAAACATACGTTTTGAAATAGTGGTCTCGCGTCATAATCATAAGATACAACAGTTTAGACGGTGAAATAAAATTATTTCTCACTAGCTTCCGCCCGCGACTCCGTCCGCGCGGTTGTTGGTCTTCGCGTGGATGGTTTATTTCTCCATTTTGAGTAACTCTGACAATGACATCTTGTAAATATCTATTGGACCCAAATACGGCTGAGCCTATAATAATTAAGGAGATTCGCGGTTCTACAGAACAACGTCTATGAATAAAACTGAAAAAAAAAATTTTTTTTCTACCTATTTTTCCAGGATAAAAAGTATCCCATTTTATGCCCAGGATAATAAGGTATAATTATACCAAGTTTCATCGAAATCGAACCGTTAGTTTTCACGTGATGCCTGCATATACAGACAGACAGACAGACAAAAATTTTTTTAATCACATATTTGGGTTTGGTATCGATCCAGCAACACCCCCCGCTTTTTATTTTTTCAATGTTTTCAATGTACAGAATTGACCCTTCTACAAATTTATTATATGTATAGATGAAAATTCATAAGTCCTATAAGGTATATTGGGAGCGTGGAAAGGATACCATCCGCACATCCCCACACCCTAAGACACACAAACGTAAGGGGGCCTTACATTGTTTACAAGCTACAACGTACATTAAAGTCTCCGGTCCAGTTCTCAAGTTCTGTGAGTCGCATGCAAAGGTCAGAGAACCAAGCTGCTAGGCCCAGTAGACTGGGGTAGGCCAACTTGCTCCACGAATCTGGTACGTGGTCCATGAATAGAGATTCCATTAGCTTCTCCATGTCACTGCTGATTGTTAGCTCACCCTGAAAAGGAGATTAGGAGGTCCAGTAAGCAATTTTTTGTAAACAGTATTATTACGGTAAGCTTCAGAGAAAACTAACTACCTTTGGTGGTTTCAAAATCAAAATCAAGTCTTTTATTCCAAATAGGCAGACCACCAGTTACAGGCACTTACGAATTGTAAAATAGACAAAAAATGGTTATGGTGCTACAGTCCCGGTCACTAGACACTGTGAAAGTATTGTAGATGCCAGATTTAATTTAAACATATTATTTATCAAAATGTTATAATCATTCTGTGACCCACCGTAAGCTTATATTCTTACAGACATTCTAATACAATTAGGTCTACATTCGCGTAAACATACAAATCCATGATAACGACTTTGACCTTTGTCAATTTGACGGATTCAAACGATTTATTTTCAAAATGGGTCATGACTCAACTTTGTCGATTGTACATAGTTAGTAAGATATTCGTAAATAGCAAAAACATTTGGATGAGATGTTCATTCTATGCCATTTTAATCAATGGAGAGTCAGTGGTTGACCATTGGAAAGTCATAATGACGCCATTACTTTAGTAGATTACCATACGAATCAAAATCAACAATCATGAAATCAATGATAGACCATTCTAACACTATTGTAATATCAGACTTGAGCACCAAGAATAGAAGATAAAATATAGTCTCACTTTGAGCCCCAACTCGGTTTCCTTCAGTGACCTTCGAATCTCTCCCATGAGGCGGTTCATTCGCTCACACTCCTGCATCGCTACGATGGTGAAGGGAGTCAACTCCTCCACTTTTCCCATCAGTTCCGTCAGATTGAAAGGCTCCGGCACTCGGTCTAGGATGTCGTCCAGCATCACTCGGACCTAAATTTGTTTATATTTTTTGTGTGAGAGTTGTGTCATGTGATTTGCAGAACTAGGTATAATGCCCAGCTAATGCTAAGTTGGTAACCGTTTCGGTGAGGACGTGCTTAGCGCAATCTTATATTCTGGTTTTTAAGATGATTTTTCTTATTTTTCTTCTTTATAAAATGATTGTTATTTTGTGTCTGACGTCTGTATTCGAATGTTCGAATAAATCAGTACTTCAAAGAAATAACTTAATATGTATACATTAAACTGTGAATCTTCGCGTTTATGGCTAATTGCGAAAAGTACTAAAAATATACAAAAGTTTTTACATAAACATTAAAATCAGGGACATAATGATAGACGACATAGGAAGACTCTGTATATAAACCAATTACGTAACACTCGATTATTAAACAATAAGTAAAGATTGTAAGTTACCATTTCGTCTTTACTAGCGCCGCCTCCCGCCTGTGCGCCTGTATCTCTCGGTTGCATTTCAAACACCACCTTTTAGAAATAACGGATCTCGTCAGGTAAACGGCTTCATATACCGAATTTCCGATAGAGCGTTTAATATATCTAGGGCTCGATCGCTCGGTAACTCGAGTTCACTTTATTTATTTTTAAATAAAATATATTTTTGCACTCCTTCATAGCTGTGAGTCTGTGACAGCCAAACATCCTCTTCTGTGTAATTTTTGTAAAAAGGGTTACAACAGTTTTTGCTTAAAGAACCATGACCACTGGGGCGAGCAGTAAGATCAAATATATATCAAATTTTGAAGCACGCCACGAGACGCCGCTCATTGCAAAAACGCGCGCGGTGTTCTTCGAGCTAATTGCTAAAGCGGTGCGCGGTGCTTGGAGCTGCAGGAACAAAATTGCTAGCCAATGAGTGTAACGGCACGAAACAGAGCGGTAGAAACGGCGGGAGAGAGGAGTTCGACGGCTGCCTCCAACCGCTACTGTAGGCCCCGTCGCCGCTCAAGCACCACTTAGACCAAAGTCATGATAGCCATTAGACATACCTTGAAAAGTCTCTCGGAGACGGTGGTCAGATATCCAATTTCAGCATTAGGATGCAATCCATATAAGTATGGTGTTTCGTCAGGCAAGAAGTCGTCGATGTAGGCGTGATAGCCTGAATAATCTGAGTTCGGTGGTGATATGAAGCCCGGAGCCAGTTGCAACTCACCATCCACCTGACAAAAATAAACATCATATTGTAACGGACATACATCCATATGTATGTCCGTGTTCCATAACCGAAGAAACAACTAGCGATACCATCAGAGATATCAAAATCCTGCATCGCGCCAATTAAAGTTCTTCTCAAGTTTAGAACAAATAGAAAATTCCGACGACTTTTGGGCTATCTGTCCGACAACCTGCACTTGTCGGACAGAAAGCCCGAAAGTCGTCTATCATTGTGCCTTGTACAGTCAAAGGCCTGTTAGCCCGAACATTCGGAAGTTCTTATAGTAGGTTCTCGTCGATACAGCTCGAATTGTGAAGAGGTAGATTCCTGTTAGTGGATCCCTAAACACCAATACCAGAGAATGATCAACAGAATGATGATGATGACTCCAGTATTCTTTAATTCTGTGATGTGACTTACCAATTCAGCCTGCATGTATTCGAGAAGGAAGGTGCGGCAGAGCCGTCTGTCCCAGTCGTCGGTGATGTGTCCTCCGTACATGATCTCTCCGAACAGATAGCGCAAGTCCTCCCACGGTACGCGAGGATTCGCCTCCAAGTAGTTGTACAGTACATACACGCAGATCGTCAGGTCGCCGAAGTTGAATGGATACACTCTGTGAAAGGATATCATTCATAAAAAATTAGTGAGGGTTGGATAGGTTCCTCGCTTTCTCATGCACGAGGCTGTGACCTAAAACTTGGGTAAGTACTATTGGTTTTACTCTCTATCTTGGACATCACTGACATCAGCGAAGGAACACATCCTGAGGAAACCTGGACTTGTACAACCAACTATATGTTTCCTACGGTTTCACCCCAGCTACTCGGCTTTTATTGGTCGTAGCGTGATGTTTTATAGCCTATAGTTTTCCCCAATAAATAAACAATCCAACACAAACATATATTTTTAATTCGAACCAGTAGTTCCTGAGACTAGCGCGTTCAACCTAACAAACAAACTCATCAGCTTCATAATATAATTGTATTATTATGTAGCTATCAGCCTTAAACCACGTCAGAGGCCTGCGAAGTTCCAAACGCTGACACCAAAAGGGCATCCACATCATCAGAAGAAAAAGAAGATTCACCAATTTCGGAATAATAATGCCGAGATTGGATAGCATGAAATCTCATCAAAACGATCTGGCCACTTATGCGATCGATAGACGACGGCGATAAGTAATTTTACATATCTCTTGCTCTGTAAGTACACCCTTACACCCCTGAATGCCGGGGTGTATGACTATCATTACAGCATAGGTTTTGGAATTTGAAAAAAGAACTGTCATACTCATACTGCACGAAGAATATTTTAAAAAAGTTTAAGTTTAATGTTATTCAAACTATAAATATACCTAAAAAGAACGTGACCATATCTGTTACAAATTGATTTGTAATAATTTTACTATTAATTTTAATTAAATACACATTTTTTTCTTCTTAATAAATGTTCATTGAAACCTGCTGTCTTGTTGTTTACTTACCTCACAATCGATATGTAAAGCAGAGTATTTATCTCGGGCGTAAGCATCAATTGCATACTCGGGTTAATTAGCGCCTTCGCTTCGCTCAGGCGCCAAAAACCTCGTATGCAATTGATGTCATACAGCCCTTGGTTAATAATCTACTATTACATATCTCTTGCTCTGTAAGTACACCCTTACACCCCTGAATGCCGGGGTGTATGACTATCATTACAGCATAGGTTTTGGAATTTGAAAAAAGAACTGTCATACTCATACTGCACGAAGAATATTTTTAAAAAGTTATTTTTTTTTCTCGGTATCGATTAATTACTCGAATCGGAATCTAGACAATTTATTTTATAAAGATTTTATTTTAAATATGGAACTATTTGTTTCCACATCGTATGTTAGATGGAATCGATTTAAAAATCAAACTGGCCAGCAAGATTTGACGCGCTTGACCATGCAAGAACCTCAAGTCACTCAAACTCAAGTCTTATCATCACAAACTCTTATTCAAACTATAAATATACCTAAAAAGAACGTGACCATATCTCTTACAAATTGTAATAATTTTACTATTAATTTTAATTAAATACACATTTTTTTCTTCTTAATAAATGTTCATTGAAACCTGCTATCTTGTTGTTTACTTACCTCACAATCGTTATGTAAAGCAGAGTATTTATCTCGGGCGTAAGCATCAATTGCATACTCGGGTTAATTAGCGCCTTCGCTTCGCTCAGGCGCCAAAAACCTCGTATGCAATTGATGTCATACAGCCCTTGGTTAATAATCTACTATTTATCGTGGTTTCGTTAGTCCCCAGCGTATTAGACGGCCAAGAGTTACCTACGTAAAATTAATTACATATCTCTTGCTCTGTTTTTCTCGGTATCGATTAATTACTCGAATCGGAATCTAGACAATTTATTTTATAAAGATTTTATTTTAAATATGGAACTATTTGTTTCCACATCGTATGTTAGATGGAATCGATTTAAAAATCAAACTGGCCAGCAAGATTTGACGCGCTTGCGTGCGTGAAAAAAAAAGGCAGTCTACTAGTAGGCGCGAAAGCATCGCGAAAATAATTAATTTTCTTGTTTGAGTTCTTTTTCAAAAGTTTTAAACATGTCTAGTGACGAAGACATAGATCTGGACAGATCACAAACTCATATTCAAACTATAAATATACCTAAAAAGAACGTGACCATATCTCTTTCAAATTGTAATAATTTTACTATTAATTTTAATTAAATACACATTTTTTTCTTCTTAATAAATGTTCATTGAAACCTGCTGTCTTGTTGTTTACTTACCTCACAATCGATATGTAAAGCAGAGTATTTATCTCGGGCGTAAGCATCAATTGCATACTCGGGTTAATTAGCGCCTTCGCTTCGCTCAGGCGCCAAAAACCTCGTATGCAATTGGTGTCATACAGCCCTTGGTTAATAATCTACTATTAATGTACATCTACCTGTTCCACCCTTGTGGACCAAATTTCCTTCGTTCAGCAACGACGGCATGGAAGTAGCAGAGAGCAAACAGAACAGATTTGAACTCCGCTTCCTTACTGCACATCTCCATGGTCTCCTGGGTGAAGTTGTCCAGAGCCTGTACACAGTGATTAAGAATAGATTGAAATACACTATGTATAGCACATGAGTAGATTATCTACTCATGTGATATAGTACGTCTAGTTCTAGGTGTCTGTCCAAAACCCTTGCTCCATAATTATATATGATGCATGTGAAAAAACACCCATACGTAAAACACCCACACGGTCGTAACCGATTTTAGAACGTCACTCAATCATTTTGGAGAGGTTTTGGTTTAATATTTATCAATCTGGGATCGTAGCGCTTATAGAGATAGGTTGGTCTGCGGATGGATGAACATCTATCATAGCGAGTTAAGCACGTAAAGCTGTTGGTCCTGGCTGACTTTTGTGGATCTCTTTGACAATCATCTGTCGGGGTCAGATAGGCAGTCGCTTTAAGCAAAATACTTAGATTAGACAATGTCCAGATTCCGTGTTCAAAAGAAAACGTTAAATTTTTCGTGAAGCCACTTTTTTTAAAGTGTGAGTGAGCGCAACCCCCACATTTATATGTAATTCCTTAGCATGTGGCCGTGTGACGTAGGGATCGAACATCATTTGCCTAGCCTTTTCCCAACTATATTGGGGTCGGCTTCGAGTCAAACCAGATGCAGCTGGATATCAGTATTTTATATGGAGCGACTGCCTGTCGGACCTCCACAACCCAGTAACTGGGTAATACGATACCCCATGGTAAGACTGGTTGTCAGACTTTAGAGCTTCTGACTAACAGTAACGACTGTCAAAGATCTACAAATGACAGCTGGGACCAGCGGCTTTACGTACTTTTCGAGGCACGGAGGAAACTCGCAATGACAGATGGTCACCCATCCACAGACCAACCTCGGCAAGCGCGGCTTAACCCGGAAGATCGGCCTGTGCGGCTGTATTTATTTAGCCACGAGTTCCTCATTGAAATCATCGATTCCTTTTTTCGAGGCAGGGATCGAACGAAGGCGATAAATTTGATTTCTTTTTTTGGCTTCAATTCTCGGTGGCCTACTAGGAATCTGGAGATTCTATAATCTAAGTACTGATATTCTTGAATTTACATAAAACGCAGATGGTATTCGCGCCCGATTTTTTGTTCTTGTTGTTTAGTTATTACCTTATGTAAGTTGGCCCACATGCCGATAGGTGGCTCATTGGTTATTTTGATAGATGACTCCAAGATTCCTTGTGGTATGATGTGGTACGCGGCATCAGCGGCTGGCTCAGCGCTTAAGAATAACCTTAAAAAAACAAGGACATTTGAAGCAACAGTGTGTTTATCGTGGTAAAATCATTAAATGAATCCTCCCGAGGATAGGGGAGGGACTGTCAGATTTGTACTGCCTAAAATCCACGGTGATCCTTCAATAGCCCTTTACGTTCCAGGGTCACGGTAACTTGATAAGACACTCCGGCGATCCCAGCAGGCTATGGCCCTCCAAGGGGAGCCCCGTGAAATCAATAGGGGGGTAAAACAGGCTATAAAACCTATTTAGAATTTCTTCTTTATAATGAATTGCCTTTGCGCGGCTTTGCTCGTGTTAATTTGACAATCAATTCTGCCTCAATCGTACATGTGGCGCTATTATTATAATATGAAAGTAATTGATGTTTTTCTTGGGAACTGTACTTCTTTTTCGGAATAAAAGGTACCTTATGTCCGTCACCGTGTTAAAATTTCAGGATTGTCGATAATAAAGATAAGATTAAGATTATAAATATTCGTTATGTTAATGAATACATAGATATTCTACGTTATATCGTACCTGTAATCATCCGCAGGATTTTCAAAGCACTCTTCCATTTTCTTTTCAAGTGCTGCAAGCCACTTGGCGACCAAGTGAATGTTCTGCAAGATGACCCAGTGGCCCTGAACTGAAGCGATACCCATGGCCTCTTCAGCGACCACCTCTTGACCTTGACCCAAAGACACGATGTGGAAATTCTTCTTATCAGTCGCAAAGCCTACTTTACGACCCAGTTGTTCTAAATCCTGTGAATACGTTTAGCGTCAATTCACACCGAAAGGCGATGCTGAGCGCACATTTCAATAGAGCGACTCTAATATATTCACTACTAGCAGATCCTCACGGGTTTACCCACTGCACCTTTTGGTCGCAGCGCGTGATGATATATAGCCTACTAGCTCTTGCCCGCGACTTCGTTCGCGTGGAATAGTGACTTCCGGCAGTTTTTTTTTTTGTAATAAAAACTATCCTATGTCCTTTCTCAAGTTCCAAACTATGTCTGTACCAAATTTCACACAAATCGGTTCAGTACTTTAGGCGTGAAGAAAAGACAGACAGACAGACAGAAAGACAGACAGACAGAGTTACTTTCGCATTTATAATATTAGTTTGGATAGCCTTCCTCGATAAATGAACTATCCAACACAAAAAGAATTTTCCAATTCAACAAACAAACTGTTCAGCATTATAATATGAATACAGAAACACATTTCACCGATGACGCGACGCACCACGAAGCAACGCGCTCCTTTTAACAGATTTTCAGCATTACGTCGCGTCGCGTTACATATCGGTGCTGCCCCTTATTGGAATAAAGCTAAACAACTTTCAAGTCAAAACTTTAGAACATTTTCACCGAACTAAATCTAACAATGTGCGCGCACAAATAACGAGACCGTGTGCATTAGTATCTCAGAATGTTCGTTCACACAGGAAAAACGCAGAGAGGGGCAAAGTCTAAAAAAATGCTTTTTGGGAAGTTATCTCACCTTCAACGGATCGACACCGGCCGAAAGAATGAAGAACATAGCCGTAGTGGAATTGCTCTCCTCGTAAGACTTATCTAATGGCGGCGTACGGGCTTCAACGTATTTCGTGCCCAGATTCTCTTCGCAAAATGCACTAAAATAACGGCAAAAGATGATTTTATAATATTTGCTTTATTAGTCTTTTTTTGTTAGTTTTTACGGTAAATCATTTCTAATTTCAACAGGTCCAACGATCAGTGGCGTAAATAAAATTGGGCATTTTTTGGCGATTTTCCGAACGATTTCGCTGCACGGCTAAATCGACCGTGTGAATGACACTTTGATTGGCAAGTGATTAAAATTTTCCCCCGTGGGTAAAGAAAAAGGAGAAAGCTACAAATAGGATAGATGGAAGGTCTCCCTTATTTACTTGCCCATCAGTGGGACAATAGGAGTTAAAAAAGGGTTTTACCGTACCTGGAAGCATAGGACATTCGGTCGGGACGCAGCGCCCTCATGATGCACAGACGCTGCAACGCCGTTTTATTCTTCCACTCTCCTGGTAACTTGTCTCTCTCGGGAGCTTCGCCCTCCGTGTACTTCTGCCATCTGGTTAACATTTTAAATCATGATTCAATCAATTTTCTTTTTTTGTCAAAAGCGCTTTTTTTACTCGTTTTCTGGCTTTTCAAAAGTAATAGTTTACCTTTCACCAAAAAATAAGTTAAATGATAGTAACACTTAATATTACATTTTTGTTACATTATTACATTCCACCATTCCACGTTAATAATTGAAACAAAAAAATACTCAATTTTCTGTTGTTCTGTAAAAAATTCAAACAGTCTGAAGTATATTTTTACCGACTACACTACCAAGGAAGGGTTATTTATCAAATTATTTTTGCATGGTTCTGGAAAAATGGTGGTCTCTAAGTTTATGTTATTTAAAATCAAAATTACCTTTTGACAGCACCCTCAATATCTTTGTCGATATTTTCGAAGGCGTCCATCTTAGCTAGGGCTACGATGCCGCCCCAGCTCAGGTTGGTTAGCCAGACGTACGGTGAATTCTCCGGTGCCACCGCAAACTTCAGCAGAAAGTCCAACTCTCGCGGGTCCACTTTACCTTCTTGTTGCAGGACCTGATAATGTGTGATGTAACAACTAAATACTGATTCATCACTCTCTGGTTGCTGAAGTCATTATTTTGTATGATGCATCATGGTATAATTCAAGCGTTTCAAGGTTTTAAAACCGTTATTTCTTAACATGCTTCAGATACTGGATTTAGGGAAGGAGACATGATATTACATTATTTGAATCGAAATATTCAACTTTGAATATAAACGTCCAAAACCACTATTACGAAACGACTGCAATGGGATAGTTCAAGTAGATTTTTCGGGGAATTTGTCTGGCGACTAGCGATACAGCCTGATTGGAAGTTTTAATGACAATAAATTCAACTACTTTTTTACTATAAATTCTTGCACGGCCAGTCACCAGGCAAATCGACTGAAAAGTCGAACCGGGTAAACACTCCATAAGGCTGGTAAATAAGCCACCTGCAGCGTAATAAGGAAGAGGTAAACGAGCTTGTCCTTTTCAAAGAGTCCTCGGCTGGTATACACGAAGACTGCGAAGGTGATACTGTCGAGCAGGTTCGCGACTCTCTTGTCCAGTTCTTCGGCAGGCTCAGCTTTGGCTAGGGCGTCCTTGAACACCACACTGTACGCCTTCAGCGAGAACTGGTACATCGGGTTGATCTTGTACAAGTCGTTTAAAATGAAATACAGTAGAGAAGCTCGGCCAGCTGCACGCCTGCGTAATGAAAATATTCATTTATAACTTCGAATTCCCTTTATTCATTTTTAAACTTATTATATAATGTTTTGTGCTAAAAAAAAAAACAATAGTAGGCTAGTAGCCCACCGGTGTCGGGAACAAGGTCCAAACTACCGTCAGGGCTCCAAAGAAAGGAAAGAACTGCTTTCTCAATCAGACGAATGATCCGACTAACTAACGAGAGCCTCCTTGGCCGAGGCTAGGCTAGTCTAGGGTCTTACCGTCTTACCACAAGAAAGTTAAACATTGAACATCAACATTAGCGGACAAGTAAATAAAAATCCTTGATGGGAACCAGTTCCATATAAGGAAAAGAGAAGCCTCGTATGGAACCAGTTCCAAAACTCTGGTTCCATACGCGGCCGAAGCGGGTTGAACACTTGTATAAAAAAGTGTTACTGCAAAACGACCCTTATATTAACGTGAAATGACGAATGACGCATCTATTAAAATATTACTCACCGATATTTTTCCCTGGCGTCGTCAATTTTAACTGCAGTTACTTTCCCCTCTTCCACTTTTATCTCAATATCTGCGGCAGTTTTCTTCGTGGTCTCCAAATTGATGACGAGGGCCGAGTCACTCAGTATGTCTGGACCGGCAGACGACAGTCGTTTGAGTAAGTCATCTTCTAAACTCTTGAGCGTGATCTTAAAGTCATTCTGTTGCTTCGTGAGTGTAGAACGCAATTTCTCTAAATCTGGACGTTCAGCTTTCACTACTTCACCCAACAGCTGTTCTTCTAAACTGTTTATAGCGTGAAATCATTCATTAGGTACAAAGTTAGGTTATAAGAAGTAAATACAGTCAGTTTCAGAGAAATCTAACCCCCTTTCGTAGTGACATCACTACCAAAGGAGGTTAGGTTAAGGCCCAGTGACACGCTCCGTCTTGCCTGCGAGCACGCTTACACTAATCAGTCTGTGCAGTGAGTGCGTGTGTGTGGAAGGCAAGACAGTAAGGAACTTTTGGCATTCATGTGATTTGCAGTTTCTACTAACTAAAAATGAAAATCGACCCTGATACTACGATATAATAATGTAATTCGATTGACTTGACGTAGTCGTTGCGAGCGTGTCTTGTTTTTCATCTACCCGTAGACAACAGCACGTTTTATGTCATTTGTCGTAGTGGTAATGATGATTTTCACTTGTAGTTGGAATCGGTCGAATCGCGTCGCATCACGTCATGGGGAAGCTCCCTAACTTGCGCAGTCCCGTCTCTCTGTACAGCCATGATTGGACAGGCCCGGACTGCGCAGGCAAGACAGAGCGTGTAGCCGGACCATTAGGGACGATAGTTGGCAGTACCAAGGTTGGTATCATTATTGTCTAATTTTTTTTTCACTACTTTACGAATTTCACCTGTATAAGTGCATTTATAGTGTGCATTTCGATACAATTGGAGAATTCGTTATTGCATTCGAGGCTAGATACTCGCCCGAGCCGTATCGCGGCGAGGGTGATAAGGGTCCGAGAACAGCAATAACAAATGTAATTTATTTCATCACCACTGCTCTTAAGATGGTGAAGGAAAACCGGCACGTTCTAGAACGAAATTCGAAGACATGTGACATCTACCAAACCGCACTGGGCCCGCGTGGTGGATAATCGCCCACTACCTCTCAGAGCGAGGAGGCTTGAGTCCCAGCACTAGAAACAATATAGGCTGATGATGATGAAACATCTATAATCGCAATAATTAACGGCATTTACCGTGCAGACCCCACATAAGAGAAAATGGAGTGTATAGTATGTTAAACGCTTACCCGTCCTTAGTGACAGTGAAATTGATGAGGGTACATTGTGCTTGCATCTCAGGTTGGTAGTGCGGGTTAGCAAGCTTCGTTTGGAGTAGGAAACGGAAGTTTGGGCTGTAATCTATCTCTCTGTCTCCTATCTGAAAACATAAACGGTATGTTTTCGGATAAGTTTCCAGTTTTTGAGGTTTTCGATCATGATGATCGTTCCGAGGCGAAAGCGAAATAAGACTTCGTGAAATATTTCAAGAGCCCTAAACTCCGTGAATAAATTGTTTCTATAGAATGAAAGAAAGATACGAATTTTATATTAAAGTAGATATGACTAACGGCAAGTTTTTACTCTACTCCACAAATATGACATTAAATAACCGGCCAAGTCGAAAAAGGCAAAAAAAATATCACATTTGTTGTATGGGCCCCTTTTTACATCTTTTAGTTCATATTTGTTGTTATAGAGGCCACAGAAATACATTATCTGTGAAAATTTCAATGGTCTAACTATCATAGTTCATGAAATGCAGTGTGGTGACAGACTAACATCGGAGCCTTAGTAATAGCAAGGCCCCGTTTTACCGGGTCTCATTTTAATTTTGGGTTCGGAAACCTAGAAAATCAGCATTTATCAAAAGGATTGCAATTTTTCTAAATTTTATAAATAAAAACATATAAATTACCTTGAGCACTTTCCCCTTGCGTATGAGCACTCTGCCGAGCAGCGGGTCGAGCACAGCATCCACAGTCTCTCCGATGTTCTCAAGCATCACCACTTCACCATTGCTGACCCCGCGCTCAATGCGATCCAAGTAATTGCGTTGTGTTAATCGTACCACGACCAAAGACTCACCGTATTTCTGTTTTATCCACTTTATACCTTGCCTGTAGGAAGCATTGAAAGTTTAATAGGAATAGACGTAATCCTTTTTTTTAGGCGCAGTGGGAGACGCATAAGGCAACCGTCGTCGCAGACCAATTACCGTAGTCGTGGGCATACGGACGGCGAATAATGGGCGATTCGCGGTCTGATCATGGACCATGCCCGGGTCCTTTATCTTGATTGTTTTAAATGACGAAGAAGGGGGTGGCCCCTTAGAGGGCCAAAGCCTGCAAGGGACTAACGACACTGTGGATTTTAGTCAGTACAAGTCTGGTAGTCACTCCTGCCCTGCCCTGGGTGGGAGGACTCATTCGATGATTTTACCTAGTAAAAAACGAAAATAAAAATCATTTTGTAGATGAGTCCTCCCATCCTGTGTGGAGTGGAAGGGGCTCGTACTGACTAAAATCCAACGTGTTTCTTCAATTATTTGTGTTTGGCCCTCTATGGTATGGTATGCAAGTGATGGAAAAGTGTGAATGACGTCAAAATATGGCGGCATCACACTTTCACCCATATATAGGTAACAAAGTTAAGTGACTCACAGCTGCGGATCAATCATGAGCGGCCAGCGCGCCGAGTTGGTGAGTATGGTGGCGTTCTCCGAGCTCATGGTGTCTGTGGGCAGACCCTCGTTGTTCCAGCACGCTATCTGCGCGTCGTCCGTCAACATCGAGAGCACATCTAATCCTTCTGTCATCTCTATTTTAGGCTGTGGTATAAAATCGGTAATTAAGTAATTTTCTATGGTATTACCAAAGAAGTAAGTAACTTTTATATGCGGTTTCGCTAGCTTAAGGATACCGCTACGAAATGAATGCCCAATGCCTCGTTGGACGATACGTGGCGGCGCGTCGCGCTATTCGGGACTTTTGCCGGGCTAACAAGCATACGGCGATGTATTAGATCATTCAAGTAAAAGCGGCTACAATTTTACGCACCGCTCGACGCTGCTTGCAATAGGGTACTTCACAGAAAAAATCTAATTAGTCCGTCAGTGAGATTGTCAAAAAATATTTGACACGTATTTTTTCTTTTGTTACGCATAGCAAAATTGACGAATATACGACATTTTTCAAATTAGAAAAACCTTACAAGCAAGAACAGTTTTACTTGCTTCTGACGTCACGAGCCCACACTCTTAAATTTTGATGCGTTACTTCTTAGCTAATATGTATTGGTTCAACAAAAGAAAAAATACATAATGCATTATATTTCAAAATTCTAACTGGCGGACTAATTAGATTTAGAATTTATTGATGCTGGAAACTAGCCCATTGACCAACAATTGCATGCACCGCTCTAAGCGCCCCGAGTGCTTGAACCAAGTCTAATCTATCAAATTTAAGTCACAAGTACCAGTTACTTACATTGCTTTTAGCAAGTGTGGGTACCCAGTCTTCGTTGATGAGCTGCAAACGGTATGCGCGCATGAAGCAGCCCACGTACGAGATGAAGGCAGTGACCAGTAAGACATCACCCGGCAACAACACTCCGGAGTCCTTCAGATTCACGACAGTCGCTGACCATCTGGATGTCAGGGATGCAAAAGACCGCAATAAGAAAGGAGAAAGTAAATATATTTATTCGTCGCAAGATATGAGAATCCAAAACAAATATACGTCCCACTGTCCCACGATTACACCACATTATACGTTCAGTTTAGTCAAATTTACGGGCATAGTAGTAGGTTAAACGTGGTTAAACATTTTAAATCTATCAAGCTGTATGAACGTACTTACATAAAGCAACTAGCTGTTGCCAGCGATTTCACCCGCTACAACACCCGAAAATTATCCCACGAAAACAAACAATCGGGATAAAAAGTATCCTATCTGTGTACCGATGATTTTGTCTTCAGTGGTTTCTGCGTGAAAAAGGAACAAACATCCATCCATCCATCTAAGCAAACTTTCACATTTATAACATAAGTAGGATGTGTATAGGAATGGCAGGGGGAAAAAGATGGCAAAAGGGGCATGATTTTGTAAGTGTGTACGAGGACAGTGGGCTCTCAAGAAAGCCTAACTAAAAATGTATAATTTCAAACTAACCAAGTGTGGAGAGTGCATGGCATGGAATAATTCGAAGTCTGACCTGATTTTTTCTGAAGCTAAACCGTTAACCAATCTGTTTGCCAGATCGATGGTGGCGTTTGTGGCGTCAGCTTCAGCCTGACACTTCATCTTCTCGTTAACTGCCTCTTGAAAGGCTTTGAGCAATATCTCCAATTTTGCTTCGAGTTCCTATCAAAGACGAAAAAGTCTCATAAGCTAGTTTTAGCTGCTGAAGATATAGCAGGTATCTTCTTTCTGATGGACACTTAAAGGACCATATTCTCTCGACACGAAACCGTACATCAGATATAGACCAAATGTCATTCACAAATACATTAAAATGAGTTCACTGTTCACAATGTCGGCGAGATCTCTGTCTTCATTTGTTAGTCACAGTTATTAAAGATAACAAAGAAATACGACACACAGCTTCGCTCATTTGGCGCGGGCCAAATAGTCGCTGAGAACAAAAAACTAGATTTCCTTTCTTCTGTTACAATACTCGCATTTGCGGGATTTCGGTGCCCCTCTTTTTCTTAATGGTAGTAACATTATCAAAAATGAGTCCTCCCGCACAGGGTAGAGCAAAAAGAACTTTTAGATTCGTATTGACTAAAATCCACGGTGTCCCTTCAATAGCCAGGATTTTGGTGCTGTCCAAAATTGCGGGCCACATGTTCAGAGAGAAAAGATGGTCCTGAGTTGACAAGATGAGAACTTACAGCAATCTGGTCTGTGAGGAAGGACAGCTTGTCCCGTGCAGCCTGCAGCTCCGCATTGGCCGCGTTGAGCGCGCGTCGCTTGGGCTCCACCACGACGTACACCTCGTAGAACTTCACGATGTTGATGACCCAGGCACATAGACCGGCCGCAGCCGCCGACTTCGACATTATGAACTCGGGGTTGAACTCCGGATCCTTGATGTATGGCTGCACTGCCTAGGAAGACGGCCAAACATTTATGGAATCAATCTCTTTAGAATGATTGATTCATGTAGATGTAACGAAGCTTACCTTGACCACGTCGGGATGAATGTTCTCTTTGTCGTAGTACACCAGGTCATTTAAGAATTGATCCACTTTTGCCATCATCAACTACATATAAAAAAAGATAATAGATTAATTTAGAAATATTCTCAAAATTCCTTACACAAAGCCGGAAGACACTTGATACTTCTGTCAAAGAAATTATTTTCTATTTTACAGAGACTTCTGAAATGTCATAATTTTACTTGAACATATAGAAAAGAATTATTGAGACAATTATACTATTCAATGAATCAATGTTTTGTATGCGTTACATTGAGCGACTTCAGTTAATTGTGATTTATCTAGTGTATGACTAAACGCCGAAAGACTGAACACCGACCGGATTTGGACTCATCAGGGAACACCCCGAACTTCGATTTGATTAGGTTCATTTAAGTCCGGCAAACAGAAATCGTCGACCCCGCTATTCGGTCGCAATTGTACTACGAATCCGATTGAGATAAGTTCGTGTCCCGTCAAAGTAAAGTCTTGTCGCTTTTTAGTCTGTCGGCGTTTAGTCGAAAACTTTGATGTATCACCAAAAGATTAGATTTCGTGGTCGACATTTTGAATATGAAAACATACTTTGCAGGCCTTCCAAGATCTATCCTTGGCTATCTTGCCCTTCTTGGCGAACAGTACAAGTACGGCCGCGCACACGTTGACGACGGCGTCAGGTGGTGACCCGAAGGACTTGAGCTCCGTTAGGTTGTTCTTGTTCAGCGTATTCAGCGCTTCTTGAGCTGCGATCAGCGCTGGCTCGGCCTTCGCCAAGTCATCAGCACAAATCTTCGCCTTGATTGTCACGTCCTCCTCTATGACCTTTACTTTCTTTTCCTCTTCGGCGGCTGGATTTTAGAAGGAAAATGGGTTTGGTTCAGTTTTTTGTAGGTTAATGATAATGTTGATAATAAGAGCCATGTGATTTATTTTTGCTACATAATGCTTAGGACTTCCATTTTTCACGATCCAGGTTCAAAGTGGGCCACTGGTCATCGGTTTTGAGGCCTTTGCCCAACAGTGGGATGATGTAGGCTAACAGTATCAGTATCAGTAATGCTTAGGAGCCGCAGCATAGGAGAGGTCTATGTCCAGCAATGGACCTCGATAGGCCGAGTTGATTGATTGAATGTATAGGGTATACAATCTTACTTTCTATCACTTAAATTATTGTTACATTTTGAGATTCGAATTATACCGTTTTACTGTCAGAATACCTTGAGTGTTTTATTTGCATTATACATGACGTGACGCGAGATCATAAACACATTATTTTGTAGACAATTAACCTTGGAGTCTTCAAGTCAAGAGTGAATAGGTTACGTCTAGGCAAGCGTGCTTCACCGTCGACCACATCATCGCCAACCATCTCGCGAGATTGTAGTCAAAAGGAAACTTATCGCCCAAAAAAAGTTATTAAAATTTCATGATACATTACCAAAAGCCTTTTCTTTAGATACTTTCTCACTCTCTGCGCCGACGACTTCAATAAGTGCCTCAGCATTCTTGTTTTTCTCTTTCAATATTATCTCTTGCTCAGCGAGAGTCACCTGGGTGGAAAGTGCAGTCAATTTATAAAAGACGTCGGGAATACTACAAAGAATGCTTGCCATCTTTCTGCTGCTTGGACATCGACACTACCAAGTGGTGTAATAATACATTAACCCTCTGATTTTGACAAAAAATAACACGCCCTGTATTATGACACCGCTTGGTAGTGTCGATGTCCCTACTAAGGATCAAATTATTTAAAGAGTGCAAAAATAAATAAGCTAGATCCCGATTAAATATCGGGATTTACTTTGCCAGATGCTTTTGCAAAGTTATTTTAAATCGATTTATTAACATTTACCGATATGCTAGTCCGTTATTTAAAGTTTCGAAAAGTGAGAGTGTGACGTCAAGACGATGACTTATTTTTGAACTCTTTCAATATTAAAAACTAGCTGCTCCCCCTGGTTTTACCCCTGATGAACGACTCCTATTGGTCCTAGCGTAATGTTATATAGCTTTCCGTGATAAATGGATAATCCAAGAAAAATATCCTTCAATAGCCCTTTACGTTCCGGGGTCGCGGTATTCGTTAGTCCCGCGACACTGGCAGGATTTGGGTTAATTTCGTACTGGGGCTTTTATGACCTACCTTTAGCACAGCCACATCACCAGCACACGACGCCAACTTCTCCAATCCGTTCTCAAGCCTCATTATCATCATGTGGAGGTTCTTCGTCTTCTCATTGAGTAGCTTACTGTACAAAGCTATTTGTTCGAGGAAAGTCTTCGGCGTGGTGTAGTTGTACCGCTTCTCGTTCTGGAAGTACACCGCAGACATCTGGTCCACACTCTCATGGACGTGAGACATGAACAACGCCACTGAGTCCACTAACACCTCCTGAAAATAATACCGAAGGATAATGAAAAAAAAACAAGTGTTTTTTTTTAAACTAAGCTTTAAGTAACTCTTAACAGGCGTCACAGGCTGCGCCACATAACCCTGTCATCTGCCTTCCCCATCCAGTCTGTCCCAGCCACCTTCTGAAGATCGTTCGTCCATCTAGCTGAAAGGCGGCCCACACCACGCTTGCGGGTACGGTGCCTCCACTACAGGTCTCGTCGGCTATCGGTCGATCAACAAACGTGGTCATCAGCCCACTGTCACTTCAGTTTGCTAACTGTGCAAGCTATATCGGTTACTCCGGTTCTTTTCCGGATAATTTTATTCCAGATTTTATCCTTTAAAAAAACCCCAAAGCATAGCCCTCACCAGAGCGCGCTGAGCGACCTTGAATTTGATAAAGGGAATAGGTAGTCTAGGTAGCTAGGTAGGTTTTTTTGTAGTCAGAAGGTCGGAAGGGAGTGCCAGACACTTACTGACTAATAGTCCACCCTGTTCCTTCGTCCCTTCAACTGTCCTAAAATATATTTAAAAAAGTGTAGTGACGTACCGGTAAAGATTCAACCTCAGAAATGAACCGCTTAGAGACGGACCGCAGCGCCTCGTGCGGCCACGCGTGGAACCAGTCGATAGAGGTGCAGTTCACGATGGACGGGAACCTGCGCGCGCGCACTCTCAGCGTTGCACCCACAGGCGAGAAACATAGCACCACCTGTTGGAGGATCACTTCACTACTGTATTATGTACTAACTTTTGTCCGCGACTTTGCTATCGTTAATTTAAAATTTGACAATCAATTTGGATCGTACATAATATGGCGTCATCTATTATCACCATCTGTTAGCATCTATAAGAACGTTATTGATGTTTTTCTGTATATGCAAAAACGCAGGATGATCAGTTCAGTAGTTTAGGTGTAAAAGTAACAAACAAACTTAATTTCGCATTTATTGTATTAGTTAGTTATTATACCTTTTGTTTCTGCTCGCCCCCTTAACATGGAATATATTCTTACCCTTTGGGAATTAAAACAGAATTTATATTGAAATAGGTAGTAATACGAGTATAATCAACGAAACGGACCTTGAGCATGGTTCGGACGCGGTTGATGAAGAAAAGCCAACAGTTTTCGCGTGTGTCCTGCATACCGGCCGCTTTGCACTGCAACACAATCAAGCATTAGGTAATGTAGCTATTGTTGCGGTCATTAAATTAAATAAAAATAGTTAAAAAAAGGTAAGCTATGAAATAGCATCAAATATCTCCTCAACGCTGTTAGCTTGTAGTGTACCCACGAGGCTGCCGGCGTTGCCATAAAACGTGACAGTGGTTAACCTCTTCTCAAGGTAAAAGACGGCACTATTTTGGTAAAATCATCAGATAACTCCTCCCGTCCTTCCGTGGAGCGGAAGAGACTGTCAGAGTGATACTGACTAAAAATTCACCCTGTTGCTTCAATTTCGCAATTTGCAATACAGACAGCCCTTAAGTGACGGGAAACGACAACTACGCGTTTATCTTTGCAAACAATTCCTCCTATTTATGATAGAAGTCCTATGCCCAGCACTGAGGTAATAATAGACTGGTATAGTATTATCTTACCTCTCCTCTGACTCCGTTAATGATGTTTTCCATTTCATCATCGGCAAACAACTCCGGTATTTCCCCGGACGCCAGTAAATCGTTAATAAGCACCAAAAAGCGTTCATCCGCGACTTGGCCGTCCGTCATTAAGAACACGTTGCCAATCGCCTTCAAGCCAGCCTTGATGTTCAGATTAGCTGAGGTCGAAATGAAACAAGTTTATTTTAAACATATTCTTACACTGGGGCCGTACTAACGGGAAATGCCGTAAATTTTCGCGTTAATGTACGTTAATACGAACATATTACTGAAAAACTCAACGGGAAATGCCGTTGGTTTGGCCCGAGTTTTTTACGAATTAGTCAAACCAATGGTATAATTTTTGGCTGCAGTTTTCGATCTTTGTAGAGTGTGTGCAAGAACTCTACGATCTCATCCACCGGCCACCTCCTACTTTCGGACAGCTACAAATCCCTCTCAGGTACAAAAAATAACCTATGTGGAACAGTCCTCCCGACCTGGGTGAAGCGGAAGGGAATGTTAGAATTGGCTGACTAAAAACCACCTGTTCCTTCAGTTGCCCTGTCTCCAGCCGTCGAGTCTCGCTATCCTAACTGGCATTTAGCGAAAAGGCACATTGCGAAGATGACACTTTGCTTTGTGAATTTTTGCGATATCACTTTTTGAGAATAATTATGACATTTTGCGAAATTCCAATATGTAATTTTGCGAATGTGTCATTCCGCGCTTCGTCGAGGCAATTTAGCCGGGTGGGCAGTAGGTATTACTTTATATCTCATTAAACTAAGGTATACATACCTAAATCAAGTTTGAGGTCGTTCATACTGTATCCCTTTCGTAACTGTATTTGGAACACCTCCAGCGAGGAGATGAACGATGACAGACGGGACAGCGACTGCTTGCCGGACCCGCCGACGCCAACCAGCAGAGCGTTGCCTCGCGGAGCCTCCAGGATACGGTTAATCCTTCACAGACAAAAATATCGTCTTTATAAATAAGAATAATGTACTATACCCAGTGCAGTAATTAGCCTTTCATGCGCCCATTGCAAGCTTCTTCAATTGCAACTTTTTCTGGCCAATTGTGGTCCTGGTGACCTGGTCTGATCATTTCTGGTTCCCTCCAGGGTATGCCCCCTGTCCCGGCCACCGTTGGACACCCCTATTTTCGGCACTGCCCATGACGTTGAACTAGGAAGAAGGGTTTGCGTCACGTCACGATGTGGTTACCCTCTTGGAAGCTCCTACATTCATTACTGGGGTAACCAATTAATGAAGCCCACTCTTGACAAAAAGTAATACCACAGATTACCTGTGATAATACCTTCTTTGTTACAGTTTGGTTTTACTGTTTTATATTTTTTGTTTCCATGACACCTAAATTCTTTGAGCGCGCTGCTTCAATAAAATCCGTGGAAGCAGACATTTACTTTTTTTTTGTAACCTCAATAGTTATTTATTTGTTTATTTATGCACACAGAACACATAGGTACAAGAACTAACATACAGATAAAAGAGCACAAAGGCAACAGTCAACAATACCTACGAGATAGAATGGACTAACCATACATATAACGTAATTTAAAGAATTGCTCGTTTAAAGTTATGAGAGTTAAACGTGGAAACCACCTGCAAATGTGATACATGGCGTCTTCAAAGAGTACAAGGTTCATGGTGGCCACAAGATCGTTGTACGCCGACAGTGACTCGTCCAACAGCTTCTTGATCTGGTTCCAGTCCTTGATAGGGAAGTACTTGGGGTCACCTACGCCCTCCGCGAAGTGGCAATAGATGAGAGGTTTCATTGAAATAACCTGCTCATCATAGTCCTGCAAAAACAATAGTAAAGTGATCAAACTTGAACACAATTTAAATCATTAATTGAACAATTTAGCCTATCTATAAAAAAATATTAAGTCATTTATTCAATATAGGTTTGATTTATCAGATAGCTGCGTTGACGCAGCGAAAGTGTAGCACTGACTGCGTTGAAATCATTGCGTTACGATGACGCAGCGTAGCCGCATCGCCCGTTTGGCATCTATCTTACTTTGCCGTACATCTTTCCTTCCCCGAATGTGATCTCTGATTATTTATCAGAGTTCAAAGTACATTTCTCTAATGATATTATAATAAGTCATGCTGCCTATTATAACTACTCACCTCACAGTTTTTCTTAAGTACTTCTAGTATTAGTTTGGCGAAAGTGTCATTATCGACGGAGTCGACCAGTTTGTCGGAGTAGACGCGTGTAGCCTCGTGCATCCACAACCGAATCAGTTCCGATGACGTCTTGATAGCGTCACCCGTCGTGTATAGTATTCCCTGTACGAAATTAATCTTTTATTTTTTACCGACTTCCAAAAAAGAGAAGAGATATCCAATTCGTCTTAAACTTTATTTTCTGTTCATTTTCCCCGATTTCGAAATACAATCTGTTGCTAAATACAATCTGTTGATCAATAAAATTTGTTGATAAATACAATCGGTTCATACAATCTGTTGATTTAGCAACAGATTGTAATCTATTGCTAAATACAATCTTTTGAGATAAATCGTTGATAAAGACAATCTATTGAGAAGATCCAAATACCTGGAATATATTGGAGAGGTCTCTCAAGTTGAATATGTAGTGAAACTTGATGGCAGTAGGCAGGAATGTGCTGGCGAGTTTGGTATGCAATGCCAACGCCACAAACACGAGGGTCTCGTGGTAGCGGTACACTGTCGGTAAGAACTTGTTCAGCGGGTTGGCGAGGTGCTGGCCCAGGATGCTCTTGTAAATGTGGAGGCACGCATCTAGACCAGGAAAACTGAAAAGGGAGAGGGAAAAGTGGTTTCAAATAAGTTTCGGAATTAGATACTATGCGGAAATCTTTGACATTAAATGTTATGTAAAACGAGTATAATATAAAACAAAAACCCATGCGTCCAGCCCTGTCCAAGCCATGATAAGGAGCGAGGGTAATGGGAAGCAGTCATCTCCTTCAGAAAAGCAGTAATGCGACCGAACAACATCGAAATTAAGTTTAGGCGTTATGGGACGATAAAAACATAAATACGTGCATCCTAAAAACATCACACTCCTTGTTTTTTTTTACTAGACGTTTAAAAAACCCTAGATATTGGAAAGTTTGCGTTACCTGACCGCGAAGGTGCAGAAATGTCTCTGCAGGCGCGGATCAATAGTGAAGGAGCCAGCCGTCGGGTTCATGCACGCCACAAACATGCAGTTCGTTATGTCCTTCAGTGAAAGCTTCTGTCTGTCGTACCTGAATATGAGCACCCATTTTAACCATACTTTTTTTTACAATCGTGTGCTTATTTGACTTGGCTGGCCACGTCTGCCGTATGCTTATTGAACTTTGGGCCAAAATAACCACTATGTGGAGCTCTGACACAGCTAGAAAGCGTCGCGGCAGATCTTCTAGCCAGAAGATGGCGGGATGAGCTTTTTTTTTTTTTGTCGTGGTGAAATCATCAAATGAGTCCTCCCACCCAGGGCAGAGAGGGAGGGACTGTCAGACTCGAACTGACTAAAATCCACGGTGTCCTTCAATAGCCCTTTACGTTCCGGGGTCACGGTAATTCGTTCAGTCCCGCGACCGGCGGGATGAGCTAGATAAAACTAACGACGAGTGGCTCACATTGGCGATAGATCGAAATAGTTGGAACTCATGGCCTTTGCCCAGCACAGGCTGACAGTAACAGTAACAGTGTGCTTATATTATCTTCGGATATACAGGGTCAATTTTCTAACTGGTCGTAAAAATACTGAAAGGAGTCTCGTATTCCGTATACCATGACTGGCCAGCATTTAATCCTTATTACCGACACCATCGAATGGATAAGGGTGTGATTTCTTTTTTAAAAACGATCAATGATTTATCAAGTTCAAATAAATACCTCCTACCTTGAGCCCTGCTGTCACACAATCTGGATGTATTACCTGAAATAGACTCTATTTGTAGCTAATTCTAGCTATATTCATTTTTCTGATTACCAGTGCTTGTAATCCATAAATTGTCTGATTAGCGTATGTGGCTGCACCGTGCCGTACGTATCTACTTCAGGCATGTTCAGATCATCTACGAAATAGATCATGAACTTGCTGCCCGGTGGCCCGAATGAACGACCTGATTTCTTCTCTAAAGGCTTCTCTAATACTTTTTGAATCATTTCTGCAATCAAATAGGATTATTGAAGACAAAATTTGTAAAACAATAATGTCATAATGGCAGTATCAATAAATTGCAAATCTAATTGATCTATCATTTAGAGTTTTGATAAATAATGGACACGTATTTATTCTTCTGTTAAATCAATGAATATTTACAAATATACATATAACGCAGCAAAACTCGAGAGTGGAGATCGTGACGTCAGAACTCAGTAAAAAAAGGACTAAGTTGTGACGTATTTCCAGTTTTAAAAGCGTCAAATCTCCACCAATTTCGGTTTACGTACCAAAAGAAAAAAAACGGGCCAAATATTTTTCAGGCTTAGCGTGCATTTGTCAGATTATAGAAATACTTAGTAAAGTTAATATAAAGTTAAATTAGAAGGCGTTGACGAAGAGCTATTGGAAGGTACTGAGAAAGGCTTTTGGCCAGCAATGGGACAGCATAAAACCTTAGTATCCTAAATCTCAACTTATCGCGCACAGGATTAACTGTACTTTTTTGTCTAACTCACGTACCTGATGTGGTGTAAAAATTGAGCGGTACATTGGTGATAGCGTACGAGTCAGGCAGCGAGTTGAGTTTGGCTGCTACGCTCACAGTCTTACCGCTGCCCGCACTGCCGACTAACATCATTGGCTTGGTCTTCGCTAACAACAGGTCCATGAAGAATCTGGTTCGCGTCGTTTCCGATGTTGAAACCAAACATGACTGGGAAGTATTCATTGAGAATCAATTTTAAGAAAAATCATGGTATAAAAGTATCAGTGGTTCGCTGGTTGCCCTGTGGTAACTACCTCGATTTATGAGGTGTAGGTCGTGGGTTCAATAGAAGACAGGTTTTTTTTTAAATTTAATTTATTTCGTCACCACTGCTCTCAAAACCGCTAAAGAAAGCATCGTGTGAGAACCGCGACTTCTACAAACTCGCCCTGGATTCGCGTGGCAGATTTCATCTCTCACAGGGAGGAGGCCTGTGTTCCACATAAATAGAAGACCCGCTGGGCGGGGCTACTATTTATGTCCGCAGGATTCGAAGAAACCTAACAAATCGAACGGGATGCCCCCAAAATTAAAGTGTGGCCAAGTTGAAATTATTGTGGCTGAGTTAGTAATTTTGTGGCTCGGTTTATTACAATATTATTTATAAGAAGTCTTCTAAGTACCTGAAGTGGCATGTCAGGATCCAATTCGAACTTTTCAATTTTTTCAGACCACGGCAAGAACTTTTTGGTTTCAGGATCTATAAAGAAGCTGAACACATTGCCCGTGGACGGGAACTTTATCTGTTTGAACTCGTTACAGAACCATTTGCTGAACTCGTTACGCCAGTCAACGAGCTGATCTTGGAATAAACTGGAACCGAAGCCCCATACCACGCAGAAAACGAAATAAGTTTCATACCTGAAAACGGATTGAAATAAAGCAAAATCACAACCCTTTCTTATGACATCGTCGTAGACGGTTAAAAAAACTAGCCAAGTTCGTGTCGGACCATGCACAGTGAAGGGTTCCGTAGTTGAAAATTATTTATCCCATATGCTAACTTTGCATTGACACTTGACAGCGGCTTCGCCCGCCACTTTGTCTCACAGGAACATAAAATCGGTATAAAATTCAGGAGATAATTCGCAATTTGCGAGATAATTCAGTTTCCATTAACCAAATATCATCCAAATACGTTTATGCGTGAAAGAGTAACAAACATATGCACATACTCACAAACTTTATCATTTATAACATTAAGTAAGAAGTAAGATACGATTGATCGATGTCCTCACCATTCCTTCGGACAGTCACTGGGCAGTAAGGTCCTGTTCAGGAAGCACTCCAGTAGATAGCAGCTGAGCTGTATTTGTTGCAGCTCCGTCAGCGGCGTGATTTTCTTGTACTTCTTACAAGATTCCAACAATGGCGGTATGTACTTATCGAACATTACCGTCAACATAGCCTTCTCTGATTCGTTGTCTCTCATGTCAATCCATGAAGCTACAAACCTGTGAATCGAATAATTAGGTATTTAAATTATCAATCAATTGACATACTTTTTAAGGGCTGTACAAAGTCGATTCTTCCATGAATTTTATACGGAAATAGTAGTAGTAGTAGTAAGCTACAAAAAATCTCATTTAACATATAAAACGTAAAATCGTTTTTATTATTTAAAAAAAAACACTAGGAATTTCTTCTGTATTGTGCGTGTAAAAAAAATAGAAACTCACATTATTATATACGTTAGGTTTTCGTGCTTAAATAAAGTTTATTTTTAGAGAAATAGTATTTTGGAATTATTGGTCCACATTGGTTTTAAGTACCCAATTGGTTTAAATATGATCAAAGTTACTCTGAAGCCATGCACGCACGCTTTTTTAAAGTAAAGTAAAAAACATCAACAAGATACTAAACTAATAAAATATAATTTAAAAATTATTTTGCACAACCTATTGTTGACTTACGGATTCCATCCTAAATCTTGTGGATTAATATACAGAATACCAGCTCTGGATACCGTGGCTGGAGTAGCTGTCCTCAACGTGGCGATCTCAAACAGCAGTCGCATTGATTTTGTCAAAGCAATACGTTCATTACTGGCCAACGTTAACACCTTGAAAGTACAAAGTGGATATGACAAACGTTATTGTAAAAAACCAAATTTTAATGCCTGTTTTTCTAGCGTCCTCTGTCCCACCCTTGGGACACTGTACTTGGACAACTGCGTTTATCGCAGTTCCGGATTAACCCATAAGCAAATTAAGCAATTACTTAGGGCATCACGTCTCAGGGGGCACCATAAAGAGGCTTTTTTAGGGTTCCGTCCGTCTGAATACAAAAACGGAACCCTTATAGGATCACTCGTGTGTCTGTCCGTCCGTCGCTTACAGTCAATTATCTCCGAATCTATTAGACCGATTAAGTTGAAATTTGGTACACATATCAATTCCTGTGACCCAAACACAGAGGTGTGACGTGAGCAGATGAAATCTGTATATGGGGGGTCATTTTTGGGGGGGAAGGGGAAAATTAAAAAAAAAAATATGAAAACTGCATCGTGTGGCATATCAAATGAAAGGTCTTGTTGAGAAGATCTTAAATGTATTTTTTTGTAATTTTAAAATAAATAGTTTCCAAGTTATTCAAGAAAATAGACGAAAATTGACCATTCCCCCCCTTATCTCCGAAACTACTGAAACTAAAATATTGAAAAAAATACAGAAATTAGTTTTCTCCTTATAGATTATAGGAAAACCTATAAGAAGTCCATGATATTAAAATAACATGGTAAATCACTCAATATTGTGCGTACCAACTTACATTTGCAGGTGGAATGTGTGGGAGAACATATTTTTTAACTCCAATGTTAAGTTTTGTTGAATCGGTTTGTAGATGAATATTTAATGAAAAAAATAAGCCCACAATGAGCATTCTACGAGCAATATTTTTTTTTAATACGTCATAAATCGTAAACCGCAATTTACCTTTCAAAGTTACAACAACTTTTATATTATGTTACTTGCTGCTACGGAACCCTTTATGGGCGAGTCCGACTCGCACTTGGCCGGTTTTTTTTTATCGTGGTAAAATCATCAAATGAGTCCTCCCACCCACGGCAGGGCGGGAGGGACTGTCAGACTTGTACTGACTAAAATCCACGGTGTCCTTCACTAGCCCTTTACGTACCGGGGTCACGGTAATCCCTTAGTCCCGCGACCCCGGCAGGCTTTGGCCCTCTACAGGCCCCGTCATTATGCTGACACTCCTTGAGGCGCGCGTGGAACACGACGCGCCATCGACCCGGGCATGGTCCATGGTCGGACAGCGAGTCGCCCATTACTCGCCGCCCGCATGCCCAACCATAAAGAGGCTTGAAAAATATATTTACTTAAGCGCTATGGGTTTTAGGGTACAAACCCCCCGAAATCACCATACAAAGAACAAACCATATGAATTCGAGTGCGAGCGACGGAGTGACGTCCCGAGCAGGCTCCTGATATGTGTGATATTTCCTCAAAACACAAGTGAAATTTTGGTCACTGTGTTTGTCCGGCGGCATCTCTTGCAAATGTCGCCAATGTTTAAAAATAATGCAAAAACTCACTTTATTGTCATCCATTAACGTGTTCAAGCTTTCAATCCACATAGGATCGATGTCTCCATCAAGTACGATCCACTTCGGCCCCTCTCCAGGCATATTCGCCATATCGCGCATAATCGTTGAAAACAAACCGTCCTTCCATTCTCGAGTGGCAGGATTAATGATGCCGAACAACTCGTCATTAGTGACGGCTTTAGGATCAAGGTCATTGTAAAATGGCTTTTGTTTCAACATTTGGTAGGTCTTATTTAGACACTGCCACACCATTGACTTGCCAGTCCCTGCAAACCCCACGATGAATACTGAATGTCTCACTGCAAACAGTTCCACTAGTTGCACCATCTGAAATAAAACAAAGCACCAAAAGTAAATTCTACGTAGAATATGGAAGATGACTGGAAGAATCTAACTAGTCATCCGTCAGACACGTATTATTTACTTTCCTTACTTAACTCTAACTTAAATTATTGACAAAGATTCGACGCTTTTAAAATTCTCAATATGTCACTTCTAAAAATTCTATCTGGCGGTCTAATTAGATTTGCAATTCATTTATGCTGTCATCATGCCTTGACATTCAAGGGGAAAAAACTGTTAAATCAAAAGGTACCTTTAAAATAAAACCAGGCTCCGGCTGAAGCTTCATTGACAGAGCACCATCTTTCAATTGTTTTTCAAAGTCGAGGTCACGCTTTCTGGGAACATCAAGTGCCGGAAACAGGTCACCAATCAAACCCATGAAGACAGGCATATCATCTGTCACGATTTTAGGTATGTTGAAATCTCTGAGCGCTCTCATCAGCACCTGATCTTCAGGTCTTAAGCGGTCACCTCGCTAGAAGATAAACGATTTCCGTCGTACCACAAAAGGTTAAACATCTGTTGAACACTTTTCTAAAAAAAACCGTCAACTTCCAAACGGCATTTGACGTTGATATTAGGGTCGTTTTGCAGTTGCCACATTTTTTTAACAAATGTTCAACAGATAGCAAGACGCTTTGTTTTTAAGGAAGCTACTTATTTTTTTAACATAAAATCGTTGCTAATCGCTGCATAAATGCATAAAATCGCTGCCAGAAATTTCTCCTGCGACATGAGTGCGTTAACTAACATAGAAACTCACATACTCAGTCACCTAGACTCGGAACAACTACTTGCAGATCATACAAATATTTAGTCCGTGCCCATCTAACCTTTCACTATACCGTCAAATACCTTTATTTATGAATCCCATCTGTTTTTTTAATAGCCTGCTCTGTCCCACTCCTGGGCAAAGGCTTTCCTCCTTCCACCTTTCGCGAATCCTATCTATTAAGTGAAAAATCTTTTCCACTTACGACCCTACTGTTTATAGTTTGTACGACTAGAGACGATGTCTTTGTAAAAGTTTACCTTCAAGGAGCCGGCAACCACCAGCACAGATTTAATGGCCCTAAGCCCCCAATCGTAGTGGTCTTGTTTAGACAGCAGCTCACGACACAACGTATATAGGGTGATAAACTTGCGGGCGAGCAGACGAGCATCTTGAAACCCTTCGGCGACCAACATGATCTCGCAAATCAACTCGAAATCCGGCACCACCATGGCACATGGTCTATTTTATAGGGAAATTGAGAGAGTAGTAAGTAAATAGATGAAGGAAGTCCGAGTACCTAATAGATATTGCAAATCAACCATACAAAGACGAAACTAGCCGGCAATCCTTTCCAAAAATATAGGAAAAGATTGAAGGCTAGTTTCGGCTTTGTATGGCGTACATAGATGTTCTTACCTGAACAATGCTTTCAAATTCTCTGGCAACTCAGTCCTGCCTGCATAGCCAGGGTTCATCGTGATAAACATACCAATGGTTGGTATGAGGGTGATAAATTCTCCCATGAAGTCAAACTTCTTCTTCTTAGCCTTAATGGCATCCAGCACACTCTTCACTTGTACTGATACAACGGACAACACCTCCACTGAGATTCTGTTGAACTCGTCGAAGCAACCCCACGCGCCGGTTTGACAGAGACCTTCGTAAAAACACAAACTTTTATGATATTTTTTTAAATGATTTATAAGCCTACTAACAGAAAAGAAGTGGTAAATGATGCCATGACGTCTGATATTTTAGAATGGAGTCCGCGCCACCACTAAGGGTCAGCACACACCGAGACGCGACGCGACGCGACGTGACGCAACGATACTGCAAAAGTGTATCTTTTCGTGTAGTAAATAGAGTTAGATTTTGAGTAGCTCTATTGAAATGTGCCTAGTGGACTTGACCCTATCACCAACACGCCACACATGACTCGCGGAAAATTCGTAATACTACATTTTTTATGCAATTTGAGGTAATGAAATAGACACCAGCGCCGCGTCTGAAGGTCATGAGTGGTGGCGCGGACTCTATGTCCGGGATGGGATAAGGGCAGAGGGATAATGATGATGATTAGATTTTAGTCATAAATCATTGACATCAATGAAAATTCTATTATTCTTCTCTATATTTGATTTCAATTAAATAGGTATATTATAAACAGCAAAATCAGCCTTTAATAAAAATTTACCCAGTGCTAAGCCTGTCATCCACCAGGCGGGCAGAGTGCGGGTATCCCCAGGTAGAACATGCTTTTGATTTTATGGTTTTGGAACGTAATGCCGGTTCCTTTACGATATTTTCCTACACCGTGTACACATAATGTAAATTACGTAAAAATGGAATATGAATGAACACTACCTTTGTAAATATTGCCGCAAGACTTGTAGTCCATTTGTTCAGAACAGTTGAAGACGTAGACCATGACGCCTAAAGCTCTGCCCAAATCCTTGGTGGTCTCCGTCTTACCAGTACCAGCTGGCCCGGCTGGTGCTCCACCCATTACCAGATGCAGGCTCTACGAAACCGAACGCAAGACATTACGGACAGGCTAAATAGATATTTTAGATAACAGACACATGACTGAAAATATGAAATTAAAACTACTTAACTAAACTGAATAATTTTTAACAACATCGAACCTCCTTTTTTAAGTCGGTTTAAAATACACTCTTTCTCTACAAGAACTTCCACGTAAGAAATTCGCCTCTAGAGGCGCTAGTGTAGCATGAGGTTTCCGAATAATAAATTAATGCACTTTCGAATTTCAAAATGCTTTTTGTGATGCATAAACTATTGAGCTAAGCAACCAAAATGAGCTAAGCAGCTAAAACAGCGGGGAACAGCTAGTCTACCTTTAAAAATATGCGTGTTACCTGTGTCAATGTGATATAACAGCGATCAGTCAGCGGCGTGATTACAAGGCGAGGTGTGTTTCCGAGGTACTCGTAGTCATACAAAAACTGTGCGTCACATATATTCGCAAAACAATTGTTTGCATCCACAGACCAGCGGTGCCTGAAAAAGTGGTGATTTAAAAAAATATCTACTGTGTCTTCTGATACATTAGGTCTACCTGTAGTACTGATACTGCTAGTCTACTTAATCCCACTGCTGGGCAAAGGCCTCTCCTCTTGACCTGCAGTTTTCACGATCCAGGGCCAAAGTGGACCACTGATCATTGGTTTTGTCCAGCTCATCCCGCCATCATATACGAGGTCTGTCACGAAAAATTTAACTAAAATTAAACGAAATTCAAAACTAATTTCTGGATTTAAAAAATACATATGTTTCTTCAGGTTCAATGTGGAAGCGAATTTTTCTGTCCAATTATGAGATCCTATCTGTTAACATTTGCTGAATTGAACTGAACATTTGCAGATGCGCGTTATATTTTATGGCTCGTTTCTAGTTTCTTCGTTACACAATAAGCATAAAGTTCATTATGCTTTGTAAGGTTTCGATAAAAAAAATCACTTGCATTCCATTCTGCGGCACTGTAAATGAGTCTTATGGTACGATTCCGGGGTGCTAAGACAGGAAACCTCCACGTGCGCCCGTGGACTGGAGTTCCCCTTCGGATACGTCCGGGGGGAAGACCAGTTTTTCGGGCCGGTGCACCCTGGGATGCGGGCAAAAACTCTTTCAGGCACTGTGTGCCTAAGGGGTCTCTTTGCCCGTATGCGAATAGCCTGTCGGGTGGATGCTCCAACGCGTGTCCCTCTGAACAGCAGAGGGCACAGCGGCGGAGCGGGCTTGCGGACGGTGAGTAATGGGTAAGCTCGCCGTCCGACCAAGGACCAAGCCCGGGTAGGTGGCGCGTCGTGTTTCACGCGTCACCGACGGGGCCCCTTACGGGGCCAAATGCCTGCTGGGGTCGCGGCTTTTTTCTTAATCCAGGATACCGCGGCCCCGGAACGTGAAGGGCATCCGAAGAAACACGGGTGGATTTTAGTCAGTAAGAGTCTGACAGTCCCTTCCGCCCCGCCCAGGGCGGGAGGACTCATTTGATGATTTTGCCACCCTAAAAAAAAAAAAAAAAAAAAAAAAAAAAAAAAAAAAAAAAAAAAAATGGTACGATTCCACTGAAATAGTGTGCAGCACTTAGCCTCTGCGTTCACAAGTAAGGCTGTGCGCGAAGTTTTGTCCACGCACAGTGCATCACATTTGTACGCGAACATATTCGCTAAACTAAGTCTAGCAATGTGCTCACACAAATAACGAGTGCGCTCCTTACGTGTGCGCGCCCATAACTATCCTGGTGTGCAAACCACTTTAGAATGTTCGCGCACAATTTGTTTGTGTTTGCTAGAATGAGTCTACCAGAGTGAACATCTGTGCCGTACACTGTGCCGCACACTGATGGAATCGCATCAAAAGATTATATCCATAAAATCTCACAGAAGTTACAGTTACCACATTTTATTGAATATTCATTATCTTCGAAAATCTAAGTATATTACGACACTACTCTATTATTGATCGAAGACACTACTATATTAATCAACATCGTAACACCTGATTCCAGAACTTAAAAGTACCTGAGTTGACTCTGCCACTGGAATGCATTCGACGACTCCACCTTAGCGGTGATAAGTTTAGCGACCACATCTCTAGAATGTACGTCGATGGTACAGATGGTCATGATCTTCTGACGGTCGCCAGCTGTCAAATCCCCCAGTAGCAGCATGATCAAGGCGCTCAACTGGGCGATTTGTTTCTTCTGGTAATCTTTCAAGGCATTCTCGTAACCTATAGGTTAATAATAAGTTTGTTTCAATTTAACACTTTGATCATCAGTCTGTGATAAGCAATTTTGTGACAACATCACATGGACGTCTGCGTATATGAGTTTTTCGGTCGCATTTGATCAGGCATTGAAAACCCCAAAAGCTGCTACTAGGACTTCTAAGAAAGTACGAGCTCTAATGGAAACCGGCCACTTCGAAAACCATTTTCTTGTTATGGCATTTTTTTTTTCAGAAGGATTGCCAGACTTGTACTGACTAAAATCCACGGTGTTCCTTCAATAGCCCTTTACGTTCCAGGGTCACGGTAACCTGTTTAGACAGTCGCGACCTTTGTTACAATGTTTAGTGAAATTCGGCGACCTCAAGCATTAGAGGGTGCCATGCCCAGAGTGCCCAATATAGAACATTGTCGAGATTGTAAGTTGTTGACAGTGTACAAAAATATGTCGAACCTTCTTCTAATTTCTCAAAAGCCTGGTTAGTCTCAGTGGTCCACCAGATCTGAGTGCCGACGAGGGCCGGCTGCGCGGGCCAGTCGAACAGCCACTCGTCTCGCGGCTTGTCCTCGTACGACTTGACGCTGTGCTCGAAGATATCACGGAGAGTCAGACGCATGCAGTCTGTTACTCTGTTCAGCCAAGTTTCCACCTGATTGATACACAATTTTGGGGAAAAGTTCTCATAAAGTCGTACCTATCGTAATTATTATCGATTAGTTGAATACGAAAATCGAGTTACATACGGACTTTTCTACAACTAAAGTCATCATTATCATTTTAGCCTATCCCAGAGAGCGCCACAGCGCACGATCTAGCTTTTTCATCCAGCCACTGCCTTCTTCAGGTCATCGGTCCATCTTGCCGGGGTAAAATTAAAGTTATAACATAAAATGAGAATAATATAGCGAACAAAAGTCAGTGTACTGCCGGGTGCGTATGACCTGATGTATGAATGTGGATGAGGCGAAAGGAGTCTATAAGTATCGTAGCAGGTGGCGCTCTGTAGTTTCTGCCTACCCCCATGGGAAGAAGGCGTGAGTATATAAGTTAGGATCAGCAAATTATATTCTGACAAAGGAGGGCAATATAAAAAGCGAACCTTTCCGGAACAGTCACAGCAGGGAGCTTTGAAAGGCACATGCTCTTCGTTCTCCTTGGATATCATCTCGAAGGCTTGCTTACTGGTGGCGTTGGGGAACACAAGTTTCGCCAGATTGTCGTACAGTTTGGTCAGGTGCCGACACACCGCTGGTGGATTGTTGCCGTTGGACAGGATATCTGACGATCATTAACTAATTCCAATAGGGTTTTTGACTGAAAAAATCTAATTAGTCCGTCAGTCAGATTATCAAAAAATATTTAACACGTATTTTTTTCTTTTGATACGTAAACCAAAATTGATGAAGATACGACATTAAAAAAAAACTGCCAATACGTCACACGCAAGTACAGTTTTTAGTTGCTTCTTACGTCATGAGCTCCACTATAGAATTTTACTTTGTTTTATATATTTGTAAATATGCTTTATTTAACAAAAGAGAAAATACGTAGGTATCCATTATTTTTCAAAAATCTTACTGATGGACCTATTAAGAAAACCAAAAAATAATAATATTATAACCTTATTTTAAAAGCATCACTTCTTCAGCCACTTAAATATAAAAAGTAGTCACAACGCAGCCAGCTTAGTAGCCAATGAGATGAGCAAGGATCTCATCGATACTCACGGTGCAAGCAGCAAATAACGCTATACCGACGATCGAACAGAATAGCGAGTAGTTGAAGATATACAACTCGCATATGCACAATGGTCTATGTGTAGTAGTACTTAATACAACATTATTTTTAGTATATGCGAAACCTGAATATAGTTTGTTCAGAATCAGTAACTGATTCGATTCCAATGATTTTTACACCATGTTATTTATTTTTTCAAAAATATTTTAATTAAATTTTATTACCAGTTAATTACAATACAATCACCGTACGGTTAGGTACCTATTGCCAAGCTATTATCACGAGTGTATAACACAGGAGACGCGGTTAACGCGGGTGTACCGCGAAATGGGCATGTTTTTGAACGGACAACCAGGTAATATACAAACTAATAACCTTGTGATTTTTTATGATACGATTTTAAAATTTTGTACATAGATTCTTTACACAATAAAAAAAAATACATACAGTCGAATAGAGAACCTCCTCCTTTTTGGAAGTCGGTTAAAAATATTAGACAGGTGTATCGGGTTTCGCATAAACAAAAAATAATGTTGTATGTGATATTGTCCATTAAACTGTTACATCCGCTAAGCGTGTATTTGTCAGAGGAGAAGTTAGGATAGTTAGATTACCCAGCAAATCTGCAGAAGACACGAAGTAAAATCGAGGATATGCCAATCGTTTTGTCTCGAGGTAATTATTGAGGGCCTTCTCGCATAGATTGAGAGAAGTCATTAGGTTTTCAAGTTTCTCTAGCAGATTTGGTTTGTTCGTAGCTTCTATGACATTTGGAGTCGTTGCGATATCTCTCAGCATTTCCTGAAGAAATAATCATTTCTCCATTACCACAACATTAAGAAGAAATAGTGAATAGTAAAAGAGGGATAAAATTTAATAAACACACCTTAAAATTTGCGTCTACAGTATCAAATCTCTTTGAATCCTCGGGCAGTTGCGCGCGAATATCGTCGGATCCAACAAAAATACTCTCCAAGTATTGCCATTTGCGTTGCACTTCAAACCATAGTGCGATTACTGCATCAGCAGTGCCTAGTTTCTTCTGCCAAGCTGTCACTTCCATTTCAAAGAACCCTACGAACTTTGATGACATCATGTTCTGTACTTGATTCTGTAATGATAACGTTAAATTAAAAGTAAAAACCAACGTGTGGACCACAAAACTCACAAAGGCTCGCATCGACGTTTTTTGGATCGAACTTTTCGACGAATACTGAACGTTGCTCGTCAGTCGATAGATGAATGTGTGGACGAAATGTGTGCTTACTCGGCATTTTTGCTCGATCGAGTAAATCCACATGTGAGTACGAACAAGAGAAGAGACATGACAACAAACCAGAGTGCTCAGTGTTAAAATATTATTACCTGGTTGTCTTCCAATGTTTCCACAAGTTCCTCACTGGCTTTTGGTACTTTGATCCCAGTTCTATCATGAAGACCATAATCAAACTCCATGACAGCCCAGGTTGCTTCAAGCTCCCTGAAAAGTGCATCTTTAAGGCAACCATTCCTCATGTCGCCTTTTGGATTTTTCAAAAATCATTCCCTAACTAGGCGAATTTTCGCAAAGGTGAAAGGGGATAACCTTTAGAGGGATGGATTTTAAAGGTTGCTTCGAAAAAACTTACAATTTGGCATATATTTAATATTAAACCTTTAGTCAAAAGACATGTACCGAAAACAATTAAAAAAAATTGAGGAGGTAATTAAAATACAGTTTATATGAAACATCTTATTTCTTCGATTCAGAATCTTGGAATCGGGCCCAAAAACTACTTCTGGAATATAATAAAGTTCGTATAATTAATTTTTCTGTAAGAGTTAGGAATTTTGAAAGAAGCGTAGGGAAGTACAAGAATTCGTAACCCTAGAATTATTTTTGAATTTGGGTCCCTGTTACATTGATAAAGTAAACACAGATTTAGTTAGGTTTTAAATAGAAATGCCTTATTAAAGCAAACACATACTTGAGTGTTTTCTCCATAGCCATTTCTTTAACAGATTTGTCAACAATAGTTTTGACCTCTTCTTCGTATTTGTGTAGGTTTAGTGCGAGCAAGTCAGCCAGTGTTGTGTCATCATCGATATGGAACTTTACCTGAAGTAACAGAAAAGATTAAATAAACAAGTTATTTCCCGCTGCTTAGCTCCCTATGGTCGTAGTGTGGTGTTATACACGGTTACATTTTGATCGTTTTAATCCCTTGGAGGGTCGAACTGGTCCATGAAACACTATCGATTTATAAAGATAAAATTAAAAAATAATGTACTTTTTTTTTAATAACTCGAATCAATTCTCGCATGAGTGAATAAATAATGCGAACCGTTAGTAGGCAGCATTCTTATCAGTAACTGTCGCTGGTCAACGTGGACTCAAAAAAAATAGCCAATCCTAACCAAGTCCCGCCCCCGGGCGCGCGCGCCTTATACCTTGCCAATCAAACAGGGTTTTTGGCAAGGAATACGGCGCGCGCGCCCCTCTCACCCCGCGCACCCCGCGCCCCTCTCACCCCGCGCACCCCGCGCACCCCGCGCGACAGTGACACGTCATAGGAGTTTCCCCGGGTCAGTTTCTCTAAGACGTTATCGAAGTGCACTGTGTTATCTCGCGAATAATGACGTCTCGGAATTACGCGTATTCCAAACTTGAGTTCGTTGCTATGGTGCAGTTTTACGCAATCGCGGGTTTTGATGCGCAGGCGGCTCGACGCCTTTACAGTGAACCAAACGGGGTGGTCCAGTTGCTTGGCCAGCAAGGAGTCCGGACCTTACCCCGCTGAATTTTTATTTGTGGAGTGAAGTAAAACGTTTAGTGTACAAAAACGAGCATCAAACTCGTGAACAAATGAAAAGTGCGATAGTGGACGCCTTCGATGTGATAAAAAGTGACAGGGACACATTAGTAAAATTAAAAGACAATCTCATTAAACGTGCAAGACTGTGTTTCGAAAGGAATGGTTTGCATTTTGAACAATTATTACGTTATCGTGAAATTTAACTACCTAGGTACCAACCGTTATTAGCATAGCTCTTTCTAAATCGTTGTAAATAATTTTGATTCTTTTTAAATCATTGTACATAATTTGATTCCACATTTTTAAATACGGTATAACTAGCAGGCCTACCTACCGCTGCGCTGGTATGTCTTATGCACAAAACAGTTATGTCGGTCCTAAGCCCGTAAAAGTATGAAGGAAAATTTGGAATCAATTTGTTTACCTACGCAAACATCAGCTGAGCGAGTCAATAACCTTATGCTTGATCGGGCCGTGTAGGTACCTACACTGCCCGATACGCGTGGCGCAACTATTGGTTTCATACATTTTGCGAGTATAATCTTATCACTTGCTAATTTTTTTATTTTTTATGTTACATCGCAGTAAAAGCTTGTAATGAGTAGTATTTTGTTAGTTAAACCACCGGTCCAAGGGATTAAAACGATCAAAATTTAACCGTGTATAGCATCCTTATTAGCAAGACTATCGAATGGTGTAATACTACAGCATGTGATTTTATTTCGAAAATTAGCTGGTTCGATTCCTGGCCAGGATTATTGATTTTTCTAAAACTCAATGAGCCATTTTTAGTTTTCGTCAAAATCGGCCTCGAGACTCCTTTCAGCGTTTTTTGGTATTCCTCATAGTTTCGGATATAACCATCCTCGCGCAGTTGAACTTGTAAAAAAACTTGAAAAAAATTCTACTTGTATAGTTACTATAATAATGCTACAACAAAAAGCAAAAAAAAAGTTCTTACCTTATTATTATCAGCAATCCGTACTACAAAATAATCTATGTATTTACACTATCTAAATATTGTTTCTACTAAATCTAATTAATGAATTCTGATAATATTATTGAATGGTGAGGAAACTGCTGCGACGATTTGCTGCCAGGCTTCAGATAAAAATCATGTTGTCTCATTTCTTTCGCTAAAGTACTTGTTCTATTTCCCTCTTGTAATTTAGGTCTTCTATAGTCTTGTATTTGTAGAAAATTGTCATATTCTTTCATTCCATTCTCATAATTAAAACTATCGTTTTCTACATCTAAATCAACAGCTAAATCTTCTAAAGATTTAAATTCACTTTTAATGTCATCTAAAGTTGTACTATTTTTAATTGTAGACGATGAGACATGAGTGTGCGTTGTATTGATGGTCATGACTTGCGAATGATCCGGTTTCTAAATTAAAACATATTATTCTGATTACATATTTACAGATTAAAAATATATTACACGCTATTGAAACTTTTTTCGTAAGTGAAGTTTACCTTGGTTGCCATCATAAGTTCTAACCAATGCCTATCTTTAATAGCTGGATTCTGTAGATCAGTGACGGCTCTTAAAGATGTCATCAAGTTCTTTATTGTGGATTCTATTGCAATGTAGGGTTCCCTGTAATAAAAATATACTGCAGTCAAACATGTCAAACTGTTATCACTTATGTTTACTAGATCGACATGCGCTGCTGGATGCTGGGCTCTTCTCTTAACAGCAGCCTCGCGAGGCATTTGCCGCGCAAAGCAGCTCGGTCAGTGTGGACGTATTTCGGCCGAGGCAAGCGTGCGCGCTGCCGCCCCGCGGGCGAGCGACCGAGCGTCCGAGCCATCCCGTGTCGGCTTTGTGTTTTGCTCACGTATATGTATGTTTCGTGTTTCTTTAATAGGGTATACTTTACAGATCAAGTTCTCAAGGTTATAAGATCAGGATCTGACGACGGGATCTAATAACATAATAAGGCTAACTCAAGCTCACCATGTCCTCATCTCCTTATCCAGTTGTCGCAGATCCTTGGTAAACCGCTTGCACTCCTGGTCCATGCCATCGGCATCAATCTTCTTCCATGGCGACTTCTTCCAGAACTCAATTGTGCCCATAACCAAGTAATAGTAATCCCACAATTGCTGTTACATAAAAACAAATCATCGCAAAATGTTTTATGGTATATTTTTGAATGAGTTCTTACGTTACGAGCCCCTACTCTAGTCTTAATGCAATTTATCTTTTTCAATATTCATTGATTTTAAAAACGAATTAAATTAATTTCGAATAGTTTTATTGACTGACTGACTGATAGACGTGATATCAAGATTAGTCAAAACAGTCGGCCAATCCAAATATTCAATCTATCTTTGGTTTTGACATACTAGAGATATAAACACTATTTCTACCTCTATATTTATTTAATTTAATCCTGTTTTACTCCTGACACAGCTTTTATTCTTTCATTCTTTCAAGGTTTACCTTAGATATTTTAAGTTCACGCCTGCACTGTTTCAGATGCTTCTCATCAGGAGGCTGGATGTCGAACAGGCCGCTGGAGGTCCTCAGTCCATCCAGTATTTCTTCAAAACCTAAAAGTTCCAGGTGGACCTTGTCTATTGTCCTGTAAGGCTCTTTGCACGACTCGAAGAACATCTACGAGGAAGACAAACGTATCAATATTATATTTATGTGCAGGAATTGTATTTGATGAAGAGGCTGGCGCATGGCTGAGCAATCGACTGACTGACGGAACAAATATTATTTTTGTATGACCTACAAGTATTTATTCCGGGTATACACAAACACTCAGATTTGTGTATATGTTAGTTTCTATGTTTGTAAACGCGCCCACGATACAGGAGAAATACCTAGTTTGGGGCAAAGTTTCACTAAATCAAAAACGACGGGTTACACTCTGGGAGTGCCGGCAGAAGTGAAAACTTCAATAGTAATAAATACACACTATACACACTACTACTACTTACGAATTTTCGATCAGGTCACGTGTCCTGACGCGAGTTTAACATTTTTTACCCATTCCAAAAAAGTGCACAACGCCGCTAAAGAAGGTTTCACTTCAAAAATATTACATTATCTTTTGTATTGCACTATACGCCTGTCGTTGAAGAAATCGCCTCCACATATATCTGAAGTTCTGCGGCAGCACTGCTACGTGTTACCGATATCAGAAACAACATACCTCTATAAATACACTAGCTGTTGCCATCGGCTTCACCCGCTACAACTCGAAAATTCTCCCACGGGGACATAAAATCGGGATAAACACTGTCCTATGTGTTTATCCAGATTATAAATTATCTGTGTACCATATTTCATCCAAATCCGTTCAGAGGTTTATTCGTCAACAAGTAACAAACATCCCTCCATCCATCCATCCAAACAAACTTTCACGGTCATAATATTAGTCTTTAATAATTTAAATAAAAATACCTATATATATGTACTACATTTAAAAACTAAAATTAAAAGTAAAATATTTACAAAAATGACAAAATGAAAAATAATATTAGTAGAATTAAATCATACTACGACATTCGCGTAGCAACTTCGGCTCCGTTGCTACGCGTATTTCGTAGCGACGCAACGATAACGACGGCAGCCTTCCAGCACTTCGCTCAAAAGTACTAGGCTGCCAGTAACACGAAGGGGTCGCAATTTCACTTCGCGTAGAGAGCAGCGCGAAAAGCTCCACGCCCTCTTGACACATTCCACCCCTCGCTCCACATCAAATCTAGACGAGCGAGATAGAGAGATCTGTTTGCTTATTAAATGAGTGTGGCAGAAAACAAATCCGTTCCATAACTTGATGTTTAACTTCAAGACAAATTAGCGCAGCCAACATGCACCCTAGCCTATGTGCATGCAAAAATTATCCTTTTGCGCACACAGACTGATAAGAACATCTGACGTTCGCGAGCTAAAACATCCTTGGAAAACAGCCCGAAAATAAGTCACTATTATCGAAGATCAGAACCAGAAGGAAACAGTTTAACTGAACCTAAAATAGAATAGATATTATTCCTCACTATTTATGTTTTCTTTTCAATATAATAATATTTATATTTTACTTAGTACCATTATTTTTATGATAAGTTGAGAAAGCTTAGAACAATTATCAAGATTTTAATATTAAGCTTTTCGCTTTGAAATCCAGCGTAGAACCGTAGCGCGGTCGTAGCACGTAGAACCGTAGCTCGTAGTATCGTAGCGGCTACGCGTTGCTCTTGGATATTCTCGTAGCCAACACAGCATTTCGATATTTTCTTACCAGGACAGCAAAAGTTAAAGAGGACTAAACTATATTTTCAGAATGCGACCCCATTCGGTCGTCAATGACGTCACCAAAATGACGTAATAGCAGCAGGAGCCTTCAGCATTTTTGTACAAACTACTAGGATATCAGAAATAACAAGAACATGCGGAAAACGAATTAAAGTCGCGTTTATGAGTGAATTGAGGGGCGGAAAATATGAGGGCCAGGAGTAGTGTATTTCTATTTCACTTTATTGTGTGGCGAGGATGTTGTTAGAGAGTGACAGAAGAGTGCGAGCAGGTCAAGCAGTGTGCAACGGGGGTGGAGCGATAGGCTATAATTGATGTATACATGAGACGGAAAAACATCCACGAAAAAGATCAAGTTAAATGAAAACATTGGTATACAAAAAGTATGAAGTTTTTTGTCACAAGAATAAATAAGAATTACAAATAAGAAAATCGTAAATAAGAATTATATTTACAGGGTTTATGATAATTGATAAACAATTCTTTCCGTTATACGAATGCATATAATAGAGTAAGTCAACCAAGACGATTTTTATTAACTTTACTGTTTTAGCACCAAATTATTTTATTACTTTTTTTTTCATTTTATTTAACCTATATTACCCAGTTTTGGGACAAAATGTATAAATAAAAACGTTGTATTTAAAGAAATGTACTTCACAGCCATCATCTTTATATCGTTGTGCCGTCCAGCGAACGTCGCTCGCCAAACGTAGCGCCAAGCGTTAACGTAGCCGTGCGGAAAGCTTCAGGAATCCGAGCGAAGGTACCAGGGCAATATAAACTGTCAGTAGTGTGATTATTCCTACAGGCTCGCTCAAATCAGGGGTTGGAACCCCGAATCTCCGCCCCTCTCGGCTACGCCACTGGCTTTACCCGCCCGTAGCGTCACGTGCTCACGTAGACGTAACGGTTCGAAAATTTCGAGCGAAGGTACTAGGGTAATATAAACTGACACAGGTATGTTTATTATGATTGTACAGGCGAAAAGCCATCGTTATTATTATATTCCTTTAATCACTTTTGATTGTTGGAAGTCAAAACTTTTATACGTTTCTGTATTAACAAGTTATATCATTCAAAACGCCTCTTATAATTACTACAACGCGAAATTCGAGACGAAGATAATCTAAAATCCCTAATCAATGTCTAAATGTAATTTAGTTTTTCCTAAATAATCGGTCTTATAATAGTTCACTGTGATGACACAGTATCTTGCTGTGCAAATTCTGGCTCACACAAGGTAGCTACGAAGCTACGAAAAATCTTGACTCTCGTAGCTCTCGTAGCACTCGTAGCGTGTGACATGGTAAATGACGTTACCATTCGGAAAACTTCAGGCTTCCAAGCGAAGGTACTAGGATAGTAAAAATTGAAGGCTGTGTCATTATTTCGATCATTTACTGTGTTTTAGTTATGATTTTTCGTGTATACATATTATGTACATTTATTAGGCAAGTATTATCTTGATTTATACGTGACTAAGGCCCACTTGCACCACAATCACTAAACGGGTTTAGCGCTAAACTGCCTTAGAATATCACTGTATCCCTGTCAAATTGTTTGAAGTTGACAGAGACAGAACGATGTTTTAAATCAGTTTAGCGCTAAACCTGTTAAGTGATTGTGGTGCAAGTGGGCCTAAATGTATATTATAACAAAACTACTATAAGCACTATCTGCGTGACGTGCTCACGGTGACGTAATCATTGGGCAATGTTTAGGATTTCGAGCGGAGGTACTAGGGTGACATAAAGCGATATCGATGTGGTTACTACGACTGTTCAGGCTGTAGTAACTTGCCCTATGATTCTATATCGTACATATACACAGCATTTTTGTTGTGCTATTGCAGTTTTAGCCCCTTTTTTTTGTTTAAGCCAGTGACAAAGTAGTTCAAATATATTTAAATCCTAATTGTGTATAGAAAATATTCAAAAACAGAACAAAAAAAATCAAGAATATTTGCTCTTAACTTTGAAATGCTGAAATGCATTATGATATGTTATGCAATTAAATTATGAAAAGCTGAAATGCAGTTCATGAAATAATTTACTGTTTACTGTAATAATGTGCAATCGTGACAGTGCAGGCATTGACTGTTGACACTGACCTTACTCGTTAACTAGAGAGAAAGAGAGAAGAAAAATGTTAATTTGAGATGCGTCACAAGTGCACACAAGTAATTTTTATGACAAAAGGAAAGTTATCGTGTGTTTCACGCAGTATAAATATATAAACTAAAGGTTTTTACATTGCTAAAGGTTTTTACACGGATGCAAAGGGATAAGTATTTTGTGAACATGGTTTTACACTAGGGCCCCACCCTAACGAGAAATGACATAACATTTATAGTACGAACACTTAAAGACTGTTATCACGAAAATCGATGGGAAATGCCGTCTGTGTGGCTCGGCTGTTATCCAAAATGTATATCAAAAATATGTACGGGTAGTATGGCAACTATTGGACGAGAAAATAGCGTTAGTGACGATGTTTGGCATGTCCAGACGCGGGTCCTGTCCCGTCACATCAACACTGACACGTCAGTTTCACGAAACGCATTAAACACCACTCGTCCGTAATTTCATAAGACCGACGTTCCGACTCCATCGCATTGGCGTCCTATGGCGGTCACACGATGCGTTTACGATGCGTTGCGGAGCTGGAGCGGTATACCATACCTTGTCACACGACGCTTTGCACTTACCTGCGAGACGAGGCGGGGAAGGGTCAATTCGTTGTAGCCGTAGAGACATCGATCAGTTCTTTATTTTGCCACTGGGGCACCGCACCGCCCGTGTCGCCCCCTATGGATCGTACTGTACCACATCGTGTGGCCTCGCCCTAACAACCTTTAAACTATACAATATTGCGATAGTTCACATTACCTCCTTGTCCTTAAACTGGTCCCTGTACATGTTGAGTCTAAGATTGATGAGCGCCACGCGCTTGGCGATGAGTGCTGCTTGCGCGGCCTGTAGTGGCGCTACCGTGTTCTTCATCACCGTTGCTCTCTTCACCAAGTTGCGCCATTTCTCAGGCAACATATCCAGCTAAACAGTCATTAGCAATCAGTTGGTACTATGAATGATATTCTTTCACACAAAAGAATACTGAATGGATTTAGATAAAAGGGGAGATTTTGTATGGAGGGAGGCCCTAACGGTTGTCTTTTTTGGTTTTTTTTTAAAGGATCGCGGTGCACAACAATAATAACAAATTTAGATAGAGGACACTTACACAAACCAAAAATATAATCGACATAATGTCATAAAGGTTTCAGAATTCAGACGTGGAAATACAAGTCGAAAACTAAACCTTGAAGAACAACTTTTTGGTCTCTTTTCTCCCTGCAGAATTGCATATTGAATTATGACGACCGCTATTGAACTGGGCAACATCTCCAACGGGCATAAGTCAATTATGGTCTTTTGTCCCGGTATAAACGAGTCACGAGGGTGTAGATTCTTAAACAAGAGGCTAAAATGATCCATGATATACCTAGGTAGTTTCATATTTACTCCCTCGCTAAGGAGTAAGTAAATATAAACCGTGTGCACTGTAAATTAGAAAAATAATAATTTGATCTAATGTAATTTGCTTACCAGTGTATGTATAGAGTATTGATGTTCCTTCTCACCCTGGCATCCCGAAAGCATTAACATTTCATACATCAATTAAATTAAATTAATAAATAAATAGGTACTTTTATTATTTTTTAATGATTTTAAAAAACCCTCCTTATATTTATTTCATATTGTGTGTACGTAAATGACTAAATAAATATACTTAAAGAGTATAATATAGTTCTACTATTTCTTCACCTAGTTTAGTATTTTTACGAGAAACAAGACCAAATAACATATAGGTACCTACATAATACTCGTAATATAATACCTGTTCATAGGTTTCTTCAGGGAAGTCGACACCGTACTCCTTGAGCACATCAATGATATCTCTAAGTGGCTCAAACATATGTTGGGTATCGGCGTCTATCTTAGCGCGAATCTCATTGAGAACCCCCATAATCTTCAGAAGACCGTCGTAATCATCTTCTGCTAGTTCTACGTCCAACTCTTTGGTCGCATAAGCTATGAACGCCTCAAGGTCATCCAAACTAAAAAAAAAAAACAATTGGTGCACTGATAATTATATAAACTACGCTACCAAAATAAGGCTGAATATGTCAATGGCCTCCTCCATCTGTCAACTATCATTTGAAAATTATGTTTAGGAATAAAATACTTTGTGCTTTGTTTTCAATAATATTTAGTGTCGTTATTAGTTCTTATTACGGTCATTATAGTAACATGCTGTTCTAATTGTATTTTAAGAGCGTATTTCATAAGTTAGCATATATCGTCGAGCGATCTTTAAATTAGTCACAGAAGTAGGAGCCCCGCTTTGCAGGGCTCCTAATTCTGGGTGGTTTAATAAAAAAAATCTTAATGAAATGCCGTTTGGTTTTCAACACTCTTAAGATACAGAACATACCTTTTATGCACGTGTTGTTTCAAATCTTCTTTAAACAGGTTGCTCCATTTGCATATGATATTCATGATGGCTTGGTTGAGCCGCTTTAGGTCCAATTTCAACCATCCGTTGACTAGATATTCGGTCGGCAACGACTCTACTTCATCGTACATTGCGTTGTACTTGTTTATCTGGAAATGTTCACGATTCTCTACATACGAGGAAGTGAGACAGGAAGTCCAAAGAAACGATAGATGGACCGTGTAAGGGAGGACATGGTTAACAAGTTTCAAAAGTGAGTTTTAATAATTCTATGGAAAGAAAAATTATTACAGCCTCACAGGCCGATCTTCCGGGTTAAGCCGCGCTTGTCGATGTTGGTCTGTGGATGGGTGACTACCTGTCCTAACGAGTTTCATCCGTGCCTTGTAAAGCACGTAAAGCCGTTGGTCCCGTCTGTCATTTGTAGATCTTTTAAAGTCGTTTCTATAGTCAGATGCTCTAGAAGTCTGACAACCAGTCTTACCATGGGGTATTGTATTACCCAGTTACTGGGTTGTGGATGTCCGATAGGCAGTCGCTCCATGTAAAATACTGATATTCAGCTGCATCTGGTTCGACTGGAAGCCGACATATAGTTGGGAAAAAGACTAGGCAGATGATGATGGAAAGAAAAATTCGAACCGCGAGCAGGATCCTGCTCGAATTGTTATTAACATTACCTCTGCCTGATACTGTTCGAGCGTAGGCTTCACCTCCGGTGGATCACATCCGTTCTCAAATCTGTACTTATCAAACTCCTCCGGCGGTATAATACGACCGTACTTCAAGAACGCTGCCAGAGTTTCTTGTCTGTCTTCCAACCATAACGGACGGTACTTGTCATATTTCTAAGGAACAAACGAAGGTAATGAAGCTGAAAAGGCTGCGGCCTGCGGGAATGGTACACGAAGTTTCCACGGTCCAAAGACAATAAAAAGGAACAGGGTGTGTTTTAGTCAGTACGAATATAATCTTTCTACGTACTCTCATTTTGTCTTTTCTTCCACATTAATCCATTTACGGCGTCATAATACGCGTGCAGGTTGGGCAAAGTGTTACTGGGTTTTCCCATCAGGAACTCATAAGTAACACCCATGAAGTCTGGATTTGTTCCAAATACATGACAACAGGCTCACCCCATATGCATGGGGCTTTAATATAACTGGAATCTGAACGCACTATTAGATACGAGCCTGTACATGATATGTTGATATTACAGAATTAATTTAGGAAAAGAGTATAACTGAATTAAAGTGGATTAAAAATGAAACTTACACCCGCATACGCAACTACATCGTTGATGCTATTTTCAATTCTCTTCAGCATTTCATGGTAGAGATCAATCATGCCGGTCTCTTCAACTAAATCATCTGAAACAATAACAGATAAGCTAAAGAATCGGGCGTTCCTTCAGAATTACATGACAGTAAATCATTAAAGCTTTTAATTATTTTTACGCATTAACGCACGCGCATAATAAAGATTTTTAAAGAAAGAAAAATTCAGCTGCGAGTGGCACTTGAACCCGAATTTTCTGGATATTGTATCCCGGACGTCAATGGAATGATTTCAAACTATTTAAAACACTATTAGAAGAGATGGGGAATAAAATATTCGGCATCGACGTTTGGAGCTGCGATAGCCTAATTGGTAAGGCGTCTGGAGTACTAATCCTGAAGACGCGGGTTCGAGTCCCACTCGTGGCTCAATTTATCATTCCTCGAAGTATCTTTAGTATATCATTAACTAGATACGGAGCGACTAGACTGGTAATGCATTTTATGCCCAAGCTTGGAAAAGTTTAGATGTAGAATGCAGTAACAGTACTACCTCCCAATTACTACACAATTAACAATAACCATTCCAGTATTAGCACAAGCATAGCATTTTCACGAGGATGAAAAGTGAACTCCTTTCACTGATGCAGTCATAAGATCTTCAAGTGATCTCTCGCTTCTCTAGCCAGACGATGCTCTTCACGACGTTCATCAATCTCTGCTTGCTCCTTTTTCATCATCATCTAGTCTCCTCGTCTACTTCTTCTAACTCTTCTTACTCAAATATGTCTTACGATTCTAGATTACTTTCTTCTTCTATTACTTACGTACATTTTCTAATCCATCTCATAAAGGCAAAAATTCAGGCAACCGCAAAAGAGACTTATGCTATGCGGCCAGCATAAGTCTCTTTTGCGGTTGCCTGAATTTGTGTTAGAAAATAATACCTTCATACGAAGCTATAGGGACGACTTCTGGGTCTATCCTAGGGAACATCGTGGTCTGCAGGAACATGTCTTTCATCATCTCCATCAACGTACAGAATAGGCCTCTCTCGTTCATCACATCCAATGATGGCGTGAAATGTATGTCTGAAATAAGGTATTGCTTGGTGGTAAGGCTTTTGCTTCACCATCAAACCTTAAAAGATACAGGCTGGGAGTAATTTTACTACTGGCTTTTCTCGCCGCTCAAATATAATTTAAAATATTGGGAAGCTGTCAAAAAATGATCAAGACTTGAAGACTATAATATTAAAAATAGGATAAGGTTTTCTTATAACGGGGCCACACTAACGGGAAATGCCGTTAATTATCGCGATGATATACGTTTATACGAAAATTTGTAGTCAATTATCCCGATATTTCACGGCATTTCCTTTTAGAGTCAAGTGCACAAAATACATAAATTTAACTCTTTAAATATAGATCTCTATCTAGTGTTAAACTATTCCATTCACTCCACCCAGAGCGAGACTAATCTTTTATCTATCTATCTTCTTACTATAATAAATCTGTAGAAGGGTCAATTCTGTACATTGAAAATATTGAAAAAATAAATAGCGGGGGGTGTTGCTGGATCGATACCAAACCCAAATATATGATTATAAAAATTTTTGTCTGTCTGTCTGTCTGTTTGTGCAGGCATCACGTGAAAACTAACGGTTCGATTTCGATGAAACTTGGTATAATTATTCCTTATTATCCTGGGCATAACATACGATACTTTTTATCCTGGAAAAATACGTAGAAAAAAATCTTATTTTTCAGTTTTATACATAGACGTTGTTCTGTAGAACCGCGAACACACGTTGCATTACCCGAAGTGGATTCAGCGCCGTAATATTTATAAGATGTCATTGTCAGAGTTACTTAAAATGGGGAAATAAACCATCCACGCGAAGACCGACATCCGCGCGGAGTCGCGGGCGGAAGCTAGTCATTTAATAATTTGACATAAATAAAAATCAAAAATATACGCCTACAAGTTAGTAATAAACAAAGACATTATGAGAGTTACCTGGATCAATAAGCTCCGCAATTATTTCCATGAATGCCACTCTCGGTCCTTTTTCTAAGTTAGTATTTTGCTCGAACAAATCTAAACTACACTGCACAGCTTTCATTACTTGTCGAGAAACCTAAAACATTAAATTTTAACATGACAGAACAAGATGATGCCTTTAAAACTGTTTTTTTTTTTTAAATTTTAGGTGTGTTTGCTTTGACTCTAGTCTAGTTAAGAGGTGACTGCTGTAACCTTATGGCCTCACGACGCCTTAAAGCCAGAATACTTCCAGTGAGGGAAGGAGGTGGCGCTAGACGACTTGTATAGCTCTGTCTCTTTCCATCACTGGAACCAGATATTTTACAGGTTGTCCCGTATTCCAGGTACAAACTTAGAAATGCTGAAAAAATACCCTTCGTGAGAAACGGACAAACGTAAGTGATTTTACAAAAGTTTCATTTATTTTTTCAACTTTATGGCGTTGGACAGGACAGACTTCAAAGTGCAATTACCAGCCCGTCCACGTATTTTACATAAGCAGGCCATCGCTCTGCTCTGAAAGCCGCTTCCTCCATTTCTTTTCTCTCAGCTTCTATATCAGCTAATTCTTCTGGATCTACTTCCTCTTCAGCCTCCGGTATAGATTCCACCTCCTCCCCTATCAAAGATAATATAATCATAAACTAGTGATTAGTAATAAGAAGAATAAATCCCTACGTATTGAAGGATAATCGAGTTTAACGTCCTTGTGGAATAAATTACGTTATAACAAAACGACTGAAATTAAAATCGTCATACTAATAGAACGTTTTATTTAGCATTTGCCATTTAAAGCAAGAATTTCCCAACAAAAATAGCCCTTTTGGACCCATATAATAGTTTGGCAAACACTGGACTCGACAACGAAACCGCCACCGCGCCGCGGTCCACTGTAGACAGGAATATCACGCTCGTTCCCGCACCCGCGCCGCTCACCGCAATACGCTACCAGTACCGCCAAGCACTTATGGTAAGGATTACATACCTTCTGCACGTCGTTCTTCTCGCTCCTTATGCTCAGCTTCTTTTTGTTCTCGTTTCAGTCGACGAGCTTCCCGTCTTTCAAACTTAATTTGTTCTTTTTCCGCCTTCTCTTGGTCTCTCGCTTCTTTAGCCACACGGTGCGCTTCACGACGTTCATCAATCTCTGCTTGCTTCTTTGCCCTGGCCGCTTTTTCATCATCATCTAGAGTCGCCTCGTCTACTTCTTCGAGTCCTTCTTCATCGAATATATCCTACGAAAAATAAAATTTGTTTTTTTTCTCAGATAAAACTAGGTAATTCGCCTTAGTTGACAATACGCCCCGTCTAGCTAGCATTCAAAGTTACTGCTCGGAACCACACGCGAATTTGGCCACTCTTGGCATATAACAAGGACGAGGCAGAGGGCTATGTTATTCGCCAACAGTGGCCACACTTGCGTTTAATTCCGAGCAGTAATTTTTAATGCTAGAATGATGGGGCGTTTTATCAACTCTTGGGCGTATTACCTAGTTTTAACCTACATTATGTTCATACCGCAGTCAAATCATTACCTCTTCCTCTTCCTGTATGTTAAAAAATAGCTTATAATTTTCTGCCAATATCCGTTGAAACTCATCGTGGCTAGCCAAGATTTTTTCTCGCCTGAAGAAATAACAGCGATTACAATAATTTAATCAAATAACACTGTATTATAACTATGCGACAAAAAAACACATCAAATTGGTTCAATGTTTTTTTTTAAATATTACTTCAACATCACACTGAAAACAACTTCATGTTGTGGTTTACGTTGATGGTGGTTAGGTTAATAAATTAAGGCAACTGGTATTTATGTTGATGTGATGGACTTTTGCACCTAAGGGTCAGCTCACACCAAGAGGCGACGCAGCGCGACGTGACGCAACGATACTGCAAATGTCTATCTTTTCGTGTAGTAAATAGAGTTAGATTTTGAGTAGCTCTATTGAAAAGTGCGCGCAGCGTCGCGTCTGTGTGTGACTTGACCCGTAACTTTATTTTTCATGCTCTATGGCCTGATTTTTTTACATTAAGTTAACACATATTGAATCCGTGACAGCACCTGGCCAAGAACCTGCGGTTCCGTTCCCTGACGGCGAGCAGCTCCATTTTGTCGAGGTTCTCCTTGCGGTTGTGGAGCGGCACGTCGCCCCACAGCGCGATGTGTTCGAGTCCTGTCTTCACGTTGTTCTGCGCCGTCAACACTCGCGCTTGCAAAGTGTTTATCGCTGCGTACACTTCCGCCATCCAATCCGTAACTACATAGAATTGTATATTATTATATCTTTTGGACAGAGCGACTGCTAAAATTATGAATAATGGAGAAGTATAGATTTACTGATTTGAACGGTAAATCATGTGGGAAAATATGCGTTAGATCTCATCACTATCTTATAATTTATCCTGGACATTCTGCTCATTAAGTTGTAGCTAGAACCGAGCATATAGAAATTTCTAAAAGCTCCATATTGATAACCTACGTATTAATCGCCGGCAGCTTAAAGTGAGTTGTAGATAGGTAAGACATAGAAACAGGTATACAATGGTGGTACAAAGGTGATGCTAGACTATGGTCTTCACACGACGATCTCCGGCCACCGTAGGCGCGGGCATGCGGGCGGCAAGTAATGGGCGACTCGCTGTCCGATCATGGACCATGCGCAGGTCGACGCCGCGTTGTGTTCCACGCGCGCCTCAAAAAGTGGCAGCACTATGACGGGGAGCCCCTTTGGAGGGCCAAAACCTGTCGGGGTCGCGGGACTAACGAGCTAAAAAAAAGTCTCTGTTCTTACAGTCGTTGTCCCAGATGAGCTCCTCAACGCCGCGCCCCAGCAAAGTGTCTATGGCGGAGATCTCCTTCTCAATGAGCGCAACTTCAGTCTCATGGCTTCCCTCACGGATCGCGTTGTACCACGCTATGGCGCGGTTCAAACGGTTCATGTCGTACTACAGTTAAAAAGTTAGTTTAGATATCAATTAAATAACCGCCCTTTAGCAAACGTAAAGCCTCATTTAGACGGAGCAAGAACTCGCATGCGAGTTTCACTACATTGCGGTTTTTGTTTAAACAACTGATTTCGTTGTATTTACCTATAAAGTCCACAATGTAACGCAATTCGCATGCGAGTTCTTGCATCGTCTAAACGAGGATTTAGACTTTAGAATGGATTGAATAATTCGACGCTGTAGGCAGGAACCTCGGTGGCTCGATTAGAAAGAGCGTCGGATGTACTGAATCCGGAGGATGCACGTTCAAATCCTTGTCGTGGTTAGAATTTTCTTCCCATACAAAATCTTTGCCTTTTATCATATTATAATTATGATCTCAATGTTCGAATAGGGTAAAACAAGACACATCAACCAATTGACACATTTTTATGTGCTGCCAAAACGCTACTCCCCTATCGATATTGTATCCACCTAATAATCCGACGTTAATTTGATAACTGAACTACGGACTGTTTCTTGATTTTAAAACCAGTTTACATTACTTTAAAGAAAGTTGGATTTTGAAAGATCTTCGATCAAAATAGTCAACAATGGCTACATAGAGAGAAAGAGAAGACTCCAATTCAAGTAGACCCTCACATTTTTTACAGTCATCTAGTGTGCTGATATTCTTAAGAAAGAAAAAAGACGATATATGGCTTTTTCAATACACTATTAAGTTTCCCAACACGGGTGGTGTTTTCTGATAATGTTATTCAAACTCCAAAACAACATTAAAGCACTAAATAACTTTAAAAAAATATATATCACCTGCAACTTTTCATTCCTTGCGTATAAATCAAGCCCATCTTGCGGAATGCCTTGCTTGTTCAAATATTTCATGTAACGTATTTCACGCAATAACATTACAAGCTGCGAAAAGAATGATAAAGTGTTAAAAGTTTGATGTAACCTAACCAAGAGTTATTAAGCTTTCATACATGAAGAGGAAACTTCACCACAGTTTTTAGACTCATAGCGAATACATAAATGGCATTAATCTTAACTTTTTTTATGCCGAATTGGTAATCCTCATCCTCCTCTTCGCTCTAGGGAGAGCGGAGGGAGAGCGGGGGGGAACTGACTTAAGGTCATATCTAATTAGGACACCATGGGTGCAGCCAGGTCGCGGCCACGAAATAATAGAGCTCTTGAGAGAGCATCTCATCAGACCCTACATACACACGGCAAGCGGTTAAAAAGAAAAGCTCAAGAGTCTTTAATGGATTTTCAACTTTATACCCTAGCACCTGAGGCCTGATATCCACTTGGTCGCGCAATCATACATCTATTTTGTTAGCAGCAAGATCTGCCTGGTTACGAGGCCATAACTTCCCGGTGAAATATGGCCCTAAAACTAAACCGGTGGTCTCTTGAACTCATAAGCGCAAAAGCATTTATCAGGTTATGTAACTTTAAAGGAAGCAAGTTTTGTAAGTTATTGTTACTGTTTAAAGTTATAGTGTTGGGCGAGAAGTCAATATAAATGACTAACCTCTGGACTAAAATTGTTCCTAACAAAGGGTGGATCTCTGTATATGAGGTTCTTGGCGAGATGTATCTTGCAGGTTGGCGCTACGGTCAGGCACCACGCCTTAAACTGTTTGTCCTCCACCACGTTTAAGTAGCCCAGCATTTCATTCGTCTTTTGTTTTACGTATGCTGCGTTCTCTGATTCTGTGATCCTAAAAAAAAGCTTTCACCTTAGATACCAAATGCCGAGTTTATCTGGTCAAATTACAGAGGACATGAAATTATTTTTCAGACATCCCCCTCCGGCTCACTAAAGTTGAGACTGCAGAAAAGCTCCCAGCGAGCAACCAACAACCATGATGGACATGAAAAGATATAAGCTAGCTCGGCCGCTGCAGATGCACCCTGAGGTATTGCGAAGAAGCAGGACGTGACTGCGGAGTTTCATCCCAATGCATCCCACCTCTTGACCTGTTCTATAAGGGAGCTGTCTGAAGCTACTCCATACGCATAAAAGACGCCATCCGACATTGAATAAGAACACTTACGGATCCTCGAACATAATTAATTCCTCCAAAGGCGCCTGAATCCTCCTGCGAAGCTTGTGGATCCACCACAACATACCGGCAACTGGTGGGAGATAATTATCCACCATCGGTCTCTCCGGCCCTTTAGTTATTTTCTATTAAAAAAAAACTTTAATTTAATATTCAATAGCAATTTGGTATACCTATAGGACACCAAAACGGTCTTTTTTTTTTGTTTAGATGTAAGGGCTATCTCCCGATGTTTGACTCTAAGACTGGATCGAGTTGGGGCTGCTTTTGAAGCAGCTCCTACTTTAGGACCACTCTGGCCCGAGTTTCTATAGAGACTTTATAGAGCCAAGATCTGCGTAGGGACAAAGGCAACTTAGAGACATAGGGGCCTGCATTGTGGACATTCTATGAAGCAGCATAAAAAAAAACTGGTCGTCGCCTCGGGGCCTGCCGGATGATCCTGAGGTACCGCATGGTCATCGGTAAGGCAGCGAGCCTCATTGCTAGGTTGCCGCCATGATGAGATCTGCATGCGCAAGATATCCTGCATCCTTCCAATATAAAGGTAGCTTGACGGCTATTAGTGGAAAATGGTTATACCGTTATATGTAAAATCTTAAATTGGTGTTGGGTACCTTACAAATTTCTCCTGTATCGTGACAGCGTGTACCGAAGACCTCACAGCCTAGTAACAATAAAAAACAATATAATTATCTACTTATATCAGAACTCACCGCCATTTCTTCGTCAAATATTTCTTTGACAGCATCCAAATTAGCGTGCATATAATCAAGTATTCTAGGAAGCTTGGGTTTTAACTCTTGTTTGATTATTGGTCGGTGAAAAAGATCTCCTATGATTTGGAAAAACTGAAAATAAACAATATTAAATATGATATGTTGGGCCAAAAAAGTCGAAAACCTGGACTTGTAAAATCAATATATAAGTTTAAAGCTGTCTCAGAGTGCCTGTGGAGTTCCTAGAGAGGTGGCTTAATTAACTCCGACACCAGAGATGGCAACATCTCTCACCTTGAAAAAGTTGTCCATGTTCTGGCACTCGTCAAGTCCCTGCGAAAAGAGGGACGCCAGTCGTCGATCAATGTTTTCGAGCTCCGCCAAGTGAGCCTGGTTGTCTTTCAAGAAGGAGTTGTCCTCAGGGTCCGCCGGGTCATAGGTGATGTTGCCAAGTTTCATGTACGTATGCGAATAGTCATCTAGAACCTGACAATACATAAATATTACATCACGATTGATTTCCAAAGTAACTAAATCGCCAGGCAGTGCCGTGTAACGCCTGCCGGGGTCGCGGTACTGTAACCCTGAAACTTAAAGATTGAAGTGTTCAGAAATATGAAGATATGTGTGAAGAAATTGAAGTGTTCTTTCGATAGCCCTTTACGTTCCAGGGTCACTGTTCCGTGGATATAGGCAGTACGAGTCTGACAGTCCCTTCCGGTCCTTCCGGTCCACAGCGACAAGGTCGTGAACCGGCTGTTAGTTTGGTTCTCACCGTCTCACTACATTGCTATGGACGGAGCATCAGATCCTTACATTATTAATAAAAGGATTACAAAAAAAACATAGTCCACAATTTTTTAGAGATAGATAAAACAAAATACTCCCCACCTTCATACACTCCGCGCTTAATATCTTGCCTCTTAAGCCGCAAAACTCCACCTTCTCCAACTTCAGTATTTCACAGGTAGCTTCTAGAATATTCTCGATCATCCTGAGCCTCGACATGTAGACGTTGAACCGCATAAACACGCGGTCGAAGTCGAAGGACCAGCGCACGGGCATCACTCCGGAGGGAAAGAACGTGTGCACCTTGTCTCGATTCATTTCGTAAGTTTCGCTGCAATTTTGAAAAACATTTGAACGTCGTCCCGAACAGTAGGTAAAATTCTTGTACGATTGCTCAGAAATAGTGTGCGGCACATTTTTTAGCGTACTTAATCAGTGCCGCAAGGCTATTGCAATTGCAGCGACATAACGCTGCAACGTGTCAATGCAACATGTCGCGACGTCACTTCATCTTCTGCTGCTTTTCGCGGTCGGTCGGCTTCAAACTCGTGCCTTTATAAAGGATACGATTCCACCAGTGTGCTGAATTTTGCGGCACAGTGTGCGACTTCATGTTGTTTGCGAACTAAACTTCGCTACCGGAGTAAAGATTGTGCAGTAACATTTTGTGTTGTTCTAGCGCTTACAAAGATTAAGAACAGCCGATTACGGAACCAGATTACGGCTAAAGGTGATACCACCTTTATACGCGCTAATTTCTGCAGTGTGCGTGCTAAGCTGGTTACCAGCACCGAAGGCTGGAATTACCAGTGGTGAATTCGCGTAGGTACTTAAAAAGTAACTAATGTCTTATTCGTGCTGCCCGTCGCACCGCTTAGACCAAAGTCGTAAACAGGCCTAGTCAGCTCAAATGTTCTAAATGGCTCAGGACCTCCAATAAGTCAGTACGCTCTATTCACATGGAAACCCAGATATAAAGTATACTTTAGTAGATTATATTCACAGTCGTTGATACTTACAGAAAATGTGTCAAAATTGACAAAGACTTCCTTATTTTTAAAAGTTGCTCGTCAGGCTCCCCTTGGAATATCGATGGAGGATCGATGCAGTTTGAGCTCTGTTGTATTACCAGATTGCACACTTCACGAAGCAAAGCTGGCAATAGATTTATATAACACACATTAATAAATAAATGTACAATACCTAAATGGTAAAATAATATGGAACAACTGCTTTTTTGAAGTGAAAACTTTCTTTTAGCGCGCTGAACACTTGGGGAGGTAGAGTTCCTACAAATGACTGTGAGCCAGGACAAAATTATCCAGAGTAAATTATTCACATTTTTAGTTATATAAAAATTTAAACGTTATTACTTAAAATGAACATAGAACCAAAAACAAAATAGTGTATTGGCCTTGATAAAAGGTTCACTTCTGTCAAAATGTTCACTTCTGTCATGTGGTCGTATGTGAAAGACCAGAATTTTTGTTGCTTTCATAGTAAAAGCTATACTTTTACATTGCACTATCTATCCATGAAAGGTTAATGTCAATGTTTTACAAATAACCCTGTATAAAATACGTACGTATAAGTTTCTCAACACAACAGAAATATCTCGAATTCCCCCACAATAGGCCAATGCAGTGCAGCATTGGTCTGATCATAGGTTTGGAGTCCGAGAAATCGGTTGCTTCAAACGATTCGAAGTGGAGCTGCAAAGGTTTCTCGTACACGTAAATATCGCGGCATTCGACGATAGCTGTAATATTAAACATGTTTTAAATACTTCCAATATATTATATTTTCAATACGTCCATTTAGCACAGAGAACAGTTGTACGCCAGCACTTCAACCTACTCCAATCTGCATGGGCGTATCTATATAAGAGGGGCCTGGCCTCCAGTGGTCTTTTAGAACAGATTTGATCATCAGATATTGATCAATCACACACACGCCTTTTTCTTATGCTTTCGATATTTATGTGTAAAAGTATTTTAATTTATCAGCAAATCGGCATTTATGGCCCACTCCCTCTCACAGAGAGGACGCCTGTGTCCCAGCAGTGGGAATATTATAGGCTGATGATTAGAGCAAATTGGTGGAATGGCAACGACGGATGGATGGAAACTTGCTTGTTTATCTAGAGGTCCGATGCTGGACTTTTTACAATTTAGATGCACTTCAAGTGGAATGAGGTTGTGGATTTCCAGAGCTCGCTCCATTTTGTCTCATCTTTGCCAAGAAGCGTTTTTTAAAAAAAACGAAATGCGGTCAACGTTGCGAACTTTACTGTGAACTTTACTTTACTTTGGACGCAGCAACTTACATGCAGAATTGAACTTGCGCAAAAGTTATCCAGGTGTAAATTAACGCTTTATTCTATTTAAGACGCCTAGTTTTGGCCACAGTTTGTGCTTTGTGTTCAATATTGGAGCCGAAGTTTACACTGGATGTCAGCTCCATGCCCAGAAGCCCGACTTGATCAGTTACAGAAACAAAGTACCCAGAAAAGTAAGAGTTGGTCGAAATGACTCCATAAATCATGCTGCTTCGACCTACTCCTACTTCACGGTGGAAATATGCGCCTGTATACTGGTGATGTTAAAAGAGACAAGTTCCTTATTCGCGCATTGGGAGCCTTAAGGCCAAATCTTTTCACTCTACTATGGCCTCTCTGAAGGAATGAACTTTATCACCACTGGTTTTTGCAGTGGGCAAGTATGTCTCGGAAACAGTATTGTCACCTGCCTATAAGGTCAGATGATCAGATTGATCGTTCACTAAAAAACTGTGATATTCAGCTACGAAAATCAACTGGGATTCCAAAAGCAGGAAGCTTTCTGAGCTTTCTGTCTTACGTCTCGAAACCTTGTCAAAGGCTTCCGAGACAGAACCAGTACATTAGCACGATTTCTTCTCTCTTATGCACACGTGTATCCGAACATGTTATTCCATTTACAAAGACGAAGTGAATAAATAACTTAAATCCGATTTTATTTTTTGATTTCTAGAAGAATACACAAGCTTTTATTATTTGAAATGTTTTTCTGAGTCCCTAAAATCCCAAAGTCCCGGTTCTCTTTCGGAAGTCCTGGGTCTTTAAAGTTAGTGAAAGAACAGGATAATCCCTGGATTTTCGAGATCGGGATTTTCCGGTTCTATACCCTAATTCTGGGGTGGGCACGGCCACACGGCCGCTCCCCTCCCACCCGCTCTTTCTACGCCTATGCCAATCTGTCCAAACATGATAGATTTTCAACTTTAAATAAAAACCTAATATTTTAACCCATTTCAAAAAGAAAGTTATTAATTCCGTCTATATTTTTTAAACAGATTTGTGTAGGTTGTGCTGGCGTCTCTACCTATGGCTCATGTTGTGTAAAATTTCTCAATGAGATTGGCAACAGAATCTTGCCAGCGTGATCCAACCGGTTTTATAATTGGAACACTATACTCTAATATCTCTACCACAGGCCTATGTGAAGCAATGGACGTCCTACTGAGTTTAAATAATATCATGGTAAATATCCCATTTTAAGTTGTAATAATAGATCTTACCAGCAACCACATTGGTTAGCATGGACTTGAAGCAGCTAAGATAAACACTCTTCGTGTCCTCTAGATAGTGTGCCATCCTCTTGACGCGAGGGTCTCGCAACTGGGAGTATATGCCCTCGAGGTTCTTCAACCGCTGTGTGTAGAAGTTCACATCCGCAGCCGGAAGCGGGAACTTCGTTCGCTTGAATGCTACCAGTAAAAAGATATGTCTTGAGAATTGAGGATCTATTTACACGTACGGCAACGACACGACAACTGCACAACACAACATGACGTGGCGTGGGCGAACGCATATTTTTATATAGAAAATAAATACTTTTGCCGTCATTACCGACGGCGTTAGTGATACTGACGGCATCGCAACGCGTTCGATACGTCAACGCAGCCACGTCGTAACGTCATTACAACCAGAAACGACGACAGTCGTCGACGTCACAGAAACAACGTTGCATCAACGTAACGACATCGTAATGGCTAACGACAATGCAACTACAAAAAGTCGCATCGACTATTTTTACAGCTAATTTTGTCACAGCGATGTCGTCAGGCTGTCGTTCGTGTGAATAAACGCTGAAATAAAGTTTTGGTCCAAATGTTAAGAAACAATCGGGATGGTTACAATACAAACATATTTTAGCTGATAGATCCGCTGTCTAAACATTCATATACATAATTAATTCACCTTACCGTGGTCCACATTTACTAATCACTCTACATGCAACTCCAGTAACCAAACTGTGTGAATATTTGCCCGACCCGATATTTAAGAGCAAAGTCTCTCTAGTCTGTCTCTACATCTCACCTATGTATGAATCCTCCGCCAGTAAGTCATGAACCTGCTGCGCCCACTTTATGATTGCTCCTTCTATGTTCGTCTTTAGGTACAAATCCACGTCTTCTCCATCGCTATAATGTAATGTAACGAACAGCGGGTCTAAAACGTCCACTTTAAGCAAAATTGTTAATGATTCACGTGCATTTCCAGCAACGTAATTGGCTATTCTTCTATTATTCATTCACGAAGTGAATCATTAAGAATATTGTTAAGTAGTCGTTTTATACCCACAGTTCATGGTTTAATATAGGATATGGTTGACATTGAGAGTATATTCTTATTCATATACACACAGAAAAACCCGTCGATTTTACATCCACTCTTGTAATCTAAGCCCCAACTACCTACTACTTAAATGCAGAACATTGGCTGTTTGGATGGACATATGGATGGATGTTTGTTACTAAAATTTTCGAGTGACTTGCAGGCGAAGCTGCTGGTAACAGCTAGTTTTATTATAAAGAGACAAGATTGCAAATTCAGTTCCGAGTAATGTTCGTTATTATCGTTGCTTTCTATATCTAATAGGGAGACGATTATGAGCTAGCATCTAGTACATTAAAATAATGTTCATACCTTTGTTTCAACCTTGCTTCCGCGTGGTATATAGTTTGCACACCCGCCGGCATTGGCAGCAGTACTTGACTAGACATTTCTCCTTTTAACTACAATTTGAAAATATTGGAATCATGATACCATCTATAACCCGAATCCGATTATTTAAGACTGGTAATCTTATCCTTAGAAAAGAAATTTTTACTTAATATGTTGACAGCATTATTTCCAAATTGCAAATCTAAATAGTTCGTCAGTTACGAGTTTTGAAAAACTCCGCGTCTGCTATTGACAAATTCTCAATGAAAAAACCTTGTAACACTTTGCCCGACCCAAAAATCGAACCTCCTCTCAGCAGTCTCGCTTGAGATCACTACTTCAATAAGGTATAATTCCAACTACGAACTCGAAGTAAATACTCAAATTACATTCTTGAAATTCTACTTTTAAAAAGATAACCATAAACTTTGACCAACCTGATACATCAAATTCCTCAGTTCATCGACATGTCTCATCATATCGTTCTTCACTATCTTAGGCCATCCTTTCTGGTTTTCAGGATTGCACAGAAGAGGCCCGATCACGTCGTCCGCCAACGTTATAAGATCCAGAAGTACGTTGCCAGATATTTCACCGATAGTGAGAACCTATAACGATTAATGTCAGTTAGGAACCAGCTATGCTATTCTCTAGAAGAAATCATATCGCTGGACTCTACCATGTGGCTTTTAAGATCGTCCAATCGCGAAGCGCCAGCGCTCACCGTTCGCGCCGCACTATTGATTTGTGTCGCTGCCAGTAGCATTAAGCATAGCAAACTTTAGTCCCAGCGTAGCGTGAGCGCTGCGGCCGCGTGGCTGTATTTATAGAGAATAGCACTGCGGTTCCATTGTCTCTGTTTTCTCGTTCAGGAAACTTTTAAACGTCCTGTATGTTGATCGCTGGCTGTTCACACCGCGGTATAGAACTCTGTTAGACAAATATTTCTAAACGTTTATCGCTAACCGCCATCTGTGGGATTATAGGATGTCGTGACGTAATTACAACTTCCGGTGCTTATGATGGTAACGACTTCTGACCACAAACCATTGTAAAAGTTCACAGTGTTTATGCCTCATCGTTAATTAATTGAAAAATGCCTTAGTAGAAAACCCTGGCAAAACTTATTCGAATTCGTAAATAGAAAATTACCAACCTGACGAATATTTGCCTGCGTGATTTTAACATCTTCTCCCTTTTTGAGGAAGTATACCACTTTCCCCCTACTAATGGGCGGAAACGTCATGGAACACGTGAGCATGCCTGCTGTGTTCATACGAAAAACGATCATTTCATACTTCCCGTGATCGAAGAATCTGTACAACAAATGCTGTAAAAAAAAGAAAATGAAAAAGGTACAGCGCATAAGCGGCTTTTATCAGCAATTGGTGCTAACAATCATTGCCAGGGCCATCTTTTACATTCCCCATTAGCCTCAAAGTGGGGTTCCTAACATGGTCGAGTTCGCTATTCACTCTTGTTGTTATCCGATCAGAGTGCTTCGCTAAGTGTACTTTGCCCACATTTTTTGGTCTTGCGCCGCCACTGACTGGGGTCTTCAAAAGGTAGAAGATGGCCCTGATTATTGCCAAAAGTGGACATCTTGGCGCAATTCTTGCCAGAAGCGGAAGCAACATACATCACCGTTTAGAACGGCAGTGTCCCTGGTAAATTTTTTTTTCCTGATCGCATGGTGTAATATAACTAATTTAATAAAAAACAACACTCACTCTCTCGTCACCAGTAATGAACTTAATCCATTTTTCTTGTTTTTGCTTAAGAGTTCTTAGCAAATATTCGCTCAAAAAATCCAACCGCAGATCAGCTTCTTCTTTCTGGTGTAATCAAAATCATTAATGATAAAAATATTAAGTATAGAAATATTTTTATTTTTGCTGGATCATCGAAATTATCAGCATTGTTCAGTAAGAGGAACAATAAAATGCGCTGGTACTGCGAGGTTTTATATTACGATAAAAACTTACATCACCCATGTTGAACTAAAATGATATTGTTAGTTACACAATAATTATCAAACCATTGTCGTAAACTAAAAATAACTTTATTTAGGTATTAGAAATCCTCAAATACAGTTGAAATTATTGTTGGAATTGTTTATTATAAACAAAATAATTGTCATAGCAACCGGAATGTTTTTTTGAATTTCGAGCCAAAAAGCAAGGCGGGAAAAGTGTTGCAACTTATTTATCATAATATATAAAATTAAAAATACTAAATTAAAATAAAACTAAACTATTATAGAGCATCGAAAAATTCATCCTCAACGCTGACTAATGTGCGCTGACTGGTAATGTGCCCAAGGGACCGCCAGTCCCTTGGGCACATTACCGGCTGACAGCGTTGCCTCTTTGTATGGCAATACTTAGCTTCTGGCTAAGGTAAAAGCCATTATATTTGAATTTATTAATAGGTACAACAAAGGTGGGCAATTAGTTAGTGCTAATAAAAACACATGATATTTGATTAAATGTTTGAAGTTGTTCGGCTGATGTCCAAGCTAAGCTAAAATCTAAAATCAATCGAAGAAGAAAATCTATGGTGTTGTCTATAGGTACACATGTCAATGTCACCTACCTAAACGTCAAAATTACGCGCCAAAATCCGGCTTGGTGCTGTAAACTTGTTGTTTGCGCCTTTTGTTAAATTGTTACAAAACTTCTAGTAAAATAACGAATCGATTTGTAAAAAATATCAATAAATTGTGATAATGGAAGGGTTTGATGATCCCGGTGTTTTCTTTTCTGACAATTTTGGCGTTGAAGAGAACGAATCTCAAGATCAACTTAACCTACAAGCAGTGAAGAAGAAATTCAAAGAATTTATTCGACAGTTCCACACCGGCAACTTCAACTACAAATACAGGTAAAACTTAAGAATGAAACTTAAAAATGAAGAAAAATCTTAAGATAATTGCAGTAAAAGTAATCCCTAATATTGTTAGTCTAAACATAATTATAAAACGCCTTTATTGCTTTCAGAGATGCTCTAAAAAGGAACTACAACTTATCTAATTATTGGGTTGAGATTAACATTGAAGACTTATCTAGTTTCGATGAAGTGTTAGCTGAGAAATTATACAAGAAGCCCACTGAACACTTGCCTATACTTGAAGAAGCGGCTAAAGAGGTAAAGATGAAACTCCTAGACTGGGGTAGAGCACATATTTGGCACGATACATATTTTACGTCACGAAATCAGCTACATCAAGCCCTCACTTTTATATCATACTATTCTTTGAACAACCCAACCTTTGACTTTCATCTCCCTCTACCAACCTTCTATTTACATTAATTACTTGTAATTACAACTGTCAACCTTTTTAATGACCTGGGCACATTACTGGTCATCTTTCACTAAAAACAAATACAAAAATATATTCCCTCCTAAATGTCTAACAACTGAATGCATTCTGAGCTTTCATACATGTTCACAGCTGGCTGATGAGCTGACTGCACCAAGACCTGAGGGAGAAGAAAAAGTTGAAGATATCCAAGTCCTCCTGTCTTCAGATGCACATGCTGCTAATTTGAGAGAGCTGAAGGTATTTCACTTAATTTTGCCATATTTGTTTTCGCCCCAAAACAATGGTGTTTGAATATTTTAGTCTTCCTTACTTTCTGCATTTTTAAAGCAACATTTGATGATGTTTTTTATGGTGACTACTAGTATCAATACAATGAAATATTATATGGGGCAAACAAATATTCATTCAAAATTATTGAAATCCCTATAGTATGTCATGTATTGTTATTTATTATTCCTTAATGAAAAAGAACATTTTTATTTAGATTTTGTACATATACATTTAATAATATTTAAAAAAATATCTTTCAGTCAGAGACAGTCTCTCGGCTTGTTAAAATCCCTGGTATAGTAATATCAGCATCAGGCATCAAAGCTAAGGCTACCAAGATATCCATCCAATGCCGATCATGCCGCAACATCATCCCCAACCTACCTGTGAAGCCAGGACTGGAAGGATATGTGATGCCAAGGAAATGCAACACGTAAGTTAATTGATACAAATGAAACTTGTTACTATTGACAATAGATAACTATCTTAAAAAAAAATATTTAACGTCAGCCTATAAATCTTCGCACTGCTGGAACACAGGCCTCCTCTCCATGAGAGGGAGTGAGCCATAATAAACTATGCGGGACCAGAAAGAAAAAAAGTTGATTAATACTGCACACAATGTGGGTTATTATTTCATAAACTTGGTTGTTAAGGATAGCTAAAACACATATTATTTGACTCCTGTTTTAAAACATTTCTCAATCAGTGTCTTATGACTTAGTTTATTTACTAATTTTCAATGTACTTATTTATTTTTTATGGTCACAGTATCTGGTAGTGGGACTGTACGAATTACCGTGACCCCAGAACGTACAGGCCTATTGAAGGAGACCGTGGATTTTAGTCAGTACGAGTCTGACAGACCCTACCACTCTGCCCTGGGTGGGAGGACTCATTTGATGGCATTACCATGTAAAAAAAAGGTCACAGTATCTTCAAGTTCTCACAGATAGTACATGTTAGTTATTGAATAATTGATGAAAGAACTATGTCATGCAGACTAGAGTCTGAGAAGAACTGGAGAAAAAAACTCTTCAGAATGATCTGATTAAACCTTAATCGTTTTTTAAAGGCAATAATTTTTATTTGCAGGGAACAAGCTGGTCGGCCAAAATGCCCCTTAGACCCATACTTCATCATTCCAGACAAGTGCAAGTGCATTGACTATCAGGTAATGTGAAGCAAAAGCTTTCAACATCTTCTATCTTTAAATAATACTGCAATTTTAGATTTTAGGCAATTTAAAACTTAACAAAATGACTACTTATTTGTGGGATGTGATGTGTGTTGATTTAATGTTTCAAGCATAACATACAAAATCATAGTTATATTTCAATAACTAAAATAAATATTATAGCCTGGAACTGATCAATTGCTAATGAAAAAAGAAGTGTATTTTATTTATTTATTAAAAACTTTCTATTGTTTGTATTTTTTTGTATTCTTAATTTCTTTTTTTTTAGTATAAAAACTAAATTTGAACATTACTCCTGGCAGGTATTAAAACTGCAAGAAGCTCCAGAAAGCATCCCTCAAGGCGAGATGCCGCGCCATCTGACGGTGTACTGCGAACGTGTGCTGTGCGAGCGAGTCGCCCCAGGCGCGAGAGTCACCGTGCTCGGCATATATTCCATCAAGAAAATTGCTAAAGTTGGAGTGAGTTTTCAAGTTTTATACCTAAACAATCAAATAACTTGTAATATGTGTGCTTACTTTATAATGTGATAATTTAGTTCGCTATGCCACTGGCGTTTTACGAGCGTTGGCGTCTCTCCAACGTCTGCGACGTTGTCGTCACCTCTTTGCGTGGTGAGCGTTAACGTCCCTGAAAGCGAAGTTAACGTCCCGCGTCATGATACTATTTGAGTACTCGCCCGTACCCACGGACAGCGTGATTGTACCTGTGGCCAACAAACGCGACGTTAATGTTGTAAGGTCGCAAGGCGAACGCTTGCCCCTAAAGACTCGCGACGTCAACGTCGACATTGGGGAACGCCAACACTCGTATAACGCCAGTGAGATGGCAGCCTTACAGACAGCATTTATTCAAAGACATTCATTGCATACAAGCCTCAATATTATAAACTTCCTGGAACAACTACGTACTCAGTCACTGCCCCAATCGTACCCTCATAACTTGATCAATAACCAACTCTTGTTTGTAGAGGGAGGGTCGAGACAAAGGCTCAGTAGGTGTCCGTTCCTCATACCTGCGCGCTGTTGGCCTGACAGCCGAGGAGGGCGTAACTGGAGGCCTGAAACCCTTCACAGCTGAAGAAGAGGAGCAGTTCCGCAGATTAGCAGCTTCGCCTGACATATACGAACGCATTTCTATGTCTATAGCACCCAGCGTGTTTGGTGCGGTTGACATGAAAAAAGCTATCTCTTGTCTACTGTTTGGTGGTATGTATTGTATTTTGAATTAGCCTTACCTAAATTTTATCTTAATTAGAGCATCTACAATCTTTATTTGTTGATGTTTTAATTTTAAATATACTTTAAAATTTTGTGTAGTGGTCTGCCAAGTCTCTAGTGGACTTGAAAGGATATGCCAGTTTACCAGTACCCAGGTTGGTACCAGAGGCACCCTTACAAATATTTCAGTATTGAAGCCATATAGAAGAGAAGCACATTTTCCAACTATGTGAATGGTATGCTCGGAACTTAGTCACCAAAGCATTGATGAGTTATGTCCCTTGCCCATGAAAACACGAAATTCGCTGATTTACACATGTTCAAAACAGGAGCACGCAAAAGATTGCCAGACGGTCTGACCCGGCGAGGCGACATCAATATATTGCTACTGGGTGACCCTGGTACTGCTAAGTCACAACTGCTGAAGTTTGTGGAAAAGGTGTCTCCCATCGGCGTGTACACTTCTGGCAAAGGCTCCAGTGCGGCAGGTCTCACTGCTTCTGTTATCAGAGATCCTGGCAGTGTGAGTGACATTTTATTTCTAATAACTTTTACCCGTGGTTTCAACCCCGCTGCTCGGCTCCTATTGATCGCAGTGTGACGTTATATAGCCTACGGCCTTCCTTCATAAATAGACCAACACAAAAAGATTTAGAAATCGAATCGTTCCTGAGTAATCTCACACATTCACTCAAGCACATTCAGTCAAACTAACAAACTCTTCAGCTTCTTAATAATAGTTAGTTTAGATTCTAAACCACAACCAACAAGTTTGTTTTTTATTTATAGTGTGCTAAATACTAGTTTCTTTATCAAACATCATCATGTCACAGCGTAACTTCGTGATGGAAGGCGGAGCGATGGTGTTAGCTGATGGGGGTGTCGTGTGCATTGATGAGTTCGACAAAATGCGCGAAGACGACCGCGTGGCCATACACGAGGCTATGGAACAGCAAACTATCTCCATTGCTAAGGTAGACATTAATCTTTTTTATTTTAAAGTGTATTGGCAGAATTACCCACGATTGATTTATGAAACTCATTAATTTCGTTGTTTACAGGCTGGCATTACTACAACTCTAAACTCTCGCTGCTCAGTCCTGGCAGCCGCTAATTCTGTGTTCGGTCGGTGGGATGACACGAAAGCCGACGATAATATTGACTTCATGCCAACTATTCTATCAAGATTCGACATGATTTTCATTGTCAAGGACGAACACGATCAAAACAGGGACATTGTAAGTATCCAAATGGATATGTTCACGCTTTTATCCACATCAGAGGTTGACAGCAGTGTAATTGCCAGGACTCATAGTAATATCCAGAGATGAAGTTCCCAACTGTGAGAGAATAGAGAGTTTAACTGAGAATTTATTCCTAGCATATTACTTTAGTGTTAAAACAAACTGTCTACTTGCACCCTTAGACATTAAAATGTGTCTTAAATCTCTTTGGCTGTACCTTTACCTTATATTCAGCCTTAAACCCTTGCCCCTTTTCAGACTTTAGCAAAGCACATCATATCAGTTCACATGGGTGGTGACAGCGTGGAACGTGAGACAGCCGCTGGTGAACTGCCCCTGGCACTACTTCGTCGATACTCTGCCTACTGTCGCGCGCGCTGCGGCCCGCGTCTTTCAGCCAGCGCAGCAGAGAGGCTGCGCGCGCGCTACGTACTCATGAGGACGGGCCACTCGGTTCATGAAAGACAAATCGACAAAAGACTCTCCATACCTATTACAGTCAGGTATTTACTCAAAGCATTTTATAATATATATATATATTCTTTATTGTGCACAAAATTTACAATAAACTAAACTTAAAATTATATTCACAAAGGCGAGCTTATCTCTTTAAAGAGATCTCTTCCAGCCAACCTGTAAAACTGATTTGGTAATTGGATACACGGGGACAAGACTACACAGAATTATTAATAATAGTTAGTTAGTTAGTTAGTTTTACATAAAATCAAGTTCTTTTTTACCTTATTTGGACTTGAAATTACTGCGGGGTTGAACACACGAGCGATTGCAAACTGGTGGATACCACAAGATGCCACACCAAGACAAAACGAGTAAAATAAAATTTCTTTGCTTGAGGTCTCAAATTGTATCTATCAAAATCCCATCCAACATCAAGTGTTAAAAACAAACAAACTTGACTGACTGTTTATTCTTTAATTTTTTCAGGCAGCTCGAAGCCATTGTCCGAATATCTGAATCTCTTGCTAAGATGCAACTGCTGCCTTTCGCAACAGAAGTGCATGTGACTGAGGCACTTCGATTGTTCCAAGTTTCCACATTGGATGCAGCTATGACTGGAAGCTTAGCTGGTAAGTTCACTCTTGAAATATAATATGCTACTCAAAGTTTTAAAAGAGAGCTAGTGTAAGTATAAGATATCAATGCCTGAAAATTATTTTAGGAGCAGAAGGATTCACTACTGAGGAGGACCATGAAATGCTGTCACGCATTGAAAAGCAACTGAAGCGCAGATTTGCAGTGGGTTCTCAAGTATCAGAACAAACTATAATTCAAGATTTCCTCAAACAAAAGTATCCTGAGAGAGCCATCCTCAAAGTGATACACACCATGATAAGACGAGGAGAACTACAACACAGATTACAGCGGAAAATGCTTTACAGACTGTCATGATTTCTGTCTATTCTATTACAAGTTTATACAACTCTCTTTTTTACTTGAATACCAATGTTATGTTACAAATATTGAATTAAAACTACTAATAATATTATCATGTTTTATTTCTTTCAAGAACAGTCCATAGTTTCCTGCTTTAAGCACATACTTAACATTTCCATCAGTTTATAACTGATTATTTAATTATTAAAGCTATAAGTGTTTGTTTTAACATGGCATTGGTGTCAATACATTTGGTTGACACTCAGCAGTGAGTGTGATAGCAAAGTTGAGAAGCACAAGAGGTATTCATTGACTAGTTTGGTGACATGTATAATGTAGTTTTAAATGTTAACTGCATCAATATACTGTTTGACTTCCTGGAATGGATACTCAGGGTGTTTTTCCACTCCTTTCCAGAACAAAAAGTTGAAAATTCTTCCTTTTTCTCCTTTATCCAATTTAGTCAGAACATCTTTATCGTCTTCAGACAGCTCAAAATCATAGATGTCCATATTTTCCTACAATACCAAAACCACAAATTAATTTTAATTAAACTACCAATTAAATCCAAACTAATATTATAAATGTGAAAGTAACTCTGTCTGTCTGTCTGTATTTTCTTCACGCCTAAATTACTGAACCGATTTATGTGAAATTTGGTACAGACATAGTTTGGAACTTGAGAAAGGACATAGGATATTTTTTATTACAAAAAATAAAAAACAAAAATCTGCCGGAAGTCACTATTCCACGCGAAGTCGCGGGCAAAAGCTAGTTAAATATAAGATCACTTTACCTTCATTCTCGCCGCACTAGTACTCTTTGGAATGACAACAATTTTCTGTTGTACTAAGAAATGCAGCAATATTTGAGCAGGAGACTTTCCGAATTTTTTGGCGATTGTTACGACTTCTGGCACTGCCAACAAATCGGGAAACACGCTAGGACTGAAATATATAAAAAACAAACATTTAATTTAAAACACTTAATGCAATAAAATCTATAGGTATAACTGATATTATGTTGTACATTTACGTATACCTGTATTTATACTTGTTCACAAAGTGATTCTTAGCACCTGGGCTTCCAAGAGGTGCATAGGCTGTTACAACAATATTATGCTCATTGCAAAACGCACGCAATTTTTTCTGCTGGAAATAAGTATGAAGTTCTACTTGCAATACTTGTGGTTTGAATGTTGCAGATTTCCATATTTCTTTTATTTGCTCCTCATTAAAATTAGATAAACCAAGGTTATGGATAAGACCTGATCTTTGGCATTCTTCCAATTTCTGAAACAAAAACCATAATTAACAATGAACATAGCTTGCCAGTGCCACTCTTATTTCACAGTTTATTCCCTTTTTACTCACATTCCTTTAGTAGATATTTCTTCACAATAAAAGTAAAGACCTATGAGAAATTTCTTTAGCTTGTGATCAGTGATAAATATCAAAACTATTTTCTTATAAATAAAGCATGAATAAAGAGTAGAATATGCTTAACATCACCACAATATATTTCTGTGAAGGGGTAGGCAGACGTCACTATTTATCATAATTAATAACCAACCTTCCATGTCCCTATATGATCTGTATTCATGTCCAATTCATAGTTCCCATCACCATCAACCTTGGGTGTCAGTGTCTTATGATCACAGATGAAACCAAAAGGCACATGTATGAGGTACAAGTCAATGTATGAGGTCTTCAAACGATTCAATTGTATATCTAGAAATTTGTCGACATCAGACGCCCTGTTGCCTACATGCGGAAGCTGAAAATAAAACAAACAATAAATTAACATATCTAGTTGTATACTGCCCAATAGTCATGAATTTAATAAGACATACCTTGGTTGTAATAAACAAATCTGATCTGAGACCTTTTCCATCATCAATCCATTTTGTAATTGCGGCTCCGATCGCTTCTTCATTATTATAATTAAATGCTGTATCAATGTGTCTGTATCCTAATTCTAAAGCATCATAAACGGCAGACTGTAAAACATGTGGTTCGGCCTAAAAAAAAATTGATTATTAGTTACCTAATTATGGTTTACATAAACCCATAGAAAGATGAATATTTTGATTACCTGCCATGTTCCTAAACCTACTGTTGGCATCAATGCACCTGTTTGAGATAATTGAACAAAATTCATGTTTCTGATTGTACTATGATATAAGCGGCTACAGCTGACTGCGGCTCTGGAAATCAAACGCACTTGCAGTGCTCTGAGCATATATTGAATCTGAAACAAGACTTTGACAGCAGCAAAATTTGGCGAAGAGCCAAAAAAAATACAATCAGCCTACTTAAAAATATGCTATGATAGAAAACACTTGAATAAAACTGTAGTCCACACACTGCGTAGTTGTTTTATTGTAGCTCTATCACATTCAAAATCAAAATAGTGCCATGACAGAATTAATTTTCTATATTGATTTTTCATTGACATTCAACACTGTTCAACAGTTTTTCAAATTTGGCGGCCAGTAGTCATTTCCTGTGTGTTCGAGTTGCCATTTCACTACGTGCGGGCGGGCGGGTAGACTTGCTGAAAAACTATGAATATTTTTGAGTGATATTATATAAAATAAGCATTATCCAATAATTATTTTATTTTCATTCGTTAGTATCACACCAATAGCCAACTAAAAATCATCATCTACCTAGCCTTTTCCCAACCGTATTGTGGTCGGCTTCCAGTTGAAGCAGATGCAGCTATTTCAGTATTTTACTTGGAGCGACTGCCTATCGGACCTCCACAACCCAGTAACTGGGTAATACGATACCCCATGGTAAGACTGGTTGTCAGACTTTAGAGCTTCTGACTAACAGTAACGACTGTCAAAGATCTACAAATGACAGCCGGGACCAACGGCTTCACGTGCTCGCTATGACCGATGGTCACCCATCCACGGACCAACCTCGGCAAAAGCGGCAACCGGAAGATCCAACTAGCACACGAAACTCCACGAAAGCTCAGGGCACACGAGCTGACTACAACAACACCGGCCACGGCTCCATGACAGAGAGCCAAGAGAACTATAGCACAAAAGCCCAGAAGCCATGTCAAATAAAAACAACTTGTCAGAGTTTTTTTTGACACTGACACTCAGCCTGACAGTTGACAGTTGTGTTTGTTGTTTATTGGGATTTTTGAATTGGTTAATTTGTGTTGCAAAATTGATTTTTAAATAATTAATGACAAGTGGCTGACGTTATTGTTTCCCACCAAGAAGCGAAAACACTTGATCTCCAAATCAATTTCCGACAAAAATAATAATGGGCGTAAGTGTATTTTATCCTTTTTATTGAGCATTTTTCGCGGGAATGCGTCTGCGGCATCCGCACGTTTCAATGCACCTATTAACTGTTTTGGTTATTATTTTCCAGAAAAAGACACAAGCCAATGCTACAAAAAACAAAGAAAAGCGCCAAGCAAGGAAGTTGGAGCAACGTAGAATTGCCGATGGAATGACACACGTAACTTCAGCAAATAAACTGAAAGACTTGGCCTCACTGTGCAAAGAACTTCTTGTGTATCGAAATAATGAATTAGAAGTAGAAATGTACATCCAACGGGTCACTGACCTTGACAAGAATGTGCTCCAGTGGGCGATAGACCTGACTGAAAGGAATATGAAACTACTGTAAGATATTATTTAACTTACCGCCACTAAGATCACCCTTTTAAACATAGTCTTTAAAATAATGAAAGCTGATAACTAATTTTTAGAAAATATCCAATACCTGTAGAGGTCTTCAACATAACCCACCTAGTAATAGCATATCATGCAATAATCCCCTAAGTACTAAGCAGGGGTAGGTACTTAGATTTTCTAGTACACTCACATTTCATATTTAAAATGAGACTATTTTAAGAAATACAAACATCAAGTTTCCTCCTTTCCACTGTTGTACTATAACTTTCTTTTATGATACTACAGACTAGTATGTAAGGATTATAGAAAATGACATTCTATGTTTTCCTACCTTCCTACCTCTATGATAAAATAGCATGAGTTTATTTATGTATGAATGTTTTTAGAGATTACCCAGCCTAGACAATTTTCTAACAAAATATCTCTTCATGCAAAATATGCACTTTTGGACATGGAGAAAAGACACCAGCTTGATATTATTTATTAAGCCTTTATTGCCAACATAATATTCAATTAAATTGACATTATAACTGCCACCAGCTTGATATACTTCACAACAAAAATCCTTTTGAAATAAATGTTGCCCTAGTACAATTTTTTTCCTGTAGTATCAAACCCAGAACAACTACCTGCAGGTCTTGTAAATATTTTTTCTATGCAAGAATACAAACTGCAATATGCAATACGGCAGTAACAATTTAGTACAGACAGCTTCAAAGAAAGCTAACCCCCTTTGTAAGTGACATCACTATTAGAAGGGGAAAACTGCCTGCCGGAGTCGTAGAACTGTCTTATAAGGTACCCAAGACCCTGGAACGTAAAGAACTGTTGGAGGATCACTGTGCATTTTAGTCAGTACGAGTCTAACAGTATCCCATTTAGCCCTGTGAAGGAGGACTCATCGTCATGAAAAGAAAAGGGTGAAAACCAATTCTTTGAAGTTCACTATACCAAAAATTCAATCCATTTGCAGTTATTATGTCCACAATCTATTTACAGATATGAAACATGTGCTTGGGGATGGAATAAGGAGCGCAAAGTGGAGGAGATGACAGATGAAGGAGCATGGTACCTCATTGCCAGAGAAAAGAATGGAACACTTCTAGCTTTCTCACACTTCAGATTTGATATGGACTTTGGTGATCCTGTACTTTATTGGTAAGTAAAGCATAGCTTTTTAACTCTTCAGGAGCCTGGTGTCTTCCCAAGTATGTTGAATGGGTGTTTGTGTATGTGAGTTCCTATGTTTATAAATTCACCCACAAAACAGGAAAAATTCCTAATGTGGGAAATAAAATCTAATATTCGCATTTTGTGAATAGAGACAGGCATAGCTGAGAGACATAGCAATGCCTGTCTCTTTCTCTCATTCATAAGTCAATATTAATTGAGTGATATATAATAAATAGCTTAAAGCTACCTGAGATACCTACTGAGTATTTAAGATTGAGTGCCATCAGTTACACAACTCAGTTTTTGAATAATGCATATCTCTTGGGAAGACTGGTCTAGTCAAAATTATGAGGGCACTTCTATCCAAATATTCGCCATATTTCATTCAACACTTTTTATGAATAAAAACATTTTGTTTTGATCAAATAGTGCACAAAGTTTAACAAAATAAGTCATAGTCGTAAGCGAAATGCATCCATTAGAATTCAATAATTTGTCCCCCCTGTGCCTAAAGCTATTCATTGAATATTTTATTTATTTATTTCATAATTAACAAGGTATGAATAAAAAACTCAAACATGGTCATTCTAAAATATTTAGAAATATGTTTTTATTTTCTTAGTCGTTTTTTTTTTCATATTTGTATTCTTGGCTATTATTCGCTTAACTTTCTCTCGACTCAACCATTAACACAATTCCAATTTTTAACAATTTTTCTAGAGAAAATTATTTGAGTACATTCTTAGCTATCGTGCATTCTAAACATAAACGGCCGTTTTTGTTACAAATAAAAAAATTTAGCTAAACTGCTATATTTCAAGTGTTGACAATGTGTTATAAAATTACGTTATTGCCTTTTCTACAGTAATTACAGACCACATTTTGTATTTTTGATTCTATTTACGAGTTATGACATTTTTTCGATTGGCGGCGCTAGTGGACTGTAAGAGGCCCCTTAACAAATAACAAGAAAGAATTATCTATCTAGTACTAAGTCCCTATCAACAATATTTTTGGTATTATGAAAAATGCATTATTTCTATACAAAATGAACTTAGTTATGAATGACTAAGTGATACCACATTTTAAGTCAAAATTTCTGTTAGATTAATGTATACAAATAACATGATTCACCTTAACACAGGCACAACCTTCGTTTTGACACTTGCTAAGTCTTTTATGACTTTTATAAAACTCTCAACTTACACAAACACAACCCACCAATTTGGTGGACCTCCATTCGAAATATGGGCTTCTGTATATGTCTATAGCCCATTCTCTCATATAGAGAGATCTGTCTACCAACAATGGGACCATTATGGGCTTGTATCATGCAATGCTCAATTAAAAAAAAAACACATGTTCAAAATCTGACATGCTTGTTACAGCAACATCTGTAATCACCGGACAATAGAAATACTTTAACAAATATCTTAAATTAAATTACCCACCCTCACTGGCCCTCATGCACATGCGGGAGGGTGGGACTGCATCCTTGCCTGGATTTTGTCTGCAGAATTAAAACTTAATATTTATCATAACATTTAATGTCATGGATTTCAGCAAAGTAAGGCCTGATTCTATAAATATCTTAAATCTAATATTTACACCTACATAATACAATGAGTTCTTTCCAATCTATGTTCATAGCACTCATCAATTGGATTTCACTTTATACTTCCACAAAACGCACAAGAAAAAACTAATGTTTCTTTTTAATAGTCTTTTTTCAAAGACTAGTTTTTCCTTTGGCCACCATTTTATGCACCTTGTACATAGGTATCTAAATAACTTGTGTAGTATGTATATGGTAAGTAGTGCTATTGCAGTGCTTAATGCTACCACGTCTAGTAACATGTACTGAGGGAAGGTTAGGTCGAGTGCTGGCGACCGCAGGTGCAACGCCCCGTTGTGCCTCAGGACATATTCTATCCAATAAACCCCCATGTCTAAAGGCTTCATCGGCCGGTCCAAGAATATGTCTTTCAACTGTATTGCATTTTCTTTGTATCTGGAAAAAAAAATTGCTCACATTAGTAAATTAATAATAACAGAGAAATTTTAAAACATAATAACTACGTCGTATCAAAATAAAATGTTCTTCAGTGAAACATGATTTGTACCTATATGATGACTTCATTATCGGTTTATCACTAACCAAAGTGCAACCAATTAATACCAGTATATTCCGCCTCTTGAGAAAAGAAACTGTTGAAGCATAGTATATAGGGTTATAGCGCGTTAAAAATAGCATTCCGCATTAATACTTTGCGCTTTATGACCTTATGGCTGTGAAGTTCGCATAGCTGAATTTCGAGCCAAACAAACAAGTTTGAACTTTATGCCATCAAGAAGATTTTCAAAAAATATTTTAAACGTAGTATTTCTTTTGTTACGTAAACCAAAATTGTCGAAAATACGACACTTAAAATTGGAAAAACGCCTCGCGCAAGTATAGTTTTAACTTGCTTCTGACGTTAGGAGCACCCACTCTCGAATTTTGATGCTTTATATCATTGTAAATATGGATTGGTTTAACGAAAGGTTTAAAAAAACGAAATAACTGACCATAATTTTTCAAAACTCTAGCTGACGGACTAATTAAATTTGCAATTTATTGATACTGTCAAATTGCTTATTGTACCATCAGTATCGCAGGTACATTCCCTGGAATACCAGCCACACACTGCCACTTTCTCTATCGTTGTAAATACATTAATAATGAAAGTAGTGTGACCAATTTATCTGCGTTTCGTATTATGTCACTGAAGGTTATCTAGGCGGACATTATTGTCTCCAACCATCGACGCCTCGCAGGTCTATCATAATAACTCTTCGGTCGTCGTTTGAGACGGTCTGGCAAAACAACAAAACAACCCTCAGCCAGGACTTAGTCTACAAAGAAACAACTTTAGTCTTTTAAACCCAGTCTACTTCAGCCCACTGCTGGGCATAGGCCTTGCCCAAATTTTACTACAACACCCTCTTCTTACACTTGTTGCTCCTTTTATATCATTCTAAATAGTAGCTGTTGCGTTGGCAGTGGCTTCTCACACAAGGAGTTCAACAGTATCCTATGAGTTAATCCAGACCTCTGTGCCACATTTATTCAAAATCCGTTCAGCTGTTCTGATGTGATTGAATCACAAACATAAATTGGTCGAAACATCCAAACTTCCGCATGTATAATAGAGTTAGCATAACACTTACCGATGATCAGTGAGTAAAGCGCGTAGTTTTCGTCTCCATGTGTCTTTGTCAGTATCTTTGAGCGTGACTACCTCTGCAACGCCCCGGTCGGCCATCGCTCTTGCATTCAGTGCCTGGTCTGCGTACAACGGTACCATGAGCATCGGTACTCCACAAGCCACGGCTTCTTGTGTGCCCAGTAGACCACCGTGAGAAATAAACAACTTCACGTTGGGGTGACCTGTAGAAATAACTCATGTTTATTGTTTGACAAACACAGCAGATAACTCGCAATCAAAGCGTCATATAGGTATGTACTGATTAAGTTGTAAGATTCATTGATCGCTTCATGTCGAGCTTATCTCAGTAATTTACAAAAACGTAATTAAAAGATAGGACTATCACCGAGCGTATCTACGGGGGTCAGTAACAGTGTAATGAAGATGATAACTGCTACTCACATAAGGTTGCATGCTGCGGTATCCAGTCCATGGTGTAGGCATTGTCGGGCACGGTGAGGTTCTGTGCTAGCATGCGCCGGTCCATCTTGATGAAAACGGTCTGGGGCAGCTCCGACAGCACTTTGAATATTCGGGACAACGTCTCGCTTGGTATCGTTTCAATCCTGGACATTGATCCGAAACTCCAATAGATCACACCTTCTGTTGATGCGTCCAGAAGTTTCTGCATTTGCTGCGAAGTTAATTGAAATGTTAAAATGCACTCCTTCGCTGATAAATGATGGTGGAAGTGGGCAAATACCATATTGGAAAAGGCCATGGTTTGGGAGTTGTGCAAACGTACATAATTCGATCCGCATCTCAGTTTCGAACCCCTACCCTAAAAGCATCACATAATTAATGGACATGTTACTCATTTAGTCTCATTTTCCCTGTAATTTGGCAATAACGACTTTCTTATGGAAACGGCTAAAATGAATCATGTTGTGACACTATCTGTTGTCAGGTCTTAGGTCCTGTCTCGGAGCGATACGCGGCTCTCTATTACATTTTGAAATGTAGGTTAAAATGTCTTCTATGAAATAGATGAATGACTGTTGTTTATGTAGACAAACCAGTTTATTATTAATCACCACTTTTTCAGGAATCACGCGGTAGTCACTCTATTGAAAGCTAGTGACCAAACCTGGCTTCGCTTGGATAATAGAGCACGCTAAATCATCATCAAAAAACATTAGGCAGCGTTTTCAATGAAAACTCCCAGACATCCTTTTTTGACATTTTCAACTCATCTTCAGCCTATAAATGTCGACCATTGCAGGGTATCCTCTCTTTGAGAGGGAGTGGGCCATAATCCCCACGCGGACCCAGTGCGGTTTGGTAGATGTCACATGCCTTAGATTTTTTGTCCTAGGACATGCCGGCAAAGCCTGCCGGGGTCGCGGGACCAAGGGATTACCGTTACCCCGGTGCGTAAGGGGCTGTTGAAGGGCACCGTGGATTTTAGTCAGTACAAGTCTGACAGTCCCTCTCGCCCTGCCCTGGGTGGGAGGACTCATTTGATGATTTTACCACGATAAAAAAAAAAAAAAAAAAAAGGACATTTAGAAGAAGAATTTTTTTTTAGAAGTTTTGGCACAATATTTTCCTTCACCGTTTCGAGAGCAGCTGCTCAATTAATCGTCATATTTCAACCAATTTATACAAAATCTTAACAAATAATACTCCTAAGCCTTCCTCAGGAATCATTCTGTCTATAAACGCAAACCTCATGAAAATCCGTTTAGTATTTTTTTGAATTTATCGCGAACAGAGAGACAGACAGACGCGACGTACTTTGTTTTATAATATATGTAATGATTTTACTGTTTACTTGTTTGTAATGTTTTTCTGACATCATTTTATTATTTCTTTGAAGATTTAATTGCAATGATATTGATTCATTGTTGTTGTTTTACTCTTAATAACGTTTTTAATTAGTTGATATCAGTCACCAGGCTGCCTAGTCTGAAATGACTTTAGTTTACGTAACTGGCATCTATTTATTTTATAAGTAATAATAAAATTAGGTTCGAGAGCAGTGACCCAATGGTAAAAGCCCCACTTCATGAGTAGGTCGTGGGATTAACGTCAGCCTGGCGCTACTTTGTAGATGCTGAAGGAAAATATCATGAAGAAACCTATATGTCCTAGAATCAAAAACTGGAAGACACGTGACTACCAAGCACTGGGCCCAACTGGTAGACTACAGTACACTTCCTCAGAGAGGAGGTCTGTCTCTGAGGCGAACATAATCGGCTGATAATGCTAATTAGGTTCAACATTTCCTGTACTTGTAAGTATATTATTACATGTACAGTATGTTATTTATGCTGGTATTGCCTCGGAAACGGGATAATCTTGTTTTGTGGTTCGTTTTCTACACTATCACAAAATTGCTGACGCTTGATTAAAAAAGTAATATCAATGACGTATGTAGATGCATAGAACGAAACGATTAAATGTTATTTTGACGAACAAAGCGAGTATACATAGGGTATATTTTTTGTTAGCAGAAGTAAATCGCTAGTCTTTAATACAGAATAAGAAAGATAGTCACTTTCTCCCAGGGTGTAAAACTTTCCTATTGACCTTTGTACTTTTCAAAATTGCAAACGCAAGTGATATTACGATTGCGAGATAATTAACTGCTAACTATGAACGGTACGAAGAATATTGAGATAATTTCAGTGGACACGCGGTCTGACTGACCCAGTGACTTACGTATGATATGTGCACCCACCGCGTGCCGCTCGCTGATACGAACCATGATTAAAGTGATTTAATGTGCTGATCAATCATGAATAGCAATCAGATAGTAATTAATGAACCAATTAAATTATCATTTACTAAACATTCTGATGGTACTCACGCGAGAAAGAACTGGAGAGTCTTCTAAGTGCAGACCCCCGACTTCTACTAATGCAGGCACCAGAGGGCGCACTTCGTTTATACTAAAATGGCTATTGGACAAAACCAAACTATAGTTCTGGGCCAAAGACTCCAACTTTGGTCCGGGGCCAAATAATCGATCCGCTATAACCTGAAAAGGAAGCAGTTTGTTACTAACTATTACAAACAGCAGCTTATTCAAATTGAATCTAAAATATCAGATAAAAGCTACAAACCTGTGATGGAATTTGTGACTTGTATCTATACAAAACCTTCGCTATGATGACCGCCATCGTGTTGGCAAATCTTTCCCATAGGTTCATTCGTTGTCCGTATCCAACCATGTAAGATGGAACATAGGCGGTTGCGTCAGGGTTACCTAGTTGGTCGTTAACCCAGGGCAGCGGTACACTTGACAGAAATCCGACCACAGGTGCTCCGTATTTCTTGCCGAGAGGGAGAAAACAGTCGCTCCCAAACACTTCAACTATGATCAAATCGAAGGTCTGCGTTGAATTGAATAATGCTTTGACGGCGGGTACTTTGGCAACGGTCTCACACGCATCAACACATTCTTCCATTATCTGCTCCAAGTTCCGGATGAAATCAGGTTTTATGGAATCGTGTTGTATTGTGAGATTGTTGACGATTTCTGATCTGGTTCCTGCGAGGCTTATTTGATGCACGTTCGGTAGAGGGTTTTTCTGAAACAGAACATTTTATTTAAAAACCACCACTCTCTTTGAATCCTAGCCTTATTAAAAACGACCTGAGGGCAGATCACAGGTGGCTAGGGATGCTGTTACCGTTTTGCCTATAGCATATAAAGTCAGACACTCGGACACCCTACTGCACAGTGTAATTTCCTTGTTAAACTTTTGTATAGGGCCATATTTCAGCATCCATCAGTCAATGTCTTCTAATATAATTTCAAAATATTGTTGACAAATGGTATACATACAATAAGTGTTTTGCAAGAAAACAAGCGGCGCACGATGCGGTAGACTACGTGGCAAATGATATCGCTCGCCGATAAAATACGACAGACGGACGAGACTGACTACAAAGCCACCGCACATAGTTATGAAAATAATAATATAATCGGCCATGAGTTAAGTTTTTGCTTATCCGAGACGTTTTCAACCTTGATATCAAGAAGAGATTATAATCCGGGATGATTTTAAATCCCAGCCTCATTGATGGTTTTTTTGATCCCCTATTTTATCAATTTATGACCACTGACCTGTTTCTTTTTTAAAGAAACTATGAAACAAACGTTACCCCACATACGTTGTTTTTGAAGTCGGTTACATTTTTTTAGTTTTTATTTTATCCTTTTTAGTTTAAATATTCAATGCAAATTATTGCCAAATACATAATTTTCTTACATGTGCACTTGAATTTTGTAATCCGTAGCACCGGTAATAACATCGCCCATGTACACAATGAGCTAAAAATGCTCATAAAATAAAAACTACTCAACTAAACTGAATGAATTTTTATGGGAGCAGATGGCAGATATACTGCATCGAACAAAAAAAGAATCATCGAAATCGGACCAGAAATCTTGGAGTAATCGGTGTAGACAATGTTGATAAATTTTAGGTTTTTGTTGATTTTTCAAAAACCAGTAAATTTTTCAGATTTCGATAAAATTCTCATGGGACCATTTGGGAAGTATACCGTTTCCAAAAAAAAAAATACGTCTGGCACTCGGAGACTGCCGCGGTAAAGCTATTATTGCATAGCATTTTTGTCAACTTATGCAATTATATAATATTGCGGAAAAAAAGAATAGAATATTGCCTACCGCGAATATTTAACGAGAATATCATCCCATCGTTGCTCTATGGGAAGTTTCTCTACCAATTAGGCTATAGTTAGCCAGGTCAATCAAGTCAAACGTCAAGAAAAAAAATTAATCATTCGATGATATGACAGATATGACGAATTTTCGTTACGGAACTTCTTGATTCGGTCGCCGCGCTCAATGCCCGTGAAAAAGATATGCAATAGCTTAAACATTTTTCGTTTGAAAAACGACGTAGTTATGCGCGAAAAAAATAGCAATAATTCTGTGTACAAATGTCCGTTTATACGTAGGGAACGTCAATTTATTCTACTTTCCTGAATATAAAATAGGATCAACCGAGAAGTAGGGTGAACTCATCTAATTCTGTGACTCGCCTAATTCGGTGATATTTGGTTTGAGCGCTATCATAGGGCTATACTAGTGAAATCAATGGTTTGAAATACAACCTTAAGCCTCTGTGATAAAGTTCAAATTCGTCTGTAAAGTTTGGGGATGCTCGAGTGAGCGAGATAGAAACAGCTAACGGTTTTGTCAGTTCGCGCGCGAATCTCGCCGGTTTCGGCAGTGTTTGTGAATTGGTGGCGAACTTTGCTGTATTTATGTAAGTATTTAATCGATGTTTTAGCTTCTTTCTAATAAAATGAATTGTTATTGATATTCCCTTGATGTGGCAGTAAAAAAATCGTCATAGTTTTGCGTCTTTTTCGTGTTAGAGCTTATTTTGTTCGTCAAAAATATTAGCGTTTTAGCGGTTGAGTGTTTTCTGTGCTATCACAGAATTATAGTAGTTATGTACAAATATTTGTGGTTTTAACTGAAATTATTGACTTATTTTGAGTGTAGTAGACAAGATTGATGTCATTTTATTACTTTTATCTGGTCTTAATTAAAATGACGACTTTGAGCCAATATTATATTTTGCTATCACGGAATTGGGTGACACTTTTTTTTTGGACTTGTCACGTAATTGCGTGAGTAATTTACCAAATTTCGCAGCTTTTTTTTTATTAATATGAGCTCAAATTTGGGCAGACGCTAAAATCTAAGCAGGTAGGTACATATTTATTATTTTAATTTGCTTGTTTACTTTCAGATATATCATGGATGACCCCAACAAGAAGAACAGAAAATACTCGGAGACCGATCTTAAAACCGCTGTTGAAAATGTTTTGAGTTCAACAATGACAGTTTACAGAGCTTCGAAGGAGTTTAAGATTCCATGGTCGACATTAAAAGAGAATGTGACGAAGTACAAAACTCTACGAGAGAGTAATCAAGATGCACAGATCGTAATGTCCAAGATAGGAAGGCCGTTTGCGTTACCTGTTGAAATAGAACAAAAGTTACTGGCCTATATTATTGAGATGCAAGAACGTGGTTTTGGTCTTACAGTTACCAAAATAAAGCAAATAGCATTATCTTTAGCAAAAGCTGCGAACATTTGCTGCACATTCAATGACAAAAAGGGATCTGCAGGTTGGAATTGGTGGGTGAAGTATAAAGAACGCTACGGGTTGTCTTTGCGAACACCGGAAAATCTTTCAGCAGGTAGAGCGATTTGTTCAAACCCGGTTATTTTAGAAGATTTTTATGAAAAATTAGAAAAACAGTTAAATGAACATGATATTCCACCCGAAAGAATATGGAATTGCGATGAAACTGGTCTGATGTTTGTCAACAAACCCAACAAAATTGTGACAAGCATTGGAAAAAAATATGTTTACAACAGAACATACGCAGAAAAGGGTACGACAACCACATTATTGGCGTGCATAGATGCGACAGGATGTTACATCCCCCCATTTATTATATTCAAAGGTGTAAGAATCATACCACAACTGACAAAAGGATTTATGCCAAACACCCAAGTACGATTTTCTCGAAAGGGATGGATCACGGGTGAACTATTCCTAGATTGGTTAAAATTCTATGTTCGATGTATCCCTCCAGCAAGACCCGTTCTATTGATAATGGACTCACACGCCAGTCACGTTACGCCTCCTGTACTGGATTACGCTCGATCACAACAAATAATATTGTTTACAATACCTTCTCACACGAGTGCGATTCTTCAACCACTTGATGTAAGTGTTCATCGACCTCTGAAAGTAGCCTGGAGGACAATAATCGAAACCCACAAAATGGAAAATCCTTGCCAAATCCCAAACCGCTATGATTTTCATAAATTTTTTACCCCTGCATTTGAAAAAAGCTTCACGCCATCTAACATACGAGCTGGGTTCAAAAAAGCGGGTATCTATCCGTTAAACAGAACAGCTGTGAATCCACTGGCACTTGCTCCATCAAAGTTGACAGACAAACCATTTCCAGAATCGGCAGAAGAGGTCACACTTCATAAAGATGAACAAACTCAAATTTTAGAGGAAACCGTATATTGCAACATTGACCAAGAAAATGGGTCCCTGGAAACAGATTACCTTGTGGATCTTTATTCAGCGTGTTCTCCATTAAAATGTGAAGAAAATGGATGTCTAAGAACAGGTGACTCTCTATGTGATCCTCTTCATTCAGCGGGTTTTCAATTTGAATGTGAAGAAAATGGGTCTTTCAAGATAGATGATCCTGTGTGTTATCCTCCTCATCCAGCGGATTCTCAATTTGAATGTGCCAAGCTACCTGTCCAGCTTGAAGAAGACGTAATTATAGATGATGTTCCGGGTCAGAATTCGCCTATCATTCATCAACAAAATATTAAAATAACTGATAGTACAAATATATTTGAGAACGACAATTCTGCAGAAAAAGAAACCAGCAGGCTCAGAAAAGTGAGAATTCCCTCAAAACGTCCTCATTGTAATGACACGATCTCAACTGCAACTGAATTGGGAATTTTAGACTCTTCCCAACACTGTCCTCAAATTACCCCCATTCAAGAAGTTTCATTTGAAACAGTTGAACCACTTAAACTAAATAAAACATTTAAAATTCGAATTTTAAATGAAGTTATAATTCCAGCTCCGGTACCTAAACAAAACTTCACAGTTCATTTAGATAAGATTTTAAAAGTGCCCAAGTTAGAGCAGAATCAAAATAAAAAAAAGAGAAGGACCGTCCCTCATGCACGATGTTTAACTCCTATGGCTGACAAGGACCTAAACGACGCTGCTGTTCCTAGCACGTCAAAATCTGAATCAAAAGTGAAACGAAGTAAGAGAGCAAATAAAAATAATACTGCACCTGCGAAGAAGAAAAATAGAACTGAAGACGGCGATTGGCTATGTGAAATATGTAAGAGATGGTACTCAGAAGATGCAGCTTCTAAAAATGGAGCAGACTGGATTTCTTGTTCCTTCTGCTCTAAAACGTACCACGTACATTGCCAAAGTCAAGAATTTGAGGCTATTGAGACGATTTTTAAGTGTGATATGTGTTGCGCCGAAGAATAATTCTATAAGATGTTACTAAAATGTTTATCTTGTTTTTTTTTATGTTTATGTTAATTTTATTATAATATTAATATTGTAGGTACTACTTAAATAAAGTTAACTTGCCTAATTCCGTTATATCAGAATTAAAGTATTAGCTATCACGGACTTAAAGAGGTCACCACGGAATTAGGCAAGTTGACTTGGTTTAGTAAATTTGGTATAACTCTTAGGTTTCTAGAAAAAAATCTGATTATTTGTGCTAATATTCCTCATAAAAGACTGATTAAAACTCATGCTGAGACTGAATTAAATTAATTAATAATTTATTGTTATTTTATTACTCAAATGCCTTTGTCACGAAGTTAGATGAGTTCACCCTACATAAGAATCTTCCAAATCATCAAAGATGCACCGATTTGAGAGCCTACTTTTTTAGTCTGTCTTTAGATTCACAATGGCTAAGTTCTTCGTCAGATAAAAAGGAATGCGCCTTACAATTTAAATTAATCAGTAAACAATGATATATTTTTAGTATCCTAGATGATTTAAATCTTAGTCAATTTTTTGTCTAGTATTTTTCCAATCTATCTGAGAAGTCTTCGGATCATCACGTCAAGGTCTTTTTTTTGGCCGCTTTTTATTTCATGGAGAATCGGATTATGTGGGAACAAAGTTAAACCACATTCACACTTTTACGACTGAACTGTCGGAATGGCCAGTGGTTTTATAATGAAGGTGCTAACATGTAGAAATGTAAATTAGCATTTTCACTGGACGCCGGCGGCGTAGTGGGAACGCGGCGATCCATAATTCCATATCTATGGATCGAGGATGGATGGATGGAAGATGTTGTCTTTTTGGGAAATCAATGTAGATTTGACTTCTGCCGGCTCATGGTCAGCAACTGGTAACCTGGCCCCCCAATTATGAACACCAGACAGACCAGACCCCCGTCACCGGCGGCTTATTCCTGGCTACGCTAGCGGCCACGGAAACGGCCTATGTTCAGCAGAGGACGTCCTAGGATGCTATGTACGTTTTCGGATAGTTATTACTATTTATTTTTATCACTGTTCTTGAACTAACCTACGCTGGAATAAAGTACGTGCTGTAATAATGACCGTCGTAGAGTTAATCATTATTATTTGAATGCACTCGCACCTATCTGTTTGACCGTTATTTCGCACTTCGTTTATCGTGAATATGCCGCCGTCATCTGATCATTGACCTGTCCGAACATGGTTACCTCATCTTGCACTACTGCTAACAGGAGGTATCAATACCAATCTCGATAAACTAAATTATCGACTCGCGAGTGTAAGCCCCTTCATACGCGACTCAACGCGTCTCTGATACCTTATTAGTCTGGGATCCAGGCGACTATCGCAATACAAATCCATAGAGGTTCGTACACACGCACGCGTCAATGGATTCCAAAGTCGCAAGGTATCGGAGACTTGCGTCGCCGTCGTAGTGTACGAAGGGCCTTACAATATCAATCAAATGCGCTCTACGAATTTGTAATCAGTACCTCTTTGCACTTGACGACCTTTTGTGTATATCGGAGAAAAACTTACTTTCGAAAAGATAATGTGAGTACTTTCACATAAACATGACATAACATCACGCTTGCAAATCACTAAGGGAAGGCAGCAATGTTTGATTTCACACGCTTAGCTATTAAAAAGAATATTTTATGTTTCATCCACATTGTATAAAGCAAAGTCAGTTAGTTCGATAGTACGCTCATAACTACAGCAAATCGGATGATTAATTTTTGAAATGTTTGATAATGTTGAAATTGGGACAAGATTTGTATGTAAGTTTTCGAACCAACCGGGTAGGCGGGGCGGGCCGCTACGATGAAATATTTCTTACTTTATTCGATCAAAGAAAAAATAAACATGACAAACGTAGATAGACTCAGAAAATATTTAGAATACTTTATAGTGCCCTCTCTGTGTTTTCCCGTATAAAAAAAACCTTTTATGTAGGAAAGTAAAATCATGACAGGGTCAATATGGATGAAGTGATATTTTTAAAACAATTACACGAAAGCGGAGACGTGAAAATAATGTCAATTTACAGGGTGTTCGACATCTTTCCTCATCACTATGGTAGGAAACGATTCCTTCTAAAGCCCAAGAGACGGATTGTGTGCACTGATATCTTTTTTTATTTTCGGTTCTATAGGGTTTTAAAAAAAACACTAGTCTACTAACAATGCCATACCTATGTGATATTTTTCACTGCACTCAAGTAATTTCTCTTATATCAATTTGATAAAATCTTAATTAGTTCCTAACTAGAGGACACAATTCACAAAAAAAATGCTACAAAAATTAAACAACCACAAAAGGGCTAGCTCATGGAGTACATACCATTGGGAAGTGCGTGACGACTGTGAGATGGTGGTCCCTCCGTGCCAGTGCGTCGAGCAAGCGGCCGTACATGGCGTGGTGGCTCTTGGTGTTGGTGGGCAGCACGGCCAGGAGGCGCGCGGCCCGCGCCGCCACCGACCACGCGAGAACCAGCCATAGCAACCGCGGCCTCATCTCTCTGCTGCTCGTCTCCGTTTGCGAGGCCGTCTAGCCTGAAACCGCCGAAGTCCCTTCGGCTGATAAGGCGTACGTCACCGCTGATAACATTAGCCACGGGTATCTCCTAACCCCACTTCCTCTGCACTCCCCGCTAAGAAAACTTTCTACGAGACCTTTTTCGACATCTTCTTCATTGCTAGTTCGATTTCCGGCGCAGGAGTCATTGTGAAATCGGTTAATAGAAATGGCGAGAAACGATTTAAGTGTGCTATTTAAAATATTAGGTAGATAGTGGAAAATGCAATTTTAATGCATTTACAATGTAGCAATAGTGTGAGTGTGACGTATTTCATTTGAATAGAACTAATGCAGAATTAGTGTTGTCTTAGAATTTAACTAATAAATTAAAGCTCTATCGTTTAACAAGGCGAAAGAATAATGAACAGTGATAGTAGTCGTACTTGAATATTCACTTTTCTGTGTCTCGTACAAGACGTGGTAGGTCAGTTCTTATTTGTTTGTGTTCCTTTAACAAATGAGAATACTACCAATTCATTGGGTGCAACAAACTTTGGTGCCGTCCTATGTGACCGTTAGTCAAGGTGAATTGATGCGCACGTACATAATTATTATGTCATCAGCTGAGAGCACTGGCCTACCGTGATGTAAGTTTTCTGTCACAATTAACAATAGATTAAATTATAACTATGAGAATTTTGCTGTTCTCCACAAATCGGTGACAAGATTTGTCTAATTTCTACATATTGCCTCAAGAAGAATAAACCTGCTAAACTACTACACTCGCGAGCAAAACTATGGAATCACTTGCTCCGATTCCGCGCAATCTCTAACTAGTTATGAATAAAAAAATGGCACCATTTTAGAGGTTTAACTCTTAACTTTAAATTGATACCAAATTCATTCAAATCACGACATTATTTAAGGAGCTTTCCCTGATCAATACCAAGTAGGTGATTCCATACTTTTCCTACTTATTGCTGTGCCCGACAGGGTCCACATTGAGCAAAATTTTGTAAAACGTTCCACCTAAGCTCACATCTGGAAGCAATAAATATATTGAGTACTAGCTGTACCCTGCCACGCTTCGCTGTGGCACAAAAAAAAACAATCGTTAATGCGGATTATATATCATGTTATAATTTCAGCTCAATCGGTGCAGAACTTTTTGAGTTTTTGAAGCGTACACAAACCAACATAACATTTTTGTATATATAGATTAGGGCCAGAGGACAAGTGTTTTCTTTCAGACAAAACTTCGAGACAAATTGTTCACCCGATTTACATGAAAATTAATCGCCGTGCGTCAGTCGAAAATGGCTAGACCGATTGGAATAGTTTTGTGTTCGTAATAGGCACTTTTAATCAAAAAAATGATAATTAGTCTGAAATATAGAATATAAAAAAATATTAGACCCGTACTTTTTCTTTTCCTAAAAATCACAAAACTTCATTCGGTCGGTACAATTTTACAAGCGTTATGACGTCACAAGCACCCACTCCGCTTTTAAGCGTTTTATCTTTGTCAATATTCATTGATTTATAAAAACGACTGAACCAAACTAAATAAAAATTGGCACCACATGAGGACCAAATGGCAGGTATACTGCATCGAACAAAAAAATAATCATCGAAATCGGCTTAGAAACCTCGGAGTAATATGTGTACCCAATGTTGATAAATTTTTAGGTTTTTGTTGTATTTTTAAAAACCGCTTGTCCGATTTCGAAAAAAATATGGGACCATTTGAGAAGTACCTACTTATACCTTTTCTAATAAAAAAAAGAATTTTTCAAATCGGTTGGTAAGCGACGGAGTTATGCGCGAAAAACATAAAAAAACATCGAAACATTGAGAACCTCCTCCTTTTTGAAGTCGGTTAAAAAAAAAGCCGTGTCCATTATTTATCAATATTCTTACTCACAGACAAAATAGCTTTTTCAATTTATTTATGCATTAAAGTACCCATTTGTCGGACAAGCTTTGAGACTTCAAAAATGTCGATATCATATTACCTATCAAAATTTCTATGAAAAAATCTTACATCTTCTATATATATATATATATTTTCTTTTATTCATTTATATTATTATTATATATATAAAAGGAGAACTGACTGACTGACATATCAACGTACAGCCGAAACTACTGGGGCTAGGAATGTGAAATTTTGCACACGGCTTCCTATTATCATGTAGGGGAGCACTAAGAAGGGGTTCTTGGAAATTTAGCCTTTAAGGGGGTGAAAAGGGGGAATTAGGAAAGTACGTAACCCACGCGGACGAAGTCGCAGGAAAAGTGCTAGTCATACATACAATTGCACCTTGCACCCGTGCAAAGATAAGGCTAAAACAAAAGAAAACTACAAATCACGTGTTGAAAAAATGACATAAAATCATTATGCAATACAATTAATTGCATTTATCATTATCAGTGATCAAATATTTTGAACTCTTCTCCCAATTACTTTATAATTTATTTATCGAATTTTAACCCACGATAAGGTGAAGAAACGTGACAGTAGTTTCAGGTACCTACCGATCATAAAGAAGGTACATCGAACTTGGAAACGATAAGTTATTTATGTCTACGTGTAGGTCATACAAATATTTGTTCCGGGCTGGAATCGAACTCATGACACGCGGCTTAGTAGTTGATTGCTCAGTCACTACGCCAACCTTGCTGACCATGGTTTTGCCGACTAGTCGGCCTTTTTTTCAGCCGACTGATCGGCCATACTCTCGGTCGGCCCGTGTCAATACCTATGACCTTTTTTGTGTGGAAATAATCAACAAATGAGTCCTTCCGCCCTGGGTGGAGCGAAAGGGACTGTCAGACTTGTACTGACTAAAATCTATGGTATTCCATTAACCCTTTACATTCCCGGTTACCTGGTTAGACAGTCCCGCGAGCCATACCGATGACCTTACACATCAATTCAACACTATTTTGTACTTTTATTACATTGTAACTTTTGTTCCTAACGGTATTTTAACCATTTAATCATTATACCTACGGTAGGCATAATTATTAATACGGTTACAGTGTATTCAATTCTAGTCATAAGGTTAAATCGCAGTTCATCTTATGATACGTTATATTGTTAAGAAATAATCCGATCACTCACCAATGGAGTGATTTATTTATCTTACGTGGTATTATGTTTGTTGCACGAACGTAAAGAAAAAGTCTAGAGGGATGTAGGTAAAACTGGATTGATCAAATCGAACGACGAATGACGAATTAGCGCGCCCGGTTTGGGTATTTAACTTTTCAACGTTTATCTAGTTCTGTCTGTGGATAAGCACATTATCTTAAGTCAAAGTCACAATGTCAAAGCCAAGGTGAGATGTTAGATCTCACACATCCATCATGAGACCACTTTCACTCGTCATTTCAATTGTGTACTATAATAATATTTACTTGTGCATAATTTTTTCATTTGTGGACAGAAGTACCCCAAAATTGTGTATAAAAGAAGTACCTATGCAAAAAATAAGAGGCCTTTTTTGTCTTCAACATATCTTGCAAGTTATATATTTTCTTGACCAGCACCCTTTTTGCAAATAACTGGAATATCTACCGCTGCTTTTTTTGGCATCTATCGTAGTTTCTTCAATTGGCCCACATTGCCTCTCGCACTCCGTTTACTATATCGGGACTGTCGTCATTTCTAATCTTCGTCTACAATCAGAGGCTAACGCCCAGTAGTGACCTATCTGCCTTCAGAAGCTGCAGATGGCACGTGTATATCGACCTTTATCATCTAATACAGCTTACATGTTCATTCTAAACGGAGATTGATAAGTGAGCACGATAAGCATATAGTGAGAACATGCTAACTAGGATTCGTTTGGTGTACCCATAGAACTTTGATATTATAACAACGAAGTAAACTTCCAAGGATGGCGGGTATGGATTCCCCATTTAATTTATTGTATTAATTTTGCGGCATCACTATTAACCTAAAGCCGCGTTTCCATTGTACAAGTCACTTGTAAACAAGTTGCAAATTGTATGCAACTTGAACAACCCTAAGTTGCAAGTTGGTATTTTGATCGTGTACATTTAGTTTTTAGGGCTTCGTGCGTAAAAATGAAAAAAACGGAACCCTTAAAAGATCACTCGTGTGTCCGTCTGTCCGCTTTTTTTAAAAATTAAAGCAATTTGTATACGTCAAACATGTATCCAAGAATTGCCGAATGGAAACGCGCCTTAAGGGTACTTCAGCAGGGCTTCAAAGTAGTACCGTGTCTATTCAGATGTGAAAGCATAGCAAAAAAAAATACTTTCACATCCTGATATTATAATAAGTATTTCAATCAGCTTTGCCATAGTGTGACGCAATTGTTTCAGTTACGAGGTGCAGGTTGAGGCAGAAGGCCGGCGACGCGGGCTCGGCCAGCGCGTTCTCATCGTGCTGGAGAAGTTAGCCGCCGCTACGCGCATGCGCTGCGTGCGTCTCACTGCGCTCACGCACAACCCCTCCGCCTCCGCCTTCTTCAGAGCTTGCGGGTAAGTCATGTTTGAATCCTCAACTGATGTCCTGAGGAGAGAGGAGGAGTCAAACTCGTTCTTAGTGGTCCATGAAAAAAGCTACTGGACCATGATGCTAATGAAGGGTGATCTACCGATTTCACTGAAGCGATAGCTCATCGATATGTTTACTGCCCGTCTTAACCTAGAGTGCTCAGACGTGTTCACTCAATTTCGATTCCTATTAATACTTTGATGCCTTGTCAATTCTGGTAACCAGTGGATAAAAAGGTTCTTCTAGAATCACTCCATCTTCAATCAAAATAGGTTCAAATTATGAATTGTAAAATATGTTCAGAGATTGTCCTAATGATATTGAGGTAGTCGCTATTTTAGACTCTCTGTCTGTACAGTACACTATATATAATCAATGTCACTTGTGCGCTCAGGCACCGGTGCAAGTTTTAACACATTTCCCAATAACAGAACAAAAGTAGCCAGATTCGTTGATTATCGCAACGCATTTGTGCCGCATCTTTGTATATTTACTCAAGCGCATTGCACCGTGAACGAGCGCCCTGAGCAAAAAACACTTCGCACATTGTGAGAAAACACTCATTTGTTTCTCTTTTCTTACAGGTACATTTTAGACGAGACAAGTCCGTCCAAAGATGAGGCAGCTCACTACGAGATCTTGAGTAAGGCAACGGATAGCCCACAAGATGGTAAAACTTCCGAAGAGACATGTCCACTGAGTGACGGCATGCGCGCAGTTCAAGTAGCCAATCCACAATGACCCTTACTTTGTGACATCTAGAATATTTTTCATAGACAAGTGTGCTTAGTTTTGCCAAAAAGTACAAACCACATCACAATTTCTTACATTTTTAAAAGAACTTTAGAATCTGTTTTAAGATAACGTTTATGATATACTAGCTGTTGCCAGCGGCTCCGCCCGCTACAACTCAAAAATTATCCCAAGGAAGATGAAATCGTGATAAAAACTATCCTTTACGTTATTCCAGTTCAGTGGTTTTTGCATGAAAAGGTAACAAACATCCATCCAAATATATTTTCACGTTTGTAATATTAGTAGGATCAGTAAGATGGCAGTATATGGGACATTATTAATTTACTGAATATTATTTAGATACATAGATAGAATACTTTCTATTTTGCCCACCATACAAATTACAGATAACTCAAGATTGAGTGACAAGATGGGCGGTCTTATCGCGCGATGCGATTGCGATCTTTTCAAGACAACCTTTAGAATACTAAATTGAAAGTATAAATGCGAAAGTGAGTTCGTTTGTTACGCTATCACGCCTAAAAAGCTGGACCGATTTTGAAGCCACAGGCGAAGCCAGCAGAATGTAATAGAATGTCACCACCACAAATGTTAATTACTTTATTAATTAGAGACTGTGGGTTTAACTCATTATGGCAGAAAGAAGTCTATGTTATCTAAAATTCTAGAATGTAGTTACAAAGAAACTGGACTACTCTAACAGTTATTTAATCATCATAAGTTGACAAGAGACTGGTAAATCGATATTATTTTTTAAAGTTGACATATAAATAAGTTGATCTATAAAGAATAGTCGAAAACCTCGAATTATAGCGCCTAATAGAATCAAATAGTTAAATATACAATAGTTCGTCAATCAACGTCTGATATAAATATCTCAAACCAAATCCGATCTTTTGTCTTTAATCGTTTTTTCTGATTGAAAATCTTTAAAAATATGCAAAAACGGTCATTTATTGGTTATAGACAATAATAGGGATCAGGATTGCAACGGAGATTGATTATTATTATTATTTATTTTCAGCGTAAACGTGTTCCAGGATAAAATAAAATACCGTTAGTTTTGTGAAATCTGAAGTCGTAGAATATTCATTATTACAGTTTGCTTCATAGTTTTATGAATTATCAACTGAATAAAAAGCTTAGACTTAAAGAACAAGCCTCAGTAACTCATATTTTTATATAAATAATTTTACACATTGTTAATGAATAGGTACACATCATTTAATGTAATAAATAATCAAATCAAGCAATAAAACAACGCCATTAATGAATATAAAATGAAATCGTTTCCAATATACTTACAAGCTGTCAGTTAGAGCCAAATATATGTATACAATTAATTACTAAATAAAATGTGTAAGAGATAGAAAATAATAGTAAATGCAGAGATTATGTATAATCCTTATCCGGTCCATAGTGTTATGATCTGTTACTATTTAAAACAATGTAGTAGTAATAAGTGATGTTTAATTTTAGGGAACGCGATCTTTTTAGCGCTGCTCAAGTATTTTTTAACAGTCTTCGAAAAAAAAGTTGATTCTTAGTTCGACCTGTATGTATGTATGTTTGTCCACGATTATCTGGCGTTTGCTGAACCGATTTTGATGCGGTTTTCAGAAAAGAGTTCCTTACATTGGTTTTGTTTTTTTAATAAACCAAACACAAAAAAAGTGCAAAATAACTTTGGAAGTCGGTGGCCACAGTCAATGAAATAAAAAACAAAGCCACCTTCCAAAAGAAAAGTTATTTTACACTTTTTTTTGTGTTGGGTTTTGAAGTCGGTTCCGTTTATTTCAATAAGATTTTTTTTTCTTAAACGTAGATATTTTGCACACCAATGTGTTACAAACAATAAAAGTTAGGGGTACCCTCCCTCAAAAACAGAACACTGTCTATTTTTTTATTTGTTTATCTATCTGTCAAGACTCATTTTCTCAGGAACTTGTAAGGATGATACTTTTTCTTTGATACGTTGGTTGATACCATTCCATGAAGAAACAATATATTAATTATTAATAATGATCCACTGTTTGACATGACATTATCATTACATAAAAATTTTGAAGAGCCAGCAATAATACTGAAGATTGTGAATATTTTTTACAGTCATTTTGAGATAAACAAATGTTTGAATGAATTTCTGTTGTTTTTTTTTTGCAACACCTTTCCTTCATCGGAATTACAGATAACACCAAATACACAGAATTAAGGAAAGGAGCAAAGTGAGTCGACAAAGGCAAGGACTATTGACTGGCTTTTTTTTTTATCGTGGTAAAATCATCAAATGAGTCCTCCCACCCAGGGCAGGGCGGGAGGGACTGTCAGACTTGTACTGACTAAAATCCACGGTGTCCTTCACTAGCCCTTTACAAACCGGGGTCACGGTAATCCCTTGGTCCCGCGACCACTATTGACTGGCTAGAAGATCCTAAATCAGCATTAAATCCTGTAGAACAAATTTTAAATTTTTATGTTATTGGTTTCTCTTCGATAAAGAATTGGCATGATTAAAACAAGTTGTTTTAAAACACATGTTTAAAATAGTTTGAATTAAACATGCACACTAAAGAAAAATAAAACGTTTGAATAAAATATCATCCATATATTTTTCATAATTTCAATCATGTCACGTAGGTATATCACAGTAAATTGTGGGTCCATAATAATTTAGTAGAATGTAGGTCAACTTAATCCTAAATGGAAAGAATGCTGTCATCAGTCTTCGATAGTTTCGATATCTAACGGCTCATCTCTATCTTCATCAGTCGATACACTCCAGGACGAAGCGCTTAAATTACTTCCATCTCTTTCATATACCAATGTTCTTTCTCCTTCGCTCTGGTTCAGTGCTATATTGAAAGGATGGCCAGGAATATCAGTGCCTGATGTCCAGGAACAGGAAGAGATCAGCGATACATGGGGTGATGTGGTTGCAGGAAGCGTCACGGCTATTGGCGGGGCGATGTTACCACATTTTTCTCTTCTCTCTCTAGCACGCCGGTTTTGAAACCATATCTTGATCTGAGGACAATTTTTATATAATATAACTGACAAACAATCAGTAGAACTGATGACTTATAAAATCTTAAACCATGACGGCTACTTATTATTGTAACATTTCTGTATTATTTCCACAAATTCTCAACGAAAATAATAGCGGAAAGAAAATTGAATATAATTAACTTTACATACAATAGCAATAGCATCACGTGTGATGTGAACTAAGTAAGCATGAAGTAATTTGGTATTTAGGTACCTATAAGTATGTATAAATGATAACACAGGCGGTTCTCATGCATATAATACAGTATATTAAAATACTCTTTGATTAAATTACTAAGAATTTATATAAGAAACAGAAAATTCATGCTGACTTTGCACATCAAACGGACTAACCGAAGTGCCACATTAAATGAAACCTGCCAGTTATACTAGCAATTACAATCGTTTTTCCTACAGAGTGCCTCTAGGCGGTATTCTGGGGCCATCTCTATATCATGTTTTAGTGTCCACATGTCAACAATACTTTTAGCGAAACGAGTGTTGTTGGCTTTGAAACTGTGTATGTACATACAGACGCCAGCACATCAACCTATCTCAATCTGTAAAATTTGTTAAATAGATCTTCAACCTTATCGCAATAGTGGAAGGTTAATGTTCAATAGGGAAAATTTGACAGATTGGGGTAAGGTTTCGTGCTGGCGTATGTAAGAACAGTGTACACATGATCACACATCACGCAATGCATTTCCAGTACAATTTGAGCTCTCTGTGTATTATCACCTCGTATAGTGAACGTTCAGCTTACACTGTCTACTATAACTTATTCTATCTCCGTGCTTACCCGGAACACTAATGGAACGAATCGAACAAGTACACTTGCCACTCACTCTGTCGTCACGTAGCTGTAAGGCAGCAGCCAGCGCACGCAAGGCCGGTGGTGCGAGGTATGGCGCGCGCGCATACGCGGCCTCCAACGCTGCCGCCTGCGCCGCCGTGAACGGCACCCGAGCATGCCGGCCCGATCGCCGGGCGCGACCACTGCCGCTGCTCACTGCACCTGCCAGAAAAACTAATGATTAACTTCCTAGTACATTTTTTATGGGTTGCCATTACAAGCATGATTTGCCAGTACCAGCTTCCTACTTGAAGTGCTAAATCTGCTTAACGTTTATTGGGTGCCACTGCGCAAGATTTAGATTACGTTGGAGATCTAGGTAGTAGGATTCCAGGTTGTTAAGATGCATTATTATTTTTGACTGTTTGAGATGCCATTATGTTACTATGAAGACTCGCGTAATTGCAACGTCGTTTGATATGGTCATTAGTGTGTTTTATGTGGAATGCCTATAAATTGCCCAGACTTAGGTACGTACTTATTACCTTTGAGTGACGTCGACCTAATTATCTCTTGCGGTTTTGCGGTGTCAAATCGACAAATAGTTATTTGGAGTTTTGGCCTCCCGCTCTTAGTGGATCGGAAGGGACTGTCAGACTCTTATCGACTAAAAACCACCCTGTTCCTTCAATTGCCCTTTGCGTTCCAAGGCCACGGTAAACTATTCCGCCATTCCCAGGGCCTGCACTACCAATTACGTTTGTTATTAGTTACATTTGCAAAACACGGAAATTATTGTAAAGATAGATTGATTGAGGTATAAAGTTTTTCTCAGTTGCAGGAAAACTTGAATGTCACCTATATTAATCACAATTATCGTACAAAATTAATCACTTCCTATAATTTCCAAACGATAGTAAGGTTGGCGCAGTGGCTGAGCGATTGACAACTGCGTTACGTGTCGCGGGTTCGATTATCATAAGGGTTTGTATGATCTACAAGTAGTTGTTCCGGATTTGAATGTTTGTGTACCTATGTGTGTTAAAATGTTTGTAAACGCACAAATGATAGTTAAAAAAAAAACCTAGTGTATAACGTGTCCCGGGTTGACGGCGCGTTGTGTTCCACTCGCGCCTCAAAGAGTGTCAGCATAGTGACGGGGCCTGTAGAGGGCCAAAGCCTGCCGGGGTCGAGGGACTAACGAATTACCGTGGTCCGGTACGTAAAAGGCTATTGAAGGACACCGTGGATTTTAGTCACTACAAGTCTGACTGTCCCTCCCGCCCTGCCCTGGGTGAGAGGACTCGTTTGATGATTTTACGACGATAAAAAAAAAATACCGTATATTTAAAATATGAAGAGGGAACCGGTGGTTCTTGAAGAATCCCGTGTATATCTGAATCTGAAATGACCACTTTTGCAACCATAATAATTACGAACTGTGATAATATTCGTAAAATGGAAAATTAATAGACAGAACAATTTTATCGCAATTCATATTATGACTCGACTGCTAAAGTGGGCCCCAAATCCAAGGAAGGAACAAGGAGGACAAGGGATTATTTAAGAAGCAGCAGAAATATTAATTATTTCAACTTCAATGTCCGCGCAATGCTTACGTGGTAACCGGGGTGGCCTGTACCGAGTGCAGCACAACCAATCCGGAACTTCTACATTGTCACTTCTTCTGCTATCACTACTCAAAATCCGCTCTATACTGAAATCAGAACCACACTTCGCACTCGACTGAACCGGAGAGGTATCCATGACCATCGGGTACTGGCTCTCAATACGACTAAAATGTATTCCTTTTTCTGCTACCCTTAAAATGTTTCATGGACAATAGAAGGAGGGGCTCATATTAACCACGCCTTCTATTTAGGGGATGAATGGGATGTTATCACTGACCACAATCTATGGGGTCTTATGGGTTATACGCACCAATGAGTGCACGAGTGTTGTGACAGCTCATTCATACGGTTCGCAAATTGAATGGGAAAAAGATACTGTTTGCACACAAAAGGATGATATTACTTTAAGGGTTTGTGGGAAAATTAATTTGTATTTCTATTATATTGCCTTTGTTGGAGATTAATCGACTTGTAATGTGATACCTCAACGTGTAATAGCTTATTAAAAATTTATAACTGTTTGAATTGCATCGTATTCTTATTTTGCTTGCTAATAGGATTCGTAGATTTTGCAAAGCTGTTCTAAATTGTTTAACTAAGAATATGATTCATGTGATCTGATTAATAAGTGATAATAAATTAAATTTGTAAAAAACAATCCGAGTAATATTGTCTATTAAAGATTATCATAAAGCAATAAGGAGCACTTGCGTATAAATTATATACAAAGGTAAAGCTAGTACTCTGATACTCTGTCTAGTTGATGAGACGTTTTATCTCCTTATTGCATACAAGATTAATGACACATTCGTGGTACGTTTACCTTTGTATCTTGCTAACTAAGAAATAGACACAATAGGTACCTACCTAACAAAATAGTTGAAGGAACAAGAGATTTATTTTCAGGACCGGCTCCTGTAAATTGTAGGTAGGTATAAGATATTTGTATTCCTTCCTATATAGGAGTAGGTCGATCTTAACACAAAAACAGAAATTTAGAAGTATTTGCCCGAAAACTATTTATTCAAACTATTTATTACATTAAATAGTTCAAATATGCGTAAATTAATTAATTCTACGCCGTGTAACTTTCAGCAGCAAGCTACTGATTTGCAGTCCATGTGTAAATAAATGAAACTGAAAACACCCGCACAAGAGTCGTTCGCTGCTGCTACAGCTTCAGATGTTGTCTAAAATAGAGTAATCTGCTAAACACATAATTGACTATGTAATTGAGGCTTACACATTGTGATAAAGTACGTTGACACTGTTGACAGCCGCAAGCGGAACGGTCCCTTTATTATAAGCAAACATTGAATTGCTACAGAAACAGAATTGTGTAATCCTACAATTACCCAGCCACTTGAAAACATTACACAGTAGGATTTGTCAAAGATCTGCCGCCGTGATAAAGGAAGCTACTGGACGCAGATGTTACCTACGTTATAAACAATTAAGTTGTGTTTTGAATTGGGTGCAGCCACAAAAAAAAACTGGCTTGTTCCTGTTTTCTGCAAAATTCAGTTAAATAGCATTGTTTGATTATAAATATAAAATTATTGCACGTAAAATTATTGAAAACTCGTCTTGATAGTGATCAAGATCTTTGTGATAAGACAATGTCCCGCTAAAACTTGTTTTACCTAAATCAACCTGATAGTCAGGCAACCAAATATTTTTTACCGTTATGAAGTTATTTTTAAAATAGTTTAAAGCCTATTCATTTCAGTTTCGGTTTTTTTGACTGTTTCCGGTATAAATATGTAGTACCTATAATTTAAATAGTCGCAGAAAAAAACAACCTCCGATAGTGTACCTATTTTATGACTTTTTTTATAATAACGTAAGTATAATAACAATATTCTACACTTAGTATGTAATGTATGAAAGTTAATAAACGAGATAAAACCTGAGAGAAAATAGCCGTGTGAACAAACAAGTCGGTTAATTAAGCTACTATGCAATGTGAAAATAACATGTTAAATCTATAACATGTTCTGTTTCACAGAGGAGGCTCGTATGCATACAAAATGATATTCTAAGTATGGCAGAGAACTGTAGATCGGACGAATGCCTACTCTTTGACAAACCGGTACCGGTGCTCCATTGCAGTGAGGTAATCAAGGCTCCTGCCAGCCACACTGCTGCGCCTGCGCCGCTCACTCGCATTGTGTTTTGATTCTCCGCGGTTTGAACACAGAAATAAACAAACAGGCTAAATATTTATAGTAATAAAATTGTGAAAGTTGCAAAAATGCCGATTCCGGAGTACTTTGAACTGGAAGGCGGTGACCGCATGCCGCGAATTGGATTCGGCACTTGGCAAGTAAGTATAAAAAGATACTTAAAGAGTTTTGTTATTTATTTATAATGCAAATCCGCTTATGTTTAGACAATGATATGAAACCGTTGCACTTGGTAACTTCCATCAGTGCTTCGCGCACTACACATTACTAAAATTATGTGTAGGTAGAGTTAGTACAATTTACAGTATAAAACAGATCAATTATGGTAAAACAATACGGTCTACACATTTTATTTCAGAAAAACCAAATATAACTATTTGACATTTGTCGTCTTTTCCTTTTCCGCTTTTGCATTTCCTTTTTCATTTTGATCTATCTTATTTTTATCTCCATGTTTGATTTTTCGTTTCCTATTTAAAAAGTTTAAAGTTTTTCTGATAATTGACATCTTGCTTCTTCGTATTTGTGAGGTTGAGCGTATCAAGCAGGGTATTTCGCAGTGCTCCCGACAAAACGAGCTACGTGAGTCGCAAGAGCACACGGTGCTCAGTGAGGCCGGCTCGCTGCCGTCGAAGTCACCACTGGAGTGTGACAGTCCTCTGGATGTAGAGGCGCGACAAAAGCTGCTCCACTGGCCCTGTTCACCGTGTTCCTTGTTAGGACATAGTTCCGTATGCTGCGAAGTCATCACTCAATCATCACAGCAGATGGATCAGGACCCACTCTCGTCTTCATTATCTTATGTTGTCATTAACCATTTGGTCCGACTATTATTTCACACATTGTTAGCTTTGTCCAAATGTAACTAAAACGAATAACCAATTTTAGATTAAAAATAAACTAAATACATCGTTGAAAGTGAATTTTGACAAACCTAAAACGTCACTCACTGTGCAATTTATGGCTGTATGTGTATAACCTTGATTGTACTCGTTATGAAACCTGTTTGTTTGTTTTATTTAGAGGTACAGACCTCTGCGAAAGAAAAAAATTGAGATCGATAGCATAATTGAGAAAAACCTTTTTACAGCTCTGTATTAATTACATTTGGTCAGCGAAATTTTAATTTCAGGGTCCTCCTGTTACCCCACCCAGTCATTCATTGAAAGCCCGGAGGTCTTGCATGACTGATGGCGATAATTTGTGAAAGTTTCCATATTTTTCGAGTATGTAATGTTGTAAACGCACATTTATGCGTGTACAACAAACATTTAAACTCACACCTATACACCCACACCCGGAACAAGTACTTGCAGATCATTTCATATTTGTTCCGTGCGGGAATCGAACCGACACGCAGCGCAGCAGTAGAGTCCGCGCCACCACTCATGACCACCTTTGACGCGGCGCTAGTCCATGTCATTACCTACATATAATTGCATTTAAGAAAAATTGGACTCTAATCGCTTAGCCACTACGTAAACCGTGCTTTCAGATTGGAAAGTTTTGGATGGTGCTATTGCTGACATACATACACACGGATGACTCTGAGGTACCCACATGTTTATACTTGGAATCTTTGTATGCCACAGGCTGCAGATGATGTTTTGGAGAAATCGGTGGAAGCAGCCCTGGAGGCCGGCTACCGACACTTCGACACGGCGCGGGCCTATGAGAACGAGGCCGCGCTCGGACGTGCCCTCAACCGCTGGATTGGAGGAGATCCTGAGCGGAGGAAGCAGTTGTTCATCGTCACCAAACTACCTCCCGGAGGTTAGCTCAATGGCTTATTCCACCCTTACTATATTTAAAAAAAAAATTAGCTAAAACGCACCGCTATCTTCGCCGTAGTCAATAACTAAGTATTTGAATTATTATCTCCCTTTTTTAACGTAGGTACAGTTAATATTTCAAATAAACAAATTAATTGGCAGTGGACAGTTGCACAGCTTTAGGACGGTATTTCCAGCGAGTTCTATCTACCCATACTGGACTTGTTCGAATAAATTACATGTAAATTTTACTACCACTTATACAAATAGCGTCAATGTAAAAAGAATAATTTATGATTAAAAATAACATTATAATACACATTTTTCTTCACTCAGGAAACCGGCCAGACTTGGTTCAGGAGTACTTTGACGCTTCACTTCGTGATCTCAATCTTGAGTACGTGGACCTTTACCTGATACACACTCCCTTCGCATTCGAACATGTCCCGGGAGACCTACACCCGAAGAACGCCGACGGCAGCATGAAGGTCGACCACTCAACTAACCTACTTGAACTGTGGAAGGTAAACTATTTATTGAACTGCCAAAATTTGACAGAAAATGCATCATGGCCTACACTTTAAAGAAACAGTCTCACACTCAATAGAAATTTTACTCGTACTAAACTGAACTCTAAATTCATAATAATATACTAAATAGATTTGTTAATGTATTTCATTCCTTGTGATATCAAACAAACTTTAAACATGGGTGTTTCATATACAGATAATTGTAGCATATGCCCCGTTACAAAAGGGAAAAAGGAAAATATAAGCGAACGTAATGTACGATCAATATATCGCAGTGATGAAATATATAAAGACTGCAGCTATCAACTACCAGCTATAAATTCATGGAGGGATAAAAAAAAATTAAGCTCCGCACTTGATACACCGAAAGTACCTAGAAAACTTCCACAATATATTGAAAGACTAGATGTTCAATATTACTTGTCAGAAGTGCCCATCGTGGAAAGAAAATGCCAGCTAATAAAAGATGTACCAGACTCAAGTCAAAAGTTATCCGATTATACTGTTACTGATCAATTTGATAGCCTACAAGTGGACGTGGATACCAACGCCCAAGCATCTCATATAATTTCAACAGACAACGTCGGTACTTCCGTGGCTTCGTTTCTGAAACATCGACAATCAGTGAAAACTAAAGTTAAAACATGGTACAAGAATACTTTTCCTAAATTTGTATGCCCGTGTTGTACAGGTGGAAGCGACGCTGGAGCACCGTACCATAGTCAAACTGCAGCAGGATCTTATGAAAGCATCGACTTGAAAGCCTGCTCTAACAATGCTCTACACTCCTTAGACTTGGACGCATCTCTCATGAGCATTATACATTTGCACAGAAGCTTGCGATTAAAAAAAACACCAAAAGTTTATGCAAAAATACTGGGTGGTGTAATGTGCAATATTTACAAAAACGCAATGGATGGAATCAGTTCATTAAAGTTATTAAATTAAAAAAGGAAAATAAAAAAAACGGCTTAAAAATGTTGACAGAAAAAAGCTTCATTACATACTTAGCAAAGTAGAAAAAAAAGCATTATGACATAAAATTTATATGTCAAATATGACGGTCTGATCGCGCGACTTGTACTTTCAGATCTTTTTTTCGTAAATCTTCACGTAATGCTGAATTATTTCTATAGGCTATGAAACACTTAAAATAATTAAGTATTGGAATTAAAAAATGGATTACTATGCCTTTCCGCAACAAGACAAATATGAGAAGCATAAAATATAGAAAGTATGAAAAGATGTAACACCCGCCTGACACTGAGAAGCAAAAGCGAATGAGGCACGCAAGAAGGAATGGCAAAAACCAGACAAGGACACAAGCAATAAAAAAGAAAGGAGGGAAATAGTTAAATAAATAATAATAAATGAAGTTGCCCTGTTTCAAGGGGAAAGGGAAAAGGAAAGGTGAAGTAAAAGCACGAGCTAGGGGGCCAAAGGAATCGCTCTTGGAAAAACTAAAATTCTATTTCACGTGTGGTTTCTGTTGTGGTAAATGCAAAAAGTATTTAAAACCGAAAAGGCCCAAGCTCCGGTCAAATCTGCAGCGGAGGTCATCTGTACAGCAGGGATCAAATCCGCTGCAGGTGTCGAAAGTGAAGAGCCTACCAAAAAATAAGTCCAAGAAAGTGCTGCTTTTGGAGCAGGGATCAAATGCGGAGGAAGGTACGAACGCGCAGCATGGTACAGATACGCAGCAGGGTACAAATGAACAGCAGAGCTCAAATGTGCAGCAGGGTTCGAAAATTCAGCGGAGGTCAAACATGCAGCGTAGTTCTAATATGCAGCGGGGCTCAAATATACAAGGGGGCTCAAATATGCGACGGGGCTCAAATATGCAGCGGGGTTCAAATATGCAGCGGGGCTCAAATATGCAGCGGAGGGCAAATGTTGAATATTGCCCGACATGCAAAAGACCCTTCCCACCAAAAACCAAACGAACGAGGAGAATAGATAGTAATACATCCTATAATGGATTGGACGGAACACAGACACAATTATACTACTTCACTGAGAACAGTTACAATTTAACGAACGTGGTCAAACGTAACAAAATGAATTCTGGTCAAGCACCCATTAGAACGGACCCCTTCATTGAAGACATAGGAAAATATCAGCCATCGTTGCAATGTATTTACTTGTACGAAGACCATCCATTGAACAAGCATGATAGTAACTGCATCAAACACAATAGTAATAACAGACGTACATTCGGCCAGATATATGTCGCTCCTTTAAATCCAGCTCCGAAACGGAGAAAAGAAAAGTCGAAAATCAAGTTATCATCGATATTTTATTGTTGTTTGGGAGAAGAAAAAAAGGGAGAAGGTGCAAGTTTATCGCTATATCCGACCACTGTGGCCCAAGCTGACGTGCGACCTGTACGCCAGGGAGGTGCAGTCAACAGAAGAAATACACACGACTTCGGCTGCCAATTAAGTTTACAATCTTATAATAGCCGCGAAATAATGTCTCACAAAATGAGCAAATCGAACTCTGACGCATCGTCGAGTATCAGTGATCATAGTTCTAAATGGCATCAACGCTTCCGTAAAAATATGAAACTCTCTAGTGTCCAAGTTATGATGTACACTTTAGCTAGAAAAATTAAAGATAGACGTTTGAATATGCCTCTAAGAAACAAAAAGAACAACGTAGTAGTCGTTAGGGTACCGAAAAAAATCAGCGAAACTTCGACCACCCGCACTGTATCATTCATACGTAATGGCAACAATTTGGAAAAACCCGTCGTAATCAGAGACGATCCTTCAAATGATTGCGTCGGAACTTATGGCAGTTCAACATGCGAGTTAGGGGAAGGTACAAATCCTGGAACGGCTCTATAGTGGTAAGATTTTTTTTATTGAGACTATCCCACCGCAGTATTCCCAAACAAATGCAACTCGTGAAAGCCTGAAGCAACAGTGGCGACCTCCAGAAAAGCGAAACAATGAAGTTCGACGAAGTTCCGGAGAACATGAATAACAAAGGAGTAGGAACTTCCACTTCCCTCCATAACATCCCATATCAAGCAGGAGAAAGAACAAACCAGGATAATAGGCAAAAATATACAATTTAACTGAGATAAGCTCAGATAAAAATTATCTAATAACATTTATGATGATAGACATTTGCGTGTCCTGAACAATACTTTCTCATTCATTTTTTCCATATTTGATTCCAATAATTAGGTATGGCAACAAAAACACTTGAATGACCATGGATCAATGTATTTCCAGGCAGTGCTGAAGTTGAAGGAGTCTGGTCGTGTCCGCCACGTAGGCGTGTCAAACTTGAACGCGGAGCAGCTGCGGCGCGTGTGCAGCGTGGCTCGGCCGGCGTGCCTCCAGGTTGAGGTGCACGCGCTGTGCCAGCAGCGCGCTCTAACGGCCGCCGCCGCCGACCTGCGCGTGCCCATCGTAGCGTACTCGCCGCTCGGCTCCAAAGCACTTGCTGATGCGTTAGCAGCTAAAACTGGGTAACATACAGTTTTAAGACTTTTTTTTACATTTGTGTATGTACTTAAATACTTAAATCGGTAGTAAATAGGTAGTTAAATAGGTAATTCGTGTTGGATACTACCTAAACCTGTCCGGTTTTGGCCGAAGATCAAAATAATCTATTTGTAAAACAAAGTCCATTCGGCCATTAGAATATTCTAGCTATCGTTCTTCGCAAACATAATTTATTTTCAAATAAAGGAAGGAATCTCGAATCACCAATCATAATTATCACCCCTTTTTTAGACTGGTAAAATCCTCAAATGTGTCCTCCCGCCCTGTACTACAGAACACTTAATAGCCTGTGCGTAGGGGAAGGGATTTTCAGACGCTTACTGTACTGATTAAAACCTCTAGAACCGCGGTGACTCTTTCAAACAACCCCGCAAAGCATAAGAGACCTAACATTGTTATTCTGTGTGTCCAGACGCGAGTACCCCGACCTTCTTGAGTTGCCGGTAGTGAAACGCATTGCGCAGGCGCACGGCCGTACTCCGGCGCAGGTGCTGCTGCGATATACTCTGCAGCGCGGTCTGGCCGCCATCCCTAAAAGCACAAACCCTACCCGGATAAAACAGGTAAATGTTCGAGAAATTAACTTACCCTAACACCAGACTGGGTTACGCCTGCAGCATTAGAATTTAAATAAAGGAAGTGGATGTTTACGTGTTGCGTGTGCGCCGCGTACAAGTGCTAGTTTCCAGATTTTAAAGAACCGTCCGGCGCACAGTGGTCTGAAAATAGAGAAAGGAAGACAAAAGACTGACATTAACTTCAGAGGAATAAAAAATAAAATGTCTCTGAGGTTGCGTAGGTGTTGGCGCAGCAGCTGAGTAATCAACTGCCGCGCTGCATATCGGGGGTTCGATTTCTTTACGGAACAAATATTTGCCCACAGATATTTGTTCCAGGTTTGGTTGTTTGTTGCTCATACGTACCGTTCAAGTTAGTTATATGTCTAATGTGTCACACATGATCTGATTGTTCAGCGAAGGTCCATGAGCCTGCCAGATTAATCGTACTTATCCATGCTGCCTACTTCTACTAAAATTGATACCGATGCTCTGTTTTTTCGTTCGTGATGTATCCGTAAACTTTGTTTTAAAAAAAGACCAACAAAAATATTTTTTTTTTTTTTGATATTTCTCGTATGGTTTCATAGTAAAAGTTGTTTATAACCAAAATTACTTTTAACTCATGTATGGTAGTACTCGTAGTTGTTTTACAAATATCCCTGTATATATGTTACATATATTATATTTATTTCTTTTTCAGAACATTTCACTCTGGGACTTTGAATTAACTGAACCGGAAATGGGTGAGCTTGCCGCACTAGACCGGGGTGAAAATGGACGTATCTGCGACTTCGCATTTTTTCCAGGCATCGAAAAACATCCCGAGTTTCCTTTCAAGAAATAGATTAAGCCCCGATTGCACTAGAACCATTGAATTGAAACAAAAACCTGAATTGAACTTAACGATCACCACTTAGCGATTAAAATTTCAAAATCTTAAATATTAACATGCGTATAAATAGGACCTTTTAAAGATAATTTCTGAGGAAAGAAAAATTCAGTTGCAAGTGGGATTTGAACCCGCGTATGCTGGATAAGTACTCCTTACCGATTATGTTGCGCGTTGCATGCGTTATTGCGTTAAAAAATAATAAATAGAACCTTTTAAATTAATTTGTTCCAATTCAATGCTTTTTTAACAGACGTGTCTAAAGCTCTTTTGCTTACGACGCCTTAATTTTAAATATTATGTGTAATCAAACAAACTGTAGAATAATCAAATACCATATTATGTAATAAAAAAAATTAAAACCAATCAAGCGAGGGTTTTTTTTAATGTCAAGGATGTCACGAACATATTAAAGCCCGAGCGAGGGTCACTAAGGATTGTAGAAGTGAACCCCCGAACTGAACCCGAAAAATATAAAGTAGCCCAGTAAATATTAAGGTTTTAGTAGGTTATATTTCAGGATTTTCAACAGAACTTGTCACCCATTTAGATCTCAATCAGTGGTATTAGGTACCCGGTCGGTCATTTCGGAATAATGTACTAGTAGCATTATATTGGTGAAAAACTTTAAAATCTGTTCAGTAGTTCCGGAGATTACATACAAACAAAATCTCTTTACAATATTATCTAAATAAAAATTAAATAAATAAAAAATAAATTAATATATTATCTAAATAATAAAATCTCTTTATAATATTATCTAATATTACTAATAATAGTATGAGGATAGATATTGAACGATGCTGTCAAATGAGATATATGTATAAACATAAAAAAATCTCTAATGAGAAATCTATTCTCAACTGAGATATACAGAGTGAATTTTTCAACTGGGTTATATCCGAAACTATCTATCAAAAAACGTTGAAAGAAGTCTCGAGGTCGATTTTGAGGAAAACTAAAACTGCACTGCTGGATTTTGGAAAAATCAATAATCCTGGCCAGGAATCGAAACACACAAAAAAAAAACAAACGACGGGTTGCACTCTGGGAGTGCCGGCAGAAAACTTGAATAGTAATAAACACACACGAACATTCGCGCAAGCGCCCTGCGCCGTCTTACGAATTTTCGATCAGGTCACATGTCCTGACGCGAGTTTAACATTTTTTACCCATTCCAAAAAAAGTGCACAACGCCGCTAAAGAAGTTTTATCTTCAAAAATCACAGCCTGTATTATTACACTATTCGATAGTGTTGCTAATGAGAAACAAATTCTGAGAAGTACTCATATACGGCGAACTTAAGGTAATAGCTGATTTTTATGATATTGCTAATTTTCTGTGTTACTTTAAAGTGTATTTACACTTTTTTTTTTTGCGTGGTAAAATCATCAAATGAGTCCTCCCACCCAGGGCAGGGCGGGAGGGACTGTCAGACTTGTACTGGCTAAAATCCACGGTGTCCTTCACTAGCCTTTACGTACCGGGGTTACGGTGATGAGTAAGTCCCGCGACCCCGGCAGGCTTTGGCCCTGTACAGGCCCCGTCAATATGCTGACACTCCTTGAGGCGCACGTGGAACACAACGCGTCGACGACCCGGGCATGGTCCATGGTCGGGCTGCGAGTCGCCCATTACTCGCCGCCCGCATGCCCGCGCTACGGTGGCCGGAGATCGTCTTGCGACGTCCGACGCCGTGGGCGTCTGCAACTGCGGCTGGGGTGGAGGGAGGTCGCTGTTCTCTCCCTCACGCGGCACGCCTCCTCCTTCGCGAGCATGACTGCTTCGCAGAAGGAGACGACCGCTTCCCACTCCGTCTCGCCCCGCAGCATGGCCTCGACCAATGCCGGGCGCGAGAGGTCTCCGCCTATCGCCGTCGTGAGGACACGGCGGTGCTCTGCACAAGCGGGGCAGTCCTGCACCGTATGCTCCACCGTGTCCTCCGGACGATCCTCGCAGTGGTGACACCCAGGCGTTTCCTCCTTCCTTATCCGACACAGGAACCTCCCGAAACTTCCGTGTCCGGTGAGGACCTGCGTCATGCGGAAGGTAAGGACGCCGTGACGCCTATCCAGCCACTCCTCAAAGAGGGGTCTTACCGCCGCGATTGCGGCGTGCCTGGACCTCGGTTGCGACAGTCGCCCCCTCCATACCTGCCCCTGCATGCCCTGAGATCGCGCCGGAGCTCTTCCCGCCGCGCCTCGACCTGTCGAGGCAGCGGGGATTCGCCCCGGCGCTGCGCCTCCACGCGCCATTCGTAGACGCGCTGGAGGGCAGTCGCCTCCAGATTCCAGGGCAAAGTGTATTTACACCTTAAAAAGTTTTCAATGGGTTTGGTTACGTTTATACCGCACACATGTTAATTGTGAGTTAGTGACGTAGTGCGACGTAGCCGCGTAGTGACCTATGCTCCTGTATTTAAATACGGGTTCTATAGAGCAGAGTATACAATAGCGTGTTGTTATTTATTTTTTTTAAATTGGACTTGATGAACTGATGAACATTCGTCACATAAGTACAGAACATAGATTTTTTACTTTATATATCGCTAATTTGACGACAAGGTGGGCGCAGTGGCCGAGCGATCGACTGCTGCGCTGCGTGTCGCGGGTTCGATCCCCACACGGAACAAATATTTGTATGATCTGCACGTAGTTGTTCCGGGTCAGGGTGTTCGTGTATGTGTGTTTCTATGTTTGTAAACGCACCCTCGATATAGGAGAAATTCCTAATGTGCGGCAACGATTGAAAAAAAAACCCTGATAAGTGGATTCAACACAAGACACATATAAAAATAACTTTATTTTCTGACTTTTCTATAACTGATGCAATAACAGTTTGGTTTATTCAATTAATTAAAACTCCGGCACAGCTGAATATGGGTAGAAACCTTCAGAATAACATGCCAGAATTCCCCGCCCTAATGACCACGCCGAGGGACAGGCAATACTCAAAACCGGCGAACCATAAAATGTAAACTAAGCTTTAGAACAAATTAATTGGAAATTCATGTAAGCATTATTTCAAGCACGCATTCCTGCTTCCTCGTAAAGTTGCATGTAACGGCGTATTACAATGTCTCTTTGTTAAGTGGGTGGTTGTGCTGACGGGAATCTGAAATTAGTAGCGCAATAACTTTGAAATTATGTCGGTCATATTAAAGGGCGCAGTGAAATTATATTACTATTTAAATGAAGATATTGCAGGTACAAAGTTGATTAATTTAATAACAGAAGTTAATATTGGCAATTTGACAGTACCTATCAATAAATTACAAATCTAATAATAGTCCGTTATTTGAAGTTTTGAAAAATAACGGATATACGTATTATTTCTTTTGTAAAAGCAAGATATAACGCATAAAAACTAGAGGGTGATGTAGGAATGCAATAAAAATTGTGACGTATTTAAACGTAACAAAATAAAATAAAAAATAATTAGATTTTTTCAGTCAAATAGCCATTTCTTAAAAAGCAATGGATTTCGTAATAATTCTTTGTTCCGTCAGACCCCAGGACTCAAGAATGGTTCCTGATCAGGACGCCGTGGCCAGGACTGGCTATTATGGGTTTATACTTATTGACTGTGTTCAAGTGGCTGCCAAACTACATGAGCAAGAGACCGGCCTACGATCTACGAAGTATTATAGCAGTATATAACGCTATTCAAATAGTGGGCTGCGCATATATCGCTTACAAAGTAAGTTTTACAGTTTTCTTTTCAAATAAAATATGAAAAATCATTAGCTCTCTTCTACGGCCCTGTAATTAAGTTCATTATCTCGGTTTTAACAAACGCCTCAATAGTCATGTTTGGTGCGCGGTTATTCGTCAGTAGCCTATATACCACTACTTTCATCATCATTCAAAAACGTGGTCTGTTTAGTGAGAAATGTGAGGACGAGAAGTCCAGCTAGCCCCCGACCCATTACTAGCAGTCTTAGGGTGCATTTCCACTGAGGCGGAGTAGAGCGGTGCGGAGCAGAGCTGTGCCACGATTCACCAATCACATGGAGCAGTGGCGAAGAGATATGGATTTCAAGCCATGTGATTGGTGAATCGCGGCACAGCTCGTCTCCGCTCTGCTCCGCTCCTCCTCAATAGAACCGCAGCCTTAACCTCATAAAGAACGAAGACGAAGCTATCAATTAGAAGGCCGATAGCAACATATTCCAAGTAGGATATGACAGAAGTTGAACGAAAAGTGTCGGGTATTTCTCTCTAAGATAACAGTGCACCGGAGTCGCATTTCAGCAAACGTAGCATGTACTGCATTATCGTTCCTGCTATCAAGCCCTGGACATGGACCATTTGGCTAGACGATGACCTTAAAAATGCGACTGACGAGTGCTGAGGGTGCCTAACTGACAGGCGGCTAACAAGTTGATGTGAAGCAAATTGGGAGAAACCTATGTCCAGCAATAGACTGCTGTAGGTCGATTGATTAGTCGAAGAGCAGATTCTCTTCGACTAATCAATCGACCTCGATCGAATCGACCGACTGTACCGCGAAAACTAGCTTTAAAATAAGTATATTTTTGCAGAGTCTAACACTAGGATGGCTGAATCATTACAAGCTATTGTGCCAAGGACCAAACAGTGGTCCTCATGGCGAAGAATATGCCTGGAGTGTTTGCTACGGATACTTCATTATGAAACTGGTTGATCTCTTAGATACGGTACGTAATAACAAGGAAGAATACTATCTTGACTTCTACGTGCGTAGCAAATTCTATTTCCATTCTACCAAGAATAGACAAATTCTATTTCTATTCTACCAAGATTAGACAAATTCTATTTCCATTCTACCAAGAATAGTCAAATTCTATACAATTCGATATTTTTTATTGACCCGTAGACGACTGAAGAATAGAAACATTTTTTTTTCTACCTTTTGAACCTTGCCATGCCTATGGAAGAAATCTTTCAAAATTCTGGCATTTTGTCTATTTCTCCGTCGATGAAACCCATTTCTTTAGTGGCTACGCGTGCTGCTCTTTAAAAAATACCCAATTTAAAGACTTCTTTACCAGAAACCTCTTGTACTCAATCATCAGTTTTAACAATGCATCCAACAACAAAATCTCGAAAAAAAACTCAGCTGTTCCCTGTATTTCGATTATAGGTACAGACGCCAGCAGGTCAACCTACCCCAATCTGTCGTATTTTACCTTCCACTATGGTGATAAGGTTGAAAATCTAAGGTAGGTTGATGCGCTGGCGTCTGTACATGACCATAAATGTATCCCCATACAAAGCCCATGTTGATAGACGAAATATTGCAGGACAAGGTTCTGGTATAGAGCAGACCGAAATACTTCTATTTTTTTTATTTTGTTATAGGTATTCTTCGTTTTAAGAAAAAAACAGAACCAAGTGACATTCTTACATGTGTACCACCACTTCGGCATGGTTGCTGTTGCCTGGGGCATTGTCAAATGGGTTCCAGGTGAGTGTTCATTTTTTACACTATGGCCACACTAACGGGAAATGCCTTTAATTACCGCGTTAATGGACTTTTATACTAACATTTAAAGACTGTTATCGTGAACATCAACGGTAAATACCGTCAGTGTGGCCAAGCTGACTTTAACGGCATTTCCCGTTGATTTTTTGATGATTGATTTTTACTTTTTTTAATTTTTTAATCCGTTGATTTTTTGTTGATTACAACCTAGGACTTCGGAAAAAGAATATGCTATTTGAACTCGACAGAATATAGTTAAAACTCAATGATAAAAAAAACAAATATTAACTTTCGCATGACAGGTGGGCACGGGACAATGCTGGTGACGCTGAACACCATCGTCCACATCATCATGTACGGCTACTACCTGCTCACCACATGGGACGACTCCTACAAACAGTCCATCTGGTGGAAGAAACATGTCACCCAAATTCAAATTGTAAGTTTGTACCACCTACAATTAAGTACGATGATTTTATAGAATTACTAGCTCGGCTATGTTTTGGCCTAAAATCTAAGACCACATTTTTCTGGGCTCTCCTTAAGAATTGGAAAATCCACTAGAAAAATTGAATTGGTTAATTAATTACACCAGGCCCTCTATCAAATTTTTAAATGGGGCCCCATCATACTAATATTATATGATGATCGTGGGATGGATCCATCAGTATACCTAGGAAAATCATTATTTCTTTGATTTCTGCATTACCAGAATATTATCATAACAATGATATATACGTATCACTTAATTAAAATAAATTAAAAAATATAATTTATGCTTATGAAAGAACAAAGGGAGCTACTTTTAGAATCAATGACTTTTCTTGAACCCGAATTTAAGATTTTTCGAACCGGGAACAAGCTTGATAGTGACGTCCCCTTCTCTCTCTCTCTTTCAAATTATTTATTTAATTGTAAAAAAGGCTAGGGCCAAGAGCACAGTGAACAAGGCGAGCTCGAATTTTTGCAAGCAAGCAATCATATTTATGATTTTGGAGCCCTCGGAAGCTTGCGCCCGGGGCACGTGTCCCGTCTGCCCCGTCCTAGATATATAGAACCAGAAACAAAAAGTAGCATTTGAATATAACGGAGTACCTTGACACTTCAACTAAGGTGCTTGAAAAAGCAACCATGTTAATGACACACGTTTACTTGAACCTGTATCGATATTAATGATTCTTGAATTCTTTGAACCCGCATAACGTTGTTAATTTGCATTAATTACCTACTATTCAGAAAAAAGTCGTTTTTGTTTGTCGTCGAAAAATCGAAGTAAGTATAAGGTCTGGAAAGGTCAGATAAGGGTATTGTCTTCACGATGCATGCACGAGGAACGTGCGCTGTTGCCTCAAACCCTAAAACATAGCATGAGTAATTGACCATGGCACAACACAATATGCTGATCGATTCTTGTACGGAACAAATATTTGTATGGTCTAAAGGCAGTTGTTCCGCATCTGTCATGTTCGAATGCACGCGTGCACTAACGGTACCAAAAATAAAACAAAAGGACAGCGCTTTAAAAATAATGTCCTCCACTTCCAAAGGTGTTTAAGAAAAAATTGCTTGAAAATTTTACCTACTTCATTTTACTGACTTCGACCTACACAACAAATCCATCGACATAATACTAATTTGTTTTTTCTAGCTCCAGTTCACACTTCTGCTGATGCACTTCATAGCGCTAGCGATGTCGTCGGAGTGCGACTTCCCGCGGCAGCCGGCCTTCCTGCTCATCCCACAGAACTTGTTCATGGTCATACTGTTCTTAGATTTCTACTACCGCTCATACATCAAGGCCAAGCCTAAGAATTCTTAGGTTTCATAAAAATTATAAAATTAGTCGTTGTTTTATTTTACCGTGACGATTTTATACGCCGACGCAGAAGGAGGCGGCCGCTTCCCACTCCGTCTCGCCCTGCAGCATGGCCTCGACCAATGCCGGGCGCGAGAGGTCGCCGCCTATCATGAGGACACGGCGGTGCTCTACCCGAGCGGGGCAGCCCTGCCTCATATACTCCACCGTGTCCTTCGGGCGATCCCCGCAACTAAGTCGTATGTTTGAGAAATTTTGGAAATAGCGCTTGAATGCCTGATACTAAAATCGTGAAGGAGTCATATGAGTGTGGACATCTGATGAGGAGAGATGAAACGCATATTTTGATAGAGATGAGTGTCTAATTGCTAATGGAAGCAGAGAGGAAGGCCAAATATAAAGAGAAAGATCCTAAAGAAAAAAAAAACGGTTGTCATCTAAAGTTGGTAGGGGAGAAAAACGCGCTGCGCCCGCCAACAATCGGACAAAGTGTCATGGAGCAACATTAATGTGGAAATGATATCTCATTAGGGTAATATTTCATTAATCGGTGAAGTCACAATTCCAAAACAAGAAAAAGTAAGACCTCATTAGCAGCACATATATCAGGTACCTTACAATAAATAGATACAACCCAGCACAGCATTTCCCGGCAACTAACAATGTCTTTAATTATGCGATTTGAAAGGTAATTGTACTAATCAACTGCAATCTCACAATGACATGGGACTTTAATAGGTATGTAGTTACACATGAGTTACACAATTTTTCCTCGTACTCATATTAAGTGCCTACTGTCTACTCATAGTAGATACTCGTCTAGCCTTGCTTTACATGGGACATAGGACGTTGGATAGCGTCTCGAAGCCGCGATGACGCGATGGTGCTGCACTGTCGTAGAGTCTGCGCCACGACTGAAGTCTTTTTGACACGGCGCTAGTGTATGTCATTATATGAAACATGAATAAATGTAGTACGGTACTATGAATTTTCCGCAAGTCACGCGTGGTGGCGCGGACTCTATCTATGCTACATTTTTGAAGTGAAAACTTCTTTAGCGGCGTTGAGCACTTTTTCTGTAATGGATATAAAATCTTAAACTCGCGTCAGGACACGTGACCCTGACCGAAAAAGCGTAGGACGGCGCAGGGCGCTTGCGTGAATGTTCGTGTGACTTTATTACTTTTAAAGAAGTTTGTATGCTGGATACATTCGTTGCTAGGTAACATTGTTTATAAAAGATGTACTTACGTCACATTGGAAAATTATTGAAATAAAAAGTCAACCATTTTTGCGAGTTTTACTAAAATCTGTTCACAAGATATTTCCAACAATTACTATTCAAGTTTTCACTTCTGCCGGCACTCCCAGAGTGCAACCCGTCGTTTTTTTTCATGCAATTTTGTAATGCATAAACAGTAGCCCTGTGTCAAAATGACTTCAGTCGTGGCGCGACCTCTACTATAGACACCTTTTTGTTACAAAAGTCCCGATTCACATCCATAAAGCACAAACCCCAACTTTGCGAATAGTATGTCCAAAAAGAATTCCGAAGATAAATATAAAAAAAAATAAACAATTATTATATTTAAAATAAACTTTTATATTTCTGTGAAATATTTCTTTGAATCTAATCCGACAATTCCATTTCTAATATCACAATCAAAATAGTTACTGCACGCGTAGCATGACACCGTACTTTTGTCGACAGAAAAATAGATTATATCAAGAATGTAGAAAGAAAAAATTCTGTTCTTCTATCACCGAATGAAATGTATTATTCTTGGTAAGTAGTACTTATTAGTTTAAAATTGGTCATACTACGCGTGCTGTAAATACAACTTTTTAGCTAAACAACCATCTTGTGGCGCGTACCGCCGCATTTTGTATGTTTAATACAAATGTTTACTAACGATGAGGGCAACCTCCCGCCTCGTCAGTGTCTCTATAGCTCTAAAGATCTTTGCAGCAATGCAAAGCTATAAACCAAGCCATTTCAATATTTTTGTCATACCGCCACCAAAACTCCATAGAGCAGGTGTGTGCCATCCATTTGAGAAGTAGACGAAAAAAACAAGGGAATATGCGATTTTGTTTTATTCCTAAAACTTGTCAGCACTTTAAGATACGAAAATCGTTTAAAGGAAAGTGCCTGGCACATGCTACTGTTTATGTCAACCTATGCTCAAGTACCAACCAAGCAAGCTTAACAATCACCTTTTTTTTAAAGGTCAATAATACAATACAATCAGTCGTTTAATAATAAATCTCTTAAAAATACATCTCACCTCGACGGATTTTTTATTTTTTATTAAAAAAAAAAAAAAAATAACACCTCGACGGATACATCTTATAAAAACGACAACTTTTAAAAACCTTGATATTTCAAGTTGTTTGTTTTAACACTCATTGCACGCTACTTTTTCACGCGCTGATAACTTATTGGTTATCGGCCTATACTTGTGTGTCCAATCAATTTGTGTAGTTTCGAATCACCGTGTGCATTATATAAGGCTTGCATATCTGACATAGAATACTAATGATTGATAGTCGTAAATTGCTTCGCTATAACAACTTTCTATCGACGTCTATATTACCCGATGGGATGTACAGCAATATATTTTATAGATTCTCAACCTTATCACAATAGTAGAAGATTAATGTTCAATCGGTAAAATTAGACAGATTGGGGTCGGTTGACCTGCTGGCGTCCGTAACTACAGTCAACAAAAGAGTTAAATAGGTATGCAGGCAGAAAGAAACGGTTTTCCAATGTTGTGTTATAGTTTTAAATGTGTCTGCATACCAAACTCTTTTGTTCACTATTCATTAACAGTACACAATCATTATCGCTTGATGATTACTATTCATACATCTCCTCGACACGACCTCTACCTGTTTCTAAAAAAATACAATAAATTACTCGAGATAATTTTCCTAAATGTGATGAGAAGAAAAGTTAAACTTTTGCTTAAGACTAGAAAATCTACCGAACCCACTCTCAACTCTCATACAAAGGCAGTTTAATACTTTATAAATATTTTTTTTAATACTTTTAAATAGCACTATTGCTCAAACGGGCAAATAAATTCTGTTTAACGAGATCAATAACATTGGCTTCACTATAAGCATCGATAACCGCTTTAGTGAGGCACAACCCTGTTGTGGAGCCGTCGATCTCATCATCGCATAATGGCCGATCCTTATTCGCATAATCCATCAAATTCTGTTTAATCAACTTGATCAATTCTTCACTACTCATACTAGGCGGTATTTCCAACTTATTAGCTTTATTTTCTATTAAAGCTTTAAAGTCATAGTCTTCAACAGCGGCGTGCGCAGGCGCAGGTTCGTCCTCCAACGTTCGCTGTCGTTTCGCGCGACGAATCTTCCGTCGGTTGTCAAGATACGCCTTTGCCACTGTATCTAGTTGCAGAAATAGTACAGACAGTGGCGTATCTGCTATGTCATCCTGAAATAGATATAGTTTGTGTAAATTAAATTATCTCTTTAAACTAAATGCGTAGGCATAATTATTTTTTTGGTCAACCTATCCAATTTATTTTTGTTTAAGTGACTTTTGATTAATATTTCCGTAAGTCCCCGGGGATAGAAAGTTGGTACTGGCTAGATAGAAATTACCTGACACATAATTATCATTTGGGCACAGTTTCGTACGTAACATGATATAAATGAACGGAATTTTGTACATACATGATAAGCCGATAAATTAGCGTTAGTCAGCCGAAACGAAGTGAAGCTTAAAGCGGTGCTGCAAATCCAATTAGATCGTATATTTGGTAACGTGCTACGTGCCTTTTTATAGGCTAAATAATTTGGTCATGTTCGCATCAGCCTTGTAATTCTAAATGCACGACCGCACAAGATTTATTTCTGAATGCCTTTCAACGTCGTTTGACGCTATTTATTATTTTTTAATGCTACATTAGTTATACAATATACAGTATTATTCTTTATTCATTTTTTTAAATTTTTAATTTTTATTAAAAACATTTAAAAATATAAAAATAGTAGGCCCACCAGCATCGGGAACAGGGTCCAAGGTGCCGGTGGTTAGGGCTCTAGAGAGAAGAACCTCTTCACAATGCGCGCCGTGTCCAAGAGAAGTGCTTTCTGCATCAGGCCATTGAGCCAGCTGCACAAACAGTAGCCTCTTAAGGTGTTGGTTGAGGCTCTTCGCAATTAGTCCATTGACCGTAACGACTATCGGTACAATGACTTCTGAATCCACGTCCCACATGTCGACAATCTGCTAAATCAAGATACTTGATTTTTTTTATCATTTTCAGTTTTCACGAGAAGTTCAGGCGGCCAAAGAAGCGCTCCTTCAACGATCGCTTCATATACATCTCTATTTAATTTTACATGTTGCATTATGTCTCTCTAATTATGCGTGACTTTAGATAGCAGACAAACAGAAACAGTTAATTATAATCTTGGCTGCAAAACAATGTAAATACAATTATATAGCTATGATATTAATACAATCGAGAGCTCGTAAATTGATTACGAATATTTAAATCGCTCTTTTTCGAAAACTAATTAGTGATTACCCGTCCCTACTTTTTGCCTTCAGAAAAGATCGAGATTTCTTTTAATAACACAACTAAAATATTATCTACAAAGCATATAAAACTCATGCGATGAGGAAATTTACTTCGTTCTTGCGAAAATTCGAAAACAACGCGATTATAGACAGACACAACATAACAACATAAGTATTTTTATGTACGAGTATTTAAAGTTGCAATTTTTTTATCGACGCTACACTATCAACTGATCCCATGAGAACAAAAGGCACGGAGTACACAACTCACTGAATGTCAAGGACATAGGAAACCGTCTAATTATTATGAGAGATCATTATAAAAAAAAACCTCTATGCGGGACGTGACGCGACGATATTGGAAACGTGTATCTTGTCGTTTAGTAAATAATTTTAATTTTGAGTCGCTATTAAAGAGTTCGTAGCCTCATCGGTGAAATGTGTATCTTTACGTGTAGGGACAGTACGGGATCCGATTAAGAAATATACATAATTAAAGACCTGGCAACCAAATTATTCGGCAGAGATAAAAATGGACAGCGATTATTTTTTGCCTTTATTGAGGTATATTTTATTAGATAATGACATATTTTTAAAAATGTCATTAAATTTTGACTTTTTTTTGTAACATGACATTATCGGTAAGCAATATAATTAGGCAACCTATTGTCAAAATATCGTCGTTTAGAGTCTACTTCTCTCGCATATAGTAAGAACCGTTATCAAATAACAGATAAGGGTATATATTCCAGTATTCCTTAACCGGATCTTGGACCACAAATAAAGTTAAATTTTGAGTCTCTCCATAGAAATGCGAGCAGCGTCGCGTCTCGGTGTGTATTGACCCTTAGTTGCATGAGGTCATTGATGCAACGCCTCTTGACTCACTTATGAGCCCACTGCTAATATTAGATGTTACTATAATATTAATACATGTTTGGATGAAGGTCATGGTTTATAATACAAGTAATATATGTTGCATACTGTGTTTTGTTTGAATATTTTGGCAAACTACCAAACTAAATTATAAGAAGTTATATGAATTTACAGGAATTTTTACAGTATCATTTAATAACATGCAACATTGACCTGCTTTTACAACAATAGTTATGAAGATGAACCAAATCAAGAGGAAAAAACCTTCTTCATTATAATTATGAACAACTAGGTACTAGCAATACAGGCTAACAAAAATGTTATAAAAGCTTTTTAATAAAAACTCACATGGGATCTGTCGATTCATACAAATAAAAACATGGTACGTCATTTAAGAACACAAAAGGATTTGTGTTTTTTTATGGATCTGTATTTTATGGATACTCAGGTTTTTGACAGACGTCATTTTTATGAAACGATACGTGATTTAAGACGTGTCGGTCATCGCAGGTGATTTTGTAATGCGGGTTCTAAAAAAAATATATTAACATAAAAATGTATTGTTGGTGTGTGTATTCAAGCACTATCAATATTATAAGAGCAAAAGTTCACTCACTCACTGACTCATCACGAAATCTCAGGTACTACAAGTGCTAGGAGCTTCAAAATATGCATGGTCACTTTTGATTGCTCACTAAGACGGGATTTTGCGAAATTAGAACCCTAAGGGGTTGTTTTAGGGTTCATGATTTGTATGAAAATTCGTTACTACAAATGCTAGGAGTCTCAAATTTTGCATGGGAGTTCTTTTTAGCAACAAATTCGTTAAGACCGGATTTTGCGAAATTCGACTCCTAAGGAGTCGTTTTCGGTGTTGATAGTTTTATGTTTGCTAGTGCTGGAAGTTTCAAATTTTGCATGGTCACTTTTGATTGCTCACTTAGATGCGATGTTACAAAATTCGGCCCTTAAGGGGTTCTTTTTAGGGTTGATAGTTTGTATGAAACTTTGTTATACAAGAGCAAGAGTCTCAAACTTTTAAATATCTTTTAATATTGGAAAATTTTGATTGTCCAAAAGTATCTCAAAACGATTGCTGGCCGGAAGTAGAAATTCACAGAAGAAAATATCGAAATCCGCGCGGACGCAGTCGAGGGTGGAGTGCTAGTAAAACATAATATTGACTTACTTCATTTGGATTGACAATCAGCTTTGCAGTTTCTTGTGGCAGGTCCTTACATATTTGTGCCACAAATATTTTGATAAGAGCCTCTGACACTCTGGTTGAACCATCTTTTTCCTGTAAACAAGATAATAATCATTAAGAGCAGTGTCATCTTTTATAATATTTTTACGAAATGACTAACTGACACCAAGTAGCTGTGAGGGCTTTTGAAAATAGTTTTAAAGTTAATTATTTTAGTTACAGAAAAAATAAATCAAAAGAACCAAAATAAAGAGTAAATGAGAAATCTAGTTTTTTTTTATTCTTTTGTCAATAATGATTTTGAATTAAACTACACATACATGAGGCAACCAGATGTTGAGGGCAATATTCAATGGGTCTACATTCTGCACATAATGCCACCATCCTCGCGGCACCAGCAGAGCATCACCAGCTGACAGTTCCACTGTGCGCCCACCTGTCAATCCTGAAACAATAGAATTTAATCTTGATTAAATTCCATGTGTAAAATCAATTAGCAATGATTTTATATTACAGTTTAACAACCATTGCATCTTAGAAGTCAATAAAAAACTTAATATTTTAAACTAAAGCAATAATTCTAAGCTACAGAAGAATTTGACTTAATAAGTCTGTCAAAAGCAAGAATATCTCACCATTGAAGACATCTAAGTTATTAGGGCAGTAGAAGTTTAGTTCACTGTAAATACTTGATTCTTCATAAGGCACTCTGGTTGGCTTCAAGCCCCCAGTTTCTGGAGGAAATAATATCCACTGTTTTCTGGGAATAAGAGAATTTTAATAATTTAATTGTAAGTTTTGTGCTTCTTTGACCCACAGGTATGGTTTTATAACTTACTTTCCATGTAGTTGAGTTACAATGTTAACTCCGTACGTGTCTTTATGAGTCGGCGTGTGCGCACCACTATTGCCTACCCACAGCGTCGCGTCCGAGGCACTCTTGTCAGAATATCCAAACTGATCCCATGAAATGCCCTAAAATAACAACTAAATTTAATTATCGCAACAAGCACTGTGTCAATGTCGAACTGTAAAAGAGGCTGTGTCAATATTTACCTTATACAATTCGTCGTCACCGTTGAACCACTGATACAGATATTTATAATCAAAATACATCCACTCGTCGCTTGTAACCGATTTATCCACGAAGTTTTTAAAAGTCATCGTTTTTACAGAGCATCTTCTTTCCCAACAAGGTTCGTCAGATAAAAAATCTTTTTTTAAACACCTAAATGGGATTTCTTTGTCTCCAAAAACTGTACACCATTTTTCTACACTCCACTGGCATATTGACCAGTTTTCTACAAAACCCCGGAAAACTAATGGAACACTGGAATTCGCTATTATGTTGCGAACGATGTCTTCGGTTAGTATAGACATTTAAACGTTTTTTATTTAATATTAGAAAAGTTATTCAACATACACAATTACACATTAACAAACAAGAAGCGACACCGGCTGACTGACAGACTCAGACTGCTGTCACGGTGGACAACAATTGACAGTAAATATTTTCGTTCGAAAACTGTTATGGAGTGTCTATGTCCTTTTGAAGCGGCGCTAGTGTCTATGTCATTACATCAAATTCAATCATTCAACTTTCATATATAAATGAACCGTCTTGATACTTTTACACTTATTTATAAAAAAAAACGACGGGTTGCACTCTGGGAGTGCCGGCAGAAGTGAAAACTTGAATAGTAATTGTTGGAAATATCTTGTGAACAGATTTTAGTAAAACTCGCAAAAAGGTTGACTTTTTATTTCAATAATTTTCCAATGTGACGTACATCTTTTATAAACAATGTTACCTAGCAACGAATGTATCCAGCATACAAACTTCTTTAAAAGTAATAAAGTCACACGAACATTCACGCAAGCGCCCTGCGCCGTCCTACGCTTTTTCGGTCAGGGTCACGTGTCCTGACGCGAGTTTAAGATTTTATACCCATTACAGAAAAGTGCTCAACGCCGCTAAAGAAGTTTTCACTTCAAAAATCAATATATTTCTATTTTTCTATCTATTTTTCAGGTAATATTAATTACAAAGACGAGAAAACAAAACTCATCAATATCAGGTGTAGATTACTTGGAATCCGCTTTAGATTATGACTGCTAATTTGTTGATTTGGTCTGATTTGGTCCTTGTATTGTGGCGCACTTATAGTAACAGTGGTATCTATTCCAACAAATAAACGTTTAGTAAAAACTTCTTATTTATTCAACTTTGTAGGATATCAGTGAGTTAGCGCACGGACGCGATTAATAAAATGCGTCAAATTCTATTTCATGATCGTAATCTAACCACTACCAGACAATATGAGATACCTATTGATAAAAATATTGCTTACTCATCAACTCCGTTTAAGAGCGCGTATTCTGAAAGTTGGCAACGGTGCAAATAGTTGTCAAATATTAACAAGTTCTAATTAATTTAGCAATGTTACTGTATGGAAATAAGAAATATGGCTCTGCAGTGCACTAAAAAATTGAAAAGGGAATGCAATAATTAATACCGAATATATAGTTTTAGATGTAAAAAAATCATTTGAGATTTGAGAACTTTCCAAATGCCTTATATATTCCTGAAACGGTAACAACATCAAATTCAGTGTTTTAATTGCATTTCTATACGTCTTAGTACACTACAGAGCCATATTTCTTATTTTCAGACTACTGTCTGAAAATCTGCCAAATTAATTAAAACTTGTAAATATTTGACAGCTATTTGCGACGTTGCCAACTTTTAGAACTTGCGCTCTTATACAGTGTGCAGCCGGAGTTGTCGCTCTTGATTTTTTAAAGTTACCGCCTTTTTTTGACAGCTTTCGTTGGCCAGACTCTATACATTAGTACATTACACAACACGTACTAAGCCCCCATTAGCACGAGCCCTTTTTTATGGGCCTTAAAAAACAAAAAGGTGAGTTGAACTCAAATGTCACCCCGCACTTAAAATCACATAGATACATACAGTTCGAAAAAAATCACCGCAGTTTAAAAGCGCTGACGTGTGAACAGATACGAATGAATTTATTCTATTGCGCCAATGTCTAAGGACGGCCGTCCTCTAAGGCCCAGAAGCCATGCCAATAAAATAAAATGTGCTCTCTCTGGTAGCTCTCTGCTGTAATGTCAGTGTCGTCTTCCCGTCAGTGTCATTGTCATTTTCATGCTTGTAGACCTTGTAGTGTGTGTTGTGTATTCGTGTTTGTTTTGATTTTGTTGTATGCGTTTTGCGAATCCATTTCGGCGGATAATGCATATCAGAAGATATCGGGACTCCAACGATACATCCGTTTAGTAAGTGATTAACGTCATAAGCGTGCGTGTGTGATATTATTTCTCGTAAAATACTATGGAACCAGAAGTTGTTTCATCGTTTTTCACTAATAGTTTAGGAGATTCGAGTTCCCCCGATATCAGCGAGGATTTTTTAAACTTAATAGGCGAATTGAATCTTTCTCTAGAACAGTTTCGAATGCCCAAAAAGGTAGAAGCTGTTTATAACCCTACCATATACGCAAGGCACACATTTGAAATGTACGTGCGAAAATATTGCAACACTCCAAAACCTATTATGTACTTTGGCATGAATCCTGGACCTTGGGGAATGTCTCAGACTGGAGTAAGAATCGTTTCATATACTCTTCTTTTAAATAAAAGATCCTGAGCATCATTTGTCATACATAATACACATTATTCTATTCCAAATGAAAAGGCTTCACTGAAAAACATTTCAACAGGTGCCGTTTGGAGAAATAAGTTCCGTTCGTGATTGGTTAGGAATCAGTGGGCCAGTGCAGAAACCACCCACGGAGATTAAAGCTCGTCCTGTCTTGGGCTTTGATTGTAGCAGAACTGAAGTAAGTATATTCATTGGATATACTCGTATTTAAATTATAGGCATTTCTTTTTAAATATCTGACACTCTCTGGAAAGTTAGTTTGGCTCCCTCAGAAAAGTCACTCTTTTTTCAGCATTCCCTTATCCTGCCTTGTCTACTCTATTTTAGACATTTATTATGTTCTAAATCCTCCTGTTCTTTTTTTTTCTCTACTCTTCTACTCATATAGTAATCCACATTCATACTCAAAACTTTTCATTTTAACTACAATTGATTATAATTTAAAAACCGGCCAAGAGCGTGTCAGGCCACGCTCAGTGTAGGGTTCCGTAGTTTCCCGTCCGTTACAATAAGTGTTAACAAATAGCCTTTTTTTAAACTTGTGTGTTGAACTTTGATAAAAAGGGAACCCTAAAAACGGGCCCACAAAGGACGGTGATAACTAAAAAAACCCTCAATATAAATTTGAAAAGACACAATAACAATTTCCCACAAACCTTTATCAAATAGCTATTTTATTTTAATCGAAAAGAGTAAGTAGTTCAGGTAGCGATTATGCACTCTAAGAACATATATTTTAAGTAGTAGCAAATTTTTACCACAGGTAGGTCATGCAAGCACGAAGACATCGACTTTTAAAATTGACGTCATTACGCAACGCCATCTATCGAACCATTTATGAACTGGTTTTTACCTTAACATTTTATGCGTTTGATAACTTTGGAATGCGCGAACCGATTTCAATAATTGTTTTTTTGTTTGAAAGAAGATACGTTCAGAATAATGAAATACGTAAACGAAGTTAAAAAAAATGCTTGTATATATGATTAAATAATTGATTATACTACAAACTTAGTCCAGGAATTTTGTACCACCTTCTTGTTTTTTTTGCACAAAAACTGTTCTTTCCATCAAGTTCAAAATAATTTTCCTAGAAAGTCCTTATAAAGTTCTACTTTCCAGATTTTTTTCATATTTTCTAAACTTATGGTTCAAAAGTTAGAGGGGGGGGGACACATTGTTTTTGACTTTAGGAGCGATTATTTCCGAAACTATTGACATCATCAAAAAATGATCTGAGTAAACCCCTATTCATTTTTAAATACCTATCCAACGATATATCACACGTTAGGGTTGAAATTAAAAAAAAAATCACTTTCTATTTTACATATAGGGGGGCTACCCTAAAAAAACATTTTTTTCCAATTTTTATTTTTGCACTTTGTCGGCGTGATTGATATACATATTGGTACCAAATTTCAGCTTTCTAGTGCTAACGGTCACAGAGATTAAGCGAGGACGGACAGACAGACAGACAGACAGACATGGCGAAACTATAAGGGTTCCTAGTTAACTACGGAACCCTAAAAAGTAAGAAGAAACACCATATTGTTAACAATTCAAGCTCAATCATTATCAAAGTAAAATATATTGCCTTTTCATATCTATTTCTTATTTGAATTCTATGAAAATTTCAGATCAGTGGCAAAAGATTTTGGGGGTTGCTTCAAACTTTATGTGGAGTACCAGAAAATTTCTTCAAGACCAGTTTTGTGTATAACTACTTGCCCCAGCAATGGTTGACTGCCTCAGGCTCCAATCTTACTCCTGGTGATTTCAAAGTAAGAGATCTCTGTTCTTTGAACTAGTTTTATGTTACCTTACATATTTATTTAACACATACCAGGATAAGCATAGACCTAGCTAACAAATTATGAAATGATTTTTGAGTAATAAAATTTTTGCAGCAGAATTTTTCTTTCTTCCAAAATCATCTTTACGATGCGCGTTGCATGTGTTGATGCATTTAGAAATAATTAAATTATGAAATGCTTACATCAAGTAGTGTTTAATACATAATTTTCATTGTTAGCTTATTTACATTTATAAATTCCAGAAACATGAAGTTCAACAACTATACAGCATTTGTGATCCAGTATTCAGCAAAATTCTAGAACTGTATGAAGTTGAAAAGATTGTTGCAATTGGAAAGTTTTGTGAAACCAGAGCAAAGGAAACATTAAAAAAATACCCTCCCTCAAGATCTATTCAGGTGAGAGCTTGAACATTATGAATAAGACAAATCTATGTTTTGCATTCAGTAATAATCTCAGGATTTAATTATTGTATTTTACTATTTCAGATTCTGTACTTGCCGCATCCAAGCCCCAGAGCAGTAAATAATAACAAGTGGCCAGAGACAGCAACTGAGTGTCTTAAAAATCATAATTTGCTACACTACTACAAGTCCTCAAAAGACTAAATAACAAGACCATAGGAAAACTAGATTGTGATACTCATACTTATGTGATTGTAGAGGTCAAGAAACTTTACAGTAAAATAAGATATTAAGTTTTGTAAGAATGGTTGAGTTCATGAAGAGGGCTCTTGAGTTAGCAGCTGAAGCTTTATCAGCTCAAGAAGTACCTGTAGGATGTGTTTTTGTCATAGATTCGAATATTATTGCAGAGTCCAGGAATAGTGTCAATGCTACACACAACCCAACCAGACATGCTGAAATTAACTGCATAGATCAAGTCATAGATTACTGTAAAGCTAATAATATTGATTACAGATTGTACTTTAAAAATGTTACAGTATATGTAACTGTTGAGCCTTGTATAATGTGTGCAGCAGCACTAAGCAATTTGTATATAAAAGAAGTGGTATATGGATGTGCCAATGATAGGTTTGGTGGCAAAACTGTGTTAGATATAAGTTATTTTTATGAACATAATTATAATTTGATTGGAAACCTAATGGCGACTGAAGCAATGGCTTTACTCAAACAATTTTATAAAGGTGCCAATCCAAATGCGCCAGAATCAAAAGCTAAAAAAGAAAAAGTTTAATATTTTATGATTTGGTTCACATTATGTTGTAGGTGTTGTATGTTAAGAATAAGTTAGTATTTAAGTTTGATAATGCAGGCAGAAAAAATAGGTTTCAATTATTTTATTGACTGTTAACAAAATATATTTTGTTTTTTTTTTTAAACAAAATGTACAGATGCACATCAATCTAGCACAATTTGACTAATTTCTTAATTTGTATTTCAACTTTAACACTAAAGGGGAAGGTTTATATTCGATTGGAAAAAATTGAGAGACTGGTGTAGGTTGATGTGCTGGAGTCTGTAATTTTTACCACTTGTCTTAAAATATACCAGTCACTAGATATTTAATTACTGTATATTTTCTTCCATGTATATGTAATTAAAAAAACATACACAAGCTAAAAAGATATTGACAAACTACATATTTTTAAAGCCTCATTTTTAGGATTATGTCGAAAATTTTTTTTAGATAAGAATAGTAGGATATTTGTTATGTTTCCACATATTTTGTTACAAAATATTTTATATTGGTTTTTTCCTTCATATTTTATGTGTATATCTGATAAAATCCTTATGCCCGTTTTCATTATCACTAGGCGCCATCTAAATGTACAAATGGGGGTAGAGGTAAATAACATCACATTATAGTTCTGACATATTACTGTATTTGAATGGCATAGCAGAAAATTATTACAATCCCTGTTAAATATAAGTATAGGCTTTTATAAATTACATAAAACTATCTCTACAAAGTAAACTTGACACATTCAATTTGGTAAAGAAACACAGAAAAACACTCATTCATAACAAGTCCAACAGCAATCATAAAATATAAGAATATAATTATACAAAATAAATGATTACTTACTACAACATTTTTACTTATGCCTAGATTATTATTATGACCCACTGTATAAACATAAAAGTGAGATCTATCTGGAAATAAAAAACAATTTATTACATTAAACACTACTGATAAAATATCCACAAGGATATCACAGAATCATTTCACTAATCTAAAATGAGATCTCACATTTATATTCCCAGTGCATACAGGTAAGAATGTTTGAGGGCATTTGTAAAGTAAGGTGCTAAATTGAAAAAGCAAGTCACTAAATGCATGCCATATAAAATCCATACATTCTCACCAGAAAAGATAATTATCTGCTGAAATAAGGAAAAAGCAGAATAAAGATACTTAAATACTGTCCAACAATTTATACAGAACTTAACAACTAACTTATGATCTATTAAAACTGATTTAATCATTTGAATCTTGACAACCGTTAACCATAGGGTATGAGGCCCCAGAACCTTCAGTCTCTTCATTTTGGCCATTTACATGATTCCCATTAGTCAAGTTACCTTCGACCAAGGCGTCTTCAGCTACTAAGTCGGCTATAGGGCTTCGACTTCTAGTGGAACTGCTGTCACTATCTGACGAAGAAGAACTATCACTTTCAGAGTCTGCACTGGACGAGTCCTGAGAATGCTGACGTAAATGTTCAACTTCAAGTCTCAACTTCTCATTGTCCAACTGTAATGAGTGTATCTGTTCTTCTTGTTCCTTCATACGCTGCATAAACTCACTAAAGGGCTGTTCATCTACTGCACTGGAACCAATAGAAGTGCCCGAAGTATCTCTGTCTGTTAACATACTTTCCCTATCAGTAACAGAATTATCCCTGGCTGTCATATCTTTATCTTCATCTAAACACTTTGCTTTAGAACGTTCTGTCCTTTTAACGAGATTCTCATATTTAGCCTCCAATAGAAGATATTCCTGAATGAGGTCATCTTTGGACATATTTGACAAACGTTCACTTTGAGCATCTTCATAAACACTTGAAAACTCTTTTGTCAGATACTCCTCTTCGTCTTCGGGCAGCGAAAAAAAATAATTATCTTCTGAATCTACGCTGAAACTTGAATCGCGAGTGCGTGCTGATGGTGTACGTAAAATATATGAACTTTCAGGCTCAGGCTTATGTATTTCCATTAAAAATTGGTTGTTATTAAATGGGGCATGCGTTTTCGCCAATACGATCTTCCTAAATCTGTTATTTCTTTTGGATTTGTCATTCTTCCACGGTATTTTTGAAAATGGTTTCATTATCTTGCGTTTGGATTTCCCGCGCCTCCTTTTTTTCCGAACAAGTCCTTCAAATTGTTGTTTCGGTACATCTACAACAGATGGCGCATCAACTTCAGCAGGTCGCGTCGGGTCGCCATCTTTTAGGGCGATAATGTTATTTCCGTCCATTAGAGATGTATAAAATCACTTACTTTGTAAAATCTTGAAATGTTATAGAAAATAATTAAGAATCGCACTGTTATCACAATTTTCGAACAACTCTGGCTATTTAAAATCTTTATAAAAGCACATTATAACACAGAGCTCTGCACTGTGGACGCAATCCGCCATCTTTCATTATTTATTTATTTATTGTTACTTTTTATATACTCTCCTGTAGTAGTCAGGGTTGCCTTTATACGATTTTTAATCAAAATATTGCGTAACCTACAGACCAGAAAAAACTGTTCACGATGGTCATCAATGTTTGATTGTTTTAAAACTGAAGCCCTTATAGAATGATTATAGAATGTCCAGATTCCTAGTAGGTCACTGACTACCTATTCATTTACGCCAAAAAAAAGGAAGGAAAATGATCCCCTTCGTTCTTTTCCTAAGTAAAACATGTCCAAAGAATACATTTAAATGTGGCTCATTCACTTATAAGTGGCTTCTAGAAAAACGTTATCTTTTGTTATGAACCCGTAAGCTGGACATTTTATAATCTAAGCTGAAGCCTTTATGCATTGACAATGACAAAGATAGTCAGTCAAAACTCCTCCTGAATGTGATAAAATATCAACCCTAGCTTATAGCCGTAGTCTCCATTTGTACGAGCGCTTTTAACGTGTGTTAAAAAAGCACCGAAAGAGAACAAATGCATTCCCATGTATATGTTAACACGTCGCGGTTTAAAAGCGCTGACGTGGTAACAAATATACATGGGAATGCATTTGTTTAACTTTTATCGCGTTGTGTTGCGTTAGGTGTTAAAGGAAAGAGACCTTCATATTCACACGAGCGCTAAAAAAGCGCCGACACCACAGGCAATGCGTTGTGCATTGCTTCCGAAGTATATTGTACAGTTTTAAAGTAAGAAAATTTAATTGAATTCCAATCTCTTAGACGTTTGTTGCCTATCTGAACACGAAAAGTGGTCATAACTTTTGAACCGTAAAAAATAGAACCAAATGTCTGAGAGGTAAAAATATTAGAAATAACATCCCGCATGCACCTGTTCAATTTGATCCACACTTCCCGGGACACCCTGTATATATATAGTCCTCCTACCGATTTCGGTTAAGAGGCCTCTTACAGTCCAATAGCGCCGCCAATCGAAAAAATGTCATTACTCGTAAATAGAATCCAAAATACAAAATGTGGTCTACCACATTTTGTATTTTGGATTCTATTTACGAGTTGTTTGTAAAATTACGTTATTGCCTTTTCTACCGGGCACGCCGCAATCGCGGCGGTAAGACTCCTCTTTGAGGAGTGGCTGGATAGGCGTCACGGCGTCCTGACCTACCGCATGACGCAGGTCCTCACCGGACACGGAAGTTTCGGGAGGTTCCTGTGTCTGATAGGGAGGGAAGAAACGCCTGGGTGTCACCACTGCGAGGATCGTCCGGAGGACACGGTGGAGCATACGGTGCAGGACTGCCCCGCTTGGGCAGAGCACCGCCGTGGCTTCACGACGGCGATAGGCGGAGACCTCTCGCGCCCGGCATTGGTCGAGGCCATGCTGCGGGGCGAGACGGAGTGGGAAGCGGTCGCCTCCTTCTGCGAAGCAGTCATGCTCGTGAAGGAGGAGGCGGGCCGCCTGAGGAAGAGGACAGCGTCCTCCCTCCACCCCAGCCGCAGTGGTAGACGCCCACGGCGTCGGACGTCGCAAGACGATCTCCGGCCACCGTAGGCGCGGGCATGCGGGCAGCGAGTAATGGGCGACTCGCTGTCCGACCATGGACCATGCCCGGGTCGACGGCGCGTTGTGTTCCACGCGCGCCTCAAAGAGTGTCAGCATAGTGACGGGGCCTGTAGAGGGCCAAAGCCTGCCGGGGTAGCGGGACCAAGGGATTACCGTGACCCCGGTACGTAAAGGGCTAGTGAAGGACACCGTGGATTTTAGTCAGTACAAGTCTGACAGTCCCTCCCGCCCTGCCCTGGGTGGGAGGACTCATTTGATGATTTTACCACGATAAAAAAAAATGCCATTTCTAAAGTAATAATAGAATTACTGTAGAAAAGGCAATAACGTAATATTATAACACATTGTCAACACTTGAAATATAGCTGTTTAGCTAAATCGTGCATTTGTAACAAAAACGGCCGTTTATGTTTTGAATGCACGATTTAGCTAAACACATTTTGTATTTTTGATTCTATTTACGAGTTATGACAATTTTTCGATTGGCGGCGCTAGTGGACTGTAAAAGGCCCCTTAAGGCGACCCTTATTTCTGGCATGTGCCCTAATATGACTGGCCAGACCTAATTTGGTTTTAAATACCCGATCACATCATATTTATGCATAAATTAACGATGATGATCTCTTTGATTTTATAGTTCTCCGATAGAATATGAACGACAAAACCTATTCTAATATACTAATCTATTCTGTCTTATTACAAAGCGGGGTTTATCTAAAAACCCAGGTTTAAATCTCGTAAAACTACAGTTTACACAAACGTTATAACAAATCGTGGTTTAGCGATAACCATGGTACAGTCACATAGTAACAGTCGTAGCTGTCAAAAGTGCGTTAAAGTTTCTCAGAGCTATTTTTTCAGTGTGTTGTTAGTTTTGTGTTATTTTCACCAAAAGTGGATGTAAAAATGGTAGATATAATTGTTATTGATTTAATTGTTTATACAATGGTTCAAATGACGGTACTAAGGTCAACGTTTTATCTAAGGTTTGTAATACGGAAGGTTTATTTAATTTTTGTAATAAGGCTGACTGAATAAAAGTTTGTTACAAGACTAATCACATCTTGGGAAATTAAATGCCATAAAGTTGTTTTTCAAAATAAATGTATGACACTTGGTTTACAAATTACAGAAAAACTGTTGCCAAAGTAGCTAACTTTTAGTTAGTGCTTATTCACACGAGCGCTTTTTTTCAGGAGTTAAAAAAGCATTGAGTTTTAACAAAAAGGTAAATTGAACTTAAATGTCACTGCCCAGCACTTAAAATCAAATACAGTTCGAAAAAAGCGCCGCGCTAAATAAATAAGTGCTGACGTGTTAACAGATGGGAATGCATTTTTGTTCTGTTTCTGGCGCTTTTGTAACGCCCATAAAAAAAAGTTCGTGCGATTGGGCCCTAGTGTCTTACCGGAAAATTAAGGTTATTACTGGTAGTATATCAACGAAAATCCGTATTTCTTTTTCGACCTAACATTTTTTTTTTGTTAGTTTTTGTCAAATCCGCTATCTGATATTAGCTTTTTGGATCAAAAGTCTCGTCTACGTACTAAAGCGAGAAACGGGAAAAAGTGTTTTTAACCGACTTCAAAAAAGAGGAGGTTCGCATATCAATAATATGTATACCGTTATTTATTTATTAATAAAAATAATATTTCATAGACACAAGAAAATTATTCAGTATAGATTGAACTACTGCATGTCGATGTCGCTCAAAAAAATAAAATAAAATCCTATAATATTCTACTACGTTTGCGCAAAAAAATCATCATCTGGCTTTTTCCCAACTATATTGTGGTTGGCTTCCAGTCGAACCAGATGAAGATGAATATCAGTATTTTACAAGGAGCGATCGCCTATCGGACTTCCACTACCCAGTAACTGGGTAATACGATACTCCATGGTAAGACTGGTAGCAAAAATCTACAAAGCTCATGTTTGGCAGTTGCAGCACGACTGTGCAGCCCCAGAGTTGTAGCGTTGCTGTAGGAGCACTGCTGCGTCTTGAGATCGAAATCACATTTCTCGTTTACCGTGTTTACCAGTCTGAGAACTCTGAGATTGTCTATGTTTAAGAGTTATGTTTTGGAGATGTAAGCTTTATGGCAACTCTGCCGTCTTCCGTCAGTCAGGTCAGTCTTGACAGTCTGTCTGTCATTGTCAGTACATCACAGTATATCATATCACAAAAATAAAAGTCGTGATATTGCTTGTAAACCTCAAAACAACCAGTTATTTTGTTTTATAAGCCCAAAATCGTACATCGATGTAATAACGTCCCACTGACCCGTATTTGATCTAAATTCTATGGGAGAACTTCAGGGATTACCAATGGCTGACGATATTGTCTTCGAATTACTGCATTCCGAAATTATTAACTATGCTATTGACCAGTCTAAGGAAACTCTCAAAGATAAAAAGGTACTTCATTTTTTAAAATCATTACTTTTATAAATAAAATATAATGTTGCAAATAAGTTAAATAAAATAACAAAAAATTAATATGGTGTTTTAGGAGGTGGATCTATCGGTTGTTGAGTACATAGGATTTGCTACTGGCTATAAGATAATGGAAAGATTGACCAGAGAATGGCCCAGGTTTAAAGATGAACTTGATACCATGAAGTTCATCTGTACTGACTTTTGGACATGTATCTATAAAAAACAAATAGATAACTTGCGGACAAATCATCAAGGTGTTTATGTCCTACAAGACAATGCATTCAGATTCCTGACAAACTTTTCTAATGGCCATCAGTACTTGGAATCCGCTCCAAGAGTAAGTATCTGCTGGTTTTTCATCATGACAATAATTCAAAACATCTTATTTGGTAAAATAAACGAAAGCATTTGAAAATAAAAAAAGACAGTGGTACCTAGTTAATATTTTGTAATCTATCAAGTCTACTATTGTAGACAGCTCAACAATTTTCATATTTTTCTGTAGTTATAAATACTCTCTTTCAACCTTGAGACCTCAAAGCTGAGTGTCTTACACATCTCTCCACTTTTCTGTTTCATATTCAGTAGTTCCTTCCCCATCTTCCATCCAGTCCATGGTTTATATGACCTACCAAGATTTTTTAGTTTTGTCATTCTGCATATTTTTAAATAAATTATACATTTTTTGTTTCTATTTCAGTATGTTGCATATACTTGCGGTTTGATTCGAGGAGGTTTGGCTAACTTATGCATCAACAGTGTAGTCACAGCAGAAGTTCAATCCATGCCATCTTGTAAATTCCATATACATGTTCAAAGATCATAATATTAAGAATAATTGTACCTTGTTGAAATATAAATGTATTTATTATAAATTGTAATCACTGTTTTGTATTTTTATTTAAAGCTAATATTGTATATTCTTTGATTATAAATATGCACTAATTACTCATAAATTATTCTAAATGATGAGTTTTATTATCTATCATTCATAATAGGTACCTGATTTCTTCTCAAGTTTTATAAATAGAATTACTCTAATTATTAGTGGACATTAGAAGTCACTGTCCTGGCATGAATAATCTGAATACAGCATTTTCCTATTCTTATGGTTTTTTCCTATTTCCGCAGTAGGTAGTCATTAATCTGGCTATAACATCAGCCAATGTTTGTTCCATCACCCCTTCCGAAAAATAAAGGAGTATCTACACTGCTTGTATTTTACCCGTAAAATTCGCCATTCAACGGTTCGCTGTACGTTACTTTAGATCGCATAACTTTGTTTCGATATTTTCTCAATTTGGTTACCTAGAGAACGCAACAATATCACTAATACAGACCCAATAACACGAACACGTGCGTTAAATAAGCGCTCAATTTGAATAAAAAGGTGAATTCGCGATCAACGCCCAGTGTCAAAAAAGCTCTAAAGTAGAATAAATGCTTTCTCATTTCTCTCTCTTTTCTTTCTTTTTCCAGCTCTTTGAAAACACGACTTTTATTCAGTTATAGTTGTAATTTATTGATTTGAGCGCTAAGTTCTATTCACCGTTTTGTTCTAATTCAGCACTTTTTAGCGCACGATAATAAAGTGCGTGTGTGTGTTTGGGGAAAGCATGGAAAAGTTTGTTGACCAACTTGTATGCACCATGCTGAAATAAAAGTGTTGCCATGCAAAGAAAAAAACGAACCACATTATCTGTGGTCAAAACTTTGACGAAACGCACGCAAACTTTTTGATTGGCGTTGGCGCTCTTTTGCTTCCTTTCCTTTCATTCGCTCTTTCAATTTACAGAAAATGGCTTCCGAAGAATTGGTGACTGAGCAATTTCAATTTTTCGGTATAGAAGTGCCTAAAGAAATCATAAGTAAATGTGAGTATCCAAATTATTCGCGCTAAGCAATAAACTTGTGCATCGATCTGTTCATTAACTTTACCAAAACTTTTGAGAGTAACTTTGTACCGCTTCAAAATGAATGTTCAAGGTTGTTTCATTATTCACTTCTTTTTCTAAGGCGTAAGTTTATGCGAAGAATACAACATTGATGCTGAATCTTTCATTGAACAATGGATGGCCTTCAGTTTAAACCATTTAAACGGTGCATCACCGAATTTGGAGAACTTGGATACATTTGTAAGAAAGGAATTTTCCAAGCGGGCGGCGAATCGTTCCAACGCAACCGCTAAAGAAAACGGACAAGTGGGTACCGGCACAAGTTTGACGGTTTACGGGGCACCCGCTTCAGTTCAGTATCCTTTTTATGCGCATGCTCCACGTGTCCATTATTTACTAGAGCATTTGTAGATTGTTTTCTAATTCTTGTCATTTTAGTTGCCGCCCGTATAATTAACGGTTTATTGTCGATTGTTTGTTTTTTAATGTAAGGTTGGTTAATGAGTTGTAGTTCATCAACAATTCCAATCCTTAGCTTTGATACAGATCAGACAATGAAGTTTTATCAAATTATATGGCCACAACACCAAAGGTGAGTAAGTATGATGGTTTACAAACTACTAAACTTTTTATTTCAAGTAAAAATCTTCAATGTCAGATATAACCTAAACTCATAATTACCTACACATAATGCTACTTATGTTTATTAATAATTGTTTATTTTATCACAAACTTTAGTAAAAGTTGTGTCTGCAAATGTTATAGCTGAATAGTTTTATTTTAATATTTTCTACAGGTAAATATGATTTTTATCACTACACTGAAGAAAGAAGTCGGAGCTCACCTACTTGTGCCTAATGGGTGTATGTCTAGTACCACAGTGCATCATTTCTGTGACTAGATCTACACTCATTGAGTGCTTGTAGTACTTTCATCAGCGGCGCTTAACAGCAACAGATGTTTACAAAATGACAAGATATTTTTCATATTGTATTTAATTTGGAGAACATGTTTGCATGTTGCATGTTTCTTAGTGAAAATTAACAAACTAATCAAGCTAGTATTATCAATTATAGATGCTTGAAAAGGATATAAGATCAAACCTATGGACATTTTATTGGCATACCTTTTAACTTGATGATATTTGTGGGCGAGTTTGCTTCTGGTTCATGTTCACTACAAATCATGACTAGATCCATACTCGTCTGCAGCCATCAACTTAATCTGCATATAGTATACTTTGTAATCAGTCCATAGTGACTTTTGTCAATAAAGTTTTGTTTGAATTTTATTTATTGTATAGCAATATATTTAATGAAATATGGTATCTTAAGAGTAAAAAAAAATATTCATGTCATGTAATTGAATTATGATATTTTAATGATTTACAGAGAGTTAAAATTGAAATTGAGTCGGCTCCTAATCAGCCAAATGATTTATGTCCAGCTACTTACTCACCGACTATGTAAGTTTGGCTATATTTAAATCTTATGAAATATACAAACATCTAAGCAAAAACTGTAAACCTAAGTATAAGCATAGCATAGTTGGCCTATAATTTTCCTTCTGCTAGGAAAGTCTTCTATATGTGAACCTTAACTTGTTGAATTGTCTTCTTGATCACAATAGAACTTATTGCTTCTAAGTTATTTAATGTCATAAAGATTACCCCTCTATTAAGTATCTCAGTCAATCCTCTAAATCTATTGCAGTGCACTGCTAGACATGGTTCTTTCTCAAGCTGCTCCAATGCTTTTGATTCTCCTATGTTCATTATGTCCTAGTATTTTTTTTTAAGTTGGGGAGGATACTACACTCTTAGATTATAGAATATCCAGATTCCTAGTAGCCCACTGATCCCTTATCCCCTCGATTCCATGTGAACATGTGACATGGACAACACTTAATATGTGTGTAGCACTCATATATGTTCATAAAAAAGTGGCTTCATGAAAAACATCAGTTCGTTTTAAAACATGGAATGAGGACATTTTAAATCTAAGACCATACTGCCCTTGCTCTGTCTCCAGAAGATTTGTCAATACTAAAGCATCCTAAATATCAAAGTGGGAATCTGGCGTGTCTGCCTGTCTGCTATCAAGGCTCTCACTATTTTTTTATTTCTTGCCAATTTTGGTATTGAGCTAATTACACTAAAACGTTACCCCACACTAGGAATGTCTTCCTGTATCGTAGGTGTGTTTACAAACGGAAACACACAAACACCTAGACCCGGAACAACTACTTGCAGATCATACAAATATTGGTTCCGTGCAGGGATCGAACCAGCAACATGCTGCGCAGCACTCGATCGCTCAGCCACTGTGCCAACCGTGCCATCCTCGTTCTGACAGTCCTTGATTTGAAATCATCTTTACGGGCTGAATTATTCTACTTTTACCATCATCCAAAAAGCCACAGTCAACTAAAGCATTATATATATAAAAAGAAGTTGTGGAAGGTGGTAGAACGAAGTTAGAACCAAGATTTTGTACAATTAGAACATTCTCATAATACATAAATTGAAATAATGTCTCTATGCAACAAGTTGAGGTCCACAGATTTTTTGATATATTTCTATTTTTCTGACTAGGGGTCTCAAAAGGCCACTACATTAGTATCTATCAAAATATAAATTGTGATTAAATTCATAAAACGAAATATTCGATTCTATTGCTCAAGCAAATAGCGATGTATGATTCCGCTAAGTCAGCTATTTTAGGCCCTCTGAAAGACCCAAATGTTACATTTCAGTGGTTCTGCAAAGTATGCATCAAGAACAAATACAGGAGCTGTAGTTCACTCTTATGGTGATGAGAAATTATTGCAGAGTATTGCCGAGCCATGTAGCGTTAATGATATTTTAAACCTAAAGATCACACAAGTACCTAATGATGATGGTGATACATACACCAAAGCAATGTAAGTATTGTTGAGAAAATCTCTCAAAGAATTTTATTCATATAATCCATTACAATGCCAATGGGAAGTTTTGTTCCCAAATTGTCATTAGTGTCAAACTTTCGTAAACGCCACTGGGAACTTTTCTTCCCAAGTGTACTTTCCAAACTGTCATTAGTGACATTTGTTGCAAAGAATTGTGCCAATGACATTTCATTTAGAATTCAAGTGGCTACGCATTTCAACTAAGATTAGGATTGTCCGGGCGCCATTGTGATATCATTCACAATTTGTTAAAACTTACACTTAATTCTGAAGAAAGTAACAGCAAGGATTTTTTTTTGGATTTTTCCTGTATCGTGGGTACGTTTACAAACATAAAAACTCGCAAACACCCAGACCCGGAACAAATACTTGCAGATCATACAAATATTTGTTCCGTGCGGTGATCGAACCTGAGACACGTTGCGCAGCAGTCGATCACTTGGCCACTGCGCTAATTGTGTCGTCAAACAATACATATTATTGAAAATTAATTTGAACAAAGTATTTTTTTGCTGAATCTAATTATTGTAGTTACCAAATGGCGCCAAGGCCGTCCTATACTAAGTTGAACCGCATTACCGCATATTACATATCGCACCTTTAGAATAGAAGTGGCGTAATCCAAAATTCCAGTTTTTTGGGAAACGCTATTTTTTTATTTATTTATTAAATACCGAGAGACGGGGAAAGAGCGTGATTTGAAAGAGACGGAAACAGTGCGTTTTTCCTTTTCTGGGCTAGAAGAGCCAGTTTATTTTTAATAAACTAATAGAATAAGTCATTCAATACATAAAAGTCATTTTCTTAAAATTTTTAGTTAGGCCACTTTAATTCTAAAGGTGCGATATCTATTGAATAAAATATTTCTCATTCTAGGTTTGGTTTTGAGTTGCTTCATGAGAAAGCAAGTATGTTTGATAACAACATACGCTACATATCTCAGTGTATCATGAAGAAATGTGGAATCACAGATGTAACTTCAGTTAGATGTAAAACACAGGTAGCTTACTTAACAAATGTTCACATAAAAGCTAGTTTTTCATGATATGCTCTGTAAAAATAGCAAAAATGTACTTCATATCGTATAGGCATGGTGACAGCATCAATTTATTGCACATCTAATTAGTCCGTCAGCTAGAGTTAAAAAAATATGGACACGTAATATTTCTTTCCTTAAATCAATGCATATTTACAAAGATATAACACATCAAAATTCGAGAATGGGGCCTCGTGACATCAGAAGCAAGTAAAAACAGTACCTACTTGAAACGTATACTGGTAATTTAAAAAGTGTCGTATCTTCGTCAAATTTGGTTCACACGGTTCACAAAGTGTCAAATTTTTTTTTAAATCTAACTGCTGGACTAATTAATTTCTTTTAGTCAAATACCCTTTTCAAACAATTTTTATCTAGTACAGCTCTTATGAAAAGCTAGCCTCTTAACTAAGATCTATAAGAAAGTAACAATTGAAGAGTTGATAATGAATAAAATAAAAATGACAATAAATATATAATTCCAGACTGAAGTATCGGTTGTCGGCCGCATAGAATGTGACGCGGACGCCAGGCTCAACCCCAAGAGTGTCATCCTGCAAGGAACTTGGGATCAATCGCTCAGTCAAACTGTGCCTGTGGATTTGGACAAGTTTGTTTAATGAATTGGTTATGGTGTATATTACTGACTCAATTTTGGTTGCAAATATGTCAACAATATACCAGATATGACGCCTTTTTAGGCATGTCATACAAGCCTCGGACTTGAAGGCAGCTAGCGCCATCAACGCGAGCAAAGAAGCCGGTTGTCTTCTTTGCACGCGTTGATGGCGCTAGCTGCCTTGGTAAGCTGACTACATTGGAAATCGAATCTCAGCTCTTCAGCAACTGTCGCTGAGCGCTGACTTCCAAGTCCGGCGACTAAAACTGGCACAGCTATCGTTGCCCAATAGATAGCTTATTATTTAATAGTTAAAATATCAAGGACCGGCCATTTAAGTAAATGTATGGTTTAGCTGCGACTGCATATTGTAAACATACACAGAACTGCTCTAGCAGTCGAAGTGCTTTGGGCTGTCGAGCAAAGCAAGCAGCCGCCAGGCATACACTGATTGCTCTAGCACTCCGTGTATGGACGGTTGAACCTCTTGAAAGATTCACGTAACTAATTTGCTTGAGTGTATATACACCTCATACTTTTGTAATATGTGTTCACAAAAGCATATTTCTTATAGCCTTTATATTTTTGTGACAGTGTGAAGCAGTACTCATTATTTCCTGGTCAGACCGTGGTCATGCGCGGTGTGAACACGCGTGGTGACAAGTTTGTAGCCCGGGAAGTGTTTTGCGACGCCTCACCGCCTGTCGCGGATCATAGAGCAGACATGATGAATGTTTTAAATGGTATGTCGTGATAAAAAATATTTGCGATTGAAACTGTTACATCTGTGCTCTATTTTGTACCATTGTCAGTTTGAATTTTTATATTTTAGGAAAAATGTCAATGGTAATAGCATCTGGACCATACACAACTTCAGACAACATGGCGTACGAGCCCCTAAAAGACTTAATAACGTACATATCGACACACAGACCTCACGTAGTTATAATGACGGGACCATTTCTGGACAGCGAACATACCAAAGTGAAAGACAATACCATGGCAGAGACTTTCAAGTCATTTTTTGATAAATTAATTGATAATTTAGGTGAATTAAGTAATACAAGGTAAGGTATAGTCTAACCCACCATTTGTACGAGGTTGGCGTTTTATTAAAGTACGTTAAAAAAGCGCTGAAATGGAACAAATGCATTCCCATTTATATGTTTATAGTCAGCGCTTCTAAATGCGAAGCGAAAATTACAATTCGCCTTTTTGTTCTAATTCGGCGCTCGTGTGAACTGTGGTGGTCAGACTTAACACTACTCATTGAGTTTCAAGGATAGATGTTTTAACAAACATAACCTTTTCTGAAACTTGATGTGCTGTATTTAATTTGACGGCACGGTTAGCGCAGTGACTGAGCAATTGGACTGCTGTGTCACGGGTTCAATTCACGGAACAAATATTTGTATGACCTACAAGTAGTTGTTCCGTGTCTGGGTGTTTGTGTATGTGAGTTTCTATGTTTGCAAACGCACCCACGACACAGGAAAAAGTCATGGTGTGGGGCAACGTCATACAAAAATAAATGGTCATGTATTTTTAAAATTATTAGGAAGTTTTTTTTTTCAGCCCACACACAAAGATATACATAGTTTCTAGTAATAAGGATGCATTCCACGTGAACATATACCCGACGCCAGCGTACCTTAGCCGGCGGAAACATGCGAACATTCACTTCGTGCCAGACCCGTGCACGCTCAACATCAATGGCATCGTCGTCGGGGTTACCAGCACAGACATACTGATGCATATCAGTCAAGAAGAGATATCGTCGTAAATATTTTTTGTATTACTATCATTGCTTAATTTGAAGTTATTAATACGAGTAATTTCACTAAGAATGCCAAGGCGTCGCACGGTGGGCTGAAATCAAGCTTTAATGGACTTAGGGATTCACGAAAATTGATGAGCAATTTAAAAAAAAATAAAGACGGCTTGGTGATCTACCACTAAATATAAGAAATTTTTGTTCTGCGATTTTTGTATATACCTAATATTTTAAAAGTTATAACGATTTGAATTTATTTTTGTATGGAGAAATTTGATTTTATATGAATAACTTTTAATTCTCAAGAGTTCTCAAATAACCGCTTTCGGTATTCGATTGTGCTATTTTTTAGGCAAATTATCCGATATATCACTTGCTTCGATTTTCTTCGATTTTGGAGAAAATTGTTTTTCATTCCCTTTTCCACACCACCCTTGAGGTAGAGAACTAAGCGCGTTTTTTTTTATCAGTGGTGTCCCCAGGAGGCCTAATCCACTCATACGCATACTCACAAACTCACTCACAAACACACGCACTCACAAAATTATCACTTAGACAATTTCATCAGATTCAGATTCGTTCTCTAAATGTTCCACATTAACAAATTCTATATTTTCCCGCTCATCATCTTCAAATGTTGGAGATAAAAGAAGCATGGCTTTCGCTTCTTCTGAAAATGGTTTGTGTTTCCGTATCATTTTATGACGTTTTGATGATATATAAGGGTCTGAACTAATTATTAAATTATTTAAAATATCCTCATTATTAGCTCTTCTGCAGAATTTCCTTGAATGGTGTTGGCGATATCGCCTAAAGTCTTTATTTCTAGATTCAGCCGCTTCTTCCGATAACTTTCCAATCGGAATTAATCCCAAGTTTTCAATGATAGCTGCTCCATGAACGAGAACTTTATGCACACTGGAGGGCATGTGATACCACTCATATAAATCTACGTATAATTTTATGGTGGCTTCCGTATATTCTTTAAATTTCACTGTGTCAATTTTATGACCTGAAGATATTGTTTCTAAAATGATTGAAAACCGTTTTATTAAGTTTTCATCGACACCAGTAATTGCAGCAGCAATCTCTGTATTTGAAAAAAATCTTCGAGCGGTATTCCCGTCATTAGTACTTCCATGTCCTTGCTTTACAACATCTATTAAAAGGCCTGTTTGATTTTTAAAAGCTTCCTGAATGTTTTTTTTTCTTTTTTCCATCAAAACTTTGTTTTCACCTTTTGCAACCCATGTTTTGAAATCCAGTCTATAGGCTATGTGAAGAATGCATTCCATAAAACGTATCCATATATGAAGCGATGATAAACCATATTTGTACAAGTCGGTATCAATGTTTTTAGTCAATAACAAAGACAAGTTATTCATTTCTGTAGGAACAGCTTTACATATGTCACATCGTTGAGCTGAAGTTTCAGAGAGGATTGATGTTGCTTTACCATCTATCATAGTAAGCAATAATGAATGTGAGACTTTTATTTCTCCAATTTCTGTTTCCTTCAATTCATTTATCTCCGTTTCAATTTCGGTTTTCTCTCTTAAAATCGTTGATTTATTCTCTTTTTCAAACTTGAAAAATATTGGACGACACCAATATGCAGAATTTGGTGAGTCGTTTTCCCAGATAATTTGTTCCTCGGAAATAATTTTTATTGGTACTAAACTACCCATAAAAATACTTGAATCATCTATCGAAGCACTGTCCACTTTGTCATCCGTTGTCATTTTTTGCTTATAGTTTGCTTGATTCGAAGCACCATCCATTCCCCATTTGCTTATCATTGTCAACTCCTTAAAGTACACAAAACACTATTATTTTTAAAACTTCCACTTTCCTTTAATAGCACAACAATATCAATATTTGACACCAAATCGAACATTTTTACGTAATAAATAGTATTAGTATTCCGAAAATGTGAGATAGGGTAGTGCGTTTATTACGATGTGTAACAACGTACTGAGGATGGTTGTTTTTCAAATGTAACCGTATAATTTTTTACCTGCTATTCATCATCCAATCACATAATGACACGTCATCATTTTGCTGCGCTCAATGGACGATGCGCTAATGAGAGTCACCGCACTATTGAGTATTGTTAAAAACAAATGACGTCATAAGGGTGGTGTGAGTATCGTGAAAAATAAATGACGTCATAAGGGTGGTGTAGAATGTTTACCAATAATTTGTTTTTTTGCTATATTTCTGTAATACAATATTAAAACATGTCATATTAAACCAAAAACCGATTAATATTTCATACAAAGTTTAGGGGTCTATAACTCGAAAAATACTAAGTATAAAAAAATTACATATAACAAAAAATATTTGTATTAGTACATAAAATTCAAAAATACTCATTTGAATCCTTAAGTCCCCACTTGACGATTCCAGCCCACCGTGCGTCGTGTTTATTCGTAACAATCGTGCGAGCAAACGGTGCGGTAATTGTGCGATGAAATTGTTCGTTTGCCATCTACTGTTCTCACGCGATCACTTGCAAGCGTTAATTAAGACACACTAAGAAAGTGTTAAATCTCGTCGTGTGGGCGATGAACGCATCGTTTGCAAGTACGATCGTTGCCACTTAAGACAACGCCTACAGAGATGCTGATGCTGTAACATGTCAGCATTGGTCAAACTTACGTATGTTTTAAATATTCACAATAACGCCTGAATCGCGAATCTTTTGTGCGGAAAGAATTTCACCTCCCCAGCAGGACTGCGGAAGCCTAATTGGTAAGGCATCCGTAGTATACATTCAGAAAAACGACGCAGCTTCTCAGTAGATTTTTTCCTTGTGTACAAGTTTTACAATTCCAATGGTTGTGTTACAGAGGGATGGGTGGTGACAAATTATCACGGCTAGCGGGCCACATCCTGATGCAGCAGACATACTACCCGCTATGGCCGCCAGCACAAGGGCTAGCCGTCGACGCCGCGCTGTGGGCTGCACATGCTCAGATGTCCTGCGTTCCACACGTTCTAGTGCTGCCTTCTAACTTCAGATACTTTGTAAAGGTTTGTGGTACTATTTTATGGAAAAAAAATGAAAAAACAAAATTTATTCCAAATTTAAAATTTATTAAAAAGCTATACAATTTATAACTGAAATAAATGCGTATTTTAATCGTACTGTTGCCTTTAGGAAGTAAACGGCTGCGTCGTGGTAAATCCAGAGCACCTGACCAAAGGCACGGGTGGTGGTACCTTCGCCCGGCTACAGATAGCCAGTGACAACCACGACAAAAAAATTGCGGCTCAAGTTGTACGCATTTAACAAGTAATAATAACTAATTAACAACCATTTCCCTCTTTTATTTCTTAATTTTATTAAATGCTTATATTCATAAAAAGTTATAAAATCTTGACATTTAACAAGGTTCATTGCTGACGATTATAAAATGTCCAAATTCCGTGTTCAAAACAACGTAACGTTTTTCGTGAAGCCACTTCTTTAATGTGTGAGTGAGCGCCACGCACACATTTAAATATTTTCTTTGGAGATGTTCACTTGTTTTACGTAGGAATCGAACGAGGGGATCATTTTTCTTTTCTTTTTTTTGGTTTCAATTCTCAGTGGTCCACTAGGAATCTGGACATTCAAAAATCCAATGTTTGTTGATTTAAAAATATTATGCAACGTAAATAGGGTCGTTTAGCGAGATCCTGCCGCCGGGACCACTGCGCAGCGCCAACTGTAAACCCATTCGAGGCGAGTTCCCTGCCGATTTGCGCTCTGCTGGATTTTCAGCTTGACGGTACCTGAAATGAAAACCGGGTTATTCTCTCACTTCGAAAATCGGACGTTGATTCAATGGGAATTGTCTACCTCCTATGTTGTCAAAAAAGGTGATTACAAAAAGATATTTACTTTTTCAATTCCGTCAGTGGTTCAATTTTGGAGTTGCGAACTCCTGTCTCGGGATCGATGGTAGTCAACACGCATCTGAAAGTACATCAAATCCAGAATTAGATGTAGCTAGATATTAACCGCCATATTAAAAAAAGTTAAAGATCTGTTGAAATCTTGTCTAAAATAACTGTCAATAGCATTTGAAATTGATGTAAGGGTCGTTTTGCAGTTGAACTTTTTTTAGAAAAGTGTTTAACAGATGTTTATCTCTCTGTCGAAATACAAAATTCCCAACCTGAAGCACGGTTTGACAATTTCGAAAACATTTTCGCCGATTTTGACGAACTTCCAATTGTCTTCATCATATGGCTTGGCTCCAGTTAGCACGAAGTTTGGTCTGAAATTACGCGTCGAAACCTTACTGTCTGCGTCTAGACGACTGTTCAAGTCCTCGACTGAAGCCTCATTGATAAGGTGGAACGATGTCTCGTCTGGGAAAGCACCCTGGAAATAATGTAAAACAATAAAATTTCTAAAATGTTTGATCTCAATAATTTAAACCAATTGCTTCGAATTTAATAGATTTATCGATCTGTAGCTTAAATACATAATTATGTTGGTGTAATATACTACAACATGCATATTTCAGGATCCTGCCGCGGTTGCGAGACTGTCTAATCAGATAACAGTAGCCCCGGAACGTAAAGGGCTATTGAAGTTTTACCGTGGATTTTAGAAGTAGGAGTCTGATAGATATCTCTCGCCCAGGGTGGGGCCTGGGCGAGAGAAGAGTCATTTGATGATTTTACCACGATAAAAAACATATTTCAGGGTGTGGCACACGTTTCGTACAAAAAATGATGTTTGAGACACACACACCCTGTCATTTATCTTGTTATCAACTTTGTTTCTTGATAGCATATCAGAGTTGACCCCGAATGTTAAGGCCACAAAGTAATTTTTTACAAATATATTACAATGGCAAAAACCAAATAGTAGGTCAAATCAAAAACTTGTAGAAAGAAAGCTGTCTCGGTAAGGTAATATTCACTTCGAAAGGTTTTACTAAAACAACGTAACTCTCCTTTTGGTGCATTCGGGTAAAAAAGACGATGTTTCTTCTCTATCCGACCAAAAAAGTACCTAGATTCTCTATCTACTTTTTACGCTCGAAATTAAAATCTATCTGGGTTGCTACCTATCTTCGGTTGGATCTTTGTCTCAATCAACTACAATTTTCTATTGGAAGGTGGTCACAAGATGCCCATTCTCTTTTATCTATCCGAGTCGGAAGCAGCCATCAAAAACAATGAAACGGGATTTAGATTGAATATTAATTTCAGGCGTAAAAGAATAAGTAAAATTCAAGATGGAGGTCGAAAAACCCGGACGGTGAAGGATCTTTACCTATAGTACTTTTATGTTACATAGCCATGTATTAGACTTACCGTATCATTTTTCGTGAATTTGTAGTATCTATTAGCGCTACTACGCAATTTACGACATTGGTCTCCTCCTGCATAGTAAACTAGGCGGTAATTGACAGTCGAATTATCAAGCAATCTGTAACATATTTATTGGATTAGGTAAGAAAAATGATATCGAGAAACTACATAAGTTTACAAATATAAAGATAAATGGCAGGTTTAATTATATGGTCAAATGTGAAGTGTCCATAAAACCGGACAAGTGCGAGTCGGACTCGCGTCCAAAGGGTTCCGTACCATTATTATCTATAAAAATGGCGAACAAATCATGTCTTATATGGGAGCCCTCAAGGGGCTCCCCTAAGGGCTCTCAATATTTATTTATTTCTGTTTTTAGTATTTGTTATTATAGCGGCAACAGAATATACATCATCTGTGAAAATTTCGACTTTCTATCAGGGTTCATGAGCCTGGTATAAGACGGACAGCGGAGTCTTAGTAAGAGGGTCCCAAAAATAGTGAAGAAATTTACATCTTCAGATCAAAATGTTACCTAAAAGTAACCTTATCATCTGTGAGCTATAAACTCGCGGTGATAACACGTACATAAGCGAAGTTATAGCACTTTATGTAGGTATACAAAATGAACATTGTGATAAAGCAAAAATAGAATTCAATTTACCTAGAGAACCACTCGCTTGTTTCCCAGCCGCAATCATAAACCGATACCGTATCACCCCACACAACTGACTTTTTAGGTTTTTGTAGAGCTACAACCTGAAATTAACAAAACAATAATTATCTACAAAAACACTTGCACCCAAGGTCTAAAAATCCATAAAATAACATTGTTATCTAATCGAGAATACCAATCGATTAGTAAATACGATATTGTGATAGAAATAAAAATGTAAGAAATACAGCAGCGCAATTATTTATAAACACAGCCTTGTGATGCGCGGCCGCAGCGATATTCCACGCTGAGACTTAGTTTGCCATTCAAAGCTACTAACAGCGACACTCGTCCTATCGTTCTCCGCTCGCGCTCCAAGATTGTACTGTCTCTAAGCCGTCCCGCCGAAGATGTCTCAACTACAACATACCTCAGCCAGGTTGACGTGCACTGCTTCCATGTTTGCATGCTCCAACGTCAAAACAGAGTTTCTTATAGTAGGGCGAACTTTTAGTAGTTCAGGGTAACCTCTTGCTGTTATGAAGTTATTCTTAGCGTCGACTACCATTAATACTCTGTGAAGCAACAAAATTACCATTTCATTGACACACTTCAGACTGGGTACCTGAATAAAGCCTTTGTCAGACAGGCGTGACGAATGCGAAGCGAGGCGTTTTTATTTGTAATGTATGGAATTGTTTGAATCCAGTCACATAGAAAAGCGAAAGCGATCCGATAGCGTGACAGAACTATCAGACTAAAGTCTCGTATCGGTTCGTTATCGCTTCGGACTCGCCTGTCTGTTTGACAAAGGCATAAAGGTGTCTAAAAACTCGGAATTCACCCATCCTGTAAATTGTGGGTCCATTTACAAACATTTAAACTCACAGGTAGGTACACAAAATAGCAAGACCCGGGAACAACTACTTGAAGTTCGCGGGAAATCGAACCCGCGATACGCAGCGTAACAGTCAATCACGTAACTACTGCGCCAACCTGTGTACCACTATCGTAACTTGAATGATGCGAAGGAATAAAAAAAGTTACTTAGGCAAGTCTTTCATACAAATATGACGTCACACTTGTATACAAATTGCTTGAATTGCGAAAAAAATGTACAAGTGCACACTACCTACTTGCAACTTGGATATTGGAAACGCAGCCTTAAAGCAAGAGCAATATAAGTTCCAGCGTTATGCATACAAACCTGTCACGTAGCCACCCATCTCGCAATCCCAAATAAGTGCATTCAGCGGTGTTCAATGTAACAACATCGCATGACTTGATCGGATACACATTGAGTTGTGTGAGAACACCGACTTTTTCCCATGTTTCTGGTATTTTCGTAGGCTTGTCTTGCGACAGACGATACGCTAAATAAGCACCGCCAAGAACACCAGCGGCAGTTACAGTGGCGGTCACGTACAATGGCACTGGAACAAATATAGAGGGATAAAAGTAACTACTTTCGCCCGAGGCATCATATGTTCGACGGAGATGAGTGAAGAAGATTGCTGCTGTCAACGATTATGTTAGGTAAGTCACGTTTGTCGCGGGACTGTCTAAACAGGTAAACCGTGACCCTGGAACGTTAAGGGCAGTTAAAGGAATGCGATGGATTTAAGTCAGTATGAGTCTGACAGTCCCTTCCGCTCCACCCATCTAGGACTCATTTGATGATTTTACCACCTAATGAAAGGTAAGTCACGATTCTTTATGGATACCATAATTTTTTCTAGACTTCCCTCCTTAGCAAGTTCAACCCTCTTCCATGGCTGTTTGACCTGGGTTTAGTGGAGCCATAACAGAGTCAAAAGGGGAAATTTTCAAAAATAGAACGTCGCTGCACTCCAGCATAACAATGTAATCATTGTTTATGCTGGTTGTATACAAGTTGTATACGATCCTGAACAAAGGACAGGTGGTCTACCAAGACGTATTAAAGGGAGAGTAACAGTGTGGGAAAGAGACAGCTATATACAAGTCGTCTAGCGCCGCCTCGTTCCCACACTGGAATTACTCTCGCTTTTAATCTTCATGGTAGGTCACCTGACGTCGGATGACAGTGGCTTTGTGCTGATATAAGACTCGCCTGGCGACCATGAAGGCTACGCTCGTTACATGTGCTGCCTAGCCAATAAACATGTGGGGGCCTTTATATTTTGGGATGTAAACATCATTAGATGAGTCCTCCTGTCCTGTGTCTGTTGCCTTTTGAGACATTCCCGCAACCCAAAAGCTAGACAGACTATCGTAAGTAGCATCGTGAAAGCAGAATGAATGCCAAGCTATGCTACAACATGACATTTTTCAGTATTCACTTCCTTTCTAGCCATTTTCTTTCATTCGTACCTACTTTAAAAAATGAGGTCAATAATCAACATGCAATATTATTAGCGTATGAACAAGTCCTCTCAATTGATACCCATTTAGTATACCAATTCACAGGTTAGTGTAGTGCCCTCTAGTGAATGACTAATGACTTCCGTGTTTATCTGAATGTGATCTGAATTATGTAATATTTGTTTTGGTACACAGTTAAAGTGTGCAAATTCCTATAAAATTTTGTGTATTAAGATCCTGATAGTAAACTTTTAATCTGTAGGTGCTAAATTAGGTAAAAAGTAAATTTACAATACGTACTTATGCATAATTAGAATAAAAAGTTATTTGATAATGTAGGTATTTTCAAATAATATTGTTTAAATAAATGATTCTAAAAATACTATATTACTCGTATCTTAAAATAAATAAGATACTAGGTTTTTTTTAAGATATTACTATACAGATACCGGCACATCAATCTACCCAATCTGTGAAACTAAAAGATTTTCAACTTTATCACAAAATCAGAAGGTTTATGCTTGATTATGAAATGTTGAAAGATTGGGGTAGGTTGATGTGCTGGCGTCAGTACTTAATTTATGCAGCAATTTTTTTTACATAGAATTAACAGTGTCTATACCTACTTACATTGCCTATTTACATACTGTTTACATTAGACTGGTTGACGTAAAAATAAGAATTGATTTCGGAAGCACACAATAACTATCTCGGTTCTAGGATCGAGTCGGTTTTTTTACTTTATTGCTTTATGATCTATTCCGAAAATAAGAGGAGATGCGAGTTGCTATTATTATGAATTTATGTTAATGATTGTAAGGTCACATACTAATTTTATTGAAAGGAAATCGCTTACGAAATATTTTAAAAATATTTGAAACGTATAATTGGCTATAAAAATAGAATTCCTTACCGTGACTGGACATTTTGGAACAGCAAATGTAACCAAAAAATGTGAGATTCCGATTGTAACACAATGTGTACACTGAAGGACAGAGAGGCGCGCGTCGTCCGTCGGTCGAGGCCGCGCGCTGTAATAATACTACCTAGAGAGTAGAGACAAGTAGAGATAAGGTTGAATAACTTGTATTGCGTCTGTATGTCAATAGTGTCGTGTGCGTGTTGTGTGTGTGTGCGACTCCCGCTGTATCTATGCTCGTCGCTGTTATTTACAATAAAAAAAACGATCAAGAAATTAATAAGGTGTTTTTCGCTGAAAATTAGGTTGTAAGTAGAAGTTAGGACATTATTTTTCTGGCTACATGGATTGGGATATAAAGCGTAGGTTATAATTTGATATAATAAAATAACAATGGACCAGATACTTCTGTGTTTAGTTAGGTACAGTTTCGACGAAAATCCATTTGATAACACAATCGTTGTAGGTGGCGTTAGGGTGCCTTTCCACCAGAGATGTGCTATGCAGCTATGCTGCGAGAATGTAAAAGCCGAGCTACGAAACTATGTGCCCGATTCCACTGATGCTAAGCTATGTAGCGGTGCAAGTAAGATGCGCTATGAAGATCGCCGCCGCTAAGTAGCTGCGCGAGGAAGATGCGCAGCTGGAACTATGCGATGTGTCGATAGTAGCGAAGACGACCCATAGCAGGCATCCATAGCACACATCCATAGCACGCTTCCTTCCATATAAAAAACATATCTTAGTTGAATCCGTTTCCACCAGTGATGTGCTATGTGCACCAATAAATATTCATTGGTGCACATAGCACAGCAGATTGGTGGATATCAAACGCATCCATAGCAACGTAGCATAGCACAAATGTAGTGGAAAAGCAGCCTAACAGATATGATTGTTGGAATTATATTCAACCTGATATATTATATGAGGTTGAATGGCATCATGGCATTACACAGGATTTTCCTAGCATGGGGGACATTGATCTATCTCCTCGATCTTTTATGAGCTGTGTCTGTGTTTACATTATTCTTTTTCAATTAGTACAAGACCAGCTTAAACTTTCCAGTGAAGTACGACAAACGTGTGTCCGACTGTACCTAGTCTGTTGACCTCCAAATCTCATGCAATATTATGTAATAGTGAAATATTTGTAGATGGCAATGGAAATGTTTTGATATTTGTTTTACATATGTTGCAATCGTCAATTGTTTTTTTATTTTTAGATATTACTGCTTGTTATCAATGTTGTGTTTACGTACTAAAATAAAATATTTCATAGTACGTACATACATACTGATAATAATAATAGATCGTTTGTGTTTCAGTACTTCATCATTATTACCATCGGATGTGAGTATGTAACTACATGATCTTTATTTTCGCTATTAGTCTCTTAACTACTGGTCTGATGAGAAAAATGGCACCATTCCCGGCATACTCTGCCCTTTTACCACCAGTGCCGGCGGTTAATAAATCCCAGATTCAAAAAAAGGGGAAAACCGTGAAATAACTTAAACGTGTCTGTCTTCTGTCTGTAGCACCTCCACTCCTAAACATACGGACCGATTTAGACCCAGTTTTATTTTGTTTGAAAGCTGGCGTGATCGCGGTCGTGCTTTAGAGTTTTAAGATCCTGTTAAGGTGTTTGATGATTATTTCCTGCTCATTTCCTACTTGACAATACGATTTTACCCAGAAACGATTTTTTTTTCCACAGAAACGATTAATTGGAAGATTGAAGATGTTGGGGAGATTTTTAATTTTATATTATTTCTTTATTTCTGGTTGCTATTTGCAATACCCCATCGCAAATAGCAAGCCGTAAAATAACTATGTAAAATGCTAAAGCAACCGATTCTCGAGTTCGATTTATTGCCTCAGAACTACTCCAGTCTACATATCAGTAGAGCTGATCGAAAGTCATGGGGAGTTAACAGTACCAAGAATTACCAATGACAGTGAAGTAAATATGAGCTGAAAAGCATGAGAGAGACAAAATGATTGTGTAGCTATATGTGTATGTGGTGTAGCTAGTAGTTGTCTTTGAATACTTTTGGCCGTTAGTCGCATTTTCTCTGCAAGTATTGTCTAGTCCATTTTCCATCTCTATTTGTTCTCTGGTTTATTCATTGTTAAATGATTATTAAGTCGAGTAATAACAGTACTCGACTAAAGCTTTATTAATTTAAAAAAAACCAGCTGACGTGCTGGCAACATTACAGCTCAAATGTCACAACTGTCTTGTCAACGTGTCCCGTAGTGGTATTCTATGGATTGGATTTATTAATGATTTATTCTTAAAAAATGTGCGACTTTTACCGAAGATAATAGTGCGCTACAATTGGAAAGTAACTATCGTAAAATATACAAATATTAAATATCAATCATAATCATGGTTTTATTGGGAAATGATGAAGTAAGCATAATAAAATTCATTACAATTAAATTTTTCTTGCATATTTCTATTATTCCTAAATTGATTCCTAATTTCAGTTTCTTGTGGAGCTGACGAAATTGTTCCAAAAAGCGCGTACCGCGGGATCTGTTACTATGACTATGAAAAGATGTAAGTAAAATTAAAAAACGATTGATTTTGTATTGCATGTTTTTCAGTACTACAAAACATGTTTTATTCTTATTCCAGATGATGGTCGTACTAAACCGATGCCTCGTGATGGAAAGCCAGCTGTGAAAAATCCAGAATACAAATGTTTGGTACGGGCACAATCTAAGAGTAAAAAAATATCCACAGTTGTAGAGCAAAGGGATGTGGAGACATTCAGTACTGCATATTCCAATTTACTAAAGACAAGTGTAAATGGATTAAAACGTTTGAAAAAGCCGAAGAAAAAAGCTATGGCTACACAGTAATCATGCTTTGAAGCAGGCAATGTGTCAAGACTGAAAGTTAAGTGCGCAATAGTGTTATGAACAAAATGTGAACTTAGCTGTTTAATACACTACCGTGATGTCCTAGCCAGTAGGATGAGGTCCATTGAAGTGTGCTCTTCTCTCTCTGGGAGATCTTGAAGAGTTGGAGTCTTGCCTGCAGTTGCTAGTGATGCAGACGCAGTCATTGACCATCTGTCCAATGCACCTGAATTTTATATCCATACTTTGTGTTATATTCTACCAATAAATTTTTATCAGCAGTGCTTGTGTACTATTTTTACTGGCAGAGCAGTTGTAAGATTATTTGTTATTTTAATTTAAAAGTATCAAAAAGAAAAGGATTTTTTTTAGATAAAAAATGAAATGAATAATCATAGAAAACTTTATTTATATGTTTAGAACAATATGAGTTGAAGATTATGAGTTAACTATGATATCACATTATGAGACCAATAATACATTAGTTATTAATACAATAAAAATAATATCTGAACTTTAAACATGAAAGGTATTTACTTAGTTTTATCACTTTTACATCAAAATATATTACTTTTATTTATTTATGTGTTTATAAATCAACAATCAATTGAAAACCTGATCAGAAATAATACTGGTTATGATTGATGAAAACAAAAGATGATTAATTTAAAATAAGTTCTATACAATTGTCCAAGTATCACATTCCAAATCCAAGGGCATTATATTGCACCTAGTCAAAATTGAGTATATTATGTGTCACTAAAATAGAGCTGAAGTATTTATTTTGCCTGAAGAATTTAATATTTCAGCTGCAAAATAGATATATATTTTTTAAATGCTTTGAGACTTAGTATAATCAGACATATAAGCACCAATACCCCGTTAGAAAATTACATGTCAATGACTTAATTCTTTCCAATAATACAAAAAAAATCGACGGTCACTATGTACAAACGAACATGTCAAAAACCAAGGTTTACAGGAGAGCATTTTTAATGTTCAAACTGCTCTAGAAATAATTCTATGTGTACATAGAATTGAATAAAACCTCACACGCCAGCGCTTTTAAAACGCGGCGTTTTTTATCGTACTGCATTTGATTTTAAATGCTGGGCGGCGACAGCTAAGTTGAATTTACCTTTTTGTTAAAACTCAGCGTTTTTCTAACTCCCAAAAAAACTGGGCTTAGACAAATATTGCATAGTCTGCTCAGTGTCTAATAAAAGTTCCTCCTTATAGTACATTTTTGGAAGTCAGTCGTTTGAGGCAGGCGTTCCTAACTTGATCGTTGTCGAGTCTCTCGGCCTCCTGTAGCACTCGACGGAGGTCGTTCGTCCTGTCATTGCGCGCGGCGAGAATGTAAGCGCTGCTAACGTTGCGACATACTAGATAGCAGGATATCTGTAAAGAGGTTGTATTTCATTTAATTTTTTTTTATCAATATTAGTTGACAAGCTGGCATACGACCCACCAGATAGAATGCGGTCATACACATAAAAGTACGCCGGTAAAGCGTTTATGAGGTATTTCTAGTACTTCGTTAGCATCACGATGTGGTTCTGCTGTCTGTAAGCCTAATTAAAATATATTAAGCTCCATGTCAAAAATAATATTCCCCTAATGATAGCAACTTGAACTGCCAGAAATGTGGACCAATTTTGAGATAATAAGGATATGAAGTGTCTTACTAAGCAGTGCTTCGGAATTCGAATCAACCGGGGTCGAAACGCAAAGGGCATAGGAAGGATTAGGATGGTTTGGTTGGTGGTGGTTGTACCTTCCGTTCTACCTAAGGCGGGAGGTTCATTTGGTGATATTTATTACACAAAAAAAAAGGTTTCCAATCAAATTACTTACTTATATGAAACACTAGCGACCCGCCCCAGCTCCGCACGGGTGCCATTTCTACTATACTATGCACGTTATAATCATATAAACATTCCTCTTGATTCACTCTATTAATAAAAAACCGCATCAAAATCCGTTGCGTAGTTTTAGAGATCTAAGCATACATATGGACAGATAGACAGCGGGAGCCGACTTTGTTTTATACTATGTAGTGATATAATAGTATCTCAGTACGAGATATATTGGCATATATCTCGTGGTCATTTAATTTATAAACATACAACAAACGAACTACTTATCAGTAAATGGTAATTAGTCCACTTTGACACCTAACCTTTATAGTGACGCTGTGTATGTCTGCAATAAGGATCTCTGCTTGCTCGTCATATAGTTGTCCTCGCAACTCACAACGGGCCACAACTGCGCTCACGCCAGATTCTAGCACTTGATCGCTCATGAGGCTGGAAAATAAAAAGCACATTGTGGGAATGTCTAGATAAAAAATATTAGTCATCGCTTGTCAAAGTTTCGAGTTTCAGTAACTACTGTCAAAGATCTACTATACGATACGTGACCAACGGCTGTACGTGCTTTTTGAGGCACGGAGGAAACTCGCTATGATAGATCCCAGACACCCCTCCATAGACCAACTTCGGCAAGCGCGGCTTAACCTGGATGCCAGTCTTCGGCTGTAATTATTTAGCCTAGAGCTCTTACTGAGTGCCATAAATTATATTTACTCAGATCATCATGCATAGTAGATGAGCTATCACAATTTGTATGTAGCAATTCAGAAATATTAATAGCATCATTTGATGGGATGCGACGCCGTGAGACAGGGGCCAATACTTCGCACATACGAAGTCGCGGACTGATGCTAGTATATATTATAAAGGAAGCATTAAAGAAGACAATGAAATAAAGCTCATCATACTTAGCAGCAGTTTCTTTAGACGCTCGTATACATTTGGCCAATGTCTTGACTTCCATGAATCTGTCGGAATGCACCAGAAACCTCGCGACGTGGATGTAGATGTTCATGGAGTCCAACTTATGTTCAGATATGATCCTGAAAGTAAAAAAAAGCTTTTTTGTGACGAGAAATTTTTGTAGTGCTCAATCACACATAATTAGAATTTTGAAATTGAGACCATTTGATGTATGGTTAATAAGTATGGCCAGATGAAAATTATGATTTGTAGATCGACAGATAGGATCAAAAACCTCCCACACATATTTTATCCCAAAAAAAACCTTTTTAGTAAAGCGCCAAAACCGTTTTAGATATCCTTTTACTTTTATCAACTATGTTGAGGTTGGCCACTATAACCGATGCACCTGATTTAGTTCAATAGCAGCATTTAAAAAAAGAAACAAAATGAAAATAAACAATATCTACTCACTTGATAGCTAATTCGAACCCAACTTCAATGGTCGGTCCGCTAGCTAACACCACAGCAACAAGTCTAATTTTATCAGTTGTAGATCCAAACAGCGTCAGAGGTCTTACATCTGTACTTTCCGACTCCTTCCTACCGCCCTGTATAGGTATAGCTTCATTTAGGACCTTTTCTGTGAGCCTCCCGCTTGCTTCGCATGATGCTAGATACTTTGCGAGCTCGATCTGACGCGTTATGGTTGTCATCAGACTGTCTATGGTCGCCTTGTCTAGGTTGAAGTGGAAGGAGCGGGCGTCACTTGTTTCTGGAAGTTATGGAAAAAAAACTTGTTAGAGACTGTTTTCTTGTCTAAATAAATGTTGAAAAACGTAATGGAGGAGAATAAAACTGGAAGCTAAAGCGACCGTAAGTGCATTTTCAAAAGTTTAGGGAATGCATTGAAGCAGGTGTCACCTTTCTGCGGAGTGAGAATTAGCCTGGATGACTTAAATAGCCACTGAAAGTTGCAGATTCGTGGTTGGACCATCATGAGTATTAGTTTCGGCAAGTGGGTAATTTCCGAGTCATTTTCGTGTTGATGGTGGCGAAGCTTATTTGTACGACAATAAAGTGATTTTGACGGAATTGTTTTTGATTTGACGGGAGCAAGAGGAACTTCTTTGCAAAGATGATTAAGATTTTCACATGAATGCAAAATAATAACCTACAATATTCCCACATTTCGGACTCAGGCCTCATCCGAGTGAGGGATTGCATACTCAGAGCTTGTTTAATATCTTTGAATTGTCTCTGTAGCATACTTACTGGTGGGCACAGGGACGCAGTGTCCCAGATGGTGCAGCGCGGCGGACAGGTGGTGTTGCCGCGCGTGCAGCGCCGAGTACAGGCGCGTGGCCTGCGGCGCCGGCCGCGCGTACAGCAGCGCGCACGTGGCCGCGGCACGCGCGTGTTGCCCGCTCCCACATTGTACCGCGTATAGAGCTTCTAGACGCTTCGACATCTCCAGCGTGCGGCAGATGTGCATTATGTATTCCTGGAGAGAGTAATGGCGTAGTCAAGCTAAGCTTGTATGAAATGCCGTTCAGTGTATAGGCCGCTATTAAAAATGGCTGCATGAAATTTGTCAAAAGACAATTTTAATAGTTTAAAAAAATAACGAAACCAGAATTATAGATTACAATAATTGTTCAACTACTCACCGCCCACATATCCAATGTGTTATCAATATCACTCATAGCCTTCAGGAGATCATTCACCTTATCCTTCTTCAAACACTCCATATACACAGACTCCGTGAACGTCTCCTTATCGACCAAGTTATCATAGCAGTACTTGATCACTTCACTTAAGTTACTATGCTTCATATAGAACGCTATGTTCGCTGTATGAGACCCATAGTTCGTAAGATAGTATACGCATTCTTTATAGAAGAACGGGTCTAATCTTTTATGTTGGTGGTCTATCTTTGGTTCTGTGTGGTTGTTTCTTCGCAGTAAACCCTGGGCTAGAGTCTTCTTTGGCTGGATGGTGGCTGTTTGGAAGTCGCTATAGTCTCCTTGCTTTATCTTTTTGACGCTGGCTAGTGTGTGCATTATGTTGAGAGCTGGCTCGCTCAGTTGTATCTTCTTTTTGTTAGTGTTCATTGTTGTTAGTTTCTCGTTTGTTGACTGAAAAGGTGTAGAACGGAATGCCATTTGATCAGATAGGAAAAAGAGATATTTAATTCCAAAACCGGGTAGAACTTGACAATAAAAATTCACCCAATCTAGATTTCTTACTCTTCTACTTATACTCTATCTTGCTTAGCCTATATTAAAATTATCAATGAGATTATAAAGAGACATCAACAAAGCTGTTTTCAATAAAAGTGTAAAAACACGGTTAAATCGTGTGGAAAAGCGGGTTTCCTATATGAGGGCCGGCTCAGAAAATACAGACCGTACGACCTTAGAAGGTGACCGTAGGTCACCACGTTTTTCCTTAGCCTAACCTAGCCTAGCTATTTTGCTGAACTGAGGCTTTTTGGTACCGCCCTGAGACACACAGTACCTATTGTATTCTTCCTTCCTTCCTTTTGGTGACAACATTATATGCCTTGTCTGTGTCAAATAAACTTTCTTCCTTTTTTTCTTCGTCCTTCACACCCTCTACATGTTTTACAGCAACTAACAAAACTCACCTTAATAGTTTCAGCTTTATTCAGCAGCTGTTGGTTAACAGGATAGTTCATATCTTCAAGCATGCTTATAATTTCGTTCAGTAATGGCGGGTTGCTCCGCGGCCGCCCATCCGACTGCACACTCGACATAGAACTCGTCCTCTCTGAATACCTCATACTATGCAGTCTTCTATTAATGAACTGAGATTCTGAAGCCTCTTTCCCGAATTCACAATCTTCTGTGACCTCGGCGCACACGTTTAGGGCGTTTTTAAAGCAATGAGCGAACTTTTCTCGAGCTTGTTTGAAGCAACCTGCCTTTAAGCACGCTTTGCCCCAAGCTGCTAGGACACTGTTTCTTGGTAGCCCTGATTTTGTGGCTATTTCTAGTGCTAGCTCCCATTTTTCTGCTTCTAGTAGGGATCTTACTATTTGGCCTGGAAAATATTAATAGTGTTTTTTTAAATGTTTTACAGCTTCAGGAATAAAAATAGGATATAATTAACCGAAAAAAATTACTAACTTAGCCACGTATATTACAACTCGGCAAGTCAAGACTTTTTTAGTTTTGGGGAAACCCCGAACATACATACATACATACCGGTCAAAATCATAACCCTCCTTTTGGCTTTGCCGTAGTCGGGTAAAAAGGAGTCCCGCCTGGTGCGGCTGAATCCGGCAAATGAAGTTAGGTTACTTGTGGCGCCATTTGGGAGAGGCGTATGTTTAGGTGTGTAATGACTTGCTAGACTAAAGTGTAGTTAGTATACTAACTAGGATGTGCGCCGTGGTGCGGTACTAAATGTTGAGCTTGATGGGTCACGAGGGTAGCCATGGCGTCCGCGTGCGCCAGGCAGCGCGCCGCGTGCAGCGCGCCTGTCTCCGCCACCACCACGCGACCTCCGGAGTTGCTGTGGGAAACACCACCGTATATCAACTACAATAAGGTACAGTCCAAGTGACGGTGTAGTTACCCTCCTTGGAAGCACCTACTTTCGTAACTGGGTAAGCATTTGATGAAACCTACCATACATTTTAAACAGTTAAGGGAGATCCCAAAAAGGTGATGGAAACATAGAAATCGGAATTTCATATAAACGAGAATATCAATTTTCAATTTAATTTTTTGAAGACATTGTTGGGATAATATCAAAAAACCCACACTACGAGAGACCAGAACTATATTTTTTTGTTGCCTATCTAGTTCGTCCCGCCATCTCCTTCGGACCAGAACTATAAAGGTTGATTATGTTGTCAAACAAAATTGCTATTTACCTATCTTGCGGGGTCCTGGAGTAAAGCTCTGCAGCAGCTAGCAGTAAAGAACGTCGAGCGCGTACTAGGAGACGCGCATCACCACCGTGCGATAGCTCCCGGGCTACCTCGTCGCTACGATCTAACAGGAACCTGTTCAAAACATCAAGTATTTTTAATTAAATGGTTTAGATCTATTATCTTATCTCACTTCTTACTTAATATCTTACTAAATTAAATAAATGAGAAAGTTTGTGAGGATGGATGGATGTTTGTTACTCTTTCGCACAAAAATTACTTAACTGATTTGTATGGATGTTATACCTGTTATACCTTTTAACACATTTCCCGATTTAATTTTCCCATTGGATAATTTTCGAGTTTTGAGTATTGGGCAAAGTCGCTGGAAACTGCTAGCTAATTATAATTGACACATGGGGTCTCAAAAGTTAGAGAATTTGATTTTGTAAAGACGTAATTGGATGGAGTAGAAGAGGAGGCTTATTTTGTTATATCAGCCTCTGCTGTCCCACTTCTGGAAAAGGCCTCCACCACAGCCTTCTGTTTTTGATTAATTGCCTTTTCCAGGCAGTCTCTTAAACAGGAGTTAAATGAATGATATGAATTGATAGAAGTAAATTATAGCAAGACTGTTATTAAAAGGGTATGAAGAAATAGAAAAGTATTGTGTCGACCCCAAGCAACATAGGACAAGGGCAGTTCGATGATAGTGATTATAAAGACCTGGCTAAAGAATAACTCACCTGGGATAGTCCAAATTAATAGAATGCATCTTCATAATAGACAAACAGAGCGTCACATTAGGCGTGAACTCGAAACTGAACTCAGCCCTCACCGCATCATTTCTATTAGCATTGGTAGACAAACACCAGTCCATACAAGTGACACCGCTGCCGGCGGAATCCGAGTTACTACTCAACATCATATCATGCTCAGAGTTAGCTTTCCTATTCAACGTCTGTGTATAACAGTCATCGCAAACACGGAATTTAACACCACTGGGATATGTAGGCACATGCATCCTGTGCCGGGAGCAGGCGTGGCAGACGAGTCTCCCGCAACGTCGGCAGTGATGTCTCCGTATGATCATTGAGAACATAGACGTGTGACACAGCATACAGCGGTCCGTTGAGTAGTCCTCGGCCCACTGCTCTTTGTTTGGCACTTGTTCGGGCATCTTAAATGGCATATTTGCTGCTTCAATGTTTATAGAGTCTATGGATTGCAGCAAAGAGTCGTCTGAAGGTTTTGGAGGCGCTGGGCACACATTTCGCGGATTTTTCATGTCTAAAGCTTTTTCGGCATAAAACCTCAGTAGAGCATCCACAGCATTCCTCGATATAACTAAGCTCTCAATCGATTTTATATTGTAATAGAGGTTGTCACCGCTCGGATCTTTCTTCAGACTTGGTGAGATCTTATTTATGATGTTCGCGAGCACATCTAATTTGGCGTTCATGAGGAACTGCTCAATCATTATCAATGGACTTTCAATCAGATCCCAGAATAAATGTCGCCAGTTCGGATCAATTTCAAGCATTATTTGTAGCCCTATTTTGATGTTTTCAAAGGATTTCCAGTCGAAAGAGTTTTCTGATATGAAGTCAACGCATACTTGGAGAATTTCTACGTCCCGTACTTTGGACATCTCGTCTTGTATGAGGTCCATTGCCTGAGATGTCGGGAGTCGCAGAAGAAGTTGATGGACAAGTTTTGGTGTAGCTTGGTTCGTATATTCGAACATTTGCCTTAAGAGATTCATTACAATTAAATTCTTCATGTTTTCGGACACCTCGTGCGCGTCTGCCCACTCCAAACATAACTTGAACTAAAAGATAATATTTAATATAGCAAGAGAAACATATTATTGAAAGTGATATCTTGACAAAGTACTATTTTTACCTGTTGACTGTCCATGAGAACTTCGATAACACTCTCTGGGTTTTCGATTGATCGTTCGTATATGGTGTACCAGTGACTTGTTCCCATTATGGCAGATATCTGTAAATGATAATGTTATAATCAGGATACAAATAGGAGTATGTATACAAAATAGTAGTAAAATATGGAGATATGTACCATACCTGATCATACAGAGGTATTTTGACTATCCAATCAGAACATCGTTCATATAATCCGTCATCTAGAAGATCTTGATTAAGCAGGAAACGCAGATAATCCAAGACTTCTAAAGCCCCCTCCGCGGGCCAAACGCTTAAGTTGTTTAAAATGAGGTCCACTTTCAACTCCGGACACTTCAGGTACTGGCAATACTTCCAGTTGTTTGGTATTTTCGGATTTGTTGCCAGTTTAAAAAGGATTAAGTCCCTCAAGTTGGACAAGTTGGCACTACACATTAGTTGGCGCTCAGATAAGGAGTCTATAATGTTCAGACACTTTAGAATCTTCCCAGCCTCAATCAATTGCGGCATGAACAAAAATAGCTTGTCCAAGTCGACAGTCGTGTGGAGGGACGCCAAGTACTTGTTGTTTCCAAACAAATGTTTCGTGCAGTTGAACCGGTCCAACTCCATGTAGTTGTTCAAACATTTCGTACGAGCGTCCATACTTTGCTGTAAGTTGTTTTCATTCGGAGACGTATGAATCTTTTTTATAATGTGCGCTAAGACCCAGTTGTGTAGAACTACGTATGTAAGGCACTGCGGGTCGGGAGCGCGTGGTAGAGGAGCGAAGTTAGTGCTGGGATCCAGAAACAAATTTTCCTCTGGATTTTTAAAGTCGTACACCACATGAAGGAGGTTATTGAAATTAATCTCACTTGCTTCTTTTGGCGGTCCAGCCAATGTGATTGACGGACAGAAGTTCAGGATCAATTTCGGTATTAAATTTACATTGAGCTTTTTACATATGGGTTCTAAATTAGTGACGGGGATTTCTTTATTGTTTATCATGTTACCGAATATGTCATGGAGCTGTCGTTCGAGAACCGAGAAGTAAGGCTGGTCAGAGCTGCTGTCCATTGATTTGTTATCCTCTTGCTCTAACTGAGCCACTGTCTTACAATACATGTAACACATTCGTAGGAAAGGTATTCTTGCCTTCTTGCTTCCTTGGCGAGATACCTCACAGATGTTACACAGGTCTTTGTCAGACGCAGCCACGACATTCATATAAATCTGATGATATTTCTGCAGTAAGTTTTGATCTAACTCGACGGACTCATTTGGGGTAACTACATCAATCAGATCTTCACAGGACTGCCTTAATTCTTTAGAAAGCTGGTTTAGTTTACAGAACTCTTTGTGCTTTATAGGAATTCGACAGTCGGTGATCAAGCCACAAATATTATCGATAAAATTGAAAGACTTTTCAGTGGTCCCGAATATTTCGAAGGTAACGCTAGCAATGTCTTCTACGAAGCGTATGTAGTTGGTTTTCTTGACGGCTGCTATGTCGGTGTAGATGCGTACTTCGGCGAGTTTTCTTTCTACGACATTTATCAGGCCGTAAGTGATTTCTCTATTGAGACCGCTGCTTAGTAATATGTCGACAGCGTTGATGAATGGAGCGTTTTGGTGATTGTATAATTGTAAGTGTGGATGCCGAGCCCCAAGCTCTATAATGTCAAAGGAGTTCGGAGCCCTATTTGATGCCAGGAAGCCTTCAACAAGGCCCATAACCTCAGTCGATACCACAGATAAAGCTAAAAGTTCTTTGGTTCCGTAGCGGGTGTCATCTCTATAATAAATAATGTTTTTAATCTTAGCTATCAAGTTCCGCAGGTGCTCCGTAAATGTTACTTCTGTAGCTATTTCGGAGTCCGCTAAGTCGAACATCTGAAATTGTAGAAATGATAAATGCGTAAGAATAAACAAGAAAATATCACTTTATTGGATTTTATCTATTGGAAATGAGCCGTAGAGACCATCCTTTTTACACGAATTCCATTTATAATTGATTAGTTGTCATGACAAACTTGTACAAACAAAAGACAGATGTCAAAAACTTGTAAACATTTTACTAAAGCCAAAATCTTTACAACTAAGTAAATGTTTTGGGTCATAACCATATGCATAAGCAACATTATGAATGGAAACAGCTTCGTCATACAAGATACGTTTAACGTCTTGTTAAAAGATGACGCTGACTACAAGGTCGACCTCGTCATAACTGACGACGACTACGAGATGATCGACCAAAACGAGTTGAAGGAGTTCAAGATAGAGAATGAAGAATTGAGATTTAGTAAACTGAATGAGTATGATATCATTTTTATTCTCTTTGAACTTGATAAGTATTATTTGAAGTTGGTGCTGGACACCGACTTCACACAAATACATAATACATCTTTTTTTTTTATCGTGGTAAAATCATCAAATGAGTCCTCCCACCCAGGGCAGAGCGGGAGGGACTGTCAGACTCGTACTGACTTAAATCCACGGTGTCCTTGAATAGCCCTTTACGTTCCGGGGTCACGGTAATTCGTACAGTTCCGCGACCACGGCAGGCTTTGGCCCTCTAGAGGGGGGCCCCGTCACTTTGCTGACACTCTTAGGCACGCGTGGAACACAACGCGCCGTCGGCCCACATAATACATCCTACTAATATTATAAACGTAAAAGTTTGTTTCGATGGATGGATGTTTGTTACTCTTTTACGCAAAAACTACTGAACGGATTTGGTACACAGATCGTTTATAGTCTGAATTAACACATATGATAGTTTTTATCCCGTTTTATTATTCCTGTGGGATAATTATGGAGTTGTAGCGGGTAAAGCCGCTGGCAACAGCTAGTTCTTCCATAAAATCCATCTATAGTTTATATGGTCTTCCCCTACTTCCACAAATGTGTCTATACCATGATGACAGTAGAATTTCACGGAAGCTTGGCTAACCATAGGCTCTGTTAATTACTATTATTTTTCTTTTCGATACATACTTATAGGCCATTCGCCACAGACTAAATGAGAATGCTTAATTTTGCCCATTCTTCTCCATAGAGATCATCATTTTGGAATGGGCACCTACAGTACTTTCACAGTTATTATGTGTTGTGACTGTGACTGTAGCACCATAACTATGTTTATACTAGTCTATTTTATCTTTAAGCAGTTCAAAAGTGCCTGTAACTGGCCACTTGAAATAAATAATATAATTTGGATTTTTTTTTTTGGTAAAAAAAATCGTGAGAGTACAACTCAAAGGTGGACAGTATCAGCTGCTATTTTAAAATGACTATCGTAGAAGCTATTATTAACTTATTTATCAAATTTTAGTGATAACGTTAGCGTGGATGAACTAACAACGAAACTAGGTTAGCATTTTGTATGTATTGGTGACAAGTAGCAAGAAGTCTATTGTACTTAAATTGATCTTAATCTATTGACCAAGTGCGTAAGGTTAGAGTCTAGGTTCAGTGCCTGTTTCTAGTCGTTTTTCTGTCTACTGGCCAATTATGGTGGTACTGTGTCTATTCCAAGCCCAAAAGAATAAAAAAGCACATTTATTTTGGTATTTTTATATTCACACCGAGACGCGACGCTACACGCATATTTCTATAGAGCGACTCAAAATCTTTATTAACTACATGAAAAGACACATTTCACTGATGACGCGACGCAGCGAAGCACCGCGCGCTCTTTTCAATAGAGCGATTCAAATTCAAACTATATGAAAAGATACACATTTCCAGTTACGTCGCGTCTTGGTGTAAACTGACCTTATAAAGATTTAAATTAAAAAAAGCTAATGTATAATGTTAATGCTATAACGTATTTGGAAAATTGATAAATTTTAACCTGTATTTATAGTTTAATACATATAAGGGTACCTTTTATCTAGATAGACCAATACCCCGGAACTGTTACCGAACTCCGAGCGGACGAAATCGTGGGCATAAGCTAGTATTAACATATAAAAATTCCTTTCATTCTTCGTAGAATGGTGAACATGGCAAATTACCGAGCAATGAGAATGAAAACGAAATATGTAAAGCAGCCTTACGAGGTGATTTTACCTATAATAGTCGTAAACAATGAATCTAATTCTGTTATGGCCACGTTCATTGGAGCGGTAAGAACCCTCTTATGTTAACGCCCTTTTACACGCTGCATAAAATTGCATCCAACTAAGTTTGATTACATTACGGACTATTAATGGACAATAAGAGAGAGCGGTGGTGACCCAATGGTATTTGCCCCGACTCACGAGTTGTAGGTCGTGAGTTCGAACCTAACCGAAGTAATTTATTACTTCGCCACTGCTCTCAAAACGGTGAAAGAAAACATCGTGAGGGAACAGGCGTGTCCTAGAACCAAAAAATCGTAGACATGTAATATCTACCAATCCGCACAGGGCCCCGTGGTGGAATATGGCCCGCTCCCTCTATCAGTGAGGAGGCCTGTGTCTCAGCGGTGAGAACATTTATAGGCGGCGGGTGATGAATGGACAACGAATTTAGTTGGACAAACAAATACTTACCGCAATGTTCTTTTGTAGAACTAATTTTAGTAACGACTTCCCCCTTGTTACCAGGCCTACGTTTTTCTCACATATCTAAGTATTCAAGTATTAAAAAAACGTAACAATCTGTTTGTAAAACCATACCATATTTTAAAAGAATAACCATGGAGTATCTTGCCGGTTCTTCTCCATGGAATCGACCAACCCGAACCGAGCACCTGCTGTCGACGTTAAGTGCCCTCATGGGCCTATGTGAAATAAAACATTTGTTTTTGAATGTAGTCAAACTTGCATGCAACTCGCATGCAATTACTTTCATCGTCTAAAAAAAAGAGCTATAATAACTTAAATATGAATTAAAGTTGACTGCACAGTTGATGCATTGGCTGGGTGTTGCAAGTTTGATTCCCGCATGGAACAAATATTTGTATGGTACATGTCCCGGGTATGGCTGTTTGTAAACGAACCTGTGATACAATGGAAATTCCTTGTATGAGGCGTTTCCAAAAAAGTTGGTTCATGAGAATTTTAAGTTAAAAGTAGGTCACTCAATATTTATCTTTTTCACTGGCAAATAATGTTTTAAACAATACTAAATATTATTCAGTCTTTGTATTTTGTATGCACAAATGTTGAGCTTGGTATGGGGTAATGACCGCATGTAGCAAGTTTTGTCCGACAAGCCTTACAAAGTGACTATCAAAGTATTTTTTTTTTTACCTTTGTAGTATGCGTATCAAAGATTTTTTTTTTACCTTTGAATGCTGTGTATAATTTATTCACAGGGATAAAAGAGAATGTTATTATGTACTTGCCTGGTCTATTGTGAGAGAATATTTATGCTTTGTATGACTGCAATGATAGACAAATATCATAGACAGAGCATGGACTAAGTCTTCTTTAGCCAAATGACTCTATAAAGAAAGAAAATCAATTGTTTGCCCACTTTCCTTTAAATGGCCTTATCTATGTTTTACAGAAAAGAGATAGATGGGCAAACAATTACTAATACTACTCTCTGATATGGTCAATTTTGCTCAGTCCATGCTCTATGTTTATGGCAAATTGAATAAAAACAAAACCTTATCTATTTCTCTATACAAATTCTAGCTACAACCTAAAAATATTAAAGGAATTAAACACGACGTAAAAAAGGAACAAATCGACACAGAATACGACTACGACGATTTAGTGAACGAATATTATGATGAAGCTAAAAACGAATCTCGGTCCAAGAATGCGTATCATATACGTAAATCAGGTAAATTACACGCTCTCTTTGTATTGCTGACGCACCGGCCTGATATGAATTAAATTAAAATAGTTGTGAAACAATAGTGATTCATGGATGGACATGTGCTTTACGCCACTGTTAAAAATGATCATTAAATATGTTTTAAGAGCTATGCATTTACTTGACAATGCAGTACAAAATGAATCTCTATAGGATGACTTGATGAGGTTCGTTGCAGAAAGAGGTCTAGAAATCATTGACGTGACGTGACCATTTAGACACGTTTACGCGAGATTGGCCGCTTATAACTGCACAGAGGAAAGCGTGAAAAGTTATGGGCGAGATTTTTGCCCAGCAGTGATATAGGTTTTAAAAAAATAAGGACGGACTTTGTTATCAGTCTTCAAAGACCTGCCACATTTGACTTAATGTCTGGTCTCAAATACTGGACTGCAGTCCCTTTTATTGCGCGAGACAACGCTATCATGAAACACACATAAAAAAAAATTGCGATCACTTTGAAAAATCTAAATTGTTTTAGTTGTTATCAAAAAAAAAAAAACAGTAGAGATTTTTTCTTGATAAAGTTCAATTTTTTTTATCAGCTTATGCTAGTGATCACACCTACTCTCACTTATTCTTCAATGTCCGAATCCAAACACTACATCTATTACTTCCAGAAACCGATATTAAGGATTACGGTGCAATCAGCACGCTAAAGAAGATATTTACAATGACCAACTGCTCCGAGGTGCAAGGAATAGGCTTATTAGCGGTGAAGTGTCTGATAGTAGACTTCAAGAACCAGCGTCAGCCGACGAGAGAGTTGATGGCCCGATTTTGGAAGATCTTCCAGATATGGTTTCTGATTTACTTAGGTGTTGCTATACCTTTGTGGTGTACCAGAGGTAAATGGTTTTGAATGATTCTAGTCATTGTAGTAAAGCCTTGACCACATAGTGACTATGGTTACGTGGTGCAGGGGGAAACGTCTGGTTGTCGTACGGTTGCCGGCAAATGTGGCTAAATTAAGAGGGGGTATATAACCACCACTGGTGGTTACTGGCTAATAGTTATTCTAGAAATTTATTAAACAGGCTCAAGACCTGTTTTGCATCGCATTTTCGTCCTCCTGAATTCTCAGAAAGAAAGTTACTACATCACAAACGGGTATGGCGATCCTGCCATTTCGGATAGTGAAGATGCAGTTTTAGTATCTCCCGTATCTCCCGGTCGAGGAGATTCCCCAACTCCTAACAGTGTGTTTTCCGAGAAGTCATTAGGCCAGTTTCAAAGAGTGCTTATGTATAGACAAATAGCTAATACAGTAATCATCTGGAAACTAAGAGCATACAACTGATAACTGTGCTCACGTATGTCGTTGGTCGTTGAATTAATTAATTGATTACGCTAATGGGTTACAGTTATCGATGTAACGACTGTGGATAGATATCGTGTCCCGAGAGATTGGGGCGGTGCCACGCGGTTGTTAACTACATGGTGTATCGTGTGCAGTTGCAAAATTATGAGTGACATTGTTGCTTAAATCGTTTATAGTACCAACTAGCTTTAGACGGCGGTGTTACCCGAATTTTTTTCGGTATATTTAGACCACGAGAACGTCATACCGGAATAATAGTAAACAAGGCAAACTGGCCTTCACTTCTGGCCTGACCTGATAGATTTGGTTTTTCATGCCAAAAAGGAGAAACACGTATTCTAACCTTTGCTAGCTCTTAGATATTCGATTTATATTCTTTCTTACTCTAAATCTTGTCTATTCTCGCTATAACTTCATTTCTTCATCTTTATCTCTGTAAACCTTTGCTTGTGTTTAGCTCAATACAAACTTTTGCCGAGTATTATTCTGCACTCCCACAATACCTCTAAATATACTATCGGTATAGCAAATTTTATACACATCCAAAGACTAAGAAACATCGACCCATCCTCATAAACATTGCATTGCATTTGCAATAGTAGGGTAGATAGGTAAGTAAGATGAGGCCCACAAGTTCGATTGAACCAACAATTTTAATATCTCTACATCAGTACATTAATTGAATATTACGTATTAATTAAAACAGTATTAATATTGGGCATTTTTCTGTGCGTCTACTCTCGAATAACTACAACTGTATTTTTATTAGAAACACCTAACCGTTACCGGAAATTCACTCGCTGAATTAATATCCCTACCATAATGTGTGTGTCCCAAAGTAAAATAGTATGACGCCTGTAATTCATAATAAATGGTACACCCTTATTTCGATAGTTATGTTTAAGAAGAATCAACCGGGCACAACTCCAGACTCTCTGGTTCATCATCATCATCATGATGATAATGAACCAGAGAGTCTGGAGTTGCTTCTGAGATATTTCTATAACACTACTCGGCCTGCAAATCGAATCCGGGACCTATGAGGCAGCCACAGTACTGCTAAAGACACACCCTAGTTGCAGCACTGCCGCAGGGCTGAGACTTTAGAATAGGACTACTGGTTATAAAATATCAATGTAATAGGTAAGGTAAAACGGCAGAACATGGCAACGTAAAAATAGTACCTAAACAAACAAACGAAGTTAACAAAACACAAGGTGACAAACGGTTTTGAAGTCAAGGTTTTACATTGATTATTCACTGGCGCTTAGGAAACAATGCGGAAATTAATATCGAATAGATACGAGTTAAAAATTATATGCTAAAAAATTATACATTGATAATAGGAAACATGAGTATCTATAAAAGCCATAAATCATAACTTCATGGAGATCAAGTTGGGGTCTCCCACAGAGAAAATTTTTACTGAAAATTACCTCAACTTTCGGTCTGTTTGTTTCTATCCACGATTTTTAACCTTGTATAAGGAAGCAGAAGGAGCAGAGAGCGATTTACCAATCACATAGCTTGAGTGGAGAAGAGATGTGGATTTCAACCCATGTGATTGGAGAATTTCTCTCTGCTCTTGCTCCGCTCCGCCTAAGTGGAACCGCAGCCTAAATGGGACTTTAGGTAACGGTGTAGATTTGTGGAAAAAGGGGGCGGTGCTACTTATTATGGCAGGTTTTTAATTACGGAAGAGCATAACTAATATTTGGTATCTTGGCGTCTTTTTATCGTGGTTAAATCATCAAATGAGTCCTCCCACGCAGGGCGGGACAGGGGGGACTGTCAGACTTGTACTGACTAAAATCCATGGTGATCCTTTAAAAGCCATTTACGTTCCAGGGTCATGGTTACCTGATGAGGCAGTCCCGCGACCCCTGGTAAGGGTCCATGTGCTGCTCACAACCTTTTTTTTCTTTCCTCAAAACAGCTTTAATTACATCAAGCATTTACTAACTTTTTTTAATTTTCAGGTTGGTGCTGCTGCTGTCTTTGTTGCAAGTTTTTCAAACCTCGACAGACTATAGAAGAAGCTAAGAAGTACGTGATCGCATACCCTCCAGGTGTATTCAAGAGCAAGCAAGGAGATATACGCTACGAGCCGAGTGAGCGAGAGAAACAATGTTACGAGGAATTTGAACATTTCATTAAAACTTTGTAGATAATAAATTAAACATTATTAAAAGCTCCCAGATAATGAATATTTAAGCCTGCCGAGGTCGCGGGACTAACGAGTAACTGTGGCTCCGGAACTACTCCTTTTCCGTCAGAGAGCAGTCGAAATTTTTCCCGATCGTTCCAGAACCAGTGACAGACGTAACATAATGCGTAGGAAATCAAACACTTACCTCTAAAATCTGGTTAGCTTTGGAGAAGTCATTATGGTATAGAGCGAGTGCGACGAGACTGGTTGGTTTCGCCAGCATTATCGATATGAAGTCGATACCGTTGCCTTTCTTCGAGGGATATGCTGGAATTAAAAAATACATTACAGTATTTCTCGGACGAATGGACAGTTTGAATCATAACAAGATATGAATAAAACTCACTTTCATCTGATACAGTAGATGCAAACATAACTTGCTCCACCTCATGCTTAGCATTGTTCGCGTTCTTCCGTCTTGTCTTAGGTTTCTTTCTGAACACTTTTAGATCCATCTCTCGGGCTTCGTCTTCACTGCTCTCGTCTACTTCTACATAGTCCAAACAGAGCTTCAGAGGCAACGGACTTGTATCAGGGGATAGTGTTGAAACCAACTGCAGCTTCCAAATAGAATGGTTCACAACATTCACCAATTTTTTCAGTCTCAATGAAATCTCCTGTTCTATATTAACTTCCAAATTCTCTTCCAGCTTCTCCAAACATAACTTTAAAGTATTAAGAACTAGCTGGGTGGTATATGAGTTGCACATAAATCCAGCACTACTGTTGCCACCATTTTTAGAATTTGTTGCCTGTTTCTTAGAATAAAAGTAGGAACAATCAGAGTGAGCCCCACAAGGGTAATCCTGGCTGTGTTCATGACAGGAGAAGTAGTCATATCTTAAGAAAAGACAAGAGAAAATATTTTCAATGACTTCTACACAGCTCTTTAATGGTTGAATTGACAAAACAAGCCGTTTTAGTTCATCTAATGAGGATTCAGTGCCTTGAGCACCTTCAACACCCTCAGATGAGTTCACTATTGTGTCAATTATTTTCGTAATAGCACAGTAACTATTATATGTCATCACATCCCAGTTGGAACCAGATTTTTCTTGACTTTTATTATTAATTTTATTCTTCAAAGCCTTCAACTCAGCTAAAAAATCGTTATTTGTATTTAAAAGTCTCGAAACTTTATACCTATCTACTTTAGAAAGTCTACATACTTGAGATATCACCGCAAGAGCACTCTGTGCCAACACTTGACTAAATATAGAAGTGGTCATTATTTTACAATTATTTTCCAAACAAAATTTTATGATAGTCAATTCTCTTTTTACTTCTGTTATATAAAATTGTAGGTGATCATCAGCAGTAGTGTATGTGTCCAAAATAGAAAATATATTTGTTAGCTGATGGACTAGAGATGTTAAATCGAATGTTTCGGCACTGTTGGTGAGATCTATGAGGACCATGATGAGAATTTGTTTCGTGAAGTTATTGATCTTGAAAGTCACATTTTTCATGTCATGCACCTGCTGTCTGTACACCTGCGCAGCTTTCAAGAGCCAATGTTCTCTATCTTGATAGCACAGTTCTAGCATATATTCTGGGGTCAGCTTGAACTCTTTCTGTGGTTCATTCTTTTGCATGAGATCAGAGGTGATATACAGAAGCTCTGGTTTCTCATGTGTGATTAGGCTTAATAAGATTTGCTTACGATACTGTCTGTAATGTTCCTCAGAAATATGCTGCAGTATTTGATTGACAAACTGGGGTAGATAAGTGTCATTCCATCTTACTAATGATATTAATGTGATAAGTCTATCAATAGAATTGGTCTCAGTGAGCTCATATTTCAAGATGTCCAGATAAAGTATTTGTATTTTGTTCAAATTAGGGTCGTCTTTCAAAGTGTTTTGTTGAATATAAGATAAGATGGTTATTGTTGTAACAGGATTGTTTTTCAGATTTATTTTTATGAACTCTATTGCTGCATCACTAAATTCTTTACATGGTTTTGATTCTTCTATGTCATAATAGAGTTGTATGATTTCCTGAGAAACGAAGAAGAAAAATATAACAAAGCAGATATTATTTAGTCTGAAGATGAAATTCGTTTTGGTAACATTCAAATTGAAAAAGCAAATAGAGGTGGCATATGATTTGGATGCGCACTGTAATGACTCATTCGGCGCGGCGATTTAAAAAGGCACTTTGAAAGATATGGTGGAGGCCTTGGCTCCACAGTGAAACAAAAAAAGAAACTTACATCATATACTTCTGGTGTGAGTTGGTCCAGGAGTTTTAACATATACATCAGTTCTTCTTCCTTCATTTTGGGATCTTACTTGTATCTGAAACAAACAACAGGTATAAAAAGGTAAGATCTTTTTCTCATACAAATAAATAATCAATAATTCTAAATCCATTATTGCTTTGCTTACAATTTTCATTCTCAACAAGTTGCTAATTAGGACTAGTTAAGGCAGAAACAATAACAACACAAAGTAACAAACATGATACAACTCAAAACTGCATTTCACATAGGAAATGCAAATCTCTGAGCACTTTTGATAAAACAACCAATGCTAGTACTTACTTAGATAAATATTTGCTTATATAATTACTGATAACTACAATGAACTACCTTGTTAAGTGCACAAATAATTATGTTATGTTATCTGTGCCTCTGAACTGCAGGTCACAAGTCATTGACTTGTTTGATTTAACTGTTACTATGAGGTAGAGTTTTTTTTTTGTTGTAAAATCATCAAATGAATTCTTCTACCCAGGACTGACTGGGACTGTCAGACTCGTCCTGACTAAAGTCCATGGCGTCTTACAATTATTTTTACCTAATAAGACAGTCCCGCGATCCCAGAAGGCTTTGGCCCTCTAGGCGGGGTCCTGTCAGACTGTTGACAGCTTTTTGAGGAGTGTGTCTAACCTAGGTATGGTTCATGATCGGACAGTAAGTCACCCATTACGCTGCCCTTTCAGATTCCCGCGATGAGGTAGAGAGATTTTACCCAAGAATGGGGCATTACATGCTAGCTTACAAAGTAACATAATATAATAATTTTATGTTACTGACATCTTTTGACTAAGTTTTGCTATCAGAATAATAATTTGATAAGTTCTACAAAACATAATTATTTTTGTTTTTACAAGCAGACAAAGGCATATTATTGTAAACCCAAAACAAAATCTAATAATAAAAGATGAAGAATAAATAATTCTTATTCTACCATACCTGTCGTTATTGTCTATGTAGATAACGTTGTGCAATTATTAGCAGCCCTATAACTATAATCAAACGACAAAGTGGAAATAGGTTTGGAGCTCCCAGTATTATGTAAATAAACATAGTGTTAGCGAACAATAACAACATAACTTACATTTTGTATACAATCAAACACGGTTATCCGGGTAAAACCATTATTATAATATAAATCTTTATTGCGAAAGGGTCACTAAAACATTGTTTGATAATTATAAAAAACTTATTGCTTTCGATGATAACTAAATTTCTGAAAATAACACAAAGATTACAAAGTCAGTTGACATTACCTACATTTTTAGTGAAGCGCGCAATAGCCATAAGTTGATAAAAAGTTTAGTCGAGTCCATTCATGTCCATTTCAATCGAAAGATTATCAAAATTATATACAGCTTGGCAAAAAAGTCTAGAAAAGGAACTAGTTTTTGTTGTTTGCTAGCAACATTTAAAAAGTTATGTCATTTGATGTAAACAAAGTTCGCGAGTTTGTAAGATTTACAATTTGTTCCACAAAATTAACGTAAAAAGTGATAAAAATGAATAAAACCATCCGAAGTGCTGGTAGAGAGATTATTTACAAGATTTAAAAGCGTTGTTTGACAGAAAAAGAGGCCAAAACCATACTTACGGATCTCAACGATGTAAATACCAAAGAACCGCTGACAGGTATATAACTGTTTGTTTTGTTATTTTTAGATGAATCAAGTGTTAATTAATGAACCCCATTCAGTTTTGAATTGCTTGCATATGAAATAAGAGGAATTTTGAAAAATAATCATCGAGCACATAAGTTATGTTTACATTTTGTCTGACATTACTTTGGTATAGCGCGCTAGAGAAATGTTGATACGTGAGTGTTGTACTATGCAATATGTTATTTTAAATTCGATTTCTACATAACTTTGCTGTTAAATTTGATTATAAGGTGACAACTATGTTTTTTATATGATAAAAATTAAAATGTACCAAAAAAAAAAAAAATTTATGTTTTACTAACAATATTTTTTCTTTTAAATTGGCCAACAGGTGGATACCTGAATCCGTAAGTGACCTAAAAAACTTTTTTAGGAGAACAGCTCTTTCTGATATTAAAAAATTTGGCGTATTTATTTTATTGGTTTAGTGTGAGTTAAAAAAATACACACACAGGATTGCTAATATAATTATTTTTAGGCAGTATCATGAGAACAATTTCTTATTCAATTAAATGATGCTTACTGATTACAATAAATAATTTGTTGTTAAAAAAAATATATTAACTAAAGTATCAAGACGATAGGTTGGTACTCTATTCGTTCAAAGCGAGTTGCTACATGAACAGCACAGTGGCGACCCCCCGATTTTCTACTCATTTTTAACAAGCTGTAAAAAAAATGAATCTTCTCGCTCGACAGTTAAAAAATGATTATAGCCATAACAAAGAAGGCAGTTCTATGCGGCTAGGTTATCAACATTGTAGAGGTCCACGGGATGCCATCAGCAAACTGATTCCAAAAAGTCAATTGCTGGCAGCCGAGGAGCCTATCTTTTTTTTCGAACTGTATTTGATTTTAAGTGCTGGCCGGTGACATTTAACTTCAATTTTTGTTCCAAATCAGCGCTTTACGCAGTGTAACAAGCGCTCGTGCAATTGGGGGCTTACAGTCCCGGTTATCTGAAAAAAAATGTAATGCCTGACTCATACATCAGAGTCATCATCATCTTCCTGCCCTTATCCCATTTTACTTGGGGTCGGCGCAAAACGTTTCATACAGCTTGGCAAAAAAGAGTATGGAAAAATTGAGGTCGCTACTACTTGTCATATGTCATTATAAATAAACAAGTAAGCACTGATCGTTGCGAATTAATGTAGAAAATCGTGAAATAACACGAGGGAATTGTTTTTTGACACAGAAGCTGCTCGTAGTTGACTTTTTTAACATGTTGCAACAACAAACGTTTCGTAGTTTCAATTGTCACCGCATCAGACTCTTTCTTGCCAAGCTGTACATCAGACTACACCATAGATTTTTTAAAAGCTCTACTCAGGTTGGGGGCAGCAATAAAATCGCCATTAACAGATGACACTTAATGACAGTGACAAGTGACAGGATACAGAGCGTTTTTGGCGATTATCGCCGAATATATGTTTCTATTTTATTTTATAAATAGACGATTTCAACGTTGTTTTAGCGTTAAATTCTTGACTTAAAACATCATCTTTATCATTAGTTAGTGGTGTATAGCACAGAAAATATGAAACTATTGACAAGAGCAAATTTTATAAAACATGTCTTGCTTTTATACCGACCGAATATCAAACATGACTTCGGTGTCTCGATCCGGGAATATGTTACTGTACTCTCTAATGCGAGACGAAGGATAAGAGCTACTTTACCACTAACATCTGTGTCATGTTTATATTATTCTGATGACAAGAAACCGTTCCTAACCTTGGAGAAAAAGACCCACGCACTAAAGGATGCATTTGAACACAAAAAGGAACAATTGAAAGACACAGAACATAGGATTAGGCAAAGAAGTGAAGAGCTAGTAAAGGAAATAAAGCATCAAAAGGATGTAACTGGACAGAAATTGCGGGTGAAGAAAGAGTATATTATGAAAGACATACTTGAAACCAAAGCCAAAGTTAAAGAAAGGATTGAAGAAGTTGTTGAGGTAAATATTTAAAGTTTCAGGCTATTTGATGTAAAGATGTATCCCTGTCACAGATCTTGTGATAAGATCATTATAAACAATATCCAAAATTGTAGTTAATCTCTCACCTGTTGTTTGTTAGTTTTTCATTGTTAGCTCAGGCAGAGATAAGCACTTATCTTTTGTATGATAAAAATAATAAAAAGTTGAAGGTTCACTGATTTTTTTCTACAGTTACTTGCTGTATGATATTGAATTGAGGGTAGTTTTTTTCTTTTATTGACAGATATAACTTACCCACATTTTTTATTACGTAGTTATTTCAATTCCACCTTTCTAAAATTGCATAAAACTATAGTCCTATTTTGAATTACTGTGAATAAATTATTATAAAATGTGTACTCAAACTACACCTATATGTTTTCAGAAAGAGAAAGTGTTCACAATACCAAACATGTTATGTTTCACAAGGATAGCAATGTCTCCCTATTTGGGGTACACTATATTTCAAGAGGACTATAATGTTGCTCTTGGTTTATTGGTGTTTGCTGGAATCACAGATCTGGTAAGTTTTGCTATATAATTTACTTGAAAAAAATAAATATATTGCCCACCCTCATGTCAAAAGTTTTATGAATCTGAGCCAATGGTCTGGTTTGTCAAAACATGAGTTTGTGAGCAACACAAAAAAGTAAATTTTCTATTATAAAATTAGTTAAATGTTGTTGCAAATACATAAAGCCAGCTGTAAACATACCTAAAATTTCCTGGGTCATGGGACTGTCCTAAAGGGGCAACACTGTCCCGGAATGCAAAGCACATGTGAAGGTATTGGGTTCTTAGTATGTAAGAGTCTAACAGTCTCTTCTTCACACAGACTTGATTGATTGACCTCCTTCAATCTAAATTCTGCTGAACAATTTTCTGTTACCTTCATGAATACTAATAGTTATTTCTTGCCTTTTCAGCTAGATGGATGGATAGCCAGAAACTGGAAGGGCCAGTCAACAAAAATGGGCTCGTTCCTAGACCCAATGGCTGACAAAATCCTTGTAGGCACACTCTTCATATCATTAACATACCAGAACTTGATACCATTGTCACTGACTTTGCTCATAGTCAGTCGTGATGTTGCCTTGGTAGTAGCTGCCTTTGTCATCAGATACATGAGTTTACCACCCCCTGTGAGTAATCTACCTTTATGATATGCATTATTCTAGATCATAGGCTACCAATCTTTTATGGTCTACCACACCCTTTACAAGAAAAAAAGTCCAATACCCCCTTTAACATTATAGTAACTTATACCAATTTTAATGTCTTATCTATTATCTAAAATTAATTCTCACTCTCTCTCTAATGATGCTGTCTCGATTTATTAATAAGATAACCTTTTAGAGGGCTAGATAAAATGGAAAAGGATTTCATAAAGCCCTCCATTAACTTTTCCCTACAGCCCCATGGGGAACCTACACAGTGTGTGTCACTGCCACAGCCTTTTATAGAAAAAAAGGAAATAAGTACAGGAAATGTGCCTACAGAGATAACCTTTGACCATAACTGGATTAAGGACCTATATTGAACATGTAATATCATTAGGAATGCAAGGTTCTTTTGTGTTGATTCATAGAACTATTGTAACTTATTCTCAATTAGTATTCAATTTAGTCAGTGAATTGTTAAGAAAATATCAGTTCATTTTACCCATGGGGCTATCTAAGCACGATACTATGGCCTTGGAACACAAAGGGAATGCAAAGGAAGTGTATTTTATTTCATTCTGACCCACCAAGGGCGGGAGAACTTATACTATGATGTTACCAGCCTAAATAAAAAAAAATGCCTTTTTATACCAGTTGTCAAAATATGATTTTAGAGACAGCTGCATTTTTTTTCACACTGCAATTCACACATTTCCCTTAGCTTTATTTTCAATAAACTATCCAGTATGTGTTGATTTCCTTCATCTGGTATACCTATCTTGTTATTTTACAGAGAACACTAAGTCGGTACTTCGACGTGACTCACGCCACTGCCCAGCTAGCCCCCACCTTCATCAGTAAAGTCAACACAGCTGTACAGCTTTTACTTGTGAGTATAAATCTTTTCTAATTGACGGAATTTTGAGCCTTGTCTAACATAGCACTAAAGGTCTGTTTTGCTTGTTTTTGTGTCCACACTTATATACTTATATGGGCTATACATGGCATCCGGTGATATAATGAGCGCAAGTTAAACGCAATTGCACCCTATCTGTCTTTATAGTTCATTGAAATGTTATATTTCGGGTTGCATTTGGCAGGTAATGCTTTAAATTTTTAGTTGTCAAGGGGTAGTTAGTATAAAGTTAAATACAAGTTTGTGGGATCATAAACGTAACCCTTGCCCCACCTTGTAGAATTATTTCGACAACACCCGCGACTCTTAACAGCTACAGATGCCCTAAAATTTTTATTAAGTATATAAAATATGCCAACAATTAATGCCATTTTATAAAAATTTACAGGTGGGTACAACACTAGCATCTCCGGTGTTTGGCTATGTGGACCACCCAGCACTTCAAGCTCTATGTGGATTCACGGCTGCCACGACAATAGTCTCAGCTATCAGTTATTTAGTTAGTAAAGACACATATAAATTTTTAAAACACAAGTCCCGAAAAATGTAAATATGTATTGAATATTGTACCATATGTTTTGTCTACAATCATTTTTGTATCATGTATAGTCTTCCATAAAATTTTAGTTTTGTAGCTAAGTGTTAACTAATGATATTTGAAAACTGTAAATAAATTATTATTATAAAACAAACCTGTTTTAAATTTCCTACTCACAGAACTCCAAGGCGACATGTTAGGAAGATGTTTCGGAAAATAAATAACAGCCAGTTACAAAAGGAAACAATTTATTTTTTCATTCTATTCATACGAATAAATTGCAGTTAATTTTATGCGAAAAAAAATCAAAGTTATAAAAAAATATGTAGTAGTAAAATATTAACTAAATTATGCTTATTCTAAGACGAAACAAATTGTAATGTAAAATTCAGGCTAAATGGGATTCTCATGAGATGCATAGTTGTGAATATATGTTGATGACACATTATTATCTTTATTTCACACTTTGACTATTTTATTTTCAGTGTCTCATTTTGTTAGGATTAAAGATCTACAAAAATAATGTTGTGGAATGTTGTCATGTTTGGATAATGTAAGTTTTAGTAGGGTTAATTTAATTTACCTCATCCACTAAATAATACTTCAGGCCAAAACAATGGTAAAATTCAATAACTATTCAGCAGCATTAGGCTAGCCTAGGCTTTGAGATAGAAATTATTCTAGTTTTTAGGTGTCTAGACAATTATGAATATCAAATCATGGACTGAATGGATATGGATGGTGAAGATTAATTTCAAAAAGGCACATACTAATGTCTAAGTTTTAAAATACTCATGTTTTTACTTGAAATAAATAAACCTAAGTCCAATTGTTGCAATAATTATTATATTTTAATGACTCATATTCTTTTTTGGTATTTGCTTTTCATGTCACTTACAAGCGAAAAGCAATAATATGTTTTATGTTTTTATTTTATTGTTATAGCAAAAAATAAGCTTTGATTGATATGGGACTTTATTACTTATAAAATTATTGCAGTTTTAGTAACTTTATTGATCTACTAGCATGTACAAAAGTTTAAATCAACATAAAAAAAGTAACTGTAACCAATTTCAAAAGATCAAAGACTAGAGGAACATTAACTATTAGTCCTGCAAATTCAGATAGTTATAACAGCTAATACTAATCATAAACAATAATATCAAGATATTTGTTTAAATTATACTTTAAGCACGCTTATAGCTTTAAATACCTATGTTTTATACATAAAGAAAATTTCAAAAATTAAATATGGCAGCTAGGGTATAGTCTGAAGAAACTAACAAAGTAGTTACCATAAAGTACTGATTTTGTGACCTCAGTCCTCTGTGACAGTAGTCAGAGACACACCAGACTGTAACCATATCTTTGGATAAGTTTACATTATGTATGAATCTTATGAAAATATGTTTTCAGAAATTCATTATAAACAGTATAAAAGCATGGTCCAATACTAATGGGTTTTACATAGTGGGGTTCATTACTTTTATGACATTCATATGAGCACATACATGCATAAAACACAAAGACAGGCACCAAATAAAAAAATAATTTAAAAAGAAAAACAAATTCACTGTTCAAATGTCACAAGGTAGTAAAATCTTACACTTATAATATAAAAATTGTACAAAATAAAACAGATAAAGTGATTGCACAGTACATTTTAAATTATTATTACACTACATACTGTTATATAAAAAATAATAATTAATTTCTGATATTGGTAACAGTACTAGCTTCATTAAGTAAGTTCACAATGTTGTGTGTAATAATGGTATTACACTAATATATTATAGTCAACTGCATATAAATACAAAATGCATGTTAGTTATGTAAATGATAGTTGAATGAGTATAAGTATCATGATTAGAATACTATTAACCAACCTTATTGATCAACTCGTCACAGATAGCTGTGAGTTCCTCATTGTCTTTAATCTTCTGTGCCAATGATTCCTGCAAAGAGGATGCATGCACCTCGCTCTTCTTAAGCATAGCATTTAATTTAAGAATCTCAGACTGGTGTGTCTTCTTCACTGAATCAAGTTCTGCGTTAGCCTTGTTGAGTTGCTGCATGGCATGCTGTCGCAAGGTTTCATACCTTGCTTCTAATTTCTGAATAGCATCATTATTATCTTCCACTGTTCTCTTTAACATTTCCTCATTGCTTTTATATCCTTGAATGATAACTTTACACCGCTCATACTTAGTGTGAACATCATTGAATGCATGTTCCATAGATGCAAGGTGAGCCGCAGCCTCATCACGTTCTCTCACAAGAGTGGATCTCTCTTCAGTCCACCTCTTTGCTTCTGCTTCACGTTCTCCAATAAGAGAAGATATAGTGCGTTCATATTCCTCCATGACCACACTCATTTGTTTATTATTTCTTACTTTTTCAGCAACACGCTGAGAGAGAGCTTTTTCCTTGTCTGCATACTCCTCATTCTGGTCTGACAATTTTTTGATTTTTGTCTCACACTCTTCTAGTCTTTCTCGTAATTCGTGATTGATTTCTCGAAGGTTCTGTGCTTCTTCCTCCTGCGCTGTGAGCAGCTCCTTGACAGCACGCAGCTGTTCCACAGTGTGGGGGTCCATGTCTGAGGAACGAGTGATCACTGGTGGGGGAGGTGGGATGTTGGCTCCCAGACTCAATAACCGGTCTATGGTGGCTATCGCTGGGGAGACTGTGTTTGCTTTCACAGGGGTTACCTTTGCTGCTGATGCCTGCTGACTTCTGTTGACAGCAGGTGTAACAACTTGTGTAGGCTTCTCAGTGGGACCACTTATATTTGGTTGCACAGATAATTGCTGCATTGAGTTCACTATATTCTGCTCTGTACCTGACATGGTACTGATTTCACTATTCCCGAACTAGTTTCCTTTTATTTTATAATGTTCACATGATCTCACCTGAAAGTACGTAAACATTACTAAGACAGATTGCAATATCGCTTATCACCATTTATGCCACCATTCAAGTCAAACTGGTTTGCGCAATATCAGTATCTTAATTAGATTAATGAAACAAAATCTTGTTTATTACGCTTGAGTCTATTTCGCTAGAGTTGAAAATATACACGGGAATGTTAAAATATGTGAAATGGACAACATCCCACGCAAGGTGCAATGAATAGGAACAATAAAGTTACAATTTGCGTTGGTTGCACACGATAACCTACCACAATATCCTTGAGCCTCAGAGCACTAAGTTAAACACAACAACAGGAAAACTTTACACAGAATTTTACGAAAACTAGTAATAAAATAGACTTTAGTAATTAAATAAACATCACTTCACAGTGCTGGAAAATAACGACGAACGATGATCACAGCGATGACATCAGTCATTTAAGCCACAGATGCTTTATCCCCTTTTTGTCTATGAAATCACTGTTCATCGGAATGACAGCAAGATAGCATTATCATATTTCAGCGAGAGCGAGTGAGACATAACGAGTTCAGAAATGCTAAATATGGAAATGGAATGAATGACGAAAATGCATTTCCTTTTTTTCTTTTTGACGTTTTGATTAGAGATGTACAAAAAAAAATCTCTAGCTCATGTTAATATTGAAACTATTTTACGGTTTTTCCTAATCAAATGCGATCATTTGGATTTCCATTTCCTTGAGACATAGGAAGTTGGGAAAAGCCATAGTTTACCAAATTTCAACTGCGCAATTAATTTCTATAGGCCAAAAATTTGCTTCGCATTAAAATCCGAACAAGATCAAATTGGCTTTTAATGAGATGAATAATTGTGGGTGGTGAAATTGAAAAATATATAAAATACGTGTAATCAATTTAAAAAAAAGTGGTAAAATGTTTTTCTTTGAATGTAGGACGTAATCTCTGCAAGTGCTGAAGCTAGTTTAAAAAAAGATTTCACCAGTAGAAAGCTGCATTTGTCAACAACAACAACAGCGCAACAAGCCGGTGGCAAGGTCAACTAGTGGGCACTTATGCTTTTTTTTTTTATCGTGGTAAAATCATCAAATGAGTCCTCCCACCCAGGGCAGGGCGGGAGGGACTGTCAGACTTGTACTGACTAAAATCCACGGTGTCCTTCATGAGCCCTTTACGTACCGGGGTCACGGTAATCCCTTGGTCCCGCGACCCCGGGGGCACTTATGCTTAATGTTCGTTTATCTACATCCTTATGTCCTTATAACAGCTGCTGTTGTGATATGTTATTTGATTTATGATAAAATAAATAAGAATAACTTTAATTACTGTAACAAGTATTTATTAACTCTCTAATCATAAAATAAAAATAATTATACTCCAACAATGTATTTATCTGTTTTGTACATTTCGTAGGCAAATTCTTCGTCATGGGTGGGATCAAACTCCAAACCTGAAAATACACAATTTAACTCTGTTAGATAAAAAAAAATATACAGCCGAATTGAGAACCTCCTCATTTTTGCAGTCGGTTAATACAATGGGTGTAACGTGCATTCATAATGTGCTGAATTGAAACAAAATCTGTGGTCTGCTCAATCCATCTCCAGTTTACTGATGAGTAGTCATGGTGGCTAAAAAGTTTTCTTTAGTTAGATGTATTCTGTTGCTGGCTTAAATGATTGTAAACCGTACTTAACTCGCAAAAGTAAGAGTAGTGTTGAGTTAGTTACACGATCCATGCTTACCTACATATTCGATTTCTAAATCGAATCGGCCGTTGATCTTATCTCCGCACGATATACCGAAGTGCGTGACTCTGTCAAATCTCATCCTTGTTTGTTTGTCTTGTAGACGTCCTTTTGATCCTAGCACAAACTTCGAGAATGGTATCTGTAAACATTGCAACAAATGAAATGAAAGAATTCGTTTTAAATTTAAAGGAACTATTGCAGTTTTTTTGCAGGGTTGTAAAGGCAAATTCCATGTAAGCGAAAATGACCTAGAGACGTAGTAAAGATGCTATAGGTATCTTTATTAATTAATTTGCGGTTTTCGAGAGTAAACCGTTATGAATATAATTTTATTGCACTGCATCATGAGCCTTGGAAGCAACTCATTTTCTACGTAATTACTCATTTAAATTTATTCTATTACTAATGCATTCACAACACATCGCCGTTACTTAATTATACATACCTTGGAAATCTGCCAGTAAGGTCCACCTCGCGTATATAGCACGTAGTGGTATATATCGTTCCACGTTATGTCGTAGTATCCTTCAGTAGATATGTTTAGGAGGTAGGACCGGCCGTCGCCCCTGACTTTGAGTACTAGAGTGTTGTACAGATGCCAGTCGAATGTTGTGGGGCGCTTGAATGATTTCTGTAAAATAAAATAATATGATAAGGATCATATCAACAAGTGATACAGAGTTGTTTTTTTTTAAGTGTCCACTTTTCTCCCGCGTTTGGGTTACGAATATCACTATTTACAATTTTCAACTGAATCGATCGCGTAGATTTCGCGTAAAGCTCTGACAGATAGACGTTCAAATCCTATAAGGACTCAGTTTTTTCATTCAGATATCCGGAACCCTAAATGAGATGTTATAGAATACAAAAAAATATTAAGCCCACCTGTGTTACGCGTACACAGGGCGAGGGGTGACTCATTTCCCTGGGAAATTTGTCTAGCTTCACAGACATGACGGTCTGACTCACTACCTATGATGTATTGCGCCTATTACATTACATCCTACATAAAGTCACCACTAAATAAATCTAGGAGTACTAGTTACCTTTTGTATTACTAAGCCAACAAACGGCTATGCTATTCTCTATTAGAAATCTCATCGCTGGACTGTACGATGTGTGCTCTTCGTAGAGGCGGCTTTGAGATCATCGGATCGTGCAGCGTAGATGACGACTGGTAGTGTCGCTATCAGTAGCTTAGTAAATAGCAAATTTTAGTCACAGCGTGGCGTGAGGGCTGCGCCGCGCTGTCACTAGGTTGTGTTTATAGAGAATTAGCACTGGGGGATAATTGTCGTAATGGTTAAACAATTGTGCGTTCGATTCTCGCACGGATATTGTAAGTCCCTCATTTAAAGAGATCGAACTTGTAGTACCTATTTAAACCAGAAATAGAACACAGAACCTTGAGCTTATCAGTCAAGGTTGACCTACTTCTCAAACCGCTTCACAGAGGCCGGCGTTATAGTGTTGCGTGTAGGTAGGTTTACGATTTACGGAAGAGTCCGATTCACCTGCATAACCGTATTTGCCTGTGCCTCAAAAGCATACCTATCGCCGCAATGCAGGATGCATGCAGTACTGCTGCGGCGAATAGTTCGATTTCTTTGGTAACTAGGTCAAGAAGTTAATAAGCTACCTCCGTATAGTTAATCAAAAATCAAAATCAAATCGTTTATTTCAATTAGGCCAATTACAGGCACTTTTGAATTGTCAAGAGACAAAATAAAACTAGTACAAAAATAGTTATGGTGCTACAGTCCCAGTCACAAGACATAAAAACTGTGAAAGTACCGTAGGTGCTCATTCCAAAGCGTAGATCTCTATGGAGAAGAATGAGCAAGAAACATGGACACTCTTTTTCAATCGCCAAAATTTTTACAAAACTTTTTTACATCATTCATCATGAGATGGTACATTATGTGAGAACGATGTGGCAAGTTAATAGTGTCCATAGTAAATATAAAAAAGACAATTCAAAAATAAAGTTATTATTAATTAAAATAGACCGGGGCAGCTAAGAGATGACCAGTCCCAACTGACAGCGCCCGTTCACGAACATGACACATGTATCAGCACCATTCAGCTCAACCATTTTGAAGGGAACTAAATGATCCGACACACACGCCACCATCAGCGAGACTTTTAAGTGAGCATGACATATTCTCAACCGCCAGAGTCATTCAAGTCAATGAAAGACGTAGGTTTCTAGTCAAAGATAGCTCTGAAGTACATGGTACTCACACAATGCTGGCTATGACGCTATATAATACTAGATAGATACACTCTATACAATGCAAGAGATATTTGTACATTCTTCATCCGCTCCAACAATATTATTAAAAGATGAAGGAAACCTACGACTGTCGTACTAAAATAATAAAAAATACACACAAAAAGACAAACAATAAAATATAAAGTAGGACAATAATATCCGTTAATCAAAATAAAATAATAAAACAAATACAAACACATAAAATAAAACAAGATGACTTAATTAAGTCATAAAAATAAAACAAATAAACAATTATATGAATCCATATAACTAGTCCGGAAGAAGAAAAAATACTAAAAATCTGGGAAAGAGCATGAATGCCGTCTTAACTTCAACAGAGTGACCAGCTGTTTTTATCGTCTAAATAATCGTTAATGGAATAATATGCCTTAGAACAAAGGTTGGATTTAATCTTAGATTTAAACACATCAAACGGCAAGTCTAGGAATGACGAAGGCAATTTATTATAGAATTTTATACCAAGGCCTATAAATGAGCTGTGAACCTTATGAAGCCGATGAAAAGGAACACGTAGGTGGTGCTTATTTCTCGTGTTAATAGTGTGAAAATCACTGTTCTTGGTATATAGCTGTAGATTTTGCCTAATATATATAATGTTCGCAAAGATGAATTGAGATGCCACTGTCAGAATGCCAATCTCCTTAAACAAATCCCTCAGAGAAACTCTAGTACCTAGTTGGTAAATTGCCCGAACAGCTCGTTTTTGCAAAACAAATATGTTTTGAATATCAGCCGCTTTGCCCCACAATAAAATGCCGTAGGACATAAGGCTGTGAAAGTAACTAAAATAAACTAGTCGAGCTGTATCAACGTCCGTGTACTGTCTTACTTTTCTGACAGCGTAGGCTGCCGAGCTTAGTCTTCCCGCTAAACTTGTTATATGCGGACCCCATTGAATTTTAGAATCTAGTTTAATACCCAGAAACACAGCTGAGTCAACAGTTTCAAGTTCTTCGTTACTTAGAACAATGTTAGGACCTAGATTTGTAACATTTGGTAGGGCGAACTTTATACATTTCGTTTTTTTGGCATTGAGAACCAGGTTGTTAGCAGTAAACCAATCCGTGACCAATGATAATGCGGTGTTAACATCGTCAAAATCTTGTCTATTTCTGCCTTGTCTATATAAGCCCGGATATTAAGAGAGTTTCATGAAAGGTGCAGCAAAGATTTATGGAATTAGATTAGGCCTCATACTGGTAAGACTGAGCACGTACGTCCCGCATAGTATTAAAGATACGATTTTCAGTATGAGTGAGGGGTTCATAATTACCATTGTCAATGAGAAAAGTTAGAAACGTGACCTATAGACATAGAGAATGAACTGATACACTGTCTAGAAAGGGAGAAAGCTATTTTACGACTAATAATATTTATTCGGAGACAACACTGGCCACCACCACTTTGTTTCTCTCATACTTTTTAGCCTAGGTATTTGTTTTAAAGCTAGATATCGAACGCTCAGTACATACCTACATTGTATAAGTCATGAGTTAGACGAATCTAACGATTTAAATCAATTGATCGAAAGACTTAAAAATCTTTGCAGAATGGTGCAGGCAGGTATTTATACTTGTAGTAGAGACATAACACTCACTCTTATCCTCTTCGATCTCATGGCGCAATAGCCCGCCTTTTTGATCCGTCCATCTTTAGGTACTCTGACGTCAAGATAGCCGTGGAAGCGCGCTCGGCCTGCGGGGCTCATTTCTAAGCTGCAATGGCTGAACCCTTCATTATGGTCGCTGTCGGCAGTTGTCACGAACTTGTCCAGGGTGCTAGGGTCATTGAAACACCAAATCAGGTCAGTTTCACCTGAAAAAAAAAGTAAGCTAAATTATGCTAAAAACTCAGTCTCGCATATTTTTTCCAATTGTGGGTGACTTCTGGATGGTAAAAAGGAATTCTTTTTGTGTACCAAGTTTTTTATTTATTTTTCAATATATGTTCCCTGGTTACCGAAAATGCGTTTTTGAAACATTTAAACACTCCACGAATAACCAGACCCGAAATAAGTACCTTCATACATTTTTTTTTTGCGCGGGAATCGAACTCGCGACACAGCGCAGTAGCCTATCGTTCCACCATAATAAAGTATCTAACATTTTAGGGAAACAGGAGTCTGAATTTCATCTTTTTCAGTTCAGTAAAACCAAAGATTTAATATACAAAAATGTTTTATTAAATATTTAAGTACAAATGCACATCTTGGACCGACAGACAGCACAAAGGTCAAGAAAAAATAATAATGACTTATTCTTTACTACACAAGTATTTGATACAATGAAATGTAGGGCTTTTACCAACACTCTTTAGGCCGACACACGGACTGATTGAAGCAGTGCCGGCTTTTTTTTTACCGCACCGACCGTCCACAGCTCGACCGCTCGATCAGTCGATAGCGACGGCTTCTACAGTCTGTGTATCGCTGGCCTTAGAACTAGAGTAACATTTTTTAACTCTATTTGCAATTCACTTCCAATAAGGCAACTTGTATTTAGATGCAAAACAAAGTATTAATGTTGCATGAGAACATTTCACAGACATTTTAGCTCTGGCAACAGCAACCCATCTTTTTAGCAACCACTACTTTGCACAATTCTCTTGAGCCCTGGATTAATAAAAAAAAGAAAAACTGGAAGGCATTAAGGGAAGCCTGGCAGTATCAGTATCATCAATTCAGGGGTAAAATATCTGTAATGGCACTGTAAACATATTTAAAAAACAACATCAATTTCAACATAAAGCCATTCTTTTTAATGAATGACTGTTGTATTTACTCATCAATAAATAAATTCAAAGCTAATAGGGCAAAAGGCTACAAAATAATACTAACAAAAAAATGTCCAGTAATATAATTATGTAACTACATTATATGAGTCTTATTTGTTAGTATAAATGGCATACCAATGTTAAAAAAGATTGGAAATGTATTTCTATCAATATTTATATAGACATGATCTTATAATTTGCTCCATTCCTTATTTTTATGGTTTATGTGCCTTTTACATTAGGTACTTGTAGTAACTAATAAGTTTTACCTGCACATAAATAGTTTTACATAGTTTTGCTACTAATAGCTGCTACAAAACAATTTTATCACATTTGTTTCATTTCAAACATTAATTTATGTGTAACAATTTTATTTATTACAAGAAAAGAGAAAAAAAAATTAAAATTGTAAGGAAAGTGTCATCTTATTTTCTACTGTTCTAGGTTATCGGTGGTATCTGGCAGTAAACTTGAAGTTTCTAGTTACAATTATATTATTTTGTCAAAAAACAGTACAAATTCAAGGGATTAAAGTTAAAAAGTCAGAAACTAATACTGTTGTCATAAAAATGAGTAATAATAGAAACTTAATCACAAATTTTAAACATACAAATGTCATACAAAGTTAAAACTACATCCTAATAAATAATCATATTAAAACTAACAATTTATCATAAAAAACTTGAGATTCATCACAGTGAGAGAGAAGTTAGCTAAGAAACGCAGCCCTTTGAGATAAGCATGGAAATAGTGAAAGCACCAAAAGAAAATAAACATTAGTTTCAAAAGTAATATCAATGCACTTCACTAATGAGCTGATCATATAACCTCATTAGTTCCTCATTGTCTCTGGTTTTCTGTACCAACGATTCTTGCAGTGAAGCTATAGTTATTTCATGCTTTTTAACAGTAGCATTCAACTTGGTTACTTCAATATTGTAGTTCTTCTTGAGGTTCTCCAAAGTTTCATTAGCTTTAGAAAGTGCATCTGAAGTTACTTGTTTTAGATTACCGTACAACTCTTCATACTTTTTGACAGCAGCCTCATACTCTGCCAGTTTTTGTTCATAAACTTTCTCTCTATCTTTTGTTTCCAGTATTACACTCTTGCATTTCTCATACTTGGCGAGTAGATCATTGAAAGAACTCTCCATATTGCTGAGATGATTCAGAGCTTGATCTCGTTCAGAAGTGACCTTCTCCAAAGTTTCTTGGTTCACAATCCTGTCATGTTGCTGCTCCTCTATTAGTGAAGATATAGTCTTCTCATACTCCTCCATGACAATACTCATTTGTTTATTGCTAATAATCTTGTCATTGACTTGCTGTATTAATTTATTTTCTTTCTGTAAACAATGATCCCTTTCATCAGTCAATTTCTTCACTTTTGACTCCAAATCTTCTGTGACTCTGTTGTACTTGTGTTCCATATCTTGTAGTGTGCTCTTTAACTCTCTGTTTTGTTGTCTGAGCCCCAACACCTCTTGTTCCTGCTTCTGAAGAATAAGTCTTAGGGTGTGGAGGTGGTCCACATCTTGTGAAGTATAGTTGTGGTGATAACGAGGACTTCTTGGAGCTGCAGTAGGTGGAGTACTACCAGATATGCTGATCAGTCTCTCAGTAGCTACCCCCCTAGATGGGGTCAATATAGCAGAAACACTGCGCATCAAGCCAGGTGTAGACTTAGTATGACATCCACCTGATTTAGAATTTCCACAGTTAACGACAGGTGGTACTACCTGCATAGGCTTCTCTTTGTTCATTGAAGGCATGGCTCCTGTTGATTGTGAATGTTTAGGTGCACTTACATTGGTTTCAGTGAAGGTCGAAACTGTGCTGCCCGTTTCATAACCCACATCACACTCGGAAGAGTCAACTCCTGAGTCAGTGTGCACAGAGCTTACATCTTCTAGTCTCTGACGTGCGTACAGTGGATCAAATTTCACAAATAAACTTTCCTTGCCTCGATCTATGTGGTTGTGATGGCGGTTTGATTCGGCACATTTGACGAGGTAATCTAAACTTGTGGCATCAATAAACATATCGTCGGACATCGGTACCTCTTTCATAGTTACATCACAGATGCTATCGTAGTCTGACCCGGTGAGAAGGTCACTGGTCTCGTTCCTCTGTTCAGACACATCGTTATAACGTTTTGGTGACATCGCCATTAGATCGTCTACTGATGAAACTGGTGTTATGAAACTGTCTTCAGATGCTGTTGTGCTGGCTCCAACAGACAACATATCGTCATTAAGGTTATCAATATTGGTTTCTGCTCCACGACCCAGAAAGTTTTGAAATTTCTTGTAAATTGTTTTTATGCCACGATCAGGAGATACAAAAGAAGAATCGCTCAAAAGGCTATTTGAAAACATTCGCCCTTTCTGATCACCTAGACCGATTTATATAAATTAAACACAGCGTCCGATAGTAGCAGATCGGGCCCGAAGTACTATTTATAATACTTTTGAATGGATCAACAAAAACAAAATAGAAAGAAGTATATTCTTGGCTCAACGTCTTCAACGGTTATTTAAGTTTTGAATGTACCTGCCACAGACTATATATTATTAGGTCATAAAAATCGACTAAAAATTAAAAAGTATCATATCAGCGGGTCTAAAATGGTCACATAGCAATGTAGCAATTTTTCGAACAGTAATTCATAAAACAAGAGAATTTTATTAGTAGAACTATAATTTTATTACATTATCATATCCGAACATAGACATGAATGATGGACGGAATCTTCCCTAGCCAATTGTCAAATAAAATTGTTTAATACACACCAAAAACATTCACGGAAAATCACGAAATGAATCACTTTCGAGAAATATTGTTCAAAGTGGCCGTTTGTGAGTACCGTACAAGGTAAAACACAAAGGTAGATTATCTTTCAATTGCTTATCTCTTTTTCTAAGTAGCATTTAGACCAGCTAATGAACAGCGGGTCTAAATGCTACTTAGCAATATTGTTAATGTTTCACTTCGTGAATTTCCAGCAACCAATTCTTCTAATATTCTTAAAATGGCACAAGCAGAACTCCATGTCATATCTGAACATAGACTTACACTAAAACCCTTTAATAGAACAATGTCGTTATTGTCTTCCCCTTTTTGTGTTTTTATTTAAGTAATAATTTTAGTTTTAATTTAGTATCTTACGTAAATAATTATTTAGTAGTTAGGTATGTATATATAATTTAAGTAATTTTAGTTGTTACAATATTATCTTTAATACACCTAACTAAATAAATAAGTTTGTTAATTACTGTTAAAAAATATGTTGTTATTTATGTTGTACAAGAAAGATATAGATGGTCCTACAATTGTTTTCACTCTCTTAGAAAAAAACATTTTTTAATCAACTAATGCTCAGTTCATGCTATATGTCTATGTTAGTAACAATTAATATGGTTTTATGGATAGCCATTTTACGACTTTAAGGAGAATTGCTCAATCTAATATTACTGGCAGTAACAATATTGCTGAGTGGCAGTTTTAGATCAGCAGTACTTGAATCTATTATTATTACAATCAATCCACATTAAATACTTAATTTAAAAAGTAAAAACATTGTTAGCCTACTTACTTTTAAACTAAGCATTAATGAAAAACTGAGACTCAATTAGCACTTAAGTAAAACAAAATATGTATTATTTATTTTTATTACATCACACACATTTAAATTCCTATTTATTTCTAGGAATCGATCGGACCACGAGAAACCTCTACATAAAGTTGTGTATTTAATATTTTCTGTTACTTTATTTGTACTAAAAGGAGGAGAAAGTATCAACTTACCTGGTCTAGCAATAAGCAAAGGATCTGTTTCAATTAAATCCTTCACTTCCTGTCCAAACAGCTTTAACTCCTGCTTCAGCTCTTTGAAACCATTTTTTATGTGTTCTAAATTTGATGCTTTCTGTTCAGTATCGTATCCACCTTTTCTGTGGCTTTCATGAAACAGCCAGCGCTGTGAGCCAATTAGAATAGGTTTGGAACAGTTAAAATTATTTGTTTTGATTAAAGTTCTGCCTATGGCAGGGTACCGGCTATTATTTCTAATTAGATTTACGAATGTGCTCATTTTACACAATGCCATAATGTAACACTTTACGTACACTGCCACTTTAAATATGGTATCACATATCTATGTTACAAAATCATTATTTTTTTACTTCACTTCTAGTAAATAACCTCTAATTCCACCAAAATAATATTTCAGGTTCATCAGCTGTACGACACTTGACAGTGCTTGACAGTAATGACAGAAACATAAATTCATAAGGCTCCACTGAGTCATACAAAAAATCGACTACAATGAGAAGGATGAGAAGACAAATCTTAATTTTGTGAACAGTTTTCTCCGTTTCCTTCTTAAAATGATACACGTCGAATAGACAAATACATAAACGTTTTTAGGAATTCGTAAATCATTTTGATATCATAGAATCGAATTCCAGATTCTATTTTGTTCTTTTTCGTTTGGAAATTGATATAGTCAGTTTGACACCACGTCGCTGTCTTGTTGTCAATGTCAAAGTTAAATCAGCGCCCGGTTGACTGGCTGATTGGCAAGGGCAACTGGCGAGATTACTTTCACTTTATAAATTCTTTAGAATTTTCAGGGACGTTGTTCTCGTAACGTTGTTCGCCTATCGTGGCATGGCATTTATTTAATTTCTGATGAAATAGAAGTGCGCGTTCGATTATCACAGAGCCACGTACACAAATAGTTTGAATCTAAGTAAACAGCGAGTATTTTCTCGCCCCAAGTATGTGCGGATAATTAATTTGTAAACATATTGAAGTTCAATAGTGAAAATGGGTATAGACAAATATAACAATGTGGTAAGTTTTGGCCTGTAAATTTTTAATTTGTAAAAGCTACATATTTTGTAATGTCCAAAATGCTAAGACGATCGACGACGAAACACCCTAAGACGACCCACTGACCACAGTTTGTACAAAAAATATAACATTATTTAATTAATTGATTTTCAGTGGTAGAGCTCCACCAAGCTTCTGTGGTGGGTTTGATCTCCTTTACCTTAACACCATTTGTGGGCTTGGAATTAATAATAGTGCCAATCTTTTAAGTTTATACAAGATTCTATAATGAAAGTTGATATGATGAATATATTTTTCTTAGAACATTTACTTTTGTTTGTGATAAGAAGGAATACCCCCTTTGTAGGTAATGAAGCATTTTAGTTCCTTATTAAGATTATAAAAACTAGATAGTGAAAATAGATAAAATCAATGTATATTCATTTGATTTTGTAATATCTATTAATATAATATTTTATCTATCAGATTGATGACAATATCTTTATCATAGATCACTTGACTGATTATTTAAATATATTCAAAGAATAGATATGCATCACAATATTAGCAAACACGCAAGTCACATTTAATGGAGGTATATTGGATTAAAAATCTGTAAAATAATCTTTGGTATTGAATTTGAAAAGCATTGAACTGAAGATATATATTTTCAATAAACAAACTTAATAGTTTCAAAGCACTTTTATAAAAACCTGTACCATGCTAAAATGGAACTTGTTTATAGTTTAGCATTTCTGTTTTCCTGTAGTTTATTGTGTACTCTGATAACAGTTTCAATTTGTAAAGTTCTAATCAGTTTAATTATTTCTCTATATAAAAAAATATGTAATATTGCCATTAAATATTTTAATATAGTTATTTATTTATTATAATTATTTCAATAGTGTTAAATTTTTTTACTCAAACTAGGAAGTACTGATAACATACCACAATTACATTACATTTTAGCATACAATATCATAATTATATAAGCTTGGTATTATTTACTGCTTGATATTACTATCCACTTTATTCTGCTAAAGTGTTCTTAAATTTTTGATCCATAATTTTCGTTTTCATCATTCTATTTGCACTCTAGTATTCCAATTTGAAAAAAAAAGTGGAACATGCGCATAGTACCAATACATTCACAATCACTCCTTCCATGATTTTGTAGTAAAGGCAGTTAATTTGTAACAAGGCATTGGCAAAAGATAAGAAAGGCCTAAACAAAGGGATGTTAATTAGTAGTGGGTGAATTAAGCCTGTAGATGATGATGATGGTAATTATAGACAATTTGATTGATACTTCTCAGAATATAAATAAATAAATAAATATTCCACAACTATCACACAACGCCATCTAGTCCCAAGCTAAGCAGAGCTTGTGTTATGGGTACTAGACGACTGATAAACATACTTATATATTTCTAAATACATACATATTATAGATAAATTACACCCAGACACAGAACAAATGATCGTGCTCATCACACAAACATTTGTCCTGGGTGGGAATCGAACCCACGACCTCCGGTATAGCAGTCAGGGTCACTAACCACTAGACCAACAGGCCTGTCAGAATCAGTCCTTTGAGTATTTAACCTCCTTTTTCAAACCCTTCTAGGACGGCAAGCCGTCGGAGTACCTCTTCCCTCCTGAAATACTAAAGCGCCTGAACTTTGACAAGAGCCCGGCGATATTCAAGCCTAAGATCAGTGCGGCGAGTCCTGGTGAAGATTGGATGGTCGTGAGGCCGCTGCAGAGGTCTGATTATGATAAGGGCTTCTTGCAATTGCTTGGACAGTTGACCAGTGTTGGCAATGTTACGAGGAAGCAGTTTGATGGTAAGTAAAGATAATTAGATACTTAATCGTCAGCAAACGCTAAGGTACAGGTTTAGTTGGAGTTGTGAACACCATCCTGTTTAAGTATCAAACCAAGGTTATCAATATCCTTCACGTCTATTAACATTTAGACTCGCAAACACACAGGAACCCGGAACAACTATTTGTATGTCATAAAAATATTTGTTCCGTGCGGGAAACAAACCCACGACTGGTAGCGCAGTAGTCAATCGTTTAACCACTGCGGCAACCGTGCCGTACACCTATCTTCGGCCAAGTTTAATATTTGTAAATAAAATTAAAATAATTGAGTAGATTAATATTTTTCAAGGTATTCATAAGAAATAGTCGAATAATACTGCACTAATTATCGTAATCTGCATCAACATTATTATTGCATGTAATTACTAAGCGTGACCTGTGTAACAAAAATACGCAATCAGTGTTCGAAAAGTAGTTATTTAAGCACAGATTACTTAAACCTAAACATGTTTCAAAACGCAATATTTCTTAAATGCCACCGAGTGTTTACTAATATTACGATATACTGTCAATTTTATTAATTGCAACGTAGTCAAATGGTTACTTGAGGCATTCAAGTAATGTGACTTTACAATTTCACCGATCACCATGATACGTAACCATATAACAGGGAGCTCATTTCATCCCGGTTCTTGGCAAAAAATATCCCTGTTGTCGCAGACCCAAAGTCTAATACATAAAATATAATTTAAAATATAAAAAGACCTTAGCTAGTTAAGCGTCTGGAGTACTTATAATGGAACACAAAGGTTCTAGTCCCGCTCACAATCAAAATTTTATTAGCAGGCACAGACGCGGGCGGTATCCAAACTAATATTATAATTGCGAAAGTAACTCAGTCTGTCTGTCTTTTCTTTACGCCTAAACTACTGAACCGATTTGTGTGAAATTTCTGTACCAAATTTCACACATAGTTTGCAACTTGAGAAAGGACATAGGATAGTTTTCACTATTCCACGCGAACAAAGTCGCGGGCAAAAGCTAGTTGCGTATAAATAATTCAATTTACTCACTAACGGCCCGTCCACGACCTCGCCACTTTGAGCGATGACTTAACGCGGGGGCGAGCGGTATGATCAAATTTATAGAAATGTTTGAAACACGCTACAGGCGCCGTCAGTGGCGTATTCGCGTAACTAATGTCTTATTCGCCCCGCCCGTCGCTGCGCTCATCGCTTAGACCATAGTCTTAGCCGGGCTGTTATGGGTATAAAATTCACAATTTCTTAGAGCGTGTGTGATATCGTGATCTCTTTCTTAAAAAGATGGTGAAACTACCAGGCTAACAGATTTCCGAACCTTGTCATCAGTATACGTTTTTTTTTGTTTTTAGCGTGGTAAAATCATCAAATGAGTCCTCCCACCCAGGGCAGAGTGAGAGGAACTGTCAGACTCGTACTGACTAAAATCCACGGTGTCCTTCAATAGCCCTTTATGTTCCGGGGTCACGGTAATTCGTGAGTCCGGCGACCCTGGCAGGCTTTGGCCCGCTACACGGTGGTCCCGTCATTATGCTGCCACTCCTTGAGGCGCGCATGGAACACATCGCGAGGTCGACTCATTAGTATACGTCATAGGGAAATCAATATACATCCTGGTTTTAACACACCCTGTATCGCGACATTGAAAGTGCGTAAATGCATTTATAATTATTGTTTTTCTGCAAAAGCAATCTTATTCGGATCTTTGTTGATAGTTACTTACGTAAGAGCCAAACACGACTTGTATTGTAATACAATTCATTTTCAATATTGCGATGTCCTAGTAAACTGGTTATATTTGTCATTGGTATGCGAAACTTATTGGCATTTAAGTATGCGACCTTGGCGAAACCGGCGTAATGATAATGACCTTTCTATATATCTCGAGTTCCTGAGCTTTATTCTCAGCATTGACAATATACGCGAATATAGCACCTCTGTTTGGGATGCTTATTTTTCTATTTATATCCTTAGAATTATTGAAAATAATTGCTGTCGTTAATGTCATACGTGTAGCTTTATAATACAGAGTATTGATACAGGTGCAAAAAAAAATAATGAAAATGTATGAAAATTACGATATGAATAGACGAAAACATTGGAGTAGAAAATACAGTTGTGTGTAGAGCAAAAAAAAGACGAGAATTATTAACTTATTATTCAGAGAACGTTCACTAGGTACTTTAAAATAATAGTACCTATTCTTATTATAGAGCAACAAATAAATACTCAAGCTACATTACTTATGCGGGCAGCGAGTAATGGGCTACTCGCAGCTCGACCATGGACCATGCCCGGGTCGACGGCGCGTTGTGTTCCACGCGCGCCTCAAGGAGTGTCAGCAAATTGACGGGGCCTGTAGAGGGCCAGAGCCTGCCGGGGTCGCGGGACTTACCCATCACCGTAACCCCGGTACGTAAAGGGCTCGTGAAGGACACCGTGGATTTTAGTCAGTACAAGTCTGACAGTCCCTCTCGCCCTGCCCTGGGTGGGAGGACTCATTTGATGATTTTACCACGCAAAAAAAAAAAAATAAGCTACATTACTTGTTTAGAACACACAGTATAGAGCATGACTTAGAACGTAGGATCATTTTTATCCTAATACTTTCAGGCGTCCCCCATTTCTCCATTTCAAGTTTTACGCAAAAACAATACCGTCTGTCTCCAGGGTGCCATTTGCTCCAAAATTATTCAAAATCGGTTCAGCGTATTTAGCGTGAAAGCGTAACAACAGACTCACTTATACATTTATTAAATCGGCCAAATAACGACCACAATTCACATAGGACGATTTTCGACCCCTAAAAACAAAAGCTTGTATTGCAATAAGTATCTACAATTGTTTCAGAACGGTTTACTAAGATGAAACAAGCGGGCGGATACTACGTGACAGTGATTGAAGATACGCGCATATCCAAGCTGATCGGAGCCGCCACACTCACCATCGAACAGAAGTTCATACACAACTGCTCTGTGGTATGTCTCTTTTTTTTTTGTATCGTGGTAAAATCATCAAATGAGTCCTCCCACCCAGGGCAGAGCCTCCCGCTCTAAGGACGCTCTAGGACTATCAGACTCGTACTGACTAAAATCCACGGTGTTCTTCTATAGCCCTTTACGTTCCGGGGTCACGGTAATTCGTACAGTCCCGCGACCCCCTCTGTGGTATGATACATTATGTTCTGCTACTTATGCTTTAAGGCTTAAAGTCCTGTTTTGTTTTTAAAAACATTTCGCCACTAGGGATTTGTGTCGTAGGTGCGTTTATAAACATAGAAACACGCATCAAACACCCAGACCCGGAACAACGACTTATGGGACATATAAATATTCGTTCCGTGCGGGAATCGAACCCGCGACACGCAGCGCCAGTAGTCCAATCGCGCTTGTAGAATTCTATAGCGTCTCCATGAAAATCCTGAAGTATGTACATGTTAAAATAACCTCACCATGGATCCTTTTTTTTATCGTTGTAAAATCATCAAATGAGTCCTCCCAGGGCAGGTCGGGAGGGACTGTCAGACTTGACTGACTAAAATCGACGGTGTCCTTCAATAGCCCTGTACATACCGGAGTCACGGTAATTCGTGAGTCCCGCGACCCACCATGGATCCTAAACATCAGCAAATGGTAATGCTGGTCCAGAGATGGCCGGTACAATTCGAGTCTTCTTGAATATTGGCTACAAAAATTAATAGGGAATACTGGAAGGACGCACAGATAGATACAGATGACTTATACTAACAAGTCTTTGTCAAGACATATAGTGTTAGTACCAATAAACTTACAAACAATATAATAAAAAAAAAACAAAGAAACATACAGATAGTGACAACACTACAGCTTCAAGGTGACAGGCCCAGCTGAAACCTTGCAGCAGTTGTTCACAAACACGCAATCAAACCTGCTTCTATAGACAGAGCATGCAGGTTTCTTTAAAAAATAATAATTAGAATTCTAAACATTACCAGTTTACACCAGTTTTGGACTACACACACACGTGACATATTGGCCTAAACAAGTTATTGTAATGATTTGACAGTTGTTATTATAAGTTATTCTTATAATCACAAGTTTTGTCTTAACCTTGAAATGTTCCTATTCGTTTCAGCGCGGCCGTTTAGAAGATGTGGTCGTCAATGATACTTACAGAGGAAAGCAGTTGGGAAAATTGTAAGTATTCTTAGTTATTATATATTATTTTCGATAGTAGGTGACGATTATTGTTAATAACTCGACCAAATCGGAACACGTGAATCGGAATAATCGTACATTTGAGGCTGCAAGAGAGTTCAATGGGACAATTTTCTGGTGGATATTTTGCATAGTAAGTATCTTGGGTCCACGCAAATTCGATCCAGAGAATGGTCGACAGAAGTATCTCATGGCGCCTAGTACTCTATACGGCGCACAGTTTGGTGACCCCTGAAATAATCTAAATCTTCAAAGTTAGAGTCATAGAGTAAACTGAAAAAGCTTCTTCTAGGTATGCTCTCTCCATCATAAGTTTTGTCTATGTCACCTCTGACTCAAATAAAAAAAAAGATCTACCAAAGCATGGAGTGTGTCAATTCATTTTTACTTTCATTTTCAGGATCGTAGTAACAGTATCTCTACTCGCCCAAGAGCTGGGATGTTATAAGATGTCTTTGGACTGCAAAGACAAGCTGATCAAGTTCTACGAGACCCTGGGCTACAAGCTGGAACCCGGAAACTCTAACGCCATGAATATGCGGTAAGTCACTACGTTTTTATAAATAAATAGTTAATTTATTCAAAGAGGCCGATATAAAATAGGTTTTGGTTGGAGTTCACGTCTCAATGTTGTTATGTCATGCGTAGAACGATTGAGAATTTGAAATTAGAATGCAAATGAGATGAATAAGAATGTACTAAACATCATCTATACAAATATAATAAAGCTGAAGAATTTGCTTCTTTGGTAGAACGCCTTTATCTCAGGTACTACTGATTCGAATTTAAAAAAATATTCATGTGTTGGATAGTCCATTTATCAAGGAAGGGTATATAACATCACTCTGCGACCAATACGAGCCAAGCAGCGGGGAACAGCTAGTGGTGAATAAACTGGTTTTACAAGTCCTAGTTCAGTATACTTTAAAGCCCATTTAAAGAGATAGAATATATCATTTTAAGCGAGGAGAGACTATGCTAACTATAGAATTAGCGATATTTTGAAAGGGTGTCCTATATCTCCGGTATATGAACGCGACTGTCGCGAGTGTTAATGCTAAGTGTTGTAAGACGTGGTCGCGGGACTGTCTTAAAAGGGGTACCACGGCCTTGGAATTTAATGTGAAAGAATAGAGTGGATTTCATCTTTTCTGCTCCACCTAGTGCGGGAGGACTCATTTGAGGAATGGAAAACCCCAAAACAAGTAGTAAAACAGTTTTGGCGGGTTTCTAGTATTTAATAGTCACTACAAAACCCTTGTATCTAAACCAAAATAATAATTAAAAATTTGCAGGTTCGAGGAGCCCTCTTGACAATTAGCCGCTGGGACGTCCGACCTGCGCTCTAAACTGTAAGTACGCACAAGAGGCCGAGCAGACATCACTTCCCGCCAGCACTTATCATTCCATCTCTATGTACGGGCAAATTATGTCACCGAATCTTTGAAGACATACAAGGATCTTTTGGCTCTTGACTGGCGTTGACAGTGTGGCGCTGTCAACAAATATTTGTGAAATATTTCAACTTAGATTATGAAATGTCCTGATTCCTAGGTCACTGAGAGTACCCAAAATAAGGAAAGAAAATTACCTCCTTCGTCCGAATTACATTTGAATGTGTGCTTGGCGCTCACTAACACATAAAAAAACGTTACGTTTGTTTTGAATACGGAATCTGGACATTCTATACTCTAAGTATTTCAATATGACAAGAGTAAACTCATGCTCACGATTCTACAAATGAGAGAATTGGGTATTCCCGTTTCTTTCAATGTATTTATAGAATACGGAATATGCAAAATGGCGGTGTTAGTTCCGACTTTGGCCACGCGCCAAAATATCCTTGTACTAATAATCCCGGATTTTGAAATGCCGGCTTTCACAAGATGGACGTAATATTGGAACATAACATAATAACAGGCATAAATGAATTGGAGGTTCGATATGTGTGTCAATCTGTATGTGATTTTATTGCATCATTAAAATTCGGTAAACCAAGGTTGTCATTTATTGTCTTTTAATGTACTTTCTGAAGACTATGTTTGCACAGATTCGTTTATTTGTGGGTGCGGCGCTATGTTTGAGTAATGTCATAGTGAAATATGTGTAGTCTTACACGTCATTATTAAATAAATTCAAGTGCAGTCACAAGTAAATATGTATTACAATAGCAGCACCGCACACGCAATAATTAAACCTCGTTTTCTAAAAGCGAACTTCTTAGAAATCACATTTGTTGTATGGGAGCTACCTTAATATTTATTTAATTGTTGTTATACCGGGAACAGAAATAAATCATCTGTGAAAGTTTCAACTGTCTAACTATCACGGGTGAGATAAAGCCTGACGTCAGAAATAGGGTCCCGTTTTACCTTTTGGGTACGGGACCCTAAAAAGAAGGAGGCTATGTTATTTGAGAAGCTTCATAATGAATTGTTTGAATAGTTAACTGGTGCTTAAGACGAGTCAATTACAGTTACTATAACATTCATTAATATCTAAACAAAATTCAGGCTTTCAGAAAACCGAGGGCGAATCTATGCGATTATGTCATTTTTGTTTATATTTATAATGTTGTTGACTTATTGTTTGCAGTTATAAAAGCACTTTAATATTGTCTCACTTGCACCACGCTTTCTGAACAATTTACGCTTACTTCAGACTAGAGGAAGGCAGAATATTTGTGACATTGAATAATAAACTTTGCTACTTGTGTTCTTAAAGTAAAAAATTGAATATCGATATCGACTCAAAGATCTGACAGCTCCTCGAGCATCCTAATCTACACTTAAACCTACTAAAAATAAGGTTTATTGTTCAATACCATGGAGAATCCTTCTTTTTGGTCTGTCTAAATCCTAATAGATCTTGTTGTGATTTCTGTTTGGTCGTTCGTGTGATTACGGTCGCAGGGTCAATTCTTCTATCCATCAAAGGGTGATATCACCCACGTGGTGATGTCATCATTTGATGGGGTGTTCAATTGATTATGGATATCCTAGCACATAATTTTAAGACGTAGTTTTATCATCAAAGCTCGCATGTAGACCTTTTTTGTTATATTTTGGAGTAGCTTTCATGCTTAGATTTTATTGTTGCTTTTTATTTGTATTAACTATTACGAGCGTATACGCCGTACGGTATTTCATGACATGTAACCGCAACTGTATTTACGTGGCGTGCACAACGATCCGCCGCCCGACCGCTTTTTATGAAATGCTGTACAGCATACAAGCTCTTTAGTAGAAAAGCTAAAAATACTAACGTTTTATCATAATTATGTTGCCAATTAGTTGTTATGCTAGATTATGCTAAATTTAGTGTAAAACCTAGTCAGTTGTGCTAGTAGTGTTTTCTTAACTGACTGGCTAAGTTTTCTATATGTAAAAAAATGATTTTAAAGCTCTATGTACTTAAAATATGTATAAGAGATAACTATTTTGTAACTAACATTTTGTTATTTTTCATCATTAAACCATTATTGCTTTAAATGTTAGTTTTATTTTAGTGCACCATACATTGTAGATTATGTTTTTGTACATTGCCCCATTGCTGGGCAATGCCCCCCCATAGCCTTGCACTCATTCCCTCTGTGCATTTTTCTCCGGCCAATCTGATAAATACGTTTAAGTCTTCACGCCAGCGTTTCCTTTTTTTTTCACCTCATGGGTTTCTTTAACTGCCTTAAGCCGTGGGTGCGGGTCCACTTACGCATTCACCGCTCACGCCAGCGTTTCCTAGGTGTCCCGCAACGATACCCGTCTTCTGGTTTAGCATTACAAAGAAAAAAAAAAGAAAAAGCCATTTTACATGTTTTATTTACAGAAGTGTTAGCGGATATAATAAGAACCACACATACCTACGATGTCGATTCGAACAAGGTTGATTTTACAGTCCTTATTTTGTAGCCTCAGTATCGATCACTTTTCTAAGCAGAGATGTCAATATATTTTGAATCTCTCTAATATAATAACCAGTAAAAGAAAACTGAGGCCTCAGTTTCTCAGCCAGAATTAATATTCTACGTTCTGCCCCGAGCTATTTATCCTGTCTCGTGGGTGCCTTATCAAACATTGAAACGGACAAGTATCTGAAGGTCATACAAATATTTGTTCTGTGCGGGAATCCACCCCGTGACATGCTGCGTAGCAGTTAATATTATGTGCGGAGTATCACTAGCTAATTTTGTTTCTATAGAATTATTGATCATGGTGAAAGGATTGGATCGTAAAGGATATTAAAAAAGATAGCGAGAAACTCGGTGAAGACTTGATTGTATTACATTTGACAAAATACAATAAATAAGTACAATTTAGAATGAGAAATACAATACATAGAAATCATAGACCGGTTCAGTCTGATACTTTATATTATATACACAATATTTATAATATACATATAAAATAGCGTTTACTGTCCATTCGAGCGGTGTCACAATTTTCGTATACTTGAAATTGTAAGATGTCGTGAAGGAATGCTGTTACTTGTCTTTTATGGTACACTTTATTTTTGGACAATTTAGAAATTATACCAATTATATCTCATAATATATATATAATTGGGCATGCTATGCGTGCTGGTTGTAGGGTACCCAGTTTGATATTACATGAGATGAGTTACGATGAAACGTTTTACTCATATTGACTACCTGTATCTTCTTGGACATTTTGGGTACCCTTCAGTCGCGCGGGTCGCGCCGTGTGATAAGCCATTTAGACCAAATTGCGCAAACCAAAGTTATTTTTTATCCCAGAGAGTTATCGTGACAGATGTAACTATTTTTTTTTTCGTGTATGGATGTGACCATCTACTGGTGTCAGGATGAGCTGCCTCTAGGAACTCCACGGATTTGGCTATGGACTTATATAAGTTTCCTCACGATGTGTTTTTTCACAGACGTCAGTCCATGTCGAATATAAAACTATAAGTAGGTTTACCGTTTATAAATGTATTTTTTTGGAAACCAGAATTGGCTTATTTGACAGTATCAATATACATTACAATTACAAAATTAATTAGTCCGTCAAGTAGAATTTTGAAACATAAACACATATTTTTACTTTTGTAAAGTCAATGAATATTTACCAAGTTATAACGCTTCAAAACTATTCGAGAGTGGTGGCTCGTGCGAGAATTCTATAAATTTTTTACTAAATTGTGACGTATTGCCAATTTAGAAACCGTCGAATCTTCGTCAATTTTGGTTTACGTAACAAAAGAAAAAATACGGGACGAATATTTGTTTATAATTTAACTGACAGACTAATTAGAATTTTTTAGTCATAACCAATTCTAAGCATGGCAACTGGGTTAGGTTAGTAAACAACCCTGGTTGGTGCAATAAGGCCATATCAACCAATTTCAAGTACCGGATTAACCAATAAAACACTCTCACCATACACTTACATCAAATTGACACCCTCATTTGCCGATTGCACAAGTCCCATACCACAGGAAAAAAAGCATGTTTATATCATCTGTACATTTATTTGAATATCATACGCATAGTTACAAGCTAGAGGAAATAATGGCATTCGAATATGTATCAACGACTTTTTTATAGTGACGTGTCTATCGATAACTAGAGATGTCCAATAAGCTATCGATTAAATCACGTTACTATATAAAAGTTGTAAAATTCAATATCATATCTCGATATAATTAAAAAATCACCAATTCAGGTCAAAAATGTCCGTTTAGCGTTACGTTTGTCTCGTCACGAACAATTTGAAAATATTACTTTATGCCTTACTGGCGTCTAGTCTCACTTGAGCGCTCTATATTTGGTGCATATCAATTTACAATACTTGTTCCCTAATGCCGATCAATCAGAACATTTTGGTGACGTCACTCAAACGAATCAATGGAATTACTTTTTTATTTAAGGCTGTGCCCACACCTAGCGATCTACGGGCGGTGATAACATCTGTTAATTTTACACCATTATTGAGTTTGATTAATGAAATAGAGTTTTAGCTAATATTTTGTTATCATGTGCGTAGAGTGAAATGGATACGAGAATCTTCATAAGCCATTATAGCGGGGGTTGTTCGATGAATTCGACAAAACAAATATGAATACCGATTTATTTTAAATAGTTTAATGTGTGTGATAAAGAGGCGTATATATTACATCTCAATCGTCGAAGCAGTCCTTTTTGTATCATAATATAAAAACAGTCGCCAAACTCCTGATTCACAATTCATCGCTAAATGTAGTACAATAATCAAAAAACGGTATTTTATCTGAAATCTGTAGAGCCTACCACTATAATATAGCTTTCATAATATCCAGTAACCTGTTAGATATGTGAATAATACAATGTGAATGTATGTAAAATTACTATTACTGTATTCAAAAATAAATAACAGAAAACTTATTCTAGACAAATGCATTTTAAACAAAATTCATTTTTTTTTATACAACTATAGGAAAACAATTTCTAGAGACGAAGGAGTTTGCTTATTTTTGCTGAATCATACGTTAAAACTTTCTTTCGAACATAATTTGTTGCAGATTATAAAATTCATAGTGTTGACAGCATTGAATACTTAAAAATCATGATCTTTTCGGATCATATTTGTATAAATATACCAAGGATCAATGATTGGTAGGAATGTTTGGAGTAGGGAAGGCTACTGTAAGCTTACGCGAAGCATGTCTAGGGTAATCAGGCCGACATTTAATTAAATTTTACTTATACAATTATGGTACTGGCAAGACTTAGCCCAAAAGACTGGTACCGCTGTTTATTCTTAAGGTCTATATTTGCCTCCAAAGCTCCTGAAATTTTTTATTCTTTAGTGTTGCCATCCCTATTCCACGACATAGCTAAAAATAAAGACGAGAATAATATTTATGCCATTAGTGTCACCGGTTTAGAGTCTATAATAAAGCCAGCTCCCCGGCTAAACACTTATAAGACGACATTCAAAAAGTATTTTGGAAAAAAGTCCCAATTTCAAAAGATTATTTGGATTTTCGTTCACCGTGTAGTGTTGTGTCTAAAAAGGTGGCGGCGCGGTTGTGATCTTGGTGCCCAGTTTCATGGGTCCCTGACCTCGAGCTGAACGACGTGCTTCCATCTCTCTCTGCCTCTGTAGCTTTCTTTCTTCTCTCTTTCTTCGCATTTCGTCCATTTTTGAGGCGTTGTTTTCTGTAAAACGAAAACGCGTTCAAAATAATACGTTTTTGGTAACATTTTAGTGGTACTAAAATAAGTGATGGGTATTTATTTTCTCTATTTCTTCATAGAAAACAAAAAAAAATAATTGAAATGCGGCTGATTTTTTGAAAGTACAATATTTATCCTCTAAAGCATAGTAAGCCGTGAAAAACTATATTTAGAAACAAAGGATGCAGCGTCGATGCAACACTAATATCAACTGAAGCTCAATGAGATCAATTTCAATACCAATATTCAGCCACTCTGCTTAGGCTATTTTTGAGTAGACACCGTGACCCCTGACTACTTGTTACTTGACCCGCGTCCTTCCTACGACAAGGAGTTACACTGGAATCCGAATCATAGCAAGATGAAGGAGATTTCGTACTGCAAAAAGCTGGTTGCTTAGAACCAAACCAGTGCTCAGGGTTCCTCCAACGGTTGGTTCCATTTAAAAGTGGTTTCAGATTATGCATTTTGGATGCGTATAAAATCTTTTTATTACGGAAACGCGGGTGCGTATAAGCGTGCCTTTTGCCACACGCACAAAAGTATATAAAAAAGGCTTGACACAATTATGGAAATTAAATCATTTTATAGTGGTTCAACTAGTGTTGAACCGCTGATACGCTGAATGAAATACGCTTTTCCTATTTAAACAGTCACAAAAGTAGTCGAAGCAACAGGATTATGTTTAGCGCATTATATTACTTTTTGGCATGTAAAACGCATTAGTTGTTTTGACATAACATAGACAGCTCTTTTGGCAACAATGTATAGAAATTGTCTATGGAAATATTGCTGTAAAACAAGATGGCGGCACTTGTTACGATTTTAGCCAGACGCCAAAATATCTTTGTACAGCCATATGCAGTTTTTTCAATAGCGTGAGTTTCAATAAAAATGTTACCGTCAACATTCTCCTCGATAGGTTCGAACTCGCTGTCCTCCCAGCCGCCGAGGGAATCGTTGCTGTTCTGATGCGCCGTCAGCGCTGAAGGCCTGTGCTCTAGGCGTCCGCCTCGCACGTACGTCGCGTTCGCGTTGTTGAACACCGGGTCCGTCCACTGCGAGTTGTTCCATGTTTCCGATGGACTTGCTAGCTCAGATTCCGCTAACTATGTGAAAAAATACAAGTTTGATTATATCTGTAAGGGACACCGTATATTTTAGTCAGTACAAGTCTGTCAGTCCCTCCCGTCCTGCTCTGGGTGGGAGGAGTCATTTGATGATTTGTCAAAAAAGGGGTTATTATGCTGAAGATGGGTCTGTCATATAACCTTCCCAATTATGATTAATGGAGTCGCGGGACCGTCTGTATAGGTAAACGTAACCCTAAAAGGCAATTTAAAGAACAGGGTGGATTTTGGTCGTGAAGAATCTGACTGTTACACGGAGCAGGTGGACTCATTTGATAGTTTACAACAAAAAAAAAGTTCAGTAGGCTTTATACACTCACGACGTATCATCGATCAGATTTTACCTTGTATTTATTTTGGAGTGGTCTCGTATTTCATTTTTTTTTTTATTTAAAAAATATATCTTTGCAATAGGCTCTTTTTGACAGGTGCAAGATAATTCGTTTCGTTAAGCTAGGTTGCTCCTAAATAAACTTTTTCATCTGTCAAAGTATCCTGGAGCTACGTTCAGTAGTATACTCACGGGTTGTTCCTGTAATTCTCCCCATTCCTCGTTGTCCCACTCGTCTTCGCACAAAGCTGCGAGCGCGGGCGTCGCCTGCGCACTGCCACTGCTAGGGGGCGACTTTACGCTTGCACCGGTACCTAACATAAATAATAATAATTGAAGACCAAAAGTACTAGTAGAACACAGAATTTGTGGAGATGAGATGGAAGGCATTTGCAATCAGTAATACATGCTAGTGAGTTTAAGAACATTCCGGGGTCACGGAACTGTATTGGCAGGTTACCATGATCCTAGAACGCCTAAAGGGCTATTGAAGGATCACCGTAGATTTTAGTCAGTACGAGTCTGACAGTCCCTTTCGCTCCACCCAGTGTGGGAGGACCCATTGGATGATTTTAACACGTAAAAAAAGGACATTTTTTAAAAAAAAAATTACATTGCCCCACCTAGGAGTTTCTCTTGTATCGTAGGTGCAGCAACTACTTGTAGATCATGCAAATATTTGCTCCATACATTATTTCTATATTTTTGTCAAAACTAACCATATATCCTGAAGTAAGCAAAGCACCACATTTTTGCATTTAAACCAATAAACGTAATCTTTATCGAATATTTTTTATGAACTAGGTAAGAATTTCACAATTCAATATTCAGTTCCCTATAAGGTTATGTGAAGTTTATGACACTAATTAAAAAGATCCATTAGAAAACATAATTAGTGCGTATTCAAGCATATTCAAACGTCTTTAGAGGATCAAATTAAATTATTTTGCGAAACTCAGCACTGATCTGCAGATTCATGATGAGTACTGGACTGACTGCTTGTCGAGTCCTCGCTCAGTCCCCTTTGTATAGTAGAACTACAGACCTATTTACACATAACCTCTTCTAGATCTTGTATACAAGGAAACCTATGTATAGGCGCCAATTGCCAGTGCATTTGGCATTATTTAACCTCTCAAGGAACGCCATTATTTACGTCAACCATCCGTCAAGCACCGCGTTCAACATTTGTTTAGAAACGATTTTAAGACTTGTCTTCTACAAATAAAGTTCTAAATCGGTCGGGGTTTGGTGGCACAAATTTGTGCCAGCGGGCCTCAACGATAATACTTGTTTACTGGTACGTTTTTGTGCCGCTGGGGCTCTAGAGGTTAAGTTGAAGTTTGGTTTGGTTCTTGATTCTCTCAGTGTTGACCAGACACTAAAGCCGTGGTGATGCTAACAGTTTATAAAAATCTACTTTAGACTTGAACTTCTATGTAGATAGCACAAGAACTTAAGTAATGACAAACAACTGAAATTTGGCGCGCATAAGTGGCCTGGGTTAGTACTGACAGGAACAGGAACGCGGAGGAATGGCAATATGGGGGACCAATTGAGGACTCAGTTAACCGGTCTTCAGGGACTGAGGGAGGACTCATTAAAGCGTGATGTCTTTAGTGTTGTTACTTGAAATATCAGTTTAAAATCTGTTCTTTTTTTAGTAAATAATACACTGACACTGGTCTATTTATTGTTCACAGGTGGCCATCTCAAAGCTGTGACAATCAAGAAAATGAGTGATAATTACTATTAAATACCTTGTTCTATTAAATAGAGTGTGAAAAACAAGTATTACATGGTTACCAGTATTATTCTAGTACTTTTATTGATTGTGAAATAGTGTGAAATGTATCAAATAAGCAATATATTTACAGTTGTCTAGTCTGTAGTATGATATTGTACCATTATTTTTGCGTTGGAAAATATTAAATATGTAACTAAATTAATTTGTAGTTGTAAATTATATCTTTATACTGTATGGTACTTCTATTTTTATCTAAGATTAATAATTTCAAGAATTTCAGCTATAACGTGATTTTTTATTGATTTGTTTTGACAATATTGTGCTAGTAAACTAATAAAAATGTTTCTTAAAGAGGAATGCTGGTTGTTTTAAAACAATGATTTCAACTAACAACTAATGTTGCTGTAGATCTTTGTTGCAAACCATTGCAACCTGCTAAGGGTCAAGTCACACCGAGACGCGACGTTGTGGGCATCAATAGAGCTACTCAAAATCTAACTCTATTTACCACACGAAAAGATACACATTTCGCGACGCAGTGCACCGCCGTGCTGCGTTTTAATAGCGACTCAAAATCTAACTTAATTTACTACACGAAAAGATACACATTTGCAGTATCTTTGCGTCCCGTCGCGCCGCGTCGCGTCTCTGTGTGAGCTGACCCTAAGCCTAAAATTAGGACCCGTCACATAATAACCAACATATAATTTCGGGCGCGCAACACGAAGAAGAAAAGTAAACTGTATAGTGCATACCTGCGCTAGAGTCGATCTCGCCCCAGGCCGCCATATCCCAATGATCGGGGTCGTAGTCAGACGCAGACTCGCTATGCTCCAGTGACGTCATCGACGTAACAGATGACGTAGTCGTCGACATACTGCTTGATGATGGTTGCTCTGCAAGAAAAAAAATATAAATCTTTCATAGAGATGTTAAAATAGATTGATGAATAAATTGTAATATGTATGTATCGTGTTTTATGCGTTGTGTGTGCGATGACAGCAGCTCCTAGTGGCCACATTATTGGGGACCATTATCCTAATCCTAATCCTAACTAATATTATAAATGCGAAAGTAACTCTGTCTGTCTGTCTGTCTTTTCTTCACGCCTAAAGTACTGAACCGATTTGTGTGAAATTTGGTACAGACATAGTTTGGAACTTGAGAAAGGACATAGGATAGTTTTTAACCGACTTCAAAAAAAGGAGGAGGTTATCAATTTTTATGTTTGTTACCGCATTACGACCGACTGGGTGAACCGATTTTCATGATTCTTTTTTTGTTTGAAAGCTGGTGCTTCCCGTGTGGTCCCATTGTCACCAAATCAGGATCTGATGATTGGATCTTGGAGAAATCGAGGGCAACCCTCAAATTTTATAGGCCCACGCATCGTTTTTCGTAAATCTTATGAAGTAATTTAAGTACTTGCGTATGGTAATCATCATCTTATGTAGCTGAGCTGATGATGGAAGGTACAACTCCTTAACAGTAGTTTGTTACTGCATAACGATCGACTGGGTGAACCGATTTTCATGATTCTTTTTTTGTTTGAAAGCTGGTGCTTCCCGTGTGGTCCCATTGTCACCAAATCAGGATCTGATGATTGGATCTTGGAGAAATCGAGGGCAACCCTCAAATTTTATAGGCCCACACATCGGTTTTCGTAAATCTTATGAAGTAATTTAAGTACTTGCGTATGGTAATCATCATCTTATGTAGCTGAGCTGATGATGGAAGGTACAACTCCTTAACAGTAAGGAGTAGGCATCGACTGATTCATTGTTCGCATATCTCTGGAACTTCACGCCCGATTTAAATAATTTTTTTTTTGTGTAGGTATCGTTCAACTTAGTGAATACTGCAAGTTTCATCAAAACCGGTTCAGTAGTTTTTGAGATAGGGAATTTTATTAGCTTATTGTGTACATGAGGGATGTTATTACCAATGCTACGGATTATATTATATGTATTTGGCAAGAATTTGGTTTGAATATTTTAACTTAAAAGAGAAAAATAAAAAACTTTTTCAAAAAAAAATGTAACCGCCTTCAAAAAGAACCACAAAAAAAGGGTACAAAATAACTTTTATTTCGGAAGTCGATGGCAAAAAAAAAACAATGAAATAAAAAATAACAAAGCCTACAAAGAAAGCTACTTTGTTTTATACTATGTAGTAATTAAATGCAAGTTACATTGGTCCGACCTGTTTATTAGTCAGTGTTTAGTAATCCGTTTGTGCTGGATAGGATAATCTCAAGCCCGGGGAAGGACATAGGGCTACTTTTAATAAACACACCATACAGGTAAAGATTGATGAACAAACCACTGGTAGAATTTTGAAATTTGCAGAGTTCTATTATTATTATTTTTTTATCGTGGTAAAATCATCAAATGAGTCCTCCCACCCAGGGCAGGGCGGGAGGGACTGTCAGACTTGACTGACTAAAATCTACGGTGTTCTTCAGTAGCCCTTTACGTACCGGGGTCACGGTAATTCGTAATATTGCCCTCTAAAATAATGACAACTTAGAAAGGAATTTAGATAATTCCACCCTCAAGAGATTCTCTCTAAATATTAGGTATAGTCGTTCAAAGATTGTATGGAAACTAATTTTGAAGTTAGAAATCTGGGATGTACGATGTGAAGTTACATAAAAAAAATATAAGTATTAAAAAAAAATGTCACGTAACTTAATGAGGCAGACCAAGTTCTACGCGAGCGAAGCCGCGGGCAAAAGCTAGTATCTACATATTTTTGTCAATTAGATGTTCTTCATTAAAAATTCAATAAAACCTGAAAAAAGAACTTAAATAGGTTGTGGTGCATATTAAACTTGACACGTACTTCCCTTCGCGGGTGCCCTGAGTAATTAAATCGAATCGCGCGCTTCAATCGATTTGATAGTCTCCACCACAGACTTTGCACAAAGCGTATTGCCATTCTAGAACTTGAGAGCAGTAGATCCGGCTCGAAGGACTAACGTTTCAGCACCTCATCAGCAATTAACACCTTTATTACACCACTGCATATCAATAATTTGTAAAAAGAAGTTCCCTAAAAACAACATGACTACAATTTTTTGGAGTGGGGTGTATAAACCCGTACCACAGGCTATCTGTAAGGTAGGCCTTAACAGTGCTGGCTAGCGACCTTTCGGGGATCGGCGCCAAACATTTTTTACTGTATTCTATTTGGCGCACAGGAGCTTTAGTTCCATCCAAGTGAGCTTGCTCCATCATGGGCCTCATCTTTGCCTTTGGGCTAGATTAGCCAGGAGCAAACCCATTTAAAATAAATAAATAAAAATATAAAAGGGTGCCTGCAACCTGCCTATGCCTTTTGTATAACCTAAAGCTATTAAGATACAAAGTCAGAAAGGTCGATCTAGTATCTAAATTAAAATTCCAAATCGTCTATGTTTATCAAAACTTACCGAGAGAGCCAGGTTTAGAGAGAACAGACTTGGTGTGCGAAACGCGCGCGGTGTCGGAATGCGAGCGGTAGAACTTAGCGGTTACCGCAGTCACCGCCCAGCCGGCCCATGTCGCCGCCGCGTTGCTGAGGGACGGAGTTGCTGTGTGTACGTCCGCCTCTGTATAGAGAAAAATAAGTATCATTATTATCCGGAAGAAGTCCACTGCTGAACATAGGCATCCCCTTAGACCGCCACGCCGAAAGACAATTTTTTTTTATCGTGGTAAAATCATCAAATGAGTCCTCCCACCCAGGGCAGGGCGGGAGGGACTGTCAGACTTGTACTGACTAAAATCCACGGTGTCCTTCAATAGTCCTTTACGTACCGGGGTCACGGTAATTCGTTAGCCCCGCGACCCCGGGCCGAAAGACAATAGGGTAAAATAATAAACACGTATATTTTTTGTGCTTTTACATCAATGAATATTGACAAAGATACTTTCAGATACAGATGACATTTCGAAATTCGGGAGTGCGGCGTTGTGACGTCACAACGCCTGTAAAATTATATCCACCGAGTGGCGTTTTGTGATTTTTAGAAACGTTGTATCGTCTTCAATTTTGGTTTACGTAACAAAAGAAAAAATACGGGTCAAATATTCTTCCGGACATATAATTTTTTTGGGTAAAATAGCCTATTCGCTACTTGCATCCGTCGGTTGCCCGCGACTCTCACGATGTCGTCAGTTCACCTAGTCCATAAATAAGCACGAGTTGCTCGAGAAATATCGAACTTAAACAAAATAATTGTCAGCTTATTTTACAGACGATCTTTTTTAAAAGATGGCTGACGTAGACTGAACGCGAAAGACGGAAGACAAGGCTATATAATGTAGCTTGAAAAGAGGCCTATGTTTAGCAATGGATTGTGCTAGGTTAACTAAATAAATGAACAAGGTAACATACCCATTCCTTCTTTCAAACTGGGATCTTCGGATACCTTCTCTAATTTGCCGAGGAATCCTTTTATAGTTCTAAAAGCTGCATCACGAACCTGTGAACAAATTTTTTACAATCTGCTTATCTATACATATTTTGTTATTATTGGGGTAAATAAAGATTATAAAATGCAACTGATAGCTATCATCATCATCATATCTATCATCATCATCAGCCTATCAATATTCCCACTGCTGGGACACAGGCCTCCTCTCTATGAGAGGGAGTGGGCCATAATCCACCACGCGGGCCCAGTGCAGGTTAGTGGATGTCATATGTCGTGGTTCTAGGACATGCCGGTTTCCTCACGATGTTTTCCTTCACCGTTTTGAGAGCAGTGGTGATGAAATAAATTACACAAAGTAATACGCCTGGCTGAGTTCAAACCCACTGCTCTCGCGACCCCGGTGCGCTTTGGCCCTCTAAAGGACAAAATATATTGGTTCGCCCTACCCATATCTGACGATAGGACCCTCACCAATATATTTTGTCCTTTTCTCACCTTTAAAAAAAAACAAACCTGCTTCTCCGGGTCATTAGTGAGGGGACACAACGCGGGCAGCACTCTATTGGCTACTTCAGCTAACAAGAAGTACTGTTGCGTGGCAGCTAGGGCCAACACCCCGGCTTGTCTCGCCGGGGGGAAGTTGTCCCGGGTTGATCGTACAAACGCTGATACTAGCACCTTCTGTCGTATTTGAGGGTGCAAGTGTTGTGCTATCTTGCCGAGGCAGACTGTTGTGTTCGTCCTGGGAATAAAAAAAATGATCTTTGGTAAAGGAGCATACCAAATATTACGAAAAATTGTCTAATTTACTAATAGCCGGGTTACACTCAATTTCAACAATTTCAACGGCATTTCCAGTTGGTCTGGCTCTAGTATAACACGGTTATACGGGGAGTATTAATATTTGACAACAAGGTTTGCACAGTAGGTAGTCACGCTATCGTCTCCTGCGTTGCGTGTAGCGGGTTAGATTCCCGCACGGAACAAATATTTGTATGATCTACAAGTAGTAGTCGAGTCTGGCTGTTCTGGTATGTGAATTTAAATGTTTGTAAAAGCACCTATGCACCAAGAGACGGACAAAAACAATTATTTTGTTTTTTTTTGCGCCAGGCATAGTAGGAAAGATGTCTGATTATCGTTAATAGATTCAGTCTATGCATATTCGTAGTGAGCCACCTATGAGTGAGTCACCTAATGATAGATCTGGGGGCACGGCAGTGCCCCAGCCAAGTCTCGAGCAAAACGGGCACGGCCGTACCATCTTTTCTCGATGCGATTCGCGGCTGTTTCGCCCCCCCTATATCTTCGACGTGGACAAAGCTAGGAGTTTAGGTTTTCGGTGAATAATAGTAGGCATTAGAACAAGCTTAAGTTCGAAATTACATGCCAATTGAATTAATAGTTTAGGAGTTACGGTCGATCAAAGTTACACCATTTTGTCACTCACTCACTGACTCACTGACTCACTGACCGATCATCAAAAATCTAAGGTACTTCTAGCAGACTTAGAAACTTCAAATTTTGCACCAAGATAGGTCATTAGCCACATATAAAGGAAAAATTATAAAAACATTAAAAAATAATATACCATAGAAAACAATTTTATATTTGCGGTTTGGCAAGAACATTATGTATGGATTTTGACTGCATTGTTAACTTTGTTCGTTGTTTAAGTATTCAATTGGATGAATAAATACATGGAATAGAAAAGAATAATAAAAATGTAATACATAGACTATAATTAATTGATACATAAAGTTCATAATTCATTAAATTAATAAAGCTAAAACTCCATTGTATTGCGATAAATTTCGATTGTATGCGCGCTCGATAGATGGCGTTGTACCTGTCTGAATCGCGCTATGGTTTCGTTACCGAGCGCAGTATAAGTAGTACTTTAAAATAATTCGATAATTTTCATTTGATAGCGCCACCTACCTATGAAAAACCATTTCGAAACTAAAAAAATATTGTAGCTATATTCGGAGAACTTAACTTAGCCGGATTAGATAGTAGATTTATTATTGTTACTGAAACAGTTATTTAGGCGAATAGTTTATTAATATAACATAGAGATAGGTAGTTACAATATCTAGTTGTTTACGTGTTATTTAGTTTAGTTATATTTATTTTGTAAGTTAGTAGATTTATGTTTATTTAGCTCGTTGAAAAGAAACAAAAGAGATAGAGAATGGGTTCTAAGCAAAGCAGTAGCTGAAGTCCAAGAAATTATGAGTTCACCTAAAAAAAAAGAAAGAAATACACTTACAAAAAATAAATGAGATCCCACCAAAAACATTAAAATAATGTAAAAAAATGCCAAGTCTCTCGATGCAGTCTTTCCATCGTAAAAAGTTTTGAGATCTCATAGAAGCCAAGTCCTATTCAAATTATTTTGTAGTTATAAATCAACATTTAGTAATTGTATCAATAGTTTTCTTTATATTATAATTATAGTGACTTGGCAATGAGCACAAGAAGAAACAAAACGGCATATTTGGAGTTGAAAGTCACACACCGCATGCGTAAACATTAATATCACAAAATTAATTTTCTTTTGGTTTATCCGTGTCGTCCCAACCGAATTTCGGCAACGGCAGTCAGTCTCATCCAAGACTAGTAAACTGCGCAGGACATAAATTATAATGCACAATTGCACAAGTGTGTACGCAAACACTAGTGTTAGTGTACTCTCGGTTCATTTACTTTCATAAAGCGATGGCCCGTAAGGTACTTATTTTTTATTATTGCATTGGAGCATGTAGTCGGTAGTGATCTGATCACAGGTCTCGTCAGTAACATTTGCACATAATTCCAGGCAGCAAGCAGCTTTAAATTGGTGCTCATTGCCAAGTCACTATAATTATAATATAAAGAAAACTATTGATACAATTACTAAATGTTGATTTATAACTACAAAATAATTTGAATAGGACTTGGCTTCTATGAGATCTCAAAACTTTTTACGATGGAAAGACTGCATCGAGAGACTTGGCATTTTTTTACATTATTTTAATGTTTTTGGTGGGATCTATCTTACCGTATGCCACCCTGGTCATCCTTAGCCTGTAGTCGTGCAAAGTGCCGTAAAACCTCCACATTCAGGTTATTATAGTTCAATTTAGACGAGAGGTGCACTATCGACTTGACTGTCTGCTCTCTGATGATGGGGTTGGTGTCCAAAAACCCGTGAACCACTTGAGGGAATATCTGGTCATTTACCTGCAATATAATGCAAAAGTATTTGTTAAATAAGCAGATTGTGCTTATGTTATGGGTATTATTTATTTATGTTGTACAGTACATTGATTATGTTATTGTTATATATTATGTTGTACGATTGCTGCAGTGGCTCATCGATAGACTACTGCGTGTCGCGGGTATGACCCCCGAACGAATACAAAAACTACAAATACTTTTATGACCTACAAGTAGTTGGTTCGGGTCTGGGTGTTTGTGTTTGTGAGTTTCTATGTTTGTAAAACACACCCATGTTTTTCGTTTTTTTCATTTCTCGTGTTATTCCTATTACTATGACAAATGCCTACTAAGAGGGACAGAGGTCATAGACGCGTTCATTGACGAGAGCTATCTGTAGCTTACGGCAATTGTTACGGTCATAGCCAAAGTGAAATTGCGTGAGAAGGCCTCTTCTTCTTCTGGGTTATGCTAGCGAAGGAGGCGGTGGACAGAGAGAGAGAGGTCTTCACCTCTCTCACCTCACTCAGCAGACGCACTGGGCGTCGACGAGCGCAAACCGATCTAAGTATAAATCAGTTGCCAGGCTTAAACGATGATGAAAATTTTGCCTTAGATAACGAAAATAATTAACAAAATATCTGTTACTCTCATTTCAAACATGATTATTTTAAATAATTAAAAGAAATATCCGGCATGCTATCGCACATGTATGCTTGTTGCATAATAATGTCGGAATTTCGTACACATCCGTATTAGATATGGCGCAAGACGCGATTGTTTACCAAATGTGGTCGATAAACAGAACGAGAATGAATAATCTCTTGAATTTGACTTTATCAGAATGAGGCCATTTTATATTGAAAGAGCCGTTGTGTGTGGCTTTTCACGCCACCACTTTCGATATAGGTTGTAACCGCTTCCCGGGTCTCATCTCTCATCTCGGTGCCAGGGTTGACTAGGGACTAGGGACTGACTAAACAGCCATGACCCCTGAAGAGTTTAGTCAGTGAAACGATTCTGACAGTCCCTTCCGCTCCATCCAGGGCGGGAGGAATCATTTGATGATTTTTAATAAGTAAAAATAAAGTGTCTCATTTATCTCTGTACCAAATTTATCAAAACATATTCAGCTGCTTTGACGTGAAAACGGAACATAAACTTATTTATAATATTAGTAGGGATTTCTAATTGAATTCAACGAATGTTTAGGATAAATTAATACAAGTTGTTTTACGTACAGTGGAGTTCTGTAAATGCATAATGAATTGGTCAAGTTGCTGCAGCAATCGGGATCTCGTCGTCCTATCGTTTGAAGCAAATAGTTTTATTACACACGGCACTATCTGCTTTTGGTAGTCGGCATCATCTAGAAGTTTGCCCAACTGAAACAAATATAAATAAATTAGATATATGACTTTGAAATTAAAACTATTTTATTTTATTAAGTACAGAAATATGGTTAGTGCTTCTAAAAGCGATTGTTATTGATTCAGCTGAACTACTATTTAATAACTATATATTTCCTATGTTGCAAAACTCTAAGGTCCTTCCTATACCAAAATCGTAAGGTATCGGAGACTTGCGTCGCGTGTTCTAAAGAGTTTGGTATGCAGATACATTGAAACTTATAATACAACATTGGAAAGTCGTTTTAATCTTGCTTTCTGCATCCATATCTCTTTTGTTGACTGTACAAACACAAGTTTTTTGTTTCTTAATCATTTATGTCCCACTGCTGGACTAAGGCTTCCCAGAAATCTTTCTTAGTATTCATTTCGAACGCCAACTCGCGCCAGTTCGTGATGCGTCTCCATGTCGTAGTGCCACCTGTTTCTGGGCCAGCTTCGGCGGTGTCGTCCTCCATATACAATTCATACACTCGTGAGTAAAAGTATGGATTCACTTACTCCGATTCCGCGCGATCTTGAGTACATAATAACTAGTTAAGAATAATAAAAATGGCACCATATTAAAGTTTTAACTGTCAACTTTAAATTGATAACAAATTCATTCAAATCACGCCAATATTTAGGAGTTAGCCCAAATCAATTCCAAGTAAATGATTCTATACTTTTGCTCGCGATTGTAGTTCAATGAACTAATAAAAAAGTATTGCTCTACTTATGATACAAATTAAAGCAACAAGTGGTCTAAATCTTTATTGATCAGTGTCCTACTTTCTAAGAGTAATAAATTAGAACAATAAACGTTTTATTATAATTACCTTAAACATGGGCGCCAAAACGAATGACCCAGCGTCTCCATAATGGAATGCAGTAAGCAGCTGCGGTAAAATTTTGTGAACACACACAGCTTCTGGGAAGCTGTCCAAGTAAGAACTGAGTGTGGAGAAGAACTTGCTCTTTTCCACTTTGTCCTTGATTTGTATCTCTTCAAGAAATAGCATAGTGTCTATCAGATCGTTTTTGAAATACCCTCCTAGTTTTCTACACCTGAAATTGTTTTAATCAAATATTAAGGGTAGTGTTGGGCAATGATAATAATCCGGTTAATATCACTTGGCTAATAATCGATTAATAGCAGTTAACAGCCAGTTAATAGCCATTTTGGATGATAACCCTGCTATTAATGTTATTTGAGTGTTTGAAAATTTCCCTTCATGGTTTTCAGGTTTAGGACTGTCAGATTAGACTTCATTTTCATCATCTTTCTTCCACACGAGTTTATTCTTTGGCCTAACCATTTTATGATTATAAACACAAACCAGGAACACGCGAAAAAGTGAAAAAAGACTTCTTCATCGAAACATATCAGTCGACGTACTGATTCCGGATTCGGTTGGCGTCGCTGTAGTACAGTTCATGCATCTCTTTCTGGCACTAATAAATATTAGCGCCAGAAAGAGATAGCACGAGAAACCAGGGTGCGGGGATGCATATTACCTACTAACCACTCGGGTATTTTCGATTGTTTATAATTTACCTACGTCGTATTCACAGAAAAAAGCTAATAAGTAACTTCCAATGTACCTTACATTTTAAAGTATCGGTTAAAATTTATTTGTAGGTATACATACACCTGCCCCAGGACCCGACGGCTTGCCTGGAAAAGCCTGGGTCCTGGCCTCGGTGACTCTTTAACGCATGCCTGGAGAGGGGCCGTTTCCGCTTCGTTGGAAGCTGGGGACACTGGTCCTCATCTAGAAGGTCGGGCGCCCTGCGGACTTTCCGTCTGTATTCCGGCACATCCTGCTGCCCGTCGAGGTGGGCAAGCTCTTTGAAAGAGTAATTGCAAATCGCCTCGTCGGGAACCTAAATCGGGTGAATCCGGACCTTGCAGAGTTTGGCTTCCGCAGGGGGCGCTCGACAGTGGATGCCATCATGTGCGTGAAAGCCCTCACGACGGGGGATGCGGTATCTCGGGGCAGGGTCGTCTTGGCGATGTCTTTAAACATCACCAACGCTTTCAACACTCTGCCCTAGAGTCACATCAGGCAAGCACTCTGGTATCACCGGGTGCTGACCTATCTCCGTCGCATAGTCGAGGACTACCTGACGGATAGAGCCATCATCTACCCCGGTCACCGGGGAGAATGGAACCAGCGAGGGATGTCGTGCGGTGTGTACAGTCGCTGATAGGATCCGGCAGTTGGGACTCGAAGTGGCGTTGCACAAAACAGAGGGCATGTGTTTTCATGGCCGTCTGAACGCGCCACGGTCAGAGTCCCACATAAATTTGGGAGGGGTTGAAGATTCGACGATGAAGTACCTGGAACTCGTCCTCGACAGCCAGTGGAACTTCAGGGAGCATTTCCTGCGTTTGGCCCCAAAGCTGAACCGGGCAGCAGCCGCCCTCAGGCGACTCCTGCCCAATCTCAGCGGGCCAAACGCCTCTGTACGCCGGTGTCGTGCGGTCCATGACCCTCTACGGGGCCCCCGTGTGGGCCCTAAGCATGCGGACGCGATCAGCAAAGCCGCATGCCAGAGGGTCATGGCTATCCGGATAATCCGAGGATACCGCACGATTGCCGGCGAATCATTCAACCTCCTTGCCAGATTCCTGCCCTGGGATCTGAACGCGACTGCACTCCAGCGCGTCTATAAGTGGCGCGTAGAGGCGCATGTTCTTTCTTTCTTTAAACGCCTGGGTGTCACCACTCCGAGGATCGCCCGGAGGACACGGTGGAGCATACGGTGCAGGATTGCCCCGCTTAGGCAGAGCACCGGCGTGTCCTCGCGACGGTGATAGGCGAAGACCTCTCGCGCCCGGCATTGGTCGAAGCCATGCTGCGGGGCAAGACGGAATGGGAAGCGGTCGCCTCCTTCTGCGAAGCAGTCATACCCGCGAAGGAGGAGGCGGGCCGCGAGGGGGAGAGGACAGCGTCTTCCCTCCACCCCAGCCGCAGTGGTAGACGCCCACGGCGACGGATTTCGGCAGACGATCTCCGGCCATCGTAGGCGTGGACATGCGGGCGGCGAGTTATGGGCGACTGGCTGTCCGACCATGGACCACGCCCGGGTTGACGGCGCATTGTGTTCCACACGCGCTTCAAAAAATGTCAGCATAATGACGGGGCGGGGGGGCCCAGTCATCATGCATATTTATAGGGCAAAAGCCTGCCGGGGTCGCCGTATCGTGACCCCGCCGTAAACGTAAAGGGCTATTGAATGACACCGTGGATTTCAGTCAGTACGAGTCTGACAGTCCCTCCCACTCTGCCCTGGGTGATAGGACTCATTTGATGATTTTACCACGCCAGAAAAAAAAGGTATACATACACCTAGGTACATATTAAGCTCGCTTTGTTAAGTCAAGTACGTAATTAACTAGGTAGATGGTTAAATCACAAAGCAATGTGTCTATAGTAATCATGGTTTTTATAGTATTGGAACTCTAAATTAACAAAACTGAATTTCCCGAAAAGGTTGTTTTTATTTTATTATTAACACTTTTTCACATATAAAAGCTAAAAATAAATAAAAAGATTAACACTACATTGAATTAAACTGCGAACACGCACCCAATTTATGTTCACACCCACAGATTTTACAATAAAATCAAAAAAAAACATATATTTTCTTAACAAAACATTAATAGCAGGGTTATTAGCCATTGCACGGCTATTAATGGCTATTAATGGATTATAATCGATAATAACTCAAAGCAGCCGGCTATTAACCCAACTCTAATTAAGGGCTGTTGCATAGGAGTGCTTTTTCATTTTTTTTTATTTTACTTTAAGCTTGCATTTCATCATTATCTGGCCTGATCGGGTTGATATCCAATAAATTGGGAACATATTGAATACACGAAACACATTTGGCAGACAGTCATCGCAGCTTGATGTTTTAAACATAAACACTTGAGTAATCATTTAATTTCATCTTAGTTGTCATTAACATTGTTCTATTTTATACTGTATAGGTATGGTTTGAGCTAAATTTTTACTGCAAGCCTATTGCTAATTTAAAAAAAAAAATTTCAACATTGCATCTCAGTTCTTTTAAAGGTTTTCCTACCCTTTACTAGTTCATGCAGTTTTGTCCAAGTCTTTTCTTACCTTGTAATAATATCAGCGGGATTTGGCCTAGACGCAGGGTTAGCGCTGACCAGTTCACAATATAATGTGCATAGCTGCTTTGGTATGTTATCAGTTGTCTTCAGGGCGGGCTGGTTCTTTAGGGGCCCATCATACGCTTCCCATATAAGGCATCCTAAACCCCACATGTCTGAAGAGCTGTGATAAAGATAATAACGACATTAGTGATAACACACACATGAGTTGTGAATTGCATAGTGTGGATAGTATTAGATTGTAGATATGATTATAAAGTATTTAGTAGGAACTGTGTGACTCATACTTTATTTTGTTAATAACTTCCACGAAGGTGTTTCATTAAATAAATTTTGCATTTATTACTTTCTTCTATGAAAATATGTTTGTGTTGTAGTTCAAATACTTAGTTCAAGAGCAAGTTGTTTAAAAAACTTTAACTTTCATATTATCAAATCAGTCTTCTTAATTTTCTTAAACTTTACTTAATTAAATGTTAGAGACTCAGACACACACCATGTTCACACCATGTACAGAATGCCTGATCATTGAATGTGCAATTTTATGAAGATTTATAAGTCAATTAAAAGTTATACTAACCACTTAGTAACTGTTTTCAATTTAGCAGGATCCTTTTTCTCAGGGGGATCATATATTTCAAGTGCTGGTAATATTTTGATAGGTATTGGATTGGCTGTATCTGTTCCCTGGGCAGTTAGAAACTCGAAGCCACCAAGTTTCCATTCTCCCGCTAAAGTGACAAACACGGAGTACAAGCACACATTATTGTGCCTCATGTTGCCATCATTATTTAAAAATGATAATGCTCTCTGTAATGTCAAGAATGGCATTAATGCTGGTCAAATTATCTATACATTAGAAGTGGCCAATCATGGCTCAGCGTTAATTAATCACCACAGCTTTGTATTTAAGTTAACTTTTTAGCATGAAAAGATTTAATTATTAATGGTTTGTTATAAATTTTATTACAGTTACTTACAGTGATTTGAAATATGCCCCACGAAAGAAATAACTCCTTCTGTGGTCCTTCAAGTTTCATTTCCTCTAAGTGCGTGGCTAGGGGCTCTACATACTCAGTAGCTACATATAAAAATTTCTCAGTTTCACAGCTATCTAAATAATGTAAAAGGCTAGGGTGTCTCATAGTCTTTAGTTTCTTTAGGGAGGCCTTAGCTATGTCAAAAAGTGTTTCAGAATTCTTCTGAACGTCGAATAAAAATATTGATACTTCATCCTGCGTGCCTCTCTTCTTTCCTTTGTGCAGTGTCCACACACTTCTATCTTCTAATCCAGGCACAGGATCTCCTATTTCGTAAGGAAAGTCCTTCGTAGGATCCCGAGAGAAAAACGACCACATTTTGAACTATTAATTATTTTTCACGACCTATACACATAACTTTCCATACAATCCACTACAAGTGGTATGCAAAATACCATAATCTTTAGAAATATATAACTACTGATGTGGATACTATAATTACGTGTTAATTTACAAAATAAAAATATAAATTATTTTTTATTCACTATTCACAAAGTGGTGACAAATGCAAATCTGACATATGACAACACACGATTTACAGATTATTAATGTAAATTTATCGAAACTATTAAGATTAAATAAACATTTAAATTAGAATGAAATCCATTTTACAGGTAGTAAAAAATAAAATAATAACAAGTGAAAACAAATTCACCAAAACAATTAGTTTGTTGTACTGCTTCAGTAAAAAAATGAGGATCGATTCCAATCGTTATTTTCCAAGAATTATGAGGGGGTGCATCACTATCATGTCATTGTCAGCTGGGCAGCGTTTCAGGTTCAGAACAAGAAATATTTTCGATTTTATAGCATCATCTGAGCCAAACAAATTGTAGGACTGTCAAAATCACACTGTGCTGTCGGAGAAATATTTTGTTTATTATTTGCTAAATTATGACCTGTTAAGGAACATAACTTGAAAAGAATAATAAAAATAGGTTCCCGAAAGTCTCATCATTTATATTTATCACCATGTCTAAGTCAGTCGCTCGGTTAAAATCTATGAAGAAAGTTGCGGATAAAATTGACCACAGTTCCAAATTAAGAACCAATATTCCAGCTGGTTTGGCTGCAGCTGGGCCTCCTTTAGGTCCTATGCTTGGTCAAGTACGTATTTCTTTGTTACAAAAAATATGAGCGAAGTTAGTGAATGTTGTAATCATAACCTATATTTTTATTTACTTCAGCGTAATATCAATATAGCAGCGTTTTGCAAGGACTTCAACGAGCGCACGGCGAACATAAAGCCTGGTATTCCTTTGCCGACGAGAGTGAAAGTGAATGCTGACCGTTCCTACCAACTTGTTATTCACCAGCCTCCAGCTTCATACTTCCTTAAGCAGGCTGCTGGTATCAGTAGAGGTGCTATGGAACCTGGTACGTAATGTAATCCATCTTAATAAAAATATCCATAAACTGTCATGACAATTTGTTTCAGGACTTCTTATTAGTGCAGTCTTTTCCCTTCTACTTATTAATTATTTTCTAAATGTTATCGGTAAGAGACAGGATAAATATGTCTCATACCAGTAATATTTAGATATTTTAGAAGATCAGGGATTTCCCTTTTTTTATATCTCATTTAACAGCATTGACAACCAATGTGACAATGCTGCCCGACTTCTGTCCACTAATTGCTGTTGATATGTGGATTAAAATCTATTCCCTCCTTAAGATTGTGTTCCAACATTGGGAAATTAAAATATAGTTGCACTCTAATAAATTTACATTTTCAGTCAGGGAAGTAAGTGGAAAAATAACATTCAAGCATCTGTATGAAATAGCAAAAATAAAGTCTCAGGACCCACCCCTGGAGTGGAAATCTCTGGAGGAGATCTGTGTCATGTTGATAGCCACTGCAAGGACTTGTGGAATAGAAATAGTCAAAGAATTGGACCCAAAGGTAAGAACATTAATTTTTGTCTTCACTTTGAAATAAAACTATTAAATATACAGTGGGCCATAAGTTATATACCTAAGTGGGTTTATAGTTGGAATCAAAACTCTAGGCTTTGTTCCAGACTTGTTTTCAGTAACTGAATCTGGTAATTGCACTCTCAAGCATTTGCTAGTTGCAAATGCTTGCCAATGCCACTTTTTACCAGCAAAGATTATACTTAGTATGAGAATATCCTAATAATTGAAGTAAAGTTTAAAGGACCTGCCTGGAATGGATGATGCAATTCTGCTGATGAATGGTTGAAATCTACCCTAGACAACTAAAACTCTGCTAAAAAGTCATATCATGTTAGTCATTTTAAAAATATATGCAGATCATGACAAAAACAACTTCTACATTTTGCAATAAAGAATTTATTATACTGGTTATTTAAGTGGTAAAGAAGATTATACTGCTGAAGTTTTGAGGGTTCCCCAAAATGTTTTTGGTGTGTAATTAAACATTATGATCTAAATGTCCAAGCAGATATTATAAATTTTAGGGTTCCAGTACCCAAAGGGTAAAATGGAACCCTATTACTAAGGCTCCACTGTCAGTCTGTCACCAGGCTGTATCTCATGAACGGTGCCTGGTATAGGTAGTTGAAGTTTTCACAAATGAAGTAGTTTTGTATCTGCTATAACAACAATAAAATAAATATTTATGGGGTTCCAATACAACAGACATGATTTTTTGCGTTTGTATAAAATGATACGGAACCCTTCGTGCGCAAGTCCGACTCGCACTTGCCGGGTTTTTTTTAACTGTTGTGTTATCAATAACATAAGTATCTTTTCCCTTATTTAATTAGGATGTTTTTCTTATTTCCAGGAATATGGAGAGTTCCTTGCAGAAAGAAAGAAGATTGTTGAAGAACAGAAGAAAATGTTACGAGAGAAACGAGAAGCAAAGATGTTGAGAACTGCTTAATTTTATTTAACACAATACTTATAGGTAGTGAATGTTAATAGTTATTAGTTTGAGATATAAGAAATCAGTTATATTTGAGTGTTTTATTTTAAATGAAACAATGTTTATACCTAGAAATTATTTATTAACCATCTAAATAATCATACCTTTGTGTTCACCTAACTATAAGGATAAGTTTTAGATGAAATTGTCAATGAATACTGTCGAGTGTCGAGTTCATAATTTTTATGAATTATATACTAAATAAACCTTATGTAAAGGTATTATGTAATGAAAACATGGCACAAGATAGGCATTTAAAAATGATTTAGCACAGAAGTTTGCTACCAAAAGTAGTTTGTCATAACACTAAGTTATAAGCTACGTTGAGAGATTTACAAGAGGAACAACTAAGATAATATGTACACCATATACATAATATCAGTCTACATATACAGGGTGTCCCAAAACTCAACGTCAAGCCGAAACGGGGTGACAGGATTGATCATAACCATCACGAGAAAAATCTGAAAAAAAATCTATCCCATGCAGTTTGAAAATTATGGGCATTTTAAGAAAAACCTAGAAATGTGATCAAACTGTACCATTTTTCGGTTATTGTGGTTATTCTTTTTTATTTTTGTTCATTTGAACTTTGGAAACGTAATCCTTAATAACATTTCTAGAATCCCAATAAAAAATAATGACACAATTGCCTCAAGTTTCCGAGAATTGAGACTATTTGTTAAACTACGAATTTAAAATTTTCTAGATTCGTCGACTTTGACAGGCCCTCCTATAAAAAAAATGTACTAGAGTGCCTTGGCAAGTGGCATTAAAAGTTGGCGCATTTAATCAGAATTCTAAAATGGTACAATACTTGTTAGTTCCATACAATAGAAAAGAGTAAAAAAATTAAAACCTCAAGTAACCCGATTTTTGCTATCACGTTTTACTCAGTTAAAATGTTTTTAATTCGCACAAGCTCTAGGTAGGTTCTTAATTTTAAGACAAAATGATGAGAGAGATGGATAATGGGTATGTATGGGTACGCATTTCGCAGTGCAAGTAAGAGATTTCCTTGACCAGGAATATCCGGGAAGGTGGATTGGACGTTCAGGCACTATCTTGTGGCCCGCCCGTTCACCAGATTTAAATCCCCTGGATTTTTTCTATTGGGGAGTTCTCAAAGAAAAAGTTTACTCAAAGCCCATTGATCACGTAGCCGACCTGCGTGAACGCATTTCTCAAGCAGCTGAGGCGATCAACTCTCGAAGATATGCCCGACTTATAAGTAGATCTTTTTTAAGAAGATGTAGGGCTTGTATTGAGGCTGATGGTAAACAATTTGAACATTTATTGTAATAAAAATGTTTTTTCTCTATCTGACTTTTAGTCCAACAAACCTAATTATTTTACTAACTTTTTTTCACTTTGGTAAAAGTGGCGTCACTATCTGTCTCGCTCACTCATGACAAACATACCCATTATCCATCTCTCTCATCATTTTGTCTTAAAATTAAGAACCTACCTACAGCTTGTGCGAATTAAAAACATTTTAACTGAGTAAAATGTGATAGCAAAATTCGGGTTACTTGAGGTTTTAATTTTTTTACTCTTTTCTATTGTATGGAACTAACAAGTATTGTACCATTTTAGAATTCTGATTAAATGCGCCAACTTTTAATGCCACTTGCCAAGGCACTCTAGTACATTTTTTTTATAGGAGGGCCTGTCAAAGTCGACGAATCTAGAAAATTTTAAATTCGTAGTTTAACAAATAGTCTCAATTCTCGGAAACTTGAGGCAATTGTGTCATTATTTTTTATTGGGATTCTAGAAATGTTATTAAGGATTACGTTTCCAAAGTTCAAATGAACAAAAATAAAAAAGAATAACCACAATAACCGAAAAATGGTACAGTTTGATCACATTTCTAGGTTTTTCTTAAAATGCCCATAATTTTCAAACTGCATGGGATAGATTTTTTTTCAGATTTTTCTCGTGATGGTTATGATCAATCCTGTCACCCCGTTTCGGCTTGACGTTGAGTTTTGGGACACCCTGTATATAAGCTATCTCTAAAGGTTAATGTACATAGATATACCCACAACACATAGAACCATATCACTATGTGAGCACCCATATGACATAATTCCCATATAATAATTTAATTTTCGATAATTGTAATCAGTAACCACAAACCGAGCAGGCTATCTTACAAGGAACATTTATAACTATCAGTATCACATATAAGACAGTCTCTTAAGAAGTTTCCTTAGAGTACAACCATAAAACTTAAAAAATAATATTTGAAATCTCTTTTATAAAAATATGCATTAAAATATGCTTTTTTAAATCCTTAAAAGTAATCAGGCGTTTATATTCTTACCTAGAAGACAGAAAAATAAATATTTCAACATTGTAACATAATACTTGGTTAAGTATAAGACGGATTATGCAAGCATTTTATGGTAACTTGTGCACAAGATAAATTCGTGTTAGCATCCCTACGCTATATAAATATGAGTGTTTGTAACTAAAGTTTATACATTTGTACTGTAAATAAAATTTTGTACTTTTGTTCGAATACTGTCGAAAGTTTAGGTGCGTGTATCAAACGCCTTTGCCAAAGGTAGAATATTACAGCCATCGAAAAGTAAAGTTATCAGCAGGGTACTATGTTAGATGTGTGCTCGGAGCGCCTCAGTTTGGGGGAGTTTGGTAATACTTCGGGCAACTCTGTGACCTTATCTATTGTGAAGTCTGGCAAGTCAGAAGACTCCATGTCCTTTTGCAGCGGAATCCACACCGTTCCACCAAGTTCAGCTTCTTTTCCTCCCTGAAACGAAAAATAATATAGAATTTAAATACAACATTATTTTTAGTATATGCGAAACCTGAATATAGTTTGTTCAGAATCAGTAACTGATTCGATTCCAATATTTTTTACACCATGTTATATATTTTTTTTTAATTCAAAAACATACAGCCTTGAGATATATTATGGCTCCTCTACACTATCTGCGATAATAAACGAGAACGATCGTATAGAGAGCATAGGCATACTTGGCTGTACTCTCCGAACAAATCCACCTAAATGTTACCGTGTCGATTATATACGGTCACATGTTCAACGATCATCGCCGATAATGTAGAGCAGGCAAGCATTCGATTCTAAGGGCAACGGGTATACGGTAAAGGGAACAACAGCTTTATACTATCTGTCGTCACTTTTCTGTTAGAATCGTGTAAGTCAGGAGTTTAAACAATTTTATGATTGTTGGCGTGGACTCAACAACGTAAAATCGATGCGCTAGCGGTCCGACCATGAAAGGCATGTTGCCTATCACCCGTGCGGCCCAAGGACGTTGCTATGGAGACGACCTTGTGTTCAGTAAGTAAGCTTCAACTATTATATTTGATGTTTTGCCTAAGTAGTGGATTTGTTTGCGTAAAAGATAAAGATGCTTTTTATCGCCATGGAATTCGAGCTTGCTTTAGGCCAGGGTTCCGGTTGGCGCAGTGGATGAGCGATCTAGTGCTGCGCTGCGTGCAGCGGGTTCGATTTCCGCATGAAACAAATATGACCTACAGATATTGGTTCTGGGTCCGGATGTTTATTTATCAATAGTGAATTTAAATGTTTGTAAACGCCCCCGAGAGCAGGATAAATTCCTAGTGTGTGCGTCGAGCAGGCGGAGCGAAGAGATGTGCAAGATTCCACCGGTAGTAATAAGAGATGCAGCAGACGTGGAGTATGTTGATGTGGGTCTTGACCTCGGTCCACTTGTCTCCTTATATCACCCTATGGGTCTCCTAAAGACCACATGTACAAACTTCATTTTTCTCCTAGATTAATGGCTAATACCTTGATATCAGTTTCCAGCTTGTCTCCAACCATGATGCACATGCGAGGCTCGACGTTGAGCAACTTGCAGGCCTCCAGGAAGATGTGCTGGTCAGGCTTCTCCCACGGAAGGTCGCCGGACACCAGCAAGCAGTCGAAGTACTTGCGGAGGCCCAGTCGTTCAATCTTCTGCCACTGGGCCCGAGACGGCCCGTTCGTGATCAGACCGAGTAAGTAATCCTCCCTGTCCACATTTATTCCCAAGCCTTTTGTTATTACTAGCTGCCTCTCATGCTGAAATTCAGCACATGATACAACAAAGCCAAATGGTCTTGCATACTGCAATTGTTCCAGCAATTAAGGGAACTAAAATAAGTTATGACGTCTCTAGCCGCACCAACGAGGTTGCGACTGTCGTGTTTCAAGCAAATGAAACGATTTCGATAAGTACTTTCGTTTCAAACATGGAAGCTAAGTATTGCAGTGTAACAAGAGAATTTAAGATAACACACACGATATGGATATTGGTACATTACTTCAAGTGCAATTCATACTTTCAATATAAATTCCACAGGAAATAAACAATCTTAGGAGCTAGGGATATGCTATGTTGAGAAGGAAAGTTAATAAATGTTCTTGCGATGTTGATGATATTGTAAATTACGTGGAAAGTTATCTCAAAATAGCATACTTAGGTATTTTAGGTTTAAAAGACAATGGAGATACTTTGAATAACTTAGAATCCACCTTTATACTTGTTCGAATTATTAGATTAATATTTTGATACATTTCTCTGAAATAACAAAACTATCTCCATTGTTAAACTGAATTTTCTGAGGTAATGTATTACCTTCGCCGTGATGTACTCCCTCATTATTTTACAAATACAATCAAACCTAAGTGTTGCGCACGCGGCGCCCCGAGTTTACTCACTCGTTGAGCAACAACTGAACTGTTGGAAAAACAAGTCATTTATTAGCAACATGCGCTCAAAGCCAGCCCAATACACTTGCAAAGGCATCTGTGAAATATAAATCATTACTTCTTGTGCAAAAATTCGTTTACCTATTTCTCGTGTTTTCTAAAATTACTTTTAATTACCACTGCTTTTGGGCTATTACTGTTTACAAGTGTCAAATTATGCCTCCACAATGTTTGGTCCTGACTTTGTTATGATATTGACAAATCAGTATTGCGCTGATTATTCATAGTCTTATGTGGCATGCACGATCCAATGATAATCTCGAAAATAATCTAAAATTACTCGTAACACTAGTGAAATGCGAAGTGAGCAGGACGTGAGCGATGCTAAATATGAAAAGTTTCTGAAAAATGACCAAAAACAATTTAGTACCACATAACACCATGCACAATTTAAGTGATAGCAGGTGATTTATTGTTCTGAGATCAATCGTTCTTAACAAAAATTAAATAAAATAACAAAATATTTAATTTCAACACAACTGCCATACCTGCAATCCTAACAGAGTTAGGTAGTGGTCGTGAAATAATTTCCATATCTCGGTTATCTTAGAACAACGTACATTTCCGCTATAATTGCAGTAATTTCTTTGTTTCATATTGACACAGACTTGGCAAGAGCAGTCAGTATAAAACAGTGAAATTACCAGTTAAAATTATTTACAAATAATAAGTAAATAACATAAAATTACATCATGGAGAAATATTTGTTAGTATGGTGATGTCCCTTGTTAAATATTTCTTCATAACATGTAACTAATAGTAAAATGTAACCAACATACCGCAGTGTCTCCAACAGATGTATCACTTCGTTTGTTAGAGCCAAACACTGCAACCTTAATTTTACCCATTCGGTTGATATATTTTCTGAAACAGAGACATTGCATTTTGTAAATAGATGTCATATTTTCGCGAGGTAAGTGGCGCTGTGAATACCACATGACACAACTTTGGGAACACGGTAAAAAATATTGGAAAGGCTTGTGGGATATCTAGATCATAAAGATAAGTGAAACACGATATTTGCTCAGATATGCATGTTTTAAAGATATTTGTTGCTTCCTTATATGATTATTTTGTGTAGGAAGCCACCTGATGGGTTAATGGCGCATTTCATGCAGAATATCCAACTATAGGACTAGGACAGTCATCGCTGTAAATGCGGCGTTACCTAAACTTGCTCCACAAGTTCACACACACACAAACACGTGTGTCTTGCCACGAAATGTTTATAAATCGAACAAATGGTTGAAAAACTCCTTGGCACACGCTTTGGCGTCGAATTCGAGACATTATGATATCGTATTGCTGCCTGATACCCTGCCATTTGTGACACAAAACCGTCACTACCTTTCAATACTTGTAAACGTACGTATGTGTATGTACGCCCAGTAAAATTGTTCTTTTACAATTTGGGTTCCCATTAGTTACGTAATTTCCTTCCTTTCATTAAACGGTGTCTTTTTACAATTATTTATAGCTGCGGCTACTGTTCGTTTATAATTCTCTCGTGTACGCCCACGCTTAGCAACGAAATGGAAACATCTTCGTGGAAGATGAAAATATAGATCACGCAATACATGAAATGTGTTTGGTGTTTACGTTAAAAGGTGTGCTTAGTCATTGAAAGTAGTTGTAGGTTTGTACTTTCGTTCGGACGCAGCAGACGTAGAAGTGCATTCACATTTTAGGCTCGCTGCCAAGTCTAATCGTACGAAGTATTTCGCCGAAGTATACGGACAAGTCGGTAATAGACGGCGCACTCTCTTTGTCACCGTTTGGCATATAATGCGTGATGTAGACGTTGAACAATGTAAATGTAGGTGTCTGTTACTCTTCATGTAATTATTGGTAAATCATTATGTGGTACGCTAAAGGAGATATTAATAAGTCCACCTTGGGCAGTAGTACACAAAGCATAACTAATTACAATGTCTTGTATCATGAACAAAATGTCTACGTGGGTGTGAGCAAGAAGATATGATTGTCTTAAATTGCATTTCTGCAATTCACTAAATGAGCATTAGTGTCTGGCTAATGAATGCTATGTTACCTTGAGTTCTTGAGTTCTGCTGACACTAAAAGGGAGTAGAGCATGACGCTGCATATAACTTTATTGTACATTAAGAAATGGAGTTATTTTGACAAATCCTACTGTTATTATAAATGCGAAAGTTACGACAGATGGATTTTTGTTACTCTTTGACTCAAGAACTGCTGAAAGTATTTGGAAAAAAGTTGGTACTGAGGTCGTTTACAACCTGGATTAACACTTAGTACTTTGTGTACCGCTAGCACTATCCCGTAGGGCACTATCGAGTTCCAAGCGGGCAAAGCTGCGGGCTTAGCTAGTTCTGTAATATGGATGTCACTGGTGCCAAACAAAATAATGTATGCCTTCATAATGTGTAGGTTTGGAGTGAAATATTTTGTGCTGGAATACCTAATTTCAGATTTCAAGGCAATTTGGTGTAGGTACATGGATGACTTATTAGCTGCGCCCACGGCTCTTTTCGAGTGCAATGTTTTTAAGTCTTATAATAATATGAAGATACAAGATTTAGATTTTAGCTATGTTTGTTTGTAATGGATAAACATGAAAAAGTAATTAACGGTTTTTAAATTTCGTGCTCTTATAAAATTTCTCCCGCTAACAAAATCTGGGTGTAATATAACCCTTCGGGGATGACAGACGTTATAGAATAAAAGTGGTATACTAACTGGCGATATGTCTATAGTTCTTTGGCAGGCAGTTCCGCCACAAATGGGCTGGCCAATCAGCCAGGGCGTACGTGTCATCATCCGGGCGGGCTCTGAACGCGCGGAGGAAGTTGGTTCCGCTCTCCACCGCCTCGTCCTGAGTCAGTCCATATTGCTGCTGCAGAATCTCTATAATCTGAAAATAATAAAAGAGTCAAATTATTTTTGTAATGAAACATTTCACCATACTAGAATTTCTACAGGTAAGTTAAGAAACGTTTAAACTCATATACGCAAACAGCCTAGGACACGGAACAAGTACGTGAAGGCCATACTTTGTTCGGTAGGGGAATCGAACTCGTGACAAGCAGTGTAGCAGTTGATTGATCAGCCCCTGCGATTACTGTGAATCACAGAATGTAACACTCAAAAGGATAATGCCAAAACAATAAATAATGCTAAAATAACTGTGGCCTGGAACTATAAAATTCTCTTGTAAGATAGCAATGGTAGAAACATTTTGGCTGCGATTGCGTATGATAAATCCATTTGTCAAGTGTGATCATTACTATTTATTTACTAACGCCCGAAATTAATGTTGTATCTCAATCCAAATTATGATCAGTGTTCTTTGACGGCTGATAACAAAATGAACATAGATGAGGCATGAAGTCATGTAGGTAGTCGTCAGAGGATTTCCCTAAAAACCTTCTAATTGGTCAGCGATGTTTCATTTTCCGTTGTCCAACATTGAACAATAGTGTGTAAAAATATGAATATTGCAGCAAACAATATTAACCGTAAAAATACGGCTCCCTATAGTGCAGCTCCACTAAGGTCTATGGTCAAGTCAAACAACGCAAAAAATGCTCTGCGCTAATTAATTTTTAATAGTCTATATTATTTCGTTAGACTTATTTTCAAATGATATTTGTTTACTTAAAAGGGGTCCATAACGTCACAATTTGGCGCCATCAACTGACCTTTGTTGAAACGCATTATACGTTTTTTAAACATGTCGTAGTTTCAAATTGTGAATATTCTTATTTCAAAACAGCGAGGTGTCATTGGGAACTCCCTTTTGGGTATGGCACCAAGAAATTACTGTTCCGAAATGAGACTCAGTGATGTGAAGCGAGAACCATTCTAAGCAAGTCAACAAAAACACACATGTTTCTGAACACTTGAGTTGGCTCTGGAGTTGTTTGTTTATCTTGAGCTTTTTCGATGAGGAAACAGTTTTATTAAAAAAAAAAACAAGAATTAACAGATATCACGTCCGACATGAAAGGTGACCTGCCCGCTGTTCCAACTAACTGCACTTTTCTAACAGTGCACTATTGACACAAAACATCTGGAAATCTCTATATCTCTCGTCTTAGTTAATATCTTCTATCTCATCTCCACTTTGTGGAGCCCTGACACAGGCAGAAGGCGTCGCGGCAGACCCCGTAGAAGATGGCGGGACGAGCTTGACAAAACCGATGACCAGTGGCCCACTTTGGCCCTGGATCGTGAAAACTGGAAGTCATGGGGAGAGGCCTTTGCCCAGCAGTGGGATGATGTAGGCTAGCAGTATCAGTATCAGTATCAGTATCTCATCTGAAAAACATGTTTTTGTGTATGTTTTGCCTGTGGAAACACTAATAGATCATCGCCCCAATATAGCATGTTCTTGGGCAGAGTATCAACAAGGTTTCATCTAAAATATTGTTGTTATTTTGTTCCTACAATGTAGCGTTTGACCTCAATTCTGAAAAGACTTCTTTCACTCTATTTTCAAACGGGTTTTTTTTACCTACCTCGTCAAAAAAAAACCCGATTTCACGAATACTAAGCGGCACCTAAATGAAAGCAAACTGTAGGTTTTATCAACGGTAACTTCAGTGCTTAGAGTTGTAATAATACCAAAGGTGCATAATTTGCCTCAGTAAAATGCATACGAATAGTGGCGTAACTGTGCAAGTACATGCACATACTTACCTAATTACTAAGTTGCATTATAATTTGTGTTGAATTATCTACCCACAAGAGTCTCGCGTTAATGAACTGGGTAGTTTATTAACACTTATCTACATTGTTAGTGCCTATACCGAGCTGTCTATTAACTTTGATGTGCAATATACTTTGTATTCTATCTATGTATATTGTATGAACGGTAAAAAAATATCCTGGGTAGACAGGACCTAATGTACTTGTTATAAAGTCCTTATTCGTTCAGCAATCTCCCAATTTCCTGTAATTCTGTTGAAAATCTCCACATGTTGCATGACATTTGTATCTAAGGAAGTGTCTGCTCCAGGAATAGCGCCGGGTCAACGTTCCTAGCGTAGCGTGGTTCACTCACCTGCCGTTTGGCAGTTGGCACTGGGCGTGAAAACTGATACCGCGCCGTTTAATGAGTTACAATCACCCTGTGTCATCTCATTTCTAAGATATTCTGTGTAATAAGCACTGTTCAAAAGAAAGAAGTTCCTAATTGTGAGTTTATTTAATTTTGAAAATATCTTAATGTATGTTTGTGTGGTGCCTGTTTAATATAAAATTATAAAAAAAAATTGAGGTCAGTGCATGCCTTTGAAAAGTTTCTACAAGATTAAATAAAAAAATAGACTTCAGTTCACATTAAAAACTTTATTGAGTACCAAACAGTGTTATTAAAAAAAACCAGAAGTAGTAGGCAGTCAAATAAAATTAAAAAAATATGAAATATGTACAGTAGGTTCTAAAACAATTGAAGCTGTGAACAATAAGAAATTAACAGTAACAAAACAATTTTAAGTACTTTGTAGTAAAAATGTATTATAATGTAATGTAGTGTGTAAAATATAAAACAAGTAGGTATTTTACCTACCTATTAATATAAATTATAATTTAATCACCAAACAATTTTTTGCCTAATTCCATTAATCTGTGATTCCTGCACATCTTAAGAGCACCAGCTTTCTTTAAGACTGGGATGACAGTTTCATTGGAATCTACTAGCCTACACAGGAAGTCTTCAAATGCTGACTTTACATTGGGAGGGAGAGTGCCAACTTTGACTTTAGTCAGCATTTCAGCAATACCCTGGGCCCAACCACTCTCTATCGCAAACTCGGATATCCATGGCACCATTTCAAGCACACCACTCATGGTCTGCATTCCCAAGAACCACAGGTCAGCAATTTCATTCCAGTGTTCTTTGTAACTCATTGACACCACCAGTGCAGTTGGGTCATTTGACTCATCAATGTTGTAGGCATCCCACAGGAATCTAATTGTTGACTGGATGTATCTGCAGATAGAGAAGTCATTCTTCTTAACTTTACTAGCCTGTTGCTTCAATAAGAGCAAGCCCAGCACTGCCAGATGTCCATGGAGAACTAAGTTTTCAGGTATGTCCTTCAGTTCCGGGAGGTCATTGAAGATGAACTTGAGTAAGGTGTTGAACAACATGCTGGTCTCAACTACTTTGGGAGCCAGCACTGTAAGGTTCATGAAAATATTGCAAAGGCTGACCATAGCTGCTCTAGAATCTTTCATATCTTCTAAAGTTTGAGCATCTAGTTCACGGGCCGGCTGACTTAGAGCTTTTAACCTCTCAGCTCTAGGTACCGGTGGTTTCTTGTAATGTACAATTGACCAGTGGAAACACATGGCTTCATACAGGATATCTTCTTGTTTAAGGTTTAATACTATGGCTCTGGCTTTGTCTTCAACTACCAAGTGGCATAAAGCAGGTAACATTAAACGGAGTAGATCAATCTGTCCCATCAGACTGACTTCAGTTTCCATAGGTTCACCTTCAGACTTGTTCTTTTCAGCCATCTTTCTGGCTCTGTAGGCATGGAAAGAATCATTTGCCAGGGAGAACATGTATGGCATCAAGGTGTAAATTTGTTCCCTCATAGCAGTTGTTTCTTGAGCAATCCAAGCAACCAATACTCTGACCATAGCACAAACATAAACTTTTTCAGCATCAGGTAGTTTGTCTCTGTTCTTGTCATTGAACACTTTAGTCAACATAGATACTATGGCATTGAATGCACCCTTGAGACCGGTATAAACAGACTGTTTCTCTTTCTGTTCCAAGTCCAGCTGATCTGTGGCCATGTAATTAATAGATAACTCTAATACAATAAAGCAAGCTGTTATTAATTCAGCGTTGGCATATGCTTGTTTGAAACTCCTGTCATCCAGTTGCATTCTTACTTCTATGGCACAGAGTTGCTGAAGCAGCAGGAAAAACTTCTTTGGGTTCTCTTCATCACTTAATGTCCACTCAATGCCAAGCAGATCAACAATGTTGGCAGCCAGTTTCAGAGAGGGGTCTCTTTGGTTCTTTCCAATCTTGCTGGTGAGTATATCATGAAGGGCTTTGTAGATACTCTGGGGCCATGTTTCTTCTGAGGAGGTTGGTACAACTGTGGTTTTGTTACAGCTGTATAGAAGTGCACTCAAGATGGAAGCTAATTCAAACTTTCTTTCTGACTGATCAGTGGCAAAGTCTAATGCTATTTTATTTACAAGAGCATGGAAAGGTTTAGGATCATCACCCCAAGCAGTGGGCCCGTACCTGCTCACAAGCTTCACAAGAATGTTAAGGGCTTCATCAGTCTGGAAACTTTGATTGGAGTAAATTTCAGACATTTTTTTGATAGCACCAACCTCAATGAGGGCCTTTTGACCGGCCTCATGTTCAGCAATACATTGAAGGCACGTGTACGCTTCACTGACAATAATAAGATCATCATCATAATCTTCACTTTCAGATTTTTGCACTATTTCAAGGAACACAGGTATATTGGTGAGCATTTCAGGATGTGTTGCAAGTTCAGGATCATTGCAGAAGGTGGTAAGCACTGAGAGAGCCACTGATTTGTACACTGACGGCGGGCAGTCATCCTGCACGGTGTTGCTTGTCAGCAGCTTCTTCAGGAATTTGAATCCGATGGCTTCGAAGAGTGCTTTCTTGGCTTGCGTCTGGCAGTCCTTACTCTTCACCAGCTTGGTCACCATGAACAGCGCCGCGAACTTCTCCGTGTCGCTTTTGGCGGCTTTCAGTATTAGTACACATTTCTTTATCGATTCCGATATCTCACCCATGATTACGAAACACACGACGCGATCACAAAGCGCAGTAGTGAGCGCTCCACTGAACGAGCGCTGGCTCCGCAGTTGAATCGCTCCGACAGCGGCTCGATCTACATCACGTTTATAATTAGCGTGAGTTCTCTTCCAAAATATCTAAATCTGGACGCCGAGCTCGCGTTCTCCAACTATGAAACACTATTTTTAAACACACGCTGGAACGTGAACGCTAAACACGCGGGGTGCAACAAGCAAACCAGCGGCGTTCACCAACCAAAGACGTAAAAACTTGCGATTGCGAGATACGCACCACGATGACAGCGCGCGCACTTCGCTCCGAACTATAATCCATGACCGTGGCAATGTCACAACAATATTTTTGGAAAAATTACTTACCTTGTTGCAGGCTCTTGTGTCCCCTTTTCTTGTTTGTATAAGCGTATTGTCTAAATCAAAAAATATAGCTGCAACATCACTATTTTCACTATAATACGAATTATTTGCCATATTTCACGGATGAGTGTAACGCAAGGAAAAAAACAGCTGCTTTGTGATGACGTCACATTGACGATTTCCAACGTCAGAAAAGTAACTGCGTTTCGTTTTGTGGAAGTTCGATATTAATATTTTTATTCGCTTACTCTCATGACTTTTAATGAGGATTCGTCTTCTTTCTCTTTCTCCCAAACTTTGTGGGTTAGTATGTCAGCGCCATCTAGTTTTATTTATTTGAAGCAATATCGTTCGAGTTTTCCCAAGTTGTAATCAAGCGTTGCGATATCTCTAATACTGGCTAGATGGCACGTAATGTAGAGAGGTAAAGCAATAATAAATAATACCTTGTCCTGCAGTATTTCCTGTACCTAATTGCAAATTTGCAAGATATTATTTTTATACGGTTCTCGTTACTAATTGTCTATGGTAAGAAAGCGATTCTTGTTAACTTGCAGCCTTGGTTCGTTACCTTTGCCCAGCGGTGGGACAGTAATTAATTAATTTAAAAAAAAAATGGTTCGTTGGTGGAATGATGACCATCCAAATACATACCACGGGTCAGCCATGCCTCTGCGGGTACGTTATTAAATTTAGCGAAAAAATCGTTATGTTGGCAACACTGAACGCAGCGTCCAAATCGGAGTATTGCACTGCATGCAGTTAATTTTACCGGGAATCCCCGGTTGAATTTTTCGAGCGTCTTTTTGACACTACATTAACTTCAGTCCATGAAAGATTGGCGCAGTTAAATGAGTATTCGGAATATCGGTCTTTTTTGCGCAAAAAACAGATTCCGGAACAACCTGACCTTGTTAAACTCTGTGTTGTACGCCAATTGAAATTAACTGTAGACTTTAAATCAGATACAGATGAACTCATGAGTCTAAAATCTTTTTTGACTGATCAGAATGTGTCTGTATTTGTTTTAAATTTTATCAAAAATGACGACTTACAAGAACTGTATCCAAATATATGGATAGCACTGCGAATATTGTTGACTGCTATTGGCACCTGTAACGTTTGTTAGTGGGGAGAGGAGTTTTTCTAAGTTAAATGATAAAAAATTATCGGCGGTCAACAATATCTCAATCTAGATTGACAAACTTGGCAACTTTGTCAATCGAAAATAAAATTGCTGAGAACCTCGACTTTGTTGACATAATAAAGATGTCGCCGATGAAAGGCTAGAAAAATAAAATGTTGTTCGTTTTTTTATTAAGTAAATGGTTATTTCTTTTAATAAATGGTAATTTCATTATATCCTTTTTCTTGCTTCATATGGGTTTGAATTGCAGTTAGAGGGCCGTAGAAATCTCTCCCAGGGCGCTGGTAGTGCTAAAACCGGCACTAGGAACGTCCATCGTCATGGACGGAGCATCGAATTTTTACGAATCGAATGACTGGTCCCGTGTGTATGAGGCTTTACATACCTATAGTCTCTCCTAGAGAGATGCCCTGTGTTTCTGAAAACTTTATAGTCTTATTCCATCTTACCACAAAAAAGTTAAGTATCTGTTGTACACTTGTGTTAAGAAACTGTCAACTGCATAATGGCATGTGACGTTGATATAAGGGTCGTTTTGTGGGTACACTTTTTTAGATAAGTGTTCAACAGATGTTTTTCTTTTGGTGGTATTTCAGATTATGTTTAATTTAGGATTCCCGGAATGTAAACAAGAAAGCTGAGTCTGTGACCTTCCTTCATTTACAGTGTTTATAGGAATTCCACAAATCATCTTCCAAATTCAAATATAACAACCTCCTTCACCAATCGTCTCGTCAAGAAATTGTGTACGGAAGTACACCAACAGCAAGTGTTCGTTTTGTTGCTGACACATCGTTTACGGTTTTTGTCATGAGTCTTATACTCACATGCAGTAAGTTGCGTAAAACTGTACAGCCACATATATGAAAGTAATATGAGAAGGCGGGGATGAGTTACGATCAAGGGACACGTCATTCCGTGAACAGAGAAATTCTTTTATCAACATTGTTTCGCTGGGATAATATGGTCAGGATACGGGCCGTGTTATTTTATAACTGTGCAGGTATACTTATATGTTTAAGAGGATACTTTTCTTAATTTAAAGATGTCCTTTATGGAACACCAGGTGTGGTAAACCGAATTTTGGAATGATCACCCTGTGAGTAAACATTTTTCGGTTGATTTAATATGGTTTTCAGTTGCTGCTATTTCTGTCTTTTTTCCAGTTTAAATGTTTGTTTAATTAAATTAAAACGATATGGCAAACAAAAAAACCACGTGGCTTACTAACTAAGCGGTAAAAGACATTTAAATATAAAACAAGAATGTTTCATTTAAAGAAAACGATTTCTGAACTCCACATGTATCTAATCAAGGTAGGACCATAGGATCGAAGCATGTACAAACAAAATATAGGTTTCAGATTGTCGGTGCTCGGTGGCTCGTGACGTGAATGTATTGACACAAGGCGAGGTGTACACGAGACACACTCCCGGTGGTCGCCGCTCGCCGTGCTCCTCATTTGTCTACACACACACCGCACGTATTCGATAAACTACGTTTCTACCTACAGGACCGCTGCTCTTACGGATATGTCATTGAAATAGGAAACATACATTCAATTTGCATGAGGAATGCTAGGTTCCGGAACAAAAAATCCGTATCTGTTGCTTTTCTTAACCTAGTACAAACTACGTGGCTTCTGGCACTAAGCTTTGTTACTCGTAACAACGTAAAAAGTGAGGACCAACGGTACTGAACTAAACACAAACATTTGTTTAGTTACGTGCATATGGGATCGGATTGTTACGCGAAAGTTGAACTAATAAAAAGACAAAAGTACTTGTTCCAACAAAATGTAGAAAGTGATCCTTGCGTTTACCGTAAACCCCTGATGTATAGGGTACTCCGTCGATATACATGAGTACGGAGCACTAAAAGGGACAAGCAAATAGCGATTGTGTAAGAAATTTGTACGTGGAACTCGTTCAAGGGTTATTAGATTTCCTGTCACACGCAGGGCTCGCCGGCCGCAGGTCTTATTTGCCAAACATTGCCAAGTCAATGCCAATTTCTTGCGTTAACATTTTGTTCGGTCATTATCGTTTCTTGTTGGATGTTTTGCACTGGTTTCAACAAATTATAGTCGAGTTTCAAAGTTGGTGCCAATTTTGTTCAATTTGGAGATTGTAATTTGCTTGAAGGCTGGCTGCCAGATCTCATTGGCGTCATTTTAAGCTTATTTTCCAGACTCGTAATTCCCACAAAAGGGGTTTGTCGTTCCGTATGTCGCAGGGAGTGGGTGTTGGTGTAATTTAAGTGTTTTTGTGCGTAGGCGTGCAGCCTCTTTAGCAGAACCAGCGCTGGGATATTAAGATCTTATTCAAATAGCTACTCATGCTTTTTTTGTGTTAACAAAGCGTGTGAAGGACAAGCAAACTATTCGTAAGTATGGGAGCAGTGTATAAGCCGGGGACGCGAGGTATGATGGAAAATCACACGCTTAAGGCAAACTTAACGCTTGCGGTACGTTAGTGTTGTGTTAAGTATGCCTAAAGAGTGTATATCCTCATTTTACCTCGTGTCCCGTCTTATACACTGTTCTTCTATAATAATAGGGTCTAATGGATTTATATACATCTCCAGCTTTTAGCTTTCATTACTACACCCGCAGATTTCTTAATTCGGCAGTTAGTTTGCGTTCACCATTGTGCTGATATCAGCATTCAAGATGCTTAACTGAATAGTGTGCCCCCTTGCGGCAATTAACTAGCTATGCTCATTAGCAGCCCGTTTTCATTCGGCGGTCGTAATCCGCTCCGGCTAACTTTCTTTGGGAACACCTCGATTTACTGTGTCACGTGGGTGGAGGGTAATGTGCTGACGCCCCTGGAACACAGTTGCCATTTGAATCTTAGCATTACCGGCTATACGGCCTCTTTTGACGACGCAGCGTTTTTTTTATTATTATTTAATATTGGATTTTCTAATGAGAGTTCAGCTGGGTAGATTGTGACATTTGTTTTGATTAGTCTTTATATGATCATGATTTGCAGGTGAAATAATGATGTTGGTTTATGATTTTTCGTTTAAGTACAAGCTTTGCTTTTTCTTAAAAGAACCAAGTATTCCAAAACGAAAATACCAACTAATGTAGGACATGTCTCTGAAATACCATTTACCAAAAATACACAAGCAAGCTCAGTTCTCAGGCAAGTGGCTTAGCCAAACATAGCTCGAATCTGCATTTAGCCGTCTCGTCGCATCAGTCTGATATTGACAGCAAGCAGGTTCGTCGTATACCCGGGCAACTAGTGATTTATACCAGGTAAACATCGCACACGTTATCAACCGCCTTGCACCTGCCTTATCCGGCTTGCTGGGTGCGACCGGGTGCACTGTGCAACCTACCGTTTCTAGTAAGCCGATTTGCGATTTTGATGCATGTGAAATGACGTTTTGAGAAGTTATTTGAAATTTCTTGGCGAAGGTAAGCTGTGGTTTCAGCCTCTTCAGCTTTGTGAGTCGTAAATCTCTGTGGTAAAAAGATTGGCTCTATTGTGATTGATTGAACTAGGTATCACTTTTGTACGCAGGTATCAAATATGAATCTCTTACCTGCTTAATGCGCTCAAGTAAATCAAATGTATTTCAAATTTTAAACTGCTCTCTCGAAATCTAGTAGTCAAATCACACAGCCACAACAAAAATTACATACAAAACACATTCAACTGTTTCACAGTTTGAAATATCATTATCTGCTCTTAATTTGAACTTGATTAACTCACGCAATAAGACTACATCATAGTTTTAATTGAAACTTTTACACTTGGTGTAAAGTTGCTAATTCAATTAACAGACGGATAACTAAGTAGGCACAATACCTAGGTGTTGTCTGACTTAAATTCTAACTGCGCGAATATTTCCAGGCATGTTTCGGTGAAAAGTGCTCCAGATTCGGAACAGTGCCCACTTGAGCCTCCATATAACTCATATTTACTGGCTCACGATCGAGTCCAGTTTGTTCTGCGACTACGACTAAAACGTTTCGAGCACAAAGATTAAAATGCTTTTAATCACGGAAATTGTGCTGAATGCTTACGATAGTAACATTAACATCCAGTATTTCACCAATAACGCAACGTTTTACGGTCGAGCGAGTTTGCTCCCAAACAGATTTCAACGCACTCTGGCCACGTAATAACTTATCCCGCACATATAATAGGTACAAGTATTTGTGGGACGATTTGTCGACGCGGCGTGACATCGCCTGACGTTACGAGTGTTCGTGGCATTTCATTAACTAACGGATTGTTGCCACAAGCCACCGATGTGCGGCCCTGTCCAATTTGTTCCCGAAGCACTATTGGCCACCCGACCCCAATGCCTGATGATAATCATAAATGGTCTCTGCCAAATTGGTAATACGCGTTAGTGAATATCTAAGCAAGGGATAGCACCTAATGGCAATTTAGTTTAAGTTATTATACTGATAATAATAGTTATGCTGAACGGCGGATCTGTATTTATTGGTGTTAATTTGTGTTGTTGTTCAGGAACAAAGAATACCTCTTTGTTATATGACAAGGCCCCCCTTAGAGACCCAAACCCTGCCGGGGTCGCAGGACTATAGGGTAGATGTGCCCCGGAACGTAAAGGGCTATTGAAGGACACCGTTGATTTTAGTTAGTCCCGTCCCGTCCTGCACTGTCTTTGTTAGATTTTCGTTGCTTTCTGTAGTTTGTCCATCTGCCCTTCCATTTTTACGTTTTTAAGAATGAAGAGTTTCGTAAATGAGTTGTAGAAATACTGCATGCTTTTTTGGCAGTATTTCAGCTTTATATTACCTACATTAGTAGGTATATAATATGATTTTTTGTTTCTATGCCAAATATTTTAAAATTATGCCTTAATATTTGGAGTAACAATAATAAAACACACTGAAATTGAGCCGCGTGGAATTCTGTGCAATCAGAAATAATGTAGCGTGTTGGTCCGTTTTAAATCACTCGCGTTGTACTCCAACTTTGTTTAAAACTGACGTGTGACTTTTAATTTACGATTGACACATTATTGGTCCTGTTTACGTATCATACAGAAAAAATAGTTTAAGTTTGTCAAAGGATTAATTCAGAAGGACCATTTTGCAAAGCCTAAACGACATTTTGTCAACTACTTATAGAATGCTTTTATTCGAAATAAAAAAGCTTGAAAGAGGTTTAAAAACCATGAGCTTAATTTGAGTGGCTGCATATTTGAGATAGGTTTTTCACAAGCGATTAAAATATTAAGCCTCTGGCAGCAACGGGCATGAGTCCGCCATCATTGAATAAAAGTGACGTTACATAGAAAGAATGTTGGAAAAATGTGTGGTGCGAATAATGGATGAAATGCGGAAATATTTGAACATTTTGGTCCTACATAGTCGGCTGTTCTTGCATTGTTAATGCAATTCGCGTTAATCTGTATCCATTCCGTATTGATAGAGCATTCCAGAATAGAATCCAACCTGGTGAGGGTTGGAGTCCATTATAGCTCTAGACTTTGAAGATACATGATATAATATATAGAGAATTTATTTTTAGTGAGAATTTCTTCGTCGTATCGTACAATACGTGTGACGACTTTTTCGCTGGTCAGAAATGGCACTCGTAAAGAGCACTTTTTTTATCGTGGTAAAATCATCAAATGAGTCGCACACAGGGCAGAGCGGGAGAGACTGTCAGACTCGTACTGACTAAAATCCACGGTGTCCTTCAATAGCCCTTTACGTTCCGGGGTCACGGTAATTCGTACAGTCCCGCGACTTCGTAAAGAGCACTTGGAAGAAATATAGGGCAAATATTTGCTCAGAAGTGAGACAATAATGGCAAATAAAGAAATAAAAACAAAATACAAATATTTTCAGTGTAGATGTGATTATAGCCATAAGTCACCAAATAAAATCTTATAATAGGTACAGATTTATCACCAAGCAACGCCATTCAAGAACTGGTCCTAATTAGCGGTAACTTGAAAGTAATTCACCGAACCTTACCTTAGCAACAGAAAGCTCGAATGTGAAGAAATGTAGATCAAAAATACTTGCCATGACCAAGGTCCCATATCTCACAGTGTGAGTGCATAATGAACAGGTTCTTTCTCTCAAATTACACTCTTGCAACACTTTTCATTCAATACCTTTAAATGCGTATAAAAGGACCAAGAATATTTTAACGAATTATCAGTTCCCGTCCAATATTTGACCAGTAATCAACAATTTAAAAAGAAAAATGTTTGCCAAAGTAAGTTTCTAATTCTTGATGGGTTCCTCATCGAGATTATATTACATTTTTAATTAATTTATCCGTCTTTATTTTACAATTTGAATGAGTTTGTTCGTTCCACTTTGAAGATACTTATAGTAACTTTTTGAACTTTGTTATGGTAGGTCAAGGTGTTACCAAGGTTCTATATTTCGCCAATGTAACTACTCTACTACCTAACTTCTAGTATTGAAATAACGAATTACTGAAATAAATAGTTGTTGTTGCATATTTGATTTGTATACATTTAAAATAATCTCAAACGTCAAAAGAACCAACTCTATAGTGTTTCCAATAACAAAATTTATCTACTTCCCCAGATCTTTCTTCTCGCCGCCATATTGGCCGCCGCGTGCGCACGTCCGCAGGAAAGTCACGGTCACGGTCACCACGGTCACGCCGTGTCATCTCAGAGCATAGTGTTGCACCAGACGCACGAGCCTGCTCACCATGAGCATCACACGCACGAGGAACACAAGAAGGAGGAGAGGAATAGCAATAAGGAACACCATGATAAACACCACCATGTTGTGTATTACGTGAGTTTTAATCTTGTCTTTGGATTTATAAGAGAGTGGTCAAACTAAACAAGGCGAACTTTTGTTGGAAAGAGCGTTTCATCTATATTATAAAAGAGTTCAACATCATTCAAAAAAACCGGAAAATTTCATCTAACTAACACGGTTCATGAGATACGGCCCGGTGACAGACGAACAGACAGACAGACAAACTGACGGACGGAGAGCGGAGTCTTAGTAACATAGTCCTGTTTTACTCTTTGGGCATGGAACCCTAATGAAACGAGATTTTAAAACTATTTTGTTCCACTGCACCCATTAGTTTGGTTGCTCTGATTTATTGCATAACTTAGGACTATTATTAGACCGCTAAAAATCGGGTAACTAATGTCATGCTGGTAGGATTTTCCCACTAAAAAAAGTCAATTTGTGATAACGTGACACTTCAAGTAAAACTGGTCTTTTTATCAGGAATACCTGCGAGTCCCATATCCAATGTCAGCCGTTACACTAATTGTGACATTTTTTTTAGCGTGTTAAAATCATTAAATGAGTCCTCCCACCCAGGGCAGAGCGGGAGGGACTGTCAGACTCGTACTGACTGAAATCCACGTGGCCTTCAATAGCCCTTTTCGTTTCGGGGTCACGGTAAATCGTGAGTTCCGTGACCACACTAACTGTGACATAGAGAATTATTGAAATAGCTGTCCGTGTGTATGGTACTGACGTAAACATGTTTCATTGAAGGATTATAGCTAACGGGAAGCATATAGGCTTAGAGGTAAAAGTTGAATAACTAGGTTTTTTCTGAGCCTGAGTGATTAATAAACCCGGTCTTAGTAAAATATATGCTGGCGTTGGTGGGATTAGCTGAAAAGTTAAATAAGAGATAGATACGGTATAAAGAAGTGGGAATGAGAGTTCCTCTGCAGCGTTCCTCTGAGGTGAAAATTAATTATGGTTATTACACACTATGCGAGGGCTATTTAACAAAGTGTTGACAATAGGACAGCAAAGCGTAAATAAGTTAGCAAACCAAGACGCCATTATGTAATACGACTACGCACTAAACAGAAAGATTTTTATCCGACTTCGAAAATAGAAGGTCGATTCGAAATCGATTTGGAAAATTCTTCTTTTGTTTGAAAAGGATCCCATGGTAATAAAGTCAGGATCTGCTGACGGGAACTTAGAGAAATCGAGGGAACTCTTCAATAAATAACAGCAAATCATCAACATTACAAAATATTACGCATTTATCTAAAATAAAAACTTTTGTTATGTTTTCTTTCGGAGTCGAATGGTGTATCTTGTGTTTCGCTAGGCTTTTGAAACTTCTAAAATAATCATTTTAACTATTTTCAATGTTTTTCCACAGTCTCACCCTAAATACGAATTTGCCTACAAAGTGGAAGACCCTCACACCGGCGACAAGAAGTCTCAGCACGAGTCTCGTGATGGAGACGTGGTGAAGGGAGTGTACAGCCTGCACCAGCCCGATGGCACCATCAGGATCGTGGAGTACCATGCTGACAAGAAGACTGGGTAACTACCACTAGTTTATGTTAAAAAAAATGAATAACTTGTTTTGTTTGTAACTTGGTAAATTCAGATTCTCATTCAGGTAGTTAGGTAGGTATAGATATTTTACCTCTGTGTAAATCATAGTGTGCTTTAACTCATCGCAATAGGGTTCCTGTAAGTTTGCAGTCTTGTCACTATCAAGATAGTCAAAATTAGAGTGATTTTTTTATTCGTACATATCAATGAATAATTTTGCTCATTGATTTGTGATGTCAGAAGTAAAACAATTGTGTCAAAAATGTTATATGATCTACAAGAATAAAAAAATATTGATCTACCAGTAGTTGTTCCGGGTCTGGGCGTTTGTGTATATGTGTGTGAGTTTCTATGTTTGTAAAAACGCACCCACGATACAAAAGAAATTCCAAGTGTGGGGAAAAGTAAAATAAAAAAATGTATAATTTCATGCAAAATATTCTCAATTAAAATTATTTCACTAACTTACTTGTCAGTTATAAACAAGGCAGAGTCCGCAACCTGACGGCTACTTTACTCAGCATGGTCAAATCAAATCGGGTGCTACCGTGCGCTTATTTGATTTGACCGATTTTGTCCCATTCCCTATACACGCTTCTTGTTACATGATTACCTTTGTCAAACAGACAGGCGAGTCCGAAGCGATACCGAACCGATACGAGACGTCAGTCCGATAGTTCTGTCACGCTATCGGATCGCTTTCGCTTTTCTATGTGACTGGATTCAAACAATTCCATACATTACAAATAAAAACGTCACGCTTCGCATTCGCCACGCCTGTTTGTTTGACAAAGGCTTAAATGAAAACACTCTCACAGAAGTGATAGGATATTACATATAAAAAGTTTGATGAGTAAATGCTTTCTTTACAGATTCAACGCCAATGTTAAATACCAGGGCCACGCCAAGCATATAGTTCCTGAACATCATCACCATCACTGATGAAATTGATTTGTTCCTGATTGTTAACTTTGTTGTTGTGATTGTTTTTGAGTCTTTAGAATAAAAGTTATTGTTCTTATTTAATACTTTTTATTTACTACCGACACGACACTACCGTTAAACATGAATACCTTTTTACACCTGAAATAATATACTTGTCGGATCTTGGTTGAGTGGGCCCTTAAAGAGAACACAAGCGCCTTTGTGCGTTGTGCTGAGTCTAAGGTAGGTGTTTGATAAGCACCACGGTCCCATGGAACGACAGTGTTCATTCGGGCGTGGTGGAAGTGACACATACTACCCTAGGAACTGCTGTGTGTTTCCTTTTTAAGGCCAGAACATTCATTTAGCAAAGTTGAGCTAGTAATAGACTATGTAACATTGACTATACATTAGTCTAAGGAATGATTTCTCACATTTACCCGTATCCCACTCTGCGCGTATTGTTATTATTCTGATCGCCAGCAAATATACCCGGATGCGACATACTTATTACTTAAAAGGGAAAAACACCGTCTCATACGATTACGAAAGGTGAAACACAGAGTTTTTTTTATAAGAGGACACGGACCGTAACCCACAGCTCACGTGCTCTAACAAAAAAAGGCCTTCACAGGCGCTAGTACGAGTGTGTGTAGTAAACGTAAAGCTAATACACTGATTTAAATCAAAAATATAATCGAGTGTACGTCATTGTTTTGGAAAGAAGTATTCTCGTGACGTTAACGTGGCGCTCTCATGCTAGCACCTCAAGATCCTGCAAATAATACTACCTAACGTACTCCGATAGAAAAAATCTATACTATATAATAAATCTGTAGAAGGGTCAATTCTGTACATTGAAAATATTGAAAAAATAAATAGCGGGGGGTGTTGCTGGATCGATACCAAGCCCAAATATATGATTTAAAAAATTTTTGTCTGTCTGTCTGTTTGTGCAGGCATCACGTGAAAACTAACGGTTCGATTTCGATGAAACTTGGTATAATTATTCCTTATTATCTTGGGCATAACATAGGATATTTTTTATCCTGGAAAAATACGTAGAAAAAAAATCTTATTTTTCAGTTTTATTCATAGACGTTGTTCTGTAGAACCGCGAACACACGTTGTATTACCCGCAGTGGATTCAGCGCCGTAATATTTATAAGATGTCATTGTCAGAGTTACTCAAAATGGGGAAATAAACCATCCACGCGAAGAGCGACATCCGCGCGGACGGAGTCGCGGGCGGAAGCTAGTCGAAAATATAATCGAGTGTACGTCATTGTTTAGGAAAGAAGTATTTTTGTGACGTTTACGTAGCGCTCTCATGCTAGCACCTCAAGATCCTACAACTGCAAATAATACTACCTAACGTACTCCGATAGAAAAAATCTATACTACTTATATAATAAATCTGTAGAAGGGTCAATTCTGTACATTGAAAATATTGAAAAAATAAATAGCGGGGGGTGTTGCTGGATCGATACCAAACCCAAATATTTGATTTAAAAAATTTTTGTCTGTCTGTCTGTCTGTCTGTTTGTGCAGGCATCACGTGAAAACTAATGGTTCGATTTCGATGAAACTTGGTATAATTATTCCTTATTATCTTGGGCATAACATAGGATACTTTTTATCCTGGAAAAATACGTAGAAAAAAAATCTTATTTTTCAGTTTTATTCATAGACGTTGTTCTGTAGAACCGCGAACACACGTTGCATTACCCGCAATGGATTCAGCGCCGTAATATTTATAAGATGTCATTATCAGAGTTACTTAAAATGGGGAAATAAACCATCCACGCGAAGACCGACATCCGCGCGGACGGAGTCGCGGGCGGAAGCTAGTACGGAATAAAAATGCTGCAAAAACCAAACAAGATAATTGCATCTCAAACTAATTCAAAAATATCTAAAAATGAACTCCAAATTAGTTTTTATTAAAAGCGTCAACATTAATTATAACTCTGTCGGCCACACCACACAGGGATCATATGAATAAGCTTGATTTTACGAGCATACGAGTATGTACAAAATATATGAAAATTCTATAATTCCCTCACGGGTGGCACAATTAATTAAAACACCACACGGAGTACAATGATGCTGCCTGATACCGTATTGCTCATCATAATAATTATAAGCCTTTTCGCGAACAATGACCACAATAACTGACTCAGTGGAATTTTAAAGGGTATCGTTTTCGAGTCGAGTTAATGTTCGAGTTAATGTGGTTATTGTTATTTGATAACTCATTGAGCGCTCTCACATTGGCCGATATCGTTCACGACATGACACTAGAATATTGTCTGCTCTTGCTCATTTTCCATAGAAATGTATGAGACCACCAATGCCATCGATATGGTGTCGTCTAATGTGAAAACACCGTTGAAGTGACTATTGCAGTAGGTAATTGAATAGTAAAATTTTTGCTTTCGAAAAGAAAAGAGATAAAAATAATCGCTCGACAACAAGCCTTGGGTGTCTAGCGGGTCATATATTTGACAAGGAAACAATTTTAATCTACCGGCCGCTAGAAATTATTTTGTCACCATAATTAGCGCACTCCCAGATATCTTTATAGCACTCGACGGGGAAAAAGTCACCGTGACAAAAAAAAATAAAACACCAGTCAGCGCCCGCCCTTACTTGATAATTCGAGAATTTTCATTTTATAAAAAAATTGTGATGCTGAATTCGTCAGAAAACTAAAACGTCTATTCCATATTCAACTGAGACGGCACGGTTAGCGCACTGGCTGAGCGGTTGGACTGCTGCGCTGCGAGTCGCGGGTTCGGTTCCCGCACGGAGCAAATGTTTGTATGATCTACATGTAATTGTTCCGGGTCTGGGCGTTTGTGTATGTGAGTTTATATGTTTGTAAACGCACCCACGACACAGGAGAAATTCCTAGTGTGGGGCAACGTTTCTCTAAAAAAAAAAAAAAGAAAAAGTAAATAAAATAAATAAATAACTGGACATAACTGGAACCTCTGAAAATAGTTTTGCACCGAAGATAGATTTACTACCAAAGTCTAGGGACTGGTATACTGGTAGCCCTTATTTCTAGTATAGACTACAGTCTTTAGATAACCCGAAACATGACAGATCCTCGCTACATAGGTACCGTAATGCCCAATTACCTGAACATTCTCTCCTTCTCTCTTTTTCTAAGAAGGTTTTATTATGTTTTCTTAAGCTTTATGCACAAGTTTAAATAAAATGTACAGCGGCAGACTTAATGCCTTGAGTATTATTTACCAATCAGAAGATCAATATGCACCCGTGAACATTTGCATACGAAATAATCACATAACAACCGTAACAAAAAAGAAATACAACACAAGTTGCATGCTACCAATGACCTTTACCTACAACACGCGAACACGCATAATGCAGTCACAACTTTTACAAAAATAATGTCAATGCGTACATTATCGTAACAACTGTATCGTGAACGATTTTATGGTCAATATAATTACAGAGAAATCAATCACCTTGGATGTATTATTTTAAGTTGTATAAAAGACGTGAGAATTTGGCAGTATGTATCAGTTCCGTTCTGGCATTAGAATTGTAATAGCGACAACAGTTCTAAGACAATAATCGTCGAAAATGTTCTTCAAGGTATTTAAGTTACATCAAGTTCTAGTTAGTGAAGTGTTTAAGTTCTAAGTGTAGTTCAGTGATTGTGGTTACCACTAGAATAGAACGTATATATATTAATACTGGAACGAGAAATATCTACTTCATTATCTTTGTCCTTAATTTCTCATTTAAGCAGTTTTTAAGGGTTTAGTGGAACCAGACGAAATATAGACTTAAACTTCACTACCACCATCTGTCGGAGTCCAGGGCTAAATAGGTTTTGTTGTGTTCCGTCGATGCTTGGGAGATCCAGTTGCTCCTGGCCTCATCTTTGGTTTTAGGCTAGGTTGAGACCAAGAGTAAATCCATAGCAAAAAACCAGATTTACATAGACGAGCACTGGAACCTTTTGATATTTGCACCAAAGATAGATTTACTACCAAAGTCGAGGGACACCAGTATATATTTCTAGTATAGACTAAAGGATCTAGATAACCAACATAGTTTTGTGTCAATAGAGTATAAGGTACAATGGGGTTGACGTATCCATGTGGATAAAAACCCCTCTTAATTAAAGAATAAAAAAAAAGATATCCAAAAACATGACAGATCCTCGCTACATAGGTACCGTAATGCCTTAATTATCTGAACCTTCTCTCCTTCTCTTAAGAAGGTTATATGTTATTTTAGTCTACCCTAGGCTTAGGTTCTTTTAGTGCATGGCTAATCATCATCTAATATAGCGTCTTTTTATCCAGGTTGTTTGCGTATTATCTGTGGCGATCGCCGTTGTCTCTGGGTACGGTCACTCTTCCCAGTACATCCACCGTCACGACGGTCACCACGAGCCTGTGTATCATGGATATGGACATGATCATCATGACTACTATGTAAGTATGGAACATCAAACAGTACAACTCCTTTCATTCTGGAGAGTGAAAGTGGTCGACTTTGCTTACAAAGTTCATCATCATCTCAGCCATAGGACGTCCACTGCTGAACATAGGCCTCCCCTTTAGATCTCCACATGTGCTGGTTGGAAGCGACCTGCATCCAGCGTCTTCCGGCGACCTTTATAAGGTCGTCTCCACTCTAGTACTTTTCGACCCCATCGGCCATCTGCTCTGCGAGCAATATGGCCTGCCCATTGCCACTTCAGCTTGCTAATCCGGTGGGCTATGTCGGTGACTTTAGTTCGTCTATGGATCTCCTCATTTCGGATTCGATCACATAGAGAAACACCTTACAAATTACAAACTTAGTAGCTGTGAATGAAGAGGTAGTTATCATCATCAGCCTGTATTTATCCACATCTGGACATAGGCTTATCCTGTAGCAGTTAAGTACGCCACTGAGCCCAGTCCTGAGCTTTCCTCATCTAGTCTTTGCCGGCTGACTTTCTTAGGCATGTCCATACCATATTCATTCTATAATGTTTCCACTGCATGGATACACAGGTCTCCCTTCTTGTGATAGAGATTGTTATCCATCCCGTGGACCCAGTTGATAGATTCTCAGAATTTTTTGTTCTAATACGCCACAATGTCTAAAGAGGACCTCTTAATGTGGAACAATTTCTAATATCCATTGTTTTTTCTAGACCTACCCTAAATACGAGTTCGGGTACGAAGTAAAGGACTCCCACACTGGTGACCATAAGTCGCAGCACGAGCACCGTGATGGAGACGTGGTGAAGGGCCATTACTCCCTGCAGCAACCTGACGGCTCCTACAGACACGTTGACTACCACGGCGATGACCACACCGGGTGAGTGTTGTGTTGCAAATTGATGATGCTCAATTGAGTGCCTTGAATTACCTGTTCCCTCTTCGGTTCTACTTTTTGTTCTACCTGACTAGGTCTGGGTCTGAACAGCAGCTCGAGATAGCAATATGGTGCAAGCTATCGGTTATGTAGATGTATTTTACTTAATAATTCGGAGATTATAGAGGTGGTAGGTATTCGTTTTTTTACATGTATATAGGTATGTGTATAATGAAGCCTTACTTTAGAGTATACCTACCGATTACTACGGTTACTAGATATAAGAGATCATAGTTTTTATATTCCAGCATTGCCATTATGAAGAAATCAGCTGACTGTCAATCGTAAACTAATGTCCTCGTTTCGTTTCAGTTTCCACGCGACAGTGAAACACGGCACCCACCACATTGTTCCTCATCATTATCATTACTGAAGCTTCCTACGAATGATCTTCTGAAGATGACTGATGATTAAAAATTCTGTTGATTCATATTTAAAGCTTTTTCTATTTATTGCCTGTTTCTTACGTTTGGTTGCATTACCTGATAGAGGTTCTCTTTTGAATGTACCTGACAGATAATGCAATTCAGACATTTACATCAGGTCCCTTATAATATTATAATATTTTTTGTACAAATGTAAAAATAAATACACTGTCAAATATACCGATTTGGTTTGTTCTCAACTACGTCAGAGTAAACACATTCATGCTAGCCTGTATGTCATAGCACGGTTATAGTAAGGTATATTTTCATGGTTAAAAAAATAATAAGTAATTATGTATTTGAGAATACAATTTCAGTATAAATATAATTTCTTTTTACTCAGCATAATTTAAATAATCGAACAGAAAAAACTGTGATGATTTCAAGCGTCGTTGGGCAGATGGACTCACGTGGGACTGCTAAGCAGGCGTTCCTGGGTTCGTTTTCCGGGTTGCGCAAAGTGTTACAGGGTTTTTATTACCGAATTACTCACTAACAGCCACAGAGTCTGGGTATGTACCCGGTAGACAGCTATATGCTCGCTCCCCCCATTTTTTAGCGCGGTAAACTTAAACATAACTGGTGATGTTATGATGATTTCATGACAATAAGGTGTGCCCTACTTTCAACCTTTTAGGAACTGGTTCAAAAAAAGAAAGATTCGAAGACGAATAATCTTATTAAGGCCAGTCTCCAGACACTTAGCCAATAGTATAAAATGTTAATATTACTCTCAAGCTAATGGAAAAACGTAATGAATTAGGAACACTCGTCGGTTTCTTGATTACGAGAAAAAGGCAAAGAAATTAATGTAGTAGCCGTATTAAAACTTGTAGTCAGCTGTTGCTATAAATGTACTTTATAGCTTTAGCATGTGCACTGGCACTTACAGAATTTCGAAATTCAAATAAATAATTTATGCATGCTTATTCGAAACATATCCGTTTAAAAAGTTCTAGTATGTGACCAAAAGCTTTTTTTTAGCGTGGTATAATCATCAAATGAGTCCACCCACCCAGGGCAGGGCGGGAGGGACTGTCAGACTTGACTGACTAAAATCCACGGTCTCCTTCAATAGCCCTTTAGGTACCAGGGTCACAGTAATTTGTGAGTCCCGCAACCATGTGATCAAAAGCTTTTTTTCTTTTTTTTTTCGTGGTAAAATCATTAAATGAGTCCTCCCACCCAGGGCAGGGCGGGAGGGACTGTCAGACTTGTACTGACTAAAATCCACGGTGTCCTTCAATAGCCCTTTACGTACTAGGGTCACGGTAATCCCTTGGTCCCGCGACCCCAGCAGGCTTTGGCCCTCTACAGGCCCCGTCATTATGCTGACACTCTTTGAGGCGCGCGTGGAACACAACGCGCCGTCGACCCGGGCATGGTCCATGGTCGGACAGCGAGTCGACCATTACTCGCTGCCCGCATGCCCGCGCCTACGGTGGCCGGAGATCGTCTTGCGACGTCCGACGCCGTGGGCATCTACCACTGCGGCTGGGGTGGAGGGAGGACGCTGTCCTCTCCCTCAGGCGGCCCGCCTCCTCCTTCACGAGCATGACTGCTTCGCAGAAGGAGGCGACCGCTTCCCACTCCGTCTCGCCCCGCAGCATGGCCTCGACCAATGCCGGGCGCGAGAGGTCCCCGCCTATCGCCGTCGTGAAGACACGGCGGTGCTCTGCCCAAGCGGGGCAGTCCTGCACCGTATGCTCCACCGTGTCCTCCGGACGATCCTCGCAGTGGTGACACCCAGGCGTTTCTTCCCTCCCTATCAGACACAGGAACCTCCCGAAACTTCCGTGTCCGGTGAGGACCTGCGTCATGCGGTAGGTCAGGACGCCGTGACGCCTATCCAGCCACTCCTCAAAGAGGGGTCTTACCGCCGCGATTGCGGCGTGCCCGGACCTCGGTTGCGACAGTCGCTCCCTCCATACTGCCCTGAGATCGCGCCGGAGCTCTTCTCGCCGCGCCTCGACTTGTCGAGGCAGCGGGGATTCGCCCCGACGCTGCGTCTCCACGCGCCATTCATAGACGCGCTGGAGGGCAGTCGCCTCCAGATCCCAGGGCAGCAATCCTGCAAGGAGGTTGGCTGATTCGCCGGCGATCGTGCGGTGATCAAAAGCTAGTTGAAATATAACCTAATTTATTTATTGCACCAATTAATAATTAGATATTAAATTAGGTAGGCTTCAGTTATTTTAAATTCATTCTCCAGCTAAACCACCATTTATGTTTGTTATTTAAAAAGCCGGCCTCCGTCATCCTATTTTCTATATAAAAGATTCTTTGTACCGATTTCTTCTAAAAATACCGCGGTTAACTTTCGGGGCTTGTACGATTATACCGTCTACGTAAATATTCCAGAAGGCATTCCGTAGCCGTACTTACGAGTATAATAATATAAATGCGAACGTTAGGATATTCACATGTATGGTGGTTTGTTAATCAATCTCATCAAAACGGCTGAACTGATCTGCATGAGATTTGGTAAGGAGATAGGTTATTGACTGGACTGTTATTACGATCCCATGGGTTATTTACGGACGTGGGCGAAGCTGCTGTTGAAAACTAGTTAATATACAGGGTTACTTGTAAAACATTAAAAACCTTTCATGGGCTGAGAGTACACACGGTTGTAAACAACTTTTACCATAAAACTAACCCTGAAACATGAAAAAAAAGGTGTTTCATACAAAACACGAATATTTTTCCGTTGCCAATGTAAGAAGCACCTGATTATTTTTTGATCTTTCACAGTTCTTTTCACAGTAAAAGTTATTTATAACCATACTTTCAGCCCATGAAACGTTGTTAATGTTTTACAAATAACCCTGTATACCTGGATAAAATGTCGTACTACATAATACTGAGGGCTTACTTATCGTAATCCTGAGCTTGTGTTTGTGCAAATTGAAATTAATATTATGGATAGGTTCTGTGTATTCGATCATTGTGTTTACATTTGGTATTTTAACATGACTACTCTGAATATTCGAATACCTATTTGATTAAAGTGATATACGAATGTTATTCAGGTATCAAATATGCAGCTGTTACTGTCAATTATTTTGAATATTATTCGTGTATTGCGTAGTCAATATTATTGTTCATAGATTTATTTACCTTTATTTTAAGTCTGTTAGTCCGCTAAGCAAGTTCGTAGCCCAATAATAAAGGTCACACCGTTCGAGGTTAAGCCGCGTTTGTGAAGGTAGGTAAGTTGATGGGTGACTTTCCATTATATATCAAATTTCCTCCGGAACATCAACGGAACATCATCTTCGGCAGCTGGAAAATCACGGTAAGCCGTTGATTACGACAGTCTTTTCTGTTGATCTTTGAAACGCGTTGCAGGTAGCCGCAGACTCGCAATGGCCAGGATCGTGGGACTCTCTGGGGTCGCGCGACTGTCTAAACAGGTGACCTTGGGAAATGCAATTGAAGGAATATGTTCGACTTTAGTCAATAAGAGTCTGATAGTCCCTTCCTCTCTATTTAGGACAGGAGGAGTAATTTGATGATTTTATCACCTATCTACAGAGTCGCACAAGTGAATAAATCATACATTACAAACAGTTTTACTTATGACTTCGGTTATGGAGGTCAAATAGGCAGTCCAATCTATAATATTATTATATAACTAGCTTCCGCCCGCGACTCCGTCCGCGCGGATGTCGGTCTTCGCGTGGATGGTTTATTTCTCCATTTTGAGTAACTCTGACAATGACATCTTATAAATATCTATTGGACCCAAATACGGCTAAGCCTATAATAATTTAGGAGATTCGCGGTTCTACAGAACAACGTCTATGAATAAAACTGAAAAATAAGATTTTTTTTTCTACGTATTTTTCCAGGATAGAAAGTATCCTATTTTATGCCCAGGATAATAAGGTATAATTACGCCAAGTTTCATCGAAATCGAACCGTTAGTTTTCACGTGATGCCTGCATATACAGACAGACAGACAAAATTTTTTTAATCACATATTTGGGTTTGGTATCGATCCAGCAACACCCCCCGCTATTTATTTTTTCAATATTTTCAATGTACAGAATTGACCCTTCTACAGATTTATTATTATTCTATGTATAGATATTCAGCTGCATCCAATTAGACTAACAATTAGACCAACCTGCTCTGGCCCGCGTGGTGGATTATGGTCCACTCCCTCCTGAGCTCCAGCAGTGGAAAAATAATAGACTGATAAAGATGAAGATGAAGTAGACTAGAAACAGCCACTAACATAGTTGATACGGGAATCGAACGAGCCAAAACATAGAGTTTTATACTTTTTTCAAGTAAAAGTACTCGAGAAATATAAAGTGTTGCAGTCATACTAACACAGGCATAAAATAGGTCGTAAAAACATTTAGTATCCTGAAATAATATGAATATATATGATGTAGGAAAGTAATGAATAACATGCAAATGGGGTATCTAATGAAAACCGCTCCGCGGCACGCCTCCCCCAGCCACCCTTAGGACTCAGAATCATGAGCCGACTTTGTTTCGTATTAATTTATTTGTACAACAGAAAACATGTACAAACATCTACACATATCACAGTAGTTGTTGAGTGAAAAGTAATTTAAATAAACACTGCATACACACATCAAAAAAAGTTTGAGATCATTTAGAAAAATCTAAAACTTTTTTGTTACATTATTTATTGTTAAATATTTTAATTTTTAATTTCAAACAGGGTATTTTCTATCTAAAGAAAACACGCAACAAAGAATTTTTGTTGATGAAGTATTGGAGGTCAAAGTTATACTTTCCTTAAATAACATAAAAGGATTTCGAATTTATTTTAAAATACACTGTCATAGTAGTCATAGTAATCTCATTGTATAAGTTGCACCCCAACACCTAGACTGTATTATCTTTAGTATATAATATTAAGCTGAAGAGTTTGTGTGGTTGAACGCGCTAATCTCAGGAACTGCTGGTTCTAATTGAAAAAATATTTTTGTGTTGGTAGTCTATTTGGCAAGGAAGGCTATAGGCTATACAACATCACGCCACGGCCGAAAAAAACAGCGAGGATGAAACCGCGGGAAACAGTTGGTCTGTCAAATACAGAATTTGTCTGACGCAAGCTTCAAGGCTTCCCACGCTACACACAGTCAAAGTCACTTTTAGAACTATAATATTAGCGAGATCTCATTTAAGGTACTTCCATACAAACAGTATATTACTAGTAAACCTTAAAAAGACAGCTGGCTGTCTAGCCCGCTAAGCTACTTCGAACTCTAGGTAAACCAATTAACGTCCAATTTTGAAGGCGTTTAAACAAAGCAGACATTTAAGTTAAAACAGCTTGACATGATAACGTGTATGCTCCAAGGAATACCGTTTAAATATTATTTTTTCCCGTAAACAAATTCATTACAATTTTCACGAAAGTTTGTATAAAAACGGGAGTGAGTGTATATTTATATGCCTACGTTATGTCGTAAAGTTTTTAGTATCTGGGGACCAAGTTAGCTTTCATTACGACTGCCGTATTAGGTAAGCACCTATATTTTATACCGACAAGTAAATAGGTAACGTTTGAGCGAGTTTTAACTTCCTTATCAGGGGAAAAAACGTCGAGAATATTTTCTTTATTATTTAAGATAAAAGAAGTGCCGTACAGTATTGTTCGTGCCACTGGAGATTTGAAAAAAAAGCCTAACTATGTCATCTTTTAACGACGAATTAGAGACATAACTTGCCAGTCTGTTTGTGAATGCGGTCGCTCCAGCTGAAAATGTCGGAGCAGTGACAGTAGCGGCTCGTAAACAAAAGGCTCTCGTCGCACTTTTATAATTTACTTAGGTACCTACTTCCTCTTTCCCTTTTGAATTTTGTTTTTAACATTTCCCTTTTTTGAAGAGCCGTTATCTCGGACGGCGCTGCTGCCTTCGTTTTGCGTTCCATTCAAATCTGTTTTGATGTGGGCCTCGGCTTCATATTTTCGACAGGCCCAAATTCACCACGTTCAAGATTTTCAAACTTTATCACTTTCAAGGAGCCTCACGCTGTTTCAGGAGACATTATCAGAAAAATGTCTAGTGAACGGGGACTTGCCGTAGTTATAGTAGTAGAATATAATCGAATAAATCACAACACAATTAATAGAAAGATCTGAATTTTTTGTTTACCTGTGTTTCAGGACTCTACGATATCAGACTTGATAAGATTTTGCACCTGTAACCGGTGACTATCATTTTGATCCTAAGATAAATCAATATTTATCACTAGCTTCCGCCCGCGACTCCGTCCGCGCGGATTTCGGTCTTCGCGTGGTTGGTTTATTTCTCCATTTTGAGTAACTCTGACAATGAACTCCCTCTATTCAGCTACTGCTTTTGAGCTCGCGTTCTGTAGTAACTGAAAAATAAGATTTTATTCTACGTATTTTTCCAGGATAAAAAGTATCCCATTTTATGCCCAGGATAATAAGGTATAATTACACCAAGTTTCATCGAAATCGAACCGTTAGTTTTCAAGTGATGCCTGCATATACAGACAGATAGACAGACGGACAGACAGACAGACAGACAAAAAAAATTTTAATCACATATTTGGGTTTGGTATCGATCCAGCAACACCCCCCGCTATTTATTTTTTCAATATTTTCAATGTACAGAATTGACCCTTCTACAGATTTATTATATGTATAGATAGATAATACGACGCGCTTTAGAAAATAAAAAAGAATAATCTTCGAAGCCATAACAGTTATGAGAAACGAGATTATATTTCCACGAAAAGAAGCAAAAAAAAATTCAATTAGATTATTACTTTACGAAGTTTGTACGACCTAATCATTGAGTAAGTGCTCATTTTTAGTTTGAGCGTAGACTTTAATAGTCGTTCGGTGAGAACAGCTGTCGATAACTTCGAAAGTGCGAAGTCGACACTAAACCGTTTGCCTCGCCATAGCGAATTCATAAAATGGAGTTTCTACCTATGTAGACTGAATAACTGGAATATTGTACCAGAATATAACTTTAAGCACAAAACGAATATTTCTGAAAAAAGATTTTTTTAAAGCTTCAATGAATGTGCAGGTGTGGCGATTCTAAATGGCCGTGTAGAATCTTGAAAGATATCAAATGGGATTTTTTTATGATGATCCTTTTTTTATAAAATTCTACCTCTACTCATGTAAAAGGTTGTGAGTTCAAGCCTGGGCAAGTACTAATGTGTCATTATCAATTATTTTTTTTTACGTGGTATAATCATCAAATGAGTCCTCCCACCCAGGGCAGAGCGGGAGGGACTGTCAGACTCGAACTGACTAAAATCCACGGTGTCCTTTAATAGCCCTTTCCGTTCCGGGGTCACGGTAATTCGTACAGTCCCGCGACCGTGTCATTTTCAATAGGCACATGTACTTTCTAAGTTTATATTTGACGTCACTTACGTCGGTGACATCGTTATATTCAATATAGGTCTAAAGCCATGTCAGAGGCATGTGTGGTTCCCAGAGGCGGCTCGATAAACTCAAAACTTGATGAGATACATAGAAAGAAAGGTGGCCGTGACTGTGATCAAATTAATGTTAAATTCTAGTGTAAGTCCAGGATATAAACAATCTGTGTACGGATCCATAACGAATAACAAACTTTCACATCTTATTAAGATACATGTGAAAATTTGGTTGGATGGATGTTTGTCAGTTAATCACGAAAATCTTTTATCACAGTATTACGTTCCTGTGACATCATTTTCGACTTCTCTGTGAGCGAAGCCGCTGGCTAAAGCTAGTTTATAATATTAGTACGAAGTAGAATCTTAAAGTATGCTGTACGGTGTACGTACATGGGTTTTAAAATAATTATATTAATTACAATAAGTTAGCCAGTAGGCTCGCGTATTTGCACTTTGGACGCAACCTACTTTTGGCAGTGCATTGACACTGACATATTGCATTGTTCTATGCAATTTATGTATATTACATCTAGTGTTCAATTAGACGTGGTATGAGTCGGACAACTTGCATTTTCATTTAGATTCATCCCGTTGAGCATTCACTGACATTTTCTGCATTTAAGTTTAAGTTTGACATTTACATTTGCATTGACATTACTTATGTTAGGGAAGCACCCTACATATGCATTGTTTTTCAAAACACTTCGGATACATTCACTTCTAAAGTTTATTCGTAATTTTCTGTTAACAAAAATAAACCAAGACCTCGAACACCTCCTTGCACAAGCACGAATTCAAGACTGTTACTTAACGAATTTATTTTACGTTATAATCAAAGTTCAGTAGAGCGAAGTTGAACCAGCGAGACACTTGGTAACGACCTCACAGGCGGCGACCAGCTTCCGAGGAAAAGATCTTAACTCACAGACACTTGACATGTTGAAATTGCCTTTATTTGTCGAATATCTGAACTAGTTAAATGTAATTTTAAGTTATTCCTAGCAACTATTTTACAAACGTAAAAGTTTGCATAAAAATTTAGTAGAGTTTTTTGGGTAGTCAATTTGAAGAGTTCACTAAAAAGCGGTGTCGTTAAAGTTGATCAAAAAGCCGGTGTACAGTTACACGTGCCGTTTACGAGTCGGCACCGGCACGGTATCGGCGCGGCAGCGGCGCAGCTCCGGCACGGCGACTGGACGCTCACGTCATTGTCGGGAATAGATGAAACAGGCCTTTTGTTCCCCGCTACTATAACAGAAGCAATTCCTTTTTTTCTATTATTTTTTAAACACACCGCTTTTCTCTCTGGTGTAATTTTTCTCTTCACCAATTACTTTGTATCTGCGCCAGTGAGGTATTGCCCGGACGTTGCTAGCACGCAGTTTTCCGTTTGTATTTTTCAATATTCGGTTTCCTTTGCGTATCTACCTGGCTATGAGTTTTTGCAGTAAATATGTGGACAGGAAAGTTGTATATTGAGTTTATTCAAATATGGGAATTGCGTTTTGACTTCATCACTGAAATAATTCATTGGTAAAATGTTACCTACAATGAAATTTTGAAGCACAACTGATTAAAGCTTTTATATTTTTCCTTCTACCACAATACACTACCTTTGCCATTAATCCATTTCACGTAGGTAGGTATAGAAAACTCGTGTAAAGCATTACCTTACAGCTCCGCAACACAGAAACACGGAAAGGGTCGGCAGTATGTGGTGTGAGGTAGCTAATCAGTCAATCTTGCGGAGAACGTTATAGGAGAAGTGAATCTGCAAAATGACGGCCGCCCGGTATAATTAATTACCCAAACTTCAATAGGTCCGACAACAAAAGACGATTGTTTGCCTTCTGCGCCGTTGAATCGATGTCGGCCCTAAAATCCGGATAATCTCGTCCTTTGTATCTGTTTTATGAAAGAAATAAAGTTTTTATTTCCTTTAGAATTAGCTCCTCAGCTGAAGAAACCCTTATCTGAATTCTTTCTGGACTCTCCTTAATTTTTAATTTCTGTTTTACAATTAAAATATGTGGTGTCGTAATAGACTTTATTCCTATTGCAGTCACGACAATGGCTCTCTGTAATTAGTTTCCTTGTCACATACATTATTTGCGCCTGTCAACCATACACTTGTTTACGTTCTGTAACCAATTGTGTAATCGTTAGGCTTTCTTATTAAATAAACAGTTTCAGACGCAAACCGGGGCAGCCACTTTGTTGTGCAAAGCCAAAAAGACTGGTCTGCAGATAACGAGCTGAGCACAATGGGGGCCCCATTCCGCCCACCGCCAAATATGAACTCTCATTGTCTACTTAATTACAACGGGTGTCTTTGAGATATGGCTGGTACACATTCTACTACAAAGCCTGTCACACACAAATAATATTTTATCGCTGGAGCAATGTTTTCTCGTCTCAAAAGGCAATTATTGCTCGTACTAGGTGCGCGGCTCGCAAGTATAGCGTCAATCAAAGGAGCTATTGAAGCGCGCATGAGCTTGTCGTGGCGGTGCCGAAGAAGTCCGAGCTTTCCCGATTTCCCCCGAGTCTCCATGATTGTGCGCTTCGCTGACGATTCGTGATAAAAGGCTGAAATACTTGTATCGGCCTTTCTTCTCTTACATTTATAAAGAAATCGTTTTTGTCCAGTATCAATGATTATGTTCATAGGTTCGACCCGGTCTTAGGACCGTGAAGTCTTGTGAATAGTTATGAGTTTTTTTGTAAAGGGAAACTATATTTTCTCTCGCCATTTGAAGTCTAGACATTGTAAATTATTATACTTATATTTATTTACTGCGTCTGTGAGTGGTCCTTTTAAATCTTGGCAACGATGTGTAACTTTCAAACTTTGGAGTACTCGTAGCTTCTGATTATATCTACATAACCTATGCGCGTGAGACACAGTGCGAGCAGCCTGAGTGCTTTTCAGGAAAATCAGATTATTAATGTAAACATGTTTTAAATTAATCATAGTAAGGGATTTTAAAGGATATTTGCTTTGATTTCAAATTAAGTTAGGTACACCTAGAACTTATATTATTAAGCCGTTGCATTTAGCTTACAGATGAAGTATTTATACTAATAAATATAAAAAGAAGACCGAAATATTCATAAATGTATCGCATTCAGATTACACACGTAAGATTTTGAGACTGGCCACTGATAAAATATTATGATCCTACCTAATAAAAATAAAAGGTTCGCGATAACAATAATTTTAAATTAGATCAATTTAGGACGATAACGGCTCCAGTTATTATTTCCATGGCGACGATAAACCTTGTAAATGGTTTTCCAAACGTCCCGAGCGCGCGGCGAGCCTTTTTATTAGGGTATTTGTCAAGATATGCCTGGGCTAAAGGGACTATAATCGAAAATTTTACGTTTGGTTACCATATGCCTTCTGTTCTGGCCGACTAGGTAATTTATTGAAGACAATAACCGCATTGGGTACAGATAAGTATTGTCCATCCGTTGCGCTCTGTTTATTTTCTAGTGCCCTTTCTCGGGTTATTATTATTGCTGAAATGTCCACTAAAAGATGTAACGGTTTAATATATTATGTTATGACTACCTCATAACTACTCGTTTTCACAAATGGTTTTAGGCGTTTGTAAAGCCTTAAAATGAATGATAAATGTTAAATGCAATGAAATGATTAATGTTATGTTAAGTGAAATGTCAAATGTGAATTAAAGTTAAATAAAATGTTTAGTGTAATGTTTAATGACATGTTATGTTGAATGTGATGCTAAATACTATTATGTGTAATGTTAAGGCATATATAGGTTATTTATTTTGATTTAGCCTTAAAACGACGTACAAGAAATTTTATGTGGAAGAAAAAAAATTCTATTGCATTCTGTTTGAAACCGCAGCTCTCGTAAATCGACAGCACAAAGGGTTCTAACTCACACCAGGAGAAACCTATAATGGAAATAAACCCGTGGTTATTAACCAATAACACAGCCAGCCTCCCGATTACTATGCCATACGTGACTATGGACGCAAATTTGCATGTTTAATGAAATCATTGTATGTACACGATCGACGCTAATTTGACTACTAAACCCGTTCACTTGTTTATGCATTCGAAACTAATTACGGGTTTCGAATCGACGGAAGATTTGACGATCGCAAAATCATATGAGTACGTAATCAGTATGAGTTGCGGTGGTGCAGTTGTGTGGAATGTTTAGATGATTTTACTATTGATTAGTGGTCTTATTTGTTATATTTTTGTCTTTCATAGGGGTTTAGATAACATTATATTTTTTGAAGTAAGACTAAATGAAGGACTTTGTAAGGTTATATGCTGAGTTATAATATATAGATAAAAGGGGAAACCTCGGTTATATTTAGAAAACTACCTATATTTTGTTAAAAATCAAAAACGTTTAAAACAAAATGCATCTATGTCTAGACAAACATATAAATCAGTCAGAGAGAAAAGTCCGTGTGAATTCAGAAAAGGCTCGCATTTCAACAGAATGGCTCTGACACATTCTTAAATTGGGAGCCCATCAAAGCAAAAGCAGGCATATTTTATTTGTAACCATTTATTTATCATTCAGCCAAAAAGTAAATTTTACAAGACCAAACCTAACCATCACCATCGCAACACCGTAAATGAAGAATGTAAGAATAAATGTATAATATATCATAATCAACTACCAAGACAACTGTTGAGTCACTTTCAAAGAAACCGGTCATCATTATTCATTCGAAAAGCAACCTCTACTACAACTATCGCTACAACAAGCAGAGTAAATAAGAAATAAAACATATGTGTCTCACAATCAACTTCCAATAAGCCCGACAATTAATGTGCTCGCAAAGCTAATAAGAAAAGCAAGTCGCTTGTAAGTTGTCAGCGAAATGGGTTTGCTTAGTGCATGTCGACGACGGTCTCGCAACTTGCCACTACTTATGTGATATTATAAACTTAAAACTTAATACGCTTTTCGCTTCAGCGTCGGCTTCGAGAAGCTGGTGAGCTCGTAAAATCGTCTCCTGAACGACGAAAAGATGGAATGACATGTTGTAAATATTAACATAAAGGTTCTGCTTGATACAAGCAGACGTGCATACTGCAAAGCAGGAGTTGTGTATGTTTTCAATGTTAGAAAGTATTAAGTCATAACCAAATTAAAGGCCATATTACGAGGTAAGAAGTTAGTAATTAATTTGCAAAGCCGTAGGTCAAATCTGGCTGTGTTCTCGAAAATGATGGTAGCCAACATTTCTCCGCTGTCCATAAAGGTGCTTCGCCTACATTTTATTCAAATAAAGACGGTCATCTTTGGTTAATAATTTAAAACAGAAAAGAGGGTACTGCAAATAATCACTCCGCGCATGAAAATTTAAAATCATGTTCCACAAATTCATGTCAACGGAGATGAACACCCAAATCTGTAGTACCAGTTCGAAATTAATTCGTATGACACAAAATATGCAAGAAATGAGACCAGTTAGATCATATGTCGTCGGTAGCGGATGAGTCGGGCAGCCAATTTCCGGACTGCATCGGTAGGAAGCGGCCGCGATTAGCCCCGATACCACCACGCCGGGAAATGCACTTGTGACTGTTGACTACCTACCACCCGCTGATAAACTGTTGAATATTGCCGTTTTGCCATTTTAGCAGCTAGAAAATATGTTACTGATATTAGAGGGACGTTTCAAATGCTTTTCAATGGAGATGAAATTGAATAGGAGCAAATGAAAGTTGACTAAGTTTGGGATGTTGGGTCTTCATTCGAAGGGTTAAGAAAACAAATGCAAGTGTCCCTATTGTGATTAAGATGATTAAAGTTTAAGAGGTGCTTCATTTTGTTATTTTTGTAATAAAGGTTCCAGTCCTGTGGTGTGTTACTAATTATTGCAATAATTAACAATATACCACAGGGAATTAATCAGCTCCATGCAACCCTAATAATACTGATGTAACTTTTCGAAAATGAATAAAGTCAAAAACAAATTTTGGAATCTGCTCTAAAAACGATTGCTCGCTGAATATAGACCAGAGTAAGAGGCAAAATAATTAAACGTATTCAAAAAGCGGGCGTTGGAAGTAATAAGCTTAAACTTTTAATTGGGCAATCTAGATCCTTTCGATGTAAAAAATATATTTTACTAAGTCTCGAAATTAATTGGAGGAACCAAGAGGGACTTTTAAATAACGGAGTTAGCTCGGGTATAAGTGGAAGCATTAAAATGTGCTGATGTGAAAATCTGCTATTTTGATGCAGATGATTATTAAAGATTTGATTTTAGATGAGATTGGGTGGATCTGAATACTAATTATTTTCGTTGATGACTTATTAGAATGTTAACGTCAATCTTCCCATTGGACATTGACAGGATGTACGTAAAGGCGGGTATTGACCAGAGTTACAAAGGGGTAATGTTACGTGTTACACAGCGAGCGTTCGCGCCATCAGTACGGAGAATCAATGCGCGCAATGACCACAAAAGCGACTCGTTGCTCGAAGCGAATAGTATCTACAGTCAGTAAAAATGCAACCCTTAAAAAATAAAGTTTCATAGAAAAGAAACCCACTTTGGTAGTGATGTCACTATCAAAGTGGGTAATTTATCTATGATGCTTGAACCGCTGAGTACTAACTTGAACACATAGCTGACAGTTAAGTAGAACGATTTCATGTAACATTAATAAAAATATGAAGAATAACGCTGCCAATAGGTAGAAAAAGAAAGAAAAAACTCACTGAATAAGTATTCCGAATACATTAGCGAGCTATTTAAAAATCATGCGCTATTCCCAAAATTGAACAATAAGACATATCAATGGAAGAAGTTTTTTCCTCCCGTCCTGAATCCGAGAGACGACGAGCGTTTCTTTGAATTAATAAGCAGACGGTAAATTTAAATTTAATGAAACAAGTTTCTAGAAGCGTGCTGTTCATACTTAGTTATGTCTACGTCGTTCATAACTGTGTCCACGACTTCTTCGTTCGTTACCTCGAACATTGTGTTATGTAAATTATTTACAGTTTATCACAAAACGTCGAAAATGTTACCTGGTTACAGCTGTAGTTGTTTGTAGTACGGCAGTAAAATGCCGCACAGCCTTTTTACTATGGCTGTAAAATTCTTCAAGTTTTAGTGTAAAGAAAAATGAAACCGTGATGATGTTTTGGTGTCGCTGTAGTTAGGGATGGGTTCTTTTAGGGAAGGTTTCTATTGGTTATTTATAAAGTCCGGACGCGAAGCACGAAGTATTTCTTACTTTAACCTGTTATTACCCGTCTCTGTCACTCTTGCGTGAATATAATGAGTCTCGCTCGCACAGAGCCGCGTGTGTTAAAGTACGAAATTTCTTTTGCTTCGCGTCCGGACTTTAGCATAGCTTAATCAGCCTATAATGATCATACTGCTGGGATACAGGCGTTATCTCTGTGGAGAGGGAGCGAGCACACGAGGCCTGTGCATATGGGTAGATGTCAGATGCCTCCGATGATTTTTGGTTTTAGGACATTCCCTTCTTCACGAAATCACGATGTTTTCCTACACCGTTTTGAGAGTAGAGTTGATGAAATAAATTGGACAAAGTAGTGCGCCAGCCTAAATTCAGTGTAGGCCGCCCGCCGGCTAAGTGGAGCGACGACCTGCGAAAGGCAGCTGGTAAAGACTGGTTGGGGAAAGTTCAAGACTCGGCTCAGTGTCTCAGTGCTCAGAGGCGTACATTGGGAGACGCCAATGTCTAGTAGTACATGAATACAGGCTGATGATGATGATGACGCACCCATCTGTATTCAATTTCATGAAAATGGTTAGTCTGGACCGTTACCACTGGACAACTACTGCTCCCCAACTTATAATGGAATTTTCTAGTTATCTATATTCTAACCTGACAGCAATGTTTTTGGCTGTACTGACAGATCTATTAAAATTATCCTTATACATATTATTTCAATAAAGTGGGATATTTTTCTAGACAGACCTTTTCGCAATAATCTCGTCTAGGAAAGCTCTTAAACTAACCATCTTTTTTTATTACTTCAAGTAAGCAATTGAGGCCATCTCAACAAAACTTATTGACGTACGAGTAAGTGTTAAAAAGACAACCTTTTTTCACTTACCTGTTTTCGGTAAAAAGCTTTGTTGGGGAATTACATTTACACGCGCTCAACTTGTGTTGGCGGGGAACTCGATTTTCTTTGTTTCGAACTTACTTACGAGGTGGAAATTTATTTATGGGTAATTGTTTACAATAACTTCCCGGTTCAAGAGATAAGTGGTTGTGAAATGAGAAATTAATTCAATAAGTTGTGTTACAGGGAGTATCTATCAAATATTGGCTGGTTTCTCCGCAAGATGATCGCTTGGTTTGAGCGCGTTGCTTTGTTGTTAACAATTGATGCATAACGTGCTTTAGAGCGGTTGCCTTTCTAATTAATGCTATATTGATATTGCGGTTTGGAAATTTACTTTAGTGTTGTGATGAGCTTTACTAGTGGTTGTTAAGACCACTTTTGTCATGAGATCATTTTCTGATTGGCACTTAGTGGATTTGGAGATGGATAAGTCATTTTACTTACAAATTAAATTTATGAGATTAGTTTTAGTGAAGAGTGTCAGTTAGCAGCCTACATTTTAGTACCACAAAAGCTACAAAGGTAAAGCCGCAACTTAATACCATTAATAACTAATTAAGACAGCAAATGCATATCTGAACATTCATTGGCTTTGAGGTTGTAGTAGGTGTACGCAAACATTTCCAATCTGGGTCAGCGAATCGCGCCTGGTTCGGCGCAGAATGCTCAACGGCACAAAATGATTCATGGAAATTGCACCGTAATTGAAAAAAATACGTTATTGCCGTTTGACGCATTGCCGGCGCGTTCCACCGCCAGAAATATTCGTCCGATGGAACCGTAATCTATTCGGTTCTACGTACCTGTATGTATGTCGTAGGTATGTTTAGATTTTGCCGATTTATGAGTTTGGAATTAGAATTTTATGGGCTTCATTGTTGCTGATGAAATTGGGGAATTATGTTTATGTACATAATTACATTACATTTGTATAATGTGACGTGTTTTTTCTTCTTGGGTAGGTAGAAATTATTGTGTCAGCAAAATGACGGGGCCCCCCTCTAAAGGGCCAAAGCCTGCCGGGGTCGCGGGACTGTACGAATTACCGTGACCCCGGAACATAAAGGGCTATTGAAGGACACCGTGGATTTTAGTCAGTACGAGTCTGACAGTCCCTCCCGCTCTGCCCTGGGTGGGAGGACTCATTTGATGATTTTACCACGTAAAAAAAAGGCAGAAATTATAGGACGAATTTTGTTTTGTCTATGTATACTGGACTACTATGTGGTTTCCCATTGGTATCGACTTCGATTTATAGAATTTTATGGGCTTCATTGTTGCTGATGAAATTGGGGAATTATGTTTATGTACATAATTATATTTGTATAATGTGACGTGTTTTTTCTTCTTGGGTAGGTTGGTGTGGTTTTCCATTGGTATCGACTTCGATTAACGCGTTGTAGATTCTGGCTTCAGATGAGTCTGCCTGGTGTTTTACTTTGTGTAATTTATTTTATCACCGCTACTCCCAAAACGACAAGACATCTTCCAACCCGCACTGGGTGGTGGATTAGGGTCCAATCCTTCACGTAGGGGATGCCTGTGTCCCAGCAGTGGGCACATTGTGGGTTGATGATAATTATGATGTTCACTTGAATACATGGTCATACACGACATAGAAATACTATGTCTTTTGTATTTTTCATATCTATCTTCTAGTTGTATAGATTTTGTGTATGAGTATACAAAAGCCTGAGTGTTAACTTCTGGTTTCGATATCCATAATTCGATATGCTCTATGCGTTTGATTGTAAAGGATAGGTGGGATTATTTCTACTAAAAATTACTATTCAGTTCAGTCGTATCAATTAATCGTTCAATTAATTAGGCTTAGTATTTCAAACGGATGGTAGAATAATAAAAAGTCACTGTATTCAAAACGCATTCAATCGACCAAGATGGGTCATTTGTAAAAAAAAGTAAAGTTTGAGATGTACTACACAGTTTTCATTGTAAAATAAACATCTATTCTATTCTATGACATGCTGTAAGCTGGTCGTGTAAATAATTGAGTGAAAAAAAAGCAAAAATAGTAAACGCCATTTCCACGGTAATACCTACCTGTTGCCGATAATATTTACGACACAGAAAAAAAAGGTATTTAGTACGAACGCAGTATTTATTATAGTGATAAATTAATTTCTTCTGTAGTGTCTGTATACGATACCCATTGTTCTTCTGGTGCTTGTGGTATTAACGACCCAATTTTGATAGTGTCATTTACATAGACATGTCAGATCACTATCAGTATCATTTTGATAGTGATTGTCACTATCAAAATTGGGTCATTAATACCACAAACCAATATGCTAAGACACAAGTTCTGTAACAATGACCTTAATCTAGATCCCTTATTAATCTAGATTATTTTCCAATTAACTGTAGAATTGGTTCTTTACTTGTTCCAAAATCAATAAATAGTTGAATCATTGAGTTGGTAAATTAATGGATTCACTTGCAACTGCCATATAAAATATATATGAGAATCACTGTAAAAAGGCCATAACTGTTAATAAGGCTGGTGGTGTCAATACCTAAGTCTATTTTCTGTGGTAATTGTACAAAAAATTAAACAAAATCGCGGTGTTTGTCAAAAGAACCATACAGAACTGTATAAAAACTAACCGTAAAAAATCATGCGTATTAGATTTAAATGTTGTTCCAACAGTAAAGGAAGCGTCAGTGAACGAAACTTATGACCCCCGAGAGGCTGAGTAGAGGATAATGTGTTATTATGAGTTATGATACTTGTTTTATGAACCTGCAATTCAAAACAACAACTAACGGTACACTACGGTAAGTTTTCAAAGTTATATTTTGGGAAATGCCGGGTTAGTGATCTTGACGTTAGGTGCAACATGAGACAAAGTTATCATGTTCTCTATATTGATTTTCAAATATGTCGTGCTGTAGTACTCGTATTCGGACATTTTTAAGCATTTGATATCTAACGGAAATAGTTTTAGGGATTCAACGACAGTAAAACATATATCTCTTGTGTTTTTAAAATGTTTGGATCAGCAAATACATAATCATGTTTTGTGGTATCCAACGCAAAAAAGTTGGTATTTAAAACTGGGATCCAACAAGAACATTTTATTTTTGGGGTCTAAAAGTAATCAGATGAATCTGGGTGGAGCGGAAAGGACTGTCAGACTTTTACATAGCATGTACTCAAACTGACGGAAAACCACACTGTTCCTTCACATTCCCTTTGCTTTCCAGTGCGAAGCCCTTTTAAGACTGTCACACGAACTCGGCTGGCCGCGTTCCAGGGCTGGTGTACCCTTTAAAACAGTTTCGCGTCTCTGGCAGGATAGTCAGTTAATGTCTTATGTCAGTAAGCAGTCCGTATAAGCTGATTGACCCTTAATTGTTCCGTTATGAGTGAAAGACGTTTTTTTCTATTCCTACATTTTTCTCAAACGATACCGTTAAGTTCTACCGAGTGAAGCGTAGAAAATACACAATCTTCCATCACTTTTATCGTAGAAATGTTCAAAATGTTGTTTACCAAATCCTTTTTACGTTCACGCATGAATAGTCACCACTCGACTGATTCACTGAGTCTGCGCGATAAAGTCCGAAACTTTCGTTCAAAACAGTCAAAGCAGAACAATCTTTTGTGTAGTACCGCCTCTCTATACCTATCGACTTTGCCGACCTCTGGATTTGTATTTAAAGTCCTGGGATCGAAACAATATAGCGGTGCTAAGGTTTTGAAAGTGACTAAATTTAGAAAAAACCTACGTAAATAAATAAAATTAGAATGTTAAATAAAGTATCTCTAAAGATGCGCTTAATACTCTTAGGTAAAACCCGTACAAAGTCGATTTTAAAATCCAACTTGACCACTAAAAGAATTTATCTCCGTTCTTACAAGCAAGAAAGGTGTGCAAAGCTTCTAAAGGATGGTCCGATACGATTTGGTTAAAAAAATACAGTAGAGAAGAATTGGAACAGTCTTTGACAAGCACTTGGACGGGCGGGCCCGCGCCACCGTGTTTGCTTAGCGCGAGTTCGCAAATGCTACTGATTGCTTGTTTGTCGTACGAAATTTTTATTTCCTCGAGCAAAGTTCACCGTTAAAGCCTCGCAATTTAGATCTCAAGGTATATACCAAACGTTTCGATTGAGCACACACGGGTTAGCATCTTTGAAGTTTTCAGCCACTCCAGGTACTTACTCTATTGGAACCATACACAAATATGCAATGAAGTCCATCAAAAATCTATGGAACAAGAAAGTATAACGTTTAGGCGTGATACAAACGGAACCGTCGCTTCAGTTATCTTTTATTCACCACTGTTTTATTTACACATACCGAGTAGGTATTGTTATCTGGTATTTTTTCCAACATTATTTTTGTTATCGTGGAATCCAGTTGGAATCGGAAGATATTCCGGAGCGAGCTCGTATCGACAAGCGGCTTAGTTTAAATTGAAACATATTGGCGGGGTAGGGAATCCTTACCTTACGTGTACACTTCCATCTGTTCAAATAAAGTACTCGTACAGACGGCGTGTCGCTGTTCCCTTGTACAATGAACGTCACTACGTACCGCGTACCTACCGACTACCGCTACCGAGAGACGTGCACAATAGTTTTATTATACGTTACTTAATTGATTTTATTGTTTTCTCAAGCTATTCCATATACGCTATTTATTGAATCGGGCATGTTCATGTTACGTAACGTGCGGAAATATAAAACGAAGCTGACGGATTCCTCTTTATGTATTCGATCACGTTTCAAAACTGGGCGTGCACGTAGGCATATAAAATATGGTCTATTAATATGAAGAGCTGTAAAGCAATAAAAATATCACAGTATTGTGAGGATGCCACGGTGTTGTGAATTTTACGGCGCATGCACTCTATTTCAGTTATAGCATTTCAGTCAGAAATATTTTATTACACTTCCTATTTTGCTGAACGGCGCTCACGATTGCACGTGTTATGAATTTCAAATTATGTTCTACCATGAAGTTTCATGTCGCACAATATTTTATATTGCTTTACAGTTAGATGCAGGCCGCACTGAATGACAATTTGAAACAATGAAGCGTTTTACTGTTGCTATATGAATAAACGGCGACGCGCATCTCTGATTTCAGTAATTTCTTATGCGCCGAGGCGCGCGCGATGAAGCGGCAAACGCGTGTATATAATTCAAGGGCAGATGTTAGATGTCGGCTCTTGTAAGGTGTTCAATTTATTCGGCCCGTTACATCTCTAATCTCACACGAAGCCAGGCGCGCGATTGGTAAAAGTACGTACATTCGGTATCATCTGTGCTTGGCTTGACGGAGGGGCGTGTATTAGTTATGTAGATTCGCACGCTTCAGGAATCTGAACGGGGACAATAGCCACGAGATTGTCGTTTGTATTGGTCGCGACGTACGACCGGAGGATTCTCATGAAAATACATACACGCACTCGGTAGATTTAGTGCGAAATACAGGCAATAAATAACTGACCCGGAAGGGACAAAGGTACAAGAGTATATCGTCCAAATGAATTGAAAAGGCCTCATACATAAAACAACGGCTCCTTCCCCGTTACAACTTAGATATCACCTCGACTGGTGTGAATCACGACGACGCATTTACATAGGCCCACAATACACCGGCTTGTTTGTCAAAACACGAGAAAAATACTCGTTATTTTAAGACTGGAATTAAATTAAAATTGAATTCTCAGTACTAATCCTTGTAGAGGAAACTTTTCTTCTCAGACTCTTTGGACAGAAACACTTCCCATGGTTGCGTTTCGACTTGATCTATCTTGCTTCATTGTGTACAGACGTTGTATCCCAGGTAGTTGGAAATAGGAACAATGTAAGTATTTACAAAGCGAGTTAGTATCCAGTCTGCGTTCCCGGTTGCGTTAGCGATGGTTTTATTGTTTTCAGTCTCTACTGGTTACTTTGTGATCAATTGATTCCGGTCAGGCCGGCACGTCGCGACATCTTGCTAATATTACTTTGTTCCGGTACGTTAATGGAACGGTGATATTTGTTATAAACGTGACGATCCTGATGTTTTTCCATAGTGTGTAGTGTGGTTTCGGAATATTGAGTTTGGGGTAATAATAAAACTTCAAAAACAGGAGAAATAACTGAATAGAAAAATATACTCAAATAATGTTAAAGTTTTCAAAAATACATGACACAAAACAGCTTTCAAAAATAAAACTGGTCACGTCTAGTATGCGTGTAGCGCTTTGGCTATTTGCTACGAAAGCGTAGGCAGCGTAGTCGCGACTACGATGCGGCAATTCGCTTCGTCTACGGCGTAGCACCAGGACATCATACTATACGTAATTACAAACAAGCTTAGTTGCAACCCACACTAGAGTTTTAGAAAACAAACAAACAATAAACCTAACAATGATTTCCCTCGCTTTTCATTGAATATACGACTCAGCCGCAAAGCTCATGTTGTAAAGCAATTAATTAAATGGGTTGCATCTAAACTATTGTGATGTAGGTAAGTTGAAGGGTGAGTAGCAATGCTTTTAGCGCGTGTTGTTATGCAGCGCGGCGGTAGCGGGGCGCCAGCGGGGCGGGAGCGGGGTGCAATCGCGGCGCGGCGCCCACATAAATTCCGATTTATCGCTAACCTGCCGAACTTTCTGGACGTCTCACTCTGCACTCACCTCCCCACGGAAACCTTATTTTATTTAACTTCTTTATACTCCGTTCCGTAGTTTCAGTATACTCCGATAAACATAATTAAATGGCCATTTTCTGACTTATTCTTCTTTTGACATGTTTATGGTTTATTATTTGAGTTTGTTTCGTTTAAAATATTTTGATTTCTCTCAACAATAGTCTTTTATGAGAATAGCTTGTGAAGTTAGAACAAAGAAAGGCGTTATTTCATAAGATGAGTTAATATTTCAATAGAAGGTTTAAGTAACCTTTTGACTTTTAAAAGCGAGTAAATTACAGTTAGCTATATATTCCGTTTCTTTCATATTTTAAATAATAAACTGAGCAGTCAGAACCAATTGTATTGTAAGAAATAAGATACAAAAAACACGACAAAGAATGGTAGAAAGAAATTATTTCACGTCCGAACAACAAAACACAAAGATGTAGTTTATTTGCATTCGCGTAACGTTAAGTCATTTGCAGGGAGAGAAGGAAGCGAGAAAAATAATAGCTAAAGGGGATGGGGAAGAGAGAAAAAAGACAAATTTAATATTGCTAGTCGATGAATGTAGCAGCCGCTTACTATAATAACGCAGGTAGGATACGGCGCCAAGTTTCTTCACAAACAGACCAATAAACGTCGCCACGGAGACAATTTTAGGGGAAGAAAACAATTATTTATCTTTCATATTGATATATGCGCGTGCGATGTGTGTGTCGGTAATCCGCTCACCTGGCTGTTATTGCCCAACTTACATTATTGGAATGAATCCTATTCTGTTATGGGGCATGATCGGTGTTTTCAATATGGGGAGGGACAGAGCTTCTTATGATCGTTGTTCGCAATATGTTGGAGCGATCGAGCGATCCATGATGATCGTACTATAAAGAAGTACTTAGAGCTAATTTACTGCGTTGGTTCTGTTCATATATAAGCAATCGTAATCAGAGTGTAGTGAGCAATGGTTACAAACGAAAAAAATGGTTACTTAGAGCTTATAAGTTTGTATGTCTGGAAGTTAATATGTAGGGGGTAATTCTTCGGGTTGTAAATGTTGAAAAGACGAACTGCGGTCTGAGAATGAAAAGGGCTTTTGGAGGAACAGAGTAGGTTTTTATTCAGTATGTGTCTGACACTATCATCCACTTCATCCAATATAGGGATCACTCACTCATTTGAAGACTTTCTATTCCGAAAATTTTGAACCATACATAAAAATGGGACAAAAATATTTCAATCAATTGATGAAGAAGTAGGTTAAAAAAATTGGAAATCTTCGGATTGCGATAATGTTCAAAAGTCGTCCTAACAGCGGCACTCGAATGCAAAGGGCCTGAAGGAACGTTTATAAGGTAGATTTTAGAAAATACGAGTCCAAAATGCCCTTCCCCGGATGGTGGAAGTCCATGAGGGTTTTCACATAATGCGAGAGAAGCCACTGTGCAAAACCTTGTTAAAATATCGTGGAGGGACCAAGCGATGCATGATCTTTCACAATATGGCGGCGCCGTGGAGGGATGCATGTTCGGGTGTCGTCGACTTTCGTTCTCCTTGAACACTGTTTGATTTACGATGTTATTGTGGCTCTATAGTCAACGTCGGCTTGATGTGAAGCCGATGTGTCGTGCAGGTAAACATAAATTATAGTGACAGATAAATATTGTGAATTGAATAAATGTACTGTTATTAATAAAAGTTTTTTTTTTATTACAGTTTTGGCCATTGCTGTATTTATTTTGTGCCTATAAAAATCGTTTCATTCATAAATATTGTTTTTTTTTTAATGGGGTCATTACAAACTTCTCCTGAGGCGTAGATGCGTTCGCGGGACTATCTCGTCAGGAAACCGTGACCCTGGAACGTAAAGGGATATTGAAGGATCACCGTGGATTTTAATCAGTACAAGTCTTACAGTCTTTCCCGGCTCGCTCTGGAGGCTAATAAAAAGGCTATCTTTTTACTTCTCGGATATAACAGGGTCTCTAATAAATAACTACAGTTTATTTCTACATGTCAACTTTAAACTCTAATCATAAAGTTGAATTTTAATTAGTGCAGGCTGTGATTTCGAAGCTGCGCGCAGGGCTGTGTTGGAAGAGAATAGTATTGCAGGGCACGACCCAAGCTGCTTTATTATTAAAAAATGTATATAAATTCAATACTCACACAATAATAATGAAGCAGGATAAATATTTAAATTGGAACTTATGCAAGCCCACACGTGCCGGGAACAGGACCGTGCAAGCCAATTAGTGATGTTAATATGAAGACAATATTGTGCCGGGAAATTAAAACGTAACAAGCAAAGGTAAGTATTCTGTACAGATGAAGTCATATAAGCTGTTTAGAACGTATACAGGGTTATTTCTAAAATATGAACAACCTTTCATAGGCTGAAAGTCGTGAAAAATGTGTTTCATACAAAATTGAGTTTTAAAGAGAAGTTGTCGATACCTATTTACAGAGAGGAGATAGACACCAAACAACCCACTTTTGATAAACTACAAGAATTCATTGTCAAAGCACAGCACAAGTTCCACCCGTTTCACGCATGTTTGTTGTGCTACATCTAAAGCTGGGTGCTCACTTAGCAGTGTTGCATGTAACGTAACAGATACTGTATCAACCTGCAAGTGGGTACACTTTGCTGCGAGCCGCCTTTGTGTTCGCAGTGATACTGCCACTCGGCGGGTCACTGCGAGCTTACAGCGCTCCACACGCGAGCGGTTCGCAGCGGGCTCGTATCTACGTACCCTCTTGATACCGTATTTGATACGTTACATGTAACACTGCTAAGTGAGTACCCAGCTTAAGCCCTCAAAAAACACTACGAACACCTAAGCCTACAGTTTTGAAAGAGAAACCGCAACCAAGAAGCTCTGGTGTCGCGGGACTGTGTTATTAGGTAACGGTGGCCTCGGAGCAAAAAGGGCTATTGAACGAGACCATGGATTTTAGTCAGTACAAGTCTGACAGTCCCTCCCTGGGTGGGAGGACTCATTTGATTATTTTACCACGTAAAAAAAAACAAGAGGCTACCAAAAAGACGAGTTGGAAAACTATCCAATGTCAATATTTCGTAGAGGCGAGATTACTGCCCACTAAGTTGTATAGGTATACGTCACTTCTTGCAAAAACTAAATTCACTACGTGTGCAAGACGGATGTGTGTTCCGCCTCTCTTCGAATAACTTTAAAAGATTAGAAAGTTTGCCTCGCTGTGGTGTTGTCCTGTTGGCTGCTCCGTCCCCCCGGACGCATTATGGTACTACCAACCTAATGCTTACACATAAAAATAAAGTCACAACATTTGTTAGTTCTAGAAGTGTCCTTTTACACAGGTACGTGACTTAAAACCTTGTACATCTGTACGGTCGGTACGTAACTGGGGGTCTAATCTCGAAGCATGAAATCCGCAGTTTCGGCCTTTCGTTACGGGTTACGGTTACGTTTTGAAAACGAGCCGTAACTAAGAATGAATGATATTACGATTTGACAGATAGGCGCCTTTCAAGTATTACGTAAGCAGATTTATTACAATTATTTACCCCCCGTCCCCCTTAAACGTATGCATTATTTGTGGGAATGCCCGGCAATGCAATCAACCAAAGACAATGTGAGGGTTGCTATTCGTGTAAAAAGGTAAATAACTACCTATGACGTAATCTTCATCTAGACTCCCCTACCACCCATGTCATCCAAAATAAGCAAAGCAAAGACCCCCCCGCCTCCCCATAGCGCTTATGTAATATTTGAACGGCCCCATTGCTCCTTAGAGTCCGCGCCATCACTCACCGGAACCCACTTTCGGAAAAATTGAAGTACTACATTTTTTTATGTAATTTGATGTAATGACATTGACACTAGCGCCGCGTGAAAATTACTTCAATCGGAGCGGTATTATCCGTCCGCAATTTGACATAACGTCATTTACGTTCGTACATGATATGTATCCGTGTATTCGTTGACGGATTTAAAAAGTAGACACCCTGAACACTGTGTTCGGTTAAGTTCGCTTTTACGCGGATGTTACGATAGTGGGAAAAGGTGTTTTCGTTTGGCCTCCTCGTAGATCCTGCTCATAGTTCATTGTATTTTTTACCGTGCACAGTACAATCATGTAGCCTGTTAACGGTAGACAAAAAAAAAAAACTTTACTTTAAAAAAGTACCTTGATCGAAAAACTAACGTAGGTGCTATGAATTCCTAAACTTCAATCCCCAATTTGTAGCATTTTTTGTGAGGACGCTTCACCTCAACCTCCACATTCTAGAAAACAATTTGTCAAACTGAGCAGTTGAGCAGTACTCTCGCCCACACGCCATTCCAGTAGTATTGCATCTTCGAGGAGCATCTTCATAATATTGCGAAGTAAAACTCCTTGCTCATAAATTGACGTGTTCAGAAGTCGGTGAACTGGCGTAGATTCCGATGGCTTGATGCTTGGGAGCAGTGCATCAACGAGTGCTTTCCTAAAAAAAAAGTGATACATTATTTTTATCGCACACGTTTTCCTTTATTACCGGCTAACGATTTATTAGCGGTTACACGGTTAGCGTACTGGCTGAATGATCGACTGTTGCGACTCATGTGGCGGGTTTGATTCCAATCGGAACAAAGATTTGTACGATCTACAAGTCGTTGTTCTGGGTCTGGGTGTTTTTGTATGTGAGTTTAATGTTTTAAACGCATCCATAACACAGGAGAAATTGCTAGTGTGAGGTAATGGCAGAGCAGGAGGGACTGTGCTGACTAATCCACGATGTTCTTCAATAGCCCTTTACGTTCCGGAGTCACGGTAATTCGTTAGTCCCGCGACCCCGGCAGGCATTGACCCACTGAAGAGGGGCCCCGTCATTGTGCTGACACTCTTTGAGGCGCGCGTGGAACACAACGCGCCGTCGACCCGGGCATGGTCCATGGTCGGACAGCGAGTCGCCCATTACTAGCCGCCCGCATGCCTACGCCTAAGGTGTCCGGAGATCGTTTTACGAAGTGCATCGCCGTGGACGTCTAACACTACGGCTGGACTATGAGGTGGACGCTGTTCTTTCCCTCACGCGTCCCGCCTCCTCCTTCGCTAGCATGACTGCTTCACAGAAGCTGGCGACCGCTTCCTACTCCATCTCGCCCCATAGCATGGCCTCGACCAATGCCGGGCGCGAGAGGTCGCCGCCTATCGCCGTCGTGAGGACACGGCGGTGCTTGCCCAAGCAGGGCTCAATCTCAACAAAGAGCGGTTCATTGCCCTTCAATACTTATTTGAATGATTTTAAAATGGCGGCTGGCATTTTACTGAGAATAATAGGAAGTCTGATAACACTACAAACTGTCTAGACGAATGTTGTAAAAAGATACTCTTAGCTAATTAATTTTGTTAAGGTTTTGTGTCTCACAAAAGAAGTTCTAATTAAATAGAAATCGATTATTCTACTGTTTCTTTAATGTTCGGTATAATTAATATTTTGGTGTCAAAATAGCACAGTTCTGACGTCACTGTTGGCGCAGTGGCTGAGCGAACGACTACTGTGCTGCGTGTCGCGGGTTCGATTCCCGCGTGGAACAAATATTTGTATAACCGGTCTTGCTATTTATGTACGTGAGTTTATTTGTTTAGTAAACGCATCTACGCCTTTTATCGTGGTAAAAATATCAAATGAGTCCTCCAGCCCAGAGCGTGGCGGGAGGACTATCCGACTCGTACTGACTGAAATCCACGGTGACTATAAAAGCGTAGGACCATCTAACTATCAAAAACGCATCCACCACGAAAAGTACTCAAGTGTCACAGAGTCGGTCGCGGGACTGTACGAATTACCGTGACCCCGGTACGTAAAGGGCCATTGAAGGACACCGTGGATTTTAGTCAGTACGAGTCTGACAGTCCCTCCCGCTCTACCCTGGATGGCAGGACTCATGTGATGATTTTACCATGCTAAAAAAAAAGTGTCACAGAGTCGCAAGCTGGTATAAATAAATATAACTTGAAATGCGAATTCTGTTGTAAATCCTCTTCTGTGACAGTAATCTTAATCACTCCTCACCACTGACAGGTCTTCGATTCTTCTCCGATTCTTTGCCGTTCCTTCACGCGATCCCAAAGAGCCAAGAATATAACATTTTATTCAAATATAGTTTCGTTATTTTTAAGACACCTTCTTTGCTGCTATTGTTGAAATATTGCATTAGGTATTCATTCTAAAATATCTTTTGGCAATTGAGAGTATCTTCTTGTTATTTGTAGGTTAAGTAAATTAGGTAGGTAATGACGCCACCCCCCCTAGAGGGCCAAAGCCTGTCGGGGTCGCGGGACTTATGATTTACCGTGACCCAGGTACGTAAAGTCTGACAGAGGACTCATTTAATGATTTTACCACGATAAAAAAGTACATTAGGCAGGTACAGTACAGTGGTGGTCAAGTGGCGGTCTCCGACTTAAGAATTCAAAATTAAAATCAAATCATTTATTTCAAGTAGGCCAGTTACAGGCACTTTTGAATTGTCAAGAGACAAAAGTAAAATAAAATAATTTGAAAATAGTTACGGTGCTACAGTCCCAGTCACAAGACATAAAAACTGTGAAAGTACTGTAGGTGCTCATTCCAAAGCGTAGATCTCTATGGAGAAGAACGGGCAAGAAACTCCATGGACACTCTTTTTCAATCGCTAAAATTATAACAGAACCTTTGTTACATCATTCAACTTGAGATGGTACATTATGTGAGAACGATGTAGCAAGTAAAGTGTCCATAGGAAATTAATATAAAAAAGACAATTCAATAAAATTAAAAATAATTAAAATAAACCGCGGCTGCTAAGAGATGACCAGTCACGACTGACAGCGCCCGTTCACGAACATGACACATGCATCAGCATCACTCAGCTCAACCATTTTGAAGGGAACTAAATTGTCGTTGTGGGTCCAACCAAACAAAGTCAGACGCATGTCTTTGTGTTACTTATATCATCTTCAAAGCGGTGAAGGAAAACATCGAGAAGAAACGCCAATGTTCTAGAAAAAAAAAATGTAACATCTGTCATCTCGCACCTGATTCGCGCGGTGGATTATAGTCCACTCCTTTCTCACTGACAGGAGGCCAGTCTCCCTAGAGTGGGAATATTATAGCTTGAATATGACGACAATAGGTTTATGGTGTTAGTAAAATATAGTACCTAACTGACATATGAAAATACAAAAAATGCTAATAGTTATATTAAATCTTTTTGTTAATAGGTTTTTTGTTTTGTAAACATTTAAATTGAATTGATTGTAGGTATAGTATTTAATATGAATAGTTTGTAAAGTACACAAGTTAGTTTGTCGGACGTTGCTTTGAAATAAATGATAAGTACTCAAAAGCAAAAACTGAGAATTTATATAAATTCCTGTAACTCGGCTCGTGTTCAGTTATAGGAATTTAAACTTGTGCTTGTATTTCGAGCTCAGCATGTTTCTCTTATTAAATACGATATTCTGCTGGATCCCCCAGTAATATTTGGATTACGAGTAGGCGAGATTTTCTCACTTGGTTTATTAGGAGACCGCAATAATTATATGTAACTTAAGCTTTTGCCAACGGTTTCACTCGCTATAAATCTTAAGTTATCAGATAAAATCGGGATAAAAACTACCAGATGTGTTAATCCAGGTTATAAACTATTTGTATTCCAATCCAAATCGGTTCAGTGGTTTTTGCGTGAAAGAGTAACAAACTTTCATGTATATAATATTAGTAGGATTTAGGGGTTGAATAAAAAAAACCTTTTTAATTTGCGTTTTCAAGGGGTCATAAGTGTCGGCTAAACACATTGCAACACTTTTATTCCGCGTAATGTTTTTCAAAATATTATATCATTTTTAATACCGGGTCCAATCGACCAAAGAAAAAATAAAAAAAAATATAAATTGGTTTAATTAAATAAATTGTCCCAACTGAGCGGGATCCATCGACAAAAGAGACTTGTCACCGTGATTCAGTAAAGTCGTGCACAGGAACGTGGATATTGGGAGAATAGAAAAGAGGCGTTTCTTCTCCTCTCCTACTGATATACCCAGCAGTGGGTACACACTGCAGGTTTGTAGTGTCTCTAGTGCCTTTTTTTTTCGGAACAATCCCACCACACTATTCCCTAACCATTGCAGCTTCTGAAAGCCAGAATCAACAGTGGCGACCACAAGAAAAACGCCGAGTCAATAAAGCTCAACGTGTCCCAGACAATGAATTTAACTGTCTTGGATCCCTGCAACGAAATTAATCAGAAAAGAATAGTGTTTAGAGGAGTAGGAACATACGTAGTTGCCTCTACCTACCAACATATACTTCTACATCATAAGGTAGCAAGAGAATTTATGAGGCATTTAATGAGTTCGAAAAACCAAAAAAAAAACCAAACGACCCTTCCGTTCAATTATGTACAAAAACAAACTGCGGAACCTTTAAATTTACTGTCAAAGGAAAAATAGAATGTGAACTGCCCCCGAAATCGCTCTAATCTTCGTTCATTTGTATGCGGGGCGACTTCGGAATAGTCACCTAATTAAAAAGAGTACCCTTTGTGATGCAGATACCGCCGACGTAATCAAAGCTCTGCTCATTTCACCAGCACCCTTCAAATAAATATCTGATCCTGTAAGCCTTCAAGTGTCTCAGACTTTCTTTTTGGCAGCCATTTTAATTAAGGGTCGGTCCAAAATGAAGACTTACAAATCAAAAGAGTATTTCGTCCATTATGCACGGGTTTGGAATAGCGATTCTATTTTGAGGGTCGTTCTTTAAATTGTGTTGGCATTAAAGTCTTTATTATTGATTAATTATTATCTGACAGAACGTTCTCTGTGTTTGTGTTTAAGTAACTAGCTGATGATAGCACCCGGTGCTCGGTTCCTATTGATCGTAGCGTGATAATATATAGCCGTCCTCGATAAATCCAAACTAATATTATAAATGCGAAAGTAACTCTGTCTGTCTGTCCTTTTTTCACGCCTAAACTACTGAACCGATTTGTGTGAAATTTGGTACAGACATAGTTTGGAACTTGAGAAAGGAAATAGGATTATTACAAAAAAAAAAAACAAAAATATGCCGGAATCACTATTCCACGCAAACGAAGTCGCGGGCATAAGCTAGTAGACTATAAAACACAAAAAGAATTTCTCAATTTGAACCAATAGTTCCTAAGATAAGGACGATCAACCAAACAACCTCTTCTGCTTTATAATACTTATTAGTATAGATAAGTAAGTATCAGTTAACTTCAAAAATCTATGAAATGTTTATAAAATTCTAATTGTATTAAAAAAGTCGTGCCCTTATTTTCGAATTATTTTTTTATTTAAAGTGGTTTCACTTAACACTGTCTATTTCAGAATACAGTTTAAAAATATGTCAATATGTCTCAAGCAATTTTATGGAAAACAAAACTTCAGAATGATCACAGATCCTCATTGAAAACTTTTATTGCAGTGACTTTTTGATGAAACTAGTTGTTACTATAATCAGGGTACTACCAGATATTTTCAAAGACAAAAATTGACCGCGACAAATAGTCCAGTTGACGTAGGGCTTTAATATTTTTTATAGAAATTTTAATGACGCCTCCAATACCTTACGACGTTAGTCGACCATGCGACTATCGCAATATAAATCCATAGACGACACGATTCGCGCGATGGCTGAGCGATTGGACTGCCGTGCAACGTGTCGCGGGTTAGATTCCCGCACGCAACAAATATTTGTATGACCTACAAGTAGTTGTTCCGGGTCTGGGTGTTTGTGTATATGAGTTTCTATGTTTGTAAATGCTCCTACGACACAGGAGAAATTCCTAGTGTGGGGCAACATTTTTCTCAAAAATAAAATAAAATCAAATGGGACTGGGCAAGACATGTCTGTCGTATGCCGGACAAACTGTGGGCCAAAATAGCTCAAAACTGGAGCCCTGAGACAGTGAGACGAGGTCGTGGCAGACCGCGAGGAAGATGGCGGGACGAACTGGTCAGGTTCTGTCCGAATTGGAAGGAGGAGCCACGGGCTCGCGAGAAGTGGAAGGAGTGGAGGGAGGCTTTTGCCCAGGAGTGGGACAGAGCAGGCTAATAGAAAAAAAAATAAAGGTTCGTATACAGCCACGCGTCAATGGATGCCAAAGTCGTATGATATTAAAGACGTGTTGCTTTGTGTACAAAGAGTCTTAGTTACAACATTAACTAGAACCTAGCGTTATTATAATTTCGGCTTTGTAATTCAATCGCGTGTCAAAGGCATTAATAATTATTATTTATTGCAATATAATAGTAGGCTTCGAAACATAAATAAATCATTTAAACATTTACCGTTTCATGTTAACCAAACCTTGGAACTGGTAGGAAATTGAAAAGTACTGATTTATTATGTAATTACTATTAATACTGTTTACGTTTTAGGTATTAATTATGATTTCATATTGTTGTTAGGTAATGTTGGCATATAATTAAAGTTTTAATTAAAATGCTTATCGATCCTTAGTAAAAAGTTACACCATTTTAAAAAAATCTTGTTTTGTTCTGGCGGTTAACTTTTTTCATCGTCTATCTGTTTTATTTTTATTTCAATGTCTAAAAATAACTATTATTAGTATCTGGATGTTATTACATTCAAAAACTACGTTTAAAACCCGTAGATTTGTTTCAGAAAATTGTGACTGAATAATTTTACCTTTAATGCTGGGGCCACACTAACGAGAAAAGCCGTTAATTATCGCGATCATGGATGATTTTACGAACATTTAAAGTCTATTATCGTGAAAATTAACGGCATTTCTCGTTAGTGTGGCCCCAGCATAAGAGATCGAAAAATATTCATCCAGACCTATTTCAAGCATAGTAAGGCTACACAGTCCAATGGTGCCTTTACTAACTGCACATACTTAGACTTAACAAGGTAACTATTCAAAAATCCTGTCGTAAACTTGCGCACTAGCAGAGCAAGTTGTTACGATGACAGTTTCATGAGATGCCAGGAGAAGCCGCCGACGGTCATTTGCAAGCAGTCCGCCTCTCAAACTTACTGCCACAGACCACGTATACGCTGTTATTGCATTCTGCGATGCCTAAACGTCAGTTACCCGCTAGGAATGGAGTTTGAGCAACTTGTTCACTCGTTTGAACGTTCTAGAACATTCCAAAGTCTGTTCTGTTGTTTTTTTTAATAGTTTGGTTGCTACTAAACAAAATCTGACGAAGACTGCTTGATGGTGGAATTTTGTGTTCGAAATTGAAATTTTGAATCGATTCTTTTTTTTTGTCAATTGGATGGATGCAACTGCCAGTTTCTTTTAAAGTCATGTTAATCAAGCTTTAAAAAACGCCGCTAATAAATTGATTGGGCCTTACCTTTACCTAAGCATAGGTCACAAAATACAAAAACGTTAGCACATCTAAACAGATACAATTGTTACTCAATTCCCAGTAAAGCCAGCGTGGCTTGGTCAAACAGAGAACGTTGTACTTTTCCGACCATTTCCCAGCATAGAGGGCGTGCTCGTCGACGAGCGCAACGCCCTCTGCCAGCTAATGAATAACATGCAAATGACGGTGTCTAATGAAAACCACACTCGCCTCTTTGCTGACTAAACTTTTCATATAGTTGGCGGTCACTGGCATGAAACTTATGATATAGAGAAGCGGATTAAATTCTTTTTTTTTTCTTTAAGTTTATCGGGGAAAGTAGTCTATTCTTAACGTAAACTGAATTTTGATGCTTTAACATACTTATGGAAGAACACAAAAGTAAAAACACAGGGATTTAAAATACCAATTGAAAAAAATATTATAGCAAGTACAATAATAGTAGATTATGCACCCAGGGGCTAAAGTTGTGTCTTATGTCACGGGCGTCATATTGAATCTCGAGCGCAATGAAGGATTCGGGATTTAACTCCCGAGCGTAGCGAGGGAGTTAAGAGTTTAACTCACGAGCGAAGCGAGGGAGTTAATACAAGAATCCTGAATGCAGCGAGGGATTCAAGCTAGCCCAAGGCAAAGACACCTTTAGCCCAGAGGAGGATACTCTACTTTTTACACCTACTGTGAGAAAATAATAGCCATAGTACGAAAAACAAAGTATTTATTAAATAAAAAAACAGTAACGCGTAGTAAGGGTTTCGAGAATAGCTTTCCTCTTTCTGGCACACTAAATCAGACTTGGCTGTATGGGCTCAGCTCCCTTTGCCTGCCCCAAAGAGGGACGAAAAGAACCAAAAAAAAAATCTAGGCTGCATGGGCTAGATAGATCCCTTTGTCTTCCCAAAAGGGAAAAGAAAATTAAAAAAAAAAATCTTTCTGGCACCAAAGGGTGTTTGTTGTTTATAAACATATTCCAAATTCAAATCACATTATTGACCAGCGGGTAATAATGAAATCCAGTACAACATTATTGACCGGCTGTGCCCTCGGCCACTAATGACTCACTTTAGGTTAAGGTTGCTTGACATATAATTTGACATTTTCGAGCAGGTGGTGTGAAAAATTCTATGCTGCTTTATATTATGCTTTATAATGACTGATATTTTATTCGTATTAATTCAAAGAACTTTTCAGTATTTTTAAAATTATCAAATGAGTCCTCCCACCCAGGGCTGGAAAAAGCACTGTCAGACTCTTACTAACTAAAATCCATGGAGTTCCTTCAATAGCCCTTTATCTTCCAGGGTAACGGTTACCTGATGAGATACTTAGTTCCACGACCCAATACATAAGCCTTTAACTTATAAAATGATCATATCGATGAGCGTTCCCAACACTACCATGCTTCGTTTACATACGTATAGCAGTCAAGTGTTCGCTGGCACAGGATGCTTGCTAACAATCAAGACGCACTAGCAAGTGGGTTTGCGTGTAATCGGCTCAGGACATACAGCATTAGCATATCCATTGCGATATGTAAGCGAGCGTCCGCCAACACTGGCCGGGATCCCGCTCAATTGAATACTGTATTCATTATCGATTCTAGTTGCCACAGATGTTTGTGGCCAGTACTGGATGTAAGTACTAGGGATGAGTAGAAACTGTTTTGTTACAGATTGTGAAAATGAAATTGAGTTTTTGATCGATTACGATTGACCATGTTTATTAGATAACGGCTTGAACATTTACAACTAATCAGAAATTATTGAAATCGGATACACATAAAAACATGTTAAATATCTCGTTTTAAGTTCTTATTATAGTGCTAACAAAATATAATGGATTTTTTTTATTAAATCAAGACATATTTTTAAGTACTAACTCTGTCAGTCTTGCTTTTATTAATGTCAATTTACATAAATATTAAGTGACATGACACCTAATTAATTGCGTAAATATTATTGCTCTGTTGGCATATCAATACTTTTATACATTTAGGCATAAAATGTCGCCTAGTGCTACTCAAAAGTGCATTAGTTTCCTCGAATACGATGTGACACTTACGTAGGCAGGGGTAATGAATACATAACTTACGAAAACACAAACATTGAAAGCCATCGCCCGAAGAGCTCAGGATTACCCCTTTCAAAACAAAAGCAGCAAATAACCAATCTGATCAAGGGTTGAAAGAACAACGAAACACCTACTAAATCTATATACCCAATTTATATAGTGAAAATATATTGGATTCGCCACTCGTACATACATAGGTATAGAAGATTTACGTGACAGAACTACCTCTGTTTTATATCGAAGATAAAGTCCTTTAGATCCGATTGAAGACGAGACGTCGAGACCCCGATTCAATTGTTGTTAGGAACTTCACAATATGGGAAATTGACAATATGCTCTTCGAAGGGACCTGTTGCGAACCAACTTTATCAAACGCTTTTATTCAACGCCAAGTTGACTGAGGAACTTTATTACGCTATACGTAATATCAAATATGTTTTAAAGTTAGTTGGCTAAGACACGTAGTCTTGTTTCTTGAAACTTAATTCTGAGCAGGCTATAGGATTTTCAGCTGGGGCTGAAGTGAGTAAAGTACGAACTAATGAGTTATATTGTCATAAAATCAAAAGCTATTAAATTAATTGGTAACTGCGCTAATAAGTATAAAAAAAAAACACAAATCACTGTATCTTTTAGCACTTCAAAAGAAATTGGAAAAAAATATTCGTTAAAATAAAATGGTTCGAAATCAAAATGGCGGCTGTAGTATCCTTTATAAAAACACACCAAAGTTCTTTTTTTTTAAACAAAAAGGAAACTAAAATGATTCAAATGAGGAACTTCCACTTTTTCAAATTCATTCTTAATTTGAAACATTTTAGTTTTTCGAACGATGTTGGTGACATATTGAAAAAAAAAGCAGTTTTGAATTTGATAAGTGCAGGCGATCAGTGCTCAGTGTATATAAATTACTTATTGCTGTAGTCAGATGAGTGAGTAAGGTAGGTAAATATTTTAATTATAGTAATAGTTTTCAGTAAGTATAATCTATGCATTTTATCTTAGTAATTAATGTCCCACTGCTATGTGTTGCAATTTAAAAGAAAAAAAGGTTAATAAAAAAAGATATTTAATTTTAAACTGGTTGTACGTTCGAATTTGAATTTCATAAAAAAAACCTTCTTAAATTATATTCCTACTTAATTATTATAATAAATAAAGACTAAACGAGTACGTACAAAAACTTAATCTAGACACATTACGGTTCACAAAAATATTTAATTTAAAATTTTATGAGTACAAATACTTCCATTTGTTAATTTAGGTTTACTCATCACAGTATTTCCATTATTAATTAAATTGGCCACAACGTTAGCCACAAGTACAGAAGATTTTAATACAAAAGCATGATCTACGTTAATTCGCTTTAGTGTTACGTGTTGCGTTTTTAAATCTGCTATATGATGCATGGGTACCCATGGGTCTTCCTCACTGTAGGATACACTAGTCATATGCTTTACTTTCTTAATGGCAGACGTGTTCAGTCGGTCTATTCTGTCCATCGCCTCATATGCTAACAACATTGATTTTTCCTGCACCATTGGGTTAAGATATATCTTTATTCGGTTCACATAATGTGAAGGCAAAGAATTAAAATATATAAAAAGCTTAATGCCAAACAATGTAATTGTTGGTACTAATTGAATAATAAACAAGAGTAGAAGTAGGAATTTATGGAAGAATTTAACGTAATTGTTCACGAGTTTTCCATTTCTGGTTGCTGAGAATTTTTGTAATGTCGGGAATAGTAAGTTTACTGAGGAGATTCTTTCCGTGAGGTACTCGTTCTTATCCAGGAGTTCCATCAGCATCCAAGCCCCGATTGAATGGCCAATGAGATGTAGTTTGGTATTCTTATCGAAGTAATTATTAATGAGATCCAGTTTGTGTTCTATTTGACCCTCTGTGCTGTATAAGTTCCATATTCGTGGAAATTTCTCGTTTTCAATATCGATCTCGTCGTGGCCGGCGTGACCTGAAAAATATAAATACAAATATTAAATTTTCATGCCTGAAAATTGCAGTGACTTGATAGTGCACTCGTATATAGGTATAAAGACGATTAGAGATTGAAAGATTGAGAATGTGTATGATCTTTTCAATTTTACATATTATTAAATAAAGTCGCTACCATGCTCTGTTCGCTTAGACCTTTTAAACTAAGCAATGGATTTAAACGTGGTTTTCATCTATAGATAGCATGATTCAATAGAAAGGTTTAAAGTTTATAAAACATCTCTATTGCAGCCGTAAGAAGCCGCGAGTCGTTAGTTATACAAACAAGACATAAGATAAAAATTAAGTAATACAATCATGACATAGTTATCTTATCTACCGAACTGCTATTATTGTAGGTCACAATATAAAATAACACCTGTGTGATTGAGTCATTCTAATCTAATATATAATAATAATATGTGAAGGCAAAACTTTGTAGGTTTTTTTATGAAAAATTACGCGAATTAAGATGTATAAAGGGTACAGTTAAAGTTTATGAGAAGGAGCGCAGAAAGCTAATATTTATAGCCGAATTTTTCACTAGTATTCATTTATTGGGTCGCGGGACTTACGAATTACCGTGACCCCGGTACGTAAAGGGCTATTGAAGGACACCGTGGATTTTAGTCAGTCAAGTCTGACAGTCCCTCCCGCTCTGCCCTGGGTGGGAGGACTAATTTGATGATTTTACCACGATAAAAAAAAGAAAAATACGATTCAGTGGTTTTTGCGTGAAAGAGTAACAAACTTTCACGTTTATAATATTAGTAGGATTTAGGGGTTGAATAAAAAAAACCTTTTTAATTTGCCTTTTCATGGGGTCATAAGTGTCAGCTAAACACACCCTGCTTTGGGTGGGAGGACTCATTTGATGATTTTACCACTATAAAAAAAAAAGTATTCATTTATTAGATATAGATGCCAGCACATCACCCTACCCCAATCTGCTGTCTATCCGTCCGTCACCAGTCTGTTTCTCATGAACCTTTATAGTTAGACAGTTTTCAAAGATGTTGTATTTCTGTTGCGCTTACTACAATTCCAGAATAATAAAAAAAAAATAAGGGGGCTCTCATACAAAAAATATGATTTTTTGCTCGATATTGATCATGGCAACAGGTAGACGCTTGAAATATCCACAGAATATTAGTTGTATATTCACTAAAGAATAAACAATAAAATAAAACATGTATTTAAGGATGCTCATAATAAAACAAACGTGATTTTTATAGATAATGCTACGGAACCCTATGTGCGCTAGTCGGAATTGAACTTGACCTGTTTTTAATAGATAAGGGTAGGTTGACGTGCTGGCATGTGTACTTAAATATAGGCTACGCGGAGATAAGAAAATATCTATATTTAGGCACATAAATATTAGGATGCGTCAGTCCCACACGTGCTATGTTTGCCTGTCACCTACAATGATAAAAATATCGGCAGATAAGATTACTATTACGAGATTCGATTACTCATCATCATAACATATATCGGTTACTCAGTCAAGTGCCCAAAATATGCGTAAAATGTTTTATTGTTGGTGATTCAAGTATTGACTCGCATCTTGTTTATTTATAAATAAGTACGCCAACAGTCATTTTTAGTCTACATCTACACTGATATTAAAAACAGGAAAGATTTGTATTTTTGAGTGTGTATGTTTGTAATGAATAAACTCAAAAACTAAGGCAATAACCCCCCCCCCCCCTTATTGCCTTAGTTTGAGGAGGAAGTGAGCGGGCGAACGACGCGACGTTTTTCTATATTTGAAATCGCTTGGGGTCATTTTATCGGGCAAGCTGCGATTCCGGCGTTGTAGAAGGAAGAGGCGGATGTGTGAGGGAGAGACAATACTCAATATCTGTGTATGCAAGTTTCTATGTTTGTAAACGCACCCACGACACAGGAGAAATTCCTAGTGTGGGGCAACGTTTTTTTTTTTATTAAAAAGACTTCACGTCACGCCCCAGCCGCTGCAGAAAATGCCCAGGGCCAAAGTGGGCGTGGGTTTGCGGACGGCAAGTAATGTGAAGCTCTCCGTCCGATCAAATACTCATTTCAAGGAGCTGTCAGCAATTTGATGGGGCCGCGGGACCAACCCTAATTCTTATTAAAGCCACTGTTCCCAACATAGAGGTGATGTGACGATTAACTACAAATTAATGGGGCAAGTATTTTTGTTTTCTTTATATTGGGCGTTGTAGATTTCAGGCAAAGAAAATATTATTCATTTATTTATTTATGTACACAGAACACACAAGTACAAGAAATAACATTTAGATAAAAGAGCAGAAAGGCACTGCTTATTTCATTAAGAAATCTCTTCCAGCAGACCAACAACAGAAGAGAGATAGATATTCATATACATTTCATTCATTCATTCATATACTGCGTTGACCTTGAATTCTGGGAAATAGCTCTGTATCCATTATAGCCGAAAAATACAGCTATTACTTTCTCTTGCTTCACCCGACTGCCTCTTTGGTCTAGTGGTCGCATGCGCGACTGCTGAACAAGAGGTCCTGGGTTCGATTCCCAGATCGGGCAAAATGTTATTGGGTATAACTTTTTTATTTCTGAATTTGAATAAAAGTTGCAAGCCCAAAGTTGTAGAGAACTCAATTTGCAATGAAATGTCTCTACTAATTTTCTGAACGACCAATAGTTAACCATATAAATAATAAATATCATCTACATCCCTTTTTCCAAGATGGCAGCCGCGGGTTTAGGGATTTGAGCGACTCCACAAACTTTAATATATAAAATATACCGATGGGGAGTGACATCTAAAAGTTTGAAGTGAGTCCTGCGACCCTCGTAATTTTTCAATGGATTACTCATCGCTGGGATTCGAATCCGTGGTCATTGGCGGAGAAGGCTAACGCATTAGTGTTTTGCAGTGATAACTCCTTTCTTTTCGCAATAAACAAGTACTCGTAGGTATACAACATAATATTGAATTCGATCTACGAGCTGAGTGCTGACGTCTTCGGTACCGCTACCAGTTTGCAAGAAGATTTGCCCTCACAATGTGTATGTGTTACGTTTGACCACAGTCTCTGCTATCTTAATAGCTTATTGGTGTTAACCCGATATTACCGAAAAACGTCAGCTCATAGTTTGAACTCAACATTCTATCGTAAACCACATGTTTATTAAGAAAAGAGTTCAAAATCCAATAACATCTGAATCAAAATCGCTTACCGACTATGCATACGGGTAGTTGAGTTCGACGATGCAATTGGTTCGCAAACTCCGTGTAGAACTCCGGTATCCCCGGACTCCCAGTTATAACAACAATCACTTCCGAACAACATTTGAATGGATCACCGACTGTTAGTAAACGAGTTTCGACTTTATTTAGACGCTTTGTTATGTACATTTTGACTTGTGTTATTTTTTATGAGAGTTGAGAATCGCGCACGACATGTGCTGCGTCAACGACGGTCAACTGCAACTAAACTGATCATATTGAAATCAGATATGATTGTATCAGCACAATCACTAGACATAGACTATAGGTATCTATGGAGTTGTTAGAACTTTCAGGTGATGATACAGAGCGATTTATATATTTTTTTCCTTATTGCCAATGACGTTTTTTTTATTAGTTTTTTGTTTCGGGCTACTATGACATCCATAAATTATTATTATTTACTAACACAAGTGTTAGTAACTTAACCAAAAGGTAAATTATGAGAGGATTGCCTATCCACTAAAATACCAAAATACAGGGATATAAGTCTAAAGTTAATGAACATATTTTTAAAATTATTAGTTAGTTAATTAATTATTCGTTATTATCAGTTTCCTTAACTGTATCACACCATAAACTTAATTGTTACTATCATGCTTAAACTCGGTTACGTTGGTTTAACGTTTACTTCGGAGTCAATTTCAATAATTGGTATAGTAAGTAAATTAATTGGTCAGTGGGTCGACTTAGTAATTACTTGCGGCCTTCACATTTTTGTGGGTTGAGGTGCGAATATTTTTTATTTAAACTAAGTCATAGAAGAAACTGTCCTTGTTAGATAAGGTAAGGATTGGTGTGGAAATGTGTAGATTAATAGTACAGCCAGCAAAATAGTTAGGTATACAGGCAGAAAGTTTTAAACAGTTTTCCTGTATACGAGTTGCATGCTTTTATGCTACACGTATGCATTTTTTGGCTGTATGCTACATGCAGCCATAGATGTTGGTTGGTAATGTTGTTGGTTGGTACACATTTAAACTTATAATACAACATTTTGAAACCCTTTGCTGACTGTACATACATTTTGTTATGTTAACAACGTTTCAAACAAACTCAATTAACATATCGATACAACTATTCCTTGTATTTCATGAATTTCATTTAGGAATAACCCGTACTGTGAGCTAATGAATTAATAATTAAACTCCGCGCTTTAGTGATGTGACAAGTGGCAATCCCATTTGAATGAACGCGTAATGAACGAATGAGGTGAACTAAATAAGAAGTAACCACAGTTTAAACATAGACTAGTACTGTATATTATTAACCTGAAGACGAAATTGCGGCCCTAAACAAAAATGAAATATATTACGAGCGAATACGGTCCGTTTATCATACAGTGAAATCCATTAAGTAAATATAAAACAGACTTTATAGTTAGACGAATATGGTTTGTTTTACATTGTTGGTTTTTGGTACAGGTGAGTGACACCATCGCGTATGGTAATAGAGGGTTGTGTGATTTGCGCTCATGAGATTCAATTTCACGCACCTGTATGATTGACGGGGACATTATGCAGGTGTTCAGCCCTCCACATAATTTACTATTTTATCATTTCTCGGGATGTCGTTTGTTTAGCGAAGAGAATTATACTTAATGCCTCATATTATTTTAAGTTGTATTTTTGTACGGAAAAATGCTATGAGTTTGAACCTTATCAGGGCTTGCAAATTGCTGGAGTCTACTAAGTAGGGAGGGGGGTCGTTCTGACTTTATCACGTCCGACATTATTTAGTTAAATCGAGGAGTTGTTACCCGTGAGACGTTGTCGAGTTTCCTCTGAGTTTTCCTCGTACGTACGCTTTGAGATAGGGATGTCATCGAATTGGAACTGGCTGTATACAACTGCTGTGGTATTGTTTTTTAATGAGCAAAAATATTTTGTCGCATGTCGATGTCGGCCCAGAACTGAGATGCGAGTTTGGCACTTTGGCAAGCGTCTTTCAGTTCCTGTAATGACGACAAACTATCGACAAAACACGGTATTAGGTGTGCCAGGGCTGCGGGGTTACCTTAAAGGGGTGACGTGGCCTTGGAGCGCAAAGGATGTCTGTCAATTGTTTCTGCATGCACTGGGTTTCATGTGGTGTGATTTATTTTTGAAAAAGACATGGTCAAAAATAAAATTTCTTCAATGCAATACAATACTGTACAACTTTCAGGGCACGTTGGCGCAATGATTGAGTGATCGATTGCTGCGCAGCGTGTCGCGGGTTCAATTCCCCCACGGAACTAAATATTTGTACGTCCGTGTTTAAATGACGAACGACTTACGAACGTGTTTAAATGTTTTTAAACGCACCTCCGATACAAGAAAAAATTCTAGTGTGGAGCAATGTTTAAAAATTTTTTATTAACGTTTGTTAAACGATTATAGTAAATAGCAGTCAGTAAATAAGACATATATTCCTTTTCATAGACATAAAAGTTTTTTATGTTAATAAAGTAGGTAAACAGCGTAAATATTCAGTTGTAACCTATTTATAACGTACGATAGTTAGCTTAGTTAGTGGGGATTCCTACGTAGTTTCGAAAGTTGTCTGCGAATTAAAACTTAATTCTAAATTTATATAAAGAATGTATAGCGTTATCCTATTATTTAAGATATTATAATCATTCGCATAATCCGCCGTGTCTGAGAACTCTAAATACAGATAAGTCTGTTTTATAAATTAGAATAATACATTTTTGGAGTTTCTCTTGTTTGTATGGTCCAGGCGTCAATGAGTGGCTTACAAATGTAACTGAAATTAAGAAAGAGAAAAAATTCACAATTGTAACTGCAGTTATCTATCGGTTTCTTTGGTATACTGTCCATTAGGGTTATTGGACTATTTATTTTCCTATAACCAACTCATTACTTAACCGATGCGCCGTTGGTCTGTACCTGTAAGATTAGTTACAAATTTAAAAAAATTGCTCTAGACTTTGCTTCCCTCTTCCCATCCCCTGAGTCTCATCTATCCCTGTATCTAAATTAGTCCAGCAGTTTATGCGAGTAAGCGTAGCAGATTAACAAACTCACTTCATTGAAAATGAATGCGGAACTTTATGTGGGACGTCTAACAACATATATTGCTGATACGAAGAATGTCATGAACATTAGTACCTCGTATTTCATAACAAAAGACGTAAAAAGAAACAATTCTGCTGAAATAATAATGATGTATCATTACTTTGTTTTAAAATATTACGCGATGAATAATGTGTTTAAGTTGCATGATAAATCGAGGTTACTGAATAAGTAACCTACCTACCTAATAAGCTGTTTATGGATCGAAGTGTGGTTAGGTATGTTTATTTTATTCGCGACGCCATTTATTTTTTGTTGAAGCTTGCATTTAAACAGTCGTTTCTCAATAAACATGTTTTCTTAACACTTCCCGGTACGAATCTTATGGACTTTGACCTTGGATCACTTGCCAGTTGTTGAATTTGATGACATGACTCACATATTGTACGATTAGAAAACAGACTTTGTCGACGGAAGAAAAGACAAAATGTCAGAACTTAGAAAGATCTTTACTGTTAAACGTGGCGATGTTTAAAGTATAGAAAAAAATGTTTCTATTCTTCAATTTGTATAGAAACAATGATGTAATTATTTTGACTATTCTTGATAGAACAGAGATATAATAAAAGTAATATTATCGCCAAAATATCAGGTCTTTAAATTATACCGTAACAGTCATTTTAAAACTATATTTTCATAATAATTGTTTTAAACGTCGTCCATTTCTCGGTCATTAAAAAACAATTAAAACCTAAAGTATTGTAGGTACAATGTAGTGCCAAAAAATGGGACCTGAAATGATACGGTGAATAACTTCTACGAACGTATGTGTAACGGCTATAGACGTTCATAAACGTCACTCGTGTAACAGATGTACGTATAAATTGGGCTTTGGGTAGAATTATCGTTATTGCTGTCATATTGCATAGTCTTTTACTGGATAAACTTGTAAGCGCGTCCTGTAACGAATGGTGAATAGCCAGCAATTGTCAGAGCGACTATCTCGCTACAGAACTGTATGAGAAAATAATGTTTGAATGAAGTGCTATTGTTATGGCAGACTCTCACAAAGAAATTCCCGACAAAGTGCTTCGAGCGAACGGTTTGTTGTAGCAGAATTACTTTTTGTTTGAACTTCATTCATCAGCTCAGCATGGTGTCTGTTGTAAGTTATTTTACAGAGGTTTCAAGTGGTTTCTCATATAAAAGTTATGAGCATAATATAAAGCTTAATCATAACATAACTGTATAACAGGATGACGGTTTTATCTGTCACAAAAATCTTCCGTAAGCCAAGTGGTAAAAGATATGGCTGTGTTAATTTAGAATTTCTCTCCACTTATTTTTAACGGCCAAGTAAATAAAATCTCCGAGTATCTCCGTCAGTTACGTGGGAAATGTCAAGTCTCAAACGCCAACTTTATTTTATCGCACACAAGTTTAGGGCGTTACTTTAATTGTGGCCGACATTCGTCGAGTTAATGCGCATTAATGTGAGTGGGAAAGTTATCTTAATTAAACAAAGCTCAGTCGGGGACGTTTGTTTGTCGCACAGCTTGTAAACACGCCGCTACTCGGCTGTACGATATACAATGAGCGTATCACGAGATACGCGCCCCCTTTCAGAGAATACGAGCGTGTACCCATCATCCCGAGTCCTCAAATCATAATCTCAGAATCCATTTCTCTGAGCGCATTCCATTTTTAACATTTAACAAAACCCCAGCGCTTCGGCCCGGTTTTTCCCTAAGAATTTGCGGAGGGTCCCAGCTGAATATCCGCATTTTTTCTAAACAATGGGCTTGTCCTAGTACTGCGTTGGATTATGTGAAAATTTCACGAGAAATTTCCGTGAGATTCCCTTGAATGGTTCAATGTGAGTGAAATTCTCCCGAGTTCAATACATTCGAATATCCTTTTGAGATTGGAGTGACACAAAGCGTATTGTTACAGACGAGAGGTTTCTATCTCGTGCCGTTTAGTCGCGACGACACGACTAGTTATTGTCTTCATCTGCTGGCTGCATTAAGTGATAAGCTTTTGTGTTAAATAAGTGTGAGACACGTGAGACGTGACCGTTTTATGTAACCAGTCATCTTGTATGCATGGAAATAAATAGCTTCATGCATTCGCAGCAGTTAATTTAAGGTCGCTCGAAAATATTTTGCTGACATTGCGCTCCCGCGTAAATTGAAGTTGATGTAAATGCATAATTCATAAGAATTAAAATTAAAGCAGGATTGCCTTGTTTTTTTAAACAGTTAATTTTTAAATTCTTAATCTATTATAACCAACGAAACTACGACTAACTAACGAACGTTATTTGGTACAAATTAATTTAGTCATTAAATATTCCAGAACCTTCGCTTCACTCTAAATATACCAGGAGCGCATAGAAACAAGAAGTTCTAAGTGAGAAGGTTTAGAGTTATATACGTATTCGTAACGCTGTTCGCTATTTGTGTGTTGGAGGTTGTGACTAGTTATGGGAACAGTGATCGAGCTTACAAATATATCAGACTGGTGTTACGGGAGAACATAGTGTGATAACGAAAGGAATAGGATGGTAAAGTCTCATTCAATTTAAGTTTTTTCTGAACCAATCCGCAATGAGCGGAGAAGTAGAAACATCAAATGAGTCCTCCCACCCAGGGCAGGACGGGAGGGACTGTCAGACTTGTACTGACTAAAAACAACGGTGTCCTTAATTTTTTTTTCAATCTTCATTTATTTTTGCCCCACACTAGGACTTTCCTGTGCGTTTACAAACATAGAAACTCACATACACAAACATCCAGACCCGGAACAACTACTTGTAGGCCATACATATATTTCTTCCGTGCGGGAATCAAATCCGCGACGCGCTGCGCAGCAGTCCTATCGCTCAGCCACTGTGCTAACCGTGCCTACTTTTTATTGAACCCATTGATAGCGATATGGACTGGATAGAGTAAAAATTGTGTATGTGTATCAGTATACGTTTCATGCAACTGCAAGTACTGTTTTCCAAAATTGTTGGGCGTTATCTTACAATATCGTAGAACACAAAATGCATAAAGATCTCATTATTTCCACACAAAGCGGGGTAGTAAAGCATAAACATTGTAGCCGGGCGCCGGTGAAAATTGTTTAATGGCTCACTAGCTATTGTCGTAAAACTATATTTCGTCGACGAGGAGGGTTGAGGACGATGGAGAACGGAGGACACGGGCCCTCGTTAAAACTCTGACCGTTCACTAAATCTTATGAGTTTACGATTCTACAAAAATTGGGGTACCTCCACCGCGGTGCCACGAGTTTCTTTACTTGCAACTGTTCACTCCAATGTTGTTACACCCCGGATTATAGTTACCTTAATAGGGTGCGCTATCGAGCTTTTACGAGCTTCGTCATAATTGGAAAAACTTGGTTACTCGTTAGGCCGGATAGTACGGATATTTGCATTATGAAACTTTAGTAACCCGAGCTACAATCAGTTCAATACCAGACAAGCTTATTAATGATTATGAATGTCAATAATTGGATATGCTGATCCAGTATAGTGTCAATACGTTTGAATGTAAGCACAAGAGCGTTGTTCTATTCATGTTCTATAGAAACATTAATAATGTTTCAATGCTGAATACATTACGGTGGGACAAAACGTCGTTTACTGCGGGAAAGCTGTTCGAATGAAATGAAACGCTAACTAATGAATGCTGAACTGAATGTCGTATACATATCTATATATATATATGTGGAGCGTATTTAGTATTCAGGCGAAGCGTGCACCTGTCGGCAATCAGCCTCCACTCACATTATTTTGTCATTACTTTAGACAATACCGCATGATTTAAGGTAAATACGTGGAGCTCTCTGATTACGTCTGCGTCATAAACTCCGCCATACTTGTCTAAGATCCGTGACGTAGCGAGCGATGACGACGTAAAGAACCATCTGACTTTAGACGCAAGAACTTCTTCAGGGACGTGTATCATTCTGACTGACGGCAAAATGTACGTCGCTCGTAATAATACAATTACACGTAGGAATAATACGCGAGCAGCAAGTGCGCTAACAACGTGGCTTATATCACGAGAGATAAGCGACGTTGCGAGTGATGTCGAGATACGTCTCTCAGACGTGCAGCCCTGCTTCCAACCAAGCGTCCCACATGAGCGGAAAACGTGAAAACGTGCTACGATATGCTCAAATGTGATGATATTACTTGCTGCAGTTAAACGTAGCCGTAATTATACAAAGTGAAATGGTTATCCTACTTTTCAGTAGTCGAGAATTCAGTAGTATAATCGTATAGTATTATATTTTGGCTTCGTGTGAGTTCGTATTTGCTCTTTGCTAGGACAGGGTTATTGTGCATACACATTATTATTTCGCCCAGCGTCATAGCTAGTTCACGACCGCGCAATCGTTCCACTAATCTTGGCTAAGTAATTATAAAGTTTTAGAGCCGACATTCCGCTCAGAGTTTATCTGAAATTCAAGAGCCCGGACAATACACGATCGCCCCACATTCTTCCAAAACAATATTAGAAATGATTCACTTGAATTCATAATAGGTTCCGAACCCGTCTTGTAAGTACTTGAGTACTTGTAGATGATTACGAAAAGCTTCGTACAATTAGTGGGTAAAGCCGGGTACGGGGACGTAAAGCTGTCATTCTCCTTTGTCAGGTAAGTTATTAGGTACGTAACAAAATAATGGCTTGTTGGGATTAATGTTTAATCTATGTTTATGACGAACATAAGCGACATAGTTGTCGGATGTCGTGTACGATATTGCGATGATTGGAACGAAGAGTTATTTAATTCTGTTACAGTGTTGTTGTCTGTAGTTAGTTTTGTCTGCAGCTTTTTCATCGTCTGATGTTTTTTAGAAGACTTCTTTTTATTGTTGCTCCCTGGTTTATAGTTTGCTCAGAACAATGCACAGGTTCAGTGCTCAATAAAATTGCGAATTAGTTTAAAGATTTTCTTTTGTATTCGCTGAATCTAAAATCTCACTTATAATTACTCTGATAATTAATAGTTCTTCAAGCTTTTATAGAATAGCTGTCACACCAAAATTTAATATTGCAAGTAAAATAATTAATGATCACAAAATTAAAAAGCTAAGACAGAACAAATCAACTCTTGACAAGGTTTTATTGTTACAAATATTGAAAGTCTGAAAGATATAGCCGAACAACGAAATTGAATTAAAAGAATTTCTTCTTTTTAAGGAAACTGTCGTTAGTCGCCGGCATCTCGTTCAAGTTCTAAAGTTTTACGCTGGATCGTGAATTCAGACTTTCGAGTTAGACAATGTCTTCACCATATTTCAGGGATATTTATCTTACAAGTTTTATTATTTTCCAAACACATAAAGCGGGCGGTTTGTGAATAGGAACTGTTGACGTCATTCCTCGTGGGTAATGGTTAATCAAACGCCCGCGATACATATTTTATCTCGGATCTTCGACGTGTTGTTAGTCTCGCGGTGAGTCAGCGTGAATGTTAATGCATTTCGGTTCGTATATCACATTTCGTCAAATGTAATCGAAGCCCCGGTGACGGGACCATCCATCACAAGGATGTTTTCTCCTAGTTTCTTTTAAATGGAATATCTTTCAATGCAAATTTACATTCGAGTTTCATCGGTTATTAGGGACGAATCGGTTCGACTAATCGATTATACCCGGCGACATCGGATGGTAACTTTATGTTATCTCTGTAAGCTGGCGTCGACCGGCTCTCTTAGAATTATTCATGTCAAAAACATTCGTTTTAAATGGAAGCTGATTTATCGAGTAGCAGTCTGCGCAGATTGTGCGTTGGAGTCGCTCTTAGTTCTTTGGCGGCGCCATTTCTTTTTCAGTGTTATAAAGGAGCGCTTCCGTTATATCGTCGTGCATGTCGGTAATAATCCGGCTCGGTTTGATGAGCCCTGTTTACGAGCGACGAGAGCGTATCGCTTAAGCGACAAATAAATCGCTGACGATGCTAAATTTATAGGACTTAATATATTTTTATGGGCGACGGAACGCGGGAGTTGTATGAAATGTTTGAATTTGATTATGAATTTTTATGATTATATTGATTTTAAGTTTTGTATTATATTTCCGGGATAGGCTGTGTTATGTTACGAGGGATATTTGCGTATTTTTTGTGCTTTAAACTGAACTTTTATGCCCGCATGGGGTTGCGGGGCGTGAAAAGCTTCAGTGTTGTTGGAATTTGTTGAATTCAAAGCTTTCAATTGAATCCAAAGAACACGTAGATTTTGATTGGCTGTGAATTCCGTTGAGGTAGTTAATTGGTAACTTATGCCGCAATCAAACAATTAATCCGTCCATCTAAGATAGCGTGTAATGATTACGTTATCTTAATTAGGTTACATAGAACATGACAGGGACACTAAGTAGCGGCTTGTCTTGAATGTTGTGGTACCTATACAATATTCAAGAATTACTGGATAATGTAAACTATAGGGTTTTGCTTGACGTATTTGTACCTGAGTATCTGTCTGTTAATCCGATGATACGTAAATAAAGATGCGGTTGGCCCAGTAAACGATTGATTGAACATAAATATTTATCCATATCTATACTTATAATAAATCTGTAGAAGGGTCAATTCTGTACATTGAAAATATTGAAAAAATAAATAGCTTGCTGGATCGATACCAAACCCAAATATGTGATTTAAAAAAATTTTGTCTGTCTGTCTGTCTGTCTGTCTGTATATGCAGGCATCACGTGAAAACTAACGGTTCGATTTTGATGAAACGTGGTATAATTATACCTTATTATCCTGGGGATAAAATAGGATACTTTTTATCCTGGAAAAATACCTAGAAAAAAAATTCTTATTTTTCAGTTACTACAGAACGCGAATATATTGAAATACGCGAATGAATATAAAATATTGAACACACCCAAGATACACGAGTAAGTCGTAGAGTGGGGTAAATTTAAAAAAAATAATAAGAACGGTCTATGAAAATGTCAAAGTACTTTAAAGTTTACAAGTAATTGTTCCGGGTGTATTGTGTATGTCAGTTTAAATTGTTTGTAAACGCATCTATGATACAGGAGTAATTCCTAGTGAGGCGCAACGCTTTTTATTAAAAAAAAAACATGTGGCTACTCCAAAATAAGAATTCTAGACCTTATTTCCATAATGACATAAAACAGAATCCAAAAACAACTAATAGTGTAACGTTGTCAGTGTCACAGTATCACAAACGCTCCAAAATGGGTCACAATTCACGGTGACTCCACCATTATATCATAAAATATTTTGATGTCCACAGAAGGTCAGTTTTATACAAAACCAAAAACACACAACACAGACACATCAATAAAGTAAATATTTGAGACTAGCTGACCCGGCAAGTTTCGTACCGCCTAAGAATCCATTTTTTTAAATCATATTAACTCACCTTTTAACCCTCCCTTGGACATCTAAAAATAATTCAATACCAAAGTTAGCCAAATTGCTCTAGCTGTTGTCGAGTTATAGCGAGACTAACGAACAGCAATTGATTTATATATATATCGACGCAAGAAAGCAATCTTGTACTATCTCGAAAAGTTTACACCAGTGCCAAAAAACTATGTAAAAATTCGTTAAGAAAAAGTCAACGTCGTATCATAATAAAAAAAACGTCTTAGGAAAACATTGATAAGACCGTCAGACGCAGTATTTTTTTTTTATACAAAAATGAAATACAAAGAAATTCCCATTTTTCGAAATATGACAAAATCGCTTTCTAGCGTCGATATATAGATTGACATCGGCTGTATCACTGTGTATAATGACATGCAATTAAATGTTATGAAAACTATTTAGATTTAATTCAAAACAAAAATCCAGGCTTGGCTGCATGTGCATATATGTAGGTACAATTAACAGACATGTTTTTTTTTGCCATGTTTATAGATAATGGTACGGTAACCCTTCGTGGGCGAGTCCGATTCTCACTTTACTAGTTTTTTTCGGTCATCGTATGGAACAGACCTTTTGTGCCACTCTGTTTTGTGTTAATATGATACAAGGCTATATTTATGTGGCGCAGACAAGGACATGTGGTGGAAGGCGATCTCGCCGGGGGAGGTCATTATAAAGCGCTAAGCCGGATCATTGCAGCGCTTCTTAACACAAACGAGGTATAATAACTGCACTCAGAGTCTTGTTGAATATCCTGCAGACGAAAAGGTATATTAGTCTTTTACTCATACTTATTTCATTGATATACAGAAATGTAGGTGTAGTGAATTATTTGTTCTGAGAGCTAAAAGTATAAAAGAGCAAAAGGTAACAGAAAAAAAATTGGATATCGCCATTATACCTTAGATCTTATTGTAAAAGAATCTTTATCTTATTGTAAAAGAGCTGTAAATAGTGATTTTGGTGTACAATGAAGACATACAATCGAAAACTAAGCTTTCCCACAAATGTGCGTACATCTACAAATAAATAGAACCATCTTTTCGTAAAATAATTATAAAATAAAAATTTTGGTGTACAAAAAGCTACCTAAATTCTACAATCGAAAACCAAGCTTTGTCACAAAACGTTCCGATGTCTAAAAATAAATAGAACTACCAACAACAAAGCAGCATACAAGACGTACTACATAATTGAAAACGTTGTTAATGTGAACGGAAGACGGGCATAATCCCGAAACAATTATGCCAAATACTTGGCAATGCCAACCCATGTGCGAGTGAGGGGTGCGGCTGACAAAACGCCAAGTGACGCGCTGACACATGCAAAATTACATTACGCGGAACTGCAAACTGTCAGCCCTAAGTTCAAATTGTTCTATGTCCCGCATTAAAAGGAATAACTCGATTACTTTGGGTAAACGGCGAGGGTAATCTAAAGGGGATATTAAAAATAAACTTCTGGCAAAAGTTTGGAAGAACAGGGGTCTAAAAAGGCCACTTTAGTATAAGTATTCTACATCCATTACCTGTTCTATTGCTTGAGCAATAGAATAGATTATTACATTATTTCACGAATTTTATTACAATTTATATTATGATTCAGCTAAAGTGGCCTTTTTAGACCCCCGAAATTTTACTCTTTTACATTGAGAAGATTTTTGTGGTAAAAAATTTGGGTTGCTTAAATGTGTTGAACCAATATCTGAACATTATACTGATTAGAAAATTGCGAGAATTGTGATGAACCTTAATGGTGACGTTCCTCAGAAAGTCGCCTGCGCAGTGGCCACAACCGGCGTACCGGATAAAGAATATTTAAGGATCGTAGCAGGTGCGGTTCTACAGATTTTTCCTACCCCTATGGGAAAAGGTGTGCGTTTATGTATGTATAATAATCACGTTTGAAACGTATATTTTTGGGAATAGTTCCATCACGATGACAAAATAAATCAAAGCTCCATTCTTCGGGACACGAGGAGCTTTCTCTTGCTCGTCGGTCATCGACTAGAGCGTTCACTAGAAAGATCGAGAACATGTTCGCGGCTCTGTTCGTTGTTCAGTTTTAGAAAATTAAAAACGGCGAATGCCCGATTTTCTTTTTACAGTGAATCAGGAGCTCTAGTCCATCAGCACCTATAGATACATACTTTTTATTAAAAAACCTTTTAGCAGTAACCCGGGCTTGATGTAAATCGGTGTCTGGCAAATTACTACAGGCCATACCCTTTTTACATGGAACCTATTACCGATACAAACTGGGGTAGATAAACAACACACTGCCTACACGACGCGTATCATCAATTAAAATCAACTACTGGATATTGGGTGATAAATCGTTCGATAATAATCATAATAATACTTTTATGTCATCGTATTATTGTGATGCGACGATCGATAACACATAATTATCAAACATTGGCTCAAATATTGGTGCTTATTTCAGCTTTGAGGAAATACTATTATTATATATAAACCCATTTTGTATTTTATTAATTTTTTCAACTCATTGTTTTAATTTTTTAAATATTGTATAAAAACATAAGAAAAAGCAGTCCACCAGAATTGGGAACAGATCTTGAGAGAGGAACTTCCTAACATTACGCGCTGTGTCCAGAAGTACTGCTTTCTGATTCAAGCAGTTGATTCAGCTGTCAAGCGAGAAAGTCCTGAGATGTTTTTCGAGGTTCTTGGCAAGTACGCCATTGACTGGCACGACTGTCAGCGCCACGACTGCTGTATTCACGTCCTACATGTCAACAACCTCGCAGGTGACACCGCAACATCTACTATTACGTAACCAATTTTATTCATTTTTTTTTGCTTACTAGATTCATTTTTAAATGTTTTTACAAAAACAAGAGAGAAAAACATTTAAAAACATAAATAATAGTAGCCCATTGGTATCGGGAACAGGGTCCAAGCTACCTAGGGCTAGGGCTTCAGAGAGAGAGAGCCTCCTAAAAATGGCCGTGTCCTAAAGAACTGCTTTCTGAATCAGGCCCTTGATCTAGCTGCCTAGCCTGCCTAGCCCAGAGCCTCCTTAGATGTTTACGCGACCCATCTTATTATATCATTCTTCGGGCCACATCATCATCTGCCTAGCCTTTTCCCAACTATCTGGACTATCTGAACTATCTGGACTGGAAGCCGACCCATTGGGGTCGGAAACCAGATGCAGCTGGATATCAGTATTTTACATGGAGCGACTGCCTGTCGGACCTCCACAACCCTGTAACTGGGTAATACGATACCACATGGTAAGACTGGTTGTCAGACTTTAGAGCTTCTGACTAACAATAACGACAGTCAAAGATCTACAAATGACAGCCGGGACCAACGGCTTTACGTGCTTTCCGAGGCACGGAGGAAACTCGCTATGACAGATGGTCACCTATCCACAGACCAACCTCGGCAAGCGCGGCTTAACCCGGAAGATTGGCCTGTTCGGCTGTATTTATTTTGCCACGAGCTCCTCCTCCTATGTGGTGGCCACATGTCTTCTTTATTTCGTATTCTTCTTCTCTTCAGTAGACGCTACCTTTCTAGCTCATTTACACATTAAGGCACACTTGCACCACACTTGTATCCCTGTCAAATTGTTTGAAGTTGACAGAGACAGAACTGTTTTAAATCAGTTTAGCGCTAAACCTGTTTAGTGATTATGGTGCAAGTGGGCCTAAAACTGCTAACGAATTACACAGCTATATTTGTACGTGACTATGCGTCATAAGTCACCGAGTATAACGCAAGCCTATGATTTTATAAAGCAATATTAATTTAGCAAATTAAAAAAAAAGCTTTCATGTTACAGAATTAAAATTGTTACAAGGTTTTATTTTATATTTTATTAGCTTAATAAACGTTTATAAAGGGATATGGTATGAAGATTAAACGCCCACATAGTAGGAATGTAAGCGAGGGTTTATTTAAGAATTAATTATTTTTCTTCTTTTATCCTTTTTAAAATTTATTACGTGAATTCTTCACGCCTGTTTCCATGGACTTGATATCTCCCATTCTTATTTTTTACATTCATGGTCATGGTCATACATCAGAAAGGCCACTAACAGGAATTCTACGTATTTGGCCTTACAAATGAAAATTGAAAAAGCGCCTTTAGTGTACGCACAGAACTTTTTTTTTCAAAGAGGTCCATGTCTCTTTGCTTGTATTTCTGAACATCTTCATCATCTTCACATAATCGCTATTGAGAGTAGTTCTTGACGAGTATGCTGTATCTGATCGTTAGCGTTAACTAGGGAGTGCTATGATTTGTGTATCTTTAAGTGAGGCCAAAGAGGCATATTAAGTAAGTGTCCGCCGAACTGTCTACGCAAGAAACCGCGGCTTAGGGGGTCTACTGTCTAAGTCCGTTAACGAAGACACGGGAACGGATACGGATGAACGAACGTAACTAAAGTCAAAATTTATGGACGGACAAGACTGAGACACGACTGTAGCCCTTTGGACGCAGCTCTAGTGTCTTTTTCATTACATCAAATTGCATTAAAAAATGTAGTACCAAGAATTTTCAGCGCAGGCTGCAGTGCTGGCGAGAATTCTAAGGAGCTATCTCTCAAGTCGTAATATCATTAATTCTTATTTTGGGCTCGATGTCACGGGGCGAAGACGCCCGTAACTAAGGCCGAAACCACGGGTCTCGTAGTTAGAGATTAGACCCCCTGGACCGTAAAGGTATGTGAAGGAACAGGGTGATCAACCACACCCAGAGCAATAAGAAAGGACTCATTTGATGATTTTAACCTAAAAAAAAGAAATACTTTTCAACAAGTAGGTACAAGCACTGTAAAGATAACCATTTGAAGACGACTGCCATAATAAAACCGCTTTCGAGATAAAATGAGCATCGTTTATATTTTTCTTTTGCTTCAAGAAGTACGTAAAAGTGGTTTAACATAAAAATGTACCTAACTGCGCTACACACCTTTGTTTGTAGTTGGTAGTTTCAAACTTACTCTTTGGTAAGACTGAACTTAAGAGTACAAAATGTGAAGAAAACATCTTTCAGTTCAAAAATGTTTTAGTTTATATTTTGACTTGGCGTCTTACTACTGCCTTTTTTTCAATATATGTAAAATATGTCTATGAAAACAATACTTCATTTTTTATAAATTTTAGTATTAAGTTATTAATTTTATACTTCAAACAGTCACGCCCTGAACAACTACATGTAGTTCATACAAATTTTTGCTCCATGCGGGAATCAAACCCATGACACGCAATCGTTAAACCAATGTATACCAAGCTTTTTTTTATCGTGGTAAAATCATCAAATGAGTCCTCCCACCCAGGGCAGGGCGGGAGGGACTGTCAGACTTGTACTGACTAAAATCCACGGTGTCCTTCAATAGCCCTTTACGTACCGGGGCCACGGTAATTCGTACAGTCCCGCGACCAATGTATACTAAGCTAAGATAAATTACATTTTACTTAACCATCATTGGGGCAATACTAATGTTACAAATAGCTAGACAGTCACGAATTTTCGACACTTTGTCACCTGAAATTTTTCAAAATACTTCTGAAACATGCTCTGCACTACTGTAAATAGGTACTTAAATATAGATAAACTGACCGTAGTATAAGTATAAGTCGCGGGACCAAGGGATTACCGTGACCCAAGTACGTAAAGGGCTATTGAAAGGACACCGTGGATTTTAGTCAGTACAAGTCTGACAGTCCCTCCCGCCCTGCTCTGGGTGGGAGGACTCATTTGATGATTTTACCACGATAAAAAAAAAGTATAAGTATAAGTAAGTTCCAGTATTAAGATATTACTCAAAGAGCAGAGCTCATAGAAAGTTCTCGAGCAATAAGCTGTGACGTTGGTCCAGATGGCGGGATATGAGACGATGACCCCTACTAACCAACTTCTTACTTTTATTTGATTGCCCACTTACGGGATATTGGCATGCATTGTACGAAGTAATATTGCTTTACTTGCGGTTCTTATTAATTGAACGAGTTACATTACAGAGGTTTTTGCGTATGATAACGACGTTTACGTTAAACGATTACCGTCTTACTACAAATGCGTAACAATACACCATATTATAATACCATTTGAATTACCAATCAATCGACATACTTTTTATGAACTATCAAAACACGACAGATTTTGTATAGAAGAAGCAAATTGTGATTGTGATGTCACTAACTATCAACTCAATTATATTATAGGCATCAAACATTTTTACAAAACAGTTTAATAAAAAACAATCTCCAAATTAAAGTGTTTTTTTTTTTAAAGAGACATTGTCTTTGGAATTTTCGTCAATATTGGTCAGTAGTGTCCAATATCCAATTAACTTCATACAAATTATTTAAGGGAAAGGTACCTGTGTAGTTTACAAGTACATCCACAGTACATGATGTTTGTTTGCTACGTTAAGAGGACCTATCCTTCCTCTCGACAGCCGAGGCTTAAAGTAGTTTCGACCCTTCCATATTTAGATCAAGTGGCGCCCTCCGTGACGTCGAACGGAGCTCTAATATTATTTGTACACGTGGCTGAAATTTTGTATAGTTCGGATTTTTGCTGGCATACTGAAGTATTAGGTAATCTGAGCGATAACGCTTATATGTCTGTAAGTGTATTACGATATTTCCTTATTTGGATTGTGAATAAATAATAAAAGTGCAAGCTTTTTTTTTTTTTGTTGTCGAGGGGAAACCTTCAAAAGGCTACCGGTCTTTGGGGAAAAAGACCGGGGAGTGTGGGATTTTTACCTCACTAAAACCACCCCGGTGGTCACCATCAGCACATGGGAGGAGGCCCCGTTTCCTCTTAAAAGACCTGACCGTGGCCCCCTCTGTGCAACGCCTGTTAGGGCACATCCCTAGGGAGACTGTATAGCGGTTTCCTATTAGCTTCGCTGTACAATTGTGTACGTGACCACTGTGCCACCGTCGTCTATGAGGTCATACAGAGACCCCACTCTGTAAACTCGTGACCCCAAACTGCCGCCTGCTCTAAGCTATGCAGGCGGAGTCTCAGCATTTTAGGCAACGAGGCGGCTGCTACCCCGACGCCTCCTTCTCCGAATGGGATCGGCCCTCTCACGATCCCGCTCAGCAACCTCCTTCTGAAGCATGACAGTCTCACAGAATGAGGTTACCGCCCTCCAGTTATCAGATTCTGCCAGCATAGCCTCTACCACCGCTGGCAGAGACAAGTCTTGCCCGATACTGGCTACTAATATGCGTCGATCAAAATCCCAAGCAGGGCACTCCTCTAGCGTATGCTGCGCTGAATCCAGGGCGTCTTCACAGTGGTAACAATTCGCTGTCATTTCTCGCCCAATCTTATTCAGGTAATCAGCAAAGCAACCGTGTCCGGTTATTACCTGAGTAAGTCTATAGGTTATGCGCTCCTCTCTTTTGAGCCAGGCGTCGAAGTGCGGCAGGATAGCTTCGACAACGCGCTTATGTGCGTATTGCGGCTGCTGTAGTCGTTCACGCCATTGCTCAAGCGCGTGTCGCCGTTCCTGCCGCCTCATCCTTATAACAGTGATTTCTGGCGCAAAGGTGTCAAGCTATCGATTTGCGAGATCGCTTGAAAAGTGATTTCTGATTTTACCTAATGTTGTCACGGGAATACATAATGATTTCCTTATTTTTTTATGTAGATGAAAATACGGTTTCTATAATATTAACACCAATATCTATCAATTTTTTTTAGATTCACGTTGACTATAAAAAGAAAAATAAGAGTACGGTTCAAGTTGATCATTTCCATGGAGAAGAACTGACAAGAAATTCTATGGTTACCCTATAAAAAGACTTATAGTATGGACTAAGTCTTCTCTAACTGAATTTGAAATAAAACTGCCTTATCTGCTCTTTAAAAGAGAGAGATACAACTGTAGGACCATCGATCCCTTCTTGTATGACAAAGATAACGTCTTTTATATTGATAGATTGTTCTAAAATAGTATTTCTCTCTTTCTAGAGAGTATGGAAATTTGAAGCACATACTAGTACCTAATGCTCACTCCATTCTATAATTTTCTTTATAATAAACAATCACATCAGTTTGACGTTCAAAGATACATATTCATCCAATAATTCAATTACGCCATAGTATTTGCAACGTGTCAATAAATACAGAGTAAGCACAAAGGCTTCACGTGTACGTAGATATTAATGCGCGGCGCAAACAGTTGTCCCACAATTGTCATGTTACATTGTTATTACATACATTCATTTACTCGCAGAGAATGCAAAGCGACGGTCAAATAATACGATTGATTACTAGCTATTTGTTTGTGTGAAACATACGCAATACGGATTGCGCTGACATATTCAATCATCGATTTCACGTGCAATTTACCAAAACTTCGGTAATGGAACTATTTGAATGTAAGCGCACCTGTAGGGTAAAACCGGGATAGTGGCCCCAGCGGTATACGGGTAGTAGGTTTTTTGGACTGAAGCGAAGCAGTCATGCTCGCAGCAATGGGCGACTCGCTGTTCGACCATGGACCATGCCCAGGTCGACGGCGCGTCAGCAGCAAAGAGTGTCAGCATAGAGACGGGGCCTGCAGAGGGCCAAAGCCTGCCGGGGTCGCGGGACTCACGAATTATCGTGAACCCGGTACGTAAAGGGCTATTGAAGGACACCGTGGATTTTAGTCAGTACGAGTCTTATAGTCCCTCCCGCTCTGCCCTTAGTGGGAGGACTCATGTGATGATTTTCCCAAGTAAAAAAAAAACAAAAGGGTATTGGACTGAAAGATCTAATTAGTCCGTTAGATAAATATAAAAAAAATATTTGATCGTATTTTTTCTTTTGTTCCGTTTACCAAAATTGACGAAGATACGACACTTTTAAAATTGGCGAAACGTTACAAGCAGGTACAGTTTTTACTCGCTCCTGACGTCATGAGTCTCAACTCTCGAATTTACGTTATGTCTTTGTAAATATGTATTGGTTTAACGAATGGAAAAATACGTGTCCATTATTTTTCAAGACTCTAGCTGAAGGACTGATTAAATTTGAAATTTATTTATGCTGTAAAATTGCCTCTTACTCTATTTTCCCGCACATGCTATTTCATTAATCTTTCGAGAGTCTCTAAAACTGCCACTAAGTTGGCCATGTTGCAGATCTCTATGCAATTGCATGGGAAGGCAAGTTGCGATCAAAGTTTTTGCGGCATAGTTGTCATTTTTCTCGGCCGGCGGGGTCATGTATCCAATACGTAATTTACATGGAATAGGCGACTATCCCATATATGAGTTAGATGACCCAAAATTTTGAGGTTCGCAAAAATCTCCAATACTCTGGAAATATCAAAGTTGAAGTCTTTTTTCTTTCAAAAATTTGAAAATCACTACATGGTATAAAGCAAAGTCGCTTCCCGCTGTCTGTCTGTCTGTCCCTATGTATGCTTAAATCTTTAAAACTACGCAACGGGTTTTGATGCGTTTTTTTTAAATATATAGAGTGATTCAAGAGGAGGGTTTATATGTATGTATAATACATGCATAATATAGTAGAGATTGCAATCGTGCGAAGCCGGGGCGGGTCGCTAGTAATCAATAAAGTAACTATCCGTTTTACTAATTAAGCAATTTACTTTTTGCACTGTGAGATATAAAGTAATTACAACAAGTGCGTCAACTATCCCTGTCTTACCCTATGCTTGTTTTGTGGCCCATTGTAGGCTCTGTGCAGAACAGCTTAACATTTGGACAAGGGTAATTAATTGAAGTTGTGCGCCCGATAACAAGAACGGCTGCACAATGTTCCATTATACATAAGCACATGCAAATTATGTAATACCCAGGTACGGGTTATGTAATTTAGTTAACAATGACATTATAGTGTTCGATAGATAGTTATTAATAGAAATTAGTGGCATGTAGTCCCAAAGAGGTTGTTGGTAATGATATCTGCTGGAACTACACGGCAGTTAGCTCGTAATTACGCGCGATGTACTGCAATATGTAGCTGTTATGTCAAATTGAATATGACATTACATTAAATACGGTATTATATGGGCAGTATAGCCACAATGGGTTTATGATTACGTTCATATATATATATAATTAAAACTTATTAGCTTAATAAATAGTTCATTGTTGTGAAGCGAAATAAAAATAAAGTTTTCAACAAAGTTGAAGTTCTGTTTTACAATTCTTTCGACATACGAGAAAGTTGTTTGAAAGATATTTTAAAAAGACGTGTATTTTTTATTATATATCCTGCTAATTAGCGATCTGTTTGTCTCAAATAATAATCTATTATGCTGTCAGATTTTCATCTAATTTATTAGAATAAGTATGGACGTGTGTTGAAGCATGGCCTTGACCAATGCCGGACGCGAGAGGTCGCCGCCTATCGCCGTGCGTCGTGAGGACCCGCCGGTGCTCTGCTCAAACGGGGCTGTCCTGCAACCGTATGCTCCACCGTGTCCTCTGGGCGATTTTCGCAGTGGTGACACCCAGACATTTCTTACTTCCTCATCCAACTTCGAAACTTCGAGTTCGGTGAGGACCTGCGTCAGACGGTAGGTCAGGATGTCGTGACTGCTATCCATCCACTTTTCAAAGAGGGGTTAGGCGTGCTCAATGGCCCCGACTTACGAGAGGTCACGGATTTGAACCACCACTAATCTCAACACATCGTGAGGAGAAGGACATGTCGATTTTCTCGTGGTACAGGCCATTCCTTCCCTCGAGGAGTAGGCCTGTGTCCCAATAGTGGCAATTCTACAGGCGGAAATGCTAAATAATAATGCTAAGTATTAAGCACAAAAGTTCGTCAGTTGATTCTCCAAATATTACAAGTCTGTTAAACCTTAGTATTACTTCGAAACTTAATACCGTACCCCCGAAGGCTCCACCGATTACTATCATCTTAAAGTTAAGAACATTTAACATCACTTGCCTCCATTAAGTGACGTCGGGTGTACCAACACGAGAACATAACACTTCAGCCCAAAATACGGCACTCAAGGGCACACTGACAGAGATAATGGCTGACGTCACGATTTTGTTTTACGTTACAAATATACAAGTAAATTGTGGAGAAATATTACATAATGCTCTGTGTATGTTATGATGATTTGTTTGACACGTCTAAAAATACTTTTAGAGATTTAATTTAGGTACAAGGCGTTTTTCTGATGGGATTCCAATCAGCTAAAATGATGAACATACATACAAACTTTATGGAATTACAAAATTACTTTTTTTAGTAAGCATACTCTGCTTCGGCACAGAAGTAATTATTGCGCTAAATTTCTAAACCTTAGTTGCCTTTTATAGAAAATTGATTCAGTAGATTATCATAGTTGTAACAATTAATGCCCAAAGAGTAGCCATTTCTACATCACAAAGAGTATGGTCGAATAAGATGATTTTCACACGGCATTGCTTGAGCAAGCTGAGGAGATTTAGATTTTCATTCAAGCCAACACAACGTGAGATCCGCTACACGTGTACATCGTAGGAGAATCGCCTGAAATGAGAAAATAAATTGTATAATACTTGCTTATTGCGTGAGGACCCGTGTTCACATAAAAAAGTGGACCTGCGTCTGTTTTACCAAACACAACGGAACCCTAATCTTTTCAAAGCTAGAGTGAAAGACTTCTTAGAACTCACTTCTTTAAAAAACATAAGAAAATCTACCCCACACTAGGAATTTGTCCTGTGTCGATGTCGTGGGTGCGTTTATAAATATAGAAACACACATACACAAAAACCCACACCAGTAACAACTACTTGTAGGTCATACAAATATTTGTTCCGTGCTGGGATCGAACTCGCGACTCTCTAACCTAGACTAGTGTTTCGAATAATAAAAAATAAAAATAATTTCAGCGACTAAGAGCGTCTTTAATAATACAACGCGGTGACAAGTCATACACACTTTATCTTACGTCACAATTTTCGTAAAGTCGTCCCAATTTAATGGAGACCCTTTCTAAGTAGTCCTTTCTACGTTGTAGTTTCTCAGAGAAAGGTCCGAAATAATAAACACTTTGCTGACGTAAGTGTTACGGACGGTTCTCACCTTAGGACTAACTAGGTCGGAGTGAGGATAATTACAGCTTATTACGAAGGTCTAACTTGTAATCTGGAGTGCCTGATAAATGCCGATTGGTAGCTGATCTAATTAGAAATGGAATCTGTTTCTTTTACCACTACTTTCTTTTGATAGAGAGCACTGTTTTTTTTTTTGTATTTTTGGAAAACTGAGAATTTTGTTGGTTAAACTAATAAAAAAAAAAGATTTAGGTCCTTTTGCATGTGGCTAGACTGGAAGCCGATCGTAAGTATAAAGAAAGATAAAAACCTTTCTTTTGTCACAGACACGCATATACGTACAACAAAAACAAAATATTATAAAACTGAGAAAACGGTTGATAGCCTACGTAGACCGTCGCGCGTCCTCTACCTAGGCAACCTACTGACTAAAAATCAGTTGTTTGATCAGTAGTTACCTAAACTATCAGTTAAAATGGTATACTTATAATGGTATAATTATAAAGGGAATGGATAAAAATAAAAATAGCCTATCAACTAATACATAGTTTACTTAACATCTGATCAAACAATTGGCCCTGAGATGTGTTTACATAGATACCTGACAAAAAAAATGTTTCAATTAAAATAATATTTTGTTTTAAAAACCGACCGTCCATTGTACAATAACTTTTGTTCCATCAAAGAATATAACACAAATAGTGATTGTTACAGGAATCCAAACATGAAAGAGCCAATCGAAACACAAAAGCTAACGTGAGGTCTAGTGAACACCGGGCCCGGTGTCTCACATGTCCCGGGACACATAATGACGCGTCGCAAGCGTTTTCCAATAACAGTTAAACTTGTGTTCTTACGCTTCATAGACCTCGGGTTTAAAACGGCCACTTTAAGCAACATTGCTAAAAGTGAATTTCCAGCAACGTCATTGGTACAGACTGGATTATTTATGCACCTTACATTTTTAAATATGTAACATAAATGCTGAAAATCACTAAATGCACCGTAAAATTGTAACAAGTTTCGACAAGCGTAAGTTTCGGGCAACTGTTTCAAATTCTCGGTAGACACAATATTTTTATGAATAGAAAATATTTGTTATAGATCCACTTTTTTCTAGTTTTCTTTTTTTTTTTGGTGGTAAAATCATCAAATGAGTCATCCCACCCAGGGCAGAGCGAGAGGAACTGTCAGACTCGTACTGAGTAAAATCCACGGTGTCCTTCAGTACCCTTTACGTTCCGGGGTCACGGTAATTCGTACAGTCCCGCGACCACTTTATGAATATTAGAAAAACATTTCTAATAACGTTACTGGAACGTCACAAATTGAATCATTAGGAATATTGCTGTGCGGCCGTTTTAGACCCGCTGGTGGCATGCAATGTAACGTTAAGTTGCGTACAATTCAATCAGCTTCTTCCCACTCAAACTTAGCTCTTACTGCCAACTTTCTTTGACTGGTTCCTTAATCGAGTTGCCGTTAACTTTATAAAATGCGCCCGTGTGCCTGGTTTATGTTTTCCAGGCTGGTTAAGAGCTTTTCAAGAGTTTTCGTATTCGTTAGGAAACTTCCTTAGTTGATGACGTGATTGACCGTACTTTTTTACCTCTTGTTTAATGTAATAATGTTTATGCATTAGTTGGTCCATGAAAGTTTTTAGTGCCATCGTCCTCGTGTTTGTTGTCAAGGCTTCATCTTTTGTTTTCATCATTAAGGTTTTTGTGTACTTTTTTCAGTCAACAACATTTTTTTTGACATTTATTCCTGTATCGTAGATGCGTCTACAAACATTTAAACTCACATGCGACACGAAGCGCAGCCGTTGGTCGCAATATTTTGAATTTTGTTTCAATCTTACAATACGTTCACATTTCCGAAATTTGAATTAACTTTCGCTCATACTCGTATACATTGCTGTAATTTTGCGTTCACATTTAATCATAAAGGTGTACATAATAAACAGTTTACCGAACTATTTCGAGCAATAAACTATTCAGTTTAAATTAACCCACATAGTAAATTACAAACAATGAAATATACGTACTAAACTGCGGTACTATTTAAATGTGGGAAAATTAACAGGGCAACGATAATATTAAGTCTATTAGAGTCACGAAGTACATTGCTATAACCGCTCGCTCTCATTAAGGTGGGTACTGACTGGTGTTACGAGGCTGATATAATAATAAGGCTTTGACAAACAGCGATATCGACGGCATGGCGCTGCTGGCGCGACGCTGCCGACGCGAGTCTGGCGGGTTGTAAGCGCTGCGCGATAGTCACTGTAGGGAACACTACGCCATCTGTGGCCCATCAGCATCGCGTCGCGAACCAACACTTACACGCCAGGCCGTTTGTATCATAGAAACTCTAGTACTTCAGCGCTGACGCCCTTTCATGCCAAGCGATCACATCACGCTGTGCTCCCGATCCTTTGTCATCGCGCAAAGGATGGCGTGGCGTCAGTGTAAGTATGGCGTCTTTTGTGTGACGTTATCTATCTTCTTCTATCTATCTATCTATACTTATAATAAATCTGTAGAGAGGCCAATTCTGTACATGAAATATTTTTTAAAAATAACTATCAAGGGGTGATTAGGGATCGTTACTGATGCCAAAAATGCAATCAATAAAATTTTTGTCTGTCTGTCTGTCTGTCTGTCTGTCTGTCTGTCTGTATGTTCGTTATAGAAACAAAAACTACTCGACCGATTTTAACGAAATTTGGCACAATTATTCTTCATAGTCCTGGGCAGGTTATAGTATACTTTTCATTACGCTGCGATTAATAGGAGCAGAGCAGTGAAGGGAAATATTGGGAAAACGGGAGAAGTTACTCCATTTTTAAGCTTCCGTCGCGTGTGCAGCCTTAATGGTTAAAGCTACATAGAAATCATGTATGACGGAAATGTTCTCCTTAAAATGATATAAAATATTCCTTGACAGCGTATGTCTATCTTTTATGGTTGACTCACAATAACACGTGAAACTCCCGATAGCTTAGCAATTCGGAGCTTTTTGATTATATTTGTCTACTCTTACGTTTACAACCCTCTCACTCATCCCTGATTAAAAAAAGTTAACATTATTACCTATTCAATAAAAAAAAGAATCATGTAAATCTGTGTAGAAACACCAAAGTTATACATGAAATACGCTAATAAGTCATCGCGCGTGAATACAGAATCATGCTATAAGGATTATTTTTATGTATCGGTTGCTGCGCTTGACGCGTTTCGTGGCGGGAGGTATAAAAAGGCGGGGGGGTCCGCGCGCCTGGAGGCCTTAAAATCTTAAGGTATCCACAGAAAAGTCCGGTTGAGCAGTACACAACCTACTAGAGCTTCATACAATATTTGGCTGTTGATGCGAATAGACGTTCAGTCTGAACGTCTATTCGCATCAACAGCCCAACAACAAAAGTTTGACCTTATTAACAGACAATAATTGTTATTTACAAACCGTTCTTATCAGCGCGACTTTTAGTCTTTGAATAGTTTATTTTTAGATTTGTTTTGTTGTTATTTCAAGAAATAAGCATTAGAGGTTTTGGTAGTGCTTAAATCCAAACTAATATTATAAATGCGAAAGTAACTCTGTCTGTCTGTCTGTCTTTTCTTCACGCCTAAACTACTGAATCGATTTGTGTGAAATTTGGTACAGACATAGTTTGGAACTTGAGAAAGGACATAGGATAGTTTTTATTACAAAAAAATAACAAAATATTTTTTTTTATTAAATGCTCTAACGGATTATAGATAATTCCTTAAATGCTCAATAGATGGCGGTGATCGCGCAATGGTGTCGATCGTTACACGAGTTCGGTTCATGTTATTGTTTTAATTCATCGGAAAAAAAGTAAATAAGTAGTAAAAAGGTATGAAAAAATAATATCAATATAATGAAACTTTTAGTACAAAGAAAAGCCCGAACGGAGTTTAGATAAATAATCCGAGTTGTCACTATGGTTCGATAGATGGCGTTGGAATCAAAATTGTATTGTCGGTTGTATGATGGTTTATGTGGACTGGTCCTGTTTCGTAAATTTTAAATTGGTTCCGTTGTATAATTGGTGTTCCTGTGATGCTTATGAGAAACTATATAACTAGCTCCACCAAGACTATATAACGGCATACGGTTACAAATAACCTATTTAGGACGGAATGTCATTAAAGCCGTTATTATGACTGGGATGGCAAAAGGCGAAACTTTCATTATTCCCCGCATTCCCATCATTCCAACTGATTTGCCATCAATTCAAAAGAGTTCAGTTTCCGCTGAAAACTGCGTTTGCAATGACCATAAATAAAGCCCAAGGGCAAACGCTAAAAGTTGCGGGGGTACATCTTGAAAAAGACTGTTTCTCCCATGGACAACTCTTCGTTGCGTGCTCAAGAGTGTCGAAACCACAAAACCTTTATATTTTTGCAAAGGATGGCAAAACTAAAAACGTGGTAAACAGAAATGTCTTGGTGTAAGAAACTTTCATAATGTCTAAAGCCTAAAAGAATAGAAAATTTCTCAAGGGAGAAACAGTCTTTTTTCCTTTTGAACTGAAATGTCAAACCAGTAGAATGATGGGAAAATGAGGGAAAAATAATATTTTCGCCTTTTTCGATCGGCAAAACGGCTTTAATGCCCTAAGTGAGTATACATCTCTTAAATTCAAACGCAGAGCTCATTATGTTGATTTTTGAAGAGTTCCCTAGAATATCTTCCACATTTCATTTTTGAAGAGATCCCGCGAGATCGGGAACTTTGTGGGTAAAACCAAAAATCTGCTGAAGTCACTATTCCACGCGAACGAAGTCGCGGGCAAAAGCTAGTACTATAATAAATCTGTAGAAGGGTCAATTCTGTACATTGAAAATATTGAAAAAATAAATAGCGGGGGACGTTGCTGGATCGATACCAAACCCAAATATATGATTAAAAAAATTTTTGTCTGTCTGTCTGTCTGTCTGTCTGTCTGTCTGTCTGTTTGTGCAGGCATCACGTGAAAACTAACGGTTCGATTTCGATGAAACTTGGTATAATTATTCCTTATTATCCTGGGCGTAACATAGGATACTTTTTAACCGACTTCAAAATAAGGAGGAGGTTATCAATTCGACTGTATTGTTTTTTTTTATAATTTTGTTACCGTAAAACGACCGACTGGGTGAACCGATTTTCATGATTCTTTTTTTGTTTGAAAGCTGGTGCTTCCCGTGTGGTCCCATTGTCACCAAATCAGGATCTGATGATTGGATCTTGGAGAAATTGAGGGCAACCCTCAAATTTTATAGGCTCACCCATCGTTTTTCGTAAATCTTATGAAGTAATTTAAGTACTTGCGTATGGTAATCATGATCTTATGTAGCTGAGCTGATGATGGAAGGTACAACTCCTTAACAGTAGTTTGTTACCGCATGACGACCGACTTCGTGAACCGATTTTCATGTTTCTTTTTTTGTTTGAAAGCTGGTGCTTCCCGTGTGGTCCCATATTCACCAAATCAGGATCTGATGATTGGATCTTGGAGAAATCGAGGGCAACCCTCAAATTTTATAGGCCCACGCATCATTTTTCGTAAATCTTATGAAGTAATTCAAGTACTTGCGTATGGTAATCATCATCTTATGTAGCTGAGTTGATGATGGAAGGTACAACTCCTTAACAGTAAGGAGCAGGCATCGACTGATTCATTGTTCGCATATCTCCGGAACTACACATCCGATTTAAATAATTATTTTTTTTTTGTGCTAGGTATCGTTTCACTTAGGGAATACTGAAAGTTTCATCAAAATCGGTTCAGTAGTTTTTGAGATAGGGAATTTTATTAGCTTATTGTGTGCATGAGGGATGTTATTACCAGTGCTACGGATTATATTATATGTATTTGGCAAGAATTTGGGTTGAATATTTAAACTAAAAAGAGAAAAATAAAAAACTTTTTCAAAAAAAAATGTAACCGCCTTCAAAAAGAACCACAAAAAAGGGTAAAATAATCTACAAAATAACTTTTATTTCAGAAGTCGGTGGCAAAAAATAAACAATGAAATAAAAAATAACAAAGCCATCGACTTCCGAAATAAAAGTTATTTTGTTGATTATTTTACCCTTTTTTGTGGTTCTTTTTGAAGGCGGTTACATTTTTTTTTGAAAAAGTTTTTTGTTATCCTGGAAAAAAAAGTAGAAAAAAAATAATCTTATTTTTCAGTTTTATTCATAGACATTGTTCTGTAGAACCACGAACACGCGTTGCATTACCCGCAGTGGATTCAGCGCCGTAATATTTATAAGATTTCATTGTCAGAGTTACTCAAAATGGAGAAATAAACCATCCACGCGAAGACCGACATCCGCGCGGACGGAGTCGCGGCCGGAAGCTAGTACATAAATATTTTTACACTCAACTTAAGTACACCGCGCACCCACCTCGCTAGCGTCACGTCGCGTCAAGCCCCTGTCTGGCGAAGATTTACGAAGCCAGCGCGAGTATAGTCAGTACGGGGAAACAAGGCGCTCGACCCCGTCAACAAGCGTCTCGTTGCTCGCTGCAAATGTTACATTACGGTCCGTAATACCAGTCAGTACCCACCTTTACGAATGAACTGCAATTTGGTTGCAAATAGATTGAATGCAGCTGCACTAGTCGCTACCTATAATGTTCAGCAATTTCTTCATTACACGTTTCAATAAATAAAATATGGAACCCCAGTGGAATTTAGTTTTTATTTGGTTAGCCAAAGGCAACTAAGATATAATACAAACTTACCTACTATTATTTATATAATTACGTAATCTAACTTAATTTACATTATCTAATGTGCTGATGAAGGGTTCACGTGTGGCTTAGTTTGTAGGATTTTTTTACCAGTACGGATAGCGCAGTGGTTGATTGAATGTGGCTACTGCGTTGCGTGCATCAGGTTCGATTCCTACAAGATGGATAGAACTGGAATGGCTTATAGGTAGTTGTTCCGGGATTGGCTGTTTGCGTATGTAAGTTTAAATCTTTGTAAACGCTTCCAATTATGGAATTGCCCTACATATAAATAAATAAATAAATAAATATTCCACAACTATCACACAACGCCATCTAGTCCCAAGCTAAGCAGAGCTTGTGTTATGGGTACTAGACAACTGATAAACATACTTATATATTTCTAAATACATACATATTATAGATAAATTACACAAACATTTGTCCTGGGTGGGAATCAAACCCACGACCTCCGGCATAGCAGTCAGGGTCACTAACCACTAGACCAACAGGCCTGTCAATATGAGACGTTCGTCTAGTGTATTGACACAAGACGAACGTCTCATATGTAGGGCATAGTGCGAAAAAAAAAATATCCATGTCAATTTCCTAGCACGCGTAAGATGATAAATCTTATCCCTCTTCTACCTGTAATAGACAAAGCTGTTTCTATACAATTCGAAAGTTTTTTTTTGCCCAATTATGTGACGACTCGTCAAATACTGAAGCATAGAAACATTTATTTTATTTCATAATATGTATTATAAACATCGCCATGCTTAGTAGCCTCGAGTTTCTTGCCCATTCTTCTCCATACGAACCTACCCTTGCGAATGGGTGTAGAATTAATCCCATACTATAATTTAAATAATCGAGTTTCAAAAGTGCCTCTTTGATGGCTTATTTGATAAATGATTTGACTTTGAGTTTGCATAGGACGTTCTACGAATGTAAAACGTACGTAATAAACAAAATGATAGAATTATCATTTCCAATAGGAAAATGGAAGATGATGATGAACACTAAAATTTTAACGCATAACGGAACACCTTCGAGTCTCTTTTTTATAGTGGTAAAATCATCAAATGGGTCCTCCCATCCAGGTCGGAACGAGAGCGACTGTCAGACTTGTACTTGTTGACTTGTTGCACACAGCCCTTTACGTTCCAGGATCACGGTTACTTGATGAGACAGCCCCGCGACAGCTTCGAGTCTAAATGCGGAAAACGGAAGGTTGGCCTTCAACAATACAAACACTAGAATACCAAGTTTTTGAAATCTCTTTATGATACTTTTCTAGTTAATATTATATCCGAAAGAGATAGATAAACATACTGTGACCGAGGTTATATCCTGCCTTCAAGTAATAAATTAATTTAAAACTTTGTTCGTACAAAAAGATTCGAAATCGAAGCGAGTCCAATGCAATGGTACGTAACATTATTTTCAATGAACATAGATTGATATTTATTTTTGTCGCCTTCATTGTGAGTTATAAGGTGCGGGGATACGTTAAAAGAACTCCGCTGTATCTACAATCTAAGGAGTTTACAGTAACAGAGGATGCTAGAAATGTGTTCTTTCAGTGGTTATAAAATGAAATAACGTTCGTACCAGTGAAATAAATACGTATTATTAGAATGATTTAGTAATTCTATATTTCTTTTCTAAACAAACTATTTTAAAATCATATATACCATCATATTTTTTTATCCACACCTGTCACACAACGCCATCTAGTCCCAAGCTAAGCAGAGCTTGTGTTATGGGTACTAGACAAGTGATAAACGTACCTATATATTTTCTAAATACATACTTATTATAGATAAATTACACCCAGACACAGAAACAATGATCGTGCTCATCTCACAAACATTTGTCCAGGGTGGGAGACGACCTCCGCAATATAGCAGTCAGGGTCACTAACCACTAGACCAACAGGCCTGTCAAATTATTATAACAAAGGTTTTTAAAGTAAATCAATATTTATTTTTCTATGTTATTTATTATTTTCGTATATTTTCATATTATCACCTTTCTTCTTTCAAGAATAAATTCAAACGAATGCGAATTAAAGTAGGTATTCTGAATATTTTTTTGAGAATATATTACGTACATACAAAGAATAATTTAGTCTCTGGGTATTCAATACGTAGTTGGATTTCAAGAATCAATAACGTTTATTATGCTTGTATGCCTCGTATTCCATCCCCCATTGTCTTCTGGTAATGAGCCTCCTTACAAATGTGTGCCTAAAAGGCTTTTAAAAAACCATCGGAAACAAAATGGTGTATTCACTCACGGTATTATAGGAAATTCATAAAACAAGAATACATAAAGGTGACTACAAAATATATCACACACATATGTGTTAAGAATTTATTCTTGCTTTTAATGTTATAGTGTTTACGACTTACCTTCGATTCTCCATTCCAGTTTTACGAGTTAGAACTTTTTATTGGTCAGAAACATTTAGCAGAGTAATATTAAACCGTTTACGTAAATTCGGAAACGTCGAAACAATCATTTTGTTATTCCCCTTCGTAGCTGCAACCATGAAAACGTAGTTTCAGATTTTACGTCTATGGGTTTAGGGGAAGTAAGCGTATAAAACGTGGAACCTATCTGCGACGCGGTTGCTGCTCGCTAGTCGAACGCGACCACGAAACTGCTTTCGGGTTACAATCGTATCTCAAGCTCCGAGACAAAAACAAATGGAAGTATTACCGGAGACAATCTACATTTAAATGGATCTTTTTCCTCAATTCGTGCGGAGTTTGGTGATAGGTATCACCGTCACCGATTTATTTCGCCGAATTTACATTTGGGCGGCCGTCACCGTTGTCGCCGCTGACATACTACTTTGAGTTGTGTCTCCGTTAGTGTCGACTTGCATCACCGGCGACGATTTATGGCTTGATCTGTACTCGTGAAAACGCAAAAAGTTGAATGCAACGCCATTTTTGTTGATTGTAGTTGTTGCTGTTAACAAATAGTCGTACATTCTTCTGTAAAGCTCGTGTTCATATCAGCCGTTTTGATAGCATCATCCGACTAAAATTAACTTTGAATTAAATACGTCATGAACAGCCACACTTTCAATGACAGCGACCACACAATGAGCCCCAAACAATAGAATTAAAGAAACGTTTAAGAAATCAACATTAACGTAATGTAGGAGCTTCGGCCGCGGGGTGTTCAGTCACAATCGCACGCCGTTATTAATTATTCCGATGTGAATAGAGCTCCGACAAAAGGCATTAACTGTGCAGATAATGGCATGGCGGAGCTTCTCCGAGCGGCTTCCGCTTCCTCGTGCGACGATCACTCATTGGTCGCCACGAGGCGGGGCAAATGAGCCGGGTACAACACTACTCGGCTCACAAGCTTCAGCCCAACACTACCGCCTCGCCGCGATGTGTCAGCGTTAAATTATGACGCATTCGCACTCATTCTTCCACTTATTATGCCATTTACTTGGGAGAGGCTTTTCGTGTGTATATTTTGTATTGCACGACGGAGATTTTCTGCTACTGTCTTATAAATAAATGTATGGAGATGTTAATACGTTATGGTTATTGTTATTTGTGTGGAGTTAAGTAAAATGAAGTAAAGTAACGTAATGTGGGTAACCATTTTTGTAGAAGAAGAGTTCGTGCAGCAGAAGGAGAAGGCAGATTGTGGTACAAAATAACAGCTTTTCTTTTCACAATGTGTAAAGGAATAAGGAAGTGCAGAGTCCGAGGCGACGTTCTCAAAGTGTCAGACGTAGTAAATAGAAAGCATGTATAAAGCGGGATTCGTTAGCTATTTGGTCAGTTTATCGTCCTCGCAAACTAGATCAGGGAGACGAATCGCAGCGGATTGCCGTTTATTTTGTCGACATATTACCCTCTTAGTTAACTGGCTGAGGAGGTTAATCCAGCCCGATGTCGAGTTTACTAATTAGCGTACGCTCTACTACAGATAATCTTTACTAACGTCACCAGATTTTCACTAAATTCAATTATTTTAAGTCACCAACTGATCTACTGTCCCTGTCCCATCGTAAATTATAAACATCTTGTTAAACTCTAAAGCCTTTGCCAAACAGACAGGAGTGGCGAATGCGAAGCAAGGCGTTTTTATTTGTAATGTATGGAATTGTTTGAATCCAGTCACATAGAAAAGCGAAAGCGATCCGATAGCGTTACCGAACCGATGCGAAGACGTGAGGACACGACTGTTTGACATCGTTCATAAAAAGCCAGTTAATACAACTGCCTCGCCTCTGTTCGCTGCACCCAATTTGACGTCTCGTATCGGTTCGTTATCGCCTCGGACACGGTCCGGTTTGCTATCGCCTGTCTGTTTGACAAAGGCTTAATTTCCACTGGTAGCAAAAACTTAAGAACGACTGCACCAAATTGTTTTTTTATGTTTATAACTGTAGGACAAGATTTGTATGGAAGATAGTTTCGAAAAATCCACCGAAGTCCCACGGAAGGTGAATTTGAACTTGTACGCAGCCGAAACAGGACGGTACTTTCAAGATAATTTGCATCGTTAGTCGAGACGGACGTCTATTCAAAGTGAATGTTGTACATCGCTACGTTACCATACAAACTGTCATAAGGCAACATGGCAGCTTTATTGATTTACACGCGGTTAAGATGTCGCCAGTAAAGTGCATTTAAACGCGAGGTCATCCATCGTCTTTAGTGTGCACTGTGCATAACCATTAAGTGTGCCGTACTTTATAGCAGCTCGCAACTTGACTGTGATTTGTGAATCGTTTGTCGGCGTCGCACTCTGTCTGCACTGCATCTTACATTGTAACACTGTGTAATTACAATATTAACTAAACAAACTCCCACTTTGTACATCACCAGATAAAACAGCTTCAACAGCAAAACGAATAACGTTTATCCTTACAAATGGAATGTTTTCACGTCTAACGAGAGACGACCCAGCAAATGAAGAGACGTGACAGTAAACAACTTTACGTGAAATTGTTGAATGAAAAGAAATTCGAACGAATAAGATTATGAGAGGACTAATTTTATTCGCGAAACGTCCGTACAAAATTACGAATCCAAATAGAATAAAGTCGATTTACAAATCTTTGCACTGGCCAGTACAAACACGAAATACAAAATTGTGTGTCGACGACGAAATGTTTTCGAATCTGTACTGTAAATACTGTCCCCCATAATGATTATTTGAACGAACAATTAACATTGGAACCCGTCAGTCCGTTCGTAGTGATAATTCGATTAGCAAGCGCGTCAGGGGTGGTAAACACGCGGTCGCTTACATACGCCTCTAGCCGTACCTACCCCTCATTAGCCCTATAGAAATGGAAGAATCGATACAAAAATGTTTTACGTAAGCGTGTTGAATTGACGAATTGGGTTGAAAGATTTTCGAAAGGGAGATTGAATTAAAACGTGCCACCAGTGCCACCTGCTTCACAGAGAGCGTGATCTCTTTACATAATAGGATTTACTTGGACGGTCTTTATGGTTTTAATTAGGAGTGAATACCAGTTACTCTGTGAGGACTCGATGCTTTTCTTTTTTGTCTATTGGTTATGCAAATGAAAAAAGAAGGATTAAATGATGACGTGGTGTCATACAGTAGTAAGTAAGTAGCAGTAAGTAGGTAGGGTAAGGGTAGAAATATGATGATAAATCATGCAACTGTCATCTTGTCTTGTCAGCCTACGGCACATGCACGGTGCATACGTATGTACGATGCACCTTTCTAACACTAAGGAAAGAAGTAAGGAAGGCTACATCCCGTATCATCAATTTCCTAATTCGACAACTAAACGAGAACATGCCATTTCGAAAACATGTTCTATACGCCCTTCTGCGAGGAGTGTTCACAAGCTGCTCATTTCTCGTGCTGCGTTTAGATCAGAGGCAGCGGAGCGACGTCGCGACTTGCCGCCAAGCATCCCTTTGTTCCCTAGCTTCCCTCACGCTCTCGTGCTCACGCGCTTAATGACTTAATTGCTGCTCGAAATAACGACTGAAAAATAGGCTTCTTGCACTACGTCTCGACATTTTGGTGGGGGAGAAAAATAAGTTTTTTCTTTGTGTACATTGCTTTTGATCTCTGGTGAAGGCAGACACTGGGTACAAAGGCTTTTGTTGTTATTTTTCAGTTCGTTGAATAAAATCTGAGATCTTTATTTTACTGTAAATAATACGGTATCCATTTTCAAAAAAAAATTTAAAAATTAGATCATAACATTTTCATAATGGCTGTGTGTAACACTTGTTACGAAAAATTTTTAATACTCAATAATAATTTCAACAAAAAAATTTCTGTCATGTCATTTCTAAAATAATTATCAAAGGATTCTTAAAATGCATTAAATATGTGTGTTTACGGTAGACTACATAACAAAAGAATAAAATAACCAAATAATAAAATAAAGCTCTTTTAAAGAAATCGTTCATTCCATTCAAAATCCCTTGTGTAGTTTAATCTAGTGCAAATGATTGGACAGCTGAAGTTTACACGCACTGTTGAATCACGAGTCCATCTTGACTCGAACCGTTTATAAAAGACTAGCACTTTTCCCGCGACTTCGTCCGCGTGGGTTACGTACTTTCCTAATTCCCCCTTTTCACCCCCTTAAAGGTTAAATTTCCAAAAACCCCTTCTTAGTGCTCCCCTACATTATAATAGGAAGCCGTGTGCAAAATTTCACATTCCTAGCCCCAGTAGTTTCGGCTGTACGTTAATATGTCAGTCAGTCAGTTCTCCTTTTATATATATAGATTTCATAAGACGATTACTATACGTCAGAATGTAAAAAATGGAAGGTAGATTTGAAGTTATTAAAATGTGATTACCGTTATAATAAATGTTTGAAACACACATTTAAATTCAAGTGCGTTGGGTAATCTTGTCCCCCTTCGCATATTATTTTTATGAAGCGTCTAGTATCGTTATCATTTTCATTATGTAACATAATTTAAGCTTATAAAGTCCCTTATTGCCGGGATAAAGGTTCCGTGAGAGTCAGAGTGGACCATGCGATATCGTAAAGGTGCACTACACATCCCAGTGCCGATTGAACATCATATCTTCGTTTCAGTTCTATCAGCACATAAAAGCTGTTTTATTTTTCAAAAAAACGTTGCCACACACTAGGTGTTACTCCTATGTCGTGGGTGCGTTAACAAACATAGAAACTCACATACACAAACACCCAGATCCGAAACAACTACTTGTAGGTCACACAAATATTTGTTCCGTGCGTGCATATTAATCTATTTTTATGTTGGTTGATCCAGTAGTTTGATCGATACAAAATAGGAACAAATTCTATTCGGGTTGGAGATTTATTAGAGTTGGAGCTCTGGGTCAGAATAGTGCTGATAGTGATAGTGACACTGGTTCCAGCTTATGGAACAGTCTGTAATGGATCAGCCTTAAGAATAACTTTAGTTTTACATGCATACCTTTACAACAGTATTTTACAATAACAAATACACTTGAAAGCCCTTGTCAAACAGACAGACGTGGCGAATACGAAGCGAGGCTTTTTTATTTGTAATGTATGGAATTGTTTGAATTCAGTCACATAGAATAGCGAAAGCCATCCGCTAGCGTGACCGAACCGTTGCGAAGACGTGGCGAAGGCGTATTTGCTGCGTTTGAAGTCAGCTAATACAACTGTCACGCCTCGGTTCGCTGCACCCAGTTTGACGTCTCGTATCGCTTCGGACTCGGTCCGGTTCGCTATCGCCTGTCAGTTTGACAAGGGCTGAAATGAAAACGTTTCTACAAGACGTTACTTATTTCTGATTATTGAAACAACGTGTTTTCATGTTCTCGAGCGTTGGCGACGGCATCAAAATGATATTAGAACTTCGAGAACTGACAAGTTCCAGGAAAGGTTTTCTCAAGACGTTTTCCTTAGAACAGGGTTGTAGATATGATACCTACGTGTTCGCAATGAGTCGAAATTGTTTACTACACATAGTAACAATTTTATGATATGACACACAGTCCGCAACATAATAAAGTGTCAAAACGTGCCGTGTTTTCCTTTTGTTTTCTAAAAGAATTTGTTGGTTCATAACGACATTTTATTTTCTTTTTGAAAGAAGAATGGCGTAACGTCGCCATTGTTTTAGTATCGAAGAAATGAGTGCAGCTCGGTCCGGTTTGTTTGTAAGTTATTGCGAATATTTTACAATGCTACAGCGACACTTTATTTGTAGTTGCGCGCGGACAGTGCGCTGTTATAACAAATATATATTACACACGTTAATCGTTATTTAAAAGGATATTTTTCCTAAAATGTCATTGCTTGTCAGTAAAGAAGTTTAAAACTACCCTACACCAGCTGCTACTTCACAAATGTTATACATTAGACGAGTCCTTGAAAGACAAATTTTAATTATCCCAAATAGTTAAAAATAATTTTAGAAATTTATTTTAACAATATATTAATATTGTAATTACACTTCTTTTTGTTTCATGTACTCGTATAATAATAATTATTATACGAGTACATGAAACAAAAAGTAAGTAAGTCTTTAATATAACTTACCCTTATAACATAAATATTTGTATGTCATAACTGACAAAACAGCGCACCTAATACTATTTACTATAAGATCTTATAATGTAGTAACCAATGTTTGACAAAAAAATGATTCTGATTCTTATGGTAAATAATACCAATATGGTGAGAAGTGTGAATTAAAAAATTACACACATTTATAATGTGAAAAAATGAGTTAAAAATAATTAAAACCCGACTACGAAAAAATCGCGCACTGGAAAGTATAAAACAAGAACAATCCGTGTTACAGATTTTTTAAAAGTTTACTTTTTTTGTTGCGTTGTTGTTATTTTTAACTTATTTTTATTTACACTATTTTGGGGTTATTAGATATAATAATAAAAGCAAAGTAGTGAGTGAATTCCAAATGTACTCAATGAGCCTTTTTATTTGATACTCATGTTGACACTGTTAGAAACAGGTAAAGTTTTGATTATAAAGATATAAGTTATTGACAACGTTAACTATAGCTTGAAGAAATTTAGATAACGGGCATGAAAGTAATATCTACTTAAATGAAAATTGTCACGTCCATATTACGAGTAATCATAGGACAAGTCAAACCGGCCATTTTATTTCGATTAGTGTTGATAGAACAGAATATTGACAACAGATAATGGGCTCTCCCATTTGTGCTCAGAGTTCAATGTACTCTGTCTGTAATGTGCGTTAAGTTGACTCGGCCAATATCAAGCTGCTATAGCAGATGTACAGGGTAGTGGAAAAGACAGCCAGTGTCAAATATGAATAAGTAACTGAAGTAGGTATTTAAATTACGCTTACAATTTCAAAATACAAGAACGTTTCCCTTAGTAAAAGTTACCACTTGTTGATGTTTTACTCATTAAAGAAATCTTAGATATCAAAAATAAAGCGCATAAAGTAAATATTATCTAGACTTTTTTGACAATAATGTGAAATACAAATGGCCTAATGTTAATGTTAGATCAAAACTAAAATATTAATAAGTAAATAAAGATAAAAAAGAACCTTTCAAAATTATGAAATGTTCTCGTAAGTAACGTATCATTCCTCAAAATCTTAAATAAAGCAAAGTGTATGTAAAAATCTTGATTTTTTTATAAAAACGTCAACTGCAAATAGCCTTTAGTCGCGGGACTCTCGAATTACCGTGACCTCGGATTTTAGTCAGTACGAGTCTGACAGTCCTTCCTGTTCTACCCTAGGTGGGAGGACTCATGTGATGATTTTACCACGTTAAAAAAAAAGAACTGCAATCTTAAATAAAACAAAAATAATAATAAGGATTTTTGTTTAAGGCTCACCCTGTATATCGTTTTTATTTCGTCCTAAAACGTATGTTAGTAAGTGTAGGTAGTTAATTTCTTTATAGTCCGTAATTAAAGTAAGGAATGAAACCAAGAAACGTGCGTCGCACTAATTAGTCACGAGTCACGAATGATTGTTATTCCAACTATATTAATACAACTATTACATATATTTATGGCGCTTTTTTTTAAAAAAAATTGCATGTTTTGGAGTCGTTATAATAATAAGTTATATCTTTATTATTGCCTATGTCAAACAGACAGGCGAAAGCGAAGCGTTTCCGAAGCGATACCGAACCGAAGCGAGACGTCAGTCCGATAGTTCTGTCACGCTATCGGATCGCTTTCGCTTTTCTATGTGACTGAATTCAAACAATTCCATACATAACAAATAAAAACGCCTCGATTCGCATTCGTCACACCATTCTGTTTGACTTTAAAGTATCTACGTGTTCCTGCTTATAGAAATGTCTTTGCGGTCGTGGAATGCAAAGGTCAATTGAAGGAACGGGGTGGTTTTTAGTCAATCAAGTCTGACAGTCTCTTCTGCACCTTCCGGAGCAGGACGAGTCGTCCCGCTGAACCCAAAAATGCATCTTTGTGTTATTCCTTTTTTATAAGATGCAATCTTATACAAAATAGCAGTGTGGGTTTAAACGTTAAATTGTTAATAAATTCTTCCATTACATATTGACGTAAACATAGAATATACTATTTCAGTTGGGCATTAAAAAGTAAAAGATAAAACAACTGCACAGAAAAACTAATGCATTTCTAGTGTTCCGTGTTAATACAACAGTATAAATATCCTTTTGTCTAGTCATGATACTTTAGTAAACGCATATAAATGTAAGCAGATTTATGTAGATTCCTAGCTTCTTGTAAAGTGATTTGAATAGCCGAGTGGCTGTACCACTGCATTTAAATTAAGTTTATTAAACTTGTTGCTTCTACATCCCCCGTAAACTAATCAAGTATAACGGGAACCTTGTTCTTAGTTAGTCTCTTTACGACGACCCTTAAGTGTAATCTTAAAATGCGTAAAGATGCTGTACTCGCGGATAGACAGGTACGTTGTACGAACGCTCAGCTCTATGCGAGGCTACCTCTAAATAGGTATGATCCCATTTCATCCAGGATTTATTTCCAATAAGCAAAATTCCCACGAAATATTCCGCATTTCAGGATAGAATTTGGGCCAATGGTATAAAGCGATGTCAACTACACGTAATGGCGAAAGTTTGTAGCCATTTTGTTACAAATAATAAATTGGTTATGATGTCGTGGACAAAATATTATTACGTCGTAAAATAAAGTGTTACGAGCTCTCACACTTAGGCAGCGCGGAGCTTATGAATATTAACTTTCTGTTGTTCAACAGCTTTTGAAAATAACTGACAATTCAGCCGTTATGAGCTCGCATGAACTTGAAAAATACCACCGTGTTTGTTGTGGGAAGTGGAAAAAGTGCACGTTTATATTTTTGCTCAGCTCAAATAGCTGGAGGGCAGGTGGCCTGGCGAAATGACCTACATGCGAAGGGCGCAGAACCGCGAAAGTACTATCTGAGAGAGCTTGTTTTTATTTTGAGTAGATTTAGGCGTGTAAACATTCCGAAATGGAGACAGATTTTTGCAGAAATGGAAACTGGATTTTCATATTTTGTGTGGCTTACCATATGCAAGATATTTAGGTTAGTAGGTTTCAGCATTTGTAGCTGTGTTCATTGTTATTCATATATTTCAGCTTCACATTATTTCTGTCATTCAAATGAATAGGTCAAACTTACGTATAACTCATAATTAATTAAAGCTTTGCCTTCACAATAATGAATCCTCACTTCAGCAAGTTAATTTAACTTACTTCGGCTGAGAGTCACACTCACATTTTTCCGGCTGCGAAAAGAAAATTAATAGTTTCAGTCGCTAGGCAAAGTATTATGAAGTTAGAGAACTCTATTAAAGATTACACCCAGGTGGAGTTGTGGAAAGAAACCAAGTTGGTTCAAGGCTTGGCCTAACTTGCCCCAGCTTGTCCAACGTCGACCAATCAGGTGCCGGCAAAGTTTTTATGTCATTCCAGGAACACTGCACAGTTGTATTTATGTTAATTGGTCGGTTGTATCGGAACGACATCGGGCAGTCTGTTTTATTGTGTCGTCGCGATGTTTTTTGCTCGTAAAACTGAATAGAACTTGATTGGGTAATTAAACGATGTTAACAGTGATTGAAGCTTTGATGGCTAGTAAATCTTAGCTTTAAAAACATCTTTCTTTTTATGAATAGGTACCGAAACTAGGCATCATGGGAGGTGCACAGGTTTTTTTAAGTTTTATTTTTACCTTTTCTTTTCTAACATCTGTAAAAATCTCTTCAGTTTTATCTACCATTCCATTTGTGACTTAGTAGTTTTCAATTTGACGTAAAACTCCGCTATCGCAATGCCTAAAATTCAGGTTACGTACGTTTTACAGGGGCTGTAAAATTGGGCCTCCAATTCATCGCGATGGTCGGTTCTGAGTCCTGAATAGCGCTACTAATCTCAGTTTATCACAGTCAGTGGCATAATTAGTTCACCTAAAATTTTACTCCCAAATTATTTAGTTCCAGATTAATAAACATAGCAAAGGGAACGCGGGGGATGGTAGAAAATGTACCTGCAATAAAATAAACGTTATACAGTAAGGTAATAAAACCTCCCGCGGCTTTTAAATTGAAAATTGGCCTATAACATTCAATCTAATTTAGATGATTTCCTTTCTCGTTTCTTGCTAGTTTAAGTTGCTTGAAACGACGAGATAATTTTGTAGCTGACGTTATTTTTTATAGAGGTGAGGTTAATTTGTTATTTTTTTATTAAAATTTCGTTTACTCTCGCTCTGAACGTAAGCCCAATTTTGGAGGAAGTAATTTTATGATGATTTTGTAACATCAAAAGTAAGACAGGCATTAGTGTAACTGACTTGACTGACTTGTAAGAAAAAATTAAAACGCAAGGTTGAATTAAAATGGTTTTAACCGACTTCAAAAAAGGAGAAGTTTCTCAATTCGACTGTGTTTTTTGTTATGTTTTCTCATAACTTACGACAGGGTGAATCGATTTTGATGATTCTTTTTTTGTTCGATGCAGTGTTTCTGGTCCCATAAAAAATTATTTCAGTTTTGTTCAGCAGTTTTTATTTTATGTTTATATTTTATGAACAATTTACGCTTATTGTGTACTTGGACGACGTATTCACCTCCTGGCGGTGCATGTCGCGTAAACACTCCGATCTGCGGCGACGGCTGAGAGATCCCACTCTCTCTCATCTTTGTTTCTGAACAAGATTAAAGCCATGAGCAACACAATTTAAATTAAGTAAATTGAATTCAACATACTCGTAATAGACACACATCAAAAAAAGTTTGTGATCACTATCATAATTATGCTTATTATTTTACTTTTAACTATCTGTTTTTTTTTGTTTTATATCCCAAAAAAACTATATTTTTAAACAAAGAATCTAAACAGATGAATAAATTATAATGTAATCTACCGTAACCAAAAAGATTTTGATTTTTCAGATTAGAAACTTGGTTTGATGTGTGTAAGTATCCTGGAGCCAAAACCACCAGGGTCCCTCAGTGGGAAAACATTACCTCATATTATATAGAGTACTAGTTTCCGCCCGCGACTCCGTCCGCGCGGATGTCGGTCTTCGCGTGGATGGTTTATTTCTCCATTTTGAGTAACTCTGACAATGACATCTTATAAATATCTATTGGACCCAAATACGGCTAAGCCTATATATTAAGGAGATCGCGGTTCTACAGAACAACGTCTATGACATAGACGTTGTTCTGTAGAACCGCGATCTCCGAAAAAAAAATCTTATTTTTCAGTTTTATTCATAGACTCTATGAATAAAACTGAAAAATAAGATTTTTTTTCTACGTATTTTACCAGGATAAAAAGTATCCCATTTTATGCCCAGGATAATAAGGTATAATTATACGTTAGTTTTCACGTGATGCCTGCATATACAGACAGACAGTCAAAAATTTTTTTAATCACATATTTGTGTTTGGTATCGATCCAGCAACACACCCCGCTATTTATTTTTTCAATATTTTCAATGTACAGAATCGACCCTTCTACAGATTTATTATATGTATAGATGATAGACCTAAAAGCTAATTTATCGCCAACGGATAAAATGTTTCAATAAAGGCAGACGCTCCCTTCAAAATTCTAAGTAATGCACTTAGAAATACAAGATAAATAAAGGTGTTACAAAAAAATAAAAGTATCAACCACGTAAAACCTTCATTAAAATGTATATCTAGATTTGGCAAACGTAATCCTTCCAAAGAATTTCGGAATTCGGAGGGGATTTATACGGTCGCTTACAATGTAATCAGAGTCTGAGGAAAATCGATCCTTTTGGCCCGACATTTTATTTTTCTTAGCCCACGTGTTAGAATAGGTGATCTGTTTAAGATAAAACCATTCATTACCCTGAGCACGATATACGTTTTCGCGTCCGTAGTAGTTCAGTGAACGAATGATAAAACTGGGGTTTAACGTACAGGGGGTTGGAGCTGTATGGCAGAGGTTTACGTCCGTCTGTATGGGCGTTCTGTGCCGGCAATGAGCAGGCGATTTGTGGCAGTACTAAACTTAACAGCACTCTTACGTAGCCTCGACTATGAAAAGCCAATCAAAGTTTAATGTACTCTCTTTAGTTCATGGTTCTCAAAACATATAAATGGATACGTTTATTTCTTGTGGTGATTAGGTTCTGTTCTTAATGATGGCATTTAATACGCTCTTATTTTGTTTCTTTCAATTTACTCGCGCTCGCGTTGTCGAGTCAATTTATGACGAGAACATATTTATTTTGTTGTTTTATTTATTACTCACTTTATTTTTTACCAAAAACATTATTAACACAGTTAAGTAAATACTTAAATATGTACAAATATGTCACGAAAGAGGGAAAAGAGTTGCTGTGATCAAGAATTTCGTCCACATAGCTGTCAATGGGAAATTGTCCAGATAACTGACAGTTTTGCCATCTTGGATGTCACTGCTGATTTTGAGACCAAGAACTATGTCAGGCCACTGATCACGCAAATCTTACACGTGGAAAGTATTTCAAATGGATTATTCAGTCTATCTACGTTTATTTTTGGTATTTCATAATCTGTTATCGCTACACGCCTACGTGGTGTCGTACTATTCGTAAAAGTCAAGACCTTTCACGAACCATACCTCACGTTTCGGACCAAATCGTTTCTGTAAATATGACTGTATATTACCGCCACCTACGCTGCGTCTGATTTCTCAAAATAATTTTATCTAGGTAATACACAACTACCGCTACAATTCGCTTAAGGCTTTGCCAAACATCGAGCTGTCACGGCGTGATGCTAGCGTGACGCGTCCATGGTGTATGTCATCTTGCTAAGTCCTAGTGCTAGCGTGGCGTGATGACGACGTACATAAATTGTTATCGTAATAATAGTCATCCTAACCGATTTCGGCCACGGCGGCGATTCTCAGCGGAGATAAGCCATCTGTACGTTATAGTAAAAGTGTGTGCGCAGGCACAGTTTCACTCTCTGTTCCTTTGCTTAGCGTGCTTTCCGAGCCACGAGGTTATCATACCGCCAATTTCCACACTCCAAACTCCGGGCTGTTAATGACTGAGTAATTCTTATACAAAAATCCAATAGCATTTTGTGCTCGACCTAGAAATCGAACCTTGGACCCAAAGCTCAGCAGCAGTGCGACCACGGGACCAATGGAGCAGTTATAGTAAGTAGGTAAGCACGCCAAAGACACGACACGCTAGCGTCGCGTCGCATTTTGCTCGCTGTTTGGCAAAGCCTTAAACATCTGTGTAGGTGGCGCCACTGCTACTAAGAACTAATTGAACCCAATTGGAATTTATACTGCACTTCGATAGTGAGCAATGAAATCTTAGAGGGACACTTATAAAGTGGCGAGGGCTTGTACGGCCGCCATAAAGTGTCTTGATTGATTAATTTAACTTTATAGTAGTTCGTGATGAGTTAGAGATGAAAGTGTTAGCAGGTGCTCGCCATATTTGATGGTTGGAGGCTGAATTGATTGGTTTCAGGTTTAATGACGCAAGCGTGCTTGTTTACACCCAGTTGTTTTTGAGTATTTTGTTTGTTCTTTTCAAATTATGAAATCATCGTAAGCCCACAGTTGTCCACTGCTGGACATAAGCCTCTCCAATCGCTCCCACTTTACAAAGATGAAATATAAGTTCGAAAATGTTATTAGGCTTTTAGTTTTGTGTAAAATTCTTCATGAGATACACAAACTCTGATATAGTTAGTGGCTTTAGTAGAGTTAGATGCTTGGTACTCGCATATAACGATATCGCATATATATCGATGTATAAAAGTAAACGTAACGAAGCAAGAAAAGTTAATTAATTTTCAACAGTATCTGTATCTGATGGTAATTATAAAAAAAACACACGAGAGTTTATCACACCTTTTACCTTGGTCTTTTTCTATATTAACCCAGGCTTTTTATAGACTTTTTGCATTGTTAGTGCATCACAATTTAAAATATTAATGGCTAACAACAGAATACTCCTTCACAACGAGATTTGGACCAATCACAAAGCTGAAATCGAGCACATACCTGCAACAGACACCGGGGAGACGGACGATATCGACGGGAAACATCGGCCGATCTAAATTGTATGCAAATAGCTTCAAATATCGCTACTAGGGTGTAGCTACCGACGAACATCTGGCCACCAAGTGAGTTAGCTCTTCTGAGGAGTTCCAGAATCTGATGGGTGAGATCCTTAACTGACCAATGTTTATTTTGACTAATTATTTGGAGTGTATCTACGAGTATATATTATTGTTTTGTTTGGAGTATTTTTTTAATGCTCTTTTTTTATAAATATGTAAGTGTGACTGTATGCTATAAAAATATTTAAATATTGTGTTTGCATCACACTAAGGTAGATTGGAAGATAATGCCCAAGGCATTAAGTCCGCAACTGTAGGTACATATTTTTGTTAGATTGTGCATAAATTTCAAATAAATAAAAGATATTTTAATTCATTTGGATTTTGGGGGTATTTACTTTTCCTTTTTTTTTCAGTATTTTCTATCCGTTTGATCACCTGAATATTGATTTCGGTAATCAAACTGATAGACCTAACTTAAAGTGATTGTTATTTTTTAGATAACAATCGCTTTAGGTTTGGAATTCATAGAACACATGTACAAAATAGAACGTTGAAACATTGCGCAAAGGTTGTTCCGGTCAACCGGATACGTTCCACGTGGCATTCATAGCGCGCACTTTTTATTTTTATTGCAATGTGTATAACTGAAATTGAACAACATATTCAATCTAAACGTTTTAGTCAACCATTTATTCTAGTCAACCGTCTATTAAGTAAATAGCTTGGTTCGATTTTATCGATTAAAAATCAACTACAAAAATCTCCGCCCTGGTCTACGCCGTAGCCAGCGCTACGGCGTAGCCTCTGTAGCATTGCTACGCCAGCTACGTAGTATGTAGTTGATGGCAATTCGATCGTGTTTGCTCTGTGTTGTTATTCCACGTATGTACTCGTATTATATACATTCAAGCGTACGTCAATAGTTATTTATGCAACTGTTGTATAATCAGGGGTATTAAAACACGAATGTGGGTTTATCACACGAGGCGTAGCCGAGTGTGATAATAGTATCACATGAGTGTTTTAATACCTAATTATAACAGTTGCATACAAGACTTTATCTACAATCATGATGTGAATTCTCTATAAAAGATTTTCATACCATAGGGTGTTGTACAGAACTATGTGAATTCAAGATGGCGGGAAATAACACGATAAGACGAGAATCCGAAATTACGAATTAGTCTACAATTTGTTGTTCTTTTTTCAAAATGTTAGCGATCTGGTGGTAAAAATTTCATAGCATGAGAATGTTCTTTTTTTGAAATTCATTATAACACGCGTTTGGATGATATAATGATCATTATAGCATTGAGTGTTTTAATGTTGGCAATAAGCTAATTGTTATAGGTTCTTTTATAGAGGATTAATAGCATGATAGTAGATAAATACTTTTACAACAGTTCGCAGAATTGTATTATAAGAAAAATAGCACAGCCACTATACCTTACATCTCATAAATAAACATTCACTGTAGAGCACACAACACGTACAACACAGCTACATGCGCAAAGTTATCTAGTGGCCCATAATAGCGGACATTACGCGTGAGATTGTTCATAACCCATAACATAATATTCACTAGGTCGTTTGTGTGATCGCGAAGATGATCGTTCCGAGTCGGCGCGTTCTCACGCCTCGGCTTTTGTCGGCAAATAATTAATAGCTGCACCCATTGTGGGCAGATGAGCACGGGCCCCTTTGTCCCGGGATTATGTCAAGAGCGCATTTAAACTTAAAGCAGAACAAACAAACCGGTGCAGGGCGAGTTATTGCGACACTTTGGCTTTATTTAGCGCGCTCTGCGTCGTGCGTCGTCACCTAAAATATTTTAAATAGTTTGCACTTTAACACGCTTTTTGCTCGTGTGATGGTGCACTAATTTGGTTTTGTTTCGTGAGAGTTATGGCTCGCTGTTCCTTGTGCGGTAACAACGTTCATGTCTCTTTTGGGTCTTATTACATACATTTATTTACATTTTCGTCTACATATTATTGAGACAGGCATTTATAGCTAATATAACTTGGTCTCTAATGGCAGGTACATTAGCATAGTCTATGAATACAAACTTCTAATACATTTCACTCAACGATGACGAAGGCTCTCTCAATTTCCCAGCAGACTAATGAAGAAAAATTTAATTTCGTCTACGTATTTATGTTTCTACAAGCTCTAGAAGTTATTTGCAGCGCAGAAAGCAAAAATGAGAAGGATTTTTCAGCCATTTGTTTGAACCCGCAACTATGACGTGGTATCATTTCAAAGGCTTTATCTCGCGAAATAAAGCGATTCGGGTGAAGATTGTGTGTTTTTTTCTGAGATAATCTAGGCTTTGAATTTGGGCTTAAAGATGTACTGTACATCTAATTTATTTCACTTTGATAGTGATTAGATTTACTAAATGTAATTTACAAATTGTGTAGTTTCAAAGTGAGAAAGCTTTTAAAATAATCGTTGATGAGAGACTGGGGAGGCGGAGGGTTATTTCGGCCTCATTTTACACTCTGAACAAGTTTAACGCATGCAATATTCAGGAGGGTAGTGTTGCCGACACTATCGGGGCTGGAGCGTGGCGAACGCGGTCAGGTGGAGCGAAAGTGTTTCAAAACACATTACAATCTCTACCTACTATTAATTTTCTATCTATTCTTGAAGTTCACGTTTCGTTTAGAGACCGTACTTGAAATATATGTTTGCTGGAACTTTTGAAAACTTTAACTTGTTAGTAATATTTATAACTGTCGGCTTTAAGGGTTCTTTTGAAATGAGAGCAATAAAACAATCTGTGACATTTGAAAATAGGAGCAATAAACGATATTTATTTTTGTGTAAAGAAATACTGTGTTACATTTTACAGTGATTGCTTTATAGACCTTTCAAAAGAAATATTACAAACTGTTCAGACATGGTAAAACCCTGTCACAAAGAAAGCTTCAACAATAAGCTAACAGATTTGTTTAACAAAATCATAACAAGCCGTCACAAACGAGATAAAAGCCGAAGATATCAGTCAGCACAATTTTCTTTCCAATAAGTCGCATCGAGGTGGCGGGGCGCACTAACGACCTTCGCACTGACTCGCTCACCCGCTGGCTCGAGTGGCATGTGTAAACGCGGCACGGGACGCGGCGGGTCGCGGCGCGGCGTGGCAAATGATGCGGAACTGATGTGAGCACCTAACGATTGCTGCGCCCTTTTACCGTGACACCGAAAGGAATTATTTATGCCCCGCTCTGCACTATGCGATGAAATTATTTTCAGCTTGAGTTGAGTCGCGGATTAGATGCTGCGGGCAAATGTGTTTACATTTATTCTGATGTGCCACTTTGGGTAGCCGGAATTGCGGATAATTTGTTTTGATGATGTCTGTTGGTTTGAAGTTGTGGTTAAAATGAATGTTTTTCTGTGAACTATACTACTGGAAACTGCATTTTTAACTGCCGCGTTCATTATTTTAATTTTGACATGTTATCAAAGCAAGTTCTGTGAAACAAACTGATATGGATTAAAAATAATCCCAGTAGTCCATAAAATATAACCAAAATAGAAGACAAGATTGCTTAAATATATGTAATTAACCCAGTTCAGTTTTATGTGGGGGTGCTGATAAAAATATGAAAGGTAAACTTAATACACTGTGAAAATGCTGAATTAGGTAATAACATGTCGATAAGAAAAAGCGTCGCCGGCATAAATTGGTGCTGAGTCTCCAGTGAGGCGAGAACGCATTAACGGTCCGCCACTGACATATATTAGGAGCGTTTCTTATCCACGAGTGCGAGCGTCTCGGCGGCGGGACGACGGCGGGGCGGGTGCGGGGCGGGAGCACCGCGTCGTCGTGTGACCCGCGCAAATGACGCGGAAAAGATGCGGGGAATGACGCCCTCTTGATCGCAGAATAGCACGCCTGTCATATACTGCCATGTACATCGACGCGCTCAAGCCTCCGCTTTATTGCTTTATTTTTTTAAGATTGTATTTTAATTCTTTGTATTTTTGCAGACGCTGAAGGATTTACGCCGTCGATTCAGCGCGCACTACATGCTACTTCCAATAAAGTACGGTATGCACATTAGTCTTCCTCGTACGAAGCACTTTTGGTCTGTTTACATTATGCTAATAGTAACATTCCCATGTAAATATATGAGAGACATTAGAGAGAGAAAGAATCTCAAGCAGTATTTAACGAGAGCAGTTTATGTTGAGTCTGAAAACTGAAATCTGCTTACATTTGTGAATTTCCTCATTCATTGTGAAGGCTCCGTTTGTGTAACAAGTAACATTGAATACAATTATGTGAAAGGAATGAATACACTGATTCATTCGGAGGCATATTTTCCCCCTCGCATAAACGATATCGTATTAAATTAATAAGTCGTTGGGCGAACCCCAAAGTGGCGATATCTGTGAGGAAACAGACTTCCCCTGGTCGGTGCACAGTTGCCGACTCTCCCCCAACTCGTCGTTACGCAGCACTAATGTTCTATTATAACACTCATTGTGTGTTGATAGGGGAGAATATTCTTAGGAATTTTCCATACATCATTGTTTACATTTAAATTATAGACACATTATTTATGTTAAATACCTTTTCTTCAAACGTTTTATCTCATTCAGAGTTCGTTTTAAATTGTTTTAGTTTTCAACAGTTTTAGAATTGTGATAATAATATTTTCTGTGAGAAAGGAATTTCCCTATTAAGTTTGGACCTTTATTAAAAGTTTTGAACTGGTCTTGTGTCTGTATTTTGAACTTACTTCTCTTTTGTTACTATATCTCCTCATTAGCATTCTAAAAACTGTTTTCCATTTATATTCTGACTAGTTTTTTGAGCAATTACTTGTTGTACGTTGTTATATACTAATTTCTTCATGTTTTCCAATTAATTAACAGCATTATAAAGGACATCTAATGTCCATTTTGTTGTTGTTTTTTTCGTTGTATAGATCAAGGCGTTTTAATTCATAATCTGTCCTATGTAGATATGCAAAAACTACAGAACACCTGTTAATTATCTTTTTTTAACCTCTTAAAATAGAATAGATTATGAATTAAAACGCCATGATCTATACACCTAAAAAATCGACATTCGCTACCTCGTAATTTCATCAAATGCCACCTTGGGTGAAGCGGAGCCGCAGTGACTAAAATCAACCATGCTCCTTTAATTGCCCTTTACGTTCCCGGGTCACGGTTTTCTGTTTATACAGTCTCGCAATCCCTGCAGGCACCTGCCACTCGTACAATCTTTACATACTCTTTTTGCTTTACTTAAAAAACTTTATTTAAAAACTCAACTTTGTAAAATGAAACACATAATACTACAAGTTACAATCATAATTCACCAAAATAATACAATACAATTTGATGACTCCAATAAGTAACGAGTTCTTTCACAAAAACAAGTTTTAAAGAGCATTCTTTAATACACCAAACCCTAAATAAAAATAATTTAATTGCCGTCCAGTTTCATTCCCAGACAAAAGAAAACTTTAATGAACATCATTTCAGTGCCATATTCCGTACATTATTATCATACACCGCACAAGCGACATGACTAAGCCATTATTACTATTACAGTCGCGATGAAATATAAAATTGAATTTCATATTTATTTACCCATTAATAATATCAGATCCCGGTGCCATTGTCTCGCCGGTCGAGTTCGCTCTCACCGCCGTGTTGCGAACACGCTGACACGTCATTTTTTCTCTCCTGTCACGTAAAAGAATAATGAAGCAAGTTCAGCAAGCAGTATTTAGAGATAATGTTGATAGGTGACGCCGAACACTCGAGGTTGAATCGGATAATGTTTTTGTGATGCATTGTGTTTTGTTTTTCGCTGATTTTGAAAGGACAAGTTTATTAATGTGTTTCGCGGAAGAAAATTACTGGAAAATACCGCTAGTGAGCTTATCTCTAAAAACACGTAACCTAGATCCTTTTCAACCGGCTGCTTAGCTAACAAATTCGAGTGCTTACTTAGGTAATGACTATGCTAAACGGTAGAACTAAGCAGGAACTCCCAAGTCTTGTTATACACATAATAGCCATAATGGATTCGTTATCATTTGTTAATCACAACAAAGTTATCGCGTTAAGCTTGTCGTAACGACATCGCGTCCCCGACGCAAACAAATAGCTCTCACGCAAATTGAATACAAGATATAAATCTAGCGTTCTCCTAATAACATGCGGTGGATTTCTCCGCGGGCCGTTTTATTTCAGCCCCACAAAGCCTTCGACCCAGTAAATCCGGCGATATCTCCGGGAATGCGACAGAGTGCCACTGGCGTTCGTTTCGTGGGACGCACTTTAAATTTTCCAACTGCGAAAGGACGGATATCGCAGGCAGTGAAATTTAAAATGCCGACGCGGGTTCCCCGTGGAACAAAAGTGCGCGAACGCCCGACCGCGCCGTCGCCGTCACCGCCCCGCTCTCGCGCCGCAGACGCCTTGCACGCGCCGCCGACACCACGCGCAGCTTTGCATAATGTAGCCACTTAGCGTATTCTCCTCTCCGCCGCGGCAATAAAGCTATATGTGGAATTCATTATCAACAGATTTCCTAAATTAAACTGTACGAAACTTTATGCATCAACTCTTGTGTTTCCGATGCTCATTTTACATGTTACCGTTTAAATTTCACCTAAAAGTGCTCGTTAAGGCTTCATTTATTATTAAACCTGAAAGAAATATGCTGAAAGCGTTTAGTCGTCATCGCTGCTCTTTTTTTTAATAAGGCTTTTTAATTAAATTTTCTTAGCGTCTGCGTGTGTTCACCTAGCCACTTTTATTAATTACGGTATCAGTTCACACCTTCTTCTCGGCGCGCCATAATATATCACTATCTCACTCGTACACGTCTACGATTACGATGTTACTAAGTACGAGCACACTGAACATGACTTTATTCGGCTCAGATCATTTTGTGACATTATAATCAATTAGTAGGTGGAGGCGATTTCGGATGAAATAACGATTTTAATTGGACTAAAAGCTCTCAGTCAGAAAAAACTTTGAAGAAAAACCATTTATAGAACAGATAAGAATTCCAAAAATATAGATATCTCCTCTGAAAACTCCGAATTATTCGATCCGAAACAAATTACAGAATTTTGTAATCGTAATAGATTTCCATTGGAGTTTTAAAGGAAAATTGATTTTATTATGTTGTACCAAAAGATACAAAATTGTGTATGCTGTTATTACTTTGTCGTTGGACTTAAATGTACAAAATAGATTTATAATATTCAAAAGAAAACGCCTCTTGACTATCAATGAAGGTGACCGGTACACTGAATATGAATACATTTTAAGCTGTCAAATTTGTCGAAATAAAATGAAAAAGAAAAAAAGTTGAATTTGAAGAAATAATTTCTCCAATTAGTTTATCGTGTGTCGACATTCTCTTTGCTAGTGTGACTGTGTGAGTAGGTAACGTGCAGTATATTTACTGAAGCCCGGCGCGCTCACGAGATGTACCGTGACACATTATTATAGCCACCACTCATGTTTCTATGTCCGCTCCCGTTGTTCCGTTCCAAGGAGTACGCTTGCTCGCAGACATAGAAATATGTGTTTTGCTTCCACGACGGAGGGCGGGTGACGAGGTGCGGCCAGCCAGCGCTGCACCGATGAGTTATGAGCGGTCGCTGCACCCACTCCGCACCGCACTCACATCTTGCGACAACCCCGCATATTCAAGTTTTTCCAGTACATCTGGTTAATTATTCACCGCTTCAAGTTTTACGTTCGAAGGTTCAGACTTTACCTACTTTATCGTGTTAAGTAGCGACATTAATTCTCTACTCTCTTCTGCTCCCTCCTCTATTAATTTACGGACAATATGTTGCACTCAGGCGTCCCGCCCGATGTGTGGCACTGGAAGCAAATAAGATAGTTCACAGAGTTCTGTTCTAGTCCGTCCGTGCTCTATGCGAGGACGTGGAACTAAGCGTTACTTATTGTTCTGTCCGCGCTAAAGGAATTGCGAACGGATGTTCACTTCCCTGTTGGATTTAAAGCAGTCACTGACGAATTGCTACATTATCGCTAACAGCGTTCGATTTAATTCCCTCCCGGCGAACTAAGATACTGCGATAAAGAGTGAAAATACATGTTTCTTTTTAATTACACGGACTAGAATGAACATTGGTGAACAGATTTCTAAAACATTGTTTGAGGGAACAGAGTGTGGTCGAGAACGCAAACAGCGGAGTGAGTAGTACTCTGAACAGCGGTATAATTCTTTGTGAGCGTTAATTAACTTTTTATTTTCCCGTTCATCGCTGCGTTATGCTGTCCGACACACTGAATACCTACGGGAGAAAAAATACAGAACAATTATACCGCAGCAACAATCCTTAACGACTAGACATTCGAGCAGCGGAATTACAAATGGCGCAAAATTATGAGGAGCTTCAAATAATCATTAAACATAAACGCGTAATGGTTTCCCATTCAAATGATAGCTCGTAGCAGTTAACTGCCTCTGTAATGTCTCAACACAATCTCTTGCACAGAAAATTGTAAGGTTTTAGCGGCGTATTAATGAGTTATTGCCTATTAAATATAACAAGAACACATTTCTTTATAGGGTGGACGTAAAGTTGAGCGCGGCTTAGTCTGTTTCCCATGAGTGCGTGGGCCGAGTTATACGAGTATCGTTGACTGAAATGAGCGCTTTGATTAATTACACTTATCTTAATAGCAGATTGAGTGGCGTTTTTAGCGGCATTGCGAGCAGGTGGACGAGGCATCGCGCTCTTATTGTGATTGATTGTCAAACTATGTACTCTCTGTAATTATGTTCTAATCAAATAAAGATTTAGAAATGCAGAATTCACAGGCGATATTAATATTTATTCATATTTCTAGACATAACATTTTACATTTATTTTTGATTTAGGTAAAGGCAATTACAGTAATTTTATTTATGGTGGTGACTAAAATAAAATAATATTAAACAGTTTTCATTGAAAAATAAGGTCATAGTTTTCATTGAAAAATCCAAATTAAATATGCATTCTTCGATTTTAGGTACCAACGTATTCAGTTCAAGTTAAAAAAAAAGAAAGTCGTTAACTGTCATAGTGAGTATAAAATGAAGAAAGGGACTTATTCTGAGTTTTCGCTAAGTCGATAGCTGAGCGCGAAGAAACGTCAGGCCATTAGAACATTTCAGTGACACATCTTATTTTTTTCTGCAAAGAAAGAAAAAGTATTTCTGTTGGAATGAAAATGCAGTTTTTTAAGTGGCGGTAGAGAACTAGCGATGGCTCATTTGAGTTGTTACTGTAATACTTACTTTTTTTAACTCATACCATTTTAAAAGGAATAAGTTTATAAAGCAGCAGCAGTTAATACTGAAAGAAAAAAAGACGTTTATTGATACACTCTAAAAGTATGGACAATATAAGGAAAATAAAATCAGATGTAAAATAAAACTTAGGTGCTAAACAAGAAGTACAGCAGAATGTTAAAAGGGCGGCTTCTCTTTAATATTCTGTTTTTTAGAGCCTGTACTGTCCCACTGCTGGGCAAAAGGCCAAAAGCCCAAGATTAGCGCTCGCGGAAGGTATTGAGTGAATACCTTCCAGGAGCGCTAATCTTGTGCTTTTTATATATAATAGGGGCTTATAATTATAAAAATAGATATTTCACTTATAATTAATATTATAAAAAGAGGTATGTTCAACGATTTTTTGTGGCGTAGTCCTTTGCAAAAAAGGTAACGAGTGCTATCTATGGCCTATATCATAAATACCCAGTCGCGAGTAATTGAAAATTGTCGTGACAGCTATTGCTTTCGGACGAAATTAAATTATGTTATTTTTTGTGTCATCGGGACATTGGAAATCGACAGTAATAATAGTAGTCGTAATACGAAATGAAAGTAGATTAATAGTTCATCATTCAAGTTTAAGATTTTGAATGATTTTTGCGACATCGGGTTGTTTTTATGCATCTTTAAAATTATTTTTTTTCGCGCGTGGAATACGGTGAGCCGTCGACCCGGCCATCTATATTATATATATATATATATAAAAGGAGAACTGACTGACTGACATATCAACGTACAGCCGAAACTACTGGGGCTAGGAATGTGAAATTTTGCACACGGCTTCCTATTATAATGTAGGGGAGCAATAAGAAGGGGTTTTTGGAAATTTAACCTTTAAGGGGGTGAAAAGGGGGAATTAGGAAAGTACAAAACCCACGCGGACGAAGTCGCGGGCAAAGTGCTAGTGTTTCATAATCGGACGGCGAGTCACCCATTACTCACCGTCCGCATGCCCGCGCCTACTGTGGCCGGAAATCGAGTGCCACACACCTTGACGACGTTAATAGCACTCTACTACAGGTGCAGAAGTGGTTCACCGCTAATGATTTAGCATTAAATGGGAAGAAAACTAAAAGCATACGATTTTCTCTACCAAATGTCAAAAGTAATAATAGTCACATTGGCCAATCGAATGTGAACTTTCCTGTTTAGTAACAAAGAAGTTAAAAATCTATTACAGAAATTTGATAGATTCAGGTTGCTTGATATGCTGGCGTCTGTACATATTCAGATTAGTTGTTTCTTAATGTTCAAGACGATCTAAAATGACGAGTACTTAAATACTAGCGGTCATTGTAGTGTTGTATAACAAAGGTAGGCACAGTATAAAAAGCTCTTTTTTATTTTATGAAATGACTAAAAATATTATACGTTATAGATATCAATTCCATTACCTTATAATGTTAAGTGTGGAGTAGATTCGTTCGTTTGGAGCACGCGAAGCGAACATTTACAGGTAGGTACATGTCTAGTATGGAATTACTTACGAGGAGAACTTTACTTATTGCAATTTGTTTATATTGGATATTTTTTTTATGTGAGATTCGTGTTATTTCGGACGTATTAAGACGTTATTTTGTTTTGAACACCAGAGCTGTCAGCAAAGTAAAGGGGCCCCCCTTAGAGGCCCAAAGCCTTCCGGGTTCACGGGACCAACGAGCAACCGGATCCGGAACGTAAGGGGCTATTGAAGGACACCGGGGATTTTAGTCAGTACAAGTCTGACAGTCCCTCTTGCTCTACCCTGGGTGGGAGGACTCATTTGATGATTTTACCACGTAAAAAAAAAGTGGTCGCCACTGTTGGTACTGGCTTTCAATAGTTACTGTGCTTTTGGAATAGTGTGGTGGAATTTTCCCATAAAAAAAGCCATTTTATAATATTAATAAGCTTATTATGAATAGTGAAAAAATATTCCTTATGGGGTACTTCTATAGGTTATAATCGAAACGTGAAAATCCCCCATCATTTTTGTATTTTATTATACGAGCAATAGAATAGAATAATTTCATTTAAATAATTGTATCGCTATTCATATTATGATACGGAAGTGACCTTTTTAGACCCACAGTCCTTCAGTAGGTTTTTAATAGAAATTTTATGTCTGATCTTCAAAATTTGAAATTATTTTTATGTATTTCAATACGAAATATTCGTCAGAGTGGCTTCAAAAGAAATTCGAATTTCGTGAAATATTAAATGTCATAACTACTGAACATTTTATTTCATCAAATAGTCTTTTCCAGGAATACGAGATACGAACTAACAAAAAACTCATCTACAATATAAGCACCTTAAGGGTGCCTTTCCACCAGATATGTGCTGTGTAGCTATGCTGCGAGAATGTAAAAGCTGAGCTACGAAACTGTGTGACCGTTTCGACTGATGCTACGCTATGTAGCGGTGCGAGTATGATCTGCTATGAAGATGCGCCGCCGCAAAGTAGCTGCGCTAGGAAGATGCGCACCTCGAGCTATGCGATGTATCGATAGTAGGGAAGACGACCCATAGCACGCATCCATAGCACGAAGCCATAGCACGCATCCTTCCATATAAAAAACACATCTTATTTTAATCCGTTTCCACCGGTGCTATGCTATGTAAGCCAATGAATATGATTGGTGGAGTGGTAGGCGGTCGCCTCCTTCTGCGAAGCAGTTATGTTAGCGAAGTAGGTGGCGCGCCACGTGGGGGAGAGGACAGCGTCCTCCCTCCGCCCCAGTGGTAGGCGCCCACGGTGACGGACGTCGGCAGACGATCTACGGCCACCGTAGGCGCGGGCATGCGGGCGGCGAGTAATGGGCGATTCGCTGTCCGACCATGGACCATGCCCGGGTCGACGGCGCGTTGTGTTCCACGCGCGTCTCAAGGAGGGTCAGCATAGTGACGAGGCCCCCCTGTAGAGCGCCAAAGCCTGCCGGAACCCCGGAACGTAAAGGGCTATTGAAGGACACCGTGGATTTTAGCCAGTATGAGTCTGACAGTCCCTCCCGCTCTGCCCTGGGTGGGAGGATTCATTCGATGATTTTACCACGTAGAAAAAAAACATTACTCAGTCATTTAACCTTTAGTATAATTTCCAGAACCTGTGAAGCACCGTTACAAAGGATTAGATACAATATTTTTTGGATAACGAACAGGAGTATCCTACGTATTACCCATACACATGTTCACAGTAAAAATAGAGGGTAGTCGAAGAAAATACTCCGACATTTATCATCGGCCTTGGGTAAGTCCTTTGCTTCGCCCGTCCAAATGTAAGTACATGAAATAAAATGATAGCGTCGACTGCGGGTACTGATATAAGAAAAGTTTAAATATATTTTTTCAGTTTTTTTATTAAGTTTTCAGAGTTAAAAGTCGTTGTGGTGGAAGTTTCTTGGTTTTCTTCGACAGATGCTGGTTATGTTTGCTAACGATGATCCTACTTAGGTAGCGTTTGCAACAAGAACTGTAATTGTGTTTCTTTTGTCAGTAGTTGCAAGAAAGTCTTTGATCTGTATCGTTAAATACATTTTATTTTAGATCAACGAATAACAATGCCGTTCGACATAAGGATAATTTTTTTTAAGCATTTTTTCAGCACAATTAGACATAGTATTGGCGCAGCTGGTATGGTAGGCTGAGCTGTGTGTGGCGGGTTCGATTCCCGCACGGCACAAGTATTTCTCTGGCCTACAGGTACTTGTTCTGGATCTGACTGTTTGTGTATTTGAGTTTCAATGTTTGTATACGCACCCACGACAACTCAGGAAAAGTTTCTAGTGGTGGTAAAACGGTTTAAAAAAAAAGACTTTGTCAGCACAATGAAGTGTTTCTAAATCCGTCGAATATTGAACCAATTATTAGAGCAACATCTGTGAAGTCATAATAGCCTAAAATACCAGTAATTGATATACATAGTTATAGCGAACCAACAAAGATTTGGCCAGTTTCCATCTTATGAAATGGTAAAACAATTAAAAGTTTCTCCGCGCCGAGCTTATGACCAAGTTTTAAAGACTTTAAAAACATGTTGTGCTTACAATCAACTTTTCTTTTGTGGATACTAATTAGCAAGATAGCCTTGTGTAAAGGGTTATGGTGTTCATGACTTTAAGATTGTTCATTAAAAACATATTTAGTATTAAAAATATTTATTTCAGAATTTTAGTTCATTCAATATATTTTATCGAGTTCAAAATGAATGGTAAATTAAAGTATCGCAAAATTTTACAACACACAATTGATTTGTATGATACACATTGATTAGAATTGGCTTACATTATTATCTAGAGATATAGATGTATTTTATTTTAAACGTTATAGAGACGGTTAATACGAGTATTAGCTACCCTCAACAAAGTTCAAAGCAAAGATATATTGAATTACAGATTGTGAAACACAAACAAAACAGCGAACAATATCCAGCGCCGAATAAAACACAAAATATATAGGAAAACTTAACTCCAGCACTTTTAATTTAAAAGTTTAGCACTGAAATCAAATATAAAGTGGACAAGTTAAATTACTAAGGTATTCCTGTGAAATAGTTAAGGGGATGGGGAGGGCCAGCGCTGGGCTTTGTGACCCGAGTGAGCGCTGTCGAGTGTTTTAGCCACACTCCCGTTTGGAGAGCCCTCGCCTTCACGGGCAGCGTTCAACGGCTCTTCAATCCTGTTACTCGATTAACCCAAGTTATTAGTGCTATCAGCTTTTGTTTCAACGTAAAGATTATCTCGTATCAATTAGCGAGCATTACGTCGGATTATTACGTGGTGAATTGTATGGGAAGCAGTTGTGTGTTGCGATAATTAATTTAATACGAGCACGGTTGGTGCGTGTTAGTTATTAGCTTTAGATTAGGTTGGTTGCAGACTGGTTGATCGATACTGTTTGCTATTGGTAATGACTAGGTTTATGTTATAATGTTTGGTTTGTTTTACAGATATAATATAGGTAGACATATTTTAGTGTAAGAGTACTAACAGGTACACATGGCTATACATCAGATTTTATGCAAAAACAGCATAAGCTGACAGTTGAATTCGCGGAAAAATCATAGAAAGGGATTCCACGATGAACTGGGTTTGTCCACAAGTGTCCTTTCTTTGGTATTGTTCGTCGTGTCGTTGAGCTCCTTGAGTTATGAGTCGAGCCACACGATAATGACAAATGCTTCCACTGACTGGACAGGTCCACTCGAATTTGTGTGGTTCTTTCTTCAAAAGACCATTTCAGACACTGACCTGCATGGTCCTCGTATAGCCTGATCTACATATAATGTCTGGACTTCAAAAGAGACTATGACCTCTGAGTTTGTTTCGGCTGTTTCTTCTCAGAGTAGTCAGGTACGAAACACCGGCCCCTCCCAGTTTTTATAAAAAGACGTGTAAAAGTGTTGATAAAACCAACTTGTATAAATAAACATCATTTCATTTCATTATGACTTGATGTCTAGCCGTGTATATCGGTGATAAATATGAAGTATCGGCCTTTTGAAAGAGACAATTAAGTCGGATAGTTTAGGGTTCATAGTACGTAATGTCTGTGAAACACTATCTATGTGACATTGTGTCGCTGGTTCCTTTTTCGTTGTTGTTGGTTTACGCTCTGAGAGACGGACATAAGCTCTACTAAACCAAAACTAGTCAATTATGGTATTCCAAAAGTCGATATAATCTTTATTATACCAGATATGTCATACTATATATGGAACCTATAATGTTCTTGAAAAAACTACGAAAAGATTAAATCGAGTGGCTATTACTGTAAACGAGTTGTATAAGATGTACTGTAAATACTCGTAATTTGCATGGTGTGTGTAATAATGAGTATTCTATCTATTTATTTTGAACTATTGTGGCAGTAAGTGTAGGCAATGTTTGCCTAGAGAACACGATAAATTTTATAAAAAAATAACCAAAACCCCCAAACAAAATGACCACAGACCTCCCACTTTATACGGTACGCTGAAAACGTCCAGCATCTCTGCTCTAACCGGCAGCTTGGCCTCTTGAAACTCGGCCTTTTGGCAAATTATTCATCCGATGACCTGCAGAGAGTGACCCGTCCTCTCGGATGATTAGTCGAAAACTAATTGATTCCTCGGCCACCGAGACCGGTATCGGACATAGAATAAAAATGAGACGGCTGTTGCATAGAAGCGACACTCGATAAGACAGGCGTAAGTTATGTTCAACACATTCAGGTTTTAAATCTTTGGTTGAGTGTGATATACTTATGTTGCACCCTCAAAGCTTCATTTTATCTTTAAAAGTAACGTGACGTATGAAAGCGTTAATACACAATAGAGCTTTAATCAGTAAAAATTCGGTCCAAAACTTGTCTAAAAAAGTGTTATTGCATAACGACCCTTATTTCATAGTCAAATGCCTTTTTGAAGTAAACAGTTTTTTTTGACAAATGTTTAACAAATGTTTAATTTTTTTTGTAGTAGGACGAAGATTGTTTGACCGTGTTTTTACCCTGTTCCCTACCCTAGGTAATTTGAGACATGCTCTAAGCAGTATCGTTCATTTGTTTTTCTATGCATTTAAATTTAACCGTATAGTTCGGTACCGGGTCCTAAAGGACCCGAACACATAGACCTACGCCGGCTCAGTAGCGGGTCCTAAAGGGGCAGACGTTGTAGTCATACGACATCCTCATTTTAAATTAAAAAATAATAATATTCTGAGCGTTAAATCCTATGAGTGCGCATTAATTAAGAATGTTAAATAAAAATCTGATTTGATCACGCCATTAAAACTTCTACATTTAGCGCGCATTTTCTTAATTTACCATAACAAAATCCAGAAGTCTAAATACGATCGTCGCCATTTTGATGGCAGTGCTGGGTTGGGCTAAAAATCATAAAAAATGTGGTTTCGGGACATCTAAGGGATCATTATAGGAGGGATGAATAACTCGTCATTTAGTATTGTAACGAATTCATACATAATTCAACATAAATTAGCAGTGGTAATGTAGAATTTGATATCTGAAGTCGAAGTTTCGCGCCACTCGTGTTTGTTTACATTTTTATTTTTCACTTGGATCACACACATGCGTTTATACTCAATAACAATTACTATAAATATCATGTCAAATATTATAAATAGCGTAAAAAAGCCCAGATCTTAGCGTAATTTTCTAATACAGAGCCAATAACACGTATTCTTCATTACCACTACTCAATTTGTATTCGTAATCGACAACCATGCTTATTTTTTTAATCGTGATGATGTGTGAAAGCGAGTATTCTAATCGATTCCATAATTGAATTTTTCGTCAACTCGAATGAAAAAAATAAGGAATTGAAGAAAACGATTAATAAAAATTAAAATAAATTTGTTTTAAGCTTAGAATACAATTATTAATTGTTATCATATTTTTTAAAGCCTTTATAATAATTTTACGTACATTGTAATTCCCAAAAAACAATAATAGACAAAAGAACAATGTCAGTAATAAGTGTTTGAATTCGCGCCAATTTATTAATTCCAAAAATTGGATTTGGAATGCGCTCGCATTGGATTTGGTATTCGCCCAAAATAATAAAATTTTAATTTATTAGCTAATTTTCAATGTACATTTTGTTTTGTACAATAATATAATTAAGGTTGAATGAATATGGAATGCCTTGGTAATTGATAGGCTTATTAGAAATGAGTTTGTTTCCCACCAAATAAAAGATAGATAAGTAAATTATTATATTTTCAAAATTGTTTCACATTGGTTTGGCCATGTTATAAGTATAGACGCCAGCACATCAACCTACCTCAATCTGTAAAATTTCTTCAATCGATTTTCAACCTTATCACAATTGTGGAAGGTTAATGTTCGATTGGTAAATTTTGACAGATTTGGGTAGGTTGATCTGCTGCCGTGCGTACAGATATTTAATCGTCAGTATTGACACCAGTATAATAATATTTTTATATAGGTATTTGTTAAGGATACTTTAGATGTGATGCAGTTCGCGACTTAACTCCAGTAAAACTCGCTGTTATAAGTTAAAAAACCTTTAAATGATTCTCTCCCTGGGTGGAGCGGAAGGAGATGTCAGACTATTGCTTACTAAAAACTTCCCTGTTCCTTCATATGCCTTTTGCGTTCTAGGACTGCAGTACCCTTATAATGGTTTTGATACAATTCCGTAAGCCCGGCACGCGTTTGGCACTATTTTGGCCTTGTCAGTTCGCTGATAGTTCCATAAAGCCCGCTTGGAAAACGACGCGCATTCGTCTCGGGCCTAGTCCTTGATCGGACGGTGAGTTACCCTATACTCGCCGTTCGCAAGCCCGCACCTACAATCGCAAAAAATAAGTCTGTGTCTTTAGATTTTTGCTGGTCAGGAATAGAGCTTGTTAATGAAAAAAAAAGAACGTGCTATATTTTTACACTATTTGATAGTGTCGCTGTTAAGGATCAAATTCGTAATGATATACGACAAACTATAGTAAAGTGATATTAATTTGGTAAAATATGAACTAAATTATACAAACAATAATTTAGTCATCGTACGCAGATCAAAATCAAAATTCGCGCCAATTCACTTAAAGTTCGAATTTCAAAAATTTCGTTATTGTGTTTGTACCACGAAGTGATTACTCGTAAAAAAAATTGAAATGAGAACACGATGTGTGATGTTGTGAACATGTAGTGAGCTACCTACGGCCATTGACTAAAGTTTGAATCGATTTATTAAAGAAAACCTTTTACTTTATGTTTGTCGCATGTAATTACTTCACAGAACATTAATGGTTTGATTACTGGAAATTGATATTTCAAAAATTTAATTTTATGCAATGTAATTTACATTTTTTATCAAAATCGGCCACGAGACTTCTTTCAGTATTTTTCGCTATTCCTCATAGTTTCGAATTTAGCCATCCACGGCGAGTTGGAAATTTACATTGTTTATTACTGCAAGGAATAATTTGGAAGTAATCCAGCATTTGATCTGAACCCGGTGTTTTTCTTTTCACGTTGTTCAGATTCGTTTTATAAAGTGAAATAATCAGATATATTGAAATTAAGTAACGAAGACACAATATGGGTAAAACTATATGGTTGAATTTAAATTTAAATAAAAGACATACACGTTTGGCCTCCAATGAAACACTAATATTTATTTCTATCCAAATGACAAAATTAAATTATTTATTGCGTACCTAATAAAAAATCATGTCGACGCTTACCCACCGAAACAATATTTTCAAAACGAAATAATACTTGAAATATTATACCAAAGAGTCTACAGATTCCGTTCCATAGATTTATTGCATGGAGTAAACCTTCTCTAGTCAAATAAGCAGATAAATCGGTCCATGTCTTTGTACTATTTTTTTCCATGTTCGATTATATTGCGAGTATCGATTAGGCTGAATGAACCTTTTCAATCGTTATATGAACATTGGGATTGCGGTCAGCACTAAGAAGTGTCATGTTGCAACATAGTTTTTGGTAATTTTTATCAAGTCTTTGATCGTTATTATTTATGAAATTATGTATGAACACTGGCAAATCTAATAATGCATTTAGTAAGTTACTTCATTTATTTCACTGTTTAACCATTTTTTATCACGTGAGAAGCTTGTTTATGTACATAGTTTCAGCACATCTAAATTACATAGTTTTTGGAACGACATAGCATTTTGTATGTTACACACATTTTACAGTGGAATGACGCAGTTTTAGTGATCTCAACACGTTCTTGAAGATATTGTTCACAAACTTATCGTATGAAATAACTGTAGTAACATATTTTTGATAAAAAAATCGAATGCTGAAAATTGACAAAAATCTTCAATATTATCTCAAATTTCGAATCACCCGGTTGACTCAGCTGATGTGTCATGTGTCAAAATGTTGTCGTGCAGAGTGGTTAATTCAATATTTATTTGCGAACATAGGTATATAACAGATGTTACAGTAGGTACAGTATAAATTAACACTATGCCTTCCATTTAAAGGTGTACAAATATTACATTAATTAATTCGATGCAATTAACATTTCAAAAGAATATAATAAAAGAATATAATAAAATCAATAAAAGGAATAAAGAGAGTCAATAAGAATGTCAATGTAAATGAAATACTAATAAAATTCTATGAAAATGTCAATTTTTGAAACTTGAAAACATGTGTTTTCTTGTCGCACTATGCATGATACTACATGCCGAAGTGTGACGCCGAACGGTCTTTTTAATAGCAACAAAAAAATTAACTTTATTTACTACACGAAAAGATTCACAAACACATTTCCAGTATCGTCGCATCACGCTACGTCTCGGGAAAGGAAAACAGTAGTCGCATCTACATGGATTTCTTAATCTATGTCGACAGTTTCGCTAATACCTCGTGAGTGCTTCTTCACGGACGGCTCAACCCGCGGTTTTGTCCTGTTTAAAGTGTGGCCGTTAACGTGATTTGGGTCTCTTTGACTTTATCGTGATCGACAACGTTTTGCAAACTCGTCCGACTTGTGTCCTGTTCTCTTCTGTTTTCTTTTTAAAATGTCTGAGATAGTAACAGTTTATTCGATGAGTGCTGTGAACTGATGCATTACTTTTGCCGGCAACTTCTCTCACCCTTTGTTATCAAAAGAACAGTACTTTTTGAAAATTCGTTTAATTATAATATGTTAATGGTCATTTAAACTGATGGATAATATGATTGAAAAGAGTTCAGAGGATTGAGATGAATAGATTCATAATTACAAACGTTTTTTTCCATATAGAAGACTTTTTATTATTAAGGGAATTTAAGTTAATTTAATTAAGTTTATACAAGTTAACATATACAAATATGAACATAAAGTTAATTAAATTCATTCAGTTAATTTAATTATTTATTTAACTAATTAAATTAAGTTTACAAACAGTAAGGTGTGTAATTTCTTATTAAAATTGGTCCAGTCATTTTGGATAATACTTAGGGGAAGTATGAAAGAACAAGTCTTTTCAAGTTTTTGATAGTTCCACGGGAGTCCGTTATCTTAATGGTAAAGATTTCTGCGACTTATTTCAACATGTTCATAAAACACAGACATTCACACTTTTTCCTAGACATCGATACACCAAAACCAACAGTATCAGAAATAGGACTGCTATAACAAACGGTAACAAATGCCAGTATAGCGTGCCAACGTAGCGATCTATCAGCGCTTATCGCCCTGATCTATCATAGGGCGCCGTAGGACGAACTTCACCCGATTGTAGACCTAATGACCTGGATACTTAAATCAATCCTTTGACGAGAATAAGGATGAGAAAGAATTAAGAATTTATGTATATTTATGGTTGTAACAGTTTTATGAGAGTAGTCGGTGATTGGACGAAATTGTGTGCGATTGGAGAGGCCTATGTCCAGCAGTGGGCTGCTATAGATGGATGATGATGATGTGGTCGTACACAAATCAATAGAAGTGAAACCCGAAACAAGTTTTCACTATCGTTAGGTAAGTTTGTTGTTTAATTACGACAGAACGGCTGATCAGATTTGGATAAAATTATTTAGTAGTTTATTAGTACAGATATACATTGTTGTCTGGAATAGTATTAAGGATAACTTTTAGCCTGAATATTGTTTCTATTACTGAAGCTACTAGCAAATTGAGTACTTAAAATTCGTTTAAGTTCTAGCTTCGCCAGCGGCTTCGCCCTAAATAACAAAGATCTGAAGAATTGTTAATAGTCGCCTCGCACTGGCTATTAAAAATAAGGTAAGTATGCACTGTTGTTACACAATCACCACTGCTTGTAAAGTAATACTTTTCCGAGAGCAAACTTTTACAGGAACGTCCATCAATATGGATGCAAAGAACAATATACAATCAGGAAGATCAATAGATTTTCTCCCACAAATAGCTCACAAGCCAAGTACCAAGAGAGATCTCAACTAACTTCATAACATATAAAGTCAGTATAACCACCAAATATCGAATATTGCTCTATCGATAATAATAATTTATGTAACAACCAATCTCAATCCTACGATAATTAGACGTGGCCAATCACATTTCATTAACTGTTAGGTAACTTTATTGAGGGGCTGTAAATAAATGATCCGGCCGAGTGGCGCTACATTCGGGCGCTAAGAATTAGCTATTGATTTCCTTAGGAAGTATAAAGCGAGGTCGGTGGTTGCTACATTTCCCGGTATGTCCCGTCCCTGCCCGGACGCTCTCAGCGTTTAAAGGTCCCTAACGAGCGATAAAACTCCCCCGAATTCCTTTTTAACTGCAAGAGAAGTTTACCTGCGGGTGGGTAAATACGAACCCACATTTGGTCGCTGAATTGTGATTCACAATCTGTAAATAACAAGAAGAAAATTCAGTTTATTCAAAGGCTGCTCACTCTTACGTGTAATTGGAAGGAGGGTGACGTTCTTATTAGAATCAGCCATAAATGAATACACATACAGCGCCACTTTGAAACGGAATGCTCATTTTTTGCAAGTAAGCGCTTCGCTGTCTTTGTTTGAATGAGAAATACGAGGAATTAATTAAGTCTCGTGATCGTACTGTTACTCTGTTACCGGTATTTAATTAGAATCTTCATTTGGAAATGTTTGTATTCAATAAATTGTAAATGCACTCTAAATCACGAAGATTAAGTGCGATGCGCTAACAGAGCATGTGAACGAAAGTCGTGCGACAAGTGTAACGTCACGGTTGAACAAATTGATGTTCCTAATGGCTGCCATTACAGACATTGTGTGCGCTCGATCGAACATAAAGGTCGACGAGACTCCCCCCCAACACTCCACGCGCGATCAGCTTCTAAAGAAAAAAGTATGAAAGACGATATTCATAAATTTGTGAAAAGCTATACGATTTGAAAAACCCATTTCAAAAACCCCGTCTTCTTATTTATTCGATTTAGTTGGATTCAATTTTATAAACTTTTTAACATTTCAAACTATTCCCTGTCGGAGGAGATAATCTCTGTTCATATATACGTTGATGAAAATTCCCTATATTCGTTTTCCCAACCCAGTTTCTTCATTCAGGTATGATAATATGAGCTAAGCGTGTTAAAGTTGAGCCGTCTTTTGTGTTACAAATGAGGCGTAGCAGCGAGTGACAACATCTACTTATGTAATAACCGTCAGTACGTGTATCACACAGTAAGCCAGCAGTCACTGCTGCTGATGGTTAACGTCGATGATACTTAATACAACTAATTTAAGTTTAGTGAAGTTTTGTGACAACAGCGAACAGTGGCGCGCTCGGTAAAACGAAAGCCTTGTTTAGCTTCGAGCCAGCAGATAAAAGTTATCTTGAAAAGTCGGCAGCCGCAACAAACTTAGCAACTGTCTTCAGGTAGGATAAGGGAAACTCGATTAAGGAGGAGAAAAAGTAATTCGGGCCAGAAAGAAGAGTTCACAGAGCACAAGTTTAATTAAGCATCGACAGACGAGCGAGACACATATTGACAACAACTTTGAGCTTTTTCCTAATTACAATTTCACTGACAACATTCAAATTCACTGATCAGGTCAGGTCTGAGATCAAATAAAATGAAGCCATTTAATTCGAGATCTACGTTATAACATTTCCATTCTACACGTTCAACAGTTTTAATAGAAAAACTTTAAGCGAGTATCGTGGTAGGTGCTCGTCGAAATACCCTGTAATATTGAGCGAAGTATAACGCAGAACAATCTGCTAGTACGCTCATAAAAATCATAGCAATCCTTCGAATAAAAAGGCAGTTTGAAACAAGAAAACCGAGTGCATCCACAAGAACCTTTTTGTTTCCAACGGCGGTTTGGAAAGTTATTTAAAGTGAATAAGAAACAGGCGGGCTTCAGACCTCTCGGCGTTCGCAATAGTTGGACATTGTACTACAGGCTTGTTAAGTAGCCATCCACAATTTGGTTTGTCTGAAGTATGTTCCTAGGTATTTTGGTAGAAGTGGTCGTTAGCATTTTGTTCTCTGTTTTCAGATGTACGTTACAGTTCGTACTAAACTTATACGGTAGGGTTGCTTCCACTATTACTTGTATAATTCTCAATGAGAAGGAATATAAATAAAATTTCCAAATTTTCTGTCATGACATAATATTATGCTTCGGTTTTGTATGCGTTCAATAGATGACCCATATTCCTTGGTAAATGTTGTAGATATACACTAGATTTAAACTCCTACTTTATTCGCCTGCACATGAATTTACGTTTTACTTTATCTCCATATTATACGATTCAACATTTGTGAATAAAATGATGAAATAATAAAATTTAACCACGTGGGAATTCCGCATCAGAAGTACGTGATAAAAACAAATAAAAATAAAAACGGCATTAAGGGGTCGTCTGTCCCCATTGTTATATTTTGTGACATCAATGGAAAGGGTTATCAATTCGTTTCTTATGTATTTTTTACGTTTGTTTGGTCATATAGCGAGCTGCATATTATTCCAAGCATAATATTTTTAACATATTTTTTATGTTATATTAACAACGAGACGATGTGATTGTCGCGTGTTTGTTTTACGATGAGTACGTACGAATGGAATTTGACTACAACTATTCTTAGAATAAATTATTAAAAAAAACACACGATTTATGGACTTGATGGTTCTTTTTTATTGTGAACACTCAAATGGCTGCCGCAACTGTAGCCAAAACCGTTCAATATCGACCGCTCCATTGTCTTTCCCGTAGTACTTGTACAAGTAATATCGTAGAGGGCCTCACGGCAAGTGGACAGCTTTAGGTAGTCGGTACAGTTGGGCCCTATTTGTGAGTTCGGCTGACTTGCCCCAACTTGCCCCATTCGGGGGAGGAAGCTTGTTAGCGCGACTTCTGCGGCTTTCGACTAGATAACATTGTGTTAAAGGTTTAAACTATCTACTGCAGCGCGGATCTGCTTTTGTGAACTTTGCTTACATAACTAAGATACCTATTTCAGTTTGTTTTCAATGAAATAAAGAATAGAAAAGTTACAAGTGCTTGTTTAATTAGTGAGTATAACTATTGTTATACGGTTTCATTTGTAAGTCTAACTTGAAAAACATTTTCAGAGACTAGATTAATTATAATTGATGATGACTCTATTCTTGTGAGAAAAAGACACAAATTAGATTGAGATAGTTATTTAACGATGACAGTGCATTATTTCATTAATCTTTATCTTAATTTCGGTTGTTAAGAAATAAAATAAATTCAGGTCATTAATTATATTTGATGACAATTTTATTTAAGATGTCCTCCACTTTCCAGTCTACTTAATCTGCACAGCAAATTGCAGCATTGAAAATCGTTTTGAGACTTTCATCATAAAACTGTAATTGAGATTTGAGTTCCCCGATTTGACGACGCACTCAAACAAAATGGCGCCCGGAAACAAACATTAACGACAGTAAGATGACTCTGTTAATATAAAGTGCGAGATTTCAACATTTTATGGGTACACACGGGTAAGCTGTACTACAGTACCCGACTCTTCTCGTTCATGAAACCCTAGAAAGGGTCTAGAGTGACAGAGACAACGCTGTACAAGCCTCCATTTCTAAAAGCCGATGTGTCACAATAACACTCGCGTACTATACGAGAATTTGCAAATGGCCGTTTTACGATTGCAAAACTCGTTTCGAATACGTTTTAGAACTGAAATAAAAAATGCTGACGAAATAAATTTAGTTATACTGTGTTCGCTTGTTTACAGTTTTTATGGCGTCCTTTTGCAACCATGTTGGATGAAATATGAAGAATTTGTTGCATTTTGTTTCATTTGTTTTATTGCTAGCTTTTTAATTGCTCTTTGTCTATGTTATGTATATGGTCGGAAAGATTCCCGTCTCACCAGATCAGTCAGTCAGCAATCGTACGTACCCCACCCTTAGAGGGTCAAAGCCTACCGGGGTCGCGGAACGTAAAGGGCTATAGAAGGACACCGTGGTTTTTAGTCAGTACAAGTCTGATAGTCGCTCTCGTCCTGCTCTGGGTGGGAGGACTCATTGGATGATTTTATGGCGTAAAACCTGATCAGTCAAATGTGTGTTATCTTTAATTCATGTGTCAGTTGCTAAGCGATTGGCTTGTGTGTGGGTTCGATTTCCACCTACAGGTAGTTGTTTCTGGTCTGACTATTTATGTATGTGTGTTTAAATGTTTTTACACGCATCCACGATACAGGAGAAATTCTTAAAGTAGGTGAGTTAGTTTAAAGTTCCACACTAGTCATTTTGAACTTCGTTAATGCTGAAAACCTAAAAGCCTCTTTTAAAGTTTTAGTCTTGAACTATTTCTTAGTAACATAATCGTAAAATATAAATTCGGACGCTTGGCGCTCGAGGTGCTTGTTACTACGAGCTACGATTGCAGCTACGAGCTACGGCGTAGCTAGGTCCGTGCTACGACGTAGCTAGGTCCGTGCTACGACTTAGCTGGGTCTGGGCTACGATTGCGTAGCGTCCTGTTTGCAGTGATTTGGGAAGCATTTGTTTTCGGTTTATTATTGTCAGTGTGTAAAAGATAATGTACGTTTATAGCATACTTCTAGTACGGTCAGTTTTACGATTTAAGGGTGAAAGCACGTACATTCGTTACTGTGGTACCTAATTGATGAAGTCAACAGTACCTATGAGAATATCATAATGTACAGACGCCAGCACATCAAGCTACCACAATCAGTCAAATTTCTTTACTAGATTTTCAATTATATCACAATAGTTGAAGGTTAATGTTCGATTGATTGAAAGATTCGGATAGGTTGACCTGCTGGCGTCTGTACGTTGAAATTGTATTCCGTATTGTTATTGTATATTATTGGATTAATAACGCACAATTTTATCATCAGTAGATAGTCAACTAAAACCAAAAAGTAATAAATTAAATTAATGGTATTATCACAAGTCTACAGAAATGCTACAAAAATGAAATAAATTATTAATTAATAACGTAATAAAGTACTGAATCTGATAGTGATCTGGTCTAAAACTGAACTGATCTAAAATGTGCTGCACTTTGTATTTAAAGTGGAACTTTACTGAAGTTCAATTTTTAATTGGTCGGCGCCAGTTCTTTACCTACCTTTATTAATTTTCTAGTGCAAACGTTGGAGATCGAAAAAATAGACGAGAGAACCTTTTACTCTATGGTAATTGCATTTTTGAACACGTAGTAACTATCTAGATTAAATTTAGTTTTTATTTACTTTGTTAACGTTCTTGGAGATTCTAAAGGAAAATAATTGTTCGTCTTAATTAATTTTTTTAGCAGAAGTCTTGTTGTCAGTAGCTTTGGTGTTGACATTAAGTTACTGGTTCGATATTATGAAACGCTAGCACAAGTAGCAAACGTAAAATAATTCGAACATTTGCGATAAAGCCTTTGTCAAACAGACAGGCGAAGCGAATGCGAAGCGTGACGTTTTTATTTGGAACCAGCGGCTTCAAACAAATGTACCTCTTTATAATAATATATAATAGTATAGATGTATGGAATTGTTTGAATCCAGTCACATAGAAAAGCGAAAGCGATCCGATAGCGTGACAGAACTATCGGACTGACGTCTCGCTTCGGTTCGGTATCGCTTCGGAAACGCTTCGCTTTCGCCTGTCTGTTTGACAAAGGCATAAGAGTATAACTCTGACTTAATCTTAATAGTTAAACTATGTTGTAGACTGCAGTCTAGTTACGCAGTATTGACGAAAAACGTTTCAACACTTACAAAATTAGTAATAATTTTATAAGTTTGTTTATTATTATTTATTGATATGTGTGAATGATTTAAAATTGCAAACCACTTGAAGTCACGTTAGGTTTTCTTTGCCTTATACGAATGTAAGGCACAACTATTTATAATAGTATATTATTTGTTCTCAGAACTAGCCCGCTTTCTTTTAATAACTCGGTTTCTTACTAAAACTTACACTTAACGTCGTCAAAGGCAACACATACGAAAAACAGTAAACACTACAGTACATCTCGACCAAACCCTTAGAGAATAAGGATGATGACACACTTTCTACAATCTCCTCTTAAGAGGCACTTACATAAAATATGTAGGTGTCAAATTGAGCGGATTAATTTTATTTATAAGCCTACTTAAGTAATAAGGGACGCCATAAGTACGGCTTGCGGCCTTCTTACGTATTTAGAAGGGAATGGAGTGTGAGTGGTCACATCGCATGTTTTATTTACATACCCACTTTTATATACAGTCGCTAACACATCAAGCTACCTGAACCTGTCAAATTACTTTTATAACTTTCAACTTTATCACAATAAAAGAAGATCCATTTTGGATTGGGACTATTTTAAAAGAGTACAGACACTTCAGGGCTGAGGCTAGGCATCTGCCTTGTGGTACCCCGAGACATTGTCTTTGGGCTGTTGCTTTGATGTCAGATGTAACGACATGTCAAAGTCGAGCCATGTCAAATAATAGAAAGATGAAAGAACCACTACAGCGTTCGTAATCCTCTCCACATGTGAAATTGTATGGTTCAGGGGTGGGACTGATGGGAACTTCACCTTTTTCCTCTTGGTTTATTGAAATAATCATTTCCGAGATATTTTTCATCCCTTTGTTGCGAGTAATAGTTCTGTCACTGAGTATTTCACAACATTTTATAGTGGCAGAACTATTACATTGTATATTGTATTTTTGGTAATAATGATAGGATAGTTCTCTTGGACACGGCGCGCATTGTGAGGAGGTTCCTCTCTCTAGAGCCCTAACCACCGGTACCTTGGATCCTGTTCCCGATGCAAGTGGGACACTATTTCTTATATTTTTAATTGTTTTTTTAATTTCTTTTTTTGTAAAAATATTTAAAAAGGTAAACAGATAGAACTGACAGAAAATGAATAAATGTATGGGAATTACTGTATTATTTTCGATAGTGGGTTATAATTAGATAATTATTTGTTCATTACTTCTAATTGATACTGCGAAACCTTTGAGATATATAGATATGATAAAAAGAACATTATGTTATACACATATTGATAAAAAACGTCCATGAAATATCCTCGTATTATAAAAGGAAAAGATTTATGTTTGTTTGTAATAGATAAACTCAAAAACATTATAAACGATTTTTAAAATACTTTCTCTTACAGAAGCTTCATTGTATTATGAGCGAGTAACATGGGCAGCATTTTATTTTTCAAACTGCACCTTTGCGAAGCCGGTCGCTTGTTACTTATAAAGAAAGAAAAAAATGTGTTTATTGGCACTAAAGGCATAGTATTAGTAGCAATAGCATAAGTTTTAAGTTTTAGTGCCAATAAACACTATTTTTTAATACTAATCAAGGTTATAAAGAGAGTAATTCAAAAAAATAAAATAAGTAAAAAATTAAAAGAAAAACGAGTTCGTTTTTCTTTTAATTTTTTACTTATTTTTATTATGGAGCTTGAGGTCCTTTGGCATTAAATAGTTATTTAATGCCAAAGGGCCTCAAGCTCCATAATAACAGATGGCAACACAAAGTTTGCCACCTGTAGCTGATTTTCAGCTGCAGTCCACGACAGCTAGTGCCATGGCATGCCATAAACTCATTATCATATTTAGAAAGAAGATGTTATTTTTTTTAATTGGTTAACTACAGCCTAAAGCTTCGATTGGCTGGATCACTGGCTCATAAAAATAAATAAATAAATAATAAATATATATTCCACAACTATCACACAACGCCATCTAGTCCCAAGCTAAGCAGAGCTTGTGTTATGGGTACTAGACGACTGATACACATACTAATATATTTCTAAATACATACATATTATAGATAAATAACACCCAGACACAGAACAAATGATCGTGTTCATCACACAAACATTTGTCCTGGGTGGGAATCGAACCCACGACCTCCGGCATAGCAGTCAGGGTCACTAACCACTAGAGCAACAGGCCAGTCAAAAAATAACAGGTTTAAACATCGACAGTAGAAAAGAACAAACGTTTTTCTACAAAAACACTAGTTTTCAAAAGAGCGTTGTTACTTCGTTAAAATAGGTCTTTAAGCTGTAGGAAACTGTGTAAAGAATGACGATTTAAAAAAAAAAACATAAAATTCATTTGTCTTTTTGGTCTTTTCTGCCGTCGACAAATAACGCCGTCTCTTTCTAATTAAACACAAACAGCGCTCACTCATCTGTCACTAAACGACGTACCTGAATCAAGAATCCGTCCCTCATAAGATGTGTACAAAGTACGAGCCACAAACGGCTGCTAAGCGCTGTTTGCACTGGGGAGCGCTTAAAGCGACACAAGATCACACTGAATGTTCCAGAGGGCTAATTCGCGACACAGTGTACTTAATTACTCATATGAGTTTGCTTAAGTATTTTTAATGGAGTTAGGAGTTGTTTTGTTTAAATTAAATGGGAATTTGTGTGGGATTGTTGTTTTGAGAGACGCTTATGGTCATGAAATTGCACAAGGGTTTTATTTTTTAATCGTGCTCTTTATCTGTACAATGCCTATTATTAAATTGCCTACCCTTTTCCATACTGTGTTGAGATGAGCTTCCATTCTAACCGGATGCAACTTAAACTGATACCTATCACTTCAACTATAAAGTAGTGATTGCTTTTGTTTCGTCGCAGAAAAGCCAGGCTACAGTCTTAGTTTACAAGTGATATGCTAAGACTGGGAGAGGGCTGGCCACATCTCTCGTAGTACAGAGAATCGTTGAGGTAGACGTGTTTTTGAGTGGAGACCGCGACTAGGCGTAAACGTAGTGTCGGACGTCCGCCGGCCAGGTGGAGCGACGACCTGCGAAAGGTAGCTGGCAGAGACTGGATGAGGAAAGCTCAAGATCGGGCTCAGTGGAGAACATTTGGAGAGGCCCAGCAGTGGACGAATACAGGCTAATGATGATGCTAAGACTGGTGGTATACGCCTGGTACATGCTTGTTACAAATTCGAAGTTTGTGAGGACGAACGGATGTTTGTTACTATTTTATATAAAAAATACTGAACGGATTTGTGTATTTGGTTAATTTGGTACATAAGTTGATAACTTGTATTATTATACTTTATCCCGGCATGATGTTCCCGTGGGATACTATCCGTGGGCATATGCTAGTAATTTATTAATTCGTTACTTTTCAGAGAAAATAAAGGAAACTAAAAGGCAAAGAAAAGTCGAAAACTGCCATGACTATGAGTGTAAATCGAAACATAATTCCCTATCTTTCAATTTTCAACCCTCTACAACTTACATAAAATGTGATTTCCTTCTGCCATTTCAATTGTCCGAATACATGAACTCCCGACATTGTTGTTGTACCGAATGACCGACAAACATGTTAGAACGAGTTTAAAGCCGTAAGCGGTGCACCGCAAGCTGCGGCCAAGCCTCTTTGTGTTTGCTTAGGACTCTTCCTTTTATTATATTTTCGTTTGCAATGGTCCTACCCTACCTCCCGTAATAAAAATAACTGGCTGTGTAAAATCTTTCATTTGTGGAGCGGATATAATGTAGTCTTTTTTATTTCATTAGTTTTTCATGTTAGTCAGCAATATAAAACCTGTTTAAGTTATAAAATAAATCAGTAGTAATGAGATCATTTATTTGCAGACAGTTGTTTTATTAAAGTGACGAGTCGATAGTGTTTAGACCCGAGTTTCACAAAGAATGCGTTGTGACCCAAAGGTGGCGAGCAAATATTCAGTGGGCCTTGAGAAACAAGACAGGCAATATTTAGCTTTGGTAAATATCTAACTTAATAAAAATAAATTCGACGGATCTTACACATTGAGATTAAAAAAAAAAACGTAAAAGTAGGTACCTGCAGTTGATACTAAAGGTACAACAACAAAAAATAGGAAGCAAATCCGTCCTCCTTATTATAAAACCCAATCTTTGACAAATCCCGAATTTAAAAGATTTTGTCAGGCAGGCTGCGGTCAAGTCAACTTTGGGAAACATTGGTTTAGGCAGCATGAAGAGTGGGAGTAAAGTGAGAAGGCTGTAAAACTTCTCAAAATAAAAAAGGAAAATCTTTCGACAAGACGAAGAAGTGGTTGTTGGAATTTTCTGTATTCTAAGCTCATAGAGAAGGTTTTTGGATAATCATCAAATGATGATGTCCTTGTCGCTCTGCGTGTAGCAGAAGGCACTGTCAGACATGATTGACAAAAAATTTACGTGTTCTTTCAGTTGCCCATTGCGTTCCGGACTCACTGTCACTCACATCTGTTAACACTGTCTCGCAACCTATCGTAGATATCGCTAGTGCATTTGACGATTGATTCATATCCTTACAAGTGTAATTTGTGCTATAGAAGATGATGAAATACGCAGGTACCTTGCTGTAAACTTTCTTTAATTCATAAATATACAAAACAAACGTTGATAACAAAAGTACCAATTACGTCTGATAAAATACCTTCTAAAATGGTTAAGACAACATCTGAAATCGGGATTAACACATTTCTTTGCGTACAAACTTTGATATTAAACAAAGATATCAATTTGTAGCCGTTTTATACAGGATTAAGATATAACAAGAACAATTTGAGTATAATCAAGGGTGATGGTCGTACAAAAGCCTTTTGTGCTTCGGGATAATCCGTCAAGCATTCCATTTTATATGTATACGGAGTATGAATACCTCCGAACCCAAATAATTACCTTTTATTCAGGAATATACTTTGAGAATTATGCCGTAATTTTAAGCAGCTTGAATTATTATTTTAGCGAGGTTTTTTTATTTTTTTATTAATAATGGTCTTTGTTTGAATATGGTCGCTGAAAATGTCGATAAGTTGCTTCCATATTTTACAGGACGTAATAACGTACCTAAATCTGTTTATTTTTTATCGTCCGTTCACTATCCTTAAAGTTATTGGGGTAGTTATTTCAAAATAACTTATGAATAAATGTTTACGAACGAAAATGTGTAAAAATATTTAAATTATTGAAGACGCAGTCACGTATATTTTTCTGAATAAAGTTGAAGGCAATTTAGATTAAATTAAAGATATAGGCTCAAGCGATGTTTGTATCTAACTTAAAATGAGTAGTTTTTTTTAACGTTACCCCACACTAGGAATTTCTCTTGTGTCGTGGGTGCGTTTACAAACATGTAAACTCACATACACAAACGCCCAGACCCGGAACAACTACTTGTAGAACATACAAATATTTGTTCCGTGTGGAAATCGAACCCGCGACAGAAAGCCACTGCGCTAACCGTGTCGTCAAAAATAATTTATTAGTTTTTCAATTACGAAATTCAAAGTAGATAACGCTGAACATTCTAAGCAATACATTAAAGAGAAGAATTTGTATGTACGAGTGTATTTATGTATATTTGCAAAAGCAGATTTTTCGCGACCTGCTTTTAGCCTGATTCGCGATTCTCGACAAGTCGCGACTACTCTAAGTGTGCAAATGTTGGCGGTAATCGAATGCGTCGTTTCACAGCTCTCGTATAATACCACTTTGCGAACGGGTTTCATATTCGTAACAAAGTAAAGTTGTGTCATTTCACATTTGAAATCTTCAGAGGTCACGTTCAGGCTGAGACAAGGCTGTCAGACATGAAGTTGTGTGTGTCTCACAGTTTGTTGTTCTGTTAAAACAATGATGACATGACACTTATTACGAGACAATTTTAAATTCAAAGTTGACAAATTAAAGGATCTTTTGTCGCAGATGTCATCCGCCATATTTTTTTTTCTTCTGAAAATGGCGGCCATGAACAAAGACTGCTTGAATCGATAGATCACATAAATACAAACATAAAATGTGGATGGGCGTCTTAAAGTATTCACGAGCACTTTTTTTAAATAAAATATACTTCGAATTGTGATAAAAATTGTGTTTCGCAAGTGCACACGATGGTTTTACAATAAAATTGGCACAATCGGTTTCGCAAACAACTCACGACGATTTCGCAAGTGTCACAATGCGGTTTTTTTTTTGTACGTTGTAAAATCATCAAATGAGTCTTCCTACCCAGGGCAGGGCGGGAGGGACTGTCAGACTTGACTGACTAAAATCCACGGGGTCCTTCAATAGCCCTTTATGTACCGGGGTCACGGTAATTCGTCAGTCCCGCGACCATCACAAGACGGTTTGGTAAAATGTTCTGGAAGAAGACAACTTCGTCAATGTTGCAGCCTAGGTACACATCTCTGTTTACCTTTATGATACACTTAATAAACAGTCATCACGTCTCTGTCTTCTATCTTGCCTTAAAACCCTATGTTTTAACACACTGATCTCCAAAACCACCCAGTCGATTTCAATGAAATTTTGTGAATCATACATAATGATAATGTTATAAAATTTGATTGTCTGTTACGCTCATAGCAATCATACACCGGTGGCTGTAAAAAATGGGGGGCAGGTGACCATGATGTATTAAAGCGAGAGTAATTCCAGTGTGGGAATGAGATGGCGATAGACGACTTGTATAGCTCTGTCTTTTTCTGACACTGGAATTTGCTGGAAGAGGCCACCAGTTTGCTAGTAACATTTAAACAAACTAAACCATGTTTAGAACATCAAGCTATCTAGCGAAGTGGGAGTATGTGTAAATTGTTAATATGATGAGTGGTAGCTCAGTAACTTACTGAACAACTCGGTGCATTAGCTGATGTACTTACTTCATCTAATCTAGGTTAGCGAATTAATCAATATGTTACACCACTTAGAACCTTACTATTGATACTATAATGGTTATTTTAAGCTAGCATCGACATTGATGGACTGTTTGCCTCGTATTATCTGTCATAATTAAAAGTACACAAGAAAAAAACTGGTAAAAGTCGAGAGACGTTATTATAAATTGATATTTTGATGAAGAATATTTAATTTAACTGTATACTTAAAAACAAATCAAATTAGAAATTATGACCTCCTTGCTGCCACCGACGACGCAGTAGAGGAGGTGAGAAGTTTTGGACCACAAGGCTGATGGCTATATCTCTGCTCCTCTTAAGTGGTGCAATCCTATTGGTTAATATTTCCCCGTTTCTCTGCTACAGCCTCACTTAACGAAATGAATTATTGAAGTTTAGAATCCAAGGTTATTTGAATTGCGGACGGCGAGTAATGGGCGACTCGCTGTCCGACCGTGGATCATGCCCGGAGGGGGGGAGCTGTCAGCAATATGACGGGGCCTTCTTTAGAGGATCAAAGCCTGCTGGGGTTGTGGGACTATCGGGTAACCGTGGCCCCGGAACGTCAAGGGTTATTGAAGGACCACCGTGGATTTTAGTCTGTACTAATTTGACAGGAAGACATTAAGGAACGACCATACATAGAATTTAATGGGAAACATAGTCAAACTGAAATTAGAAAGTGGCACTGAAGCTTGTCGTGATGTCATTTTTGTTAGAGTCAACTTCCATTCAACTGAAATCTGGGTGACCACCATTTGGCTTGCGTAACCTTTTCCCAGTCAATATGGCTTCCCCAAGATTGGAACAGTTGCCAAACTTTCCATGTGAAGACTCTTAACGACTGTCGACCGTAGAACACATATCATGCGTGGTTCTGATTGTATGACGTGCCACGTTTATGAATGGCATGGCTCTTTATTGGCAGTTGTCACGTTAATACAAGCACTGGATGACATTATTTACCTTATTGCTTTGAGAAATACAGACCATACCGTGATTCAATTCATACACAATCAGTTTTAAGGTAATCTTGAAAAGATTGATTTAGCGATAAGACCGCCCATTGTGTCTCATTAGTATAAGTTCTATTTTGCAATATCTGTATTTGTGAGGTGTGCATAATAAAGAGTATTCTATCTATCTGTGTATAAAAATTCAACTGCTGGAACACTGGCCGTCTCTTCTGTGAAATGGAGTGGGCTAAAAAAAAAATGCTGGCCCAGCAGGGGTTGGAGGATCTTACACGTCATAGATTTTTTGTATTAAGATTATGTCAGTTTTCTCGTTACCGTTTTTACAGATCAGCACCCCTAGACAAGTGACAAGTGATAAACAAAGATGCGCAGTAGTTTTTAATCGATTTTAAACTGTATGAAATGAGGTACAAAGTTGAAAATGGACTAAAGACTATAATTGAGTCTACGTTTATCATTTGCCACTTATTTAGGGATATGACACAACTTTCTCGGTTCAAACTCTCGACCCCATAAGTCATCAAGGGCCATTACCACCAAGCCATCACTGCACACCGCTAAGTACTAAAAAATGAAGCAAACACGTTGAAATAAATCCATTTTTACAAGTCATGCGATAACGTGATTTCTATCAATTTTCTATCTAATATTTCAAGATGAGCCTAGTATTCCGTGTGTGTGCCGTATTAGGCGGTGCTCGTGTGATTGTAACGGATGCCAGACTCGCGTGCCGCTTTGTGCCGTGCCGATCGAACTTCCCTTGTGTTCTGCCGTTTTACACCGTTAAGCCTTTGTCAAACAGACAGGCATGGCGAATGCGAAGCGTGACGTTTTTATTTGTAATGTATGTTTTTATGAAGACTGTATTGGTACTTTTGTACTTGCTTCAATCGATTTTTTGTTAGTGAAAAACAAACTTTTTGACATGAAATTTAGTTTAGAATTATTTTGTCATAATTCAATAGCATACTTCTAGGGAGAAAAAAATAAGTCGAAACCTGAAACTTTGGAAATATAACAAAAAAGTTATATTTCCAAAGTTTCAGGTTTCGACTTATTTTTCGGCGTATAACTCTGAAACCTGACGCTTTAGGACATCATGTCCATCATTTTTTTTTGTTTATAAGTGTCCTCTATCTAAATGTATAAAAAAAATGGGGATAAACCGATAGGGAAAGGGTTATACCTTCAAACCCCTTTTAAAACGTTTGCTGTTTAACTGTAAACAAACAAATAAAGGTAAATTTCTTCGTTGGTTCTAAACTAACAAATATTAGATATCGAACATGATGCAACAGTTTCGTTCAAAAAATATACACAAGTTCGACTAGCTACAGCAATAACTGATTTGTTTATTCTCTACAAGCCACGGTAGCAGTTAAACGTTTGCTTGCCATAATGTAAGTAAACATAAAATGTATGAGCAAGGTCTCTCCATTATTTTAAATGTAAGTTTTAAAACGCTCTCGCAAGCTACCAGGGCAATATGGAGTGAAGTAGGTGAAGCTCGTGAGGTGAGGTTATTGGCTCGCCGGCGCAACTTTCAAGTTTCATCGAACTCACGTAATATTGTCTCGGAGTGGGCGCAATACATTTACTACTGAAATTCCTCTCAGCTTAATAGCCAGCCGCAGGTTTCTCTTCTATAATACGTAAATAATCGTCAAGAACACTCCATAACTTTGTAATTGCTTTTTACCTCGGTGGGCGCGTGCTTTTAGCCAGATTGCTTATTTTGTTAATGAACTTCGGTGCCCAAAACTTTTTGCTCTCGTTTCTTTAATACCTCAAAATTATCTCTTAAATATAATAAAATGATTATACAAATCAGACAATGGAAAAGTTTGTTTATTGTTAATGTTTTGATCATGTTTATTTAAGAATGTAAATCCTTTGTTCAAGCTTTATTATTGTTTTACGCATCACTTGAAGCGAAGTAAAGCTCGCAAGCTCGGAATTTGATATTTCGTTGTGCATTTAAGTACAGTTGTTAAAAAGTTATCGCATTGGATATCACTTATATGGAATAGCTCAACAAAAGTGTGTATTCCAAAGTTTGATCGAAAAATGTTGTTGCGCTATGATTCAAACAGTCAGGTAACATTTCGGACATGTAAAGGCGCGGCGTACAAAAGAATTTCAATTTGGTACCGTATCGCGCAACCCTTTTCAACTTTACAAAGTAATTTCCTGACGCGAAATTGATTTGTTGGCTTCGTGGTTTTTGTTTGGTGTGGCGACTGCGGTTTAATTAAAACGAAAAAATCTTACCGTAAAGCAATTCCGTTCTAATAGGTGTCCCGCAGGTAACACAATTCACTGCCCAATTATTTCATGCCCAAACTCTCCCCTGAGTGAGATTGTTGATCCTTACTTTCCAATTCTAATTGCGTCCCGCTTTGCATAAACATCGGCAAACTCTGAAGTGCGATGACAAAGCGTTGGAAAAACAAACATCGATTTGTCAAACAGTATCGATATAGAATTACTTCTTCAAAATGCCGCCGAGGATAATTTAATATATTAACATCTCGACGTCGAAATTCGAGCCGAGTGACGTTAATATGACAAATAATTTCCTTCAAGCCTACCTCCGGCGTGCCGAGGAAATGCGTTGAATATGGTAATCATTTCCCATGTGCCTTGCTCGTACCAGACTTGCCTACCGCCACTTTAAACTTAGAAATACTTCAGCATTTCAATAACTTGAGTGTCGGAATGTTGTCAGCGTCGTCGGTTAGCTGCCGCTCTAGAAACATGTTCTGTACTCGCTAATGAATAAGGATATTTTTTTCTTTTGAAAGAGTAATTCCAAGCGGCTTCAGCGTGTGGTACGTTCGGTCGGGTCGACTTTAGTATTAAGATATGTGGCTGGCTGGATGAATAGCATACCATAGAGTTTTAGAAACGAGTTTTTTTTTCATTTTCTTTAGTCACTTGACTGTTAATAATGTTTCAAAACTCGTGAGTTTTCTATACTCAGGAGTATTTTTCAAAAACCCATGAATTTATTATGAGTTTTTATTTGAACAGTTTCGTTTTTCCTGTTCACGTGAAATGTGTGGAGTTATCTGCGTACATGAGTACACGTTTATAACGTGTTCTCGTCATGCTGTCCCTGGGGAACCGCGTGAACTGGCGTTGTCTCTGGATCGCGGTGTAATATGTACCGTTATATCGCGGCACACCGCTGACGTTGTGATATGTTCGTATGGTTTCGGAGTTGAAATTATGTTTTAGGTTTTTTTTTGTAAAATCCTTGGACTACATAATAGTTACAATTACACAGTTAACTCCATTGTTTAGTATTGTTTTTTTCATTTACCAAGCATACACTCTATACGAAATTTAATTTTTTAAACATTTTACAATTCTAGATGATCGTTTATAATTATTAATATAGGTACAAACTTAATTTACTTATAATGAAAATAGTATAAATACGAAATAGAGAAAGTTACAGGGTGTCAAATTCGTCCACGTCACAGTTCACAGGAAAAGTGAAGCAAATCTTAATTAAGTATGTAAATAGTTCCTGCCGGGGTCGCGGGACTCACGAATTACCGTGACCCCGGTACGTAGAGGGCTATTGAAGGACACCGTCGATTTTAGTCAGTACGAGTCTGACAGTCCCTCCCGCTCTGCCCTGGGTGGGAGGACTCATTTGATGATTTTACCACAATAAAAAAAAGTTTGTAAGTAGTTGAAAATATTGTATGATGGAATCTAAACACAGGCATATACATTCCACACTCATATGAAAACATAATATTATGACGGACTTTATAGGGACAGAAGGTGCCGTTGTTTGAGAGTTAATTCAACGATCTAATCAACGATTCAATGATCGTGCGTATTCGTATATTTTACTATACGAGACTGTCCTAAATGTGTCCGAACTCACAGACACAGCGCGTATCACAGTTTTATTTACCTCTAAAGCGGAAATCCGGCCATACCATTTTATTTCCCTTACAAATAATACACAAAAATTCATTATTTACACATGTTGGATTCAAATATGAATAAAAGTAGCGAATATCTCTTTAGACGAGCTTGTGTTTTTGTTTTCCCCCGAGAGAAATTGAAGGCAAACGTGAAACAGACGCATTTTATTGTATCTGCTTATACAAAGTTAGTGTGACAATACATTTCTATCGGTGTGGGAATATCCCCCTTTATTCTTATGGCCAAGTGAAGTTTACGCTTTCACGGGTTCTAGTCTTGTTGAAAAGCGAATTCCTGTGGGGGGTCATAACTAAAGATTAGAACAATTTGGGGTAATATGGGGCTCTTGTGAGGCCCATTTAAGGGTGGGAAGTGGTGAATGGTTTTCTGAACATCGACTTTATGTCTAGGAAGCTAAGAATGTGTTTTGGTTATGCGTGTCTTTGACACTTTGTAAATGTGTTTATGGATAATGCATTTCTTAATACAGTGGTAGTTCTTCAAGGTACATTGACATTTTCATTCATTTTTTTTAGCGTGGTACAATCATCAAATGAGTCGTCCGACCCAGGGCATAGCGGGGGACTGTCAGACTCGTACTGACTAAAATCCACGGTGTCCTTCAATAGCCTTTTACGTTCCGGTGTCACGGTAATTCGTGAGTCCCGCCCCGGCATTACTTATCAATAATAACAAGAAGTTTGATGTCTTTTACCTGTTGTTAATTTGTTGACTTAGATATTTGGAAGACATCATCATATCAGGCCGGGATCACCCACTGCTGGATATAGGCCTCCCCCTGTTTATGCCATATCTCTCGGTTCTGTGCTTCTCTTATCCAACTATTCCCCGCGATCTTGACAATATCGTTAACCCAACTGCTTTTGGGCGGCCCTGGTTTCTTTGGCCGATCCTTGGCCACTATTCGGCCAGATGCCCTGCCCAACTCCACTTGAGGCGTATTGACCTATCCCCGACGTCATAGACTTTCGTCCGAGGAACACTACCATTCACAAAATGAAGTAATGCCAGATTTAACTTGAACTGTTTTAATAGGGCACCGTGGTCAGCAGTTTTTTAGTCAGTGAGAGTCTGACAGTCACTTCTGCTCCATCCAGGGGGGGAGGACTCATTTGATAAACTTTACACCTTTATAATAATTAAGTAGCGTTTAAATAGATTTTTTTCCCACGAATCCTATCAAAATCTTTCTCATATAAAACTATTATCTACAAATATAACTTTCTTTCTCAATAAGTACATGTTAAAAAAGTCATTTTAATACAGGGATATTTAGTAGCTTATTTCTCAAAACATTTTATACCACGCTCCGGAACTAGATGCGAAAAGTCAGCTCCAGTGAAACCACAATAGCTCATTTACCAGCTTGAAAATCTTCTGGGAATATTAGTGAACCCACCTCAAAGCTCTACGTACCATGTTGTAGCATTACGTCCCAGATATCTAAGTTGCATGAAAGAAAATGTGCAGTTTTCAGTTCTGAAACATTTTCCAGCTCAATAATATACTCGTTCGCCACTGATTACGTTTGTTGCACGGGAATTTCAGCTTTGAACGTTTGAAGTTAAAGTTGAAAGTGTATCGAAGGTTGAAGGATATAAGACAAAAGGGTAATGACTCCTGGCAGTGAGACCATCTGTTGGCCTCCGTAGACATTAGGGCGCGTTCTTGCAAGCCTCTCAGCGTCGCGACCGCTATCTGGAAGCCAGAAATGTACATCTTTTGAATTTGTTTGATCTTTTTTTGTATTTTTTTTTAAACGTTGTCCCACACAAGAATTTCTCCTGTATCGTGGGTGCGTTTACAAACATAGAACAGGGTGAGTTCACATACACAAACACCCAGACCCGGAACAACTACTTGTAGGTCATACGAATATTTGTTCCGTACGGGAATAGAACACAGTCCAATCACTTAGCCACTGCGCTAAACGTGCCGTCGAACAGAAGAATTTTACTTTTAATAACTTTCTTTCCGAGTTGTTACGTGATCTTCATACGTTTGATGATTCGTGTTCTCGAAGATTAGATTTGTAAACTTTTTAAGAACTCTCTGATCGAATGTGGAATTCGTGTAACGTGAAGTGTTTCTTAATGTTTTTTGAAAACTCATTCAAATTTGTGATAAGTAGGTGAAGATAATTATACTATATCGTTAAAAGTGCTGCAATTTTCCTGAAATAATAGATTCCATTCGCCATTTTTGTTTCTTATAAAACAACATTACAAAAAGATGTTCAACGACCGAGATAAGATATCCGCATCCCTCTAGTGTGTCATGAAATTCAGTACAACGTTAAAATAAACGCGAGCCTACAGAAAACCCAGTGTTGCGTGCAAGCAAATATCCTGGGAGGCAATTGAACAAATTCTCCGGGTGTACCGGGGCCCTATCGGACCGCAATGTCACTTATTATATCTGTTATCTTCCCAAGTCCATTACGAAGGCCGGCGACGCGACGCGACGCTACGTCGACGTCAGAGCATGTTCTTACGAGTTACGACGGCCAGAGACGTCTATTGTTTCCTATTGTGTCATGTTTACGAATTTTGAGGTTTTTTTAAGGGAAGTTTTTGAGCACGAAAATTCACCGTGATATTGTAATGGCTGAAGATTTTTTTATGAGAACGTACGTTTGCAAGCAGGTTAACCTATCCGAACCTGTCAAATTTAAACAATCGAACACTAATCTTCCACTATTGTGATCAGGTTGAAAATCTATTGAAGAAATTTGACAGATTGAGGTAGGTTGTTGTACTGGCGTCTGTACATTAAATAATTTTTAAAAACCCTCTCATAATTCATGTAAATAGTTACTTATATGAGCATTTCATGATCTTTAAAAGTTCCATAGGCAAACACGCATACCTAATGTAATTTATATTTGTTGACTTAGGTTAGTGATAGATCCGAATCGCACTGTAATAAAACCGTGAATTAAAAATAAAGCAATAAAAAACAACATTAACATTTTATGATCACTAGCTTCAGCTAGCAATATAGATTAAACTATTCAAGGTTCGGATCTTATCTCTATAATTAATCTAAACGAATCGCCAATCGATACCGCTGAATCGTGGGAGCGACCGCTCGATGTTTAATAACAACAGCGATTCGGCTTTCGGCCTGTAAGTGATCGGTTGTAAGCCGAGAGACCGGGCGAGCCGAGCAAAGCCTTCAAATCAAACAAGTGTTCGGTACACCCGGTTATCTGATTCCCTGATTCTCGCATCCGAGCCGAATCCCCTCAGCGAGGGGATCGTTCTCAATTAGAGATAAGACCCTGAATATTTTGAGCGATCATTGTAGATGACAATTTGTTTATTTATTGTTTGTAGGTTTTTGTGCTCAAATTTGGACTGAGGAATTTGACTGTAAACTTCTTAAGAACAGGTGAGGATATTTACTTAATAAGATGGGACGCACATAATTTCAGATTCGCGCGTTTCAGAATCAACTAACGAATGAAGAGTATCTATAAAATTACTGTTCCTTTGAATATGTCAAGCAACATCATGCCTTCCGTGCTTATTGTATTCAGAGACGTAAATATCTTCCTAACAACAAGTTTTAGAAGTGAAATTATAAGTCTTCTCCATGTTTTATGCTGAGGATAAATATTTATCTATTCAGCTAAGAGTGTATTTTCGAGATATCATGTTTCTCACTTGTCGGGTTATTGTATATCCTCCACAATAGTGTGACTTCCACTGGAATATTCAAATATGTTAATACGCTTTCTTATTTAGTTGATACGAGTGCTGATATTCTTTGTGTGCCTGAAAGATGGTACAATAAAAGATAATATTTTTAGCAAAAAAAAAAAGAAAATGGGTAAAACCCTGCGGAAATTCTGCGCAAAAACTCCTGGCAAACGCGAAAAATTATAGCTTATGTTTGATTTTTATTGAAAATGCTGAATTTTAAATAAACGTAGATTCGATTTAAATTTGACAACTTAATTAAATTAATAAGTTTAATCAAAACAGTGTCAACAAATTACAATTATGCTCGTGGAGGTAGAACGTGGAAACAAAATAATTGCTTGATAAATTATAGCAATAAAGCAATTTCAAACAATCTGCCATAATAACAAGTGTTAACTTTAATTGAATATTAATTGCTTGACATTACAGCTGACGGATAAACAAAAGAGACTTTATGTTAATATTTACGGGATAATATTGTTAAACGAGTATTAATTAGTATGGATATTAAAAAAGGACTTAGCTTTTTTTTTCAGAATCCACATGATTTCGTTTATCCTTCAGTATCATCATCATCATCAGCCTGTATTCGTCCACTGTTGGACATAGGCCTCTCCCAATGTGCCCTGTATTGAACTTTCTTCATCCAGTCTCTGCCGGCCGCCTTTCGCAGGTCGTCGCTCCACCTGGCCGGCGGGCGTCCCACACTATATTTGCCAAGTCGCGGTCTCCACTCAAGGACACGTCTACCCCAGCGGTTATCTGTCCTGCGAGAGATGTGGCCAGCCCACTGCTACTTCAGCTTACTAATTCTTTCTGCTATGTCAGCAACTTTGATATTTTGACGGATTTTATCCATCAAAGTTACTCCGAGCATAGCTCGCTGAGCGACTTTAAAATGGTGGACGAGTCTCACTGTGAGTGTCCATGATTCGGCACCGTAGGTCAATACTGGTAGGACGCACCTTCAGTAGCGTGGACCTAAATGCTGTAAAATGCTGCCGTCGGGTTTTTACTCTTGGTTTAGGCTGGTGGTGGTCTGTATAACCGGGTATATAAAAGGGTTTAAAGAGACGTGCAAGGTTCGAATGCAGAATGTAACTCAAACATTATAAAGGGTTGCAAAACTATTTATGAACTTTCCTTGGTCCTTCGAGCCGGATACATCAATACTATCTGTAGTAATCAATGCAATCTTTCTGATTTTTACCCACTTATATAGAAAATACGAAGAAAAATATATATAATAACGTCAAGGGTCAAAGGGTGACAGCAGTCACCTAAAAAGCGATTTAATGCGTCGTCGGTACAGCGGAGGCACATTAAATGACCCCTGTAATACATCCTGAATATTCACACGGAACAGGAAGCAAAGGTCCCCACATATTAATATGCTCAACACCTGCGGCCTCAAGTGTCTGCGTCCGCAATGAATGTGGTTACAAATATGATGCCTTATACAGGGTGCTTGGGATTATTTCTTAGAAGTAGTGAGAGTCAAGTCATAGTTTATATTCACTAAAATGAAAATTGTTTATTACTTTCAGACATAGGGTAAGTACACCATGTTATGATTGGAGCCTCCTTTGAACTAAGTTTTTTTTTAAGTTGCCTTACACTAGATATTTTTACTACGTCGTGAATGCGTTTACAAACATTTAAACACACAGATCCGGAACAACTACTTGTAGATTATTATAAAAATATTTCATCCGTGAGGGAATCGAAACCGCGACACGCTGGACAGCAGTCAATTACTCAGCCACTGCATCAATGGTGTCGTTCTTTAGTTTCCTGTAGTCAGTTTTGTAATTTTAGAAAATGAAGTACCCAGATTCTAAAGTCTTGAAATTTTGTAAGGGTATTTTTTTAAACACATGTTTTAAATAAAGAACTCGGCCTGTAAATACACCTGTACTAAAATCTTTCCAAAAACTGTGTCGGTCCTTCTAATAAACATACTAAACAGCCTGTATATACCCGTAGAACACATCATATTAAAGTAACCGACCTTAAACCTTATATTCTTTCCCTTCTAGCTGTTTTTGCTGTAATCGGGTCAAAATATTGGTTTTTGTAATCCATTTGATTGTTTTCGATTTCAATGTGGTGCCGTGTTTGTATTGTGTTGTTGTTTTTCTTTTATTATTTCCGGGTGTGCTTGAAAAATAAGTCTGATTTTAAAAATCAATATGTTCAGATGTGGTTCTATGAGCACTTCAATAATCAATTTAGTTTAATCATTTACTTTAAAATAAACTGTAGTAACTGTATTGAACTAAAACAACAAATAAAATAATAAATAGCATCTTAGAAGTTGTCCTCAACGCTGTCAACTGGAAGTATGTCCTAAGGACATAGGTGACGTTGCCACGTTTGTAACACTTAGCCTTTGGCCAAGGTAAAAGCCATTTGGTCCGGGAAAGCATCAACTAGGTGTTTATTGTTTTTTTTTTTAAGCCTTTGAATATTGAGACCCCATGACCAGACTACGAACCCCAAATGACTTGTTGTTTTATGTGGCGTTTCCTCGAATGGGAAGTTTCACGCCAAGCTCGGCTCAGATGGCGCTACTAGCGCATAATGTCAATTTACAGTATGATTAACTTGACATATACTACACACTCGAAGCTACACTTGGCGTTGTTTACGTTATGCGCTTGTAGCGCCACTAACGGCCAAAACTTGCAGTGCAACTCCCTATTGTCAGTTTCTGTACTGTGTAATGCATTGACTGAGCTACAAAGCTACTGAGGTTTATTGTCTTTTCGATTTGTAAGATTTTGATTCAAAGCATGGATGCCATCATTGAAAGGTGAAGACACGGCCAGTCTCTCTCCCAACTCGTGCACGAAAGGTTTACGGCGAAAAAATCATGTCTATTATGGGTGGGAAAAATATTTAATTATTAAATATTTATTTTAATATTTTTTAAGTTGTTGTTAAAGCGGCACCATAAATACAGCGTCTGTGAAAAAATCAACCGTCCAACTATCAAAGTTCATGAGATACAGCTTGGTGACAGATGGACAGACAGACAGTCGGGCGGACAGCGGAGTCTTTAGGTTTTATCTTTTAGGTACGGATCCCTACAAAAGCAATTTAGTTAAATCGAAGTTTACACGGCTCTAGACATACTGTATGTAGGTTAAGGTCAGATAACTGTGGCCCCGAAACGTAAAGGGCTACTGAAGAACACCGTGGATTTTGGTCAGTACTAGTCTAAAAGTCCCTCCCGTACTGCCCTTTGTGGGAAGATTCATTTGATGATGTTACCACGTAAAAAAATACATTTAAGGTGTTTTTTTATAAAATATGAGAACTTGTTGTTGCAGACAGACGGACGGACAGCGGAGTCTTTAGGTTTTATCTTTTAGATACGGATCCCTACAAAAGCAATTTAGTTAAATCGAAGTTTACACGGGTCTAGACATACTGTATGTAGGTTAAGGTCATTCAACTTTCCTACCTTTACCTCTTTCAAACAATTTGTTCTAGTGAGCTCGCAAGAGCCACAACGATGCAACTCGGTACTCCATGCGGCACTAAACCCGGAATGTTATTGCAGCAAGCGGTTTTAAACGGTACCAACCGGTATTACCCCTCGGGGTAAAAGGCATTTATGTATGTTTTAAAAATCTAGTATAATTGTGTATTTTTCAAGCTTTGTCTGGCAACTCTGAATGACGTTTATTTTTTTATACCCCGGCCTAAAAAAGAGGTATTAAAAGTTATGTGTGTGTGTGTGACTGCCTGTCTGTAGCACTGTAGTGTTTAAATGGGCGACCCGAATTGAATACGGTATCCTTAAAAGGTCTTCTAACAATAGTTCTTAAACTTGATCTTTTAAAATTGATGTCGCTGTTTCCGGGTCATCAATTCTTTTGTTATGCGTTTAAAGTTGCCGGGGTCGCGGCGACTGTCTTATCAGATAACCCTGGCCCCGAAACGTAAAGGGCTACTGAAGAACACCGTGGATTTTGGTCAGTACTAGTCTGAAAGTCCCTCCCGTACTGCCCTGTGTGGGAGGACTCATTTAATGATGTTACCACGTAAAGAAATACTTTTAAGGTGTTTTTTTTAATATGAGAACTAGTTGACAAAATTAATTCCTTTTCAACGCAAAATTAATAAAAACGAAACTGTTCAAGAGCCAGTCAAGCTGCCACCTTAAGATTCTCAACGATACTGAGCTGTAAAACTTTTATGTTTGTGGGACATAACAATCAAACACAACTCAGGTTAACTACATATCTTGAAAAAAAAATGGTATGGCAATGTGCCATATTTTTGGGTTGTTAAATCAAATGCGACTCTTAGCGCTCCCGCTGAGGCAACTGTAAGACTTGAATAACCAAAACTAATCTGTTGCTTCAGTTGCCCTTTGCGTCACAGCACCGGTGCCCTTTTAAGACAGACGCGCTATCTCGAAATAGTCCTACGACCCCAATATCTCCAACAAACCTGCAGTATTTCAAGTATAAACTGTAAATTCATACATGAGTTATTTCTATTATAAAACCTTCAAATCAGAGTAATGAGTAGCTCCACCTGGTTAGAGACCTTAAATTAATTTAAGGCATCCACACAAACGTCCGGTTAAGCAGCTCACAACCTCCTCTAGGTTGACTTGCGAGATCACTTTTTTTTTATCGTGGTAAAATTATCAAATGAGTCCTCCCACTTAGGGAGAGCGAGAGGGACTGTCAGACTCGTACTGACTAATATCCACGGTGTCCTTCAACAGTCCTTTACGTTCCGGGGTCACGGTAATTCGTGAGTCCCGCGACTCCGGCAGGCTTTGTCCCTCTATAGGGGGCCCCTTCACTTGGCTGACACTCTTTGAGGCGCGCGTGGAACACAACGCGCCGTCGAGATAACATAATTTTTTTTATGTGGAACTTTATCTGCCTCACAGTTAACCAAGACCTCCCCATATCTTCCCAACTTTTCTTACATCATTAACATAAATAAACTCTATCACAGTTACAGTAGTCAGTGTTAAGCCCCTACTATACATAAGAGCATCTATAAATAAGTATTAAAATGTCTGTTCTAATGCGGCGTACACCACATAGGTCGGCTTAGCCTCATGCACTGGCGACTGCGAGTCATAGTTCACCTGCTCTCTCGGCATTAAGGGGAAAGAATCAGGCATAGATAACGAGAATCAAAGTTTAACTACTTTTTTTTAAAATAAAGTTTAGATACTTTTTGGTTAATTGGCTTATAATCTGATATTTAGATGGAATTATTTAGCACATAAAAGTCACACAGATTTACATGTGTGCCTATCTCAAATTAAATTCTCTCTGGCTCTCACCATACTTAGGAGTATGCAATCATGACATTCTAATAGTGATAATTTTTAATATACTTGTAGTATCAGAAAGGGAACCACTTTCTCCATGCGGCCAACATTGTAATCGCTTACTCAAGTCAAATGTACGGAACAGCATTATTTTTCCCGCACAGTTTAGAGAACATATTTTACAGCTACAAATCTATAAATAATCAACAAATAACCTGTACTCTAAAATATCAAATAATTAAAAAAAAAAACATACGACACTTTACATTTGGCAGACTACTGTGACGCTTTCCCCTTAAATGGACGTCACAGCGTCGGCTGGCCATCCCCTTTGTCCGCGCCGAACTCTCGCCTGAGCGGTTTACTCAACTTAAGCTCTCAAGTCTTGCCCTCAGAAAACAATCTTGACCTAGGACTTTGTTAATGCTTATTGAGAAGCAGTTTGATGACTTGTTGAGCTGTTGCTTTTTGTTCGTGTTGCTGGTCGGGTCAGTTTGGATTTATTAATAAATAGCGACCCACCCCGGCTTTGCTCGAGAAGAAATTCTCAACAATAAGCGTTCAGACAGCGGGAAGCGACCTTGTTCAGTACTGTGTGAAGAAAAGACGCTTTATCCTTTTTTAGATGGTAAAATCATCCAATGAGTTTTCCCTCCTTGGGTGGAGCGGAAGGGACTGTCAAACTCGTACGGACTAAAATCCACCACGTTTCTTTATTTGCGCTTAACGTTCCAAGGTCATTATTACTCGTTTTATCTGCGTTTTAGTTGAAAATATCCCATTTTTTTATCGTGGTAAATTCATCATATGAGTCCTTCCACCCAGGGCAGAGCGGGAAGGACTGTCAGACTTATAATGACTAAAATCCACGGTGTCCGTCAATTCGTCAAGTCCGCCACGGGGTCTCGGTAATTCGTGAGTCGCGCGACCCCAACAGGCTTTGGGCCTCTACAAGGGGGCCCCGTCATTATGCTGACACTCCATGAGGCGCGCGTGGAACTTAAAGCGCCGTCGACCCGAAAATTACCCCATGGGAACTTTTTGAACAGTGATGATACCAGACGGTGATGATGTATCATTCCATTGGATTCCATGCGAAAAGGATTTTTGGATTTGGAGCAGTAGATCCTTACACTTTTACATAAAAACTTACTTTTACAAAATCTCTTTTAATTAACTGTAAAAAGTATCCCTATTTAGTTTTTTGGTATTTTAATTGTCGTTTTTATTTATGGATGCAAAGGTTTTGGTTTATTCCAAAAAAAAACCTTACACGTTATGCACCATAAACAAAATATCAATTTGACTTATTAAAATGAGTGATATTTTTATTTTTTGTGTTTTTATATACATACGGTTTTTTCCACTATGTATTTAAATTCAGCCGTTATTATGCAAATATTAATCATAGCCTTTTAATACAAATTTTCGAATAAATAAAACATTTTCTGGTTTAAAAATTGCACTAGCAGCATGTTGCTATTTCAATATGGAATAATCATACTCATCATAATATTTGCAAGCTGCAGGCACTGGGATTAAGACTCTTGAGTATTGACCTACATTACTGGCTTATATTTCATTAATAGTACCCTAGAATATCTCTGAAATATTATGTATCAGTAGTCGGTAAAGTGGAAAGCGATATTTTAATACTTTAGGTATAAATCTGACTGCGGGATCGTCTATATAGGATACCGCGGCGCTGGAACTCAAAGAGCATGTGTAAAATGGGTGGTTTCTAATTAGTAAGAGTCTGACAGTCCCTCCCAATGCTCCGAGACTCAGTTGATGTTTTTTTCACCCCGCAAAAATAAAATAAATCTGACATAGTTAAGTATCTTATTCATTTTGGTCACTCACTCTTTTATTTGCACTTATGTCTTTGAATAAATCTTTGAAATTAAAAAGAAAATTGATAGTGAAAAAAAAGTAAAGTGATTTAAAAGCACCCCAACGGATGAACCGATTTTTATAAAGCATGTCTGAAAAGAAAACCTGCTTTCTAAAGTAAAAAAAGGCGTTCAAATCGGTTCACCGTCTGAAGAGGTCCATATTTAAATAATTTTAAATAGGCCAAAAGTTTATTTCAACGCCTTTTCAAAATACAATCGTAAGCATACAACTTGAAACAGTTCATTTCAGCTCCACAATAAATTATTGTAGTCATTTATTTATTTGCTATTGCATGGAAACAACTTCGGGAACATATTCGAACAGCATCCGTTACGGATCCCCGCCACAATGTGCTATTACACAATGGCGGCCACTCATGTAGCATTAATTAGGAAACTAACACTAATTATTTCGGAACATTCCATCCTGGCACAGGTTTGGATTTTTAGTTTATTGTATAAAAATATCCTGAACAGGCTATTCAAATTACCTAACGTATTTTAGTTACATAATTATTATAGTGACTACAATCGGGAATATTTTCTCAATACACTTCCTCGACAACTAGCTCTTATCGCAATTTGATTGGGTTTAAAACGCAGTGTATTTCAAAAAACATTTTTTGTTCATGTATCACAGCTTAGTCCAAACTGGTTCAATGCCTAATAGTAGTAGAAGTTTTGACAATCCTGACATTTAATTGTCTCGACAAAGAAGAGGGCAGACGGATTTCTTTTACAATTTATTATAATTTTGCAACACCCGCATTCTCCAGGCAAAACGCGATCATGGCGCTTGCAACAGCGTCGAAATATCGGGAGCTCAAAATAATGAACAATCACGGAAGATAATATCCCGTAAGAGACAGTTTATAAGTTTAGTTTTTAGCCGAAGAAACTTTAAACAGTATTTGTTCGGTGGTTTACTGTTTTTACTGTGGCACATGGTGTTACATATTTTACCGCCCTTTCGGGGTACATCTGAATGATCGCCAAATAAGACCAGCTTGGCGGGAACTGGCTTACCTTGAGGCGATTGACCCCCCTTGAGGCGATTGACCCCTTTATTGAGAAGATTGGTTACCTGCAGTTGCTGGATTGGAGAGTGAGGTGAGTCCTTTTTTTACGTGGTAACAACATCAAATTATTTGTCCCGCCATAGATGGAACGGAAGGGACTGTCAGACTCGAACTGACTAAAGTTCAAGGGGTTCCTTCAAAAGCCCTTTACGTTCGGGGCAATGGTTACCTTAAGACAGCCCTGTGACCCCGGTAGGTAACCCTTTCGATAAAATATATCAACTTTTAAATATGCAAATAGTTAAAGACAAAAAATATTAAAAGAAAGGTTTGCTAACGCCATATTGTGATACCATGCATGCTTTTTTTAACACTTGTACGCCCTTAAATAATTAATTATCATATAAAAATAACTCTAAGATGATATATACATTATTAAAATTTTAAAACGTTATACTCGAGTGTCAGTTGATAGATGAAGGTCATTGACACCTTTCTTCATAGTTAAACTGTACAGTAGACATTGAGATATAGAGAATAAGCCACAACATTAAAATCTATGCTAGTTTAGGAGGTGGTTAAGTGAAATGTCTAGTTCTTCACCTCCTAAGGAAGCCGTCAACAGGTAAGGCATCTTTTCAAAGTTTTGATTGGCTTGCTTTTAAGTAAAATTTGTATTCAAACTTTAGTCCTGCTTCATTGAGGTGTAAATTGAAGGCCAACTTCGGAACTACAATAATTCCGTGAGGAAAAAGTTGCTAAGAATGTACGATGGAGTATTTGTGCAGGAGTTCTCGTTACATTAGGAGACCTATACATATTTATTTAGGGTCTTATTTATAGTCACTGGTTCTGTCAAAACACAGTTTTGACTGATTTACAATACTGAGTGTGATGACATAAGGTTATATTCACGAAATATTAAAAAAATTATAGCTAATTTCAAGGATATTAAGAGTAAATTTTCTTTGTTTAAGGTCAATTTGAAGTCAAGACAGGTAAGTGGTAACGGGTGTTTTTCAATGGATTCTATCAATGTAATTATAACCTTTACCATGCGCCATCATAGTATAATCAGCTTGTGTCTTTTTTAATAGGCTCAGGATTAATATTCTCTGTCTGTGAAAAAACGTGGGTTGTAATCCAACCACACGGGCTCTAGTATTTAAGGTTCTAGTATATTTTTAGTTTGTAATATAATTTTCCATCTTTTGTTACCCTGTCTACCTACCGCTGTCCCACTTCTAGGGAAAAGCCTCCATCTACTCCTTCCATTGTTCACGAACCCGCGCGTCCTCCTTCCAGTTCTAATGGAGCTTACTGAGTTCGACCCATCGTCTCCTTCGTGGTCTATGACGACTCCGCCACGCCGTCCCAGGTCACAAATTTGGAACTATTTTGTCCCACAGTTTGGCGACTTGTTCTAATTGCATTTAGATAATAAGTAAGACTTTTATACGCCAGTTCCAAAAACAATCTTCGAATAATCTGCGGGGCACGTACACCGTCGGTACACTCAATTACTTCATTAACGCAGAGTTGTGTCGAGAGAATAAGGTGTCTAAAATCATTAATAATGTTACATTCATAGTCGCTTCATTTTAATTCCTCTTCTCGAAAGCTGGCGAAGAGGCGTAATCACGAGGAATAAGCTGCGCCGCCGTGACTCAAATAATTGTAAGTTAGATTTGTTTAATTTTGAGCTAATGAATGGAAGAAAGAATTTGTAATTAGATAATAATTAGTAGGTGTTCTGGAAGCAATACAATATTCTCGTCTGAAAAGGTCTTGGTATTGTAAATTTTATTATGTTAAATTGTTTATAATATAAAACTTTTTTTTATGTTATCATCGACATTACCATTATATTGCTCTAATCCCAATTCAATTAGTGGTTAACCCTGCATGACTCCTTCCATTCTGTTCTATAACTCGTCATTTTATCAGTTACTCATTTTCTTCATAACTATAATAATGTCACGTCCATCATTTTACGGTTGTTTTTTTAATACATGAAAAAAAATTAAGAACCTACAGTAAGTTTTCTCTATGTGAGTTTAAATTTCTACAGTACCTACGTCATTAGTGAAAGAAAAACGAAGCTTTATATCCTAAATAAAAGACGCAATCAATTTGAAAATATTCAACTCGACAACTTTTCCACTCATAACAAAAAACTAAGTTTTGTAACTTAGCAGACTTTTAAATAAGCCTATTTCTTACTCTAATTTCATTCAAGCCCCTGTCAGAGTACCCAACTACTGTGAAGTGGCACACTTCTACTTCTGCCTAAATAAATAAAAGACAGTATCAACATTTTATTTTTTTAATGGCTTTGTTCTTTGTCTCAATCTAGCCGAGACGCAAAGATTACAACTTTTTTTTATCGTGGTAAAATCATCAAACGAGTCTTCCCACCTAGGGACTGTCAGACTCGTACTGACTAAAATCCACGGTGTCCTTCAATAGCCCTTTACGTTCCGGGGTCACGGTAATTCATAAGTCCTCTTTAGCCCTCTAGAGGCCCCTTCATTTTTGCTGACACTCTTTAAGCCGCGCGTGGGACACAACGCGCTGTCGACCCGGGCATGGTCCATGGTCAGACAGCGAGTTGCACATTACTCGCTGCCCGGGCATACCCGCGCCTACGATGGCCGGAGATTGTCTGCCGACGTCTGTCGCCGTGGGCGTCTACCACTGCGGCTAGGGTGGAGGGAGAATGCTGTCCTGTCCCTCACGCGGCCCGCCTCCTCCTTCGCGAGCATGACTGCTTCGCAGGAGGCAACCGCTTCCCACTCCGTTGTCGTTAACGCTTAGAAATCTGTAATAGATTATCAACTTTAGGCCCTGGGGTATAAAGTTAAAAATCTATTGGGGAGTACCGAGCGTTTACGATTATCGTTTGCGACTTGTTGCGACTTGGCTAGGGGGGTTGATAAGACGGTCTCGCGATCCCGACAGGCTTTGGCCCTATAAGGGGGGACCCGTCAACTCTTTGATGCGTGCGTGGAACACGACACGCCGTCGAATTTGGCAGTCCAACGGCATCATTATTATCATTATCAGGAAGAAGGCCTACAGAACAAAAATGTCTCCCCCTGACCGCCAGCCGCCACCTACCATTTGATTCAAACATCATAGTAGGGTAGAATAAATCATTTCTCCCTTGTGATTTAGTTACTTCTTTGTGTTTAATAAACCAAAAGATTTCCAGTATTCATTCCCGTCTTACAATTGGCTGGTTTTTACTAAAGAAAAAATATCTCCGCAGTTATTTTACAGTTTCAAACAGTATGTTTCACTTTTCTCAGAATTTTACTTAAAATACAAGCAACAGTCGCAATTCTTTCGTTCTTTCGTTATGAACCATAAACAAAATAGAGACGAGAGAGTTTGAGATACTTTCCAGCGTTCTTTAAGAATAGGGTTGGCAGACTTTCCAGTACACAGTGTTGTCAGTTCCTGCGAACTCGTAGATAACAAAGATAAAATATTTATTTTTGTCCCGACTTGAATTTTGGCTTTGAAAACAGCCGACAACACAGTTAAATTTACTTTTGTCTTACTTTTAATAGGAAAATAAAATTTGATTTAATTTTCCGTTAAATAGTTTTATATTGGATTTGTTTATCTGCATACTTTAACCTGCGGTTTTGCGAACTAGAGATCGGGAGTAATGTATCGCGTAAACGTTATGAAACTATCTATAACATACTTTTATTTATCGGTTGTTGGTATGTTTCCATGAGAAATTATAAAATTGCAATTAACGACGTCAAAGTGATGGCCCAGTGGTATCGTCCTCGACATACTCGCACGAGTTGTAAGTTAGAATCAGTTAGAAGTAATTTATTTCTGGAATGTGTAAAGGATGATAAAATATATGGATGTAAAAATAATTGCTAAAATGTTGTCATGATGAATGATGTACGGAAGAAGAGAGACGAGACATGCTGCGCCTACTCAAACTCAATTGGAATACAGACAGGAGGACAAGCTAAGCAAAGCTCGCGATTGTCCACTATTCCACCTTGTGGTAGGCAAAGATGCGATCGACAGTGACTTACAGGACTCTTGAACTAAAGATGTTGATGACATCAAACATCGAAATCTACCTAGTTGTTAAACCGTCAGACAGACAGTCACTTTCGCAGTCATAATATCAGTATGTATTTTAACACAATTCAGCTTTTATTATAACTTCCCAGGCCAGGCGAGTTAATCGTGAATAATTCAGAAGTCTATAATTAGCCATTGTTTACAGCAAACATTACTTAGGTCCTGGCAGTCGATTTGTTAGGCTTGTGTCAACATTTGAAGAGTTTGCGGCTTGCTTTTAAGTCTCAGCGGTTCGGCTTTTGCTAACGTAAACGTTGTTTTTGAAGGTGACCATGTTTGTTATTCTGCTGAATTGAGTTCTGTGCCGCAATGAGTTGATATCTACTGAGTTACTTACTTTGTGAGTACGACTAATTAAAGCGGGGATGCTTAATAGAGTAGTTGTGTTTTCGCAGCTGTTTCTGCCTAATTACATAGATATATTTTTGTGTCTTTTAATATTTAGAATTTTGTTGATGTGTGGTGATCTTTTGAAGATTGAAAGAAAACAGTTAAACAAAAGTAGCATACAACCTCGTCTAGAGCATATATTTTAACGATTGACGTTTATTTAAAAAAAATATTATAAGTAGCGGCGACATTGCAAGATACGATTTAAATTAGCATTTTTGAAATAATTACCAAAGTTGAAAGGCTTTGCCCAGCAGCCGGATGACACAGGCTGACAATAAATTTGAAACTTTATCACAAGATTTCTGTATTTTACTTCAATTATTTACTGCGTTGCACTAGAGGCGCCTTTTCATGTAGGTATGGTACACTTCAGACAAAACTAACCTCTTTTGGTAGTAATGTCACTACCAAAGGGTATGAGTTTTCTTTGAAGCTGACTGTACCAGGTCGCGGGACTTACCCATTACCGTGACCCCGGTACGTAAAGGGCTAGTGAAGGACACCGTGGATTTTAGTCAGTACAAGTTTGACAGTCCCTCCCGCCCTGCCCTGGGTGGGAGGACTCATTTGATGATTTTACCAAAAAAAAAAGCTGACTGTACCAACGAAGAACAATTTTTTCCTTCAAATTAACGCCACAGTTCTAGTTTACTTCACGTCACAAAAACAAGAAAGGTTATGATAGGGCCTCAGAATCTGTGTAATATTTCTTTTTTTTTTAAATATTTCACAACTATCACACAACGCCATCTAGTCCCAAGCTAAGCAGAACTTGTGTTATGGGTACTAGACAACTGATAAACATACTTATATACTTCTAAATACATACATATTATAGATAAATTACACTCAGACACAGAACAAATGATCGTGCTCATCACACAAACATTTGTCCTGGGTGGGAATCGAACCCACGACCTCCGGCATAGCAGTCAGGGTCACTAACCACTAGACCAACAGGCCTGTCTTAATAATAAAGGTGAATGTTATTACTTAAGTCAGGTCTACGTTCAACATCTAAGCTTGCCCCGGTGGCGTAGAATAAACCCGCTAATCCGATATACAGAGGCTAAGTAACTAAACTTGGATGAAGGACGTTAGAAGACAGGTACGGGGGAAGGGGAAGGGAACTTTATTACATTCGGAATTTTGTTTATTGTTGAAATTGAATTAGGCGTTTTAAAAGCGTTAAAAGGAAAGAGGTTTTAACTGTAGAAGAAAATATTTATTTTATATATTTTCTTTAATAAGACATTAGATCTTTTTCTCCGGTTTTTTTGGTTCAAATGAGTCCTCCTGGGTGGAGTGAAAGGGACTGTCAGACTCGTACTGACTAAAATCCACCGTGTTCTTTCAATAGCCCTTTTCGTTCCAGGGTCACGGTTACTTGATAATCCCGAATAATAGATACAACAAAGCGTAGAAATGACAAAATAATACCAATATTTTAAGTTACCTATTTAATTTTAATTCTGATTTTGTCTCAGGAAATACAAACCTCCTAATTATTTGACATTGAAGCCTTTGTGAAACAGACAAGCGTGACAAATGCGAAGCGAGGCGTTTTTATTTGAAATGTATGGAATTGTTTGAATCCAGTCACATAGAAAAGCGAAAGCGATCTGATAGCGTGACAGAACTATCGGACTGACGTCTCGTATCGGTTCGCTATCGCTTCGGACTCGCCTGTCTGATTGACAAAGGCATGAAAGTCGTGCAATATTAACTTACCAGATGAGGTTTGGTTCAGAGTTGCCTTCAGGTGGCATACCATAACGTCTTAAAGCGACAGTAATTCCATTGTGCGAAAGAGACAGATCTATACAATTCGTCTAGCGCCATCGCGTTCCCACACTGAAATTATTCTCGCTTTAAGACGTCTTGGTAGGCCACCAGTATGTAAGTACTAGATGGTGTTCAGCAAGGTGTAAAATAAAAAACGTACTTATATAAACCATTATTTATTTGACAAAATAATACCAATATTTTAAGTTAACTATTTCATTTCAATTCTGATTTTGTCTCAGGAAGTACAATCCTCCTAATTACTTGGCATAGAAAATCGTACAATATTACTTACCAGGTGACCTACCATGACTTCTTATAGCGACAGTAATTCCACTGTGGGAAAGAGACAGAGCTATACAAGTCGTCTAGTGCCATCTCGTTCCCACACTAGAATTATTCTCGCTTTTTGACGTCTTGGTAGTCCACCAGTATAAAGTACTAGATGGTGTTCAGCAAGGTATCAAATAAAAAACGTACTTATATAAACCATTATTTATTTATTAAATATAAAATTGCCATATCAGATTAGTAGGACCACATAAAATGTTGACATCTACAAACAGTTCGATCGACATATTTTACATATGAACCTCACAGTTTCAATGTTAAACTCTATATAATAGAATCAACACAAAATGGAAACATTTACAATTTGCTATCGTTATAAAATGGCACTACTGAGTTGTTCTTAGCATACGGTATTAGAGTCTCTAGAATGGTTATGATAGGTCAGGGGTGGCCAACCGGTCGATGGCGATCGACCGGTCGATCGCGACTATTACTCCAGTCGATCGTGGCAAAGCAAAAAATATAAATAAGTAGATCAGACTGCGCAACGTAATTATCAACTACTGCAGCATCATCTTGTATCACTTTTCAATCGCTGTTCCGTCACGGTTGGTAGATCGCACAGGGTTTCGTTGGTAAACAGTAGATCTTGGCTACAATCATTTCCGTAACTTTAATTCGCAATATGTAATCAATCATCATGACAGGCCTGTTGGTCTAGTGGTTAGTGACCCTGACTGTTATGCCGGAGGTCGTGGGTTCGATTCCCACCCAGGACAAATGTTTGTGTGATGAGCACGATCATTTGTTCTGTGTCTGGGTGTAATTTATCTATAATATGTATGTATTTAGAAATATATAAGTATGTTTATCAGTTGTCTAGTACCCATAACACAAGCTCTGCTTAGCTTGGGACTAGATGGCGTTGTGTGATAGCTGTGGAATATTTATATTTATATTTTTATTTTTATCTTATGTCTAATCAAGTTGGCCACCCCTGTGATAGGTGTTTTTTTCAAACGTAGTCTTTGAAAATTGTAGTTTAATTCAACAAGTTGTTTTACTTTTTGTTTGTTGTTTGAAAGTTGGCAACATCGAAAATCATTGTTAAGTCTGAAATTAATGTTTTCTTTAATATTCATGAAAATGGAATAAAATATTGTCAAAATATAACAATAATTAAATGAGGTGTTCTAGAAGTTATAGATTGCAAAACAAAAACATTTGAAAGTATTCCAAATGCTTTTCATTGCACCTAATACTATTTATCAAAAACAGCGTAATCTTTGACATCTATTTGCTACGTTGCCAACTTTCAGAATGCTCATAAATGGTTTTCGTATCTTTATAGAAAATAATCTTTTCTGAGATTATTTTATCTTGAAAACATTTTGCCACCTGCAAACCGCGCCACACGGAAAACTCGAGGAGGTGCCCAAGTGTGACTGTGATTTATTGCACGACCATTTTGTACATATTTTATTTTACATTTCAGGCGGGTAGCTCGTCAATGTTATAAAACGATCCTCGTTTCTGCTGAAACGAGCAGTATATTTATATACTTACAAGATTAGTTTTTTTTTTATTGTAAAGATTTTAACCGAACTCTTGGCGAGTTCGGTTCCTGTGGGCCTAAAATGGCCACTTTAAAAATGCTACTAACGAAATCGCGATAAAGTTCGTAAATTAGAATACTAATATCAATTTACTGCTGTATTTTTTGAGAATAGAGTAGATAATTGATACGAGCAAGAACAATTTGCAATATTGTAAGAAAACAACATTGCTTAAGTGGCAAGCCAGGCTGAAATTGGGAAAAATATTTGTTGTCATAGTTTTTATTCACAGAAATCATGAAAATACAAGGAAACATTTTGTTTAAAATATTCGTTATTTTAGAACAAGTCTCATAGTTTATAGTTGTTCAGTAAATCTTTAAGGGGTCTGGGATAATAATAAGAAGGTCTTCTAATATTTTGAGAGTCCTCTAATGCCGTATGCTAGACCACGTCAACTATACAATCACGGTCTATGCAATATTTACAATTTCACTAAATACCCTCACGTAAATAAATTGACAACGAAAGCTCCTTAACCTATTTAAATATTTGTTCTATACATACAAGTCTCGTTTATACAACTATCAGTATTTACATTCACACAACCGATTTTATTAAATCAAATAGGAGTTCCTATAAGCCTTTTAGTCGTCTTTTAATATTAATTTCTTTACATGACGAATGGAGTATAACACATAAACATTATTAAAAATTAATTATTTATTGTAAGTCGTAAAAACTGCATCCTCTTCTTGTAACATTTTGGCCAAAAAAAGTCGAGATTTTGAAATGAAAATACCAAAATTTGACTTTACAATGTATTTACATCCAGTCCAAGATTATGTTACAAAACCACAATGTCTTGTTGAGCTTACACTTTGTAACAAAAATTACCTCAAGTCACCATGTTTAAACAAGTCTGTCGGCTGTTGATTTCATCAAAACAACATGTTAACACCACGTAAGTATGTTAAATTATCGGTTTTATTGAGAACATTTGCTAGAACAAAACTTTAAATGTTACGAGCGGGAACGCAGCTTAATAACAAATGGAAGAAAACAATAAAAACAGGCTTCGTATATTGTGGGACAAAAACAAAAGCACGGAACACTAAGTTTCGAGCTGTTCCGCTACTTAATATAATTATGAGGAACCTTGAAATACAATATAAAACTTCGTGCTTCGCACTTCCCAAGTTCCCGATTTTTGAGCAAATTAGTAACACAAAATGTAGGCCGTAATTCATTGAGAGCGCTACGTAGCTCAATTTATTATTCAATATAACAGCAATGTACAAGATATATCGGGCACTCCCCTTTGTAGGACACGTTGGCTAAATATATTTAAACTATAGAACTATTTACACGTGAAATATTGTCACGGCGCTTAACAAGATAATCAAATCATACAGTTTGGCAAAAAAGTAACGATAAATTATACCCATTTATGTAAAATTTACTAAATTTTCTAAAATGAGACTAGAAATTGAACAATCACTTTTGTAAAAAAATCTACACAAAAATTCCACTTACGTTAAATGCAATTCATTGGCGAAATGAAAGTTTGAAGTTCAAATCCTTGAAGCACATGGTAATCATCACTTTACACACAACTTTCTGGTCCAGGGAGGTTTTCTGCTAGAACATGTTCCCTTCTCCGCACATTGCCCTTCCCTTTGTTCCTATGAAGGGTTGATGTAGCAAGACTCCCTGAACTGAGGGTGGGTCCACTGAGAGTCTGGCTCCCGAAGGGCGAGCTCAAGTTCCCGTTGGGGCACACAAAGTTAGGACTGCCCAACGTTGGACTGTTCGTGACTACGTAGCTAGGCCTAAAGTTAGTTCCTATCACTGGCTGTAAGTTCTGGTTGAGAACGTCTTCTTGTCTACTGGACACTAGGTCGCTGTTTGGAGTCAGCTGTCGGAAGAAAAGGGTTATTAGAAATTTACAAAGAACAATAGACTATCGAAAATATAGCAATAAAGGGACGAAAAAAATGAAATCAGGCAATCAATATTTCAATTCGAAACCTCATAAAATAATAATAATAAGAAGATAAGAAGTTAAAATATCTTATATGGACATTCTATCGCATATAAGTTTGACTATTCGTCTGTCTGGCAAAGTTAGATTATAAAATATCGACATAAAATAAAATGTCAACTGCATTTCGATAACATTTGTAATCTCTCGAGATAGATTACAAACTTAAATTGCTCACGATTTAACGGTGACATTTACATAACGTGCAATACTTTTGTGATTCGTGATTTTGCTGATTCGACTAACCTGCGCTGGTCGTCCAGTAGAATCCAGCAATGCTAAGTCTTCTGCTGAGAAGACGGCACCAGCTTTACTCCAATCTCCTAGAAATACATTTTTATTATCAATCATATAGTCACTTTCTATTCTTAGGCCCGAACCTAATTCGGCCGGCCCGTTCGCGGCCATGCCGCCGTGTCCGGTGACTTATGCCTTTGTCAAACAGACAGGCGAGACCGAAGCAATACCGAACCGAAGCGAGACGTCAGTCCGATAGTTCTGTCACGCTATCGGATCGCTTTGGCTTTTCTATGTGACTGGATTCAAATAATTCCATACAAATAAAAACGTCACGCTTCGCATTCGTCACGCCCGTCTGTTTGACAAAGGCTTTATTTAGCGTGGGGCGGCGAGTGGTTAGATCAAATGTATAGAAATGTTTGAAACAGGCCACGAGGCGTCGCTAGTGGCGAATTCGAGCATTTACCTAGTAATTGACGTCTTATCTCTCACCGCACCACTCACCGCTTTTTTTTTTTTTTTTTTTTTTTTTTTTTTTGCGTGGTAAAATCATCAAATGAGTCCTCCCACCCAGGGCAGGGCGGGAGGGACTGTCAGACTTGTACTGACTAAAATCCACGGTGTCCTTCACTAGCCCTTTACGTGCCGGGGACACGGTAATCCCTTGGTCCCGCGACCCCGGCAGGCTTTGGCCCTCTACAGGCCCCGTCAATATGCTGACACTCTTTGAGGCGCGCGTGGAACACAACGCGCCGTCGACCCGGGCATGGTCCATGGTCGGACAGCAAGTCGCCCATTACTCGCTGCCCGCATGCCCGCGCCTACGGTGGCCGGAGATCGTCCTGCGACGTCCGACGCCGTGGGCGTCTACCACTGCGGCTGGGGTGGAGGGAGGACGCTGTCCTCTCCCTCAGGCGGCCCGCCTCCTCCTTCACGAGCATGACTGCTTCGCAGAAGGAGGCGACCGCTTCCCACTCCGTCTCGCCCCGCAGCATGGCCTCGACCAATGCCGGGCGCGAGAGGTCTCCGCCTATCGCCGTCGTGAGGACACGGCGGTGCTCTGCCCAAGCGGGGCAGTCCTGCACCGTATGCTCCACCGTGTCCTCAGGACGATCCTCGCAGTGGTGACACCCAGGCGTTTCTTCCCTCCCTATCAGACACAGGAACCTCCCGAAACTTCCGTGTCCGGTGAGGACCTGCGCCATGCGGTAGGTAAGGACGCCGTGACGCCTATCCAGCCACTCCTCAAAGAGGGGTCTTACCGCCGCAATTGCGGCGTGCCCGGACCTCGGTTGCGACAGTCGCTCCCTCCACACTGCCCTGAGATCACGCCGGAGCTCTTCCCGCCGCGCCTCGACTTGTCGAGGCAGCGGGGATTCGCCCCGACGCTGCGCCTCCACGCGCCATTCATAGACGCGCTGGAGGGCAGTCGCCTCCAGATCCCAGGGCAGCAATCCCGCTAGGAGGTTGGCTGATTCGCCGGCGATCGTGCGGTATCCCCGGATCATCCGGATAGCCATGACCCTCTGGCATGCGACCAGCTTGAGTGGTCGCGTCCGGATGCTTAGGGCCCACACGGGGGCCCCGTAGAGGGCCATGGACCGCACGACACCGGCGTACAGCCTCCGGCAGGAGGCATTTGGCCCGCCGAGATTGGGCAGGAGCCGCTTGAGAGCGGCTGCTGCCCGGTTCAGCCTTGGGGCCAAATGCAGGAAATGCTCCCTGAAGTTCCATCGGCTGTCGAGGACGAGTCCCAGGTACTTCATCGTCCTCCCGACGCCGATGCGAACCCCCTCCACCGTAATGTGGGACTCTGAACGTGGCGCGTTCAGACGGCCATGAAAACACATGGCCTCTGTTTTGTGCAGCGCCACGTCGAGTCCCAACTGCCGGATCCTATTAGCGACTGTCGCTACCGCCTGCGTCGCCACGTCGGCCGCCGCCTGGTGCGACTCTCCCTTCGCCAGGACGAGCGTGTCGTCGGCGTAACAAATTACGCCGACGCCGTCAGGGAGGTCGCCGCGCAGCACCCAGTCGTAACCGATGTTCCACAGGAGCGGCCCCAAGACCGATCCCTGTGGAACACCGCACGACATCTCTCGCCGGTTCCACTCTCCCCGGTGACCGGGGTAGATGACGGCTCTGTCCGTCAGGTAGACCACTCACCGCTTAGACCAAAGTTGTGAACGGGCCGTAACGCTGATGTTGGTCGCGTACGTTACTCGCTCGTATGAAAATGCATCATACAGCGTCTGACGTCAGCGGCCTTTTTCTTACTAAAATATGCGATCGGCCGTACCCGACCGACGTCAGCGTAACCGGATTTCAAGTCGGGTAGGTGTTTCATATCCATACAGTGTTATATGATATCGACACACAGATACTAGTCCAGTGGGTGATTTTGGACTAAACCTTTTAAAAATTTTGTTTTGTTGGTTATAAAAATTTCGGGTAATAAAATATAAAGTAGTCTCTAAATATTCGAAGAAAAATGTCTTCAGTTTGTGTTTCAATCTCTATCACTCCGGATAAATTGTAAAACTTACCTCGAACTTCTTTTATACTAGGCCATTCATCTGTTTCATCTATAATAGGCGCTGATGGTTGATTATCGGAATCTGTGAAAATTTCCATTAATTAGTTTGTGGCAGCTAGAATAGTTATCGATCTGAAATTCACGCGCACTCAAGGGAATTCAAAATGATGTATTTGGGGCATTCACTGTACCTATCGGATTGTGTGATATTGGGTTTGAAATTTGTTTATAGTTGTAAAATGTTGAGAGCGATTTCGTTTTAGGTCATAACGGCACAAAATTGGAAAATAAAACTGGAATTTGCTTGAGCCAGACTTCAAATATTAAGACATCAAGCTTATTTGGTGGCAAATATAATCACTGGCTACCTCTAAAGCCTTTGTCAAACAGACAGGCAATAGCGAACTGGACCGAGTCCGAAGCGATAACGAACCGATACGAGACGTCAAACTGGGTAAATACGCCTTCGCCACGTCTTCGCATCGGTTCGGTCACGCTATCGGATCGCTTTCGCTTTTCTATGTGAATGGATTCAAACAATTCCGTACATAAGAATTAAAAACGCCTCGCTTCGCATTCGCCACACCTGTCTGTTTGACAAAGGATTTAATGAATGACATAAAAAACGGACGTTTAAAAATAAATGTTAAATTAATTCAGTGATTTGTGGTGCAAGTGAACTGCAAGTTGATCAAATCTATAATGTTATCGGAAACAGCCTTCGAGATTTCAGAAGGTTTCTTTCCAAAAAGGTTTACATTCAAGAAGAATCTGTCACTATTACTGCAAGTCTATATTGTCCCACTACTGAACAAAGCCCAAGAAAAAAAGAAAGAAATTACCTGGTGCATTTAATATATCAGGCTGCGGATCCGGTGTCTTCAAATCCGGTGAAGGTTTGATAGTATACGCTACTACATATCGTCTCCCACCATCGCTGAGCTCCAGCATATCTCCAGGGGGGTGCTTATGTGGAGGAGTAGCTCGACGTTTTCGGGCACATAGGGCTGCGAGTGTGACCCCGGCGGCTGCTAATGTTGTGCCGAGGGCTGCAGCTACTGCTACGCCTAAGCTAATTCCAGCCATCCCGCCTTTGCCATCTGTTTGATAAAAAGGTTACAACTTTTGTTAAATCTTAAAGTTTTAACTTTACTGGCAACATAGTCAACGATTTCTTAAAAAGTTATTTGGTTTGACAATGCATAAAGCTGTGCGTGCCAGCACCGTAGTGTATAGGCTATGAGGCGCTGCGCAAACGTAGACACTTTGTTGCCGACACGCACCCCGACACAGAGGGAATGGTAGTTCATGAGTAAATGTTATGTAGAAGCAATACGACACAAAAAATATTTACGTACGGTACGGTTACGCAGGGACTGGATGATTTCATACTGTTTACAGAACCCATAGAAGTCTATAGAGAAATCAAAAATGCATCGGTTTGTATCTGACACAAATCACAAAAGTGGCCCTGTGTAAAGGTCAACGTACATGCCTAAACACGACATTGAATTAGCATCGCCTCAAATTTAATCCTATGAAACCCTTTGCTGCATTCCCCGAATCATAATACTCGTAGTATCGCCTCGGTTGGTAATTCCAGTATTAGCAAAATTAGGTGATTGGATATACATATTTCACATACGTGTATAACTTCCACCCCGTAAACTAGAATTTATATTCTAATTTACTTGGATTCCCATAATTATCACCTAACAAAAACCATCGTCGTCTTCCAAATTATAGCACAAAATATCCGGCCATTTTTCCTTACTTAATCCAAATTATTCATAGTATTCAGAAGCAAATAAATTCAGCAAATAAAGTCCTCAAATCATATTTGTTTAATAATGAGATCAATCAAAACGAACGTCAATTTGAATGAAAATGGAAAAATTGAGAGCGAGAGTCAATAATCCTGACCCTTGGGACCCGGTGTTAGCGGAAACAGTGTATAAATAGACTCGCGACTAAACTCATAGAATGGGCTTCAATTTCAATGTTTTTTTAAGTTCCGTAGCCTAAAAAGAAAGCTGAGGGAGAACACGCTTTTTATATTCGTAATAGATGATCTTTATTTGTATGGGATCAATGTATGAACGTGATTTGACCACACTGTTTTGTTCATTTGTGAGTAATGTAATTTAGTTAATTAAAATATAATTAATGTGGCTTTTTAATACGTGTGTTATCAAAAATCATGAAATATTAGACAGGTCACGCTAAATTTCAAATATTGTAAAGCTTATATGTTTTTAATGAAATTCAAATGTTAATCCCAAGGTAATGAATAAAGCTCCATTAGGGCCTTGTTTTTCCAAATCAAATCAAAATATTTTTTGTTATACAAAAGTAGTATTGCTAACCTCTACTTAGTAATACTGAATTAATTATAAAGAATTTAACTAGGTTCAAGCGACGCCGATTACCGACCTACCAACTTTTACTTTTGAAAGATTAAATCTCTGTAATTTCATGATTTCAGTTGTTATAAAGATGTTTATCAAACACTGAACTTAATTAAAAGAACCTGTTGCGGAATGTCTAAAATTAATTTAAATAGGTATTGAAACAGTTTTGTGTGTAGAAAAAAGGGTATTAACTTAAAAAAAAAACTTTCAATAACTTATTTTCCAGAAGTCGGTGGCTTTGTATTTTTAATTCATTTTTGCCACCGAAAGATAAGTTATTTTACACTTTATGGTTTTGTGGTGGTTTTTAAAGGCGGTTAGTTTTTTTTGTTAGTTCAAATATCCAACCCAAATTCTCGTCAAATACGTAATCTGTAGTACCGGTAATAATATCGTCCAAGTAAGCAAAAAATACTCATAAAATATAAAACTACTGAACCAAACTGCATGACGGCACGGTTGGACGCGTTTTGCGGGTTTGATTCCCGTATGGAGCAAATATTTGTATGATTTACAACGAGTTGTTTCGGGTCTGGGCGTTTGTGTATGTGAGTTTGTATGTTTGTAAACGCACCCACGACACAGGAGAAATTCCTAGTGTGGGCAACTTTAAAAAAAAAAACAAAGAAATTTTATGGGACCAAATGACAGATAAATTGCAAATAATAAAAAAACGAATCTTCAAACTCGGTTCACCCAGTCGTAACTTATAAGGTAACAAACATAAAAATAAATTCTGTTGAATTGAGAACGTCCTCCCTTTTTTGAAGTTGGTTCAAAACAATTTGAAATTAGAGAAACAATTGCATTTGAAGCGGACAATTTCAATTTGAATCGTGAGTAAACTTTGGGGAAAAACTTTTCAATTAAACGATAAACGTGGTTTAATAAATTGTTCGTAAAACAGTAAGGCCCCGGCTTGGGGTTTCCGTCTCATTGATTGCGAACAAACGAAGTATGAATACACCAATAATGTTGTTTTACCAGCGGGCTTTACAATTGGATAATGTAATCCATCTCTCGATACAACGGACAATATTTTTGATGACAGTCGGCAATTAATAATTTTATAAGTAGTTGGTTTTTGTAAGCATGTAACAGAAAATGCGAATATACGGCGGGATATTAAATTTTCAGTGTAAATTTTGTTTAAATAGGCAAATAGCTGTTTGATAAGACAAACATTTAATTGCCTTGTATACGAGTTTATTATTTTTAGTATATGCGAAACCTGAATATACTTTGTTTTCAGAATCAGTACGGTAACTAATTCGATTCCAATAATTTTTACATCATTTTTTTTCACCATTTAATTAGAATATAATCACCGTACGGTTAGGTCCCTATTGCCAAACTATTATCAATGAGTGTACGACACAGAAGGCGCGTGTTGATCGTGGGTACCGTGAAATGAGCATGTTTTTGAACAGACAACCAAGTAACAACAAGCGTATAACTTTGTGATTTTTCATGATACAGCATTGAAATTCTGTATATAGATACAAAAATACTAGACAGGTGTATCGGGTTTCGCTTATACTTAAAATAATGTTGTATAAGGTAAGAAACGATATTTGAACCAAGTACTAAAATATACCTTTTTTAATGTCAATTTGATCCAAAAATAAATCTAAGCAATGTATGTTATAGGCTAGTGATCCGCCCGGCTTCGAACGGGTGCAATTTACATAAGAGTTTTCTTTTTACCGTGTCCGGTAAATTGCGAAGACATTTTTTTAAACAGATTGATCCCGTTTTTAGTTTTAACGCGTCATATATAGCATTTGATTTTCATGTCAATATACTCGTAAGAAGAAGATGCAAAAGACAAGGTCATAAATTCAGCCGTCTCGCCAATTCTAATATTTTATCCTCTTAAACACCATCGTCTGGTTTCGCATGAGAGCGCCAAAATAATTCAAGGTTAGGTTTAACGCACACAAGAGGGTGCGGATTTTTCCTTCCTCTAACAGGAAAACATGTTCAAAGTGATATAATACTAAGAATACATAAGCACGCACTAAAAGATAACATAACACATAGTTATGACGGGAAGACTGTTTCTTATTTTTGTTGGCTATAACATAATATAGCACTTAGTTGGCTGCTTTAACAGAATATATGTGATAAATATCAGTAGGCCAAGAGTGAGTTTTACCATTGAGAAGATATATACAATTGTTTTTACATTAAACTTCGATTGTTTGGATTCCCCGTATTCGTCACTGTAATTTTCAGTTTTATTTTTGGTGTTTAAAATCATCAAATCGGTCGTCTTCCACATTAAGTGGAGTGGAAAGGATTATTATTGGCTAAAAGTCCATTATATCCCTTGGGTTTCCTATAGCGTTCCAGGGCCGTGGTATTCTGTTTTAACTCTCTCACGTATGTTATTTCAATTTCAGTAAAAATTGACGAACGTGAAGTTTATTGTAAAATGTTGTTTTCGTCAACTCGACTCTCGGGTTTTTAAAAATTAAGAATAAATAAATAAATAATAAATAAATATTCCACAACTATTACACAACGCCATCTAGTCCCAAGCTAAGCAGAGCTTGTGTTATGGGTACTAGACAACTGATAAACATACTTATATATTTCTAAATACATACATATTATAGATAAATTACACCCAGACACAGAACAAATGATCGTGTTCATCACACAAACATTTGTCCTGGGTGGGAATCGAACCCACGACCTCCGGCATAGCAGTCAGGGTCACTAACTACTAGACCAACAGGCCTGTCAAAAAAAAATATTAGCCAAGTTATTGTAACATAATATCAAAGCATTTATTTCAAGTTAAAGGCACTTTCAAATTGCCAAAAGACAGAAAATATGGAGTTACGGCCCTAGTCATAGGACATAATAACTGTGAAAGTATTGTAGATGCCCATGCCAAAGCGTAGGTCTCTATAGAGAGAAGAACGAGCAAGAAACTCTATGGACAGTCTTTTTAAATCAACAAAGAGCCTTTGTTTTAAATCATTCATCAAAAGGGTTAGTGAGCACCACGAAAAATTAGGCAACATTCATAATCAGACTTAAAATAGACCAGTTTTAGCTTTGGCGAACCAAAAGTTGCGGTTATTGAAAATGTTTCTAAATTTTCATCATGGCCGCCGGAAAATTTTGGAATTGAACTTTACAAAGCTCTAATATTTATGTTTATAAAAGGTTTTAATTGTTTAGTTGGTGAAATATACTATTTTATACAAAGAAATTAACTTTTCATCAGTGATAAATAAAAACTAAAAATATTTATTTATATTAAATTAGTTCCTCGTTCGCATAGACTATAGATTATCTCATTATCTATTCAAGTTATATCTTAATACTTTAAGTACGCTGTACGGCCAAATACGTAGAATTCATGCTAGGGCCTCTAGGCGTTTTTCAGGTAACCGTGACCCTGGGACGTAAAGAGCTATTGCAGGGTCACCGTGGATTTTAGTCAGTACAAGTCTGACAGTCTCTCTCGCCCGCTCTGGGTAGGTGGACGCATTTGATGATTTTACCACGAGACAAAAAAATACTAGAAATTCATGTTACCTGTTCTTCTGGCTGCATCGTTGAAGGCAATATTCTCCAGCAAGGTCTTCTCGGACTCTCCCTTGAGGTTCCTCGCGTAGATGAGCAGGTTGAAGGTCGCTCCCGCTGCTTCACCAGACGAAGTCAGCTGCGATAGGTCGAGCTTGAAGACAGCTAGGCCATCTATGACGGATAAAATACTTATTATTGATACACTTTAGAGATGCTTACTAAACTTTTTGTTACCCTCAGAAATTCAAAACAAATTAAAACGACGGTTGATTGAAAGTTGCTTTTACACAATTAATGAATTTTTCAATTACAAGCTAAATTCATTTATGTAAAGAATTGATCGTTGATTATTAATCTATTGTAATGTCTATCTTTAAATAAAATAAGTACTTATTGTATAATTCCACAATAATTAAATTTCCTTTTTTTGACATTTCTGTTTAAAATTATTTCATTTTGACCTTTTCTTAATAAATCACGTTAACATACAGACATTCGAATGATTTGTAATTAACTTCAATCTATTTCTCTATCTATTAATAAGCCTGTAATTTTCGCATGCCTACTGCAGGTGAGATGTCTATGTACTACCCAACTTACTAATATTTTACACGTGCGGGATTCGAACATGCAACATAGTAGTTGATCAATCAGTCACTTTGCCAACCATCTCGAAGTTTTGAAGTTCTTACCAGTCTCATTAACACTGCCGTTGAACCTCGTTTTGCCAGTGACGGGGTCCAACGCTTCCAACATGAAGTACTGCGGCAGTCCACCATCGTAGCCAGCCACGCAGCGTACGCGCAGCCACGAGCTGCCTTCTGCGCTCGTGTTGCCCGCTTGGAGGGAGCAGTTGCGCGGGGCCGTGGGACGAGCTGGACGGAAAACGTATATAATGTCATAGAGGTAGCGTTTAAATTGGAATGTAGGCTTTCGGATGTTACTGGTATTTTATTTAGTCATACTTATGAGCAATTATTATGCGATTAGCGAAAGGTGATAAAAAGTATAATTTTACTTGTGTAAATACTATTTACTTGCTTAAAGCATCCACAGATAAGTCCGGTTGAGCAGTACACAACCCACTAAAGGTTGAGTTGTGAGATGCCGTACAAAAAAAAAACTACCTACTAACAACCTCATTAAAGAAATCGATAGAATCACCACTATTATTCTGGTTGTATACCTTTTAACATAACTACCTCGAATGTAGACCGACGAAAACGGTAGGAATCTAGGTTAGTGCAGCCACGGTTTCAAGTACTCCAACAATTTAAGTTTCTCATTGAATTTCGTAACTAGACATTAACTGAATACCAAATAGTTATCTTCCTGCGGGCATTGTAATGATCATAGTAGTAATATCTTTATGCTAACTTAGTCTGCAAATGGCACTTGAGTTAACAATCTTAGAACTGAAATTAGGAGTAGGTACGTAGACTATCTGGTTTCTTGATGAAAAGGCCTTTGCCAACCCTTACACCCTTTGTGTAATACGAACCACTAACTTTTAATTTAGTTTGAATGCTGCCAAAAGATAATGATCGTTGTTAATTTTGAAACGTAGAACTTAAGCGGTCAGTATTTAAATATGACCTAGAAAATGATTTTAATGAGTTGTTCTATCCCTTTTGATCCAGACAAACGGAATAAATTTAATGAGTATTGTGAAAATAATTACGCCTTTTTCAATAAATGTATAGAAATAGAATAACAACAAAAAACCTTCGGCGAACGGAAAGTTTTGAGACAACGTAAACATATTTTAAGAATGTGGCTGCAAATGCTAGACATGAGCGAACTTAAACAATTTTCAAAGCCATTTTAACTTTTTCGAGATTATTTTCTTCGAAGCTAACTTGTAATAGAAATCAAAGTTTACGCTCCTTGCTCGACATTATTATTGAACGTCAAGTGAACAAGCGGGGACTTGCAAGGAATGTTCGTATACAACTATACATAACAGGCGCGGTGCGTGCGTGTAAATGAAAATTAAGTGCAGAGAGCGCTAAACTCACTAATTTCGCCTTGACTTATGGCAAGCGGGTGACAATTTAACGCGTGTATGTTATAACAAACTGCGGGGATATTAAACTGTGCGGGTTTCGGGTTATTTCGCTGCATCCCGCAACAACCAAGTCATATTTCCTATTGCAGTAGAGCGCATCAGAATTATAAGAGCACGTTGCAACCGTTCTATGAGATAACGAGATTTGAGAATAAAAAGATAATGCACGACGTGCTACGTTCCGTGTACCGTACAGTTTCATATATTTTAACAAAGTTTCAATTTAGCCGTTGGTATTTTTCTTTTCTAATTGAAACGTGCTGTTAGATTAATTTTGTGCCGTGTTGTGTTATGTACTCGGGCGGTCGAGAATTACGGTTGGTTATAATTCTTCTTAACGAAAATAGTAGGTACATTGATTCAGTTAACTTCGGTCGATTCACTTAATTATTAAATTACTTGAATTTAAGTTAATTGTGTACATAAATCGTATTTCTCATTTCAGTGCCAATGGTAGTTTCAGGGAAAATTGTACGTCATCAGCGAGGAGTTATGAGATTTGGCACACGGGTATGAAAAGCCGAAAGCTGGAATTATAAAACGTAGAGCAAGTTCGGCCTCGTTGTTGGTTCAAATTGTGTGCACGCGGTTTTATTAATGCTTTTATTGAAGTGTTCATTTCGCTGCCGACATTTTCGGCTTTCGTGTATTCGAGTTATTGCATTGTATTTTCAATATATAAATGCACGTGCAGATACTAAGTAGGATTTTAACTTGAATTGTAGTAGACGCTGAACACGTGAGTTTCTGTGAATTCAGTACAATTATAGTATTTGTTCAAAAGTAATGTACACGAATTATTTTTTTACTTTTTATTAGATCATTAAATTTTTTCTTTACTCTATGGCTACACAGAGTCTGCAAAATCAAGTGCTGTAGTCGAGCTCGCTCTGTCGCTTGTAGTTCAAATTTGCTGGTGTTGCTAGTCGCTATCCTAAAGAACATGATACTATGACGTCACTCACCGGCTGGCACGATCTGGAACACACAGGGGTCCAGTTGTCTGCCCACAGTGTTCATACCGCGACAGCTCAACGTGCCGTAGTCACGTTCACTCTGTGGCTTGTAGCTCAACTCGCTGGTGCTGCCGTTTGCTGTACCTAAAGTACAAGAAATTAGGGTTCAATTTACAGGTTAATCATATCTCATTTTAGAATCAGTTATGAACAGTTTATGCCGTAAAAATACAAACTGAGTATATTATAGTTTTGTTGAAATAGTCATCGCTACCGACACTCGTCCAGTCCGTGAAAACGAATGCCTTTGTCAAACAGATAGGCGAGTCCGAAGCGATAACGAACCGATACGAGACGTCAGTCCGATAGTTCGGTCACGCTATCGGATCGCTTTCGCTTTTCTATGTGACTGGATTCAAACAATTCCATACATTACAAATAAAACGCTTCGCATTCGCCACGCCTGTCTGTTTGATAAAGGCTTAAAAGTGCTAAAGACCCCTCAACAACCTTGCCGCTGTGAGCGATGACTTAGCGTGGGGAAGCGATGGGAAAGATCCAATGTATAGAAATGTTTGAAACACGCCACGAGGGATGTCGAGCGTGGCCTGTAGCGAAATCGCGTACTTACAACGTAAAAAACGTAGCCCTTAGTCGTGGTCGCGGGACTCACGAATTACCGTGACCCCGGTACGTAAAGGGCTATTGAAGGACACCGTGGATTTTAGTCAGTACGAGTCTTACAGTCCCTCCCGCTCTGCCCTGGGTGGGAGGACTCATGTGATGATTTTACCACGTAAAAAAAAGCCCTTAGTCGTGAATCGACTGTATAAGATAATGTAACAACGATTAGATGAGGCTCTTAAAATTAGTGGCAGATTAAAATACGAGCCGAAGCTTATTAATGTCCCGTGCACCCCAGAGGTAACTTAACAATCGATTTAATTAATTTATATTGAAATCGATGAGATAAGATTACTAGAAACCTCTTAATAATGATGTATTTAATGTTAATCCAGCTATTTTTGAGATGACTACGGTCAAATGACGTAAGTACTTACTGTTTAAAATTAACTTAAAATAATTTCTCAGTTTTTGTAATAACTAATGAACAAAAGATGTAAACGATTCATTCAGCTACAATTAGTAAACCTAAGGTTGATTGAACTAATAGACGATTCACCTACTGCTGGTCTTATCAAGAAACTTAGAGTACAAACTCGTACTCTATTTTCGAGGTAATTAGAGTACGAGTTTGTACTCTAATTACCTCGAAAATAGTAAAATAAACTTTAGATATAACCGTTGGATCGCAGGACTAACGAGCTACCGTGGCCCCGGACGTTAAGCGCTATTGAATGACATCGTGGATTTTAGTCAGTACAGGTCTGACAGTTCCTCCTACCCTGCCCTGAGTTCGAGGATTCATTTGATGATTTTACCACGCTAAATATAAAAAAACCTTTATAAACAGACAGCTATTTTTTAAGATTCCTTGAATTACCTGAGAATAGACTATTCAAAAACTGGACATTTCAACTTTCCTGAAAGTTGTGAAAGCCATGTTTGAGATTAGTTTAGTAGTACGGGCTTAAAACAATGGGTCTTGTTTCAACTGCTAATTAAGTTTTGTTTTAATTTGTTCTGAGCATATGGTAAAGTTATGTTCAGAGATGGATCATTGTTTAACTAACTGGGACGGCCCACGTGATGAAGTTTGAGATATAAAGTCGGATCCATGAGTGAGGTAGGCTAAATCCTCGGAGTATTGAATTAATAAAACTCAAACCATCCAAGTATTATTTTTTCATTAAATAATTATGCAAACGTCTCTTAATAGGTTGTAGGCCAAACTGAATGAGTGAGAGGACAGCGTTCGCCTCAAGACCCAGTCGTAGTGGGAGACGCCCATGTCAGCGGACGTCGCATGACGATTTCGCATGGACCATGCCCGGGTTGACGGTGCGTCGTGTTCCACGTGCACCTCAAAGAGCTGTCAGCAAAATGACGGGGCTCCCTTAGAGGGGCAAAGCCTGCCAGGGTCGCGGGACTAACGGGTAACCGTGGCCCCGGAACATAAAAGGCTATTGAAGGACATTTCCTCCTGGGTGGAGGAGGATTCATTTGATGATTTTACATCGTAAAAAAAGGTCAAACTCAATTATTAAACCATTATAACTACATATTTATAGTCGTGATGGCCTACAAAATAAAACGTCGTCTTTCATGCACGAGTTTGTGATTTCAAATATCTCAATGTGACTAACTCTGTCAGTAGATCATCTCACACGAAAACAGAATAATTACATTCGTAAGTTTTTAAAGTAACATTGTTTTCCCTTTATTATTATTTTTTACTTTCGAGTATTACATATATTTTAAAATATTTTTATAAAAACGAAACAAAAAAACATTTTAAAATCTATACGTATAATAAATCTGTAGAAGGGTCAATTCTGTACATTGAAAATATTGAAAAAATAAATAGCGGGGGGTGTTGCTGGATCGATACCAAACCCAAATATATGATTAAAAAAATTTTGTCTGTCTGTCTGTCTGTCTGTCTGTTTGTGCAGGCATCACGTGAAAACTAACGGTTCGATTTCGATGAAACTTGGTATAATTATTCCTTATTATCCTGGGCATAACATAGGATACTTTTTATCCTGGAAAAATACGTAGAAAAAAAATCTTATTTTTCAGTTTTATTCATAGACGTTGTTCTGTAGAACCGCGAACACACGTTGCATTACCCGCAGTGGATTCAGCGCCGTAATATTTATAAGATGTCATTGTCAGAGTTACTCAAAATGGGGAAATAAACCATCCACGCGAAGACCGACATCCGCCCGGACGGAGTCGCGGGCGGAAGCTAGTATAAATAATAAAGTTACATTATCATGAGAAACACGGTCGCGGGACTAACGAATTACCGTGACCCCGGTACGTAAAGGGCTATTGAAGGACACCGTGGATTTTAGTCAGTACAAGTCTGACAGTCCCTCCCGCCCTGCCCTGGGTGGGAGGACTCATTTGATGATTATACCACGTTAAAAAAAAACATGACAAACACACACACACAGAAACAGACACATTGGTCACTAAAATTATCATTAGAACTTAAAATAGGATATGTATGCTAGAATAATTAGCCTATAAATTAAAACTATGGCCTAATTATGGCAAGCAAATCATTCATAGTGTAATCTGAAACTGAAGCATACGCAATTACTCACCGAATTTCAGTGGTGAGACATCGAGACTCTCGCCACTGTTGTTGAACTGCCAGAAGAACGTGACGTCAGGCGGGTTGGCCGTCACTGAGCATCGCACGCGCAGTGACTCGTCAAGTTGTGCGCCCAGTACTTGAGGGGATGGGTGGGCGCATACTGGCGCATCTGTATGGGAGAAAGCTATCTATTAGCATAGTTATGGCATTTTGGCTGACAGTTAGATATTTGTTAGAAGATACAAGTACGGTGACGGTTCTTGATCTCTGTGGGGTCTAAGTTTGTTGCCCTGGCTAGAGGCCTTAAAATCTTAAGGCATCCACAGAAAAGTCTGGTTGAGCAGTACACAACCTAATAGAGGTTGACCTGCGAGATGCCATACACAAAAAAAAAGATCTCTGTGAATGTTTTATTGTTCTAACTTTTGACTGCGCTTTTAATCGCTTCCTCCGCTCTATAGCATACAACCGTCTCCAGTATTCCCATCTACATAAAAATCAGTCCAGCGGTCAAAGCCTGAAAACTTAAAAAAAAAACCTACTCACTTTCGCATTTATCTAGGTAACATTAGTTGCGACTGATTACATATTGTGAATTAAAGTTACGGAAATGATTGTAGCCAATTTAAAAAGAATTAACACCCACACTTTTATAGATTTTGTAAATAATCAGAAGACATGTTTTGTTTATCAACTAAGCAATTAGTGGACTTCTAAGTTAACAATACGCGAAGTAGCCAAGTGTAAGTAGGTGAAGATTAATTGAATCCGTCGCGGAAGCAGCAACCACTTAACCTATTAATTAATACGTAACCAATCAACACAAGCATTGCTGACATTATTAATGTGTTCAAAAGACTTTGCAATGCAGTATTTCTTTGAGAATTTCCACATTAGCAATACAGAAACGTTCCACGCGAATAATGTTTGATATTCTTTCACATTGTTTTCCAGCACACAAAAAAGGAGCGTTATATTCAACAAAGATTCCATCTCTAAACAAGAATGCCATAATTAACAAAAAGCCAAAAGAGACACAAATACAGTTCGTTAAATCATAACAGAAGTTAGACGATATATAAATTTTATCGCCCAACTGTTCCCCTCCGGAGCAGGCGCAGTCAGCGACTGTGATTCATTTAGATATCTACTTGCAAAACTGCGCTCCCGAGCTGCCTTAGATTTTCATTAAACTCTCAAATATTTGCTCGCGTTAAGCAGCCCTACCTCGGTAGGATTACAGTAGCGGGAATATGAAAATATGTATGTGGATTAATGTAACACCGGCGCCAGCGATCGTGTACCGCATGCGAATAACAACGTACATTTTCTTCGCCTTAGATTTGTGACGGTAAGGATCAATAAAATTGAAACAAACTGTCGGCAGAGCGGTGCAAAAGTAAAACAGCGGTGCGGTAACAAATGATAAGGGAGGGCTGGTTTAGGTTTGTCGCAGATCAGCCGGCCGCTGCGTGCCGCCCGTGGTGACGGAGACGACGTAAATCTTCGCGAGGCAGCTTCCGAGATGATTGATAGTCGCGCGGTGACTCTCAGAACTGCTCGAAATACACCCCTCACCACTGTTCACTAATACAACTTTGCTTGTTTGTAGACGCATTGATCAGAGTAGAGGCAAAATTAATCCCTGCGGATAATAGTTAGCACTTGCATTATGATGGATAGTGCTCATACTTTTGGAAAGTAAACTAGTCTTTTCCATTTAAGGTATAGTTGGCGATAGTTAGAATAATAGTCGGAATATTAGCCTCCTTCTGTATCCTCGTATGTTCTGGCCTATTGCCAGAATGTTTTGGTGAAACAGCTGATTGCACGCTCATTAGCAAGCGCTCGAACGATTCTTTCATCCATAAAACGGGGTGTTTCTGGTTTTATGTGTAGATAGAATTTCCCGACGTCGATGTACGACTACGTGTATAAATAGCTAAATGAATAAAAATAACACCTCGCCTGAATGCTGGTAATTTGCGATCGTGCACGTCTGTGAATACACACGTATGTTGGTACGGTTTGTACGGTTTCATAATGTAATTAACGCCTATTCATGAATATTACACAATTTTATTTTGATACAGCTCGTGTTTGCACAAAAATGACCCATATTGTGTTAACTCATTATCCTGGCATTATTCTGTCTCTTGAGTACATTACATACATCACAGCGCGCTAGAAGACAGATGTAGCTCTCCTAAGCTCCTTTATTGTAATTTATTGCTCGTGTTTATCAGTAAATGGAATTATTCTATATTCAATACATTCTAGCGTGCCACTCCGTTGACTGTAACAAATCTTTGTTAAGATCTTTCTGAGAATGATTGATACAGCAGTCAGCAGACGACGAAAAGCCTCCGGTGAAATGAAAAGTAATTTATTAGCACTCTGTTTATAATAGGGAACAAAGGAGTCGTCGATTCCAGTAGGAAGTAGTCTACGTTACAATTTACTTATTGGTGTGCTTCACTTTTAAGGCCAGTCTATTTTTTCATCGTTTGTCGACCTTATTTCGGAGGGATATTTATGGGTTGCCATTTACTTTGGGATGGTCGATACTAAGTTAGTTAGGAAGTTGAAAAAGAATATTGTGAACATTTATTTTTGGAGCTTCTGATATCTAAGTTAACTATTTATAACCCGGGTCGACGGCGCGTTGTGTTCCTCGCGCGCCTCAAAGAGCTGTCAGCAATATGACGGCCCCCCCTTAGAGGGCCAAAGCCTGCCGGGGGTTCGCGGAACTAACGAGCTATTGTGACCCCGAAACGTAAAGGGCTATTTAAGGACACCGTGGATTTTAGTTAGTATAAGTCTCACAGTCCTTCACGTCGTACCCTAGGTACTCATTCATAGGAACTCATTTGAAGGTTTTACCACGCTTAAATAAAAAAAACTTTTTATAAACATTTATTACTTAAGATATCCTTATACTTTACTAAATGAAACATGCAAATTAAAAAAAAAACCGTTTAGTGTTATGTAATGTACGTTTGCTTTTACAACTATCAAGATAGCTTTTGTAAAACACACTGTGTCGGGCATATTTTAACCCGACTAAACCCAAAAGAAGGATTATACTTTACTCTACTTACTTATAGTCACAAGGCTCGCTAGTACCCTTACAGAACAAGAAACTTTAACTGGCTACTAGTGCGAACCTCATACAAGTCAACGAAGTTACTAATTGCGACCGTAGCGTCATGTACTAATATCCTACGTTTATGTATGTATGGCAAGTTGATTGGCTAGTGGACCGAGTACCTAGACTTATTAGAGGAGACACGTAATCCATAAGTAATTGGCGGAGGTTGAGCGCTGGGTTTTCAGAGGCTTAACATTTCATATAGATGGATTTCATTGATCTGGGTCTCTTTAATGGCGCTGTTTTTTTGACAGATACGTGAAATATCTTAATTGATATTTCACGTATCTTTATATCTCTGGAAGGTAAAGGGCTATTGAAGGACAACGTGGATTTAGTCAGTACGAGTCTGACAGTCCCTCCCGCTCTGCCCTGGGTGGAAGGACTCATTTGATGATTTTAACATGCTAAAAAAAGTGGATTGTTTAGGAAATAAGCCGATAAAAAAGTGAAATGAAGAAAAAATAAGGTGATAGCTATTGAGGAATTGGAAACCAAAATAACCGCAACACAATATGTGTCCATAAAGAATATATTTGTACATGAGTTTAAATGTTTATAACCGCACCCACGATACAGGAGAAATTCCTAATGAGGGGCAACATTTTTTAATTTAATTTTTAAAAACAGCAGAGTGATGAGATGAAATAACCATTAGTACAACGAATTTTGAGCAGGTTCTTTAGAAACCTAAGTTAATTAGAACATGCGACTATGAGTAGTGAGTTTTAAAGGATTAAGTACTAGCTTAGTTTAATGTAAGTTCTGTAAAGCAAAACAACGCCTAATCTTCTTCTTAGCGTCTCGATAGTAATCTAAATTGTGTCGACCCAAAACTGAGCCACGAGTTTAGGGTCTTCCGTAGCGTTCTAATTATAACATAAGAACTTACACTGTATACTAAGATGTGTAGATTGGCTTGCCGTCTCTCCTAAGGCGTTGGTTGCTCTGCAGGAATAATCACCTCCGTGGTCCCTCGTCACCTTCTGTAGCACCAGCGATTTGGTGCTGACGATAATGCCGGACACCACATTGTGGAGCACCGGCTTTTCCTGTGCCAAACAGTTTTTAATCATTTGTAGCAAAAATAAAAATAACAATAAATCTATGGCGGCAATCCAGTTTAAATTTAATGATGCGGAAAGGTAGACAAAATTGTGTTTTTTTTTGTATTTTCTTTACGAAGACGGAAGTTCTGGTTCTCTAGTTCGCTATGATATTTTTTTTTTGCATAATAGAACAAAGTTTATTTTTCTTTATTATAAAAACTGGCAATAAAGTTCCATGCAATGCATGCAAAAGTTCCACAATGAATAAATGAATGAAAAAATAATGCTATAAAAATAGTTATGAACACAATATTCCAATAAAGCAAACATTATTTTTATGTAAACCACACAGTAAAAATAAACGATAACATAAATATTTTCTTTTTTATGAAGGCAGCAAATGCAAATACAAGCAAATAGAATATCCGACCAAATATAAACAAGCATGACTGTAAATATCGATAAAAGTCAATAGAATTTATGCAAACAACGCTTGCAACACTATTTTCTAATAAGTGTAGTCGCAGTAAATGTTGCTTGAGACAGTTAGGAATTATTTTGTTCCTAGATGTTTTATAAACATTTGACAGTCCGGGTATTATACGAATGAATTGGAAATAACTACTACAAAGTTAGGCGAGAAAAGGTACTTTGATTATTACGAGTTATATTTAATTCGCTGAGATATTTGTTCCCCAGGCTAACTGGCAAGTATCTTGACGTATCTCACGTCATAATTGGTTTGTATGAAATCCGTCATGCCTTTGTCAAACAGACTGGCGAAAGCGAAGCGTTTCCGAATCGATACCGAACCGAAGCGAGACGTCAGTCCGATAGTTCTGTCACGCTATCGGATCGCTTTCGCTGTTCTATGTGACTGGATTCAAACAATTCCATACATTACAAATGAAAACGTCGCGCTTCGCATTCGCGACGCCTGTCTGTTTGACAAAGGCTTTAATGCCTAACACAAGTACACCACCACACTACTGCTAGGTCGGTACCTCAGCCATTCGCGCGGACGTTTCGTGTCAGAATTGCCTTTGAAAATTGCGCTGTTTCATAACCTTAACCTTGCCGAGCGGGTATGCTGTCCCATTGTCATCCCTTTGTTCATTAGCCGCTTGGCATTGAAGGACATGCCGGTCGTTAACTTATTGGCTAAAAATTAAAGTCCTACTTGTACGAGTAATTAAAGTTAAATTATTCCTGTCCTACTTCAACAAAAAGTTTCTGTTAAAAATCCCAATTATAATAACACTAGCTTTTGCCCGCGACCTCGTTCGCATGGAATAGTGACATCCGGCAGATTTTTGGTTTTACCCACAAAGTTCCCGATCTCGCGGGATCTCTTCAAAAATTAATAAATTTTTATTTTTATTTTTATTTTTGTAATAAAAACTATCCTATGTCCTTTCTCAAGTTCCAAACTATGTCTGTACCAAATTTCACACAAATCGGTTCAGTAGTTTAGGTGTGAAGAAAAGACAGACAGACAGACAGACAGAGTTACTTTCGCATTTATAATATTAGTTTGGAAGTTTGGATAACAAATCGATTTCTGACACAAAACACTAAAACTTCGTGTGGACCTTTCACGTGGTTGGATAAAGGTCACGACCCATGTTGTGATTACAGCGAACTTATTCAAATGTAATTTAGATTATACGCTGACTTAGTACATTTTGTTTTAATACGTACTTTATCAATGTTTCATGATTATACTTTTGTATTAACATGTTGGTACTTGGGGAATGATAAATCGTTGTGGGCACGTCACTCTTTAATTTATATGAAGGTTTTGATGGGAGTTTTGGTTCCTAAAAAAAGTTTTTTGCCTTGGTACAATACTGTGACAGATTGATAGAGAATACTACTCTTTGGTCTTTAAAACCGAACTGTGTATAAAACGCGGTGTCATATTTATACTATAATATTATAAAGAAGTAAAATTCGTTTTTACCCGACTACGGCAAAGCCAAAAGGAGGGTAATGATTTTGACCGGTCTGTATGTATGTTTGTTTGTATATATGTTTGTTTCTTCCCTCATAACTTCTAAACTACTAATCATTACATGACAAATGAGGTGTCGTTAGAAGGTGACGTGTAACCAAATCCAATATGGCGGGTTAAAAACTCGTAACCGAAAAAAAAAAAAATCTCACAGTTACTACATGGGTATCAAATTAAAGGGCTTGATGAGCACATTTGAAATATAAATACATTATATAGCTTTTACTAGCTATTTTCTAGCTATTTTTATTCTGAGATACCGTAATTCAAGAATGTCATAATTTAAGTAGGTATAACTTTGCCTCACCAAATTAAATCTTAAATTTTTAAACTCAAAAACTATTCATATAACATAAATTACATACTTATATATAATAATATAACCCCAAAATAATGTAAATAAAAAATAAGTTAAAAATAACTAAAACCCGGCTACGAAAAAAACGCGCAACCTATAAATATAAATAATAAATAATAACGGCTTGTTCTGGTTTTATACTTTTCAGTACGTGACTTTTTCGTAGTCGGGTTTTAGTTATTTTTAACTTTTTTTTTATCCAAGACAAGAACTACATTCATTCTACATTCTTAATTTTATATAAATAAAAAGTTATATTTATATAAAATTTTTGCTTAAACAACAAGTCGGATACGACGCGGTGGGTTGGGGCCAAAACTTCATGCGAACAGAGTCGTAGACACAAGCTAGTAAAGAATAAGTGACATAATCCTGTCTAAAAAACAGTCCAGATATTTGATGAAAATATCTTCCTATATTAGCTATATTTCTTACCTAAAATTAAGCTCCAATAGCCCAACGGATAAGTTTTTGGATTGGCTAGCAAGTTTAAAGCTCGCCCGTGGCATTATGAACGTTAAAACGTTACGAACAACTTCCATGCATGTTTGTGAAGTTCATAGAAACGCTAATAACGTTCAATTCACATAATCCTGATGATGTTTTAAACAAATAATTGTATGACTAATTAATATTATAATTATACAGAAGCCTCTTGAGGTTGGGGGGGGAAACTAAATGCATGAGGGAGAGGACAACTTCTATCTTTTGAGCCAGCCCCCGCGGAAGAAGCTCACGGCAAAACAAGCAAAGCGCTGCGAGACTATTTCCGGCCACGGAATGCGCGGGCACGCGGACGAGAGTTATGTGTGACTCGCCGTCCGTCATGGACCGTGTCGTGTTCCAGCATTTGAAGGACAAGATCGCGGCAAGTAAGAGATCGCGGGACTGTGTTGTTGAAGGAACACGGTGGATTTTAGTTAGTTCGAGCCTAACAGTCCCTTTCGCACCACCCAGGTTAATTTTGCCAGCAAAAAAAGACAATATTGAGACAGGAAAATAAGCTATAACTAATACACATCCACATTATTCTTTCTATTATACACCTCTATTAATCACCATAATGACAACCAGTCATTACCAATATCCTTTTGAATCTTTAATCATAATCACTGTTAAAGCCATGACGTCAATACCCAGGGTGATGACATTATCTGTTGCAGAGGTTCCCAAACTTATTTTGTCTAGTGCCCACTTTGAGAATAAATTATTTTTATAGCGCCCCCATTTTTTCACTTACTTATAAACCATTATAATTTCTAATTAAATTAATTAATTGTTGTGAACTATACCTTAAAGCGGAGATTAAATATTCAGTCTTAAAGAGACTTTTTATGCCGGAGGTCGTGGGTTCGATTCCCACCCTGGTCAAATGTTTGTGTGATGAGCACGATCATTTGTTCTGTGTCTGGGTGTAATTTATCTATAATATGCATTTAGAAATATATAAGTATGTTTATCAGTTGTCTAGTACCCATAACACAAGCTCTGCTTAGCTTGGGACTAGATGGCGTTGTGTGATAGTTCTTTGTGGAATATTTATTTATTTTATTTATTTATTTACTTTTACTATAATCCGTAAGAGTTAACTTATTTATAGTATTTACACAGAGTATCTTTTTTATTCAAAGTAAAACAAACATAATCGATTCTAATATAAAAACTTACAAATCACACGAAATTACAAATCACCCCCAGAAGCCCCCCTTTAGGCCTGTAGCGCCCACAAGGGGGCGTTATCGCCCACTTTGAGAAAGGCTGATCTATTGGGTCCCAATAATAGACAGATCTCAAGTTGGGCCAGTAATTCATCAGCCGTGTCGCCTACTCCGCGATAATCTAATTCGTCAGGCCCTCTCTTTATTGTGTTAACAAGTATCCATAGCGGATCAATTGATTGTAAGTTTATTATTAAGTTCGGGTTCTGTCGATGATTTAATTAAGCTACTGTTTTTAGTAATAGTATCATGATAATTTAAAATGGGAACTGGGTTGGGATTATTGGTTGCGCAGACGGAGTGGGAAGCGGTCGCCTCCTTCTGCGAAGCAGTTATGCTAGCGAAGGAGGCACGCCTCCCTCCACCCCAGCCGCAGTGGTAGACGCCCACGTCGATGGACGTCGGCAGACGATCTCCAGCCACTGTAGGCGCGGGCATGTGGGCGGCGAGTAATGGGCGATTCGCAGTCTGACCATGGACAGTGCCCGGGTCGACGGCGTGTTGAGTTTCACGCGCGTCTCAACGACTGTCAACATATTGACGTGGCCCCCTTTTAGAGGGTCAAAGCCTGCCGGGGTCACGGGACTTTTGAATTACCGTGGCTGTATGAAGGACACCGTGGATTTTAGTCAGTACGAGTCTGACAGACCCTCCCGCTCTGCCCTGGGTGGGAGGACTCATTTGATGATTTGGCACGCTAAAAAAAAAAACAAATGTGAGCGTTAAGTTGATCAACTCTTATAGGAACTAACCTAACCTTCTGTTGACAGTGATGCGTACGAGTTTGATATACTATATAGCTGTTCTCCGTAGTTTCAGCCCCAGTCTTATTTTATATATCCTATAATCTATCTCGATAAATGGACAAGGTATCCAACACAAATATTTTTTCAATTTGAACCAGTAGTTTTTGAAGTTAGTGCTTTTTAAAGAATCCAAAGCGTCTGTAAACTCTCAATCATTGTCTATTAATTTATGAATCAACTCTGAAAATAATGATAAAATCTAGTTAGGTACATTGAATTCTATATAAATTTATTTATTCGTGTTGTTCATCGTCAAACCGCGACCAGATGCAATTATTTATAAATAGGTACTTGTGAAATATTTGTTGATCACATACAATTTAATTTATTACGTTACGTAGTAGATGACGGTCGCGGGACTACAAATTACCGTGACCCCGGAACGTAAAGGGCTATTGAAGGACACCGTGGATTTTAGTCAGTACGAGTCTGACAGTCCCTCCCGCTCTGCCCTGGGTGGAAGGACTAATTTGAAGAAATTACCACGAAAAAAAAGGTAGTAGATGACCAACCTAGATACAGTACCACGTGGTAAATAACAGCTCACTCCTTTTAAAATAGAGGAGCCCTGATTCTCAGCAGTGGGATTAGTAAATGAAAGTTGTTTATAACTAAGTTACTAGTCGTTCCTGTCGCGAAAGCTGATTAGCAATTTATGTATGGACGGTACAATCTCCAAATTGTTCTTCAATACGTGTTAGGGTACTATTTATAAGTTGTTACTATGGTAGTGCGTCGTAAAAGGCAATTAAGAGTTTATACCAAGAGGATGGATCGTCCTCCCGGGTGCTATTAGGGACATAACGTGATTACTAATCCATTTGCTAAGTATGAGGATAGTTAGCGTCATAATTGCGTTTTTACACGTCCTGATTGCGGTATGGTTATCGCCTTTACGCAGTGAATGTAGGGGTAACATTGTGCCAATCTATGGAATCTACACTCCCAAAAAACGGTCATTGAACTCATCGTCATAACCCATTTAAAAATAAATCAGCTGCTACCTAAATTTTGGCTCACATAAATCGTCGACATGCGGGAAACTGCTGATATTTTTTTTGGGATTTCAAATTCAGTCCCACATCGTAGGCCCCACAGTAAACCCAGGTGTGAATGATGAGTACAATGACCCCTTTACAGGTCTCTGATAGAGAATAAGTTTACTAAAGTTGTATAAATTCACATTTTTTTTTATAAATGTGACACATAGTGGTTATATAACGTTATAGAACACGAAAACATTTTATAACATTGTGTAACATTTTGTACATCTCGTTCTAAAAAATTTAGACAACAACGGTCGTACCACAAAAAGAAAAACATCTGTTGAACGCATGTTTAAAGGAAGTGTAACTGCAAGACGACCCTTGTGTCAACGTAAAATGCCATTTTGAAGTTGATCGTTGTTTTTGACAAGTGCTCAACACATGTTTGTGACTTTTTTGTGGAAAGACGGCAAATGTTAGGTCACAATCGTCGTCGTTCGTCTCTTCCACGTCCTTACATCTGCATAATATAAATGAGCACTTACATTATGATACCATGATATCCTATGTTCTCTCGGGTTGGCACGCACTGAGCACTCGAAGTACACGTCGTCACCTTCCTTGATGTCGTGAGGGTTGAGCGTTGAGCCCAATGATAGTGAAACCACTGGTGGATCTAAAACAAAAATAAGATTCTTATGATACGATTCCATCAAAATAGTGTGCGGCACTTTTGTTCAGGAAAATTTTGTGCAGCAATTCACTTCGCGCTATCCTGAAGTAAATGGTATCACGTTTGGCATCTGTATGCACAGGCAAGGCTGTGTGTAACTTTTGTTCGCGCACAAAAATTTAAAGTTATTTTCACTGAACTGAGTTTAGTAATGTGCGTGCCACTGCACGTGTGCGCGCACAAAGGTATGTATGTATGTATGCACGTACATTTCTAGAATATGTTCGCCCTTTGTACAGAAGGCGACGGCTTCGATACCTTACGACTTTGGCGTCCATTGACGCGTGCTTGGTTTTGTATTGCGATAGTCACCTGGATACGAAAGTCGTAAGGTATCGAAGACTTGCATCGCGTTATGTACGAAGGGGCTAACTTTTTGCATTAGTGACTGAACCAGAGTAAACACTTATTGTGACACATTGTCGAATTGCATCATAATCTAACATATTAACTATAGGAGACTTATTACATCTACAGCAATCCATCATCATTACCATCCTCAAAGATCACAAAACTGTTCTGATTGATACCTCTATACTGTTTGTTGAAATTCCACCGTACCTCGGATGATAATGTTAAGCAGTAGGCTCCGGTTGTCATTCAGAGATCTTTGGCACTCGTCTTAAGCTGGATTCCCACAATGAAAATATTGCGGACGGACGCGGGACAGCACCGCACCGGCGCGCAAACATGACATCAAGGAAAAAAGAGGTGTGTGGCTATCTGTAGTCGTAGGCCGTGTGTCCGTCCACAATATCACGCACTGTGGGAATATAGCTTGCAAGTTTTCCAAAAAGGAATCGAGTTACCCAATACCTAGGCTGGGGAAGTAACTTAATCTATCGTAACCGGAATTTGGAGAGGAAATAAACCCTAATGTAGGGAAAAGGCTTGACAAATGTGATGCTTAATAAAAATGATTTATTGTTATGTTCAAAAATTTGTAATCGTTTTGGATAACGTATTAGCAATTTAGCCAATTGTTAGTAGCTGATTTATTTCGGGTTAATCATTCAAAATATCGCAGACATACTCAATCCATATGATAATTCTAATTTCGGGTGTAAATTGTTACCCAAAATTTTCTGGTAAACGTAATTGCAATGCAGAGATGCCTATAAAAATCTATTTTGGATAATATTGTGTAAACATCAAAGTAAGTGGTAGTCCAAAACTCTATCAAAATGGGCATTATAATAGATAGATGAGGAGATTGAAAACAATAATCACGGATGGAGCGGCTAAGTACTAAATCATGTTGTGATTGCCGTGGAAACGATCTGCGGTTTGCACAGTAATCGCGGCTTAGGTAACGCGCCTGCCCCTAGTGTAAACATTAACAATCAAGGTGTAAAGTAGGGTTTAATGAAATGGGGTTTGTTAGCTAATTTTGAATTCGAACAAAAGGCTTTGGAGGTAATCCTTGGTTGGGTAACAGGTTTTTTAGGCAGTGTTATTCAACTGCTGGGCAAAGATGTGGAAAGGAATGAAGGAGCCTATTCCTTTCCACCTTTCCCTGTGTTTTCTTTGCTCCAGCCAACCAGTCACGTTGGTGACTGGTTGGAAGTCCAAATCGTCACACTAGAATGCCTCTCTAAAAATAAACACGATAAAAATGGGACATTAATTATCAAACTTTTCTAACGTATTAAACGACACATTTAAGTATTTGTTAAAGTCTTTCTTTGGAAGTAACTTCTCCAATTAACGAAGTCAAAAGTATGGAAATAATAAGGCTTTATTTAGTAAAGTTATGCCAACAAGAATAGGTAACATCAAAACTTTGAGTTCGTTCGTTGAACCGCTTGTTTATTCGACGAAATTATTTTTATTTCTATATTGTCCAGGACAAAGGTCCGCCATTATTGCCGGTCTATTTGCGAGCTTTCCAAGGTTGGAAAAGCGTTTTTACTCCAGGTGAACACTTATCTGTGGCAAGGAGCGGGCGTTGACACTTTATTGGCCATTAAAGACCTATAACGACGTCGCCCCGCGGCCGGAGGAAACGCCCGTACTCCAAATAAACATTTACGATTCCTCCGTTTAAATTGTTGCCAAAACGATTCGCGCCGTAAGCGGCAAAATTCTCCCCGCTCTAAATGCGTTACGGTTCGCCAAGCAGAAGTAAATAGAATTTATTTATATTTGGAAATTAATTTCCTCTGTCGTAATAGAGTCAGCAGGTTTCCTGGCTTTTCAAAAATTGACCGCCTGTCGGGGAATTAGTGCCTTGATTGAGTGATCAGACTGTCTGACCGAGGTTAAGAATAAGTTGCGAACGTGAGAATATGCACAGGTGGTAATACAATCGTAGGGGTGACTTGTTTACGCATAAATAAATTGGTAAGTTAGGTTCTGCGATTAGGATGTAAACGCACTGGCTACAATAAGCCAGCTTAATCCCTTAGAGCGTTTTGCGATCCGGAATCCGGTGGCGGGGCGGGGCTGGTCGCTCCCACTAGTCCGAATTAGTTTTTGGCGAGTCCTCAGCGGATGTTAAGTGTTGATGTTGTGTGCTCGCCGGCGCTAACAAGGTTTTAATTACGTTTTACTGAGTTTCTCATGTTGGCGCATACAAGCTTTTAATATTGTTAGATAGGTTGTTTGTTCCGAAATGTTGACAGGGCCTGTTACGTGTTAAATGAGTTGACTAAATTACGCGCTTGGAGCCGTTTAAATGGATATACTTCGGGCCGTTCCTAATTACGGTTGTTAATTAAATGATTTTGGTAACAGTTGAGCTTGGAGAATTGAAGCTTCCGTAACCAGCTGAAGCAGATAGACTTAATAATTAAGTGCTGTATTCCCAACCCTCATCACTTCGTAATCCATTACGAGGAAGCTCCTTGTGTAATACCGCAAGGACAAGCGCTGTAACATCGATGTAACGGCTAAACATGGCATGTCAAACTGTAGCAGAACCATGGCAGACAAAGCCAAATTAATCCTTCAGACAGGAAAATGTCACCGTGGAGTCGACGGTATCGAGAAAGCTGTGCGTCTGTGAGTCGTCTGTGAGTCGCCTGCCGCAGACTAAATTAGACGGAATTAGTTCCTAACAAGTTCGTAGCGCAGGATAAACTGTCAGTGAGGAAAGTTCCGTCGGGGACGCATCGCAAGTCCCCGGGCGGGCCGCGCCGCGGGCTTTGTTGTGTCACGCCGGCTTACGGTAACCGACACGTCAGATAAGTACCAAGATAAGCACATTACATTAAGGATGTACAACCGCTACAAGTATACGTTTTACCGTCGCGTCGCGTCGTCCGCAATTATAAATCTTTTTTACGTACATCAGTATACTGGCATGTTTTTTTTCGACGCTTTCTTTTTTCTAAAGATTTTCACGCCGTGCTTTAGTCTTGAGATTTCTTTTCATTGCTTTGGTTTAAAGCTCCATTATAAAACTTGAGATTAGAGGCTGACGGTTAGATTTAAAAAGATAAAAAAAAAAAACGACGGGTTGCACTCTGGGAGTGCCGGCAGAAGTGAAAACTTGAATAGTAATTGTTGGAAATATCTTGTAAACAGATTTTAGTAAAACTCGCAAAAATGGTTGACTTTTTATTTCAATAATTTTCCAATGTGACGTACATCTTTTATAAACAATGTTACCTAGCAACGAATGTATCTAGCATACAAACTTCTTTAAAAGTAATAAAGTCACACGAACATTGACGCAAGCGCCCTGCGCCGTCCTACGCTTTTTCGGTCAGGGTCACGTGTCCTGACGCGAGTTTAAGATTTTATACCCATTACAGAAAAGTGCTCAACGCCGCTAAAGAAGTTTTCACTTCAAAAATATAAGACCGATCATTAAAGTGAAAACGTTGTTAGCAATTACTTTATTCAAATTAAGTGCTTACTTTCACTGAAGCCTTTTTGGGGATACACTCTGTGGAGAAAACCTTTTTGTGGAGTTCTTTTATGCTCTATTAAAAATTTCATACATGATTTCATATAAAAATATATGTTCTACATTTCTTCATAATCATCACACTTACTCAATGTAAAAAGCGTAAATGTCTGTGTGAACGCCGGTACTTTGCTTGGAATGGCGGTTTTAAATAATGCGACAGACTTGAGCTTAATTGTATATTTTACGTTACAAGTTTATAAGAAAAAAAAAAGAATGCGTGTTGAGATGGACGCGGTCGAGGACGAGTGGCGCGCGCGGCGGGAGGCGCGCGCGGCTGTCAAAATCCATAGATGCATAGATGGAGCGGGGTCGATACTACGCCGTGTGCGTGGGTGTCCATACGCTCATGCTAGGCGTCAACAGTCTGCGTCCGGCTCATGCATTTAACATTCTTATATTCATTCTTCTAAGTATACTTTCAATAATAATATTTTAGTAAATAATCTTCTTAATAAAATCGCTGAACTAACAAACCAATTTCAATTAACAAAATTGATCCTAATTTCAAATCGTCCAACTTTGTAACTAAACTTTCGGAGTTAAACAATGCTCAAACGAATTCTATTTGACGTCAGACGTATTTATATTTTGGGAAAACAATAATAATTATGGTTATAGTTCAATTCAAGAGGGAATTTGTTTAATCAGCTCAAGGTTTGATGGCAGTGTGTCATATATGCCGAGTACTGCTTAAGTAGCTATGATAATTAAGCAAAACGATGTTGGAGATGTGCAAACTGGTTAAGTCGAGCTCCTTTATTGCTTATTTTGCAGCTATATTCGTTTAAGCAACGGGTCTTAACGAATTAAGAAGTTCTGCTAATTGTGTCATCGTACGGAGACGGAAATTTTGATTTGTAAAAATAATTACGACTCATTTTCATATTATGAAGTAAGCTACCTTTGTGCTCAGAATACTTAGTCAACTCTTATTGCTACAACGTAAAGTTTCATAGTAAAATTCACAAAGTTTGCGTATGTGAACTCTTTGACGTTGAAATAAAAGGCATCTAGAAACAAATAAAAACTTGGCTCAACATTCGCAAATAAAAGGAAGGCATCACAAAACTCCGAGTCGGCAAAGAATTTTCAGATAAACGACATTATTTCATAGAGATCGGAATTTTTACAACATTTAAGTGGAAAAGTAGATAAACTTTTTCAACAGATTTTGTTTTATTAATAGATGAGATTGGAAAAATGGGTGAGTTCGAATTGTCTGTAGGAAAGTTTTGATCAGAAATGGTTTCAGATTGAGACCTTTGGTTCAGGGAATAAATTACTTGCTTGGTTTATTTATTTATTTCACGAACATATTATGTTATGCGTATCACACAGGACAGAGGCGGATTAAAGGATCGTTGCGGGAAAACGCGCGCGGAACGAGAATGGACAGGAAAATGTGTCATTTGCCATGAAATCCCAACATCAGCCTCGTGTATTAAGGACGCTATATGATGAGCCAGTAAAAGAGAATACATTTCTCACGCAGGCAGCCATTATACGTCTCCTGGGCTTTGGCTTATTTCGAAAACGTGGAGGATTTAGATCCGGGATGCACACTTCAATTTGACAGTCGGATGCCGCTTAGAGCATTAAATAAATTACTTATTGGTTGGTTTTCAACAAAGTTCAACAGCCATTAAAACATTATTCGTCAAATTTTTTCGAACATTATTTTTATAGGAAATGACTGGCAACAACCCAGCAAGCTCAAGGGCTATATATAAGGGTCACGGGACAGTCTTAATAGGGCAACGTGCCTATGGAACGCAAAAGGCATGTTTAAGAAACAGGGTGGTTTTTAGTCAGTAAGAGTTTGACAGTCTCTTCTGCCGCACCCAGAGCGAGATGACTCATTTGATTATTTTTATATATAAAAAAGGGCAAAATGTAACCTTTAGGTAAGACTAGTTGCCAGATTATCCGTATCGACTGTCAAAGATCTACAAAAGAGAGTGAGAACAACGGTTTTGGAAGACACTTTCCAAAAGTTATAGATAAAAGATATATTTATATAGTTTTCATATAATTTCCCGCCTGTGTGGACCGGAAGAGACTTTCAAACTCTTACTCACAAAAAAATCCAACCTGTTCACCAGGGCGAGCGACGGTGTCCGATTAAGACGTCTCCACGATCCCTCGCAGTAGTTTGGCCCTATAGAGTGGCCAGAAAGCTCTATTTTATCCGTACCTATCCTATCCTTTTAGTAATAAAGACTATATTTCTACTTACATACAACATCTAGTTTGAAGGAGTCTTCTAAGCTCTGACCAGGCAGCGCGGTGTTGTCAGCTAAACACTTGAGCTGCACTCCGTCATCTTCTGGTAGTAGCATGAACTGCACTTGACTGCTCACCCACGTCTCATTCATGGCTTCCACTATCTATGAATAAAAAAAAATGAACAAATATCAGAGAAACATGAACACATGAGAAAAAAGTATGAAAAAATATGGACAAATATGAACAAATATGAACAAATATGAACAAATATGAACAAAGTTGAACAAACATGAACAAATATGAAGAAAATTGTGGCTATACTGTATCCAGGACGACTTTGTATGATCCACAAATAAACACAGGACTTCTCTATTTGAGGAAGAGTGATTGGTCAACCACTAAAAAGTGAGCTTGCGTTAGTAGTGTGATGTCACATGTTAGTATATGCCACGTGTTTATTTTAGTTCTACGAAAACTCTCCTCGTCTCAACACAAAATGTAAATATTATTTACTTTTGAAATTCTTGCGATAACATCTGTTTCAGCTTATTTTATATTGTAAATGATTCAATATGTATAGTCACTCATGGCTAGCGGTGTAGACTTTAATCTACCACGGGTTTGCGGCCTACTCCGCCCAGGCCTGTTTCCGAGTATAGTAAACGTTACAGGCTGCTAAATATTACGTTACTAAAACTAAAAGCTAATGCTTACCTTTCCTCTTTTAAATTTTCTGTTATCCTTGTACCATGTGAGCTGCGCCGCCGGCCGGCTACCCTCCGACACGCACGTCAGACTGACGTAACGTTCCGACGATAACGTCGCCGGTTTGTTTAATATCTCCACCAGCGTTGGTCGCACTGTGGAAATTATTCACAGTTACAAATAACAAATAAAAAAAGTTTCAGCCTGTGTTGTTGGGTAGTTTGGATGTTCATGGACATTTTACTGGACCGTGTTTTTAATTTTGGGGTACCTAGGTCACTGTTATCCAGATAAAGAGGTACATAACGTTATGTCGGGAAGTCACAAAAGGTTTAGTTAGTCGTTCGCCAGTTATGAGTATGTTTATGGCCCTTAAAATTGGTGACAAGCCTTCTGGCATCTAGCGGTCACCGAGAATACATACGACTCCAGTTTATATATAGGGTGTAAGAGACATCGACGCACAAACGGTTACCATGGGTCCAGGACATGATTCTGGAAGCCCCGTGTTGGAATTTTTCGTCGGTTTCTTTCCGTACGTACAGATTGACTAAATTACTTAGTTTTTATTTTAAATTTGTATGTACTTCTTTTATGTAATCTGAAAGTCGAGAGACGCAGATAGCCGTTATGTATTTCGCAGTATTGATTTTATTTTCAGGTAATAAAATCCTACTGAGCGAATTTTTAAATATAATATCGTTTATACTATTCTCAAACACTGAATGACTAAATTACACTACTGAAATGAGTATCATAAAAGTTAAAGGTGTAAAAGGCAAGTTTTTTGCTTTTGCAAGGGCACTGAAAAGTCATGATAAGTATAATTTACGATACCTAATAACAACAAGCACATGCACGACCAAACTAAGTAAGCGTTTTCGCCATAAAATGTAGGAAAAAATATTCGTCCCTACCTCTCGCTCCATAAAGCTGAGGCATGTAAAATTTTAATAGTCTATGGTCGATGTGTTGACCACGGTGCGTCATAACTTTATAAATTGTGGTCGCCGGTCATACTACTGCAAGCAGGGCCGTCTTTGAACTACTGGAGGGCCCTAGGATAATGGGCTCTCCACCGCTTGGGATACGTTATGTTTTCTTTTGACGTAACAAGCGACTTGTAAATAGCTAAAGAAACAAAAATGTAGGATGTAAAACCGAGCGTAGTGGAGTGTAACATTTTATAACCCTCTGTGTAACAACATAACTGGATAATTATTCCTGTGATGCCCCCAGGAACTAAGGGCCCATAAAGATAGCGAGGCCCTGGGATACTTTGATTACCCAGTGGAAAAGACGGCCCTGGTCTTCTGGTAGGTTCGTGTACACTATTTTGTGAGGCCATAGTATTTCATAACTACATGCAAGTTTGTAGCGACGAGGCTATATTAAAGTTGTCAACATTTGATCGAGTTTGATATTTAAATTCTTGGAAAGATGTCGTTTCTCATTATACTTGCGTGATTTAGGAGTAATTAGACTTGATGTGTTAGTTCTTTTTTAAACTGTCTTTATATTTTTAGGGTTATTTTGGTTTGTGGTAGGTCTTTGCTAATAGTTTAATATTGTAGTTTTGGAATTAGGACGACTCGGTTTTCCTACTGTAAACACAGAAATCGTTGTGAAGTTTTTTATATCACAGCGGTGTTATAGAATAATATTCACAGAAAGAAGCCACTGTGGTTTTATAAGCTTCTTATACCTGTCTTATTCTTGAAATGTGGGGAACTAAAATTCTGCGCATATTTTGCTTTAAACAAGTCGGCAAGAATAAAGCTGAGCGCTGAAATATTCTTTCTTTGACGTCATTTATGGTGGTGTTAAATATTTCAACCAAGACGGCAGTGCCAGATCCTTCGTACAGTTTCCGGTATGAGTGGAGATTGGGCATCAACACGGGAGATATAAATGTATATATAAATGTGTGCGTAACCACAAGTGCACTAACGTGGAACATAGCGCGTAGCACGACACCTTAGAAACGGTTTTGTCGACGAATGAGTAGACTAAATGACAGAATGTATAAAGATTTCTATCGTCAAAAACATGGTGATTAAAAAAACATACTAAAAAGTAGAAAATAATTTTAAAGTATAGGAGAGTTTGTCATGCTGCAGTAGAAAATACAACAATCAATTATGACTAGGAGCCGTATCACAACAACAATTTAGAGTAAATCATCAAATCGGTCCTCCTGCCCAGGGCGGGACGAGAGGGACTGTCAGATTTGTACAGACTAAAATCCACGGTGGTCCTTTAATAACCCTTTACGTTCCAAGGTCACGGTTACATGGTGAGACAGTCCCGCGACCCCGGAAGGGTGTAGTCTATTGGCGTTTTCGCATCAGGATACGCGACATCTCGCATTATAAGACGCCGTCAAGATATTTTTGATTAACGAAAAATTCATCTGGATAAGTACTCCAGACGCTTTACTTATTAGGCTATCAGGCTTATTAGTGGTTGCGATGGTTCCTCAAAAATATCTTTGTGATGACGCGATTCGCGCGATTTCCAAACTCCGGGCAGATACTGAGAAATTCTTTTTTTTTTTAGAAAAACCTTATCGTTCAAGTATAATACTCACAGTTCATCTCTAACCTAACAGTCTTCTCCTGCGGGCTCACGAGGTTGGTGTTCGAAGCTCGACACTTGAACGTGGTGTTGAGGTGCGTGCGTCTCACGTGGGGCAGTTCTAACCGGTTCACCACGACGTGCGTGTCGGTCTTCTCCCCAATGTACTGCGGCGCTGGAGTGCCGTCTATTAACCAGATCACTGTGGGTGCTGGACGACCTGCGGGACAAAGATCGCTTTGTTAATGTAGGATTATTTATTTGTTATGGCGCAAAAGGTATTTAAATTAAAGACTAGAAATCAATAGGAGACAAATATAAATAAATAAATAAATAAATATTCCACAACTATCACACAACGTCATCTAGTCCCAAGCTAAGCGGAGCTTGTGTTATGGGTACTAGACAACTGATAATCATACTTATATATTTCTATATACATAGATGAATTACACCCAGACACAGAACAAACGATCGTGCTCATCACACAAACATTTGTCCTGGGTGGGAATCGAACCCACGACCTCCGGCATAACAGTCAGGGTCACTAACCACTAGACCAACAGGCCTGTCAATATCTCTTCAGAGAATTTGTACAACACTGCCAGACATGATTTAGCAAGCGCTTCCTCCACTTAAGAACGCCGAAGGATATTCCATACATAAAGTCCAAATTTTTTGAAATGACTGAACAGATTTTAATGAAATATCTCACACATGAGGTGGTGGATACGTAGATCTAAAAATTAAGTATCAAACATGTTCGAAATGTTGAATGAATTATAATATTCGTAGGTGATTGTGAAAAAAAAACACTGCATATTTACACTATATTTTGATAGTGTCGCTAAAATTTACGATTTTTGATTAGAAATTTTGAATGTTCAATATCATCCATATAATTAATCATCATTCAATTTAATCCAATGATGGAGTTTCAGTTTTCATCAAAATCAGTCTAGTGATTCCTTTGACATTTTTTTTCTATTTCTCATAGTTTCAGCCATCCACGACCACTTAATAAATCCACCATTTACTCGTATAATGACCGATTACCTATAAGTTTCCTCTGCCTATTATGCATATATTAAGAGGGTACATCACGACATACTTACCAAACATTGGCTCTAACTTACACCAGCAAGAAAGTTGAACACACGATGTTTTCAGCGGAAAACCAGAAAACTTTGCACGCGCCGAAACTGCAGCCAGTAGATGCTATGTACTTAATCATATAGCTGGTGCGAAGGCAAGTTGTGTCGCAAACTTTGGAGGTCTGCCAGTGCGCCTCGGAGAATGGCTTGAGGACATATTTCTTGATCGTCCTATTACTTTTCATGACCAGTTATTAATAACTGGTGCACGCTCGACAGCTGCACTGCGAAGTTAGTTAACTGAAACGGAGACTGAGGCTCTTGTTGTATTCTTCTTCGGATCTTCTTGTTGAGAAACGTACTGAATTTTGGTGCCTTTCTTTAATATTGTGAATAACCACTCCTGATCTTGTTTCTTTTAAACGTTATACATGATCAAATCAGTCCATTAAACAAATATTACCGTAACTGTTACTGTTGGGTTTGACATCGTTAGTTACGATATACATATCTAGACGAACGGCAAATTACCATCCTTACCTTATTGCTATTCCACCAATTCGCACTAAGCGTTTCCAAACGTTTTTAATAATGCGGACAGCGAAGGAGTGGAATTCTCTGCTTGCAACTGTGTTTCCGAACGCATACAACCCTAATCTCTTCAAAGTTAGAGTGAACAGGCTTCTTCTAGGTAAGCTCGCTCCATCGTCGACCTTGTCTTAGTCACTCCTGACCTAGACTAAGGTCAAAAGCAAACCCATTGAACATTAAAAAAAAGTGAGTTTTATAACTATTACCGTAAGAGACCACTGGATCTCAGTTTTTTTAAACGTTCTTTAAATATCTATTCATTACTTTGAAAAAAAAAAAGATTCTATTGGATTTGATCATAGTAGGTTATATTCCTTATTACTTTTGTGAAATATATATAACCCTTATTTATGTAAATAATAACATAGATAATAATGATCTATTACAGCCACAATTGACCACCCTCTTGGATTCTGTACCTACATCAGAATTACAATATCAACAGGGCAACGCCCTATACCCTAAAGGGAGGGGAGATCTAGGGATCACTACTAACACTTTTCGAGACACGTGAGCACCAGCATAAGCAAGTTAAACGGATACTAGTTCCACATGCTTTCTACATCCCTAGCTGAGGTGACTTCCAGTCATAAATAAATGTTATGTGACAGCATGGAGTGTAGCTATAAAGGTTAAAAATGCATCATAATGCAGCATGAAATGCTACTTCCGAAGCTGTTGAAAGCTATCTCTGAGAATAGAAGTATTTTCTTTATGAGCACAGTAACAATACGCTTTTGACTATGATTGGAGTATATTTTACGGAATACTTTTATGGCAATAAAGCTGTGTTTGATAAATGATTTCAGTGTAGTTTCGTTGGTATGTTGTATAAAAAATTTGATATTTTTTTGAAACGTAGTTTTATCATGGTGAAGCGCTAAAAATGTTTGTTTCTTTAATATTAAAAATTAAAAATGTAACAATGATTGATATCCTACCGAATAAAATTTTACGTGGAAAAACATAAACCACACATGCGCTCACTCCTACATAGGGTGATTTTCGAAGGTAGAATCCTCATGGAAAATTAACCTACAAAAGAAAAATAACCCATAAAAAGCCCAATAGATTATGGGCCAGAAACAATGTAAAGGCGTCTGTCGTGGGGCGAGGCTGGTGAGCTCCGGCAGTAATTACGTTATCGCGGCCGGCCGACCCCACGCCCTATTGATCATTCTACGTCACTGACTCTCAAACTTACTTGTTCCTCAACTTCTTGCCAACCTTCGCCAAAGGCACATTAAGATGTTCCACCCGTCCTGCCAAGGTACAGTCAACAAAAGAGCTTCGCATCCAGGCAGCAAGTTTAAGCGCGACCGCATACCATAAGAAATTTCTGTCAGAAACAGTCTGATTCTGATGCTCGACGGATGCATCCTGCATACTATCAGAAATTGTGATCCGAAAAATGTTTTAATAATTTGTGCCGTCGGGCGAGCATCGAAAGAGGACGACCCGTCAGAATTTTATGACAGTGTGCGGTATCTAAAAAAAAATGAGAGATAATTAATTACTTATAGTATGCAGTCGCGCTTAATCGGTTTTTCTGTATGCTCTAAGTATGCTACATACAGCCCAAGAGGTTGATACATAGACACATTTAGGTTTATAAAACAACATTGGAAAAACGTTTAGAACTTCCCGTCTGGATACATCTCTCTTTTGTCGACTGTACTGTGGTAATAGGGGCTAGTAAACACAAGATCACAAAGAAATTCTTTGAAGTTATTTGGTGGGCAGCCAAATTCACCTACTCATTTTGGACAGTATGCGATGGAATTATATTAAAATACATTGATGTTGGTATTCGGTAAATTTTCGTGTTTGTTTATTTAAATTCGGGTTGAGTTACTAAGTTATATTGGGAACGGGAAAATAACGAATGTTTTTAATTTATTTCGATGCGCAATGCGCATGTTTGTAATTAATGAGAATTTCAGTAATTAATGAGAGACATAACCAAATACGAATTAGATTACTGAATTTAGAATAACGTTACCTTCGTTATACATTTTCGTAAATTTTGTTTTCTGTGTCGCATGTGTGATGTGCTTATGACAAAACTTTTCACGTTGGAAGCAAAAAAGTCTTCTTAACGTCTCAACTTTGACGCTGAGCATTTTACTGTAATCCTATACTTATCTTGGATACAACTTTGGATTCGTCTTTATCATATGAAAGTGTATAGTATTAACTTAACTAAGTACAATGAATACAAGAGAAAGTGCACTTGATGTACTTTTATATAACCACTAAAAGACAAAGGAATATTAACAAAAGTCCATTAGTAGTCATTTCGTGTGGTTATCTATTTGTCCTCACATTGTACCATGAAAATGATCTAGCCGAATCGTTTTGGGACCGACACGGGATGACAACCCGCTAATCCCAAGGGCTATGCATAATTCCGTCTCGAAACATTGAGCGCTCAGAGGATTAACCACGATTTATATAAGAAGGTTTTCCACTTTAAATCATATTATAAGTTGGTAACAGAAACTGTTGATACAACTTACTAACAAGCCTGTTGTTTGAACCTTGTTCAATGTTCATAGTTACATTTCAAACTTTAATCATCAAAGTGCGTAAGTTTTGTTAACTCTAGCAATAACAGTGTCTATGTACACAAGAGAAATCGAATGTAAACAGTTATTTAAGATTTATATCAAAACATTAACATCATATTTCTCTATCTGGAAATAATGTTAAAATGATTATGATTGAATATCTACTAATAATTCTGTATAAAAGTAATAAAGTTCTGAGGCAAAATATTAAAAAGCCATCAGTCAATTAACTTGTTCTACATAGACTTATTTCATGCAAGCCCAGTTTTTAAACATAATTATGTACGTTATTCGGGTTATATCATTACGGAGGTTTCCACGCAGTCCATTCGTTTTAAGCCTTTTCCGTTTTTAGGTTACTAGCTCCAGTTTCCAAACTACATCATTAGGAGATGATAAGCGTGCCTAAAACCCAACGTACCTATTTTCCCGGCCGTAATGATCAGGTATCGTACAATGTAAGCCCGTAGAAATGGGAACACGATTAAACCCACCTCATACATACGTATGACATGACTCCGTAATCAATCAAACGTATAAGTGTTGATTGACATGTGTCTCTTTACTGGCACTGAACATAATAAAGTAAACGAGGCATCTACTTTCAATTCGTTTATCTCTCTTTGTTTGTGTGAGTTTATTTATTTAGTCAAGTACTTTTTCGACCTTTCTGTCTCTTTTTATACGAATAATAAAATGAACCTAAGTGTAACTTAGCCAGTCTTTGACAATGGAATATTTTTTCATTTTTTGTTGACATTTGTTTTTTGTGTTGGCCTTTTTGCGGGGCAAAAATACTAGTTATTTATTTAATATGTCTGCATAGACATAACAACATAATAATGCATGAAAGCCACAAATCGCATTACACAAAGCCTATTTTAATTCCATAATGGAAAAATCAATTGAAACGTTAATTAATCCGTTACAATAAGCCCAATATAATAAAAGCTTGTAGATCGAACAAAGATAATTGATATAAAGTTTGTAAAATGTTTTGGTGCCATTTCCCGGCCGCTCGCCCCTCCCCTCCCCCTGGCGTATCTTGGGGCGATGGATAACTTTACACCGGGTGCCATTTGGAGCCGATCTCTCAGAGAGTGACTTATCGGTAAGTTTAAGAGCGATATATCAAAGTAATCGCTTTAATTTCTCATCTACCACTTGGGGTAGAACTTATGCTTATTCCTTGACTGATACCGTCGTGATTTGTGAACATGTACTTACTTTGATAGTTTTATGTTTGTTCTACGGTAAGTGAGGTGATTTTGCGACGATGTTTTAAGGGATATTTATGGGCATGGCTGTCTTCATTTTATCATGATTCTTGTTTCCCTAATGGGGACGAGAAACTTATGATAAATTATACAGCTGTCTTGAACCGTATAGCGTCGAATAGAAAACGGGTTTTGGTTTTATATATAAAGACCTTGTATTTATTAGGGCCTTTTCATTCAAATAATAAAAAAAAATGTATGAAATATTTTGCTTATAGCTTTTTGTACACGCTGTATAAAGTCTACACGCGTCGTATTTTGTAGTCAAGGTCTAAAGGGGAATGAGATAGTTTTTAATGCCGAGAGCAAGGTTGGGATCCGACGAAACGGGATTCCAGAATGAGGACGGACCTAAAGGCCTTGTAGCATGTAAGATTGTAAGTATAGGTACATATCCCAAGGCCTGGTTTACTTTCAGATTAGCAAAGGATAAGAAAACGGAATGGAAGATTTTGAGAGTCAATGAACTTGCCAGGGAAATGCCGCAGGCTTAGGTGACGCTGCGTAATCTTTTTGGAACAATGTTAAGATTGACTTCTAGTCCAACCGAATTTCATGATCAGAGATGTGCTGTGCTAGATCGCTATGGATGTATCTTATATACATAGCATAGCACTGGTTTTTTTTGTGATAAAATCATCAAATGAGGCCTCCCACCCAGGGCAGGACGAGAGGGACTGTCAGACTTGTACGGAATAAAAAGCACGGTATCCTTCAACAGCTCTTTAAGTTCCGGGGCCACGGTTACCTGATAAGACAGTCTCGTGACCGCGGCAGGATATAGTCGGGAATAATACATCGGATACCTTTTATTAGGTGCTCTTGGGATAGTTTTCGGATTATACGAGAGCGATATTTTTAATTAATTATAAACTATATCAGCCCTTAGTGTCTATCCACTTTTACCACTTCTTATGGCTAAATGCAACCGTGGTCCAGTCCTTCATGAAGCGGTTTTCATCTCGCAATCTTCGCTTGGGCCTGTCACGACGTCGAGTTCGCCCTTTTGGCACCCATTCTGACGTTTGTTTTGCCCAGCGATTGTATGACATTTGACAAACGTGACCTCGGGCCGTATTTTGACGTCTTACCGTATTATGACGTACTTGTACCAGTGAGTGAATGAGGTGGCGCTAGACGACTTGTATAGCTCTGTCTCTTTCACTCACTGGAACAAGCCTGGTTGTAAGACGACATAATGCGGCCGCTGGGCCAGCATATGGCCTGGCCTAGCCATAGCGAGCGATTGTATAATTATAAAAATATTTAGTTAAATTTAGTTAAGTTTATTTAGTTGCATTTATAGTTAAACTACCAACCTGAAAAGTTAAACTTTAGATATGTACTGAATAAATTAAATTTACTAATAATTAATATGCCGTAATGGTAAGGTATCTATATCCATACAAAAACCATGTTTGCACCATAATTAGAAAAACATTAAGGTGTTGGCCCATTTTTCATCATTACTCATCCTATTAAAATAACAGACAATTAATATTAATTTGTAAAATAGCACCATTACTGTGTTAGATATGTAAGTTGAATGCCTTTGGCCATTCGTTTTTAAAATCTGGGGGAGATTCCTGTGATCCATTATGATTTATAAATAATTAAAATTGGAAAGTCGATACTTTTTCACGAGTCCCCCAAGAGGAATATCAATATCAGATTAATGTTTAATTTGCATACTTATTTATTCGGCGAGACTCAAATATTATTGAAAAAATATGGTTCGGGTTTCAGAATATTAGATATTAAGAACCGGTAGACAGTTTTAATACAAAAAAGCTTTTCGGAATTAGATTTTTGGGCGATTCCTAGGAACTCGAATTATTTAATTATATTTTTTGTACGTGGTTTCACTTTCATGGTGATAGGAAATTAACAATCTAATTAGAAGGTAATGTGGTATAATGTGTTCTTTGTCTCTAACCCAGGTCATGATATATCTGCAAATCAATTCAATATTTTTTTATTTATCGTGGTTTTTTCATCAAATGAGTCCTCCCACCCACAGGGACTGTCAGACTCGTACTGACTAAAATCCGTGGTGTCCTTCAATAGCCCTTTACATTCCGGGGTCACGGTAATTTGTGAGTCTCGTGACCCCGGCTGGCACTCTAAGGGGGGGGGGGGGCACACAACGCACTGTCGACCCAAATGTTTCCATGGAAATAATTAGTAACAGGAAAAAACATGTTTTACTAGTGATATCTCTATTTCTTTAAACTCCGGGAACTCCCCTCACTAAGAATTTCTCCTGTATCGTGGATGCGTTTACAAACTACTTGTAGATCATACAAATATTTGCTTCGTGCGGGAATCGAACCCGCGACACACAGTGCAGGAGTCCAACTTCTCAGCCACTGCGCCAAACGTGGCGTAACTTAAGCTTTTTAAGCTTTTGAAATGCGGAAGCATAAGTTTATTTTTGCCGCGAGCGTAATAGCACGAAATTATTTAAACAGATTAAAATGTTAACTATTTTTTATTAGCTTAACTTACCCGTTCCTTTGAGAATCTCTGGAGGAACGTTGGAGATATTCTATGAAACCTTAGAGCTTGAAACTTAAGAATAAAATCGGGCTTTGAGTCGGTCCAGTGAAAGGATACTACTATGCAAGGATAAACTTTTTAAAATAGTATATAATTATAAACTGGATCGTAGAAGATGGCGCTTCATAGTTTCTGCCTACCCCCATGGGAAGGTCGCGGGACTTACGAATTACCGTGACCCCGTAAAGGGCTATTGAAGGACGCCGTGGATTTTAGTCAGTACGAGTCAGACAGTCCCTCCTGCTCTGCCCTGAGGACTCATTTGATGATTTTACCGAACTAAAAAAACCCCTTGGATAAAAAGAGTGAGTTTATGTATGTATGTATGGTAAAATGTAAATATTTACTTAAAATATTGTCTTTATAAATGCGTGTTGTTTTAGCAATAATTACGGTTCAGTTTGTAGTATACATGATTCGCGTAAACCTGTCAGTTTTTTCATGAATATTCATGTTATTAATTATGTAATTATTAAAAATTTATACAAAATTGTCTGGTTTTCAGAAGAAAGACACATCCCCGTTTGGAAAATGTCTACTACATCTACTGTACAGATCATCAAGCTTCCACAATCTGTCAAAAATGTCTAAATTCCGTGTTCGAAACAAAACGAAACGTTTTAAGTGAAGCTACTTTTTTATAAAAGTGTGAGTGAGCGTCACGCACACACTTAAAAGTTTTCCTTGGATATGTTCACTTGTTTTACATAGGAATCGAACGACGGGGTATATTTTTACCCCGTGTTTTTGGCTTCAATTCTAAATAGCCTGCTATCAATCTGGACATTTTTTAATTTAAGTTTGTTAGATTTTTTACATCACTTATTGTTGTCTTCCATTAAAGTTTTTGGTAATTTACACCCAATGCCACTTTTAAACTTATAATCTAACAGTCAAAATCGACCACAACAACAAAATCGACTACGTGACAAAAATTTTACGTCAAAATGAAACATAACTATGTATAGTGCGATTCAACTAAGAAGGATGGTCACCAGTCACTTGAAAATAACGTTTAGCAATAAAATGCTCTGTGCTAATTAATTTTTAATAGTTTATGTTATCTTTATTATCTCGTTGGACTTTCAAATGATAATTGTTTATTTAAAAGCGTGCAAGAGTTTAAACGTGTTGGATGACGTCACAATATGGCGTCATCAACTATCCTAAATAAATAAAATAAATAAATAAATATTCCACAACTATCACACAACGCCATCTAGTCCCAAGCTAAGCAGAGCTTGTGTTATAGGTACTAGACAACTGATAAACATACTTATATATTTCTAAATACATACATATTATGGATAAATTACACCCAGACACAGAACAAATGATCGTGCTCATCACACAAATATTTGTCCTGGGTGGGAATCGAACCCACGACCTCCGGCATAGCAGTCAGGGTCATTAACCACTAGACCAACAGGCCTGTCCAATCCAATCCAATCCTTCTTAGTTGAAACGCAGTATACACTTCTAACAAAGGTAAACGAAGGTAGCAACATAATCACTAAAGGTAAAATTACGGATATAATATTCCTACTAGCTATTGTAGCTATTATCAAATATGATAATATCCTTACCTCCTCTGACCTCACATACGAGGACAAGTTCGTTGCCCTCCTCCAGAGGCCCGACTACCCCGGACACGTCCCGGCCCGATTTGTCGTACAGTATCAGCTGATGTGGAGGCACTGCAACAAACAATCTTGTTAGTACACGGTATTTGATAAGCTAACTGTATAATAAGAAAGCGTAGTTTTAGGTGCTTGAAGATAAATACGAAAATGTTTGATAAAAGAAAAGAATGAACGCCCCATTCGATTCGTATCAATAATTCGTGCAAAATGCCCGATTGGCATTTTTGTTTCTTGTTTATTTTTTTTAATAGCTATTACAGATAAAAATCTGTAAACTGCCAGCTGATTATTAAAACCTACATCGACTAAAACTAATTTTAAAATTGGAGCACGACTTTTCGAAAAAAAACTTGAATAAATGAATCAACGGGTTGTTGTAAATTTGCCACAAAGCATATCAAAGACAATTTATAACATAAAATCCAACTAGCATGATTTTAAAACGATAATATGGATGTTTTTCATTCAAAAATGAATATTAACAAAAAACACTGCTTAATGTTAGCAGAACATTATTGAAATGAGTGAAATAAAATTAATATTTATGATTCTTTCCAAAACGTGCAATCATTTTCCTTTTAGCTTCAGTCGGAATTTGGTAAAATCAATGAGGAAAATAAACACCGGTAAAAATGGGGGAATATGACTAAATAAGGAAGAACTCAACGAGCATACTCCAATTAATTTTTGATTATGAACTTTGTACTATCTTACTTCGTGTTTTACTTTAGAATAAGAGAAGATTTATGATTGGGCAAACAAGAACTTTCTTCGAGAATTCCAATTCCCTACACGTGACGTTTTCCCGTCACTATGTTCCTTCATTTTACTTTTACTACATTTAAACAGATTAAGCTGTTACAATTTTCATTAAGAAAATTAAGGAGAAAAGAATTACGACACCATGGAAAATGATACCTGGTTGGCAAAGTCAACTCATTGAGAAAAAAAATATAATTGAATCGATGTTCCATTTTCAAATTCAAATACTGTAATTCGGTGAAGTTTGGTCGATGGGCGATGGCCATTATCGCGGTACAATGTGGATACAATTGTGATTGAAGAGTGTGGTGTAGTATAATTTATGAGTATATTAAATTATGTCATCGTGAAAGAAAGAAAAAGTATTTAAAATTGCTACGAATAATAACACTAAAACAAGTATATGTATATAACAATAAAATTACGAAAAAGAAATATGTCACGTACGAGGCCAAAGCGAAATTTAAAAAAAGTTATGATCCGGACGTTCCTTTCGTCCGGATGACACGGTGGAGCATACGGTGCAGGACTGCCCCGCTTGGGCAGAGCACCGCCGTGTCCTCACGACGGCGATAGGCGGAGACCTCTCGCGCCCGGCATTGGTCGAGGCCATGCTGCGGGGCGAGACGGAGTGGGAAGCGGTCGCCTCCTTCCGCGAAGCAGTCATGCTCGTGAAGGAGGAGGCGGGCCGCCTGAGGGAGAGGACAGCGTCCTCCCTCCACCCCAGGCGCAATGGTAGACGCCCACGGCGTCGGACGTCGCAGGACGATCTCCGGCCACCGTAGGCGCGGGCATGCGGGCAGCGAGTAATGGGCAACTCGATGTCCGACCATGGACCATGCCCGGGTCGACGGCGCGTTGTGTTCCACGCGCGCCTCAAAGAGTGTCAGCATAGTGACGGGGCCTGTAGAGGGCCAAAGCCTGCTGGGGTCGCGGGACCAAGGGATTAACGTGACCCTAGTACGTAAAGGGCTATTGAAGGACACCGTGGATTTTAGTCAGTACAAGTCTGACAGTCCCTCCCGCCCTGCCCTGGGTGGGAGGACTCATTTGATGATTTTACCACGATAAAAAAAAAAATGTCTACGTTCCTTACGATAAGACGATAGCAAAATTAGTAACTTTAAGCCTTTGTCAAACAGACAGGCGATAGCGAACCGGACCGAGTCCAAAGCGATAACGAACCGTTACGAGACGTAAAACTGGGTGTAGCGAATCGAGGCGTGTCAGTTGTATTAGCTGGCTTTTTATGAACGACGTCAAACAGAGCAAATACGCCTTCGCCACGTCTTCGCATCGGTTTGGTCACGCTATTGGATCGCTTTCGCTTTTCTATGGGACTGTTTTCACACAATTCTATACATTAGAAATAAAAACACCTCGCTTTGCATTCGCCACGCCTGTCTGTTTGACAAAGGCTTTAGTGTTCTATATTCAAACACTTCAACTTTCCATAACAAAACGTTGTTACTTATTTAAATCTATCTATTTGTCCTCTAACTAAACGAAGATTATAAGCAAATCGTGTAGAGTAACGTACGACGTGTAGAGAGACCGTCAAACATACGATACTGCGACAAGACCCTGAAAGTAACGACGCGACACAATAAAGGGACAATTCTCATTATGTAGATGCCAGTAGAACATTGCTCGAACAAAGACGAGAGAGAGAATGGACTGCTGAGGATGTTATATCGAGAGATGGCGGTGGATATATTCTGTATTGGCTGTTTTATGCTTGTCGCTGATGTAATATTAATGAAAAAGCTAAGCAAATCAAGTCTCTTGATTTGGCTCGCGAGGTTGTCGACATGTGGGATGTGGATTCAGCGACCATTGTGCCGATAGTCGTGTATGTTTGTTGGCTTAATTGCCAAGAGCCTCGACCAAAAAAAACCTTGACTCTTATTTTAAGCCTATCGTCTTACAACAAAATCATAAACATCTGTTAAATGCTTGTCTAAAAAAGTGTAACTACAAAACGACCCTTATATCAACGTGTAATGTCGTTTTGCCGTTGACAGTTTTTTTAGACAACCTTTAATCTTAGTTGTGGTAAGGCGGACAGTGTTTAACATAAAGATAAAAATGCAAAGAAAAGCAATCTCAGTAGCGACACTTATCCATTACATAACATGCCACAACGGCGGTTACACTTAGCAATACAAGGAGTGTTTACATCGGGTCCCTTATCACTTGTAAATGCTTTGTACTACATACCTCTCCTAATATAAGCTATCAGGCAATTGAATAATGCAGCGATGTCAACAATAGGAGCCGCCCTAACGTCAGCACTTTGAGTAAGGTTCACAGCAACACAAAAACATGGGCCCAAGAATTTTGGGGCATGTTTTCCATTGATAAACATAACCTTACATATGGGTGTTAGTGGCTTCACATTAACGCTGATCTAACATTGAAGTTACACAACAAAATAAAATCGTTGTTACTTATTTTTTTCTCGGAATATTTGAAGGAAAATCTGTCATCAAAAGCCGACAGTCAATTTATTTCTAAACATGGCCAAGACATCGTACAAATGTCCCTAAGTGTGACAGAGTACTCGTGTCTCTATACTCTTCTAAAGAATATAAGGGTAACATTATGTTAAAACATAAAGGCTGTAAAAATATGGCAAGATCACTATGTAAATGGAGAAAACCCGAGTTTTCCCTAGAGTAAAGATCCTAGCCGTAAATCGTGGCGTTAGCCCAGTACAGACCACATTGGCTCTAAGCTAGAATCTCCACAGCTATGCATAAAAATGTATCTCCTCAGTTCGATATAAAACATTCACAAACCAGAGTCGACCCTCGTAATATCGAAAGCTATTCACCACGTGTTAACATTCAGCTCCACAAAATTAATGGTCAGTAGTGCGTCTGAATAAACACTTCAAAAACCGCTAACGTAACATGACAAACATCACTAATTACGGTCGTATAAACAAAACAATAGTTCTGGGGCACGTACTAAGAGGGACCACCGCAAAACCGAATTACGGCCCTTCACTATTGGCAACGAAAGTGTGTCCCCGCTCCCCTGAAGGCCCAAAATTCGGTCGCTCGCCATCCTGGCTAGTTAGTAGTCATTACAGAGGCAGCCATTCGGCAAGTTGGTCCTCAATAGCGGAATCGGTGGCCGACGAACAACATCCAATTTAAACGGAATTTCATAGGCGAGGGCGTCAATTAAACACGACTGTCGGCGTCGATATGACGTTTGTTTTGCCGACTATTGCCAGCCAATTTGCTTTTGATTCATTGCCCTAATTAATTGGCGCTATTTTTCCTTTGAAACGTTTTTCGTTGGTAAAGAATAGTTACAAACAACCGGAAACAACTGTTTTTGTAGACTATCGAGGCAAAATCTTTAACTTTGTAAATAGCGAGTCCAACTTGGTGCTAATTATAGGCTCTGCGTACAATAAATAAAGACTAACTATCAGAACAAGCAATAAACATGTTTTACAATCGCCTCGCACCGTATCCTGTCCACTTCCACTCATATATCATAAAGGAACATTGGATACGATCAATTCGCGTGGTCTCCGTTGTGCGATAACGCGTTTGATGCGACGATAAATCGCATAGCTGAGACTACAGCTGAAATTATAGCTGTTGAATTATGCATTAGCCACAACACGCTAGAGGTTGTAAAAGTGCCTGTCGATGGGTCGAGCCCGCCGGCCGGTAGAACACTATTTGTACACAAATAGCTCGAGTTTATATCAGGGTTACCAGCCGTATATGGCCGACAATATCTCGTATATCATTTTTCGGTCTGTATTCGAATTTTATTTAGTAGTGGACTATTGACTGGCGAGGTTAATGGAGTTGGAAATTGATGAAACCTGTAACATATGGATTGAATTCTTTATCCGTAACCGAGGTCTGAAAATACAATCAAATGACACAAGTTTCTCAGAAACTATCAAATATTCCTAATATCATTGAAATGTCATGATTCCGGTTATTTGTCAGAATAATTCAGCTAACAAATCTATGGTAAGTTTACCATCCGTGTTTTATGACCGGACCCATTATACGACTAGGTATACCTACTACATATTTTACGAGTTTTCGACACTCCTTGATATAAGTAGAGAATTTGTCCACACGCTATGAGCTATAACTTAAAACCGAGACTAGTTTTACGACATGCGATTTTCTACCATTTTATACACTCGTTTGACTCGACTGTTTGTTTTCTTTTTTAGATAGTTTCCCTATTGGGTGACTTATAAACGGGACTTTGACACGGGACTGACTGTTTACACTACCTATTTATTTGAATGGCAATTTCGTCGCAAAATCTACTGCTAGTATGCACTTGCTTTCACGACTCTGCAGTCTATTAAATTGCACGGCTATTTCGAAAATGTGAAAACAATTTAAGTGTTCAAAAATACGGTGCAGTTTTATTATGAGCGGGTGTGTATTTGAATGGTAAACACATGTTTACGTTTTAAAGTTTTCATATTTATTTCGTCCGACAAAATGCTTTGGTAAACTACGGCTTGGTGAATTTTATTGTGACGTAAATAGGGTTTAATGCTTTAAGAATCGTTTATTTTATGTTCAACATTTATTTCGCTCTATTTTTAGCCAGACACATTCTTATCAACTATTCCATCTATGATGGAAGTCCTATAATTATGAGGAGTTCGTAGACTGACATTTATTACCAAGAGAAGTGCTGTCGCAACTGTGTCGATATATTGTGACGTAAATATTGGGTACGTTTGATTGATTGATGGTCGAGCCACTATTTATAGGTAAAAAAAGTAAATTCGATATATAAACTTACTTTTACGACTAGTAAAAAGGATACAACACTTTAAAGGCAGGTATCCGCTTTCTTACAAGCATAATTTTGAATGACACCTCAGTAAGCCTCGTGATGGCGGCGTGAATCATCTGTAAATTTCTTGTGGAATCGATATACGCTCAGCTGCTTGCTACTAACTTGTTTCATTAAATTCAAATTTCGTGTTGTACTTATTAATTCAGGCGAGCGTTTTCTCCGCACGTCGGGCCGCGACTTGCGGCTGCTTTTTATATTCTTGTCGTCTCCACATCGGACCGAGGAAGTTTTCGAGAAATTCGAAGGCTCTCCAAAAGGGTATCGCTATATCGGATCGCTATAATTGTCAAGTTCTGTTCTGTCTTGCTTTGGTAATCCGAAGTTGTCTACAATATGGCTTTAATTGTATAACAATATTAGCCAACCATTGTTATTAAAATAAGCGTTATTACAGTTCTTGTTAATGTTCTGCACTAATTTTCATTGTAATGAAAAATACGCAAACTTGCGTTGGAGTATCATAGTCAGATTGTACAAAAGCAAAGTTAACAGCTAAGCCGTTTATATTAGAACAATTAAGTTTCACAAGTTCATGTAAAGCAATTCACTTAAAGTTCGCTACATAATCACATTTCTCAAAGTTGAAAGTTGGGCGTGTATCTGCGAGCGCTCGGCAACGCCCGCGAAATATGATGGATCCAAATACTTAAGTCGCAAACAAATTTTTGGGAGATTCCGTTTAAGTGGATGCTCATTAGCGTCGTCATAATAGCGCCAAAGGAACAAGTAAGACGTCTTCACGCACTCCTAATGAGTTTCAGCGGCTCTATTGACATGGTAAACAGTAAGCAACAAATGTATTAAAGCGGGCGTAAACAATGCACATAGCTATCCGAAACTCTTTCAGGAATGTCGTCTCATTGTCTGCTACCTTTTTTATATAACCTTCAAAAGTCCTTTGTCCGGAACTTTGATCTAGGAGCCGAAACTTCGGAACAATATTAGGCACATTTCTACTTCCATTAGGCTCTGTTCTGTGAGCGAATTTATTTTCAGTTCTCGTAAGAATGTAAGTAACTTTTCTGTCTCTTTGTTGGTACTACAAAACGTGTATCTGTTGCTAACTTTGTTAATCTCTATCTAAGGAGTATTACTCAGAGGATGTTGACGGTGTAACGGAATAGGATACTGTTATTTCTCTTGATTAAGATTGCCAATCATGCCTGCAGTATCCGGAACATAGTCCTCTCAATAGACAGTTGGGGGATTATTACCAAAGACAAGACAATCATAATTTTAATCTAGATTAAGTAGCACAATGAAAGCTAGTTCTAGTAACCTCTTTATCAGAGCATTACCTCGCACACTACGTAACCAACCTCCATGCATATGTTCAAGTAGTTATCTGAACTCGTAAAGAGCCTTTGTTTAAACAGTGTGAAATATTGGTTTGCTGTGCAATACCTTGGCGTGGCACAGCGGTCGTAGAGGCGATGACTTACGATTACAGCACCGCTGCAACCCCCACTTAACTGTTACATATTGCTTCACTTAACTCAAAACCCGGCCTGGGAAAGAATTACGTACGGAAGTGGATCGCGGGCCGCGGACGTACGCTACACAGACACAAACACATTACACTGTCGACCTTATAAATTGTGCTGCCCGCTAAACGTTAACTAATGAAGCCGAGGTGCATACTGACCAATTGCTCTGGCGACCGATTTACTACCTGCCATGAATTTTTGAATGCGTTCCAAATGAACACTGGGATTCATCACTGGGGTTTAACATAATACTATTAAAACCTTGATTGACTAACATTCAAAACGTTTATAAGTGTCATAGCGTGTGCTCTGCGCACATTTGATATTTTAATCGCATAATCGAATGAATCATGGTCATTATAATTTGATGCAAAATATACGGTGCGCCAAACAAAATATAGCGTAAATTCATGCGGAAACTGAACTGGTATTTTCAAGTGGAGCTCGTTTACAATTTAAAATTCCACGATAAACATATGTAGATAAGGGAGGTATAATAAATTCTCGGGTCGGGCAACGCCGGCCGACGTACTAGGGCAGTGGAGTTAATAAAATCACTTTGTTAGTCAATTCCGCATTTTGCACGCCTATGGCTCGATACACACATACACAGGCCAGTTAATCACTTTACTTTTTGCACGGATTCAACAAAGTGCGAAATAAATGTGATATTCTGAATAAAAACTCGCACAAAAATGAATAACACGAGTAATTGGCTAAAACAACATCTCTTTTCAAAGTAATGAAGATAGAGCATCATTAATCAAATCACTGAAATGTGAAAGTATTGAATTCTTTTTGAATAGCTCTTTTGAAGAGAGATTAACATTTCTATTGGAGGCGTGATCAAAAATGTGAAGTTGAGAGTAGAGTGTCTGAGTGTGCAGTATGTCCTAGGTTATATTAGAGAGTCGGAGGGTTCGGGAGCAGTCTCCTGTGAGATAGCGCGGCGGGTGTCGGCCTCGCGTCGGCTGAGCACACCGCGCCACTCCAAACGTGATATCGCAGTACATTATTGTAATAACAGCACTCGGAGCTTCTTTGACGGGGTAGGGGTCGTGTGTAACCTCTCATTTTCCTTACCGAAATTCAAAGGAGCTCTAACAAAGCTTTGTTTTGCATCGCTCGCTCGACGAAAGCCGCTGAAAGGCTGGCTTTTTAGATAAGGTTCTCTTATAAATTTTCAGCATAGAGCAGACATTTTGCGCTAAAGTTTTTCAGTGTGGGAATGCGAACATCTGCTGCGATTCCCATTCTAGTTTCGAGGGTCGACGTTATGCGGCCGAGTTATTTGCGAAACCGTTTCACTCGTTAGGGGGCAATTATATTCAGACTGTAATTGAAAATGGTAGTTGTACTAGCTTAAGTAGTTTTTAACATGGGAAATTATTGTTTTTGTTCGCAAAACGTGAACACGTTTTTGATAAAAATGTCCCGATTCAATTATATAGCGTTTATTTTACTTATTACGAGTAAATATGCAGTTATTTGAGGGACGTCTGTTTCTGATAACTTTATTTATATTCCAAAGTGGTTAATTTATTTTTCGCTGGATCTGGAAAACTTTGTAAAAGACTTTAATTTTAAAAGCGTGGTCTTGCGAAGTTGTTTGAATTTGTAAAAATTAAGTAGAAATAAACTGAGTTCAATATTTATTTTAAGTGTTGGTATATGAGAGCTTTTAAATTATTAATGACGTAATTATCTCCGCTTTCCGTTAACTTTATTCACTTTATACAAAGTTAATTGCTTTTAAAATGTTGATGAGTTCATGTCATTTAATTTAATTTCAAACATTTTAATTTCAACGGTTTAATATGATGCCTGTGATTTTACTGAAAAATCTATTTTTGTGTTCAAATAATTACAAACTGGTTATCATGTTGGTGTCAACGTTTTTAATGACACATTTACCCCTTTCGTACAAAACAATTGGCGAACAATTAGCGCAGAACGCCCCCCCCCGACGCGTTGCCTGATGTTCATGTCCTTGAAGGAGACCTTAGCCCCTCTATACACACGCAAGTCTCCAATACCTTACGACTTCGTCATCCATTGACGCGTGCCTGTGTACGAACTTTTGTGAGTTTGTATTGCGATAATCGCCTGGATAGCAAAGTCGGAAGGTATTCTTACGTTTCAGGTAAGTTAAAAGGTAAGGTCGCCCTATAAGATTACGTGACACTGCGAAATATGGGTGTACTGTCAGTATCAGGTATTCCTTTTGGAGAAAGGCTAATGGCGTATTTTATTAGTCTATACCTCCATCAATTGAGTCGCGGGACTGTCTTATAAGGTAACCGTGACCCTGGAAAGTAAAGGCCTATTGAAGGAACACTGTGGATTTTAGTCAGTACGAGTCTGACAGACTCTTCCGCTGTACCGAGGGTGGGTATCCATATATTGTCCCATAATTAAAAAAACATAAATCTATACATATAATAAATCTGTAGAAGGGTCAATTCTGTACATTGAAAATATCGAAAAAATAAATAGCGTGGGGTGTTTCTGGATCGATACCAAACCCAAATATGTGATTAAAATTTTTTTTGTCTGTCTGTCTGTATAAGCAGGCATCACGTGAAAACTAACGGTTCGATTTCGATGAAACTTGGTACAATTATACCTTATTATCCTGGGCATAAAATGGGATACTGTTTATTCTGGAAAAATACGTAGAAAAAAAATCTATTTTTTCAGTTTTATCTACAGAACGCGAGCTCAACAGCAGTAGCTCAATAGAGGGATCTCCTTAGTTATTATAGACTTAGCCGTATTTGGGTCCAATAGATACTATTTATAAGATGTCATTATCAGAGTTACTCAAAATGGAGAAATAAACCATCCACGCGAAGACCGACATCCGCGCGGGCGGAGTCGCTTGCGGAAGCTAGTATTAAATATATTAAAATGTCAGACATAAAGGTTACTCACCAATAACAGAAAGGCGTATCTGAAAATTCCTCGTCGGCGAGTTCTTGAAGTCTACCCGACACCGGTACACGCCCTCGTCATCCAGCTGTACTGTGTCCAGCGTTAGTGCTGCTGGTCGGGCGACTGTCGCGAAGTAGGCACGAGGACCGAAGGCATTTGGGTCAGACCATTGTAGCGCTTTGTTGAACGAACGGCCACGGACGTCGAAACTGAAAAAGATATTTGTATTTTAGTAAAAAAAAGAACTAATTAAAAGTGGTTAAATTTATGTTAAACAAACAAACCCTTTTGTTTAAAGCTATTCATGGATACAATAGAGCGTAAAATTGGTTAATGAAAATATTATATTAGAAATTGGGTTTATTTTTATCTAAATTAATGTGAAATCACAAACTAAAAGATTCTTGACTGTTAATTAAAAGTTGAGTTTCTATATTCCGACATTTTATTAAAACCCGTTTTTATGGTGTCAGACACGTGTAGATATTATAATTATGCCTTCAGTCTTTCTTCTGTTCTTAATACTTAAACTTAGTCAAATCCTAAGAGTTTCTTGTCATTATAATGTATAATTAATTGAGGAAATTTACGGCACGAGTAAAATCTTCTTGGCGAGGTCTAATAGCCTAGAAATAAGATCAAATATTTTTGGGAAGGTCAAGTGGAATTAAAAAAAGATAACTTAAAACATAAAAGTGCAACTTAATACTGTGCTTATTAGAGTAACGATAAGACTTTACTTAATCCCTCATTATTTCAGTTGTTTAAAAGGTCAGGTGCTTAGTTGTAGTTGATAATGAGCGCTTTCACATTAGACGAAAACGATATCGACACAATATCGGTGGGATGGGTAGTTTTATATATACTAGGGAATATGAGAGTGGACGATATACTAGTGTCGTGTCGTGGCTACTAGAATAGATATTTAATAATTGAATTGGCATCTGATTTATACTGCAATTGAGAAAAAAAGTTTCGTCTAGTTTTTTAGGGTTTCATTTTTTTCTTTATTTTCACCCGACCTGAGCCGCGTCGACTAGGTGGTTTATTCAAGTCGAAAACACGGAATTCAAAACTACTGTGTGCCTCCTTTTGTTTTTAGTACTATTTTTTTCATGCATAGAAATAAGTTATTTATTCTAACTGCAGAGAAAGGTTTTCAGTTAAATTGTATTTTTCTATCGCTTTTGACCATAACAAACAAAAATTTCATCAAGCATAACCAAGTAAAATAACATACTTTACTATACGAAATGGCTTTGCTAATTGCCATTTTATAGTTTCTCATTACTACGCGGAAGATGGATTGTACACATAATGGCTGACTAATAAAATATGATTTGATTTACCTCGTGATAAAGCTCTTAGGTATATATTAATGTTATGATTTTTATTACTGACCTCAATGGTTTTATGTGGCAACGGTTTTGTTTCGTGCAGTTGGTACTACAGTTAATGAGTACGGTAGAAAACCGGCCATGTGCGAATGAAAGTTGTTAGTAAAGTGTTCCGTAAAAATGTCGAAATGTGACGTTCCCTCCTGTCCTTAATATTATCCTGTATAGAGACCACATTAAAGAAAGGGTTTATATCAGCTAGTCTTTGGTCAACGGAACTCGCTCTCTTCTGTCTATCCGGGCTTGCTTAAACACGTTTTTTTTTGTATTTTTATTGCTTTATTTATATTTCTATTGCCTCTTTACGTCCTATGTTCACGGAAACCAGCTTCGACAGTCCAACGACCTCGGTAGGTATTTGACCCTTTGGGAGTCAGTTTCCTGACAGCTCTTTGAGGTGCGTGTGGAATTACCCATTAGTTATCATTCAAGTGTACCTAATTTCGATTAGTTATTAACAAGCATACTCTTAAACTTTCACTTATTATAACGATTGGGGTGCTAAGACAGGAAACCTCCACGTGCGCCCATGGACTGGAGTTCTCTCTCGGATACGTCCGGGGGGAAGACCAGTTTTTCGGGCCGGTGCACCCTGGGATGCGGGCAAAAACTCTTCCTTAGGCACTGTGTGCCTGAGGGGTCTCTTTGCCCGTATGCGAATAGCCTGTCGGGTGGACGCTCCAACGCGTGTCCCTCTGAATAGCAGAGGGCACAGCGGCGGAGCGGGCTTGCGGACGGCAGGTAATGGTTAAGCTCGCCGTCCGACCAAGGACCAAGCCCAGGTCGGTGGCGCGTCGTGTTTCACGGGTCACCGACGGGGCCCCTTACGGGGCCAAATGCCTGCTGGGGTCGCGGATTTTATCTTAATCCAGGATACCGCGGCCCCGGAACGTAAAGGGCATCCGAAGAAACACGGGTGGATTTTAGTCAGTAAGAGTCTGACAGTCGCTCCCGCCCTGGGTGGGGCGGGAGGGACTGTCAGACTCATTTGATGATTTTACCACCCTTAAAAAAAAATTTATAACGATTACTTTATAACAAAAAATAATTCGAGAGCTTCATGACGTGTAAAATAACTAAATAAATTCTCTGAATTTTTGGGAAAGTGATTAAAACTAAAGACTTGGTAACCGTGCAATAAATAACAAACGTAATTGATTAAAGCGTTCAATCGTTGAGCATTTAAATCATTTGAGCTCAAACGGTGAGTTTGTAATACATTTAATATAATTTGTTCAAAAACTTTGTTCACTTATGCTTTGGTTCTGACTTGTTACGTGTAAGTTAGTTTGTAACTTGAGCGCCATTGAATCATTATATTGAAGATTTGAATGTTCTTGCACTTAGAGCTCAAGTAATGTTTGACTGAGAAATTGTTTGAAGTGAGTATTATGTCTCACAGAGAGGAGGCCCTTGTAGTAGGAATATTATAGCCTTACAGGGTGATTATGCTGTGTTATAAATAAATAAATAAATATTCCACAACTATCACACAACGCCATCTAGTCCCAAGCTAAGCAGAGCTTGTGTTATGGGTACTAGACAACTGATAAACATACTTATATATTTCTAAATACATACATATTATAGATAAATTACACCCAGACACAGAAATGAATAAACAAATGATCGTGCTCATCACACAAACATTTGTCCTGGGTGGGAATTGAATCCACGACCTCCGCATAGCAGTCAGGGTCACTAACCACTAGACCAACAGGCCTGTCTAAAATGTTATGCCAAGGACGATTAGTATGTCAATTTAAATTTCTTTAATTAAGTTTTAAATTAAAGTGTATATTAGAGTAGTATACAGTAGGATTGCATTTAAGTATCAAAGAGCCTAGTTTTTTTAAGCTATTGCATAGCTTTTATCGCCGGGTTTGAGCATTGCAACCGAATCAAGAAATTCCGTAACGAAAATAAACCTAATACTGTCACTGTCACATCTGTCAGTCAATGTGAATTAATAAAATTGATTTTTTTTCTTGACGTTTCACTTGATTGACGTGGCTGACCGTAGCCTCGTTAGTAGAGTAACTTCCCGTAGAGCAACGATGGGATGATATTCTCGTTAAATATTCGCGGTAGGCGATATTTTTTTTCTGTTTTTTCATAAATGAAATAAATAAATAATTATAATTGCATAAGTTGATAAAAAAATGCTATGCAGTAGCTTTACCGCGGCAGTCCCCGAGTGCCACACGTATTTTTTATTTTAAAATAGACTTAAGCCTTTGTCAAACAGACTGGCATGACTAACGCGAAGCGAGGCGTTTTTATTTGTAACGTATGGAATTGTTTGAATCCAGTCACATAGAAAAGCGAAAGCGATCCGATAGCGTGACAGAACAATCGGACTGATATCTCGCTTCGGTTCGGTATCGCCTCGGAAATGCTTTCGCCTGTCTGTTTGACAAAGGCACTAGGATTTTTAGATATAAATTAAAAGTTTCGGGATCTTTTTGAACCTATACGTATACAAGGTAACGAATACCATAGTTAGATTTGGTAAATATTCTGTTACAATACGGCTGTCCCAAAGCATAACCTAGCAAGGGACAATTTTTGTAAAATACGTTTTTTTAAATCAATATTCCTAAAATTCTGAGCTGCGTCTAATGCAAAAACAACTGTATCTCTATCTACATTAGAAACAGAGTTATGAAAATGCCAAACCTAGCAAGTGCACTTCGTACTCGGAGATAACGAAATCAAAAAACTAGCAAGTAACATTTCCAAGCACAAAAACCTATTAAATACGGTACATGCTAGGTTTTAAATTTGTGAATTGGTCTTACTAGGTTTTTGATTTACAAAATTACTGAAGTGTAGGTTGAAATTTCAAATCATTATCTTTAATAAATAGTAGTAAGTCAGCAGCGTGATATGCAGGAGACGGGGTAGGAGGGCACTGCTTCTCGCCGCGTCCGCCGCGCCGATCGCAAAGAGCGTGTTTCGACCATAGTTTGGCACGAAAGCCAAGCCGGTCGAGAGACTTCTAACATCGTTGATGCCATTTTGACTTTCATTAAGAATGAAAGAGATTGCCAGCATTTTCTTATTTGGGCTGACAATTGTACAGCCCAAAATAAGAACTGGACTTTGTTTACCGCTTTGAATACAATTGTCAATACAGAAACAACAGTAGAGACAGTGACTTTGAGTTACTTAACAAAGCAGTAGCTTTTTTAATGTAGGTTGCTCAACAATTGCTTATAAAAAACCAATTCAATAAAAAATCAATACCGAGTCACAGATATTGCTAGGTTTTTATTTTGCATTTGGTATAATACATATCTTGATGTATCTTAACCAGTCAGTAGCAAGGCACATAAAACTTGTACAAATAGACTTATGTTCAATTTAACTAGCTCGTGATGTGAAGCAAGTCATAATTATCCATATGAAAACAAGAAATGTATAAAAAAGTTGTTGTGTAATAAAAGGCCGAAGAAAATGTTTAATATCTTTTCCTGTAAAATTTTGTCAGAGGCACTTGCTAGGTTTTGCTTTGGGACAGCCGAATATGTATATGACAAAAAGTTGTTTTTGTTTTACATTTCAATGCTAACACTTTAGTTGAAACAATAATGTGAAGTATTTGTGTTCCAACTTATAGTTTAACTCTGAGCCAAACATCAAGATCCGTTCAACTGCTCTGATATGGTTGAGTAATAAACATTCGTCTATCCATCATACATTCAAACTTTTGCATTTATTATTAAGTTATTAAGAATAACTGAAACATTATAACAAATGTTGAAACTGTTTCAGTTTATTAGGTATACTCGACTACCAAGTCCTTGCACAAGACTAAACAAAGATAATGAAACCAATTTCTCTTACGATGTTGTTTAAAAATAGATTTTATTTAAGCCACTTTCATTCCCGCGAGTGTTTTACAGGGTAATTGAATCACATGAAATCGGGCGTGTGACCTGTTTCAGAACGAATTAAGCCTCTTCATACACAAGGCGACGGAAGCCTCCGATACCTTATGACTTTAGTATACAAGCGACTATCACAATACAAATCCATAGAGGTTCGTACACAGGCGCGCGTCAATGGAAGTCGTAAGGTATCGGAGACTTGCGTCGCTTTGTGTACGATGGGGCTAAGGTCTCCTTCAAGGACATGAACATCAGGCGACGCGTCTGGGGCTGCGCTAATTGTTCGCCAATTGTTTGTTGTGTGATTGGGCTGCTGCGCTGCGTGTAGCGGGTTCGAATTTATAAATTGCCGTATGTTTGTGTTTAAGGCAGCGCGCTTTTCGCACCAAGCCGCTTGACGCCCCGCATGTCCTTGAATGAAGCCTTAGGCTTTGGAAGTCTAGTATAGCATTATCAAAAACATGAATACATCAAATACTTCTCAATAGGCTTAACTCAAACAGTTAAAAAATATTTAGAAATAGAATAAAATAGAGAAGTCGTAATAGCATTTACAACAGACTAAGCTAAATAAAAGAATGATGCCAAAAAAAAATAATGATGGAACTAATATAGTTACATCATTCTATTTTTTATTCATCATTCATTTTATTCTGTTTATAAAATATTACTTTGTTGACCTTTTTTTGTGATGGTTGTATCATTGAATGTCCTAAGACCCTGGGCACAAAATTAATGGGCAACTCGCTGTTCGACCATGGACTATGCCCGGGTCGACCGTTGTGTTCCACGCGCGCCTCAAAAAGTTTCAGCATAGTGACGGGGCCACCCTGTAGAGGGCCAAAGCCTACAGGGGTCGCGGGACTCACTAATTACCGTGACCCCGGAACGTAAAGGGCTATTGAAGGACACTCTTGGTTTTAAGTCAGTACGAGTCGGACAGTCCCCCCCGTGCTGTCCTTGTGTTTTTTTTTTTGGTAACATCATCACATGAGTCCTCCCACCCAGGGCAGTGCGGGAGGGACTGGCAGACTTGTACTGACTAAAATTCACCGTGTTCCAATTTCAATTGTTCCATTGCTCTTTACGTTCCAGGGCCACCGTAACCTGAGACAGTCCCAAAACCCTTTTTATAGTCCCTTAGGTCAATACTCTCCACACCCCACTATAGTCTACGCTATGGTCAAATGTAGACAGAACGACTACCATTAATAAATTAAAAACTCTTACAAGACATTTCACATCCCGGTCTCCGCTAATCTACTTACTTTTATTAAGGCCAAGAAGTCTTAAGGTAGTAAGTAAAGCGTCTACAAACACTGCAGTCCTTGTCACGGCGACCAACTTTGAAAAGTCAAGCGGGGGAAATGCATAATTAAACATTTGTAAGTTCAAGTTATGAATAATTAAAACTTATTACTTAGCTCGTTATTACATTTTGCGTTGTTCTAGTTATGAATGTTTGTTGTGAATGTTTTATATGATGATGTTTGATATGCATTGCGTAGATAAGTTATGCATCTTAAATCAAATTTAGCTGACCGATGGAACGCTTACAGCATAGTTGATGGAACGGAACGCACGGAATATAATTGTAATATGATCACATCTTAAAAAATGGCATCTTTTATTATGTCTGGCTTCGTTCGCTCCCGCTACTTCTCAGCCTGGTCCGTATTTCTGTGTTTAGAGGTCATTGAAGAAGTATTTTTTTTTTTTGCGTGGTAAAATCATCAAATGAGTCCTCCCACCCAGGGCAGGGCGGGAGGGACTGTCAGACTTGTACTGACTAAAATCCACGGTGTCCTTCACGAGCCCTTTACGTACCGGGGTTACGGTGATGGGTAAGTCCCGCGACCCCGGCAGGCTTTGGCCCTCTACAGGCCCCGTCAATGTGCTGACACTCCTTGAGGCGCGCGTGGAACACAACGCGCCGTCGACCCGGGCATGGTCCATGGTCGGGCTGCGAGTCGCCCATTACTCGCTGCCCGCATGCCCGCGCCTACGGTGGCCGGAGATCGTCTGGCGACGTCCATCGCCGTGGGCGTCTACCACTGTCATTGAAGAAGTATTGGACAAGTTTTCAGCGTGCCTGTATCAATTTCTCTAATCTATTAACTATTTCGCGTAGCATAAAAAAAACTGATGGAATGTAAATTTATCAGTAGTGCTAACACGGCGTATAAAGAAATAAATACTTCGATTTTAAAATTGAAAATACACGTTTTCTATAAAATAAATCAATGTTATAGTTATGTTTGAAGAATAGTAATTGTGCTTTTCACCAAAATTTTTACCTAAATGCTAAAAGAACTAAGCCGATTTTTTAATAGAAAATATAAAGGAATTATTTTCTATTTAAAAATCGGCTTATTAAGTTTGCTTTTACGTCACGTTGCCCACTTTTGCCTCATATTTAGCCAAATGTTCAGTAAGATAAACTAAATAAAGATTTTCCTTAGTGTTTTGAATGATATTTTGATTTTTCCAGAAATATAAACTGAATGGAATTTATTGTATTTTTCAGACGTCGATTGTTGCTATTATTTTTTATTTAAAATCAACATTACACACATTTAGTGAGCATTACTCTTAAAAACACAAGATGGATATAATCAATTACATTATGTAATATTTTTACAGCTCACTAAAAGCATTTTATTTGACCTATTTCTTGAGATATCAAGATATTTTCAGAAATAAATTGAGTTAACTGTTGCCCGCGACTTCGTATGCATGAGAATCGCGAATTATATTACGAATTAAAATAAACCACTGGGTAGTGCGAAAGGGGAACTGCTTTTTTTATAAATCGAAGTTCAAAAAGACCTGATTATCTAACCTAGTTTTATAAATTATTGTTGATTTTTTTTTATGACCCACAGTAACAAGTTTTACCTTTGCCGAGGGTGCGTTTAAAATACTTTGGTCTCGTTTGTCGTGTCCATGGTTCTGTTTTCTCATTTGAATAAGCCTCAAACGTAACTCTAAAAGATGACAGTGAGACATGAAATAAATTAAGAAAAAAAAAACAACAACAAAAAAATTCTCAATCAGCACCTAAAATCCGCTTGACTCGCGGCCCCATCCTAAATGGACCCAGTGATTATGCCAATCACCTGCCGTTACACAGATAACTGGAGCATCGCCCTTCGCAAACGACTTCAGAATGTTACTTAACTTTCACAATACTGCAACTTACCCCGCTCGCCACTGACGTCGTTAAGTTAAAAGGTGAGGCTCGGTCACTGATACAGCGATCGCGAATGATAAGTGAAAAAAAAAACAAGATTGTTTATGTCGTCAAGATTTAATGTATTGTCGGAGGACCATCTTTGTTGCCTGACTTGCCTGTCGGGGTCGCGGGACTGTTTTATCAAGTACTCGAGACCCTGGAACGTAAGTGTTTATTAAAGGATCGACTGTGGATTTTAGTCAGTAAGAGTCTGACAGGCCTTTTCCCTCCACCCTGGGAACTCAGTGATGATTGAGATGACCAAAACAGATCCTTGTTTTCATGCAGGAGTATCTAACTATAATTTATAGCCAGTTAAATATCCTCAGCATTTTCCCAACTAGGTATATTGGGATCGGCTTCCAGCCGATGTAACTCGATATCAGTATTTTGCATAGAGCGATTTCCTATCTGACCAACCTATCTTTACAAACCTATCCTTACAACCCAACAACTGGTAAAAAGACCCCTTGGTAAGACTGGTTGTCAGACTTTCGAGATATAGTCCGCGCCACGACTCAAGTTCTTTTGACGTGACGCTAGTGTCTAAGTCATTATATTACAATGCATCAGAAAATGTATCATCACGAATTTTCTCCAGGTCAAGAGTGGTGGCGCGGAGTCTAGAAAGAGTAGATCTTTGACAGTCGGCCCGTTGAAAGACTGTCAAAGAATTACAAATGGCAGCCTACGTATAAAATAAGTATTACTTTTCTACCCTATCTTACAGCAGTGGCTCTATTTAATCATAATTCTTCTCCATTTACTCTTCAATAAATAATTTATGAAATAAGAATTTAATTCACAGTTTGTAACTTAAAACTTAAATCAGGTGCTACGACAAAGTTTTAAAATATTAACAAGAGACTGCTTACAGATCCTGATTTAAAATTCATCTGGAAAGAGAGTCGACTCCGATACTACTTTAATAACGGATTAGTATCATGGGTATTGCTTTTCATAAGTAGTTTCTTTTAAGAACTCGTGGCTAAATAAATACAGCCGCACAGGCCGATCTTCCGGGTTAAGCCGCGCTTGCCGAGGTTGGTCTGTGGATGGGTGACCATCTGTTATAGCGAGTTTCCTCCGTGCCTCGGAAAGCACGTAAAGCCATTGGTCCCGGCTGTCATTTGTAGATCTTTGTCAGTCGTTACTGTTAGTCAGAAGCTCTAATGTCTGACAACCAGTCTTACCATGGGGTATCGTATTACCCAGTTACTGGGTTGTGGAGGTCTGACAGGCAGTTGCTCCATGTAAAATACTGATAACAAGCTGCATCTGGGTTGTCAGGAAGCCGACCTCAATATAGTTGGGAAAAGGCTAGGCAGATGATGAAGTAGTTTGTTTTAGGAAATAGTACCCACTAGCTTTTGCCTGCGGTCTTTTAATTCCACAATCAATTTAGAACTTCACAATCAATTTAGCAAGTTGTAGCGCCAAAAATGATCATAAGAATGTTATTGTTGTTTCCCTTGGGAATATTACTGTTCCAGAAAGGTACCCTATGTCCGTTTCTGTGGTCGTGGGACTCATGAAATTACCGTGACGATGGAACGTAAAGGGCTATTGAAGGACGCCGTGGATTTTAGTCAGTACGAGTCTGACAGTCCCTCCCGCTCTGCCCAGGGCGAGAGGACTCATAAAATATGATGATTTTACCACGTTAAAAAATTTCCCATTCTGTACACCTGTCAACGTATATGCAATATTTTAGAATTCCCAGCAGTGCTGTTCACTATAAACACAGTCTTGTGATAGCGCGGGCGCAGAGTTCACGGCACGCTGGGATTAAAGTTTACTCTTCAGGTTCTGACAGCGACACTCCAACTCACCGCTTGCGATGCACCATCAGACGACCTCAAAGCCACCTCGTCGAAGACCACATCGTAGAGTCCAACGATGAGATTAAGAATAGATAATAGCATTGCAGTTCTGTTTTAAAGGCGTGAAAAGGTAACAAACATACCCTTACATCATTTGTACGAGTATCACCTCAGTATATCTTCTCCCAAGTTACTCTTACTCGCCATGATTTACCACGATAAGTCTATCTATCTATTCTCCTATCTCTTAAATCACTTACAACTTAATTGCTACCAACTTAAAGTTCAGCCATTTTATTTCTAACGCTGTCTAACTTACCGAAGCTTGCACTGCTCTTTCACTTTACGGCGTGTGGCAGTTAACGTTAGTTGTAAGAACTTGTTAGCCGTAAGCAGGCAGTAAATACTAGATGCAAATAAACACTAGCACGCAAACTTATCAGTTACGTCCGGCCAGCTTGATGCCTTAACTGTTTGTTGAAAATGTTGTAGAAAATTGTTGGTGAGTTTCTCTGAGAGTTGGTTTTGGAGATAAATTGTCTGTTTGAGAGATGTCATTTGATTTTATTGTGAGAATAAGTTCAATTAAGTAATAGTACTAGGATTTTTTAATATCAGTAAATACTAGATGCAAATAAACACTAGCACGCAAACTTATCAGTTACGTCCGGCCAGCTTGATGCGTTAACTGTTTGTTGAAAATGTTTGAAGTACTAGGGTTGCAGAAATTGTTGGAGAGTTTCTATGAGAGTTGGTTTTGGAGATAAATTGTCTGTTTGAGAGATGTCATTTGATTTTATTGTGAGAATAAGTTAAATTACGTAATAGTACTAAGATTTTTTTGATATCAGTAAATACTAGATGCAAATAAACACTAGCACGCAAACATATAAGTTTCGTCCGGCCAGTTTTATGCGTTAACTGTTTGTTGAAAATGTTTGAAGTACTAGGGTTGCAGAAAATTGTTGGAGAGTTTCTATGAGAGTTGGTTTTGGAAATAAATTGTCTGGTTGAGAGATGTTATTTGATTTTATTGTGAGAATAAGTTAAATTACGTAATAGTACTAGGATTTTTTTAATATTAGTAAATTGAAGATGCAAATAAACACTAGCATGCAAACTTATCAGATACGTCCGGCCAGCTTGATGCGTTAACTGTTTGTTGAAAATGTTTGTAGAAAATTGTTGGAGAGTTTCTATGAGAGTTGGTTTTGGAGATAAATTGGCTGGTTGAGAGATGTCATTGATTTTATTGTGAGAATAAGTTAAATTACGTAATAGTACTAGGATTTTTTTAATATCTGTAAATACGAGATGTAAATAAATACAAAATAGGAAGTTAACTTCCTAGCTTATATTTATTTACATTATAAATTTATTTGTCAGTTACGTCCAGCCAGTTTCATGCGTTAACTGTTTGTTGAAAATGTATGAAGTACAGTCAGCAGCAAAAGTAGATGATCAAAATCAGAAATTCAATACTAATGAACAGAGTTCACGTTAGAACTGTGTGGCGTCGAAGTGATTCAAAAGTATGTGATTGTAATTTACCAAACATTTATCAAACTAGTATCAGCACAGTTCTGGGTTGCAGAAAATTGTAGGTTGAGATTTATTTTTGGAGACCAAATGTTTGGGAGATTTTTGAGGGGATATCATTTTAGTTATAAGCATTATGTTAAAACTTACACTGTTCATATAAAAAATGTTTAGCTATCATAAATAAAATTTAAATGCCTACTCTTCAATATAAAATTAACTCTACGCGGTATTTTTTGCGAATACGGTGTTGATCCCATGAAGCAAGTCGTTCACTTAGAGCGGAAAAAAATACTACCTACATTTATTAAATAAACAAAACAGATTAATCGATATCTACTTCACACATTATTACCATACATAAAATGATTATGCAGACTTAAACCCATTTATTTCACAAACACGAGGTACCTTAGCACTCCCGATAATAAATTAAATCTGATAATGAAGTCTATTCGTTCTATTGCTACTCGTGAAAGAATCTCCTTGACCTGGTGTTGAGCCCCAAGGTCAACGTTGAGGGCTACGGGGCCAAAGAAAGGTTTAATATTTACATATAGTGATGAATGGGGGCTTTTAATCGATGCTGCTTTGCGCATGTATGGTGCTGACTAACTGTGGGGTTCGTTGGTGAAAATTTATTGGGTTATTCTGAAAAAATAAATGGCTTGCCAACAATTCTTTTTTGAAGTGAAAACTTCTTTAGCGGCGTTGTGCACTTTTTTTGAAATGGGTAAAAAATGTTAAACTCGCGTCAGGACACGTGACCTGGTCGAAAATTCGTAAGACGGCGCAGGGCGCTTGCGCGAATGTTCGTGTGTGTTTATTACTATTCAAGTTTTCACTTCTGCCGGCACTCCCAGAGTGCAACACGACGTTTTTTTTTATGAAACCATGGACAATTTACAATCGCATTAACGAACAAGGGAATAAAAATTGTTGCCAATGAGCACTTCCCTTCATACCAAAACACGTAAAACAAAAATACAGGCACCTGAAATGAGACATAAAATGTTTAATTTCTATTGGATTGATGTCCTACCTTTCACCATGTACGCCTAACATGGTGAAACGCTTGTACTTTCATTAAAGGTATGCCTTAATTTAAAAAAAAAAGTTCACTGAAAGTGACTTATGCCTGTATTATTATTGCAAATCTGTCAGCGTTGTTGCTGAGTTGAAAATGCGGCTTTAGTAGGCTATTTTACAAAAAAAAAAAAAAAATTGTCCGATAAATAGATTATAAAAAATGTTTGACCCATATGTTCTCTTTTGTTACGTAAACCAAAATTTACGAAGATACAACGCTTCTAAAAACACAAAACGTTAGTCGGTCGGTATAAGTTAAGAGGCGTTATGAATTTCGAAGAGTTTTATCTTTATCAATATTCTATGTTTTAAAAAATAATACGTGTGGATTAGTTTTCAATACTTATTCATACGGTAAACTACTACTATTTAGGCGTTTTTTTAGATGTCGCCTAGTGTTATCTAAAACAGGCATCACACAAAAAAATTGAATTTATTTAGCTAAGTTATGGTTTTGACAAAGCCTGCCGGGGTCGCGGGACTGTACGAATTACCGTGACCCCGGAAAATCAAGGGCTATTGAAGGACACCGTGGATTTTAGTCAGTACGAGTCTGACAGTCCCTCCCGCTCTGCCGTGGGTGGGAGGACTCATTTGATGATTTTACCACGATAAAAAAAATGTTATGGTTTTGATAAGTTTAAGTTTCTCACATCATAGTATACAGTAATGACGTTGCACACCACCAACAATATTATACGCATATACATCTTGCCTTAAAGGGACTCACACCTGATACAGGGGGTGTACAATATTGCTCCTTGTGACTACGGTGGTCGACCTCTTCGAGAGGATTAAAATCATCGTCCCATCGCTAACCGCTTTGATGAACCTCTTGTGCACAAATGGAGCGAGGAAAGTAATTCTCTAGAGGAAGCTTGTGTTGTGTTGTTGAGTCGCCTGACATTATTGCGGTCACTCAGAAGTGCACTGAAAATCTTGTGCCATAAGGATTATTTCAAAATAATGTAACATGTTTCGGTGCTAGATTCTCGCCTCTGCCTACTTTTTGTATTTTAGATTAAAAGCAGATATTTTTGAAAGAGATAAATGTGAAATAACGTCGGTAAAGTTGCTTTTTGATAGGAGTTCTATCTGATAAAGCCTTGACACAGGTTGCCAAAGGCTGAAGAAGAGAAGAGAAGAGAGAGCTTTCACCTTCTAGCCACCTATTGCTGAGTGTCTTCCAAGTCACCATTTCTGGTGCTCTTGTTTCATGACTATGCAGTTTCTTCTGGCCATTTTAACGAGATCGTGTGTCCACCTAGTTGGTTGTCTCTATACATTTCACTTTCGAGAAAGAGATTTATCAGACACTAATCTAGATGCCGAAAATATAAAATGGCTCCTGATGAGAAAATATTGAAAGCATGTCCCTAGTCATATGTAACGCATCTATGTCCTGCAATTGGACATAGAATAAATAATAAGTACTCCTAGAAATTGTGTTCATCTGTCACAAGACTGAAACTTAGTCCAATGTTTTCATTTTCATTTTTTTTTGTCCTTTGGCTTTGTGTTTGCTTTGTTTGGCATCCGGTTTGGTTTTAAAAACGGCCAGTATATATTTTCTACCATGGTACAGTACTTGTCTGCTGGGGTCGCGGGACCAAGGGATTACCGTGACCCTAGTACGTAAAGGGCTATTGAAGGACACCGTGGATTTTAGTCAGTACAAGTCTGACACTCCCTCCCGCCCTGCCCTGGGTGGGAGGACTCATTTGATGATTTTACCACGAAAAAAAAAAAGAAAAAAACCATGGTACAGACGCTAGCACGTGAACCTTCCCCATCTCATCATCGACAGGCCTGTTGGTCTAGTGGTTAGTGACCCTGACTGCTATGCCGGAGGTCGTGGGTTCGATTCCCACCCAGGACAAACGTTTGTGTGATGAGCACGATCATTTGTTCCGTGTCTAGGTGTAATTTATCTATAATATGTATGAATTTAGAAATATATAAGTATGTTTATCAGTTGTCTAGTACCCATAACACAAGCTCTGCTTAGCTTGGGACTAGATGGCGTTGTGTGATAGCTGTGGAATATTTATTATTATTATTAATATCTGTTATATTTTCCCAATCGAACACGTACATTAACGTAAAGTTGAGAATCTTTTAAATAAAGACAGCTTTGGGTAGCTTGATGTGCTGCCGTCTGTACCTTCTTTAATTTTATCACGTCTACTGTCAAGGGTAATTCGGCCCTGGCGACAAAGGGTCCTTGAAATAGCTCTATTTGTACAATAAGACCTTGTCTTCTTCATTATCAAGGACACAACAGAATAGTGGAATTGAAATTGTTCGCAAGAAATTAACAGTCGTGGCATGATTGTACTATTTGTAAAGTTAATTCAGAAAAATTGCCAATTTGAGTCGGATACATAAAGGGTTCTGTGAAAAATTTCAAGAAAAGCTATTGAATTTATTTTTATTATAACTATGGTACGAGTACCTACGCTTAGATGATTCGTTCATGTTCAGATAATGAGTGAAAGGCGACTAACAAAAGGAATTTATAAGGCAGAGGTGGTTGAGCCGGGAAGGCGCGCTCTAGAAAGATCTTCACTGACTTTATTGGTAAAGTGTTTCAGAAAGAACGGTTGCGTTGTACTCGCAATTAGCGTGCTAGATATATGAATGTGGATGAGGCGAAATGAGTATGTAAGGATCGTAGCAGATGCCGCTCTGTATAGTTTCTGCCTAAACCCTCGGGAAAAGGGCTTGAGTTTAGGTATATTTATGTTGACGTAGATCTGAACGATAGACTGTTACGCTGCATGTCGCGGCTTCCATCCCCTCGGACTAAAGCCTTTGTCAAACAGACAGGCGAGTCCGAAGCGATAACGAACCGATACGAGACATCAGTCCGATAGTTCGGTCACGCTATCGGATCGCTTTCGCTTTTCTATGTGACTGGATTCAAAAAATTCCACACATTACAAATAAAAACGTCACGCTTCGCATTCGCCACGCCTGTCTGTTTGACAAAGGCTTAAATATTTATATGATCTACAATTAGTTGTTCTCGGTCTGGGTGTATGTGTGTCTCATAGTTTGTAAACGCACCCAGGAGAAAATACTTAGTGAGAGGCAAAATTACAAAAAAAAGTAAGTAATACAGTCTCCCCCCTTTTAAAGAAAGAACCCTAAAAATCTAAGTCAGTGCGCCGAAACGGTTCAATTCAGCACAGTTATCACCCTGACACCGATGGTTTATAGTATCGCTAGGTGGATATTTAAAAGCCGTCGGCAGTTACCCTAATAATAGGGCTAAACGACGCGGCGTGATTAATGACCGGGCCCGGCCCGGTGTGTTGCTTAGTTTGACGTGTGTAGCTTCTGTGTTGAAACTACTCTGTGGTAATTACTTATACTAGTAATTTTCGTGATGAGTTTGAGATGTGCCTGTTGTTATGCCTTTATTGTGTTTTGAAGTTTGAATGATTTTTATTTGAGTGATTTTTGTTTTTTTTTGAAGTGAAAACTTCTTTGGCGGCGTTGTGCACTTTTTTGGAATAGGTAAAAAATGTTAAACTCGCGTCAGGACACGTGACCTGATCGAAAATTCGTAAGACGGCGCAGGGCGCTTGCGCGAATGTTCGTGTGTGTTTATTACTATTCAAGTTTTCACTTCTGCCGGCACTCCCAGAGTGCAACCCGTCGTTTTTTTTATACATGATTAAATCGATTAACACTCATTATTATAGTGTCAATCTTTACTGATATGATAAAGAGGTAAAATTTAATCTACGGAACTAATGATTACATTATTCATAAGTGCTCTAGACTTTAGAAATTATATGTACATCATGCTTATTCTAGATATCAGAATATTTGTCAACAAGTCGGAAAAAATAACAGTGCGGACAGGTAATGAGATGCCACAAGTTGGATCGGGGGTCAAACGTAACGCGATTGATGTGGCGGAAAGAAGGTAGTCAGTTTGTAAAACCTCCAGAACAAGCCTCTACTCTCGCGGAAATGCGGACGGCGAGTAATGGGCGACTCGCTGTCAAATCATGGACCATGCCCGGGTCGACGGCACGTCGTGTTCCACGCGCGCCTCAAAGAGCTGTCAGCAATATGAAGGGGTCGCGAAACTGCCTTATCACGTAACCGTGGCATCGGAACGTAAAGGGCTATTAAAGTATACCGTGGATTTTAGTTAGTAAAGTGAAAAGTCTGACAGTCCCTCAAGTCCTGCCAGTAATAAAAAAGTCTCTATTCTGTTTTCCATCTTTTCCTCGAACCATAGATTTAATTAAAGATGTTTGAACTTTTTCAAAGTATAAAACTCTATTTATATAATACCGGGAAACCGGTAAAACTAAAAGCTAATTTCCGGTTACTCAAAGCATTTCAATATTTTTAAAGTTTCAGGAATTGAAATTCTCAGTATTTAATCAAGTTACTTATTAGAATTTGTTGTTTGTCAGTTACTAAAGTAACTCGTAGTTATTTATCAGTAAATGAAAGCATAAAGATATTAGAATTTTGAAATGAATGCAGAGAAAACCTGGAGTGAAAATAAAGCATTTACGAGAATTCATTAGTCGTCTCTTCCCTTACTGGTTAGCAAATATAATAAATACTGGGAAATAAATGCGCTGCGACATTTTCTCTTATCGATGTTACTCTGTTTTCATTTGTAAACAGTATTATGAAATGATTTAGTTGGTAAAATTTCTTCATTAAAGGTTATTTTAGCATGCACAAATAGAGCCAACATTTGAAAATAATGAATAGAGCAGTCATAGTGAAGCATCTTCTTCCAGACGAAGATATGCTGCGCAGACCTAGAATTGAGATAACGGCAGGATAAATGCGATTTGAATTCGTATTCCAAATATTAAATGTTATGAAAAATACTAGGTTTATCTTCGTAGATAAGCCTAATCCATAGATAAGTCTAATATTTTTCATAAATTTTAATATTTTTAAAAGTTTTGTTTTATTTTTCGTTTTGTATGAAATATTTTTGTTTGATTTAAAATTATACACAAGCCTAATATAACTTTAACGATATGACAAGTTCATGCATACCTATTACTGAGTGATACATCTATGTCGTTATTGATTGTGAAGTTTTCTTAACTTTCCTCACACTAGTAACATATTTACATCAGTCATAAGCAGCCAGACTTAGAACAACTATGTAGATACATGTAGGCCACACAAATATTTGTTCCGTGCGGGGAGAGAACCCGGGACACGTGGTGCAGCAGTTAATCGCGCAGCCACTACGCCAATTATGGCAGATCATTTACCTCGAGGATGAGAGCGCTTTTTTTCATCTTGATGAAATCATCAAATGAGTCTTTCTACCCAGACTTGTACTTATTAATATCCACGGTGATCCTTCAATAGCCCTTTACGTTCCAGGGTCACGGTTACCTGCTGAGACAGTTCTGCGACAGGCGATGGATTGAAGAAAATTCTCTTTCCCAGTCCTCTCCTCTTTTACAATAGAAACTAGGTTCCCTATCATCATAATCATCTGTCTAGTATTTTATAAACTATTATAGTGAGATCTGATTCAGAGTTTTAATAGTTTTTTCCAGTACGGATGAATACCAGAATCTGACAATAAGCAATATTGTCTTCCTATTATTTTATTTTCTATTGTCTTCCCCAATTCATGTTGTATTCGGTAATACTTTGGTAAAAGTGGTTGTCAGACTTTCGTGCCAATGTTTACTTATGATGTCTGTTAAAGATCTGCAAATGAAAACTGAGATAAAAAGCTTTAACTGCTTTTAATTTTATAAGTCACAGAAGAAACTCAGTTACCAATATGATAAAAAGTAAGTTACCGGTGCTACTCTAACAATAGGTAAGTAACCAATTTTTTTTAAAAGTGACGTCACATCAGTACAAACACATTTGTGTACCAACAAAACAGACCATGGAAGTACGTTTGACATCATTCCAGAGCAAAACCACCTGAAAATTAAGTCAACAACACAGACAAACCCAAAGGGCACCCTTCTTTTGTTTTACTTTTCACTGCTTGCATTTTGTTTAAATAAAAGTCTGCGTTTATTAAATTTAACAAAAGGGACTTGTTACAAAGGATGATTTCGTATTATGTGGTTCACAAACCAACGGATCATGATTCGATGAATATTTCAATGGAATTTCAAATTGAGGAATAATAGATAATATACAAAGCGACAGTTTGTTATTTACCGAATGTAACAAATAAATATGTATTTAGTGGCTTTTGTAGACATTTCACAGAACTAATTATTCAAACGTGGCAGTAGCCTAAATCAATAATGTTATTGAACAAAACGTATAGTAACTTTAACTGAAGTGGTACCCTGTTTTGTATTATTTACACAAATAAAAAAAAACCCTTTTATTTACCAAAACTCACACACATTCATAGATCTAAATACAATTTAATTGTATTTAGGACATGAAATCACTTCGTATATAAGATTCCGACCGATTGTGGCCACAGCGAAGTGATATTATCAATAGCATAAAAAATATGCTAAGTTAAATTAAAATCCGGGCACGCCGCAATCGCGGCGGTAAGACCCCTCTTTGAGGAGTGGCTGGATAGGCGTCACGGCGTCCTGACCTACCGCATGACGCAGGTCCTCACCGGACACGGAAGTTTCGGGAGGTTCCTGTGTCTGATAGGGAGGGAAGAAACGCCTGGGTGTCACCACTGCGAGGATCGTCCGGAGGACACGGTGGAGCATACGGTGCAGGACTGCCCCGCTTGGGCAGAGCACCGCCGTGTCCTCACGACGGCGATAGGCGGAGACCTCTCGCGCCCGGCATTGGTCGAGGCTATGCTGCGGGGCGAGACGGAGTGGGAAACGGTCGCCTCCTTCTGCGAAGTGTCATGCTCGTGAAGGAGGAGGCGGGCCGCCTGAGGGAGAGGACAGCGTCCTCCCTCCACCCCAGCCGCAGTGGTAGACGCCCACGGCGTCGGACGTCGCAGGACGATCTCCGGCCACCGTAGGCGCGGGCATGCGGGCAGCGAGTAATGGGCGACTCACTGTCCGACCATGGACCATGCCCGGGTCGACGGCGCGTTGTGTTCCACGCGCGCCTCAAAGAGTGTCAGCATAGTGACGGGGCCTGTAGAGGGCCAAAGCCTGCTGGGGTCGCGGGACCAAGGGATTACCGTGACCCTAGTACGTAAAGGGCTATTGAAGGACACCGTGGATTTTAGTCAGTACAAGTCTGACAGTCCCTCCCGCCCTGCCCTGGGTGGGAGGACTCATTTGATGATTTTACCACGATAAAAAAAAAAAAAAAAAGTTAAATTAAAATCAAATCAAAAATTCACAATTACACTAGATTTAACCCTCAATCACTTAACCTAATATTCAAAGTAATAAATTATAAAATATGTGCGTTTTAACAAAATCAGCATAAGCAAAATTATGTAATAGGAAATAACCGGTTTATTTCCGGTATATTTACACCGTCGTCTTACAAAAATAAATAAAATATCCGACATGAAATACCTCTAGGCGCTATTTTTTTTATCATGAAATAATGTAATAAATAAGTGAAAAATGAATAAAGGAGATAATTTTTATCCAAATAGACCCACCCTGTAAAAAATGTTTAACACCCTGTTAAAAATGTTTACGTATCAAACTGTAGAGTATACCTACCCAGCACACGAGTCGAGCAGATCATTCAATCTCCATTTTCTATGAGACATGGGTGTTTCTAACTACGCCTTGCGTCATAATAATGAATAATATTTTTAAATTATTTAAATCTCGTAAATACCTATTTTTTTATTATGAGCGTGCATGAACGTTTACTAGTCATTGGATACATAAACTGGACTGCCGTTGTAAGACGACTAAAAGTCACGGTGTATATATATATATATTTTTTTACAATTGGCGTAGACGCAGATGGCAATAAAGATTCACATAATGATCACTGTAACAAAAGCCAAGTCAAAATCATTTGGCTAGAAACCTTGGCAGGTAGAATAAAACCTAAACGAAATGGTTGCTAAAAGACTAGAGGGAAAGTGTTGGCAGATCCGGGTCAGCGAGTGACCTACTAAGCCTCACGGATAAGACCTGGGTGGGTCTGAGCCAAACGGTTAAACGCCAAAATGTTGTGTTACTATTTTGGATGGCAGTGAGTTCATATTTTTTATCGAGAGACAAGTGAAAATAACAAATAATTGTAATATTTTTAAAGTATTATACGCACTGCCGTCCTCTAACTAAAAGGCCGTTAAGTGCAAAAAGTAGTTTTCGAGAAAACGCTAAAATTGTGAATTGATGTCTCTTGAAAAGTATGCTATCTAGGAACAAGGCTGCAAATTATATGTGTAGGCATAGTTTTATTGCGCAATATGTTATATGTTTAATTCATTTATATTTATTTAAATTCATTTTCTAATTTTTAATTATGCATTTTATGTAGTTTAACTGCACAGCAATCTTCCTGTATCTCCTAAACTATTAATCATAGAAAAATGATTCTTAGACCAAAAGATAGAGCATCGAAAGTTGTATAAGACTACATTAAAAAGTGAAAAACGAGCAACTGTGGCTTAACGGCCTTTTAGTTAGAGGACGGCAGCGCATGCGTCGCGAATTTCAAAAATTTCTATGGAATGAAAAATTCGAACCGAACCGAATTCGAATTCGGATGTCGCTAGTTCACATAACGCTCGCGGGTCGAATTTTTCTTTCCATAGAAAAATCTTTCACAATAGTGTAAGTTAGCTATATTTTTTGGACATATTCATTAAAACTTTAAAATAGTAAAGTTAGTAAAGTGTTCTCTGCTAATTATTGTAAAATGTTTAGATAACAGCTATACTTTCTTTTCACCTACCATAAGCTTATTTTCTTACAGACATCAAGTACAATTAAGTCGACACTTGCGTCAACATACATTTCCGTGGCAACGATTTTGATATTTGTTTGTATTTTGACGGTTTTAAACGATTTATCGTCAAAATGGGTCATGATTGAAATTTGTCGATTGTAGATAACAATGACGGTGGACGGGAATCGACCTATTTGTACGTCAACGTCCCATCCACCCTCTATATTGTTAGTTGGTCTCAAGTTATAAACCTGTGAACCATTTCCTCTTGTAGCACGCTCCTATCAAAGATCCGGAAATAAGATACTCCTTTTAAATGCTTTATTACACTTCAAAGAACAAATTCTTTATTGAGGAAGTCTGATCAAGATAATTATGGCTTCCTTTTTACATCATTATCAAAACGCGACTACGGGCTTTTTCAATTTCTCAGTAATTACCAGCCCGGAGTTTGGATGCTGGCGGTATACCACCGTCTCTAGTCTCTGGTCCTGTGCTTGATCTCTTTCTACCTATGTCAGATTGCCGACCCATCGGACTATGTACAAAGGAACAGAGAGTGTACCTGTCACTGCGCACACACTTTGGAACTGTGATATCTCGCGCGCAGAGGACTATTCTCTGCTTAGATTGGCTGCCGTGGCCGAAACTGGTCAGGAGGACTGTTATTCTATTATTATACCAAAACCAAAGTACTAACTTATAAAATAATAAAACGTGGACATCTCAGGACAGACATACAACTTCATAAAATATGAAAACTACCTGGTCCGTTTACGACATGATCCCGATCGGATATTTCAATCCACTTCAACTTTGCTCGTTGGATAATGAACTCAAGTACAGATAAAATATGGACGGAATTGGATTGATTCAAATTCCAATCGTATCAGGCGGTCATTCGTGTAAGTTGTAGGGGTGCGTGCTTTGAAGTTCTCAAATGCTTTCGTTTTGTATTAGCTGCGATTTATTTTTAAATTGTTTTGAGGGCTGAAGAAGGTATTAAAGTATTCATTATAATTATAACGTCTATTTTCCATAAAAAATATAAATAATATTTCTGGTTTTATAACTGGAATAACGTGAAATGTTTACCTAAATTTATAGTTATCTAACACACATCGGCGTGGCTGTTTGTCAGTACATTTAATTTTTCACAGGAACTCAATACCAAAAAACAGAAAATACTTGTTTATTTATTGCACATTATTTACGTAATTTAAAAAATTAAAAAAAAATATATATACTAAACCTTTAAAATATATTATTGACTTTCATAGCAATATAGCTGTGACGGCCCGGATTTACGAGGTGTAGGTCGTGGATTCGAAACCAGCCAGCTTAACTTTGTGTAATTTATTATACGAGTATCACCACTGCTCTCAAGACGGTTAAAGAAAACAACGTAAGGAAACATGCATGTCTTAAACCCAAAAATTCGAAGAGATATAACATACTACACTACGACCACCCTTTTTTTATCGTGGTAAAATCATCAAATGAGTCCTCCCACCCAGGGCAGGGCGGGAGGGACTATCAGACTTGACTGACTAAAATCCACGGTGTCCTTTAATAAGTACCGGGTAGTACGTACCGCGGTCACGGTAATTCGTGAGTCCCGCGACCCCGGCAGGCTTTGGCCCTCTACAGGGGGCCCCGTCACCATCCTGACACTCCTTCGACCCGGGCATGGTCCATGATCGGACAGCGAGTCGCCCATTATTCGCCGCCTGCATGCACGCGCCTACGGTGGCCGGATCGTCGTCGTCTTAGTATGCACTAAATTTGTTAACGTACAAAAAAAACGGATCTATCAACACACCGCCATCTTTAACCACTTACTCAACCCAAACCATAATACAAATATCATAATCATAAAAGAATCCGCGACAGCCCTAACATGTAACGTATATCTGTAGTACGGAAGTCCCTATCTCCCTGAGATCCGGATACCGTCGGCTACGGTAAATCAATCTACCATTTTTGTCTTCCATCTCATATTTCATATTTACCTCGACATTAGTGTAAATGTGTATTTGCCCCAGGAAGCCTGTAACACAATCTTGGGAACACCCCTTTGTTTTCTTGTGCATGGTTTTCTTTATTTCTTTTCTTGCTTTTTTATTTATTCATGACTGAATTGTTTTGTGGTGGCTCGTTTTTTCAATTGATTTTGTTTTTGGTTAATTTATTGGGGCTGTTTGTGTGTTTTATTGGTTTCTTCTCTATAGAAAGAATTATATGTGCAAGAAATATGCAGTATTTATTTCTATAGTAGCTAATCTTCAGAAGAGTTATCTGTTATAGTTAAGTTCTAAGTATTAAATTAGGTTAAAATGTACGTTTTTATACGTGACCGTGTCGACTGTATTGAAAGAACTGGCAAGAACCGATGGTGATAGTGATTATCAGGAACACAGTTGAAAACAGAAAAGGTGAAAAAACGAAATCCAAAATGGCCAGTTTAGCGGAGTTGCTATTATCTGTAATTTTTATTATCTAATATGTTTCAATCAATTTTACCTCAATAAATATCAAACATTCGTAACATGGATTATTCTCCAGCGCCTCTATGAATGGCGCGTGGAGGCGCAGCGTCGGGGCGAATCCCCGCTGCCTCGACAAGTCGAGTCGCGGCGGGAAGAGCTCCGGCGTGATCTCAGGGCAGTATGGAGGGAGCGACTGTCGCAACCGAGGTCCGGGCACGCCGCAATCGCGGCGGTAAGACCCCTCTTTGAGGAGTGGCTGGATAGGCGTCGCGGCGTCCTGACCTACCGCATGACGCAGGTCCTCACCGGACACGGAAGTTTCGGGAGGTTCCTGTGTCTGATAGGGAGGGAAGAAACGTCTGGGTGTCACCACTGCGAGGACCGTCCGGAGGACACGGTGGAGCATACGGTGCAGGACTGCCCCGCTTGGGCAGAGCACCGCCGTGTCCTCACGACGGCGATAGGCGGAGACCTCTCGCGCCCGGCATTGGTCGAGGCCATGCTGCGGGGCGAGACGGAGTGGGAAGCGGTCGCCTCCTTCTGCGAAGCAGTCATGCTCGTGAAGGAGGAGGCGGGCCGCCTGAGGGGGAGGACAGCGTCCTCCCTCCACCCCAGCCGCAGTGGTAGACGCCCACGGCGTCGGACGTCGCAAGACGATCTCCGGCCACCGTAGGCGCGGGCGGGCATGCGGGCAGCGAGTAATGGGCGACTCGCTGTCCGACCATGGACCATGCCCGGGTCGACGGCGCGTTGTGTTTCACGCGCGCCTCAAAGAGTGTCAGCATAGTGACGGGGCCTGTAGAGGGCCAAAGCCTGCCGGGATCGCGGGACCTAGGGATTACCGTGACCCCGGTACGTAAAGGGCTATTGAAGGACACCGTGGATTTTAGTCAGTACAAGTCTGACAGTCCCTCCCACTCTGCCCTGGGTGGGAGGACTCATTTGATGATTTTACCACAATAAAAAAAAACATGGATTATTCTATTCTATTGCTTAAGTAACAGAGTAAATAATTGGTAAAGAACAGTTTTAGAAACATTGATTTTAGCAACGTTGCTAAAGTGGATAGTTTAAACCCGTTGATTAAAGGCAAATACAAGAGTCATTATAGCAAAAATAAATATTACAAAAACTTATATTAGATACTAGCTTCCGCCCGCGACTCCGTCCGCGCGGATGTCGGTCTTCGCGTGGATGGTTTATTTCCCCATTTTGAGTAACTCTGACAATGACATCTTATAAATATTACGGCGCTGAATCCACTGCAGGTAATGCAACGTGTGTTCGCGGTTCTACAGAACAACGTCTATGAATAAAACTGAAAAATAAGATTTTTTTTCTACGTATTTTTCCAGGATAAAAAGTATCCTATGTTATGCCCAGGATAATAAGGAATAATTATACCAAGTTTCATCGAAATCGAACCGTTAGTTTTCACGTGATGCCTGCACAAACAGACAGACAGACAGACAGACAAAAATTTTTTTAATCATATATTTGTGTTTGGTATCGATCCAGCAACACCCCCCGTTATTTATTTTTTCAATATTTTCAATGTACAGAATTGACCCTTCTACAGATTTATTATAGTATAGATAGATTAACACTAGAATAATTTGTTTAAGTATTTATCCTTGATTATACGGCGAAAATTACTTTTAAATCGAATACCACAAGGAAATGCAGAGTATTACATTTAACGTACCTGCTTCAGGTTAGGATACTTAAATGAGTTTGTGAGCTATCCCACAGAGGAAATGTGAACATGATACACTTGAAGAGCAGATTAAGTTTATACTTCAAAGATAAAGACAGAACATGAGGAGACAGAAGGTCTGTTCCATACGATGAGTGAAAACATACGAATGAACATAATATCATTCACGAGCAATAGGGTATTTGAAATAATGAAATTTGTCAGATTATCAAAAAATATTTGAAACGTATTTTTTCTTTTGCTACGTAAACCAAAATTTACAAAGATACTACACTTTTAAGCCTTTGTCAAACAAACAGGCGTTGCGAATGCGAAGCGTGACGTTTTTATTTGTAATGTTTGGAATTGTTTGAATCCAGTAACATAGAACAGCGAAAGCGATCCGATAGCCTGACAGTACTATCGGACTGACGTCTCGCTTCAGTTCGGTATCGCTTCGGAAACGCTTCTCTTTCGCCTGTCTGTTTGACAAAGGCATTAATATTAGTAAATCATTACAAAGTAAGTACAATTTTTACTTACTTCTCACGTCACGAGCCCCCACTCTCGAAGTTTGATGCGTTATAATATCTTTGTAAATATGCATTGATTTAACGAAAGAAAATATACGTGTTCATTATTTTTCAAAATTCTAGCTGACGGTCGCGGGACTGTATGAATTACCGTGACCCCGTGACGTGAAGGGCTATTGAAGGACACCGTGGATTTTAGTCAGTACGAGTCTGACAGTCCCTCCCGCTCTGCCCTGGGTGGGGGAAGGCTCATTTGATGATTTTACCACGCAAAAAAAGCCTCGAGAGTTTCTTCGATCTTTTAGTAAAAACCCTACAAAAATCCGTTCAGTAGTTTTTGAGAAAATCAATTACCCACAGACCCATAGCTTATGGGGACTTTTTGATAAGTATAGAAATAAGAAAGATGTTACATTATTAACATCTCTTTCATTAGAAAGAGATAGAATCCGTTCATCATAATGTATTGAAAAATAACACTCACTCTATTGCAAACACTACAATATACATGTAGTGGGCAGTCCATGTACAAGATCAGTGTCGGAATCACATAAATTTGTCAAAGGATGATTGATGTCTTGGTGCGGTGGCTTATCTCCCGCCGCAGGCTGTGCGGGTATGCGCCCTCTACTCCACTGAAGGCAATTAATCGAACTAACACTAACGATGTAAAAGTATCAGTGTCATAGAATTTATGATTAGATTTTCAATGTTGGTACCAATACTTAATAAACATAACGATAAAGGTATAATTTTGTATTATTATTGACCTTTTTAATTTAACATTTAATTAAAAAGGTCAATAAATTGCTATTTAAAAAAAAAATGCAGTGGTAGACGCCCACGGCGACAAACGTCGGCAGACGATCTCCGGCCAACGTAGGAGCGGGCATGCGGGCAGCGAGTAATGGGCAAAGAGTGTCAGCAAAAATGACGGGGCCCCCTCTAGAGGGCCAAAGCCTGTCAGGGTCGCGGGTCTTATGATTTACCGTGACCCCGGCACGTAAAGGGCTATTGAAGGACGCCGTGGATTTTAGTCAGTACGAGTCTGACAGTCCCTCCCGCTCTGCCCTGGGTGGGAGGACTCATTTGATGATTATACCACGTAAAGAAAAAGAGGGGTACAAAGTAAATTTAAGTTAGGTGTCTTGCCTTATTTTACTTGACTTGCTTTATTCTGAATCATTTCTGTTAACTAAATAGTGATGGCGATATTGACCATACCAGACTATTTATGGAACTTAATATAGATGGAGACAGGACAATTTATTTTTCAAAATTTTTAGTGCTTTTTTAATCTCGGTACGGTATGTGTGGAATAATTTTTCAACCTACTTGCGAGAGAAGCCTGCGGTAATAGCTAGTGGGTAATTAAATGATTATATCAAGCACTAACATTAATAGAAAAAAAATAACGGTACATAGCTTGAAAATTAAATTAGCTTTAAAGCACCTATTAAATCACAATAATAAAATAATACTAATTTCAACCATCAGACTTTAAAAGAGCCAATGTTAGTGGCATAATTATTGCTAACCAAAATGCAAATAATAATAATCTAATATTTGTATACAGTGATTACAATATTAATCAATATAAAAGGATAACACGTAGCGATTACGCTACGAGCTACGCCGTAGCAATACGTAGCCGGACGCGTAGCAGCGTGGCACTACGAAGTTTTGAATGAAATGAGTTTTTAATTCGTTTCGTATAATTTTGTCATTTTCCTTTATGTTTTTCGTACTTTAAAATTTTCATATTCACATGCGCTTTGAGAACAAATTAAAAATTCGTAGAGCCATTTTATTTTAATGAAAAAGTGATTATATTTTAGTGCTACGCTCGTCACAATTGAAATATCGAATATGCATTTTTTCCGATTAATCACCCCGTTTACTCATAATGGGTTGGCAATTTCAGACTTTTATTTAACTCCAGGTTTCCTTAGGACATTTTCCTTCGTCTTTGTAAGTGATGTCCAAGATAAACTTTTGAAAACATATGAATTGAAAAAATCACACAGGTAACGGCCCAGATTTGAACTCACAACTTCTCGCATAAGAGTCGTTTCTCATGAGATCCTAACCCCTGGGCTATTACGACATTATTTAACATAACTCACTATTAAAAGATTTTTCACGGTATTTACATTATTTGTTTAGTCTACGCATCGACACTTTCAGGTAAAATACACAAGGCGACGTAAGTGTCCGATACCTTACGATTTTGGCATCCACTGACGCGTGCCTGTGTGCGAACCTCTATGGATTTGTATTGCGATAGTCACCTGGATATCAAAGTCGTAAGGTATCGAAAAATTTTCGTTGTCTTGTGTACAAAGGGACTTAAAAGTAATGTTTTGTTTTTATTGGGAGAAACCCACCACATTTTTCCCAAACCATTGCAACTCCTGAGAGCCAGAATCAACAGTGGCAACCACCAGAAAAGCGCCGAGACAATGAAGCTCGATGTGTCCCGGAGAATGAATTTACCTGTCTAGGATCGTGCAACAAAATTAATCAAAAAAGAATAGTGGAGGAGTAGGATGTACCTGTATATAGGTTTTCCGCCAGTAGCCTTCCCCGCTCGGAACCACAGCACCATGTAGACCCTGTCCTCATTAGTGTCGGGTGTGACGTCACACGGCAGTGACGCCGTGCGCCCCAGCACTGCGTCCACGTCCACCGTCGACACTGCAACAATGAAAACATATAATTTTAGATACAAGAAAAACTTGAAATGCCAGCGTCAAAACGAAAAGTTTTATTTAAATACGTTGCAAAGGTATACGAAATATGATTATTTGCTCTTTTTTTTTTTAAGTGGTAGAATCATCAAATGAGTCCAATGAGGGCAGAGCGGATGGGACTGTCAGACTTGTACTGACTAAAATCCACGGTGTCTTTCAATAGCCCTTTACGTTCGGAGTCACGGTAATTAGGATAAGTCCCGCGACCAACTAGGTACTTAGCTAGCTAATTTTCGTCTAGTAAATCGGAAAAAATAATAACGCGGGGAAAGCGATGGGTGATCGGGGACGAAAACTTCACGTTAATGAAGTCGCGGTCGGTAGTTAGTTAAATGTAGCTTTTATAGTCATTAAACAGATTTTTAATTTTGTGAATTTAACCATCAAATGACAAATTTACGTATAGATTGTAAATTCATTTAAAAAAGACCATTAATAATACGTAAACAGAAGTAAAATGCACTAAATTACTGAAATAAAACACAAAATGGATGAAACGGCACTCATCGGTTACAGTGATGATGATAATTTTAGATGAAAGTTCAAAAACTTTTATAAATTATTAGTTACTAGCGACGCGCCGCACGGTGGGCTGGAATCGTCAAGTGGGGACTTAAGGATTAAAATGAGTATTTTTGAATTTTATGTACTAATACAAATATTTTTTGTTATATGTAATTTTTTTATACTTAGTATTTTTCGAGTTATAGACCCCTAAACTTTGTATGAAATATTAATCGGTTTTTGGTTTAATCTGACATGTTTTAATATTGTATTACAGAAATATAGCAAAAAACAAATTATTGGTAAACATTCTACATCACCCTTATTACGTCATTTGTTTTTAACAATACTCAATAGTGCCGTGACCCTCATTAACGCATCGTCCATTGAGCGCAGCAAAATGATGACGTGTCATTATGTGATAGGATGATGAATAGCAGGTAAAAAATGATACGGTTACATTTGAAAAACAACCATCCTCAGTACGTTGTTACACATCGTAATAAACGCACTATCCTATCTCACATTTTCGGAATACTAATACTATTTATTACGTAAAAATGTTCGATTTGTTGTCAAATATTGATATTGTTGTGCTATTAAAGGAAAGTGGAAGTTTTAAAAATAATAGTGTTTTATATAGTGCTATTAAATCTAGATTAGTCCCCACTGTGTTAAGTGCTGAAAACGATAAAGCGGTAAAAGCGTTTTGTGCAAAATATTGCTATATATCTGCAAAGGAGACGGCAAAATGCTCATAGCAAAGAGGAATTGTTCAGCAACAATAATAGTGAATGGTTATCATCGGAAATAAAGTGGCCTGATTTCATTGTAAGTGCATTTGAAAGAAACCAAGACTCTGTTCCTAGTACATCAAGTGAACATGAATCTCCAGCAAAAGTGTCTACTGCCACGTCAACGAATGTAAGTCCCAGAAAACCATTTTGTGAATTAGGACCTAAGCAAAAAAAGAGACGTACAGAACATATTCATACAAATATGACTACAGAGGAAATATCTCATGCATACATTATGAAATTACGAGAGGATGGTAATCAAGGAATATCTAAAATCCTCGAACACCTACTTAAAAATCCACAGGATGTGCAAAAAGCGAAAGATAGTCTTTTAGGTAAAAATGAAAAACCTAAATTTACTCCAGATGAAACTTTGGGACTTGTTTTGTCCCTTAAATTAACAAAGTGGCAATATAATACTTTAAGAAAAAGTATCAAAGAGAAAAATGTCGACATGTTCCCTTCCTACTACAAGGTGCAAAATGCAAAACAAGAATGCTACCCGCCAAAAGATGATATCACCTTAACAGATACAACTGCTGGAATAAAATTGCAGCGTCTATTAGATATAACCACCAAAAGGATATTATTCAAAGCAATCAATATTGATAGCACAGACTTTAAGGAGATGACAATGATAAGCAAATGGGGAATGGATGGTGCCTCGAATCAAGCAAACTATAAGCAAAAAATGACAACGGAGGACAAATTGGACAGTGCTTCGACATATGATTCAAGTATTTTTATGGGTAGTTCAGTACCAATAAAAATTATTTCTGAGGAACAAATTATCTGGGAAAACGACTCACCAAATTCTTCATATTGGTGTCGTCCAATATTTTTCAAGTTTGAAAAAGAGAATAAATCAACGATTTTAAGAGAGAAAACCGAAATTGAAACGGAGATAAATGAATTGAAGGAAACAGAAATTAGCGATTAATGAAGAAGCGGCTGAATCTAGAAATAAAGACTTTAGGCGATATCGCCAACACCATTCAAGGAAAGTCTGCAGAAGAGCTAATAATGAGGATATTTTAAATAATTTAATAATTAGTTCAGACCCAGTTAGTATATATCATCAAAACGTCATAAAATGATACGGAAACACAAACCATTTTCAGAAGAAGCGAAAGCCATGCTTCTTTTATCTACAACATTTGAAGATGATGAGCGGGAAAATTTGTTAATGTGGAACATTTAGAGAACGAATCTGAATCTGATGAAATTGTCTAAGTGATAATTTTGTGAGTGCGTGTGTTTGTGAGTGAGTTTGTGAGTGTGCGTATGAGTGGATTAGGCCTCCTGGAGACACCACTGATAAAAAAAAACGCGCTTAGTTCTCTACCTCAAAGGTGGTGTGGAAAAGGGAATGAAAAACAATTTTCTCCAAAATCGAAGAAAATCGAAGCAAGTGCTATATCGGATAATTTGCCTAAAAAATAGCGCAATCGAATACCGAAAGCGGTTATTTGAGAACTCTTGAGAATTAAAAGTTATTCATATAAAATCAAATTTCTCCATACAAAAATAAATTCAAATCGTTATAACTTTTAAAATATTAAGTATATACAAAAATCGCAGAAGAAAAATTTCTTGTATTTAGTGGTAGATCACCAAGCCGTCTTTATTTTTTTTTTAATTGCTTATCAATTTTCGTGAATCCCTAAGTCCATTAGAGCTTGATTTCAGCCCACCGTGCGCCGCTCGGGTGCAATCTATACTTTATTATGAATGTTAAATACCTATAAACCTTCGTTTTGCATCACTCTATTTATTAAAAAAAAACGCGCATCATAATCCGTTCCGTAGTTTTAAAGACGCAAGCATACATAGGGACAGACAGACAGCGGGAAGTGACTTTGTTTAATACTATGTAGTGACAAATTAACCCGACTGTGGTAGAACTAAAATGGAGTTGAATGTCTTAGACGAACTCTTTCAATTTCAATTCAAGGAGCTTTTTCACCCTAATAAATCGGTTATTAGATACCTTTTTCCCTTGCAAAAAATAAGCTCAGAAAACACTTTTAGGTACGTTTGCTTCCCCCTGAAGTCTTTTTTCAATTAGAAGACATGGTTATTGTCTCAAGGACGGCTTTCAAAGACCAATCACAGCCCATTGGCTTCGTCCTCACCCTAGACTTCTTCTTAGTTAAACTTTAATTAATTTTAAGTCTGCCCGTTATAGAGGGTCGCGTGTTACTCATTTTAGGTTCTACTCCTCATTATTTCTTTCATTATCCCTCCGCCCTCCCAGCCGGCAGTGCTACCCACAAGCACATAGTGCGCACGTTATTACACGTTATAATACAGTCTTAAGCCTCTCTGTACCCCTCAATAGTCGCCCTCCTGCGCCATAATTATACTATAACCGCTGTAAATTACACCAAGAATTTTCTCATACATATACCTCTTCCGTTTGGTTAATTTAATACAAGTTACGAGCTTACGACCCCGCCGCATGAGCGACTCGACGAAAACTTATCACGAAAATTCCCTTTTATGAAAAACATAATTTTATTCACATTTTTGTTTTCTTTAGTGTCGCAAGGAGCGAGTGAGAATACACGTCGTTTGTTAGGTAATATCAACGAAATTGTGGTCGTACGTACAAGCTTGCTTCTACACAGCCCTCATACTCGTTAGATTAAAATGCATGCATACCCTCTGTACAGAGTACGAAAGCAGCGCAGCGGACGAAAGCTAATTTCAGCACCCCAAATCGTCGACACAAAACATTCATGGCTGGCGCTCTCGACTCGGGGAACAGGCCCTTCTTATAACTCCAAAAAAAAGAATGCCTAAGTGAATATCACTGTTATTCTGTACTTACATCGTTACGATTCCTGGCTTCCCTTTCTCGAGGCGATAAAGAGCCCATGAATATAAATAGACGCAATATTAAAACGCTCCGTTTCCACACCGCATGAAATAATCTTCTTTTCTTTAAGGAAAAACTGTCACCGTGTTGGGGGCAAGTAATGTACACCATCAGTCATACTTAGAAGGAATTTTCAATTTACTCAGTGTGAAGACTACCCTAATAAAGACGGATTACTTGGTCTCGCGGTGCCAGTCGGGTATCAATTTGCTTGAAGACCCGAGAGGTATTGTGTCTTCGATATATGTGTTGCGTACCGTTTTTATGTCCCAGACAAAGCATCCACAATAGCCCTTACTGAGGAAACTAACCTTGGAACCTTGTCACAATTTATAATACATCTGTGCCAAAACCGTAATATGTTTTTTATCATACAATCTTTACTACGTACCTGCTCTATTTTAACTGATCGTTACCTAAGTGATTTTCGTGGTAAAGTGGACTATAAAACGTGAGAATGTTCGTAGTTCCTATTAGGTTTAGTGACCCTTAACATATTGAAAGTGAGAAGTTACGTAAGCTTTATTATAAAAATCTTGGAAAATTTCGTAAGGTTTACTTAAAAAAACAGGCTTTGATATGACACTGAATATATTTTCAGCACAATTTCTTTTGATTGACAGTGATTTAAACTTTTAATCTCAAAATGAATGCCCGAGAGAAAGGTACGAAAAGTTTTGATGTAAACAAAACGAAAGAGAGCAATCCGAGCTAGTCAAGGCGAGACACGACGCCTCTCATTAAGATAAGAGCAAAGAAATGAAATTCCAAATCGGTCCCGCCCCTTTATTCCGATGTCACCGTTGCGTTTTACTTGGTATAATTTCACAATAAAGCTGTTGTGACAAAGCCTCAAGTTTCGACGTTGAATGTCACGCATAATGTATCGGAAATATAAATTATATTAGATTGGTGGTTGGTTGTAATGGCGGGCTATAACGGGGCTGTGTAGATGTGTCGTGCTGGATGGTACTAAAGAATGGCGGCGCTCATTACAGCGGTGCCGAATGTGGCCAGTTGAGTGGTGGAGGCATGTCACGACACGCCACGCGCCGCCACGTATGGGCCTCGCCAATCTGTGCACGTTTAATGTTCAACGCGATCTGAATATTTTGGCTCGGGGAACTGACTGCGTTTTGAAGACTTTTTGGGGATAGATTTGGCTTCTATAGGTACTTGGATCTCACTTGAATGTCGAGTCTTTTAATGATAATATCATTAATAATATTTCTAATAATATTTCTATGTCATGGTTATGGTCAGTTTACTTAATAAAAAGTGTCAAAACAAAAGTTATGGCGCAGTGGACACACAAATTAATTGACATTATTTTTATGAGTTTATCAAACGCTATTCCACCATAAATTGTATACGGCTTGATGTAATTTTCAATACTTTAACTCAACTTTTTATTGATTTCGTACCAACAAATAATCTAATTTTACTTACAACTCAAAAACGATTGTGTTTCCGGGTCTGAATTTGTATTTTTTTTTTAGAATTATTGTTCATTGGTCTGGTACTTATTTCTAGCGCCATTTATACTTATTAAAATAATTTAATAATAAAAGTCCAACAACCTCAGCTGGCTAAATATTGTTTTTAATTAAGCATAAATATATGAGTATGTTTATCAGTTGTCTAGTACCCATAACACAAGCTCTGCTTAGCTTGGGACTAGATGGCGTTGTGTGATAATTGCGGAATATAAAAAAAAAACTTTTTTTAATTTTTTCACTCTTTACCGACACATTTGCCATCAAGCTTTAAGCTCCCTACAAACATATTTCACGTGCAGGGATATTGGCTCTTTGATCAATTCTTGTCGTGCCAGTAAACATAAAGCAAAAACGGACGACGAAAATATTCCGAATTTTCCGACAACTTTTTAGCATTGCGTAGTATTTTTTTTTTATAAATGTAAACGGTTTTACGTAAGGCCCACTCAAGGCTAACTCGCTTTATTAATTAACTTAAGAAAAGGAAAAATAAGATAGGAAAGCTATTCATTTTATTTGAAGCATATTTTGAGATACTAACTTCGTACTGCGAGGTGTAGTAAAAGCTTACAACGTACTCAAGTACACTAAAAAGACGCTAAACTCCGGGAAGGGAAGCTAAGAAAAGCTCTTACGTCTCTCGTTTTCTCAATATATCATATTTTTTCGCAGACTGAAGATATACGAGCGGTTGTTTCGCGCGTGACAGGCTTCCGGGGGTAATATTAATAAAATTATTGTGGAGACACGTCGCAAGCCCCGGGCCTGACCTACTCGACTCGCGCCAACTACTCGCTGTTGTCGACTGTACACAGCACACATGTGCACATTATTGCTCAGACGGTATGTACATTGCGACAAGTTTGACTGTAACTGTTACTGTTCCATTCACAGTATATCATATTTCGGGATAGTCTCCCAAATTGCTGCTTCATATTCTGTTATGAAGTTTCTTTTTTAGACGTACAACTTCAACTTAAATTGCTATATTTCAGCGTGAAATATAATTCGTCGTTGCTTGCAAGTACGATGTATTTCCATGAATTCTACTCAGTTGAATATTAAGCTAGGGGCTAAATAAAGGTCAACACGGACATTATGGGTTCTAGGAATCACTCGTTAGTAAGTTTACAGTACCACGTTGTACTGTTACAAACACAAGCGTGTTAGGTAATAATGACAGCGGGAGTGAGCGAGTTTACCGCGGTCTGAACTCGCGAGCATGACGCTAACAAATAATTTGCACTTTCATTAACGAGCATGTGCTGTGTTTTCTTGTACTTCAACTCACTGTAGTAATGATTTATTACCTAATAAAGGTTTTGTACTCATACAAATTACCTTAGTTCTACAACTAATGTGTTGTAGCCGCGTAACAGCGATTAAATAACCAAATAAGAATGTAATTAAAGCTTTTTAGTTTACACTAACTATCTGCTAATTTGTCCTCGGCTATCAAAACCTAGGCTTCATATTTATACCTAAATAAAACGAGAAAGAAAAAATGTAATAAACCGCCGCAGGCGAGGCAATATATCTAGTGGCAGATATTTATTATTGTCATACATAGCGGCATCGGGCGCGCTCGATCATCGCCGATATCCAATTACATTAAAATTTCAATTCATTCATCACGGCCACAATGAGGGCTTGGAGCACATTTTTCGGCTGCGTGCCCTTTGATTAGATTCGGTACTGAACAAACCCATCCATTGCGCGGCCACAAAAGGTCGCTGAAGCCACCTCAGCCGACTCTCGTTTTCCATTCGTTCCGCTGTCCAGAAATTTTCGCAATAAAATTAATCGTTCCAATAAAATTGGAGTCGAATAGAGCCACCCATGCATGAACACTTTTTAATTGGGTCGCTCTTTTTGCTCCTTTCGCAGGCAACCAAACGAGAAATCGAACTTGAGTAAGTCTCTCGTTTACATTTAGACATATCTCGGCGCTGTTGCATTTTCGTATAGGTACAAGTATTGTTTCTCAAAATACGATTCGCTCTCGAAAAGTTCATCCAGACTTATGTAGCATACTCGAAGAATTAACAGAGTTAATGTTAAACTCTAAACTATGTATTTATAAACTTGCGACTTATATAATAATATATGGAATGTATTCATTAAAAAGTTTTCTTTGTAGCCATTACGTACGCTTGAAACGACACGTTACGTTCAGCGCTCTCAATCAAATATCAAAGTGAGCAATTTGTTGCGTATGAACGCAGCTCCCGACGGATTGCATAAAAATCAGACAAAAAAACATGGAACAACGATCTGTCGAACAAACGAAAATATATTTCCCCATTTTCATTTTCGACAAGCAATCGCGTTTAATGGGTTGAGCTCGATTCCCACTTGAGTTTGTTCGATTTTGTTTCATTTGATCGCTTCAACGATTCACCGTGAGGTGTGGCTGGGAAAGGCTATAAAAACAGTAATTTCATTAATTTACATGAATTAATAATATCGTGACTAAAACCTCGAACTAGTGGTTCATTTAGAAAATGTGTTGTTATTGAACAAACTAGTGGTTTGATACTAATTAGTTGTAATTTTTAATGGACTACTACAATACTGTATGAAGTGGATGCCATTATAGTTCGGAGTTTGTTTGTATTGTTCTGTGGTCAGTTGTTTAATTAATTTGATGGTTGGCCATCATTTAGTTTGTTAATGAATCACAATTTTGAACTAGATTGCTAAATAAACAAGTCATTTGACAACAAGAATTACTTTACTTTTAATAGGATGTCTCAATTAGAGTCATAAAAGGAGACGGATACGCTTTCATACAAGTTTGGGCCTGGATGTAAAAAGATGAAACTGGTGTCAATTGATAGCTACTATATTAACAAACAATCGCTGAAAATTTTGCAGATTTTGGCAATCTGAGAGCCGAGATATAAGAGATTTAAGAAACGTGAGGTTAAATAATAGCCGATTTTTGAAGAGCGATTGTCATTTTTTTACCCGATTGCTGAAGGAGGGTAATGGTTTTATCCGTATACGTGTGTATATTTGTATATATTTAAGTTTGTTCCTCTATATCGATAAAAAAGTATGGGAGGAAACACTCAGAACGCACACGCATAGACGATATGAAACGAGTGTCAATCGATGTCATCTGTCATCTCATGCATGATTGTCAGAGTTAGCACAGATTAAAAATACAATAATCGATTAGTAAATGTGAATCGATTAATCTTAATTATGTAGATATTTAATTAGTTTTAACTCTTAATACTCTAATTCTAATAGATTTAATTATTTTAATTAAATAAATCATCCGGTGAAAGCATTTTCGTTAAATAGTATGAACTCTGTAACGAAAATCGATTCCAATTGAATCGATTTTCCAATTACTTCGTAATACTAACTTAATTATTAGGTTTTTCATTTCCCAGATTGTAAACTGAATTGATTTTTCACAGTTCGAAATAGAAAAAAATAACCTATTTTTTAAGCCATATCTCAACTTATTACTATCGGGCCCAGAAGTCCCCGTCTCCTTTAAGCATTACTATGAATGCGTAAGTATGTGAGAATAAATTGATGTATGGATGGATGTTTGTTACTCTTTAAACGTAATAGTAGAGAAATCCCGGTATTTAAATCCCATAGTTAACTCTACGTGGACGAAGGCATAAACTGATCACCATCATCACCCATCTAGCCTTTTCCCAGCTGTATTGGGGTCGACTTCAGGCTTTGACTCTCTAGACGGGGGCCCCGTCATTTTGCTGACACTCTTTGAGGCGCGCGTAGAACACAACACACTGTCGAGCCGCTCCACCCTTGGCAGGGGAAAAATTTGATGATTTGACCACGTAAAAATAAGCATAAACTAGTAAATCATAACAATTAGGATCGAAATAGGTTTAAAAGTTACACCTCGCGCCATTTTCGAACCACTCGGATTTACAAACGAACCGAGTTGGTAAACAAACTACTGGATGTTTATTGTAAAAATAGAATGTTCCATTGTTGGTACACCAACAGTTTAGTTTTATTTGACTGATCTAGTAAATAGCTTTTAAAATAAATAGACGGCCTTTATATCTTGTTTGTTTTTGTTTGATATAAGATGGCGTCGTGTGTGCTATTGGTAGTGTTGATTTTTTAAAAGGTTTCGTTCCTCAATAGGAAAAAACAGAATCACTTTTTCAGCCGTCTGTCTATCCGTTTGTCAAGGATCTTCTTTTCGCTTTTATCTAAGCACGAAACTCGTGATTTCGGCATATTACAGGCATTTTCTACATCTTATCACTTAGACGTAAGATTAGTAAGGGTTACGAATTATTTGGTATCGAAACTTATAAATCCGATAATAATAAAGAGTATAGTTGATTCAAATACTCTGAGTTACTTTCGTACGGGCCTGTATCTTTCTTGACGGACGTAGAAAGTAGATCCACTGGAACGCATAGAGAGATCAAACTGAAATTAATACTAAATACTCAAGCCTGCAATTTCTAAAGCCTTTGTTAAACTGACAGGCGATTGAGAACCAGACCGAGTCCGAAGCGATACGAGACGTCAACCTGGGTGCAGCGAACCGAGGCGTGGCAGTTGTATTAGCTGACTTTTTATGAAAGACGTCAAACATAGCAAATACGCCTTCGCCACGTTTTGGCATCGGTTTGGTCACGCTATCGATTCGCTTTCGCTTTTCTATGTGACTGGATTCAAACAATTCCAAAAACGCCTCGCTTCGTATTCGCCACGCCTGTCTGTTTGACAAAGGCTTAAGAGAAGAGACAACATCTAAGTCATTAATTCACGGCACGTTTGACGCAGTGGTTGAGCGATTGACTGTTGCGCAGCGTCTTGCGGGTTCGATTCAACGTTTGTAAACGTACTCATGAGACAGAAGAAAATCCTAGAGATTAAAAAGATAGGTATATTGGGTAGGTTCTCTTACCCAGATCCTCGGCGTCCTCGCTCCACTCCCCCTCCTGAGCCCAGCAGGCTGCCAGCATCACTAGCAGCCGAAGCCACATCACTGAACACATGGTCACCAAACTCCTTTACATCACGGCAATCACCAACACGACCACAGACACAATTCTCTCTTCTATTTTTAAATTACACTTTTTTTCACACCGCCTCTGGCATTCTGCCAGTGTTTTGATTTGTTTGGTAATGTTCTTTTTAGTGACGTCACCATTTTCTTTTTTTATTCAAACAGCTGCATTTGGTGGCTGGTTTTTCGATGTTCACTCGTCTTTCGTTATCTGTGAGAACAAAAAAATAATAATGACAAAAAAATCAAATTCAAAGAATGTTGGCTATATAGAGGATGCGCCACGACTAAAGTCTTTCTGACGCGGCCCGTCATTATATCAAATTGCATTAAATAAATGCAGTACCACGAAGCACATCAAAAAATCAAAAGATTGCAAAAGACTTCAGTCGTGGCGCGCGCTCTATTTTAATCCAAAGGTTTCATAAAGAACTGTTTTCCTTAGTACATTTTCATGGACTGATATTTTTATAACTGGACACGTCAACACTATACATATATGGATGTTTGAATACCCAATACAAATAAACTGGTTATTATAAGTAATGATAGACAGAGGTCAAATTGTATTGAAAAACAATGTGAATAAATGACTTTGACTTTGACCAGAAATGTTACGTCAATAATAAATTACATAGTGATAACGACTCGATGTTAAGAAATGACCTATGACAAAGCCTTTATTGCGTAGCAGTTAGGGTGGTTCTTGTACTTTAAGTGTCTCTAGATTGTTAGATGTGTTGTTGACAGTACTTGGTATGTCACTCATGTCGACACACACTATTGTAGATTGTGTGGGTATAGTTAAGGGTCCGTATATAATACGACTTCTCACATTGTAAGGAAGAACAGAGTTTATTCCACACACCCAAAGCACGGACACAAAAGAGTTCACAATACAGAAAGAGTAAAAGTCCAGATAGATAGGGTAGCAGTAGTTGCTAAGCACAGATAAAGCAGTTAGCAGAAAGCTAAGCGGTTTATAGTAAACTAGCGGCTCGTCCCGGATTTGCACGGGTGGCCTTTACTACTCAGGGTGAATGTAGCTTTCTAATGGTGGAAAAACTTTTGAAATGGGCACAGTAGTTTTTGAGTTTATTTATAACAAACACACAAAAAAAACGACGGGTTGCACTCTGGGAGTGCCGGCAGAAGTGAAAACTTGAATAGTAATAAACACACACGAACATTCGCGCAAGCGCCCTGCGCCGTCTTACGAATTTTCGATCAGGTCACGTGTCCTGACGCGAGTTTAACATTTTTTACCCATTCCAAAAAGTGCACAACGCCGCTTAAGATGTTTTCACTTCAAAAATACAAATATTTCCTCTTTATAATGTTCATGTAGATGTTGATAATAGCTAGCTCGCACGGCGAGAGTTGTGGGCTCACTGGTCGATCGGCGCAAGACACGCGGAATGCGCGTGCGACAGGAGCGAGCGTGACGGACGATCATCCGGTTTGCTCGCTCGCCGATAAGATATCACAAAGTTTTATTTATTTGTAGTAAATAGTTATTAAATATTATGTGGTCATAAAATCAATGCAAAAAAAAAGTTAGTTTTGATTTAATGTAATGTTAGTGTTTATGTTTATTTAAGTTATAATTAATTAATGCTAATAATTTTTTTACGAATTTAAGCTTTTTAAGTTCCGCATCCCACTCCGACTCGCCCCGCAGCATGTCCTCGACCAATGCCGGGCGCGAGAGGTCGCCGCCTATCACCGTCGTAAAAAGCAGTGATAGCCGAGTGGTACGACCGTTGGACTGCCAAGTCAAAGGTTGCAGGTTGAAGGAAAACATCGTGAGGAAACCAGCACACCTGAGAGATTTTTCAACGGTGTGTGAAGCCATGTCAGAGGCCTACGGGCGGTTTAAACTCTGACATCAGGTTGTTCATCAACCATACGATAAGAAGAAGACCGTCGTGAGGACACGGTGGAGCTCTGTCTAGGCGGGGCAGTCCTGCACCGTATGCTCCACCGTGTGCTCCAGGCGAACGAATTAAAGTTAAGTTAGTTTTATATCATAATTAGGTTAAGAAACATCATGAATACAGTAATTGTTGTAGGTCAATACACTGTTATAGTTAGCTATTTTGACACCCACATTCAGTGGCTAGCGAATGAAATGGGTTTAATCTACAGTCATTTCAAATTCTTGTTTTAAATATGAAAGCGCTGAATTCTCTCAAACTATTTTGTGAAAGAGGCAGATCTTTGGCTAAACCACAATGCAGCGTTTCGCACGTCCGCCGTGGGCCTCCGGCCTGCCTTAAACCAATTCAGCTGTCATACCTCTCGCTTCTCACCTAATAAGGGCCGGAACAAAACGTCGGACATCATTTCTAACAGGAAATTGACTTTCATTCTTTTTTTGCGCTGTTCCAAAAACGAACGCAATGTTCTAATCTTTTGTTTTGACGCGTCGCAACTCGAAAGCTTTTTGGACGAGAATAAACCGTTTTGTGATTCTCTTTTTTTTTGCTAAAAAGCCTTTTTGTGGTGGTGTAATAAAATTACGTAAAGATAAAAGCAAAATAGAATTTCTGTCTGGAGGACGTCGATTTTATGAAAACATTTTGAAGGAACGGCATGACATAGAAACATACAAATTAAAACAAGTGACAACTCATAGTTAATAATGGTGGAATTTATCTATAATAAGTATGTTTTTAGAAATATATAAGTATTTTTATCAGTTGTCTAGTACCCATAACACAAGCTCTGCTTAGCTTGGGACTAGATGGGGTTGTGTGATAGTTGTGGAATATTATATATAATACTGGGCCACGTGGTGCAGTGAAGCCTATTTCTTCTTATAGAGAGGGGATTGTGTTCGAGGGATAGGGATTTTTTTTAATTTTATTTTACAAAACAAAGGTGTTATGTATCTTGGTTGCGTTTATAAACATTTACATTCACATACATAAACAGCTTGACCCGGAACAACTGCTCTTTGTGTTTATTAGAATGCAATTATTTACAATTTTATCTTCCTAGTTGTACTAAAAGCCCTTGATGTATTCCTAGTATTTCCTCTTTCTCAGAGCTTTGGTTCTGTAGGTCAAAAGTCAGCCATTTCTAGTTAAAATTACATTCGATATTACAATGGAAAAACAAAATACATCTTTATAAATACTTGAGAGTTGAGAGATACGATGACAAAATAAAATTATCGAGAGCAACTTATTATTATTACAGTTTATAAACAATAAACCGCAGAAGACAATAATTCGATGAACGATTGCAATAAAAAGAAATTGAGTATTACAAATATTGAATACTGGTTCTCGGAACATCAGTCGGAATGGAATTGTAATATTCCAGTCAATTGCCTTGCAGTAGTTTCGCGGGCGCTCCGTAATCCTTAACCTGTTTTTAACACTTCAATATTGAACGAATTTGAGTGTATTTTGACAATAAAAGAGGGTTTCATCGTCTGCTAAAGTGGGATTGTTGATTTTGTTAATAAATTGATGATTGTTTTCGGAATTATCTCTTTTTTGTTTTGTTTTGATCCCAATTTGTACTGCTAAACAACGAACTGTCGGCACTTCTTGGCATTGTTTTGTGTAAACAAGACGGCAAGCTAAGTTCTGAAAGATTCATGTAAAGCTTACACACTTGCACAATTTTGAAAAAGAATAAGATTCCAGTCTTCTTTGGGTTTATAAACAAAAGCTAATATATCATCACCTATTGCTTGTCTTTAGGCCTCGTAATAGCCACACAAAACATCCTTCTTTAATATCTTCAGATAAGCATGTAGTGCTACCATAAAATAAATTTATGAAAAGGCCGCTCTTGTTCGTAACATCGTCCAGTAAACATAGTATATTTTTTTTCTTCAGTAGGTTTTATAGATAGATGTAACCTCTACGGGAATTTAGAAAGTTACAGGAAGGCTGGTTTAATATGAGAAAATCAGAACATAATGGAATAGAAATATCGTGACAGAGCGCTTCTTGAAAAAAAAAATTGTAACACATTTTATACCATTCCTCCTCTAGGAAGCTTATTTTACTCGCTGTAAACAGTGAATGAATGCGCTTTTAATCACTGATTTAAGCCTTTGTCAAACAGACAGGCGTGACGAATGCGAAGCGTGACGTTTTTATTTGTAATGTATGGAATTGTTTGAATCCAGTCACATAGAAAAGCGAAAGCGATCCGATAGCGTGACAGAACTATCGGACTGACGTCTCGCTTCGGTTCGGTATCGCTTCGGAAACGCTTCGCTTTCGCCTGTCTGTTTGACAAAGGCATTAGTGTTTGAATTTTATTTAGAACACACCAAAATATTCGACCTCTGCCTCAATGCTTTACAACCTCCTTGCTATATTATTAATTAGAAAATTACTCTTTTTTTAGTTATTGTTCCACTTTAATGTCAATTTGTTGGCTCAGTGGTTCGATTCCCGCACGGAGCAAATATTTGTATGATGAGTTTAAATATTTGTAAATTGGGGAAATTCCAAGAGTGGACAACTTTTTTTCAATGCACTAAAATGTGCTCTATCTTAATTATTTAAAACTAAGAAACTTCAAATATGACAGACTTGATAGTTTCAAAAGAAAAAGTTAATTTAATTAATTTGAGTACAAGAGAACTCAAAGAAAATCGTTTCGGTACTAATAACCATTGAAACGTTTACAAAGGTTCCGTTTTCGGTCCCCTGTCACAAATATAAAACTTTGACGCTTGGTTTCGCATACATACGGGTAAATAATGTCTTTTAATCTCTACAGAAGCCTCTGACCCTTGTCCTGGCGAATAAAAAGTTTCCAGGGAGGTTGGAGCAGTGAGGCCACATTTATTTTTCGATTATGTTTTGTGGTTTTTGGTGGAACAGGGGCGGTTATAGGGTTGAATGTGAATTATGAGGAAGCCAGTGGCCTGATTGCGTAACGGAAAAATAACCTCTTTCATTTTGACACTTGACCAATATTATTTATTACGTTACAAGCTGTTGGGCTATGGGAATTCTCTTGGTCGCGGGACTGTACGAAGGGATATTGAAGGACACCGTGGATTTTAGTCAGTACGAGTTTGAAAGTCCCCCCCGCTCTACCCTAGGTGGGAGGACTCATTTGATGATTTTAAAACGATAAAAAAGGGAATTCACTTTGGCAAATAATAACCATTCATACAAATTTTCAACCCCTATTAAATCATAACAAAGTCTCAGAAATATCACTTCCTTCATTATTATGAAACATTGTCTTCCGCCGTGTCCTTTTATCTGTCTTTACGCGATTAAGTCAAAAAACAACTAAACCGTTTTTATGTTTTACAGTCTTCACAATTAGCCGAAATGATTCATGAGGAAGGTTTATAATTGTGTATTATTTGTTGATGTTTCATATAATTTGTCTGAAATATGGCGATAATTGTTGAAAATGTCGGAAAAATTCAAGTCGCCTGGGAGTTTTCATCGTAAATGCTTTACCAATCCTTTTGAGATATGCATAACAAATCATGTAGACATAATTTATGTTCTACCTGTGCGAAGCCTGGTGACTAGATAATCACTACCTCTGGTTTAGACTAAATGTGTTTGCTTTTTTAATGTTTTGGTTTAGTAGCGACTATGTAGTATTAGTAGAGGTGACTGGAAAGGCCCGGAATGCGAATAGGAGTTACTTCTAGACAGTTGCTCAGTATAACTAATTGTTTTTATTTTTATTTTTTGTTTGGGACAAACCCACCACACTATTTCCTAACCACTGCAACTCCTGAAAGCCAGAATCAACAGTGGCAACCATCCAGAAAAGCGCCGAGACAATGAAGCTCGACGTGTCCCGGAGAATGAATTTAACTGTCTTGGATCCTGCAACGAAATTAATCAGAAAATAATAGTGGAGGAGTAGGAAAAAATATATGTTTCCACTTCCCTCCATGCAAGCAGGAGACAGAATAAAACAAGGCCAATAGGCACAAAGGAACATTACAACTGGGAGAAGCCCAGTTGCCTAGCACCACGGGTAAAATGACTACTAATATTAATGGGTCCTAAATTGTGAGCTGCTATATTTGATTCCAATAATAGGTATGGCAAAAACGCTTGAACGCACGGAAGTTTGTTCGAGTTTCCACAAGGTCCGAGTAGTAAATGACTCCAGATGTAGTCTGAACAGTGTTCAACATAATATTACGTTCGTTCTGCCAAAGAATACACTCCCATAGAATATGATGTGCTGATTGTTCATATTCACAGTCAGATGTCGAACATTGACTAATTAGTCTGTATAACTAATTAGACAGTCAGTTAAAAATTTCAATTCCGAAGGGTTTTGAATACACTGTAGATCGTAGCAGGTTGCGCTCCTTAGTTTCTGCCTACCTCCATGGAAGAAGGATTGAGTTTATGTATGCATTGGTGAATTCTTGTGTCATTCTTTTTATACCGCATTGAAAAATAAATAATGCTGCAGTTAAGGATAATAAAAATAGCCTTAGGTACTTGTTTGTCCTTACGAACGACTAGCCTTATACCCTAAAGAACATCCTTTGGAACACGATTCGATACAAATATTCAATACTATACGATTTCAGTCTCTAGGCGAATACCACTATTACTTTGACACGTTGTTTACGGACCCCTGAACAAATATGTTTCGTGAGTAGAATTCCGATAGGTATCTTTTTATTATTGTAATATTATTATAGTTATCACAACAATCTGTTGATTTATAACATGTTTGTAAGCAATGTAGAACTTGTGTTGATACTCTTGCGCCATCCCGTCATTCAAGATCATTGTGATGTGCTGGCGCTGCTGCTGCGGTTGTTGAGAATCTCAAAAATAGTAACTTCAATGGAAACTTCAAAGAGAAGACACGGTTGGCGCAGTAGATAAGTGATCGACAGCTGCGCAGGGTATTGCGGGTTTTATCCCCGCACGGAACAAATATTTGTATGACCTATAAGTAGTTGTTCTGGGTCTGGGTGTTTGTGTATGTGTGATTTTATGTTTGTAAACGCACCCAAGACACAGGAGAAATTCTTGATGTGGGGCAAATTTTTATAATAATCAAAAAAAAATATTTTCGAATCGATTGGGGTTGAAATTCCCGTGACCCAGAGGCTAGACCAGAAGCTAAGCATACAACACTACAAGGTAACATTGCCAGTCTCTTGGGCATACTGCCGGCTGACTGCGTTGAAGAGCAGTTTTTCGATGCTATGTAGTTGTCACCAAGTTTCGCTTCACTAACTAATCTTATGTTCGTAAGCCCGCCCGAAACTTTAACTTTAAACTTAAATAGTAGTACCCCTGGAACGCAAAGGCCGTCCTAAGTGATAAGGTGGTTTTAGTTAGCAAGAGTCTGACAGATTCATTTGAAAAGATATCACCTAAAAAAAGATACTTAAATACTCAGTTATAAGGTAAGCCGACGGAATAAAATTTGTATGATAAACCAGTTGTTTTATGATAATAAAGAGGAAAACAATCAATGCTCATCCTCAATGATTTCCTCATCAGACATTTCTTTATCCTTTCTTTGGCATATTTTCCTTGTTGTTTTAGTAAACACGTCTGTTTTCTCTACCCTTGATGAAAACAATAATAGGAAGCACCTTACTAGAATAATGATATTTTTGGAACATTCGGTGAACTATCACAATTATTTACCCAAGATGTAGGGGAAGGGACAGCTTCCATTAACACGAATCACAGGGTCTAATCTCTAAGTACGAAACTCGTGGTTTCGGCCTTAGTTACGGACGTTTTCTATACCCCGTGACATCGAGCCCGAAGTAAGAATTAATGATACTACTATTTGACAGATGGCTCCTTAGAGTACGCGCCACCACTTATGACCTGCGGAAAATTCGAAGTACTACATTTTTTTATGCAATTTGATGTAATGACATAGACACTAGTGCCGCGTCAAAAGGACTTCGTCTTGGCGGTATAATCCGTATTTTTGTTTTTGATGTCAGTTACGTTCGTACATCCGTATCTGTATTCCGTGTTCACAGACTTAGTAACTAGACCCACGACAATACAATTTGCATCAGTTTTCAATCCATTTCTTCAAATTTTAACTAAACTATGTTATAAATGCGAAAGTTTGGACGGATTACTTATCTATTACTTAATAACGTCAAAATGGCTGAATAGAACATGATGAAATTGAACACAGAGGTAGATTATAATCGTTTATCGCAGAATTACGTCCTGGGTCATTATTTTCGGGTTACAAGCAGGCGAAGCCGCGTGAAACAGCTAGTGTTTAATAAAACTCGATATTCTTCGATATTGTCTACATAAACGCACATATTCCACAAGTGTCTGACCCCCATACTAAAAGGGAAATATTCTGATAACTTTTTAATAAACATGAATATTGTTCCGTCCCCATAAATCTTGTAACCGACTGTATCGCAAGACAATTTAGTTTATCTCATTTTTTATTGAATATAAAATGGCTGAGTGCGTACCTTCTCTTATCCGATCTGGTTATTTATGGCAGAAGTTTTGTTTTTGACCGCCTCACGTACTTTATAGGGCGAACCTTTCTATCCCGAATTGCCAATTGCTATTTGATATATACTTTATGCTGTAACTTTCCGATCTCATATTTCTTGCTATTTTTTTCGATGTTTTACATGATTGCATTTTGTTTTACAATGGTTTCGGGGAATTGTTCCGACATCGTGAATTTGGGTCACGCGACTTATTTGTATTTTAATTTATCAATGTTGTTTTTTGTGTGTAAATTCTTTTGTTCTTTTTATGTTTGGAATACGTAAGATTGTAACAACACTACGCCCTAGTAATAACAACGGTTATAAAGATAATTATAAAAAGGAATATTAACATCTACATGACACGAAATTCCTAACACTGAAAATAAACACGATCTCTGCTTTAATAATATTAGAAAGGTGAGAATATATTCAGTGCGTTGCAAAACAGCTTCGAATCTCCATTTACTCGATGTAGATACAAGGCAATATACAGGGCAATTCTCATTCGCACCCAATATGACAAAAACCACCAATACAAAAGGGGCGCTCTAAAAAAAAAGGAATAATGCGAGAGATTACAAGCGTGTTCATTCTAAACCATATCCAGTGATAATGACGGGCTAAGGTCCGGTATGAGCCGTACGCACCGCTCGGAATGGGCGCCAATGCTTTGGAAGGACCCTCTTTCGGCCAAACGACAATGCTGAATCTTTTATTAGTTTCGTGAATGGACGGCCAGTTGACATAACCGTCGTCGACATCTGTTGTGATATTACGCCATCTTTTCCAGGGCGTAGTTCCATCGATCCCGGCCGGGAGCCGAATCGACTATTTTTGTGCACGTGGAATATCTGAGAGGCCAGAATTGAATTCGGCTGAACGTGCAGGCAACGTGGAGGACAGAAAATTGCTGGAATCGGCAGATATACCCGTACGTTGACTGCGTCATCAAATTGTAATAGATGGTTTGTTGGCAATACTTTTTATGCGGCATTTTTTTGTTGTTGCATGTGACGTTGTGTTTTGTTTTATTAGTTTCCCTGCTTTGATATGCCGAAACTAAGTTTTTCTGGAAATGCTTGACAGGAATGCATTCAAAATAGAGTTATGAGTTCTATAAGCCATTATGAACAAACTAGTGTAATTGCGCTCGTAGCTTTATCAATTTTGTGTCATGTATCTGTTGTACAGCTTATAAATGATGGTCTAGATATCATAAATCTGTGAATTAAACTAGTGTCCCTTGAGGGTGGGAAGCCAACGTTTCCTATCCCTGCTTCTGCGAACCCTCTGAGTTTGTCCCCTCTGGACTAATTAGAATAAAAGAGTGTTAAACTTGCTCTAATTGATGGCCGCTTTTGGGCAGTGCTTTGGCTTATACTCTGCTCTCTGGAGGGTACTCGGGGACTCCTGTGACGACGTGAATATTTTATTATTTACGGCGTGATTTATTGCACTTTTTGCACCCCGTTTTACCTATCCCAATAAGAAGACAGATAAAAAGTTTTATTTTTATACATAAATGAGAGAGACAATCTTTTTTTTTTACAAATAGTTTTTTTATTATTTCGATCTAAATTAGTTGAGTGTATTTTTTCTAGCCTCCGGGAAGAAACACAAATAAACTCAGAGATCAAGGCCTCTTTTAAAATATCTATGATTATAGAATTACAACAATTTATTCATTTCAAGCTGCTTAAGTATTTCTAGATAATGAACATCGAAATTTGGTCCTCAAAATGTTCTTCTCCCCCTATTTATCTCTTGAAAGACGGCAAAAACAATTCAATCTAATTGTACACTCCTTTGAAATGTGTAATGAGTCGTTCGACTTTAATTCAAAAGTTTTTACAACTCTCCTTTATCTGACCTTTTTGCGGTAGATTGGCAGGGTCTGTTTTATTTAAAAGCGCGGGTCATTTATTCAATGTTGAAGCATGAAAAGAGGTTACGTTAATGGTAGGCGCCTGGTTTCGTTGAAGAAAACCTTACTTCCGAAGTATTTATTACTAGCAGTATTTTTTACAGCTCATAATTATTGTAAAGGTATGTTTTTGCTGGTGAAATAAAAGACTTCACGAAACTTTAAAGTTCAAAGTTAAGCTGGCAACTGCGCTCGCTTAAACTATCGTCTCAACGAAAACTTCATTAGGATGTTAGGTAAGTTTTCAAAGAAAAGTAAAGGAAAACCAACCTTATCTTGAACGGCAACCTTTAGGCGTTTCCGGACTCCAATAAAATATTTAACATCGGGTAAACTGTTCGGCACCATATCTGCGACCGGAACGTTTTATTTTCTGCTGAAGGGAAATTCGACAGTCGTAAAATAAGCCGCTAAGCAAATCTGTCATGACGTCACCGAACGGCTGGCCACGAGGATTATTTTTATTTCTTGCCCAAGATTTATTTTCCTTAGATTAGCATTCCTCTTACTTATGCTAATGTAATTTTAATGGCGCCGCCTTTTTCGGCTAATTTCATTTTACGAAAAACTCCCTGGATTTGTTTTAAACCTTGGCTTATTAAGATGGTTTTGGTGACGATTCTACTTTCATAAAATTTGAATTATCGGTTTAATTAAGCTTGAGACAACTAATTTTCCTTATCTTTTCTATATTATTTCGTTTGGGGTGAACGGGTCATTAAGTCCAGAAATCCTTATTGTAATGGTTCTGTATAATTACATGGCTGTATCTTTTAATTGAATTCGGAGTTCATTAATCTACATAGGATTGTATTCGTCAGTAGAGAAGTAGAAAGTCGTAAGTGAACACGGCGGTATCGAGTGAGTCACGAACGTTGTATCTGGAAATTCGGATTGAAAGAAATTCTGTGTAGAAGCGTGTAGCGGGCTGACACGAACAAACCGTGGCGTGCCACCGCCCCCGCCTCCCCTTGCCCGAGTAATTGTCTTCATCTTCTACCACGAGCATTTGTTTACAACTCGAACATTAAGTGACGGGGGCAAACGACAGGGACGCACGACACGTCACTCAGGCACGGCGGATCCGACAATTGTATATTACGACAATATTCAGCAATATACTGAGCGAAATATGTATGCGTCGTGATTATATTAAAGATCAAAGTAATAAGTTGACAAATCAACTTCACTTTTTAACTTGTAAGATTTGTTATAATTTTTTACCGAAGTTTCGTATTGAATATTAATTTAAAACATAATAAAACAGTCACGTTTTCTCTCAATCTCAAAGATATTCGACAACTACCAAAGTTCTTATAGATAACATCGAAAATTCATTTATGAAAATATTCCATTCATGTTGTTTTATACGCATGCATTCGTCGTGGTTCGCACGGCATGCCTTTGCATGACAGATAGGTATCATTCTTTACTTCGTTTCAGTCGTAAAACTATGCCGTTCACTTGCTATAAGTTTTACGTAGAACTTTGTACGTTGAATTTGGTCGATACGTTGACGTAAAGTTCGAAACCATTTTCTCTCTCTGACAAAGGAGAATGTTACCGAATGGGTGCGATTGCAATTAATCGAGCAACAAAATATTAAATGATTTTAGGGCCTACACATCTTATTGCTATACGTATGTAAATGTTTGTTAGGATAGGATGGAATTTTAATCCTCCTCTTTCAAGTCACCTTTTGACCGCGTTCATAGATTTTTAATCACATTGAAAGTAGTTTTTTTAAGAAAAAGAGTGACAACATTCTGCTATCCTTCCTTTCAAAAATAAACAATGTAACATAATTGTATAACAACACAAAAACCGTTACTTTTCTAAACCCACACAATCGGAGTGACTTTCAACAAGTACCGACTTCAAAGAAATCGTGGTAAAGCGTAATTTTATTATTTACTTACTCTGAAACATTGTATACAAAAGAACATTACATATCAACAAATGTAGATAGTCAAGTGATATTAGACGACGGTACTGTTTGCCCTGCCAGCTTCTTCTGAAAGCCTTGTTGACAAGCTAGAATAGTTGATTTAAGAGGAGTGTTTCTTTTACCATCCGTTATCTTTTATCTAATAGTATTTTTTTCCTATTGAGAAACCTACGAAAAAACGCATTATTTGTCGGGAAATGTTTTATAATCTTATCTTCAACGCCAGAGTCGCGGTTTTTAGTCGTGGTAAAATCATCAAATGAGTCTTTCCCACCCAGTGCGGGTTGGGAGGGACTGTAAGACTGACTGACAAAGAGCTGTCAGCAATATGACGGGGGGAGGCGTTAGAGGACCAAAGACAGCCGGGGACTCCGGACTGTCTCATTAGGAACGTAAAGGGCTTTTGCAGGATTACCGTGGATTTTAGTCAGTAGAAGTCTGACAGTTCCTCCCACCCCGCCCTGGGTAGAAAGACTCATTGGATCATTTTAGCACGATAAAAAAAAATCGGTGATCCTTCCTGCCATAAACGTTTTCCATGCCAGGATCACGGTTACCTGATAATGATGATCCAGTCCCGTGACCCCGGCAAGTTATAGCTCTCGATGCATTACCAACTTCAAACACGCACTTCGAAATGGATTCCTGAAATTAGAACTCAATACTTAAGTTATGCGACTCGTGACCACTTTAGTACCTAATAATTATGGATGTCACAAAATTAATGCTCTTTACATAAATTATTATTGTTGTTCTGTTGGATTTTCAACTTTTGACGATGAAGTTAGCGTTGAAAATTCAACTGTTTATGCGTTCATTTAGATTTAAGGAAATAATCAATTGACTGTAACCGAAGGTATCAGTCCCATTCTTGCTAAATCCCACCCTGTTCCTACAATTGCCATATGCGTTCCAGGGCCATGGTAGCTCTGCAGAACATTCCTCCATACCTATACGTGTATAACTGTTTTAAAATAAAGTTCAGCAACTGTGTTAACTTTTATTTTTTTCAACTGAATCCTCGAACAGTTTCAAAACCGGCTTTTGATACCTAAATTCGTTTAGGTAACGGAATGTTCGAAACTGGCTTGTTAGTGAGAAAAATTATAGTTTTGGACTATGTAGGTATACAAATGGTGTCATAAACCATAGTTCATTCCAGCCTATCCTAAACATATTAATTACCAGTTTGTGGAGAACGGATAGGAGGCAGTCCTAATGGCTAATGGTAATCCCAGGTGGCTAACCTAATACCACATTCGAAATTATACTTTTTGATCAATAAAGTTTACCTAAAGCCAATTTAAATGTCGTTTTGTAATTTCCTATCGATTCCGCAAAGGCGCGACATTACCCATGCATTTTATTACAGGGACGTCGTAGAAAAATGTTGTTAAAATGCAAACCAAATTGTCATGGATCTTTTTATCCCCGACACCTTGATTGCAATACCCCCTCTTGTTACTACCTGTCCCCTCTTCCACCTCCCTATAATTTCCCTAACGGGTGCTTAGTGTTTTATACCAATCAAAATGATTATAGGCGATTTAGGGTGATGGGATTCTCAGTACTGATTTCTTTAGCTTACCGTTACGCAAGGGTATTTTTACAGACTGCTTAGTTAAAAAATCTCCTACCTTGTATACCTACAGTGTGTTTGGTTTCCGACTACCGACACTATGATCATTTTTATCGACAAATCTGCTTGTAAAAAAATCCTAACCGAATGGTGTCCATTTTAATTATTTATCGGGAAAACTAAACTTTATTTAAAGTAAATTTTCAAATTATTCTTTAGATACTTCTATCAAATTTTTGTATTGTTATAAATATAAAAACTTGATATATATTTTTTAATATCTTAACTGTTGTATAATCTAGCCTAAACCCTCAATTAACCAACATAACTAAACAATTAATTCGAAATAGAACCTGATCAAGCATAACATTATAATTTCAATAACATTTATCATTAAAATATTAATCAATTTTATAGATTAGTTAGCGTTAGCTCGATTATGTGTAATTCACGTTAGTCGGCTTCCATTATCTCTAACAATAATTAATATCAAATACCTGGATGTGTTCTAATTTAATTTGAGTGTGAACCATTTAGCTCTTAATATTAAATCACAATTACTAGGTATCTGCTGAAAATTAGCTTGAAACATGGTTTGGTAACGATTAATACTTTACTGAGTTTTTAATCGTTAATTTTTCTATTTGATTATACGGGACGTTTTAAACTGTCAACGTCAAAACGAAATTTCACGTTGATATAAGAGTCATTTTGCAGTTACACTTTTTTAGATAAGCGTTGAACAGATGTTTATCTTTTTGTGGTAAGACGGATAATGTTTCCACTGCAGGGACACAGGAATCACATTTTTGATCGGACAAAAATTTCTTGTAAACGCCCACGGCGGCGAGTAATGGGCGACTCGCTGTCCGACCATGGACCATGCCCGGGTCGACGGCGCGTTGTGTTCCACGCGCTCCTCAAGGAGTGTCAGCATAGTGACGGGGCCCCCTGTAGAGGGCCAAAGCACGTCGGGGTCGCGAGACTCACGAAAACTTGAATAGTAATAAACACACACGAACATTCGCGCAAGCGCCCTGCGCCGTCTTACGAATTTTCGATCAGGTCACGTGTCCTGACGCGAGTTTAACATTTTTTACCCATTCCAAAAAAGTGCACAACGCTGCTAAAGAAGTTTTCACTTCAAAATGGAAAAATATGAAATGAAAATTATTCTAGTAGTTTTTTAATTTATTCCAAACAAAAATACGAATCTTTCTAATGTAAGTGTAGACTACCCACTATCCGCATTTATTTTAGGTCAGCAACAAATAACGAACTTATTCGGTTTCCCACTAAGTACTATATTTATTTTGTCGCATTGCACTAATAAATAACTAATTTCGTTTTCCAGTAGGAAACAAAGTTAACAGTTCACAAGCACCAAACTCTTGAACACATTTAATATTTCATGCTACCTTGCGCTTTGATCCGATTCAATCGCTCTCAAGTTAAAGTATATAAATACCTTCTTGTGTAACAAAGTTTGATATAAATACTGAGAAACAACGTAACCTAACGTTTTCAAAATGGCGGCTTCGAATGGCGGGAAATGGCATTAAGTATTACATGCGATTTGTAAGACTTCAGTATTAAATTTTAGAAGTGTATTGAAAAATACTGAACGGATTTGGATGAAATTTGGTACACAGATGGTTTATAATCTGGATTAAAATATAGGATAGCGTATACCACTATTTTATCTTCCTGTGGAATAATTTTCAAGTGATAGCGAGCGGCTTAGCCTGCTATAAGCTTAGGTTAAGCTAATGTTAGGCAGGGCCCGATAGAACTGAATTGTCTTCCGGGGTCACGGGAATGTCTTAATAGGTTAGCACGAACCTGGAACGCAAAGGGTAATTCTCTTCCACTACATTGTAAGCTAGAGTTCTAATTTGATGAATTCAAAAGGTGCTACAGAGGCTCAAGCAATATACGTAAGTTCTTTATTACCCGACTGTGCCAGAAGGAGGGGTTATTGCGCTGTATCTTTATCTAACCATCAGTATCAGTAGAATTTTTCTTTAAAATTTCGCTAGACATAAGCCTAAACGATTACTCTTTTTAGTCTTCACCGCAGTTATATTATATTTTATGCATATTTACGTCTCAGCTAGATAAATTTTATACTCAAATTTCTCACAATTCATGTTAGTACCTTTAATAAATCATACAACATGTAAATTACACCGTAATCCTTTTTTATTTTACTACGTAAAATAACTAGTACAAATGCTGTCTTAATACCTCCCTACAAAGACAGAAGAAGAAACTCAGATGCTACATCAATTTTTTTGGCACATAAGCCACCAAAATTACCAACCAATGACAGATAAGCCATCAAAATTACCAACAAACAAGTAAAAGTCGACGGGTACAGTATTTAGTAAATAATAGGTAAATCTCGTTTTAAATATGTAATTTATCTTACCTTTTTCATAAAACTACGAAAACATAGCTAGTACAATCCTTTCTTAGAACCTTCATCATTTATTATTATTATCACAACAAAGAGTGATGAATAAAACCACAAAACCTAGCATAACGTGTTATGGCAGATAAGCCATCAACATTACCAGCATACAGGTAAAAGTCGGCGGGTATAATGATTAATCTAGTATTAAATTACATCCAATCTCTTTTCATAAAAAAACGAAAAAATTACTGGTACAATGCTTCCTTAGTACCTCTATCATTTATAACAAAGAGTGATGAACAAACCCACAGATGCAACATAACGTATTATGGCTAATAAGCCATCAACATTACTCACCAACAGGAATCAGCTGGTAGATAAGCCATCAACATTACCTATAGGGAAAAGTTGACGGGTACAATGATTAAGCCAATAATAGGTAAATCTCGTATACCAGTTAGGGTAAAATGGGATGAATCGGCTTTCAGCCTCGGGAAAGTGTCGATTTTAGGAAAATACATTTACGAAGAAAAATAGGCTAGTGGAATAGGGAAAATGTTCAATATACAGTTAAGTTTCAGGAGGAGATCGTGGCTAAATAATAACATCGCGTGGGTTGGTCTTAAAGCTAAGCCGAGCTTGCCAAAGTCGTTTTGTGGATGGGTGGACATTTATAACACTCTGTGTTTCATCCGTTAAGCCGTTGGTCCTAGCTGTCATTTGTATACCTTTGAAAATAACAGGCAATAATAGCGACTCGAAAGTCTGACAACCAGTCGCTCCAAGGGGTTTCGTATTACCCAGGGTCATAGAAGTCATTTAAGTAGTCGCTCTATGTTAAATAATTACAAAACAGAAATCTATACTAATGTTATAAAGCTAAAGAGTTTGTTTGTTTGGTTGATCGCGATGATCTCAAGAACTATTGGTTTAAATTGGAAAAATATTCCAATATAAACCTAAATTCCAATAAATAAGTCTAAACTAATTTTGGCTATAAACACTGAATGTAAGCGCTACAATTTTACGGCACCAGTAGCGCAGTGGTTGAACAATAGACCGGCGCGCTGCGTGTCGGGGCTACGGTTTCCGTACTGAAGAAATATTTTATGGTATATATATGTAGCTGTTCCGAGTCTGGGTGTTTGCGTATGTGAGTATTAATGTTTTTAAACGCTCCAAAGATACTATTGAAAATCTTAGTGTAGACCAATGTTTATAAAAAAATATTCTTGAACATTACATCTAAAAAGTGTCGGGTTATTGTGTTTAATAATAGATCTGATGCCGTAATCATTACAATAAGGTCAAATCAAACAATAATCCCGATAACAACCAGTTCACGAAGGCTTTTGTAAATTACATATTAACCAGAACCGGTTATTTACTAATAACCGGTTCCCATAACCATGTTCTGTTCACCGTACAATAAATCATAACAATGTGTGTCCATTAAGGTTCACTCTAATGGACACTGTATCGGCACAGAAAATTATTGTTGGCAATCAATACATTGCCTTGACCGTTAGAAATATATTGCTTTCATCAACATAGTATCTTTATAAAGGAGCTAAGGGCTAAGTAAATACAGCCGCACAGGCCGAGCTGGTGGGTTAAGTCGCGCTTGCCGAGGTTGTTCTGTGGATGGGTGACGATTCGTCATAGCGAGTTTTCACCGTGTCTCGAAAAGCTCGTAAAGCCGTTGATTCCGGCTGTCATTTGTAGATCTTTGACAGTCGTTACTATTTGTCAGAAGCTCTAAAGTCTGACAACCAATCTTACCATGGGGTATTGTATAACCCAGTTACTGGGTTCTGGAGGACCGACAGGCAGTCGCTCCATGTTAAATACTGATTCAGCTGCATCTTGTTAGACTATTTTCTAGTTGTAGTGGGCGAAGCCGCTGGCAACAGCTAGTTATGTAAATTATAAATGTGAAAGTCAGTTTGTTTGTTACGCGCTCACGCGTATATCGTTGAACCGATTTTGTTGAGTTTTGGCGCAGAAATAGACGAATTCCCACCGGAGAATTGTACTCTGGACCTCATGCTCGGTAGTCAGTTATAACTTAATTTAGATACCTCTATGGTATCAGACAACAACCATCATGAAGAAACTGCTATGTCTTAGATCGAAGACATTAGTGATATCTACCAACCCACTATCTACCATCCTGTAGTTATGAAATCTACCAGATTTCATCCATCATCATCCAACATCCAACTATCTCTCATAGAGAGGAAGCCTGTGTCTCAGTAGTGAAAACATTAAAGGCTGATTGTGCTTAAACCCGTTCAAAGAAAAAATCAGCTAGTAACTTATACCAGTAACTTTTCCAATGAAGAATATTGTAGGAAAAGGTATGGCGGCCAGAGTTTCATAGAAAACCTTCTTCACAAGAACATGTGACTATAAAACACCTACAATTTCTATGGAAAGAAACAACTATCGAATGATCCGATGAAAAAAAGAACACAAATAGTATTTAAGCACGGCCATAGCTTTTGTCGTCCTAGTCTATAGTGTTTTATTAAAAAAGTCGTCATTCTATCTTTAAAATATTTCAATAAAAATGTGAAAATTGCCGATGTTCCACGAACCGTTTTTCTTTTTTTTTTAATACTGTTCGTGCTAGAAGATAAGCCGTTGTCAAGAGACAATAACTAATAAGTTTTCTCGAGTCGACGATATTGGATGAACACCAGTGCGATAGTATTACCTTTTATATTTACCGACTGTGAACACAGAAAATTGTATTTGAGGTAATCTCCGAAACTGTTTAGCCGGTTGATTGGGCAGGACACCTATTATTTGTATAGCAGCTTTTGTGTTGCGAGAAAATTGAGACAAAAAGAAGAAACTTGTGTTTATTTAGTCGCTTTAATCTTTATTGGTATTGACTTAAAGTATTTCAGCGTGTATTTTTCGATTAATTGTGTGATTGAGTTCTTTTGACTTCTTTTGATGAAGCTAGTAAGAATACTGCTATGAAATCAAAGTAAAAAACGTGGGCAAAAATAATAATAATCTATATATATAAAAGGAGAACTGACTGACTGACATATCAACGTACAGCCGAAACTACTGGGGCTAGGAATGTGAAATTTTGCACACGGCTTCCTATTATAATGTAGGGGAGCACTAAGAAGGGGTTTTTGGAAATTTAACCTTTAAGGGGGTGAAAAGGGGGTATTAGGAAAGTACGTAACCCACGCGGACGAAGTCGCGGGCAAAGTGCTAGTTAGTTAATAAAAAAGTTCGTAGAAAACAGGCTATTTTTTTTTTTTGCGTGGTAAAATCATCAAATGAGTCCTCCCACCCAGGGCAGGGCGGGAGGAACTCTCAGACTTGTACTGACTAAAATCCACGGTGTCCTTCACGAGTCCTTTACGTACCAGGTTCACGGTAATGGGTAAGTCCCGCGACCGAGAAAACAGGTTTATCACAATATTCGAAACCATACTGAAAATAAATAATTACTTTGTAGAAAATTTGTGGTATAATCATGGGGTACATATATAATTTGCTTTATATACAAAAATCTAGGAAAACAAGGCGTATTAGCAATTAAAGAACACCCAACGTAAACTTTCCCTGATCCAGAAATCTTCATTATTTAATTGAATATATTTTAGTTTTAATTAGGTATTCCGTTTAGGAATACGTCTAATAATTTACTTTTGTAATGATACGCCTAGAAACCTGATTGTTATTCAAATTAACATGCTGTGCTAAATAATAAACAAGTAGCGGATATAAATAGAAAATGTACCTTGGAAAATTAGTCTGTATAAATTTAAGCATAGAAGAAAATTAATATAAAGGTGTTTTAATTAACCTGTGTCGATATATTTCATTATTATTTAATTTTCAGACATCTAAACAGGTTAATTTTAATCACTGTTTTTCACTTTTAAATAAATTATTACATACCATTTATTAAGTGTGTTCCATTCCTTATGTTTTACCGATATTATAAAGATAATAAAATTTCTTCCAACATATTTTATAGAGCGTTAAATTTAAAAAAATAAAGGAAGTTAAATTGAATTTTCTTTTCCATTCCAGTTCTCACTGTTAATTAAAAAAAACTAATTAAAAAGAAAATGGTAGACTTCGTTCAACAGGTGAAGAATATTTACGTCACAGAGCACAGATTAAATAGTCGATTATTTTATTGAGTGTCAAAACGCGCGCGCTACGGGCGGGCTGCCGAGCCCACAGCCATTCGCGACGAACTGCGAACGAGCACTGATTCGGCATTGGACGATGTTTTCCAAAGGTGAGGAAATCGCGCACCCTCGGCCACTTTCGGCTGCCTTCGGAAAACTCATCTCGATTCGATTGTGTTGAAAGAAACATATTTCGAATTAACACCGTTTGAATTAAGAAAAAGTTTAGAGTTATATTGAGCCAGCCATGCACTTTTTGATTGGCGTCTACAACAAAGTCTGCGCTTTGTGAAAAGCTTAATAGTTATTTATGCAACTGTTGTATAATCAGGGGTATTAAAACACGAATGTGGGTTTATCACACGAGGCGTAGCCGAGTGTGATAATAGTATCACATGAGTGTTTTAATACCTAATTATAACGGTTGCATACAAGACTTTATCTACAATCATGCTGTGAATCCTCTATAAAAGATTCTCATAACATACCATATTCGCATACCATATTCGAGTGAAAAAATGGCGGGATATAACACGATAAGACGAGTTGTTCTTTTTTCAAAATTTTAGCGATCTGGTGGTGAAAATGTCATTGCATGAGAATGTTCTTTTTTTGAAATTCATTATAACACGCGTTTGGATGATATAATGATCATTATATCATTGAGTGTTTTAATGTTGGCAATAAGCTAATTGTTATAGGTTCTTTTATAGAGGATTAATAGCATGATAGTAGATAAAAGAAATTTTGAACGATGCAGAAGTTGGTTGTTCATTTTTATGACAGTCTTATGTTTTGAAAGATGGCCAGATTGACCACGCAGATTCTGAGTCGACTTTGCATTTTTCATTACTTGTCAACATGTTTTAAATTACGAATGTTTGCGAACAAGTTTGTTTTTTTTTATAGTGCTTTCCAGAAATTACAATAACAGAATGGTAGTGTATTGAGGTTGAAGTTATAAATCAGATAAGCTGATTTTCAGACTTTGTAATTCACTTTTTTTTTAATGTTTGCAATAATGATAATTGAACTTAGTTGTCGTGTCCATTTTCTGCCAGAAAAAGACACACATTATACGTTTGTTTAGGTTTAAAATGAGATCTGACTCCATTCCTTGTGTTCAATTTACATACGATTTCTAAATTGGTATTAGAAATAAGGAATCTTGAAGGAACATTCATAAGTGTGATGTAATGCGTCAAATTGATTTTTTATTCATTGAGTGAGACGTAGGTTCAATATTCTGGGAATCTGATATTTGTTGTTATCCGATATATTTGGAGGATATCAGGAAACGTCTTTATTGAGTATATTTCGTTGTTTGGACGTAAAGCTTTGACACGAATCAGAAATGAAATGAAGTAGTAAGAGAATAATTTTCCTACAGTAACTAGCTGTCAAAGTTATTTCTTGTGCCAATAATTTTCAATATTTATTGTTATATATTTTTCCGTTTTTTAAGCTTATTTGTTTATTTTACTACGTAATATACCGTGCCGTAATAGACGTTCACTGTCAGTAGACGCCAACTAATTGTCGGACCAAGCACAACGTAAAGTTCCGTAATTGATGATGATTTAGGGGAACAGTGTATAAGACGGGGACGCGAGGTATGATGGGAAATCACACTTAAGGCAAACGTAACACAATACTAATGTAGCGCAAGCGCCAACAGGACGCCATTTGTTAATGGCCGCTTGCATATGACGTCTTGACGGCGCTTGCGCCACATTAGTGGTGTGTTAAGTATGCCTAAAGAGTGTATGACCCCATTAAGCCTCGCGTCCCCGTCTTATACACTGTTCCCCTATCTCAAATGATAAAAATAGCATTGTAGTTGTACTAGCTGTTGCGAGTGGTTTCACCTTTTTTTTTGGGAGAAACCCACCACACTATTCCCAAACCACTGCAACTCCTGAAAGCCAGAATCAGCAGTGGCAACCACCAGAAAAGCGCCGAGACAATGAAGCTCGACGTGTTCCGGAGAAGGAATTTACCTGTCTTGGATCCTGCAACGAAATTAATCAGAAAAGAATAGTGGAGGAGTAGGAAAAATATGTTTCACCTGCTACACAGCTCGAAAATTATCCCACAAGAACATTTAAATCGGGATAAAATATCCTGTATTAATCCAGGGTATAAACTGTACCTGCCGGGGTCCTGGGACTGCCTCATCAGGCAACCGTAACCCTGGAACGTAAAGGGCTTTTGAAGGATCACCGTAGATTTTAGTCAGTACAAGTCTGACAGTCCCAGACTCATTTGATGATTTTATAACGCTAAAAAAATGGGTACAAATGCAGGAGAATGGTAGTTTTAGTTTTTGTCGTTTATGTATTAAAAAACAAAATTTTAACGTAATTTTGATGTAATTATTAAATACCGTTATCGTATTTATCTGATACTTTAAATTAGAGTAAAAATTAAACGTGATATTTTAATTTACTTTTCATTTTGATCTAGCTAGGATTCAACTTCAAACAGTTCAATTTCAAATAATTGGTTCAATTAATAGTGTTTAAGTAATTTAAAGTCTAGGAAACCGGATAGTTGAAGTTTCATTTACGTAAACCGAATAATAATTTCGTAGGTTTTCCCTGTGATTAATTTAAAATACTATTTGTTGTTCAATACTTTAATATAAAATTGTGCTTTTATGAGATGTTTACACATTTCTTTACATAATTGGATATATTCAAATAATTAATCTGGTGGGCACATGCTTAAGTATGATTTGTATCAGATATTTCGTTACTGTTGATCCGTAATCAAGATAATAACATAACCTACTATGTTTTAGGTTACATTCGTTTACTTACTCAATTGCGTGAAAAGATCATTATGTAACTTTTTGATGGAAAATTTATGAGCTATGATTTTTGGTATATTTTCACAAAATAGGGAAACGTAAATGATATTCTCTAGACCATTACCTGTTTGAAAATACTACTTTCAAATTCAGAAACAGTTTAAGAATCCATCCTAAATTAATTCTCAATTGACTCTACGTGTAACCCAAAATCCACACACGACAATTTTGAAAGACCCGTTACAAAGCGACGTATTCGCGAAGAGCGCATAACTTCAACCATTTGTTACATCACGTCATGACTATTCCGGAAGTGTGCTAATATTTTAGAAGAGTTACAATTCCCCCTCTAGGTGTTACGCTTCATTTTATATTCTATCAGAACACTGAATCGGCCCACAACTCGTTTCAAATAAGACAGCCGTCGGTAAATAATTAAATGACCAATTTGTCATGACATGGATTATATCAAAAATTCCCTTTCGGATTAATAATGATGTCTATTTCTATCGGCGAATCGAAATCGGGTTTCGTAACGTATGGACGCTTAATTGGAAATTGAAATGTTCAGTTATTACTGTCATGCGGGTCTCACAATATTGTTTGAAACGAATTTCAATACAAGCTACCTCGGCTTGTAATTAAATTTGTTTGTTTGTCGCGTACGCGCCGCTGTGGCCGGCTTACCACCCGGCTTGTGATTTTTGCACACCTCCTGTATACAGAAAATATTACAGGCTGAAGTTTGATGAAATTTTAATCAAAAATGTGTTCAAACCCGTCGGCAACATCGAAAAAACCTTTTTGACTTACGTATATTTTGGGATTGCTTGTTTAATTTTATGTAAACACGTTCGTTAGACGAAATACGACTAACTAAATTAAACATAATATTATTTTGTCCATTTGCTTTTTTGGATTTATTTTTCACAAATACCTGTGGCGTTCTGTTTAGTTTGCCGACCTGCGAGTAACGGCTACCTACAAAAGGTTTGTTTCTGTTTTTATTTCTGTTTTGAATCATATTGATTGTGTTTTATCCTTTCCTTTCTAAGTTAAGTTTACATAAGAACGTTTGAAAAATTGTAGTTAGCTTCATCAGACATAAAATTCGATGATGAATGATGCAAGTTACGGGAATAGTATCTCTTTTAAGTGTTTTAAGCATCAGTTTCTGTGTGTACAATCGTTTTTAAAAAGTATGTAGTTATTTTATCCGGAACGATCGGTACCGATCTTGAATTATTATACATTTATAAGTTGCATCTTTTTTTATCATGGAAAAATCATCATTTGAGTCGTCCCAGAGTGGCGGGACTGTCAGACTTGTACAGATGGTCCACGGTGATCCTTCAATAGCCCTTTACGTTCCAGGGTCACGGTTTCCTGATGACATAGTCCCGCGACGCCAGTTATAAGCTGCCTTAAGGCTACGAATTGAATTTAGAATCATTGCGTAGGGCGTAATTTTGATTATACTCGTAAAACACACATTACTACAATTAATGGAGTGAAATTTTGTTCTACTCATTTTGGATAATTCCGATGAAAGTCGATGTTACATACGAGTATACCTCGAATTGTGCGTTGTGTTATGGAGTTTCGTAAAAAATATTTGTGAACGGTTCGAGTTCAGGCAAAACTTGCTAATGAGCTTTAAAACCACCACAAATAATTGTTAGAAGTATCTAGACACAACATAGAACCAGAAGCTTAGATACCCTACCAGCAGTGACTTCTCCTAAGCTTAAGCTAAGCTTAGGCAATAACCACTCTTCTGAGCTAAGTCCTACAGTAGGCTATTCCATGTCTTATACTGGCTATCGTATAAAGTGACTGGAGATTAAACGTATAAAGTGAAATGATGATAACTAACAGATTATGGTTTCTGAGCTCGTCTAACTTCATCTAGCTTCTTCAAATAAGCTTTATCTGCGTGTTGGTGGAAAATTATTCCATGGGATTTTAATATCTGGTCTATAAAGTATTAAGTCTTGACTTATATATGTTTATAACCTTTTATAAACTATCTGCGTGCCTAATTTTATTCAAATCCGTTAAAGCCTTTGTCAAACAGACAGGCGTCGCGAATGCGAAGCGCGACGTTTTCATTTGTAATGTATGGAATTGTTTGAATCCAGTCACATAGAAAAGCGAAAGCGATCCCATAGCGTGACAGAACTATCGGACTGACGTCTCGCTTCGGTTCGGTATCGCTTCGGAAACGATTCGCTTTCGCCTGTCTGTTTGACAAAGACATAAATATGTAGTTTTTGTGTGCAAGAGATTGACGTTTTTTTTTTAATTTTGCCTCTCACATGGATATTTTCCTGTATCGTGGGTGCGTTTACAAACATTGGAATTCACATACACAAACACGGGTAATCTCGTGAATTAAATAAAAAAAAAACATGGTAGGAAGCTACATTATTTCTGAGTGACAAAATACATACATTATTTTTATGACATGTATAATTAGTCGAGCTATTACAATTATTACATAGCAAATTGGAAAATGTAATAGCGTGTACGGGCGATGGGAGTAGCATGTAGAAGCTAGTTATTTATACATTCATCTAAGATATCTATTTATATTTAAATGAAACCTAGACGATTGGAGATCTCATAAAAAACTTATATAATTGCCTTGACAAAAGCTTTTAAACTGCTAATGTTAGTCCTATACATTATTGCCTTTTAAGTTGAAGTGACGGTGATTTCCAAACTTTTTCATGATAGCCCAATATTTATTTATTTTAAATGGCAGGCAAAAAACCTGCGAAGCAGTAAGGCTTTTTTTTATCATGGTAAAATCATCAAATGAGTCCTCCCACCCACACTTCAGACTTGACTGAATAAAATCCACGGTGTCTTTCAATAGCCCTTTACGTACCGGGGTCACGGTATTCGTGAGTCCCGCGACCAAGCAGTAAGGCTTGCTAAGGAAAAGGCGGAATGCGTGAGGGAGAGGCAATCCTCCACCTAACGACCCTACCTACCAGGTGCTGTTCCAACAAAAATAAGCAATTAAACTTGCATATAAACGTATTAATAACATGTAGATGTAGGTGATGTGACAAAAATAGTGATCAGTGAATTTTTTAAACACTCGAACTTCAACCGTGTACAATAAAAAATACAACTGAATTCACTTTAAAATTAATGCTGAAATGTTTCCTAATTTATAATAGAGTTAATAAATTAGTTAGAACATACAATAATAGACGAATTATCAGCTTTGTGCCGGTGTTCAGCGATAAGGCACGAACTTTGTGAGTCAGTCGCGCTAACCTTCAAACAATGTATATAGTCTGGCCAACTAGATGTAGATATTTTAGTAAACATACAATTTCGAATGTTATTGTTGAATAAAACTATTGGCTGTTGTTTGATTATCGGTTGTCATGTCATGTCGTGGAGGAATAAGTACAATGTGATGAGGAACGTTTCATATGTGCATGGCTATTAGTATTAAGAAGATCAATGCATTGCAACATGATCGCTGCACTGCGTGTTGTGCGTTCAATTCTCGCAAGAAGCATGTATTCTACATATACTTGTGGATCCAGATCTACAAGTATACACAAGCACACACACAAGTATACAAACAACCAGTTGTTTGTTTATGTGAATATAAATGTTTGTAAACGCATCCATGGTACTGGGATAATACCTAGTATGGTCAACGTTTCCAAAAACAAAAGTGAAATAAGAGGTGAGTGCTGAACAAATTTAAAGAAGAGATAGATAGAGATGTATAGAAGTACAAAAAAAAATGGCGTGGACCCTAAATTAGTTGGAGTAAGATCAAGACAATGACTACTATGAAGACCAAGGTAGATCGAAAAATGCAGGAAACCTCATGTTAAGTCTTGAAACATTCAGAAGGTTCGGAAGGCAGACTACGAAGAAGATAGTGGGAAGAGCTAGATAAATATAAAACCAACGATCGCTGGTCAACATTGACCCTGTATCGGAACACCTGAAAGTCATGGGGAGATGCTCCTGGCACATCAGTGGGATGACAGGATAACTCTCAGACAACAGGAACATTCAATATATTTATAAAGGAATCTAGTTAAGATTTGACCTTCAGACCACATTTATATTCTGTTCTGATAAAGTAATCTGAGAAAAGGACTTACTTGTGAATCCAGATTTGTAACTGATACTGTTTTTTTGTAAAGCGATTGTTACACTATATGGCTACACAAGGTCGCGGGACTGTACGTATTACCGTGACCCCGGAATGTTGAAGGACACCGTGGATTTTAATCAGTACGAGTCTGACAGTCCTTCCCGCTCTGTCCTTGGTGGGAGGACTCATTTGATGATTTTACCACGATGAAAAAAAAAATGGCTTCACAGGCGTATACATATGGATGGATGGATATGTGTTACTCAATCACGTCACAATGAGGGTACAGATCTTGACGAAAGAGTGAGAGATAAATGTTAGAATCTGGAATAATGGCTCACGGGACTGTATTATCAGGTAACCAAGACTCTGGATGTAAAGGGGCTATTGAAGTTTCTCCTTGAATTTTAGTCAGTATGAGTATGACTGTCGCTCCCATCTCATCTTGGGCGGGATAACTTATTTGATTATACCACCGAAAAGCAAAAAACTGGAATAATATCCCGTAAATAAGTACCCGTGGGACAATTTTCGAGTTACAAGCGAAGTTGCTGATAATAAATAGCTAGTAAGAAATAATGAACAAATCTAGTTCGGACCGCTCTAATTAGTTATCAAAAGTATCACCCAAGTATTTCACTCCACAACTCACTAACTGAAGAGTCAAAACCAAACTACAACGACACAACAAGAACATCCAATTAAAACCACCCGATACATACCTACCTTTCCCCCTTCCAATAAATCCCCCTTCAGTTCCCCGAATAGATGAACCGAATTATAGTTAACGAGTATAATGAACCTCGGCCAACTTAAGCCGTGTCCACACAATTCACACAAATGTGTAATACGCCTCGCGTGGTGTCGCGTTGCCCGAGTGAAAAATGGTCCCCCCACGCCACTCTGACAGGGCCCCCGATTTTTCTCGGGGGATAGGCTCGCGTATATCTTGGGAGAGAGATAACGTCGGGGGATGCTGAGACAGCTGTTTGGTATACAGATAACACTGGTATGCACGTAATTACGTTTCGTATTGTGTTGGTAGGTGAAGTTCGAGGTTACAAAAAAGTAGATTTTTGTGGGTTGCTATTGAGAAAATGAATTGTGTTGTACTGCATTTATTTTTGGAGTTGTAACTCCTTGCTTTTTGAACTATAGAATATGTGTAGGATATTGAGTTCAAGCTCTGAGCTTACGAAATACTCGTTTAGCGATGCTAGTTTGGTGGACAGATCGGCGCTTTGTGCAGGTTTGAGGAGTACGAGTGATTCTCACGACAGAATCGCCTGTCGCACTCGGACACTCGCTAATAGCTCAGCAATATAACTATCGAAAATATACATTCGCTGCGCTCTAAATCGTTTTCAGTTGCTCGCTCTCTTCCTCACTCGCAAATCGCTGGCGGTCGAACAACTGCCTAAGTTCAAAATGTCATCACAGACGTGTACCGCTCAAAACCACTAAAAATCATTTTATTTATCATGTCTACTACGTGACTAAGAAAAATAGTCCGCTTTATTCAATTTCATAAAAGGATATCGTTATTCTTTTATCTGTTGACTGATGTACACTTTATTAGTTGAGACGATAAAATTATGAAAAATAAAAACGTAAAATCCAAGTTGACAAATAAAACAGTTTTATCTAAGGCGGTTTCAGATTTACATCTTTAGGATTTATTCCACGAAGTTTAAGAATAAGTATACTTGCGATGTCTGAGAAATCTAGATAAGTATATTTATTTGTAGGCTAATAAAATAATTCTGTTGTGCTCGACAAACAAAATTCATTTAGAAGCCTAAAAACTTTTTAATATTTAAAAAGGAAAAATAAGTAAATAACTAACTAATAAAACACATAAAAGAAAATGCTTAGACTGTTTATTCAAAACAGACCGTAGTATTTAAAATGCTGCAGAGTCATAAAAATATTAGACTTCAGTGTAACCAGAATTTCTAAGATGTTTACAATTTCTAACTATACAATGTAATACAATAATAATTAACATTAGCTGACAGCGTTGAGGATGAATTTTTCAATGCTCCATAATAGTTTAGTTTTATTTTAATTTAGTATTTCATATATTTCTATAGTTGAAATTAATATTTATATAATTTAGGTTCCGTTCATAATAATCGCGAAAGTTTTTAAGTTTGTATGAATGGAAGGAAGTTTGTTACTCACATACGCCAGAACGGCTCAACAGATCTTGATAAAATTAGGCTCTGAGATAGATTATAGTCTGGATTAACACCCTCATAAGTATGATACCGTTTATTGTAATATTACGTTCCCGTGTGCTTGAGTTGCACGTGGCTGAAGCTGATAGTATCAGATAATGTTCTTTAAGGGCAATTGAATCAATACAGTGGATTTTAATCAATACGAGTTTCACAGTTTCCTCAAATTTCTATTTTAAAAAACGTTGCCCCACACTAGGAATTCCTCCTGTATCGTGGGTGCGTTTACAAACATATAAACTCACATACACAAACGCCCAGACCCGAAACAACTACTTGTAAATCATACAAATATTTGCTCCGTGCGGGAATCGAACCCGCGACATGCAGCGCAGCAGTCCAATCGCTTAGCCATTGCGCCAACTGTGCCGTTAAATCCACCCAGGGAGGACTGATACTTTGATGATTTTACCACCTATAAATAAATCAAAAGAATTCTGATCAGAATAGATGTCAAAAACTTAACGACATCACGAAGTTCTTACTTAATGATCATTAGAAGAAATAATTATTCCCAGCACTCACACTCGCCCACACGCGCCACCACTGGGAATTGAATGCATTTCGCTCTTTTTGCAAGTCTGGACACTGAGCGAATTTTAAATTATACTACGTTTCAAAGAGGCGACCGTTCGAATTAATTGCTGAACGAATTATCTCTCCAATCGAATGTTAGATTAACTTTTTTACACGTGACAGTCTGTTATCGCCTTTTTGTCGTCGGATTTCAGTTCGGAAACTTCGCGAAGCTTATCAAGTAATGGACATCTATAAGTTAATTATCTTTGGCCGAAACTTGCTAATTCGAAAACGCATTAAAGCGTAATTTTCAATGTATTACGTGAATTTGTTCGCAGTAAAAGCTATTTTCGTGTGACAGTTGGTGAGACTTCGATTTACCAAGTTCTGCTTGAAACGCCATTTTTTTTTTGTGCTGGGATTCGATTTAAGAATCAAACGTAACATAACATGAAATCGTTAAATAAGCAGACCCAAATTTCGCCAGTTATGTTTATGTCCTTTGTAAAAGCGGGAGATTCTACTGCTTAAGGGCGGGCAATAGGATTGTCACAGAACAAAAATCCAGATTGTTGGTAAATAATTCCTGATGGGAAACTCAATAGCACTTTGTTTGACCAGGGAATCGAACCTGGCAGTCGCGCTTTCGACCACTAGTTTAAAGGCAGTCAAATTAAAGAATCAAGTAAAAAACTACGTATATGTTCAAATAATGGACCATCTATCAATCCGTAAATTTCCAATCCGTAAACGAATCATTTCGAATTAATAAATCATGACTTTTTTCCATTTCATTGCTAACACAAACATTAGAAAAGGAAACAAAAACACTTGATTACAGCACAAAGTCTATAAAAAAAAAACTCCCCCATTGTGCTCCGAGATAAAAAATTAAGTGAACCAATCCTGGCCATGTTGGAACAAAGCGAAACCAGTAAAATGTGCACTGAATCTCCCGTTTACAACACAAACATTCTTGAATTTAAATTGGTCACCAGGCCAAAGCTCTCAACCTATTTTTCCACGCTTCTGAACGATTTATTTAGGGATTAAACTTCACCAGATTCAATCAAACACGCTGTAGAGGCCACTATTTTGTTGTGGAAAAATGAGCCGATTATTTTAAGCTTACCTGAACTTATATTATAAAGAGAAATGTTTGTTTTTTTTTAATTATGTTACAAAAACTACCGCTAATGTTTTCTTTGGCAACATACTGTCACATTCTGTAAGTACTATGTCCTACATTTTTATTTCAAAGAACTGAGGCTAACTGCTAGTTTATAAACAAATCATTTTAACTATAGACTCGTTTGACGTTACTCGGGAGCTAATAATGTATGTTTTATACATAAAGATATACAGCCTTTGTCTCAAATCACTGAGTTTATTGACGAAAAACGCATCAAAATTTTGTAGAAAAAGCCTTTGTCAAACTGACAGGCGATAGCAAAGCGGACCGAGTCCGAAGCGATACAAGACATCAAACTGGGTGCAGCGAACCGAGGCGTGACAGTTGTATTAGCTGACTTTTTATGAACAACGTCAAACAGAGCAAATACGCCTGCGCCACGTCTTCGCATCGGTTTGGTCACGCTATCGGATCGCTTTCCCTTTTCTACGTGACGGGATTCGAACAATTCCATACATTACAAATAAAAACGCCATGCATCATATTCGCCACGCCTGTCTGTTTGACAAAGGCTTAAGTGTACAGATGGCGGTAACCAACTTTGGAATACTATGTAGATATCTTCATTGTTAACTGCAAAGATACTGATACTGCTAGCCTACATCATCCCACTGTTGGGCAAAGGCCTCTCCCCATGACTTCCAGTCTATTTTCCTCCTCATGATCATGTTTAACTGCAAAGGTTTTAGATTAAATAGGCAATAGAATTCATGACTAACATTTTGACAAGTAACAAATGCGTCTAAATATTAAAGCTATTTTCTCAATGATTGCAATTTCAAATATTATTTAATAGAATTTAAAACGATTAGGTAATTATGCGACACAATTTGGAGAGGCATTAGCGAAATATTTGTAATAAAATTTATAATTGTTAACAGATTTCGGTGCTTCGGATTCAACCCTTAAATGGCGAAGCTTTGTCGCGAAGATAACTTTAAAGCCAAGCTCAAATATTTGGAAAAACGACTGTGAACGATAAATTATTATTATCGTGTGCCGAGTCAAACGAAGTCAGCGAAGATGCAGAGCAACGTTTAACTTACACTGCCATTTTGTTATTTAGCCAATTAGTGAAAGTTTCTCAGCTTGTGCTTTAAAACAGTGTAAAGAACAGGAAATGGGAGGGACTTTTCATTTCGAATTTTTAATCCTGTCCGGGGATAATTACAGAACAAGGTAAAGATGAGCAGAGCAAAATTGCTAAGGAGTTTGTCCCACAGTTTGGCAGGCAATTTGATCAGGGATCAGGATGTTTACGTAAAACGAGTTGTCTATTGCGAACGTTGTTCCTGTTTTCAACTTATCAACGAGGTTCGCTACAAATTACAAATTTTGGAAAAGTTTGGGTTTAAGTCAACTTGTGGCGACCTCTGTGTGTTATTATTTAAACTATACATTAAAAAAACTTTATTTCTGAGTTGGTTTTCATGTCATTTATATGTGTCTAAAAATGTAAACCAACAAGATACAAAATAAATCAAATAATCTAAAATTAATTAATGATTCAAATACAAGACGTAATTATTGATTGAATTACATGAATGTTCAAGTTATTATTAATTAAAATCATATTATAATTCTAGATCGTATGCGTGACGACTGTACATTAACAGTAACAGTACTTTTTCTCAAAGGTCAAAACTAATTTTACCTACACTTATAATTACGTGACACCTACACAAAAATTATACTAAGTGCAGTGATATTCGTCACAAACATCCATCTTCCTTAACGGAGTGTCATAGTGCAGGCGCGGCCGAAGTCGTGCCGTATCGCTTGCCAATCTGACCCGGTTCGAGTGCCTACCACATTCAGACTGGACGAGTGACTAAGGGCCCGCCACGATTGTGCGGAATCAACAACAATGGGGCGGGTTAACGGTTGTTCTGGTGTGCCAATATGTGCTAGCGAACGTCTATAAGGAATGTTCAGCCCGCAGTTATTGCTAGGGTTAAGTGTAGTAGGCGGATCATAGCGGTTCTAGCGATAAATATTTATATTTTCTGTTTCCCCTATTCATTGAGCACTCGCTATGTAAATTACAAAAGTGAACCTTCGTCACAAGTTTAGACTGAAATATGTACAGTATAATCCAATAAATTCAGCGCATGTCCCAGCATTAATACAATCCGGTTGACTTTCCAACAAATACTTCAGATTTGTCCAAATAACTCTGCAACTTTAGATAAAGGGAGGCTGTAGTTGTCTGTATCAGCCCCGTGAGCTCGTAATTTAATTAGAATTTCTGAAATGGAATCTCACGAATGACTTTTGTTTCTGATGTATTTACTCGTTAAGTAAAGCAAGCAACAAAATGTTTGAATTTGTCTGCTTTGTAGAAAGTTTTAGAACAATTTATTGAACGGATCGCTCCCTTCGTTCTACATATGCGCTGACCCTGTACTTTATTATTTGTTCGACTATTGAGGGAAATTAAATAAACGTCAGCGAAATGCTTCAACTTTTAATTACTTCTCCGTCTATGTCGGTTCGTTTTACTGGGGCTTTATTTTAAAATTTTTGATTAAATTTCGTACCTACTCGTTTTAAATTTCGTTTATGTCATTTTAGGCACCGGACGACTTTAAATGCGGATGTCGCATCGACTTCAGACAAAGTTGTCTGTAATTTGTTTTTAATTTAATGAGTTAATTGTTGTATTGGTCGGAGAGCATTTTGTTACTAACTCAATACATGTTAACAAAACATTTTAAATACGAGTATTTAAATCACTTTTACGTTAGTCAACCCTGAAGAAATTGTGAATTCTATTTTTAGAAACATTTTATAGTGACGTTTGTGACAGGACTATGTTCAAGAGTCCATATTTGTTTGAAGATGATGAATCATGAAGAAAGACACATATTCGTTAAATATCATTAAGAACATCCATTCGAAATAACGAATTTAAATCATTCCAATGAAAACCCACACCACACACAAAAATAGACCGCCCTATGCTACTCGTATAGATTCAAATAAAACAAAATTAATAAAACTTTCTAAAACATGTAACTCACAATAATGAGGATCGTATGTTGTTTAGTCTAAACGAATAACTTGCTTCCAGACGAGCACGTAAGGCGAGGTCGTAAAAATAGTGAATAGTCCAGGAGCCTGCGCGTGCTTCAGTGAATTCATACTTTACGTGATTCTGAGCTAAGAGCTTGCTGCTAAAGAAAAATTACTCCTTGTGGCTCGTACACACTGGCGGACATTTGTATCGTGAATACTGGGGCTTGAGCTGAGGCTATGTGAGTTCACTTGTTACATGTGGTGGAGCTTCATTTGTAAGATTTTACGAGGAAAAATGTGTGATTTGGGATTTTCTTGGGTTTTTTATCGAATAGCTTAACAGATACGTATTTGATGAGGGGAATATTTTTTTTTTTTGACGAAAATAGTACTTCGAAGTTCACGATGTGGTGGCGATGCACGTCTTGGGCTCGATTCTTGCATGAAAATATATTTATATGGCCTACAACTTAAGCAATTTTTCCCAGTATAGCAATTTGTGAGTTTCAATGTTTGTAAACTTAGAATAGGCCTAGTAAAAATCCTAGAACAGGTCAACGATTAATTTAAAATAAATAGTAAATTTTTAAGCAAAATACATTTAATATGTGTTGAAAATCACATCAAATACTAATCAAATGACATTTAATGTGAACAATTTTATTTATATTATTTTCATGTCTAACTATGCATACTTACATAGACCTATGACTATGTTTGTATCTACTATACACTCCATACAAACATGCATGTCTACAACGCCTTTGTCCAAATTGCTCTCAATTCCTCGAAGTGACCGCAGCACAAGTGAGGTAATCCTTCACACCTTGTTCCGAGAACTCACAGACGCAATTGTCCCAATAGCTGTGTGTTTCTCCAATGTCTGCAATGTGTACAACGCTTTATAGCATCCCAAGACACAGTACAATTATATTGTCACAAGTTAGCTAAATTAAAAAAGTAGGGGTTTGAGTACAAGTTGTAGTGCCATAATTTCTGTGTTAGGTTGCAATATTTTTGCAGTTTATATGTTATTTTTTTACTGTGAATTGAAGTTGTATTTTTACTTTTTATTGGATAGTCTTCTTTATTAGATGTTTGGATTTATTTACGTAAATTAAGAGATTAAAATCTATCATTTATTTTTTATTGCTACAGCAGCGAATCATACACATTTGGTGATCACTTATAGGTGCAATCACAATACATTCAGACTTTTCAACACTTAGTTTTTATCACAGGTCGTTAATCCTGCAATATTGGTTTGATGTTCAGGTTGGACAAGTGCTATCTGTTAGCCTTTCCCATCAGCGATCTCTGAAAGTCTGACAGGGCAGAATGGTAGAATAAAACGTGATGCCCGACAACTTTAAATAAACTGGGATGAGGGCAGGAAGCTGATGAATTTCTGAGTAGGTGCCCAAAGTACGGACTTTGGCTTTGAAACCTAGTAAGTACCAATACAAAACAGTGAATGTTGGGAACTTATTTCCCAGAACGATCAAGCGATCTCTTTTGCCTTTGTCAAACAGACAGGCGAAAGCAAAGCGAGTCCGATAGTTCTGTCACGCTATCGGATCGCTTTCGCTTTTCTATGTGACTGGATTCAAACAATTCGCATTCGCCACGCCTGTCTGTTTGACAAAGGCTTTTACGAGTAGTAGACGTTTCTTCGAACGCTGAAAAGTCTGTTTACAAAACCAGAAGCGATTAGAAACCTTGAATAGTAATCGTGGTTCTAAGAAAGCCAATCATTCAATCTTCCTATCTTTAGACTTTTCTAAAATCCAATCTATTCTTATGCTAAAAAAAATCCAAACCCTGTCATACTTAGGAACATAATATCTGGTCTGGTTTACCCAATATGTATCCTACTAATATATTATAAACGTGAAGGTTTGTTTGTATGGATGTGTGTCACTCTTTCACACAAAAACTTATGAACGGATTTGGATGAAGTTTGATACACAGATAGTTTATAATTTCGATTAACACATAGGATAGTTCTTATCCCGATTTTCAAGTGAGATAATTTTCGAGTTGTTGCGGGTGAATCACCTGCTGGCAACAGCTAGTCTATACATATAATAAATCTGTAGAAGGGTCAATTCTGTACATTGAAAATATTGAAAAAATAAATAGCGGGGGGTGTTGCTGGATCGATACCAAACCCAAATATGTGATTAAAAAAATTTTTGTCTGTCTCTCTGTCTGTATATGCAGGCATCACGTGAAAACTAACGGTTCGATTTCGATGAAACTTGGTATAATTATACCTTATTATCCTGGGCATAAAATGAGATACTTTTTATCCTGGAAAAATACGTAGAAAAAAAAACTTATTTTTCAGTTACTACAGAACGCAAGCTCAACAGCAGTAGCTCAATAGGGATCTCCTTAATTATTATAGGCTTAGCCGTATTTGGGTCCAATAGATATTTATAAGATGTCATTGTCAGAGTTACTCAAAATGGAGAAATAAACCATCCACGCGAAGACCGACATCCGCGCGGAGGGAGTCGCGGGCGGAAGCTAGTATAATAATAAATGCGAAAGTATGCGAAGATGGATGTGTTACTCTTTAACTTATAAACTGGTGAACGGATTTGGATGTGACGCCGTTGTCAAACAGACAGGCGAAAGCGAACCGGATCGAATCCGAGGCGATAACGAACCGATACGAGACGTCAAACTGGGTGCAGCGAACCGAGGCGTGGCAGTTGTATTAGCTGGTTTTTTATGAACGACGTCAAACAGAGCAAATACGCCTTCGCTACGTCTTCGCATCGGTTCGGTCGTGCTATCGGATCGGTTACGCCTTTCTATGTGACTGCATTCAAACAATTCCATACATTAGAAATAAAAACGCCTCGCTTCGCATTCGTCACGCCTGTCTGTTTGACAAAGGCTTAATTGTTGGATAGTTTGTAACTTAGATTAACATATAGGATACCTTTTTATCTCGGTGTGACGTTCCTGTAGGATAATTGCTGAACTTCACGTGGGCAATGTTGCTGGCAATAGTATTCCGTCCCTCCCGTTTGTCCCTGGGCGGTAGGACACACTTGATGATTTTACCACGTAAAAAAAAATACCTATTACACATTTTATATGGTATCTTTACATACTACTTAAAATTCATACTCCTATTACACGTTGACGAAGCTCATTACAATAGCTGGTACTTAATAAACCCAAGTTAACAATTCCAAGAATTCGAAAGCTTAGAAAATTGACCGGAGAAAACACGACGCCGGAATATAACATAAGCCGAGAGACGGTAAAAAGTGCCTATTGTCATAATAAGCCAAAAACATCTCGAACTGAATAAAGCCAACCGCTCCGTTGCCACTTTCATGAGACACTTCCACCATAAGAAATCCAATTTAACTTTGTCGCCGAACAAAATGTTCCAATAGAAATAATTTCGTCAAGGACCTTCAACAGCTGTACAATTCAATCAGCGCTGAGTCTTCTGTTTTTTTTTATCTTCCGTGTATTTTTCTTTCGAGTTTCAAAGTTAGTTAATGTGCTCTTCACACTTGTAGTGGTAATACGAAGTTTATAAGGATGGATGGAAAAATAGACGGATGTTTCATACTCTGTTATAAAAAAAAAACTAAACGGAACCATATACTTCATGTTGTCATCGCTACATTGATACTGTTCTACATTTTCAAAACGTTTTATAATGTGCACAGACATGAAATTTGATGGCACGGTTGGTGCAGTGGCTGAGCGATTGGACTGCTGCTCGCGAGTTCGATTACGGGACGAGCAAATATTTTGCATAATTTTCAAGTAGTTGTTCCGGGTCTAGGCGATCCGGGTCTGGACCCACGACACAGGAGAAATTCCTAGTGAGGGGCAACGTTTTTTTTAGAAAAACGTAGTGTAGTTCTCTGTCTACGTCTGTGTTTCCGAACGCAAACAACCCTAATCTCTTCTAAGTTAGAGTAAACAAGCTTCTTATTGGTAAATTTACTCCTTCATCGTCGACTTTGTCTGTCACCTCTGAACTAGACTAGAGTCATGAGCAAACCTATCTTAAATAACAAAAAAACTTTTTCCGTTACATAGATAGTTTATAACCTGGATTAACAGGATAATTCTTATCCTAGTTTAGAGGCATTATAAGAACCCAATAATATGTTTCCATTACACTAAAAGGCACATTAATCCAAAACATGTTGTATTTTCTAAGTAAAAATAAATTGTTTCTGAAATTTTTCCCGGGAATCGTTATCGCGGTCCGGACTGTGTGACGTGACTCCAAAGCGCATTTCACTTGCAGGTGTAGGTGTATTCCGTGCATTCCCGGATTCCGGGATCCCGGTATCCCGGGACACGTTCGACAAAATCATATTTTACGTGATTCCATTTTACTGTAACGAAAGACTTTGTAACTTTTATCTTGTAAGACTTGTTTTTTAAATGGAACTCAGTGAATGCATTGGACGGATACTGCAATCTGAAACTCGTTCGGTGATCGAAATTCTGACGGGTAGTTCAACGGTATGTCAGTGAAATTGAATGGTGCGGTACACTGCTTTGTAATGCCTACAGAGTGTCTCTGTATATAATCTAACATAGGTAACAGAAAACGCCTGAAGTCGAATCCGACTCGCCCCGAAGGGAGTAGCAGAGGTGTGCATATTTTGTATTTCCTGATAGCTACAACCTTAGAGATTTTAAGCCAAGTGAATAGATTACTTGTAGGGAAGCGCGCTTCATTGTCGACCACATCATTGGTTACCATCAGGCGAGATAGCGGTTAAGAGCGAATCTAAAAGCATAGTATAATTTAAAAATACACCCACGCTGCACCAGCTATGTCTAAACTAATATCACAGCAGTTCTCTATCTTATAGCGTACGCATTGGGCGCTTTCTAACGTGTGGTTTTCTAACGCGCGTTTTTAGAATGAAGAGATTATATTGAAGTGTATGTATGTAAGAGCTTAGTGTGTACGATGGCAAAATGCCCCACGCGCAATTTGTACTAGGTCATACAAATATCAGAGAAAAAACATATATACGAATATCTCAGAGATGTCTTCTTAAAAAAGAAACCGAAAGTTTAAAATATATGGAAAGTTTAAAATCGATCTAACATTACTTTACAAAAATATTCTCTGATAACTTTTTAAAACCTATGTATAGTAACATTTATTTCCCACCACAAAATATGTATACTGCTTATGTGATTGAAATTTCAGTAAGACAAAAACTTGGGCAGAGCACCGCCGTGTCCTCACGACGGCGATAGGCGGAGACCTCTCGCGCCCGGCATTGGTCGAGGCCATGCTGCGGGGCGAGACGGAGTGGGAAGCGGTCGCCTCCTTCTGCGAAGCAGTCATGCTCGTGAAGGAGGAGGCGGGCCGCCTGAGGGAGAGGACAGCGTCCTCCCTCCATCCCAGCCGCAGTGGTAGACGCCCACGGCGTCGGACGTCACAGGACGATCTCCGGCCACCGTAGGCGCGGGCATGCGGGCAGCGAGTAATGGGCGACTTGCTGTCCGACCACGGACCATGCCCGGGTCGACGGCGCGTTGTGTTCCACGCGCGCCTCAAAGAGTGTCAGCATATTGACGGGGCCTGTAGAGGGCCAAAGCCTGCCGGGGTCGCGGGACTTACCCATCACCGTAACCCCGGTACGTAAAGGGCTTGTGAAGGACACCGTGGATTTTAGTCAGTACAAGTCTGACAGTCCCTCCCGCCCTGCCCTGGGTGGGAGGACTCATTTGATGATTTTACCACGCAAAAAAAAAAAAAAAAAAACGACGGGTTGCACTCTGGGAGTGCCGGCAGAAGTGAAAACTTGAATAGTAATTGTTGGAAATATCTTGTGAACAGATTTTAGTAAAACTCGCAAAAATGGTTGACTTTGTATTTCAATAATTTTCCAATGTGACGTACATCTTTTATAAACAATGTTACCTAGCAACGAATGTCACACGAACATTCACGCAAGCGCCCTGCGCCGTCCTACGCTTTTTCGGTCAGGGTCACGTGTCCTGACGCGAGTTTAAGATTTTATACCCATTACAAAAAAAGTGCTCAACGCCGCTAAAGAAGTTTTCACTTCAAAAAAGACGGGTTGCACTCTGGGAGTGCCGGCAGAAGTGAAAACTTGAATGGTAATTGTTGGAAATATCTTGTGAACAGATTTTAGTAAAACTCGCAAAAATGGTTGACTTTTTATTTCAATAATGTTCCAATGTGACGTACATCTTTTATAAACAATGTTACCTAGCAACGAATGTATCCAGCATACAAACTTCTTTAAAAGTAATAAAGTCACACGAACATTCACGCAAGCGCCCTGCGCCGTCCTACGCTTTTTCGGTCAGGGTCACGTGTCCTGACGCGAGTTTAAGATTTTATACCCATTACAGAAAAGTGCTCAACGCCGCTAAAGAAGTTTTCACTTCAAAAAAAAGACAAAAACTTGAAAGTTCAGTATTGTATCAAATGAGCAAATCATAACGCAACGACGAGCGCAAAATATGTACTTACTTACCTTAAACAATTACGATTTCTCAATCGAGCTTGAAATACGTATCAGACTATTAATCATAGCAATTAATGTAAATCATAAGTAATTGTAATTATTAAAGTATTTGTTACGCAGACGTGGTAAAGGTCCCTCATAAATTACTGCCATGTCTAAAGAAAGTGACGTCTTTTCGTGCCAAAAGCTGACTTTTTCATTTCATTCCAACTCCCTCCAGGGACATCCAATCTGGTTCTTCATATCAAAATCCATTCAGAGATTGGAAGTTAAATATGCACAAAATTAATATCACGTTCATAATACTAACTTATTCGCATAGGTTTGCAACATCAAATGAAATTTTCTGTCAGTCGCTAGAGTCGGAGTACATAGATAATTTCTTTAAAAAAATATATGTTTTCGAGTTTAATAAAGCCACACGTATTCCAACTTTGATATTAATCGAAAATAAATTATAAAGGCAGTTAACTGTCTCTTTTAACCAGCTATTCCCCGCGGTTTCATCCGCTGCTCGACTCCTATTGGTCGTAGCGTGATTGTAAATAGCCTATTGCCGTCCTCGATAAATGGGCTATCCAATACAAAAATATTTTTTCAATTTGAACTAGAAGTGTCTGAGATTAGCGCGTTTAACCAAACGAACTCTTCAGCTTTATAATATTATAGGGGAAAAGTGTATAAGACGGGGACGCGGTGTATGACAAGACGCCATTTGTAAATGGCCGCTTGCAAATGACGTCCTGATGGCGCTTACGCTACGTTAGTGTTGTGTTAAGTATGCCTTAAGAGTGTACGTCCCCATTATACCTCGCGTCCCCGTCTTATACACTTTTCGTATTTATTTATTATATAGCCCACAACCTTCTTCGATAAATGGGCTACCCAACACAAAAAGATTTTTTTCAATTAGAACTAGTCGTTCAACCAAAGTCTTCAGCTTTATGGTATTAGTATTTTAAGCCCGTTTTTAGCCGGTTACTTGGCAACATTAAAGCTTTCCAGTTGCCAATAGATAGATGTACATTACGCCTGGATATAGTTTAAATTACAGCAAATTTGATTTATTCAAATTAAGCTCACGGTTCGTCGACGGCAAATGTTATCAAAGCGTCTCTTTGACTAGGTCAACCGCTCGGCTCCGCCCGAGATTTGATGAGAACTTCCTAAACTGTTCCACTTGGGTGAGTTTTACAGTGACCTTGCTATTAATTTGGCCCTTACTACGGGTTACACTATTACGAAAAGTAATTTGTGAGTGACATTTTCTCTACGAACAGTAAGTCAAAGTAACTATGACTTTTTGTTGCAACGATATTATCGTTCAATAATATAACTAGGGTCCGTTTTCACTTAACAGATAAATTCTCGCCTATTGTTTGTTGTCACTGAATTAAGGACTGTATCCTTATTGATTTTAAGTTTAAATTGGACCAGTTATTAAGAGTTCCCCTCTGTCATGCTCGAGGATGCGCGAGCTCCCAATTGAATACTTAAAGACAATTAGAATATTTTTTTTTTTAGGTAGAAGAACCAGTTTCGCCTTTATAATCGGCACACATAAAAATATATTCAGTAATTAGAACAAAATGTTGAACATCTATTGAACACACATACTAAAGAAAGTTTAACTAAAAAACGACCCTTATATCGACATCAAACGTAGTTTTGCAGTTGACACTTATTTAGGCATGTGTTCAACAGATGTTAAACTTTTCTTATAGTAAAACTGAAGTTGAGTGCGTGTTACGAAAAATGTAAACTTAATTCCAGCCCGACCCCATGACGGGCGTAATGCCTTTTCACTAGGTACTAACATTCAACTTAGATTAATTACTCCCAAAAGGCACTAAAACATGAATTAACATAAAATAACTTTATCCACACCATCTCATAATGCTCTCTTAGTTATGGTTCTGACGTATTTCTGGCCTAACCAATATAGTAAAAGGGGAAGTGAGAATTTCATACCGTTTTACGATTAAATTACTGATCCAGTTTTGATGGAGTTTTGAGGAGTATGCCAGAGATTGGCTTTAATTTTTAACTAGCGGTCCACCCTGATTTCGCACGGATTCAATTTTTCGACTTTCCCGGCGCATTTTACGAAAAAATTCTATTACACAAACCATGTCCTGACAATAAAAAACAGTTGGTGCAGTGTTTTGGTTGTTATATACAGTGTTGTTTTATATGATATACCTATGTATAGTTTGACAACACAGTTGACACTGTGACTGCTACGTTGCATGTCACGAATCGTTTTCTGCATGTAACATTTTTTTATACCAAAAAGGTGCTGCCATAGGTCCCACCTGATGGAAAGCGGTCATCATAGCCTATGGAAGCCAGCAACACCAGAGGCCTTGCAACTTTCCTCGCCCTTTTTGAGGGTATGAAGAAGAAACGTTGTGCCGATAGTTCAAAAGGCAGTTATTTCTATGAAATGTGTTTACACCGTAAGTCGATCAGCTGTCGGCCTATATGTAGAATTTTTTACTTTTTACAATAATTTACAGAGCATGCATTATCAGTTTATAATTTCAATACTTCTTAGACACTGGTTTCCTATTGGCGAGGTGTGAGCCGAAATCTACATAAGCTCAGCATGGTTTGAATAAAGTCATATTTTTTCTAGTTTCGATTCTATTGCTAAGACAGTAACAGATGTTTTTAGAAAATCACACGTCTAATTCTATAAGGAATATGAGTATTTAATTAAATTAAGATGGATTCAAAACCATTAAATAGATGTCAATGTCATTATTATGGAATATTCTGTTGTATAACAAGCATTGTGGCTTTAAGATACTTAAGTCACAAAAGTAAAGCAATGATTACACGTGAGAAAGCTTTGTTAACATCTTTGAAATAGTTTAATATTCGCGTACCATCATCTTGGAGTTTAATTACAATTTATATGTCAAAGGTAATTATCGGAAAACTTGGTTAAGAATCCGTTATGTAACTACACAAGAAGCTTAATTGCTTAAAGTTTGGATGAATGGATGGATGTTCGTTACTCAAACATATAAGAAAGGCTGGATGCTTTGGTCCAGAGATAGATTATATTTTAGATATAGGACAAATTTTATCCTGGTAGTCCAAGGGTTATTAATTTGAGAGGTTTTATATGCACTTATACAGTATACACAATATAACTCGTGCTTTTTATCATCGGGGTAGGCAGACACTACAGAACACCAACTGTTATCAGGACTCATTTGATGATTTAACCACAATAAAAAAATGGAGGACTCATTTGATGATTTAACCATAATAAAAAAAAATACAATAACTTTCCTGTGGAAGATAACTTCATCGTAAATAATTACAGGCTTTTAAACAAATAACTACTATAGTTTCAACTCAGTCTAGGTATCAGATAGGCAAAATGGTTTTGTGTCTATTTTACCCTTTAAAGAGCGTATTTCGACCTAATTTGTAATTATGGTCGGTTCGTCTGGAAATTAATTATAGCATTTTGGCTTGTCCAGAGATAGGTAATTTAAGAAAGATGGATTACAAAGAGGCTTTGTAATAGTAATAGTTGAGGTCAGGAGTGGCCAACCATCGGGACTAGACATTACATTGTAGATATTGCGTTAATTTTAGTCCATTATTGTTGCGATAATTTAATTTGTCGTGGTGTTAAATGTTGTTCAACAGTTATGTGAGAACTTATTAATGTGTTAAATAGACTTAGTGATATATTATGTACAGGTGAAGTTTGAAAGTAAGTGCTAATCTTCGGAAGTGCTGATCTTGTTTCGAAAATTCTTTCACTAATGGGAAGCTACAATATCCTATCTTAGCTATATTTTGAATGTTCCAGGAGAATATTTTCCGAGCGAAAAATATCAAATTCGAGAAATACCCAGTAGTTCTACAACGTTCAAAGACATCATCATCATATGCCAACCCTTTTCGCAACTATATTGGGGTCGGCTTCCGGTCAAACCAGATGCAGCTGGATATCAGTATTTTACATGGAGCGACTGCCTGTCAGACCTCCACAACTCAGTAATAGGGTAGGTAATACGATACCCCGTGGTAAGACTGCTTGTCAGACTTTAGAGCTTCTGACTAACAGTAACGACTGTCAAAGATCTACAAATGACAGCCGGGACCAACGGCTTTACGTGCTGTCCGAGGCACGGAGGAAACTCGCTATGACAGATGGTCACCCATCCACAGACCAACCTCGGCAAGCGCGGCTTAACCCGGAAGATCGGCCTGTGCGGCTGTATTTATTTAGCCACGAGCTCCTCCAACTACAACGTTCAAAGACAAGGATTATTTTTTTTTCGTGGTAACATCATCAAATGAGTCCTCCCACCCAGGGCAGGGCGGGAGGGATTGTCAGACTTGTACTGACTAAAATCCACGGTGTCTTTCAATAGCCCTTTACGTACCGGGGTCACGGTAATCCGTTAGTCCCGCGACCCCGGCAGGCTTTGGCCCTCTACAGGCCCCGTCACTATGCTGACACTCCTTGAGGCGCAACACAACGCGCCGTCGACCCGGGCATGTTCCATGGTTGGACAGCGAGTCGCCCCAAAGGCAAGGATAGTAAAATTGTGCAAATAAAACATTAATTTATACTGTTAATAACACTTTACAGTTGAACATTTTGTTATTTATGTTACAGAAGAAAACAAATGAAATTCGATCCTATTCTGAATTGTTAAATTAAAATAAATACTCGATGCAAGTTTCCGATACCTTACGACTTTAGCATCCATTGCCGCGTGTCTGTGTACGAATCTCTATGGATTTGTATTACGATTGTCGCCTGGATACCAAAGTCGTAAGGTTTGGTAGACATGCGTCGCCACTATGAAAGTGTTGAGATAACATACATCTATGTTAAAAAAACATGATTTAAAAAATAATTACGAGTATATTTAATGGGTAATTTTCTTATATACATAATATATTATACGGATACAAAATAGTGCGTTGTTAAATTCGAGAAAACATGTTAGTTAAGCTTCTTAAATCAATGGAGCGAACACCATAAAACAAATCCTAGCTAGTCATTCAAAAGTTTGCCATCCCTGATCTAGATTTCCGCCCGTAACGTTGACCGGACTGTCAAAAGCGAACTGTCTATCCGTACATACTTATTCCGCGTTTCTATGTTAATTTTATACGCCCGTTCTGTTTTATGATTTTTCAGGATTCCGTAACGAAAAAGGTGTCTATTAAGTATCTATCTGAGTATCCGTCCATCTACCAGAGGGTTGTATCTTTTGATATTTGAATCAGAGAGGCGTGACGAATGCGAAGAGGCGTTTTTATTTGTAATGTATGGAATTGTTTGAATCCAGTCACATAGAAAAGCCAAAGCGATCCGATAGCGTAACCAAACTATCGGACTTACGTCTCGTTTCGGTTCGTTATCGCTTCGGACTCGCCTGTCTGTTTGACAAAGGCCTTTTTTTTTTTATCGTGGTAAAATCATCAAATGAGTCCTCCCACCCAGGGCAGGGCGGGAGGGACTGTCAGACTTGTACTGACTAAAATCCACGGTGTCCTTCAATAACCCTTTACGTACCGGGGTCACGGTAATCCCTTGGTCCCGCGACCCCGGCAGGCTTTGGCCCTCTACAGGCCCCGTCACTATGCTGACACTCTTTGAGGCGCGCGTGGAACACAACGCGCCGTCGACCCGGGCATGGTCCATGGTCGGACAGCGAGTCGCCCATTACTCGTTGCCCGTTGACAAAGGCCTTAGAGTTTGTGTACAAGGATTAATTCGGCACAGTGGCTGAGTGGCGCAGTGTGTCGCGGGTTCGATGCCCGCACGGAATAAATATTTGTATGATAATCGGCAATGTGTTTAAAATTAAATTAAAATTATAAAACTTATTTTTTATTATATACTCGTATAACAAGGAGTGTGCACCTAATAAATATGTAAACTTGCTTAGAACTATCCCCAAATTTCAATTAAAGGTTAGTTGTAACTTTTAAGTTTTGTTCTTGACATGCTAGGCATGTTTTTTAATTTTCTAAATTCATTATTTTTACCGCCGTTATTAGGATAATTAGTTTCTTATCACAATTTGTTTGGCGTCCATGCGGCATACCATCTAAGTAATTAACATAATTTAAAACACTAACGTACCCACTTTTTTATTGTGGTAAAATCATTAAATGAGTCGCACTGACTAAAATCCACAGTGTCCGTAAATAGCCCTTTACGTTCCGAGGTCACGGTAATTCGTGAGTCCCGCGACCAACTTAATACGCTAGCAACGTATTGTGTCTTTTAAGTACTGTATATTGGGTCCTTCCTATGCGGGACCGACTCACACTTTACCGCTTTTTCTTTAATCTTTTTGGCACCGAGACGTTCCGACCGAGATGTTTAGGGAGCTAATTAAATAAATTAAATAAAAATGAGTTGAGTTTTTATCTTTTTTTTTCTGTTCCCTCTTTTATGGAGTGGTCGGAGGTCAAGAGGAAAATAAACGTAACTTTTTGGTCGGATTTAATGATTCAATTCGGAATTCTGAATTGAAAATGTTTTGATGTTCCGAAATAATTTGTATCTTCGAAGATTTATAACAATACAGCGTGGTTCTTTTAAAGCTTGAATGGATTAGTGAATTTGTTTTGTAGAAAGTGATAATGCTGTATTAGTTCGAAATAAAACCACACGCCAAAACATTCATTTTCAACTCTTCATGCATAGGTCATGTTGAAAAGAATTACCTTGCTATTTGTAAAGCGTTTTTTTTTTATTCTGATCTTGTTCGAAACAAAACACAATCAAATAAATTGTTAGTCTCATCAAAGATATAAATAGCACAATGTTCCAATTTACGAATAGAATCGAGAAGACGTCGAGAGTAATTAGTAAGTTTTAAAATTATGTTATCAAATTGAATCAGCGAACTTATAGAATTAATTTATGAAGGTTTTTGGTGTTCACGGTGTTCAATGGCCGTGTTGTTCCCTGAAAGAATAGATGATAACTCATATTCTGGTAAAACTATTGAAGGACTGATTAATGTCTTTATATAATTTAAAAATTAACCGTTTTGGAATTAGACTCAATATGAATAGTACGAGTTTATTACTTTTTTTTTTGGGAAGTAGCCACAATTATAACGTATGGGCTTCAACATAATGAAAGTCGGAAAGCCATGTGATGTCTTTCTTTCTTTAAACTGGACAGTAGATGAGTAGAGACTACTAAAATCATGAAGGAGTGCTTGCAGATAAATAATTCGATTATATGGCTAACAAAATTACTAAATGGCCAGAAGAAAGTAAGCCTTGACATAAACTGCAAAAAGTGAGGAGATATAAAAGAGACCTACATTCAGCATTGGTGGTAGTATGGCAAAAGTTTGCGATTTGCAACATAGGCGTTAATGCGTATATTGTTTTTTATATGGCAAAATCAAACATTTAAAAAAAATGATTACTTCTAATTATCATCATCATTTCAGGCTGCTCGACATAGGACTCTCCCACGGAGCGCCACAGCGCACGATATCTCGCTTTTTTCATCCAGCTACTCCTGGCTACTTTCTTCAGGTTATCGGTCCATCTTGCCGGGGGCGTTCCACCCTACGTTGACCCGCAATATCCACTTGAAAACCTTCTACTTTCTACCTTTGGCAGCTCTGCAGCAGACATGATTTGTCATGTATTTTTTTCTCATAAATATCTTTTTACATTAACCCTTAACCACCTGCCAGCGGTCATGGTGACCGCAACAATTTTTTGAATTTGAATTTCGTCGATATCCGTTATCGCATGTTAGCGTGCGTCTGTGTACCTTTTCTGTTGGTGCTTTAGCGTCGTGTGTGCGCTAGGCAAGGATCTACGTGCACGCGTTTGGCTTCGGTGAGTAAAAATATTTTGCTAGCGGTCATGGTGACCGCGTGCAGGTAGTTATGTGATTTTTGTGTATTACATTCATGATTATTGTTTTTACGTAAAAATGGATGTAAACAACGAAAATGTTGTGAAATGGTTAGAGATGTGGTTGATGAGAGTTGCAGTGATGTAGAACCTGAGAATTTGGAAGTTTCTGAAATTTTAGAAGACTATGAATCTGATGACTGCCTACAAGTGTCGTCTTCTAGACGAGACGAATTGCCTACTGTTTCTGGACTCTTGAAACACGTAAAACGTGTTTAACTTGTGTTCCCAAGAAGAAATGAAAAATATTTCATGTAACTTTTATCTGTAAAAAAAACAATCTGTGTGGAATGTACTATCAAAATGTGCCAAAATTGTCGTGAAAAATTGTCAGACTTTACCCTCTGCATTTTTATCGAAGTTTTGATTCTTTTTTAAACTTTATTTTTTTATCTCATTTTAATGTTATTAGATTCTTTAAAGAAAGTTCAAATTTGATGTAATATTTTGTCCCTATGTTGATACATCTCGTTATGTAATCATAGTTATATTTTTAGTTAAAATGTGCCATCAATTTAATTGTTCCCATTTATGAGAAGAACATGTTTTATTATTGTTTCTTTTTCCACTTAAATAAATAATTTAATATATATTACAGAATATTATTAATTTATTCTTATAATAAAACCTTAATATCCTGAGATAACTCATGTGTATTCGATGCGGTCACTGTGACCGCGCGCAGGTGGTTACGTTACTGATTTAGGGGTCAGGTGGTTAAGGGTTAACATGATTTTTATAACAAAAATTTGAAATTCATAATCTGCTGAATTCTTCAGGGTCACACAGATGAGATTTTATGTTATGTAAAAGGCGGCTGGCTTGGGTTTATCTGATTGAAAATGGACACATTTTTAATAAATCCACTTCAAACCAATGACTAACCCATCGAACAATTGAAGTCTTTATTATTCCTATACAAGTACAAATTCTCAAAACACAATCACATTACGATAAATACCACTCATTTAATAAAAATCGTAATGATAATCTTTTGGAAAAATAAACATGGAAACTATACGCGTTGTACGTTTGAATGGAATGAGACCCAATTCAATCTAATGCGGGTATGATGGGTGGCCAGATAGGCCGGAAAAATACGGAATTAATACGGAGAAACGAGATCTGAATGTTTGTAAGCTAGTACTGTTCGCAACACAAGTCTTTCATACATGTAAAAGTGGTTGTTATGGGCAATTTTCCGATACATGACACCCTCAAAAAAAAGTGTTGTTAAAAAAATATATCTTGTGCTATGTTTTTGTAAACTTTGTGTTACAAATAACATCATAAATAATTTACAAATTATTGCCAAGATAAATAGATAGTTCTTTTGTCTTTGAATATTTTTTTTACGTAGTGTTCCAAGAAACATCTCAATTTCGGCTTTTAGTCTCGTCCTATTCTCTATAAGCTTGCATTTTGTTTTAATAACGAAAGAAACCCACCTCCTTTGCGATAATACTCGATAGTAAATGCCTGTTAATAATAATGTTTCACCTCGACAAGTATTCACTTCTACTAATAAATGAAAATTTATCACAAACAAACTTATATCTTCCCATACGTGGATCAGCTTGTTAGGCAGATTTAAAAGGGTTGTTCATTAAACAGTCATTTAATATTAATTCTAAATGTAAACTCGGATAGGGAAGTAGGAAACGCCTGGGTGTCACCGCTGAGAGGATCCCCTGGAGGAAACGGTGGAGCATACGGTGCAGGACTGCCCAGCTTGGGCAGAGCACCGCCGTGTCTTCACGACGGCGATAGACGGCGCCCTCTCGTGTCCGGCATTGGTCGAGGTCATGCAGTGGGGCAAGTCGGCGTGGCAAGCGGTCGCCTCTTTCTGCGAAAAAGTAATGCTAGCGAAGGAGGAGGCGGGACGCGTGAGAGGACGGCGTCTACTTCACGACCCAGCTGCAGTGGGAGACGCCCACGTCTACAGACGTCGTAGGGCGATCTCCGGCCACCATAGGCGTGGGCATGCGGACGGCGAGTATTGGGCGACTCGCTGGCTGATCTTGGACCATGCCCGGGTCGACGGCGCGTCTTGTTCCACGCGCGCCTCAAAGAGCTGTCAGCACAATGACGGGGCCCTCTTATAGGGCCAAAGCCTGCCGGGGTCGCGGTACTAACGAGATATCGTGGTTCCAGAACGAAACTAAAAATGCAAATTCTATTCATGTGTAAGCTTAATATTATCTAGTAACACATTAACATAATTATATCATGGTTTTTTTTTACTGTTTACGAACAGTCGGGTTATTATTATCGCAGCATTTTCTTAGAAATTAAACATACGAGTAGTTGACGAATTATGTGTATTATACTTTTGCTACTGTATTCTTTTTTAATTATACAAAAAATAATAATAACTAAAGCATTATATTTGTGTTGGTACATTGTATTATTTTGAAGTTTTTATTTTATTTTTCTGCTGTCCTTACTGCTCTAATAAGTACTCATAGAAATAGATATGTACTCTATACACAGTAAACAGTTACACCCTGACCTTTACTTAAGATAACGAGATGTTACAGGTATCATGTTTATATACTCAATATACATAAAATATACACAGTTTCATCATGTATAATGTAAGGTTAGTTTTCTTGGAATTATATACAAGGACCTGCCAACATGGTTTGTAATATGTTTCTTTTTCCTGACGTTCTAAATGTTTTATTTTTTTGTGAAAAAAAAAAACAGTATTTGTGATGGAACATAAGACTGTCTCAATCGCTCTGGTTAAAACGCTTTGTCTCACTTTGATCAAAGAAATTACATTGTAACGTCCCATGTGCACGGTTTTGTTCGAAAAGTGACGGTGTGAGTTTAAAACTAAATATTTAAAATAACTTTTTAATTAGAGCAAAAAGAAAAATAAAACTACAACTGGTTTCCTAAAAAGGTAAATTCGTGATAAAAAATTTATCAAAAATTTATTAAAAAAAAAAAAATTAAATATCGAATTGAAGTCAAAAGTTCATTAGTTAACGAAACCTAATGAAAAATAAATGAAGAACGATTACCCAGAACTTACAAAGTAGGTTTAATACGTTGTCAAAGGTACGGCAAATAGTTTGTACAAGTTAATTGGTTCCCTATAACTTAGTTTAATTTGAACTAGTCAAACGCAGTTTCCTCACTTTGGTAGCGAACGTTTAATTATTGCTGCAAGACTTGGCTAATTTGATACTATGAAGCATCTCTATATTGTGTTCAGGGAGCTGTGAACGGGTGCTGAAATTCAACTGATTAGTATTGAAATTAAAAATTATTCATTAGAGAGTTTGGGTTTTAATTTGTGTAGTTCGTTAATTAATGGAATATCTAATTAATAAAAGTTAATATAATTTTGTTTGCAATTAGTATGTTTGGAATAAAACTAAAAATAGAATAGATACTTGTCTGATAGTGCACATTTGGGAGTAAGTTAATTAAACCACTATTTCTTTATTGCACACAAATATAATTAATATAAAACGTAAACGTTAACTATTTTTTTATTTTTTTTTATTTTGTAAATAATTTAATTCACAATAAATGCAATTTCATAAATAAACGAAACAGTGTGATACACCCCGTAGTAAGAGCTACGAGGTTCGTAGTGAGAGCTACGGCACTCGTAGCAAGAGCTACGGAATTCGTAGCAGCTACGGCGTAGCCACTGTGTAGTTCACGAATTTCAATATTGCATGGGAATTTCTTTGACTGTAGTTACATTTAATTTAAATGTAGTGTTCCTTTATGAACCAAGGCAGATATGTGACACAAAATGGCATCACATGTACATCAAATGTAGTTTCCAGACAGTATAAAGGCGAGCAAGCTACATACAAAGCCATATAGAGAGTCAACAATAATAAATAACACATATTTATATGGAAAAGACACTGCCTTGAATGTGACAGACGGGCCACTAAATAGGCGGTATTGACAAAAAAGAGATATTTATAAAACATATATGTATAAACCATGTGATATGGCAGTAATTTTATTGTGAGCCTGTATGTATTCATCTAACTAACCGATAAATATAAGTTAATAAATAAATATAAGCAAACTCAGTCACGACAGAGCGGCAGAACGGATGTTGATGAAAAGGATAAATGCAACTTTTAGTATGGACCTTGGCATCAATTTTTTTTTCTTTCACCCGTGATTAAATTTTGGGTACAATTAGACTACCACCTAAGAAGTGTAAGTACGACAGTCCCTCCCGCTCTGACCTGAGTGGGAGGACTGATTTGACGATTTTACCACGTAAAAAAAAAGTCTGAGACTTGTTTTATATAAAAAAAGCGGTTGCTAACAGCGAATATTAAATATTTATGTAATCACGAAACAAGAAGGATCACATTCAATGGGGAACACTTTAAAGATTCGGGTAGGTTGATATGCTGGCGTCTGTACCTACCTTATAAAAAATAAATTAAAAAATATATCGCCAATGTCACAATTTCATTAAGACTACATACTGAAAATTCTTATCAGAATATTGTACTACCCGTACCAAAATTGGAGCAAAAATATAATATTTATGAAAACTTTGAAATGTTATATCAAATCTGTGTTTAACAAACTGTGTTAGTGTTAGTCCTGTCGTGGGTTGTTCATTTTGTTTACGTCCATTTTGATAGTCACATAAGTAGATCGGATTTACCTTCCAACACATACTCCTATATTTCTATCAAGGTTATGTAGAGGCGTAAGAAACACCTTTTTTTTATTGTGTTAAAATCATCAAATGAGTTCTCCCACCCAGGTCAGAGCGGGAGGGACTGTCAGACTCGTACTGACTAAAATCACGATGTCCTTCAAAAGCCCTTTACTTTCCGGGGTTACGGTAATTCGTTTGTCCCGCGACCCTCTCGCTTTGGCCCTCTACAGGGGGCCCCCGTCATTATGCTGACACTCTTTGAGGCGCGCGTGGAACACAACGCGCCGTCGACCCGCGCATGGTCCATCGACATGGACAATGAGTCGCCCATTACTCGACGCCCGCGTGCCCGCGCTTTCAGGGTCGGAGATCGTCTGCCGACAGACTGCGGCTGTGATGGAAGAAGGACAATGTCCGCTGCTGTGATATTTTTTCATATCTCTTATGGATGCGAATATCCTCATATTGGCCAACCTAAGAGACAGACCATGTATTAAAAAAAAAAACAAAAAAAAACTAGAACAGCTCATTATAGTTGAAACAAAGTCGGTTAAAAAGACAATGGTGAGATAAAAAATAAAAAACTGTAAATAAATAAGTAAAAACTTCAATGTGTGACTTAAAAAACAGTTTTTGCAAACCCGCTCGTTTCTTAGCCCCTTATTACGATGATGTTTGGATGACATTACCTCGCGACAGGCCCGCTGATAGCAGGCCGGCACTCTCATCATTTCCTTCGGGCCATATTCATCCGATCGAACGGGTGAGAGAGGGGCGGGCGAGGGGGGTGGGAGGACCGGCAATAACCCCTGAGTGCGTGCCTGCTTGAGAGGTATTGCATTTGTTGCTCTCGATACAAACATTATGCGAACGGGTATCTGTTTCACATAAATAAGATTAAAATACGATTAGTACGTTTCTGGTTTTATAGGTCAACGTTTTTGAGGTAATGGGGCTTATGGGTTTAGTTTTAGTAAGGGGATTATGTCTTTATAACCGTTTGTGTTGAACTGAGGTGGTATTATCACACTTGTAATCCCTGAAGTGTTAAGCAGTCGTATCTTACTTATTAATAGTTGCTAACTTATATCCGCGGCTCGTGTGAAAGTCAGTGGTTATTCCACGGGAATCTCATATTGGAATAAAAATTCTCCTATTCTATATGTAATCCAGATTATCAGATGTCTTTGTACCAATTTTCATTCAAATCCGTAGGGTACATCCGTATTTTGACTGAAATAGTAACAAACATCCGAACGTTTTGCTAGTAATGGATTAATGGATGGATATCCGTCAATCCAAAACCTTTCGTATTCGCATAACATAGTAAAAACAATATAAAATAACATCTTACAAGCTTTAAGTAAAGACAAAATAAGCCACGTAATAAAACCTATTTTACAATTACCACAACTTACTCAAAAACCACTCAACACCAATAAAACAAAAGTTAAATACTCAACTTATCACCACAAACGACCTCAGTGTTGCCAAATAACGTGTTTTAACAATAAATCATTTTAGAGCGACAAGAAAATTATTTCGACTCATATATTATGCTGTAATTAAATATGCGTTAATAATTTCAATGTCACTACACTTGTAGCGGATAAAATGAATCGTACTGGAGAATAAATCACGCACGCCTGCTGGGAGCAAAAGAACAAAAAAATACATAAAAAAAACCCTACCGACATCCAACGTGTCGAAAATATTAACTTGAACATTTGAATTCTTTATGATCAGTAAAAAGAAAGATTTGAATCGCAAATGTGTTCGCATTTTAATCAAACAAGCAGTAAAATGGTCGCAGATTTAGTCTTATTATATTTAAATATTTTACAATATCTCACGCCTCGCTTTCTCTGGAAGGGAGGTTCGGAACGATGATTAGAAAATTGCAGGCGTAGCTTTATTTATCGATGTTTAAACACAATTTTATTGCATTTACGTGCTTGAGAAAATAGACCAAAAACGTGTTACGTTTTTTCCGCAACTTTAAAAAGAGCATTCTTAAATCGCCTCGGAAAGAACATATTCAAAGTATTTATTTAGTATTAAAGGGGCTTAAGTTAAGTTCCACCGATACAAACAAGCCCAACCAAAGAGGTTCTTGTAAGAAATACAATTTAACTTCGTCGTGAACACAAAATGTTTCATTTGAAAGCGTTTCCTGAAGGACTGTAACAAATTGAATCTCACGCTGGCTCAATCCTTTATTTCATCGCCTCCCTTTAATGCAAAGAAAAGATTATTAATCGAAAATTTTCCATTTTAGTAGGTAGAAGTATTTAGGAGCATCTATTTGGATTAGTCAAAGGCGAGGATTTTGTTTCTAAATCGTTTTGTTTTGTTTGTTATTTTATTTTGAGACGGAGCTGCTTCTGTTGTACTGTTGCTGGCTTTCCCTACGTGCATTCCGAAATTATGCCACATTGACGTAATACCATTACCAGGATACATATTTAAAAATTTGTATCATCTGCAAGTAGTTGAGGAGCTCGTGGCTAAATAAATACAGCCGCACAGGCCGATCTTCCGGGTTAAGCCGCGCTTGCCGAGGTTGGTCTGTGGATGGGTGACCATCTGTCATAGCGAGTTTCCTCCGTGCCTCGGAAAGCACGTAAAGCCGTTGGTCCCGGCTGTCATTTGTAGGTCTTAGACAGTCGTTACTGTTAGTCAGAAGCTCTAAAGTCTGACAACCAGTCTTACCATGGGGTATCGTATTACCCAGTTACTGGGTTGTGGAGGTCCGACAGGCAGTCGCTCCATGTAAAATACTGATATCCGGCTGCATCTGATTTGACTGGAAGCCGACCCCAATATAGTTGGGAAAGGGCTAGGCAGATGATGATGATCTCCAAGTAGTTGTTCCGGGTCTGGGTGTTTATGTATTTAAGAGTTTAACCGTCGTACCACAAAAAACTAAAATCTGTTGAACACTCAGAAAAGTGTAACTGCAAAACGATCCTTATATCAACGTCAAATGCCGTTTTGCAGGTGACCGTTTTTTTACACACGACAAGTTTTTAACAGATGTTCAACTATTTTGTAGTAAGACGGTAGATGTTTGCAAATGCACCCATTATACAGACGAAATTTTCAAATAAAGGATCAGACGATCATCAGACTGATATGGACAAATTGCGGAGCTGACTGTGGATATTTTTTTCTTAACTTTTACATATTTCCGAAAAAGCGTTGTATTTTCTGAAGTTCTAAAATACGGTTATGCTATATTTTCAGTTATGAAATCAAACAAACTTTCAATCTATTATCTACTGTGTACATATTGTATATCATATCAATTAATGAAAAATAAACACATTCACATGAATAAAAACAAATTATTTCATAATTAACCTTTACCGATTGTTTGTTCAGTGAAACAATTTGTTGTATTTATAATATTTAATTAATTCAGTATTTTAGAGCACTTTAATATTTAACCTATTTAACTTTCTGGCTTTACTTACATAGCATGAGATAGTTAATAAAAAATAAAGTAAATTAATAAAAACTTAAATTAATAGGCCACCGTTATTTGTGCCTCATTTAATAATTAAATAAACATACAGTATTATTTTTGTAAAAAATATTTATATCTTGCTATGAAATGAAATATTTCCACTCAGCAATTTGTACCACGTTTCGTCTTGTATGGAACTTTAAACTTAATCAGCGTTTGTAAGGCAAGATAACTATACTAATATTCTATCTTTTTTAAATTGTTACTTTCGCTTAGATTTTATTCAAACTTACAATCATATAGGTATGTATATAATTCTTTATTGTGCACAATATTTACAATAAAGAAAAATAAAAACATCAGCGAGCGTATCGCTCGGACACGCCGCAATCGCGGCGGTAAGACCCCTCTTTGAGGAGTGGCTGGATAGGCGTCACGGCGTTCCGACCTATCACATGACGCAGGTCCTCACCGGACACGGCACGCAGGCGGCGAGTAATGGCCGACTCGCTGTCCGACCATGGACCATGCCCGGGTTGAGGCGCGTTGTGTTCCACGCGCGCCTCAATGAGTGTCAGCACAGTGACGGGGCCTGTAGAGGGCCAAAGACTGCCGGGGTCGCGGGACTCACGAATTACCGTGACCCCGGTACGTAAAGGGCTATTGAAGGACACCGTGGATTTTAGTCAGTACGAGTCTGACAGACCCTCCCGCTCTGCCCTGGGTGGGAGGACACATTTGATGATTTTTGCACCATTAAAAAAAAAAACGACGGGTTGCACTCTGGGAGTGCCGGCAGAAATGAAAACTTGAATAGTAATAAACACACATGAACATGCGCGCAAGCGCCCTGCGCCGTCTTACGAATTTTCGATCAGGTCACGTGTCCTGACGCGAGTTTAACATTTTTTACCCGTTCCAAAAAAAGTGCACAACGCCGCTAAAGAACTTTTCACTTCAAAAAGCGAGCATATTGCTAAGCAAAAAAAAAACGAAATGGTGACCTTTTTACACCACTAAAATTGGTTCAAAATAGTGCTAAATCCATGTAACTTATTATTCAGTCAATTCAGATTACAGCGAACAAATACAGACGAACGAGGCTAATACAAATGGCGAAACAAAACGGACTGCCCAGGGGCCCTATTCAGTTACAAACACATAAAATCAAACACGATAATTTAGATGAACGACCAATTTTGACAGCGGGCCTATTTTACAAAGAGTTATGAACGTAGAACTCTGCTTAGTACGCTTCTGGGGTATACCCTGAGGATTCGCCGTGAAGATTGTACTGTTTAATATCAGTATTCTGATATTGTTTTGGTAACGAAGCTGAAGTTTCTAGGTAGGGTCCTAGTTTCGAGGAAACGTTGTTTATAATAATGGAAATCGATCCTGTAGTTTATGCTACCAAGATCTACTTTAATCTTTTGCCTAACACTAGGTATGCCTTATTTTATTTGAGTGCGTGCACAAACATTTAAACTCACATAAATAAACCGACAGACCCGAAACATCTATCTGTAGGTCATACACATATTTGTAACAAGCGGGAACCAAACCCGCTAAACTCAGCAAATGCTCATTGAAAGATATTAACAATCATAAATCTAAAGGCAAATTAAAAAACTCAATTATGTCCACAAACACATATCGCTCAACTATTCACAGAACGCTTCCATTCCCAAATTAACAAAAGTTAAACTAATCACGTACTACCCAATTCACAATCTCAGTTATAACTATTCGTTCGCAGGTAAACATGGCCGCTCCCGCTCCGCGAGAGGAATTCCTCCGTCGAATAACTGAATACCGGCCCATGTTATATTTCGCAATTCCCCACAACGGCCAAACTACGTAATAATATTGTGCTCGGGCCGCATTCGGGGTAGAATCATCGATAGTCATTATCGGAAAAGCGGGTTTAAGAGCCGTCCCAGCCCCGGCGGGACCTTTACAGAGGTCTCATCCCGGCGCGTTCGATAACTATGCTAATGTTATTTGCGCCAGTGGGTTTGAAAACGACGGCATCCACTAACTTGGCATTCCCAAGAACACAGGGCTCCCTAAAGGTAAGGTTTCAGAATGAAACATCTTACTTTACGAGACGTTATACCATATTGTGAAAAGATTTGCTATTTACTGAAGCTAGCGAGCGCCTTGTGGCCATATTAGCAATAGTTACCGATCGCCACGACTAATCCACGGACGTAAGTTCTGATAGCATCGCTTAGTGTCCCAAGGCGAGTAACATAATGGCTCATTTACATTATACGTTGTCCCGCATGTGTTAGATTTCGTTAACGACTTTCATGAGCGTGGGAATCGCTTGCAATATTCAGAGAAGTGTGTGGTGGAATTATAATTTTAAATATTACAGCGTTGGATTATGAGTACTGGTGGACTATGAGTCGATATTTGAGTGTATATAGGGAATAAACAAGAAAAGATGAAGGCATATAGCTCTATTTATTCGGGATAGAGATACAGAAATCAGTTTGGGATTCGATAAGAGTGGCCGTTTACATGAGTCATTTGTACGTATTCGAGGTGTAATCGCGGTGGGCGTTTAAGCGCATAATGTAAATGAGCCATTACACGGGCATGCACATGCAATTGAAGGCATCGACACAAATGAAGCACGCTTAATGACATGCACGTGTCGGGGACACCTGACGCTGCGCCCGACAACATCGCTTACGAAACACATTACGTGTTGCATGCCAATGCCCTCAAGTTATTCCTACTTATGGACTTATACATTATTTATGATACATACATTATGATCACTGACGATTTATGTAGCGTAGACAGTAGTTAGTCATTGATTTGACGTTAAAAACGTGATTTAAAAATGGTTTAGAACAAAAAGGGTTAGAATTTCAAACACTTTTAAACGACTTCCGAATCCGCGTTACTCCCTCAAAGTAAATCCTGGGCAGCAATAAAACACGAACATTAACCGTATCAGGAACAATAGTAATCAATTTAAATGTATCAAAGCGAAACAATAAAACAGTTCAGCTTGCCTAAGCATTGTGTGTGGAATAATAAAAGAGACCCATCTGTACCGTTTATGTCCCACGTACGGGGCACTATTCAGTAGATCGAAAAAGTTTTCCAATAGCAGAGTCTGATGATAGAAAATAGTTGGCTACGGAACCTGGGATGTTAGTTTTATTGTAGTCACCACTCCTGGACTATTGAGAGTGCGGACGACTGATATTGCAGTAGGTAGGTAATTATTTTATCTGCGGTGGCTGTTGAAAGTTGTGCGCTCTCAGTGATAGTTAATGATAGTTATAAGTTGGCTATGTACGTGTTGGTTTGTTCTTATCTGTGACAAATGCTTGAACTGTGGTCTGAGTTTTGTTTTTCTTTCTTAAGTTTCTGCTCAATACGATAAGAGGTGAAAGTGAATTGTCTGTTGCTAACAGAATTGTTACGGCTATTATTTTAAGCTTTGCTCCGCATTAGTAATTTCTCCTGTGTTATGGGTGCGTTTGTAGACATATAAATCACATATATAAACAGACAAACACTTGTAGATCATACAAATATTTCGGCAAAGCATCATCTGCCTAGCCTTTTCCCAACTATATTGGGGTCGGCTTCCAGTCAAACCAGATTTAGCTGGATATCAGTATATTACATGGAGCGACTGCCTGTCGGACCTCCACAACCCAGTAACTGCGTAATACGAGACCCCTTGGTAAGACTGGTTGTCAGACTTTAGAGCTTCTGAAAGATCTACAAATGACAACCGGGACCAACGGCTTTACGTGCTTTCCGAGGCACGGAGGAAACTCGCTATGACAAATGGTCACCCATCCACAGACCAACCTCGGCAAGCGCGGCTTTACCCGGAAGATCAGCCTGTGCGGCTGTATTTATTTAGCCATGAGCTCCTCAAACACGAATATTTCGGCAAAGCCCGTGTAATAAAAAAAAACCGTTCTAATATTAGATCCGTGCGTGAATCGAACTCGCCACATGAAACGAAGCAGCCGATCATCAGGACACTGTGGTAACCGTGCTGTCAATGAGTATTTCTAAATAATCGGTGTCAGCAGACTTCTTTTACCACGTTATGTAGGTTCGTAATTTTGTCGAGCGCTATGTATGGTAGCCACCGGGTTTTTAAGCTATTGCATAGCTTTTATCATGGGCTTTGAGCGCGAATCAAGAAATTCCGTAGCGAAAATAAACCTAACACTGTCACCGTCACATCTGTCATGCCAACGTGAATGAATAGAATTTTAATGAATTATTTTTTTTCTTGACGTTTCACTTGATTGGCGTGGCTGACGATAGCCTAATTAGTAGAGTAACTTCCCATAGAGCAATGATGGGATGAAATTCTCGATAAATATTCGCAGTAGGCGATATTTTTTTCTTTTTATTTCATAAATAAAATAAATAAATAATATATTATAATTGCATAAATTGTTAAAAAATGCTATGCTACGCGTATATTTTTTTTTCAAACTATGCACTCACTATTCATTTTTCCTGTGTGGGTGGTGCGTTATCAGACATTTAAACTCACATACATAAACACTCAAGAGACCCGGTACAATTACTTGTAAATAGTCAAATTTTTATTTCGTACGGAAATCGAACCCGTCACACGCAGTGAAGCAGTCAATTGCCTGCGGTAGCTGTGCGTCAATAAAGATTTTCAAATAATAGGTGTCTACAGACTAGTTTTAAATAAATGTAGGTTATGCCTGATCCGTAATTGGAGATTCTAATAAGTACCTATGTTGTACCTAATTATTGTTCAGTTAGATACTTATAAAGCCTTTACAACACCCCTGAGTACTATCTTATCAGGAATTAGTTATTAGACTTATTCGTGGAAATCGTGTACGTAATTTTACTACGTGGGTACGCCAGAATATGAAGGCATAGATTTCATACTCGTAAAGTCAATTAAGTGAAATGTGCCTGAACACGTAGAGCAATTTCTTATGTAGTACAGTTTTTTTTTTTTTGAGAATGGCATCTCGCATGTCAACCTAGAAGAGGTGGGCTGCTTAACCGGACTTTTCTGTGGATGCCTTAATTTACTCTAAGGCCTACAGCCAGGATTACTTTTTCTTTATTTATCCGACTGCACCAAAAGGAGAATTGTGTTTTTCTATGTTAATAACACAATATATCACTATGCATAAATTGTAACTTTTTCTGCTTTTGATGGACATATATATCATCTTATATTTGTAAATGTAAGTTGACTGACTAAAAACTAACTTTTTTATTTTATTTCCCAGTATGTACTTTGCATTCATGGACAGCGATTTACTTTTAAAACCGTCCCGTGACCCTAGTAAACACCAGTACGTCTCAAGCGCATTTGTTGCGAATTTTATCAAGGTCAAATATAACAAATATCCTTCCGTCCATCCATCCAAACAGTCTCATTTATTATAATTAATTACTATTGGTATCATAGTTAAGGAGGCGCGCTGCGTGAGGGAGAGGACAGCGTCCTCCCTCCGTCCCAGCCACGGTAGCAGACGCCCACGGCGACAGACGTCGGCAGACGATCTCCGGCCACCGAAGGCGCGGGTATGCGGGCGGCGAGTAATGGGTGTCCGACCATGGACCATGCCCGGGTCGACAGCGCGTTGTGTTTCACGCGTGTCTCAAGGAGTGACAGCAAAATTACGAGGCCACCATGTAGAGGGCCAAAGCAAGAGTGTCACGGGACTTACGAATTACCATAACATCGGAACGTAAAGGGCTATTGAAGGACACCGCGGATTTTAGTCATTACGAGTCTGACAGTCCCTCCCGCTCTGCTCTGGGTGGGACGACGCATTTGATGATATTACCACGATAAAAACAAGTATCATAGTAAGATTTAGAAGATAATTATATCTTTATCCATCTTGCAGCCGTCATTACGTTGGCAAAATGTATTTCAAAGAGCTTTTCATAATATTAAGCTGAGCATTTGAAATGGATAGTTGGAATTGCTCCAGGTTAAATAATGAAAATAGTTTTAGGCTTAGTAACAAGATTCTGTTGGCACGAAGCATCTTTTGTTAAAGGTAGGTACCCTGAAAATGGAAGCTCATGTTTATTTTGACAGACTTTTGAAGGCAGCATCAATGTAGATCGCGGAACTGTCTCATCTGGTAACCGTGACCCTGGAACGTAAAAGGCTGTTTAAGGATCACCGTGGATTTTAGTCAGTACAAGTCTGACAGTAAGGAGGACACATTTGATGATTAAATCACGATAAAAAAAGGATCTGTGTAGACATTAATATAAATTTTGGAAATAAATAAATAAATAAAAAAAATAAATTGACTGTGTTTTGACGTAAACAGTGTTTTCAAGTGCGATAAATATTAGATATATATAGATATTTAGATAAATCAAAATTGTACAAAAATTATAGCAATCGATACATAAATTTAAATAAAAGATAAGAAAAATTACTAAAAAAAAGAGAAACATAAATCATATTTATTCTGAAAGCGAAATATGTATAAAGAGTGGATGAACAAATAAAAAAATAACTGTCGAAAAGTTTATATTTGAAAAAGTTATATTAATTTGATAACCATAATTATGTTCATTTTTTATTTTGAAAATAGGAAAATCGAAAAGAGAAAATTCCAATTTCCCGTTTTAAGTTCTAATATAAAGTGTTAAATAGCACTGTCAGTATAATAACTCATACTTGACAAAGTAAATAATCAGTAACACGTGTGCTGTGGCAACTACGTCATAATCTATGCCTTTTATAATTAAAGATAGATAGATACTCGTAGATAGAATACACTTTATCATGCAAACCATACAAATTACAGGTACAAAGTAGATCTTATGCCTGCCGGGGTCGCGGGACTGTCTTATCAGCTATCCGTGGCCCCGGAACGTAAAGGGCTGTTGAAGGACACCGTGGACTTTAGTCATTTTTAACTTATTTTTTATTTACACTATTTTGGGGTTATTTTATGTAATAATAAAAGCAAAGTAAAAGTTATATGATGTACTAGCGGGTGCCCGCGGCCCCGCCCGCGTGAATGTCGGTTACCGCTGCAAAAAGCCTACACAGGAAAGACACGGTCAGCAACATAATTCCTAGGTCTATTCACAGACACCGATACTAACATCAACGACGCAGTCATCACAAACACTCGACATAGATAGATATAGTGTGTTGCGGACTTTTTTGTAGATATTTATAAGATCAACAATTAATTAGAACATTTTATGGTTCTATCTTTTATAGTTTAGGCAGTGTACGCAAAATAAGTAACTTTTCTCGTTGATTTTTTACACCTTGTGGCCGAAAAACCCGTATATCTTAGGGAACCCTATTTTTCTCCAAAATAAAACATAGCCTATGTTACTCGTGGATAATGTAGCTTTCGAATGGTGAAAGAATTTTTAAAATGGGTCCAGTAGTTTTTGAGCCTATTCCTTACAATCAAACAAACGTTAAAGTTATCCTCTTTATAATATTAGTGTAGACTACCAAGATAACAAATATTCGTACCTACTATTGCTTCAACTATAAAGAAAAAATGTAAACTAATAATATATATTTAAACACCACCAAAACCTCTAATACCTATTTCATAAAATAACAATATAACAAATCTAAAAATAAACTGTTCAAAGACTAAAAGTCGCACTGATAAGCACGGTTTGTAAATAACAATTATTGTCTGTCAATAAGGTCGAACAGTCTGAACGCATCAACAGCCAAATATTGTATGAAGCTCGCGCTCTTTTTTTTGTGTTTGGCATCTCGCAGGTCAACCTCTAGTAGGTTGTGTACTGCTCAACCGGACTTTTCTGTGGATGCCTTAAGATATTTATACCTCCCGCCGTAAAGCGCGTCGAGCGCAGCAACCGATACACAAAAATAATCCTTATACCTAGCATGATTCAGTATTCACGCACGATGACTTATTAACGTATTTCATGTATAACTTTGGTGTTTCTACACCGATTTACATGTTTCTTTTTTTATTAAATAAGTAATAATGTTAACTTTTTTTAATTAGGGATGAGTGAGAGTGTTGTAAACGTAAGTGTAGACAAATATAATGAGAAAGCTACGAATTGCTAAATTATCGGGAGTTTCACGTGTTATTGTGAGTCAACCATAAAAGATAGACATATGCTGTCAAAAACTATTTTTATATAATTTTAAGGAGAACATTTCCGTCTTACATAATTTCTATGTAGCTTTAACCATTAAGGCTGCACACGCGACGGAAGCTTAAAAAATGGAGTAACTTCTCTCGTTTTCCCAATATTTCCCTTTACTGCTCTGCTACTATCGACCGTAGCGTAATGAAAAGTATACTATAACCTGCCCAGGAGTATGAAAAACAATTGTGCCAAATTTTGTTAAAATCCGTCGAGTAGTTTTTGTTTCTATAACGAACATACAGACAGACAGACAGACAGACAGACAAAAATTTTACTGATTGCATTTTTGGCATCAGTAGCGATCCCTAATCACCCCTTGATAGTTATTTTTTAAATATATTTCATGTACAGAATTGGCCTCTCTACAGATTTATTATAAGTATAGAAGATATATATTTCAAATGTGCCGAGCGATTTTTTTTTTCGGTTACGACTTTACATCCCCTAGATGACGCCATATTGAATTTGGTGACACGTCACCTACCCTATAATAGCGGACAACTGAGACGCTTCTAACGACATTAACCTCATTTGTCATGTAATGATAAGTAGTTTAAGAGTTATGAGGGAACAAACATACATACACACCGGTTAAAATCATAACCATCCTTTTGGCTTTGCCGCAGTCGGGAAAAAAAATGTAGATCATATAAACAGGGTGACATAATGGGTGGTGTTATCGCTAACTTTTCAGGACCACCTTTGGATGAACGACGACTTTATAAACTTAGATGAAAATGACTATGCGACTTAATGAGGCGATGTACTTCCCAACACTTTGGTTTGGTGTTTGTTACTCGTTATATTTAGTTGAAAACAAAGGTGCGGTGACAACACTATTAGATTTCGTTTTTCAAACTTAGTAGGTTGAAGTGTGGGTGTTTTGAACTGTAATATGTTAAGCCTTTGTCAAACAGACTGGCGTGGCGAATGCGAAGCGTGACGTTTTTATTTGTAATGTATGGAATTGTTTGAATCCAGTCACATAGAAAAGAGAAAGCGATCCGATAGCGTGACAGAACTATCGGACTGACGTCTCGCTTCAATTCGGTAACTTTTCGGAAACGCTTCGCTTTCGCCTGTCTGTTTGACAAAGGCATTAGGGTTGTTACTGTTTGCATATTTAAGTTATGACTAACGACTCAAGATTCTATTTTGGTTCATTTTTTATTGTAAATTATTTTTGATCTCACTTTTTACTTACAAAAACTCTCTAATTACATTTTTTATGTAAAAAGTAACATTCTAATTTTATGGGTCATGTCACATGAGCATGGCACATTTTACATACACTCGAAATCTAACTCTATTTACTACACGAAAAGATACACATTTGCAGTATCGCTACGTCACGTCGCGTTTCGTCGCGTCTCGGTATGAACTGACCGTAACACTTTTATGTACCTAATTGCAGAAAAGCAATTAAAATATTTTTTGTGCGATAAGGCAAAAAAACTACTTTAACATAGCATAACTATCAATTTTCAACCATTGTGACTACCTTGTTTAACCGTTACTCATCTAAATTACTACATCAGACCTGAAGAAACTTAAAACTGTCCAGCATTTTAATCCTATGATTGTGTCTGGTCCCTAGGGACTTTTATTTTCAGATATGTATCATCAGGATACCGACCAAAAGACATTATACACAAAACCGCTCCAAAGGGTACACTACTCACTGCCGGCAATACGTGCATATGAATGGAATATTTATCTACGGCGAAAATCGATGGTAAAGATTTTACAAAATTTAGGGGAATTAGGTAATGCGAAAAGCTTTACGAATCGTTAGGGAAAATTTAAACATAAAGGTAATTTTGAAAGTTGTTTGTGCGCCTCCTTCTCCTATGTTCGATTTTTAAATTCAATGGGACTTAGTAATGTAATATGACAAGGTCAAAGCCTCTTTTCTAAATCAAGAGCTTTGATCTCCGCCTTCTCCTTTTGTGTTCTAAAGAAAAAATATTTCACATTTTCATCACCAGAATTAGAACTGTACACCGGACTACCTACAATAGTGTTTTTTGCTTCTTTTTCAAATCCTCTCAAAGGATGTCTTGAAAATATCGCTTTTAGCGAAAAGTTCGTTCATTGTGTCTTCCCATTTCTAATATATCATGATAAATACCTGTAATTTGTATGGTGTGAACAATAAAAAGTATTCTATTAAATTCTATTCTGAATAGAATAATTAACTTATAAAGCTCGTAACCTATAGTGTTTTTTTCTAAGAACCCTAAACAGTTAACAGAACACAAGAGTTTTACTCAGAGATAATTATAGTAATTAATTGTATTCATTCCACAGCTAAGCGATAAAAAAAACTCATTACTTGTCTACAATTGGTTGACAAAATCCCTCAATCCATTTTCTCATCTTGATGAACACACAAAAAATAAACCGACCCTTCACTTGATTAGCAAAAATAACTACATTGGTCGAGAAAACATTAGCAGTGTATACCACGTTACCATTTAGATGGGCTTACCCGAATCCGGCTTGTTCGGCACGCTCTACTATGAATACAAAGAATCCCGAAGTTGCCACATGCCCGGCCACCCCGGACCTTATGGTTCCGCAATATTGAACCATTTACCTTAACATTACCTTTTTGAGAAAATAGGACCTGTCAAAAAAACGTGCGTTCGAAAAATGATAGATTTAATTTGTATTGGGTGGAAGTAGTGGGGTGTGCGGCGTTTATCATTCGGTTTCACCTATCAAGAGAGGCGTGTAGTGTGGTATGAATACAAAAGGGTTTGAGGTTTGTTCCTATTTGTGCTTGGTGGGCAATGGACGTTTGTTCACAGAACCTCAAGGTGTTCCGCACTATTGGACCGTTTATATTGTGGTCTTAAAAGGTACTGTCGAGTAGAACGGTTTTAGTTACGTAAATGATCACGATCATAAATAGTTGTTGTCGATTTGCCATAATTATAGTCATCACTGAATCAGTCTAAACTAAATATTAAAAAAAATCGCAACGCAATGGTAAAATGTTTTGCAATAAAGTTAATTTTTTTGTTTGTTGTTTGCTTTCAAATTCTAAAAGAATAAATAGTTTTTAACGCCTCAAATACTCAAGGTAGACACTTTATTTTAACTAACATTTCAGGTAACCCGACTGACCTTAACTGTACCTGTCAACAAAACCTCACATGGCCGACTGAACACAGATATTCTGTATTACATCCTACGGATTACCAAATACGGTCTAAATCCTACTTTGTATTGCGTCCCCAGGTGCAAACGATTACACACCTTAAGTTCACAATACGTTGCTGTTCTAGCATTGAAAGTAGCTTGCACCAATCTGTGTGCGGGTATCTAGTGTAAGGAGCCTCGAAAGGATTATATTGGATGGACATAATCTTAGAGAGTAATAATACTAATATTGATAAAAACTACTGTATTTATTTTATATTGCTGAATGGGTAGTTTAGTGCATAAATTAATTGAATATCTGTTTAGTCCGTCATTTACTGTATTGAAAAATAATGAACACGTTTTTTTTATTTTTTTATTTCAGTAAGTATTGACAAAGATAGAACGCTTCGTAATTCGGGAGTGGGGGGTTGTGACGTCATAACGCCTGTAAAATAATACCGACCGAGTGACGTTTTGTGATTTTTAGAAATGTTGTATCTTCGTCAATTTTGTTTAACGTAACGAAAGAAAAATACGGGTCAAATATGTTTGACAATCTATCTTTCGGAGTTATTAAATTTTTGAGTAAAAAAGACCCATTAGATATTTGGCATATCACAGATCGTAATTTGTTAATGTCCTTTCGTGTAATGAAAATATTTGATGGCTTGGTGGATGGTAGGTAATAGTAAAGAGATATATTGATTAAAACCCATTACACTCTAGAAAATAATTAAACTTTAGTACACTGAATTGTCGTTAGAGAGGTAATTATACACCATAATGCATAACCGGGTATAATTGCACGTAATGGAGCTTGTCACAGACAGTATCACTACGTGGAGTATTCGGGAATACGCCAGTGATAATAATTAATCGGATAATATACATACTCGTATATATATTTTGCTTAAAAAAAAAAACGACGGGTTGCACTCTGGGAGTGCCGGCAGAAGTGAAAACTTGAATAGTAATTGTTGGAAATATCTTGTAAACAGATTTTAGTAAAACTCGCAAAAATGGTTGACTTTTTATTTCAATAATTTTCCAATGTGACGTACATCTTTTATAAACAATGTTACCTAGCAACGAATGTATCCAGCATACAAACTTCTTTAAAAGTAATAAAGTCACACGAACATTCACGCAAGCGCCCTGCGCCGTCCTACGCTTTTTCGGTCAGGGTCACGTGTCCTGACGCGAGTGTCCTGACGCGAGTGTCCTGACGCGAGTTTAAGATTTTATACCCATTACAGAAAAAGTGCTCAACGCCGCTAAAGAAGTTTTCACTTCAAAAATGTTGCCCCACACTAGGTATTTCTCCTGTGTCGTAAGTGCGTTTACAAACATAGAAACTCACATACACAAACACCCAGACCCGGAACAACTACTTGCAGATCACACAAATATATGGGTGGGAGGACTCATTTGATGATTATACCACGATTTTATCGTGGTATAATCATCAAATGAGTCCTCCTCAAAAAGACGAACTTGTATGGATTTGTGTTGCGATAGTCACCTGGATACTAAAGTCGTAAGGTATCGGTGATTTACGTCGCCTTGTGTACGAAGGGGCTAATTGTTAGGCGCGACATCGCACACACTACGAATATCCGTGACCCTTTCGGGGGACCTGAAATAATGTTGCGACCTTAATATCGGGGTCCTCCATGCATCCGAAAACCTTGCTCAGTACGTCACTACTTCTATTATCACACGTTTTGAGTGCCATATTTCCTCCAGGGTTCTGCGAAAGGCTGAGTTGATTAACTTCATAAAGGGGACTAATTTTCTACAAAGTAGCGAAAGGTCTTTGAAAGGTTCTTGTGACCTAGATTCTATGTACTTACTGTATGCAATGATGGCCTGCTTACTTTTTTGTGAAGTTATGGAATAAGTAGAAATTATTAAGTATTAGGATACTACTTTATGCGGCTGGCACTTATGTAGGACGCAATTTTTAAGATGTAATAAATGATTTTGTAAGTTTTAGACTTGCTACAGCAAGTCTAAAACTTCAAGTTGGTAAAAGAAGAAGCCTTTAATCTATACATATAATAAATCTGTAGAAGGGTCGATTCTGTACATTGATAATATTGAAAAAATAAATAGCGGGGGGTGTTGCTGGATCGATACCAAACCCAAACAGACAGACAGACAAAAATTTTTTGTCTGTCTGTCTGTCTGTCTGTATATGCAGGCATCACGTGAAAACTATTATCCTTATTATCCTGGGCATAAAATAGGATACTTTTTATCCTGGAAAAATACGTAGAAAAAAAAATCTTATTTTTCAGTTTTATTCATAGACGTTGTTCAGTAGAACCGCGAATCTCCTAATTATTATCGGCTTAGCCGTATTTGGGTCCAATAGATATTTATAAAATGTCATTGTCAGAGTTACTCAAAATGGAGAAATAAACCATCCACGCGAAGTCCGACATCCGCGCGGACGGAGTCGCGGGCGAAAGCTAGTTTATACTATAATTCATAAAAATAGGTTCAATGATGTGTGATAGCATCTTTTTTAACGACTGCCAGACTCGTACTTATTAAAATCCACGGTGACTTCTGTTGTAACTTTTAAATAATTTTCTAATCATAATGTTTGCATGACATTTTAAAAAGGAGGACATTACATTTACTGTTTATTTTACCATTCTTTGTTAAATAGTTAAGCTATATTTTACGAAAGTTTTAAATTTTCTTCATGAAGTTTACTGTTATTGTAAAAGAGAAACTTTCATCACAAATATTTATTCGGCAGTTCCCACATTTCTTAGGTCTGACCGTCCCGAGAAGTTGACCCTTCCGAAACAACATAGCTAACCCTAATAACTTTGTTCTACTCATAAGGAAAAAAAAAACAAACGTAACATCGAACGGACCTCATCAGGACACTTCCTCCGTAACACTATTCACAATCTGCAGGTACAAAACGCAAAAGTACGTAAACCTTTCACGGCTCGTACATTACACAGTGCAACTAAGAACAGTGGAACCATTTTTTTTTACATGGTAAAATCATCACATGAGTCCTCCCACCCAGGGCAGAGCGGGAGGACTCGTACTGACTAAAATCCACGGTGTTCTTCAAAAGCCCTTTGCGTACCGGGGTCACGGTAATTCGTGAGTTCCGGGACCCTGGCAGACTTTGGCTCTCTACAGGGGCTCCGTCACTATGCTGACACTCCTTGAGGCGCGCGTGGAACACTACACGCCTTCGACCCGGGCATGGTCCATGGTCGGACAGCGAGTCAACCATTACTCGCCGCCCGCATGCCCGCACCTACGGCGTCGACGACGTCTGTCGCCGTGGGCATCTACCACTGCGGCTGGGGTGGAGGGAGGACGCTGTATTCTCTCTCACGCGGCGCGCCTCCTCCTTCGCGAGCATGACTGCTTCGCAGAAGGAGGCGACCGTTTCCCACTCCGTCTCTCCGAGAGGTCGCTCGAAAGGTCACCGCCTATCGCCGTCGTGAGGACACGGCGGTGCTCTACCCAAGCGGAGCAGTTCTGCACTGTGTGCTCCACCGTGACAGGGGAACCACTTCCATATACTCCGCAGTATTTGAGATGTGATCATGTGACCAACTTTTTGCCATCTGTCAATACTTTAGTATAGTATGTCCGGCATGGTTATCGCTTGATTAAAATTGAGTGTGTGTGCTAGCCTCCACCATCTCGCTATTCGGGCGTGCCGTAATTGCTACGGTAAGACCCATCTTTGAGGAGTGGCTGGAGAGGCGCCGCGGAGTCCTCACCTACCGCTTGATGCAGGTCCTCATAAGACACGGAAGTTTCTGAAGGTTCCTGTGTCTGATAGAAAAGGAATAAACGCCTGGGTGTCGCATTGCGAGGATCGCGATATTGAACGACACCGTTGATTGTAATCAGTACAAGTCTGTCAGTCGCTGCCGTCCTTCCCTGAGTGGGAGGAGTCATTTGATGATTTCACCACAAAAACAAAAAAAAAACATCTCACTATTGGCAAAAGGAGAGATTCAATAATTAAAAAATTAATTAGCACAGATCATTTTATTGCTAAACTTTATTTTCTAATGACTGTGGACCATAGACTTGTCCTTCTTAGTTGAATCGCACTATACACAGATTTAACTGGCAAATGAAAATGAAATAAGAAATAATCTGACTTTTGACTGTTCCAAATATAATTATGAAGTCCGCCTACAATCCTCTTCGGCAATGCAGACGATATCTCTGCAAAACCGCTCCCGTTGACCAACTGTAAGTAGTTACACTGTGGCCATAGTACGTAACATGTACGTCCCACATGGGGCGGCGATAAACGGTCTCCTTTCTTGCACTTTCAAAACATCCAGCCGTAAAACCGAAAAAAAAACAAAAACTTTCCACTCTTTTGAAAGTTTTCATCCTTATGTGTTGGTGTTAAGGTTGCAATTGCCATGTCTTTGTGAGTGTGATTGCAAGGCTGTTATGTTGTGTTATACATTGCTTGACGAAGGTCACAGAGGCTCACTAGCTGAACCATTATATATACAAAAAAAAAAAACTGTAATGTATTTGATGTTCATTTCAATTTGACTGCCCATAGAGTATTCCTTTTAAACGTAAAATAGAACAGACTGTTGGGAAAAAGTTTTCTTTTTGTTAGAAGCAAATGGTTTACATACCATAGATCAATTGTAGACCTGAAGAATACTGCACACGTCGTTAACATCATCATCATCGGATTATACACCCACGATACAGGAGAAATTGCTAGTGTGGGGCAATGTTATATAAAAATAATAACCAAAGATTAGAAAAAACAACATTATAACATCAGCAATAATTATTCAACTAAAAAAAATGTCCACATCTTTCACAATCATACAAAATAATTTCACTACAAGAATTTTTCCATTCTCACTTTAAAACTTTTTCGTAGGTTTCATTTTGTTAACTGGGAAATATTTTCTTACTTTCCACATTGGTAGGCACGTGATTTTGCTTGGCTCAAAAGACCTTTACTCTTTTCGTTGGCAACACAGTATGGCCGCAACATATACCTACGTTAGAAAAAAAAAAGGTAATATAAAATTGGTAACAAAACAATCAAACAATCTTTTTTAACATTCTTTGTAATAAAAAGGTGGGAAGTTATAGTAACAAGGGCCGTATTATGATGTTTTAAAAACAGACTTGTTCCAGTGAGTGAACGAGGTGGCGCTAGACGAGTTATATAGCTCTGTCTCTTTATTTGTATTTATATTCTATGGATTTCTTAGTGCTATATTATTTTTGATTAAATAGATATAAAAGGGAAATGTCACTCACTCATCATGAAACCTCAGAAACCCCAAGGACTAGGAGTTTCAAATTTTGCACAGGGGTTCTTTTTGGGACGTAGGTGCCCACTAAGTTACCTCAAAGGGGTTGTTTTTGAGGTTGATAGTTTGAATGAATTTCGCCACACGGACGAAGTTGCGGGCAACGGCTAGCTGGTTACTAAATTAAGATCATTTATGTTTGTAACTGAAAATATTTTTCGTTTCAAGTTAACGTTTGTCATTTTATGGCAACTTAATCAACCTTCTCTGTCATTCCTGATTTAGGCTATGGTCAAGAGCAAACCGATGTTATGTAAAAAAAACCGGCCAAGTGCGAGTCGGACTCGCGCACCGAGGGTTCCGTACAAACCTGCAAGGTTTACAAAGTTCGTTCATTACGACAATCGAGTCATAACTATGGTATTTTTATTGCAAAATGAAATTCATAACATTACAATGGGGGTTTGATTTTGTTACAGCTTAAAGGTATTATAGACCTGAGTATTTGGTATGAATTTCAATTTAATACCTCTACGCGTTTATGAGGAAATGGGTAGTAAGTTTAAAATTATTAAAAAATATATATTATGTGATGTAACTAAAAATTTATGGTTTTCGTAATTTTTTCTTTATCTATGCTATAAGACGTTGCTTCGTACCAAATTTCAAGATTCTGAGTTCACGGGAAGCACCCTGTAGGTTTTGATTCCCTTGCAAGTGTCGAAAATTTGCGGCATAAACGGCTGTATCTTTTGATTGCGTTGGCTTAGAAGTTTGATTTTTTCACAGCTTCAAGGGACAGTAGACCTGAGTAATTGATATAAATTTCAGCTTTATACCTCCACGCGTTCCTGAGAAAAAGGGTCTTGACAGACGGACGGACAGACGGACAGACGGACAACAAAGTGATCCTATAAGGGTTCCGTTTTTTTCCTTTTGAGGTACGGAACCCTAAAAACTATATAAAAATAATAATTTGTAAATTAAAATTATTTGAGCTATATCGAAAAGGGGTTGCTATTATGGCAAGCTTCAGAGAAAACTCACCCCCTTAGTTAGTAACATCACAACCAAAAGGGTGAATTTTATGTGAAGCTGACTGTACGACCAGCTATCATCGGGAACCCGGTACAAGAACCCCGACAAGAGAGTCATTTGTCTTTCTTTACCTTAATTATGTGATGAAAATTTATAGTACCCAACTTGTATAGGTGGCGACTGTTTGAAAATTTATGATTAAGTTCCTTTAAACCCACAACTGGTTACAAATCTACCTGAATTCGGGGTTTAAAACTCAATTATAAACTTCATATTCAGTTGCGAAATCAATAGACACGAAATAGAATTTAATAGAAAAGGCATTAGCCTCCCAAAAGGACTTGATAATTTAACTTTATTCGCAGAAGGTGAAAAACTGAAATCAAAGTATTATGAAAACAGTTTGTGTTTGATGTTTTAATTAAGAAACCCGTACCGTGAAAATGTTTATATTTTAACACATAGAACTTTTTTTGGAACGAACCTTGCTGGGAACAAAGCTTTGAAGTTTCAACAATAGATCGGGGTGAGAATTTTAAAACACTTTTTTTTTAAAGCGAATTCAACTACTTAGTTCTTTCCTTTTTTAAATTTCGAATGCTACATACAATGCAGTAAAAACTCCATTGACTTAAATGTTTTATTTCAGAATAATTAAACGGATTCGTTTACATTTAACCAAAGTGTTAAGTACATTTTTAGACTTATTAAATTAAATCCATTTAAAGCTATTAATAAATTTCTATAAGCGGGTTCTTGGGCAAACTGTCAGGCTAAGCGACATGTTTGCCCGGATAAGGATGAATTCGGTTAATAAAAGGTAAACAAGAGCGCTGGTGGCAGTGTTCTGTATCTGTTTGCTGATGCCCTCCTCGTAACAATTAGCTGTTTTGTGTACTTGCCCACACTTGCCACTGTTGTCCAACAACGAGGGTGTTACGAAGATACGTTATTTCTAGACGAGTTAGAAATTTTTGCATTACACCTTCAAGACTTTTTGGGTTATTGGTTAATTCGCATGAATTGAACTGGCACCAAACATGCGAGTTGACACTTGTGCGTTTCTTAGAAAAATATGAAATAACCAAAGAAAACAAATTCAAACAGACAACAGATTTAAAAACTTTGTGACAGGTTAAAAGCTTTGTCACTTACAAGTAGCAGGCAACATTTCATCATAATAAATTGTTATGTCCGAAAAATAAATTATCAAAAAATATTTGATGCGTATTTTGTCTTTTGTTACGTAAACCAAAATTGACGAAGAAAGAAATTTCTAAAAATCACAAAATTACACTCGGTATAATTTAATAGGCGTTATGATGACACAAACCCCCACTCCCGAATTCCGAACCGTTATAACTTTGTCAATATAGATTTAAAAAAAAGTACGTGTGCATTATTTTTCAATACTCTGACAGAATAAACAGATTTTCAATTAATTTATGCAGTGAACTACCCTATTGTCGTAATCTGCCTGAACGGAGTTAGGTTACCTACCCACGTACCTATAATTTCTAGACATTAATCTAGACTATCACTTAGCATTCAATGTGAACACATTACATATGTAATGAACGGATAATAGAATAGGCTATATCTGGCTTGACTCGCCACATTACACGTAGAGTGATAATTACACGTTGAACGTGTGTGAGTAACGAGAAGTATTTTGGGTGCTTGTTAATTCATCCTCATTATTTGAGTATTATTTGAAATATTACGCCTTTTTTATCGTGGTAAAATTATCAAATGAGTCCTCCCATCCAAGGCAGAGCGGGAGGGACTGTCAGTCTCGTACTGACTAAAATCCACGGTGTCTTTCAATAGCCCTTTACGTACCGGGGTCACGATAATTCGTACAGTCCCGCGACCAAGTATGACGCCTTTTTTTTTATCGTGGTAAAATCATCAAATGAGTCCTCCCACCCAGGGCAGGACGGGAGGGACTGTCAGACTTGTACTGACTAAAATCCACGGTGTCCTTCACTAGCCCTTTACGTACCGGGGTTACGGTAATGGGAAAGTCCCGCGACCCCGGCAGGCTATGGCCCTCTACAGGCCCTGTCATTATGCTGACACTCCTTGAGGCGCGCGTGGAACACAACGCGCCGTCGACCCGGGAAGTATGACGCCTAGAAAAAAAGTGGCGAGATGAGCTGATGGCTCGAAGTACCGCTTGAAAGTGAACTTATAAATATAAATAAACTAATTGTCGCCAGTGTCTTCCGCGTTGTAACTCAAAATCCCTTGAGGATGGAGTATCGGATTAAACCTATGTGTTTTTCCAAACTATTATCTTTATCTGAGCTAAATTTTATCAAAATGCGTCCAGCTGTTCTGACATTATGGAGTTACAAACACCCATCTTTCCACCTATTCTTCCAATTCTCCAAACTATCATAGTTTAAAAAAAATGTGAGAAGTTAGATACTCTCCATACCTTGTTAGTGTGGAATACAGATCTCTAAGATATATCGCATTATATTCCTGTGACTTTCACGATTTAATTAAACCCAATAACAGAGCTTTCCGGTCTAGAAAATGCGAAACCTTATCCTGGTTCAACAAAAGAGTCATCGATTGGAAAAAATGAAAAAGACATAATCATATCCCATGATAGATTAAAATTGTATGGAGAGTTATTTCATAATATCTCATACAGCTTCATAAAAAAGTTTTTTATTTACCAATATATTGTTTCAAGTGCCGAATAAAGCCTATAATGAAAACGTATTTAAGATTTACGCGACTATGTACTTTGTTCACCTCTTTTGAGTTTGTTTAAATATACAACCTTTTGAGACTTAAGTAATCTCGAGGTAATAAACCCAATAAACAAAGGTTTATGATTAAAGTTTTGAGCAAGTTCAATATCAGGCGGAACTTTGCGAAGTTACGACACTTCCAGTTTATCAAAATCTTTGTATTAAGATAACATACTGTATAATACACAATTAATATTTTTGTTTATTTAGGTCACCATCATTTAAGCTACACAGACCTGTAATTGCTAGTTAAAATTGCAATTAATTAATTAATTAACGAACTAAATTAAGTTTAATTATTGTTAAAACAAAAGTCAAGGGAGATAGAAAATTAATTTTGTTCAGCATCTCATTGTCTGGCGGTGACGTCTGCAAGAACAAAGATGAACCATGTTAGGTTTTAAAGAATTTTTGTTATTAATTATAATTTACCCAATTAATTTGGGTCTTTAAAACAAGTATTAATTATGTTTGAATTTAAATTGGCTGTTCATACATAGGGCCTGTTTATGTTATGCAAAATGGCGTGCCTAAATTTTACATATTGGTATAGTTGCTACAATAAACACACTGAGAAACAAACTTGTTTAGTTGACTTTATTAAAACTTTTAATTGACCAACTAAACAAGTTTAAAATTATTATTTTGCAGAACTAAAAACAAAAGTTATAATGAAAGTTTCATAAAGAAAAATAATGTGTGCTAAGTTCATAATCTTATAAGTTTATAACGAGCTGACGTTTGCCTCTTTGCCAGTGTATGATTCCGCTTAACAAAGTTTTAAGTATTGGTAGTTAAGGATAATTCAGGCCAGAGCGTTTTGTTATACTATTTTGCTTTTCCTTTAGTTTAAAGGTGCCCCCACTCGTCACCTAAAGAACGTTATACCAGTAAATCATTGTGTAACACGATAACATTTTATAACAGCGTGTAACATTTTGCTGTAACATGTTAGACATAAGATTTTAAGCAACATTCTCTAACGTCACATAACTGTTGAGCACCTAAAGCACCTTAACTCTGGTAATCGTCACGCTGGAGATTAAGGCCCACTTGCACCACAATCACTAAACGGGTTTAGCGCTAAACTGCCTTAGAATATCACTGTATCCCTGTCAAATTGTTTGAAGTTGACAGAGACAGAACGATGTTTTAAATCAGTTTAGCGCTAAACCTGTTTAGTGATTGTGGTGCAAGTGGGCCTAAGTCTTGATTCACCATGTGATTTGTATCTGTGGATAACTGGATATCCTGTATTACTTTAAGCGATTTGCAGAGAATCAAAATAAATAATATTTTAATTCTGCATCTCGTCACAAGATCTATTTGGCGCGTGCGGGACGTACTCGGAACTTGGGCGCGTACCGACTCGGATAAGTTAGGGTTCGAAAGGGACGGCGCGGCGTGGTACCAGACCCCGAGCGAGTGAAACAAGCGATCTCAGACCCCAGGACCCCAAAAGAGGATAAGTCTCCTATTTCTGTCTGCAAAGTTTATAGTAACCTAACACGAAGAGGATGGCGGCCTTTATTCTACAGTTTTAGACTATCTTATCGTGTAAGACAATGTTACTGCAATTAAGGTAGTATCCATTTAGTGCAAATGGTGGTTTCCTACTAAAGAGTCGTAAAATTAAGGATATAACCAAAAAAGCTTAAACCCTGCCACACTGTTGGTCACTAAACCAATATAGTAAGCCATTATAATGCAAATTTAATAACTAGAACCACTAGGTACTAACAAAGTGACTACAAACAACGAGTATGTACAGTGACTGTTTCGTCAGTCAAACGCGAGTTTATATGCTCATGTCATAGCAGAATTAATTAAATTTATGTGTACACTAAAGATTACATGGCCGGCCTGTGTTTGCGTGGAGGTTAATCTCACTAAATAGGAAATTAAAGAAGGTTGGCTACATTAAATGTGTTAGTGAAAACACGCACACATAGGCCGAGATAATTAGTCGTTGCAAAGTATTACTTTAGGAAGTACTACTTCGGCTAAGCGAAGCCAAGTATCTGATTTGAGTAAATAAACGTTTCTTTGGGCATTGCTTGACATAGTACCGGCTAAGTCATAGTTCAAGCGAAATTAACTGTCATGTTTCAGAAGCGTTCACAATATACTGAAAAAAAATTATTTCATAAACAACCGACTAATTACCGATTATTCGTGACCAATTATGACTCCAAAAGTTATAAACTCAATTCGCATCAGAACTAAGAAATGTTTGAGTGAACTAAGAAGAAAAAATCGAGGCCTATGTACCAGCGCTGGGAACATTATAGGGTAATGATGATATTACTATGATGCTTATTCTTGCGCCGGTGTTCGTTCATTTCACGTGTATGTAGTCAATCTTCTGGACTTATCTATTCTGTGGTATAGGTTAATCTATTATTAAAATTCAGCTGCATCCACGACCGTATTAACCCGTCATTGTTAAGTTAAAATGTTTTGCTATTTATTTGGAAACCATTTTTATTTGCACTACTAGTAATATGTAACAATGTTATGTAATGTTCTCCTCCTTGCCTTAACGTTTTTTGGCGATAGGGTTTCTGTGACGGGTAGTGAAAATATTGTTTGAAGTTGCAGTATTTTTTAAACTTTCTACTTAACCGAGTTTAGACACTAAATTAAAAAATAACCTTGTTTTAGACTAAATAAGCATCAAATAAGATCTTAAGCCTTTGTCAAACAGACAGGGTTGGCAAATGCGAAGCGAGGCGTTTTTATTTGTAATGTATGGAATTGTTTGAATCCAGTCACATAGAAAAGCGAAAGCGATCCGATAGCGTGACCTAACCGATGCGAAGACGTAGCGAAGGCGTATTTGCTCTGTTTGACGTCGTTCATAAAAAGTCAGCTAATATAACTGTCACGCCTCGGTTCGCTGCACCCAATTTGACGTCTCGTATCGCTTCGGACTCGGTCCGATTCGCTATCACCTGTCAGTTTGACAAAGGTTTTAAAGTTAGAAACGAAAATAAACATGCTCAAAAAGGTAAAGGTAGGCTCGATAATTTGTTGACTAATGTTTAAAATTTCATTCATATTGTTTAAAAACTTAAATACCTACTTGTATTAAAAATTAGTATTTTCCAAAAAAAATATATGATATCAACTAAAGTAATACATTTTTGTCCAAAAAAAGGTCAATTGTTTTAAGAACTTATGAAGAATCTTTTCAAATTCATTAGGTTCACATATTTTTAAAACTCACTGATAAAAAGCAGACAATAAAAACCACTTTAAATCAATATATCCCTAAATGGAATGTTAAAAAAAAACACAAAGAAGGTTTACATAATTTTTTGAGCATGTAATAATCCGAGCCTCTTTGAAACAGTATCAAGAGCTCTAGACATCCACTTAGCCTTGGTACAAACTCCACTTGAAGATATTTAGCTTTAAACAGGTAACAAGTGGATTCGACTAATCTCTTTTGTTCTCAAAATAGCTATTTACGTTACGTTATTTGATATATTAGGCGGTTCATCTTGCCTTGTTTCTTGGTAAACTGGTAATCAAGTTTAATCTGTATATCTACTACTAAAAGAGCTATTTTTCGTGTTCCGAAAAACGTCTCTAACGACCCGTTTACGACTTTGCCGCTATGAGCGTTGACTTAGTATGGGGCAGCGAATTAATGGAATCAAAATTCTTTAATACCCTTATATTACTACCTACTTTAACCCAGCTTCGTCATATACGACAATAATAAAGTAACTAAGTGAAAGAAAACATTAAAAAAAAACTGTTCAAATCTGGAGTTTGAATCCACCCACGATCATCAGCATAGCGGTAAGCGTCTCAGCGTTCGGGTGCAATTAAACAAAACTATAAAAAAGTAAAAAACAACTGACAAAACGAAATCAAAAAAGCAGTAAGATTAAATGTATAGAAATGTTCGGAATACGCCACAAGAGTCGCCCGTGGCGAATTCGCATACTTACAAACTCATTTGACCGCCCGTCTCTCCACTCACCACTTAGACTAAAGTCGTAAAACAGGCTGTGACGTTTTCAATGCAGTCTAGCTTTGTCCCACGTCTGGGACATTTTTTTTTCTCGCAAAAGATTTACATTTTTTTTGTTTTTTTTTTTTATCTATTTGCACCTAAGCACAGTTCGGTCATCCGTCTACTGATTAATGATTATACGTTTTTTTTTATCGTGGTAAAATCATCAAATGATTCCCACCCAGGGCAGAGCGGGAGGGACTGTCAGACTCGTACTGACTAAAATCTACAGTGTCCTTCAATAGCCCTTTACATTCAAGGGTCACGGTAATTCGTAAGTCCCGCGACCCCGGCAGGCTTTGGCCCTCGAGAGGGTGGCCCCATCATTTTGCTGACACTCTTTGAGGCGCGCGTGGAACACAACGCGCCGTCGACCCGGGCATGGTCCATGGTCGGACAGCGAGTTGTACATTACTCGCTGCCCGCATGCCCGCGCCTACGGTGGCCGGAGATCGTCTGCCAACGTCCGTCACCGTAAGCGTAGGGCCCCATGTCTTGGACATTTTTTTTCACGTAAATGTTTCAATTTTTTTGTTTTTTTTTTGATCAGTTGCACCTAAGCACAGCTGGTCACCAGTTTACTGATCATAGCATAATATCATTAAAAGAAGTCACAAGTTTGTTGCTAAAAGCTTACCAGTATCATTGCTATGACTGCTACTGATTAGTAGTGCGTAACTAATGAGCAACGCGTTTGATAAGCTATTGCTCTACTTTACTTTAATTAGTACTTGTATTAAGGTGCTGATAGATATGAACATACACTTGCATCAGAGCATCGTGCATATGCCGTTTTAAATTTTGTCGAACTGAAGGCATCCAACGCTACGAACATTTTCACGATCTTTGTCGAAAGTCGAATATGATTGTCATAGATAACGCTCGTTAGAGAGGAGCTCGTCACTAAATAAATACAGTCGCACAGGCGGATCTTCTGGGTTAAACCGCGCTTGCCGAGGTTGGTCTGTGGATGGGTGACCATCTGTCATAGCGAGTTTCCTCCGTGCCTCGGAAAGCACGTAAAGCCGTTGGTCCCGGCTGTCATTTGTAAATCATTGGCAGTCGTTACTGTTAGTCAGAAGCTCTAAAGTCTGACAACCAGTCTTACCATGGGGTTATCGTATTACCCAGTTACTGGGTTGTGGAGGTCTGACAGGCAGTCGCTCCATGTAAAATATTGATATCCAGCTGCATCTGGTTTGACTGGAAGCCGACCCCAATATAGTTGGGAAAAGGTTAGGCAGATGATGAGAAAACGCTCGTTAGAATGTTCGCGTTGTAATAAAATATTCACAGGAATGTTCATAACAAGTGAATGTTCAAGTTTAGCAGCAACTTTAAATAAACGCTCAACAAAAATACATTTGCATACATTGTTATCTCGATGAACGATTGCCCCACATGGTGCCAACAACATGACAGGTGGGGCAATAACTATCACCACCCTCATAAACTGTCGCCAACTAACTGCAACAAACTTCCATACTAAACAATATTTTGGGGCGAATGGACAGCAACAAAGTTGTCTCTTCATTTATACTATCTAGAGGTGGGCTGATCATTGGGCAGGTTATCCGAGAGACCGAATAGACGGTTATTTCGGTAAAGTTCTTGGAATATCGGCATAGTCTATAGTGTTTATCTGTATATCTGTTGCTCACATTAAAGCCTTTGTCAAATAGAAAGGCGTGGCGAATGCGAAGCGAGGCGTTTTTATTTGTAATGTATGGAATCCAGTCACCTAGAAAAGCTAAAGCGATTCGATAGCGTGACCGAACCGATGCGAAGACGTTCAAAAAAGCCAGCTAATACAACTGCCACGCCTCGGTTCGCAGCACCCAGTTTGACGTCTCGTATCGGTTCGTTATCGCCTCGGATTCGGTCCGGTTCACTTTCGCCTGTCTGTTTAACAAAGGCGTAAGTACAACTCATTGTAATACTATGCGGTTATAGGAATTCGTTATTTTTTTAATTTGGATTTACATTTTTCTGTTATTTTGTATTCAAATTCGGAGACATGTGATATCTATCAACCAGCACTAGTACTGCGTGGTAGATAACACCCCACTTACTCTCCAGAGAGAGGCCTGGGTCCCAGAAGTGGAAATATTGTAGATTTATTATGCTGTATGCTATTCTATAGTGGCTGTTAAAGGAAAATTTAACGCTGATCATAAAAAAATTAACAATTAGTGAAGGTTATAGAATTTAAATAATTCAAACCAATTAGTCGGTATTTTTGCCTACTATTTCGGTTTTCTCAACTTGTCGGCACATCTCTAATAATCATACTCAAGTTTTGTAGCTCACAAAGCAATATATCCGTGATGTTATACCTCTATTTGTGTTTGTATTATTGCTCCCACTAGAGTACCTAAGTAATTTGTGGAACTTATTGATCTTGTGTTGTATTCAAATTAGTTTCCAAACTAAATTTAAAATCTATTGTACTTATAAAAATACATACATTAATATATTATTATAATATTTTAATTTTTTGTTTAGATTGTGCTACTTAAATATTTTTATGACTTTTATAAGTCTAAGTTTTAAGCAAGTGATCGTTCTGAAAGCAACTTCATTCACATACACATAAAGTTGATATTCGTTTATATCTAGAGAATAAGGATTTGAATGAACTTCACCTATTGTACTCTGCATCGAGCCCAGTGCTCTAACGACCACTGCTTGCCTCCAAGTTTTAACAGCATCGCCACACTTTTACATCTAACTTATAGGTCAGGTTGAGGTTAGAAATGCGCTAGCGGTGTGAGTGTAAGTTCTGGATCTATGGAGCAGAACTAAAATCTTGTTATGGACCAATAAAACGTCAACAGCACGCATAGCACGGCACCGTAGAAATGGATGTTGTCTACGGAAGAAAAGACAAAATGACAAAACGTAGAAAGATTTTATCGTTTTAAGCATATTATTGTTTAAAATAAAGAGACAAATGCTTCTATTCTTCAATGCTATAATATCGTGTAAAAAAAACATGCGAATTCTATAGAAAAAACCGTGGAATATTTTTGACTATTCTTCGTATAATAGAGAAGGAATGGCTGATTCGAATCTATTCGAAACATAATGGGTAGTACATTTTAATGACAAATAGGCACATACAATATTATTCTTTAGTGTAATGAAAACTAAAAAACTTGTGGCGTGTTAAGTGAATTATGTTTAAACTTTTTTGGTTTAAATTTAATTAAGTAATATTTATTGTTCTCAAGTAAGTGACATGTTATGTTGTTATTGAGAATAAAGTTTCTTTAAACATATTCAGTTTCATTACTTTATTTTGTTTCATTACTTTACTTACTTTCGTTACTCCGCTTTATTTATTTAAATAAAGATGTTTAGAGAAATTTTTTATTCATAAAAAGTGTGAATAAAATATGATTTAATTAATTCTGTGGCCAGTTCAAATAAACAAAAGTAAACAAACCATCCTTAATCCTCAAAATTATCAGCTTAATAATGTTGTGTCAATATTTAATTAAGGGACGTCCATTCACAATATTGAATTCGGTACAATATTCCAAATAAACCCACCATTTTTACAGCAAATGTTGACCTACGTTGTACGAACAATGTTTAATGTATTTGTACGTCATGTTGTTTCTGTATACTTTATGTTAACATTCTTTTAAACTGAAACACAATTTGGATTGCAAATGGCCGGCGACTTAAATTCAAAAAACAACGCAACGCTCGCTCGTGACGTATCAATTACAAATGCAATTTCACCCGCAGTTCCCAAGAAAAAACGGGAAAAATGAAAACAGTTAAATTCCATAATTAGTCGACTGAGCCGAATAAAAACATAAAACTTAACAAGCGAATCATTTAAACAAGAAGCTTGTCGGGCTGTTGGCTTGAAACCAAAAGCGTGGCAGCATCGAGTGGGCCGCTGTAACCGCTACATCTGATCCCGGTTTAATTAGAGACATTGCCTCGTGACTTGTGCCAAATTCACGAAACACGTTACGTGTTATTTGTAACTGGCGTGCAAGTTGATGCTATCGGTGTCTATTGGACGATTGTCGTACACTCTTGGGTAAAGTGAGAAGCGGACCGAATATACACTTTTTGTATCACTCATTGTGCGACTGCCCATCTGACTTCCACAACCCAGTGACTGCGTTATACGATACCTCTTGGTAAGACTGGTTTCAGACTTTAGAGCTGCTGACTTCTGCAAACAGTAATGATTGTCAAAAATTTATAAATGACAGCCGGGATCAACAACTTGCTACGATAAATGGTCACCCATACACAGACAAAACAAATGGGAAAGCTTTGAGTGAACTTTAACAATAGTAAGGTAAATAAAAGCTTTGTTTATTCTATATTAAAATCGGATACCTACTAAGATTTTGAGTAACGAAGTATTGCTTCTCTAGAAGCAGACCCAGAAATAGTTGGAAAAGTCTAGTAATAAAAACCTAACAACATAAAAGTTGATACAAAGAGTACATACAAGTATAAGTAAAGTTGAAATGCAAATTGTTTTAAATTGCACAAGCTACAAAAAAAAAAAACAGGAGTTTATCTATGGTGACAATAAAGTAATATAACGTACTTTACAAATCACGAATTAATTTGATAAACATCCACCATCGAATCACATAAATCTACAGACTATGACTTCGACAAGCGAAGGCTGTGTTTACTGCATGGTAGTTGTTTTTGAAAACGAGTCCCTGAAACCGGCACTTAAATTCTAAATAGCTCCAAAATTAGATTTAACTGTCTCAGTGCTGCAACTAAATTGTCTTTTACCGCATAATTGAAGACGCTTCACAAAACGCGATACTTTTGTTGTTCAGCATTAAGGTCACAGCTCATTAGAGTCATACACTCCGCACCGCCTCGTGTCCTGCGGCTAGTATTCTTTATATGGACTTGTATGTGTATTTGCTTACAATATCGACTCCGTAGCGTCATCGGATCGCCTCGGTCGTAAGCCCTCCGTGGAGTAAGCCCTTCACTCGCGGACGGCGAGTGGACCACTCGGTGACAACTCGCTGCTCGAATGCTTGCCTTGCTGCGCATTGCCAACGCGCGGGTCCTGACCCTTCAGGATTCGTTGTGGGGACAGCGCGCTGCCCGCGAATGATTTAGTTGAAAATTCGTGGACCAAGCGATGTCCACTCGCTGACCGCGCGACGTTATTGGTGATAACGCGGCAACCACCCGTGAACCACCTGTCGACAACGAGTGGACACCGTGCGACGAGGCGAGGTGGATGCCGGGTGGCTCTAATGAGCTGTGACCTTTACTTTCGTACCCACAAGTAATGGTACGAGTCGTCTATGTAAACAGATCTATCTGTCAACTTGTTTACAGTTCGTCCGTGCTAGTTCTACATAAAATTATCCCGATCTATATAGATCGGGATAATTAAATAACATATATATGTTATTTGTTTACATGGTAGAAACTTTAATGCAAGCCGCTCGTACGTGTAGTCACGTTGAGATTGCATTCTGTATGTTTATGCCGAGTTCTTTGCGAGTAAACACGAAAATAACCATGGAATATATAGCAAATATTGAACTTGTTGAGATGGGAAACTGGAACTTTAATTTCTGACATGTTTTCTTCCTATAATTTGTAACATGTTTTTGCAGAGAAATTTTCAATTTTAATTGATTTAGAAATAGGAGAAATAATGAAATGTTATTTATGTAACATTTTGTGCATGCAAGGTAGAATTTTTGGGTAAATGGAAGGGGTATGATTTAAGCAATCACCAGTTAAATTAGTTTTGTGTTTTCTATACTATACTAATATTATAAAGAGGAAACCTTTGTATTTTTGTATGTTTGTATTGAATAGGCTCAAAAACTACTGGACCGATTTCAAAATTTCTTTTACCATTACTTAGAGGGATTCTTCCGAATCCGTATAGGCTATATTTTATCCCGGAAAATAGATAGGATTTTTCGTTATAGTGAAAATTGTGGACTAAGGCGTTGAAAAAACTGCCGTACGTTAAAGATTCTCGCGAACGCTGCCTAAATGGTTAGAGATGTATGGTTGACTTCTAAAGAAAAGTTGTAGAACTCAATAATGCCTACAAAAAAGTCCGCGATAAACGACGAACCGAAATAAATGTCCACCCGTGCGAAGCCGGGGCGGGTCGCTAGTCTTAAATAATTTTGTTTATCTGAGTAAGAAAATATTACAAATATAAATTTTGGTGACAAGAAATATAGTCCCCATTATAAATTGAATACTTACATAATACTGACGGCATGGTTAGCGTAGTGACTAAGCGATTGGGCTGCTGCGCTGCGTGTCGCGGGTTCAATTCTCGCACGGAACAAATATTTGTATGTCAGCTACTGGGTTCGTTTGCGGGACTTATGATTTACCGTGACCCCGGAACGTAAAAGGTTATTGAAGGACACCGTGGATTTTAGTCAGTACGAGTCTCACAGTCCCGCCCACTCTGCCCTGGGTGGGAGGACTCATTTGATGATTTTACCACGTAAAAAAAAGCGTCAGCTACTTGGTTCTAAAAATATTATTGAAAAACTAGTGTATTTCAAAAGAAACAAACTAAAGGCGTGTCCCAAAGAGTTCAGTCAGATTTGAAAGTGTAATCTTGTGTGACGACGGAACTAAGTTTGTAAACCAGAATAATTCCGCGGTGTATAAGTTTATGTTCTACTTCAAGGTTGTTATAAACAAAACTTGCGTAATACGTACGTCGTAGTAAGTGATCGCACTTCTTATTTTACTGTGATGTAGTTGTTTTGTTTCAGTATTATTTTAGACATAAGCTAGTATTGTCTGCCATTGTTTTTTTTTGTTGGTGGTTAAATTATAAAATTAACGAGTCCCTGGGTGGAGCGAAAGGGACTGTACACGTATACGGTGTCGTTTTTCAAGCCGTGGGGGACGTGTTCTTAAAAAATTTTAACTAAAGTAGTAGGTACTAAAACCTCGTTTCTCCTTTTTCAATGGCTAATTTTGATTTTAACTTTCAGTATCATGTGTAGCTGATACTCTCATTAGTATTTATAAAAAGTAAAAAAAGAAACAGATTATTTACAAAATTTTAGCTTTTATTTTCATATAAAAAAGCGACAACAGTTGCCCGCGATTTGTCAGTTAATCAAAGATTCATTAGGTGCCGTGTGAAGACAAACGTATTTTTAAAACTAGAAAATTTTCAACCTACTATATTTTATTGAATTAGAAAATCCATCACAGCCCAAACATGCAATAAGAAACCCTGTCCACCACAAATTAAGGTGTCATATATCACAAAGCTAAGCACCCTTGATTAATCCTAAGTTAAACACACAAGTCAACATCTCACTTGAGCCAAACTTAGTCGAACCCAAAGTTGATGACTTAATATTGATGTATGCTCCTGACATTTCCTTAACAAGTGACCCTTTGAACTGTTCTGAGGGCCTGACTCTTGCAGTGTTCCCTTTTACTTAGAAACAAAGGTGGTTTATGGCAAAGAGTAATAAATTCGTGTAGAAGCGAAACCTTTGTGCGTACAGTTACCTACGATTCCTGTTCGACACGTAATCGGCTTATTTTAGCATCTTGTAGCACTTTCTCGGTCCCTTATAACCTTTTTGACGTTTGACGCTGGCTAGAAGTTCGTTGTAAAGGCTTTGCCTAATGGTGAGTTCAGCGCGGCGTGACGCTAGCGTGTCGTGTCCTTGCCAACGTTAGCGTTCATCTAAGGAAAGACTCAACAGTCATCTTCCAATCCACATTGCACCCTTATATTGGATAACATCCTATCTCTTTTATTTATAGACTACAATCATAGTCGTAATCAGCCTTTAAATATCTCCATAACTTGAGCACAGCACGCATACCGTCTTTTTTTTTCAGAAACATTGTATAAGATAATTGTCGTAGGGCTACATTCGGCATTCAACTTATTAAGACAAACAATGTATAAACACACCGTGTGACAATAATGTGACATGACGATGAAATCGCGTTGTGTAAGCGTTGAAATATATCAGTTACTGAGTTGAAATCCTCATTGCGTTGGTCATTTTAACTTGGCAAAAACTGTAGCATTAACAACGCGGTATAGCACCAAGTGTTTCGCCTCTGTTCTTTCTTACTCTTTGCACTTGGCAACATAACTTACTACGTGTCATTAATAATTTCCCTTGTAAGAAATCACTCGTGCATCTAAATTGGGAAATAAACTTTTTGACTAGTCATGAAGCTGACCCCGAGGGTTTTGTGAGCTTTCGATTTTGGGCCCGTGTGAGTTTTCTGACCCTTATGTGCTGTTAATCTATTTTAGTGAAGGTAGACAGAGACCCTTATGTCTGTGGAAAAAGTTAATATGATATTTTTTGTAACGCTGTAACGTCAAAAGTGAACCAAGAACTTTTCAGAAAATGGTTCTTTCTCGAGGAAATTTTGGATATTTATAAAAAAAACTTCTTGGATCTCGATTATGGTCTACCTTTATGCCGAATTTCTGAACAGTTTAGCTGATAATCGGGAAAGATTTCATACATGGACATACTTCAATTTAATTTACATGCTACAATTAAAAACTAAAATTAAAAGTAAAATATTTACAAAAATTACTAAATTAAAAAAAAAAATATACTACATTCACAAACTTTTCCATTTCTTATTTATCATCAATTTGTTAACTGAATAAAATATTTCCTTTGCTAACTGATAGAGTATATTTTATAGCAATTCATCAATAAAATATATCCAAACACCGCCTGGAGCTGTCAAATGTTATGATATTTTTATTGCCAGCCTATAAAACGGGCTCAAAATAACTTGGTTTAGTCCCCAGCTTATAGAAACGTCAATGCTATGCCTTCTACAAATAAATACTTATATTCAGTAAAATCGTTTACTTATTAATATTAAATATGAATAAATCGCTTTTTTTTCTTTTATCGTGGTAAAATCATCAAATGAGGCCCACTCTTACTGTCAGACTTGAGTGACTAAAAACTACGGTGTCCTTCAATAGCCCTTTACGTACCGGGGTCACGGTAATTCGTGAGTCCCGCGACCCCGGCAGGGTGATTAAATCGCTTAGAATAATGAGCCTATAAGTTCTTTTTTTTTCTAGGATACATATGCCCATTCCCTCACCACGTTTTACTTCACCGTTGAGAGAGCAGTGGTTATAAAATAGATTACACACAGTTATGCGCCTCTCTGGGTTCGAACCCACGACCTATATAACTCATAAGTCAGACCGTTGTTACTGGGCTATCAATACTCCTAAATATGAATGCATACGTTTTCCGCTTTCTTAAAAAGTAAAAGAAAAATTTCACAAATTTAGAGTAGAGAGAGTTTACAAATCGATCTGAAAACTTCTCAGTCATAACGCTGTTAATCTTCTTATTAAAAAAAAAAAGAAATTATTCGTGTCTGTATGCTTAACCTTATTTTTTCTTTGTTAAAACCTTTGAAATTACATTGAACATTGTACTCATTATAATTAAGAACTTTTACTATGAGACAAAACTTTGTAATCCCAAAAAAAAAACAAATACATTATTTTAATTAGTAGTCTTAAGTATCAACTCAGTATCCTACAGTACAATGACCTCTCAAAAAGTTTCTGGCAAATAAACAATGAAGCTTGTATAAAACCGTTTTTGTATTACCTGATCTTTTTTTTTTTGCCCCACACTAGGAATTTCTTCCTGTATCGAAGGTGCATTTACTAACATAGAAACTCACATACACAAACACCCAGACACGGAACAACTACTTTCAGATCATACAAATATTTGCTCCGTGCGGGGATCGAACCCGCGACACGCTGCGCAGCAGTCGGTCGGTCAGCTACACCAACCGTGTCGTCAAACCTTTCACTATCATTAACAGAGTTTTTTTAGGTTAATATGTGTGTAAAGGTGAGTACTGAACGACAGCGTTACGAGACGTAATGTAACGTGTTATACAGCGAGCGATCATGCAGTTAGTACGGGAAGCAAGGTGCTTGCAACGGTTAACGAGCGGCTCTACTCGTATGTTTGCTGCGAATGGTTCATTACAGCCCGTAACGCCGATCAGTACCCACCTTAACACATTTAATTTTACTTAGATATAGCACAGAATTCTTAATGATTGACCTGTACAATGAGTCACAGCAATTATCAGACGGATGAGATTTTTTGAATACGAATTAATGCAATTTTATGATTCTTGAGATATTTTATTTATATTGCTCAGATTCATAATAATAAAAATATAAAATTAAATAATAAATAAATATTCCACAACTATCACACAACGCCGTCTAGTCCCAAGCTAAGCAGAGCTTGTGTTATGGGTACTAGACAACTGATAAACATACTTATATATTACTAAATACATATTGTAGATAAATTACACCCAGACACAGAACAAATGATCGTGCTCATCACACAAACATTTGTCCTGGGTGGGAATCGAACCCACGACCTCCGGCATAGCAGTCATGGTCACTAACCACTAGACCAACAGGCCTGTCAAAAATTCAACAATAAATGCAATTTTGGGACTGCTATCTATAACTTACTGTACTACGTCAAGTATGTCCCAAAAAAATAAGGGGAGGTTACATATAAAGAGCCGTTTACTAGTGCATATAAAATAAAGAACATGAAAAATAAGACCTTAATCATTTATTAATGGGTGATACCGATTGTGAAAAAAGAAAATTGTTAAACAGAACACAAAATCATAATTGAAATCTTAATCTAACTTAAACATTCTTATATGAACATAAGAAATACAAAACTAAATACTAGAAATACAATAAATTTCTCGTATAACATGACACATCTAAAGTTACACCAGTATACACGGATTTAAATTTATGTCTCCGGAAACTCGATATTCCCGATTGAGGTAATTGAAAGCTTAAAGGAATTTATTTCCAATTTCCTATCATATGAGGTTTTTCCGTCTATGAAATACACCGCCAGGGTCGATATGAAATTTATGACATGTCTGTTTTTAATTCTGCTTTTTACTCAGTTGGAACATTGTTAAGCTGACAGGGGAGAATGTTTGTAACAAGATGCTTTTTCAATAATTTGTTTTATAAAATGAGATTTATTAAAACATTGGTAGGTATTCTTATAGTGGCTGACTCGGCTCAAGTCAAGCAACATTCTACAGTTTATTGACAAACTGAAAAAGTGTATGGTGGCGGCTCCGCCCGCATTCGGCAATTTTACACGGAGTGGTACTATGGAAATAAAAATAAGATGTGAATTAGAAATATCTTGCGTTCAAGAGTAATAAATTAAACATCAATCCATTCACATTGACTTTTTTATTACTTTATGATGATGATGATGCCATCTAGCCAATATTGGCCACAGTATTTTATAGCATTCGTGGGATTGACAGACCCAGGATGAACAGTTTTCATAAGGAATCATGTGAGAATTTTCAGAAACCGCCAAATGCGGTTACAATTTGGTGGTCATATTGAACTGTTGCCATGGCGACTGAGTCAAAGTAAGCTTAGTACCTAATTGACTTGAGGCGGGTCTTGGAATACTGGTGTTATGCATAACTGTGGATAGATATTGATATTTTCCTCGCAATAAAAATAGTGTAAAATGTAATATTGCAATGGACGTATATTTATAAATAAAAATATGTATGAAACATTTATAATCTCCTAGCTTTATATTGTTTGAATTGTGAATGTGAAATCAAACTTTATGTTATGAACTCAAGGATTAGTTGCCTGACAGTCCATTTTTGTTTTCAAAACTTCATAAAACTTTGTATACATTTTTTATAAAGTCTCATTTATTCAAAGTCAAACTAGGTGTATTTATGATACACATACATTCGTATACATTTTTTTCATGAATCTTTTTAAAATTAACTCACATACACAAACATCTAACCACTCAGGCATCAAACGTGTGATTTAATCATAATACTACCTCCAAAACTTACACCAAGCTAAATATCTTTTATTACGTCTAGACTACGGTCTATTTAATTAAGGTAAGAGCCTTAAAATTTAATAAACAAAATGCAGCGGCTTCAAGTCACACTTCTTATTAAGAAAAACGTAATATTTGTGCAGCTGTTTATTTTTCATAAAGATGAAAATCGTTGCAACGTCTCGGGCACAGTCTCAACTGTTTATATTAGGTTATTAAGAGGCACCGGGCAACCGACTGTGATAAATATGAACAATAAGACCTCATGCATTTAATGCGGTTAAAAACCCACCGTCTGTTTTTCGTTGGTTCGTTGCAATTTATTATACCTAAAGTCAAGCATACTACAGCTAAATTATTTTTTAAATTTGGATACTTACAAGTCATTACCAAGTAATGCTCTGCGAGTCGCTGAAGTACAATCAGTAAAGTTTATCAACCTTAATTTGAAATCACAAAAATGTAACAAATTGATGAGGTTTCAACGATTAGAAAGTTTTTTTTTCATTCAAAAGTGAAGGAAAAATTTCGAGACTTTAATTAGCACAGGTACTCCAAAATCAGTCTCAAGTAATTTGCTCAACTCAACTAGGCTCAGACGTCATAACAACTAAAATCGCACATGTTGAGTACTTAAATTTGACAGATGATTTCTTGTAAAAACTCTCCGAGTCATGGATGTTTCGGTAAATGTAATTTGTATGTATAACAAACTGTAGCTGTCAATGTATGTAATGGGGCGGAGTTAGGAAGCTATTGAGCCTAACTTAAGTTGAGTTAACGATTTAGAATATTGAACCTTAGTTTATAAGGAATACCTACATATCACCTTTCAGGTGACATCAAGACCAGCCACAACACCTTAAAGTAAGACACTTCCTCTTTCCTATTCACGATATTACGACAAAAGGTTAATTAAGTCGCTTTTCAATGAACATGTCAATTAGTTTCTGATTCAGAATTCATCGAGTAACAGAACATGAATGTATAATTCCTCTAAAGTTGACATAAATGTTATGAATTCACATTTACAATTCCTAGAATTTTGTCAATGAGTATTGCATACACCAGGGGACGTATTACGACGTCTTAACCAGGCGGCCAGTGAGTGAACGAGGTGGCGCTAGACAACTTGCATAGCTCTGTCTCTTTCACTCACTGGAACAAGCTTGGTTTTAAGACGTCATAATACGGCCGCAGGAAGGCTTAATTAAGAATTCTTGAAACTCACACAGATAGACGCAGTTTCTAAGAACCATTAGTGTGAAGTGAATATTTTACGTCTGTACTTTCGGTTGAAATTATTGGCTTTAATTCTTTGGTAGAGTATTTACTGCATGTATTGTTTTTATAGATGCCTGAAAAATATGTACCTATGTAAGATTAGAAGAGGACTCAGTTGATGATTTTACGAAGCATGAAAAATAATACCAAAAAAAAACATCAAAGAAGTTTGAAAGTTATGCATTGCAGCCCTAGGGAGAATCGCTTTCAACTGATAGCTGTCAAATAAAAAAAGTTGTTGTATTTTGACATTTCTAATGAACCATGTCCTAACTTTTTATACAGCTATTACATTACAGCGCGATTTATAATTTTAAATAATAAAAAGTTAAGTATTAAGAATATGAGGACACGGTGGAGCATACGGTGCAGGACTGCCCCGCTTGGGCAGAGCACCGCCGTGTCCTCACGACGGCGATAGGCGGAGACCTCTCGCGCCCGGCATTGGTCGCGGCCATGCTGCGGGGCGAGACGGAGTGGGAGGCGGTCGCCTCCTTCTGCGAAGCAGTCATGCTCGTGAAGGAGGAGGCGGGCCGCCTGAGGGAGAGGACAGCGTCCTCCCTCCACCCCAGCCGCAGTGGTAGACGCCCACGGCGTCGGACGTCGCAAGACGATCTCTGGCCACCGTAGGCGCGGGCAGGCGGGCAACGAGTAATGGGCGACTCGCTGTCCGACCATGGACCATGCCCGGGTCGACGGCGCGTTGTGTTCCACGCGCGCCTCAAAGAGTGTCAGCATAGTGACGGGGCCTGTAGAGGGCCAAAGCCTGCCGGGGTCGCGGGACCAAGGAATTACCGTGACCCCGGTACGTAAAGGGCTATTGAAGGACACCGTGGATTTTAGTCAGTACAAGTCTGACAGTCCCTCCCGCCCTGCCCTGGGTGGGAGGACTCATTTGATGATTTTACCACGATAAAAAAAAAAAAAAGTATTAAGAATATATACCTATTATAACCTTCATATAATTTAGTTTCGTCAAAATCTTTGCCATTTTTTTTTAATGGTGAACATGAAATAAACCTCCTGGCTGAATACCTGGACGACCACAAAACAAAAACGAAACAAAAAAAGAATGAGCGGGAAAGTGACATTCCATCCATACCTACATATTTTTTCTATAGCTAATAATTTGGTCGTGGGACTCACGAATTACCGTGACCCCGGAACGTAAAGGGCTATTGAAGGACACCGTGGATTTTAGTCCGTACGAGTCTGACAGTCCCTCCCGCTCTGCCATGGATGGGAGGACGTTAAAAAAAAAATTAGCTAATAATTTATGTTGTTATTTTTACTTTCATCGTATTTGTAAGTGAAAAGCTCAGTGTTTACCTCGGGTAAATTACTTATTTAGTCCTTAGAACTATTAGTGCCATCACTACGTTACGGGCGCCAAACCCCGTCTCGGGACTTAAATAAATACCTTACACCCCTTGGATAACAATGTACTATTTTATTCGGAAGTCGGTGGCTTTGTTTACTTCATTGATTTTTAGCTACCGACTTCTTTTTTTTTTTTTTTTTTTTTTTTTTTTTTTTTTTTTTATATCGTGGTAAAATCATCAAATGAGTCCTCCCACCCAGGGCAGGGCGGCAGGGACTGTCAGACTTGTACTGACTAAAATCCACGGTGTCCTTCACGAGCCCTTTACGTACCGGGGTTACGGTGATGGGTAAGTCCCGCGACCCCGGCAGGCTCTGGCCCTCTACAGGCCCCGTCAATTTGCTGACACTCTTTGAGGCGCGCGTGGAACACAACGCGCCGTCGACCCGGGCATGGTCCATGGTCGGACAGCAAGTCGCCCATTACTCGCTGCCCGCATGCCCGCGCCTACGGTGGCCGGAGATCGTCCTGTGACGTCCGACGCCGTGGGCGTCTACCACTGCGGCTGGGATGGAGGGAGGACGCTGTCCTCTCCCTCAGGCGGCCCGCCTCCTCCTTCACGAGCATGACTGCTTCGCAGAAGGAGGCGACCGCTTCCCACTCCGTCTCGCCCCGCAGCATGGCCTCGACCAATGCCGGGCGCGAGAGGTCTCCGCCTATCGCCGTCGTGAGGACACGGCGGTGCTCTGCCCAAGCGGGGCAGTCCTGCACCGTATGCTCCACCGTGTCCTCCGGACGATCCTCGCAGTGGTGACACCCAGGCGTTTCTTCCCTCCCTATCAGACACAGGAACCTCCCGAAACTTCCGTGTCCGGTGAGGACCTGCGTCATGCGGAAGGTAAGGACGCCGTGACGCCTATCCAGCCACTCCTCAAAGAGGGGTCTTACCGCCGCGATTGCGGCGTGCCCGAGCTACCGACTTCTTAAGATATTTTACTACTTTTGTGTTGGTTTTTGAAGTCGGTTACTTTTTTTTGGTTTCGTTTTTTTTTTACTCTTTTTAGTTCAATATTCAACAAAAAAAATATCGAACGAATTGGAAACCTCGTCGTTTTTGAAATCGGTTATTTAAACTATTGTAGCTTATTTCTCACAATTCACATAAATTTACCTTTTTCTTTTACCGTAATCTCTTTCTTCAGTCACTCTTCGTCTATAGACGCTGACTCATGACAAACTCGCTTATAGGTACGTCAGGCCACGTCAATGAGAAAAGAAAGTGGTTTCACAAAGATCATCGTGACTTGCTCTAAGAAGTCCGTTCATCTTTCCAAGACAATAGGCAGGGGCTGACAACCTTTATGTTTGTTTTTCGATTACAGATAAACGCTATAGATAAGGTTTATTGTAACAACTGAGGTCTTATCACGAGTTTTCACGTTTTTGTGGTGAATAAACGGGGACATTTCATCGTATCAATAGGGGGTGTAAGGGTGTTGAACTTGCACTATGCAGATGACACTACGCTGTTCGCAGCTACTAGTCACGACATGGAGGATTTGCTGTGCAAGATGGAACTACCAGCTCAATTTTTGGTTAAAAGATAAAAATCATGATTGTCGACCGCGCTAACGAAAACTCGCCCTTAGTCACTCAAATCGCGAATTGCGACGTCGTTCAATATACTACCTAGGAGCTCTAATTTCAAACCACGGTGGTTGCGGGGACGAGATCAAGCTACGCATGGCTATCACAAGATCTGCCATGGATAGACTGAAGAAAGTATGGAGGAACCGCAACTTCACCAAAGCCACGAAAACCCTGCTCATACAGGCACTGTTGTTCCCCATATTTCTATACGCAGCCGAGACCTGGACGCTGAGGGAAGATGAGAAAAGTAAAATAGACGCTCTGGAAATGTGGAATGCTTGGAGTATCCTGGACTGAATTTCGTATCAACATATCCATTCTCCAAGATCTCGTTATCAAGCAGCGTCTATCAGCTACGGTCCAGACTCGAATACTTCAGTTCTTTGGTCACGTGTCCCGGAGAGACAACAACTGTATTGAGCGGCTTGTTGTCCAGGGGAAAGTGGAAGGCACGAGATCACGCGGCAGGTCACCCATGCGACGGACTGACCAGATCAAGTCTGCAGTAGGAGAATTATGGCAGCACGATGTCTCGTTGCAACATGCTGACCACAACCACTCTGTCAAGAGTGAACCGACGACGAAGAAACGGGGACTTTTATCATGTAACCGTGGACCCGGAATGCAAAGGGCTATTGAAAGACACCGTGTCTGACAGTCCCTCCAGTCCCACCCCAGGTGGGAGGAATCATTTATTGATTCTGATGATACCACATAAAAAAATGGTAGCTGCAAACGTTGGTCATCGGTAACTTGTATCTGACACAAGACACAAAAGTGTTCAACGGTTGAGCCCTGCCCTGCCCTGATTTATGTTCAGCCGGTATGAAATTATCCGCTCCCTGCGCATAAGTATTTGCGCAGACGTTAATTTGATGGATAAAATTAGTTCCTCGTTTGTACACTACAGGCGCTTTTTTCACACAATATAGGTCTGTAGTTATATTTAAATTACGCTGTACGGCCAAATACGTAGGATTCGTGCTAGAGCAATAGACTGGAAAAATAATGTGACTTGAGAGGCTGTATAAATCTGTAAATATTTGAGTGGAGATTTTCGTCCATCGGTTCCGAACGTCGTCACGCGTCTTCACGTTTTCCCGCATTTGACTTTATATGACCTGCTCAATCCCGCTGTAGCCTGGCAGCCTTCTTGCCATTTAATAATTATGAAAGAAATATATATCAAAACTAGCACTCCGCCCGCGACTTCGTCAGCGCGTGTTTCTAACTTCGAACTCGAAATATTAGTGTAGACAAACTGATTTTCCGATGTTCTCCCGCTTTTTTTTTTTTACGTGGTAAAATCATCAAATGAGTCCTCCCACCCAGGGCAGGGCGGGAGGGACTGTCAGACTTGTACTGACTAAAATCCACGGTGTCCTTCACAAGCCCTTTACGTACCGGGGTCACGGTAATGGGTAAGTCCCGCGACCATGTTCTCCCGCTAAGTTGATTTTTGAAATATAGATCATTACGCATCCTTCATTTGATTGGGAAACTATTTATGCCAAGTTTTGAGTTTATCGAAGCAAGCAGTAAAATCCTTCCCTTAAAACTTAATCACCCCTTTTCACCAATATAGGGAGTGATTTCGTAAAACCCAAAAAAACGTGTTTGAATATTTTTGATGTAACTTCTGTGTACTGAGTTTCAAATTCATCGGTTAGGGCGTTATGATTTTCCCATACAAACTTTAACATCGTCTAGATTACCAAGGGAGGGTAGTTTTAAAAAACTAATAATGCCCATCTTTTTTATTTACTTATACTCATATTCATACTAAGTTTCAAGTTTATAAACTTAAGGGATAAGATTTTACATACAAAGTTTTTCACCCCTTTTCACCCCCTTATTGGAGCATTTTCGCAAAATTCCTTCTTAGTGCTCACCTACATAATTAATTATGAAAGAAATATATATTAAAATAATTACAACACATGAAATAGCTAGAAATATCTCTAACATCCCGAAATCTCCGTCGTATTCCAAACTATGAACGTTTCTTGGCTAGCCGTCAAACAATATTTGTGTTGAGCAGAGATCCATTAATTGTTTCCGATGCTCCGTTATTTGAGATGTTAAAGGATATCCGGATTATTTGGTTCATGTTTTTGTGATTGTTGTTACAATATAATATCTTTCGACTAGTAACAATATTCTTGTGTTCTTGTGTGTTGAGATGGTAAACTCTCTAATACTTTAATTGATCTGGGAATAGAACCCAGGGCCTGGGACCTTAATTTTTGTGACCACTAGAATACGACGCCTCTTTTTTTGGAGCCTGGAAAATAATCGAATGAGTCCTCTCACCCTGGGTGAAGCGGCAGGGACTGTCAGACTTGCCCAATGTCTCCAATGCCAGTCCCGTGATCCAACGCCTTCAAAAAGTCTTCTTTACAGACAATTCGCCAATCTTGGTCAGAACACGACTCTTTTCGCTTTAACCTTTGAATAAAGAGAGTAAATGTATTGCAACTTATCTCACAGAATGTGTACGAGCAACGAAAGAAAATAAATTACTAGGGTGGCCGTAACCAAGGGTTACATCGCACCAATTTTCTCAACCGACGTTTACAACTTTTCAGGCAAAACACATTGCCCACATAACTTTTTTTCAGTCTATCTTTTCTTAATGGAATTTTGGACTTTTTGATTGCAAATACGAAAAACGTTCGTTGTATTGGATGAAAAAGGCCAATGACCATCCTAGAGGCCAAGCTGATATAACTCATGTTATATCAGCTTGTTTTTTTTTATCGGGGTTAAATCATCAAATGAGTCCTTCCACCCAGGGCAGAGCGGGAGGGACTATCAGACTTGACTGACTAAAATCCACGGTGTCCTTCAATGGCCCTTTACGTACCGGAGTCACGGTAATTCGATAGTTCAAGGTAATATTTATACTTGAAGATTATGGTTATTTTGAAAAAAATCTTGAAATCACACCCTACCACCAATTATGCGTAGGTACTGCGTAACCCCCTTTACAAGGAATCAAGTGTCCTCCTCGATTTGGAGTAAGTGCAATACGCTTTTTTCTTTAAGACTGTATTAGTGGTCACCTCCTTTCTAAAATGATCATCTTTCACACAGTACATTTTTTTGGACTTACGAGTATAACCAACAAAATTAAAACTTTTGTAACCACATTGTCTACGTTATAGGCTGATTATTCTATGTAAACAATTCGACAAACCATACGATGGTCTAAGTTAAGTGTAGTGTCTAAGTCTAGTTTAAGTGGAACTAACTCTAAATGGTTTGCCACAGTGGTGGCAACCTTAAAAGAAAACTTGCAAAGTCTCAACGTGTAATTAGCAAAGTATTCAGCGAGCAAAGACAAAGTATCGTCCATTTTAGGTAACGTATCAGACAAAACAAAATAAAAGGTAGCAAGTTCGAATCCGAGGTGGGTAATGTTGCCAGCAGTAACTCGGAAAAGTTTCGTGAAAGCGGAAACGAGTCAACTTGCTACGTTATTGTTGAACCTAAAGCAGCTATGTTTACTGGCTCCACCGCAACCAAGCACCGAGCTAACAACAGAAGTTTCACTTTGAAGTTGATTAAATCACTATCACTACATAGCTACACGTTATAAAATAATGCACTCCATTGTGTCTGTCTATCTGTTCGCGATAAACCAAAAAAACGATTGCACCAATTTTCTTGTTATTTTCTTCAATGTATAGAGTTGTTCTCGATGAAGATTTTAGTATATAATTTGTCAAGTTTTTGTAAACGATTATATACGCCCAGCGCAGCGGGTGGTTAACGGTTAGTATCAATTTAAATTAAAGGTAAATATTACATCAAGCGAGTTACTAGAACATTTCAGAAGATACTCTATAGGTGGTTCGAGGTGGTCCTGGGAAGTTTCAATACTCTATAGGAACCCAAGGATGTTTCTTAATCATTCGACCATGTTCTGGATCCTTCTAGTGTTCCCGGTCTTCATTTTATTTCAGGTATCATTTCTGTATCTGTACAATAATTTTTACAACCGATAATTATTATGTATGTTTTGTTTTAATTATCTGAGTAAAAAGGGTAAAAGAATAATGTAAAATTTAGATATTATCATCACTTGTTTATAATCCTGTTTTTTAAATAAAATTATTATACACTAGCTTCCGCCCGCGACTCCGTCCGCGCGGATGTCGGTCTTCGCGTGGATGGTTTATTTCTCCATTTTGAGTAACTCTTACAATGACATCTTATAAATATCTATTGGACCCAAATACGGCTAAGCCTATAATAATTAAGGAGATCCCTCTATTGAGCTACTGCTGTTGAGCTCGCGTTCTGTAGTAACTGAAAAATAAGATTTTTATTTCTACGTATTTTTCCAGGATAAAAAGTATCCCATTTTAAGCCTAGGATAATAAGGTATAATTATACCAAGTTTCATCGAAATCGAACCGTTAGTTTTCACGTGATGCCTGCATATACAGACAGACAGACAGGCAGACAGACAGACAAAAAATTTTTTAATCACAGATTTGGGTTTGGTATCGATCCAGCAACACCCCCCGCTATTTATTTTTTCAATATTTTCAATGTACAGAATTGACCCTTCTACAAATTCATTATATGTATAGATAAATTTACAGGTTTTACACATTTTATTTATCCAGAGTTCACGAAATGTTAACGTTAATGTTAAAATAATTTTTTAATTAATGGTTCAAATAAGTATAGCATTTTAACAAATAGTTTACTAACTAAGTAGCTAACTACTAATTAGACAACTGGCCCATTAAAGCCTTCGTTAAACGAGTTAATTTCTTGCGAAGACTGTTTCAAATTGAACTACTTCCATTCACCGTCATTGTGGCCCAAAGTCGTCACGCGAGTACATTGACCTACTAAAGAACTTATCTGGTTAGATGTATCTCCTTTTTGTGGGTTTTGTCCTTAAACAGAATATTTTGCTGAGAGGAAAAGGAACCTTGATGAAATCAGCTGATTGTTTGCCGTACCTACTGCGTTTCAGTGTGAAATGCATTAAAGGAACAATAGGTCCTTTAAACAAAGGTGACGTGCGAAATTCGCACTATATTCGACGTTTTCTGTGAAAAAAATGTGGTGCATGGACGTATCTAGGTACAATGAATGTTTTGAACTTTTCAAAAAGGTCAGATATGGAACATTTTGTGCCTATTCTGCTAGAAAGTTTCAGTTAGGGAGAAGTTTTGGTGATTTTTTACTAAAACCATGCTCTGGTTTGGTAGATGTCATTCATGTCTTCCAAGATATGGGATACGATTTCCTCGTCATCTACAATATAATAAAGAGGTTACGTTTGTGAGTTTTTTTTTGTAGGAAGTTAGCTCCGGTACTACATACACTCATTATGAAAATTCTTTCACCAGTAGAAGATTGAATTACTTATAAGTGATTAACGCTTTTATTTTGTTGATAATATGCTTAGAGTAAGTCGTGGTCAGAGTGCTAGCGGTTAATAAATAGCCTATGACCCTCTCATATAGTGAAGCCCTCTGTCGTAACAATGCAAGACCATTATACGGACGACACGGTTGACGCAGTGGCTGAGCGATCGACTGCAACGCAACGTGTCGCGGGTTTGATCCGCACGGAACAAATATTTCTATGATCTGCAAATAGTTATTCCGGGTCTGGGTGTTTGTGTATGTGAGTTTCTATGTTTGTAAACGCACCCACGATACAAAAGAAATCCAAGTGTGGGGCAACGTTATTTAAAAAAATATATGATGACGATATAGGTAGGATAGGTTCTAGGTACGTAATAAAGGCGCCTTTACATGTTGAAATTAAAGTAAAAAAATATCTCACGTGTTTCGCATAGGTAGGCAGTTAGCCAACTTTTTACACGCAAGGCACGTTTGGCCAGTATTCAAGTTGTTAATTAGCTGAAAAAGTTTAATGTGACTTTTTTCTAATGGCAATCTTGTTTACCTATTGTTTATTTTCTGTTTAGTGGTAGTATTGAATTATAACTATTATTATCTTAAATATGATTGCATTTTAACTAATGTTATTTTATATGCGCAAGTGAGTTTGTTACCTTTCTAATATTGTTTTATATAAGTTTTCAGGTGTACATTATAAATTACCTTTTATCTCTAAAAAGTACTGTTCCGAATAAAAAAAAAATATCAATAACGTTAGTATGATAGTAGATGGCGCTACGGGTACCGTCCGTTTTTATAAACACTCAAAATAAACGCAAGGTAAACCGCAGATGGTCCCGGGACTTACGGCGCATTACCGCGAACCCGGAATGTAAAGGGCTATTGAAGGACATCGTGGGTTTTAGTCTGACAGTCCCTCCGCTCTGCTCTGGGTGGGAGGACTCATTTGATGATTTTACCACTATAAAAAAAAAGGTGAACCGCGGGCAAAAACACTAGCTTTTGCTTAGCTTGCATTTACTTACTTACATCCGTAGTATACTAATACTACGGATGTAAGTAAGTATATAGATTTAAGAATAAAGAATTTTCTGTTAAACTAATTTCTCAGATCAAAGCCACCGAGTCCAAAGATGTAGTAAGAACTCTGAAAAATGACAGACACAAAGCAAATTTTATTTAAAAAAAAAACATAAGTAAAACCCAAAATACACACCTACTTGAATTTCATCGAAAATTCTACAACAAGAACCTATATAAATATACATTCACTCTTACAAACACATGTGCTAAGTATATTGGCGACACGGAACAAAATCCGGGTAATATGGACTAATAAGGTTGGTTGTATTTCTTGGGGACGTGTGAACCACAGCTGGAAATCGTAACCTGCCAGTCTTAACTACAGAATGTAGTAGTTTCGATTCTATATTGTAATTGTTATGAAGAAGAAGGAGAATTGTTAAGGGGAATTGTTTTCTTTTTTAATGGGAAGTTTGCGATGTTGAATGTTTGGCTTTATGCCTTTGTCAAACAAACGCGCGAGTCCGAAGCGATACCGAACCGAAGCGAGACGTCAGTCCGATAGTTCTGTCACGCTATCGGATCGCTTTCGCTTTTCTATGTGACTGGATTCAAACAATTCCATACATTACAAATAAAAACGTCACGCTTCGCATTCGTCACGTCTGTTTGACAAAGGCTTTATTCTTTTGTTTTATTGATCGTAAGTAAAGATGCGTTTTACATAATTACTGAATTTATCTAGCACTTCAGTTCTAATAGTGAAATTGTTGTGAAGGAAAAGAGAATGTTTGTGGAGTCAAAAGGGAGAAAAGTTTTTTTATAGGATGTTATGTTGTTAAATTTATATTATATGCATACAAAGATGCCGATTTTCCGGGTTAAGCCGCGCTTGCCAAGGTTGGTCTATGAATGGGTGACGATGTATCATAGCGAGTTTCCTCCGTGCCTCGGAAAGCACGTGAAGCCGTTGGTCCTGGCTGTCATTTGTAGATCTTTGATAGTCGTTACTGTTAGTCAGAAGCTCTAAAGTTTGACAACCAGTCTTACCATAGGGTATCGTATTACCCAGTTACTGGGTTGTGGAGGTCTGACAGGCAGTCGCTCCATGTAAAATACTGATATCCAGCTGCATCTGGTTTGACTGGAAGCCGACCCCAATATAGTTGGGAAAAGGCTAGGCAGATGATGATGACAAAGATGCCAGTCTTAACTACTATAAAGTGTAAATTGTTAGGTAGAAAAAGAAAAATTGTGAAACTGAGAAGGAGGAATTGTTTTTTTAATGAGAGGTTACATACAGATTTATATTGGTTGTTTCGGGTCTGCGTGTACGTGAAGTCAATTTTTGTAAAAAAATTCGCGGTAAAGAAGAAATTAAGAGATTGGGGCAAATTTTATAAGAAATATGCTGGCTAGACGTTTACCCGTTTATAATAAGATAGTAGTCGAAGTAACAGGTAGATACAGTTCGAAAACCAATAAGGTCATTGAAAAAACCCTCTAGAAACAAACATCGGAGGTTGTGAGGGTGATCCTTCAGTCTGTCCCTTCGAATAAAATAAAAGTTAAAACTACACTCGAATAGAATTGTTATCATAAAACATGTAGGGTTAAAAACTTTCCACAATGACAAAATGATTCCCAAAGTATTATTAGTCTAGATTTTGACAGAGATCCATTTTATCAATTGGTCGGACTTTTGAAGATCTTTATCAATTACCAATGCTTTAAAAGTACAATGACTCTGGAGATAATTTTAATTGATGAACTAGCAGTTGGATTTTTTTTAATAACTTTAGAATAACTCGTAGAAAAACCTTTTTGGTTGCGGGACTCACGAATACCGTGAACGTGAACGTAAAGGGCTATTGAGGGTCATCGTGGATTTTAGTCAGTACGAGTCTGGCAGTCCCTCCCGCTCTGCCCTGGGTGGGAGGAATCATTTGATGACATTACCACGATAAAAAAAAGATGAGCCTTGGTCGTAGTGAACTAAGGGCAGCTATACGTGGACTACTTGACTCAGACAATATCGAATGCCTCAAGAGTCGAACTCCATCAAGCGGTTGGTACGGTCAAGCAATTGCCAGGCATACCCGGACTGCTCGAGCAGTAAATACTGCTTCAAGGAATTCGTGTATGATCACCCTAAGAATAATCAGTAAGTATCTATTCAAGTTTGGAATATATCAGTCTTTTATTGATTCGTAAAATTGGAAATGTTCTTATATTTTTAGTGGCACTTTGGCAAATGGTTAAATTGCACAAGTCTGAAAACTTTCGCGACATTCTCGATTAAGTTGGAATATTTTTAGCTTTTCTAGCAACCACAATAAAACTACTAACAAATGTGACACCTCTCCAAGATTTTATGTTAAAACTTTCTTCAGAAGTATTCGGATTGATTGATGACCTTTAGATATTATTGTAAGAATATTTTTGTTCTACTAGCCCGGGTAAACAATAATTTATTAAAATAATATTTCACACTCTTGTTATATTAGTTTAGGTATAGTTACACCACACACAGTCATACATATGAAGTACAAAGATGTAGATAAATATAAGCACGACACATAAACATTCGCATTCGAACTTCAAACCACACAACAGCCAGTAACAGTGCGGTTCCAACAAAGTAACAGTTCATAACAAACCATTCCGCGGTTGGCACTGTTACAAGGAACTGTTATAACATACCTAGTATTTTTATACGACAATTGCAGAACTCAGGTCGATGGCTCCGTCCTTTACGACGGTGAACTGTTACCAAGTTTATTAGTGTTAATAAATGCACTAGTTATTTACTTAGGAATTTATTGCCGTACCACACCTGCGGCGTCCGTATACTTTGTTATTTCAAGGGTTACGTGAGCTTATTAGTGTTATGTTTTTGGAACAGTGATTTAGGAGCTGTGATTGATTTGATGATTAACGAAGTAATTTATGTTTAAGTTTATTTGGAAATATAGACTGGCGGTATTTTTATTTCGAACATAAAACTCTGTAATGTAAAACACACCAGTCGATACCGTCGCGCCGCGTCAGATATAATTTGTGGGTGACCACAAATGGTCCAAAAATAAACAATTACAATTAAATGGTCACTCCCATGTCAATATAACACGTTGGTAACACGTTGTATTAATCAAAAATGAGGAAATACTAGCAACATTCGTAGTAAATGTAAACCTATGCTTAATTTCTATTGAATATTCCTTATTGATGACGACAACAATATTCGATGACAGAGGAAAAAGGTCACTGTCGACAAGTTTGGCTGACGGATCGCAATATGTTGTTTATAGCAATCGTGGGACACCTCTCGAAACTCCACCTTATCCCTCATCCTCATTTACGACACTCACAGCTGGAAAGTTTTTGGTACCTCTTTTTCAGAACATTGTAAGGTCCCATCCGAGTCGTCTCAAGACCCAAATGGAATCACGCCTTTTATAAGAGAAGTCCCGACAGTCACAAGTTAGAGCAGCCTAAAATTTAAGGCAAATGGGATCGAGCTAGGTTCTTCTACAAAACTTGTCCAATCCAGCCCAGACCACGGTTACGTGTGGACTTATTCCGAAGCAATTAAAACTTTCAGTGGGGTTTAGGTTGTTAGCGAATTTCGGACCTTTTTGTATTGTTCCACTCACAAATTGTAAAGTAAACAAAGAGTGCCAAGACAAAGGAACTTTACTTGAAAACAGTATTTAGTGCAGATTTTCAGTGGACTCAGTTTCTTTGGGGAGCTGCAAAATACATCCGTTGTGCTAAATAAAAACTAACTTTAGTAGAAATAGTTTTATTTTGTTCGGTTCATAGCTCTGTTTGGATTGTTTGACTCTGCTATCTTTGTTCACCAACATTGTAAACAAATTCATTTATACATTTTGGGTTCGTTCTTATTAAGAGTTGCTCCCGTAGTTCGTGGAAACAGACGCTGACATTTGAATAAATGTTTAACGAAACAAAGAAGCAGAGCTGGGAGATTTACGATGTACCTATTTATAATAATATCTGCGTCAATAACTCTTTACCTTTGTTGTTATTGATGAAATCAAATTGTTTAGAAATCAAGGTTTTAATTACTGAACAAATGATTAATTATGTTTTCGTGGAACAGCTTTGAATATATCTAAAATGACAACGATCATTGGTGCCGTGATCTGTCCAATTAGCCGCGCGACTGACTCGTCCACACATCGGTAATTATGACAATTGTTGTGTGTATAGCCGGCGCATTACATTAGGCTTGTGTTCGTTCAATATTCAGTAACCGACGTGAGATGAACTCTCGCTCGGGAGTTTATCATCGCCCTGTCACTCCACAGTTATTTATGGACCAGTAAACTTGGAAATATATTTTCCTCCGCGGCGGCCGCGCGTCCATTTCAGGTTAAGCCCCTTGGGCCAGGGCACTAGACAAGTCGAGTGTCATAAATTTGAAAACTGTTTCGTGAAAATGAAAAAATGAAACAAATATTTGACGTTCACTCTGAACCGATCTTCGATATGGCGCGCGTATAGCCCGCCATGAATTTACGACTATTTACAAGAGAATCGAGTTAAACGCGAACATAAAGCCAACGAAATTGCCTATGAATATGAACATCGCAGTGTAAAGTAAGAATGTATATGTTTGGGAATGGGCTATGAATACATATAGACACAATTGAATGTACGAAATTAAGTTGCTACTTAGAGAAGCTTCAGTTTTTTACTTAATCTAGCAAACATTCTTTTGTCGAGAAAGACTGAATACTCTGAATACATAAACCCGTTTCGAGCATTATCATGATTAGAATCCAACAAAAAACTAATACGAGTAGTTACCAAGGTTTTCTGTGGGTCAAGGCACAAACTACATTACGGAGAGCTAGTGTCAGCAATCATGTACAATCTACTGTCCCATCTCATCATCAACAACACGGGACTATCACAAAAAAACTAAGTAAGTAATACACTTAGCCTGAATGCAGTCACAACTATCTTAAACATATTCCCCACGGGAAGATAAAATCGGGATGAAAACTATCCTGTGTTAATCCAGGTTATAAACTGTGTATCAAAATGATTTCATCCAATTCCATTCAGTAGTTGTGTGTGAAAGAATAACATACATTCATCCATCCATATATCCATCTATCCTCCCAAACTTTTGCATTTATATTATAAGTGAGATGTGGCGACCCGCCTACACACGCGTGATACTAATATTCACATTCTAGAAAGAAAATATCCTCTTGAATAATTTTGTCTATGGCTAAAAACCACAGAGAGAAGAGACAGAAGCAGACGGCGGGAAGGAACTTTGTTTTATACCATGTAGAGATTATTAACAGATTAAGATTTGTTGACATATTTTATGAAGTATAAACATATTTGATGAATCATTTACGTGCTAAAATCTTCAAATGAGTCCATCCACACAGGGCTGTCAGACTCGTACTGACTAAAATACAAAGTGTCCTTCAACAACCCTTCACGTTCCAGGGTCACGATTACCTGATACTATAATCCCGCGACCCCGGCAGGCATATTTCATGCCACAGGAATAGCATGCATAATTATATCATGATCAAGTTTTAAAACTAATCAAAACCTCAAACGAACGACTACATAATTCCTGAACTCCGAGCAACAGCCCCACAGAATAAAATCTTGATTGAAACCAAATCCCTAAAAACCGAGAGAATATGTGACAGTTAATGTACGTCCCAGACGACCGCCTTAACGTGGAATTCATCAACAATCCACCGATTAATAAAGGTGATCTTTCAGCCTTGATTTTCATCAATCTTGGAGCATTAACATGGTGTCTAGATAGTCGCCAGCACTATCCCTGGTGACCTGAACAAATGCAGGTGCCGCCTAATTACCAACGCGGGGGAAGGAGAAAGAAATACAGACTTTAGAGTGTTAGAAAAGGAGGTGGAACATCGAAGAGTCAATCCGTCAATGTCGTTTTGGGTAATCTTGTAAAGCTTGTGATAAATCCGTTTGAGGCATCGAATCTACCATGATTTTTGCCTTTGCTTTTATTAAATAGGGGTTGACATACGTCACATTGTATTTGCTGAGTAATATGTTTAGTGTTAACTTCTTTGGCTTTATTATAGTGGAAGGATTGCGTGACTCAAGTTATTTTTTTTTTATAAAATGTAAGTGCAAAATATTCTTTGTGAGTCAGAAAATAAATATGACTTGAAAGTGAAAATTTGTTGTGATTAAAGCAAAGCTATTCTATTTATATTAACCCTTGCTGTGTCCTTCAGATTTCTGTTTAGTACATTATAATATCTATAGACTATATAACTAGACCTAAAGCAAAAAAATATATATCGTATATCGTATCGATAAATAAATACTTCTCAAGTTTGCTTCGACCTTTTTACTCCGACTTATTTTATTTTTTAACCTTTATGTGCTCCTAAAATTAAGTGAAACTTTATAAACTACACTATTTATCTATAAAACAAATTTAAAACTTATAAATTAAAAAAACATAGTCGTTTTTCATTTAAAATCGTACTTTTTCCCAGAGTCGCTTCACAATTTTATTTGCTATGAAGTAATTAACAGAATTCCTGATCATCAAAGTTGGTAGTTTTAAAACTTTTTCGTTTTATAATTCAGTGCGGAGTTTGCAGTTGCAGCGGTTCGCGAATTTAACTTTTAAAAACATAATTATCGTTTGGCTATGTTAACTTGTACGTAAACAGGTTGAACTACGTGTAAACAGATAGAGATGATTTTTCGAATACGCTGGAGGGTTTCTTTTAAATTTTAATATAAGCTACTGGTGGAGTAACCGACGTACCTTTGCAGAGTAAGCAAACTAAAGTGACAGTGGGCTGGCATGTTTCGCAGACGAGGCCTGGAGTGGAGACCGCGTATCTGCAAGCGTAGTGTCTACCGTAGACCTTTAGATAGTGGGTGGGACAGACTGGATGCGAAAGACAGAGGACAGGATGATGTGGCGCAGCCTGGGAGAGGCTATGGCTATGGCCAGCAGTGGACTGCGATTAGCTGAGTTGAGTGATAAGCAAGGACTGTTTTCATTTTAGTGATGGATGAACCATACAATCAAAAAACGTATTCTTAAATAATTTATAATTATAATTACTAAACCAGAACTATACTGATTTAGTAACATACTCGTAAAAACAATATTTTTGTAATAAAAGTTTCGTCGAGCTACAGTTTTTTGTTAGTTATAATTTGATTACCTAAGCATTTTAATCATGTACAAGATTAAAAACTAACAAAATATATATTCCTAAATATAATCCATTTCCAGGAGAAGGTTTAATTACTGACATTACTCACCTATTAGTAAGTTACGGACATATTTGAATATTACAACTGTCGTACTAAGCCAACCACCTGTTTATAATCCAATAACACAATGTAGATCAGAATTATTACACTATGAACTACTCAAATTATACTATTCTCAATATTATTAAACGGAGTTATTTGTAAACCTTTCATTAGCTTACATTAGTTCAGAACTAGAGCCCTGAGACAGTGAAACGGGGTCGCGGCAGGCCTTGAAGGAAATGGCGGGACGAAAAGTAAAGGTTCTCAAAAAAGCACCTTCCATGAGGTAGAATTACTTAAGTTCAATAAACAACTTTTATGCCTTTGTCAAACAGACAGGCGAGTCCGAAGCGATAGCGAACCGATACGAGACGTTCAGTCCGATAGTTCTGTCACGCTATCGGACCGCTTTCGCTTTTCTATGTGACTGGATTCAAACAATTCCATACATTACAAATAAAAACGCCTCGCGTCGCATTCGTCACGCCTGTCTGTTTGACAAAGGCTTTACTATGAAACCCTGAAAAATCAAAAGAACTACTCCACCTATTGTGGGTTCTATGACAGCATTAAATATAGACTAATAATAATATACCCATATAGAACGAAGCAGAGTCACATATGTGACGAAACGAGTGGTACACTTGGCCCCTTCGTACACTAGGCGACGCAAGTTTCTGATACCTTACGACTTTGGTATCCAGGTGACTATTGCAATACAAATACATAGAGGTTCGTATATAGCAAGGTTTCTTAAAGTGGGGTCCACGGACCCCCAAGGGGTCCGTGGCATGTGCACCAGGGGTCCGCAGTAGGTCAGCTAATCCTCAGTCTCGGTCAGGTTTTCCAGGAAACCATTATGGTTTCAATAAAAACAAAAATTCGTAATCGTTTGAACGTCGCCGATGACATGCGCCTTGCCTTGTCGAAGACAAAACAATTTAACGTTCTTATCGAGGCCAAACAGCAGCATCCTTCTCATTAGCTTAGATAAGATTTAAAAAAAAATCTCATTAGCTTAGATAAGATTTTAAATATGGCTTTTTTTATTTCCTCAAAATATTTGTAGACAGGGGAATTATTTATACTGTGAAAGTGGTCCGTGACTGCAAAAAGTTTGAGAAACCCTGGTATATAGGCACGCGTTAATGGATAGCAAAGTTGTAAGGAATCGGGTACTTACGTCACCTTGTGTGTGAAGGGGCTTAAAGTGGCAATTTTGTTGTCCGGTAAAAGAAATCTTAGTGCAAACGTCTTCTCGAATGAAATCCAAGGGGAGAAAAGCGCCCCATAAGGAAGACCACAAATGCACTGGAAGCATTATGGCTCAAATTGGATTACAAAGAGGTTGATTTCTTGAAAACTAGAACGAGTTGAAGATCACCAAGATGGTAGAAAGAGGCTGAAGAAGAAATAACATACGCGAAATCAACTGATATGGTGATCATAAAATAAAAGATAAAGTAAATCGATAATAATTTATCAGCTTCCAGCTACTTTATTAGAAGTCAACCCTTAGAGGACACGTCGTTTATCTTTTTATCAAAAAAAAAAATTGAGACTTAACCTTAAAGACATCAAAGCCGTATGATCTAAATTATATTGAACATTTTATCTTTGCCAAAGAGTAACTTTGATCTTTATTTATGTTTTTCTTTTCCGCAGTTCGCAAAAGAAAATATTTAGCGATGTTGTCTAATCTTGCGTTAAGTCATCAAAGTGTTTAACGAGGGATTAAATTATGAACGCTTGAGTCGTAATTGAACTGCAAGTTTAAGCTTCGTTTAGTGAGGTTGATTTGTTGATGGCAGATCGTTTTAGGTACCAATAATTTATTATCAATCGTTTTTTTTTACGCGGTAAAATGAGTCATACCATGAGTCCTTCCACCCAGGGCAGAGCGGGAGGGACTGTCAGACTTGTACTGACTAAAATCCACGGTGTCCCTAATTCGCGAGTCCCGCGACCATTATCTTTCATTTTACTAGCTTTTGCTTGGCTTCGTTTACTTTCCCCCCTCCCTTTATATAAACTAATATAATAAGGCTGAAGCGTTTGTTTGTTTGGTTGGTTGGTTGAACGTGCTAATCTCAGAAACTGCTGGTTCATATTGAAAATATTTTTGTATTCGATAGTCCATTTATGGATGAAGGCCATGGGTCGCGGGATTGTCTAAACAGGTAATCGTGACACTGAAATATGTGAGAAAAACGTAGGCCTGATGACAATTGGGAAGTTTTTACAAAATCATAGAATGATTATCATAGGGGTTTCCCTATGATGAATATAAAACGGGGACGCGAGGTATAACGAGCCATTAATAAATGGCATCGCTTGCGCTACGTTAGTATTGTGTTAAGTTTGCCTAAAACCGGATTTACATTTGTCTGACGTGTTGTGTTGTGACGCATCAGAACAGGACGGTTTCATATATTTAATATGGCGCATCACAACACATTGCGACACACAAATGTAAACCTCACCATACGAAATGTATGAAACCGATACCGTTCTGATGCATCACAACACAACACGTCAGACAAATGTAAATCCGGCTTTAAGTGTGTGATTTCCCATCATACCTCGCGTCGCCGTCTTATATACACTGTTCCCCTATTTTTAGAATGGGTACCTACTAATACAGTACTGTCACAGCTATTATGTCTTGTGACTGCACCATAACTATTTTTAAGGAATTTGTATTTTTTTTGTCTTTTGACAATTAAAAAGTGCCTGTAGCTGGCCTACTTGAAATAATGATTTGAATTTGAATAAATCACTACAATAGAAAGACAAGTTCGTAAGTAGTATTGCCATTATCCAAACTAATATTATAAATGCGAAAGTAACTCTGTCTGTCTGTCTTTTCTTCACGCCTAAACTACTGAACCGATTTGTGTGAAATTTGGTACAGACATCGTTTGAAACTTGAGAAAGGACATAGGGTAGTTTCTATTACAAAAAATAAAATAAAAAACAAAAATCTGCCGGAAGTCACTATTCCACGCGAACGAAGTCGCGGGCTAGTATGTTATACATTTAATTTCTTCAGTTATTATTATAACATACTAGCTAACCCGGAAAACTTCGTACCGCCTCAGAATAAATATTAAAAAAAAACTCACCTTTTAAACCTTCGTCCAAAGATGGTTCCAAAAAGAATTCAAAACCCAAATTAGCCAAATCGGCCTAGCCGTTCTCAAGTTTTAGCAAGACAAACGAACAGCAATTCATTTTTACAATAGATTTCTTCAATTAATATTTCTCTTGTTCCTCTAGAATATAATAGTAATAAACTCGGAGGTGTCCACGCGACGTATCTAATACTACAGACTAAAATCCAAACATACCAACCAAAATAACTGAAATACCTCTAACTAAGAACAATGCTTTGCAATACAGTGCAAACTACACACACGTAAATGTGCCCTTGTGTACTAGTTGCCACTTGAGTAACTCGCGCAATAAATAATATTAGTTGAATGTGTCCAATTCAATAGTATTGTTGAAATACTTAGAGTCGCGGGTCGGTAAATCATTTGTAAACTTTGTTATTGTCTTACTTTGGCGAAGGTATGGCTGGAGTCTCCATTTCAAAGAGTTTCTGTTCTCAAGTGTGAGTTTGTGTATTTTCCAGCTAGTTTTTGTGTTGTATACGAATGCACATTTTTAATGTTGGTACACCTGACCTCCACCTGACCTATTCGATATTTTAGTAAATTGAAATGCACATAACACATTTTTTTGGGTAATTAGTTTAGAACATAACTGTATAACTGGTTTTAATAAATAGCTATGTTTTATTCGCATTTAAGTATGCATCAAATCGCCGAGATGATATTTCACTATAAAAATACTTTTTTATAGTGTTGATAAAGTTATCACTACACTGCGTTGTATAGGCTACACAATAAATTTAAACATGGTAGATTTCACTGTTTTTACAAATGATGGATTTAATCGGTAAAACAATAGTTGAAATGACGATATGAAGATCCAAGTTTTATCTAAGTTTTGTTAAACGGAGAAAAAACGTGTAGGCCACGTTTAAACCAAGATTGATTTAGTTTTTGTGATAAGACAGTTACTGACTGTTTTGTTATAATTTATTGATGCTGAAAACTACCCTACCCTGTAACTACACTGTAACAACGAAATAATAATCCGCACAATAAAAAAATACCCCGTATATGATAGATTTAAGTTATTTACTAATGCGATTTTCAGGTCATCTATTTTGCTGGCCGGAAACTGAGCATGGTTTACTGGGAAAAATATGTTTTTTCCCGATAGAATAGGTACCAACTTACCCTACTCAGTGGTCAACAAACACGGTTGGGTCGGGTACCTTATTAGATCAGGTGATTAGGGATAACACTAAAATATATTGAAAAAATACTTATGGCGAGGTAGCAGTACAGTGTGTAAATGTACGACTTAATCCCCTGCCAAAATGCAACCAATATAACCTAAATTTTAAATTTTTTGGAGAAAAATAAACTTTTTTATTGGACTAAAATTGGTTCACACATTTCAAAAATGAAGGAATTGAAAGTTTGTACGTAATGTGTTCAGCGTTTACACTCTAATTATCTATTCAGTTTAATATTGCTTTCAAAATCATTCACAGAAACTGTTTATGCATGATTTTATTTGAGTATGTAGATCTCGGTGGATTAACTGTAAATTATATATCTTAAGTTACAAAGACTGAGACATTTTAAAACACTATTCCACCTTGCATACTTCAAACTAATGAATAAACTCCCAGATAAGGGAATCAAGTCTTCGCAATTAAGTTAATTTTGTTGAAGCGATGTTTTAATACATAGTCGTTAGGAACATTAAATACTGCAAATCTGATTACAGGCGAGACGCGAACCGTGCTAAAACTCGGCATACGTTCGTGGAAATGCTTCAAAGAGTTGCGTTTCGGGGAATCATTTTAATTCGAACGTTTTGGGCTTAGAGGTGTAACTTGGAAATTAATTTCTATGTAAATTTTATACAACTGTTACCACTATATTTCAAGGATAAAAGAGATGCCACATGGCCGTTGCGACTACCCTACGTCTTCGCAACGCAATGATTCTAACGCGATGCGCGACGTCCGCGCTGCGTCCACATATCGTTCTCCGACGTCGTAGCTTTGATATAGAATTCTCAGTCTTCTTTTTTTTTGTATCGTGGTAAAATCATCAAATGAGTCCTCCCACTCAGGGCAGAGCAGGAGGGATTGTCAGACTCGTACTAACTAAAATCCACTGTGTCCTTCAATTGCCCTTTACGTTCCGGGGTCACGGTAATTCGTAAGTCCCAGAAAGTCTCAGTCTTAGATATGCTATTAAATACTGCGCTGCTGCTCTATCGTTTCAACGCATCACCCTTCCTTAGCTCGTCCCCATCTTATCATAGTGAGGTGCGCGTGCGTTACGTGTCGCCCTCATTTGAATGCATCGTGATGCCATATCGTTTAGATTTTTATGTAGAACGACGGAGCGTTACATCTGAGTCGAGGTATCGCCAATGCAACGCACACGCAACGCCTGTGTGTTATCGCCCTTAGAGGGACGAGAGACATTGGTGTAGTTACAAGTGTTCATTATTTTTCAATAATCTAACTGACGGACTTAGGCAGTTAACTACCTACCCTATTTTTTTTTTATCGTGGTAATATCGTCAATGAGTCCTCCCACCCAGGGCAGAGCGGGAGGGACTATCAGACTCGTACTGACTAAAATCCACGGTGTCCTTCAATAGCTCTTTACGTACCGGGGTCACGGTAATTCGTGAGTCCCGCGAAGAAACTACCCTATTCGATATTTTAACATTCCGTACCAACCAGATGCTGGTATGGTTATTTAATATCTAAGCAAATATAGACATTACAAAAATAAACACCTCATCTAAAAGCTAAAGAACCTCGGCTGCATTCCAAAAAGCTTTTGTAACTTTAAAACAGATTATTTGTAATAAAGGAGCGATAAATTAAGCGGCTCATTTGAGCGAATGAATGGCTCGGTAATAGACTGTGACTGTCGTCGGCTCCCCCACAAAAGAAAAGTAGGCGAAAATCGTTTCTTTGTTCTTAGTAAATCGAGTACCGTAGTCGTTTGTCGGCCTTATATCACGCTGATTCTACGTTTATAGCCAACCTGCAGCGTCTAACTGCTTCGGCTGATTTGGGAGCACTCGATTACCTTATTATGTAGCACGTAGGAGCCTTAAGTGTGTTAGGGTTCATATTTTATCTGGGGGTAGATGAGGGTGATTTTTTCGGATATTCTAGTACCTATCTTATCAAGGGTAAATTAAGTTAGTTAGTAAAACTTCACAAGCGTGATGAATATGGTATGAACTTTTTGTATCCTGGTAAAATCATCAAATGAGTCCTTCTACACAGGTCGGGGCGGAAGAGACTTAGTCAGACTAGTACTGACTAAAATCCATGGTGATCCTTCAATAGTACTTTACGTTCCAGGGTCACGATTACCTGACAGTCCCGCGAACTAATATAAAGAGTTAATCTTTGTTTTGGGTGGAAAATGTTCACTACACAAGTTTGACATAGCGATGGACTGCTGCGCAGCGTATCGTGGGTTCGATCCCCGCACAGAATAAAGATTTGAATGATCTGTAAGTAGTAGTCGGGCCAGGTGTTTTTGCGTTTCTATGTTTGCAAGCGCAACCACGATACAGAAGATATTCCTAGCTTGGGGCAACGTTTTTTTTTAATAAATGATACTTTCGCCCTAGATGGAGTGGAAGAGATTTCTAACAGTCTCTTAGACTGACTATTAAAACTATCCTGTCCTTTCTATTAATTTTGCACGTAACGTTTTCAGACAATTTTGACTGTCAATTGCTGATAACTCTTTGAGTCGCGCGTGGAAAACGACGCGCCGTCAACCCGGGAATGCTCCATGATCGGACGTCAACACACCCATTACTCGTCGTCGGTGCTGTAAATCGCCTTGCGACGTCCGATGCCGTGAGGTTCTCCCGCGGTGGCTGGATCATGAGGCAGAGGCTGTCCTCACGCACACCGCCACCTCCTTGGCTAGCATGACTGTTCATATTTTTGAAGGTGGTCCGGTGTTTAACTTGTGATAGTTTTTTAGTAAAAATATTTTTTTACCCACTTTGAAATCGAACTTAAAATTCATATTTCTATATCAAGAAATACATTTTCTAAAATTGACGTTAACGTCAAATCGTAAAAAAGAAGCGCAACGAGTGGTATGTAAAGTTATTTATTACTTTCGTATGTACTTCGAGGGAAAATATTTGGCACAGAACTGTAAAAGTCGAGTCTAATAATATAATAAACCAACTGTCTCAAATAGATATCGACTTTCAAGTATTTGCTCACTTATGAAACACACAATTGACCTCGCTGCTCAGCGTGGCACGGATTCGAACCCCGCACGGATGTTCCGGGTCTGGGTATTTTTGTGTCTGAGTTTCTATTTTTGTAAACGCACGCACAATACAGGAGAAATTCCTAGGAATTTCTACTGTATTGTGCGTGCAATTACTCGTTAAAAAAACAGGATAAGAAAAGAAGACTGAATTCAAATAATGTATCTAAAATAGTAAATAAATATTCCACAACGCAATCTAGTCCCAAGCTAAGCAGAGCTTGTGTTATGGGTACTAGACAACAGGCCTGTCGATCTAACAAAAATAGTTATTATTTAAATACCAACGTGGGTCATATAGTCCCCGTGAATTTAGCCCATTTGGTGAACTATCTTTGTGCTAAACTAATATCAATAATATACAACTGACAGTCAAGACCAATAACTGCACGTCTTTTTCAAGACACGGAGGACACTTCTCCGTGTCTTAAAAAGCATTTGGTAAATAGTGGAGGATGGTCACCCATCCACCGACCAAAATTGATAAGCGTAGCTTAACCTGAAGATCTATCATTGTGGCTGTTACTATTTTTCCAAGAGCTCTTCAAATATCTTGCTTCATCGGTTGAATATTAATCAAATTGCCACATATCTAGAAGGTTAAACTAGGATGTGATTTATGAAGTGAACATTTTTATCGAAACAATCGATCGGTATAGACGGGATGGTGCGTCAAAACAGTCATTTATCATAGTTATCTCACTCAGCCACCCGCATTGTCTGCCGGCTGCATGGACCTCTCAGTATTTGTGGTAAAAACCGTCGTATTATAATATACCGTAGCGTCAGAATGAAAGTGACTTAACAAGAAGTTCTCGTAACTCCCGAATTGATAAAAACTGATCTTAAAATTCATTATCTAATTTAAAAACCAGCAGAAGAAGAACATTACCATATACACTGGGTTATATATAAATATGTATATATAGGGTTTTTTGTAAAACATTTATAACCTTTCATGAAAGATTTTTTTAAAAAACAAATTTTACTATGAAACCAACCCTGAAAGATCAAAAAAAAATACGGGTGTTACATATTTATTTATTTTGAATGAAACACTAGCCTGTTGTTTTTTTAAGGTGGTTAATGTTTTACAAATAAACCTTATAAAGCTTTTAGGTCAAACACCTTTATGTCGCCCCCCCCCCCCCCCCTAGAGGGCCAAAGCCTGCTGGGGTTGCTGGACTATCGAGTAACCGTGGCTCAAGGACACCGTGGATTTTATTCAGTACAAGCCTGACAGTCCCTACCGTCTTGCTTTGAATAGGAGCATCCATTTGACGATTTTACCACGTAAAAAAAAGATCCAATACCCTACGAAAAAAAATACGAAAGGAGCGTTCGCAAGAATAAAACAATGTATTACCTTCCTAAATTATCTAACCGTAACTACTAATTCTCTAAGCCAAAAGGGAAATAACCAAACAGAATCTAACAAGCCAATCCCATACTTCCCGTATCTTCAAACTAATCATTTCCTGAAAGCATCCGAAAAACTAGATTAAAAGGAAAAACCTCATTTGCCGCCCGCCCAATGACAATGAGTTTATTTCCCGACAAAAACTAATAAATGGTAAGAAAGAGGACATTTCCTTTCGGACATGTTTCGAGTTGGTAACTATGGGGCAAGATAGTTGTGTACAGAATGTTAACTTCATACAACACTTGAGTACTCACGCACACACATAAACATTGTTTTAGATTTTTTTTTTAAATTAAAATTGTTACTCGGCTGTCACTATAATGGTAAATACTGCGTAAGTTTACCATAATTTCTACCGTGAATTTTCACGTTTGTGTGACGTAAAAGCAACTGGAACTTTGACATTAATTTTATCGAAAAACTAGTTCCTAGTTGGTACACTAGAGGCGCATTTTCAATTTTCCATACAATGAATGCAGTAAAGTTTTCAAGTACGCTGTAAACAAAATACCTACAGAAGCCTTATCACAAGATTACCTGTGCCAAAGTGACAAATGTCTTATACTTATATGAAATAAAAAAAAAAACTTGTATAATAACAACAATCACTCAGTTGCACGACGAGGAATGACAATTCCTCGTGCCACTTGTGGAACAAGTTGGTAGCAAAACGAAAAAGAAGCCGATCTCATTTACCTACGTCATACGTGTGTGCGTACGCCCGTTATTATATCTAGCCTTCTGTTCCTATTTACTCCGTAACCGTGGGACCGTAAGAAGGCCGATCACGTTCTTATTTTGTACTTTCTGTAGAACATCATACCTAGTTAGTCTTCTTGAAAGGTTATTTTAGCTTTACGGCTAAAGAGAGTTTTTTTTTTGGGAATGTTTGTGACACATGCTATAGAGGTGTCGTCTTGTCAATTTTATTTCGAAATGTGGTTTTTATTCACGTGTTCGTTTTGTTGATTTGGGTTTTTAATATTTGAATGCTACAAGATCTTCCTGATTTGGGAGGAGTTTAAATGTTTTAATGCGCCCATGAAAACGGAGAAATTCATAGAGTGACAAAAGTTTTTAACAATAATAAATAAAATCTTCTTTTCTTTACGAAAATGAGTCTTTTCTCTAACTTTCCTAGAAAAATGTCTATATATTTAATCAACTAAACGCTTTGCCAGCTACTTATACCACGAATTCTCCGTTTCAAGCTGAAAAATCAAAGAAAAAAACAGAGTTCCTGTTAGAGAAACCATAAAATCACAGCCTTAAATACACAGCAGCTTGGTCACTATAAATACACATAAAATAACTCAAAATTAACATGAAACAGCTATAACAACCTTATTAAGATCACCCAATATACTTACCAAGAATGATAGCTTTGACAGCTCCACAACACAAATAACGTTGACCTAAGATGTCCGCGCTGATAAGAGACAAATTTTCTCCACCGTTACCCAAAGTAGGTCGCGATAAATAACTCTGTACCCTTCCTACCAGATAATAAATAAGCAATTCCTTTGCAATAATTCGCATAAAACTAATGGTTTGAAAACGTGACAACTCAAGCGAGAACTTGCGATAAAAGTAATCAAAGTGTCGTTAAAATTATTTTAGTACGCCATCGTTTGGGAACAATCCCTTTACTATACGCGTTCGGCTGATGAATCAAGATAAACTATATTAACTGGGTACCGTTCAATAGGTTGTGAGGGTAGTAACTTGTGTAATTACCCGCAATTATTGCAAAAAAATATAACTCTTATAATTTTCTTAAAACGCTAGATTTTTTCTGTAGCTTCGCTTATGTTATGGCCCGGCTACACGCTCCGTCTTGCCTGCGAATATGCCTGCACAAACTAGTTTGCGCAGGTAAGCGCGTACGTGTGGACGGCGAGACGGTAGCTCGAGCATTCCCGAAATATTCCGTGTTTTTGTACAATCATGATTGCACAGGCCCAGACTGCGCAGTCTGGGCCTGCAGGCAAGGGTTTGTTTAGAAATCATCCCATAGGAATATTAAAAGTATCACTCATGGAATCTAGGGTAGGTAGGTAGAGAAAGAATTATTGGATAGTGTCAGTAGTGCCGAAAAATAACTCGACATTATAAACTATACTTTTACATGATATTAGTATAGATTGCACATTTCTTTATACATAAAGTAACGTTATTTGGCAGAACACCACATATAGCGATTTTCAAATTCTCCTTTCCCATTGTGCACACTCTTACGTCATACATACATCAAAAAAGTTTATATATAAAAAGTTTATTTATAAGTTTAATTTTATGGTAAAACAATTGAACAGTTTTATTGTTTCTTATTCTAAATCTATATTTTTAAATAAAGAATCTAAAAACAAGAAATCATAATTATAATCTATCGTGTAAAAAAAGATTTCGATTCTCCAAAGTGATCGCAATTTTTTTTATGTGTGAACAAGCGCCACTATTGCAAGTTACACAACTGATCTTTCATTATGAATTTCTTCACTTTAGTGCCACTTACGTTTTTCGTGTTTCTTTTAAAAAAGGTCACTTAATGCGTTAGCACATTAGCATCTATACATATGCTATATGCAGATAAATTTGAGCACTCACTTGTAATGAACATTTATGCGAAAGAAAAACAAACGAGAGCCAGACCAGACCATCAACTATAGCGTTTGTTAGAAAGATAGTGAAAAAGAAATATATTTCGACAAGTTTCGTTTGAAGAATACGCGTCCTCATGATTATAATAAATAATTTTATATGCAATCATTTAAAATATGTATATGTATTTAGATTTAGTTAAGTATACATATCTCATTTAAGAATATTTAAATACATAGAAGAAGGTTTATATGTAAAAAAAAGTCACAAAAAAACAGTAACTTGAAATTACAAATATGTATATATTTTTAAGGGCTTTAATAAACATAACAATACAGAAAAATTCCAAAGTTCATAAAATGTTTTTATTTTTGAAAGCGACGACACCAATTTAAAATAAATTATTGACTTTTATTTTACAGTTTTTTCCATTTGTTCCCATTTTGGATTGGAATGCTTTTACAAAAAAAATATGTATGTAAAAAAAAACTCTATGTATTGCGATGGATATCCCTTTATTCTGCGAATTTGACAATTGGGCTTTTAAATAACGTTTTAACAAAATGGAACTCTCGCGAATGTCATTGATGGACTTAATTTTAATCTTTTGACTTACTTCCCTGAACTAAATTCAACATAAAGCGTAGCACAAACTATAGTCACGACAGTTTTAAGACAAATTTGTCTGACATAGACATTGCATAAAATTAAAAGGAAAAAAGTGTCCGAAGCTAACAGTCGTTAGTCAGGCTTGTTAGCTAGCAGTTCTCGTAGGCATTGTATGACAAAGTCGGCACGTTTCGTTTGAATTATGCGTCTTTATAAATATAGTAAAGTTAAATATTCTCACAATAATCTTAATAAAGTAAAAAACATGTAGCAATGACACAGATATATCAATCCATATTTTTGTATAATTATGGTATGTCAAGATTTCTGCTTTCGCAAAACTTTGCCCTACCATTCTTGGCAGCTATAATTACTCGTACTATTTAACAGCCATTCGGCTTTAAATACCATGTTGAAATTCTTGACATTTACACTTCAAAGAATTCAAACAACAGATCTCGTAATAATTACCCTCAATTTGATTTCTAAATTCACATTTTGAATTTCTTATTATTTTTTGGAACAAGAATAAAGCTACGATCCCAGCTTCGGGTCCTACGACTTAAGTCAAACAACACACGCGCGTTTGTTTTGTTTCAGTTCGTCACAAAAATAATTCCCCATGAAAAAAAGTTTTGATCCTGTTCTCCTAGTAGATTCCAATTGTATCCTCGTTTTCGGTAGTTTTGTGCTGGATTTTATTATTTAACTAGCTTTTGCCAGCGGCTTCACACGCGTGGAGTTTCACGTATTATTATGAGTCAACCATAAAAAATAGACATATGCTGTCAAGGAATATTTTTATATAATTTTAAGGAGAACATTTCGTCATACATGATTTCTATGTAGCTTTAACCATTAAGGCTGCACGCGCGACGGAAGCTTAAAAAATGGAGAAACTTCTCCCGTTTTCCCAATATTTCCCTTCACTGCTCTGCTCTTATTGATCCTAGCGTAATGAAAAGTATACCATTATACTGTCCAGGAGTATGAAGAATAATTCTGTGCCTCCGGTGAAAACTGATACAACTTCAAAATTACTACTTTTCAGTAGAGCAATTTAAAGTTTTATTTATTTTCTTTTTTATTTAAAAAGATTATTATCAATAATTTTACAGAACTCTTAACCTTAAATAGAAGTTGCATCGTTTTTCTTTAAAATTACAGGATTTTGTAACATTTCATTAGAAAATTAGGAAAATATTAAGGAAAAACTGTCAACTATATCAATGTGCACCGACGTTACGTCTGTATAAACTAATTTAAGTTAAGTAATATCAACATACACCACACATGCAGTTCTCGTGAAGACTGATATCATGAAATATGTTTTAGTATATACACTGATAATAGTGATGCAAGAAAAATGTTGTTGAACAAATCTAATGTAACTTCATGTTAGAAATCAGTCTAGAACTTAAAACTTTACCTAATTTAATATTTATTGAGATATATCACTTATCACGTTGTTATTTTTTGTGTATAATGCTACAAGTAAACTTACAAATATCAGTTTACACGAAGATGTTAAATAAATAATGCAACATCTACGTGTAAAGTGATATTTGTAACCAATTTTTATTCAAAGCTCTTGAAATTAAAAATAACACACTCATTTAAGATACAAAATATAATTATTTGAATAAATTGAGCCAAATAAAAAGTAAAAAAAACAACTAAAATGCTTCTTTTCTTAATTAGAACAACAGTATTTAATCAATGACCTTAAATTGTTAAACATTTTTAAAGTATAAATTTAAATACCTATTACTGAAATAGAATTTAACTGAAACTCAGTCTCAATCAACGTTTTTAATAAAGTAACGCCTCTTTTATGAATTTATATTTTGAACAATCTTACAAATTAAATGAGATCACGTTTCAATATCACATATCAGTCTAAGTAAAAATCAACATGCATTAGAAAATCTTTTATAAAACTTAACGTTTTATCAAAATTGTACCTACCCATCCGTTATTAAAACTAATGTATGTTGAGCAGAATGAGGTAGCCATTCATAATTTAAATATAATGTTAGGTACATATAGGTTCTAATGAAACTGACATGTCTCATATTATGGCAATAAGAATAAGTATAATAATTATAATAAAATTAATAAAAAAAGTAGGAAACAGATAAAATTCTCAGTCGTCCTCACTGGAATATTAATCGGGATCAATATTTCTGACATCAGCCTTAGTCTTCAAGTTCTGATAAAACTCATGACATCTACTATCAACATATGGTAATATTGACAACAGATCATTCTTCTTTTCAATTGAAATAAAAGATGGGCCACTGCATTGAATTAAATGATCTACTAATGCTTCATGTATACATTTTACCCCTCTTAGCAAATGATATGACTTTGAAATTATCTGCTCTCATGTCAGTCTTGTATTTCGGAGACGGGAATTGGTCTTTCTCATATTTAAAAACTTTCACATCGGCCCAAACAAATTTCTCGTTTTCTTCATTAATTTTTTTGATAGTGAAATATCGTTTTGCAAATTCGTTGTAATCGTAAAAATTAGATTCTGTCATCTCAACTACCCGCCCAATCTCTTGGGTGATGGATGTTCATAGTCGTTCGTTTTTTAGCTCTTTCGATTGCAGAATGGTCACTATCTACTTCCATTCTTGTATGGCCCGGTATCAAGAATTTGTGCTCAATGGATGTAATATAAGGCAGGTCATGAACAGCAAGTAGCAACATTGTAGACACCATGGAGTTTTTATTCTGCCCAGCGCAAGTGTCAGAGTAAAGGATAATTTTTCTAATACCGGGATATTTAATAGGAACTTGATTTTTAAAAAATCGAATATACATGAGGCGATTTGATTGGCTCCTCGTCCGGACACACCCTCGTCCCACATATAGCAAAAGGCATTATTACTTGCACAGTCATGGATAGTAAGATTGTATGTCCATAACTGTCTTGTATAAAAGACCAGACCCGTCTTCAGGTATGCTGTTGGTAGACATTGTTGCAAGTCAAATGTAAGCGTTAAGGTGTCGGACGATTCTTTAGAATATATTTTGTCCCTTTCTTTCTGGTCATACGCAAAAGCGGCTACAGTTTGATGTTCCTCCAATTGACATTTAATGTGAAGTTTGTCATCGGTTGATGCCGTTTCTATAGCTTTATTTAACTTATCATATTTCTGACATGTATCCACTGATGGTTGTTTAAAAGATAGATTCAATGATTTGAAAATCTGACTGGAAACAGTTTTACTTACAGGTTCCGTTGTTGTTAGCTGTTGTTTATATAGGTCATACATTTTGGTTAAATAAAAAGTATAAATATAATAAAGTCAAATCGGAACTCAGAATTTTTTTATTAGTTTTGCTGCGACCATAGTGGCTTTCATACGCAAGAAATAGTAAAATATGCTGTTTTGCAAGATCCAGTCGCTCATCATTAACTTTTTTATAACTCGCTGCCCGCCCTTTTTCACTTGGAACTATTATACCGTATTTAATTTTCTTTTCACAAATTGTCTGGACAAACCTATTGCTTTCATCAAAAGTAACTAAAAAACATTTTCCGCATATCCCCCGTAATGCCGCCCCTGTGCCCGCGCAATCCACCGCTGTAGGAGAAGTATCACTACACAGATTTTTTATGCCCTATTTTGAGTACTATTTATGTGTATATTAATATAACTTCACATGTATCATTTGACACAAACAATTTTTTACTTTTGTCTTTGTGTTAACTGATATGTCTGAAGTTGTACCAGTAAATTACGCACAATGTCTTCGTGTAAAAAAATACAACTGAGTTTATATCATTAATCACATTTATTAAAAATAAAGTTTACAAATGTATTGGAATATAACTTAAAATATATTTTTTTACACGGAGCACTATCTAATTTTTCAAAATATTTAGCGATTTATGTGGAGTTAAATTATTTTACACGTCATTAACTATTAATACATAAATTTTTAGGCCTACTTGTATCACACTATCTCAGGAAATATGACTTGTATCAAAATGTCGATTAGACAGAAATGTGTAGAATTTTTTTCTGATACAAGTGCATTTTAAAACTCCAATTTGATACAACTTGAGTTATATCAGTTTTCACCGGAGGCACAGAATTGTGCCAAATTTCGTAAAAATCCGTCGAGTAGTTTTTGTTTCTATAATGAACATACAGACAGAGAGACAGACAAAAATTTTACTGATTGCATTTTTGGCATCAGTAGCGATCCCTAATTACCCCTTGATAGTTATTTTTAAATATATTTCATGTACAGAATTGGCCTCTCTACAGATTTATTCTAAGTATAGAAGATTGTTCTAATATCCGTGCGGAAAAAAGAAATGGGGCGAATTTACAATAACCAAAAATATAAAAAACAAAAACCTTTGGCTAATTTATACGTATTTATTTCGTGTGGTTGTAATTTTAAAGATTTAATGTAATTATTCAAATTTAAACTGTAATTTAACAGAGTAACGATACAAACTGTTATCATCATATATTTTTTTACGTAAAATGAGTTTGGTTATACTAGGTTAGCAATGTGGCCAAGAGGTAGCGGCAACATTAATCGAATTAACCTTTATTTGTATTGATTTGTAAGACATTTAATATTCTAGCCAGGGGTGTCTCAAAGGGTTTGGGATCGGTAACGTGAGTTCAGCAATTGTCGCTGTTTCAAGAGGTCGTGGCTCATGGTAAAGGCAATGTTCTCAGGACGACCCTATATTTGTATTGGTTTGAAAGGCATTTAACATTCGAGGCAGGGTTGTCACAAAGGGCTTGTGATCGGTTAGGGCTGCCACATTGTTTGCTCCGTGTCTCAGGCAATTGACCGGTTCTCGATAATTTGATTATATCCGCAGATACTGAACTCGGTTTGTTTGGCTTTGTAACTGGAATTTAATTTCGGTATTGTTTTAAGGGGTTGTTCACCTAGCTGACTGAAAGGTCGTATTGTTTGAAATACTATACGACTATATATAAATGAATTCTATCTGTGACCTCAACTTGAAAACTAAGAGCGACACATCTACGCGCACCATGTCATCATAACCTGCCTTGTCTTTTCCAAACTACATTGGGGCCGGCTGCCAATCTAACCAGATGCCTTAAATAACGGTATTATTAGAGGAACTGCTCATCTAATCTCCCATCTGGGAGGTTAGATCAGCAGTTGCTCTCCATTAATACGATACCCTGATATAAGACTTTTGGTCTAACTTTTGGTTTTGACAGGCCTGTTGGTCTAGTGGTTAGTGACCCTGACTGCTATGCCGGATTCCCACCCAGCACAAATGTTTGTGTGATGAGCACGATCATTTGTTCTGTGTCTGGGTGTAATTTATCTATAATATGTATGCATTTAGAAATATATGAGTACTAGCTTTTGCCCGCGACTTCGTTCGCGTGGAATAGTGACTTCCAGCAGATTTTTGGTTTTACCCACATAGTTCCCGATCTCGCGGGATATTCTAGGGAACTCTTCAAAAATCAACATAATGAGCTCTGCGTTTGAATTTAAGAGATGTATACTCATTTAGGGCATTAAAGCCGTTTTGCCGATCGAAAAAGGCGAAAATGTTATTTTTGCCTTATTTTCTCATCATTCTACTGATTTGACATTTCAGTCCAAAAGGAAAAAAGACTGTTTCTCCCTTGACAAATTTTCTATTATTTTAGGTTTTAGAGATTATGAAAGTTTCTTACACCAAGACATTTCTGTTTACCACGTTTTTAGTTTAGCCATCCTTTGCAAAAATATAAAGGTTTTGTAGTTTCGACACTCTTGAGCACGCAATGTAGAGTTGTCCATGGGAGAAACAGTCTTTTTCAAGATGTACCCCCGCAACTTTTAGCGTTTGCCCTTGGGCTTTATTTATGGTCATTGCAAACGCAGTTTACAGCGGAAACTGAACTCTTTTGAATTGGAATGGCAAATCAGTTGGAATGATGGGAATACGGGGAATAATAAAAGTTTCGCCTTTTGCCATCCCAGTCATAATAACGGCTTTAATGACATTCCGTCCTAAATAGGTTATTTGTAACCGTATGCCGTTATATAGTCTTGGTGGATCTAGTTATATAGTTTCTCATAAGCATCACAGGAACACCAATTATACAACGGAACAATTTAAAATTTACGAAACAGGACCAGTCCACATAAACTATCATACAACCGACAATAAGTACAATTTTGGTTCCAACGCCATCTATCAATCCATAGTGACAACTCGTGTAACGATCGACACCATTGAACCATCACCGCCATCTATTGAGAGTTTAAGGAATTATCTATACTCCGTTAGAGCATTTCATACATTTTATTTTTTATTTTTATTTTTTTGTAATAAAAACTATCCTATGTCCTTTCTCAAGTTCCAAACTATGTCTGTACCAAATTTCACACAAATCGGTTCAGTAGTTTAGGCGTGAAGAAAAGACAGACAGACAGACAGACAGACAGACAGACAGACAGAAAGACAGACAGACAGACAGAGTTACTTTCGGATTTATAATATTAGTTAGGATGTTTATCAGTTGTTTAGTACCCATAATACAAGCTCTGCTTAGCTTGGGACTAGATGGCATTGGGTGATAGTTGTGGAATATTTATTTATTTAAGACTGGTTGTCGAACTTTGTTATAATCATTTTGCCTCGTCCAAATTCATACATCAGGTCATACAATCAGATCGGTTCCAAATACTAAGTACCAATACACGAAGACCAAACGCGAGCAATAGACTGAACGCAAATAATAACCATATCAAATAAAACAAACTATTCCAATAGCCACACTATTTCGCGAAACGATTCGGTAACATTTAAGTGTGGTTCGACACGGGAAGGCTGGTATCCTAATACTATTTTATCGAACGTTGCGAGAATCTCCAATGAGCGAGTATTGACTTTTTGAACACAGAATTATGAAGAGCTCGCGGCCTCCTGTTAATCTCATTTAAGATCATCTTTACGAGATGTAGGGCTTCTTTACAGGCACTATTATCGTAACAGCGTCTGAATTTCCAAGAACAAGACGGTTTAGATTGTATAAAAATTAAGTTTTACTATTCTATTCTATAAAAGATAGAATAATGAAGAAATGGGTCTAAAGTTTATGCGCCAATTCACGAAATTATTTCAATTTTACTTTTTTTATTTTAAAGAACTAAATCGGCTTCGCTCAGAACTACGGCATGGGTAGTTTTATTTCAATTACATATTTCCTATAACTCCAAAACATAAAGACTTGTCTTCAATTTTATGGAAAGAACATTGAAAACGCTATCACAAAATGGCCGGACACTTTCAGAAAAAAATATTGGACGACACAATCGTTTAGATCCGCGGACAATGCCGATAATTGTCCGCATTATAGCAGTCGTACCCCGCCCACGTTGCCGACAAATTATTTTCAATACCGCCATACATCAAGGGACAACCGGAAAAAAGGGAGAGAGGAAAATCTAAAAAAAGGCAATCAATGGAAAAAGTAAGTGTCCGAGATAACAGGCGTTGAGAATTGAAGTCACGTTCCCGCTGCGTCCCCGCTGCGTCCACGACACGACACACACATAAATAACCCTAATGATATCCGATTGTGTTCTGTTTGCGATGCGACAAAAAAATCGTACGAAAAACTCGTGCGGGACGTTATTGCTAAATATAATGTTGTTGTTAATAAAATATTATTGTGGTGTATACGCATTTGCGCTCCCATTGGATTTGTAAGCGGCGATGCTTTCTCGTTAATATTTATGAGCAACTCGATACGTTTGCGGATTGAATAAAAAGTGTATGATTTTTCCGACAAATTTTTAATCGTAACTGGAAAGCAGCCATGTTATGCCATTTCCAAGTTGGGTTTAGTGGAACGGGCAGCGTCACGATGTGATTACCCTCCTAGAAACATCTACGTTTTCAAATCATGTCCTTGAGGGCTATTGAAGGAAAATCGTGCATTTAGTCAGTACGAGTCTGACAGTCCCTCCCGTCCTAACGTAGGTGGGAGAACTCAGTTGATGATTACCACGATAAAAAAGGTGCTAAAAGTAAAGTAAGCACAATGATTTTTGAATCGGACCCCAACCCAAACAATTTAAGGCCAGGTTCCAGCCTAACCGGATCCAGCTGAATCAGTATTTGAGCTCCACAACCCAGTAACTGAGTGATACAATACTTGTAAGACTGTTGTCAGACCTTCGAGCTTCTGGCTAACAATTGCGACTGTTGAAGATCTACAAATGACAGCCGGGATGAACGGCTTATCGTGCTTTTTAAATCACGGAGCAAGTGCATCAATTACTCATATTTAGCAGGTATTAAAATGAATGGAAGCCTGCATATTTATTGTGAAGCCGATATTCAGTTCACGTAGCTACAAGTCCCACTGATCGGCATAAATACTCTAATACCAGCCGTCTCTCAGTTTTAGCGGTAATTCGTACTAATACCCACTCTTCAATGGACTGACACTATGATTTTGATAGTTTCGCTGAATTTTGAGCTTAAATTGCAGCTTTATCCTAATTTGTACTCTATTTCTGAGCGCGAAGAACTGTTTTTAAATTCTCCTTGATTTTGTTAAAACTTTGGAGCTGATAAAATTATGTAGTTGAACGAAAACATAGAATTGGCCAGTTTTCTATGGTTATAAGCCGACCGAGGTCGTGGGACTGTCTTCAAAGGGCACCGTGGCCCTGGAACCCAAAAGTATGTGAAGGAATAGGCTGGCTTACAATCAGTAAGAATCTGACAGTCACTTCAACTCCATCGAGGGCGGGTGGACTCTTTTTACAACATAGTATATTTTGTATAATAAAATACCATATTATAGTACGAGTACATTCATAAACATAAATGTCATTAAAAATACATAGTTACGTTATGAAAAATAGTTGCACACAACTTACAGCTATTTCGCTCCGTTGTCAAGAAACATTGTTTCCTTTTTATTTCAATATAATTTACACGCCCAAAGGAGGTTTTATATTTCTCAAAACAACAATAAAAAATAGCTCACTACCCTCGCAACACAAAAAACTAACCTGGTGCTGACATTTTATTATTTTTATATTCCTCTTTGTGGCACTGTTCCTTCCTAAAGTTTCTTCTGGCTCCATAAATTCATGGAGATTCCCACTATTCAGTAGTCAGAGGTTGGTGGAATTTTTACTTATAACTAGAGATGGGCCAATTTCGGTAGTGGCCGAATAGTCGGCTAAACCGATCATTGATTTCGATGGAGTTCGGGGAAAACGTTTTGTACTCCTGCATTACTTGCATTGAAATCACATAGCACTTCTGTCACAGCTGCTACAAAAATGTGGGCATAGAAATGCAAATTTTTATTTTCTGTTAAAATTAAATTGTACTTTTTTTATTAAACTTTCATTTATTGACTACCAAAGGAAGAGTTTAGATACTTATGTCACTTGACTGTCAAGCTGGTTGCTAAATACGTAATATTGATTAGATTTTAATATTATAAAGAACATAAAAAATAAAAATAAAGAACATAAAACCTACGATCGAGTTTTAAAAATTCTTTTACTTATTAATAAAAAATTACAATGTTAGAGATTAACAAAGTTATGATTTAATTTTTAAATTGCACCTGTGTGGAGCCGAGGCGGTTTGCTTGTCATTAAAAAAGATATAATTTAATTCAATCAAACTGGATAGTCACTAATCAGTGCTATATTATAGTCGCCAAATATTCGCCGACTACAAAATAAAGCCGAATAGTCGGTTTTACCGAATACTTGCCTAGTTGGTACATCTCTACATAACCGAGCCCACTTCACCAGCTAAGACGAGTTTCGTAATATAGTTTTTCTTCACTTAATTTTATTGCTTGGCCCGGTTACTTCTTTGTAAACAGGTCTGCAATGAATGCCCTGAAAGTAGGCACTGCTTAGCAAAAAGTGGCCAATTATATTAAATATAGGATCAAATATATTTTTATTTTGCACGTTGCCACAACGAGATTTTAGCTGGTTCGTTTTTTTTTTTTATTTCAGCTTGAACATATTTCGTAAATTGTATTCGTTTTGGATTTTCAAAACTTGTTATAATTGAATGCTCAAGTCTATCAGCACCTTTAAGTTTGAACAGTGTACGTAATTTAATTCTAAACATTCTAATCAATAATTTAATTTGATAGAAAATAGTGATTTGGCCTGGTCCAAATCTAAAAGTTGCCGCCGAAGAGGATAAAGACCGTACCAAATTAAAAATAGGTCATTCCTAAGACTAGGTTACAATAAAATTGGGCCAACTGTCAATTTAAGATCTTCGTTAAACACGTTTTATAACGGATTATAATAGGACTATGCTACTACGTTTAATATGACTAAAGCTGTTATCTACTAGAGACTAATATTCAATTCTGAAAATAAAGTCAATATATTATGAAACTAAATAACGAATACGAATAGTAGACTATTCGTTTACCGAATTCCGATGGAAACACAATTAACATTGTTCATTTACACATGCTTTGATATTTTGAATAGAATTTGTGTATGTTTTTAACGTAATTAATAATATTTTGTAAAATACAGTATTTACACAATATTTGTCTGTACATAATTATAAAATAACAACGATATGTAAATGTAATGGAAACACATATTTTGAATTACTGTTATGAAAATAATGTTAGGCATTTGATAATGCGCGGGCATGCGGGCAGCGAGTAATGGGCGACTCGCTGTCCGACCATGGACCATGCCCGGATCGACGGCGCGTTGTGTTCCACGCGCGCCTCAAAGAGTGTCAGCATAGTGACGGGGCCTGTATAGGGCCAAAGCCTGCCGGGGTCGCGGGACTAACGAATTACCGTGATCCCGGTACGTAAAGGGCTATTGAAGGACACCGTGGATTTTAGTCAGTACAAGTCTGACAGTCCCTCCCGCCCTGCCCTGGGTGGGAGGACTCATTTGATGATTTTACCACGATAAAAAAAGGCATTTGATAATGATTGAATACTCGTATGAGGTTTTTCCCGATAAATATTTCACGCTTTCAAGATATTAATGTGAGTGGCAATGCTAGGACGACTAAGGGCCAGCTTTTTGGTCGATAGTTTAATTAACTAATGTTAAAATTCCATACGTACTTTAACAAACTGTTAAAAATGTTTAGGATTTAACAAATACAAAGTTCAACCTATGATTAAACAACACGGTAAGAAAGACATAGTATGAATTTTGGTAACAAAATCTACTTTAGGTAAGTTGGTAGTAAATAATAACATTAAAATTGTTTAAAAAAATTAACCGACTTCCATTATATATGGCTGTACCGTGATATACGAAACACGTCTGCGTACCCCTTTAAAGGGTACAGGCGTAATTTCATGTGGTGTGTTTGCGTAAATAATGCACATTATGCAATAGCAGCAATCGCCATTGATTTGCTGGCATTTATTGTGAATAAATGGGTTTGTATGAATCAAATCTCAGAACTCTTCAACTAAACAAGCTAAACGTTCGCGATTGGGACACTCATATCGGTGTACATCCAATTCACCCCTTCGTGAGATCCCCCCGAAGATTGTGTCGCGACGATCATGTTTATTATTTATTTTACTGCCTTCATCATAGAATAAATAATAATAACATTTGCTGTTGATTTTTGCCCTGTTTTATGAACTCTTCTTTTTTATATTTGAATATTTGAATTTGGTATATTGTTTTTTTTACGAGAATGTACTGTTTAAGGAATTTCTCCTGTATCGTGGGTGCGTTTACAAACATTTAAGATCATACACACAAACACCTAGATCCGGAACTAATAATTGTAGATCGTACACAAACCGGTTTTTTTTTACGTGATGTAAGCATCAAATGAGTCCTCAGCCCAGGGTGAAGCGGAAGGAACTGTCGGACTCTTCATCATCTGCCTAGCCTTTTCCCAACTATATTGGGGTTGGCTTCCAGTCAAACTACATAGATGCAGCTGGATATCAGTATTTTACATGGAGCGATTGCCTGTCGGACCTCCACAACCCAGTAACTGGGTAATACGATACCCCATGGTAAGACTGGTTGTCAGACTTTAGAGCTCCTGACTAACAGTAACGACTGTCAAAGAACAACAAATGACAGCCGGGACCAACTGCTTTACGTGCTTTCCGAGGCACGAAGCAAACTCGCTATCACAGATGGTCACCCATCCACAGACCAACTTCGGCAAGCGCGGCTTAACCCGAAACATCGGCCTGTGCGGCTGTAAATATTTAGCCACGAGCTCCTCACGTCGGACTGAAATTCACGGTGTTCCTTCAATAGCCCTTTACGTTCCAGAGTCATGGTTAACTTTTTAAACAGCCCCACTACCCTGGCGGGCATTAGGCCCTTTAAGGAGGTCCCGTGATGCCAAATTTGCATTAGAGTCTAATATCCTGGCCAGGTGGCGTACCCTGACATCTTAAAACGAGAGTAGTTCCACTGTGGGAACGAGATGGCGCTAGACGACTTCTATAGCTTTGTCTCATTTCCACAGTGGAACTATTCTCGTTCTAAAATGTCATGGTAAGCCACCTGTTCCTATATTTCAATCCAATGTTGCTGGATCCAGCTATTGTATCAACGTAAATTACCTTTTAGTCTTATTTAATTTATCTTCACAAGATGGTTTGTTCAAGTAAACCATCTAAGAAGTTATCAAGAACCGATAATTTGGTTGTATAATATCCATCAGGTATGGCACAATATGGTTGATCATCGATCGAGGACAGCCGTCACGTCTGCCGTACAATTACCTCGGCAACATATATAATTTGTATTCTGAACCAGTTATCATGGCCGTCATTACTGGACTAAATTCAACCGTTTCATGGAATACTATTAAATATGTACAAAATTTCATATAATACACTGATTGTGTTATTTGAAAGCGTGGTCAGTGTTGATAACTAGTAGGTAAAGAGTATATTTTCATGTATTAAGCGTGATTTTGTAGTTCATTAAAAGTAGCTTACTCTGATATTTGTTTCAAAATTAAAAAAAAAATCTGTTACAGTTCAGTATAAAGTTATGTTAAAATACGATTTTTTCAATTTTACTCCTTAATAATTACAATGGTTGAGTTAGCAGCAAATTGCTACGCTGCGCTGCGCTGAGCCTACAATTGCGTAGCAAGACGCTTGACGCTACACTTGCTACGACGTAGCACTTCTACAGTGTGTGATTAAATCAGGATACACAGTTTTGTACCATTTTTTTTTTTAAATTATAGTCATAGTTTCTGATAATTATGAAGTGAAAGAAGACAAGTAGATTTTTTAATTTGAAAAAAATTAAACGATAAATTTATGAAAAAAATAGAAATGGCGTAATTAAATCATTTTCACATTTTTTTTTCAGTTTAAGGCTTATGATTAACCTGCTACCCAAAAAGACTACATAGCAACCATCGATCAACCCTCGCTGCAGGTACATCACAAAATTCAAAAGAAAATTCGGATTAAAAATCGCCAAGGCAGTGTGCTTGAATTTATTTTTCACACGGCAAAATTGCCGCCGGTCTCTCTTCCTTCCTCCTGGATATATAAATAGCATGAAAGTCGACAAGCCACCTCGATTTCATGAATTTTTGTGGCTTCATATTTTGTGACAAATAGTTAGCGGGATGCGGGACGCGAGATGTGGCGAGTGGAGGGTTGAAATTGCCTCCGTATATAGCACGCACAACGCCACACCGCATCGAATTCGTCCGTGTATGCATTTTTAAATGAAATATTGACGTGGGAGAAGAAATAAATTTAAATTATGTGGTGTTCGTGTTAGGCGCCGTTTTGAAGAGTCTACATAAAATTGTGGGATGGCGGTTATTGCGTTTTTGGTCAGAATGGCTCTATACTCAGTGGAGATTTAATAATACAACTCAAAACTAAAGTTCGTTTGTTTTTTTTTTTCAATATTGTAGATCTACAATTATCTGAACTAGCTGCAAAAATACAGTACAATATAAAAATCATTAAAAGATCTTCACGCACAGTAGATAAACATAATTTTTCATCTGAAATTAAGTATACATTATGTGACAGAATTCATAAGCGACAGGATTCTAAAAGTACACCGTATGTTACTACTATTGGGTTTACTATTGCCTAACCTATTAGAGACCACATGGAAATGTGAGAAAAAAAAGTCATTTATACTGTGCTACACATTTTGAAATATTCCTGCATTTTCGTTTGTAAATATTGAAACTCACACACCCAAACAAAAGTTACAGGATGAATATAAAAAACCCATTACAAAAAATCTTATAAATAACACACAACATTGCCGTCAACACTCAAAACCGATTAAAAGAAACTCCCACATTCATTGAGCAACACAAACAAAAGAACATCAGAAACTCCGCTCACTCATCGTGTGAACTATAAACAAAGTGTTCGTTCTTTACAAAATACTTCATTCACTCACTCGTTGCCGCGCTCATTACCGTTCCGTGACGTCACATGACATTTTTTTCGTCACTTATAAGCATTTATCATGCTTTATCTTCGGGGTGTGTTCACAAACATCCGGAGAAGATTATGTAGTCGGATAAGAATGATTACGGGTGTGTAATGAGTTGTGACGATAAAATAACTCAGCTGTCAGCAAGTACGAGCTACGTCGTGCGTCTTTTTTTTGTTAATTAGCATTTTTTTTTGTCAAGTAATAATAATATTGCTTCTTTGTATCCTTGACGGCACGGTTGGCGCGGTGGCCGAACCATTGACCGCTGTGCTGCATGTCGCGAGTTCGATTCCTGTACGTTAAAAATATTTATGTGATCTACAAGTAGATATTTCGGATCCGAGTGTATGTAACTAATTAATATTTGTAAACGTACTCGTGATACAAAAGAAATAGTCAATTTTATTTTTGGGGGTTTGGTGAGGCGGAAGAAACTCTACTAAAAATCCACCCAGTTCCTTCAATTGCCCTTAACGGTCCAGGATCACGGTAAGCTGCTAAGACAGTCTGGCGAATCTGGCAGACAGAAATTGCTAGAACTGCAAAGTTTAAAAAAAAATATAGATCACCAACGCAAAGAAAGAGAAAAATGTTTTATTAAAAAAAAAAACGACGGGTTGCACTCTGGGAGTGCCGGCAGAAGTGAAAACTTGAATAGTAATTGTTGGAAATATCTTGTGAACAGATTTTAGTAAAACTCGCAAAAATGGTTGACTTTTTATTTCAATAATTTTCCAATGTGACGTACATCTTTTATAAACAATGTTACCTAGCAACGAATGTATCCAGCATACAAACTTCTTTAAAAGTAATAAAGTCACACGAACATTCACGCAAGCGCTCTGCGCCGTCCTACGCTTTTTCGGTCAGGGTCACGTGTCCTGACGCGAGTGTCCTGATGCGAGTTTAAGATTTTATACCCATTACAGAAAAGTGCTCAACGCCGCTAAAGAAGTTTTCACTTCAAAAAACGCATTTAATTTTTCGTCTGTAAGTGCGTGCACGCAAGGGCGTGTTGCTAGTAAGTGAAACGTGTATTTCTTTATTTCATTAAAGCCACAGTTATTTAATGTGAACGTCTATTTGTTATCTAGCTCCTAAAATGTTCAGCACATCACAACTTTACGTCACCCCCGGGATGTTTTGTTAGAATGATGATACCACAAAATGTCCATTACGATAACATATTGTTTGTAATGTAATCTACAGTAAAATGGCCGTAATATATGTCGGAGTTAATGTTATTTTATTTATTGTTGACTACAAACAATAATGTACAATCGTTTCTGATGTTATCACTTAACTATTTGTAGGTTCCGTACCCTAACGCTGTCCGTATGTCTGTCTGTTCGTCCATCTGTCTGTTATCAGGCTGTATCTCAAGAACCGTGATAATTAGAGAGTTGAAATAAAAAATAGAAAAACTAAAAAAATAAATAGATAACCTAATATTTTTTTTGTCCTTTTTATAGTTAATGGTAAGGATCCGTTCGTGCGCGACTCCGGTTCGCACTTGGTCGGTTTTTTATTGGAAGATAGAAGTGTGACACAAATGCCTAAAGCTGTTCAATGTCTTAATATCTATTGTAAAATTCGAATTAAACTGAAATCATCCAACTTATTAGGTCCATAAAAATATACTGAATCAAATCTAACACAAAAATAAACGGCAATACATCTACGTACCGCACTAAATCATTGAAAGCGAGGTATTTACATAACACTAGCGTCATCCTGTATAAGGTCACTGTCCCACCGTTAGCTAGAAAGCGATTAGCGACGTTTATTTTCTTGCTCAGAAAGACTTAGTGAAATAATTATTTCGTGAAAGAATTCACAATAGAGACAGTCAGAACGTGTAAAATTAAGAGAGAGATGCAAATATCTACCAGACACAGACACCCTTGTTTGTAAATAGCGATATGTGTGAATGTGAAAAATGAGAAATATAAATAAAGTGGTTGTCGCAGTGAAAAGGTCTGTCAAAGGGAATCAAAGAAATACACTCTCTGCGAATCTCGCTTGGTACACATCAGTCGAACTGGTACAAGCGAAAAATCGCCCCTAATCGTCTCGCACTGGCTACTCATTACTTACCAAGATTTTAAGTTTCTAGCTCTACTTACTCCTCTCTGATCGCTTTCAGTGGGACCTGTGTCTAAGATACAGTCAACCCTGTATCCATAGACAACCGGAGGTAATAAGGCGACATGTGTCAAAAAGTACCTCCGCCTAGTCCATGGACAAACGTTTTTCTGCAGGTATGCCGGCTATGATATTTATAGTGGGTATATAAATGCGGGTTCTTGTATACGAATTTGATTTTTTGGGATGGAAAATGACTAGTAGTTTTTGAAGATACCCTTTATTTGTCATTTCTTAAACTTGTGACTAGAATTTCAGCTTAGTACTAGTGACTAGTTTGTGCGTTATTAGGACTTTGACTGCGACTTTCAGATCGGAAAATTTGCTATAGGGTTAACCCTCAGGAATTCTCTCAGTAGCAGCCACGGAGTGTGAATTTGTGCTTCTTCTACTAAAGCTACGAGGTAACAGGCAATCAAACAAAATACGTTTTATTGTTACATTTGTTGTATTGCGTCCATCTGTTGCCAGTAATTTGTATATTTATGTTCTATTTATTAATAAGTTTAATTACAGCGTTTATAGTTGCAACTCATAGGTTGACTGTAAATATCTACCACTGTGAAAAAACATTTACGAGTACCTACATAATGTCATAGTTTGTTTTAGTTAAATGAGTCCTCCCACCCAGGGCAGAGCGGGAGGGACTGTCAGACTCGTACTGACTAAAATCCACGGTGTCCTTCAATAGCCCTTTACGTTCCGGGGTCACGGTATTTCGTACAGTCTAAGAAAAAGCAAGTCATGTAGGTAAGTACACTATTATTTTAGTGGTAAGACCTCTTCACAAATCGTATTCATGCCATTTCATGCAACGACCGAGTTCCTAAAACTGTTCACCATTTCCAATAACAGAAATGAATGGCATATACATACTCTGGTCGTTCATATACTTTCTCTGAGTAACACTCAAGACATAGAAATAGTAAGGTATTGAGAAACTGGGAACACGTGACGATAATTGCCGTAGTGAACTACCTACATCGAGCAACAACTTTTATAGCGTTTCAAAACAGCTGCCAGAAAATTTTAAACCCTGATCTTAAGGCATTAGAGTTGGTTCTTCCATGTGGTTTACCGTCGACTAGTCATAAGCTGAGTATAATACGTAGTATTGCTGTGTGTACAGAAATATGGGACGGGTCCCACTGACGGCGATGGTAAACTTGCTTTTAAATTCAGTTTTTGTTTTGACGAATAAGTATTTTTCTTTACGTTTTTGTTTGAATGAGTCACATTAATACAGATTGCATAGTGTAATCATAACGTTCCTTATTAGTCTTACATTCTACAGAAGATCGATGTCTTTCTCAAAACGGTTAGAAACCTGTTGAAAACCTGAAATATGGATCAATACCCTGAATAAGAGTAGGTGGGGATTTTCGCTGTCCACTCTGGGCATTGACTTCCTAAATACCTTGCAGGAGTTCTTCTTTTGTACCTCCTCGAAGGTCGACCCGCTTCTTTTCTCTGGGTCAGGCTCGATGGCAGTGTCCGTCTTCTGGCACCCATTATGTGGAAAATTTTGCCTAGCAGTCATCGTGTCTACGATTACCGTGGCCAATCCAACATCCACTATATCCGTTTTAGATATCAGCAAAGTGTTTCTGGTCTTTTTATTGTCTTTCTTCGGTAAACTGTTATTTATGTTTGTATGCCATTATATAAATTTCGTATACCGTTCAACTCTGCTATTGCGATGGGGCCGATTATGCCGCTGTTGTCGTAAATTGGAATTGTCGTAACTTCCTCATAAACGGCAATGTATAGACGACAACACGTCAACCTACTCCAATCTGCCAAATTTTCCTAATCTATATATATAAAAGGAGAACTGACTGACTGACATATCAACGTACAGCCGAAACTACTGGGGCTAGGAATGTGAAATTTTGCACACGGCTTCCTATTATAATGTAGGGGAGCACTAAGAAGGGGTTTTTGGAAATTTAACCTTTAAGGGGGTGAAAAGGAGGAATTAAGAAAGTACGTAACCCACGCGGACGAAGTCGCGGGAAAAGTGCTAGTCGAGTATAATTATAAGACTTCTGAGTTTGTGTTGAAGAAAATCTATAAAAAAAATTGACAGATTGAGGTAGATTGATGTACTGGTTTTACTTTAATATCGAAGACTTCTCTTTTACGACGCAGTTACATCGTGATATTGCCAAGTCGTCAGTCACACTTTAGAAAATCATTAAATATCTAAATCACATTTTCATTCCCGTTACAATTGGGACCACACCCTAAAGCAAGCGCTTAAGTAGTGTTTTTTAGAATTAGCTTTTGTAAAGTTGGATACCGAAAGACGTTTTTTTTTTCTTTTTCATTTTTATGATTTTTGTTCTAAAAGAATCTCTATGAAATCTCTATGAAGAAAACACGTTGTGTAACTTTCCAGAAACGTTTGATCTCTGATTTCTATCTCATGAGAAGTCAAAGCAGTTTTGGATAAAATACATTCGACTTTATTAATATTGAAATTAGACTCACAACTTCATCTCTCTTTTTCAAATGTAGCGTAATACTGTAAGATAGATAAAATTTGTTCAACGCATTAGAAGGGAACGACTCCCAATGTCATTTCCCTCAAAGAATATTGTAACCTAAAAAAAATTAAGAAAACCTTTTTTTACAAAAGCTTCATAGTCCGTTCTACTATGAAACCGATAGATAAGAAGCGGACAGAGTTCGGGATTAACACCCTTAAGATAAAGTAGTGGCGATCCTTACGAGCTACCACCCATCACTTACACTGAAACATATTTAGGATTGAATAAAGCCTTCGCCTTTGAAAAATATACCTATTGAAGTAACGAACCATTGATCCGTTATTTGAATAGCGATGGACTCTTGTAAGCCCAAAAAATATGCTCATATTTATTCAAGCTTACACAATCTTACGAATAAGCTTGGAGAATAAAGGTAACCCGAGAGGTTATTTACTATATACATTTCCTGAAGAAGTCCAATTTCAATGTGCTTAATTCGGTGCTTAAGGTTCACGCTGTTCCCTCAATGCGGGTGTAAATTTACATGAGACACTTTCATTAGAGTTGTAAGTCTCCGGTTTAATTTACCAGTTGGTCGCTTCGATCGACCGTTTTCACCTTCAAGAGTAAAAGCGTACATATTTCTTGACTGCGTTTATAATCTCCCTCTGGCAACACTAGTCCGCTAACGAAGTTAGTTCTAAGGTAAAGTTTTAATTGCTCTCTGGCAAATCTCAGTTTATCTTTTCGCGGTCTCTAGGAAACAGCTTTGTTGACTATAAATTCAATTTGAGGGAGACGGAAAAGATTACAGCTTTATTTATGGGAGAAGGACAGGATTGTAAGAACAATTCTTGAAATAGTTGAGTCGAGGTTAGTGTCGTGAAGCACGCTACTGTCTAAGGTATGATTCCAATCTCGGCAGCCGCACTATTGATCCCCGTGTATTTTTCTATAGGTTAGTATGTAATTACATTTCTAGCTCTGCAGAAATACCGCGCCAGCATTGCGTGTCACCCCGTTTGCTGTCTTCATCGGAATTACTGTGGCAGGCAGCACTGCCGCACAACACCATGGGGGCAGCAATACTGCAGCAGCACTGTTACATGGTGCCAACATCGGAACCATACTTTTATGTAAAGTACTTGAATTAGGTGTAACAGCGAGAAGGTGGTAGGCAGCTAAGTCGCCAAGTGGAAACTGTCACAAGTGCCTTACTTTCAATCTCATGAAACGCAGGATGGAAAATTTCGTTTAATAATTTAAGGCCACGACAGCCCTTAAACGGCGTCTGCCTGTTTTAGGTATCACCTGAGAGTCACGTAGGCGAGCCGCGCGACCCGTTCGACCCGCGCCGTTACTTCAGCGCGGCTAATGAATTCTTACCTTGTTTACAATAAACCAAAAAGCTTTTATGAAGCTCATTCATTAAAGGAACCTGTGGATTTTGCGTGAAGCCGCGCTAAGAACGTGACTTTTGAGATTTTCAACAAATTGATTCTGGTATGCTTCGATAAAACCTTACAAGCTAAGGGTTAGAACGGTTTACGCGTGCTGTAAAAGTATAGAGCGATGTTTACACGCTCTCTTAAGGAGCCGATAAATGGCTCGTAGTAAACGTATGCAAATTGATATTTAATGCCTTTACATTTTTCGTTTTTTGAACCAGCGTTTCATAATCACGCTTTCATGCTTACAGGTAGTGTATTTATGGACAACTTTGCAATTAACTAGCGTAACGTATACCAGTTTTACATTCTACTACCGAAAGTGCAGCTTTTGCTTAGTTACTTAAGTGATAACGAATACAAATGAACATGTGCCATCTCTCGGAAATAGACAAACAACCAGGAAAAAAACTCAGGACGAATGAAAACCAAGACAGATAATGAAAAGAACATCATTACCATAATAAGTAACAAGCTTCAATGCAAAAACAAGAAACACAATACTCATAACAACCTAATGTTCATCTCATAACACAACAAAACAAACAGAACTATCATGGTCCGCAAAAAATGATTCATTGTTTTATTGTAACATATTTCATAATAAAATAAGATAAATTTATCCGGCGGAGGTATGGTATCGGGCCGGGTGGTTGCCGGGCGGTAGCCGGAGGGCTACCGTCGGCCACTGTCAAGAGAGACCTTATCTAAACTCCCGTCGAGTAACATGGAGTTTTGAAGAGCTAGAGGAGGTAAGATAATTTCATTTAGAATTCATATTTTGGAAGAAAAGTGAGCATGATAATGTCGATGAGGACGATGATGATGTATAAGACGATGTTAGTTTTTTTATTTGATAGTGAATTAGATATTAAATGAAAATATACAGTATGTATGGCCCAGTGGTATCGTCCCCGATGTACTTTTTCTAATGTATTTCATCGCCACAGCTCTCTAAACCGGTGAAGAAGATTATTGTGAGGACATGTCCTAAAACCAAAAATTTGAAGACGTATGACATCTAGCAACCCGCACTGGGTAATGAGGCCTGTTTCTCAGCAATGAGAACATTATACGCTAATGATGTCTTACTGATACATTACTAAAAGACCATTGAGAAACTTCTTTTTAGCCTTGCCTGGTAGTGTGCCCAAGAGACGGTGGCATTACCACGTTGTATGGCAACGTTGGTAGATCCCGACTATTTCAACATAGATTCTAAGAAAATAAAGCCAAACTAAATTGAAAACAAATCTATCTTCAGAAAGTTATCCACTTCTTTGTAACCTTTAACTTTGACAAGGTTCTCAATATAATATGTACTTGGAACTTTGAAGTCTTTTTTTGTCTGTCTTACGATGGTCGTTGAATTGACCAAATCCCGATGTGCCCAGTAAAATCAAAGAGAACAGCGTATTTTTTGTTGCAATTAAAGCAACTTGGGGCTCTCCAACTATGTTTTTTTTTTATCGTGGTAAATTCATCGAATGAGTCCTCCCACCCAGGGCAGGGCGGGAGGGACTGTCAGACTTGTACTGACTAAAAATCCACGGTGCCCTTCAATAGCCCTTTACGTACCGGGGTCACGGTAATTCGTTAGTCCCGCGACACCGGCAGGGATATATTAGTACTTGGAACTTTGAAGTCTTTTTTTGTCTGTCTTACGATGGTCGTTGAATTGGCCATATCCCGATGTGCACAGTAAAATCAAAGAGAACAGCGTATTTTTGGTCGCAATTTAAGCAACTTGGGGCACTCCAACTAAGACAAGATACGTTAGATTAGCTTTCTTAGAGCCCCCAGAAGTAGAAGCCCTGCAAAACGTGGCTCCGACGACATTGTTCCGTTTATAATAAATGCAGACTTTTGGATTAAGAGGGAGAGTGTGACAATTAAAAGGGAATTAAAGAAAAATAGATACGTGTTTAGGTCACTCAACGAGCAGAAAAAGGCAGGCCACCCAGAAGGTTGACCACAAGGTAGACAAATTGTTATTTGGCGTTTCTTTCGCTTTTTTTTATTGTGGTAAAATCATCAAATGACACCCAAGACAGAGCGGGAGGGACTGACGTCTATCGCGGTCATGAGGACACGGCGGTGCTCTGCCCAAGCGGAGCAGTCCTGCACCGTATGTCCACCGTGTCCTCCGGACGATACTCGCAGTGGTGACACCCAGGCGTTTCTTCCCTCCTTATCAGACACAGGTACCTCCCGAAACTTCCATGTCCGGTGAGGACCTGCGTCATGCGTTAGGTTAGGACGCCGTGACGCCTATCCATCCACTCTTCAAGGAGAACCTTACCGCCGCGATTGCGGCGTGCCCGGGCGTGACTTACGCTTGGGGAGTTTGTTAATTAGTGGACGTCTTTCGGCTGATGGTGAGAACAACAGTGTCCTCAAATCTATTTTAAAATCTGGATATTAAATTGTCCCTTAAAACCGAAAATCCTCTTTGTTTTACACGAATAAATAAATTCAGAATACATTAAAATTGTGCCGCGCATTCTACATTATTCATAGCTCCGGGATATTCTGCTGACTCGAAACGGCTAAGTGAGAGGTTGCCGAGTAAAATGTTAAGTACAATTAGCTGGTCAAGTATCCATACTAGTTTATACCGAGTGACTACTCAGTAGACTGAATGATTTTATTAATTTAGGTAAAATTGAGTCTGGAAGTAAAATTATTGAGTTTTGTTGAAGAGTCGGTACCTTCTGTTAGAAGTTGGATGACTAACTCACTGGTCGCCAGCACTACTGCAGAAAATAAGGCTTTTTGTCTTGGTAAATCAGCATATGAATTTTGCCACCCTGGGTGTAGCCGGGCATGCGTGCAGCGAGTAATGGGTCTACGTAAAACTCGCTGTCCGACCATGGATCATTGCCGGGTCGACGGCGTGTTGTGTTCCACGCGCGCCTCAAAGAGTGTCAGCAAAATGACGGGCCCCCCCTCTAGTGGGCTTGCCGGGGTCGCTGGACTCACGAATTACCGTGACCCCGGTGCGTAAAGGGCTATTGGACACCGTGGATTTTAGTCAGTACGAGTCTGACAGTCCCTCCCGCTCTGCCCTGGGTGGGAGGACTCATGTGATGATTTTACCACGTAAAAAAAACCCTGGGTGTAGCGGAAAGGACTGGCAGACACGTATTGATTAAATTCCACCGTGAAGGAATCAACAAGCCTTTAAGTTCCAGGCTCACGATTACCTGTTCAGATAGTCGCGGCAGGCGCTGATCCTAAGGGGGCGCAGTCATCCTGCTGACAGCTCGGTATGGTCCACGTTTGGATGGTGAGTCACCCATCAGTCGCCGTCCGCATGCTCGCGGAACATTAGGACTTGGAGTCAAGTTTCTGGTTGGGCAATGTTATTCAGTTTTCCTGAAAAATTTTATGATAATTGACTCGATCCCGTTGAGAAATTAACATAAATGGCGGAATGTGGGTTTACTATTAGGAATACCTCTGCTTAATTCATTCAAAGTTACAGGCGTGATTTTGTGGCTAGAAGCTGCATGTTTGACTTATTTTCATGTGTTTTTTGCAATTTACTTATCAATGCCAAGTTGAAACTTGATCAAAATATTATTCGTGACAATAACAAGTATACTTTTAAATATGAAAATGATCAAAATATTGACTCCATTCGCTCTCACAAAGATTTAGTCAAAGTTGGTAAAATTTACATGAAAATTTGAATTTCGCAGGCTAATACGGAGGAATCGCCTTAACTATGGTGATTTAACAGCTTAAACCATTCTTATCAGAAAAATTAAAAAAAAAGCTTTTTGATCTTTTAGATTTCATGTCATTTTCAGTTACGATTTGTAGTCAAAAGTGAAAGTATTTGCTAAAATTTTAATCGAAATAGCTTTTTTTGAACCGAGAATCAATTTAATTATTCCAATGAGGACTTTAAATTATTTTGAAACATAAGCTTTCTTTAATATCTTAATTGCAATCTCGGTTTCCGATTCGCTTAAAATCGCCCCTAAAACCGAAGTTTTTGCTAAGATCAAATTTAATTACCGTTTCACCTTCAACCTGCTTTTACTTCAATTTATCCACATTGAATGGAAAAAGAAGTTTTTCTTCACTTCGTTTTTAAACTTGTTTTAATTTCGCTGTGATTGCTCCATTCTTTTTAAGTGCTTCATCTAACTGAAGTGCCTGTTATCGTAGGAAAACATTATTAATTGCTGTTATAGAAACTAGGTACAAAAATCCGTAACAATTTTAATTAAAAACTACTCCGAAACATATTCAATTTAAACCATAAACACAATTACTCAGTGATATTAATTGCATTGTTTTCGCAAATAAATCTCATACACGACACATTTAATCTCAAAAAACTCATCGATTCTCCCAATAAAATAGTGATGGGACACGCGACCGCAACGCCTGACAGAGCCCACTTAATTTAGTGACAGTGCACGGTGTAAACACGGCCATACTATGTAATTTTGTTTTACTCTCGACCGCTGATAAATTGGGTGCGGAGGAAGCGCGGCTGCGGCGAGCTGGCGACCAATATTTTTCATTACTATGCTAATTTCATTGTCCCAATAAACGCGACGCCCCCACTCACCCGCAAAGAGGTTAGCTGTTTCACGAGCATTTTTACTGTGTCCACTGAAAAATTTGAATTCGCTTTCCAAAAGGTCGGGCTGGGTTAATTTGAAATGCAACTGGGCATTTTTAGTTTTTCACCGCGCCGACGCCGCTTGCTTTTAAATGGCGGGCAATAAAATTGTGTATTAGTTAGTGCCTTTATTTAAGCTTTTCACGATTCGATAGTTTGAATAATAAAATTTTGAAATTATACTTTCGTTTGAAAGTTTTACACTCGTTGAGCTCTCGTTAGCACAGTTTTCATGGCTATAATTTACTTTGGCTCGTTTGTTATATTTTACGAGCCAGCGTGTTATTAAATGATATCAAACGGGTATACAGCTATATACAGCAACTTGAAATGCAAGTTACATCTACAAATTCATGGAGCATGGACGGACAATCAGTTTAAACGAGGGTCATAATACCAGTAGTGCGGTATTATCGCGCACACAATCGCTTGAAATGATTCAATAGATCAGTGTCGGAGGTGTGGAGTGGCGCATTCCGCAGTGGGGTCACGTAGTGCCCCGAGAGGTCTGGACCCCGAGGTATGCGCCCTGAAACACGTGTCATATTGCCCTACCTCGGACGACAATACTTAATTCAATAGCTATTGAAATTTTCCGACATAGCATGTTGTGTTGTCCCGGAATCTTATCAGCTTATTGGGGTACACCGGTCCTTTTACGTGTGTTGGAATAAAAATATAAGTGGTTATTTCATACAAATAGCGATACATGTTCTAAAAAAAAGTTCTATAATATGGACAGCGAAATATGTAATAATGCGTCGAAATATTTGCACTTACTTAATGCAATGATCCACCAATATTTTGTCCTGTATGCGTATTTTCCTATTTAATCCCTAAATAAAAATATTTCAAATGGAAATACAACACTTTTGTGAATATTCCATTTTACATTTACAAAAAGTAACTATGGATTCCTAAACGAGAATGCATAAGCGAAAACTATAGTTATAATCAACGCAATACTAAAATAAAACATTTTTTTAGTTACGGTACGCTTTTTATGGGAAAATATATTTTCAATTCAACAGTACAGTTTCGTTTGGCAAAAAACATTGGAGTAACATAGCTGAACGGTCACTGGTGTATTTTCCAGCCAGCCATTTTAATTTTTAGTGTTCACTTGAATGTTTCTAATACTTGTGCACTATAAGCTGAATACTTTTTGTTTTTTTTTTTTTGTACCCTACAATCATATTTGTGGTCGACAGCGATTTTTGTTTTTCTAGCAAGGAGTTTAATTGACTTCCTGGGGCGTTATCACAAGATAAGCCTCTGTTCGTATGAAGAAAGAGACTTGGATTTAAAAAAAAAACAGGCTTCTCCTTCGCCCGCTCACCCCTCGCATTATTGTGTTTGTCACTCAAGACCAAAGAAGCTTTTAATTGGTGAAAGAATTTTTGAAATCGGTCCAGTAGTTTTTGAGATTTTTCAATACAAACACACACACACATACAAAATTTTTTTTTTATTAGTTTAATTTTTATTAGTGCAGATAACATATATTTAATCGAATTCAAAAAATGAAGTCGAAAATCCTTTCTTGAACAATCAGGTAAAGAAAACAAAAACACCCACTCTTTTTTAAACTGAATAATGGTTGAATTTGAACCACTGGGCGACCACTAGTACCATACATAAAGCTACCTTTAAATGTAGGGGTCAAGGATCCCACGCTCTATTAATGCCAATTATTTTTAGAATTACGTAGGCAGACTGGTATTGAAGCCACATTCTTCAATTGACATTATGATTTCAGTTTACAAATCAATTTATCTATCTTTAGGTACATTTTTCTGCCCACACGCTTTGTTTTCTCTTCTTATTTTTTTTTATTAAAAAAGCCGTTTTTCTACAACAAAAGAATGACGGCAGAAACATTTATTAGATACGCAGTACCTACCACAGTACTGAGGCCTTTTTTTTTGCGTGGTAAAATCATCAAATGAGTCCTCCCACCCAGGGCAGGGCGGGAGGGACTGTCGGACTTGTACTGACTAAAATCCACGGTGTCCTTCACTAGCCCTTTACGTACCGGGGTTACGGTGATGGGTAAGTCCCGCGACCCCGGCAGGCTTTGGTCCTCTACAGGCCCCGTCAATATGCTGACACTCCTTGAGGCGCGCGTGGAACACAACGCGCCGTCGACCCGGGCATGGTCCATGGTCGGGCTGCGAGTCGCCCATTACTCGCCGCCCGCATGCCCGCGAGTACTGAGGCCTTATCAAAAGATTTCTGGATTTTATTTACGGCGTACTTGAAGTATTTACTGCGTTTATTGTATGGAAAAAAATGCGCCTCTACTGTACAAACGAAGAACTAATATTTCCACAAAATAACGTTAAAGTTCCACTTTGCGTCACAAAAACATGAAAAGTAACGCTAGGGCAGAACACGGTCCCGTGACTGTACGAATTACCGTGACCCTGGTACGTAAAGGGCTATTGAAGGACACCGTGGATTTTAGTAAGTACGAGTCTGACAGTTCCTCCCGCTCTGCCCTGGGTGGTTGGACTCATTTGATGATTTTACCACGATAAAAAAAGGGCAGAACTCAAATTTGGACACAGTGTTGTGTAACACTAGTAGAACATGTGTAACTATTTTCGATGTAGTCCTGTTATAAAATATCGGCTGTCAGCGGTGACGACTGACATGCACGAATTTTATTTTTAACCCTTAACGACCCAGTATGCTTCTCTAACGTAACGGACCAATAGTGTCCATCAGACACATTACTTAAATAAACGAATTAAGAAAATAATACAATGAGTTAACTAGACTATAATGTGTTTTTGTATTATGATAATAGCTGTAGCTTTGATGTGTATATAACTGATCATATTTTTTCTTACTTTTTCGATGCTAAATTTTTTTTTTCAAAAGTGTCCAAGAAAACGTTTCGTTTCATATATCAAAGAACTACTAAGATATTTTAGATATTTTTGAAAGACAAATTATGACAACGCTTCTTCCTTTCCGCAGTAGATTCATATGACGAGGCTGCAGTAGGTTCCTGTGACATCCTACATGACTGCTAGATGATAATGATAACGTATGGTTATGTCATTTTGTTTTGTCTTCTCATAATGAGAGACATTACCAAATCCGTTGCGATTTTACGTAAAAGTTTTTCTGTATATCCTTCTTGCGTATGTACTAATCAGGGTTCAGAATTTTCCGTATAATTATTAGTCCAATGCCTACAACATCTATAAAATTTTGATAAAAATGTTTCGAGACCATGTATTTCTTTTGCGTCCAACTATACACTCATGATCTATCTGGATCGTATCAACACGTTTTAGTAGTTTTTTCTCAGATTTGTTTGAAGTGCAATTTGTGCAAAAAGTCGAAGACATTGTATCGACCCAATAATCTGCATTGGGTCCACATAGTGGCCTCTCATAGAAAGGAGACCTGTTCCCCATCAATTGGAGCAATATACTGATTATATTCGTTTAGCTAATCGCTTGCACCTATTTCTTTATCGTAATGCATCGTAAACAAAAAAAAAACAACATGGTCCTTTTTGGTGCATATGAGACTATGTAATATAATCTGTGCTATTTGACTTTTAGCCATTTCTTAGAATGTATGAGTGAACAACTGCTTTATTATAACAAACGTTTCTAAGCACCAATATAAACAAAATGCAAGTACAAAGACAATTATTGTAACATAAATAAAGGTCTTAAGAGTTGCAATTGGTTACCCGATACTACGTAGGCCACTAGATAAGTTTTGCAATACAGCCATATTTACTAAAGTTTTTCAAAACAAATTTCCATAACAGCTTATGCACTTTATCATTCGCGAAAACCAATCGTCAAAAATTTCCTTCCACATTTCATTTGAGAGTTCTGAACACACTTGGTCCCACGCTGTTAGTAATTCCGAGTCACTCGCAAACTTCCGACCCTTCAGCTGATCCTTCACGATTGGAAACAAAGCAAAATCACAGGGAGCAAGATCTGGGCTGTAGGCAGGATGCTCAAGCACTTTTACACCAGTGTTCTTCAAAAAATCGGTAGTTGCATGAGCACCATGCGCAGGAGCGTTGTCACGGTAAAAATGCCAACCGTCCATTCTTGAATTCGGACGATGTTCTTGGAGTTTCGGAATAACTCTAGGCAAACATTCATTGACATACCAGGAAGCCGTTACTGTCTGCTTACTATCCAAAACAATTCGTTCCAATAAACCCCGTCTTTTAAAAAATACAGCTATCATCTTTTTCTTCACTGATCGTGATTTTCGCACCTGAGTTGGCGTGTCTTCGTTTTCGAACAACCATATTTTGTTTTAAGTTTTGACGGTACGTCAAAATAGTATAGCCAAGTTTCGTCTTTTGTAATGATGTTATTGATATCACGCGAAGTTCCGTTTTTATAAGTTTTTAACATTTTTTGACCCCAATTTACTTTCACTTCTTTTTGTTCCGACTTCAAGTCCTGGGGGACCCATAGTGTACATACTTTTCTAACTCCAAGGTTATCATGTAGAATTTTGTGAACACTTGGTGCACTAATCTGTAGGATCTCCTCAATCTGTCTGTAGGTAATACTACGGTCTGCCTTAATCATCGTTTCAACTTTCATCGCTTTTCTGGAGTAGTTGCTTAAACAGGACAACCTGATCTTGGAGCATCACTAACACTAAAACTACCGCGTTGAAATTCACGATACCACCGATAGACAGTTGTGCGATGAGGACACTTTTCATTGCGTACAGTTTTCATTTCGTCAATGCATTTATCTATGGATAGGCCACGCATAAAGTTGTAACGAATTATTTCGCGTAACTAGTCTTTCGACCACTCGGACATTTTTCAATTTTCAAAAATTGTTCACTCCTTAATGCAATGATTAGCAATGATACTTTATATGGCTACCTACTAGTTATGAACCAAATTTTAAAATATTCATATTTTTGTGCACCCTCTTTTTATACAAACTTTGTATTGCAAAACTTATCTAGTGTCCTACGTATGTGATAAGGTTTATGTAAATAAATAATACTACTACTTTCGAACTAGAGTCAAACAAAATGTTACTGTGTCTGTTGGACACTTGTAGGTTGATAAGTTACTTATTTAGTTTTTTATTTATAAATATTTAAATATCTCTATTAAAAAAGAAAACTTTGCAGTTTTGGGTTTATAAAGAATCGAGGATAGATTAGATAAAAGGTCAATATTCAAAAATAAATACTTTAGATTTTATTACGACTCAAACGCAAAATTGTGTCCGCGAGACACTTGTGGGCCGTTAAGGGTTAAATTTTTGCTCGTTTTTTTCCTTTTTTTGTCAACCAGTGTTTTACAACATTGATTTTTGTGAGGTATTCCGCAATGGGCACCCGCTGAAATGGCACCTGAGCTAATGGCACCTTAAGTATTCCAGGTGCCACGCACACGGTGACAGACGTCGCTAGACGATCTCTGGCCACCGTAGGCTATCTGACCAAGGAACATGCCCGGGTAAACGGTACGTTGTGTTCCACGCGCGCCTCAAAGAGTGTCAGCACTATGTGATTTTAGTTGATACGAGTTGTCAGTACGAATCTAACAGTCCCTCCCGCTCTGCCCCGGATGGGAGGACTCATTTGATGATTTTATCACGATAAAAAAAGGTGCAAATATCTCTTTTTTGTCTATAAGTAGTTGCAAATGGCGATAATTAGCATCATTGTTTGTATTGCAATTTTCAAACTTATCTCTTTGCAGACGTTAATTTTTCGCAAGACTTGAAGAGAAATTACATAGAACAATTTACAAAACAAAATTATAAATAACTCTTTCCGTTTTGCATAAGTCATAAGTAAGTATTGAGATTTAATTAATTTGAGTTTTAATACTTTTTATGAAGAAAGAGAAAAATGTTAACTGGTTAATACAATATATTAACCAGTTATTGGGTTATGAAGGTCAGATAGGAAGTCGTTTTATGTAAAATACTGACATTCAGCATCTAGTTTGACTGGGAGCCGACCTCAATATAGTTGGTAAAGGCAGATGATGATGATGACTAGTTTTTACCTTTGGCTTCGCCCACGTGGATCTTGGTTAACCCTATTACAATGATTAAAATGTTGATTATGTGGCGTTGATATTTTTATTGTTGACGTTTGGTTTTTGAAGTTGAGTTGGTTACCCATCAAAAAAAGAGCTAGACGGATGATGATGTTATAATTACATATTATGTAAAGTATCACAAAACATGAATAACTTTTATTGAACCACAAACATAAACAACTTTACCATTTATTGCGAGCTATTCTCTACTGCTAGAATATTTACCGAAGTGCAGTCTCCGCGATGTTTTCGACTAACGTTTTAAACGGGTCATAGATTTAAATTTAAAAGTATAAATTTAAATTGTGCGCGAGTTGAAAAACGGTTCCGTTATACGCTGAAGTTTCGAACTGAAGACTGACGTGTTTTTGGTCACTACAATTTAAAACTGCATGGAATGTATGAGCTTTAAATAGAAATTGAGATATAATAGCTATGCTTTGTTCTGTAAATTGTACCATGGAAATATCATGCCGAGATGTATTTTATGTGTTAATCCAGATACTAAACTTATTAGAATTATTTTATTCAAATCTTTATATGAGTTATTATGTGGAAGAAAAAATACCCATCCGTCTATTCCCACAAGTTTTCACTAATCTTTTATAAAAGATTTTTATTTAAAGCAATGATTTTATTTGACACACGTAACTGTAGCTTAATATAATGTAATAAAAGCAACACAAAACATTGGTTCCTTTGTTTAATGGGGCCACCCATATAATTCGTTAAGTATTTTTTGTTTATTCACACTTAAAAAAGCGATTTATACACACTTAAAAAAATCAATTTTGAAAATCATCAGATTGTCATTTTAAGTCAACTTCTATACATAGCACACTAATGTTAACCACCTTAACCAACCACGCATTCTCACGTTGATCAGTCTCCAGCTCAGCAAGTGTTTTCGTCTCATAGCAAGAATATTAGAAAAGTTTTCCGATCCCCTGAATAGTGCCTAGTACGTGAGACACAAATATTGCAGGGAGACCACGGATAATCTGCTGGAAGCGAGCCAGTTCACAATATGTAAGCGTAGTTTTCAATAGAGCCGTTTAGATATCTGGTGGCGGAGGCACCCGGGCGACAATTAAGTGAGAACCCAGCCTATGATTACCAGTGTTATCGCGGTATCAGTAGTCCGGGAGTTCGGGTGTGAATGACTTCGGTTATCTGATTGGGTGTTATTGTTGTTGATTGTAATTGAAAATTGTTGAGGTTTTGTGGGGTTGTGATAACTTGACCACATTGTAGTTATGTTTATTAGAATTTTTATTCACTTGTATCTATATTTTTATGTCTATATTGGTTGCATGGGGTGTTACTTAAACATATCTGTACCTTCATGTTTAGAGATTGAAAACTTTTAAAGAACAAATTTTGCGAGGACAAGTTTCCGCTGATGTCAAAAAAAAACAAGTATCCTTTTCCATCAATTATCGAGCATAATCGTGATTATGTATGTTTTTTTTTATATTATCAGAGTATCAAATACCACATGCGACCGCTCGCGTAACTTTTTAGACGCGTAATTAATTATGGAGCAATTTAAAGCAGGTAAATAACTAGCAGCAATAATTTATCTAACATATCCTAATGATTAACCTACAGCAATTATACAGCAGCACACCGTTTAATTTCGGAAACCAGTAATAAAATAACTATCCAGTTTACGACACGAACTCCGCGACTATCCGGATAATTCGGTCCCCGTGACCCGTTTGCGCGTTTATTCGTACCTCATTCATCGGATTGCCTTTATGACGGGAATTAGTTTCAGAATGTATGGCTTTGCATTATAACAAGGTCGGGTTTTGGTTGCAAATCGACTGGTTAAAACGTGCGCCTCTTTGTGCGGCGCTCGGGGCGATTCGATGACGTTACAAAGCAATGTTGTACATTTTCGGTGTGTTTGTGGAATTAATTATTATCTTGGCTTTATTAGGCTGTTTAGTTAGCTAGTATGCCAGTAATGTTTATTGTGTAATCTATTGTGCTATTGGGTGGAAATATTGTATAAACAAAACCGTACTTTGACCGATCGTCACTTTCGTCCGACCGAGCCCAGAAATAACTTGTTTGAGTTTCTACGAGTACGTCAAAATGTACCTGTGTACAGTGAACAGTGTAAAGAAATTCGTCATGTATTACTTAACGAATAATATATTCAATTAAGGGAGAACTTTACCCAAAAATGGGATGTTATGGGCTAAGAAAAAAGATAATGATCAAGTGAATCCTGAAACCCATTGTTGAAGTTATTGTGAAGCTTTCACGGTTTAATAACTTTAAACACTGTCACTTACGGGACTTACGAATTACCGTGACCCCGGAACGTAAAGGGCTATTGAAGTTCATCGTGGATTTTAGTCAGTACGAGTCCGACAGTCTCTCCCGCTCTGCCCTGGGTGGGGACTCGTTTGATGATTTTACTACGATATGCTGTGTAAAAAATTTACAAGGTAACTTTTTTAATTTTTTTATCGGTAGTGCTCTCGTAGATACCTCAAATAAAGTTTGCGATGTCTTTGAAAAATCTTTTTTGTTACGGCACATTATATTAAGATTTCTTCTTCTTTTTAGATTATTATCACATGATATTTCTATCTAAACAAAACACACAACAAAGATTTTTTGTTGATAATGTTCAATTTCATTTTTTTATCAGCATAAATATGCTAGTGATCTCAAACTTTTTTGACGTGTTTTTATACACTTTTTTCTTTACCGTGACCATTTCAAAACACATAACACTTAATTTACCCTACATTTACAACAATGAAGTGTGGCTACACGACCTACTGAAGGAAATCATGTATCATTGACAAACACACAAGTTGTTGGGCATTGGGCAGGAAGCCCGGGCAAAGTGTTCCATCACCCGGGTACCCGGGCAGAGGCCTTCCGCACCCGGATATGAACCCTGTATCGTCGCGAACGCCCTCGTCATATTAACGATCTCCGCTCACTAAGGTTTTTACCTTATTGCTTGTTATGGATGATGTTCATAAAATGGTGCGAAGAAAGTGGTCGTCATTGTTTTTGTGGTTGAAATTGCGTTTAAAATATTTATTTTTCTATTGATCATTGTGCTTCAATTTTTCTTTTCTTAATACCGCCTTCATAAAATATTTTTTTAAGAGAGTCCGATTCTCTTATGTCATATGAATTTATTATATTTAATCTATTTAAAAGTCTGGCTTAACCATACTGAATTTCAAAATGCAAAATGCCAAAAAACTATTCATGCCGACGGCACTGATTGAGGATTCATTTGACGATGAATGGAATTCTCCTCTGTGTATAAAGAGCCCATATTTTTCGAAACCTTTAACCACGTGCTTTTATTAGCACAGCCTAGTGATCCGTTAGTAAATAAAATTATGTTAACCGGGCTATGATTGTTGCCTGCCAATTATATACGATACGACAAAATGGCTGACATACTCGTGTAACATTGTTTTTGTTCCATAGTTATTAAATGAGGGGCTAGAAAACATCTACCATTACGTTACACTTTAATACGAATCCACATCTAAATAATAACGGGGTCATTCTTCGAGGGCAGCCTACCGGGGTCGCGGGACTATCTTATTAGTTAACCCTGGCCCTGGAATGTAAAGGGCTATTGAAGGACACCGTGGATTTTAGTCAGTACAAGTCTTACAGTCCCTCCAGTCTCAGCCTGGGTGGGAGAACTCAATATCTTAATGCAGTACTTAAAAACGCCGAACGGTATTTTACTTTAAGTCCCAATTTTTAAAATGACGGAACCGATTTTATTGAAACAGTTATTTTTTTTTAACTAAAAACGTTACCCACACTACAAATTTCTCCTGTGCCGTAGGTGCGTTTACAAACATATAAACTCACATACACAAACACCCAGACCCGGAACACACTACTTGTAGGTCATACATATATTTGTTTTGTGCGGGGATGAACCCGCGATACGCTGCGCCGCAGTCAATCGCTCAGCCACTGCGCTAACAGTGCCGTCAAACATATAAGCAGAATACATAAGTCTGAAAAGTCAGTACAAAACGTTTTCGAAATCAATTGATGTTAGTGAAAACAGATATCATTCGTGTTCTTGAATCCACTCTCAATAGACGTTATTGCGTGCGTCGCAATAACGTCATTCGAATCTTCATATCACTCTCCTCAACTAAGTATCTTTTGCCTGAAAAATAAAGAGACCACTATCGCAGAAATAATCTTATTTAAAAGTGAAGGTCGAGCGTGTGGGTGTTTGGTTTTCATCACAGAACTGGGTATTTTTCCACGATTTTATATTGGGAGTTCATTTAAATAATTTGTTACACGTATTGCAAAATTAAATTTTTATGTTTGAATAAAAGCTCCTTTTTAATGTCTCGTACACAACGAATAAAATGGGACCCTATTAGTAAGACTTCGCTGTCCCTCTGTCTGTCCGTCTGTTGTCAAAAAATACTAACAATTTGACCTTTTTGTTTATCAATTCTCAAGGACTATCAAAAACTTAAAGAGGTCGATGAAACTCTCGTAAATCAAAAAGGCGAAAAAATCTTAAAAGTTTAAAACTTTTAAAGTTTTACAAAAACTATTAATAACGGATTGTTGGAAATTAAAACTTTTATTACTTTGTTTAATAAGCAATTAATTAATTTGAAAGTTAGTATAGCGCACAATTTATTTCGTAATTTGTTAAAGTTTCTGTCTGAGGTGTCAAAAAATATCGTTAAGTATTTAATAAAAATTTGAATAGAGTATTATAAAACTATTAATAATTTGAGTTTAATAACAACGTGGCTGCTACAAATAAAATAATACTTTACTATTCTTCTGTAGTGTGAAGGAATCTTTACAAAAAGGCAGAAACCGCAACTGATACATAATTTTCATATTCAAAAAAACAATAGCGTAAGATCTAGCGAACTATTATTTACACTAGTGATCCGCCTTGGATTCAGAAAAGAAAATAAAAAAATGCCTGTACTAATATTATAGAGACGTTAACATAGTCCGTCATACTACTAAAAGTCATTACATCTTTTGAACACTTGTCTGAAAAAACCTTTCATATATATATTTTTTAAGTGTTCTACAGATGTTTATCTTTTTTGTAGTAAGACGATTAGTTTCTTTGTACGAAGTTAAACGTTGGATTTCGTAAATCACTCAGGAATAATGTATTTTTTTACTGGTGAAAGACTTTTCAAAACACAAGCAAACTTTTCATCTTATATAACATCGGTATAAATTAAAAACAAAAAAAACAAGAAGCACTTAAAACAAGCCATCCACATGTTAAAAAACTACTTCCAAAACCAATCACGTAGTCCTTACCGTCTAAATAATGTTGCCACCCAACGAACGGGGTGGGCCGCGTATTTTTCAACGTCATCGTATTTATATACCTAGCTAAATCGGTCAGGGCATAATATCCGGTCGGATGCTCTGTCTTGAGCGATGAAGATGACCGTCCTCCATCCCCCCTGCTCCCCTCTACCCCTTGCCAGGCCATCGTCACGTGCTACTCTCGTATGTCTTGTCTAAGGATGTCTCTACCTTATTCTTCACACCTCCTTGCATCGTGATTAATGTTGAAAGCCATTTAACAACGCGTCAAGATGTTAAAATGAATCGTTCGTGAGATTTCAAAAGGATTTTATGATTTATTGTTAGTTTCTGGTTTAAATAGTTGAGATTTGGCTAGTTACGTCTCTGAGTTTCCAAATTTAGCTGGTGGCAAGACTGAATTCAAATCATAAATGTTCTGATATTACAAAACTTTTCACATCATATTTAAATTTTGCTTTGTAAACATAACAAGCAATAGTAAACTACTTTACTACAGATCTTTTAGCGAGATTTTCCAATAAATAATCTATGAAAGCCGTTCTGGGAATTTTCAATTTCAAATATAGCAGGATTCATATTTGAAAATAGTTCTAAAAGGACACAAATTCTTCGAATTCAAATTTACACAGATACCTTATATGAATATGACGACAGGTATCCGCCACTGTGAAAGGAAAAAAAATATTAAAATATTTCATTTTGTTTGTGAAGCGAGAAATTCATCTTAGAAAGTGTTTGCCCCGACGTGAAATAAAACTGCGAGCATGTTCAAACGTGTTTACTCGACGTGACTCTGAATATGTCTCGACAAATATGTTTTTTCTGTCGGCGAATTCGAAAATCACCTACAAAAGAGTGTAAGGAAGGGGCGAGAACGTGTCGCCAGCGGCAGAAAAAAAATTGCCACTCGCGTATTATTCGCATTCTACGCCCATACGTGTCTTGCTAAGCCGATTTTTATTACTCTTCAAAGCAGATGCTTAGAAAAGTACAGATTAATGTACACAAAAGGCCGAAGCAATGAGTGTCGGAATTCTCGATATTCTATACATGTACTTATGTGTGCGTCTTATGGTATGTCTGAAAACACGACTGGCATTCGCTTCTTTTTTTATTATTCAAAATCGCTATTGATTTCTCTTGAAATGGGAGGTAATAAGTATGGAAAAGTACTAATGATATGTCTCTTGAAGGCAGGTAACATCAAAGGATCAAGTTTCTTTTGAATTCTGATATTTATAGGCCGAGTTAAATAGTCGTAGCTAAGCAACGGCCAAACCAAAGTCAGGTCGAGATAAATAATCGTTGCTAAGCATCTGTCAAAAGTATTACTTTAGAAAGTACTACACAGGCTTAGCTAGGCCAATTGTCTGATTCGAGATAAATAAACTTTTTAAGGGTATTGCTTGGTTAAGTGCGGGCTAAGTTATATTGTAGTTCAAGCGAAAGTAATACTTCACTGTCTTGTTTCAGAAGCGTTTACAATATACTGGATAATTCTGATTTCATAAACAACCGAATTCACTTTATTTAATTATTGATTTAATGTTATACTGACCCGAATTTATCCATTAGTAAAAATAATATTAATAATTATGTATAAACATTACAATATTATAAAAAAATAATTGAAATAAAAAAAAATATGAAAACATTGAACGCATTTTAAAATGACACTGATGTATATAAAATTAATCACAATTTTATCATGTCCATAGACTACGCGAATTTATGACTTCCAAAAAGGTTTCCAAACAGTTTACTACTAAACAAACAACCACAACATATATAGACCAAATTGACTGGCTAACGATCTTTACCATAGTCTAAACTCTATCTAACAATAAATCGTTGAGAGCGGACTACTAAAGAAAACAATATGGCGCTGATAGGAAAAATAAATACCTTTAGGGACGTGGACCTAACCAGAAACCAGAAGCTTTAGCACTAATTCTACGTATTTTACCGTTTTTCTTTTGTTTAATTTAAATTACGTAATGCGTAATGACAATGAATCATTTCGACGTAAATATTGTAAGCAAACGGAAAAAGCGACACAAGTGGTACAGTTAACAGCAAAAGTAGATGATCATAATCAGAAATTCAATACTAATCAACGGAGTTCGCGTCAGAGCTGTGTAGATAAATAATAATAAATATTGCACAACTATCACACGCCATCTAGTCCCAAGCTAAGCAGAGCTTGTGTTATGGGTACTAGACAACTGATAAACATACTTATTTATTTCTAAATACATACATATTATAGATAAATTACACCCAGACACAGCACGAATGATCGTGCTCATCACACAAACATTTGTCCTGGGTGAGAATCGAATCCACGACCTCCGGCATAGCAGTCAGGGTCACTAACCACTAGACCAACAGACATACTTTTTAATCACTTCGACGCAACACAGTTCTGACGCGAACTCCGTTCTTTAATATTGATTTATGGTAATGATCATCTACTTTTGCTGTTTACTGTACCAACATGAAACTATATTAATTCATCAAATTAACGTCAAAGTTCCTGTTTACTGAAAACTCGTGATAAGGCTTCTGTTTGTTTTTTATCAAAAATGTAATAATTTTTTTTTTAAAGATTGTATGTGTTTGATAAACAAGTTTTTAGCTTTAAATCAAATTCTAACTAAAAAAAGCTGAAAGGCTTAGCAAAAACGAGCAAGTTTTGCAGTAGTCGCATGATGTGTTCACATGTGAACAATATTTAGAAGTAAGCAACACAACCTTACCTCAACTTCGAGACAATACAATTATTAATAGACAGACCTCAAAAACAAGTTGTTTAACTTTTGTAACGCATCTAAAGGCAGACTTGGGCAAACGCTGCTTAATCTTGCTCATCTATCCAAAGACAGTCACTTTTCTGTCGCATCTGTATTATAAACTATTTTTATTTATGGACCATAACCGTGAGGAGATTATAACCGTGTTCAGTATCAGCAGTATTAAATACTAGGTATTTCTACTACACTTAGAATAGACTCGTAGATCGAACGTTCTAGAAAACGATTCGCTTATCCTACAGTTCAATTAACAGGGTCTAGTAATTTGATTTCAGCTTGAAGCTTTCAACAAACTTGTTAATTTCTTCCATCTAGATAATTGATTTATAATTTCTGTAGACGGAAAATAATAATTTCATGGTTAGTTTAACGATTTGACTCTGGATAAAGTAATTTAGCGTCAGGAGTAAAATGAAAACAAACTTTACGCACGTATATCTTACGCCTTTTTGCCGTACGGGTAGATAGAAAATATAACCTGCTTTTTTTATCCTTACCTACTGCGGCCACCGTAGGCGCGGGCATGCGGGCGGCGAGTAATGGGCGACTCGCAGCCCGACCATGGACCATGCCCGGGTCGACGACGCGTTGTGTTCCACGCGCCTCAAGGAGTGTCAGCATAGTGAAGAGGCCCCCCTGTAGAGGGCCAAAGCCTGCCGGGGTCGCGGGACTCACGAATTTCCATGACCCCGGAACGTAAAAGGCTATTGAAGGACCCCGTGGATTTTCGTCAGTACGAGTCTGACAGTCTCTGCCGCTCTGTCCTGGGTGGAAGGACTCATATGATGATTTCATAAGGTTAAAAAAAAATAACCGGCTTCTAGACCTGTGTCAAGGTGCCCCAAGCTCACGAGCACGCTAGCTTCGACTCTTGGATTAAAGGCAGTAACCCAACATGATATCAAAAATACGTAGGTAGTACGTAGTGTAGCTTTTTCGGCTAGAGTGCACAGACAAGCCGAAAAAGCACGGCTAGTGAGTAGTTTAGCCAGCTAAAGATGAAATCAATCATCGCAAAAACATTACGTTGACCATTAGCCTCTCTTCGGAAGTAAACTTATTACGTAAGCCAGCCCAACTTTTCGCATCGGCGTCGGGAGGACGATGAAGTACCTGGGACTCGTCCTCGACAGCCGGTGGAACTTCAGGGAGCATTTCCTGCATTTGGCCCCAAGGCTGAACCGGGCAGCAGCCGCTCTCAAGCGGCTCCTGCCCAATCTCGGCGGGCCAAATGCCTCCTGCCGGAGGCTGTACGCCGGTGTCGTGCGGTCCATGGCCCTCTACGGGGCCCCTGTGTGGGCCCTAAGCATCCGGACGCCACCACTCAAGCTGGTCGCATGCCAGAGGGTCATGGCTATCCGGATGATCCGGGGATACCGCACGATCGCCGGCGAATCAGCCAACCTCCTAGCGGGATTGCTGCCCTGGGATCTGGAGGCGACTGCCCTCCAGCGCGTCTATGAATGGCGCGTGGAGGCGCAGCGTCGGGGCGAATCCCCGCTGCCTCGACAAGTCGAGGCGCGGCGGGAAGAGCTCCGGCGCGATCTCAGGGCAGTATGGAGGGAGCGACTGTCGCAACCGAGGTCCGGGCACGCCGCAATCGCGGCGGTAAGACCCCTCTTTGAGGAGTGGCTGGATAGGCGTCACGGCGTCCTGACCTACCGCATGACGCAGGTCCTCACCGGACACGGAAGTTTCGGGAGGTTCCTGTGTCTGATAGAGAGGGAAGAAACGCCTGGGTGTCACCACTGCGAGGATCGTCCGGAGGACACGGTGGAGCATACGGTGCAGGACTGCCCCGCTTGGGCAGAGCACCGCCGTGTCCTCACGACGGCGATAGGCGGAGACCTCTCGCGCCCGGCATTGGTCGAGGCCATGCTGCGGGGCGAGACGGAGTGGGAAGCGGTCGCCTCCTTCTGCGAAGCAGTGATGCTCGTGAAGGAGGAGGCGGGCCGCCTGAGGGAGAGGACAGCGTCCTCCCTCCATCCCAGCCGCAGTGGTAGACGCCCACGGCGTCGGACGTCGCAGGACGACCTCCGGCCACCGTAGGCGCGGGCATGCGGGCAGCGAGTAATGGGCGACTCGCTGTCCGACCATGGACCATGCCCGGGTCGACGGCGCGTTGTGTTCCACGCGCGCCTCAAAGAGTGTCAGCATAATGACGGGGCCTGTAGAGGGCCAAAGCCTGCTGGGGTCGCGGGACCAAGGGATTACCGTGACCCTAGTACGTAAAGGGCTATTGAAGGACACCGTGGATTTTAGTCAGTACAAGTCTGACAGTCCCTTCCGCCCTGCCCTGGGTGGGAGGACTCATTTGATGATTTTACCACGAAAAAAAAAAAAAAAAAGAAAAAAGCCAGCCCAACTTAAGTTTAATTATTTAGTTTTTCAGAAATATGGGACTTGGCAGGCCGTTTTTTGCTGCCAATGTTTGATCTAAATAATATTATTGGCACCCAAACACTACAAGCATAATAAATGTTAATTATCTAACAACAAAATTCAATCAACAAAAGAAATGGCTTCGACCCCCCATACATACCAATAAAAACATTCCATATTTCCCAAAACTCAGCACCTTTAATAAAATACCAATTCGGTTGGCAAAATAACGTTAATATCATGTAGTAAAATGTAAATCCCAATCAGTTTACAAATAATAATTTTCACGAAAGTAAACAACGCTCGGTCGCGGGACTTACCCATCACCGTAACCCCGGTACGTAAAGGGCTCGTGAAGGACACCGTGGATTTTAGTCAGTACAAGTCTGACAGTCCCTGCCTGGGTGGGAGGACTCATTTGATGATTTTACCACGATAAAAAAAAAAAGTAAACAACGCTCTCCCCATATTATTAGGTTCCTTGTACAGTAGGTAGCAGTAATATGTAACTAATTTGGCAAATTATAAAAGTGACTTTTTCGTGTAGTGACATTTTTTTTTATTGAAGTGAAAACTTCTTTAGCGGCGTTGTGCACTTTTTTGGAATGGGTAAAAAATGTTAAACTCGCATCAGGACACGTGACCTGATCAAAAATTCGTAAGACGGCGCAGGGCGCTTGCGCGAATAATAATAATAATATAATAAATTTTTTTGACAGCAGTAAAGATCTTACCGATACCCACTCAATCTTGTACTGTGCAGCTGTAGCGGCATGTCGTGTAGCTCACGTCAAATTCCCAGATAGCGACAGAGCTTCACGACCAAAACCAGCAACTCCAGCTTGGCAGTGTAGAATTGAACGGCGTATCGGTGAGGCTAGAGTACTCATCGGCAAATTGCTCTGCTTCAGGGAGGGTAATACTCGCCCTAGAGTGATGCGTTTTGTGAGGCGGGCGTTCACGGGTATTGATACCGATCCTCGTGATTATTTGACCCGCGTCACAGAACGTATCGACTTCCTGAAGCAGAAGATTTGTGCATGGGCAAACCGTATTCGTCGGTACAAGCGACGAGTGGAGCGATACACTTTGAATCGCACATTCCAAAGCGATGAAAGGTGGGTCTACAGGGCTTGGGAGCGACCGGATCAAGGTGTGGCTGACATGCCCCTGCCGGATGATGACGCCATGAGTTCATTCTGGCGCAGCATCTGGTCGGTGCCTGTCAGTCACACTGAGGGCAATTGGATCCGGGATGTTGAGCGAGCGTGTGATCACATTCCAGAAATGGGGGCTATCACCATCAGTCCCCAAGATGTAGCTTGTGCAGTCCATCTGTTGCCGAACTGGAAATCTCCAGGACCGGATGGGCTGCACAACTTCTGGATAAAATGGCTCAAAAGATCACACGCTCGCTTAGCGTCCCAGTTCCAATTAGCCTTAGAGTCAGGGTCGCTGCCCCAATTCTTGACAACAGGAGTGACCCACCTGCTCCATAAATCGGGTAGTACTGCGGAACCCAAAAATTATAGACCGATTACTTGTCTACCAACGGTCTATAAAGTTCTTACATCCATTTTGAGAGCTAAAATCAATCAACATATTGTGACCAATTCCATCATGTCTGCCTCTCAGAATGGATGTAGGAACGGGTCCCGCGGTACTAAGGAGCTCCTCCTCATCGATATGGCCATTAGCCAACAGGTTCGTCGCTCCCGAAAAGATCTGTCCGCATGTTGGATAGATTATAAGAAGGCTTATGATTCGGTACCCCATACATGGCTCATGAGGGTGCTGGAGTTGTATAAAGTTGATATAACTCTACGTACCTTCCTGTTGTCGTGTATGGGGTCTTGGAGAACAGTTCTTCGCTATCCAGGATGTCGACAGATTCGAGGGAGCAGCGAACCGATAAGGATTGAGCGCGGCATATTCCTGGGTGATAGTCTGAGTCCTTTGTGGTTTTGTCTGGCCTTGAACCCGCTCAGCACATTACTGGAAGGTTCGGGGCTAGGATATCGGTTGAAGAGAGGTGGTCAGGTCATATCTCACCTTCTTTACATGGATGATCTGAAACTCTTTGCCCCCAACAACTTGCAACTGATGAAGCTACTGAAGGTAACAGAAACTTTCAGTAGCGCCATCAGGATGGAATTTGGTGTGGACAAATGTGCAGTCATGCATGTGAAGCGAGGGGAGATTATGGAATCAGAGGGAACTCAACTTTCGGATTCCATACACCTTAGATCCCTCTCTTCAACAGAGACCTACAAGTATTTGGGTATGTCGGAAGCATTAGGCATCAATAATGCTGACATGAAGCAATCGTTGAAGGAGCGCTTCTTTGGTCGCCTGAATAAAGTGCTTAACAGTCTTTTGTCAGGTGGCAATAAGGTGCGCGCTTTCAACGGTTGGGTCATGCCGGTATTGATGTATTCTTTCGGCATACTTAAATGGACTCAGACGGAACTTGACGCCCTGGATAGGAGAGTCCGTTCACTGCTGACTGCAAATCGGATGCATCACCCACGGTCGTCGGTGATGAGACTGTATATCCCGCGGAAGTGCGGGGGTCGTGGCTTCTTAAATGCTAAGACTCTGCACAACCGTGAGGTATGCAGTCTCAGGGAATATTTTCGAGAAACCGACGTGGGGATGCACCGAGATGTGGTCACAGTGGACAAGGGTCTTACTCCGCTCTCCTTGGCTAACGAGAACTGGCGCAAACCTAGAGTACTAGACACTAATGATCGTAAGGAGGTATGGCAGAGCAAGGAGCTTCACGGACGCTTTTACCGGGCACTACATGGACCCGATGTAGACTTTTTAGCGTCCGTATCCTGGCTGCGTTTCGGTGACCTGTTTGGGGAAACCGAAGGTTTTGTCTGTGCAATAATGGACGAAGTTATGATGACGAATAACTACCGGAAATACATTGTGAAGGATGGTACGGTTGACATATGTCGGGCATGCCACCGTCCGGGAGAATCAATCCGACACATTATTTCTGGGTGTTCTCGTCTAGCTAACGGCGAATATTTGCATAGACACAACCTCGTTGCCAGGATTATCCACCAGCAACTTGCTTTGAAGTACAACCTTGTGGAATCGGAAGTGCCGTACTATAAGTATGCGCCCGACCCAGTTCTCGAAAATGGCAATATCTCGTTGTATTGGGATCGACCTATCGTCACTGACAGGACTATTGTTGCCAATAAACCTGACATTGTGGTGATAGATCGATCGGAGCGTCGCGCAATAATTGTTGATATAACGGTCCCGCATGACGAGAACCTCGTGAAAGCAGAAAAAGATAAACAATTCAAGTATCTTGATCTGGCTCGCGAGGTTGTTGACATGTGGGACGTGAATACAGCAGTTATTGTGCCGATAGTCGTGTCTGCCAATGGCTTAATCGCCAAGAGCCTCGACCAACACCTGAGGAGGCTCTCGCTGGGAAGCTGGGTCAAGCGCTTGATTCAGAAGGCAGTACTCCTAGACACGGCGCGTATTGTTAGGAGGTTCCTCTCTCAGGAGCCCTGACCGCCGGTAGCCCGGACCCTGTTCCCGGTGCTGGTGGACTGCTATTTTTTATATTTTTAAATGTTTTTTATTGCTTTTTTGTAAAAATATTTAAAAATGTAATTAATAAGTGTAAAAATGAATAAAAAATATAATAATATTCCACAACTATCACACAACGCCATCTAGTCCCAAGCTAAGCAGAGCTTGTGTTATGGGTACTAGACAACTGATAAACATACTTATATATTTCTAAATACATACATATTATAGATATATTACACCCAGACACAGAACAAATGATTGTGCTCATCACACAAACATTTGTCCTGGGTGGGAATCGAACCCACGACCTCCGGCATAGCAATCAGGGTTACTAGCACCAACAGGACCACTAGACCAACAGGCCTGTCAAGACGGAAAAACTTTACCACTTTGTTCATTAGTATAGATACAGGGAAAAAAACACTTTCAATATTAGCTCACTAAATAAACAAACATATTACTGGTCCTCACAGTACATCAGTTACCTAAATAAACCGTGGTGGAATCGTACGGCGGTAACAGAAAAGGTGACCACATCGGAAATCCGGACGTGTTGCCGTGGACCCACTAACTAATTGGGAGGGGCGGGTCGGATGTAAGGACACGGCAAATGAAGATTTATCATCTGGCAAGTGGACCTTCGGCTGTGGACCACGATTATCTGTAAGGTATATTTGAAACCCTATCGTTGTATTTTAAAGGGTTGGTTTTGAGTTGATTTTTGCATCAGCGCATAAGTTTTTTTTTTTTTGTTACGTTGCACACTAGGAATTTCTCCTGTGTCATGGGTGCGTTTACAAATATAGAAACGCACATACAAAAGTCGCTTCCCGCTTTCTGTCTGTCTGTCTCTATGTATGCTTATATCTTTAAAACTCCGCAACGGATTATGGTGCGGGGTTTTTTAATAGTAATAGAGTGATCCAAGAGGAAGGTTTATATAACATGCAAGATATGTGTAGTAGAGATTGCACCCGTGCGGAGCCGGGACGGGTCCCTAGTTAGATTATAAAATCAAGTAGAAACGGAGATGCTCTTCGTTTACAGTTTCAAACTTCCGTTATATTTCACGAAATAATTCCCACAGAAACTATAGGAAAGATTTTACTCAGAAAACTTACAAGGGTTACACTTAAAGGGAAAAGTATATCTTTGCACACTTGTAGGTCCCTCATAGTTTTGCCTATAACTTACGCAAGTTGACAAGCAGCTAATATCCTCTACGTTTGTCTTTCGCCTATCAAGATGCAAACGTACAAGGAACTTGGGAAACCCTCATCGGCCCAAGTTCCTTCTATATTTTGTCATGTGAACAAAAATGTCCGTGAATACTTACATACCGTGAAACGGGGTTAATATAGAACGCAGGGAATCGGCACCAAACTTTGAAAGGGGTTTTAATCTTTAATTATTATGGTGAATGCGGTCTGCTAGCAAGATCTGTTAATTTTTAGTTAATAAATAAGTTGCATGTTCGTAGCATCAGTACATAGTATAAAACAAAGTCGCTTCCCTCTGTCTGTTTGTCCCTATGTATGCTTAGATCTTTTAAATTACGCAACGGATATTGATGCGGTTTTTTTAAAGATAGAGAAATTTAAGAGGAAGGTTTATAAGTATATAACATGCATAAGTAGAGATTGCATCCGTGCGGAGCCGGGGCGGGTCGCTAGTATCCTGTAACTTACATGGATTTAAGGTTAAAATCCCTTTTAAAAGTTGGTCTCGATTCAGGATTTCGAGTCCCGTTTTACTGTAGTTATTCTTATTATTTGACGAACCTTTTCCTTGTAAAATCATATCATATAGACAGCTAAGTATTTAGCCGTACTATTTATACACACTCAACATAAAATAGACGTCTTGAGACCGTCGTCATGTCTTCGTTTTTTTTGCCCGTCTATCGTGAACGTCAAAGGTAATAAATCTTTTTCTTCTGCCTAAATAGAGCTATCCCGAACAAAGACTTAATCTAGCCGCTCACCGAAGTATGTACCACCTATCAAGATGTCCTTCGCTAAATCTTCAATAGGATTCTCCTTTGTGTTTTGTGTCACTTTAATTTTATGCAAAATTACCTCGACTAAGGAATGAAAGAATATATTTTACGAGAAGGGTTTTATGTTTTATTTCTTTACATGTCTGTAAACTTACACATTTTCTTTATGGGTGTAAAGGTCGTGTAAGGGAAAAAGGGCAGTAGTGTGCCCGGAGGCGGTAGGGTTGGTACCCATTTTGTTGTGATCCGTCAACCCGTCGTGATACAGCCGGGGGCAGTACGCGTCCTGCTACATCACGTACGAGAAAACAAACAAAAAGGACACAAAACAAACTATTATCTCATTATGTTCGGGATTAAGACCCGTATTTATATTATGGGCCCATTACATAGTACAATGCAGTTAATTATTAGGCTGAAAAACAGCGGACCGTAAACAGCAGGATGCAGTATAAATAGCAGCTGATTTCATGGCAATTAAAGTGAGGGATTATTAGTCGGCAGCCGATGATCGACGACCGGCGTTGGGCTGTTCGGCCGTCGGCCTCGGCTTCGACCTCGCTGTGAATTAACTTAATCACTGTTTACGCCGCTCAGGGGTATGTTGCCCACGAATTACAGAACTCCATGTAAATGTTATGAGAACACCTTGCTTGTATATTTTGGATGTGACGTGAATTACAACTGTGATCTGTTTGCTTTGTAGGGTACAGTTTGTTAGATTATTGTAACTATTTAATATCCAAATTATACTCTAAGTACCCTTATTCAGAGTATAATTTGGGTAATAAGTAAATAATGTTTACGGGTACGATGGTAGTATTACTTTTTTTTTTTTATTAATTACAACGAAGACTAAACTAAGGGTATTCAGTGAAACTAAGCTTTTAATATTCTTTCAGAAGTGAAGTTCAATAAATACTTCAAAGTTGATTAATTAGAACAAGACTGATGAGAAAATGTACTTAAGCAAATAAATATTAATAAAGTGACGAACAGAACAAAAGCCACAAATGTAAATAATGCATTAAACTAAGGAAATTATATAAATGTTCTCATACTAGCGAGATAGCCGAGATGATAGGTACTTCCTCGACCCTGGTTCCCGGCGAAAGAATAAAAGTATGGCAAAAAGTGAAAGAAAAGAAAAAAAATGCATTAAAACTTGGCTTGAGCAAACTTCTTGACTGCTGTTAGTAATTGACTTCACACGTAATACTTCAGATAGATAGATAGATAGATAGATAGAATACTCTTTATTATGTACGTCATATAAAACTACAGGTATTTAAGACCACCTGTTCCGAATTACACAAGATCGGTTTCCAATCAACCAGATGCAGCTGAATATCAGAATTTTACATGAAGCGACTGCTTATCAAACCACAACCCAGTTAGCCTCATCATCATCACCATCATCATGTTCTCTGCTGGGACGCAAACCTCCTCCCTCTACCATGTGGGCTCAGTTTTTTCTTTGTTTTTAAAAATCGTTGCCCCATACTAGGATTTTCTCCTGTGTCGTGGGTGCGTTTACAAACATATAAACTCACATACACAAAGGCCCAGACCCGGAACAACTACTTGTAGATCATACAAACATTTCTCCGTGCGGGAATCGAACCCGCGACACGCAGCGCAGCAGTCCAATCGCTCAGCCACTGCGCTAACCGTGCCATCAAATGTCAGTCAGTGCGAATTAGTATTTCCCAACTATGTTGGGTTCAGTTTCTAGTCTAATTTTATGCAGCTGAATTGCACATGGAACGTGGCTGTCTGATTTCGTTAACCAGTTACTACTTGGTAATACGATATACCCTATGTTAAGACTGGTTACAAGACTTTTAAGTCACTACCTGTAATTAATGTCAAAGATCTAAAAACGACAGCCGGGACCGATGGCTTGACGTGGTTTTCGATCCACTTTTTTTTTACGTGGTAAAATCATCTTATGAGTCCTTCCACCCAGGGCAGAGCAGGAGGGACTGGCAGACTCGTACTGACTAAAATCTACGGTGTCTTTCAATAGCCCTTTACGTTCCGGGGTCACGATAATTCGTACAGTCCCGCGACCCCGGCAGGCTTTGGCCCTCTAGAGGGGGGCCCCGTCACGCTGCTGACGGTCTTTGAGGCGCGCGTGGAACACAACGCGCCTTCGACCCGGGCATGGTCGATAGCGAGTCGCCCATTACTCGCAGTCCGCATGCCCAGTTTTCGATCCATGGAGGAACTTTTGTTTGTAAATTACGGTCACCCATCCGCAAACCAACCTAGGCAATCGCTACCTATCCTTGAAGATCGACCCATGAGTCTGTTATTATTTCACCACGAGGTTCGAAATAAGACAGGCTGCTCAACATTAAGCTGTAGTCACATCATAATTTACGTGTTCCAATCGATACACGAACAAACACAATTTCGGAGCCCCTTGTATACCTACTGATTTTAATTACAGCTCTCACATTTACCTAACTAATTTATTCGTAAAGTTGACTCGTTTTGAAGTCTTGTCACTACACTGTAAAGGTGGGAGCTTACTTAAAGTTCAATGTCACTTATAATCCGAGTTCTAAATAGCTAGAAGTTTAAACTGAAGTGTATATCACTTGGGGTCGAAGAGGGTATTACTTGGAAAGAGAATTTTGCTTGGCTACACGCGTGGGCAACTCCTTTGATACTGTAACATAAAGGTAAGTCAAGGTGTGAACGATTAATGACATCTAACCGAAGAATGTCAAGTGTCTCCAGAGAGAAACGTTCAGTAAGAAAATGACTGCGGAAGAGCATTTCACACGCCACAAATTTCCCCGTGAAAACAATCGTAAAACGCTTTTATTACTCAAACATTCGCCATTGATTCACGGGGCAAAACAATAAAAATACTGACTCAATCAACCTACCAAATTTTACGAGCATTGTAGGTGAGTGGATTTATTGTCAGAACGCCAATAATCTTTCATTTACACCTACACCTAAGAATGGAATGAGCCAAGCCTAACGTTTTATGACCCCCTGTGTATATGGAAAGAAATAAGCGCCCGGACGGACGAAAGTAATTCATTTAGCTCGGTAATATTTTTTTAATTACTTTCATTTTAATCAACGTAAGTGTTGGTGTTTATTCTGAGAGCGATTATACCGTAGTCGCGTCCCATCTATTTATATACCAAACAAGGTATTAAACAGACATCGTTCGTCCATAATTACAAAAAAGTTGGAAGAAATAAGAGGAAAAGAAATATACCTGCATTGCAAGCATTTGATTTATGACAAAAAGTAAAAAGAAACATTGCTAGCGCAAACGGAAAAAGTCGTCGCAATGAAAAATAATGTCTTTATGACGGCGCTATTTGAATGTAAACTACGATATCATGCTACTTAAAAAGCTGCAATTTACAAGAAATATTTATAATAGTAAAACAAGAGCTCATGCGGCCGGAAAAGGTCATTTGCCATGATAGGGTGCCGGCGGCGAGCGGCGGCGGCCGGCGACTGTCCCTTGCCTCTGTTGTTCATTTTTCTTCCCCTTTTTCCGGGGCCAAACGGTAAAGAGAAACTTAATTGGAGGCTTTCCCGCCGACTCTCAGGCTCAATGAAAAATTACGAGCTAAACGAGCACACGCTTGGGAATTTTTCGCTCATTCTCGTCGGCACACCAGCGGAAAGAAACGCGTCTTTACGCAAGCCCCTTAAACTTAGATAAATGTAAGCTGACGAACGTAATTTCAATGAAATATACTGCTCATTACAAGAATTAATTTAATTCCGCTCTTTTAGCGAATTGTCTGCCGGCGTCGCGGCTCGTATAGGTGTCTTTATGAGCCGCTTTACGTGCCTTTAGGCGCTTTGTTTTGCTTCTTTTTGCGATATTGTCTTTGTTTTTATGAATTATTACTTTATGGAGTTATACAAGTGTTAAAATTATAACTTCTAGGGTTAAGTACTGGTGACCATAACTAAAATCGATGACTTTTTATTATGCATAACAGCATTTACAAAATAGGGCAATGGCGGCCGAGTGGTAACAGCGGGACTGTTACCACTCGGCACACTTACGAGGTTGTAAGTGGGTTCGAACTCTGCTAGGCGCAATACTTTGTGTAATTTATTTCATCACTATAAGGGTGAAGGAAAACATCGTGTGGAAATCGGCATATCCTAGAATGAATAATTCGAAGGCATAATATGACATCTACCAATCTGCACTAGGCTCGAACGTGTGGTGGATTACAACCCACTCTACAAGAGAGCAAGCCTGTGCCCCAGGCATGCGAACAATATAATTAAGCTGATTATGGATTATGGATATGCCATTTGTCCTTGTCGCTTTTGTTCTCAATAAGTATCTAGCAGTAACTCTAGCAATTAACAATTCTGTATCAGTTCCATCGACCGTTGCAGTCACAAGCAGATTAGCAATCGACGAACAAGCCTAGACATAAGTACACATGTAAGTTACAAAAGACCCTAATTGGTTAACCAAACCGACGGTGGATTACATTGGATGTTCATAATTGCGCTTTCGGGATTACCCTTCGAAGCAGCTGCATAATTCACGTTGCCACGATTAAGCTAAATGCATTTAATGCATATGCTGCAGCAGCTTTTATGTCTTGTATTTGGTTTAAATGTGTGATTTCATAGATTTAGTGCCGCCGCGCCGTTCAGATCTTATTTCGAACTTAAGTTGCTTAGGTAAGCTGGGGTGTACTTACGGTATTTGAAATGTTTTTCAAATGGTTTCTGTTACTTTCAAAGGACGTCAATGCAGTTGGAGTTGAGTTCGAGATTTTGCTGGTCAAGGATATCAACCTTTTGGTAGCTTGTGGTTATGTTACCACCCACTGTTTTGTTTAGACTGTTCTATATCATTTCAGATTAATAATCAAAAAAGTGCGTAAATATGGATCATAGAATAAGTATACCTAAATGAACAATATTGTGGTCCATACCAAAGGTTTCTTAAGAAATAAATAGTACCTTAGTAAGTACAATTTACGATGCTAAGGTGAAATATGTCTGGAGTGAAAATAATACTGTTTTGCATATTAAACTACCTTCATAATTATTTTTTTCTGAGCACTAACGTATTCCCGTTATTATGGAATTTTGATGGTAGGTACTTTTACATAGAAACGATAAATAATGCAAGGTTCAGTGCGTATGAATTGACGACATTTGCAATGCAGGTACTAACAAATGATTGTTTAGTTACTTTTGAATGCGTTTGGCGTAACTGTAAGGCACGTTTTGAGATTATTGATTTTATATACTGGCCCAGGCTAAAAGATAATTTAAATATGGTTAAACTAGGTACTCACAGGATTCCGGGATCACAACACGGACACTGGTTTATAAAAGTATTTTACACGATATTTTATTTAATTTATTGGTTCCGCGCGCGGAGATAACCGGTCGGCTCACGGTTTGAGTTTGAACTGGTATTTTCTTGTTCCACCGTCAGGTGGCGCAGTTGATGTATTTATTGTCTGTGGCGAGTGGCGGCATATTTGATTCAGGTAATTAATTATTACTGTTCAGACTAAGTTCTGTAAACATTATGTTTATGTGTAAAACCATGGCAATTTTTTTTTGTAATGCTATTTCATATGCCTTGTTTAATGTTATTTCACTGATTGAATGCAAATTTTTATTTGCTTTATGATGGTTTATGTTATTTTAAACTTTTGCCAGTCTATTATAAAAATAAAAAATGTGTGGATTATATGAATCTGTACGATTTCATAGCAATCTATCAAAGAAAAGATTTAGCGAAAGCAAAGTAGACAGAATTACTCACAAAACATCATTCCATCAAAAGTTTCACCATACATTTTATCTTTTCAAATGATTAAAATATCAATGTAAAAAACTACGTCAGCAAAATCTCAGCCAGCGCAAAAAAATGGGTCACCACAACCAAAATATAAACTTCCTTTCCGAATCCAGCGCCAACCACTGTCCTAGCCAAGAGAATCCATTTTAAATTTAGACACGTAGATAGCAAAACTGTGAGGGTTTTATATCTGTGGTCAAGTTCCGGATGAGGCACGGATGACAGGCGGTAGACATTTTAATTAAAGGCACCAGAGAGGATCCTCGGTGAAAGACTCCAACTTGATTAAAGTAACTCTCGGTTCAATACCGGGCGGGATTAATAAAAATGTGGAATATGACATGCGTGTACCTCGAGTATTTGTTGTAAACATCCTTTTTCAATGTATGGCTTGCGGTATTATTTGTTGGTTTACGTTGTATTATTTCATTTTTTTCAATACATGGCAAGGACAGATAATAACAGTGAATGAAAAAGAAATAAGTCATGTTGATAAAATAGAGTTTAAGAACAATAATACGATTGATAAGTACGTCTGAAAACAAATTTAGTAGATCGTGTTGGGATAGTAAGATAAATAATGAATGTTAAATTAAAATGTTGGACAAGTCAGTGCAAATCCGGGTCCGTCTACATTTTAATTTTAATTTATAATTTGAGCTTGATACTTTGACCTATATTACAAGCTAAGCATTTTTCTTCTATTTTATGACTTCAAGAAACAAATAAAAATGCCGTCTTTTTCTTTAAAGAACAAGAGTTGACTGTTATGTTCTCCTGAAATTAAATTTAATCCGAGTAATACAACATTTGTTTCATGTAAGCCACTGCATGTATTATGGACCATGATGAAAGAAATGCGCAGTATGCTTACGTAGATTTTGCGACCAGCCACGTGCGGTTAGAAGGCCCGAGGATCAGTAGTCAGGCTTTGAGGGTATACTGAGCGAAAATATTTGTATCATAATAATAATATACCTTTTCTAGCAAGAATATGGGTAAGCTATCGTTTACCTTGCAGGTACACATATGGAAAGTTGTAATATACCTTGAAATAGAGCTAAACTGTGGAATTAAATAGCATTTATTTTAACATAGCATTTGATTTTGTAACGAGAAGGTAAAACACTCGCTTTGCCCACGCAAGTTAAAGATATAATTTTAATAAAAATAATGTACATTAAAGTATTCTCCTCAAACGGCACATTTTAGTCTAAATATAAAACCCTTTTTACATTGTCCCAAATTGCTGTTTACTCACATTTGCTTACCTTTATAAAACGTGAACATTTACCATCGTTTGAACTCCGGCGTGGGATCAAAATAATATTCTAAAAGTATAAAGAAAATAAAAGTAGATCTTAAAATCAAACAACTATACACTTAACAGAATTTATTTCCTTATATTTTAACTGTTTCAATTTATATTATTTACAAATTATTTATCACAATTTCACAGTCAATACATACAAAGTTATTTACAACATTTTATTTTACAAACATTTACAACTAGGTGTACAGTGCGGGACAAATTCAGGGTAACAATTATTACAACAACAAAAAATAATTGAAAGCTTAAAATACCAACAGTTCATAAAGTTAAATTAAAAGTTAATAAATACCTATCCAAGCCAAGTCTCAGGTTTATTTATTTCTAATAGCAGCGTTTACGAGATCAACTGTTCCAACCAGCGATTAGTATTCTACAGGTCACACAGTCATCTTAGGCCAAGTCTTACCCAAGTCTGGTGTTAATGTCTGCGGGATTAAGCCATCGAGGCTAATGTTCCTTACCAAAGTAATTTTAAACTCTTGAAAATTATTTACTGAATTTTTGTTTTGCTACTAATGTTGAACGAAGTATTTTTGGCATGTTGTTGGGGTTAATGTAGAACAACGTAACATCTTTTGGTGTTCCACTAAATGTGTCCGGCAGTGTAAAGATAAAAAAAAATGGCAACGGTTTGTAGAAAGTCTATTCGCCGTTAAACTACTAGCCAAAACTGTTTTGGCCAAAAAGATTTTTTGTTTACGTTTTATGTTAAAACCTTGATAAAACGAAGTTGAATAAATGTTTAACATTAAAAGCCTACGTGTGTTAGGAATGGTTTATTAACTTTAAAACGAAAACGAAAAGCTCACAAATATAAAATTTTAGGTTTTAACAAAAAAAAAAACAACTTGCAAAATGAAATTTACTTGGTTGTAACAATGAACAAAATTTCAACAAACCGTTAGCTAAGACGAGACTCCACCACAAGCTAAGACATTTCTCATTTAGCCGTGTTCTGCTTAAGTTGCAAGCGCAATTTGTAAGCTGCAGGCAGACGCTACAAATGAGCTGAAGAATCAGTCCTCTCTTAGAATACTGATCGGTAAATGCAGGAATTTAAACTTGACTACAGAATGTTGTACTTTTTAAATATTTAACAAAATAAGGTAGTAAAGTTATGTAAATCAAGTACTTGCCGACCACGATAGGGATGAACACGAGCCAAAGACCTCTATCCGTCAACTTTCACTTAAAAAAATACATTAAGAAAAAAAAAATATTTTCCAAGAATATTTATTACTGTTATTGTCTTGTTGTTATTTTCATATAATTATTGAGTTACCTACTTAAAAAGCGTTAATGAAGTCATCATAATTATGGCGCCATCACGTTACCCTTATCGTGATCGCATAGTTAATACAATGATAAATAGAAACAATACAATAAATTGCATAAAGAACTGCTCATTAATGGTGTCAGCTGTTAATGTGCCCCAGACATTGTCGGCGTTGCCACTTTGTTTGCCAATTCTTACCCACGTAAAAGTTTTGGAGATTTAAAATAGGTGGATAAATATAAAAATAACCCTTCTGCGACAGCCGGGCAATAATTGACTTTGACTAAAATTCATAGTTTAATAAAATCATACAGAGGTTTACGCATGATGACAAAAAATCAACGAATCATTTAATTCATTTATGGTTTCATTTCATTATCTAGGTCAAAAAGATTCGCAGAAAATATCTACAGACGCCAGCACATCTGAACATCCTACCTCAATCAGTCTTTCTTTAATAGATGTTCAACCTTATCCCAATAGTAGAATGTTAATGTTCGATTGGTAAAATTTGACAGATGCAGTTTGACCTGCTGGCGTCTGTACTTATTGTCATAATGTGCAATTATTCTATAAATGTTGGTAGAAATATATAATTACGAATTTTATGATTAGGAACGTAAACCAACAATCAGGCGTGATCGATTGACGTCACTTCTATTAAATTATTCTATGTTTACTATTGATTGGCTATTGTCTATCATAGAAGTGACGTCACCAAGCAGATGCCATGGGCAAATAAATATTTATAATGAAACCTTTATTTTCAATAGAAATGAGATTTTTATTAAAAAAAAAAGTACATAAATACTTCGGCAGGTTATTATAAAATAGTTTTGCCAAATAAGTCATCATGCCTATTGGCTTTTCCATCGCTTTCACGATATCTTATTTACAGTTTTACATGATGTCTCATTTTTAACTGAGGAAGAGTCACGTCTATAAAGTAAAGTCATATTTACATAAACAATATTTTTCTATACACATCTATACACAACTCTCTGGTCCGGGTATTTCTTCAGCTATAAGATGTTCTCGCCTACTTAACGTCATATTACCTAATGAGATGGGTGGCTTACTTAAAACCGGCTTTGGTGGTGACAGTACCTGTGGGAAGAAACAGTTGTTTGATTAAAATCTTCAAAATTAAATATCTACTGTTCATAAACGTAGAAACTTTTGTATGAAACAGGGCATTTTTTTATTGACTATATAATTTTATACCTTTGTAGTTTTAGTCATCAGTAATCATATACTTAGTCAACTGTAACAGTTTGCGTGTCAATTAGTAACACCATGTTCATAATTATAGCCTTTTTATTGGGCCTCGTTCAAGGAGACCCGGGACGTCAGGCGGCGTTACACACGATGTGGATCTTTACACATCGCCGTATGTTTATGTTTCCGGCAGCCAGCTTCAAGTACCGCCCCCACTAGACATCTCGCGTCTACTTGAACAATGCCTAAGTCTCTTCGCACACAAGGCGATGCAAGTCATTCATTGACGCGTGCCTGTGTACGAACTTCTATGGGTTTGTATTGCGATAGTCATCTGGATATCAAAGTCGTACGGTACGGACTTGCGTCGCCTTGTGTACGAAGGGGCTTACTCTTAATCTTATATTATGTTACTTCGAAGATAGAGATATTTATTTCTTACAATCTTGGACTTTTATCATCGTCAGATTTTGCATGAAAACATAAAAATGCCATGAGCTTGAAATTGATCATAACTTTTTAGTCGACGATCTTATAAAACAGTAACTATTTCATTAATTTACACCCAATACTTCAAAGGTACTTCATTTTGTCCACAGTTTATGAGTAGACTTTGCCGAAGTACCTACTGTAATTATACGCGGAGTATCTAGTCTATGATATAATTAAACCTTCGTTTTAATGAGTCAGTTTTTTCACGTCGGGTTAGCGAGCGTTTTTAATTTAATAACATGCCTAGTACAAATACGTGGTATGTGGGTCATGCTCCCACTGAAAAGCTTAGTGTTTAGATATGAAACGGTGTTTGTATTCTCAGCAGTTATGACATCGGGTTTTGCACACGTAATGCGATTCTTTAACTTTGTTTTGTTTGCTTTAAAAGATGAGTTTTTTTTTTCACCTACAAGGCTTTGTCGTTGGCTTCGTTTAAATCCTGAAATGTGCAGGCTACGGCAGAAGGCCTCCAAACTGACTTGTCGTCATGCCATTGTATTAGGGCCAAATGGGATATGTATTCATTCGGCTAATTAAGACATGGACCCGCAAACGGTTAAGATTCGTCCAGATTGGCTTGTTCGAAACTCTAACATGACTACAAGAGCCCTGACTATTGATCCACAGACACGGCTCATGTAGATTGAACGACGTGAAAAAGAAACCATAAGATTATTTACTACTGTAAATGCCGACGTTGTACATTAAACAACCAGCTTTAGAATCAAAGTCTCTATAGTCAATACAGATTGCTTGATAATCACTAATTATGTAAACAAGCTACACGAAAACCGCACCTACTCTTCTTCTCTTACAAAAAAAGTGTAAAGCCACACTACTCAATACTCACGGGTCGCTGATCGTCGAGCGCTGCGCTCGCGCGCTCGCTCCCCCACTCCTCGGTAGGGTGAAGTGCGCCATTTTTCGCGCCCGCCTCTGTAACGCACTTTATGCTCGGTGGGGCCCCGTCTGTGTGCAAAACATTTGATACTGCTTGATTATTACACTTAGAAACTGTTTGTGGTAGGAAAGAAAGGGAAGAAAGATTCTTTTGATCATGGAGTTTTCTCGGAATAAAATTAACCGTTGACTGACTGAACTAAGTTCATCTTGCACCGCAAATCAGTGTAAAAGTATGTGATTTTTTTTGAAAACATTGTTCTAAATAAGATATAGACGAGCATTTGTACCGTGTATAGTATAAGAATATGATAGAATTGGCTAAGTAAATGTAAAGCATATATGTACTTCGATTTTAAATACTCCTTTCCCCTAAAACATTAGGTAATTCAATGTTTATGATATATTTTTTTCTAAAAGGAATACTTTTTGCCGGATTATTCACCTAAATGCTAAAGGACACTTTTTCTTCTTTCGGATACAATTCAAAATCGGCAAAGTTATTAACGTTTACGTCACGTACTCGTGTCAAATATTAGAAAAATAAGATAAAAAGTAATAACAACCCTAAGTTCGGTGTTTTATGAGCGAATTTACGTCACGTCACGACTTTTAAGATGAGGATTACAAAAACAAAGAAAAGATTATCTACTTCGAAAACTTCAGGTGTAAAACCAGTTTTAATCTTCATAAAAATGTGTTTAAAACCATATTATAGCTTTAAAACGCGATATTAATTCCGAACTTTCCTCATAAATCTTCACTGTTCTATCAAAAAATTGATATAATTTTTACGACGACGAGGACGTGAAAAGTGCCCCGTTCAATGAGATTTTTAGCGCCATTTTTAAACTTTTATGCCATAGGATCAACTTGAAACATTGCATACTACCTTTCGCTCCTGTCTCCTCCTTCAATTTTGTATGTAAAAATAGCCCTAACTTCTACCATAAAGTTGGTTTTTTTAAAGTGGTGATACGATTTAAATTAATTAAAAGTTGGAAAATAAATGAAATTTCTTTTTAATTTAAAAGTTGCCGCAGTTGTGAAACATGAAAGGGAAGGCATTCCTCTTGCAACGTTATTTTATTCCTTTGAGGATGTGGCAGCGAACCTATTAATTATCTAGGTGAGTAAAGGAGTTTCCTTTCAAGTTACATTAGGATAAATATAGACTTGAATGAGGGAAGTATGTAACTTTATGAGAGGTGTCTTAGGATGTGTGTTCTAGTGAAAATTCTGTAGAAAGTCAGTATTACTTTAAAAGTCTGGGATTAAACATTGAAATAATACTGAAAATTATAAATTAGCGCTTGACTTTGTAGTATTCATTTGATTTTAGGATAATATGTTTTTTTAAATGTAGCTAGATCTGTGGTTGCCTTTTTTCGGGGAATAATCATCAAATAGTCAGCCCGATGTAGGTGGAGCGGAAGGGACGGTCAAACTTGTTTTCTTATGATAATTATTTTTAGATTAAATCATTTGTGCTGTCATCTGGTATTATACTAAGCTGAGGCCCATTTGGCACTACAATATTTAATTATTCTGTTTACTTTTAAAATATTCAACAATTTTTTTTCTGCTTCTTTACTTAAGTGGAGGGAGGCCTTTGCCCAGGAGTGGGACAGAGCAGGCTAGTAACAAAGCGTTACTTGATTGACGTAAAACCATTCTGATCCTTCAAATTCCCTTTGCGTTTCTCGGACGCGGAAATCTCTTAAGCCTTGGTCAAACAGACAGGCAATCGCGAATCGACCGAGTCCGAAGCGATAACGAACCGATACGAGACATCAAACTGGGTGCAGCGAACCGAGGCGTGGCAGTTGTATTAGCTGACTTTTTATGAACGACGTCAAACAGAGCAAATACGCCTTCGCCACGTCTTCGCATCGGTTCGGTCACGCTATCGGATCGCTTTCGCTTTTCTATGTGACTGGATTCAAACAATTGACAGGCCTCTTGGTCTAGTGGTTAGTGACCCTGACTGCTATGCCGGAGGTCGTGGGTTCGATTCCCACCCAGGACAAATGTTAGTGTGATGAGCACAATCATTCATCATTTTTTCGTCTGGGTGTATTTTATCTATAATATGTATGTATTTAGAAATATATAAGTATGTTTATCAGTTGCCTAGTACCATAATACAAGCTCTGCTTAGCTTGGGACTAGATGGCGTTGTGTGATAGTTGTGGAATATTTATTTATTTAATTATTTAATTCCATACAACGCCTCGCTTCGTATTCGCCACGCCTGTCTGTTTGACAAAGGCTTTAAATCATTGCCTCTTTCACATTCCCACTTAACTGTTATTTTCCATCTTTTTTTAGTAATAAACTATTTTTAATTTTAATCAACATAAATAAAGGAGAATATTCCATTTATACAAATGGTATCAATGATTCTTGGTGCAACCGAACCAAGCACTTGCCGAAACTCTCTAATGCAGGTAAGAGATCTATTGAGCAATTAAGACATTGTAACTCCACCAATAAAATTAGCCAGTGAGCAAGCAACGTTTAGCATGAGAATAGTCGGACCACAACCGCAAATGACGATCGAACGGACTCCAGTACCCTCTGCTATCTTCACTGAGACGGTTTTATACTCCACTTGTAACCGGAATCTCACTCAATAAAATCGCTTTGACGTATGTCGGTTGTGGATAAGTACTGATTGTACTTCGGTTAGAATTGGATGAGCATGTCGTAAATGCATAGACTAGAATCTAGTAGACGATATGCGGCGTGATTCTTTTAGTGGCACTAAATTGGGGATTCGAAATCTATTAACTTTTATTCGAAACTTAACTTATGCTAATATAGACCATTTTGCTTTAATTATTTTGAATCGCAAACCAAACGCCGCATCTACGACGGAGTCTCAGTTAAAGGACAAATAAGCATGTTAATTTTCCCAAATTTTCTATGTTCCCTTCGCCTACTCTTCATTAGTAAATTACCCGTGCAAAGCTGGCGACTCCGTGAATATAATAGAAATAAAGCAGAACAATTAACCTGTCAAACCTCAATCATTACAATTTGTAATACGTTTGTAATCAAAACCTACACATAAAACGGTTAAAAGAAAATATGAAAAAAGAAAAATCCTATTTCAAAAATAATATAACAGCCACATTTTTCATTTTTAACAACCATTCCACGACCTTATTCCACAGAGTTAGATCTTAGAATGATTGATGGTGATTCAGAGACAATTTTTCATCTTAGAATCAATGTAGACAGGAATCCGAAGGAGCTTACCTGGCGGTGGATTCAATATGTCGGGCTGCGCTTGCTTGGGTGGCTTTAGAGTGTATGCTACGACGTACTGGCCGTCGCCCGCGTTGAGCTGCAGCTCCGACGACTGTTGCTTTGTTGGTGGATTACTCCTGGTTTGTACAAAATATTAAAGTTGTAGACAGAAAATAAAGCAGCTAAGGTGAGTAATGATATTTATCATTTTTACTTATACGAGGTTTGTGATGGGACGAACACTTAGGGCCTTTCCTACTCCTGAAAGCCAGAATCAACGGTAGCGACCACAAGAATAGTTCCGAGACAATGAAACTTGATGAATTACCGGGGAATGAATTTAACTGTTTTGGATCCCACAACGCAATCAATCAGACAAAAAAAGTGTGGCACTCGGGGACTGCCGCGGTAAATCTATTGCATAGCATTTTTTATCAACTTATGCAATTATAATTATTTATTTATTTCATTTGTGAAAAATAAGAAAAAAATATGGCCTGCCGCGAATATTTAACGAGAATATTATCCCATCGTTGCTCTATGGGTATTTACTCTACTAATTAGACTATGATCAACCACGTCAATCAAGTGAAACGTCAAGAAAAAAATTCATTCATTAAAATTATTCATTCACGTTGACAAGTGACAGTTACAGCGTTCGGTTTATTTTCGTTACGGAATTTCTCAGTCGCTACGTTCAAAGCCCGCTATCAAAACTAAGCAATAACTTAAAAATAGCGGAGAAGTAAAAAAAAACGTAAATACCACTTCCCTCAAGCAGGAGACAGCAAGGAGAGAGGAGAGAACAAAACAAGGCCTATAGGCACAACGACATTTAAAACTGGGATAAGCCCAGTTTTATTGAGGTAATGCTCATGTTTTTTAAATCTATATAGATGCTAATAAAATGATTCAACTATAGGTTTCATTGGAATTAAGATTTATTCATCACCGTCTGCAGTTTCAGAAAATAAAATTAAATATTTCCAGCAGGCGGTTGCTGAGAAAAAACTGTTTATGGTGTGATTGTGATTGTTCTGTCTGTGTTAGGTGATTTGTGTTGTGTTAACTATTAACTGGTCATTTCTATCAGTCACTAACACATATTGTTTTAATACAAGGGCCTTAGCAAATGTCCCTAAAATCATATTATTACATAGAGTATTTACTTCCTTCAAACGCGCTCTAAAATTCATTAAGTTCACTAAAAAAGGATCCTTCATAACTGAGACACGCTACGTTACATAATCAACCGCAGACTGCACTCATACAATTTTTATTATAAGTAACCGAAATCGATTCCCTTTGATTTAACCATGCCCCAAATGTTAAATTGAGCCATTAACGTCCTGCACGTTTAAATTAAATGAAATGCCTACGTACTTACAGCTTGCGAATTTGATTAAGTTACGAGTACATTGATTTGTAACCATGCAGATTGTAGGTACGTCTGTTTGGTAATAGATGAATTTCCAACGTGTTCAATCCATGATTTGGTCGATTAGTTATTAATTTAATTGTGTTATAAAGACTGTGACTAACGGAAGTAGGTTAAGGTTGGTAATTAAGATTTTGCCCTACTTATTAAAAAAATAATCCAAACTCAAAATGTCTTAAGTCGCTTAATTCTGTCAGTAAGCCTTTATAGGCTGGTCGCGGGACTCACGAATTACCGTGACCCCGGTACGTAAAGGGCTATTGAAGGACACCGTGGATTTTAGTCGGTACGAGTCTGACAGTCCCTCCCGCTCTGCCCTGGGTGGGAGGACTCTTGTGATGATTTTACCACGTAAAAAAAAAGCCTTTATAGGCTAAGGCTTCCAAACGACGAAAATTAACCGTTTACATCTAAAATTTGAACCCGTCTGAAGTTGAACCCGTCAGTTCTTAAATTAATGCGATTTATTTAAATGGCCTGTATATACCGCATGTACCAGTACCTGCTTTTGAACTTGTGTGGTGTGATTTTTACAAATAATAAAAAACCTCTCATGAACCTATTTACAGAATGGTATTCAATCTTTTTGTTGGGATGATGGACAAGCTAGCGCTTTTCCCTACCAGTATTTTTACAATATTTAGTCTACCAAAAAGCTGATGGATTAAAAGTAGGTCAAACATACAAAAACGCGTGTAACAAACACTGGTACAATAGACAGGGAGTTAGACTTTTGTCAAGCTGCAGCGACTGCAGTGTTGCAGCAATGTTCACGTTTCTGAACGTGAACAAACACGGCTGTTGACGTTATTCAGATTGCAAGGACATGGAACTTGCGACTCAAGTTGGGAAGTTTAATGATGTGCCAAATCTGAAACTATGTAGGTATTGCGGTACTTACTATTGTTAGTACAATATATTTTGGCACAGTTCATTTGAGAACTTTACTGAATATTTATCACTTGGCATAGTCTTAGCAAATTATTGTAAATAATGTATGTGTAATATGTAGGAATATTTCAAGTTTCATCATTCGTGTAAAACTGTGCAGTACAATTATTTTATTAAAAGTGTTTTAAAGTCTGGCATTTAATTTTGCTAATACACAGATGTAATAAATTATTGATAGTGTTGGTATGATTCTATAGAGTTATTTAATGGTTTAATTTAAATTGACATAATTGTTACTTTAAGGATAAAATTCACTCAGGCATATTTAAATCGAGTTACTTTTTAAGCCAACTTTCCGGTACGTAGAACTAACATTACAAATTAAAATTGAGTCGGAGAATTTCATGAAGTAAGCCGTTAAAGGTAAACATAAAATTACACGTTGAACATTAAAATAATCATTAAAATAAGAAAGGGCGTTTCAGTAAATAGGATTGTGACATAGTAGGAATACTTTGCTTAATTACGGCACGGCACACACACACGGCACGTTTGACGCAGTGGCCAAGCAATTGGACTGCTGCGCTGTGTGTCGCGAGTTCGATCCCCGCACCGAACAAATATTTGTATGATCTGCATGTAGTTGTTCCGGGTCTGGGTGTTTGTGTATGTGAGTTTCTATGTTTGTAAACGCACTCACGAAACGGGAAATTCTGAGTGTGGGGCAACGTTATAAAAAATAAAAATACGAATGCTGCGAAATGGATGATATCGCATAACAGACATAACCCCGTGGTCCATAACTCAAAAAGCAGATATCTGCCTAGCTAGTTCGGCTACCAGTCAAACCGGGTACAGCTGAAAATTAGTATCTTACATAGAACGACTGCCTATCGCAACTCCACAACCCAGTAACTGGGTAATACGATACCCCATGATGACTAATTGTCAGACTTCTTTTGACTAACAGTAACGACTGTTAAAGATCTACAAATAACAGCCGGGACCAACGGCTTTAGGTGGTTTCCGAAACACGCAGGAACCTCGCCATGACAGATGGTCACCCATCCACAGACCAACCTCGGCAATCGCGGCTTAACTTGGAAGATCGGCGTGTGCGGCTGTAATTATTTAGCTGAATATATGAATATAAGAATGTTCTTACCTCTTTCTGCGTAGGAAGAACCCAGTGAAAATGGCCGCGCAGCCACAGATGATGACGGTGAAGATGATCGACCAGAAGGCAGCTTTGGAGACGCCAGCCATCAGACTGTTGCCACCATCTAACATAAAAATTAAAGGGTTATTATTTGCAAATTATATAAAAAGACTGAATTGTAATTTAATTAAACATTATACTTTTAATAACCATGTTTTAGGGAAGTATAAATACTGTTCCAACCAGAATAAAACATCCAATTTCGAAATTCATTATCTAAATATGCATTCAAATTCACCCCTTTGTGGCCCAGAGGATTTATAAAAGCGTGTTCTAAGCGTCTGCATCATTATGCTCATGTTAGGTAAAAAATACATCCGCAGTGTTTTTCACCAGAGCCTTATAATAATGAACCGTATTTAAAAGCACAGTCGGTACTAAACGTACAGTTTTATATGTCGAGCGTGCGTCTCAATAGAACTTAAAACGGGATATCTACGAGTACCATGTTTGTTATTTGTTTTAAATTTTCGATATTTTAGCACTTTAGCAACCACCACGATTACCCCCTACATCCAAACTTATCGTTTATATTTAAAAATAGGTAAGGCCGTATTTAACCAATGCGAATGGCATTTGGAGGTATGCTATATTGGGCACCCGCTGAAATGGCATCTGAACTAATGGCTGAGCTGTTCCATGTACGGCACCTACTCGTATCAATATTTTTCGCAGGTGCCCTAAGCGTTTGGTCGCGGGACTGTACGAATAACCGTGACCCCGGAACGTAAAGGGATAATGAAGGACACCATGGATTTTAGTCAGTACGAGTCTGACAGTCCCTCCCGCTCTGCCCTGGGTGGGAGGACTCATTTGATGATTTTACCACGTAAAAAAAAAGAAAGGTTCTTTAAGAGGAATTCGTTTTTGATGTAGCATTTTATTCCACACAGGGCACCCACGGATTGTATCAGTGCTGGGATTTAAATGTGATCAAGTAACATCATGTTCATTTAGATTGAGGAACCTAAACGCTTCATCTTATCTCTATTGTACCAAACCCATAAATAAAGAGAAAAAAAAAAAAAAAATCTCTATTGTACCAAGAATAGACAAATATTAACCTATACATTTTTACATTTTCTGTGCCTGAGTATGGCAAAACCCGAAGAGGATTTAAAAATAGAAACATTTCTTTTCTATATTTGAAACATCGCCGTGCATGTGACGACAAAATTCTTTCTAAACTCTTTCATAAGACCATTTCTATACTTGCACTATACATGCCAGGCCTGTTGGTCTAGTGGTTAGTAACCCTGACTGCTATGCCGGAGGTTGTGGGTTCGATTCACACCCAGGACAAATGTTTGTGTGATGAGCACGATCATTTGTTCTGTGTCTGGGTGTAATATATCTATAATATGATATATATTTATTTAGAAATATATAAGTATATTTATCAGTTGTTTAGTACCCATAACACAAGCTCTGCTTAGCTTGGGACTAGATGGCGTTGTGTGATAGTAGTGGAATATTTATATTAATATTTATGCATGTACCGAACGAAATATGAGTGAAATCATAAACACTACTGTCTCGTATTTGAGACAACCTTGCTTTGGTTAAGACGCGAGGTTAAGGATGAACACTATTCTAGTTTTTGTACAATAGTTCTAAAGTACATTTGCTACATAAATCAAATTCATTTGAAAGTACCCAAACAGGTATTATTATCATTGTGTTAAACCTACAAATGTTGAACGGCAATTAATCATTTCTTTTTGAGTTCATCATTTAGCACTTCTTTTACTTCTGACTAATTTTGATAGATGTGTTTTCTTTGATAGGAGTACAATTCCTTGGCTTTTAAAAACTCTGTATCTTGAATTGTAATTTGTTTCACGAGAAAAATATACACACTTTCTGATTTCCCATGTAGCTGTTTTGCAATATTATGATGAACTAATCTGATGACGGAGTTGGAAAGTGGTCATAACTTCTCTGTAATGAAACGACACAACCTCGTCAAGTGTGGACTCGTTTGATTTGTCATGACAAGCATTTTGATTTTAAATAGTAGTTCTCTTTGGAAACAAGCAAAAAAATATATTTCTTTGATTACCTAGTTTCAATTATTTAGCTCAATAAATGCACAGAGTTGGTTAAGTCAGAGTTGATAACAACAAGTATTAACACAATGGTTAAAGAATGATTCACGCAACACTGGGCCGTGGGCCTTCCGTGTACCGTCCGGGTCCCGGACGGGACACGGTCGAACATTGTGGTGTACTTTTTGTATGAAGTAATTCATACTTGCGGCCCGGACGGGACACGTTCGGAGCATGGTCGAGACACGGTTAAGCACGGAAGTGCACAACACTTCATACAAAAAGTACACCACAATGTTCGACCGTGTCCCGTCTGGAATCCAAACGGCACACGGCCCGGTCCCGGCCCGGTGTAGCGTGAATCATCCTTTATGCTTCAGTTTTATACACGTGTCAAGTTAGGCAATTAATAATAATAACCTTTGAAAATCACAAGATCAATCATTCGATTTAATCAAAGAAACCCAATTCCAAAACCGTGAACAATAATAGAAAACACAAATAGGTACTGAAATATAAGTTTTATTAAAGAAAGAAAATCAGCTTTCGAATTTACCCACGCTTCTGATTCAAAGTAACATCATTATCGATAAACCATTACTAAATAGTTCGATTATAAAATTATTGAACTTAGTAACGTTGCAAAAATTTATAGTGTATGATTCCTACAGGGTGAACTTTTCTAGTGGGCGTAGATGGCCTCATCTGAAGCTATGATAAATAGCGAAAAAAAACGCCTCTCGAGCCCAATTTTGATGAAAATAAAATAGCATTTTAGCTTTTTTTACATTTTACCAGTAGAGGCTTAATATTAAAGTACTCGTATCTTAAAAAGGATTCTGACAAAAAAAGCTCTTCCATTAAGTTTGCTAAAGTAATAACTACTTCCCAGAATATTATTTTGCAGAAGACGAATGATACGAATTCAGGATACTAATGGTGCAAAATACATGGGTATACTCATAAAATATATATACTTTTTATTTACCAAATTAGATTGTCAGATTTTGGGACGAATTTATCAAAAATTCAGCACTTTTAGTTTCCACCAATATCAATATTTTTTGCCATTCCTAATTATTTAGGATAACGGCCATACAGGCCAACTTAAAAAATCATCCTGTATTTTTGATAACCAAACAAAACAGAAGCCTTTACCTTATTATTAGTACAGAATATTACGATATTGGATGTCAGACGATTAATTAAATTTCACTATTCTATCTCACTCTAACAGCCTTGAATCTGGCAAGTGTAAGGGAGACGGAATGTTTGTGTGTCGCTATTTAGTAGGTTTGGATTTACGTCTAGCTATCTAGCAGATTGCTTGCCTATTGTCTTGCTATTGATAGTAAATTGCGCTGGCCGTAACACGCCATGAAATTAGTTTGCTGGCCATCGAAAAGGGTTTACGAGATATTTCCAATTAATTATCTTAAAATTTTGTGAAGTTAATACAATGGACAGTCTCCCTGGCTGAGATTATAAAATGTCCAGATACCGTGTTCAAAACAAAACGTAACGTTTTATTGAAGCCACTGTTTATAAATATTGGAGTGAGCGCCACGCATGCATTTAAATGGTTTCCTTGGAGATGTTCACTTGTTTTTACGTAGGAATCGAACGACGAGATTAATTTTTCTTTTGGCTTCAATTCTCAGTGGCTTACTAGGAATCTAGACATTCTATAATCTAAGGTCCGTGCCGGGGTCGCGAAACTCACGAATTACCGTGACCCCGGTAAATAAAGGGCAATTGAAGGACACCGTAGATTTTAGTCAGTACGAGTCTGACAGTCCCTCCCGCTCTGCCCTGGGTGGGAGGACTCATTTGATGATTTTACCACATAAAAAAACGGTCCATGGTAAATTATATTTTGCGAATTACTACTAGTGATCAGGAAGTTTGGTTAAAATTCTTAGTTAGCTCAAGTCAAGCTCGACACGCGCCAACTTTACCTTCACTTTAGGCACAGTTTATTTATAATTTGACATAAATGCCCACTGTTCAAGAAACTTTAGAATGAATCATTCGTTATTTAAGGATCTGTCAATTCTGGCTAAAGTTAGGGCTACTTCGAAACGAATTCGGAACATATTTCCACGGATTCGGATCATACGCAGTGCGTAACCACTCCGACACAACATTCACCACATACCTGTTCTCCTTTCAGGATCCTGATACGCAAGGGCATGCAGCATGATACGATCCGAAGCTCCCTTATCATTCCTGGAATGCACCGTCAACCTGAGCGCACTGCCACTGGTCCATAGCACCCCGGCCGGTACTAGGAAAACGGCCACACCGTCTAGGATTGCAATATAATAGAGAGGGTTAACTGTCTAGAAGATTGTTACTGCAGGTCTTGGCTGTTAAACTGGGTAAATGTTTGTGAATTGCTTTTGGATGGGATTATGGTTAATGGTTTTTGGACTGGTATTGAGGGTATTGTATTTAGTAATAGTATAGAAGTTACATTATTAAGTTCATAGTCTACTATCATGCTATTAATCCTCTATAAAAGAACCTATAACAATTAGCTTATTGCCAACATTAAAACACTCAATGCTATAATGATCATTATATCATCCAAACGCGTGTTATAATGAATTTCAAAAAAAGAACATTCTCATGCAATGACATTTTTACCACCAGATCGCTAACATTTTGAAAAAAGAACAATAAATTGTAGACTAATTCGTAATTTCGGATTCTCGTCTTATCGTGTTATTTCCCGCCATCTTGAATTCACATAGTTCTGTACAACACCCTTTGGTATGAAAATCTTTTATAGAGAATTCACATCATGATTGTAGATAAAGTCTTGTATGCAACTGTTATAATTAGGTATTAAAACACTCATGTGATACTATTATCACACTCGGCTACGCCTCGTGTGATAAACCCACATTCGTTTAATACCCCTTTAATACCCCTGATTATACAACAGTTGCATAAATAACTAATAGAGCCTTTGTCAAACAGACGATTCCGAAGCGATACCGAACAGATACGAGACGTCAGTCCGATAGCTCGGTCACGCTATCGGATCGCTTACGCTATTCCATGTGACTGGATTCAAACAATTCCAAAGATTACAAATAAAAACGCCACGCTTCGCATTCACCACGCCTGTCTGACAAAGGCTTTATAGCTGTGGCAATAAACGGGATATTATTTTCCCGTCGGTCGCCAGTGGATACAAACGCGGTTTTTTTCTGTTCGTCACCAGTGATGACAATTGACAAATGGGAAAAGACTTTGTAAAATTGCCCTTGAATCTGGGGGCACGGCAGTGCCCCAGCCAAGTCTCGAGCAAAACGGGCACGGCCGTACCATCTTTTCTCGATGCGATTCGCGGCTGTTTCGCCCCCCCTATATCTTCGACGTGGACAAAGCTAGGAGTTTAGGTTTTCGGTGAATAATAGTAGGCATTAGAACAAGCTTAAGTTCGAAATTACATGCCAATTGAATTAATAGTTTAGGAGTTACGGTCGATCAAAGTTACACCATTTTGTCACTCACTCACTGACTCACTGACTCACTGACTCACTGACCGATCATCAAAAATCTAAGGTACTTCTAGCAGACTTAGAAACTTCAAATTTTGCACCAAGATAGGTCATTAGCCACATATAAAGGAAAAATTATAAAAACATTAAAAAATAATATACCATAGAAAACAATTTTATATTTGCGGTTTGGCAAGAACATTATGTATGGATTTTGACTGCATTGTTAACTTTGTTCGTTGTTTAAGTATTCAATTGGATGAATAAATACATGGAATAGAAAAGAATAATAAAAATGTAATACATAGACTATAATTAATTGATACATAAAGTTCATAATTCATTAAATTAATAAAGCTAAAACTCCATTGTATTGCGATAAATTTCGATTGTATGCGCGCTCGATAGATGGCGTTGTACCTGTCTGAATCGCGCTATGGTTTCGTTACCGAGCGCAGTATAAGTAGTACTTTAAAATAATTCGATAATTTTCATTTGATAGCGCCACCTACCTATGAAAAACCATTTCGAAACTAAAAAAATATTGTAGCTATATTCGGAGAACTTAAGTTAGCCGGATTAGATAGTAGATTTATTATTGTTACTGAAACAGTTATTTAGGCGAATAGTTTATTAATATAACATAGACATAGGTAGTTACAATATCTAGTTGTTTACGTGTTATTTAGTTTAGTTATATTTATTTTGTAAGTTAGTAGATTTATGTTTATTTAGCTCGTTGAAAAGAAACAAAAGAGATAGAGAATGGGTTCTAAGCAAAGCAGTAGCTGAAGTCCAAGAAATTATGAGGTCACCTAAAAAAAAAGAAAGAAATACACTTACAAAAAATAAATGAGATCCCACCAAAAACATTAAAATAATGTAAAAAAATGCCAAGTCTCTCGATGCAGTCTTTCCATCGTAAAAAGTTTTGAGATCTCATAGAAGCCAAGTCCTATTCAAATTATTTTGTAGTTATAAATCAACATTTAGTAATTGTATCAATAGTTTTCTTTATATTATAATTATAGTGACTTGGCAATGAGCACCCTGTCCAGTCCAATGAGCAGTCCTGCGCAGTTTACTAGTCTTGGATGAGACTGACTGCCGTTGCCGAAATTCGGTTGGGACGACACGGATAAACCAAAAGAAAATTAATTTTGTGATACACTTGAGAGCAATAAAATCGCACACCCCTTGTAATTTGGTTTATTACTGATTGTTTTCTAAAATCGAAAGATATTGAGTAAAAATCATTAGACAAAATTAAAGCATACAAGCTTAGCTTTACAAAAACATAAAATTAAAATCATTGACCTTCACGTAACTTACAAAAACCGACCGTACACCGAATTCCCCAAATTCACGCGTTTGCGTTGTCACTACTTGCACCCTTAGCCGCAGGTATAAAAAGGTCAGTTTATTGGAATTTTTATTAAGTTGCATACCGACGGTCAACGTGATAACATCTCTACTGGAAGCATACGGATTTACTGGAAAAATATGGATACCACGCCCGCAGAAGCCGCTCAAGTTATTGCCTTGCTCGAAGCAGGCCATAACCAAAGTGAAGTTGCTCGACGGCTAAATTTGAGCCGCTACTCTGTTCGTCGTGTATACCAGAGGTTCCAAGAGACCGGTGGCTACATTCGGCGACCAGGATCTGGCCGGCGACGCACAACATCAGAGCGTGATGACCGCTTTCTTGTGACAAGGTCTTTGAGAAATCGGCAACTGAACGCGGTTCAACTGGGACAACAGCTTCGAGAAGTTCGCAATGTCAGTATAAGTCGGTGGACAGTTCGAAGAAGACTAGGTGAAGCAGGAATGACTTCACATCGCCCAGCAAATGGTCCCAAATTGACCACAGCTCACCGACAAGCCCGGCTACAATTTGCTAGGGAACATTTAAATTGGACGTATGACCAATGGCGGGCTGTTATGTTCTCTGATGAGTGCAGAATGACTTTACATGGTCATGATGGACTCTCTAGGGTCTACAGAAGGTCATCAGAGCGATTTTCACAATGCTGCATAAGCGAACGTGTGGCTTTTGGAGGTGGATCGTGTATGTTTTGGGGTGGCATAATGTTGGACACTAAAACTGACATTGTATTCATCACTACGGCGAATACCGGCCCGAGATCGAGAAGTTTGACGGCTGCACGATACGTCGAAGAAGTGCTCGAAGAACATGTGAGGCCGCTTGCGTGGCTTATGGGAGAAGATTTTCTCTTAATGCACGACAACGCCAGACCGCATGTCGCTAGAACGGTTTGCGACTACATGGAAGATGTTGGAATCACCGCGATGGAGTGGCCAGCTCGTAGTCCTGATCTCAATCCGATTGAGCATGTCTGGGATGAGCTAAAAAGAAGAGTTCGAGCAAGAAGCCCTGCTCCTACGCGCCTCCAAGAGCTTCAACTTGCCATTGAAGAGGAGTGGAACGCCATACCACAAGATTTCATGGTGAAATTAATACGGTCCATGAAAAACCGATTAAGAGCTGTAATCAAGGCTAGGGGAGGGAATACACCTTATTAAAAAACAATTTGATCAAGCATTTTGAGTTTTATTTTTATTCTTTGTTAAGCTAAATTGGGTAATTTTATCCGTATGTTGGGTTTTGTGCCCTAAAACTCCCTATGGGTACTTTTTTTACACTGTATTTGATATCATTAGAAAGGTACTGAAGTAAACATTCAAATAGTGTAAGTTTTATTTTAATATGTATTCACATTTATGAAAAAAACTGCTTTAACAACAAAAAGTCAACGTGTGCGATTTTATTGCTCTCAAGTGTATTAATGTTTACGCATGCGGTGTGTGACTTTCAACTCCAAATATGCCGTTTTGTTTCTTCTTGTGCTCATTGCCAAGTCACTATAATTATAATATAAAGAAAACTATTGATACAATTACTAAATGTTGATTTATAACTACAAAATAATTTGAATAGGACTTGGCTTCTATGAGATCTCAAAACTTTTTACGATGGAAAGACTGCATCGAGAGACTTGGCATTTTTTTACATTATTTTAATGTTTTTGGTGGGTATTAATGTTTTCAAATAAAATGGAAAGGTAAGACGTGACTGTATTCACTTTTTAAGGTATGCTGTTTAGAATGTTGTTACTGCAGTTATTTTGCACGATTTGTGAACTATACATATTTTAATAGACGTGTTTTATATGGTTATAACAAAGTTATAAAGTTCAAAATCCCGCTTGCATTTATGAAAGTATGTTTTAATATTTCTTGTTCGTAAAACAACCCGAGGGTTATTTACATCTCAAAATCATAACTTAAAACAAAGTAACTTAAGAATCTATTCACATACAGGTATAGTAAAAGTTTAAAGGAATACTTAGAAAACGGGTAAACTGCTGGGTAAAATGTAGCTGTTATGTATGATGAGTACAAAATAGTTGGACACTTAAATAATGGTGCATAGAATGCAGTCGACGTATGCCCCGATACATTGGGAATAAGAAAAGTGATGATTACACATCTACCCAACAAACTACACGTTATGTTTAAATTTAAGCATGCCGTGAAGCCGTCTATCAAGGACACCGTGGCCCTAAAACGCAGAGGGCTAGTGAAGGAACAGGGTGGACTTTTAGACGGTAAGAATCTGACAGGCGGTTCGACGGAGGCCGTGAAGACTCGTGTGATGATTTACAAACAAAAAAACTTACCAGTCTCATTAGCAGTCACATTGAACCTTATCTTCCCAGTTTCAGAGTCCAAAGCTTCCAACACCACCAGCTGAGGCAGGCCCCCATCGTAACCAGTAACGCAGCGAACAACCAGAGGCTCTCCGAAGTCCTCCCGGCTTGAGTCTTCGATCCAGTTAGACCCGTTGCCTGATGATATCGTGCAGTTTCTCGGAGGTGATGGACGGGCTATAAAAACAGAGATGTAATCGATTTTGTGCTTTATTGATAAGAAATGTACACGTTTTTTTGTACCTAAAAAAAAATTTCCTAGTTCACAAGCCAGTAGCGTGTGGAAATAAAGAGAGAAACGGGACTAAACTACTCACACGGGACAAAACAAATAACAGCAAATAAACAAAATTGTATACAAGAACAAAAATTATTAGAAAGAACAATGAAAAAAAAAACGATTAACAAAACCAGCTATCAAAGTGTCAATTTATTTGGCGTTGGCAGTCTTCAGGTAGTTAAGAACACTGTTGTTCTGTAACTATAAATAATTAATTATAAATGAAAACGCTTTAGTGACGCTCAGGTTTAAGTGTAGGTACTGATTATTTAAAAGAACCTAGTAAAGTTCCAGTTTCCACGAGTAATAAATATTTATACAGCAAAGCCATCATTCAAGCAGTATAACTCCAACTCAAAGTCAACACAGAAATGTTCTTTAATTGCCAAATACTAGCCATACCAACTGCTCTACAAATCTATCAAAATGTTTTAAATATAATTCGTCCAACTTCGTCGATTGGGAACAGGGACCAACTTCAAACTAGTCGGAGATCTAAGCTAAAGATAATTTTGTCTCTAGACAAAAATAGTTCGGAAACTTGTCCCCACGTTAGACGTCTCATTGACTATGTTTGACTTTCTTATTTGAGAGCAAATTGGAATATTTGCTTGGAATTGTTCTTTATTAGTTCGGATCTAGAGTCGCGCATAATTTAGACATTAAAATGTTCAAGACTCCAGACATATTCAAGGCATTGTTGACAATGACTAACGAGGGACCGTTTTGTTCAAATATGCAATGCAATTTCGAAGCTTACATTGTGAGTATCAGCAAACTCTTCTATGTTTATGAATTACTCAAAACTAACTTTTTCTTTCTTCAAAAGTAGACACATATTTTTGGATTGTTCATGATAAAATAGTTGATTTTCATATTTTTTCTGTCTACACAATGCGTTGTGGCGTCGCAACACAAATATTAAATGACGATGATGAATGATAATTACGATATAATGCCATGATTTCTAGCAAAGCCGCCTCAGCCTGATATAATAAACCAGTAAATCAGTTTGATCTTACAGCAGATTGGGCTGATGGACGTAGAGTTATTTCACATAGGTAACAGGTACTCACCAGCAGGAACAATTTGGAATACACAGGGCTGCGCCTGTCTGCCCACAGTGTTGGTACCACGACAGGTCAATGCACCGTAGTCGCGCTCACTGGCGGGGGTGTAACGAAGCTCGCTTATACTACCGTTCACCGTACCTGTTTAGCAAAACAAACCAATAATAATAATAAATCGATTGAGAAGGTCGATTAATTAATTAATAATAGATCGATTGGAAAAACATCGGTAGAAAACCGGCATGTCCTAGAACTCAAAATTCGAAGACAAGTGACATCCGCGCAGTACTGGGCCCGCGCGCTGGATTACCGAGAGTAGGCTTGTGTTCGAGTTGTAGGAACATTATTGCCTGATTATGAGTATCCAAATAGTAATCCTATGATTCAGTAAGGTTCTGTGTGTGCGGGTAATCGAGACCCGACGCTTTTTTTTTTCAATAAAAATAATGGTTTTAGTTCTAAAACAAGTTCTAATGTAATCATAATACCTAGACCTATACAAGAGACATCTTGACCTTATCAAGGCAGATTAAACAAGTAATCCACTTTGTCTTTGACAGTAGGTGTCAATTACAAGAAAAAATAGGAATAATAAAATAAAAGTGGAAAGTTGTCGGCTCAACCTTGACTGAAATGTTTTCTAGTCGATTGCTTTTGTACTAAGGCGATGTTACTGGTATCACTTTCCATCCCATATAATTTTCACTCAATGCTAAAACATAATAAAGGACACTCATATTTACGTTTACGTCACACACTTGTAGTGAGTGGAAGACTGTAGTCTCAATTATATCTGTGTTACATGTCTTTTTTTTTTGTTCAACTTTCGATAATTACAAGTTGTTGTGTGTTGATTAAAATTTGCCAACTATTAGGAGAAAACAGTTATGATATTTTAGGTTTAAAAAGATTCTCATAAACTTGAGCATACACTTGTAACAGAACATCGAGCATTCGCTGCTTTTAATTTTGCCGAACTGAACAACGAACAGAGCCGAGCATGGAGCCAAACATCGCTACGAACATTTCCATGACCTTAGGAACGTGAACACTCTAGTCGGTGGTCGTCATTTTTTTTTTTTTTAATGAAGATGGCAGACTTGACAGTGAGCTCAGCAAACACTTGCCAGAACGTTCGTTAGACTGTTCGCTAAAAAGATCTTGTTTGTTTAACTGTAATGTAACATTCGCAAGAATGCTCATTACAAGTGAATGCTGATTTAATCAGCACCCTATGTGCTTTTTTTTAATCGTGGTAAAATCATCAAATGAGTCCTCCCACCCAGGGCAGAGCGGGAGGGACTGTCAAACTCGTACTGACTAAAATCCACGGTGTTCTTCAATAGCCCTTTACGTTCCGAGGTCACGGTAATTCGTACAGTCCCGGACCCGCAGGCTTTGGCCCTATAGAGGCGGGCCCCGTCACTTTGCTGACACTCTTCGAGGCGCGCGTGGAACACAACGCGCCGTCGACCTGGGCATGTTCCATGATCGGACAGCGAGTTTTATTACACCTTATGTGCTAGACTTATTATAATCCAAATTTGTCTCCAATAAAAAAAATACATTAAAATAATAATCACTTACTCCCAAAACACAAACAAAGAAAAGAACATCGGCAACTTAGCACTCAGTAATTAGGTTCATTTACACGCAGTCGAGTAGCCCAACTGTCCCAAGCTAGTCGAGTGTTTGCAGCAAGTACTCGAGACAGTTCAATCAGCACCTCATGTTCGCACCAGCACCCTGAATATGTAACGAACCGCGCTTCGTAAATGGAATTTCTTTTAAAGACTACACGAACAATTTAAGTTCTGCTTTCCTGTCGTGTTTCTATGTAGGATTTGAGAAAAATATAACATTGAAATAAGATCGCTGGATTATGGAATTTTCTTGATTTCCAATAGCTTTAGAAATTATGTTGTTTCAATTAATTATAAATTGTAACAATCTTAAAATATATATATATATACGGTCGGTATTATATAATTAATGATAAACATACAAACCATATCTAGCAGGTGATACATTGAAGCTCTCGCCACTGTTGTTGAACTGCCATAGGAACGTGACGTCAGCAGGGTCCGCGTGCACCGAGCATCGCACGCGCAGCGCTTCATCTAGCGCCGCCCCCACTACTTGAGGTGACGTCTCACCACATACGGGAGCGTCTAGGTGAGAAATATGAATGTTAAAGTATTATGTTAAAGTATATTGTTTTATAGATATATATTTATACATAAAACCCAAGATGCGTAGTTTCTTGCAAATGTCCATCAGAAAGATTCGTCGATAAAAAACTATACCATATACTCGTGCAAATTGGATCTTATCCGCATACTGATAATTGTTTTTGAATGCTTGCAAAGCAAGTTATGTTGCATCAAACATCTAGTTAATAACACTATTTTGAAAAGCATGCACAATTCAAAATTGTGGCGCTGACTTTGTTTGTAACTCATGGGTTTTATATGTCAATGGTGAATGATACTTTTCAAGAAAAAAAATCAGACTAGTATCCGCAAATATACATACAAATTATGCTGCGAAAGTTCTAAATCTCAGTTATAATAATTAAAACGTTACTGGATATGCGTCCTCATCAGCGTACGTATAATGATAGTAAAGTACGCTCCGTAGTTACCACATGTTCCAATTAAAACATGCCCTCCTACATGACCGTGAGTAACATATACTATTATTTTTGTTATACAAATCCAATTTTCAATCCTAATTTATTTTAGAAACTTTTTAAATAAAATACTTTTCTGGTCATTCATGTCACATGGTATTGTGTAGATAATAATATTTCCGTTAGAGCACAGACTTATATCTGGCTCACTATGAGTACTACTACTGATATATTATACCTCTGGTTCTTTGACATTCACATCTGACGAGAAAACATAAAAACTGTCATAATGACAAACAAAAATGTCTCCGATAAATGTAGCCAAACATTTTTATTTACTCTGAATGATAAAATTAGGTATCACATTGTTAGTCTGGCTTGCGTCTTTGTGTAACAATATCTCTCTGATGTTAACAGAATGAAACAAACGTTCATTGTGTTCTCCCCCTCCTTATTTCGCTTTACATGTATTTAAAGATCGGAGTAGCGATAAACAGTACATAGCCCGATTATTCGCCAACAAAATATCGCAGAATGGAAAAGACCGGATGTGATGGGTATACTACAATTTGGTAACATTTGCATAGTAGCCAAGTACCTTGTAGGTACATCGTTAACTTCGCTACCACGGCCTCCTAAATGACAAGCATATAATATCCATAAATTTAAAAACTCCAACGACCAGTTTTCCTGTCATAAAACGATAAATATAAATCAAGTGAACAATTATTTCGGCAGTTACGAATTATTTCGTCTTCCCTCTCACGTCGGCAATTAAGTGTTGGCCAGTCGGGCGCGGAAGGAAGCTCCTCGATGCGCCAATATAGAATTGTGTCATAAATCACTATGCGGACGTTGTTGTTGATTTACGTACGACCGTGTATAATCAACATATATACCCCCTAATTATAATGGTTTCGTGTGTTCTCCCAGTACGATGGATCCGTTTGCAAACTTTTGAATTAATTACATTAGCCAAACCGCTTCCAAATCCAAGCGCTGTTGCTCTTTACAAAATTTTAACTCAAAATGTAAAAATGATTTCACCTTCCGTTATAGAATACAAACACGGTAAAACCCTTAAACTCTGAACAACGTTTTTGTTATTTAACTTTGATAATTAGTAAAATTGATTTGAATTCCTCCACAGTAAGAAATTTTATTAATCGTCCTCGTTGATTCGTGAAATAAGTCAAAATATTCATTCATATTACAGATCTGAAAGGGAATAAAATAAGTAGGTACTCAACCATTAAAAGTAATGAACAAAATTGTCCTTTTACTTTCGTTATTTCGAATTACCTTTTTATAGCAAAAGGAAGACGTGGTAACGTTATTTCGTTATTCAATAAATCGTTTCTGCGATTCGTTTCATGAAAATAATTCAAAAATAGAACAACCATATATTACGTACTGTTGAAATAAATGAATGCTCAAGGATTTGAATAAAATTTATTCAAACGAAACAAAGCTGCGAATTAAAGTGAAGCCACGAAATAGCAGATTGAGGTGGTACGCGGTACGGTGAGAATCGTAGTAATATTAGACAATAATTTTGATGATTTACGGGCCGTGCCGCCTTCCCTCGTACCAATTACTATGCGGCCGGTCGGCCACGGAAGGAAGTTGGTACGTCGATCCCGACCGCAATCATTTGAATACTATTCCCAGACACGTCGGTATTTATTGGCCAGTAATTCATACTGTGTTCGGTGACATTTTATGGGAAGCCTGTGTGTCCGATGTATATTACCGGGGATTAGGGATATGCAAATGAAGTGTCTAGTGTATACCCGTTATAATTTGATGTCGCTACCTTCCCACGGGTGGATACTGTTTGTCGGGGGGTGAAATTAAAATGTAAATAGCATTAAGCGTCTGACGGAAAGAATATTGCTTAGTAAGAGTAAAGCTCTAATAGCTAATTAAAAGTTTATGTTGGGTGCAACCGAACGGAACGCAAAATATAATACATAAATTTAATTTTAACAGCAAATCAAAGCCTTCGTTTCCGATTTGTTGTTAGAATGTATTAAAACTGGAAAAGTGTTCCAAAACTTTGACATAAAAAGAAAATTAAGGGATGTTTCCTTATACCCTACTAGCTTAAAGGAGCGTATGGCCCTCGGGCTTAACAAAAAGTACAAAGAGTGTCTGGGAGCGTAAATTCGTATTTGTCGGCCGAAGTCACGGCTCAAATGTAACAAAAAGAATATAAAGTTGAAGATTCTCGCTTGGTGGACTTCGTAATATTAACTGCAATTTCTCTTGTACCCAAACACATTATTTCACAGAATAATAGCACTGAATATAATGAATAATAAGTTAAATCGTAAATGCTTTCATGCCCCTGACGACCTTTTGAAGGTCGTGAAAGTCTGCCAGACTTGAAAGCCGTTTGTTGTTGAAGTTTAGTGGAGACCTATACTTAACAGTTTAGCGGTTTTACAGCTGAGAAGACAACATAATAGGCTAATCACCCAGCATCATCTTTAGACATTTTTTTTTGTTTGGAACTGTCAGACTCGTACTGACTTAAATCCACGGTGTTCTTCAATAGCTATTTACGTTCCGGGGTCACGGTAATTCGTGAGTCCCGCGACCCCGGCAGGCTTTGGCCCTCTAGAGGGGGGCCCCGTCATTTTGCTGACATTCTTTGAATCATCTTTAGACTTGGTAAACTAATAAAATTCTTTGCCTTTTTAATTTGAAGCCTAAAGATATATGAGTCCTCCCACCCAGGGCAGGGCGGGAGGGACTGTCAGACTTGTACTGACTAAAATCCACGGTGTCCTTCACTAGCCCTTTACGTACCGCGGTCACGGTAATGGGAAAGTCCCGCGACCACAATACAAACAGTAACAAATTTTGAAAGAAAAAGATTATAATTTTTATTACTCACATTGTACTCTTAAATTGACAACTTTGCTCGATGTCTCGCCTCTCGCATTAGCCGCTTTACAGGAGTAACTTCCAGCCTCTCTCCTTGTCACCTTCTGCAGCACGAGCGAACGAGTGCTCACGATGATGCCCGAAGTCATGTTCTGACTCACTGGCCTGTCCTGCAGGGTAACCCACTTGTGTTACAATTTTTTTTTAAAGATTTAGAAGATGTCATTAACGTTCCCTCTAAATCAAAATGGCAATGAGATGACAAAGGTTCAATAGGTCACAGATATACATTAAGAGCGAAATCAATTAATATAATTATTAATCAATACGAGAAAAAGACATTTCGAGTTAACGACGTTTATTGAAGGTCTTGTATTTGTAATGACAAATAATGAGAGACTTACATATTCCGTCGACAATAAAAATAAACCTCAAAAAATTGTGTCCCACTTTTTTTTAATGCAGTGAATAAAAGTTACGACTCTGCACAGTTGGAAGACGTTCCGCATTGCACCATTCAGATCTTCTTAATTTCAAGTTTCGTCTACCACTGATGTACGAGTACAACACTAGTACTCTTTGAGAGAGGAGGATGGAGAAAGAAAACGGCAAGTAGAATGGAATATGGACAGGGTGATGTTGACGATAATGACGATTTCAGCACATTTTCGTTCAGTGAGTATTAGAATGGAGTCCTGCTACGCAAAGTTACGGTGTTGCTACGCAGAGCTACGATGTTGCTACGCAGAGCTACGGAATTGCTTCGCAGAGCTACGGTCTTGCTACGGAGATCTACAAAATTACTACGCAGCGCTACGGCATTGCTACGCAGTGCTACGGTGCTGTTACGCAGTTTTACAAAATTGCTACACAATTCTATGCACGTTCAGTACCCGTATTCGGTCCGTAGTTTCATGTCCGCAGTTCCCTAACTCGCTACTGATCCTTTGGCTACAAAACACTCGACAGCATTATTAAACAGAGTAACAACGTTGAATAACTTACGTTATGGAACCAAGATATGCGATGCTCCCTCGGGTTGGCGCGCACGTTGCACTCGAAGTACACGTCGTCGCCTTCCTTGATGTCGTGCGGGTTCAGTGTGCTGCCGAGCGTCAGCGACACTAGGGGACTGTCTGGATTCAACATTTTATAATATTAGTCGATACATTATAGGGTGTTTAAAGATTTGTGACCATTGATGAATGAATGAATACGAGTAATGCGAAGAGTTTTATTCTTTGTCATCAACATTTTCAACATAAAAAACACAGGAGAAAATGTAGCCGGGCACAGTTTAAAAAAAAATTGAATCTCCCGCAAAATAAAAGGGCCTTTGAGCATCCTTGCTACGGTGTTTCGCACTGCTGCGTAGCGCTACGGAGTCTGTTGCTATGCAGTACGACGAATTTGCTATGTCGGTACTCAGAAATTTCCTTATATCAAATACTAAACGAACTTCAAAAGTAAGTTAATTTAAAATATTATTTAAGTACCTTCTTTTTTACTTAACATTATTATTTCCTTTATTCATTTCCTTTACTTATTAAATACATTTTTAAATATTTTTACAAAAACAAAGCAAAAAAAAAAAATTAAAAATATAAATAAGTGACCCACCGGTATCGGGAACAGGGTTCAAGCTACCGGCGGTCAGGGCTCTAGAGAGAGGAACCTCTCTGAACTAAACATAATTATTATATACATCATTTATTGCACATGAACGCAAACTTACACGAATTTGTTAAAACAAAAACTTATTCGATACAGTCTTTTAATTACTTACAGAGCGAAGAAAAATTACTTCGAAATTCAATAACCTCAGTTATTCCCAATTAGCTATCATAGCAGACAGTCCGATGGGATATTTATCACAATTTTATCAAAGAGAACTTCTTGGAACTGTATTATTAAATTATCTTGAGACCGGGCCAAAGGATTATGAGAAATTGAATCAATATTGAACACAAGTAACTACTTTGTTATTAGGTACACGCTAAATACCTAAAGTTTGCTTTCAGATCTTGTTATAGTTTATGAAATTAAATTGCTCGTTGCGATACAATTTAATAAAGCGTTCAATGTTTATAGTTCACGTCATATTTTAGTATTTAGTTGAAATGCGCTGTTATAATTACTATTAAAACATTTGTTTAGTACAGTTACTAAGCAAATATTTCTATTTTGTAGTTGTATTGTACAACTCGAGATCGACAATATAGACCTTCTATTTTGTTGATTCATTACAGTCATCATAGGTATCTCGTAATAGTTTTGCAAACCACGTTTTTTATGCTCTGATGACGCGCGTTCACAGCGATGTATCAGTGCATTTAAGGACGCTGCGAAGCGATAACAAACCGATACGAGACGTCAAAGTGGGTGCAGCGAACCGAGGCGGTGCAGGTGTATTAGCTGGCATTTTATGAACGACGTCAAACAGAGCAAATACGCCTCCGCCACGTCTTCGCATCGGTTCGGTCACGCTATCTGATCGCTTTCGCTTTTCTATGTGACTGGATTCAAGCAATTCCATACATTACAAATAAAAACGACTCGCTTCGCATTCGCCACACCTGTCTATTTGACAAAGGCTTAAGCGATGTGTTAGCGCGTTTAAAGCGACACAAACGCAAGATTGAATCTTGTGCAACAACGTGAGTCAACGTAATTTCAATCTATTGCTGAACGTCCTGACTGCGTTCTACGCGCGTCTTTTGGGCATAAAAGTGGTGTGCCCTTTGACTCCCAGCAATGTTGTAGTTGACCTACAATTTTATCTGAGGACCTAGAGCATGCAACATTATAACCGGTAATCAAAAATAATAAGCCAAGGAAAAGCTTATGTCAATCCACCTGACAATATATGAAATGCTTTGAAAACTTTTTTTTTTGTTACTCTAAGGCACTCAGGTGTTCAAACATAAGTATCATACAACTTTAAATTACAAGAGTTAGTAAACTGTTTTACAGACTTCGCTCTTTTAAATTACGTTCTGTTTGTTTTTTGTTTTTCATGGTTCGTATAAAGGGGGTGTACATATAAATATAAATTACACAGAAACCTTAATGCCTTTGTCAAACAGACAGGCGAAAGCGAAGCGAGTCCGAGGCGATACCGAACCGAAGCGAGACGTCAGTCCGATAGTTCTGTCACGCTATTGGATTCAAACAATTCCATACATTCCAAATAAAAACGTTACGCTTCGCATTCGCCACGCCAGTCTGTTTGGCAAAGGCTTAAACATATGCTAGCCTAGTGTTTTTTTTATAGTTACGAGTCAATTATTAAAAACAATACTTTGTTGTTCTTAATACTTTTCATCAATGAATTAGAACGCGATTTCGTCAATGGTACCTTTGAAGTACTTGTAATTTAGGACGAAAAGCAATTTCAATAGTGATTTGGACCGAATCAAGTTTATTTTTCAATATGGACCAAAACTTCAAAGATTAATCCAAAAAAAAATACACTTCAACAATATTCGGAATAACGAACGGAAGCAATAAAAGCTTATAAACAGCTGTTACATCTATATAAGGACCTACCTATTTTATATTTTAGTTTAACAACTGTATTCAGTAAAGCATTTAAGCCTTTGTCAAACAGACAGGCGTGGCGAATGCGAAGCGAGGCGTTTTTATTTGTTATGTATGGAATTGTTTGAATCCAGTCACATAGAAAAGCGAAAATGATCCGACAGCGTGACCGAACCGATGCGAAGACGTGGCGAAGGCGTATTTGCTCTGTTTGACGTCATTCATAAAGAGCCAGCTAAAACAACTGCCACGCTTCGGTTCGCTGTACCCAGTTTGACGTGTCGTATCGGTTCATTATCACTTCGGAGTCGGTCCGGTTCGCTATCGCCTGTCTGTTTAACAAAGGCTTAAGTTCGGGCTCGTTATCAAAACGTCTGTCGACAAGGCCGATACCACGGGTTTCGTTCTTATTATCAGAAGGTCGTAATATCAAGTCCTGCTTGCAATCTCTACAAAAAACACGGGTGGATTTTAGTCAGTAAGAGTCTGACAGTCCCTTCCGCCCCGCCCAGGGCGGGAGGACTCATTAGATGATTTTGCCAGCCTAAATAAATAAAAAAAAAACGACGGGTTGTATTCTGGGAGTGCCGGCAGATATACACTAAGCAATCAATATTCGATTTTTATTTGATTTTGTTAAAATAATAATTGCTAGTATACGAATACGAATTGTATTGACTTAATACGCTTCTAAAGCTTAAATCACATCACTTTCTGTTTATTATGTCTATTATTCGCCATCCAGCACACACTACTGAAACACAAATAAAAACAAAACGACGGGTTGCACTCTGGGAGTGCCGGCAGAAGTGAAAACTTGAATAGTAATAAACACACACGAACATTCGCGCAAGCGCCCTGCGCCGTCTTACGAATTTTCGATCAGGTCACATGTCCTGAAGCGAGTTTAACATTTTTTACCCATTCCAAAAAAAGTGCACAACGCCGTTAAAGAAGTTTTCACTTCAAAAACTTAATTTCTACAAATTCAGTGACGAAACATAACATCAAGTTACTAGAAATATAATACTTACATACAACATTGAGCTGCAGTTGGTCGTCAATGGACTTGGTGGGTAGACTGGGGTTGGCTGCCACACACTTGATCATTGCCCCGTTGTCTACTGGACTTGGACTGAAGACTAACGTGCTGACAGACCACGTCTCGTTGGCTTGGTCTGTTACCTACGAAGATTATAATAAATTAGTTTAACTGATACTGATACTGCCTACTTGATCCATGGTCGCGGGACTGTACGAATTAACGTGCCCGTGACGTAAAGGGCTATTAAAGGATACCGTGGATTTTAGTCAGTACGAGTCTGACAGTCCCTCCCGCTCTGCCCTGGGTGGGAGGACTCATTTGATGATTTTACTACGTAAAAAAAGCCTACTTTATCCCACTGCTGGGCAAAGGCCTTTTCCCATGATTTTCAGATTTCACGATCCAGGGCCAAACTTGACCACTGGTCTTTGGTTTTGTCCTGCTCATCCCGCCATCTTCTACGAGGTCTGTCTGCCTGTCTGTTAGAAATTAGTTTTTTTTTTTTTTAAATGCACTACACTAGGAATTTCTCCTGTATCGTAGGTACATTTTCAAACATTCAAACTCATATGCACAAACACCCGGAGCAACTACTTGTAGATCATACAAATACTTTTCAGTGTAGGAATCGAAGTCGCGATACGCAGCGCTAGCAGTCAATCGTTTAGCCACCGAGCCAATCGTGCCATCCAAAGTAATTAATTTCACATAAGCGTCTATTTAGGACTGGAATAAAAAATGCTCTCGAGTATAATACAATTACAATTAATGTTACCTATTTCAAAGCTACGAAAACAAACATCCGTCCATCTATTCATCCAAAGATCCAAACTTTCGCAGTACTCGTATTAATTAGAATACATTAGATAGGTTTTCTAGATCATTACATTTTAACACCTTAATTTTTTTACTGTTTATTTTCAAACCAACAAAATTACATAGAAGGGACATATCACTTAACCTTAATTTTGTAATCAGGTGTAATTAAAAGTTATTCCTATAAATAATAAAACTATTTATTTCATTGTTAATGCTCTACGTATTTTTTATTTCATGTAAAAGAGATGAATTCTGTGAACACGTGTACAACAAATTACGGTTTCGAATAAAGGTTCTTCATTTGCAATATTGTACACGTGGCAATCTGTATGCCTGCGCTCTCGAATTAATCAAAAATACCAAATCATAATCTTGTTTGAATTAAGGAATCAATACGGACGTTATTAAACCCCGAACATACCGACACGAATGTAGTCTGCAATTAACTCGAATATTGCACTTTAATGAAACTTTATTGGAATCTCGACGACGAACGAAAGCTCCTAAATTAAGTTCCTGTATATTCTGATACACGATATTTCAGCTGGACTCAATAAAAAAGTCACAAACGGACTATTCGAAACGGTGACATTTCTGTAAACTATTGTATAAGCCAGAATGGTCGGTGCGCAATTAGTCGAGTGCTAAATCAAAGTCCATCAATGACCGAATCCGAGTATAAAACGCGACAATCGATTTAAAAGCCACAGTGCGTGCTTAGCTTTAGAATGGAAGTTAATTGAGGGATTACCGGCCGCGCTCCGCTCAAATAAGACCACTGGACGTTGAACAAATTACAAGTAACTGTACATTTTGTGGAAAACGAATTTTTGCCACATTCACTGCTAAAAGATTAACGTTTTTAAACTTTTTTTGAATAAAGAATGCTGGAAATGTATGGCGCAGATTATTGCTAGTTGTGTGCGCTCGTTTTATTTGAGGTGAACATGTTTTATTCACATTTCTGTTTTAGTAAAGCACGATCATTTAATATTGACCAAGTTGTTCGCAAGCGCTACTGCGAAGCATGGAGTCTTGGATTCGAATCTCAAGTATGGCAGAGAATAATAATACAGATTAATAATCAGATATTTCTTAGTAGTTGTCTAGATTCTAAAATAAGCTCGCCTTGAATCGAAAAATGAAACTGAAACATAAATCGCAAAATTAGGTTCTTGACACTATAGGTTGCACCCTAGCATAAATCTTTATTTATATAACTATAAAACAGATAAGAATTTAAACTTTCGTGACCGTATTTCTCATTGATAATAGGAAAATGTTCCTCAAATCTAGTCAGTGCGAGGCATGACCGCGTCAGGTCTTATAAAAGGGATCACGTACCGCCGGTCCGAGGACGCGCGTCCGCCGGACAAACGGACTGACCAACTCAACTTGATACAAAGCCAGGCGCGTGAATAGAACCAAATTAATATGAAGTAGCCTTTGTAGCTACTTGTATTGAGAATTGAAAGGGAAACTGCTTTTTTATATTTTATCTAAATAGTCTCAAAGATAAAATTCGTAATACCGCAACACGCTCCAGGACGGGAATCGCTGACTGATAAAATTGCTAGGTTGACGTGGTATTGGGCGGGCCATGTATATAGATTGTACCAGAATCTATAGGCCAGAGTTTTAAAGCAGGTGATGCCAGAAGACGGGCGTTGATGCAGATATAGGTCGAGAAAATGGTAGCGTGACGATTTACGAGTAGATACGTTAATGCGAGATTAGCCGGAGAAAGCTACAAATAGGAAGGGGTGGAAGTTAGGGGGGAGATCTTGCCTTGCAGGTTAGTTTTTAGTCAGTAAAAGTCTGAAAATCCCATATATTCCACCCAAGGAAGATACAGTCGAATTGAGACATTACACCACAAAATAAAGATCCGAATCGAGCACCTCACTTTTTTTTGAAGTCAATCAAAATGGCTTCTACTTCTTGAAAAATAAAAGATCGGCCTAACACGTTTTTCAGGTTCCGTACAAAAAGGGTAAAACGGGACCCTATTACTAAGAGTCCGCTGTCTGTCTGTTTGTCCTTTTATCACCAGGCTGTATCTCATGAACCGTGATAGATAGACAATTGAAATTTTCACGAATTACTGTTACGTCTAAAACAACAAATACGAAAAAAAAATGAGAATTAAATAGACTCCCTTATAACAGACATGATTTTTGTATGTACGGAACCCTCCGTGCGCAAGTCCGACTTGCACTTATCATGATTTTTTTCACCCATACGTGACGTGACGTCCGACAGGGGATGTCAGACTTGATGTCATCATTTACTCCTTTTCCTTCCATATCATTCGTCACACAGTCTATCCATCTTTTCTTTGGTTTTCCAGTAAGAAAACTAAAAACATCTTTATGCCATTAATTGCTCTAGTTTCCTTACGAGGCTTCCTAAGCCGCTGGCAATCTGCGACTGACCTGACATTTAGCTAGATCTCAAAGCTATTTTAATCAGAGCGTTGACACTGCGCATGTAAACGCGGATATAAATAACATTGGGACGAAGTCTCAGTTTGGCTAACAGACGCGAGCTGTTATTTATTTTAAAGGGCTCTTGGTTTGAAATAGGTAGCCATATTTCGGATATAGTTTAGACGCTAGAATTCATAAAATAGTTTAGTCTGAGTTTAGTGTTTAGCATAATTTGAGTTCATTTAAATACTCTTGGATAGAAAGAACATTCATGAATATCCATTATACATAATTGTTTAAGCTATGGTTGTATGTGCTTTGGTTCTTGTTGAATATCAAAATACCACTATTTTTCACAAGCTAATTTTCTTTCATTTGATTCGAGATATCAAAAATCGATTGGGTCAGTAACAATTATTGGCCTTTGTAAAAACTAAACTCAAAACCTAGACAGCGTAAAGACACCAGGGACCTCACCAACAGGCTGTCGTAAGCTATGAAAATTAGTTTGGTGTCAGTTGCCACATGAACTTTTTGTCAATATTTCTAAGACATGAATCAAATTCCTCTGTTCGGTTTTAAGTCAGCAGATTTTCACTCAAAGTTTAGAGAGCAGTGATGATGATAGAAATGGCAGAATGTTATGCTCCTGCCTGGATTTAAACTGGCTTACAAATCGTTAGTCGGGGCCGTGATAATTTAATAGTCAAACTAATACTCGTATTATAAATTTGTGAGAATGGATAATAAACGTATGTTTGTTACTGTTTCACACAAAAACTATAGAACGGATTTGGATGAAAGGTACACATATAGTTAATAACCCACATTACCACATAAGATACTTTTTATCCCGGTTTTATGTTCCAGTGAGATCATTTGCGAGCTAAACGCGGTTGAGACCACTGGCAATAGCTTGATATAATATGAGTATTATTTGTGTAACTTACCATATTCCTATCGAAGCTTCTATTGTCCTTATACCAAGTGATGTGTGCAGGTGGTCTGCTACCTTCGGATACGCATCGAAGAGTCGCTGCAGCAGCCGACAGCAGCTGTTGCGGTCGGTTCAGCAACGACACCGATAGAGGAACCACTGGTGAAAGAAATAGCGTAAATTAAATTAAAGGTTGTAGTTAATATGGTCCCAAATTGCATACTGTAGGTAGATTTGGAAGGAGAAGAGAGAGAGCATTGAAGGAGGAAACGGGAACTCACTTTAGGCTAATAAAATATTGAAATGTTAAATTTGAGAAATGTTGAACAATAAAGAATATCCATCAGCATTTAAGGATAGGCTGTTCCATTTTTCTGCCACATTCTACAATTCATGAACGTGGGCATGGATCCACGTTCATGGACCTGGGCTTTTGGATTTCTTGACCTAACTTGGAGACATCATCAGTAGACGGTAAAAAGTAGTAGCAAACGCTAATGGCATATTAATAATGTACTAGCTCTCCGACCGCGACTTCGTCCTTGTGAATTTAATTTTTTTACTTCCGGCCATACCCTTTATGGGATACATTTGGAAGGTCTACATAAACATCCAACAAAAATTTGAGGCTCTTAATAATATTGTAGTAACGAAGTTTCTTATCAACTATCAACCCAAAAACAACCCCTTAAAAAAGCAAAAAGGGGTAAAAATGTGGCAGACAACATTATTATTTACTTTTTGCCTATTTGAGAGCTAAGCTGTGCTATTAAATTATAATCCAAGCTAATTAATTCTCTTCAAAAACATAACACTCCTTTTTTAGAGTCAGTTGAATAAAAAATGTAAACATTCGCAGTCTCATCTTTGTTCTATACTTAATAAATTAAAGTAGTGATTTGCATTATTTATAAAAGGGTTCCAACCTTTTTAATGTTTAAAAAAGGTTCTAGAATCATCTATTAAACACACCGCATTATTAGTCCACGCGTATGTCTAGACCAAGACAAATTCATTTAATTTACAGTCTGGGTAAATGGATTAATAAAAATATATTTTCAGCTTAATAAGGCTCTAGTATGTTTAGAAATAATTACTTTTTGGAATACACATATGGAGAATTGAAATGAATTTTATTCATATTTTCAAGGCGAAAGACGGTTATTAGGTTTCGCAAATAATATAATTTATCCGTTTCGGCGAAATATCATAATTTGGTTTTCAAAGAAATATTGAATGGGCGCCTGAACTATTTCTCAAAAGGAACTCATTATTTTAGGGTGGGTTCACATTAAAAACATAGTTCAATGTCATAATCTAATGGAACGATTGGGTGGCTGAGTCAAAGTATCCTGAGGTGCCCTGCAGAAGAGTAAAACACGTGTCTAGTATAGGTTCGATTGCGAAGCATGATTTTTTGCTTTTTTTGCCATCCATTGGCCTTTTTTTAACCCACAAAGCCTCTAATTCTTCGTCCGCCCCATGAAGGCAGAGGGACATAACAAACTTGACTGACTAAAACCACACGGTATCCTCTAATGTCATATGCCAAGGGTGCGGTGCGACCGGGAGGTGCCATCTATACCTGATTAATTTTTAACTTTGATTACCAACGTTTCATAACATTTTCCTAAGAAAATGTTACCCAATCTGTGCGCACCCTTAGAAACCTCCTGTACTGCATTCGACTGAGGATTTATAGCTTTTAGAAAATGGTTTAAAGAAAAGGCACGATTGTAAATAAAAGCAACATCTTATCTTTTATTTCAATCTCCGCTATAACGCGGCAGTTTCCTTGTTTAGATTGACCGGAAACTACAAGTCACTGTGCATTTGATACTTAGAATGCCACCATTGAGTACGTTTAGGTGCAGGAAGAAAAAAAAGATAAAATATTAAATAAGTCTTCCCGCACTGGGTTGAATGGAAGCAGCTGTCAGGCTATTGCTGACTAAAAGTACACCTTGTTCCTCCGGTTGTGTTCCAGTGCCACGGTATCCTGCTTAGACAGTTCAGCGATAATACCTAAAGAAGTTAACTGATAAGTTAATTAGGAATGCATTTTAAAATTTTGTGCTTTCACGACACCGCTCGGCAGCAGAAGCAAATCTCGTGTCATTTTGGTTTTTATGAAATCAGTTGATGCCTAGCCCACCATGATGAACAGCCTTATAGTAAAACCCTTTGCCGCTTTTGGACGAAGTGTCGTGTGAGAATCGCCTAAACCTACCTATAATACTGAAAACAACAAAATATAAAATAAAAGAAGTATCTTATTCAATGAAACAGTCTAAATCAGTAGTTAAACATGAAGACATATGTCTTATGTTAGCCTTCTTTGTGAAGTATAACTAAATGGTTTAACAATCTGATTACACAAAGGAAAGGATGATTGACATACTAAAACCCACACGAAATCACTCTTCTTAGAAATTAGCCTTTGCCTTTTGTATCATTTTGAAAGCTAGGCACTGAGAAAACTGATAATGCCCTAGGGAAAATAAATATATGCTAAGGCTTCAATGCTAGTAATGTTTAGTACCTATTATAAAAAGTTTTTTAACAGTCAGATTAACCATTGGTAGGATAAAGAAAAATGTATTTTTTTTTGACATAAATAAAGAAGTGGCTGTCATATTTTTTTGTCCTGGGTAAACATAATTGCGGTCAACAACCTAAGCACCTAGTGACTTAATATCTATTTAACACGAAAACACCAAGCGTGTAGTACGAGAAGAAAGTACTGCATAGTTTGGTCCACTTCGCTACTCGCAAGGTAACTCGCTAGGGTCTAGGCTATAGGTTCCCAACGTTGATGGTAGCGCCCCTTGTGACTGGAGACTTGTGGGGGCGATAGCGTGTCAAAAGGTAAATGAGGCCATATAATCCATTTTATATAGCTTTCTAAAATGTTTATCTTACTATTATGGCGAGAGAGTATGATTAAAGAGAGAAAGAGAGAATACATTTATAACACATAAAATTGATATGAATTAATATTACATATGTGAAGGGGTATTGGATTTTTTCTAGAAAAAAGGGGAAGTCCATAAAAGGTTGGGAACTTATGCTCTAGATTCTAAGAAACGTACCTGTCAGTGCGTATGTAGCCTGAGATATACTGATCCAGAACGACTAATTAAACAAATGATCAATTAAATAATCAATGAAATCTTACAATTTAACTCGAGTCTGACGACTTTCTCCTGTGGTGGTACAAGGTTCGTATTCGAAGCTCTGCACTTGAACGTGGTGTTCAGATCTTCTCTCTTCAAATGCTGCAGTTCTAAACGGTTTACGATGACGTGAGTGTCGGTCTTCACACCTATGTACTGGGAAGCTGGTGTGCCATCTATCCACCAGGATACTGTCGGTTCGGGTCGACCTGGTAAGCAAAATTAAAGCTTAAGTAACATGTTCTAGAATACAGAGTTCTTAAAGCCTTTGTCAAACAGGCAGGCGTGACGAATGCGAAGCGAGGCGTTTTTATTTATAATGTGTGGAGTTGTTTGAATCCAGTCATTTAGAAAAACGAAAGTGATCCGATAGCGTGACAGAACTATCGGACTGACGTCTCGTATCGGTTCGTTATCGCTTCGGACTCGCCTGTCTGTTTCACAAAGGCATGAGACTTGACGTCTGATTTTCCTGATCGGCGCAGGGCGAGGAGGGTGCTGGTGAACGTCAGCGAGCCAATGATGACAGAGCTTTCGCAACACGTCAAAAAACCCCTCCCGCAGTCCCCCCTTTCCTCAGACATCGACTGAGTAAAACGCCAGGCTCATAGTTATTCAGTCCACGTTTTAAAAAACCTTTTCATCGGCAAACAAATTATAGAAAAAAGTCTGACAAATTATTTTAGTGTGGCCAGACAGTTTATTTTTTATTTACATGACACGTATGAAGGACAATATTTTAAATTGTATTGACAATCAAGTACATTTTGTGCTCGTTTTTTCAAATAGGTGACCTAAAATTGTTATTTATTGTAGTACCTATTGCAAAGAGGTATAAATTAAACGTATAGTATTTTAATTAATCTATAATTTATGACACAGAAAGATGATTTAAATAATTGACAGATTGGGGTAGATTGACCTGCTGGCGTCTGTACCAATGCTTAACGCCCATAAAAGTTTATTGTGCATTCTGTTGACCATAGGGGACTTTTTTAGTGAGGACTTATTGGTTGCAAACCTAAATCATGCTAGGTATATAAAAAAAAACTAAAAGTGTATGTGAAATTCCAGCTCAGTCAGTTAGGAGGAACTGCTTAACATCTGCAAGAATTGATCTATATACAGTACCTACAACAAGCCAACCTAAATAAAAGCTTGTAGTATAAGCCCTAGAGTATAATTTTCTGAAAACTTCAACACTTGATACTTTAATGTAAGACAGTTAAATAAATCTGTACCTACACAAGTACATACTGGTAAAGTTTTATTTCACAATGGGAAGGTCGTTACCAAGTTGTAACACGTTTCCTTGTTTATTACACAAAAATTCAATATAAGTAACCCACCGGATATTACTATGGTCGCGGGACTGTACGAATTACCGTGACCCCGGAACGTAAAGGGCTATTGAAGGACACAGTGGATTTTAGGCAGTACGAGTCTAACAGTCCCTCCCGCTCTGCCCTAGTCGGGAGGACTCATTTGATGATTTTACCACGATAAAAAAAAACCGGATATTGCTATAGTTTCAAAGAATTGTTAGCTTATCTGACATAGGAAATCAGCCTCATTATTAGATTAGAACAAATCAACGAAACTAAATATTGTGAGTAAAAAAATACTTAGCAGATTTGAATTTCTGTATGTTCGATTATAATTATATTCGATTTTTCATATTTCTTGAAATAAAAAGCAACGTTATTAATAAGCAAGAAAGGCTGTATTTTATTTTCGACTGCTATTATTTAAATTTCTTGCAAATTACGTCTGTACACATTTTATATATTACATGGGCTGATACGAGCCCGAATACGCTTTGATTTACGATAAATGGAATTGACTGAAACTCTTAATTGAGAGACGTTATAAATTTGATCTTGAATAATACCTTCAAAGTCTAATCTCATTTAAAATGAATATTTTAAATATGATAGTTTGTAAGGATGACTGGACAAATGTTTGGTTTTGCTCTTTCACACAAAAAGTACAGAATGGAATTGGATAACACTTAGTAGGGGAACAGTGTATAAGTAGGGGACGCGAGGTATGATGGGATACAACACACTTAAGGCAAACTTAACACAATACTAACTTAGCGCAAGCGCCTACAGGACGCCATTCGATAATGGCCGCTTGCAAATAACGTCCTGATGACGCTCGCGCTTTTTTTTTTTTATCGTGGTAAAATCATCAAATGAGTCCGGGAGGGACTGTCAGACTTGTACTGACTAAAATCCACGGTGTCCTTCAATAGCCCTTTACGTACCGGGGTCACGGTAATCCCTAGGTCCCGCGATCCCGGCAGACTTTGGCCCTCTACAGGCCCCGTCACTATGCTCTTTGAGGCGCGCGTGGAACACAACGCGCCGTCGACCCGGGCATGGTCCATGGTCGGACAGCGAGTCGCCCATTACTCGCTGCCCGCATGCCCGCGCCTACGGTGGCCAGAGATCGTCTTGCGACGTCCGACGCCGTGGGCGTCTACCACTGCGGCTGGGGTGGAGGGAGGACGCTGTCCTCTCCCTCAGGCTGCCCGCCTCCTCCTTCACGAGCATATGACGCTCGCTCTACGATATTGTTGTGTTAAATATGCCTAAAAAGTGTATGTCCCCATTATACCTCGCGTCCCCGTCTTATAGACTACTCCCCTACACAGATAGTTTGTAATCTGGATTAATCCTGTTTATAAATTATTACTCTCAATTATAAAGAGGATTTGTGTTTTTGTATGTGTGCAATGACTACATTTTAAAATTAGTGAACTGATTTAAAAATTCTTTCACTTGAGAGTGACAAACGGGCGAAGCCGCTGGTTTCAGCTAGTATGGAATAATTTACAAACAAGGCACAAAATTGCCCATTTTTCAGCAACATAATTAAGTATGAGCAGGTCAAAGCCTAAACTCCCCCAGTCCGGCCCGCTGCATCATCACAATTGGTGGGCGCACGGCTGAAGATAATCCGCTGCGAGCACTGGCTCGAAGCCAGGCGGCCATACTGCGGACTTTTCAATGAACCCATTCGAATGGAATATCTCTTCCAATGTTTCCATAAAAGAAATCAAGCAATACAAAAAAATTGAGCTCCCCCACTGTTCAATATTTTTGCGACGCTTTAAGTTAAGCGGCGAAGTGAAGCGAGTTGCTTTTTTTCTTTTCAAATTGCGATATCAATTTTTAAAAATGATTCACTGAAATTATTTCTAAGCATTTTATTGTATTTAGATAATGGTATGTGAAACTAGATGGCATACCCAAAAATTCTAGATTAATTTTCTATATCAGTCGGAAAATCTTTGCCCCACCCTAGGAATTTCTCAAGTGCCATGGGTGCGCTTACAAACATTTAAACTTAAAATACACGAACAGTTAGATCTTGAACAACTTGTAAATCATATAAATATGAATTCCATGAGAATTGAATTCGAAACACACAACGCGGAAGTAGATCGCGTGGCCACATAGGTAAATACTAGAATTACATCCAAAATATCACCTCAAAAATAATACAGAACACTTTTTTCAAAAAAAATTCTTTCTGAATTTAGTCCCGTTAGGTGACGATTGAATGAGCATTCAATTGAATAACCAATAAATGTAAAAACGGTAGGGGTGTGTGTTATCAGATATATTCCTATGTACGCGTTTATTGCGATATTAAACTTTTGAGCGGTGAACCGCGCTTTGTGGAATGTCAATACGTGGTTCATAACACGGTTCACTTTTACGTATGAAATTAGTGTACCTATAGAAACTGTATACAGGGACGATATTTTTATGACACATAGGTACAAAACTGATTTTTGTGGGTACTCCAAGTTAAGAACATTTTTAGGAAACAAATTCAAGTTTTTTGTCGATAAAACTGCCCTATAAACTGCCCTACCTGGTAAAATATACCTACAAAAAAGCTAAAGAGTCTTCAGTATGCTTACCACCCCGTACTTCGCAAACCAACACCAAAGCTGCTCCTTCCTCCAAAGGTCCCACCACGCCTGACACATCTGCACCAGACTTGTCATACAGCAACATTTGATGCGGAGGCACTACGACAAAAAAAAATGAACAGGAATATAACAAGATTCAACACAAATATCCTATCACATAATCTTCATGATATTATCAATATGGGAATGAAAACCGAGGACGTCACAGTTCACGATATTACGCGAGCGCCAGATTTGATTATTATTTGACGCCATTAATGAACACCCTCCGTTCTCAATGGTAATTGGATATTTTATGATGTTATGAATATGCCTGATTATGTAAGTAAGAGACTTCTTTGTGTGAACGGTCCCTTTGCTAACAAAAGGCTCCTTGCAAATTACCTCTCGGCGCGCCAGACTAATGGATTTCAATGGAGTTGCATATATGCGATGTAGGCTTACTTTTAAATGCTTTGTTCTGCGCAAAAGAAATTTACCTCCCTCATCTCCTTTGCCTACGTCTTTCGTCGCCTTGAATAGGGTAATTTCTTTGAAAAGCTCAACGGTAGTTTGCTCGGCAATTTATAGAGCCATGTTTATATTTTTATGCTCTTCGCCCGGTAATATTTCTTAAGAATACGGTCACTTTGCCATTGAATATGCCTATTAGAGCAACAGCCGTAATTCTCTGCAAGGTTATTATATTAATAAAACCCATGGTGCATAATATATTGATGTGTGATCCATATGAAATGGTAATAAATCACATCGATACGGATTGTGGAAATGGTAAATATCGTTGTGAAAACACGGCACTGCAATATTAATTATAACAGTATTCAACAAAGAATGAATGCAAAGTGCTCGTAACTCATTTTCATTTTATAATTTAGTGAACCATTTTCGTTCTAAGGTTTTAATAAGCAAATAAAGGGGATCAGTACGCGGGACTGATAACGTTCAGACAATTTGATCTATTCAAATCTAATTTCCTTTTAAATTTAACCTGTCTCCTGCAGATTTTATCTGTGTCATCGTCGGAGGGCATCGTTTTTATCGCGAGGCAGCTGAGCAACCCCGCCGATCCGAGCGACAGTTGATAATTAAAATGTCTGCGCGATGTCATCACTCGGCGACCGCGCTCCCGCAATTCATCGTAATGACTAAATTGATTCCCAGTCGTCGCCTCATAAAGTTAATTTTAAACTTTGTTAGATTTTTATTTTAACGAGATTTTCAGTTTCGCGTCAGTTAACATGACTGCTCAGATCATGACAGCCCTTTATAAATTAAATGTTATCAAAACAAATTCTTAATGCTTGAAATAATAGTGAAAACACCTAAAGGTTAACTAGGATTAAGAGCCTGAAGGCATGTATGGTTTTCTGTAAAATAACAACAAAAGACTGATTCCATTTTGCTTTTCCAAACTTCTACTGGGTGAAATGAGATAGTTCTTTGATCTAGTATTTTTCTTAGCTTTAATTTTATTTACTTGGTTTCATTAAGCGATGTTTGCTTGACTTTAGTTCTTTTTATCTGCACGTGTCTTAGATGTTGTCAAGTAACTTACCTATTACTGTGAGTCTAATTTGGAAGTTTCTTGTTGGTGAGTTTTTGAAGTCTACCCTACATCTGTAGACGCCTTCGTCGTCTAGTTGTACGGAGCTTAGTGTGAGTGCCGCTGGTCGGGCGACTGTTGCGAAGTATGCTCGGGGACCGAAGGCGCCTGGGTCCGACCATTGTAAGGCTTTGTTGAACGACCGGCCACGGACATCAAAACTGTAACAAAAAGTACTAATAACAGAAGCTCTAAAATAACTTAAATTATTATCGACATCAGCCTATAAATGTTTCCACTGTTGGGCCACAGGCCTCCCCTCTGTGAGGAGTAGACAATAGTCCACTGCGCGGGCGCAGTGCGGGTTTGTAGATGTCACATAACTTCGATTTTATATGTTCTAGGAGATGTCGGTTTCCTTAGATGTTTACCTTGTGAGAGCAGTGGTGATGAAATGAATTACTCAAAGTAATGCGCCTGACTGAGTTTGAACCCACGACCAACTCTCTTGACTCGTAAGTCGGGGCGATTCCACTGGGCCACCTCTGCTCGAAATTATTACATTAATATTATATTACTTGGATGAGCCCTTACTTTCTTTCATAGTTCAATTGCTCACCATTTAATACTCAAATAATTTTGAATCTGAGGCATAATTGAAACCAATTTTTATGGGACCAAATCAGACATAAATAAAAAGTATCACACAAAAACCTGGTACAGTCTGGATCTGCAGCAAAACTAATGAAAGCGTCTAAATTGCCACACGTTTCTTTTTACTTTCCTTAAAAAAAACTGTAAAATTCTATAATAAAAGCTCCAACACGGTACAGTTTTTCAATTTCCGGGCAAACAGGGTCAATTTTCTGAATCTCGACCTTCGTCTTAATTTTTGAAGCAAGGAGGTTTGAAAGCCATAATTTATTCGAACACCTTGCTTACATGGCATGATCCTATCTCTATTAAACCTTGAATAGATAAAATTATTTCTTAACAATTTGATATTATTTTTGCTAGAGTACAGCACAGGACCCGTAGACGACTGACGCAAAGATTTTTTGAAGTGAAAACTTCTTTAGCGGCGTTGTGCACTTTTTTTGGAATTGGTAAAAAATGTTAAACTCGCGTCAGGATACGTGACCTGATCGAAAATTCGTAAGACGGCGCAGGGCGCTTGCGCGAATGTTCGTGTGTGTTTATTACTATTGAAGTTTTCACTTCTGCCGGCACTCCCAGAGTGCAACCCGTCGTTTTTTTTTTCTACATACTAAACATCGCCATGCTTAGGACGACAGAAACCTTTCTATATTTCGACGGCACGGTTAGTGCGGGGGCTGAGCGATTGGACTGCTGCGTTGCGTGCCGTGGGTTCGATCCCCGCACTGAGAAAATATTTGTATGACCTACAAGTAGTTGTTCCGGGTTTATGTATGTGAGTTTGTATGTTTGTAAACGCACCCACGACACAGGAGAAACACCTAATGTGGGGTTGCGTTTTAAAAAAAAACTAATTTTATTTATTCGTTCGTCGAGAAAAGCTATTTCTACGCGTGCTGTTCACAGGTAGAAACAATTTAAGCACGCATTTTATGACGGCATTATCTTCCCCGAGTATTCGTTTCACCCGGTTTCTGTTATAAAATAGAAATTATAAACAATTGTAGGGTTAAAATGGGAATTTTATCTACATAACTGTTTTGGTTACATAAGCAGATGTTTACTGTTGAGTTTATTACGCATGTTATTCCCTTTTCGCGTAAAGGATGAGCAAAATTAATTAATACTAAAATAGATGTTTGCTTTACATTCTTCTTTGAGTTCATGCTCGAATTTTCTGAGACAGGAAATTAATAAACTCGTTGATACTTTCCCGTTACTCTGTCTTAGTCTCACAATCTGCTTAATGAAAATCGTGAATTCACTGACTGACAACTCGTAATTGAAGCCACTGGGGCAAAAAACTTATACAAGCTTTCCGTTTATATCGACACTGAGCACTTGGAATGATTTTTAGAACCTAAATAGGGAATTAATCACTTTATATTAGGAATACTACACGGAGCCTAAAAAAGGGTTGTAAGTTTATTTGGCAACTCGGCTATAAGTTTCCAACAGCCGACAATGTTCCCACTTCTGGGATACAATCATGCTCTCTATGAGAGAGAGTGGACTGTAATTCACCACGCAGTTACGAAAAGTAATGCGCTTGGCTTAGTTCTGATCCACGACTCAGAACTCGTAGAAGTCTGAGCTTGTAACAGCGCGGGGCCATCGCCAGTACTAATAAATTAATATTAATTCTGAGCAAAGAAAATTCAACAGAAGACAACACATCAACAACAAAAAAAAAACAGGAAAAAAATCATAAAGCTAATCCGTCCCCAAGCGATGTGAGACGCCCACGGCAACGGACGTCGCGAGGAGATTTCCAGCCACCGTAGGCACGGGCATGCGGACTGCGAGTAATGAGCGACTCGCCGTCCGCATGCCCAATATGACGCTGTCAGCAATATGACGAGGACCCCTTAAAGGGCTAAAGCCTGCCGGGATAGCGGGACTATCGTGTTACCGTAGCACCGGAACGTAAAGGACTCATTTGATGATTTTACGACGTAAAAAAAAGTGAAGCGATGTATTTTAAAATCAAGTTACCTAAGTATGAGTGAATAGAGCTACACAGACATAGAAATCACAGCATAAGCCATTGATGGAAGGTCTTCGAACGTCCCCCGTCAAGGAACTCACTAGGAATTCAGTTATTTTAAATGTTAATAGCAAAACTAGCGGCGGCAAATATCGATTTTGCCTGGAGCGACATTTCCCTTGAAAAAAAGAAACAGAAAACAAGTCTCCAAGTGTAGCCACGTGTATCAAAATCAAGTGTCGCATAAGTGACAAGAGCTACAGACAGAAATCACAGCATAAGGCCATTGATGGAAGGTTCTCGGACCTCCATCGTCAAGTGTGATTTCCTTAACGAGCGCCATGACATCTTAAGTGTGTTTCGTTGTACGTTGTAGGTGTGTTCCTAACTCTAATTGGATTGGTCGAGCTCGGCTTCCGCTCATCCGTTTAAGGTAGCGAACGGTTCATTAGGCCCGACTTTATGCTATTAATTAAATACGTATTCACAAAGTTTTTATAAGACACTGTCCAACTGGAATTACGGCGACTGTTTGGTTCTGAAGTTGGATTGGCTTTTATTAGAAGCTTCTGATGAGATGAGGATTGGGGTACTTTTTACGTGTTTTTTTATTATAACAAATAGGAGTTTGTGTGAGGATTTTTTTGAGATAGACGTATATAAAATTCTATATATGGATTGTGTAAAAGACGATGAAAACTACCACATATAATATTTTAATGACATAGAAGAAAAAATATATGAATAAGAAGATAATTATGTCCCGATTTTTTTTATTTTATTTTTTATTTTATGATTTCTTTGCTTTTTTTTTACTTTTTCCGTACCACCGCCAGGATTTTTTTCCGTACCGTGGGTGTGTTTCAAAACATTCAAATTCACATACACAAACAGTCAAACCTGGAGCAACAATCTGACAAGTAAATATTTGTGCCGTGCGGGAGTCGAGCCGCTGACACGCTGAGCAGCAGTCGTCTACCAGCCGCTGCGCAAACCGTGTCGTTAATTTTGTTAATTGGTATCAGAGTAAAACTATGATACATAAAAGATTTATGCTACATTGTGGGATGTAGCGTGGGATCGTTTAAATAATAGTTAATAATCTATACATATAATAAATCTGTAGAAGGGTCAATTCTGTACAAATAAATAGCGGGGCGTGTTGCTGGATCGATACCAAACCCAAACATGTGATTAAAAAATTTTTTGTCTGTCTGTCTGTATATGCTGGCATCACGTGAAAACTAACGGTTCGATTTCGATGAAACTTGGTATAATAATACCTTATTATCCTGGGCATAAAATAGAATACTTTTTATGCTGGAAAAATACGTAGAAAAAAAAATCTCATTTTTCAGTTTTATTCATAGACGTTGTTCTGTAGAACCGCGATCTCCTTAATTATATAGGCTTAGCCGTATTTGGGTCCAATAGATATTTATAAGATGTCATTGTCAGAGTTACTCAAAATAGAGAAATAAACCATCCACGCGAAGACCGACATCCGTGCGGACGGAGTCGCGGGCGGAAGCTAGTTAAAAATATATTCAATGCAATGACGCGCACTCTTCACACTTGTTCTTGGAACAAAACTCGACAATTCTGCGAGTTATTAATAATATTTCAAAAATCATTTGAGCGGCTTGATTCAGCCAGTGCTAACAAAAAGTATTTGAGGTTTGTTCAAAATAAGGCAAATTAACCTAGTTCAGACACAACTATAATTTGATATCAACTTTTGATTTCATACAGAGTTTCAACTGCATTCCTGGAACTTCAATTGAACTAAAGCTAGTTTTGGGAAACTAAATTCAGAAGCAATCATTAGTTTAACCTTAATGAACAATCGCGTGCTTAATACCGATATTGTGAGCGAGTGACGTTGGTCGAGAATCAGGCTTAGAGGCGTGCAATTAGAGAGACCTTTGTCTAGCGTCCTTTGTACTGAATGCACATAGGTACATGGACTGATAGTCACGATGATTAGTAAATCTATGTCATCGGTATGATATGAACAGGGCATGGATTAGTGAAAGCCCAGAGATACACATCCCTTCTCAATAAGTTGCGTTGAGTGTTAAGCAATGTTTATGACCCACGATACAGGAAAAGTACCTTAGTTTTCAACATAATTTGACTTGGGCTTTGATGAAGAAAAACTTGATGAAGGCCTTATAGTTCCTCAATTGGGCATGCGGCGAGTAATGTACGACTCGTTGTCCGACCATGGACCATGCCCGGGTCGAAGGCGCCTTGTATTCCACGCGTGCCTCAAAGAGTGTCAGCACAGTGACTGGGCCCCCCTTTAGAGGACAATTAACTCTGACATGAAAGCTGGTATATTTTCACATAAAAAAAAAAACATGAAACAGGTATGTTCACATATTTTTAAAAGCTGTTGTTCAATTTACTTTGCATGAATATATTTTTTTATCGTAGTAAAATTTACAAATGAGTCCTCCGAGACTGTCGGACTTGAACTAACTAAAATCCAAGATGATCCTTTTATAGCCCTTTGTGTTCTAGGGTCACGGTTACCTAAAGAGATAGCCCTGCGATCCCTGCATGAATACATACGAGTACATCAGTTAAAATAACCAGTTCATCGTGTATGACATACGGTCGCGAAAGCTTTATTTAAATACAAGATTTTTAAGAAACAATTTTTAAATGTTACAACACAAAACTAACTCTTTGACTAGTAAATCGAATGCTTTGTTTTTTCGTTATAATGTCTTATTAAGTTTCTACCCCTAATTATACGATAAGACATAAACTGATGGCATATTTCTCATGGGTCAATAATATAAAACTACAAAAAATGCATTACAATGTTTTAGTTTCTGGTTTTGATAAAGTCCAATTTATTTCAAATGTATTAAATTATATTGTCTCACAAAACTGTGAAAGAAAAGATCGTGAATTAACTAGCGTGTCTGTGCATTATCTTACACTGACCCCGTATGATATTATTAATTTAACCCTCTAAAAATCATGTAACATTTTTTTTTATAGAGAGAAGACTTATGTGTCTCAGTTATTGGAACATTATCGGCCTTATTACAAAAACTAAACAAACCTTGGTTTAAACCTGGTCTATCAAGTCCAGGCTTATCTGCAGAGCCATGGTTTAAATTTGTCCGTATTACAAAACTAAGATAAAACGTCGACTTTAGTACCGCCATTTGAACGATTGTCTAAACAATTTAATCCACAATGAGTAATAACAATTAAATCTACCTTATTTCAATCCATTTCGGGTGAAAATAACACAAAAACTACAACACAATGAAAAATTTGCTATGAGAAACTTTGACACACCTTTGACAGCTACAACTGTTAGACCATGGTTTATCGCAAAACCACGAATTGTAATAACGTTTGTGTAAACCATAGTTTTACAAGATTAAACCTGGGTTTTTAGTTAAACCTCTTTTTGTAATAAGGCGGTATAAGTTTTAAGCTTTTATCAGCTTATTAAGTTCGATTTAAATGAAAATGCTTTTATTTGTTTTACTGATCATCATTCATTAATTTACATAAAAGCATTTATAATTGTTTTAAGAACATATTCGCATTCAATGCTCAATTTTTCAACAATCCATTAATTAAGTATAGTAATAATTTATTTCGAAAGCATTATTTGTAATAATAAGTAATTATGTTTGTATTGTATTGATTGGATTGATCAGAATATCGTTCCCTTAATTCATTATTTAAACAATAGGATTGCAGTGCATGAGATAAATTATACCTCAATAATTTATACGAGTATTACAAACAAACGAACAGATTAACAACCAATATCCTCGCATTTTTTGTGACTCCTAAAAGTTTTTACAATAAGCAGAGAAGAGAAAAGGTATAGTGGCTCTTTTTTTACGTGTTAAAATCATCTTATGAGTCCTCCCACCCAGGGCAGAGCGGGAGGGACTGTCAGACTCGCACTGACTAAAATCCACGGTGTCCTTCAATAGCCCTTTACGTCCCGGGGTCACGGTAATTCGTACAGTCCCGCGACCAGGAATAGTGGCTAATGATAATTAATATTGTTAACATCAGGAGAAAATCCTAGTATGGGAAATTGTTTTTTTTATTAAGTCTGTTTTGACACAAATTATGACAAAGTATTCTCAACAATGGCTGACGCTTCAGTTTAATAAGCTAAAATTTTAAAATTTCGATACGTTTTCTACAGAATTTTTCCGGGATAATAAGTTATGCATGGCCTTTTAAGTTAATTCGGTGCCCTATCTACTAAAGAAGCTGTACTTAGCGTCCTTTTGACCTGTTGCCTGTTGCCTGAGGCCTGTTGGTCTAGTGGTTAGTGACCCTGACTGCTATACCGGAGGTCGTGGGTTCGATTCCCACCCAAGACAAATGTTTGTGTGATGAGCACGATCATTTGTTCTGTGTCTGGGTGTAATTTATCTATAATATGTATCTATTTAGAAATATATAAGTATGTTTACCAGTTGTCTAGTACCCATAACACAAGCTCTGCTTAGGCGTTGTGTGATAGTTGTGGAATATTTATTTATTTTATTTATTCTTACTCTTTTACTTGATAACTTATCTTCACATAGAGTGAGAGAGAGAGAGAGAAAGCTTACTTTTCTCATACTCGTATGTTATGTTACATTAATGGATGTGTGGATGTATGTTTGTTACTCCTGATATCTAAGTTATTTAGATGATACACAGACCACAATGAAGCCAGATATTGAAAAAGCTATCATCCTTTGAGAATTAAATACAGTTTCAATTTCACCAGAATTTTATCTGCAATTATTTACTCTTGTTTTAATTTGGAAACAGTTATTATAAATTCGTAGCAAAATGATACCTTCTTCATTATGAGAATTTGTTTTCAACAGTATGAACATTAAATAATGACCACTGGTTTTAGATAATTACTGTAATGAACTTCTCATAGTTTCATAGTCATTATACCTTGTGAATGTTACTGTAGTAGTATTTTATTTTAATAATAGGCCTACTTTAAATAAATCCTAATAAAAGTGATTCTATAGCCGAATTGTTGTTTAAAGTATTTCTAGGTCAAATAATTGAAAAAAAACGTCATGGTCTTGTCCCAAAAACCAGTTTAAATTATACCAAAACTAGTTTAATTTTATTTTAATTTTTTAAGCGTATCCTCACACTAAGTATATCTCCTACATTATGGGCGCGAAAACAAACTCATGTAAACGAAAACCCAGACCTGAAGCAAATACTTTTAAGTCATTCAAATATTTGTTTCGTGGGGGGATCGAACTTGCGCCATGCAGCGTTGCAGTATTGCTCAGCTACTGCGCCAACTGCGTCAATTTGCCTATTTACCGTTTCACAGCAGTTACTTTAAAATAAATAAAATATTCCACAACTATCACACGTCGTCATCTAGTCCCAAGCTAAGCAGAGCTTGTGTTATGGGTACTAGACAACTGATAAACATACTTATATATTTCTAAATACATACATATTATAGATAAATCCCAGCATAAGGCTTAGCTTACAGCTCATAAACCATTGATTTTGGTGATACTCTTTGGATTGGGTATATTATGCATTACAATCTATTGGTAACCACTTTGTTCTAATCGATTCTGGGTTTTTTTTGGACCATCTCCTCGCAAGTTTCCAGATATCAAAGTAACCTCGAGCTTCTCATTATCCTTAAAGCCTTACTTACCTATAAATAGGTTTCCCTCCACTTTTCCGGAACCACAGCACCATATACACCCTGTCCTCATTAGTGTCGGGTGTGACGTCACACGGCAGTGACGCCGTGCGCCCCAGTACTGCGTCCACGTCCACAGTCGACACTGTAACAAAAAAAATCTGTTAGCAACAATTACAGTATCTTGTTGCCAAGCTGCCTGTTGAGTGATGTGTTTGTGTTTGATGGCAATATCCGGCAATATTAAACTGTGTAAGACAAGTTTGCTTTGATAAAATTATTTGAAATGTTTAGTAGTAAAGACTTTGGGGGTTAAATCATCAAGTGGGTACTCGTAATCCCGCCCTAGGTACAAATCAAATCAAAATCAAATCAATTTATACAATCAATTGATCATCAATCTTTACAGAGGAAGATACATCAAACTCTTAATGATCCACCCTGTTTCTTAGGTTACCTTTTGCGTTTCAGGGCTACCAGTACTCTACTTGGTCTGCGCACCAAAGACGTGAACTGATTTATGCTGTGTATAAGATTCTCTAATGCCTTTGTCAAACAGACAGGCGAGTCCGAAGCGATACCGAACCGATACGAGACGTCAGACCAATAGTTCTGTCACGCTATCGGATCGCTTTCGCTTTTCTGTGTGACTGGATTCAAACAATTCCATACACTGCAAATAAAAACGTCACGCTTCGCATTCGCCACGCCTGTCTGTCTGACAAAGGCTTAAGAGAATCTATCACTTTCGGGAATTTTCTGCTCCTTAAACTATAACGGAAATTATTGCAAAGTAACGGGTATATCCAGGAATGTCTAAGCACAGTTGATACTGCATAATGCGCGTTATGTTAGTAACAATAACAATATCTTATTGCAAGGACCTGCTTGTTAAAATGATATGTTTGATGGTAGATTCTGCAGTATTCAATCTTATGGTCCTACATTGTTTGATATGACGTAAACTGATCTAATGCCTTTGTCAAATAGACAGGCGAGTCCGAAGCGATTCCGAAGCGAGACCGAACCGAAGCGAGACGTCAGTCCGATAGTTCTGTCACGCTATCGGATCGCTTCCGCTTTTCTATGTGACCGGTTTCACACAATTCCATTCATTACAAATAAAAACGTCACGCTTCGCATTCGCCACGCCTGTCTGTTTGACAAAGGCTTAAATCCTTGACACTTTTTTAATGTTTACTGTCCTAGATTATGTATGTAATGTTCAGATATGAAATGTTCAGATCCCTTGTTAAAACTAAACGTAACGTTATTCGTAAAGCCACTTTTTTATAAATGACTAGTGGGCGCCCGCGGCTCCGCCCGCGTGAATGTCGGTTACCGCTGCAAAAAGCCTACTCAGGAAAGACACGGTCAGCAACATGATTCCCAGGTCTATTCACAGACACTGACACTAACATCGACGACGCAGTTATCGCAAACACTCGACATAGATAGATATTGTGTGTTGCGGACTTTTTTGTAGATATTTATAAGATCAACAATTAATTAGAACATTTTATGGTTCTATCTTTTATAGTTAAGGCAGCGTACGCAAAATAAGTAACTTTTCTGGTTGATTTTTTGCACCCTGTGGCCGAAAAACCCAAATATCTTACGGAACCCTATTTTTCTCCAAAATAAAATATAGCCTATGTTACTCGTGGATAATGTAGCTTTCGAATGGTGGAAGAATTTTTAAAATCGGTCCAGTAGTTTTTGAGCCTATTCATTACAAACAAACAAACAAAGTTTTCCTCTTTATAATATTAGTGTAGACTACCAAAATAACTAATTTCGTACCTACTATTGCTTCAACTGTAAAGAAATAAAATGTAAACCATTAATATAATTAAACACTACCAAAATAACTGATATTCGTACCTACTATTGCTTCAACTATAAATAAATAAAATGTAAACTAATAATATATTTAAACACTACCAAAACCTCATATACCTATTTCATAAATAACAACAAAATAAATCTAAAAATAAACTATTCAAAGACTAAAAGTAAAAAAGGGCCAGCCGCAATCGCGGCGATAAGACCCCTCTTTTACGGCGTCCATGACCTACCGCATGACGCAGGTCTTCACCGGACACGGAAGTTTCGGGAGGTACCTGTGTCTGATAGGGAGGGAAGATACTCCTGGGTGTCACCACTGCGAGGATCGTCCGGAGGACACGGTGGAGCATACGGTGCAGGACTGCCCCGCTTGGGCAGAGCACCGCCGTGTCCTCACGACGGCGATAGGCGGAGACCTCTCGCGCCCGGCATTGGTTGAGGCCATGCTGCAGGGCGAGACGGAGTGGGAAGCGATTGCCTTCTTCTGCGAAGCAGTCATGCTCGCGGAGGAGGAGGCGGGCTGCGTGAGGGAGAGGACAGCGTCCTCCCTCCACCCCAGCCGCAGTGGTAAACGCCCACGGCGACCGACGTCGGCGGACTATCTACGGCCACCGTAGGCGCGGGCATGTGGGCGGCGAGTAATGGGCGATTCGCTGTCCGCCCATGGACCATGCCCGGATCGACTGCGCGTTGTGTTCCACGCGCGCCTCAAGGAGTGTCAGCATATTGACGGGGCCTGTAGAGGGCCAAAGCCTGCCGGGGTTGCGGGGCTCACAAATAACCGTGACCCCGGTACATAAAGGGCTATTGAAGGACACCGTGGATTTTAGTCAGTCAAGTCTGACAGTCCCTCCCGCCTGCCCTGGGTGGGAGGAATCATTTGACGATTTTACCACGCCAAAAAAAAAAGACTAAAAGTCGCGCTGATAAGCACGGTTTGTAAATAACAATTATTGTCTGTCAATAAGGTCGAACAGTCTGAACGTCTATTCGCATCAACAGCCAAATATTGTATGAAGCACGCGCGCTTTTTTCCAAAATAATCCTTATAGCATGATTCTGTATTCACGCGCGATGACTGATTAGCGTATTTCATGTATAACTCTGGTGTTTCTACACCGATTTACATGATTCTTTTTTTATTGAATAGGTAATAATGTTTTTTTTTTAAATTAGGGATGAGTGAGAGTGTTGTAAACGTAAGAGTAGACAAATATAATCAGAAAGCTCCGAATTGCTAAGCTATCGGGAGTTTCACGTGTTATTGTGAGTCAACCATAAAAGATAGACATATGCTGTCAAGGAATATTTTTAATATAATTTTAAGGAAAATATTTCCGTCATACATGATTTCTATGTAGCTTTAACCATTAAAGCTGTACACGCGGCGGAAGCTTAAAAAATGGAGTAACTTCTCCCGTTTTCCCAATATTTCCCTTCACTGCTCTGCTCCTATTGATCGTAGCATAATGAAAAGTATACTATAACCTGCCCAGGAGTATGAAGAATAATCGTGCCAAATTTCGTTAAAATCGGTCGAGTAGTTTTTGTTTCTATAACGAACATACAGACAGACAGACAGACAGACAGACAGACAGACAAAAATTTTACTGATTGCATTTTTGGCATCAGTAGCGATCCCTTATCACCCCTTGATAGTTATTTTTTTAAAATATTTCATGTACAGAATTGGCCTCTCTACAGATTTATTATAAGTATAGATTTAAATGTTTTTCCTCGGAGATGTTCACTTGTTTTACGTAGGAATCGAACGAAGAGGATGATTTTTCTTCCTTTTTTGGCTTCAATTCTTAGTGGCCTACCTACTCATCGAAATCTGGCCACTTTTTAATCTAAGGCTTACAGTATTAGAAAGGTAATAATTATGCAACTCTGTTATGATTATGTAATAAAGTAAATTGGAAGGAAAAACATTTTCCTAAAATGCAGATTATGAATTCAGATTTAAAAGCATCTTAAAAATACCAAAAAAATAAATCACTTTTAAGCAATTAGAATAAAACCGATAGCGAAATATCATCAAGAGGCGTATTGTATATTTATTTTACCAGTAACTTAAAAATCCGTCATTGTGATTTTGTCCAGTTCATTTTACGAATTAAAAAGGGATGACAGGGGCTAGAACAGCCCATTTGCATTTAAAAATGACCCAAAAAGGACGTTGAAATAAAATTTATAACATCCTTGGTAAAAAAAAAAAATAAGTCGCACCATAAGATACTTTCAACGGTTTATAATAAAATAAGGAAGCAAAAACTGAAAAAAGGAACGAATCCCGGGTGTAATACATTTATTCATTACGAAAGTAATTTAATGAAAAGTCCGTTTAAGAGTGTCATATTTCTGTCTCGTTCCACACAATTAGAGCAAAATCCGAAAGAGGCATACGGCAAATTTTTTCGTGAAATTGTGAAAACAAAATGCCTGTTAAGCTTAGCGAAACTTTAAGGCTAAGTTAGACAGGCGCCTGACTGACAGTTGCGAAAACTTTATAACTATCTGGATTTGTCCGTGAAGTGCTTATGAAGCGCATTTGAGCTGAAAAATTGCGCGCCATAAAATGTTTACGTTATAATAATGTGTCAGTATTACGGATGTACTCGTAGTTTTTACATATAAAATTAGTCATGGAAGGTTTCATTTCGAGTCTGAAGTCGTCCACAATGCAATGGTTAAATGAATATTGTGAAGAAATCTGTTATCCTTTTTTTTATCGTGGTAAAATCATCAAAATGAGTCCTCCCACCCAGGGCAGAGCGGGAGGGACTGTCAGACTCGTACTGACTAAAATCCACGGTGTCCTTCAATAGCCCTTTACGTTCCGGGGTCATGGTAATTCGTACAGTCCCGCGACTTCTGCAGTACGGTAGTAAAATATTTGTTGTGATTAGAGTGGATACCTCTATAAACGACTTTTTCAACCAGTAAACATAATATATGATAAATTGTAAGTCAATAGGGCGAATATTTGGTCCGTGATATATCTACTGAGGAAGCAATTATTGACGGCAGACTGGAACGGTAGCTAATGATGGCGTAATTAATTAGTTATCGGATAAATATGGTGTTATACGTTCTTATTGCCATACAGTTACATAAACATATCACAGATTTATAAAAAAATATAGCACATAATTATGGTTCACGTGTAAAAATATAATACACGTGTGAAATATTAAGGAACCTTCTCGTGGTTTTCATATCCACTGTACCTATGGTTTTCGTATCGGATTGATCTGTTGTTCAGGTAAAGTCCAAGATCAGCTGTATTCATTCCTGTTAATTATAGGGAGGACGCTGTCTAAAAAAAAACCCTACTGCAGAGAAAAATAGAATGTTGTCTCACTCTCATTTAAAGATAGTTGACGATAAGACCTACCGGTAAACACCTTCGTACACAACGCGACGCAAGTCCCCGATAGGCCTATTCCCGAGGCGACTATTGCAATAAAAATCCATAGAGGTACGAGTACGTACACAGGCACGTGTCAATAGATACCAAAGTCGTAAGTTATCGGAGACTTGCGTTGCGATGTATAGGAAGGAGCTTAAAGATAGATCTTATACTATCTTTAAATAAGAACGAGACAACATCACCACCAAATTGGTGTAAAAAAGCCTGTAAGTATTCAAATATTATTTGATTAGTTTAATATATTTTTATGTGAGTTTTACTACATACAAATACAAGCTCGGTGGAACGACGATTTTCACAAGGAGACTGGGGGATGAGAGTAACCAGTGATTAAGTCAAATGACGTGGGATTGGAGAGGCTTATGTCAGCAGTGGATTGCTATAGGCTGATGATAATGATGATATTTGCTTAAATACTGAACGACTGATTCATTTGTACTTACTCCAACCTTTGTCTATACCTTCGATCAACACAACCATATGATATAATGAACAACAACAATGTCAACTCGAAAGTTAACAAAAAAAAAATATTAGAAAATAAAAGACACACACAATTTATGACAAAGTAAGCCATAAGTATTCCGTTTTCTCATTGTAGTACGGGTCACTAAAAACGTTACTATAAGGCTGGATGGACCGAATGTTTTGGCTCGAAATTCCAAAAATAAGTACACAAAAAAGGCAAGAGCAGAAGGCAGGTTTTTTTATAGTGGTAATATTATCAAAAAAGTCTTCTTGCCTTGGATGTAGAGGAAGGGATAGTCAGACTCTTTCTGACTAAAATCCAAAGTATTCCTTCAATAGCCTTTTAGTTGACGGTTGCCTGATCAGACAGTTTTGCGAAAAAGAAGATAAGCTTGGACTTAAACGTGAATTGGTTCTACTGGGATCAAAGTGGTACTGTTCCACAAATGCTGGAACTAAAGTCCTGGTCTCTAAACTGATGGGATCTATTGCCGGTGCTCAATTCTGTTCTTTTTAGGCTTTCTTCAACACAACAGCAGCCGCTTAATAAAAAAGTTTTATGTTAATTAAGTACATGAAAAGAGCACTGTTTGGTAAAACATATTATTTAAACTTTAATATTTCTTTCAAGGTCTTTTCTCAATTCACAACATTGAACCTGTTTAGATGTAAGTTAATGCTATACGTGAGAGCAGACAAACATTTTCGCTAACCTTCTGTGCCCTTCCATACATTCTACTATTAAAGGGCCAACATTTATCTCGACAAACTTAATTGGGCCTTCTTGTTTTTCCTTTTGTACATTTATACATGTCTACAAACTGCTTAGGTGTACGAAATTTCTTTTGGCAATTCAGTTACGCGTAAACATACGTGTTGGGTTCGAGAATCAATCTAATAAGGGAAGACAAAACTCGATTGTTGGTTACAAAGGGCAGCTCTATCACATTGCCGCTTGTGGAAACAGCATTGAGGGAGGCTTTGTATTCCTGTCAATTCATGCATAACTTCGTATATTTCAAATATTCGTACGTTACGTAAGTTGTTATTTGAGGAGGAATTGTCAAATCGAATGGAGAACCTAGTAAACTTGGTAAAATACGATTAAATTAATTTAAAAGGATTTATATTAACTGTTAAGCTATTAACAAGTCCAATCCGCACTGAGGAGGCCTGTGTCCTAGTAATGGGAACATTAAAGGCTGTTAAGCTTTATGCTTTATTAACAAGGCAAGATAAATTAAATTATATGACCTAATGAAATAAATATCCGTATGTAAGAAGCTTATTATAAATGATTTATTTCAGCAGATATGACGAATTTAATATAAAACGGGAGTTAGTTACCTAGATGTTAAACATTCACATTAAAGCCTTTGTCAAACAGACAGGCGTCGCGAATGCGAAGCGTGACGTTTTTATTTGTAATGTAAGGAATTGTTTGAATCCAGTCACATAAAAAAGGGAAAGCGATCCGATAGCGTGACAGAACTATCGGACTGACGTCTCGCTTCGGTTCGGTATCGCTTCGGAAATGCTTCGCTTTCGCCTGTCTGTTTTGATTTTGATTCACTAATACTGACAGCCATAGTAACGATTAAATTTCGTACAGTTTATAATGACAACCTGAGAAAATTATCACCAGTTAAAATCCCCACTGAGTTTCAGAAGGGTCTTATACCCCTTCAAATTGCAATAAAATATCATTCACAACTTCAAACAATAAAAACTTAAAACTTCAACATAACTAGTAGTTTAGTTGGTCATATTAACGTAACAATTTATGTTATTGTTAACTCCTTCCTCCTCCTCCTAATGTACTTGGCTAGGATATAACAAGCATAATAACTTACTAAGTTAAAGTTGGAGCTCACGACCCGAGCCGTGAACACCCTATATGTACATTGTGGTATCTTCACTTTTAATTGTTAGAACATTTGTATTACGAACAGTAAAACTTCCTTACTTGACTCGTTGAGGTATTCAAGTAAAATGTCTCTTTATTTCTTCATGAAATTAATTTATCTCCGTTTTTAGGGTTCCGTACGTCTGAATACAAAAACGGAACCCTTATAGGATCACTCGTGTGTCTGTCCGTCCGTCGCAATTATCTCCGAATCTATTAGACCGATTAAGTTGAAATTTGGTACACATATCAATTCCTGTGACCCAAACACAGAGGTGTGACGTGAGCAGATGAAATCTGTATATGGGGGGTCATTTTTGGGGGGGAAGGGGAAAATTAAAAAAAAAAATCTGAAAACTGCATCGTGTGGCATATCAAATGAAAGGTCTTGTTGAGAAGATCTTAAATGTATTTTTTTGTAATTTTAAAATAAATAGTTTCCAAGTTATTCAAGAAAATAGACGAAAATTGACCATTCCCCCCCCCCTTATCTCCGAAACTACTGAACCTAAAATTTTGAAAAAAAATACAGAAATTAGTTTTCTCCTTATAGATTATAGGAAAACCTATAAGAAGTCCATGATATTAAAATAACATGGTAAATCACTCAATATTGTGCGTACCAACTTACATTTGCAGGTGGAATGTGTGGGAGAACATATTTTTTTTAATACGTCATAAATCGTAAACCGCAATTATCTTTCAAAGATACAACCAACTATAAGAACGTTTATATTATGTTACTTGCTGCTACGGAACCCTTTATGGGCGAGTCCGACTCGCACTTGGCCGGTTTTTATGATAGCGAAGATATAACAAGGTTTTATAAAAATAACTTTTTTCTCAGTACATTCTGTTAAAGTATGAGTAGTAGTACTTGTTATAAGTTTATATGTAGACTTGGCTGTTAGTTACTTAAACGACAATGTCAACATAATAAGTTTGTTAAGTCTAATATTATAACTTATTTTTTTTGTACTTATGTACTTGGCTAATGGCTGTTTTACAATAAAATATACTCTTAAGTATAATTATAATAACCAACATCTAAGGAGGCTCTCGTTAGGCAGCTGGATCAAGGGCCTGATTCAGAAAGCAGTTCTTCTGGATACGGCGCGCATTGTTAGGAGGTTCCTTTCTCTAGAGCCCTGACCGCCGGTAGCTTGGCCCCTGTTCCCGATACCGGTGGGCCACTATTATTTATATTTTTAAATGTTTTTTTTTTTGTTTTGTTTTTGTAAAAATATTTAAAAATGTAAACAGATAGGAAAAAAAATGAATAAAGAATAATTATAATAAATTATATTTTTTCAATCAATAAATGAAAGGAAAACCGTGCACTGATTAATTTTCCAAATAGCGACAATGATCTAAGAATAATCACGTAGCGAAGTTGCTACGGCGTAGCAGATCACCAATATATCAGCTACACTGCGCACCGTACCAATAGGTGAGTACTCGCACAAAGGGGTATGCAACTTTTAGTATGGACCTTGGCATCAATTTTTTTGTCTTTAGGCAGTCATTAAATTTTGGGTACTACTACCTAAGAAGTCCATAAAAAAAATTTAGTTTCTAAACCCAGAGATATGGCGGTTTTTATTTTGTTCTAATCAGGAGTTATTTTTTGAAGGAATCCACAGATTTATTGATGTACTAGCTTTTGCCCGCGGCTTCGCGCACCCCAACCACTTTTATGTATAGCCTATAACCGTCTCTAGAGTCCCATCTATCTCTGTGCCAAAATTCATCAACATCGGTTCAGCCGTTATGACGTAAAACCCGAACATACCTAAACACTTATTTTACATTTAAATCTTGAAATCGTATCACGCTTATAAGAAAACCTCTCAGATTATAACAAAGAGTCACGTGATTCCGTCAATATGTCTTTCTCACAAATCGCGTTTTGCAGGTATCCGTTATTGCGTGAAGCTCAGACCGCCGAGACGAGGCATGCATTATGATAATTCGGAGCGTTTCCGTCGGAAGAGGCGGCGCCACGAAACGCTTGGAGGCACGTGATAAACGCACACAAATATAATTTTATAATACACTTGTGTTCTTTTATATCTTTATTTTGGTGAGAGTATAATGGAGAACGTGAATGGATATAAGCTCTTGTTTTTGTACGTAAACGTGTCAAAAAACGCTTGTGGAAAATAAAAGATTGTAGGTAGATAAGTCGTGTAATAATACGGAGGGTCATCAATGTTTTATTTATAAAATGAACTGTCCAAATCAAAATATTTATTTTAAGTAGGCCAGTTACAGTTATTCTATTATTATTTTAATATTTTACGACAGGGTTGACCATTTCGCCTGATGTAAAGTGATGATGTAGTCAACGGCAATACACGCTTGCCTAGAAACAGTAACCTATTCACTCTTGACTTTGTAATTTCGTATAGTCTAAAGCAAGAGCACAAAAAAGCAGTGCTAGTCACTTGACATAACACTATAGAATTACTACTAGTTACACATTAGAAAACGTAGATCTCTATTTAAAAGTGTTTTGCAAGGAACTCGATGGAAATTTCAATAAATCAGAACATTGTCATAAAACCTTGATATCGACCATAAAATTTTGAACTTGTATATTTTTGTCACTCAAAATAATTACAACTAGACACATTTAATTATCTATGACTCCGAAAATAATTCTGTCATGACAATGTTCAGGTTATCGACTTCATGTGATTAATATAGTGTGGGCAGGATATAATTATAAAGGGTTAATTACGCAGTATTTATTGGCTTTTAATGGACCGATTAAAATAATCTATCACTTCTACTAGCCTAGTTAATCATAGTTACGTAATAACAGGTAATTAACGTCGACCCTAATTATAAATTCACGTGTCATGGATAATGTGATTTGGGGAATTCCTACACGTAGGATATTAAGCCTATTTTCTCTAAAATACTAACATTCTGGTAACTGTACTAAATTTTAGGTTAGAGCTTAATTAATGGCATCAATTAATCATAAATCCAGATTCGGAACTACTATTTATAATCCTCATGGAATGCCTAAAGCACTTTGTTCGTCCCGGGAATCAAAGCTAACGTCCTAATTGCGTAACGCACAAAATTATATCCAGAGAAGTTTTAAAGGGCACTTCTAGTCTATGTTTTTGGAATATACGTTTACTCATAAATGAACCGAATAACATCGACAGCAATTCAATGCATTTATTTTCAAGATTGCATGCTTGACAGTCACGCTTGTGACTGCTAAAAGAATAAAGGCCATGAGTGTGGCGGGACACCTACCCAACTAAAAATAAAACTGTACTTTGACTAATCCGTATTCTCTAAGCTAATCTGTGGTTAGACGAACGGACATGTCGAGACTATAAGAAACCCTAGAACCCTTAAAAACGATATTATACACTTACTTATGCCTTTGTCAAGCAGACAGGCGAAAGCGAAGCGTTTCCGAAGCGATACCGAACCGAAGCGAGACGTCAGTCCGATAGTTCTGTCACGCTATTGGATCCCTTTCGCTTTTCTATGTGACTGGATTCAAACAATTCCATACATTACAAATAAAAACGTCACGCTTCGCATTCGTCACGCCTGTCTGTTTGACAAAGGCTTAGAGCTATAAAATTCTCTTCGCCTTGTATACGTTTACGTGTATGCATGCATTTACTTGCTACGTGTACTAACTCGTTTTAATACCAACGTTTACTGCTATATGGGAGTAAAACATCAACAAAATCCTTCTATGATACCTCTTACATGTTTTATGTTCTTAATAAATAGCTAAATTTCTTTTAAGACATTCTTTGAGTAGCGTATTAAGGCTTACAATTTCAAAACATTACTTTAAAAACACTCTTTTGTATGAACATTATTAGTGGACGGGAAAATTGTGGAACAGAAGTATCATTAAGACAAATATTTACTTTTCATGTTTGTGATTTTTCCTTGTATTTGCTTTATTTAAAACACATTTTGCTAAACTCTAACATATTATAAATTTCACTTGACGTCATAGTTGGTGTATAGCTAAGCGATCGACTGCCACGTAGCGTGTACGGATTCGATTTCCGTAAGATAAAAATTTTGTATGACCTACAAATAGTTATTCCGGGTCTAGATTTGTGTATGTGTTGGTAAAACGCACCCTCGTTACTGAAGAAAACCCTAGTACGGTGCAAAGTAAAAAAAAAAAAAACAAAATCATTTTTACAATCTATTGTTACAGCCATCTAAAACCATGGAATGACTTTTGTCAAAAAGAAAAGACATTCTTTAGTAGAGTAGTTGGCACGAACAAGTCTCAATAAGAAAACTTCAACATGCAACCGCTCGTAAACCGACAGATATTCAAAACATCTAGCATTTCAGGACGCCGAACTATTGACCTAAGTGAAGCAAAACAAAGGTGCTTATTACATAGCGCCTATATTAGACGGGTCGGCGCGCGACGGGTCGGCACATGTATCGAGGTGGCTTGAAACGGCTTCGATCACGCGATCCCGCTGAAAACCTGAAAAAATATCCAATACCTGCCAAACTACAGATATTTCCGTTCACCAAAATAAAATATCCGGGTCCATCTCACACTTTATCATTCTTTAACGACATCACATAAAATAATATTATTTAAAATCCAGTACGATGTGGAATTAAAGCCATATTTAAAACGTTGAATACTTACCGTCCATAAACCTTCGTTTTAAACTAAAAGTTTACGATTTTAAACAATAAAGCGTATATTCTCTTTGTATAAATCGCGCATTTTATCTATACGAAATGAGCATCGTTACTTTAGATTTTAGGTGGCAGTAAAAGATATGCGAAGATGTTCAACTCTCAAACAGCTTTGCTTTTACGCCAAATCTCGGTAAGTGTCTTTAAAATGAATAGAAGCTTCTCCCTAATACTCACCTAATTACAGACTAAATTGTTGCACACTTAATGTTTGAAGATGGAAAATAATGAAGAGATTACTGCCGCAAGAATAAATGAAGATTCTGCTTAGGATTTGTTTAGGGATCTTCTGCGTTGTACTCGTAACTATGCTTTTTTTTATCGTGGTAAAATCATCAAATGAGTCCCACCTAGGGCAGAGCGGGAGGGACTAACAGACTCGTACTAACTAAAATCCACGGAGTCCTTCAATAGCCCTTTACGTTCCAAGGCCACGGTAATTCGTAAGTCCCGCAACCGCGTTGTAACTATGCTTAGAATACAGTTTGGGAAATCGATTCGAAATATCACGTTTGGCACGGTGTCTTGAATCGATTATTCAATTCGAGTAAGTCTCGCGTGAGGAGTGGAAATCGGTCAGCGGCGCCGCAAGGGACCTCCGCCGCACTCCCGGAGGTGAGAGTCCACGTGACTGGACTTATTCAGTCAGCCAGCTTTGTTCTGCGCCGCGTTACAACGACAATCTGGATAGATGATGTGATTTAGTGGCTACGTCGGTTTTGGGTGGATTGGATTTATTGAACTACTCTAGCTGTGGTTTGTGTCGTGTTTCAGAATGAACTGTTGTACGTAGAAGGGGCTATGTTGAAGAAAACGAAAGAGATTTTAAAATGGGATGTTAAAATAAACAGATGGAAACATCTATAGGTAGAAGGAATATTCAATGTTTTCCCTCATTTTTATGATGGTTTACAATCCATACAAACTATATATGCCAAGAAAAAAAACAATAAAATAAATAACAATACGACACAAACAATATAAAATCAGTCAATTTGTTACGCAACAGAAGGTAAATCCGTTCATCGAGTCGAAACGAAATAACACATTTAGTCCCCTGACCACGAAACTTCATTTAATAAATATTATATTCGTTGCAGTATAAATTATTACGAATAGTTCAGTATTTTCGATGCAAATTAATATGCGGAACAGGTGAAAGCCAAAGCCAATCCCAAAGTCGGGGAAGCATTCGCGTGACTCCATTTTATGTTGTAAGCGTAACATTATAGCTTTCGTCCTAATTGCACTAATGATTCAAATTAATAACGTGGAAAGATAATGAGATGTGTTACACGCGTACTGTAATTAATTATGCTCACTTTTTTTATCATGGAATCCGCTTAGAATGTTCATTTATTTAAAAAATACGCCATATTTTTTTAGTGTTCTATTTTTCGAATTTTGATAAAATTTTGAAATCCGAACCTTTTTTTTCTGTACACTTCTGTTTTGTTTTTATTTTATATACCATTTTTGTTCCTGAACGTCACGAAAAACCTTCATATAATCAACTTACTGTCTACTCCGGACCCACGGCCCTTTTTTGGCAAGCGTTCAACTTTAACTGATGAGTTGCTTGTACTTTTAATGTGAAACATTAATTTTCTTCTAAAGTGAATAGAATATTATGATACATAGATATACGTTTGAGGTCACTAAGTAAGCTAAAGACAAACAACGCAATAATATAGTAAATGTTATACTGTTATGGATGTAGTTTTTTTATTTTATTTTAGTTGAATAAATTCAATGAACAAACTTATGATATTTTCTTTCAATATAAAACGCACTTTGATATAAAAGTGGTACTAAATCGCAAAAAAATGGGATCTTATATTCTAAGTATAAGGAATATGTGACTACATTTTTTTTTCTATATTTTTTTCATACACCCACCTACACAAGAACACAATTAATTACAAGTTCCTTTATGAAACGCCTTGAAAAATAAACTAAAAGGTATCTAAAGAAAGAAGGCTGAACAATTCATAACGAACACAGTTTTAAATACCAGGATACTATTTGTTTACAAACTTTATTAGTAGTTAGTAAACCACTTGTAAATTCCTTCTAATAGGTAACAAGCGGTAACTGTATAAAACTATGGTGATTTAACGTACGAGAATTAATCACGCAAGGTGAGCTCGCATTGGAACAGTTTTTTTTAATTCTAGTTGACTAGCAACCGAGCTCTACTTTACAAGGTTTTTGTTGACCTAACATCAATATATCGATTAAGGTATTTTTTTATCTATACCACGCTGTCCCCTCTGTTGGGCAAAAGCCCACCCAAATACCTTCCAATAGGTCTTCTTCTGTGTCTTCACTAACCTACTTTCGCGGGCCCATAGGCCTTGATCGTCTCACCACCTTTTTCCAAGCCAACCTCGGCGATATACCGACCTGAAGAATAAAGCGGTCACACAGACTTATACCGAAAGCAACTTATATTATAAATACATAGATTCCGATGGCAGAAGTGAGGTAAAACAACAAAATTTCACTTGGTAAAGCTTGGAGCACGTGTGGTATATGCTCTGTGAGTATTATTAATTACAATGAAAGCAAACTTTCCAAAACTATTTTTATTAACAGTCTGTCTCTGATAACTTACAAAACATCTTTACAAAACCCTCATTTAACTTGATACAATACGGAACGATATTATGACGGAATGTTTGTCACATTCAAACTTGGAAGCTTCCACCAAGTATTTTAATAAAAACTCTCTTCTCAAAAGGAACTCGCAAGGAGTTTCTTGCTAACAGTAAAGGTGTATATTTGCATGATTTTAATTAAATTCTCTTCTCGGTATAACTGTAAACGTTAACAGAAAAAAGGCAATTTTACAATGGACTAGGTTGAGAGAAAATAACAAAGTCTCTCAAGATAGTTTATAAAAACTGATAAGCAATTTATTCAGCTTCCCTTTCTTTGTATACTTCTGAAAGAAAACAAAAGCTTTTAATATTGTCTTTACTGTTTTCAGCTACAAAGATTCTTGGTGAAAAGAAATATGTAAATATATAGCTAGAACGAGTCGAGAGGGGCGACGACCGCGCAATCATTAACTCAATGGGCATTTGATATAGTGGAGGGCTGAGGGAAAACTGGCTGGGATTAGCGGAGATCCGGAAAAAAGTGGCATGTCTGAGGGCCAACACTTTATTGATACGAAAAACAAGAAGTGGTCCATTAAAGGATTACTTTTACTTCGGATATCGGTTCGCTTGTCAAGTTTTTCCAGAAGTTCGTTAGCATTTGACAGTGAGGTATAGGAGGCGCGCAGTGTTTGGTGTCTCGTTAAGAGCTGGCAAGCGTCGGTAAGTCTACGGTTCGTTAGTGATGTGACTCGGGTCCCCGTCTCGTTGGCACATCGATCCTGTATTGATGTAGTGACTGACAATAATGTTGAGCGCTAAAACAGCGGGGACTTGCCTGAAATATCTACGTTGTTCATCAACTTATTCTGTTCTCATATTCGCAGCAACATTAGATAAATCGTACCTATTTTCGTAATTCTGTGGTAAAGTTAGGTTTGAGCCTGAGTCAGTCTTTGTAATACTAAAATCAAACCAGTTAGTTAAAACAAGTATAGTTGCAGTTAAGAATAAAAAATAGGGGAAGAATAAAAAAACAAACAAAAGTTGTTCTTGCAATTACGAAAACGGCAGAAACAAAATCAGTAAAATCCGTTGAGCCGAATTCAAATGATGGCCATATATCAGAGAATTGTTTTCCTCTAAATAAACACATTTTTAAAGATATCACAAATAGTTTCATACTAATAACAACCCAAAATACAAAAAATAAGAAATTATAATAAAGTCAACAAAACTATATTCCATTTAGTTGGCTAAAAGGAGCCTGACAAGTCGCGCAGCGTGGCACACGCCTTGTCATCTGTCCGTAAACAAATTGCGCCGTAGTGCCCCAACCCATTGTGGACTGCTCACATCCGTCCAACGCGATCAAACACCCGCCAGCTGTAGCGTCAGCGAGGGAAGTAAGTGACCAATGTTCTTTTAAAAGGGGAATTTGTAACTAGCCTGTTAGATTTTCTAATTGAATCGAGTCTGTTTGCAGTAGAAACTTCTTAAAGGAAGATTATGTTGCAGGTTGTATAAGTCCTCTACTCCATTAATAGATTCTCCGACCGGGTGTTATGTTTAGTAGACTATAATAGTCCCCGACAGGAGCAAGTCGTAATATGCTCAACCATAAAACAACATCACGCCTGTAATCTTCGATGGGTTAGGCAGAGTTGTACCTAATTTTATACACATTTCGCTAGAAATGTTTAGCCCAGTTTAATAGGAACGAGGCTATGTCCATCGACCGGGCAAAAATGCTGGACTGCTGAGAAATGTCTAATAGAAAAACCCAATAACACTTTGTCCGAAATGGGAATTGGATTCTCTGTTATTTAGTAGCAAAGACAACACAGCTGTTACAGACACAAATTACCGATCCTACCAATATAATTCGGTAAATCGAAAATGTAAACCAATACGCTAACCGGCTGACCGTACACCCAAAATAGTATAAAACATTACCGAAGCAAGTCAACGGCGTCCACTCGTCGCTACATAATAGGCTTTAATCCCCTCATGCGTGTTTAACAGTTGGATTACTCGATTAACCACCCTCAAAATTTCTAACGACGGAATTCAAAATTCAGCGCTCTTTTAATTGACCGAAAAGGCGTGTGACAGAGCGGACCCAAAAAGTTTTAAGCGATTATTTTTATTCATATTCGTTTTTGTTCCTGACCGAAAATAATAATGCTAAGTAGATGTACAGATTTATTTTATAAACGCATTTAAAATACATTGATTTGTTTAATTTACATTCGTTTTATTTGAATTATGTATGGTCATGTGATACATGCAAAGTTGGTTTAAATGATTAATAAAATATTCTATCCGAATGCTTTTACGTTACTCAACGGAAATCATATTTCAATGTTTATTTTATTATTGTCAGGGACAGACTGATGTCAGAGAAAATCCGGAAAATATAATTTAACTGCTGTAATCTGTTTAAGGTTAAATAAATTTAATATAGATTGCAATCTAATTTACTTAAACAGTGAACTATTCATTTATTTAAAAACGTTGCTCCACACTAGGAATTTCTCCTGTGTCGTGGGTGCGTTTACAAACATATAAACTCACATACACAAACACCCATACCCGGAACAATTACTTGTAGATCATACAAATATTTGTGCCGTGCGGGAATCGAACCCGCCACTCGCAGCGCAGCAGTCCAATCGCTCAGCCACTGCGCTAACCGTGCCGTCAAATCTACTGTCTGCGTACCAAATAATAATCCGAATCCGTTCAATAGATTTTGTGGGTAACAAACAACCATCCATCCATCCTAACAAGTTTTCTCGTTTATAGTATTAGTAAGATTAGTTAGATCGGATTTTTTCAACGTTTTGTTATGCTAAAGTTTAAGAAATGCAAATCATAGTTAACAAACCAAAGATGATTCAAAAACAGAAGCACCGAACGAAATAGAGCATCAATTGAGCGATAAATTCATAAGGAAGTCGTATTCGAGTAAAGGGCGTGACAAAGTTCGTACCAAAAAAGCACAAATGCCGTAGTCTTTATTCAAAATCTTTGTGGAACTTGACGCCGACTCCGCGACGTAAAGTGGGGCGGCCCCCACAGCCAACGTTCAAATGAAAAGCGTTCTTGTTTAGACTTAAATGCAGACTTGAGACGAAAAGTCAGAATTAACTTTGTACAACTAACAAACAACAATTTATATCTTGACGTAATGTTCTATTCAACTTTTCGACGTGTTACAAAATTTTGTCTTTCAGTGTGACTTTTCCGTTCAGAAAGACGCGTTATTAATTGATCGTTTTGTGTCTTTTATTAAACAGTAAATTCTAACATTTTAATTTACAATTTAAAGCGCGCAATTAATTCTATCTTAAGATGCCAAAATATGATGGTCCATTGAATTGTATGGCGAGCGATATGGTATCTTAAGATAAAATATTATACTCGTAGTATCTTAGCCGTGTGTGGCACGCTTAAGTATGCAACTGTTTAGATTTCACATAAATGTTAATTAAAGGAATCGTTAGAATGTATTTACGCGCAATTAACTTTTATATTACTGCATCAAATTGTTTTTTTTGTTTTCATGAAAAAATTTTATGAAAAGAAAGTTTATAGTTACGTTTGGAAAGGGAATTGCTCCGTTTGTTAGGGTGATCTGGCTAAGCGTGGACAAGATCTTTATTAAGAAAAGACTTGCATTATAAAAACTACTTACCTATAGGAAAGTAAATATTATAATAAAGTTGTAGCAAGATGCAAGAATATGCTTCAACTGCCATGTGAAAAATTGAAATCTTGCCAGGTAAAATCTTTGTATTATGCGTATTTTTTTCTATAACATATTATTTGCCAATAGTATTTTGATATAATCTGATTATTTACACATATAGGGTTGTATTAGGATGGTTAAAATAAAACTATTCGATTTTGTTTGTTATTTTGAATTTATTCAGAGTCATAAACTATTAAAATAGTGTCTAAAAACTGGCCAGGTTCTACGTCAGGTGCAGATTCCGGGGGTAAGGCCGGGTCATCGTGAGCAGCGGTATCGGAGTCCGTGATAAGAAAAATAAAAGTTCAAAGCGGCGAGTAAGCAAAATAACAACCACAGTGCACGAGAGCAAAGCGAATGTCAAAGCTCAGATGTCATTCCACTTGGCAAAGCGGTACAGTAGGACTTGCCAGGAAAAAAAAAAAATTGGTTGCCTGTAAAGTCGGTATACGGGCGAAAGTTTTACGTGACAACGACTTTGAGTGGTAAAATAATTTTAATGTGAATATTCATTCGTATAGTAGGAAGAAGGATGAAATAATAGTACCATGCCCGAGTGGAAGGGACGCGTGCCTCTCACTCGCTCTCATTGTGAGCGCATAACGTGAGCGGAGCGTAACGCAGTTTCTTGAAGTGTCACCCGGCAAACCAATTTATAAGACGTTGTCACGTCAAAATAATTTGACAAAAATCGATTTTTAGAATCGATAATCTAAAAAAATATATGTTAAAAATCACTAACGGTTTTGTTTTGTTTTAAAACAATGTAAATAAGTATAATATTCTTTTACAGTATTGGTTGGTACTCGTTTTGCAGACAAACACTTTTTTTTTGGTAACTATAATTGATATTCTAATCGATTACAGACTCAAATTGATATTTTATTTCCGAGCTGGCAACAATACGTCATACAAATGGCTGCGCTTGATGCCTGGTGGAAACAGTGAAAATACTCTTTATTTAGACTTTTTACACGTTTACCTGGCTACTATGCGATGCGCAAAAATATTTCTTCCAGAATTAATAATATTGTTTAGTAAAAATAATTTTAACCGGGCATCTTGTCCACGCTTAGCCGAAACTGGTGATTCCCTTTGGGCCTGAATGAAGCCAGGCAGACCACTTATAAAAATCAAAAACTATAGAATGATTTATAGAATTCAGTTTCAAATAAAGCTCAAATCAAATTCAAAGCCAAATGGTTTTAAAAATGATTATCCTATAAATATTGATAGGTTCTTGAATTGAGTAATTTTGAGAAGACAGCAAGCAATCATCAAAGCAATATGTCTTCAAATATACCTGAAATCCTCTTATCTGACATTATAAATTTGTTCACATTTTTTACGAAAATAAAAAGACGTATCGTTTTTTTAGAAATAAAAATACATTTTTCTAGAATACCTAATATCTTCAACCTAAAACGCAAATACTTTAAAATATACTTATGTCTAGAGGTCCAAAGGTAAAGGGCCCAAATTACGAGTTTATAGGTCATGGGTTTGAACCTAGCCAAGCATTTAATCACCAATGTTCTCAAAACGGTGAAGAAAAACATCGTGAGAAAATCAGTATGTCCTAGAACCAAAAAGACATGTGATGTGTGGCTTGTTGTGAGGAACATTAAAGGTTGATTACAATTTAACAGGTCAAAGTAAAAAAATGTATTTCATCATTCATTATCATCATCTATCTAACCTTTTTCTGCGTCTCCATATGCACTGCATAGAGTTAGGCTACTAATCTAACTAGCAGTTTAATACCATTGCGAATTCCTATCTGACCACCAGAATTCCAAATTCCAATTAGAACTGGGTAATAAAATACACCTTGATAAGATTAGTTATCAGAACTTCGAGTTACTGACTACCAAAGATCTGCAAATGACATCTGGGATCAAATGTCACACACGGAGGAATCTTGGTGTATGATAGATTGTTACCCATCCACAGACCAACTAAGATAATCATTGATTAACGTTAATAATTTAGCCTCTCCTCTCATTAATGTAAAAAATAGCTAATTTAGTGCGTATTTCAAAGCTTCTTGAAAGATTAATCATAATTTTAGATGACATAAATAATATCTTCTACTACTCGTAACATCACTATATTATCTTAAATCTCTTTGCTTCAAAGTTAATTGCCTGTCAGTTGCTGAAGTTGACTTGTTAATTCTTGCAAGTTACACCTGATTAAAGTGTTTTTAGAGGATCGACCGCATGCGGCTTCAAAGTTCGGCTACGTGAAGCAATTAAGTTGCGCTCAGAGGACGAGCCACACTTTAATTGTAATCAAAACATCACAGAATAGTTACAACAACCCTACCAACTCGTTGCGTAACTCCAAATTAAATTATGACTTCGCTTAGACCCAGAATTTGCGAACACTTATAACAGAAGGTTATAATAAAATAATAATGTTGAACTAACTATTCCCTGAAATGTATTTTTTTTTCATTTCCTTCCAACGATCCACTATTATTAATGTTACAATCACAAACTGAATTAGGTTCTAGTTGGCCTAAACTCGTGAAAGCACTTAGATATCTAAGATCAAATTATATATATTCTCGAAGCACTTCTCCGGAATAGATTGTTCCTACAATACATAGCTGGCTACATCCTTCAGCTATATGATATAATTACGTTATATTGCCTACGCTACTTACGTATGATTGGCTCAAAGCAGAATATCTATAGAAATTCTAAGATCCAGTACCTAATTTAGCTAACAAAGCAACTGTACATGGAATCAATTCGAGTTAATGTTACATAATATCATATTGCAGTATAAAGGTACAGAAATTGGGCCAACTGCGGCGGCCGACCCACCTGCTGACTAAATTCGTACAGGTAGGCAAATCCAGAAAACCACATATGGCTTGTGAAGTTTCCCGGCGTGAACCAATTAACCTCCAGAGAGAAACCCCCTCAGGTATTAAACAAAATTGACTCCAATATAATTTTACATTCGCTAGGTAGCCGAAAATGAGATTTTACCTAGGATAGGCTGCCATAACCGTAAAGCCCGCGACCCAACCGTTTGTGATACACGAATGAAAAATTAAATTAGCAACTAAGAGAAATTAAATTAGAAACTTGCTATAAAGTTGGTGTTTGTAAAACTTAAATTCAAATTAAATCCGGGCCAGTGTTATGAAATATATTTTGGTGGCTTTTAATTGTGCGCAATTTGTAAAGGAATACTTTGTTGCTACTAACTACAACATTTTTAGCGCTATAGTTTAAAGGCTACTCCAATATCAATTTAATGCAAAATATCTTAAGGTTAGTTAAGAATTTACAATAACTTGTAATATTACTGTGCTTCAAGATAGTGCGGTAAACCTCAAAATGTCTCCAGCTCCGAAACCAATAGAGTTCGTCGCCCTAGCACTATAAAGCCTTTGTCAAACAGACAGGCGTGGCGAATACGAAGCGAGGCGTTTTTATTTGTAATGTATGGAATTGTTTGAATCCAGTCACATAGAAAAGCGAAAGCGATCCGATAGCGTAACCGAACCGATGCGAAGGCGTATTTGCTCTGTTTTACGTCGTTCATAAAAAGTCAGCTAATACAACTGTCACGCCTCGGTTCGCTGCACCCAGTTTGACGTCTCGTATCGCTTCGGACTCGGTCCGGTTCGCTATCGCCTGTCAGTTTGACAAAGACTTAAGAGCTAACAATAAAAACTAAACTCTCTAATTACAATATCACCTATCGTAAAAGCAAGTGAAATGTTCATTAATTTTTAGGCCACAAAAATAGTTATGCTTTATGATTTTTACAAACAATTGTTACGGTTTACTTAATTGTTTATTGTATTTTTTAAACGTATTAAAATATAAATACCGTCATTTCAATTTGCAAATAACTATTAGACGGCACGGTTAGCGCAGTGGCTAAGCAGTGGCAAGTCTCTATTGTGCTGCGTGTCGCGTATACTATTCACGGAACCAATATTTATATTATCTACAAGTAGTAGTTCCGGGTTCGGGTGTTTGCGAAATAATTTTTGTGTACCCATAATATTGGACAAGTTCTTAATAGGCGGCGATGTCAAAAAAAAGAACTATTAAAATTGTACGAAACAATGTAACACAACGTCCTCGTTTTTACGAAGTCGTTTAAAAGTGTAAACGAATACTTCATTCCCAAATCCCGGATTAGTTCTGTCAAGAATCACCCGTCGCTGACGATCCAAACAGTTTGGGGAACTATATTTTGTTCACGAATCGACAGTTTAATTGAGTCGTACGTGTGCCGCACTATTGACGCTTGGACATTTTAAACTGTCAACCAAACTATTGTTCAACTAACAGTCGATTCAAGTCTTTTGAGCTTGACAACGGCCACTACAGAATAGCTTTTATGGCGGGTTCACTTAAAATAAAAGGAAATTTTAATGACTAAAGTTGAAGGCAGTTAATTTTTTATTTTATGAGTATTTTTGGCTCTAAAGAATATTTTTAACTGATTGATAATATAGATGATAGTTATACAAACAACTATTTCGCATAATTATGTGTTTTTCTGTGCCAAATCTACTGTTAAATATGAACGTTGTATTATTACTTTTAAATCTTCCTGAATAAACGCCGCGTGATTATGAAAATCGCTTAAAGAATAACGGGGAGAAAGGAAAACAAAATTTAATGTGAAAGAACATTGAAAAAATCACCGCGTAGACCGCTGAATTCGACAAGACCCAATAAAGACGGAAATCGCATCAACAAATGTTTAGTTTATGATAACTAAATGATCACAAAGATAGACACAATTAGCGACTTGTTGCTTTCCTCGGGACCAATACTTTTTTCGGGATAAAAAGTACCCTATGACTGGTTTTAAACACCTGATACCGTTAAAAAAATCAGGATGTTAGGTTCAGAAAGGTAACAAACAAACTTAATTAATAACCTATTTAACTTAAATTTCGAAGCGTTTTATCTTTGTCAATATTATTTGATTTAAAAACAAATTTTTGCACTATTTTTCAATACTCTAACTGACGGACTAAAGAGTTTTTTTATGTATTTATGCAGTAAACTACCCTGTTATAATAATAGTTATGATGAACACGCATTTATGTATAAACAACACTACGACTCAAACATTTATATACACGTAACTACATAATAGTTAAGCTCTTAAGTTCAGCAGCAAGTCATTGAATCTCCTTCACTTACAATAGAGTTATTGGAATTGAAATAGTTATCGAAACTATTGCCGAGAAGATAAATAATGTGCTTAGTTGGAGTAAGACAAATGCTATCAATTATAGTCGCTGAAACTGGAGCTACAATGCCAGTAGATTCTTGTTAAGTCAAAGTTAAAGATAACGTCTTGTTACAACATATTGATTGATAAATACTTCAATTTATATCTGTAGACTAAATAATAACAGACGCAGGAGGTCAAAAGCCTCTTTAGCAATTGACAGAATTGCAATAAAAATATATTTTTCTATTATGTATTTACTCTATTACCTGAAAAATACAATATACTATTCCATTTCATTCCGAGTTTCCTACTTTTCTCGGAAAGCACGTAAATACGTTGGTCCGGCTGTCATTTGTCGATCTTTGACAGTCGTTAATGTTTGTTAGAAAGCTGGAAAAACTGACAACCAGTCCTTACAAGGGGTACAGTATTTTCCACTAGTTGTGGAGATCGGTCGCGGGACTGTACGAATTACCGTGACCGCGGAACGTAAAGGGCGATTTTAGTAGACAGTCCCTCCCGCTCTGCCCTGGGTGGGAGGACTCATTTGATGATTTTACCACGTAAAAAGTTGTGGAGATCAGATAAGCAGTTGGTCTATGTAAAATACTGATATTTAACTACGAGTATATCCCGTTCGAAGCCGACGACGACGACATAGTAGACAAAGCGTTCAATATTCTCTATCAGACACACGAATATACATTAACGTGGACAATTAAAATGCCTATAGACGTCAAAAGTATATTTAATATAAGACGTTAAGTAACAGTGACGTTATATATATATATATATAATTTAGTTATATTTGTGGATTGAGTTCAGTCGGCCGTTCAGTCACGCACGGTCAGCAATCACCCGGAAATCTATGTAAGTATTTGCCCTATTACCCCGACTACGGTTCCCGACCTGACTTCGTACGTTTGCACCGAAATTACTGGCTACAAAACATCCAGATATCATTTATTGACAACGTGATAACACGTTAACAACGAAAAATATTCCTTCTTTACTGCCAATATTTTTATTTCAACATTGTTAGTGTTATTACAAATCTGTTGTAGTATTTACAAATATGAGAAATATTGTTCTCATATTTGTTGATCATGTTATTACAAATGTACAACGTATATCGACGTATTTGTCGAATTGCATTTGAACAATGTTAATGCTGTGTCTGCTATTACATTACTGGACTTCTAAATGTGTCGATAATTCTGTTATAGGTTAATTAACATTAAATAATAGCTAGTTTATTAATTGAATTTAGTGTCCAAATAGTTAAATAACCTTTTTAATAGATGAAGCTTTAAGTGCATTCAACTATTCATATTTTAAGGTATTTATTTAATATCGCCTCGTAACAAAATAATTTAAATACTGAGTTTCCATTTTCTATTTATTAGTCGTAATATTACTGTTTTGTTTACTAATTAATTTTTCGAATGACCACAAATAAAAATAAAATTCAACTTTTTTTCGTGAATTGTCTCGTCATTATGTATTTTTATTTTATGTTTGTAAACTTCAACATTTTATCAACTTGTAGTGTCTCCAAAAATCGATTATTTTTGTCACATTTTCAAGCACATTTACTCGATGTAACAGAAGTATTTTATTTGACCTTACGTAGTATGTAGTGGATTTCAGCGACTAGTGCCCATTCCCTTATTCTCGCTCTCTTGAACCCTCAAGATACTTGACCTACAAGAGAAATACATTTTATATTACGACACGCCACACCTTATTGATTTATTTGTGCGGAATATTTTGTTATTTTGTAACTTGGGCGATCAAACACATGTTCATTATGTAAAGAGCATACAGGGTTACTTTTAATTTGACGTATATCCGTCAGGAGGTAACTGAAGATATACGAGTACCTTGCCTGTATTACTTTTGTGTGCAAAATTTATGTACAAGCGATTATCCACGAATATTTTTATTTATTCGATTAATTTTACTTTATTTTAACTAGCTGTACCCTGCCACGCTTCGCTATGGCACAAAAAAAAACAGTTTTTTGCGGTCGCGGATATGTGGCTGATGCAAAAAATAGCTAAAAACAATCCTTGATGCGGATTATATATCCTGCTAAAATTTCAGCTCAATTGGTGCAGAACTCTTTGAGTTTTTGAAGCGTACACAAACCAACATAACATTTTTATATATATAGATTTAGACACTTAAGTGACTTGCTTACTTATCCTGTAATCAAGTTCAAGTCTTGACAGTTTAATGGTGACATGCTAAAAGGAAACGTATGTTTCTACAAATAAATTCTAAAACTACACATAAAGTTAAAAAATTATGATACAATATAAGTTTTACATAGTCGGAATTTTCTGTTGACTGTAGAACCATGCTATGTTTTAGAATTTATTTGTTTATACATATTAGATACCGCTTGTTTTAGAGGCAGGGGCAACAATTCAGTCTCAATTTTCCCATACGTCTCTTGTGTGTTATCCTATACTATTACGTAAAGACATTGGACTGGTCATCTCCGGTTATTATGCACTAGGTATTACGGAAAATACCTATGTATTTGCCTGAGTGTATAAATTTATAGAAACTGCTAGTAGTAAGGTGAAATACTTAGAGGCTAAAACCGTTAAAATAATTCTTGCACACTTAATAAATTATCATCAGAATTGCTAGATAACCGTCATTGAACTATAAAAAACGATACGACCGTATCGTCATTCATAATTTTAGTATTAAGCATCTTTATAATTCCATAAAACTTTGATTTTAAGTTACTGTCAACTTTAAATCTACTTTGTTTGTTACCTACTCAATGAATTAGCCCTGTTTATGGGCTTAGGTTTAGAGCCTTAAAAAGAAGTTTTCAGACAAACTTTCACGTTTTAATACCCCAGCTTTAAGTTAAAAGTAGTAAAACAAAACATTAGATTACAGCCGAAAACTTATTAATGTCTTTGTAAAATTTACATTATTAATATAAATGCAGCGTCTAGTAAATATACGGTGTAAAACCGCTTTTGATGATAAAACTTGAAGATTTTACGTAATTTTTAGTTAACGATGAACACAAAGTTTTTAGGTATGAACTAGGCTCTAAATCCCACAGTTTACTACAGAATAGGTCGCTTTCTACGTAAAATACCACACAGTGTTAAACCACCTGAGCCTCTGAAATTATGATTCTACCACGATATATTGTATTTTCATATTGTGCCTACTTTATTGAAACCTCTTTGAATAAGCGGTGTTTTATGTGAAATAGTGTTCGGCAATAATTAAATGTTGTGGCTTTTGGGTCGATTTACATAAAATCTGAAATGGATATCGTTGAAACCTTTCAGAAAGTTTTTGATCATTCAGACCTAGTGTTGACTATGATTAATTTAGCCCTGAACAGAGTATATAAATGAGTTATTATGGAGAAATACATTTAAAAAGGCCTGAGTTATGTGTCTAGTCAGGTATCACACCATATGTGTTAGATGGGCCTTAAAATAAACGAAATAAACCATATGTTTTGATTAAATTACAAAAATAGATGCGAAAACAGAAGGGCGTGAGATTAGCAAAATATAAGTGCCGTAAAGGCTCGTTTACGCCATGATTGATAAAGTTAACGCTATATAAACAAACAAGTACAATGATTTATGTTGCGCACAGTCCAAAACGCTCGTTGTGAAATTACAAAGTTTTCCGTGCAAAATTTCTAAAATTCTAAAGTGTCCCGTTTTCCGTCGCCCGCTTTCCTTACCGTTGTCTCTAAAACTGAGGAGTTTGCGAGCCCGGTTTAACTTATTAGCGCCTTAAATATAAATTTCACAAGTTCGCTTCACGAATGAAGTTACGGTGTTATGTCGTAGCTCAACAAGTTAGCACGGAAATTTTAACTTTCGTGTACTCATAATAATGGCTCCTGAAAGTGGATGTGAGGGAAGCATCGTCTTATATATAATTAAGCGTGTAAACCATCTGAGTAGGTGTTTCACATGTGTAGGTAGGTGCTGCCTGAAAAAGCACATTTCCATAATAGACAGTCAATTGCATCGGCTAAAAAGGCCTGTTCCCAATCATTTTGGCTTCCAGTTGAACCGAAAATTTTCACATGAAGTTACTGCCTATATTACTAAACAATAAAAATGAATGCTAGTCCAAATTAAAATGCAAGTTATTTGATATTTATCGACAAGTGAGATAAGAAATTGAAGATTCAAAACGACCGCTGCGAGTTGTAGCTTCCCACAAACAATTAGCTGTGGCTGTGTGTCTAGCGGTGACGGCTTGAAGCGGCTGCCGACGCACTAACCCATGTTCGGCATTAGACAGTACAAGGGATGCTTTGTTCCTAAGTTCGGTATTACACCCGGGAAATATACCGGGAATGTTCGACGGATCGCTACGAGTTCATCGAGACGCCAGGGAGACCTTTGCAAACATCATGATAATACATTAATGTCGTAATGAAACTATTTCGCTACTCGTACATAACCACGTTTGCTGAAATTCTATGCAGCGGGGCAGAGATAAATTAAAAATATTTTGTGTTTGTCAATCGGCCATGTGGAAAACGTGAAAATGTTTCAGCATTTTAGAATGACCGAATAAAATAGAACATACGTAGCTACTATTTGAAATGACGTTGGTAGGTACAAAATAACTGTAGTCTTCGACTTTGTCTGTATTTCATCAATTTTTAGTACGGATATCCAGTATGAAAAAGTCTGTGTTTTTCTCCAGGACAAAGAAAAATAAATAAAATAAATCATATTATTGTGGTAAACGTTGGTCTGTTACTCCTGCACTTCAAAATGTATGAATTTATGGTATTAGTAGGGATCTTATTAAATTTATTCATAAATGCCAGAAAACTAGGCAGTCTTTTGAAGCGATATGTTTACATTTTACATTTACCCTGTAATTATTTTATACTTGTTCATGTCATTAGTATAATATAAGTCTATTTATACAACGTACTTATTAAAATGTAATTTGTTTCAACTTTTTTTTCGTAGTTGCTCAGTAATAACCACCTGACATTGTTCCAGGTTGATAGCAATAACCTCACATATTACATGGGACATCAAACATAACTGGCGAAATACGGATGAAGGTACTACATATATGCCTAGCCGTCGGGGATTACTAGCGTGATATTATGATGGTGTTACGTTGTTTAATTGTCTTCTACCTAACAACATAATAACCCGTCTAATGATAGTGTTAATGATGAGACTTGGCAGGACATGTCTGTCGTATGCCGACGGACAAACTGTGGGCCAAAATAGTACAAAACTGGTACCCTGTGATAGCGAGGCGAGGTCGCTACAGACCATGTGCTTTATGAAGGGATGAATTGGATAAGTTTCGTCCGAACTGGAAGGAGGACGCATGTGGAATCTACTCCTTCCAGGGAGGAGTTTGCACATGAGTGCGACAGAGCAGTCAGATTAAAAACTGCTGTATAGCTTACGTTACCCAACTATTTATCCCCAGGTATGGATTAACCAAAACTGAAAACAATACCCCGAAATACTACCCAAAGATACAGTTATATGCCTCCATTGTCACAACAGGAGTTCTGTAACACTAATCGGTTCCAGTCCATTGTTGCATAGTTTCCCAGCATCTTCACTTGCTATTGAAGCGCTGTTAGACTTCTACAATGTAAAGTCGATACAGCGGGGAAACATAACTGTGTTAAGTGAAATGTCTCTGTACCTGTGATATTAAATGCGGTTGCTGGAATTTGTAGATATTACCACTGGATCGTTGTTCGTAATTTTGTGGTATTCGATTCTGTTATGAGATTAAAAAGATAAAGTTTAACTTACACGGCCGCATTGATTATAGTTATTTATTGCTGCGTGGTGTATGGCAGGTTCCATCCCCGCACTAAACAAATATGGGGCAACGTTTAAGAAAAAACCGTATGATGTTGGCACGGCAAAAAAACTTACCATTCAAAAGTGGGTTGCAGATTAAAGGGTGTGATATTTAGTAGGCCATAACACTTACCCACGTTCTCCATAGAGCCAACATCAATATGAGGAAAATAATATAAACTCTCGCATGCAATATTTATTATGGTTAAAAGAGGCTCGCGTTTAAACCACTATCTCGCCTGCTGGTAAACGATGATTTGATCGACGGTGAAACACGCTTGCTTAGAAGTAACTAAAGTCACTCTCGACTTAAAAACTTCAAGGACTTGTTGACAAATTATTCATAAAGTTCACCAACAACACAACATCATTTCAGTATTGAAATACTCGGAAAACAGAACACACCAAACTTTCCAAAACATATAACATTTACGAAAGGAAACGAGAGCCAAGAAAAGTCCAGTCGATTGGACCATTTCCAAAGGCTTTAGGGAGCAACGTTCGGAACCACCTGTAATATTAGTAACGTATTGGACTTGACAAATCTGGGATCAATGTGTCTTGCCACCATGACTTATGGTGCCGAAACATGGGCGCTCACTACGGACACTGCACGGAATGGGATTTGCACAAAGGACCATCGAAAGCTCTGTCTATCTTTCTCTAAGGGGGATTTGCTTTATTTTGGTATAAAACTTGTGGTATCTTTATGGGATTCACTTGGATTGAACAGAGATAGGGACACGGCTAACAAAAGATATTATATTCTCAATACACATGTGACATCTTAATTGGTCGCGGCTAATACTTGAAATTATATTGAATAATCTGCCTCTAGGTCGTCTCTCCACCTTTTTCTGGGTCGGCCTCGGCGGCGCCTTCGAAGTGGCCCAGGAAAAGAGTTCCTGGAAGGAATTGGGGGAGGCCTTTGCTCAGCAGTGGGACAGGGCAGGCTAATTAAAAAAAAAAATCTGCCGCGGTCACAATCTTGACCCCGATCTTTGTCTTTAACCAATCAACAACTGGATTTTCGGATCCGAGTCTTAAACCTTTGTCAAACAGACAGGCGTTGTGAATACGAAGCGAGGCGTTTTTTTTTGTAATGTATGGAAATGTTTGAATCCAGTCACACAGAAAAGCGAAAGTGATCCGATAGCGTGACCGAACCGATGCAAAGACGTGGCGAAGGCGTATTTGCTCTGTTAGACGTCTCGTATCGGTTCGGTATCGCTTCGGACTCGATCCAGTTCGTTATCGCCTGTCAGTTTGACAAAGGCTTTAAAGATGTTGAATTAGAAGCAGCCGTCACGGAAAACCGATCAGAATTAGGATTGAGTTACAATATTATTTACGGGCGCATTAAGATAGTCTAATGGTCTTGTAGGGTGTGTGACAGCAGGGTTATATAAATAAAATACAAAAACACGAATATGCTTAACTATAATGAACACATGTTTTTAAGAAACTAACGGCAACTTCATAATTTGGAAAGTTTTTAACCTTTGAAAATGTGACCGATGACGTAATATCTAGTTACTATAACTATACAAATTAATTATAATAACTAAACTAACTAATTACAACCATTGTGATTATATCCAGCATAAAAGTACACTACTTACAGATTAGGGTCCCAAGAAACTTTGCTTCTCAAATCATTCAAGTAAGCCCTTATTGTTGTTTTGAACTGTAAGTTGGAGAATTGTGTGTTGGAAATAAAGAATTATTATTTTTATTTATTATTCAATTTTCCACGTAAGACTTTAAAGATGAAACTTAACATAATTACTCTAAACACATCATAGTTACCGAAACCAGAAACCAGGCATTACTCCCGCGCAAATTCGATACGTTAAGTTAACGAATCGAAGCCGGACCGGCGGCGTCGAGTTAAAGCTAGCTCCCGACACTTGTCCATTAGGACGTTCCTATACGTCGGAGACAAACCGCATTCCTGTTCATGTCCAAGTTAACACCTAATAGCCGGTACCGGTGCGGCCGTATGGAATGGACTTGCCGGACGGGACTTCATTGCATTACGCACCTCTCTCGGCTTGCCTGCTGGGGAGATATTCTGGAAATGTAGCCGACATTAGCTTGTATGAATGCCTTTTGTTAAATCAGGGTTTGTGATAGAGTTTTGGGTGCATTATGGTACGGAAAATCTGATTACATAGTACTAGTAATATTTTTTAATGATGTTTATGTTTTTATTGGATAAATGTCCTTTTTGTATTCAAACCATATCGTTTCTTTTTCTATCATTAGAATAAAAACAAACTTGAACTATTTTTAAAAAAAATCCAATTAAAAAATCTTTTAGCGCAACACGCGAAAACACAATTGTTAAAATTGCGCTGCAAAACGGCGAAAAAGCTTATCCTCAACTGATGACGTCGGCTAAAAATGCCCAACACTATTACGGTAGGAGGTAAGTGTTGTTCTAACCTGAAACTAGGCTTTACTGCAATAACATGGCACGGTTTAGGGGAAAGGGAAATCGTTTAAGCCTCTTCCCCAGTGTTGTGCCACCTGAGTCTCACGGGTATTAGTTACCCGGGCCGATAATTTTCGGCGCTGCTAACTAGTACCCTGGCCACTACAGCATTGTTCGCTAATTTCGACCTTTTTACTCCAGGCGGAGTATTGTGATTAGGTATACTCGTATTTGTAGATGATATACATACATTGTAAGTGGAATCTATTTCCTTTGAGGAAGCTGATGGAACAAATAGAATATCTTAATTGCTGTGTATTGAGGCTAAAGCAATTTGCTGTTTCATGAAAAGGTTTTCTTCCTAAATCTTTTATAAAACGGAATATGCCAAATATTATATACAAATCTTAATTACTTTGACTTAATTACTAACATAAAATTTATTTTTAAACATATGATAATTTAAAATGTTTGACATCAAAACAACACACGAACTAATTAAGGCCAGGCCATAAGTTTCAACGGGACTCTACGCTACGGGACAAATAAGGGAAGGCGAGCAAAAACTTCTTCGAAAAGAATGAAGGCATTAGGTAAAAACCTCTATTAGAGCAAGTGATAAACGGCCAAAACCTCTCCTGTTTCATGGCGATTACTTATGGACCCTACAAATACCCTGGAGGGCCTAACTAAGGGAACAACGTACCCTCAACCTCTCAGGTAAAGTGTTGACGCTTTTTATAGCCCCAACACTATTTATAGCCTTCTGACCTAATTACGTAAAGCGAAAATACGGCGAACTCAAGACTTATTTAAAGCAAAAATAACTTATCAATTACCGCCTTCCAATATTCTTGCCACGGAATTTAGTGAAGTGCAAACTTATGTCGAAACCATTAGTTTCTTCTAAACAATACCGAACTATCATTCTTCATTTCTTTGTTATAGTTATAAAGTTGCTAAAGATGTCGGTAAACGTTTCATCTTCGGTAAACATGTCTGACATAAGTGAGCAAACTCGAACATGATAGAAACGCGTAATCTTTGCGGTCCCCACTCCGAAACTGTCGTTAATAAAGCTCCCCTGTGAACTTATCTTCCCTTGGGCGAGATAAAATATTTCTTGCCAAAAAAACAAACGCCTCGTGTGGGGGTAAATTTCTGCACAATCATGACCAAAGCCAGACGACGATCCTGTACTGCAGAGTCTGATCATGATGCAGGATAGATAAGAAGTTTTTTTTTAATTTATATTTATAATTCGAACGGTTTTATCTACTGATATAATGGTAATGTGAGTCTATTTATATTGGAACGTGTTTTTAAGTTGATGATCTGATAAATTACTGTAATTATTTGAAGTGTATCGAATTTGTCTTTGAAGTTAATAACCTCGGCTATTAACCTAACTAGTCCATTTAAAAACAGGATTACAAAAATAGCACCGACGTTCACCGAAATGTATATTCAACTTCGTTTTTTGAAGTTCCAGTTCTGTAAAGAGACGGGATTTTAAAATTAAAATGGTGGAACCATCACGTCTGTATTCCGCAAAAGGTGAAGCAGATGTGTGTATATGGTCGAGGGACTGTCTCTTCAGATAACCGTGTTTCTGGAACGTAAAGGGCTATTGAAGGACACCGTGGATTTTTGTCAGTACGAGTCTGACAGTCCCTCAAGCTCTGCCCTGGGTGGGAGGACTCACTTGTTGATTTTACGACGATAAAAAAAGAGCTGCATGTAGGTATTTAGTAGGAAATCCACAATTAAATTAAATATATCTTATAGTGAGCGAACCTATTGTCAACAATCAGGCAAAATCCATACTCTGTAGCTACCACTGAGAAATTTCTAATGGAAAACCCAATAACACTTTACCAGACGTACCTTTATTTTTAAAATAATAACCCTCACCATGGAGTTTCTTCCTGGTTCTTCTCCCTAAAAACGACCAACCAAGTGTCCATTGAAGCGAAATATTATGAATTGGATTTTTGTTTTGGAATCGATCCTAGGATATATTCCTCCAGAGTAGCGCTTGCAACAACTAGACAAAAAACGGGCTTTTAAATCGTTAAATCACACTTAAATGCTCATTGACACTTACTAACAGTAAAACAGAAGCGCTGCCGCTAACCCAACCCTTATTTCCGTAGCCCGAGTTTAGTTTAATGGTACTTTTAATTACCGCTATAAACCAATCTTACAAAGGGTTATACTGACCTAATGTGTGTCAGTCTATTATTATATGCTAAAATTATGCAGGACTCATCTAAATGAATGTTATTATCGCGGATCGTAGTAAGAAAATTAAAGTACCACAGATATAGAACAAGAAATATAACACAAAAGGACGCAATGAGGCATTGCGTGCCCAGAAATGAAATGCCTACCTATCTTGCTAGATCTTTAAGTTTAGAATAGCCCGAATATAGTTACAGAACCAGACACACATCAAATGATTGCTTAAGTAAGATGTCTTGGTCGCGGAACTCACGAATTTCCGTGATCCCGGTACGTAAGGTGATAAAGGGCTATTGAAGGACACCGTGGATTTTAGTCAGTAAGAGTCTGACAGTCCCTACCACTCTGCCCAGAATGGGAGGACTCATTTAATGATTTTACCACGCTACAAAATAATAAAAAAAAAGATTTAAAAAAAGTAAGATATCTTGTCCATTTATCCATTGTAATAAGTGTAAATAAGGAAAGAAAAACTCTGAATATTCTTGAAAAAGGGCCCAATTGATAATTAACGTTTTTTGACTTGATAGCTGTTTTGTGAATTGTTTTTTAGGTGAGGAAGACCAAAGAAAATGGATCGTGTAAATATGACGTAAAAGAAAAAATAGTAAATGATTCCGTGACGCCTAACAGGGGAGAATGGAAAAAGAAAAGTTTTGCACCGATCCCAAATGGAATGGGATAAGTGCAAGAAGAAGTTTTCGTCCTGAAAATTCGGGTTGAAAAACTCTAGTTCCGACACCGGTTAAAAGTCGCACTACTCTGGTTGTACGTAGTACTCTGGTTCCTACATTAGGTAGTAATTTCTCCTAGTGAATGCGGATTCGTGTATGCGTAGATCGGGCCGCGCTTGTAGATCGACAAATTTTATTTTGTTCCTTGTGCAAACGCTTAAACACTGCGCCAAGCTAAATCTTAAAATACACGTAAGTAAAGCTCAATTATTATGCATTCAACTTCATAAAACTGCGATTCTTACTTCCATCTATATCCGTGGTACGCACCAAAGTTTTATTAGAACGAACGGCCATAACCATGTAGGTAACTTTCCCGTGACCAGTCTTATCGCTTTGGCTTGAATATGGGTATATTCAAGCCAAAATCGTCACTAATTAAGTGCCGTGTCAGTCGTTATTAAGGTGTTATCTCAGGCTCATATGCCTCATGAATCAATTAGACCGTCGGATAGGCGGCCATTTTAACAAAGACTCGTACGGTATATGTAGACCCGGACATTGTAACGGACAAAGGGCGATAAAAAACCGTGTCGTACTTAGGTATATGGAAAATTAAAATAGAGGGAACTTCGTATTTTGTTCATACCTCTGCAAGAATATTTACAAAAAATAATTAAATTACGTGCGTAATCATGGCGTTTGTAAAATTGCGTCAAATTGGAAACTCAAAACCAATAATACTCATGGTACATTTCCCATTTTAAGTCCTAATGACGGTGCTAGTGACCATGTCACTTTAAAAATATATATCTGCAAATAATTACTTTACCGTAAATAAAACAAAAAGACTGCATAAACCTAGTAATTACTTATTATTATTTGACTAATATCGTATTTATTTATAATATCAACCAATATAATACCAATTTGTCTCGTCCATCTCAATATCATGATTTCATGAACTCTTATAATGTAATATTTGTATGATATGAATTACTACACGCTAAAGAAATGTCGAAATTCAGACTTTTTACAATATATTTAAAACACATTGTATGGACTTTTTTTAGTTTAAAAATAAAATTAAAATAAATTCAAACACTTGGCTTACATAAGCCCTGAAGAATTTTATCTTTTTAGCGAAAAAAACACACACATTGTCTAACTTCAAAGCCGAACAAAAAGTAGATGATTATCCCCGGAAATGTGACATACTTATAACCAACATGTTTAATGGACATACAGAACACTAGTACACGCTCATGGTCGCGGGACTCACGAATTACTGTGACCCCGGTACGTAAAGGGCTATTGAAGGGCACCGTGGATTTTAGTCAGTACGAGTCAGACACTCCCTCCCGCTCTGCCCTGGGTGGGAGGACTCATTGATGATTTTATCACAATAAATAAAATAAAGTACACGCCCTCAACGTCACACCAGTAGCAATTAAAAAAAAAGTCTACGGTAGTAACTCGCTGATAATAATGTATTTTTTATTGAGTTTATACATTTAAACAAACATAAATAAAAAATCAAATCCTTTCTTTTTACAACATTATTATTTTGCACCCCGGCCCCAATTCCGCACCGGTATGTAGCAGTTTTTCGTCCATAATACTCTCAGAAAATATAGGTTTTTATTAAGTTTATATACTACAAACAAACAAAAAACAAAATCTTTTCTCTGTATAAGTATAACATTATTATAGTTCATATTAAGTAAACTGATATCATGAAATCGAAAAAACCTTAATCTCAAGAAAAATATGACCAGATAAAAAAAATTGAACAGATTGAAGATTTTCCCCGTAAATAGAGCAAGACATACTTATAACAAACATGTGTTTATAGAACATATAAAGTAAACTGACAAACTGTTAAATTATGAAACCTTTGTCTACAGAACGTAAGGTTTTATTTGGTAACACAGTGGAAATTGTGTTTACGTCGCGTCGCTTACGTCGCGAAAATAAACAGGAAAACGTAGTCAGTAAAATTACCGTCGGTTAACTTAATGTCTACGATTGAATTGTTTGTTCGTTCATTAACTAAGGAAATCGAAATTTAACTGATCGTGAATACAATCAGGAATGAAATATTGACACGGCTTGCTGCATTTCTGTGAAACTCGTTTCATTGAACTGGTTTAAAGCTTTTTGTGTGCACGTGGTTTGCTGGAAGTCTGCTGTCCGTAATAGTTTTTATTCTAGTTATTTTTGCGCCATAAATAAAACACCCGTTAAAAGTTAAGTACCCGTTAAGCTTTAACACGTGACAAAATTTTACATTTAATAGCATACACATGCTTAAAATAATACTATAGGGCACAAGATATCTTCGTTGATCGTTAAAAATCCTTAAAAATCTTTGGTAATAAGTGTCACGTGTTGGACTCTACAGTTACCCGTGTTTGCATAATAATAATATGTATGTGACGTCATCATATGTCGGAGTATATTTGTAAGTACCGCAATAAAACGCTGCCCTTACAAACAAGTGAAACTTAATATACTGTCAGCCATTGTGTGCCGAGCTTTCACAATCGCTTCCGACTTTGAAGCGAGAAAAGGGTACAATCAACGACGGAAGTGTTCAATTTTAAAGGGAAACATAATTGTTAAAATTATTTCACAAATATAACCTAAAAACACAATGGGTGCCTGGTGGTAGACGACGCCGCTGAAGTTAGCCCAAAAAGAGGTGAAAAGATGGTTTGGACGCGCACCTTGATGGCTGCTCCAAGGTGGAGCTCGAGAAGAGCACTTGTAAGAATGTGGGGAAGGCCTTTGCCCAATAGTGGGACATTAAAAGCATTTAAAGCTTAAAATCTATCCCACAAGGCGTACTTGCTTTAAATTAGTTTTTGACAAAGCAGTCCTGAAAATTAAAGGAAGATGTTTATATTATGTAAGAGTTTAGACGTGTTTCAACCATTTTAATGAATTGTATTATTCAAAGTTTAAGTTACAAAACAAAGCATCTAGGTACTTTTGTCTAGGCTTAAAACAGTACAATTAAAGTTTGTGTAACCGGCAGTACGTACTTCACGTTACAAAAGCTTGGAAAATATATTGCTTAGTGCGTTGTTTGAGAGTGGTTATTTATTTTAAACACAATGGAAAATATATTTTGATGTAGATTGTACATGCGGGTTTGACGGTTCTAAACACTTTAAGAACTTGTAGTTGTCCTTCATTGTAAATGAGTGCAAAAACTATTTATTAAAATAACTCTAGCTGTGTTCAAAAGTGTCGCTTGCGATTCCTTCCCTTTTTTATTTTTTTACTTGACGCTTAAAGATTGTACCGTACTTTTAAATAATACCTTTTATCTTTGAATACAACCGAGTTATCAAATCCAAAAATGTATTGCAAGAATTTGACAAAATTTACTATATTATAAAAAATACTTTAAACTTATTATATTAAACTTTTTTATGGAAAATAAAACAAATACTTAGGTAGGTATACTAGGTATATGAAAAAACAAAAATCTAATTCCACATTTTTTCAGAGCATATCGAATAACCCAAAGCCATTTAAAGTGAGTTCTTTAAACAAATTCCTAAAATTTAGTACTGTTACATTTATTCTGTATCGCAGTATCTAATATTCCATGTTTCTGCTACAAACAGAATACATTTTTTTGTTTTTATTAGCCGATGTGTTTTTTTCTGTCTGAGTAAATCAAAGATTTGTTAAGATTATATAGTATATGTTACTATTTTAAAGAAAAAGACACTCTTGTGGGATAAAAACAAGACTGAAATTCCATTAGTCGTCCTTTATGTAGCTTCCGTGACTCAACAGCTGACTTGTCAAGTTTTATTCTTCTCAGAATAACCGAAAACTTTCCAAGTTTTATATAATGAGATTTATACAACAGGCATCAAGATTTTTTTATGTAAATTCTTACTGATATGACTATTATGTAAGAAGCTTTGTTTGTATGTCTGATAAATTACTATATTTGATGGTAAATGCTCCATTCGGTGAACGGTTCATTTATGTATCATTACATACTCACAATACATTGACAAAATGAATAATCATGCTATTTCCATTTAATTTTAAGATAATTATTCGGAGTTTTTTTTTACGTGGTAAAATCATCAAATGAGTCCTCCCAGCCAGGGCAAAGCGGGAGGGGCTGACAGTCTCGTACTGACTAAAATCCACGGTGTCCTTCAATAACCCTTTACGTTCCGGGGTCACGGTAATTCGTACAGTCCCGAGACCCCGATAATTTTTTGAAAGATAATTTCTCGGAGAATTTAAAGATCTTAAAATGTTTTAAAAATTAACACTGCTGAATATGTTCACTGGTGATTTCATTCTTTCATTTTGTATTCCGACGTTATACACTTTTGAGTGAAAGACGCCAAAGGAAAGATAAAAAGGGAAATATCTGATTTCGGTGTTACTTTTCAGACCCAAACGGATTACAGCACGTGGCTAGAGCATAATCATGAAGACGTAGGATATTTTTATTCCGAGCAGTATATTCCCGGAGGAAAACCAACCACGGCACGAGCAACGTCACGGGTAAAAGTAGTTGTATATTATGTCAATGTCACGTATAGTGAGGTCTTTATTTAGCGAGTGCAAACACGTGTAAGAAGTTATAAGGATTCCTTCGTAAATAATATTTCAACTGAAATAGCGTGATAGATAAGTATGTATTATTTTTTGGGCACCCTTAGGTAACTAGATTTGTTTATTATTGTGTTTCGTAAGCCATGAACGCTGTCAGAAAAATATAGGTAGGTATGTACACATTTTTGGAGAAAAGTTTTGTCTATTTTTTCTGACAACCTCTTTAAACAAGAGATATCTATGTGGAGAACAAATTGACGGACGCTTTTCGACAAATACTGGTCGGTTTTGATCCGGAATAGCTCCTTAAATAATGGCGTGATTTAAATTAATTTGGTATCCATTTAAAGTTAACGGTTAAACCTTTAAAATTCTACTATTTTTTTATTCTTAACTAGTTGCTAAGGACTCAAGATCGTGCAGAATCGGAGTTAGTGATTCCATAGTTTTGCTCGCTAGTATAATTAATGTACATTGATTTTGAGAAAAACTGTTTATATTTATACGCCAACAAATTAAAATTCAAACATATACTCTATAATCTACACGAAAAAAAACAGCTAAAAACATGTAGATTACAAAAAAATCAACTCGCAATCCTGGCGCTTGCAACAACGTTGAAATATCAGCCACTCAAACAAATATTTAATCGTGAAAGATATCCCGTAAGAGACATTTTAAATTGAGTTACAAACCGTCATAACTTAAAACATTGTTTATGTAGATTACACAAATAATTTTCAAATAAACATATCCAGATTATCACTACCCATTCATTACATATGCCATCTATTATGTTGTAAAAGTATAGTCGTTAAGTGATCGACACCTGCGTCGCCAACGCCTTAAGCGGGTCATAAGAGCCCTTATAAGGGCCGAAGCGATGACAGCCCGACTCAATATAATGCTTACACCTGTGCCCATTACATGTCGCGATGGAAATCACGTTTCAACGATAGGAAGAGTGATAAGGGATAACTTATAACGTGACGGTTTAAGGGTTATTAGTAGTTGAAGATGTGTTATGAAATAAGTTGTTTTTTTTTTTCTTTGTGCTTGCTTGAAAGGTTTTCGTGAGGGTATTTTATGTGGGTGTCTATTCTCATTTGTGAATAGAAGGTATTGTCCGTAGAAGTAATGATATTTATATTGAATCATTGAGAACATTCTAAGATGGCGTAGGTTCAAAAGCTAGACGTAAGATATTGAAGAGTGACTTTATTATTTTCAGCCAGACTTTCCTTTTCTACTAAATTCAATCCTCTCTCAATTTTAGGCCGCTAGTCGTCAAATCCATCCTGCTATCTCCTGAATAAATATGAACCAGTATTAAAATACTCTAAGAATATAAACACTCCACTTCATAATGGATAAAATAAAATATCTAAAATAGTCAGTGAAAGCGTTGTCATGTCGAATTTGATTCTAAGTCTACCAGAGCATACAAAAATAATAAGTGTTGAGTGGTGTACCTTAACACTTGAAAATGTATACGACATACGACATTTCATACCATCTTACAAGTCCTAATTTTCCGAAATGACAGAACCGATTTTAATAAAACTTCATACTCATTAACATAGGTCTAAAATGTTTAAAAACAACATTTTCGTGAAAGTAGTGTGCAGACAAATTATACCAAATCTGTATCTTCTGTAAAATAACACATTTCTCAAAACTTTTTTTTAGATCTTTATTGGTGTAAAAAGTATTTATTAATTATCCTGCTTATTTTTGTTAAGTTAATATTTTTTCAAGGGCTTGATTATTTGTATGCCATGCCATACGGCGTACACCCGTTAACAAGCTTACTGTTTTATATTATTATATATCTACCGACAGTCTTGGCGTAACCACGACGAGGAGTACTTGAGAGGTTTCGCGAAGGAAACAACCTTATTAAGAGGCTACATACGGCGACTACGGTCGTAAACATTTAATCAAGAATATGATGCAGAACACAATACGTTTCAGGGATAAGAATACACATCTCATGTATTCTTGATGACATCGTAAAGATGGCTTAGGAATTATGATTGTTTGGTGGCAATAACTTTAAAAACATGACGTGTTTATGATGAGAACCTAAACTGGCTGTTATAATAATTTTCACTAAAACCAACCGGCTCATCATGTAAACAAGAGACGGTAGAATTACTGCTGAGCTTAGAGTTCTGTCTGCGATTCCTAGGTTTGGGAATATGTGCCATTTGGTTTTGCCCACGCAGGTTAGGGAAATATGGTACAAAAGGAAGGAGCCCTATTTCAACAGTGGGTGGACCGAGGCCGCTAATGACGATGGTGATGATGAACCGAATCATAAAATAAAATAAATAAGCTTTGTTCAATTTCCAACCCTCGACTCAGCACTAACGGTAGATATTCCAGCAACACTATAGTTACGCCTACAATTACTGAAAACAGAGACTAATTTGACAATGAAAATACAAGAAAAGCAAAGTCTGAGTCATGTTTAATATAACAATTTGGAGATGGAGTCTGAATACAGAATCCCAAGAGGAATCGTCAAGTTTCAAAGTCAGTGTAGACTTTTTTAACACACTTTTCTAAAACGGCTTCCCCGGAGACTTCAAATCGACGCTTAGATAAGAAATGTCTGACAAGGTTGAGTAATGTAGACTAGACTTATGGACACTAAAGTGACAAGTTCGTCCCTAAGCGTTCATTCACACGAACGACAGCGAAACGACATCGCTGCGACTAAATGTGAACGAGGTGACGTTACGTGTGAATAGTCGCAACAGCTTACGTTGCCGTTAATCGATGCGTCGACGAAACGTTATTTCTGCGATTTGGCAGAACGCAAGATCACGGTATCATTTATGGTTGCGTTGTCGTTGCGACGTGGTTTTGATACCACGCCGTCAATAATGATGACAAAATGCGGTTGATATCACCTAATGTATCTACATATTTTCAATACAAAATTTGCGCCCTCACACGTCGTGTGTCCTTGCCCTACGTGTGAAGCGACCCTTAGTCGCAAACTGTACACTCTATAGTAACATAACATAACGCCTATATACCCGAAAGGATAGGCAGAAGTGTACACAACAGTACCTACTTTTTTTTTTGTTCATGAGTCCTTCCGTCCTTTATAGAGTGGAGGGACTCTCAGACTTGACTGACTAAAAACTAAACTGTTCCTTCAGTACTTCTTTTAGGCAGGTGTTGAAATCCCATGTAAGAGAAAGACGATTGCAATCATTGAAGCACAAGTCCACGTTACGTGGCTGTGATTGTGAGATTTCCGATAGAATGTCCCAGTAACCCTTTATGTGAGGAGCCTGAAGACCTCAAGCTCCGCAGTGACGCTAGTGACCCTTAAATCAACAGGGCAGTCCATATTAAATAGTTACATAAGCATAATGAGTAGCCTGGGCCTATATTTACTAAAACATTAATGTGTGTTACGTGTTACAACATGTCTCACGCCTTGCTGAGTAAGTGCTTATTAAGTACTTTGTGAATCTCTGTAAATACAACAAACAAACATAATTAACCTACACGAAAACCCGAAATCATAAAGTATGTATACTATACCAACTAACCAACTTTTGTAGCGTGTCGGAAAAACTCGGCACCTTAAAAGTATTTTTGTTTGCGAAGCCATAAAATTGAGGAGGAAAATTAAGACAGATTACACAGGTTAACTGAAGACAAGTGGTTTAAGACTGTACTTAACACAAAACCCCTGAAGGCTAATTTAATTAAAATCATACCTTCTTGACTGAACCTAAACATTTGTAAAGCTAAATTAATATACGACTTTATTTGCCTAACCTTTTCCCAATTATTTTCGGGTCGGCATCCAATCTAAACGCATGATATTTTACATATACCGACTACCAATCTGACTTCCACACAATAGTTGTCGGATAAAAAGGATTGGAAACATTAATTGACAATTTTTCGGCATCTGGACTACTTTTATTAACTTTCAAATCGAACAACCTTACGTATCGGGAACAACAGTGAAAACGCAACGTTCAAAGTATCGATAATAATCTTTGTTTAATTAGGGATGGTCACTCATTGCATTGCTAAGGCCCTTAGATCAAAACAATCGGCATTCAGTTAAATTATTATACGACGGAAGAAATATTGTTCTTTTTGCGCAGCACTGTACTCGGGTAAAATGTTCACCATCCATAAAGAAGTCCAATAAATTGAAGAAATATCGAAAAATACAGCGACGTCGCCGTCGATCCGCTAGTTAGGCACCCATAAAACCGAGACCGCTCCACTAGAATAAGTAAATATTTTTCAAAAGTAAAGCCTCCGGGGACTCAAGAGAAATAGTTTTATTGATGTCTTCGTGAACGGCGTCGCGAAGAATTTACTTTTCATTACGATAGAAGTTTGTTCGCAAACAGTTCAACACTCGTGGCCGACGGTGAACGCAAAAAAGTCAGCTACTTATGTGAGTAGTCGTGTAGTGCTTCAGTTGATAAACATAAGTGACTGGAGTAGCTCGCGTGCGCCAACATGTTCAACATGAAGGAATATATCGAACGAGTTTGTGTACAAAATAAACTAACAATTTACTGTCTTAACAACTGATAGGAAGAAAATATTTAATTTTACTTTGAGTCACTTTGCCGTTTACTAAAAAATATATACGAGTATTTTGAAGATGAAAGCTACCATTCTGCAAAAGTGCCAAAGGAAATTTTACAGTCACATTTTTACAAAATATCTCCTCGCAAATTGCCTTATGGCTAATGGCGTAGCTATATCACGAGTCCTGAAGGCAAAATAAAATTATACAGGTTTTATAGCGTTCGTAGGCGCAGTGTCCCCGGGGGTGTTAAACAGACGCTTTACTACGGACCCCTTACGCCGACGTACGCGCTAAGTCCTCGCAAAAATCTTTGTCCACTACACATAAATTGATTTGCGATGCGAACCTGCGATATTTCTTCAAGATAATAAACTTTAGATCTTCGTATACATACCGTAGGGATGCTTCGCACCCATAAATGTTTTAAATTATCAGCTGATTTAAACGTTAACACTGGTTTTTTGTGAGAATTAACCGTGGCTACGTGGATACGTTTTAATTCGAGAAATCATTACTGTGAAACTTTCAGGTCACAGTTCAATTTAGTAACTAAACTGGGACGCCATTGAAAAAACATGAAATGCGTTTCTTTTCAAAGCAAAGTAATGTGGAAACGTAAAATAACAAAATCTGAAGGTAACAATAACAAGGTCTGAAATTATGAGTATTATGCAAAATGTTTTTACACAAACGGAACTTTGAAAGTGTACAAACTAGCCGTATAGGTAGGACAAACTTATAGTACAACTTTTAAAATAAATCATTTTTATTAGACCCTTACGGCAGCTTACGATAAAATGGCCGCGCCTCAAGATGGTAAGTGTATTGTCCCAATGCGGTGCACCGACTATTCTCATTAAAGTTACTGGTAACTAACTAAGCTACAAAGGGATAATTACTTTAATTACCATACTCGTAACTGTGTCTAGATAAAGGTTTTTTCTACCAGGAGACCAGACCGTATAGTAGACTACAAAAAACATTCAAACATGTAATAAAAGTACAGCTCTCAAGCCACTCGAGACACTGTCACTACTTTTAGAAATAAAGAGATCGTCCACAATAAAGGACAATGGTAGAAAATCACCACAAATTCTCGTCACAAACTAGAGTGGATACAGTGTGGTTATAATAAAAAAAATCCCTTTAGACAATTTTCCATTATCTGGGCGTCCATTCTTAGGATCCTGTGGTCAGCGTTTTATGGTTGGACGCAGTGTCGTCGTAACTTCTTATTAAACCGCCGGGGACGCACCGACTTGCCTCTAATTGATTTAGAGACCTCCAAGACCGTGACACTACGGTTTTCTTTGTTTACTTTATACTGCCAAAAGGTTTACTTTAACTTTGAAACTTGACGTAATGTAAATGGACGCTAAGTTCGGCTGTTATAGGTTAAACGATCGCGCTTAGTTATTGGAGTAGGTATAGTCAACTATCGAGTACATCTTGTTATTAGAACGTACGCTTTTTAATAGTAGCTTTAGGTTGATTTAACATTAGAATTTTTATATTAGTTTACCAACATATTCTCTTTTAGTATAAGATTGCCAGTTTGTTAACTTGTTTACTTTGACGTGTAGGTACCTAATAAAACGTATTAGTAGAAAGTTGCTGAATAGCTTATTTATTCAAAACAACAAAGAAATGTAGTAATTAAATCTGACTACGTTTGAAGCAGTACCTACTTTTCTAATATTTCACGGGTACATTTTCATTCAAAATGTCAAATATAATCCAGCTGACAGCTAACCGTATAAGTCTATATGAAAAAACAACCTACAAATACGCATGTACAGAAACAGTCGAACACAATGAAAATGAAGCAATTAAAATTTCATAGCGACCGACACGCCATCACACTATAAGTTTTTAATATTTTGCAATTACAAAAGCGGATTTTATAGCAAAAAGAGCTGCCACATTCTCGACGTCAGAACTTAAGTCAACTTTGTTCTGAAACTAGTTTTATTAAAGCTTTTAAGACGTCCCCAAGCTCACTAATTGATTTAACAGCCTCGACATGAAGAATTTAAGGCTCGTTTACACGCGACTCTCGTCATTAAGTCACAAAAATTAGTGACGTGAGCACCCGCCCCTGCGACCATGCATAAAGGTTACAAGTCCAATAAATAAACGCCGAAAAACTTAAGGTGAGTTAATTTGATAAAAAGAGTTTACCGCGCGAGCAACAAAAGGCAGTTAAACGCAAAGGAAGCAGAAAACGACGGAAGAAAAATGAATGATTACAGCAAAAACGGTCATCAAAACGAATGATAAACGAGCTTAATCCGAGCCCCATCCTTGTTTTATTACCGCTGGACGATTGTAAAAACGTATTAGTGGGCGGCGCCACAGAACCGGGGGTCCCAACGACGATCTATGACACTTAAGTTGACCTTTTTATATCCAATAGAAGGCGCTGGCGGTAATTTATTGAACCTTTATTACCCAAAAATACAATCAAATCAATGATAATAAAAGTTGTTTTCGAATATTAGATAAGTGGATTTCCATTTTATTTCGATGAACAATAATTATGCGTCGAACTCCATTATTACTATTTTAGTGACTATTTTGATGATTAACGAAATCCATTTTCGTAATGATAAAAACATGAAACGATTTTTCATAACAATCCATGTTGCATTGCAGTATGCGGTAACAAAGTTGCAGAAAAACAAAATGGCTCACCGCTACTTAACTAATTGAAAACTGACCAATCGTTACTGAGATCTTGTACTCTAAACCTTAGATCTGAATTCACGCCTTTTTTAACTCCTATGGGAGTAAATAGAAACTACAGATCACCACCCACTACGATCCTTAGTATCATGCTCCTTTCATCTCGTCCACATTCATAGATCTTTGGTGGTATCACTACATAGTATAAAACTAAGTCGCTTCCCGCTGTCTGTCTGTCTGTCCCTATGTATACCTAGATCTTTAAAACTACGCAACGGATTTTGATGCGGTTTTTTTCATAGATAGAGTGATTCAAGATGAAGGTTTATTAGTATGAAACATGCATAATATAGTAGAGATTGCACCCGTGCGGAGCCGGGGCTGGTCGCTAGTTCTTTATAAAAATCAGCGCCGCAGCGGCGATTAAGCTACGGTTTGTCATTATTACATTTTCAACTTTATGTTCTGGAGCCTTCATAATTATTAACATACTGAGTAAGAGTATTATTAGTACTATGCAACCTCGATAAGAACAAAACCGTCAATGGCCTTTATCTGTGAAATGTCACTTCGAGAATACTTTGAGTAAAAAAATACGTTAATTATCAATGTTATTTAAACTATTGTTTATTTAAGTGCGTCTAATTGTTGCGCAATCAGTTTGGTTCATATCGTGGTCAACAGTCGTATATTACAGTATCTATTTAGTTAGAGTTTGATAAATCATTAGTTCTGAAACTCCAAAAAGGTTCAGACAACATTAAAATCCCTTTTCGTGTAGAAATCGTTACTTAGAAGATGAAAACAGTAAAATTCACAGATTAGGTGCAGGTTGACCCAACTCACTACTTAAAACCTGTATGACGGTAAATGGAAGAGCTCATTAAACCTTCTAGGGTTTCTTGTGAACACGATATTAAGAGCTGGGAGGGCTATTTCCCGTGATACTAACTAGTAGGGAACTAGAGGTGACTATTTTGTATCAAATGTTCGTTAAAAGTACATACCTCATAGATAAATGATTTTTGAACTGTAGTAATTCCACTATTCACAAAATATAATAGTCTTTTTACTACTTTTTACTAATGATATACTTACTTCGATAATAATATTGTGTGGACGAAAACAAAAGACAATCAAATTGGTGTCACAGACACTTATCTTCTTTTTATTCGTAAATTTTACGGCCAGGGTCGGGTTTCATTTCATTTGAAACTTTTTCTAGAATACTATTAAAATTCAAATAACTACAAATGACATTTCAAATGTCTAGTCTACACCATTTTATGTTTTCTCTCTTTGTATTTTTATAGTTCTGCATTTGAACATCTGTAAGTAGACATTCTAAAATGAATTATTATGATTGCGTGCATTCTGAAAGACCGAAAAACAAAGCTTTGAAAATAAATATTGTTCTTTTGAAAGACCTAAGTTTTTAACTGGCTGATTTGCCCAAAAAATATTGTTCAGTGGCCATTTATTCTTTTTTTTCTTTTCGTACTTTATGGCTTTTATCGTTTTATTGCCCTATTTCTGCCAGTATTCGTGTATTTTATTGCAAATATTTTTACAATAAAACCTTTTTAGCAATAGTGAACCTATGAAATGATTGGTGGTTTGAATTTTGATATTTCATACAAAAGTGTTATCTAGATAATTAAAGCAAATATAAATTTCGTTAAACAAAATAAAGGTAAATAAAAACACTAAAGGCTTAACCGTAACTGTTGCAATAAAGAATTTTAATGAAATACTCCTAAATGTAGCCGGAACGATAAAATCGTCTGGGTTAAAATATTATTCTCGGAAGCCATAAAGAAAATTTTATTTAATGAAGATAAGATTTCTAGAATTAAGACAGAATTTCTTACTTGTTGAAATAAGCCCTGTTGTAAACCATAAATACTGTGTTATTCCAGCTTTAGATTTTAGATTTAGATAAGTAGGACCTAAGTTGTCTTTTTTCAGCTCACACGCTTTATTTCATTGGAGAAGCCATAACTTATGTTAACAGTACCGTTTATGTGATAAAAAATATATTGTTTAAGTTTCATAGTCATACCTTGAACTAACGTCTTCTAATAAATAATTAATTAAAATCAAAAACTACATTTGGGACAATAGTATTTTATACTTGACGCCTGCCTGGGCGACCCACAAAACAACAACACACCGGTAATATTATTGACAATTTTAAAATAGTTTGAAGGATAATTATAGTTCTTTAATTCTTCGGTTAGTATTCTATTTTTAAATCTTAACACAAACCTATAATAAAACTGGCAACATTTAAAACTATTCCATCAATATTCTTTTTACAAAAAGATTCTATTAAACCTTCACTTGTTTTCCTGTTTACACCCCGATCAATCTTATCATACTTTTAAGAATGGAACGTAGAAAATGGCGCGCGTTAGCAACCGTTCAGTCCTGTGTAGTTGCTTCAGAGGTGTCATTAAAGGTATTTTAAAGCAAGGTAAAATAGGAGAAAAGACTTTAGAGGAGAAAGTTTGAGATTTTAAATTTACTTAAATTGTCCCATTTATAGGTGAGAATAATCCATTTTCTTGTTGTATCGCTGACTGGCCCAATTAATAGTAAGTGAATTTTGTAGGTAACTTTAATATTTACCACTAGAGATTGTTCAATTTTATAAAAATTTCAATCTACAACATATTTTTTTGTATATGCGAAACCTGAATATGTTTGTTCAGAATTAGTAACTGAATAGATTCCAATATATTTTAAACCATGTTATATTTTTTTCTAAAAATATTTTAATGAATTTTATAACCAGTTCATTATAATATGCAATCACTTTACGGTTAGGTTCCTTTTGCCAAACTATTATCAAAGAGTGTGCGACAGAGGAGGCGTGAGTTGAGCGAGGGTACCGAGCCCCTACCGCGAAATTATTAATTATTTTTGAAGTGACAACCAGGTAACATAACAAGCTTATAACTTTATGAGTTTTCATGACACAGATTTGTAATTTTTTACATTGATTCTTTTCACAAAAATACCAGACAGGTGTATCGGGTTTCGCATAAACATAAAATAATGTTGTATAAGAACGTCGCCGACTACTTTAGATTAGTATTGTGATGGTTATGGATTCAATGTAGGTACTGGATGTTCCGGGGTCGCGGAACTAACGAATTACCATGACCCCGGAACGTAAAGGGCTATTGAAGGACACCGTGGACTTTAGTCAGTACAAGTTTGACAGTCCCTCCCGCCCTCTGCCTCTGCCCTGGGTGGGAGGAATAATTTTATGATATACCACGATAAAAAAAATGGTACTGGATGTTCCTATCAATAGTCTTTCTTTCTTTCCTTCTAGAAAAAGTTTTTATAAGCGCGCGATGGTGTGAAAACTATATACTTACCTCATAGCTCTCTGTCTATGAGACTTTGCAAAAAAACCCATAGTAATAAACGGTTACTTATGGCAGCGGCTTTACTAACGTCTTAAATTAACGCACGAAGAAGTAAAATTGGAAAAGAAGTTTATTTCAGACTATAATTCGATTGAATTTTTTTATTCATATCAACGAAACATTTATTCAAACTATATAAAATAAGAATATCTACTGCCCAAACCTGATCATAACTCTTTTTTACAAATAATAACCAATTAAATACCTTGACATGTAATCAACGAGTTCAATCAATAAATCTGTCAGTAACCAAAGATTACATTTACTCAACTTATGCAAACTTAAAATATCGAAACCCCAAAAAGACATAACATTCATACAATATTTTCATAAAAAGACTCACAAACAATGAAATCACAAAGTTAGGGGGCCGATATATTATCCGGACAATATACCGGTTGGTCCGGCCCAACCGTCGGATTGGTCCGGAATGTTTTATGATCCGGGGAACACGCAGTAACGCGTCTGAACGCCTGTGGCATGTGGACAGAACTGCGACCCATGATTTAGGAGCTTTCATTTCACAACGGTTTATTTTAAAATGTCCTCCTATGTTATTGTGTTGGTTTTTGGGAAAAATTGGGGAGGATTATGTTTTTTGATAGTGTGTTGTGTGTTTTATGTATCTTAAACCTAATGTATTTGTATTAAAATCGATTGTCGCATTTATGAAGAAGTAAGTATCAGTTGAGAACGACTACTTTTTCGATTACTTCGGCTGTTTGTGTTTTCATACAAACTAAAAGAAAAATCTTAGTTAACGCAACGAAACGAACTTAAAGGCAAGCTTCATTTTACTAGCAAAATTGTCCGTAATTTTAACAAGTACACAGTGATCTCTTGGTCTGCACTTAAACTAGATGAAGGATTATCGATACTCATTCATTTTCAATGTTGGTTTAAGTAAAACCTGTCTAGATTGAAAATCGATATTGAAACCCTCAGCTATCCTTACTAGTCAGCATCTATTGCAACACCCTCACTACTAGAAAACCTTTTCTAAGAACCCACCGTAAATCACTGAGCACATACCGGTTTTTTTCGGTTCAATCCAATTTAATTGAGTCTTTTTCGAGAAAAGTGCTGGGAAACTCTTTCGCTAAAGCTTCCATTTAAATACGCCTTAGAAGATCTTAAGACTTGAAGAATCTATTTAAAAATCTTATCCTAGTTCTTTCGTGAAGAGGTTTTTTTAACGAAATTAAGGTAAGTAAATAAGTAGGTACGGTAAATTGTGTCGTGAAGGCATTTATACACCGTTATGCAGTAATGTATGTTTTACTGTATTACAAACATTCTTCAACACGAAAAGGCGCGAAAATATGCCTTCTTATGTGCAATAGGTAAAACGTATTGTTTTTCGCATTCCATTGCGAGACGAAATACGTAATAACAATGTTCCTTAGTTAATGAGTTACGATTTATGGCAGCCGTTTATAAAGTCATAAATATGTTCGCAAAAATAACTGTTTTCCCCTTATTTATGTCACGTTATAAACGAAAAATAATATTTTTGAAAACAACATTGTTGGGTGTTGATTTCTTTGATCCAGGACACGTTTAAATAAACTTTAATAATAGTATATGTTCTGTAGTAAGTCTGGAAAGCTTTACATTGGTTTCAAATGTTTAACTATTTTTATCTCTGCATATATATATTTCATTTATTTTTGAATTGCACAAAAATAAATGAAATATATATATTTTTTTTAAGCATTGCCCCACACTAGGAATTTCTTTCCTGTGTTGTGGGTGCGTTTACAAACACATAAACTCACTTACACAAACGGCCAGACCCGATGCAGTTGCTTCGGGTTCAAGTAGTTACTTGAAGATCATACGAATATTTGCTCCGTACGAGAATTGAACCCGCAACACGCAGCGCAGCAGCCCAATCGCTCAGCCACTGCGCTAACCGTGCCTAAATAAATCGTCTGTATAATTTCCACACAACTACACCAAGTTTTAATAAATATTATTGTGCTCGTTTTTTTCAAGGAATGTTTCGAAAAGGACCCATACGAAGCAGGGTCGAGGCCGCTAGTATATATTATTAAGTCTCCACTTTTGTATTTCATTCTCTTAGCCCTACATAAGACTATAAATCTGAAGTAAAAATTCAGAATACAAAATTGTGTGTGAATATTCTATAGCTACAATGAGTGATTCGTTTTTTACACGCTTTGAAATGTAAAGAAACACTTAATTCGTTGCGTAAAACAATACCACGATAAATGTGCTGTGTAGTAACTATCTGCTACTGGTTGTCGCTAGATGGATGATAATATTATTTATTTTCTCATGCATGCAAGGAATTTGATTACCTTCAGCACATTAAGTACGATTACCAATTGAAAAGTCAGGCAAGCGCGTCAGTACCAAAAAGCAAGTCACCCGTGTTGACCATTGACCAATTAATCAATGGTATCAGGTCACAGTAATCAATCAGAATGGAATCTCATGCATGCATGCAGGGAATTTGATTACCTACAGCACATTAGGAACGTCAATGTGGGTTAATCTATCATCTTTAGATTATACACCTTTCATTCCAAAACATAAATTATAGAGACTCGTTTGTGTAAGAAATTATGTCAAAACTTAAATTAGAGTGAGGCTAAGCAATATATAAAAAAAAAACCGGTTAAATTCGAGTCGGACTAGCGTACCGTTATCCGTATCATTATCTATGAAAGCGGCAATAAAATCATGTCTGTTGTGTGGGAGCCCCCTTAGTTATTTATTTAATTCTGTTTTTTAATATTCCTTTTTATAGCGGCAACAGAATACATCTTTAAAAATTTCAACTGTCAAACTATCACGATTCATGAGATACAGCCCGGTGACAGACGGACGGACGGACAGCGGAGTCTTAGCAATAGGATCCTGTTTTAGAACGTACGGAACTCTAAAACAGCCCCTCAAAATACCCTCCCTTCACCACTTCGTTGTGTTTGAACAGGGTAAAAGGCACAGACCAGACTCCTAGCAACAGTTTGCACTTTTGCGACAAACACTGCTCGTGCTGCCAAGATCGGACTCCTCTCTAATGATTAAGTTAAAATTATTTTATAACAACAACTTCACATTCACTTCATCTTCCACATGTATTATATATATGTGTATATATTCTTTCGATTTCTTGCTACACGATAGCTTGAAATATAACAAAATGAGATTTGATCAAAAGTCATCACTGCCATGTTTACGGCATTGGAATCACACAAAGTACAAGTCAAGAGGTCACTGAATGTTATCAAATAGGTTTAGTAACACAGTACAATTTCACAAACTTCCCAAATTTTTGAATAAACTAATTCCTTTTTACAAAACCTACATAGAGAAGAAAGCAAAACAATATTCTAAAACCACGCAGTAACACTGTCCTAATAACACTAATCTACCACATGACCCAAATATGAAACAAAACAAAAGAACACTACAAAGAATAAAAAAATAAACGCTAACCAACGCGAAACGTTAAAATAACCTCCCCTCAAAATAAGAAAACGATTGTAAACATGTTATTTAACGTTGTAAATCGCGTTCGTTATCTGGCGTTCTTGAATCATCGCCACGCTATCATTGTAATAAATAACACAGCCTGTATTATCTGTGAACATAATCGGTGATGTTTCGCCCGCCTTATTTCCTACCGCGGTTAAATACACTTTCCTATAAAAATATTTATTCTCGACGCCGTGCAAACAATTGTGGAATTCTTTCGGCTTGTTGATTTCCGTTGTATTTAGTGAATGGAAGTGAATTGTGGGTGATCCAGTTCATAGGAGTTTTTTGTATGGTTTTTTCTAGGGTGGTGTTCTTTCGGCCACCGTAGGCGCGGGTATGCGGGCAGCGAGTAATGGGCAACTCACTGTCCGACCATGGACCATGCCATGGACGGCGCGTTGTGTTCCACGCGCGTGAGTCCTTAATTTGATGATTTTACCACGACAAAAAAAAAGGGTGGTGTTCTGTCTGAATTGTTATGAAGTTAATGTCTAGGCTATATTGAATAATGACCAGGAAAATGATCAGTGATAAAACCAGACTGGAGAAGACTTTTTCTTAACGTGTTAACATGTTAAAATTCTATTCATGCAGAAGCAAAATTTGTCTTTCTAATACACTGTGAATGTGTTTTTTTGTACACTTTTACAATACTCATAATTTTCGTGTAACAATTAATTACAATGTTATTTTTAACAACAGAACTAGTACTAGATTTATAAGTATTTTGTTACCTACTGACAAAGTTTATAAAACAAAAATTTTATTTCCATAAATTACATAACAGGTGACCAAATCATGATTCTATATAATTTAATTTGAAAATTTCTGATAATCAAGCACTAACGATGTGCAAGTATGTTATTAATTGAAATCAATTTTCAGTCCATTGTGTCAGAAACATTCATAATTACTCTGCTCTAATTGAAACTCAGTGATATCAATAGAAAATTAATTAAGAACGAATCTAATTCGACATCAATTTAAATTAAAATCACACGTTTGTACCCACTGAAGTATGACCAATAATGATGTAATTATCACAAGTAAAACCACGTACTTTTTTTTTACGTGGCGAAATCATCTTATGAGTCCTCCCAGGGCAGAACGGGAGGGACTGTCAGACTCGTACTGACTAAAATCCAAACAAAACAAAAAACACGTATTTAATATTATTTTATGAAATTACGGCGATTACGGCGTTTATATTGAGCTACCTCACAATGTATTTTGTCAACTATATACATTACTATACAACCACATTGACAACCATATTGTCTTTTAACCTTCATACAGAGATGTTAAAGCTTCTTTTTTTGTATTACCTATAAACTTAAGTTTATATCTATTCGGATAAAAGTATCCTAAATTTTTTTTTTCGTGGTAAGATCATCAAATGAGTCCTCCCACCCAGGGCAGAGCGGGAGGGACGGTCAGACTCGTACTGACTAAAATCCAAAAGTATACTACTAGCACAATTTTGTTTTACGAGTACCTATGCCTAATTTTATCCAAATCCATTCAGTAAATTTTGGGTGAAAATCTAACAAAGGGAGTTACTTTCGTATTGATAATATTATTAATTAGCTATTACTGGCGCTCAAAACATTTGTAAAGAGCAAACATTCCATATTTTTAAAAGCCTTTAAGACGAACAGCAGAAAAATATACACGCTCACGACCGTCGCCTACCGATACAAGAGAAAGATAAGTCACTAGTACTTTTTTCTAGCATTTCAAGAAAATATCAAAGAATAAAGGAATATGCATTCATTGTACATTTTCTCCCACGCTTTCGCCGCGAAATGGTGGAAAGTTTTATTTATTGCGTCGGACACGTTTGTCGCTTTAAATATTCGGGTGACCTCATTACGGCATGAATATTTCATAGAGAATAAGTTGTAAGGAATAAAAATAATAAGCATTTTGACATTTTGTGACACGGGGGCCATTAAGTTTACAAGTCCACACACATACGTGTTTGTACTCTAACCTCATTGAAACTGTAGACGCTGTCAAAACTTAATCCAAACAGCTTAATGTTAGTAATAATAACCATATGTCATGGGGGATTATTGTTTGACAAAATGAAATAAAAATAGTTTTGTTTTTGTGGCGAAGAAAATAAGAAAATAAATAATGTACATTAAGGTTAGTTAATGGACATTATTTATTTACCTTAGAGGCATCTTAGGTAATATGCTCACAGAAACGCATCGTAATGTTTCTTCAATTGTACAAGTGTTAAATGTCACGCGTATAATCCCAAAAGGGTTAAACAGACGTGTGAATACTTTTAAAGGTTACACCCACATCACCACGTTACAGTACACCTACATACGGGTGTGAAAGTGTACAATTACACCCATATTTCACTAGTTATTAATGTTTAATGCGGAACGAGAATATAGCCTGAAAATAGCCCTATATCATCAACCAGGGAAAATATTGACTACGACCTGCAACTAAGAAAAAACCACAAAACTCTTTGCTGGCACTGAACCCAATAACGCATGCTTAACAGTGGCGTTAGCCTCCTCTACACCAACGAGGCTATCGAGGCTGCCACTGAAAAAAATGTGTAGGAAAAAACCCAGTATTACTCGCCGCCCGTCAAGGACAAAACCTGGGTTGAAGGCACGTCAGGGAGCTGTCAACAAACTAACGGTGGGTTGTCTTACCAGGTTACCGTGACCATGGGTCGTAATGGGCAATCGAAAGGACACGGTGGACTTTAGTCAGTATGCGTTTGTCAGTCCCTTCCGCTCCACACAGGGCGGGAGGGCTCATTTGATGTATTTAGCATCTAAAAAAGGGAATATCCAATAACACTGTGCTCAACCCAATAGTCGATTCCAAGACCTTATGCTTAGCAGAGGCTCTTGTGACCACTCGACAATACATTGAATTTGACTTGTTACGGTAGCATGTTTAATTTGTATTTTCCTCGCGATTAGTCAACAGATTAGAGTCGCGACCACGCAATCGTTACCACGTCCGCCCCTTGTAAAAAGGGCTGACAATGCGACGATGGGCCGACGTCAACTAATAAAATCATCAAGTCGGTTGTGTTTTGTTTTTCATACTACTTCAACAATTCGTTGGACAGTTAATAAGGTAACCTTCTTCATGGTCTTGTTCTCCTAGTACTTTCAGTTCAGATTCTTCAGTGAGTTCTATAGAGACAAAAAATAAAAATTTCAAGAAGATGGTTCCTTTACTACTTGTTTTTTTTTTAAACATTGCCCCATACTAGGAATTTCCCCTGTGTCGTGGGTGCGTTTACAAACATATAAACTCACATACACAAACGCCCAGACCCGAAACAACTACTTGTAGATCATACAAATATTTGTTCCGTGTGGGAATCGAACCCGCGACACGCAGCGCAGCAGTCCAATTGCTCAGCCACTGCGCCAAACGCATCGTCAAATATATGTAAAAATATAGATATCAAATATATAGATTTGCACATTTTTTGTTTAGTTTCCTTAACGGGAACATTCACATCTACTAGTAGTTGTTCTGGGTCTGTGTTTGTAAACGCCCCCAAGATACAGGAACAATTACTAATGTCAAAAACGGTTTTAGAAAACCATAACGTAGGTGAAACAGAGACAGGACATACATGGAAGACAGGACGCATGACTGGACAGCAACGGACTCCAGCGCCAAACAATTTTTACTGTAATTCGTCAGTACGTAGAATATTAAGTACGAGTACCTTATGGGGTGAGCTCGATCCATCTTCTCTCTCATCTCAATTGTTCGCATCTCATCGCTCAATTGCTTCTCAGCTAGTTTGAGGCCAAGCGCAAACACATTGTAAAAATAAAGAAAATCTAAGGACCAACCTTTACTTGGTCCCAGTTGTAATTTTTAGTTCTTTAAAAGGTAGTCAAAAATCTAATAACTAGTCTAACCGGAGTATAATGTATTGCACAGTTACTGGGTTATGGAGGTCAGACAGGCAACCGTTCTATGTAAAATACTTGTGTTCAGCTAAAACCGGTTAGATTAGGATCCAACCCCAATGAGTTTGGACTAGGCTAGGTAGCCTGTAACATGGCTACTTAATACGTATAGGCATTAATTAAAAATATAAAAGTTGTTTGTATTTACTCAATAAAAGAACATGTATGTCTTGACCTCCAGCCACAAATCCTTACAGCCACATTCAACGGTAAGTAATGTGATTAACTGTTCCTAATCTGAAATGAACCTTAATAATTTACTTGTATATAGCTCATATTACGGTAATAAGCGCCCACCTTTAACGTTTATTCGTAGGATTTAGGGTGTGGTCTCACTGAAGACGAAAGGCTTCGCGATCCATTTCAAAACATTTATTGACTTACTGCACGTGGTTTAACCATCGTTTTGTGATGAAAACGGAACGTCACGCATGTCATAGGATATTGAGGAGCATCACTGTCTGTCTCTCTGTCCCTATGTATGCTTATATCTGTACAACTACGCAACGGATTTTGATGCGGTTTTACTTTTTAGTTTATAAATAAATAGAGTGATTCAAGAAGAAGGTTTTTATGTATACAACATTATTTTTAGTATATGCGAAACCTGAATATAGTTTGTTCAGAATCAGTAACTGATACGATTCGAATAATTTTTACACCATGTTATATTTTTTTTCAAAAATGTTTTAATTAAATTTTATTACCAGTTAATTACAATACAATCACCGTACGGTTAGGTACCTATTGCCTAGCTATTATCACGAGTGTATAACACAGGAGACGCGGTTTACGCGGGTGTACCGCGAAATGAGCATGTTTTTGAACAGACAACCAGGTAATATACAGACTTATAGCCTTGTGATTTTTTATGATACGGTTTTAAAATTTTGTACATAGATTCTTCACACAAAAATACTAGACAGGTGTATCGGGTTTCGCATAAACAAAAAATAATGTTGTATAACATGCATAATATAGTAGTGTTTGCACCCATACGGAGCCGGGGCGGGTCACTTTATTTTTTATACTGGAAAATCTTCAAATGTGTCCTCCCATCCAGGGCAGAGCGGGAGGGACTGACAAACTCGTACTGACTAAAATCCACGAACTCCTTCAATAGCCCTTTACGTTCCGGGGTCACGGTAATTCGTGAGTCCCGCGACCGACAATTTACACTGTAGTGAAATAAAACCACACACCATTATATACACCCCGGTAGGCTTTGGCCCTCTGCAGGCCCCGTCACTATGCTGACACTCCTTGAGGCGCGCGTGGAACACAACGCGCCGTCGACCCGGGCATGGTCCATGGTCGGGCAGCGAGTCACCCATTACTCGCCGCCCGCATGCCCGCGCCTACGGTGGCCAGAGATCAAGTATAGATTACTTGGGAAAACCAAGTCATCTTACCTTCTCTAGGGCCTCAAGCGAGCAACGGAGGCAAGTCATATTTTGCATCCTCAAAAAAAAGGGCCTCGCAGAAGCGTCTTGCCCAGTCCTAAATTCGGTCCTGCTACGCCACTGACCTATATTTTATAACAACTTCTATTTCCCTCAGCAGTTCAAAAAATCCTGTGGTTTCAAGTCATACGAAGCAAACCTAAGTTTTGAACTCAGTTAACCGCTAGTGGAACTTTGCCCTAACGCAAAAGTCGTTGACCTTTCAATTTCTGAGAAAATTCTAGTATACTATTCGTACTGCAAAAAATTCTTTCGTTTCTACTGTTTGAATAAATATAATTATGTTAAGGTTTTCGCTTTTCCAAGATCTTAAGTTATATTTTAAAAGCGAAAGTGTGTTTGTAGTGAAAAGGACTGAGGAAGATTTAAATTTCTCCTAGACAGACTTTAATCTCTTTAATCTTAGCTCTGTGTTGTGATTGCGGCAATAGGAACCGCCTATGTACAGACGCCAGCACATTAAACTACCTCAATCTGTCAAATTTCTTTAAATGATTTTCAACCATTTTTCAACTATTTAATTAATTATATTAATATTTCTTTTTCTTTAATAATTGATAATTGGCTACGCATGTTTCCTCTATAAATATTTGTATGTCAAAATTGACAAGACATAGCGCACTATTTAGTTCTTAAGATCCATCTATCCTATGTTTAACAAATAAATTGATTTGATTTGATTTGATTTGATTTGAACCTTATCACAATAGTGGAAGGTTAATGTTCGATTAGTAAAATTCGACAGATTGGGGTAAGTTGCAGCTGGAGTCTTTACCTTTTGTGTTACATAAAGTTTTAAATAAATAAAATATATCACTTAATGTCAATTAAAAAAGTAATTTCATGGCGCTCAGGGCTTCCAATCTTATACAATTTATATAATCATACTCAGGTAAATGCCATCATAATTAAGTTCATATAATACCGATGGAAAACTAAACAAAGGGCTTATTAAAATATGTATTCATATTCTTTTTTGTTGAAATTAGACTTAATTGCGAACCTTTTCATCATAGCTACGGAATTCCAGTAAATAGGTTTAGACAGAAAATTCCCAGCGTATCTAGTCCAGTCTGCTCATTACTGGGAAATTCTGATTATATTATCGTTATTTTGTCTTTTCATAACAATTGAATCGGAACGAAAAACAGTATTCTTTAATGATATTTCAGAAATACTAATTAACAGGATTATTCATTTACGAGGAAGAGATTCGTAAATAATAAATGTCTACTACCAATGAATTTGTTGTTCTGTAATTATTTCTAACTAGCTTCCGCACGCGACTCCGTCCGCGCGGATGTTGGTCTTCGGGTGGATGGTTTATTTCTCCATTTTGAGTAACTCTGACAATGACATCTTATAAATATCTATTGGACCCAAATACGGCTAAGCCACATAGTTAAGGAGATCCCTCTATTGAGCTACTGCTGTTGAGCTCGCGTTCTGTACTGAAAAATAAGATTTTTGTTTCTACGTATTTTTCCAGGATAAAAAGTATCCTATTTTATGCCCAGGATAATAAGGTATAATTAGGTATAATTATACCTTGAAACTTGGTAAAGTTTCATCTAAATCAAACCGTTAGTTTTTACGTGATGCTTGCACATACAGACAGACAGACAGACAGACAGACAAAAATTTTTTAATCACATATTTGGGTTTGGTATCGATCCAGCAACACCCCCCGCTATTTATGTTTTCAATGTACAGAATTGACCCTTCTACAGATTTATTATATGTATAGATAAGTATTAATTTAATCAGCAATATTTGTTTCATCGCATAACAGGACACACATCCCGAGACAGGTCAAATACTATGTGACTTCCATAATTTCTTTTTTAAAATCTCTCAAGAATCCAGGCTCTGACATCCCCGGGGTCGCGAAACTGTCTTATCAGGTTACCGTGACCCTGGAACGTAAAGATTCACCGAGTCCTCCCACCCCGCCTTGGGTGGGAGGACTTATTTGATGATTTTACCACTGTAAAAAAAAAAAACTTTGACATCTGGATGTCGGGTCTTAAAAGGGCAAACGCCCATATTTATGAAGAAACACGGTGGTTTTAAGTCTTAAGACGTCTTAAGACTGTTACAGACATTCAGATCTTAGGCAGGGCTAGGTCGAAGATTTATTTTGATGATTTTAACACAACAAAAAAAAGGGCTATGTTGCAAACCACTTTACTATCTTGTATTTCCCCGTATCGCCTTATTCACAACTTATAAAAAGCGATTTTATTTCATACTATCCTTAGACATTATTTCATTACAGACTTTAGGCAACATTCTTTTGTATATCACACTTTTTAAAGCACCCAGAAATTCAAAACCTCTCTCATAATACAACGTTAATGTACAAGAAATCAATCATACTGACACTAGATGCGGGCTGTAGCTCCCTGTGATGATGTACAGGCGCGGCTGCGAGTTCCCAGGAAGATAACCGGGTGGGATGTTATACCCAGTACCCGCCATTCTGTTCTCATTTGTAACTCAGCAATAATGGAACTTTTTCAACGCCCTTCAGTTTTTTTCTGCGTCAGTTTTTCAACGCCTTTATTTTAATTGTATTTTCACTGAAGAATGGATGGAGGCTTAGATGAAAACTAGTTATATTTTTGTACAATCACTAAATATTTAGGTGTGCAGGCAGTAATTTTAACTAACGGTATTCTTGTTCTTTTCATGCATGCTATACATGCTTTATAGGTGCATATTTATTTATTTATTTATTTATATTATATGCAGGAAAAGCAACAAGAAAACATGCAGCTAAACAGTTTGGTATGCAGACACATTGAAACTTATAGAACAATATTGTAAAACTGTTTGAAAACTGCTGACTGCATACCTAATTGTTTTGCTGACTTAACAGTATAAAACTATTTTTCTTTTTTTTGTTGATTGGCCTGTATTGTCTTACTGCTCGGTAAAGGTCATTCCATTCCTTCATTCATTATTTATGTTCAGTAGAAAAACTATTTTTAACCTTGGAGGTGATAAGGTCGGCGTGTATAGGTTTAACCGCTTGTATGTCTGTCTGTGACACCGTTGCTGTTAGAAGGATGAACAAATTTGGATACGGTTATTTATATTTGAAATGAGGTTTTTGTACGATGGTTGTTAGATATTTTTAATAAAAAACCTCAATCATGTGGTGTTTTTTTATGTTATCGGTTTTATTTATTGGTCTTTGGTGCATTCTGTCTCATTGCTAGGCAAAGGCAATTACATTTCTTCATCTGTTATGCGCTCCTTGTACCACACAAATATATTTAAAAAATAAAAAGTCATAAAAATATAAATAAAAAGTTTGTATTCAATGGAAACTATGATTAAGAAACGTGAATTCGTCATTCATGATACAGTCAGGTTTCATGTGAAACGCCGGATTTTCGGATATTCTGTTTCTACAAACCATATTGATGTTACTGAAACCCAGATTCCCAGTCTCAATTTACAGATTCATCAATATGAAACAGATGCTATACTATGGATAGAGAATTATCTGTAGGTATCTAGGCCAGAGGTAGACGCCTGCGGCGACAGACGTCGGCAGGCGATCTTCGGCCACCGTAGACGCGGGCTATGCGGGCAGCGAGTAATGGACAAGGGCAACTCGCTGTCCGATCGTGGACCATGCCCGGGTCGATGACGCGTTGTGTTCCACGCGCACCTCAAAGAGAGTCAGCAAATAAATGACGACGGCCCTCTAGAGGCTTCTAGAAGCCTCTAGAGGGCCAAAGCCTGCCGGGGTCGCGGGACTTACGAATTACCGTGACCCCGGAACGTAAAGGGCTATTGAAGGACACCGTGGATTTTAGTAAGTACGAGTCTGACGATCCCACCCGCTCTGCCCTGGGTGGGAGGACTCATTTGATGATTTGACCACGATAAAAAAAGGAGAACGTCCACAGAATTACTTTAAAATACCGATAAAAAATTCTCTTTAAAAACTTTGTCATTTTAATTGAAAGGGTAAAGTTATGTGCCTTCCTACCGTCTTACACAGAAGAGTAAAAACTGGTTAAAAACAAAGTAAACGATTCTCTTGAAACTTTCGCCACTAGTTAACAATAAGTTTCCATCGTAAACAAGTCCTTAAAATTCCTCATCAAGCGCGGCGAATGCAAAGTTTTACACAAACAACTGTAACATCAACTTTTTTTTATTTTTCGTACGCGATATAAAAGGTCGTTTGAATTTTTTTATTGTCACTGAATGATGCACGTTCAGGGGCACGTAGAAGGAATATAAAAACGAATGACTGAATCGTAAAAAGGGTTGAATTTATTGATTCGCATTGACGATGACTACAGGGTGATGAGAGTTGTGTATGCGGCGCCTTTGCTTACCCCACGCCGCAGTTGTGGGCCCGCACTAAACAATTTACATAATATGATATTATCATCCTCTGCCATGATATTTGGCTCAACGCTATTTTCAGTCACTACGAGTATCTTCTAAGAAATTTATTGCCGTCAAGAGAGCAAACGAGCCAATTTCTTGTATCGTATGTATTGAATTATTTTTATTTTTTTCTTATACATACTGTATATATTTGTCATTTTATCGTAGTCGGTGATCTTTGTGAACCATAACACAATATTGAATTTATTACGCGTTTGCCTTCCTAGTAAATATTTTGCTACGTGTGAGCATCATGATACGTTTATTACCTTTTGGGAGATGATACATAGCAGTTATTATTTGTAAACAAAATTATACAAAGGGGTTAGATCTGTATTGTATTCTTTACATCTTTATCTGTACATAGTATAGAACAAAGTACCTTAAGTTTATCAGGACGTAAATAACTCAGAACGACTGCACCCAGTTGAATAAATTCGATTGGGTACCAAAAATAGAATAATCTTTTTTTGTTGAGTACGTTATTGTCGGAATAAGGTTATAAATGAACGAAATAGTTTTCAAAAACGTACTAAGTTTATCACAATTTCAACTTCTAGGAAGTCGAAGCGGGCCATAGTAAATATACTCGTAAGTAATTGAACTAATATATCTGATATAGTACAGTTATTTCACAGTAAAATTCACAAAGTCGTCCGCAAAAATAGTCCGCCTTGCAAATAGTATTGGAAGAACACAGTGAACAGACATAATACTAATACTAGTTTCAAAAACATCGTTCAAAAGGGAAACACGTATGATAAAAAATCACAAAGAATTTTAAGGCAGTTTTACATTTTTTTTTTATATAAACACTACCTTTTGCCAGCAGCTTTACTCACGTGTTGATAAATAATTATACCAGGGCAAAGTTATACCGGGATAAACTTCCTAAGTATTATTCCAGACTATGCCTATCTCTGAGATACATATCATTAAGATCCATTCCGTTCTGACGTGATAGAGTAAAATACTTCTGTATAGCCATCCAGATATCCAACCTTTGACATTCAATTATCAGTAGGTTATGCTTGCTTCGTTACCCGCGTAGTTCTGCAATAATTCCACGGGAACGTCATACAGTGATAAAAGGACTGTTACACACATACACTCTTTAGGCATACTTAACACAACACTAACGTAGCGCAAGCGCCATCAGGACGTCACTTGCAAGCGGCCATTAACAAATGGCGTCCTTTTGGCGCTTGCACTACGTTAGTATTGTGTTAAGTTAGCCTTTAGTTTGTGATTTCCCATCATACCTCGCGTCCCCGTCTTATACACTGCTCCCCTACTATCTGTGCACCTATCCAAATCAGAAAGAATAAAAAACATTCATCCATCCATCTGTCCTCACAAACTTTCGCATTTACAAGTTATTTTAAGAAACTGACAGTTCAGTAAACTTCGGAAAACATTAATAAATTGAACTTTTTCTTTGATTAAAACTTTTAATAGTTATTTATGCAACTGTTGTATAATCAGGGGTATTAAAACACGAATGTGGGTTTATCACACGAGGCGTAGCCGAGTGTGATAATAGTATCACATGAGTGTTTTAATACCTAATTATAACAGTTGCATACAAGACTTTATCTACAATCATGATGTGAATTCTCTATAAAAGATTTTCATACCATAGGGTGTTGTACAGAACTATGTGAATTCAAGATGGCGGGAAATAACACGATAAGACGAGAATCCGAAATTACGAATTAGTCTACAATTTATTGTTCTTTTTTCAAAATGTTAGCGATCTGGTGGTAAAAATGTCATTGCATGAGAATGTTCTTTTTTTGAAATTCATTATAAAACGCGTTTGGATGATATAATGATCATTATAGCATTGAGTGTTTTAATGTTGGCAATAAGCTAATTGTTATAGGTTCTTTTATAGAGGATTAATAGCATGATAGTAGATAAAACATAATTAAGCAATCATTGGGCAGTGATGAGGCCATCGTAAAATCGTGAACACTGTTAATTGTTTACGCTGAAAAAAGAAATATAAAAACTGCAGCATTACTAGTTGGTATTTCCACGTGCGTGACTTCGAAAATACTTGGCAAATGAATTCGTTAAAGTTGTAATACGAACCTAAAGTAGTATTTGTAATTAAAGTACTTGAATATGATTTTAAAATATTTACTGTATTTTTTTACACGCGAATTGTAAATATTTTTGTGGAAAGAAAAATTTGTTTTCTATATATTTACGTTTTCGATTGTCTTATCCGGAAACGAATTTTAGTTCTACAAATAATCTTTACGATCTTTATTGCCTGAACGCATAAAGATAAATGTTTGACTGGCCTGTTGGTCTAGTGGTTAGTGACCCTGACTGCTATGCCAGAGGTCGTGGGTTCGATTCCCACTCAGGACAAGTGTTTGTGTGATGAGCACGATCATTTGTTCTGTGTCTGGGTGTAATTTATCTATAATATGTATGTATTTAGAAATATAAGTATGTTTATCAGTTGTCTAGTACCCATAACACAAGCTCTGCTTAGCTTGGGACTAGATGGCGTTGTGTGATAGTTGTGGAATATTTATTATTATTATTTATTATTATAAAGCATACGTACATGCATACATACAGGTCATAAACAAATTATAAAAAAATGTCAGTGATATCAAATACACACAGAATTAATAAAATGAATGCTTTTAGAATTCTGCGTTCCGAATAATAAAAGTAATACACATTATTAAACGCTGATAAGATCAGCGCAGTGGCTGAGCAATTGATTGCTGCTCTGCGTGTAGCTGGTTCGAATCCTACACGGAACAAATATTTGTATGACCTACTGGTAGTTAGTCCGGGATCGGCTGTTTGTGTGTGAGTTTGTAAAATATAAAGAAAAATCGTAGCGTGGAGCAAAATTAAGAAAAAACTTACTCTCAACGCAATTCTGCGCTAAAAATAATAAACTAATAAACCGCAGAGTTCAAGATTTCTTGACTCAAGCATGTTGTAGATTCATAAAATAATGAAATTTTATGAATCTTGAACCTTAAGAATAAACAAGTTTTATGATCAAATAAAATATTTATGCTTTGAAACAATGTTACAAACAAATGTTTTTTTTTTTAACTAATGAATAAATTAAGTTGTATCTGATCGTAATCTTAAGATGATACCGGCGTACCATCAGTGGGAACATAAATATTTGAAGAAACTATAAGCCATCAACACGAGTGTACGAATAACTTAATACTGCATGTCTACTTTCTAAGTTCGTCAACGAAAATACGGGAACGGATACAGATAAACGAACGTAACTAACGTCACGTCAACGTGATATCATTAATTCTTAGTTCGGGCTCGTTGTCAAAACGTTTGTCACTAAGGTCGAAACCACCGGCAGACGATCTCCGGCCACCGTAGTCGCGGGCATGCGGGCAGCGAGTAATGGGCAACTCGCTGTCCGACCACAGACCATGCCCAGTCATGCCATGGTCGACGCCGCGTTGTGTTCCACGCGCGCCTCAAAGAGTGTTAGCAAAAATAACGCCCCCCCCCCTCTAGAGGGCCAAAGCATGTCGGGATCGCGGGACTTATGATTTAACCCGGTACGTAAAGGGCTATAGAAGGACACCGTGGATTTTATTCAATATGAGTCTGACAGTTCCTCCTGCTCTGCCCTGGGTGGGAGGACTCATTTGATGATTTTAACACGTTCAAAAAAAGGCTAAAATCACGGGTTTCGTGCTTAGAGATTAGACCCCCTGACCACTTAGATGGCATCTCCCTTTTTATTTAAGGTCACACATATCAGAAAATTAAATAACATTCCAATAACCGTGGCGTTTAGATCGCGCGTTCGTTCGTTCGAACCTAGGTCCTGTGTACTGTGTAGTCGTCAGAACTGACGGGTAACGCGACGCCAACCATTACGAGCGGAATAATGAAACACCTGCGGTTTGACGTCTCTCGATAGGTGCTACTGATGCTGGATGTGACGCTATTGAGATCTTTTTATTGGGAATCAAACCAAAATGATTTTGGGCCGCTGGGTTGCAACCAAGAAGTTCGGTGTTACACAGTTTTTACTGTTACAGTTTACTTACAAAAGTGAGTTAAGAAACAAACAAAAATAGATATGTTTACCAGTCATCAACTGCCTGTGAACAGCATATAAATCAACCTTAAAAAGAAACATTTCATTCCTTTTTCCAGGAAATATTTAGCAATAACAATCATAGAAAACATGTAGGAGTAAATGACCGTATTATATAAATGAAAGTTCCGAGAATTATTCCATAATAACTCGATAGCTTTATAACAGAATGCCTTAAATAATCCCTGTTACCTGACTTCTATTATACAAATAAGACTTAACTTTCTAACTTCCAAGAAGCTTTTTCACCTTTATTTACTTCGTTGAATTTCCGTGGAACTTTTAAATAACAAAATCCCCTGTCTTTTCTAGAAACTCAACATCTGAGCTTCAAGTGAGGTTTCCTCGCGTCTCGCCTCCGCTTTGTTCTCGGGTGTCCGCACAAAGCAGGCGTTGCACAAATAATTATGTGCATACAATTATTTCCTAAACGTTCGTTCGTAGCTTCTCTCCTTCCAACTTCGTAGCGTGTACTACGCCATAGGGGCTACGCCGTAGACCGCGCTACGACCTAGTGATATATGCTAATTTTATTGATTTAACCAACATTTAGTCGACTTAATTCATATTCAGAACAATAATAGGCCTCGCGGGACTTATTATTGCGTCACTGTGTTATGACATAGCCAATCTGATGGATTAGAACCACTGATAAGGCGAATGTTAAAACGTAATGTATAAAAGTGGAAGTGTATTAACCGCACTTGCAATGGTAACATTAATTTTATGACCGGCAAAGCTATAATTAAGGTCACTACAGCAATAATACGAGGGCATGACAGTGGGTTTACAACAATTGACTCAAATAGTTATACGGTTGGCTGTCATTCATCACTTTCGTGTCAGCAAACAATAAAATAGTTCGTTGTATCTATGTGCTTGTATTTTATAGCTGTACATAAATTATTCTGCGCATAAATCTACTATGGTCTGTGGATTTTTTATTAAAAGCCGATTATATTTTAAATTAATATAATATACGTGTGTTGTATTTTAATTATTACTCCAGCCTGTAAACCTTTTAAGGTTTTCGGGTTTCGTTTTTAACATATTTCTTCATTATTATTTCACAAAATGCTTGCGCATTGCGTCTTAAAGGGACATGGCCATCGATACTACTACTAACATTTTAAATTAGATATTTCTGTATGTTAAATCAATCTAGCACTTGTTACAGTTCCGGCATACGGGCAGCGAGTAATGCGCAACTCGATCAAGGAGGGTGCAAGACGCTTCTACGAGGCCCTTTTCTTTCAGGACAAAAAATATGACTTGCCTCCGTTGCTCGCAAGTGGCCCCCTTGTTGTAAGATGACTTGGTTCTCCCAAGTAATCTATACCTGGTCGCGGGACTCTCGAATTACTGTGACACCGGAACGTAAAGGGCTATTGAAGGACACCGTGGATTTTGGTCAGTACGAGTCTGACAGTCCCGCACTGCCCAGGGTGGGAGGACTCATTTGATGATTTTACCACGCTAAAAAAAAGCACTTGTTAAAGTACCAAAATATCGAAAAAAGTTGTAACGTACCCTCTTTGTACAAAATATGAACGGCTAGGGACCATCATCACACCTCGAACCGGAAGATCTTTCCTGTTCGCTGAAAGAGCACATAATTAACATTTTGCTAACAAAGACAATTTGTTAGCAGAATTTTCTAATTTAAAATCAGAAAGCCTAATTATAAAGGAAAGATTAAACATCAGACCCTAATGCTTATTGGAAAAAAATTAACAATTTCGAAATTAGAAAATCGTTGAAAACACAACCCAAAATATTGTTCATTATTATGACGTAATCCGTGGTTAGAAACACCCTTGATTCATAGAAAATGGAGATAGAATGATCTGCTTGACTTGTGCGCTGGGTAGGTATACTCTACAGTTTGATACGTAAACATTTTTAACAGGTGTTTCATATTTCTAATGTTCCTATTTATGTCGGATACATTGAGTGGACCACTTTTTTAAAAGAACTAAAAGTGACGATGTATAAGCCAGAATTTTAAACTGACATCTGCTTAAATCGATTAATTTTAAGCTTATCTAAGCGCTGTAGCGACATTTTCCTTGTTTCTACATCCTAATTGAAAACGCCCAACAGTGGGGTCGCACAATGACCAACATAATTAGTACAAAGGGGGTCTTGTGTGGGTATGATTTGTTCGCCTGTTGTACCCGCAACGGTGGTGACATTGACATAGACCACAATTAACTACACCCTCACACTTCGCCTCTTTGGGTTGTAAGTACCGGGGCCGCTGTTACACCGAACTGCATCATTTGTTGGGACGAAAGATGCAGTGACCAAACTGACTTTGGTTAAAAATTACGTATATGAGTCTGCTAGGTGTAATTTCTTCAGATATAAACAGTATATTTGTCCTATAGTTTTATAACTGTGCTATTTCCTGCTATGGTTAATGTTTAAATAAATAATAAAAATAATAAATACAAAAATATTAATCTTATCATGTCTGCTATTAAAAGTACGTACATATAAAACCTACAGAACGGATTTGTATGAAAGAAACACAAATACATAGTTATAACCTGGATTAACACATACGCTTTATTTTTATCCCGCTATGATGTTTCCTGTTGGATAACGCAACGCCGCGGGTATATGCTAGTACAGACGTTAACTCACTCCTTTTTTTCATTAGAAAAGAACTATGGGAAAACAACACAGAATATAACAAAAAGTCAAAATCTTAAAATACGACTTTTCTACACAAAATATAAATAATAAATTCTGTAAATTGTTTTACTAAAGAATAGTGTTGTAATTCATGTTTAAAACAATTTATTCTAGAGATAACTTCACTATAAACTTCTGGCAGTCAGAAATGATAAACAAGTTTCATTAAAATCCCATAAAATTTGTTGTTGACACTACATACATAGGCAAAGTTTATTGTCTAACAAGTGGGTAAACTTGCTTTATTTGCACACTTAAAGTTATCTTCGTATAATTACCAGTTTTATTGCGTCTTAGAAACTTGGTCCATAAAATATAACAATGCTCAAATATCAAAGGCCGTTAAAGTTTTATAATCACCAGACTAAAGCTGTGCAAGTAAGATTTTCATAAGACACGGGTTATGAATTGTCCAAATCCAACAAACTTATGAAATTTATTAAATACTCGTACCTAAGTCAACAAATCTTCATTTTGGAAAGGCATTTATAACTATTTATTTTGAACTTGTGAACGCTTACCGTCGCCGGAACAATGAATAAATAGAAACATTGTTTATTCCAAACAAGTTAAATAAATAAAACGGTTTGTACACAAAGCACGTTATCCATGACCTTCACCGCATTCCAGTGTTTAAGTACTGTCTTCGATTTAAATCAATAAATAGCTAGGCAGTAATGGTGGAGGAAATTGAGTAGTTAACTAAGTTCCCATATTTTTCGTGATAATATTGTCGTTATTCATATAATTCACGGTTTTTTTGTTTACTTCCCTTTATTAGACTTTAAAAAAAATTACACGCATTTTTACAATTAAAACACTTCAAAGTTTAAGAAATTAGAAACCCATCGGTATATCGGGTACAAGTATATCGGGTATCGAGAACAAGGCCCAAGCTACGGCGGCGGTCAGGGCTTTTTTTAGCGTGGTAAAATCATCTTACGAGTCCTACCAACCAGGGCAGAGCGGGAGTGACTGTCAGACTTGTACTGACTAAAATCCACAGTGTCCTTCAATAGCCCTTTACGTTCCGGGGTCACGGTAATACGTACAGTCCCGCGACCGGCGGTCAGGGCTACGAAAAAAAAATGATCGAGGCTATATTCTTTATTCTTTTAAAGTATACACACATTCTTCAACTATAAAATAATGCTAATAACCATTTGTATTTTGTCTCAAGCTTTAAATGACATAAATCGAATAAAGCATGATTAAAGTTTTATTTGTTTCCTTCTAAGGTAACATTTTTACTGACTACGTTTACTAGAGCATACTTACACAGCTTACTCTGCACCTCCCAATCTACCTTCCTTTTACATCACAAACAAACAAAATACACGTTAAGTTGATTGTTTTGTTAAACCTGTAGGCTTTCGGCGTCGGTGTGACAGGCGGATTTCTTAAGTCGGGCGTAACTCCCGAGAGCTGTCGGGGGCGCATTGTGCTCGCGTATTAACGACGAACGCACAAAAGACCACGCTCGTATATCAAACTAACGTCACTCCAATGTCTTCCTTCCTCACTGTTACAGTTCCCGGGCCGCAAGAAATGGCCCTCCTTTTTTATTGAGCATTTAGTAGACTGAAATTATGGCACGTAAAATTCATGCCGTACGGGATCGACTCAACCGAACGTAGGCCCAATTTTGTCTGCTGCCTGTATAAGAGCTCTCGGTTACAAGTGATATATTTCTGACGCGATTGTTCTGAATACGTATTATTCGACAATCGAGCCAAATGTTCCCATTTTTCGCTCCCATATTTCATGAAGCGGCTTATTGATGTTATTGACTTTCACATAATCAGTTTTGATCGTCTTACGAAAATTTATCGAGAAGACAGCTAAAAGGATTTTGATGAATGATCAGTGAGATGAGCAAGACAATAAATCACATTAGTGTCACCGTAGATGCCTATAAGTTAAACAATTTTGTCAAAAAGACAACAAAAGCGCAATTGTTATCCGTCGAGTCTGGAAATATTTATTTTCCCCCGGGCAAGAAAGTTCGTTCTAACTTCGCTAATGACTTCTTTCTGAAGTCCCAACTTTGCTGGTAACTGCTTGAAAGGTTTTTGCTATCTATTTAAACAATAGTCGGTCCTTTATTATGGCCAAATTTTCCGGTAGGCATTTAATTGTTATTATCAGTAATTAAGTTGAAACAATTTAAGGTTTCTAATTCAAACATTATTGAAGCAACATCTTTATTTTATCAAAAGAGTTAGATGTAATCTTTGCTGAAGTTTATATGAATAAATTGCTTGCCTTTTAATTAGTTATCTTAAAGGAATCAGTTGGAAATAATATCAATAAGCTTATTTTATAAGAAGGCTTAATTTAGTCTGCGAATGTTTAATTTAATGATGCTAACAATTTGGAAAATTTTCCTGTATCAGTAGTACGAATATACAGTTTGATGTTAACTGTAGTAAAGAAAAAGGCTGGTGGTATACGGGCCCCGCGTCGGACGGCATTGTGCTCGGGATTATCGGCATAACTCACAAAGGGGCACAAAAGGCAGTTTATCAAGGCACGTCTCACTTGATATCTCAGTGTGCACTTGGTGAACTGATGGCAAACTTGGCCTACTAGCCCGTATAACTATTCTCCATCTACCACCTGTATTTGTATGAATAACTTCAACTTAAGTTACAGAGAGATAGTCAAGTCTTTGAAGATAAGCACTAACTGAACTAAAATTAATTTTAGGCCTTCATGGTGGCGGATTGTGCTTATTCTGATTGAATTACAATGATTGTTCAAGATCGAACTTACCTTGTTTCATAATAGTTGAAGTTATAAATTGTTCCCTTCCAATAGGATTGAATAATACAGCTTCTAAAACGTGCAGATAGCTGACATGATATTTTGATAATCGAATACAATGATACCTGTTTTCAGTAACACTACTGTAATGTCACAAATACTAGTCTAATATTTTATCAAAACAAATTCTTTTACTTTTAATTTTCTTCTCTTGTAATAATTGTCTATGATTTTATCTTATAAATCGAACAGGAACATGATCTATTTTTGAATAAATGGATCCGATGTCATTCGGTTTTTGGGCGGAATAGTCTGGACACGAAAAGTTGATGATTGTAGATTATTATTGCAGGAATATCATCTTATAGCGTTGTAACTGGAGTTTTACTGTCCAATAAATAATTGTAAAGTATTGAATCTGGTATTGGCCTTCAATAGGTAAAGCCTAATGTTTGCCTATAAATATAGCCTGTTTGACAAAGGTATAGTCATAAAACCATTACTTTTTGTACTCATAGACAAGACACCTTAAATATTTATCTTATCTTAATATTATTTGATAATTGACATAAAATTTAATTCAGTCAAATTAATTTAATTTATTCAATTTAATTTAATTTAACCCATTCCTATTTTATTAAATCTGTTTGACTGAATGTAATCAATTTAGCTATAGGTAATTATTTTATGTTGATTTCTGTTTTTTTTTTTTTTTCAAACTACGTACTAATTTAATTTATTATGTTACTAGCTTTTGCCCGCGGCTTCGCTCGCGTAGAATTTGGTCTGCCTCATTAAGTTACGTGAATTTTTTTTAAATATTTTAATTTTTTTTATGTAACACACATAATATTTATATATTTTTATGTTCACATCGTACATCCCAGATTTCTAACTTCAAAATTAGTTTCCATACAATCTTTGAACACCTATACCTAATATTTAGAGGGAATCTCTTGAAGGTGGAATTATCTGAATTCCTTTCTAAGTGCTCATTATTTTAGAGGGCCAAACCCTGCCAGGGTCGCGGGACTTACGAATTACCGTGAACCCGGTACGTAAACCGTAGCACTGGTAATAACATCCCTCATGTACACAATAAGCTAATAAAATTCCCTATCTCAAAAACTACTGAACCGATTTTGATGAAACTTCCAGTATTCCCTAAGTTGAACGATACCTAGCACAAAAAAAAGAATTATTTAAATCGGACGTGAAGTTCCGGAGATATGCGAACAATGAATCAGTCAATGCCTACTCCTTATTGTTAAGGGGTTGTACCTTCCATCATCAGCTCAGCTACATAAGATGATGTATACCATACGCAAGTACTTAAATTACTTCATAAGATTTACGAAAAACGATGCGTGGGCCTATAACATTTGAGGGTTGCCCTCGATTCCTCCAAGATCCAATCATCAGATCCTGATTTGGTGACAATGGGACCACACGGGAAGCACCAGCTTTCAAACAAAAAAAGAATCATTAAAATCGGTTCACCCAGTCGGTCGTTATTCGGTAACAAACTACTGTTAAGGAGTTGTACCTTCCATCATCAGCTCAGCTACAGAAGATGATGATTACTATACGCAAGTACTTAAATTACTTCATAAGATTTGCGAAAAACGATGGGTGAGCCTATAAAATTTGAGGGTTGCCCTCGATTTCTCCAAGATCCAATCATCAGATCCTGATTTGGTGACAATGGGACCACACGGGAAGCACCAGCTTTCAAACAAAAAAAGAATCATGAAAATCAGTTCACCCAGTCGGTCGTAATGCGGTAACAAACATAAAATTGATAACCTCCTCCTTTTTTTGAAGTCGGTTAAAAACTATCCTATGTCCTTTCTCAAGTTCCAAACTATGTCTGTACCAAATTTCACACAAATCGGTTCAGTAGTTTAGGCGTGAAGAAAAGACAGACAGACAGACAGAGTTACTTTCGCATTTATAATATTAGTTTGGATTATGCATGCTGTGCTTTTCTATAAGTGATGGAATGCTTAGATATAAATTTGCAATGTAAAAATTAAAAAGTAACAGTGTACTCATTGTTGAGAAGCCTAATAAATAAATATAAAGACATAATAAAGACCATATATAAGTAAAAACTTCATCAAAGTTAGATTAATAATAATGCGAAATAGAACTTATATAATGAAGTGTTTTTTTAATGCAACTATAAAATTGATTCCATACAAATATTATACATACATTTTCATTTAACTCAAATAATATTACACCATTTAGAAATTGTACTGTATTATGTTTATTGAATCAAAATAATTGACTGTGGTAGCAATAACGTTCCGAAAGAATAATTTATTTACAATTTTAACTTTACACGCGAAGTAATTATAATATAATATCAAAAATAATATTTCACGAACGAAACAAATTTCTTTTAAGTATTTGTATACAACTTTGATTACTGACATCACATCAATACCGGTAGCTCTTTGATACACGAGTCTTCAGATATTCCCATTAAAATTTATCTCAATACGTCTCATAATGACACCGCCGTAATATCAAAATATCATAAAAGTCTGTTTATTAGTATAACAGTCTATCGAGCTTTTTAATTGGTTTGCAAGTTTGATGGCAAAGTCTAATTGTATTGCATAATTAAGATGCAGAACTGAGTTGCGAAAGGCGACGAAATCGCTCTGTGAATTCTTCAAACGGCGCTTAATTAGGGTTTCAAGAAGAATTTCATGAGCTGAATCGACGAGTCACACCGCGGCCGACCCTATTCCAAATTCGAATTAGTATTCTTTTTAAAAATAAACCGAATAGTTTCGTGACAGTGTGGAAACTTTTTGTTTTTTTTTTTTTGAATAGATTACAGCTGTCATTTGTTTATGGGACAGTATTTCATTCGACATTCCTTTTTCAAATGTTTCTGTTTTGGAGTAAGATTACACTTTAGAACCAACATAAAAATATATATTTGCGCATTCTTTCCTAGTTTTATTTTGATACGTTTACAATTTAGGGTTCGATATCCATATAATTATAATATAAGGAAATCATCTGAATACGATGTATAAAGCTGCCTGTCTTCAGGAGCGGAGCGAGGCTGCGGAGCAAAGCAAAGGAGAAATATTACCCAATAGGATTGCATCACTGAAGATGATCGGATATATTGTGCAGTTCTATTTGTTAATATTTCTCCGTTTCTCCGCTCCGGAACCTCGCTCGGCTCCGCAAACTCGCTCCGCTATTGTGGACAGGCATCTTAAGGCTGCGGTTCCACTGAGGCGGAGCGGAGACGAGCTGTGCCGCGATTCACCAATCACATGGCTTGAAATCCACATCTCTTCTCTACTCCGCTTCAAAGGAAATAGCATTGGCGGAGAGGAGCGTAATTGTTTAAAATATCGGGAAAATAGTCTAGATTAGGCTAGCGCCAAGAAGGGAGCGACGCGGAGCGGAGAGGGCCGGGGCGGGGCAGTGCGTAGCGGTGCGGCTGACTCAGTATATTCATTTATTTTAGTTAGCAAAAGTATAGGCAAAGCAGCTCCGCTCTACCCAGCTCCGCTCTACCCAGCTCCGCTCCTTCCTACCTCTTTTCATAGCTCAGATCTGTTCCGCACCGCTCCACTCCACCTCTGTGGAGTCGCAGCCTTAGGCTCCTAGTTATGTACATCTATACATCCATCCATCACAGTGCTGTTTCTTTAGAGCCGTTATAGGTAAAACAATGAGTTTTTACTGAGTATGTATAATTATAGCCGCACTAACATCAAATAAATAAAATGAAAAATAAAAAATCTTGTATGGAATTCTTTTAAGGTCCTTAATGAAAAAGGCTTTCTTGCGTAAGTTGGTACGGAACCCTATTTGTGCAAGACAAACTCATTCTTAAACAGTTGTTATTTTGGTTGTGTTTACTTTTCTATTTGATTAATTGTGGCTTGTGAGACGCAACTTTCAAAACTCTCTCACGTTTACAAATAGTAGATTATTAACCAAGGGGATAAAGCAGTGTCTTCTGTCGCGGGTGACGATTTAAATCGCGAGCGTAACGAAGGACTCGAGGTTTACTCCCGAGCGTAGCGAGGGTGTTAAAAACTTAAATCACGAGCGAAGCGAGGGATTTAACACGAGTCCTGAGTGTAGCGAGGGATTTAAGTTCACCCAAGACTAAGACAGCTTGTCATGGCAATCCGAATGGTCCGAGGATACCGCACGATCGCCGGCGAATCGGCCAACCTCCTTGCCGGATTGCTGCCCTGGGATCTGGAGGCGACTGCCCTCCAGCGCGTCTACGAATGGCGCGTGGAGGCGCAGCGCCGGGGCGAATCCCCGCTGCCTCGACAGGTCGAGGCGCGGCGGGAAGAGCTCCGGCGCGATCTCAGGGCAGTATGGAGGGAGCGACTGTCGCAACCGAGGTCCGGGCACGCCGCAATCGCGGCGGTAAGACCCCTCTTTGAGGAGTGGCTGGATAGGCGTCACGGCGTCCTTACCTTCCGCATGACGCAGGTCCTCACCGGACACGGAAGTTTCGGGAGGTTCCTGTGTCTCTGATAAGGAGGGAGGAAACGCCTGGGTGTCACCACTGCGAGGACCGTCCTGAGGACACGGTGGAGCATACGGTGCAGGACTGCCCCGCTTGGGCAGAGCACCGCCGTGTCCTCACGACGGCGATAGGCGGAGACCTCTCGCGCCCGGCATTGGTCGAGGCCATGCTGCGGGTCGAGACGGAGTGGGAAGCGGTCGCCTCCTTCTGCGAAGCAGTCATGCTCGCGAAGGAGGAGGCGTGCCGCGTGAGGGAGAGAACAGTGTCCTCCCTCCGACCCACCCGCAGTGGTAGACGCCCACGGCGACGGACGTCGCCAGACGATCTCCGGCCACCGTAGGCGCGGGCATGCGGGCAGCGAGTAATGGGCGACTCGCTGCCCGACCATGGACCATGCCCGGGTCGACGGCGCGTTGTGTTCCACGCGCGCCTCAAGGAGTGTCAGCAAACTGACGGGGCCTGTAGAGGGCCAGAGCCTGCCGGGGTCGCGGGTCTTACCCATCACCGTAACCCCGGTACGTAAAGGGCTCGTGAAGGACACCGTGGATTTTAGTCAGTACAAGTCTGACAGTCCCTCCCGCCCTGCCCTGGGTGGGAGGACTCATTTGATGATTTTACCACGCAAAAAAAAAAAAAAAAAAATGACTAAGACAGCTTTATCACCGAGGAAAATACTCTACTTTTCGTACCATTTGCGAAAAAATGAACTCAATAATAATATGAGATAAGCATTTATTGAAAATAATGACAATTAAAAGTTAACATTCGAAACATTGGTCCAATTATTGATAGAGATAGTTACATTTTTGTTTGGTTCATTTATTGTCGATGAGTTAATTTGAGTATATCTCTGTTCTTCCGTCTGAGGAACTTGCGTTTCATTTGATTTAACATCGTTACGCATTTTTAGAACATTAACTTATTTATAAAAATAAAATAAACTTAAGGTTTTATTTGAAGAAAACAAAAACGCGGCAAATTCCTAGACTAAATTTTTTTTGTCGGAAAAGCAAAGGCATCAAGCTCATACGGCCTCTTCGGTTTTCGTAATTTTGTTTAATAATCATAACTGCATAATAAATACGTATTCCTTTTTCAAAAAGATGTGTAATGCTTTATATACAAACTCAATGGTGTAAACACAGATGTAGTTCAGTATAAATTTCGGTAAGTATTCCAAATTTAAATCACATTCTCTCCCTAGAGGATGAATGAAATTCAGTACAACATTCTCTCCCTGTTTTTAACAGATTAAAAATGACTATCGTTATGTTCGATTTTTGAAGCATGTCACTTTTTTGAGCAAGTGGTACGAAAAATAACTTAAATTATAGTTATTTACATGTATTTGACTGTCTTTATATTGTAAAATACGAAATTATAGGATAAAAGCTCTTGAACTCGCCGACTACGACTATTTGGACACTCAAATGCATACCAACTTACCAAGTATAACGTTCTTAATGCTTATAAATAAACTTTCAATGACAATACGAGCAGAGGCGCAGCAAAAGATGATGAGAATAGTCATGAAGTTTCATAATCATCTGTGCAGTTTACTACCTATAAATGTTTACTCGTGACAATACCATTAGCCTTCCTTTTACCTTCACTGAAGTCACGTAAAAAAGACTTGTCGAAACCAGATAAAAGTTCTACCTATCGTTAGTAATTTTTAACAGGAAAGGTAAATTAACCATAACCACTGAAATCATTAGCACCATAATTTCGAGACTTCTCATAAATCGCGCTAAACATTCATAAGAGTAAATTCTCGGGATATCGAGTACCGATCCATCATCTTCATCTCGGTACTGATTTAAATCTCAATCTAGCTCCAATTTGATTTAGGCGAACTGTTAATTACCTGCGAATCTACTGTTTGTGCAATCAAATTCGATTTGACAGCTCCAAATATTGTTTTGAGACGAATTTGAACATAAACACGGGTGGAGCTCATTTAAGTGTAGGTAGTTTCATGAATTAATTACCTAATAACTGGTTTTCAGTGGCTAAATAGGGTACCAACCAAACGGTATTGAAATATCATTGGAATAATATTTGTTTTTTTAACTAAATTAAAGATTTTAAACAAAGTTTTACACTGTTTTTTTTTAAAGAGAACAATTTATGTTTTTTTGTATTTATTCTAAACTTGGGGGCCCTTGATACTTAGGGACCCCGTATCATTGATACGGGCGATACGGCGGTAGCTACGCCCCTGAGTATCAGAGAAGTTAGACTCCATCAAACAAAGAAAACAATAGTATACCAGTACAGCCTTGCATTCGTTTGCCAAACAAAATACATGACTACCTAAGCCCTAGTGCAGATTAAGCTGGCCGTAATTCACATACAATACCGTCAACGCTTCCCGTACATTCAAACAAAGCATACGTAAAGCTCAGCTCAATAGGACACACACAGAATTCACAAAACCCTGTCAAAAAGCACAGTTGGTACCATCAAACAAATACGGGGGCATTACGGTAGGTAAATACTCGGTGTTTGAAAAAAGAAGGATGAAATTTTTAAAAAAGTATCTGGCTAAATGGGCGTTTTGTACCATATTTTTATTATTTTTGCCCCATATTAATTTCTCCTGTTGATATTATTATTCATTGCAACTATTATTGTCGTCTTGACTTGTCAATCATACATCTTGGTTCTTAAAACATAAATTCAAACGAAAGTTTAGTGCCATGAATTGATCTTTTCTGCTGCATACTTTTTAATGATCGATGAAATTAAATAATGAGTGGTTCTCATATTTAACAAAAAAACGGAAGAAGGGAACGGTTCGATACTGCCCATTCTGCATCGGTTATAAAATCGTTGCTATACTTTCTCATTCATCTACTTTTGCCTACCTTCGGTGAGATAGTGAACTCAAGTGTCTTCCTGAATTTCGACGGTTAATTATATCCACACGCTCTCAATTTCGAAAGTCAATAGTTTTTTTTTTTTCTTTAAAAGAACGTTGCCCCGCACTAGGAATTTCTCCTGTATTGTGGGTGCGTTCACAAACATATAAACTCACATACACAAACACCCAGACCCGGAACAACTACTTGCAGATCATACAAATATTTATTCCGTGCGGGGATCGAACGCGCGACACGCTGCACAACAGATCACTCAGCCACTGCGTCAACCGTGCCGTCAAAGTTTGACACCGCAACTTGCCTCTTTAGCCGACTGTACTACAGGCAAGCAGAAATACCAGGGAGCCATAAACGAGTGCTGAATAAAAATTAATTCCCCAAGGGCGGACATACAAATAGCCCTGATAAAATTTATAACTGGGGACGTGACGGCTCTCGACTTCGTGCACAGTATAATTTTGTACACATAGCGGGGAATGTGCTCGCCGATGGATAATTATGGTAAATGGTCCATTACTCTTAGGCTGTGTGGGCAGGCTTGGAACTTTGTATCTAGCAATTTAGTTTTTTATTCAGAACATTAGACATGACTGGGTTGTGCCTGTGGTGTTGCACGCATTAATTTCAATAATTATTTGACGGAAACGTCATACTGGCATAACACAAATCCTGTTTTAAGCAAAGTTAAAAAGTAACTGTATTCCAAAATTTATTGAAATCCGTTTAGTAGATTTCCGTTTTGATGACACGGTTGGCGCAGTGGCTGAGCGATCGATTGCTCTGTAGCGTGTCGCGGGTTCGATTCCCGCACGGAACAGATATTTGTATGATCTGCAAGTAGTTGTTCCGGGTCTGGGTGTTTGTGTATGTGAGTTTCTATGTCTGTAAACGAACCCACGATACAGGAAGAAATTCCTCGTGTGGGGCAACTTTTTTTTTTAAAAAAAGGTAGTCAATGAATCCATCTATTCATCCACATTACCTTTCGTATTTATAACAGTAGTAATGTTTTAAAGATAGAGAGAAAATGGCGAATGGCGTTTGATATAATAATAAAATCATGGTGCCCTGACTAAATTACTGGTTACCGATGCTGAATTTCAGTGAATAAATTCAAATTCATACTTTTAAAATTATATTCCACAAAAAACTTGTTTAAATTATAATTTCCTTTTTTTTTTAATGACGAAATGAAGGCAAATTAAAAGTTTGGTTGGAAAAACTAGCACAACAGTACTTAATAAAAATAAAATAATCTATTAATATCATTTCATAAAATAAACCTGTAACATTTTAATGAATTCAGACAGTTTTGTGTAATTGATACTCATTAATCAAACACATAATTAAACATTGATGATACGAGTATATTAATTAGTTGTCATGATAATGACAGCTGTTTCGAATAAAATGTCATTAACCTATCGGTCAGGTTTATTTAAAGACGAATATGTTTAAAACTTGCGTGTTAATGGATTTAAATAAGGGGAAATGAAAATAGAAATACCGTTTTTTCGAAACAAAATAAATAAAGTTACAAACACATAGGTATGTGATTTGGAGCTTGCAAGAACCAGCGAAAACACTGATTCTTGGAAATCAATTCTCTTATTTATCGTATTACTCGAAAAATATCATTAAAATAGTAGTAAACCAACTTTGGGTCACGGGGCTGACTCATCAAATAACCATGACCCTGGAACGTAGAGGGCAATTGAAGGATCACCGTAGATTTTAGTCAGTACAGGTCTGACAGTCTTTTCCGTCCCGCCTTGAGTAGGAGGACTCATTTGATGATTTTATCACGATTAAAAGCAGCCGCTACCAACACCGTTAATGAGGCAGAGTTTTGGTCAAAGCTAATTTAACCAGTCAGACATAAAAAAGAAAAAAAACGAAAAGCTAATTCGAAAAATAGCACTTGCGTACAAATACAAAAAACAAAAAGAAAACAGAAACATTAAGAGCGCGTATTCTGAAAGTTGACAACGTCGCAAATAGTTGTCAAATATTAACAAGTTTTAATTAATTTGACAATGTTAATGTATGGAAATAAGAAATATGGCTCTGTAGTGCAATAAAAAAATGATTAGGGAATGCAATAATTAATATCGTAACACCGAATAAATAGTTTTAGATGTAAAAAAAAGTATTGGGAAACTTTCCAAATGCTTTTTTTACACCTGTAACGGTTACAACGTCAAATTCAGTGTTTTAATTGCATTCTTATATCAATTTTTACTACAGAGCCTTATTTAGCTTAGCTTATTTTCGTACACTAAAAGTACCAAATTAATTAAATCTTTCAAATATTTTCAGCTATTTGCGACGTTGCCAACTTTCTGGTTACGCGCCCTTAACAGCATTTCGTTTTATCACAGTTTATTCAAATGAAATCTCAAATTAATGCTAAAATATCTTTAATTAATGTCACTTCAATCTTCCTAAAGATACTTCATTAAGATGTTCTTCACAACAGATTAAAGTTCAACTTAATATACCTTTGAACGTCGAAACACCTCCCTTTTTGAAGTCGATCAAGTACAGTCACATACACAACTCATTTCGACGTACGCTTTTAATTAAGTCGTCACTGAAACGCTTGTTTATGGAGCTTTAATTACTTGCCATGGAAATAAATACTCGGAGCATATAGTTAATTAAATATACCTGCCTACTGATCAGATTTTGACGAAATAATCCTTATAATTGTGGAAATTTGAATTATTCTATGTATTGTATATTTTGTTTAATATATTAATGTGAAAGCGACGGTATCTGTCTGTTATCCTTTCATGTTTTAACCCAAGATATGGATTTCGATTAAATACTCGCACAAGTATGTACAGTTAGTTTCTGAAAAAAGGAATCCCCTTTGGTAGTGATTTCACTATGATTTTTCACTAAAGCTTACCGTACGATTAGGGTTAGGTATACTTTAACCTGGGGAAGGTCACTTTTTGTCCTGAATCTACGTTTTCGTAGTGTAATTTCTGACATACTCGTAAGTATGGTCCAAGCCGCTCGTTCTTTCACATAAATTAAACATGAAAATATAATCCGACCATGTGCGTGCATACAGTCAATTTGATTATTGGGTGAAATGAAATCATATCCGGTCCCATTTTTTCTGTTAGTGGTATAATCATCAAAAGAGTCCTACCACACTGCGTTGAGCAGAAAGGAAATCAGATTCATCCTAACTAAAACCGACTAGTTGATTCAAATGCCCTTTGCGTTCCGCAGTCACGATGCCCTTAAAGACAGTCCCGCGATCCCGGCACACTCTGGTCCATTTTTTTTTAATCATCAAATGAGTCCTCCTACCTCCACGGCGGGGTGGGATAGACTGTCAGAATTGTACTGACTAAAATCCACGATGATCCTTCAATAGTCCTTTATGTTCCAGGGTCACGGTTATCTGATGAGAGAGTCCCGTGACGACAATCTGTTCCATAAGGTGTTTTTAACACGCTTTAATTTTTAAGTATAAGAGAGTTTTTGTTACTGCAAAATAAAATCCAACAATCAATTATCATAATTAACTTAGAATAAGATTAATATAAATATTAAGATATTAACAAAAAATCAAATAAAGTGAAAAAGCGTGGGGTGCTCAATGATATTTTTATAATAATTCTGATATTGCAAACAGTAACTAATAAAATGATCATCACATTCGATATCAAGCACCCCACGCTTTTTCACTTTATTTGATTTTTTGTTAATATCTTAATATTTATATTAATCTTATTCTAAGTTAATTATGATAATTGATTGTTGGATTTTATTTTGCAGTAACAAAAACTCTCTTATACTTAAAAATTATTTTCTACTTTTTAGTTCGATTGCTATTAAAGCGTGTTTTTTTAGTTTTTTTAAACTATAATTTTTGTAGATGAAAATGTAGCCATGTCAAAACAAAGGCCCGCATGCACAATGTTTAACTTTAGTCACCGTTCTATCTCTGCTATTATATAAATTGACACTAACAAAACAATTATTTAAATACGTTTAAAGCTCGTCACATTTGTTGATCTGTAGTGAAAACGGTCCTTAGTGTCGATTCAGTAGTACTGCTATCTGAGTCCGAAACCCGTGGGTTGCGGGACTCACGAATTACCGTGACCCCGAAACGTAAAGGGCTATTGAAGGTCACCGTGGATTTTAGTCAGTACGAGTCTGACAGTCCCTCCCGCTCTGCCCTGGGTGGGAGGACTCATTTGATGGTTTTACCACGCTAAAAAAACAAAAGCTCGAAACCCGTAGTTTCGGTCGACATTTCGGACGTTTCTTATTCTATATCACTTACGGACATAAGATTAGTTAGTGATACGAAATAAAAATTTGAGTACAGTTGTCCCGACTCCCGTGTTGTCAGAACTTATAAAACAGAGCTAATAGGGAGTAGAGTTTATTCTAAAGTTTCGAGTCATATTTTCGATGAGGGACTAAGAGAGAAGACCCCCAGAATTCAGGGCTTAGGTTAGACAAAATCGATCAAGTTCCATCATAACATACGAGATCATACGTGAGTCGAACCTAGTAACAGATTATTAGAAAAGTACTTGACCCACACGACCTCAAAGTAATACCTGGCCGGTGTTCTAAAGGTTGATATGAAATCCAATAAATTGTCTATAGACGGTTTCAACCAACTGACGCAAGATGAAAGTATTTTTCGACGAGACGCTGATCGTGCGTGTTTTTAGATAGCTAAGTATGTCTGTGATGCTGTTTTTGAAGTGTTAAAATACGTAGTAAGTTAAAAAGATATACCTAGTCGAACTGTTTTAATAAGGCGCTGAGGTGCTGACTAAGGTACTTTGACTAAGGTTTCTTATACATTAAAATGGCACCATTGATGGAATTATTGGAAATAAAAAATAATTAGGATAAAAAAATAATGTGTTATCTTACTTTACAATAACCAGTACATTTGCCCTGGGACATAAAAGTCCACTGATGGAACACCGTGGATTTTAGTCAATACGAGTCTGACAGTCCCTTTGGCACCTTGGGCGAAATCTGGTAATATAAAAAAGCTATACAAAAATAACTAATCAAATTATTTACCGTTATCAAAATAACGGTAGTCAAAAATAATAATTATGACTAAAAATATTGTTCAAGGATAACACAAAACAAGAGAGTCTCGTTAATCCGCGGAAAATCTTCAAAACACCGCGATTCAGAATAATTACGTTTTTACACAACGCCATCTATCGGTAAATTGATAAAACGTCTGCTCAAATTATCCTAATGTAATTCTAGAATTTGATCTTCGAAAATAAACCAATTGACGTCCTGTAAAGAGCAAATCTTATCTCTATGATGTCGATTTTAAGTTTTTTTGATGAGGTTAGTTTAAAGCCGTCCAAACGTAAGTACTTGTACGTCAAAATATACCGTTTTTAATGCATAAAAGCTACTATTTCAGTTAGATTATTACAATTATACTTATAAATTGAAACTAACACTATCCTATAAAGCTTATTCAAATAAGTCAAATAAAGATAAATCCAAAAACACGTGTTTGGTTATTTCTGATCTATATTAGATCATCATCATACGAGTATTATGAATACTTCTACTTTTCAAATTCATAGAATTACGCGTCATGATTTTCCCATACAAACTTTAACATCGTCCAGATCACCAATGGAGGGCAGGTTAATAAAATAAAAGCCTGAAAAAATACCCAACGAATGATAAAGTGAGAAAGAGACAGATTATAAATGACTACAAGAGGGCGTGCATACGTTTTTATGGTCAGGAAATTTTAGCTGACCGAACTAATCGTGTATGACACGACCGAATACCTCCGCGAGTGCTTAAAAGGTACGGAACCTATTCACCCCGAAACTGGGGTTCATTTAACTATATCAACAGACATTTATTAACCGGGGACCCTAATTAATCCTTCATAACTTTTTGTAACAATGCCAGTTTGTTCGAAATAATTATTTTGGTTGCATTGTTGTGAGTTTGTTAGAATACACATACTAAAAAGTATACTTTAGTATACAGAAATTTTAGTATGCTTTCTGTTTTTTGGGGGACTTTTTCGGCATTAAATTTGGTATAATTCACTTGGCTCCTCTTTTTTGGGCACTAAAGTGATTATACAGCTGTTTGAAAATATTAATTACCATATAGATTCCACATACTAGATATAAGAATATCCTAGCCCCTTTGACCATTGACGCGAGCCTGTGTACGAACCTATACGGATTTGCTTTGCGATAGTCACCCGGATATCAAATTCGTACCGTATCGGGTACTTGCGTCGACACTAACACTAACGTTCGTTCACAGACACACGTCAATGGATACCAAAGTCGTAAAGTATCGCATACTTACGTCGCCTAGTGTACGAAGGGCCTAATAGTAACATTCACAAAACAGCTTATTTATGGTCAGGACAAATCTATCCTACTAATATCAATGTGAAGGTGTGTACCTATGTTTGTTTTCACGTCAAAACGGCACAATCAATTTTAATTAATTATTCTTTTATAGAAAAAAAAAATGAATTTTAGAGACGTTCATAGGCTATATTGGGGGGGACTTTTACTTTTACTACTTACAAAATGTACAATATATTTTTAATGTCCTCGTAACTTTAATTGTCAAGAAAATGTGTAACAAGGACTAATTTCTCCTCTCATTTCCTTCAATGATAAATTGAACCCTTGCGAAGTAGGAACTAGGGTCGAAAAGTACTAGAGTGGAGACCACGGACTAGCAAGCGCAGCGTAGGACGTCCACCAACAAGGTGGACAGACGACCTTATAAAGGTCGCCGGAAGACGCTGGACGCAGGTCGCTTCCAACTGGTACATGTGGAGATCTAAAGGGGAGGCCTATGTTCAGCAGTGGACGTCCTATGGCTGAGATGATGATGATGATAATGAAGTAAGAACCGGTCGCTGGTTTAGTTTAAAAGTAAAATAAAGATAGTCCTATAGTTTCCTATTTCACCTACTCCCCGTAGGTAAGTTATAGTATGTTATAGCATTTGCATGTGTACGTGGCCACAAATTACTTGTTTGTCGTTTTCGCAGTAGCTTAATCGGCGTGAATTAATTACATATTTTGGCTGGTCGTAATTATGTAGCGCTCGTTCCGATGCAACTCAATATGACCTAATTTTTGTGACCGGAGCGGCGGCGGCGGCGAGTCTGCCGCGCTGAGAATTAAGTACTGAATAATTACCAATATTGAAACGGTACTATTTTTGATTGATTATTTTTATGTTGCAAGGGCTTTGTAAATAAAGTTTTTAATAGCTTTTTCAACTAACTCCTAGTCGAAGACCTTGAAAAATACATATTTTTAGCTTTAACTGACTACTTCTACTACAACTTATTAAAGTTACAGATTTATGAACAATCTAGTTTTTGTCCAATGTTGACTATTTTAGTTTGTTTTTTTTTTGTATTGAAACAAATCTAATTAATGACATTTTTATGAAAAAAAAAAAGAAAATCGTTGCCCCTCTAGAATTTTTCCTGTACCGTGGGAGCGTTTACAAATATAAAAGACATACACAAACACCCCGACCCGAAGCAACTGCTTGTACATCATAAAAATATTTATCAGGCGTGAGAATCGTATCCGTATCACGCAGTGTAGCAGTCAATCCCTCAACCACTGCGCCAACCATGCAATTAAAATACAATATATATATATATATTAAATAATATTCAAATACAACAATTAATGAATTATATCAACCGATCAGTTGATCACTCGTTATCGTTTTTTCTTAGCGTGGTAAAATCGTCAAATGAGTCCCACCTAGGGCAGGGCGGGAGGGACTGTCAGACTTGTACCGACTACAATCCACGGTGTCCTTCAATAGCCCTTTACGTACCGGGGTCACGGGGTAATTCGTTAGTCCCGCGACCATTCGTTATCGATACGAAATAATTTAATCTAGAACTTATATAATATGTTTTATAACTTTATATTTGTATAAGTGCCATGTAATAAAAAATACTCATACTGCATACTAGAAGGGGGTGAGTCGGGGAGGTTTTGACATCTGAAAAACGTTGCGGCGATGTTTACAGGTACCCGCGCTTTGTTAGCTGTCACCTGCCGCCAAACCCGATAACGTATTAGCTATTTTATTTCATACCTATGCGGGTTCATCGTTCATAGCAATAGCAATGATAGTTTTGCCGGGGTCGCGGGACTAATGAATTACCGTGACCCCGGTACGTAATGGGCTATTGAAGGACACCGTGGATTTTAGTCAATACAAGTCTGCCAGTCCCTCCCGCCCTGCTAAAAAAAAAAGATAGTTGTGTATGTTAAAGTCCATAAGCCACGTGTTGAAGTAGGAATTTAATGTTGTATACTAATATTATAAATCTGAAGAGTATGTTTGGTTCAACACGCTAAATATCAGAAACTGCTGGTTGAAATTGAACAATCATTTTTGTGTTGGATAGTCCATTTATCGAGGAAGGCTATAGGCCAGGGGTGGCCAACCGGTCGATCGCGATCGACCGGTCGATCGCGACTATTAGTCCAGTCGATCGTGGACCTATATTATGTTGATAAAACACCATCAACTCAGTCTTCCATTCCAAAGTATGAAGTAAATTTAAGGAAACAATCTCACATGTGATATGAAAACTCTTCTAAAACTGTTCAATAATAAATACAACCATGATTGTGTACTAATCTATGCTGTTTCATTTAAGATTTCAAGAAGTATGTAATTGGTAGATCACACAGGGTTTCGATAGTAAACAGTAGATCTTATGTCTAATCAAGTTGGCCACCACTGCTTTAGGCTATTTAACATCACTCTACTACCAATACGAGCCGAGTAGCAGGGGTAAAACCACGGGGCACAGCTAGTTGGTAGTATGCAAAATTATAGGGAATCCAAAGAATGTAATTGCAGAATAACCCACTCGGTGCCAGTTAGATAATACATATAAAAACTATGTATTATTTAACTGGCATGTAAATGTAATAAGCGTTCATATTTGGTTTAGGTAAATCAATGGCACGTTAAATGTATGTTTTTATTTTGTTTAAGAAACATTGTCCCACACTAGGAATTTCTCCTGTATCGCGATTGCATTTACAAACATAAAAACTTAACTACTTATAAATCATACAAACATTTGTTCAGTGCGACGATCGAACCCGTGAACCCGAAACGTAAAGGGCTATTGAAGGACACCGTGGATTTCGGTCAGTACAAGTCTGAGAGTCCCTCCCGCTTTGCCCTGGGTGGGAGGATTCATTTGATGATTTTACCACGATAAAAAAAAGGAACTGGATGTAAGGGCATGGGCTTGCTTGAAATCATTGAAATATATGTTTTTTCCTTAATATTTAATATTATCATTGGCAACTGAAATATTCGGGTCATTTTCGCACTAGGGAATAAAAAAGGGAGATGATTGCTTCGAAATTGGTGAGCATTTATCGGCACTATCAAACGTTGTGCATTCTCATTGACAACACGAACTGAAATGACACGACGTCGTTCACACTTAAATTGCATAGACTCTTTTGAACAGCTTTAAGCCACCCTTTGCCAAGCCGCTCCTTTACTGTCAAATGGACAAGGGAAGTTGGGATCACGGTGCGATCGCGACAGCTACCAGCATCTAGTATGAGACGCACAATAAGATGCACCAACCTCAACCTGTTTTTTATCGTCTCACAAAATGGCTACCAAGCTTACCGCCTTCAGTTGCCAGCTTAAGTCTGCCACTATTTCTCCAAGTGAGCCCACAGAAAGACTTCCAAAGTGTCACATTCAGATTTCCATAAGCGGTGTTACGGCACAGTACGTTAGTCGGGACTCGGGACGTTGGCTACCGGCCAAACAATTACTTTGTCTCGTCAGGAGCATTTCTTCGGCTGATGGTTCTAAAGTGTCTACTGCTTTTTACATAAGTTTAACGTTTAACGTGAAAAAAGTGGGTCAATGGTGGGAAGTTTGAGAATTGTTATAATTGTATCTGTCTAAAGACATGCTGCTAACACGAGCTTTATCAATAACACTTGGCGTGGAGATTCTGTTTTTTCGATAATGCGTGTGTCGTACAGTATCAACAATATCGATAACTTTCATAAAAAAATTAGATTAAAGCAACATATAGTTGTAAATAGGTATTTTGTCGCCTGGCCTTAATTGTAACTAGCTACCATATTAATTTCCTCAAAGTCGCAGCACTTATGACACGCCTGCCGGGGTCGCGGGACTCACGAATTACCGTGACTCCGGTACGTAAAGGGCTATTGAAGGACATCGTGGATTTTAGTCAGTACGAGTCTGACAGTCCCTCCCGCCCTGCCCTGGGTGGGAGGAATCATAAGATGATTTTACCACCTAAAAAAAAAGCACTTATGACACACCCCATATCGTCTTATCAAGTACGTCTCGTTATTCTTCAACACGTTATCTACTATTTTGTGCTACGTATAAATTGCCGAGAAAAAATCTCGTCAATATATAAGGAGATGCTTGACTAAGTATGTACTAAATCCTTAGTGGATTATCTCCAAAAAAGGTACAAAATAAACTTCAGTAACTTTTAAATCCCATCTGAGGTGCACGTCTTTTCTGACTCCTCCAATACAAAAAGTTTGGATGAGAACATAAAGTATGTCTTTTTTCACTAACTAATAATATCTTAAATAAAGCTGTACTTTCCCTTTTTAAATAAATACCCATGCAATGGTTGGGATCTCCAATTACAAAATGCTCATGTACATTCCCAGCAATGGGGCATTAAATACTTTTTTTGTCAATTTTTATCGACTTCTCTCACTATGTATATGGAGCTATCCTCACATCACTGGTGTTATATTTTATGTGACGTTTTATTTGTAATGTATGGAATTGTTTGAATCCAGTCACGTAGAAAAGCAAAAGCGATCCAATAGCGTGACAGAACTATCGGACTGACGTCTCGCTTCGGTTCGGTATCGCCTCGGACTCGCTTCGCTTTCGCCTGTCTGTTTGACAAAGGCATAACGGTTTAATAAGAATATATGACTGGTTGAACAGAAAAAAAACAAATGAAAGTCATAACTAAATGAAAACAAAAAAAACTCTCTATGTTCCATCCTCTATATCCACATAAAGTAATTTAATCAACCATATAATAATAGCAAATTGAATTAAAAAGAAAACACCATGTGCAACATGGCACATGAGTGGTGACATAAATTCAATGTAGGTACCTACACGGTGTACTTACTGGAAATAAAACGTTCGTTCCAGGGGCGGATCTATAGAAGGCCATTTGAGGGCCTTGAGGGCCCCATGAGACTGTGACCTCTGAGTTTGTTTCGGCTGTTTCTTTTCAGAGTAGTCAGGTACGAAACACCGGTCCCTCCTAGTTTTATAAAAAGACGTGTAAAAGTGTTGATATAACCTACTTGCATAAATAAACATCATTTCATTTCGTTTCATTACATCATTTCATTTCCCCTATGGCCCCTATGCAATCCTTCCGAAAAATTTTTTTTTAAACAACATTGCCCCAAACTAGGAATTTTCGAATTTCGAGTGTGATACGTGACTCCTGTATCGTGGGTGCGTTTACAAACCTTAAAACTCACATACATACACAAACACCCAGACCAGGAACAACTACTTGTAGGTCACACAAATATTTGTTCTGTGCGGAAATCGCCTAGTATATCAATATAGATGACAGTTTTTTAACAAACAGGCAGGTAACTGGTTAACGAAGCAGGCCCCAAGTAGTATTAGCCCTGGGCCCCAATAACTCATAATCCGCCCCTGGTCCTTTCGATCTAACAAATCCAGCTACATTTATAAGGGAAACCATACGAGATGTAGGTGTTTGTACTACTACGTCGATATCAAAGACTTTGAGAGACAGATTTATTTTATTTAGAATGTTGTAATCGGCTTAATTTACTTTTCCACCCACTCCTGAACTTCGTAATTCTCTTTACAGACGGTCGATTTTTTTATGGTTAAGCCGCCTTTGCCAAGCATGGCAGTCTTTACAGGGAATCTGTGGTCTGAAAATCATACAAGTCCTACTAAGGCGTATGGTATTACTCAGTACTTACCTAACAGGGGTCAAATAGACAGACGCTCCATTTAAAACGGTCACGGGTTCGATCCCTGCACGGGATAAGTATTTGTGTGACCTGCAAGTAGTTTTTGAGTTATGAGAGGGTTAAAAGTGGCTCCAAACGGTTCGTGTAATATTACACATGGTGCTGCTCGCCAGTAAACTTGGCTTGACACATTACCACATGTCTAGAACAAAGAGCGACTGTCTATGTTTTTATCCTGATAGTAAGCGATATTGTGGCAGTTGCCCTACACTGCGTTTTTTTCCAGTGTCGTGAGCGCGTTTACAAACATAGAAACACAGATTCACAAACACCCAGACCCGGAACAACTACTTGTAGATCATAAAAATAATTATACGACCACGCGCGCCACGCTGTGCGGCAGTTGATCGCTCAGTCACTGCGCCAACCATAATTTTTTTTTAATTAAGTATGTCACATAAGTTTAAAAAAAAATATTACGAGTATAAACCATTACCTTTTTTATTTTTTTTTATCGTGGTAAAATCATCAAATGAGTCCTCCCACCCAGGGCAGAGCGGGAGGGACTGTCAGACTTGTACTGACTAAAATCCACGGTGTCCTTCAATAGCCCTTTACGTACCGGGGTCACGGTAATCCCTAGGTCCCGCGATCCCAGCGAGTCGCCCATTACTCGCTGCCCGCATGCCCGCGCCTACGGTGGCCGGAGATCGTCTTGCGACGTCCGACGCCGTGGGCGTCTACCACTGCGGCTGGGGTGGAGGGAGGACGCTGTCCTCTCCCTCAGGTGGCCCGCCTCCTCCTTCACGAGCATGACTGCTTCGCAGAAGGAGGCGACCGCTTCCCACTCCGTCTCGCCCAGCAGCATGGCCTCGACCAATGCCGGGCGCGAGAGGTCTCCGCCTATCGCCGTCGTGAGGACACGGCGGTGCTCTGCCCAAGCGGGGCAGTCCTGCACCGTATGCTCCACCGTGTCCTCCGGACGATCCTCGCAGTGGTGACACCCAGGCGTTTCTTCCCTCCCTATCAGACACAGGAACCTCCCGAAACTTCCGTGTCCGGTGAGGACCTGCGTCATGCGGTAGGTCAGGACGCCGTGACGCCTATGCAGCCACTCCTCAAGGAGGGGTCTTACCGCCGCGATTGCGGCGTGCCCGATAAACCATTACCTACAAACATTACGAGCATACACAAAGCCTTCAAAGTAATGCTAACTATGGCTGCCCGGAGTAGACGTAACAAATTGATACCTATTATGAAAACCACCCTATTTTGATGACCTCCCGACCCGACGCCAATTACCTCCATTAATATTATCTATTTATAAACGGACGCCAGTCAATGACAATACATTACGGTATTTGACACCGGTAATTTCTTTATTTAATTACAACTTTTTCACGTGACTTCGCTCACTTCATATGTTTTCATTCGTACAACATTGTATTTAAATAATAATAAATATTTCTTCTGTTGGTCCCGACTATCATTTGTAGATCTTTGACAGTCGTAACTGTTAGTCAGAAGATCTAAAGTCTGACAACCAGTCTTACCGTGGGGTATCGTATTACCCAGTCACTGGGTCGTGGAGGTCCGATAGGCAGTCGCTCCGTGTAAAATACTGATATTCAGCTAAATCTGTTTCGACTGGAAGCCGACCCCAATATAGTTGGAAAAAGGCTAGGTAGATGATGGTATTACTAGTAGCTAAATAAATACAATAGTAATATTCTAAAATGAGAAAAGTTGAGGTATGTATATGAATCTACTAAAAATACGGAAGTTTAGATGTTTGAATGGATGGATATTTGTTACACTTGATGAAGTTGGGGTCAAAGATAGCTCTGGAAAACACATTGGATACCTTTCATCCCGTTATTACACCCCGTTGATAATTCTCGAGTTATACCCGGGCAAAGTCGCTGGCAACTGTTAGTATTACTATTGATTTTGTGATTTTCAGTCATATACGTCATCTTCATAAAGTTGAATTCATTTCATTCTTGAAAGCACTTAAGAGCGATAGTCATCTGTCATGACCTTTACAGAAACTTTTTAATAACTTAACTTTGAACGTTAATTCATTAGAACTAGGCAGAATTGAAATTGGAATAGCGAAAATGACATATTTAAATATATGAGTAATGTAATTTGAAGCCCGGTGATTGGTGGATGTAATGTGTACTCTTTCTACTTTATGTGTAAGGATATAAATCAATTCTGGGAAAGTTATTCTGTGTGTAATGAATATCTAACTTAATATTATAATTGCGAAAGTTTGTGAGTGTGTATGTTTGTTACTCTTTCGCGCAAAAACTACTGAACGAATTTGGATGTTTGGTACAATGATACGAGTAGAATACCTGGATAAACACATACGATAGTTTTTATCCTAATTGTATGTTCCCGTGTGATAATTTTCGAGTTGTAGCAGGCAAAGCCGCATGCCACAACTAGTTATTAAGAACAATTATGATAACTGGAGAGATATCTGCTGAAATACTAAAAAAAATATCAAAAAAATCTACGCTTAAATCTCCCAGAAAATTCAAAGTTTTAACTGTGTAAAATCACACAAAACGTCGCGCTAACTTCGGCTCAGGGACTCAACCCTCCTTGAACCAGCCCCTGCAATTAGCGATATTGTTGTAATAAAAACGCCAGCAGCCCACTTGAGGGTTATGTCACCTCGAATATTATCATCTCTTTGATCTCCCGTCTCGTGTTCCCTTTTGTCAATCGTCCGGGTGTCTGTACAGCAAACAGCACTTGTTGGTAGGAGCAATTTGGGTTCTATTTCAAAGGTAGTGGGTACCAGGGGTCCGAGGTACCAATCAAACGGCGCTGACATCAAAACAAGGTAACCATTAGGAGATTACCTCTCTTGTCATGAGAACTGTCAACAGTTGAGATTGCACGCCGGCTTCATTTTGTCAAATTTTACTGGAATGATAGGCCCTTTTAAAATGTCCGTTGTCTAGCGTCTATGTGAATAGCTTTTGTGTAACATTTTCTCAAGGGACATTTTATTGACTTTATCAGTGAAGCCGCTTCATTTTCTTTCGCGTCAAATTAATGAGATTTTGAACCGCTATCGTGTTTCTTTTTTCACTTTTTTCGATAAATAAACGTTTTTGTTGTGGATTTTAGGATCACGCCACGGTGTACTTCACTATCGAAAGTCAGACTACTACAAGTGATTTAAGTGTTAAAGTTCGTAAGGATACATAGAGGGAAGTTTGTTATTATTCCACGCAAAAACTACTGAACGAACTTAGATGAATTTTGGCATACAAATAGTTTTAACCTAGACTTTGCCAGTGAAGCAACGATATTAACAGTATTATTAAGTTTTCAATTTAATGAAAGGCTCCGCATTCACAATACAACGGAACCAGTCATTTCACCAAGAAAACATAATAAACAAGAAACTGCGGAAACAAACGGAAAAACTGCATCAGTCCTCCAATAATAGAAATATCTGCATCGATAATACTTGAAGAGGCCTTGACAAAGACAAAGAAATTGTTTGGCGACGAGCCAGCTCCCCAGAGCCCCAGGTACCTATGGAGCTAGAGGAACCGAGCCGATCAAAGATTGCTCTGTTTTAAAACGAGGAAAATGCAAAGTTTTGTTGTTCGAAACGATAGCAGCTTCCGAAATAAAAATGTAAATTTGTTCAGCTTTCCTGCGGTTTTCTGTTCGTTGGAATTTGTGCTTTTCCAATTCCAGACAAGTATTTGAACAATCAGACAATTCCAATAGCGCTCTAGTCTCTGGTTAGCCACGGTAATTTGTTGCATTGCGTTTTACTTTTTAAAACTGTTAGACCGTTTTTCTACAATGAATATAACGAATTTACTAAACATTGTCTGTGACTGAACTAATTGAGTTTGCAATGATATTATACAAACTTTGCGTCAACACGTGACCAGAGCCTATTTCTAGTTCAAAGAATCAGCATTTTCACCAACTACGTGACAGTACTGGCAGCGTATTCGGCACTGTTCCCGTTGACAGCAACGCGATGTGGACGCATCTTTATATGAAAATTATGCATCTATCATTCGAAATGTATAGTCCTCTTCACCGTATCCGGCGAGAGCGACCCAGACTACTTTTCTTCTCTTTCGAAAGCTTTCTGATGACTAGCAAAACCAAACTTGGTCGGGAAAACCCGGTCCATCATGTTCAGAAGAGCAGAATTACAGAAATGTACCTACAAGCTATACAGAGATCAATCTAATATTCTCGGGAGTAATTACAAAGCAATCACAAGATCATAATGTCAACCTGCGTATTCGGGAGAAAAACAATCAATCAGTTGCGCGTAGTTAGGCAGAGGAGCCAGGGACGCATATAGGAATAACATTTGACGATAGATCTCACATTAAAAAAGTCCGTGTTTCGTTTGTTTACTGCTTCAAAGCAATTTATGTACGTCCACGTCATACCGATTTTATTTTCGAAATAGGAATGACAAGTAACCTGTCATAAACCCTTGTTCTTTGTTTGACTGGTTGAGAATGCCTGAGGCATTGTGTCCGCCTCTGTACCTTTTGAGTGCGTATTTGAATGGTAAACTTTCTAGGACTTACCCAAGTCTTCGGCGTCTTCACTCCACTCCCCAGTGCCTCGTACCAGCACCGCCGACATCCCCGCCAGCACAGCACACACCCACACCGACTCCATCGCACACACACCCCGCCCCCACATAGTAACACACCCTACTCTACACCTAACCTTACTTTGGCAACATTTTACACCTACAGTAATGTTTCATTACCCAACAATCCACTATTAGTTAAGCTCCGTAACGTTCATTAATTTAATATTACACTATACATTAGCTACGCCATTCCATTAACTCACAGGAACCGTCTATTGTCAACTTTACAATTGATCGAGCCTATTGAATCACTCGCTAAAGTCGTAACACTGCACACATTTTCTTAATTAAAAATTCGCTCTATTTTTGGTTTCAAATCGAAGGTTGTGCTTGTATCGAGTTCCATTGCTCCGACTTGTTAGTGCATGTTACTTTTGTGTATGAACGATCCGAGTAATCTTTTCGACATTATGTGTGGAGTCGAGTGTAGTGTGCCTCCACGCACGGCTGGCTTGCGGGACGCGCTTAAATATCCCGATGAATAATTCAGGACTCTTTTAGCGGTGGTGCGCGCTCGAGGACAGAAAGACCACCTGCAACAAAGTACATAGTCCCTCATTTATGGCCAAACACAACTATATTTAGACAAGTAGTTCTGCAAATTAGGAGAGAATTTATAATCAGTGATGACAGACGGGGTGGGAAATATTCTCTTTGTATCCTATATTTTTGTCCGAAACATGTAATTTTTTTCCAATTAAAACAACATTATGCTGCCCCTAGGTTCTTTGTTAACCTTCAAGAGAAATGCATACATGAACGTAAACTTAAAACGCAACACATGAATGAAAAAATTAATTAACTTCATAATATTTACGTAGAAAAATTGTCAAAAATGTATCAAAAATATTCAGCAAGAATTTCCCGCTGCGTTTCGCCGTGCTGCCAGAGACATTCCTCTGTTTATTTTAAAAGAGATTTTGCCGAGAAAAATTTAACAAAAGCTTTCAAGGAGCGAAATCCGTCATCAAAGGCGGCTAAACGACCCGTAGCGTAGTGCTGAAGCGCTAATATAGTTTAGGAAACAACGTGCTCCTATTTCCTAGACGTTAGAGCGAACTTGCCGCCTAGAAACTTACTACTATCTACTCGATATTATAGAGAAACGACAACTTAAATATGAGATGCATACTTAATACACACGTAGTCTAGCCAAGTAGTAAACGCTAATAAAATGTGTGCTTGCTATCAAATGTTATTTTTATGGTAATGTTTCTACAATAAAATAAAGTTAGCATCTTATTTCTGAAAAGCGAGTCAACTTTTGATAAAAGCAACCGCGTTTTGAGGAAAATTAGAAATTTTCGCTATACACATTGGTTTATACTTTTTCAGCTACGTTGTTAACCACTTTTCTTTAATTCTAGCAGTTCACAAAAAGATTAAATCGGGATTAAAACTATTCTATGCGTTAATCCAGTTTATAAACTATGTGTATACGAAATTTCTTCCATATCTGTTCAGTAGTTTTTGCATTTATAACAATAGCAGGATATGCTGCTTGCGTAGGCCACACTTTTTACAATAAACTTTATTATGTATCTAGTCCGCACTTACCCTTATCGAGGTATCTAAGTTCCAGCGACATAATAGTCTGAAAGTTTCCTGTTAGCCATTCGAGAAAAACCACGCTTAGTTGACCTACATTCTGCCTTTCTGTTTATAAAAAGTAGGTACCCAGTACCCACTCATAACCATATTTTATTGGCTTCTCGTCAGTAACATTCTTCTTATGTTTCCCATTCGTAGCTTTGATTTCGTCCATGGCTCTTACAGGAAATTGTTTGATCTTTACGTAGGAAATTGCCTAAAAGCCTTGTTCACATCATATTTTCGACATGTGAACGGTTACTTGAGATAAATATGCACAGGACGAACGCATGGAGAAAATGTTATACATACTTGAATGGTTTTAAAATTAAATACTCGTTAAGCACTTTCCTAGTATTGACATAGCTGAAAGACTTCATTCTTATTGTCGCATAATCTGCCTATGTTTTTTCCACGTCCCGGGTCGACGGCGCGTTGTGTTCCACGCGCGCCTCAAGGAGTGTCAGCATAGTGACGAGCCCCCCCCGTAGGGGGCCAAAGCCTGCCGGGGTCACGGGACTCACGAATTACCGAAACCCCGGTATGTAAAGGGCTATTGAAGGACACCGTGGATTTTAGTCAGTACGAGTCTGTCAGTCCCTCCCGCTCTGCCCTGGATGGGAGAAGTCTTATGAGAATTTTACCTCGACAAACTAAAAAAAAAAGCGGTTGGATACCAGTCTAACCGAACGCAGCTGAATATCAGTATTTTACATGGAGTGACCGTCTGTCTGTGACCTCCACAACTCTTGGCAAGTCTACACGCAAAAACAAAACAAAAATTCCATAGGTTAAAATACGTGTTCAAAAATCCATAGAAAAATTACTTTGCACTTACAATGTGCGTTCATTTGTGAAAAACTCGCTAGACTCTAAAAAAAAATCGTGAAGAAGAAAGTAAAGTTTTAAGTAAAATTAATAAAGACAGCCTGATTACTATATTTTTCAGTAATAAATAGCCCCTGGAGCCGCGGCTAATTTATTCCATGCTTGAGTACCCCACTTTACAGGTTAAAATAAATTATCCCGTCTTTATACGAACAGAAAATACGGCGAAATATTATTAATTCTGATTACTTCGCTAAACTCAACTAATTTCACGCAGACTCCTATGCCCGTTGGTGGTAAACCTAGTCTTTGTCTACAATGTAAACTATGCTAAATTAAAATTGTTTTATAAGCAAAATACTTGATTAGCATAATCAACCTCTCATATTCTCACTGCTGGGAGACAGTAGGAGGGAGAGGACTCCACCATGCGATAGCAAAGGTTGGAAATAACACATGCCTTTTTTTTATCGTGGTGAAATTATCAAATGAGTCCTACCACCCAGGGCAGAGCGGGAAGGACTGTCAGAATCGTACTGACTAAAATCCATGGTATCCTTCAATAGCCCTTTACGTACCGGGGTCACGGTAATGGGTAAGTCCCGCGACTCCGGCAGGCTTTGGCCCTCTAGAGGGGGGTCACCCCGTCATTTTGCTGACACTCTTTGAGGCGCGCGTGGAACACAACGCGCCGTCGACCCGGTTTGTTAAGTACATTCCTAGTATTAACTTATCTGAAAGACTTCATTTTTACTGTCGCATAATCCGCCTCTGTTTTTTTCCACGTCCCGGGTCGACGGCACGTTGTGTTCCACGCGCGCCTCAAAGAGTGTCATCAAAGTGACGGGGCCCCCCTCTAGAGAGCCAAAGCCTGCTGGGGTCGCGGGACTGTACGAATTACCGTGACCCCGGAACGTAAAGGGCTATTGAAGGACACCGTGGATTTTAGTCAGTACGAGTCTGACAGTCCCTCCCGCTCTGCCCTGGGTGGGAGGACTCATTTGATGATTTTACCACTATAAAAAAAAAAGACTTGTTGATCTTTCATTGTAACGATAGTTCTTATTTCAAAGTCACTTATATTCGACTAGGGTCTTTTATTCATTGGGTTTATAAAATAATGGACACGAACATAATATGATTGATTACTACAGTAAATATAGTACATTAAAAATATTACTAAGTTGTAACATATTCCTGCCGGGGTCGCGGGACTAACGAATTACCGTGACTCCGGAACGTAAAGGGATATTGAAGGACACCGTGGATTTTAGTCAGTAGGATGGGAAGACTCATTTGATGATATTACCACGCTAAAAAAAATATATTGTAACATATTGCTAATTCTAAATAAGTACGTCGGATCTACCTGATTTTCGGTATACAAAATAAAAGAAAAAATAAGGTTCTAATATGTTTTTGAAACTAACAAACTAATTAGATTTATTCAGTCAAATAGTCAATTTTCTGTAAACACTTGCAACCCCTCACTTATTTTCTTTTTTTTATAATCACCATTATAACTTAATAGCTCTATTTAAAAACATTTTTTTATTATAATGTAATTAATATAATAGGTCTCTAGACACACAATTAAAAATACTAAACTGAGCTAAAAATAAATATATTTAGGAACGAAAAGAGTTTTTAAGGTGGATTTAAATAATAATTAGCAAATTTTAATTAAGTTGATTTTTAGTTTATCTGCATTTCACAAATAATGTTTTTTTTTTAAATTAAAATGCAAATGTTGCTTGTTAGCGGGGGTGCGTTTCTTTTTGTTTTTTAGGGTGGCTAAATCATCAAATGAGTCCTCCCACCCAGGGCAGAGCGGGAGGGACTGTCAGACTAAAATCCACCCGTGTTTCTTCGGATGCCCTTTACATTCCGGGGCCGCGGTATCCTGGATTAAGAAAAAATCCGCGACCCCAGCAGGCGTTTGGCCCCGTAAGGGTCCCCGTCCGCAAGCCCGCTTCGCCGCTATGCCCTCTGCTATTCAGAGGGACGCGCGTTGGAGCGTCCACCCGACAGGCTATTCGCATACGGGCAAAGAGTTTTTCCCGCATCCCACCACATACATCCCCGGACGTATCCGAGAAGGAACTCAAGTCCACGGGCGCACGTGGAGGTTTCCTGTCTTAGCAAGCGTGGGTGCGTTTAGAAACATTTTAACTTACATGTATCTACAAACAGCCAGATCCGAAACAACTACTTGTCGGTCTGAAATAAACGTGATTATAATAATACGGGCCAATATTGAAATAGATATTTTTTTTATAAAATGTTGAAAGTAAATAAAAATAAAATATGTAATGTAATTTAACGCACATAAAAGGTTGTAATTAATATTTCAGTTCCAAAATAACAAGCTACCAACATAACTTATTATTACGAGGAATTTTGCTCGTATAATACAACTTTTTTTTAGCGTGGTTAAATCATCAAATGAGTTCTCCCACCCAGGGCAGAGCGGGAGGGACTGTCAGACTCGTACTGACTAAAATCCACGGTGCCCTTCAATAGCCCTTTACGTTCCGGGGTCACGGTAATTCGTGAGTCTCGCGACCCCGGCAGGCTTTGGCGCCCTAGAGGGGGGCCCCGTTATTTTGCTGACACTCTTTGAAGCGCGCGTGGAACACACTACTAAGGTATATAAACGAATATTTTGGTTTTTAATGCTTCAGAATATTTATTCACTCATACAGATTTAATATTTATATGAAACAGTCCGGAAATGGGTTAGCTAAAAACGGTGTTTTTGTTTCTATTATGAATGTCAGCGTTGCCAAAACCATTCGTTTTTATAGAGAGCTCATAAAAGTCACGCATTGATAATTTTACTATTTCCACCGGGATTTAAAAAAAAATACGTTTTATGTTGTTGAATAGAAAACGAATGTTACTTAATAGGATGTTTAACTGAAAAAATCTAATAAATCTGTAAAAGCTGAACTTGCTTGTGACATTTTGCCAATTTTAAAAGTGTCGTATCTAAGTTATATATTTGGTTCGTAACAAAAAAAAAATAGTAGAGAGTAGTACCCCTGTTTCGCAGTTAAATAATGAAACGCTATCGCACACACATACACGAAACTACTGTAACTTGTAATATGTATGTACGTATAGTATTCATTGAATTTCTCATTGCTAGAAATCTAAACAAGGTACTTACTAATACTCGTAGCATTATAAATTCCCTGACTGACTTGGCATTAGGTTATACTCGGCTTGATTCGACTAAAAATAACTCTGCCACATCGAGAGTAGGCTTATTTTGAGCTTACTATGAATAGACCTCAGATATTTCTGAAGAAGATGATATTTTCGAAGGTACTTTAAATTTGGTAGATTATATCAACGATATACTAAATTATAAGCGTGCAACCCGTGCGTGATAAAATAATACCAGCGTACTCACAGTATATTTAAATGTTTATAAATAAAAAATATAATAAAAGGATTGATGAACGACAGCGATGCGGAGGAGTACTTTAACGTTTAAGTTTTTATTTATGTGCCTTTTTAATTTTAGTTTTAAATTAGTACCTTTGTAATCTATATATATAAAAGGAGAACTGACTGACTGACATATCAACGTACAGCCGAAACTACTGGGGCTAGGAATGTGAAATTTTGCACACGGCTTCCTATTATAATGTAGGGGAGCACTAAGAAGGGGTTTTTGGAAATTTAACCTTTAAGGGGGTGAAAAGGGGGAAATAGGAAAGTACATAACCCACGCGGACGAAGTCGCGGGCAAAGTGCTAGTTTGTAATATTTGTAGATTTCAAGTTTTAGTTATGGATATAATTTAAATATATAAAACAACCCTTAAATTTATTATAATTTATTTTAAATTATAGTAAATACCTATTTATTTTCCTTAGTGTGTATCTTATATTTTCTGTATCTTCACCCGCTCTTAATTAATTGCAAACGATTACTAGTTAGTAACTTGAGTTTAAGTAATTAAAAAAGAAAATAGATTTTCATATTTCTTTCAGAAAATTTTGAGCAAGTCGCCGAATAAGTACTGAACTATTTATGTAAACGTCCGCAAGTTAACTATACTTTTTATCTTTATAGTGTATACTAACAAGCATTTATTCAGAAATTATACATTTAAAAATATAAATAAAAATACTCTCAGAACAAATACCAAAATAAAGTCAGAGATCAGATTCTGTAGACCTTTTTTTTATCGTGGTAAAATCATCAAATGAGTCCTCCCACACAGGGCAGACTAAAATCCACAGTGTCCTTCAATAGCCCTTTACGTTCCGGGGTCACGGTAATTCGTACAGTCCCGCGACCCCGGCAGGCTTTGGCCCTCTAGAGGGGGGTCCCGTCATATTACTGACACTTTTAGATTCTGTAGACATTACCGTAGAAAATAAGGAACATTCTAGTGTCTGAGGTGCAGGTTTTAGAAACTCACTCTAATTTTCATATTAAGAAAGTGTTTTAATTATTATTCATCTTAATATTTACACATATTTTAGAGATAGAAGATACGTGATCTTACGTTCAGTCGTAATTTATTGCGTCCATTAAATAATGCAAGCTCGTCACCTACATATCAGCTTACCCTTTTACAGCTTTACGCAGACATTATATAATATTTACACAACTTTTATACATTAAGAGGAAACAACCCCTCTCGACTATGCGAGAAAGAATTTATAGCTACCTCCCTGCAATAATGAGCTTTTGAATTTTAAAGATACTGTTGTAATTTGTGGTCTGGTTACCAGGAAGAGCTCAAAGGTATATAATAGACTAGGTTGTGCCAGCGGTTTCACCTGCGTACATAACTTAAAAGTTATATCACGGGAACGTTTTACTGGAAAAAACGGTACCCTACCATTTGTCTACGGGTATGGGCAATGAGCTTTGGCTATGTCAATGGACTATGGCTATGGGTCATGGGCTGTGGCTAGGGACCGTGAGCTATGGCTATGTGCTAATAGATACGTTGTATCCGGTACAACGTACATTTAAACCGAATTTAATCAAGATTTGTTCAAACGTTTCTCCATCCATCCTTCCGGACATTAGTACATACAACTAAACACCGAAAGTTTCGCATTTCAAATTTCGAATCCGAAACACACACACTTACAAAAGTGGACATTATAATATTTTCGAACAGATTAAGAGCGAAGACGGCATCTCATACAAGTCCTTTTTAGACCTATAAATCAATAATTTCGGAAAAAAAGACTTGAAAGTTTGTATTAAATTTCGTTCGGCGTAGACGCTTTTGAGAATTCAAATAATGCGAATGACGATGACGGACGAATGATGTATTAGGTGAAGGTAACTGCATGAAAGAAAAATTGGCGACACGACAAAAAAAAAATCGGAAATTTCGCAAAAAAGCATCGGCAATCGGGCTTTTAAATCACAAAAAATCTGAATAATCGCAGTGAGAAGTGAAAGGAGTAGAGATAGGTATTTTCTCATGAGTGGGACAGAAGAAAAAAACAATGCACAAATCATTGTTGTAATTGGTGGAAGAATTTTTTGACGCCCTTTGAATATTTTACTGTATGTATATTGTTAAGTTTTTCTTTGAGGTTTGTGTAAAAAATAGAATAACATAGTAGGAATAATAATTTAGTAATAGTTTATATTTTTAAGATTCCTTTTCGTCCTATTCCTGCTGGCATACCATTAAGCCTTTGTCAAACAGACAGGCGTGGCGGATGCGAAGCGTGACATTTTTATTTGTAATGAATGGAATTGTTTGAATCCAGTCACATAGAAAAGCGAAAGCGATCCGATAGCCTGACCGAACTATCGGACTGACGTCTCGTATCGGTTCGTTATCGCTTCGGACTCGCCTGTCTGTTTTACAAAGGCTTTAAGGTCTTTGAGGACCCTGTTGGGCGCCATTAACAACAGCACGAAGAGTACCTTTCTGCACGGTAGGTAGGTATTGCAAAATTCCTTGGATTTGCGCGCAGTAGACTGATTCATCGCCTTTCCTGAGATTCATAAAGTCTATCCATTGGAGTGTGATTCTCTCTTTATAGATTGTTGATACTAGTCCACCTATATACTAGAGAGCAAAATTATGGAATCACTTTACCCCGATTCCGCGCGATTTTGACTACTTAATAACTAGTTGGTGCAATTTAAAGGTTTAACCGTTAACTTTAACTTGATACCAAATTAATGAGCTATCCCGAATCAATTTTAAGTAAGCGGTACCATACTTTTGCTCGCGAGTGTAGTTCTAAATAATATTATAAATGTATGAAAATAGCTCTGTTTGTCAATCTGATACCATTTAACACCTAAACAGCTAAACGGATTTCGATGTGCGGACATGACATGGCTTGGGATATAAGAAATCTTGTTCTCGTAGCATAATTACCAACCACAATTGAACAATAAACCGACAAAGACTAGTCATGAATAATCAAAATACAAAAACAGAAAGACGGGACTTATTTATAACATGAACAATATGAGTACCGTAAGGGCGAGATTTAAGTAACTTTACATGTTTTCACAGCCAATAATATGATATAGAAAAAATAATATCGGCTTAAACAACCCATATCTGTTGAAATTGTCTCACAACACGGCAAATTAAACCGTATTTACATCAACTGTTAAGGTTCAGTTTAGCAACACAGCAACACATACTGTAGCTGCAATGTGGTAGAATAATACAACATATATTCTAAATCATGCATAATTCAAACAGTTTCAACCAACTAAAGGCCAGGGGTCAGAAATCATGACATAACCCAACTTTACTCAAACACATCCGTGATTTCCTCCAGGAGTTTCCGAGATATGTAAATGTACACATTACATTATTTATTAATCACCACATCAAATGTACACAGGATAAAATAATCTATCTGTCCTTAATCGGGGTCAAATCAACCTTATTTGTGAAACATCACGAATAGTGCGATAATGAAGTTAGGGGCACTACACTAGCTGAATGTCAAATCATAATTATTATGCTGAAATCATTTATTTTGTGAAAAGCTATTCAAATTACTGCTTTCAGTTGAAAACGATTTTGTTACAAATTAATCAACTTAATAGTACTATTAATAGAAAAACTAGGTCGTAAACCAACGTAGATTTTAGTAATTTATACAGGAGGTACCTACCGCCGATCAGCTGACAAGTGTCAACAACACTCATTGTTTACTCGTTCAGTCCGTGACGATGCAATCAAAACTACTGACAGTTTCGAATTAGACCCACAAAGTTGCGATAACAGCGACCCTTACTTGTCATGTTCATTATACATCGTGCTAATAGGTTTCGCCCCAAAGTCCTAGTGAGATCTTTGTACCGCAATACTAGTTTTATTAAAATTTTAATTTTCACTTTAGTCTTATCACATCCACTGTTAATGTTTTTTTTTAATTGGTGTTAGTATTAATTAGCACGTCTGCATGTTCGTGAAAGTTTGGTTAGGAAGAATACGTGAGTTGTCATGCGTAGTGTGTCGTGTGTGGACACGTATTACGGGTCGCGCGTCGCGCGGACGACTGCCGCGGCTTGGTCCGCGGTATCGCGTCGACGCGCGCCCACCTTGCCTTCACGATCGTGCTCGGCTTACGTCGGCTACCCTCGCCCGCCTCCGCCAGGTAAGCTTCCCCGACATGAAACTCTGATTGAATGGATGAGCTTCCAAATGCTTTTTTGTCGGAGCCGAGCGACAAATCACGATGTCGGACGGAACATTTGTGTTAACTTTCCGAGGTTTATTTGAGAGACATAAATTTAAATTACGGCTTCTTGAATTTTCTTCTGAGTGTTTGAATTTATGTTTTATATTAGATATGCTGCTTCATAATTAGTAGTTACTGACGACATAATCAGTGTATTAGGTAAAACAGAATGTATGACAAAATCATCTGCCTTATCTCAACTACAAGTATGATGAAGTCAGCTTCCATTCTAACCGGATGTAACTGAGTATCAGTATTTTAAATGTACCTAATCGTCCATGAATTCCGTAGAGATGTATTTTTCTACCAACATCATATGCCTAGTCTTTTCCCAAAGGCTCTGCTTTAATTTGAACCGGATGAATATAAGAATTTTGCTTGAAGCGATCTATCTGACCTCCACAAAGTAACTGGTTAATACGATCCACAAAAACACAGATATCGATAAATCTTTATCACGCTCAGACTAATTAGTCCTTCGTCGTCCTTCGACTATCTATTACCATATCGCCACTACCCTTTGACTTCCCAGCTTCATGTGCACCGGATTCAACTGCTCGCTACGTAGGTACATATTAATTACTGGGATCCAAATTAGCGCACTGACCGTACAAAAGTTCTCGTTAAAACCTTGTCAAAATGCTTTGAGAACTCAATCGTAATTTAGCGTAACATTCGTACCTAAATGTTTCCAATTTGTTTCGACAATTATTCATGTTAACATTTTATATTTTTTCTCGTAATTTTGCGTATATTTTTTTCTCTGGCAGGTCAAACTGGCACAGGTTGTTAATCTTTTCAGTGTGAGTATTTGCTGAATACATTAGATTTGAATGTCAAAGAGTTCTCTTTTTTTTTTGAACAGCCTTTGTCAATATTTCTTTCAATGTATACTTCACTATCACTACATAGTATAAAACAAAGTCGCTTCCGCTGTCTGTCTGTCCCTATGTATCCTTAGATCTTTAAACTACGCAACAGATTTGCTTTTTGATGCGGTTTTTATTATGGATAGAGTGATTCAAGATCCAAGGTTTATACGTATAAGACATGCATAATATAGTAGAGATTGCACCTGTGCGAAGTCGGGGCGGGTCGCTAGTAATATTATAAAGCTGAAGACTTTGTTTGGTTGAACGCGCTAATCTCAGTAACTACTAGTCTATATAAAATCACGCTACGGCCAATAGAAGCTGAGCAGCGGGTGTGAAACCACGGGGAGCAGCTAGTTTTATAATAATATGACTTTAAATTATCCAATTTAAAGATATGCTGACAAAATTGTTAGAAAGACAAAATGAACACACAAGATGAACCTATCCAGTCATGGATAGATTCATCTTGTGCATTCATTTGTTCCAAAATTAAATTGTAAATAGCAAATTATGAAAAACTAATTATTGTCAGCGGCTTCGCCCGTGAATGACCCAAAATTATCCCGCGGAAACGTTATACAGGAATAAAAAGTATCCTTTGAGTAAATTAACGTTATTATCTGTGTACCAAACATCGAAATCTTTTCAGTAGTTTTTGTATGTTCAAACCTTTGTTTTTATAACAATAGTCAGATTAAATAATTACAATGCGGTACTAGGGCTTAAAATATTTATTAACCTCTATATAAATCTTTGTTTTAAAAACCTATTTACACTCTGCACTGTGAATGAGGTTTGAAAACGACATTATGCCTTCAAAAATTTTCATCGTCACCAATTCAAGGAAGGAAGTACGCAAATAAATCCATACATTAACAAAAAATCTAAAGCGTACATAATGCCCTGGGGGCGGTGATAGGCAGGGTTGTCACATTGAGCATGAATTATCGACTCAACGTGGATCGAGAATCGAGCATTTGAGCATTCGCGAGTTACCGGCGAAATCGGTATCTTCAGCAAAGACCTGCTTTTGGCAAAAACAAGGTTATGCCCGGTTATCGGATTAAGATGGTTTAATCTGACTTAACGCCTCTAAGTAATCGATTAAATTGCTTTCATTTGTTTAGGATTTTAAAATTAAATTATTATTTTTTGTGAAATCGTATAGAAAGTTGTTTGAGGATATTATACCCATGAACCGTATTTTTTTTTGTTGCTTTGCAATCATCAAATGAGTCCTCCCGTCCTAGATAGATCAGAAGGCACTATCAGACTAAAATCCACGCTGTTCCTTCAATAGTCCTTTACATTCCGGGGTCACGGTTACCTGTTTAGGCAGTACCGCGACCCCGGCAGGCGTTTGACCCTCTATCTCCCGTCAAAATACTTTTAATTAAGTGTTTTACGAGTATTTGAAGTCAAATAAAAATACTTGACCAAATCGTATGAAGGTTAACCTGGATGCAAAATGCAGTCTGATATTATCATTTTTATTTTTTATTCTTAATATATAAAAATCACGTGTCACTATGCACGGTTGTCCAGAAGATAGATCGCCATTGTAAGTCCAGAATTACTAATGTTTATAAAATAGTAGTGGATTTCTTTTGGACATCTCGCCTTTTACTATGTAATTTCAAATCAAATAACGACGGCATGGTTGGCGCAGTAGCTGAGCGATCGACTGCTGCGAAGCGTGTTGTGGGTTCGATCCTCCCACGGAATAAATATTTGTGTTATCTACAAATAGTTCTGCTAGCTGGGACCAAGGGATTACCGTGACCCCGGTACGTAAAGGGCTAGTGAAGGACACCGTGGATTTTAGTCAGTACAAGTCTGACAGTCCCTCCCGCCCTGCCTTGGGTGGGAGGACTCATTTGATGATTTTACCACGATAAAAAAAAAAAAAAAACTACAAATAGTTGCTCTGGGTGTTCATGTATGTCAGTTTCTATCATTGTGAACATCCTCCGATACAGAAGATTCCTAGGATAGGGCAACGATTCTTGACCTTAAATACATCAAATGAGTCCTCCCACCCAGGGCAGAGCGGGAGGGACTGTCAGACTCGTAGTGACTAAAATCCACGGTGTCCTTCAATAGCACTTTACGTTCCGGGGTCACGGTAATTCGTGAGTCCCGCGACCAACGTTTCTTGACCTAGCCTTACACTAGTTGCATATGATGTGTAAAATATGACAGTTCGCCTTGATAACATGCTTTGCCAAATAAATTAGGGGATGCTGAAGCCGCGCCTATTTCATTTGCCCAATCATGTTCTCCTTCCATTACATTCCACGAAATGACACCCACAGAAACGATAGATAAGATATTACACATAAAAAAACATCCATCATAAAATACCAAACTAATTAAGCAACAATAAAATAAACACGTAACAAGCTACCAACCTAAACAATTTAATATTCATGAAAAAACAAACTCATCTAATACACTGTCTTGCCAAAAATTATGATATTTATTTGTTAAAAGTAACAGCAGAATTGGAATGATTACGCAGTATTATGAGATTATGGAGCTCGCCGGCCGTTTTTTCGAGCAGCTAAACTAATTTAAAATGAAAGAACATTTTACGCTTCGAAGGCGACCTTTTTAAAATGAGTTGGAAAATTGCGAAATATACAATGACGGACACTTTCTCGGGATAGAGAAGAATACTCTATTTTTATGAGCAATTATTCTCTCTGAACTTCATTTTTATCTAAGCTTAATTCGAGGCTTGAGTTGCTACATAAAGGATACGTATTGAAATGCCTAAATGGATCTTAGAAAAAGTTGTACAGATTTTTCCAGTAAAATCTTCTAATGGGCAAAATGTTTTGAAGCTTTGATTCAAAGTAAAATTATAACAATACACTAAGTACTCAAAAGTAAAATGTATTTCAAGATTATTGTATTGAACGTCGTTGCCGTATAGCTGACCGCAGTCCTTTTATACACACTCCTATACGACCACGATATGACTGAAATTGTATTGGCGCCATTTTATGACGTCATACACGCTTTTCTAACACTTGCAGGCTCTTAAATAAACAATAATATTTGAGCTTTCGTGAGAAGATGGGTGAAAGATTATATTACCATTTCTTTTTAGGGTTCCGTATTTCTTGTATTACATAATAACCACGTAAGATTTATATTATTTTCAGTTTTTTTTTATATACACCTTTTTTAGACTGTCATGGTGTTCATATTTTTATTGAATAAATAAATAATCTTAAAAAAAAATAACATTAACAAGATAATAACGACGGATGTTTGAATTCCTTTTACGCTAGTGTAGGTCGCCTACGTCGGTTGCGTACATCGGTCGCGTACGTCGTCTTTCGCGTGTACCAATATAAACTGTATTCTACTGCGACGCTGACATCAAGGGCGCGTACTACATTGCTTTTTCTCACTAAAATACACAACCAACCGTATACCGCGACTGACATTAATGTAGCAGGAATCCAGACTTTAAAGTTTAGTAACAAAAACAAACAATGAAATATACAGGGTGTCCCTGGCAGAATGGATCAAATCAAACAGGGCGATAGAAAAAATAATTTCCAATCTTTGTACTCCAGAGAAATTCGTGGCTATTTTTACGGGTTCAAATTGTTAACCACTTTTCTTGTGCAGATAGGCGACAAATGCCAAGAGATTAAAATAATTAATTTCTCTACCTTTAAAACTAATAAGAATATCTGAGTGATAAATACCTCTAAAAAATCTCTATGTCTTGGAGAAGTTTGTCTAATAAGTGGTCAACTTTCGTCACTGCAACTATTTTGCAAGAAATACCCTGGGACACCCTGCATAGATTTTCCTCCTGTGGCCGTATTATGACGTCTTAAAACCATTCTTGTTCCAGTGAGTGAAAGAGACAGAGCTATACAAGTCGTCTAGCGCCACCTCGTTCCCTCACTGGAACAAGCCTGGTTTTAAGACGTCATTATACGGCCCCTGGTCTTAATTTGAAGCCTTCCAAATGCAATACAGTTAAAACGTCCACTCTCCTTAAAACGTTTACATTAAAGACACACATGAACGTAAATTCATAAATTATTTACTTTGTTTGTTTATACTGTGCCTGGGGGTCTAATCTCTAAGCACGAAACCCGTAGTTTCGGCCCTAGTTACGAACGTTTTCTACGTCCCGTGACATCGAGCCCGAACCAAGACTGAATGATAGATTTTGACAGGTAGCTCCTTATAGTCCACGCCACCACTTATGATCTGCGGAAAATTCGTGGTACTACTTCTTTTAATGCAATTTGATGTAATGACATAGACACTAGCGCCGCGTCAAAAAAGCTTCAGTCATGGCGTTATTATTCGTCCGTAAATTAGATTTTGACGTTAGTTACGTTCGTACATCCGTATCCGTACCCGTGTCTTCGTTCACGGACTTATTTTAGTAACTATTTAAACCTTTTGTTTAAGAATTCCAAATGAGGCTAAGACTAAAGTGTTTTAAGCATGTTTATTAATTTTATTAATTTATTAAAACCAGAATGAATACTTATTTATTTAAAGAACCAAGACAATCTATGTTTCATCACAAATACCTGCAATAATTGATGGACCCAGCACCCAGGGCAGAGCAGGAGCAGGAGGGACTGTCAGACTCGTACTGACTAAAATCCACGGTGACCTTCAATAGCCCTTTACGTTCCGGGGTCACAGTAATTCGTACAGTCCCGCGACCCCGGCAAGCTTTGGCTCTCTAGAGGCCCCCCGTCATTTTGCTGACACTCTTTGAGGCGCACGAGGAACACAACGCGCCGTCGACCCTCTCAGCGGCAAGTTAGTGATCGGGCCGAATCTTCTGCAGCTTTTACGAACATTTGGTATGCTCAATAAGTTAACAATACAAAATGTTAAGAATGAATAAATGATAATAATTTCTGTTAACTTCAGTCGTGTGGATTGTAGTGTAATAACATTTAAATCGAAACTTCCAACTGTATACTAACTAGGTAATAAATGTGGTGGAAGTTAGCTTGTAGACTTTTACAACCTAAATTTAAATTACAAAATTGCCAAAATATACCTTCTGTGGGTGGGCTCGGGTATAGTTTGCTTTGAAACAACAAGTTAGAGTATACTCTGACTTTATTAGTGACTAGTTTCTACCCGCGACTTCGTACGCGTGAAGTTTTGAAACCCCAAAACATCACCAAATCATCGTTTGCGTGCATTTTTACTTTTTCCGACTTGTTAGACAAGAATTGCGATAACACGACTAATTTACATGGTATAAATATTTATTTATTTAAGGTGAACCAACACCTCAGAGCCAATAACAGGCTCCCACGGATAAAAATAAGAAAACGAATAGAGAACTCGACACTTCGATGACACGGTTGGTACAGTGGCTGCGCAGCGTGTCGCGAGTTCGAACCCCGCACGGAACAAATATTTGTATCTTTTTTTTTATGATCCGCAACTAATTGTTCCGAGTCTGGGTGTGAGTTTCTATGTTTGTAAACGCACCCACGATACAGGAGAAATTCCTAGTGTGGAACAACGTTTAAAAAAAACAAAAACGTAGGATCTAACAAGCACGTAGATTATACAAATAAGTTTAACCAAAGTAAATAAAAGATTATGGCCGTTATCTAATTAATATGATTGTTTAGTATATAGAATTTCATTTCCCACCCAAAAAAGGAGATTATACGGACCCAATAATATAAATGTTAATTTATTAAAGTCCAAATATTTTTTGATCAAAATTACCAGTCCCTCATCTCCTCTTAAGTCCAAATAAATAATATCCTTCACACAAACCATGAAAGGTCTTACAAAACTCAATCTAACTTCATTAAATTAACAATTCAAAACAAATAACGAACTAGTGAATAGTTAATTGGGTTTTCAGTCAAGTAACAGACTGATTCAATGAGCAATACATTTAACTGTTGATTAATCTTTAGTTAGTTACCTATTAATCTGAGTGACAGCCCGCGGCTTTGAAACCGAAATTGTGATAAGGGAAAACTAGGTAATACGCCCTAATTGACAAAAAGCCCTGTCATTCTAGCACTCAAACTTTAAGCGTTAACGTTCGGGGTCGCAGGACTCACGATTTACCGTGACCCCGGTACGTAAAGGGCTATTGAAGGACACCGTGGATTTTAGTCAGTCAAGTCTGACAGTAACGAGTTTTCAAAGTGATCGCAAGCTTTTCCAAAAACTTCACATTTAGAATAGAAGCCAGCGGCTTCACCCGCTAAAATAGAAAATGAATCCAAGAGAACACACAATCGGGATAAAAACCATCTATGCGTTAATCCAGGTTATAAACTGTCTGTGTACCAAACACACCAATCCGTTTAGTATTTTTTGCGTGAAAGAGTAACAAAAATCCATCCATCCTCACAATCTCTTGGATTTATAATTAAAATTATGGGTTATTCTTATTTTTAGTGTCATGGAAAAAAAAATACAGTGATTTGTAATTATTATGTAAGTTTTATTTCAAATCGTTAGATAACATATCAAATACTTCGTTTATTAGGTTTGCCGGGCTTAAATTGTAGAAAAACAAAAAAAAAATTGTTTTAGCACTGCCACGGTCGCGGTGTTTATTTAACCACTATTTTTTTAAATCTTTTTCTCAGATTTTCGTTTTTCTCGACGCTGTTTTAAATACCTATATAAAGTTAACTAAGTTAATATTTATATATTTATAAAATAGTAACTGTAAAAAAAGTAACGACCATGACTAACTGTCACAACCATGGTATCATATACTATGGTTGTGACTCCTATGGTTGTGACAATTTTGAATCGTGGCTCACATAACATCAAACCGGCTCGGTCTATAATGTTGATTAAATCACTGTAAGTACGCCTCACCCTGACTAATTAATACATGCAAAATATAAAGGTATATATAAATATTTTAATTGAAAATTGTAAACACGGTTTTGACGCTTATGTTCGACCAAACTCAATAAATGTATGAAGAAATAACTCTCACAAAAACTCTAAGCCACCATCTTGACAGAACTGATTAACGTTTGATAGTATTGCTAGGCCTAAAATAAAAAATAGTGTTGCCAGAATTAAACCATAAATTATACCGATTTTACACACGATTGAGTTACGAGCCATGGCCGTGACAAAAAAATTGATCACAATTTTCAAATGTAGTATTTATTGAAAAAAAATCAATGGAGTAGTAAAATAAATGGAGTAGTCTTCGTTGACATTCCATAAAATTAATAAAACTGAAATTTTACGTATAAACGAGATGTTTAAAGTACAAAAAATAATTTACTACTAAATGACATACATCTCACATGCCACGTCGCGTGACTTTTCATTATATTTTAATTTATTAATATTATACCTTAACAACATCATAATTATTTTTATTTGTTTTGTGAATAGATAAGTGATACTTTCATTGTTGCATAATAATTTTAGCATATTATGAGTAAATAGGGTATTTAAAATGCTTGAAACAGTTTTTTCAGTAAGAATAAGAATAACCCTTATAAATAATGTTAGCAAAAAATAAGATTGTGTCCAATAGTGTTTGCGTAAAAGAGTAATAACAGCCATCCATTCACACGAACTTTCGCATTAACAATAGTATAAATAAGAAGGTTAATCGTAGCGACAGCCCTAATTTTGCTCAATCACAATCCCGATATTTAGCGAAATCAGAATAATATTCATTAGGGTTCGTATTCCCGGCGGTTGGTTGCCCGGAGCACGTTCAACGGCGGCCATCATTAGCCACTGCCTACCAGTAACTAGTGCTAATGACAATCTATTACAGTGCTTCCCAACCTTTTAACTTACAATACGCCTCACTTGAACCGCTATAAGGCTGGATTTAGTGCTCGACCAACGATACGTCAGCGGTTACCGTACACGCTGACGGTACGTCCTTTAGTACGATTCCACCAAAATAGTGTACGCACACATTATGTGCAGAACTTCAGCAGTGCGCGTACTAAGCTGGTATCGCGTTTAGACTCTATGTGCTACCGGCAACGCTGTACGTAACTTTTGTTCGTGCACAGTACAGCACATTTGTACGTGAACATTTTCACTGAACTAAGTTTAGCACAAAAGTATCTTGGTGTGTCACAATTTGTTTGTATTTGTTTGAGTGAGTCGAGCAGAGAGAACATTAGATAAAGATAAAGATGAAAAAGATAAACATGGTTAGTACAGCATATCCACCGCATAAAGCGGCATACGAATTTTTATGTTTACAATGAAGTAACATTTAAATTTAGCTCGACTAAAAAACGATAGACATTTATATAAATGTGTAAACAAAACTAAATTAAATTATTGTAAATAAGGGAAAACACAGTAGCAGGTACAACAATAACATTAGTTGCATATCTATAAAATTAAATCAAACAAAAACACTATATATAAAATTAAACAATAAGACTAAATAAAATTAAACAAGTAATAACAATTTTGGCACATGAAATTTTCTGATATTTCTATTTAATCAGTTATTCTCTAGCTAAACTCCTATCTTCCAAAAAATCTTTTACGGTATAAAAATCATTTGGAGTAGCCATGAGTTTAGTTTGTTTTTGAAGAACAAAGAAGAAGTAACAGTGATTCTCTAATAGTTTTTGGAATATGATTATAAATTTTGATCGACATTAGGTAACTGTTTCTATAGTGTAGGGTATTGTTGCAAAATTGGGTTTTGAGTTTAGAGGGATCTCTTTTTGTAAATCTATTGTCGTCGGTAACTGTGGTGCACACCGATGGAATCGCATTTTAATGACCGTAGCCGTACGCGCGTATTGTTTCAAAAGCGCTGCACTGAAATCGTTCGCATGTTTTACATTGATACAGCTATGCTCGACCAACGTCGCCGTGTCGGTCAAGTGAAGTAAAGCGACACTAAATCCATCTTAATACCACGCCTTAAAAGCATTACCCGTACTAGGAAAACATTTCCCTATACTGGGAATTTCACCTATTTCGTGGGTATTTTACAAAAGTTACACAATCAACCAAACAAAGTTTAAATTCATGTTGTAAAAAATAAACTCTGATTGTTCTTTTTACTGTATACATTTTAAATATGGAGCCCCTGCCCCTTCTTAGATCACACTACACTCCCTAAGTGGGGCGCCCCCACTGTTTTGGGAATCTCTGATCTATGCTGATACAATTATCTTTAATAATAATCCATAGTTACATACGTGCAATCATGCATGCTTGATTTCATCCCACGTAGAGAATTGTGCCATACAATTATGACCCAAAGTTGTACTATTTTTCGACACAGAACTACGGTAGACTTTTCTAATACTAGAGATAAGAAAGTACTAAAAACTTTAGGGTCTATCTTGTTTAGCAGGTAGAGTATACATCAAAGTAGGTAATTTCGTAAGTATTCTGATGAGATAAACAAACTAATCTAATAGTTTCGCCTAATATATTTTTCTAACTGTTGCCCGAGGCTTAACTCTCCCATCTCTCCCAGAATATACACTGTAACCGTCACTCTGTGTTCATCTCTGTACGAAAATTCATCAAAATCGGTTCAGCAGTTTTTACGTAAAAACGGAATATTAACAATATTAAAATGATAGATCCGGGATGATGACTGCAATACTTACTTAAAATCTTGAGCTAATTATACAGAGGGATCATTTAAAAAAGTCAAGTCAAAGGGGTTGATAATACCCCGGAGACAAAATACATTTCCTTCCTCTGTCAAATCGTTGTCACATCCTAAAACACCTTAGGAAAATGAAAAGGGGTCTGAAATACCCGTGCTTAATGTTCATATCGTTTCTCATGCGTACCCCTAGCGTACTGGCGTACCGGCGTACTGTCGTAATACGCATTAAACATAATATTCATTCGATTCCATACCTCAACTCGATGAGTGTAATGGCGTGGATACGCTGTGCCTAATGCCATGATTACGTTACTGACATTATCAAATGATTTTGCGTATCCGTATTTTGACGTTAATGTTTTATTAAAGTTACGGTTTCGCGGATAAAATCGGTCTCTTAATGTCTATTGTGAGGCTTGAGTAATAGAATGAAGAAAAAACTCACTGAGGTTTTAGTACATTCATTCCATATAATGTATATGTGTAACTGCTGCATTTTACAAATGGATTGAATTATCTTATTACTTACTATTATTGCTTACTAGCTGTAGCTCGCGGCTTCGCTGGCGTTATTTTAAAATTTGACAATCAAAACGTACATGTGGCACCATCCATTAATTCATATCAATATCATTCTTGTTTACCTCTCGTAGTGTTTGTGTTTAGTGAAAAAATAACAAACAAACTTACTTTTGCATTTATAATTTGTACGGAAAAACGTACATTTATTATTTATAACAATCTTTGATGACATAGCATTACATAGTTCATGCGCGACCTACATTTAATATTTCATCATTTCATGTAAATTGTGTATGATCAGTGAATTAAAGACACTCGCTAATAAAGGTCGTTTTCTCATGACAATATCCATCTCTGACTAGCTGACATCTAGCTCATCTCAATATTGACATTTTCGTGTACCGTGGTCACACAACCCGTACATTATTTATTCTATATTGGAAGTTAGGATATCAACCTGTATGCCCAGATTACCATGACATAACGTGAGATGGAGATGAGATGAAAGAAGTGAGAACGTTCTGAAACGCAAACGGTTACAGAAGGAACAAGATTACTTTTAGTCTGACTTTCAATGTCGATGCCGCTCCATCTAGAGTGGGCGGACTCTTTATTTATAACGTTGCCCTACACTAGGAATTTCTCCCGTGTCGTGGATGCGTTTACAAACACATAAACGCACATACACAAACGCCTATATCCGAAGTAAGTAATTGTAGATCATACAAATATTTGCACGCATTCATTGGATGACTTTCCACCCTAAAAAGTACTGTTTTAAGTGGAATAGCGTAATTTTGTGTTTTCTACATACCCCCATAGAAAATGATACGGATGTGTATGTGGTGCATGGCATGATTGGTACAGTACCTGAGCGATTGACTGTTGTGTTCCGTGTCGCGGGTCCGATTCCCACAGCAAACAAATATCTGTATGATCTACAAGCAATGGTTCCGGGTCTGGGTGTTTTTATTTTGTGAGTTTAAATCTAAGTGTAAAATTTCAAGTATTCCGACAATATATTAAGTAATAAAAGTACATTATAAAGTAAATCTCTTGTGTTGTAATGAATTATCTTTTGCAGCACTGACAAAAATCCCCTACCTTGCTGTTAACAATCTGAAAGAAGCAACATTGTTTATGCTCGTCTATTGGCTATCTCAAAATCAGTATGTATTGTTTTAAAATTGTAAAACGTGAAATTTTTGATAACGTTACAAAATGCGCATCCATTTTTAAATAAAATGATCGATGTCTCCCAAGAGAACGATGAACAGAGCATCAAACAATCAATTGTTTGGTTTTTCAGGATTCAGGGAATGGCAACATGGACGATAAATAAAATTTAGGTACATTTTTAGTAACAAAAGTTTATGGGAATTAGTGTAATGGAAATGGTCGCGGGACGCGGGACAGAACGAGTCTGACAGTCCCTCCCGCTCTGCCCTGGGTGGGAGGACTCATTTGATGATTTTAACTTTAAAAAAAACTTTAATTCTAAACTAGCTGCTCCCGTGGTTTCACCTCCGTTGCTCGGCTCCAATTGGTTATAGTGGGATGTTATATAGCCTATAACCTTCCTCGATAAATGGACCATCCAACACAAAAACATTTTTCCAATTCGAACCAGCTGTTCCTGAGATTAGCACGTTCAACCAAACAAACTCTTCACTTCTCTTCTCTTCTTTAAAATCTTCTTCTTCTTCTTATCGTGTGGTTGATGAACAACCTGGTGTCAGAGTTTAAACCGCCCGTAGGCCTCTGACATGGCTTCACACACCGTTGAAAAATCTCTCAGGTGTGCTGGTTTCCTCACGATGTTTTCCTTCACCGTTTTTAGCAAGTGATAATTAATTTATAATACGCACATGAATTCTAAAAGACATTGGTGCGTGCCGGGGTTCGAACCTGCAACCTTTGACTTGGCAGTCCAACGGTCGTACCACTCGGCTATCACTGCTTTTTAATAATAATAATATAGATTCTACGAGGGCAAAGGGGGCTGTTTTTTTTTTCTTGGTAATATCCACAAATGAGTCCTCTCCCCCCAGGGCAGAGCGGGAGCAACTGTCAGACTCGTACTGACTAAAATCCACGGTGTCCTTCCAGAGCGGGGGGCCCCGTCATTTTGCTGACACTCTTTGAGGCGCGCGTGGAACACAACGCGCCGTCGCGTCGCGTCGACCCGGGCATGGTCCATGGTTGGACAGCGAGTTGCTCATTACTCGCTGCCCGCATACCTGCAAGGGGCCCCCCCGTACAACAAAAGTGATGTTTTTTTGTCGTTTTTGTAGACAATTGTACGGAACTTTGACTACTCGCACTTGGTAGTTGTTCTTGTTTTCTCTTAATTTGTACTAAATTATACCCGTGCCAAGCCTGCAGATCGCTATTCATTGTATAAAATACAAGAAGATCTAAAGCTTCCACAGTCACTACATTGCACAGAAAACGTCGACAAAATCTGACATCCCTGGATTAAGCGGTTTAAATATGACACTAGCCTTTTTAAACCCAAGTTTACTCCGCTTATTGTTCCGTAACACCTGCAACATGACTGATAACGAAACATGAATTGTGAAATAATGAGCATAAGTACTAATTTTCCAGAAAATCGAGTTATAAAGCGGGGATTGAGATTACTGTTAGTTACGCATGTTCAGTTTAGATTCCCGCCTCTATCTAGTACTCTTTGTTTTTTTTTAGTAATGCCCGGAAGACACGGTGGATCATACGGGGGAGATTTGCCTCGCTTGGGAGGAACACCGCCCGTATCCTCACGAAGGCGATAGGTGACAGCGATTTCATGCAGATGTCACATGGACGACAAGTAATTGGTGAGTCGCCGTCCGGTCATGGAACATGCCCGGGTCAACAGCGCGTCCTGTTCCACGCGCGCCTCAAAGAGCTGACAGCAGGGCCACGCCTGCCAGGATCGCAAAACTTTCTAAGCAGGTAACCTTGACGGAACACCGTGGATTTTAGACACTACGAATCTGACAGACTGCTCTACCATGGGCGGGAGGACTCAATTGATGATAGTAACATGCCAAAAGAAACAAAATGGTGAATCTAGTGTTTTTTTTTTCAGTCACAACCACAGACTCGAAGTCTTTTATTGGGGTTCCCATTATGTGATAGCTAATACAAAAGCCATTATGACCTCTATAACTCTTCCGTTAAATGTTACTACAATTTGGTTCGACATTAGAGCTAGTTGATGATAGGTTCCCGCCTAAAGCATTTTTCGAATACCTATTTTATTTTTATCATACTTGTTAAAGCGCCCACTGACATTTCTAAAGACCGAAACGAAGATCCCAGCAATTATTTTCAAATACGTAACGCTAACAAATGTGTCCATAGAAAATAGGTTTCTTTAGATGTCTATGTAACGATATGCTTTTGTTGAGGAGCTCTTACTCATTTTTAATGGACTGACGGATTGAGGGTCACCCTTTTTAATGGAGTATATGAAACTGCGACTGCTGAGCGTGGGGTCCGGGGTTCGATTCCTGGGTCTGGCAAAAATAGTACTTGTAATTGGGTTTTTCTAAAAGACTTTCTCTATCGGCCAGGAGTTTGGAAGTTGACGGTATAATATACCATACAAACACTGTGACAAACACTTAATATTAATTTCATAATAGGCATGCTGACAATATCTTTAAATTTGAAATCTAAGTCCTATTGTGTAGTAATGCTTAACATAAGTAGTGCTTAAACCTTAGCCTCGGTAGTTTGTCTATCTTAAAACTAAACAGAATAAGTCCCAGAAACCCAGATAAAAGATATCCACATCGATTTTCAGTACGACAAAAAAAACCTCATAAAATTCCTCTCTAAAATCCAACACATTTTAAACAGCATATAACATTTGTATTAGCTCCAACATTTCGCCATTTCGCTTCAATTTCTAACGAACACTCCGCGGCATGAAATTTTAGTTTATCGATAACGGAAGCAACCAGATTAACTTTGGCACGAATTCCTCATAAACGTTTTAGGGCATTGATAAGAGGGTGAAGTCGGCCCATCACACAGAGAAGTAAGCAAATGGAGTGATTACATACGGGGTGCGGGCGATCGATGTGAAAGGTAACAGTGCAAACATTTTGTACACAGTCACAGTCGCCAATCGGAAATAAGGGCGTATGTTTGTTTTTAGCCTTGTTTGACGTTTTGTGTACTTAATAGTCTATATTAGTGTAAATAGAATGATTCTAGATGAATTAATGCTGATTATTTTGACGATTTCAATCACTTTAAGCCATTTAAGTTTTGTTACCTGAACTTAAAGGTTTTGTACGTGTGTTTTTACTTATAACGGCGTATAAAGATATAAATAACACGAAAATAAGACTTTTTAATATTATTGTACTGTTTGGAATTGTAATATTTGTAGCCTCCTAATAAGACCACAGCATTCACACCACATGATAATTTGAAAATTTGAGGACTTCATTTAGTATTTATTCTGTGACCCATCGACTAAATTTGCGCCACTATTTGTTAAAATAAACATGTTGAAGTTACGTCATACTTCTAGTTTTAGATATAGACAATCTTATTATCTAGACCTAGTAAGACGAATCTAGGTCACGACCCAACACCTGCAATGTACTTAACGAACGCTTTTTATGAAAGATACTTCTGTTATTGCGTTGATGTTCTATAAAAACGAGTAACATAATATTTATCCGTTATGGCTTTTATTTAGTTATTATGTTACAAGGAAAAATTAGGACTATAAATAGTAAACTAATTAGTAAAACGTTTGATAATGTATGTGAAATGAGCTCTTTTCGTAAGTATATATGTATTCCCCCGGCTAAAGGCAGTAGAGGACACCGTATGGTTTTAGTCAGGCGAGTCTGACGTACCCCTCCGTCTTCCCCAGGCGGAGGAAGTCCATGAAAAAAAAAGTATATAATTATGTATTGTGTTCAATATATAATGTATAATAAACTACGTAGCAACATCATAATTATGTATAATAATATTTCTATATTTACAGTGAAGGAAAACATTGTGAGGAAAATAGCATTTCCTTGATCAATACTTAGGATGCGAACCCACTAGCCTCACCAAGTTTTACCTGGGTGAAACACGGAGACTTCAGATATTGACTTTTTGATTATTGTACAGAGTTTTTTTTTAGTGTGGTAAAATCATCAAATGAGTCCTCCCACCCAGGGCAGGGCGGGAAGGACTGTCAGACTTGTACTGACTAAAATCCACGGCGTCCTTCAATAGCCCTTTACGTACCGGGGTCACGGTAATTCGTTAGTCCCGCGACCCCGACAGGCTTTGGCCCTCTACAGGGGGCCCCGTCATTATGCTGACACTCCTTGAGGCGCGCGTGAAACACAACGCGCCAACCGCGCAGGCCTAGAGCGGATTGATATTTTAGATGTCACATGTCTTGAAATTTTTACCCGTGTTTCACTTAGTTTTTCCATCGGGGTGAAGCACCGGGAGAACCCGTGGGGACTTAGGGTTCGTGCTCCACCTAATGATCAGTACTAATTTCAAGTCGTTCGTGTTTTGCGTTCCAATCCAGAATTTGGCGACCTTCCTAAAGGAAGAGTTTTGGCCGAAAGGAGTGCTGTATCGGAGTTTTGGAGGCCCGCTACGCAACATCTCGCAAAGTAAGTTTTTAAGTTTACTGTTTTAAAATATGTTTTAGTTTTTAATTGATTCTTTAGTTTATAATATTATTGATTTTTATATGACGACACAATTGGCGCAGTGGTTGAGCGATCGACTACTGTGCAACGTGTCGCGGGTTCGAACAAAAATAAAGGACTAATAACATTTTTACAGTCAAATACCTCATTTTGTCATTAAGCCATATCAAATGTTTCAGAAATAAACACTCAATCTAGAACGACAATAACTAAATACGAAGTACGACGTCACAAGGCCTTCGGTGTCAACTGAGCGGAAAATGCTCATTTGGCTTACATAAAATACTTCCCGACTTGTCTACAGGATTATCGTTGATCACCTTACTGGGGCTCCTACTGACTGTGCTGTATTGTTATAATAATAAGGTATACATTGCTCCGGCAATAAGTACTACGTACCAATGTGCGTATCATTATCATTGTGAATTTAAAAACTAAATTATGTAGTTCTACGAAAAAAGAATTGAGATGTCTACGAAGGCTATGGCGTAGCGGCGTAGGTATACTTAAATTGCTACGAGACGGCGACGTAGCTTTTATTTTTTTTAATATCATTAGTTTAGTAGTACCTTGTTTGTTGACCTTCGTGGATTAAGGCCTAGAGTTTTCGGTTCTAGCTGTTTACGTTTGTGAGTTTAAATGTATGATAACACACCCACGATAAAGGATAAAGTGATGATGATGATTCTGGTGAGAAGCAAAGCTTTTAAAAATACTTGTAAATAAATAAATACTGTTTGCTTATTATTGATGGAATTGAGCAGAATTTTCAAATACTAAATCCCGCGTATATATGTATGACGTCACATTTGACGGTTCAGCGTTAAAATATGAAATAACTAGCTGTTCACCGCGGTTTTATCTGCCGCTTTGCTCTTATTGGTCGTAGCGTGTTATATAACCTGTAGCCTTACTCGATAAATAGACTATCCGAAATTTAAATAATTTTGCAATTTGAACCAGTAGTTCCTGAGATTAGCACGACCAACCAAACAAACTTTTCAGCTTTATTAAAGGTACTAAATTAGTACTAAATAATAGAATTACATCAAGTTAAAGATAGATCTACAAATTCTCTAATCCATTCTGTGATTCATGTAGTGATTCTTAAGCCACCTTTAAGCCTTTGTCAAACAGACAAGCGATAGCGAATCGGATCGAGTCCGAAGCGATAACGAACCGATACAAGACGTCAAGCTGGGTGCAGCAAACCGAGGCGTGGCAATTGTAATAGCTGGCTTTTACGAACGATGTCAAACAGAGCAAATACGCTTTCGCCACGTTTTCACAATGGTTTGGTCACGCTATCGGATCGCTTTCGCTTTTCTATGTGACTGGATTCAAACAATTCCATACATTACAAATAAAAACGCCTCGTTTCGCATTCGCCACGTCTGTCTGTTCGACAAACGCTTTAGGCTAAATACGAGTACACACTAAATCGCTTTCACAACGCTTTCGATTCTACAAACGTCGGAAATAAAATATGAATTGCATCGGAACCGGAAAGGCATTGGTAGTTCGAATGGTCTCTTTGTTTCCTTGATGAATATTTTATCGAAGCGATAACAAAGAGGTGCCTCTTGGCGAGGCGACACTATAAAGGTGCCGTCAAAGAAATGTAGATGAAGAACATAGAGTTTATGGAAAAATCTGTTGAAAGGAAGGCAAATGGGAAGCAAAAAGCTTATTTATCTAGTGTTTTTGGCCAACAGGTAAATTTTACCCTGTTTGGCTATATGTATGTAAGTTTTAAATATCTCTTAACGCACTCACAATTGAAGAGAAAATGGGGCAACGCATGTTTTTTTAAAAAAAACTATGGGGTCAAAAGGTCAGGGAAAGGACTGTCCGGCTCGTACTAACTAAAAATCACATTATTGCTTCATTTGCATTTTGCGTTCTAAAGTAGCGGTAAAGTCCGTCCATGGACCATGCCCGGGTCGACGGCGCCTTGTGTTCCACGCGCGCCTCAAAGAGTGTCAGCAAAATGACAGGGCCCCCCTCTAGATGACCAAAGCCTGCCGCGGTCGCGGGACTGTACTAATTACCGTGACCCCGGAACGTAAAGGGCTATTAAAGGACACCGTGGATTTTAGTCAGTACGAGTCTGACAGTCCCTCCCGCTCTGCCCTGGGTGGGAGGACTCATTTGATGATTTTACCACGATAAAAAAAAAGATAACGGTAAAAATATGTAGTATGTCCGGACATGAACTAGCGATATTCTAAATACTTAAATGTAAACTATTTTAAAGTACAATTATACTATAGGCTTGGGTCCAATAGACTTACCAGCTTTGTTGTAGCCATGTTGTTTTTTTTTTTCTTTTTGTTGAAATATGCTCTATGCGAGTTAAAAAAATCATATCTCTCAAAGTTTTAGTTGAACTGAGATACAAATAGGCTTAGTCGAAAGTCAATAATATTGTCTACCGTGTGTATTACAATACAATGTGTTCACAATTCCATAACTATTCTCAAAAATATTGAGAAAGTCGAAAACAAAACAAAAAATTATGCGATTCAACCCACAATTGTTAATTACTACAAAAATACCCCAGACAACTTTTTTTATTTTATTACTAGATCGACAGATTTTGAGCTAAGCAAAAATATAAGATAAAATTCATAACTGTATGTCTAATACTTTAAGAGTTATTGTTGTTTGAACATAGCGTATGCGCAAGCACAAAAGGCCATTTAAAACACATAACATTAACATTGAATTGTATTAAATGTTTTTTCAAATATTAAATGACGACTAAAATATCCAAAGCAGTTGCTCAAAATATAGTGATTACATCACCCGCGTGTCGTATTCGCGTCTCAATCAAGGAGCTGCCAACTAATTGATTTAAAAAGCCTTAGAGAGTTAAATTGTCTGCAAACTGCTGGGTAACAAAAGAATATTTACAAAAAATGGAGTATTCATCCAAATTAATTTTATACACACCTTTACATAATTCAGTCTTATTCTCCCTCGTTGAATCACGAAACAGGTGATTCCTATTTCAAAAATAATGGGCTTATGATATTGAACCCCGATTGTTTTATACCTCATAATTGAATTATTTGATCACTCCGATAATATGACTTTCAAATTGCTTTCTGACAATCTTATTTGCAATTTTTGTCATGAGCTTTTCCTGTAATTTCGAGCGGTTTAAATTAAGAGATTGTCATGTCTTTTCCTGGTCTTTTTTTGTTATTTTAAAATCGATGGAAACATTCAGTTTAAAGAAGCTCGTACTCTGGCTGTGCTACGTTAATTGTCCGAGTTTACTATTTTCATAAAAAGTGCTTATATATACCTATATATATATTTATTTTAATAAAGAAAAGAAACTCGAAAACTTTAAATTATTAAATTATATTTCACCACTTGCACCTCCAAAGAAGCTGACGTAATAAGGTTAAACTCCAAAAAGTCCGAATTAAACTAAGTAAAAAGGTTTTAAGATATTTAATCCAGTTATTAGTCATTCTGTTGTTTAGCAAGGTGATTTTGCCGTCGGCTTTGCCCGGGATTCGCCACATTGTTCCCCAACTAAGGGTTAGCGGGTTTTAACGTCACGAGACAAATTTAAATATTGGTTACGATTTGAATAAATATTGTAGCCACAGCTAATTTATTGTGAAGAGGACACATTTGTTTGTTGTTTTGTTTATCATTTTATTTTGGGTGTGGGGCATGGTGAAGTTTTATGTTGGGTTTACTCAGTCCCTTTACATAAATTAACACTTGAATAATAAATCCGTTTTTACTTAGACAAAACACACAAAATAACCCCGAAAACGCGGAATACGTTAAAACCACAACGAACACAAATCTTTATCCGTTTCCAACTGAAAGTCTAAAAATCCTATTTGTGCAAGGTATTACAGACCACTCTAAAATACCTAGGTTCTAGTTCCTAGTTTTTACTGCTCAAACAAAAAGTTATAACTATTTAAACACGCGTTTCGTACTAAAGGTGAGTGTTCACTAGATAATCGAAGCAATCCGCGGGTCGTGGGCAACTCGCTTGGAAACCAGATAAACTTTCAACCAGCGTTTGCGGGTTAATTTACGAGGGAACATCCAACATGGCCGCAATGCGATTTTAAAACACATTGTGCGATTTTAAAAGTTACTTCTTATAAATCGATGTTGGATTTGTTTTTTAACTTGTGTGATGTTACAATTGGGTTTAGAAAACATGACTTTTTAGTACATATCGTCATTTTACTTGCTTTCAAGGCAGTTGGTATATTTCTCTAGATATGAATTGGTTATGGTAAGTACTAGAACTAAAGACAAATCGAACTCAATACCTGGCAGGGTAGTCACTTTAGTGATGCCCCTGCCAGGCATAGAGTTTGATGATACTGTCAGACTTTAAAATCTGACATTATCGCCCACCGCACCAAGAGCGCCTTGGAGTCATTTGATGATTCTCCACCACAAAATGAGAGCAGCCAAGACTGGGAAATGGGCTGATGCCTATGCCATGCCTGTATTTGTTTCCACCCTTAAATGTAGTGCATGCGGTAGTGTGTGTGTGTGTGTGTGCCTCTTTTTGCAAGTATTGTAGAAATCGTAATATTCATCTATTAACCTCTCGGGTGATTTATAATTGAAAATGATAAAAATCAACGTCCAATGAGCGACTGTCTGTTATGTACAGACGTGTGTACGTAAGGCGCTGGGGCGTTTTCGCTTATGTACACCCGGGTGTACGTAACACGCCCGAGAGGTTAATGGACGTCGTAATAAGGCCATATTAATATAACATTAAAGAAGAGCAAGTAATTTCTATTTTGCAACTTTATTTTTATAATCGGCACATTTATTATTTACCGCCATATGACGCTGAACTTCTATTACAATAACTATAAAATACTAGCTGTACCCTGCCCCACTTCGCTGTGGCACAAAAAACTGTTTTTTCAACAACAAAAAAATAGATAAAAACAATCCTTGATGCGGTTTATATATCATGCTAAAATTTCTTCTCATGTGACTGCGTCATTACGACTGCGGTTGTCAGCGAGTGTTATCCTCGCTTCCGGTAGATGGCGCGGTCACTGGTACAGAGCTGATCGTTAAAAAAACTGTTTTTTCGCGGTTGCGGATATGTGACTGATGCAAAAAATAGATAAAAACAATCCTTGATGCGGATTACATATCATGCTAAAGTTTCAGCTCAATCAGTGCAGTACTTTTTGAGTTTTTAAAGCATACACAAACCAACATAACATTTTTATATATATAGATAAATAGATAAATAATACAACAATTTTGAAAGTCGACTTTTTATTTCTTATTTTTAAACAAAGCCCTTTTGTTCAAAGCCCAGTCAATCTGTGCTTAATAAGTCCGAAAATGAACCCCTGAGGGCTTTTTTGCTCAATAACCAGCGTAAAATTACGCCACAGCCCAAGAATTGTAGTATTTACAATAAAACCAATGTTGGTGAGAACAAAAAAAACTCATTGAGGACTGGAAATGTCGTTATTAAGCCGGCTGTGCTCACTTCAGAGGCGTTTTCTTACAAAAAGATGTTTCCAAGTTGGAAATACTCGCTGTCTTTTCTTGAATTTGTTAGAAATATTTTTTTCTTGCGTGGGCACAAAGTTTTGCCGCACTAAGATAAACAGGTAGGTAGAGGTTTCGTGTCGGGTTTCAGTGATGCTTTTTATTTTCGTTCTGTTAAGGAGAACTGTGAGTAGCTAGCGGTTTTCTTCTGAATTTTCGACAAAACTAAAGAAGACAAATCCTACGAAAGGTAACTTACAAAAAAACTGTCGTTTTTCAAAACTTGAATAGAAGAAAATAGATTGTACTAAGCACCTATGTTATGCCCGCGATTTTGCCTTTCATGCAAAATCCGTTCAGTACCTACCCTTTGTGTGAATGAATCCAATTTCACATTTCAAATAGTGATGAGTTAAAATTATTTTTCGAAACTTAGTGGAAAATGGTCACCAAAACGATTCGCTGCCTACTAATACATAAAGGATATGTCTCTTCTAACATGTGTCTGCGCCTCTTTAACCACTTCATAAACCCCTATATGCGTAAATAGCTAAATATACACAACATATGTACATTAATTATGTATCAACAATCCTAAATATTCACTTAGCGGTACCTTATGTGCGCACCTGTTTAAACCAGACAACCCCAAAATTTATTTCAAGGCTCGCCCAACATAATTACTTTTAATCTTGCTCTTTCATTACTTTATCTAGAATTCAGCCACTTATCTCTTAACTTCATCGGTCGTTAAGAGTCACCCAACAGTCACCTAATAATTTACCTTATTTTATAGCTAATATTATCTACATTATCTTTTTCAGTAATCGGTTTTCCAGAAAATGAATCCTCGAAATACTTTTAGTTTGATTAATTCTAAAAGTACTTGTCGGTCTCGATTAAGGACCTTAATCTAAAGAGATTGCTACGAATCAATAAAACTTAATATAGAATAAGTCTAGAATATTTCACATATTAGAAAATATACTATCATAGGAGCAGATAATCCGGGCCCTTAGTGGTAAAAAATGCCAGTCAGTTTGAGCGGCTAGTGCGTCTTAGGCCATTCAATTTGTCGCAGCCAAGAGAGACCCTTCTCAATACGTAATTGACACAAGCTTATCCCCAAACTTAGAACCACAATTTGTTCACATTTCTGTAAATAGTGATTCGCTATTTTCACTCGCTGCGTCTATGAGTTTACAGAGAGAGAAGAACGTATTGGTAAACAAAATTTTGTCCTAGAAACGAGCGATTTTCACTTACCTTCAGGAAATGATAAAACCCACGCGCAAGGTGAAAGCTTTGATATTATCTAAATTTTCGTGAAATTATCTTGTTCGTAATTTAGGTAGATACCTCCGAACAGAATTACTCGTGTAAAAAGGTTTTACTGAGAACTTGTAACATTTATAATATCCGCTTCATTTTTTGTAAGGTGAGATTATGAAAATAGGGCTTCTTAGGTAAAAGAATGAGTGAATGAATTTCCACAATTTTTTAAATTATTATCTCTATGACATAAATAAAAATGTACAGCGCACAGGAGCAAGCGAAACAAAATGTTCTAACTCGGCTAATCACAAAAAGAAAATTCTAAGATAATAATTCACACCCTTGAAAGCTTTTAAAGTTTCTCAGCGTTCAGTGTAACTTTGTTTTAAAAAGCCATTACTCATTCTTTTGTTAGCGATTGTGACGGCAAATTTTTCACGATGAGACAAATTTTGAGAATAAATTAACCAGTGTTATAATCTTGTGCAATAAAAAGCAAAAAGAAGTTTTCGAAGTTTGTTTTCAAGTGTACCTGTGGCTGTGAGGGGCGATTTAATTAATTTTGTTAAGTTTGTGAAACGATGCATTGTTTGAGACAGCAGCATAATTGTATACCCTCTCATATGTGAACTTTGGTTTGACTTATAAGGACCTATGTCCCTAAAGCCTAGGGTTTTTGACCGGTCAATGCGTATGACCAATAAGGTCATCCCTTAAAAGTTGTTTTGTTTACGAGTATACATGTTACATATATTTCCATGAAAGACGTCCAGCGTTTTTGGTTGTAAACGTGACCGACCACAAAATTAAGTCCCATTTAACGTCCTAATGATATTTTGATAATATTCCCTTTTTTAATTTTTTTTAATGAAATGCTTGTCATGTTTAACGTATTTATTTGGATAAGTATTAATATTATGTTTATAAAATACCGTCGCAAGTAATAAATTATTTTAAAACTAATTTCATTTCAAAGGTTACGATGTGTTAACCTTAAAAGATGGACAAAGACTGTCGCGGATTTTTTTAGAACTTTTCATGAGGAACAATTCCGTCATGCATGATTTTTGCGTGGCATAAACCATTTACACAGCGCACGTTTAATTTTTCCAGATTTTGCAATATCTTTCATTGCTGCTCTTCTCCTATTGGTCATACCGTGATGTTTTATAGCCTATAACCTTCCTCGATAAATGGACTATGCAACAAAAAAGATGAAATTTTTTGTATTCAAACCAGTAGTTTCTGAGATTAACGCTTACAACTAAACAAACAAACTCTTCTGCTTTGTAATATTAGTATCGAAGTATAAATATCAAGATCTTAAATATCTCTCTATTAAGAACACGACTTCAAACCAAGCAATGTTGTTTTTACAACAGTGGAGAAATTTTTGACCTCCAATTTAGACTTACATCAAAATTGAAGGTCATAAATTCCTCGGCTAATTCTACATACAAAAAAAATCTTCCTCACACAACCACGCTTATGATTTGATAAATTAAGTGTCCACTTAAACTTCCTTTGTTTGGAGTGTTCTAAAAGTATAATAAGGCTTTTTGGAGTCTCCCTTCTTGTTAATCTACCTTCATTAGTCACGGCTTTGTTACTCAAGGACAACAAACATATCTATAGGTACCTTTATAACTTTAATTGGCCCTTGTTTAGTTGAATCGTGGCTTTAAGAATTATTAGGCGTTTTAATATGAATTCTAATTTTAAAATAAATGAGACCAGATTGTATGACCATAATGCCATTAAATCTGGGTAGGCCTTTGGTGTGAGATACAACATGTGTCCACACACTTGCGCCATCTCATCTTCCTAGTACAGCGTGTTGTGCTGGCGCTGCTGCTACAGTTGCTGAATACTCCAAACGGCGCAAATACATTGGATTAGCTAGTAGCTACGTGTTTGAGCCGTTTCGGGTTGAAACTCTAGAGCCATGGGGTCCAAGCGCTCACAAAGTTTTCAAGGATATCGCCAGGCGATTAGTCGACTCTTCAGGTGACCAGTGGGCTGGCCTTTTTCTAGGCCAACGAATCAGCATTGCCAGACAACGTGGCAATGCTGCCAGTGTTCTGGACACTGTTCCCGTTGACAGCGTTGTGGACGAATTCTTTGACGTCTTTTGAATGTTTTTTCTTTTCTTTTTATTTTATTTTTTGTATAAATTACTAGTTCGTTTTTATTTCTAGTTTAGATTATGATTATGTATAATACACATGAATAAAATATGTATGAGGTTTCAAAAAAAACGGTATTGTCCTTTGTTGTCAATTTTGGTATTCTTTGTGGTGAGCGTTCTGTGTGCAAAGATGTTTTATTTACATTAAGTAAAAAAACGAGATCATTCACTTTTCAAAATTCGGCCCTAAAGACAAAGTTCTGGAATAGAGTACGGTCTTAATATAGGGCGGTAATAAAAAATACTCGAACTGACTTGCAGACATTTTTTTCATTGGCTTTAAGTTTTTGTCTGAAAATGAATGAGCTGCTCTAATAAATACTGGCAGAGCTTATCACTGTCCCACTATGTAAAAGAATTAGGCTTATGTCATTCCCGATGCTCTGTTGTTTCACAGAATTTCCACCAATAGGATTAAGGCGTGACAGAACTGTCAACGTCCCCTTTGTCACGTCACTCACACATACAAAGTTGAGGGGATTATACTTACCTAATAAAATAACACTAATTATCCAAAGTCCTAGCAGTAAGGGAACGGAAGGCAAAAACACAAATCACAAGATAACGCCGCTTGTAGTGGCACGGAAGTTTCCCGAAAATTTTCAACTTTGTTTCATAAACTCATTATTCATTCTTTTGTTGGTGTCTCGGCTCCACTGCAAAATTTTATGACACGAAAAGAAATTACTTGGACAAATTAAAACGCTTTGTAATCTCGGCTGGCGTCGCTGATAAAGATTTTAAATAAATACCCAGGTTTAACCAGGTGCTTCTACGGGGGCTTCTTTAACACGAAGGGAAAAGTTTGATATCGAGGGAAACTTCGCTATCGGTAAATATTTCCTCTTTTTAAATTCGTTCCTCTGTCGTAAGTTTAATTGGACTATCATTTTTTTAATGTACGGTGACTTAATCTTAATTACTTTGTCTCGCTAACTGATAATTGCTGGTAGCTATTTAATTCTGTTTTACAATCTGTCGATGGCATTGTAAGCTGTATTTATTTACACATTATTTTACATGGGCACATAAGCAGATTAATATGCTAAATTAATGATAAACGTTTTTAAATCAATGATCCTTCATGTACCATCAACCGACGACAGTCCTAATAAAATTGTAAATTAATAATTATATTGCATCTCGGTCGCTTTATTGATCCCGATCTTTGTCTGTAATCAATCAACGACCGAATTTTCCAATTCGAATCTTAAAGATGTCCAATCACAGGCGAAGAACACGGATCTGGATTTAATTCATTACACCAATGCGGTTTAACTGACAGAAACCATACCTAGTTTCCTCACAATGCATTCGAATCACTAACCTCAAGCAAAACAGAAGACGAACGCGCCCACAAGTTTACCAAACACAAGCATTGCTTAGCAACAATCCCATGATGAATCCTAAAGGCTTTACCGAACAGCAAGCTAGCGAGTTAACGCGTCCTTAGCTTGCTTACTTACTTTTAAAGCACTCTGCCTTAAAAACGCCTGCAAAGCCTTAAAACATTCTTTTATTTTATTTTATTGGCATTTACTCCTGTTTCGCCGAAACATCACCGTAAGATCGTATGTGTGACCACAAGAGATTGTAAGTGTGTATTGACCGTAAGATGACAAAGACACTAGCGTTGCGTCAATGATCGTCAAATGAAAAATGACTGCAGTCGTGGCGGTAGTATCCGTCCGCAATTTGATTTCGATGTTAGTTACGATCGGACATCTGTTTCCGTGCCCGTGTTTTCGTTGACAGTCTTAAGGTCGCAGATCCTGTCCGCACTCTATTTTTTTCTTTTCTCAAAAAGCCTTAAAACAACAACCACACAACATGGTTCAGACAGAGATACAAACAAATAGTACAATCCAGTTCATTATAACAGTACTTTAATTACGAACTTGTCCGAAGTGTCGTCGCGACAATCAGCGTTGCATCTCAAATATTTATACAGAAGTAAAGCTGGAGTGAAAACAAGCCGTATGGCATCTGCGCACAGTTGAACGTGGAGTTCCAAGGTAAATGAGATGCGATGTGCTGAGCGGGGACATTGTTTTAAGTCATATCTAGTCTCTTGTTCGTTCTAAAGTTCACTTTTAATTTCGGTGCGAGGGTGCTTAGGTTGGGTTCATACTGAAGGTAGATTTTAAAGCTTTAGGTTTAATTTTTTTAAATATGCTTTTTTAATGAACGTGTTTATGAACCACTTAGAATGTTACGAGTCCCATTGAGCCTTGTTGATTTAGTAGGCGTAAGCGCAACTGTTGAGCTCAAGCTCAACAGTTGCGCTTACGGTGCTTGCGGTCCTGGTTTCGATAAGGAATTTCTCAATAGCAGCTCTTTTTTTTAGCGTGGTAAAATCATCAAATGAGTCCTCCCACCCAGGGCAGAACGGGAGGGACTGTCAGACTTGTACTGACTAAAATCCACGGTATCCTTCACTAGCCTTTTACATTCCGGGGTCACGGTAATTCGTGAGTCCCGCGACCCCGGTAGGCTTTGACCCTCTAGAGGGGGGCCCCGTCATTTTGCTGACACTCTTTGAGGCGCGCGTGGAATACAACGCACCGTCGACCCGGGCATAGTCCATGGTCGGACAGCGAGTTGCCCATTACTCGCTGCCCGCATGCCCGCGCCTACGGTGGCCTGAGATGGTCTACCGACGTCCGTCACCGTGGACGTCTACCACTGCGGCTGGGCAATAGCAGCCCTGGAGTCTGAATTCGTCGTCAATGGCAACAAGTACACCTGAACAATACTTGCAGATGTGGGTGGACTATAAGGAGCATACCATTTCGATGTTACAGACGTGATCTATCGTATCGACACTCATCATAATCATTATCATCTTATATTCATCCACTGCTCCCATAGGCCTCTTTCAATATACGCCAATGACCTGAGTCTGAAACTTTCTCCTCCAGTCTTCGCTGGCTGCCTTTAGCAGATCCCTCAACCTGCCAGCGAGTGTCGACGCGTTTGCTTATTCGTGGTCTCCACTCTAGTCTTTACGCGATCACCCCAACGATTGGATGCCCTACGAGAGAAGTGGTCAGTCCACTGCCACTCTAGCTTACTTATTCTTTGAGCTATGTCCGCAACGACAACATAATTATGTCGACACATGCTTGGTGTATACTAGAGTGTGCGCAGTCTACTGTTTACAGCTCAAACAAAATTAACTTTTATTCAAGTTCCTTCCCTCAGTCAGTTTACAATGAGCTTGCATGGCGCTAATTAGACTGGAGGACAAATTAATGACGTGTATTCAGGGCTTTTTGTCGCCATGTGAACTGGGTGCTAGGTTACACAGTGAGACGGAAATGGCGCGGCATTTGTTACTGACACAGAGGATTGAAGATACAGAGTGTTATTAGAGAACATTGACATTTGTTCTGACAGAATTATTTGTAGCAGAATTATTTGTAGTTTTAACAACGGCAAAAAAAAAAAACGGCTTTTTAAAATAAAAGTTTATCCCTGAATGTTTTTACTGATTATCAGTATGCAAATAAATGGTGCAAAGTAATTTGGTTGTTTTTATATATTTTTGCAGAACACAAAACATTTATGTGGATCATGAAGAAACAAAACGTGTGTGTGTAGTCAGTGGCCTGCTGTGTGAGGTGAGAGTAGAGTAAGTAGTTTGTAAATCGTTCTACGAGTACCTGTACGTTTAAGTGTGTTTTTTTTTTACTGATTTGCTGCTCAATGTTAGTCTAAAGACAAAAACGTCGAGTACATAGTGAATGGAATGGCTCCGTTTGCTACCTACTCGATGTTTTTACCATGGACGCATTGTCCAGTCGCACCTCTGTGGATTGTTCGCGCGGATATTTCGCGACTCACAGAGTGTTTGAATTGTCACAAGCTTCCGTATTGTTCCGTGGTTTATTTAACACCGTTGTAATTTATCTGGAGTTCACGTTGTAATTAAAGTTGTTTCATCGAGTTTTAATTTACAAAAAAGCTTACTTACTTTTATTGAATAATTAGATACTGCTGGCAGCATCCCTCCTGTCATGGTTGGAAATTATCCTACAGGAACATTTTATATATAAGTAACTTGTGACAATTGAGGATAATGTAGTATTCCGTTAGTGACAGTTTTTTTTTTATCAGATCAGAAGTTCCGAAGGTTTATTTATGTTATGATATTTTACGATTTAGAATATTTTACTTTGTGTAAATATGATAAAGGTCTTTAAAAACCCTTTTTTTACCTCAAACAACAAAAGTTCACTAACAATAAATTGTTAAAAGTCAGCAACAATTCTACCTCGTATAAACAAACACGAGTCACGACACCTCTATACAGGTGAACAGTAATGAAAGTGACAGAAATATTACCCCCTGTCCGTCCACTACACCAAGTGGAAGCGTTTACACAATGGCCACGCATTCGAGTGACTTGGCAGACAGAAGCTCGGCTTGACTTGGCAGCTCAGAAGCCTTGGCACTCTGATTAAGATAACACCTCCCGCTTTGCAAGCAAATGCTCCTTCGTCAAAAGCGCGGCTTCAAAGAGATGTGTTGACTTTTGAAATGTTAGACGCGTTGCTACTAGGTGTGTTCCACGTGAGCGATTTCACAGCCAACTTTCAGTGGGTACAGCGTCGGTTGTTAGGGACGGTTTATACTGTGTTGGCAGTAGACTGGTGCTAAACTTCCATTTTGGTACCTAAAATAGAATAAGGATTGAAGCAAAGAAGAAAGCAGAAAGCTTTTGGTAGCTTCGACGAGGTCAAAGAATGAGTTTCAAAATGGTGCTTAAAGGATGATAATGAAAGGTTAACAATACAAAGAAATACTAGGTAGTAAAGTAGTTTTCAAAATTTCTCTTCCAGCGTGGAAGAGAAACTTTGAAAACTATGCCGCCATGCGGTGAAGTGGATCTCAGGTGCATGGGCTTATATGAACCCATGAATATCGCCACGCTACGCGGACGTGCTGTGCCACCGCTTTTCCGCGCGGAACAGTCACATAGTTAATTTACTTCCCTGCCTCCGCTCCACCGCGCGGACGAGTGGTGTCATATAAGAGTTGCTTTTTCATAAAGTATTTATGAAGCTAAGCTCTGTTGGTGGTTCGAAGACTGACTCCGCAATGCAAACCCACTTTACGCACAAACAAAAACAAATGTTTGTATATTCGTCCATTTCGATCCGTAAAAATGTTATATAACATTAATTCTACTTTATTATCCCTTTTAAAGAGACTTATAAATATTTAAGTGGCCTCACGTTATGGTTTGCTTAATTATAAAATTAATTTCTCTTCCTGACCGCTGCCGGTTTAAAAATATCTATTAAAAACTCTTCAAGGAAAAAAATACATTATGAGGTCTAAAATAACATTATACAGTCTCATTAATTTACTGTAATTTGAGCGTTATTACGTTAAAAAACGGTTCCACGTTTCAGTTTTACCGAACATTCTGGTACGAATCAATGACCAGCCTTCATTAAAATCGGAGATTTTTATCTAATTTAATTACAACGGCTTTATTCGTGAAAGTGATATTTTTAACACGAAATGTAAAATAAAATTTTACGAGGCTCGAACAATGCGTATGGACCTGTAACCTTGATAATATTGAAAAAATATTCAGAGATGAATATTATAACGTTCATTGTTAAAATGTTATAACATTTTTTGTTTAAAAGCTCTTACTTAGACTTCAAAAGAAAACTCTGATCAGCTTCTATGTTTTGTTATAGGCTCATGGTTACTGTGTAAACTGGTCAAGGTGGGTAAGAAAAACATCAGAAAGTTGAATTCATATCTTTTCCATAACATGTAGTGTATAAATTAAAGAACTGTCTTTTAGTAAGTCCAGCATAAAAGCGTCATTTTCCAAAGAAAACTTTATACATACAAAAAAACCCCAGTTTACATATAAGGCATGAATATAAGTGGCCGGCTAATAGACATACAGCTTGTACTGACCCGGCCAGAATGCTAAGCACCATAACGGACTTTGCCAAGCTCTTGGTGTGCTCAAAGCCCAAGCTCAAAGCTTTGTGATTCGCTAACAGGTTCCGTTTGCTTATGATATTTTAGACTTCACGGTCCAACTTTTGTGCGCTGTGACTTACGAGGATGCTGCGCTGTGTTGATCAAATTAATATGAGTATGGTACACTTGACGAACAATGACACGTTATGTAATTAGGAACTAGTTATCGCTATGGACCGTATATTTATACTCCTTTAAAGAGTTTGTTTCTTCTGCTACGATTCTGAGAATATGTAAGCAAGTTACCACGGCCTTGGAATACATGAGGCAGCTGAAGGAGCAGGGTAGACTTTTGGTCAGTAGAGGGTCTGTTCCGGTCCACCATTTAAAGATTTTACATCTCAAAAGTTGCCAGGACTAGTTGCAAGTTATTATAATTGTGCAAGTCATTATATAAACTTGTTATATTTAAGCAAGTTATTGAAAGCCTGGAACGGTAAGGGCAGCTTAAGGGATTGCCTTGCCTCAACCTAGAGCAGGGGCATGCGGACGGTGAGTGGTTGACTCGCCGTTTTATAGCTAGTATTTATTTAAATATTCCCATTAGAAAGAAAAAGATCTGGCTGGAGTAACGTTACGCCAGCAGGAAATGTTTTTGTGAAATAATTAAAAAACTATAAGCGCAACAAATTTAAAAATGTGAGCAACAATTACAGAAGCCGCACAACTAATTATCTATACGATTCAAATGACCATTTTCGACAACATCTGGCTGGGGTAACGGACACTTCCGAGGCACGGAGGAAACTCGGTATGACAGATGGTCACCCATACACAGACCAAACCTTGGCAAGTGCGGCTTAATCCAGAAGATCAGCCTGTGCGGCTGTTATTATTTAGCCACGAGCTCCTTGTTTAGAATATTTACTCAAATTACAGTTATTACAAAAGTAGTCATTTATTATTTATATGGTAGGGCATTGCTCTGTACAGCCTGTCAAAAACTCACTAACTTTTTCAAACAAGCTAAATATTTATGAAAAAGTAGTGACAGTGTCTCTCAAAGTTACATAAAAATCGACTTTCTTAAAGTAATTTCTCTTAAAAATTTCGGATCTCCCGTTGAAGCACCAAACACGTTATAAGGTCACAGGCGAGGAGGACAATTTGTTTAACTTTTCAGCTTACATTACCCAAGATGAGTTTCCCGGTTCTCTTATGAAAGTCGGTCGGCCACTTAGCGCAACCATAAAAGTTAAATGCTTCATAAATCATACTGGGGGAGGCAGGACTCAGGAGCTGCTGTAATGAACTGGCGTCTTATTAATAATAACTTGTTGACGGTTGAATCCCTAAGAGCTGGATATTAACTCGACACGAAACATAGTAGCATACTATATTTTAAAAATAAAATAAAAATTACAATTTATAATCCATCCGACCGATTTCGGCCACGATGGCCCATCTCAGCAAAAAATAGCCATCTGCTCAGGAGATATAACAGTACACAAGTGTGTGCGCAGGTACAGGTGCACTCACTTTTCCTTAACTCTCATAGTCCGACGGGATGGTAATCCGACACGACCGTTTCCGAGGCAAAGGAGTATTATAAGAGGACACGTCATCGACACCTGAAGAAGGTAGCTGGAAGTGGCTGGATGATAAAAACCGAAGGTCGTGCGCTATGACGCTCCTTTAGGGACAGTTATGGCCAGCAGTGGACTGCAATAGTGTGTAATAAAATGGCGGTATAAATCACGAAATAAAAGCATTTATTTCAAGCAGGTCAGTTACAGGCACTTTTGAATTGTCAAAGACAAATAAAAATGTAATTAAACACTGCAAAATGATGGTACTACAGTCCCAGTCACAAGAGATAGTAACTGTGAAAGTACCGTAGATGTCCATTCCAAAAAGTAGATCTCTATGGAGAAGAACGGGCAAGAAACACCATGGACACTCTTTTTAGATCCTCAGAATTATTACAGAACCTTTGTAAAATTCATGAAATAGTTAAAATTAAGGATAGTTTTGAGTTTCCGATATTTTATCACTAGACGAAATAAACTGGTAAATAATTAGGCTTCTTAAGTTCTTCATTTAAATAGAATAGTTAAAGTTAAATTATAGTTTTAAATCAAAGTCATGGTAATCATTTGCATCGCACGACTCTATAAAAAGGCACTGGAGCACAAAGGGCAACCGAAGGAACAGGATGAATATTCAATCAGTACGAGTCTGAAAGTCCCTTCCTCTACAACCAGGGCTAAAAGACTCATTTGAATGAACCAAAAAAAATTTAACTGGTTATGCATATTTATCTGTTCCACCTCGTATAGTGTACGTGTCTTCGTTAGCAAATTATGTTGCGCTAACTAATTGACGACTACAAGGAGACTTGTAGCCTCTGCAAGTCAACTTGCTGCAAGTTTGCAAGTCAAAGTTGTGCAATTAAACTTGTCAATGGAAATCTATCGTATCATTATATCTACACTAATATTATAAAGAGGAAATATTTGATTGTTTGTTTGTATTGAACAGGCTCCGAAACTACTAGACCGATTTCAAAAATTCTTTCACCAATCGAAATCTGCTTTGGTCCTGAGTGGCATAGTCAATGAGGGGGGGAGGGGTGAGCAAGCGAAGCCGCTGGCAAAAGCTAGTTATATTCTACAAGTGAAAGTTTGGTTATCTTTAAAGTCAAATATTAAAATTCTTGATATTAAAAAAAATGGAATACGTGTTATTTAATCGCTAAAGTTACGTTCGAATAATCGAAAATGAAATGAGAGGTGCAAATGAACATAGATTGACAGGCCTGTTGGTCTAGTGGTTAGTGACCCTGACTGCTATGCCGGAGGTCGTGGGTTCGATTCCCACCCCAGGACAAATGTTTGTGTGATGAGCACGATCATTTGTTCTGTGTCTGGGTGTAATTTATCTATAATATGTATGTATTTAGAAATATATAAGTATGTTTATCAGTTGTCTAGTACCCATAACACAAGCTCTGCTTAGCTTGGGACTAGATGGCGTTGTGTCATAGTTGTGGAATATTTAAAAAATAAAAAAAATATAAAATGATTGTGTAAGTAATTTTCCCGGTGACCAGTAAATGTAGAATGAAACTGAGTGAATCACTCGAGTGAAGCGTCTAAAATCGAAATACACACACAATACAATATACACAATACTCTTTTTTCGAATGTAAAAATTGGCAAATGAGTTCTCCTGCTTTAGGTGGATCGGAGGGAACTATTAGACTCTTACAGACTAGAAGACCGTGGTATGCTGCTAAGACAATACCGTGACCCGCGAGATCAACATCTTGAAATCACGATCCAATGAGAAAAACTTTCTCAATTAGATCCATTATGGATTTGGCCAATGGATCGTCTTAGAATGGACCGACAATCGACGAACCAACTCTACAAAATGATCTCCCCACTTTTATTGATCCAATTTAAATTGTAAGTGAGCAAAATTCCAATTATTGCCCTTCTACAAGGCAAATTTTCGGCAAACAGAGGATGAAAGCTCCCAATCAGTCAGAAATTGTTTGCCTTACAAACTCTCGTGGCTCGATCCTCGGCCAACAACTGGCCTTGTGCGCTAAGCACCTAACTTACTTACCGTCACTTATACTTGAACTAACCATTGAATAAGGGTTCAATTAGTCCAGAGACTTACTTGACGGACCTTTGACCTATTTTAAGAAATATATTAAGCTCGTATTTTTAGTCGTTAACTCAGCTTAAGTCGAGCTCAACATTCCCCCAACTTATATTAGGCACATATACAACACACATTTTGTTGTAAATTAATAGATAGTTTAATTTATTTATTTAAACATTTTACGTGACCAAAGAATTTAGAGTGATGAAAAGAATTTAGTTGGCGTTTTGAGTATGACCGGTTGTCATGACAACTGAGTCCTGATGAGCTGAGCAATCGATCTAAGTCGAGTCTTGAAATACCAGAGTATGCTACATAAATTGAATAAGTACGAGTACCTATCTAGAATTCTTTGAAGGATTTGTACAAAGTGATCTAGTTTCATGAAGGAACTGCGTAATATTTATTTATAAGGAACCCAGTTTTGATCTCTGCAGCTTGTATTAATAAGCCCCTGACATTTGAAAGCATCCTTCTTAGTATCGAATTAAAGATTCTGAGAAAGAAGTTCTTTTGACTCGCTGGTACTTCACTCTGTTCGTTTATTTACCATACATTTAAAAAAACATGTCCATACCAATATTTTAAAGCTGATGTTTTTTTGACGCGCTAATCTCAGCAACTATCAACTCTGTAGAATGAATGGTTTGAATGCACAAAATCTTTTTGTGGTGCATGTCGGATCGGGATCACGGTAGTAAAACTGAGGGGAGCAGCTAGTGTTTTAATTATTTTTAAACGCAATAACGCATGCGACGCGCATCGTAATGATTATTTTTGGAAATAAAAATTTTGTTGCAAGTGGGATTTGAACCCGCGTCTTCTGACCTTTGTCTTGAAGTGGGACCTACCTAGTGCGACGGTTTGTCTCAGGTAGATATACGAGTCAACAACTTCTAAAACCGTGTTCCCAACTGACAATGGGGTGGGCACAACATGGCCATTGCACATTACCTTTGTCTTGTCCATGTTCATTTTAAGACCCACCTGTTGCGATCGAGGTCGCCGAACATCGTGCTGAGATCTTCCATCGACTTTGCCATGACAACAATATCGTCGGCAAATCGAAGGTGGGTGATGTACTCGCCATTAATTTTGATGCCGAGTCCTTGCCATTCCAGGAGCTATAACCGGACTACCCCGTTTCAAAATCAACTAGAAAAGGTCTTTAATTCAACCCACATTAAGTTCATTGTAATAATATATCATTACAGACATTATCCACAGGTAAAACCACAGAGTATAAAATTTCCTTACACGCCACACAAGTAGGAAACGATGAGCGAACAACATGAATTATGAACGGCGGTAACGCGTTGCTCCAACAAGCTACCGCAACACGCTACTGCAACTTGATACACTATTAGCATCTTTAGCTTTTAGTGGTGTGTTGCTAAACGACTTCTTGATGGGTGTCTTTAATTTGTTTGTTTAATCTTTTCTCGGGTATTCGTGGAAGCGTTGCACTATGGGCCAGTACCGTGCATACCGTCTCAAAAATAGTTTTTGGTAATGTTCCATATTGAATAATTCGTTAATGCACATGTCTAACTAAATGTCCAATGCATATTACGTAGTAATTAAAATCCATTATTTATTGATTTTTACTATTAGACTAAGGCTTGCAAGTTGACGGTTAAAAATATGAGAATAATGTAGATCACAATTCCTCCAGTTCACATGATCATATTTTCATTAATTTCACAGCAAATGTATAAGTGTGATATATGGTTAGAATCGTTAGTAAGTACTCTAATTAAAAATAATTTAAGTGAAGCTTTTTGTAAGAACTGGAAAGGTATAGAATGTTTATTTCGGGACTTCATATTTTAATCTTATTAGAAACTTCAAATAGACTTTTGACAGTTAGCCGTGTCTACCCATGACGTAATTTTGGTACTGTTACATAGAGCAACTTATATAGAAGACAGGGCAGTAAAAAAATTCTGCCCGAATCTGCCCCCCTTGAAATAAATCGAAAAATCCCAGATGGGGGGAAAATACAAAAAAAAAACTAAAAATATTTTAAGTTGTGATTGATGAGATTTTTGGACAGTTAGATTATTTTTGACTTATAATTCTTCAATAATATTATCTGCAAGAATGTCTCTTACACTGTTTACCAAGTGGGATGTGATGGTTCATCGGGACAAAGTGAGTATAAACAAGTTTTAACAGATGAGAGTGACTTTGTCTCACATGTCAATTTATTTAAAGAATCTTTGATACCGATAAAGCTAACTGACATAAAAACGAATGAAGTTATTTGGAAAAATCCGGCTTGTTCTTCTATTCATAATTTGCAAAAGAAACGCCCGAGAAAATCGATCAGTGGTTGGTGATATTAGGGTTCAAATTGAAAATTTGCGAACTTCAAAGATACACAGGGATGAGCAGGTCATTGAAATAAGGCACGAGCTATTCCTAATTATGGTGGATGGAAAAGTTACACAAGTTTTAACTGACACAAATTCTGGATCTGTGTGTACAGTGTGTGGGGCTAAAAAAAAGCGAATTGAATAATTTGTAGGAGATTGAATCAAAGCCAGATAATATAAATGCATACGAATACGGTTTGTCTACGTTGCATCAGGTATGTGGAGTTAATTTGTCATACTTCAAACAACCTTTGCTGCGAGAACTCCGGAAGATAAAAAAAGCAAAGACGACAAGAAAAAGCTTGTACAACGTTTAAAATACAGGAGTTCACGAGAAACTTATTAAAAGGTTTCTGTTATTCTCCAGAGTTTGGCATCCATATTGCTGTAAATCCAGAAACATTTGGTGAATATGCTCTCACAACCGTACAACTGTACGTGTATGCCTTCTTCAGTACATAAAATCTAAATACGAGTACATGGGGAAAGTATAATTAGATATTTTGCTGTTCTGCCTATTGGTAATTTATCTGAAGATGCCCAAGAATCTCGAAACAGATTACAAAAAAAATTGCTTGTATCACGCAAGAAAATGCTCTAAATCAGCAACGAATCAAAATGTATTTCATGGTCTTCTATTTACATCAGATCCTTATGTATCAAGTATCAGAAAAACATCAGTGAGTATTTCCAAGAAATTGTTAGACGAAGCCAAGAAACTCTTAGATATTTAAGTGGAAGTAGGTGTTACATTAATTTTAAAATATTTTTTTGGATTTAATTATCATATTATATTTGTTATTTAATTAAATTTTAGATGTATATATAATTTAAAAAATATTTACAGAAGTAATATCATTAAATTGTAATTGAATTAGCTAAACAAACTATGGTTTAATATGAAAAAAATACATTTCTATTTTTGTTTTATTTTTTAAATATTATAAATTCAACATTTGACAAAACGTGTTACAAAATTGGATTGTATATATATTCGAGATACTACGTGCCAAATTTGAACTATTTATTTCAATTAACTTAAAAGTTACAGATTTTTGAGACGGTACGCACGGATCTGGCCCATAGTGCGTTGGTACAATGTAAATACTTAGAACAAACGCTGTATAGCGCTATGTTAATTAAGTCAATTTAGTTTTCGTACAATACAAAAGGCAAGATACCTGAAAAAATCACAATAAGTCTGTCAGTTAGATTATTATCAAAAAATATTATATCCGTATTATTTCTTTTGTTACTAAGCCAAAATTTACCGAAGGTCGTATCTTAGTAAATGGTTTGGCTTTTAAAATTCACAATACGTCACGTCTAGGCGTCATTTTTACATAGTTATGACGTTACTAGCATTCTGGAGTTTTGACGTGTTTTATCTACATGAATATTGACGTAGAGATTTGTCCGATATTTTTCAATAATACTAACTAATGGACTAAATAGATTTGCAACTTACTGATGCCGTCATCATGTCTTCCTCTTACCACATTCGAAATTATACAGATCCGTCCACCGGCTTTTCTGAGATTCGCAGGAAATTCGGTTTTAAATGGACTCATCCACCTTGGTGGAAGTGGAAATCGGCTGTTCCATACATTTCTGGTCTCACTTGCTCCTGCCAGCGATTTCGGTCGCTCGTGACTCTGAAATTATCCTTGGTCGCGGGACCAAGGGATTACCGTGACCCCGGTACGTAAAGGGCTAGTGAAGGACACCGTGGATTTTAGTCAGTACAAGTCTGACAGTCCCTCCCGCCCTGCCCTGGGTGGGAGGACTCATTTGATGATTTTACCACGATAAAAAAAAAAAAAAAGGCAATGTTATTTGGGGAAACACAGTATTTTAGTGTTATTACAGAATAAAGCATCATAACCGGTCAGCTGTTCTGACCATCCATAATTTTTTTTACCTTTATAATATTGATGTGGGGTACACCCGGTTGTTTATTTTTTTTTTCATATTTTTAGATTATAAATGTAGTCAGTCTCACAGTAAAATAGCTCATATTTATAAATAATTCACTCCTTTTGGCAACGTTCAACCCATTCCAACACACCCCTTGTTCATTTCACAACACTATAGCAGTAAATCAACTGTAGTTTACACTCCGCACGCCATACCAGTTCCAGGCCCTTTATTCAGTAGACAGATGAATTCATAACTCACAGTTGGCAAGGAGTCGCGTTGCCGCCAAGATATCGCGAAATTTAGCTCCGTCGCTGATAAACACAGCATTCAGCCATCCGAAAGACCTGATATATCCTCTATTAGTACCAAGTACAGTCAATAAAGGAATAAGGTTGCTGATAAAACTTTCCCATCTAAGACCCTAGCATGACTTTTCCCGTTTTTGTGACGTAAAGTAAACGGGAATTTTGACGTTAATTTGATGTATCAAATTAGTTCCTCGTTCATGCACTAGTGGCGCTTTTTAATTTTTTTATTTATTTAGGATCTCCAACAAAGAATACACAGATAGTATACACAACAATGACACAGAGGATTATTTTATGTGTGCTCCCTCACTTATAGGAGACCACATCATGCACATTTATCTAGGTGTAAACAATTCAATTCAATTCAATTCAATATATTTATTTGTGAACATAGGTATATAATAGATGTTACATTCCATGCAGTCGATCACTATGCCTACCATTTAATGGTGTACAAATATTAATTAATTCTATTCAAATAATACATCAAAGAATATAATAAATCAATAACAGGGAAAGAGTCAATAGGAATGTCAAGAACAATATGAAATATAAATGAAATACTGTGGTTAAATGTCAATTTTAAAACTTGAAAACACGTCATTATTCGTAATGTCATAAAATGAAAACAATGAAAAACTTTATGTCAATGTCAATTACAAAATTCGTCAACCCACAACATCACAATATAATATTATCATTCAAAAATTCCTCAATCGAATAATATGCTTTATCTATTAATAATTTAAATAGCATTTTTTTAAATAAATATAAAGGGGTCAGAGCCCATTCGTACCCTAAAATTCGTCCCCCAGCATAAAAGTTGTGGATTCGGCCCCTATATAGGTGCCCATTGGTCTCCTGGTAGGGGACCAGTTAATATTTTAATAAAAAATATTATTTTTAAGGTACCCATTCGTACCCTCTAATATATATACAATATAAGTTAAAGATTCGGCACCTATTCAGGTGCCTATCGGTCCCCTGAGATAAAATTAGCTATATTTTACATAAGAAACGGTTAACATAGTACAGTTGTGAACAGTTTATTAACGGAATTAATTTAATAAATCATAACAGATCATTGAAAAAAGAGCTTTGATCAATGATAATCCGTCATGATAATAATATAACCTGAGGCTTACGATGTAATATTGTCTCTCTACGAATGGCCTGTTAAAAAAAAACGGGTTATAAAATAGATAAGGTGTTTTGTTTGTATGTTGTGGCTGCCTCGGTGACATATTGGTTCTTGAAAGTGACTGCGAATACGAGACTGTTCAATGTGTTTTTGGTCTTTTATTAAATGAAGTTCGTCTAACGAAATAAACAGTACTGTTAATATTAGGCTTATGTTTAACTTACGACCAGATAAAGTAACAATTAACAGACAAAAATAGTCAATGATCATCAAAATTAAACCCGCATTTTAAATGTAAATTTACAGCCAAAGTTTTAACAACTGGCTATCCTATCTAAGCAAAATTACTCCAAATAAATCATTGTTAACCCAAAAGTAGTAATGATCACCAAAACTACAACATCATTTTAACGTAAAATTATAACCTAAATGTTTACATCTTGCTATCCTATTTAGGTAAACTGACTCCAAATAAATCATTATTAACCCAAAAATAGTTAATGAACACCAAATTATTGGGTACGTATCAAAATCCCGAATTTTAAAATACCGATGGACAGAATCTCGAAAATTGCACTAATGAGCAGAGTATAAGGAGCTCACATTGGCAGTAGCATGTCGACGTGCTACTGCGTGCGACTACTTCTGGGTGGTTTAAAAAAAATAACCACGAAGAGGATGGCGGGGTCTGAAAGACCCCGCCATCCATAAACATTCTTCAGGGGACGAATGGGCCCCTCAAAAGTTCCAGGGTACGAGTGGGCACAGGGTGCGAATCTTAGGGTACGAATGGGCTCTGACCCATATAAAGTCTCTGCTGCCTTTACACATTTCGGAAGTTTGTTGTACAATTTAGGACCCATAGTGAAAATGCTTTTCTGAAACATTGCAGTTTTACTTGGAATTAAGTTTAACTTATCAGCTCTACGAAGGCTGCTGACCCGGGAATATTTTGACAGGTTGCGTCGAACGAAAAGAACACTTTCATAAATGTACATACATGGTAGGGTCAATATCTTTAAGTCTTTAAAATGAGGAGCACAGCTGTCAGTTTTTTGAAGATTGCATATAGCACGAACACACCGTTTCTGTGCAATGAATGCAGTTTCTTTTCCAGTCGCATTACCCCAAAACATGATTCCGTATCTTAAGCATGATGCGACTAGACCGTGATATGCAGTAAGTAGTGTCGATTTATTAACAGTATTTCGTAACTTTTTCAAAACATAAGAATATTGGTTCAGCTTATTACACACATTTTCAATTTGTATACCCCAAGCCAATGTATCTTCTATATGTAGCCCAAGAAATTTAGTTGATTTTGTTTCCTTGATAGGCACATTATTATAATTGATATTTAAATTGAATTTGTCATTTGTCCTTTGTCTAAATTTCATTATTAAGGTTTTATTTAAATTAATTTGCAAATTATTACATTTTAGCCAATTGATTACTGATTGTATATTCTTATTAATGTCAAATTCAAGCGTATTTACATTATCACTGTTGAAAATAATTGTACTATCATCCGCAAACATTGTCATGGGGTAAGACGTAGCCGTCGGCAAATCGTTTATGTATATAAGAAACAGCAGAGGCCCAAGTACACTCCCTTGGGGAACTCCACATGTTAAAATTCTAATGTCAGATTCATATTTCATGTCAATTTTTGTTTTAGGGCATACTCTATTAACTGTATACTGTTTTTTTGTTTTTTTCTCTATGTTTAAACAAAGTTTAAACATAGAGAAAAGACAGATAATTAGATACTATTAAACACAGAAACAAAAAACATACTAAACATTTTAAATGTTGAACTTAAAAATTATGTGTTTATAGCATTGGAGACATATTTTTTATATTTGGACGTGGGGAGAGTTATATCTAGGCCAAAACGCTTTGAGAGGTCTGTGGTGGTCTTTGATGGATGGTAGAAGAATGAACTACGGACATTCAATGATGACCCTACCCTGGAGTCTAAATGCGGTGCTGTACCACAAATGACAGGGTCCTTAATATCAAGTCTTACATAATCCATCATTACCAGAACTGATAGACGCTATTGAAGAATTGACCCGTGGCTAAGTTCTATAGTTCACATCACGACTCAAACCCTTTTGACGCGGCGCTAGTGTCTATGCCATTACATCAAAAGGCATTAAAGAAATGTAGTACCTCGAATCTTCCGCAGGTCATGAGTGGTGCTGGGTGTCAGGCTGACACATTTAAGACTGTCATCGACACGCTCAAAAAAGTAATGAAGTTTATTTCTGGCCTTTACACCAAACACTTTTGTTTCTTGTACTTTTCGATTAAACGTCACACTGTTCGAAATACGTCACTAATTTCAAATTTAGAATGTCTAGATGTTAGTTCGAATTATTAGTTAGTACGTTCATTATATTTCGAATGGTATTCTCGTCGCATTTAGTATTACCGAGTTCAAATGTGAATGTCGCAATCAATAATAATTGACCGATGCTTTCATCACGTATTTATTGGTAACAATTTTCACCTCGTGGCATTTGATACGTGAAATGTGGATTATGTTTCAATTATGTTGTTGGAGAAATACCTGCATGATTATCTAATATAAGTATTTACTGATTATCTGATTCAGTTTTTACGAAAAAAAAGCCACATATTTATTCTAATTTTTACAATTTAGTTACTGAACAGAGAATAGGAATGATGTCACAATTTATTTAGTCCACCAGAGTTTTGAAACAATTTTTATTCGATAAAACGTATCAAAATTCGAAAGTGCCTACACTCGAATTTCGTTAAACTCGTGATGTCAGATCTAGTAAGAAATTTTCATCTAGGAGTAACGTATTGAAAATTTTAAAAGAGTCGTATATTTGTCATTTTTGACTTACTTAACAAATGAAAAGATTTGGGTCATATAATTTTTGATCTAAGTTACGGATTTACAGAATTCGTATGCAATATAGCATATGAATTCTGTACTCGTATATCGTGAAACAGATCCTAATTGGAATTCATCGAATAATGGAACTAGTTTCCAATTTCACATACACACATCAAAAAAGTTTGTGATCACTAGCATAATCTGATATTTTTTTATTAATTTTATGGAAATACAATTGAACTCTTTATTGTTTTATATTCTTAATCTATATCTTTTAAATAAAGAATCTAAAAAGAAGTAATCATAATACATTATAATCTGCCTAATCTTAGTTGATGTGTTTATACTTTTAAATTCAAACCCTCTCTCCCATAGGGTTGGCAGAAACTACATTGTACACACTAAGATCCTTAAATCGGAACTGAAGAAATTGTTATTGTGAATAACAAAAAGCATTTTCTTTTATCTTCCATAGTCCATTAACCCAATAAAAGTAAGACAACTACGTCCAACACTAATGCTACTAACATCTTAAGGTTTTAAACTTAACAGGGGGACGTAGAAACGGTAGCTATCAACCATGAACCCTCGCTGAGGAAGCTCTAAAAACTGCTTAAAACCGAGATAAAGGCTCCTAAAACAAGCTACGGGTGCGGCAACGGTTGTTTCAGCCGTTTACAACACTGCGAGGGGATAATGGAGCCCCTTTACACCTTTCTCATGGTTTACACGCGAGCAAATGTGTCCCCACTTAGTCTACATGTGTTAAGTACAGTAAAAATTGTATTAGGTGCGCTTCACTGAGAGTTAAATGTCGGAGATATTGTAAAATGCGAAAGCTAAAACAGAATAATTATGAAATAGACTTATTATAATAATATAATATACTTATAAGTATTTTTATGAATTCGAAATCGGCATGATGCTGATGAAGAAGAAGAAAAAACATCATGGCGGGCCCGTCATTGCCTCATTTTTGTTTCAAGTCATAATCAAAACCATATCAAAATCTAAAACGACTAATATACAACCTAGTCCTACATATACATATATAAACACGACTTAGAAAAAAAACATTCAAATTCCACGGCTAAACACGTGACGTTCGATTTTTAAACTCCAGTTCTACCCCGTTTGCCATAAGTTGAGAAAGGCGCGGTGAAGAAAAAAATAACACCACACGAAGTATTATTTTTGATTGACAACTTTTTTTCATTTGTGACATTAAAAAACAGTAGTTCTACGTACGACGTTCGATTTTTAAAAAGAACTATTAAAAAGTATGCCAAAATAGGTTGTACTTCAACTATTTTTTTATTATTATTTGACTACGTTCCATTCAACGCATTTTCGAAAATTCAAACTTGTACAACTATTATTACAGCGAGCAATATAGTGTTTCCCAAAACACAATTTAACTGAAACTGTCTTCGAAGTTTCAGGCATACTCCTTGAAAATAGTTCTGATATTAATACAGAGGTTAATCAATATACTGAGCCAAAGTATACGAGAACAGAAACTAATTACATATTGAACAGTTATTGTTTTAACATAATTGCCGAGCGCCGGAAATTAAATCACGTCCCTATATTAATTTCAAAGAACTCTGTTTGAACGTCGCCGTCGTCGTAGTTTGTAATATCTTTGTGCTTAGATATTATAATATCAAGCCCCCTTTACCGCTCTCTCTCTTCCTCTTCTTCAAAAGCCGAGTATAGGTTTTTCCATTGCACGACATGCTACAATTTGATAGGCAGACTGGCGCAAAAAAAAACATGTTTTGGATTTTTTTTTACGTGGTAAAATCATCAAATGATTCCTCCCACCTAGGGCGGAACTGACGGGACTGTAAGATCCGTACTGACTAAAATTGACGATGTCGTTCAATAGCCTACTACATTCCGGGGTCACGGTTACCTTACCCGCAACCCCTGCTTGTAGGTAGTTTGCCACAAAATGTGAATACTTCAACAATCTGTCAACTGTCACTTGAAAATTATGTTTAACATGTCATACATAAGTATTGCAAATAAATTAATCATTTTATAATCTCGTTAATGTCGCTTTCAAATGGTTATTGTTTATTTAAGAACGTACAGGTGTTAGAAAATCACCACTGCATGACTTTACAACATGGCGTCATGACATTCTCAGTTATTTTTTTCACATAGTACAGCCAGGTAGGTCAATCACGGCACGGTTAGCGCAGTGGCTGAGCGATTGGACTGTTCCTCGCGGGTTTGATCCTCGCACAGAACAAATATTTATATGACCAACTAGCTGGCCCGGCAAACTTCGCAACGCCTATACCTAACGTCACTCATTTGTTTTACGAATCTTTTGTATGGGAATATAGAAAAGATGTTTTTAGACTTTTTCAAACAATTTAAAAAAAATCTCACCGTAAGAACCATCCTCGTACTTCAAGGAATATTATAAAAAAAGAATTATACGAATCGGTCCTGCCGTTTTTAAGTTTTGCGCTTAGTAACATATTCAGCGACTGATTTTTATATTATAGAAGATAAGTAGTTGTTCCGGGTCTGAGTATTTGTGTATGTAAGTTTCTATGTTTGTAAACGACGACACAGGAGAAATTCCTAGTGCGGGGCAAAATTAAAAAAAAACATCCTACCCGAATCTGTTAAATTTTAACAATCGAACTTTAACTTTCCTCTATAGGGATAAGGTTGAAAATCTATTAAAGAAATTTGACAGATTGAGGTAGGTTGATGTACTGTGCGACTGTACCTTGACGGCAATTAAGCATCAAACTTAAAATTATAAAAATAAAATTTGCCCTTTATTTTCTTCTTAACCAAGCAAGTCACTCACGAATTACCGTGACCCCGGTACGTAAAGGGCTATTGAAGGACACCGTGGATTTTAGTCAGTACGAGTCTGACGGTCCCTCCCGCTCTGCCCTGGGTAGGAGGACTCATATGATGAACCAAACAAGGCAGTTTATACATATAGCTATTTTACTAACGAACACTATCCATACAAACAAGTCAACTCATGTTCCTAAATAAATTGTCATAAATGTTCCCGGTTTACACCAAGTCGAATACTTAAATCTGTTTAACACGCGACACGATACTAAAAACAATCCTCTTGTTTACCTCTATTTCTTTCAAAACGTCCTATCTTTTACTATCAAGACTAAGGAAATTTATCTTTGTGAGAGAGGCCCCAGGGTTGAAAGTTAAATGGCATTTTTTTTTTAACTAGACAAGATTAAAAGTAACACCAAGGATATAAAAATGTATATACAAATGTGCCAGAAGTGCTTTCTGTGTAAGCTGAATTTAAAGATGATTTTTAAAATAAATCTGATGAAACTACGTTTAAAACTAAACTCTATGCACTTATATTATAATTTAGACAGACCCAGGTAAGTAAAGGGTACCGTAATTCTAATATACCAATACTTATATATATAATTAATAACATGGATGACGTTAGCAAAACCCAATGACTTCGCCTCGTGGTTCAAATCATGTTTAATTTAGACAAAAAAAATTTATCTCAGACCAAAAAGTAGATAGGGAAGGAATGGTTGTTAGTAACAAGAATTTTGCATGTAACTAATATTAATTAACAAGTAAGTAGCAGAATTATTGATTGACTGCTACAGGTACAGACGGCAAATCAACCTACCTCAATCTGTCAAATTTCTTTAATGGATTTTCAACCTTATCACAATAGTAGAAAGTTTAATGTTCGATTGGTAAAATTTTATAGATTGAGGTAGATGGACCTGCTGGCGTCTGTACATTCTGTGTTGTATGCAATTTCAAATAAATAAATGACTCTTATTTTTCCCTTTTATTTTAAGATTGTTGGTACGTGTTCCAATTGGCTTTCGTTTTTAACCAAAACGTGATAAGCTAGGCGCAAAGTAAATAAGTTTCTATCTAACTTTCAGACATTGCGAATTTCCTTGTTCCATCATCCTTTATCTAACATGTTGTCTGAAGCTATTCCAGTTAGTAGAAAGTGGTTACTGCCATAGGCTTGTGTAATTGTAGTACAAAGGTGTTTACCGATGCGTCGCTGTTCACTTGTCCCTGTTATGTCACTCGGTAGATTCGGAAAATGGTCGCCGTTCGAAAACTGAAACTTAAATGGACTTTTACAATTATATTCTTGCTGTTCTCACTCAACAAACAGTTGTGTTACTGAGAAGTTTCTTGAACCACTGATTCTTTCCATCAGAACACTAGACTATGGTATTGAGTTTGGGGTGCTAAGACCCCACGTGCTCCCGTGGACTGGAGTTCCCTCTCGGTTACGTCCGGGGGGAAGACCAGTTTTTCGGGCCGGTGCTCGCCATCCGACCAAGGACCAAGCCCGTGTTTCACGCGTCACCAACGGGGCCCTTTACGGGGCCAAATGCCTGCTGGGGTCGCGGATTTTTTCTTAATCCAGGATACCGCGGCCCCGGAACGTAAAGGGCGTTCGAAGAAACACGGGTGGATTTTAGTCAGTAAGAGTCTGACAGTCCCTACCACCCCACCCAGGACGGCGGGAGATATCATTTGATGAATTTGCCACCCTAAAAAAAAATGGTATTAAGTTTAAGGGGCACTGTCTTCTATCATTTTAATTATTCGTTGCCACTATGATAAATTTCGGTTAAGATATTGTCTTACTTTAATTGCAAATTATTTTCCATAAGCTATCTTCACGTATCGCGGCGGTAAGACCCCTCTTTGAGGAGTGGCTGGATAGGCGTCACGGCGTCCTTACCTTCCGCATGACGCAGGTCCTCACCGGACACGGAAGTTTCGGGAGGTTCCTGTGTCTGATAGGGAGGGAAGAAACGCCTGGGTGTCACCACTGCGAGGATCGTCCGGAGGACACGGTGGAGCATACGGTGCAGGACTGCCCTGCTTGGGCAGAGCACCGCCGTGTCCTCACGACGGCGATAGGCGGAGACCTCTCGCGCCCGGCATTGGTCGAGGCCATGCTGCGGGGCGAGACGGAGTGGGAAGCGGTCGCCTCCTTCTGCGAAGCAGTCATGCTCGTGAAGGAGGAGGCGGGCCGCCTGAGGGAGAGGACAGCGTCCTCCCTCCATCCCAGCCGCAGTGGTAGACGCCCACGGCGTCGGACGTCACAGGACGATCTCCGGCCACCGTAGGCGCGGGCATGCGGGCAGCGAGTAATGGGCGACTTGCTGTCCGACCATGGACCATGCCCGGGTCGACGGCGCGTTGTGTTCCACGCGCGCCTCAAAGAGTGTCAGCAAATTGACGGGGCCTGTAGAGGGCCAGAGCCTGCCGGGGTCGCGGGACTTACCCATCACCGTAACCCCGGTACGTAAAGGGCTCGTGAAGGACACCGTGGATTTTAGTCAGTACAAGTCTGACAGTCCCTGCCGCCCTGCCCTGGGTGGGAGGACTCATTTGATGATTTTACCACGATAAAAAAAAAAAAAAAAAGCTATCTTCACGTCAATGTCCTTTAAACAATCCGCTTTGAGATATAGAATAAGAAACTTCTTTTTTTGCCGTGGTAAAATCATCGAGGTTGATCCGTAAACAACCAACTCAATGCCCTCCCCGACCCTTGCAAGAGCCAGCCCGCGATGCTGAGCCGTAGCTTTAAATTAGCCCCTAACTAATGATATCATTGTGATCCAGCCTGCGCTTGCTGTCCTCCCTCAGTGACGCCCTAAGCCGAGGTCCGAACCACACAGGGGGTGCCCTTAGCGTGTGGTCACTTAGTTGTAGTTTTTAGTTTTAAGCCCCTGACTGGAGGCCTTTTTTTATCGTGGTAAAATCATCAAATGAGTCCTCCCACCCAGGGCAGGGCGGGAGGGACTGTCAGACTCGTACTGACTAAAATCCACAGTGTCCTTCACTAGCCCTTTACATACCGGGGTCACGGTAATTCGTAAGTCCCGCGACCCTGGCAGGAGAATAAGAAACTTGCAATATTTTTCATTCTTATTTTTAAAACAATAAGAATCTTGTAATATTTTTCATTCTTATTTTTGAGAGTGCGGGAGTATTTTAAAATCATCAAATGAGTCTTCTTAGTGACGACAAAAAAATTACCCTGTTCCTTCAGTAACCCTTTACGTTCCAGGATCAAGGTTACCTGGTAATAGCTTACACAGTCCCGTAACCCAGCCAAGCGTTTAGCCCTATAGGGCATCCGTGCGTCGGTTTACTGACAGCTCATTGAAGCGCGCGTGGATAACGTGGATCACTACACGCTGTCGATACGGGCCCAGTTCGTAATCCGACGGCGAGCTGCCTATTACTCGCCGCCACCCATATTTGTCATCCTCCATATACAACTAAGCCGCTGCACGAAAAAAAGCATGTACCATCCAGCCATCCAGCGCTGTAGATCTGTGTAGCGCAACTATTGCATATTTTGTATTGCAACCACATGACGCTCCCTGTTGTATGGATTCATACGAGGCAGGAATGTAAGTAAGTAGGTTTACAAACAGGATGGAAGCAGATCCGCAAATGGCTGCCGGAGCTAAAGTCAACGCCGCTATTTGTTTTGTGGAACTAACAAATTACATCCTAGGAAACGTGGTTTCGTTTGTTATTATTAAATCTGGTTGAATAAGAGGGAGTTGGAACACTTTTTGGGGGAAATATGAATATGCTTAACACTTGGTGTCGGAGGTAGAAAGAATTGTCCGTGACCTGGGATAAAGCAATTCTGGAGTTGATATAAAATTCATGCAAGATTTTAATAGAGTTTGAGTGCGAAACAAAAACAAATTAGCCCACATTGTAGCAAAAATCACTAAATGCATTATTTTTCTTGCTATCGTTTGAACTTAATGATTTGTGGAGCACAGAAAGATAGATAGAACATTTTTCTTTTTATATATATATCATTCAAAATACACGCTATCTGATTGGAGTAAGAAAGACAAATAATACTGTACGTGCGTTGTACGCAGTGTAACAAGTGGGCCTTAATAAAACTTGCACGTTTAGTCGCAAGAGAAAAGACGAGAAAAAGATGAAAACTAAGTAACGGTCTTCAAAATATATCCTAACAATACATTTCAAACGCGAGACAAAGTAAACAGGAAAAATAATCTAAAGGCCATTCATTGTACCAACAATAAACACAACAAAGTAAACCTTTCGCCACCCAATAAACCCCATCATAACCAATTCAACAAACACCAGTACAAGTTAAGACTCATCTTTATTCCGGCCGAACGTACACCGTAAAGCACTCACAGCATCACCGTATAATAGCTGCATCCGTCGTTAAAGATTGACGTCTTTATTGCATACTTCTATTATAGAACCAACTACCTTTCAACGTGAACCAGCACCAATGAAATTCCCACCTTAACTTTAAAAATGTAGAGTTGAAATTCAAAGTGTGAACATTCCAAAGTTATTGTGATCGCGCTATCTTAGCGTAGGGTTTGCAGTCGCGTAGGATCTCGCCGATACGGGCTGAAATATGAATATCGTGGTGTCGCCATTTGTGCAGTCCGGTCACGATTACCCTTATGCGCTGCTGAGGACTGAACGACTGTCTACGTTTGATGGCAAGCTAGTGTAATGGCGACGATATGTGGATCTAATGGCTGTGACCTGGTTTGTTAAAAGGTGTTTTAAAAGTAAGTTGGTAGGTAACCTTTTGCGGAGCTAGCTTGGATTAAGGATGTGATGGTAAACCAGAAAAGAGCAATGTGAGCATTCTTGAATGTAGACACTTAAACCTATCCTTTTTTTAACTAGCAACTTTCCTTATTAGAACAGGATAATAGTCTGCATACTCTACATTTTCTGGTCCGCATATAGGTGTAACTTTTCCCAAAAAGTTCAACTGCTGCGCAGGGTGTCCCGAGTTCGATCCCCATGCGGAACAAATATTTGCATGACCTACAAGTACAAGTTGTTCCGAGTCTGGGTGTTAGTGTATGTGAGTTTCTATGTTTGTAAACGCACCCACGATACAGCGGGCACGCCGCAATCGCGGCGGTAAGACCCCTCTTTGAGGAGTGGCTGGATAGGCGTCACGGCGTCCTGACCTACCGCATGACGCAGGTCCTCACCGGACACGGAAGTTTCGGGAGGTTCCTGTGTCTGATAGGGAAGGAAGAAACGCCTGGGTGTCACCACTGCGAGGATCGTCCGGAGGACACGGTGGAGCATACGGTGCAGGACTGCCCCGCTTGGGCAGAGCACCGCCGTGTCCTCACGACGGCGATAGGCGGAGACCTCTCGCGCCCGGCATTGGTCGAGGCCATGCTGCGGGGCGAGACGGAGTGGGCAGCGGTCGCCTCCTTCTGCGAAGCAGTCATGCTCGTGAAGGAGGAGGCGGGCCGCCTGAGGGAGAGGACAGCGTCCTCCCTCCACCCCAGCCGCAGTGGTAGACGCCCACGGCGTCGGACGTCGCAGGACGATCTCCGGCCACCGTAGGCGCGGGCATGCGGGCAGCGAGTAATGGGCGACTCGCTGCCCAACCATGGACCATGCCCGGGTCGACGGCGCGTTGTGTTCCACGCGCGCCTCAAAGAGTGTCAGCATAGTGACGGGGCCTGTAGAGGGCCAAAGCCTGCCGGGGTCGCGGGACCAAGGGATTACCGTGACCCCGGTACGTAAAGGGCTAGTGAAGGACACCGTGGATTTTAGTCAGTACAAGTCTGACAGTCCCTCCCGCCCTGCCCTGGGTGGGAGGACTCATTTGATGATTTTACCACGATAAAAAAAAAAAAAAAAAAAAAACCCACGATACAGGAAGAAATTCCTGGTGTGGGAAAAAAGAAAAAAAAAGAAACTGAGCTTATACCCTTTCGTTTCAGTAATGATTAAGTGCTATGTAATGGGACCCGAGCCTATTGCTTTAAACCAGGTACAAACCCAGATTTTCTGCTGCTGACAAATTCCAATGCCTTGGGAAGATTCCAATAACAGACCAACCGGAGAACTGAACCTAGAACCTCCTGCTTCCAACGGTGACATCTCAAGTAAGGCACTGGTTCATGCCATATACATCATCTGACTAGCCTTTCCCCTTTTCCATATTGGGGTCAGCTTCCAGTCAAACCAGATGCAGCTAAATATCACTATTTTACATGAAGCGACTGCCTATCGGACCCCCACAACCCAATAACTGGGTAATACGATACTCCATGGTAAGACTGTTTGTCAGACTTTAGAGCTTCTGACTAACAGTAAAGACTGACAAAGATCTATCTACAAATGATAGCCGGGACCAACAGCTTTATGTGCTTTCCGACGCACGGAGGAAACTCTAAATAATTAAAAACTAAAAAAGAGTGTGTTATTCAAACAATCTAATTTTAACACTCCACAAAACTAGTAAGACAACATTAACCAACATTATTTCTAAGTTAACATTAAAACTAAAACCAAACCTGCGTTAGAATAATTGGCTAAAATCCCAGTACTAGATTCAAATACTCTACTTTAAAAATAGCCTCAGTAAATCTGATTACCTTCGGGCACAGAATTGAAATTTAAAGTTAGGTAGGTGGTCAAAGCTGGAGGTAAGAGTCTTATGTTGGTAGCTAGGTACTTAGCTTCCCCACGAATCTGAAAAGCTTACTGGCTCAAACCCTGTGAGGCTCCTAAGTCTATACAAACTAATGTTAACGTAGAAATGTTGATATTTCCATGAATGGGGAATGTTGTATGGAAATGTTGAATGCTTTGTTGTGTTGCATTATTGTTGTTCGGTTTTTAGATTTAAATGTTTTTGTTGCCAGGTAAAAACAAAATTTATTTATTGTTTGGCCCTATAAGGCCCTATCGCTTTGCTGACAGCTCCTCGAAACGCGTGAAGAACGTCGACTCGGATCTGGTCCTTGACGGCGAGCTACCCAATACTAGTTATAGCGAGTTTACGGAGTCTGATGCCTCAGGCGTCTCCCGGCTTTTAAAAGACTTGACAACTTTCAAATTTTTTGTATGAACTTATGGTAATATAATTATTAATAATAATAATTGGTTGGTAGAGCTGTTATTAATATCCTGAAAAAAAAACAACAGCGTTTTCAATCCATAAAATAATGAAATAACTAAAATATGTTGTTTTTACGATTTTTTTTAGTTGTCATTGTAGTTTTTCTTGTCAAACATGTTTAATAAATATTTCAATGTAATAAATAGACACAATGGCACTTCGATTTCCTCCAAGATATCTTTTCCTAACCATTTTGGCTTCAAATCTATCCAAATACGCCTGGGGCTGACAGCTGGCCTCGGCCTTCCAATTACAGGAGATATCCTAAACTCGGTTGTTATTCCTAGACTTTTCAGCTTAAGACTATTTATTACAGACTATCAGTGTTAGGAGTTGTTGAGCTCCTTGAGCATGACAAATGCTTTCACTGACTGGACAGGTTCACTCGAATTACGACATACGAAATACAACAACCTAACCTTTTTTTTCTTTTTTTTTGCGCTGGGATAAAATGCATTACGCATTGCATTCCCATCGGGGGGATGGGAGGGTTATGTGGGACTCCCCGGTCTGACCCGGTATACCCACTAAAAATACCCAGCGGCATTCCCGCTTCGTCCGAGTGGCGGGGACTAGGAATCTTGGCACAGCCATCACTTCCAGTCCTCCGCCGACGATTGCCCTCAGGCCGGGCCCTCATGCGGGCCCGGGATTGACTAACGGGACATTGCTCCCGCCACCACCTTGGTGGCGGGAGCAATGTCCCGTCGCCACCATGAAGAGGAGGCAACCGCAGACAACCTAACCTGCATGGTCCTTCTTATAACCTGATCTACTTATAATGTCTGGACTTTAAAAGAGACTGACCTTTCAGTTTGTCTCGGCTGTTTCTATCTCCTAGTTTCACATACAATGCCGCCTCTATGCACTCAGTTCAAAAACAACTAAAAAACTAATACATGTTATACTGACCATAGTTTATTGCATTCAAATCGTCATTTAGTTTAGAGATTATTATATATTGTATTCATTTCACAACTTTGGGTGTTCAATTCGGGAGGGCGGGATTCTTATTTCTACGAACGAAACACCTCACATATTATGATCGAACTTCACCTACAGGTAAGTTCGTTTAATCACTAATTATGTTTCTGTGTTTCGTTCTCGAGACTAGATTTTACACTTGTAGATATTAAGAGTAATTTGTAAAATGAATGCATTTAGGTGTTGGATAAATCAATAAAATATTGAAAAAAAATTGTTGACATAACCTACGAAACTGAATTGTTGTTCTTTTTATTGTTCATTGATTTATTATGTAACTAGCGGTTCCCCTGTGCTTTCAGCCACGTTGCTCGGCTCCTATTGGTCACAATGTGATGTTTTGTAGTCTATAGCTAATTCGAACCAGTAGATCTAAAGATTATCGCGTTCAACAAAATAAACTATTTAGCTTTTTAATAATAGTGTAGATTAAGAAAAAAAAAATCTTGGTGAGGTTGGGTGTATAGTACCCGGTGTGCTTGTGTGAGCAATCTATTCAAACGGTCGGGCCTATAATGAGGCACAAAACATTAGGAGGTTATTACGGCTCTGGGTTGCAAAGAAACAGTATGAGTCTTAGATACGTAGCATGAGATTGACAGTCCCTTCCAATCCTACCAGCCCTCTTTGAGGGTTGGAATTAATTGACAAAAAAAAACATGAGGGATAAACTGTAACAAATATTTTTTGCAGAAGCATTTAAAAATCCATGTATACAAGTTGCCTTTGAAGTCAAATATCACAAAAAAATGGTCCTAGAAATTCCCTAAAGAATTACCATTTTTATCATATTTGAGATATTCATTTATTTGTAAAGAAATATTAAGTCAGTTTAACGATCAAATATGGCCACATAAGATAAGAAAAGAAAGGACTGAAAAGAAGGAAAGGAGGATTATATTGAGAAGTCCCCAAGGCCATTTGTTGTGTGTCAGAAAACTGTTAAAGAATTAAGTAGCTGTGCGCCTAGACCCACTTGTTTATAAATCCGGTCTCGTTCTACACACTTTAAACATCTTTAAAACTTGTACGGTTCAGTTAACCATTTTTTTTCTAGAAAATTAAAAACAAGTAAGTTTCTTAAGAACAATTTTATGACAATAATCATTCAAAAAGAAAAACTAAAAATAAAATGTTCTAAAACACCACATTTAGTGTGAAATATCAAAGTAATCAAATTACATTTAAGTTATACAAGTACTATATTTTATGTATTATCTTTACGTAAATCGATCATCAAAGTAACATTCTAATAACAACATAGTGAGGAGAAATAACTCAAAATCAATTTTGTTCTTATTTTTCAAAAACAAATGTTTTTGTAATATACTTGCCCCTATTGAATAAAGTATAAAGCAAGCTTTTTACGGCTTCGCTCGCGATAATTTAGAATTTGACAACCAATTCGGATTGTACATGTGGCGCCATCTATTGGCATATGGTGGTAATTCTTGTTTTCCGGTCCGAATCTCAAGTCCGTCTCTTGTGCAATATGCAAAATTGGGATGACTCATGAAATGACTTTGAAACGCAAAAAAAAATAAGGCGTGAAAAGGTAAAAAACAAACTTTCTTTCGCGTTTATAATATTCATTAGGATTACGATATTATCAATTTTACTGCGGTATCCGGATTCTTGTAATTGCTTTACTACTCTACGGTTTTTTTTTTCATGATAAAATTGTCAAATGAACCCTCCCTCTCCCTGCATGGAGCGGTAGGAAGAGTTGTCGCCCTACGTAGTACCAAGAGACTATCATGTCTTACGATGCAGATGATTTACACTTGTAATACGTAGGCGGTCGCTTTGTTTTCCCGTGTATTGCTGCCAACGTGTTCGTTTCGGTGAGTTGTTCAACAGCGTTTTTATTTCCGACGTGGTAATAACCGCGTAGGTGAGCCCTCTTGGTTATACAAACATGGTTGTTGCATTTTTGAGGTTCTAAGAGCCAAATTTTGAATACGGTACATTTAATCATCATTAAAACGTAGGTTAGTATTACTATTATTTATTTCCTATTAATCTATGGGTAACCGGGTAACAGTGACCCTGGAATGTGAAGGGCTATTGAAGGAACACTGGATTTAGTCAGTATGAGTCTGACATTCTCGCAGGTGCAATAATTTATTACGACGTAATTCAGGTGGGAGAAGGGAATCATATAATTCCTGTACATTACAAAATGTCGAAATGTCGATAAGTCTTCTTTTTCTACCTACGTGAATTGAATAGCACATGACCCGATTTTTTAAATAAAATTTATATATCCAGTGAAAACACGTACCCCAATCGATGAGAATTTAAATTCCCATCCCAGTCTCCAATTTAAAATCGTCTAAACCCGATATCTGAATTATAAAATGTGCTGACCCATTAATATTCATCTCGACTAAAAAGTGCGGTGAGGTTCCGTAGAGTGGCGCGGGGCCGCACAACGAGTGCACCGCCCGCGCCGCAGTTGCTGGACGAATTGCATTAAGCAGCGCGTCCCCAGACTCGGTTAATTTGTTGGTCACCGCTCGTTACCATTTAATTCGCATCCCTCTAGCCCAGATCGCGGCTCACTTTACCAGATTATCATCCAATTTAGTCCACCCGCTCGGATAAACGAAGTCACTCGATATGAAAAATGTTGGAATAAAAAATCAGGTCGCCCTTACTTACGGCTCTCCTGGTTTCAATTTATAATAGACTTTTGGATTGCAGCTAACGAAATTTGTTATCAATCATTATCCCATTTACATAGACGGAGAGGATATTATTAAGGAAGTGGCTTAGAGAGAAAGGTTTTTGATTTTATTTTTTTACTAGCTTCCGCCCGCGACTCCGTCCGCGTGGATGTCGGTCTTCGCGTGGATGGTTTATTTCTCCATTTTGAGTAACTCAGACAATGAAATCTTATAAATATTACGGCGCTGAATCCACTGCGGGTAATGCAACGTGTGTTCGCGGTTCTACAGAACAACGTCTATGAATAAAACTGAAAAATAAGATTTTTTTTTTCTACGTATTTTTCCAGGATAACAAAAAACTTTTTCAAAAAAAAATGTAACCGCCTTCAAAAATAACCACAAAAAAGGGTAAAATAATCAACAAAATAACTTTTATTTCGAAAGTCGATGGCTTTGTTATTTTTATTTCATTGTTTATTTTTTGCCACCGACTTCCGAAATAAAAGTTATTTTGTAGATTATTTTACCCTTTTTTGTGGTTCTTTTTGAAGGCGGTTACATTTTTTTTTGAAAAAGTTTTTTATTTTTCTCTTTTTAGTTTAAATATTCAACCCAAATTCTTGCCAAATACATATAATATAATCCGTAGCACTGGTAATAACATCCCTCATGTACACAATAAGCTAATAAAAATCCCTATCTCAAAAACTACTGAACCGATTTTGATGAAACTTTCAGTATTCCCTAAGTGGAACGATACCTAGCACGATGTGTAGTTCCGGAGATATGCGAACAATGAATCAGTCGATGCCTACTCCTTACTGTTAAGAAGTTGTACCTTCCATCATCAGCTCAGCTACATAAGATGATGATTACCATACCCAAGTACTTAAATTACTTCATAAGATTTACGAAAAACGATGCGTGGGCCTATAAAATTTGAGGGTTGCCCTCGATTTCTCCAAGATCCAATCATCAGATCCTGATTTGGTGACAATGGGACCACACGGGAAGCACCAGCTTTCAAACAAAAAAAGAATCATGAAAATCGGTTCACGAAGTCGGTCGTTATGCGGTAACAAACTACTTTTAAGGAGTTGTACCTTCCATCATCAGCTCAGCTACATAACATCATGATTACCATACGCAAGTACTTAAATTACTTCATAAGATTTACGAAAAACGATGAGTGAGCCTATAAAATTTGAGGGTTGCCCTCGATTTCTCCAAGATTCAATCATCAGATCCTGATTTGGTGACAATGGGACCACACGGGAAGCACCAGCTTTCAAACAAAAAAAGAATCATGAAAATCGGTTCACCCAGTCGGTCGTTATGCGGTAACAAAATAAAAAAATACAGTCGAATTGATAACCTCCTCCTTATTTTGAAGTCGGTTAAAAAGTATCCTATGTTATGCCCAGGATAATAAGGAATAATTATACCAAGTTTCATCGAAATCGAACCGTTAGTTTTCACGTGATGCCTGCACAAACAGACAGACAGACAGACAGACAGACAAAAATTTTTTTAATCATATATTTGGGTTTGGTATCGATCCAGCAACACCACCCGCTTTTAATTTTTTCAATATTTTCAATGTACAGAATTGACCCTTCTACAGATTTATTATATGTATAGATGAAAGCCTACCGGTTTTAGTTTTGAAACTCTTATAATGAGATTAAGTACCTTAGATGGTTGATAAACGAATTCTATGGAGCACTATTATGAGCTATATAAATCCGACTGCATTTTGCAAGTTACCACAAAAGTAACGATTTCCTGCCACCTACACGGCGCGGCGCACGCCATCATTCACCACGCGGACCCATTCACCGCACATCTGCTTACGACTGTCTAGATAATTCAACAAAGCGTGCGCCCCAATTTTCTTGCAGCTCGGAGTCAAAGTTGTGCGGTGTGGCGTACAATGGGGCCATCCCGCTCGTAGGTAATGCGACACCGCCGTACGAGGGATTCCCGGCTCGAACCCACGCGACAAAGCAGCCACTTACTCTGCGTACCGTTTCGCCGTCTTCTCTGAATGCGCCGAGAAATCTTCCCACTGAAGAACCGCGCTCCGACATACATGTTTGTGTATCCATTTGCTTGCACCGAATGCCACGGTAATGGATTTTTTAAGGCAGGATATGTAGATTGAATGGATGTTTACTTGGAGATGAAATCATGCGACTTTGGTTGAAGGTTCGTATTGGTGGTGCAATTTTCATATTCGATTCTGAGGTTAAATTGATTTCAATGTGGCTGTGTGTGTACAAAAGAGTTGACTAGCTGCTTTAAAAAGGTGTTTGAAAACGTAAGGCGACAATTTCAGAAAAGAGGGGTTTAAACTTTCTTACTGCAAGACCAATCAACTCCCTTCACGAAATACATATTGAAAACATATATCCAAAACCAAGTCACATTCTCTAAACAAATTCTGTTTCAATTTAAAACAATTCTCTACAATAAATTATGTAGAAAGCCGTTCCAGTCTATATTCAAAACATTTCAGGTGTCTGCAATACAAATTGTTCCTGCAAAGACATTAAAATGTAAATCCGTTTATACTTAGCTATGCAATGTGCCCATGTGCACTGTCTATGCAAAATGCAAATAACTGAATTATTATACAATGTATTTCTTCAGTGACATCGTCTTTTATAGTCTGGTGAGTTTAACACTACTCAATATAATTGTGTAGGTTTTGATATGAATAATTCATGTTTTCAGTTGATAATTATTCTCCATTGTGAAAAGCAGACCACTATCGTTTTCCTTATAAGATCATACTTTTATTGACCATTTAAGTATCTAATATAAGGTTTTGTCACATCACCATCACCATCACATAAGTAGACCATAATCCCCACTTTCATATACCTTTTTATACATTTATATATTTCTTCTTTAAGGGGATTTATTTTCCCATAATTACAAAAACAAAACACTCGTTTTTCCAATTTTTTCACATAAGTTAAACTTACTCAAGTTAACACTGCCGAACTCATAGACACGTCTTTTAACACATCCAACTATTATACTCGTATATTTCTAATGTAAAATCTGGCTTCAACAGTGAGTTCTGCGCTTACCGAATTAGGTAGTCCGCTGTATTTGTCTAATGCAATCCCACTGAGCGATACACGCTCGGAGCGAAATAAATTGCCGTAAAATAAAATGCAAGTTGCTTGCACGAGCATTATATCCGAGGTCTCTCTTGCTATCCGTGACGTCGAGACTAACCGCGTTTTGTTCAATTTACTTGCATGTTAACGGAAGATTGTAAATTATGGAATAGTATTGGATATGGATTATTTTAATGGGTGTTTGGTATTGGATGTGGATTGGCAAACGGTGATAATAGGATAAATCTGGGTAGACAACCGACTAGATGGACATGCTTTCTCAATAAAGTGGTCATAAGAAACTAGATGGCAACATGAAATCGACAAAAGAGGATAGTTTTGGATGGGACCTACATCTTACACTCAGTATGGCTAGAGTGTGACGCAAAGAAGAAAAAAAATAGTAATAGCTGTGAAACTGGTCTCGTGCTATATTAATTGCGACTTGTAATAAATCAGATGATACCTAAATGAATACCGTCGGACCGCGCGGATTGGCGGCGAGCACTGCTTGTCCGCGCGGTTATCCGTCAGTACATTCGTTCTGTCCGAAAGGAGTGTCGGTGGATGGAGGTCTATCCATATCATGAATTGAGAAGTCTTTTTGTTTGTGACTGCAGTGTGCGTGCTGGCAAGTTTTTTTATTTACAATATGCTCGTGTTCTATTTCCGTCTGATGATAAACAATGATATGATCGACGGGAAAGCGTGCTTGCCTAAACGTAACATATTCACTTGACTTAAAGACTATATATAGTTGAGTAACAAAAACATCCATGTATCCATACTTTTACATTAAAATATACGTAAGACCGTGTCTCGAGATGCTTGCGAGTATTTACAAGTACCTATTTCCAAATATTGATTTGCTCTTTTAATATTATAAAGGTACCTTTCGAAATTAAAGCTTTTAATCATTACCTAAGTACACGTTTCAATGAAAAACGGTACTTACAAGCCTAATGGCTAATCCAGCTCTTTGAAAATTGTTTCCAAATGCTTTCTTCTTTTTACGTTAGTACTTACAAAAATATTTCAATACATTTCAAAAACTGAATGAGAGGAAAAGGTACTCATATTAAGAAAAAATCGTTTGTATCGAATTCAAGATATTACTTGAATACAGGTGGATTATTATAGGTAGCCAATAAACTGTTATATTAGACACTAGCTTCCGCCCGCGACTCCGTCCGCGCGGCTGTCGGTCTTCGCGTGGATGGTTTATTTCTTAATTTTGAGTAACTCTGACAATGACATCTTAAAAATACCTATTGGACACAAATACGGCTAAGCCTATAATAATTAAGGAGATTCGCGGTTCTACAGAACAACGTCTATGAATAAAACTGAAAAATAAGATTTTTTTTTCTACGTATTTTTCCAGGATAAAAAGTATCCCATTTTATGCCCAGGATAATAAGGTATAATTATACTAAGTTTCATCGAAATCGTACCGTTAGTTTTCACGTGATGCCTGCATATACAGACAGACAGACAGACAAATTTTTTTTAAATCATATATTTGGGTTTGGTATCGATTCAGCAACACCCCCCGCTATTTATTTTTTTAATATTTTCGATGTACAGAATTGACCCTTCTACAGATTTATTATATGTATAGATTCTTCTTAGGCCTTGCTTAAATGAGCAATTTTTGTAATTGCGATTTCTTGCAACTGACAACTGATATAGTGGAATAATTTTAAGGCAATCTTGTTTTATTTAATTGCTCAATATTTACTACTAGCTTATGCCCGTGTCGATTTTGTTCACTTTCCCTTAATATGCATATTAATATATACCTACAATTTCTAGTTAGTAAAGACCTAATGTTAATCCAATTATAACCTCTAGGGTCGTGGGATTTTCCGGAGACGTGAGAACTATGCAGGATCGTGGGACCTTCCGTGGTCGCGGTACTGTCTTAAAATATCACTGTGTGGTGGGTGTTTTATATAATTTAGTAACAGGGTGTTTTTTCAGTCAGTAAGACTCTGAGAGTGTCTTCTGCTCCAACTACGGTGGAAAGACTGATTTAATATACCCTTCGAAAAAAAGAAAAAAAGCTATCGGTGCGTCATATTTCATCTAAATTCGTTCAGTAGTTTTACCATGCAATACCAATAAGACACCAATCTTAACAAAATTTAGTAAGATATCTATAGTCAGAGAGATAGTACAACGGTTTCATTACGTAAACACATAATTGCAATAATTACTATAATAAGTAAAATTATGGATTCTCAGTGATGCTTCTCATATAGCTTCTAATTGTCCGTGAAACCGCCCTTTGAACGTAGAAAATGATGTTTTCAACGAGATATATCGAGCGGCTTTTCATCAGCCAGGAAATTCGTGTTCATCGGCAGTTTTATTAGAAAACTTCATAATAAAAGAGTGTATCCTCGCGTGGCAGGGTGCACTTTATTGTGCCGCATGGTTGCAAGCTCAAATACACTGACATATACAATGAAAAGCTCCCCATAAAAACTGACGAATTCTTAGTATTGTAAATAGGGTAGTTGAGTAAAAAAATCAAATTAGTCCGTCATTTAAATTATCAAAAAATATTTGACACGTGTTATTGACAAATATTCGAGAGTCAGAAGCAACTGAAAACTGCACTTGTTTATGACGCATTGACAATTGTAAAAGTGTCGTATCTTTGTCAATTTTGGTTTAGGTTAGGTTAGGTTAACAAAAGAAAAAAATGGCGTCAAATATTTTTTGATAATCTAACTGACGGATTAATTATATTTTTTTAGTAAAATAACCTATTTGACTTGAAAATTTTCAATGATACATACAAACAATACATTCCAAGAAAGTATAGGTATCGTTCGAGTCTTCAACTTCCCAAGCACGCAAAAAGAAACAAATGAAACCGACCAGATTCAAAGGCGCTGATCCATTTTTAAAAAGCCACATTTGCAAGTGGACCCATACATTTATGTTCAGCAGTTCTTTTATAGTAAGCCAGTGTATTGGAAATAGTTGCGGTATCTACCGAGCATTAACCCTTGTTAAACATAGACCCTTCTCAGTTTCCGAATGGCATGATCTTACAGGCGCCATGCAAATATACTATTGTGAGTTTCTTTCTTAAACGCGGCTTATGGAGAATTTCTTCCGGATAGCGTGAATTTTTCCTCGTTTATTTACAGATATCATTGAGTATTTTATTTGAATAGATTTCAAGTACTCTTATTCCGTTTTCAATCTGATTTTATTAGGTTTTTCTGCTGGTGTGTGTACTAACACATACTATTATAGCATGTAAATACACAGATTGTAAACATTTTGATTTCATTGCAACAACTTGACTTTATCTGCCCTCAAAAATAAACATAAAAATATCTTACTTTATCGTCTTCGCAGAATCAAAAATAAATTACGAACAAAATACCTAATAAATCATCATCTGCCTAGCCTTTTCCCAACTATTTTGTGCATTACTTTACTTTTGTGCATTATAGAGGGAGTCAATTGAAGCAAAAGTTCAACAATGTACAGGTGTGACGAAAATGTACAATTTCGTCTGCAATCAAAGAATTTTTCTTTTTGCTTTCGAGGAAATTAATTTACTCTCGTTTTCCCAATTATAAAATGTTTTTGTGATTTTTTGATTGCCGATGCATTCTGACGCCAGGTCAAACGTAATTACGTGTAAAACAGATCATTATATTTATTATAAAAAAAATATTTATGTTGAATATTTAACAAGAAATTTTAATTTTAAAAAATGTGTGATTAATTCGAATATCAATACGTGCGCAGTCCTAATCGCTTATCCGGACTGCGGACTGCCTATCCGTTATTAGTTTATACATATATCCAAATCCGGTGTTCACAGTCTATATCGGACTGATCAGTTCTTTCAGGAATGCAATGAGCAACGAAGGAACGGGTGGAGTGACATAAATGATTTAACCTAAAAAAAGCAGTGATAAAGAAATTTTGCTATTTTGATACCTAACACTAAAAAACGTGCGAGCAGAGGCGGGTTTAACTGGTATAAAACAACAGAGCGCTGTAATCGTTTCACTTTTCTTTGTAACTGTATGTTTGTGCTCATCAGTTCGATCTATGTAGTTAATACTCGATGATGGCGAATTGTTTCATTTTGTTTCCATTTACTTGCATCACATTGTTAGACAAGAACGTTTTTAACGTTCAGCTACCATATCATTCGGTGTTTGCGAAAATACGCAAGCAACAACAAAGCATACTATGTATTGACGCTATAAAACTATCACCTATTCGCCTTATCAGAAATATAGGTTTAAATAGAGCCCGTACACCATAACTCTAAATCTCTAACCAAAGTCCGACCGTATTCACGACACAATCGACACGTAAATTCTTAAGAAAATATCAAGTCGAAACTCGGACGAACAGCGATTCAAAGGGGGGGCTGGCCGGCTCTGTACCGTTACACGGTCCTACACACAGGGGGTTGTATATTACAGCGAGGTCGCGACTTTATCTCAGTTTCCGCCCGAGCTGCGTTCACTGGCGATAGAGTGAAAATAGTGGCACAATAAAACAGGGCTCGCCAACTATCGGGTCCGGAGAGAGCCCACTCCTTATCGGAAAACGGTTACCGTGATTCATTGTGTACTCTATTTACTTACAGTCTTACAGATCTCTTAGTTCGCTGCAACCTGCAACTTTTGTGGTACTTTTTAATCAAGTTGTAGGATTAGTGACTTGTTTCTGTTGTTGTACAAAAATAACCTTCTTTTGTTTCCTGTTTGGTGTCGCAACTGAGATGTCTCAACGTATGATAAGGCCACATCCTATACAAATATTTGCATGTTATTTGTTCATACCGAACGGCATCATTGAGATCTTGTTATATCAGTTGATGTTTATTTACTTGCAAACCCATCGTCTATTCATTATTTATTAAATTTTCCAATTTCTAATACTAATAAACTGCCATCTTTCAAACAATTTGCAAACAAAACCGACGAGGCGGTATGGTAATTTCTAAATGTAAAGTGAGTAATCAATACATCAAGAGCGACAGAAGCCAAATGAAAATGGAAATGGATTCAGGCCAGGAAATGAAAATAGATTTTGAATTGAACGTGCCGAAATCAAACAGTGCTCAATTTCAGTCCGCTTGGAGTTTCAAGCGATCGAAGTAGCCAGAAAATACTAGTGAACAAATAAAATGCAACGTAAAACGGTGTACCCAACTGCGGTTATAAACTCTTTCCTATAAAGCGAAAGTAAATCAATTGGGTGATAAGAAGTAAAGTTAAAATCCGCCAACAACCCGATACAGGAGAGCAGGGCGAACAGAATACGTAAGGGTGCATTATGCGCTGATACACCGACCGTCGCCCCGAGAGCACTGCATGATTTTACAATGTTAAAGCAAGTAGTAGTGTTCCTATACAACGATTTGATGCATAAGCCTTATGTGAAGGGAATTTCACCCGAAAATTCCATAGACCATTGTCTACGTGTAGCTCCAGTCGTAATATCATTCCAGCAAACAGTGATTGTCATTTCAGGCCATCTCCAGAGATTTTGGGTATTAATAAACACCTTATTATGTGGCTAATACTATAGAATATTTCGTCGGAATTCGGCTTAACGAGAAACAAGTCCAGGTCCCCCGTGTCCCCACAATTGTACCCGGTTATTGAGACCGGACTCAATGAGGCGAACTCATCTAGTTTGTGGATGGAGTAAACGAACCCAACGAATTATTAAATTTCGCGTCCCCGAGCGACGATGCCTTTTACATTTTATTAAACTACTGTTTAATGCAAAGCACACCCTCCTTCATAACGTCGTGTGTGATGTCAACTATATGCTTTTGTCTATGAACGTCAACGCTTCCGGGAGTCGGGGTGTGTTATTCTTGTCATATTGTGTCGGTTCTAAAGCGTTGTGCTGTTTCAATATCGGCTTGCAGTTCTTTATTTGAATTGTAACCGTTATTGTAACGGTTTTTCTTCTATTTATACACATTTTGTGCAGTTTTGATTAAAACGGAACCTAAATTATAACCCCAACGTGAGCCAAACAGTTTGCCAAATTAAATAGGTCCTTACTTTGATCGCTAAACTGGTCAATACTTCACAATTTCGCTATAATTCCACCACATAAACGGTTTTTGGTCCGACAATCATAAACGATGGAACAGCATAAAATAATCAATTGGAATTAGATTATTTCGATTTAGGGAAGGCCGCATATGCGTGCGGTGATGCGCTAGACCACAAACCGCAGTCCATTTGCAAATAGCTCCCGATCCTGTCAAACACTTGAATTAAATCATTGAGCGCTCGTCAATCATCGATTAGGTTATTACCGCAACTATATCGTGTGTAACTGTAACGCTAAATTTATTTGTGTAATAAAATAATAATCTAAATTCTAACTAATTATTATAAAATATGCAAAATTAAGTTTTAACGTTTAGACCACCGATCATTCTGTTTTATATAGATGTTGTCAATGACAATAGTCTAGAATACCACATAGGATATCTCAGTATTAAGTTCACATGGGATAATTTTCGAGTTTAACACTGGCGAACCCCTTGGCAACAGCTAGCTCGGTATATTTTAGAAACAAAATATACCATACAAAGTCATCTCCTGTTTAAAATGACACACATACGCGCAGCCACTAAAACAGAAACACATAAAGCCCGTTTGCACTTGCGAATTACTAAAAATCTGAGTACATTGTTGTGTTAGGTCTCAGTTGGAATTCCGCGAAGCCTTTGTTACGCTGTGCAATAAAATATTTCATTACTGTGTGAAACATCCCGCCGTACCGCGTCGTACCGCGTCGTACCGCATCGGAACGCGTCCTCCGCATCCTACCGCATCCTACCGCACCGCCTGTCTCTTCCTACCGCATCGCTTGCCGCCGGCAACTTCGAAATTTCTTTTTTTTTTATATAGTGACGCGCTTGCATTCCGATGTGAGCGGGATATTAATATAAAAAGTTCATTAGTTTAGCTCTGGAGTGTGGATCACGCTTTAATGTCGGTTTTCAATGGGTATATTTTATTCCTGTGGAATTTTGTTTCATCTTTAACAATATATATTAGGTATTCTGATTTTATTTTAACAGTTTGTGGCTTTATTGTTAACTGTTGTCTCAGTTTTGTCATCTCAATAAGCTTATATTTCAAATGCTATGGTATTTTACCTTATTTTTTTTAACACGCTTTTATTAGCTTGACCTGTATGTATGTATGTATGTATGTATGTATGTATGTAACGGAATCTTTTAACTTCATTTTCGCCTACTTCCAGCAGTCTGATTAACTTGAATTTTTGCACAGCAGTCAAGGGCCGATGACAATACAATAATATCATACATTTTATATTAAAATCCCCCTCGAAGGGGGTGAAAAGGGGTGAAAATATTTGTATGAAAAATCTTATTCCTTAGGTTTATACACTTGAAACTTAGTACGAATATGAGTATAAGTAAATAAAAAAGATGGACATTAATAATTTTTTAAAACTACCCTCCTACGTTTGGTAACCTACACGATGTTAAAGTTTGTATGGGAAAATCATAAAGCGCTAACTGATGAATTTAAAACTCAGTATATATAAATAAGATCAAAAATAATTAAACACGTGTTTTTGGGTTTTTCGAAAATCAGCCCTCAAGTTAGTAAAAAGGGGTATTCAAGTTTTAAGGGAAGGATCTAAAATCGCTAAACGTAGAATCTGAATTTTGGACGGTAGGTGCGATTCATTATGTAGGTGATCACTAAGAAGGGATTTTGCGAAAATCTACCTATAAGGGGGTGAAAAGGGGTAAAAACCTTTGTATGTAAAAGCTTATCCGTTAGGTTTATAAACTTGAAACTTGGTACGAATATGAGTAAAAGTAAATAAAAAAGATGGGAATTATTCGTTTTTTAAAACTATCCTCCTTTGGTAATCTAGACGATGTCAAAGTTTGTGTGGGAAAATCATAACGCGCTAACCGATAAATTTTAAACTCAGTATATAAAAATTAGATAAAAAATAATCAAACACGTGTTTTTGGGGTTTTCGAAAATCACCCTCTAAGTTGGTGAAAAAGGGTGATTAAGTTTTAAGGGAAGGCTGCTTGCTTCGACAAACCCAAAACTTGGCATAAATAGTTTCCCAATCGAATAAAGGATGCGTAATTATCTATATTTCAAAAATCACCCCTAGCGGGCGAACATTGTAAAATCAGTTTGTCTTTTTTTTTTGCGTGGTAATATCATCAAATGAGTCCTCCCACCCAGGGCAGGGCGGGAGGGACTGTCAGACTTGTACTGACTAAAATCCACGGTGTCCTTCACTAGCCCTTTACGTACCGGGGTTACGGTGATGGGTAAGTCCCGCGACCCCGGCAGGCTTTGGCCCTCTACAGGCCCCGTCAATATGCTGACACTCCTTGAGGCGCGCGTGGAACACAACGCGCCGTCGACCCGGGCATGGTCCATGGTCGGGCTGCGAGTCGCCCATTACTCGCCGCCCGCATGCCCGCGCCTACGGTGGCCGGAGATCGTCTTGCGACGTCCGACGCCGTGGGCGTTTACCACTGCGGCTGGGGTGGAGTGAGGTCGCTGTTCTCTCCCTCACGCGGCACGCCTCCCCCTTCGCGAGCATGACTGCTTCGCAGAAGGAGGCGACCGCTTCCCACTCCGTCTCGCCCCGCAGCATGGCCTCGACCAATGCCGGGCGCGAGAGGTTTCCGCCTATCGCCGTCGTGAGGATACGGCGGTGCTCTGCCCAAGCGGGGCAGTCCTGCACCGTATGCTCCACCGTGTCCTCCGGACGATCCTCGCAGTGGTGACACCCAGGCGTTTCCTCCTTCCTTATCCGACACAGGAACCTCCCGAATTTCCGTGTCCGGTGAGGACCTGTGTCATGCGGAAGGTAAGGACGCCGTGACGCCTATCCAGCCACTCCTCAAAGAGGGGTCTTACCGCCGCGATTGCGGCGTGTTCGAAATCAGTTTGTCTTCAATAATATTTCGGGTTCGACGTTAGAAACACGCGCTGACGAAGTCGTGGGCGGAGTGATAGTAAAAAGTATATTTAGATTAGTGAGCATGTTATCGCCGATGAAAATGTCATTCTCTGTCTTTTGCTGCCGATTAGCTCTCTTCTGCATACGGCCTTTTCCTCTCTCTGGCTTCTCCCACTTTCAAAAGACAAATTTCGTTATTGGTCGCTGCTGACGATTGCTGCGCGATCATCCGTTCTCAATCCTCGAATTTTATAATTAGTCACTGCTACCGAAATAGTGCGCGTGCATCCGCGCTTGCGTATTTTGATTTCTTTATTAGGGTTCCGTAGTTAACTAGGAACCCTTATAGTTTCGCCATGTCTGTCTGTCTGTCTGTCCGTCCTCGCTTAATCTCTGTGACCGTTAGCACTAGAAAGCTGAAATTTGGTACCAATATGTATATCAATCACGCCGACAAAGTGCAAAAATAAAAATTGGAAAAAAATGTTTTTTTAGGGTAGCCCCCCTATATGTAAAATAGAAAGTGATTTTTTTTTTAATTTCAACCCTAACGTGTGATATATCGTTGGATAGGTATTTAAAAATGAATAGGGGTTTACTTAGATCATTTTTTGATGATGTCAATAGTTTCGGAAATAATCGCTCCTAAAGTCAAAAACAATGTGTCCCCCCCCCTCTAACTTTTGAACCATAAGTTTAGAAAATATGAAAAAAATCTGGAAAGTAGAACTTTATAAGGACTTTCTAGGAAATTTATTTTGAACTTGATGGAAAGAACAGTTTTTGTGCAAAAAAAACAAGAAGGTGGTACAAAATTCCTGGACTAAGTTTGTAGTATAATCAATTATTTAAGTTTAAAAAAAGGCTATTTGTTAACACTTATTGTAACGGACGGGAAACTACGGAACCCTACACTGAGCGTGGCCTGACACGCTCTTGGCCGGTTTTTTTTTCTTTTATTGTCGTCTTGAGACTAAAATTCAGAAAATAAATTATAGTTTAAAAAAACTAAAAAAACACGCTTTAATAGCAATCGAACTAAAAAGTAGAAAATAATTTTTAAGTATAAGAGAGTTTGTGTTACTGAAATATAAAATCCAACAATCAATTATCATCATTAACTTAGAATAAGATTAATATAAATATTAAGATATTAACAAACATTCAAATAAAGTGAAAAAGCGTGGGGTGCTCAATGATATTTTTATTATAATTCTGATATTGCAAACAGTAACTAATAAAATGATCATCACATTCGATATCAAGCACCCCACGCTTTTTCACTTTATTTGAATGTTTGTTAATATCTTAATATTTATATTAATCTTATTCTAAGTTAATTATGATAATTGATTGTTGTATTTTATATTGCAGTAATACAAACTCTCTTATACTTAAAAATTATTTTCTACTTTTTAGTTCGATTGCTATTAAAGCGTGTTTTTTTAGTTTTTTTAAACTATAATTTTTTTATTTACTTTTGATTTTAGTCAAAAGTGCTTAAGAGAAGAAGTACTTTGGTAGTACATACTTGTTGCAGAGCATCATTGAAATCACAAAAAAAACAACATCATCGATATTTTTGACTAGCTGAATGGTTCATGCTTTTCCATTTGCAATGAATTTATTGATTTTAGTAATTGCTGCTTCTCAAACACAAAAAGAAAAACAGAATATTTAAATAATAAACCAGTGTTGCCCGTCATGCGTAAACCCGGGAAATCACGCCCATATTTAGAAAGCGCCACCGTAACAAGGCCGTAAGTAATCCGAAATGAAATAATTAATTACACACTCCCAAACTTATTTCACTTGCAAACGTTTCCGAGATCACGTTCAAAAGCAAAGTTAAACTTAATCTGACCGTCACTAAAGGCGTAGAAGCCCTAAATTACAGAAGTGCACACTAAACATCCTGTCAGACCCTATTCATTCATACTTTGCCACCAAAACGCTTACCTAGAAGCACAAAGGGAATTTCTATACGACTGTACCTTCAGATGTGTGTATAACTGTACATGTCAGACATTTTGACAGCTGTGTGCGATTGTACGATCGCTATACAATGGTGGTTGTCTTAGAAGTGTACTTGCGAACTCACAAGTGCTTAATTGTGAGATCGCGTCTTCCCTCGCGTCTCGAATTCGCTGCACATTTGAAACTTTTAGTAACGACCCGACGAACATGTGTTACACTAAAATAAAATGCTTTTAGTGTGTAGCTTCGAGATTTTGGCTTATGAGTACTTTACAAGCTAGTGTTGACATGTCAAAATTGGAATTCTTTGTTTAAAGGATTGCATGCAAGACTTTGTACTCTGAAATTGTGCTGGGAAGGCAACGTGTGAAATATATGGCATACAGGTGCATAGGTCTCCTATATAGGTCTGCTTAAGAAATAGACGAAAAATAAAAGCTGGCAAAGCGGAAAATGTTACTTGCTGTTACATCACCATATTTATTTATTACACAACACAATTATTTGTTTTGAATCGGTCTACACTGTATCTTGCATTCCAAGAAAATCTATTAAAACTAGGAGTCCTTATTAGTGCAATATTACGTGTATGTACATTCAATAGTTGTAACATTGCACAAAAATTGGAAATAATTTACATTTACATGCTTGATAGTACCGATCGTATTCAATTTACTGAGCTTTTGCTGAATTGCAAATCACTGATTTGTTCTTTATTTTTCCATAACATTATTGCATGACAAACGAAGTTTTCCATTTGTTAGTAACCGTTCCTACAAAAACAATTTAATTTTTTGACATTTAAATTTTTATAATTTTCGTGCACCATCAAGTATGAAAGTTTCAAGGGAAGGCAAAAAGTTGAAGCAAATAAACCCTTATACTTCCCTAGTTATCTTGTGCATAAAGCCTAATTCCCAGCAACCACTAAGGCCGCGTTCAATGACACAAGGTGCGTCGAGCATCGGGCGGTGCGTCAATTGTTTTCTCCGTTTATGGTGTCCGACGCTTTCCTCGCTACGTCCAACGTGGCGTCCACGACCAAATCCACTTATTATTTTTATTTTTCCCATCCACTTATTATTTTTAATTTGAATCAGTACAATTCCATAAAGGTGACCGCTCCGATACGGCACTTATTAAATCTTCAGTCGTCAGCAGCATGTCTGAACAAATGAAGCGGGAAACCCATATTGACTTGCGTCCACCCGCCCCGCTCGCGACTCCCGTCTGTACCGCTGCGATTCCCGCTCACTCGCCCCGCCCGCACCTTTGTCAAAAACTATAATTATGTTTGCGTCACCCGCCAGCAGATTCCGCTGCCCGCCCCGTTGCCACTGTAATTGCACACTTAGGCGGACTTACTAGGCATCCTTTTGCTGCCCAACCAATAATTGGATAAAAAAAAACACAAAACATCTAAAACAACACAAAAAAAAACCTAAAATAACTTTTCTTTGAGATGAACTGAGAACTTCCATCTTTTTTAAAACGAGTAAAAACAAGCCACAATATATTATACCCACCTTAATTGAACCACCATTAGCCCAAAAAAATCCCATTTATAAGCAAATTTTGAGGGTATTCAGTAAATAGAGACGTAAATTAGTGTTGAATTTCTTATCGGCTCATTTCAATAGCGAATGCGGAGCGGAACGCATCAATCAATCGAAGATGACGGCCGTATATTGAAACACTGAGCTATTGGCGCTCATTCCAGAGGGTTATATTGTGGGGAGGTGTCTGCTGAAATATGTTGAAGTATCTTTGAAATAAAAAAGAATGTAAACTGAAAGTAAACGAGGTAAAAGAGTTTGTAAGGAATGTTAAACTACAGACTTATTAAACTACACCTACACCCCGAAAAAAAAGTGTAAAAAGGAGTTCAATATGATGTTTTAATACGTAATTATTAAATAAGAAAGTGAAAAGCTTTGTGAAAGGTGAGAGATTTGAAAAATAGGCAACTTGACAAAAAAACTAATTCGACAGTGTTTTTTTTTTTGTAAATAAAATTGTTCCGTAAAGGAATCAAACCCAGGACACGCTCAAGCACTCTGTAAAATGCTCAGCCATTGCTCCAACCGTGTCTTTTTAAAAACCAATTTGTCTAGTTTGAACGTATAATTTTAGAAGAGGAGTAAAAGTGTTTAATTTTTAGTAAAAATGTAAGGATTGGAAAATTTAAGAAAAAAGAAAAAAAAACATAAAAAAGTAAGAACATCATTAAAGAAAAACATTACTGCTAAACAAGCCGAAAGCAACCTTGCACAGATTGTAAAAAAGTTTACAATTTTAAAACTCTACACCTAGCTTTAGTATAAGGCATGATAGCTAATTTAATAATAGCACACCGCCTCTCATAAAATGGGGGAGCGGAGTAGATGACAACCGATGTGACGAAGATAGGACACGACGCTGAATTCTGTCTTAGCCCTGTTGTACTAGCTATGTTTGTGGCTCTGTCCGTATTAATATTAAAATTTTCTTGGTTAAGGTGTACTCGTTCGGATAACTGATTTCAAATGACAAAAATAAGAATTACCTTTTTCATTTTTGACGGGACGGTTGCAGTAGTGGTGGCAAATAGTCGTAGTCAAAAACGACAGAACGCATCTTGCTAAGACCTCATTATTACGTATGGTTGAAAAATCATCCAATCAGTTACCGCTCTGTGTGCGATGTATGTCTCGTGTTGACTAAAAAACTACTCTGTTCCTTTTGCGTTCCAAGAACAAGGTAACCTCTTACAACACCAAAACTACGATCCTTATTTTTCCTAAATTCCCTGCAACTTATCCACGTTCTTACAACTGGTCATAAGCCAAGAGAATCAGGTGAATATAACACGAAGGAAGCCAAAGATAAATAAATAAACATCTAATAACGCTGTCACACTCCAGAGGGTCATTTCCACCGTCATAAAATAAGAAAATAGCAGCGATGATCTGCATCTGCATAATTAAATAGAAGGAAATACGCCCGAAACAGACGGAACAGGCAAGCAGGGTTTATAAATTATGTACGTCCAGAAATCGAGGATGACGTAACGCGATTTGAGATTCTTGAAAACTCGAAACCTGTTGAAGACTTGCTAACGGATAAGAGTTTAAAAATTAACCGGCTGCCACACTGCAGAGTTTTTGTTGAAGATTCTGAGAGGAAGGATGAAATTTAGTACCTAGTGTGGCAGTTTATTTATAGAAGTTGATTTTTATAAGGTGACTCTTAAGTATCCGCAATTTTGACTACGTAACAATTTAAAAAAGCTATTATGAGCCATTATGCTCCATTCTCTGTCGATATAATAATACCAGACACATTCCTTTCTTTCATAAACAACCATGTTATTATGAACAAATAAAAACATTGAGTATTTCAAGTTTTCCAAATCGTCCATTCGAAGACTCAAATATTTTCGAACATTGTCCGAAGTCCGAGCAAAGTCATCTCCCTCGACAAATAGTGAAAAGAAACTAACAGAAATAGAAAATAGAAAAACTAGATAGTACATTGCATTCAGAGAATACGTAAAGAAAACAAAGTTTAATGTTTTTGAACTTTATTTCATCGATATAGTATAATTTTTTTTTTTGCATAATCTTATTTTGAACCATTTTTTCAGATATTTTACGCGTAATTCTAAACACAAATAGTTATTAAAATCCGTGCAGAACACAATCTCATTTCACATTGCTTTTAATATTTTTACAAAATTATTAATTTAAAAAAAAAAACAAAACCCTTGCCAAAAATAGGAGAAAAAACTTGAAACGCTCCACAAATGGGACGGGCGCCCCTTCTGGCTAGTCTGTACGTCTCTGAAGACTCTATTGGCTATCTGGACATCTGTTGGCGTTCTACAGTGTTTACTTTTCATTTCTCGAAGCAACAAACGCCGGTAAGAAGAGGGATGCGCGCGCAGAGATCGCAATCGCGATAGCTTTGAGCACTCGCTATCTGATCTACACTGCGAGCACTTTCCTGCGAAATAGTTCCTTCAAGACCTGCGTATTCTTTGACTGTTCTTTTAGAATTTTATATTCGCTGGTCATCGACACCAGTTTTTTTGTTGCCGTCAAACAAGCGCAAATGCTTTTTTCGATCTTTAACGTTTGACCGGGCTTCCTTATGTTAAGGTTAGCTGTTTTCGGTTAGTAGACGACCTCAACTAAGAAAAGAAGAGGGAAGAAAAGTGCACAAACGAATAGTGACGTCATAATGTTTTTTTTTTTTATCGTGTTAAAATCATCAAATGAGTCCTCCCACCCAGGGCAGGGCGGGAGGGACTGTCAGACTTGTACTGACTAAAATCCACGGTGTCCTTCACTAGCCCTTTACGTACCGGGGTTACGGTAATGGGAAAGTCCCGCGACCCCGGCAGGCTATGGCCCTCTACAGGCCCCGTCATTGTGCTGACACTCCTTGAGGCGCGCGTGGAACACAACGCGCCGGACGTCATAATGATAGTCGTAAAAATGGAGAAGATAATTAATACTACCGTGTTTTCTTCTACTCAACGAGACCAAAAATAAAAGCACATTTGATGTTAATGCAGAGCAGGTGAGTTGAAACAGGCACAAAGCTTGCAAAGCTCATAAGAGTACCTCTTCATTTAAAATTATGAACTAAGTATTGATGTCTTTACGAGTATTTGGCGGTGTGATTACATAATTATTTTCATCCTTCACCATTGTCGAATCCTCAGACAACATTTCCTCGTAATTTATCAATTCAGAGGAAGAAGGTAGAGTTTCATTGTAAACTCTTTTGTCTTCTCTTAATGATCTATCGTTTGAGACAAATGTACGAGTATCTGCTTGTTTTGAGCTGACGGCCCGGCTGCAAGAACAATCAGGTTTAATGAGCACGTTACTGGTTTTTGTATATTTTTTACGAGGTTTCATGCAGTCTTCTTGCGCACAATCAGTCAGAGGTCGAACTGGTTCATGTGCAATTGGCATGTTATCATCTAAGTCCTTTATGTATTTCTCCAATAATTTATCTTCTTCTGGATTCATTTCATAGTTTTTGCGATTGTCGGCTTTATTTATAAAACTCAATCCGTTGGCTCTGTTCCTTGCTTCGTTTTTTTCATAAGGACGTCGAATCAACGCATTATTGAAACCGTAATTTCTTCTTCGTATTTCACTTTGTCGCGCAATTGCTTCTTTCAGTTTCAATAACTGTTGATTTCTTAAAAACGCTTTAATCAGATATTCGTTGTAATGATTAATACTAGACTGTATACTCAGTGGCAAATTAATTTTAGTAACTCTCTCATGGTTAACTTTACGATTCTCAGGTCTCAATAAAGGTGTTTTTAAAAGTTCTAAGTATTCATAGCGTTTATCTGGTGCTTCCAGCTTTACATTCTCAAAGTCTATAGAGTTATCCTTAAAATTCCATCGAAACATATCAGGAGCTTTTAAATTTAAGAAGTTTCCTTGGTCCTGTTTGCCGTCGTGCAAACCAAATCCTTGGTAGTTAGAGACATAAGAAGGCACAGGAATAATGGCACCCTGACAATTGACACAAGGGATCTGTTGGCCATTCATTAAACTCGGCGGTGACACCTCGATGGCGGACGCTGATCCAGGTTTCTCTCTCTGTGTCATCTTAATGAGTTGGTTCCTTCCTCGTTGATGCTTCATCTTGTTGTATTTCTGGTTAATATAGATATAAGCTCTTTCTATCTGGTTATTCTTCGTCTCTGTGGCATGCTCGAATAAATCTTTTTCGTCGATGTTAGTTCTATTTTTAGGCAATACTGCCGATTTAGTTGGATTCACTGATTTTACTGTCACATTCTTGTTAGCTGTAGTACTGTAGATTTTTTCTGTGGTCTGTAATAATAGAAACAATACACTTAATTATTTTTTTTGTAATAATTGCATATTTTCTCGTTGGGCTTTTACTGAACTATTGCTACCAGAAAGGTTTGGTTATATTATCATAAAAAAACAACTGTCCCGTAAAACACTACAAGACATCTACTTGATCAAAATAAATGCAATCTCGAACATTTTTTTCTGGCAGAAAGATATATTTAAACAATTGTTTAAATATAAAACTTATAGATTAAATATAAGTTTTTTCACATGGTCACTTATATTGTATTTAGGAAATAAAAGCAATAATTACAATTTACCATGTTTAATATTTGTTTTAAGCTTCCGATACTACTATTACCATGGTAAAACGTGGTAAATATCACCTTTTAAGTTGCAATGATAACAAAGTAAATGTTGCATCATCGTCAGCCTATAATTTGCCCACTGCTGGGACACAGGCCTCCTGTCTTAGAGACGGAGCGGGCCATAATAATCCACCACGCGGGCCCATGCGGTTTGGTTTTAGGAACAGCCGGTTCCTCGCCGTGTTTATTTCCATCGTTTTGAGAGCAGTGGTGATGTCATAAATTATACAGAGTAATGCGCCTGGCTGGGTTCTTAACAGGGTTGGAAAAAAAACTGTTATATTGTTTTAACAAGTGTTTTTGTTCTATTTAATTATTTATTTGTCATTTATTTTAACCACCTAGGATTATATTCACAATTAACATAATTAAACAATAACATAGTGTACACAACAAAAATAACATCAAATTACGAGTAATTAATTAAATGAAAGAATGTCAATTACAAGTTAATTAATTTAACAAACAGGAATGCACAATAAATACCTAACATCAAAGGGGTATGCAATTTTTAATATGGAGCTTGGCATCAATTTTTTTTTCTTTCGCCAGTGATAAAATTTTGTGCACAATAAGACTACTATCTAAGAAGTCCATAGAAAAAAAAATTAAGTTTCTAAACCGTAACCAACCAGAGATATGCCGGTTTTCATTTTGTTCTAATCAGGAGTTATTTTGTGTAGGAATCCATAGATTTATGGATGTACTAGCTTTTGCCCAAGGCTTCGCCCACCCCAACAGCCTTTAGGTATAGCCTATAACCGTCTCTAGAGTCTCATCTATCTATGTACCAAAATTCATTAACATCGGTTCATCCATTATGACGTAAAAACGGAACATACCGAAATACTTATATTGGTGTTTGTAATACTTTTGACGGCACGGTTAGCGCAGTGGCTAAGCGATTGGACTGCGGCGCTGCGTGTCGCGTGTTCGATTCCCGCACGGAACAAATATTTGTACGACCTACAAGTAATTGTTCCGGGTCTGGGTGTTTGTGTATGTGAGTTTCTATGTTTGTAAACGCACCCACGACACAGGAGAAATTCCTAGTGTGGGGCAACGTTTCTTAAAAAAAAAAAAAAAAAAAAAAAAAAAAAAAAAAAAAAAAAAAAAAATACTAGTAGGTTTACGAGGAATAATGAGTGGTTTGTTTATAAAAATGTTAAGATCTTTTTAACCGACTTCAAAAAAGGAGGAGGTTCAGAACTCGTCGGAACATTTTTTTATGTATGTCCCAGGTTTCTCAATGACATGACGCCTGGACCGATTTGGGAAATTCTTCTTTTGTTTGAAAGGGTATCTTAACACATGGATGGGCCCATGTGTGTTTACTTGGTCAGGATCTTGACCACAATCTTTTTTTTTATCGTGGTAAAATCATCAAATGAGTCGTCCTACCCAGGGCAGAGCGGGAGGGACTGTCAGATTCGTACTGACTAAAATCCACGGTGTCCTTCAATAGCCCTTTACGTTCCGGGACCACGGTTACCTAATAAGACGGTCCCGCGACTTCGCCAGGCTTTGGCCCTCTAAGGGGGCCTCCGTCAGATTGCTGATAGCTCTTTGAACCGTGTGTGGAACACGACCATCTTACAGTGGCCATCCAATGGCCATCCTACAGTGGACGAAAGTCACTTCGCAACGTCCGATGCCGTGCGGCTGGGTTGTGAGGTTGAGACTGTTCTGTCCGTCACGGCGCCCGCCTAGCATGACTGCGCGAAGAAGGAGGCGACCGCTTCCCATTTAGTCTAGTCCCATTTAGTCGCCCGGCATTATTGCCCTGCAATAATGCCGGGCGCAAGAGGTCTCCGTTATATCGCTTCCGTGAGGACACGACGGTGCTCAAGCGGGGCAGACCTGCACCGCATGCTCCACCGTGTCCTCCAGGCGATTCTCGCTATGGTGACACCCAGACGTTTCTTCCTTCCCTATAAGACACAGGAACCCCCCGGAACTTCCGTGTCCGGTGTGGATCTGCGTCAAGCGGGAGGTGAAGACGCTGTGGGGCCTCTCCAGCCACTACTTAAAAAGAGGTCTTACCGCCGCGATTGCAGCGTGCCCGAACCTCGGTTGTGACAGTCGCTGTCGTGATTAGCTTACAATGTTAGAAACAAGACGTCTTTTTTATCCTTTTTGTGGATACAGGCGTAATATTATGTATTTGCGTAAACAATGCATAGATATGCGATAGCAGCAATCGTAGATTTGCTGTCATTTATTGAAGAGTTCCCTCGATTTCTCCAAGGATCCGTCATGAGATCCTGACCTAGTAACCATGGGACCATCTGTTAAGATACCCTTTCAAACAAAAAAGAATTTCCCAAATCGGTCCAGGCGTCATTGAGAAATAAGGGAACATACATAAAAAAAGTTCGAAGACGAATTGTGAACCTCCTCCTTTTTTGAAGTCGGTTAAAAAGATCTTCTTAACATTTTTATAAACAAACCAATCATTATTCCTCGTAAACCTACTAGTATTACAAACATGAAAATATGTATTTAGGTATGTTCCGTTTTTACGTCAAAACGGCTGAATAGATGTTGATGAATTTTGATACAGAGATAGATAGGCCTCTAGAGACGGTTATAGGCTATATATAAAGGTGGTTGGGGTGGGCAGCGCCGCGGGCAAAAGCTAGCACATCAATAAATCTATAGATTCCTACAAAAAATTACTCCTGATTAGAACAAAATAAAAACCGGCATATCTCTGGTTGGTTACGGTTAAGATTTTTTTATTATTTTTTACGAAGTTCTTAGGTTGCGGTCTACTAATTGACCAACATTTCATTACTGGCGAAAGAAAAAAAAAAGTGATGCCAATAAGTTGCATACCCCTTTATAAATACATGGATGACTAGGTTTTTAGTTTAGGGCATTATTTCAAATAAATTCGAACTTATAGGTCGTCTAAGTTGTAAATAAATTGTATGTTTCGCTGTTAGTAATTAAATATTTACAAACAACGATCAAAAAAAATATTAGATATTTTTTTGATAATTATAAGTATTACTTAATTACAATGCCATAAAAAGTCCAAAAGTATACCATAGCAATTGCATAGAGTTAAATGGTTTTATGTGACAGTATCTAAACTCCTAAATATTAATTTCATTCCATTTTTCATCAATTCATCCGCGTGTTGCACTCCACTGTTTAATTTCAAACTGTTTTAAACATGTGTTTTAAAACAACTTGTTTTAATCATGCCAACCCTAGTTAGAACCCACCACCTAATCGTAATTTAGGGCCCATATACTGAATCAGTCACCACAGATCTCTCAAAATCTCAAATGTTGAAATTATAGTCACTATAATAAATGAGTGAGGTCAAACAATATTTTACAACAAAACTACCTTACTGTTTATTACTCACCTCTGTAGTACTCGAGGGTACGATAAATCCGGAAACAACTCCAATACATAAGGAAACTAAAACAACAAATGCATTTCTCATTTTCCACGCCCGTGTAATAGAACTAAATAGAAATAAGATTGTGTACTACTGAACTGTATAAAATAACATGTTATTTTTCACTATTATGAACGCGGCCGTTCTCGACAAACAATAGCATAGGTCTAGCAATATGTTTACAAGTCCAGTGTCAACGTTTGTAAACAAATAACCAAGAAAATGGAAAACAAATGTAAATTTATAAACAGTTATTGTTTATAATTAGTCAAACATTTGCTATTTCTTTGTTTCCCTTTTTTTTATCGTGGTAAAATCATCAAATGACTCATCCCACCCAGGGCACAGCGGGAGGGACTATCAGACTCGTACTGACTAAAATCCACGGTGTCCTTCATAAGCCCTTTACGTTCCGGGGTCACGGTAATTCGTACAGTCCCGCGACCATTTCGATGTTTCCCTAAGTTATTAATGAGAGTTATTTCAAACAGTCTTGATGAGTCAAGATTTTCCAACGACAAAAGTAATAATTCGAAAAGATGCATTTTCTAAAATATCTCCTTGATGCTTAGGACCGATAAAAAAGAATTCTAGGGAATGACAAGCTTATTAGATTATTGAATGTCCAGATTTCTAGTCGTTCACTGAGAATTTTAGCCAAAAAAGGAAGAAAAATTATGCCATGTCCCATTTGTTCGATTCCTACATAAAACAAGTGAACATCTCCAAGGAAAACATTAATAAGTGTGCGTGGCACACTCACAATTTAAGAAAATTGGCTCATCACGAAAAACGTTACGTTTTGTTTTGAACACAGAATCTGGATAATTAAGAACAGCGCGTTCTCAGTCATTGAATTAATGAATGTAAGGTATTTTTTTTTAACGTGTAAAATCATCAAATGAGTCCTCCCACCCAGGGCAGAGCGGGAGAGACTGTCGGACACGTACTGACTAAAATCCACGGTGTCCTTCAGCTATTGAAGGACACCGTGGATTTTAGTCAGCCTTTACGTTCTGGGGTCATGGTAATTCGTGTTCGTGTCCCGCGACCCCGGCAGGCTTTGGCCCTCTATAAGGGGGCCCCGCCATTTTGCTAACACTCTTTTAGGCGCGCGTAGAACACAACGCGCCGTCGACCCAATGTAAAGTACTTAACTCAAATTCACGAGTAAATTTTTCATACTACTGACAGTAGCTACGTACTCCTTTTCCATAACATGGTCGACGTAGTGGCTGAACCATTGACTGCTGCGATTGAAACAAATATTTGTATTGCTGTTTGTGTATGACAGTTTAAATGTTTGTAAACGCAGCCATGATACGGGAAAAATTCCTTGTGAGGCTTCATTTCAACAACGTAGTAAGTTGGCGTTTGGGAACCTATAGTTGCCTTGGTGTAGGTACCCTAAGTCTTGTAGTATTATTTTCCGTTGGATTTTACTATCAGCTTTTAAATAAACTATGCCTTATGTAAATCACGCGCACTACAATGAGGCTGATACAGATACTACTAGATAATCGTTACGAAACGAAGACAATATTGTCACAAGTTTACAAATTGTAACAATATATAATTGTGTAATATAGAGGTTTTTTTTTTTAATACTCAACTTTTTAGCTTTTGTTATTTATTATACCTAAAACCAAAAATCGTACCTGATCTGACATCTATCAACCCGAAAATTAAAAGCTGATTATGCATAATAATATACATATTAGGCGCATGAGTTTATTCTGATTTAGGCAAAGACATATTCAGGATTTTCAAAGAAAAAGAATTTGCCTACGAGTTAGTTATTACGAGAATACCAAAATAACAAAGTTGCTTGACTGCAACTAATTTAATAACGTAGCAAAACCCCGTTACAAAGTTACCGCGAGTAGGATATTATTGGGCATTCTATCCCACCTTCCGTTCCGTCGGCTCACTCCGTTCGCCTCGTCACTCTCGGTGGGATAGAATGCCCAATAATATAAATGAAATCCGTGCAGTAAAATACTGGTTCGGCGCCTATTCCACCAGATGGAACGTTCGCCTCGTCACTCTCGGTGGGATAGAATGCCCAATAATATAAATGAAATCCGTGCAGTAAAATACTGGTTCGGCGCCTATTCCACCCGATGGAACGTTCGCCTCGTCACTCTCGGTGAAGTAAAATCTAATACTGGTTCGGCGCCTATTCCACCCGATGGAACGGAAGGTGGAGTATGAACGGCTTGTTTCGTTCGTCTTCGTCGCTTTCGGTTGTTAGAATGCACAATAATATTTTTCAGTGTACGTGGTTTGCGCGCTACTCCACTTTTAACAACGCACGACACAGTGAAATCTGATTAAAACTAAACATCATGCTTGCTAGTCAAGTCGAAACATGTCGATATCAACAATGTGCTTGTGTACGTAATATTGGCAAACCCGTTTGTTTGTAGTTCCAAAAACATAATAAATTAAATATTAACTTTAGTAACGGAAGGACAAAGTGGTGTAATATTTTGTCACATCATTAAAAACACATTTGGCGCATTGGCTAAGAGTGCTACATCACAATGTAAATAGTAGGTTTAATAGATGTCTTATCGAATGCATCAAAAGTGGTTCTTGCGGGTTCGATTCCCGCGCAGAACATATGAATATTTTGTTCCGGTTTGGTTTTTATTATTTTTTACATTCTTTTTTAATATATTCGATTACTCTATCTGAATATAAATGAGATGCATTGTAAAGGATTTGGATTAGCCGCCATTCCACTTTTATTACTGTATAATAATTTTAATGGCTCACCCAATAATAATTACAACAGGTTTTTGATAAAGCCTTTCCGTTTTCTACTCACTTTCAAATTATTGGTCTTTCATAGCGTTCAAACACAGTGACTCAGTTTAACATGGTAGGTACTCGAGCATTGAGCATTGGTTGCTTATAAATGTGAATGTGTCAAATTAATTGAGTCATTTTTAGTCTATTCGTTTCATGTAGTAACCATGAAGTTTGTTAAACAACCACAATCATTACATGTGAATACAGTTTGTATCGAGTCTCGAAATACTTGTTCTCGTCATGGAGAGCTACTACCCAACTCTCTACGTTGCATTATTTGTGGGCCTTCCAATTGTGGAAAAACTAATTTGTTAATAGGTCTTCTCATACATGAGAATGGATTAAGATTTCAAAATATTTATGTTTATTCGAAAACTCTGCATCAACCTAAATACATTTTTTTAGAACAAGTTTTGCAACGAGTTCCTGGTGTCTCATTCCAGAAATATCATGGTAATGAGGAAGTACTGAGTGTACAGGAGGCAAAACCTAATTCTGTGATCATATTTGATGATGTTGCTTGCGAAAACCAAAACAATATGCGTGATTACTTTGCGATGGGAAGACACAAATATATTGATTGTTTTTATCTTAACCAAACATATACTAAAATTCCTAAACAGTTAGTTAGGGACAATGCTAACTTAATTATACTTTTTAAACAAGATGAAATTAATTTGAAACATATTTATGAAGAACATGTCAACACTGATATGACATGGACAGAATTTCGTGAAATGTGTTCAAAAATATGGAGTGAACCTTTCAATTATGTAGTCATTAATAAGGATTGTTCCAAAAATAAAGGATGTTACAGAAATAAATTTGACACATTTGTAGTCTTTGATTAAGATCATTCATATTTAAGTATCTTACCTTAGAAAAATTATTATTCATTAAACAACGCTTAACCTATCAAGATATAAAAATGGAAAAAAAAATAAAAAGACAAATTGTTGATGCTGCAGAAGCTGTTAAGAAAAAAATACGAAAGATGAAAGACGTTGAGATTGACAATAATCAGACACTGGAGTCAATGTTCAAGCCTGTAACAGAACCTCTCAACCTAATTGCAAATGCAAGCAAGCAACCTCCTCGTTTATATGCAACGGGAAATGAAGAAGCAGATATTTCATTTGATTCAGCTTCTCAGAAAGGAAACCTGAGTAATGTCGACAACGACTATGAATCTGACAAGGACAGTGATTGTTCGTTTCAATCATTAGTTGAAAATAAACAGGGTGAAACATCATCTTGGTCAATATCCTCAGAAGCACTTGCCGGGGTCCCATATGGTGTCAGAGTGGAGGATGGGAACTTGATGCTAGGTTCAGCTCGCATAACAATCAGCGATGAGTATATTATCGTGTCTGGACACAAATATCAAAATACACCTGGTTTGGAACAGTTGTTGCTAAAGAAAGATGTAGATTTAAGTATGGTAACCGACAAGGATATGCAACACTATAAGTCAATGCTACTCGATACAAATGCTCATCGACGAGACTATGATTCCGGTAAACCAATAAAAAGTAATAAGGGACAGAAATATTTAAAAGTTATTAAGCCACTTTTTAATTTACGAAGTACCATTCAAGACCATGTGCCGAAGGGAAAAGGACTGTCATTGAAAAAAATGTGGAAAAAGAACACAGATTTTGTATATTGGGATGATCCAAATGAACTAGTGGATAGGTTAAAATTACTGATAGCTTCTCGAGATGCTGGTAACACTGGAGTAAACAATGAAATTATATCTATCATTGAAGAATTGCGTGAAAATAAAATTATAAATAAATGATTTAAATAAATGTATTCATTTTATTGTTAACCTTTCATTAATATACACCTAAATAAGTATGAACGTAGACAAATTTGGACATCACGTTCATAAAAGATTACGTTTAACAGAGTTACTAGACTTTAATGAGAACGCCCTGTGCAAGTCAGAAACGGGAGATTATGATTTAAAGTCGTCTAGATTGAGAGGAATTAAACCTCCAGTAGAAGCAGACGATGCTGTGAACAAGGATTATGTAGATCGAATGTGTGCTGATACGATAAAACAGTTTAATAAGCTGATTGCTTCATTGCGTGCTCAAGTCATATTAGATGCACAAAAAACTGTTCAGGCTACTTTAAAAGCAAAGGAGCATGAGGTTTTGATTCATTTGGAAGATAAGTTTTATACCAAAGCAGATGTAGATAAATTACTTGAAAATCTCAATAATGGCAAAACAACAAATAGTTAATGAAATACATAAAGCCGCACGAAGAAATTTCCTAAGGCGTTCAGTTATTTTAAAAGGAATCGATGATTTGTGGCAAGCCGATCTGATGGACATGCAAAACTTGAAAAAGTATAATAAAAGTTACAATTATGTGCTAGTGGTTATTGATTGCTTCTCAAAGTATGCTTGGGCGGAACCATTGAAATCAAAAAATAAACAAGATGTTACTCATGCATTTGAAAGAATATTGATTGTTAGTAATCGCAGACCTGTTAATTTACAAACGGATATGGGGACCGAGTTTTATAACAATACGTTTCAGAATCTTATGAAGACGAACAATATTAACCATTACTCAACATTTTCAACCAAAAAAGCTTCGATTGTTGAAAGACTAATAAGAACTATTAAAAATAAGTTATATAAATCTTTTAGCTATAACGGAAACTACAAGTGGTTAGGACAACCGTTAGAAGTAATATTGAAGACATATAATAATACAAAGCATCAGACTATTAAATATAAACCAACTGAAGTAAATAAATATAATGAACACGTTATAAAAGAAAATATTAACAGAACATTAAAGAAAATATCCTCTCTCCATACAAAGAAACCTAAGCTTAAAGTAGGCGATTATGTACGCATCAGTAAATACAAACACAATTTCGAGAAAGGTTACACCCCCAATTGGTCAACTGAACTATTTACTATTAAAAAGATTAATAAAACCATACCAGTAACATACCACATAGAAGATCAGCGAAAAAAAATAATATTGGGAACATTTTATGAGCAAGAACTTCAGAAATCTAATTATTCTGATGTTTATTTGATAGAAAAAGTTTTAAAAAGAAAAGGACGTAAACTGTTCGTAAAGTGGTTAGGTCTGAATGATGAAGAAAACAGTTGGATTGATAAAGCTGCAATAATGAGTTAAAATATAAATAATACAGATGTAATATTTGTATCAGTACACTTCGAGTAATGCAAGGTGGTGGACTAGTAAATAGCATAATTAATAACCTACCGTTCGAAGTTCATTTGCCCGGATACAATTATTGCGGACCAGGAACTAAACTTCAAAAACGTTTGTTGCGAGGTGACCGAGGCGTGAATAAGCTAGACGAAGCTTGTATGCACCACGACATTGCTTACGCAAATCATACAGATCTATCCCATCGTCACAAAGCTGACTTACAATTACTCAACATGGCTAAACAAAGACTTAAATCAAAAGATGCGGGAAAAGGTGAAAAGTTAAGCTCATGGCTAGTGAGCAAGGTTATGAAAGCAAAACTAAAGTCTGGTTCCGGAGTAAAAACATTTGGAAGCTTGGTTTCAAAAATAAGATCAAAAATTAAAAAATTGAAGCCCAAGAATAGTAAAACTTTGATTAAAGTCGCTTATTTAGCAGCAAAAAAAATGTTTCCTGGAATTAATCGAATTCGAGTACCGCGAGTAATACCTTTGCCAAAGACTGGAGGGGTTCTGCCTCTAATCCCGATTTTCGCTGGTTTATCAGCTTTAGGAACTTTAGCTGGTGGTGCCGCTGGTATTGCAAAAACTGTGAATGATTACAAAGCAGCTCAGCAAAATTTACGAGAAACAGAACGACACAATAAGGTTATGGAAGGTTTAGTGCTGGGCAAGGGTTTATACATTAAGTCGTACAAAAATGGCAAAGGATTGTTCATAAAACCATCAAAAAACTAAAAAGTGTGCTACCTAATCGTCCTCTGACTAATGTAGATATTCAAAAGTATACAAAAGACATCCCATATTTCCGGGGGATCTACATGAAGGATCAGTTACCAAAGAAGCCGAAGAGAATTGAATGCGCTATCGTAAACTTAGACGATTCTAAGAACGAAGGAACTCATTGGGTAGCTTATGTTAAATTAAACAAGTATTGTGAATATTTTGATAGCTATGGAGATTTAAAACCTCCAACAGAATTGATGCAATATTTTAAGAATTGTAATGTTTATTATAATTACACGAGATATCAAAGATTCAATGCAGTAAATTGTGGTCACTTATGTTTAGAGTATTTGATGACTTTTTGGAATAAAAATTTATAAAATGTATGTTTTTCTTTTAATTCAATCATTTCCACAATGTCACTCACTTTGTCAATAACTGGAAACTCGTCAACTTTATCTACATACTATCCAAATACGTTGCAACTAGATGGAGCTCATGAGTGCGCCTTATTGCATTTTTCAACATTTAATTCTATTCCCAACATTGACAAAACGAATAACAAATTCTACTACGGTTCCAACGAAGTTATTGAAATACCGGAAGGTACATATGAACTGCAAGATATCAGTGATTATTTAAAATCTGAAATTAAGGATGCAACAATAAAACTACAGTGCAATAACAACACGTTAAAAACTACTATTTTCTGTACAAAAGACATTGATTTTAGCAAAGAAGGCTCTTTTAGAAGACTATTAGGATTTAATAAGCAGATTTTAAAAGGTAATAAATGGCATGTATCACAGTTTCCAGTCAACATTTTACCTACGACCGTGATCAGGGTTGAATGTGATATTGTAAGCGGTTCGTTTATAAACGGTGAACCAAGTCACATTATTCACGAATTTGCACTCAACGTGCCACCTGGATATAGGATCATAGAAATACCGAAGAACGCAATATACTTTCCGATAAATCAAAACAATATAAGCTGTATTCATATTAGGCTATTAGACATAAGGAATCACTTAATTAATTTACGTGGTGAAGAAGTGCAGCTGTATTTGCATCTCAAACGAAAAAATGATTGAGTACAATAAATATGTACCTCAACAAGTTAAAAATATCAGTTCTAATCGAGCTACTCATCATACAAGACCACGCTCTAAGAAGAAAATAAAATTAACTAAAGATAATAAAGCATTTCTTAAAGCAATCGGATTACTAGAATGAATATCTTAGACGTTTTATCCACTCCGACTTACGACACTACAATAGAAGGGATTGAATTTCATTCATACAAACCCTACGTAACAAGTTTTAATAGAAATGATGAAATACGCATACCTATCAATCAACAAGACCTGTACATATTACCATCAGCTAGCACTTTATATTTGGAAGGAACCATTATAGTTAGCAAGAAGGATACGAAAGACAAAGCTACTAGCGTCCATTTCACCAACAATGCTCTACTTTACTTATTTCAAGATATTAGGTATGAGCTAAATGGAGTAGAGATAGATAAAATAAAAAATGCTGGTATAACTACAACCATGAAATCGCTATTATCAATGAATGAGAGCGAATCAAAGATGTCTAACGCCTGGGGTTGGAATATCGATGGAATAAAAAATATTAATGGAGGAAGTTTTTCTGCTTCTATCCCACTTCGCAATATCCTCGGTTTCGCTGAAGATTTTAAAAAGGTCATCATAAATAGTAGACACGAACTGGTACTGTTACGAAGTAACACTAATTTGAACGCTGTAAAACTTAGCACCGGCGAAGTAGTGGATGACGTTCACATCAACAAAATCATATGGCGCGTACCACATGTTAAAGTATCAGACAAAGAAAAAATTTCTTTGTTAAAACTGTTAGAAAAAGATCGTCCGCTTCAGATGATTTACAGAAATTGGGATCTGTACGAATATCCAGCTTTACCTAAAACTACAAAGCATACATGGTCCATCAAAACTGCATCTCAAATTGAAAAACCAAGATACGTCGTTATAGGCTTACAGACAAATAGGAAAAATAGTGCAAGTTCTGACATGTCTCAATTCGATCACTGCAATGTTCGTGACGTAAAAGTGTACCTTAATTCAACTTATTTTCCTTACGAAAGTCTTAGTGTGAACTTCGCTAATAACAGAATTGCATTATTATATGAACAATACGTCAGATTTCAACAGTCGTATTACGGTCGCCGTCCGGAACCCTTGTTAAGTGAGAAACAGTTTAAAGATTTAGCACCGCTGTTTGTAGTCGATTGTTCTAGACAAGCAGATAATCTAAAGACGGGTCCTGTTGTAGATGTAAGAGTAGAGATTGAGAGTGATTCGGAACTACCAGATAAAACTGCAGCTTACTGTCTCATTCTGAATGACTGCATTGTTGAATACAAACCATTAAGTAACATCGTAAAGAAGATATCATGAATGCAGATACCATCATAGTTGACCTCCAAGGATTTAAAGATAGTCAAAATAATTTTATCGTGAAGGAAGTGGCTATTGTAAGTCAGGAACTTACGCAATCATTCTTAGTAAAACCACCATATCCGTTTCATCATTTGTCTAATGAAGAAAAGAAGCAAGTGAGATGGATAGAAAGAAATCGAGGAATTTACTGGAGTAAGGGCTACATCGAATATAAAGAATTTCAACGCGTCGTGGAATTATATCTCGAGAATAAGAAAATAATGACCAAGGGTTTGGAAAAGATTAAGTGGATTAAAGAGTTATGTACAAACTGTGAAGTGATTGATCTTGGTCAAATGGGATGTCCTAACCTTTCAGAATTAAAAAGAAAGTTTTGTAAAAATAAAACAGACTTTAACTGTGTGCATCATAAAATTAACTGTGCATTAAATAATGCTGTGTGTATAAGAAAATGGTATTTTGATAATAACATGTCTGTGTTTAATTTATTTAGCAAAAAGTTTGGAAATGATGAAGTGGATTGTTAATACTGTGCCATAAAATACCATAATACATACTTATATTATGAAAAACATGAGTTTCATGTGCATTCCTGTCTATTGCTAAATATGACACCACACAGGTGCACTCGTATAAAGTATACAGTTTTAAACTTGTTAAAACATGACAGTGATTCAAAGTATACGAGTCTTTATTGAGTACTGTTACATTAAACTATCTCACATAAGAATATTTCACTTCCTTAGTCATTGCGCTGTCAGTTGTCGAAGTGGTAACATCTCATCAGAAAATAAAACATTGTAAGTATTAACCCGTATATCTTTCTATCCGTATATCTTTATTACTCATTTTGATCTAAAATTACTTATTGTTTTATTTGTTTCAGATCCTCAATAATGTGTAATTCTCCTGACATTCGTTTCTCACAATACGCGCAAGGTTTTCCTACTCCAAGTTTGAGCTGGCAAACATCAGAGCCACAACCTCGTGCGAGTAAGAAACCTAAAGTGAGATGTCAAACACGAAAGCAGACTCCAACGTACCAATCGTTCGTCATCAACAATGAGAAGAAAAAATTATAGTTTAAAAAAAACTAAAAAAACACGCTTTAATAGCAATCGAACTAAAAAGTAGAAAATAATTTTTAAGTATAAGAGAGTTTATGTTACTGCAATATAAAATCCAACAATCAATTATCATAATTAACTTAGAATAAGATTAATATAAATATTAAGATATTAACAAAAATTCAAATAAAGTTAAAAAGCGTGGGGTGCTTGATATCGAATGTGATGATCATTTTATTAGTTACTGTTTGCAATATCAGAATTATTATAAAAATATCATTGAGCACCCCACGCTTTTTCACTTTATTTGAATTTTTGTTAATATCTTAATATTTATATTAATCTTATTCTAAGTTAATTATGATAATTGATTGTTGGATTTTATATTGCAGTAACATAAACTCTCTTATACTTAAAAATTATTTTCTACTTTTTAGTTCGATTGCTATTAAAGCGTGTTTTTTTAGTTTTTTTTAAACTATAATTTATTTTCTGAATTTTTAGTCTCAAGACGACAATAAAAGAAATAAAAAAATTAAAATACCCAAGCGCGGATGCGCGCGCACTATTTCGGTAGCAGTGACTAATTATAAAATTCGAGGATTGAGAACGGATGATTGCGCAGCAATCGTCAGCAGCGACCAATAAAGAAATTTGTCTTTTGAAACTGGGAGAAGCCAGAGAGAGGAACAGGCCGTATGCAGCAGAGAGCAAATCGGCAGCAAAAGACAGAGGATGACATTTTTATCGGCGATATCATGCTCACTAATCTAAATATATTTTTTACTATCACTCCGCCCGCGACTTCGTCAGCGCGTGTTTCTAACTTCGAACCCGAAATATTATTGAAGACAAACTGAGTTTACAATGTTCTCCCGCTAGGAGTTGATTTTTGAAATATAGATAATTACGCATCCTTTATTCGATTGAGAAACTATTTATGCCAAGTTTTGGGTTTGTCGAAGCAAGCAGCCTTCCCTAAAAAACTTAATCACCCTTTTTCACCAACTTAGAGGGTGATTTTCGAAAACCACAAAAACACGTGTTGGATTATTTTGTATCTAATTTTTATATACTGAGTTTAAAATTTATCGGTTAGCGCGTTATGATTTTCCCACACAAACTTTAACATCATCTAGATTACCAAAGGAGGGTAGTTTTAAAAGACGAATAATTCCCATCTTTTTCATTTACTTTTACTCATATTCGTACCAAGTTTCGAGTTTATAAACCTAACGGATAAGATTTTACATACAAAGGTTTTTACCCCTTTTCATCCCCTTTATAGGTAGATTTTCGCAAAATCCCTTCTTAGTGATCACCTTCATAATGAATCGCACCTACCGTCCAAAATTCAGGTTCTACGTTTAGCGACTTTAGATCCTTCCCTTTAAACTTGAATACCCCTTTTCACTAACTTGAGGGGTGATTTTCGAAAAACCCAAAAACACGTGCTTATTATTTTTGATCTAATTTATATATACTGGGTTTTAAATTCATCAGTTAGCGCTTTATGATTTTCCCATACAAACTTTAACATCGTCTAGGTTACCAATGGAGGGTAGTTTTAAAAAACTATTAATGCCCATCTGTTTTATTTACTTATACTCGTATTCGTACTAAGTTTCAAGTGTATAAACCTAAGGAATAAGATTTTTCATACAAACATTTTCACCCCTTTTCACCCCCTTAGAGGAGGATTTTAATATAAAATTTATTAAATTATTGTATTGTCATCAGCCCTTGACCCCTGTGCAAATTTTCAAGTTAATCAGACTGCTGGAAGTGGGTGAAAATGAAGTTAAAAGATTCCGTTACATACATACATACATACATACATACAGGTCAAGCTAATAAAAGCGTGTTAATAAAAAGGTGTACGACTCATTCAAGTACAAGTTTTGGATATTAATGATCAACAAGAACCCGCAGCCCCTGACGGGGAAGTGGTAGTGATGAGTGCGCAATACGTTGTGACTGAGCCTGTGGACTATATAATGGATGAGACACAGGCATTAATAAATAAAATATCCAAAAAACTTTGTGAAGACTATTGTTATAATTAGGTATGACTGTATGTTTGTAAATATTGTATGTGAATAATAAAGATAGATTTTAGTTATTAACTTAAGGATATTTCTATAATTTTGTCTACACACATCACATGTTTCATTGTAATCTTTATATTAAATATATAACGTGTAAATCACATTTTAATATAAGTTTATAAAAATAATTGTACCTAGAGATAATTAGCTGTACCTATAGTAGTATTGTAGTGTAACCAATTATTCTGGTAATATTATATTTGCGCAGGGAGAGATATGAATTTAGTTTATAGTAATTTTGTAAAAATAGTTTGTTATGTAAATAAATAAATATAATAAATTTTAAATTTATGTTATGTTTCATTTTCTATTATAATTAATCATTGATATTTAAATTAGCTATAGTAAAATTGTATTTACAGTTTTTTTAATTTATAAATAAACACTAATATGGGTAAAAATATATAAATTAAAAACAATGATTAAAATCCATAATTTGAAACAAAAAATATTTTACTGTAGCTAATTTAAAGTTAGTAAAGCAGGTTAGCTTGCATATTCATAAAAGTAAATACAATTAAAAAATATAAAAAACAATAAATGAGGAATTACATTGACGGAACTAGTCCGTACAAAAAAAACAACGTCATGTTTAAACCTGTATACTTTATAAGAGTGCACCTGTGTGATGATGATGACTGATGTCATATTTAACACCAGATACGTGTAATCGCAATAGACAGGAATGAACATGAAACTAATGTTTTTCATAATATATGCATGCGTCTATGGTATTTTATCAATTACCAGTTTTAACAAGTCTGATCTTGTATGCTTTGAACACTTGTTTTGTCAGGATCATCAGGAATGGAAATAAAATATATTATTGTATGTTTTTACATAATATTTATTTATTAACTTCTTACATCTTAACTTAACATCTTAATCAAAAACTTATGTTTTATACTTATCTACTTAATACTAACTTATTCATCTAGTTTTACATAAATCCGATTATCTTAATTAAACCATTCAATTACATAAATATGGATGCATTTCCCCAGGATAAAGTAGATACTTTATCTGGTAGTTGCATCCGCTTATCATCATTACTTGACAGTGCTATTTTATTTACACTTTGTGTAAATATTTCATGTTTTATTGATTTAAACAACACATTTTTTTTGCGGATAACATTACAATTATACAATACGTTTTCATAATCAAGAATATTTAATTTTTTTACAACATATTTCTTTATGCCTTTTGCTTTTTTTATTGTTTTATCTGACGTTTTAATACAATAAAGTTTTGAGCGCAGTCCTACAAATTCTTTGATAATTTTACCGCCCATTTCGTCCTTAAACAATCCGGGTACTTTTTTATTTATAATTGGCAGTTTAAACTCATTATTACTGTTGTAATTGCTGGTATCAAAATATTTTAGAAAATGTATGTTGATATCCTTGTAAAGGTTGTCAGTGTTTACATTATAAATAAGACTGTCTGTGTCAGTATAGCACAATTCAATTCGGTTACCATAAAAAGGCTTTATGATGGAATAATGAAAATCATACATATGGCTTTTAGATAACTCCAAAACAGCAAACCCTATGTATATAGGTTTGTCGAGAATAACACGCGAAGGCCTCATTTGTATTGCTACTAGATCATCAGAAAACACAGAAACACTATGAAAATATGGGCTAGCTATCAATTTCTCAGCACAAGTGGTCTTTTTCGTTTTATTGTTTGAATCACACCATTTGTTAACTAATTTTACATCTACTCTTTGTTCATTATTTTCCAGAGTCTTACCAAAAATGCTATTATTTAATAATTTGAAAAAATCTTGTTCAAACGTTGATTCTGCTTTTTGTCGTGGTTGAGTGTTAAGATCGATGTACTGTTTTAAAAAACAGCTTTGTTTAAAAACAATTGCTCGATGAACCCTTCGTAACACCAATCCATGTTGCAAGCATTTTTTTAAATGTACGTAATGAATAACGTAGTGGTATTTATCATACAAATTCGGTATTAATTTTTTATTCTTGCCACCCGGTGGAACAAATTTTTCTGGACAAAATGGAAAGTCATTATGTTCAATGTGCAATGTTTTAGGATATAATAAATCAACTTCTAGAATATAACCGGTTTCCGCGGTATCGCTAATATCTATTAAGCTCAATTGTAAATCATCTATTTCCTGCCTACTCATGAATCTAAAATCAGAATAAGGCAAATATTGACACATGCTATAACCGTATAAATTGTTACAATCTAAATAAATAATAAATGAATTCGGAACGGACGGGTCGTAGGAATCCAAGTATTTATTATTGGCTTTGACATGTCTTTTGGAACACATACAAATACCTCCTCGAATACCTTTTTGTATCATCCTAAAAATTTGAACGTCACTTATCAATTCTAATTTAATTCTAGTTTTTAAAAGCATTGCATCGAATGATAGACTTGGTGCTGTAAGATAAAACGCGGGATCGAGATTATAATATTGTTTACTAGTTTTTCTAAAACTTTCAAACACGTCTGTGAGCAAAAGAACGTCGGTTTTAAGATATAAATCTGTATACATACCCATATTTTGAATATTAAATACTGACCAAATGGTCTGAGCATGTTCATAGTCTTCATTGCTAATTGATTCATTAGTCAATGAGTTGTGAAAATGATTTTTAGATGGTAAACATGTATCTTCGTAATGTTTCCATTGAGACATGTAATCGTATGGGTACACCCCTTTACGGGTAAGTAGATCAAATTGTGTTTTTTCAGAAAAATAAAATTTTAATAGTTTGAAGTCTTGTTTTTTCATTGTGCTTGCTAACTTTTCTAAGCTAGTTCCTAAAAACTTAAAAGAATCTACAAATCGCACGTGTATGCTTTCATTATCGGAAATCGGAATATACTTGGTGAAAGAAATATAATTTTCTTTTGTTTTAGGTATGACTTTAATAGATCCCGGAGCTTTACCTAATTCTTTTATAAAAAGATGACAATCATAACCCGATAAGTTATGAAAAAATACTGGCAGGAATTTTGGCATTTTATATTGTAGGTTACAGTAACTATGAGCTGCGCCACGATATTTACCAGTCAAATGACAATGATCGCGAACCCTATCACCAAACAAGTAATGCTCACAAATATGACATGTATCAGCGTTTTCAAAGTCAAGAGCGTTTTCATTCGTGTAAATCATAGGAATATTATTATTTAAAATTCTATAAACTTTTTTAGCATCTTTATAAATAGACTTAACAAATTTAGAAACACAATCCGAACCACGATACGAGACATAACGATTATAGGTTTCATCTAGAGAGCACGTAATATGATAAGCGAAAGCGACGGGTACATGTCGCTGGCTCGTAACAGTGCTGGCCTGAGTTGGGTCAGGCGAGCAGGAGTCGTACCGTTCTAGCATTGTTTCAAAATCAGCGTATATAACAAATGGTACAAATTGTTTTCTACCATAATTTTCAAACTGAATGAAAGAACCTTTTGGAGGCAGTTCAGTAGCAACTCCTCCACAACTGTGTGAACTAAGATCATCACATGAATCAAAGAACATTAAACAAACATCGCAGAAGTATAATTTACTGTGATGTCTTGTTATTTGATTCTTTACAAGACGCGGTAAATCCGTAATGAGACAGTAATGTGATAATTCGTCTTTTTCTAAGTAAAGTAAATGAATCACTTTTCCCTTTAAAGATTTTGGTTTATAAAACGGTCCAATCACGGTATTATTTTTTAAGCCATATATATATATACAAATTTCAGGGTTATTTAATTCGAATCGAGCAATATCTGTGAAACTCAATGGAAATTGAATATCTTTTATGTTTAACACGTTTTGATAATTAGGATAAGACGATACTCTTTCAGGGTGAGTTTTAGCTGGATATAAAGCAGCGACAACTGACCACAAAAAGCAATAATCATCTTTATTGTGAATATTAATACATGCTTTTTTTGATTTAATCGCTGCTGGCAACTCGATAAAGCTTGAGCCGCGCAAAGGTTGATATCTGTTAATATTAACTTCCAAATGCGAACTGTTTAAAAATGTCCACCCACTGTCACGATCTTGAAATTCTTCTATTTTTTTTTTCAATGTATTTCTAACCTGGTTTATTAATGAATCATATTCATAATTCTGATGTACCACATAATTCTTAGTACCAAATGATTTCATCGCAGAACTATCATTTTTAACCATCAAAAACAAAGCATAATACTCAAAATTAATTTTTAGACTGATATGATCCTTAAGGGATTTCTTTATTAACGTCTCGATTTTTTCTTGATTGTTATTAAAAAACGAATCTATCGAATAACTTTCATTTGTGTCAATAATTCTATAAGAAGCTATACGATTTAGAAATGCTGAATTAATTAATTCAACACCTTCACAAACGTATGAAATATTTTTATTTTTATGATCAGTACTGCGTAAATGACCTGTCCAGTGACTGCGCTCAACAGATGTCTTACAAACAGTGCAGAAAGGCATTCTAGTTTAATTAATTACTTCTACAGACTTCGAGAATCACATAAAATGTATTATGTTGCTGTAATACACAGACTTCTAAAATTATTTAAAATTTATCTTGTCACTGTAATACACAGGCTCTGAGTTATTAAATAACTCGTGAGCCTTGTGCATGAATTTCTGCAGGGCGTCCCACTGCGAGGTACCTCGGTCTAGTTGCAATTTTAAGGCAACTTCAGCCTTCTTCCAACGGTCCTGTGGAGCAGTGGATGTGATGTCTACTTTATTGTAGACTTTTAATTCAATAAAGTAGGCACCACTAATATCCGCTGACCTTCGTACCTTCCCATTGGCGACGCGGGTCAGCAACGATGAACTTAATAACTCCGACTGCGATGTCGAAGGAAGGCCACTCGAGTCTTCCAAACCGAAGAGGTCCCTCGATTTCTTGTTACTGTAATTAATTAAAAAAAAATTACAAAGAAACACTTTATTGTACCTGCTTATGTAGTAATTATAAGATGTACTTGGATTTTTTTGCGAATCTCATTTCTCTGTTCACATCTACATTATAATTCAAAAAGGAGTACTCATAACTACCTTGACTCTTCCACGACGGTACTAGGTGCTTTACGCTTTGTTGTTTTTTTCGTCTTGCTCGGTACTACTGTCTTAGCTGTAGCTGTCACCGAGCTCTTGATGTAGTCGGAAACTCGGGAAACATCGGAGTCAGACCTAATAAACAACATAAAATTTTATTAACAGAACAAATAACCTAAGTTTTTTTGAGATAAAATAATGATAGGATGATAACAGTTACATCAGCCGGCAGGCAAAAACCAGGTCCGTAGCTGAGTAACAATCACATTAGAATTCAATAAACATATCAGCCGGCAGGCAAAAACCAGGTCCGTAGCTGAGTAACAATCACATTAGAGTTCAATAAAACATCAGCCGGCAGGCAAAAACCAGGTCCGTAGCTGAGTAACAATCACATTAGAGTTCAATAAAACATCAGCCGGCAGGCAAAAACCAGGTCCGTAGCTGAGTAACAATCACATTAGAGTTCAATAAAACATCAGCCGGCAGGCAAAAACCAGGTCCGTAGCTGGGCATTAGAACTTGTAAGAAGTACTTACTTACATGATAGAAAGTCGATTTAAAACTGTGTTGTCACTTTGAAGATACTGGAGCGAATGTAATTTATTGATTGAAATTAATTCGTTTATATACATAAAAAATAGCAATTCAACAAAAATCACTTTGATACAAAATTGAACTTTATATACATGCTATTAAGTTGAATGAAATATAATGGCAGTTACGTTAAATTAAAATAAAATCTATTCCGTCAAATTGCATTTTTACTGTGAGAAATTAAATGTAAAACGAGCCGAGCGGCTACCTAATACATACATTTGATACAAAATATATTTTACACAGTGTGTTTGTTTATTTAAAATCCTTGATGGTTTAGTGGTTAAAACATGGCTGCCGAACGTGAGGTCCTACAATTTTTTTGTTAGGAAAATCACATAATATAACTTATCGAAATAATAACATCGGCAAACAGTATAATTAAAGTTAAATTAATCGTAAAAAAGTAAAGTTAAATTGAAACTCGACTGAGCCTAACTGTGACTGATATACCTAAATAATTTTGGACATATTTTTGTTCTAATAATAATAAATGTGGGTGCACAACATTACATTTACACCTCTGAGGCTCAGCAGGATAACCGCTGAAGAATAACGGTGCGTGGCTAACACAAATACTATAATATTAAAACAGTTTTAAAGACAACATAATTCGTGAAAAACATCCTATATATAATTTATGCAAATCTATGTGAACTTAAATACTACGGGAACCTAATACATACTTACTTATTTTGTGCTAAAAATAATTTACAATTATGCTACGATTAAACTCAAAATTGGTATAATTCATACAACTACTAATTTTGTTTATAAACATGTCAAGCAAAACTATTTGCTTTAAAAATGATCACTTAAGCATGTTGATTTTAAGAATCATCTTATGTAAACAATAAAAAATTATCAAAATCATGAGAAACAGCTTATTATTAAATATAATATAATTTTAAAGAAAGTTATGTTAAAGTATTAGGGTAGATACGAATCATTATTTGCAATTATTAAAAATGTTTAAAAAATATCGTACTTTTGAACAAAATATAAGAAAACATGGAAAATTCAATAAAACTCCGAATTTATACACTGCAACATACACAGCGATCATCTTACTGTGATTGTTGTTCATGGAAATTATCCATAGGAGACACGTACACTTCTTGCGATAATATATTATGCAATTCTGCAGTTAAGACATTATTATAAAGGCTCATTTACACTAAATACATTAGATGGATTACGAAAGAATACTTTGTTAATATTGTATTTTGTCCTTTCAAAATTATTGGCAGATTGCATTCAAAAGACGTGCGTAGTTTTTTTTATCAAATAAAACACATGAAAAATAAAGTTAAGAAGCTTTTTTAATTATACTGCATACTTAATGCTTACAGTAACAAACCGTCATGAAGTCGTTACGACGGAAACCGTGTGTGTGAAAGAACCTTAGTGCGCATGATTTAGGTACTATATCCACAGATCATTCAATAGTCACTTGTGGTCGTTAACGTGTAAGGTAGTGTTGTTTGTTTGAATCACATAATTAAATTAAAATTTGGATGTCCTCGAGCCAATCTGGTCACAGAAAATATAATGATTTTGTGGAGAGACATGAGACAATCTGTCCCAAATTTTAGTTTAATAAATGCAGTATCCTAAAGTTCAGATGTCCTCGAGCCAATCTGGTCACGAAAACGGGTATGTGTGTTATCCTTAGCGGCAATGCACCATCCTAATAAGTATGTGGAGAGACATGAGACAATCTGTCCTGAATTTTAGTTTAATGTATGCGGTATCCTAAAGTTCAGATGTCCTCGAGCCAATCTGGTCACGAAAACGGATATGTGTGTTATCCTTAGTGGCAATGCACCATCCTAATAAGTATGTGGAGAGACATGAGACAATCTGTCCTGATTTTTAGGTTACTGGTTCATTCAGATATAGACCTGATTATGTTAACGGAAAGTATGTGTACCTATGTTATATGTTTGAATCAAGGTATAGTAATTGTTATAGTTGTTTTAAGCTGGTGAGTATAATTCAACGAATTTGAGGTCAGTAATCAATATATTACATTAACATTAATAACCAGTATTTTACTGCACTATGTAGGAATTCATACTCCACTTTCCGTTTCATCGGGTGGAATAGGCGCCGAACCAGTATTAGATTTTACTTCACCGAGAGTGACGGAGGCGAACGTTCCATCGGGTGGAATAGGCGCCGAACCAGTATTTTACTGCACGGATTTCATTTATATTATTGGGCATTCTATCCCACCGAGAGTGACGAGGCGAACGTTCCATCTGGTGGAATAGGCGCCGAACCAGTATTTTACTGCACGGATTTCATTTATATTATTGGGCATTCTATCCCACCGAGAGTGACGAGGCGAACGGAGTGAGCCGACGGAACGGAAGGTGGGATAGAATGCCCAATAATATCCTACTACCGCGTTCCGCAACTTAAGTCAATTAAACTATGTTCGGTGACAATTACAAAAAAAAAAATACTCTTATTCAATCATAATTTAATATAACATTTTTATTGCTCGTAAAATGTACAATATTTACAACGCTTTCGTACAAAACATTTTCACTATTCAGTGGTTTAGTTCAGGCCGAAAATAGCCATGACTTCGTCCAGCAGGACGTCGACTTCAATGCCGTTCTCGGCGAGGACCTTAATTTCGGCTTGGAAGACTTCGCTAGCCCAGAGGGCACCGAAGGTGGCATCCCACTCATCGCTTTGCAGATTCTGGATGGCAGTGCTGAACTCTGCGTCTTCAGACATCTTCTGGTCGAAGAGGGCCTTTAGCTTATCCTTGGGGAATTCAGCAATAGAGTCCTTGATGAAGGATGAGAGGTCCTTGCCGCTGAGGGTATGGCGGGCGGTCCTCAGTCTGTCAACGCTTTCTGTAAATGTAATGTTCAGAGCTTAACAGGTGGTCTTGCGCCTAATAGCTTTCTGGTCTGTTTGCCGTTCCATCAGACTATGAAACTGATAGAACATACACACAAACAAAGTACAGTCGATGGCCAGCGTTATTTCACCCACTTTAACATTATTCTGTCGTATAAGATAGTTTATATAAAAATAGGCACCGACTGTACTATAAATTTGTATACCGTCCTAGTTTGATAGCAAGTCTCAGCTAACTCCAGTTCCCATGGCACATGAATCAGTCAAGTTAAGAGGACTATTGTAATTAATATGTATTTCTAAAATAAAACTAGTGTTAAACTATTTCTTTTCCAAAAAAACTGACATGGAAAACTTACCAATCATACCGTTGAGCCAGTCGATGAAGTAGTGGATGTCGATGTTATCATTTTCTAAGAATTCGACCACCTGGCAATAAAACAACAAAACGTTGATTAATAAAAGTGGTAATTAAAAAAACCGAAGTTCCAAAAAGATAACTGAGAGATCTAAAAGCACATCAAAAACCAAGTACAATAGACACATAAAATAAAACTGAGTAGTAGAAAGATCAAGAAAACATATCAACTATCTCTAAGACAGGGAAAGTATTGAAGAAGAACTATCAATGTATGATTATCAACCAAATGGCAATTTGGCATGACTGACACGTTGGCGCAGTCCCGCACGGAACAAATATTTCTATGATCTACAAGTAAATGTTGATGATGATGATGATACGAATTCCTAGGGTGGGGCAACATTTAAATAAATAAATAAAAAGGAAAATACTCACAGCTACAAATTCAGGCAACGATTCCATCTCATAAACGAGGTCTTTGAAGTTGTTGGTCCTCATGTAGTTCAGAGCCTGCCAGAACTCTTCGAACTCCACGTAGTGTTCCATCAGGTGCTCGATCTCATGGCCGGCTTCCTCATTGATGATGTCCAGGAACTCCTCAACATGTTCGTGGAACAGCTTCCTGGGCTGGGGAGCCGAGAAGGCGAGCCCCATCAGAGCGAGAACAACTAATGCTTGCTTCATCATTCTGGTATCGTTTCCTGAATTCTGTGGTACTGATTGATTCGCGGCGAGACGTTTTATAGTAAGCGATAAGATAAAAATCATATATCCCGATGTTCTTCAAGTTGTCATGCGAGATAATATGTTTATCTTGAGTACTTGAGATGTAGTTTTTCCGTGAAATAGTTTTGGCAAAAGAGACATGTGGTAGTAAAATATATTTTTCTGTCCCGGCCACCGTTGTTAAGCGGACTTATCAGGTCTGTTGTGTTTAAATAGACATGCAGTCTTCACTTTAGGACAGGATTCTACTAACAGATACAGACATGACTCGCTTCTTGCCACTTCAGGATAAAAGGGAAGCTTTGTTATAGTTTGTAAATGTTATCGAACATTTACATTCACAGGCTCAATACTTCGGGGGACTGTCTCATCGGATAACCATGACCCAGGATCGTAAAGGGCTATTGAAGGATCACCTTGGATTTTAGTCCGTACAAGTCTGACAGTCCCTCCCGTCCCGTCCTGGATGGGAGGACTCATTGGATGAATAAACCACGATAAAAAAAACGCTCAATACTGAGTTGAATTATCTGACCTCTTTCAGAGGCACTTATTTACAATTTCCACTAACGTACTACCAAGATCTGTATGGGCCTCGATAAAGCTCTTGCATTAATCCATGACTTATAGACACACAATATAGCTGTACAGACAATATAGCTGTCTTTCTTCAAGGCTTAGATAGTGTTAGATTAAATACAATTTTAAGACACATGAACGATTTGGGGAAATAACGTCCGCTTGTCTCACACCTCGACGTACTAGGATACGCTCAGTTGGCTGATTCTGGATCTGAACGGACATTGATGCATAGACTCCAAAACGGACCATCTCTCGATGGAATCAAAGACTTTCTCATAGTCCACGAATGCAAGTGCACTCTAAGATGTCAAAAACCTTCATAAAATCTTGTGTTTGATTATTTTCGTTTTTAAATTTCACCGAGAAGCAACATAAAAATAAACTGAGAAGACAAGCTCTCTTTTGAAACCCAGACAATTTGTTTCAGTAACATGATCATTCCATCTCATTGTCGCTAAGAGAGAAAGAACTGTGCAGGTTTTAGTGAATATGACTTGACATTTATTAGCTTAATGGCCGGGCACGCCGCAATCGCGACGGTAAGATCCTTCTTTGAGGAGTGGCTGGATAGGCGTCACGGCGTCTTGACCTACCGCATGACGCAGGTCCTCAACGGACACGGAAGTTTCGGGAGGTACCTGTGTCGGATAAGGAAGGAAGAACGCGTAGGTGTCACTACTGAGGATCTCCCGGAGGACACGATGGAGCATACGGTGCAGGACTGCCCCGCTGGGGCAGAGCACCGCCGTGTCCTCTCGCGCCCGGCATTGGTCGAGGCCATACTGCGGGGCGAGACGGAGTGGGAAGCGGTCGCCTCCTTCTGCGAAGCAGTCATGCTCGCAAAGGAGGAGGCGGGCCGCGTGAGGGAGAAGACAGCGTCCACCATACACCCCAGCCGCAGTGGTAGATGCGACGAACGTCGCTAGACGATCTCCGGCCTAGGCGCCGGTACCGTAGGCGCGGTCATGCGGGCGGCATGTAATGGGCGACTCGCCATGGACCATGCCCTGGTCGACGGCGCGTTGTCTTCCACGCACGCCCCAAAGATTGTCAGCACAATGACGGGGCCGCCCTTTAGAGGGCTAACGCCTGCTGGGATCGCGGGACTAACGAATTACCGTGACCCCGGAATGTAAAGTTTTATTGAAGGCCACCGTGTGTTTTAGTCAGTACAAGTCTGACAGTTCCTCCCGCTCTGCCCTGGGTGGAAGGACTCATTTGATAATTTTACCACGATAAAAAAAAAAGCGTAATGGTATTAAGAATTTCGAAATATGAAGTGTTGTACCGCAATTTGCAAAAGCCGAGTATGGTTAGTTAATTGACAAGTTGTTTGTGTGTTTACACAATAGTCACAACACACAAACAACAGACAAAAATAACAAAAGAACATTGCAATTAAAACCCCTTTTAATCTACAGCGTTCCACCGCTCAACGATCAATAAAAAAACTAAAATTGGTGACAATAATACTCGTATATTATTTCTTATTGAAACTCTATACATATAAATAATTAAAAATAGCGATATGAATATTAAATGACTCATTAAAAGAACAACATTAACGAAAATGTCACATGACAGATTCATAATTCAGGAGCTTAGTTTTGTCCAAAAATGGCAATGACTTGCTCCAAAAACACTTCGATTTTAATACCGTTATCAGCGAGGGTCTGAACCTCTGCTTTGAAGACGTCGTTTTCCCAGAGGGCGCCAAAGATGGACTCCCACTCGTCGCTTTGCAGGTTTTCTACGGCGGTCTTGAATTCTTCGTCTCCAGCCATTTTCTCATCAAAGAGGGCCTGGAGTTTTTCTTTGGGGAAGACCTCGATGCAGTCCCTGACGAAGGAGGCGAGGTCCTGGCCGGTGGCGGATTGACGTGCACGTTTCTGCTTTTCAACGTTCTCTATGGGAATAAAAAAGATACAGCTGCTTAATAACATCATCCTTGATCTGTATTATCCAGGCTTGTCTAATTTGGGGCAATGGAAACACTTTCTGTTTATTTACTGGCAATTAAGTTTTGATTTAATGTTTATCCTATTTACTTAGCACATAAAACAATGGCAAATGGCCAGAAATTAAGAACGCATGACTTTGTCAAATAAAATAAGTTATCGATCAATTTAATTATTATTAATATTTAAACATTCGTTTTAGCGTATTTATTCTGTGAAAAAATTGTGAAAAAAATAATCTTACCGATCAAGTCGTTGATCCAGTCAATGAAATAGTGAATGTCAATGTTGTCATTTTCCAAGAATTCGACCACCTACGAATAACAAGAAATATCAGTCAAAGTAAACGTATAATTTACACTTGGCCGCGGGACTGTACGAATTACCGTGACCCCGGAACGTAAAGGGCTATTGAAGGACACCGTGGATTTTAGTCAGTACGAGTCTCACAGTCTCTCCCTCTCTGTCCTGGTTGGGAGGACCCATTTGATGATTTTACCACGATAAAAAAAAAAATAATAATAATTTACACTTAAATGAAAACTGCAAAAAAGAAAGGTATTATTAGTAAAGGTAAAGAATATAACTGACAAAATGGGTGTGTTCGGTTAGCAAAACACTTAGGTATGCAGGCAGCATTTTTTTTTTACAATATGCTATATAACTTTCCGTGGGTAGGCATACCAAAGTCAATGACTGCATGTAGCATACAGCCAAAAAGTGCATACAATCAGCCATATACATACAAATACATATAGTACACAGAAAAACCGTTTGAAAATTGCTGCGTGCATACATACCTAACTGTCTTGCTGACTGTGCTCAATATCGGAGATAACACACGTGATGCTCACTTTTGTTATGTAACAAAAATATAAATAAATATCAAAGGTACTCACAGCAACAAATTCAGGTAACGATTCCATCTCATAAACTAGATCCTTGAAGTTGTTGGTCCTCATGTAGTCCAGAGCCTGCCAGAACTCTTCGTATTCGGAGTACTGTTCCATCAGCTGATGCATCTCAGCAGCAGAATCCTCCATGATGATGTCCAGGAACTCCTCAACATGTTCGTGGAACAGCTTCCTGGGCTGGGGAGCCGAGAAGGCGAGCCCCACCAGAGCGAGAACAACTAGTGCTTGCTTCATCATCCTGGTATCGTTTCCTGAAATTTGTGGTACTGACCAAATGGTAGCCATGCCTTATATAGTCAAAGATAAGATTAAAAAGTCCAAGATGTTTTTGAATTTGTCATGTGAGATAAATGCATTTATCTGAAGTTATTTTTTGGGAGTCATCGCTCTGCATAATATTTTTGCCCACCTGTAGTTCTCCGACAGATAAAGATCTCTTCTTAGGTAACAGCAATCAAAAACTTCAAATCATTAGCATCGAAGCCCTTCGGTGGTCTTTTGGTGTCAGTCTACTCTCTTAGTCTGTCCCTACTCTCTTAAGCCTCATTTAGACGAAGCTAAAACTCGCATGCGAGTTTCACTACATTACGGTATTTGTTTGATCAACTGAATGCGTTGTACCTATAAAGTCCGCAATGTAACGCAACTTGCGTGCGAGTTCTTGCATCGTCTAAATGAGGCTTTACAAAAATACGAAAAGAAACTCGAAACTTTTAATTGAACCCTACATCCTTAGTTCTTAATTTTTCAAAGTTCACACATCGGGAGTCGGGCCTACTGTTCAATCATGTTATCAACAATTTTGGTTCGTACCACTAACTAATCTTATGTCCGTATATAATAAAGAAGACGAAGCGCCCGAAACGTCGGCCTAAGCTACGGGTTCCGTGCTTAGGAAGTAGTACCCCAGGCGAAAAATCATCTTCAGACTAACCTTTTCCTAATGCTTAAAGTTCAGCTCTAAACCGGTTGTAGAACACAGTACAGAAGTAACAGAGTACCCCAATACTGCATCTCCGGATATACATTAAAAAGTTACCCGTAATATTAAGTCGATATTAATCCATTTTTTAATATCTTTGAAAGTATTAATACATTCGCCTCCCACACACGGGTGCAGTGACATGAAAATGCTCCGCTCACCTATTTCGTATTTTCCATCGATATTACGGGATTTAATTTTAGAGACCTATTTACTTCGACATACTTTCCGTTCCTACTTGCAATTGATTACGTCAGACGAGTGAATGTTATAATATGTGAATGTGGGTAGCCGTCATTTTCTGCATTGACACAATTTTATTAATCTACCTTTGAAGTTGAAATATCCCTACTTTCCTTAAAAGAAACGTCACTCTCAGTGTTACGTTCAATCTGTTCCTCATCAATTCATTAAATTACATAGTTAAAACGCTTCAGTGGATTCTCCTGTGCAAGTCACAAAAATGAGTGCTGAGAAAGACGAAATATCTCAATCGACTTCGGGATCAGATGAAGGCAACACGAGCTCATCTGGCTTCATCGACGATTACTCTCATCTGCGACTATCATATTACCAACACCGGGGAGCTGTCTCCGACTTCTCCGAAACGTCCTATGAGACATCTGAAGATATGTCCACTGAAGAGACATTCCAAACAGCGGTGACAAGTTTAACTGAGATTTCAACAGTTGAGAAAGATGAAGAGCGACAGAAACGACGAGATTACATTTCTCAAATCCCAGAACTGCCACATCCATCATACGTCGTAGCATCCATAATCTCGTCAGCATCCCGCAAGATGGGGAACGTTGGCTTCAGATATAACGAGAGAATCGAGCTAGGTAGCAAAGTTCGTGATTCACAGGATGATATGGAATTTGATCCTCAACGTAGATCGACGCTGAAACCTGATCAGTTCCCGATAGCTAAACGATTTATGTGATATTTTTGACTTTATTTTGATGTTGAACGTCAAATTTGATCTAATTTAACTTTTTTTGTATTTGTAACTCAGTGGTGCATGTGTAATTTCAATGATATGTGAGTAATAGAAATAGTGATTTTAAAACGTAGAATGATAAAAATAAAAATTATTTGACTATAACTACTAGGTACCTTTTTATTTTCCAAGAATTAATTCAGACAAAATAAACCAAAGAATAAAACAATAGTATCATAAAATCGATTGACCAGGACTTTATAGACTTCCACAAAGCCAGTTTACTTCAAGAAATACTGATGCGTCATCAAATGCTGCAGAAAAAACATAAAACACATAATTACTATCGCCCTGATTTCCCCCGGGCTGCCTCGATCCAGGGCTGCCTATAATAGACATCCTGCATACTTATTGTCGCTTCGATTTTATACAAGAAGGTATTTATTAGAAAGACACTGTTTTTCTTACAGAGCTCCAGAGTGTAATGATTAGAAAAGACGTTGCTTTTAATATTACAGATTGAAAGTCAGTGCAGCCTTGCCTACTTGTTTTGGTTTTATTTTCCATCACTAACTACCTAAAATGACATTTTTATAAATTTATAATTGACTAGCTATTCCCTGCGGTATTACGCTACTTGGCACCTATTGGACGTAGCATGTGATGTTACATAGCCTAAAGCCTTCTACATTAAATGCACTATCCAACACAAAAATATTTTAATTCGTCCTGAGATAGTGCGTTACACCTAACATACTCTTCAGCTTAAGGCGGCTTTTCCACCAAAGATGTGCTATGCTACGTTGCTATGGATGCGTTTGATATCCACCAATCATAGTTATTGGAGCACATTGCATAGCACTGGTGGTCACGGATTCAACTAAGATATGTTTTTTTTATATGGAAGGATGCGTGCTATGGATGCCTGATATGGATCGCCTTCCCTACTATCGATACATCGCATAGTTCGAGCTGCGGATCTTCCTCGCGCAGCTACTTTGCGGCGGCGATCTTCATAGCACATCTTACTCGCACCGCTACATAGCTTACCTTCAATTAAAACGGTCACATAGCTTCGTAGCTTAGCTTTTACATTCTCGCAGCATAGCTTCATAGCATATATCTGGTGGAAAGGCACCCTTATAATATAAGTATAGATTTGCCCTTAGACTCGATAGATCCCGAAAGTAAAAATTCGACGTAAGATGGATCGAGTTCACCCAGAGACCACTAGCTCCTGCGCACTGATGGAACGCAGTAAAGACTATTTGGTGCCGGACTCTGGCAGCATTGAGGTCGGTAGCCAAGCTGCCTTGGTGAGTCCTACTATGTCCAGTGAGATCGCTCAGCTGTCATCGCAGCCGTTGCTGGGGTGAATTCCATCCACCTCATTGGCAGGATGTTCTGCTACATAAAATTAAGGTAAGTTTAATTCCACACTCACTTTTTAAATGTAATTTTTCTATACTATGTAGTACTAGCTGTTAGCTAGCCCAGGTAGCTGTCCTACAGGAAAATCAGGACAAAAACTATAATTTGCGTTAGTCCGGATTATAAACTATCTGTGTACCAAATTTCATCCGAATTCGTTCAGTAGTTTTTGTGTGAAAGAGTAACAAACATCCATCCAAACAAACTTTCACGTCTATAATATTTGTGGGAGATGGAATTACCTATGAAATAAGGACGTCACGATGTCGCGGTACTCAACACGTGTACCACAGTTCTGAAACGTAAAGGAACAAGTTCTTTTTTAGTATATACTAGTCTGGCAGTCTTTCGCTCCACTCAGGGTGGGGAGGATATATTTAATGATTGAATTGACCTTAAAAAGAATGGATAATCTTGGGTATTTCGCGAGTGAAGCTGTACAACAAAACTCGCTATCGTCGTTAAAGTTAACAAAAATGAAAATGTTTGAAAAAATATAACCTTGTCACTTGATTTAGGTTATCTTTTCTGTCACACTCAAAACTCTTCAAACTTTAGAAGAACACCGACTTTCCAAATATTTTCTTCACAAACATCACCCATATAATACTTAAATGGATGTTTAACAAATCACAGCTCTCCAACCTGTCCAAAATTACCCCATGGAGACATCTTGCGATCATGAAAAAGTCTGCACAAATAATGGAATCCTAAAATTCCCTCCGCCAGGGGGACACTATTTATAAGGTTTTAAGTTAAAAGAAACTGTCAAACAAGTAACCCGCGGGAGGCAAAGTTTCGAATGGTGTTAAACTTTGTGGATGTTGTCTTTATTCCTTATTTTTATCTACTATGGAACGGGATGTGGGGCTTTTAGTAGCTCGTGTAAGATTTTTCTATTGCAGCCTCTGGTTTTGAAAGATTTTTCTTGAAATCTCTTGTCAAATCGTCATACAACTATCTGTTTCAACTAAGAACAGGACGGCGCATTTTATGTCTTTCTACATCATCATCAGCAGCCTGTATCTATCCACTGATGGACATAGGCTGGGTGGAGTGACGTCCTGTGAAAGGCAGCCGACAGAGACTGGATGAGGAGAGCTCGAGACAGGGCTCAGTGCCGCACATTGGAAGAGGCCTATGTCCATTTTGTTTTCTTTATCGTGATAAAATCACCAAATGAATCCTCCCCCTAGGGCGGGATAGGAGGGACTCTCAGACTTGTACTGAGTAAAATCCATTATAATCTTTCAACAGCTCTTTACGTTCCAGGTTCAGAGTTAACTGATGAGGCAGCCTCGCGACCCCGGCAAGCTTTGCTCGTCTAAGGGCGGCCCCGTCAGATTACTGACAGCTCTTTGATGCGCGCTTGGAACACGACGTGCCGTCGACCCGGGCATGGTTCATGATCGGACAGTGAGTCATGCCGGGATCGTGGGACTGTCTTATCAGGTAACGGTGACCCTGGAACGTAAAGGGCTATTGAAGGACACCGTAGATTTTAGTCAGTACAAGTCTGACAGTCCGTTCCGTCCCGCCCTGGGTGAGAGGACTCATATGATGATTATACCATGTAAAAAAGAGATAGTACGGTCACTTCTAGTAAAATTTCAAAATTTTATGTGTGTTATTAACCACCAAATGAATGCGCCACAGTGCCCTTATAAAATTGTCCCGAGAATTTGAAGCTAGAATAGGTAAAAACTCGCAATCTTATTGCAAGAAAATATACGTGGACAACCGTTACTAAAAAATAAGTGAAAAAATCATTAATGTTTTTTCCAAAACTATGATACATCTGACTGAGTCATAGAAGTGACTGATTAGTTGATAATGATAAGATTTCGTTATCTTGAATTTTCGTTGGACCACTGATAACATTGTCGGTAATCTCACCTTATGACCATCGCTTTGGTAGCTAGGAACATAATCCTTGAACTTGAATAAATATGCAAGTTCATGTTGAATCGCCATAAAAAAAAAAAATATCGTGGTAAAATCATCAAATGAGTCCTCCCACCCAGGGCAGGGCGGGAGGGACTGTCAGACTTGTACTGACTAAAATCCACGGTGTCCTTCGATAGCCCTTTACGTACTAGGGCCACGGTAATCCCTTGGTCCCGCGACCCCAGCAGGCTTTGGCCCTCTACAGGCCCCGTCACTATGCTGACACTCTTTGAGGCGCGCGTGGAACACAACGCGCCGTCGACCCGGGCATGGTCCATGGTCGGACAGCGAGTCGCCCATTACTCGCTGTCCGCATGCCCGCGCCTACGGTGGCCGGAGATCGTCCTGCGACGTCCGACGCCGTGAGCGTCTACCACTGCGGCTGGGGTGGAGGGAGGACGCTGTTCTCTCCTTCAGATCCTCGCAGTAGTGACACCCAGGCGTTTCTTCCCTCCCTATCAGACACAGAAACCTCCCGAAACTTCCGTGTCCGGTGAGGACCTGCGTCATGCGGTAGGTCAGGACGCCGTGATGCCTATCCAGCCACTCCTCAAAGAGGGGTCTTACCGCCGCGATTGCGGCGTACCCGGACCTCGGTTGCGACAGTCGCTCCCTCCATACTGCCCTGAGATCACGCCGGAGCTCTTCCCCCCGACCGATTCGCCCCGACGCTGCGCCTCCACGCGCCATTCATAGACGCGCTGGAGGGCAGTCGCCTCCAGATCCCAGGGCAGCAATCCTGCTAGGAGGTTGGCTGATTCGCCGGGCGAGCCGATGCTAGTCGAATTTTTACTTCCACAGATTTTTTTTTCCTCTTTTACGAATTGAGTCGATGTGCCATCCTTTCAACGTCATCGCAATAGTTGGGTCCAGTAAAATATTGACTGCGTTCAGTTTTTACTCATTTTGACGACTCAACTAGAAGCTGGTCTCCTGCGCGGCGCGTGCCGTGGTTTCGATTCCCAACGGAACAAAAATTTGTATGATCTACAAGTAGTTGTTCCGGGTGTGAGTATGGGTGTTTGTGTATATGAGTTTATTAAACGTTTTTAAAAGCACCCACGATGCAGGAGAAATTCCTAGAATGCAAAAACCAACCGTAATTAATCCTCTCAAGCACTAATTATACCAGACAGTTACCAGCTACTTAGTTAAGACATGTAAAGAGCAGGTAATGAGCATAACAGTATAATCCAATCCTTCTTCACAAATTAACACTAAACGCTCAAAGCACAGGAGCATAAAAGCAATTTAATCTCATTCCCCATTACACCTAATTATTCGCTAGAACTGGATTTTACACGTATCATGAGACTTGGTACCTTCATGTTATTGTACTGAGGAGGTAGATACTAAAATAGATGGTTGTTTTTTTTGTACGGCATCTCGCAGGTCCACCTAGAAGAGGTTGTGGGCTGCTTAACCGGACTTTTCTGTGGATGCCTTAAATTACTCTAAGGCCTCCAGCCAGGGGCTTAAAACTAAAAACTACAACTAAGTGACCACACGCTTAGGGCACCCCCTGTGGGGTTCGGACCTCGGCTTAGGGCGTCACTGAGGGAGAACAGCAAGCGCAGGCTGGATCACAATGATATTATTAATTAGGGGCTAATTTAAAGCTGCGGCTCAGCATCGCGGGCTGGCTCTTGCAAGGGTCGGGGAGGGCATTGAGTTGGTTGTTTACGGATCAACCTCTTCTTTATCGTCATCTGTCAGACTTACTGACTAAAATCCTCGGTGATCCTTCAATAGCCCTTAACGTTCCAGTGTGACGGTTACCTGATAAGACAGTCTCACGACCCCGGCAGGCTTTGGCCCTCTAAGGCCTCTGCCTCGAATCTTGCGGGCAGCGGGGCGGCGGCGGCGGCGGCGCGGGAGCGGCAGGATCTTAAGCATACATTCAAATGGACCGGCCCTCGGAAACAGCGGCGCGGCAGCGGGGCGGGCGCGAACTGCGAGCGCCGCCGCCGCCGCCGCCCCGCTGCCCGCAAAATTCGAGGCAGAGGCCTAAGGGGGCCCCGTCAGATTGCTGACAGCTCGCCGTGCGCGGAACACGATGCGCCGTCGACCCGGGCATGATCCATGATCGAACGGCAAGTCACCCATTACTCGCCGTCCGCATGCCCGCGCCTACGGTGATGGTGGCCGGAAATCACATCGCGACGTCCGTTTGGAATTCACTAAGCTAGTGACAGCGATGTGTCACGACAATATCTCAAGACTCTCTTGCTGACGAGCTTTTCAAAGCGTAGGAACCTGGTACAGTCACGAGCAATAGTAAGTATACACTAAGCAGTATTCAAAAGCGATATTCTGCTACCATATTGATTTAACTTTTGCCTTTTCATTAGAATTCTATTTTGGAAGTCATGCTATTACGAAATAGGTCTTATTTCAAAATGGAAACCAGTATTTTACGAGTAATTTTCGTTTGAATTTCGTAAAGTGTATACATGTTATTGCTCGTGACTGCACATCCTAGAATTTAACTTTTATAGAAAAGCATAGCTATACGTTTAGCATATAGAAGATGTTCGTTAAGCAAGACGTAATCAATCAATCGCTTCATACCTTAAAAGAAATTTTGCAATGCTAATTGAAGGATCGCTTCTTCTTTTATGCCGACAGGTAAAGTGAAAGTATTAGGGTAAGTATAGGGGGACATAGATATGTTGGGCTTCAAAGGTATTTGATGTATCAAGAGAAGATTATAGAAGAAACTAATCCGGTCTTGCTTATTAAGTGATGGCAAGAAACATGAGGTACTGGGTTCATTTGAAGATTGGGTAAGGTGTTTTATTTAAATCAGATATTTTTTCAGTAACAGCCCGGAGTTAGGATTTAAACAAACGTAAAAATAAAACTAGTTTAGAAATAACTAAAGTTTATCACTTTAATAGTAAATCAATTCCATGTTAAGCTAGATTCTAGCTGCACAGCCATTCCAGAAATATCGGTACAAATACTTGCACAGCAACTCAGATATTACCAAGGTGAGTAAATATTTCATGAAGCACGCGTATATTGAAAACGGCAGACGTGAAAAATTTATAATCGGCGCTATGTCTGTGGTAAAATTTAATATTCTCCCGTTCTAGACGGATCCCATATGCATCGGGATCCAATATCGCGAGTCGGCAGCTAATGCGGCTCAACTGTAAACAGATTACAGGGAGGGACTCTAAAATACGCCAAGTATCAAGTATCAAGCACAACTTGAGCCGACAAGTCCTCCAAATCTCGCTTTGATCTTTATTTTGTGTTAAAAAGGTGAAGTACGTACGCACTGAACGACCGTATCAAGTTCACGATGGACCTTTGTTGTTGTTTACTGTTGTTTACATATCATTTTGAGGAAGTTCAGTAAACATGGTGTAATCTTCAGGATCGTAAGTCTTTGAGATTTACCGAATTTGAACCCACGATCATCTTCAAGAATTTAGAGGCGATTAAAGCTCGTTTAAATCAATTTCATTATTAAATCTCTGCAAAGAATAAAACCTGGTGCCCACCAGAAGTGTTAAATGTCTATTTAACCGCTGCACAAAGACAAAGAAAGATTTAATTTCCACCGTTCGGCAGTCATTAGGCGCTCGCCTTTCACTAGAGACAATAGAATTACCATAAGAGCGCGAAAATAGCAACGGTTCATCCAATTAGTTCACAGATATTCAGGAGTCGTCGACTCGTCGAACTACCTCCTAAATCTAATTAGGTAATTGAAATCATTGGGCGATGCGTTGTGAGCTCTCAGCGCGGAGCGGCAACAGCGCAGCCTGCATCGCCAATTAGCTCGCTCAGAGATCGCTCGCTGTGCCGCGTTTGCACGTAAGCCCCCCTATTTCCGAGTGACGGAACGTTCAACATGTGAGTTGAGTCGATCGTCTAATTTAGCCAAATGTTACTCTGAGTTGTGGGTACGTTACCGTATGTGATGTTGAGGGTAAGAGAGGTATTATATGATTTTGCCTCATCTTTGAAATGTTCATTGATACATTGTTTTTAAGCCTTTGTCAAACAGACTGGGGTGGCGAATGCGAAGCGTGACGTTTTTATTTGTAATATATGGAATTGTTTGAATCCAGTCACATAGAAACGCGATCCGATAGCGTGACAGAACTATCGCACTGACGTCTCGCTTCGGAAACGCTTCGCTTTCGCCGGTCTGTTTGACAAAGGCATAAAAGTCCACTTGTCAGAAAGGGCTAAATACATACCTACATATCCGCATAATTATGATAACCAAAACGCTTGCATTGAAGACATTTCCGCGAAACCACTTTTATGAAAATTTACTGCGTGAGAATCAGACAGAATGAAGAATATTTATTATGTGCGAATGAACACATTATAAATAGATTCTCATTCTGTTTAGTGATTAGTGCCAGTGTCTTTCGCACTAATGGATTCGAGGAATGTGCCTTTGGCGCAAGTATAATTCGCACAAAGGTACGAATCTTGTTCCTGCTCGAAAAAACGGGCCTGCTGCAAACTTTTTGCGAAAAGAAAATACTCATGACAAATATTTGATGTCTGAAAACTTTAGCGGAATACAATTTGCATCGTCGGCGCGACGTACAGTATAAGTCCCCCCTTGTTATGACTCAATGAGCATCTGTAAATGATCGATCGAGAAACTGATGCAGTTTGACTCATCTGACTCATCGCTTTATTTACCTAAATCTTCACAGTATATTCATATCTAAATCCATATGATTTGCAGCCTTCAAAAGTCTAATATCAGACGTGAATCCCATGAACTTGGGAATAATAAAAAGAAATAATCGGTAAATATGTGTATTCTCTTAACGTGAAAGGTGTTTAAATTCAACATTATTCATCTGATAAAGGCTGGTGAACACAAGTTTCAAGACTTAAACTCAGCTACTAATCTGACAAAAACCATTATTTTAATGTTTCTAACATCCGCAATCTATGCCAAGCTATCTATGATGAAGCAATCTATGACAATCTATGACAAGCCTGTTGGTCTAGTGGTTGGTGACCCTGACTGCTATGCCGGAGGTCGTGGGTTCAATTCCCACCCAGGACAAATGTTTGTGTGATGAGGGCGATCATTTGTTCTGTATCTGGGTGTAATTTATCTATAATATGTATGTATTTAGAAATATATAAGTATGTTTATCAGTTGTCTAGTACCCATAACACAAGCTCTGCTTAGCTTGGGACTAGATGGCGTTGTGTGATAGTTGTGGAATATTTATTTATTTATATATTTAATCTCGTCTACCTATTCTTCACCAAGGAATAAACAGTATCCAAGAACTGAATGGAATTAACCAGTAACAGTATCATCATCTGCCTAGCCTTTTCCCATCTATATTGGGGTCGGCTTCCAGTCAAACCGGATGCAGCTGAATATCAGTATTTTGCATGGAGCGACTGCCTGTCGGACCTCCACAACCTAGTTACTGGGTAATACGATACCTTATGGTAAGACTAGTAACAGTTGTCAGACTTTAGAGCTTCTGACTAACAGTAACTACTGTCAAAGATCTGCAAATGACAGCCGGAACCTACGGCTTTACGTGCTTTCCGAGGCACGGAGGAATCTCGCTATGACAGATGGTCACCCATCCACAGACCATACTCGGCAAGCGCGGCTTACTCCGGAAATCGGCCTGTGCGGCTCTAATTATTTAGTCACGAGTACATTGGTCAAATTAATTTTCATCATTTCAACCCATCTAATGAATCCCGAACTATGAAGGAAACAACGAACAAACAGTGATATATGTAGATCGGTGTACGTCCATGCAATAAATCATTTCACCAATTCCGAGTTGAACTGAAACCGGTAAATAATATCTGAATGTATTGCAGGAGAATTGCGCCAGGCCACGGTAAATTGAGGAACACAATACTGCGAAACGTTGTACGGTTATATTTCAATGACGCGGTAAAGTTTCTGCCGATACTATCTACTATCTTGCTAACAAACAGTTATGATACCTTAATCCTTACAATATCAAGCTAACAACAGATCGTCTTTCGCTAAGTGTCGTACATCAACTGTGGCAAATGTGTGCAGCGCTTCAAACAAATGTGCGAAACTGGCCGTGTAAGAATCCAATAATTTAAAAAAAAATAAGAAGGAAATAACGGCAAACGGCGACAAAACGCCCCATCATTCTAGCATTCAATAAACACATGCGATTATGGCCAATGTTTTTGAAAGACAAAGTAAAAGACATTTATTCGTTGAGTATGTTGGCGTATAACATGGCCGAGACCGATGGCCATGTCGAATGCCAACATAGGCCACCCTCGTACATATTTAGGTACTCGTTTAACGTTAAACGTACATATTACATAATTATAAATTCACATACACAAACACCAAGATTCGGAACAACTACTTGCAGATCATACAAATACTTGCGCCATGCGGGATCAAATCGAAAATCGAAGAAACGCAGCGCAGCAGTCCAATCGCGCAGCCACTGCACCAATCGTAACCATAACCTTTATACGTCTCATGTTTAACCAGTGAGTGAGTGTAGTACTAATATTACATACATGATAATGTACCCTAATATATTCAACATAAATGAGCAAATCAAACGGTTATTAGTATTACAAATTAGTTTATGTAATCAAATATGCAAGTGGATTGGGTTCCCGTAATTATTTGTAATGTGGTATTTGTATTTGGTTTGTATCTATATTTGTGGGGAGTAACTGAGTCCCTCCCGCCCTGCCCTGGGTGGGAGGACTCATTTGATGACTTAACCACGAAAACAAAAGCGAAAAATAGGGAGTATCTAGAATTAAATGGTCGTCATATCAGAAATTTCTCTGTAATGTATTATGTAGGTAAGTACAGACGCATGCCAGATGCCAGCAGGTCAACCTACCCCAATCTGTTAAATTTTGCCAATCGAACACTAACCTTCCCCTATTGTGATAAAGTTGAAAGTTAATTTTAAAAACTTTGACAGATTCATGTAGGTTGTATCACTTTCAATTGGATTTTCCCAATCGAAAGTGATTCATGCTTGATTGGGAAAATTTGACAGATTCTTCTATTGTGATAAAGATGAACAATCAACATGATTGTATTGAAAGGATTGACATGTCAGAGTAGCTTGATGTGCGCCCGTCTAAGAATAGAATAGAAACTTGAATCATCACAGATTTCAATCTAATGGAACATATAGATAAGACTGACATTTCAGCGGATCAGTAGTTTTTGTGTAAAAGAGTAACAAACATTTATCCATCCATCCTCAGAAACTTTCGAATTTATAATATGTAGTAAGTAAGAAGGCGAGCGGTACGTCAGCAAACGGAAGACAGGCGAGTTACCTGCTGACTACCTACCAAGGCGAAAGGATAGGTGTCGGTGCAGGCAAGGCAACAAAAAAAAGTAAAAGACGAATTTCATGGGTTCTACAAGTAAGAGAAGAAAGAGAAAGACCTATCCCAGCAATGTCCGAAACTAATAACTTTTCTCACCTAAATATTTTCCGAAAGAAACAATTCAGAAAGAAATAATCCAAAATCCCGAGAACTAGTGGTCCCGTCCGAAGTGTCGCAGGAATTTCGCAGCGCCCCAAACAATCCTGACTTGAAACTCACTAGATCCTTATCTAAGAAACAGTAAAATGATTCGAAAATAAAATGCAGAACTATAAAACAGTGATCGTTCAACTAGATATTTGATACTATTAACCAAAAATTTCAAAACACAATGCACTATAGTTTAGACCTGAGAACCCGTTTAACTTAAAAAAATGGTTATATTCAATTTTTATAGCTTTTAAATCAACAAATATTTAGAAATATAATGGAATAATTGCATTTTGAGTTAGACAGCTCAATAAAATTATTGGCTTTCAAAAACCTTCAATAAAGTAACGAACCAAAATAACAAATCACAGTGATCATTCGGTTTCGGAGCTAATTGTTCAGATTCAGGTGAATAATGTTCGGCTTGCTCCGAACACGTTAATGGTATTAAACTGTGATGGCGGCGTCTACAATTAAACAGGTGATAACTCGCAGGCGTCGCCGAAGTACTAGGTGTCGCAGAGGCGTGACGTAGGTGTTTAGCAACATTGCGAATGAATTAAACGATTAATTCATGTATGGGTAGGTGTGTAATTACAGTGCTGTAAGCTCGTGAGGTGTTAATTTGTGCAGTGAGGATCGGGCGGGTCTGCCAACGGATCGTTACCGAAAAGCAATGGAACGGAGGCCTTATCGCGAGTTTTCAATCACGTTTTGGATGATTGATGTCACGTTTTGATGGATAACATTAGTTCCTCATTCGTACACTTTTTTTAGATGGTAAAATTATCTAATGAGTCCTCCCTGCCAGGGCAGGGCAGGAGGGACTGTCAGACTTGAAGGGTACAGGAGCAAAACAAGGAATGTCACTAAAACATGATTTTGTGTAAATAACATTTTAAAGTTTGAAAGTTCAGAACTTTGTCGTTCATAAAAATTGTTTACAAAATACTAATTGGAAGTTTAGTGCGCCTCATAAAGATCATATATAGATAGAAATAAACTTCCTGTACCCTTCACTTGTACTGACTAAAATCCACGGTGTCCTTCAATAGCCCTTTACCTTCCGGGGCCACGGTTACCCGTAAGTCCCGCGATCCCGGCAGGCTTCGTCTTCGTTCGTACACAAGAGACGCTTTTTCAATTTCCGTACAATTTACGACGTAAATACTAAGTTGAAGTATTTACGACGTAAATTGTACAGCAAAATATTTACGTAGAATTCGTGCTAGAGCTTCAGTTCAGCGAATTGCTCGTGTTTTTGGCTTGTGTGAGATGAACTGCAAATTGCTAACAAATTGGGGAATTGGCGCAGATGTTTCTCTACGTATTTATTATTGTGTAGTTACAGCCATGTTACAGCTGTCAATGGGATTTAAATACTGCGCGGTTCACGCTCGTTGACATGTTGCAGTTTTATAAAAATGCATGTAAATAAAACGAGCAACTGTTTGTTTTTTAAAGGCGAACAAGTTCCACTGTGCGAGTAGGTAGTACGGGTGTTAGGGGTAAAACAGAAACCTGCATCTTCTTAGCGTGTTGATAGTTCAGAAGTTTAGCACTTCGCTTCTGATGCATGAGGTTGCTAGTTCAAGGTAACTGTTAAAAGGTACAGTCAACAGCAAAAGTAGATGATCAAAATCAGAAATTCAATACTAAGGCCGTTTACAGAAAGAAAGCTGGAAACTTATAAGCGCTTGCCGGCGCTTGACAGCGCTGGTAACCCGCGCAGGAAAATATATGAACGCGCGCCGATAAGCATTGAACGTGCCGACAAGTTCCGACAAGCTTCAACATGCGCTGGTCAGCGCTGGGCGCTGCCATTTAAAATTAATAAACAGTTTGCTTGGTCTGCTTCAATCTGCTTCCTTTGTGTAGAACGGACCAGGGCTGTCAGGCTGTAAGCGCTTATAAGTTTCCAGCTTTCTTTCTGTATACGGTCTAATTTACGGAGTTCGCGTCAGAACTGTGCGGCGTCGAAGTAATTCAAAAGTATGTGATTGTACATACCAAACATTTACTACAAGTTCATCTACACAGTTCTGACGCGAACTCCGTTCATTAGTATTGGATTTTTCATTTTGATCACCTACTTTTGCTGATGACTGTACGCGACTGGTGATAAATTGATGAAATTGACGACTGCATAAACATAATTTCTTTTGTTGACCATACCTAAACGGCTTATTCCCTTTATGTCGAGTCCCGTTATGTCGAGCCGAAAACCTTGTCTCGCTTCTATTACCTTTATGTCGAGCTTAATTTTCTGTCCCGTTTCTATTCCCTTTATGTCGAGTTTATTTACCACGCTTTAATTACCTTTATGTCGAGTTTATTTACCACGCTTTAATTACCTTTATGTCGAGTTTATTAATATCATATTTTAGAAGTACAGTCACGTCCAATGAAATGCACAAGACAGCTCGGGACTTGCTGGCACCCCGACTCGGACAATTTAGGTTAGAAGAGGATGGCGGGGTCTGAAAGACCCCGCCATCCTCTTCGTGGTTATTTTTTTTTAAACCACCCAGAAGTAGGAGCCCCGCGAAGCGGGGCTCCGTCGACATGCTGTTTAACATTTGCAACAATAGTGATGATTATACTGTTATTTATTTAGATTAAGATCAGATATATATATGAAAATAAGTAATAGAACAAATAATAAAACAATGTTTTTATGCCATTGGCTTTTAATTTACATCCCTGACTGTACCCGTTCACCAAACTCGACATAAAGGTAATAGAAAGCGTAAAATATCAATACTTTGGAGAACAATAGACTTCCAGGCTCGACATAACGGGACTCGACATAAAGGGAATAAATCACCTAAACTCCTTTTTATTTATACATAATATACCAAATATTACAATATGTAACTGGTAACTGCTGTATAATTTTGGGCTTATCAGATTTCTAACTTCATACTTTCACAACGTGATAATACGGCTTGAGAGGATAAACGTCATATTTTCAACTGTCTTATCAAAATGTCAGTAACATAACGCCGTTATCATTATCACGCGTTCGTGCGTAAGGACCTACCTTGTCGTTAATCTAACGTTAACCGTTATAGCCTTTATCTCATGCCGACTGGTAACGGATTTGAATTGTATCTAGGTATTCGATATAGATATAGGTAACAGATTAGGTGTTATATTTACGAGTTACATAGGTGTTATTCAACGCAAAGTTATGTAAGTTTTATTCAATCATGTCCCACTCTAGGGACTCTTTTTGTGTCCCCTCTGACCAGCCATTCCAGTGCCAAGTCATGTAGCTTGCTCTTTCAGATATGCCTTTGCGTCGACGACCATACCATTCTCAGGCAATTCCATATTCTTATATTCTTTAAATTGTATTTTAAAAATCAGTATGCTTTTTATCCATCTAGGCTCGAAGTAAAGATTTTTGTTTACCGTGGTAAAATCATTTAATGAGTCCTCAATTCTTCCACCCCTATCTGTCAGACTTGTAGTGAATAAAATCCACGGTGATCTTTCGATAGCCCTTTACGTTCCAGGGTCACGGTTACCTGATGAAACAATTCCGAGTCCCCGGCAGGCTTTGGCCCTCTAAGAGGAGGCCCCCTCCCCTTAGAGGGCCAAAGCCTGCCGGGAGATTACTGACAGCTCTTTGAGGCGCGCGTGGAACACGACGCCCCGTCGACCCGGGCATGGTCCATGCTAGTGCGACGAGTCGACGTGATTTTTATAAAATCTAACGATGCAACAGTTTTAGTTTTCGTCAAAATCGGCCTCGAGACTCTTTTCAATATTTAACGATATTACTCAGTTTCGGATATATAGCCATCCACGCCCAGTTGGAACAACCAATATTGCTTGATTATTTACCAATAAACCAATTACTCAAAATGATTTCCAATTTCTTCAAAAATCGGCCTGTGCGGTCGTTATTATTTAGCCACAAACCCGAAACTATTAGTGACCCTGTCTGTTTAAAAACTTTTAATACAATAGGGTAATTAAACTAAAAAAATGATCACTTATTTTTGTTTTCTTAAATCAATGAATATTGACCAAGATTAAACGCCTGTAAAATTAAACCGATCGGGTGACGTTTTGATATTTTTAGAAGCGTAAGATACGACGCATTCATTTTGGTCTACGATCCGATTAAAAGAAAAAATACGGGTCAAATATTTTTTTGGTTATTTATCTTTCGGACTAGGGTTGCCAGGTTTTAAAACCGAAACGCCAGACGGACCAATCAGTTAAGCCGGACATTTGTATGAAAAGACCGGACTCCTTTAATTTTTTAGTCCTAGTATAGCACCACATTTTTTAAAATGAAGGTACGGCTCGGTTTAACTAACAAGCCAAAGATCAACAAAAGATCAACAGGCTGGACACGGTCTAATTTTGCCGGACACGCATTTAAAACGCCTGACTATGTCCGGCTTCTTCCGGATGCCTGGCAACGCTATTTCGGATTAATTAAACTTTTTGAGTAAAATAGCCTATTCTTAATTTATAAATAATAGTAACAACCATTTATTTACATATTTATATACAATTGAGTCATATTGACTTTAAATTATTATTCCTTGTCCCCGGACGCCATTGCAGTCTCCTTTTGTGCCTCCATCAGGAATGTTTGGATTTCAGAGTAGATTTTCTGTAGCATAAACAGTCTTGGTTTTGTGTACTGAAATTAATAAAAAATATAATTAGATTCGGTCACATTATTTTTCATCAAAATCAAAAATGATTAAGCATACTAGAAAAATCTTATTGAGGCTCAGCAGATCTAAAATGACCACTTTAGCAACATCAAAATATGCATTGCAATTCTATTGCTCATGCCTCAGATCAAGAAAAATAGGCAGATAGAGCGCTCAGAACACGCGAGTGTGTCGACCAAAGATAATACAAAATCCAAGGATAATACAAACTCGCGACAGTACCAAGCTACGCATCGTCTCGCTCACACGTCACTAGTGATTTGCCATTTTAAGTCAAAACATGCCGTCTTGTGTGTTTAAACACTGCAAAAAATGTTCACAAAAACAAAGAAAACAAGATGGAATATCTTTCCACAGGTAACTCTTGTTATTTTTATTGTTTTGGTATTTATTTTCCATAAAATATTTTCGGCTCACTTGAAACACAAAACCTTAACAGTAAATCGTCTGTGTTGCTAGTTTAGGACGGGTAAATTACCCTGAATTAGGGGAATGTGTATTGTGCATAAAAAATAACAATGAAATACGTCAATACAACTGCACAGTCGTAATCTATAGTACCTATACAACATTCGTTATTGCTTATGCGAAACCTGAAACACGTGTCTAGTATTTTTTTCACGATCACTTATCAGATACACACTAAACTATTTCGCGTATCGCGTTGTGTCATAGGCGCGTGCGACTGTTACAACCGGACGACTGAAGACACACGCGGGGGGCGGGGAACACAACCCCGACCGGGTTGTGTTCCCCGTCCCCCGCTGCTTGTGCGCTGCCGCCGCACGCGACTTCAGCTGATCGCTTTGATCTGCCGTAACCTCTGTAGTGCTCGCGTATGATTGCGGATAGGTGTCCAACTCCTAACCTTTTTAAATAATTTTGGGACAAAATATAACATGGTGTAAAAATTATTGGAATCGATTCAGTTATTGATTCTGAACAAACTATATTCAGGTTTCGCATATACTAAAAATAATGTTGTATGGTCTATGGTCGTAATGACACAAGGTCACTAGTTAGTTCCGTCCGGGTCGTAAAGACTTCGGGTCTCGTCTCGGGATGGCACCTCCGCGCGCGGGGCTGTATTCGTATTTTTGCGTGAGAAAGTGGGACGGAGAGCATGCCTTTGATTCGGTACTTGTAAGGATGTGCCGAGCTTCCGCCGCTGGATTATTTTATTATTTGTTGCTATCTGGATATTATAATTGGTGCAGAACTAAGGCTGTTAAAGTTTAATGATTGTGTGTAAAATTATTATTATTTTAATAAATGTGTTGATTGTTATAACAAATTGTTTATCTTTTTAAACTAAAAAACCTGTCCTTAAATAGTTTATTAATCAAATTACTAAAAAGCGTTATGAAGTATTATCCGTTCTGATATAAATTAATTAAATAGGTAGTAAGTAATTACGCATATTAACTTTTATTCCTTATTATTATTCTGTTAAATAATAAATACTACACGCTTTTGCTCTCTGGGTATAACCATAAAGCAAAATCGCGTTTCCAATTTAAAAAATAGTGGTACAATATTGAGAACAATTTAACTGAACAAAATGTGGGAGTATTTGTCAATATCTGGCAACCGTAAACGCACACAGATGCACGTGTTCGTACACGGCGCGCCATATTTGCCGCGCACACTAAAATAAAAACCGGCTTCACTTTGTTGTTTGCGCACGTTCTATCTGCCTATTTTTCTTGATCTGAGGCTCATGCAAAAAAGTTAATAATTGATAAAGAACGATTTGATCACAATTTTTAGCAACATTATTAAAGTTGCGATTTTAGATCTGCTATTTGACTGATCATCCTATATCACTATTTTTTACGCAATTCTATGTTCTGTGTGCTGGGCGCTTTAATTTGTTTGTTGAATTTGGGGTGTACTCATAGACCTTTGTCTCTACCAAACACATTAAATAGCCCAAAAAAATCCATTTACCTTAAATAGAGGGACCAAGTTGACAGAATCTGATCCAGTGTCTGGATTATCTTCCTTTTTCAATACTGTGAGGTAGTATAAAACACGATTCTGAAAATAAATAAAGATTTGAATTAAATAGTTATAAAAACATCCGATTCATTCAAGTTATTTGGCATTATTGTATTGATGTATGGGAGCTTCAACGTCTAATTGCAATTTGCAAATTCACCCACAATATAGGTGAGTTACCCTTTTGGATTCCAGGATTATGTTGATTATATATGTAACCTTTACAAATGTTCCTGTGAATTTATTAAACTTTGGAACAGTTATTCTGTTTGTGTTGGTGTTCCATTAGGATTCTCCTCTGTCTTATTCTTCTGGAATTACTGGTCTGATATTATTTCTATTGTAGACATATAATTCACATATTAAGTCTACAAATTTTCGAATTATCACAGGCTCATGTTTAGCCAACATGGTGGTCTAAGCCTATCTATCCATCTCAACTGATAGTACACAATGATGTGACCACATCACAATTGTGACACACCAAAATTCATTTTAACCAGAATTGGGTTTTATACATAGAAGAACATAAACTCATGCCAATTTCGCATGGGTGTAGGCAGTAACTATAGAAAGCCACCTTCTACGATCCGATTAAAAACCTTTTGCTTGGTCCTACCTTCATAAATCCAATTATACAAATAGGTTTTATAGCACTTACCATTTTAATAACTTCATTGATAATAACATCATCAATGTTGGACCAGTCCACAAAGGTGTCTTCTCGGCCCCACACATATTTTATTGTACTTTGGATACACACCGTTGGTATTATCAGAAGACTTTCTGAAAATTGATGTAATAAGAAATTAAATATGAGAATGCAGTATATTACTAACTTGCAAATCTTTGTCACAGTTTATTTTCAAGCAATATATTATACAACTAATATTAAAAAGAAAAAAGATTTGATTGTTAGAAAAAAGATTTATATTGAATAGGCTCCGAAACTATTGGACCAATTATCATCAGCCCAAGAAACAAGTTAATCAATATAATAGCAATTTAATAGACAATTATAAATATATGGTATACAAACCTGACTGAACACTGTGTGTGAACCAAAAGAATACTAGAAATGATAGCGAAATTATTATAACTAAGATTGCTGTTAGACTTATACGAATATAGAAGAATGCTATCAAATTAAATATTATAGCAAGGAATAGAGATGCTTTAGCTCCTATTCTTGAACTATTACTCTTAATGTTTTTGTATGTTATTGTAAATTGTCTTGATTTCGGCGAGGTTTGCCTTTTGTATACGTTGAGTGTCAATTTTATTCCATTCACGTTTTCATATTCTAAAGAGGTGTAAGGACTCGGACTGGCCATCTTTTAGCTTTGTAACTAGAGTTCTTTTTCCCTGTATGTAGTGAATAAAACTCAACCCCTTGCTGTTTAGAGGAACATATCTAGAGCAAATTACATACACTGTATTGCTAAGTTCAACAAGGTACGAAAAAACACTATTGATTTGTTTGTAGCTTTCTATCTTCTTCTTAGATATTAAGTCAGTAAGAAACACAGCATTATTATACTCAAAATACCAATTTAGCAGGCAAATAATGCAATGCAACGCAAACTTAGACAGATTTTGTCAAAGTGACACTGACACTAACGCAGTGTCACTTTGCCGGAAAAATAATTTTATTGATGCGATCGTATTTTAACATTTTGTCAACTGTGAATGCAAAGGACAAAAATCGTCCAATAAACGATATTATCATAAGTTATAGGAAAAGTTAGCAACTTCCTCTAAATGGTACATACAACCGCCATGTCAAAATATCATTTAACCAAAACCAACATCAAATAGGCAAAACTAACAAAAAAGGTACAAGTTATATAAAGCTGATGATTCAAAGTACATATTAGGACGATTGACTTTCGAATTTTATCGTATTCACGTACTGTACAGTGGTAATCTGGCTGTCCAACCACATATCATGAATGTAAATTAACGAATACAATGTTGTTGAATATTGATACCATTTGATACCTAATACCTACCCATCAAAGGACCTTGAGAATCCATTAAAAAAACATGTTTCAACGCCTGCCAGAACTAAAGGAAACATTAAAAACAATAGTTCAACCTGTAACCATAACAACAGCTAGTACAAATAAACGTCATAGTGTTAGAGCTCACTCTAATTAATTAGAAATATATCATTCCAGCTAAGTAGCAATAATATTACTTAAAATAGATAAGAACTGTTAATACAAATGGCCCACCTGGACGGTAACGCATGGGTGTTCGATTCTCTTGTAGGATTTCTGCATGGTCCTGTGTGGAATGTACCACTGCAGACTTTTATAGAAGAAAAATCTTTGCGTAAGTACCAGTGCAGTATTAATACAACTTACTCATATATTGTATAGTTACAGGAAAGGGTATCAGAATGCCCAATACGAAGTATCTGAAGCAAATTGAATAGCAAGTGACAGAGCTGAGCACTAATTTTAAGTGTATCCTGTGTTCATTCAAACGTAAAGCGTCTTATTGTATATTTTGTTTACAGCCTTTGAACCGACAGATAATGGAGAAGTGCTCGATAGACCCGAGTACAAGAAGATACATGATGACTACCGTAACTTGGTCAGTATCGTTCGTTAGTACAGTCAAAAGCAAAAATAGATCAAAATCAGAAATTCAATTTTAATTAACGGAGTTCGCGTCAGATCTGTGTAGATGAACTAGTAGTAAATGTTTGGCAAATTACAATCTCATACTTTTGAATCACTTCGACGCCACTGTTCTGACGCGAACTCCGTTCATTAGTATTGAATTTCTGATTTTTCATCCACTTTTTCTGTTGACTGTACACTGTATCTATGGGGTGCAGCTCGGTATTCCTCAATGCTGTGTCTGTAGTTATTCAATATTTGTTTTGGTTGGTAGGTAGGTAGGTAACTATTTCAGTAAGCTGCATCTCGGGAGATCAGCCATCCTAATATTACCAGTTTCTATATTCACAAAAAATCTGAGCCAAGGTCTAATAACATTTTGCCAACTTCATTTTTATCCAGTGGGTAGTTTTTAATGACATACTTAGAATACTTACCTAATGTAGATCTAAGGAATATGCCTCTATATTTGCATCCAGGTGGACGTGATGTTGGGTTCGTTTATGGATGACATCGGCATCTCAGCCGATCAGTTCGAAGCTGCATGCAAGCTGTCGGCACGCGATCTTGCCGGACTGCCTGCTCATTTCCACCGGCGCCTCTTCGAACAGATATGGGCCGCCAATGACTACGAAATGTTTGTGAAGATGATGACCCACAAAAATGTAGAGCTGCAGTTACAGGTAAATTTTTTTCGTTTGAGGGAGTACAAGGAACACGAGCGGAGAGAACCCAAGAATTCATTTCATTCTACTACTTCATTTTCAGGCTTTAGAATTGATTGAAAGACGGTATGGAACAATGGCCCACTTATTTTCTGCAGAACCCGAAGATTTGGATACTTCACGGAGCGATGAAAGTGAGGACTGGCCCGATAATGACGATGTTATGACCGAGATAAAAAAGTAAGATGATGCATTGGCACCAAAAACTCTGAGAATTGCGTGTAGAACTAAAAACATCTTGAATGACTTTAATTTCAGATTACAACTGGAAGAAAAGTTTGAAGGAAAAGATAATGATGTCGTTAATGTTGCTCCTGAAGAAGTGGTGGCCGAAAAACAGACTTTGTTATCAAAATTGCACAGTTTCGAAAAGAAAGAGGAACATCCAGTATTTGATAAGAAGGAAGAGAAACTCGACAATGATAAAACAGACAGTTTAGCGCCAGAGGCAAAGAAAATTCAAGTAATGGAACCACCAAAGCCACCTCCCAAGAAAGTTGAGGTCTGGGTCAGGATACTTACGCCTTACATCAGACTTGTTATTTTTCAAACTAATAATTTTATTATACTTATCACTTATCCTCATCACAGGTCAGTGAGGAAGAGATGCTTGCCCGCCAGGAATATTTGAAGCAGCAACGAGACAAGTTGTTGGCGCTGAAGAAACAAGTCCGCGAACGGCGACTCGGTGCGGCCGAAGGCGCAGAAACTGGAGGTACTACCGGTTTATATCGATTTTAGAATAACTCCGACTTTGATTTTATTTCCCATTCGAACTTTTAGAAGTTTTTGACGAAACCTATCATTTCGAACAAAAAAATGATACATTTAAAACTTGTTTGCATATTCAACTTTTGTGCCTCTTTGTAGGTGGCGAAGGATCTCAGGGCAGCGTAGCTCGACCACGGTCGGCCCGAGTTGCACAAGCGGCCTTGGCGGGCGCCACACCGGCCCCGCCCCCCGACGCCATGCAGCTGCGTCGAGCCCTCGCGTCCAAGCTCAAGACTGAAGTTGTCGATATAGCTAATTAATTAATATCCCAACGTTTATCTTACCATAGCTAATTGATACGACCAGCTATGTTATACTTTTATCGCATACTTATTTAACTCTAATAAAAGAATATTTATTGTATCTATAAACCACCATTCTCTTTTTCTTTCTCCGATTAGTTAATTATTATGGAATGTATGAAAGAAACAACAAGAATTCGTAATTATTACCTTATATTTATATTGCTTACTTAACTAGTGACATCATAATAATAGCATTATCGTAAGCTTATTTATTTTACACAACTTGCCGATAGGTAAATCTATTTTAATCTGTGTATAAATTAATTTATGATGGTCATCCACCTAGACAGATAAAAAATAGTCGTTATTACAGTCTACTTTCACCTAGAACTTCGTATTTTAATTAACGGGGGAAGTTATTTCAAGGAATATAAGAATCGTATAAATCTAATTGACAGCTCGATGCTTTTAGCCTATTTTACACGTGGATGTTGGCAGATTTCAAAATAAAATTATTACATAAAACGTTATATATTTACAATATATTCTGACAAATTCATTCCACATGTGATAATTGAATTCGCCTCGCGTTCACTGTGCATTCTGGATAAAAGCTGGATTCATTTTGCACTGTTATAAAAGTGTGACCATCATATTATAGTTACAATAGTGGCGGTAGCGGACTTCTTTGTAAGATGTAAAATCTTATGACAGAGATCAATAATTTCTTTTCAGATACATATTAAAATTGATATGTATTTTAGAGACGTTACACAAGGTAGTTCAAATGATAACGTGAAAGTTGAGAAACCAGCGCTGAAAATAATAATTTTAAGAAAGTATAGAAACTATACTGTTTTATTTGTGCTCAGTTTAATTACCTTTGTTAATGTTCAGCATATCGTAGGCACTGTACTTACTGCACATAGCAGTGAACAGTGTCTAAGCTAATCACAAGCTATCGTACAGCTAGCGGGCATAACACTTGATAGTCAGTGAATACCGCTAGCTACGTGCCACTGCTTTATCATCACAGTGGCACGCGCTTTCTTTGCAACCATTAATCAAATAATCATGCCGCCAGGAGTTTATAATCGAGACAATACAGTTAGATATAAATTATATTATGAACAATGTCTATGACAACTGTTGCAAACATTTTATATTTAAAATACACTCCACGAGCATTCAATTTAACTAAAAAAATATTAATGTATTATATCAAGCTATGCTTTTAAAATAATATTCAATATGTTTTGATAATATGGCTCCATCGCATCTTGTGTCACACTAGATCAGAAATATTTACATTTCCGAAATTTATCTTAAGTTAAAACTTGCAACTACAAAAAACTAGGTCTTACGAAAGTATCTATAGTTAGATAATTTTAGATACATATGGAAGAGCATTCTGTAAATGAAAAATGATACACTAATGAAAAATGAAATAAATAGACCAGATATAAAATTTGAGCACTGCTACATTATGTGTGAGGTTTATTACTAACATGTTATTGGAAGCCAGTTATGACGACTTGAACTGAGATCAGTACTGATATTGTTTATTGTATAAAATAATGTTTGGACCATTCCGTCGAACTCGTTTCTGGCGACATGTGATTATGCAAAATATTTACTTTATTATAGATAGATGTTTATAATCACCAGATTAAGTGTATTTTACAAAATCTAATATTATTTACAAAATACGAATGATAAAACTAGAGGTTTATAGTAATAAAATAAAATGGATCTTAATCAGATAATTTTATCACATACACATTACTTCCGCAGTGTAAAAAAGCTACAAACAATCGTATATAAGCAAAGATAGGAAACATTTGTTGAAAGTAAAGAAAGATTTAATACTGATTTTATAATTCATTTTTAACATAGGCAACTCAAGACAAAGAGATAGCGAGTGGGATCCATTTCATGACATTACACCTAAAAACCAAAATATGAATTTTACTAAAGAGTACAAGGCGTCAGATAAATAAAACATTTTTTTTTCGACACAATGTATAATTAATAAATAAATAAAAAAAAAACATCTACTTTATCTCTATTGTGCCTTAGTTTGCTGTGATGAAATGGATCCGACACCAGCTCCCCAATACAATCAGGGATTTATAGGAAGGTACATATCTACATTAAAATAATATAGGAAATTCGTATAAATCACTGATAAAAGTTTACAATCACGTGTTAACACGTTTGCTGTGGAATGTACTGGGGTCCAACGAACTTGGCGTGATACACCATACCCATACCGAATATGTGGTTGCATGATCGTACACAACAACCATAATCCTACAGCTAACATGTTAATTTAAGATGCTTTTCAAATCAAAACAACGTGATAAATCTGGATCCCAAAATGAATACAACAAAAATTAAAAAAATGCTGAAATGAGAAACTGGACAAAATTATTTAATTTCTTATCTTAGCTGCCAGTGTGCTACAAAATCATATGTCGTGGAATAAAAAAGGCCTTATGTAAACTGCAGGAACGTAAACTCACTTTTACCTTAAATGTACTAATATAGTATACTCATTGACATACCACGGATGTCAAAAATCCAGCACGTCTGCTCCTACCTTTAGGCGCCGTCCTATTGTCATCGCTTGTGCGATGATCCATTGTAAACGAAGAAAATGACGAACATACAGTCATCTACATTAAGTTATATTGATGGTAGCGCGATGCGACCATTCAAAATTTGGTGATACGACGAAATCGCATCGCATTCATCGTGCGAGCGATGACAATAAGACAGCGCCTTAGTGAGTGTACATAATGCCCTTTCAGAAGATGAATGATTAACAATAGTCAGGATCCAGATAAACAGGTGAGCATGTTGACTTCCAGTTTATTACAACTTCGTTATAAACATAGAATTTGGTACGTAGTTAGTGCGAAACAAAAACGAATTCTGTAACTTATTGGATTCTTTTGAAACTTATTTCTCATCATTGAAAATAAAGAAAGGTTAAACTAAAAAAACAACCAAAAACAAGTTGATCTCATTCATCTAGGTTATAAATCAATCATATGACGTTTAGGAGCTAAACAGCGCGTTAACCCCACCTCATATAATTTTTCTTTGTAGTATCGTTCCTGATGAGTATTGTGGCTTAGTTTTACTGAACTACCAAACACTGACAACACAATGTTTAGTTCCCAAACGTCGTATTGCATTTTATAATTTATCTACTCGGTAAAATAAATGTTATCTTCCATAGTTAGAAATTGTGTATAAACAGAACAGTCAACATGCTGCTAAATATCACTCCTTACAATAATAGTTTTAATTTAGTCTAATTTTTATAGGCGATTGATTCAAAAAAATTTGCTAGTCACACTTTGGAAAGTCAGTTCAAATAAAATATTTCGCCCTTGAAAATTAATAACATTTTAACTACCCACAGTATGCCATTAATGCTCATATATTACGCAGTGGTACACAGAACATTTTTATAAATAGGAAGTGCTACTTTACAGTAGTTACAATGTTAATATAATTCATTAATACGGGCCATGCAAATTTAACAAAAAATAATAACTTATACAAAACCATTCTCTACTCTCAACAAAGTCGGAGCTTTTAGGAGACATTTTGTTATAATAAAAACAAATAAGATCACTATAGCAAATATACTACATGCTTAAAACAAGAACTGAGTAATGATTACTTCAAAATAATAATTGGAAAAGTACAAACTGTAATCTCCACGAAGCTCAACAGAAGGAATGCAAAATATTGAGAATAAATAACTCTTATATCTGACACCACGAATATTATTTCTACAGCTGACTTGTCTTTGACGCCCAATAGACAAACATTTTCGTAATGAAAATCAGTTTGTATGATGAAGTTCTGGCAACAGATTATTCGCCGCCAATCAGTTTGTGATACGATAGCGCACTAATGAGTAACAATTCCACAGCACAGATTATGATTTTAAATGTCTCTAAAAAAAGATTGGTCGTGTGATCCTTCATAAACTAAGATTTTTATAAATACGTACATTTTTACATTTTCATATCGCGTTCAGGATGTTTTTCTTTTTTCTATTATTATTTATTATTAGACGTTTAATTCCCACTCATATTTTCTTTGTACTTTTTGTGATTACATTCCTTGACAAAAGTAACCTAATCGTTAAAATTAGTTCACATTAAATACACCTTGTAACCAATATTTGTTCTACTTTCTGATGCCATCTGAAGTATATTATTAAACTACAAAGTATGAAGAACTTCATACACTAACTAACTAAAGTCGAACACTCGAGTGTCAGCACTTCATATTTACAAATAATGGACATAACCCAGCTGCTGAAGGTACTTTACTGTCTAGCGGTTGACTAATGAAAGCAAATATATACGACCGATTGTGTCGAATTTAAATGCAATCAGCTGGAAGTTGTGGCGAGCGCGAGGTGTAGGGACGTAAGGAAGATGGAATAGCTAGGATGGCAGTGTTAGTGAGGACTTAGAATCTAGAAATCACAATATTGCATCCCAAATACGATCATCCAGGTGTCGTAATGTACCGGTCTCACTGGGAGTATCACGGTAGCCTCGGGCCCCCAGGCCTCGCACCCGGCACAGCAACCAACTATAAGAATCAAACTACTATGTTACAGTTAGGTAGGCGAGCGCGAGTGCGGCCGCGTGCACAGTTCTGTAACACAACAAGGTCGCACCGCGGACAGAAATAAATACCACAGCGTACAGTAAAGTTAATCTTACGACATGTTCCATGGTTCACTGGGACACGTGCACAGCGCAGCGAGGCGGGCGGCTCTCTGGTTATATTCCTTGAAACACGGCGCAGCAGCACTACGCCAGGCGCGGCCGCTTGGCGTCGCGCTCCTCCCCGCCTCCTCCACCCGTGCCGCCGCCCTCCTCCTCCTCATCTGAGTCGCCGTCGTAGTCCACCAGCCCCTGTTACATACACACTCTTGTACTACAAGACTCGCACTAATGTAATATCACACAAGCTCGGGATTTGGCAAAGCAAGAACGAAATGAATTTAAAATATGCGACCTGGCTTTAATGTATGTATGTCTGTAATTGTTAACCATTCTAGATGTTGAGCGATTACACTAATAAGACAAAGCTTACACAGAATATATTAATTACCAATATTTTGATAAATATACCAGAATACCCAATATATTAGGTTTGTAATCATCCAGATTTGTAGCGAGCATGAGTTCAGAAAAATAAACCAATAAAGTAAATTATGGCATGAATTGTTTGTTTCTCTAATGGCAGAAACAAAGGAGGGGTGGTTATATAGTAATTATTTAGATATTTTACAAGGAAATACTGCAGATGAATACAACTACTATAACACCATCACCATTGAATGCTTTCACATAAGACAATAACAGTAACAACAAAATATCGGCGGGATTGGTAGTTTAATAAATTTCTAGGGAAAATAAGTGATGGAGGCGGATATGCCAGGGACTATCATTGCCATTATTGTCCAATGTGAAAACGCCCATTCCCACTGAGTAAATTCCTCATTCACACGAAGTAGTGCACAAATGGAGTGACTATTTACGAGCGGATCCAGAAATATCTAAACACGCTTGTCATGTAAACTCTAGCTTAAAAGAAAATACCAATAGGTAAGATTCTGATTTTGGCAAGAAACCTGTATATCACTCTATTTAAGTACAACTTTGTGCGCGAATTTACAAAATAATATTTGTAAGTCAAACAACACACCACACTAGAAAAAAAATTGAACCAAAACCATGCAAGTCCTTTGCCTCTGATTTGAGATTACTGACATCACATGATTCCCCAGCGAAGCGAGCAGAGAAGGGGCGTGAGGGAACTAAAAGTTTACCTTATTGAGTAATCTGGGCGAGGATACCTGAACGTCAGTGTGCGTCGGCTTGCTGGGAGACGTGGTGCTTAGGAGAACTCTGCTGGGGCCGTTCACTGTTTCTGTATTGCACACTTTCTTTTCAACTATTTTTCCTGAAATAAATACTGATATTGTAGACTTTGAACACCGTCAGATTGATCCCAATCTCGAATATACAAAATTAGGAGCTGTGCCACGATTTAGCTTATTAGTAAGTGCTCACACGTCTGCATTACGTCTATACTTCTATTACAAGGGTCAAGGTGTTGACTGATAAGTTAGTAATGTAAACAGTACCGATAGCATCGAGCGCATGATGCGCGTGCGGGTGCGCGTGCGTGGTCTGCGCGTCGAGTGGTGCGTCATCCTCTAACTCATCATCGTCGTTGAACCACATCTCTTCCTCGTCGTCCGGCGCGCGCGCCTCGCGCCGGTATCTGGTGCGGAGTAGTGATGGTACCACGGCCTCTGCTACACCCACGCTGCCACTCACTGTTGGAGAATGTTGTGATTAGGTTACACTCTTGTACCGATTTTGCATATATCATAACTAAAATGTGTTTGGCATTTTAGTTATGATATATCATCCTTTGGAATTATAGGTACTGCAGTACTTTTACATAAAGGTTTTTTTCGCCCAATAAATAACTCTGTACTATGCATCCGTATTAAGATTGATAACAAATACAGAGATTTAGAAATTGCTACAGAGCAGACAATATTTAGATGAACAGTGACCGATATAGTCAGTGCCGAAAGTAGGGCTGCGCCCTGTGCCTAATTTCGGCACAGAAATGTCCTGACCAAGAACAAAATTGGTTAGACCAGGGCGGTTAGAGTTAAATGAGCTCATACTGTGGGCATAAATGGCCACATACGGCACTGAATGTAGTATAAACTATGGATAAATCTAGCGCGTCAAATGGCTAAGCTCATTTCCAACAAAACAGTATTAGTGTACTTTCTTTACTTCTAATTTATACCGGAAAATTCCGAGTACAGTTGTTAACTTACAAACTAATAAATATTGAAAAGGGTGTAATTACATGTAGTCTCACCTCGGTCCCTCTCTTTCAACTTGTCCTGGTGTTGATCATACCGTGTTTTTAGAGCTTTGAATGTCTGTACATATTCAACATCCTCTAAGATCTTGCCATAATTCTCAACAACATGTGAACAGAGTGACTTGATATCTTCCAGCTTTATAAACTCAAATAATTCTAGTATTGCAGAGTCTAGTAAGTTGTACCTGAAAATAAAATGTTGATGAGCATTAATTAGGAGTTAAAAATGTTTATTATTGCTGAAAAATATTTTGAGGAAGTTCACTTCAACAGCTTGGCTAGCCTTTATCAATATTAGTTGGAAACTGTCGTCAATTTGTTAAGAACGTTTTTTGTAATTTTTTCAATTATTATGTGACTTATACAACAATAAAGTTTTTTTTTTTGTTTATTACATACCTGCCGTTATTTCTAAGGAAAGCGTCAATGACTGGCGCAAAGAGGTTCCCCTTGATAATGTATCTGTTATAGTATTCGTCCTTAAGTGCGATGATCTTTCTCATGAACCTGAGCGCGCCGAGCACCAGGAACGTGTGAGTCGACCGCATCAGCACCAGTATGCGACGAAGGAGGTCCTGGAAATAGACAACAATATGTTATTTCTTGAAAAAAAAAAATCGCATTACATAGACATCAGTCCCCTTGCTCCATCACTAGTTCCTAGCATCGCCATTACAACCCGTCCTTGCCCATGCCGTCGTGCTTCTCGCATACTACTAATACTGTCAGCCTGCATCATCCCACTGCTGGGTGAAGGCCTCTCCCCATGACTACCAGCGTTCTCGTTGCAGGGCCAGAATGGGCCATTGGTTGTTGGTTATGTTCAGCTCATCCCGCCATCTTCTACGAGATCTACTGCGACGCCTTCTGGTTGTGTCAGCGGCTCCACAAACTGGTAATTTTGGCCCACTGCTTGAGCATGCGGCAGACGTAGCCGGCCCAAGCCCATTTCAGCGGCCTTTGAGCAACATCAGTCATTTTATTTTTACGCACTTTAAGTTCAATGACATGTCAACTTACTGAAATGACGAGAATCATAATTCCCAGATGACTAAACACTATACTCATACAACAATAACTAGCTGGCATTCAGCCTGAAAACGTCAGCATCAACGAATCTTGTTACATAACACACTATGGGAAATAATACAACACTGTTTGGCGCTGCATACCGCCAAAAACAAAATCGTAAACGTAGCGGTAAGTCGGGAAAACGTCGGGAAATTAATACTTGAGCGTTTAACGGGAAAACATAAAGAAAGGAGCCATTAAACAGTGACCTTGTATCATAAATCAAGGTATGAATAAAAATGGTTGATTCTACGCGCGCCATTGTTCGTTCAGAGATGAATTATACGCAGTGGCTGAGCGAATTACTGCTGCTCTGCGTGTCGTGGGTTAGACTCCCGCACGGAACAAGTAGTCGTTACGGGTCTGGGTGTGTGTGTATGTAAGTTTAAATGTTTGTAAACGCACCCACGATACAGGAAAAATTCCTAGTATGAGACAGTTTTTTTTTTTTTTAACAATGCGTACTGATTAAAGGCGAACACTGCCCTTTTCACGATACGAGGCTGACAGGAAATCCCTAACTGCATAAAAAACATACGAACTTGTATGACTACACAATATTTTAATGATAAAAATAATTAAGTATTATGAGCAAATAAATTAATCATGGTCATATCCTCATTCTGTTATGTGATATCAGAGCAATAAGATTTTATGCAGTCCTAAGTTTAAACTGAATGATAGATAATCTCATTTACGTCATATTTCGTCTAATCCATAGTATACTATTATATGTTTGTTTACATTTACGTTCTTTTTTATAAACTGTGATAGCGAAATGGAAACTTAATACTCATTAATAACTACTGATTATTGCGAAAATAAAACTATTCGCTACTGTGGTTGATGTTATACAACAGATATGCTACATTTATTAGGGTTCTGCACCCAAATGGTAAAACGGGACACTATTGCTACCGCTGTCCGTTCGTCTATCCGTCTGTCACCAGGCTGTATCTCATAAACCGTGATAGTTAGACAGTTAACATTTTCATAGATGATGTTCCTACTTCTGTAGCCACAAAAATCAGAATAAATTAAATATTTAAGGGGGCTCCCATAAATCCAAATGGTATAAAACTCTTTGTGTGTGTTTGTTTTAAACCATTTTACCATTTATAAGATAGATTATCCTGTATGCTTAATCTTTTTTCAAGTCTATGGAAATTGAACTGTGAATAGTTTCAAAGGAATAATATTATAATAACCGAACTTGTTCATCTATTACTTTTTCACACCTAAAGGGCCAACACATTCATAAAAGCGTAAAAAACGCGTTAGGCTGCCAGTCCACAAGAGCGAGGCGGCGGGGCTGATAAACGTAAAATATTAATTTGATTGGATCTAATTAGTCAGTCACTTAGGTTAACAAAAAATTTTTGACAAGTATTTTTTCAAGTATTTTTTCAAACCAACAACCAAATTTTTGATGAAGATACAACGCTTTTAAAACTGTCAATACGTCACAAGCAAGTACAGTTTTTAATTGTTTCCAATGTCACGAGCCCTCAAACTACTCTCGAATTTTGATGCAATATATGCATTGATTTAACAAAAGAAATACGTATCCATTATTTTTCAAAACTCTAAGTGACGGATTATATTTAGATTTGCAATTTATTTGTACTGTCAACATGCCTATGGTGCATTCCTTTTGGTTAATATTTCTACGTTTCTCCGCTCCGCTCCTGTGAGCAGGTAGCCATAGTGCAACAATTTGCAGTAAGCCGACGTTAAGCAAAACACGGCAAAAAAAAAAAAAAACACTATGATCAGGAATGTCAATGACCTCCATCTGTTTATTGACACTAGAAAAGTAAAAATTGCGCGAATTTGTACAATAATATTATGTAGTAAATATTATTTACATTTTATTATTGTTTATCTAAAAGAATGTAAGTTTTGAATCAAATGACATCTAATGGAATGGAAATAACTATTTAATTTAAAAAAATATTTTGTGTTGTATGTTTTTTTTAAAAATGTCCCACACTAGGAATTTCTCCTGTGTCGTAGGTGCATTTCCAAACATATAAACTCACATACACAAACGCCCAGACCCGAAACAACTATTTGGCGATCATACAAGTATTTGCTCCATGCAGGAATCAAACCCGCAGCGCAAGCAGTCCAATCACTCAGCCACTGAGCTAACCGTGCCATCAATTAAAAAACAAAAGCATTCGATATTCTTACCTTATTCAATATGCAGGTCTTTATATGGTATGTATGATGCTCCACACAGAAGGCCAGTAGTTCCAGGACAAGTCCCAATAGCTGCACCGTGTGGTAGTCTTCCTTTAGTGGCTTCTCTCCCGTTGTGTTCTCTAAGAGGGGGGCTGCAAACGTTATATACATTAGTGTTAACATAGATTCAACTACACTCGCAACCAAAATTATGGAACCAGTTACTCCAATTCCGCACAATCTTGAGTACTTTATAACTAGTTAAGAATAATAAAAAAAGGGTACCATTTTAAAGGTTTAATTGTTAAGTTTAAATTGATTTCAAATTCATTTAAATCACGCCATTATTTAAAGAGATATCCGGATCAATACCAAGTAAGTGATTCCATACTTTTGCTTGCTAGTGTACTTTTATTGATTGGCACTGTAAGCCAGCCATACTTTTTAGGGTGGTAAAATCATCAAAATAGTCCTTCTAGCCTGGTTGGAGCAGAGGCTGAAACTCTTACTAAATGAAAATCCAACATGTTTTTTCACTTGTCTTTTGTATTCCAAGGTCAGTGCATTGACAGTCCTGCGATCTCCACAGGAGTTTATGTTAAAGAATTGTTTCTTTTAGTTCAATCTATAATAGTGCAATAAAAGATCCGCACGGATGAGCCGCGGCGGACGTTGTGTGCATGTCGCGACACGTAAGAACATGTTTTTTTTTTTGAGAAGGGAAATCTTTCCTTTTAAATCCGAATTTGTGATCACCATCCCTTTACAAAGAAACTAGTTTATTTATAAATATGTCAAAGAACTTCTACTCTCAGTAAGGCAGTAAACTGTTGACAAGCAGACAACATTGAAGTGTTTGTAACAACAAATTAACGCACCAACATACATAACCCGTTTCCATTGACATGTTTTAAAAGCTAGAATTAAAATGTACTGCATATTTTAAATCTTAATATTGGAATTGCTAATTGTGTATATCTCTAGTTATATTATTTATGTATTTTCTAAGCTAGTTTATGTTTACATAGTGAGATTGTATCTCCTTTGTATGTTTTTCTAGGAAGGTGTTTAAATAGTCATTTGCACATAATGAGTCATAGAAAGGGTACATTACCTATTAATGTTTGTATACTGTGTTTATAGAAGAAATTTAAGAAATCTGCCTTTTCACTCTTGTTGACTGATGCGAGCATGCTTTCAGGGTCTAGGAGTATGCGGAGGACTCCCATGAGCTGCACAGCACCACCCAGTTCCGGGTCCCTGTCTCTGAGCATCTGCTCTATCACTATATTTAGTAACATTTGTTCCTAGAAACAAACAAAGTTGGTTATTGCAACAAATTAAAATGAGCTTAATCAGTGGAATGAATATACAATGAAACATACCTCTTCAGTATTGTTAGCTTGCTGTAGTGTATGGTCCCTCACTACAGAAGGAGAAAACTCTACAATGTAAGTTAAAATGTCTATAGATGCAGTCTTAGTCTTCTGATCATCTATACCTAGAGTGATTTCTAATGCTGGCAGGATCCCTAGAGACACTAAAGTTTTATAAAAAGCATCCTTGTCTTGAGGCTGCAAGTTTTGTGAAAAATTACAAAATTCCTTTAAAAACAGAACTAAGTCCCGTCTTTTAGGATCTGGTGTCTTATCATCCATAAGAAGCTTAAACAAATCTGTCAAAAATTTCTCATCTTCCTCTATAAGTTTCACTATTTCTACTTTGTTGAAAAATATAAAACTGGACAATGTGCTTAGCAGATTGTCCTCAAAAACTGTAGGAGTAGGTAAAACAATATCTTGAATATATTGTACTCTGTATGTTTGATGTATTTTAGCTAGCAAATCTTTGTTCTTTATAGGAATGGCTTCACGGAACTTAGCTAGCTCTCGCAAATATTCTCTGTGTTTCTTAGGTGTAGGCAAACTTGGATCATACTCTAGACAGCCCACAACATCAAATATAGTATCATCAGCAAACATTGTGTCAAACAGTGTGTTTTTGTTGAGAAGAAATATACTTTTGAATATCTCATAAAGATGATGCAATCCTTCAATATTTTCAATGTCTTCGCACATGTGGAACAGGTTAAGTAGTTTCTTGATGTAATGTTGGGTCTCAAGTGCTGCTGCTAGCTTGTCTTTGCGTGCTGGTGATACCAAACAACTGTTTACAAGTTCACTGATGTCTTCCAACCGTCCCATTTCACATGCTGGCAGCTCCACGGGCTGTACACTATCTGACATCTCATCAAATCGCTCATCTTCAGATTCTTCAACTATATCCTGTGTTATTTCAACTGATGGATCTTTTCCTTGTACCTGAAAGTTAATTAATATGTAACAGATGCACTTATATCACAACACAACATAATCAGCCACACATCAATGTCAATGTCAACACAGATTTTAGATAAGTGTGTAACTGTTACATTGATCATAAGATCAATCCTACAATATCTGTGAAGTGATTAACAATGTGATACAAAGTCAGCTTTAAAATCTTAGGTTACACTTCTGTTTCCTATTAGATTTTGAATTTTTGAGCTGTTAGTTACATATACATTATACAATTTCTATTGAATAAAAAAGTAAGATAATATAAACAATTTCTATTTACCTGACAAATCTTCTCCCATATTTCATCGCAGCCAGCTTTTTCTTGAAAACTTAATGCTAAATCGAAGTTGTCGCCTTCCGACCAGACTATCAACGTGTCCTGTTGCTTCTGATACGCGGTGTCGGGTTGTATCTTACTCTCTAGGAGAAGGGACCCGTCGGACTCTGCGCGCACCAGTAACGAGGTGCCTTTCAGCCTCTCCACGTAACATGACGACACATGTCCCGTTCCTCTGTCATCCCACTGTCGGTCTGCGTTCAGAGCGTAAAGCTTAACTCTTCGTCTCGTGTCTGTCATGATAGTCAGCGCTCTAAACACTATGTACTCAAGTAATGAATCAATTATTATGGCGCTAATCTAATGCACCTCAACACTAAATTACTTAACTCCCATTTGTATAAAAACATGTGCACTTCTGTAACAAAAATAACACAAATTGTAAAGAAATCAGTACGTAATTTTCGCGATTGTAATTACCGTAATTACATTCCATCTTGTTCTTCAATTTACGTGAAACACCTAACTGCGACTGGCAAACACTTAAATCGTGTTTTCACAAACTGATTCGAAACAAAGTTACGGCATCCACATGAAAACGCTTTTTATAATTTTGTAAAACAATGGAATAATCATTAAAATATCGGAAATCACAAACAAAACAATACAAACTGTAAGCTTTCTCTTACACTGTAAAAACACAAGTTTTTAATCAAATAATACTAAAACTCTTCATTACGTGTCGAAAACTCTTTAACAATAATATATTTACCGGAATTATCATTATAGAATCGTCAATTTGACGTACCTTCAAAATAGTACAACATCAAATATCGCCATATTGGATTCACAACAACGCTTCAAAAACGGGGTTCTCAAGTCGAAATGCAAAAGGCGCGTTTTTCAAAAATCTTCAAATTAACTTAAATAATAGTCTTGTTGAAAAGCTATTTAGCTTAAAGTGATCTTAGAAACATATTCTTTTAAAGTATATTAAAGTAAGCATCCCAATATCATCGTGCTAGGATACATTTTTTTAGAAATAAAAGTAATAAAACAATTTCATTTGGAACCGATTTTTATCATAAATGTCTGGCCAAGGCAATAAATGTAACAGCCAAAAATTTTGATATTGCATGTCCGAAACTGGTATTTTACATGAAAGCTCCTACCAACCGTAGCTTCTAAGCGTATCCTAAAAGAGACAGGTTCATCATAATAATTACACACGACACACAAACATGTACTTTTACAAGGTAGAATAAGCAAATAAATAATTTTCATTGATCGTAAGTTTTGTGCAAAATTCTTCGACAGCAATTCTGTTTGTGTAAATAAAAAAATATTACTTTTGGAAATAGTAGGAATGTAGAACAAACTGTAAGCCCCGATATGCACGAATGTTTTTTAAAGGGCGTTAAAAAAGCGCTAAGTTGGAACAAAAAGGTAAAACTAAAGGTTAAAACCGCTGACGTGTGAATAGATACATAGGAATGCAGTTGTTCTATTTCGGCGCTTCTTTAACGCCTATAAAAAAGCGCTCGTGTAAACTTGGGCTAAGACCAGGTACTGATACTCAGTATTTTCGTATAATCCCACATATTTGGGGTCGGGACGCTTGTTCTCAAATAAGCTAGTTTGCAATAATTAATCTCATTAGTCTGTCAGTTACTTTTCAAAAATATTAAATAAATCTTATTCTTTCTTTTACTAAACCTGGTGGTGGGTGGTAGACGAGGCTTGTGACGTCAGGACGCACAAAAATGGTAAAATAATTGGGTACACTACATTATTACAAAAAGTTTAATCCGAAATTCACAAATATGAAAATACCTACCGATTTTCCTAATTCCGATTGGTTCAGAATTCCTAATATACCAACACCGATTGATCGTTATTCCTATTTTAATAATTCCGAAATTTCAATATTCCTGACGTTTAAAATTACATTTCTCAAAATACCGAGGTTCAATAGATCGAATAACAAAAAACGACGGGTTACACTCTGGGAGTACCGGCAGAAGTGAAAACTTGAATAATAACAAACACACACGAACATTCGCGTAAGCGCCCTGCGCCGTCTTACGAATTTTCGATCAGGTCACGAGTTTAAAATTTTTTACCCATTCCAACAAAGTGCACAATGCCGCTAAAGAAGTTTTCACTTCAAAAATTCGACTTAATGGTTTTTCGAAACATCAAAAATATCAGGTAGAGTTATTTTAGTACAAATGGATCTTCCTGGGATTTCTAATGTACAATCTTGTGTGGAAAACAATATTACAATTAAATAATAAAAACATCAGAGATAGATTAGACAAGCAAATTGTGAAAAAGTAAATAACTTTTTGATAATTCCGGAATTTTGGGCATATCAACTTTATTCTTTCGCTGTATGAAATCAGTGTAAGTACATGAATAAGTCTACCTAATTCCGACCTATGATTATGATAGTCGGAGTTATGAAAATTGGAACATTGAAATTCGGAATACAAAATATTTCGGAGTATTTGGGTGTTCCGTTCCCAGGTACTTCCAAGCTACCAGAATCTGTCAAACATTTTAAATAAATTTTCAACCATAACACAATATACGGTGGAAGGTTAATGTTCGATTGGTAAAATTTTACAGATTCGGGTAGGATGACCTGCTGGCATCAGTACATAAATCTATTGTTATATGAATAATGTTATTAATCGAACGCCAACGCAAACGAATGCCTTCGCTGACCGTCCAAGCTTCAGATTGCCAGTAAACGCCAATAGGCAATCATTAGCCTTTAGTAAGCCTTCCATTCAGGACCAATGAAGGGTAGCAAGACCCATACGTTGACCTTCGCTAGCTTGGTGTGTACAACAAAATATACGTGTGTATGCAGCATGAGATAATCGTCTGCTCATAGTCTGTGCACCTCTAAATCTTATTTTTTATCTGTGGCTTTTTGGCTGCCATTTGCTGTGTTCTGTCAGTCATTCTTGATGTTATTGAATAAAGATTTGAGTTTTATTTATTTAAAGCTACATACTGTTAATTTACCATTAAATAAGTTACAAAAGTGAATGTTTTTTTATTGATTCCGTTTTATATATATTCAAGAAAAAAATGAGCCGGGTATTTAACGAGTTATCGTGTAAGATTTGTTTTTCATAATCTTCGTTTATCAATATTTATTACTTAATTAGTTTTCGTTAGAAATATTTAAATACTTTCACATCATAATTTAGGCTGGAAATAACTAACAAAATCAAGCAAAATATCAGAGAAAATTTGGTTAATTATGAACTTGACATATGTCATTTTGATGTCAACTCAAAGAATCTTTACAATAATAGAGATAGTATTTATTTGTGTTTTTGATATGAATAACATGAAATAAACTGCGTATGTGGCTTAACTCGTCATAATACTACATCTTTTCTATTTCAGTATGAAGCAGAGGGACCAAACTTACATTTGCACATTTAATAGCAATAAAATTGTTGATATCATTTAGTTGTAAAATGAACACAGTATGTCTTATTTGAGTGCATCGGAAAATGTCGGGTGAGTTTTAATTAATATAAGAAAGCTGTAGATTCTCATATTGTAACAGAGTTGTGACTCATGTCAGGTTAATTCTGCTCTTTAAACAGTGGGTAAAACATTCCGTTGGTATCCCGTCTAAATTTGTATGTTTTAAATGTTACACTGTTGCACTTACATTGAATGTTTTGAGTTATATACTGTATAAGCCACATATCCTTGTGACATTGCTTTATCTTTACTGATTTAGTGATGTGTAAATCATTAAATGTACTGTGAAGAGAAAGTATAGTTGTAAAACATCCATATAGTAGGTGCTTAAATTGTCAGTGTTTATAATTAAACTCATGATTGCATGTTATTGTGTGATATTAATGATTATAAAGACCCAACATTAAAAACATACAAATTTTTGTTTTTCTTGTGCACTATACTTTGTTGCAACTTTGTAGCGTATAAGCGATTGTAGAAACTGAGCTAAAATAGACTTCATTTCTTAAATAGGAAGTATTACCTGTACATTTATGTTACATACTGAAACATCAGTGATCAATAATTTACCAAATAGGTACGGATATAAATACAGGATAATACGAAAAGCAAGAGCAATCACGAGACAACAGCTGAACAGATTTAATATTTGCTACACAGATAAACCTGTGGCTAAAAGGCTTTCAAGCCTTTGTCTTTTTAACCTGAGAACATTTTACAGGAAAGCTTTGCTCCATGCAAGTAAAACCAGAAGAAAAAGCTTGTAAGTCATAAAATAAAAGTAATGTTTTGATGCTTTCAGCTTCAGTGGTATTCCACAAAATATATCAGAGGCGAGCTGTGCCACACAGTATAAAATGGCAGTTGAGGGAGTGTCCTCAGGCAGCTGTGGTGACGTAAACATGTTCCTACATGACAACTCAGGAGATGAGCAGACATACATACATCTTAATGACAATTTCTACTCCAAATTTAAAATTGATCCCAACGAATTATACACCTTTCATGATTCTGATGTCATTGCTGGAGAAATTACTGTTAGCCACACAGAAGATAATTTTATTTTCTCTGATAATGTTGATATTAAGAGCAAACTGTTAGCGGAGAGTCCGAGTAAAGAGCTTGATCTCATAGGAGCATTCACAAATGGCGATATTAAGGAAGATATCAAGAAAGATGTGGTATCTAACGGGCACTATCCACCTGTGGCCAAGCCGATTGCAAACTATAAAGACAGTAAGACTACTCATACCAAAGTTTTGAAAGTTAAAAATCAAACTCAGGTGAAGGAGACTGCAAGGTCAGAATCGTTAAGTGAAGCTCGAAGACTGAGTGTTCATAGCCCTAAGGCGCAAAGCACTGCCACCGCCCCCTCCCTAAGTGCGAAAAACAGTATTAATAGTGGTAGTACTACGAGTAGTGGGAAGTCCAGTTCCAAGCAGACAGGAGGTATGGAGACATTTCTAGATGTATTTAAGAGAGAACAGGGGTTGGTTGAGAATGCATCTCTTCTTATTAAAACTGAGCCTCAAGCACCTTCATCTAAGATTCCAGTGTCTCCACCAAAAAAAACAGCATCTGGTAAATACCTTTGTCACCTTTATATTTTTCCAAAACCTATTTTAATAGTTAGTGCAAGATTGCAAATGCTACCTTCCTCATAGGATGTTACGCAAAAATAATTATAGAGTAATGAAATAGAGACAATGGCTTTTTTTTTGTTGAAGTACGCTAGTATATCATATAAAAAGTAATATATATTATTATTGTACTCAAATGTTTATTTGAGTAATATCCAGTGCTGTAGTTAAATCTTTTTCAAGACTTTTGTACAGGGTGAATTTTTCAACTGGGTGTGGATAAAGCTTATCAGAAACTATGAGGAATATCGAAAAACGTTGAAAGGTGCCTCAGGGCCGATTTTGACGAAAAAAAAATTGCGTCATTGGATTTTAGAAAAATCAACAATTCTGGCCAGGAATCGAACACGCTGATTTTGGGAAAAAAAACACACCATGTATTATTACACCATTCGATGGTGTTGATAATAAGGATCAAATTCCGGGAAGTAAAATATGCAGCAAAATTAAGGAAATTGCAGATTTTTATGAAATTGCTATTTTTCTATGTTACTTTACTTCTACTGAGATATTAATTTATTTGAAATTATAAAATTTAATTATTTTCAATGTTTCACTGTATTTGGCGTCTCCACAATCCCACTTTTTTCAGCAATACGAAATTATTGAGTTGAACAAAAAATAGCATTAGTTTTCATCTTTAACGTTTTTTGATATTCCTCATAGTTGCGGATATAGCCAGCCACGCCCAGTTGAAAAATTCACCCTGTATACCTTACATTTAACCACATTATACAAATGATCTTAGCTAGCTTTATTGAACATACCATATGTATCTGGCTTCACAAATAATAACAATCAACAGGGAAGACTTCTCAAGCGAAGCCCCGTCGCGGTCGTGGGCCTGCGGTCCACGAAGCCTTGCAGCGGATACCGGCGGCGCGACGAGCAGTACCGCTGCCAAACAACACGTGGCATGCGCCAGGTCATGCCTTGTTCCAATGTGGGCCCTTAGGTGACAGGCCCTTGGCATTCAGACAGATCGAGAGCAGCAGCAGTGATGATGATAACATGCCAGATTTTGGTAAGACATTGAAAACAACCCAGGTTCTAACAGGTTAATAACAGATGCCAGCATATATAGACAGACCCCAATCCATCAAACTTACTAATAAATTTTCAACTTTATCACAAAAGAAGAAGGTTTATGTTAGATTGGTAAAACTTGACAGATTGGGTTGGTGATGTGCTAGTATGTACATCGAGATTTCGAAAGAGGTCTTCTTATTCTCTCTGCCATAATGCTTTGAGTAACAGTCCGACCTTTATATTGACAGTCATACTTTATCTAAAATTCGATATGATAACAACATATTTCTCCTACTTCTTTGATCCCTCCTTTTTGTTTCCGAGTCTGTGCATTAACATTACTAACGAGAACAAACTCCTTAAAAAATTCAACTAAATTGCAGAAAAACTTTTACTCATCTGTTTTTAATATACATGACAGAAATCCATAAGTATTGTTAAAGAAAATATTGTTGAATATATTATTATGCATATGGAGTGTAAAGGTCAAAATCCGAGATTCTTGTTGGAGTATTAGTATTTATTATCTTTTTTTTTTAAATCAACATATTGGCATTCTTTACCCTTTATGATGCAGATCAGAATTACAATATGATCAGTGAACTATTGTGCGTAAAATTGACTAACCTACCAATAATGATGACTCAATTTCAATAGGTTGGATTTTCTGAGTATAGCAGATTAGTTAACTGATGAATAACATGATTAAATACTTTTTTTTATTTCTTTGTTCTTTGATGACTCAAGATGAAATTCAATAGAACGTTTGTTTTGCCTTTTTCAATACTAATTGTTCGAAAAATTGTATGTTCTAAACTCTGCGGAGATCTCTGATAGCGCGTTGTTGGAATTTGATGTAGTTATATGATAGATAGCGCTGCTGTAATTTTTGTACTAAGCTAGTAATTTGTATGGTGTGCGCGTGCGTAATATACTATGTGCGAAGTTGATGGTGGGGACTATCAAATCGATCGCAACGCGCGATGAGACAGAGTTTTGTTTAGATACTCGGGGCACTCGCGAAGTGAAGTACGTGTCAAGATATGGACCACAACCTTCTTAAGCACTATTGTATGATTTATTTATTTTTGAAGAATAAATAAATAAATAAATAAATAAATATTCCACAACTATCACACAGCGCCATCTAGTACCAAGTTAAGCAGAGCTTGTGTTATGTGTACTAGACAACCCGAATAAGAATAACCCGATAATGTTTATCAAAACATGTAGTTTCTGTAGGCAAGAATTGGCAGATATTATGGCCCCTAATAACGTGTCACTAGGAAGCTCTGCCATCGCGCATACGGCGTAAAGAGAATAGTCATATCTAGCCGTAGATAGCTATCAAAACATAACCCTAGAGACGCCCACGGCATTGGACGTCGCAAGGCGATTTCCGGGTAAAGGGAGACTCGCCGTCCGATTATAAACCATGCCCGGGTCGGACGGCGCGTCGTTATCCACAGCAATCTAAGCCAACCCCCCCCCCTCCCTTAGAGGGACGAAGCCTGCCGGGGTCGTGGGACTGTCTCATCAGGTAATCGTGACCCCGGAACATAAAGGGCAATTGAAGGACAGTTAAAAAAAACCCCTAATAAAGTTTTTTTTTTTATTTATTAAAACTTTATGCACTAATTCATACATAGGCGGACTTAATGCCATTTATTTTTCAGCAGAAGCAGGTGGCGTATCAGCATGCGTAGAGGAAAGCGCAGCGGAGTCCCGCGGAGCCCGCCTGGCCCTGCGCCGCGCAGCCCTGCGCCGCCACGTGGCCCGCGCACACGACGCGCTGGCCCTCGCCGCGCACCACGGCAACCATCGCGCGCTCGCCTCGCTACTCAAGGTAGCGTCTCCTTACAACTACGCAATGGATTACATCCTGGTTTAAAATGTCGCTGGTACGTGTTTGTGGAGAGACGTAAGTGAGGGTGTGTCCAGTGTGTCGAAGTAGGTTTGTTTTTCAAGTTAAATAGTGAGTTCTGCGATATGCGACAAGGACGGGTTCTTGTTTTTGTCTGCTTCTTTGAAAATAATTTTTCAATTAGCTTCTACTCTCCTAGTCGTGCAGTGTTCTCCGGTCATTGTACCTACCATAAAATGCCCCTTAGTCGTCACGCCACGTTTTAAATGGATTCTCTCTGCAACAATGTCCACTTTGAGTTTCAATTCGAGCCCATCTGTCCCGATGCATACATAGTTTGAGACTCACTTCAATATTGGAACAGAAGGGAGCGAATATTTACCTTGCAACAAGTTTTTTAAAGACATTCCTCTTATTTTCCTTTCTTTTTTTTTTTTAAGTTGCCCCGCCCTAGGAATTTGTCCTCTATCGTGAGCACGTTTACAAACATTTTAACTCAGATACACAAACAGCCAGACCTGGAACAACTACATATCCTACAAATATTTGTTCCGTGCAGGAAACGAGTTAATACTTAATTCTTTATTGCATTCCATATGTTACAAAGATGGTAACCGCGCCATCAACCCATGTAGGTAAGTAATTTTGAAATTCAATTTCATCATTATTATAATAAAATTTGCTATTATTTAAAATTTCACAGAAACAGCTGAACAGATCAGGGTCGTCAGGTCGTCTTCCAACTCAGACAGTGAATCATCTGCTCGCACTGCGAGGCATGCCGTCCGTGTTGACTTCACAGGAACGTAGGAGACTAAGGTAAGGATTGAGTAGATAAATTGTTAAGTGTTTTTGTACTAGTTTTTAATTAAAAAACCAAATTTGGTAACGGAGCCAATGTTATAAATTCTACCAGAGTTGGCCAAAGACCAGCAATGTCTCCATGTAATTGACTATGGTCACAGAGTTTACCTGGATACCTTTTACGAGCCTTTACGACCAATTGGCAAAATTTGTGTCCAATTGGACAGGTATATCTGTAATTCTTATTGTGTACATAATAAAGAATATTCTATCTATCTCTATCTACGAGCTAACATTTGAGGAATTCAAAAGCATGTGAGCTGCTGTTTGTGGCTGTTTGTTTACAAGTGGCTGTTTTACATACCTAATTAAATTTATTAATAAAAACTGTTTTTTTTTCTAAACCGGAAACTGGGAGCAACAATAGACTATTTTACTGAAAAAAAAATATATTAATTAGTCCGAAAATTAGAGTATTAAAAAATATTTGACCGGTATATTCTCTTTTTTTTACGTAAATTAAAATTGACGAAGATACAACGCTTCTAAAAATCACAAAACGACACGTGGTCGGTACAGTTTTACAGGCTTTATGACGTCACAAGCCCCGACTCTCTAATTTCGAAGCGTTTCGCTATCTTTGTTTAAAAAAAACAAACAGTATATTTCCATTATTTTTCAAAACTGTTGACTAAACAGATACCCTATTATATTATTTAATTATTTGTTATTCATATCATTCTTCTACCGGTTTTTTTTTTTTTTTTAATTGTGGTAAAATCATCAAATGAGTCCTCCCACCCAGGGCAGGGCGGGAGGGACTGTCAGACTTGTACTGACTAAAATCCACGGTGTCCTTCAATAGCCCTTTACGTACCGGGGTCACGGTAATCCTTTGGTCCCGCGATCCCGGCAGGCTTTGGCCCTCTACAGGCCCCGTCACTATGCTGACACTCTTTGAGGCACGCGTGGAACACAACGCGCCGTCGACCCGGGCATGGTCGGACAGCGAGTTACCCTTTACTCGCTGCCCGCATGCCCATTCTTCTACCGGTAGCGTTTTGATTGATTTATATTTTCACTTATCCTTTCTTTATTCAATTACTGATTATAACTGTACAGTTTTAACGTAATGATACCATACACAGAGAAACCGGCTGGTCAGGAGGAGAGACGGGTTCAACGGAATTCGCTGGCGGCAGTGCAAGCGGGGAATGCAGCTTCGAGCGTTGCGGGCGCGGTGCATTACCGTGTTCCCGCTACTGCCTGTCGCACGTGACGCGCGCGCCCGAGCAGCGGCTGTACGCGGCGTGCGCGGCCGTGTTCGCGGGCGGCGCGCGCTGCAACCAGCCGCTACTGCCGCTCGCTGATCAGACGCCGCTCTGTGCTGAGCATGCTTGGAAGAGGGTATGTTTATATATTTATATGTTACTGTAGCTAGTTAGGAATAATTATAACATTATCTCCGCTTGTGTTCCCGAACACATACAACTTCAATCTCTTCAAAGTTAGAAAGAAGAGGCTTATTCTGGATGCTTACCCGGTTATAGACCAAAATCTATGATGAAGTGAGCTCCCACTACATCATAGAATTTGGTCTCTGTTACCTCTGACTTATCTATCTATTATCAGCCTGTACTGTCCCACTGCTGGACAAAAGCCTCCCGTCATTTCTTATAACCTCTCTTTTATCCTGTCTAGGTCACCTCTGACCTAGACAGGATAAAAAGCAAACCCGTCTCAAAATAAAAAATCTTATTATCTTAAGCTGTGTTCACACTTGCGCAGGCGCACGAACAGTGCTATTCGCGAAAAAAGAACACGCGATCAAACCCGTCTAATAAAGAAAACTCACAATCTTAAGCTGCTTTGCAATAACAGGCGCACGAACGATGCTGCTCGCGAAGTGTTAGACACGCGTCTGTAATCACGCAACTATTGCCATTCAAGGGACGCAAGGCGTATGTTTTGCGCGCGTGACCTATTCCAATACAGGCGTAGATCCAGCTTTAGACTGCAGTTGGAGAAGTTTTTTTTTAAGTTCCCGTCCTTTGTTCACTATGTTAAATATAGCATCTGATTCCCTAGGACAACTACGACAAGCTAGCCCGCGACTGCCGCCCCAAGAAGGTGGTTCGCAAGCGTCCGTGCCCGCTGCCGCCCCGCCCCGCGCGCCGCGCCAAGCGTCGTCGTCGTCCGCCCGCGCGTCTGCGTCCGCCCACTGCTGAACCGCCCCCAGGAGCGGAACAATCACTGTCCGGTATGTATGCTAATTTCTAAAGAACTCTAAACGTATACTTTAAACAAACGCACTGTGCGGTTGTTGTTTTGCAGGCGTAAAATTAAATTGGATTATGTTGTTTTTATTTGTAACTATTGACTTGACATTTTTATATGATAAGCTATTAAATGAGAAATAACGAACGCTGGAAATTAGTAATATAACTCGTGATCATGATTTTTGTCTGTAACCAATCAGCGACCAACCAAAACAGCAGTCTAAGAAAACAGATCGATATTTGGATTAAGATAGAATATTTATTTTAAACTTAAGAGTACTAGCTGTACTAGCGCTATTACATTCATAATAACCTTTTTCGTTAGCCAAATTTTAATTTTATCATTCATACAATACTCAAGAATGTGTTATGTCTCGACAGAACTGAATGTGGGTTCGAATTCGTCGGCGTACGACAGTTCGGAGGAGGCGGCGATGGGAGCGCTCAGCGAGAGCGAGTATGTCACCGTCGCGAACGATTCGCATGAGATGGGTAAGGATGACTAAATTTTTGCTAGAGTTGCCGATAAAAGCCTTCCAGCGGCCGCATTATTATTTTATATTTTTGTATTCCACAACTATCACACAACGCCATCTAGTCCCAAGCTAAGCAGAGCTTGTGTTATGGGTACTAGACAACTGATAAACATACTTATATATTTCTTAATACATACACATTATAGATAAATTACACCCAGACACAGAACAAATGATCGTTCTCATCACACAAACATTTGTCCTGGGTGGGAATCGAACCCACGACCTCCGGCATAGCAGCAGTCAGGGTCACTAACCACTAGACCAACAGGCCTGTCAACATTATGACATCTTAAAACCAGTCGTTACAGTAAGTGACAGAGATAGAGCTATACAAGTCGTCTAGCGCCACCTCGTTCACTTACTAATAATAAATAAATAATAATAATAAATTTAATCAAAAAACATAAGGTATACGTTAAATACAATTTTTCTTAAATCTATGTCGAGTTCAGAAATAATCTATGCCTGAACTAGGAATTCCTGTGTTTCAGGCGAAGGGAGGTAACATTAATTTATTAAATAATCACATAATAAGCATAATAATCTATAGACTATACAATATAAGATGTTTAAAAATTATGGTGTTTAACTTAGTTAACTAATTATAAATAGAAAATTACAATAATTTGACCAATCGTTACTTAAGAACAAGTAGTAACTTCTCTGTATCTTCATAGGACATTGATTGTAAAGCTTCCTTAAGGATTTTTTTGCAGTTACTGAAATTTAAGGAGTAGATGTTTCCTTTTTCATTTAACCTATTATAAAGTAGCGGTCCAAGGTACATATAAAATTTGGCTGTGAAAGCATGCTTTGTACTTTTTTGAGGACAAACTATATCTTTCCGTCTCTTATTAGTAAATTCAGTGCTATAAGGAAGAGCTGTGTGTTGTTTTAGTACAGTGCTGATTATAAATAACTGTCGAACTGTTAGTACCTCACAGGATTTATACAGAAGGTTAGTAGGGAACAGAAAAGGCCGACAAGTAGCCACCTTGAGAATAGCTCTTTGAGCTCGTTCAATGGGCAATAACAGTGTTTTACTCGCTCCACCCCATGCAGTAATACAATAAGTCAAAATTGACTGGAACTACTCTGTCTTTAAGATTTCATAATACGGCCGCAAGTTTGGAACGAGTTTGTTTATGGTAACCATAGACACTGGTACTTTGAGGCCTTCTAATGGAGCATTCATACGGGTTGATATTTCAGTCGATTAAGATTGCACCGAAAATCGACTTTCTAAATGACAAATCGACTAGTTTTGTAATACTATTTTTTTTGCGATTAGACTCGCAAGACTAACGCTGGACATTTATAGTTAATCTATCTCGGTTGCTATCTTTGGTTGGATCTTGGCCTGTAACCAATAAAACTCTGAATTTAAATTGAATATTAATTTCGGACGTAAATCGACCCGTGTAAATGCCCCATAACAGCTGGATGGGAGTAGCTGGTGATCGAGTGAAATGGCGTGCGATTGGAGAGGCCTATGTCCAACAGTGGACTGCTATAAGTTGATGATAAAATACCCCTAATGTAATAATAATGCTTATCCTAATGTGACACACGTCTGTTCACCTGAAGTAATATAGTCATTGTCATCAACATCACTTACCAATTCTTTCGCAGAAGTAGAAGTTGGTCATGTACCACCGGACGACATTTTGGATCCTGCAGTGCTGAGTCAAATTCCTGATGAAGCGTTCACGGAGTTTTTCAATCAAGGTAGGATGATCATCCATTCTTTTTTTCCATGTTTTTTTTACAAGTTGCAAGACACCTCGTAGATAGTTATACCAGATTCACTGAGCTTTAAGAAGAAACGGATTTGGTGTCAGTAACTATTATTACAAGACATAGTCAGGCGTGACTGGTATTTTTTTGTAAAACTGTTGAGTATCTTGTAACATATATCTCTATATATAAAAATGTTATGTTGGTTTGTGTATGCTTCAAAAACTCAAAAAGTTCTGCACCGATTGAGCCGAAATTTTAGCATGATATATAATCCGCATCAAGGATTGTTTTTATCTATTTTTTGCATCAGTCACATATCCGCGACCGCGAAAAAACTGTTTTTTTTTTTACGATCATTCAATCACAATGAGCCACAGCGAAGCACGACAGGGTACAGCTAGTAAATTATAAATTATTTTTATAGCGGAAGGCGGCGCATCATTCGCGGAGAGTTCAGAGTTGGCGGCGGCGTTAGAGGCCGTGTTAGATGAGCGCGGCCTGGACGAGAGAGTGCTGGACGAGCGAGCACTCGACTCCATCGCTGACTGCGTGTTCACTCACTCGCCGCATCTTGCTAAGAACAAGGTATGTTGTTGACTAAAAGACAGCTTAGAAAATAGCTAAGAATCCGGTTTTTTGGATCTCTTTTTTGAAGACCATACCTCACTTTGTCATTGTCATTGTATTCTCTAAGTACCTGTACTAATTAAATATTAACTTTTTTTTTATACGCGTTCACATTTCCTTCGCGAATCGAGAATATTATTTTCGTGGAAAGAAAAAATCGAGTGCGGGCAGTACTTGCGACCTTCAGATTCAGTACACCGAATGCTTTACCAACTAAGCCACCGCTATCATGTCCTGGTTGCTCGAATATTTCAATCCCAAGGGATTAACATCTTATAAATGTCTCGATTAACCTTTACTTGTGTTGAACCGAAACAGCTAATTTGAAAATTAAATCAGCTTATAAAGTTGTTCCATTTTCCAGATGCAGGTCTCCACGTCCCTCCCGATGGAGATAACATCGCGCGTGCCCTCATAACACAGTAACTTTACATCTTATATTAAGCTATAATAAACTCTATGTACTATAAAACTTAGGAACAAATTCGATATTCATAGTCTCAAGAGGTGGAAATATTTTTCTTCATGCTTTAATTTTTGTATGTGTGCCTGTGTAGCGATGCGTATGAGTACATGTGTGGGTTGTGATTCGGATTGATGTTTGTTCTTTGGGATGACGCTTTGGAATCAATTTTGTGGCTTATGGCGTTAGTAATAAAGTTGAAACTTGTTCAGCAGTTGTGCAGTGTTGCCAACATAATTAAATGCTTTGCCCGCAGTAATATACGAATGGCATGCGGTACACGCATGTGGATGCAGGTATAAAATAACGAAGTAAGATTTTCCTATGACTTTAAACGTCTTAAAAAAATGTGTGGCTTTATGGTGTCAGCATAAAGATTGTAAACGCACTGAGCAGTTGTGGATCTGTGCCAATGTTTTGCGTTGTAACAAATGTTATGCTTCGCCCGCACTAATAAATGACTTACGGCACCCGCATGCGGATATGTATATTAAATTGCCTGATTTTCGAAGCAAACTTTCAATACTTTTTAATATAAGGTAAATTTCTTTTAAAAATACTAGCCGTTTAGCTACAAAATTGATTTCAAGGTATTCAATCGGCATTATTAATATACGAAGAACAATTTTGTGTTCAAACAAATGACTAAATTATAGACAAAATTCTTGCATAAATACATCCTAACTATTTACCTTCCTTGCTTCAAGTTCAGATCTTCCAAATAACGTTTTTTTACGGTATCACAATCACGAAAAGAAATACTCATTTTAACTTTATTCCACCTTTAAAGTTTTGCTGTTTCAGCCTACTAGAATTATTTTTATAAAATCGTTTAATGATTAAACTATAGATTTATAATAGTTTCCTCTCTTCTTCCAGTAAAATAGCCATTCTTTTAAATACAGAACGTCACTATTGATGTTTTTATACATCTTATACATATTTTATACTTTGCTGAAACACTGCTTTGCCCAGCATAGTCGGATCATCGGCTAAAAAGAATAATAATAAAGGAATAGAACTTTTTAGCCTTCTAATGCGTTCTCTAATTCTTTGTTTCTAATTTAGTTGTTGGTTGTTTTAATTTATATTTGACGGAGTGAATAGGATCAGGTCAATAGTTAGAAACTCGGAAATATCGGAATTAAACGAACTAAATGATTATTTGATTTAATCAAGATTTATTTATTTAATCTGAGTGGCTGCTGTTTTTATTCAATCTGACTTGGTAAAATGCTACAATAATAATAAAATTAAATTGTGTGAACGCAGCTGTATCCTCACTAATGGCCGAACGAAATTAATATCCTATCTCAATCCAAATCCAGTTCCTTTGTTTTTGACGGCTGCTTCTGATTGGTCATAATCTGTCTTAAAGACTCTGATAGGCATATTCGGTAGTTTTTTTTGGTTACAGACAAAGATCGGGAACAAGATGGCAACCGAGGTCGGTTAATAATTTTCACCGTTATTCGACGAATATAACCGCTGGGCAAATGCTAGTGAGACACCGCCTTAAAAATAAACACGTTTGCGATACTAAATTACAACTTAAAAATAGGAAAAATAACATTTGTTTGAATCATAACATTGATTACTGGAGTAAAGATTTGAATCATTAGATATGCTTTGTCCAATAAAGACGTCTTTGTCACGTTGACCAATAACATTTCAAGCAATGATATATTATAATAGAGATTGTTACAGCGCGGCGTGAAGACTAAAGAATAAAAGCCAATCGGTACGTCTTGCACTTCAAGAGATCTGAAGTGCAATCACTAAAATTATAGCTATCTCTTTCACTTGCGTGCTGTTTCGTATCTTTTGTTCTACTCATCAGTGAAACTTGTCAATATGCCCAATTTAACACTGCTTGGAACATGATTTTAGCAGAAATTACTATGAAAGTAACATATTACTATGACTCCTGCAAGCTCGTATAATCGGTTGCTAGCATTATTTGACCCACTTTAACATTACTCTGCTATATAGAATGGGTCATATAAAGATAGGTACTACTGCCAAATGGATACATCGTTCCACGAGGGATGAAAGCTCACTTTTTCCTTCGATCTTAGTATGTTGAGGGTACATCTAAAGATTTAAATCTTTGCACCAGAAGCATTTGCCTCATGCCTTCATTAAAATAGTTGTCATAGAATAGTTTAGGTAAATTGTTATGACGTAGGAGAATGGATTTTAAGCATGGATTAAGAATGGCATTATGTTTGAGATCGTGTTTTTGGGTGTGGTCAGGTTTCGGGGGTAAACTCCCTTTAAATTAATTACTTTTTTATGACTTGTTTTTCTCCCAGACACAGCTACAAATCAAACTTTGAAAAACCACTATAAGCTGACGGGTCATTGTACAGAAAGATCATACAAACGAGGCCAAGATAAACAGGTTATGTATAGTTTGATATGTAACCGTGTGTATGTATTTCATTTAAGAACCTTATCTCATGAATGAATGAGATAGATTTTCCAACTATCGTCCGAAATTAATATTGTATCTCAGTATAAACCCTGATCTTTGAAGGCTGCTTGTGATTGAACATCTTTATAACTCCAATCGGTAAATTCGGTCGTTGATTGCTTACGGATATAGATTGGGATCAAGATTACGACTATTATACATTATTAATTTTTGGCGTTATTGATTTTCGTTCAAAGCCTCTTATCCAAGTTGGTGACCATTTGATGTCTATGGTAATCAAACACCCATCCTCTCGGCCACGCCCATTCACGTGTCTATGATTCAGAATTTATGGCTCGTTTACATTATACCCAAATGAGTTTGAAAACCGCATGTGTTAGTATGAGAGGTCTCTTATATCCAAGCGAGTAGTATATGACTTGTGAGAATAATTTATGATTATTATACAACATAAATAATTGCAGTCGCGTATTATATTTAAATATATGTTATCTCTTATAAATAAGATAACACATATAAAGTTATATAATCGTCTATTTATTCTATAGTTGAATAATAATATACAAGAATTATTGCAAATAACTTGAAAGCTTCTGGCTAGGTTACTTCGACAATTTTTTTTATTTTTACATTGAGTTCGTCACTTTTCCCGCTATTTGAAACATGAACCTTCAGTAACAGAAATTGTATGTGTATGTGACGTTGCTATTTGCCTTCTGCGTGTATAAAAAGGTCAGTTTAACACCAACACAATATGCATTGCGATAAAATTCGTAAAGTGGTATATTCTATTGCTCAGGTAATAGAATAGATCATTTATAATGAACAATTTCATCGCAATTTTATTAGCAACGTTGCTAAAGTGGCCGTTTTTAGATACCCTGTCCTCATCTCAAATTATTTGTCTTTTTAGCGAGCGCAAGGTAAAAAACATACTAAGAATCAGTAGAAAATCTTGAAGAATATAATTATCGTATTGCTGTAGAAAAATAGTCCCTTTGAACATAGAGTTAAGGACACTAGTCCATTATAGAAAAATAGTCATTAAATCGGCTAGAAGCTTTCGGTTATTTTCAACCCCTATATGGAATGAAAACACTTCATAACACAAATAATAACAATAGTAATAATAATTAATAACTGATGAGACGGCTACCAGCATTTAAAATTAATACTTTATTATAAACCGCCGCCTTACACTTCGCTTAGTACAAATTTAATTACTAGTAATAATTCTTTAGTGAATCGTTAGCATGCGGCTCGTGTATAATGTAAACTGAGCGTTCTGTAGTGGTGATAGAGATGATTATTGAGTATGTATAGGAAAGTGTTCAAGTCATCATTGTCTTAGTGCGAAAAAGAGATCTATGGCTGAGGTAATATCTGCTGTTCTGCGTATCAGGTATTCGATTTCCGCATGGAACAAATTTGTATGGCCCACAGGTTGTTGTTCCGGATAAGGGAAACCTAAAATTTATAATAATCAAAGCCTAAAGCCATGCCAGGGATCCGTGGGGTTTCCAGAGGTGGTTTAACTAATTCTTACACTAGAGGTGACATACTCAGACGAAAAAGTAAGAATGTAAATGCTCATTCGCGACATAGGAGAATTTATTTAATCGTGTAAGATAACGATTAAAAAAAACTGAATATAAAGGACTAGGATCGCCATCTTTTTTTCGTGCTATTACAGACAGCCAGCACATCAAACTATCACTGTCTGTCACTAATCGATTTTCAACTTTATCTCAAAAGAAAATGGTTTATATTCGATTGGGTTTTGACAGATTGGAGTAGGCATTGCTGGCGTCTGTAAGATGATGACACTTGTCCTAATGCGTGCTCACAAGGTGTTAAGCTAAATGAATAGTTGTTGTATTGTGGAATGCGTGTGCATGAACGACAGAATTCCTGGAGCGTCGCAACTTTGTCATTAAAAATATTCGTGATACACTAAACGAAATTAACGTCTAAATCATAGTCTTATAAACGCTAGTTGACTTATTATTACTGCGATATAACAGCCCTTTCACGACTTCGGTCTAAGCGGCGTGCGGAGCGTCGAGCGGGGCGAATAAGACATTGCTTACTTTGTAAGTACACGAATTTACTATTGACGGCGCCTGTGCCGTGTTTCAAACATTTCTATACATTTGATCTTACCGCTCGCTGCCCCGCACAAGTCTCCGCTCATAACGGCAATGTCGTGAATGGACCGTAAACCATAAATTGCCCACTGCGCAATTAAATCAATGTCTGCCGTATTAAACTATTTAATGTTACTTTTAAGTCGATAAAAGTGCCGATCAGTGTTGTAGTTCGTACGGGAAGCCCTACAGCAGGTCCTTGTATTAATGTAATGTAAATAAATAAAATAAAAGCAATATAGACTGGAACAATTTATATGGTCGAAAGATAATGCTAGATGTAAACAATAATAGTGACAGAGCAATCGCTACTGCCGTCATATCATATTAGAACATTTATTTAAAAACAAAAAAAAACAGTAATATGTTGTACCGACAAAAGTAATAAATAGTGCTAGAAACAGAACCAAATAAAAGAAATATTTTTGTAAATTTGTTATGTTCCTAAATAAATCTTATGTGATTGTATATGGCTGAGAAGCGATTCAGTTTAAAAATATATTTTGCTAGTATTGATATCAATTGGTGTAATTTAAGTTTTAATTTTTATTTATCTCGACGAATGATTAGTTTGAGATGTGCGATTTATTTTTTAAACTCGTGTCCTTGATTCTGTGTTTTTCAGGTTTCAGATATGTTTTCAGCTTGTTTAATTGTTATGTAACATGTTAAAAAAATATTATTCCAAACAATTTTATCGACAGTGCCCGTAAGAATGTATATTTTTAAAATTTGACCGTTCGCTAGTGTAGTGTCTGTGTATCCGCGGTCATGACTTCTTCCCCTTTATTGAAAGTCTTTGACCCCATAGACAAATAAATAAATTAATTATTATCGAACCTGTGTGTTTTGAAAGCCTCTTCAGCATGATTTTGACATACACTTCATAATAATTTGATTAGAGGCAAGTCCATATAAGTATACCGACTGGGCCCAGTGCACGACATAAATGTGGCAAGATACTATTGCTCTAGTGCATACTATACAAAGCAGGTTTGAGCAATTGAGCCTAAAATCGGAACTGCTCTCCTCTTCAAAAATGCTGCGATTTAAGAAGTATTTCCATCTCGCTCCATTTCGTAATGTAAAAAAGAGATAAGAATAGTATTCCTTCCTTAGTTGCCAAAGACTCAGTTGTCATGACAACGATTCGAAACGCCTGTCAAATTGTATGAAATAACCGCAATGACGGCTATCGGTTGGCGCCACTGTTGAGTAAAGTCCTGAAGTATAGCTATCAAAGTTTGTTGCTACGGATGTGAAAATCAAGTTAAAATCATCAGCACCGCTCCGTAAAAAACACAATCCCGTTTTGTTTGGAAAAAAAAAACAATGACATATGATTCCGAACAATAAAACTCATTTATTGGCCCGTAATAATTGCCATAATATTAATGTGATGTATTCAAAATACTCACAACATTAGTGTAGTTTAAAAAAAAATAGCGTAGCCAATCCACGAACAGTAAGATGTGACATTTAGGAGTCCGCACGCTACATTAGCGCCTCTAGCGGCGAAATCGTACGCGAGCTCTCACTGGCGCATAGGTACTCAAAGATTGGCGATTTAACTCAAGTCGATAGAGTTTTGTAAGGGCGTGTCGAGTTTGACTTCATCTATGTCAGTTATTTAGAATGTCAGGCTATTCATTTTACTGATAACTATTGCAATGCTTCGACGATTTTAGCGTAGCAAGCGTAGACTGAATATAAACATCGAGATATTTCTACACGTTTTCTAAGATAACACGCAGATCTTCCATCGCCGATGTCAGTCGTGAGAACTGAGTTCATGTTCTTTTCTCGTAGTGTTTCCAAGACAATAAACATAAAAATGGTACTGGGGGTCAATGGCCGCGGTCTACACTCGAAAAGTAGTATAATGTATCGGATACGCTTAATTCTCCATATGCAGTACCTGCACTTTCATTTTATAACAATATACAAATTACAATAGATTTAGGGACTTGTACTAAATGTATCTATGTATTTTTACGTGCTAGTTTTATTTATTGTTTGTACTTTTTGTAGATCAATTCGAATTGACTGCTCTTAGGGAGATTAACGTAATGTAAGTAAATATTTTGCACCTTTAGTTTAAGGGTTATTATGTAGATACAGAACATACGTCGAAGGTTTTTAAACATGTTCACATGGGAATCGCCTACCATGTGATAATGTTGTAGGTTCATTACTATCGTCTATAAGTTTTACATCGTCAGTTCGTCATTGGCAGTTCACATTGGATCCTGGTATGACAACCGATATAAGTGTTCTACAAAGTTCGGTGGTGTTCGTATTTGCTTCGAATTGAACAATGATTTATTGGAAATAATTGGAATTTGTGAACGAGCGATGTTATAAACAGCAGGTGATCTTTGAGTGGAATATTTGTAAACTTTCAGTCTTCTTAAACCAGTTCAAAAGTTAATATTACTAAAGTATTTTTCTTACTTAAAATTAATGTCACAAATACATATTTATCAGTACACAATTTAAGTAAAATTGTATAATAATCGAGTAGGTAAGACATACTATAGTGGGTATTTGAAAGGATCACCGCAGTGTGTGACATCGCTCGAAAGAATAGATATTGCGACTAGGAATGATTGTATGGATATTTGGAATGGTTCTGACTGTATTAGCGTTTAGAGATGGCTAAAATTATTAGTATCGGTGTTAGCAGTTCGCGAGATGTGGTAATTAGTAGTGTTTGCACTACAGAGCATAAGTGAAATCGGACAATTCAAATAATTACAAATTGTGGAGGCAATTCTCTGCTTAGCATTTATTAATAATAAATAAATAATGTACGATGTTAGATCTGTTGGGGATTTAAGCGTTTGAAATGTCCGAATTCACCCAATGCCTGTAACGCAACAGTTAATTTAGATAACCGCTACCTCTTTGAATGCCTGAAATTGTTCACAGTTTATTGTCCAATGTGTGTAACATGATGATGTTTAAAAAAATGAAATAAACATGAAGAAATTTTGACTCTTAATGTATCTTTAATAACCCCTATTTGGATAAGTAAATACCTCACAGATTACCGATAGTGCATCATTCGTGGCAGTTCATAAGGTCCCTATTTTGTGTATTCTAATAAGAGCGGGCTTTAGTACCCTGCGGAACTTTGCTTAATCAACCCCATTTATGTAGTATCCTACGAGTGGGCCCAGAATAGTACCCTGCAGAAGCCCGGTGAACAACCTCGTAATTGTATTTACCTATGAGTGGGCCCAGAATAGCATTGTGGAAGCCAGGTAATTAACCCCATTTGTATTACTATGGGGTGTACCCAGAATTACCAATTTCCAGTACCCTGCGAAAGCCTGGAAATCAACCCCATTAGTGTGTCCAATGCCATAATATTACCCTGCGGAAGCCCGGTAACCTTTGATCACCTTTCGTCTTTTAATCACAAAGCATACTACATCGCTGATGATTTTGGGGCCCGATCAAAAAATATCTATTGGTCAAATTAATTTTTGGGTTATCCATGTCGGACAAAATAATGTAAGGCATGGATACAAAAAATTGCAGAAAAATGCAATTATTTAGCTTTGTTAATATGTACATTAGGTACCTACTATTGCGTGTTATATCGTTGTAGTTCCAAAAAATATTGCTTTAATTTACATCGATCGAAATTCGGTCACACTTTCCTTTAACTGAATTTCTGCCCAGCGTACTAACTTTACAAATGTAGAAAAAATGAGGCTTCATTATATTGCAGTTGTTGCATCATTTTAAAGTCGACTTGGTTGTGCGCTGAACCGCAGTACTTACCTACTGATCCAGTTCTTATTGAATCGATATCCTGCTGTTTGCAGTGCGTAAAGAATATAATGTACATAAAAATGCGAGTTATACAATTTATTGTGCATTTAGGTAATTGATTCAGAGTATTTTTGGTGCAACAAAAACCCTTGTATTGACTGTTTGGTGATTCATAATGGCCACTGGATGTGTCCTGTTTTTTAGCTCATTCAGTCAGTGCAATGTGTTAAATATTGGAATAGGGGGGTGGGTCCCTCGCTTCCATCGGAAACGCCTTGGCTGCTGCGGTGCTGGGTCTTAAATCATCACATAAGTCCTCCCACCCATGGCAGAGCGGGAGGGACTGTCAGACTCGTACTGACTAAAATCCACGGTGTCCCTCAATAGCCCCTTACGTACCGGGGTCACGGTAAATCGTGAGTCCCGCGACCCAGGCAGGCTTTGGCCCTCAACAGGGGGCCCCGTCACTATGGTGACACTCCTTGAGGCGCGCGTGGAACACAACGCGCCGTCGACCCGGGCATGGTCCATGGTCGGACAGCGAGTTGCTCATTACTCGCTGCTCGCATGCGGTGCTGGGTCTAGAAGAGGTTTACAGCTAGTTCTTATCGTGCTTCACCGTCGACTACATCTTCGCTTACCATCAGGCGAGATGAAAAAAAAGATGTGAGCTCTTTGTAGACCCATTTGAAAATTACTGAAAATGCTGACTGATTAAGTTAATAAAAATGATTTTACCAACCTTCTAAGTGTTGGGCTGCATTTACCCATATGAATGTCTTAGCCTTTTAAAGGCGCTTGGGTTTTGGAGATAAGTCGTATAACATTGTGAAGTCGTTTCTGAAATTCACTCACTGACATTTCCAACTCGTACATTCATTATTTCTCAGGTCTTGGAGCTTGTTGGCTTATGATTCCTAACTTTCCTAATATTATAAATGCGAAAGGGAATTTCTTTATTTCTAACGTTTTATATCTAAATCGCTGAGCCAATTTTGACGAATATTGGTAAAACAATAAATGAATCCTATAAGACAGTGGGGATTGAAGTTTGTCGTTTTTATCAATGAGATATTCCACCAAGTGCTTGTCTTCTCAAGTAGGTTAACATGTCTCCGTCCACCTGCCTACCTATCATCGAGAAATCAGATTATTTTTAATAAAAACGAAAACTTTATGGACAATGAAAGTAACCAAAGATATAGTACTTCCTACCTACCATACACAGCAAAGGATTTGATCACTTTCTTCTTCCTTTTACTTTTTGTATGTCATTAGCCGTTGTTTTGCATTTATAGCACGGCGCAGGCATATTATCTGTCAGCCTACCTTCGAGTGTTTGTTTACTAATGATAAGTTACAACATGCCTCCTTTATATTTATTCAGATTGCGTTGTATGCACCTACTGTTATGTCGACAACTATGCCGGTAGTTCAGTATTCTTGATGCCACTTTAACTATTGTTGGTATTCAAGAGGCCTAAGCTCTTGTTATTAAATCTGATCACTAACGTTATTGAATCACTTAAGGTACTTAAATAAATGCGATTGTGAATCTTTGTTTTTATCTAGATGATTAAATATAATTTTACATAAAACAAGGATGATGCTAGAATTTCCATCAGTGGGATTCGTATTATATACCAAAGACGAAACTTAAAAACCTAAAATTCTTCAAGCCTAAAATTCTGACCAGACACTTTTGTTTCCACCAAAATGGAGGAGGACTCCTGTGTTAAGTCAAACTATGGATCTCCCGCCGCTCCATTCTTCGCCATTTTGAGGGAAACTGGGCTCATGTCTAGAGTTAAATAAATATTATGATCACGTACATGGCTATCACAGATGTAATTGTTTTTCCGTTTCGTGAGAAATTTTTCTATTTATGAAATCATTAGTGTGCCCAGAATTTTAAAGTTTGGAGCTAGGTCTAATACGTTTGTAAGTGCTTTAGGGGCTGATTATAGCTGTAACTACAAGTTGTTCATATTGATTTGGATGGGACGTTCCAGAAGAACATTTCTTTGTAAGATATGATCTGAATCGAAATTCTTCGGACAAAGAAATTGAAGTTAAGTATTTATCTTGCAGAAATAAATGAGCTGATGTGGCAGTGGGTTAGTCTTGTTATTCGAAGAACCGATAGTGGCGTATCGAGTAATTACCTATAGCTAACGAATCAGCACGTAGAGCGAGGTATGCGCCCTTCCAAAATGTGGTTAGCTGCAGACAGGGTATTGTGACGCAGTTTGGGTGAAATTTATGTCCAATTGTGGACGCTGCGGTGATATACCAAAACATACTTATTGATTTGAGAACAGCACAGTTGACCCGGCCATTTTGAGTACATTACATAAACAACAACTAACTGTCTGATCACGTAGCCAGTGAACGTTTGTTATTCACAGTAATTTACGGTCGTTGGCCAATGTTAAGTTTGAAGCTTAGGTCCATTACTTTCAATATCCTTGCGTGTCTAGACGAAAAGTTGCAACTCGGTGTCTGCATTGTCGTTCTATGATTGTTCAAATCAAAATATTTATTTGCTAGAATATGGTACATAAGGTGTTACAGTAAATTAGTTTCAGCATATCCTGCCATAACATGGCGTGCAAATTTATTCACAATAAGCGATGTCAATTATTCTAACTTACAATTTCCGATTCTATTGAATTGATGTCCTCTAAAATAACAGATTCTATTGACTTGTCTTCTAAGTAGTCCTTAACGGTATAATATATTTTAATTAATAATAGTTTGAAAAGTATTTTTTTAAATATTGTCAGCGGTAAGTCTTGAAGATTATTTGGTAAATGATTGAAAATAATAATCGACATGCAGTATACATTTTTCTTAAATAATTTTAGTTTTATTGGTGGGAGCCGAAGTCTATCTTTATGCCGTGTTCGGCTATTTGGTCTGTCAGTGCTACATTCAAATAAATTGTAGTTTCTCTTAACAAAAACACATATTTCAAAAATATATAGACATGGCAAGGGAAGAATTTTAAGTTTTTGAAATAGTGGCTTACAGCTGTCTAAAAAGTGAGCTCCACAAATTGCTCGGATACATTTTTTTTGGGCTTTAAAAACTCTGTCAAAGTCTACTGAGTTGCCCCATATTACAATACCGTATCTAAGTACGGATGATACATAGCCATGGTAAGCTAGCATTGAAGTTTCACAGTTTACTGTTTGTTTAATTCGTTTCAGGACATATATAAAACGATCTATTTTTGCAAGAATTTTATCTATATGTGTTTTCCAATTGCAATTTTTATCTACCGTTATACCTAAGAATACACAATTATCGACAGTGGTCAAGTGAGAATTTTTATAATGAATGTCCAGTTTATCTACGTTTGCGTTATATGTTTGAAATTGTATTATGTTTGTTTTAGTCATATTTATTTTTAAGTTATTTTTTTCTAGCCATACTATTGCATTATCCAGAGCTTGGACGGTTTCATTTTCTAAGGTTTTGTTATTGTCACTCTTAATCATTATTGTGGTGTCATCAGCGAATAGTATGCAATCTTTACCTATCGTCTCTGCAATGTCGTTGATGTAAACTAGAAAAAGTAGTGGGGATGCAATACCTCCCTGTGGCGTGCCATAATTATTTTGTTTATATCCCGACCTATAGGTTTTTCTTTCCCTTTGATAGGTTTTAGTTATTTCCACACATTGCATTCTTTCAGAAAGATAACTTTTTATCCAGTCGTTAGCCTTGCCCCGGATTCCATAATGCTCAAGCTTTGAGAGTAGCGTTTTATGGCAAACAAAATCAAAAGCTTTTGTCATGTCTAGGAACACACAACTTATCTTAGATTTTTGATTCAGACTTTCAGTTATGTATTTTACTAGCGCAAAACAAGCTAAAGTAGTGGAACTGCCCTTTCTGAAACCAAATTGTTCTTTTTTAAGAATATCACAAGTTGTTAAAAAGTTCTCTATTTTAATGCACATAACTTTCTCAAATATTTTGGATAGGATTGGGATTAAGGTTATTGGGCGATAATTGCTCATGTCAGTTTTTACACCTTTCTTATAAAGAGGTTTGACAATAGACCTTTTTAGACGTGCAGGGAATACTCCTTCTGTTAGAGACAGGTTTATAATGTAGGTTAAGGGAGACACTAAACACCTTGCACATACTTTTAACACTTTAGTGCTCACGTCGTCATATCCAGTCGAGTTGGTATTTCTTAGACTGTGAATTATTTTATAAATGTCTGATTCATCTACTGGTGTAAGGAACATGCTTTTAGGATTTTGAGGTGTAGTTATTTTCATGTCACATTGCAGGTTTTTATGAGCATTATTGGTCGTCTTTGTTTGAGATATATAATAGTCATTAAATAAGTCACATATTTGGTTTGGATTGTCATACACTTTACCATTAGTATTAATTGCGTCAACTTCCGAGTTACTTGTCATATTATTATTTGTGTTTGTTTTAATCAAGTTCCATGCCGCTTTACTTACATTTTTGGATTTATTAATATAGTCTAAGCTATTTATCTGCTGAGCCTTATTTATGCATTTTTTCAGTATTTGAGTGTAGTCGTCATATGCTTTTTTATTTTGTTTTTTGTTATGTTTGTGGATATGGTATTTTAGATATAATGTTCGTTTTTTAATGCAGCATCTTTTTATACCCTTGGTTAGGCCTCTATTTTTCACTAGTTTACCAGTAATTTTGATTTTAACTATAGGAAAGCATAGGTTGTAAAAAAGGGTAATTAAATCATGCAGTCTGTCGAAAGCGTCATTTGTTGTTTGAGCTTCGTAAACTTCAGAAAATGAGAGACTCGAGATGCAGTTATTAAACTTAATTATATTTTCGTCACAGAGCTCTCTTACATTTTTAAACCAAAAGCTATGAGTGTCGTTAACTTGAAGATCAGTTTCTACGCTAACCGTTATTGACTGTGCTGATTCGTGATCTGACAGCGCTAGATAGTGAATTGCAGATTTAGCGTCGTGAGTGTTACTTACTATTAAGTCCAAACATGCGTTCTTTCTCGTAGGTAGTTTTATATGGTTTATTAAATTATTATTATTAATGATAGAATATAAGTCATTGGATGTTTTATTTGTTTTCAATATGTCAATATTCCAATCGCCACATAGGATAATTTTTTTGTTACCTTTTCTACATAGTTTATTGGTTAGAAGTTCCAAATTATTCAAGAATACTGTGGCGTCACGTGTAGGTGTTCTATATATGCACACTATAATTAAGTTAAATTTTATTATTTCAATGGCACAGCATTCGAACTGAAAGGGAATGGGCAAAGGTAGATTTTTTATTTCTTTAAATTGTAGGTTATTTTTTAATAGTATACACGAGCCACCCCTTCGTTGGTTAGTTCGAGAGAAGAAGGATACCAGTCTATAGTTATTAAGTCTAAGGTTTTGTTCACAACCACTTTTAAGAAAGGTTTCCGTTAAACATATAATATCTACAGGACCCAGTTCCTTTTGTAAATTTGAAATGGCCATTTCTATTAATTCCTGTTTGTTCAGTACCCCAGCAATATTTTGGTGAATTATCGTAATCGTAGTATAATTAGTTTTCTTTTCGAAAAAACTCAGTTTTCGTATCATTCCCGATTTGTTTTACCTGCCCAAAGAAGGTAGTAATTTTGGTTTGTGTGGTTTTTCGCGGTGTCGTATGTATGTTTGTTCTGTTCTGGACAATGTGCTTATTTTTAAATCGATTTAGAAACTCAGTTTGATATTTCTTGTAGTCAATTCTTGTGTTCAACATCAAACTTAAATATGATAGATAGTAATGGTGGTAACTTTTCAAAGATCTGTCGTTGCTGCTATTTATGTAATCTTCATTGTGTATTTTTAAGTATTTTGTTACATCTTTTTCCTTAATAGCTCAACTCGTCTATCATGATGTTTGTTAGAAAGTTGTATTGGGCATGGGCAAGAGCCTTAGTAACTTCTACTTGTGAAAATTCATATCAAAATGCAGCTAATTTATCTAATCAAGTTCTCTGTGTGGTTTAATAATTGCCATTTGATAATGGTCCTACAGCATAACAGCTCTGCCAGCCATAATAAACACTGCTTTAACCAATTTTTCATTTAACCATTGCAACTTCTGACAGCCAGAATTAACGGTGGCGACCAGAAAAGCGACGAGACTCTGGACCTCGACAAAGTCCCGGAGAATTAGTTAAATTTGCGGGATTCAAAGAAATTAATCATAAATCTATTAGCGCAGGTGTAGGAAGAATACATATTTTCCACTTCAAGGAGGTGAGAGCCCAAGTTATGACCGGGTCCTCTTAAAGTACGGTCGCCACCGTAGGTAATGGGTTTATTATAGCTGCCTAGCTATTTACTAAGTAGGGGAATAGTGTATAAGACGGGGCGCGAGGTATGATGGGAAATCACACACTTAAAGCAAACTTAACATAGTACAAGCGCCTACAGGACGCCATTTGTTAATGGCCGCTTGCAAAAGACGTCCTGATGGCGCTTGCGATTCGTTAGTGTTGTGTTAAGTATACGGGCTATAGTACTTAGTTAATTGAGTAGTTAGTGGAAAAAAGGGAATAAAAATGAAACCAACACAAATTAGTATTACTATTTAATTAGCTGATAAAATTTAAAGACACATTGTTATTGGTATCAATAATAAATTACCACAATTTTATGACAATCAATAGTTTAATCAAACAATACACGATAATTTAATTACACTAGGTACGTATACTAAAACGAGCCAATATAAAAATTTGAATAATCATACATATGAAGATAGAATGAAGCCCAAACTTGCCGTCTATTATTTATAACCGGATTCTATACCTACAATAATTGGGATTTTCCTAGAGGATACAGCTTGTTTATCCTATACTTTGGTATTACATGAGTTCATATATTGTCTAGAAGGAAATGCAGATGAAGAACATAAACATTGTTGCAATAATGACGGTGTTACACGCGCTGGCGAATTGGCTCGCATCCCGTTAATGCACCTGATAGAGCTATGGAGGTGCGAATTTATTTCAGTCACGCTATTATTGATGACAAAGAACATAACAATAGGTACAATATTTCTACAAATATGTATCAATACAATTTTTTAATTAATGTATTAAATTAAATCTAGATATAATATTCAGTACGTTATTCAAACAAAATCTAAATATAGCTTTACATCGGTAGGTAACCAAAATGAAAATATTTGCACATAATACAAACACATATTCGCTAATGTTACAATGAACGTCTCTTGGGTAAAGGGAGACCTCAATAGACAATAATAGAAAATGATATTTTATTTGATGACTATAAAATTAACAACAAACCAAACTCCTTTGTTCCAAGAAAAGGCAAAAATTAAAAACTTCACTTGCAGGTAGCTGGCAGTCAAGGAATTCATTCGTTCTCAATTCAAATATACTTGCGCAAGTGTAGTTTCCATCACGCAAACTGAAAGTGTCTGACAGCTTGCGTGCGCGCTACTTGCAAGATCGTTTTAAACTTTCAAAAGAATAGGAGCATCATTCTTCTATGTTCTTCTGAAGATGATGATTATAGGATGAACGCAGTGGGCAGTGTCGCTATTGGTTGTAGTAACGCAAACAACCAGCTAACCACACTGCCAACGCGGTCGACCATTTGTTTTCTTCTCTCGCGTTCTTCTTCTCGCGTTTGTGGTGATAAGGATGGAAGCCTCTATCTTATGTTTAACAGTTCCATAAAACTATAAACAGAAAAGATAGGCAACATCTTTTGCTTGAACTTGTAAGTCGGTTTGTTTCATTGTAGCTGTAGACACAGTACACTGTACAGTCTTCTAAAACATACTCTACTTAATTTTTAACAGAAATACTTGTATATTTAAGTAGATTGAATTCGTCGGACTTCTTCAGCCAGTAAAGATGCCTCGCCAGTGTTTTGTCCAAGATTTCTGCTGTCTTCGTTGTAAGTGAGGTCACCTAGAGATAAAAAATAAAACAATAAGTGTCTTAGTACCTTTCTTGCACATGCAAAAAGGAATCGAATCCGCAAAAAAATTGCTCAGTCACTGGTGCAACCAAGTGTTGTAATTGTATGGATTTCCCGAAGGAACAGATTCATTATATTGATTTGATCATTCCGTCTTTTTCTCATATTGGAGTATGTAAATTTCAAATAGGCTGGTTTTCAATTAGGGAATCGAACCCTCTGATTATTTATCGTTTCAATTTCAGATGAACTTGTTGTTTATATTTTTTTAATCTATGTCTTGTCAATGGGGTTTCAAGATTTAATTATGCTTCTCTATTTCTAATTAAAAGTATAGTCTTGTGGTTCTATGTTAATGCATCAGGAATAAGATTATATTCTTGCTATGGTTGTAACTCCGTTTGGGATTCGAACCCAAACATTTTAATTTTGACATCCAAGTTCTTAGTTAGAATTCCTATATTTAAATGATGTGGAAGGTGAATTGAATCTTTAATTTAAAGTTTATTTTATATAGGTCGTTATTTCAAATAGCTGAGTTGTCATCTGCGCCCGCGCAGTCTCTCTCGTCGCGTCGCCGCTTATTTCATTTCACAACTCGTTCATTTCTGCTCCGCGACAACCTGTAAGCAAAAGGATAGAGATATTTCGTTTGTCTTTCGTCTTTTGTCTCATATAGGAGGACTTTTCAGTTAAAATTATAGAATTTTCTTTCAGTTCATAAATTTCATGTCATTTCCTACAGATATTTACAGGCAGATCTTAAACTAGCGGTAGAAAGATCTTAGGCTAGCGTTCGTCAACCTTTTGGTAAGCGAGGGTTATAGAGTGGCACTACCAAATTACGGCAGGCCGCAATTTCTATATTCAAAACGGGAATAAATTAAATTTCCGCCTTATAATCTCCTTATTTATGAATGAAATTCGCCAGTTTACAAAACAATCATGAGCTGCCGGGAGGTAACTGGAGGGCCGCGCGTTGCCGACCGCTGTCCTAGATGTTACCAACTAAATATCGTCAGCAAGGACTGCCCCTCACTAGCGGACAGAGGTGTGTCTAAAAGAGAGAGGGATCCGAAGCCTTGGCCCTGTAGCGGGTCAATAATTTAGTTAGACAGCTAGATAAAATTGTAATGTTGGCTACATACTGGTCGGAAACAATTTGAGTCCATCAACATGTAAAAATGAAAAAAGCTAGATAAAAAAATCACGAGGAATAAAGTTGTCTAAATAGTCGGATCAACGCAACTAAATTATTGGTATTATCGCTATCCTAAGTAAAACTTAGTTTATAAGCTCAAAGTACTTTTTGTACACCCGAAGAATTCAATCTCATATTTCTGGTAATTTGAAAACAATACCTCAACAAACCAAATTAATGTTACTAGTATCGATCCATCATCATCTATCATCATCATCATCATCACCTTTTCAACTATCTTGTGGTCAGTCTTCCAGTCTAACCAGGAGCGGTTAATGTCAGTATTTATCATGGAGCGACTGCCTATCCGACCTCCACAATCCAGTAACTGGGTAAGGCGATACCCCTTAGTAAGACTCAGTACTGGTTCTAGTGTTATCCCAAGATATATTATACTTATTTCTGAAAGATACGAGTAAAAGCGCCTTTTATTTTAGTTTCCTAACATATACTTTTTTCCCGAATTAAACATGATTCAGTACTCTAAAAATCCAATCAATATTGAAGATTTTGCTTTGGGCGCACTCTTAAGGGCCGACATCAGTTTTGCGGTGTGAAAGCCGAAAATTCCAATCGTGTCATCCTATTTTAAAGATATTGTAGATTGAAAATACCTGAAAGTATGCTGTCTAAAGTATTATATTTATCTATCTATCTATAACCTTAAGATATGATCTGTTTTTGTGCTCTAAAAAAACCCACAATTCCCTAAAGTAATTAGGTTCTCAATACATAAGTTATGTTATCGTTCTTTCTTCACAGTATTTCTCCCTCAGGTACGGCATTGCACGTTTTAGCGTAGGCGTGCACACGAGTTCACTTTCGTCACACTCGTGACATGGAATTGATATTTGAGTTGGAAACACGATCGCTCTCATGTTCAGTCGAGTTCTTTCAAAATATCTAAGGTATGGGGGTAAGTCTTTCTCTTTCTCAAATACATCTTTAGACTACGTTGAAAAGAACGCTTTTAGCGATACCGCCTATTGTGGACACCCTTTTATAAGATGTATTTGTAAATAACTGCAATGTGTAAGGTGTGCATAATAAACAGTATTCAATCTATCATCATCTGCCCCGCCTTTTCTCAACTACATTGAGATCAGCTTCCAGTCTACCAGTATTCCATATAAAGCGACTGCGTTTATCTGACTTCCACGACTTCCAATTAGTACTGGGTTTTTATTTAAAATACTTACAAACTTTTATTTTGACCTTTTCAGCCATTACTATATATCTGCTTATAACAAGGTAGCAGAACAGTTGTACCTATTTTACTGTTCTTACTTTTCTTGTCTACAAATAAGTGAAGATCGTCAAGATAGACTCTAAAGTATGTGATTTCTAAACTGCACAACTAGGGAAGCCTTAATAGGCATCTGAAGCAAAATCATAAAATTCGTAAAATTGTCACAGACGCAGTTAATGTTATGAATTGTCAATCTAAGACAATTTTACGAATTTTATCGCAATTCATTAAGATTCTGATAAAGTGGCCTTTTCAGTTCCCCTAGAGCATTCTGGCTGCATTCCTTTTTCTACCATCTTACTGGTTAGTAGTCACCATGACCTGACCTACTCTTATTCATAAGTTTGTTAAAGATACAAGACACGAAGAAGCGGATGTAGATGCTGTTTAAGGAACCTACATTCCTTAAGGCCTTAAAGTTTTAAAGATATCGTGATGAGTGTTACTTCGCTAAAGATGAAAGCGTTCTTGGCTTATAGGGGATTTCCAAACGACATTTCGATTTCGACGCCTTCCTTATCTCATTGTTGGTTACTCTGTATGTGCAAGTTTTCACAGAATCGAAGTATTGAACCGGATCTCCAGTGATAGTCATTTGTTTTCGTTTCCATTAGGCAAGTCTTGCATACAAGTAAGTATGACGTCACATTTGTATACCAGGTTGCTTGAATTGGAAAAAAAAACTTGTAGGTATGCAAGATTTAGAATTTGCAAATTGTATACATGTAAATTGTAACTTGTGTATTGAAAACTCGACCTTTCTGTGGGGCCTATTTTTGTCTTCTTCACAAACACCTACATCTACACATTAGTTGTGCCTCGCTGTTTCAACCTTATTTTCGGTTTCTATGGGTCGTAATAGACAATGAAGAAGAATTTCTGCTTTAAAGAATGTTCAAATCCGACTAGTATAGAAATTAGCGTGAAAACAAACTCTTTAGCTTTATTAAATTAGTTTAGACTTATTGGTTAGTTACTCGTAGCTTAATATGTGCTCGTATCAGAATGTATCTAGTTTTTTACCACATTAAATGGTTAATTGGTAAGATCGCCAAACTGATCGCATTGCTAGCATACTATCGACCTTTATGCCTTCATTCAACATTGCATGCATGCGTGCTATCGCAATGCATCTAAGTCATTAAATGACATACAAGGAAAACCGGTGGCCATGTCACGAGTCATCGCTTAAAATCTTACCAGCTGGAATATCAATTATGCAAGTTACTGTCGCGCGTTCGAGGGCAACTAGCAAGTGATTTGTCATTTATTTTCTGCAGCCTGTAATCTAAATTACTAATGTTTCGAGAGGTAAACATAATTCGTAACTTTACATAACATATTGTATAAAAACGATTATGGGGATTCTTTATTAAATAATCATTAAAAAAAGTTCAGGATCGATTCCAATATTTAGATGATCTACAAGTAGTTATTCCGGCTCTGGATATTTGCGTAAGTGAGATTATTGTCTGTTAATGTACCCACGACACAGGAGAAATTCCTAGGGTGGGGCTACAAAAAAGGTGAAGAATGATCTAGACTTAAAATGATCTACTTGGCTACTTCTTTGAAGTTTTTCTTTCGTCTACATAATCCCGAGTCCGGACCCTTGAGTACCCATCTCCATAACACTAATCGTTTACAAGCTAACATGATATGATCACATTAAATTGTCGTCGATCCACTTGTCTCAAGATCCAGCACTTAAGATGTACCTATTAGACAAACTACACGTGTCAATTTCAATGACAAAGACTAGGTCGAGTAGAACTAACGTTCGTATTCCAAGACCCATCTTAATTAAATGGTTAGTCTAAGACTTTTTTTTTGTTTTTTTTTTTAAACGTTGCCCCACACTAGGATTTCTCCTGTATCGTAGGTGCGTTTACAAACATATAAACTCACATACACAAACACACATTGGTGACAGAGGGTCTAAACGCTCACCAAATCGTATTCGAAGCCGTAATTGGTGGATTCCTAAATTAGATAGATGATTTCATAAGGTGATCCCTCATCGGGAGCTTTCGCCTGTCATGTAATGTTACAGATTCCACCATAACGTCTGTGAGGGAGGAAAATCGAGCATTATAATACGCAGCTTGTAATGTTACAAGTTCGCGCCACTTGTATTCAGAAATATCCGGCGGGCCGCATAGGTCAATCACAGACGAAGTGTTGTAATGTAATGTTCAAAATTGTATGAAATGTTACATTACACGCGTATACTCCTGGTGACGGGGAGCCCCATTATGAAAACTTTCCAACCGTGGGCGTTTTATCGTTTCTATCAATTTATAAACGAACTATCGATCAATGAACTGTCTTGAGTTGAATCAGCGAGTAAGGAGCAGTTTTTTTTATCAGTGGCTTAGTAAACTATTTCTTAATATCCTGTAGATACGTATTGTAAAGAACTGGTAAAAAATGTGTAGCATTTTAACTAATAATTTCCTTAACCGTTGTTCCTAAGAAATTAAGAATATGACTATAATTCTATTACTTTTCAGAATTACATAAGCGAGTAAATATGCAAGAGGGTTGGTACTTGTGCATCTCTTTATCAGTAATTAGATATTAATAACCATTAGCTTATCAGAGGCACAACCTTTAGAATCACTGCGCTACCTACATACTTCAGAAAGGCATATAAATGTATAGCAAAACATATTGGTGCTATTTATTTTGTAATGTAGTACCTATGTGGTCGCGGGACTTTTCCATTCTTCTTCTTCTTCTTCTTCTTATTGTATGGTTGATGAACAACCTGGTGTCAAGAGTTTAAACCGCCCGTAGGCCTCTGACATGGCTTCTAACACCGTTGAAAAGTCTCTCAGGTGTGCTGGTTTCCTCACGATGTTTTCCTTCACCGTTTTTAGCAAGTGATAATTAATTTATAATACGCACATGAATTCTAAAAGACATTGGTGCGTGCCGGGGTTCGAACCTGCAACCTTTGACTTGGCAGTCCAACGGTCGTACCACTCGGCTATCACTGCTTTTTTCACAACAGAAAGTCTTTCTCTTAGTTTATCTTGACTGCCAAACTACCGATCCAATCAGGTGTCCTAAAAAGCCATAATTTGAAACCCGCAGGCGAAGTTGCGGGCGGATCTTACTACTTTAAAAGTTTTTTTGCTACCTTTTTAGTAATATACGCTTTCTGTCTTCGGCCTTCCGATTTCTCTTTATTATCGACCAGATTGGATGGAACTCCTAACATGGGAGACATGGCTATGGTGAAAGACATTTAAATATGGGCTTTGATCATTAAGGGCTTCGGTCTAAAATCGCTATTCTGTTTTGAGCTATGATGTTCCAAATAAAAACATCCTTGTTTATAATTCATTAACACTGGAAATTAATAAACTATCTCAGTTTCAATCTTTGGCTTTAAACAATCAATGACCGAAAATCAGAAGCAGCCGTCAAAGAAAATAGATCCGGCTTTGAAATGAGATAGTTTATTAATTTCGGGCGTTTGCGGTCTTTTCAGTGCGTCTAGTTTTGTAGCAGTAACTATAATTTTGTGGTGGAAGTCGACCCCAACATAGATTATGAAAAGACTAGGCTGATGATGAATATTAAATTAATAAATAGATGTAGAGTACAATATGGTATCCTATTAACTTCAGGATCGATGTGATGATTCCTCTTGATGCAATCATGAAACATTTAATGTTGCTTGTGCATAATAATGAGAAGTAATGAAGTTTATGCATAATTTTATATCTTAGTATTCAATTCAGATTAAATTCGAATAGCTAAATAAGTGTGGTAAGGGTTTAGAGTTTAGACAAAAAATTAAATAAAACAAACCAAAAACAAAAAATAAAGTTTATTAAAGAAAATAAAACCATGTTAGCCCCTTGCCTAACAGATGATGATGATGATGTATCATTGTAGAAAAAACCATTGCTTCAACTTCAAATACGGCACTTTCCCCTATTATAATATTCCTCACGTATTGTATCTAACATAAGACAAAAATATAGATGAAATAGAGGACTTAAACAAATGACAATCGTTACTAAAGTGTAAAGTTTTTGTACAAGGTCTTTAAACTTATCTAAATCAATATAAACTATTCGGTAGCTATGTCAATGACATCCATTTTGACGTTTCCACCATCTTTATTACGAATGTCACTTTGTCCCGAGGCTCGTTTACTTATTAAATTAGAATAGTGTTTGCTAACGTCTCAGTACTGTCGCCAAGTGATTGCATTACGTGGACATAAGGTGTGAATACAATAGTGAAATGAGATTATAGACAATGCAAGGCTAGGCCTACGCCTGCTAGGGCTTCCCTGGACGCCCGCGCAGCCCCCCGGCCACACTTGACCTACTGACATCGTTCCACTGATTCCACACAATACAATTATACTGTCACGAAGTATACCTATGCTACCTGACATATATTACCTATACTTATAATATACTGTCGTAGTGATAGAAACTCTTGCGCGTGTGAATTTTTCGCTCTTCACAAGGGGAGTGAAATCGTTGCGGCACTGTCGGGTTATATTTTTGAAATTGTGCTTTATGGTATAAAGATAATAAGGCTTAAATTCAGAAATACTGTAAGATTGGTATCACACGGGCAGGAATTTCGTATAGATAAATGACTCCAGTGTGGGGTTACTAATTATGACACAACATACTGATAACGCTAAATAGTTTGCTAATTATACTGTTGTCAATTGTAGAGACTGCCTGGTCTAATGATCTTGTTTGTGTAAAATCTAGTCAACCACAGAAAAATGGCGTGTGCGCAAGTTTGGCAAAAACAAGTATACTGACTACATTGACAGTGAATTCAAAACACTTATTTCTGTCCTAGTGATTATTTAAAAATTGTTGAGTTTTCAGAAACCCCCTGTAAACTAGGTATAGTAGATAAACCATTGAGCTAACTATGCCAGTAATAGTTCTAGTAACTCGGTAAGATTACCAAGGCCGCATAAGAATAGTGCAGAACTATGAATATGAGAGCGCAACATTGTTTGTAGCTATTTCAACGTAGCTCTAATTATACCGTGGCCGATAGTTCGCGGTAACCGTGTAGGCTACAGCTGACAGCTTTCAAATGCTCCACTCGCTCATATTTGTGCCAGTTGGACCTGATTTATATCGGCCTTCTCCGCTCCGATCACAATATGTATATGTACATAAACTGCTCGATCTAACAGGTGAATTAATGTTGGTTACGTAGTGATGTAACTACTGCTCTTAGAATGCATCTTTGGTTTTAACTGATTATTTTGTCGACTGTGATTAAAAAGTCGTTTTTATTTAAGTATAGTGCTTGTGATTTGTTATTTTATTTGCCTACGGTATGCATGTGGTTTGAAATCTAGTATAAAAGTCACAAGTCACGCTTACGACAGAGCAATGTGGAGGTAAAAAACAGTAAATCCCCACAAACAACCGACTGCAACGGTGCGGCGAGTGAGGATAATTACCGTCGAAGGCTACACGAGGGAACCACCGCCACAATGGCTTCCTACCATTATGTCTTTGTAACTATATGTACCATAGTCTGCAAATAGAAATTGCTACTGTCTACTGACACTACGAAATATCATGCAAATAAGTAAATAATATCAATCTACTGTGTTCATTATCAGGGTTTGGTTCTATAAGAAATATAGTAAAGAAATAAAACGAAAAAAACCTCGATGAAAGCTGTAATAAAACTCATAAAAATATTCAAAATACAACGAAATTAACAATTTGTAACACAAATATGGAAATACAATCAAATTAACATAACTGCTTACATAAAATAATACTTAGTATACAAAATAATACGGAATAGGTAAAAGCCAAATTAGACACAATGACTAAATATAAAATAGATAAAGCGTACAATGAACTCAAGAGGTTTTCTAAAACATAACTTACGAAAATAATTTAAAAGCGTAAGAGATATAAAACTAAACACAATAAAATAGGAAAAAAAATATAAATAATTAGGTGCAGCATGGTTGGTATAGTATAAAAAACGTTTCACTAGAGTTCATAACAGTTCAAGGAACTGGTGGTTGGCGTTGTCTCGTCAGGAGCGATGCTACACGCTCCGGGGTGTCGTACCAGATAGTGCATTTACAGTTTCAACTTTGCCTTAACGCAAACTTGTAGCGTGCTTTGCAAACGCACTCCTGGCACGAACTCCGGAGCGTAAAAAAACTTCGATATCGATATCTGACGAACGGAGGGCAGCACTACACAGTCTATGCACTACGTACGGAACGTCTTTGCCGTTTGTCACTTAGTGTCCCCAAAACTATACTAATTGGCACAGAACTGTGTTATATTGTGGATTTAAAAGCGTTTATTAGTGCGTAAGCGGTGATAGGGTTAGTCGTTTATTTCGTGATATATTTATTAGGCCTAATGCTGTGATTTTTCATGCTCTGTATCGCCATTGGGTTTAACTGTTTTTGTTTCAATATTGTTTTTCGAAGTAGTTTGTTATTTATATACCTAGTCCAAGAAATATAAATACGTAATAATAAATCCTCGTGTTAGTAATTATCGTGCGTCTAATTCTCGCATATGGCAAGTGTTTGTTATTCTGCATACAGAGGTGTCGTTTCATCATACGATTGACATCGATGGTTAAGGATGCGATGACTGACAAGGCCGTGAACAGATAACACACTGGGGAAATCGTGGATTATTAATTATGTATTACTAATCCTTATATCGAAGTCATCGGAATTCAATACGTGATTTTTACACATAGGGGAACAGTGTATAAGACGGGGACGCGAGGTAGATGGGAAATCACATACTTTAGGCAAAGCTAAACACAATACTAACGTGGCCGCTTGCAAATGACGTCCTAAAGACGCTTGCGCTACGTTAGTGTTGTGTTAAGTATGCCTAAAGAGTGTATGGCCTCATTATACCTAAGGTCCCCGTCTTATACACTGTTCCCCTGTCGATATATGAAGTGGATATTTTTTGTGAAATGAAAGCTGTAGTTTATGACAAGTGAGTAATAAGTAATCACGAGTAGCTGTCATACAAGTTTTATTTAATGACTGAAAATTTCCTTTTTACGAGCATTTAACAATTTATATGAGTGTTAATAAACTGACTAGCGCATACTTAGAATGTTTACATGTGTGGCAGCTATTAATTTTCACAGCGCGAGGAAAAATGACATTCGTCGAGGTTATGATCTCACTATCCGCTGATGTTATTACGTTAGTATGACAAGACTCGAATGTAGCGAGATCTCTCACGAATTTCGAAAGCTTTGTGTGTTTTTAAAATATTCAAAACGAAAGTGCGGAGTGAAAGCGTGACTTTTTAATAATGAGCGTTGATAAAGCAGACACATCTCGGAGTTTGTGCGTCGAGATGTTGAAAAAGAATTTTGTATTAACGCATTAATTACTCTGCTTGGTACTTAGTGACTGTAATTATATTAAGACTGCTATAATTAACACACTTTCGGTATGCAAAGCGAGGGAACAGCAGACATTGGTCATGCAAACATTCTTTCTTTTTCGTAAAAAGCAAAATGATGAGATACAGAGATTAATATGATGATGATGTCAAATATATAGACTGAAAAATATAAATATGTTAATATGCCTTCTCTATTTGTATATTTTTTTTAGAATGACCTCTAATTTCCATACATTTCTATTATTTATCGAATCAAAGTTAAGGTTTAATTTACTTTGTCTGAAGGAAAATATAGATTCTTATAATATTTGTATAAACAATTAGATATTGTCATGTGATACACGGCACGAATACTTGACTATGCGTTCAGTTCATTTAAGTTATTTCCTCATTGAGAAACAATAATAATTCTGTATTCTATGAATGTCTTATCGGTGAACCTCATCATCATCATTGGCCTATAAATGTTTCCACGATTTTTTTTAGTTTTAGTACATACTGGTTTCCTCACGATGTTTTCCTTCACCGTTTTGAGAGCAGTGGTGATGAAATAAATTACACAAAGTAATGCGCGGGTTCGAACCCACGACCTGCAACTTGTAAGTTGGGGCCGATACCACTGGGTCACCACTGCTCTAACTTACATTTCTTTAATGATTTTTTTATATTTTTTTAATGAAACTTCTTCATAGTTAGCCATTATTAATTTTATGTAATGACATAAATGCAAGCACGATATACAATGTGTTGACCGAATGCCTTGATCTATCATTTGTAATACAATCAGCACTGAAATTCCGATTCACATTCTTCAAGTATAATTACGTTCAAATGCTCATTACGTTATCGACTTCATAAAAAGTTAATGTATAAATTCAATACTACGGAAAATTACAAACCAAACATATATGAAACTTTCACTTCTACACAGTACACTCGTGCACAAAAACCGAAAACTTTAATACTTTGAACTTCGATCTTTTTAAAAATTTGTTTAGTCATACACAAGTACTTAATGTGCAACATTATTCATATTAATCAATAGCTACATTAACAAAGTTATTAACAGATGTGTCAGCGGCTATATACTGTTGGTACCAGCACATATAACTCGCTTCATCAACGCGGCATAGATCAAGGCAATCATTTGTGTTGTGCCTTTACGCACACAAATTGTTTACGAAGTCCGTTTCCATTGACAAATACGAATGACCTTTTAATTGCGTGAATCTTAAGTGCCAATCACTGTCCTTTTTATTAAGGTTTTTGTTTGAAACTGTACTTTTACTGGTAATCTAAATTATAGCAATTATTAAGCGAAAAGGTTTGACTATTAGTATGTTTGTAATTGATAAACTCAAAATGACATGACCTTTTTAATGGTGTCACAACATGGGCTTTTTTCAAACAAAACCGGGGCTAAGTGCTAGTTTTAGGTACAGGTAAGCTAAAAGGTTAGCTATGATATTATTCGGGTAAAGTTGTCTCAAGCAAATGTTCTCAGAAATCTTCGTGCCAAAGATCGTTGGGAAGTGGGTGTAGCGATGCAAGATAAGTTTTTCCGTAATGACGCAAGACTGCAATGGAGACGAGACCTTGTGTTACTTGACACGTGTGCCATCTATAATAGCTAAGTTTATTTGTATACGTAATGCAATGAAGTGAGCTGCATGTGCACTGCGAATGCGTATCTGTGCTGATTTATGGATATGACGCGTGAAGTAAAGAATAGTTGGTAAGGGCGGTTAGTTAGTTGTACGTTTTCTAAGAGAAACTGCTCAAATTTTATTAGAATTTTAGCTTGTTTCCGCTCATTATAATTTGTTACTAGAGGAAGATAATGATTGAACTAAAGATATTCACAGTTATTTAACATACAATTTTGTTCCAATACCAACGCAGTTAATGATTGCAAATGATTGTCCAATAGCCATTAAAGCTAGAATCTTAGCCAGGTATGTAATTATATTGAAGTTTTTACGGCGTTTCTCGGTATAATGACTGCGATGTCGTTAGGGTGTTGTTTAGCTTGGCACAATGAGAAACAAAGGTGAGCCGGCAAGTGGGTCACAGCGGTGGCCTTGCGCGCGACAACCGACCCAGTCCACCATCCGAGGGAGCGCGCACTCACGCTGTAATTGTATTAGGTACATGACAGATATACTACTATGCACTATTTTCTATTACTTGTCATAATAGTAAACTATTTTTAGGTAACGCGTGAGGATGTTTACGCTACCCAATTTTATTTGCATGCATAATGAACTTACAGTTTCGTAAATCTAATAAAAATACTAGGTAGGTTTTTGCCGTTTCCATGCAAACCTTTTATGTAGGTACCATAAAATATGCATTGTCTTAGGTACTTTACCTATTTCTAGTTTAGTATTGAATAGTAATAAAATATGCATTTGCATGTAATAATAAACCGTGATGAATGGCACAATGGCTATAAATCCCCATGGGTGGCAGTCTGGGTGGGCGGCGAGCGGCGAGTGCAGCGGTTACACGGGTTTAGTACCGACCGCCTCCGCGCATGCTCCCGCGCAACACTGCGCTCTGACGTAATGCCATGCAACCGTCTTGCACTTTGTTACTCACTTATATATACCGTCATCCTTTTATTTATAAACGCTGATTTTATAGGTGCGAAAGAGATGAATGGATTCTCAGTGACACTGCAGTATTTATCTTCTTGAACTATTCACACCTAGGGCTCGCCTCAATCTTTTTCTATTGGAACTATTTAATGAATAAAACATTTGTTGAAATCGTTAGTGTTGCGAGTGAATGTAGCATGAATACAAACTCGTTTGCGGCTGGCATTATGTCACGACAATCAATCCGCTTGAAAGTGCACAGATGTAATCGCAAGATCGGCACAACATGAACGCTCTAAGAAAGTAGGACAAATAATTGTTAGGTCTCATGCACTAGATAAGCTGCATTGTGCAATTGTGCGCGCATGGGACACATACATGATAAATGTGTCCGCTCATTGGCGGCACTATTAATATGTCCTTGAACGCATGGCCGGTAAGGAACCGCATCATATGGCATTTGAAACGCGATTATTATATGTTATGAATTGTAAATGAGTGTGGACGTGTGAGAATGCGCTTATACAGGCTGGTTACTTTTACTGAGGCCGGTGGTGCGCTGGTGCGCGAGGTATGCGCCGGCTCGAGGAAGCCGCCGCTCCACGCTCCACCGAACACTTTCCCTCTCGGCCCGACATCGCATCCGACAGTAATTGCAATTACAAACATTTTATAATTAATTGCTATCCATACTCGGAGGTTTTCGCAACAAGAAACTGGCATCGTGACGTGTCAGTAGCCAGCATTTGGTTTCTAAATGAAAGCACTTTACAAGCAGATTGATCGTGCGGGGAACTGCCTGGTTCTCACCTACATTCACTATTTTGATATGACAGAGCATTTAGCTCAACGGGTTTCAACCTAATCTACACTATGTAAATCTGAGATAGAGCTGTTCTTTCTCGTCTATTTGGGAATGAAAGATATGCGATAGAATAAACGAACATATAGTCAAGTTTTTATGCACAAGAAAAGCAAAGCGTTCTAGTAGAGAAATAAGATATGCAAGTGTACAAATATATAAATACATACATTCCGGCTATATGTATATGTATGTCTAAGGTTAGCATGCACAGCGATATGAGTTATTGGATTATGTATGTTGAACACGTGATGTGCACTTTGATGTAGCACGTGCCGTGCTACACTCGTATGTACAGCCGGGGGTGCAGTCCACTCCCGTGCCGGGATCGAGGTCGTGGCCCCAGTAATTATCTAGTTTAAAATAATCCCGCGGTAGGCGTAGGACTTGCGCAACACAATTCCAACGTTCTAGAAGCGACACTGACACGACACTGGGAGCACTTCACTGGAGTCGCGGGCGTGTATCGGCGGCGCGCGCGCCCGCACCACTGCGCCGCGTTCCACTTTTCCTTCCGGCGGTACGCGAGCAGCCGCGAGTTGGCAGCGGCACGCCTTGCATAACCGACGGTTTCGCAAAGCGGTCGGTGCAGCGCGCGGCCCGGCTTGAAATACGCGCCTGCGCTGCCAACGGGGCCGGCGACCAGTTGACGCAACGCTGCCGCCGGCGCGCCCGGTGCTCCCACCGCGGCCGACGAGCCTGCGCCCCCACCACATGCCCCTCCATCTCGTTTCTCAGACACCACTTTCGCCTGTATGTGTACTCGCTTTCATCGTCAGCGCATCCACGCTCCACTTTGTCTGCTCCATGCCGAGAGCGGAGAACGTATCTCGTGATCAGGATGGGCACGTCGAGGAGTGAGGAGCGCACAGCGTACGAGCGGTGCAGATAACATTGCACGCGCGCCAGATGCATCGGTAACTAGGCCACCACGCACTCTGCCATCTGTTTGCATGATTGCACTCCATTTAAATTGTGGGATAGCCGAGGAAATATGAATATATTTTACGCGATCTTTTATAATAAACCTGCCTAATGGTTTAAACTAAAATCGTACCGGTAAAGAGCTGTTAAGTGTGGTGCGTAAGGCTCGTATGTCGGCTACAATATTGTCGCGAGCGGGCCTCGAGCTCCACAAATAGACGTTCCATTTCGACGGCCAACTCACGGCGACACGCGAAAACATTGCAGACACGTTTTATTATTTTATAGCCAGGTTTAAATCGAAAACAACACTCTGTTTACCCCCCGGGGTTGAGTCAACTTAAAATAAAGTTGACGTCATAAACACTAGGGTCAAACCACTTTATGGGTAAATTGTTGTCTGGCTAAGCTCCGTTTTCCTACAAACGAGTGATGTCGGGCGGACGCGTCTCGTTGGATGCTACCGGCTTTCGCAATATCAAATCAGTATAAAGATAGGTAGCAGTCTGTCATCGCAGCGGCCTCGGTCTGCTGTCACTGCTCGCTGCTAGCGTTGGACCAATAAATAATATTTCAGCGTTTAGCGGGTTTACGCTTATAGTATGCGCGCCAAGGCCGCGTGACTCACGCGCCGGTCTAAACCTCGAGCTACGAATCTGACTCAGTGCCACGTGTGCACAGATCATGATCGTTTGCATCCACTGCACACAATCAGCTGTTGGCCGCGCGCATTTGTTGGGAGCTACCGGTCTTGGTCTACTGTAGGAACTCGACACATTTTTGCATTGTAAATCTAATTTTAAGTTTTTTTTTTGTTGTTTTTACTGGTGACCTTATTGTCCTTTAGAATGATGAATTGCATTCGTTGCAAAAAAACTATTTTTTACTAAAGAATTGCGTTTGCGTTTGTTCTCGTCACGCTCGTTACTTCAAAAGGGGAGAACGAGAACGCGTAATCATCATAGATTGCTTTGTTACTCAACTAATAAACGACTCAATTATTTAGAACAGGAGAGCATACAGAGGTGTCATTTCGATACGAAAATGAATTATATTTTGTTTCAAAAATAAACTAATCCCGCTGGTTTGTTCCACTTCTCAACATGAGAGTGACATGTCACATACCGCCAGAAGACAGTTTGAACCAACTCAAATGATTTGTGAAAAACAAAATCTACTCGATTACAACATGAATGTTACAGAATATTTCGATTATAGTAAGCTACTGTTAAGGAACAAAAGTATATAAAACTGCAGTATTATGTCCTCTAACGCGAATGTTTTTCTCTTACATAATGTTGTTGTTTGCTCGCTACATAATATGCATTTGGCTCTGTATCAGAACGAACCAGTTAATTAATCAGGCTGTAATGCACTGACCTTAGCTGCTATCATTTATTCTGAGGGGGGAGGGTCCGCAGGGGGGAGGCAGGTGTATTTTCGGTCTCCTGGGCAGAACTACCCGAAGTAAGATTACCGTGTCTCACGAACAGTTTAAGATCGGTTTTTAGCTCGCTCAACTCACCGAGAAACTATTTACATTTTCTTCGAGAAATAAACGCTTTAACGTTTCTCTATTAGGTATTTAGAGACTGTTAACCAACTTCAATTTTGCTGCGATTATAAACAAATGAAGTTGTTCATGTTAAATCATATCCGATAGAAATATACAAGTATAGGTTAATTTCCTTTACAAGTAGGTGTTTCTATCAATGCAAAAGTATTGCGAGAACTCGGTAAACGTTATAAAACTTAAAGTTAATTAACATTACTGTAAGGTTCTAGTTACGACATGGTTGCAGTAAAATAAAAACTAAAAGCGACTATTAAAGAATATTGCAGGAAAAGAAACTCCCGATGCAAATGTGAGACTTCAACTCGAATGGACACTAACGAGTATCGTATTGGTCGATAATCGAGTATGTATTGCCAATATCGATTATTTCCTGTTCATGCGCGCACGTCCCGCGCAGGGGGAGGGCGGCAGAGGCTCGGGAGGGGGTGACGCGCTGGCATACCGCCCAAGGACGTATTCTAGGCTCCCTAGGACCGGTCAGGGTCAGGTCATACTAACCAGGGCCGAGTGTTTCAAGGGCATGCGGTAACGACATTTCTATATCTAGTCAAAACACACAATGTCAATCGATACTGCGTTTGAGGTAACGATTTTGCGTGAGAAATTAGTATAAAACATAACGAAATGGTTAGTAGAGTAACATAAAATGTTAGTTTTCATAATACTGTTGATGGCATTTGATTTTTGTGACCTTCTAAGACAACATCAGTACTTAAAAATTATTAAATCTCATCAAAATTGTAATTGAACGTTCTAAATATAGCCTCAGACGGCCCTTTAAAATCGTTTGCCCTATAAAACACGATTGCAACATTTACAGTTAATAGGAAACATTAGCGGTACTCTTTGATGCTTCGTTGCATCGGTATTTTCAAATGTCCTTGATTTGTTTTCGTAGAGGACGCGTAGGCTCTACGACGGCTACGGCGTAGCAAGGAAGTGGCGGCGTAGCAAGGAAACGGGCGCGTAGCAAGGAGCGGGACCGTAGCTTTTTACTTTTAGTAGACGTTGTGTGCAGTGTAGTTTGACTTAATTTCATGTTTTGTAAGAACATTCTAAAGTAGCATTATTTTTTTTACTTAGGTTTTTGAAGTGTGTTATCATCACAAAACTGAAATTATCTCAGAAACGATTTTACGTAATTATTATATATTATCAAACATAATATAAATTATAATTTAAGACTCTTTTCACTCTTACTTTCTACAGATTTGCGAAAACATCACTAAAAAAAGGTACTAATGACATTGCGTGTAGCGTCGAGGCGTATCGTGAATTACAATGGCCGGGCGATCACCGACGTTACGACATGGTTTAGAAAGTCGAGCCACGGTCAACGGTCCCGCGAGCGAAAGTTACCGCGCGCGTGTGTGCCTGCCTTTACATGCGTACCGCGTACGTTTCGCAATCGAGACGGACGGCTACTACGGAAACGCGAAACTTTTGGATACCGGTTTCTGATTTTACATCAATTTTAGTGGGTAGGTACCCGTTATCGAAATCACCTTTCTATTGCATTAGTGAGACAGTGAAAGATGTGACGTGTTTGCGTGGTAGTCTCCATGATGGATCATGCGAGTGATAGCGATGAAAGTGGTAGTAGACGTCAGTCAAACTTGTATTTTTTGCTACTAAACAGATTCATATGATTACGTATGCAGTGAAGCGAAGATGCACGAATGCATTTAAAAGTTGAGTTGGAAACTAATCAAGCAATCAATGTTCTATTACATAATAGGTAGACACGAACGCAATTAATTTTCACGAGATGTTTCGGAATTCCAATTAACAAAATCAATTTACAAAATAGGTCAAATGATATTTGAACGAGGTAAATAAGCGGAAACATGCAACGTTATACTGAAACACTAAACATGCATCAATTATTTGTTTTAATTGATAACAATGTTTTATGCAGTTTCAAATAAAAACATATAACTACTATACGATTCCCTTGGAAACGACACACGACACAGATCAATAGAGTAGGCATAGATAACGTTTATATAATGAACTAGTATGTGCTTAATGAATGAAGATCACCTTGTGGTATCACTTAGCACTAAGTCACTCTGAGCTGGTGCTGACGCGGGTGAGGTTCGAGAGGAACTGAGCGTCTCCCTGATTTGAGAGAATCGGAGGTGGGCCGGAGGTCCCGGATGCACCTGCGCTGTAGTGCCGTGAATTATTGCATTACCCCCGCGCAGCCCGCTCCCGACCTCGGGTCCCCCCCATCTCCAAGTGCCCCCCCACCCCCCGCCCTCCTCGTGTCACCACTTTCCCGCAGCGCGACCTTCGTGCCTGCATCCCTGGCCAAATGCCAACTGCTGCATATCTGGACTTGACTGTCATTCCCGAGATCCTAGATATGTTGGAAACAATGATGCCAACATGGACTTTGACAAGCATAGGACACTGCCATGATCTGAGATTAAATGCTTTACTTATAGATATGACAGTGATTGATATCATTATTAATGTTGAGTTAACACAGTTCAAAAACAAGAACTTGTACATGATCAATATATCTAAACAGAACATATTGATTGGTTATAAAAGTAATTCTAAACAAATGCTGCAAATGTGTGGTGGGAGCGGTTGAGCTAACATAAACAACATTACATATCTAAACAGAGCCAGTTGATCTAAATCTCTCGTTTGAGTTATATCGCCGATAAATCCACAGATCCTTACTAACTGACCTATATTCCTACAACACAGCGAGAACGTACAACATTATACATTACCACATTGTTTAGCAATTATATGTACTTCTTATCAGTAATCTGTTATCGCACACTAGTTAAACCCAATTTTGACACGTGACAAACATCAAAAGTTATTACGAAGACTGGTTTAGTGCAATAGCCTGGTGTAGCGGAATGTGAACGGTGAAAGTAGACGCGTCCGCTACCGAGAAAAAGAGTTTTCCACGCGGTTTCACATTGCGAGAGCGCGACCAGTGCAACAGGTGTATGGCAGAGACACGAGACCACTAACTCGAAGTAAATATTGAACGCACAATGTAAATGAAGCCGATTTATTTAATGACGGAGCACAGTGGTGTATGCCGATGCAAGTGGAACAACGAGGCGCGCGCGCTAGCGGAGGCGCGGCGAGCGACTGCGGCCCGCCAGCTCCACCGAAATAACTGCTCCATGCAGCCGGGCGGCTCGATGCAAGCCTCCTCCGCCCCCCCCCTGCACGCGCCTAGACCCCTCGCTCCCCAACACCCCCCCGCATCCGCACCCTCCAGGTCACGGCTGCAGGTCGCCCTGACAATGCGAGAACGCTGCAGCCCCCGATCGATCCAGCTGTTGCTTCTAGGCAGCAAGCGGCCCTGAACTTGAAACTGGTGTGGGAGGGTGGCAGTTTACATGTAATGCTATAAGGACAGAGAAAACGGATAATCTACTGCTTAGTTGTTGTTATGTTATAAGGAAGTATATGACGTATTTAATGAAAAGTGTTTATTGAACGCTTAGTAATGACTGATAAAAGAGCATCTTCCAGAGCATTGTAGTGCGATCTTAAATTGTCACAAAAGAAAACTCCCCTTCTATTTAAAATAAAATTTCCTGTAAAGATTCACCAAGTCGTTGGAGGACAAAGCCCAAGCTCCAAGTGCGTCAAGGTTTAACAATACATCTGGCGCATTCTGGTGTCAAGGCTGGGCCAGTCCAGGTCTATGCAGCGCTGATTGGCAGGCTGCCAAGGTCTTTCCTGCTATTTTATTCTCCAGTTGTAGTTTCTTATTAATTTTGCTCATAAATGTCATATAATATATGCTTTTATGTGCTCTTGTGGGAATACTGCCACATGTTAGTCACAGTTTCTACATGAATGAAAGATTAGATAACCGGGAATTTATGAGTTGTGAAATCTTTTCATCAGTTATATGTAAAGTGCACTAGCAAGTACTAGCTTTAAAATTGTTTTTGAATGTAGAAATACTTTAATGTACCGGCAAAAGAACGGACGAACGGACAATACCGTTGCTCACCTCTCAACCTTGCAGAACTTCACTCGCTCGTCAGTAATAATGTTCTGCGTAAGATTACAGAAAGTCATAGATCAATGTGAGCATTATTACGACACTATCAGTCTGCCCTTGCCCGCCATACGCGTGTTTGTGCAATGTAGGGATGTGCCAGAGGCAGTTGGCATGCCACTTGGCTGTGATCAGCCACTCCTCAGCCAACGATATTTAGACACGAAGACGCCAAGATGTTATCTTATTAAGGTAATGTGATGTGTGCTAAATAATTGTAATTTATAAGATTACTCGCGACAATTTACTGTTGACGGGTGTTTATTTATGTGATTGTGTTGTCTCATCTTGAGATGGATGGATTTCCATTACGAATATTGTATAAGAAGCCAAATAGAAATACGCTTACGATCTTTACGTTTGCCAGTGTTATCTCAAGTACATACGAACTCATCAAAAATCTTGACTATTAAATATGGTTGGTTTATAGCAAACATCATAACACCAGTAATATTGCACAATAGCCTTCACGTCCGCCCGGGCGAGAGCCCGCTATAGCTCAATATAATACAACCTACGTTCTAGATACAGACCTCACAGTTTCAGGGAAAAGCCTAGCCTCCTCCCGATCCCCTGCGTATCGATCGGCCGTGATGTCCGCGCATAAATAAACGAGATAGATGTGACTGTGTGTGCACTTTGATGTATGTGTATCTAGTTGTGTTCTGAAGCTTTCGAAGGCCGAATAATGTGTAAGCTTTTAGGAGTTTTGATGACGGATTTGCCTGTTTTGTGTGTTCAGGGATTAATCGCGAATATAATAAGGAAAAGGTTATAGATGAGATTACAGTTTGAGCACAGCTAATGTTATGTTTGGTAGCTCATTCGCTAAAGAACTGTGTATAAGATGAAGGTTGCACAAAGAGCAATGGGAGCGCGCCATGTTTAGTCTATAGGTCAAAGGTCGATTCCGCAACCCAGAACACCGGCGTAAGACATTTAGTAGCAGGACATCGACTTTGAAGAGGCAGGTGGAGCAGAGCTCTCACTGAAGAAGTGTGGCAGATTTTTCAGCTAGATATGAAGTTTAGTAGATTGAGAGCAAGACCTGGTTAAGTCTTGTGCAGACCAGTGAAGAAAGGCACACTACGGAAGAGGCCTAGGTATATTTAGCACTGGGTGGAACATGGTCACCAATAATGATGAAGATTATATAATAGCTCACCAATCACCATTGTTGAAAGTATTTTTTTATTATGTTTTCCGTTTTTCTAGGAGCTCAGCTATAAAATCCGACCACAATTAACGATTTGTTTCACTCTTTGAGTATGTTTTGATCTAATTACATTTAAAAATTCCCACTAAAGTTCTATAAAGGATTTTGTCTCGCAGATATGCGTTAGTATTTTCACTAAGGGACTTTGTTAATGATGCATAAAAGTGCACTGGACGACGTGAATAACCCGTTAAGAAAGCACTGTGGTGTCCGCATTTAAGTGTTGCATGTGATCAGTGTTGTGGAGTTGTGGTCAGTTTTCCTTTCAGCAAGTGTTTATTGCATTCTAAAAGCAAGAGTTCATAATATAAAATGTATTTCTGTTTAAATTCCGCTCATTGTGTTAAGGAGATTTTAAAAATAACAAATGTAGATAGTTTTCACTTTATGTTATTTATTTTTTTAGGGTACGCGCTCATAATGTTGTTAATAATGTCTGAATTAGTCAAAGTAAATCTTTTGTTAATTATCTCAAAATTAAGCCGAATGATAGCACTATTTCATATTTTCTCTTTGTCGAAACAATTTTCATCACAGTATATGCGTGGCTAAATACGTACGTACTGAATAAGATTACGATTTTCATAGTGAGCACTATGGAAATCGTAATAATATATTCAAATAATGCGTGAGTCGGCAGCAGTTTTAACTAGGCATTTTTGATGATTTTGACCATCTTATAGTAAAATTGTAGGTGTTTAATTTATATTTATTCATTCTATTCAACTTAAATTGTATATTTCCTTTATTTTATAACAAAATTAAAATAAAAAACAACATTTCAAAATAGTAGCTCACCAGCATCAATTGACTGACACTACTATCAGCGCAATGCTTGCTATATTCACTGTTATTTTAAGTATTCCCGTTTAACATTATCAAACTTACGACGAAACTTGTGACAAAAGGGTATGAATTCCTAGTAGTGTAATATAAGTTGACTTATATTAAAAGTATGTCAGTATTACCGTTTATTTACCAGTATTATTAACAATTTTGATTCGAATACAACGTAGATAAACGCACCACCCACGTATAATTTCTCGCTGCGGCAACGCCCAAGGCTCGCAGCCCGGGCGAGTCCTAGCTGCGCCCACTCATCACCCCCTTCGCCCTGTTCACCCCCACTGCACCCCCAACGCAACCCGCGTCCTTCATGGCCTCACAGATTCTCGGAAAGCCTAGCCTCCCACGCTGTACCAATATCGATCGTATCGTTAGTGCTGAAGGTCCTATGTTATTTGGATAAAATGTGAGGGTTTCAAAGTACATGCAGTGGAAAATGCGTATTGAAATCTAAAATGATTTTCGAGTATCTTTTTTAGGGGCATATCGTCGTAGCAAAATAACCGCATTAGAACATGACGTGAAGGTAAGATGGGTGGCAAGAATAAAAACAATTTTTTATATCAAAAATTTAAATGCGAAACTAAGTGACGCCAATTGCCCTTTCATAACAAACAGCTGAATGCATTTGGGTTAAAAAAATCTGGAAACACCATGCCGAGTTCTGGGTTCGAGGTCATATACTTTTTTATTGGTACTGATCATTAACTACGCGGATGAAGCCGTGATTAAATGCTTGCCTCATTGTAGTATGGTAACAGCATCTTGTAAGTGCTTTGTTCTGGAGAGATCATTGTTTCGTGAGACTGGTTCTCTTAGCGACTCGAGGCAGATTTCTACGTTTAAATTTATTTGCTGTGACTGCACAAGTTAGTAGCTCAGTCCGTTAGTAATGGAGTGACGGAGTTTTGAAAATAGAGGCAAGAAGAAAGCTTTTATGTTTTTTGTTTGTGTAATTTTATAAGTAAAGAAAAAAAAATTGTTCTTTTGTCAAAACTAACCATGATTAGCCTCATGATAAAAATCGAAAAAGCGAATTTGTATACTAAGTCAGTACACTTGAGAGCGACATTTTCATTATTATATCACAAAATATATAACAACTATATAATGCAGATTAATCAAAATAGCGTTGGAGTGACTATTAGCTTTTATACAAAAAGTTCCACACCCCTTTGATATTTATGTTTGTTTTTGTGACTATCATAGGAGGCAAAGAAAAAGGCAATGTAAGTAATTTTATATTGGTATAAACCTTACATACAGTTTCTATGCGGGAGCACTATACGTAAACACAGCATCCATTAGAGAAACTCAATCCTAAAGTTCGCAGTAGCAAGCTCGGGGCGAGGCGGTTACAGGGGAGATGCAATAATTGCACCCCTGCTAACTGAAACTCGGCATTCGCCGAAAGGGCGAGGCCGCGGGGCGTAGTCAGGGATGATGTATGGGTGCAACACCCCTGCCTCCCGGGGGCCTTGCGTCCTTCAAATGAATTTGCACTGGTAAAGCCTAGGAAATCTAGGCCCGGGGTTGGGCTTTTTACCTGTATCGATCTGTTTTGATGTTGAGCTTGAGGATATACGAGTATCTATCGGGAATTTGTTATGTAATATTTTCCTTTGTTTTTATTTTTCCTTGTCTGTTCCATCTTATATTTCCTTTTGTTGATAATAGCTATGCTTTGTTTTATGGTCGCGGGACTTACGAATTACCGTGACCCCGGGGCGTAAAGGGCTATTGAAGGACCCTGTGGATTTTAGTCAGTACGAGTTTGACAGTCCCTCCCGCTCTACCTTGGGTGGGAGGACTCATTTGATGATTTTACCACGTAAGAAAATAAAAAAAAATGCTACGTTTTATGAGAATGACTACTACGCTGCGTGGCGCGGGTTTGTTGTCGCACTGAAACAACAGCAGATTGCCTGGGTCTGGGTGTTTGAATGTGTGTAAACGCAGCCACGATACAGGATATAATTTTTAGCAACATTTTATAAAAAAAAACAGTAAGGAAAAAATGTATACTTAATATTATTAGAACTACTACTACTACTTAATATTATTTAAGTTTGTTTGAACGCGCTAATCTAAAGAACAGCTCCGAATTGATTTTTTATATTTGTAGGACGAATAGGACTCAAGCAACGGGTATGAATCCACTGGGAACAGTAAATAAGAAAAGAAATATTGTAACACGTAGACAATTGTAAGTACCGATTTTATTTTCGCGCAAAATCGCACTTTACAGAGAATATCCTCTCACTGCCTTTTTTTTATCGTGGTAAAATCATCAAATGAGTCCTCCCACCCAGGGCAGAGCGGGAGGGACTGTCAGATTCGTACTGACTAAAATCCACGGTGTCCTTCAACAGCCCTTTGCGTTCCAGAGTCACGGTTACCTTCTGTATCATAGGCGCGTTAACAAACATTCAAATTCACATACACAAACAACATAGATATTTTTTTAGGTGATTGTAATTTACCAAAAATCTTTTTGTTGCAAAATAGATTCCTAATCGAGAGCCAATTTACCTTTAAGTTACCGAAAGAACCGGTTTGTTCAAAACACTAACATTACCGATAACTTAAATTGTCCAAGTTAAAGCAAGGGTGACATAAAATCACTTTGACATTTGCAATAATCAAAAGCTTTGAGTTAACGAGACTGTTCACACGGTTCTACGAGAAACCGGTTTTAGTTGTTAAGGTATTCAAGATTTTAAGCCCTTTTGTGAGATTAGGGGTGATACTTTTGTTACTTCAGCTCAAACTGAAGGACAACTGTCATTTTGTACGGATCTTTTACAGTTTGTTTTGTGGTGGAGCCTACAGGTTACAACTCTTTTTTTTTATTCGTTATTCTAACTTAATGTTATAAATACGAAAGTAAGTTTGTTACCTTTTCACGCCCAAACTACTGATTCAATTATCCTGAAATTGTGCCTGTACGTCGTTATTCCCGGAAAAAAGTACTGTGCCTAAGATAAAGAACAATAACGTTGATATGAATACGATCAGAATTTATTGCCAAATTCTAAATCGAGGTCGCGGGCAAAAGCTTGAATGAGATATAAGTCCGTCGCCTAACACACAACTAATTAGGGCTTAACTTACCGGAAAAAAACAATTGAAATCATCTTAAAAAATAGTTAGTTAACTATAAAGCAACAAAGACTAAATGTACTAAAATCTATGTGACACGGACACCTCACAGGTCACACGTAGGTGACCTAAAAGGGAACTGCCCTGACCTATATGAACAATAAGCAGATCTCCAAGTGCCAATAATGTAAATCAGGTCAAATCAGGCTTTTCAGGGAATCTGTGCCGCGCTGAGGCTAGGTCGAGGCAGGTGGAACGAGGACGCGAGGACCTCGATGCTATTAGGTCATCGTGGAGGTGACAGCCTTCGTCAAGTCAATTGGATGGAGTGAAGTGGTTGCCATCTGGAGAGATTTTAGTTGATACTTTTAGGAGCGCCAGGTATGTAGTGTAAGTGAAATTATATGAATGGAACCTTTTAATTTCAAAATATTATATGTAACTTTTATTACTATTTTAATGATTACTTTCCATTTATTATGAGTAGTTTTTAGGACGTCATTTGATGCTTCTCCGTGGGTTAGGCTGGATGGAGAACCTAAATCCATTTCGCCAATTATGCCTACGTTTCAGAACATAAATAGATGGTGATTATATTGCTGTTAAGTTTTTTTTATTGATTATTGAAGGCCCTATTTATTTATTGTAAAAAGTATTTAATTAAAAGAATAATTTCATTCTATTTTATTCACAAATGTTTATTGTTTAGCACAAAGGTTAGTATTATGAAAAACATTTCCATTCTAATAACGTTCAAAGAAGTAAAAACAGTTTACTTTTCTCAATTAAGATGCTTTCATCGAAAACTAAGCCATGAAAATAAAACCTTTTTACCTTTATTTGTTTTAGTAACGCGACTGATGTACCGTAAAATATATCCGAAGCTATTAATTATTTTTATGGCTGGTAATACCCATACATGCGTGAAAAAAATAGTCTTCACTAGTTTTGCAGAAAAAACTATGAATAATCGGTTGTGCAACACATTGATGATGAGTTAATATAATTATCATGAGTTATTGTGACAGCTCATTTTAAATTTAGAACAAAAAGTACGGTAACGGAAGCATTCTACAAATTTCTTTTTTTTTATAGTTGACTGTATTTTGATTTATGGCAATTGTGTCGACCATTAGACCAGGAAGTGTATTGATAGATATCGAAAACTAATATTAGTTAATATTTTGAAAGTGGAACACTTTTTTAAAGTTAACGTAAATATTATGAAAAAATTATATCCAGTTTAAGAGACGACTATTTTTGGTACAATAGTTTAAAAACTACCAGTTTACCTACTTTTTAAAATAGCAACACGTTTTTTAAACATACATACAGATTATTAAATATTTGTTCTACATCATAATTTTGTATAGACGATAGCAATTCTGTTTTAACACCTTGATCTGGATTAGCAAATAACGAAATTTCTTTTTATGAAAAAGGCCAGATTATACTAGCTTTGTTACGTGCGGCTAACTATACAACACTACTATGATGTTCATTATTTAATTAAAAATAAAACTAGAAAAGATGTTTCATTATTAAAAATTTTGTAAACAAAAAGTGTTAATTAATTGTTATTAAATAAAAAAAAAAACACTTATAGAATTGAATATAAACAAAGACAATGAATGAACACTCACACACACACACATCAGTTAAAATATTTTTCATAATTATACAATAATACAGAAATTTGAGAAAATTCAGTTTATTTAACTATGATAATGTACATTATTAATAGATAGATTAGAGATACAGAGACAAGCAGTTCAAACCAGGGGTACTAAAAAATCTGATTTATATAGGTAAAATCATAAAAATATCAAAATATTAACTACGGATTTTTATCAAGATTAAGAAAAATAAGAACTGTAATTCGGTTTTATAACTGAAGTTAGTTATTCGATATCTACTAAAGCTTGACTCTTCAATATTTATATAATGAACTTGCGATGATAATAACATAGTCATTCGAACAGTAAATAATGTATACTTTGCGGGAATTTACATGAATATGAAAATTAATAACGTAAGTAGAACTAGGGAATCCTCATCTTTTATCAGCTGATTAATGTAAATGAAACTTTACGATATAGATCTAAGGTTTTATTTGAATGAAAAGTTAGGTACACGCAAGTCGAAAGGCAATATTGTCATGTTGTTAAACCTTATCGGAACTGTAGTTTTTTTTACCACAAAATTCCTTTAGCAAACATCAGTTTGGCAGAAATATAGAAGACGTTTGATATAAGTTTGCATAAATATTTTAAATCAGCGGACCCTTCTTCAGATATAATAAAAAGAATGTAACACATCGCGAAGGGTACATGTAGAGCTTCCAGACATTTGCAATTATATTCAAGTACTTAAATAAAAAACCCTGATTGTAACCCCAGTAACGTTTTGCCCGGCCTGTGAATCGAACTCAAGACTGCGACCACATGAACATTTTTATCGGTGTTAAAAGAGACTGTCACACACATACTGACTAAATATTGACTCTGTTCCTTCGGTTGCCCTTTGCGTTCCGAGGCAAAGGTGCCCTTTGAAGGCCATTGAGCCTCAAATAAAGAAATGTAAATGTATTATACATATTTTGTAGTGAGTTTGCAGAATAATCTGACAAAAAATGTAATAAGTCCAACTTCAAGAAGTTTCACGTCAAGTGAAGTCATTAATAAAAGTCGTCGTTTTCGTAAAAAGCCAGTGACCTGCGCGTGAGTTGACGCATAATAGTTATTTATGCAACTGTTGTATAATCAGGGGTATTAAAACACGAATGTGGGTTTATCACACGAGGCGTAGCCGAGTGTGATAATAGTATCACATGAGTGTTTTAATACCTAATTATAACGGTTGCATACAAGACTTTATCTACAATCATGCTGTGAATCCTCTATAAAAGATTCTCATAACATACCATATTCGCATACCATATTCGAGTGAAAAAATGGCGGGATATAACACGATAACACGAGTTGTTCTTTTTTCAAAATTTTAGCGATCTGGTGGTGAAAATGTCATTGCATGAGAATGTTCTTTTTTTGAAATTCATTATAACACGCGTTTGGATGATATAATGATCATTATATCATTGAGTGTTTTAATGTTGGCAATAAGCTAATTGTTATAGGTTTATTATAGAGGATTAATAGCATGATAGTAGATAAACTTGTTTATGTAACGAGAAAGGAACATGAATTGCTATGTTGATGACGTGAAAATAAAATCTTGTACGTGCACTTATTTCAGTGAGACTTATTGGTGACATTATCATTTTCAGATCTTCAGATAATGTATGTGGACGCGTTTGTCTCTGGACGGCGCTGGCGCACAAAGGGCAACTTTAGGGACAGTGGTTTCTAGTCAGTCAAGCGTAATAGACCCTCCAGATCCATCCAGAGCGGCAGGACTAGTTTACCACGCCAAAAAGATCTACATACCTTCTTATGTAAGTAATATACAACGTGTTTTAACTATAATGTGTGATTCAGTTCATCTTACTAAACAACTTTCTTCATTACAACAACATCGTCATCGCAAAAAAAAACGACTGTCCCATAAACTTCTTTACAGCTGATATTTTCTCTGTAGTATAGATAATAATATACAAATGAATAGTTAATTGCTATCTACAAAACACATTACAATCAGCAACTTTTTCATTTTTAGTAATTACAAAACAATGTAAAAGTAATTACACAATTAAAACAATCACAAACAACTACCTCAATAATAAAACACTGAAACATCAACAATTAATACATAAAAATGGATAATTTGTAGAAAAAACATTTCGAATTCGGAATCGACAGACATTTTATCACTCAACTTTCCCTCACGCTATAAAAGTGACACGCAAGGTGACGTCACACCGACCTGCGCGTACGCACATCTGTTCAATATCATCAACATTCCTGCTAATCGTGGTTAAATGCACACCAATCGAGTGAATTAGACATGTTGTAGTCTATACTGAGTGTACTGACCGCAAAGTATACAGGGTGTTGGGTTAAACGAAAGATATACGCACTCGTAGTTTATGGCATATTTGTTTTAATTCTAGCCTCGTACTAAAAATTACTTCCCTGTCGAAGGTATCTTACTAAAAGTCACAAATACAAACAGCCAGACCCTACAACAACTACTATTGTAAAAAAAATCGTTTTTTTTTTAATTTTATAAAACAAACAGTTCAAAATGTATTAAAGAAGTTATTTTAGTTCTTTTTTTAGTTTCGGCATTATTTCAAATTAATTCGACCTTACGATCGTCGACCTATAAACTTATAAAAAAATTATTATGTTTAATTTCTAGACTACATCTTTTCAAATTCGCCGTTTGTGATGAAATATTTACAAAAAAATATCAATGGAAATGGAAATAAAAACATCCAATGTTTTTTTTCTAATGTTTTTAAGTATTATTTAATTACAATGCCACAATATGACATAGCAATGTCATAGACTCAAATTATTTTACGTCAAGCTATTTAGACTCCTGAATATTAATTTATTTTCATGTTGCATCCGCCATGAAAAGTAGTAACGTGTGATAAAAACACTGTTTTAAACAAGTCATACAAATATTTTTTCCGTAAGGGAATCGAACTCAGAAATGATTGTTTGCCAGATTTGGCTTCTCCCATGTCTTACAGTTTTTTATCCAAGACATATAATAATAATTACCACTGACCAGTAGTTTTCTCCAGCCAAAATCGAAAAAAAATCTGGTGTGCAACACATTCACAACTCAACTAAAGAGTAGGAAATAGCAGCTTAGAGAGTATGGTTTCTCAAATAGCTAAATCTGTTTGTTTTTCATACACTTATAGTATTTCCCTTGTTTTACCAATCAACCTGTATACTGCGCTTAGTAACCGCAAAGTATATGCGCCACATGTGCCCACTTTTGACAGTTTAAAAATAACCAGACGGCTATTTAGGTTACGCACTATCCGCTGTAGGTACAATCTGTCACGTAAGTACCTGTGGCTGGAGCACTTCCTACTAAAATAGATATTAATGACTGTTTAACAAGCGCATTGGCATTCAGAGATAATTTTGGTGTTTCAATAATAGATTTTAGTTACTGTCTTCAAACCACTGTTAGTTACGATTATAGTAATTATTTTGTTACCGGTTTTGAGTAGGTTAGGTTAATTTTTATATGTGTTTTTTTTAATTATAGTGTTTCTGTGAGTTATATTGCATACAATTTTATTAGTCATTTATCAACTATGTTTATAATAATTAAAAACTCGATGAAAAGCAACTCAATCATTTGGAAAAATAATCATATAATAAAAGAAAATAAAATAGAAATAAAGGAAAACGCTTCACTTTGTTCATTGATGAATTCTTCACGCGCACTTCACGATTCTTCGAAGCCAGGAAGCCGAGATTCCTATGCTTTATAAAGTTTTCTCTTCTTCTCCATCTTCACCCGCCGACCGAAGAGTGGGAGAACTAGGGAACAACTGAGATACCACCAGCTGTGTTCACTCCGCACTAATTCCCGAGAGAGCACAGCGTGGCACCCGGTCGTTCGATAGCCCGCTGCTCAATATTTTCTATATTCTTCTTATTTCATTTAATTTCCATACTATTTTCTTTACTTCCAAGCATCTTCTCTTCATTTCAAAGCAGCTCAAAGCTATATTTAATGAAAATGTGTAACAGCGCCATCTATGTTGAAATACGGAAAACATCCATCGTCAAGTAAATTAACCGATAGGTCGGTGTGCACCACTCCTTAGGGCGGAACTTGCGTTAGTTCCGCGCGTTAAACCTAGATGGCACTGATACAGTTTACAATAAGTACTTGAGATAAAATGACATTTACACTTCTAATATTGCAGGAAAAATAGAAAAAGCACATAATTATAATATAATATATTATATCTATCACTTGTTCAAAATTTCATTGTGCAATACATAGCTCTTATTGTTTTAATAATTTAAATACAATTATAACAAAAAAGCAACCTGTTAGATAATATATTATTTAAATAATCAGTTGATTAACATCCCAACACAAGAGATGGCTTGATGTAGCCCTTGAGAATGATACCTAATTTAAAACCTTCAAAATTGTTTCACTGACAGAACATCTTATTTCGAATGGGTAACTTGAATATGAGTAATAATTTGCTGGGGAAGTCGATGTCGCCCTTCTGAGGAGAGGGGTCTCACCGTCCCTCGTCTCCTCTCTTGCCCTCCAGACGCGTCACGTGCCAACCTTGACCTTGAGACGCACACACACAACTGCACTTGTTGCACAAATACAAATAAAGTAGGTTCTTGTTTGGTTGGAATGCATCTCTCGCGAAAACTTCGAACTTAACTGATTTTTCCTGTTGGAAAATTGCTGAGTCAGATGAAATGTAACAAGGAAAGACATAGGAATTGAATTTTTCCTTGTCTATAAAGGAGACTTTTAGTTGACAGACTATCTTTAGTACGTAGTTTTTGTACATAGTTCTATAAAGTTATCAATAGTATTTTTTCAGTAAGGGTGAATCTGCGTATTTCAGAGATTTGCTCGTTTTTTCAGTACCGCAACTATTATAATCGATGGGTGACGCTCTTTTAAACTCCTTTTGAATGCCTCTCACAGGTTAACCTACGAAAGGGTATGTGCTGCTTAACCTGCGGGGTGCCTTGTATGAGCGCAAGCTTATAAATTGGAGTGCGTATTCATCCTGGGAGAATTAGCATTCGTTTTTTTTGGCCAGCACGTAAGTCCATACGCGCATAAAACGCATCAACCGAATTTATTTTTGGAGTAGTATTATTGTTGGAATATTAACATAGAAATTTTTAATTCTTTTGACTGAGCAGACTCCTTTTTTTTAAGATAATTTTTTTTTTTATCTGGGTAATTAAAATATTGGGCAAACTTTTCTGAACTTACCTAAAGTTTTGCAAACTTACTTCGATTGGACAATTATATTATTTTGCCCCGAACAGTAAATTAGAGGAATGTTTATAAAATATCTTCAAGTATATAAACTACATAGACATAATACTACGGCAATGAGAACACTTATATGTACACATATTTTTTGCGATCGATTGTTTTTTGTGATCATATCAAGTTTTGTCATCCGGTTTGGACGTTATATACTCAAATGGACCTGTACTGTATTTGTTTAGGTATTTTGGCAAACTGGTAGTGATTCATACATGTATCTTATCTAAACTCTTAAATTAATACAACCTTAATGCCCGTTTTCACACTAGACGTCTTGATTACTGCTGAACTGAATTTAGTTGCACAGGAGGAATTTAAGCCTTAGCTACGTATCATAGAGATGAAATTTCAACATTGCAATTTAAGCTATATAATGTGTCTCATGGCCCCTATTAATTAGAGGTTAATCATAAAGGTGTTTCGTTTATGTATTTACTGAGATTTAATGTGTGTTTGGTTCGTTTTACGAACGGAAGTCGATTTTAGTAAAGACTTTTAATTAAATAAATAATTTAGTAATAATCATTTTTAAACTGCCTTTCATAGGTATGATATTTTTAATATTATTTTTGTATCAGAATAACATACCTAAAAGATAAAAGCTATAAATAAATTATATGACTCATCATAAGGTCATTATACAATGACATTGGATATTTGAATTTAGAGCATATCAATATGTTGATGCTTGGTATGGATTATATGAAAAGAAAAAAAAGTGTAATTTAATAAAATATACATTGTGTGCGTTTCACAAAAATGCTAAGGCTGTGGTTCCGCTGAGGCGGAGCGGAGCTGAGTGGAGAGCGGTTCACCAATCACATGGCTTGATTGGAGAAGAGACGTGGATTTCAAGCCATGTTCTTAATGAATTTCTCTCCGCTCTGGTCCGCTCCGCCGCAGTGGAACTGCAGCCTTAGACGCTCATACTGAGTATCCTTTGTTAACCTTTTTATTACTCTATTTAAATAAAGGAAAATATGTTTTTGTCGTCTATGTCCTAATTAAGCTATTGATCGGATCGTGATGTAATTTTGGTGGATGCTTCTGTGTTTATCCGCGAAGATTGGCCCAAAAATCTACTTTCTTACTTTGCTTTTTAGTGTTGAAGTTAGCAGACTTCGCAGTTAACGTGGTGGCACATGCATGACTGACGATACATTTCGCTCATGCGCCGTTAATATTATCACTTATAACAAGTACTTACAATGTAGCATAACATATTCAACTATATCTCACCTACACGTGTGGGTGTAAATATAATCATTATCATAACGCGATAAGGCGATGGTTTAACCCTTGAATGGATTCATACATAATTTTGTTTTTTCATAATGCCTAATCACTACATAGTATAAAACAAAGTCGCATCCCGCTGTCTGTCTATCCCTATGTGTGCTAAAATCTTTAAAACCACGCAACGGATTTTGATGCGGGTTTTATGTAATTAAGGGTTTTTTCTTAACGTAATAAAATTATCAAATGAGTCCTCCCAAACTTCCAGATAATCCACGGTGTCCTTCAATAGCCCTTTATCGCCCCGGCAGGGATGTAAGTAAGGGTGACAAAAAATAACGAACAAAAATAACTATAAATAGGAAATTCCAGGATTTTACTGCGTGATATTTAAAACGGAGATAAATAGTTTAAAAGCTATGAAAAATAAGAGAGGAAAACGTTGTATTTTTCATTTTAAACAAGAGCATATCATGTAGGGATGTGCCTGAACGTATCTAATTGGAAGGGCTGGTATTTTTACCCCTTCGGTTCTCGGCTTGTTAATTAAATAGAGGGGTTGTGAATCGGAAACTTTTGTGTGCCTCCACCTACTGGATGGATAGATTACGATGCAGTATTTGTGCGTTACAAAAAAAAATAGGTTTAATTTACTTTTAACTCTTTTTTAACGTGGTAAAATCTTCAAATGAGTCCTCCCACCCAGGGCAGAGCGGGAGTTTAATTTACATAGCATATTTTTGTGCGGTAAAAATCATCAAATGACCTGGGTAGAGCGAAGGAAACTTATTGACTAAAAAATCACCCTGTTGCTTCGGTTACCCTTTGCGTTCCAGGGCCAAGGTGCCCAAAAATAGTTTGTGATCACTAGCATAATTTTTTTTTAATTGGAGTTTATCAAGAAAAAAATCTTTGTTTGTTTTTTCTTCAGAAAGAAATACTCTATAATCGTAATATAATATAATGCCCGTAACAAAAAAAAGTCGATCCGAAGTGATCGCTTACTTTTTCTGATAATATGTATATGTAGGTTTCTTTACTGTCTGTTTACTTATAATACATTTTTCAATATCACCTGTGCCTCTGTAACTGACAGCTGAAATACAAGTTATCAAGAACATGCACAAAAAAAGATAAAGTACGTCAAGCAAATAAAAATCAACATTGTCATACTTTTTGTTTATATCTTTTTTTTTATCGTTGTAAAATCATCAAATGAGTCCTCCCAGCCAGGGCAGAGCGGGAGGGACTGTCAGACTCGTACTGACTAAAATCCACGGTGTCCTTCAATAGCCCTTTACGTTCCGGTTTCACGGTAATTCGTACAGTCCCACGACCTTTGTTTATATCTTAATGAATTTTTATCGATTTAACTGATCATTATTATGCACAAAATTATCACTGTTTTTATGTTTGTGACGTTTACTAAGAAACTTAATTTTGTAGAAACATTGTTATATCTATATCTAAGAATAGCCAATACCCATTATGATCTTTTTAATTATGTTTTTAGAGAGAGTGACCTATAAAATATGCGACCCTCTGGTATCGGTTTTAATTAGGACACTTCAGGAAACTCCATAGGGCTCTGACATGACTAAAGGCTTATATTGATTATACATAATCTTTACATACCCCAGGTTTCCTTACGATGTTTTCTTTCACTGTTGCCAGTGATGTTCAAAATAAACATAGCAAGTTCGTTTTTAATAGAAGGAAAAAAAATCCTTCTTTAAAAGTTTTTAAACTGGGTTATCATAAACCGAACCGCAAATAGTCATCCTGAGTTGCGCCACAATATCCTATGCTTACTCATAATATGACTACCAACTATCTTTAAAGCACTCTATACATATGTAAATAAGATCCCCTTTGATCTAGCTATATACCAACATGTATATAAGTAAGTATATATACATATATCGTAGATAAGTGTGATATATCGCACGACTGAGTCACTGTTCACATTGCATCTAATCTGTAAGTGTTGTATAATCAACAGTTTTAAATACCTATACCTAGTACTATTATAATATAATAGAAATACTTTATGCAGATATTGTTTATTGTTTGTACTATTCCTTTATATTTTTTTCACATCATTATCATATCAGCCAGTCCGATCAGATCAGTCATCTCCTATAGAATTTCAATAGAACCGGTTGGAAGCGGCTTACATCATTTATTTTCACTTATTCGTCACATTTTTAAATGAAAAAAAGTCCAACATTATAACTGTCCCACTGCTGGGATGTTTATTATTGATTAATATTAAAACTTAGGAAGAATGATCGCGGTGTTTTATAAAAACTGTTCTGCTTTATCACTTTTTTAGGGTTCCGTAGTTAACTAGGAACCCTTATAGTTTCGCCATGTCTGTCTGTCTGTCTGTCCGTCCTCGCTTAATCTCTGTGACCGTTAGCACTAGAAAACTGAAATTTGGTACCAATATGTATATCAATCACGCCGACAAAGTGCAAAAATAAAAATTGGAAAAAAATGTTTTTTTAGGGTAGCCCCCCTATATGTAAAATAGAAAGTGATTTTTTTTTAATTTCAACCCTAACGTGTGATATTTCGTTGGATAGGTATTTAAAAATGAATAGGGGTTTACTAAGATCATTTTTTGATGATGTCAATAGTTTCGGAAATAATCGCTCCTAAAGTCAAAAACAATGTGTCCCCCCCCTCTAACTTTTGAACCATAAGTTTAGAAAATATGAAAAAAATCTGGAAAGTAGAACTTTATAAGGACTTTCTAGGAAAATTATTTTGAACTTGATGGAAAGAACAGTTTTTGTGCAAAAAAAACAAGAAGGTGGTACAAAATTCCTGGACTAAGTTTGTAGTATAATCAATTATTTAATCATATATACAAGCATTTTTTTTAACTTCGTTTACGTATTTCATTATTCTGAACGTATCTTCTTTCAAACAAAAAAAGAATTATTGAAATCGGTTCGCGCATTCCAAAGTTATCAAACGCATAAAATGTCAACGTAACAAATAACCTTTTTTTAACACACAAGTTTAAAAAAAGGCTATTTGTTAACACTTATTGTAACGGACGGGAAACTACGGAACCCTACACTGAGCGTGGCCTGACACGCTCTTGACCGGTTTTTTTTTTATACCAAGGTGACAAGCATACGGTCTGCCTGATGGTGCGCGGTCACCATAGCCTATGGACGCCCGCAACACCAAAGGTACCGCTTTTACCGACTTTGAAACTTTTTTACGAATTTTTGACGGTGTACAAAGTAGTAAGTGATTTTTACTGAAAATCGAACTGATATTTTATGCATTGTGATTATCTGGCGTTATTCGTATTCCATTGTAAAGACGATGGTTCAAGGTACATTTTATGGAACACTTCGGTTAAGCTTCCTAGTAATTCATAATGTCCGAGGGATACAAGAATATAATAAATAATTTGAATAAATCTTACCTGAACTGTTCAGCATGCCAGTTCTTCAACAGTGGATTCAGCCTGCAGATCGCCAATGTCTAATTTAACCTGAAAATTAAAGAAAAATTACTTTAATTTAAACATAGGTAAATATCGTGCCTGGAAAACTCAAAGTTTTTATTGTTTATGCAAAAATCAACAAGAGAGTCCTCCCACACAGGGTGGAGTAAAAGGGACTGTCAGACTCGTACTAACTAAAATTTAAGGTGTTTCATCAACAGCCCTTTACGTTTCAGGGTCGGGTAACCGTTTACCCGTTTAGACAGCCCCGCGACCCTCGAAGGTTTATACTTCATCTGCCTAAGCAAAATATACACACACATTTCGCCATTGATGATATACAGAAATGTTCCTGTTGGAATAACCCAATAACATAGTCCGACCTAGCAACCAAAACTGGGACCTCATGTTAACCAGGTGCGCTTGCGACTATAATACCTTCAAGACAGTCTTGAATTTTCGGCCCAAAAACCATTTAACCGTTAATCAACAAGTATGGGGTGGGGTTGTAAGGATAATAGGATTACCAGCCAACAATAAATGTAGACGCGCCCGTGCAACGCCTATCGTCCGACTGCCGGTTGGTGGCGCCGCCTCACGACGCATCGGGAACTACTTTCGCGCAGATATGTCTGCGCGTCCGGTTACGTTCCGTTACCACGCTATACAAGTCATTTTGACATTAGGGCTAATGATAAAAATAACTATCTTTTGATAAAAAAAGTGTTACTAATTAATTATATTGAAAAGATACTTCGATTAATGATTAGACGCTTCGTAGCACGATAGGTCAAAATTGATAAAAGATAGCCAATATTGCTCCAGTGGAGAGGGGCCGGTTCCCGCTTCGTTGGAAGACGGGAAAACTGGTCCTGATCCAGAAGCCCGGGCGCCCTGCGGACTCTCCGTCCGCATTCCGGCCCATCGTGCTGCTCGACGAGGTGGGCAAGCTCTTTGAAAGAGTAATTGCAAACCGCCTCGTCGGGCACCTGAATCGGGTGGGCCCGGACCTTGCGGAGAGCCAGTTTGGCTTCCGCAGGGGGCGCTCGACGGTGGATGCTATCACGCGCGTGAGAGCCCTCACGACGGGGGATGCGGTTTCCCGGGGCAGGGTCGTCTTGGGGGTGTCTTTAGACATCTCCAATGCCTTTAACACCCTGCCCTGGAGTTGCATCAGGGAGGCACTCCGGTATCACCGGGTGCCGACCTACCTCCGTCGTATAGTCGAGGACTACCTGACGGACAGAGCCGTCATCTACCCCGGTCACCGGGGAGAGTGGAACCGGCGAGAGATGTCGTGCGGTGTTCCACAGGGATCGGTCTTGGGGCCGCTCCTGTGGAACATCGGTTACGACTGGGTGCTGCGCGGCGACCTCCCTGACGGCGTCGGCGTAATTTGTTACGCCGACGACACGCTCGTCTTGGCGAAGGGAGAGTCGCACCAGGCGGCGGCCGACGTGGCGACGCAGGCGGTAGCGACAGTCGCTAACAGGATCCGGCAGTTGGGACTCGACGTGGCGCTGCACAAAACAGAGGCCATGTGTTTTCATGGCCGTCTGAACGCGCCACGTTCAGAGTCCCACATTACGGTGGAGGGGGTTCGCATCGGCGTCGGGAGGACGATGAAGTACCTGGGACTCGTCCTCGACAGCCGGTGGAACTTCAGGGAGCATTTCCTGCATTTGGCCCCAAGGCTGAACCGGGCAGCAGCCGCTCTCAAGCGGCTCCTGCCCAATCTCGGCGGGCCAAATGCCTCCTGCCGGAGGCTGTACGCCGGTGTCGTGCGGTCCATGGCCCTCTACGGGGCCCCTGTGTGGGCCCTAAGCATCCGGACGCCACCACTCAAGCTGGTGGCATGCCAGAGGGTCATGGCTATCCGGATGATCCGGGGATACCGCACGATCGCCGGCGAATCAGCCAACCTCCTAGCAGGATTGCTGCCCTGGGATCTGGAGGCGACTGCCCTCCAGCGCGTCTATGAATGGCGCGTGGAGGCGCAGCGTCGGGGCGAATTCCCGCTGCCTCGACAAGTCGAGGCGCGGCGGGAAGAGCTCCGGCGCGATCTCAGGGCAGTATGGAGGGAGCGACTGTCGCAACCGAGGTCCGGGCACGCCGCAATCGCGGCGGTAAGACCCCTCTTTGAGGAGTGGCTGGATAGGCGTCACGGCGTCCTGACCTACCGCATGACGCAGGTCCTCACCGGACACGGAAGTTTCGGGAGGTTCCTGTGTCTGATAGGGAGGGAAGAAACGCCTGGGTGTCACCACTGCGAGGATCGTTCGGAGGACACGGTGGAGCATACGGTGCAGGACTGCCCCGCTTGGGCAGAGCACCGCCGTGTCCTCACGACGGCGATAGGCGGAGACCTCTCGCGCCCGGCATTGGTCGAGGCCATGCTGCGGGGCGAGACGGAGTGGGAAGCGGTCGCCTCCTTCTGCGAAGCAGTGATGCTCGTGAAGGAGGAGGCGGGCCGCCTGAGGGAGAGGACAGCGTCCTCCCTCCATCCCAGCCGCAGTGGTAGACGCCCACGGCGTCGGACGTCGCAGGACGACCTCCGGCCACCGTAGGCGCGGGCATGCGGGCAGCGAGTAATGGGCGACTTGCTGTCCGACCATGGACCATGCCCGGGTCGACGGCGCGTTGTGTTCCACGCGCGCCTCAAAGAGTGTCAGCATAATGACGGGGCCTGTAGAGGGCCAAAGCCTGCTGGGGTCGCGGGACCAAGGGATTACCGTGACCCTAGTACGTAAAGGGCTATTGAAGGACACCGTGGATTTTAGTCAGTACAAGTCTGACAGTCCCTTCCGCCCTGCCCTGGGTGGGAGGACTCATTTGATGATTTTACCACGAAAAAAAAAAAAAAAAAAAAGTGTAACGTAATTAAAATGATAAAAGCGCTTTAATTAATCCATATTATGTCTATGTCATACTCGTAGGTAAGCAAACGATGCAGTTTTATATTGTAACTGAAGGACAGTTTAGTAATAATGTTTAATCTATTTGATGTAGTGTATAATCGTGCAGATAATTAACTCTTGACAGCATGTAACTCGAAAATTATTCCACAGAAACATCTTAACAGGATACCTAGAAGATTTACCTAAGTATTAGAAATTATAACGTAATTTGCAATATATATTTTTTAGTATTAGAAGTAAACACTCAGTGTTCTTCCTCCTCTCTCCCATAATTATTCTATGCTGCGCGTTGTTTCACGCGCGCCTCAAAGAGTGACTTTGGCCTCTTAGAAGGCCAAAGCTTGCCGGGGTCGCGGGTCTAACGAATTACCGTGACCCCGGGTACGTAAAGGGCTATTGAAGGACACCGTGTATTTTAGTCAGTACAAGTCTGACAGTCCCTCCTGCCCCACCCGGATGGGAGTACTGATTTGATGAGTATACCACGCAAAAAAAGGACAATTCTGCACAATGAGGAAACTTGGGTGATGTACGAGTAGGTGTTATAGTTGTGTAGCCACGAGACACGCAGAGTCCAAATTCAATAAAGCAATGACGATACCAGGGAATTCCCATGGACATATTTTTATAGGTATGTTGTCCTATCAAGTATTAAGAAGACTACACGTAGCACTGTCACCAGCATACATCGTGCTTGTACATATTTGTTTTAAAACAAACATGGCTACCATTCCTGGAACAACTGACCTTTTCTCAAAAATTGTCTATGCCTAATATCCAGGTATGTGACATCCGTTTCCTGCAATGCTATTGTCTATACATTAATTCGAAATTCGAATGTCAATCCCTGATGGGCCTCAGTGATTAAAAAAAAATAACTATTTTAAAAACAAGCGTGTTCCTCGAATTTGTTATTTGAATCGGGATTCAAAACAAAATAGGTACCTAGAACAGTGATATGGTTCCATTTATTTTCATCATCTGTTTATCCATTGACGCGTGCTCGTGTACGAACCTCTATGGGTTTGTATTCTGATAGTTGCTGATATCTGATAGTATTGGACACTTGCATCGCCTTGTGTACGAAAGAGCTAAGCCTTTTCCCAACTGTGTTAAGGTTGCCTTAAAGTCGAACCGAATGCAGCTGAACATCAGCATTTGACATGGAGCGATTGCCTATCTGACCTCCACAACACTGGGTATATACCCCTTTGGTAAGTTACGACAGATTTGACGGAACAGTGCCTGAGCAATTGACTGCTTCGCTACGTGTAGCGAGTTCTATTCCCGAACCAAATAAATAAAAAAAAGCAGTGATAGCCGAGTGGTACGACCGTTGGACTGCCAAGTCAGAGGTTGCAGGTTCGAACCCCGGCACGCACCAATGTCTTTTAGAATTCATGTGCGTATTATAAATTAATTATCACTTGCTAAAAACGGTGAAGGAAAACATCGTGAGGAAACCAGCACACCTTAGATTTTTCAACGGTGTGTGAAGCCATGTCAGAGGCCTACGGGCGGCTTAAACTCTGACACCAGGTTGTTCATCAACCATACGATAAGAAGAAGAAGAACCAAATAAATATATTTGTATGATCTACACTTCGACACGCAGTTGTTCCGAGTTGGATGTAATAAAAATCCAATCAATTTTCGAAAGCAGGAACCCAGCACTGGTCTGGGTGTTTGTGAGTTCAAATTTTTATAACGTACTCACAATACAAGTTAAATTCTTATGCAGGTGGTATCACCGTGGGAAAGAGACAGAGTTATACAAGCATTTTTATTTAAAAGATAAGATGGAAATTCCACAGTGCAGGAAACTGAATAACATTAGGATCACGTGAAGAGGAGGAAAAGTACTTTATGTCTTTTTATCTGATCGCAAGACAAAACAATAGTTTGGACATTTTCACATTTTTGTTCATTGGGATATCCTTTGATGGACTGACATGGATTTAGTGATATGGTTGAAATGCTGCTGTCATTTATGACAACATCATGCCTGTATTCTCTAAGGGCTATGTAAAGACGAATGAAGAGCATCTATGCCAGGTTTTAAAATATTTTACACGCATTTACACCTTCGTCACGAATTGTAAAGCTTTTTGGGGAAAAATTCAACTTTATCCTGCGACCAGGTGGCAACAGTGACATCTTAAAGCGTTAGTAGTTCCGCTGTGGGAAAGAGAAAGAGCTATAGAAGTCGTCTAGCGCCATCTCTTTCCCATAGCGGAACTACTCACGCTATTAGATGTCATGGTGGGCAACCTGATTCAGTAGATCAAACGCTTTTACCAACTAAACTTAATTGTTCAGTTGAGGTTCAAATCCTGCTCACAGGTGAATTTTTCTTTCCACAATTAAACTTTATACGTCAGGTATAATTTCCGTAGTTTTTTTTTTCCGTCGGTCCATTAAGGCAACGATCTCCGGCCACCGTAGGCGCGGGCATCCGGGCAGTGAGTAATGGGCAACTGGGATATCCTTTGATGGACTGACATGGATTTAGTGATATGGTTGAAATGCTGCTGTCATTTATGACAACATCATGCCTGTATTCTCTAAGGGCTATGTAAAGACGAATGAAGAGCATCTATGCCAGGTTTTAAAATATTTTACACGCATTTACACCTTCGTCACGAATTGTAAAGCTTTTTGGGGAAAAATTCAACTTTATCCTGCGACCAGGTGGCAACAGTGACATCTTAAAGCGTTAGTAGTTCCGCTGTGGGAAAGAGAAAGAGCTATAGAAGTCGTCTAGCGCCATCTCTTTCCCATAGCGGAACTACTCACGCTATTAGATGTCATGGTGGGCAACCTGATTCAGTAGATCAAACGCTTTTACCAACTAAACTTAATTGTTCAGTTGAGGTTCAAATCCTGCTCACAGGTGAATTTTTCTTTCCACAATTAAACTTTATACGTCAGGTATAATTTCCGTAGTTTTTTTTTTCCGTCGGTCCATTAAGGCAACGATCTCCGGCCACCGTAGGCGCGGGCATCCGGGCAGTGAGTAATGGGCAACTCGCTGTCCGACCATGGACCATGCCCGGGTCGACGGTGCGTTGTGTTCCACGCGCGCCTCAAAGAGTGTCAGCAGAGTGACGGGGCCCCCCTCTAGAGGGCCAAAGCCTGCCGGGGTTGCGGGACTTACAAATTACCGTGACTCCGTTACATAAAGGGCTATTGAAGGACACCCTGGATTTAAGTCAGTCATGTTTGACAGTATGGGTGGGACTACTCATTTGATGATTTTACCACGATAAAAAAAAGGTCCATTAAGGCACTTATACGTAAAACGCATCAATTCAGTTCTATCACAAAATCCAATCGTTATAAAAAACAAGCGGCCTGAAATATAACCCAACTTCAGTTTTACGTGTAAATTATTTAAATTACTATACCATTGCTAACATAAATCACCTTGCAGGAAGTCTACGTTTGTCTTTTTACAACCACTTCACTGTCAGTTAGACTGGCACACAATTACACATTATACAAGACGCGACCAGCCTCTTCGGAAACCACTTACATAAAACGAGCTAATGAGATGGAACAACTGAAAAATAGAGAAACCCAGATGTTCTGTTATCATATCTTTACTAACTAATTCATATATAAGGAAGTAATGCTATAAATATATTGAAAGAGTAACACTTCACTCAACTAAAAAAAAATACGTGTGGCACTCGGGGACTGCCACGGTAAAGCTATTGCATAGCATTTTTTTATCAAGTTATGCAATTATAATTATTTATTTATTTTATTTATGAAAAAAAAAAGAAAAAACTATCGCTTACCACGAATATTTAACGAGAATATCATCTCATCTTTGCTCTATGGGAAGTTACTACTAATTAGGCTATGGTCAGCCACGTCAATCAAGTCAAACGTCTAGAAAAAAATCAATTCATTCTATTTATTCACGTTGACATGACAGATGTGACAGTGTTAGGTTTATTTGCGTTATGGAATTTCTTGATTTGGTCGCCGCGCTCAAAGCCCGCGTTAAATGCTATGGAATAGCTTAAAAACTACAATGAATCAGCATTTCCATCCAAAGTGGCAATGCCGCCTTTTTTGGTTAGTAAAGTCATCGAATGGGGTCCTCCCGCCCTGGGTGGAGCGGAACTGAATGTCAGACTCTTACTGACTTAATTCCATCCTGTTCTTTTAGTTGCTCTTTGCGTTCCAGTGTCAGAGTTACCTTTACAGACGCTCCTACGACCCTAATGCTGCCAGCCTTCGGAACGTTTTCCCGTTTTCAAATAAATGCAAGTGAATTTTTGACAACCTGTAATTATTTTCTCTCTTTTAAGTATATTTATAGTTTCAAATAAAGAGTACATACGCGTAACAAACGCTTGCTTTAAAACGAACCATGACCATGGCATAGTCAACATGTTCAAAATCCTTGAGGTGTTTTGTAGCGTAGAAAACAAAAGCTGAGTCATGCGGCCATGCTGTGACGTCGGTGACCACGCCGGCCATTTGTTATTATTCACGAATTAGTTTGGTGACGCTATTTGTATACAGATATAACTATTTTACGATTTATTACATTGGTGGATCACAGGATCGCATTAGATAATAGGATCGCGCTAGATCACACAATCGCGCTGGATGTAAGCCACTTCAGCTGAATATATATGGGGACGGCCTATGTTCAGCATAGGATGTCCTACTGTTATGATGATGATGATTGGTGGTCGTAAATCATGACGCATGTACAGCAGCTGATCAACATCTCCACACAATAGTTTCGGGTTCTCGAAGGCGGGAGGCGATGCCGACGTCGAGGCCGGACCAGAAAGAAATAGGATCATACTTAGATTTTAAGTTGGCATCTAAGTTTTAAACGCCAAACTACCAGAAGGTGGATCAAGAAAAAAAAAGAATTTGGAGGACCTAAAGGAGAGGCTTCTTACCTAACATTGAATTCGTGCTGATATCTAATAACAAGATTTTCTTTAATTGGTAAGTATTGAAATTGACTGGTAATTTTTCCAAACCATAATTTTTGTTGATGATACTGAAGGCACAGGAGCATCTTCTATCATATTTCTTAGAATGTGAGAAGGAACTAATCAGGGTCACACGCTATAGCAAAAACAAAGTTTAGCAAACTTGTTGTTCATGATGGTGTCAATCCTCTGTAATTAAATAATTAGCTAACTAATCACGTTGAAAGAAAATTTAGTCATTACGCACTAAAGTCGAGGTCCGAGTCCATCAATAACTAATCAATGTAATTATAATTAAGAAAAATATGCATGAATGTTTGTAAAGGCGGTAAATAGCCTACGTTACAAAATGAACCATGTATTAACTTATGTTTTTAAATAAAGACCTAGATAAATAAAAAAAAACAATCAAATCACTAAAGTCGAGGAAGTCAATCAACCCTTATGATAAATGGTTGAGTTCACAGTTTAAAAAGGAAGCCTAGTTTGTAAAAGGATTTCCATTTCAGTTACACGTGGATCGAGCTCGCTCGTGTACACGATCCATTTATTCAAAACTTCTCAGTTTCAATTAACAAAATAATTAAAATTAAATTCTGTGTCAACACTGTTGAGGAGTTAATCTGTCGACCCGAGGTCCGGAAGTTCCAAAAGGGCATTTATTATTTCAAACTGTAAGCAAATGCTCCTGCTAAATATAGATCTTGTGATCGGCACGGGCTCTAGGCTCTGCGTCATCAGCCCACGTTGAGGGAGGCTTGCGGTAGATGGCGCGGGAGGGGGGGGGGAGCGAGAGGGGGAGACGCTCGACTTCCAACAAGGACGGCGCATGCGCGGAAACAGCGCCTACACTTAATAATGTCAAAGGGCATCCCGGGAAACCTGGATGCCTAGGGCGTCACACAGGCTATATTAATTAAACACTATTTGGGTCGTATATTTTTTTTATGTAGAAATAGTGATATGTCGGTGGATACGTCAACTCGCGTGTATATTTTATTATGGATGTACATAAATAAATAAAATAATTACATTTTAAAAAATTCAGTACAATTTGTTTTCAAGACAAAATTGAATGACAATAGATATTGGGAATAGTGACAATGAACAGAATGAATATATAAAGAGGTAAACGGTAAAAACATGAGGAAATTAAGAATGAATTGGAACAAGATCATGTGAATGAAACAAACAGGCGGTAAACTATAGCAAATATACAAGAAGATATACAACTAAAGGAAACGGCAGACTAACATAACGCAGATGCTACGCTGAACAGTCTAAACGTCTAGATCCTTACAATAATAACGTTATTCAAATCGATTAATATTATTGATACAGCAACTGACAAAAAAGATGTATAAGAAATGAGAAGACTTCAAATAGTATAGAGTTATGTTAATAAAAGAAATAAAATAAAACAGGAATGTAGAAGTACTAGGAGCGATTAACGACAAAGAAGTAATATACGAATGAAAAGCAAGTAATTTTTTTAATACCCTACAATACTCAATTAAAATATAACAGATACATAGTACCTACATAACACAAACAGCTAGTCAGCATGTATAATTGTGGATAACAAGTCAATTGTGGTAATTAATAATATGAGACACATAGTGACCTTGAATGGACATCCGATACTCTTAGGAGCTGCGGTGATGAACTAATGAACTACCAGATGATTGTGTGTCTTTATTGTCATCGGATACTATGTTATTGGCTTAAGGTACTAGAGAAACGCGTTTTTTTTTTGTCTTGTTTATCTTTTTGAAAAATAATGTCTCCTGAGTTTCTTTGTAGTAAACAATCCATCTTTTTGTTAAACCTAAAAACTGCAGCCGCATGTAGATATCAGCTTGAGATATTCCAGAAACGATTAGCCCCGGCATCAGCATCAATGAAATCTCAATTTAGATTATTATAAACGTACAAAGGAGTATGTACAAGCAAACTAACGAAGTAAAGACTACATACTTGAAAACAATGCTGTGAATTTAAGGCATATATTTAACGTGTTCAACAAAAACAAATTACGTCTACCTCAAAAATGATTTTTTACTCAAGTTACAACAATGTCGCTCGTCGCTGCGCGTCATTATTCTCATCAAGGTTTGAATAAAGTCACTGAGAACGTATTGAAGGGCAAACACAATTGTGGACTGACTGTGTGTTTAATAAGATCAAAAGAAGGATTGGTCAAACGAACGGGTTTATTGGTCTTGTTATGATTTTCGTTTTCATCCTCTGCATCACCTGCGTTCATAACGTATATTTCTTCATATATGTTAGTAACTATCTCGAATTTATATGTATGCTGGAATGGAGCCGGTATTTTTCTATTTTGATCAACAATTTAGTGCATAACTCTACCAATATAAATATCATCGCGTACTCGGATATTTATAACTATCGAATGCTACGTGCTTCAAGAAAGTACAGCTAGTGGATATATTATCGCTCCTCGGATATTCAAACATATACTTGGAATTGTTAAGAATGGTTTGTTTTGCACAAGTGTATGTAATGTAGAATTGTTTCTCATTAGTGAAATCTCCACCTTAGTGTAAACAAACACATGGGTGTATACGATATGTCGATCTGGCGTGATCTTAAAACCGATGTCAATCTTAATTGTACAATCCTTCTTAATCTGATGAAACTGCTCAGAATGCTGTGCCATGCAATGAATTTTAATGTCCCTTTTCGTATTTATATCTTTGTACATACTCGTATGCATCATACGGCTCTGACAGTGCATCCAAATCTACAGTGCCAACAAAAATAAACCAGAATGAACATACCATATAGAGGCAAAAATCCCAGTCATAAAGATAAACAGGAATGATAAAACAAATTAGCATTCTCATCCTATGATACGTCGGCCTACAGCGCCTAGGGGAACATCTGACAAATGCACACAAAGGTCACATTCCCGTCGGTTGCCATTACGACTCCATAAAACGTTCTGTTTTAAATTGCAAGCAAACGTGCAGACGAGTAAAACAGAAATAAATAAGCAAGTCTGCGCTGGCAGCGCTGTTGCTAGGCGCGCTCAAGGTCTGCGCGGCCTTGGCCGTGCCCCCCTCGTACCCTCTGTCCTTCCCCCCGCGCATGTGCACCGCTCAAGCTGCATTCGCCAACACACACGCCTGCGCACACAAACACAAATGGCGCACCACACACTCACAATCTACATCGATACGCTGCACGTGTAAGCTTAGAAAGGGTTCGCGTTAGTGAGCGTGTCGTACACACACGACGCTTGATTAATGATGGTGGATATTCTTAGTTTTGTATACAACACACATGTACAACTAGGCTCCATGTGTTTGTGTACATAGTTTACGCTCCATTTGAACTAAATGTGGAAACTGCTGGCTTACGTGACAACCGCAGAATGTATCTTCCGTCAAATTGATTTTTCGAGTGTTCCACATGTTTCTTCGAAATATTTCTAGGTCAACATTCCAAAAATATTCGAGATTTAGAAGATTAATAAGCATGGACATGACAGTTAATCTAATAGTAAAGATTTATGAAAGAGTACCCACTTAAAGAAAAATAATCATAAAGATAAAGACCACGTCCAGTCACTTCATTGCATTAATGCACCAACATCCATTTTTCTTTTCAGTTGGCAAGTTAATGTAATGCTATAACAAATCACTACATGCTATATTTGTGACTTGTACTAAATTCTTTCGTATATTCAAATATATTTTCGACAGTCGTATTCGAAGTTTTTAATTTTCCCACGGAAGCCCGGAAGTTGTATTGGTTCCAAGTGTCTGTGCATTGTAGAGAAACGATGACGAGGAAACATTATGTGTTATATCGCATCCAATGGACCAATGCCAGAATTAAGTGACGAAATGAGTTTTTACGTAATAAAAATTATACGTACGATGATAATGACTGTTACTACTTGGCTTTGGCACGAATTTATAATGATCTGAAATTATTTTTCCATCTTACGTCCTTGACTTATCCAAGGTGACAACAATTTTTATCCGGAATAATTTTCTAACATTGCTACATAGTTTTCCTTGAGTGATTAAAAACCGACCGTTACATGTTAAAGTGGATAATATTGTAGTATTACAATAATTTGCAGTGAGTGGAAACCTTGCAAGCTAGCAAGAATACACGTCGTAAAACGGTCTGTCAGTTCCATGAAATTCTGTCAGAACTCAGAAACCAATAATTTTGATTCTAACCCACTAATCCATGTAACCGTGATCATTCAATTTAATAAGCTGAACCGTCTTTTTCTTTTTCCTCGACTCTTCCCGTTACGCGGTGTCGGCTTTCTTAATCCTTTGACGTTATCTGCAAGGCCAAGCTTGTGCATGTCCTTCCGGGCATTAAAGCTTTCATCCTTCTTCCACGTATTGTGCAGATTCCTCTCTTTTTTGTAGCCATGGTTAGGCATTTTTTCACAGTGTGATCATCAGGTCTACGTATAACATGTCCGTACCACCGCAGCTTGGACTCAATCAGTAATAGGTGTTGCTTTAAATCTCCGCCTTACGTTCGTTACGCACTTTATCTTTGAGAGGGACTCCATCCCACCAGCACAACATGACCATTTCAATAAATTATTGCTCATGTGTTTTCTTCTTAAGTTGCGTAGAGTAAAATAAACTGAAACATGATAAACAACAAAGTCGTATGCACGTCTTCAGAATGCACTCAAGACAAATCTGTTTGATTTTGGCAGACAAATCTCTTCCATCTACAAAAGTCAAAACTATTTTGACGTTGATGAGCACATTGTCTAGGGGAAATTTCCCTTGTCATTTTATCTAGCTGCATCACATAATAATTATAATTATTACAAAGTGAGTGTTGTCTTGTAAGATGAGCACGTGCCGTCCACACGCTTTGGCAAATTTCAGTGTTTATTTATCTATGATGATGGTCTGATACACACCGCTCCCACGTGTAATGCACTTTATCTATCCATACTTCTCTACATCTTACAATGTGTCGACTTTAATTGTATTTATTTCCTCTTGGCATATCTATCTATGTGCTTCATAACATTTTTTCTATGAATAGACTTTTAATTTGTTGCCATGTCGTACTGTTGTACAGCTGCATTTGGCTTCCTACGCAAATAGCAATAGATTTCCAGAAGAATTTTCTTTTTCTAAATGTAAGAACCCAATAGTTTCATAAACACCTTGGATATTTACATCGGAAGACTAAACAAGTTTGAAAACATGAATATAACAATGTTATCGATGAGTATGATAAACTCATGTCGGTGTTATCTAATTTATTATAGGTATGTTAGATATACCTGTCTCGCAATGTATGAGCCTACCTATTACCTACTTCTGTTGTTGTAAATAAACAAATGGTCGGCCATCTTGGCCGCCATGTTGTCAATGAAACGTCAACGTGACGCGCGCAAGCGTCAGCTGATAGCGATACGTGATTCTCGAAGCTGAACTCTAGTCGATGCAAATAAAATGTAACCGCTCCGCTACAAGCGTTGCTCAGCGATATGTCCGGTGGCAAAACGCACATAATACCACTTCATCATATAAAATCTTCATCATACACTCGATTTTCATAACGATCGATAGCTGCAGCTCGATCCGGTTTTAGATCCACAATACAGAACAATAAAATAGGATTTGTATTGAATAGCACGTTTGTTTTGGAATTTAAATTCCACAGGCAACCTGAACGTTTCCTTGAATAATACTAAGAGTGCTGATTACTCATTCCTCCTGTTACTTACTTTTGTTTCAGGAATATTTGAATCGACTGTTTTCTTTGATAAAATCCTTGACTGTAAAATAGATTCAGAAGTAAACGATAATGACGAACGAGGAGACAGGCATGGTATTATTATTTGGCGGATTATTGTTATTCAGGCTTCGCGAGCGCGGGTTCAAGGCAAAGCCGCCATCAGCATGTGGGAGGCCCCTCTGTTTAGAATTATAATTTAACTATCAGTTTAATCTTGGTATCAGAAATCAATCTGAATTGTTGCAAATGTTTGGAGCAATGCTTTGTCCTTGAAATATAGGAAAATGCGTAGAGTTTTAAGCAGATCAGATATTTATAATTTTATACTTCTTTGTACAGTTTAGCAACACATGTATTAATAAAGTTAAATCGTGGTTACTTATTAACTGTAAGAGGAATGTTGTTTGTGAACGTTTTGCTAACAAAATTGATAATGGTGTCTTCAAGTCAGTGCTTCATGACGTCATTGAGTTTTTATATGCTCCTGTTGTGTTCGCTAGTCATTTTTTAGATGCGTCAACAACCATACATGGATTCCCAGCAATTATTTAGATACCAAGAAAAACCAATTTTTAGTCATTGTTCCAATTTATGTCAGCTTTTAGAACGATTAATTTAATTACAGAGTAAGATTCTTAATCTAGTTGTTACTGAAGATAATCGTTGAACTATATCCCGTAATAGACCTGACAAAACAGAATGATCCACAACAAGATCATATAACTAATTAATTAAAACTGTTCCATAATACTCACTATTTCTACAATCTAAACACTACAGTACATAATACTGTGGCTACCTGTATAAACAAACTCATTGAGGAAAACGTCGTCGATAAATTAAAACAATTGGGCATTCATTTTAAGCAGTAGATTATGAATGACAGTTTTAGCATTCATTCTAATTTTGTCTTCAAGTTTTTTGCTTTCCATAATCACCAATATAGCGTTAAAAAGCAAATGTGTACTCAGTAAACAGACTATCACTTTTATAGAATATTTTTTAAGATTCTTTTAAGATTACGTTGTCCACGAACTATTTATACTAATAGGATTTCATACCTGAATAAGAAATGAGTCGTACTACTAATAGAGTGTACAAGATCAAATAAATTGAAGAAGTCGTAATAGTAAAAAGGATGCTGTAAAATAACCGAGGGTTGACAAAGATAAAGTAGAAGACGATTCTAAAAAAGAACAGGATATAAACGACGTTAGTGAAGTTTAGCTGAATGACAAGGTTAATCATACAAATTAGTATTGACATTAATTAAATTATATCATAGGTATGCTTATACAAAATAAAAAGAAAGGATACAAATGATTTAGCGAATAATTTAACCAGAATAGCAGCGTTATTCATTTTAACAGTGCATACACCTATACTAAGAAGCTATAATAGTCACGATAATCTGTCAAATTATTTATTTTCATTAAAACTGTAAGTATCTGAATAATTTCTAAAAGTTAAGTTTTACTTGTGGAGGCCCACCAAAGTCAGCGTCAACTGGGATCACCCGATTGCCTTGAACTCATGTTCGACATTTTTTGCGAACTAACGCTACAACAGGATACATAGCGCGCCGCTGAGCTGGGCCCTTTAGTGGTTTAGTTGATGCCCTTGATGAATTTTAGAGAGCTTTTTGGGCCGCTTTATGGCCTGGAATCCGGGCGGGCCAATCTTTACAATTCTTTTTCCCTTTTTGGTCAGGCGATATTACTTACATAACTACCTCAGGTTTAAATTTCACTAGAACCGTGCGAATTTCCTGCAGCATATGTAAGATGCAAGAATAAAACTGACGAAAATGACGTCACACAAAATTGCAATAATTGAAGGTAACGTCAGCAATGTATAAGCTACGTTACGCTTGCGGAAATTTGTCTTTTAATTAGATGCTAGTAATAATAACTTTATGATCGTAACGCGGTGATAAGACTCGAGTCAATTAGAATTGAGTCATGTAGAGGACACACGAGTTAGTAGTATAGGTAATATTGACGGTCTAATGTGTACAGTAAACATGGCTGCTGGTTCACGGAACGCGCAGGCTCCAGATGAGTAGGTACGAATAAATTAATTATTTATAAAAGGCGAGCCTAACCGGAGCTAAATTTGCTTCTTACGACAACTTCAGAGACGACAATTACAATAAATATTGAATTGAACGTACGTTTTTTAAGAACTGGAAGAAACGACAGTGAAGCATGTGACATTTCCCGCACACTGCCAGCGTCCGAGGATTCTAAAGAAATCATTGTTATTACAATATTGTTAGGAAATTTGCTATGAGAAACTTACTGGAATATAGGCTTTGTATGAAGATATGTTGCATAATGGTACACGGCGTGGCATCAACAGCGCTGTCAGAGGAACAACACGTGTGACGTTCCCGGCAGGAACCAGTCACGTCGCGGAACTGTAACGTCGCCATACAATCTGCTCACCGCTGATATGCACTAGGAATCACAACGGTCAACCTGAAATTGCAAGCAATAAGCTAACCGCGATATTTCGATGCGTCCAATCTCGTGCGGCGCAAGACTCGCGGAAGGCCTCAACGTGACAATTTTTGCGGAACCGTAATTGTTAGTCAGGTGATCCGCTGGGACGCGCCGGTGTGGAAATGGCGATGCGGTGTGTAGCGCGGTCGTCGGTGAGGCACTGACGGCTCGCCGGCTGCCTGCCGCCGGCCGCTCCTGCATTGCGGCGCGCAGCCGCACTCGCGCGCGCATGACCTTGGCATTGAACTTGGCAATGGGCCGGCGCGGCGTGTGGTGCGGGGCGCGGGGCGGCCCGCCGGGGGATGGTGATGCACCGGCAGCTGCACCGCCCCTCTCCCGCCATCCTTCCGTCATCGCCACTGCCCGAGCCCAACTTGCAGAATACAAAGTACTGATTCCAGTCTTCAACTGTACAATGCGAAGATATTCGTTATGCCAGCTTCTAGTATATACGCGATCGTGACACGCCGTTTCCGTTGTCTTATTTACTTTTTATGACAGAAGCGCTCAGATTGTAATAGGTGGAACACATGATTCTATGTATAATTGATAGTGGTGTTAAACAAAAAAAAAATGCACTAGACAAATAACTAGGATTATAGTTTTTGAATAATATGACATATTTTTTTGGATATTTGCCCAAAGTGATTAGTTTTTGTAATGGTCTGTTTGTATTTAAATTTTTGTGGAGTTGCATTTGAGAATGAACATTTTAAAATATCTAGGTAATTTGTGGAAATTTAATTAAAATGGCGTACATAATTGGAATTCAAAATAGTGTTTATTTTGGTGAACAATACATAGTTGTATTATATTTTGGCGGAGTAACAAAGAGCGATCATGGTGTTTACTCGTGCGACGCTTGAGGCACATCTGATGTAATATCGGTGGAGCATAAAAACTGGTCGCACTTGAGACTTTAGTTACCAACCGGCGATTTATTAAGACCGCAATCATTTCTTCAATAATTACAAGTTTACGATATCCAGAAGAATTCAATCTATAAATAACGAGTCACAAGTGGAGTATGCAATTGTTATAATGATATTCAGGTACGAGCTGATTGATTTAAATGTCGTAGTTATAAAACATAATCAGTCGTGGGTGATGAGCTATCTCCCTACACGTGTCGGGGTGCGAAGGCTGCGGGGTGCGAGGGGCGCGGGGATGTAGGGGTGAACAGCGGGGGATGTTGGAGATCGATCTGGATGCGCGCGCACCTCGTTGCTAGCTACCCACTCTAAGGCCACATAGATCCCGGGCTGCCTAGGTACTTTAGGTCTCAATGCCAAGCACTAACTCGATACATCTCTGCTATAACGAATATACCAATGTAGGTAAGTACTTGTTCTTCCTTCGCTTTAAGTTATCGGCAAATACATAGAGGAACTATTAGAAACTTTTGTCTTTGTCTTCATCTTTTAGTTTACTATAAGAATCACGTACAGAAATAAAATAGAAAACTCGGTTTTCATGCATAATTATTATCTTTGCCATTTCCGATTTCTATTACAATGCATTTATCGTTAACTTATACATTGTGTAAGATCCAATTACAACTACCCACAAGTGTATTACCTTGAGAAGTATTATTACGAAGTACCCGAGGAAGCTCACAAACATCAATTTCACTTATAACTTTGATAACAGTGCACTGAACTTTGCGTGAACAAGATTGATTGTATCTGTACTGTTTTTATGAGCCTCAAGCTGAACCATTAGGTTCTGTATTGTTGTGTTCTATTCTTTTGTAATTTTAAAGGTCATCTACGCTCCTATTTTTACTAAATGAAGTGTCTAGAACTTTTAGATTTCTCTATCTAGTTCCATGGAAAGTTCTCGCCACATTAACCAAAACTTCAGATGATTCGGTTAAGTAATTATGTTTTCCACTTAATATTTTATTATACTTAGAACTGTAGCTGCATCATTGTACCTACATCAACGCCCGCTGCACGCCGCGCGCGCCGGCAGACTGGCGAGCCGCCGCGGGCACGCGCAATGTTTACGTAGGGCTCCGCTGCCGCTGCCACCGCGATGGTGGCGCGCCCTCTCGTGTTTTCAGTGTAACTAACAGTGACTACGTACCGCGCTCTGATTGGTCAATGTAATTTTTATATGTTTTTGAATCTGCCCACAATTGGGATTTTGTAAATATTTAGTATAAAAGTGACTGTTCCTAGAATAAACCAGAACATTCTATCGACTACCACCGATCGTTTTATTTCCAACACAACGCAACCTGGTGCACCGCACAGTGGTGACGCCGACGTGATCCTCAAGGAGTAGCCAAAGTTATCCTCAAGCACAAGTGTCGCATCATGGACCATCAAGGAAAAGAAAAAGCCAGCGGTCGTAGTGATTCTACAGCACTACAAGTTCCAGAGGTAGCCGGTATTTCGCTGTCGCTGAGGATTCCAGCATTCTGGCGCGACCGTCCCCGTTTATGGTTTGTCAGTTTCGAAGCCGCCACGCATGATTTGAAAAAAGGACAGCGGGAACTCGCACAAATGGTCGTCGCACGATTGGAAAAGCAAGACGTAGATCAAATTTGTGACCTGATATATGACCCGCCAACAGAACACCACTACGATTTATTGAAGGAACGGCTAATATCAGTTTACGAAGAGTCAGAGAATCGGCAATTCCAGAAACTATTGTCTGACATGGAGCTCGGCGACCAAAAACCCTCACAGTTGCTGCGGCGCATGCGAAATCTAGCGCGTGATAAGGTTCCAGACTCCACGTTACGACTGATGTGGATGAATCATCTCCCAGCTCAGGTACGATCTGTTCTCGTCGTCACCAAGGAGACCACCTTAGACGAATTATCCCTACTGGCCGACAAGATGACTGAACAAGCTCAGGAAATCACAGCCGTATCGTGTGAGCAACAACCAACTCAACCACGAGGTGATACACAGAACCTGATTGAAGAAATAAGGAAGTTATCTCTCGAAGTAGCCTCACTAAAGTCTTCTCAGCACCACAACTGCCATTGTCGATACCGCGGTCATGGAAATTCGTCGCAGCGATCACGACCCCGCGCACGCTCAAACCCACGTGTGTCGTACCGCTCACGCTCACGCTCAGGTACGCCGTCACCATACTGCTTTTACCACAGAAAGTTCGGCAGAGACGCTAGATGTTGTCGCCAACCATGTTCTTACAAGAAAGAACATCAAAAAGAGACGGAAAACTAACACAAGCGCTGGATGCGGCGGACTCCGGCGTTTACGAAAAATCATACCGCCTTTTTATCTATGACAAAACGTCGAGACTTACTTTCCTGGTAGACACAGGTGCTAATATATCTGTCTTACCACGGAACAAAGGTCAGCGGATGAAGAAACTACCATTCACGCTGTACGCCGCTAACAATACCGTCATACCCACCTACGGTGAAAAAACACTGGAACTAAACTTAAACCTACGCAGACCATACAGATGGAAGTTTGTAATCGCCGACGTCAGCAAACCAATCATCGGAGCTGATTTTCTCAACCATCACCAGCTCGTTGTTGATCTACGGCATCGAAGATTGATTGACATGACAACCCAACTGTCTGTCATGGCACCCGCCCGAGTATCAAATGTGCCCACGGTACGTAGCGTTGATCTACAACAATCATACCACGACATTCTTGCTGAATTCCCCGGCACAACCCGAGTGACGTCAATGAAGCTAAGCCCGAAGAACAACGTCGAACATTATATTGAGACCACAGGACCGCCGATACATTGTCGAGCCAGACCTATACCACCGCACCGCTACAATCAAGTCCGACACGAGTTCGAGGTCATGATCAACCAAGGCCTATGCAGACCAAGCAAAAGCCCATGGTCAAGCCCACTCCACGTGGTATCGAAGAAAAATGGTGACCTACGTGTCTGCGGTGACTATCGAAGGTTGAACTCGGTAACTACACCTGACCGTTACCCGATACCTAGAATCAAAGATTTCACCTACCACCTGGCTGGCAAGAAAGTACTATCAACCATTGATTTAAATCGCGCTTACCAACAACTAGTCGTCCGAGAACAAGACATCGAAAAAACTGCTATTATTACTCCGTTTGGACTGTACGAATTCCCGAGAATGTGTCCTGGCCTTAAGAACGCTGGACAAACATTCCAACGCTTTATCCATGACGTCCTACGTGGATTAGATTTTGTTTTCCCATTCGTGGACGATTTATTATTGGCGTCGACGAACGACAGTGAACACCGAGAACATTTGCGCATTGTACTCAAGCGATTACAAGATAACGGGATAACTATAAACCCTGCAAAATGTGTGTTCGGGCAGAAATCAGTGAAATTTCTCGGATACACAGTGTCAAGCGAAGGCATCAGACCACCTGAAGAGAAGGTCAAGGTCATCAACGACTATCCAAAACCAAAGACAATTGAAGGATTACGAAGTTTTCTTGGAATGATTAATTATTACCGTGAACACATTCCAAACGCCGCAGCTGTGCAAGCGCCGCTCAATGTATATCTACATAACTGTAAGAAACGCGACAAGACAGCAATCAATTGGACAGATGAGTCGTCGCTTGCATTTGAAAAGTGTAAGGAGAGCCTACGGAACGCCGCACTGCTCGCACATCCCTGCCACGCCTCCCCACTCGCAATAATGAGCGACGCATCCAACAGTTGCGCTGGCGCAGTACTTCAGCAACACGTAAACAACGTGTGGCAACCTCTAGGATATTTTTCAAAGAAATTTTCGCCTACTCAAGTGAAGTACAGTACCTATGACCGGGAATTACTCGCAATATACATGGCAATGAAGCACTTTCGAAAAATGTACGAAGGACGCGAGTTAATTGTGTTCACCGACCACAAGCCGCTTACCTACGCTTTGTCAAAAATATCATCGGACAACGAGACGCCACGAAGAACTCGCCAGTTGCTATTTATTAGTGAGTTCACTACAGATATTCGACACATCAGTGGAAAGGACAACGTCGTAGCCGACGCACTATCACGCATCGAGACAATTACCTGCCCTACCGCCATCAATTACGCAAGTTTGAGAGAAGCTCAAGACAACGACAAAGAATTACCCACATTGAAAAAACAAAGTAATATTCAATTGAAGCAAATTACTTTGCCAGACTCGGACGATCAGATATACTGTGAGACATCAACTGACATCGCACGCCCGTACCTACCAACGGCATTCCGATTAGCTGCTTTCAACGCGCTGCATGGAATAAGTCACCCTGGAGTCAGAACAACGCGCAAGCTCATGCAAGGTAAATACTTCTGGCCAAGCATGAACATAGACATTGGCAAGTGGGCTAAGGCATGTATAGCTTGTCAACGAGCAAAAGTGCAACGACATACAAGCAGCAAACTATCAACATTCGCACCTACCGAGCGCTTCAAGCACATACACGTTGATATCGTAGGCCCGCTACCCACATCAGCGAGCGGTCATCGTTATTTACTTACCATGATTGACCGCAACACACGATGGCCCGAAGCTACGCCCATACTGGATATGACTGCTGAAACCATTGCGAAGACAGTATACGAGACCTGGATTACGAGATTTGGATGTCCAGAGACGCTGACAAGTGACCAAGGCCGTCAATTTGAGAGCAACCTGTTCAATGCCTTAACCAACTTATTAGGCATTCACCGTGTGCGAACTACGCCATACCACCCACAAAGCAACGGCATGATTGAACGCTGGCACAGGTCACTCAAAGCCGCGCTCACCGCACGTCTAATAAAAGGAGGTACGTGGATCGATGAGCTACCAACCGCGCTGCTCGGACTACGCACCGCTTGTCGCACCGACAATGGAGTTAGTGCTGCGCAGCTCACCTACGGGTATAGCCCCAGGCTACCAGGTGATTTCTTCTCATCATCATCACGAAGTGAAATTATGGACTCGGAATACGTCGACAAACTTCGCAAGACCATAGAGAGTTTGAAACCGACGCTAAAACAACAGCATAGAAACAACCGTGCTATATTTGTCCACTCTGACCTAGACACCTGCAAATCGGTTTTCATCAGAGTTGACGCTGTTCGCAAGCCACTACAACCAACGTACGATGGACCCTATCCAGTGTTGAAGCGAGAGAACAAAGTGTTTACGCTGCAGCTACCAAGTCGAATAAGCACAGTGTCAATAGATCGACTAAAGCCGGCTTATACAGTCAACGACGCCGCCGAAGTCCCACCAGCATCGACACATGTTGCTGACGATCCTGTGAAGAAGACCTCGTCCGGACGGATTGTCCGGCGACCCGCACGCTTCGCTTGAAGGGGAGCACTGTAGCTGCATCATTGTACCTACATCAACGCCCGCTGCACGCCGCGCGCGCCGGCAGACTGGCGAGCCGCCGCGGGCACGCGCAATGTTTACGTAGGGCTCCGCTGCCGCTGCCACCGCGATGGTGGCGCGCCCTCTCGTGTTTTCAGTGTAACTAACAGTGACTACGTACCGCGCTCTGATTGGTCAATGTAATTTTTATATGTTTTTGAATCTGCCCACAATTGGGATTTTGTAAATATTTAGTATAAAAGTGACTGTTCCTAGAATAAACCAGAACATTCTATCGACTACCACCGATCGTTTTATTTCCAACACAACGCAACCTGGTGCACCGCACAGAACCAAAATTGTATTAAGTAACTACCTTAACAAATATTTTTGTGTTATATGAGAATGGAAATTGAATTTATAATATATATTTGGTAGTTACGAAACGTAACAAATAATGCATATAAAATCGAAATTGGTATTTCGATTTTATATGCATTATTTGTTACGTTTAGATCAAGTTAGAGAACTGTTTTCAAAGCTGAACGTCAAAGCGTAGAAGCGAAACACATATCCTTTTGAAAACATAACTGAACCTAAGTTATTGCCTTGAGGTATGCCAATTTTATATAAGCCCTATTTTTGTTAAAACGGGACAAACCAGTGACACACTATTTAGTTGTACGTTAACTGGAATCGTGGCAACCCCTTTTCTTTTCCTTGTGCGATGCAGAAACAAAAAACCCAGACGACTAAGGTCCTTATTGCGTGGATACTCGATAGTTAGTTAATCGTAAGGCTTACAAAGATTTTAAAAAAAACTTTAGTAAATTAATTCACACTAAACAGAAAACGTAACGTAACGATATTGATGTATGATGGATAGAATGAAAGAAACAGATGAAAATCTTATGACATATTGTAATAACGTAGGAGTCATCCGAGGAGAATGGATGACTGAGTTGTGGTCAGCTTGTCATCTAGTCGTCAATTGCGACCCACTTTGATCTTTTTTTATGTCGAATGAAAACTGTTCAATTTTCCTGTAACTTCTTTCGTTACGAACGTTACAAAACAAGCATAGGAACTCGGTATTAGTATGTATACAATTTTATAATAATAACTGCTGTTTCGAGTTTTCTGCATTGCATACTGCAAAGGGTAATCAAAATGCCGCAAGAATACGTCATGTCTGGATTCCTCAAAAGGGTAAGGGGAGAGGTGCTATTTTCGTACGTTCATATTCACTTGAGACGAAACTGAGTCCCAGGGTCGAGCTTGGTTTTCTGCAGTTTGCATTGAGGAAAGATTTTAACTTATTTTAAACAGGGTCTTGGTTTTTCTGCGATTCACCGTATTAGGAATATGTATAGATACCTTAATTGCTTCTAGAAGAAATGGCCCGTAGGCGGCTAATGCATAATTTATTAACGCAGTTCAAGACAAAGATCAACGAAAATTATTATTGAAAGACTTCCTTTCTTTGAATTCGAATTGCTTACTTAACCTCATCGTATTTATGTTGCTTCTACTGCTTAAAATATGATTTCAATTTTCTGTTCCATCTTGAAAATCTTACAAATTAAATAAACAGCAGGTAAGATGTACACGTGTATTTATAAATTATGTTAAGTATATCATCCGGCCTTTCAGAAGACATTTGACCTTTGTCGTGTTCTTTTAAGGTTAAAGGTTGAAGGGATCCCGAGCACAGTTAAATAACTTATGTGCGCGTTACAAAACATTTCTAATTTCGGAGTTTCTTTTCTGCTTTCGGACTTCTTGTTCTTAGCTTTTTCTTGGAGTTAAACTTTATGCCTCCATTATATTTTTCTTGTACCTTTGTACGAGTTTGCCTTTCTCATCATTATCAACTTACAAAAGTAATTTTTTTATAAATTACTTAACGAACACTCTACAAACATTTTCTACAAGGTTCACGCCTTCACCTGTCATATGAATGATGCGTAGTTTATGAATATTGTCCAATTTTCTCTCCACAACCCTCAATATTAATGAGCTTACTTAACATAAAAGGAGCAAAACTTCTCCCCAGGAAAGATTAATGGATTCTGCCACTATATGTATAATTTTCTGTATAAGTTCTTTCTACGTCAGAGCGGTTAAGCCAGTACATGAGTTATATCTTCAGTAATCGACAGTTTATGAATAATGCATTGTGTTTAGCAGAAACAATAATTATGGTTTTATTATCCGCACGTGTCGGCTATATACTCAAGTGCAATATGATGAAAATTCAACACCTGAACAAGAAATTGATCACTTGTGATTGCTTAGTCACCAAGTGTGTCAACATCTCATGTTTATGAACTTTATCAAACTGAGGTCTCTATCTTTAGAACAACTTTCCTGTTTTAATACTTGTGGTGTTATGTTTACACTGACTTTTGACCTTCAAATTACATGTTGCGTCATTTTAATATGCCTATTTATTTCATTATGAGTTTTATGTTCTTTATTAGCATGACTTTCTTGTTTTATTTCTTCGACATAAACATCATTAAGTTCTTGAACATTATTTTTTTCTAACTGCATCAAATGTAGCTTCTTCCGAACTTGCATTAATGCCTGCATTTCCAATAACATTACTAACATTACTTCTTAAGTCCAGATCACAAAAGGCACAGACGCACTATCGAACACGGATTATATCCAGGCTTCTACTGCGTATAAAATTACGGCATACGGCGTCACAGTCGCCCGGGTGGAGTTGGCCTTGCCCTTCACGAAGTCACACGAAGCGCGAATCGATCGGCGCGAACCAGCTGACCCGCCCTGCCTCTTGTAAACACTGCTTTACCATCAATGGGCGCTTATACTTTGTTTGGGAAACGCTTAATACTTTTAGAACATGAGGTAAGTATAAATAGGTAGGGGAGTATATTGGGAATCATATTTTTGGAAAACAATGTCACCTTTTTCACCTGGAAAGGGGTTTTTTTTAATTTGTTTTCAATAAAGCCAAAGGTGAGTACGCAAAACGCTTGCGAGTATCTAAACAGGTAACCGAGACGACTCTAGAACATAAAGGGCCATTGAAAAAACGCCCTGGATGTGGGTTTTAGTCAGTATGTGTCTGACAGTCCGTTCCGTTCCACCCAGAGCGGGAGGACATATTTGATGATTTTTCCAATTCATAAAAAGGGTTAGTATGCAAACATAGGTTTGTTTGTAAGCAATGGATTTATAAGGGAGCGCTTTGTCTATGTGACATGCGATCCTTTAGTTGCAGGTTACGTAATAGTCACTAACCTAACCTAACTATCGACCCTGCTTTGTCATGTGATGCCAGTGGCATTGCACAACGAATATGTTTATTTAGTTTTTTTTTTATATTTATTTTAGTTCAATGTCACACGAATTTTCTTTCATTTTTATGTGTGGGTATATTTTTTTTTGTAACTTGTGAGTAATATTTTGAAAATGGAACATTAATTTTAATTTTCTGTTGTCTTTTTGTTTTGCTCATTTACATGATGGACATAATGTTTATTATAGGTACCTAGATACTTAAATATCTGTGCTTAAATGTTTCAAAGTAAGTATAAAAACTATATTTTTATACTTACTTGTTAGTACAGTTATATTGTTAGTACAGGCTATTCTTCTATTATTCTTTCACGAAGTGAATCATTACGAATATTGCTAAGTAGCCGTTATAGACCCGCTGTTAGGTACTAAAATCTTAAAAGTTTCGATAATGATAATCTTAAAAGGTTTCCTACCCTCATTCTTGTTTCTTGAGAATTAATAATGATAATGTACAGACGTCAGCATATCAGCCTACCCGAGTCTGTCAAATTTCCCAATAGATTATGAACTTTCGCTTTTTGTGTTTGGTAAAGTAAAACGGAAAAATAAAAGATGGAAATGTATGAGCACACATTTGACAGATTGATGAAATAGACAATAAAAGTGAGTAGTCTCTCAATAAAAGTAAGAGCAAAATTTTAATTAAAAAAGCGGTGGATCGATTCAGCTAGGTAATCCTTTTTTCTTATGTTTGTAATTTTTCCAGGACAAGGTTATAATTTGTACTTTTCCGTCCGGAGCCGTGGCAAGTCACTAGTTCAAAATGATTATAGAAAACAAGGGTTAATGTTAGATTAAAAAAATAAATATTATAACTAGATTCATAGCAAGTTATTGAAATAAAATAAATAGAACGTACAGATGCCAGCAGGTCAACTTACCCCAATCTGTAAAATTTTACCAAACGAACATTAACCTTCCACTATTGTGATAAGGAAATGAAAATCTTATAAAGAAATTTGACAGTTTCAGTAGGTCGATGTGCTAGCGTCTGTATCTAAATAAAAAATACCCTCAAAAGAAGAAAAAAACCTATTGTGTATTTTGTATGGTAAGCACTCTCTGAAAAGGTCTTTCTTTATTTTTCTTGTCCGTATTTATCTTTTGTTAATAATATTTATTTTCCTTGCCCCTATTTTTAAACATGTTTCCTTTTACGACGAAAAAATACGACAAAAAAATTCAGTTGATTCCTAAATATAACATTATGATGTTTTAAAATGAAGCCCTTCATATATGCCAAAATTAAATTAAGGAAGGATAATGTTAATTAATAAGGAAAAAACAATACAATCAACAAAACTACCAACCTATTTACATAATATACTAATTTATAAAGACTTCTAATGAACGGGAGGTTCAGGACAAATCATTGTGGGCCTATTGACTGACTATTTTGAGAAAGGTATACGTCAAAAAAAAATTTTTTTTGTCCGTGGGCGGGTAGGTTCGGTCGATAGTGGGGAGATGAGCCGCCCACTAGGTACCTCGAATCACCCCACAGCTTCCCCTGACCCAAATAGAGGGGGATGAGTCACACACACAAACAAACAAAGGGACAAAACACATGTCAATATTAATGGGTATATGTTGTCACTTACGGAGAGGATGATAAATAACAAGCAATTTGATATTTTGTACTTGTGAAAGAGTATTATGAATATTCTTTTGTATCGTGGTCACAAAGCGGCCTTTGTTGTATTTTTTTTATTTACAAGATTTTTTGATCTTCATAACTTTATTTTATATTTATATACATTATTATAATTGGAAAACTAAACTAACAATAGTTTGTAACGGGACATCAAAAACTCTTTGACATTTAATTATGGTAATGTGCCCAAGATAATAACTGAAGAGGTGAAAACCATTGAAATATATTATTAGTTTTACAATAACATTATAAAATTGAAGTAAATATAGATGAAAAACTGTCCTATAAAATATCCGCACGTACCTACCCATAGATGATGTAAACGTCCAGTCATCTTGCAAATGTGACGGTATGGACGGTAAAATTATTTTATAATAAAAATAGAAATACCTTCTGTAGAAAATAATTCCGTTCTAGTAATATTGGTACCAAATCCATGCGCCCATAACGTGCATAACAAGTTTAACAATGAAATAATTATGTTAAACAATGAAATAATTTCCACGACTGAATCCTTATACACTTTTCAAATAAAAGACCTAAGCCACCACCGCAAGGTCTAGATTCTGTCAACCATCCATTACATCATCCGCCATTACACATTCGTAGAAAAGTGATTAAAAATGTGCTAAGTTTATGTGCCGACATAGATGTGTGACGCAAGTCGTAACTCCATAAGCATAGACAAACAAGGAATAGACTCTAAAGCGGCCTTAAATATTAAAGTTAAATTATGGGCAGTTCCACGTCCACCGGGGGTTGAAAACTTGTGCAAACGAGCTCCACGACCGCAGTAAACATCTTACAACAGACAGCACAAGCTTTTGAATAATGTGCTGATGTGGCAAAATGCCGGCCACAACTTTGTCAAAGTGACAAAATGGAATCCATTAATATAACTAAGAGTTTCCAATACATATACAAGGAATTTAATATCATACAGAACAGGTATTTGTTCAGAGTACTTTGACTCCAGCACTATTAACGATACTTAACATGCGGTACAAAAAGCCGCACAAAAAGTGGGTATTCGGTTAATAGTGTGGAAGCAAACATCGGCGTCTAACCATCCTTGTGGGATTAAGATTCGTTTTAAATGTGAACACAATGAATCCAGTTCCCAAAACAACGTCAAAACTGTATGCTCAGACGATTAGCGTGCAGAGCGAGTGACGCGACAAGCTGCGCAACGTGAGCTGAGCAATTTCGCGCAATGAACAAATCGTTTGTACTACCTACGGCAATGTTACCTATCTGTCGTTTAGTTCCTGTTGTTATTTACGAGCATCGAATAACATCGCTTGTCTAATTTATTCGTAGCGTGCAAAACGACGCAAGATGAGAGCGGCGCTATGTAGGTATACCTATGTACGTGGAAAGCGTGATTACAAACATTACACAACTGATCGATTTTTGCATCAAACGGCACGCGGTCGCGAATGTCTTTAGGAAATGGTGTTATTACCTTTGTCGGTGAGTCCGTGGCTGTGCTGGGATTCAGGATGCATGGCACTCGCGACGGTTTATGCGCTTTTGTCCCTCAAGTTGTTTCCAGAAAGAGGGCGGCCGCGCGAGAAGAACCTACCAACGCGGCGGTGCGCGGCAGAATCGCTCGGCCTCGACCTTGGCCGTCAAACCCGCGCATGCGTCGCGCGCACCCCCCGCACCGCGCGCCTGCTCTCCCCCCTGCCAATTATGTCATTATGATGTGCTGCCGAGTTTCCAAACACAGTCGCGCTCTGTTGGAGCTGGATCCAGATTTTTAATAAGGTCAAATGATGTAGGTAACCACATTCTTGCAGTTGAAATCAAATATGTAGTTATGTAGTACGAAGACGCAATGCGCTGCGCCCCCACCGCCGACCGCCGGCCGCACGAAGTATCCTATACAAACTAAGCAGATTTTGACATTGGCACACTATTGTAGATACTGCTAATCATGTAGGTAAAATGCGATTCTCAGTTTTATCAATCGTTTGTAAACATGAATATGTATTCAAAGTGTAGCGGCCAGAGGAAATGGGCAGATACGTAATCAAAATAAACACTGATGTTTTTTATTTACGTATTTATCAGCTAATGACTGTTTTCATGAAAAAAATAATCCAATTAATAGTATTTTGTTGATATGTCCTCAATTTCCTCGTAATTATTGGCAAATGGGTTGACGTAAGCTGTTTTTTCGTAGTACAGTACTTTACATAAACAATCAAATTGATGTTATGTAGGTTAGTTCCTATGGGTAGACCTTTACAAATCCATTATTCACCTAAATATATTAGGTACATTTCATATATAGAAAACGAGTAAAAAATAATTACTCAGGCAACACCCGAGAAGGACAACTGAAATCACCGAATTAAATGTGGCAAAACACTACGTTTATCTCCTAAAATCTTAAAGGTTTCATAGATAAGGACCGGTATAAGTAATCCGCTGGGATTAGACAAGGACAAGGGCCTCCTTTATTAATTCGTCGTATCTTTATCCCTATCGTCACCAATTACGGATGGGGGACACCGATTACGGATTATATTAGTTACTATCTTAATTTACCAGAGCTATGACTCCTCTCTATTAATTTATATAGAGTACCCACATATTTTCCTACTCCTCTGCTATTTTATTCTGATTGATTTCGTTATAGGATCCATCCAGGCAGTCAAATTCTCCGGGACACTTGTCGTCACACTGGTCGCCACTGTTGATTTTGGCTTTCAGGAGTTGCAGTGGTTTGGGAATAATGCAATGGGATTATCCCAAAAAAATGGAATCTTTAATGTCAAAATTGTGGAATTGAAATGCGAAAACGAAGGGACAATAGTATTAAGATTGAAAATAGTAGAGGACCTTTTACAGCCGCTCCTGAAAAAACAACCTACCCATAATTACTAGTATTGATTCATTTGATCGTATTTGGAATATGTAGCATTGTATAAATTCTGCACTAAAAACTGTTTTTGTACTTGCATCGACTCCCATAAAACTAAAACTACCGGGTCACACACCAATTCTACAAAAGGTAAATCGAAATTAGAGTACTCTTTTAAAATTATTGTGTTTCAATACCATGGATGAAATTATTTCGCTTTTTTGTCACGTCTTAAAAAATTAGACTGCCTATCCTTAAATATTTGTGTTGCCAACCAATTTTACAAAGACTACTCTTTTTTAGCAAATCAACCAATTTCACAAAATATAAAGTCAAATCATTGTGACTTTTGATTCAATTCTCACAAAAGTAAGACTACCTTATTCTAAACATAAGTGTTGCCAACCAATTTCAAAGATGAAGTCACCAACTCATAACAAGAGAACAGTTGAAAATTGCATGAACCTTCCGCAATTGGCATAGGAACAAGAAACAACACTTAATTATAAATCGACCGAGTAAATCCATACGTCGGAAGGTAATGAAATCTATAAATAATGCTAGCATCAGAGTGATGTAATCTGCCATTGTTGATATACCTGCACTTGTGTACCGAGTACATAGACGACTGCATAGGTAAATAATAAATACTTCAGTGTGTTGCGAATCACAAATTAAATTAGAATAATTTAATTAGAACAGCTTTGTTCAGTGCGTTGTGATTTCAGACTGAGTCTAGGTTTCCTGTTTATATCTAAGTTTATATCTTGTTAGTATCTAGCCTATTCATTTATATCCTAATCAATTTGATGCCCTAAAACAAAGGTTTTTATAAACCTAGATCAGGCAGGATGCTATATTTCAAGAATTGAATTTCACCTCGCATGTAATTTATTTAAATAACTAGCGACCCGCCCCGGCTCCGCACGGTTGCAATTTCTACTATATTATGCATGTTTTATACACATAAACCTTGCTCTTGAATCACACTATGTAATAAAAAAACCGCATCAAAATCCGTTGCATAGATTTAACATAGGGACAGACAAACAGACAGCGGCCGAGTTTGCTTTATACTATGTAGTGATAGTGATCATTTTTATGATAAAATTTGATGCGTTGAGAGAGATTTGGTGCAATATCAACAGTCAGCCTAATGATCCCTCTTCTAGGTCACAAGACCCCTCTCTGTGAGTTTTGTGGGATTGCTAGTCCATTACCCATGTCTTTATTTTTTTTTTTTTGCGTGGTAAAATCATCAAATGAGTCCTCCCACCCAGGGCAGGGCGGGAGGGACTGTCAGACTTGTACTGACTAAAATCCACGGTGTCCTTCACGAGCCCTTTACGTACCGGGGTTACGGTGATGGGTAAGTCCCGCGACCCCGGCAGGCTCTGATTACCCATGTCTAGTCCATCTTAAACATTTTAAATACACCTTATTCACTGTATTCCTATAGGTTTCTAATTGCGAATCTTGTTAGGTTAAACATGTTTGTACTTCATATTTAATCATATTAGTATTTCAATACCGGCGAATCTTATAAGAAGTCTTATAAGACATGCAAGAACTTGCATGCAAGTTTGATTACATTGCGGTTCTAGTTTGATCAGCTGAATGCGTTATCCATTAAAAGTCCGTATTGTAATCAAACTTGCATGCAATTTCTTGCATGTCTAAACAGGGCTTAATAGATGTAGGGATAAAAAAATAACTAAAATTTAATTTTATTTGGGTTGCAGACATTTTTTAAATTAAAAATTTCAAAGGACTGCTCGACCGTCCTCAAAATGTGTGTTCGAGTACTTCGTACATACCCACTTCGCTACTTATATTGGGGTAGGGGAGCAGATTTCTGATATTATTACTGCATACTTACCTACGCTACGGGCGGCGGGACGAACTGAATGCCTTTCTTGAATAATTGGAAGGAAATAGCACACAATCGAGACCGTTGGAAGGAATGGAGGGAGGCCGGCTCCCAGCAGTGGGACAGTACAGGTTAATAATAAAATAAAAATAATAATTTACCCACATACTAATGCCCAGTACTCACCCTTTTCCATTGTTCTGGAACTATCTTTACACTCGTGAGATGCTGCTTAAAATATATCTAATATTATAAAAGGATGGATGGATGGACAAAAATGTTTGTTACTCTTTTACATGAAAACTGGTGAACGGATTTGGATGTTGCTAATACCGTGGATACTACCTATAGGATACTTTTTATTCTGGAATGACGTTTTCGTGGGATTATTTTCGAGCCCTGACAAAGCTTTTTTTTTCGTAGTGAAATCATCAGAAGCAGGACGCATCCGCCTTAGAAGGAGCGGATGGGACTGTCAGAGTCGTACTTACTAAAATCGGTGTTTCTACTATAGCCCCTTACGTTCCAGGGTCACGGGGTCACGGTTACCTGTTATGACAAAGTCGCTGGCAACAGCTGGTAATTATTATGAAAATAGCAGCATAACTAGTTATTCAAAAAAAATTCAGGATCAAAAAATAAATTCATCACTCCAAATGAATGAAAATGAAGGTACAACTTCGATATCGTTAAAACGCTATTTAGGACGGGTAGCGCCATCTACAGATATTACTACAAACTAGTTTCATGGTGAAAAGCGGATACAGGTCGGTGTCAACTTCATATAGAAGTACTACCATTTTCACATAGATGGCAGTGCCAAAGAAATATCGAAAAAATACCGAAGATAGCATTGAGAAAACAAATTTAGTCGTATAAAATTATTTATCTTTTTTTTTGCGTGGTAAAATCATCAAATGAGTTCTCCCACCCAGGGCAGAGCGGGAGGGACTGTCAGACTCGTACTGACTAAAATCCACGGTGTCCTTCAATAGCCCTTTACGTTCCGGGGTTACGGTAATTCGTACAGTATGCAGCAGTCCCTTACGAAAGGCTAATAGTTTCTAAGTTTCCCCATAAATAATACTACTGCGGCAAAAGTATTCGGAAAACACATTTATTAAAATTATTTAGCGCGTAGTATCTGTCTACGGATTAAGCTGTAGAGCTTGCTACGGCGTAGGGCCTACGTCGTAGACATAAGGGCTGCATTTTATGTCTAGTATTTTTTGTTTTTGTTGAACTTAATGGTTTCCTAGTAGTGTTTAATATTAACAAACCTTTGAAGATTGAACAAGAAGGTTACTAAGAAGAGTCAATGGGTTGTCTTAAGTTGCTTAAATAAAACATATTTCAAAAATTACACTTTATTATTTTATTTACAGGGTTTTCCACAAAAACTGTTATTCTTTTTAACTTAAAATAAAACGTAATCGTTATTTTTGCATATTCGGAAAAGTACTTATTTATTTAATGTGCAAAGAAATATTTTTGCGTAATGAATGATTTTCGTTTCTTAATATTATTTATCGAATTCTTCTTTTACATTTCTTAGTAAAAAAAATACCTAACATCTTCATGACCAGTTTATAGTTATCAGATAATATTGAGGTTAGTGCAACATGTTTTATTTCCCATTATCTCAATTATAAGGGCCAGTTTTACCCAATAATAGTTAAGTAAACGAAATATTGGTACAAATTAGAACACAATACAATTTTATGATGTATGGATCCTTTGAGTTTCATATTTTGGACGAGAAATAAATCGTGTCTGGTAAGTTATCATTGAGATGTCCACTCCCCGTTGGTACAGTGCTCATGCTGGTGTTAGGGCTCACTGTCACTGGGTTCTCTTCTTGATTCAGTATCTTTTTTATCCTGTAAACATAATGATTAAATAGCGTGAAGGTATGAGTTATTCAACAGCATTTAAAAAAATTGGTTTGAGATGTGCTTGTCAGTAATTATCGTTGCGTTTTTAGGGGATATAATTTTAAAGACATTTGCGCGAGTTAGTCATACAACATTTTCACATTAGGTTTCAGGTCAATTATGATATCAATATATTTGTTTTTTTTTTTTAAATGTTGCCCCACACTACAAACTCCTGTATTGTGGGTAAATGTATCTTACCTAGTTTTCAAGCACAACGTAAGAAGTTTGTTGGCAGGCGCTTCGGCGAGCAGCCAAAGTAGGAGAGCGGCGATACAGCCCCAGAATATTACACCTGCTGTTGAATTCAACTGGAAAATATATAATATTATTTATTAGAACTTCTTTTTATTTAAATTTTCATGGAAAAATGTGGTACATCCGTGAAGCTTAGGACGTTATTTAATTTTGTTGTTCACTATATAGTTTTACTTTGGTGATAGTCAATGGCATTCGGTTTAAAATATTGATAAGCGTTACCACTTGAGCATTATTTTAATGGGCTATTTTACTGGATAAATGTAATTAGTCTGAAAGTTTTTATCAAAAAATTAGACCCATATTTTTTCTATGTTAGTTACGTTCACCAAAATTGACGAAAAACGCCGCTTCTAAAAATTACAAAACGTCTTTCGGTCGGTATAATTTTACAAGCGTTTGACGTCTCCCGCTCCCGAATTTTTAAGCTTATCAATATTTTTGTCAATATTCGTTGATTTAAAAAAAAACAAACGTGTCCATTATTTTTCAATGCTCTTACTGATCGTCTAAACAGATTTTCAACTTATTTATGCTGTAGAATACCCATATATTATGAATTGTGAATTTCTCATGTAAATGATAATGATAATTGTCTTAATGTTAATGAAAATTTATAGATCTTTGAACCAAATTGCACTAACATTTTTAAAGTGGAATACTGGATATAAGATTTAGATTTTTTTAAATCATAATTCATAATATATGATTCTGCTAAAATCTCCTTTTTAGACCTACTGGATCTAAATTAGATTAGTCCTGCATGATTGTCCTCATGACTTTGTCTATAAAAGAGACTGTGACCTCAAAGTTTGTTTTTTGTTATTCTTAAAGTAGTAAAATACGAAACACTGGCCCCATCTAAATAAAAAATATAATTGACATGTAAAAGTGTATTTAACAATCATTTTACAAAAAATAATATACTTTCATTTCAATAGAGTGACAGTTTCTCTGTCTCTGCAATATACTTACGATTTCAAAGTAGTCATTGTGCTGTGGGTTCCTCGTGATGAAGACGCCTCGAGTGATGAGCAGCGGGTGGGTCAGGTACAGCCCGTACGACAGCCGGCTCAGCGGCACCCACGGGTACCAACTCAGGAACGACTTTACTAGCGCTGGAACAACATAATATTTGCATATAGTCTCCGATAGGTTAGGCTGTGGTGTAGCAAATAGAAAAGTTCATATTTAGCCAACTGTATAATTAGGGGTGAGCCTTATGCCATCAATCGGCACTAATCCTTTTTCCAAGGCTACAACTGAGACATTCCTAATGGAAAAATCGAATAACACTATCCGACCTGGGATTTGAATCCAGGAACTTATGCGACCGCTAAGTTCGTGTTTGCCACCATAACAACGACTTGCTAGAACTACACGTTTTTTTAATACAGTATTTTTACTAGTTTTTAATTTATTATTTGTGAGTAAAAGACTTTTCGGGAGACATTAATCTATACGTGTTTACGCCGTTATAACACAGTGTGTCCTTCATAAGTTTTTTTTGTACACAAAACACTAGATAGTAATAGATAAATACTAGACCGGTGACATACACCGGACCGGACCGGACCGATACACCGGTCTAGTATTTTTGTGTAAAAAATATACGTACAAACAAAACTACCTATATCATGAAAAATCACAAATTCGTGAATAAGCTTGTTATATTACCTGGTTGTCCGTTCAAAAACATGCTCTTTTCGCGGCGGTTCGCGGTACCCCCGCGCAACCCGCGTCTCCATTTGTTGTAGACCCATTGATAATAGTTTGGCAATATGTATCTAATAGTACAGTGATTGCATTGTAATTAATTGTAAGGGTCAGCTCAGACCGAGACGTGACGCTGCGCGCACATTTCAATGGAGCTACTCAAAATCTAACTCTATTTCCTACACGAAAAGATACACCTTTCGCAACCCAGCGCGGCGCCGCGCTGCATATTAATAGCAACTCAAAATCTAACTTTATTTACTATACGAAAAGATACACATTTGCAGTTTCGATGTGTCACGCCGCGTCGTGTCTCGGTGTGAACAGACCGTAACGGTGATAAAATGTAATTAAAATATTTTTGGAACAAAATACAACATGGTGTAAAAATTATTGGAATCGATTCAGTTGCTGATTCTGAATTAACTATATTCAGGTTTCGCATATACTAAAAATAATGTTGTATGTACACAGTTATAGTAAATAAGAACCTCTAGCGACATCTACCGATACTCACGAACATGTCCGAACGAGCAGCAGAGTACTATGAGCGCTACTCCACACGCCCAAGCCGGCCTGTTGAGCGCGGCGTACACAGCGCCCTCTAACGGATGGTAACTGCGCCACAGGAATGTACTGCCCAGAACCATCACCACTAGCATCAGTGTGAGGGCAGCGCAAGTGCCCACGACTGACCATTTCTGAAAAAAATATATGATGTTGTGGTGTAAGTAAAGGCACTGACTTTTTTATGGTGCAATATCATCAACTAGAAGACTCATTTGATCGCCCTGTGTGGACCAGATGATGGTTTTTGCTCATAAATCAAAAACCACCGTATTCTTTCAGTTTCATTTTGCGTTTCAGGATCATGGTGCGCAATTAAGACAGTCCTGCTAAAAGTATTGGCTTTCATTCAATTCTATTGGTCAAAGACTGAACGAATATGTGCACTTTCAACATTAGTCACTCAATCTATATATATAAAAGGGGAACTGACTGACTGACATATCAACGTACAGCCGAAACTACTAGGGCTAGGAATGTGAAATTTTGCACACGGCTTCCTATTGTAATGTAGAGGAGCACTAAGAAGGGGTTTTTGGAAATTTAACCTTTAAGGGGGTGAAAAGGGGGATTTAGGAAAGTACGTAAACCACGCGGACGAAGTCGCGGGAAAAGTGCTAGTTAAGCATAATAATTAAACTCTAAGTATTTTCAAAGCTTTGGGTGAAAGAGAAAGTTTAAATTAAATTAAAAAATATATATATACCTCTGATCTCACAAATTGTCATTGCTTAAATTACGCTAGGTGGAGCGCAGTTGATCGCGGGACTGTACCTGAATTACCGTGACCCCGTAACGTAAAAGGCTATTGAAGGACACCGTGGATCTTAGTCAGTACGAGTCTGACAGTCCCTCCCGCTCTGCCCTGGGTGGGAGGACTCATTTGATGAATTTACCACGATAAAAAAAAGGTGGAGTGCAGTTGGTTGATGGCAACTTACTGAAAATAAATACCAACGGGCGAATACGTACGCATATTAGACTTCTATAGATTTAATATTGTGCTGGAAAAAACATCAGTAACCAGCGTTTTTGGCCAGTTGCGATTAGTGCCGCGGCATTGGCGATGAGTCGGAGTAATCAAATGTTCAACTCACTTGTCTAATCCTGTTCAGGTTCCCTTTACTGCTGTACGTGACGAACAGGTACCCGCTGAAGAAGCCCACCAGGTAAGCAGCGTACCGGGTGTGACTCTTTATATACGCCACATTGAACTCTCGGCTGGCGCGAGGGTCCATTATAAATCTGTAGATGAAAATTAAAACGAAAAGTTTGTATTAAACTGTTATTCGATTTTACTCAAGTTAATTACAGTAGCTTCCATCTCTTTTTAAAATTTACTTTAATTCTACAACTTTTATTCTCATAATCTGTCATAGTTTCTTTTTGTGTATTTCTTTGGAAAAGCTCTTTTTTCCTGTTTTGGATGTTCGCAAAATCAGAGCGATCACGCCCTTGGGTTTTTGACTTTGCCTTTTATTTGCGTATGTATCAATTTGGATGTTTGTGTGTGTTAATGTAATTAATCTCTTACTGAATTTTAATTGATCTTTTGAGATTTTAATTGTTTACGCCCCAGATTATAGAATGTCCAGATTCCTAGTAGGTCGCTGTCGCTGAAAATTGAAGCCAAAAATAAGGATAAAAATTATCCCCTTTGTTCGATTCCTACATAAAACAAGTGAATAGAATCCAGGAAAATAATGGTGTAAAGTGTAACAGTTGCAAGCATTACGCATTATGAAAGATCTAATAATGAAGCGCCATAGAGATAAACATCTAATTGTTTATGGCACAATGTAATGGCGGAAGACACGCTACGTCAGTTGAAGGGAAAAATTATCTTGAGAGTTTTTCGTTATGGGGTGTTGAACTGCCATTGACACAATCTTTTTTTTTCCATGTTCTATGGCAAAGTGTGTAATATAGAGCAATATAATCAGTTCCCACAACTGGTGCACAATCCTCTTCCTAGAAGGAATTGACGCATTGATAGCTATTATCGCGCAGGACTGGTGTGCCGTGTGTCACGGGTTTGATTCAAGTAGTTGTTCCGGGTCTGAGCATTTGTGTATGTGAGTTTAAATGTTTGTAAACGCACCCATGATACAGGTTGAATTCCTAGTGTGGGGCAAGGTTAATAACAAAAAACAATAACCTCGCGAGCTTAGTGCGGGTTAGCAAAACAAGAACCAAGACATATGTATACACAAAAATACTTACTCAAAAGTAAACAGCTGGACAGCAGACAATTCATAGACATAGTTGACGACGCCTGGTGTCACGAGAGCTGCGACTGATATGACGGCTGCGAGGAACAGCCCCAGCTTTGGCAGGCTCCTGTAGATGCAGTAGAGCAGGACTGTGACGACGAAGAAGTGGAAGTCGCAGGGAATGTACCACGCTGTTACTATGCACTAAAATAGAATTTAACAGTTATTGCTTTTTGTCCATATACTATCATAGATTTCGACGTGATAGTCCTAAACTTTACGTGTTGCATGCAGGTTAATATATATATGAGCATAAAATATCAAATGGTTGGAGAACATTTTTGGAAGAGTAGAAAATACTCGTAGATAGATCTCTTTAATATGTACACCGTATAAAATACAGATATCACAAGATTAACCTATGAATTGAATTAAATAATAAATTAGTAAAATCTATGTTGTGTTTCAAATGATCACTGTTATATATAAAATTGAGGCAACCTCAGTAAGTTATAATTATATGATCAACGCGTCAGAAAATCGTTTTTATGATTTATTAGATTTGTGCTTGTGCGGTTAAATGATTCAGACGGTCACGTTTGATTAGATGGTTTAGGGAAAAAAACACAAACATAATATTCTTACTGTTGGGACAGTCTTTCTCTCTTTTAGAGGTAGTAGAGAGTAGTTCCACTGTGGAAAAGAAATGGCGCTAGACGTCTTGTATAGCTCTGTCTCTTCCTCTCAGTGGAACTACTCTCGCTTTAAATGGTATGGTAGGCAATGGTATGGTATGGTATGGTAGTGGCATGGTAGGCCACTCTGGACCGAATTATAGAAAAACAAATTAAAATTAATGTAAATGATATAAGAAAGTATGTACTCACAATATTCTCCGTGTCGATATAATTGCTGAGCATGACGAGGTTGACCCACCAGTTCCTCCGACATAGTTCCGTGTCGTGGGCCACGGATCTGTTCCACAGTGGGCCAGTACCCGTGTAAGGATATACCGCACACACGTAGAATATTACAACAGCGAATGCAACCACCAATCTAATGGAAAATCGAAATAGTAAAAAAAAAGTAAATGTTATAAATGTAAGTAAATGTTTTATTACAACTTTTTTTTAATTATTATTTTTTTAATAAAAAGTCTTTTAAATTTTTTACCCCTGTACGGCTATTATAAGAAGAAAACAAATCTTAACTTTTTTTTAACTGGCTGTTTTACGCCAAAGACGGATGCCATTTAAGTTTTCTTTTCTTTTTAATTTGTATAAATTTTGTTAGTGGCCAGTTATTTTAAGTTTTAATTTTGATAAACAACCTTTTTAGAGTCCGCGGCACGATGTCATTTCGTCAAATTGTATTAGAAAAAAGTACCACGAATTTTCCACAGGACTTGCATCGTGGCGCGGAGTCGAATAATTATCCACCACTGATATTTTTTTATTGAAACTTTATTTTGGATGTTTTACAGGATGAGGATCATTGTTACGAAATAATATAATTTAACTTACCTCACGTATCTCTTCAAGATGATAAACAGAGGATTAGGAAACCTCTTGAATTTAGCGATGTTCGTGATGGTGAGAAAGCCAGATAATAAAAAGAAAGTGTCCACGAAGAGATCGTCGTGAAGTATAAGCAGACCAAGTGGAGTTTGAACTCTCTAGAAAAAATAAAATGGTTTAGTTTAGAAAGATTACTGTTAAAGATGTTGAGATGTTGTAGGCTATTAATAAAAATAAAGAACTTGCCTCGTCTACTGAGCGTGTAAGCACTATTTTTTTTTGAGATAGTTTCTCTTGATTCTAGCCTAGGTCAGAGGTGACAGAGACAAAATGGAAAATGGAGTGGGCCTATCTATATCTATACATAAAATAAAATGGCAGGAAAGTTAAAACTATACAATGTACATTGAATATTTTTTAAAGAATACTCGTACTTGGAGTGTGACCTACAATCTATACCGAAGTCTAAAATATAGTTTTTAGTATTTCTGTCTGTATATATGTCTGGGATAAACTCAAAAAGTAAACTGGACGGATTTGAATGTTTTTTTTTTTTAATAAATTTGTAGATCTGGAACACAGATGTGGAACTCCAAGAGCCCAACTACACTGTAACATATATAGGAACGACGTCTTAGTAAGAGTTGTTCAGTCTGATAAGCACTCTCTGTTGACGTATAAAAATTGAAGATCTGGAACACTTGTTGTGGAATTCCAAGCACCCAGCGACACTATCTTATATATATATCTATATATATAAAAGGAGAACTGACTGACTGACATATCAACGTACAGCCGAAACTACTGGGGCTAGGAATGTGAAATTTTGCACACAGCTTCTTATTATAATGTAGGGGAGCACTAAGAAGGGGTTTTTGGAAATTTAACCTTTAAGGGGGTGAAAAGGGGGAATTAGGAAAGTACGTAACCCACGCGGACGAAGTCGCGGGAAAAGTGCTAGTAGCATATATAGAAATGACGTCTTAGTAAAAGTTGTTTAGTCTGATGGGCATTTCCTGTTGCCTTACAGAAATGAAAGGTCTGGAACATCTCGAAACGTCTCGCGCATCCCGTTGTTTTCCTGTCCCCGGGCTCTTAGAATTCGACATCAGACGTTTCAGAACTTGACTAGACCCCGTTGTCGCTGGCATAAGCAACAGGATCCGCGTACGAAGTCGCGGGCAGAAGCTACTATACAATAGAAGAAGCCCGTTCGCTCTAACTGTATGTGAGTAATAGACTGAAAAGGCTATTTTATACAGGTAAAAATAAAATAGAACGAACCTGATCAGAAGTCAGCCCATCACTAATCGGTCCTGAATTGGAGATTCCCATCTGATGGTCCAACACTATGAGACATATCGTGAAGAACCGAATGCCGTAGAACACCTCTATGCCTTCCTTCTTCATGCGCAGAAGATCTAGAGCATTTTCTTTCAGGCAGAATGACTTGATGAAACCTGCTTCTGAAAGGATTTCGGCTCAATTGAAGTCTTAGCAGTAGGTTAGTTTTCAGCAGCAATTAAATGCAAATCTTATCTTATGGGAGTCGGATTCGTAAGTCTAAATGCACTGAACATTATACCTTGACTTTTTATTTTAACGTGGTAAAATCATGAAATGAGTCTTCCCACCCAGAGCAGGGTGGGAGGGACTGTGAGACGTGTACTGACTAAAATCCACGGTGTCCTTCAATAGCCCTTTACGTTTCGGGGTGAGCGGGGTAGCTCGTTAGTCCCGTGACCCCGGCAGGCTTTGGCCCTCTAAGGGGGCCCTGTCATGTAAGGGTGCCTCGTCATATTATATCACGGCTTGACGGCTTGACGTGACATTGTGGATTTAAAATTTATCGCATCGTCGTGTCAACTTTGGTTTAAACAACAAAAAAAGAATACTGGTCGAATATTTTTTGATAATGTAACTAACGCTCTTATTAGATATTTTCAGTGGAATCGCTTAACACGTTCCAGGACACTTGAGTTTTTTTAAATATCCCATATCTCATATCCCAATATGACACTTAAAAATTCCATTCATTTTATCATATCGCCTATAGCCGTACTACCATCCAAATCCAAACTAATATTATAAATGCGAAAGTAACTCTGTCTGTCTGTCTGTCTGTCTGTCTGTCTTTTCTTCACGCCTAAACTACTGAACCGATTTGTGTGAAATTTGGTACAGACATAGTTTGGAACTTGAGAAAGGACATAAGATAGTTTTTAACCGACTTCAAAAAAAGGAGGAGGTTATCTTATGTTTGTTACCGCATTACGACCGACTGGGTGAACTGATTTTCATGATTCTTTTTTTGTTTGAAAGCTGGTGCTTCCCGTGTGGTCCCATTGTCACCAAATCAGGATCTGATGATTGGATCTTGGAGAAGTCAAGGGCAACCCTCAAATTTTATAGGCTCACCCATCGTTTTTCGTAAATCTTATGAAGTAATTTAAATACTTGCGTATGGTAATCATCATCTTATGTAGCTGAGCTGATGATGGAAGGTACAACTCCTTAACAGTAGTTTGTTACCGAATACCGACCGACTGGGTGAACCGATTTTCATGATTCTTTTTTTGTTTGAATGCTGGTGCTTCCCGTGTGGTCCCATTGTCACCAAATCAGGATCTGATGATTGGATCTTGGAGAAATCGAGAGCAACCCTCAAATTTTATAGGCCCACGCATCGTTTTTCGTAAAGCTTATGAAGTAATTTAAGTACTTGCGTATGGTTATCATCATCTTATGTAGCTGAGCTGATGATAAAAGGTACAACTCCTTAACAGTAAGGAGTAGGCATCGACTGATTCATTGTTCGCATATCAAGAGATTCCCTCTAAATATTAGGTATAGGTGTTCAAAGATTGTATGGAAACTAATTTTGAAGTTATAAATCTGGGATGTACGATGTGAAGTTACATAAAAAAAATATATTAAAAAAAATGTCACGTAACTTAATGAGGCAGACCAAAATCTACGCGAGCGAAGCCGCGGGCAAAAGCTAGTATTACACATATTTTTAATATTTTGTTACGACAAATACTATGGGCGGGACGTCATATCAGTAGTAACAATAAACAATGAAATGAGACGGTGTGACAAATAGCATGCAACAAAGTCCACCACCCTTAGCCGGACTGTCACGTAAAGGTATATCGAGTTAACGGTGAGAGGCGGTCTGTCCCGGAAAGTGTTAAAAATAAACATAGATAGTAAATAGTGATCGTCTTACTTCTAGAATCCGGGTCCAATTCCTTTCTTTGACAGTTCAAACATGTGCAGATGAGAGCTATCACTGTTACACAGCCCATCACACCACTGTAACGAGGAAACAATATTAAATTATGTCTGTTAGAATGTTTATTGCAAAAAAGGGTAATACGCAGGGCAAAGGCAAAGGGCAGGGCTCGGTGACGCTGATGTTGGCTCTCATGCCAGCAGCACCGAGGTGCAGCTTCGCAATAATAGATCATGTGTACTTACAAGAAGGCGTAGAATAGTGCATCATATTCCCTCTCATCATCTCCACTTTGGCAGGGCTCAGTGACGCTGATGTTGGCTCTCATGCCTGCTGCACCGAGGTGGCTGCGAGCTAGCATGACTCCTAGCAAGCGCTCCACGGTGCGAGGTGCACAAGAAGCTGGCACGCAGGCGCCCCACGTCAGTTCGTTCAGAGGACGAGTGTGTGGGGGACGGTACTGGACAGAAGAAACAACTTGTAATATAACCCGTGGTTTCACCCCTGCTGCTCGGCTCCTATTAGTCGTAGTGTGATAATTTATAGCCTTTCCCGATAAATGGACTGTCCAACACAAAGAGAAATTTTCAATTCGAACACTTCGTTCCTGTGATTGGCGAGTACAACCAAACAAACTCTCCAGCTTTATAACATTAGTATAGATTAATTATGCTACTTGCTTGGGTCGCAGGAACTACAAAGGTAAATGTGACTCTGAAATTCGAAGGACAAGTAAAAGAACAGGGTAAATTTTCAGTCAGTAAGGGTCTGACAGTCACTTTTATTCCACACAGGTCGGGAGGACTCATTCGATGATAATACCACAAAAAAAAAGATTTTATTTTGTTCCCGTTGCGTACATAAAAATAACAAAAGCTTCTTATTAATCAGTAAAGTCAAAACAGCTGCAGGGTTCTTGATAGGATCAGCAAAATCGAATGTAACTAATATAAAAAATGCAAAAGTTTGGGCTCAGAGATAGGTTATAGGCAGAAATAACACAAAGGATACCGTTTCCCGTAGGATAATATTCGAATTACAGGCAGGTGAAGTCGCGTGCAACTACTATTCATATGTTACGATTTCGTAGCGCTTCCGTAGCAAAGTGCTACGCAGTAGCTATTTTTAACAATGATTCATAAATCATAACATCACCCATTTTTTATTATTTCTTTGTTGTTATTATAAATAGTAGATTATTAACCAAGGGGATAAAGCAGTGTCTTCTGTCGCGGGTGACGATTTAAATCGCGAGCTTAACGAAGGACTCGAGGTTTACTCCCGAGCGTAGCGAGGGTGTTAAAAACTTAAATCACGAGCGAAGCGAGGGATTTAAGACGAGTCCTGAGTGTAGCGAGGGATTTAAGTTCACCCAAGACTAAGACAGCTTTATCACCGAGGAAAATACTCTACTTTTCGTACCATTTGCGAAAAAATGAACTCAATAATAATATGAGATAAGCATTTATTGAAAATAATGACAATTAAAAGTAAAAGTTAACATTCGAAACATTGGTCCAATTATTGATAGAGAGAGTTACATTTTTGTTTGGTACATTTATTGTCGATGAGTTAATTTGAGTATATCTCTGTTCTTGCGTCTGAGGAACTTGCGTTTCATTTGATTTAACATCGTTACGCATTTTTAGAACATTAACTTATTTATAAAAATAAAATAAACTCAAGGTTTTATTTGAAGAAAACAAAAACGCGGCAAATTCCTAGACTACATTTTTTTTGTCGGAAAAGCAAAGGCATCAAGCTCATACGGCCTCTTCGGTTTTCGTAATTTTGTTTAATAATCATAACTGCATAATAAATACGTATTCCTTTTTCAAAAAGATGTGTAATGCTTTATATACGAACTCAATGGTGTAAACACAGATGTAGTTCAGTATAAATTTCGGTAAGTATTCCAAATTTAAATCACATTCTCTCCCTAGAGGATGAATGAAATTCAGTACAACATTCTCTCCCTGTTTTTAACAGATTAAAAATGACTATCGTTATGTTCGATTTTTGAAGCATAGAATGTCACTTTTTTGAGCAAGTGGTACGAAAAAGTTATTTATAATCACATTTTATATTGCGTGTCTTCATCTTAGACTGCATTATTATTCAGTTATTTCAATTAAACGTAGAACATGCGATATTTGCATATCCAGTCAAGAAAACTGTGATGTTTTGATGATTGTTATAATTCTGCTGTGGTCTTGAACTGTGTATCTTTTGAGGCTCGAAGTATAATGTAAAATAAGCCTAATTGAGTCTTCTTGGTGGTGGAAAAGTGCTTCAAACTTAGCAAAATGCTTTACTAAGTTAGAGGCAACTTTAAGAAAAGGTGGTTCTCAAACTATAGTTCTAATAAAAAATTAATTGTGGTAACAATCTAGTAAATGGGTCATTCTGTTTTAATAGGAACATTGATTCAATTTGGAGGAACAATGTCTATAAAATAAAATTAGAATGGGTCACAAAATTGAGAACTACACACTACAACTATCGCGCTTGTAAGAAGAGTTTATGTATTGTTATGTGTTGTATTTTTCCAGCTGTGTTAAATCCTACGTCTTAGGGTGCGTGGCTATCGATCAATTGCCACAAATCAACATGTCTGCTACTGAGAAATTCCTAACACAATAACATTCTTATAGTTAATCTTACCTCAATAAAATCCAATGCAGATTGATAAGGATAGTAAGGCTTCTCAACTTTCCGTCTCACATTCTTATCAGTTCGTTCAAGAACGATCTCTGCGAGACAGTACTTGGTCTTCAGTTCTGGTTGCTTCTTAGCCCAGGGCGCGCTCATGCACTGGTCAAAGTTGCCCAGTTGGTAGCGGTTACCGAATAACAGACCTTGTGGTTCTGACGCTTGGGCATCCCATTCTGCATGAGTAAAGGAATATTTCAAACGATTTACCATTTAGCAGGACTAATGCACAAATCATTCAAGAAAGAGAATAATACTCACTAAACCGGAAGATTTAAAACTGTAGATTCTAATTACCAATATTTGCTTACCACTGAGTGTCATGACACATCCAGTGGCTTGTTATTTATACCATATTCGTATATTTTAGTACCGCTGTCCACAAACAAACTTATTTAATTTATTTAATATATTTTTAATAAAAAGCTTTCCACTTTTAAAACTCACCCCAAACGGCCCATAGAGTAAAATTCTGCAAACTATAAAGCAGCTTGTTGATATGATTCAAACACGGCTCTTCCTCAGCAGACCAATTCTGATTCTTCATAGCAAACAACACATCATCCAGGTACACATTACTTTCACCATCCCTCACTTTTTTGGGAGACTCATACTTTTTCTCACTTGCTTCTTTGCCCAATATATTCCGAGTATCATTTTCAGCGGGCAACTGCGTGGTAAACGTATCACTTTGTCCTACAAATTTTACCCGATCGGTAACATGACAATTTATTCTATTAATAGCTATTATACCAAGGAATATCAAGTGAATGTACTTCATTGTTTATTGTCAGATAGTTAATGAAGTGGAAGCTGGGATGCGTCTGAGTTAAGTTATAAAAGAATAACATTGCATAATCAATGGCGGTTGTTACTTAGTTGATAATTAGCTTCTATTGTGAGCACGGTATGTCGGAATGGGGTAAGTGTTGATTGACTATTACTACAACATGAATTAATTAGGTACTAGAGTTTATTCATCATTAGTTGAATCTTAGTTACATTGCAATCTTTTATCTAAGTAAGATCTTATCCGGACGCGACCACTCAAGCTGGTCGCATGCCAGAGGGTCATGGCTATCCGGATGATCCGGGGATACCGCACGATCGCCGGCGAATCAGCCAACCTCCTAGCGGGATTGATGCCCTGGGATCTGGAGGCGACTGCCCTCCAGCGCGTCTATGAATGGCGCGTGGAGGCGCAGCGTCGGGGTGAATCCCCGCTGCCTCGACAAGTCGAGGCGCGGCGGGAAGAGCTCCGGCGTGATCTCAGAGCAGTATGGAGGGAGCGACTGTCGCAACCGAGGTCCGGGCACGCCGCAATCGCGGCGGTAAGACCCCTCTTTGAGGAGTGGCTGGATAGGCGTCACGGCGTCCTTACCTACCGCATGACGCAGGTCCTCACCGGACACGGAAGTTTCGGGAGGTTCCTGTGTCTGATAGGGAGGGAAGAAACGCCTGGGTGTCACCACTGCGAGGATCGTCTGGAGGACACGGTGGAGCATACGGTGCAGGACTGCCCCGCTTGGGCAGAGCACCGCCGTGTCCTCACGACGGCGATAGGCGGAGACCTCTCGCGCCCGGCATTGGTCGAGGCCATGCTGCGGGGCGAGACGGAGTGGGAGGCGGTCGCCTCCTTCTGCGAAGCAGTAATGCTCGTGAAAGAGGAGGCGGGCCGCCTGAGGGAGAGGACAGCGTCCTCCCTCCACCCCAGCCGCAGTGGTAGACGCCCACGGCGTCGGACGTCGCAGGACGATCTCCGGCCACCGTAGGCGCGGGCATGCGGGCAGCGAGTAATGGGCGACTTGCTGTCCGACCATGGACCATGCCCGGGTCGACGGCGCGTTGTGTTCCACGCGCGCCTCAAAGAGTGTCAGCATATTGACGGGGCCTGTAGAGGGCCAAAGCCTGCCGGGGTCGCGGGACCAAGGGATTACCGTGACCCCGGTACGTAAAGGGCTAGTGAAGGACACCGTGGATTTTAGTCAGTACAAGTCTGACAGTCCCTCCCGCCCTGCCCTGGGTGGGAGGACTCATTTGATGATTTTACCACGCAAAAAAAAAAAAAAAAAAAGTAAGATCTTATACTGTCCGTACACAAACGCAGCAATACGTGACTATTCAACCTAATGGGACCAATTTCCAAAATGTTATATTCCTTCTGTCCTACTTATTTTTTAAGTTCAGACAGAATGTAACTGCATTCTATATCTCTCTAGACACAATGTAACAGTATTTAGTTCTCAATTTATAAACTGTAACAATTTACTATCTGTTACGTATCCTTAAGAAAAGGTAACAAATTTGTATTACATCCTAACGAAACAAATTACTGGCGGAAAGCTAGTTAATAATAATCAAACAAAGCACCAAATCAAGTCTCTACTTACTAAAAGGTCGGCCATTTTGAAACACGCCATCTTCCTTACAAAGCCCGAGTTACTAACCCTCGTAACCGGATAAGAGGGGTTGGCAACATTGGGGCAGCACACATTCACAGGGGTTGTAGAATTATGCAAGTAACTTTTGGTTAGAAGCATAGGTGACGCTGCTCTACTTACTTATTGAATCGTTTAAGTTAACGCTGGACCACACTCGTTGATTTTCGCGATGTTCGTTTAGACTTCAATTTACTCGGTAATCAACGGCATTCCCCGTTAGCGTGGCCCTTATGTAAGACAGTTACAAAATAATAAATACACTTTATCACCAAAGATTATGTACACAAAACAGAAAGGTTAATGTTCTTTATTATTCTAAAGAAAAAAAATATTATAAAGAATTTCAAAAAAGAAAAATAATTTAAAAGTTATTTTCGAATTTTAAAAGTCAGATTATTTCTTATTCTTCCTATCACTTTTGAATGTTAGATTACACCTCTCGGCAACAGACGTCACAGGACGATATTCGGCGGCCACCGTAGGCGCGGGCATGCGAACGGCGAGTAATGGGCGACTCGATGTCCGATGTGGTGGGAGGAGTCATTCGATAATTTCACCAAGTAAAATAAAATTGACACCTCTCTTTTACCCTTGTCGGCTTACAGGCGTCACTTTAAGCCGCTACTTTCACTAACTTCAAATGATTTTCTGTCAACAGTCAGCAGTATGTAATAGGTCCGATACCGCCGTACATGCTGTAGGTAACCACGATTGTTTGTACTGCTAGGCTTGTTGCACGACATTCGCGAAGCACCTTTCCTCCGTTCTCCAACTCTTTGTAGCCCAGACCCAGCGCGTCGCGTCGTCAGAGCTTGTCGCGCATTTGTATCTGTAGTAGTGATGTAGAAGCTCGTTTAAAAAATAAACATGGGTAAGGGATCTAAAATAGGCTACAACCCGTTTCATCACTTTTTCGTTTCGTTTCTATGCATTAATTTCATCAACTAAAGATGCTATTTTAGCATCACAAAAGTGCACACAAAAATTTTACCACTATTTATAATCATAAAACATTGAGTATAGTTTCATGACTTTTAGGTCGTGTAGTGATTAATAAGGAACAAATAAAACACAACATTGATTTCTATAATTTATTAATTTCTCAATGTCTAATAAATATCTACATACATAACTACAAATTTTCTACAATTTCTTATTTAATTATATGTTGACAATCTAAGTACAATATTAATTACATCAATAAGTGCAAACTACATCTAAAATAAGGTACGGGAGTGCAAACTATATCTAATTATGAGATTATTTGGGACTGAATCAAAATCGTAACTGAAATCATCATCCTGTCGCTATTTTGTAAAGTTCACGAGCTCACTTCACCCAACTGAGCGCACAACCGAACTCATTTTTTTAAGTAAATCATCGCAGAGTTAATAAATAAATTCTGTAACCATCACATCCGAAATTCGAACGTGTCTCGTTGAGAATCTGAGATGTATATTTTTTAAATGATTTCGATTGTGCGCTCACCTGAGTGAAGTGATCTCGTAAATGTAACAGAACAGCACTACAGTCGTGACGTATTTTTGCTCCTTCTCTTAAATAAAAAGATGGATAAAGGAGCTAGGGCATTTCTTCTTGGTCTGAAATAGCGTTTACAGTGGTGGAATAATATTTTTAGTTTAATTAGAAAAAATAACTTTAGTTACAAATTTACTTTGTAGGCCCTTACAGGTATTTCAATTTAATAAAACAGTTTATTGTAATAAGTTACGATATGATTCGTCCCATTAAAATTATAAACTAAACTCTACTCATATTAAAATGACATTGGCAGTCAGTGACTGCAAAATGTACCGATAAATAATAATTATCTATTTATGTTGATATGTAATAGTAGAAACTTATTTCTTGAGAAATAGTACATATTTAAATTGGATGAAACTGAAAACCAAGTCATTAAGTAAATATAAACAAATAGAAGTCATTTATTTATAAATATTGAAGACTAAAATAACCCTTTTTGCGCTAACTGAGAGATTTGTTAAAAAAATTACGTACAGGTCTAAACTACTAGAATGAACATTATTTTCGATCTATTTTTGAGAGCATAAAACACAAATAATTTCTTAAAAAAGTATTCTACTTAGTACTTACTAATGAAAATAAATTTTAACTAAAATTTAGCTAAATTATTAAACTAAAATAAAATATTACACACACAAGCTTAAATAATATCTGAAACTGTAGAAAAAAATACATAATTTTCGATTGTATTATTTCAAAAAGTAATTACATAAATATTTCTAAATAAATAGTTGCTTCTTTCAAAATAATTGGCCTATAAATGATATATTAGGTAAAATCTTATAAAATAAATAGCGTTTTCTTTAATATATACATCTTTGGAACGCGTTTCATAGACACACTGACTAGATTTCCCACTCGTAGAAGATAAATCTTTATATTTATTAAATATTATATAATTTATTTAATATAATATTCTTAAACTTAGTACGTAGAATACATTCTATGATATAAAATTCCATTCAATGAAACTTTAACGAATAATAGCGTATACTATGAATCTATAATTTATTTTATTTCTTTAGATTATACCTTTTTGGAAAATGAAACTACATTATGGTTTCACTTGAAATATAAGCTATGAATGATGGACTGAAATGTTTTTTCTTTCTTTAAGTTACTTAATATTTCGAGGTTGATCAAGGAAAGGGCTGGCTGTTGATTCTTATTTTAATGATTTACTTCTTCTGTGTATATTCAAATAAAGTGATTCTCAACTCGAACATGACAGTTATGTTTTTTTTTTAACAAAGGGTCACTGGCTCATCGTTATTTGTGTTTATAATATCATCTTTTTTAATAATGATTGTTTCTTTTCTTTTCAAATAGACTAGAAATTTGACTAGATAAAAAACTTGAGATCATATTCTTATTCGATATGTTTATGAATAACTAAACTATTTGACTAGATTTCAAATAATATATAAAAATGACTCGAATCACTCAAATTACATCAATGTTGTTTTTCGTTTTTATTTACTAGAAATAACATAATGACTAGAACAACTATTTGTTTTCTTGACTAGAAAACTGTTACACGAGACTAGATAACACGATATTTTTAGTTCATCTTAAAGTGACTAGAAGAACTTTCTTAAATAATAATAAATTATTGAGACCAAAAGGATAAAAGACTAGATTAAAATATAAATGACTAGAAAAAAGTAAATGTTTGTAAAAGTAAATTCACTAATTGACAAACATGCAAAATAGCAAAAAGGTAAAAACGACTAGATTGCTCAAAAAAGACTAGAATAAGTTTTTACTTAAGGCTTGATAATTGGTCGCGGGACTCACGAATTACCGTGACCCCGGTACGTAAAGGGCTATTGAAGGACACCGTGGATTTTAGTCAGTACGAGTCTGGCAGTCCCTCCCACTCTGCCCTGGGTGGGAGGACTCATGTGATGATTTTAACACGTAACAAAAAAAAACCATGATAATTATAATTACTCATAGGTAAACTATAGCTTACACTTTAAAACCTTTTTTTTTGTAATAACATGATTATTTTATAATAAAATGACTAGATTTGAATTCGTATACGAGATCAATGAATGATGGATACATAAAAAATTACTTTTTCTAACCTACATTGGCCCACTGCTGGGCAAAAGTCTCACCAGTAACATATTATTATAATTCCTATTTGTAGTTTTCTCCGACCAATCACGCATAAACGCTTCTAAATTAATGACTAGAAAAATTAAAATAATTTTGTTTCTTAAAAGAATGACTAGCAAAGTTTAATTTCTTTGGAATAATTTTTTGGTTTTGTACCGATGCACAGTGACATATTTGTCTGTTAATTTTATCGACGTACAATCTATAAGTTCTTACAGCCAATAAATTCCTTAAACTCCTAAATAATTCTTATTACATCGTAGTTAAAGATGTCCTAGTTCTAACTGGACTCAATTCCTATGAATTTACGATTGAAATAGTAATGAGTGGAACTGGCACAATAGCCCACAGTTGTGGTGCCGCCACTGAAACCACGACTGCATCTAAAAATATGCTCGATAACGATCGATGGCGGTGACCCTTCGAGCCTGAACCAACTGTCTATAGAACTTAATGCCAGTACTGTGTTATTGTTGCGTAATTTACTTGTACAATTAAGAAAACTTTTATTTTGTAGAAATGGTTTTGGACGTGGTATTTTAACGTAATATAAAAAATGAGCCAAAAGATACGCTTGAACCTCGAAATATTTGCAGAATAAATACACTGATAAAACTATTGAATAAACTAACTATTCTCTGATAATTTAATTAAATGACTAAGATATTAAAAAGTGAATTACACTACACAATATATTAATAAAATCACGCTAAATGTTTTACATTTGCGCAAATTGATAAGTTTGGAATGTGCTGTAGGAGATCATAAATATTTACATATTTATTATTTTAATACTATTCAATAAATATTTAAACACACATCAAGCCTATTTACAAAGTGACTACATACAATATTAATAGAACTATTCACTAGAACCTACTTTGATGATATGATGAAGAATAACTACCTAAAAAACTGTTTGAATGTAAAGATGTCCATTGTCCTTTAAGGATTTATTTTTTGTAAAACACCAAAGAGCAATGAGCTCGCTAAATTTTTTGATGACATTTAATTTGGCGGCGATATTGAGATTGGTATCCTTACTTTTTTGACTGGTCAGTATTACTTTCCAGTTTAAGAGAAATACATGTGTGTATCATGTGCGTACGGCGCAGAGTACGGGTACAGAGCAGTCGCGACGGGTGCGTACGGCGGCAGCCGCGGCACCGGCCGCAGTACCCTGCGTCACCCATCCACGACCCGCCCGCCCCCGCCTTCATCCTCCGAACCCGTCACGTCCAAACTCCGAGAGTCCTCCGAAGAACATGAGGACCCACATCTGGGACGCACGCCCTCCCAACTCAACTCCTGCTGTGGAGGCGGGATCTTGTTCCAAAAGGTATTGAAGCCGGATTCTCGGATGGCATCCTGTTGAACACATTGCTGGTTAAGGATTTATCATTAACACTGGCCTAGACATTTTTTGTAAAATTTATTACTGTTTCACTTCTGGGCAAAGAACTCTCCCTCAAGTCTCTCCAACAACTCATATTCCACGCGAATTTACGAACACAAAATCACTGCAGAAAATCAATGATAAAGTCGAACCTTCGCAACATCTACTTATTTCGCATCGTACGATTCCATAAAAAAGCAATCTACGTTTACGTAAAGTTTCTTCTTTGAACAATCATTTTATAAGCATCACTCACCGGTTGATAAGTAGGGTATTCAGCATGGACCTGCCGGAAGGCTGATGGTTCTTTCTCAGGCTCGTTCTCCGGTTGTTCATGAGCTAGCATGTGCTTCCTCAGGTAAGCCTGTCTCCGGAACATCTTGCCACATCTCTGACAGGGGAAGCGACCAGAGTCAGCTGCAGGGGGATCACGTCGCTTAACCGCGCCGGCCACACGCGGCTTGTGCCAGCGACGATGGGATGCTAGGTTCGCGGGGCAGTTGAACACCTAGACAAAGATGAACTGGGATTTAGATAGACAGCAACAATTGTCGAATCTATAAATCAAACTTATGAAAAAAAACCCTTTAAACGATAGTGGATTACGTAAAAATAAGATATTATGCATTTAGTTTATAATCATTTCACAACGAAATATTGAAATAATGAATAACCCTTCTTCTGGCGCATTCGGGTAAATATACTCCTCCCATAAATTCCTAAAACTAGTTAACGTCCTTCTCACAAATCGAAAACGATAATTACAATTTGTTGTAACTCATGACAGTGCAGTAACATCACGCAGATAAGTGCTAATACTGTCCCGTCACGCATCACCACACGGCTCTATTAGTGGTCGCCCTTGTACAAAAACATTTCATGTCACCCACTTGCAGCGGCTTCCCATAGAAATGCACCAACTGCACCACCCACCCCACCCACGTTCCCACGGACAAAAAATAAACAGAATTATGGACCAAACTATCAAATAAGAGTGATAAACGCAAATTAATTAATACATGACAAATGTGTTGGGATGCCATAAATTGAACGGGTGTTTCGTTATCAATTTTTGTTCAATAAAAGTTCACATGGGAAAATTGATAGATAATACCAATCGACTGATATTGGGAGTCGTTTATTAAAAAATAACAATTTAGGATTGTTTTTATTGATTAATACAGAAACAATTAGTTCGTATTGGAAATTGGCCAAAGAAACTTTGGATGGACTGTATGAAGAATAATATGGCTAGAAAGGAGGTGACTGATGAAATGATGATTAATGAGGTAAGAGAAATATGGAAGATTACGTGCGACGATGACAGGAAACGAATTGGGTTAAGGGTAGGAGAATAATAACGACGTTAATAACTGTACACACCTTATCACATTCGGGGCATCGGTATTCAATGTGCACGATCCTAGAGCATCGATGCTGCGCCAGAGCAAACGCGTCGCTGTACAATCGTCGGCACAGCCTGCAGATGTACCTCCCCAGCTTGTTCTCTATTGCAGCTATCAAAGCCTTCGCCTCGTCGGTCACCTCCACTACGTTAAACGCCGGATCAATGTCTCCCTAGAAAAAGTACAATTATGAGCATGCAAGCCAACATTCACAACTAAAACGATTTCTTATCACACCAACAATTACGACTATTAAGTAATTCCATATCATTAACATTTTTATTACGTCTAAATTGAACGTTACAGTTCTCTATCTCAATTCAAAGAAATACTGTGGTATCGAAACGGCGATTTATTTCATATTTAATGTACCTGGGCACAACCCCGTGGTAAACGTTGCGGTGCGCCCTTAGACCTGTTATTAGCGAAAAACACAGCACAATACCCGATTTTCTACCTGTTTAATTGCTTAAGCGATAAGGAAAGTCGCCGTGCAGCGCTGTAATGGTATGGTAAGAACGTCTAATTAATAGTTCCTGTGCAACTTTGCCATTTATTTTAGATACGAATGTGTGATTAGAGTTTGTTTCCAGTTTGCCGGTGACGTTTTTCTATATAGGCAGTTTACGTGAAAGAATGTTAGCATTAATTTACCTTTCGCACGACTAGAGTTTCGTCCTCCGCTAGATCTCTTATGATGGTTCCAGAGACGGGCGATGTCTTGTCTTCATCGAACATGAGTTTTCTTACAGCTTTGCTTTTCTTGGTTGGCTGTGTTGGTGGTTTTGGAGACTTCTTTGGTCGTTCTTCTAAATCTTTTATTTCTACCACATCAGGTGAACTTCTTCCACTTTTCAATGGCGTCTCTTCTTCTTGCGGCAAACATGTTTTGAGTTCTTCGAAAAACTGTTGGGTGAATTTTAGTTTCTTAGCTTCAGGACTATCACTGTCGTTAGATGTTTCATCATCAAGTTTTCTTTTCTCTGTTTTATCTTGTGATTCCTCTTTAGTATCATTATCTTCGAAATGTCTAAATATTTTCGGTGATTTGTCAGGTTTGTTGTCGTCGACAGCTTTTCTTTTTTGCGAGGGTGGCGGAGTACACGGAGGAGTAATCGGTGTAGTGGATTTGAGGGACAAGTCGAGAGGTACTAAAGGCTCGTTGTAGTACGCCAAGTATTGCTGGAGGAGTGTCGGATGTTGTTGTGGTATAAGATCGTGAAGATAGTTGCTAGAAATGCGAACTGGTGGAGCCGCATACTGCTGATAAAACCGCGACGTTGTCAGACGATGGAAATGTGGTAAAGCAGCCTCCATCTTCTTTAATCAATTTTCTGTTCAGTGATTTCCACCATTTTGTTGCAGATCATATTCTTTGTTCGGATTTGCCATCATTTTTATCAAACCTACGAAATAAGAAAGGTTGATTATTTATCTGCAGACAAAATGAACATTAATAAAGTAAAGTGCAGCGGGCAGGTTGTTCAAGGGTCCGGTAAAAGGTACAAAAGGCGAGGCGCTGATTCAATTGTGCTCGAGTGGTCTATTGATTGTAACGAAACGAGGCGACAAAACGATGTGTTCTGATAAATTGGTGTGGACTTCTTCCTTTATTTCCCTTCCCACAAGAATAAAGTTGTTTAAATGTTGTAACTCATTTCATAAATGCCAATGTCAGTTTGTTTTTTTTTTGACACTTTCAAGGCAAACTATTTAACCATATTTCATGAATTTTCGTATAGTGAGAAAGATGAGAATCTGGTGGTTTATTTTGTATGAAACGTCTTTTATATGCACTCCGACTTATTTCGAATTTAACAGAAATATTGTTTACAAATCTTCAAAAGCAAAATCTAAAAATCATTATAAATCTGCGAGCAAAAGCTAGTATTTTATGTATAAATTCCATAAGAATCATTGCTGCTTTATTCTCCAAATCAAATATTATTTAGGCTTTCATCACGTTTAATTCGGAATCTAATCTATTAATTACTCCAATATGTTTAATTTTATGGCCGTCCATTTTGTCGGAAGGTAATCTCAAGTATTTCAAACGCGACTTTGAAGTGCACATTGCGGTACAACATGTAAGTTCCGTCAGCTTCACACGCAGACCATATGGAATGTTTATTACTTATTATTTTTACTACTCGCTTTCATGCAATTGTTCTACTAACTTAAACTAGTTTTCCGCCCCTACTTCATACGATTTTTATGACTTTTCTTTTTCTTTTTTTACGTGGTGAAATCATCAGAGCTGGAGGGACTGTCAGACTCGTACTGACTAAAATCCACGGTGTCCTTCAATATCCCTTTAACTACCGGGGTCACGGTTATTCGTGAGTCCCGCGACCCCGGCAGGCTTTGGTCCTCTAAAGGGGGCCCCGTCACTATGCTGACACTCCTTGAGGCGCGCGTGGAACACAACGCACCGTTCACCCGGGCATGGTCCATGGTCGGACAGCGAGTCGCCGCATGCCCGCGCCTACCGTGGCCGGAGATCGTCTTGCGACGTCCGACGCCGTGGGCGTCTACCACTGCGGCTGTGGTGGAGGGAGGTCGCTGTTCTCTCCCTCACGCGGCCCGCCTCCTCCTTCGCTCCTATATTTAAATTAGTTGTTCCCTATGATTTCACCCCCCCCGCTGCTTGGCTCCTATTATTATAGCCTATATAGCCTTCGTTGATAAATGAACTATCCAACACAAAAATATTTTTTCCTGAGATTAGTGCGTTCAACCAAAGAAACTCTTCAGCTTTATAATATTTGTAGGTATAGATTCTACATTAATATTATCTCTTAACTGGTAGAGAAACCACATAAGAATCTATAATGCAGTTCAGAAGAACGAAGCGGTCACACAAACCGACACTAACAGCGACTTTGTTTTATTTAGGAAGTGAAATTATAACATTTAAAATTGTATAGTTGTAGCATAATTTTATAGTTTTCTGCTATCTTTTTTATGATCTAATAATATATAATTTCTTATGAAGTCTACGTACCTACTTGTCAAACAGTGCTAAGATTAGTTTACTAATAGGTATCAAAACAATTAATATCAAATTACTACCTATAGTTAACTGTTCTACCTATTATTCCAATCCAGTAATAGATCAACAGTTGACTGCACGTTTAGTGCAGTGGCTGAGCGATTGGACTGCTGCGCTGCGTGTCGCGGGTTCGGTTCCCGCACGGAGCAATTATTTGTATGATCTATAAGTAGTTTTGCCGGGTATAGGCGTTTGTGTATGTGAGTTTCTATGTTTGTAAACCCACACACGACACAGGAGAAATTCCTAGTGTGGGGCAACGTTTTTTAAAGATAAAGAAAAGAACAGTTGACATTCTGCGGCTGAGATGATTTTGATAAATGAAGAGACAAAATAGAAAAGACTACCTACGAAACAACGCCATAAATATTTCTTGATTAATAGTAAAGCAGTACAACTAACTAATAACTTCTGCTAACAAATTAACATGACTTTCATTATATTTGTGTGTCCACTGACTGGAAACTGAATGAGGCCTCGGAAAGCTGATGACGATGACATTTAAGCCTTTGTCAAACAGACAGGCGTGGCGAATGCGAAGCGTGACATTTTTATTTGTAATGAATGAAATTGTTTGAATCCAGTCACATAGAAAAGCGAAAGCGATCCGATAGCGTGACCGAACTATCGGACTGACGTCTCGTATCGGTTCATTATCGCTTCGGACTCGCCTATCTGTTTGACAAAGGTTTTAGGTCTAGCACTTCCACTGCTCGCGCGAGGCCCTTTGTTCCATGTTTTTTTTTTTAAATAAATTACAACGGCTGTGTTAACAACCAATTACAGCAAATTAAAAACAATTATGCAAACAATATAAAAATAATAAATTAATATAAATGAAAAACGTAAATAAAACAAGGTTCATAACAATATGATGATGTAGAAACCTAAACATTTCTGATTCCCTTACAAAAACACAGGGACTTCTCACCGACAGATTTGAACAAGATTACCAGTAACAAGCATAGACCGTCAGTAATCCGCGCCTAGTTCGCAAACGCAATCAAGGGGTGTCGCGCGCGAACTTACCTAATTACTGTCACCGCTCCCACGCTCTGGCAGCCCTACCGAGGGTGAACTACCCTCTCCTTTTAATACGTTTTATTGTTGGGCTAGAGAAAATTGTGAATATGTTGTGGTAAACGGATGTTTGTATTGCGTTAACTGTTTAGAATGCAGTGTGATGCAGTTCAGATTGGGGTTGTTAATTTAATTGGTGCCCCATTTCTTCAAATCCTTGCTAATTGGTTTTGTAAATGAGAAAGTTACTCTGTCCGTCTGGCTTTCGTCTGATTAAATAATCAGGCATGAGACCTAGGAAACGTATAATCACTGTATATTTTCCGATGGCAGTGCAGGCGATACCACGGGCAAATGACAAAGGGCATTAAATATTTAAAAAATATTAAGAGAAGTTAAAGTTAGATCTGCCTAACGTGCTACTTTAATAATAAGACATTAATAGTCGTGTCGGCACATGGCTTAGTTGCCAAGAGCCTCGACCAACATCTAAGGAGGCTCTCGTTAGGCAGCTGGATCAAGCACCTGATTCAGAAAGCAGTTCTTTTGGACATGGCGCGCTTTGTTAGGAGGTTCCTTCCTCTGGAGCCCTGCCGCCGCCGCCGGTAGCTTAGACCAGGGTCTACTGATACTCTTCCCAATACTGGTGGGACACTATTATTATTATTTTATTTTTATTATTTATATTATTCTTTTTTGTTTTAGTAAAAATATTTTAAAATGTTTATAATAAGTAAAAATAAATAAAGGACATACATTCAAATATAAAAAAGTTCAAGTAATCTGTTTTTAAAGTCTGGTTTTAAACATTGTCCACGTTGTTAGATCATCGAGTCATCGTAGTCGCAAAATAAATGGATACCAAAGTTAACAAAGTGCTCCTCACCAAGTTTAATCTACATGCGCACCTGCCATGCCTTACTGAACTTGCGGGGTAAATTGGTAAAAACGCATGATTTTGACAAATTATATATGTTTAAACTCTTCGACGTTATAATAATTAAAACACTGAGAATATTTAATACTTACATTAAAATGATGGTCTGTAAACTGAATATAAAATGAATTAACTGAATATAAATGTATTCTGTAGTAAAGCCAGATTTGGGCGGCTTTAATAATTTGGGAGGCCGACCATCGAATGAAGGCGGGGCTTCACTGTGATATATTATCTGTGGTTATATATACTACATAATGGTTCTGGTTATACATATTCAATGGTTATTTTACGCTAGTAAAATAAAAATAAAATATGGATATTTACAGACAGTTTCAAAAATGGAAACGATTAAATACAAAAAAGTAAGTTTTAAAATGTTCAATTGTGTTTTTGCATTAGTACAGTCAGATCATTACATGACTCATCTTATACGACAGAATGAGGAAAGTGGGTCAAGTAATGCTGGCCAATGCCAGTTATTAAGTAGAACCAAAAAGGAATTTTAAAAAGTTCATAACCCTATCGCTCATGTTGCCCGTTCCAAACTAATAATGTCAATTTTATTGGCAACCCAAAAATATAAAGAAGAAATGTTGGAATAAATGGATACAAAATCAACCACATTTTTTAAAATTAATTAGTAACTGAGTAACTCAAAAAATACCTACTTCCAATTTTAAAATTATTATTTTCCAATATAATATTCCAATCATTCGAAAATGATAACATTTCAAATGCTAGTGTTGATTTGGGGATCAAGTGGTCGCGTGTTCTAAATTCTAATCTAACCCTGTTAACCTTTGAAGTGAACCCATTTGATAGATAAACATTACGTTGTTTATTTAAAGGGTTAAATTCGGCGAAAGAAACCGAGCGATACAAAAAGGGTGTTTTTACTGCTTTATTTATTATTTTATTTTTGTATCAAAATTGGTTGGGTAATTTTAGCATTAAGTCCTTTACACACACCTACATAATCACTAAACATTTAATTTTGTTACAAAATATGTTTACTATGTTACATGTTTTCTAACACAATAAGGTCTTAAGTCAAGTCAAGTAAACGAAGATAAAAATTCGCACAAGAATAAACGATTTAACAGTGTTCAAATATAATCCTTTAGGGAATATTGTAGACATAAATATGTTATTTATATGTGAAAGAGTCAGATTTAAACCTCTGTAAGTCCTTAAATTCTCATTTAATTCTGATTCTTTTTAAATCTAAGTTACACAAGTATAAAAGAAACCTACCATTAAGTTCTACAGCGCATAACATATCTACTTACTTTTCACACCTGTACACTTTACGAATCATAAAACAATACTTGGATCAAACCTAATAAACTCATTTAACCAAAAGTCCTATAACTAAATCAAATTCCCCACAAATGGCCGTCTACAATCACACCTAGTTTAATAATAAAATCCGTCATAAGACAACTACATATTAATCGTCGCGTTACGTTAGTTCATGAATACTTTAACACATGTCATATTCCCGGTCATTAGGGCGTGGACACACCGCGGCAGACCGAGGTGTTCACTAATTACACTTAATTAACACCTTTCGAGACTCACTGCGATGGTGTAAAATCGGTGTTACCGATTTTATTGAGGTGATTGCTCGGAACTCTTTGATTTATTGATAAATTAAAGTCTGTACATTTTTATGAATGATTTAAATACCTAGTTTACAAAATAAATCTAAACTGCTGTATGAACATTAAGTCATAATCTTAATTTTCTACTCACAAAAATTTAACTCTATCAAGGGTTCATTAAATCGCATTTATTTTATCTGATAAGTGAAGACAAGTGAATGGCTGATTTTTCAGAACAATTATGTATATGTTTAAGAAACAAAAGGATTGTAAATCATGATCCAAACGATTCTAAAAGATATTCTTGATTTATTAGGTACTTCAACTAGACGCTACTGAAAGTGCTGGAATACATTTAGATTTATATCATATGTGTGAAGAGGTAAAGGTCAAAGCACTGAAAGTATTAAAAATAAATTACTGTTGAATTAAAAAGAAAAGCAAATGAACAGTATGTCTCAGAATCACACCTTTTTTTTATCTTGTTAAAATCATCAAATGAGTCCTCTCTCCCAGGGCAGAGCGGGAGGGACTGTCAGACTCATACTGACTAAAATCCACGGTGTCTTTCACTTGCCCTTTACGTACCGGGGTCACGGTAATTCGTAAGTCCCGCTACCCAGAGTCACACCTACGAATTGTCAAAAGTTTGATAACTTTTATGTTAATCAGGCTATACTGAGCTGAGCAGAGAATAATGCTACATAATAAAATGTCTATTGTACGATACATTACAGACGGATCTTTTACTCAGTTCCTTAGCCACCTTTCACCTTTTATATGGAATAATCTGGGTTAAGCTCGCCTTTGTATGTAACTTACCAATGAGAAAAGTGTAATTTAATTAAATTCGATATTTTGTGCAATAAATAATAAGAATATGCATGTAAAAACTTCGAAAATGGCACAGCTTTCAAAAATAATAGCTACAGTAACGATTTTAAACTGTAAATTACATTATGATCGTTTGTAAAGGTTTTTTTTAGATTTTAATATAATTGATTCAGAAAACTTAAAAGCCAATCAAATTCTACATCAAAAATGCGAAAACTATCTTTGCCGGCAAAATTAACCTCTCGGGCGATTTATAATTGAAAATGATAAAAATCAACGTCCAATGAGCGACTGTCTGTTATGTACAGACGTGAGTACGTAAGGCGCTGGGGCGTTTTCACTTATGTGCACCCGGGTGTACGTAACGCGCCCGAGAGGTTAAAGGATAAGGGAGCTGAAAGCCAATAATTGTTATAAAAATCAATTTTATTATGCTTGGTTCTACGAAATCTCGTAGCACAGTTAAAACCTAATGAAGTCTGGGAATATAGCACGGGGGAGGCAGCGTCCGGCTTCAGCAAACTTCAGCGAACTTGATCTAAAGTCAGACTTATATGAAAACCAATACTCCACATAAACTCCGAGTGTGGACCAATTTGTAGATAGTTTGCTATGAAAATAACTACTACGAGATACAATACTATGATATTTATTGCACTTGAATGTATTATGGGAAAAAAACTGTGATTTTTTCCTATCGATGATACCTATGATGTGACTTATTTATTTCTTTAAAAATAACGTTGCCCCATACTATTGTTATATCGTAGGTGTATTTACAAATATTTTAACTCACATATACCTAAAAAAGTTACCCGTAATAACTACTTTTAGATCATAAACTGTGTGTGTGAGAATCGAACCCGCGACTTGCAACACAGCAGTCAGTCCCTATGCCACTGAGCCAATCAATCCAATTTAATTCATACTTAATGTATACGTATTATATGAAAGTTATCGGCTTTATAGAAGCCAAAAACAGCATGTGTTTCCCGGTCATAAATAATATTAGTAAGTTTGAACAATTCCGCGAATTTTCCAATTAGAAACAATTCACAATAATTTCGAACAACAAGTTAAGGGTTGGATTTAACCAAAACTGCAGTAAAATCAAAGAAAGATGCCAATCGGCCACGTGCGATGCGAAACGCAAGTGCGTGCGGAGGGCGTTACTATGGCGAAAACTAATGTCAGTGACTCACCTGCGCCTGGTCCTCTTCTGAATCACCCGGCGACACCCCTGGACACTTTTAAGCTATTTAAAAACCGAACCAGCAATAAACAATATAATTTTAACAGAATATTTTTTAAACTTATTTTTTAATCTGGCCCTATTTTATATTTGAATTTTATTTTTTAAAAGGAGTTCGTAGGTTAAAGTTTGTATAGTTCGGTGGTGTAGATAGGGGTGCGCGGTCCGCTCGTCAGGGCGGTCGACACAGGACTGGCGGGCTGCAGCCAGGGTGCGCACCCCGACGTGCGGCCCGTAACCCCCGCACAGGGTGCTATCAAAGTATTGTACACTTAGTTTTACTTTATATCTGATTTGGACGGAATAATAATAGTAATGGGGATGTGGTGGGAGATGGGATACGATACACTGGCGAGCTTTTAAAATAGGGGGACTTACTTATTGGAAGAAAAATAAATACAATGTGTACAGATTCAGAAAATAAATTACACATTTTTGGGACCAGATTTTTTCTAAAAATCTTAAAAGTAAGACGGAATGAATATACTTTTAAAGATCTTACCTGTAAATTCAAAAACACTTTAGATACGGGCACGGAGGCATGTCAACGGGATCCGGAACAGTCTGCGGGCCCCCATGCACGCGCCACAAGTGTCGACTTGGGGTTTTTTAAACCTTTACCTTGTACCGATAACTGATAAGACCCCCATCTCTGCGGTACCTTGTTACTACTCACTTGGAACTCGAAACAAAATACAAATTCCCTTATTAATTAGAAGGAAGACCATGACAATAGTCATTTATTTAAAATTTTACTAAAAGAGGAATGTAGTCTTGGAATCTCGTGGCAGACTTCGTAGAAAATGGCGGGACAAGCTAGTCCTGTGGTCGACATTGTCCGTAGATCCGAAAACTCCTATGTATGATGACCAAGCGAATGCCGCAGGCGCAGTTTCTAGAAAACTGACTATAAGTAAATGGTGACTGTCGTAAGTCCAGTACTAGAATTGATTATCAACTTATAAGTGCTGTTTGATTCGTTCGATATTGATTGCGAACTTAAAAATAGACAATAATGGTGGCTAAGTTCTGCATACACTTGAAGAAGGAAATGCTATTTAGTAATGATTTGTTTAAGTTTTCAAACGTACTATGTGCATGCTTGTTTTTGTAAATAAAATGTTTTAAATTGATATGCACGAATTACTTCTGCTGACTTTACTTCGAGATCATTCCATTAGTAGTCATTTTAATTTGTAATCATGAACTTGACTAAATTCAAGGTAAATGCCACATTTTGTTACATTTAAGCTGTTGGTTAGTTAATCCTTTTTTTGTAATGATAAAAAGCGTTTTTAAATGCAAATGTGTATATTTCACATGCCATGACATGGTACCTTTAAATTTTCTCGAAAAAGTTGATGTAGGTTGACAACTATGAAAGAAATTTTAAATATTAAGCTTTAGCTTCAATTTACATTACAAATGAATAAAGGTTTTTAATGAAAAATATGTTTTTTTTCGTAGAATTGAAAATTAATACAGATTTTACATTTCATACTTACAGATAATAATGAAATCAACAATAAACTAAGTTTAAGCGTAAAACGAGACACAGAGATATGTTTGGTTGGGCGGTTCTGAGCGCCTCCCGCCCAAACGCACCGCCCAATCCGCTGGAGCCCCGCCCATCATGCCGCCCAGACCTGAGAGAAAATAATTGAATGTAATTGAATCATAAGACTGGAGAATTCAATTAACGCGGCACTGTGGCCGTGTTGTCAGTAATCAGTGCGATTGTCGCGTGTCATGAATGCGACGCGACCGAGTCGCAACTCTGGGTGTTGTCTTTTGTTTTGAACAAGCATGCTTATTAGATTCCAGTCAGATTGGAATGGTGTATGTTGTAATTCACTTTGGTTCGGTGAAGTTCGGCTATACGTTCACCTTTTTTTTGTAAATATAGATTTAGTTATGAGTTTTTAAGATTTTCAAGGAGATTTATTTGGTGGTTAATATGCTTTTGCTGTGCCGAAATGTGTATCTATTGAATTTTAAGTATAATGCAAGTGTTCATTACATCTATGTGCTGTATCAATGTAAGACTAGGGAACCTGAAAAATAAACATGAATACTCATGTAGATAATTGAAAGGTGTTTTAGCAGCAATCTCAAACCAATTCTTTACAATACTTAGTGACGGGGCCTGTAGAGGGCCAAAGCCTGCCGGGGTCGCAGGACTTCAAATTATCGTAAACCCGGTACGTAAAGGGCTACTGAAGGACACCGTGGATTGTAGTCAGTACAAGTCTGACAGTCCCTCCCACCCTGCCCTGGGTGGGAGGACTCATTTGATGATTTTACCACGAAAAAAAAAACGAAGTCTGTACAACACTTGAACGACTGTACCGATTCTGTTGTATTTTGGCATAGAGATAGATGGGACCCTAGAGGTGGTTATAATATTCATTTAGGAGTAGGAGAGTCGGTGAGCAAAGACGCGGCAACAGCTATAACTTTGTATGCCTCTTGCCATAGCACTAGACATCACGCCATTGTACGAACATATGACGTACTAGATAGTACTTAAATCCCCTTTGAGTGTCCGGCTTAGCGCCTGCGCGGCAACGACCTAATTACACTATTTTACCGACTCTTTTAATTCCTTCACCGTGACTCTTAATCAGCAATAAATAGGGTTATTTTTTGTGTGGTTCAGTTGGATGATAACTTGGTTAGAAAAAAAATTACCAAAACTTTGATTTCAGTTTTCATGGCTCTTAGACAGCAAAGAATACTGGTAGTTTTTGTTTGGCAAGGGTGGTGGGTAAGATGGTAAAAATGCCGGAACTGTGAAGCCGTACTCACGCACGCGCCGGAAGCCTGCGCGCGCGCATCCTCCGCTACCGGTGTCGCTTACCGCCGGGTGCCGGCTGGACGTGTAACTGAATAGTGTACTTGCTGATATCGATGACATTGTAAGTACTTGGTGCTTTTATTTAACACGCTTTTATTAGCTTGACCTGTATGTATGTATGTATGTATGTATGTATGTATGTAACGGAATCTTTTAACTTCATTTTCGCCTACTTCCAGCAGTCTGATTAACTTGAATTTTTGCACAGCAGTCAAGGGCCGATGACAATACAATAATATCATACATTTTATATTAAAATCCCCCTCGAAGGGGGTGAAAAGGGGTGAAAATATTTGTATGAAAAATCTTATTCCTTAGGTTTATACACTTGAAACTTAGTACGAATATGAGTATAAGTAAATAAAAAAGATGGACATTAATAATTTTTTAAAACTACCCTCCTACGTTTGGTAACCTACACGATGTTAAAGTTTGTATGGGAAAATCATAAAGCGCTAACTGATGAATTTAAAACTCAGTATATATAAATAAGATCAAAAATAATTAAACACGTGTTTTTGGGTTTTTCGAAAATCAGCCCTCAAGTTAGTAAAAAGGGGTATTCAAGTTTTAAGGGAAGGATCTAAAATCGCTAAACGTAGAATCTGAATTTTGGACGGTAGGTGCGATTCATTATGTAGGTGATCACTAAGAAGGGATTTTGCGAAAATCTACCTATAAGGGGGTGAAAAGGGGTAAAAACCTTTGTATGTAAAAGCTTATCCGTTAGGTTTATAAACTTGAAACTTGGTACGAATATGAGTAAAAGTAAATAAAAAAGATGGGAATTATTCGTTTTTTAAAACTATCCTCCTTTGGTAATCTAGACGATGTCAAAGTTTGTGTGGGAAAATCATAACGCGCTAACCGATAAATTTTAAACTCAGTATATAAAAATTAGATAAAAAATAATCAAACACGTGTTTTTGGGGTTTTCGAAAATCACCCTCTAAGTTGGTGAAAAAGGGTGATTAAGTTTTAAGGGAAGGCTGCTTGCTTCGACAAACCCAAAACTTGGCATAAATAGTTTCCCAATCGAATAAAGGATGCGTAATTATCTATATTTCAAAAATCACCCCTAGCGGGCGAACATTGTAAAATCAGTTTGTCTTTTTTTTTTGCGTGGTAATATCATCAAATGAGTCCTCCCACCCAGGGCAGGGCGGGAGGGACTGTCAGACTTGTACTGACTAAAATCCACGGTGTCCTTCACTAGCCCTTTACGTACCGGGGTTACGGTGATGGGTAAGTCCCGCGACCCCGGCAGGCTTTGGCCCTCTACAGGCCCCGTCAATATGCTGACACTCCTTGAGGCGCGCGTGGAACACAACGCGCCGTCGACCCGGGCATGGTCCATGGTCGGGCTGCGAGTCGCCCATTACTCGCCGCCCGCATGCCCGCGCCTACGGTGGCCGGAGATCGTCTTGCGACGTCCGACGCCGTGGGCGTTTACCACTGCGGCTGGGGTGGAGTGAGGTCGCTGTTCTCTCCCTCACGCGGCACGCCTCCCCCTTCGCGAGCATGACTGCTTCGCAGAAGGAGGCGACCGCTTCCCACTCCGTCTCGCCCCGCAGCATGGCCTCGACCAATGCCGGGCGCGAGAGGTTTCCGCCTATCGCCGTCGTGAGGATACGGCGGTGCTCTGCCCAAGCGGGGCAGTCCTGCACCGTATGCTCCACCGTGTCCTCCGGACGATCCTCGCAGTGGTGACACCCAGGCGTTTCCTCCTTCCTTATCCGACACAGGAACCTCCCGAATTTCCGTGTCCGGTGAGGACCTGTGTCATGCGGAAGGTAAGGACGCCGTGACGCCTATCCAGCCACTCCTCAAAGAGGGGTCTTACCGCCGCGATTGCGGCGTGTTCGAAATCAGTTTGTCTTCAATAATATTTCGGGTTCGACGTTAGAAACACGCGCTGACGAAGTCGTGGGCGGAGTGATAGTAAAAAGTATATTTAGATTAGTGAGCATGTTATCGCCGATGAAAATGTCATTCTCTGTCTTTTGCTGCCGATTAGCTCTCTTCTGCATACGGCCTTTTCCTCTCTCTGGCTTCTCCCACTTTCAAAAGACAAATTTCGTTATTGGTCGCTGCTGACGATTGCTGCGCGATCATCCGTTCTCAATCCTCGAATTTTATAATTAGTCACTGCTACCGAAATAGTGCGCGTGCATCCGCGCTTGCGTATTTTGATTTCTTTATTAGGGTTCCGTAGTTAACTAGGAACCCTTATAGTTTCGCCATGTCTGTCTGTCTGTCTGTCCGTCCTCGCTTAATCTCTGTGACCGTTAGCACTAGAAAGCTGAAATTTGGTACCAATATGTATATCAACCACGCCGACAAAGTGCAAAAATAAAAATTGGAAAAAAATGTTTTTTTAGGGTAGCCCCCCTATATGTAAAATAGAAAGTGATTTTTTTTTTAATTTCAACCCTAACGTGTGATATATCGTTGGATAGGTATTTAAAAATGAATAGGGGTTTACTTAGATCATTTTTTGATGATGTCAATAGTTTCGGAAATAATCGCTCCTAAAGTCAAAAACAATGTGTCCCCCCCCCTCTAACTTTTGAACCATAAGTTTAGAAAATATGAAAAAAATCTGGAAAGTAGAACTTTATAAGGACTTTCTAGGAAAATTATTTTGAACTTGATGGAAAGAACAGTTTTTGTGCAAAAAAAACAAGAAGGTGGTACAAAATTCCTGGACTAAGTTTGTAGTATAATCAATTATTTAAGTTTAAAAAAAGGCTATTTGTTAACACTTATTGTAACGGACGGGAAACTACGGAACCCTACACTGAGCGTGGCCTGACACGCTCTTGGCCGGTTTTTTTTTCTTTTATTGTCGTCTTGAGACTAAAATTCAGAAAATAAATTATAGTTTAAAAAAACTAAAAAAACACGCTTTAATAGCAATCGAACTAAAAAGTAGAAAATAATTTTTAAGTATAAGAGAGTTTGTGTTACTGAAATATAAAATCCAACAATCAATTATCATCATTAACTTAGAATAAGATTAATATAAATATTAAGATATTAACAAACATTCAAATAAAGTGAAAAAGCGTGGGGTGCTCAATGATATTTTTATTATAATTCTGATATTGCAAACAGTAACTAATAAAATGATCATCACATTCGATATCAAGCACCCCACGCTTTTTCACTTTATTTGAATGTTTGTTAATATCTTAATATTTATATTAATCTTATTCTAAGTTAATTATGATAATTGATTGTTGTATTTTATATTGCAGTAATACAAACTCTCTTATACTTAAAAATTATTTTCTACTTTTTAGTTCGATTGCTATTAAAGCGTGTTTTTTTAGTTTTTTTAAACTATAATTTTTTTATTGGTTGGTATCGTGGATCGTTTAGGTACCTAGTCGTTTTTTTTGTTTTTTTTTTTTTTTCCAGTAAAATCTTTTCGGGCGGCGAGTAATAGGCGACTCGCTGTCAGACCATGGACCATGCCCGGGTCGACGGCGTGTTGTGTTCCACGCGCGCCTCAAGGAGTGTCAGCATAGTGACGGGGCCTGTAGAGGGCCAACGCCTGCCGGGGTCGCGGGACTCGCAAATTACCGTAACCCCGGTACATAAAGGGCTATTAAAGGACACCTTGGATTTTAGTCAGTACAAGTCTGACAGTCGCTCCCACCCTGCCCTGGGTGGGAGGACTCAATTTTAATGTCATCGACAAGCTAAGAAGACGCTTAATTATTGTTAAGTTTAGTAATTACCCTGTTTCATCACATCCCCACACATCTTTAACATACGTGCCAAAATTTTATATGTATATGAAAAACGCATCTACCAGCATATTGCAGTGCTGCACCGCTGGGCGCACATCCCAGTCTCCACTCCTAGATCGTCAACCCATCTAGCTAAACTGCCACTCAACGCTTGCTCACATACGCAGCCGCAGAACACATCACCAAAACTAAATTGCATCCGTTATGGGAAACACAGGTAATCCGTTACGCCAGTTGATTAGAGACACACCCTCTCAACATCACATGTATATCACCATGACAGGCATGATCTCCTAGGGCGAGGTAGCAATATGCATAGTTTCACATAAATATTGGCGTGGGAGTACCTGCTGTCCTATAATGAGGTGGCACATCTATGATTAATAGTTTAAACAATAATGGAAATTGATGTGAGAGTAGACTACTAGTTGCACATGCATCAGACTAAGGCCCACATGCACCACTCATCACTAAACGGGTTTAGCACTAAACTGCCTTAGAATATCACTGTATCCCTGTCAAATTGTTTGAAGTTGACAGAGACAGAACGATGTTTTAAATCAGTTTAGCGCTGTTTAGTGGTTTGTGGTGGAAGTGGGCCTAAGTGCTTTACATATTTTTCATTAAATAAAAAAAAACCTAAAACATGTTCAATTGTTTTACGTAGAAATCGAACAAATGGGATAATTTTTCTTCAATTATCCTTCTAGGAATCTGGACATTCTATAATCTAAACTGTTTATCTATTTCTCTCACAAGCTGTTGCGATAATTACCTACAATAACAATAGCTTGTCATCTCATGAAATCCTGGTACGGCCTATAAAAGCTTACCTTGTTGCACTCTGAACATTCAGCTTATTTCGACCATAGATGGTCGCACACCTCTTCAACCTGTAAACGCTACAACAACAAATAGTTCACTGAAGGGTCATAGTCTATTAGACTTAGCACCAAGTTCCCACCACAAAACTTCATTACATCCCCATTCAAAAAAAGGGAAACAATTACAAAAGGTGTGTTGTGACGTGGCACTCGAACGTGTACACATCCTTCCGACATCAGTGTGTTCCCACGAGAGTTGAGCTTTGTTTACACCGTGGCTCGTGAGGACCATTGATAGGTACACCTTTCAGGTCTTTGTTAGACTTACCAGGTCATAGAAATATTGGAGTGAAGTGGGTAGTTGGGTTCGTTTTTATGCACTGTAGTGTTTACATCTATATGATATTGGAGTAAGAGATGCAAAGAAACATAATTAGAATCAGAATTTGCATTCATAGTTCGATTCGAAAAGTTCGATATTCACGAATTTGCGATTGATCTACGAAAATATGAAAGTGTTACTACCATTTCAAAGCACATTTTATATCAAAACATTTCGATAAAGCCGTACATTAACCGTTATATCTAATTTCGGTATTGATTCGGACAACAGCGTGGAAATCAGTGCGTAGGGTGCGCGCACGCCGCCCTCGAGCTACCAATCAGAGACGAGCCTGTGACAGATGCGCGCGCACCACTATTGTAGTCCCAACTATTGTGCGTCGGACAAAGTTGGGGTGGCATGCGTGTGAGAGCAAACATATGAAACGAACATTACTCCACTGCAATAAAATAACGGTGGAATGATGATACACTTTGTTTACCAACGATGGTAACTTGGAGCTATCGGATGAATCAAATATTGACTGAAGTCTCGTGTTCTTCTCACTGTAAATAATGTTTTAGACGGCCAAGTTCATGTTCGTTGGGGGTTCAAATTATCGAATATCTTTTAATCGACCACTACAAATCGAATTTCTAAAAACTCGAAAGTTCGTTGGGTATAAAAAAGAGCCGTTTCATAGTATTTTGTATTTTCCATAATGTTTAATGAAGTGGCTCCAGTAACTATGTATTTACAGTTTTCTACTAACCTAACTAGAATGTGAAACCTGAACCAATTTATTTCAAAATGGGTCACTCATGACGGTGAAGGTAATGGGTAACACATAATTATGCCTACCAATAATATCAAACATTCGATAATCTAGGCACTCAGCTAAAACTAATAAGTATTTTTCTGAAATATACCATGAACTGCTAATGTTTAGCCTTCATCTTTCATCGCTGCTATAGCTACAATTCCATATTCATTACGTACGCTCTTGTTTGAACAAGAGCGTCTTTTTACGTGTGCATAACGTTTTAATAAACCGTCAGGGCTAACTTCAATTTTCTGACTGACTCTCTAATAATACAATACGTGCTTGTAAATGGTTCAATTGAACTAAATGGTTTGTGTTTGAGCCCTACAACAGATGCAGTCTGGAAACAGCTAGTAACACATCCCAGATTAGCATAATCCCCATCGCAGACTAAAAAATTGAATACCCTGATTAACCCTTTTGACGTGTTCGTTAAATTCAAACTTGTTTATCAAAAAGCTGGTTGTCGGGGCAACGCACCCCCGAATCACCCGGGCACCCGGCTGCCCCGTGCGTGCCCGTGCCATCCCGCAGGTGTGCGCAGGATTTAATCAACTGATTGTTACTGACATACGCACACAAAGGTATGTTCTTTACCTATGTAATGGGGTAAGGGAACTACCGTTACCGAGGGTAAACAAAAACTAAACTAAAATATTACAGGTAAAACAATCGATTGATGCGTGTTTTAAAAGCACTGGGAAATATTGGGAGAGAGTTTTGATAGTCGATTAATACAACTTGGGCACAGTTCATTACATTACTTTCAAATGGAATTACCCCACATTCGTTCATTACTTTTCAGTTAATTTGTTTATAAAACCAACTCTTATCTAGTCCTTCCCTGGACAGAGTTTTTTTGCACAATATTTTCCTCACAAAGCTGCTTTTCTGCCAAAAATAACGGTCCCTTATCAAAATAATCCCGCTTGACTGAATTTTGCATTGTAATGCAGACAAAAAGTAATACTATCCCCAAAAAAAACTGCACGTTGAGGAATTACCATAAAAATAAAGCTCATTAAGCAAATCCGTCGTCAGGCATGATCATAAAAATATTTCATGTAAACATGAATGGATGCATTCTTCCTCCCCTCATCTATAATCTGGTATAATAGTGGAGTAATTTACGGACTCATAGTCCATTGGCGAAAAAAAAAGAAAATAAAAAGCTATGGATTGTCGGCCATGACAGTGCAGGAGCGTGGAGACACGCGCTGCGCCAGCGCACGTGCCCGGCACGCGCCGCGCGCGCCCGCTGCGCGCACCTTGCTACCGTCTGCAGAAATGTCGCAAGTATTTTAGACTTTTTACAGGTAAAAGACGAATAGAAACATAAAAAAAAGGTAAAGAAGATAGGCAGTACGTATACTATAATCATTTCCATTTGAAGTATTAAATGGAAAATCACACAATTGAAAAGGACGGAGTATTGTTAGGCCTTTGCACAGAAGTGAGCACCTTGGTTATCATGGGCTGATATTTTTTTTTGTTTTCCTTTTATTTATATTACTTGTAACAATTAACAGCAGTCACTAACATTTTCAGTCACTACATCATCTTTTAGGCAAATTAATTGCAAATATAATAATTATGTTCACCTTACTTTTTTCTACAGACCGTACAAAACTTGAGTACAAAGCACCGGATTATTTTATTGTATTTTTCGGTGAACGGTTTCTCTTAAAAGGGGAGTTCAGAACACCTATCTGCTTCTACGGTTGTGCACACGGATTTTTTGTACGAAACACCATTACTTGTTTTTTTTTTATTGTTGAATCCCGGAAGGAAATAAATATGTCACATACATTGGCTATAAACTTTAATTTTTTTCTTTGTGGGTAAGGTGATGAAAACAGATGTTTGAAATTGAAGCATAGTGCAGTTTTATACCTGTACAAGATTTCGGAGCACACTTTTATTTGCAAGCTGGCTCTTATTAGAGCTTTTCGAAGTTCCCCTTATACGAGTAATGGTTTTCGACTATATCTTTTTAAATTGACATGGTTACCAACATTATCATAAGAATAAGACTTAATCAATTAGTCTATGTTTATTGTTTCGCACTTATGGACTTTCACCACTTTTCAGATGGATGAGAAACGACTGCACGTAGCGGAGATGAGAATGTTAAGATGGATGTGTGGAGTGACAAGAATGGATAAAGTAAGGAATGAGTTTATAAGGGGAAGTATGAAAGTGGCGCCTGTTACAGAAAAAATGAAAGGGAATCGTCTGTTTTGGTATGGACATGTGATGAGGAGGGATGACACTCATGTGACTAAGAGAGTGATAAGTATGAATGTTGATGGATGGAGAGGAAGAGGAAGGCCAAAGAAAAGATGGATGGATTGTCTAAGGAATGATATGGAAGAAAAAGGAGTAAATGATACTGTGACGTTTAATAGAGGAGAATGGAAGAAACCCCCAGCGCCGACCCCAGGTAAAATGGGATAAGGGCAGGAAGATGATGATGACTTAGCTACGAACAATCGCTATGTCGACTTTGAAAATTTTTTTTCAGCTCATTTTATCAGAATGAGCACTACTGTGTGGTTATTCTGAAGAAGTGGCATGATAACTGTGGTGGCACTACATTTTTTTGATAAGTCACAACCCTGCAAAATTAACCCACCTCGTATCTGCAAACGAATACTGCAATCATTCTTTGACCTCTAAAATTAAACAAAACGCCTTTACTAAAAGATCAAAAGGATTACAATGTCTCTCAGTCTCACTCTCAATACAAAGAGAACTGGTTAGCTTCCATTTTGTCTCGCAATGTACAGTTGAAAGGTCGCCTGCGCATGTTTGAGCAGCTGCGACCGCCGCGCATGCGCCGTGATACGGGCAGGTGTACACTGGCGACAATAGAAAACGAGTATGCTCTGCTTTATTATTTTTATTGTACTAGGCTTGCTTTCAGAGGTGCAAAAGGAACATGCAAGTTGACTGTCTGCTGCCAATGGTGGTTCTGGGTATTATTAATTGTTTGGAGAATAAAATTAGGGTGTTTAATGTACTTGTAGTACCAATTTGACCACTTGAACTTTGGTTCCTATATAAATATTCAAAAGTAAAGTTTCCAATCGTACAACGAAAAAGTAATTAAATCAACATCCAATTAGCGATTTAGCTGGGATTAGCCAGGGGTCGCGGGCTTGTCTAATCAGGTAACCGTGACCCTGGAACGTAAAGGGCTATTGAAGGTACAGTGTGGATTAGTAAAACGATTCTGACAGTCCTTTCCACTCCATCCAGGGTGGAAGGAATAATTTGATGATTTTACAACGTAAAAAAAGGGAAGTATAAACCCATAAATGATATTAGCAAGAAATGTAATAATAATTTAACCTGAAATCGTAGCAATTAGCAATCAATAGTTAAAGATGTATTTTTTTCGCAAATAAGACCGCCGCCATTGTTACAAACTACCTTTAAATTAAAATAGAGCATTCCACCATCCATAACGTAATATGTTCGAGTTCTAACACGAGTACTATCGCCATTGTACAACCACCATACTTATCTGCGACCAGCCGAGCGCGCGAAATGCGGGCTCTTCACCACTATAGTTCGAACCATTCAAACACTACGATACCATGAATTTTCATACACTTGAATAATAAAATTGCAATGCTGTTCACTTATAGAATATGTATGAGTATGTAGATAGGGATCATTGAGTTTTTAATCACGGTTTGTGATGTTCTCTCATCGGAGCCCATTTGTGGTTAAACATGGTAGTTAATACTTCAACTTCTGGCCATACATTTAGAAGTATTCGGGTTTTCAATTTTTTTTGGACAGCTGTGTTGGCGCAGTGGCCGAGCCATCGACTGCTGCGCAGCGTGTCGAGGGTTCGATCCTCGCACTAGTTGTTCCGGGTTTCTATGTTTGTAGACGCACCCACGATACAAAGATATTCCTAATGTGGGGAAACGTTTATATTTATAAAAAAAAAAAAACAAATTCTTTCTGATTGCTTAACAAAGAAATGATGCCTGCGAAAGGTATCATAGTCGCAGTGACATTCATTACCATCGTTATAAAAACTAGAAGGTCTAAGGTCCAGTAAAGACATAGAGTGCTCTCGTCCCCTTCTCCATACCGCACTTATCGATGCTGAAAAAGTCATAATTTCTTCAAATTATGTTTTCCCGTCCTATCAATTGAAATGTAGGGTCCCAGTATGTTTCGGATATTGTAAAAAAATTTGTAAATTATATGCTCTATTTTTCCCAAGATCGTGATATTCCATGTAAAACATAAAACACTTGAACACCACTTCAAGAATCAAACATAATTCATCAATCAACCACAAAAATCCCTCACGTATTCTTAAGCCAACAATCTTAGATCCAACAAGTTATGAACTTGTAAAGTTTTTATCAAAAGCTCATAAATCAGGTGGAAGGCGCGTGCTCCCCTAATTTCCTCAGTAATGGTTGCCGAAGGGTGCAACAGGTTGAGCTGCCTTGACCTGCTTCTTGAGGGGAGCCGTATCAATGCCACTTGCTTGAGACTACACGAGCATACGGAACCTAGATGGTGCAATGGGGAATAAACGTGGCGCGTAGGGTAGGCTCGTTCAAACGTTAACGTTATGGAGTTGTTAGAGTACAAACATCAATTATATCATAGCTCCGTGTTTTAATGGCAATAATTATTTTCTTTTTGTCTATATTCTGCCTTCTAAAGGAGAAAATATAGAGAATGTAAGTGTATGCCTAAAAATTCACTGACTTACGAAATATTTTTTTTCGCATTTGTAATTTTTCTTGGAAATAATTTTTTGAAATATACTTCTTCTACTTCTTTAACTCATCGTTTTAATACTTTCTAATGGTTAAGATCAAGATGTGACTTTAACAGAGATTTTTGTAACCTACGGACATTCAAAAATTCTCAATTACGTTACATTGTAGCTTGCCAAGTGGTTAGTTTAATTTTAAAAGAGATGGTAAAACATTCTTTTTTAATAGCCTGCTCTGCCCCACTCGTGAGCAAAGGCTCCTCCCATTCCTTCCACTTCTCTCGATGGTGTGCCTCTTCACGCCAATTCACAAAGAAGCCACTTTTTTATTAAATACTTTTTCTTACGAAATCATGTATTTCTTCCACACATCCTTCCAGCATGTCTTACATCTTAGTTCATTGGCAAGTTATTCACAAGCCACCTGTTTTATTCCGACACATGGAGTCGGGGTGTTGTGGTTTTCACACTTCATAAATACGAAGATATCAAGATATACTTAAACAATGAATCAATTAGATAGGTAACTTTTTCTTTCTGTATAAACAAGGTTATCTTGCTTTTTATATTGTTCAAAGTCTTTGTTACATGTTGTTTTTAATACGCGTTATTGGTTCTAAAGGATGAACTTATAATAATTTATATTATTTTGTAAAGTGGAATCTCTCTCTTTTCATAATATAATAGAAAAAACATTTATTCGATATTAAATACAAACACACAGTAATAATAAAAAAATAAATTTTGAACAATTTAAGAACTTTGTTGAGCATGTCCACACTAAAAGGGTTACCAACTTTTTTCACTTTATCTTGTTAAAATATATGTATAAAGGGTAGTGGAATCTAAGCCGAAGATGGTTATCGTCCTTGTGACGAGAAATGCGAATTTATTTATTAATTCCTTGCTATCTTTTAACTTCTCCTTAGCAGCTGGAGTCTGGATTACTACAATTCAAATGCCATAAACACATCCTCTACTACTGGCAATTTCATATCTAAGGAAATTGCCGATGTACTCATAAATGCCAATGTACTAGGTAATTGGTAAAACTCTGCCTTATTCTGTAATTCTTTCTACAAGCAAACACATATTCTTTGCAAAGTAATGGCGTTTAGTTTTTGGTTGTCACCACCAAATTATGCAACAAAATATTAACTTAAAAAGCCACGCGTATCATAACTAGCATATGATTATCATATCTGGCAATATTTACGAAAAACACGAGAGATCTATTACCGATACATATGATTTGCCACATTGGCCACACATTGTACGCAGTCCGGAAGCATTGGAAATTAGTCCATTATCATAATTAGACATGCAGCTGGCTTGTGCGGCTTGTGCCACGCTGCTACACACCACTTTTTTTTTTTTTTTTTTTTTTAGGGTGGCAAAATCATCAAATGAGTCCTCCCGCCCTGGGCGGGGCGGAAGGGACTGTCAGACTCTTACTGACTAAAATCCACCCGTGTTTCTTCGGATGCCCTATACGTTCCGGGGCCGCGGTATCCTGGATTAAGAAAAAAGCCGCGACCCCAGCAGGCATTTGGCCCCGTAAGGGGCCCCGTCGGTGACGCGTGAAACACGACGCGCCACCTACCCGGGCTTGGTCCTTGGTCGGACGGCGAGCTTACCCATTACTCACCGTCCGCAAGCCCGCTCCGCCGCTGTGCCCTCTGCTGTTCAGAGGGACACGCGTTGGAGCATCCACCCGACAGGCTATTCGCATACGGGCAAAGAGACCCCTTAGGCACACAGTGCCTAAAAGAGTTTTTGCCCGCATCCCAGGGTGCACCGGCCCGAAAAACTGGTCTTCCCCCCGGACGTATCCGAAGGGGAACTCCAGTCCACGGGCGCACGTGGAGGTTTCCTGTCTTAGCACCCCTGCTACACACCACTACCAATTTTACACCAAGTTTACACGTGAATCTATGGCTTTTTGAGCGACTAGTACATATAAAAAGAATTTAATTTAATTTGAGAATACCAGACAAAATAAGGCAGTTTGAGTTTAAAAAGAAAAAAATCTTTACCTAAAACGTTTTATAATTTTCCATTAGATATGTAATTATGGTTTCGTTTGTTGTATATTGCCTATAAACATGTTGTGGTCTCTTATATTATAAGTGAAAGAGCACACAAAAGTTATACTTTTCGTCCATTATTTTTTTAAAAGACTTCCCGGTTCGTATTTATCTTTTGTTGGAGATACTAAATAAATAAATGAACTAAGTATGAAAATAAAAAGTTCATTTTATCCCATTTTAAATCACGGCATGACAACTCAGGGCGGATGAAAACAGGGAAATATACTTTTCTATGAAAATAAAATCTTTATTTTTCTCAACACATTATCTCCTAAAATAAGTTGTTCATAACACCAGAGTGTGAAACGCACACTTTACTTTAAACGTGAGGTTGTAGATATATCCACCCTATAATATATACAAGAAAGAGCGCACTGTTTCCGATATTTTATGAAAACTCCATGTAATTAATCGTGTCTAGTGTAGTCGAGTGTCGGTCGGCGGATCTTCATGAGTTTGAAGGACTTCCCTCTTGGACCAACTCTCTCTTCGGTTATAAACTTTGTGGCTACATTGTAATTAAGATGCGCTGATGTAGTCCAGGTACAATTACGGGTTAAAAAGAGGTTTCTTTAAATTTTATAAACTTTATCGTTTTTACATGGAAACCTAGAGCCGCTGATGAAATACACTATAAGCTGGAATTTGACTACCCTTTTTCAGTACCTGCATGCTTATTTTGGCGGAAACTAGTTAGTGTAGTTAAAAAAGACATCCTTTTTTGAGAATTGGAAAAAAGAAGCACACACACAGTCTTGACCGTTGCGCCCGCAAGACCGGCACAGCAGCTCTTTGCACTGAAGGCTAGCTAATAATTAAAATTATCCCATTGAAATCTAGCAAGCTGAAAATATTTTAAGTAGGAATATGGATCCAATAAACATTATCGGGAAGTATCAATTCAAACAGTTGCGCTCGCCAGTAAATCAAATTGTAACTAAAAAAATCAAGCTTTCTCTGCAAAAAACCACGACTTCCGGCCCCATGGCCATAGTCACCCCATTGAACATCTGACGAGGTGAATGAATCCTCAACGTTGGGGTGCTCGGGTGCTTGCCGAATGATATAAAATGTACACCGTTTGTAAAGTTACGAACAAACAATTACATTCCGGCACACATCTGTCGGCGTTTAGACAATCACGATACGTCACGCGATTTAGAAGGGGAGTTTTTAGTTTTGATACTTGTAGATTAGTTGGACGCAATTCAAAATCAAAAGTTTGTATAGCAGCGTTTGTATAACAGGGTCTGAAACAGCCACTTAGTAGTATTGCTAAATGATTGACTTAGTGAATGAAAAATAGCCAATGACGTTGCTGGAAATGCACCAAGTGAATAATTAGGAATATTGCTTATAGTAGCCGTTTTAGACCCTCAGACGATACTTTCCATTAATTAATTTAAGAATAAATAGGTGCGTTACCTGTCACGTACGGCCATTAAAAGCTCAGATTTTATATTTTCTAGTACGATCTTGTTGATTGTAAGTTGACAACATCATTATAACAAAATTATAATTACGATTTCTACTTAATAGTTCCGTCAAAAATATATAAAGAGAAAAAAAAGAAAAAAGTGGTCCAAATAAAGAAAAAATAATTAATTCTTAAACTCAAAGTAAGAACTTATTATTACTAAGGTCTAGTCCTGTCAAGTATCAAGAGTACCAAAGCGCACTACACACCCCACGACAGCTGCGACTCGCGGCACGCACCCGCCGCATTAATTCGGTAATGTGCCGCCTTTTAATTACGGCGCTGATAAATCTGCGCGCGCGCGTGCCGTGTCGCTCGCGTGGACGACGCCTTATGCCATAATAATACTAATAATGTGTATGGACCCTTAAATTTGGCCTGCTTTAGATAACAATGGGTTGTAAAGGTTGACGTTTTAGTAATAATAAGTTGTCTTTAGCAGTTAGTCTAGTTAAGAAATAAGTTCAACATTTAAATCACCCTTCATTATAAATGAGAGAGCCAAACTCTCCCTGTTTTACTTGACGCACTTTTGCTTCACGCTTTCGAATAATAATCGTGGTGGATTGATTAAGAGAGTGGATTCTGAACACCAAATATCTATCAAAAATTATCTCATAATACAGGCGTTTCTGAAATATACCTGAGGCCCTAACACGGGATTCCCGTTTCCCAAACTTTGAAGTTAATTTGATAGAAAAAATAGTTCCTCATTCGTACCTCAGGCGTACTCGTTTGTACAAGTACGCTGTAAATAAAATACAGAAATCCTATGATAAAGCCTCGGTTTTCAGATTCGACAGCGCTTTCCTCAGTTCAGCATAGTTCACCCGATTTGTATGTACCCAATTTATCTTCAGTCCTTCTACTATTTATACTCTTTTATACTACACCCATTTGACGTTTCATGTATGTGTTTGTATTGGGATAGCTTTACCCACAAGTTATACGTAGACATGTAATCAGTGCCACATGGCACTTACCACTACATATTACTTAATAATGCAAATTAAAACTCACAATCTGCCGCCAAACATACATAGTTAATAACATGTCCAATAACTATAACAAAGTGATAATTACGTCATACTCGTATCATTTTGAAGCGAGCAAAATTGTTGGACATAATTGTTGGCGCCCAAATGGGACCTGGTATTCGGAGGGTAGTCGCCATTTTCCCGCTCCGCACACGTGTACTAATAACCTGTGACATTTCGCTTATTATTACCCTACATTGTTACCGGAATATGTGCATGCAATGCCGGGATTTTGTGTCCATTTTACTCCTGTATAATTGGCTATTTGTTGGGTAGTAATTTTCGTGCAATTACCTATTTTTTTACTTTCAAGGGTGGAGTTAATATGGTGTATGTTTAGAATCACAGTAATTCCAAATAATTACTCTGTACATAACTCGTACAATTTTATAGAAAATGCAGCAAGTTCGATCCCTTTCATGAATATGTAGGCAACTATTCTCTACTGTACTGTACTAAACGTCACTATAGGTACTAAGATTACCATCACAGTTGGCCTGTATGCTACTGAAAGACTCTATGATGGCCACTACATTCTATTCAGGCTTACTGTATCCGTAAACCTCCTATTATAATTTACATTACAGTACCTGCTCGAAAAAATAATAACATTTAAAATTAAAAGTGATTCAAAATAGATGACATGACAATAACTGTAAACTTCACAATTAATAAATAATTTTTGCTTTGGTAGCCAATTCTTTTTTTTTAACTTTTTTTTTGATTTTTTTTGTTTACCTCATTGTTAGACGCATAGCGTGATTATACAGAATTAATGAAATCAAAATATTTTTAAACTCTCATACTTTAACCCAGTCCACGAAAATAATAAAGTAACCAAGGAACGAAAACATTTGAAAAATCTGTTCGTATCTGGTTTTGAATCCAACATCATATTCATTTGAATCACTTCATCAGCATAGCATATAATATATTTTAAAATATAATAGGATAAATAAAAATGTAATAGCAGATTTTGCCGAGCAACATTCCGAAGTAAAACGTTGTCTTTATGAAATACGCAGTCATATGATTTTCCATCCCCAAAACATTAGCCTGCAGCTTTATCCAATCAAACATTTAATCGAATTATTTTTGTAGATGTCAGCTTTTTTTCTCCGACGCAATTAATGACTATTATTTATCTCACCACATAAAAAGTTCTATAGATTAATTTACCGATTAATGGACGCCGAACATCTGTTTCTAATGGAACTATCAAAAATGTTTTGTTTGATAGCAATCAGTAGGGCGTTTGTATTAAGAGTCATTGATGTATTTTTTTATTATATTTTATGAGCAAATAAATATTAAAGAGCAATGTCATATTTTTCAAAACGTAATCCATAATGGCCTCTTTTTTTAATTTTGCAAATTGTGTGCCTTCTAGTTGTTTTTTTTTCTATCTTGGTTATATAGATAAAAGGGATTTTCTCACAATAATCAGTTATTCAATCATAATTATACCTAGATACATAAATGAGAAAATAACTCTCTTAATTCACCAAGAGACATTAATGTAATAAACAACGTGACAATAAATATGATATTTAAGTAAATGTCAGTGACATTTTACTAAATCAGACTCTTTAAAACTGCTCGCGGATGTATTTTCCATTTCCTGCATAAACCTTGATCAAAGGCTCTTTAAATGAATATTCTTAAAGCTATCAAAGATAAAACGATATGTCAAAAGCAACAAATGGACGGTAGTTTTACAATAAAGTTGAGATCGTTGAAAAACTGTCCCTATATAAATCTGTTGAGAGTATAGGACAGGGAAGCTATTAGCCACAAATCCCCCGTGACTTCGGTTAGGGTACACATGAAATGATTTTAGAAGAGACATTTTTAGGTCTTAGAAACAAAAACTGGTAACTACTTAATATAAACGAATATACAAATGATTGTATTAAAGATGTCTCATATAAGGTTTACAAAGAGAAGGTACAGTAAAAGCTTCATTGACCTTCAAGAACAGAAATACAGACAATTGATTATTTTTGATGAAGAGTGTTGTTCTACATATCAGAGTATAAGAAATATTGCATTTATTTTCCCGGCATTTCATTATTTTCATCTGCCTTTCCGAATGTTGAGGTCGGTCGGTCGTTCTATGTTTTATTTTTCCTTTCATTTTAAATTGCGAAAAAAAAAAGATTGCAACATTATTTATAGATTGTCTATGGAAAGAAAAATACGAAACGCGAGCAGGATTTGAAACCGCGACCTCCAGTTTCAGTAGATCCGACGCTCTTTCCAACCGAGGTTCCTGCCCACAGTATCGAAATTCTTCAATCGATTCAATCTATCCAAAATATTTAACATTATTTATAGTCACCGTGCTAATAGTGGTCAGATAAAAGTAAGATTGTGTACACTGTCCGGAAGTAGTGCCGGCCGCGTCGTCGGCGCCCTTCGATGTGTACCTTGCTTTATGCACACACTTGCACGCTTCCCATTGCTAGGGCTAACCTTCTAGGGGAACATATATGGATTTAGATATACTTCTATAATAATTCAATTCTATCACTTTTCAATAAATTTGAGTTATTTTTGCCCTATGGCGATGGTCAAAGTGCATTAAAATCTAGACTAGCCTAAATCTTTTCAGTAATGGATCCCGATTGAGAACATTAAAATATTCTTCCCGATTATTTGTTTTATCATTTCGATTATTTCGCTTTTTCGCAGTTTTTGAGCAATAAACCGCATATTTATTAACGTTGTACAAAACATGTAATTTCACATACATAAACAGCTACACACGAAACATCTGCCGACCAAAACCGTACGATTCACCGCAGCATCAAGCAAGTTCATATTGTAGTTTGAAATTGTCGTATTCGCTAGCGACACAATCACATGACAGACTTGCGAGGTCCACCGCACTCGCAAGCTCAACGTGAACAAGCACCTTATTATTATTGTAATACATCAATGAGAACGACATTTTTTAATAAATATTTCCACTTCCAACACCAATTAGATAACCTTACCATTTTTTAAACCTCTTAATCCGTCCCTGTACAGACCCCATTGTTTCCGACATGAAGGCAATATGATATGATTACTCCTTATTGTCTCTGCTTCTGACATTTACCCTGCACTCCAATACTGCAGCCATCATTACAGCACGGCGGCGTGTATTCAAGGAATTTCTCAATTGCCTGCTATTTATGGCAGACCCACTTCTTCAAATGTCTTATTACATGTAAATGTCAAGTTATCGGAAATAGTTTCGTGATTTTGTTATGTTCAGTAGGGTAATGGGGTTTTCTTTTTCTATTGACTGTACTTTGGAGAATGAACATAAGCGTAATCAGCTTGTGTTCCCACTTCTGGAGCACAGACCTCCTCTCTGTGAGCAGGAGTAGGCTGTAACCCACCACGCGGGCCACTGCGAATAGGTGGATGGCACATATCTTTGATGTTTAGGTTATAAAACATCTTGGGAACCTCATGATGTTCTCATGTTGTTTACGTATAACTACTATAGTTGATGAGACGTAGACAGTACCCTTTAGTGACTATTACAAGTATGTAATAGTCACTATAGGGTGCTATCTACGTCAAGTAATAAAGTATTTTTGGGTGACTTAGTATAGTTTAATGACTATTATATACCTCGTTAGAGATATCAAGTACGGTTCTTTAGCATGGATTCCTGAGCTGAATCTGTACTGGTAATTTTTATGGTGAACGCAATTAAACCGTTAGATCAGCCGCTTATAAATTAAACCCTCCATAGATTCTATTGACACCCTCAAGCAGATGTACACACAACATAATTGCATAAAATCGTTAAAAAAACGTATCCATAATGTTCGTTGATCACCATAGTAACTAGGCAAGGTGACAGTATTCACACACTCCCGGAAACAGCAAGCTGCACTCTGCCCTCCGTCCCATTACTGAGAAAATACTGTGACAAAACACCATGACCCTCCCACATAGGATTTGCAACTCTACTTTTTTAACATAAGGTTTCTTTTCGAGCGGTGAATGGTATGTTGGTTGTACGGGCTGTAGTGACGTAAGCAAGTTGAGTAAAGTTCCGTCGGGTTTCGATTACATGTGGTTGATGGTTCCTGGTTCGTTTGTATGCATGATTGCTTCCTGAAGGCTGTCGGACTGTGTTGGTTAGGCCTTTTTTTATTGGGTTTGATAAAAGCGACATTTATTGGTCTTGCTGTCGTTTTCGAAAACAACCGGACAAACAAATTACCGTGACCCCGGTACGTAAAGGCATATTGAAGGACACTGTGGATTTTAGTCAGTACGAGTCTGACAGTCCCTCCCGCTCTGCCCTGGGTGGGAGGACTCTTGTGATGATTTTATTTTAGGTAGGTATAAGAACTTTTGTTTAGTGTGGATATAGAAAATATGAATTATTCGTAAAAGGTAAAATTAGTCTATGTAGCTTCTAAATGCTGACAATTGTAGCGCGATAATCGCTACATTATTATATTCCGCCTTTTTCTTTGCTGCACGATATACAACCTCTCTGATTTCTCGCTACACAATGTTTTGAACAACTTGAACTTAGTCGTTGTGATTTCAAAATACAAGATCTTGTTACAGTTCATCAAAACATTCAATGATTATTTGTTTTTTGTAATTTTACTATGGAAGTTAATGTTTTCGTTGTACAGCAAAATAATGAGGTATGCACTTGCACTGCACCACAACAAAACCCCACAGTAAAGAATTTTCACGTCTCCTTCCTTCTGTGTGAGCTGGCTCCGTCTCAGGTGGCTGGCTACGTCTTCTCAAATAATACATAAAAATAAGTGAACAAAAGTTACCTCGACTTTTTTGATAGTTTTTTTTTACATTCTTTATGTAAAAAAGCAACAAAATGCATAAAGTTAATTGAGCTTAGACAAAACCAGGAGAAAGACGAGTAGGTACTAGGTACTTACCCCACATAGTAAATTAAGACATATCATCAAACATGAAATGATATGTGCACGCAACAAGGCAGGGGCGCCACACTCTAGGCTCGGGGCAAGCATTATGGTGTTGCATTACATTATTACTAGCACACTGCACTACGCCTGCAGCGAGCATACGATATTCAACACCTCGGGAAATTGAAATATGTTGTGTTCTATTACGGGGAAAATATTGAATCAAAATTGGTAGTTGGGGTCTTTAATGAGTATCAGGGCCTAAGGACATTTGAAAAAAAAAATGCTGTACTCAGATGCTAATTCCTACTAATTAAGCTAAAATAATTTTTGAGAAGTCAACAGTGATAGCCGAATCGAGCAAGACTCTGAAAAATTAATCTGTAAAGAACAGCTGACTATGTGATTAAATCATATGAAAAACAAAAGTGATATACATTCGTCCAGCCATCTCATAAACTGAAATATTTCTGCTGCATGTAATTTACGACCGATTTCCCTCTAATTGGAATATAATCCGCGACACCACTCGCACACCTTTTAACATCATCAAATGACTCCTCCCACCCAGGGCAGAGCGGGATGGACTGTCAGGCTCTTACTGACTAAAATCCACGGTGTCCTTGAATATTCCTTTACGTACCGGGGTCACGGTAAATCGTAAGTCCCGCGACCGCGGCCGCTGACACGCTTTGAGGCGCGCGTGGAACACAACGTGCCGTCGACCCGGGCATGGTCCATGGTCGGACAGCGAGTCGCCCATTATTCGCCGGCCGCATGCCCGGAGATCGTTTGCCGACGTCTGTCGCCGTGGGCGTTTACCACTGCGGCTGGGGTGGAGGGAGGACGCTGTCCTCTCCCTCGCGCGGCCCGCCTCCTCCTTCGCGAACATGACTGCTTCGCAGAAGGAGGAGACCGCTTCCCACTCCGTCTCGCCCCGCAGCATGGCCTCGACCAATGCCTATCGCTGTCGTGAAGACACGGCGGTGCTCTGCCCAAGCGGAGCAGTCCTGCACCGTATGCTCCGCCGTGTCCTCCGGACAATCCTCGCAGTGGTGACACCCAGGTGTTTCTTCCCTCCTTATCAGATACAGATACCTCCCGAAACTTCTGTGTCCGATGAGGACCTGCGTCATGCGGTAGGTCAGGACGCCGTGACGCCTGTCCAGCCACTCCTCAAAGAGGGGTCTTACCGCCGCGATTGCGGTGTGCCCGGACCTCGGTTGCGACAGTCGCTCCATCCATACTGAGATCGCGCCGCAGTCATAGGTTGCTAGAAAAATATTGAAACAAAGGGTCTAAATTACTTTCATATTTTAAATTTACTGACTTCTGCAATACGGGTCAAATTGCCAAAAAGAGATCTTTCCCTAAAATTAGACGAAAACAATCTTGTATAATAACTTCTGAAGTTCACAACAATCACTTAAAACATGAATATTATATTAACAATAAAGCGCACGAAAGATTTGTAAGTAACTAATTGTTATTTAGCCCTCGAAGCACAGTTTATTAAATGGTAAAGATAATTAAATTAAGCGGGGCGTCTTTGACGCCCGGTCGGCCCGGCTAATATTTTTATTAAGGGTTCCGTAGTATACTGAATAGGAAACGGTAGGGAGGGACTTTTAGTGTCACGAAAGAATTATCGATGAATTATTAAATTATTCACCAAACCAAAGATGAATATAAATACTCGTATGATACACACAGCTAGTTGACAAAAATAATTACCAATTTGTTTGAAAAAAATCTCCGGTAAAAAGTTTTAACTGCGCCCATTTAAAATAATGCTGGCCGGTTTAGTTGAAAAAAATATTAGTCGCGATAAGCAATAGAAGAAAAAAACAATAAAAATAAAAATTAAAGGCATCCTATGATAATTTTGACCTATCTTGGCCAGTCATCAACTAAGTTATACCGAAAAGGTTGCATATTGACTAAAAACATAATAATAATTCGAAATTATTAACTTATGAATTTTCTAGTAGGTACACTCAAAATAATGAGTCTTTTGGAATAAAAAATAATTGTATATCTATGAAAAGCGATGCTCAATAAGATTTTAATACTCAACTACAAAAAATACAGGCATCTATCTAACTGAAAAAATTATAAGACGCCATATAACGCAGAAAAAGAAATAATAAAAAATAAAACTTTAATGGCATCTGATGATTATTTTGACCTGAACTGGCCAGTCACCGACTAATGAAACGAGCCATAAAGGTTTTATAACTAAACTATAAACACTTTTTTACAAACATTATTACTCAAGTAAACTTATAACCAACAAGCAATTCAAATTTTCTCTTATTATACAAACTTTATCGACTTCGATAACTTTCCATCTCCCCGCCTTTTTTGCCCGACGAGGTGATAATGTTGGAGTTTGAAGCCCGCCGTAATTATAAACACGAGCCTTCTACGGCCCGGACCGGCGGGGCACGGCTCATAATCGAGCCAATTATACGGAACCAATAAACAAGACACAATTAACCAACGATTTTTTATGTTTATTAAGTATTTTTTTATAAAGGTAACTTATAACCTCTGTTACTTATAAAGCTTCCGAATAATATTAAATTGTTCCTAGTACTTAAACTTATTACTAATTATTATTGTAGGTAGTTAATGTACGACCTTACACGACTAATGCAAGTGTAAATAATGTTACAAGTGACCAAGAAAAAATTCCAAATGATCGCACTCACGCCATTGCTAATATTTGCTTTTTAAAATGTAGATGTAGGAACTTTTTAAACATTTTTGCGATAGTGGCGCCGCCCCGGTGAAAATCCAAAACAAATAACAAATGGCGCGATTGTTCTTGACTTAGTCCATTATTCCCGCGTTTGTAGAAAATCTTAATTATTCGTAAACCAACAAAAAGTAAACGTTGTGAAGTTACCTATATCATATTTTATATTAACTTTTTGATACATTATAACCTAGATTATTTTTTTTAAACTCAGTGGCTTCAAGGAATGAAATATTGTCTTTAACGTGATTTATTTTTCCGGCGTTTGTTGAAAACTGTGTTATTAATATTGTGAAGTGTCAAATACTGAAGAATTAAGTCTACCAATTACAGGTAAACAACTACACGTTTAATATAAATAGTAGCTATGCAGTTAATACTGTTTGTTCGAGAAATTGCATAGGTAGAAGTCACGGCGGCCCCACGTAATGGAGGGCCGCGAGCCGGTGAGTTTCTGCACGAATGGCTGTGCTCATATTCTAAGTTAATCGCGACTCCACCGTCATAATGCCATGTTATTAATATTTAAATTACAAGCTTATTGAGTTATAAAACGTTATGGAAAACTGTTAGTCAGTAGAATGAAATGAATACGCCAGAGAGTTTGTCTGTCATGTTATAAAACTGTGATAACAAAAAATTCACCGTTTTATTTTTGACTAAGTTTGTAGTCGCGGTGCTACGCTCAACCAAATAACATCTTAAGTTCGTAGCAGTGCTACGCGCTACGAAAATATGAAAACTTAACCTCGAAAATATTACTCTGAAGGTCTAAAACGGTCACTTTGAAGCACTATTCCTAATGTTTCACTTCGCAACGTCATTGGCAATTCTTCTATTGTTCATTCACGTAGCGAATCATTCGGAATATTTTTTTTATATTTACTAAGAGGCCGTCTCAGACCCACCATACTTAAAAATAATTATTATTATTATTTAGTAAAACTAACAAATACACTTCATGTAAAATAATTATATGTGCGATCATTAGTAAAATAGACATCAACAACAAGAAAAAACATACGTAATCATACACCAAAAGGTATGTATAGAATTAAAAATTGTTAAACAATCAGATATTGCAAATTAATTTGTAAATATGTACCGTAAATACTGACTAGCATAGGGCTATACAAACCCGACGGGGCGGTGATTCTTCCCGGAGCCAAACACTCCACTCTCTCCAGTCAAATTGGGAGCTAAATGCTGAATAAAGTTATTTGCTATAAATGCCTCCGGGCACAAATTTCAATTATTGTCACATCCGAATAGTTTCGTAGGGGGCCCGCCGTGCATATGGTACATTTAGTCACAAAATCATTTGTCGATATAAAAATATAAAATGTGAAAATGTGCTTACTAAAAATGTTTAGTAAGCACATTTTTTTAATAAAAATAACAACGTTTCCCGATACTAGGAATATCTCCTTTGTCGTGGGTGCGTTTACAAAGATAGAAGTGGGTGGGTGTAATTAATGGGTGTAATTTATCTATAATATGTATGTATTTAGAAATATATAAGTATGTTTATCAGTTGTCTAGTACCCATAACACAAGCTCTGCTTAGCTTGGGACTAGATGGCGTTGTATGATAGTTGAGGAATATTTATTTATTCATTTTTAGAAACTCATATACATAAACACCTAGACCCGGAACAACTATTTGTAGGTCGTACAAATATTTGTTCCGTGCGGGAATCGAATCCGCAACACGCTGCACAGCAGTATAATCGCTTAACCACTGCGATAACCGTGTTGTCAAACTTGATACTTGATACTTGGAAACACGAGACTTACTTAAAGCCTTCAAATAGTATTGCATAATAATATGCGCCTTATAGCGTTCACGCCAAACAATTACACATAAGTTGTATTTAAATATAATCTAAGTTTGACAATTTATTCATAATTCAGTAATTTGTTAGCATCGGACCAACCATTTATTTTATAAGTCTCCAGTCAAATCATTCACGGATCGAAATGAATGCACTTTGACTTAAAATGTCGGAGTCTTGATAAAATAGACATATATTATTTACTAACATCAACCAACTTTACGTTCAAAATGAAGCGGTCAAGAAAAGTTTTATGTATTTCTGCAATTTTATTACAAACACTTGCGAATTCGACTGTACCGCACAGTGGGCGTATTCATCTCATAAAGGGGTCAAAATATTTTATTAGCCTTGCGATTTTAACATCGTCGCGGGGGCGCCAACTAGATTAGAGGCCCGAGGCGCTGGAGGCGCGTGCGACAAATCGACACTCCGACAAATCGTCACTACCCTTTTATACGCACTAATTCTATTTCTCAACTCTCGAAATCGAGTAACTCCTTAATAGAAGGAAATAAGGTTTGGATTAGAATGGTAAACCTTTTTCCGATGGCGAAAGAAAAGTCTTTTTCAATTTGTCCCACAGTGGTCAAGGATGAATGCAGCACAGATTGGGCGCGTCATATGCATGTACAATTTATGATGAATATACTCTTACAACGTTTGAATTTAAATCTTCCCATCTTGTACTTTACACATGAGTAGAATTCAAAAAATCTGAGAGATTGATCTCAATCTTAACCAAATAGTGTTTGTACCAATTCTTATATGATGAATTTTTCGATGCTCTATAATATGTAGTTTAGTTTAGTTTTATTTTAATTTTGTATTTTTATATTTATGTATTTTTAGCCTCTTATTCAGTAATTTTAAAAATAAGTAAATAAATATTCTTATATTCCATGAAATAAAAGTGAACTTGTCCAAGGAAAAATTCTTTGATCTTTTTATCGTATTTCTTTATCAGTTAATATGTTAATAATCATTATTAAAACTTTATAAAACTACTTACTTAAAGATCGTCGTAATTAGTCTATTCAGGAAAGTCTTAAGAGGAGTATAACTATGAGATATGTGATACTTTGGCGTGTGATGTTTTGTCCATAACAATAACAATAAGTTTAAGCCTTTTATGATGAATTGATATTCAGGTAATAGGTAATTAAATTCTATTGAACATCAAGAAGCGTTAAAAGCAACGTCTATTCTAAATGACTTTAAAAAGAAGTAAACCAAGAAACCCATAGAATACTGTAGTTTCCTTGGTGTACTGTAGGTGTAGAGTGACTAGAACTATAAAAGGTTTATGATATATATTTATACACTGAATTAAAAATATTAATTTTACAATCCAGAATACCACCATGTTTTTCCTACAGCATGGCTAATATGCGTAATACCGCAATTCAGATTTATTAAATTACAATAAATCTGCATAAGAACAATAGCTGCAGACATAATTATTTAACTAGGCGCATACCTACCTGAGTTAAGACCTAGGTTATAATTTCGCATCAATTAAAGTTGCGTTTCAAAAAGTATACGTACAAATTAATTGTGCAAGAATTGGGCCTATTAACTTTGTATAATAGTCCCGCTAAAGGCTAAATCGCGTGGATTTTGTTATTTGTTAGCTCATACCGGTAGAAAAACATCACATGCATCACAAATCATAAATGTTACTATGGAAATATTAAATACCAACGTTATTATTCAATGTCATTCTTAAAAAAAAGATTATAAACATTAAATAACAGCGTTCCTTTTTTAAAGGAGCGGAAAATGAATATTGTTGGTTGAGGCGCGATGTCATTCGCAAGGCGATAATTACAGGGACGGCTGACGTGCTCAACAATGGCGATGCAATGTTAAGCCGAGTGCGTCACCGGCACTCGCCGAGCTACGCTAATGATTGTACTCGTTACCATTCCCACAAATTATATTCTTCGCTTTGACGACTATCAAACACAGTTAATATTTTAGAATTTAAAGCATAGTATCTCTGAAATCTGAATTTTGAATATAATGAACTCTCAAATTCTCATAACAAAAATTTTTTTTATCTTATTTAAAAGGAAAATGTCTTCAAACCAAGATTAAACCACATTTCTTGTAGAACTTAATAACTGAACTATAATGTAGTTGAATTTACACTAGTCTCAATGCTCCGCCATCTCCGCCGGGTGGATTCAATCAGTGTGACCGAATGTGTCGCGCGCTGAGAGGCTTAACCTCCGTAGGTGTTCGCGAGGCGCTCCGACGCATCCTTTGGGATTCCGTCCGTCCTCACGTTCCGTTTTCTTGAAAAATTCAATGTGAGACGAACGCCCCACGTTGAAATGAAAAGCCCTGATATAAAGAGAAAATGTCTGAGAAAATGCTGCCAAAAAGCTCATTACTTCCATTCCAGTGTTTGGAGAAATGTAATAGGTTTTACATAGCAGTGTGTGGAGGAAGTCGCGGAGCACTCTGCACGTGGAATCACTGTCGACACAAATAAATCAATGTAATCACAGTCTGAGACATTCGACGTAGCGGATGTCCATTAAAAAATCATGAATAAAAAATCTGCTCGCGTCATACAAAAATAGTCCATCTCAAGCCTAAACGAAATGTTTTGATGTAAACGGGGAAAGAATGCTCGTCGGATCTCCCCTGATAGTTATTTGATATGATTTATTCATACGCGCGGCGTTCGGCGTTGTGCACCACGTCAAATGGAAGTTTATTTAATAGAAAATACTTTCCGAAATCTATTTATAAAGCCATTATGGCGCTTTTTTATTTTAAAGCTGTTCCTGACGCGCGCTTGTTATGCAAATAGCGCGGGGCTGCGGGGGCCGCGGCCTACTCCTCAATGTTTATCCAACTAACTATAATGTTTACTTGTACTTTTATTGGTCGATTAAGTTTCAATGTTTTATAATTGCGTTCACATAAATTGAAGTGGGGAAAATCTGGAACATGTAGGTTGTAGGCACACTCTACATGTATGCGATGTTTACGCAACGCGTTTATATTCCGTTCTTTCTTTTATATTTTCTATTCAACATTGGCTACAGCACAGATGATACACATGGCTCTTGTAAAAGCACACTATTCTACATACTAATCCCTCTGACTTCCATCAATAAGTCATTTTCCCGTCCAGTCATTTTAATATTCCGACCTTTGGCTCTTACAAAGTAGCGGTAAAAGGACAAAGGACAGATCCGGCGACTGATAAAGTATGCACAAACCGCCCCGCCTCTGACTGGAGGATCGTGGCGATCCGCCCCGCCCATTACCGCAAGCGGCTTATACACTTACTACATACCTACATTATATACTCACCATGTGTACCGAAATTAAAGCCTCATTAACTATTTATTACGAGGCTTCAGTCAGACCATCATGGGAAATGTTGCTAATTATTTTATAGGCATTTGTGATAGTAGTGGATTTGGATCGAAAATATTTAAGTTCTGTAAAACAATAGACAGCCATTTCATATCGCAATAAACTAATCTTCGGAGTCACTTTTGCACACCTAAAAAAGAATTTCAAAAGATTTCATCACCAGTTTTATCTTAGCTAAAGCTCAAAGCTGGTCACTGGTTTGCAATCTAATAAGCAATTCACAATCATCATGAAATACAACTCCCCGCTGAAAACTATATTTAAGACCTAACAGCAAGTAGTACAACTCCCAAAACCTTTTTTACCCCACAACGTAGCCTCACCAAAACATCCACAGTTATCTCTCACAAGCATTTCTCCAGCACTAAAGCCGGCTGAGTGCGTGCGGAGTGGGCCATGCATATTTGATGCGGCACTAATGCGCACCGCGCTAAGCGGATTGTGGCCGCCGCTAAATGGTGCCACTCCCTTTGTCGCTTGTTTGCCGCAGCCGGGAGACGTTGCGGCTTGCCGATGTTATGGACTTTCGTGTTACATAGCGTCGTCTATTTATTGTTGGATTTCTGACATTACATAATTTCTAGGGAAGCGAATTTTCGATAATTCAGATAATTCAATATTGTTAGGGAGGTCTTTAATACCGTCTGTATTGCTGTATCCACACTTAAGTAGATAATTCGCATCATATCAATTTCTTTCTATAACTTTATTTATCGTGGTTAAATTATCAAATGAGTCCTCCCACCCAGGGCAAAGCGGGAGGGACTGTCAGACTCGTACTCAGTAAAATCCACGGTGTCCTTCAATAGCCCTTTACATTCCGGGGTCACGGTAATTCGTACAGTCCCGCGACCAATGAAGCCACCATAGCTAATAAAGAGCATAGGTATTCGGATTATAACGAGAAACTTCAATTACAATCGAATGATCTTATTTGAAATTATAATACCAGGATTATCAAAGCATTGTGCTTTGCTCTCGGAACTTTATTTATTGGAGTTATCTAAAAAATAATCCAGAAAGCCTAACAAAAAAATAAAAAGACATTTACTCATAAAACTCAACTAAAAATACTCCAAGAAATATTAAACCTACACATAAGACGCTGTTCTATAACATTCGCAGAAACGAGATGCGAATACATTCATAGATCAGTGAGCTTCTTATAAGATAAATTAGCCGACTCGTGATCTCACTGAAGAGAGTCCCACTTTATTAGATTTCATAAGCTCTATTCATCGTTTTTTCGCCCTCTAGTACGGAACCTTTGAGGCATGGCGTATTAGTGAATAATGCGATCGAATCATTCGATCTCGCGTATTAGACGCGGTCGGGGTCGTCTGTAATGTGCGCAATGATAATAGACTGCCAGTATTAGGCGATTATACTAGCTATTGCGATTCCCAAAGTTTCAATTTTACGTCTTTTTCTTATTTGTTAAATATAACACCCGGCCAGGATGCCGACTGCCTTTCAGGTGCAGTTTCTGTACCAACAGCTGCAAACTATTTCGAAAATGCTAAAGTTCATGAACAACTATTTCAAAAACAATAAAGTTCGTGAACAATATAGAGCTAGTTGTTGGAAATTGGAACAGCGCTTTGAGTATGAAATATTTTGAAACAAGCTAAATTCTTACAACAGAAACGATGATGGAACTTTTATGAAAAATAACAATATTTTCGACTGAACTTGCTACGACGTAGCTGCCTACGCCATAGCGTCATTCGAAGTGTTTTTGTTATTATATAAGCTTAAAGTGAAAAGATACCAAAACACATACAGTTTAAAATAGTTAAGTGATAGTAGATATTATTTTCTTATAATCAAGTGCAATATTTTCTTCTGCGCCTGATAGTAGTTGAATTGCTATGAGTTTCATATCTACGCAATTCAAAGCTTGAGCAACATTGCCTTTAGCAAAAATATCAGAAATGTTTGTTGTCGATCACCTGTATGATTCCATTAAGAATTAGGGGATTAGTGTTGAGTCGTACGTACAATGTGATCACAGAATGTACCCATCTTTACTTATTTGATGGTGGATATATTTGCGTCACAGCACCTGTGTTCTTGAGGTTGGAAAATTACCAAAAAGGATTTCAAAGCAAACGTTCAAGAAACAGTCAATACATTTATAAGATTTATATATTCAGACTAAAAACCACCCTGTTTCTACGGTGGTCTCTTGCGTTACATGGCCGCGGTACCCTGTTTACATAACATGCAAGTGAGTAAAGACAACGTGAAAATAGCGTTTCATTTTTAAGGAATAAAACCATGATTTAATACCTCATCGAGACATTGTACTAGCAAATTCACAAGAAGATTCCTCAATGAACCTCGTTCCTAATAATCCTTGTCCTTCGATGTCTGTCGTCGGCTACATAGATGACAAAAGTTAAGCCTTAAATATCGTAGTTGTAGCACAATAAGCCTTCCTTTGTGTAAGGTAATCTCTTAAGGCCCGGACTCATTCTGTCGGTCACCGCGGAGCCCCAGGCATTGCGGAGGCTTTGTATGGGCATCTGTAATTCGCGCATTGTCGTGAAAATTCTCTGAATAGGATTTTCTAATCGATAGAACGGGACATTGTTACACCCAATTGTGTGTTACGTTTTTTTTTAAGCTCTAAATTGAATATTACTACAAATATAAGAGAGTTTTAAAAAGTACTTCACAAAAATGGATATTTCCCTTTTTCAGGGCAGAGCGGGAGGGACTGTCAGACTCGTACTGACTAAAATCCACGGTGTCCTGCAATTAGTAAGTCTCGTGACCAAAATGGATATTTCCCTAAAGAATATAATATAACACACACAAAAACTAAGCTTAATACTTAAATACGGCAGAAAATTAAAATCTTTACACGTTTATTTTTAATTTAATACGAACACAAAATATTATAAATTGAGATACTTTCTCACACTTTCATCAATATTGCTAGAGGCAGACTATATCGCAGTTCTTCCCTAGAAAAACAACCTCGAGAGAAACAAGGGCTTTTTTGTATATTTTTATAAAACCAATACGGCTGGCTACCCAATTCCAAGAGCGAGGCACGGCGAGACAAAATCGCCTGTTCGCCAACCGATTTCCATGGAATTTTTCTATTACGTGAACAAATTGCACGCCCGCCGCCTCCGTAATATCGTACACCAGACTTGAGCACTTTATTATTTATTACTGAACATGGGTTTGCTATAGTATACTCGTGGTAAGTATTAACAGTGGTAATTATAATATTTACCATCTTTACACTGATTTCCGTAATTTTTTTCGCAATGTATTGCTTTTGCTAAGACAAAGGCTATTGATTGAACAATGTTTTTCTGAATTGCGCTGAATAAGATGATCCAAGTGAGTTTTTTTAGTACGTATAATCAAGTTGTTATAAACTGAAGAATTACGAATTCAATTATTTTGACATCGGTAAGTTATTTAAAGCTTAATTGTATCCTGCCGGGGTCGCGGGTTTAACGAGTTACCATGACCCCGGAACGTAAAGGGCTATTGAAGGACACCGTGGATTATAGGCAGTACAAGTCTGACAGTCTCTCCCGCTCTACCCTGGGTGGGAGGACTTATTTGATGATCTTACCACAGTAAAAAAAAACTTAATTATATCATCTTTTAAAGCGACTTCAATATTTATCAAAAAATTGTGTAATAAATGCAAAAAACGTAAATACAACGTTCTATAGTAACTAATTATCATTTTTTTTAAAGTCTTCATTTCTGTAGTCATACCTACAGAAATGAAGACTTTTAAAAACAAAGCCTTCAGAGGACTATAGAAATCATTGTTAATAATCAACCGCTTTTCAGAGTTTATTGGTATTGGAGAGGCAACAAAATAAGAATACAATATCCACATGAAAAACAGAGGTACCCATATTGTACTTTAAATTGATCATTACTCGTCCTTCCAACACATGCGAACGAATGGACAACTGCACAATTTTAACCAAGAAGTTACCACAGAATTGTCCTCAAAGACAGTGGGGAATATATTCGTATTTCGCAGGTGGTTGGGTAATGTTTTCGGCTGTCCGGTCCGTGCGTCCGGTCAACTTGTCCTTTGTATCGGCCGGACAAAGAGCTAACGATGTGGTGTCCCAACTTCCACGTGCACGCATCGCTGTTATTGTTTTAATGGTTACATTTTGCGCCTTGGATGTTTTTAATGGTTTTTACTTTAAAATGGTAGGTAACACTTTCTTTATTTAATTTCTAGTCAAATATTATCCTGTCTGTATTGTTGGATGCAATGTACAGACACATTAATCGTTTTGATGGACCACAAGTTCATTAATAGAGTTACTTTGTCCCGTACTACCAAGTAACTTGACAGATTACGGTAAAATTTGAAGTGTTCATGATCTTGGCATTCCACCACCTCTACCAGAGCTCAATAAGTGGTGGAAGTAATGAAATATGGCGCAAACAATTTATTTATTTTAATCAAAATCGAACAACAAACAACAGTGAGTGACAATATTTAAATTAGTATGTAATCTCATAATAAAGATTACATAATCTTTGACCTTGCAAGCATGGAATCTTTTCTATTCGCGAGTCATGATGAACAAAATGATTTTATTAATGAGCAATAATTATATGATAACTTGTTTAGATATAAAAAGATAGAACGATTACATGAGACACTACACGTTATCATATGGATATTTTTAAATTGTATTTTTATCTTTTCATGGTAACAAAGTTTCAGATTACACACAGCAAATATTTCAAATGTCGAAAGATTATCTGAAATTGTATCGTGTCATACTCACGTTATGTAAAGAAAGAAAAGCATTTGTATAAAGCTACATATGTACCAAAATACTAGATTTATATTTTTTTGTCTCCATAGCTGGTCGGGTACGCACTGCCGCCAACAGTGTTCTGAGCGTGTTCTCAGATCGGTGGGACACCCTCTGCTGCGCCACTGGGTTAAGATCCACACCGTTTGACTTGTTTTTATTTATCTGATTCATATTCTCCATAATTATATTACTAACACTAGTTATTAAGTTACTTTGTTGATACTAACACTATGGACACATGTCTGAATTAAAGAATTTGAATAACAATTCTACCTATTAGCATACACATTATGGAACATTAGTTAGCATCCGCCTAATCACAAGATTTCTGTGTTTTATTTACAGCTTACTTGAAGTATTTAATGCGTTTATTGTATGGAAAATTGAAAAAGCGCTTCTAGTGTACGAACGAGCAACTAATATTTTTCTTTAAATTAACGTCAAAATTCTCGTTTGTTTTACATCACAAAAACGTGAAAAATTATGTTGGGGCCGCAAGACTAGGTAGATACATATAATTTAAGTGAAACCATAAAACTAGAAATACTTCATTCCAAAAATCAATTGAACCGTTTGTCAGGCTGAAACATAAAATTATTTCGGCATTCTCTATTAACACTCTGACCACCGTTTGGCATTTGAATCACAACGCTACATATCCCATATTCCGGCAAAACCTACTCTACGTTCTAACATGGAAGGTTGAATTTAGTATAGCTAGTAGAACGTGTATGAACATTCGATTACACACGCCAGTGGTCAAGTATTTATCAATTAAAAGCAAATTTAGTTGAGCAGGCATCCCTGTCGTCGTGTTAAGGGCACATTCCTCAGTAATAAGCCACGTGTTCTGATATTAAATGCCTACGATTCCATCCAGAGACAAGATTAATTGGTAGCTGTACAGTTACTCCAGTTTTAATGAACATAACGTGTAAGGGAAGATATTTGGGTTAATCATTTCAGGTACAAAGTATCTTCTGAATTCTTAAAAATAAGCTGTAGTCTACTATGGAAGACATTTCTATGGTATACAAGTTTGCAATTAACTCTGACACCAGAGGGTGACCAAATTCTTACACGATAAAGGAAAACAATGTTTTGGAATCAAATCTTTTTCTCTCTTTTTCACTTGCATGTCTTTGTGTACACAAAATACACTATAATAATGAACTTTTTTTTTTATTTGAAATCGGGTTATTTAAAAAAAAGAAAATAGTACTTATAGGTGTATTTAATTAATTGAGTTCAGTCTGAGATGATCTATTGTCACTTAAATAACATGTTTCCATCAAACATAATGCATATGCCAATAACATTATATTACGAACGTTGCAACGCGGTCTGTTTGAAACGCTGGTTGTTAATTAAATTTGTTATCATTTAATCAATTTCCACGTGTGTATCTTTCGTTTTGACCTGTATATAGAGATACTGTGACACAGGCATCATATCTGGTAGAGGGATTGGGGAGTACAAGTTGCTCGATGTCACAAATGTCTACGAATGTTTGATTCAGGACATGCCGTTTCCTCACGATGTTTTCCTTCATCGTTTTAAGAGATTATGATATAAATTACACAAAGTAATGGGCCAGGCTGGGCCAACGACCCACAGCGATGCCACCAAAAAACAATGGACCTGCTCCATTGTCTTGATTAGTCTCTCGTTGGTCTTAAAAGGCAACGAATAGTTTTCGCTGATTGACCCATTGTCAACGATTAATATTTATGGATTGGTATAATGGGTTAAAACTGATATGTCAGACTATAATACCTACTAATTCATTATTTACTCTTTGGCCATTTTGTGGCTTGATGTATATAATTTACATACACAAGTTTTAAATACGGTGATTATTGTTAAACCGGTATCCGGTATGATATAGTTATTAAAGAAAAATATTGGTTATCACCCATCAGTTTATTTTTTAAATTAACAACCGTATTTTTGAGAATTGAAAAGGTTTACTCGGATTTCCTGCTAGTTTTAAATCGGCATACAAATCTGCCTGCCTCTGCTGCCGTCTTCTTTGTCTACATCATAACCACACTGTCACCGTTATTTAGTTTGAATTTTTTTCCACCTCACTTTCTGTGTATCGTGGTGCGTTTACAAACATTTAAACTCTCATACACAACTTCCCAGAACCCCTAATTATAGCCTATAATTTATAGGTCATCAAATACTTGTACCGTGCGGGAATCAAACCAACGACCTCTGTGCCCACACACAGTGCAGCAGTTAATCGCATTACAACAAAATTACACAAAAATACTTCATGTAACTGTAAAGATTGATAGGAAAACTAATATTATTCACGTTCGGATTGAACGCAGCGTATGGGCGTGAATCGGGCGACCCTCTATGTTCGTCTGGCTAATCTAGTGGAGGGTCCGAATATAGTATGTGTTGAATAAACAGATAAAATGTGGTCGGGATATATTTCCATTCATTTATCAATATGATCACGGAAATATTCGTCGGTATGTTTAAAGTCCAAATGTTACTTGTGTGTCCGCCATTTTGATCGTCGTTACGCAAAATATTAAATTAACTTTTTCAGGAATATTGTACGACATCTACAACATTATTTTTTGTTTATGCGAAACCCGATACACCTGTCTAGTATTTTTGTATAAAGAATCTATGTACAAAATTTTAAAACCGTATAAAAAATCACAAGTTTGTATATTACCTGGTTGTCCGTTCAAAAACATGCTCATTTCGCGATACACCCGCGGAAACCGCGTTTCCTGTGTTATACACTCGTAACAATAGCTTGGCAATAGGTACCTAACCGTTCGGTGATTGTATTGTAATTAACTGGTAATAAAATTTAATTAAAATATTATTGAAAAAAAATATATCATGGGGTAAAAATTATTGGAATCGAATCAGTTACTGATTCTGAACAAACTATATTCAGGTTTCGCATATTATTTTTTTTTTTTTTTTTTATCGTGGTAAAATCATCAAATGAGTCCTCCCACCCAGGGCAGGGCGGGAGGGACTGTCAGACTTGTACTGACTAAAATCCACGGTGTCCTTCACTAGCCCTTTACGTACCGGGGTCACGGTAATCCCTTGGTCCCGCGACCCCGGCAGGCTTTGGCCCTCTACAGGCCCCGTCACTATGCTGACACTCTTTGAGGCGCGCGTGGAACACAACGCGCCGTCGACCCGGGCATGGTCCATGGTCGGACAGCGAGTCGCCCATTACTCGCTGCCCGCATGCCCGCGCCTACGGTGGCCGGAGATCGTCTCGCGACGTCCGACGCCGTGGGCGTCTACCACTGCGGCTGGGGTGGAGGGAGGACGCTGTCCTCTCCCTCAGGCGGCCCGCCTCCTCCTTCACGAGCATGACTGCTTCGCAGAAGGAGGCGACCGCCTCCCACTCCGTCTCGCCCCGCAGCATGGCCTCGACCAATGCCGGGCGCGAGAGGTCTCCGCCTATCGCCGTCGTGAGGACACGGCGGTGCTCTGCCCAAGCGGGGCAGTCCTGCACCGTACGCTCCACCGTGTCCTCCGGACGATCCTCGCAGTGGTGACACCCAGGCGTTTCTTCCCTCCCTATCAGACACAGGAACCTCCCGAAACTTCCGTGTCCGGTGAGGACCTGCGTCATGCGGTAGGTCAGGACGCCGTGACGCCTATCCAGCCACTCCTCAAAGAGGGGTCTTATCGCCGCGATTGCGGCGTGCCCGGACCTCGGTTGCGACAGTCGCTCCCTCCATACTGCCCTGAGATCACGCCGGAGCTCTTCCCGCCGCGCCTCGACTTGTCGAGGCAGCGGGGATTCGCCCCGACGCTGCGCCTCCACGCGCCATTCATAGACGCGCTGGAGGGCAGTCGCCTCCAGATCCCAGGGCAGCAATCCTGCTAGGAGGTTGAGGTTTCGCATATACTAAAAATAATGTTGTATAGAATCTTTTTGGTGTGTTAAAATCATCAAATGTCCTGAGCCTTTGGTGGAGCGGAAAGGATTGACGGACTTGTACTGACTAAAACCCGAGTTAAAAAGTCGGACATTGGTCGGTTAAAAAACCATGATGAAATAATGCCGACCGCATTGGACAATATAATTTAATATGCTTATGATGAGCCTGATTTATGTACCTATTGTCTAAATATAGATAAGTATGCATAAACGTTGCATGACTAAATCTCTCTTGAAAACCATTTTGTGTTTACAGGCACGTACACATTCATTAAGGATAAACTTCTCGGATAACTTTCTCGGGGAAATACGAAATAAAATTTCGCTTCTACCTATTTTTCGGATACTAGAACAGAAAGTTCCACTCAAATTCTTTTTCATGGTCAATTTAAAATATAATACAGTTGTCGGCATCGAATAGGCCCTTGCAAATCTAATTTGCGCCTCTTTGGGACCACGTCAGAGGGCAGGCACTACACTACTTATGAGATTTAACTTTTAAGAGATCTTTGAAACCTCTGGAGATGGCCTGTAGAGTAACAAAAAATACATCATGTAAAAAAAGTATTAGATGGACACCTACCAGTGTTGCTTCTAGAACCGTCCCAATTAATGAAGACAAATTCTGGAGACTAAAAAAATAAGCTAATAATTATAGCATTTAATAGAGCAATACTCAAGGCTGAGCTAATAAGTCTTATTTTAATCATACGTTACATATAAAATTACTCATTACCTTTCCTTATTTTAATAAAATATGCTGGGGAAGCTCACTGAAGACTTATTCAGGAGATGAAACAATACGAGTTAGTAACTATTAGAGCAATCACGTGTGAGTTAAAGAATGAATAGTGTGTAGTAAAGTGTTATTTATTTGATATTACGTTTAACTTACGTTACGTCATGGAATTTAAAAAGGTAAATACGAAGTGTGATAAATCTGTGCAGTATTTTATATGAAAAGAATGATTTGTCTAAAATGGGGGTTGAGACTGTAAGAAATAATAAGAACTAATATTCTGAAAGTACTTGATTAAACCTTTAGTAATTATCTTGAGAATTCAAAGCAATACTAATTTGGAATATTATACATGTGGTAAAATACTTATTTTTACTTAATTAGAGGCTTTGGCTGAGAAAAGCCACTATGTAAAAATAATTACATACTTAAAAAAATACTTCCTTATTAATTGTGAAACTGTAAATCTCCTGTAGGCAAATTAGATAGTAGATTTCATTTGTTTGAGTAAATAAAAAATACATAAATGATTTTTTGTGATAGTTCACAATATTGTCGTTCGGGATTTCCTATGATGTGCTTGTTTAACTCTCTTCTTTATACAGGGTGCTGTTAAAAATTCAAGTAAAATTTTTAGTATTTATTACCTTTAAGTACTTAAACCTGGTTGCGGGACTGTGTAGGCAGGTTAATTGATTCTTCAATGTAAAGGACGACACGATGGATTTTAATCAGTACGAGATTGACAGTTCCCTCCGCTCCACTCAGGGCCGCAGGACCCATTTGATGATTTTACCACCTAAAAAACTACAATTAAAGTTAAATAGTCTAATGTGTCCGTACACATTGGTGCAGAATCATTTGCTTGCCCCTATTATTTTGTTTCGACCGACCTTTCGAGAAATGTATTACATCTGTATCGTTCGAGATTAGTATGTACTCGTAGATACTGTTACAAAAAGTTAACTCTAGTAGCTATTTACTACTGCCGGGGTCGCGGGACTCACGAATTACCGTGACCCCCCCCCCCCCCCGTACGAAAAGGGCTATTGAAGGACACCGTGGATTTTAGTCCGTCAAATCTGACAGTCCCTCCCACCCTGCCCTGGGTGGGAGGACTCATTTAATGATTTTACCACGATAAAAAAAGTAGCTATTTACTATTCCAATCCCGTAAACTATTTGTACATCAGACCAAGTAATAAAGGTTTTTGTTACTAAATCGTTTATCTTTAAAGCAGTAATCTCTGCGGGTGGCCGTTAACACAAACTTAGATATAAAAAACAAGAGAACTTCATGATCTCACTGAACTATTTTAAACTTTTAAAAATAACAATAACAAGTAGAAATCGTTGAGCAATATTCAGGATACGCGCAAATAAAAATCTTGTGTCACAAATGGTCCACATTAATTTTAATTAGTTAACTGTTGAGTATTGCAATCATGCTATAGATAAATATATTGGTAGTTCATTCTCGTATGTTTGTCCTCTTCGATATTATATAATAAGGTTAATGTAGCTAATGATACGCATTGAACTTGTGTCACGAGCGTCCGGCAGTATTAAATTAATTAGCGGTGCATACACTATTATATTCATTAATTTAAAATAGAAATGCTTCGGAAATACTGTGTTATTTTAGTAGTGCTGTTAGAAATATGTTTCAGTTACAGTGCTTATGTGAAGGTGAGTACATTTTCTTGTTAGTTTATATTTGACATGGTTTTAGGATTACTGATTGTGTTTTGCTTAAAATATGGACGATATAGAAGTTATGTAGTGGAATTTATGGGCCCCACTTTGAACGTGGGATAAATATTCAATATTTAATCTAAATACGTATGTTTCTTTTAAGTTTTCAGTTTAATCATTGTCTAAACTAATATTATAAAGAAAAAAATATTTGTATTTGTGCTTGTAATAAATGATATCTATGTTTATTTAAAATGATAATAAATAAACTCAAAAACTAATAAACTAATTTTGAAAATTCTTTCACCACTTAAAACCTGGTCGCGGGACCAAGGGATTACCGTGACCCTAGTACGTAAAGGGCTATTGAAGGACACCGTGGATTTTAGTCAGTACAAGTCTGACCGTCCCTTCCGCCCTGCCCTGGGTGGGAGGACTCATTTGATGATTTTACCACGAAAAAAAAAAAAAAAAAAAACAAAAAAAAAAAAAAAAAAAACCACTTAAAACCTACATTTTCGCCGAATTTTATTTATGAATTGCATCCGTACGAAATCGGGCCGCGTTGCTAGTGTTTTGGTTTATTTTGGAGATAAAAACCTATTTCATTTTATAATTCCTTTTTCTTGTTTGGAACAGACAAAGTTTACTAAACATCAGTTTTCTGGAGGTTAGAGCAATCTGTATACTAGCTTTTGCCCGCGACTTCGTTCACGTGGAATAGTGACTTCCGGCAGATTTTTGTTATTTTATTTTTATTTTTTATAATTAAAACTATCCTATGCCCTTTCTCAAGTTCCAAACTATATCTGTACCAAATTTCACACAAATCGGTTCAGTAGTTTAGGCGTGAAGAAAAGACAGACAGACAGAGTTACTTCCGCATTTATAATATTAGTTTAGATTTAGATATAATAAATCTGTTAATTTATTTACTTCTTTCATGACGATTATTCCTGTCTGAAGCAGTATGAATTTATTACATATTTCATATAGGTTCAATTCCTGGGTTGGGCAGTGTTATTAAGTTTTTCCGTCAGGAATTTCTTAGGAAGTACTATGTACATAGTAGTGGTTATTACCGGCAATGTGTCCGGTGCCCTTGGTGATTAGAGGCGTGGTATTATGATGATGAAATATTTCTTTTAATTTACACCAGAGGTAAATACGAAAATAGTCAAAGTAGGTATTATTATAATTTCTCACACGCAGATATGCAAACATTCCTCGCCGAATCCACTCACTGAGCAATAGTTGTAGATAGTGTCAAAAGTTAAAAGTATTGTGGCGTTTGAGCCGTTTTGTAATCAGTGAGATAACCACCACTGTAGACACGAGGTGCCGCCGCCACACACTCATGTCAATAATTTTATTATTTTATAACACGCGCAAACAAGCGTGACGCAGACAGTTATCTACTATTTTACTTATCTAAAAAAAGAAGATAAATGTAAATAAAATGACAAATTAATAAAAACAGTGTGACAGTGTTCACTGATCTGCTTTTTAGAGATAAACATGGTAAGATCAATAACTTTTTTTTTTGATTTGCTAGTAAACATTTTTTTTTTTTCAAAAATGTATAACAAATCTGCTTTATTATTTTTTAATGTACTGGACTGTTCTAATAATACAAATATACTTATAAGGTATTTTAGTAGTTAAAAATTAAGAAACACGCTATCATCACAGTAGCTGTTGACACTAAAGTGTTCGTTTACGAAGTGTGATAATGAGTACCACAGTAGTATACACAAAGTTTACCAAATATAATTATGTTTCAATACATAAAGTCAGTAAGAACTTCTATAGGTACATAAAGTATAGAAGTTTTCCGAATTTATGTTACTTAGAATTTGTATTTACATCAACAACTGTTTAAGCTTATTTTTGAATTAAATAGTTAGTTTGAGCTATCACTGGAGCATCCAATTATAGTTCAAACAGTCTACTTTATTCAAAAATAAGTTTAGACATTTGTTTAAGGACCGTCATTGTAATTTTCCTATGTTTAAGATAATTTATTATAATATTACTATTTATTATTTTAGACGAAACGCGTTTGTGTGATCGGAGCTGGTATAGCCGGCCTGAGTTCGGCAAGATACTTAAAAGAAGCAGGGGTTAACTTCACAGTTTTAGAAGCGACACGATATGTCGGTGGTACTTGGAGATACGACACTCATGTCGGTACAGACGAGAATGGCCTACCTCTACACACCAGTATGTACAAGCATTTAAGGTATGTATATATTTTAGTAGTCGACATCAACCATTTGAATTGCCATTCTTCAGTCTCTTAAATCCCTAACAACTAATTTTGGATATGAAAAATATTTCCTTTGGTGCGTTTACGAAGAGTGATTTATTATTTATACATACATTTAATAAAATATCGTGTACTTAATCTGATACTATTCAAAGCAAACATTATTAATTACTTCAAAACATTGTATATTTGTTTACCTTTTAATCGAATATTACCAACATAAGGTGTTTGTTATAGTGCATTGTTCATTTACCTACTTCTCGATGAAATAAATAGATGGCGCGATTTCAAGTTATAGATTACGCCTGCTTCTAGAAAGCGGCATATTTAAAACGGTAACGATAAGTAAACCGTCCATGTGTTTGACTATTGCGCGAATGCTCTAACATTTTGTGCTTCGTAATGTACTCGATTAAAAACATTTCATTTTGTCCTATTAGACAATTTCAGCTTCCTACTTTTTATTCTACGTTTCAGAACAAATCTGCCGAAAGCTACAATGGAGCTCAGAGATTTCCCTTTAGCAGAACACTTACCTTCTTACCCCAGTTGGCGTGACTTTTACAGCTATTTACAGGATTATGCAAAACATTTCGACATACTAAAATATATTCAGGTATGAGACTGCTTTATCGTGTTTTCTGAGCATTTTAATAAATAGGTTGTGTTATGCTAATCACAACTTTGTGATTATAATAGTATCGTCCTGAATAGGGTATTTCAAACATTGAAACGCGATTCTCCCATAGGTTTTTTAGTGGCAATAGCAATCTGTGACGTCACTAACTGCATCGCAAAATTCTCACTATTTATTGATTTCATAGCTTTTTAAACTTGAATCGTGTCTAAAACAAACTGTGTTTTTAGAGAGAATGTCTTTTTATTGGTTAACAGTGTTAATGAGATGAACATGAGCATTTTTCTCGTCATATTAAAAGATATGTTCAGCTTTTTCTGGCTAATTAAATATTATCATAGATTCTCTCTTTCTCTCTTGCTTAGGCATATGCAGGTTTCTCTTCACTTGCAAATTCAATGAAGAATAACTAAGTAACTTCATATATTTTTACGTACAGTTCTTACACAACGTAGTCCAAGTAAGGAGAGTGGGCGACGAGTGGAAGATCAAATATGAAAATGTGATAACGAAAGAGACATTTGAAGAAGATTATGATTATGTCATAGTCGGAACCGGACACTTCAGTAAACCTCACATGCCTAACTATCCTGGTGAAGATCGGTTCAAAGGTAAGAATATCTTCAAACACAATTCTATTGATTTCAGTGAAACCGTTGGAAAGTTCGGTAAATGGTTATGAGATCTACAATTCTTGAAATAGTGTGTGTATTAATTAGCGTCCTGACAGAAAAAAAATCTCCAAAAGGGATTGTTGATCCATCAAATTCTCGCCTGTAAAACTCCCTCTTTGTCCAGGCAACATAATGCACAGTCACGACTACAGAACACCCGACCCATACAGAAACCGTCGTGTCCTGGTCGTGGGAGCCGGTCCATCTGGCATGGACATCGGGCTGGACGTGGCAGACGTGGCCAGCACCTTCTATCACAGCCACCACTCCAAGATCAACTTCACCACGCCCTTCCCCCCGAACTACCACAAGAAGCCTGACATCCAAGAGTTCAATGAGACTGGAGTCATATTCAAAGATGGTTCTTTTGCAGAGATTGATGATGTGCTTTATTGTACAGGTAACTATCTTATTCTCTTTTTTTTTAAGTTTTTAACGCGATATCTGTAGCAGGACAGAAATGCATGGCAAAAGTTCTTTTGTTATTTTTGTGATAATAATACTATCCCAGAACCCAATGAATTTAAAGACATTTTTAAAAAAAGTCATATTTCTTGCAATTTTAGATGCTTTCTAGAAGCTTGTACTTAATTGCTATTAAGCATTTTTTTACCAAGAACCTTCACAGGTGTACACAATAAAACCTATCAAAGTTTCATTAAAATTGGATTTGGAAAGCGTATTTAAAAAATACATAAACAATCATTTTTAACCGCCGTCAAAAAGAAGGAGGTTCTCAATCTCAATTCGGTCCGTATTTTTAACCGGCTTAATTTTATTGTTACACCGAAAGAAAGAAAATTGTGTTTATTGGCACTAGAATTTAAAACTAATCAATACAAATAAAGTTATAAAGAGAGTAGTCAAAATAGAGGAAATAATAACTTAACAATTTAATGCCAAAGGGCCTCAGCTCAGCATAACGCAAGGTGGCAACACAAAGTTTGCCAGCTGACGCTAATGTTCACCTGCAGCCCACACTGGTTACTCCGTGGTTTCTGTGTCTCTGTCTCTGTATTTTGTGAGTCGTAAGTCGCGGAATTTCGGTCGGTCATAGAAAAAGTCTTTCGGGACGCAAAATGAGTGGTCTACACTGTACCAGAACACGAAATTACGCGACTCGCAACTCAAAAATTTACGCTCGTCTGGCTTCAGCCTTAATAAATAATATAAATAGATTAATACGTGTTACCCGTGTTGCCCTATACATTAGATCAAATCTAAACTAAAAGAGCGTCTTTCTAACAGAGACGAACACTAACCTAGTGCTCTCTCCTCCAGGTTTCGAATACTACTATCCGTTCCTAGACGAGTCCTGCGGCTTGACCATAGAGCCTCAAAGCGTGATTCCTCTGTACCGGTACACGGTGAACATCAACCAGCCCTCAATGTTTCTTATGGGGCTCTTCATCAGGGCATGCTTGGTTGTCGCTTTGGATGCTCAGGTAAGCATCGTATGCTTTAATAATAGAACCATTTCTTTATCAATGAAGTGTATTTATCGGTTCTGTTATCTTTTTCTGTTCTATTAGTCGGATGAATAAAAAACATATTTATATCCTTTAATATCAGCTACTTGCCGATACATTAAAATATGTTTATTTTTCACCGAACATTTTCCACGTCAAAGAAAGTTACAACGTAAACAAAACACAAAGGAAAATTTTGTTTCAAAGTGCTAAAATTGCTTTGCTTATGCAATTTGTCTATAATGTTTAGTGGTTCTTATATTATAAGCTGATTAAGCGTGGTTGAGCCATTGGACCGCTGCGCAGCGTGTCGCGGGTTCGATTCCCGCACGGAACACATATTTGTATGACTGTAGGTCATACAAATATGTGTTCCGTTCGGTTGTGAGTCGCGTAATTTCGTGTTCTGGTACAGTGCAGACCACTCAGTAGTTGTTTCTGGTCTGGGTGTGTGTTTATGTGAGTTTCCATGTTTGTAGACGCACCCACGACACAGGAAAAAGTCCAAGTGCGGGGCAACGTTTTCATCATCATTATCATCTCAGCCATAGGACGTCCACTGCTGAACATAGGCCTCCCCTTTAGATCTCCACATATACCGGTTGGAAGCGACCCGCATCCAGCGTCTTCCGGCGACCTTTATAAGGTCGTCTGTCCACCTTGTTGGTGGACGTCCTACGCTGCGCTTGCTAGTCCTTGGTCTCCACTCTAGAACTTTTCGACCCCATCGGCCATCTGCTCTGCGAGCAATATGGCCTGCCCATTGCCACTTCAGCTTGCTAATCCGGTGGGCTATGTCGGTGACTTTAGTTCGTCTACGGATCTCCTCATTTCGGATTCGATCACGTAGAGAAACACCGAGCATAGCCCTCTCCATAGCTCGTTGAGCGACTTTGAGCTTTGAGATGAGGCCGATAGTGAAAGACCACGTTTCAGTGCCGTACGTCATCACTGGTAACACACATTGGTTAAAGACTTTCGTCTTGAGGCACTGAGGTATGTCGGACGAAAAGACATTGCGTAGTTTCCCGAACGCTGCCCAACCGAGTTGGATTCGGCGGTTGACCTCTTTCTCGAAGTTAGACCTAACCCAATTGGACTACTTGTCCTAAGTAGATATATGAGTCAACAACTTCGAGTACCGAGTTTCCAACAGAGACTGGGGTGGGCACAACATTGGCATTTGACATAATTTTCGTCTTGTCCATGTTCATTTTCAAGCCCACCCGTTGTGAAACTCGGTCGAGGCCATCGAGCATCATGCTGAGTTCCTCCATCGACTTTGCCATGACTACGATGTCATCGGCAAACCGAAGGTGAGTGATGTATTCGCCGTTGATGTTGATGCCAAGTCCTTGCCATTCCAGGAGCTTGAAGGCGTCTTCCATTGCGGCAGTAAACAGTTTCGGGGAGATAACATCCCCCTGTCTTACGCCTCTTCTCAATGGAATCGCCTTCGTGCTATGCTCCTGTACTCGGACCGACATGGTGGCGTTATTATACAAATACTTCAATACCTCGATGTACCGATAATCAATACGGCATCGCTGGAGTGACTCAAGCACAGCCCATGTTTCCACCGAATCGAAGGCTTTCTCATAGTCCACAAACGCTAAGCATAATGGCAAGTTATACTCTTCGGTCTTCTGTATAACTTGCCGCAGCGTATGGATGTGGTCTATGGTACTATAGCCTTTTCGGAAACCGGCTTGTTCGGGAGGCTGGAAGTCATCAAGTCTGTGTTCGAGACGGTTCGTGATAACCCTTGAAAACAGCTTATAAACATGACTCAGAAGCGTGATGGGTCTGTAGTTCTTCAATAGGCTGTTATCACCTTTTTTGAAGAACAGCACCACCTCACCCCTGCTCCACGTTTCAGGCGTTTTGCCCTCGGACAGGACGGAATTAAAAAGTTTCTGGAGGACTTTAAGTACCGGTCTTCCACCCGCTCTCAGAAGCTCTGACGTGATTCCGTCCTCGCCCGGCGCCTTGTTGTTCTTAAGCTGCTTCAGGGCCATCCTAATCTCGTACAGACTGATGTCCGGGATATCTTCGGTATAGTGTCGGGACAGCTTGGCTCTTGGATCTCCTACCAAGCTGTCAACGGGCTTTGCGACCGAAGTGTGGTCCATAGAACCTCTCGATCTCGCCTAAAACCTCTGCTTTGGTCGACGCTATGCTGCCATCCTCGCGTTTCAGCTTTGTCATCTGGCTTTGCCCAATAGACTTGTCCTTTGCGAACACTTTGGAGCCTTGGTTTCGCTGTATGGTCTCTTTAACACGATTCGTATTAAAGAGACGCAGATCGTGTCGCAAGGACTTAGATATACGTCTATTGAGCTGCCTATATGACTTCGCGTCATCGGAAGACTGCAACTGTAGCAAACGTCATTCAGCCATGAGGTTTAAGGTTTGCTCGGTCAATTTCTGAGGTCTATCTTTACGGCAGGGTCTAAAAAACTTAGACCCTACCGTGCGGACAGTTTCCACTAGCCCGTCGTTGATCTCGTCCACTGAAACTAAGTTCTCAAGGCAAGCAAAGCGATTAGAGAGCTCGAGTTGAAAGCTTTCGGGGTTTTGAATGTGGGACCGAGTAGGTCGGAGCGTAGACTTCATCAAGCTGGACCTTTCAAGTTTAACATTGATATTCAGTGAGCCTCTTACGATTCGGTGATCGCTACCGGTTTTTACCCTGTTGATCACAGAGACATCACTGAATATCCGTTTCTTGTCGGTCATGAAGAAGTCTATCTCGTTTCTCGTGAAACCATCGGGGCTCAACCAGGTCCATTTCCTGTGAGGCGGCTTCTGGAAGAAAGAGTTCATCATGAAGAGTTCCTCTTTCTCCAGAAAGTCGGCCAGCCTCTGCCCCCTAGGGTTCCGTTGCCCATATCCAAATTGCCCCACTCTCAACTCATCACCGCTTTTCTTGCCCAACGTTTGGCAACGTTTTACAAAAATAAAAATAAAATGTGTCGGAAACTAAGGGTTAATCAACGCCACAAATTAAAAATCCTTTGAATACTGTATAGATAAGCATAATCAGTATTTACTATTCCCGCTGCTGTTCGGGCGGTCCAAGCCTCCTCTTTGAGAACCTTAAATAACGAGGACGCAGCTTGGTAAATGTCACATGTCTTCCAATTTTAGGATCCAAGATATGCCAGTTTCTTCACGATGTATTTCCTTCACTCTTCTCGTCCTTATGGATAAGCAATCCATCATAATTACCTACTTTCAAATGAGAGCATGACAAGGCAGAAGACTTAACTCAACCATTACTTAGTTCGAATGACTTACCGCGGTAAGCGCATAGGGCAGTTGAGAGGTCTAATCTCTTTTTTTAACGTTGTAAAATCATCAAATGAGATCAATACCGGGTGCGAAAGGTCTCCGCCTATCGCAGTCGTGAGGACACGGCGGTGATCTGCCCAAGCGGGGCAGTCCTGCATCGTATGCTCCACCGTGTCCTCGAGGTCTAATCTCTTAGCACGAAACCCGTGATTTCGGCCCGAACTAAGAATGAATGATATTACGATTTGACAGAAATAGCTCCTTAGAGTTCGCGCCGCCGCCACTCATGACCTGCGGAAAATTCGTCGTACCGACTACATTTTTTTATGCAATATGATATAATATCATTTACGACGGCTGCACTATATCAGCCGCGTGACGGACTTCAAAATTTCATCACGTCATCATCTTCAAAATTTTGTTACGTTCGTATATCCGTTTCCGTACCTACCCGTGACTTCGTTTACGAACTTAGAAAGTAGACCACGGTCGGCTAAGTCAGTATTAAGAGTCTGACAGTCCCTTCCCCACTACTAAGAGCGGAAAAGTCAGTTGAAGATTTCCAGCTACTCGAACTAGTTCAGACAAATCCTGTTGATTTTCAGGCTCGATACGCAACAGCGCTCATCACAGGTAACTTCACCCTGCCGCCTCGTGAGGAGATGATGCAGGAGTGGCAGAGTAGACTGGACGTCATCCGCTCCAGAGGACAACGCTTCTCCGATATTCATATACTCGGTGAAAAGGAGGTTGGTATTATAACTATTGTTGTGTGATTTTAGCTCTCTCATTCACTTCATCATCTGCAGCAAATGCTTTTTTAACAGAACTCCAAAAATATTCGTTATTTTGGTGTCTTTATCTATTCCGTTAAGAAAGTTTGCCTGGTCTATTCCGTCTCCAAATCTCAATAAAACCTCATAATTTCAGGACCAATTCTACGCCGATCTCACAAAAGAGGCTGGCATCGAGCGCGTCCCCCCGGTCATGTTCAAGATCCGCACGTTGGACACGGAAGCGAAGCTGGAGAACCTATACACCTACAGGAACTACGAGTACATCGTCATTGATGACCATACCTTCACCAGGAAACTGGAGGACCCCGCTATTAGAGAGAGAGGCTTACATTTTTGATTTGTAGCCTTATTTAAGGACTATTGTTTGTCATACAAGCTGTCCCGTGGTTTCTGCAGCTGCTCGGCTCCTAAGGGTCGTATCCGATGACCTTAAGCCTTAAAAATTTAGCCTATGACCTATCTTAAGAGCTAGGCTATCACTCGCGAGCAAAACTATGGAATCACTTGCTCGGATTACGCGCGATCTTGATTACTTAATAACTAGTTAGAAATAATAAAAATGGTACTATTTAATTAAAAGGATGATTCACGCTACACCATGTTGTGACCGGGCCGTGCCCTGGCCGGGACACGTCCAACGACGCATATATTCATATTACAACGTGGCAGGGCTATACCGTGCCGGAGCCGGGAAACAATACCAACCGATATTTCATCGCCGTACCCCGGCCGGGGCACGTCTGCGGCACGGTTAGGCATGAATTACTTCATACAAAAAGTATACCATAATGTTTGACCATGCCCCAATCCTTTAACGATTTACTTTAAATTGATAATAATTTCATTTAAATCGCGCCATTATTTAAGGAGGTATCCCGAATCAATTCTAAGTGATTCTTTGGTTTTGCTCGCGAGTGTGGTAGATTCATGTCAAATGGTACTTTTGGAAATAAGCGAGTCAAACCAAAAAACCATTAAACTCTTCAACATGCAGAAATCACGTTTCTAAATAATTCACACTACTGTACACTACTATTAAACTAATAGTTTTAAATATTAATAGACAAAAGTGCCATAAACATAAATTTAAATAAAATATGTAGAAACCAAGCGGTTTATTTTCCTAGTAGGTTTGGTTGGCCAAATCAGAAACTATGTGGACTTAAAATACACAAAGGTAACCGAGTGTTTACAGACTTTTCAATGAAATATTGAAACGCCTTGTTGACGCTTCCCGTGCCCAAGGTCTAGTTTTGCAACGTGACAACTCTAGTTAGCCGGAGGTTTGAGCACCGATGTTAAAAGAGATCAAAAAAGGTAGAAACAAGGTAATAGGTACGTAGCCCTTCAATGGCCCTTTACGTTCCAGGGTCACGGAAACCTCTTAGACAGATCCTTTCCAATTATTTTATTGTTTATTACTTTTTAAATCCCATTTGAACATCGTCTTTTAACAGCATTCTGAAGTTTTTCTATGCTTCAATTAATTTTAATAAATTATGGTTTTGTTTAAAATAAAAATGGTATTTTTTAATTGAATAAAGACTAATTTAATTTATTAATAAAATGCACTTAATTTACAAACAAAGAATGTACAAAAACAAACAAAACTGGAATACGTAGTTTATTTGTACTTATTAATTAATAATAAATTCTTACATTTATTGTTATTATTGGTAACAGTCAAGTAAACGAATATTAACAAAAATACTACCAACTTGGCTTGATTTAATTTAATCCCTACCTAATATCAATACAGGCAAGATCACTTTTTAATCATCAACAAAATTCACTCGTCATTTCACTCTATCATATTCGAATTTACGTTTTTATAATCTCATTATTTAGAATTTGATCTTTAATAAGATCGATACTTCTTCGTCTTCTTCAGAGTACTTCAATTTTTAATTGCTAATTTTATCTGTATATATAAAAGGAGAACTGACTGACTGACATATCAACGTACAGCCGAAACTGCTGGGGCTAGGAATGTGAAATTTTGCACACGGCTTCCTATTATAATGTAGGGGAGCACTAAGAAGGGGTTTTTGGAAATTTAACCTTTAAGGGGGTGAAAAGGGGGAATTAGGAAAGTACGTAACCCACGCGGACGAAGTCGCGGGCGAAGTGCTAGTACAACATAAAATGTTAGAGACAAGCGCATATTTACATTCACATTAGGCCTTAGCGCGTCTTATTTCAATACAATCCTGCACAGTCAGCTTTTAGAATGCACAGGTTCATACCAAATGTATGATAGTGAAACAATATTTCTGCGTTCCATCTTAATTAGCTATTTGACTGAAAAAATCTAATTAGACCGTCATGTCAGTTAGATAACGAAAATCAACGATGATTCGCATCATATCGCTTTTATAACTGGCAATACGTCAAAAACTAAGTACAATGTAATTAGTTTTTTTCGCTCTCGAAACACTCGCACTCCACTCGCAGCTGAATTTTTCTTTCCTCAAAAATCATCCTTATGTAAAATTTTTCTCGAGTTCTGATGTCACAAGTCTCTACTCTCGAGTTGTGAAGTGTTATATATTTTGGTTAAAAAAAATACGTGTCCATTAATTTTCAAAACATTAAAGCCTTTGTCAAACAGACAGGCGTAGCGAATGCGAAGTGAGGCGTTTTTATTTGTAATGTATGGAATTGTTTGAATCCAGTCACATAGAAAAGCGAAAGCGATCCGAAAGCGGGACCGAACCGATGCGAAGACGTGACGAAGGCGTATTTGCTCTGTTTGACGTCGTTCATAAAAAGCCAGCTAATACAACTGCCACGCCTCGGTTCGCTGCACCCAGTTTGACGTCTCGTATTGTTCGTTATCGCTTCGGACTCAGTCCGGTTCGCTATCGCCTGTCTGTTTAACAAAGGCTTAAATGATGGACGAATTAGATTTATAATTTATTGATGCTGTCAACGTGCCTATTATACAATAGGCCAGCCTTAACAAATTCTTCAAAAATGTCCACACAATTTATACTTCAATAGGACAAGGTTGTTCTTTCCTAGGAGTATACTTTCTGTCGTAATTCTCTGCGTCAATGATTGTATAGTCATAATCACGATAGTTCAGTAAGTCTTCCAAACGGTTCTTTCCGTTAAAAAGGGCGATTTTGGTCAAAACTGGCGGTGACGGCGTGACATCAGCTTCGGCAGTCAGGTTACCAAAGTAGTCATTCTGAAAGAAAAACATACATTTTTGTACTATTTACCTTGATTTGTCTACGACGGTACGTTTGGCGCAGGCTGAGCAATTGAACTGCTGCGCTGTGAGTCGCGGGATCGATCCCCACATGGAACAAATATATATTTGTTTGATCTGCTGAAGAAGTTGTTCCGGGTCTGGGTATTTGTGTATGTGTAGTTTCTATGTTTTAAACGCACCCATGATACAGGAGATTTTTTAACGTGGTTAAATCATCAAATGAATCCTCCCGCCCAGGGTGGGACGTGAGGGACTGTCAGACTCGTACTGACTAAAATCCACGGTGATCCTTCAATAGCCCTTTACGTTCCAGTCGCTCCGTGTAAAATACCGACATTCAGCTGTACTTGGTTCGACTGGAAGTCGACTTAAATATAATTGGAATAATGCAGGCAGATGATGAGGTGTTTTAGATAGGAATTCATGATTTATTGTATTTTTGAAGTGAAAACTTCTTTAGCGGCGTTGTGCACTTTTTTTGGAATGGGTAAAAAATGTCAAACTCGCGTCAGGACACGTGACCTGATCAAAAATTCGTAAGACGGCGCAGGGCGCTTGCGCGAATGTTCGTGTGTGTTTATTACTATTCAAGTTTTCACTTCTGCCGGCACTCCCAGAGTGCAACCCGTCGTCTTTTTTTTGTTATTTTTGAAACTTGGCCCCACAGTAGGACTTATTCTGACATCGTGGGTGTGTTTACAAACATTTAAACTCACATAGACACACATACAGAGCCAGAAAACCAACTTATACATCATACAAATATTTATTCTAACACGAGATACACAGCGTAGCAGACAATCGCCTACAGCGCCTAAATTAGTGCAATAAATTACCATATCGCTTATAACGTTGACGTCCACGATCCTCATGCCTCGTCTCTGCTGATCGCGCACGTGTTCCAGCCAGTCCTCCAGCATGTCTTCCCTGGACGGCAGCGTGAACTTGCCTGAGGCGAGAGCAGCAGAATACTGGCCCTGTTTGGCAAACATTGCGTTAATATTTGAGGAGCAAAGCACAAAAATAATGGTAAAAAATCTGAAAAAAAAAACCTAAATAAAAAGTAACCGTAACCTAAACATTTCAGGAAAACACCAGCAAATCAAAAGAATAGATTCCTACATATTATACTTTTTTTACGTCATTCTGAACTCTTTTTTTTCCTTTATCTCCTAAGAGTTTCTCCTTTAACGTTACTGCGTAAACTAACATTTCAACTCGACATACACAAACCCGGTACAACTACTTGTATGTCATACAAATATTAGTGCCCTGCGGGAATGAAACCCGCGACACACAGTGACACAGCTCGGCATAAAATTAAATATTCCTGGACCAAATTACTGTCTTAATGCTTCTTTTAACAGCACGTATACGTATTATCTTTGTATGATTTCTCGATATTAATAAAATTATAATTCACTGCAAAGATACAACACATAACAATATCATGTAATTCATAATATGATCCAACAGAAATGCCCTTTATAGGATTTAACAAAAATGGCCGTATTAACTAGTAACCTAACTATTAAAAGATAACATTATTTTGTTAGGGGAAAATACGCTGATTGAACTGACCTGGGCATCCATGACCCTATTGATAACCTTCTTGGAAACTCCCACGAACGTCATACTGGGATGTTTGATGTTCACTGTCTGCTTGTACAAGGGCAGTACAAACTTCTGTGACGCTGTTACTCCTGAACTGCTGTCTAGGAATGGATGATTGTAGTTGTAACCTGGAATTGGTATCATTTTAGTATTAATACTTACTTCAACTTTAACTTCACAAGATTTACAAGTATGACACTCTACAAAGTAACTCTTAGCACTCTGCCATCCAGCACCCATTTCCCTATGAATTTATTTTACACATACACATTTTAAGTCTAGAAAATAATCGTCATAATATTTAGTTATTCAATGAGACGAGGCCTGTTTTCAAAAAAGATACTAACTCATTAACGTGGGAAATAAAACATCGTCTCAATGAATTTAGCAACACGAAAAACTTCGTTAGAAGATTATGTGCAATGTAGGGCTATAATTGTCATTATCATACAGTCAGACAAAAATAGAAAAAGCTCTTCAAATATTACATCTTTATGATACAATTGAAGAAATATTACCTGTACAAAATATAACATCATCAAACTCTTCAGTGGAACCATCAACAAAGAAGGCGCCGGTCGGAGTAAAATACTCGATGTCAGGTTTCTTCACGTAGGTGTTTGAGAACTCTGGCTGGTTGTAGTTGAGGTGGTGGCTGTGGAATAGCTTGGAGGTCACATTGGACAGCTGGATGGCGAGGTCTAGGCCAGAAGCGCCTGCGCCAACCAGGAGTACCCGCCGATCCCGGAAAGCTTCTGCGTCTTTGTAATCGTGGCTGTGGATCACTTTTCCTGAAAAAGCAATGAAATCTAGATTTCATATCATGTTTTTGTCAATCTAATAAGTTGCAAACATAAAAAATACGAGTAAGTCTAGCTCAAAAGTTGCTAATAAAGCCAACATCAGGTTGACAGGGTTTACAAAAGTGTAATAAATCAAAAAATATTTATTTGAATCAGGCACTATTAAATGACAAATAAAAAGAAATAATTTGATACTCGTTGCTCAGTCACATTGGTAGTCTCATATATAGAAGAATAGGCAAGATTGGCCATTGTAAATTAGCTCGGTATAATTTTGAGTCGTGGGATGGTAAGTACCCATTTCATTATGTTTTCAACGTCAAAGTTATAGGGCTTTAACTCAATGTAATAAGGTAAGCACAATGAAAAATCCTTGAATTTTACCACAAAACGTGACTGAGAACAAAACAAGCTTGCAAAGTACAGGAAAATGATACATGAACACAAAGGAGGCTGTAATTATTTTATTACCCAATGTATTAGTTTGTAGTAGGTTATTGTCTCCAGGTATGTAAAAAACTATATAATAGGAGGCCAGAGGTTCATTGAAGGAAGTATTAACTTGATCACGATTTAATATACATTATCAAAAAGCTTGAAAGAGGTAGAGAATTCAGTATCAATATTAAAGTCTTCGCTCCCTAATTTTCGTAATTTGGCAAAGTTTTATAACAAGAAAATAGTGTCTGTATTAAATTAGGTATCTATACAGGCACGGTGATTATTAAAATTTCGTTCAAACCGCTTAGGTATAACCTGTTCTGATGTCAAACTATCTTTCGCTGCGGACATTTTTCATCGAATATCAGCCCAAAAGCTCTAACCAATATTAATTTTAACCTGCAGCTGCAGGCTGCACATTTGACCTGCCAATAATAAATTAAATGAAACCAATAATTCTTATTTAATTTTTTTTTATGTAATATTACCGTATTGTTTTGTAAATAAAACCACATTACCTATTGATTTTCTACGGATTTTGATGTGATGATTTATTGACCATTATTTCAAGAACTTATTATGAGAAGCTGATTTTATGTGCATTAATTTCTATAACAAAGACATATTGATGTTTGGTCAAGTTATAAAAGCATGCATCGCTGGTTCATACCGGAACGGTTCATAGCGGAACATCCGAAGCCATGTTCTCAGCATGAAGTGCATGGAATCCTGACAATCCCGTAAGGCGAAAGAATGCGATGACACATAGTTGTATTTCCTATCTTGGTTTATTAAAGTATGAACGGATGAAACCTTACGATTACGGATTGTGATTACGAGGTAAAACTTTACCAGCATAGTTCGTATATGTCACTAAATCAAAATGTAGCGAAACAAAAGTCCACTAGGTATTTGTAAAGTTAATCATTAATCATCAACATTTTCTACTTATTTTTAAAGAACACCGAACCTGCTTAGGAACACAGAAAATTGACAAACGAAAAACATAAAGGCTCAGTAAACTTTTTTTTTTTACGTGGTAATATGTGGTAACATGAGTCCTCCCACCCAGGGCAGAGCGGGAGGGACTTTCAGACTCGTACTGACTAAAATCCACGGTGTCCTTCAATAGCCCTTTACGTACCGGGGTCACGGTAATTCGAGAGTCCCACGACCAAGGCTCTTTAATGGGTTTTCAACTTTATGCTCTGGGTAGGGTATAAAGTTGAACTTGACTATTGAACGTTTACGTTTGTCGTTTGCCATTTGCCACTTGTCGAGGGGGGCTGACGTCAGAACTTTTGAAAACTGAGTCACTAACCCCTTCATAATTAATTTACTCCATGCAGTGTATCCATCCACTCGTCACTGTACGAATCATGCTCACCTTTTTTTTTTTTTTTTTGCGTGGTAAAATCATCAAATGAGTCCTCCCACCCAGGGCAGGGCGGGAGGGACTGTCAGACTTGTACTGACTAAAATCCACGGTGTCCTTCACGAGCCCTTTACGTACCGGGGTTACGGTGATGGGTAAGTCCCGCGACCCCGGCAGGCTCTGGCCCTCTACAGGCCCCGTCAATGTGCTGACACTCCTTGAGGCGCGCGTGGAACACAACGCGCCGTCGACCCGGGCATGGTCCATGGTCGGACAGCAAGTCGCCCATCATGCTCACCTTGGAATAAATTGAGCTGATCGACCTCAGGTACGACAGGACTGCTGAACTCCCCACTGGCGATGACCATGAAGTCACAAACCTCTGTCGCCGCCTCCTTGGTGTCAGTCCTCGTATATGTCACCTCCCAGTGGTCGTTGGACCATCTGACTAGATTCACGTAACTTCGTAACTGAAATCGAAAAGGTATCATTTTAGTAACGTACGAGTACCTACATATTCGAGCATTTTGTGAAAGAGTTTCTCTCGGGATTTGGATTATTATTTCCTTCCAGTGACCCATTAACATTTATAGTTATTGCATTTTGTTTGTTTGTAAATAAATAGCCAGTAAAGCAAGTTGTGTGGATAAAATTATCAAATGATTTCTCTCTACCCTAAGTCTAATGGTGCATTTTCATTAGTTGTTAAAGCCTGCGTGCGGGGTGCGAGAGATTTCTGTAACGCATGCCACAGGGCCCGCATTCGGGGAACCGTTTTCATTAGTTGATAGCCCGCATGAGGGGTGTAGGAAAACCTCAATGCTCGTCGCCATTTATTGACAAGAGTGGCAGACTCGCATGCTGTTTATCGATCGACGAATTTCATTGGTCGATAACACGATCGGTATAAAAAGCAAGCTGGGAATCACCACAGACGGTGTAACGAACACGTATCGATTTGTGACTTTCGTTGGTTGTTATCTCGCATGCGAGGACTCTCCGTATGCTGTATACCGAACAAGTTAATGACCAATGAAACTGCGCCATAACGAAAGGGACTGACAGACTCTTACTGTCTTAAAAACCACCGTCTTCCTTAGTTTACCCTTTGTATCCTTTTAGTCCTCAGACCACGGCAAGGTAGGTCACTTAATGTCTAATTATTGATAACCTTGCTATCGTGGTAAGATCATCAAATGAGTCTTCCTACCAAGGGGGGGCAGAAGGGACTGTCAGACTTGTACTGTCTAAAAACTCACGGTGATCCTTCAATAGCCCTTTACGTTCCAGGGTCACGGTTACCAGATGAGACAGTACCGCGACCCAGCCTTGCTTGGTTAAGTTAAACTAGCAAATCAAAAGATACGTTAGATATTTTCAAACACATGTCCCACGAGAGAAATATCCCACGTTCCCTCAGTATTCACTATTCATCCTGGCATGTCCCACCATATCTATGAAAACCATTGAATTATTCATAAAGATGGTGTGAACGATAAACAACAAATAAAACATCATGTGTACAGGTTTCTCGTCACGTCATGCAATTGGCAATGAACAAATTCTTTATAGCCGTACATCCTGATTTTATTCCGCGATTATTTATGGCCACGCGATTATCTAAGGGCATGTGATCGTTTGATATTCTTCGTAGTCACATTGCAGATATTAGACCTAATTCGGGACTGCCTAAATGGGTGCTGTGGCTATGATACTGCAGACAGTACAGACTAAGAAGACGGTCAAAAAAGATACGGACCTGTACGAAAATAACTCATAACTTTTGAGTGAACCTTACTTGCTGTGAATTTTGTATTCATAAATTCAGACAGTAAGTACATCAGAGGTCGAGACAATAATTGTTGAATCATTCTGCCACCAAATGAATGATTTCCGAGTTTGACAGACCTTTTCGCTACATCCAGTTCGAGATGACTCATTTTATATTGTTGCACTGCAAAAAAAGCCCCAAATATAAAGAACATAATTGTGTATATTATATTAGAACACTGGTTTATTCTATAAATTATTCATCGTTTCGTATCACGCAACCTGTTATTCATTCACAAGAAATGGTGAGAATGACGTCGTCATAGATATCTGGATATAATAAATTAGGTTTATTTGACGTAGGTAAATACTACTTAAAATGAACAATTTAAAAGTGTAACGAAAAAAATTCTTTAATTTCTGTAAAATTGTAAATTGAACAACATGTTCCGAAGTTTTCACAATTTAATTTGTGTTAAGTGTCCCCCCTAACACTTCTATTACCTAAGTTTAAGCAAGAGTACACAGTCTTAACGTTAGTTCCTTATGACCGCCGCACGTTGGCTTCATTCACACGATTCGAGTTATGCAAGGCTTTGACATTAGTTGGCCAACAAAACATTTCTCTTGAATATTAATCTCACAGCGTTCTTCTGTATGGTAACTTGGTCAGTTATTTTGATAATAAGCTCTCTGTTACTTGGATTCTCATGCTAACATCCACTACTTCCTTTATATTTTCGTCGAAATCCATTCCTAACATTTTTATCATTTTGGCAACAAGTTTGGTGTCAAGGCAAAAGTAACATTGGCTAATTGCCTAAAGATACAGAATCAAGATAACAGAAAACATCTATGACTCTAAGTTGTTCGTTCTCTGTTCTAAATAGTATAAAAAAATAAATGAAGAAAGAAAATGAATTTACTGTGAAAAAGGAACGAAGCCTAAATTAATGGCATTGAATGTAAAAAATTATTTGTAAATCAAAGCGCGTGGTGGATTATGGGCCATTCCTTCTCACTGAGAGGAGTTTTGCATCCCAGCAGTTGAAGCATTATAGATTGACGTTAAACTTGCAAATCGTTTTCTAAATAATCTGTTTTATGGAATACTAACAGATGTAGTAAAGGTTGAATCTCATAAGAACAACTCAATCATATGTATGCGAAACCTGTCTCAAGCCAAGTCGGGTCCATGTGACCATAATGCCAGCTGAATGGAAAGTATTCCCAACATCACACCTTACAACATTCTCTCGGTAAAATTACACAATATTAACAAACATGTATTGAATTGATTATTAAATTGTCACGAGGTGCGACTGTGGGGCTGTTTGATAGCTAAACAGAAGAACGATGTAGATGAACTAACCTAGTAATTTGGATATGAACCTTGATCATTTATTCTCTGATCATGTTAATTCTGAATTTTGACTTTAATATATTGGTTTTCCTGTTTTCGTTGGCCTAGCTGAATACTTAACCTTATGAATTTTGATTTAATCTGCTATGTTGAGTAAAAGCTGAGGTATTGCACATTGGGCACCCGCTGCAATGGCACCTGAGTTAATGGCACCTTAACTGTTCCACATACGGGTCAACATTTTTCGCAGGTGCCGGGTGCGGGACTTGCGAATTACTGTGACCCCGGAATGTAAAGGGCTATTGAAGGACACCGTGGATTTTAGTCAGTGCGAGTCTGACAGTCCCTCCCACGTCGGTTGCCTAATGTGGAATACCTCCAAAAGCTTACTCTACCTAGGTTAACACATTATAATATTTATTATTGTATGTAATTAATTTCACTCATTTATTGTCAGGAACATTACGTGATAAACTACGCTTACTTGACAAAGAACAGTAGACGTTTGATAAAAACAAATTAGTCTCATTATAATGATACCTCTAAGTACTTATATTTTTTTGGAAGTAAGTTTTCTCTTAATCGTGTTTGTATTTTTCCGTGTCATTGTTGGCAAGTTTATTAGACTGGCAAACAGATTATCAAACATTGGGAAACATTACGAGGATGCAATCGACTGAAATCCTCACCATACTTAATGGCCGAACGTTAAATCCTTACGTTAGCTTAGACATTAGTCCTCACCGGACATGGAAGTTTCGGGAGGTTCCTGTGTCTGATAGGGAGGGAAGAAACGCCTGGGTGTCACCACTGCGAGGATCGTCCGGAGGACACGGTGGAGCATACGGTGCAGGACTGCCCCGCTTGGGCAGAGCACCGCCGTGTCCTCACGACGGCGATAGGCGGAGACCTCTCGCGCCCGGCATTGGACGAGGCCATGCTGCGGGGCGAGACGGAATGGGAAGCGGTCGCCTCCTTCTGCGAAGCAGTCATGCTCGTGAAGGAGTAGGCGAGCCGCCTGAGGGAGAGGACAGCGTCCTCTCTCCACCCCAGCCGCAGTGGTAGACGCCCACGGCGTCGGACGTCGCTAGACGATCTCCGGCCACCGTAGGAGCGGGGATGCGGGCGGCGAGTAATGGGCGACTCGCTGTCCGACCATGGACCATGCCCGGGTCGACGGCACGTTGTGTTCCACGCGCGCCTCAAAGAGTGTCAGAGTGACGGGGCCTGTAGAGGGCCAAAGCCTGCCGGGGTCGCGGGACCAACGGATGACCGTGACCCCGGTACGTAAAGGGCTATTGAAGGACACCGTGGATTTTAGTCAGTCAAGACTGACAGTCCCTCCCGCCCGAACGACTGGCGAATAAAAAAATATAGAACATTGAAACGAAAAATTCTTTCTTTCTTTCTTTTGAAATCATATAGGTAATGCACACCCAAATCCCATTAGATGAATAAGATCAGTTTTAACAGAAAAAGCTAACTTACTTGAATGTTGTTCAAAAGTCCGAATTGTTTGGCGAAGTACTGCAGGTACTTATAGAAGCAGGGTCCCGTAGGATACGAGGGGGTGCCCTCGGGGAACGGGAACCCGGAGTACTCCATCGTCTGGCGCGGAGTGTTTGTTCTGAAACATATTGTTCACTTATACTCATGTAAACAGAATCGAGACAATCTGTGAGCGCTACAGAATACTTGAAAGCTTATGGATAAACTCTTGATAGAAGTTTAATCTAACTTATAAATGAAAAGAGGATGGATATTCGATCATTAATAACGAAGTAATGATCCCTTCAGGATGAATGGATGGATGTTTGTTACTCTTTGAACTAGTGAACAGATTTGAATAAGATTCAAATCTGTTCAAATCAGTTTAAACCTAGATTAGCAGTTAGCACATATCATTAGCGTTACGGTACGCTTTTATTGCGTTTGTTGCCCGTGGTACTACCAGTATTGCTACCGGTAGTACCACGGATAAAAAAATAACCCGTATTACTACCAAGCTATCCAGTAGTACCACGGAAAGTTTGACTACTATTTTACTTTGGCGGGGTCACGGGACTGTCTTCACAGGGATCAAAATCAGCAACGCTACTTGAAACATGTGTTAACTTGTCTTACATAAAGTTTGTTAATAGTAGGAAAGACGACAGTATAATTATATTAGTCTCGAACCGACCTTAAATCCTTTTTCAAACAGACTAGCGTGACGAATGCGAAGCGAGGCGTTTTTATTTGTAATGTATGCTATTGTTTGAATTCAGTCACAGAGAAAAGCGAAAGCGATCCGATAGCATGACAGAACTATCGGACTGACTTCGCGTTTCAAACCGCTTCGCTTTAGCCTTTCTGTTTGACAAAGGCTTAAATCCTGATTCCTACAAAAGAACTACGAGTAAAATACGACTAACATTGCAGACTAATTAAGCAGAACGTGATAATTTCTGTGTTATGTTACTTTGTTTATGACCTTTACCTTCTGGGTCAAATGGTCGTTAATTTAATGATTTTTTAATGGCTTTAACTTAATAGTATCTACTATTCTCATTAAACACCTACGCGTATGTTTAAAAACAAAACGCAACCTTGGTTTTAATTATGCATTGACAATAGTAATATGTTTCGTATTGAAATGACCTGCTCTTTTTTTTTATTCTATTCTTGTTTTAATGAGTTTTTCCTACAAAGTGCGTAGTGTTTAATGATTTCTGTAGTACGTATTTATTTCCTGCATGAGCGGGATAATTTCAAGAACGTCTTTGAGGAACAGTTTTACTTTTATGTCATTTTTTATTAGACTAGTTTAGACTGGTTTAGTTTCTTATGGATCCAATCTTCTCTCTATGTGTAAAATCTTTTCTATCATTCCATGGGAGTGATTTCGTAAATTAGGAAAGTTTTTCAGGGTTGGTCAAATCAAATAGCACGCGAGGTTATAGGGTGAGCCGCCAGACCTGCTGAAGTCAGTCTAGATAGGTGAACAAGGTTAATAATGCTTGCCTAGGTCTGCCTTTGGATGGGTCATCAATTCATGCCGAGCTCTGTCTGTAAGGCTAGCTCGTTATTGATTTGTGTACCTTTTTTTTAGCGTGGTAAAATCATCAAATGACACTCTCTCCCACCCAGGGCAGGGCGGAAGGGACTGTCAGACTTGACTGACTAAAATCCATGGTGTCCCTCAATAGCCCTTTATGTACCGGGGTTACGGTAAATTCTGAGTCCCGCGACCCCGGCAGGCTTTGGCCCTCTACAGGCCCCGTCACTATGCTGACATTCCTTGAGGCGCGCGTGGAACACAACGCGCCGTCGACCCGGTATTTGTATACCTATATAATGTTTATAATAATATGTAGTTAATTAAGTATTTAAATCCATTCACAGAAAGTGATTGCGCGACGTATGTAGACCAACAGTAATATCACATATCGTTAAATCCACTCGAAACTGGTCCTCATATTGGTCACAGCGATCTTATTTCATAATGGACCGGTTTTCTCAAAAACGTCAATTATCTAATATCCGTAGTTTCTCTTGACTTGCAAACATAGTGCAATTATGTATTGTTGTGTACTTAGTAGATTCGTTGCGAAATTTCGGATGAAATTATGATGAGGTTTGCAACTTCATTCACTAGGTATATTTCCTAACGTGAGAACAAGGTAAATGTATTCAGAAATCTACTATCATCATGATCATATCAGTCGTATGATGTCCACTGCTCAGCATAGGCCTCCCCGGGCGCGGGCATGCGGATTGGCGCCTCAAAAAGTTGTCAGCATCAGTCAGGGCCCCACTCAGGGCCTAAGCCTGCTGGGGTAATGGGACTGTGAGGACTGATCAGGTTAAAAGTAACGTAAAGGACCACTGAAGGACACCGTGTTTTAGTCAGTGTCAGTCTGACAGTCCTTCCCGTCTCTTCTGATAATTTTACCATGATTAAAAATGCCTGGTCGCGGGTCTCACGATTTACCGTGGCCCCGGAACGTAAAGAGCTATTTAAGGGCACCGTGGAATTTAGTCTGTACGAGTCTGACAGTCCCTCCCGCTCTGCCCTGGGTGGGAGGACTCATTTGATGATTTTACCACGCTTAAAAAATATATATTAAAAGGCCTCCGATTTCCAATAGGCGGTCCAATGGTTCCAATAGGAAGCGGCTTGGTAGATCCACAAATGAAACGTGAATCAAACATTGCAATTGTAACAAACAATAAATAAGTAATGCGTTTTCGATTTGTATAACCAAATTGGGGTCTTATCCAAACAAAGGATAAGGCTAAGTAAATACCTACATATAGGAAGGATGCCGCCGGTAACTGAACCTTCATTATTTGCCACAATTATTTATTTTTAACATCGGTTAACCTTAACCTCCACCTTAAAGGTCATCTCTTTAAGGATACTTAAAACAAGACACAGTCATTGTAAAAATACGGTTTTATCGAGTACTTAAGCCTTTGTCAAACAGACAGGCGTGCCGAATGCGAAGCCAGGCGTTTTTATTTGTAAAGTATGGAATTGTTTGAATCCAGTTACATAGAAAAGCGAAAGCAATCCGATAGCGTGACAGAACTATCGGACTGACATCTCGTATCGGTTCGTTATCGCTTCGGACTCACCTGTCTGTTTGACAAAGGCATTAGGCATATGTTAATCTAAGTACAGACGCCAGCACATCAACCTATCTCAATCTGTCAAATTTTTAAATAGATTTTCAACCTTATCACAATAGTGGAAGGTTAATAATATTCGATTGATAAAATTTTACATATTAGGGTAGGTTGACCTACTAAAATCTTTACATTTCTATAAAGATTTTGCCTTCGTGACATTGAAAGAGAGTCGAGTTTATAAACGTTTGTGAATTCATTTGAAATAGATTAAAAAACCGGCCAAGTGCGAGTTGGACTCGCCCATAAAGGGTTCCATAGCAGCAAGTAACATAATATAAAAATTCTTGTAGTTGGTTGTAACTTTGAAAGATAAATTGCGGTTTACGATTTATAACGTAAGTATTAATAAAAACTTATTACTTGATCTCGTCAAACCAATTTTCGCTGGTAGTTTGCATGGTAATGTACATCATACATATTTTTTAGTTTATCTTTCTCTTATTTTAGAAGTTTCAGGGACACACACATTTTAAAAAAATGATATTAGTAACCTCAATTTTAATTTTAAAAACCTATCCATAGATACCCCACACGTATAGGTTTGGTGAAAAAAAAGTATGGGGAACCCCCATTTTTTATGTTTGAGAATCCTAATGCGGTTCACATAATACATTTACTTACCAAGTTTCAACAGGATAGCTGTTATACTTTCGAAAAAAAGTGACTGTGACTCTAAAAAGTGCGAATCAGACTCGCACGAAGGGTTCCGCGCCATAACATGCAAGAAGTCATGTCTATTGGATGTAAAAAAATCTTTTAAAATAAAAATTTATTCTGTTTTTAGTAGGTACTTGTTTTTATAGCGGCAACAGAAATAAATCATCTTTGAAAACAACTGTCACGGTTCATGAGATGCCGGTAGCCTGGTGACTGACGGACATACAGAGAGACGGACAGCGGAGTCTTAGTAATAGGGTCCTGTTTTACCCTTTCGGTACGGAACCCTAAAAACAAGACTATGGTGTTAGTTTTTATTTTAGCCACGCGCAAAAACTATTTATTTAAAATTGACATTGACCTTATTACCAAAAAAGGTTTGGGTTTATACTCAGACATTTGAGTGCTTAATAACTTATCCTCAAACTTGTTACCAATGAGGAAAACATATGTATAATTTGCATACCTCAAGTTTTTATACATGCTGGTGAAAAGGGGCAGTCCATCCTCGTCCACGCCGACATGAGGATCGAACCTCCAGGTGCCTCCGATGAAGCGGGAGGCCTCGAAGACGGTGAAGTTGAGGCCATACTCCTTCATGTAGCGGGCGGTGCCCAGGCCGGAGTAGCCTGCGCCGATGATGCACACGCGCGGTGATGGTAGCGACTGGAAAGAACAAAAAACAATTAAAGAAACAATACCCCACTCTACGAATTTTGCACATAACCTCCTCTAGGTTGACCTGCAAGATGCCAATAAAAAGAACTTTCTACTGGATCAATCCTAAATAAAATTGATAAAATAAGTACCACTTGTAGATCAACTTTATTAACTTAAAGTCAAAGTCAACATTTATTAAGTCATGGCACTTATAAATCAAACTTTAAAATAAAGGAAATAAAGTTGATTATAAAGCCTATAGCGAGTTACATAGGTATGGGTACCGGCCATAAAGAATGCACACAACCCTTTACAAAGAGATAGGCTAGTTTCAGCTTTCGCTTGCAGACAGTTATCCGTCACCATAGTGAATAACAAACCAGCGTTTAAAAAATCAAAACTAGAGTGGCTTCACATATTCCCTTCAACTCAACATCGAAGTGACTTAGATACATAATTACCCACATCAAAATTAACCCCCCGTAAATAGTAAGTAACAAAGCAGAAAACCATTAATTGATACTGCCGTGGCCCATATAGATATGAAAAGTTGCCATAATATAAATAATATACTAACGACGTAACATTAGCAGACTCTATCGTGAGAATTGACGTTCGATCGTGATTATTCCTTGAGATTATTCATGCTATTTGTAACCACTAATTACCTGTTTCAAGTCTTAGATCTACTGTAATTATTACCCGTTATGATTCTATAACTAGATACGTGTGCCATGTTTTAATATGTAACCAATTATCTATAGGTACTAATGTTATGAAGCTGAAGAGTTTGTTTGTTTGTTTGGTTGAGCGCGCTGATCTCAGAAAGTACTGGCTAGAATTGAAATAATATTTTTGTGTTGGTTAATCTATTTATTGAAGAAAACTATAGGCTATTATTGAACAAAAGATATATTTTTTTAAATATCGAATGGATTGACCGAAAACTAATCATGTATTACAAATATGCATCCTCTATCTAGGAAGTTATAAGAGCTACATTAAGATATAACACGAAAGCGCTGAATCTAATTAATGACTTCCGCTAAATACTGCTTTCCGGTGCAACAGATCGAATATTTACTAGTCTTTTTTTTCTTTTCTCTTTGAATCTACCATCGGCTTTATAGCCATAATCAATGAGGTCTTAGTTCGAGATTGCTTTTGTGATGGTCCGTTTAGCCATTCACATTGTGTGGTTTGTTGTTGTAAGTTTAAATTTTTCATTGTCTCTGATCCAAGTCCAGGATATGCCAGATCTTTAGGCGGCCTGTATCCCCTTGTTAATTCAAAAGGTTCTTGGCAAAAACTTTATTGTGTTTCTGTCGTCAAAAATAATAATATTCGATATACTCTAAATAATCGGCTGGAAAAAATGTTTTTGCTAACTAACAGAATTAAGATGTATTTAAAATTCAAGGAAAAAATAATTGATTCAAATAAAACAGAAACTAACGTCAAAACATTAGCGTCATGAAAACATTAGCTGACGAAAAGTTATGTTAATTCAAAACCGAACCAAATAAAATTATAAATTTATATTCATTCGCAGACAGGTTTTTAAAAAACGATTTCCAAAGAGTAGAAATCATTTATTTTTCAAATGAAGAATAATCATAATCTAAAAATGACCTAACTCGAACTAATATGAAAGGGCCAATTGAGAAAATAGATGAAGTAGGAATATAGGTAGGTAGGAGCACACCACCCCATAGCGTAAAATAAGCTTTTTGATCACATCGCGAAACATTTTGGGGGGAATTCATAATAATTTAAAATAACTAGCATTATCATTACGAAAGTTTAATAGAATATAAAACAGACCGAAAATATTCATTAATAAGCCTACTTACTATAAGAAACCTAGTAACACTTTACTCCGCTTATTTAAAAAATAAAAAGTCCAGAAAATATTATTATTGTCTGTTGAGGACCCACATTTTCTGGTCTCATTCCAACTGTACCGAGATCGGTAAAAGCCGGTACTTGATATAAACTTGTAGTAGTTTTCCTGCTAAAGGCTCAAGGATATAAAACATAAACAAATCCGTCCAACAACACCACATGTATTCGGTAAAAACTGAACGCGCACTTATCAGTTAGTTTTTAAAGCTAATTTCCGCTTACGTTAAATAAAGCATGGTCCTCATCTTCTTGTATCATCCAGGTCACTATAAAAAACAAAAACACTGCCAAATACACTTTGCACGCACGTATTATATATTTGATTCGTATCATTTTCCTACATAGTTCACTTCAAAATCAAAACATTTCACATCAACTTACATTAGCACTTTAAAATGTCAGTTGTTGATTCGACATCTCGAATTGGTCACGTAATCTGAAGAAGAACCTGTTGTTTTACTACACAATAAAAAAGTCCGCAGAACAAAAAGTTAGAACCTCCTCAGTTAGATGAACTAGAGATCTGACCAACACGACTAAACAACGGAATGCCATCTGTGATGACGCATAATTAAGCCTATAAACAGACAAACATCGTGAGAACACTTTAGCAGTTAGCAGTTATGAATTAATTAACTGATATGTTAACTACAAACGTTTTTACTAACACAACTTCTTTATCTGACTTTGAAAATTAAATGCTTAGTTATAAATGGCAAATACTTAAATCATCGCAAATCGTAATTTCGCAGTTGTTCGCGTCGTCTCGGATGTTTAAAATCAATTTGCTTACACTTGTACCTATTCACAACATACAATTACATGAATCCAGTCTAACGCACAACACGTGTTATCTATATATTATATATAAAAGGAGAACTGACTGACTGACATATCAACGTACAGCCGAAACTACTGGGGCTAGGAATGTGAAATTTTGCACACGGCTTCCTATTATAATGTAGGGGAGCACTAAGAAGGGGTTTTTGGAAATTCAAACTTTAAGGGGGTGAAAAGGGGGAATTAGGAAAGTACGTAACCCACGCGGGCGAAGTCGCGGGCAAAGTGCTAGTGTGAAATAAAATGAGCATCTGGAAACTGGCAAAATGTAGAGTACAGATTCGATGTTTTCCTACAAGATGACCTTGTCATAGGCCGGCTGACCGCTCAGTGTCTAGGTACATAAACTTACAAATTCACATATCACATTTACAAATGCTAATTTTGATAACAGCTGAATATGAGATGTAAACATTTGCACACAAATCAATCTCGAAATAACCAGCTGATTGATAAAAATGAAGATGTAATCCTTCATGATCGAAAAGCGATTTTGATGGTAACTGTTCCAAAAACAGTAAAACGTAAGTATCAGGAATAAGTAATAACAATATTATTTTTTGTAGATTTAATAAACCTAGAAGTTGATTTTATGTAGTTACCAAACGATGCGTAACCTAAAACTTTAATAATGTTTCGAAATGTGTTTGAACTTATATTTATTTTTACCATCTTTTTACATAGGTACCACATTTAAAGCAATACATAATTTTGACTATGACTTTGACTAAGGAACAATTAGGATTCTCTTTTCAATTAGGATGAATTGGGATCCTCTTTTTGGTACGAAGATCAAACAATGTAATGTACCTACTGGTAGATCATAGACCAATTTTTCGCTTTTTAAATAAGCGTAGAGTCCATTCCAAGGTTTTGATTTTCGTATTAATTTACCTATTTAGCATAAAAAATAATTAACGGCGCGACAAGATACTTATTAAACAAATCGTCAATGTTTCCTAAATAGTGTGTATTTGTACGTAACGTTGAATTGTTCCATTATTAAATAACGTGTATCTGCCTAATCTCCTATTCACGAGTAGCGTGCTGTGGCCATTTAACCCGATTTGGTGGTTGCATAATATCTGTGCACGCGCAATGTAAGTACCTAGCTACCTATTTACCTAATTATCTACCGGTCTATTTAATTAATGAAAATTCAGTATTCACTCTGTCGGAGTTTAAACATAATTAAGTATAAACATTTATTATTCCTTTTTTTGTTTTATAAATTATGATGTAAGTACTTACAGCATAGACAAATCCGAACAAATCATTTCAAATTGTAACTGTTTGCTTTTTTGCTTCAAACTTAATTTCTATAAAATCGCTTGCGGTTGCGCTTTTATAGTATGCGAAGGATTTCTTTTTACTTCTAAGTGATTTTTTTTAAGGTTATTTTTAAGAATAACTCTTTTCGCTTTTTAGCATACTGTAGTTAACCCACAGCAAATCCCAAATGTCAATGTAGTGATCGTTTTTGCGTTCATAAATTAATTATGTATGTTAATAGAAATAGTGAAAGTAATATTTTTTTTTAATGTTGCCACACTAGGAATTTCTCCTGTGTCGTGGGTGCGTTTACAAACATAGAAACTCACATACACAAACACCCAGACCCGGAACAACTATTAATAGTAGGTCATACAAATATTTGTTCCGTGCGGGAATCGAACCCGCGACACGCAGTCCAATTGCTTAGCCACTGCGCTAACGTGCTGCGTGCTGTTAATTTAGTGCTTAAAGGATGTAAATACTTACTGATTATAGGTAATCATTACACATGGCTATGCAAAACCAGAAGAAGCTGATCGTTGAACGTGCTAAAAGATAATACAAAAGGAGACCAGGCTAAACTGGTTTTGTATAGCATTATGCGTAGCCATATGTACAAATATATTTGTTTGTAAATTAATGAGGATAATTCTAAGAAATATGCCCATTAATTAGGTTATTAGATTCTTATTCTTAGATCTAAGAAAAAATAAACAAACATAATTATGAAGATCTGCGTTGGGAAACTACGGGTTTTGGAATTCCCCGCCAAATAATTCTTGATGACTTTGGACATTAAATAAAAACAGTAAACTCATGATATGCATGCGTGTATGAATATGACATAGTCGTCCCATTGTTTATTTGCCACCTTACTTTAATCCTAAATTTCAAGTTTTTTTTTTTTGTGACTCTTAAACACCTGGACCGATTTTGATGAATATTGGTACCGAGATAGATGGAACCCTGAAGACGGTTCTAAGCTAATTAATTTCGGATAAGTAAAATACGCACAAAAACTTTTTAAAAAATGAAACCGACTTCAAAAACAAACAAAAAAAATAGCCGTGTTTTGAATTTCATGGACTTTTTGTAAACGGCAGTAATTCTAAGCAAATAAATTATAAAAAAATATGTAGAGAATTAGAGATAACTTAAACTGTGGTATTCAACTATGAGATGAGGCCGTAGTTAATTTGATAATTGGGTTTTACAATATTTATTATGCAAGGTAACCATGAAAGGCATTTTTTGACATGGTAAAATTACTCAAGGTAGGTACGAGTATGGCACTAAACCCAAAATAATTAACAATGATAATCAAAATATTAAATAGGGAGGTACTCGGCAAAAAAGCTTGCTAGGCTAGCAGTAGAGTTATAAGTAATTAAGTTAGCATATTATGCAGATTTTTGTTATTATAATTTTAAATTAGGTATTTTAAGGGACTGTCAAACATGACTTATTTAAAATCACACTGTTTCTTCAATTGTCCTTTGCGTTCCAGGGCCGTGGTAACTCTCGAGACCCCGGCAATTAGGGGAACAGTGTATAAGACGGGGACGCGAGGTATAATAGGGACATACACTCTTTAGGCATACTTAAGACAACACTAACATAGCGCTAGCGCCTTCAGGTCGTCTTTTGCAAGCGGCCATTAACAAATTGCGTCCTGTTAGCTTTTTTTTTTACGGCATTCACAAGTCCCGCGACCTCCTGTTAGCGCTTGCGGTACGTTAGTATTGTGTTAAGTTTGCCTGAAGTGTGTAATTTTCCATCATACCTCGCGTCCCCGTCTTATACACTGTTCCACTAGTTATTATCGGTTGTTTTTTTGCAAAGTAATGAGTAAAAACATTTCTATAAATTTTTATATCTGCACACTATTAGATCATAGAAATATGTATTATTAACAAAAGAATTAGCTGTTACCTAGGTTTTAAAATACATGTGTACCAATTTTCATCGAAATTTATTTAATAGTTTTTGTCCTAACAAACTTACGCATATAAAATACTTATTGGTAGTCAGAAGAAGTTAGTTAGATATTAAATTTTAGGATAGTTGACCAACAACGGAGAGCGGATTAGCCTTGTAGATTGAAGTACTGTAGTAACTTATTTGAATTGAAGGTAGTATACGACTTGTCAAGGACAAACAGGCTTGATTATGTCCTGTCTATTATATTATTTTGTGCCACGAACGACTTTAACGCATTTCAATTCATATTTCTTAGAAATATTTGTATACTAGGCTTTTACCCGCGTCTTCGTAGAATTTGACTCTGATCGTAATATCTAATATTCGAATAACAGATGACGCTATCTTTAAAAAAAACGTTTCCCCATACTAGGAATTTCTCGTGTATCGTGGGTTCGTTTACAAACATGTTTTCTTTCACCGATATGAGAGCAGTGGTGATGAAATAAATTACACAAAGTAAGTAATGTCACTGTACGAGGTTGAAGCATCATTATTTTCCTTAAATTTGTAAATTTTCATCAAAAAACTTTTATTACATCATTGCTACGGGTTCCCCTATACCTACTAACACATTTAGTTCTTGCATAAGAATGGTTGTAAAGGTATTGTAGTGAAAATAGTAATAATACCTAAGTATGAATGAATGAAACCTATACCTAACGGCAATCTTCATTAAATTATAACTGTCCCCGAAACTGTTCTATTAATATCTAGGTATATTAAATTTAAATCATTTACACAATTAGCAAGCCACTTAAAATGTTACAGATAATTATACCTAATAAAAAATAATTGTGACCTAATTAGTTGGCATTTTTTTTAACCCGACACAAGAGTGGTGTTGTAAGCCTTTGCCTGGATTTTTTATTTTATTTATACGAGTATATCTGTAGCCCCGTAGTTCTTAAACGGGTTAGACTCTTCAGAGCGAACAGGCTTCTTCTGAGTAAGCTCGCTCCATCTGTGGTTTTGTCTCTGTCAGTCTGCCTTAGACTAGAGCCAGGTGCAATTCCCATTAAAATAAAATTAAAAATGAATTTTAATAATGTTTTTATAAAGCAGGTTTTTGGTTCAGCCGTTTCAAGGTCAGATCATTGTCCATTTTTAATTTCGTGCAGGTACTTAAAGTTTTTTTTTGTATTGTTCGTTATATTTTGACATCCCATTCGAAAGGTTAGCAAATGTCAACTCTCCATCATACATTAAACAGCTGATGCGTTGTCTTCATTCATCACGAACGAACTTAGAAAGCCTAATAGGTTTCGTAATGAAAAAGGTTAATGGCAGATACCGCAACTATGGGTAATTCACCGTTAATGTGTTAATATATAACTGTGTTGCTAATTGTTTTGTTGATTTGCCTGTCTTAATTGTAAAAAAATATTACAATAATGAGTTCTGGTGGTTGCGGTAACGTGGAATCTAAATTACGAGTTACTAGTTCAAAATGTTCGTCTGTCGGTTGTTGTTGACATAAATATTTGTATTGTAAATCTAAACAAAGTCGGTTAATTTACTTGTGCAGTCACATAACTCCCTAACGACGGCACCAAATTGTATAATTTTGTATTTATGATCTTAATACACCAAAATTACACAGTCGAACGAGAAATAAACCGTTAGCAAATTAATGGAGTTGAAGCATCGAAGTTTTTCCTTGCTGTCTTATTTGATCACGAATAAACAATTTATTTCGCCTCCAAAAACGATTCTCATTCACCAAAAGACTACGCCTACTCATTCAAAACTAAAAATATGCATAAAAAACTCTGTCAAGGAACACCGGTGTATCCATCATACCATATCAGCAGACATCTTCCATATACACAATTTTGTTTCTGTTGGACATTATAAACAGCTATAATTATTTCTGCCCATGACACGACTGCCCACCGGAGCTTCAGAGATTCTCCATTGTTCAACTACAACCACGCCATAAATTAGCCATAATAATGTACTCGTTTCGAAAGTGGTGGACATTTTAATATTGTTAATGGAAAACAAAAGCGGAACCATAAAAAAAATATTTGCTGTGCAACTTTCGCGCCGCAAGTTGGGATCGCTCTCAATAACTTTTGTAAATACCAACTTTCAATAAATAAGCCACTTTTAAAACAACAACAGGTCTGAAATTCTGTGTTTTAATACCTTCGAATGTCTAGAGATCAAAGTAAACGCTTTGAAACTTGAACAGATACTAGATCAACTATTCGGGAATTTTTACTGACACTACTAGCTGAAAAAAATGAATGTTCTCCAAAACTTCAAGTCAACAGTATCGCAAACTAAATATTATAATTTGACTCTTAATTTGAACAGTTATTCATTAAATTACTTCACGGTAAACTGTTTAAAGAACACTGTTAATTTCTTTGTCATATTTTATGGTATAAATCAATTATTTCAACGATTAGGCATACCTACTTGTATATAAAGGCTAAAAAGACTATGAAAAAATATAATTATATAATATATCTATGTATAGACAGACGTAAAATCGTATTCTGTATCAGAAAAGGCACGCGCTCAGAATGCTCAGATAGTCTACAAACATGGAGAGACATTATGTGGCCCAGCCGGTTGCGAAATGCTTCCCGTTTTGCCTTCGACTACATTTTCCGCACGGAGCTGCGCACACGCACGAAATGTGCCTGCGAACCATCACTAGCCCACCGATACGATCACGAAGCGTATAGTGAATACGACGGAAATGTAATTATACGAAAGTTTTATAATTACTAGATTTAATTAGATTTTAGTTAACATTGTTATAGGAAACAAAACAAACTGGCTGCTGTTGCTAACTTGAGCCTTCATAACAACAATGCTAATTAGATTAACTAAGCGTAGGTACATAATATATAGACTTACGAGATTAATCAGCGTTCGTTACATATTTATAGAGATTAAGCTATAAAATCTTATAACTACACATTGTCCATTGTGAACTTACGACATCTATTTTGTAACCAACTGAACCAAAGATTTTATTTCTAGTTTAGCAGGCGTTCAAAGATTACGCTCGATATTGATATGGTATCCGGCAGTAGTAAATTAGACAACGCTGGCTTCTAAGCTGTTACACAAACGGACTTAAAAGAGCCCGTTCCGTAAGTATAGATCGAATAGTATCGTTTTCTCCTTACGATTTTATTTAAACTCTGATTAATAACGCAGAGTAACCTATTGTTAAAAGCACGCAACAGGCATTAGACACCAATTATGTTCTTATTTATTTATGTATCGTTTTACGTTCGGTTTATACATTTATAAATAAATAAAACTTCGATAAAAACAGAAAATTTTAATAAAAATAAAATTAAATATAATTTTAGCTGTTTGGCGCACAAATAACTATCAACTATTTTGTTCGCTGTTAAAAACGCGGGAATAAACATCACGACCGTTATTTTGAAAATTAAATCGTGTTACAGTTAGCTCGCTCATCCATCAAAAGACTTGTTCATAAGCGTTTAAATAGTTTCAATTACTAGTTTAATAAAATAAAATAAAAAAATCACATACCAGAGTCAAAACATCAGTCACTTCTAAGATCACATTTAACAAACATAATATTGTCACGCACGATCTATACGCCATTTTAAAATCTTAAGATTAATTTAACACAAAATAACTGCACAGTTATTTTCTTGAAGATAAATACAAAAATGTAAAGTCTGCGCGGGCGCTGATGAGTGGCGTTCCGCGAAGAGACAACACAAGAGTGAGCACAGGTTGTAGGTGCCTGAAGTAGGGGACCACTCAACGACCTTGACCGTCGAGGCTCACTGACTCACATACACAGATCCTGTCTTCTTATTGCTCGTGAATCGATCACAACAAAAACTTAATGAGAATTATGACTGTGTGAACTCACTTAATGATGCTGCAATGATACAGCGGTTGCGCCCTGCTGCGCTCTGTAAAAGCGACGACGTGCGAATGTTATTTATTTGCGCAGCGCTTAATTCTTTTTTTTTATTTATACGAGCTTCTGTGATTAAAGTAAATGATGCTTTTTTTCTGGATGATCTCATCGCACTACTCCGAAACTACTGGAACCCTAAAGCCAAAATTAAAAGTGGCGACCACCACAAAAGCGCCGAGATAATGAAGACCGACGAAATCCCGAAGGAAAATTAAACTGTAATAGATCTCGATTTTTTTAAACCAATAATAACTAAACTTACCTCTAGCGTTTATTTTTAATCTGTAAAACCTACAAACGTGCACCAGAAAGTACCGACTTACAAACTGACAGACAAACGTATCAATATTACTACGAACGATATACACACATCAAAAAAGTTTGTGATCACTAGTTTAAGCTGATATTTTTTTGAAAAAGAATAAGAAACCATAATTTATAATCCACCGTAACAAAAAAAATTTAATATTTTTCAAAATAACTGAAAACTCCGGGCTCCGCGGCTCCGCAATCGCGGCGGTAAGACCCCTCTTTGAGGAGTGGCTGGATAGGCGTCACGGCGTCCTTACCTTCCGCATGACGCAGGTCCTCACCGGACACGGAAGTTTCGGGAGGTACCTGTGTCGGATAAGGAGGGAAGAAACGCCTGGGTCTCACCACTGCGAGGATCGTCCGGAGGACACGGTGGAGCATACGGTGCAGGACTGCCCCGGGCAGAGGACCGCCGTGTCCTCACGACGGCGATAAGCGGAGACCTCTCGCGCCCGGCATTGGTCGAGGCCATGCTGCGGAGCGAGACGGAGTGGGAAGCGGTCGCCTCCTTCTGCAAGCAGTCATGCTCGCGAAGGAGGAGGCGGGCCGCGTGAGGGAGAGAACAGCGACCTCCCTCCAACCCAGCCGCAGTGGTAGACGCCCACGGCGTCGGACGTCGAAAGACGATCTCCGGCCACCGTAGGCGCGGGCATGCGGGCGGCGAGTAATGGGTGACTCGCAGCCCGACCATGGACCATGCTCGGGTCGACGGCGCGTTGTGTTCCACGCGCGCCTCAAGGAGTGTCAGCATAGTGCCGGGGTCTGTAGAGGGCCAAAGCCTGCCGGGGTCGCGGGACTTATTTACCATTACCGTGACCCCGATACGTAAAGGGCTAGTGAAGGACACCGTGGATTTTAGTCAGTACAAGTCTGACAGTCCCTCCCACCCTGCCCTGGGTGGGAGGACTCATTTGATGATTTTACCACGAAAAGAAAAAAAAATAAAAGTGACCGTAAACTTTTTTTGATGTATGTACGAATACCTATTAAGTGGGTGTTCATAACTAACATTCATAGATAAAAAACGATGGTTTGTCCCAAATTTTTAACACATTAGGTGCTGTAGTTAATGACTTGACAATCAGTTGGCCTGAGCTGATTTACTTATCGAGTAGGTCTATGTTATACGCCTACTTAGAATTTAGTCCGTCATCGCTATCAGCCACCACCTCCTTATCTCAAAACAGCTACTGGGATTTCCGCCCAATTATGACGTCACCAGACATAAGTATTCTCCTACTGTTTTCGAATTAAGTAGGAACTTGATCTGCACATTTAACTTCATACATAATTCACGGACTCCATGAACTAAATTGCACAAGAGAAGGCTTTCCCTTTCGATGGAGAGGTAAAAGTCGTCAGCAAACGTTACCTACCTCAATCACTATTACGTGAAGATATTGCCATGTGCCAACGAGGTTTATCTTGTCAACCTCGCTGACGAGCATACCCACACAAAAGGACAGGATATCGACAGTTATAAAATGTAGTACAAGACTACTACTTGTAGTCTAGTCTAGAAAAAAAAATGATACAAAAGAAAAAACTACAGGTTATTGTACAGACACCAGCACAAGCACATCAACCTTACCTCAATCTGCCTTTCTTTAAAACTATATCACAACAGTGGAAGGTTAATGATCGAATGGTAAAATTTTACAGATTGTGGTAGGTTGACCTGCGCGGCGTAGATAGTCACAGCGTTGATCTGGCCATTTAGTGGTAGTGGCATTTGGCAACCGGGCTTGTAGAGAGCCAACCAGGCCGTTCTGGGTCAAGCCATCTCTGGATTGCTATCCAATGTAGCCAGTGAGAGATTTTAACATAATATCTCCTCCAAATTCTGAACTCTCATAGAGAAAGACATTTGTGTGAGGAAAATCTAGATAAAAAGATTAGAAGAGTTTTATAAGAAGCCTGCCTAAACGCCATTTTTTTTACTATTCTTGCTGTTGTTAATAGCAGCTACCGATTAAAATAAGTCATAAGTATGCACTTTGAAAGAAAAAAACAAATGGCGTTCAATTTAGGCAAACAAAACCTCTTTGCCCGACTTAGAATTCGAACCTCCGCGCGCTCAGCAGTAGGCTCAGCCATCGCACTGCCATCTGTTTGACATTTTCTTAAAATCTTCAAGGTAGGTGAAGAATGGCAGCATTTTTGAAATATAAGAATAAAGAATTATGAGTGACTAGCTTCCGCCCGCGACTCCGTCCGCGCGGATGTCGGTCTTCGCGTGGATGGTTTATTTCTTCATTTTGAGCAACTCTGACAATGAAATCTTATAAATATTACGGCGCTGAATCCACTGCGGGTAATGCAACGTGTGTTCGCAGTTCTACAGAACAACGTCTATGAATAAAACTGAAAAATATGACTTTTTTTTCTACGTATTTTTCCAGGATAATAAAAAACTTTTTCAAAAAAATATGTAACCGCCTTCAAAAAGAACCACAAAAAAGGGTAAAATAATCTACAAAATAACTTTTATTTCGGAAGTCGATGGCTTTGTTATTTTTTATTTCATTGTTTATTTTTTGCCGACGACTTTGAAGGCGGTTACATTTTTTTTTGAAAAAGTTTTTTATTTTTCTCTTTTTAGTTTAAATATTCAACCCAAATTCTTGCCAAATACATATAATATAATCCGTAGCACTGGTAATAACATCCCTCATGTACACAATAAGCTAATAAAATTCCCTATCTCAAAAACTACTGAACCGATTTTGATGAAACTTTCAGTATTCCCTAAGTGGAACGATACCTAGCACAAAAAAAAAGAATTATTTAAATCGGATGTGTAGTTCCGGAGATTCGCGAACAATGAATCAGTCGATGCCTACTCCTTACTGTTAAGGAGTTGTACCTTCCATCATCAGCTCAGCTACATAAGGATGATGATTACCATACGCAAGTACTTGAATTACTTCATAAGATTTACGAAAAACGATGCGTGGGCCTATAAAATTTTAGGGTTGCCCTCGATTTCTCCAAGAACCAATCATCAGATCCTGATTTGGTGACAATGGGACCACACGGGAAGCATCAGCTTTCAAACAAAAAAAGAATCATGAAAATCGGTTCACGAAGTCGGTCGTTATGCGGTAACAAACTACTGTTAAGGAGTTGTACCTTCCATCATCAGCTCAGCTACATAAGATCATGATTCCCATACGCAAGTACTTAAATTACTTCATAAGATTTACGAAAAACGATGGGTAAGCCTATAAAATTTGAGGGTTGCCATCGATTTCTCCAAGATCCAATCATCAGATCCTGATTTGGTGACAATGGGACCACACGGGAAGCATCAGCTTTCAAACAAAAAAAGAATCATGAAAATCGGTTCACCCAGTCGGTCGTTATGCGGTAACAAAATTAAAAAAAAGATAACCTCCTCCTTTTTTGAAGTCGGTTAAAAAGTATCCTATGTTATGCCCAGGATAATAAGGAATAATTATACCAAGTTTCATCGAAATCGAACCGTTAGTTTTCACGTGATGCCTGCACAAACAGACAGACAGACAGACAGACAAAAAATTTTTTAATCATATATTTGGGTTCGGTATCGATCCAGCAACACCCCCCGCTATTTATTTTTTCAATATTTTCAATGTACAGAATTGACCCTTCTACAGATTTATTATATAGTATAGATTCTGTGTTTATTTCACTAAATAGAGAGCATTTCTACCGTGGGATCTGGAGACGACGCGATCCAGCGCGTCTATGATTGGCGCGTGGAGCTCAGGCGCGATCTCAGGGCAGTTAGGAGGGAACGACTGTCGCAACCGAGGTCCGGGCACGCCGCAATCGCGGCGATAAGACCCCTCTTTGAGGAGTCGCTGGATAGGCGTCACGGCGACCTGACCTACCGCATGACGCAGGTCCTCACCGGACAAGGAAGTTTTGGGAGGTACCTGTGTCTGATGGGGAGGGAAGAAACGCCTGGGATCACCACAGCGAGGATCGTCCGGAGGACACGGTGGAGCATACGGTGCAGGACTGCCCTGCTTGGGCAGAGCACCGCCGCGTCCTTACGATGGTGATACGCGGAGACCTCTCGCGCCCGGCATTGGTCGAGGCCATGCTGCTCGGCGAGACGGAGTGGGAAGCGGTCGCCTCTTTCTGCGAAGCAGTCATACTCACGAAGAAGGAGGCGGGCCGCGTGAGGGAGAAGACAGTGTCCTCCCTTCATCCCAGCCGCAGTGGTAGACGATCTCCGGCCACCGTTGGTGCGGGAATGCGGGCAACCAGTAATGGGCAACTCGCTGTCCGACCATGGACCATGCCCGAGTCGACGGCGCGTTGTGTTCCACCCGCCAAGAGTGCCAGGAAAATGACGGGGCTCCCCTCTAGAGGGCCAAAGCCTGACGGGGTCGCGGGACTTTACGAATTACCGTGACCTCAGAACGTAAAGGGCTATTGAAGAACACCGTGGATTTTAGTCAGTACAAATCTGACAGTCACTCCCGCTCTGCCCTGGTCCCACCCAGGGCAGAGCGGGAGTGACTGTCAGATTGGACTCATTTGATGATTTTAGCACGAAAAACAAAAAGTAGAGAGCAATTCAACGAGATATAGAAACAAAGAAACTTGCTTTTTTTATTATAAATATAAAAGCGATGCCGCGCATCTAGAATTTTCTGTGTCGTGGGTACATTACACATACTTATAAAAAAACAATCCACGTGGGAATCGAACCCACAACACGTAGTGTAGCAGCAACTGAGTCGAGAGGAATGGACTGTCAGACTGAATAAATTTACTGACTAAAACCACCTTCGGCAGCCCTTTACGTTCTAGGGCTGCTGCAATAAATGTTAGAAATGAATTATGTGTTATTATTTCTAGACTTTTTATTTAGTTATTCTACTGTAGAAACGTGAACCTACTGATGTTTTATGAATTTACTGAAGCCGCGGGCACATGGTAAACAAGTGCCTAGTCCCTACATATATGCATAAATGTCACACGGTGAAATGTTAAGGTTCAAAATGATTAATCACAACAAGCATAATAAACACAGGAAGCATCTCTAAAGATTTTTACAATATTAACGAAATTGCCAAAACTTTGACCAAAAATGAACGCTGCAATCCACGGGGAAATATGACCTGTCTAAATTGACATTGACAGATAAATTCGTTCTGAAACTTAAGTTCCTAAGCTATAAATAAAATAATATCGATCTAATTTATACATTTCTTATAAATTTAACTACAATTTAGTGCGATTGTTTAATTTTTCTTTCTTCTATTTTCATAAAAGGGTAACTGAAACTGCCTAGAAAAACACGTGAATGACACTTGTGAGGTGACATTTTTCTTCAATGTTGCTAGAACGTGAACTATTTTCCCTTGTTTTTGGAAAATGTTGTGATTGCGGATATGATAACTTTGTTTTTAAGGTATATTTTACAAATGAATACGTCCTGTATTTCAAGCAGATAAAAGATAGCTTAAGGGGCCTCTTACAGTCCACTAGCGCCGCCAATAGAAAAAATGTCATAACTCGTAAATAGAATCAAAAATACAAAATGTGGTCTGTAATTACTGTAGAAAAGGCAATAACGTAATTTTATAACACATTGTCAACACTTGAAATATAGCTGTTAAGCAAAATTTTTTATTTGTAACAAAAACGGCCGTTTATGTTTAGAATGCACGATTTAGATTTCTCTCTGGGAGTGCCGGCAGAATTGAAAACTTCAATAGTAATAAACACACACGAACATTCGCGCAAGCGCCCTGCGCCGTCTTACGAATTATCGATCAGGTCACGTGTCCTGACGCGAGTTTATCATTTTTTACCCATTCCAAAAAAAGTGCACAACGCCGCTAAAGAAGTTTTCACTTCAAAAAAAAGGTAGAGATTTTTTCCTGAAATTATTGAATTATGCGAATAAGTCAAAAACTCTAATATGGATCTAGCAACCCTGCAATTCGCCATTCAATACCGGTACCGATGTTCATTCTTGTCAATATTCATCAAAATATCTTTGCTAACTTGCTTTCTACAGAATAAACGCATTTTAATAATTATTTGAATGTCTAAAATAAGCGAAAATGATTTCTCTGACTTCAAGGTACCTGTTTCTAGTTAATACGCAGATGAAAGCGTAAAGATAATGAATTATAATACGTGCATGATGTTTTAGGTACCACCGATCTTCGAAGATCTTGATGAAAAGATAAAAGAATACCTTCTGAAGCCGGAAAGACTTCCAATACATCAATGGGAACGGTCGCAGACCCACTGGCATCGAGTACCGAACATAGATTCTTTATTTATTCATGATCACGACCAGTTGGGACCAGACACCACACTTGAGGTAATACTAACGTAGCTTTTATGGAAAAACAGCTGATCAGTATTACTGCTTGCTAGGTGAGCAGTGTTACGTTGCACATACCTGTTGAAGAAAGCCAGGATTCCATTTCATATTTTATTCATTAAGGATCAATGAAAACCAAAACAATGTCAAACATGTGATTCACAGTCTAGTTCTCAAATATGAACCTTATTTAGCCTGGCTACGTTTCAAAAGTATATAGATATTCGAGTTTATTCATGTCAAAAATATTTTTCTAATAGTGTAGATTAGTCTACTACACAGATACATGTAATTATTAACATATTAATTCCAAACCAGGTGGTCAGAGACCCAAACACAGGTGAGAGAATAGGTTTGATAGAAGTCAACATACCAGTAGAAGATGATGAGGACAGCCTCTCAATGTCCCGGGCTCCACTGCCCCCGAGCATGGCAACCAGAGGCACTAACAGCCAAAGCCCATTCCTGCCAGCGGGTTTTGAGGAGGAGCTGCAGAAAATGCTGGCTGAAGCTGCCAAAGAAGTCAACCTTGATCTGGATAATGAAGAGCCTGGAAAATTCTTGGGGGAAGGTAATAATACACAGATAAAACCTTTTTGCTCCTTTTCTAGTTTTTTTTTTTAATTTCTCCAGTTAAACATTATTTGTAGGTCTCCTATGTGATAAGTTTTGCCCCTTTGTTTATTTTTAGGGACTTGCAACAAAAGTGAACTAACTTGAAACTCAAATCATCTAATTCAATTTAAAAAAAAAACTGAGTTAACTTTGAAAAAAGGTTTTTATTTCCTCTTTACCCAGTAAGTTTTATTTGCTGAGTAGGGATCTTCAACAGAAAATGTACCTACCTGCACAAATATCTTTTACACCACCATCAGTGCACATGGTAATTACTTTTTAAAGAGATTGGACAGAGAATGCTGCACAAAATCAAGAGAGGAAAGTTATGGAGGAGACCTTTGCCCAGAAGTGGGATGATATAGGTTAATAAAAATAAAATTTTCTGAATATGTTTAAATGTGTTATGATATTGTCTTATCTAGCTCCAAGTTTTCCGAAAATAAATAAAAATAAATCTTAATTTTACCTTTTACCCTAGTAAAGAGTGAATGTACATTATTGTGTTTCAGACATTTTACATACAGCACCTGGATCTAATCACACTGTACTGTTCGCTGAGGATGGCTGCACTCTCCTCAATGCACCCAAGGAGTTTGATGAAACAACTGAAGAAGAGGAAAATATTGACATTCATGTGAAGATCAACTTGGAAGAAGTTGTTGATAATAATGTTCATTTGTTAGGCAAGTATAAAGTAATACAATCAACTCAGGTAATGGCATGCCCTATGAAAAAGTTTGCAAAGATGGATGGATTTTTATTAATGATTTGTGTTAGAACAGCTGGATGAAAGTGGACGAAATCTGGTTTACAGATGTATTATGTCTGTAGTAACATATACACATAGGCTACTTTTTATCTCATCATAACTTCTCATGGTATAATGTTTGACTTACATGCAGATGAAAATGCTGGCATAAAAAGCCTGCATAAACCACAACAGGTACTTCCTGCTTATCTGAATGCAGTCAGATACCTAAAAGTCAGTGAACCATCTTGCTAATAACATGCATTTGGGATCCACAAGGACTTCTCTCTTCCAATAACCATTTGTCCTTACATGGACTTACAATAACTACAACTCATTTTATGTTCAACAGGTCTTTGGAAAGATGAAGAGGCAACAGAAAAGAAACCGCAGAGACTGGTCAAAAAACTAGAACTGGACAGTGACATAGATAACGACAATTTCCTAGAAGCCACCATCATCAGACCCCCAATAGAACTGCCAGAGATACCAGTTTTAAACATCACAAGTTCAACAGCGAAACAAGGAGTTACATCCACAGACTGGGCCGAGATGATAGATGTGTCGCAGCCTGTACCGGAGTTCAGGGAAAAGATTAAAGATATGGCTCAGACTTATCCATTTGAATTGGATAACTTCCAGAAACAAGTGAGTTGTCTTCCAGTCTATTTTTAAACAACTTATCTTTTTTTGAAAGTTGGTGGCTTTGTTTTTACTTCATTGAAAGAAAAGATATTTTACACTTTTTTGTGTTTGTTTTTGAAGTAGTTCTTTTTAAAAATTAATTATCAGTTAGGTTTAGCTGCATAATCACAGTGTGTTGTCATTTGATTTTGCGTCTCTATCCACAAACTATCATGTATAAGACGTGGCTCACAAAAAAACCACTTTAGAGAATCATAATTATCCATCGCAATAAAATCATTCTGTCTAATAACTACTCTATTGCTTGAGCAATAGAAACGAATATTTCATTTCGTATTTATAATTATTATAATAGTGCTAAAGTGCCCTTTTTAGCACTAACTTTAATTTTACTTATTCTTAACATATTTCTTGTAGGCAATCCTAAAATTAGAAGAAGGTCACCATGTATTTGTAGCGGCACACACGTCGGCTGGCAAAACAGTTGTTGCTGAATATGCAATTGCTATGTCAAGAAGGAATTGTACTAGGTATGTTCCTTTATATCAGGGGTGGCCAACTTGATTAGACATAAGATCTACTGTTTACTAACGAAACCCTTTGCGATCTACCAATTACATACTTCTTCACATGTGAGATTGTTTCCTTACTTAATACTTTGGAATGGAAGTCTGAGTTGATAATGTTTTATCAACATAATATAGGTCCACGATCGACTGGACTAATAGTCGCGATCGACCGGTTGGCCACCCCTGCTTTATATTATACACTTCAGTTGCAGGGACATCTTGAAAATAATCCCTGGCTTGCTTAGCACCAATAAGCTTACCTGCAAACTAAATTATTATTATAAGCCAGTCACACCTCTTCTGATTTCACTGTTTCTTTTTTCATTGTCTATTGCAATCTATCTTGTTGACCTAACGGTCGCAAGCGCCACTGCCGGAAATTTCTACTTTCTACTACACATTCAATTCCAAGGTTGGGCATCAGTGCATCATTACTTAATACCAGCTGTGAAGCTTGGATTTATGCCCAGTTGATGGCAACAGGCTCTCCCCTTATTATGTGTAATTTATTGGCGAAATGTTGGACATAATTGGGCGCCACAAAATCAATTCTACAACGTTTTCGGCTTATTTTTCATTAAAATTAAATAAAAACTATAAAGTACTCAATTTTACCATACCACATAATTTTCTTGCCGAACCAAAAACCACTTTATCATTGGATGTCTTACAGAGCAATTTACACCTCACCAATCAAAGCGCTCTCCAACCAAAAGTACAATGACTTCAACAAGATGTTCGGCGAGGTGGGTCTCTTGACCGGCGACCTGCAGATCAACGCCACCGCCTCTTGCCTCGTCATGACCACTGAGATCCTGCGGTCTATGCTGTACTGCGGCTCTGACGTCACTAGGGACCTCGAGTTTGTAATTTTCGATGAGGTTCATTACATTAATAATGCTGAGGTATGTATTTATTAAGTATTGCATGTACTGGCTATGTAGCTGTGAGCTTGTCTATCTATAATAAGTTACCATCTCATGTCTATGACAAGGTAAAAATAATTGCTATATCTAAAACCCAGTAGCTTTTTTAATTATTATTATTTCTTTGTATACTTTTATGTATTTCGACTTTATTGCCGGATTTGCAGGATAGTAATATTATTACTAGCCTGTACTGTCCCACTTCTGGGTAAATGCCTCCCTCCATTCCTTCAAACGGTCACGATTGTGCGCATATTCCCCTCAAATTCTCAAGAAGGGCATCCAGTTCGTCCCACCATCTCCCCCTCTTCGCCGTTTCAGGGCACCAGTCCTGAGCTATGTGGGCTTTAAATAAAAACAAAAAAATTATATCGCATAGCTCTTTCCTTCAATTTGTGTTTTTATTTTAATATCTATATATATATAAAAATGTTATGTTGGTTTGTGTATGCTTCAAAAACTCAAAAAGTTCTGCACCGATTGAGCTGAAATTTTAGCATGATATATAATCCGCATCAAGGATGGTTTTCACCTATTTTTTTTTTGAAAATACAATTTTTTGTGCCACAGCGAAGCGGGGCAGGGTACAGCTAGTATTCCAATAAATATTAAATTTGTTCTTTAACAAAAAAAAAATGAAAATAAGAAAAACTGATCAACTGATTCTTTCTTACGCGAAATAATTTACTGCTAACATCTTACCACTCCACTGTAATTTTTAATAAACAGCATCTACAATTTTAGTTTACTCTAAAGTTTATCAGTACCAAACAGTAAAATTCAGGCAGTCCCATAATCATGATACTCTTCTCTCAGCGCGGCTACGTCTGGGAAGAAGTTCTAATCCTCCTGCCAGCTCACGTGAGCATAGTGATGTTGAGCGCGACGGTACCTAACACGCTACAGTTCGCGGACTGGGTGGGACGCACTAAGAAGAGGAAGGTGTACGTAGTGTCCACGCCGAAGAGACCCGTGCCCCTATGCCATTATCTTTATACAGGTAAGAAAATGTTTATATATCATACTAGCTTTTACTCACTTTTTTCTATTTCATAAATTTTATGTAAATAAAAAACAGCTTGTAATTCTCTCAAGAGCACATCGTTCAAACATAACAAATAAGTGACATTTTGTAATACAGGAAATGTTCTGCAACCATCAAAGAAACTAAACACTTAATAGTCTAGAATTAAATACTGTGTAACATAGAAAAAGCTGTTCCATTTCTCTTTCCAAACCCCTCTGTTTTGTGCAATATCTTGCCATCCTTGCCACAGTCAATTTATGCAATATTTAACAACAAATACTTGATACTTATTTATTGACATTCCAGGAACGGGCGGAAAGTCAAAGAACGAAAGGTTCTTGGTAGTCGATCAAGAGGGCAACTTCCAACTGAGAGGATATAACGAAGCAGTAGCTGCAAAGAAAACTAGAGAAAATGATTACAAGAAGAATTTTGGACCCAAAGGTAAATAAATTCCATAGGAAAATCGAATGAAAAAAAAAAATGTTTGCTCATAATATGGGGCCGTTCAAGTATTACGTAAGCACTATGGGGGGAGGGGGGTCTTTGGTTTGCTTATTTTGGGATGACATGGATGTTAATGTGATCAGTAGTAAATTACTTTTGGACACGAATGGCAACCCTCACATTGTCTTTGCTTGAAAACGAAACGCATTTTCGGGGATTGCCGCAAATAATGCATACGTTTAGGCAAAAACAATACATTAATTGAAAAATGTTTACGTAAGCATGGGGGGAGGGGGTAAGAGCTTTGCTTACTTTTGCTGACAAGGGGGACGGGGGGGGGGTAAATAATTGTAATAAATCTGCTTACGTAATATTGTTTATTTTTCAGGAGGTAAAATGTATATGAATCCCAAGGCTGAGCAGACAATGTGGGTAGCCTTTATAGATCATTTGAAACAGCAAGATAAACTACCAGTGGTTGCCTTTACACTGTCTCGTAACAGGTATTAACACATTTAATATTATCTAAGAATATTATTTTAATTAACTTTAACTAACTTTGCTTAGAGCAGTGCTATAATATTTATTCTCAACTCTAATGTCTCATTACAGACTGAGTTTTTCTTTCTGCAACCCTTTTATAAATGTGTGAGTGAGCGCAACGCATATACATTTAATTGTTTTCCTTGGAGATTTTCACTCGTTTTTCGTAGGGATCGAACGACGGGGGTAATTTTTCTACCTTGTATTTTTTTGGCTTCAATTCTAAGTGGCCTACTAAGAATCTGGACATTCTATAATCGAAACCTTTTCCTTTAACTTTATTGTATTTCGAACTTTATTCCAATAGGTGTCAAGTTTTGAATACAAAAACTGACTAACGAATTGAGCCTTGCGTATGCGCAGAATGTGTGTGAACTAAATCTACAAGAAAGATATTTCTATAGAATTTGATTGCAGATGCGATCAGAATGCGGACAGTTTAATGTCAGTAGATTTGACGACTGCCAAGGAAAAGGGTCACATCCGATCATTCTTCCAAAAGTGTCTACAAAGGCTTAAAGAACCAGATAGAAGGTTACCACAGGTAATGACATAACGAACTATGAGACTATTTTTAACTTCTTTTTTCTAGCCTTCTCTGTCCCGGGTCGCGGGACTCTCGAATTACCGTGACCCCGGAACGTAAAGGGCCATTGAAGGACACCGTGGATTATAGTCAGTACGAGTCTGACAGTCCCTCCCGCTCTGCCCTGGGTGGGAGGACTCATTTGATGATTTTACCGTGTTAAAAAAAAGCCTTCTCTCTCCTAATCTTACGCAAATTCCTCTCTCCACTCCTATTATATCTTTCGCGACACTCTGCTTCCTCTTTCATTCTTTCATCCCGTCATCTCCTACATGGCCTGCCGCGACCTCTTTTCACTGTCTTGGAACACCAGGTTTGGTGCTATTTTGGTTTACCCACAGTTTATATACGGCAGACATGTCCTGCTCCATCCCATTTCACTTGGCCAGCCTTCTGAGCCACTTCAGTTACCTATATTTGATTTATTGGTATCGAAAAATAAATATATGATAATATATTGTCTTTTCATTTTAGGTGATAAGGTTGCAAAGAGTTCTGGAAAATGGAATTGGTGTTCACCACAGTGGTATATTGCCACTTCTAAAGGAAATTGTGGAAATGTTGTTTCAGTCTGGATTTGTAAGCATAAAATTTACAAATTACCATATAATAATAATTATCTACATTCGAATTTGCACTCTACGCTGAACGATTTACAGGTCAAAATCCTATTTGCAACTGAAACATTCGCGATGGGTGTGAATATGCCTGCCCGTACAGTTGTGTTCGATGAGATCACCAAATACGATGGACTGCAGCGACGTACTCTAGCACCAGCGGAGTACATACAGATGGCGGGTAGAGCAGGGAGGCGAGGTATGGTTTATTTTGTAATGTTGCACCTCGGTAGAAAATTTTTTGTTTGAAAATTTTAACTTATAAAACTTGGTATTTTCTATTTGTATGATTACCTGTATGTATAGCTGATTTATCCTCATCACCTCAGGTCTGGATGACACGGGAACTGTGATAATCCTATGCAAGGAGGGTGTACCTGACCTGGTGACCCTGAAAGGCATGATGCTGGGCATTCCACAGAAACTGTCCTCACAGTTCAGACTCACATATGCTATGATACTCAGCTTGTTACGGTAAGGTCTCTTAGTTCTTGTTACATTCCATTTAATGTTAAAATTCGTGTATGAAGCCTTATGTATCAATCAATGGAATTCCATACCAACTACGGTTTATTTGCACGACTTCTGACACGTATTTCATACAAAAACGTTATAAACACGCTTCTTAAAACTTTCTCGTCATAATCCATAACCATTAATTAAATACAGGGCAGCAACAGTATCAGTAGAAGGTATGATGCAGAGATCATTCAGAGAATTCAACCAAATATGCCAAGCGGATAACTATAGAAAACAATTGCAACTTGCTGAAAAAGAATACTCAGAAAAGTGTAGTACACCATTAGCATCCCACTTAGCACCTTTAGCAACGTTTTATGATACCGCAGTCGCGTACATCGATGTGCTGAACGAAATCATGCCCATACTGCTGACTACTGCTAAAATTGCGAAGGAAATGGTACCTGGGAAGATATTGGTTGTATCTGCAGGGCCGTATATGAATCAACTTGGTGTGCTGTTAAATAATAATGGTATGTCGCTTTTCAATTACTAATTTTAACAATCTATTATTGAAATCAAATAGGAGTTCACAATCCGTGGTGCTAAGCAACTGGGCTTACCCCAGTTTTACAAACGTCTTTTTGTGCCTATTGACCTTGTCTTGTTCTCCTGCTAGGAAAGTAGAAATTAGGTATTTTTCTACGCTTCCGCTATTTATTCCTGATTAAACCAAATCTATTAAATTAATTCTCCGGGACTTCGTCGGTCTTCGTTGTCTCGGCCCTTTTCTGGTGGTGGCCACTATTGATTCTGGTTTTCAGGAGTTGCAGTAGTTTGGGAAAAGTTCGTTGAGATTGTAACTTGTTATCTATAAATTTGTACTGATTTTAGGTCCCAGACAGACGCCATACAAGGTACTCGTATTGGAGACCAAAGTTCAAGACAATGCTAAATACAATTTCGAGGTGGATGAAAATTGGTACAGAATGCTTAGTTTCTCCGCTATGTATGATAATATAGGTAAATATAGAAGTCATATAATTAACCAACTTTTTCATTTATTAATTCTCTTCCATATTTTTACCGTGCATGTTGTAATTTAAACCTTATGTCAATTTGTATAAAGGTCACGATTGATTAATTTCAGGCACGGAAGAAAGTACATTGGATCATACAATATTATGTATTGCGGCTAAAAACATAATAGCTGTTACTAAAATGAACCTAAAAATTGACAGTAAGATCATTATTGATGACTGGGAGAGGAGGCAAATGCCCAGGTAAATGTTATGTAACAGACTCTCTCTATATTATTAAAAAGTAAAAAAAAAAAGTAAAAATTATTGTAGATGGATAGAGTAGTAATTATGAAGTAAAGTTTTAAAACCAATGGAAATAAAATACATTAGCAGAATTTTTGATAAATTTAAAAAAAAAACCTTAAATATTGTTCGCAGAGACGATTTTATTCGCTTCCTAGTTTTTCAAACACTGATTAACGCACGATTTGATTTCCCAAAAATAGCAATCATTATAAAACTTTATGCACTCTTTTACAATCTCAATTCTCGGATCAATACCAAGAGTTTCAAATCCAGCTCGCAATAATTATCGTCTTATCAAAACTGTCCATAATATTCAAGGGTACAAACCCTAGATTCTTTGTACCTATAAAATATAAATCTACAAGGTTAATTAACCCCAAATTATTTTCGCAGGTTCAAAGATGCCCCAGTAGGATCAAGCTGCGCGAGCGCAGTGCAGGAGCTGTCACGTATCTCGCACGCAGTGTGTTCGGGCGCCACCACACTGGAGCATATCAGCCTCACGCAATCACTGTCCATCACCACCGGGGAAATACTCTCCTCGCTCGATAAGATGAACAAATGCATGGTAAGTTTTAATGAAAGGGAAGGGAATCGTTCGGGGTCGCGGGACTATGTAAACAGGTAACCGTGACTCCGGAACGTAAAGGGCTATTGAATGAAACCGTGGATTTTAGTCAGTACGAGTCTGACGGTCCCTTATTCTCCACCGAGGGCAGAAGGACTCATTTGAACAATATTACTGTCAAAGGTTCTAGACTGCAAAGAGTAACTGAAGTTAATCAAGTCTGACAGACCCTTCCGATCCACTTAGAGAGGAAGGACGCATTTATGATAGTCCAACATAAAAAAGGTAAGGGAGAAAATCTTGCAAATTGTATTTTGTAAATTATTATTTGGCCATGGTTTCACAGTGCGGGACAAAGACCACTACTTCTTCTACTTCCACTTCCCGCGGTTTCCAACAACAAGTGGTCCAATCTGCCATAAACCGGACCACCGTACCTTCATCTTCAGATGAACCTGTCACGACGTTGAGTCCTCTTGCATTAGTAAATATTGAAGTCTTTTTAACAGGGCTTTTTGAAGCTTGCCAACCGCTTCCGATACCCAAAATTCGGTGTCATCGACACGTGTGGGATGTCAGATGAATGTGGGTTTCCATATATGTCAGAGAAGTGTGGTTGTGGTAGTTGTCGGCGCCAAATTTGCATAAGATTCATCTTAGATTACGCAGCGAAGACCTCAACTGTGATAAATCTATTCTATATATGTAAATTATTCATCCCATGCTGATCAAATTCACTTTAAAATGAAAACAAAGTTATTTCTAATGCTTTGTTTCTTTTTTACTGACAGGCGTTAACGCCATTGTAGGTTTGAGATCATAATTATCACCGACAGCCAAAACCTTTCCTACATAACTTCAAGACGCCAGTAAAATTATAAATATATCCCGGTTGCAATTTTTTTGTTTGTTTTTCTTATCCTAGTCAGTGTCCAATCAGAAGAAACCCTCAAAAATAAGAGAATGGGTTTTGGATTGAGATGGAATATTCATTTCGAGCATTAGTGGCTGAGAGTGTTGGTTGGTAAGTAGTACTTACCACGTTGAAATCGTGTACGAAATAGCCTTTTACTACAATATGTATCGTCATAAAGCGACTCGACGTGAGAAAATACCTAACTTCTAACAATAAATAATTCTCTGTTTGACCATTATCTTTCAGCAAGAACTAAAGGAGATCAAAAAATGCACGGACATAGCGAACTTTAAGACGGAGTTCGCGATAGTGTACGAGCGAAAGTTGGCGGAACGTAACCGGGATAAGTACAAACGGTTGCTATCATTCGAGAACTTGGCATTGTATCCGGACTACCAGAGACGACTGATGGTATTGAGGGAGCTCAGTTATATTGATGAGCATGACAGCGTCATTCTTAAAGGTATGTTTAATAAAATCTATACTTCTTTAGTTAATATTATAAAGTTATAAAGCTGAAGAGATTGATTGTTTGATTGAACGCGCTAATCTCAGCAACTACTGGTTCGAATTAAAAAAATATTTATCTTGTATAGTCTATCATCGAGGAAAGCTATAGGCTATACAACATTATTTTTTGTTTAACGAAACCCTATACACCTGCCTAGTATTTTTTTGTAAAGCATCTATGTAAAAAAATTAAAACTATATCATGAAAAATCACAAAGTTATAAGCTTGTTATGTTACCTGGTTGTCCATTCAAAAACATGCTAATTTCGCGGCGGTTCGCGGTAAACCCGCTCAACCCGCGTATCCTGTGTTGTATACTCATTGATAATAGTTTGGCAATAGGATAGCAATAGGATTGTATTGTCATTAACTGGTGATAAAATTTAATTATCATATTTTTTGGATAAAATGTAACATGGTGTAAAAATTATTGGAATCGATTCAGTTACTGATTCTGAACAAACTATATACAGGTTTCGCATATACTAATGTTGTATAATGTCACGTTACGACCAATAGGAGCCGAGCAACGGGGGAAACCACGGGGCACAGTTAGTTTTTTTTTGTTTCTTTAAAAACTTTGCCGCACACTAGGAATTTCTTCTGTGGCGTGGGTGCGTTGACAAACATAGAAACTCACACACACCTACCTAGTACATTGTAAAAATTGTTTCTCAAACATGTATTATTTTTTAAAGGGCGAGTGGCTTGCGGCATGGGTACCAACGAACTCATAATTTCTGAACTAGTCTTCAGAAATGTATTCACAGATAAGACTCCAGCAGAAATAGCAGCATTGCTCAGTTGTTTTGTGTTCCAAGCGAGAACACAGATGGACAATCAACTGACGGATAAACTTGCTGAAGGAGTGAAAGCCATCGAACAAATCGATGCGGAGTTGACTGCTATAGAGTCTAAGTACTTGGTAAGTGGAAAATGTTCAGATAATCTGATCTAGGCTTTGTTGAGCTCTAATAACACGAGTCAAGGTTTAAAATACTGAAAACAACAGATTTGGGAGGCGGAACAGTTCTGTTTTTTAAAAGTTGTAGCAAAACGTATGTTCAAGGAAGTACGAAATATTTTTTTTTTTAAGAAATCTAGTGCAGATCTAAAAATAACGTAACTTGCCCTAAACATTCTCGCGCCCGGCATTGGTCGAGGCCATGCTGCGGGGCGAGACGGAGTGGGAAGCGGTCGCCTCCTTCTGCGAAGCAGTCATGCTCGTGAAGGAGGAGGCGGGCCGCCTGAGGGAGAGGACAGCGTCCTCCCTCCACCCCAGCCGCAGTGGTAGACGCCCACGGCGTCGGACGTCGCAGGACGATCTCCGGCCACCGTAGGCGCGGGCATGCGGGCAGCGAGTAATGGGCGACTCGCTGTCCGACCATGGACCATGCCCGGGTCGACGGCGCGTTGTGTTCCACGCGCGCCTCAAAGAGTGTCAGCATAATGACGGGGCCTGTAGAGGGCCAAAGCCTGCTGGGGTCGCGGGACCAAGGGATTACCGTGACCCCAGTACGTAAAGGGCTAGTGAAGGACACCGTGGATTTTAGTCAGTACAAGTCTGACAGTCCCTCCCGCCCTGCCCTGGGTGGGAGGACTCATTTGATGATTTTACCACGATAAAAAAAAAAAACTTGCCCTAAACATAGTGGTTTCAAAAAAGAAAGTGGAAGTCCTTGGGAAACAAATATGGCTACCAAATAACCAAAAACCTTTATTTTTCGGTGCTCCTCAAAATAAGCCAGTAGCTTATCTACATTCATTCACCCTTTGTTGATTGTAATTGTGTTACAGGTTGGTCAATTTGAAGGTCAAGCTGAAAGGCTCAACTTTGGCCTTGTGAGGGTAGTTTATGAATGGGCGTTAGAGAAACCCTTCGCGGAAATAATGGATTTGACTGATGTCCAAGAAGGAATCATCGTTAGATGTATTCAACAGTTACATGAGGTAAGATAGAAGACGCCCACGGTCGATTTCGAAGTTTTTTTTTAAAGTTCCATCGTAATTTTATTCAAGCAGTGTCACATATTAATTTAACCTAGAAACACAAGTCTTCTTTTCTTGTCGTGGTACATAATAAAAAATTATACTGTTGGGGACCAGTTAGTGGCTACTTTTATAGAGGTCCGTAACTTCGAGAGCCATTATGGTCGATCGATAGAAAGTCGACTGAAAGATAGATCGAATGGAATTTATTGCGAATCAACCTTATCGCCAAACGCTGCTTCGACAAACAGCTCATAGACAGATATAATTATTCTTTCTACTTTATCATTAGGTGCCTGAATAGTTCCAATGTGCAAGTAACACTTCGAAAATAATAATTATTTTCCATTTAACAGTTATTAGTAGACGTGAAAGATGCCGCTGTAGCTGTCGGCGATCCAAAGCTGCAAGCCAAAATGATGGAAGCCTCCACAGCAATCAAGAGGGACATTGTTTTCGCAGCCAGTTTATACACCACGCAAAGAGAAACGGTCACTACTTGAAATAGAGTTGCAATTTCAATAGCTAGTTCCTTTAAATTATTTTTTATAGGCAATTTGACAACGTCATTAAATTGCAAGTTTAATTAGCCCATCAACTAGAGTTTTGTTTAATTTTGAAAAATAATGAACACATATATTTTTTCTTTTGTCAAATCGATGCATATTTACAAAGATATAACGCATCAAAATTCGAGAGGCGGCTCGTGACGTCAGAAGCAAGTAAAAACTGTACTTGCTTGTGACGTTTTGCCAATTTTCGATTACGTAACATAAGAAAAAATGCGTGTCAAATATTTTTTGATAATCTCTAACTGTCGGTCTCTGTCTGACGGACTAATTAGATTTTTTTCCGTCAAATACCTTATTATGATTTTTTTATGAACGTGATATAGTCCAGTAACTTTGTCGTCTGATGTACGGCATTTTGCGTCAAATCCGGTAGTTCTCATTTTTAACAGACTATGATGTTGGCCCAATGAATATTACAAGTTTGCGACCTTGACCGCCGAACGCAACTTTGTCAAAAATGATTAAATCTGCGAAAAATTCGTACTTTTTTCAAATGTTGGCGATTGTAACCCTAAAGGTAAAGTTTTTGATAGTACTATTTTAAGGTGATTTTAAAGTAGACTAAATTTGCTAAAATATAAAACTAAAATTGTCTCTATAGACTTTAACTTTACCCGATTTAACGCAAACTCTGATGATTAAAATTACCGGACTAATTATCTTAACTAGTGCTTTAAAAATGTGCCCAAAGTATGAATTAGCAATGTGCTTATTTTTATAAATTGCGTGTTGCGTGCCTGAATACGTTTATTATTGCCATGATTCGAATAGTGTAAACAGCTTGGCTAGTAGTAAGCGTAGTTGTTGACAAGGATTTAAATCTTCAGATAACCACAATCGCGTCAAAACATGCTCACGTTTATGTTTCAATGAATGGAATTGTTTCGCTCACTCTTAGGGGCGAAAGTGTCGGAATTGTCAATTCGAATGATTTAAATCTTTGGTGGTAGTTCAATGTATAAATACTGTTCAGCTGCAGTTTATTAAATACACAAAATACTTATGAATGAATTTATAGCTTTAATACAGGGTCGCATACTTAATACACATCGCGTTTTTTTGTTTAGCGCTCTTTGTCCCAAGGCCGTTTTATTTTATCAGTTATTTATTATTGAATCCAACCTTAAAAGGCTACCTACAGTGTTTTATATTATTATTCTGTTATTTCTTATGCATGGTTTTCTATGATTTGCTCACGCTCATGGAAATAAAATTTTATATTTAATGTATTGGTTTCATTTTATTCTCTTTATATTTTGTTTTAAAACTTATTATTTCAGAGTTTCGTGTTGTATTATTATTGTACCGTAGCTGTTGTGATACTGCTGAAAGTTGTCTCAGGAAGTAAACTAGCTTTTTCTTTCATATGATTTTGCTTTCTAATGACTGTTCACCGATATGCGTTGTTTTTGGGTACCCCGGTAACCGTTTGATATTCGTTGCATAGTTGATACGTCTGCACTAGCTGCGCTAGAAAAGTTGTATGCTTGTACGGCTGATTACCTTTATGATTTGATGTTTCCGTTTTTTTTTCTCTATGGTGCATGTGATCCTACAGTTATCTATCGTAGCAGAGCATTTTATGTTTTTGGAAATCCAAAATCATTTTGGACAATTTCTAACTACATTTTGAATTACTACAGATCAATCTACTGAAGCTGAATGATCGTGCCGGCGCAGCTCGGGTGAAATTAAATCAGCAGAATAAATCAATGTCCTCAAAACACCAAGAGATCTCCCCCACTACTGAAGAAAAAATTGTAAAAGAACTATCAACCTTAGTCACGCAAGAAGTTATAAAGCCAGAAACGAAAGAGGTGAACCCAGCATTTAAAAAAACTCCGGAAATTAACGAAAAACCTGCACTAGAAACAACTGAACCGGCTAATACCGGCTGGAAAAAACCGAAAAATGATAAGAGATCTGCTCATAAGAAAACTGCACCTCGCTCTAAGATGCAGGACAAAAAAAGACCTGATATAAGCGACAAACCAGAAACCAAACCTAAAAGTGAACATTTGGGAGATTGTGATCATTGGACAGAATACACCTAGTTAACAATCAATGGGATTTCGAATCTACAGAATAAATGTGTGGAATATGCGTGCAATACTATAGTAACCACCTACGACAAGCCGTAGCTTATGCCCGATAACATGCGCTTAGAATGTGCAGTTTAGAAGTCTTATACCAAGCTCAATATGACCGTTATGCTATTCGAGAGGACACAACAGACCAGCCAATCAGTATCCTCGCGACAAAACAACCGACATTTTTGAAATTATTTTGCAAGACGGGTACGGTAGCACCGATCTAGTTAAAATTGATAAGTCTTCGTTGGAGAAGAATTAACAAGCTCCGATATCTGACCCTCAATGGCTGTTTGGAAAATCAACGCATCGCCTTAGGTCTATGGTCACAGTAGATCATAGACATAGAGAGTGGACTGAGAAATACCTGCATGGTTATTTATCTCTTTCCTCTAAAACAGAAAAAGACATTACGACCGCCGTGTTTCACACTTTTCTGCCCTTTTTTACTTTACATTTGTTAGGAAAAGGCTGAGTCCATGTCTATACATGAAATAAGGATCTTTTGGCGGGATGACGATGACACGGACGCTGTTGGGGAACATTCAATTTTGGCGAGTCTGCAGCTTTCCGATTTTGACCACACACCAGTATATCCACGTACAGCTATTATTTATATGCTAACTTTACGTTATGTATCTTCCTCTCCTCTTTTCTCACTGTAGTCCCCCAGAACCAGGCTCTCAATTAATCAGTTTACCAGGAACATTGTCATTGGGCCATGAGTTTAACTGAATCGCTAATTTAATTTTTTTTAAATTGCAGGGAAGCTCGAAACGCGGTATTTACTTTTATCAAATTGATTTACTTTTATCAAATAAGATTAAATGTATGTTGTTCTGTTTATATTCCTCTTTTTCGTAAGGTTGGCTTTTATATTCCTTCATAACTACCTTTGTATAATCTTTAGAAGCCTAAATTCTCTTATTCCCTCTACCCATTCTTCAACTAATTTTGAATGTCTACTCATGTAAGTAGTGCCTTAACATTACAAATATAAAACCCCACATCAATAAATCGTGTTTACCTTTTTCCAACACAATTCATAATTGCCGACGGTTAGAAAGGGTTATAAATTCCACTGACTATGGAGTTCTCTTCAAGAAACCACATAAGATTCCACAATATGATCTCCAAGAATATTTGTTATGAGCCGAGAAGCTGTCAAGGTGAAAATTCAGATTTTGCACATTTGTATGTTGTTTGTATGTTGTTATCTCTTTAATATGACATTTCTATAAAAATATACATAAATATATTAAAATGAATACCTTCCCCAGCATAATGATAACTGTTTACAAGTCTTCAGGCTTCCACGTAAATCAAGTCTCATTAAAAATAATAATAATTTCATTCACAGTTTTTAGGTTCATATTTTTCTTGAAGAATTTCGCCTGCCTCGATGCCGTAAATTATTTGTCCATCTTTGACGTACGCCCAGGACATTCTTTTAGAGCTAAAATGAATACCAACATTGCCATCTTTTGATAAGGTAATTGCTCCCGCAGTATTCTTTAGCCGAGAAGTCATTCCTATAAAAAAAACGGATTCTTTAAAAAACCTCCAAAAGTTCCAGTGGACTCTCAATTTGATTTCGATATTCCAAGATATAATAATAACAACATAATTTGAAGGCGATCCCTTCGAACGTATTTCATTAAAACTATATAAAAGCAAGAAGGAGCGTAAATACCGTACCTTGTACTGCAATGGTTGTAGCCGTATTTGCATCTGTGCCACTCTCCATAAGCTTTATAATACTATGAGCCAAACAATACTTCAGTATTGACTCGCCATGACCTATAAGAGAATGCATAATAATTAAAAATTGTTCCTCTGCAAAATCCTATCTGAAGAGGAACTTGTGTACTAACCTGTTGTAGAGACACCACCAATATTGTCGTCGGCATAAGTACCACTTCCAATTTGTGGTGTATCACCGATCCTCCCAACTGCTTTACCACTCATACCACCTGTGCTGGTAGCGGCTGCTACGTGGCCTTGAGAATCTATGGCTACCGCACCAACCGTCCCGACACCACCCTTGAAATTGTTTCGTGAGATTATCAACAATTGAAAATGTACAAGTGCTTGCTAGAATAATTCAAACTGAAGTTACCTCAGGTCCTATTTCAGTTCGCCCAAAATCTCCGTGTTTCAAGAAGTTTTCCAGAGCTTTCTTTGCATTTTCACTTATCAATGATTCTGGCGGAATAGGTTTAAACCCCTGTAAATGCCCAAAAATAGAATCGTTATTTGAAAAGTAAGTTACTCATTAACTTAAGCCGGAAAAAAGTAATTTACCTTTTCTAAAGCAAATAACTTAGCGCCATCGCCACCCAAAAGAGAATGTGGCGAGTCCGTGAGAACTTTGTGAGCAATGCTGATAGGATGAAGAAACTCCTTAACCAGTGTAACTCCTCCCACATTGAGGTCCTGCCCACGCATAATGCTTGCTTCCATTTCTACTTCTCCTCGCAGAGTTAAAACTGATCCATAACCTGAATGTATAGTAATAGCAAGTCATTAAAATGGTCGGATTCTTATATGAATCTAAGTACTTCTACAGAAAACTTGAAAAGGTAAGCTCCAAGTAATACTTATAGTAGAAATATCACATTACACGAACAGACTGGCAAACCTTACTGATCGAATAAAGGGCGACTGTTAATTATGTTTTTTTTTTTTATTAAACCTTGCTTCACACTTGAAATTTATCGTATATCGTGGGTACGTACACAAATCGCAGGACCCGGAACAACTACTTGCATTCCATAAAAATAAATTTTTCGTGCGGGAATCGAACCCGCGACACGCAGCGTAGCAGTCCATCGCGAACCACTGTGTTAACCGTGCCGCCTGTGCTGTGGTCTGTTCTGTGTTTATCCACGACGTAATCGGTTAGAAAAGTAGAATCTCGAAACACACATCAGATAAAAGTAATTGCTAGAAAATTTTATATAATAATATATTATAACTAAGTATGAAAAACAAGTTTTTTACCAGCATTGAAGTTTTCATCTTTCTCCATGGACACCACAGCAGCTTCCACCGCATCCAAGGCACTGCCTCCGTTCCTCAAGACCTCGTATCCTGCTCTTACAGAAGTCTTTACGCCATCCGACTTGCCTTTCATACGGCTTTGGAGGATGTCTCCAGCTCCTCCGTGCACGATTATGATCGGATTCATTTTCGAAACTCGATGTTTTCCCAAATTCTCTCCAACACTTGCACTTATTGTGTGTACTTGATAAACTCTGAACACAATGAAATGATGTAGGACAGTGTTTACGTATGCGATATTATCAATAAACGTCGTTCCTTATCAATGTTTTATGATGTACCTTACTGCTACTCCTGTGCTATCTACCGAATTCCGTATTTATTATAACAGCCTGTGAGTGTATTGATATGAGAGACAATAAAAAACTTTAAACGCAGATTTGTAATTCCGATGATTACCTATCCATTACAAGTTTTTAGACTGACATGGTCACTACAACTATTGCACGGATGGACATAGTCATTAAGCAACCAAAACTTTTATATTTACTCACATAACATTTTAAAGTATGTTCTAATAATGTAGGTACATAAGTACAATTTTATATGTAGGGTAAAACACCCAATTAGTGACCTTTTAATCAGTTTCCCGTACTTCTTTCGCAAAATTAACCAATGCACGAGTTGCAATTATTGGAAATTAATGTTTTTGGAAGATAAAATAAACATTGGAGAATGTAACTAAAATATTATAAACAGTCATCCAAAGGTAAAAAGTGTTTTTTTTTTCTTGAGTTTAGCAAGAACAGGCCATTTGACCAGTTATTGACTAATTATTCACATGCAATTGACCAGTTTATTGACCCCCTGTAGAACAAGAATAAATTCAAAAATAATTGATTATGAATGTGATAAGAGGTTTTATTTCATGTCTAACAGACAAAGCTAATCTTATGGTCCTTATCAGTCGTCTTTTTTCAGACTATTTAGATCTTTAGTCTTCAAAAGCGGCCAATTATATTCTAGCACTTATTTTTGAAGTTTTCTGCCACAAGAAAACTTCAAAAAGATACCTTTTGTCTCTTTTCCGCCCATTTTTCCCCTGTTTTAGAATTTATTTCATTGTTCTGTATCATGCTGCAGATATTAAAATGCGCGTCGGCAAAATAATTTGAAAGGATAAGCCTATAAATCTAGAAAGCGAATTTTAAAGAGTTTGAATTAATAAAAAAAAACTGTTTTCCCATTCACACAAAAGTTTTCAACTATTTTAATTTATGCGGAAGACCTCACAAATCAAGAGAACATAGACAATTCAGAAACTAGCTCACACTTTGCCTCGGATATAATACGTAATTTTGTCGAAACATGCAGATTCTTTTTTTACGTGGTAAAATCATCCTATGACTCCTCCAGCCAGGGCAGAGCGGGAGGGACTGTCAGATTCGAACTGACTAAAATCCACGGTGTCCTTCAATAGATAGCCCTTTACGTTCCGGGGTCACGGTAATTCGTACAGTCCGGCGACCCCGACAGGAAATATCAAATATCAAATATCAAATTCATTTATTGCAAATATGGGTAAGTAATACAGGTGGATTTTTGAAAAAGAGGAAAATTGTTAGTGTCGCCATATTCTGCACTAGGCATGCAACATTTAGTTCGGAACTTGGTTAGTCCCTTAATTAAGAAAAAAAAAAAAATTATAATTAAATACATTCCAGTTCAAAATTACGTTTTTTTTTTTTTTTCTTTTTTAAATTGCGAATTAAAGTATATAATGTCAAAGTAATAATGTCAAATTATATAATGTCAAATTAATAATGTCAAAGTAAATTCATTATGTTAAAATGTCAAGAATTAGTAAATAGCACCGTAATTAAAATTAAGTTTGATAATAATAAACAATTAATGATTACAATTAACATTATTAGAGTTTGTCACACAAATATTCATTAACACTATAATAAGATTTTTCCAATAACATTTTTTTAACATTACATTTAAATATGTCCACATTTTTTGAATCTATAATACATTTTGGTAAATGGTTATAAAGTCGAGGTGCCATCCAAAAAATGCTATTGCTAAACAAAGTAGTTCTACTGCTGTCAGGGAAATATATTTTTTTGTTATTGCGTTGACTTCTATAATTTTTGAAAAAAACCAAGTTGCGTTTTACAAACATTACGACTTCCAATATATATAAACATGGTAGTGTTAATATTTTTAAGCTTTGGAAAAAGGGCTTACAACTATCTGTTTGTTTTAAACTACATATTGCTCGGATACATCTCTTTTGCATTTTAAATACAGTTTCTTTTTCTGTAGAATTGCCCCAAAACATAATGCCATATCTCAACAAAGACCCTACGTAACCATGGTAAGATGCTAAGACCGCACTGGTACTGACTATTTTTGCAAGCATATATAGTGCATAGGACTGCTGACTTAATTTAAGACACAAGCTTTCCAAATGTGACTTCCAGTTTAAGTTATAGTCTATTTGTAAGCCTAAAAATTTTGTTGTATTGATTTGCTCAATCTTCTGTCCTTGGAAATAAACATCGACGTTTGTTTGTTTGCAATTTCTATTTTTAAAAGTCATAATTTTAGTTTTGGTTAAGTTTATTTTTAATTTATTTGATGTCAGCCATTCTATAATAATTCGTAATGTATTTTCTACTTCTTCTTTTAGGTTAGACAGTTCTTTACTAGAAAAAACAACAGTGGCATCATCAGCAAACAAAACAGTCGGATGGTTCGTAATGCGCGGCAGGTCATTCACGTAAATTATAAATAAAAGTGGTCCTAAAACACTGCCTTGCGGTACCCCAATTTTTACTTCTCTGTATTTTGATGAGTATGTTATTTCTCTTTTAGTCTTAGCACAAATCCTTGTGATCTGAGTCGATTGTCTCCTGTTATTTAAGTAGGACTTTACTAGATCATAAGCACTGCCTCTAACACCATAAGCATACAATTTTGATAACAGTATATTGTGATCTACATTATCAAACGCTTTGGTAAGGTCCATATATAATGCACAAACATGATTCTTGTTATTTAAATTACGCATTACTTCATTTAAAAAATTATAGACTGCCATATCAATCGATTTATTTTTCCTAAACCCCGATTGTTCATCTGCAAACAAGTTATTATTATCGAAGTAATTGTAAATATTATCATGTATTGCTTTTTCAAATACTTTTGAAAACACTGGTATAAGAGCTATAGGGCGATAACAATTTACGGACAGTCTATCTCCCTTCTTGAAAAGTGGTTTGATTATTGTTACCTTTAATTTATCAGGAAATATACCATGAGTAAAACATAAATTTATAATATGACTAAGAACAGGACTAATTTTCAAGGCTACATGTTTTAATATACTTGTACAAATATCATCATATCCAGTGCTTTTTGTATTCTTAAGATTTAATATCAATTTAAGTACATCACCGGGAAGTATTGGATACATATACATAGAATTAAGCTGAGTATCAAGACTGCTTGGCATACTGTGTTGCAGCTCTGGATTTATATTGTCAATAAAAAAGTCATTAAAAGAATTAGCAATAGATGATGCATCATTTATTAATTTACCATTAACAGTTAAATTGTGTATTCCGCTATCTGGTATATTGCATTTAGAGTCATTTATTATGTCCCAGGTAGCTTTGCATTTATTGCGAGCTGTGTGTATGTAGTGGTTGTTTTGTGCTTTTTTTGTTGACTTGATAATGCGATTGAGTCTAGTTGAAAGAACCTTAAATTTTGATTTATCGCTATGGTTTTTAGTAATTCGATATTGCCATAGTAGTTGCCGCTTTCGTTTACAGCATGCTCGGATTCCTTTAGTCATCCAATTCAGACGTCTTCTAGTGTCAATTTTAATATTAATTAGTGGGAAACATAAATAATAAAATAATTTAAAAATGTCATAAAAATTGTTAAATGCATTATTGGGGTCATCATTTGCGAATACATCATGGAATGATAAAGAACTAATGCATTCTTTGAATTTTTCAATGTTGTCTTGACTATAGTCGCGTCTCTTAATAAACCAATATTTGCAAATACACGTTGCTTTAACAGGGCAGGTGAGCAATTGCGCTGTGTGATCAGATAGTGCTAGCTCAAGAAGTTCACCTTTACAACCTCGAAAATTAACCATAAAATTGTCCAAACATGTTCCACTAACTATTCGTGTAGGTTCTTTAAAAATAAAAGTAAAATTAAAACTCTTAAATACTCTAGCAAATTCCATAGATGATGCATTTTTTATCAATGTATTAACGTTAAAATCCCCACATAAGATAATTTTGCCTTTGGTTGCGCACAGGACTCCAAGTAACTGACTCAACTGTTCCATGAAAAATATAATGTTTTCCCGATTTGAATTTGGCGATCTATAGACGCATAACACTCGCAGATTGTGGTCCACTAGTTCTACCCCAGCACATTCCATTACACTTTCCTTGCAAAACTTTTTAAGTCCATCCAATGGTTTAAATTTAAGGCTATTTCGGACTAAAACACATGCACCACCACGACGAGTACTACGCGAATACAGAGACCCAAGTACATAGTTTTCCATTTTCAGCAATTTAATATCTGTGTTTAGCATATTATGTTCTGTAATACATAAAATATCCACTGCCTTGTTTTCATCAAACAGTGATTGTAATGATACTGACAACAAGTCGGATTTGTTAATAAGACCGTTGATATTTTGGTGAAGGATATTAATATGTTTATACACGAAAAAACTCAGATGCGCTATGTTCAATGTTAGTCTGTTCAGCAATATTTAGGTCAATCAATATATTGTTCATAATCTGTTTAAGTATAGTCATGATACCACTTCGATTTATTTTGCCACTTTTGTAAGAAAACATGTCGAGGGATAGGTCACGATTGCTATCAAAGTAGTATAAGGAGCTATTTTTATTTTGAAGGTCAGAGCAAAGAAGATTATTGAATATTTCCACTTTATAATTGTATATTGGTGCTCCTATTTGGTATGTGGGCGCACAAATAACTATATTAGTGTGTGCAACGTTTTTCAAAAGTTCCTTTATTGTTTTTATCATGTTTATATAGTCATTCTCTTCTTTAATGTCATTTTCTTCAATGAATAATAGACAATAGTCATTTATAGTGAAGTGCTTCAATTTTTGTTCTATATTCTTAAGCCGTTCGTATAGCGTACAGTTTGACATAATATAGTGGCAGTAAACAAAATATTCAGAAAAAACACTTACTATTGCAGATAACGAGCTTCTACTACTGAGTATACATAGTTTGTTCTTTTGCTTCGGTTTCGTAATGTTACGTGCCAGATTTTTACTATTTTCACCCTGTCTCTGAGATGAAGAAGTTACTTGTTGTTTTAATTCATTTGATGTTTGAATGTTGATTGTTTGCGTAGCTATGTTGCGCCTCAGTACTTCTTTATCAACTGAACTGTGTTTTGATTGAACTAATTCGTCCTGAAGAGTAACTTGTGACGATTTGAATATGTCCGGACTTCCATATCTTGAGGAATCCTCAAGGTGTTGTTTCTGTAAAGATTCTCTAAGTGGTGTAGATAACTTTGTTCTTTGTTTAGGCGTTGTTACCTCAGAAGCCAACTTCTTAGTTACCTTTTCTACAAGTTTATGTTTTATGTTCATATTCTCAATAGTTTTTTTTAATTCAGTGTTTTCAAAAGACAGAATATCTATCTCTTCGTGGGCCGCCTGCAACTGTGAGTTAAGTTCACTTATTTGACGTTTGAGGTCTCCCATTTCTTCATTGTCCTCATTTGTGATATTTGGGACGCTATTATTTGTGGCGCCATCTAGTGTTGAATTGTTAGAACTATCATTGAAAGTTTCTATTTCTGATTCGGGACGTCGTTGTCGAAGCCGAAGTGTAACATTCTCACCGAAGTCCATTTTGTTCCGATGTATTAAATACTCAATAAAATATAGGAAAAATATTTTTTGTTAGCAGTAGGATTCGAACTCGATTCAATCCGTGTAGTCGTACTGAAACATGCAGATTAGAGTAACTTTCGCTAGAGTGTTATGTATTAATGTATAGTCTGGGTATAGACCTTAGCCTGCCCAAAAAGGGTGAAGGAAAAAAAAAAAAAATAGTCTGGGTATATCCACCAATATCTAGGTTATAAAACTATCTGCTAGCCAAATTGTATCAAAATCCATTCAGCCGTTCACATTTCCTATAAATAGTAGTAAATTTAAAATATTCAGGAGGATCCAGAATGTAACTTTTGAAATATCGTGTGGATTTATTGTTTAGTAAAAGACTTTCCGTACCATAGATTTACATCACAGACATTCATCTTGACATAGAGTTCCACAGACTAAAATTCTCATCACATATCGTCCGTTTTGGACGGACTTTCAAATAATATGTTATTCATGTTTTTATTATTAAAAGTAACTCTATTTATAGAAGTCAAACCAGGGATGCAAAATCTATCAAAAAAATTAAAAAGTTCATTAGCGTTTTTTTCTGATAATGATTCTATCTAAATACTGAAGCGACATACAGAGTATACGGGGAAAAAAAGAAACCAATATTTATGGTGGCCTTACACACGTTCCGCTCCCTTATGAGAAGGCGTTTTTTACAGTAACACAAGACCGAAAATTTAAGCACCTCGCTCAAATTATGTTAGATTATCAGGTTACTACGTAACGTATTTTTGAATGTTTGTAATTGTGCAGATACACACCCTTAGGGGTGCCTTTTGAAATATCGTGTGGATTTATTGTTTAGTAAAAGACTTTCCGTACACACGTGAGATAATTTTATTGTAATGACAGTTCAACAAACCATAGATTTACATCACAGACATTCATCTTGACATAAGAGTTCCACAGACTAAAATTCTCTTCACATATCGTCCGTTTTGGACGGACTTTCAAATAATATATTATTCATGTTTTTATTATTAAAAGTAACTCTATTTATAGAAGTCAAACCAGGGATGCAAAATCTATCAAAAAAATTAAAAAGTTCATTAGCGTTTTTTTCTGATAATGTTTCTATCTAAATACTGAAGCGACACACAGAGGTTACGGGGAAAGGAGGAACTAATATTTATGGTGCCTTATACACGTTCCACTCCTTTATGAGAAGGCGTTTTTTACACCACCCCTCAACATAATATTTTCCTGTTTTCCCTGTTTAAAAACACAAATATTAAAACATTTAATTCTGACTAAATTGTTAGTGATGCATTTTATACTGGCACATTCAAATACTTAACTTACTCCTTTATTTTTAACAGAATTTAACTCTAAAAATGCATGACCAACATTACATAGATTATGTGCATAGCCCTATATTCTTAAAAAATTAACTTAACAAGCTTCTCAAAAACAGTTTTTCCTAACGGCTTAGTTAACAAATCCGCCAAATTATCCTGCGTTTTAATATACTTTACTGAAATACACTTATCCTTTATTTTGTCCATAATGAAGTGATACCTAATATCCAAGTGCTTTAACCTTTTATTATTTTCATTATTATAAACAAGTTTTATTGCTGACTGGTTGTCTTCATACAAGATCACTTCATTACCGACAACATCAAAGTCACACAACAAATTTTTCAACCAACATGCTTCTGAAATAGCCATACTTAATGCAATATATTCAGACTCAGTGGAGGATAATGACACACTAAGTTGTTTTTTACAACACCATACTACAGTACAATCAAATATTTTAAACAAATAACCAGTGGTAGATTTTCTATCTTGTGTGTCACCGGCCCAATCTGCATCAACAAAGCCTTGCAATTCTGTGGATGTGCTATTATATATCAAAGAGTAATTTAATGTACCTTTTATATACCTTAGAATACGTTTCAATGCCTTGTACAACATAATACTAGCACAGTGTTGGTACCTACTGAGGAAACAAACTGATACACATAGATCTGGTCTTGTACCACAAACTGCATACATTAAACTGCCTATTAGTTGTCTACACTTTTTCTCTATTTCTGGACTTTCAGATTTTTCCCTTTTTAGTATTTCAAACTTAAAGTTTTGGTCTATTGGAGTAGAAACTGGTTTGCAATCTGACATATTATAATGCTCTAAAACTTTAGTAAGATATGTTTTCTGACTAATTACCGTTGTACCTTTCTTTTGATCAATATCGATACCCAAATAACATTTGGCCAAACCTAAGTCTTTCATCTTAAAGTTATTGCTTAGCTCGCTTTTAAAATCTTCCAAAACCTTGTTTTCAGTGCAAAACATAAGAATATCATCAACAAATAGCAAAACATATAGCATACATTCATTTACCTTTCTGAAATATAAGCAATGATCATTTTTAGATTTACTGAAATTTTCTTTACTCATGAAGTCATCAAACTTTTTATTCCAATATTTAGGAGACTTTTTCAAACCATACAATGATTTATTTAACTTGCATGTTTCACCGCTTGGTAACTTTATGTATACACTCTCATCTATGTCACCATGTAAAAAAGCACCTATAACATCCATCTGATGAACTGAAAGTTGAAGTTTATTTGCAACTGCTATAAAAACTCCAAAAGTAGGCAATTTAGCCACAGGAGAATATACTTCTAAATCACAATCAGACTGTTCAAAGCCTCTTGCTACCAACCTAGCTTTATATACTTTATTAGTACCTACTTGTTTAACTTTAAAAACCCATTTACTAGAAATTACTTTATTCCCCTCTGGTACGCTATTTACTTCTGTCCATGTGTTATTTTCTCTCAGAGTATCTAGCTCAGTCTTCATAGCAATCTTCCACTCTTCCTTTTCTTCAGAGTCAAGCGCTTCCTCTAGAGTAGCTGGCTCTGTACCGATGGATAGAAGGTTTGTTTCGTAGTCATCTAGCCTTGATGGTTTCTTTATTGCTCTGCCTCTCCGTGAATGTGTTGATACTTGAGGTGTTTCTTCTGCCTCTTCTTCTTTTTCTGACTCTGATGTTTCTTCTGAATTTAGAATTTCCTCTGTTTGTACTTCTGTATTTTCATCAAGATCTGATAACTGTGTTACATCTTCTTCACCTTCCTCATTAAAACTGTGATATTCTTCTCTTATTTCATCCTCTTTATTATTTATTTCTTCTTTTAATAATAATGGGGTTATATTATTATGATCTTGAAAAGTATTACCTAGCTTTTGACTACTAAAATTGCCTTTCAGGAATGTTACCTCTCTTTTAATCAAAACATCATTTTTATGGGGAAAATAAATTCTAAAACCTTTTGTTGTTTCACTATAACCTACAAAGTATCCTATTTCAGCTTTGCTATCCCATTTTTTGCGATAATGATCTGGAATGTGTACACCTACCTTTGAACCAAATACTTTTAAATTATTTATATCATATAATCCCTTTTTATACCAGAGCTCATACGGAGTTACATTTTTAATCCTACTTTTACCAGTTCTGTTTATAAAGTATACAGCTGTATTGACAGCTTCAGCCCATAGAGACTTATTTAAATTACTTGATAACAATATTGTTCTAGCCGCTTCAGTTATTGTACGCATTTCACGTTCTATGCAACCGTTTTGTTGGGGTGTGTACGGAGCACTATTTTGGTGTACAATACCTAAATGATTGAAGAGAGACTTCACCTCTTTGTTTATAAATTCTGAACCACAATCTGATCTTATTATTTCAATTTTATACTCTAAGTTTTTAGTAACAAAATTTAAAAAAGTTTTAATTTTATCAACTGTTTCAAACTTATTTTTCAGAAAATAAACCGTTCTATACTTTGAAAAGTCATCCTTTATGAGTAGATAATATCTTGATCCACCTAATGATATTGTTTCCATCGGTCCGCATAAATCCATATGTAGCCATTGACCGGGCCTATCTGCCCTATTTATACTTATAGGAAACGGTCTCTTATGTAACTTACCCAAAAGACATGGCTCACATGTTATTTCCTTTTGTTTACTAACACTGAAATCTATATCATATTTATTTAACATGTTTTTTACCTGTTCAATATCCTGGTGGCACATTTTTTCATGCCATTCAGATAAACTGTCACTTGATTTACCAACACAAGCATTTTGAATTTTATTAGACCTAAACTTCATTATAAACAAGTTATTTTTCCTATATGCTAGTGCACAAACATTTTTACTGTTATTTTTCCTCAAATAACACATTTTACTATTAATTGTTAAAACATAACCTCTATCTGTAGTTGAACTTGCTGAAAATAGATTCATCTTGATGCTGGGGACATGTAAAACGTTATTTAATGTTGTATTTATCCATTGTTTACCTGTAAATGCTTCTAAAGAAATAACTCCAATACCAACGGCTTGTATGATTTTGCCGTCTCCAATAACTATGGATCTAGGGCATTCTAGTTTTTTATAGTCTATAAACATATCATAATCATAACACATGTGCTCTGAAGCTCCACTATCCATTACCCAACAATTATCACTTTCTAATTGACTGTAAAACAATGATGATAGCTCGAACACAGAGAATGCATTGCCTTGTTTAATTTTGTTTACATCTTGACTTTTCTCGCTTTTATTTTTAAACCAACAATCTGAACTTTTATGATTATTCTTCTTACAGAACTTACAACTAGTATTATTAATTATTGTACCTCTACTTTTCGATTTGCACTCCTTTTTCAGATGTCCCACTTTTCCACACCGATAGCATTTTCTATTAGACTTGTGTACAAACGCAGATGACTCATCTTCTTTGTTTTTGGCTGAGGCGCGTTGCTCTTCGATCAGTAATCGCGCTGTTAACTGGTCCATGGTCCTTTTTTCTGCTGGCACCGATTCCCACGCTGACACAAAGTGCTGAAATTGTGATGGCAGAGATGAAGTTATCTTTGTGATGGCCATAGTTTGACTCACTTCAGCGTTGAGATTCTTCAGTTTGCTCAGGAGAGACTCGAACCTTCCCAGGAACTCTGACACGGTTTCCCTTTCTTCAAATTTCATTGAAAAGAACTTCTGCTGAAGTATATGCACAGACAGCTCGCCTCGCTGTTCAAATATTGTATGTAGCTTATCCCAAATCTCTTTTGACGTCTTGCAGCTTAATATTTGTGGTATAACCTTTTCAGATATGTTTGTTACCAACATACCTTGAGCTTTTGAATCTTTCTGCATCCATTTCTCCTGATCCTCGTCGGCCTTGAACGTGCCTTCAACGACGTCTAAGAGACCCATAGCTCTTAGTAAAACGCGTATTTTGAAACACCACGCTGTCCAATTTTGTACACCTTGAAGCTGCTGAAAGCTTTGTCCAGAAGCCATATTTTCGACGGAATCCATCGCCCGTATTATTATTGCTTTACCGCAATTACCAGATTTATCAGAATCTGAGCCGGCGACCGCCACACCTGGTCAGACAGCCCTGGCCGACGTATGTTTATGTAGCTACTTTACCGCAGCGTTTCTTGATAAAAAACCAATCCAGCACGATTATTAGGCCGTAAGTCTGTGTCTGGGCCCATAACCTTTTGAAATATCGTGTGGATTTATTGTTTAGTAAAAGACTTTCCGTACACACGTGAGATAATTTTATTGTAATGACAGTTCAACAAACCATAGATTTACATCACAGACATTCATCTTGACATAAGAGTTCCACAGACTAAAATTCTCTTCACATATCGTCCGTTTTGGACGGACTTTCAAATAATATATTATTCATGTTTTTATTATTAAAAGTAACTCTATTTATAGAAGTCAAACCAGGGATGCAAAATCTATCAAAAAAATTAAAAAGTTCATTAGCGTTTTTTTCTGATAATGTTTCTATCTAAATACTGAAGCGACACACAGAGGTTACGGGGAAAGGAGGAACTAATATTTATGGTGCCTTATACACGTTCCACTCCTTTATGAGAAGGCGTTTTTTACAGTGCCAACGCCCATGTGCTTATTACAGATGCATTAAAGTAAAGCTACCTCAACATTAAAAATGAACTTTACACACAAACAGAGGTGTCAGTAACTGGTATATTGGTACATTTGGTCAAATATTGACATGTCATGTCAATAAAATGGTTTTTCATACTTTGAGTGTACCAGATATTGACTCCATAATTGTAACAAGTAAAGGCTCACTAAAACTTGAAAAACATGTAGAAAAGCATTATACCTGTCATAAATAATACCAAACTCTGGCATCTATCGTTTCAAACTAAATAAAAATTACATTAAAAACAACCCCCAGCTTAGCAAATTGTTTTTCTTGCTGATTTTGGCAGGGTAATTTATTATTACGGACGCAATATTGCTTAATTTAAAATTTCTGTGGCGCCAATATAATATAAGATAATTTATGTTTTATTTTCCGTACTTTTTATATAACACTGCAAGAAGATTTATTATAATTTTAAAATTTTTAAACTGTTAAGCGGTCAATAATTGATGGGAAGTAAGCAATTGGGTACTATACCCTATTTGCTAAATACATATCTTGAAAAGTTTTACCCACATCAAATAAATAACTTTTAAATTAATAGTTTTGAAAATACCGCTTCTTGTTATCATTTGCCTCCAGTGAATAGCCATAATATTATGTTTTGTGACATAGTCTGAAAAGCAATCTATTTTCATAATATGCACTACCTACTTTATTAGAACTTGTTCAAGATTTATATTATCAATTTAAGTAAGATAGAAGCACAATACAAACCTTGTTGTTGTCGAGTTGATTGCAGCGAAAAGTCAAATGACAACTTGACAAAAGAATGAAACTTTATGAAATGAATATTTATTTCATTCAATCAGAGACTCGGAACCTTAGGTGCGTCTTTCGGTGTTCCTCAACACACTAAATATAGTTTTGAGTATACAGATTATCCTATTGATTGTTGATGTGTAACATCTTCACTATCATAGACTTGGCCTTCTTTACGGACACGCAGCACTTCGGGCGGAGCGGGTAGCCCGAAACACAACATGCACAGAGCGATCGATGAACAAAATCTATCAATTGGCGCCACCCAGCACGCCCCGCACGATGCGCCGCCTCTCTTTTGTGGCCTTTGTGGGAGTAATTTTGTTAAGTATAAGGTGTATAGAGGGAAATGGCATAGAAGGTTGATAATTTGCCGTTAAATGGTGGCAACTATTATAATACAATGTAGAGATAATTTTCCCGTTGGGTGGGGATGGCCAAATCCAAAACTATGAGGAATAGCGAAAAATTTTCAAATGAATGTTGTCTTTCATCAATTTTTAAAAACTAATCCAATTCTGGTGGGTTTTATACTATGTCGATCAACATACTTGAATCATTCATTACTTTTTGGACCAATAAACGTATTTGTATCCAACTCATACAAAACAAAGAAGCGGAAAAACTATCTATATACCAATTTAGATACCTTCCTTGTTTGTAGGACAGGTTATTGCCTCCTCACCCGAATAATCGATAATTTATTATAAATCTATCTATAACTTCAGCTGTTGCAACCAATGGCACTGTAATATCACTCTGCAGTCTGAAACACACCCAATCACCCTTTGAATATGCGTAGAATGAAACGTTATTATAACCATGACGAAGGAGAGTTCTTCAAATGACGTATGTCAAATTTTAGTGAATCGGAACGTACCTTTGGGACTGACTTGGCGATTCGGATTTTCTTTCAGTAATTATCTCGATGACTTGTGTAAATTCAATGTTAATTTGATTTGTTAAATAACATTTTATTATTGGTGATCCGCGTTCGTATATCGAGTAAACTTACAGCTGTGCTCATGTGGCCTCCATGCATAAAGAACATATCGCAGTGACTCGTTATATTTATTCTAATAACAATAACGTAAAACAATCATAATGATACAAGACGACGAGTTCGAGATGCTGGTGACAACCCCGGAGCGCATAGCAGCTCTAGGGTTCAAACCGCAGAAGGAGATATTAACAAATCACATCCTACCATATGCCGCCGAGTTGGACGATGAGTCCACAAGATTCCTGCAGCAGGTGAAGTTCAACTTGGCAAAGGCCGTGATGCTGCGGGAGATGAAGCCGGCGTGTGGGGTCTGGTCCTCCAGGCTCATGAAGTAATTATGACTTTTTTCATTAAGACAATGTATCCGCCACTTCTGGCACATTTTAGGTGATATTGAATTATTGGAAGCGGTCCAATAGATAGCTGAAGGATTGTTAAACATATTTATCAGAAATAGTAAACACAACTGCTCTCTGGAATCTGAAGCTTTTGTATGTTAAGGCCCTAGACCGAAATAACTTCAGTGGAGTGCTTATAAGAACAATGTAGCTTGCTGTATTATCTGTCTCGGTTATAGTATAGCAGCAGGTCATCTTAGGGTCAGAGTTAGCAACAGGTTGTAAGACATTTGCTGGTGTAGTTGAACCAAGCTTTACAATAGTCTGCCTTTCAACAGCAGAGTTGGACAAATATAATTGGATTTAATCACTAAGAAAACTAATCCTTGGTGTATACAGGCAAGATCTTGCAGGAGTTAAGATTGTATCCATAATGATGCAATAAATATTAGCTGGGGTAGCATCCATCCGTCATAGCAGAAAGGAGATTGACAATGTCTCAAAATCAAATCATTTATTTCTAGTAGGCCAGTTACAGGCACTTTTGAATTGTCAAAAGACAAAAGTAAAATAAAATAGTTACAGTGCTACAGTCCCAGTCACAAGTCATAAAAACTGTGAACGTACTGTAGTAGAAGCGTAGATCTCTATGGAGAAGAGCGGGCAAGAAACTCCATGTCTATTTTGAAAGAGTACTGTATACTTTAATTTCAATTTATTCTCAAGGATTAAGTATAAGATATTAGTAGACTGTTATGTTCAAGTCTCATGTCATACCAGGCATTGTTATTGTTCCAGTATTATTTTGCTTTAATTGATTTATGCATTTCATAAATATTACAAGCAACTTAAAATTTTGGAACACAGTAAAAAAAACTGCATCATTTTATAGTTAAAATGACTTGCACTTAATACTTGAATAATAAGATTCACTTCATTTGTAAATACATATGAATTTATATTTTTTTTTTTTTGCATTATTTATACACCTGAGACATAGATTAACTGAGAACTTATGAAAATGTGCTTTGTCCTGTTAATATACATTCCTATTCAGCTATGAATTTGCATAGGAGACAAAGGCAAAATAAGATATATTTAAAAAGCAAATTGTGTAACCACAAAGATTTTGGAGTTTTGATCAAATTGTGCCAAATAATGATGACTCACAAGATTAAATGGTTACATCTTACTTTTTCGGTCATAACTTTTTTGAGTTTGCATATTTTGTTGTTATTTTTTGGGATTAAATATGCTCATCATTAATACATGTATATTGTATACTGCATGAGTAATGTTAAAAAAACAATTGGTATCATTATATTATGTATACAGAAGGATTAAAAAAAAAACATTTAGTACAGCTTAAAAAGCTATTAACACTAAATGAAATGATCCTTTCATTTTGTCTCCTCACAGAATCGCAGACATTCTAACCTTAACATCTTCCATTCATCAGTAAACAAGTCCAATACAGGGTTGATCTCCACAAGCATTTTGATATATATACCACATCATATTCTTCAGCTGTTAAATAATTCTGTAGCAATTTTTGGTTTAGCATTAACCTTTGGCAAGTATTAGTGAAGTTTGAAATATGCTGGCTAACACCCAGGTCTTCCTGACTGCACCTGGCCTCAGATAACACGGAACATTACATTACTTCATCATTACTATTGTTATGTTCCTGTTATATATTACCAAGTGACTCATTTCACAAAAACTATGATATAGGATTATGGTAATTTATGTTCCCATAATTGGATAGACAGCTAGTTTCTTAGCATACCTACATAGTATGCACACAGTTATGACAACACTAGTTGGATTCATATTTTTAGAAAAAAACTAAGTATGACAGCATAGGTGCTTGTTTTTAAACACAGCCAAGGGCAAAATATGACCTATATTTATTACTAAATTTTACCTGCAACTCTGCTTGTGTCATGGTAGGAAAATAATGTGTGGAAATGGTTTAAATAAATACTATGCTACTAATTTCGTACTATACTGTGATAGTAAAAAATAAAAAATACGACAAGAATTTTCCCTGAGCATGTTCGCACTAAAAGGGTTACCAATTCACCATTTGTTGGGCAAAAGTCACCCAGTCTGTCTGTCTGTCCATCTATCACCAGGCTATATATTATGAATTGTGATAGACAGTTGGAATTTTCAGAGATGAGGTATTTCTGTTGCCAGTATAACATTAAAAAAAATCATCAAATGAGTCCTTCCACCCAGGGCAGGACGGGAGGGACTGTCAGACTTGTATTGCCTAAAATCCACGGTGTCCTTCAATAGCTATTTACGTTCCGGGGCCACGGTTACCTGATAGTCCCACGACCCCGGCAGGCTTGGGGCCCGTCATATTGCTGACAGCTCTTTGAGGCACGCGTGGAACACGACGCGTCGTCGACCCGGGCATAGTCCATGGTCGGACAACGAGTCGCTCATTACTCGCCGTCCGCATGCCCATGCTTAAGCAAGGATACCGTACTACTTTCACTGTACGAGAAGAGGCACTTTGCCTTGTAGTGGGACATTGATTATACGAATTTTTTTTTGTTCCCAGGTACATACGTATTCACGGCCTGAAGTTCGGGAAGGAAGATCACATAAAACTGATAAAACTGGCGTATGAACTTGTGCTGATACCTGACCTGGAACCAGGCAAGGTGCACAAGTTCGCTACAATGTTTCTAATGCTCACTAAGTAAGTACTAGTTTTAGGTTAAAGCTCATATATAAGATGCAAGAAATTTCATGCGAGTTGCATAGAAGTTTGATTACATTGCGGATAATTAATGGACATCAAGCTCATCCCGCCACCTTCTGAGAGGTCTGCCGCGAGGCCTTCTGGCTGTGTGGGAGCTCCACATAGTGGTTATTTTGGCGCACTGTTCATTGGGCATCCGGCAGATGTGGCCAGCCCAGTCCCACTTCAGCTTAGCGGGCATTTTAGCAATGTTTATGATCTGTTTATTGGAACCCAGTGTGGTCTTACTAATATGATCAGTTAGCTTAATACCTAGAACACTGCGTTCCATTGCACGTTAGCAAACCTTGAGTTTGGACTTTTGTATGTTCGTCAAAGACCAAGTTTGGAATCCTTCTGTCAAAATGGGAAGAATGCACATGTCCATGATTTTGCGTTTTAGCGATAAGGGAAGATCTCCCTTCATAAGATCTTTAATGGACCAGTAGCTCTTCCAGGCATTTTCGGCTCGTCTAATGACTTCCCTGTCTTGTCTGGCCTGGAAGGAGACTAGCTGGCCCAAGTAAATTTATTCATGGACGTATTGCAGTTCCTCACCATTCACCTTGATCCCATACTTAGTGGTGTTCGACATTAGTTTAGTCGTTGACATATTCATCGCCAGTCCAACCTCAAGGCTTGCCTCACTGAGTTGGTTTAACATTAACTCCAGTTCTGCTTCCATGGATGAGAATAAGACAATGTCGTCAGCGAAGCGGACATTGGTTAACCTAACTTCGCCGACTTTAATGCCGTTTCCCTCCCAGCGAGTTCTTAGGTTTCTAAATATTTCCTAGCGCTGTTAACCTTTAACTATGGACGTTCTCTTTTTGTCACACTACCATGGACGCGCGGTCTCACAGACCGCTATATTTCATGGTAAAATTAATGATTAGATGCTTGTATTTTTATTAGTTTTTTATTATTATTATCAACTAGAGGTTTCAAACTTAAAGACTTTACATGTATTTAACCAAAACTTATTTTATTTTTTTATGAATTTTAACAAATTATCATTTTAAGGCACTTTCAGTCTCAATTTTACCTGAGATCACTTAAAGGAAGAAAAAAAATAAACTTTAAAGTATTTTGAACAATCATCTAAAATATCTTTAAATCTAAGGTTTAACGAATATAAAAAACAAAAAATGTACTTCTCAAAATAAAACAAAAAAAATCTGACAATGGTCCAACATTGGTAACATTATTGGCAGTCTTTGCATAAGGGCTTGGAACACTGCAGCCAAATCGCTTGTCTACAACTTACACAAACGTAATTAGTCTTTCGTTTTAATTTTGACGGACAAAGCCTGCACGTCTTTCGCTTAGAATAATTCATTTCCGGTGTAGAGGACTCTCCAACAGGCATATCTGCATTCTGGTCCCTTGAATTGGTCTCGTCAAACGAATAACGCATTGAGTAGGAACGAGAAACTTCTTTTCATCTCAAATCTAGGAGAAATAGCCGCCAGCTTATCATTATTTTGTCTTTCTGCACGATTAGCTTGGTCATCAAAACGTAGACATCGTAAAATGACTAAAAATCTAGTTTCAGACATGCAACATCTAAATATTTCGCAACCCGAACCATCTGTGGCGAAAATATAACTTGTACTTTCATGGTTAGACTTTAATACAGTAGAATAGTACAGTAATCCCAAAAAAGCATTCAACTCGACCATATCCAATTCTTTCAATTCAACTTCTCCTTGGTCACTTTCATGATTTTGTATGTTAATCGGATTGGTCCGACTCCAAAAGTAGTTCGTTTACTTCATTTTCGAGATTAGGATCATCAACTCGCAATATTTTGCTTGGCCTCTGTTGCAGTGGCGATTTTTGTGGTTGTTTTGATCTATTAGTATCTGATGGATTATTTTCTGACATTTTGAACCAACTTAACCTAAAACAAACACAGTATTGATAAAAAATAAAATGTATTGCAAATATGGACCCGAGGTCTCACAGACCGCGATCAAAGTTTAAAGTCAAATTACTCACCCAATTCGCAGCCAACGACGCAACCTCTCGCTTCAACAGTCGTTTCGTTACTAAAACCGAAGCTACTGAGCGCGTCAGTAGTGAGGGGGGCGGGGAAGTGCGTGAACACGAAAATTAAAAACTGCGAGCGGTCTATCAGACCGCGCGTCCATAGTTAAAGGTTAAAAAGTTTGGGTGAAAGCGGGTCTCCTTGCTTGACTCCTTTTTTCAATGGAGAATGATGGTCCAGCTGCCTGTAATTTCACTGGAGCGGTACTGTTAAGATAAACGTAGCGAAGTAGGTTGATTCGGTGCTTATGCCGTCCTCACTCGGTACTCTGTTGTACTTCATTTTACTAAGGGCATATTTTACAGGAGTTATAAAATCACAAAACGTCATATTTTACAGGCGTTATAACCTCAAAAGCCCCTACTCCCGAATTTTGAAGCGTTTTATATTTGTCAATTGCCATAGATAAAAAAAAAATAGTTGTTCATTATTTTTCAATACTCTGACTGACGGACTGAACAGATTTTCAATTTATTTATGCAGTAAACTACCCTATTCAGTTAATAGACCAAATATCGCAATGTAGTCAAACTGCCTGCAAGTTCTTGCAGCGTGCGTAAATGGACCTTCATTCTATTCGTTTTGCTATTCGGTTATAAAACCCTTTTCATTCCCGTTAGAAATTATTCCTGGCGTTAGTCTAGTGCTCATAAGCCGGATTGCTGAGCGTGAGACCTCAAGTTGGGTTCCCTGGTCGGGCAAATGGTTATTGGGTTTTCCATTAGGAACTTCAGGAGTCAGCAGCCACGGAGACTGGAGTAGTGCCCAGTTGATGGCAATAGGCTCGCCTCTTAATACTGATTTTTTGATTCTGAATTAAACTAGTTTTTCGTTAATAAAACAGGGAATCCAAAAATCACTTTTGCCAAAAAAAGTCGAATGTTAATCTATTTGGTTTTACATCGGCTTATATAATGAATTAAATTCACGGAATTAAAATGAATGCGTAATCTTGGCAATAAATACTTTGAATAATTGGCACTGTTCGTTTTGTTAATTGCATATGAATTAATTAATTTCTACAGGAAAAGACAATTGATTAAACCTGAAGAACTGACGTTGCATTGGCGCCCGCTCTACGATTTGGCCAAAAAAATATTTGACAAGAGCTCCACTCATATTGGAATGTACCACTATCTTACGTAAGTATTCATTAATTCACTTAATATTTGAACAGAGATGAAATAATACTATCATCACTAGTATTTACACTTAGGTAATCCACAGAACTTGATTATCAACGTATCTCCTAATCATCTAGCGCCAACTTATATTGTTAATTTGTTTCGACACTTCCCTTATGTGACGTATCGTGTACCTTTTTTTTATCGTGGTAAAATCATCAAATGAGTCCTCCCACTCAGGGCAGAGCGTGAGGAACTGTCAGACTCGTACTGGCTAAAATCCACGGTGTCCTTCAATAGCCCTTACGTTCCGGGGGGCACCTACTCTTACGGTACCTATACGTAGAGGAAAATATAGTAGCGTTCAACGCAGCTAACAGCAACATCAGCAAACATGATGATTTCGACATGACTCGATGTTCGATTTTTATCCATGTTTGGATTGTATAATAACTAACTGTTTATTAACGCAAATTGATTTTGTTTAAAAGTAAAATCTACGTATGGCAAAAAATAAAACAGCATATTTCACTTAAGATCATAATGTGTGTTCAGGCCTGATCGTTTTATGAAACAAGGAGGCGATATGCTCGATATGATTCGCAAATTCCTGTCGGGAGACGGGCTGGGCGACGCCCTAGAGTTGTTCGGCCTCGCAGGAGCCGACGAGAATGATCTGCCCACGTAATAAATAGACAAACAATATCAGTTTTCGGGACACGCTTAATGTTCGCACATCGGGTGGCAGACGGGTTGGGCTCATAATTCATCGGACCCATGTCATTATCTATCCTTGGTATAATGGACCCTAGAAATGATTAAGTGTTCACCTATTAAGTAGTTGAAAAATTTGTAAGTTATTTCAATCCAAAAATCCTACTGTATAAATTGTAGTGTCTGTGTATCAAGGTGGCAGGCTGTGCATGTTAGAAACATCTATTCAATAGGAACTTGTATTAATGCACTTGATTTATTGCAGCTCCTTAGAAGGATCGTTCATAACGATGGTTAAATGCGCAAGGCCGTAAGTACAGTATCCTGTCTTTATACCTCAAACATTGTTTTCTATGCCTCTATTATACCGTCTCGATGTTTTTAGATATTTCCCTATAGATGCCACAAAAGAGATCTTGGCTGAATTTTTGCCTCAAATAAATCCGTGGTCCACGGACACACAATTGCTGTGCCAGCTAGTTACGTTCTTGCCGGTTGCGTTGAACCCTGAGTACGAGAATTTCGGTCATCTACTGTGGTTCGATGACATGATGACTCTTTGGGATACCTGCTACAACGCACAGTGTGCAATATCGGTAAGAAGGCCTTTATTATTTTAGACGGGTTCCAATGAAACGATAACAGTTCAATTAATTAATCATTTTACCACCAGGATAATGTAATTTGTGTGCTACATATGTTCGTTGCTTGCTACAGGACCTAATGACGCTGTTTGCTGGGCTGGCTAAGCGCAACCCTGGTGCCATCGACTGGACGCCTTATGTCCCTAAGATGTTCACTCGTTTCCTTCACGCCATGAACTTGCCAGTCGCCTATAAAGACATGCAGATCTCTCGCGCACATTCCCTTGGTATGGTTTTAGTAGTGCTTTGTAAAAGATGAGGTATGTGACGAGATAGCAAGCTCTGTTAAATGCCAATCAACTGAATTGTTATTTAAAAGTATGTTGTTAAAACGTAATGGGTAACAGTATGACCCTAACTATCTGATTCATCAATTTTTGTTTTATAAAGTGGCAAAACAATCTATAGCGATATCTTCAAATTAATTCAATAGTTTAAGTGAGGCCCATAAATAAAGACATGGTATTTATTTATTTATGTACGCAGAGCCGTGACCACCCACAGTGTAACAAATTATTTATGTGGCCCAGATATGAAGCACGTGGCCTCTTGGATCGTATGGAGCATCAGCCACGACGGCGTGGTGCTGAAGCACTTGCGTAGCTTCCTGGCAGGAGTCGAGAGCTACCTGCACAGCGCAAATGCAGGCCGCTGGTCCTACAAGCTAAGAGATCTCCTTAGAAAACTAGCGCGAGAGTTCCTCAACAGGTAAATATTTTACACGGTCGAACACTGCGTAACAAGACATAAATCACACGGTAAATTCGATTAAAAACTAAAATACTTGTCACTTTGCCTACTGGTCTATTTAATACATGTCACATCATATCGTTGTCCCGTAATTTTAGAGTATGTTGTATGCCTTTACTTACAAGACCAGCTTATTATGGGCTCTACTGGAAACCAATACTAGTCGCGCGGCTTCGCCACTATGCATTTAAGTACTACGTATGTCGTACATGCTGCTGGTCATTCACCAACATATTCATTTAATAAGAAACAATATAACCTTGCCTCTCGAAAGTTCTTTCCGCTCTCCCCAGAAGGAGTAATCCAGATAAATCTTCCGGAATGCAATAAATCTGAGTATTCAAGTAAAAAGATATAAAAAACCTTTTACCTTACAGGGTGCGACGTGAACGTGAACCTAAATTTAACGAAAGTTGGGAGAACCAGACACCTCAGGCATACCGACTCAGAGATGAAGACATAACTGAGTTTGTTAACATAGTGCTCGAACCAACTCTCCAGGCGGTGTACAGCCGCAGCGGCTCGCTCGACATATCCATCGCTTTACATAACTTAGCGACGCTGCGTCCCGCTATGGTAGTGCCGCCTTTACTAGAGAGGCTCAAGACCTCCCTGACGTCACTGACTGAACCTCACAGAGTGACTGCAGCCATGTCAGCTGTGGCCGCCGTCGCCCGGCCCATGCTGCGAGGAGCTGACGCGGACTATCCAGAGGGGCCGACTCATGTTGTGCCATTCCTGCTAGCAGTCCTGCCCGGGCTCGATCCAAACGATATCAAAAAGACTCTAGTCACCCTGCACTTCATACTCATCTTTACCTGGATGGTGCCATTCATAGATTGTAGTTCTGCTCACGAGCACTGGGATGATCTCACAGAGGAGGAGCTCCTGACCTGTGAGTCGACTGCTCAATTCGAAGACTTCGTCCTCGTCTTTTTGGACAGGCTGTTTGTCATTATCGAGTCCAGTGTGCTCGAACATGTAAGATTGGACACCAAGGAATCCGATGCGGTTCGCAGCAAGACTGATGCAGTAATGGAGACAGCAATCTCTTCCGCAGCTACAGCTGTGTTGATGCAGTGCTCGCCAAAGATATTCAAGGAGGCTTTGAGGAAGTTCAAGGCATTTGCCACAGAATCCACGTTTGAGACGAATGTTTCTGGAAGTATGGTGGGAGTAATGTTGCGCGTGTTTGCGAGAATTGATTCGGAATCGACTTTAGCGGCTTTCATGCCTAAACTATGCGAGGAGCTGACGGAGTTGCTGTCGACAGACGAGGCTCTGCACGAAGAGAACCCGCCGCGCGACCTCATGTACCGACTGGTTCTGTTTATGCACGTTGTTGAGTGCGACGGCACGGTGCTCCTGAAGTATGTGCCTGACATACTTCCGATACTGGACCGCGCTCTTAAGCTGCACGCGAACTACGCGCTGTCACGAGCGTGCCAGGTGCTCAGTCACATGCTCACGTCGCTGTGCTACATCGATCTGAAGGAGTGGAAGAGCTCACCGAAGGATTATGGCCAGGCCCCAGAGAAGTGGCTGCCTATCCGGGAATGGGGTTACGGGTGCCTGTTGAAGGATGTTAAATTCAAGTGGCACGTACCTTGTGCGGAGGAGGCGGCGTGTGCACAGATGCTGCTGGACAGGTACCTGAAGGCGGAGGTGTCGCGATTGCGGCAGTGGCTGAGCGGGGAGCGGGCCATGTGTCGCGAGCGTCGGTTAAGGAGCTTCTACATCATAAACGCCACGCTGGCGTGCAGCACCTTCCTGCCGCCGCCTGATGAGCAGCCAGTGTCGCTGTAAGTAGTTTTTACACTGTTATTCCACATTTGTCACTCTTACATTGAACTTAGGTCGTCAGTTAAATTAAAGGCCAACTTAATTTAGCAGTAAGTAAATTATTGATGCAAAGATTCAAGGAAATAAGATTTTGATCAGTCTATTTTGGTGAATAAAAGAACAGTACATATTCTTAAGCAGTTCAAACTACATTATCTCATTCCTACCACAGTATCGACACCAACGTCCCGGCGACAAGCATTCCATTCACTTGCGGCGTGAAGTTCCGATTGACGCTGGACGGAGAGAACGTGCGCGTGGCACTCACTCGGCTCCTGCTTGAAGTGCAGGAGAAACTGCTGGTCGAGAAGACTGATGATACTAGAGGTCTTGAGATGCTTATACAGGTGATTGTTCTTTATTTATTTTACGTTGTTTTGTTTTATATAGTGCCTTTAATTCGATGATTTACAGTAAATACGTTCTGTTTTGGTTATTATTTGGAATAATTTAATTTGACATATTAAATTTTCTCTTATTATGTCACGGTTTAAACAAATATAGTACCGTAATAAAAAAAAAAATCAGTTGGATGAAGTAACGTATTATTTTGAGTTTACCAGAAGAACTAAAAAAAACGAATGAAATAAATTACGTTTATTCGACATAATCCAAGAGAGCACGCAACATAAATATAACAATACTATCTTGTAATCCCCGAAAGTTTGAGCAGAGGCATGTCCTAATAACTTTCGCAAACATTTCGCCAGTTATGTTTATGCCTCATGTGATAGGACGCGAACCTATTGTTATCAACCAGGCACAAATCCAGACTTCTTGGTTGTTACTGAAAAATTCCGTATGAAAAAACTGAATAACTCTAATGCCTATCCTGGGAATCTACCCAAGGCTCCAAGTTCAGTAGTCACCCATTAGGTCAACGTCAAACTTTGGTGAACCTTCTCTCATCACCAACTATTGTCATCAGGTATGGGAACGCGTGGTAGTATTGAAAGGCCTGCGTGGTGGGCCTGGTATAGAGGCCCGTCTCCGTTCCTACGGCGCGCTGGACCGTGCGCTGGACGGTCGCGGGGGCGCGGCGGACCGCGGGCGGGGCGGGCGCGGGGCGGGCGCGGCGCGCTTGCGCATGCTGTCGGCGGACGCGGCGCGCCTGCACGACGACTCGCGGTACGACCTGGTGTGCGAGGCCGGGATTACTCCCTCCGCGCTCAAGGCCTTGCATGCGCTCGCTGACCTGTCTGTCAATACTTATAGCTCGGTAAGTATTGGGCTTTTAGCCTTTCTGTTGTTTATACACTTTTTTTTTGAGCGTTGTTAAATCTTCAAATGAGTCTTCCCACCCATTACTGCCAGACTTGTACTGACTAAAATCCGCGGTGTCCTTCAATAGCCTTTTACGTTCCGGGGTCACGGTAATTCGTTAGTCCCGCGACCCCAGCAGCCCTCTAGAGGGGGGCCCCGTCATTGTGCTGACACCCTTTGAGGGGCGCGTGGAACACAAAACGCGCCGTCGACCCGGGCATGGTCCACGGGCGGACAGCGAGTTGAAAGTATGGAATCACTTACTCAATTGATCTCCTTAATTAACGGCGTGATTTTAAGGAATTTAGTATCAGTTTAAATTTAACAGTTAGACTTTTAAAATTCTTAACTTTTTAGTTATTGAGTACTCAAGATCGCGCAGAATCGGAGTATGTGATACTTGTAATATATTTACCTAAACTTAAAAATAGGATAATTAATTTGCCTAGCCTAGACTTTACAATTAGTGAAATGTAGATAATACCTCCAAATAGAATGAAGTGTATTCCGACGTCTGATTATACGGCTAGTTTTCTTTCAATGAGGTAATTCTAAGTTTAATATTTTCTTAATAAGCAATTGATTTTTAACGGTTGGCGCAGAGGCTGCTGCGCAGCGTGTCACGGGTTCGATCCCTGTACAGAACAAATATTTGTACGACCTACAAGTTGTTTCTGGTCTGGGTGTTTGTGTATGTGAATTTCAATGTTTGTAAATGGACCCACGATACAGGAGAAATTCCAAGTTAAAAAATAAAACTTGAATAGATAACATTGTTAAACCTACAAGAACCGTTTTCATAGTCATTAAAAAATTGCAACTCAACCACATCAGTTATATCCTTCAACAGGTTCGCATCTTAGCCCAAATCCGTCTCTACTGGATGTTGAGTCACTACCCGTATTCCTACCGCGCGCTAGTACCGAAGCTAGCCCAGATACTAGCAGCCGGGGGCGAAGGAGACGAGTGGCACGCCAAGCATAAGGGGGTGTTGTTCATGATGTTGGGGCCCCGCACTGGGCCACTGATCGCCAAGCAGGACTGGGATGTGGTCCGTACTCTATGGCCTGCCATACTTAATGCGCCGCTCAGTGAGAAACCCAGCATGGTTCGGTGAGTTTGACATACATTCATTTTTGTTTACGCGTCCCTATGCAATCATTTGAGGCTCTCAAACAAATCCCCTTAGTTATCTCCAGCGTTGCATTGCGTGCAAGTATCTGCTATTCTTACAGCAATCGGCGAGAAATTCATTCTTCGTATCTTTTTTTTTTGTATCGTGGTAAAATCATCAAATGAGTCCTCCCACCCAGGGCAAGGCGGGAGGGATTGTCAGATTTGTACTGACTAAAATCCACGGTGTCCTTCAATAGCCCTTTACGTACCGGGGTCACGGTAATCCGTTAGTCCCGCGACCCCGACAGGCTTTGGCCCTCTACAGGCCCCGTCACTATGCTGACACTCTTTGAGGCGCGCGTGGAACACAACGCGCCGTTGACCCGGGCATGGTCCATGGTCGGACAGCGAGTCGCCCATTACTCGCTGCCCGCATGCCCGCGCCTACGGTGGCCGGAGATCGTCTTGCGACGTCCGACGCCGTGGGCGTCTACCACTGCGGCTGGGGTGCAGGGAGGACGCTGTCCCCTCCCTCAGGCGGCCCGCCTCCTCCTTCACGAGCATGACTGCTTCGCAAAAGGAGGCGACCGCTTCCCACTCCGTCTCGCCCCGCAGCATTGCCTCGACCAATGCCGGGCGCGAGAGGTCTCCGCCTATCGCCGTCGTGAGGACACGGCGGTGCTCTGCCCAAGCGGGGCAGTCCTGCACCGTATGCTCCACCGTGTCCTCCGGACGATCCTCGCAGTGGTGACACCCAGGCGTTTCTTCCCTCCCTATCAGACACAGGAACCTCCCGAAACTTCCGTGTCCGGTGAGGACCTGCGTCATGCGGTAGGTCAGGACGCGTGACGCCTATCCAGCCACTTCTCAAAGAGGGGTCTTACCGCCGTGATTGCGGCGTGCCCGATTCTTCGTATCTAATAATAACCTCTTCAAAACCTGGTTGTAATTTATCTATAATATGTATGTATTTAGAAATATATAAGTATGTTTATCAGTTGTCTAGTACCCATAACACAAGCTCTGCTTAGCTTGGGACTAGATGGCGTTGTGTGATAGTTGTGGAATAATTATAATTATTATAATTATAATAAAAATTTGATTATTCTGAATATTTTGTACTATATGCTTTTGAGTCCCATTGAAAAGTTTCAACGTTGTACCAATACCACCCAGGAATCTTCCTCGTTTCGATTGGTATAAAATATGTACTGTAGTCATACCTTTACCTACCTCTCTTACATAAACATGTAAAAAAGAAAAGGTATTCATTGACTCGCACAGGATAAACAAAAAAAATAAAAATAGAGAAAATGGTATGAATTTTACCAAATAAGTCTCATGTGAGTCAAGAAGGCTTCAACAAATCATAGGTGACGTTATGTATTGCAGCTTAGAGCAGGCGTTCAGCGAAAGCCTTCATCGCCACTTCCCTACCGTGAACACCAAGCTCACGATGACGTTTGGCGCGGTGATCTCAGCCGGGGTCCTCCTCACTGAAGCAGACCGCTGTGACCCCAGCTTCAAGCAACTCCTGAATGATTCCATATGGAAGGAACAAGCGACCTCGAACAGATGTGAGGAGCTGTATAGAGAGCTTATTGAAGAGCTTATTAAAATTGTTGAGACGCCTAATATGTGAGTTGAGTATTTTTTTTTTAAATTTTTTGTCTTTGTTAGAATATTTGTTGCGTTTTAAGTTGTCTATGTTGCTTGTGTTGTCGTACTCTCCAAAAGGGATTGCAAAATTGATTTTACTAACAGATTGTATTTATTCTAATTTTACTAACAGATAGTATTTATTCCCGCGCACTGATGACATTAAAAATGAAGATATATTGGGAAAACGCTGATTATAGTTAAGTTCATAGCAGCCGGCAATATCTTCATAGTACTGTCTGGGTAACATAAAATCACAGGGTCAAAAGTCACAATCAGCGCTCGGCCTAAAAAATATGAAAAGTTTATCATAAAATGTAGTTTAATTTTGATCCAAACTCGTATTTCAACTGACGTCTACAAAATATAAGATGTCATTGGTCCGCTCACAGCCCAGTTGCGCGGTGAATGAGTGTGGCTCCTGTGTGTCGCGGAACAATAATTTGTATGATGTATTGGGTCTGGCTATATGTGTATGTAGCCATCCACGCTACTGGAGCAATTCCAAGTATGGGGAAAAGTAAAAAAAAAGAAACTAAAAGTCTACCCCTCCAACAGTCAATGGCGCCGCCTCGAGCTGGCCATGCAGATGCTAACATTCTGCCCGTCCCTGCAAACCCCGTACCCCGGGCCTGCCGTGCCGGCCATGCTGCGCGCTCTGCTGCACGATGACATCGCCGTGCGCCGCACCGCGCAGCGACTGACGCACTACGTGCTCAAGCAACGCAAGCACAAGGTCATCAAGTTGCTAATCGATCCGTATTACATCGCTGGCTTTATGCGCCCGCTTAAACATGTGCCTGGTAAGTTGGACAATTTTTTCGGTTGTACTCATACTTTGCCATACCTTTATACATCATCATCATCTGATGAATAAAACTGTTGGAGTAAAAAACAGTTGAGAAGAACCGGCAAGTCCGTCGGAAACTGCCTGGTTACTATTTTAAGCTGGACTTGCCCTTATAACCTTCTACATTATATAGAGTTCCTGGAGTCTGCTTGCTTTATAGGTTAGCTCTAGCTTGCCACAATGTTAACGCCTACCCACGTTACTGATTCACACATACAACAAATATGCAGTTTGGAATGTCAGTTGTTAAAATGGTAGTGAAACTCTGTTTTACTTTTTCACTTTATACGTGAAAACCTTTTTTTTTATAAGTAACAAAGTGGGAAAAAAAAACTTGTTACAACTAAACAAATATTTTCTCTTTCAAACTACATATTTTAGTTTATAGAAAAAAAAATACATTTGTTATTAGCATATTATAGGCCGATGATAATTGCAACAAGTTGTTTTCCTCTGCAGCCATTTCTATTCTTATTTAAATTTCTGTTTAGAAATATTGAATCTGAATCTTCAGAAGTTACAATAAAACTCTATTTCCCAGGATACAGGCCTGACCTGGAGTGGGCTATGTGGTGTGAGGACAGAGTGCTTTCAACTGATGAGCAATGGGAAACCCCTTGGCTGAGGAACCCGAAATACGGGTTCTATGCTTGGCCTGAGTTGCTTGAGGTAAGTTCTATAACTGTTACTGTATTTAGAACAGTCACTTTAATCATTTTTTCAGTCATAACAAAAAGGACTTTTCGGAACCGATATTTTTTTTATTTGAATCAGACATATTATATATATGTACAGGTCGATTTTCCAAGTAGGCGTGTATAGCCAATTCCGAAATTAAAAGCGAAAAGTGCTCAAAGGAATCTCTGGCCACATTTTGATTAAAACTAAAACCGCATCATGGATTTTTGGAAAAAAAATCTATCCATGAAACGAATAAGTCATTGAAAATAAAAACACACTATTGTAATATCATTCGTTATTGTCGCTAGCCAGGAAAATGAAACGAATTTGGAAAACTAAAACAAAACCTAGGGTTTTCCCCCATTACCCTCCGCAGTCAGGCAAAAATAAACTTTCTTTCACAGCTTAAAAGCACAGTATTCAAATAACAGCATTTTAATCGTTCCTATAGGTGGCAGCACCATCATCTCAGCAGACATACTCCTCGGACCTGTCTCCCGAGCTCATGGAGGAGGGAGAGCGCCACGTGTTTGAGTTCTTCAACGATGATGACAACGTGGACCGACTGGTCGCCTTCCTCACGGTCGAGGAGAAGAAAGGGAAAGACAAGTTCAATGGAGTGCGCTTCTTGCTATTCAAGGTTAGTTTAACTGTTATTTGTGTAGACTTTTCTCCACAATGTTGTGGGCTGTCGTATGCAGCTGAATATCAGTTTTTTCCGGGGTCGCGGATTTGTTTCATCAGGTAACCGTGACCCTGGAATGTAAAAGGCCATCGAAACAAATGAACTGAAACTGAACTGTCTAAAATCCACGGTGATCCCACCGAGGATTTTAGTTAGTACAAATATGACAGTCCCTGCCTGTCATTTAATGGAAAAAAAAAACAATATTTTACTTGGAGCGATTATCTCTCCTTCTTTCATCAACAATCTAGTTAGTACTGAACAATACGGTACTCCTCGATAATAATTACTGTCAAACTTTTTGATTGTAATAACTGTCAAAGATATATAAATGATAAGTGTCTTTAACTGGTGATCTATTTTATATTAGTCGAGTTAAGAGAATGTTGACAGTACCTACTAGAAGCTGTATCACTGTCACGGATGGCACAGTGGCTGAGTGACTGCTGCATGTCGCGTGTTCGTTTCGTCATTCGTTCTATACACACACTTAAACGGAGTAGTAAATGCCCACGAACTTCGGCTGAAACAACGGGTTTCGTGTTGTCACGTAACAAGAAGATAACAATTAAGTTGTCCCCACACAGACGCTGTTCGCCCAGTTCGGTTTACCCGTGGCGTCTCGTTTCCTGTCGCACGCGGAGCGCTGCGCGGGCGACCCGGGCGAGGCGCCGCAGAGGTTCGCGGCGGAGGTGTGTGCCGCAGCCCTGCGCGCGCCGCGCTACTGGCCCAGGGAGCGCGCTACTGCCATGTACGCTGCCGCCATCAAGATACTTGAGATTGGTGAGTTGTAACCAGGGGCGGTCTCTCATAGTACTGATTTAGGCCAAGCCTACCCTACCACAAAATCGCATAAATAAAACAAACGCATTTATTGTAACCTTGTAATAAAATAAAACAAAAATATAAAACATAACGCCTCACATAATGCATTAGCAAATTTCCGCGTGGCCGCCGTGTGACGTCATCACGTCCAGATTACTATAACCGAAGGCAAGCGGTCCTGTGGTCTCAAAAATTCTAAAATTCATTCAATAATTCATGCATATGTATGCATCCGTGTTCATATTTTCGTGTATATGAAACCGCACACATGTATAAATTACTACGCAGCTCCTTACGCTGTAGCTCACGAGTACGCGTTTTATGAATGAAAACGCACGGGTAAAATAAACAGAGTTGCCAATTCGGGAAATAGATTACACACAGAAACGACAATTTCGTAAAAGACTAATAAAGACAATTAAAAAAACAGAGTAGTATTGTCAAATCTATACATTTCAAATTAAATGTTATATTTTAAGGAATAGCAAAGACCTATTATAATAATTAAAAACTGTAAGAATTTTATTTCGAATTTGGTTTTTGGGGAATTGTGTAAATTAATACTGGCAACTCCGTGTGCAAGTGTCAGTTTATGCCGGCCGGCTAAAATTAGTTATTGTTTTGCACTTTTGTTTTTATTTAATCATATTTAGCTATAAGTAATACATTTTGAAACAAAAAGTAGTGTAAATATTAAAGAAGATTCGTTTGTTTACTTAAAATGGTCCTAGTTTGTGTGACTTGTGCTGACAATGTGTGTTTATACTGATTACGATAGTTGTGAAAACTTATTTTTCACAACTCTTATGAAGAACTACTAATATTTTCGTTTAAATTTCAAGTTTTGTCTAAATGTTACGAGAATTAATCCAACAATTTCAATCTTCGAGAGTTATTCTTGCAAGTGACGTGTTTTGTAACTATCACCCACTTGGAAAGATATTTGAGGTGACAGATCTTCTATTTGAATCGTCAGAATATTGTGATTATTAATCTTACGTGAAGAATGTGGTGAGTGTTTTAAATTATAAGTTTTGAAGTGGGCCGAAGCTTTCTTCCATTCGCATCGTCAGTATTGAGAATGTAGTTTTTTTTTTTTTCCTGGCCTACCCTTAGTCTGGAACCACTGCACGCTACTGGTTGTAACTATTACTTGTATGATCTACAAGTAGTTGTTCTGAGTCTTGGTGCTTGTGTATGTACCTACGATACAGGAGAAATTCCTAGTATGTGTAACGGTGTAAAAAAAAAGAATAAAAAAAAAAAAAGATTTTTATTGAGTGTGTGGAATGTAAATATAAAGTAAGTGAAAATGGTGTCTTCAAGCTCTCGGCTTTCAGCACTGAACTATTGGTTCAAGGACCTCTTGTTTTAAAAACCTATGGGAGGTTTATTTGAAATAAAACCAAAAAGTTTAACATGCGAATATAAACATTATATTGTTAATGTTACAACAAAGTTTAAAGACAAAGATTGAGTGGAATCCAGCATCTTAAAACTAGACTGTCCAAGTAGGAACGAGGCAACGGTGCCTATGGAATACGTCGCGCACTGACTCTAACTTCTGGCCAGATAACATAGGAAAAATTGACTTACGGTACCGTGGTCACACACACACTCCGTCACATATTGCTACCGAAGCAATAATTGGTTCCCCACGAAGATGGTAAACCAGGCGTTCACCTGGGCACTGCTTGACAGTGTCCGTCGAAGCCTGGACTCGCTGAGGATACTGGAAGACCCCTCCAACACACCTAGCAAAGGTGTGCGGAAGCTGGCACGGGTTGCTGGCGGCGGAGACGGATGGCGAACACGGTGAGCAGTCCTTGAAATCGTCTACCACGCATGGCTGGTGGCAGGCACTAGCGCTGGTACAAAGTCCCACGGATGTGGCACTTCCTCATGAAGCCGGTCAGATGAAACGATGAACCGATGATGGTCAAAGGCTCTTCAGGTTGCCCTTGAGGTGGTGGCGGCGTTAATGTCCTCTTGGAGTCGCCCGTTGCTTAGAAATGACAACGGACACAGCCTCGCCGTTAAGGCTGTCCTACGAGAAAGTCACTATTACGCAGATAGCTTTACGGATTCACACTCACGCATAACTTTAATGTTAATACATTGCTTCTAAGTTAAATAAAAAAACCGTGGACCGAAGTCCGACACAAAGAAAAACAAAACACGCGCCCACGTGGCGCTAATTACATTAGAGTTCACATGTGTCTTTGTTTAAGTGTCAAAATTGTGAGCCTGACCGAATGCGGGAGTACGCCTCGCCGTCGAAAACAGACTGTCATGACATGCCAGAATCGACCGCTTCGATACATCAATAATTCGTTCTATGCAGAATGTTGACATGGAGAATATATTAACTATTTTTAATATCTGTAGATTTAAAACAGTATTGATTAATCAATAGATTACCACATCCCACACAAGAACATAATTTATTCGTTCGCGTTTATGTAGTTTTTGCAAAAAGAACGTATATTCAAGTGTCACCAAATAATCACTAAGTGTGACGTGTACGAATTGACAGCCGCATGAAACGAAACGCAAATTGTATTTTATAATTAAGGTTATGAAAAAAAACTAAAGTTGTAATAAATCTAAAAACTATTATTATATTTGAAAAGATCGTGCAATGACGTAATATGTATCCAATCCGTGCAATAGTTATCGAGTATTTCGCATACTAATATTGCCGGTATTGTTAAATAGTTTTTACGTTATTATGAGATAAATACAGGGTCTTATTTCAAAGTACTCGCTGTTTAAGGTTACTTAGTACCTAAATATCTTATACACAATGAATGCTAATCATTCCCTATCGTAATTCATGTTCCTGGCTTTCATTGTAAAACTAACCCTAAATGTCAATTGTAATTTATGTTAATTGGGTTGTTGTGAGATAAGTAGCAGGCTATGTAATATCTCTGCTACAATACCCCCCTTCGCGGAAAAAGGCTAACCCTGTTAGCCGACACAGCCGGTCTAACCAGAGAAAAGCATTGCAATACATGTTAATTTTTCTTAAAACTACTATTCAACGCTGTATCCTGTTAAGATCCAGTTGAATTAAGCATGCTAGACTATGAAAATACTAGGCTATATTTCTATGAAAATATAGGATTAGGTAACTAAACTATCGGCTTATGATGTATTGCCTTAAGAACTATCTTATATGAAATATTAATACCTAATAGAGTAACTGGGCTACTTACAATATAATTTTGTTAGTATCTCCTACTATCTAAAAATCCTATTATCTAAACAATAAATTATTGTTTTCAAAACATAGTAACCACAGTGCTGACCTAGGAACAGTACTGGGAAACATATTAAATATGTCACTGAAATGACAGGCAATGCTGCTAATGAATATGAGTCGTCACCCAATTCAAAGCGAGCAATGTGAAAATGAGTTTGTGAGTTAATGTCCTAACTCAAAACTCCAAAAAAACTTGTTTTCAATTGTTTTGAAAAAAGTAATGAACTGATTTTGAAAAAATAAACCGGATCAGGGCTATCAAAGGCCACTGATACAGGAACAATTCGGTTCAAAGAAAAAAAATAGTTTTTTCTGAAATGAAAAAAAACTTTTTTTCAATTGTTTTGAAAAAAGTACTGAACTGATTTTGAAAAAATAGTGTTGATCAGGGCTATCTAGAGCCACTGATACAAGAACAATTCAGTCCAGTGAAAAAAAATAGTTTCTTCCGAAATGGAAAAAAACTTTTTTTCAATTGTTTTGAAAAAAGTACTGAACTGATTTTGAAAAAATAATGTTGATCAGGGCTATTTAGAGCCACTGATACAAGAACAATTCGGTCCAGTCAAAAAAATAGTTTCCTCCGAAATGGAAAAAACTTTTTTTTTATTGTTTTGAAAAAAGTACTGGACTGATTTCGAAAAAATAAACGGGGTCAGGGCCAACAAGGGCCGCTGATACTGAAGCAATTCAGTTCAGTAAATAAAATTGTTTTTATCAAAAAGGAAAAATAATGTGCAAGTGCAACATTTTCTAACCTACTGAAATCTAAGCATATAAACAACACCATTCACTCACATTGGCGCTTTTATTATGTCCTTGACATGATACTTTCCTATATTTCCCGTGTCTATTTCCTCTAATTGGTAAACAACATCAGATAGTTTATCAACTACTTTACACTTGACAAACCTTGGTGCTAATTTAGCTGAGAAAAACTTTGCTGCGTTTGACTGTACAAAATTACGCCTCCACACGATATCACCAACAGTCAGCCTGAGCTCACGGCGACGCAGGTTGTATCTGTTTGCGTTCTGTTTGTACGCTTTGGTCAATGCATTGCTTACACGATGGAAAATATCTGCTAGTTCATTTAAGGAATCTGCTTTTTCGTTCCTATTTGCAAGTTGAATGTCATCAAGTGAATCTGGTGCATTGCCCCTCAAGGTATGCAGTGCACCGTCAGAGATGATTTCACGGCCTCTGGCGAGAAAATATGGTGTGTATCCAGTTGCTAGATTTATAGTAGTGTTCATAAATAACTGAACTTGAGGAAGGAACCTAGACCGATTTCTCTGATCCTTCTCTACTAACATTGCTAAGCAAGTTTGAACAGTTTGATTGTAACGTTAACGCAATGCAGTCACTAATCCGCAAGAAAAAATCCACTATGCTTGAGTCTCCGGTAAACTCTAAATTCCACGACTTGAAATTGTCGTCACGTACTATATAGGTTACGACATTCGAGTGGTGTGGTGGTACCAATTGACTAAGTGATGGTCGAAAATTATGTTTCGTGTCGTGGGATGTGACTGACATTGGTGGCTGTAATGCTACTTTACGTCTATGCGTTACATTATGCGAGACATCCTCATCATCTGATGCGTCATGCATGTGTTCCGCATCTTCTGTATCTTGAAACTTTTCTAATGGATCTGCCATTGTGATAACAAAACCCCAAAACAATGATTAGTAAATAAACAGTGCTTAACAATCGACTATAGTGTCTATTTATTAAAGTTATTCTTGCAAGTACACAAATATTTTTATAATTTTATGTTTGCAATTGCGATTAACTTGACGCTAGTAAGGAATGTTGCTTTACCAATAATTATACTGACAAAAATGCAAACATGAATTCACTGTTTATATACCTCTCTTAATGGTATGTGTAACTAGACATAACCTCAAAGACTGTTACATGTAAAATACATTGGAGAATGTCAAAAATTAAATGTATAACTGAAATAACTATTGAAAGAATTATTTCAAATAAATCCCATAGATTATAAGTATAATAAAATGTTCGGGCGCCATTGTAACGGTGTAAAAAAAAAGAATAAAAAAAAAAGATTTTTATTGTGCGTGTGGAATGTAAATATAAAGTAAGTGAAAATGGTGTCTTCAAGCTCTCGGCTTTCAGCACTGAACTATTGGTTCAAGGACCTCTTGTTTTAAAAACCTATGGGAGGTTTATTTGAAATAAAACCAAAAAGTTTAACATGCGAATATAAACATTATATTGTTAATGTTACAACAAAGTTTAAAGACAAAGATTGAGTGGAATCCAGCATCTTAAAACTAGACTGTCCAAGTAGGAACGAGGCAACGGTGCCTATGGAATACGTCGCGCACTGACTCTAACTTCTGGCCAGATAACATAGGAAAAATTGACTTACGGTACCGTGGTCACACACACACTCCGTCACATATTGCTACCGAAGCAATAATTGGTTCCCCACGAAGATGGTAAACCAGGCGTTCACCTGGGCACTGCTTGACAGTGTCCGTCGAAGCCTGGACTCGCTGAGGATACTGGAAGACCCCTCCAACACACCTAGCAAAGGTGTGCGGAAGCTGGCACGGGTTGCTGGCGGCGGAGACGGATGGCGAACACGGTGAGCAGTCCTTGAAATCGTCTACCACGCATGGCTGGTGGCAGGCACTAGCGCTGGTACAAAGTCCCACGGATGTGGCACTTCCTCATGAAGCCGGTCAGATGAAACGATGAACCGATGATGGTCAAAGGCTCTTCAGGTTGCCCTTGAGGTGGTGGCGGCGTTAATGTCCTCTTGGAGTCGCCCGTTGCTTAGAAATGACAACGGACACAGCCTCGCCGTTAAGGCTGTCCTACGAGAAAGTCACTATTACGCAGATAGCTTTACGGATTCACACTCACGCATAACTTTAATGTTAATACATTGCTTCTAAGTTAAATAAAAAAACCGTGGACCGAAGTCCGACACAAAGAAAAACAAAACACGCGCCCACGTGGCGCTAATTACATTAGAGTTCACATGTGTCTTTGTTTAAGTGTCAAAATTGTGAGCCTGACCGAATGCGGGAGTACGCCTCGCCGTCGAAAACAGACTGTCATGACATGCCAGAATCGACCGCTTCGATACATCAATAATTCGTTCTATGCAGAATGTTGACATGGAGAATATATTAACTATTTTTAATATCTGTAGATTTAAAACAGTATTGATTAATCAATAGATTACCACATCCCACACAAGAACATAATTTATTCGTTCGCGTTTATGTAGTTTTTGCAAAAAGAACGTATATTCAAGTGTCACCAAATAATCACTAAGTGTGACGTGTACGAATTGACAGCCGCATGAAACGAAACGCAAATTGTATTTTATAATTAAGGTTATGAAAAAAAACTAAAGTTGTAATAAATCTAAAAACTATTATTATATTTGAAAAGATCGTGCAATGACGTAATATGTATCCAATCCGTGCAATAGTTATCGAGTATTTCGCATACTAATATTGCCGGTATTGTTAAATTGTTTTTACGTTATTATGAGATAAATACAGGGTCTTATTTCAAAGTACTCGCTGTTTAAGGTTACTTAGTACCTAAATATCTTATACACAATGAATGCTAATCATTCCCTATCGTAATTCATGTTCCTGGCTTTCATTGTAAAACTAACCCTAAATGTCAATTGTAATTTATGTTAATTGGGTTGTTGTGAGATAAGTAGCAGGCTATGTAATATCTCTGCTACATATGGGGCAATGTTTCCTAAAGGAAAAATAAAACTCATAAAGTGGGCAAATGGATACAGTACAGTTGAATCAAAAAGACATGCGCACATACACACACAGATCAGGAAAGCAAAGATCAAATAGATGATGTGATAATATTCAATTTAAGGTTCATTTTAATTTACGTGGCTTGTTTCTGTTAGTTAGTTTTTGAATGTGCTGCATATTTCTGAAAACAAAAGCAGTTCGCGCTTCTTTAACTATATTGCTCTTTTCATCATCAGGCCTCACATCAGTGACGCCAGAAACCCTGGAAGACTGGGGTACTTGTGTGGCCACCGGCGTGGAGAAACTGGACCCCACGCGGGGCCGCCAGGTGCTGCTAGCGCTGGTACAACTGTGCACCCCGCAGCCGCGGCGAGGTGACAGCGACCCCGACATTGACACCTCCTTCAGTATCTGTGCTAGGCTTTACGCACTACAGGTAAGTGATCCTTAACATGTAAACGATAAGAACCAGAATCCTCTAGGAGTGGCTCTAAACTCGCGACCAGCCTTTGTCATGTGGCTTTATCATTTAGGTATCATGCCTTTACATTTTGTTTTATTTGTTTTGAGGTTAGGGAAGGAGGTTTTCTTTCGGTGACTAACACTTTGCACGGTGGAAATGAGTCTTGCGTAGTTCAGGATTTGATCACAAGCCTATCGAGATGGTTTTTTTATACTAAAGGTTCGTTTAAGACAGGTTTTTTTATAGAAACAGAATCGAATTTCTGCGATTTCTTTATCTGCGATGTAAATTCGATGATGTGAGCTAAACCATATCTCTCAATAATACGGTTTAGCTCAGCTCAGACGACGCTGAACAAATAGGAGCCTGAGTGAATATATGGGGTCTAATGAAATGTCAATTTCGGTTTTTTTTTAAACAGTATTTTGACGTGACAACAATCTTATAAATTGGTTTGCCGGGTGACACTTCAAGAAACTGCGTTACGCTCCGCTCACGTTATGCGCTCACAATGAGAGCGAGTGAGAGGCACGCGTCCCTTCCACTCGGGCATGGTTAGCCCGCCTAAGAGCGAGAGAGACAGACATAAAAAGTGAAAGGCACGCGTCCCTTCCACTCGAGCACAGTTAGCCCGCCTAAGAGCGAGAGAGACAGAGCGAGAGAGAGAGAGTGAGAGAGATAGGCATACACACCGGTTCATGTCTCGAAACCTACTATACGAATGAATATTCACATTAAAATTATTTTACCACTCAAAGTCGTTGTCACGTAAAACTTTCGCCCGTATACCGACTTTACAGGCAACCATTTTTTTGTTTTAAGTCTCTCAGGTGTAGAAATGGTCAAGCACACAAAACAGTATAGTGAATGTATTAGTGAGTTGTCTAAACGAGCCTCCGATCCAACAGAAGGGCATCGTTGAAGCCCGGCCTGAGTTGCCGCCGGAGGTACTCGAGATGGTCACATCATCAAGCAAGCGCTACACGGAGGCGGGTGGCGACACCCTGTTCCGTATGTGTGCTAGGCTTGATGCCCTCCAGGTGAGACCGAGGACACCATGTGAACACAGCATTATGCCGGTTGCACACATTTACACGTATTCACGTTATTTTATCGTGAAAAAACTACGGTTAATTCGCCCTTCTAGGCACGTCAGCGTTGTCGAATGAATCGTAGAATTTTTTCGATGAAAATGTCTGTGTTTAAGGGTCAAGTCACACCGAGACGCGACGCTCGACGTGCGACGCGCACATTTCAATAGGGCTACTCAAAATCTAACTCTATTTATGACGCAAAAAGATACACATTTGCATTATCGTCGTGTCACGTCGCGTCTCGGTGTGAACTGACCGTAAGCGGCATTAGTTACGCGCGCGCGTCTTTTGTTTCTTATTAGTTTTGGATCGCATGCAGTATTATGTCGTTCAACTCTTTTTTGTTCACTTTTTTTTTTCGAGAAAAATGTATAACAATGTTTCGTGTCTTTCCACAGAAATAGATAGGATTTTAAACACTGGGGTTTTTCTGTTGTGTGGTACATTTAATTCGAATTAATGTTTTGTTTTTCGTCAAGATTAGCGACATGTCTGTTGGTAGTTGTAATCGTTGGCAACCTTGCATCCTGCTTTTCATATTTTTGTTTATTAATGTATTTTTGTTTCGCCGTGAATGTTTGTTAGATAAAGGAAGTGTATTCTGCGTTGTAGTTTTTTTCCATGTTTTTTCTTAGAGTATTGGCTGCTGACTTTATAAATGTTTAGTCATTTTATTTTGTTTCGAATGAGATACATTTATTTTCGTAGGATGTGGATGATGTCTTTTTTTATTTATGTTAGTTACTTATTCAATAGGTCTAACTATTACAAGCGTTTTATTAGAAACTTTTACCTGCAGTTACTCTATACTGCATTTCGAATAATGGATACAAGATGCATATAGAACTAGCGGTTTTCTAGACCGAAGCCTATAAGTAAATAAATATGTTTGTAGCAAAACCTCCTTTTTTTTTCTTATGGGCCTGTCACACGCACATGCTTCACCACAGTTTAGTCTGCGCGCACTTGCCTGCGTGTGTAGTTGGGCGTTCAGTGTTGCCGACCTTGTATTGTTTTTTCATACCAGAACCTGCGCAGGCAAAACTGTGATGAAGCCTGTGCGTGTGGTAGTCCCATTACAATTTAAAGTTGCATGACAGTGATTCTGCTTAGCCTTACAATATGTAACTCGTCCTCTCACAGTTATTTGCTGTAATCAACCTTATTATTACTAGAATATAATGTAATTTTGACAGTTAAGCAAAATCGAAAATAATTGCACCATCTGAAGAGGAGCGTACATTAAGGTGAAAAGCTCGCTCCGCTCCTGTGGACAAGCAGCCATAAAGGCAGTTGTCCCACTGCAGGAATAGAAACGACCAACTTTGTATTACATATAAATTGCGTGTAAACAAAAGAGTTTTATAAATGTTTCATTGTATAGGGGGCGCTAGGCTCGCTTCGCTGGCGGGCGGCGCCGCTTGCTGCGATGATCCTGAAACGACTGGAGGAAGCCAACTTCATTCAGCACCCGTATCAGAACGTGCGGGAAACTGTGGGCAGGTAATGTGAAGAGGGATAAAAGTATTTTATCCTTAGTAAAGTATATAAATGAGTTTTTATATCCTGACAAATAACTACAGAAATAATAAAGGTTCCGATAAACACTTACGGGCACATCGTCGAACGTAAAATCATCCAATACGTTTTATAAAAGGTATACACAACATACACTATCAAATCATCCATTAATAAAGTATGGTCCGATAAAATAATTGTCTAAAATACGACTAAGTACCTACCTGCCCCGTTCACATTGAACCAGCGATGTTGATAGACGTTTTTGTTTGAAACGAGCTTTGCAATGTCTACTATCTAAAAATTAAAATCGTCCTTACGGCTACTATTTAATGATGTAATTCGAATAACTCACTTCGTCTTGCCAAACCTGTTTTGTTTTATATTGGCAGCGCCTTTATGTCGTAGTAGTAAGGATGATTATGACTTTTAGTTTATCGGTGACACAAATCGGTCGAATTGCATCGCATCGCGTCATGAGGAAACGCGCTTAGACAATTCACTGACAATGAATTCTCATGACTTCAACACATAAGCTTGATTGAACACACAGGCACAAACGATAACTTAATATTCTTCTTTCGGATATGAATAAGAGATCTTGGTTTACTGGTTACCGATAAAACATTTTTATCAAAACACCACTCAATTTTCCAATTCATGATCGAATGACGCATTCGCGGAGACTCGGTCAGTGAGAGGTGCGCGCGGGCGCACGTCAACGTCCCTATCGGCAACTGCGATCCTTCCCATGTGATATCTCGATATAATTTTTGTCATATTTTTAATGTAATACTGAATGCCCTCTTTGAATATGTATCTCGTTCAACTAAACATACTGTATATTTATTATTTAAAAAATCTATGTTGTAGCTTGTTGATGACAATCTTCGACACGGAACTGGTGTTCCCAAACGGGTACAGCGGTCCGGCTCCTCGCTTGGAGGAGTTCCTCAAGTCCGTGCAGCCGCGCCTCGCCGCTTTGTACGACGAGAATGGAGACATAGGTATGCATATCGATATCTTAAGTTGCTACATACGTAAATATAATGTATGCAGAGTAAGACCTGAAACGTAATTGTCATCGTCGTCAATCGTTGAATTCAACAAGCAAAAACCTGAAAAATAGGCCCTGTAGATAATAAAACTATTTGTTCAGTGTGAGAACCGAGCCCGCAACACATAGTATATTACGAAAAAGCTGCAGTATTGAAATTACTTCCATATTTCAGTGATTAAGACTGCAGCGTCGGCCGCAGCGGCGATGCAATGCAGTCCGCGCGAGGAGTCCTCGGACTGCAGCGACAGCACGTCGCGCGCGCTGCACTCGCTCGTGCGCGTGGACGTGGCCGAGGTGGCCGCGGTGGACGTGGCGCGGCTGTCGCCCGACCACACCCACCACGCGTCCGCCAATGAGGACGCGCCACAGGTAGCATATAACTTTTTGTTACTAACTCATTGCGCCTGACCACCACTCGGTTTATCGATTGCTTCTGTAAGATGATAAAGGGGACTGGAAGGACTCGTTAAAGCGGTCGGTGTATAGTTTTAAAAAACCGGTCGGACTAGCTAACGAAACCTTCCGTACCATTTTCCAGAAAAACCATTTAAATGTTTTCCTTGGAAGTGTTTACTTGTTTTACGCAGGAATTAAACGACAGTGGTAATTTCTCCACCGGGTTTTTGGCTTCAAATTTCAGTGGCTTACTAGGAATCTGGGCACTCTGTTACGCCATTTCTATCCTTGGCCAAGTGAAACGCATCGTGATATGTCCTCGGTCTACCACCACCAGTTTGGTCTCACCACCCTTTGGGTACAGAACCCTGAAAAACCCTGAAATAAAAACTAATGTTTCCGTATGTCCTCAGTCGGCTGAAGGTGGAGAGTCGTCAGACACGGAGGGCGGCGCGCGCGGCTCCCGCGTGGAGAAGCATCTGGTGGCGCGGCTGGACTCCGCGCTGCAGCTGGCCGGGGACACGGCCGCGCACGCGCCCAGGGACCACGCCAGGGCGCTCAATCTGCTCACCACGGGTATGACACTCTTACTAATAACTCAGCGCTATATTTTTCAATTTATATCTGATTATAATTCTGCGTCTGTGGGTAAAGTAACACATTTTCTTAAACTCCTTAATATTTTAAAAAATGACTTCTAATCGATGTCACGTAGATTTTAACTACAACATTTCTCTCCTTGTTTTAGTACTTCGCGGCTGCATGGGCGTGATAGTTCGCGGCGTGAACAGCAACACGGTGACGCAGTACTCCATGGTGAGCACGGCGTGCGCGCTGGCGGCCCGCGGCCCGCCGCAGCCGCACGACGAGCTGCCGCGTGCGGCCGCGGGGCTGCTGGCGTCGCTGGCGCTCGCGCACCACTCCGGCGCCGCCTTCGACACGGCGCTCAAGCATCTAGAGAAGCTGGCCGATGGTATGGCGTTCGTTTATATTTTATGATAATTTAAGCAAACTCTTGCTTGGCTCACTTCAAACCGAAAATTAGCCAACACCCGTAGGACAGTGGGACATAAATTGTGCCCTGAAACACTTTACCTTCGCTGTTATTACGTTACGGCTCAAAGGTAACGTTATCTAAACATCCATATCTCTAAATAACCCAATGTGCTCATTAGGTCGGTCCTGGTGGGCTCGTCTGGCCTGCATCGAATTCGCTCAGCCGCTGCTGTTCTACGGTCTGCCGATGTTGTGTGAACGCGCCGACCGCGCCGTCGCTACTGAGAAATTAACGCTCAAACTTATGAGAGATCCCAGACTCGAGGTAAGGAATACATTTTTACTTATGATAAGGTTCTATTTTTACAATGTGTCCAGTTTCGGTCTGAACAAACTTAAAGGGAAGATAGCTTGCTCAATTTTATCAATAAAATTATTCTACACTAGCGACCCGCCCCGGCTTCGCACGGGTGGACATTTATTTTTTTAGCTGTCTCACAATTTTAAATTCGTAATATCTTTGGAATGGATTGTCCGATTGGAATAAAATAAAAAGTAATTTATAGCTATTGAAACAATCTTACTCAATAAATAGTTTATTTGGATAAGGATTAGTATTTGACGATAATATGATCAATAAACATAGGCTAATAATTTTAATTACTTTTATTCTATGGAAAAGTGGTTATAATGGCTAAAATATAAATGTTTGGTTTATACTATCGCGGACTTTTTTGTAGGCATTATTAAGTTCTACAACTTTTCTATAGAAGTCAACCATACATCTCTAACCATTTAGGCAGCGTTCGCGAGAATCGTTAACGTACGGCAGTTTTTTCGACGCCTTACTCCACAATTTTCACTACCACGAAAAATCCTATCTATTTTCCGGGATGAAATATAGCCTATACGGATTCGGAAGAATCCTTCAAAGTAATGGTAAAAGAAATTTTGAAATCGGTCCAGTAGTTTTTGAGCCTATTCAATACAAACATACAAAAATACAAAGGTTTCCTCTTTATAATATTAGTATAAGTATACTAGCGACCGGCCCCGGCTTCGCACGGGTGGACATTTATTTTTTAAGCTCTCTGAAAAAATAAATTTCCGGGATAAAATATAGCCTATACGGATTCGGAAGAATCCCTCTAAGTAATGGTAAAAGAAATTTTGAAATCGGTCCAGTAGTTTTTGAGCCTATTCAATACAAACATACAAAAATACAAAGGTTTCCTCTTTATAATATTAGTATAGAGAAGTAAAGATGTGGGGTCGGGAACAAACCCCTACTGGTTCGGGAACAGACCCCTAATCCCCCATCTGTTTTTTACTGCTTTCAAACTACTAAAATTGTATACAGGTGAATATTTCAACTGGGCGTGAATGGCCAAATCCGAAACTACGACGAATATCGAAAAATGCTCAAAGGAGTCTCGAGGCCAATTTAGATGAAAGCAAAATGTGCATTATTGGATATTTGAAAAATCCTGGCCACGAATCGAACCTGTAGATTTAGGAAAAAAAAAACACGCTGTATTTTTACACCATTCGATACTTTCGCTAATAAGGATCAAATTTTGTAATGATATATGGCAAACTACAGGAAAGTGCTAATTTTTGGTAAAATACGAAAAAGAACGCAAACAATTTGTAGTAATCAACGAAACTCAAAACAACATAACCACCCCAACGCACACATTTAGTTCTTATTTCAATAATTTCGTTTTAACCTTGAGTAGATTAAAAAAAATTGAAATGAGTACACAGTGTTTTGAAAATGTAGAGTGCTGCGAGTGTCTACAATCAAGGCCATAGTTAAAAAACTTAATCAATTTATTAAACAATATAATTTTCCTTACCTTTGCCGTATATCATTACTTCCCAGAATTTGATCCTTGTTAGCGACACTATCTACTACAACTACTACTTTTTTTCCAAAATCAGCGGGTTCGATCCCTAGCCAGGATTATTGATTTTTCTAAAATCCAATGACGCAGTGTTAGTTTTCGTCAAAATCGGCCTCGAGACTCCTTTCAGCATTTTTCAATATTCTTTATAACTTTGGATATAGCCATCCACGCCCAGATGAAAAATTCATCCTGTATACTTGCATTCTTCTTCCTGGCGCTGTCCCATATCTATATATATAAAAGGAGAACTGACTGACTGACATATCAACGTACAGCCGAAACTACTGGGGGCTAGGAATGTGAAATTTTGCACACGGCTTCCTATTATAATGTAGGGGAGCACTAAGAAGGGGTTTTTGGAAATGTAACCTTTAAGGGGGTGAAAAGGGGCATTAGGAAAGTACGTAACCCACGCGGACGAAGTCGCGGGAAAAGTGCTAGTTATTTATAAGAATATTCTCCTTTTTTATTCATTGTCATTTCTTGAACACTTATATCTTTTCTATGGCACTCGTCTCACTCTCTGGCTTTTAACATTTATAGTGAACTAACAATTGGTCGTTTTCAGGTCCGTCAATCTGCAGCTAAACTTCTGACGGGATTGATGCACTGTCGCGCTCTGCCGGACGAGGAGCGCACCCTGCGCGCGCTGATGCTGCGCTGCCGCTCGGCTGCGCCGCTGGAGCGGCACTGCGGCGTGCTGGGGCTGTGCGGCTACCTGGCGTCGCGGCCCTACAGCCTGGGCGCGCGCCTGGGCGCCGTGCTGGCCGAGCTGGCGCGCCACACGGCCGCGCCCGACCCCGTGCCCGCCACCATCCGCGCGGCGCTGGCCGACTTCCGGCGCACGCACCAGGACGACTGGCCCAAGCACCGCGACCAGCTCACGGAGGAGGAGCTCGACCTGCTCGCCGACCTCACCTCGCCGCCCTCCTACTGCGCGTAAATCTACTACTTCTTATGTCTCATCTTTACGATAAGCGATTTAATTGTGATATTCAACAATAGCTTTATGTATGACACAAATTTTCGTTGCATAATTATTCCATAGTGGGATTTTTGATTTCGTGAACTTGCTAACTGTAATCGATATTGCCGTGGAATTATGTAATGAGCCAGCGGTAAATCAGTGTAATAGGAACGCCATAAATGTTGTAGTGGCTTAGTTATGTAAGTTACGATGTAATCATCGCATCACTTATATAATTACATATTTATATTGAATCTGTCATGGTGGTGGGCTCTACATCTCATTATAATATATTGTCCACAGTAGACACCGGTGACGGATTTAGGTATTAAGATGCTCTTAGAAATATTTTGATATTCTATTATTTTGTTTTCTAGTTTTATTGCACATTTTGTGATTTGTTTGGGAAAGGAGGAAAAAGGTTGAATTTTTAATTGATGGAAATAATTTTATCGCCTATTTTGTATGACAATGTTGTTACTTTGATCTTTAAAGACATTTTGTTCCATAAAAATAGATCTGTTTACATGGGTTAGGGATTTGTAAATACATGTATAAATATTTCTTTTCTAGGATGTTATATTAAATACTACATTCATACAACTGTATTTTTCTACAAATACTAAAAAAATACTATTTACCACTTATACAATTTATTTATAGGTACCCAAATTGATCAGCAAAAATTGCATGGAATATAACAATATCAAGAAATTCAGAGCATGTTACAAAAGATTATTTGTTTAAATTAAAACTAACATGAATAAATCCCCTAAGGCTATCTTCGGTCATCCACATCTGAAATAAGAAAAAATAGATTGTATTAATCTGAATTTTTATTAAAGAAGAAGAAACATTCTGACTGACTGATCAATGCATGAAATTTTGCATAAACTTAAATAAGGTAAGTGTATGTAGAACGGATTTAAGGAAATTCGTCCCAAAGGAGGGTTACAAATGGGGTGAAACTTTGTATGAAAATAAACTTCCGCCGGATTTACTTGGATATTTTGAACATGGCTTATCAATTACATTAATAAAACATATTTTACAAAACTTGTTAATTAAAATCCAAAAGGGGTAGTTGGAAATCATGGAGAAAATAGGAATGAAGTGAGCAGGGTGCTATAGTATATAGATGAATTTTTCAACTGGGTGTGGATATCTGAAATTATGAGGAATATTGACAAACTTTGAATGGAGTCTCGAGGCTGATTTTGAAAACTATGAAAACGAAAACTAAAACTGCTTGACTGGATATTAGAAAAATCAATCATCCTGGCTAGGAATTGAAATCAATGAAATTTAATAATTTAGAATAAATTATGGCTCAGTTGAAGTAAAGGAACATGGAAAAATAGCAATTTCATAAAAATCAGCTTCCCTAATTTGATCCTTATTAACAACACTATCAAATGGTGTAATAATACAGGATACTAACATTTAGCAGAAATGTCTGCTAAATATATTTGCACAGTTCAGCAAGTCATTTGTTTGTTACAGAGGGTAAAAAACTAAAGTCCCAATAAAATTATAGATGATTAAGATAACCCACCCACAGACCAACTTTTGATTAATTAAATGCAAATGCCAATTTATTCAGGTTTTACTAGGACTTGGCAAAACATGTTTTGACATTATCTCCATATTCATTAATTGCACTCATGTGAAGAATGGACAGAGGGTCTAAAACATCCACTCAATGCAATATTCCTAATGATTCTCTTCGTAAAGGTCATTGTCTATTTTTTATTCACATAGTAAATCTTGCTTAAATATTGCTAAGTCACTGTTTTTTAGACCTTCAGATTGCCATCTAGGTGCCCCATTCATTAACTGATCAAAATGGTTGATATTTCGGCTCCGAAATAAAGCAATAACAGATTATACTCACTTTTACCATCACAAGCTACAATTTTCACTTTATCAACTTTTGCAACTTCTTGAACTTCACGAAACTCCACATCATTCAACATGAATGTCCACACATTATCACAAAATCTGAAATACACATAGTTTAATTAGATAATGCACTAAAAAATACTGTAGAAAAATAGATGTATCTTCAAACCTGTAAGTATTTAATTTTCCTGCTTTGAAGGTTAGTCTTGACTTCACCCTGTTAGATAGCGCCTGATTTATAGATTTATCAAACTGCAATAGAACTTTCACGGCCAACGCCGGTGTTATCTGTCCATACTGAAAATTGAGAATTATAGATCATCTATCCACAAACCGTTACGGATGTACTATTAGTAAAAAATGTAAACAATACATACCTGTATCAATTCGTCAAGGCTCTCTTGTAACGTATTTCCGATCGTGGTATTTCTATACAATTGATATGACATTACTAATGATTATAGTTTATCTCTGAATATACAAATTATACTCAAATAACAAAAAGAGAAATCTGCAAATTATAAAACAATAATCTGCTATGTTCACAGTTTTTGTTAATGAAATAAATAATAGTGATGTGATGTGCCAATTGAGCGAAGTACCGATGCGATCGTACCGTAACCAATGAAACGAAGTGAAGTGAAAAACTACTTTGTCACTACTGTCAATGTCAAAATTCATGACTAAATATCATGCCGCGTACACACCGTTCCTTTCCATTCCAACTTGTTGGCCTTAGCTGGTCCTGTGATCAGCGCAGACCACATCGAACTGAAAACTGTTCGCGCATGGTCGAGCAATATTTTAAAGAACTTCACGACCATACAGGCCTCATGCTCGACCATACAGGCGTCATGCTCGGTCGATCGTGAGCAAGCTCCGTTGAAAATGATCTGGGTTGCCAGGCAGGCGTGCATGGACCAGTTTTGATGCCAAAATTCGACGTTAGCAGACGAATGTAATATGCTGGATTAAGAGTAATTTGGGGGTTTTTTGATATAGGAAAACGCGAAGAATAAAAAAGCAAGACCCTGTACAGTCACGAGCAATAATATGTATACACTTCACGGAATTAAAAAGCGATATTCTCTTACCATATTGATTGTACTTTTGCGTTTTCATGAACCTCCTATTTTCAAAGCCATGTTATTACGAAATGGGTCTTATTTCAAAGTAGAAACCAGTATTTCACGAGAAAATCGCGTTTGAATTGTGCATGTATCTAATATGAACTAGAATGAGTTTCCGAGTTATTTTAACTGCTTCCTCTGTGGGAGGAAGACAAGAGATATTAAGCTCGATAGTGGCCACCGAATTCAAGAATTACTTATACCTGAGGGCATTAAATGACACCTCTTTAGCTGGAGGCCCATATCACCTCAAGATGCAGATTTCACTTGGCTTTGTTCATCGTAGATGGTGTAAAAAACGCCTTTTCATAAAGGAGTGGAACGTGTATAAGGCACCATAAATATTAGTTCCTCTTTTCCCCGTAACCTCTGTGTGTCGCTTCAGTATTTAGATAGAAACATTATCAGAAAAAAACGCTAATGAACTTTTTAATTTTTTTGATAGATTTTGCATCCCTGGTTTGACTTCTATAAATAGAGTTACTTTTAATAATAAAAACATGAATTAATATATTATTTGAAAGTCCGTCCAAAACGGACGATATGTGATGAGAATTTTAGTCTGTGGAACTCTTATGTCAAGATGAATGTCTGTGATGTAAATCTATGGTTTGTTGAACTGTCATTATAATAAAATTATCTCACGTGTGTACGGAAAGTCTTTTACTAAACAATAAATCCACACGATATTTCAAAAGATGGTGAAGGGAGGGTCTAAAAAGACTGCTACTGCTTTCTGGATCTTTGGCGATATCAAATACAACTTTCCAAATGCGAAAAGGCAACAATGATTTTCCCAATTTACAAAAATTCAAGAGCAGATACCTCGAAAAATTATACAGCATATCAAATGTTCACTGAATAAAACTTATGGGAAATTTATACAGCTTTTATTTTGTTCATACATGCTATGCCGCTCGGATGCATGGTTTCCGAGATATAAGCAAAAAACAAAAAATGGTACCTAGTCGACCCCCCCCCCCCTTCCCCACAGCACAAAGGCTAGAGGCTTTTGATAATTATGTTCACTTCCTAATTATTCTACACAAAGTTACGTAATCAAAAATTGTGTTCCAAGAATTTCCCTCTAGCTTGTTTTGAGCATTCATTGACTGGGCTTATAAGCGAGTATTTGCGTACTACTCTTGTTTGGATTGGAAGACATTAGTAAAAAAGTGACTTCCAATCTAAAGTCGATTAGTTACGATTGTTACGAATGCGTGTCCATGAGTGCTAATATATTACACGGTATTTAGAGACCCTAACACTGAATACGACGTAAAAAAAAGGGACCATAACGCGTATGAAAATATGATATCGACGCTACAGGCGCTAGTGTAGCGTGAGGAAACGAAATGTTAAACCTCACTGTTTGCGAGTAAGCTTTTTTATCGTGGTAAAATCATCAAATGAGTCCTTTCACTCAGGACCGGATGGAAGGGGCTGTCAGAGTAGTACTGACTAAAATTCACGGTGTTCCTGCAATAGGCCTATGCGTTCCAGGGTCACGGTAACCAGATAAGACAGTCCCGCGACCCCGGCAGGATTTGGCTCTCTCAGGGGGCCCCGTCACAGTGGTGACAGGTCTTTGAGCCTATACACACCATGTTTTAGACGCGTGTCTAGGAAACGCGCGTCGACGGTGCACTTTTATCAAACAGAGCAGTTTGTTGTCGTTTATATCGCATCAAACGCGCGGCAACGGCGCGTCTATTTTGATACAAACGCGTGACACCGACGCACCTACGCGACGCACCGCGCTTTTGAGTATTTGAATTTATACAAGTGTGCAAAGGTCTACAGGCTGCGTCTGACTTGCGTGCGTATTGCGTCTGTATCGCTACACACGCGCATCAATGGCGGGTTTAAAAAAAGTGGTGTGCATAGGCCCTTTGATGCGCGCGTGAAACTCTACGCATCGTCGTTCCGGGCATGGCCCATGATTAGATGGCGAGTCACCCTTTACTCGTCGTCCGCATGCACGTGCCTACGGCAGCTGGAAATCATTTTGCGACGTCCGATGCCGTGTGTGTCTCGGGGTTTCAACCCCGAGACAATGGATTAGGAAACAGTGAGTCCTAGTACAGTTTTATCACACAAGTATGAGTCACAGACCAGTTTGTCGATCATTGTCGATCTACGACTGTTGTACGATCAAGAAAAATAAATTATTACTACCGTTTTCTCAAATAATAAAAATACAAATATATTATGTAGCTGAACCATAAACTATTGAGTTTTACATTTCGATATGTACTCTGTGGTACTAGGTACTTCCTTCCGAAAAGTTTTAAAAGTCAAGGATCAGCTTGAAATGGAAACTTGATTTCCCGCCTGATCTAATTTAATGATTTATAAAATAATAATTACGTATAAGTTATACCGTGTATTTTCAATTCTGTTTTAAAATCAGTCCAATTTTTAAAATTCAACGTTCATCTTTAAAGTTTCAAATTCGCGTACAGAAATCCAAAGTGTCCTAAGTTTTATATGATAGCAGTTGAAACCTGTGCTAAAAACCTACGATCCAGTAGCAAAGCTAGCAGGTAATCAGGCAGGTGGGTACTTATCAACTTAATAACTCTATCCATCAATATTTTGTTCATTTACCACTAATATACGTTTGAAAAGTATGTGGCACTTTAATATATCTGCAACTGAAGAAAAAATCTGTGGCATCGACTCCCAAGTATTCCCAGTAAATACATATATACACATGGGACAAAAGCAGGCAGACTGATGAAAAAAGTAGTTTTGGTAGTCACCCCTACCTCATTATTGTTTTCATTATGCAGTTTAAATTATTTTTATGAACTGATCTTTATGAAATAACTTGCAGTCATTTTATTTCTTACTATATTTTGCCACCGCCTTTGACCCCTCACCCCCACCCCTTTATTGCCTAGGTCACTCAGGACCAAAGCAGCTTTCAACTGGTGAAAGAATTTTTGAAATCTGTCACAGACAAAAATACAAATCCTTCCTCTTTATAATATGAGTTTAGATTCTCCAGTCTTGACAAGAACTATTATGAATTTCAATTCATGAAAACCCAAATATAAAACATGACACCAAGTGCAAATACCAAGTATGCAAGTTACTGTATACACAGCTTAGTAAATGCATGGGTGTATCTAGAGATATTTTCTAGGGCCTGGCCTCCTCCGGGCTTCAACTTCAGAAAATGCATTTTAGTTAAGTAATGCCAATACTCAACTGTTTTTGTGTACCCACAGGTTTATAATTTTGTAGCTTTAACAGGACCATTCTATTTATTTCTGTTGTTTTTAGTATGTTGTTATAGCAGCAACAGAAATAGATCATTTGTGAAAATTTCAGCTGTCTATCAGCATTCATGAGATACTTCGTGGTTACAGATAGACAGATGGATGGGTGAACAGGGTGTTAGCAATAGGGTGTTAGCAATAGGGTCCCGTTTTACTATGTTTTACGTTTTTTAGTTACTTTTTACATAGTAGCAGATATTTCCACAGCACTTTCTACAAAATTTAAAAAAAAAAAGAAAACACCCCCACACTAGCAATTTCTCATGTGTTGTGGGTGCATTTACCAACATATAAACTAACATACACAAACACCCAGACCCAAAACAACTACTTTTCGATCATACAAATATTTGCTTCAGGTGGGAATCGAACCCGAGACACGCAGCGCAGCAGTCCAATCGCTCAGCCACTGTGCCAACTGTGTTGTAAACAAACATATTTAATTCAATTACACAAACAAACAGGTTTAATTCAATTCTGTGTACACACACATATTCATTTATTTTTAGACAAACTATCAACTTAGAAGAAATTTCACAAGAGTAAAAGTTGTCAGGAATATCAACCACATCATATAAAAAAAATCACATCGATATTTGAACTTTGTTGCTCACGTCCACTAATGATCAGTATGGGCCCACTGTGCGTCGTGGTATTTAACTAAAATTGTGGGTACTGGAAAAGGGACTGAGTTTCTTTTGAGTTTGTAACTATGTAGGATTGTCTATACATCGCATAGCTCGAGCTGCGCATTCTTTCATTCTTCGCACAGCTACCTTGAGGCGGCGCATCTTCGTAGCTCACCACCCTCGCTCTGCTACATAGCTTAGCATCAGTGGAAAGGGGTCACATAGTTACGTAGTTTAGCTTTCTCATTTTCGCAGCACAGCTGCATAGCACATCTTTTGTGAAAAAGCTGCACTGAAGAAAAGAGATGTTGCAGTGGCAACACACTCTGTCAGCTTTATGATACTTTTGATTTCATCCTTATTGTTCTAGTAAAATTACAGGCATTGACTAATTAATCCCCATGAATTAAAATATAGGTAACAAAAAACCATTATTTTTTTCTTACAAGTTTATTATTTTCTATTAGATACACTGATTTATCTTCATCTTCTTCGCCGCCTGGTCCATCTTCATCTTCTTCGCCGCCTGGTCCCTCTTCATCTACTTCGCCGCCTGGTCCGTCTTCGTCTTCTTCGCTTCCTGGTCCATCTTCGTCTTCTTCGCCGCCTGCTCCATCTTTATCTTCTTCGCCGCCTGGTCCCTCTTCATCGGATGATTCTTCTACGCCTCTGCTGCTTGGATGTTCTGTACTGCCGTATAGATCTGTAACGCAAAAATTGACCAGCTTAGCAATATTTTGGTAGAAAGGCGGAAGGAATTTATTCCGAAAAGTAAGACAATATAGGGTGCGATCGGCTAGTTTCCAGCATCAGTAAATTGCAAATTCAATTAATCCGTCGGTTAGAGGTTTGAAAATAATTGACACGTATTTCTTATTTTGTCAAATTGGTGAATATTTACAAAGATAAAAAGCATACAAATTAGAAAGTTAAAGTTTTAGTTTAGTTAATTTGTAAAGTCAGGACACACTAAACATGACACCACGGCATGCCTTATTGTGAATTTTAAAAGATCGTAAATTGGTTAGTTATGGTTTACGTAACAACGCATCAAATATTTTTGATAATTTAGCTGAGGGACCAATTACATATTTTTTTATACACTATCCTATGCTAAGACGAGAATTTTATTATGATTTTTTATATACCTACCTACTATGTGTTTAGTGTTGTCTTTATTTCATCACTTCACCTCTTCTTTGCGTTTATTCTATTCCTGTCTTGCTCTCCTCCGCCTTATTTATTTTCGCCTTTTGAAATATCGTGTGGATTTATTGTTTAGTAAAAGACTTTCCGTACACACGTGAGATAATTTTATTGTAATGACAGTTCAACAAACCATAGATTTACATCACAGACATTCATCTTGACATAAGAGTTCCACAGACTAAAATTCTCTTCACATATCGTCCGTTTTGGACGGACTTTCAAATAATATATTATTCATGTTTTTATTATTAAAAGTAACTCTATTTATAGAAGTCAAACCAGGGATGCAAAATCTATCAAAAAAATTAAAAAGTTCATTAGCGTTTTTTTCTGATAATGTTTCTATCTAAATACTGAAGCGACACACAGAGGTTACGGGGAAAGGAGGAACTAATATTTATGGTGCCTTATACACGTTCCACTCCTTTATGAGAAGGCGTTTTTTACACCACCCCTCAACATAATATTTTCCTGTTTTCCCTGTTTAAAAACACAAATATTAAAACATTTAATTCTGACTAAATTGTTAGTGATGCATTTTATACTGGCACATTCAAATACTTAACTTACTCCTTTATTTTTAACAGAATTTAACTCTAAAAATGCATGACCAACATTACATAGATTATGTGCATAGCCCTATATTCTTAAAAAATTAACTTAACAAACTTCTCAAAAACAGTTTTTCCTAACGGCTTAGTTAACAAATCCGCCAAATTATCCTGCGTTTTAATATACTTTACTGAAATACACTTATCCTTTATTTTGTCCATAATGAAGTGATACCTAATATCCAAGTGCTTTAACCTTTTATTATTTTCATTATTATAAACAAGTTTTATTGCTGACTGGTTGTCTTCATACAAGATCACTTCATTACCGACAACATCAAAGTCACACAACAAATTTTTCAACCAACATGCTTCTGAAATAGCCATACTTAATGCAATATATTCAGACTCAGTGGAGGATAATGACACACTAAGTTGTTTTTTACAACACCATACTACAGTACAATCAAATATTTTAAACAAATAACCAGTGGTAGATTTTCTATCTTGTGTGTCACCGGCCCAATCTGCATCAACAAAGCCTTGCAATTCTGTGGATGTGCTATTATATATCAAAGAGTAATTTAATGTACCTTTTATATACCTTAGAATACGTTTCAATGCCTTGTACAACATAATACTAGCACAGTGTTGGTACCTACTGAGGAAACAAACTGATACACATAGATCTGGTCTTGTACCACAAACTGCATACATTAAACTGCCTATGAGTTGTCTACACTTTTTCTCTATTTCTGGACTTTCAGATTTTTCCCTTTTTAGTATTTCAAACTTAAAGTTTTGGTCTATTGGAGTAGAAACTGGTTTGCAATCTGACATATTATAATGCTCTAAAACTTTAGTAAGATATGTTTTCTGACTAATTACCATTGTACCTTTCTTTTGATCAATATCGATACCCAAATAACATTTGGCCAAACCTAAGTCTTTCATCTTAAAGTTATTGCTTAGCTCGCTTTTAAAATCTTCCAAAACCTTGTTTTCAGTGCAAAACATAAGAATATCATCAACAAATAGCAAAACATATAGCATACATTCATTTACCTTTCTGAAATATAAGCAATGATCATTTTTAGATTTACTGAAATTTTCTTTACTCATGAAGTCATCAAACTTTTTATTCCAATATTTAGGAGACTTTTTCAAACCATACAATGATTTATTTAACTTGCATGTTTCACCGCTTGGTAACTTTATGTATACACTCTCATCTATGTCACCATGTAAAAAAGCACCTATAACATCCATCTGATGAACTGAAAGTTGAAGTTTATTTGCAACTGCTATAAAAACTCTAAAAGTAGGCAATTTAGCCACAGGAGAATATACTTCTAAATCACAATCAGACTGTTCAAAGCCTCTTGCTACCAACCTAGCTTTATATACTTTATTAGTACCTACTTGTTTAACTTTAAAAACCCATTTACTAGAAATTACTTTATTCCCCTCTGGTACGCTATTTACTTCTGTCCATGTGTTATTTTCTCTCAGAGTATCTAGCTCAGTCTTCATAGCAATCTTCCACTCTTCCTTTTCTTCAGAGTCAAGCGCTTCCTTTAGAGTAGCTGGCTCTGTACCGATGGATAGAAGGTTTGTTTCGTAGTCATCTAGCCTTGATGGTTTCTTTATTGCTCTGCCTCTCCGTGAATGTGTTGATACTTGAGGTGTTTCTTCTGCCTCTTCTTCTGTTTCTTCTGAATTTAGAATTTCCTCTGTTTGTACTTCTGTATTTTCATCAAGATCTGATAACTGTGTTACATCTTCTTCACCTTCCTCATTAAAACTGTGATATTCTTCTCTTATTTCATCCTCTTTATTATTTATTTCTTCTTTTAATAATAATGGGGTTATATTATTATGATCTTGAAAAGTATTACCTAGCTTTTGACTACTAAAATTGCCTTTCAGGAATGTTACCTCTCTTTTAATCAAAACATCATTTTTATGGGGAAAATAAATTCTAAAACCTTTTGTTGTTTCACTATAACCTACAAAGTATCCTATTTCAGCTTTGCTATCCCATTTTTTGCGATAATGATCTGGAATGTGTACACCTACCTTTGAACCAAATACTTTTAAATTGTTTATATCATATAATCCCTTTTTATACCAGAGCTCATACGGAGTTACATTTTTAATCCTACTTTTACCAGTTCTGTTTATAACGTATACAGCTGTATTGACAGCTTCAGCCCATAGAGACTTATTTAAATTACTTGATAACAATATTGTTCTAGCCGCTTCAGTTATTGTACGCATTTCACGTTCTATGCAACCGTTTTGTTGGGGTGTGTACGGAGCACTATTTTGGTGTACAATACCTAAATGATTGAAGAGAGACTTCACCTCTTTGTTCATAAATTCTAAACCACAATCGGATCTTATTATTTCAATTTTATATTCTAAGTTTTTAGTAACAAAATTTAAAAAAGTTTTAATTTTATCAACTGTTTCAAACTTATTTTTCAGAAAATAAACCGTTCTATACTTTGAAAAGTCATCCTTTATGAGTAGATAATATCTTGATCCACCTAATGATATTGTTTCCATCGGTCCGCATAAATCCATATGTAGCCATTGACCGGGCCTATCTGCCCTATTTATACTTATAGGAAACGGTCTCTTATGTAACTTACCCAAAAGACATGGCTCACATGTTATTTCCTTTTGTTTACTAACACTGAAATCTATATCATATTTATTTAACATGTTTTTTACCTGTTCAATATCCTGGTGGCACATTTTTTCATGCCATTCAGATAAACTGTCACTTGATTTACCAACACAAGCATTTTGAATTTTATTAGACCTAAACTTCATTATAAACAAGTTATTTTTCCTATATGCTAGTGCACAAACATTTTTACTGTTATTTTTCCTCAAATAACACATTTTACTATTAATTGTTAAAACATAACCTCTATCTGTAGTTGAACTTGCTGAAAATAGATTCATCTTGATGCTGGGGACATGTAAAACGTTATTTAATGTTGTATTTATCCATTGTTTACCTGTAAATGCTTCTAAAGAAATAACTCCAATACCAACGGCTTGTATGATTTTGCCGTCTCCAATAACTATGGATCTAGGGCATTCTAGTTTTTTATAGTCTATAAACATATCATAATCATAACACATGTGCTCTGAAGCTCCACTATCCATTACCCAACAATTATCACTTTCTAATTGACTGTAAAACAATGATGATAGCTCGAACACAGAGAATGCATTGCCTTGTTTAATTTTGTTTACATCTTGACTTTTCTCGCTTTTATTTTTAAACCAACAATCTGAACTTTTATGATTATTCTTCTTACAGAACTTACAACTAGTATTATTAATTATTGTACCTCTACTTTTCGATTTGCACTCCTTTTTCAGATGTCCCACTTTTCCACACCGATAGCATTTTCTATTAGACTTGTGTACAAACGCAGATGACTCATCTTCTTTGTTTTTGGCTGAGGCGCGTTGCTCTTCGATCAGTAATCGCGCTGTTAACTGGTCCATGGTCCTTTTTTCTGCTGGCACCGATTCCCACGCTGACACAAAGTGCTGAAATTGTGATGGCAGAGATGAAGTTATCTTTGTGATGGCCATAGTTTGACTCACTTCAGCGTTGAGATTCTTCAGTTTGCTCAGGAGAGACTCGAACCTTCCCAGGAACTCTGACACGGTTTCCCTTTCTTCAAATTTCATTGAAAAGAACTTCTGCTGAAGTATATGCACAGACAGCTCGCCTCGCTGTTCAAATATTGTATGTAGCTTATCCCAAATCTCTTTTGACGTCTTGCAGCTTAATATTTGTGGTATAACCTTTTCAGATATGTTTGTTACCAACATACCTTGAGCTTTTGAATCTTTCTGCATCCATTTCTCCTGATCCTCGTCGGCCTTGAACGTGCCTTCAACGACGTCTAAGAGACCCATAGCTCTTAGTAAAACGCGTATTTTGAAACACCACGCTGTCCAATTTTGTACACCTTGAAGCTGCTGAAAGCTCTGTCCAGAAGCCATATTTTCGACGGAATCCATCGCCCGTATTATTGTTGCTTTACCGCAATTACCAGATTTATCAGAATCTGAGCCGGCGACCGCCACACCTGGTCAGACAGCCCTGGCCGACGTATGTTTATGTAGCTACTTTACCGCAGCGTTTCTTGATAAAAAACCAATCCAGCACGATTATTAGGCCGTAAGTCTGTGTCTGGGCCCATAACCTTTTGAAATATCGTGTGGATTTATTGTTTAGTAAAAGACTTTCCGTACACACGTGAGATAATTTTATTGTAATGACAGTTCAACAAACCATAGATTTACATCACAGACATTCATCTTGACATAAGAGTTCCACAGACTAAAATTCTCTTCACATATCGTCCGTTTTGGACGGACTTTCAAATAATATATTATTCATGTTTTTATTATTAAAAGTAACTCTATTTATAGAAGTCAAACCAGGGATGCAAAATCTATCAAAAAAATTAAAAAGTTCATTAGCGTTTTTTTCTGATAATGATTCTATCTAAATACTGAAGCGACATACAGAGTATACGGGGAAAAAAAGAAACCAATATTTATAGTGGCCTTACACACGTTCCGCTCCCTTATGAGAAGGCGTTTTTTACACCACCCCTCAACATAATATTTTCCTGTTTTCCCTGTTTAAAAACACAAATATTAAAACATTTAATTCTGACTAAATTGTTAGTGATGCATTTTATACTGGCACATTCAAATACTTAACTTACTCCTTTATTTTTAACAGAATTTAACTCTAAAAATGCATGACCAACATTACATAGATTATGTGCATAGCCCTATATTCTTAAAAAATTAACTTAACAAACTTCTCAAAAACAGTTTTTCCTAACGGCTTAGTTAACAAATCCGCCAAATTATCCTGCGTTTTAATATACTTTACTGAAATACACTTATCCTTTATTTTGTCCATAATGAAGTGATACCTAATATCCAAGTGCTTTAACCTTTTATTATTTTCATTATTATAAACAAGTTTTATTGCTGACTGGTTGTCTTCATACAAGATCACTTCATTACCGACAACATCAAAGTCACACAACAAATTTTTCAACCAACATGCTTCTGAAATAGCCATACTTAATGCAATATATTCAGACTCAGTGGAGGATAATGACACACTAAGTTGTTTTTTACAACACCATACTACAGTACAATCAAATATTTTAAACAAATAACCAGTGGTAGATTTTCTATCTTGTGTGTCACCGGCCCAATCTGCATCAACAAAGCCTTGCAATTCTGTGGATGTGCTATTATATATCAAAGAGTAATTTAATGTACCTTTTATATACCTTAGAATACGTTTCAATGCCTTGTACAACATAATACTAGCACAGTGTTGGTACCTACTGAGGAAACAAACTGATACACATAGATCTGGTCTTGTACCACAAACTGCATACATTAAACTGCCTATGAGTTGTCTACACTTTTTCTCTATTTCTGGACTTTCAGATTTTTCCCTTTTTAGTATTTCAAACTTAAAGTTTTGGTCTATTGGAGTAGAAACTGGTTTGCAATCTGACATATTATAATGCTCTAAAACTTTAGTAAGATATGTTTTCTGACTAATTACCATTGTACCTTTCTTTTGATCAATATCGATACCCAAATAACATTTGGCCAAACCTAAGTCTTTCATCTTAAAGTTATTGCTTAGCTCGCTTTTAAAATCTTCCAAAACCTTGTTTTCAGTGCAAAACATAAGAATATCATCAACAAATAGCAAAACATATAGCATACATTCATTTACCTTTCTGAAATATAAGCAATGATCATTTTTAGATTTACTGAAATTTTCTTTACTCATGAAGTCATCAAACTTTTTATTCCAATATTTAGGAGACTTTTTCAAACCATACAATGATTTATTTAACTTGCATGTTTCACCGCTTGGTAACTTTATGTATACACTCTCATCTATGTCACCATGTAAAAAAGCACCTATAACATCCATCTGATGAACTGAAAGTTGAAGTTTATTTGCAACTGCTATAAAAACTCTAAAAGTAGGCAATTTAGCCACAGGAGAATATACTTCTAAATCACAATCAGACTGTTCAAAGCCTCTTGCTACCAACCTAGCTTTATATACTTTATTAGTACCTACTTGTTTAACTTTAAAAACCCATTTACTAGAAATTACTTTATTCCCCTCTGGTACGCTATTTACTTCTGTCCATGTGTTATTTTCTCTCAGAGTATCTAGCTCAGTCTTCATAGCAATCTTCCACTCTTCCTTTTCTTCAGAGTCAAGCGCTTCCTTTAGAGTAGCTGGCTCTGTACCGATGGATAGAAGGTTTGTTTCGTAGTCATCTAGCCTTGATGGTTTCTTTATTGCTCTGCCTCTCCGTGAATGTGTTGATACTTGAGGTGTTTCTTCTGCCTCTTCTTCTGTTTCTTCTGAATTTAGAATTTCCTCTGTTTGTACTTCTGTATTTTCATCAAGATCTGATAACTGTGTTACATCTTCTTCACCTTCCTCATTAAAACTGTGATATTCTTCTCTTATTTCATCCTCTTTATTATTTATTTCTTCTTTTAATAATAATGGGGTTATATTATTATGATCTTGAAAAGTATTACCTAGCTTTTGACTACTAAAATTGCCTTTCAGGAATGTTACCTCTCTTTTAATCAAAACATCATTTTTATGGGGAAAATAAATTCTAAAACCTTTTGTTGTTTCACTATAACCTACAAAGTATCCTATTTCAGCTTTGCTATCCCATTTTTTGCGATAATGATCTGGAATGTGTACACCTACCTTTGAACCAAATACTTTTAAATTGTTTATATCATATAATCCCTTTTTATACCAGAGCTCATACGGAGTTACATTTTTAATCCTACTTTTACCAGTTCTGTTTATAACGTATACAGCTGTATTGACAGCTTCAGCCCATAGAGACTTATTTAAATTACTTGATAACAATATTGTTCTAGCCGCTTCAGTTATTGTACGCATTTCACGTTCTATGCAACCGTTTTGTTGGGGTGTGTACGGAGCACTATTTTGGTGTACAATACCTAAATGATTGAAGAGAGACTTCACCTCTTTGTTCATAAATTCTAAACCACAATCGGATCTTATTATTTCAATTTTATATTCTAAGTTTTTAGTAACAAAATTTAAAAAAGTTTTAATTTTATCAACTGTTTCAAACTTATTTTTCAGAAAATAAACCGTTCTATACTTTGAAAAGTCATCCTTTATGAGTAGATAATATCTTGATCCACCTAATGATATTGTTTCCATCGGTCCGCATAAATCCATATGTAGCCATTGACCGGGCCTATCTGCCCTATTTATACTTATAGGAAACGGTCTCTTATGTAACTTACCCAAAAGACATGGCTCACATGTTATTTCCTTTTGTTTACTAACACTGAAATCTATATCATATTTATTTAACATGTTTTTTACCTGTTCAATATCCTGGTGGCACATTTTTTCATGCCATTCAGATAAACTGTCACTTGATTTACCAACACAAGCATTTTGAATTTTATTAGACCTAAACTTCATTATAAACAAGTTATTTTTCCTATATGCTAGTGCACAAACATTTTTACTGTTATTTTTCCTCAAATAACACATTTTACTATTAATTGTTAAAACATAACCTCTATCTGTAGTTGAACTTGCTGAAAATAGATTCATCTTGATGCTGGGGACATGTAAAACGTTATTTAATGTTGTATTTATCCATTGTTTACCTGTAAATGCTTCTAAAGAAATAACTCCAATACCAACGGCTTGTATGATTTTGCCGTCTCCAATAACTATGGATCTAGGGCATTCTAGTTTTTTATAGTCTATAAACATATCATAATCATAACACATGTGCTCTGAAGCTCCACTATCCATTACCCAACAATTATCACTTTCTAATTGACTGTAAAACAATGATGATAGCTCGAACACAGAGAATGCATTGCCTTGTTTAATTTTGTTTACATCTTGACTTTTCTCGCTTTTATTTTTAAACCAACAATCTGAACTTTTATGATTATTCTTCTTACAGAACTTACAACTAGTATTATTAATTATTGTACCTCTACTTTTCGATTTGCACTCCTTTTTCAGATGTCCCACTTTTCCACACCGATAGCATTTTCTATTAGACTTGTGTACAAACGCAGATGACTCATCTTCTTTGTTTTTGGCTGAGGCGCGTTGCTCTTCGATCAGTAATCGCGCTGTTAACTGGTCCATGGTCCTTTTTTCTGCTGGCACCGATTCCCACGCTGACACAAAGTGCTGAAATTGTGATGGCAGAGATGAAGTTATCTTTGTGATGGCCATAGTTTGACTCACTTCAGCGTTGAGATTCTTCAGTTTGCTCAGGAGAGACTCGAACCTTCCCAGGAACTCTGACACGGTTTCCCTTTCTTCAAATTTCATTGAAAAGAACTTCTGCTGAAGTATATGCACAGACAGCTCGCCTCGCTGTTCAAATATTGTATGTAGCTTATCCCAAATCTCTTTTGACGTCTTGCAGCTTAATATTTGTGGTATAACCTTTTCAGATATGTTTGTTACCAACATACCTTGAGCTTTTGAATCTTTCTGCATCCATTTCTCCTGATCCTCGTCGGCCTTGAACGTGCCTTCAACGACGTCTAAGAGACCCATAGCTCTTAGTAAAACGCGTATTTTGAAACACCACGCTGTCCAATTTTGTACACCTTGAAGCTGCTGAAAGCTCTGTCCAGAAGCCATATTTTCGACGGAATCCATCGCCCGTATTATTGTTGCTTTACCGCAATTACCAGATTTATCAGAATCTGAGCCGGCGACCGCCACACCTGGTCAGACAGCCCTGGCCGACGTATGTTTATGTAGCTACTTTACCGCAGCGTTTCTTGATAAAAAACCAATCCAGCACGATTATTAGGCCGTAAGTCTGTGTCTGGGCCCATAACCTTTTGAAATATCGTGTGGATTTATTGTTTAGTAAAAGACTTTCCGTACACACGTGAGATAATTTTATTGTAATGACAGTTCAACAAACCATAGATTTACATCACAGACATTCATCTTGACATAAGAGTTCCACAGACTAAAATTCTCTTCACATATCGTCCGTTTTGGACGGACTTTCAAATAATATATTATTCATGTTTTTATTATTAAAAGTAACTCTATTTATAGAAGTCAAACCAGGGATGCAAAATCTATCAAAAAAATTAAAAAGTTCATTAGCGTTTTTTTCTGATAATGTTTCTATCTAAATACTGAAGCGACACACAGAGGTTACGGGGAAAGGAGGAACTAATATTTATGGTGCCTTATACACGTTCCACTCCTTTATGAGAAGGCGTTTTTTACACCACCCCTCAACATAATATTTTCCTGTTTTCCCTGTTTAAAAACACAAATATTAAAACATTTAATTCTGACTAAATTGTTAGTGATGCATTTTATACTGGCACATTCAAATACTTAACTTACTCCTTTATTTTTAACAGAATTTAACTCTAAAAATGCATGACCAACATTACATAGATTATGTGCATAGCCCTATATTCTTAAAAAATTAACTTAACAAACTTCTCAAAAACAGTTTTTCCTAACGGCTTAGTTAACAAATCCGCCAAATTATCCTGCGTTTTAATATACTTTACTGAAATACACTTATCCTTTATTTTGTCCATAATGAAGTGATACCTAATATCCAAGTGCTTTAACCTTTTATTATTTTCATTATTATAAACAAGTTTTATTGCTGACTGGTTGTCTTCATACAAGATCACTTCATTACCGACAACATCAAAGTCACACAACAAATTTTTCAACCAACATGCTTCTGAAATAGCCATACTTAATGCAATATATTCAGACTCAGTGGAGGATAATGACACACTAAGTTGTTTTTTACAACACCATACTACAGTACAATCAAATATTTTAAACAAATAACCAGTGGTAGATTTTCTATCTTGTGTGTCACCGGCCCAATCTGCATCAACAAAGCCTTGCAATTCTGTGGATGTGCTATTATATATCAAAGAGTAATTTAATGTACCTTTTATATACCTTAGAATACGTTTCAATGCCTTGTACAACATAATACTAGCACAGTGTTGGTACCTACTGAGGAAACAAACTGATACACATAGATCTGGTCTTGTACCACAAACTGCATACATTAAACTGCCTATGAGTTGTCTACACTTTTTCTCTATTTCTGGACTTTCAGATTTTTCCCTTTTTAGTATTTCAAACTTAAAGTTTTGGTCTATTGGAGTAGAAACTGGTTTGCAATCTGACATATTATAATGCTCTAAAACTTTAGTAAGATATGTTTTCTGACTAATTACCATTGTACCTTTCTTTTGATCAATATCGATACCCAAATAACATTTGGCCAAACCTAAGTCTTTCATCTTAAAGTTATTGCTTAGCTCGCTTTTAAAATCTTCCAAAACCTTGTTTTCAGTGCAAAACATAAGAATATCATCAACAAATAGCAAAACATATAGCATACATTCATTTACCTTTCTGAAATATAAGCAATGATCATTTTTAGATTTACTGAAATTTTCTTTACTCATGAAGTCATCAAACTTTTTATTCCAATATTTAGGAGACTTTTTCAAACCATACAATGATTTATTTAACTTGCATGTTTCACCGCTTGGTAACTTTATGTATACACTCTCATCTATGTCACCATGTAAAAAAGCACCTATAACATCCATCTGATGAACTGAAAGTTGAAGTTTATTTGCAACTGCTATAAAAACTCTAAAAGTAGGCAATTTAGCCACAGGAGAATATACTTCTAAATCACAATCAGACTGTTCAAAGCCTCTTGCTACCAACCTAGCTTTATATACTTTATTAGTACCTACTTGTTTAACTTTAAAAACCCATTTACTAGAAATTACTTTATTCCCCTCTGGTACGCTATTTACTTCTGTCCATGTGTTATTTTCTCTCAGAGTATCTAGCTCAGTCTTCATAGCAATCTTCCACTCTTCCTTTTCTTCAGAGTCAAGCGCTTCCTTTAGAGTAGCTGGCTCTGTACCGATGGATAGAAGGTTTGTTTCGTAGTCATCTAGCCTTGATGGTTTCTTTATTGCTCTGCCTCTCCGTGAATGTGTTGATACTTGAGGTGTTTCTTCTGCCTCTTCTTCTGTTTCTTCTGAATTTAGAATTTCCTCTGTTTGTACTTCTGTATTTTCATCAAGATCTGATAACTGTGTTACATCTTCTTCACCTTCCTCATTAAAACTGTGATATTCTTCTCTTATTTCATCCTCTTTATTATTTATTTCTTCTTTTAATAATAATGGGGTTATATTATTATGATCTTGAAAAGTATTACCTAGCTTTTGACTACTAAAATTGCCTTTCAGGAATGTTACCTCTCTTTTAATCAAAACATCATTTTTATGGGGAAAATAAATTCTAAAACCTTTTGTTGTTTCACTATAACCTACAAAGTATCCTATTTCAGCTTTGCTATCCCATTTTTTGCGATAATGATCTGGAATGTGTACACCTACCTTTGAACCAAATACTTTTAAATTGTTTATATCATATAATCCCTTTTTATACCAGAGCTCATACGGAGTTACATTTTTAATCCTACTTTTACCAGTTCTGTTTATAACGTATACAGCTGTATTGACAGCTTCAGCCCATAGAGACTTATTTAAATTACTTGATAACAATATTGTTCTAGCCGCTTCAGTTATTGTACGCATTTCACGTTCTATGCAACCGTTTTGTTGGGGTGTGTACGGAGCACTATTTTGGTGTACAATACCTAAATGATTGAAGAGAGACTTCACCTCTTTGTTCATAAATTCTAAACCACAATCGGATCTTATTATTTCAATTTTATATTCTAAGTTTTTAGTAACAAAATTTAAAAAAGTTTTAATTTTATCAACTGTTTCAAACTTATTTTTCAGAAAATAAACCGTTCTATACTTTGAAAAGTCATCCTTTATGAGTAGATAATATCTTGATCCACCTAATGATATTGTTTCCATCGGTCCGCATAAATCCATATGTAGCCATTGACCGGGCCTATCTGCCCTATTTATACTTATAGGAAACGGTCTCTTATGTAACTTACCCAAAAGACATGGCTCACATGTTATTTCCTTTTGTTTACTAACACTGAAATCTATATCATATTTATTTAACATGTTTTTTACCTGTTCAATATCCTGGTGGCACATTTTTTCATGCCATTCAGATAAACTGTCACTTGATTTACCAACACAAGCATTTTGAATTTTATTAGACCTAAACTTCATTATAAACAAGTTATTTTTCCTATATGCTAGTGCACAAACATTTTTACTGTTATTTTTCCTCAAATAACACATTTTACTATTAATTGTTAAAACATAACCTCTATCTGTAGTTGAACTTGCTGAAAATAGATTCATCTTGATGCTGGGGACATGTAAAACGTTATTTAATGTTGTATTTATCCATTGTTTACCTGTAAATGCTTCTAAAGAAATAACTCCAATACCAACGGCTTGTATGATTTTGCCGTCTCCAATAACTATGGATCTAGGGCATTCTAGTTTTTTATAGTCTATAAACATATCATAATCATAACACATGTGCTCTGAAGCTCCACTATCCATTACCCAACAATTATCACTTTCTAATTGACTGTAAAACAATGATGATAGCTCGAACACAGAGAATGCATTGCCTTGTTTAATTTTGTTTACATCTTGACTTTTCTCGCTTTTATTTTTAAACCAACAATCTGAACTTTTATGATTATTCTTCTTACAGAACTTACAACTAGTATTATTAATTATTGTACCTCTACTTTTCGATTTGCACTCCTTTTTCAGATGTCCCACTTTTCCACACCGATAGCATTTTCTATTAGACTTGTGTACAAACGCAGATGACTCATCTTCTTTGTTTTTGGCTGAGGCGCGTTGCTCTTCGATCAGTAATCGCGCTGTTAACTGGTCCATGGTCCTTTTTTCTGCTGGCACCGATTCCCACGCTGACACAAAGTGCTGAAATTGTGATGGCAGAGATGAAGTTATCTTTGTGATGGCCATAGTTTGACTCACTTCAGCGTTGAGATTCTTCAGTTTGCTCAGGAGAGACTCGAACCTTCCCAGGAACTCTGACACGGTTTCCCTTTCTTCAAATTTCATTGAAAAGAACTTCTGCTGAAGTATATGCACAGACAGCTCGCCTCGCTGTTCAAATATTGTATGTAGCTTATCCCAAATCTCTTTTGACGTCTTGCAGCTTAATATTTGTGGTATAACCTTTTCAGATATGTTTGTTACCAACATACCTTGAGCTTTTGAATCTTTCTGCATCCATTTCTCCTGATCCTCGTCGGCCTTGAACGTGCCTTCAACGACGTCTAAGAGACCCATAGCTCTTAGTAAAACGCGTATTTTGAAACACCACGCTGTCCAATTTTGTACACCTTGAAGCTGCTGAAAGCTCTGTCCAGAAGCCATATTTTCGACGGAATCCATCGCCCGTATTATTGTTGCTTTACCGCAATTACCAGATTTATCAGAATCTGAGCCGGCGACCGCCACACCTGGTCAGACAGCCCTGGCCGACGTATGTTTATGTAGCTACTTTACCGCAGCGTTTCTTGATAAAAAACCAATCCAGCACGATTATTAGGCCGTAAGTCTGTGTCTGGGCCCATAACCTTTTGAAATATCGTGTGGATTTATTGTTTAGTAAAAGACTTTCCGTACACACGTGAGATAATTTTATTGTAATGACAGTTCAACAAACCATAGATTTACATCACAGACATTCATCTTGACATAAGAGTTCCACAGACTAAAATTCTCTTCACATATCGTCCGTTTTGGACGGACTTTCAAATAATATATTATTCATGTTTTTATTATTAAAAGTAACTCTATTTATAGAAGTCAAACCAGGGATGCAAAATCTATCAAAAAAATTAAAAAGTTCATTAGCGTTTTTTTCTGATAATGTTTCTATCTAAATACTGAAGCGACACACAGAGGTTACGGGGAAAGGAGGAACTAATATTTATGGTGCCTTATACACGTTCCACTCCTTTATGAGAAGGCGTTTTTTACACCACCCCTCAACATAATATTTTCCTGTTTTCCCTGTTTAAAAACACAAATATTAAAACATTTAATTCTGACTAAATTGTTAGTGATGCATTTTATACTGGCACATTCAAATACTTAACTTACTCCTTTATTTTTAACAGAATTTAACTCTAAAAATGCATGACCAACATTACATAGATTATGTGCATAGCCCTATATTCTTAAAAAATTAACTTAACAAACTTCTCAAAAACAGTTTTTCCTAACGGCTTAGTTAACAAATCCGCCAAATTATCCTGCGTTTTAATATACTTTACTGAAATACACTTATCCTTTATTTTGTCCATAATGAAGTGATACCTAATATCCAAGTGCTTTAACCTTTTATTATTTTCATTATTATAAACAAGTTTTATTGCTGACTGGTTGTCTTCATACAAGATCACTTCATTACCGACAACATCAAAGTCACACAACAAATTTTTCAACCAACATGCTTCTGAAATAGCCATACTTAATGCAATATATTCAGACTCAGTGGAGGATAATGACACACTAAGTTGTTTTTTACAACACCATACTACAGTACAATCAAATATTTTAAACAAATAACCAGTGGTAGATTTTCTATCTTGTGTGTCACCGGCCCAATCTGCATCAACAAAGCCTTGCAATTCTGTGGATGTGCTATTATATATCAAAGAGTAATTTAATGTACCTTTTATATACCTTAGAATACGTTTCAATGCCTTGTACAACATAATACTAGCACAGTGTTGGTACCTACTGAGGAAACAAACTGATACACATAGATCTGGTCTTGTACCACAAACTGCATACATTAAACTGCCTATGAGTTGTCTACACTTTTTCTCTATTTCTGGACTTTCAGATTTTTCCCTTTTTAGTATTTCAAACTTAAAGTTTTGGTCTATTGGAGTAGAAACTGGTTTGCAATCTGACATATTATAATGCTCTAAAACTTTAGTAAGATATGTTTTCTGACTAATTACCATTGTACCTTTCTTTTGATCAATATCGATACCCAAATAACATTTGGCCAAACCTAAGTCTTTCATCTTAAAGTTATTGCTTAGCTCGCTTTTAAAATCTTCCAAAACCTTGTTTTCAGTGCAAAACATAAGAATATCATCAACAAATAGCAAAACATATAGCATACATTCATTTACCTTTCTGAAATATAAGCAATGATCATTTTTAGATTTACTGAAATTTTCTTTACTCATGAAGTCATCAAACTTTTTATTCCAATATTTAGGAGACTTTTTCAAACCATACAATGATTTATTTAACTTGCATGTTTCACCGCTTGGTAACTTTATGTATACACTCTCATCTATGTCACCATGTAAAAAAGCACCTATAACATCCATCTGATGAACTGAAAGTTGAAGTTTATTTGCAACTGCTATAAAAACTCTAAAAGTAGGCAATTTAGCCACAGGAGAATATACTTCTAAATCACAATCAGACTGTTCAAAGCCTCTTGCTACCAACCTAGCTTTATATACTTTATTAGTACCTACTTGTTTAACTTTAAAAACCCATTTACTAGAAATTACTTTATTCCCCTCTGGTACGCTATTTACTTCTGTCCATGTGTTATTTTCTCTCAGAGTATCTAGCTCAGTCTTCATAGCAATCTTCCACTCTTCCTTTTCTTCAGAGTCAAGCGCTTCCTTTAGAGTAGCTGGCTCTGTACCGATGGATAGAAGGTTTGTTTCGTAGTCATCTAGCCTTGATGGTTTCTTTATTGCTCTGCCTCTCCGTGAATGTGTTGATACTTGAGGTGTTTCTTCTGCCTCTTCTTCTGTTTCTTCTGAATTTAGAATTTCCTCTGTTTGTACTTCTGTATTTTCATCAAGATCTGATAACTGTGTTACATCTTCTTCACCTTCCTCATTAAAACTGTGATATTCTTCTCTTATTTCATCCTCTTTATTATTTATTTCTTCTTTTAATAATAATGGGGTTATATTATTATGATCTTGAAAAGTATTACCTAGCTTTTGACTACTAAAATTGCCTTTCAGGAATGTTACCTCTCTTTTAATCAAAACATCATTTTTATGGGGAAAATAAATTCTAAAACCTTTTGTTGTTTCACTATAACCTACAAAGTATCCTATTTCAGCTTTGCTATCCCATTTTTTGCGATAATGATCTGGAATGTGTACACCTACCTTTGAACCAAATACTTTTAAATTGTTTATATCATATAATCCCTTTTTATACCAGAGCTCATACGGAGTTACATTTTTAATCCTACTTTTACCAGTTCTGTTTATAACGTATACAGCTGTATTGACAGCTTCAGCCCATAGAGACTTATTTAAATTACTTGATAACAATATTGTTCTAGCCGCTTCAGTTATTGTACGCATTTCACGTTCTATGCAACCGTTTTGTTGGGGTGTGTACGGAGCACTATTTTGGTGTACAATACCTAAATGATTGAAGAGAGACTTCACCTCTTTGTTCATAAATTCTAAACCACAATCGGATCTTATTATTTCAATTTTATATTCTAAGTTTTTAGTAACAAAATTTAAAAAAGTTTTAATTTTATCAACTGTTTCAAACTTATTTTTCAGAAAATAAACCGTTCTATACTTTGAAAAGTCATCCTTTATGAGTAGATAATATCTTGATCCACCTAATGATATTGTTTCCATCGGTCCGCATAAATCCATATGTAGCCATTGACCGGGCCTATCTGCCCTATTTATACTTATAGGAAACGGTCTCTTATGTAACTTACCCAAAAGACATGGCTCACATGTTATTTCCTTTTGTTTACTAACACTGAAATCTATATCATATTTATTTAACATGTTTTTTACCTGTTCAATATCCTGGTGGCACATTTTTTCATGCCATTCAGATAAACTGTCACTTGATTTACCAACACAAGCATTTTGAATTTTATTAGACCTAAACTTCATTATAAACAAGTTATTTTTCCTATATGCTAGTGCACAAACATTTTTACTGTTATTTTTCCTCAAATAACACATTTTACTATTAATTGTTAAAACATAACCTCTATCTGTAGTTGAACTTGCTGAAAATAGATTCATCTTGATGCTGGGGACATGTAAAACGTTATTTAATGTTGTATTTATCCATTGTTTACCTGTAAATGCTTCTAAAGAAATAACTCCAATACCAACGGCTTGTATGATTTTGCCGTCTCCAATAACTATGGATCTAGGGCATTCTAGTTTTTTATAGTCTATAAACATATCATAATCATAACACATGTGCTCTGAAGCTCCACTATCCATTACCCAACAATTATCACTTTCTAATTGACTGTAAAACAATGATGATAGCTCGAACACAGAGAATGCATTGCCTTGTTTAATTTTGTTTACATCTTGACTTTTCTCGCTTTTATTTTTAAACCAACAATCTGAACTTTTATGATTATTCTTCTTACAGAACTTACAACTAGTATTATTAATTATTGTACCTCTACTTTTCGATTTGCACTCCTTTTTCAGATGTCCCACTTTTCCACACCGATAGCATTTTCTATTAGACTTGTGTACAAACGCAGATGACTCATCTTCTTTGTTTTTGGCTGAGGCGCGTTGCTCTTCGATCAGTAATCGCGCTGTTAACTGGTCCATGGTCCTTTTTTCTGCTGGCACCGATTCCCACGCTGACACAAAGTGCTGAAATTGTGATGGCAGAGATGAAGTTATCTTTGTGATGGCCATAGTTTGACTCACTTCAGCGTTGAGATTCTTCAGTTTGCTCAGGAGAGACTCGAACCTTCCCAGGAACTCTGACACGGTTTCCCTTTCTTCAAATTTCATTGAAAAGAACTTCTGCTGAAGTATATGCACAGACAGCTCGCCTCGCTGTTCAAATATTGTATGTAGCTTATCCCAAATCTCTTTTGACGTCTTGCAGCTTAATATTTGTGGTATAACCTTTTCAGATATGTTTGTTACCAACATACCTTGAGCTTTTGAATCTTTCTGCATCCATTTCTCCTGATCCTCGTCGGCCTTGAACGTGCCTTCAACGACGTCTAAGAGACCCATAGCTCTTAGTAAAACGCGTATTTTGAAACACCACGCTGTCCAATTTTGTACACCTTGAAGCTGCTGAAAGCTCTGTCCAGAAGCCATATTTTCGACGGAATCCATCGCCCGTATTATTGTTGCTTTACCGCAATTACCAGATTTATCAGAATCTGAGCCGGCGACCGCCACACCTGGTCAGACAGCCCTGGCCGACGTATGTTTATGTAGCTACTTTACCGCAGCGTTTCTTGATAAAAAACCAATCCAGCACGATTATTAGGCCGTAAGTCTGTGTCTGGGCCCATAACCTTTTGAAATATCGTGTGGATTTATTGTTTAGTAAAAGACTTTCCGTACACACGTGAGATAATTTTATTGTAATGACAGTTCAACAAACCATAGATTTACATCACAGACATTCATCTTGACATAAGAGTTCCACAGACTAAAATTCTCTTCACATATCGTCCGTTTTGGACGGACTTTCAAATAATATATTATTCATGTTTTTATTATTAAAAGTAACTCTATTTATAGAAGTCAAACCAGGGATGCAAAATCTATCAAAAAAATTAAAAAGTTCATTAGCGTTTTTTTCTGATAATGTTTCTATCTAAATACTGAAGCGACACACAGAGGTTACGGGGAAAGGAGGAACTAATATTTATGGTGCCTTATACACGTTCCACTCCTTTATGAGAAGGCGTTTTTTACACCACCCCTCAACATAATATTTTCCTGTTTTCCCTGTTTAAAAACACAAATATTAAAACATTTAATTCTGACTAAATTGTTAGTGATGCATTTTATACTGGCACATTCAAATACTTAACTTACTCCTTTATTTTTAACAGAATTTAACTCTAAAAATGCATGACCAACATTACATAGATTATGTGCATAGCCCTATATTCTTAAAAAATTAACTTAACAAACTTCTCAAAAACAGTTTTTCCTAACGGCTTAGTTAACAAATCCGCCAAATTATCCTGCGTTTTAATATACTTTACTGAAATACACTTATCCTTTATTTTGTCCATAATGAAGTGATACCTAATATCCAAGTGCTTTAACCTTTTATTATTTTCATTATTATAAACAAGTTTTATTGCTGACTGGTTGTCTTCATACAAGATCACTTCATTACCGACAACATCAAAGTCACACAACAAATTTTTCAACCAACATGCTTCTGAAATAGCCATACTTAATGCAATATATTCAGACTCAGTGGAGGATAATGACACACTAAGTTGTTTTTTACAACACCATACTACAGTACAATCAAATATTTTAAACAAATAACCAGTGGTAGATTTTCTATCTTGTGTGTCACCGGCCCAATCTGCATCAACAAAGCCTTGCAATTCTGTGGATGTGCTATTATATATCAAAGAGTAATTTAATGTACCTTTTATATACCTTAGAATACGTTTCAATGCCTTGTACAACATAATACTAGCACAGTGTTGGTACCTACTGAGGAAACAAACTGATACACATAGATCTGGTCTTGTACCACAAACTGCATACATTAAACTGCCTATGAGTTGTCTACACTTTTTCTCTATTTCTGGACTTTCAGATTTTTCCCTTTTTAGTATTTCAAACTTAAAGTTTTGGTCTATTGGAGTAGAAACTGGTTTGCAATCTGACATATTATAATGCTCTAAAACTTTAGTAAGATATGTTTTCTGACTAATTACCATTGTACCTTTCTTTTGATCAATATCGATACCCAAATAACATTTGGCCAAACCTAAGTCTTTCATCTTAAAGTTATTGCTTAGCTCGCTTTTAAAATCTTCCAAAACCTTGTTTTCAGTGCAAAACATAAGAATATCATCAACAAATAGCAAAACATATAGCATACATTCATTTACCTTTCTGAAATATAAGCAATGATCATTTTTAGATTTACTGAAATTTTCTTTACTCATGAAGTCATCAAACTTTTTATTCCAATATTTAGGAGACTTTTTCAAACCATACAATGATTTATTTAACTTGCATGTTTCACCGCTTGGTAACTTTATGTATACACTCTCATCTATGTCACCATGTAAAAAAGCACCTATAACATCCATCTGATGAACTGAAAGTTGAAGTTTATTTGCAACTGCTATAAAAACTCTAAAAGTAGGCAATTTAGCCACAGGAGAATATACTTCTAAATCACAATCAGACTGTTCAAAGCCTCTTGCTACCAACCTAGCTTTATATACTTTATTAGTACCTACTTGTTTAACTTTAAAAACCCATTTACTAGAAATTACTTTATTCCCCTCTGGTACGCTATTTACTTCTGTCCATGTGTTATTTTCTCTCAGAGTATCTAGCTCAGTCTTCATAGCAATCTTCCACTCTTCCTTTTCTTCAGAGTCAAGCGCTTCCTTTAGAGTAGCTGGCTCTGTACCGATGGATAGAAGGTTTGTTTCGTAGTCATCTAGCCTTGATGGTTTCTTTATTGCTCTGCCTCTCCGTGAATGTGTTGATACTTGAGGTGTTTCTTCTGCCTCTTCTTCTGTTTCTTCTGAATTTAGAATTTCCTCTGTTTGTACTTCTGTATTTTCATCAAGATCTGATAACTGTGTTACATCTTCTTCACCTTCCTCATTAAAACTGTGATATTCTTCTCTTATTTCATCCTCTTTATTATTTATTTCTTCTTTTAATAATAATGGGGTTATATTATTATGATCTTGAAAAGTATTACCTAGCTTTTGACTACTAAAATTGCCTTTCAGGAATGTTACCTCTCTTTTAATCAAAACATCATTTTTATGGGGAAAATAAATTCTAAAACCTTTTGTTGTTTCACTATAACCTACAAAGTATCCTATTTCAGCTTTGCTATCCCATTTTTTGCGATAATGATCTGGAATGTGTACACCTACCTTTGAACCAAATACTTTTAAATTGTTTATATCATATAATCCCTTTTTATACCAGAGCTCATACGGAGTTACATTTTTAATCCTACTTTTACCAGTTCTGTTTATAACGTATACAGCTGTATTGACAGCTTCAGCCCATAGAGACTTATTTAAATTACTTGATAACAATATTGTTCTAGCCGCTTCAGTTATTGTACGCATTTCACGTTCTATGCAACCGTTTTGTTGGGGTGTGTACGGAGCACTATTTTGGTGTACAATACCTAAATGATTGAAGAGAGACTTCACCTCTTTGTTCATAAATTCTAAACCACAATCGGATCTTATTATTTCAATTTTATATTCTAAGTTTTTAGTAACAAAATTTAAAAAAGTTTTAATTTTATCAACTGTTTCAAACTTATTTTTCAGAAAATAAACCGTTCTATACTTTGAAAAGTCATCCTTTATGAGTAGATAATATCTTGATCCACCTAATGATATTGTTTCCATCGGTCCGCATAAATCCATATGTAGCCATTGACCGGGCCTATCTGCCCTATTTATACTTATAGGAAACGGTCTCTTATGTAACTTACCCAAAAGACATGGCTCACATGTTATTTCCTTTTGTTTACTAACACTGAAATCTATATCATATTTATTTAACATGTTTTTTACCTGTTCAATATCCTGGTGGCACATTTTTTCATGCCATTCAGATAAACTGTCACTTGATTTACCAACACAAGCATTTTGAATTTTATTAGACCTAAACTTCATTATAAACAAGTTATTTTTCCTATATGCTAGTGCACAAACATTTTTACTGTTATTTTTCCTCAAATAACACATTTTACTATTAATTGTTAAAACATAACCTCTATCTGTAGTTGAACTTGCTGAAAATAGATTCATCTTGATGCTGGGGACATGTAAAACGTTATTTAATGTTGTATTTATCCATTGTTTACCTGTAAATGCTTCTAAAGAAATAACTCCAATACCAACGGCTTGTATGATTTTGCCGTCTCCAATAACTATGGATCTAGGGCATTCTAGTTTTTTATAGTCTATAAACATATCATAATCATAACACATGTGCTCTGAAGCTCCACTATCCATTACCCAACAATTATCACTTTCTAATTGACTGTAAAACAATGATGATAGCTCGAACACAGAGAATGCATTGCCTTGTTTAATTTTGTTTACATCTTGACTTTTCTCGCTTTTATTTTTAAACCAACAATCTGAACTTTTATGATTATTCTTCTTACAGAACTTACAACTAGTATTATTAATTATTGTACCTCTACTTTTCGATTTGCACTCCTTTTTCAGATGTCCCACTTTTCCACACCGATAGCATTTTCTATTAGACTTGTGTACAAACGCAGATGACTCATCTTCTTTGTTTTTGGCTGAGGCGCGTTGCTCTTCGATCAGTAATCGCGCTGTTAACTGGTCCATGGTCCTTTTTTCTGCTGGCACCGATTCCCACGCTGACACAAAGTGCTGAAATTGTGATGGCAGAGATGAAGTTATCTTTGTGATGGCCATAGTTTGACTCACTTCAGCGTTGAGATTCTTCAGTTTGCTCAGGAGAGACTCGAACCTTCCCAGGAACTCTGACACGGTTTCCCTTTCTTCAAATTTCATTGAAAAGAACTTCTGCTGAAGTATATGCACAGACAGCTCGCCTCGCTGTTCAAATATTGTATGTAGCTTATCCCAAATCTCTTTTGACGTCTTGCAGCTTAATATTTGTGGTATAACCTTTTCAGATATGTTTGTTACCAACATACCTTGAGCTTTTGAATCTTTCTGCATCCATTTCTCCTGATCCTCGTCGGCCTTGAACGTGCCTTCAACGACGTCTAAGAGACCCATAGCTCTTAGTAAAACGCGTATTTTGAAACACCACGCTGTCCAATTTTGTACACCTTGAAGCTGCTGAAAGCTCTGTCCAGAAGCCATATTTTCGACGGAATCCATCGCCCGTATTATTGTTGCTTTACCGCAATTACCAGATTTATCAGAATCTGAGCCGGCGACCGCCACACCTGGTCAGACAGCCCTGGCCGACGTATGTTTATGTAGCTACTTTACCGCAGCGTTTCTTGATAAAAAACCAATCCAGCACGATTATTATTGGATATACGGACTATGTGGTGTGTATATGCCAAGCTTGATGTAAATTTGTATTTAAAAAGTTAAGTGAATGATTCTGTGTCATGTGTAATTTTGTCTGTCACTGCTTACCAAATTTTCTCTGAATACATTTGCTACGATATATTTTCCCCTTGTGTTTGCTTTTCTCCAACATTGGTTATGGGCCCAGTACCCAGAAACCACGAGAGAATCTAAAGCATGAGATCAAGGGCGAAAAGAAGTAGTGTGGAATAATTGTCGATATAGTAAAAAGGTATCTGGACACATTAGGTACGGAGAAAATTTTTATGTTCAAACCAGTAATTAATTATTTGTGAAAAGGAGCAAAGATGAATAGTATGTTCAGAATTGCGCCCCTGAACAAAGAAAATTATGACAGTTGGAAAATACAAGTGCAGGCTATTTTAATTAAAAATGATGCATGGAAGTATGCAAGTGGAAGGGCACCTAAACCACTTAACACTGAAGAAGCTAAAAAATGGGAAACGGAGGACGAAATTGCAAAAGCTGATCTTATTTTGTCAATGTGTGGTACTGAACTTCGGCATATAAGAAATTGCAACACATCGAGAGAAATTTGGCTGAAATTGGAGTCAATTTATGCTTCGAAAGGACCTGCTAAGAAGGCCACACTTCTGAAGCGGTTGATGTTGCACAAGCTGTCTGACACAGGTGATGTACGGGATCATTTAAATAGTTTTTTCGATGCTGTTGATAAACTATCAGAAATGAATATACATATCAATGATGACTTGCTGTCTATAATGTTGTTATATAGTTTACCTGGAAAATTTGAAAGCTTTAGATGTGCCATTGAGTCAAGAGACGAGTTGCCGAAACCAGAGGCATTGAAAATAAAAATATTAGAAGAGCACGAATCCAGAGAGATAAATGGATCTCAGAATGAAGGCGTAATGCATACATCTACAAAAAAGGGTTTAAAGAAATGGATAAAAAGCGCAAAAGTTGGAAACAAATCTAACCCAGCTACCACCGGAGAAGGATTTAAATATAAATGTTTTAAATGCCACGAGCAAGGACATAAGGCATCAGAATGTCCGAATAAAAAGAAGGTACGAAAGGATATGATAGCACATCATGTGGTCGTGAACGAAGCACTAACTACTTTTAATGTTTCAGATTTAGAAATTAGTTATGCTGTCAATGTACAAAAAGGCGACTGGATTTTTGACAGTGGGTGCACGTCTCACCTTTGTAATGATGCGAGTATGTTCGGGGGCACTTTAACTGCAACTAGCGGGGAATTAAATTTAGCTACTCACGTAAGTACGGAAATAAGAGGTAAGGGTTCTATAAGATTGTCGGCATGTAACAAACACTCAAATATTGATTTACATGATACACTTTATGTTCCGAATCTGAGGACAAATTTAATATCTGTAGCCAAGTTAACCAACGATGGTTATGATGTCACATTTAAGCACGATGTAGCAAATGTCATTGACAAAAAGGGCAATATTAAATTGAGCGCTTATCGCAAAGGGAACTTGTATTGTTTAAATAAGTCTGAATATTCGTTTAGTTTAAGTAATGCAAATGTTGACATAAAGAGTTGGCACGAACGTTTGGGACATTTAAATGGTAAGGATGTCGATAAACTTTTAACCAAATTAGGTGTCAAAACTGACCCAACCGAAGTACAAAGCTTACGTGATTGCGATATATGTGCTAAGGGAAAAATGACCGCGTTACCATTTTCTAATTCCGGGGGTCCTTGCGCTGAAAAACTTAAAATTATTCATTCTGACATCGTAGGTCCTATGAAATGTGAGTCAGTAGGAGGTGCGAAATACATTATTACTTTTATTGATGATTGTACACGTTGGTGTGAGGTATATTTCCTCAGTGCTAAAAATAAAGCCTTAGAAGCTTTTAAGGTGTATAAAAATCAAGTTGAGAATCTAACCGGATTAAAAATCAAGTATCTTCAAAGCGACAATGGAGGTGAATATTGTAACGCTGAGTTCGATGAATTTTTGAAACAAGCGGGAATCATACGAAGACTGACAGTTGCTCGGACACCGCAACAAAATGGAATAGCTGAACGAATGAATCGAACTTTGGTAGAAATGGCCAGGTGTATGTTGCTAAGTTCTGATCTTTCAGCAGGTTTTTGGGCAGATGCAGTGGATACCGCGTGTTATATAAGGAATCGTTGTCCTACAAGCAGTCTACATGGTGATACTCCTTATGAAAGATGGTTACAGAAAGCAGTGAAGATTGATTACCTTCGAAAATTTGGAACTAAGGTACATATTTTAAATAAAAATCCAAATAAGGATAAGTTCACAGCAAGAGGAATTTTTGGCATCTTTGTCGGATATCCAAAGAATGCGAAAGGATATAGGATATGGATTCCAGAACAAAGAAAATTCATAGTTGCGAGAGATGTGAGATTTCACGAAAATGATCATTCAAGTCACGAGATCTCGATGCAAGAGCCAGGATCGTCTAACGTTAAAGAAGATACGGATAACGAGTTCATTGAAATCGAGTTTTCAAAGTGTACTCAACCGGAAGAACATGATAATCAAATAGAACAAGTGGACGATGAGATATGGAGCGAATGTCAAGAATACTCTTCAAGAAGATGTGAACAAGATGAAGAGATAAACCCTTCAAATATTGATCATCATCAAGAAGAATCAAGAACGCTTGTAACACGTGGACATACTGATCAACAAATGATGATGAAAAGAGCTCCTGGTAGACCTAAAATATTACGGACAGGTAATATAGGTCGTCCAAAGAAAATCTATCGAATGACCGAAGTTGAACCAATCAATTTTACTGATTCTCACGATGTTACTGATTTTGTTGGTTCAGCGGAAATAAAATTGAAAAATGCTCTGAGATGTGTCGATAAACTAGAGTGGGAGGAAGCTATACTATCTGAAATTAGGAGCCTTGTTCAAAAAGAGACATGGGATATCGTTAAAAGACCAAAAAACAGAAACGTCATTGGTTGCCGTTATGTTTTAACGACAAAGCAGAATGTTGACAAGACTTTTAAGAAGAAAGCTAGGCTTGTAGCTCAAGGTTTTAGCCAGCGATATGGAGTTGATTATGAAAAAACCTTTGCGCCTGTAGCTAGACTGGACACCGTCAGATTATTAATGGCCCTCGCAATTGAATTAAATTTGGAAGTTCACCAATTAGACATTAATACTGCTTACTTGAATGGTTCGTTGGATGAAGAGATTTATATGGAAATTCCAGAACTATTAAAGGAGACGTTAATTAAGCTTATGAATCGTGAGGGAGAAGATCCAATTATTAAAAAGCAAGCGCAAGTCATGCTCAAGAAATTGGATGATGGTTGCGATTCATGCTTATTGCGGAAATCATTGTATGGTTTGAAACAAGCTGGACGTCAATGGCATCTTAGACTAAACAAGAAACTCACTGAGATGGGATTGAAGCAGAGTCTGAATGAGCCATGCCTTTATTTTAAGCAGAATGGAAATGCATTCTTATTTATATTGATTTATGTAGACGATTTTCTGGTAGCAAGCCAAGAAAGAGGTTTAATAGTCAATTTTAAACAAGAGTTGTCAAAAGAGTTTGACTTGAAAGATTATGGTCAGGCGAAAAATATTTTAGGAATAGACATTATAAGAAATGACAATGTCATTGTATTGTCACAAGAAAATTATATTGAAAAATTGTTAAAACAATTTAGCATGGAAAATTGTAATAAATGTGCAACTCCTATGGAAATTAATTCCAAAATTAAATCGGAAGAAAAGTGTGATACGGAAAAGTATGAAACATTGCCTTACCGAGAACTAATAGGTTGCTTAAATTATCTGAGCAACGCAACTAGACCCGATATTGCAAATGCGGTGAGTAAACTAAGCCAAAAGTTAGCGAAACCCGAATTAAGCGACTGGAAATCAGCGAAACGTATATTACGTTACCTTAAAGGGACAATACGATACAGTCTCGTATACAAGAGGACTGGTCATTGTGTTCAGGGCTTTTCAGATGCTGATTGGGCTAATTGTTTATCAGACAGGCGATCATATTCTGGGTATGCTTTTATTTTAGGTGGTGCATGCGTATCTTGGCAATCAAGAAAACAACGTAGCGTGGCTACATCGACTTGTGAGGCTGAATACGTAAGTCTATCTGATTGCATGAAAGAAGCTGTTTATTTAAATAGTCTTATGAAGGAGCTAGGAATTGTGAGGTACACTCGAGTGATTGTTCATGCTGATAATCAAGGAGCGATATGTTTGGCTCAAGACCCAATGTTTCACGCGCGCAGTAAACACATTGATATAAGACATCATTATATTAGGGAAGTGTTAAGGGACAACAAAGACATTGAGCTGAGACATGTATCCACTGAATCCATGTTGGCTGACGTACTCACTAAGCCATTGTGTAGTGTCAAGCACTATAAGTGCTTAACTGGTCTAGGTCTTAAAGATTATTGATTTTGGACGTATTTTAGTGTTTATAAATTAAAATTTATGAGGGAGTATTGGATATACGGACTATGTGGTGTGTATATGCCAAGCTTGATGTAAATTTGTATTTAAAAAGTTAAGTGAATGATTCTGTGTCATGTGTAATTTTGTCTGTCACTGCTTACCAAATTTTCTCTGAATACATTTGCTACGATATATTTTCCCCTTGTGTTTGCTTTTCTCCAACAATTATTAGGCCGTAAGTCTGTGTCTGGGCCCATAACCTTTTGAAATATCGTGTGGATTTATTGTTTAGTAAAAGACTTTCCGTACACACGTGAGATAATTTTATTGTAATGACAGTTCAACAAACCATAGATTTACATCACAGACATTCATCTTGACATAAGAGTTCCACAGACTAAAATTCTCTTCACATATCGTCCGTTTTGGACGGACTTTCAAATAATATATTATTCATGTTTTTATTATTAAAAGTAACTCTATTTATAGAAGTCAAACCAGGGATGCAAAATCTATCAAAAAAATTAAAAAGTTCATTAGCGTTTTTTTCTGATAATGTTTCTATCTAAATACTGAAGCGACACACAGAGGTTACGGGGAAAGGAGGAACTAATATTTATGGTGCCTTATACACGTTCCACTCCTTTATGAGAAGGCGTTTTTTACACCACCCCTCAACATAATATTTTCCTGTTTTCCCTGTTTAAAAACACAAATATTAAAACATTTAATTCTGACTAAATTGTTAGTGATGCATTTTATACTGGCACATTCAAATACTTAACTTACTCCTTTATTTTTAACAGAATTTAACTCTAAAAATGCATGACCAACATTACATAGATTATGTGCATAGCCCTATATTCTTAAAAAATTAACTTAACAAACTTCTCAAAAACAGTTTTTCCTAACGGCTTAGTTAACAAATCCGCCAAATTATCCTGCGTTTTAATATACTTTACTGAAATACACTTATCCTTTATTTTGTCCATAATGAAGTGATACCTAATATCCAAGTGCTTTAACCTTTTATTATTTTCATTATTATAAACAAGTTTTATTGCTGACTGGTTGTCTTCATACAAGATCACTTCATTACCGACAACATCAAAGTCACACAACAAATTTTTCAACCAACATGCTTCTGAAATAGCCATACTTAATGCAATATATTCAGACTCAGTGGAGGATAATGACACACTAAGTTGTTTTTTACAACACCATACTACAGTACAATCAAATATTTTAAACAAATAACCAGTGGTAGATTTTCTATCTTGTGTGTCACCGGCCCAATCTGCATCAACAAAGCCTTGCAATTCTGTGGATGTGCTATTATATATCAAAGAGTAATTTAATGTACCTTTTATATACCTTAGAATACGTTTCAATGCCTTGTACAACATAATACTAGCACAGTGTTGGTACCTACTGAGGAAACAAACTGATACACATAGATCTGGTCTTGTACCACAAACTGCATACATTAAACTGCCTATGAGTTGTCTACACTTTTTCTCTATTTCTGGACTTTCAGATTTTTCCCTTTTTAGTATTTCAAACTTAAAGTTTTGGTCTATTGGAGTAGAAACTGGTTTGCAATCTGACATATTATAATGCTCTAAAACTTTAGTAAGATATGTTTTCTGACTAATTACCATTGTACCTTTCTTTTGATCAATATCGATACCCAAATAACATTTGGCCAAACCTAAGTCTTTCATCTTAAAGTTATTGCTTAGCTCGCTTTTAAAATCTTCCAAAACCTTGTTTTCAGTGCAAAACATAAGAATATCATCAACAAATAGCAAAACATATAGCATACATTCATTTACCTTTCTGAAATATAAGCAATGATCATTTTTAGATTTACTGAAATTTTCTTTACTCATGAAGTCATCAAACTTTTTATTCCAATATTTAGGAGACTTTTTCAAACCATACAATGATTTATTTAACTTGCATGTTTCACCGCTTGGTAACTTTATGTATACACTCTCATCTATGTCACCATGTAAAAAAGCACCTATAACATCCATCTGATGAACTGAAAGTTGAAGTTTATTTGCAACTGCTATAAAAACTCTAAAAGTAGGCAATTTAGCCACAGGAGAATATACTTCTAAATCACAATCAGACTGTTCAAAGCCTCTTGCTACCAACCTAGCTTTATATACTTTATTAGTACCTACTTGTTTAACTTTAAAAACCCATTTACTAGAAATTACTTTATTCCCCTCTGGTACGCTATTTACTTCTGTCCATGTGTTATTTTCTCTCAGAGTATCTAGCTCAGTCTTCATAGCAATCTTCCACTCTTCCTTTTCTTCAGAGTCAAGCGCTTCCTTTAGAGTAGCTGGCTCTGTACCGATGGATAGAAGGTTTGTTTCGTAGTCATCTAGCCTTGATGGTTTCTTTATTGCTCTGCCTCTCCGTGAATGTGTTGATACTTGAGGTGTTTCTTCTGCCTCTTCTTCTGTTTCTTCTGAATTTAGAATTTCCTCTGTTTGTACTTCTGTATTTTCATCAAGATCTGATAACTGTGTTACATCTTCTTCACCTTCCTCATTAAAACTGTGATATTCTTCTCTTATTTCATCCTCTTTATTATTTATTTCTTCTTTTAATAATAATGGGGTTATATTATTATGATCTTGAAAAGTATTACCTAGCTTTTGACTACTAAAATTGCCTTTCAGGAATGTTACCTCTCTTTTAATCAAAACATCATTTTTATGGGGAAAATAAATTCTAAAACCTTTTGTTGTTTCACTATAACCTACAAAGTATCCTATTTCAGCTTTGCTATCCCATTTTTTGCGATAATGATCTGGAATGTGTACACCTACCTTTGAACCAAATACTTTTAAATTGTTTATATCATATAATCCCTTTTTATACCAGAGCTCATACGGAGTTACATTTTTAATCCTACTTTTACCAGTTCTGTTTATAACGTATACAGCTGTATTGACAGCTTCAGCCCATAGAGACTTATTTAAATTACTTGATAACAATATTGTTCTAGCCGCTTCAGTTATTGTACGCATTTCACGTTCTATGCAACCGTTTTGTTGGGGTGTGTACGGAGCACTATTTTGGTGTACAATACCTAAATGATTGAAGAGAGACTTCACCTCTTTGTTCATAAATTCTAAACCACAATCGGATCTTATTATTTCAATTTTATATTCTAAGTTTTTAGTAACAAAATTTAAAAAAGTTTTAATTTTATCAACTGTTTCAAACTTATTTTTCAGAAAATAAACCGTTCTATACTTTGAAAAGTCATCCTTTATGAGTAGATAATATCTTGATCCACCTAATGATATTGTTTCCATCGGTCCGCATAAATCCATATGTAGCCATTGACCGGGCCTATCTGCCCTATTTATACTTATAGGAAACGGTCTCTTATGTAACTTACCCAAAAGACATGGCTCACATGTTATTTCCTTTTGTTTACTAACACTGAAATCTATATCATATTTATTTAACATGTTTTTTACCTGTTCAATATCCTGGTGGCACATTTTTTCATGCCATTCAGATAAACTGTCACTTGATTTACCAACACAAGCATTTTGAATTTTATTAGACCTAAACTTCATTATAAACAAGTTATTTTTCCTATATGCTAGTGCACAAACATTTTTACTGTTATTTTTCCTCAAATAACACATTTTACTATTAATTGTTAAAACATAACCTCTATCTGTAGTTGAACTTGCTGAAAATAGATTCATCTTGATGCTGGGGACATGTAAAACGTTATTTAATGTTGTATTTATCCATTGTTTACCTGTAAATGCTTCTAAAGAAATAACTCCAATACCAACGGCTTGTATGATTTTGCCGTCTCCAATAACTATGGATCTAGGGCATTCTAGTTTTTTATAGTCTATAAACATATCATAATCATAACACATGTGCTCTGAAGCTCCACTATCCATTACCCAACAATTATCACTTTCTAATTGACTGTAAAACAATGATGATAGCTCGAACACAGAGAATGCATTGCCTTGTTTAATTTTGTTTACATCTTGACTTTTCTCGCTTTTATTTTTAAACCAACAATCTGAACTTTTATGATTATTCTTCTTACAGAACTTACAACTAGTATTATTAATTATTGTACCTCTACTTTTCGATTTGCACTCCTTTTTCAGATGTCCCACTTTTCCACACCGATAGCATTTTCTATTAGACTTGTGTACAAACGCAGATGACTCATCTTCTTTGTTTTTGGCTGAGGCGCGTTGCTCTTCGATCAGTAATCGCGCTGTTAACTGGTCCATGGTCCTTTTTTCTGCTGGCACCGATTCCCACGCTGACACAAAGTGCTGAAATTGTGATGGCAGAGATGAAGTTATCTTTGTGATGGCCATAGTTTGACTCACTTCAGCGTTGAGATTCTTCAGTTTGCTCAGGAGAGACTCGAACCTTCCCAGGAACTCTGACACGGTTTCCCTTTCTTCAAATTTCATTGAAAAGAACTTCTGCTGAAGTATATGCACAGACAGCTCGCCTCGCTGTTCAAATATTGTATGTAGCTTATCCCAAATCTCTTTTGACGTCTTGCAGCTTAATATTTGTGGTATAACCTTTTCAGATATGTTTGTTACCAACATACCTTGAGCTTTTGAATCTTTCTGCATCCATTTCTCCTGATCCTCGTCGGCCTTGAACGTGCCTTCAACGACGTCTAAGAGACCCATAGCTCTTAGTAAAACGCGTATTTTGAAACACCACGCTGTCCAATTTTGTACACCTTGAAGCTGCTGAAAGCTCTGTCCAGAAGCCATATTTTCGACGGAATCCATCGCCCGTATTATTGTTGCTTTACCGCAATTACCAGATTTATCAGAATCTGAGCCGGCGACCGCCACACCTGGTCAGACAGCCCTGGCCGACGTATGTTTATGTAGCTACTTTACCGCAGCGTTTCTTGATAAAAAACCAATCCAGCACGATTATTAGGCCGTAAGTCTGTGTCTGGGCCCATAACCTTTTGAAATATCGTGTGGATTTATTGTTTAGTAAAAGACTTTCCGTACACACGTGAGATAATTTTATTGTAATGACAGTTCAACAAACCATAGATTTACATCACAGACATTCATCTTGACATAAGAGTTCCACAGACTAAAATTCTCTTCACATATCGTCCGTTTTGGACGGACTTTCAAATAATATATTATTCATGTTTTTATTATTAAAAGTAACTCTATTTATAGAAGTCAAACCAGGGATGCAAAATCTATCAAAAAAATTAAAAAGTTCATTAGCGTTTTTTTCTGATAATGTTTCTATCTAAATACTGAAGCGACACACAGAGGTTACGGGGAAAGGAGGAACTAATATTTATGGTGCCTTATACACGTTCCACTCCTTTATGAGAAGGCGTTTTTTACACCACCCCTCAACATAATATTTTCCTGTTTTCCCTGTTTAAAAACACAAATATTAAAACATTTAATTCTGACTAAATTGTTAGTGATGCATTTTATACTGGCACATTCAAATACTTAACTTACTCCTTTATTTTTAACAGAATTTAACTCTAAAAATGCATGACCAACATTACATAGATTATGTGCATAGCCCTATATTCTTAAAAAATTAACTTAACAAACTTCTCAAAAACAGTTTTTCCTAACGGCTTAGTTAACAAATCCGCCAAATTATCCTGCGTTTTAATATACTTTACTGAAATACACTTATCCTTTATTTTGTCCATAATGAAGTGATACCTAATATCCAAGTGCTTTAACCTTTTATTATTTTCATTATTATAAACAAGTTTTATTGCTGACTGGTTGTCTTCATACAAGATCACTTCATTACCGACAACATCAAAGTCACACAACAAATTTTTCAACCAACATGCTTCTGAAATAGCCATACTTAATGCAATATATTCAGACTCAGTGGAGGATAATGACACACTAAGTTGTTTTTTACAACACCATACTACAGTACAATCAAATATTTTAAACAAATAACCAGTGGTAGATTTTCTATCTTGTGTGTCACCGGCCCAATCTGCATCAACAAAGCCTTGCAATTCTGTGGATGTGCTATTATATATCAAAGAGTAATTTAATGTACCTTTTATATACCTTAGAATACGTTTCAATGCCTTGTACAACATAATACTAGCACAGTGTTGGTACCTACTGAGGAAACAAACTGATACACATAGATCTGGTCTTGTACCACAAACTGCATACATTAAACTGCCTATGAGTTGTCTACACTTTTTCTCTATTTCTGGACTTTCAGATTTTTCCCTTTTTAGTATTTCAAACTTAAAGTTTTGGTCTATTGGAGTAGAAACTGGTTTGCAATCTGACATATTATAATGCTCTAAAACTTTAGTAAGATATGTTTTCTGACTAATTACCATTGTACCTTTCTTTTGATCAATATCGATACCCAAATAACATTTGGCCAAACCTAAGTCTTTCATCTTAAAGTTATTGCTTAGCTCGCTTTTAAAATCTTCCAAAACCTTGTTTTCAGTGCAAAACATAAGAATATCATCAACAAATAGCAAAACATATAGCATACATTCATTTACCTTTCTGAAATATAAGCAATGATCATTTTTAGATTTACTGAAATTTTCTTTACTCATGAAGTCATCAAACTTTTTATTCCAATATTTAGGAGACTTTTTCAAACCATACAATGATTTATTTAACTTGCATGTTTCACCGCTTGGTAACTTTATGTATACACTCTCATCTATGTCACCATGTAAAAAAGCACCTATAACATCCATCTGATGAACTGAAAGTTGAAGTTTATTTGCAACTGCTATAAAAACTCTAAAAGTAGGCAATTTAGCCACAGGAGAATATACTTCTAAATCACAATCAGACTGTTCAAAGCCTCTTGCTACCAACCTAGCTTTATATACTTTATTAGTACCTACTTGTTTAACTTTAAAAACCCATTTACTAGAAATTACTTTATTCCCCTCTGGTACGCTATTTACTTCTGTCCATGTGTTATTTTCTCTCAGAGTATCTAGCTCAGTCTTCATAGCAATCTTCCACTCTTCCTTTTCTTCAGAGTCAAGCGCTTCCTTTAGAGTAGCTGGCTCTGTACCGATGGATAGAAGGTTTGTTTCGTAGTCATCTAGCCTTGATGGTTTCTTTATTGCTCTGCCTCTCCGTGAATGTGTTGATACTTGAGGTGTTTCTTCTGCCTCTTCTTCTGTTTCTTCTGAATTTAGAATTTCCTCTGTTTGTACTTCTGTATTTTCATCAAGATCTGATAACTGTGTTACATCTTCTTCACCTTCCTCATTAAAACTGTGATATTCTTCTCTTATTTCATCCTCTTTATTATTTATTTCTTCTTTTAATAATAATGGGGTTATATTATTATGATCTTGAAAAGTATTACCTAGCTTTTGACTACTAAAATTGCCTTTCAGGAATGTTACCTCTCTTTTAATCAAAACATCATTTTTATGGGGAAAATAAATTCTAAAACCTTTTGTTGTTTCACTATAACCTACAAAGTATCCTATTTCAGCTTTGCTATCCCATTTTTTGCGATAATGATCTGGAATGTGTACACCTACCTTTGAACCAAATACTTTTAAATTGTTTATATCATATAATCCCTTTTTATACCAGAGCTCATACGGAGTTACATTTTTAATCCTACTTTTACCAGTTCTGTTTATAACGTATACAGCTGTATTGACAGCTTCAGCCCATAGAGACTTATTTAAATTACTTGATAACAATATTGTTCTAGCCGCTTCAGTTATTGTACGCATTTCACGTTCTATGCAACCGTTTTGTTGGGGTGTGTACGGAGCACTATTTTGGTGTACAATACCTAAATGATTGAAGAGAGACTTCACCTCTTTGTTCATAAATTCTAAACCACAATCGGATCTTATTATTTCAATTTTATATTCTAAGTTTTTAGTAACAAAATTTAAAAAAGTTTTAATTTTATCAACTGTTTCAAACTTATTTTTCAGAAAATAAACCGTTCTATACTTTGAAAAGTCATCCTTTATGAGTAGATAATATCTTGATCCACCTAATGATATTGTTTCCATCGGTCCGCATAAATCCATATGTAGCCATTGACCGGGCCTATCTGCCCTATTTATACTTATAGGAAACGGTCTCTTATGTAACTTACCCAAAAGACATGGCTCACATGTTATTTCCTTTTGTTTACTAACACTGAAATCTATATCATATTTATTTAACATGTTTTTTACCTGTTCAATATCCTGGTGGCACATTTTTTCATGCCATTCAGATAAACTGTCACTTGATTTACCAACACAAGCATTTTGAATTTTATTAGACCTAAACTTCATTATAAACAAGTTATTTTTCCTATATGCTAGTGCACAAACATTTTTACTGTTATTTTTCCTCAAATAACACATTTTACTATTAATTGTTAAAACATAACCTCTATCTGTAGTTGAACTTGCTGAAAATAGATTCATCTTGATGCTGGGGACATGTAAAACGTTATTTAATGTTGTATTTATCCATTGTTTACCTGTAAATGCTTCTAAAGAAATAACTCCAATACCAACGGCTTGTATGATTTTGCCGTCTCCAATAACTATGGATCTAGGGCATTCTAGTTTTTTATAGTCTATAAACATATCATAATCATAACACATGTGCTCTGAAGCTCCACTATCCATTACCCAACAATTATCACTTTCTAATTGACTGTAAAACAATGATGATAGCTCGAACACAGAGAATGCATTGCCTTGTTTAATTTTGTTTACATCTTGACTTTTCTCGCTTTTATTTTTAAACCAACAATCTGAACTTTTATGATTATTCTTCTTACAGAACTTACAACTAGTATTATTAATTATTGTACCTCTACTTTTCGATTTGCACTCCTTTTTCAGATGTCCCACTTTTCCACACCGATAGCATTTTCTATTAGACTTGTGTACAAACGCAGATGACTCATCTTCTTTGTTTTTGGCTGAGGCGCGTTGCTCTTCGATCAGTAATCGCGCTGTTAACTGGTCCATGGTCCTTTTTTCTGCTGGCACCGATTCCCACGCTGACACAAAGTGCTGAAATTGTGATGGCAGAGATGAAGTTATCTTTGTGATGGCCATAGTTTGACTCACTTCAGCGTTGAGATTCTTCAGTTTGCTCAGGAGAGACTCGAACCTTCCCAGGAACTCTGACACGGTTTCCCTTTCTTCAAATTTCATTGAAAAGAACTTCTGCTGAAGTATATGCACAGACAGCTCGCCTCGCTGTTCAAATATTGTATGTAGCTTATCCCAAATCTCTTTTGACGTCTTGCAGCTTAATATTTGTGGTATAACCTTTTCAGATATGTTTGTTACCAACATACCTTGAGCTTTTGAATCTTTCTGCATCCATTTCTCCTGATCCTCGTCGGCCTTGAACGTGCCTTCAACGACGTCTAAGAGACCCATAGCTCTTAGTAAAACGCGTATTTTGAAACACCACGCTGTCCAATTTTGTACACCTTGAAGCTGCTGAAAGCTCTGTCCAGAAGCCATATTTTCGACGGAATCCATCGCCCGTATTATTGTTGCTTTACCGCAATTACCAGATTTATCAGAATCTGAGCCGGCGACCGCCACACCTGGTCAGACAGCCCTGGCCGACGTATGTTTATGTAGCTACTTTACCGCAGCGTTTCTTGATAAAAAACCAATCCAGCACGATTATTAGGCCGTAAGTCTGTGTCTGGGCCCATAACCTTTTGAAATATCGTGTGGATTTATTGTTTAGTAAAAGACTTTCCGTACACACGTGAGATAATTTTATTGTAATGACAGTTCAACAAACCATAGATTTACATCACAGACATTCATCTTGACATAAGAGTTCCACAGACTAAAATTCTCTTCACATATCGTCCGTTTTGGACGGACTTTCAAATAATATATTATTCATGTTTTTATTATTAAAAGTAACTCTATTTATAGAAGTCAAACCAGGGATGCAAAATCTATCAAAAAAATTAAAAAGTTCATTAGCGTTTTTTTCTGATAATGTTTCTATCTAAATACTGAAGCGACACACAGAGGTTACGGGGAAAGGAGGAACTAATATTTATGGTGCCTTATACACGTTCCACTCCTTTATGAGAAGGCGTTTTTTACACCACCCCTCAACATAATATTTTCCTGTTTTCCCTGTTTAAAAACACAAATATTAAAACATTTAATTCTGACTAAATTGTTAGTGATGCATTTTATACTGGCACATTCAAATACTTAACTTACTCCTTTATTTTTAACAGAATTTAACTCTAAAAATGCATGACCAACATTACATAGATTATGTGCATAGCCCTATATTCTTAAAAAATTAACTTAACAAACTTCTCAAAAACAGTTTTTCCTAACGGCTTAGTTAACAAATCCGCCAAATTATCCTGCGTTTTAATATACTTTACTGAAATACACTTATCCTTTATTTTGTCCATAATGAAGTGATACCTAATATCCAAGTGCTTTAACCTTTTATTATTTTCATTATTATAAACAAGTTTTATTGCTGACTGGTTGTCTTCATACAAGATCACTTCATTACCGACAACATCAAAGTCACACAACAAATTTTTCAACCAACATGCTTCTGAAATAGCCATACTTAATGCAATATATTCAGACTCAGTGGAGGATAATGACACACTAAGTTGTTTTTTACAACACCATACTACAGTACAATCAAATATTTTAAACAAATAACCAGTGGTAGATTTTCTATCTTGTGTGTCACCGGCCCAATCTGCATCAACAAAGCCTTGCAATTCTGTGGATGTGCTATTATATATCAAAGAGTAATTTAATGTACCTTTTATATACCTTAGAATACGTTTCAATGCCTTGTACAACATAATACTAGCACAGTGTTGGTACCTACTGAGGAAACAAACTGATACACATAGATCTGGTCTTGTACCACAAACTGCATACATTAAACTGCCTATGAGTTGTCTACACTTTTTCTCTATTTCTGGACTTTCAGATTTTTCCCTTTTTAGTATTTCAAACTTAAAGTTTTGGTCTATTGGAGTAGAAACTGGTTTGCAATCTGACATATTATAATGCTCTAAAACTTTAGTAAGATATGTTTTCTGACTAATTACCATTGTACCTTTCTTTTGATCAATATCGATACCCAAATAACATTTGGCCAAACCTAAGTCTTTCATCTTAAAGTTATTGCTTAGCTCGCTTTTAAAATCTTCCAAAACCTTGTTTTCAGTGCAAAACATAAGAATATCATCAACAAATAGCAAAACATATAGCATACATTCATTTACCTTTCTGAAATATAAGCAATGATCATTTTTAGATTTACTGAAATTTTCTTTACTCATGAAGTCATCAAACTTTTTATTCCAATATTTAGGAGACTTTTTCAAACCATACAATGATTTATTTAACTTGCATGTTTCACCGCTTGGTAACTTTATGTATACACTCTCATCTATGTCACCATGTAAAAAAGCACCTATAACATCCATCTGATGAACTGAAAGTTGAAGTTTATTTGCAACTGCTATAAAAACTCTAAAAGTAGGCAATTTAGCCACAGGAGAATATACTTCTAAATCACAATCAGACTGTTCAAAGCCTCTTGCTACCAACCTAGCTTTATATACTTTATTAGTACCTACTTGTTTAACTTTAAAAACCCATTTACTAGAAATTACTTTATTCCCCTCTGGTACGCTATTTACTTCTGTCCATGTGTTATTTTCTCTCAGAGTATCTAGCTCAGTCTTCATAGCAATCTTCCACTCTTCCTTTTCTTCAGAGTCAAGCGCTTCCTTTAGAGTAGCTGGCTCTGTACCGATGGATAGAAGGTTTGTTTCGTAGTCATCTAGCCTTGATGGTTTCTTTATTGCTCTGCCTCTCCGTGAATGTGTTGATACTTGAGGTGTTTCTTCTGCCTCTTCTTCTGTTTCTTCTGAATTTAGAATTTCCTCTGTTTGTACTTCTGTATTTTCATCAAGATCTGATAACTGTGTTACATCTTCTTCACCTTCCTCATTAAAACTGTGATATTCTTCTCTTATTTCATCCTCTTTATTATTTATTTCTTCTTTTAATAATAATGGGGTTATATTATTATGATCTTGAAAAGTATTACCTAGCTTTTGACTACTAAAATTGCCTTTCAGGAATGTTACCTCTCTTTTAATCAAAACATCATTTTTATGGGGAAAATAAATTCTAAAACCTTTTGTTGTTTCACTATAACCTACAAAGTATCCTATTTCAGCTTTGCTATCCCATTTTTTGCGATAATGATCTGGAATGTGTACACCTACCTTTGAACCAAATACTTTTAAATTGTTTATATCATATAATCCCTTTTTATACCAGAGCTCATACGGAGTTACATTTTTAATCCTACTTTTACCAGTTCTGTTTATAACGTATACAGCTGTATTGACAGCTTCAGCCCATAGAGACTTATTTAAATTACTTGATAACAATATTGTTCTAGCCGCTTCAGTTATTGTACGCATTTCACGTTCTATGCAACCGTTTTGTTGGGGTGTGTACGGAGCACTATTTTGGTGTACAATACCTAAATGATTGAAGAGAGACTTCACCTCTTTGTTCATAAATTCTAAACCACAATCGGATCTTATTATTTCAATTTTATATTCTAAGTTTTTAGTAACAAAATTTAAAAAAGTTTTAATTTTATCAACTGTTTCAAACTTATTTTTCAGAAAATAAACCGTTCTATACTTTGAAAAGTCATCCTTTATGAGTAGATAATATCTTGATCCACCTAATGATATTGTTTCCATCGGTCCGCATAAATCCATATGTAGCCATTGACCGGGCCTATCTGCCCTATTTATACTTATAGGAAACGGTCTCTTATGTAACTTACCCAAAAGACATGGCTCACATGTTATTTCCTTTTGTTTACTAACACTGAAATCTATATCATATTTATTTAACATGTTTTTTACCTGTTCAATATCCTGGTGGCACATTTTTTCATGCCATTCAGATAAACTGTCACTTGATTTACCAACACAAGCATTTTGAATTTTATTAGACCTAAACTTCATTATAAACAAGTTATTTTTCCTATATGCTAGTGCACAAACATTTTTACTGTTATTTTTCCTCAAATAACACATTTTACTATTAATTGTTAAAACATAACCTCTATCTGTAGTTGAACTTGCTGAAAATAGATTCATCTTGATGCTGGGGACATGTAAAACGTTATTTAATGTTGTATTTATCCATTGTTTACCTGTAAATGCTTCTAAAGAAATAACTCCAATACCAACGGCTTGTATGATTTTGCCGTCTCCAATAACTATGGATCTAGGGCATTCTAGTTTTTTATAGTCTATAAACATATCATAATCATAACACATGTGCTCTGAAGCTCCACTATCCATTACCCAACAATTATCACTTTCTAATTGACTGTAAAACAATGATGATAGCTCGAACACAGAGAATGCATTGCCTTGTTTAATTTTGTTTACATCTTGACTTTTCTCGCTTTTATTTTTAAACCAACAATCTGAACTTTTATGATTATTCTTCTTACAGAACTTACAACTAGTATTATTAATTATTGTACCTCTACTTTTCGATTTGCACTCCTTTTTCAGATGTCCCACTTTTCCACACCGATAGCATTTTCTATTAGACTTGTGTACAAACGCAGATGACTCATCTTCTTTGTTTTTGGCTGAGGCGCGTTGCTCTTCGATCAGTAATCGCGCTGTTAACTGGTCCATGGTCCTTTTTTCTGCTGGCACCGATTCCCACGCTGACACAAAGTGCTGAAATTGTGATGGCAGAGATGAAGTTATCTTTGTGATGGCCATAGTTTGACTCACTTCAGCGTTGAGATTCTTCAGTTTGCTCAGGAGAGACTCGAACCTTCCCAGGAACTCTGACACGGTTTCCCTTTCTTCAAATTTCATTGAAAAGAACTTCTGCTGAAGTATATGCACAGACAGCTCGCCTCGCTGTTCAAATATTGTATGTAGCTTATCCCAAATCTCTTTTGACGTCTTGCAGCTTAATATTTGTGGTATAACCTTTTCAGATATGTTTGTTACCAACATACCTTGAGCTTTTGAATCTTTCTGCATCCATTTCTCCTGATCCTCGTCGGCCTTGAACGTGCCTTCAACGACGTCTAAGAGACCCATAGCTCTTAGTAAAACGCGTATTTTGAAACACCACGCTGTCCAATTTTGTACACCTTGAAGCTGCTGAAAGCTCTGTCCAGAAGCCATATTTTCGACGGAATCCATCGCCCGTATTATTGTTGCTTTACCGCAATTACCAGATTTATCAGAATCTGAGCCGGCGACCGCCACACCTGGTCAGACAGCCCTGGCCGACGTATGTTTATGTAGCTACTTTACCGCAGCGTTTCTTGATAAAAAACCAATCCAGCACGATTATTAGGCCGTAAGTCTGTGTCTGGGCCCATAACCTTTTGAAATATCGTGTGGATTTATTGTTTAGTAAAAGACTTTCCGTACACACGTGAGATAATTTTATTGTAATGACAGTTCAACAAACCATAGATTTACATCACAGACATTCATCTTGACATAAGAGTTCCACAGACTAAAATTCTCTTCACATATCGTCCGTTTTGGACGGACTTTCAAATAATATATTATTCATGTTTTTATTATTAAAAGTAACTCTATTTATAGAAGTCAAACCAGGGATGCAAAATCTATCAAAAAAATTAAAAAGTTCATTAGCGTTTTTTTCTGATAATGTTTCTATCTAAATACTGAAGCGACACACAGAGGTTACGGGGAAAGGAGGAACTAATATTTATGGTGCCTTATACACGTTCCACTCCTTTATGAGAAGGCGTTTTTTACATCGCCTCCTTGTCTGGATTTCTGCAAGAAAATAAATATAAATTTAATATGGTAAGTATTCTTTCACAAAATAACTTTTTAGTTGTGGGGTTTAGTTTGGGTGATATTTTAATAAATAGCTTGAAGTTTCACCTTTTACTTTCACGTTTGTTGCCTTCTCGTTGATCTTCTGCTCCTCGTCCGTGTCGTCTTGTTGATCTTCCACCCGTCCGTGTCGTCTTCTTGTTGATCTTCCGCTCCTCGTCCGCGTCGTCTTCTTGTTGATCTTCCGCTCCTCGTCCGTGTCGTCTTCTTGTTGATCTTCCGCTCCTCGTCCGCGTCGTCTTCTTGTTGATCTTCCGCTCCTCGTCCGTGTCGTCTTCTCGTTGATCTTCCGCTCCTCGTCCGTGTCGTCTTCTTGTTGATCTTCCGCTCCTCGTCCGTGTCGTCTTCTTGTCGATCTTCCGCTCCTCGTCCGTGTGGTCTTCTCGTTGATCTTCCGCTCCTCGTCCGTGTCGTCTTCTTGTTGATCTTCTGCTCCTCGTCCGTGTCGTCTTCTTGTTGATCTTCAGCTCCTCGTCCGTGTCGTCTTCTTGTTGATCTTCCGCTCCTCGTCCGTATCGTCTTCTTGTTCATCTTCCGCTCCTCGTCCGTGTCGTCTTCTTGTTGATCTTCGGCTCCTCGTCCGTGTCGTCTTCTTGTTGATCTTCCGCTCCTCGTCCGTGTCGTCTTCTTGTTGATCTTCCGCTCCTCGTCCGTGTCGTCTTCTTGTTCATCTTCCGCTCCTCGTCCGTGTCGTCTTCTTGTTAATCTTCGGCTCCTCGTCCGTGTCGTCTTCTTGTTGATCTTCGGCTCCTCGTCCGTGTCGTCTTCTTCTTGATCTTCCGCGCCTCGTCCGTGTCGTCTTCTTGTTATCTTCCGCTCCTCGTCCGTGTCGGCTTCTTGTTGATCTTCTGCTCCTCGTCCGTGTCGCCTTCTCGTGTTCTTACACTCCTCGTCCGTATAGTATTGTCATCCTATTCTATTTTAATATTTTTCGCCTTGCAAATATTAAAAGTAATTTTTACCTCCTACCGTTTATTTCTTCTTATCGCGTCTATTTAATCCAACCTGTGTTGTAAGACAAATACCCAGGTGGTATTGTTACCTGGACAGCCGGTGTCATCGTTGCTGTGTAGTTAAATTATTAACATCAGCTCGCCCTTGCCAGTCGCACCTATTAAGTCTCACCTCGTCTTTGTTTTATCCATTATAGCAAACGCTAGTATGCAGATTTCTTCATTTTTATTTTTCTCTTCCTTTTCTTACGTCTTCGTTAAAATTGTCTTATGTAAGGCACAAATTGCATTACATACCTTATTTATTTTTGTCGTCTTGATATTTTGATAGTCCTCTTGGTTGATAAAAACATCTTGTGATCGTATAAAGCGCCCTTCAAGTGAAATGAAATGGACATTTTTAAATAATTACCATGGTTTAAACTGGCTGTTTTGTAGCTCCCCCCGACCGCGTGTGTCGTCTTCATACCATTGTTACTTCTCACTGTCGCCATCTTCTTTTGCATTTGCTGCACTGTACCCGTCTTGATGTTCACCATGATGAAAAGTTTCCTAAAATAAAGAAAATGTGTTAGTACTGCGAAACTCAAACTTCCAATTAATGTCCAAAAGAAGTTGTTGAAATGTTGATATAATAAAGATCTTATATTGCTTCATCATTTAACATGCATATAATGGGATAATTCATTACCTGTTCCATGGGCTTGTTCTGAAAACTTCTTTGTGTCTGTTTCATGTTTATGTTCTACCCCTCGTCCACTCGTCTTCTTGTTGATCTTCCGCTCCTCGTCCGTGTCGTCTTCTTGTTGATCTTCTACTCCTCGTCCGTGTCGTCTTCTTGTTGATCTTCCGCTCCTCGTCCGTGTCGTCTTCTTGCTGATCTTCCGCTCCTCGTCCGCGTCGTCTTCTTGTTGATCTTCCGCTCCTCGTCCGCGTCGTCTTCTTGTTGATCTTCCGCTCCTCGTCCGTGTCGTCTTCTTGTTGATCTTCCGCTCCTCGTCCGTGTCGTCTTCTTGTTGATCTTCCGCTCCTCGTCCGTGTCGTCTTCTTGTTGATCTTCCGCTCCTCGTCCGTGTCCTCTTCTTGTTGATCTTCCGCTCCTCGTCCGTGTCGTCTTTTTGTTGATCTTCCGCTCCTCGTCCGTGTCGTCTTTTTGTTGATCTTCCGCTCCTCGTCCGCTCGCCTTCTTGTTCATCTTAAGCTCCTCGTCCGTGTCGTCTTCTTGTTGATCTTCCGCTCCTCGTCCGTGTCGTCTTTTTGTTGATCTTCCGCTCCTCGTCCGTGTCGTCTTTTTGTTGATCTTCCGCTCCTCGTCCGCTCGCCTTCTTGTTCATCTTAAGCTCCTCGTCCGTGTCGTCTTCTTGTTGATCTTCCGCTCCTCGTCCGTGTCGTCTTCTTGTTGATCTTCCGCTCCTCGTCCGTGTCGTCTTCTTGTTGATCTTCTGCTCCTCGTCCGTGTCGTCTTCTTTTTGATCTTCCGCTCCTCGTCCGTGTCGTCTTCTTGTTGATCATCCGCTCCTCGTCCGTGTCGTCTTCTTGTTGATCTTCTGCTCCTCGTCCGTGTCGTCTTCTTGTTGATCTTCTGCTCCTCGTCCGTGTCGTCTTCTTGTTGATCTTCCGCTCCTCGTCCGTGTCGTCTTCTTGTTGATCTTCCTCACCTCGACAGTATCATTTCCTCGTTGAACTTTCGCTCTTCGTCTATTTCATCTTTCTCTCTATCTGTATCGTTTTCTCGTTGATATTCCGCTTTTAATTTATGTAGTTTTGTGCTCATGTTTGGCGTCGTATATGAGTTAGTCTTCCACTCCTGTGTCGTCTTCTTATTGGCTTCTGTCCATGTCGTCTTCATATTGGTTTTCAGTTTCTCATTCTTGTTTTATCTTATTCATTAGTGTTGTTTTCTTGTGGGTGTTGATTGCTCATTAATGTTTTTTCAAGTAGTTTTTTATTCAACTTTTAGTAGTTTATTTTTGATAGTGTCTTCTTTTTGAAATTATTAATCTTGCTCATGACGTGATGAATTTCTAGTTTTCGAGATTGCAATAGATTCATTTGCTTCTAGTTGTTCACCCTTTATTTTCTAGTTTCTTCTTAGGGTTCTTCAACTATTTTTGATTTATTTATCTAGATTCTTGATCGTTGTTTTTACTTCTGGCTCTAAACTTTATTCTGTATCTTCACTTTAGTATCACTACAATTATGACGTGTCTGCATCAAGGTGTAACATCTGCCAACAACCCTTCATTACGTAGTACGTACCAACATTTCTTCAGACATAGCTATTGAACTGCTGTCCAGGTGGCGTGCTGCGGTTGGTCTGCAGGCTCAGTTGAATGTTATCTGTCAACAATACTTTATTACGGTCCTGGCAGTGTATTTTACAGCATCTGCACGTTCCACGGTTTCGTTGCTACAGTCGTCCATTAGTGAGCATCTGTTGACAATATGTTATTATGATCCTACCAAATGTCGTCTCTATTTCGTTGGCTCCTTGCAAGACGCTGCAGCTGTTCTTTTCCTTTGTTATAGCCCTGTGACCTCTCGACGAAGGTGGTAACCTTGCCGCCGCTGTCTCTTCATAGACTGTCAAAAAACAAATTACGACCCTATCCTAGACATTTCATAATATCTATCGTAGTTTACCTGTGTTTAAAGCCAAAACAGATTCGCACTAACGATTTGCTGCCAGGATCTGAAGAGTTTATTGTCTTGATTTTACGCAGTCCTTTTTCACTATTTACGATTGTCGCTATCACATCACTTTCATCAATATTTTTCAACAATAATGATTACGCCTATCCTAGTCATTTCATCGATTATATTAGGTACATAATAACATTTTTATTACCTCAAAAATCCATACTATTTCTTCACGTAATATAGTAGTGTTCTAAGATAATATGTCCCGACATCTACTTCTTTTGAAGCTGTAGCATTGATCTATTCACCATTGCTTGTGTTCCGTGCGTTTTGTTACAACTTTCTGTCAACAACATTTTAGTAACACCTACCGAAATTGTCAATTTCCAGATTGATGCTCATCGGTGATGCCATTTTGCTAAATTGTCTCGCATGCAGACTAGTCGTGAGCATCTGTTAACAATAGCTATTACGAACATATCCTAGTTATTTATAGAAAGTTTACCGGATCTGGTGGGTTATACGAACACTCGAAAAACCTGTTGACAATTAGTTATTAGCACTGCACCCGCTGGCGACTCTATCTAAATCAGACAATTTAAAAGTGTTGTTGAAAATAATAATCAAAGAACATACCACTTTGCGTTGTTGCTTCGAAACACCCAGCAATCCCAGTTAACAGTTAGTATTTTTTAAGTATTCTGGTGCACTCGCTCAAATACAAATGTGTCTAGTGGCATGCGTATAAATTCTTTTAACGTCCATACCTTTCTTTCGTCGTGATGCTTAAATCCAATTCATAACTAACGTTCCGATTCCCTTTTCCAACCAAAACTTTGTTTCGTTTTCTTAATTATAATCTATCATCAATAATTTATTCAGGTTGGTGCTTCGCCTATTTGAACGAGTTGATATAAGTTACCTTATAAAGGTGAAGAGTCAGAACAGTTTGCCTGATGAGTCTGTGAACAATATTTCATTATGCACCTACCCTCCTATTTACTTCAGTAAAGCTGATGTTAAGTAAGCAAAGTTGATTGTATATTTTAGCTACTGTTTGTAAAAACTTCATATTCGATTCTATTAAAGTGCAATTACTTTTAAATAATTACCTAATTGACGCAAATTTCCGTGCGTGTGTTAAATTAAAGATTACAACACGACAACCTTACTTAATATAATATGCAATATATCTAAATACTGAAAAGATCATTCAATGTTACCGTTAGCACTCAATGCTTGTTGCACATTGCTCCTTCACGTAACTATTTGAGTTTATATTGAAATTATTTTATAGTTTACATACTTGGTTGCCGATGCTTCATGACGAGGTTTCTTGTTAATATTTCTGCAGAATGCATACTTATTATGTTGCTATTTATAATAAAATACTTATTTGTCGTAGTTACCAGATTGCGGTGTTGGCATCACTCATGTATTATCTGTTAACATGATCATGCACCTACCAAGACTGTGTCTTTGAAGGCTGGTTTATCCACCAATATAACGATACAAGCGAAACTATATTTTGCTACTCAAAACCTTTTCGACGTAGTCACATCCAATGCTGTGATGGGCATTTAATTTCTTCCGAGGTAGATATTTAAGGTGTCTCTTACCAGTAGGTATTTGCCACAGTTGTAGATTCCACTTTCAGTTTCAGCAGAAGTGCACATTTTTTTTGAGAAAGGAAGTAGTTACCAATATCGTGGTGGTCTTATGTTCGGGATCATTGGCGAATACCTGTCAAAAACTCTTGATTATGCACTTACTTCATCCATACGTGGAGCCAAAGTTTCCAAACTTACTGTTGTTATTTCGTGAAACTTTGCACCGATGATATTGTGATAGTCCCGCATCGCTCGATGATTATATCTGTCAACAACATGGTTATGCGCCTGCCAAGACTGCTTCCACAAAGTCTGTTTTTTTTATCAATATTTAATTAAGTAAAACTACATACTGCTTCTCCAAATATCTTTCCGCGTAATATATCCATCCAATTTCGTAAAAAATATGACTTTGAACTAATACTGATGTACTTAAGGTTTTCTCTTACCAGTAAGTAATCGCTACAGTTGTAGATTTCAGTTAAAAGTGCATATTTTCTTGTGGAAGTATGTAGTTACTATTCATGGTGTTGGTGCCTTGTCCAGGATCATTGGCGAATACCTGTCAAACTGTCAAAAACTCCTGATTATGCACTTACTTCATCCGTCCGTGGAGTCAGTTCCCAGAGTTAGATTACTGTTGTTGCTTCAGCAAATCTTGCACTGATGATTTTGTGGTGTTCTCGCATCGCTTGATGATTATCTGTCAACAATATGGTTATGCGCCTACCAACAACACTGCTTCCAAAAAGTATGTTATCTTTATAGAAACTTTAATAATTAAGTAAAGCTACATACTGCATCTCCAAATATCGTTCCACGTATTGCAACCATCCAATTTTGTGTTAAATGCGACTTTAAACTAATACTGATGTACTTAAGGTTTTCTCTTACCAGTAAGCAATCGCCACAGTTGTAGATTTCAGTTAATAGCAAGTGCACATAATCTTGTGGAAGTATGTAGTTACCAGTATCGTGGTGGTCTTATGTTCGGGATCATTGTCGAATACCTGTCAACAACTCCTGATTATGCACTTACTTCATCCATCTATGGAGTCACTTTCCAAAGTTAGATTACTGTTGTTGATTCAGTGAACCTTGCACCGATGATATTTTGGTTTTCTCGCATCGCTCGATAATGTATCTGTCAACAATATGGTTATGCGCCTACCAAGATTGGTTCCATAAAGCACATACTGCTTCTCCAAATATTTTTCACTTAATTCAGCCATCAAATTTTGTGTTTTATGTAACTTTCGACTAATAATGCGGTACTGGAGGTTTTCTCTTACCAGGAAGTAATCGGCACAGTTGTAGATTTCAGTTGCACATTTTCTTGTGGAAGAATGTAGTTTCTATTCATGGTGTTGGTCTCATAGCCTGGATCATTGGAGGATACCTGTCAACAACTCCTGATTATGCACTTACTTCATCCATCCGTGGAGTCAGTTTCCAAAGTTAAATTACTGTTGTTGCTCCAATGAACCTTGCACCGATGATGTTGTGGTGTTCTCCCATCGCTCGATGATTATCTGTCAACAATATAGTTATGCGCCTACCAAGACTGCTTGCAAAAAAATACAACTAAGTGCTGTTTCTCCAAATATCTGTTCACTTAATTCAGCCATCCAGTTTTATGTTTCATGCGACTTTCGACTAATACTGAGGTAATTGAAGTTTACTCTTACCGGTCAGTAATCGGCACAGTTGTAGATTGCAGTTTTTAAGCTAGGGCACAATTTCTTGTGGAAGAATGTATGTTGACATATTTTCTTTGGCCTACTTTTTGTTCATAGTATCACTATTTTTGATAAATATCATAAGAATCCCTGTTAACAATAATTTGATTATGCACCTACCGATGGTTATTCACCCATAGAAATTCTGTCACTTGATTGAAATGAAGTCATCGCTGCATTCAATTGCTGTTACTATTTTGCGCTGCCAATATGACGTTGCAGTTTCTATAGTATTCTTCTAAGGATATCTGTTAACAATTGTCATTACCACACTATCCTAGTAATTTTAATGAAAAGCATGGAGTACTACAGATACGATTACCCAAAGAGTTGTGTTTAATCTTGCACTGTTGGTCCTGTCGAGAAACCTGTTAACAATATCCATTAGGGGTAGGTGCAGCAGACGCCTACATACTTTTCGCTAGCTATTCTCAAAACAATCACTTACAAAAAAAAAACATTAGTGACATTTTACCTTTGCTATTTAGCTTGCAGTGTTTTACTCGCATTCAATGCTATATTATCTACACAACGCTGTTTGCTCAACCACGCAGCAACCGATGCCATTTGATCAAATTGTCATTCCATGTGTCTATCCGTGTTATGTCTACCACACGCAAGCTCGGTGAAAATCTGTTAACAACACTTATAAGTGCTCCCACCCACCTTTTTTCTTTCTATTGACATTTTACATTAGGTACTAGCTTTATAGGTGACCGGGGTACATACATGTCATATCATTAATCTACACGTGGTGTAGTCTCGAGCGAGTCATTGGTCGAGATCTGTTAAAAATATTGAAAATGCTCCCATCCAAGCTATTAACGCATGCATGACGCATTTTATGGAAAACTAGGAGTTAATAAGATAGCGATACTTTCAAAGTTGTTTTGAAGAACACTAAGTAAGTACATGAAAATTACAGCAGGTGTAACATTAAGCGCACATACCAAAGATTCCCATAGGTTGTGATAGGTTTATCTGTAGACTCCTGCGCCTCAGTATATGATACGATGTTTATATTGTTTTGTAGACAATTATATTCTATTTATTTATGATGCTCGTCCTTGACTTGTCTTAGGACTAAACCTTATTGGAATCTGTTAACAATGCTTGTTAGGTACGGACTTATCTAAGTTAAGCCGTTTAAAATCAATAATATCAAGTATTTATATATCACATATTTTAAGTAGGAATCTGAAACAAAGCTTATTTTGCACCTACCCAACTTCATCCCCTGATGCAGCTTGTTTTATTTTGATTAATATTCTGATTTATTGTCGTTTAAACCAAAACAACACATTTGCCAATATCAATCCAACATACGTAAAATACACAAAGTGCAATTTTCTCGGAATTTGTTACAATTGTTACGCTTATTTTCACTTGATTAATATGCATCTAAATCCATGCCATAAAAGGGGATAAATATTGCATACTTTTGGTATCTGTTGACAACAATTATTATGGACCTAACAAAATAGATCTACAGAGCTATTTTGATTAAAATCAGAAAGAAAGTACAAGTAAAAGCACAAAATGCCAAATAAATAACTGCACAATTTATAATTCACCTACCTACCTCAAAACGTGCCCCATGTCTGCTTTTCATGCGTGTGTTAACGACAATATGCGCCTACCGAATCTCATCCAATGAGAGGTGGTGTTTTCTTTGTGTTGTTAATACTTAAGCGGCAGTAACGACAATCTTCCTGTGGTGTTTTAACTTGCAAAGCCGCAAAGTGTAAAAGACAAGCAGCTAATCTGTTAACAATATTTGTTACGGGCATATCCTATATTTATATTATAACAATAATAAAAACAATACCTCATGTATCCGAATGTGGGTAACTCTTTCTGCTAATAGCTTTTAAGGGTGTGAGGAAACCTTATCCCTTGTTCGACAAACAACCAACAATATCTGTCAACAATACTCATTATGGACCTATGCTAGTTATACTAAATCAACATAACATAATACGAGCAAATAAAGTACAGAAGTGCAACTTGTTACCTTCTCTTGTTTATGGCTTTAAATACAACACACACTTGCTATGTTCGCAACAGTAAGTCATGCACCAACATAATTTCGCTAAATTGTGTTATATCAGTCCCATTCAAATCAACCATCGTAATATATGTTTCTAATGCGTATTAAATGTTTAACGTACAAAGCGGTGGTCTAAAAAACTTATCAAGATCAAGCATCGTCAAGATTGAGTCAGGCACGCAGTCTTCACCTGTCAACAATAACGAGTTACGAGCCTATCCTAGTATAGGAAGAATTTTTATTTACCTGTCTATGGCTTGTATCTCACGCTCGGTTATCTGTTAACAACTGTTATGCACCAACATACATTGCCAATTAACAAATAGAATACTTAGTTAAAAAGTTTGAATTGTTGACAAAGAATCAGTAATTGTTTTTTACATACACAGGCGATGTCGCTCCAGTCCCATCATTTTCCACATGATACAAGCTATTTGGTTTGCTCTCGGGCTTCCCAAAAGTCGTCTCTATGTCGTCTTATCTGTTAACAATATAAGTTACGTACCTATCCTAGACGTTATCAAAGAAAGTAGAAAATTTTGTTACCTGCGTTATTCTGTGAATGGTGCTTCATTAATATCTTATAATAATGTTATGCACCAACAATGAAGGTTTTATTAATTTATATCTTATAATCAAAGTCAATTTTATAAAATGTTGCGTTATTTACTACATGGTACGGTTGTTACCCACACAAACATTGTCCGAGTCTATGATACTTATTCTGTGGGTGCATGCATTCTACATTGAGCATTCTAAGCCACCATCTGTTAACAATATGGGTTAATAATCTATATCCTAATATTTTTATAAAATGATACATACCAATCAGTTATCAAAGCTTGGAACTCACACTCATTGTTATCAACTTATTCTTAGGTATATACCAACAAAATCCATACGATGTTTACAATGCCGTTATTTCAAAGCAAAACAGTCGTATTCCTATGTTGTGATTATCGTTCTTTATACTTTGCTGCAGCATTATTATTTCGTAAACTATTCTCCGTTTGCGTTTGCACTCGAAAATCTGTTAAAAATATAAATTAGGGCCCCACCCGTTACCAAGACAAGACACCATTACTTACTTGCAAGCACTTCAATGTTACTCACATAATTCTTACTAAAATCAACCTACATGCATCTGAAGCCTGAGTGCTTGCGATTCTTTGATACTTCATACACATAAAGCAGTTAGACCACGCAACACTAGGCACAATGCTCTAAATTAGGTAATAACGTAATACACACTTAGTAATGTATTAATTCATCCCAAGGTACACGAAATAGTTAGAATGAGTAATTCGAAGATTTACCTTTGACTGTTGCTGCCGTTCACGTGACTGTTTATAATGCGCAGTTTGTTCTAGGTACTAACATTCAGTTAAAAACTTGAAACATAAACATGGGTGCCCAATGTTCATAATTGAAATACATTCTACAGAATGACTATTTGTGCATTGGTGTAATTTCTGTGCTAATCAATCGCCAAATTAGTTAAATTATCATATTCAAGCTTAGCTATACACTTTCCATCACATATTCAAGCTTAGCTATACACTTTCCACAATTACTTATTTAGCCCAAAGCTGCTGCAGCACCTGCAATGGTATTTACGATTCCTACCTTACTTATCCAGTAGTTGCGCGCTAAATTTGTAACGTGCTTTTTATGTATCTATTCTTATTCGGCGGCTATCTTGCATCGTAGTTTTGTTGTAAACATTTGTTGAGATATGATTAAAAAATGCCTTATTCATCCTTTTATTGCTAACGTTAACTCCAAATTTGGTGTGCGTTTTAACGCTTTATATAACACATTTGCTTTTATTCGACCAATTAGGTTTAGAGGAACCAGTTTAGAGAAAGCACGTTGATTTTGTAAAAACTTTGCTGAAAAGAAGAATTGATTACGGACTCACCGATTTTAAATTGTGTGGGCTATTATTATAAGTATGGAATTACTGCCCATTCGCTTAGTTCTCCATTATGTCCATTATTGCTTAGGATTTACCAAAATATGTTTGTATTTGTTAGCCCTGGTTTTCATAGCATTTGAAATATCTTGCTGATATTGTTGACGATATTTTTGCCAGCATGAAATTGCAACTGGATCTTATTTTATCTGCAATTGATGTGTCATTTGTCTAGAAGGCAAAAGAAACATACCATTTCATCAGTACGACTGATGGCGAGGCCTCTTGTGAACCTAGGCGAAGGAGACAGGCGGCGACGTTGGACAGCGTCATCTCGGCCAAATAGGACAGGTCGCGCCGTGGAGACCCGCGCGGAGGTGATACGTGGTCAGGTAACGCCGTCGAGACCCGCGCGAATGTGACGGGTGGACAGGCCTCGTCGTCGAGACCCGCGCGAGTGTGACAGGCTGCGATGACGCGCCGTCACCCTGGGTGAAAGAGACAGGCGGGAAAGCTGCGCCGTGACAGACAGCTAGGCCGCGCCGTAGGCCTGGGCGATGGACACAGGCGGCTTGGCCACGCTTTCGGCCTGGGCGTAGGAGACAGGCAGTGATACCGCGCTGTCGAACCGGGCGATGCTGACAGGCGGACAGGCCGCACCGCCGAGGGCCGCGCGCACGTGCCAGGCGGGTAGGCCACGCCGTCGTAACACGCTCGAATGTGACAGGTGATAAGGTCGTACCGTTGAGAACTGGGTGATGGTGACAGGCGGACAGACCGCTCTGACGAGACCCGCATGGTAGCAGGCAGGTAGGCCACGTCGTCGAGACCCGCTTGAATGTGACAGGCGGAAAGGCCGCGCCGTCAACCCAGTCCAGGGAGACAGCCGGCCCGGTCGCGCCGTCGAACCGGCGAAGCAGACAGGCAGGTAGGCGGCGCCGCTATCGAGCCAGCGGGTAGGCTGCGCCGTTGAGACCCGCACGAATGTGGCAGGGGGCAGGCCGCGCTGAGGTAACCGCGCGATGGTGACAGGCGGCTAGACCGCGTTGTCGGTCCGAGCGAAGGAGACAGGCAGCGAGGCCGCGCTGTCGGCACCGACTTAGGAGACAGGCGGCGAAGCCGAACCGTCACCCAGTCGAAGGAGACGGTCGGCCAGAACGCGCCGTCGTACCGGCGAAGCAGACAGGCGGGTAGGCCGCACCGTTGATAACCACGTGACGGCGACAGGCGGCTTGACTGTGCCGTCAGCCCGAGCGAACGAGACAGGCAGCGAGGCCGCGCCATCGGCCTGGACGTAGGAGACAGGTAACGAAGCTGCGCCCACGGTCAGGGTGATGGTGGCTGGCGGTGAAATCGCGCAGTCTAACCGGGCGATGGCGACAGGCGGCTAGGCCGCACTCGCCCCGGGTGAAGATGACAGTCGGACAGGTCGCGCCGTCGAACCGGTGAACGTGACAGGAGGGCAGGCAGCGCGGTCGAGTCCCGCGCGATGGTGACAGGCGGCTACGCCACGCCGTCGGCCTGGGCGAAGGAGACAGGCGGACTGGCCGCGCCGTCGAACCGGTGAACGTGACAGGAGGGCAGGCAGCGCCTTCGAGTCCTGCGCGATGGTGAAAGGCGGCTAGGCCGCGCCGTCGGCCCGGGCGAAGGAGACAGGCGGCGAAACCAAGCAGTCTAACCGGGCGAAGGTGACGGGCGGACAGGCCGCGCCGTCGAACCAGGTGAGGGTGACAGGCGGACAGGCCGCGCCGTCGAACCAGGTGGAGGTGACAGGCGGACAGGCCGCGCCGTCGAACCGGTGAACGTGCCAGAAGGGCAGGCAGCGCCGTCGAGTCCCGCGCGATGGTGACAGGCGGCTAGGACGCGCCGTCGGCTTGGGCGAAGGAGACAGGCGGCGAAACCACGCAGTCTAACCGGGCGAAGGTGACGGGCGGACAGGCCGCGCCGTCGAACCAGGTGAGGGTGACAGGCGGACAGACCGCGTCGTCGAACCGGGTGGAGGTGACAGGCGGACAGGCCGCGCCGTCGAACCGGGTGGAGGTGACAGGCGGACAGGCCGCGCCGTCGAACCGGGTGGAGGTGACAGGCGGACAGGCCGCGCCGTCGAACCGGTGAACGTGCCAGAAGGGCAGGCAGCGCCGTCGAGTCCCGCACGATGGTGACAGGCGGCTAGGACGCGCCGTCGGCTTGGGCGAAGGAGACAGGCGGCGAAACCACGCAGTCTAACCGGGTGAAGGTGACGGGCGGGCAGGCCGCGCCGTCGAACCAGGGGAGGGTGACAGGCGGACAGGCCGCGCCGTCGAACCGGGTGGAGGTGACAGGCGGACAGGCCGCGCCGTCGAACCGGTGAACGTGACAGAAGGGCAGGCAGCGCCGTCGAATCCCGCGCGATGGTGACAGGCGGTTAGGACGCGCTGTCGGCTTGGGCGAAGGAGACAGGCGGCGAAACCACGCAGTCTAACCGGGTGAAGGTGACGGGCGGGCAGGCCGCGCCGTCGAACCAAGGGAAGGTGAAAGGCGGACAGGCCGCGCCGTCGAACCGGGTGGAGGTGACAGGCGGACAGGTCGCGCCGTCGAACCGGGTGGAGGTGACAGGCGGACAGGCCGCGCCGTCGAACCGGTGAACGTGACAGAAGGGCAGGCAGCGCCGTCGAGTCCCGCGCGATGGTGACAGGCGGCTAGGACGCGCCGTCGGCTTGTGCGCAGAAGACAGATGGCGACACCACGCAGTCTAACCGGGGGAAGGTGACAGGCCGTGCCGTCGGCCCGGGCGAAGGAGACAGGCGGTGAAACCACGCAGTCTAACCGGGCGAACGTGACAGGCGGACAGACCGCGCCGTCGAACTGGGTTAAGATGACGTGCCGCGCCGTCGACCCGGGTGAAGATGACAGGCGGACAGGCCGCGCCGTCGGCCCGGGCGAAGAAGACAGGTGGCGAAACCACGCAGTCTAACCGGGCGAAGGTGACAGGCGGACCGGCCGCGCCGTCGAGTCCTGCGCGATGATGACAGGCGGCTAGGCCGCGCCGTATAACCGGGCGAAGGTGACGGGCGGACAGGCCGCGCCGTCGAACCAGGTGAGGGTGACAGGCGGACAGGCCGCGCCGTCGAGTCCTGCGCGATGGTGACAGGCGGCTAGGCCGCGCCGTATAACCGGGCGAAGGTGACGGGCGGACAGGCCGCGCCGTCGAACCAGGTGAGGGTGACAGGCGGACAGGCCGCGCCGTCGAGTCCTGCGCGATGGTGACAGGCGGCTAGGCCGCGCCGTATAACCGGGCGAAGATGACAGGCGGACAGGCCGCGCCGTCTAACCGGGCGATAGTGACAGGCAGATAGGCCGCGCCATCGAACCGGGCGAATGTGACAGGCAGACAGGCCGCGACGTTGATAGCGCCCAGGAAGCTCGAGCCATGGGGCGACACGGGCACCAAACGCTTGCTACTTAAGGCATGCGCGCAGCCAACGAACCTAAAGCTGACCGGAGAAGACGCGTTGGCAGCGGAGCCGACGGTGGTGACAGGCACATGGCGCGCAGAGCCGACGTGACGACTAAGGCAGCTGGCACCACTTCAGGAAACACTGCGATGCAGACCCGTTCACCTGGGGTTGGCTGACCGAAGGCGCGGCGGAGTCAGCGAACCCGGTGGAGGCACTCGAACACCGTAGGCTGGTAAAACGTGCGCAATCTGCGGGACGCGCAGAATCGACGCGACGCGACGTTCAAGGTGGCTGGCACCGCTTCCGAGAACGCTACGATGTCACGTTCACCTGATGCTGGCTGACCAGTGACGTGGAGACAGCGCACTCGGTGACAGAGACACGAACCGCGGACACTGGAACAAGGCGCGCAGAGGTGACGCGGCAACTAAGGCGGCTTGGCAAAGTTTCAGCGAATACCGCGTTACTGACATGTTTACCTGAGGCTGGCTGACCGAAGACGCGGCGGATTCAGTGAACCGGGTAGAGGAACACGAACTCCGTAGGTTGGCAATATGTGTGCAGTCTCCGAGGCCCGCAGAGGTGACGCGACGCGACGTACAAGGCGGCTGGCACCGTTTCAGCGATCACTGCGATGCAGTCACGTTCACCTGAGGTTGGCCGACCGAAGGCGCGGCGGAGTCGGCGAACCCGGTGGAGGCACTCGAACACCGTAGGCTGGTAAAAGGTGCGCAATCTGCGGGGCGCGCAGAACCGACGCGACGCGACGTTCAAGGTGGCTGGCACCGCTTCCGGGAACGCCACGATGTCACGTTCACCTGATGCTGGCTGACCAGTGACGTGGAGACAGCGCACTCGGTGATAGAGACACGAACCGCGGACACTGGAACAAGGCGCGCAGAGGTGACGCGGGAACTAAGGCGGCTTGGCAAAGTTTCAGCGAATACCGCGTTACTGACATGTTTACCTGAGGCTGGCTGACCGAAGACGCGGCGGAGCCAGTGAACCCGATGGAGGAACACGAACCACGTAGGCTGGCAAAACGTGTGCAATCTGCGAGGCGCGCTGTGGCGACGCTACGCGACGTACAAACTTGACTGGCATCGCTTCAGTTGGGGTTGCCTGACCAACGGCGGCGTGGAGAGAGCATACCCGGTGGCTGCGATTAGGCGCACAGAGGTGACTCGACCACCATAGCGGCTGGAACTACTTCAGCGAACTCGACGCTGATACGTTCACTGGAGCTGGCTGACTGGAGAAGGCGCTCGTTAAACAAGCGCTGCGAGCTGACACGGGCACTTAAACTGCCCAGGCTGCTGGCCACTCGAGCGCAGTGTGGCAGCGCTGCTTGTGGATTCTCGGAAAATGCGCGCAGTTAGCAAGCGCCGCGAGGTGTCACGAGCACCTGTGGCGCAACGACGGTACGTCAGCCAGCTGCTTGCGGTAAGGATGTCTCGGTTGAGACGATCGTTCGGAAGGCTGACGCGATGACAGTACTAACAGCTGGCGCTACCCGAAAACGCACGCAGTAGAAGCAGTAAAGCCGCCGGTAAGTTTTATGAAAAGAGCCGTACTAGTGGTTGCACGAAGACGCTGACCCAAGTATCTACGACAATAAGAGCAGTCGTGTAGACAAGAGGTTATAATATGACACTGGACAGGCGGCAGATGCAGTTTCTTAAATGAAGCTAACATACCCGAAATATGTGCGATGACCGAAGATTTGACCTGTCAGTAGACCTGGACGGGTGACACGCTGTAGATTGCAGAGAGAGATAGGATGCAGCACATTCTGAACCAGCTAATTCAGCTTTTGGAAGCAACCCTGCTAGCGTCTAGACGTCTTCAACCAGGTGACCGAAGATTAGAGGCCCTCTGATGGTGTAGTTTCTCTAGGATCTAAGTTAACTGGCTTTGCCATACAGCCTATGGATCGTAAAGAGTAGCAGGAAGGGCAGGAGCGTGGAGGAGTTACAGTGAAGAGCTACGCTTGTCATATACAATGGCACTACTGTTATAGAAATGGATTGTTGGCTGCTTAGGTTTAGGTAGATAAGTGGTTAGCCACTCTTAAAGTTACATCCGGTATTAAAGATTTGCAAAAATCACAACGTTAACGAACATTTACGACAGGAGATCATTATCAGTAAAAATTGGTGACTTGCCTCTTAAAAGTAGTAAATTAAGTAATGGCAGCACGTAGTTGCCACGAGTTCAGCGATCATCGATGATGCGCGGAGGAGACGTTAGTCAACAAGCCTTGACGACTCACGGAGATTCCGTCGTCAGCGAGCATTGACGAAACGCGCTGGTCACGTCGTTAGCGAACATTGACGATTCGCGATGATCACGTCGTCAGCGAGCATTGACGAAACGCGCAGGTCACGTCGTCATCGAGCATTGACGACACGAAGACACGTAGTCAACGAGCATTGACGACACGAAGCCACGTAGTCAACGAGCATTGACGATACGAAGACACGTAGTCAACGAGCATTGACGACACGAAGACACGTAGTCAACGAGCATTGACGACACGAAGACACGTAGTCAACGAACACTGACGACACGAAGACACGTAGTCAACGAGCACTGACGACACTGTGACACTTATTCAACGAGCATTGATGACTCGATGACACGTAGTAAATTTTCATTGACAACCCGAAGAGACGTAGTCAAGGATCATTGACGACACGGAGACACGTAGTCAAGGATCATTGACGACACGGAGACACGTAGTCAAGGATCATTGACGACACGAAGTCACGTCGTTAAAGAGGCTTGAATACCTAGGAAAGAACACATTTAGCACGTGTTGATGAATTGCGAAGAGGCCTCGTAGTCATTGAGCATTGACGAAACTTGGCAGTGGTCGCGTAGCCATCGAGCATTGAATTGGTCACGTAGTCATCGAGTATTGACGATACGCGAAGAGGCCACGTAGATACTGATCATTGATTTTACGCGAAGAGCTCACGTAGACTAGGAGCATTGACGATACGTGGAGAGACCACGCAGGGGTGCGCTGTCAACTGAGGGAGCAGAGTTAACACAAGAACTGGCGACATGGATCGCGCAGTTAGTAATTCAGAAAAATATACCAATCTAAGAGTACCTGTAACGGCCGCTAGGGGTTCACAGAATCTGACAACCAAAGATATCAGTTCCGCAGGTAGAGAGGCGTGTCACAGTTGAAACATACCCGTATATTATGAGTGAGACAGCCGCGATCTTGGACGACACGAAGGTCTAAGTTAAGAGTAGCCCAACTGACGTACTTGTAATCAGTAGACAAAACACGCGCCGAATATGTTGACCCGCTCCGCCGAGCGGCGATGGTGGGGGAAGCAGTAGATCACACGTTGTGTAGTTATAGGATGCGGTGTATCTGGCAGTTATTGGTGGAGTTTTACCTGATAAATTGACATACCATAGTAACGAAAACCCAGCGCCCCCGCACAGTAAGATTAGTGTTCAGAGGCAATATTTTTACCGCTTATTTTACGCTGAGTAGTCACGGGCGATCTCATGGTATATGACGATTCCGTAAAGATAATTCAATTTAAAAATGTTATCTGTACCTTTAGATGTCTCAACAGTTTACTGATCCAGTCATATGAATAAGCAAATAATTGTTATAAAAATACAGTGTTGTTGTGGCAATTGATTACCTCGTATACATTCTATAGACGCTGAAAATTAGAAAAACTTATTGTTGCTACGCTCTTTTCTTGTAGGCATGTTATATTATATTGAAGGCATTATGAGGTATTGATGCAAATATTCAGTAAGTGTATCTTGAAGGCACTCTGGTTGAAGATCTTTTCATTAAGAAATTCTCATCAAATGAATTTCAGCTCCATGGCAGTCTTCCGTGGCAAAAGATAATAATCAATTGCTTTGGGATGATACAGCTTTACGTAGAAGTATAATAATTATATTGGCCATTTTTGGAGTGATAATTTAGATGAACTTGCAGTAGCTATTATGAGTATTCCAAGATATTGGTCTTTCCAGAAGTATTTCAAATTAAGGGGTTAACCATGTTTGGTTTATTATGTGGCCTCTGCAGCAAATCAGTTTATTGATTCAGCTCTAACAAATCCAAAATATACTGCTCCTAAACAGATAGAAAAAAAAAGGTTGATTACAGAAGACTGCTAAGCAGTCATACATAAGTGCATAGTAAAATTTGAGAAAACTTTTAGAAAAATGTTACAAATAATAAAACTTTTTCCACTTTTCTGGAGCTTTAAACTTAAAGATAGTTGTAAGCATTTTTTTAAGTGAACAATTATGTACTTTAATTTATAAAAATAAAATAAGAAATATTCGTACCATTCGGCAGACGTATTCGTGTCTGGAAGTCGACTTCTAGTCGGACCTCACTTTAATTCCTTGTTAATCCAATAAACGATTTTATTAACAGTATTGTAGAGTAGATAATGAAATCTTGCAAGGTCAGTCTGATAAATTAATTTATCTAAACTTTGTTCCTGTGACTTGCAGGGATAGTGAATTGAAACTTGGCTAAATGTACGACACCAACGAGTGTATGACATACCTTTTCAAAGCCAAGTATTTTTTTAATTTATTGCTCTCTTGGTCACTTGTTATTTTTATCCATTAATATTTCACCTTGGACCACCTCCCTCAAGTTGCTGATGTATTTAAACTAAGTAGTCTAGTAGTCAAGCTTTTAGTAATATTTTATACTGAGTGTGCATTGTTATTACTCATCTCACGTAGAACATTTTGCTTGCGCAGGGAAATGTAGTTTATTTTTGATCGTCTTTTGAATGTAGTAGAAATTAATTAACTTCACATGTGTTCTGGCCGATACTGAAGTCTAGTTACGCGCGAAGAAATAAGACCTGTCAATCAAACTTTTCAGCACACAAAGTTCCTTGAAAAGGAACAAACATGGAAGCACTTTGCAGCAAATTTAAAAAAAAAAATAGTATCAAGGTCATCTTCATTGCACATGTTGTAGGTACATACCTCATCAGGCTTTTTGGTTCTTTGACAAACAAAACATAGATGCTTCCATCCTAAATACTTGATAGATTTCTATGATTGGGCCTCTGCATTATTTCACAAGTACTTATTATCACACGCCCGTTTTAATGATGTCAATGTGTTTATAATTATTTATAGTGTAGGGTTTGTGAGTTTGCTTTAAATGTGTATCTGCGATCCACAAATAAACATGTTTTTTATCAAAATTTTGAAAATTGTCGCTAATGTAATATCATAGCTTGTCTATCTCTGGATAACAAAGTAGGTATTATAGCACACATAGGTATATCTGAAATAAAAAAAAATACTTGTTTGGTTATAGGGCCCTAATGCCAGAGTGGCAATGAAAGAACTAAGAAGTTAATTATTGAACCGCTAATCAAGCAGAGTGTGAAGGAATATGGCAATTATTTTTTGTTGTAGGCAGTAGGCTGACTTACCTATATTGTTAAAGTATATTCTTAAAACGTGTATTAGACCAAGTAACGATAAAATCTACTGTAACCAAGTTTTATTTTATAATAGTTTGCTTCCGTAGAATATTATGAACGTTTCATGACGACTACGCATTACATACTGTACGGTTGGTTAGACTTATCTGTGGATGGGGTGTGTCGATCCACTCGCTAAATCAACTGGAGCCGGGTTAGCCTTCTTCACTAGGAAGGACTTCACCTTGCTTTTTCGTGATAGTCATAGATTGCGTGATACTTGTTCACGTCAGTCCCCAGTCCAGTAGTTAGCTGTGAAGTTAGCACACAATCAGTAAATGTTGATACTAACAAACAATCAATTTGTCGCTATAAGCACATCAACTAAGATCTCAGAACATTTAATTATTACAGTAGATCAAAGAAGTCAGTACAGTTGCGACAACTCACCGTTCAATCTATCCTTTACGTTTTCACCCTCGGTTCGCAATTCAGCTTATTTACTTAGGTTTCAGGTTTCGCATATAGAGTAGTGTCCCGGTTTAGTCATCAGCCCACGATATCTTGCTTGATATACATATTAAGCCTTAATGGTCTTACCCAGGCGCATTGTTTCATTCAGTCTTGTGTAACCTATCTTTTTGGTGATCCATATAATCAGCACCTACTGTGGTGGAAGCTTGTATGTTCTCGAAGATGATTCCTTTTACAACAATGGTAAATAAAAACAGCATGCTAATTCCGATTCGAAAATAAAGTAATAACTATTCATTACCTAAAAGTGAAAGTCGCCGCGACCGCCACCGCGTCCACGGCAGCAGGGACCCGAGGTATGTCGAGGCCAGTACAATTTGCTGTTTCGTAAATAACAGTACTGGTACACATTGCCGGCCTCTTCTATATCTTACTGCTTCCATCCACGTTTACTTATCCTCTTGGATGAGGATAATTCCTTCGTGGGTATTTCGTTCCTGTTCATTGGATTATTATGGCACAAGTCTATCCTAACGTAAGTTAATTGTAAAAAGTCTTGATACAGATCAAAACATCAAGTATTGTTCGTATAAGATAATAAAAATACACAATGACCACTATGTTTTGAAAACAAGCGACTCACCAATGTTCACAACTTCTAGAAAACATTCATATTCCAAAGTAGGTGGGATTTCTGAGGCGACGGTTTAGATCATCACGGCAGAGGTTAAGGTTGGAAGCCTTTCCTCGTCGCTCGTGATAGCTGCTGGCCACGCAAAGCAGGGTTCTGAGAGACTAAACACAATGTTACACGCAAAGGCCCGCGTACGGGCCAAAAATAACACTAGCTTAATGAAGGATAGGAACCTTTACGCCAACAACCTAACGGTTACCTAGTGGGCTGATAACCGGGACGGATTCGTGCGAGCGCGTCGTATAGCAGACAGGTAGCACGCCAGTGCGTGTGGTAGGTACGCAGATTGCAGGCAAGCCAGCGACCCCGCAGACAGCTGTCTCATACACTCGTTCACAGCAAGTCGGACACGCCATCGCTGATGCAACTCTGCCATGTCCTCCACGTAGAGGCGATGATGACTCATGGAATAATACATTGTTGGTGTGGTGAAATTGTAAGATAAGCAAAAATGAAAAATCATTGATACAAAGTTTTTTAAATATTGTTTATTTCCATACTTAAACATATGTACAATTTTAATATTCAATATGAATAAAAATCAAAATTCCAATTTAATCGTTAGGCGAGAGAATAAATTGAAACACTTCTAATTAAACTAAATAAATGCATGAATGATACCGTTACAAACCCATTTTGTAGCTAGCAGCGACCACGCCTCAGCGGCAACCAAGATGGCGGCCGACGGATGCAGGCCCACGCGAAACGCAATGGGACTGTAATTTAGAAAAACATCCTACATAATATCACAGATACAAATTCACTCCACTTACAATTACTATTTTATAGATGGCTTGACATTGTCTAATTCTCTAAAAAAACTATCTAAGCCGCTGAGATCATTCTTCCATAGATTATCGATTTTCTCCTTGTGTTGCTTGGCGACCTCTTCTTCCTTATTGCACAATCCAAGATCAGCTTGCATTTGAGCCCACCTCCTAGCGCGTTCTCTTTGTTTCGTAACGAGTTCACTCTCCGCACGTGATAGAGAGTTACTCAAAATGGCGATGATTCTCAAATCACGCTTTCTCTTCGTTTTGGCATTTAGGGATTTGCTTTTAACTTGACGAACCCAATTAGATAGGGATTCGGTTTTACTTTCACAAAAGTCAACGATAGATTTTTCGTTTGCTTTGTAGCCCATTTTTAAAGATGGGCCAGAAAGTACTGTTTTGAGACAATACTACACACCTGAATCCGTACAGGCACTAATGTCACTTCTTGAAATCTTCAACACTACACACAACGTAGACACGTCTTCACTTCACCAGGACGATTTTAGAATGTGGGCACATGACGTCATGAACGCCTTATATACCAGGCCTGAAGCGGGGGGCCGCACTGCGCAGTTGGCCGCAAAATGGCGTCAGTCCAATACCAAATTCATGTACGAATCTGACCGAACAAAACCGAAGAGACACGATGATTCAGTCACTTCGGAATTTTAGTAATAACGTGGAATTCTAGTAATAAAATAAATATTCAACTTCTGCGGCCATTTTCAATTTTATTTTAATAAGATTCATCCTTATTATTTAGCGATAAAATTGAAAATGTTTTGGTGGCGAAAATTTTAAATTTTGGGATAGGTGGAAGTGCTTGCGTCTGTCTGGGTAATAATATCGATCTGTCGACTAAAAATAAGCTTAGGTAAACTTATATTAAACACTCAAGTGAAAACTGATCAATCAATTTTTTTACCAATAATGGGATAGTAGAGACGTGGAAATATAATGACTAGGTATTTCCATATTTTGTAATAAGAAAAAAAGGTAATTTTTCTGATTATTTATGATTACAAGACTAGAAACAGGCGGTTTTAGGAAAGTGCGTTATGAGTAAGCACGATTTGATAGGTCAGTTATTAATGAACGGCCTGGCTTTCGGAATTTTATGTTTGCTAAATTAGTAGTGCTATTTATGTGCCTGTGCCTTTGTTCGTGTACAATATTTCCGAATATACCAGAAACGCGCATACACCAAAGAAAGAGACGGCATGATTGAAAGAATGAGTAAATGGAGGATATTGATCGAACGCTGAGGCACCGGGAGGGGGAGGGGTATCAGCAGCTCGGGGCATGTTCCAGATATTTCTGACGAAGTATTGACGTTGGAAAAAATAAATAATATAGTATGTGTCCATCTAGACTAAGGTCTGATTTTAAGGGCTTTACAATCACTCATTTTTGAACGTGCAAGGTACACCCAATCCACCAACTTACCATATCAAATAAAATTAAAGTAGGTAGGTACCTACTTAGTATCTTTATAATACGCACTAAAAAACATACAAAAATTGGCTATTATGTCCAACGATTTACCTACTCTTACACTGTATGCCATCACCTTGCCATAAACGTGCCATTACTGAATATTTTCTTATTATTGGTACCTAGGTACAATAATACCTAATAAGAAATCTTTACTAGGTTTATCAACACGACCCAAAAGCATACAAATGAAAAATACTACCTACTCAAATCTCTAACTCAGGTACCCACCTACATCAAAAGAGGTTCAACAACGAAAAAAATTAAAAAAAAGAACATTTGGAGTAGTACCAAATCGAGAACCTTTAACCAGGTAAAGCACCTAGATTAACAACTGAATAAACGTGTGAATTAAACACTGTTGAAGATTTCGAGCAGGGTGGAACACGAATGTAGAAAAACACTTTTAATAGAAATAAAGTCGGTGTCAGTGAACCTGTAATAGGACAAAATGTACCGAAATAGCCGACTAAAATATTGTTTGTGTAGAAAATATGGCAGAGAGAATCTGAAGAACTCTATCGGTAAGATTAAATTAGATATTTTTTCAAGGAAATCTACCTTAGTACACCTGGTACATACACCTTCTATGGTATGTATGCCTAATATGAATAGGTCGTATAATCTATGTAAAAACGACCGGTTAAAGTATACAAGTCTAGTAAAGATTCGACCTCTGGGCGACTACTAGTTCTAGCTATGATTTTGACGCTCACAATTTTATGTTCTGATGCAGACCAGAATAAGAAGCATTTAGTGATTTACAGTACCACCTCATACCTGTGTTTATCCTTTTATTAACCTATTAGTAATAGACAGTACCTATAAAATGAATCATTATTATTTCTCACGTTTGAGTCATGACCATGAGATACCAACGTCTCTGCTTTGTCTTTTATTCATTCTACACTTAGCCTTCATGCATTAAAATTAAGGTTGCTTTTTCCCTGTCTTATGATTCAATGAGATTGAGGGAAAAAAACTGTTGGAAGTCGGCCATATTGTGACGTCACCCCAACGGTCTCACGCTCGGTCGATAACAGGGCGCCCAGGGTGACCGGCAGCTGCATGCGACGAACGAACTTTAGCAACCGACCTTGTTTATTCAAGAATTATTATTAAAATCAAAAGGAAGTAACATGGTTTCCTTTGTGTTTATCGCACATACCCATGGGAACTTTAGTTGAGTTTCTTTGAGAACAAATAATATTTAACCATCAACCAATTATTACTTCTTTATTTAGTAGGTATCTACATACCATACACACTGTCTTCATTTACACCCATCTGCCGACAGTCCGGGAACCGGGCATTTCAGAAATAAACGACGTGACCATTTATGTGATTAAAATCTTCATAATCCGTCAGACAACAATTTTACAAGGCCAACTCAAGTAAAGGTCCTAACACAAAAATATACTTGTTGACGTCGTCGTAAAATAATACAATAAGAGTCTAACTGCGTAGCTCATCTGAGCTGCGTAGGTAGTTATTCCTAGAAAGCCAACAATAGATCGGCATTTTTTTGTTTCACGAAACGTGTTTTTGTAAATTTTTGTTGTTTTCGAAATAAATGCCACGGGAACCTACGTAGGTTATTAGCCGTGGTATTTATTACGACAACATGATGCGTCACACAAAAAAGAAACAAGTTGAAACAAGATTAATTCGAACTTAAAATTCCGCGAAGAGTAACCTCGTTATCATAAAATACTTATCAACGTTGATGACTTGTTGGTCAAATGTTGTTTTAATAACTGATAATGAAAAAACGTTGGCACGTTTTCATTTTACGTTGAATTTAGGTACTTACTAAGAAAGGTACTTACTAAGAAATTGTGCGCGTTCCTTATCCGATAAACTAAAAAACGTTTGAGTTTTGCGCACTCTTGTGAAATTATCGGTAATCCCAATCGCTAAAATTGTTATTAAATTATTTAGCTAGAATGTCCTTGAACGCCATAATACGTCCATTAGTTAAATACCATGCTTAACTTCAAAAATAATCTAAAGATTAAGTAATTAAGTACCTCTTTACTGAGTATTATGAAACCGTTCTCGTTAAATCCGTAATTACTAAAATATCTACAATAGTTTGGTTTCAGCTTGAAGACTAATTGACGGTTCTATAATATATTTGTTTTGTCGCAGTAACAAGAAAACTACTACTACTACCTGGTTAATTAGCTTTTGATTAGAAATCCTCATCATATTAGAATGAGGGGTGTGGGCGTTAGTTAATTATTTAGTGGTATGGAGTATTAGAGTGATGAGAATAATAATACTAAAACGTGTCGTAATATGTGACATTTTCTTTTCAGATAGATAAGTAAATTAAAATCCATACATGTAAATTAACGTTTATTTAAACTAGAAACTAAATTATACATCCATCCAACAGTTTAACTTGTCCTCGCCAGGAAGGCTGCCGATAAGCGTTGCGTATAAAACAAAATAAAAACCTTGAAACCGTCGCCATTCCAACGTGACTAATATTTTACCTCCTATGTTGTAGCGTGTGAGAGAATCATTTTCTGAAACAAACGAATGTATACTTTACTTACATTTTATTATAAATACTTTATTGGATTACCTTTTATTTTTAGTAAATAGAGTTGTTGATTCGAGGCCAAGACTATCGATTTAGGTCACTGAGCCGAATGGTTCCACCTAGTTCAATATCCAGCAATAAATTAATACAAATTCGGGCATTTTGTACCTACCTGATAAGTAATTAATTTATTCAAGGTAAAAATATGGGCTTAGAAGATTTTTGTACTATCTCATTTCTGCATTTTTTAACAGTTTAGACGGACTTAGAACAAAATAACAAATTCTTAGTACCAGAGCAATTGGGATCTAAATTATCCACAGCCTAACTGATTATTTTGTCTTTTAGACAAAAGGAACCAGGTTTTAGCAAATATTCCTTGATTTAGCAAAAGCCTTTCACATTGTCCTTGCTTCTGTGCTTCTTAACAAATAAGAAGCCATAGTAATAAGGGGAATGACGCTGGCGCCACTTCCTGCCTACTTTAACGATAATTTAGAAGCGATGAGCCGAAATAACTGGATTTGGTGTTCTACAGGGCATTATTTTGGGCCTTTTTCGTAATTTATTTAATTGACCTATACAAAATCAAATTAGGCCTATTCTGTACAAGATTCTAGTCTTGTATATTCAACACCGTTTTCTATTGAATTTTTCTGACTAACTTATTTTTAAAACCGACTTAAAACAAAACTAAATATATAAATACTAAAATAAAACTAAACTACGAGTATTACAAAGCATCGTATAATTCAACCTCAACGCTATCAGCTGGTAATGTGCCCAAGAGACTGGCGGCGTTGCCTCTTTGTATGGATATGCTTTGCCTCTGTAAATTCTGTACAAGAATGTTAAATTAACCACCAACTACCACTTGCTATTCTGACTGCACCGTTTTTTCGTTTTTTTTTTTTTATAAGTTTTGAGTTATTTTCATTAATTGTTAATTCGATTTTTTTATCGTGGTAAAATCATCAAATGAGTCCTCCTACCCAGGGCAGGGCGGGAGGGACTGTCAAACTCGTACTGACTAAAATCCACGGTGTCCTTCAATAGCCCTTTACGTTCCGGGGTCGCGGTAATTCGTAAGTCCCGCGACCAATTGTTAATTAGATAGAACGTTTCTGAGGGCGTTAAACTCGTGGCCCAATTCTGGGCCGACTCAATTTAGTTTTTCATCTGTCTAGCGCAACACGTTTCAAGTCAATAAGCGAATAATGTGCCTCTTCTTTATAAATAAATGATTGTAATTAATAATAAATGTATGTAATAAAATAAATAAATGTAATAAAATAAATAAAATAATAAATGTACTATGTAATTTTACTGTTTTAAGTTGAGGCCACGCCTATGACCTTTATTAATACCAATTAATATTAAATATATAATTTTATTATGGTATTTTTTAAGACCGTCATTTTTTGGAGATATTATAAACTATCTAATTTAAAATCATTGTTTGAGATATTAATGGTGAAGATTATAACTTTGATATCTTGGAAACGTGACGCTTTAAAGTATTTTGTTTCATGCATGTTTCAATAGGTACTCGTTTATGTTGATGTTGGCGATCAATAAAAATATGTAGGTGATAAGCATGGCCGCAATTGTAAAAAAAAAAATAGGGAAAGTTGGGCAAAAAATGACTACTCTAAGCCGGAACTTGCTGATCGTCCTTCAAAAATCGTCGGATATCTTCGACAGGGTACATAAATGAACATAGTTACTTATGTACATCTCAATATGCTAATATGTTATTGACATCTATTTGTGGTTTACTTTGTTGACGTCATAGAATCGTGCTTGTTAACAATAATGTTAATTAGTTGAGCGCCCTTATCTTTTATTGTTTTGTAGAAACGAATGACTGTTATTCGTGAAACACGAGGCTGAGTTTCGTAGAATAATGGACAAAGGCAGATAACAAAATCCTTAAAAATACATAGGAATTTTGTAAACCGAGAAATTAAAATTCTTAAGAAAAGGATCATGAACTTGCTGGTAAGTTTGCCATTTCCGTGATGTAAGTTAACATGTAACAAGGCTACGTGACAAATAGCATGTTATTTTAATTTCATGTGGCTCTTAATAATCTTAATAAATAATACTGAAACAAAAGGTACACCAAAGACAATACAGAATTACGCATGTAGTTGGTTTCATAAACAAGATTTGTAATTAATATTTGAAAGCAATGGTGTAATAACGTTTGCTGTTTAAGACATTGTGTCTTAACACACACGCTATTTCGCGTTTACATCATCAAAAATTGTGGTTTTTATGCTAAAGCCTTCCATAATTGCAATAACAATCGCTCCTTAATTTCGAACACGCAATTCTTTGGTAGTACGAAATACAGATAAAAGGCCGTTACCCGGAAACATTTATCTTGCATCCTGATAGCGGTACAGACATGTTGAAACTACTTTTTGCAACGCAGTTACTCACACAGTACTTTCAAACCATATATATTAAATTATGAGCCATCTCTGGGTGGTAGAAACCCAGATTCAGGGCAGCCCTAAATCTGGGTTTCTAACGCGCCTACCACACTCCCTGAAATCACAGGATTATATTCACGATATCGGACGAACATAAACAGCCCTAGGAACAACTAGGAACAATCCACAACTGTTCCGGGCGGAAGTTAATCTGTGACTTTTATCGCAGCTGCCACCAGCTGACATTGAGAAAGAATATTCACAAATTAATTCCGAGTCGTTTAGTTTTAAGTGATTTTTTAACTCTGATTCAGTTACTATGGAGATCTTTGTTGAGATGTTGCGAGGCCAGCAAAGTGTTTTGTTTGCGTGATTCATTGACTTTTTTTCACAATTACTTTGAAAAGTGACAAACACTCTCTTTTTCTCGCTACGATGTTTACATAAACGCCCAAAAGTGAAAAAGACAACTGAACCTACAACATCAATAAAAACTTCATGATTACCTTCAAAGGTTGCAGTGCGTTAGTGATCTGCAAGCCGACACTCCTCGCTAGGACCACGGGCATCAGATCTACAGTGTACAGTCTATGTAACATCTCTATTATGAGTTGAGTCGGCACATTATGTCTTTGGCGAGTGCTCTCGTATTTTTCTAGCCAATCTGAGTGAGCTGAAAGGAAAAAAAGGTGTTATCAATAAAAAAAAAGTATTTTATAGCTACTGGTCGAAAGATGACACAATGCTTTTGAGTTTGATGTGAAGATGAAGAGGTTCTGAAACTCCCTGCTCCACCCATTGCTGGAGGACTCATTTGGTGATATTACCACCCTCAAGAAAAAGAGTGAGGAGGTCGTATAAAGTTCCGATCTGTTCTCTTGATAAGGTCAATAATAGGATCTCCGTAATGAAGTTTATTTATAATTAGACATATTTTAAATTAGAAATGTGCTAAAGAATAATCGGACTTATCGTATCTAAGTTATACCAATTAATATGGTTGCCATGTTAGTAGTTTTAGAATGTAACTTCAAAAAAAAAAGCTATACTTACAAATCCGTGTTTTATCGCTTACCTATATTTAAGCCACTGTACATTGAGTCTGATAACAAATTTGCAAGATCTTTGACATCGCCGAAGCCTAGGTTGACTCCTTGTCCCGCTAACGGATGAACCCGATGCGCTGCGTCGCTGTAAATATATATATTTTTTAAAACGTTGCCCCACACTAGGAATTTCTCCTGTGTCGTGGGTGCATTTACAATCATAAACTCACATACACAAACGCCCAGACCCGGAACAACTACTTGTAGATCATACAAATATTTAAAATGTTTGTTTTATTCATGAGCTTACTTAATATTTATGCAAGATCGACGTTAGAACCAAATTAAGTACAGCGGCAGTTCAAATAGTATTGTTACTTTGAGCTCGGGTTTATGGTAAAAAATTATGTCACCCCAGTTATGTTGACTTTTTTTTTTCTTTAGCATACACTGTCCCACTGCTGAGCAAAGGCCTCCCCTAAGTTTTCCATTATTCTTGTCCAGCACCACTTCGAACCAGCCCTCACAGTACGAGTCCAACTCGATATTGATTTATCACGTAATTATTGGAACGTAAAGAACTTTCTTCCAATAATTTCTTAGATTCGGGTCGAGTGAATATCTTTTCGTTGTAGGTACTAAGTGCTTTTAGTGACATCTCTACGGATATATGCAGTACTAAATAGTAAACTAACGAACTATAAGTTGTAGATGGAGCCACTTCTACTTCACACAATGTGTGCTGAAATTAAAACAGTACAAAAGAGGTCGCTAGTGGTCATTAAACATTGAACTCACTCCACCGGTACCCCTTCTACCATCGGATATCTAGACGCATTACAATTACCATAATCTATGTACTCAGTTGCCATTCCACATATTCTCTCTTAAGTGACTTCTAAATGTCCTTCCATCTTTTCGAAGTTACATCTGGGTAAGCTCACTATATCGTAATCTTATCCAGACGAGAATCAAGTGCGAATCCATCATAATTAATAAAAATTACCAAGACAATTTTTGGAAGTCAAAAGTCTGAATCACGTGAGCAAAAATAGAATTAGATTTCTGACCACCGTAGGCACGGGCATGCGGGCGGTGAATAATGGGTGACTCGCAGTTTGATCATGGACCATGCTCGAGTCGACGGCGCGTCGTGTTCCACGGGCGCCTTAAAGAGCTGTCAGCAATTTGACGGGGCTCTCATAGGGCTAAATCTAAAGGGCTATTGAAGGAACACCGTGGATTTTGAAGCATTACGAAAGCAATTACACACTGTACCGACCCAAATTAATTATTCGCTTGCCGAGCTTGGTCTGTGGATGGATGGCCTTATATTATCATAGCGAGTTTTCTGCGTACTTTAGAAAGGACGTAAAGCATTTGGTCCAAGCAGTCATTAGTAGATCTTTCACAGTCGTTACTGTTCGTCAGAGGCCTGAAAGTCTGAGAACCAGTCTTACCCAAGAGGTTATCGTATTATCCAGTTACGGTACGACGGATAGGCTGTCGCTCCACGTACAATACTGATATTCAGCTACATCCGGTGACACTGGAATCCGACTTCAATATAGTTTCGAAAAAGCTAAGCAGATTGAAGGTCAGAAAGAGAAGGAGAATTATGAGTAGTAGTGGTTTTTACCCAATGAGTGCGACTCCAGGCGAGACGTATCGTGTGCTATGTCCGAAGCCGAGCGGGAAGGCGGCGCGAGATGCGGGCGTGACTTTGCAGATGGACGGCGGCAGCTGGCGCGAAGCCCCATCAGGCAGCCCCACGCGACGCAGACACGAGCTTGTCCATGACGTCACAGCTTCAACGCCACTATTGCGAGGGTACTGCTTCCACTACAACATTAAAAAAAAATCATCACCATCTTCCTACGTGCTTTCGAAAGACGTATTCTTCTTCTATTTTCCCGTATCAGATGTCACAGCATCATTTACTCCTTTTTCCTTCATATCGTTCCTTACACAATCCATCCATCATTTCTTTAGCTTTCCTCTTCCCCTCCATATATCAACATTCATACTCCTCACTCCTAATTACATGAGAATCATCAATTTCATACAAACGCAGAAAAAAAAATCTATCAGATTTCTTATCGACGGTTAATTACGAGTATTACTGTTTAACTTGGTATCATGAGTAGTCTATAAGCTATCCTGTCGACAGTTATGCGTGCAGATTGTTTCTTTATTTGTTACAGAGATAGATGGGACCTTGGAGACTGTTCTAAGATGTTCTGAGAGAAGGGTCGAACGAAACTGGCGGGCAAAAGCTAAGAGGTAGGAATATAATAGGTTAGCTGATTAGTACCATATTATAGAAATCTTCTCATTAATCATATCGAAAAAATGTTGCCGTTAGTCTGTTAAAGTATTAGTTAAACTATTACTTGATATCATCCGTAAGTGACCCTGACTTAACGTAATGTGTTAGTACACGATGGATCAGGATCGACAGCGGAACAAAATAGACTAAACTATTTAAGGAAATCGTTGAACAAACCTCCCACTACAAACTATCTATTTAAAGAGACAGGAGAAATTAAAAAAAGAAACTTCAATATGGGATTATGGGTTAGAAAACAAAAAGATAACTTAGACCTAAGTACAGAGTCCCTCCTGCCCTGCCCAGGGGTAGGAGGACCGATTTGATGATTTACCACGCTAAAAATAAAAAAAAACGATTATTAAAGTAACTACATAATTATATTACCTATCATTAAAGTGCCGGGGTCGCGGGACCAAGGGATTACCGTGACCCCGGTACGTAAAGGGCTATTGAAGGACACCGTGGATTTTAGTCAGTACAAGTCTGACAGTCCCTCCCGCCCTGCCCTGGGTGGGAGGACTCATTTGATGATTTTACCACGATAAAAAAAAAAAAATCATTAAAGTAACTATCTATTTGGATATACACTTTGAACAACATCACCAAACAAAGAAGAATCGTACCGAGTTGGAGCTTTCCCGTACTCGACAGAGCAAAGAAACAGATTTCTGCCTAACGATGGCGTGGAAGCCATCCATGTGTGTTTGTGCAAACATACCTGATGCACTGCAGAAACGGGGCAGCCCCATGATCATCCTGAACCCGTTATTATATCGAACCTTCGCAGTTCATTTATGCTGCAAATTAAACTTTTGTAATTAGTAGTATTCTTTTACCAGAGCATCATTCAACGCGTCTACGAACTGGTCTTCAGGTAGTTTCAGCAGCTGCTTAGCATTGTCTTGCCACGTGGACCACACTAGGGAGCTTCGCTTAGAGTCCAGTGGAAGGATCGCAATGGGGCCTGTAGGCAACCAGCGTTGCCATGCTGTTGTATTCTCGCACTCCTGGAAGATGGAAAAGTGGAAATGTAAGTCTTGTAAAGTTCTTTCATGCTGTGCAATTTTAATTGAGAATACATTATTCATTCTCTAATTATTCAACGGTCCAAAAAAAGATGACAGTTTTAGGGATGGATGCACCAAAAGTGCTATTGGGTTTTTCTATAAGAATTTCTCAGTAACTATCACCCTGGAGATTGGAAGTTGGCTGTATGATAACCCCGTGCGTCGGAAAGCACATTAAATCCCCTGGTCCTGCGTCTGATCTCGCCGGTCGTGACGGATTGCCGTCCCATTGGAATATGAGAGTAAAGGAAGCGAGACTGCACCTGTGCCTGCGTTCACACTTGTGCAATTTATTGTGATCCGCACAAATGGCTCTGCTGAGATTGGTCGCCGTGGCCGTAATCGGTCAGGAGGACTATTATTAGGTGTGTAACTTGTGGGTCAAAAAGCAACATGGTTATTTTGACGCGTAGCCATAGTCGGAACTAAAACTGCCATCTTGTTTATTTTTAAGTAGATTTTAAGTGAACTTTAATTGCTGTAACTGTGCTGTTAAACAACATTTCCCTAGTGTAGCCCCTGCATTAGAAATACACTAAATTAATAAAAAAAAGGCACTGCACTCACTAATATCTGTTTAACACACAAAAAATGTTCGTAATGATGTTAAACATCGATTAGGGTCTTTTTCAAAAAAAATGTTCATCAGAAAATTGCGTGTCCTACGACTTTAAGCCTCTATTCTTCAGGCAAATGCAGTTAAAACTCAGTGTTTTAATAAGAAAACGACAAAATATGTTCGAAATTTACTATTAACATATTCAGAAGTACGAAAATCTCTGTAATATTGATTAAATTAATCATTATCAGGAAGATGAAAGATGATTTTTGACGTGTCCCACGCAGGATTTGTAAAGTTCCGAACGTAAAATATCACTGTTATCCGACCTTTTGTTCAGTAATTTTATGTAATTTGGCAGGATTATATGATCTAAATTGAATAATAAACTTAATTCCTAAGGTGCTAGAGTACAAAATTATTTAAAATACGCGTTTTATCTTGTCCCTCAAAATAACGTTGATGGAAAATTCCATATACGCTACGCTAGTTTATTGATTTTGAGTAGAAAATTGAATAAACTAAGAGAATTTTTTTAGTGCTGACAACATTTTAGAACGCAAATGTCCGCCATATTTGTTAAATGACAGCAGTTTTGTCTAAAAGCGAGAGTGAGCGGTCGGGCGTCACGGAGTCCTGTTCGCATTTTCCACTACGAACTTGATTTTATCATGTAAGTAATGTTTTTTTGACTTATAACTTTTCATAGCTTATTAGAAAAAAGTGTCTTTAATTCGAATTAAGTGGAACATTTCCTTAAATTGCTTTCGAACTGTTGATTTCTTGAGTTTGTTTTTGTGAGGCCATCATACGTCACGTCCATTACGCCACGTATTGTACTGGTGGAACACCAAATGTGACGTAGTGGAATTTTAAAGCATGGTTTACACACGTCAATATAGTTTTTACAATCAAAACAGGTTTAACATTAAAAAAAAATGTTTTTAAATTGTTGAGAGATTGATTAATTATTTTTAGTGAAAAGTAATTGAGTAAAGCATTAAGGTTTAATTTAAATAATTTAATCGATCGAATAATTACAGATTTTTGTAATAATCATTATTTTCGATAATCAAAACGTAAATTATGCAGCTTTAGACAATTTTTTTTTACCAGATTATGGTGTTGACGGCAGCGGAGCGGTCTAAAAGATACAGGGAAAAAATAAAACAGGATCCAGTAAAGCACGAACTTCATAAAAAAAAGGAACTCAAAAGACTGAAGAAGCATTTTAAGAAGATAAACGAACTAACTGAAGAAGAAAAAGATGCCAGACGAAAGCGATGGAGAGAACAAAAATGTCACGTTACTTAAGAATTCCTCAAAATGTTATTTTAGAGTGTTTTTAATGACATTTCTTGATTGTAGATGTACGTTTTAAAATTGATTAATTCTAAGTAATGTAAACTGTGCCTTATAATTCCTAAACGTGACGATTTGTTCTATTAACGTCACTTGTCCTACTTTCATGGTGATATTTAGATTTAATTTAAAAATAATTCTCATATGATTAATACTGTGATTTAAATTGTTTATAATAATATTATTTAAAAGTTTTATGAAACATAATTTTATATAACATATTTTATAGAAAAGTGCCAAAGTAGAGGCTTGACTGTGCAATGAAACGTGCCATAAAGTAACGTAGAGGAATAGTTTTCGTAGAAAAAATGTTGATTTTACTTAAATAACTAATTATAAGTTTGTGATTTTGAAGACTTTTCTTGTTAGAATATATTATAATTAAAAGTAATTTTATTTCATTTACCATTGAGTTTTAATAGCAATCTAAACTTTGTGACGTAACGGAACTTTTTAGTTACCATCCTTCCTTAAAATATATATTTCTCGTTTAATTAGAAACATATCATATTAAATTTTATTATTTTTTAAAACATAATATAACTCGTTAGCCGATAACTTGTTGAATTTCAATATTTTTCTTTTCTTTCTGGGTGGAGTTCCATTACGCAACGAACATTTTTTTTGAAAACCACCCTTATACAGTGTCTTTGATAATATAACCTCAATAATTTTCCAGATTAAATTAATTAGTCTAATTTCAGTCATCACCGAGAACACTAGTTTCAATATTAATTATCATAAAAATTCAAGTGAATCATTCTCAAAATAATTAATATCGAGCATAAAAATTTGCTGTTGCTTCATAGAAGAATGCAAGATGTGCAAGATTATTAGTTGTTTAGGATTTGCGATTCTGATTTAATTTATAGGGACGCCCCGGTTATCAAATGCCACAGGATCTCTTTTCATCAGGTGCGATTCTATTTCTATAACTACATGACATAGGTTAAGAGATCACAAACAATTATATTGCAGGTTGTGTAAAGAATAGCAATTATATCCGCGGCAGATACGGTAATCGTTATTAATAGTATACTTGTACTGGACAACCTTGGTTGAAAACTTGTTATTATTTATAAAGCTTGGAAGGATATCTAAACAACAGTACAAGTATTTACGGGTAAACTCTATCCCCTTTTATTTATCTATGGTTTATCGTGGAATGATACCTTTTGATGTAATCCAAAAATCACATCAGTCACCAAAAGGTGACTAACAGCTGTTAATCGTTCAAAAGAACTGTTAACAGGTGGTAGTATTTCTGGATATTGGCAGTCAGCACCAGGGTCGGACTGGGCCGGAAGGGCCCAATTGTCTATCTATAAACCAGCATTTTTACCATTCATATATTTTGAAAACTAGTTCCAGGGAAAGCTAGCTCAGGTTTAACTATCAGTTTTTTTTTAGTTTTAAATTTATTTAATTTCTCTTTAATTTATTGTGTGAACAAAACTTTTTTTTATCGTGGTAAAATCATCAAACGCCCAGGGCGAGACGGGAGGGGACTGTCAGACTCGGTAGTCTCTCCCGTTCCGCCCTGGGCGGGAGGACTCACTCATTTGATGATATTACCGCGTAAAGGAAATAAAAGGCGGGCCCGTCCGATGCCCGCGCAGTCTGGGGCCTGCCTGGCAAACAAAATGGCTGGCTATCGCTGACCAAAGGGCTCTTCATGACTTTTAGCTTTAACGACGCAGTGCTAATGTGGACCACCTACAGTCAACTGCGACGATGCCTAATGGCATTCCTAGTATTAGGGTTGACTAACAAATGAATATTTCGTCACTAATGAGCTACCAAGGACTTGACTGAATTCAAAGCTTTTGAAATCTAATAAAATTGTTAATTACCTCAGCTAATTCTAATGTCGCTACAACGCCCATTTGTTCGTAGCTCCACGACAGATACTGTACTCCCATTGCTTTCCTCACAGCGGAATTGGCGCCATCAGCACCAATCTGAAATGGAAAGAGAATATTTTGATAAAAAGATGTGAAAGATGTCGAAATCACTTAATCTACAAATATCAGGTGATCTTATTGATTCTACTCTACTCATGATGAAGAGATCGCCGAGTACAATGAGGGTAGACAACCTAAAACCAGACATAAGGCGATAGGGTTCACAGCGTATTTGATGACCGTTACCAATAACTGTTATTAAAAGGATATTTCCAACACACTTCCTCGAAAACGAGCTCTTTTCACTGTTAGGTTTAACATGCAATGTATTTCAAACGCGGTTTTTCTATCATTTATCTGCACGTGTGCAGAAATAAAAAAAAAAAAAACACATCCAGTCCATAAACCAATCCAGTAAGTCAAATGCTAGTTAAATCTTTAATGGTCTATTATTTTATTTCAGTTCTCGGCTCCATAACACCGGGCACTCTGCCTGGAATGCAATAACAAACTTTCTCCATCTTTATTATAAAAAAATGTTCTATTAAATTAAAACAGCTCACGCATTTTATACACGTTTGCACGTTGCACACAATTCCACGACAGAGAAAAAAATTAAATCCAAACCAACTCAACATTAGGCACCTACTTATAATTTTCGATCTTTGGAAAAGCTCCCAAAAGTATAACTTTTACTTTGTCATGATTAACCAACCAATTTGGTAGTCGCAAATAGAAGTGAACCGCGAGTAAGGTGGCTGAAATGGATATCAATAACTGGGTTTGTTCTGACGACGGCCTACTTGTGGCTGTAGCTCACAGTATCGACGTCGAAACAGTGGAAATATAACGTGAATAACGAAGTTTTCTATTATATTTCATAGTAAACAGATGTGAGGATTGCGGAGTAATCATTAGCTGAGGTGGTTTATTTGTGTATGGCGTGGAAGCAACTCGGCTACCGGTGCAGTGGTATTACAGTGTTACGCGCAGCACGGTCTACGTACTTGCGAGCTCTTTAAACGAGTAACTTCACATGTTCTCGGAAAGTCCTACAAGTGATATAGTGCAGTGAAGGTGACAGTTAGTAGAAGCTTGCCTAGCTTTGTTGCCTGTACAATTATTAGATAATACTATGGTTTAATCATAAAACAAATGGCATCTAAGTTACCTGCTCAAGATCTGTGGAATCCCTATTCCATCGTAAGTTCTAAACTATTTGCGGAATAAAATAATGGTTTTCTAAATTAATCCATGATGAGTTTGTTTAGATATGGATTCTCTCGAAGCAAAACACTACGTAACTAACGGCTATGTTTGTTTTCAAAAATTGTCTGTAAAAAGTGCTTTTTCAAATCATTCTTCGGTTAGCGATGTAGGGTAATAGGTTCGATGAAATATTAATTGTTGATTACGTGAAGGTAAGTTATATTTAGTCATTTCAGTTAAAAACATCTGAGTCTTATGTTAACTAGGTTAGCTCGTTTGGCTTATTTTGTTTTCCGGCAGCGAGTAATGGGCAACTCGCTGTCCGACCATGGACCATGCCCGGGTCGACAGCACGTTGTGTTCCACGCGCGCCTCAAAGAGTGAGAGCAGAGTGACGGGGCCCCCCCTCTAGAGGGCCAAAGCCTGCCGGGGTCGCGGGACTGTACGAATTACTGTGACCCCGGAACGTAAAGGGCTATTGAAGGACACCGTGGATTTTAGTCAGTACGAGTCTGACAGTCCCTCCCGCTTTGCCCTGGGAGGACTCATGTGATGATTTTACCACGTAAAAAAAAGCAAATTATCTAGGGTTTGGAAGTAAACATCGACCAGCTCTTATTGAGCAATTTTACAATTAATCGTGATTCGCTATAATGATATTTAACAAATTAGTTCATAGAAATTTCTTTGATTTTTTATTTTTGTTTTGCTAAAGTGCGAGAGGCAAAGATACGTGATACCCCACTTTTCGTGATTCAATAAACAAAAGAACTAATAAAAGAAATAACAAAAGCAATACGCTAAGATTATTTTAGTGTAATCTAACTAAATCTAATCGAACTTAATTACGAACTAAACTAATAAAACTACAAATATTACAAATTAAATATTTAAAAAAGATACTAAATTCAATTTAAGACATTTGCCATAATTATAACACAACCTGGATTCATCTAGTTATCGCCACATTTATACAGTTCATAATATAGCCATTAATACATATACTTAGTTGAAGATATACTTAAAATTTTTCCTGTTCATGTTAATTTATGAAAATACAAACAGATACTTAGATCTTTAAGATATTTTCCTATAAGATACAGTGACGATGGGCTTTACCATTAAATTGTTATGTTTTTTTCATTTATGGCTTTTCCAACTTAAAAGACCAGTTTTATTTTAATTTGGTCCTGCTTGGTGGTTTTTCACATTGAGGAATATTGATATGATTTGTAACCTTTGCCAAGGGTAAAATTGCTTTAAACTGGAGCATTTGATAAAAAAATGTTTGACAAATCGAAATCCCTTTCCAATTGATAACCCATAAAACCGTGAATATAAAAACACGAATACATAATTTTACAAAAAAAACGTTATTTTTTAATTTCAATTAATATTATATATACAAAAAGTACAGATGTCAATAGGTCAACCTACCCGAATTTGTCAAATTTTACCAATCGAATAGTAACCTTCTACTAAAGTGATAAGGTTGAAAATCTATAAACTAAATTTGACAGATTGAGGTAGGTTGATGTGCTGGCGTTTGTACATGATAGTAAATAAAACCAATTAATCAATTCATAGAATTTAAAACATAAAATATAAGATTCATCATTAAAATAACGTGTCAGGTTTGTACTAAAATAGAATTTAATATTGGTAGCTGGATTTTAAATATTCAAGTAATAACACATATTTTCCGGAATTATTGCACATTCTCTTTGCTTACGGAACTATATATTTCTTAATAAATAAACTTGACAAAATTGAACTTATTTCTAGTTTATTTATCCCACGTTTACTTGGCTATGCATGTTTCGTATCATGTGAAAAACATGAATGATCTAACGTAAGTAATAATAAATACCTAGAAACATAAACTATCAGTAGCGCCATCAGGATTGGTCGCGGGACTCACAAATTACCGTGACCCTGGTACGTAAAGGGCTGCTGAAGGACACCGTAGATTTTCGATATCAGTCCAGGCGTCTGAGTAATATTGATCCATAATTGGCATCGTCGTCGAACATAATAATTAAAACCTCCTTTTTTTGAAGTCGGTTCGATAGTTATTTACCAAAATGTAACCTACCTACTCATAGCTTTAAACTTTATGTTTGAAATCGGCTAGGTATTCCGCCGAGTGAATGAATTTACGTATAAGAATGCACATTGCATACTGTTTTGTATTTTGTACAGGCACCAAACCAGTCAAGCTTTTTTAAATAAAAAACTCCATTTCGAAGAATATACTTTCTGTACTTACTTCAAACAGATCTTTAAAGAAGCCAACTTCGAAAAATATATCGCATTCATGATTTCCATTAATATCACGCAATACTCAGAAGGCGGGATGTGGTGAAAAATCAATTAGGTCAGTGAGATCGATTTAGAATTAAAAGTATTTCTTATGAAGAAATAATAAGAAGCTCATCAACAGGAGTGTGCACCTGTGGACACTAGACTGGAACGTTATGCTACGTGAAAGAATACAACACGACGCCGATATCGTAAGTATACGCGCCTATTTCTTGAACTAATTTTCCGCATTTTATACATAGCCCTTTTTAACGTGGTAAAATCATAAAATGAGTCTACCCGTGCTGGGTGGAGCGAAAGGGACTATCAGACTCGTACTGACTAACATGATCGGTCTCCCTTCAATAGCCCTTTACGTTCCAGGGTCACGGTTAACTGTTTAGACAGTCCCGTGACTTTTATACGTTGCCCTTAGACGACTTGGACGCGGACTGTCACGATGGATGGTTCAAAGAGGTACAGAAGAGCTCCTGGAAGGTATTGTGGAGGCCTATGCCCAATAGGAAATAGACATGTAATTTTTTCATCAAAATCAATAATATACAGAACTATAAACAAAAGAAAAATATTAATTGAACTACTGTTTGTCGCTCAAAAAAGAAACAAAAAAAAAACGAAATAAAACAAAGAAAAAAAGTATATTTTAATATTATAAAATATACTTTTAGTGAAGTATAGAAGTACTTTTAACGAGTACTGTTTATTTGACACATGGATTCTTTCGTCATTACCGGTACTGACGAGAATGATGGCGCAATTTCATTAGTCGACAGGGCCCGCATGCAGGGTGCAAGAGATTTCTGGAACGCATGCCACAGGGCCCGCATTCGAGGAACCGTTTTCATTAGTAGTCGATAGGCCCCGCATGTCAGGTGCCACAGATTTCTGGAACGCGTGTCACAGGGCCCAGTGGCGTATTTACCCTTAGACCAAAAGGGCCATGGCCCGGGGCTGCGATAACTTAATACATTAACAACATTTATAGATGTTTGTTGTAAGTTTGTTAGATATCAAAACGCGGGACTATTGTATAAGGATACTGTTGGTGCGTTGGGGGTAGCGTACCCTCGCGACTTTAAACTAATAGGGATGTTGCGACGTTGCTCGTATCGTCATGGCCGCACTTAAGCTATACGTCCTCGTCCAGGGGGCGGCAAATCGAACGACACCATACTACCTGGTATAAGAAACATTTGCAACAATGGCTGACTTTATTGCAACATCACAGCATTGTCATCTGCGGCCGTATTATGACGTCTTAAAACCAGGCTTGTTCCAGTGAGTGAACGAGGTGGCGCTAGACGACTTGTGTAGCTTTGTCTCTTTCACTCACTGGAACAAGCCTGGTTTTAAGACGTCATAGTACGGCCCCTGATCAGATAACTACATTCTATCGTGATTACGTAGTAATGTCATGAACCACCAAGCAGTTGCATTGGGGTAAATTTTAACCGTACTATACGCAAGACTATGGCCGACGACGGCAGACAACGAAGGGCTCTCCATTACATATTAGCCCTAAGTGTATTCTGATATAAAATCTTTAATAATAAATCAATTATCCCAGTTCAAAATCTTACAATTATCAAGCTCGCTTTTCGCGTTTTATACGTGTATCCGAAAAACAGAAAATTTGCATAAAAATGTATAATACATGTATATACTTTGGTGAAACCGAAGCTTACAATCATATTTATACCTATCATTCTGGTGCGTGTACTGTACGCAGGTACGGACAATCTCTGTAGATATCAATTAATTACAATAAACTAAGATACAGAGACGAAAATTTCCCAATTTACTTGTTATTTATTATGTTAATAACATACACAACGTTTCCAGCAATTTCAACAAACAAGCGGATTGCCGGTTATTGAACAGTTTAAACAGCAAATTAATATCTATCCAAATGAACAAACGAGCCGTCGACAGTGTGTCTTCATCAACTTCAGAAACAAAAGGAGAATAGATTGTTACTGCATAACTAAGTCGCAAGAACGCAAGATCTTGTAAAGAAACCATCATTCGGACGTGTATCTAAACAAAGATTAAAATAGATTGTAAACCTTGATGTTACTAATACAAATATGTAAAATCCTTATTTTTGCGGAAAACGTTAGGCGTTTGGCCCCTTTCTTAAGAAATGAACAGATGCCTACAATGCTATTATATACGGTCATTAAAATCTTAACGTAGTTCTTGGAATCTTAGTTTGTCTGTAGTGGCGACTCAACGAATGTCTTTTATGTGTTGCTAAAACATTACAGTTCAAACGGCCACCCATAATGTTTTCAATTATTTGTGAAAAACGTTTTTTGACACACTGTTTACACCTTTTCTTTCAATGAAAAATTGTATATATTTTAATAAAATAGGTGGGTATTTTCTATACAGTAATATAGAAAACGGCGAAGTGTAGTATGCCAGAAGTATGCGGTTATGACGTGCTAATATTGGATGTTTGATTTCATTGTTTGCATGTTTCACTCGCAGAGCAGATGGTTTTGGTCACTTTATGACATGATGAATTTAGCAATGGATAATACAAAGCTACATTTTCCTTTGCAATCTGAGGGATTTCACGATTTTCATCCAATGTTTATTGAATGGAGAGATCATGGTGATATTTTGAGCATTGTATATTATGGTGGCGAGACGATGCCCGTTATCTTGCGGTACTGAAAAAGTGCACGATGCAATTTAGTTTTAGGTACTAATTTCGTGTTCTGTTGAGAGTAAAAACAAAGTTGTTTGTAGGATGCCAACCTACCCCAATCTGTAAAATATTACCAATCGAACATTAACCTTCCAGTATCACAAATAAAGTTGAAAATCTATTAATGAAATTTGACAGTAGGTTGATGTGCTAGCGTCTGTACATATTTACCTATAAGTGGAAATTGCAGCGCGCATTTAACCACTTAGTGAAATGTTCGAGCTTTTAACATTAGTAATATCGATCTTTCTTAATTTATTGTTGTTATGAAATGAATCTGTCTAGAGCAGAACGGTCGGCTATCTTTTGATAGGCAAGTGCCGCAATTTCATTATATATTAAATTGGAAAGACATTTTATTTGAATTTATTCATGCAAATGATGCTAATCTCCTTATTTATAATAGAAAATCTTCCGTTTACAAAATAATGATGGGTCGCAAGGTGGCTCGCGGGTTGCGCGTTGCCGACCGCTGGTCTAGAGGAAAAAAATTGGAACGATGCGATGGTTGAACAATTCCGAAAATAATTGCGTGGGCCGATCTTGACGCGACATATTGGCGACGCTATTAAAACACTGAATACACATTCTTAGCACACCTTCCAAACGATTTATCTTATTTAAATAAACACGGTAAAATTAATAAACGTGTTTCCCGAAATGATTGATTCGCCATGTGCCTATTTGGAATGATGAATACGGAAATGACGACATGTTAGTGGAAATGAATTAGATTATTTTCTCGTGTTATGATTGTATCCATCGGCGGGGACGACAAGCGCGGGAGTTGAGGTGCTTTCAGTTTTCAGTAAGGCGCGGGCGCGCGCTATGATACGCTGTCGCGGGTATCGACCGCGGAACGCGGACGCAAACGTTCGTAACAATCATGACAAGAAGAAGAAAAAGGTCAATATTATTAAATTCATTACTATGGTTGAAAAACATGTAGTTCTATCGTTGCTTACATGGATAACAATGTAGACCAACATAACGTGAGGTACTTTGTAACTACAAAAGCAAAAACGTGCCACACCATGTGGTTATATCCTGTAACGAATTAGTTGTATGGTTAGTTTAGCGTTGTAAAGATCAAAGAATAGTGCTAGCTCCGAGAGTGATAAATGTATCGTAAGTTGAGGTGTTATTACAAGAAGGGTTTGTGGTGTGGCAGGTGTTCCGTGACGGCGGCGCGCGATGGTGCGGCCGCGGCATGAGCCAGGTGAACGAGGATTCGGACGACGACGTGGAAGCGGGCTATATTTCCACCGACGAGTCTGCACACGGTGTCGATCTCGCCGAGCGGTTAAGAGTTATACCTTCAGCCGATATTTGGGAACTAGGTATCTTTCATAATTTTATTTTCTCTGCTTTCAGCATGAAGAATTTTTGAGCAAAGACTATTGCATCTGAATTCAACAATGGATTGAGTACCTAGTTCAATCTTGAGTGTTAAGTTACGAATACTATTACCTAAACTCTGGCGTGCTAATGTGTTGAGTACCTATTTAGAAAATGAAATTGCAAATCCACATTATTAAAACGAATTTATATTTCATAATTTTTCAGATGAAATTGATTACAAGTTACGACATCTCCCATTAGCTGAAGAAATTTGTAGTCAGATAGAAACAGGACACTACGATGAAGCAATCGAAATTGCATCGCAAACAGAAAATGGAAGCCTGACAGCCGCATTTTGGGCGTGCTGGCTCGGGAGGAGCACATTGTTAGCAAGATTGTTGAAGTTGGGGCTAGATCCAAATAAGACTGATGAATCAGGAAGGTAACCCACTGGATATACAAACAGGCAAAACTTTAATATAAAATATTTATTAGTACTATAATATAAATCAATATCTACTTTCAGGACATGTTTGCATTTAAGCTGCTTAGTAGGCAGCGAAGAATGCGCGAAATTGTTATTAGAGCATGGAGCGAACCCGAACATTTGGGACTCATCGACAGACAGAAAAGTCACACCGCTGCATTGCGCTGCGAGCGCGAAGAGTTTGGCGTGTGTCAAGGTAAACAGAATATTTTTAAAGATTAAAGATGACCCAGTTAAACAATGTTGTAATATCAATTTATTTGGACAGGTGCTAATTGCTCATGGGGCGGACGTGAATGCTGGTCTCAGCGAGCGGTCTCCTTTACATTACGCGGTACTTAGCGACGCACCGGTAGTTGTGAAGGAGTTATTGGAAGCGGGAGCTTGCCCTGATACACAGCAGGTGCGCCCTGGTTTCGATCATTTATCCTACACTAATCGCACTATAAATCATCATTCAATATAAACACACTACCGGAAATTATCCAAAACTATAGTACTTATCCATGAAACTGTTTAGGTATTCACTGAGACTCCACTGCACGTGGCGGCATCTCTGGGCTCGGCAATTTGCACCAAGTTATTATTGGATGCGGGCGCTGACGTGCGAGCAGCGCTGGGTGCCGGCAAAGCAACCGCATTACATCTTGCAGCAGAGGATGGGCATGCAGAGTGCGCTCGGTTACTTCTCGAACACGGAGCGTTTATTGATTTGCCGAATTTTAGAGGACAAACACCGTTGCACTTAGGTAACACCTTCAACAATGTAATTTTTTACCTAATGTTAAGTACATTAAGATTGACTATCGTATGTTTACTCGTTTGATATTGTTACAGCTGCTTTAGCACAATCAGTGGAAGTGGTGGAGCTGTTAGTAGGCAAACGGGCAGATGTCCGTGTTCGTGACGGAGATGGGAGAACGCCGCTGCACGGAGCCATCGTGCGCGGCGCCCGCGCTTGCGAGGTCGCACGCACGCTGCTGTCCGCAGGAGCCGATCCTAATGCACCCGACAACTTCGGGTACACGCCCCTACACATTGCTGCTTTGAATGAATTCTCTGCCTGTGTTTTATTATTGTTAGGTAACGTACACTTGAAATATGTATATTTAAGCAACAACTGGCTACATATTAATTACTATTTTCATCATATGAAGTCCAACAATCTTATTCCAATGATTCACACCTACATCACATAAATTCAGGTTGTTTGTGTTAAGGCGATATCTCAGAAGTCTAATTCCTATAATTCTTGGTATTTGTAAGAAATTTTCTAAAGATAGGTATCGCATACTGTTTGCAGACTACGGCGGCGACGTGACCCTGCGTACAAACGGCGGAGTTTCTGTGCTCTCGTTCATAATGCGTCGAGTGCCGGATGTGATCCCTCAGTACCTGTCCAAGCTTGATGATGCGGTGCATCTCACTGAACATGAGCTGGGCGATGTTGACTGCGAGCTGGTCATAGACTTCAGGCCCTTAGTTCCTTGTCTCTCCAGGGGCGAGGCTGAGCTGTTGATGGCTTTCATTGAGGTAGAGGGAGAGCATCTTTATCATTTTCAGTATGTCGTTCATTCACCATGTTACAAACATAATAGAGTTGTTAACTTGCAGGTGGGCCGCAGAGACGTTCTGAAACATCCAGTTACAGAAACGTTTCTTTTCCTGAAATGGCGAAAAATACGGAAGTTTTTCGTCATGAGTTTCATCTATCACGCCTCGTTTATAACTCTATTTAGTCTATATATTCTTCGTAAGTATTCTTTTTGCCGTACCCAAAGGCTAAAACAGGACCTTATTAATAAGATTCTGTTGTCCGTCTGTCTGTCCATCCGTCTGTCACCAGGCTGTATCTCATGAACTGTGATAGTTAGACAGTTGAAATTTTCACAGATTATGTATATTTCTGTTGTGGCTATGACAATAAATACCGTAAACTGAGGTTACTTTGATTAATTTTGAACTTTAACTGACTGTAATTTTTTAATGTGAGGTTCTAAAAAAAATTAAAAAATAGGTAATTATCGGTTTTTATAGTTCTCTCTGTAAAAGTAAAAAAAGAACAAAAATAATGCGTAGTTTTTTAGAAAAATAAATAAAACAATGTGATAAAAGGTAAAATGATTCTGGGGTTACTTTGGAACTCCCCGTTTTTAACATAGAATCTGAAAGTAGCCCCAATAAACTATAGAAAAACAGAAAGGATAGGTATTGATAAAAAACATAAATTTTGAAACGACGTGCCATCACCAGCGCACCCACAAAAAGGATTGTGACAGTTTACCATATTTGTAATCCGAAAAAAAAATTCTACTAAAAGTTGTTCCGTCTTACGCAATTTTCAATTTTATGTCGATAAGTAGTTTCTATCAAATTTACCCCATGATTCAAAGTAACCCCGTTTACCGGTACTAAAAAACAGAATAAAGTAAATATTTAAGGGGCTCCCATACAACAAACGTGCTTTTTTGCTTAATTATGCTCGATATTGATAACGGCAATAGGTAGACGCTTGAAATTTTCACAGAATATAAACCTATATATTCACTTCAAAAATAAATAAAATAATTATTTATGGGGGGCTCGCATGCAAAAAAGTTTTGGTTGGTCAAATGGTCCAGAACCCATCGTGCGCTGGTCCGACTCGCAGTTGGCCGGTTTTTTGAGATATTATTAGCACGGCATTTTAAGGGGGAATAATGTTATTCAGTATATTTTTTATTCTATTTCAGAGATATTTCTGTGCGAATCAAGGTCATGTAACATACCAACATATCTTCGACCAGTTCAATATCTTATAATCATTTTGAATCTTTGTTTCTTGGCCAAAGAGATATTTCAAACGTGCTTAGATTGGTCAGTTTACATACGGCAATGGGAAAATTGGTTGCAATGGTTGATTATAGTCGGAGTATTTTTATGTACGGTAAGTTTATTACTTCAACATAAAACCTGAGATGTGGTGAAAAAAGTTGCAGTAAGGTTTCTAAATGGAATTTGTTTCCAGATACCAAATTGGGATAATGGTGAGATCAGATATGATACATCAAATTGGCAGCACGATATTGCAGCTATTACGATATTCTTTTGTTGGTTGGAGTTGATGATGATCGTTGGAAGATTTCCAACCTTCGGTTTATACGTCCAAATGTTTACTACAGGTAAGACCTTTTTCCTCATAAAACCATTGATATATCATCAGCTATATCAGTAGGAATCGGTTGTTATCATTTCAAATAAATATCAATAGCACCATGAATATTTTAGTAGATTAGAATTCTTTACGATATCTGTTGTTTAGGTGGATGTGCCTTTCCGGAGGTAGCACAACCCTAAATCTTTTTTTTTTTCAGTTACGGTGAACTTCGCAACATTTCTTCTGGCGTACAGTTGTTTGCTAATAGCCTTTGGTCTCGCGTTCAGCGTCCTGTTCAGCAACTATGAGGCGTTCAAACTGCCGGTCAGTTTAGTGAAGACAGTGATGATGATGTCGGGCGAGCTGGAGTATGAAGACATATTTTATAGCAATAGTACTACCGGCGAGCCAAAGTATCCCGGCACCGCGCATGGAATGTTCCTCCTATTTGTTGTGCTCGTCACTGTTATATTGACGAACCTGCTGGTTGGTTTGGCTGTCAGTGATATTCAGGTTTGTAAGAATTGCTATAAATATAGTAACGTGATTTTTAATTTCGTTAAAATCTTCATGCCACTTTAAATTGATAAAGTGTGTTAAAGTTCTAAGACAGGAGGATAGGTGTAGGACTTATATTGATAAGTGGATTTTGCTAATATTTCGTATCCAACTATTGAGTTGGATACGAAATATTTAAAATCCGTCTGCATTTGTGGAAGAAGTTAGCTAAGTTAGTTAGAAGATTCTGATATTAACTTTCAAGCTAGCAGTCTACCTTCGAGGGTCTAGCTAGTTTACTACTAACTCTGGGTGATTAACGGAAGTCTTAGTTACATTATTTTACCAAAATACTATGAGACGTGCAACCCTTTTACACACACCAAATATTTTTAAATTATAAACGGTGTTGGCTTTTCCAGGCTTTACAAGAGAGCGCCGGCCTAGACCGGTTGGTGCGACAAACGCAGTTGATAGCACACCTAGAGAGCATGCTGTTCAGCTCCCTGCTGACGTGCGCGCCCTCGAAGCTGCTGGGTGTGCTGCGCTGGGGTGCCTTGCTCACCGCCTCGCATTTGCGCACGCTCACTATACGACCGAATGACCCCAGGGAGAATAGGGTAAGATATATTTATTTTCTGACTTTTTATCAAACTGGGATCATGGTCCTATAACTAGATATCTATTGCATTAGACAGTTGTCATCAATGCTATTTCTTGTTCAAGAAACGTACAGTAACAAATAAATTCCATGTAAATAAAAGAGATCTATATTTCAATTACATAGTTGGTCGCTGACTGTTCACTCTGCCAGCGAGAACTAGCTCAAAAACTTGAAAGATATAGGTACTTATTCTGCGATATTCGCTTGGTGGTCAGAACTCTCGCCGATAGCAATGATTGCGCACCCGAGCGAGTAGTGCGAGTAATCACCGGTCGTACTCGGACATTCGCTGATAGCCCAGCAAAACTTTCGGCACTACACACACGCAGCTCGTTTTCAGTTGCTCTTAATGCCAACTCGTTTTCAGTTGCTCTTAATGCCAACTCGTTTTCAGTTGCTCGCTACACTCGCTACTCGCTAAGAGCTCCGGCGAGTGGGACAACTGCTTTAGGTATTTACGTATCTCAATGCAAATTGAGTGCAACTCAAACATTGATAAACAACGAAACAACCAAACAACGAAAATGGCACTAATTATTTGTTCCCTAGCTGTCAGTTCCGGGCCAAAGCAACTCAATTAACTCAGGTTACGTCGTCGATTTAAGCAACGTAGTTAAACGTAGTTCGTATGATTTATCATAGATGGCGTTACTTTTTGCTTGTATGAAGTAGGTTTCTATGTTCTGATGGGCGTTCCTTTTGAAATCATTGTTGATAAACCAATTATTATTCTAAACGTCCATTTCAATGTCTGCTTTCAGATACCGAAAGATTTAATAGCGTCCATCTACAAAATGGTGGCAAGTCGAAAAAATACTCAAATGAGTATAAAACATAACGACAACTACGTCTTTAGAATACGACAATGTAAGGACGAAGTGGATTTAAATAAACGAGATTTAGTGAAGAGACGAAGTTATTTGTTCGACAGATATTCCTCAGAGAGTTCGCAAGTTGAACGACGAAAGAGAACAACGTCCGCATCAAATGCTGACAAAATGAGACCAACGTCACTTAATTTAAGTTCAATACAAGAAATATGCATGGTTGATATAAAAACGCAGCTATTAGAGTTAACGAAGACGGTAAACAAATTGATTGATAACACAGAATTAAGATTAGGTCAAATTGAAAGAAAACTTAAAAAGCCACCTTAAAATTTCCTACCCCTAATGGCCTGTACTACGGATTATTTGTTAAAGCTATTAGTATTAATAATATGGTTTTAAATGGCCTAGTTATATAGAAATCTGCGGGTCTAAAAAGACCCCCCCGATATTGGTGTTTGATATTATGTACTTTTTTTTAGCGTGGTAAAATCATCAACGAGTCCTCCCACTCAGGGCAGGGCAGAATGGACTATCAGACTTGTACTGACTAAAATCCACGGTGTCCTTCAACAGCCCTTTACATTCCGGGGTCACGGTATTCGTTAGTCCCGCGACCCCGGCAGACTTTGGCCCTCTAGAGGGGGGGCCCGTCATTGTGGTGACACTCTTTTAGGCGCGCGTGGACTACAACGGGCTATCGACCCGGGCATGGTCCATGGTCGGACAGCAACGCGCCCAACACTCGCCGCCCGCATGCTCGCGCCTGTGGTGGGCGGAGATCGTCCTGGGACGTCCATCCCCGTGAGCGTCTACCACTGCGGCTGGGTTGTGAGGTGTACGCTGTCCTCTCCCTTACGCGTCCCGCCTCCTTCGCTAGCATGACTGCTTCGCAGAAGGAGGCGACCGCTTTCCACTCCGTCTCGCCCAGCAGTATGGCCTCAACCAAAGCCGGGCGAGAGAGGTCGCCGCCTATCGCCGTCGTGAGAACACGGCGGTGCTCTGCCCAAGCGGGGTAGTCCTGCACCGTATGCTCCACCGTGTCCTCCGGGCGATCCTTGCAATGGTGACACCCAAGCGTTTTTTCCTTCCCTATCCGCAAAGGTACCTCCCGAAACTTCCATGTCCGGTGAGGACCTGCGTCAGGCGGTAGGTCAGGACGCCGTGACGTCTATCCAGCCACTCCTCAAAGAGGTGTCTTACCGCCACGATTGCGGCGTGCCCGATGATCTTATGTACTTAGCATTAGTTTATGTTTTGGAAAGTATACAATGTTTAATCATAATCAACTTTTGTTTATAAGAATCTTTACAGTTGTTGCATAACATTGTTATTTTAAAAAAATATCTTTATGAGTTTTTTATTTGGATTAAGATTGAAATCTTTTGTAATAAACACCATTTTCTTAGATTTTGACTTTTGTGTGTTTATCCCTAAGTTGCTTTATGTCTATGGCAAGTATGCCTTCTCTTTTATGTGACTACATACTGGTTGGGTCACATACCAGAAAAAACAATGTTATTAAAAAATCAGGCATCATTTGGAATCGGGACCCAACTCAATCCAGTACAGTTATATAACCCTCAGGACATCTAGACAGAACACCACTAAATAGCAAGATTGGTTAGGGAAACAATCGAGATTAATAAATATAAAAACTTCAACCAAGGTTCGGTTCACCTGTCGAGGGCTTGGAACCCAGCAGTTCAACTATGTGAAAACTGAAAAAGTACGGAAACAACTTCGCGAGCGAGATACAGTGAGTTTTGTGTGTCGGGACCAGAGTCGTGTGAGTGCAACAAGTGACAATGGTAGTGGTTTCGAACGCAAAAAACGAACAAGAAACAGGTTATAAGGTTTTGTCTGTTCATAAACATCGGGTGGTGATGTTGTTACTTCAGTTCATCCGTGAGCATGGCACTTGCAACATTGCCGAAATATCGTAAACTCAAAACAAAAACTAAACATGGTAAATATCCTGTTTTCAATTCTAATAATACTATGAAAAGCCCAATCTTTAAATTTGGAAAAAATTGTCTAAAGAATAAAAAGAAATGTTGTCTAAAATGAATAAAGGTAACATTTTAAGTGTGGTACACAACTAATAGGCAAATAATAGTAAAATGATTAACTTACCAAAAGCTCACAAGTGTACAAGTCTCCATTGGCCATCTCAACACAACTTTTTGAGCTAGTATTGGAACCTAGATTCGGCAGCTGGTAACCAGCAATTTTAGCATCATATACTATGCTGACATTCTTGTTCTTGTCACTAATTAGTTCCATGTTGATGGCATGCAACATTACATCATTTTCTACAATGTAGGCAACATCTTCATCTAGCATTTCATTACTGTTGAATCCTATCATGGCATCTGAACATGCATCCCATACCTAAGGAATTAAAGTAAATATTAGAGCGTCTCCATTACGTATCATACTAGCTTATAACCATTCATTTGCTAGTGAATAGATAAATGATTGGAAGATTATTTTTTGTGTGGAACACTAAAGCCTTTTTTTTTATTGTGGTAAAATCATCAAATGAGTCCTCCCACCCAGGGCAGGGCGGGAGGGACTGTCAGACTCGTACTGACTAAAATCCACGGTGCTCTTCAATAGCCCTTTACATTCCAGGGTCACGGTAATTCATACAGTCCTGCAACCATATAAAGGCTTTAAGGTTAAAATTAAAGCAGCTTTAGTTAAACTTTGTAAAATCTGCTTTCTGCTAGTAAAAGCCTCATCTAATTAATTAATTAATACAGAATTATTGGGAGATTTTAATTAAAAACTGAGCAAATTTTCGACCGCCGCGGGCACAGGATTGCAAATGGCAAGTAATGATGTACTAATGTTTTTGGTTCAAGTACCAATGCAACGTTTAAAATTGACATGCACTTTCTAATTATAGCATGGATATCATCGTAAGAGAATGTTGTAAGGAAACTTGCAACTCATAATTAAATCTAAAATTGCCAAGAACTATCTTAGCAAGAGTGAAGATGCTTGTTCATTTTCTGTATGAGCAGTGGACCAGTATGAGGAAATAAAAAGAATTCTTCTTTTAACTTACTTGCATGTGTCTGACGGGTTGTAACCTCATATTTTCAACATGCCTCCAAACTTCTAGATCGGTCATCAAAGACTTTGTGTTCTGGTTGAGAGCCACCACTCTGTTGCTGTACTCTGGTTTCAGTTTGAAAGGCTTATTTGGACCTCCTTCTAGGAGTAGTACTTTTAAATTTGACAGCAATGAGTCTTTAGCTGGAAAATTATAAATTCTGTTTTATATGAAGTAATGCTATTTAAAGATCTTTCTATGGAAGATTTTATAATAACAGGCACATAAACTGTTTAATGATATGGATCACAGATACATTTTATGTTGTCCCTGTATAGCGGATGTTTGACATAAGAAGTATTGACTAAATGGGTACTGCTAATGAATATCAACAAGAGAAGCAAGTAGCCAAGAAGACGATAACAAAAGCGGGGCTGCACGTGAGACTGGCATAGACTATATTTAAAAAAGCATTGTACCTAGCGCGCAGGCCATGGAGCATCCAACCATTCCACCGCCTGCGATAATTACGTCGTACTCTCCCTTGAACGACGGTTTCGTAGACGCAAAAGTGACATCTTCTGCGGTGCTCAATGCACGCACAGTCACACTCCTGATATTCCACTTTACTTGTCGTATTAATAGCTGTTTTACGTTGTTACTTAACATTTTCGGTTTTGTACCGTAATATTTTTGTTTGTTAAAAATAAGGTTACTAACTAAATATTCTAGCTTCTATTGTATGTAGATACTGTACTTGTCAGCGCCTTGGCTGTATATATTTTCAGGGTTTTATTTTTAGAAAATATACCGCTGTCGCAATTAATAAATTGTTTTCAGGGAGCGCGTTTTTAGGTTAGAATGAAAATAATATTTTGTTTATGTCAAACTATCCGAAAACTGTCAAAACAATAGCGCATACGTTCCAATTTACGTACTTAATACACTTCAAAATAGTGTTGTTTTTGCTCGTTCATTCAATAACAGTATTTATTGTAATTTCATCAAAATAATTACATTTATATTATTTTGAAAACATTTAAATACTATGTTGGTGGATATATTAATAAACTTATATTTAAAGCTAAATTATTGGGCTCACATGTGGCTTCCATAGTGACTACAATGACAACAAATATTGTAAGAATATGCTATAAGAAAATCCGATCTATAATTTCTTTCACAATGTTTCCATAGTTATTATCAGTATGACACATCATACTAGTGTATTTAATAATTCGTGTCTAAGAGTTCCTGTGGATCCCGTTAGTAAAATGCCGAAGTCAGCATACGAACGGAAGGGGAAGATATTATTATCTAATAATCAGCAGTGTTCTATTGATTCATCTTCAACGTGTTCCGTTGCTGTCGCAGACGTGGATGCAGCTAAGATGAAGGATTTTTATCGAAGCATTCCAGACTATAATGAAATCAACCATTTACCTGCCGAAGAATTTTATTCCACACTAAAATCTTTAAGAGACAAAAAGAAAGTAATGCTAGGTATGCCTATTGAATTTGTTGATGATTGCGCTGGACGCGGTGACAAAGTTTTAGACGATTTGTTAGATAAAACAGAGGAATGCAGTAGATTATTAATGACAAAAATTAATAAACCTAAAGTAAATCGTGTATCTAGGAGAAAATTATCAACGGGATCGAACAATACCAATACAAAAATAAACTATGAGACACCTAGTCCAGCTGCACGCTCGAAACCCTTACCTAAAAATAATCCAGAGACATGTCTAAAACGACCGGTAAGGAAAACTGTGATAGACGATAAGAAAAATGGCCAAGAAGATTTAAAAATTGCTCCTGTAAAAAGTAATTTAGAAAAGACTAGAAACGAACGTCCAAAGAGAAATCATTCAGCCTGCTCCATATCCTGGAATGACGCTAAGTTTGAAAGTAAAAACGAAGTCGATCAGAAGTTTGATGATTTTTTCGACGGGAAAAAGTATGACAGTCCTACGAGTAAAGTAGATTTTGACGATGGAGACGAGTTCAAAACGCAAAGTATGCCTTCAAGTCCTTTAAGATCAAAACGTTCCGGATCGCCTCCCCGGCGCAGGAAAAGCATTACTATTCCAAAACCATTTAAAATGACCGAGAGGTATGGTTCATGTTTGACAACACTTAACACACAGTGTTGTCTTGAAACTAACAATTGACAATACTTACATAACTTCCATGAAAAATTTACTGACTGTTCTATCATAAATTTTCCTCAGGGACGAAGAAGATCGCATTGTTAACGAACTCCGGTGTCTCCGCAAATCGTTTTCGGAAGACATGCTCCATCAGAAGAGGGAGAGGAAGAAGTTCAGGGCCAAGCCAGTTCCTATCGAGTCGCGCATCCCTCTCTATGACAAGATCTTAGAGGACCAAGCTATGAGGTTTCCTTTCGTCAAGAGAATTCCCTGTATGCTTCTTATTAGACACTTTTTACTTATTTCAGTTCTTTATTTTTTAATTAGTTCAATTCTAACTTGATTTGTTTGCTACCTTCCTACTTATTGTTGACTAGCACTTTGCCCGCGACTTCGTCCGCGTGGGTTACGTACCTACTTTCCTAATTCCCCCTTTTCACCCCCTTAAAGGTTAAATTTCCAAAAACCCCTTCTTAGTGTTCCCCTACATTATAATAGGAAGCCGTGTGCAAAATTCCACATTCCTAGCCCCAGTAGTTTCGGCTGTACGTTGATATGTCAGTCAGTCAGTTCTCCTTTTATATATATAGATGTACGATTTAAATGCAGATACAGACCTACGTAATTATTTAGGTACATACCTAGGTACTTAGCTGTGTTTATTTATTCAATTCATAATTTACTTTTTCTGCCTATTGTTTCACCTCCACTACTAGTTTATTTATCAGATTCCCAACCTAAGTTTGCATGTCTTATTGTCTTGGTACTTTATTATTCTATACTTTATTTATTCACGATTTTTTTCCTTGAACGCCATATTCCTTTATATGATTTGGTAAACTCAAATTATATTTTTTATTGTACTGACGCTTCTTAGCTCATTAATTACATATATATTCTCATCTCGGCGTAGCACTGCGCTGTTTATACAATAATCATGCTTGTTTCATAGATTCATTGACATTTTACAGACGAGCCATAACAAAGATAAATAGCGAGGCAGAGTTAAGAGCACAAATGAAACCCTTTAGTTTCACAAAAAGAGAAGAAAAAGGAATGGGCGGAATGTGCGAACGAGCTATTCACGCCTTGCCTAAAAGTAAAAAGAAGAAAAGATTTAGGGCTCGACCCGTCCCTAAAAATTTGTTTTCGAACTATTTTTACGACAAAATGAGGGAGGATGACTTTTTCAGGTAACCGACCGTTATTCAAATAATATTTACCTCCATCCACCACTGGATGGAGGTAAATATTATTTATAAGGAGGTTAATATTATAACTGGTCCACACCAGTTATATCGTCACAGTTGATGAATGGCTTTATGATTTTACCAGGATTCCACAAGAGTTCTTTTCTATATCCTAGATAAATGACAAAGACATTAAAATATTGATTTATGGCTTCTAAATTAATAATATGAGAAAAGTAATTTTATAATTTAAATTTTTGACAAGTTATCAATTACATTGCAGATCTATGAACAAGCGTATTAGAGCTGACGAAATGCTACGAAGCGCAAATTATCCTGGCACAATGGCGGCTCGGGACCGCAGTCGCCTTTCAACACCTGCTGCTCATAGCGACCTGCCCATAGATCCTTCACCAGGTGTACCGTCAATTTCATCTTCCGACAGACAAAGATGCTCGAGCCCTACGAAAGATCGGAAGAAACGGGATAAATATCACAAGGAGGACTTCATCACTACGAGTCCTCAACCGTTTCGGTTGTACACGGCGGATAGAGCTGCTAAGAAAGTGTGTTTCCTTTTCTTAATGCTTCTGTACGCTTTTTATTGATCTGTAAAGCTCATAAAGTAGAGGATACTGTTATTTACTTATGCTATTCCTCATTTCAGATGCACGATGTTGCAATGAAAGTTTATTCGGAAAACAAGAGCAGCGAGAGTGCTGGTACCAGCGGGGTTGGGAATGGCCCAGGAGCACGTGCATATTCCGCTCTAGATCTCCGAGCTTCCGCATCAGGGAGGTCCAACCTGGCTGCCTTACTAAGAGCTGAAGCAGTCAGGAGAAGGTTTGAAATGGAAGCAGCGTCACGGTTAGCGGAACAACGACGGCGCAACGAGATGAGGCTCAGAGACCGCCAGCTCCGCTCCAAACCTGCTTGGCATCTTGTTAAAAACAAGTTAGTTTACAACATTAACATGTAAGAGCAAACACACTGCCACATGATGCCAATTGATATTCAAATCCGGTTTGTCGCTCCATCTTTGTCTCGACTGTTTTTCAAAATTTCCTATTTCGATTTTGTTATTTTTTTTGCAATGCTTGACTTTTAAGAACACGTAATGAATTATCCTAGTCTCGTGATTTTTAAAATGTTATTTACCTATAATTATTTTCCTTATATACTTAAAATCAGATGTTCACAAATCGTCTTTTCCCACCCGTGGCTTTAGTAAGAAAGTAGGATGGGTGCGGCTTACCATGATGTATTAGATAAATATATCATAGCGAGGAAATTATCATTTTTTTTAATTTAGTATAGTTAATAACATAAATAATATTTTATTTAGCTATACTTTCTATTTTAGTGTTCTTCTATTTATGCATGTATTATTTTCTAGTCATGAAGAGGATATTGCAATGAGGCTTCAAACTCGCAGAGACGAGGAGAGAATGAGACGAGAAGAGTTCCTTCACGAGATCGAGTTGATGTACGGAAGGGTGCAGCAGCAGCCGATGCTCTTCGAGAGGTACTATGCACCACGGTCATTGTCGGCACCTCTAGACACATTACAACTGTCACCTAGAAAAACGACGAAGAAACGCAGCTCGAGGAACAAATCTTACCATTACAACAGTCCCACTCGATCCCGCAAAGTTTCGATTAACGACACAGCTGAGACATACACAGGAGATGTAACAGAGTTCCTCAACAGAATCGATATTGATGATAAATACTCGGACTCAGAAACTGTGACCGACAGGCATTAAAAAAAGAGAAATTATTATTTTTAATTACCTACGCATTGACTTTATTTTCACTAGTGCACTGTAGATGTTAAAATATCTATTTAATTAATAAATGTTCAACGAAATCACTTAGGGGCGTCAAGTTATTTATTTACCAATCCCTTAAAATATTGCCCACAGATATATCGTCAGTAAGTATGTACATATAAAACTACAATTAGAACTACTAACTAATACATATCACAACAGTAACTTAGAGTTAGACTAGATTATCTAGAATCCACTTGAGGAAGTGTGAGACGGACGAATAAACTCCAGGCTTCTTGATCCCACATATTGTGGGCCCGAAGGAAACAACTCCAACTAAGTAGCTCTTGGGACCCTCAGGTGTATCAAATACCTAGAAAATACAAAAAATATATTATTTAAACGCGATTACTTATAACATTACATGTTGTCAAGTCAGGTCAGGTGCCTAGTATTCGCGTCAATGAAAATTGATGAGCTGAAAGGTGTAAGGATCGTAGCATTTGGCGTCTTGTAGTTACTGTCAATATCAAAAAAGCATGAGGTTAAAGAATATTTGTTTCTTTTTGTGAACTCTTGTCTTGTAATGCTCAACCGATAAATTGAATTAGGGTAAAAACAGGTCTTTTCCTTCATTTCTAACAAGTCCAGAAAAAAAAAACAATCCTTTAACCAAACTGGAATTTGGACAGAAATAAACCGTTTATGAGGAAATACCAAAGGTTAGTCATTAATTCATCACCTCGATCATAATCTAGAAAATACGCTGTAATATTATTATATTACCTATTGTTTATTTTCTATAGCACATTGATAACATTTCAGTAAAATATCTCATTGTTGTATCAACGTGACAAATTGAAATATTATACCACATTGTCAAGGTTAGATTTATACTTATTTAATGGGTTTTTAAATAATATCTAGTTTTTATTTTTTTGCAGTTACAAACGTTTTTTTCCTATGTGTATAACTACGAGCCTATGATCGCTATGACCCTAAAATGCTCCTTTCGCCTCATCCACATTCATACATCGTCATACAAGCACACCGATTTATACGAGTACTTCACCAATAAGGTCAGTGCGAGTCTTCCTAGGGTGTCCTCTCCCGGCCTTAACTTTGTCATCTGCCTTACCTATAAATTCCTTTTGTTAGTCGCCTTAAACTCATTCCATACCGACTCTTTTCAATTCTTGTCACTACATCCTCTCTTAATCCACGACGCGAAAGGAAGAACACAAGGAAGTAAGAGGATTATAAATAACCTTCATGAGCGGCCCTCCCGAATCACCTCCACATGCATCCTTATTGTGTTCTGCGCCTGCGCATATTTCTGAATCAGCCAATTTGAACCCCTTGCCGAAAGAGTCGCACAACGCGGGAGCTACTACTGGAATCTAGATTTGTGGCAACAACAGGAAATATTTCATTAGACGAAGGTGAAGATATTTCATTAGATCCATATTAATGTGGAATATAATAAATTTTTGCACATTTGAAAAAATTAAGGTTTTTACATCACATGAAGATGATGGTTTGTCTGTGTGTATATTTGGTTGAGATAATCTCCGAAACGGCGGGTCTGATTTTGACAAGACTTCAATAATAAATAGTCGGTGTTATAAGCAATAACTTGACATTTTTTATTTTAAAATTAGCGGTCAAATCACGGGCGAGCATCAGTCACAATTTATTTAAAATTACATAGAACGATGGGATTAATATAAATAAAACCAGTACTCACACCGACAAATTGCAGTACATTAGCACGTTCCTCAGTGGTCATGTTCATTTTCCCCCAGCCAGCTACCGTCATCTGATCTCCAATACGAAGGTTCGCCAGCTGTTCAGTCGTACGCGGCAAGCAGATGGGCATCACGTAATCTTTGAACAGTCGCCTTAGTTTCAGTTAAACGGCATGATGACAGCTTCAATGTATTATTGCAAATCTATTTAGTAGATAGGGTATTGAAAAATAATAGACACGTAATTTTCGTGTCTTTTTATTCAATAAACATTGGTAAAGGTAAACGTATAATTACCCGAGAGTGTTGCTCGTGACATCAGAAATATGAAAAAAATACACCATGAAGTGACGTATTTATAAGCGTCGTATCGTAGTAAATTTTAGCAAAATAAAAAATACAGGTTTTTGATAAAATCTAACTGACGGACTACTTAATTAGATTTTTTCAGTAATGTCGCTTATTGTTTTCGATAATTAAAATTGCAGAAACACAAGCCTTTCAGATTTTAGTTGACCAAAAGGATGTCGCTATTGTGTGCTATAAAAGTGTCTTACTAAAGAAAATAGAGCACAATAAACTGAAAGTTTAATTCAGTCCAAGACAGCATAAGTTGTATTCTACGATGTTTTGAGAACGGCATATTCTATTAGTTACATTTTGCGAAAGTCATGTTTTACTAAAGTGATGTTTGGCGAATATCTTCTCCTTTTTTATGCTATGTGGTGATTGAGCCCATCTCTGCTCTCCGATTTATGGAGTCCAACTAGCCGTAATGAATATAGTATTGTGAAAAAAATATTTAGCAGCAAAAACTACTACAACATTAAGATAGGTGCGATTTTAGTTACCATTCAGGGAAACAGGCTTGTCTAATTCAATGATGGCGAGGTCATTGTGGAATGCTGGCTTGTTGAAAGATGGGTGACTGGTTATGTTCTTGATGGTCTGGTCCTGCACGACAGGGGCGCACACTTTCAGCTCACAGTCAGGATCAGTTCGAGTGTCGTGCTCGCCCACACGAATTTTAGTTCTGATGGGTATAATAAGAGAGTGAATCGTACTGTCTGTTGTTGATAGAATCTGTCGAAGAAACGAACATTTGATCCTGTCGAACGAACAGTCCTATGATGAATCGGTCATCGGTGAACGGTTACTGATTCAAGTTTTTCAGGTTTTTCTAGTGGACTCATCCATTTGGGATGGGTAAGAGCTACAGAATGTTGTGGAAGACCTTTCACATACAGAAAAGTCTAAATGAAATCCAGCTGTTGGATGTTTTTATTAATAATAATATTGATTCTAATCTGCAGTAAAAAATAAAACAATCAAGTGCGAGTCGCACCGCTGGTTAGGTTAGTGGCAATAATTTATGCCAACTTGTATATTTCTATGTAATATGAACTCATTTTGCATGAAATGAATTAGGTACTACTATAAGTTTAGATGTTTTCTTTTATTTGTACTTTAGCACGATCAGACCTGATGAGTAGGTACTTGGTATCCTATGACGCAAATCTTAGCTGCACTATGATGTCAATATTATCAGGAAGGGAATGTAAATAAATACAACACTTTCTCTCAAAGCGGCGCGAATTTCTTAGTAAATATATATATCTATATTTAATAAACGTATACGACACACTATATTGAAAGTATAGTGTGTCGTGGCCACTGGTAGTACACCTCGTCATGTCAGAAAATACCTACTTTGTGAACCACCGGTGTTACACGCCAGTCTGAACGTTTTAAGTTCTGATTTCTTGGCTTTCATGATTCCTTATACATAAAAAACCGTTGCGTGGTTGGGTTGACTTAGAAGTTTGATTTTTTTTATTCTAATTTTAGGAATACAGACTGCGTTTCTGAGAAAATGAGTGTTGACGTACACACAGACCACAAAGTGATCCTACAAGGGTTCCGTTTGTGCTTTAGGAGTACAGAAACCAAAAAAATAATCGTTTTGATTTATTATTTTTCAATAATATTAGTATACTGTTTATCTGCAACTCAAACTAAAAAAAAACCCTGTGTATAAATTATGGAAACCTGTCTATCCTTGAAATTTTGACCTTTCGAATGTGTTGTTGGTATTCAAAACAAGATTTAGAACTAAAGTAAGTACTTACAAAACATATCCATAATCAGATTTCTGCACGCAATGCGCGGCGGTGACCACATGACGGTCGGTGACCAGTGCCCCTCCGCACATCCAGTCGATCTCATCGTCCTCTAAAACATTGACCGGTCATTAACACACATAATTACTTGGTCATTACGTAACTAACATCAATTTTGTGTACCTAAGTATATTTCTTATTGCATAACATGTATTTATTAGCAGGTAATTATATTTTAAAGACAGCAGGAAATCGCAAAAAATCGTTTGTAAAGAAGAGAGGGGAAAGCCTATGAGACACACATTAGCTCAACAATAAATTGCAAATCTGTCGGTATTGAAAAATAATGGATAATTATGTAGTTTTGTTGTTCCTTTTAAATCAATTTAAGCCTGTCGTACACAACGCGACGCGCCCGTCTCCGATACCTTACGGTATCAGACGACTACAGCAATACCTAGAGGTTCGTTCACAGCTAAAGGTTCACAGGTACGCGTCATGGATACCAAAGTCTTAAGGTATCGAAGACTTGCGTCGCATCGCCTAGTGTACGAAGAGTTTATGCTACCAAGATAGAACGTATTAAAACGGGATTGGGGGTTCCTGACAGCAGGATTATGTAAAAATGAATATACCACGGCGTGAATTTTTTTTTAATTTTTAAAAGATTGTATTTTCATCAATTTTAAATTTAAAAAAAACTGGTCTAATATTTTTTGATAATCTAACTGACGAGCTGATTACCTACATTTATCAGTGCATTAAACCTATTTTAAGAAATCGAATACATTGTATTCAGTAAATAATTTACATAATCATAAGCGGTACTCGAATTCTGAAAACCTATGATGTAATGTCTATAATGATGTCAGATCAAGAATTGCTTTGTCACATGCTCTGTGAATCCAATTTCCATTACTTATATATTCGAGTTAATGATATTATGTGTCAAATTAATAGTTATCTAGAATAATTACTCACGTCATTTATGCTGTTTTCCAAGACTAAAGCGACAAAGAAATAATTAAGATAAGGACTAAATAAATAGATGTCTCTTATGTCTGTTTTACCCAATTGCAGTTGATATGTAAATGCGGACAAATTATTATGTCTAGAACGGGTTCGCATTTGAATATAGTCAGTCCTCTTTACGGGCGGCCCGTCTCAAAGGATATGCGCTGTAGGCTCAAGACAAATGTTAAAGGGCACAAGTGTAAAAGCAAGCCCAGATGAAATCCCTGTTTCATGACTCTCATAGTGAAGGAAATAGGACGCAGATTGGGCCCAACACCAACGACATATAACGTGTTTTCCGAGACACGGGTGTATCATACCGCGCCAACTTCAAAACTCTGGGTTGCAGTGCTATGATCTGCGAGGCCACAGCGCTCACTCAACTCTGGTACTAAAGTTTGCTATTCACTAAGCTACTGACAACAACATCAGCGCTCATCGCTCGCACTGCACGATCAGACGATCTCAAAGCCGCCTCGTCGAAGAGCATATCGTAGAGCCCGGCGATGAAATTTTTTATAGAGAATAGCATAGCTGTTAGTGAGAATAATTCATGGGAAAAACAAATAGTAAGTAGGACCTGTTGACCATGAGACCAATGGGGCAGCTAAGTACTAAATTATGCACAATAAAAGGTAAAGTAAGCCACTGACCAACGTATCCGAGTCGAGCGATCCAGGGAAATTGACCCAGTGCTGCGTTGACACCACCGATGATGCGGTCGGCAGCACTGTCTCCGCAATCGAAGGCATCGAGCTTGGCCCATGCTGGGTGCTTCGCTACCTCCTCCGCTGTTAGGGTTTTGTCATCTGTGCAAATCAGCAAATGTTAACGCTTTGTCGAACAGCGAGCACGGCGGTGGCGTGGCGCGACGCTAGCGTGTCGTGTGCTTGACGTGCTTACTTACTATGAAAATATTATGTGTAAGTCGTCCCGTTAAACATTCGCGCTAGCGTGGCGTGTTTTTTTATGACGACTGAGATATATTTTCATAGTAAGCACGCCAAAGACACGCCACGCTTGATTCGTGCCCCGCCGAGTTCGATGTTTGGTGGGTTTGTCCTTGGTCATCAATACTTATAGAGGTTAGACCGTTTTCCCAAAAATCTGTGAATTTCCGATTATCCGTGTATAAAACCAAATATTGAACAGAAGATCGTTCCACGGCTATATACGGTTATGCTTATATGACGCACATTTCCCAATAGTTTTTTTTTGTACGTCATGTGTCAGACGTAACTAAAAATACTCGTATATATGAAGCGATTCTTCCTTACTACTTTCCTCTTAATGAATAAGAAGATTTCATTTGGACCTCCTTATTACGTATTATTATTATTTAATTTGTGTAATAATTAGAGTGATACTCTATTATTTTCGTATTTTAGTAAACGTACAGTCACGAGCAATTTAAATGACCTTTTGCGTCTTCATGAACCTTCTATTTCTCTTCATTTTTGAAGCCATGCTATTACTAAATAGGTCTTATTTCAAAGCAGAAACAAAGCGTTTAAATTTTATTCCTCGAGAATACTCGTCGCGCGCCTGATTAGGATTTATCGAACTAACGTTTTTCCGTGCCGACACCAGTCTGAACATAGGCATGCAACATGGTGCATAGAAAGAGATAGAAAATAGATTGACGGCACGGTTAGCGCAGTGGCTTGGACTGCTGCGCTAGGTGTCGCGGGTTCGATTCCCGCACGGCGCAAATATTTGTATGATCTACAAGTAGTTGTTTCGAGTCTGGGCGTTTGTGTATGTGAATTAATATGTTTGTAAACGCACCCACGACACAGGAGAAATGTGGGGCAACATTTTTTTTTTTTTAAAAAGAATAGAAACAGAAAAAAAGAACGTATTTTTTTTTCATTTTTTTTCCATAAAGAAAAACATAATGAAATGAATTATGTTTGCAAGTGTAATGGCAACGACTTTATTGTTGAGTAACAAAAAATATTTTAGGGGGTTGTATAGAGCTTTTAAGCGACCAGAATACCTTACGACTTATAAAAAATTAATCCAATCACCCTCCCATCTAGTAAAGGTTGCTAAAAAGCTCTATACAGGATGTATTTTTGTACCCAATTATTAAGAACGGGGTCTCAACTTTTTTCTTTTTTATTTATAGTGGCTTTTTCGCATAGCGTCACCCTATTGAGCTTCAAAAAATACGCACTGAATATAAAAAGGTTCTTCAGCTCGTATAGTCATCGACTCAAAAAAACCTCGTTCATAATTGCTTGGGTATGGAAATACATCCAGCACCCACCTTTAATCGGTCTGTGAGGAGGGAACCTCGTATAGTAATTGTTCCTAAGTGCGAGCCACTGTAGCCAAGTAGTACCTGTGAATCCAGTCATAATCTGTTTCATAATTTGTATGAAAATAAAGCGCCTTTCTTTAGAATCTAGATACGACAATTAAAAATAAATTTCCGTATAAAACGTCATAATAATAAGCAAAAAGTGTGTTTAATTTTTATAATTCATTCAATGAATGTGTCATTATTATATCCAAATCCAAATCCAAATCCAAACTATCCAAACTAATATTATAAATGCGAAAGTAACTCTGTCTGTCTGTCTGTCTCTCTTTTCTTCACGCCTAAACAACTGAAGCGATTTGTGTGAAATTTGGTACAGACATATGTAGTTTGGAATTTGAAAAAGGACATAGGATAGTTTTTATTGCAAAAAAATAAAAATAAAACACAAAAATCTGCCGGAAGTCACTATTCTACGCGAACGAAGTTGCGGGCAAAAGCTAGTTGTCTATAAAGCCTTGTAATTTTTTTTTACTAGTTAATGAATAAAGGTGCGTCTAAACGGGAAATTTTTAATGCTTTTTGTGCCTACAACATTTCCAGCCAGCTCAAAAACATTTTCAATATTTCTGGCATTTTTATGTATCTCGCCAAAATGTCTGCACCAGCATGGCTCATACGTTTTATCCTATGGTCAGAACAAAAATGTGTGGCTATATGGCTGAGCCACACTCAAGATATTGTCATTATTGCATAATCTAGCTGCAATTGCTGGCAATATTGCCAGTAATTGTATTGCAGTCATACATTGTAGTAAAAATATTTCCTGTTTAGACGCACTTTTAGAATGTAATAAACGTCAGGTAAACGATGTGTACATAGCATTATTAGAATGTATATATTACGTAGTAATCGTGGAATTTATGTGATTAATATGTCTGTTAGCAACGTATCATGACGATCTTCGGGGACGAACCTGATTCTAAAACGGACCACCGAATTTACCCACAATTCAATGAGTAATCTGAAGGAAGGAAATGACTAATATGTTGAGATGGAAAATTGTTTAATTAACGTAAAGGTTTTTATTAATGACGGCAGTTATTGTAGATGGTGGTAATGGTCAGGTACCTATTCATTATTTAGATATGTTTTTTTTTTTAAAACAAAGGACACATTATTATTTTAAATGAGTTCCCACACTACAGCTGATGCAAAGCAAAGGTAAAATCTCTTTTAACAAGCTAAAATCAAAATAAATTCTCATAGCTCTACGTTTGTTTCAAATTAACTGTGAAATAATAAAAACACAAGATTTAAAGTAACTTTATCATAATATCTTTGGAACTAGGTGTTAACAGTATTAATGAATTAGAAATAAATCGATTAACTCACCCGTAACGCTGTAATGTAACAGGATTGTAAACGCTAACACGAACCGCCATTCGAACGAAAACATGATTGGTGTTATCCGTTTAATATTTCTAGACAAATATATTGACGAAGTTTGTTGTTTCAACAAACGTTCATGACTGCTTGGTTAGCGTTCCCAGTGTGCTGTTGGTACGTGCAACGAGTGCACTGCAGCGTACAAACGATATTAGTTACGCGCGTGTTCTGCTCTGTGCTCGGGGTAGCAACCATAAGGTGTTAGTTGCCGTACAACAGATACATTGCAATATTCACCGAGATACCATATAATTGTTTGTGCTTCACTTCCCAAATAACTTGAAAAGTTGTACTTTTTAATAACCACCCCTTTTTTTAATGGCGTGGTAAAATCATCAATTGAGTCCTCCCACCCAGGGCAGGGCGGGAGGGACTGTCAGACTTGTACTGACTAAAATCCACGGTGTCCTTCAATAGCCCTTTACGTACCGGGGTCACGGTAATTCGTTAGTCCCGCGACCAATAACCACCCCTACCAATCATATCAAGGCCAGTCGTATGCAGAAACGTTATCAAACCTATATAGCGTTAATTTAAGGGTAATAGAAGTGAATTTTCTTTGTTAGTTCATTTTTGTCATAACAAATTCACACTTAGAGAACAGAAAATTTCCCTATCATTTTCGCAACGATATGGTTCATTAGTGTAATTTAATGAGAAAAATAAACATGTTCATTAACCTGGTTTTGTGTAGTTATACAAGATTGTGTTTTCGCTTTGCCTAAGCCTATATTTTTATGATGCTGTTTTTAGGGCTCCGTAGCCAAATGGCAAAAAACGGAACCCTTTTAGATTCGTCATGTCAGTCTGTCTGTCTGTCCCTGTCACACAAAAATAAAACAAATTTGGGGTACCCCCCCCCCATACTTAGAATTGAAAGTCAAAAAATGTTTTTTCAACAAACCCATACGTGTGGGGTATCTATGGATAGGTCTTTAAAATGATAATGGGGTTACCGATCTCATTTTTTTCTAAACTGAACAGTTTGCTTGAGAGACACTTCCAAAGTGGTAAAATGTCCCCCCTGTAACTTCTAAAACAAGAGAATGATAAGCAAAAAAAAAATATGATGTAATGCAAACTTCCAGCGCAATTTGTTTGAACGAGATCAAGTAATTAGTTTTATTTTAATACGTCATAAATCGTAAACCGCAATTTACCTTTCGAAGTTACAACCAACAGAAGACCTTTTACATTATGCTACTTGCTGCTACGGAACCCTTTATGGGCGAGTCCGACTCGCACTTGTTTTTTCACGGCCGTGCTGTGTTTATTTATTTACCATTTGGACTCAGAATCGCCTATTTTTGTTTACCTATAACTAGGTTATTTATGTTTCCGACCGGTTCTTATCCAAAGAATTCAGACAAGTGGCCTTTACTTACGAGGAGTTTCAACTTTTTGAATAGACTTTTCTGGATTAACCCATAAGCAAATTAGCAGTTGCTTAGCGTATCAGTCTCGCGGGTACCATAAACTGGGCCAAAAATATATTTTCTAGGGGCTTTTTTTTTTGCGTGGTAAAATCATCAAATGAGTCCTCCCACCCAGGGCAGGGCGGGAGGGACTGTCAGACTTGTACTGACTAAAATCCACGGTGTCCTTCACAAGCCCTTTACGTACCGGGGTCACGGTAATGGATAAGTCCCGCGACCCTGTGGATTTTGGGGTACAAACCCCCAAAATCTATAAAAAGCCAAACCTATCCGACGAAGAATGCTTAAAATTTCTAGCTCGCTTCGCTCGTAAGTCCATCGTATAGGTTTGCTTACCTTATTTAATGTTTATAGAAGAAAAGTGCAAAAAAAAAATATCGGCTCGCTTCGCTCGATCTTGCTTTCCCTTACTTAAAAGGACTCTGTTTTACCTACTTTACGAAGTACTTTCCTATACATGTAACACCTTCCTCATCACCAATGAATCACCATCATCTTCCTGCCCTTATCACATTTTACTTGTGGTCGGCGCAACACCTTTTTTTCTTCCATTCTCCTTTATCAGACGTCACAATACAATTTACTCCTTTTTCTTTCATATCATTTCTTAGACAATCCATCCATCTTTTTTTGGCTTTCCTCTTTCTCTCCATCCATCAACACCAATGAATACGAGTACGTTAAAAAAATTAAAGGCAGAAACTAACGTGGATAGACATAACCACCATTGACTTCGATTTTATGGCATCAAGTAATCTTAATCCAGCACTCATGTTAATTTTTCCATCACCTTTATAGCATAGGCTCTTAAATCTAATCTTCAACTTGTACAACACAACTTTAATAGCAGCCCTACCATGACGTGTTAAAGTGTGAATAGTTAGGCTGTGGGAAAGCGACAGAGCTATACAAGTCGTCTAGCGCCATCTCGTTCCCTGAGCGAAACAACAACGTAAATATCTGATTCTATAGAACTTAATAGATTTAGTTTTAAATGACGAGCTGTTACAAAAACATCCTGTTTCGAAAGAAGATGGAATTTAAATTAAACCAGCATCATTATTTTAATTACGCACAATATCACAGTAAAAGAAAAAACGGAAACGAGATCAATCAACTAAGTATTAATTGTCATCTATTTACTTGAAGACAATAGCTATCGCTACTTTGAGACTTCTTGCATTCTTGTGAGACGTGTTTCATTGCGTAAAGTATTAACAATACAAACGATGATATTTGAGGTCTCACAGCCTTTTTAAAGATATATCAAACCAACTTACCGTGATTCAAGGACACTTTTGCCTTGACCAGAGGCTGAGCATTGTCATACAACGAAGCAACACCGCCAGTATCTTGTTCACATTTCCAGCTGACAGCGTTGAGGAGGAGATTTTCGATTCTATGTAAGGGTCAACTCGCACCGAGACGTCAGCATTTCAATAGATAGACGCAGAATCTAACTTTTTTTACTACGCCCTAGGAATACCTACACTGACCTTATTGGTGAAGTGTTTCAGAAAGGCCGGGTGGTACTCTCAATCGGCATGCGTATATGACCAGATGTATGAATGTAGATGAGGCGAAAGGAGTGTACCTACTGATCCTAATTATTTTATTTTAAATATATTTTAGTAATGTAAGTATGTTTTTTTTTTAACAATAAATTTTCTGAGTTTAGGTGTAGGTATACTGTATATGGATACTGATGGTGAAATAATTTGCAATTTTATGCAATAATACGAAAGCAATATGTCACAATGTTATGTTTACCTTTTTACTACCTAAGCTTTTTCCATTATTTAGTCCTAATCCTAGGGAAACAAACAACTACGATCTACGAAAAGATACCTATTTATACACCAATAATTGCGAGAAATGTATTCTGTTTAGTTTAATATATTAAAAAACCTGGTTATTTTTTAGGGTGCCGTACCCAAAGGGTAAGACGGGGCCCTATTACTAAGATTTTGCTGTCCGTCTGTCTGTTTGTCACCAAGCTGTAGATATGTCATGAACCGAGTGAAAAAAATCCCAGTGTTTCCATAACGGTCGCGGCACTAATGGATTACCGTGACACCGGTACGTAAAGGGCTATTGAAGGACACCGTGGATTTTAGTCAGTACAAGTCTGACAGTCCCTCCCGCCCTGCCCTGGGTGGGAGGACTCATTTGATGATATTACCACGATAAAAAAAAAGTATTTCCATAATATAACTAGACAATGGAACTACTGGGATACGGCGAACCGTCTGTTGCTGAACAAAAATTAACTAAAAAAAGGAATAAAATAAATATTTAAAGGGTCTTCTATGTAACATACATGTTTTTCTTGCCGGTGTTATAAGTAATGGTACAGAACCACGGAGGGTTCGAGTCCGACTCGTACGTTGTTATTTTTGTTTCCTCTTACGCAGTTTCCTCAAACTTTTACCGCTCATTCGCATCCAACGTAACTTGTTCAAAAGCTCTCTTCATTATAAAAAGGGTTACCTACGTCAGAAAAGATCTTTATTTGAATTAGTCAGTAGAGGATGTTTTAAAACACCGTTATTTGAACCACCATCCTCCTTTTTGACGTAAAAATATGAACAGCAATAAAAAACTGCTCGGTTAGCGTTTCTTGAGCTTGAAATTGACGTCAATTCTAATATTTATGACGTAAGGAGCTTGTTTGAAATCGACGACAACCATAATACTCTATAACCAATCTTGGAGCATGATCCATGGCCATGGCCAACTTCCTGGTTAGGTACACTTCTAAAAACCACAAAAATGCTTTCTTGGACTACTGACCGCATCGTTTGCAACTTTAATTCATAGAAAAAACTACCTAATAGTATATCAATCATGAGTCAGATTTTCTGATCGGCAATTTTGATAATTGCATTGTAGGTACTTACTAGTTGACTCATGCTTCACTGGGTACCATGCTTTGTTGTTTGAAGTAAAAAATCAGTCCTCTAAAGGAGCCTGCATTACCTACGGTGAAGGAAAAGTATGATTTTATGAAGATAGGCAGAATACTCCTCTCTAAAGACTTTATCGCGCTAAAAAAAAGGCAACACTAATGAGTACGACGGCTTTATGGACTAGGTATATGCTGTTAAGGTTTGAGGAATTCCCACTTTAAAATTTTTTATGGTTCCGAACCTCAATAGAAAACACGGAACCCTTATAGGATCACTTTGTTGTCTGTTTGTCAGTACTTATACTCAGGAACGTATATCCAGCTGAACCTAAAAACAATACGTGCTGTGTTCAAAAGAACTGTTTTCTGGATCAAGTTAAGCTGCTGGATCAAGTCTTGGGCGTAGAGCTTAGGTGATAGTGGAGGCTCTTGGCAATAATTAAACTACTGCTGACCATAAAGTACTGGACGACACAACTATCGGCACAATGACAGCTGTACTCACGTCCCACACATCAATAACCCAAAGAGTCAGAGTCCACGAGTCAGACCAGCATGTTCTATTCTACCAAGCAATAAATAAAGATAATTCGATATAATTAAAAAAAAATCCCCAATATGGCGTGAGTCTACAACTGAACAACAGAAATATTAAATTGTTTTTTTTCTACATTTAAAACATATAATGAGGACGACATAGGTAAATCTTTATACATTCGATTATTTTGTCTATTCTTTCATCGAAAAAATCCGTTTCTACCATGTCATGCAACGCGGGATAATTGATTTGGTTATCCTTCTCTACTTTTGTGAGGTTCTCGTCATGAGGGACCTTAATGCAACGCTCCGATCGAGTAGTATCCTGTAACTGTAAGGACAGCAACTAAGGTGTACGGCGGGCAAAATTTGTAACTTCAGCCACCAATTTGAAAACATGATTTATTTCGACACCAAATTCTCCACTAGCGACGCCATCATCAATGTCAGGGTTATTGACATAGTCCTGTCAGTGACGACATTACAAACTTACATTATTACTGCTGACCCTTGCCTGCCGGGGTCGCGGGACTTACGACTTACCGTGACTCCGGAACGTAAAGGGCTATTGAAGGACACCGTGGATTTTAGTCAGTACGAGTCTGACAGTCCCTCCCGCTCTGCCCTGGGTGGGAGGACTCATTTAATGATTTTACCACGTTAAAAATAACCGACCGTGCTCACGTATCACAGACACTCAATTTCTGTTGTTCGATTCTTTATATCCGTCATTTGGTTCCATAAAACTTCTTTCAGCTTGGTACAGTAGTTTTTATTTTCATTTTTCGCTTATTGTGTACTTTGACGATTTTATTACGTCTCAGTAATAACATCGTCCAAGTATACAGTACCCAACGAATTACGTATTTAACAAGAAATTGGGTTGAATATTTGAAATAAAAGGGGTAAAACAAATAAATAAAACTAATCGCTATCAAAAACCACCACAGGAAAGTGTACAACAACTTATATTTCGGAAGTCGGAGGCAAAACAGAATTTAAAAAAAACGAAGCCACCGACTTCCAAAATATAATAAGTTATTTTTATTTTCATTATTAAATGATTTACCACATTATAAACACACAGGCAGACTGTACTCATATTTGTTTATATCTATTTAACGCCAGGCTGTGTTTCGAATTGAATTTGTTAAAGTAGTACCTTGAAAATTGATTACAAATTCACTATACTAGCACCTCTAACAAACCTAATAGCACCTAACAAATTATATATACTTACTGCAGTATGATTTATTTAACTAATAGGCAGGCTGTAATATAATAATGATAACTTAAAACTGCAGGATACGTACAGACGCCATCGCCATCACTAAAAGTTACCCCTATCTGTCTGTGTGTTATTTAAGACATTTTTAACTTTATCACAATAAAAATAGGTTCATGTTCGATTGGGAGCGTTTGACACATTAAAGTAGCTTTATATAATCAACATATTATTTAGGTACCTGCCTATTTTTTTGATAGTGATTCTAAAAAGTATTTGCCAAGTTTAGATGCATTTTTAAATTTAATACATTTCGGCCAGATGGACCGTTGAAGCGAATAAGGTGGCGGGTAGTGGCTGGATGCGGAAGGCGGAGGTCTGGGTGTGGTGGCGAGTCTTGGGAATGGCAAATGTTTACCAGTGGATCAGGCTGTTGATGAAGATGAAGATGATTATGATCGATTTTAAAGTGCATCTAATTAGCATTGGATTGGACTTCAACCCTTTTTTAGGCGAACAATTAGCCGATAGGAACTTGGTCCCCTTTTTAACAGGTATGTTTTTGGTGAGAAATTCAATTACTTTGACATACTGAGAATTATTATTCAAAAATACCGTTTGCGTTATTTTGTACGTCGTGGCATACATTTTCATTACCAATACTTTTATTCAGCAAGATAATTTACGCCAACAATACAAACTTATAATGAGCATATGTTTTTTATCAATCTAAAAGAAATCAAGCAGAGAAACGAATTAGTGTTGAACTGTTGTTGAACATCCACCAATCTCAGTCGACCGTTACCATCATAATGAAAACCAAGTCAACACATTTCGGATAAGATGTTGCCTGCGAGTACTGGGTGGCAGTCAAATGTTAACAAACTGAATAGTGATAGGACAGCAGTTCTTGAACCAGTATTCTACTACATCTGTGTCAACAAAGTACCAAAAAGGAACAAATTATCCAATCAACAAGATGTCATAGAAGCTGACTTTATAATCGGTTTTTGAAAAAGTGCACAGCCATGTCGAAATAATGAGAAATGGCGTGTTCATCCAGCCCTTTAAGGATTATGAATGAACCCGACAAACTGGTTGAACAACAAGCTGGAAGGGTAACTAACCCGCAGTGAGTAAACAAAAAATAAATGGAGTACAGGTTTGAAACGCTTTCTGACGACCTAAACACAACAACACCATAAGTGCATATGATAAGTGAGAATCTTCATAGAAAAGTAGGTATGCGTATGAAAATATCGCGAGTCAAGGAGACGAGCGCGTATTCTCGCGAAACTAGTATGGTAATGACCATCGCGTTTATCTAGTCGCCGATGACCCTACTACCTACGTCATTTTGTCCATCTCCTCTACCGAGCGGTATCGCTGATACATTTTAAAACAAATTATAAGTTTGAAAAGAGATAAAAAACAACAACACAAGGAAAATGACACATGAGCGGCCGGAGTTTTTAAACTCGTATAAAACGAACCGGCGCTCATTCTGACCCAGGCATTATCGGCGGATAACCAATCCACACAGACAATTAATTTAATAAGAACGCGACAAATTGACGGAAAAAAATCTATCGATGAAAAGTGTTCCTCGTCAATCAACGAACGGAAGGTTATTTACGTGTACCTAGTTGTTGTGCGTGTTCTACAAGTTTGACGTGAACAGTGTTGTTTTAAATTTTCTAAAGACTGTGTTATAAACAATTAATAATGTTCAAGTTAATGATAACCGTGACTGTGTTCCTGCAATTACTGCTGCAAACGGAATGCTGTAAGTGAAATTAGATTATACACCTGACACTTTACTAGAGACGGCGATGGATCGGAACGTTTAATGAGTTAATGTACCTTTTTATGGCCATAACTAAATGCGCTTAATTTGGATCCAATTAGATATTCAACAAACATTAATGAGTCCAAGGTAGGCAAGATATAAACAAAATAAAGGCACCTTACTCGAGTGGTTGATAATGTCACACTCTTTCTCGAAGAGAGGCCTGAGTTCACATATGGGAATAAAATAAAATGAGTATTATAATGACATACGTTTGAGATCAATTTATAATGAATACATAGTAACATGATGTTAGACACGTAACAGTACGCAATAAATAATAACTTCAGAACCATCATGAACTCATGACCATAATTTAAAGTTGTGTTTACTCGTACATTCATTTGCAATAAACAATCGTTACGTGGGGAAACACGAAGTTTACTTATATTTATATTAATCACTATGCATAATATGTCAAACTATTAAACATGTATACCATATGTACAAATATAGTGAGGAAAATAATTCTAAAACTGTAAGAAAAATATATTTAACTTCGAAATAACCAGAAAATTTATTACTCAAAAATATCTCGTGGGATGTGAAACCAACATTGGATTTTTTAAAAAGTGGTTTCTTGCATGTCCTAAATAAGCATGTCAAGTATTTATACAATAAAGTTACTTTTCATCATTTTCATCATCATGTAAATCGCAGGAAAAACAAACACATGCAAAACCCATTGTCACTTGCAAATTCTCAGTACCTACCCCCGAATTCTAAGAGCGAACAGCTTCCATTTAAAGATGTGTGGATGACTAGAACGTTATGTAACGACCTTTTCAAAGAAATGGTAATGGTTTCTTAAATTTCCTAAGTATAGGAAACACAACACAACACAGGACACTGACAGGATGTTGGCAATCCAGAAAAGTTACCAAAACCCAGCAAACAGTTTTTGGATGTCGAGTTTAGACTAGAAACTCGAAAACAATGAGTCTTAAGCTGTATTTCCTGACGGTCATTCACTCATAATATGTTCACACGCCTGTATTCTTAACGGCATCGGTCCTTTGTTACTCTAGAGAATAAATAAATAATGTTTTATTCAACATTAATTAGCACGTCTTTAACGTACCTATATAACGATTTTTGTTTGCTGTATCTGAGTATTACAGTAGATATGGTGTTTTGTTTGGCACTGTGGTCACCGAATACCAAAAGATCGCTAGACGACCTACAATATTTTGCCGTTATCTGCTCTTACCATACTGTTATATGTTCAACATCAAACACTGTGTCTGATTCATCATCTTGTTTAGCACTGTTACATCCCAATTTCTTCCTATTATGTACTTTTTCCTTTATATTGAAAATAAAGGAAGCTTGTAAGCAAGCTTGTGGTTTGTAACCACAATATTCTCTAATCTTTGTTCGCTTATCTTAAAATAGGTTAATATATCCGTCATGTAGATTGTAATGTTTATTCTATTTAGTTTGTTCTATCTAAGTTAAAAAATCAATGTAATGTAGTTAATTGTTACAGATCACCAGCCTTCTGGTAATTACAATAAACGCTTGCGTCAATGGACGTCCACGAAAACCAGTTTCTGGTTCTAACCAAAATGGATCAAATGGGCAGAAGCGTGACGGATATTAAGATCGATCTATGTCAAATAATCCGAGTCAGGATATTTCCTGGCATTAGCTTGTAAACAGTAAGAACCATAGAGAAAAATGTTAGTGAACGATTTCGCTTCAAGGCATACTGGCGTAGTCGAGGATATGAGTGAAGACACATGTATTCTTCCTTCTCTAATTATGGTCAGTACTCTGTGGGTTACGGGATCGTCTGTAAAGGTAACCGTGAGCCTGTAACAAAGGACAATTCCTTTGCGTACAGGGTCACAGTTGTTTATAATACCTTGGATGGTTCTTCTGTCTTACGATTCAGATTGGTCAAACCATGACCCACAATTAATCATGTAATCCTCAATAAACAATAGAAGGATTGATTGGATGGATTAAAGGGTGGGTTTTTATTCAGTAAGACTCGTTAATGATTTTATCACACAAATAAAAAAAAAAGGTATGAACCGCGGAGTTAAAGACCGTAAACGGTACAACATAACCGACGGATTGTCCCATAAATGCAGTAGATGATTTCCCCTCAAAAAAATACAGACATGCTGTAGTTACTGTTTTGTTCACAAAGTGACAAGGAATATGTTTCCTGTTCCAGTATTTGCTGGGGACAACTGTGTTGCTGAAGGTGGGGTTGGCACTTGTTTGCCCTTGCTACAATGTCAGCATATCTCCGAAGAGATCCGGCGAGCTGGCAATCCTATCCCGCCTTACATGAGAAGAAAGTTGCAGAGAATCACGTGTGGCTTCGAACACAGAGACCCTATGGTGAGATACCTACCAAATATTGTGTCTCGTGAAAATTCAAATTCAAATTCTTTAATTCAGACATGAGTCCATAGTGTTATTATCAACAAAGTAACTTAATAACTAGTGTTAGTAATATAGTTATGGAGATTATGAAAGCTAAATAAAAACAAGTCAAACGGTGTGGATCTTAACCCAGTGGCGCAGCAGAGGGGTGTCCCACCGATCTGAGAACACGCTCAGAACACTGTTGGTGGCAGTGCGTAGCCGACCAGCTAGGGAGGCGGTCTTTTTTCTTATTATGGCGTAAAAGTCATCTGTGCGCGCCTCCGCAAACATAGTGGACGCACTACAACGCCACGACAGCCCCAACAGTATTCTAAACGCGTTATTATATTGGACAAAAGGAAAGCATGTTTTAACTAAGGTTTAGGTATCAACAGCCATTACATCATAATTATACTGACTGTTGCCTAGATCTTTTGACTCGTATTTTTTCTTTTATTACGTAAGCTAAATTGACGGAGATACGACGCTTTGAAAATTCACAATACGTCACTTGTCTTGTCTTCTAGTTTTACAAGCTTTGATACAAAAATCACGAGTTTTGATGCGTTAATATCTTGTCGATATTCTTTGACTTAAAAACAATAAATGACACGTATTATTTTTCAATACTAAAATAATAATAAGTTTTGAAAATTAATACTGCCATCATGTCAAGCGAGTTTGATGAGAACCTGAGTATCAAACTTATATGGTGTATTGTTATGGAACAAGTGATTTGAACAAATCCAGGCCTTTTTTGTGATTTTTACACGACTGTGCCAGAAGGAGGAAAAAAAATCTAAGGAAGAAAGTGCTTTTGTAAATTTTTTCACTAAGTATTTTAAAGCACTACAATTTAATAAAGGTTTGGAATAGATCTGATGATGGCGCCGAGAGACAGCCGCGGGAACTCCTCAACGATTCACAGCAACTATCTTGTTGTTACTGTTATTAGGGGTCTGATGACAAGACAAAAGATAGATCTTATTTTTTCGTTCAGTTTTTATTTTATGAGCATTTTTAGTTTATTGTGTACATGGGCGATATTATAAATGGTGCTATGGATAATAAAATTCCAGTGCATATGTAAGAAAATTAAATATATGACACGAATTTGGGTTGAACAAAAAGGGTAAAATTAAAAAGTAAAAAAAAAATGTTAACGACTTGAAAAAGAACCACGAAAAAGGGTAAAACCCTAACCTACCTTACTAGGTAACCTACCAAATAACTTTTTCACCTCACACGCTCGGAAATATTCTATTTGTCATTCGAAATCTGAGCGCAAAACTCAAAGTGTTTTCAAAATTCGAACACGTCTTCTATTCAATTATTTTCTTAACTGACAGGCGAGCCGGCCCACTGCATTTCCTCGCTGTAGTGAGGTGAAAAGTTATGTGTTGAGCACGGCTGCAAAGTTATTCTGCGTCTCGTACCTTTGAAAACTTCGCTACGATCATCATTCCTTCGCTTGCTCTGTTTTCAATTCAAGTACTAGCGCCAAAAAACAACTTTGCATCCTTGCATAACTAATAACTATTCTTTCGGAAGTCGGTGGCAAAAAAGTCAAAGAATTAAAAAAAAACACCGACTTCCCCTCGAAAAGTTATTTGCTAGGTTATTTTACCCTTTTTCGTGGTTGTTTTTGAAGTCGGTTACATTTTTTTTGGAAGATGTTCACCTAAAACTTTGCTCTGCGGGATTGTGGGAATTTCCAAAACTGCCTATTTCGTAGAAAGCCTGTTTTGATGAAATATATTCATAAATGACTCAAGTATGTGACACTGTGAGAGTAATTAGTTATATGCTTAATAACAATGGTGACTCATTTATCAAAATAGACGATGATAACACGACGATTAAAGCATGGCCCTGCCTTCATAATACTTAATATTGTTATATATTGGTAAATATGTCGCGTGACCGACTGTAAAAGTAACCGTGACCATGGAACGCAACGGGTAACTGACGGAACAGGGTGGATTTTTAGTCAGTAAAAGTCTGACGGTCCCTTCCGCTCCAATAAGGGCGGGAGGACTCATTTGTTACGGTTTGTTTCACTTTGTTCACCACGCACACAAAAAAAAAAAAATAATAATAAATAGCCTGGGTACCTATAATCTACATTTTACCTATAATCTACATTGACGGCACGTTTGGCGCAGTGGTTGAGCAATTGGATTCCTGCGCTATGTGTCGCGGGTTCGAACAAATATTTGTATGATCTGCAAGTAGTTGTTACGGGTCTGGGTGTTTGTTTGTGTGTTTCTATGTTTGTAAACGCACCCACGATACAGGAGAAATTCCTAGTGTGGGGCAACGTTTTTTTTTTAAATAAACATGTTTTGTTACAGGTATGCTGCACATATTCAGAAAGCACAGAGCTACCATCAACTCATAGTTTAATCTCGGGGACTGAAACTAGTGATAATTTAGATACTTTTACTAGAGCTACGCTTGAAAACAAAAATGGGCCGATTGGCGTTGATTCTCATCCGAACCTGAGCCTCCTGCCCTTGCAGTGTGGGACCATTGACAGTGACAGGATCAGTGGTGGGAACAGGACGCAGCTGTTTGAAATGCCTTGGATGGTGCTTCTGTCTTACGATTCAGGTTGGTTATCCATGAGCAGCAATTAATCACGTAATCCATAAATATAAAAATCAATCGCTGTTCATTAGTCTCGCTTATGAACGGCTGGACCGTTTTGGCAAATTTTGGTTTCGAAATTATTTTTGTAAGTCCAGGGATGGTTTAAAAAGTGAGTAAATATGATAAAAAATAAAATTCATTTTGAGACGGTTTGCTAGTCCTCAATAAAAAGTCATCATGAGTGGGCACTCATTCATTTCTTTAGAAGCTCATTTTTTATCGTTTGAATTATGTCACTCTGCTGCCTTGAACTTGCTTCTGCATGATGATTATCATTAAAAATGTTTGAATTATGTTTTAAATAAGCTAGCTGCTCTCCGCGGTTTCACTCGCTGCTCGGCTCGATAAAAGCCTGCTTCGATAAATGGCCCATCCAACACAAAAATGTTTGTTCAATTCAAACCAGCAATTCCTGAAATAAGCACGTTCAACCAAATAAACTCTTCAGCTTTATAATATTAGTATAGATGAGCAATTTAATCTTTTAAATCAATTCGATTAAATAGCTCAAGTCAGTAATTCTTAAATAACAAGCCCTGTTCTGTAATTTCCAGGTCGCGGCAAAGCGTTGAGCTGCGGTGGTGCCCTCATCAACGAATGGTACGTGCTGACGGCTGCGCACTGCGTGGCCTTCTTAGGCGAACGACTTAAGCTCGAAAACATCATTCTCGGGGAGCACGACATCAGACAGGATCCTGACTGCGTAATGTCAGACAATACAGAATACTGCGCACCGCCAATCGAGGTGAATTACTTTAATATTTCACAGGCACACCCTATGTTCTACTTTACCTATATGGACATAAGATAATAACCCTAGTATGTCCTTTTTTATCGTGTTATAATCGCTGTTGTAATATAAGCAATTAAGCAGGCCATAGGGACTTTAGTAAGCTTGGCCACTATTGCCAGCAGTTTCTCCTTTAAGATCCCGATTATAATTTCTGAAATATAATATAAATAAATATAATAAATATATAATAAAAAAATTAATATATATATATATATATAAAAAGCTCCTCTTTTCGACAAAAAACCGTGACTTTTCTTCTCTTCCAATTCATTAATCTATCAGTACCACAACCAGCTCTTATTCTTTGATTATTTTGATAGCTAATCTGATATACTCGTATGTGGACGTTTTAAAATGCTTGCATACTTGATTGTACTCACTATTTGTGTTATTTCATTGCACAGACCATGCCGATAGCTGAAGTAATACCTCACCCTGGATACACACCTCAGACTCTGGTCGACGATATAGCTTTGATTCGACTCGCTAGACCTGCCAATTTTGCACTTCGTAAGTATTTTGCTATTTTATATTGCATATGACACTCAAGAATAATGTGCCTTGGACTAGTGAAAGAATTCTCAAAATCGGTTCACTTTTTCCAGATTGTACAGACGCTAGCACATCAAGCTACCACAATCTGTCAAATTTATTTAATTGATTTTAAACCTTATCACAATAGTGGAAGGTTCGAATGGTAAAATTTGACAGATTTGGGTAGGTTGACGTGCTGGCGTCTGTACGTCCTACAAACAACCACCCAAACTTTACCTCTTTAATATATTAGTAAAGATAACAAGGTTTCAATAAATTTTGTCTACAGCTAATATGAAACCCCTGTGCCTGCCCATCACTGAAAAACTTCAGGCGGAGTCTCTGGTTGGCGCCAACGTAAATGTTGCGGGTTGGGGAGTCATGGAGGACGGCCTGCAGTCTCCGGTGTTGTTGAGCGTCGAGCTGCCTGTCTTGAGCACCGAGGATTGTAATACCGCGTACCGTGGGTTAGTTTCAATTTTATGAAATCCTTTCGACGCTTCAGTAAATTCCTCATGTTTGGCTCTTAGCCATGTCAGGCATATCTGACAGGGATCCGATAGAGGGCCAAACTCCTGCCAGGGTCACGGGACTGCCTTTAATAGGTTACCTGACTCTGGAACGTGAGTGCTATTGAAGAAAGACCGTGGATTTTAGTTAGTACGAGCCTGACAGTCTACTTTCGGTCCACTTTGAGCCTTAATTGGTGATATTACCTCGCTAAAAAAGCTATGTCAGACATGAACTGCTAGGGTATTTGTATTCGAGGTAATATTTGATACTACTCAATTGAATGTATCAGCTTAGTAATTTTGACTCCTTTTTGTTGGATTACAGATTAAGAACTGTAGTAGACAAGCAGCTCTGCGCTGGTGGGGTCAAAGGCATGGATTCCTGTGGAGGGGACTCGGGCGGGCCACTTATGTACCCGGGACCTTACGGAAAATTTGGTGTGCGGTACGTGCTGCGAGGTCTTGTCTCCTACGGTTCGAAGAAATGCGGCATCGGAGGGCTCCCAGGAGTGTACACCAATGTGGCATACTTTATGAAATGGATCTTAGACAATATGCACAGTTGATAGTATTCAACGACTGAAATGAAACTACTAATACTGTTAATACTCGAAATGATCAGGAAAAGCCATGTAACAAGTGTAAAGGCAACTGACAATGTACTTGAGTAGAGAAAGCTACTGAAATACAGGCTTATCTGACAAGAATAGATTAGAAATAGGTACATAAGATTTATTTAATATACTCGGTCTGCACAAACTTAAAGGGGAGGTAGATTACTCAATTCTGTCAAAAAATAATACTACGGTTTCAAATCGGAAATCAACCCCTACTGAATGGTAGCCATTTCTGTTTTTTTGATCGCTTTTCATGAACACACCGAATCCTTACACATTGTATAGCAGTTGTACAAAGGCAGCTCTTTGATTGTCTGTCTGATAAAAATGTCCAGAGATTAAGAGTAGGGCAACTCAGCTAATCCTGTTATGGTTCAAAGCTTTACAAGATCAAACACTGAATATAGTCTATCGGTTCATACTTACGATATTTCCCTACACAGCTTTAGCCCTTAGGATAAACCCATTATTATGTATTAAAAAATGTGAAAGTAATACTTGTTAATGAGCGGATTTTTATAGCTAGTCATAGGATATGAATCAGCATGTGTTTTTGTATGTTTTTGTACTCTTCTTCTGTAAGTCTTCATTATACTAGTCCAGTATTTATATTGAACTCTTGAGTAAATGATCTAGTACGATATTCATTTTGTTTTCTTCCTCATCGTGTACTTCTTACTTATTTGTTAAAAAGCTATCATTTAAATTGGAATGTGCGGAAGGTGAGCAGACCGTGTCACATCTTGCCACTCCTTAAAGAGAGGTCTTATGACTGCGATTGCGGCGAGACGGAACACAGTCGCATCTACCATGTCACCATGAAATCATGCTGGCACTCCTTCCGCAGTGTCGCGATTTACCGCTATCTGCAGCTCCGTCGTTGCGCTTCCACACACCACTCACAGCTGTGCTGGAGGTCTTTTATTTCCAGATTCCACTGCGGCAATTCGGCATGGCTCGCTACCTCACTGAAGACCGTACGTTATCCCCAGATTATCCGAATGATCATGACCCTCTGGCAATTGACTATCTAGGCTGGTACCCTCCTCATGGAGAAGGGCGCAAAGGGGGGTGCTTTGCGGCCTTCTCCGCTTAAAGGACGATGGATCGCGCTTGATTCTGCGGCAAGAACCGTTGGGAGAAGCCGACTGAGTCCAGAAATAGATCGCGATTCGCGACCAGTCTAATTTATTTGATCTCTCTATCCATAACATAAATAAGTAACATACCATGAAACCTACTCGCAAAAAACACTGCTATGCCACGTACCAAAAACAAAATAAAACATAGTTGTCAAATATTACAGTTCTGTCAGATTTTTATTTTATTTTATATCCGGTCTGTAGAACAATTTACAGACCGGAGAATAATTTATTTCAACCAAAATATAAATGTTGAGCTTAACCACGTTATTGGGACAAATGTTACCACCTCCATATCAGCCACGAACGGAGTTGCAGTCGGAAAATTAATAAAAAGTGACGTTTATAGATTTTTGGTGATGATGGTGTGACATAATCAGGTGGTACAAGTTGATATCGTCGGTCCGCAAGATGACGAAACTCAATTCTTCTGCGATTGGACACAGAGGAGACTCTGGTTTGAAAAGGAGTAATGGTAATACTAACGTCATTTTTGTGGAGAGCAATGACCGACCATGCCAACCGTGGCACACTCCGGGCGTCGACGAACCTCGTCCTGTTAGTATTTTCTACTTTTTAATTTATTTGTATAGTGCCTCAAAACCACAGCCATTTTGAATTCATACTTACAAGGTGTTATTAAAATAGGTATTTAAACGAGTTGCTTATGAAACAGTTATGTCTTGTCATACCTATACAATGATTAATTATGCTATTTTTTTTGCAGTGGCTCTGTTTGTGGGCAGAATCAATTTTAGAGAACATCGAACACTTTTACAGTCTATGGAAGACGTTCTGCAAAGACCCGTTCCGCTGGCAGATCGTCAAGAGTACTCTGTGGTTCACGCTGGCGCTGACTCTCTTCAGTGAGATGCGTAGCGATATTGACAATTGTTAGAGTAGTCCATAGAAGGCTGGAAATTAAATCAATATCCAACGGACTTATTAAGTTCGACTAAAATTATTCTGTGATTACTTGTAATTTCGATTGTCCTTTGAAAAAAAAAAATACTTTTTACAAAATATGTTGGCTCTCTTTGTAGGTCTTGGATTAATCTAGAAAGGCGTTCATACACACAGTGGAAGTTCACTTTTGACCCAATTACGGCGAAGGAAAAAGGCATCTTACGGCTAATGTAATAATACTTTGTTAGTCTACAATTTTACACTATTATTATAAAGCGAAAACATTCGTAATTTTGTTAGTAATTTATGCTCCAAAACAACTGGATCGATTTTCAAACATTTCACCTGAAGAAAGCTAGTTTCATCAGCAAGTAACGATAACGTGAGCTATCGCTATTTCAAATTGCGATTGTGCGAAGTCAGGATGGGTCGCTAGATAGAAAATGTGCAGTTACTCGGTTGAATTCGATGGGAATAAATGGAATAATGTATCCAGCTAGACTAGCTGTATGAAGTAGCATGGAGATTGGTATAGGTCAGGATGGCCGGTGTAATGTTGCAGAAATGAATGTTTTATGTATGAAGGGAAAGGAATGTAAAGAGTCAAGAGGGAGAGAGAGGCTCAATCCAGATAAAGTAGCTGTGGGCAATGACGATGTAGCGAATAGCCACAATGGCGTAAATAAATAAGTAAAAAAAATGTAAGTGCTTCGCGGTGTAAAAAAAGCACCGTAATTTGGTCCTACTTTGCTCCTTACGGGTAATTATGCTCCTGTTCTGTAAAATGTTGTCGAATATTCTACGTTGAAAATTTTGCAATAATTCAATAAATTATGAATGCATCTGAAACATTTCACCGAATTTCACATCCGAAGGCTTCAGAAACATCAATATTAGCAGAACTTATTGTAACTGGAGCAGATTGACATTAATTTGCTCCAACAGCTTTAACAATGGAGATTACATAGAAATTATTTCTAGGAGCAAAGATACCCGACAACATGGGTAATTTTGCTCATTATTATTTAATCAAAAATAAATTAATAATATACTTCATAATATCCATCATCATCTTCCTGCCCTTATCCCATTTTACTTGGGGTCGGCGCAATACGTTTTTTTCTTCCATTCTCCTCTATCAAACGTCACCGTGTCATTCACTCCTCTTTCTTCCATATCATTCCTTAGACAATCCATCCATCTCTTCTTTGGCCTTCCTCTTCCTCTCCATCCATCAACATTCATACTCATCACTCTCTTAGTCACATGAGTGTCATCCCTCCTCATCACATGTCCATACCAAGACAGACGATTCCCTTTCATTTTTTCTGTAACAGGCACCACTTTCAAACTTCCCCTTATAAACTCATTCCTTACTTTATCCATTCTTGTCACTCCACACATCCATCTCATCATTGTCATCTCCGCTACATGCAATCGTTTCTCATCCATCTTTTTCACAGCCCAGCATTCCGATCCATACAATACGACAGGTCTAATCACGGATTTGTATATTTTCCCCTTTAATTTGAGGGGCATCCGTGGGTCGCAAGTTGTTCCGGTGACCTGTCGCCATTTCATCCATCCCGAGTTAATCCTGTGTGTTATATCCCGGTCTACATCGCCATCTCCTTGGACAAGCGACCCGAGGTACCGAAAGTCGGAACAGACTGGTATGGGCGTTCCGGCAAGTGTAATGGGCACAGGACTGGAGAGACCGCCAAAATCGCAAAACAAATATTCGGTTTTGGTTCTGCTCAATTTCAGGCCAACGTTCTCCAGTCTTTGCCACCACGCCTCCAATCTGCTCTGGACCTCTAGGCCGCTCTCGGCAATAAGCACAATGTCATCGGCAAACAGCATACACCAGGGGGCCTCTTCCTGAATGTCCGACGTCAGAGCATCCATTATCATCAGGAAGAGGTACGGGCTGAGAGCCGACCCTTGGTGCAAGCCAACCGCCACATTGAAGCTGCCGCTAGTGCCCGCTGTAGACCGGACTTGGGTACTGCATCGACTGTACATAGCACGGATCAACTGCACATACTTCCCAGGTACACTTTTCTCCTTAAGGGCCCACCACAGAACCTCACGGGGCACCTGGTCGTATGCCTTTTCGAGGTCGACGAACACCATGTGCAAGTTTTTATGTGCACCTCTGTATTTCTCGCACAGTTGGCGGATAGCGAAGATGGCATCCGTCGTACCCCGACCAGGCATAAAACCGAATTGGTTCCGTGAAATTTCGCTCTCCTCTCTCAGTCGCCTTTCAATAACTTTCTCCCAAACCTTCATACTGTGTGACATTAGCTTTATTCCTCTATAATTATTGCATTCCAGCACATCACCTTTGTTTTTAAAAATGGGCACTAGCGAACTATTGCACCATTCGTCAGGTATGGCTTCTTCCATCAACAGTTTATTGAAGAATAAAGCTAACCACGTCCAACCATACATCCGCAATATTTTCCACACTTCAACAGGTATTCCGTCCGGTCCTAATGCCTTACCATTCTTCATTCCACTCACTGCATTCCTCACTTCATCCACACTTATTTTTCTCACTAACCCCTTATTTACTGGTTTATTTTCAAGCACACCACTCCAGTCATTCTCCTCATTCATCAGTCTTTCAAAGTAACCCTTCCACCTATTCACAATTTCCTCGTCTTCCGACAAAATCATTCCAGCATCGTCTTTTACGCACTTTACTTGACAAACATCCTTCGCCTTTCTCTCCCTAGCTCTAGCAAGCCGGTAAAGTTGTTTTTGGCCTGCTGGAGTATCCAAAGTGTCATATAGTTTTTCTTGGGCATTTGCTTTTGCTATAGCCACAGCTCTTTTGGCTTTTTTCTTAAGAGCATCATACTCACTCTTTCTTTCAGCTTTCAAACTAGCACGCTCATTACCAATGCTCTGCCATTCCTTAAATTTCTTCTTTTTTTCCCTCAAAACATTCTGTATCTCTGTCGACCACCACCATGTATCCCTATCTATCGTGCCCCTTCCTTTCGTCTCTCCCAAAATATCTTTTGCTGCGCTCCTGATACACCGAGCCATTTCATTCCAACATTCATTTACGCTTTGGTCGTTCATATCACCCATCTCAATCATTTTATTTACCACTCGCTCTCTTAATTCTCCAGCACAATCATTCTTCTCTAGCATATGCCATTTTATTTTAGGAGGGGGACGCTCTTTTTGTTTTAGAAGCCTTATTTTTAAGACTACTTCCATAACCAGGAGTCGATGTTGTGAGACCAAATCTTCTCCCGGTAGCACTTTGCAGTCCTTGACGAGCTTTATTTTGTTGCGTCTAACAAGGAAGTAGTCTATTTGCGTATTATGTGTCCCACTCTTATATGTTATTAGGTGTCCATCGGCTTTTTGGAACCAGGTGTTGGCTACTGCTAGATCAAATGCAGTAGCTGATTGCAAAATAGTTTCCCCCTCATTATTTAAATTCCCAAAACCCCATCCCCCGTGTACTCTTTCATAACTTCCTTTCATTCTTCCCACATGGCCGTTAAAATCACCTCCAATAATTAATTCCTCATGCACCGGGATGGTCATTAAAACTGCATCAAAATCCTCCCAAAACTTCTCTTTGACTCTTTCCTCACATCCTACCTGGGGAGCATACACACTTATCACGTTCAGTACAAGATTCCCTATCATAACTTTCACAACTATCAATCTATCATTAATTCTTTTTACATCCATCACACTTTCTTTCAAATTACTATCTAACACTATTCCCACGCCATTCCTTTTTCCATCACTTCCACAGTAGAAGAACTTGTATCCCTCCCCAATTTCCCTCGCTTTTGTACCCTTCCATTTAGTTTCTTGCAAGCACGCCACATTTATTCTTCTTCTTTTCAATACATCTGCTAGCTCTCTGGCTCTTCCAGTCATTGTCCCAACATTCCAACTAGCGTACCTCAATCTTTCTTCCCGGGCTCGCTTCTTACGTCGCACCCGTCCGGGTTGGTGCGACAACCCTTGTCCATTTCCCGCAGGAGCCGGGTGCTGCTCCTGCGCGTCGCCTGCGGGGTACGCCCTAGCACTATCGCGCATATCAATTTTTCTAAACATATTGCTTAAGGATTTGGCTTTGATTTTATAGCCGGCCGCCTGCCTGACACTAACCCTCTTTGGGAATGCGTTTGTTGGTGGTTTACCCGCCTCCATTCGAGTGACCCAAGGTGCTTGATAGCATGCACTAAGTCTTAAGGTCCATTAGTCGCCTTTTACGACACCCATTGGAAGATATGGGGTGGCGCTATTCTTTATGTCCGGACACCACACGGAACTACTTATATATATAACGGCGCGCCATAATTTAATTGATTTATTTTAACAATTTTTATAAGTTGTAATCGATTATTTTTACTCTGTGGTGTAAGCATTACTTCTTTATTGGTAATTTTAATTTAGAGCGGGTAACACCGAATGGAGTTGTGAGTGTCATGGCGGTGGTGACGGTCACTTTTGACGCGACCGTCAGCCGAGGCACATGCACAAACCCATTCCGCCTTATTACAAAAAGGGGTTTAACTAAAAACCCAGGTTTAATCTTGTAAAACTACGGTTTAAACAAAGATTATTACAAATTGTGGTTTTGCGATAAACCATGGTCTAACAGTAGTAGCTGTCAAAGGTATGTCAAAGTTTCTCATAGCAAACTTTTCATTGTGTTGTAGTTTTTGTGTTATTTTCACCCAAAATGGATTGAAACAAGGTAGATTTAATTGTTATTACTCATTGTGGATTTAATTGTATAGACAATCGTTCAAATGGCGGTACTAAAGTCGACGTTTTATCTTAGTTTTGTAATACGGACAAATTTAAACCATGGCTCTGCAGATAAGCCTGGACTTGATAGACCAGGTTTAAACCAAGGTTTATTTAGTTTTTGTAATAAGGCCGTTAGGCTCTAAAGTAAAGTTTAATTATTTTCTTCCGTTATTTAATCAGTAATTATTATTGTAATCATTAGTTATTTTGGTGAAGTTTTGTTAAAATATTAAAAGTTAAATCAAGTGAGATATTTCGTGATTATTATTTCTCAACTACCTGCACCTACACGCCCATAATGGAGGACCAACAGATGATGGATAAACAGCGACACGTGGTGTCTCAGCCGCTCGAAAATCCGTCATCAGAAGTGGGATACGATGGAACGTCGCAGGAACAGTCCACAGGTCAGAATATTGATTCTTTTTCAAGTGCTACTGAAAATAACTGTTGGAATTTTTTATTTGAAATGCAGCAAAGCCAAAATGAGAGAATTGATTCGCGCGATTAAAGAACCCAGTTTAGAAGATTTTATGCTGGCACTACCTGAATTTAATCCCGAGTCTCGAGATAGTGATGCCCAAGCATGGTGCAATACCGTCGATTTATGTTTGCAAGAAAAACAAATTTCCAACAGTAGGCTGATTATTACAATGAGTAAAGCCCTCAAGGGCTCGGCAGCTTCATGGCGAGCTCAAAATACTTTTAATGGAATAATTTGGCCTCAATTTATGGACCTATTTCTCGCTCAATACGATAGTGTTGAAACTCCTGCTGCAATGTTATACAGGCTATTTAATGAAAGCCCTAAGGAAGGATAATGCTTGTCAGCTTATGCAAACCGATTTCTGAGCACTTTACTTAGTCAATGTAACAACTATTCAACTGAAAAGAAAGCAATCGCTGTAACTATGGCGCATGCAGCTAAAATAGGGCCACGGCTTCAACGGTTGGCTTTTATTGTGGAGATTGATACTAGAGTTAAACTACAACAAGAACTGATGGCTTTTACGTACCGAAAAAGACGAACTCCAATGCAGGACAAATGAAATGCACCTGCCGTCGTTAAGAAGCCAAAGTTCGACCAATCAAGAAGATGCTACAGCTGTGGAAAATCGGGTCATATGGCAAATGAATGCTTGACTAAAAGCTCTCACGATCCTTCTGCTAACCCTCAATCTTAGTTTTCAGGAAATAGTGGATCGCAACCAGCCAAAGATGATGTCCCAAAGAAAGCGTCGACGTCAGTGACCTGTTTCTTCTGTGGTGAACCTGGTCATATCGCTACACGCTGTCCAAAGAAGGAGACTGACTCCGGAAACAGCCGAGTCAAGAAGGGAGTAGATATCGGCACCATTAAGCCAGCTACAGATCTACTCTCTATCGAATCTGGTGAGTCGTTTTCATTTTGTTTTGATTCCGGTGCTGAGTGCTCTTTGATCCGGGAAAATTTAGCTAGTAGATTCCCTGGTAAACGACAGCAAAATACGATTACGTTATTAGGCATAGCCCAATCTAATTTACAATGCTTAATTTTCAAATACTACCCGCAGTTATGATACAGGGTTACTCGTTACAGTTATTATTTCATGTCATACCTGACTATTGTATTTCTACTGCCATTATGATAGGACGAGGCTTACTTTCATTGGGATTTTCAGTTGAAATTTCTGAAACATTAGTGTTATTGAACAAAATTAAAATGGTCGCTATTTGTGACGTAGGCTCTGAAGTAAATGATATTGGTGGTATTGATAGTGATATTCCCAATGAAAATAGAGGACAATTAACTTCTTTACTTGAAAATCACCAAGATTTTGTTGTAGAAGGCACTTCTACAAGTAGGGTTAGTACAGGAAAATTAGAAATAAGATTGATTGATCCCAATCGCACTGTATAACGCCGTCCTTATCGGCTTAGTTGTGATGTAAGACAAGTAGTGCGCTCTAAGATAAAAGAACTTCTCAATGTTGGTGTCATTCATGGTCAATTTGAATATTTAGCAATGCCTTTTGGTCTACAGAATGCTCCATCGGTGTACCAACGTGCGATAAATAAAGCTCTAGGAGTTTTGACGGATTAATTTGCTGTAGTCTTTTAGATAACGTCATAATCCCATCTTGTAGTGTAAATGAGGGTATTATAATGTATGATCGCTTGCGTCAGGCCTTGAAAGCATTAAGAGAAGCTGGTTTTTCTTTCAACATAAAGAAATGTGCTTTTCTCAAAACTGAAGTTGAGTTCTTAGAGTACCACGTAGCCGCTGGCGAAATACGACCAAATCCGCGAAAAATTAGAACATTGACAGAACTAACACCTCCCCAAACAGTTACTCAAGTACGTCTATTTATAGGCTTAGCTTCGCACTTTCGACAATTTGTATCATGTTTCTCTCAAAAGACCGCCACTCTTTATAGATTAACTTCAGGTAAAGGCAAAATACAGTGGACACCAGCTTTTGAAACAGTAATAAAATGAATTATCGCGAAACCCTCTACCAGCAATCTCCCAGTTAGCCAGTACAAAAATAGAGCAAAAACGAGTTTATTTAGCAGAAAAATCTGATGAATGGTTACGAGCAGGAGGTGATTAATTCTATTATTGTGAAACTCGGGTTTAGTGAACTTACAGATGAGGTAGTTAAGACTTATGAAATGAGGAGAGGCGTGTTAAATCGAAAAATAGAACGTAATAAACGGAGTGTGTGGTTACCAGTGGTGCCAAGGGCTTTTCAATGGGCTGTTATTAATCATGTTCACGAGAGTGTAATGAACCTAAGTTGGGAGAAAACTCTAGAAAAGGCTTTTTGCCATTACTAGTTCCCTAATACGAATAAATACGTCCGAAAATTTGTTGATAATTGCATCACATTTAAGGTCTCAAAGTCTCATTTGGGCAAGGTTCATGCCGAGCTCCATCCAATTCCAAAAGTTATAACCCCATGGCATACCATTCATATTAGTCCAAGATCCCAGAGCGATAAGACATAACTTATTTTCTAAAAGATGAAACTTTAAGTTCTCAGTAGTGTCTCATGTACTTTGTATACCTGCGTGTTTGTGAAGTTTGCCCAGTGACACCTGGGCAGGTACCAGGTGAGAAAGGTGAGTAAAAATAATAGTTACATAACTTAAATTTATATGGCTGATTTTGATATATATTTAATAGAATATCATTCTCAAATAGTATCGCAAGTATCAGACACTTTTCATGGACCAATACTTTTGTCAGACGCTTTAAAGCTCCACCAAAAATAAATGAACTTTACTTATTTTTTAATGTCTGATTTTTTAATATGTTATCAAGATAACTATTACAAAATTATATTTAGTCAGTCAGACAAATTGGAATGACCAAAAACACTTTAAACAAAAAAAATATTCGGCCGTGAGTACGAACGCGAGAGCACTATCATGCGTGTCAGAGCGAAGAATTTAAATATTCCAAAAAGTACTTACTGCTTTCGATAAAATATTTTTGCATCTCTTTTCAAATAAAATGAATTTCAACATTAACGTAATAATTGATAATTATTGAAATAAAAATAATTTATTGCATATATTCGGTAAATTAATTTTTTTTCAGAGTAATTGTATTTTATAAAAAATTTTTTTTTTTTTTTACCAAAGATAACAGTTTTTACATTTAAAAAAAAAAAAATTTTAGTAAAAAAGAAAATAAATATAGGTAGTAAGTGAAAGTATTTGATTGTCCTTAATCATCGTTATCATCATCAAAATAATCATTAGAATTTTCATCATTGAGCCAGTCATATTGTCCATCCGAGTCATCATTCTCATCGTCATCATTTATATTGTTGTCGTTGCTGTCAGCTTCTTCTGTAAAAAAACAAATAAAAGAATTACAAAACATAAAACTACAAATATAAAACAAAAAATGAATTGTAAACCTAAAGTTAAAGTACAGTACCTGAATCTTGAAGTGCTTCACTGACGTCTCCTGGTAATTGGTCACCATCAAACCAATAAAAGTGATACTGGTTTTCTTGTAACGTCCAGCCATTATTTTCAGGGGTAAAGATGGTTGGTTGTTTTTCATTTGCATTATTCCATATGCTAGCAATGTAATTAGCTCGGAGATATTGTTGAAATAATTCAGTTGTGCATGGTGGTAAATTGCTAGCATCAAAATTTTTTATACTTTTTGGATTAAATTCTTCGCTACCATCAGAAACGGTATAATTATTTAAAAACAGCTGAAGCCGGGCAGCATCAACGTCAAGTGTACCAGAAACATTATAAATTTCGCAGATAAATTTTTGTACTTTGTTAAAAATATCCTGTTGTATGTGTGCATTGGTAAACGACTCTGGGCTTCCAAATTGCATAAAAGCAAGCTGATATTCCCGCTTCTTCATCCATATATTAAAAGGTCTTTGTTAACCTTTTTTGAAAAAGGAAGGATTAAAGTCACACCCAGTCAATGCATGAAATCCTGGTAAACTTTTACACAAAGATGGGCTCAAATGCTCGTAATTTTTTTTTAAATTAATGTATCTCTGGTTATTTCCAGTGCCTGCGTATAACCATACATTGGAGTCATCATTTTTCAAATTGCCCATATGTCCTAACATAATTATTGCAATATCCGTGTCAGAACATCTAATAACAATATTTGCTTGAGCATCAATGTTACAAACATGAAAAACAATTTTTGTGTCAGCTTCTTCATGCTCTGGACAGGATAAACTGTCATCTACACCTGATACAACTTTGTTGTTATCAACGATGTAAGAATGACATTGTTTATAATTTAGAAATATCCGTTTATTCTCAATTTATTGTTTAAACAACAAAAACATGTGCTCTCAGAGATCCGAACTATACTAATGTTGACTATACATTGCGCGCACATACACAGTAGACTGAAACAGAATGTGAGTTAAAAAAGGAGAACCGGGTTACTATGGACGTCTCACTCGCTCTGACACGCATGCATAATGCTCTCGCGTTCGTACTCACGGCCGAATAATTTTTTTGTTTAAAGTGTTTTTGGTCAGTCCAATTTGTCTGACTGACTAAATATAATTTTGTAATAGTTATCTTGATAACATATTAAAAAATCAGACATTAAAAAATAAGTAAAGTTCATTTATTTTTGGTGGAGCTTTAAAGCGTCTGACAAAAGTATTGGTCCATGAAAAGTGTCTGATACTTGCGATACTATTTGAGAATGATATTCTATTAAATATATATCAAAATCAGCCATATAAATTTAAGTTAAGTAACTATTATTTTTACTCACCTTTCTCACCTGGTACCTGCCCAGGTGTCACTGGGCAAACTTCACAAACACGCAGGTATACAAAGTACATGAGACACTACTGAGAACTTAAAGTTTCATCTTTTAGAAAATAAGTTATGTCTTATCGCTCTGGGATCTTACTCTATATGGATGCCACGGAAAAACTAAGTGGCAAGCGAGATAACAAAGAGTATGTGTTTGTTTCTATCGATGCTTTTACAGAATTTGTACTGTTGCATCATACTATGAATATTGACGCTAAGAACGCTATAAATGCTTTGCAATCGAGTGTGTCTCTCTTTGGTGCACCTACGCGTATAATAGCGGACCAGGGTAGATGTTTTGCTGGCAAAGAGTTTAGTGACTTTTGTACAACTCACAACATTAGTTTACATTTGATAGATACAGGTTCTAGTCGTGCTAACGGGCAAGTAGAGCGAGTAATCACTTTAAAGAACATCTTAACCACAGTGGAAACCGGGAACTTTAAATCGTGGCAGGCAGCCTTGCCCGATGTCCAACTTGCTATCAATTGCACATTTAACCGTACAACTAAGGCAAGCCCCCTTGAACTATTGATAGTAAAGGTTGCTAGACTCTTCAGTTAATGACACTTGATACAGACGAAACACACGTTGAATTAGACGAGATCAGAGAGCAAGCAGCTCGGGCAATAGAGGCAAGTGCTTCTACAGAGAAAGCTAGGTTTGACAAAAACAAAGCCAAAGTAAATAAATTCAAAGTAGGAGATTATGTACTACTAGAAAATCATGAGTGCAATAAAACACAGTTAGAGCCAAAATATAAAGGACCTTATCAAGTGGCTGATCTGCTTGATGGTGACAGACATTTGCTAAAGGCATTAGACTCTAATCGAGCGTATAAGTATGCGTTCCTTTAGTTGAATGTTGGGCTGAAAACGCCAAGTAATAGTGTAAATAGTGTAGAGTCAGAATGTTCCGTTAACGGCGCTGTTGCTGGTGAGTTACATTTCCTTTCAATTGTATTGTTGATCTATGTGACATTAACTAGCCTGTGTGGCAACGACTAGCCTGTGTGGCAACGACTAGCCTGTGTGGCAACGACTAGCCTGTGTGGCAACGACTAGCCTGTGTGGCAATGACTAGCCTGTGTGGCAATGACTAGCCTGTGTGGCAACGACTAGCCTGTGTGGCACCCGTGAGCCTGTGTGGCACCCGTGAGCTTGTGTGGCACCTGTTAGCATTAGCCTGTGTGGTACGTGAAGTCAGTTATACTACGTCGCGCATTTGCGTAGTACTATCTTAGTACCCTTTCAGTTTTAGTAATGTATTCGGTCTTAGTGACGATTAAGCCTGGATTTATTTCGATTAGACGTGTTAAGGTTTGACAAACATTCTTGAAAACTTTGTTGTGGTCAGAATGACCGAGTTTTGAAGTAAGTGACTACCTGGTTGTTCATTTGTTCACAGATGTTGAAGAAAGTACACACGAGGACGTGTGATGATGCAGGACGGCCGTAACGGCGCGCCATAATTTAATTGATTTATTTTAACAATTTTTATAAGTTGTAATCGATTATTTTTACTCTGTGGTGTAAGCATTACTTCTTTATTGGTAATTTTAATTTAGAGCGGGTAACACCGAATGGAGTTGTGAGTGTCATGGCGGTGGTGACGGTCACTTTTGACGCGACCGTCAGCCGAGGCACATGCACAAACCCATTGGCTCTAAAGTAAAGTTTAATTATTTTCTTCCGTTATTTAATCAGTAATTATTATTGTAATCATTAGTTATTTTGGTGAAGTTTTGTTAAAATATTAAAAGTTAAATCAAGTGAGATATTTCGTGATTATTATTTCTCAACTACCTGCACCTACACGCCCATAATGGAGGACCAACAGATGATGGATAAACAGCGACACGTGGTGTCTCAGCCGCTCGAAAATCCGTCATATATTATACACGGAAATACTTCATAATATCCAATTCCCTATAAATAAGTACCTGTCAAATAAGTCTTATTTCTTTAAAATAACATAATTTTTTTACAGTTGATTGTTTTAAAATATTCATAGTTTTTAACATTTGGAGCAAATATCGGAGCAAAGTAGGACCAAATTACGGCACCGTCAAACTTCGCCTACCAGACACGAGACCCGCCTTGTAGGAGGGTCCATCCTTTACAAGCGGGACTGAGGGACTTTGCACCCTGTTCCTCGTCTGCTTTAAATTGTAACTAAGACAGCAACTTAAAGGTATATCTATTGGAACCGTTACCAATATTGTGCGTTCCAAAAAACGACATGAGATAAATCGTAGGTAAATCGAGTAGGTTTCTTTTTTTATAAGTGGACGTTTTACATCTTGTAATCTAATTTTTTAATGCATTATTTCTATATTTTTGCTTACGTTTTTTTAATACTATTTAATAGGAGTTAGGACGGGAATATTTACAATAAATAATTTTGTGTAATGTAATGGAAGAAATACATTCAATGTAAGTTTTTAATTTACATTCTTAGATTACTCCGATTAGACCTTCCCAAAGGGTATCCTGGAAGTCGCGGGACTTACCCATTACCGTGACCCCGGTACGTAAAGGGCTAGTGAAGGACACCGTGGATTTTAGTCAGTACAAGTCTGACAAGTCCCTCCCGCCCTGCCCTGGGTGGGAGGAATCATTTGTTGAAAAAAAAAAATTCTGAGAGAAACTAATCCGACATCTATGAAATAAGTATTAATTGTGAAGCTGCTAACCCTGGGAAGGTTAAGCTCAGTGCATTCAGCACACCTGTTTGAATAGAAGGTGATATAGGTACTCTTTTTCTTTATTTACCTTCAACATCTACCTAAAATTTTCCCAATTATGCTGGAGTCGGATTCCAGCCGAAACGGATGCAGTCTTTGCAGTATCTTACATGAACCGACAGCATACATAATAAAGTGCACAATCCTGTTACTGGCTTACATTATTATTGCTAAGACTCCCTACTTTATTGGTAAGTTAACGGCATTTCCCGCTAGTATGCCCCCCGCATAAAACTTCTGTTTATTGTACTGTATTTTGACCAAACAGTAAAAAACAGTTTACACCGTCGTTCTGTGGTTTTGACACATAAACAAATATCATTAACTGTCACTTTACGCTATCAGTTATTGTTCTTGTACAAATCTTTATTTTTTCGTGATCTATAAAAAATTAGGGCAGGGTCAGTTAATTTAAATTGGATGTCATGTCATGTTCTATCCCCGGGTGCCGTAGATACCAGGCAGATGATGAAGACGACGACAGTCAGAGCGAGAGAAGGTCAGGAGATGACGAATCAAATGATGGCATTATCACCCCCAGAGTCAATCGACGGGGGAGACGCACTCATAACCTCAGCATCTTTGACCCTCCTCCTAGTGTAAGTATTACTTTTGTAAAATTGTTTTTAAGTGTATAATAGTGTGGTAGATTATATTACAATGAAAGTGAAGAAGGAGGTAGTATACGTTAAGGAGAGGACATCTTCCACCTCAAGACCCAGACGCCGCGAGAAATGCCTAGGACGTCGGGCATTGGATAGCGATTTCCGGCTACCGTGGCGGCGAGCAATGGATAGGTCACCGTCAGATCAAGAGCCATGACGACCGTAGTGTTTACGCCACACGACCACGCGCTTTACGAAGCTGTCAGCAAACTGACGGGACCACCATAAGGCTAAATACCTGCCGGTACACGGGACTGTCTTAACAGAACACCGTGACCGTGGAACACAAAGGGCAACTGATGAAACAGGGAGAATTTTAGTCAGTAGCGTAAACAGGACTGACTTTTCTTCTTTTGTCACTGACTTAATGAAACCGTAAGTCTACTAGAGCATAAATACACATTTAATCAAGTTTTTTATCAATACAATTCCTAAGACAATTTAAAAATTTTATGCTCGCAGTACTACAGTCGCTGGTTCGAGGTTGTGGTAGAAAAGAGTACCTCCTTGGAAAGGGTACAGGGACCCTTACCCTTTTTTATCGTGGTAAAACCATTAAATGAGTCCTCCCACCTAGGGCGGAACGGGAGGGACTGTCAGACTTCTACTGACTAAAAGCCACGGTCATCTTTCAATAGCCCATTACGTTCCAGGGTCACAGTTACTTGACGAAGCATTCCCGCGACCCCGGCAAACTTTGGCCCTCTAAGGGGGGCCCCGTCAGTTTGCTGGCAGCTCTTTAAGACGCGCGTGGAGCACGACGCGCCGTCGACCTGGGCCTGGTCTATGATCGGACGGCGAGTCAGGCCTTTACCCTGCAATGGGACATTAATACTTAAAGCTGGCTTACAAAGTAACAATGATAAAATTATTTAAATTCGAATCATTTTGGACTATAATCAAGGCATTACGACAAACGCCTACGATGAACCAACGATCAATGCGTCAGCGAGTGAAATATTCGCAAATCATGAGGGTAAATTATGTTAAAGCCAGTTTAGCGTGAACGCATACTACAAGATATTTCCCTAGCAGAAAGGCACGCCGGATGGTACTTGCTGCATACATTTTATATTAGACTAGCTGTTCCCGTAGTTTCAACCCTACTGCTCGCCTCCTATTAGTCGCAACATGTTGTTTTATAGCCTACTAGCCTGTTGCCAGCGGCTTCGCGCGCTGCAAATTATATAATAGGTGGGATACTCCCTACTGCGCCCATGATACAGGCAGGTAGCACTGGTAGCTAGGTAGCGGTAAAGCGGTAGGCGGGGCAACACTGCCGCGCAGCATTGCTGTCGAGCTCAGAGTATAATCTCATATAAATATTATAAGGAGGTTATAAGAAAAGAAAAGAGATTAAGATTATAAAGAGACTTTCCAGTCTTCATGGCTCGTCTCCGATGCTGCCTGTCGTCGAAAACAGAATACCAGTGAACGATAGCATTTTTACATTTTCTTGATTGCAAGTAATTAACCAACAGTTATTTCTTACAGAAATTCGCCGTGTTTCGTACCGAGGTTCGCAAGTCTATTGCAGTCCTGCACACCTATTGGAAGAGACTAAGAAACGACGAATACCACTGGATGGTCTTCAAAAGTATCTTATGGTTCACTTTTGGACTGAAGCTGTTTCGCGATATCGCTCGCAATTCATCAGTCCTGTTCGGATGTCCCAAAAAACCCCCACGTCCAGCTCCGTGTCCCAAAATATACGAATGCAAGATAAGAAAATAATTCTTTCAAAAATAACTTATTACGAAGATAAAGGATTGTAACTGCAGTTTGTTATATTATATACTTTTTTCTAAAAGTGTATTTAGTTTTTCTAATAAAGAAGTTTTTTTTTACCTTGGGAATTCTGTCCAATAAGTCGTCCCACACTGGGTGAAGCAGAAGGGCCTTGCACACTCGTATTTATTAATCATCCGTATCCGGTGAGAACCTGCGTCAGATGGAAGGCGAGGACGCAGTGGAGCCTCTCCAGTCACTTCTCAAAGAGGGGTCTTACTACAACAATGGCGGCGTGCACGTAATGCCGAAGGTGGTACTTCGTACTGTTGATGTTTTGGTGGTTTCAAAAACAGATATAGCTTAGATATGAGAGATATTTCAGTAGTCAGTATTCTTCAATAAACCACGCAGAGGTAGACGAAACTATCCACTATATAACATAAAATATACATATTATAACATAAACACCTAAGTCCCCAAAAGGTAAGGCAGAGGTGTACCTAATTGAAGTTATGCAAAGAAGTTATGTTTAAATCCAATGTAATAGGAGGGGAGATTATTACTATCAACGGTCATGTATCCAGACTCTACTGTAAAATCCTGATGAAAAAACCCTATAGCAGTTTGCCTGACCTGGTTATCGAACCCGGAACCTCATTCCTCATAGCGGCAGTCGCGCTGGCGACCACTAAACTGACGTGGAGCCACTAGACCAAGCTGGTTGGTCTAGTGGCTGTCTGTAGTCTGTAAATATTGTGTAAAATTTTTACAATTCCAACTTGCCAATCCAAGAACATTCATTGCTTTGTCGAGCAGAAGACTTTTCCTTACACAGGGTTTCCCGGCTCCCCATCTTTATGCCTCTGAGACATACGGAGACATACTCTATTTTATACGGTTCAAAAGTTATGACTAGTTTAAAAACCGGACCGGAGGTTGGCGAAAGTGGAGTATCATTACCGTAAAGTTAAAACTATTTTTGTTTTAAAATCTTTGTATGTCTTCACATATTAAATGTGAATTGTTAAATGTTAATGTCATTTGAATTACTTATAAATCGCATCTATTTCCTCTTAAAGAATAAAAAGAACAGACATCACTAGTTTATATTAATCTAAATTCTGTGAGCGCCACACAGATACTCATATATTTTCTGTGGAAAATTACAATACCCACTGATATACTTATTTAAGCGCCATCGTTACCAACATTGACATACTAAATATCTAAGGCTGACCCCACATTTGGCGTGCGCGATCCTCGGGCGAGCGAGTAGCGCGAGCGCCGCGTGCGCGTCGCGCGCGCGCTGCGCGAGCGTCGGGTGTTGCCGCCGTGTGAATGCATGCAGCGTGCGCGCAACGCGCGCGCGGCGCGCTCGCGACGCTCGAGTCGCGTTCTTACCCCTTCGCCCGCTATCCCCGCCGCTCGCCGCCGCCGCCCGGGTTAAACGCCAAGGCGAGCGCCGCGCGCGCGTTGCGCGCACGCTGCATGCATTCACACGGCGACAACACCCGACCCTCGCGCAGCGCGCGCGCGACGCGCACGCGGCGCTCGCGCTACTCGCTCGCCCGAGGATCGCGCACGCCAAATGTGGGGTCAGCCTAAAGTATGGACCTTTTACTCTCTCAAATAAAGGTTAATTAATTTATTATGACACAATTCAATATTCTCGATACAAAAACTATCTGAATAAACATGAAAACCAGTTACCACAGTGAGATATGAAGAGGATTAAAAAAAAAAAGAATCTAGTGCGTCAAAGATTGGATTTCTGCTCTCATTAATAATGTATGATGTACATAAAATTTCACCCTATTAGAAAATCATACTCATTATGAATTTCCCATTTCATAAAAAAATACATAACAGATAAACATAAATCTGTTTTAAAGTAAACTCGTTTCATTTCACATTGTTGTTGACGGAAATGTTGTTTTTGTTTCGCTGCATTCGCCTCTGTAGGGTAATCCCCCCACACTAGTCAAAAGGTTTACATTGTTTAATTCTTCGTAAATACGTTAATAAGGACATAAATTGTCCAAGTATATTATGTCAATATCTATAAATAGGATAGTTTTAAACTCACTGAGTCGTGGTGACTGAGGCAACTGCAATTTCCATATAAATATTGCAGCGTAGTAACTCGTATCAATCACTCTTAATAACAAGGGGTGAAAGGCGATTTTTTACGAGATTATGTTGTTTACATTCTAGCTTTTGCCCACGACGTCACTTGCGTTAATATACGTGACATGTTATTATTATTATAACAACATTACCTACTGTAATTTTGCTCGGGAACAGCTATTTTTTGGATGAAAAGTCATGTCGGTTACAGTACACCGACAACCAAAAGCATATGTACAAAATTTCAGGACTGATTCAGTGGTTTAGGGGTGAGAAAGTAACAAACAAACTTACTTTCATATTTATAATATTAGTTCGGAAGTAAAAATTGTGATTTGGTTTAAAAAAAAATTGCCAAAATCTCAAACTCATTATCGCATTGCACGTGTTAGGGAGATAATTACATCCAATGTATCTAATGGTCAATGTTAAGGCTGCTTTTCTATCAGAGATGTGCTCTGCCACGGGCTGCGGATGCGTTTGATATCCACCAATCATATTCATTGGTTTGCATAGCACAGCACTGGTGGAAACGGATTCAACTAAGATGTGTTTTTTATATGGAAGGATGCGTGCTATGGCTGCGTACTATGGCTGCATGCTATGGCTGCGTGCTATGGGTTGTCTTCCCTACTATCGAGACATCGCATAGCTTGAGCTGCGCATCTTCATAGCTAGTGTTGGGCAATGATAATAATCCGGTTAATATCATTTGGCTAATAATCGATTAATAGCAGTTAATAGCCAGTTAATAGCCATTTTGGATGATAACCCTGCTATTAATGTTATTTGAGTGTTTGAAAATTTCCCTTCATGGTTTTCAGGTTTAGGACTGTCAGATTAGACTTCATTTTCATCATCTTTCTTCCACACGAGTTTATTCTTTGGCCTAACCATTTTATGATTATAAACACAAACCAGGAACACGCGAAAAAGGTGAAAAAAGTCTTCTTCAACGAAACATATCAGTCGACGTACTGATTCCGGATTCGGTTGGCGTCGCTGTTCATGCATCTCTTTCTGGCACTAATAAATATTAGCGCCAGAAAGAGATAGCACGAGAAACCAGGGTGCGGGGATGCATATTACCTACTAACCACTCGGGTATTTTCGATTGTTTATAATTTACCTACGTCGTATTCACAGAAAAAAGCTAATAAGTAACTTCCAATGTACCTTACATTTTAAAGTATCGGTTAAAATTTATTTGTAGGTATACATACACCTGCCCCAGGACCCGACGGCTTGCCTGGAAAAGCCTGGGTCCTGGCCTCGGTGACTCTTTAACGCATGCCTGGAGGGGGGCCGCTTCCGTTTCGTTGGAAGCCGGGGACACTGGTCCTCATCTAGAAGGTTGGGCGCCCTGCGGACTTTCCGTCTGTATTCCGGCACATCCTGCTGCTCGTCGAGGTGGGCAAGCTCTTTGAAAGAGTAATTGCAAATCGCCTCGTCGGGAACCTAAATCGGGTGAATCCGGACCTTGCAGAGTTTGGCTTCCGCTGGGGGCGCTCGACAGTGGATGCCATCATGTGCGTGAAAGCCCTCACGACGGGGGATGCGGTATCCCGGGGCAGGGTCGTCTTGGCGATGTCTTTAGACATCACCAACGCTTTCAACACTCTGCCCTAGAGTTACATCAGGCAAGCACTCTGGTATCACCGGGTGCTGACCTATCTCCGTCGCATAGTCGAGGACTACCTGACGGATAGAGCCATCATCTACCCCGGTCACCGGGGAGAATGGAACCAGCGAGGGATGTCGTGCGGTGTATACAGTCGCTGATAGGATCCGGCAGTTGGGACTCGAAGTGGCGTTGCACAAAACAGAGGGCATGTGTTTTCATGGCCGTCTGAACGCGCCACGGTCAGAGTCCCACATAAATTTGGGAGGGGTTGAAGATTCGACGATGAAGTACCTGGAACTCGTCCTCGACAGCCAGTGGAACTTCAGGGAGCATTTCCTGCGTTTGGCCCCAAAGCTGAACCGGGCAGCAGCCGCCCTCAGGCGACTCCTGCCCAATCTCAGCGGGCCAAACGCCTCTGTACGCCGGTGTCGTGCGGTCCATGACCCTCTACGGGGCCCCCGTGTGGGCCCTAAGCATGCGGACGCGATCAGCAAAGCCGCATGCCAGAAGGTCATGGCTATCCGGATAATCCGAGGATACCGCACGATTGCCGGCGAATCATTCAACCTCCTTGCCAGATTCCTGCCCTGGGATCTGAACGCGACTGCCCTCCAGCGCGTCTATAAGTGGCGCGTAGAGGCGCATGTTCTTTCTTTCTTTCTTTCTTTAAACGCCTGGGTGTCACCACTCCGAGGATCGCCCGGAGGACACGGTGGAGCATACGGTGCAGGATTGCCCCGCTTAGGCAGAGCACCGGCGTGTCCTCGCGACGGTGATAGGCGAAGACCTCTCGCGCCCGGCATTGGTCGAGGCCATGCTGCGGGGCAAGACGGAATGGGAAGCGGTCGCCTCCTTCTGCGAAGCAGTCATACCCGCGAAGGAGGAGGCGGGCCGCGAGGGGGAGAGGACAGCGTCTTCCCTCCACCCCAGCCGCAGTGGTAGACGCCCACGGCGACGGATGTCGGCAGACGATCTCCGGCCATCGTAGGCGTGGACATGCGGGCGGCGAGTTATGAGCGACTGGCTGTCCGACCATGGACCACGCCCGGGTTGACGGCGCATTGTGTTCCACACGCGCTTCAAAAAATGTCAGCATAATGACGGGGCGGGGGGCTCAGTCGTCATGCATATTTATAGGGCAAAAGCCTGCCGGGGTCGCCGTATCGTGACCCCGCCGTAAACGTAAAGGGCTATTGAATGACACCGTGAATTTTAGTCAGTACGAGTCTGATAGTCCCTCCCACTCTGACCTGGGTGAGAGGACTCATTTGATGATTTTACCACGCCAGAAAAAAAAGTATACATACACCTAGGTACATATTTAGCTCGCTTTGTTAAGTCAAGTACGTAATTAACTAGGTAGATGGTTAAATCACAAAGCAATGTGTCTATAGTAATCATGGTTTTTATAGTATTGGAACTCTAAATTAACAAAACTGAATTTCCCGAAACAGGTGTTTTTATTTTATTATTAACACTTTTTCACATATAGAAGCTGAAAATAAATAAAAAGAATAACACTACATTGAATTAAACTGCGAACACGCACCCAATTTATGTTCACACCCACAGATTTTACAATAAAACCAAAAAAAACATATTTTTTTTTAACAAAACATTAATAGCAGGGTTATTAGCCATTGCACGGCTATTAATGGCTATTAATGGATTATTATCGATAATAACTCAAAGCATCCGGCTATTAACCCAACTCTATTCATAGCACATCTTACGCGCATCGCTATATCGCGCAGCATCTGTGGAAACGGTCACACAGTTTCGTAGCTCAGCTTTTACATTTTCGCAGCTCAGCTACATGGCACATCTCTGGTGGTAAGACACAACTCTTGAAGTCAATGCAAGGCAAGGTACTTTTAGCTTTCTTAATTTACAGATTGACAGATTTATAGCACCCAATGATGTGGTTACTAGGAGGTGCTGTCATTGTGCACACAGCTCATATTAAATGACTACGGATCCTTAAAAACAGAGCCAAATATTCCACCAAGTTATATTTTCATTCAAAAAGGTATGAAATGCTATGTAATGCTGTTTGATCTTTTTATTGAACTAACAAACACGTTTGACAACAAAAAATACCAACTAATTTCCATAAAATAAACATTTTCTGATCTCAGTAACACTTAATAAACACATATTTTAGTTTCTTACTAATACGGATTGAAACCGGTATCATCAAATTGATATCATGTAGCTTAGAAAATGAAGATATTGTAATCTAACTGTATTCCTATTCTTTGATATCCCCTCCCACGATAAACCAATAACAAGACTTTGCAGAAAGTGTTCAGACATTTACCGTCTTAAAATATTTAACAACTGTTGAACACTTGTCTAAAAGAAGTGTAACTGCAAAACGACCCTTATACCAACGTCAAATGCCGGTTTAATGAGATGAAATGTTTAACTTTTTTGTAGTAAGACTGTTAGGCCCGGCGCCCACTATCGGTGGGCATCGGTGCGGCTCGGTACAGCTCGAGCGTTTTACGCCGGCTTCGAGCGGCTTAGGACGCCTTAGAGCTCCGTCGGGCTTTCGGATAGTGGGCGCCGGGCCTTAAGGTCTATGTTATTTTATGAAAAGCCTAAAAAAAAAGTAGTCTGTATAAAATAAGATTTTAAGACAACAGAGTTGTACAGTCAACCGCAAATTAGTGGTTGACATTGAAAGCATCTTTATGTAATAGCCCATTGGTTTTCGAATACAAACATGTTCAATTTGAGAAGACTGTCTGACCAAGAGGATATGGAGGAAAAAAGACAGACGTGAGCTGAATTTACAATCTTACGTGAACGATTTAGTATAAAGGTAGGTCTAATTTATGACCTTGCTCGAAGATATTTCAAGCAAAAAGCAGGACACAACACATATGTTATTGCTCCGGCTTGGTCCGTGAACTTTAAACAAAATACCTGAGTACAAAGTGCTCGTTCTTTAAAAAACTCATTGTGAGTTGTGACGTACGCAGACGAAGATCGTTTTATAACGAACCAGTCCAAACCCGAGGATCGAACTTGGTACCGATGACTCACCAACCAACCCAACAAACAATATTCAATTAAAATGACATTTTGCAGTAAAATTTCGTACAAGTTAGCGATTAATTGTGTATAAAATGAAGTAGTATGCAAAACATTTTTAGTCGCACATAAGTGGCATTGCAGCCGTCGACGAGGTAAGTGTAATTACATAGTACACGTGCTAATACCACTTATTTTTCAACATTTCGTTGTGGTTTTTACACATGCTGGTTTTGATGGACAGTGGAGAGGGAATGATAATGGCTTCAAAATACAGAATGAAACGCAAACTGGACTACTAAGCAACAGTCCCAAAACTAAAATGAGAAACCGATAAAACACCAATACAAAACTAGTATCTTTATACAAGGAAAATCCTGCGTTACGACGAGTTTTGTCCATAATAATAAAACACGCGTCATCACAACATGATCACAGCTACTTATTCGCATTTTCAAAAAATATTTATTGTTGATAACCTTAAGCGTGTTGCGGCTAGTAGCGGCTAGTGGCCGGTTAACTGAACTATCAGTCGCGCACGGACCGTCCTCTGGACGACTATATTGTTGACACACTCCGACCACGGAAAATTAATGTTCTATAATTTGTTATAACAATACAAGTGCCAAAAGATGAAGAGCCTGTGCGGGGGAGCTGTTGTGATCACCTACATTCTCACATTTTTTAACGCTGGGGGTCGTGAGTATTATTCCATTCTTATATTCGTATTTAAAGATTAAGTGAGAAGAAAAAATGTGTTTTTAAACTCCAGTGACCTTACTGCTTAAGTTAACCTCCGTAATCTGTGGAGTACGGCCGCAAACCCATCTCAGATCGCTTATAAACATACATCTTACATTTTTGTTTACTTAACAACATTAAGATGTGCATGTATTTTTAAAATATCAGTTTTACTAATTGACAGGTAACGAACAACGTGATCTTAAATACATACTCGTGTAACGCTAAACAAAGGTAACAAAGTTTTTTAGGAAACTTTTTAGCATTTGATTTTTTTTTAGACGTTATAAATGTTACAAGTGGTCTTAAATGAATTCTTGTAAACTGTAATATCTACAGCGAAATACGTGTTCAATTTGGTGATATGAATAGGTACTAACTTTTACTTAATGCAATATCGAATACAAAATGACTAGTGAAGAAAACAAGGTATGAGTGTGTTTGTCAAGAAGCGGTAATATCAAGGACCATTAACCACAAAGTAAGCAAATATAACAGCCTGTAACTTCTTGATTAAGCATCCTTGTAGCTATGTTACTGCGATCTAAGCACACGTTTGAAAATATAATTTTAAATTATTGTTACATAAGTAATCAGATAAAGAATGATATTATTTGTCTATTACCTCTAAATTAAGTTAATTGTATTTTAATGACGTCTGCAGTCATTATTTAGGTACCTCGATTAACCTAATTAACTGTGATCATTAAACAAGCTATGTATGGCAATAAGATGATACGGCTTTGAGAGAAGGCAATCCTTACTCTGTTATTACAGTGGAAGGTATATTATTAAAGACCAGTGATTCCTACCAGACATCTAACCTAACGGGTAACGGTAACAAATAGCTGATAATCATGCAGAAAAACAATCACCTTTCTTTTGTACCTCTATTATTAAGAACACAGCGAAATAGTTGCTTTGTACAACCATGCCTAATGTCTTTAGACCAATAATAAATCCGGTTTTTTCTATTGCAGTTTGGTGAGAATCTTTATTATAAAACCACGGATTTTTATTAATTGACTATGTGATGATACCTAACACAAACGAGTTTCTGGCATTCAAAGTAATAAGGCGGTCGATAATATCACAGATTATGTCTAAAACTTGATTTAGTTAAATATTATTTTGTTTAATATGGTGTTCCTATATATTTTTTAAATTAAAATCTCACCTCATGATTTTTTTTGCGCTTTACTAATGGCCTTTTAAAGGCTGGTAAAACGTGGCGAGGCAGTTTATTATATATATACATATTTAGTTTAAGTGTCAAACAGCCTCCAAATGGTCACCAATTTTACTAGACGTCTATCACACAAGGCATTCAGCGTGGGCAGCGTAGTCGTAGCGTTTACGTAGTGCAATAATACTGCAATCGTGACGGATTCGTAGCACAGATGTCGTGATCTTGTAACCGTAGCGTAATAGTAGCTGAATCGTAGCACAGGCATTGTGAAGTTCTAGCCGTAGCGATTGCGTAGCTCAGGCGTCGTGAAATTAATTGTACCGTTTGCGTAGCGGAATCGTAGCACAGGCATCGTGAAGTTGTAACCGTAGCGTAAACGTAGCAAAATCGTAGCACATGCATCGTGAAGTTGTAACCGTAGCGTATGCGAAGCAGAATCGTAGCACAGGCATCGTGAAGTTGTAACCGTAGCATATGCGTAGCAGAATCGTAGCACAGGCATCGTGAAGTTGTAACCGTAGCGTATGCGTAGCAGAATCGTAGCACATGCATCGTGAAGTTGTAACCGTAGCGTATGCGTAGCAGAATCGTAGCACAGGCATCGTGAAGTTCTAACCGTAGCGTATGCGTAGCAGAATCGTAGCACATGCATCGTGAAGTTGTAACCGTAGCGTTTACGTAGCAGAATCGTAGCTCAGGCGTTCGTTGAGATGTAGCTGTAGCGATATCGTAGCATTTCGAAGTGTATTTGTATGTTTAACTGCTTTATGTCTGTATTAAAGCGCCCATAATAATATCAAAGGATTTGAGGAAGAAGTTATATCAAAGAAACAGTACGTGAACAATTTGTTAAGCTCGTTGTAAAGAACTATCGCGACAACGTACAGCGCAATGGTAAATATTCGCAGTACGTAACGTACATTGCAGTGTATAGAATTTTTACAACGTAAACTTTCGCAGTAATGGACATTGCGGTAATGAACTATTCGCTGCTAGATTTATGCAGTGTAAGTTAAAGTGCAAAAATTATACTTTAATGTTTATCAGTTTTTTTTATAGTATTCAAATTCATATTAATACTATTTCAGACATTTTGAAGTCGTAAATCAATTTTAATTATTTTGTGACAAGTTGGCTGGTTTTTTTTATGTGAAAGTAATATTACACGTGCTCTCCGAGGTTGGTCTGCGGATGGGTGACCATCTGTCATAGCGAATTTCCTCCGTGCCTCGAAAAGCACGTAAAGTCGTTGGTCCTGGCTGTCATTAATAGATCTTTGACAGTCCTTACTAATCGTCAGAATCTAGGTCTGACAACCACTCTTAGCATGAAGTATCGTATTAATTACCCAGTTACTGGGTTATGGAAGTCCGACAGGCAGTCCCTCGATGTAAAATACTAATATCCAGCTGCATCTGGTCCGACTGGAAGCTGACCCCAATATTTACGTAGTTGAGTAAAGGCTAGGCAGATGATGATGTGAAAGAAAAGTAGGTATTTAATTATTTAATTTATTAAACCTAAACAGAAGTTATGTGGATTCAATGTGAGCCTACAATGTTTCAATGAATGCTGATATATTTACTCTGATTTCTTGTTTTCCTCCTCTCAGTAAATATAATCATACATTAGGTACTAAAAGTCAATTCATCAATAGAGTTCACAAAGTTCAAGCGAAAACTTCCTTATTAAACTACAATGACTAATTCTGTTTAAAATAGTACCTAGCTTATTGATAAATGCTCCATCTATATCTATACTAATATTATAAAGAGGAAACCTTTGTATTTTTGTATGTTTGTATTGAATAGGCTCAAAAACTACTGGACCGATTTCAAAATTTCTTTTACCATTACTTAGAGGGATTCTTCCGAATCCGTATAGGCTATATTTTATCCCGGAAAATAGATAGGGTTTTTCGTGGTAGTGAAAATTGTGGAGTAAGGCGTCGAAAAAACTGCCGTACGTTAACGATTCTCGCGAACGCTGCCGAAATGGTTAGAGATGTATGGTTGACTTCTAAAGAAAAGTTGTAGAACTCAATCCACCCGTGCGAAGCCGGGGCGGATCGCTAGTGCATTATATACAAACAACTAGCTTTTGCCCGCGGCTTCGCTCGCGTAGAATTTGGTCTGCCTCATTAAGTTACGTGACATTTTTTTAAATACTTATATTTTTTTAATGTAACTTCACATCGTACATCCCAGATTTCTAACTTCAAAATTAGTTTTTATACAATCTTTGAACACCTATACCTAATATTTAGAGGGAATCTCTTGAGGGTGGAATTATCTGAATTCCTTTCTAAGTGCTCATTATTTTAGAGGGCCAAAGCCTGCCGGGGCCGCGGGACTTACGAATTACCGTGACCCCGGTACGTAAAGGGCTATTGAAGGACACCGTAGATTTTAGTCAGTCAAGTCTGACAGTCCGTCCCGCCCTACCCTGGGTGGGAGGACTCATTTGATGATTTTACCACGATAAAAAAATAATAATAATAGAACAATGGTAAGGTAATGGTAAGACAACCAGTCTTACCTTGGGGTATCGTATTACCCAGTCAGACTTTAGAGCTTCTGACAGTAACGACTGTCAAAGATCTTCAAATGACAGCCGGGACCAACGGCTTTACGTGCTTTCCGAGTGCTTTTTACCCATCCACAGACCAACCTCGGCAAGCGCGGCTTAAAATATATATAATAAAAAACTTTTTCAAAAAAAAATGTAACCGCCTTCAAAAAGAACCACAAAAAAGGGTAAAATAATCTACAAAATAACTTTATTTCGGAAGTCGATGGCTTTGTTGTTCTCAAATACTACTGAACCGATTTTGATGAAACTTGCAGTATTCCCTAACAGATAGATACCTAGCACAAAAAAAAAAGAATTATTTAAATCGGACGTGAAGTTCCGGAGATATTGCGACAATGAATCAGTTGATACCTACTCCTTACTGTTAAGGAGTTGTACCTTCCATCATCAGCTCAGCTACATAAGATGATGATTACCATACGCAAGTACTTAAATTACTTCATAAGATTTACGAAAAACGATGCGTGGGCCTATGAAATTTGAGGGTTGCCCTCGATTTCTCCAAGATCCAATCATCAGATCCTGATCCTGGTTACAAAGGGACCACACGGGAAGCACCAGCTTTCAAACAAAAAAAGAATCATGAAAATCGGTTCACCCAGTCGGTCGTAATGCGGTAACAAACATAAAAAAAAACAGTCCTCCTTTTTTTAAAGTCGGTTAAAAACTATCCTATGTCCTTTCTCAAGTTCCAAACTATGTCTGTACCAAATTTCACACAAATCGGTTCAGTAGTTTAGGCGTGAAGAAAAGACAGACAGACAGACAGACAGACAGACAGACAGAGTTACTTTCGCATTTATAATATTAGTTAGGATTAGGAAGTTAGGATTAGGATTAGGATTAGGATTACAAAAAAATTCATGCCTTATGGTGGGATATCGCTAATAGACACATTTTTTTTTACCTTTAAGATCTTATGTACACATTCACAAATGAATAAATGATTATGATTACATACTGATAATATGTATCGCTGGATTACAATTCAATATTGACATATGTAAAAAAAAACTGAACTTTATCATAGCGCATTTTTTTCTTTTAATCATTAATTATTTGGGCAAGTTTCATCCCTCTTTTGTAGACGCAAATTAAAGATACGTGTGTTCGGGGCTAATCTTCACTCTGAGTCAGCTGCGGAAATGGGTTTACTTTTTAAATTTGTACCTAGGTCTCCTGTATTTATTTTGAAATAAACACCGCTGAGCAAACGACTCTTGCTCCCAGACCATAACACTTTCCACTTTCCTCTGTGCAATTTTCTCCAGCCACTCTCGCATAACGAGTGTAATCGTCACGACTACGTTTTCTAAGCCTCTCTCGGCAACGACGCTCATATTTTGGAATTTTATTTACAAAGCATAATTATGACTTTTTAGAAAGAAAGTAAAACATAATATAATAGAACAGTTTCACTTTAAAAACCTGTAAAAATGGAACTGGAAACGAATCTATATATCTTATCAACATATTATAGAACAACGAAATATATATATAAGGAAGATGCATAGATCATAATTATTTATATTGTAGATTAATAAATAAAATGTGGTTTTACGAGGCCACGCGATTTACATAGATAATCAAGAAATCAACTGCTCACATATCGACAAAAGTTTACCAAAGGTCAATAGGAAGGATTTCATTTTTATATTGGCATTATTGAGAGAAATAAAATAAAAAAAACCCATGTTACAACAAGGTGAGTTCCTATTAGATAATTTAGAAAACCCAACAACAGTGCCTGTGCCTACAGCCTTGCTAGAGTAATCAATCAGGCTCAATTACTTTCCTTTCGCACAAAAAGTACACACAGCGAGGTTAACTAAAAAAAAACTTGTCCTTTCGATGATTTCTAGAGCGGTGTAATGGTGGCGCGAACTGCATCCCTCTCAACGACTGCGCAGGCCTCTACTCTCAACTGCAGCGCGGCAACTCGCAGCAGCTGACTGAACTCCTGCGCAGCCTGCACTGCGGCTTCCAGGGGGGCGACTTGCCTATGGTAAGCTAATCTAAAGTGTGTCTTCTTTTACTGTAAAAGCTTATCATACATATCGATTAAACTGTATTTCTTGTACTATTTCTACCAACCAGGTGCATCATCAACAGATTGGAGGAAACATTCGGGTGAATTGATCTGAAAATTTTTGGACACTTATGTAATACTAGCTTCTGCACGCGACTTCGTTTGCGTGAATTTTTGGCCCTCGAACCACCGCGTCCCACACCCATCGCCTGCTCCCGCTTTTAGTATTTGAAACTATCAACCCCAAAAACAACCCTTTAGCGGTCGTTTTTACCAAAATCCCGTCTTAGTGAGCACTCACATCCTAAAAAGAACCCCCGTGCTAAATTAGAAACTCCTGGCACTTGTAGTTTCTTAGATTTCGTGATGAGTGAGTGACCTTTCGCTTTATAGATTATGGTTCGGCTTGGAGCACATAATAAATAACTTGCACCGATCAACCTGACCCAATTTAGATAGCGGCTTAAGTATTTTTGTGTATCTATTTTAAATGGCTTTTGATTGTCCAGATATGCTGTCCACCGCAGTTCTTAAACCCTCCACAAAATGGTGCTGTAGACACGAGAGGAGCTGTGGACCCCACAAGTCTCCTGCCCAACAGCCGCATCTGTGGGATACAGAATAACGACAGAATAGTTGGAGGCACCCAGGTCGACATCGACGAGCACCCCTGGATGGCACTCATCAGATACGAGAAACGTAAGTTTAAGGCAGGTTCTCTTTAGCTAATTTCTGGCATGGCGAACACGGTTGGGGCGGTTGATTGAAATTCTGCGGCAAGCGTAAATTTTTGAGATGTGAACCGCGTAATTTCGGTCGGTTTCATAGAAAAGTCTTTCGCGACGAAGAATGAGTGGTCTTGACTGTTCCAGAACACGACAATACATGACTCACAACTAAAAAAATTAACAGTTTTAAAACCAGCCTTACTTTCTTTGATACTTTTTGTGTATCTTTATTAGATCTCAGACCCATGCAGTTAGTAATTGTATGTGATTTAAATTTTTACTAGGTACAGTGAGAGATGCACACTACACAGGTCAGATCTACCAAATAATTGTAAATACTTGTGATGTGACTGACTGCTATATGCTAACGAATTTAATGCAAATGAACACATTTTCAGATGCTTATATAGTTTACTATGAAGATTCCTTTACTTCACTCTTCAATCTATGCAAAGTTAACAAGACTAAGCATGTTTATAACGAGGGCTTTGTCAGAAACTTAGCCCAGAAACTAAAACTACTAAAAATTACAAAACTAAAAAGAATGTTTGGGTAATAACTGCTACACGGACATTTTTGTTCTATTTTGGGTCATCTCACACAGATGTTACATAACGTTAGAGAATGTTCCATAACATATTTTGCTGTCTTACTTTTCTTTGAAAATGTTACTTAGTAAAATGTTACACACTGCTATAAAATGTTGTCGTGCTACACAATGTTATATAACTGATTTGTGGGAGTACCTGTACATTAAAACAAAAACAATTTCTTTAACTTGTGTCTTTTTTCAGCAGAAGGTATTTTTACTTAGATAATCCAAATGGAAACGTCGATATCTTCCTTCAATCCTCTGTAATTTAAAAAAGATGAAGTTATAAAACGTGTTCAATTTTCGCTATTGTAACATTTTTTTCAAGAAAATCGCTTGAAAATTGAGTAGATAACTTTTTAATTTGATTTGTGTACGTATTAGACAATTTTCCCCAGGCCTACAGATTCTTAAGAGGTGTTAATCATTCGGATATTGTCATTAGTTTTTAAGTTAGAGAATTTAATTTAGTGGCAATCTCTAAGTATTTATTGCCTATCCGAACTCGAAAGTGGTCATAACTTTTGAACCGTAAAAAATAGCACTGTACGTGCACGTCTCAGAAGTAAAAGACTGGAACTGACCTCTGCCATGCACCTGTTAAAGGCCCATGCAACTTTTAGTATGGACCTTTTCATCATTTTTTTTTTATTCCGCCAGTGATTAAATTTTGGGCACAATTAGACTACTACCTAAGAAGTCCATAGAAAAAAAAATGAGTTTCTAAACCGTAACCAACCAGATATATAATTGTGCCCATTTAATTAAAAAAAATGATGCCAAGGTCCATACTAAAAGTTGCATGGGCCTTTGATCCACACTTCATGACCAGAATTCATTGTGTGGTGATTGCTTTACAGCTGTTGGTTGGGGCTTCTACTGCGGAGGAGTGCTCATCTCCGCCAGGTACGTGCTCACGGCGGCTCACTGCGTCAAGGGTTCCGACCTCCCGCCCAACTGGGTACTGTAAGTATAGCTTCATCTCAATATGCATGTTGACTAGGTACTTCAAAATAAATAAATTTCAAATCTAGTTAGTCCATCAACTCAACTCAACAACTCAACTAGTTAAACATCAACAAACGCACGCAAAATACGCGCATTTGACGTGGAGTTGCGGATACCAGCCCGTTATACAATACAATAGTCCATCAACTAAACTTTTGAAAAAAAATCGACACGTGATTTTTGTTTTTTAAAATCAATGAATATTTAGAAAGATAAAAAAAAACAAGAGAGGGGGCTCGTGACGTCACTCGCAAGTAAAAATTGTACTTGCTTGTAACGTATTGCCAATTTTAAAAGTGTCGTATCTTCGTCATTTTTGTTTTAAGTAAGAAGAGAAAAAATATGTCTCAAATATTTTTTGATAATTTAACTGACGGATTAATAAGATTTTTTCAGTCAAATGCTCTATTACTTAGTATCTGTCATCATCACCTGTCTAGCCTTTCCCAACTATGTTTAAGACAGAATGTCAGATTTTTGAGCAACTGACTAACCGTAACGATTGCCAAAGACCTACACAAAGTATCCACAAATTTGACTCATAGCGCCTCATGGGTCATGTGCAACATCTCCTTGGGAAAAAATGCCTAAACAAGCAAATTTTACTTTAATAAATTTTGATAAAATGTATATTCAAAAATTTACTATTTACTGGATAGTCAGTAGTACAGCAGTTGATAATATTTTATACGCATTCAAACCGGAAAGAATGTAACCAGGACTTGAACCTGTGACCTTCTGATTCAGTACACCAGACGTCTTACTAACTACGCCTAGTTTATTCATTGCTTTAACTTTAGATCTTGGCACTCTGTGGAATTTGACACACAGCTTTTATTCAGGCCTCATTTCATATTAGTGAAAATGGTTTTTTTTTTAAACACTTTGCCCCACACTAGGAATTTCTTGTCGTGGGGGCGTTTACAAACATAGAAACTCACATACACAAACACCCAGACCCGGAACAACTACTTGCAGATCATACAAATATTTGATCCGTGCGGTGATCGAACCCGCGACACGCTGCGCAGCAGTCGATCGCCAACCGTGTCGTCGAAAAGAGAGTCGTCTTTGTAGAGTAGGCAAGTTTATGTACATATCACGTACATGGGTATTTTGTTTGTTCCACGAATCTTAGTGATCCATAAATACCCGGTAACCTCAAACTTTCCGCAACTTCGAGTCACATGTGTCATACAAGTTACAGTAGGTACAAGGATTTTTATTTGGTAATGAGGCCACGTCAAGCTATAGGTAGTACTCATTTGGTTAACCTGCAAGAAAGTCATTCAAGAAATCTTTTGAAACTACTTAATGCCTGTATTCCTGCACCTGTCGTTCTACCGTAGAACTGATCAGTAGTATGAACAAACGTCGTGCAGTCGCCATACAAAATCGGTCGTTCGGTGGTACAGCACTATAGTGTCCGATCAAAACTGGATTTCCAAATCAAAACAGAACCTTTGGTCGGACTATACAACACTAATAAGCTTATTAATAATGTAATGTATGTGTATTCGTCTGAAATGTATTATTTCAAGCTTGACCCAGTGAACATCAACAAAAACAACTAGTGAACTACTTTAAATAAAAAGTAAAGTCGGTTACGAAGAGCTGAATAACTGTGAAAAGCCTTTATGTATATTTTTTTCTCAAAGCTTGTCAAATCGTAGTTATGTTACCTTATCGCTATTTAAAAAAAAACAATCACAATTTACATTATAATTGGTACCAACGAGCTCAGATTTTCTTTAATCTGAGGCAACGAGAAAACGACTTGCTCTCACCAACACAAGACAAAGACAATATTATAGTATTTGTTATGCAAGACTGCAAAGTTGTTTTTTTGCGCAAGTACTTAAATTGAAAACTGAGCAAGCGGATTCTAGGACTGAATAGTGAGCGAAGCGAGCGGTTCAAATACAGAATCCTGAGCGTAGCGAAGTTTTAAAAGGTACGAGACGCAGAATAACTTTGCTTCCGAGCGCAACAAAAATTTTCACCTCACTACAGCGAGGAAATGGTAGGTGTAAGAAAAACAACTTAATAATTTAAATTCGTGTTTATTTATCTAAAAAAGTAAAATTACTCAAATTGGCTAATCTCCGCTGAAATTGTCCACCGTGATCGAAATCGGTAAGGAGAACAATTTTTTTTTCACTATTACTCAATCCAGCCGTCGTGGCCAGTGCGATTATTGTAAAAATAAGGTTGGTGCACTGACATGCAGTGGGGCCGGCCCACCTGCCGGTGTAGAAAATAATTGAATAGAAATCGTGTTCGAATTTTCATAACTCTTTCCACGCTAGCGGATAAAATGCACTTTTGCACTCAGATGTCGAATGACGAACAGAATTTTTCCGAGCTTGTGAGGTGAAAAGACAATGATTCACACATCTTTATTTCATCACTTGACTGATCGGCCAGTGGAGATAAAGAGCAGAAACTGAAATAAAATATTAAAATATTTTAAATCTTCCTCGAAGATGAATTTTGTAATAATGATTTCCTTTTAGCTATATATAACTGGATATAATTATAAAATGCTACCTTACTAGGTAGCTCCTGTGATATATCGTTCGTAAGTACTTACACGCTTACTTACAAACACATTTAATTAAAACATTAGGTAAAGTTTGTTTTTCGTCTTTCTACTTATGTGAGTACGTTGATTCACACATATGTGCCCATTAAAATACACCCAAGTTATTTAAAAATACTACAACAATTAAGTAGATCCAGTTTATTCGCTTTTTAGCATCATCTACTTTATATTCATCGTATGATTTCAGTTCCCAAGTGCGCTTGGGTGAATGGAACACTTCGAGTGAAGTGGACTGCTTCCATGACGACTGCAGCGGCCCGGTCCAGGACATCCTCGTGGAGCAGATCATCCCACAGGAGGGGTACAACCCCGACGACCCCAACCAACACCACGACATCGCTTTGCTCAGGCTCGCGCGCAATGCACAGTTCAACGGTGAGACTGTAACGTAGACAAGGTGTAGGGCTCAAGCCACACTAAGTTGGCAGCGACGCGACGATCATTTTTAATAACAAGACATTTTAAACTATGTACAATGTTACAAGCGTTTTACCAAGCGTTTCTTATGAGCTCGAGAGAGACGGTTCAAGCTAGCGCGAAACTCTACGACGACTCGTTCATTTTATCAAACATTTCTATATCTTGTAACATTCAGCATAAAGTTAAATTTAGTGTGGCTTGAGCCTAAGTGAAATAACTTGCTCATCGTCTGAATCTGCCTGCCTAGCCTTGTTTGTACTTACCACAATACTAACGCAGCACAAGCGCCAACAGGACGACATTTATTAATGGCCGCTTGCAAATGACGTCCTGATGGCGCTTGCGCTACGTTAGTGTTGTGTTTAAGTATGTATAAATATTCTAGAGTGTATGCCCCCATTATACCTCGCGTCCCCGTCTTATACACTGTTCCCCTGTACAGATGCCAGACCCTTAACCCATCCCAATCGTACATGAACCGTAGATTTGTGTTCGGTTAGGCAGTTATTTAAGTCGACAAAATGTAGTGCACAGCTCAATTAATTTATTTCTAAGTTTCATCACCTGTGTATGTATAATGGTTAATAAATAAATAAAGAAAAAATAAAATGTATTGTTTCAGACTTCGTGAAGCCGATATGTTTGCCACTGAACAATGATCTCAAGAACAGCTTGTACGAAGGTTTTGACATGGAGGTTGCAGGATGGGGAAAGACAGAAACACGTAAGTACAACTTAAAAGCTAAAGATTTATGATTTTGAACTAACCTTGCACTGTGAACACATAGCACGGCCACAAATCCATCTAGTAGTTCGGCTTACCATGGTTGCTTTCAGAAGCGGGCGACAGTAACGCCCCCCCGCAGTTCACTACAGGACCTAATTTGTCAGGTGGGCTGATGTCATTTCCATGGAATTATGTGAATAGCTTACATTCCACACAGCGTGCTTGGTGATACGTTCTACCAAAAGTCTATGACAAGAAACAGGAGAATGTAACTGTATTCGTGGGATCATGACAAACACAAAGTTTTAAACAACCGAAAATTTGGTTTTATTTGGTAAAAACCACCAGAAGTGGCCATTTCGTTGATCTGTCTTCGTTCTTTTGGAAACGTATCATGCTTGGTCTTCAATAGGGTATTTTACTGCTTAAAAAAATTGAAAATCTGTTTAGTCCGTCAGTTAGAATATTGAAAAATAATAAACACGTATATATTGTTTTTTTTTAATCAATGAATATTGAAAAAGATAAAACGTTTCCAAATTCGTGAGCGGGGCTTCTAACGTCATAACGCTTGTAAAATTGTGCCAACCGAGTGGCGTTTTGTGATTTTTAAAAGCATTTTATCTTCATCAATTTTGGTTAACGTCACAAATGAAAAAATACGGGTCTAATATTTTTTTTTTATTCTATATTACGGACTTGTTTTTTTATTAGTAAAATAGCCTATCACTCTCGCATAATAGATTAAACAATCAGTTAACGCCCGAAATTAATATAATGCCTCTATCCAAAACCATTTCTTTGACAGCTGCTTCTGATTGGATATTCTTTGTCGGATTCGGTCGTTGATAGGTTAACGAGATGGTTTATTGATTCCCAGCGTTATTCTACCCTTCCATTGTTTTCATTCATACCTAATTCAATGTTTACACTATCACGCTCTCATCAATATCAGTCATTCTATTTGATTGTCATTTTTTATTGAATGAAGATAATTTGGAAAGTCGTTATAGATTGTTTAGTCGCTTGTTTAAACTGTTACAGGGGTTCCCAATCTTTTTTAGCTCACGGCACTCTTACAGGTTTAGTATTTTGTCTCAACGCTCTAACTAGTCGATTCCAGGTGAATAATAAAACAATAATACCTGGTTGCAAACTTTATGAAATCAGAGCACTTGATCTGATTTTGAAGCTGAAAAGAATTCAATGAGACTACAACATTATGCTGGTGGATCTTGTATATAGAAAGAATCTTGGGTTCACGCAATTTCGATCCGGAGAATGGTTAACACTCGCGTCTCACGGCGCTCCTCTGTACTCTCTACGGCGCAGTTTGGGAACCCCTAAACTATTGAGCTTACGCCTATAAGTATGTACTAAATCAGCCATTCAGCCGCTACATTTAAAAAGTGGTAAAACATTAAGCGACGAAAGTTCACAAAAAATGTTGCCAGCAAAATTGTTTTTTTTTTTTACATTTTAGTAATTGGTACTTAGAACTACTACTAGTAGAAAAGGAATTACTGCCACTGATTAAATGAAAACCTGCTTTGTTCTGCTTTGATTATATCCACCATCAACTAAATCTTTAATAAAACGGAACCCTATTTTACAGGTACGGAATCGGACGTCAAGCTAAAGGTGCGAGTACCCGTCGTGAACATAAACACCTGTGGACGAGTGTATGAACGCGTCTCCAGACAGATAGACAATACTCAGATATGTGCGGGCGGCATGGCCGGCCAGGACTCCTGCCGCGGGGACTCCGGCGGCCCCCTCATGGGCCAGGCGCCCTCCGCCAACAACTGGATGGTACTCGGGGTCGTGTCCTACGGGCCCTCGCCCTGCGGCACCAAGGGCTGGCCCGGCGTCTACACCCGTGTCGGTGCATACGTCGACTGGATCCTATCCAAGTTACGCCCTTAGGTAACTCGACGATATCTTTGTTTGACTGAGAATTATAACATAAAAAATAATGTGTACAGACAATCGCATGTCCATTGTAATATTTTGAAAATAGTTAGGACGGTTTCCATAGTCATGATCCACGTCGCAACTATTAGTCGTTTCTTACTATTGACGTGCCTTTGACTGTACATGTTGCGTGTTAAGACAGGGGCATTAACTTCGAATTGTACTTAAGGTGCAGTGTAACTTGAGATTAACTTAATTTATCTACTATCATGCTATTAATCCTCTATAAAAGAACCTATAACAATTAGCTTATTGCCAACATTAAAACACTCAATGCTATAATGATCATTATATCATCCAAACGCGTGTTATAATGAATTTCAAAAAAAGAACATTCTCATGCAATGACATTTTTACCACCAGATCGCTAACATTTTGAAAAAAGAACAATAAATTGTAGACTAATTCGTAATTTCGGATTCTCGTCTTATCGTGTTATTTCCCGCCATCTTGAATTCACATAGTTCTGTACAACACCCTATGGTATGAAAATCTTTTATAGAGAATTCACATCATGATTGTAGATAAAGTCTTGTATGCAACTGTTATAATTAGGTATTAAAACACTCATGTGATACTATTATCACACTCGGCTACGCCTCGTGTGATAAACCCACATTCGTGTTTTAATACCCCTGATTATACAACAGTTGCATAAATAACTATTATAAGTGTTAATGCCTATAAACTATCTGTGAAATAAAGTATCGATGTTAGCGTTACATTGTTTTGTAAGAGTTTAGTCACAAATGAGTGCCATCCATGACAGTACATCTTGCCACTGTATTCTATGTTTATAAGATTGTGTATTGTGTCCTAACAATAAAATAAGGTGAACTATCTGCAGCATGGAATTAATAAAACAATGTTACAATTATAATAAAATTTGTATAAGTAAATAATAATTTATTTATAATTAGATGTATAAATGGCCTCCTACTAGTCAAACGACGCCTCCCGCCCCCGCCCTGCTCCAGCACCGCTCTATCACTCACACTTCAGACATCATGAAAGAATACAACTAAAATATAATATATTACTTTTGTGAACATAGGAGAAATATACTTCTCTAAAGAATGAAATATACCTACTCATTAATTCTTGGCACATATTATTATGTTTGTACTTCCTCCTTTACCTCACGATCTAGGAGCATTCCGAAGATCTTTTATATTTGGCTTTCTTTATAATTTTGCTAAAGTAGAACTAGGTATTGACAGGCATACCCAATTACGTGAACTCGCGTATTATTAGTATTCAGTAATACTAAATAGTATCTAATCGAATTAGTATGCAAATAGTACAGCAACAAATGCGGTATCCGTGGAAGATAAATAGACACAGCAGCGTAAATTACAGGTTTTCTAATAAATAAATTAGAAAATTATTAATCTGCCATACACCCAATTCACTTCTGTAGACACATGATAATTGATCGATTTTAATGTCAATGATGATGTATATTACTTATTATAATATTAGACATTAACATAACTTATAGCTAATTATATTTTATATAATATTCGATAAATACAAATATAGGCGACTAAAACATGTCACACAACAGATGAATAGCCATTTATAAAAAAAATATATATAAAATGAGATTCAACAGTAAAGAATCAGATACTCAAATAGAAGCCTATGACACAGCAAAGCTGAAGGAGTTAGTAAAACGGAATATCAATAATATTCTAGCATGGAATGAAGTAAATGGAATGTTTACATCTTAATTACAGTCGAAATATAGTCCAATATTATCTTAAATTTACATAAAACTGTATACTTTTAGTATTCAAAACTTTCTTTACATTTTAAATATAGTTATATAAAAAACTGATTTCGGAAACAGCAATATCATGAGACAAGTCAAATCCACTTGCAAAATGCACGTAATACTATCGTTATGACACATTATGTATAGGTGGCAAACACATTTTGTGAAAAAATAATACTTAAGACAAAATTATTGAATAAAAAAATCTGTTTAAGATGCAGCAGCTATTTCAACAGGAATGTTCTCTGAGACTGGTTGCTCAGCAGGTTCTTCAGCCACCGGTTCTCCATTTTCTCCATTATAAGTCTCATTTTCCTCAGTCTTAGCCTCTTCTTCAGGAACTGGTGAATGGATTTCATCGGTGCCATTCTGTTCACCGTTAACTTTTGGCCCATTTATCATGATGTCTTGCAACTTCTTGCCAAATTCAGGATCAGTTTCGGAGACACTCTTGATCAGTCTATCTTGGTCTTCCTCAGCCCAGGTGGGGAACCACTCGTTGAATAATTTTATCTGGAAACATTTGATTTGTTTGTTGAGATCAGATAGGTTGATAATAAATGAAAACATTTACTACTTGTTCTTGCTCCACATTATTTTTTTAGTTTATTTTATTAATAGTTCCCAATAGATAGAATAAACTTTATTATGCCTACAAATTATCCACCATACAGTTTTTTTTTTATTATGGTAAAATCATCAAATGAGTCCTCCCACCCAAGGCAGGGCGGGAGGGACTGTCAGACTTGACTGACTAAAATCCATGGTGTCCTTCAATAGCCCTTTATGAACCGGGGTCATGGTAATTTGTGAGTCCCGCAACCCCGGGATACACCACATAGTAGTATATCTCTTGAGAATATAAGCATGACCTCTCTGGATATTCCAAATCAAAGATCAATATATTATATCTAATAACTTGGAAATTTGGCTTCATCAGTAACTTTTTTTTACTCTGGAAATACCAGTCTGATCATAGTTTTTTTGTAGAGCAATGGTCACACAAAAAATCAAAGACTTTAACAATCAATATCAATGAGTCAGTTTGATGATTACTGCAATTAATATGTGTTGCTAACTTATTTTGAGTCAACTGATAAATCTGACTACTCTTATAAAAACATTTTAAAAATACAGGTTTTTTATAGCATATGTATATTAATTGTTATATAGCCTGTTACTAGTTATTTTCCATAGAATTTGAATTGATATTGAATTTGAGATTGATTTGACTTGCTTTTAAAAAAATAACTATGTGGCATTCAACTCAGATACACAATCCTGCTACACGTGAATGTGTATGTTGTTCAAGTAATTGATATGGGGAATAAGTAGCAGTCGGTCAATGGTTTAATTGAAATACTTTAGACTGAGTCATTTGTAATACAGGTGCATTTTTGTGACATGAGTCAGAGTCAGACACCTGATATTTGAACCAAGGTTATTATTTAATGCAAGGTTAACTGACATAGATACTTGCCTTAGAAAAAGTAATAGAAATTATTTCACTTACCCGACATTGGAAAAGGCTGACAGGTTTGTCATCACAACTTATTGTGGCCATTGAGGCTGCCAGCTGATCAGGTTTGTCACCCCGAGCAGCTGCCAACACAGGGAGGAAGTCCTCACGCTGCAGTTCACTGAACTCTCCGAACCACTGCACCATGTACCGCATCTGCGCTTCTGACGTTAAACCGGGGGCCGACATCCTGCAAGCTAGCGGGCGGTGCTCTACAGCTGCAATACAAACATCTACTGATAAATACACTGCTGTACAAACACAACTCTATAATAAACAAGGCTTTAGTAGGTTTTACAATTTATTTTCCTCATTTACAACCACATAAACTGTCATTGAACTCAGGAAACAGCTGATAATATTTGGTTAATAAATTGAGCACAAGAGACTCAGGTCTTGCAAGTAAGTAAACTAGTTCAAAGAAAATGTGTAACTTACAATCAGGCACAGATAAACAAACAGTAGAACCCAGTAATGAAGCCATTGCGACACACTTTAGAGAAATGCAACGATAACAATAAGTGTTGAAAAACTAAAGTATCAATGAGAACACGAACTGTTAGATACTTTCTATTAGCGCTCGCTTACTCGACTGCAACTGAGCTCACGCTGCGCAAGGCCACATAACAATTTCACCTTTCAACTTGTTATATCATACGTTTCACTTTCTAACTACTAACTAACATTTATGATAATTATTTACATATTAATTTAGTTTATAGCTTCGAGAAGAGAATAGTTTACGTAAAATGTTGTTGCTTACCTGATATATAACAAATACAAGTGATCCTGAGGTGTTCGTACGGAGTAAGTTTTCTATAATACTGTGTGCTCAGAATCAAACTTTATCGCTCGTATTTTGTTTAATTTAGAAAAACTTGAAGCAGCAGTTTCAGAAACACGTACGGTAGGTAATTGTCAAAAAAAATGTTATTTTACTTGACCTTGGTAAGCTTGACAAATGACAGCTACTTTGACAGCAGAGTAGCATTACGATACGACTTTTAGGGCAGGTGTGAAAGGGATAGCCATATTCAATGGACCGTCAAGGCAATATCTATGTACATTCGGTATAAAGGGCATTATCAACAAACAACGGATACAAACAGTTTGTTCACATTTTTATATCCACTTTACCACACCCATAAACAAATCATTCGTTTATTATGTATTTAGTTGGTAGACCTACCTGCAATGATGCGCTAGTGGCTAGTGCTGTTACGCTGATTGAGACTGTCCAACATGAGCACTAGGAGTCATTCAATATATTCGTAGATGAAGCATAAAACTATTTTGTAAAGCGTCCATAAATAGCGCCTTTAGTAGAGTCGATACTCGTAGTATCAAGAAGTCATGAAACTTCCAACTTTGGGCAAAATAATTGCCTCAATTTAAGGTACCGGCGCACTGGTGACTTGTTGTCCCCAAGTGCTATGAAAATACACGGGAGTATGCAGACCATATTATATTCAATATACTCAGGGGACGGCGACAAATTTCCTAGCGGCCGGCCGGCAATATTTCATAGCATTTGTCACCTGGGTAACAAAAAGTAAAACCTAAAAGCTTAAGCGCCACAGCGTACTACCTATAAGATATTGCTGTCAGAAAAAATCTGATGTTGGCCGGAGAACTCGCACTGAATACATATCATCATCATCATAATATTAGATATCTCACACTATAAAAAAATCTGACGGATCGTTCGCTATTGATGCTCGCCGGAAGGCATTTCTACTCGGTGCATCCATTTCGCATTGTAAAATTAACCGGATAAAAAAAATCTGATAGTATGCGGGGTGCAGACGGCGAGCATCAGAATTTTATGATAATCTTAATGATACGGTCGAGCTATTCCTGACATTTTAGTCCGTTTTATATCCTCGCTCATGTAGATTTCCACAGTAACTACTAGTCTATTATAACCATAGGTCGAAATTAGGTAGAGTTATCTAAGTACTTACACTTATTTCATACAGCGAGAGAACAAAGTGAATATGCCCCAAATCCCGGAATTACTTTTAGAGAGAAGAAAAATCCCGTGAATTATTAAACAAAAAAGTTATATTTGTCTAAATGTTTTTATTATTATTACTTATTTGTAATACTGTTTCCCACACGAGATTGTCTATTAGAAATCCCGGCAAGATCTATATTAATATTGACATTTCTATGCAAGTACTAAAATAACTCTACCTAATTCCGACCTCAGGCACGCCGCAATCGCGGCGGTAAGACCCCTCGTTGAGGAGTGACTGGACAGACGGTGCAGAACTGCCCCGCTTGGGCAGAGCACCGCCGTATCCTCACTACGGCGACAGGCGGAGACCTCTCGCGCCCGGCATTGGTCGAAGCCGTGCTGCGGGGCGAGACGGAGTGGGAAGCGGTCGCCTCCTTATGCGAAGCAGTTATTCTAGGGAAGGAGAGGACAGCGTCCTCCCCCAGTCGTAGAAGGACACTGTGGATTTTACTCAGTACGAGTCTGTTAGTCCCTCCCGCTCTGCCCTAGGTGAGAGGACTCATTTAATGCTTTTACCACGTTAAAAAAAAAATACCTAAATCCGACCTCTGATTATTACTCCACCATCGTTATCGGCATCACAGGCTCTTCTTTAAGGAAAAAATATAAGAGGAATGGTGTAGGCATAGGTAGGCGTGTAGTTAGGTAAAAAAATCAAACAATTTTCATATTATTGATGGTTTTATTATACAAACTTAGGTACAAAATTGCATCACATTACATTAATGTATTGTAAAATAATTTATTAATTAAAGTACACAGCATGACTCTTCATACCTACTTAGGTAAAATTTAATTGGCCTTAAGTCTTAATATTTTGAAAATGCTATTTATCTATAAAAATAAGTACACAAAGAGTCGACTAACCATTTGGAGATATGTACCTACAGGAATGTTTCTGGAGGATAATTTACAAAAACATACTTAAGTAATATATATCATTACTTACCCAAGATAATAGTTATTCACGTAGGTATCAAAAACCTACTTGGATTGTGTAATTATTATTAATATGAATTTATTTTTAAACTAAGTATTATTTTTATGGCCCATCCGATTAAACTGCTTACTGCTTTCAATATCACAGATAGACTAACACCACCTCAACAAGACTAATATAATAATTAAAAATAACGAGCGAGCCTTATATTACAGTAGTCGCATTATGATGTGTAATATCTGACATTTCACCATGGTACGTAGCAAGTAAGCAACGGGACAACTGGCAGGCCAAGACAAGCGTTGCTTAACCTTGCTCACCCATCCAAAGATAGACCTCGGCAAGAGTTGCCACAATCTGACAGCTCACTCTGCCATCACGCGAGTTCATTGGTCAATGCTGTTCCACTTTTTTTTCGGCACTCTGCCGTCATTTTGATGCGGTAGGAAAGATGATAAACATAAAAAAATAAACTTGTTTCAATGATTAACACAACTTAATAGTTATTTGTGACAATATAAAAAAAATACAAATAACTTTAAGGAGGTACCTACTATTTAACCATAGATTTAAATTATTGTACTTACTACGAAAAAGAATACCTTAAAGTAAGTTCATTAAGTACAGATGCCAGCACAGTAGTGGAAGTTAAATGTTCAGATTTTCAACCTTATCACAATACTGGAAAGTCAATTGTTTGATTGGTAAAATTTGTTATATTGGGGTAGGTTGACCTGCTGGCATCTGTACTATTGTAGGTGTTCTATAGTAAGAGCTGTCAAGCTTCGATCTAAGCGCGACCGAATTTTTCTGCCAAGAAAATTCAGATTCTTGGTGGATGCATCCTGCATACTATCAGAAATTTTGTTTCGGTAACTTTTACAATACTAAATGTAAGCCTCGATTTATCGGAATGGAATCTAATATAAAATGTATGCAGCGAATGCAGCAAGTATCAGAATTTTTCTGACACAAATTTTAGTATGCGGTCGAGCTAGAAAGATAGCGCATGTCTTTGGGCTTCATCAACTGGGTACCACATTCACAGTTACAAAATTAGGTGCTTTCAAGAGATACCCATATCGTGAAGCTGATTGTACATAACACAAGTACCTACATAAGTGTTTATTCGTTTTAATTTGTAGCAGTTTATAACAAGGTTTCATCTACAGACACCAGTATTACCAACCTACCGCAGTCTGTGATAGATTTTCAATAACAAAATAGCAGAAAGTATGTTCAATTGGGATGGGGTAGGTTGATGTGATGGCGTCTGTAGGTACTAGGTACCTATTTATCTAGTTGAATTTACAATGTTAAAAAAGTGATGTAGTAGGTATCATTATGTATGTAGCAGATGACTAGAAAGTTCGTTTGTTTCGGAACCTCGCTTTTGATAAAATAATTTATAACAGTACAATCAATCCTTTTTCAAAAACCAAGACGTGAGTGAGTAATAGCGACTAATGGCAACACTAAAGACCTAAATTAAAGCGAGTATCCGAAATTATTTACATAAGGTTTTACTGATCTCTTGACCTGTATCTTTTTCTTATAAAATAGTTTTTTTCCTTAATACATACAATGTAGACTATCTTAATGCTAAATCGTTATACACATTATAATTTATCACATAAAATCGTTTGCTCAACATTTTCCTTCTCTCAACAGTAAGAGCAGCCGCTCACTGGCGACTTGTGTTCGCGCTGACTTTTTGATTGCCCTTTCAGTGCTATGAAGATATTATGGGAGTGCGCTGATTATGGTGACGGCTGAGCAATGAGCACTGGACTGGGTGAGCAATCGACAAAAAGTCACGAGTGTGCGGCTAGCCTTAAGATATGCATGAGTTCGTAGCCGATCGCAAACGGCAGCAGACTAAGAGTCGCGGCATCATGTCGCTCCAGTCATGATTTTGAATCCAACTGCCGATGGTCGCTCCAGTGTCGGTGGAACTACCAGAGAATACTTTTATATGGCACTGGCACACGCTGGACTCTACGATGTGCTTTTCGAAGCGACGACTTTGAGAGCGTCCAATAGCGAAGCGCGAGCGCTCACCGTTCGCACCGCACGATTGGTTAGTGTCGCTGTCTTGCTTAGACTCTTGAGCATAGCAAACTTTAGTCCCAGCGTGACGTGAGCGCTGCGGCCACGCGGTCACAAGGCGGTGTTTATAAAGATTACCACTGCAGATCTGCGGTCAGACGATACGATCGTTTGTCGTGCTAATTGCGGGAGGTATTTCAGACAAATACACGTCTGCTGTTGCTGTCTGCAGTCGGATACGAACTCGTACCTTCAGTCAGATTCACTTAATATCATCGTATGTTACAAAATTTTGCTTTTGTTTCATTTTAGTTCTACTAGTTGTGTGAATGGCCATGGCCGCCGTCGTCGTCGTCTTTGCCGCAAGCAGCATGAGAGTGTGCATGGCCAGCTAGAAATAGAAAATAATAATAATTAAAATCGTAAAAATATATCTGTTTTATTTATAGTTACATACTGACAATGCAGCAGCAAAAATGGGGAAAATAACCGCATATTTATACAATAAAAAAAAAATGTGATTATCAGGACAGTATTATATTAGAACTTTGGCTCAGAGTAATTTTTGGAAATAAATATAATTATTTTGTAGATACTTACTCAGCAATTGCAGTCCGAACATTAAGAAGAATCCGATTACAGACGCGATGAATTGCAAGATACCCGATCTGTCGCCTTTCCAGATTTCAAAGAAGATAACGTAGAGCAGGGTTCCTGACGCAAGTCCCTGAAGAATTACCGATGAGATACCGGCAGCAGAAGCACCTTCACCTCCCACCAGTAGGAGACCGATACCGATGCCCAAGGGTGAAACTATGGCGAAAGTAGTGATGTAAACGACCGTCAGCCAAGTTTTAGTGCGTGTAGCGATGAGCTCCACACCGATACAGAACGCAATGACAAGCTTGTGGGCTGAAACGGCTCCTAACATGTACCTGAAAATAAATAAAATTGTTAGTTTATTTAAATTCTGAAACCGGAAGTTAGTCAAAATAAAACCCTTTAATATAAATTGTATAAAGCGACATCTATGGTCGAATAGTAACAGCATGTATGTAGAAAAGGAAACAGAAACTTTTGAAAGTATCGCTACTCTATAACAGATGGCGCTAGTAGTATTTTAAAACCGAAATAATTCTCTTACCAGACACTCGAAGCGCTTGATTCTAATCCGACAGCTAAACCCTCGAACAGCTCGTGAATAGAAAGAGCAAGCACAATGAGCAATCCTCTGAGGGCCGAAGTAACATCATCTCCGACATTCATGGGCATGTGGCTATGATGGTGATGGGAATGTCCGTTATGGTGATGACTTTCAAGATCCTAAAATAAAAATAAAAAAAAATTTAGTCAATCTGATACATAGAATAGAATAGAATATACTTTATTGTACACCAAAATGATTACAAACTTATAAAATTGTTAATTTTAAGGGTACAACGGCGGCGGTCTATTCGCTAAAAGCGATATATCTTCCAGACAACCTTAGGTTGGACGTAGGTTAGTGTACTAAATATATCTTTAAGCTAATTGAGATGAACGATGGACCGGACAATGACGCTTAAAAGAAATTAATTAGAAATAATGAGCTAAAGACAATTTACCTTTTTTGGTTCAACAAGATCATTTGTGGAGTTATTGACGCTCTTCTCTCCATTGGTGATTCCGCTTCGGCTTTGGCGTACACTGAGGTTCCTGACCAGAGGGGACACCTGGCCATTCTTCCTCTCCCTGTGGTGGATGTACATGTGGACTAGTTCCTCCACCAGGTACATGATGAAGAAACCGCAGCATGTTAGGAGGGGGGTCAGGGAGAAGTCGAATTCGCGCAAAGAGCCGCAATCTGGAACAAACAAATGATTTATTTAGAAAAATAATGGTTACTGATTACGCGCCTACGGTGGCCGGAGATCGTCTAGCGACTTCCGTCGCCAGGGGCGCCTACCACGGCGGCTGAGGTGGAGAGAGGACGAGAGGACGCTGTCCTCTCCCTCACGCGGCCCGCGTTCTCCTTCGCGAGCATGACTGCTTCGCAGAAGGAGGCGACCGCTTCTCTCTCCATCTCGCCCCGCAGCATTGCCTCCTAATGCCGGGCGCGAGAGGTCTCCGCCTAGTCAGCAATAAGCCTTGCCAAAAATGACAGAATGTGTGTTATATGAGTATTTAGTACCCGTGAATCAATTTGACAAATTGTTATCTAACGTTACCTTAACTAATTATCTCGTAAATCAGTCAGTTATGAATACATCATGTCAGTGCATAATGAATTGGATGTCGTTTCCGTGACTTTGCTTTACGTGTCGGATGTGGTATTTAAGTACATACCTACCTATAGTACATGATTGTAAACAAAGGTTACGCTATTGTGCTTACCCGCCTTCATAATTATGTAATTGGAGTAGGTATCTGCAATGTACCTACAGTGCAGCAATAAAATACAAAATTTAAACCCGATTTTCTTCTGAAATACTGGTTTCCAGTTTGCAATAAGACGTAACTCTTTTTAAATGTATTATTTAAAAGTTAGTAGCTAGGTATGTACTTGGTTAAATTGTAATTAGTATGTCAACAAATAGTTAACAGTAAAATTTCATTATGGTTAGAGCTTATAAAACTTAGAAGTTTATTTTATGTATTTAAAAAACAAAACATTTGTAACCTGAAACTTTATTACCTAATGTTGCATAACATTCTTATTTTATTTTTACCTTCTTTGTACAAATGTGTTGAAAACAATAATTTTGATTTGATTTTATTTTTGAACCTATCTTTATTGCATGGCTTCCAAAGAAAGAAGGTTTATGAAAACGAATAGGTTTATTGGACAATATCACATGTCAATATGGTGGGAGAATATCGCTCTTTTGAATTCTACTAAATGTATGTACATATAATTGCTTCTGACTGTACCTGCAAAGTAGTTCCAACCTAATGTCTGTTATTAAATCGTTAAAACCTACATTTACCCCAATTACCGGTTTTAAATATGTATCTGGGTCTGTTCTGTGCTTTGTTATAGATTTGATCGAAAACCATGTTAAACAAGAAACGTTTATTTCATGATCGCTATATTTTATTTTTTTGTTAAGGAAAAAAAACAGCTTTTGTTTTAACTTTAAGTACATAATTAAATAAACTTTTAATCCGAAAAAAAGAGGTAACCTACTTTTTCCAAAATATGGCGGTCTCATTCGAGGTATGGATTCAGAAAAATAATCTAGTCTTAGCATTTATTCCCCGGGAGAAGCTTCCCTCAGTTATTTTTTCTAGCGTATTTTATTTGTCTTCATGGTTTTCGATCAAATCTATAACAAAGCACAGAACAGACCCAGATACATATTTAAAACCGATAACTTTAAGTACATAATTAAATAAACTTTTAATCCGAAAAAAAGAGGTAACCTACTTTTTCCAAAATATGGCGGTCTCATTCGAGGTATGGATTCAGAAAAATAATCTAGTCTTAGCATTTATTCCCCGGGAGAAGCTTCCCTCAGTTATTTTTTCTAGCGTATTTTATTTGTCTTGTAAACGAGAATTCTTATATAAAGAAAAAAAAAGAATGAACCTATAGAAAAATAAAGAATGTAAACAGCGAACGATTTGTCAGTCGCAGTACAACAATAGCCTTCTGTTTCTGCTACACATTCCGCCTGAAATATCTTTCAGAGCGCCACCAAGACTTGCCTACAGCGTCCAGACAGCTAGACAAAGCTAGCTTAAATAATACATACCGATATGTGGAAATACCTACGTGTATGTTTAACAGTAGAGTTTAAATACATGTACTATATTTATTATTGTGAGTTTTATTCGATAAAATATGCAACATGACAGACAACTAAGGCTTAAAAACTGTATACTAATTACAATAAAACACTAAGAAAAGAAATTAGAATATCATTTTTCATCCATTTTCCCACAAAAACTCAATCATCCACGATGTACTTCAATTCATCTCAACGCAAATCACAGTATGTACTTACATTATGAGTACCTAAGTTCTGTTTAACCACGTACTTGTGATAACTTTAAATTTTATTGATACTTCAGAAACCAGTCCTTTAAAGCCTTTGTCAAACAGACAGGCGTTGCGAATGCGAAGCGTGACTTTTTTATTTGTAATGTATCTATGGAATTGTTTGAATCCAGTCACATAGAAAACCAAAAGCGATCCGATAGCGTGACAGAACTATCGGACTGACGTCTCGCTTCGGTTCGGTATCACATCGGAAACGCTTCGCTTTCGCCTGTCTGTTTGACAAAGGCATAAGTTATGAAGTACTCTGACTCAGGTGTTAAAATACGCGGAAAGAACTCAACCTATTGCAACAGGGTTTATTCCGCATGTTTCCCAAACAGCTACGGAACATTAATTAAAGAATTACAGCATCCCATTTCGTTGGCAGATAACACCGTTCAGACGAAGAGTACAGTTTTGTAAGAAATTGTATAACTAAGTTAATTATGATGTGGGTCGATACATTACATACCGTACTAGCACTTTGCCCGCGACTTCGTCCGCGTGGGTTACGTACTTTCCTAATTCCCCCTTTTCACCCCCTTAAAGGTTAAATTTTCAAAAACCCCTTCTTAGTGCTCCCCTACATTATAATAGGAAGCCGTGTGCAAAATTTCACATTCCTAGCCCCTGTAGTTTCGGCTGTACGTTGATATGTCAGTCAGTCAGTTCTCCTTTTATATATATAGATTTACATAAACCCATTCAGCTATGTGCCGTGTAACATTCTAGCCCCCGCGAAAAAAGATCTTACAGTAGGTAGCCATTACTCTTGTATTACCATATTGCCTGCACAGTGAGATAGTGCCGCATTTATGATTTTGTACAATATTTCTTCGCTGCATTTTCCGAGGAAAATATACTATTCTGTTTACTTTGAAGATGGCTGATATGAAAACGATGTTTGAACAGGTTTTAGGTAAATGAACTCTATTTTGGATAGCATCAACGAACTCATCAGTTTTCTTTTTCAGAGTTACGATATTTCAGGTTTTTTTTAGGTTGGGTTTAAATGTTTGGTACTGATCTTAATTGTCTATGCTTATCGTAGTTTTTATCGTGCTTTTAGGTTCACGTGACCGCTGGAAACAGCTAGTTTTATAATAAATAAATGGAGTAATAACCTAGGCGCCGATCTACATTTTAAAGATCCTTCTCATAAATAGGTTACGGCACCTACGTTCAAACAGTATGTTTAATGTGCAGTTACTATTTTAATAGCTTCCCAAAATCTACAATAAATGTCGCAAGTTGATACCTTAGTCCTTACCTATCGCAACCTTGGTCGGATTGAAGGCTGATCATAAACAGATGATGCAAATTCACAACGCGCCGCTGAGCTGGCGAAACCGCTTCAATTATGATAGTTGTATGCAAGTTTTTATTATCTTCTGCAATGTAAGACGCAATGCCAAATGTGAAAATATCGTGACGTCACTTCCCCGTTGTTTACACTGCTGAATTTGTATTTTTAAATAATATCTTCACAGAAGCCCTCGCATGAAACCTGAGATCTACTAATCTATAATCTATTTGACTTCCCTGAAATATTACGACGTTTAAAAGAAAATCTATAAACATGTTTAACATTTTCAAACAATTAAAAAGTACTATCACATAGTCTGTATGCTGCTGCCTATATTTACATAATTATGTAAATCATAAATCATTTTGATAAATTAAATTACATCTTCAATATGACTTGCAACTCTTGCATTTATAAATTTATCTCATCTTACTTAATGCTAAGTTAATCGCAGTGGCACTTAAGTGAGCTGATCAGAATGTGTAACATCATCAACTTTTTATACGAGTACTTTCATGTCTTGACAGTTTCTTAGTCTTGAGACTAGCTAGGTCATCCACAAGTTTGAGCTTAAATAGTAAATAATTTTATTTTAAATCTAGAAATTACGTAACTTTCAAACTCAATGTCATTGTCACTTAAAACATTAAAATTATAATGATGAAAGTCTTTATTCACTGACCAAATACAGTTAATTTAACTCAATCAAATATTTAGTTTGTTAAAAAAATATCTGTAACAGAAATAAAAAAATATCTGTAAAATAACTTTTGAAAGTGTTCGTATACCTATGAAACTCGTTTATTTAGCTTTTTTTGTTTATTTAGCTTTTTTTGAAGTGAAAACTTCTTTAGCGGCGTTGTGCACTTTTTTTGGAATGGGTAAAAAATGTTAAACTCGCGTCAGGACACGTGACCTGATCGAAAATTCGTAAGACGGGCGGTGCAACCCGTCGTTTTTTTTAATTGAAAAATTTCTTTGACGAAATCGTAGACCTGCCAAAGTTAAAATTTGATATAAAATAACCTTAATTTTTTTCTTACAGTGATCATTGTGAAACTGACTCATAGGCGCCAGAGTGTACTGGCTGCTTTTTTTTTCAATCTATGTACACGTGTGTCAATTTGTTAAGGCCAAGACAATTTCACGTATTGTCATTGCGTGCAAGCATTAAACATTTTAAAGAGGTAAAAATGTGGCCATTTCAGAAGAAAAAAAACGATAAAATCCACTGCAAATAAGGAAACATTTCAAAGCCATAAAAAACCTGTGAAATTGTCAAATAAAAATGACCTGTCAACATTTACATACTTAATGTTAATGAATGAAGGTAAATTTTTGTAGAACAACGTGCTGCGCATGTTATAGGTAACATGCAGGCGCATATGCATAGCTCAACGTATTCGAGGAAAAAGGAAGGCATAAGGAAAATGTCAGTTCATTCACACTTCTCGAAAATTAATTGAATATGTATGTCAGAATAGATAACGCGAATGCCACATTCCACATTTATAAGGAAAAGTTCGAAACAAAACAAAAAACTATTGTGATAGTTAAGATCGCATATCGACAAAATATCCAAGAGTTTTAAATTCATTTTTATTGGTTGAAAAAACATCGTGTTGGAACCTGGTCTTAATGAAAAAGAAAAAAAAGAAGTAAAAGCGGCTGACCTCGACATGCGTTTTGCGCAGTCCCAGCCGAGACTGGCAACGCTTTCCATCGATCCGGCGGTACGCAGTCTTGAGTTGTACTGCTCCAGACAGATTCGTTTGTCTCGAAAGAAATGCATTAATCACATTCATGATAAACCATGATTTTATTTCTTTAAAGTTAAATCTAAGAAATAAAATTAGAGAGAAAGAGTAAAAGTTATCTGTGGTGTTAATGCTTTTTTTTATCGTGGTAAAATCATCAAATGAGTCCTCCCACCCAGGGCAGAGCGGGAGGGACTGTCAGACTCGTACCGACTAAAATCCACGGTGTCCTTCAATAGTATTTTACGTTCCGGGGTCACGGTAATTCGTAATGCGGTGTTAATGCTAACAAAATATCTGAAAATAGTCAAGAATTTTGTCTACCAGTGTAATCTCAAAAAAAAATGTATTTTCTATGTCTCACCTGGATTGAAATTTAGGCTACAAGGAGTGATGTGAAAACAGAATTATTCACAAACAGAAATAGTAACAAAAAACCGTTCTTTTTTATCGTACTATTTAATAAATTGAACATACCTACAACGAATTGTGTAAGAAGGTGTAGAACAGTTACGTAAACCAAGGGGGACAACCACATTTTTTATTAGAAGTTGGTAGTCGTACTCGTGACCCTCAGGGCCGTGTCACATCCAAGAACGTATTGGAAATTCTGAAGGAAAACAATTTAAAATTTATCCGATTTAATACATCACAATAAATGAAATTTGGCTAAAACCAAGAAGAAACACAAATAGATACGCGAACAAAATAGGAAATACGTCAGAACTCGATTTCATAGACATCAATCAAGATGCAAAAATAACTACAAAATGTAGATTTTAAATCTCTAATTGCCTTTATAAACACTTGTTTACTATAAATCGTTCTTCACAATCGGTGTTTCCTGACTGCAAGCTCGCGCTATCAGTGGGAACATAAATCGTTAGCAGACCTGCGCATTTGCGCATACGCCGCGCGCACAACTTTTCGCATTCGTGCACGAATTGCGCCACCTCCGGCCGACTCTAACCTTGAAATACACATGAATGTATAGCATACTCTACCTACTCTATTCCGTGTAACTTATGACCTTGAATGATGCACGGGATCTAATGACTGGTTACGAACAAAGAACGGTACTATGGTAAGCTTAGGGAATTGTATTGTATTATTGTAGTGAAGTACCTAGATACGCATCTACATCTGTTAATAGATCAAAACATGAAATAAATAAACCTATTACAGCCGCACTCGAGAACAATATTATTGACCTAACAATTGACTAGCGTTTTATTGCCATACTACAACTGACAAACGAGGCGGCAATAAAAATTTTATAGGTGAATTACCAACAACATCGTGCTCACACGCACAAAAGCAGAACGGTTTTTAAATATGCAAAGCTGCTCGGGACAATACCTGTAAGATCTAAGACGAATTGTTATATGTTTCCACACATCACGTTAAGATAAGTGTATCTGAGTGATGTGTACATAATATTTAGAACCTTATCGATTGCATTTTTTCACTTTGTTTATAGGTTAAATCAGTGACCACTGCATCAAAATTTGTGAAGTGGCGGCTGCGGTCAACCAACAGGCGTACACAATCTGATAATGTACCTAAACAAGCATGGAAGCTACAAATATGTTTCTAGCTTGAAGACCGGTGTTTCTTGGACAAGACCTTGAAAATTTGCAAAGTATCTATCATAGATTCGCTATGGAAGGCTGAGCAACAGGTGATGTGATACAAGTATAGCTCAGAAGCTAGTGTTTAGGGGTCAAGTTACGAAAACAGTTAAAATTAAATGGTTTATTTTTACTGTGCTAAATCTAACAGAGTCATACTTGCGCGCTTGCAAATACGACAGAGTTGAAAGATGAAAACTATTGAAAGCAAAAAGCAACTTTAATGAGTCTAAGTAATGTTAATCGCTTTCAATAAAGTACAAAAAAATATCTTTACGCTGCTTACCTTTATAATATCTTTTCGCCTCGTCCACATTCATTTTGATCTGGTCAAGCGAATGATCAATGATCATTTTAAACATAGTTTAAAGCAGCAGATGTTCTTTGAGTTTTACACATAGGTTTTTCTATTACTTAGAATCTGGATGTCTGTTCAGAATACGTAATGTCCTCATCACCAGTTTAGCGTGCAGATCACGTCGGTATTCATTTACCTAAGCATCACATCACCGTTTCGTAACATCTTTCTTCTAGTATGCCATTAGCACAGATATCCGTCACCCGGAAAGTATGTGGAGAAGTGTCAACGTCACTCGCAGTGTGGCTGGATTTCAAGTATTGCGACATTAAAATTCGTTTTATTTTCGTTTCTTTAAATGCGTCACTGTTATGCAGCTTTGCAGAAGTGAGGGGAAGTCCGACGATGTCGTGTATCTTATGATATCAGTTCCTTAAAGTAATTTGTGGCAGAAAATAAAGATTAAAGTTGAAGAGGGCGATGACACTTAAAAGCCTGATGGGCTTTGTTTATTACCGATACAGACTCTAGAGAGGAAGGACAATTTGACAAAATTTCTGAATAAACGTGAGGATAATATAAAGGAGCTTTACAAATTAACTGAACAAAAAGAAAAACAGTTCAAAATATTGCACAATTCATCGATACAGTCTATGAGTCAAGCCTTCGCATTATTTATATTGGTAAATATATATTCACCATTTAGCGAGTACTTAGCTCACATAAGTACACGCCAAGATTACAACAACAAACGTTTTATATCGTTTATTTATTTTATTTGTCTCTCGAGGAGTGTATCGCGTAATACTCAAAGCGTTTATAAAGAACTGGTTCAGCAGTAAGAGAGGCGATCCGGAACTAGGACAGTTATCTAATCGGAAATAACAAATATTGATCGCAACGGAGCTATTTTTAATTTAACTTTTAACTCCATTTCGTGCTGTTCGAACCTTGTCGACCAGTTTGTGGAACATTCCACTAGTCGTCTGTGCATTTTGATCAACTTGAATCTGTATTTCGTGAAAATGATGATTGAGTTACTAATTTCATTCAAATGATAAAAATATATATTATCTTTAGTAATTCAAAATAATGTTGACCTCGTAAATGTGATGTTACAGAATTCTAATATCTACTGATTAGTATTGATGGTAAAATATTAATTGATAAATAAACAAATAATAGGTCACTAACGATGACTAAAATGAATGGGAAACAAATAATTTACTGATGTTTGATAATGTTGTGTCTGTCTCTGTACTGTGCAACTGTGTCAATGTCATATTGCTTTAAATTCATATTTCAACTGTTTAAACATTAGCTTCTATCCGAATATTGATATGTTTACAAACGATAATGAAGATACACAGACGCATAAGGAGAGCTCAGTATATTTCTGAATAACTTTTCCTCTAAAACTTTACACGTGGAAGGAAAATTACCATTAAATGTGCTAACTATTAATAACGATTTTTTCTGAGAAAGCTATCCAAAATTAAACAATAATACTGATAGTCAAGCCTCAACTCTACACGCTGCTGGTGATGTTGTCCTAATACAATTTGTGACGCGCATACTTTAGGATATGTTTATGATAATTGTAACAAAACATTAAACGAATGTTTCGTAGTTAATTTATGTAATACATTAAAATAATTTGATGAACAATAACTGTTCAGCTATGTCATGTTTCACTTGAGATATTTTTGTCGACCAATTTTGAATTATTGTTTTTTTCCGTAGCAGTATGGAGTATGTGTTTGGAGTTATTTTTCTCTTTCTTTCTTTCTATGGTAATGTTTTTTGAGATTTTGAATCTGGAGGCTAGACATGCAGGCCATAATGTGGGTATTCGCTGAAATTCAAATAAAACATGTCAGGGATTTACCATTATCTCGTAGTATCTAACATTAAATTCATTTGGTTTCGTAATACCATTGTCAATGTTATCAGTTTATCCTTTAATACATCTTATATTGCCAATTTGCCTATTTATCATCGTTTTAACGACATTTCGTCCATCTAAATCATTGCATTTTTTCATTTCAACGTGACTGCTCATTTGTTTTCTAGTTTTTATATTTGTTATAATAAAACGATTATTATGCAAAGATGTGACGTTAGTGATTTTTCCTGTATTTGTTAAGCTACATTGTCTTGACTCATAAGTCTATGACTTGTCCATTGACGTAATAAGGGCTGCAAAGGGATTGTCAATCTGACTAGAATTGTTAATGAATTATGAGTTTTTTTTGCATCAGCCTGTTTTTTTTCTCACTGGTAGGTGAAGTGATGAAGTCGTTCCTGTTATCTTTCTTATCTTCTCGATGTTTTGATTTCTCCACCTATCTTTTAAGGAAGAGTGTCTATTTATAGAAGCTTTGCAATCTTTTAACTTGAGATTATAATATCTTAATCTTTTCAATGGCCTTCTGTCAATTGCGTCATATGTGGCTAATGGACAATTCTATTACAGAGTACGTATGATACCTCCTCCGTTGATTTGACCTCTGTTTATATGGATCATTATTGATTTTTAAGTTTTCGAGTTACAAATATCATTTTAGTCCAATTAAATTTTATAACGGCAACGGCTGTACCTTTTCTGTGTTTCAAAATCTGCTTCAGAACTTTGTAGGTTATAATGTTGTTGGTAATCTTCTTCTTACGATTTACTTAATTTTTATAAAATATTATAATAGTTGAAACTATTGTCTGCTGTCCCATATTTCTTTCTTCATTATTATGCGTCAGCGTTCTAACGGGTCTACGAACAATTGTGAAGCAATCGTATTATGACAGATATATCATATTAGAAAACAGAAATAAATCTAGACTTGAGATTACGGACGTAATAAAACGAAAATCAATGATAATTAAATTTCTAAACTATTATTGTAATGTAGTTTTAAATAATGACCCGTAATTTAATAAAAATAAATCGTTTTATATCTAGAAGACTGTGTAATGTTTAAGTGGTGAGAATTTATGTCCGCCATTTCAGAACATGTGGTGGCTATAATAATGTCGACGACGGTTTATTGTGGTGACTTGTTGTCATTCAGTTTTCACTTTCAATTTAACGACAAGCGTTGTTAAATGGTTACTTGTTTATTGACACCTGTTACTATTTATTTATTAGAAAATAATCTGGTTAAAGGCCATTTTAACAATGCATTCAGAATATACTCGTAACAATACAAAAAAGTTTCAGAATCAGGAAGTATTTAGACAAAGTAGAGTATATACAAATATGACAAAGCTAAAGTGTTTTTTGTTAAACAAATTTCTGGACTATTTGTGGAACTATAGGTACATATGTCGGATTTAAACCTAACTAATTTTGAACCTAATTCTTGAGGAAGATAGACATATTTGACACTAGCTGTTCTGCGCGGGTTCATCATCGATACTCGGCTCCTATTAGTCGTAGTGCGATGTTATTTAGCCTATCCCCTTCTTCAATAAATAAACTATCAAACGCAATAAGAATTTTTCATTTCGAACGAGCAGTTCCTGAGATTAGCGCGTTCAACCAAACAAACTCTCGAGCTTTATATTATTGCTATAGATTGAAATATTGAATTGAGCTAAATAAATTAAAAACACAAATTGCGGGACTCAACTAGTCTTTGCATAAATTGTATTCTGTTGGCAATCTATCAGTATTCGCACTTACATGAAAGCATAGTAATCAATACTACGAACTCCTACATCGCAATGTAATACAATCCATTGTCATCAAACACAAAAGTCATGGCCTTTTAGATCAAATATAGTACGAAACACGATAGCCTCATACTATTTCTTACTTAAGATAAAATCACGTACGAATCTAGTACAAGTAGGTAGTATGTATGTTTATGTATGGACACATCAAAGCTGCTCCATCTCATGAATAATTACATAATTTTCGGCTGACTGTCACAAAGAACTGCGCCAATTCGACTTCATAATTAATTCCGCATTGCTTATATTGTATTGTTGATGTTTCCTTACCGGGTCTCCATTGAGTCGCGCAAAAAGGCCCGTGGTTGATTTGATTTTACAACATATTATTATGCCTGTATTTCCCCGAAGGGGTGTGCAAGGATTCGCCAGCTATTTTTAAGTTGAGTTTTATGTGGTAAGTCTTTTTTGCAAGTATGGGCACAAGTCAGGACACAATACCTATCTAATATTTTATCAAATCAAATGTAAATAATGACTTTTATTTAAATTTGCTTTTCTTGTCTAATAATTGTCTATGATTTTATCTTATAAATCGAACGAGAGCATTATCGATAAAAAAATAAAGAGCGATGAAATTTGGTTTTTGGCGCGGAATAGTTTGGTCACGAAAAAAAAATATATTGTGGTATATTACTGCAGGAATTATCATTTTAATGTATACATATAAGTATGTAGTATCTTATAATTAGACTTTAAAGTTCAATAAATAACTGTATAGTATTGAAACTGGTGGTATTTTACTGCATAAGGTATACCTGATAGAAAAATCTGCCTCTCATACCAATGGGATTTGAACCTGGGGTTCTCATAATAAGCAGTAACACTAGCGTCTTTTAGTCCGACGAGGTAATTTCCTTTCTTTTTTAGGTACGGATTTTGCATACAAACTTTAATCCCCAGTCTGAGCTGTTCGTGAGTGAACTTTCGAAAACCTTTCCTATTTCACTTCTACATCAAGGAAAATACTCGTATGTTCCAAATTCATATTAGTATTCTGTGCTGCGTTTGTTTTGTCTGTCAGTCACGAAACTGTTTTATATGTTAACAAGGTAACTGTTAGCATTATTTTTTTTACAATCAAATAACTGCTGTTTTTGATTCTAGAATCGCAAACATTAGAGGAATGTAAATGTTATATCACTTTATACATTATTTTAGTATTTTTTTTGTTATTAATATTATATATTTTAAATATTTTGAAGTAAAATATTTAAATACCTATTTTAAAAAAAATAAAACAAATTGAAAAATGTAAAAATGGTTTCCCACTCTGGTATCGTGCATGACACTATCTGTTAATTCAACTTATTATTCAAATTAACTTAAATAAGTAAGAAGAGCTTTGACCTACCGATCCTATGAAAAACCACATCCGTATTTTCCATAATAATCATTAATGTAATTTCCTTGAGTTGCATCTTGAACACGTTAGTACCTAGTTTTCTGCTCAAACTAATGCATAATGTTTCGTTTACAATTTAATATCCATAATTAAGTACGTCGCATTACATTTTATATACTCTGAATATTATACTCTGCATTTTTCACGATCTTGGAATAAATAGGTCATGGACGACAACAAAAATGTAATGTCAGAGAGACTCCTAATAATAAAAGATCTCCTTAACCTCTCGGGCGCGTTACGTACACCCGGGTGTACATAAACGAAAACGCCCCAGCGCCTTACGTACACACGTCTGCACATAACAGACAGTCGCTCATTGGACGTTGATTTTTATCATTTTCAATAATACATCGCCCGAGAGGTTAATCTCCATATCTAACTATTCCCTCATCTTTTAATCTAATTTCAATGAACGCCTATCACGTTTATCTATTATGTTGTAATCCCCTATCATAACTTTTACATTCTTCCCCTTATCCGGCACAGTTCCCTAACCGATAAGAAATTATAGTTTCTGTAACCACTAATCGGGCCATTCCACAAATAGGTAATATTAGTTGATTATTAACCAAGGGGATAAAGCAGTGTCTTCTGTCGCGGGTGACGATTTAAATCGCGAGCGTAACGAAGGACTCGAGGTTTACTCCCGAGCGTAGCGAGGGTGTTAAAAACTTAAATCACGAGCGAAGCGAGGGATTTAAGACACATTCTCTCCCTAGAGGATGAATGAAATTCAGTACAACATTCTCTCCCTGTTTTTAACCAGATTAAACCCAGATTAAAAATGACTATCGTTATGTTCGATTTTTGAAGCATAGAATGTCACTTTTTTGAGCAAGTGGTACGAAAAAATTATTTTGTGACAGACTGACATTCAGTTTCTACTTAAGTGAGATGAACTTAAAAACCCGGAATGGGAGACCTGCAAGAAATGTAAGACAAAAAGAAGCTTTCAGCAACTTTAGCAACTGAATAAAAAATAAAGAACTTTGAAACTTTTTTTTACGTGGTAAAATCATCAAATGAGTCCTCGCACCCAGAGCAGGGCGGGAGGGACTGTCAGACTTGTACTGACTAAAATCCACAGTGTCCTTCCTTTACATTCCGGGGTCACGGCAATTCGTACGGGACCTAGAATTTTGATACTATACAATGCTTAGTGAGTATCAAAATTCTTTAGTTTTTTTATGCAGTTACAGACAGACAGTCAGAACGCAAACGTACCTAATAAGCTGACGTAGTAGTTTAGATAAACGTTTTAATCTCTAGACCCTGTGACTCGGGCACGCCGCAATCGCGGCGGTAAGACCCCTCTTTGAGGAGTGGCTGGATAGGCGTCACGGCGTCCTTACCTACCGCATGACGCAGGTCCTCACCGGACACGGATGTTTCGGGAGGTTCCTGTGTCTGATAAGGAGGGAAGAAACGCCTGGGTGTCACCACTGCGAAGATCGTCCGTAGGACACGGTGGAGCATACGGTGTAGGAATGCCCCGCTTGGGCAGAGCACCGCCGTGTCCTCACGACGGCGATTGGCGGAGACCTCTCGCGCCCGGCATTGGTCGAGGCCATGCTGCGGGGCGAGACGGAGTGGGAAGCGGTCGCCTCCTTCTGCGAAGCAGTCATGCTCGTGAAGGAGGAGGCGGGCCGCCTGAGGGAGAGGACAGCGTCCTCCCTCCACCCCAGCCGCAGTGGTAGACGCCCACGGCGTCGGACGTCGCGAGACGATCTCCGGCCACCGTAGGCGCGGGCATGCGGGCGGCGAGTAATGGGCGACTCGCTGTCCGACCATGGACCATGTCCGGGTCGACGGCGCGTTGTGTTCCACGCGCGCCTCAATGAGTGTCAGCATAGTTACGGGGCCTGTAGAGGGCCAAAGCCTGCTGGGGTCGCGGGACCAAGGGATTACCGTGACCCTAGTACGTAAAGGGCTATTGAAGGACACCGTGGATTTTAGTCAGTACAAGTCTGACAGTCCCTCCCGCCCTGCCCTGGGTGGGAGGACTCATTTGATGATTTTACCACGATAAAAAAAAGACCCTGTGACTGCGATCTTAATTATATCTCACGGACTTATAGCAATAGAGATTAAAAGGCTAAAGACATTACATGACAATGTCATACATTAAACAGTTATAAATAAAACAGAAATACCTTTCCATAATATGGTCTATGTGAAACACAAGTATAAACTTATATTTATTGTCTGTGTGAAATATGTTTCAGTGATTGTTATATATACAATATACTATTGACGAGAAAGGAAATGAAAGCTACGATGGTATCGGTGCATAATTGCAATGTTTAGATTAAATAGTTGATTAAACTAATGCGTTTGATACTGTTTGCAGTTAACAATATTGGTAGAACACCGGTTTTTTTTGAACATATAAATAAACACCGATAAGGTTGGTTAACACAAACTATTTGAATTAAATTACAGATTTGATTTTTGTTTTCAATAGGGTGTATCACAGGGATGTATTCTGAGCCCTTATCTAGCAGAACATTTCTATTGGCACTCTTTAAGTTAGTATTCAATATTCTACATCTTGAAAGTTAATGTCAATTCATTTGTTTTCTCCTTCACGACAAAGTGGACAGAGTTTATTTAGCTCAGTTTAGTCTTAATAGTGCTGATGCACTGTTCTGAGTTAGAAACCACGAAAGTGAAATGTCTAAGCTATGCAATGGTAAATTGCGGTGTCATTGCTTCATACTATCCCTTTCGTTTACTCATATTTTATGTCTTATAGTAAATCTCTTACTGCCATATTAGGAAAGTGTTGATAAATATTTACTCAATTGGCTTAATAAAATTTCATAGGTGTGTAACAATAATATGTTTAGAAAAGATTGTGTTCGACGAAATATGTATAGAAATATACTAGTTTGTTTTTAATTAATTCTGGGATAAAATTGTAGAATTTATAAAGCTGAAGAGTCGTTTTTTTGTTTGTTTGAATACAGAAACTACTGGTTCGAAAGGATTTTTTTTCTGTTGGATAGTCCATTTCTCAAGAATATAGGGTACATATCGTCACACCACGACCAATAGGAACCGAACAGCTAGTTTATTTGTAAGAAATCAACAAATTTTGTCGATTTTGGTAATTATTTCAGGTTAAGGGTATCAACGTAAACCAGAAAAAAAACATATACTGACAGTGTTCCACATTTTTAAATATTAGTGGCTATGGATTTAAAACAATTCTATTCGAAATTCAATCACCTTTTCTAATCCAGCGTTGTCAAAATCGTTGAGTCACTTCGTGTCCTACCGTGAGTCTCGGCACGAAAGCTTTTTGTCTCAATTTCTATCTGGCCAGACATAATTAAACTGTGTCGTCATGTTGCCAGCCTTGGGTCGCGGTTTCTCCTGCCTAATGGCTTCTCTGAGGTAGACCGTTAATGTGAAGCGCGGTATGAATCAGTACCAACCTAACTACCTGTATAAGCAGGGATTGTCCCAACGCGTATGAGGTGACAAAGATTTTGCAACTTTATCTTTTGGCACATTGAGATTCTTGGCAAAACTATCACCAATTATACATATACTTAATGTCTAGAATTTATCTATAAGTATGTTTATCCATTTTGTCAGAGTGCTTCTTATCAAAATGGATTCATTTAAATTAAGAAAGTTTTCAATATTTATGCTTTATAATCTTATTACTGGAGTAAATCTATAAGTTTGTAAAAAATATTAAGAGAGAAACAACTTTATTCAATTTTGAGAAACATTAATTGTAATCAGGCAACCGACCAATTCTAAGAATACTAAGCATATAGATGTTTAAGACTTATTAAAGCAGTGGTTATTTTAGTTAAATACAAAATATATAAGCTTGCAGAACTGGTTTCAAGAACGTTTCATTAACAACTACAAAGGATGGCATTTAACGTTCAGAAAGATTTGTAACAGTAGTTACTTGTAAGAAACTTGTTTTAACTATTTTTGGAATTTTGGGGATTTTGACAACACAATATATTGTTCATATCTCATTTACCATTCTGTAAACAACCTTTAATTAATAATATTTGATGATTTTTGAATTCATTTTCACTTTGAAAGACTGGTTAAACCAAATTCATTTTATTTTAATTGCGAATTTCGAAATTATCCGGAAAATCCGGAGGTCGCGGTTCGAATTTTTATTTCTACAGGAAATCTTTAAAGTTTATTTAATATTTTAACAATAGTTATATTATTATCGTAACTTTCCCTTACTACAATGCCTGTTCCTATATTACGTTTCTAACAATGAACTCAAGTGTACGATTAAAATACTACAATGTAATTATCATTCAAGATTAATATAATATGAGTACCACTCTATTCAAAACAAAGAACGAGAAAACTTGAAGTATTGAGAATTCAAAAGGTTTTATGATACTCCGGAAGGGATTTTCCAATATACGACGGTAGAGCTTTGTTACTTACGGAGCGTAAATCGATAAGTCGGGGAAGCTTTAACAAAGAACATTATGCATCAGACTTATCAATTAAAACTTCACGTTCAGAAACTTATTTGCTATTTTGCGAGATTTAGAACCTTTTTTTTTAGCGTGGTTAAATCATCATGTGATTCCTCCCATCCAAGGCAGGGCACGAGGGACTGTCAGACTTTTATTGACTAAAATCCACCGTGTCCTTCAATAGCCCTTTACGTACCGGGGTCACGGTAGCTCGTTAGTCCCGTAGACCATGGCAGGCTTTACCCTCTAACGGGAAATAAATCATCATAAGTCAAACCAGGGATGTTGCCTAGCAGGCATTGCACAGAGGGTCTCTGGTTGTCCTCTTTATGTGCTGACGGTGACCACTGGGGTGGTCGTAATGAGGTAAACGTTCCACACTCCCCGGTCTTATCCCCCAAGACCGAGCGCCTTTTATTTTTCCCTTAGAGAAAAAGGTCAACACTAAAAACTATACAAAAAAATTGTGCCATTTTAACCAATCACTTGTTTAAATGTTGATACTCGTAGTGTAAGTGTTGGTCCCGGCTGTCATTTGTTGATCTTCGTTACTGTTAGTCAGAAGCACATAAGTCTGACAACCAGTCTTACCATGGGGTATCGTATTACCCAGTTACTGGGTTGTGGAGGTCCGATAGGCATTCGCTCCATGTAAAATACTGATATTCAGCTGCATCTGGGTCGATTGGAAGCCGACCCCAATAAAGTTGGGAAAAGACTAGGTAGATGATGAAGAGTGTAATTGAAAACAGACTTTAGAATCGATTGTGATAAGGAAAGCGAAAACCCGGAAAATTAATCTAATAGCATTTTTTTTAACATGTTTTTTTTAATTCTTCGACCAGTAGACAAACAGGTAGACATACGGATACCCCACCGCGAAACAAACACACAATATTGTCACATTTGTCACTACTTCCCACACGAGGACAATGCATGGTAAATATGAAAGTTATGTTTTGTACATCTTTGTTTAGACAATCATTGATGCATGAAATACGAACGGAAATAATAGATAGTACGTTGACTACCGAGTTTAACACCTAAGTAAAGTAATTAGAGACGTTGAAGAATAATCATTGTCTTGTAGCAATTAATTACCCCGTAGCAGTGGCACATCTAAGACAATGGTTGTAAAATAAACAATAACTATTGAAACATTGACACAGTCTTATACAAGTCATCATCAAATAACCTTAATTGAATTTTTTCAGGAGTTTGATACAGAGCATTCACTTATAACGAGCATTCTTGCGAATGTTACATTACAGAAAAATAAATGAGAGCGCTTTAGCGAGCATTCTGGCGAGCTTCTTGTTGAAGTGATTGCCAAGTCTGACACCTTTACGAAGAAAATTTTTTGACGAGTAACTACTAAAGCGTTTACTAAAATGATCATGTAAATGTTCGTAACTATGTTTGGTTCCACGATTGACTCTGTTCGACAAAATCAAAAACTGCGAATGCTCGATGTTCTGTTACAAGTGGATGCTCAAGTCTATCACCATCTCAACAGGTGGTAATATCAGATTCTACGCCAATTTACGTGCGTATGAATCGTAATTACGTTTCAGCACCTTTTGCTAATTAATATGCTTACATACTAAAACGTTAAACAGGTGCTTATGTGAGTAAATACACCTTAGAAACGATTACGATCTGACTACCAGTATTGTTTACGACTATAACCGTTTGACGACCAGAAAGTGCAATGCCGTTAAGCGTCCTAATAATGTAGTAGCGTGCGACACATATCGGCAAAAATAAATGCACGTGACTATCGTTATTAATATGTAGCGCAGTGAATCGCCTGATTCACCATGCTACCTTTAGTGCCGAGTTGCTGACATCTCCGCGAATGTCCGACATTTTACCACCTATTGTGGCAGCGGATATTTTGCACAGCAATCACGATCGGATCTATGTAGCACTAACCTTCTTCATGATCCTGATCTCCTAGTACTTTCTGTTCAGAATCTACATCGTGTTCTCATTTTCTGTAATGTTGTGCTTGGATGTTATTATTTATTTTTTCTGCTATCCGCGCGGATAAAAAGCAATGTGGCTCATTTGACAGTTATCAAAAATTAATTGTGGTGAACTAACACATACTGTTTTTCGTGATGGTAGCTTTGTGTAACAACCCTGCTCAAATATGTTCGACCTATGGTATTCCAAAAAGTTAAATGATACGTTTAAATGCAACCTGCCATTTTAACTCCTAAAAGGTAATTAGACCGAAATACTGCATTTTGAATTGGTTAATTTGTCCATTACGGGAAAGTATAAATATTTATACCCCGCTTTATATGCCCATAAATTGCAAAGCTTTTTTCCTCTTCACATATTCTTGATCAGCGGGAAATATCGGTTGCAGCTATATGTTAGTATTGCTTGCTCCAAATGGGGTTTCTCCGGAAATGGACAACATTAAATAATTCAGCCCCTTTTGATCGTAGCTCCACAAACAAAGCTTTTGTACATTTTAGATGAGCTGACGTAGTTCATGAGTTGTTTGAAAATACAAAAGAGAGATAATACAATTTAAGATGATACGTTTTGCATTTCTATCGTGTGATCTTTAATCTAAAGATATAAACAAAAGATTCGTCTGAAGTTTAATGTGTTCGTGTATAAAATGAAGTAAACAATGAAATCTAAACTAATATTATCAAGCTTGTTTGTTTGAACGCGCTTATCTCAGGAATAGCTGGTTTGAATAAACAAAAAAAAACATTTTGCGTTGGATAGTCTTATTTATCGAAGAAGGCTGCTTAAAGCTATAGCGGCACGCTACGACCAATAGGACCGAACAACGGGGGTGAAACCACGGGGTACACTTAGTATTTCATGTACCAGGATCACATAAAGTTGCAGGCTGCAGTATTAGCATATTATAGTAGTCCAATACTTGTGGATAGGATTCATTTGCATGGAGTGCACATAACCGGCGGCGCAACTCGTCTACTATTAACCTTCGAGTTTACTGTGTTTTGGTTTAAGTGTAGTGGCTGTATGATACTCAAAACTTTAATATACTCAAGTATAGAAGGCTTAGTGGATGTGATCTAAAGGGATTTGCATATTTAGTACATCATTACAAAATAGTATAAGACAAAGTCGCTTTCCGCTGTATGTACCTATGTATGCTTAGATCTTTAAAACTACGCAACGGATTTTGACGCGGTTTTTTTTAATAGATTGAGTGATTCAAGGGAGGTTTATATGTATAAAACATGCATAATATAGTAGAGATTACACCCGTGCGGGACGCTAGTTAAAGATAAAGAACATAGGTAGGGTACAAGCAATCTAAGGGCCGCATTTAGAGCTCTAAAGATATCAAATGCATTTTAGTAATGACATCAGTGATTGATGTGACATGCATGATGCACCATCACCTACGCATACAGATTCTGATGAATCAGCTGATCTTAATGATTTATTTACGAGCTTTAAATTAACTTCACGTGTCGTTCTTAAATAAACACAAACCCTAACGTGGGTAATGAATAATGATACGTGTCATTTAATTTTTTTTCTCGCGTCAGGTTTATCAACTTCAAGAAGATATTTACGATGAAACACCCGGTACTAGGAAACACCTCTTCTTTACAAGATTATGCGCAAACTGCACATTTTCCTTATAGAAGGGCCGGGCCTTTACGTGTTTCGACATAAACTGGTGTTAACTACACGGTTACGCATTATTAACAGGTTTGGTGGAATATTATGCATGTAATCTTGTGCAGGCCGGTTTACGACCAGGAGATTTGGATACTGTCGATAATGTCACGAAATCAGGGGACCAAAATCGGCAACTAATGTGCAAAATATCAGAAAGAAAAGCGCTTGAGTCTTATTTTAGTCATTTTTGTCTTGTAAATCGTTACTACATTTTGACCGTGACCTTATGTTACAAAATTGACCTTCTGTCAATTTTATTTTGTCAGAAGGTCAGGTTTTTTATTATAAATAATTAGTCCTGTTTACGAGAAAAACGAGAAAATAGATTTATTGATTACATAGATATTCTTATTTTGGTTAGAAAATCCAAAGAAATCATTTACATAGCGATTTTTATTACTATTTGTTCTGTCTACACACACACACAAACTACCTTTTAGAGACTGCTGTGTATTTATTTTGTCTTAAACCGGTCTTGTTCGCGGTTAATGATGTCATAATTTGATGAACGTGTTTTTAATTACCTCAATTTAAAATCAGTTTGTATGTCCGTGATTATTATTTGTGGGAAGCATTCAATCATTATATACATATTAGGATTATCCAATGTGCAGTGAGACGTCACTGGTTAGGTAATTATATTAAAGAAAATGGGGAAAAGCAATAACCGTCTTACGACAAGAAGTTAAACATCTGTTGAACACTTTTCTACAAAAAAGGAACTGTTAAACGACCGATATATCAATGTGACATTTTTAGACGAGTGTTTAACAGATGTTTAACTTTTTTGTAGTAAGACGGCAAGTGCATACATTGAAAACCACAGGTAGCACACGCACGGAAAATTCTTAGATCTCTATCTTTCGAATGAATTTAATTATTACACAAGAAATTAGAATGAAGTAATCTGTTACCACATTAGTTAACCCAAACTTATCTGAAGGTCGTGATAACGCCTAAACTAGGTTACAAAAAAAACGTCGGGAAAAATACGAGGTATCGACATTTAATTATTGTAAGTGTAATATGGTTTGGTCGCGGTACTAAGGAATACCGTGACTCCGGAACGTAAAGGGCTATTGAAGGGCACCATGGATTTTAGTCAGTACTCAGGACAGGACAGGAGGGACTGTCAGGACGCATTTGATGATTGTACCACGATAAATAAAAAGTGTAATATGGTTTATTTAGTTATAACTTAGTTTAAATTCTGATAATATGGCAAAATGACCGGTAATTAGGTATAGGTTAAGTTGGTAAATAAAACATACACAAATAGCTTGTTACCAAGAAACAGATTTCAAACACGGAATACAAAAAAAAATTCGCCCAAGATTAAAAAAAATTAGCTACAATGACAGAATCGCATTGACAAGTCGTGCCTTTCCCTTTATGGTCAATTTTTTTTTTAAGAACTGTCTTTTTCTGACACTGCTTGAACTTGAATGTAGACATGACATTTTATTCAACAAAAAGATTGGTTCATTACACAACACAAAGACAGTCATAATAATGTTATGTTATTTAGTAAAGCGTGACCATCGTTATGTTAATGATATAACGTCTATGTAATCCCACGTAATACCTGACCGTGACAGCTCGTGAACTTTATGTTGTATGAGGATATCTATCGGTTAAGGATATGAGGAAAAACCTAATCTGTCATCAAGATTCTTAATTGTTTTCTTTGGTTTCATTAACGGATACTGTACCACTTCATTATTTTTTTTTTGTTAATAAAGTGACCCACTTTGCTACAAAAACATGTGGTGCAATTAAATTACATAAATTGTACATTTTTTTACTTTGTAATATCGTCTTATGAGTCCTCCCACCCAGGGCAGAGCGGGAGGGACTGTCAGACTCGTTTTGACTAAAATCCACGGTGTCCTTCAATATATATATTCATTCCCCTCTAGAGGTCGTGCAACGCTAACATTCGTTTCGTATTTTTATGATATAAATAAATCAAAACGACAGTGTTTTGAATTGAAAATTAGCCATATAGTGTCATAACTGAACTGTGAAACTGTGCAAGTGTGGACGAAAAACAATACTTGAAGTTATAACTTTAATTTGCATTTTAATAAACAGTGACTAAACTGGTGTTAAGTGAGTGTGAAAATACCACTTTTCGACTGCATGGCGACTTAATATTGCAAATAACGGGATTTATTGTAATATTGTATCATTCTGGTGCCCTACTGAACAGTGTTTTTTCTTAGTAAAACGTTAAAAAGTACTTGTAATAAAAGTGACAAGACACGTGGTTGAATAGCAACTAGAACAAAGAACTGACCTTTGAACCATATGTGATCACATGTATTTGCTTTGATCTTTAACTGTACCACTATTTACATTCAAAAACACAAATACCGGCTGGTTCGGTGGCGACGTGCCTTGACCGCGACGCAGTGTGGCGCCGGTTCGCACCCCGACATCTGCGTTACTTTTTGTGAAATCTCTAAATTGTATTTTCTACATAACTACAACGAAATAATATGGAACATCAGCGCACTCCTCCGAATTTCTGTGAATCAAAGTTGACACAATCATATTCGGACTCCGCTTTAAATACTCCTGATACCGTTGAAGGACAGGGTAATATTAATATCACTAGAGGATACAAACGTAGACTTGACACTGAACATTCGGAATGTATTGAGACTATAATGTCACAAATGAAGTCAATGTTTACATCATTCCAAGATCAGCAAAATCAGAAATTCGACGCTCTGAACCATTCACTTAACATAATCAAAGAGTTGCACTCTGAATTAAAGAAATCGATTGAATTTGTCACAGAAAAGTATGATGAATCGCTATCAAAAATTACGCTACTCCAACAAGAGAACAAAAATGTCAAAAATCAAATTTCTTTTCTTGAAATGAAATTGGAACATTTTGAAAAAACATCAAAAGCCTCGACCTTGGAAATTCGCAATATTCCTAAGTCAGAACCAGAAACAAAGGATAAACTTATAAGCATAGTTCTGGAACTGGGTTCGGCGATTCAACTTTCCCAAAATATAAACAAAAATGAAATTCGTGATATCTACAGAACGAAATCAAAAAATGAGGCCGTTGTAGTTGACTTTACAACGGTCTCCAGAAAAACAGAAGTTATTAGTTCTGTGATCAGGCATAACAAGTTACAGAAAGAGAAGAAAGGACCGCAATTAAATACCAACGACATCAAAATTATAGGTGCTTCCCGGAACATTTATGTATCAGATTCACTGACTGTAAAAACACAACATCTATTTTACTTGGCCAGGCAACTTACGAAAACACATGGACTTCATGGCTGCTGGATATCTTTTGGAAAAGTATACATAAGAAAGAATGAGGGTAGCTCACCCATTCTTATCAAAACTCCAGAAGATTTGGATCATATTCTATGACTGATCATGTTTTTAGTTAAAATGTTTGCTATTATTTTAAAAATATGTTTTAAAAATTATGTTATTACACTATACATTACACTCCTCACCACTCTATTCCCCTACTCACCAAATAAACACAAAAATACAAAAAAACACAAACACGATACATACTCTCACATATATACAAAAGCATGTTTCATCTGCGGAGAGATAAACATAAGTTCATAGTGGTTACGTGCTATGATCTCTGTGAATTAATTTTGCTTTATCTTGTCCCTAGTCTGCCGAATATTTGCGTTAGCTATTTGTACGTTGCAACTGATATCCTATCCTTATTATTAAACAAAATTGAAAATAATCTTAATATACCTTGGTCTAAGTTAAATTGCCATTCTAAAATATTATATAACTTTCGCAATGGCTAATGAATTATTAAACAATATTGATCAATTCAGCATGTCTACCGCAATAAACTGTAACCCAGAAGGCTGTACTGATTATATATCAACCTCTAATGACTATTTAAAAGTTATGCAACAGAATATACGAAGCATCAATCACAATTTTAATGAAATTTCTGTGCTTCTTAGGAGATTAAACTTCAAATGCGACGTCATTGTGTTGACTGAGTGCTGGCTTCGTCAGGTTTCAAATCTTCCTACAGTAAATGGCTATAACTCTTATAAAACCTACCGTAACTTTAATCAAAATGATGGAGTGGTAGTAATGGTTAGTAATGATCATAGTTATACAGTGGAAGAACCAATGATGCTTGATTGTAATTGTCTGATCATTAAAATTGGCACCAACATAGTTATTTTGGCAATATACAGGTCCCCGTCTTTTAAAAATCTAGATACCTTTCTGCAGTCACTTAATGATGTCCTTGAACCTTTACAATCTTTCCAAAATATAATTATTGTGGGTGACATTAATATAAATATCCTGAATGCAGATTCTAATGTGTCGCTATATCTTGACATTACTTCATTTCATGGTCTACTTCCGGCACATAATCTTCCTACTAGAGGAAAGAGTTGCCTGGATCATGTATTTACTAAGAGCAAAATGCAGGCTTATACATTTAACCTTGAAACTTCAATAACTGATCATAATGCTATCTTATTTTGTCTTAAGTATGGTGGCTCAAAGAAACTCTTAACCAAAAAAGTAACTAGGAAGCTGAATTGGGCCGAGATCATTTCCGACGCTGAAAAATTGGATTTTAGTCAAGTTTATAATGAAGACGACCTAAATCAGGCATTCAATACATTTGTCAAACTAGTATCTGACTTATCAATTAAACATTTGACTATAATTAAGATGCCACGAAATAAAACCGCCTTAAAACCATGGATAACACCGGGACTATTAAGGTGCATTAGACATAGGGACAGGATGCATATTAAAATGAAAAAGGAACCACTTAATGAAATCTTAACCATAACATACAAACGATATAGAAACCATTGCAAAAATCTTCTTAAAAAACTAAAACGACAGTATGAACAAGAACAACTAAAAATGGCTAAAGGTAACCTAAAATTGTTATGGGATTCTATTAAAACTATAACAAATCATAACAAAAATCTTGATCCTCCCAAAGAACTTTTATACACAGATCCAACCTCTCAATTGTCTATTGATAAAGTCAATACCTTCTTTTCTACAATTGGAGAAGTGTTAGCTCAGCGTATTCCCTCAAATGTTCCACCTTTCAATGATTTGGGTAAAAAAGAAACCCCTAGTAACTCCTTTGTACTACTTAAAGTTGACATTATGGAAGTTAAAACTACTATCTTAAATCTAAAAACTGGTTGCTCACCTGGATGGGATGCCATCTCGTCTAAGCTATTGCAAAGTGTTGTTGACTTCGTAGCTCCGGTCATCACTTATCTCATTAATCGATCTTTTGACACTGGCGTCTTTCCGAAAGCACTAAAAAAATCAATTGTGTACCCCATTTATAAGGCTGGAGATAAAAGCTGTGTCAACAACTACAGGCCTATTTCTATTCTTACTTCACTCTCTAAAGTTTTTGAACGTACCATTAATCATAGATTAATTAAATTCCTAGAGACACAAAAAATACTTGCTGACACACAATATGGATTTCGGGCACACAAGTCCACTAATGAGGCTATTCACGTTTTTACTGACTTCCTGGTTAAAAGCATGGACGAAAACAAAAAATGCCTTACTATCTTCCTCGACCTGGCCAAGGCTTTTGACACAGTTTCTATCCCCACCCTAACTCGCAAATTAAATGAGATGGGAATACGGGGAAATGAACTCAAATTGTTAAATGACTACTTATCAGAACGTTCTCAGAGTGTAAGAATCGGTGACTACTTGAGTAACGAACTTCCTGTCACGCACGGCGTTCCTCAGGGCAGTATTCTTGGCCCTACGTTGTTTCTATGCTATATTAATGAGCTATGCCAACTTAATTTACAAAAATGCAGAATAATATCATACGCTGACGATACAACTCTTACTTTTACAGGCGACTCTTGGGAAGAAGTTTATACCCTAGCTCAAACTGGCCTAAACATAGTCTGTCACTGGCTTGCTGCAAACGCACTTACATTAAACGCAGATAAAACTAAATACATTCCTTTTGCAATCAGAAGCAATGAATCACTCTTACAAGATAAGCCTCCCATTTATGTTCACAACTGTTCATTTCCACCAACAACTCCCTGTAGCTGCGCAACCATACAACGTACAGAAACTATTCGTTATTTGGGTGTAACCATCGATAAAAAATTGTCTTTTGATGAACACATCCACAATCTATCCAAAAGAGTACGTAAAGTTATTTACATTTTCAGGCAGCTTAGACACGTAGCTGATGGCAAAATATTAAAAATGGTATATATTGCTCTGGTTCAATCTATCCTGGCATATTGTGTAACTACTTGGGGAGGTGCCGCTAAAACTAAAATGCTTGAAATAGAAAGAGCCCAAAGACTGATACTAAAAGTCGCTCTCTCTAAACCACGCCTCTTTCCAACTACAGCACTATATATAGAGGCTGAGGTTTTGACTGTGAGACAAATTTATATCGTCTCTACTGTACTACGCCAACATTCAGAATCAACCTCTTTTGATCTATACAAATTAACGACTAGAAGGTATCATTCAATATGCAATACAAACAAATTTAAAACAGGCTTTGCCCAAAAATTCTATTCATTTCGAGCACCTCGGCTGTACAATAAATTAAATAAAGAATTAGATATTTTTAATTTAAATAAAAACAAATGTAAAACATTAATTACAAACTATCTGCTTAAACTCGACTACATGAAAACGGAAGAACTCCTCGTCGTAAAAACGTAAAAACAAAAAAAAAAAAAAAAAAAAAAAAAAAACTTGAGTTTTCCCACTAACATGTACCACACAACACTACAACATATAACACAACGGAACACCACACAACGCATCACCACACAACACAACCCCACACACAGGTAACACATACTCAACACGCTCAATGCATCTAAAACCTTACTACACTGCACAGAAAAATGTTCATTCTTTTTCTCTTTATTATTCTTTTTTTTTTTTATGTATTTTTTTTCTTCCAACAATATTGCGTCATAACTGCATTGAACTTAAAATTTAATCTTGTAATTACGCAATCTTTACAGTTAATGATTATAGTGTTCTGATACCATTTTCCCTGTAGGGGGGAGTCCCTGGTGTCCTAAAATACAGGTCATGGCCTAGTTTAGGCACCAGTCTCCCACAAATTACATATTTACCATAACTTAGTTATATTTTAAGTTTTACCTCCTAAGTGTTGTTTGTGGAAGAAAATAAATATTTTTATTATTATTTATTATTATTATTCCTTTATGTACCGGGGTCACGGTAATTCGTGAGTCCCGCGACCCCAGCAGGATGTAATATGTCGGCTACGTTGTCTTTAAGGTGTTCCCATAACCTTACATAAGTTATGAAGGTTACTTATCATTATTTTGATTTCTGTAAGGTTGTGTTCGTTAGAGAAAACTTCAAAAATATCATATTTTACTTAGATATTTTATGACAAATCTTACCGACTATCCTAAAAAAATTCTCACACCTAATATTTTCTTGACATTTTCCTAATGTCAGTAGTTATGTCGTAGAACATAAACAATGAAACATAAACACACTTAGCACTGCGGAAACCAACTAACAAGGTATTTTTTATGACCTCCAGCTCATTAAGAAACAAAAAGATCCCTATTATGAATCATTCGTTACGATAGCTGCGGTCACGCTACCGAGTTTCCTTTCGATTCGATAAGTTACGTGCGATACGTAACACATGAAAGCTACTGAGTCAAAACAATTCCTTGTTTTCGCTGTTTTATGGTCCGGTGGAAATCTCTATGATAGTTATAGTATACTGATACATATTTTATACAAACTTTAAAATCCCTGTTTTTCGAAATTATGGAATTAAATTTCGCATAATAAGCAGGATACATAGGATACGTTCTAAATAGTACGTAAAAACATGTTCGAAAATCTAGTGTTTCAGTTAAATTAGACAGATTTTAATTATTCCATAGAAACAGAATTTTGTGTTTATTTTTTCTTTCGAAATGTTTTCAAAATATAACAAATTTTAAAAAAAAATGTTTGAATGTAGAATATAAAATATAAGTTTTTACATATTCATTCATTCATGGAAACTATTAAATTAATATACCTATTGTTAACTGTGGTCGCTAATGACCTTAGATGTTGAAAAGCGACCTTAAATAAGTAAATTTAAAAAAAAATTGTTTTCGAAAATGTTTTCTTCAAAGTTTTTAGTTTTGTTTTTTTTTTTGTTTCTTCTGTTCAGCTATTTCGGAAAAATGATTTGATTTGGATTGTATGAAATTTCGTACTTCTCTCAACAATTTAAGGTGACAGTAGCTTACCAACTCGTATTTAACTCGTGTTTTAATATCGCACGTGTTAGTATGAGAATGCGATACTTTCTCTGTTCTCGTTATAGAATAGGTTCCGAGAAACATTGTTTTTATGTGGACGCGTGCGATAAATGTGTTTCCCACGGCTGTCACGAGTTTCCTCATGGCTTTATAAGTACTCGTTTCATGGTTTATTAGAGACAATTAAAGGACTTTTTTTTTATCGTGGTAAAATCATCAAATGAGTCCTCCCACCCAGGGCAGGGCGGGAGGGACTGTCAGACTTGTACTGACTAAAATCCACGGTGTCCTTCACTAGCCCTTTACGTACCGGGGTCACGGTAATACCTTGGTCCCGCGACCCACAATTAAAGGACTAGGACTAGAAAATTATGTATGTACATTTTTGCCACGCAATGTTGCCACTGCTGGGAAAAAGGAGTCTATGAGAGGGCCAAGGGCACGAGACTGTCTTAAAATGACATCGTAGCCCTGGAACGCAAAGGACACCTGAACAAACAGAGCGCATTTTCAGTCAGTAAGAGTCTGGTGGTCAGTCCCTTTGGTTCAGTTAGAGCAAGTGGATGATTTGATGATTTTACCTTCGCAAAAAAGGGGCAAAATTAGAGGTATAAATATATCCTTAATCCCTAAAATTGTTTCTGTCCTATCATAGATAGGCACTGCATTATTATGTCATTTACTTATTCAGGCATCTCAGTTCTGGAGCAAGTTTCATAAAAGTTCTAGACCGCTCATAAAATATAGAAATGTATGTATTCATTTGATTAATATCAGACATGATTACATTTTAATATGGAAAATCCAATAATAGTATCTATGGAAAAATAAAGCTTAGTAACAATTAAACATGTGTAGGTAACACATAAATAAGCAGTTAATAAATAATACTCGTACAATCAATGCATTATTTGCCATACATTATGGAAATATTCTATAGAATAATAAATTAATTCATAAACAACTGTCTGTCGCGATGCAACTCAATCACCACTATTGTTACGCAAATAAATTATTGCAACAATATCAAAAAAACAAAATTCCTATTTCATGAGTGTAGTTTAAAAAAAAAAACCACAAGTGTGCAGTAGGCCGACGGACGTCGCCAGACGATCTCCGGCCACCGTAGGCGCGGGCATGCGGGCAGCGAGTAATGGGCGACTCGCAGCCCGACCATGGACCATGCCCGGGTCGACGGCACGTTGTGTTCCACGCGCGCCTCAAGGAGTGTCAGCAAATTGACGGGGCCTGTAGAGGGCCAGAGCCTGCCGGGGTCGCGGGACTTACCCATCACCGTAACCCCGGTACGTAAAGGGCTAGTGAAGGACACCGTGGATTTTAGTCAGTACAAGTCTGATAGTCCCTCTCGCCCTGCCCTGGGTGGGAGGACTCATTTGATGATTTTACCACGCAAAAAAAAAAAAAGTGTGCAGTAGGCCAAAAACAATAATCAATTCTATGTATGTAATGTTTGCGGGGGAATACACTAGTGTTATGATGCGGTGCGCGTGCTCCGGTCTGGTTCTGTTTCCCTTCATTGAATTGGTAATAAGTTAATTGTTTAGCTGACGTCCGGTGCAGCGCACGTTGTGTTGAGCTGGTGAACCTTCTGATGCATCGACTCCTTACTTAATAAAGATTAACCAAGCTTTAATGTTCCCTCTGCTGACACAGGCCTGCTATCTCTGAGAGATTGTCAATGTCTTTTAATTTTGGTTCAATGACATTTACCTCACAATGTTTTCCTTCACCTTCAAAAAGATTAAATAGTGCGTCGACAAAGGAACGCACGGATAGTTTTAATTCTACGTTGTCAATTGTTTCTTGCGCGAACTTGCATGCCTATTCAGACAGTTGTCGGCACGGTACAACGTTAGCTCGTAGGTCGCACTCAATACCCTATTCCGGCGTCGTATATGTATTTTAGAATATGACAAGAAAGGAGTTTAAACAGCAATTACGATTTAAGCCATAGAGATAGTATAATCTAATTTCCTATTTTACTCTAATAGTTAATAACTTAAATGTTTTGGGAAACAGGGAAAAGTATACGGACTTTAGATATAAGGTTAAAATGAGAAAGTCAGGAACAGATAAAGACAGCAGTAATAAACCGGCCGCGACCACCACAAATGTTCTCATATTGTGAAATGTATGAAAGTGCAATCGTATTCACTGAATTGTTTTGTCTCAGTTACTTTGTTGCACTTCAATTCTATGTTTTTTATTTGGATAAGCCTCTTTTTTAAGTTGAAAATCATTGAATGAGCATTCCGCCCGGACTGTAAGACTCATACCGCCTGATTACAAAATGCAGGTTTAAATTTCATAAAACAACAGTTTACACAATAAGTTATTATAAATCTTGGTTTTTGCGATAAACCATTGAGGTAACTAAACCATGGTCTAACAGCCATAGCCGTCAAAGGTGTGCCAAAGTTTCTCATAGCAGCTTTTTCATTGTGTTGTTGTTTTGTGTTATGTTCACTTAAAATAGATTTAAACATGGTAGATTTCATTGTTTAGATATTGATTCAAATGACGATACTAAGTAGTCGACGTTTTATCTACATATTGTAATATGGAAAAATTTAAACCATGGTTCTGCAGATAAGCCTGGACTTGATAGTCCAGGTTTAAACCAAGGTTTATTTCGTTTTTTGTAATAAGACCGATACTGACTAAGCCATGTCAGAGGGTTGTGGTGTTACCTAAGGTGGCTTTATTAAGATTGAGCATATTCTCACACGAAAAAGAATAGATTGACTAAAATCCATCGTGTTCCTTTAATTGCCCTTTACGTTCCAGGATTAACTATTACGAAAGTCCCACGTCCCCGAAGGGCTCCCGCAAGGGCAGGCGTATGAAAAAGCCTGAGGAAGACTGGGAGCGAATGAACTAGTGTACCATTGACGGATGATTTAACCTCCACCATCTGTCAGACTGACATTGTCATCATTGCCAAGAAACAGCATTTAAACTTGGTTAGGGTGTGGTAATCACGTTCACTTTCAATAATTGAAAGTATTGTGTAGTTCGCACTTAAGCCTTTGTCAAACAGACAGGCGAGTTCGAAGCGATAACGAACCGATACGAGACGGCAGCCCAAATCGCTTTCGCTTTTATATGTGACTGGATTCAAACGATTCCATACATTACAAATAAACACGTCACGCTTCGCATTCGCCACGCCTGTCTGTTTGACGAAGCTTTAGTCAGAACAGCAAAATATTGTGTCTATATGTGTACGGTAATAGTTTAGCAGAAATTGTATGTATTTTATATACTGTATTTTATTGTCTTTTCTTTAAAACCATTTATTTAGATATTATTTGGTCTTGAAATTTCAAATCACAATAACTGATTTCTTTGATCATTGATCAATATTAATCATCGCAATGTTCTTGCGGCAAGCAATCATTGCAGCTATTTATAACTCATAATCTTTAGAAAAAAACCGAAGACACACAAGTGTTTACGCCTGCATACGGTGGCACACATATGTGCGCTTGCGCAACCATTAGATAATGTCCTCTCGACTTCGGACATTCTAATAAGAGAGTACTAGTCGCCATGCTCAAACAATTGAGCCTTGAAATGTGCAGAAAATACTGTCCATAATAATATATATTTTTTTTATAAAAAAACGCTGCTCCACACTAGGAATTTCTCCTGTGTCGTGGGTGTGTTTACAAACATACATACACAAACGACCAGACTTGTAGATCATACAAATATTTGCTCCGAGCGGGAATCGAACGCCAATCGTGCCGTCGAAATAACCGTACAGTGCGAGGATAATACTGTCTGTGAAAGTTATTAAACCTTTAAATATAGCCGCAACTCGAAAAAAACGCAAAAGTTAAATATATAAACCTTCGTACTCGATCAAATTCATCAGCAGATTTTTACTTCAGTAATATTTTTGACTAAAGCAATGCGGGAAAAGAGTTCATGGAAGGAATTGGCCTTTGCCCAAGTGTGTGACACAAGAAGAATTAAAAAAAAAGCGTTCATTAATTTATGTAGTAGGTACCTCATTAAATTGAATTAAAATTAATAAAATAACTAATTATTGTTAACCGTTACAAAATATTATATAAATAGCCATGCCCCTAATGGTGTCGTGATCATCAAATTGGAACCTTTGTAGTTCAAGAGCTGTTATGCAATGTCTAAGGCAATGACAAGCGTGGGTTTGATGCCAACTTGGGAAGTAAACAAAAGCCTACAATTGAATAGAAAGATCCCTAGAACATACATAATTTGTCGTAATTGTGAGAAAATTGACATGGACGGAGTAGAACCAAAAAATCGGTGACATATGACAGCTACCAACTCCTACTAGGCCCACATGGTGGATAGCAGACACCACATCCTCTCGCAATGGCCTGTGACCCAATAATGGGAGGAAGGAATTATGCTTTGCTATCCTTATGATAATATTATGTAAGCATTGTAATTTAAGATCTCTGTCAGATTATATAAATAAAAAGTAATTTATTATAAATTGTTTTAACAACAGAACCAGAAATTATGTTTATTGTTATCAATCTTTTTTTTTCACTGGTATCAAAGGAGCTGAAACTTTACAGCAGCTGTAAAAGCTTGAAGATTTGAAACTACGATCACGAAATCTAAATCTCAGTCTTATTCATCTTATAATCCAATCACAAACTTAATCTATATATATAAAAATGTTATGTTGGTTTGTGTATGCTTCAAAAACTCAAAAAGTTCTGCACCGATTGAGCTGAAATTTTAGTATGATATATAATCCGCATCAAGGATGGTTTTAATCTATTTTTTTTTTGAAAAAAACTTTTTTGTGCCACAGCGAAGCGGGGCAGGGTACAGCTAGTATATAATAAAATAATAACATCAATGTTGCAATATTCTCACTTAAAAGAACATTTTATTATTATTATATACACAAATTGATTGAATGAATAGAATATAATAATTTTGTTTGAATTGGTGTTACATTTTCGTATTTATTTTCAAAGCGAATAATCAGAAAAATATGAATTTATATCTTATTTCTGTTGCTCCTTTAAAAATACGTTAGATGACCGCAACATTTCCGGGATTTCTTCACTTTAATATTTTTATATATTAAGGTTTACGGTAAACAGAAGTAGACTGGTAAATCTATTTACAATAATGACTCTACGGAAAAATAATTTTTGGAACGTTCATTGTTTATTGCTAGTTTTGTTTAGTTCATTGATTTTTTTACTCGTAAATGTTTAATTCAGTCTAAAAATTGGTATTGTACTTATAACAATAAAGCAGAATATGAAAAATGAGTTTCACATATTATATTGTTAATACATTAAGTCAATTTAAGCGTTTAATAAACCAGATTCATGTTTTTTACTTGACGTGCATAATGTGGCCTAATTTTCGCTCTATTTACCTTTACAGCTTTTCATATTAATAAAAATAAACTTAAATACTCACATTGAAGGTATTCCACGTTATGTTCTACTTCAGGCAACAAATGCATGAAGGTTGTGGACAACAGGACACCACCACCGAACGACAGCAGGGTCATCACGACCCTGTTGGTGGCCTTCAGGTTCCCAGCATCCTCAGCCGACAGCCAGTGGAACCTCCTTGCCAGCAGCAGCGGGAACAGACCACAAATCATGGAGGCACAGAAGAGCACGGCCATGGATACCCCCTTGGCCAGCACAACACCCTCCGTTTCTTCTTCGACAGCATGTCGTATCACTGCATGCAGATGTTCCGTAGACATATTGGTACAAATTTTGGTCCCAACTGTAGTCACCAAAGCTCCTCCTACTTGAAGAACTCGCGTGTAAGTGGGTTGCAGCTAGGGCGCTTACCCTTTTATAGCGTGTAGTGCGATATCAGCAGTGTGCGCGTGCGCTGACCGAGAGCGCCGCGCCTGTACTATGCGCACAGAGCGCCGCGCCGGCCGGCTCGCAGTTCGTTCCACTCCCGCGCAGACTCCCGCGCACGCCGCACAGCCTTAAAACCCATGCGCAACATTCAGGTGGAATTGTTGCGAGCACGCATGTCAAATGTTTTATTATATGTTGTTTTTAATGTGAAATTTTTCGCATTCCGCTTACAAATTTTATCACCAAGTTTAATGATAATCATGTAAAAATATAACAATAGGTAACTAAAGTGAAGTGTAGTAAATTGTGCTGGAAAGTGTTATTTAAAATTATTATGACAAATTTATTAGCAATAGCTTTTTATTTGTCATGTCAAGTGTCTTTGTAACTCATCTAAGTGATACCAAAGACTTCGTAAAAACCATGCTGCAATTCTCATTGAAGGAATTGAGTCTTTATCATTTACGACGGAGTAGAGAAGTTTAATAAAAAATGAGGTACCTAGTGATAGTTCGGTAAATCATTATTTCTTCTCGCATTAGGCTACAACAAGTGATATCCATGTCTCTACCTTGATGAAAGCAGATTATACGCAAGGATTCTCACCAAACATGCTCAATACAAAGAAATATCCTTATAGTCAAGGATATATGCCCAAAACACCTTGTTCAATATTTACATTGACATAATAAGGAAACAATACATTTTAATTTTGCATTCACGTTTAAAACCTTTGTCAATGAATAGGTAGGTAAAGAACATGGTTCGTAGTTTTACATAATTTTAAGAAGCATAGTTTAGGTTTACTTTATATTGTGTATTAAAACAAAAGTCGTAGAATCATCATAACCCTGGGTCGGGTCGCCTTCCTGTCTTTCTTTGATTGGAATAATCCCACCGTATTATTTCAAAACCACTGCAACTCCTGAAAGCCAGAATCAACAGTGGCGACCATCAGAAAAGCGCCGAGATAATGAAGCTTGGCCAAGTCCCGGAATGTGAATTTAACTGTCTAATATTTAACTGTGTTGGATCCTGCAAAGAAATTAATCAGAAAAGAATTGTGGAAGAGTAGGAAAATACGTAGTTTCCACCAGTTTCCAGTCTTCCCTTCATATCAAGCAGGAGACAGAACAAAACATGGCCAACAGGTACAAAAGGTCATTTACATCTGGGATAAGCCCAGTTGCCTCTTACCACGGATAAAGATTGTTAAAAATTTTACAGGTCCTAAATTGTTAGTCTTGCTTTACTTGATTCCATTTAAAGGTATGACAACAATGCTTAGAATTTGTTCTAGTTTCCACAAGGTCCGTATAGTAAATGACTACGGATGTAGTCTTTACATTATGCAACATATTATTGCGTTAATTTTGCCATAACATACACTCCAATAAGCTTACTGTATTTTGCATGGTGTTAGACATTTAACGTCCTTATCACAAACTTCTCAAAAGACTCAAGCCCAAAAATAATGTAATCATTTTACTTCCTCATTTAACAGTTATCGTAGCCAAGACCTTGGGCAAGTATTTTTTTAAACAATTTATCTTTCAATAAACAATTAATTATCTATTTATAAATAAACAAATTGATGAATTAACATAACGAGCTAATGTCAATTCAAAACGTTTATGTAATTTGGTTGATTTTACAAAATCGGTTATGCATGTAGAGTTCGTAGCGATCTCGTAGCATATTGGCTACGCGCATTTGAATTGAATTCTCCGTATAAAAGACATTGTTATATGGAAATATTGTTTTTAATCAAATCAACGTATTGGGGGAATAAGATCGGGATAAAAATGGGTGAGGAGTAATAGGATACTAGAAAATAAAAAAAAATAACTTACGAGTATCTTTCCTATAAAACTTCTGCATTTTTAGGATCAAAAGAAAGAAAGAGACTAAGTTTATTTGGCAAGCCATGCACACAATTTTACCAAGAGAATACAATGGAAGCCCAAGGCGACGGACGTCGCCAGACGATCTCCAGCCACCGTAGACGCGGGCATGCGGGCAGAGAGTAACGGGCGACTCGCTGTCCGACCATGCACCATGCCCGGGTCGACGGCGCGATGTGTTCCACGCGCGCCTCAAGGAGTGTCAGCATAGTGGCCTGTAGAGGGCCAAAGCCTGCCGGGGTCGCGGGTCTCAGGATATACCGTGACTCCGTCAGTCAATTCTGACAGTCCCTCTCGCCCTGCCCTGGGTGGGAGGACTTATTTGATGATTTTTCCACGATAAAAAAAAGAGAATATAATGGAAAAGGAAGAACACAATAGTAGGTACCATGTGCCTATAAGAGTTTATCAATAAGTTCACATTGGAACGGAAGGGACTGTCGGATTCGTACTGTCTAAAGCCCACCCATTTCCTTCAATTATTTTGCCTCACGTAGCAATTTCAACAAATTAACTTCTAACTATAACATTATAAATATTTGTTACTCAATTAGGTCAGAACGGCAGAATTGATTTTGATGAAATATGGCTCAGAGATAAGTTATAGTATGATGTCATTAATACTGGAATTACGGTCCCGTGGGATCATTTTGAAGTTACACACGAGCGAAGCCGTCGCAAGAGCTAGTTTAGAATATACACTGCGAATGTATTTCCTTTCTCAGAAACCTTTGAGTGCGCAAACATAATGCACTTGTGCTATCCAACGCGCATGTTGTAATCAAAGTAAATAAGTTAAACGCATACTTGACACAGTTCTGCGTTACCGAGTCATTCAATGCGACAATGGGAACATTCGTCTTGTGTTCTCGTGGACTTAAAGTACCTACGGGAGAAGCTTGATAGTCAAGAAAGGCATGGTTGGTGAAATTACGTAATTATCTTTCTGTAATTTCACTGACCATACCATTTTATCCGATAAACATCATCAGCCTATAATCATCCCACTGCTGGGACACGGCCTCCCCTGTGAGAGGGAGTGGGCCATAATCCACCACGCAATTAGAATTTGGTTCCAGGACACGGTTTCCGCACGATGTTTTCTTTCACCGTAGCCAAAGGGTCGACGGCGCGTCGTGTTCCACACGCGCCTCAAGGAGCTGTCAGCAAAATTTTGGGGCGACTTAAGAGCGCCAAAGGCTGCCGGGGTCTCGGGACTAACGAATAACCGTGGCCCCGGAACGTAAAGGGCTATTGAAGGACACCGTGGATCTTAGTCAGTACAAGTCTGATAATCCCCCTCCCGTCCAGCCCTGGGTGGGAGGATTCATTTGATGATTTTACCACGTAAAATGGGGCAAGGGCATAAATATGGAAAATCCAAAATGGAGAGTGAAACCGCATTTTCACTAGGAGACATGTCGCGGAGACATATCGCTCAACATTCACGTGCACGTAGCATGTCTCAATTTCGTCATTACTTTACATAATTTGATCCGTATTAGTGACACTATCAAATGGCGTTATACTCGTAGTGCAGCCCTCGTTATATAGGGTATGATATTTTTTTCCAAAATCAGCCTTTTTATATTCCTGGCCTACCTATTGATTTTTATAAAATCTAATGATACGATTTTAGTTTCCGTCAAAATCGGCCTCGAGACTCCTTTCAGCATTTTTCGTTATTCCTCATAGTTTCGGATATAACTGTCCACGCCGAGATGAAAAATTTACTCTGTATAATTATAACGGAACAACTACTTGTAGATCGCACAAATATTTGAGCGTGCGGGAATCGAACTCACGACACGCTGCGCAGCAGTCCAAACGCTTAGTCACTGCGCTTATCGTGTCCTGTATCTGTAACATTCATTCATTACATGTTTAGTAACGTGAGACTCCGGTTTTTTGTTCGGTGGAACAATATAGCGTAATTACGTTCACGAAACCGTGTTTTTCCGCTCAGATTTTCCTGCCGAACCGGAAAATGTGATGTTAGTTTTTATTTTCTTTTTTGGGACATAATCGCCATACATCAAACGGTGTGGAAAACCTGTGAGAACAACATTAAGCGCGTGTGCCTTCATTGTATAATCTTAAAACTCGTTTCAAGACCGCGAACAAGCAGATACCGGTGATAATTATTGAGGGATTTTCTATGAAGCTGAAATTGCCTATCCAATAACAGCAAGTTATTTTAATGTTTTCACCTATAATTAGCTTTTCCAAGAATCTCCAAAACCTACCGGAGTCGCGTGACTCACGAATTACCGTGACCCCGGAACGTAAAGGGCTATTGAAGGATACCGTGGATTTTAGTCCCTCCCGCTCTACCCTGGGTAGGAGGACTCATTTGATGATTTTACCACGTTAAAAAAAAACGAATCTACATTTGCAAATATCCAGGTACCTAGAGCTATTCAATACAAAGTGCGCAATGAAAAATATTATTTATTCAAGGTTGCACAATACTACTAGCTAATATTGAAAACGCAAAAAAATATTTGTTTCTTAGTGATACATTTTTATGTGAAGCAGGGATCGGCAATCTTTTGGCAGGCAAAGACCACAAAGTGGCAAAATCACGTTACCGGGGGCAGCAATTTTTAATTTAAAAACGGATAGACATTTTATTAATATAAATAAAATTATCTCCGTATTATTAAAATATTTTTTTTAGTTACAAAACAATCACTGGCCCCAAGGAGCTAGCTCGGGAGCCCTGATTGTGGTATTGAGATAAATGGGGCCCTGGAGACGATTTTTTTTCTGAAAAGGCTAGCGAGGAGCGAAAAAGCGAGCAATCATTCAGAAAGTACCTGACCCTTGCTGCTCTCCCCCAGTGAATGTCCCCCCCAGACGTGCCCCACGCGAGTAGTCGCTTAGTTTTGACAAAAGTTTTTAAACCCCTGGCTGGAGGCCTTACATTCAAGGCACACCACAGAATTAACTGGCTAAGCAACACACAACCTGCAAGAACCCACAAAAAAAACAATTAAGCAGCGAACAAAACGTAGTGGAGGATAGAGTAAAAGAGTCCATACTGAAATAGTAGAGTTATCTTTTATTTCTGTACAGTGTACACATACAGAGAGATAATACAATAGAAATATAAAAGGAGAACTGATTGACTGACATATCAACGTACAGCCGAAACTACTGGGGCTAGGAATGTGAAATTTTGCACACGGCTTCCTATTATAATGTAGGGGAGCACTAAGAAGGGGTTTTTAGAAATTTAACCTTTAAGGGGGTGAAAAGGGGGAATTAGGAAAGTACGTAACCCACGCGGACGAAGTCGCGGGCAAAGTGCTAGTACAATAGAAATGAGGAATTCTTAGGTACGTAGGGTCAATTCACACCAAGATACGACGCAAAATGTAACTTAATTCATTTCTAATTTCCAGTATCGTCGCGTCACGTAGCGTCTCGAAGGGTCAGTTCACTGACCCTTCGACAAACAGATGACAATGTCGCAAATAAGTGCCTTTTTACAAAGAACAAGGGGAGAGTAAGACCTCAATCTACACGGATGACAAAAGTCCACAAGGACATGAGGGAGATGGGACTTCCGGAGATGACGAACAATGTCGAAATAAATGACGTCGTTATTGGGAAAGCCGACCTTACGTAGCAGGAAAAGGTCAAGACAAAGAAGAACAAAGATAATAATACCTATAATTGCTCGCTTCAGTGAACGAACAGAGTAAGGACATAATAAAGTAAAAATATTATTATTATTATATGTATAAACCTACATGTATATTTTTTAAGGAATTAATATATTGAGGATCTTTTGAGTAAGATGGCCTTTTAATTCTTGTAGACGTCCTATCGCATCGGCTGAACGCTCGGCAGCTAGGCTGCGTGTCGTGGGTTCTTTTTCACGCGGAAAAAGTAGAATTTCGCCTACAGGTTATTGGTGTTGGTATAAATAAGTTTTAATATATTTATAAACGCTCCCACCACATAGAAGTATTCCTAGCACCGAGGCAACGGGCACGCCGCAATCGCGGCGGTAAGACCCCTCTTTGAGGAGTGGCTGGATAGGCGTCACGGCGTCCTGACCTACCGCATGACGCAGGTCCTCACCGGACACGGAAGTTTCGGGAGGTTCCTGTGTCTGATAGGGAGGGAAGAAACGCCTGGGTGTCACCACTGCGAGGATCGTCCGGAGGACACGGTGGAGCATACGGTGTAGGACTGCCCCGCTTGGGCAGAGCACCGCCGTGTCCTCACGACGGCGATAGGTGGAGACCTCTCGCGCCCGGCATTGGTCGAGGCCATGCTGCGGGGCGAGACGGAGTGGGAAGCGGTCGCCTCCTTCTGCGAAGCAGTCATGCTCGTGAAGGAGGAGGCGGGCCGCCTGAGGGAGAGGACAGCGTCCTCCCTCCACCCCAGCCGCAGTGGTAGACGCCCACGGCGTCGGACGTCGCAGGACGATCTCCGGCCACCGTAGGCGCGGGCATGCGGGCAGCGAGTAATGGGTGACTCGCTGTCCGACCATGGACCATGCCCGGGTCGACGGCGCGTTGTGTTCCACGCGCGCCTCAAAGAGTGTCAGCATAATGACGGGGCCTGTAGAGGGCCAAAGCCTGCTGGGGTCGCGGGACCAAGGGATTACCGTGACCCTAGTACGTAAAGGGCTATTGAAGGACACCGTGGATTTTAGTCAGTACAAGCCTGACAGTCCCTCCCGCCCTGCCCTGTGTGGGAGGACTCATTTGATGATTTTACCACGAACAAAAAAAAAAAAAGCACCGAGGCAACGTATCTTTTTAAATAAAAAATAGAACGAGCTCTCTTTAATTTTAATTAATAATTTAATACGTAAGTATATATATCAAACGTCATAATTATGCATTTTACAGCACTATTAATACACTCCGATTAATGCATAATACTGAAAATGATCAATCTAATAATAAAGACAAACGATGATTCAATGCGACGCCGCGATGCAACGCCGACGCACTACACTTGTCAACATGCAATCACGACTATTGACACACCTATTAGTACTTCGGGCTAAATCACCGATCTATTTAAAATTGATTTCCGATCCGGGTAGCCAAGAAACTCAGGTCCATTCATAAGCAATCAATAAATAGTACATGTCATCACTCAATTATTTGACATGGGATTTACTTACTTCGTATTTTGTGAAAGGAAAATAAATTTAAAAATGTCATAAATGCAACCACATAAATGTCCACAAGGTAATAATTAGATTCCTCGCCACGACTGATTTCATTGTTTCCGCAGGTCATGAGTGATATTTACCGTGACCCCGGAACGTAAAGGGCTATTAAAAGACACCGTGGATTCTAGTCAGTACAAATCTGCCAGTCCCTCCCGCTCTGGCCTGGGTGGGAGTACTCATTTGATGATTTTACCACGCTTAAAAAAAAGGTCATGAGTGGTGACGCGCGTGGCGCGGACTCTTTGTCATTATCATGTCAGATTGCATTAATGAAATGTAGTACCACGAATTTTCCGTAGGTCTTAATTTTCATGGCGCACACTCAAAAATATTTTGACATCAAGGTATCAAGGTTTTAGAAATAAAATGGTTGACCTCATCGATAAAACTAAAGAAAAACTTAATTGGTCAATTTCTTCAGTCATACGAGTAAAAAATATAGTAGAATTCGGCAATTTATTTGAAATGGGCGCATTACTCAAGTCGCTGGTACACTGAAGGTCGTTCGGATTTGAGAGTGTGGCAGATTGCCGAGGAAAATGAATGTCAGTGTCGTGCACACCGCGCCCTAAATTATAGTGCGACGATATGCACTGTGCTTCATAGGGGATTCACAAAATGTCACACATCCACATGTAGATCTAACCAATCTTATAAATACGGATGTTTGGATAGATGTTTTTACTCTATAACGTCAGAAAGGCCGAATTGATTTAGATCAAATTTGCCTCAGGGATACATTATAGTCTAAACTAATTCTTATGATGCCTACCGTTTATTCCGGTGGGATAATTTTCCAGTAACACGCGGGCGAACTCTGGTAACATCATCATCATCATCTACCTAGCCTTTTCCCAACTATATTGGGGTCGGCTTCCAGTCAAACCAGATGCAGTTGGATATCAGTATTTTACATGGAGCGACTGCCTGTCAGACCTCCAAAACCGAAGGGAAGTGGGCGAAGCCGCTGGTAACAGCTAGTATAAAATATATATGTGAATGAAAAAATGTGCTATAGATAAAATGACCTATTCGAAACAGGTTAAAATTGCTCTTTATGTTTTTTAAAGGGTAGGTGTAGGGTTCGAGATGTCGGATGTGATTTTGGAAGTGAAATTCAAAGTAAACGCACCCACGACACAGGAGATATTCCTAGTGTGAGGCAACGTTTTTAAAAAAAAAGTCTATGTCAAATCATTTATTTCAATTAGGCCATCAAAGAGGCAAAAAACGTCAAATATTAAAATTAAAGTAAATGGAATGGGATGGGATTGATTCTACACCATTGTGAGAATACATCTATGTCCTACACTTGAATATTCGAAGAAATATGACATTCTCCACTTTGCACTGTGTCCACGTTGTCTGGATATTGATGGGCCTATAAAACTTTTAATCTACCCACTTACTCTTCTGAAACTACCTTGAATCCCGTCTATTGTTAAACCCCATTTCGTCAAAAGTGGTTTATGAGACTACCATAAAAATGATAATATTAAACCTGACCTTGTGACACCCATTTTATAAAAGCAAGGAAAATGGCGAATAGAAAATATTCATAAAAATGCTCGCTACGAAAGTTTTACAACCGTATAAAGAACTCAAGGACAAACGCTTATAACTGCACAAGGATCTTTATATGCATGTGTGCAGTCAGAGCTGATTTTCCAATGCAAATTAAAAAAATACCACAATTTATATATATTTATACAATTTATACAATTTATATAGATTTATATATAACACTGTCATTTAAGCGCCAATAAAACCGTGCATACTTTTATTTTTACTTTTTACCACATTAAAATACTCAGGGCCTGTAAGCCCCCATTCACACGCACGCTTTTTTGGGCGTTTTCGCTGAGTTAAAAAAAAAGGTAAATTGAACTTAACTGTCACCGCCCAGCATCTAAAATCAAATGCAGTTCGAAATAAAACGTCGCGTTTTAAAAGCACCGACCTGTGAATATGGGAATGCATTATATAAACAAAAATTTATTGTAATAATAATTTATGTTCGTAGCACAGCCAGTTCACTTGCGATTATTTTTTATAAGTTACTGCTAGTAACCTTCGCTATAAAATAATGCAATTCTTTAAATTACTCTAGAGCTAGACGAACAAGCTAAAACTTTCAGAGGCAGCTGCCAACTAGCATAAACTATGAGGAAGCTTTCGTTGTTCTGTGTATAAAGCTACAGGTTTGTAGAAAACGAGGCTTTGTTCAGTTTTATGCTGAAAATAGAGCGCTGCATCCCGAAACTAGCTGTTTTTAGAAATCACTGGTGTTCTTTAAAATAACATAGATTTTTTCTGTATTTCTTTTATATTGTTTGTTCTGCTTATTCAAATATTATATCACACCTTTTTTATTTTTTGCGTGGTAAAATCATCAAATGAGTCCTCCCACCCAGGGCAGAGCGGGAGGGACTGTCAGACTCATACTGACTAAAATCCACAGTGTCCTTCAATAGCCCTTTACGTTCCGGGGTCACGGTAATACGTACAGTCCCGCGACCATTATATCACACCTGGCATTTTTGATGAACTTAGTATAGACAGAGTTGTACTGTTTAACCAACATAAATTTCACTATTGTTGCCTCAGTTTTGTTTTATCAAAAAATATATTTCTTGTCGGAATATTTCTTGTTCATGATTATGCTATTATTTTATTTTGATAAAAAAGAGGGATTCATTACAGAATATCGAAATTATATTAAGAAATAATAAATTCAATAAACTATAAAAGAAAATAATTATATTCTATAAAAATATAAAATATTATCTTATTTTTTGTTTGTAAAATTTCTGGATTGGTTGAAGCCCACCCAGCTTCCCTTCTTCCTATCCTACGCCTATGGCCCCGTAGGAATAAATCTATTTTTTCCCTCAGAACATGCTTGTTTGAACGTTTCTAGATGTAGCGATGCCATTAAAATTATAATTAAACAAAAGTAAAAAAAATGGTTATTCCAGTGTCCAAAAGCGTTTGGTTTTTCCTGTAGGAATTTTTCAATGTCAGTTCGGAGTTCCTATCAATTGTGCCAATTTAAATAAATAATAACCAATTGCCGAATGTAACACAACACTTGAGTACGGGGCTGCACCTGTTTGGTTACCTAACTGTTTTTTTTTCGTTTGTTAATTTTTACCAGGAAAAGGGTTGTATGTAAAACCCTTTTCCTGGTAAAAATTAACAAAATATTTAAAACAATATTGAAAGAAAACGAGAAAAAAATGGGTAAAAAATCTGTTCACATGAAGTTTTTTGACCTGATTTTTGTCCCAGAATTAATACTTTTTTTACTAACCCATGCTGTCCCCCTGTTGGGAAAAGATCTCCCATACGTATGTGACAAATCTATCCTCCTGAACTCCTGATAAGTAATTATAGACAGTTTTTTTTTTTGAAAAATCAGCAAATTCTATTGCTGGGTAAAAACATTATTTCTTTTGTTTTTTTTTTTAATTTTATGAGAATATTAATATTGCCGTATTAGTTTTGATTAAATTCGAAGTTGACCATCAATTTGGAAAATTCAACCATCACGTTGAATCTTCATCAAGCCTGCCGTGGTCATGGGTCTGTAAGAATTACCGTGACCCCGGAACGTAAAGGGCTATTGAAGGACACCGTGGATTTTAGTCAGTACGAGTCTGGCAGTCTCTTCCGCTCTGCCCTGGGTGGGAGGACTCATTTGATGATTTTACCACGATAAAAAAAAACACTTGAAGAATCGGTCAGAAGATGTGTCATTGTAAGTGTATATGTTATTTTTAAACCGTCCGCCAGACGGCCTAGAATTTTTTATTTTTTTCTTAAAGTTTTATCACGCACTTGGCGAGGTTCCAATCAGGTCAGTAGGCAGTGCTTTAGAGGCTTCTAGAAGCTAAGATTATAAAGATAATGGAACGCGTGTTATTTTATTTTTACCCGTCTAGCTTTCGTGAGAAAGTTCCAGTGAGCGAGAACAAAAAAAATTCGATCGCTTTGCAATTGTTATTGAAATTAGAACATTTTTGATTGATTGATTTTACTAAAATATGTTTTCATATTTGCGCTACAAGAATCTAAGTCGAGCATAAAGAAAATAAGGGTATGCCAATGACACCAAGACACATGGCGCCGACACTGTAGGGCCGCAGAAATGACCAGATCAGGACCGCTATTGGCCAGACCAAGGTACCGTTAAAGAAGCTTGCACTGGGCGCATAAAAGGATAGTTTCGGCACTGAGTCGAGCTAAAGCTAATAAAAACCAAATCTTGTTGTATCTTCATATACCTTTCACCTGTTTCATCGATTCAAGAAAAATCCCCGTTTATCTAGACTTTGATAACGTATGTTATGACACTGAAATAGGTTAGATAGTAACGCGGAAGCTGTGTCATATATACTCGTATTTACTACTTAATATTATAAAACTGAAGAGTTGTTTGTTTCGCGCTCATCTCAGGAACTACTGGTTTGAATTGAAAAAAAATGTTTAATATTGGATAGTTTATTTATAGAGGAAGGTTAAAGTTTAAGGCATAACATCCCGCTACTACCAATAGGACCCGAGCAGCGGGGGTGTAACCACAGAGATCAGACAGTTTTATATAAAATGTTTTTTTTACTGACTATAGAGAGGTAAAGAAAGAATAAATACATGTCGCAAAATTATAAAATAAGTAAGGTTCTTTGTTTTATATACCTTGCTAATACTTGAAAGGCTTTAAAGTCCCTGATTATTTGTGACATGATCGATTAATATGACGATCGTCACTTTATCACCAAATTTAATTTAACCTTACTGATATTTAAAATGTTTTAATTACTGTTTGTTCGTTTCTTCGACTTAGTTCTACGATCGTCATGTTTTGAATACTTCAAGGTTGTGTTATCTTTTATAATCTTTTGTAAAGAAATGTGGATAAAAGATATATTTTTACACACTTATATACCTACTAGCTTTTGCCCGCAACTTCGTTCGCGTGGAATAGTGACTTCCGGCAGATTTATGGTTTTACCCACACAAAAACTATCCTATGTCCTTTCTCAAGTTCCAAACTATGTCTGTACCAAATTTCACACAAATCGGTTCAGTAGTTTAGGCGTGAAGAAAAGACAGACAGACAGAGTTACTTTCGTATTTATAATATTAGTTTTGATTCTACATACATCATTTTGGTCTACATATATCATGTATTTATTTTGGTCTGTGGACAGCGATGTTCAGCATCTCAAGCTTAAAAGCCTTTGTCAAACAGACAGGCGATAGCGAACCGATACGAGACGTCAAACTGGGTGCAGCGAACCGAGGCGTGGCATTTGTATTAGCTGTTTTTTTATGAACGACGTCAAACAGAGCAAATACGCCTTTGCCACGTCTTCGCATCGGTTCGGTCACGCTATCGGATCGCTTTCGCTTTTCTATGTGACTGGATTCAAACAATTCCATACATTATAAATAAAAACTCCTCGCTTCGCATTCGCCACGCCTGTCTGTTTGACAAAGGCTTAAATCCTTATTTAGACAATACAAGAACAAGAACTTGCATGCAAGTTTGACTAGATTGCGGTAGTTTTTTCGCATATCGAAGGATTTGAAGGATATTCGTAATCCATTGCGCTATATGGTAGGACATGCGTACACTCTTCAATCTTGACAAGGCAGTGAATGCTATTCACCTGTCAACATGAGTAGCATGGAGATTGTGAGTGTATTACTCAATAATTGCAGTACATATTTGTTATTTATGAATTTTATTATATTAATTATTATCCTTAAAAGGCCTTAAATGTTTTATAAGCACTCAATAATTCGCCTGCGTCATTAATCGCGTTATTTTTTCGAAAAGAACGTTTCTTTCCCTAAAAATGGCTTGAATTAAAAATATTTTTACACGAAGACCGAGGAAAGATACAAATAATTAAAAATCTGTTGTAAAAAGCTGCATAAAATAAGAAAGTTAAAATAACTTTTACTTTTTCGCAACGTGCAAATATAAGATACCTACAGGTAAAACCCCGTATCGTTAAAGTACTTCCTCGTAAAGGCGTTATCGCGTAACGCCGTCGTTACTGATAATATTACGATAACGGCTATTTATGAAGCAGACAGGCAGCTGCGATGTGCGTCATGTAAGATTTCTGAAATAATGTAATGTAGGCATTTTTCTAATAGAAAACTATTGGAAAAAAAAATGTAACCGGAGGGGTTATGATTTTTAACAGGCTCCTAAACTTTGTATTTGTCGTGATCGGGTAAAAATAGAATTATATTAAAATATCATGTCATGATTATATGGCGAAATTGGGAAGCATTACACTCTTATCTGGTCAACCCTTTGACGAAAAACAACCGTTATGTCATCTTAACTGCAACATGGTGAAAAACCGGTTATCGGGCGATTCACCTTAACGAATGACGCATAAAAAACAAATAAGAATGACTCCAGTCACAATACAGTATAAAATATGTAAGCATGCAACTTTCATAATTCGAATCATATTATGTAAAGCATGATTGCAAATTCGATTATAGCATGACTAGCTTATGCCCGCGGCTTAACCCGCATCAACAAATAACGAATCTATTAACTATGGTTCGCTATATATACGTAGTATTGAAATTAAACGTATTAATTTTAAACGTATTGAGGAGCTCGTGGCTAAATAAATACAGCCGCACAGGCCGATCTTCCGGGTTAAGCCGCGCTTGCCGAGGTTGGTCTGTGGATAGGTGACCATCTGTCATAGCGAGTTTCCTCCGTGCCTCGGAAAGCACGTAAAGCCGTTGGTCCCGGCTGTCATGTGTAGATCTTTGACGAACAGAAGCTCTAAAGTCTGACAACCAGTCTTACCATGGGGTATCTTATTACCCATATGGTAAAATCATCAAATGAGTCCTCCCACCCAGGGCAGGGCGGGAGGGACTGTCAGACTTGTACTGACTAAAATCCACGGTGTCCTTCAATAGCCCTTTACGTACCGGGGTCACGGTAATCCCTTGGTCCCGCGACCGACCCCAATATACTTAGTTGGGAAAAGACTAGGCAGATGATGATTGAAATTAAACGTATTATTTGGTTTTAATTAAATATGTCATTAACAAAGATTAGAAATAATTATCTGCAAAACAATTCCACTGACCAAATTCGATGTTTCGGGAGGTTCCTGTGTCTGATAGGGAGGGAAGAAACGCCTGGGTGTCACCACTGCGAAGATCGTCCGGAGGACACGGTGGAGCATACGGTGCAGGACTGCCCCGCTTGGGCAGAGCACCGCCGTGTCCTCACGACGGCGATAGGCGGAGACCTCTCGCGCCCGGCATTGGTCGAGGCCATGCTGCGGGGCGAGACGGAGTGGGAAGCGGTCGCCTCCTTCTGCGAAGCAGTCATGCTCGTGAAGGAGGAGGCGGGCCGCCTGAGGGAGAGGACAGCGTCCTCCCTCCACCCCAGCCGCAGTGGTAGACGCCCACGGCGTCGGACGTCGCAAGACGATCTCCGGCCACCGTAGGCGCGGGCATGCGGGCAGCGAGTAATGGGCGACTCGCTGTCCGACCATGGACCATGCCCGGGTCGACGGCGCGTTGTGTTCCACGCGCGCCTCAAGGAGTGTCAGCATAATGACGGGGCCTGTGGAGGGCCATAGCCTGCCGGGGTCGCGGGACTTTCCCATTACCGTAACCCCGGTACGTAAAGGGCTAGTGAAGGACACCGTGGATTTTAGTCAGTACAAGTCTGACAGTCCCTCCCGTCCTGCCCTGGGTGGGAGGACTCATTTGATGATTATACCACGCTAAAAAAAAAAAAAAAAAAGAGGTCTTAAGGTCTTTCTTTCAAAGCCTTTAATTTTTTATCGTTTTTTTGTCGTTTTCCGTGTGTGTGTAATGTCTTACAAGTTATGCGTTACCTACAACTTCATTTAATTTTACCATAATATAAAGATGATTAAAGTAGTTTTCCTTGAATGGTAGATTATCACGTCAGCACGACGATATGGATACCTACTTGTATTTCTTGTACTGTACAAGCATTCAAGATGCTTGTACAGTACGGCTGAACTTAATTTTATAATATGGAATAAAGAATTCAACTTATTAATATTTGGCAACTATGTCGAAATACGATAATAACCACTTTCTAATTGTAATTATTTCTCATGGTTCTTTAGCGCGACCGTATAATGTAAGAAATTTTAGTCAGAAAAATTCTGATGTCCGCTGGAAGGCACACATTTTGCATTGAAAAAAGTTCTGGATCATAATTTCTATATGGGTGCATCATCAAGCATCAGAATTTTGCTGACAATTTCTTAAAGTAAGTCCTTATGAGATTTCTCAACCGGTTGCAGCAAAAGATAAAACTTACCGAAAACATACAAAAATGCAAAAACTTGAAACAACCGGTCTTTCATCAAACCGTGATGATCGCAGACTGCACAACGTAGGGCCCTAAAATGTTACCATGTATAAAAACTACATGTGTGTCACACAACTCGTACGGTCTCTACATAAGATGGAGGATAACTTCTTGTTTATTTAATTTAGTTATTTATTTTCGCTCATTTTAACCAAAACCACCATTTTAACTCGAACAGAAAAATTACTTATATTGGGCAACTTATTTAGTCAAAAAGGTAATACGAAAATTATTTCGGAGGTCGTAAGTAAAACTACTAGTACTACTATCGTAGGTAAATTTTATTCTTTAGTAAATTAAATTTATTTCAACTTTTCATATGAAATGATTTAATGGAGCATGGGAAACCTTAACTTATAAATATACAATTAGACATACATTTATGTAAAGGAACTTTCACCGATAAAATCTTGCGTTAAGATCTTTCAAGAGCTCATTGAATTACCCAAGTAGGTACTTCAAAGTTCACTGTTCAGCAACAATCTCCAGGGGTATTAAACCCATTAATCTCAATCCTCAACTTTCCCTTTGACATTTGAACTTGGTGCCGAAACACGACTCGAGTTCGCGGTGATTAGTCGAAAATCGAATAAAACTGCGCTATACGCATATCATTTTCAATTACAACCGAAAGCGAATCAAATAACTATCGTCGAATTAATTAATCGACTGTTTAAGTATTCGGTTGTGTTTCAGGGGCGGAGTATTTCGTAATTCGTCTGACCGCACTAAATAGCGGTGTTTCAGTACTTAAGCAATTATTTTACAAGTATGTATGTACAATGGGCCTACCACATGCACAAGCTTCACCACAGTTTTGCCTGCGCCAGCCCGGCCTGCGCGTACTTGCCTGTGAGTGTGGTTGGGCGTTCAGTGTTGCCGACCGTGTATTGTTTTGTCATGCGAGAAGCTTGCGCAAGCAAAACTGTGGTGAAGCTTGTGCGTGTGGTAGGCCCATTAACATCAATTTCAATTCACGTTTACTTTTCGATCTTACCAAATGTTATAGACACTTTCTTTTATCTATTTTTTCGGAAAAAATCATTACATTCGAGTCTTGGGTAGAGCAACTGTTTGACTCTTACTGACTTTTCTATCCTGTTTCTCATTGCGTTTCAGGGCCAAGGTATCCTGCTTAGATTGTCCCACGATTGTTATAGACCCCTAAAGAAAGAAAAAGTACTACATTTTTGTAAACGATATGTTGTAGATTCTTCATTTTCCAAAAGCGCCATTTTATCGTCAAAAACAAAAGAAAGGATTCCAATTTTCTGGCAAGAAGCCTGTCTTACCAGTTGCCGGTCAATTATTGTAATTCGTTCTGGTCACCAGCCACGACGACTCAACAAACAAGTTTGCATTTACGAAATCAAAAACACGAAGCTCTCTCATAATAATTTTGCGGTTACTGAACAGTTAAACAATCGTTAAATCTACAATAAATTTTATATTATTCGATTGTCAATTAAATGTTTCCTAAAACAACGATTAACTGAAAACTAATCAGTAGCTTTTAGTGTAATCGATTTAAAAGGGATGTAAAATGATATTGGAAAAGATAAAGTTTAGGCCATGTACCGCATAATCTTTGATTTTATCGTCTGGATTAGCCCATTCAAATGCCGAATGCAATTTCAATTAAGTACCTCTTTATAAATACCGCAATAAACTTAATTGTTATTAGGGTAAAGTTTCGTGGAATTAACGATTAGTATTATTGATACGAAGGCTTACCTTATTTTTTTTATTTGTAGGTCATACAAATATTTGTTCCGTGAGGGAATCAAACCCGCCCGCGAAACACTGCGCAGCAGTCTAATCGCTCCTGAGGTTCCTCACTCAGGAGCCCTGATCACCGGCATCCCAGACCCTGTTTCCGATGCTGGTGGACTGCTATTTCTATAACTTTTATTTCTCTTTTTGTAAAAATATTGAAAAATGTAAAGAATAAGTTAAAAAAGAGAGAATTATATCTTATAGATATTTAATGTGTCTATTCTAAGTATTTCTATTAAGACACACCTCAACTTAGAGAACGCAGCATCCGGGTAGATTTGTGAACATTATTTTCCTCGTATGACTCCGCTACCATAATAAATTACCTATTCCTTTAAGTGTTACTACTATACCTACTGGCGACGACGCGATGTGTGAATTACAAAACTAAACTCTTTTGCAAAAATAACGGGCATTTTACAATGAACAAGAACAAGAAATAGGTTTTATTAATTTGACGATGTATTGGCATGTTACTTGAAGCATCCTGGCATGATTCATTGCGTTCCAAATTTAAAATTTGAAATTAATAAAAGAAAATAATGATCATTGTGGATTATTCTAAAATTGCTTTGAGCGTGTATGTACATCGGTTTTAAAGAATCCATAGTTTTTTTTTTCTTTTTGTTGCCCGAATTCACTTCACACGTATTAATTTACACGATTATAAGTATACAGATTTCGTCAATGAAATAAATTTGTTTAATTAACTCAAATCGACCTTAGAACGTAAATTGGTGCCCGTTTTTTTTGCAAAAGAGTGTAGTTATTGCAACTTATTTATAAATATCAAGCGTCCTTGTAGAACGGTAATATAAAGAAACGTGAGCGTTTGTATCTTCAGCTTAATAATCTTCCCACTGCTGGGACGTAGACCTCCTCTCTGTCAGAGAGAGTGGGCCATAATCCACCACGCGGGTCCAGTGCGGATTGGTGGATGTCACATGACTTCGAATTTTTGATTCTTAGACGTGCCAGGTTCTTCGCGATGTTTTCCTTCACCGTTTTGAGAGGAGTGGTAATGAAATAATTTATAGAAAGTAATGCACCGGCTGGGTTCGAACCCACGACCGATACCAATGGGCTACCATTGCTCGTTTGACTAAAATCCACGGAGTCCTTCAATAGCCCTTTACGTTCCGATTGTACTGTTTCGATCTTAACCAACTTGCAAAAATAAATATCATGTCATGATTTCGTTGCATTTCATTTCGAAGACAAATGGAATAATACCTGCGCCATCTTAAAATGTAAAATAGATAAGCAGATACAGCCGCCAATTTTCATGACATTGAAAACATTTCTATGTTGCTAGTAACAACGAGATGGCTAGAAAAGCTTATCTAATACACAACTTATATAATACCTTCTTAGAAAAATAGATACTTAACAGTTTATCTTAAAAATATCTCTGAACATTGAGTGACAACAAGATCACAAGATGATATCATAGACCAAGATACCATAGACAAAAGATAATATTTTCAACGTTAGGCTTAGGCAGGAGCTTTTGTGCTTCAATAAGGCTGCGTTTCGACTGAGGCATAGCGGAGCAGAGGGGAGACAAGCTGTACCGCGATTCACCAATCATATGGCTGATGCACATGACTGGCCATGTGTCACATAATAAAATCATCCAAAAAGTCCTCTCAACCTGGGTGGAGCGGAAAAGACTGTCAGACTTGTACTGACTAAAATCCACGGTAATCCTTCAATAGCGCTTTAGGTTCCAGGGTCACGGTAACCTGCTAAGGCAGTCACGCGACAGATCTTCCCGGTGTGATTAATATATATCCGACTTTCACACATAATCGAACGGAAAATAATAAGCAATCACAAAGAGTTAGTATAGATGCTTGCTTATGTTCCGTACTAGCAACGAAAAACATGAGAACACTGAAAAGGAAGGTTTATGAAGAAAATCCGATGCCGAAACATCCGCAAATACACCCTTTTTCCCAAAAAGGAACTTGTTTCCGCCATACTACAAAAGGACTTTTTAAAAGTTAAAAGCTCCATATCCCTAAAATAAGTAAGCACAAGTTAAATCAAGTTTACGAGAGAGCTTCACGAATCACGGACGAACTGAATACAAAGTACCGACCAGCAGTTCGGCCAAGATCTTATAAACAATGAAGGCCGTAAATCTGTGTCCCTGCATGGCCCATCGTGGCCCATCGCTTCTAGTTATAGTAATAAGATTTACACACTGCCAGCCACGCTCGGCCAGTTTCTTGGGAGCTTTCCAACAGCATAGTGAAAAATATTACCGTGTGACGCTGGTAAATTGCGTAGATGTGATGTTACTGTAGGTCGGGAACTAAGCAAGCCTTTCTTGTATAATATGCTAAAAATATCAGCAATAAATCATAATCTTGGACAGAGCTGTCCAATGAAAAGGTTTATGGTGTATTTTTTATTTTCTTTCCTTATCGCTTCTACAATGGATACTTTAGAATAATATAATTCTTAAAATGATCAGGATTGTCCTTTAAAATACAGAGTTCAGGAGACCAAAATTCAAAAGTATTATAATATGCGAACAAACCTGTAATTGGTCACATTCCAGTGTTGAAATTTTTGGTTTTTCACAGTTATAACTCTTTCCGAAGTTCTGTGTTTCATTCAATTATTTTAATATCAATCAAAGAACACATTTCAGTGTATAAATCGACATCAATCAGCGTTATAAGTTTCCCAACAGGACCTAAATTACCATGCGAACCATACCTCAATCCCACAAACGACAAGCCATGACAGACATACGGCTACGAATCGCCACAAATCTCATTAAAACGGTAAATAAATATCGGTAAGTGGAGTGAAAACATTTGTCAATCAAATCAAATCAATCAAAAGCATTTATTTCAAGTAGACCAGTTACAGGCACTTTTGAATTGTCAAAGACATAAAAAATATAATTAAATACTACAAAATTATGGTGCTACAGTCCCAGTCACAAGACATAAAAACTGTGAAAGTACCGTAGATGCCCGTTCCAAGAAGTAGATCTCTATGGAGAAGAACGGGCAAGAAACTCCATGGACACTCTTTTTAGATCGCCAAAATTATTACAAAACCTTTGTTACATCATTCATTTTTAGATGGTACATTATGTGAGAACGATGTAGCAAGTTAAAAGTGTCCACAGTAAAATACAAAAAAAAAAACAATTCAGAAACAAAATAATCAATAATTAAAATAAACCGTGGCAGCTAAGAGATGACCAGTCTCAACTGACAGCGCCCGTTCACGAACATGACACACGTATCAGCACCATTCAGCTCAACCATTTTGGAGGGAGCTAAATGATCCGACACACGTGCCACCATCAGCGAGACATTTGAGTGAGCATGACATTCTCTCAACCACCAGGGTAAAATCGAGTCAATAATAATTAATAAGTAGTACATAGTACTCACACATGTGCAATAAAATTATATAATACTAAGAAATTGAATCGATACAATGCAAAGATAATCTTACAATCTTCTGCAGCTTCCTCAATATTTATGCGAGTTAACTAATTAATAAATTTACCCCTATTGTTGTGGAGTGGAGCAGGACCAGCATTGAGCCAAGCATTTTTATCATTAATATAATCCTCCAACTTGTAATATGCTTGCCTACATAGTGTGCGTTTTATACATGATTTGAATTTTGTTTCATTCAGTTCTATTATGTGAGGAGGTATTTTATTGTAACATTTTAGGCAGTACCCCATGAAAGATGTGTCTACTTTAGCTAGCCTGAAACCTGGCTGAACTAATTGGTCCCTATTTCTAGTATTATAGTTGTGTCTGTCACCTCTTTTACTGAATAGATGCAGATTTTTTCTAACGTACATGATGTTTTCATATATGTATTGACAAGGTACTGTCATGATGTTGATATCCTTAAACAATTCCCGGAGAGAATCGCGCCTACATAGATTATATATGGCTCTGACAGCTCTTTTCTGCAGAATAAATATGGACTCGATGTCTGCAGCCCGTCCCCATAGCAAAATACCGTATGACATAATACTATGAAAATAACTAAAATAGACTAGCCTCGCGGTATCTATATCAGTAAGTTGGCGGATTTTTCTAACAGCGTATGCTGCTGAACTCAGCCGTCCTGCAAGAGATGTTAAATGAGGACTCCATTGTAGCCTTGAGTCGAGCGTGATTCCTAGGAAAACCGTTTTATCGACGAATTCTAGTTTCTCTTGATTCAATACAATGTCATTATCATTACTTTTGACATTTGGTAGAGAAAATCTTATGCACTTAGTTTTCTTCCCATTTAATACTAAATTATTAGCGGTGAACCACTTGTGCACCTGCAGTAGAGCGCTATTTACGTCATCAAGGTGTGAGGCGCGTCTATTAATCTTAAATATCAAAGAAGTATCGTCAGCAAACAATACCATTTCAGGTTGATTTTTGAATAAATGGGGTAGATCGTTTATATAAACTAAAAAGAGAAAAGGACCCAATATTGAACCTTGTGGTACACCCATTTCTACCCGTAAGCCCTTTGAAGTGACACCATTTATTTGTACTTGCTGTTGTCTATCATTTAAGTAAGATTTCACTAAGTTAAGCGCGAGTTTACTGAGGCCATAATGCTCAAGTTTTAAGAGCAAGGTTTCATGATTTACACAATCAAATGCCTTTGAGAGATCGCAGAAAATTCCTATGGCATCTCGAGCATCTTCCCACGCAGTATATATGTGTTTTAATAAGGTAACACCGGCGTCAGTGGTACAACGTCCTTTGGTGAAACCATACTGCTGCTCGTGTAATATTCTATTGATGTTAAAATGATTGAGCATCTGATCAAGCATTACTTTTTCAAACACCTTACTGAAAACCGGCAATACGGATATAGGTCTATAGTTGTTGGTGTCTTTACTGTCCCCGGATTTAAAAAGCGGTATTACTTTACTGTGTTTCATTAGATCTGGAAAGACCCCTTGATCCACACACAAATTAAATATCGAAGCTAAATACGGTGCTACAGTCTCAATAATTGAAGTACAAACTTTGATAGACATACCCCATAGATCTTCAGTTAATTTGATCTTAATTTGCTTGTAAGCTTTTATGACGACTAGGGGGTTTATATGCTTAAATTTAAATTCGTTCGGGCAGGCTGAAACGTTCGCTTTTAATAAATCAATAGAAAGCCAGGGAGATGAGTTTAAAGTTTCAGTTGTTTTAATTGGGATACTGGTAAAGAAATTTACGAATTCTTCAGCAATTTCTTTGTCTGAGCTTATGAGACCACGTGAAGTCTCTAGTATTAAATTGTTACTACGTTTTTTATTTTTATTAGTTTCAGTATTAATTATTTTCCAAACTGTTTTTATTTTATTATCGGCCAATTTTATCTTCTTGCTAATGAAGATGGATTTAGCTACCTTACAAGTGTTTTTGAAAATTTTGGAGTAAGTAGCAACATATCTGTTAAATGTTTCTGAGTTAATAAAAGGCTTAAGGCCATACAGCTCAAACAATCGTTCCCTACTTTTTCTAATACCCTGCGTTGCCCAGTCACTAAAAATAAACTTTGGGCCAGTCGTTTTCATTTTAATTTTTAAAGTATTATTGAATGTGGCACGAACTACTGAAAAAAAGTCTTCATACAATTTGTTTACATTGTTTAAACTAAAAATATGGTCTGAAATATTTAATCCATTAATTAGGTTATTATTAAATCTATCTAAGTTGCTGGGAGTTATTTGTCTAGTTTGTATTTGAACTTTTTCTAATTGTATATTGGACTCGAAAGTAACCGTTTGACCGCTGTGATCCGAAGGAAGGTAATTTACAATAGATTTATCTAAGCATTCGCAATCGCAAAAAACATTATCAATACATGTGGCAGTATTTAAAGTAATTCGGGTTGGTTCATAAAACACATTCGACAAATTAAATGATTTAAAGAGATTTAAAAACCTACTGCTATATACATTATTTTCTAAAATATTAACATTAAAGTCACCACAGATAATTATTGTTTTTTTACAAGTTCCAAGTTTCGCCAAAACATCTTCCATTACTGACTCAAATATAGAGTAGTTTTGATAATTAGGGGGTCGGTAAACGCACACTATTACATGCTTATCTAGCTCAACACAAGACAATTCTACGCTATGTTCTACCGATAGATCAACTATGTCCTTACGAGACTTAGCTTTTAAACAATTTTTAACTAAGATTAGTGAACCCCCACGCATCTTAGATTTTCGATTATAACAACTGCACACATTGTAGTTTTCGTAATAAATTATCATTTCATAGTCTTTCAACCAATGTTCAGTGAAGCAAACAATATCGTACATTGTCCTTTCTAAAAACAATTCAATTTCTAGTTGCTTTGAAGAGAAACCTTGAATATTTTGATGGAATATTGTCAAGGAATTCTGCTTAGCCCCTTTATTGCACGTATATATTTCAGAGCAAGAAGGTACCTTGTTGTTGAATAAAACCTCTGTTGTCTTACTAACTAGTTTAAAGAAAAAAATCCACTATTAACACTACTGCTAAAGTCAGTGGTCACCACCCTAATACTAGTATCATTACTAATATTTTCGGTGTTAACTATACTACTACTAAACTTAGACATACTATTTATGTCTGTGTAAATATAAAAACCTAATAGCCTAGCTATTTTGTGTCTATATACAAAAGGCAGATACACTGTATCTCGTGTTGACCTAAGTTTATCTATAAAACTATTGGTATCAAAAAAGCTTAGTTTGTCACTATAGTGACTAACAAGGAAATAAATATGCTTATGTCTTCTGGCGCAGCTGGCTATGTGCGATATATGGCCGGACTCAGAACGAGCACAACTATGGAATAGAGCGCATTTCCATTAGCCTAGTCTTGCATACAAGTATGACGTCGCATATGTATACTTGAATCTTGACGCTTAAATTGAAAAAAAAAACAGATCTGAAAGTTCAAACTACCTACTTGCAAATTATATACAGATTTGATCAAGTTACATACAACTTGCAACTAGTATACAAATAACTTGTATAATGGACACGCGGCTTTAATGTAGCCTGCAACTTACTTGCGACCATACGTCTGAAACAATGTTTCTGTGCCGCTGGGTTTAAAACTACTTCGTGAACTGCACATTATTAATGTTCTGTTGCTTCAAATAAATTTAACACGGTCCTAATACGTCTGTAAATGGCTAGGGATGGGATTGAATTCTTAGGCGGGGTTAATGGATTTTGTTGCTCTTTGGCTGTCCCCAAAACCTGTTTTACCAAGAGGTACGCACAGCAACCCCGATTATACCGGGGTAAGGCCGTTAGAAACAATTAAACAAAGTAAAAGTATGTTGAACTCACACAAAGAACAAACAATAAAACTAAGATTAAGAAAATAGAAAACAATAACAAAACTAAATAAAGACGAGGTCAAAAAGCCTCAGCGTGGTGCTGTGGCATTAAGTGATTTTAATTTTGCAAGATATTTTTTAATTGGGACAAACCCACCACACTATTCCCAAACCACTGCTACTCCTGAAAGCCGGAATCAACAGAGGCAACCACCAGAAAAGCCCCGAGACAATGAAGCTCGACGTGTCCCGGAGAATGAATTTACCTGCCTTGAATCCTGCAACGAAACCGATCAGAAAAGAATCGGGGAGGAATAAGAAAGATTATGTTTCCACTTCCCTCCATGTCCAGCAGGATTTTGAAAGATATGCAGCTACTCCAGTAATCACGGGCACCCGACTGTACTAGAAGTTGTCTAAAACTAAAAAAAGCCTGAAAAGATGTTATCCTCTCCAGTGCTCTAGTCCTTTTGATTATCGACATTGCCTTGTATGTTTAGTTTACCCTGCTTTAATGTTTCTCTTCAGAGAACCACAGATTTTTTTCAGGTCGCATACGTTGCCTGTTCTACCAATTTCTTCGGTGAATATAGATTATAAAAACAAGCGTTTTACCTATGATCGTGGGCAGAAACAGCCACTAGCTACGATCCTTACATTCCTCTTTTCGCCTCGTTCATGTTCATACATTTGGTCATGTAAGCACGATACTAGTATAGGTCTGTGGACTCGACCTTTCATAGATGTTTTGCAAAAAGTACCTACACCTAAGATTAAACTGAACTAGATAATTCTAATTGACCCTTGATACTACCTACCCATACACAATTTGTAAAGAAAAATGACTGAAACGTCTGACGCATCAATTTTCAAGAGCGTTTATTTCCATTTCAAACTGTATAACTAAGTCAATTTTCTAAGTACATCGTTACATAAATGTAAGTGGCCTTTATACGTCGCCGTCATCGAATTTAAATCCTTATCAAAATCATTAGCATATGCATACAAATAACGTCTCTAACGCGCCAAAAATGTTAGCGTAACGAATTTATTTCCAACGACAGACACCGTTGAACGGCGATAACGGGAGATATCGTTACTGCGGAATTTGTACTGCCTACTATCACGCGATTATGTGATATCTGATAACAACAATGTATATGATATCGTTAAACAATATGCCAAATGATATTAGATAAGTGTTTATAACATTATAGTGATATTGACGTCGTGTCTCTGAATACAACAAAGGAAAAAGAACATCGTAGAACATTACCTGTCTTACTAAAAAAATTAAACATCTGTTAAACACTTGTCTAAAAAAGTGTAACTGCAAAACCACCCTTATATCGACGTCAAATGCCGTTTTGCATTGACACTAGTGGGTCGGTAAAGTTGACTTTTTTTATGGTGGCAAAATCATCAAATGAGTCCTCCCGCCCTGGGTGGGGCGGAAGGGACTGTCCGTTACGTTCCGGGGCCGCGGTATCCTGGATTAAGAAAAAATTCCGCGACCCCAGCAGGCATTTGGCCCCGTAAGGGGCCCCGTCGGTGACGCGTGAAACACGACGCGCCACCGACCCGGGCTTGGTCCTTGGTCGGACGGCGAGCTTACCCATTACTCACCGTCCGCAAGCTCGCTCCGCCGCTGTGCTATTCAGAGCGTTGGAGCGTCCACCCGACAGGCTATTCCCACACGGGCAAAGAGACCCCTTAGGCACACAGTGCCTAAGGAAGAGTTTTTGGGTGCCCCGGCCCGAAAAACTGGTCTTCCCCCCGGACGTATCCTAGAGGGAACTCCAGTCCACGCGCGCACGTGGAGGTTTCCTGTCTTAGCACCCCCGGTAAAGTTGACTAAGGCAAATAAAATATTTAAAGTTTAATATTTAAAGAGGCCCCGATCCTCCTACTCTATAAAAACAGCAAAAAAAAATCATGTCTGTTGTACACATGATTTTTTTTGCTGTTTTTATAGATAATGGTACAGAACCCTTCGTGCGCGTCCAACCCGCACTTGGCCGATTTTTTGTTAATTAAAACAGGCATTATCGCTAACAAGTTGAAACCCTATCATTTTAACAAATAACCCTTCCTTTTAGCCAAAATTGTTTAAAAATAAGCTTCATTACTTTTCATGGTTTTATTATAACTAGTTCGAATTTCCTCATTATAATTTGCGAATATCTTTTTTTTTATTAAATAAGGAAATTCTTATAAACCAACTGCCAACAAAGTCATGTACACAGGGCTACATAGCAAGGTGTACAATACCATTACTAGCTCACCGTTCATTGTGTGAAAAAATAATACAAACCGAGGTAAACACGTACTGGTAAATGTGGAGTTTGAACTGTAGCTGGGTGTACTAAGGCTGCATTTCCACCAGAGATGTGCTTTTTTACCTTGCTATGGATGCGTTTGATATCCACAAATCTATCATATTCATTGTTGCACATAGCTTAGCACTGGTGGAAACGAATTCAACTAAGATATGTTTTTAACTGGAAGGATGCGTGCTATACATAGATGTGTGCTATGGATGCGTGCTGTGGATGCCTGCTATGGGTCGTCGCTACCCTACTATCGATAAATCGCATAGCTCGAGCTGCTTGTCTATCTCGCGCAGCTACTTTGCGGTGGCGATATTCATAACACATCAGACTCGCATCGCTACATAGCTCAGCATCGGTGGAAACGGTCACATAGTATCGTAGCTTATCTTGTACATTCTCGCAGCATAGTTGCATAGTACATTTCTGGCGGAAAGGCACCCTAAGTATTAGGTCATCTAGTTAAAAATATAAGTAGAACATAATTAACTCTGGAAGTTGATGTTAACATCAATAACTAAAATAGTTATTGATGTTAACATCAACTTCCAGAGTTATATTAATTGATATAGTGTACAGACAACAGCATGAATATTAATAAGATGGAGCGTCGGCGTCGGCTGGTCTGAAGTATAATTAAAGCAAATAATTTTCACATTAACTTATTAATATGTAGAGCAGGCTTAGAATACTGATCAACCGCTTTTTTTAATTTATGCTGAGCGTAAATATTTTTCTTTGAGCAGAATACCGCGTCTGTGGCGATAAGGGAAACCCAAGTAATAAGCTGAATTTTTAGTTCTATCCATTCTGCTCCATCCAGGACGGAAGTTGTCATTTGACGATTTTAAAACCCAAAAAAAATGTTAAAAATTTCTTTATATGCCTACATAAATATTACCTAAAAATAAAGTGCCTACCTTGCCAATAAATAGTTAGAAATAACGGTTTTATGTCCCTAGGAATCTAAATAAATATTCTTCTCCTTTAGTACCTTCTTAAAAAAACATTTCAGTACAGCTATCTTTAGCAACACAGGAAAATTGATACGAACACTTTAAGGAAAATGCGCGATCTAATGTCTAACTTTGTAACGATTTCGCAATTTCGCATTTTTTTTTCTCGCTCAGCGATTATAACGTGCATAACTATAACCAGTGCATGTAAGAAACTTGAACATAGAAAAAAATATATAAAACACATTTCGATTTCATTCAGAACGCTCTCAAATGATGACAAAGCGCCATAATGTCGGTCCTCCTACGTGACCTGGGCGCTGCATCAGGTACACATCACACCTGTGGCCATTGTGATGCATCTATGGTACGTCACAAACAGGTACATCGGCTACCGACGCCACGCAATGGGAATTCCCTACTCGAGCGTGTGAAACTCGCTCGGATCTCCCCAGGTGCCTACGCACTGTGTTGCCGCGGGCGGACAAAAACCAATTTTGAAAACTTGAAGGTATATGAAAAAACATAAACGGAAATCAAAATTGAATAGGTACTTCATCATATTCCAAAAAATGGAGGGTAGTTATGTAATAAAAACTGCGAGAAATCACTTGTCAAAGTACACTATCGTAAGTGACTGCGGTTTAAAGCGAAAACTTAACATAGTTAAAGTAATAATAATTTTAGAAGTGATTAGTATTTCCAAAATAAACAACATGGAATCTACAGTTCAAGGTAAGGTATTTTAGAAATTATGCATAAGTTTCTTAAACATAAACCTATTTACGCATATAGCGTGCTTAAATATACGACTCAGAATTTGATTATAAATAAAATTCACGAGAAGATTTGTATATTCTTTCTATTTCTTTCCGTAACAAAATTTTAACAGTAATTATCTCTGGACTACATACTATTAGCATGTTAAAACAAATGTTGCTACTACACACTACCCGATTTTTTAAAATTAATTGTTTATCACAGGACGCGTGGTTGAATTTACTCGTCGCGAACTTGTGGACATCATGTTTAAAGATCCTGTAAAAAATTGGGATCGAAAGGGCCAGAATTTACAAGAAATGATAATTTCGAAGACTCACTGTCCTCCAGACAATCAAAATGCTACTCGGTATAAGGTGTCACTGTTTTTAAATAAAATTAAATCGAAATACTTAGATGCCGGTCGAAGGAAAGATTTATTTTATAAAAGGCATTCAGCTTGGCTAAATGAAAAGGAGATGTTTCCAAATTATGCAGCTCTTCCTGGACCAGGCCGTCCGTCTTCTTCTTTTGACGTAGTAGGTGAGAGGTCCAAGCGAAGAAAAGTTGCTCACTTGGGCGAAACTGCTAGTGGCAATGAATTATCTTTCGCAGCAGCTATGACTTATCGCAAAGAGGGGCAAAGCGATAAAGCAAAGGCTATCAGCAAAATTTCTTCAGCTTCATCTGTCAAACTCAAGTCGTACATGTCTTCATTTAGCAGTGAAAATAATTGTTTAACACCTGAGGAGGCGCTTTGTGTATTGTTAGACGCACAATTATCCGTATATCAATATAATGTAATTAGACAGGCAGCAACAAGCAGATTTCCTTCATATAAAAAAGTTTTGGAAGTCAAGAAGTTATGCTATCCCAATGAAAATGCAATTTCGGCTTCAGAAAAGCACGTTCAGGTTGCATTACAGGATTTACTGGACCACACTTGCACTCGCCTCGCACTTGTATGCAAAGAAGTGTTTTTGTCATTAGAAAATGATACTATAACTGATTTAAAATTACATATTAAATGGGGCATTGATGGTACGTCCGGTTTTACTGAATACAAACAAAAGTTTCAAGATGCTTCAGGAAGTGATGCCGCTATGCTTGTAACTTGTATGGTTCCTATAAGATTAGTCGGTAACACTTCGATTCAAAAAGATGTCATATTTTGGCAAAACAATCGACCATCTTCTCCTAGGTTTTGTCGACCTATACAGCTTCAATTCGAGCACGAAACCACTGAAAGAACCAAGCAAGAAATGATGCGAGTGGAAGGAGAAATTCATAACTTAAGACCTACCAACATCGAAGTAGGTACTAAACATTTTGCAATTTCCCATGAATTGTATTTTACTATGACCGATGGAAAAATTTGTAATGCTGTAACTGACACATCTTCAACTCAAAGGTGCTATATTTGCAAAAAAACATCTAGTCAATTTAATTCCATAGCAGCATCGCGACAAGCACCAGTCGATAACGAAAGTCTTCGTTTTGGTTTATCCATTCTACATGGTTGGATCAGGATGTTTGAATGCTTATTGCACGTGAGTTACAAATTACCAGTAAGTAAATGGCGCGTAACAAAGCCTCAAGATAAGCTAGTAGTTGAAGAAACGAAAAAACGCATTCAGCAAGAATTCAAAACCAAGTTAGGCCTAATAATTGATCGCCCCAAACCTGGCTATGGGAATTCCAATGACGGGAATACTGCTCGCCGTTTTTTCGACAATATAGAAATATCTGCTGCTATAACTGGAGTAAATAAAAATCTAATTCATCGCTTCCATATCGTTCTGATGACACTTTCTAGTGGTTTCGATATCGACACAAAAAATTTTGATATTTACTGCTTAAAAACAGCCGTGCTTTTTGTAAAGTTATACCCATGGTTTAATATGCCGACAAGCGTCCACAAGATTTTAATGCACTCATCAATTGTTATTTCACATGCCCTATTACCTATCGGTCTTTTAACAGAGGAGGCCCAGGAGGCTAGGAATAAAGATATAAAGCGATACCGTGAACAGTACTCACGAAAGTGTTCCCGAGAGATGACAATCAGAGATGTCTTTAATAGGCTACTCGTAACATCTGACCCATTTATTTCAAGCATGCGAAAACTTCCTATAAAAAAGATTAAGGTTTTACCTTGTGAAGTTACAGAGATGCTTCTGCCCTTTAATGTACAAAGAATGGACACAGAAAGTTCATCTACAAAAGGAGACAGTGATAGTGCCAGTGAATTTAGTGATTAAGACTTTGTTTTATTTTACTTACCTATTTTTTCTATCTTTCGTTATTTTTACTTATTCGTTACATCTTATACGCATGCAATAAAGTGTATTTGAATTCAAATTTGAATCAAAAATTCTCTGACGTGCAAAAGTGATTTTTTTAAAATCCTATTTGAATAAATGAGTTGATTTGATTTGATTTGATTTGATTCAAATCCTTTTAGGAGTAAATATTTCTAAACTTTACAATAGTATTTTTTATATAAATTTTTAAGCCTGGCAATCATTTAAATATCATTTTAATTAAGAATGACGGCAGATAAGTTTATTTTGGATACGTGAGTAGGTAAATGAAAATATTATTTTATCAGTTTTTTCATGGAACTTGTCAATATTGGGTTTTACAACTAAAAATAAAATAGAAAACATTTGATACATGTAAAAACTAATTTAATTTCATTGGATAAGTATTTTTCGTACAATTACTGTCTTTAGGTAGTAAATTAATATCACAAATAATTTTGTCCGTGACTTAGTATGGAGCGGCAAGACTGTGCTACGTTGGCTGCATTATTTTATTCATGTTTAAATGTGAATGCTAAACAGAATCGGTTTTCTCTATTTATAACTTTATGATCAGATAATGTAGTATTTTGAACGACCTTGAATGCAAGACACTTTATGACTCTTCCTTTTTATGTTTTGGGACCGGATTGAAAAAATGTGCATCACGAATCTGTGAGGACTTACTACAACGACAGGACGGATATTTAGACGAATAGACGTGGTTGTAAGGACTCATGGACACGGCCTGCCTCAAGGGGGCATGGCATAAGAGCTCCTGGGAGAACTTGGGGGATTCCTTTGCCTACCATTGGGACAAGTATAGGCTTTGAAAACTCCACAACAGTTATATATTGGAGAATAAAAAACTACATTTAAATGCTCTTCTTCGTTACGTGTCATGGTACATCGACATTTAAATAGTTATTCTGTTTGGGCCAGTACTTTTATGTCGGTGTATTTGGAGGCACATTTGGGGCACTCCAGCAAGTAAGGCATGCGATTTCTACCGGAGCACCGCACTCGCACTGTGTATCCAAAGGATCGATGATCACCAACCTCGTATTTGCAGCGGCCTACTACGATACGCAAACGATTCAGAGCTTTCCATTTGCCACTGCAGTTCTCGACCAGGAGGCAACTGTTCTTTGGGCTTCACGAATCAAATACAAATATGCTCTTCTAATGAACTGCAAACGATGACATGCTTTGCTAAGGTCATAATGACGTAAATATACACTAAGCTCCGTTTTCAGGTAAAAAACATAAATGACTACATTAATTGGTTCGTCACGTTTCAGTGACAAAACCGATTTGGTTTACTGCGTTGGATACTGCGAGAAAATGATGAAGGAATGAGTCAAAGGAAAAGGTACATTAGAAAATCTTCTCTTTTACGAAAGTAGGTACTTTTACGTTGGGGAAATACCCACGCAAAACGGACACAACATTAAAAATTTTAACGAAAATATTCATGTCAGTAGGGTGAAATTGACGTCTTCTCGATTGGAGACGACTGCGAATCGGTAAACGTAGAATAGGACGCCATTTGGTATCAAATCTCTGTTTTTATCTTCCCTGATGAACTGACTAGATATGTTTTTATATGGTTAAATCATTTAATGAGACCGCACCCTGGGTGGAGCTGGACTGTCAGACGCGTACTGACTAAAAGCCACCGTATTCGTTCAATAACCCTTTTCGTTCCTAGGTCATGGTTACCATGCAGTTCGGACAGTTCCGCGACCCCGGCAAGCATTTGGCCCTCTATGGGGGGATTGCTGACAGCTCTTTGAGGCACGAGTGGAACACGACGCGCTATCGACCCGGACAAAGTCATGATAGGGCGGCGAGTCACTCATTAGTCGCCGTCCGCTTGTCTATGGTGGCCTGAAATCGCTTCGCGGAGGTAGGACGCCATCAGGCAAGGTGAAGCGATGATCTTCGCGAGGTGGATGGTAACAGCTGGATGAGAGAAGTCGGTGATCGAGTGAAATGACGTGCGATTGGAGAGGCCTATGTCCAGCAATGGACTGCTAGAGGCTGATGATGTATTAATGATGATGATAATAAATAATAATAATATTTCACAACTATCACACAACGCCATCTAGTCCCAAGCTAAGTAGAGCTTGTGTTATGGGTACTAGACAGCTGATAAACATACATGATGTTTCTTTTCTGTATTTTTAGCTTCAACATTCACAATAAATGTATTTTTAGCTTAGTCGCATTTCTATTTATAGTCTGCCGGCTGGTTTTTCCACCTTACTACAGGAAAGTAAAGCTTACGTGGAAATCGTAGACCTGTCTACTAAGTACATACATTTATTGGGTTATATAACAATCTATTTATATGCTGAGTAAAATCTCTGCCATAACTAACTTTGTACATCTTTTATTTTACTTCATAAGTACTATTTTATCCTATTATTTCATAGCATAATTAGCCTGTAAAGTTCCCATAGCTGGGACACAGGCCTCTTCTCTATAAAATAAGACTTTCTTTAAACTATGTCCCACACTAGGAATGGCTTCTGTATCGTGGGTGCATTTATAAACATAGAAACTCACAAACACAAGCACCCAGACACGGGACAAACACAACATGTAGGTCATACAAATATTTGTTCCGTGCAGGGATCGAACCCGCGACACGCTGCACAGCAGTCGAATTCTCAGCCACTAACTGTGCCAAAATTCAATTTGCGCTACCTATTCTACGCAAGTAGGTACAATCTATTTATTACAAGCTTTTATATCATATTACCAAACTACAAAATTATATAAAGGTTGAACTACATTTCCGAACCTCATTTATTAGGTTACATAAATTTCAATCGTTACCTAGCAGGCATAGCCGCGGGCTGCGAGCTATAGTGGCCATGTGCGAAATCGTGGTAGGGACCATCAAATCGATCCCAGTGCGCGATATGACAAACAAAGATGTGAACTAACGGGGGACACCCACGGAGTGACTTACGTGTCAAGTTTAACATGCACCACAACCTCTTTAAGTATTTTTTTAGGTTAGTAATCTATACCTAATAAATCTGTAGAAGGGTCAATTCTGTACATTGAAAATATTGAAAAAATAAATAGCGGGGGGTGTTGCTGGATCGATACCAAACCCAAATATATGATTAAAAATTTTTTTGTCTGTCTGTCTGTCTGTTTGTGCAGGCATCACGTGAAAACTAACGGTTCGATTTCGATGAAACTTGTTATAATTATTCCTTATTATCCTGGGCATAACATAGGATACTTTTTATCCTGGAAAAATACGTAGATCTTATTTTTCAGTTTTATTCATAGACGTTGTTCTGTAGAACTGCGAACACACGTTGCATTACCCGCAGTGGATTCAGCGCCGTAATATTTATAAGATGTCATTGTCAGAGTTACTCAAAATATCAAAGAGAATAATATAATCAAAGAGTCGCGGGCGGAAGCTAGTTTTGATAATAAAAAAACAAGGCGAAAATGTTTATCAAAATACGAGTATAACAACTAGTTGGCAAGAATTGGTAGATCTTATGTCCCCAAAATAACCGACATTGCACTTAGAACAAACATGCTGAAGTGGAAGTGGGCCGGCCACGTCTTTAGACCACAAATCGACAAACGTAGTGTAGGACGCCCTGCGGCAAGATGGGTCGATGATTTGAAGAATTTGACTGGCAGCGGATGGATTTCGACTGCCCAGGACCGGGAGGGTTGGCGTTCTTTGGGGGAGGCTTTCCATCAGCAATGGATGGCAATAGACTAATAATATAGGTGCCCAAATAATGTAGTCAATAAGAGGTGCTGTCATGGCGCACACAACGTATAGTGAAATCATGATACCTAAATACGAATTTATTGCTTTTTATGCAAAATTCTACATATTTATTATCGTACCTACAATAACTGCCGTTATGTTATTTTCACGTTAGTATTTCAGTAGATAAACGAATTAGTAAGTCAGTAGAATAAAACATGATAACGATTTATAATGTATTAGTTTAATTATTCTAAATTAAGTTTCTGGTGCTTTAATGAGTGGCAGCATAGTGACAGGGCCCCCTGTAGAGGGCCAAAGCCTGCCGGGGTCGCGGGACTCACGAATTAAAGTGATCCCGGTACGTAAAGGGCTATTGAAGGACACCGTGAATTTTAGTCAGTACGAGTCTGACAGTCTGAGAGGACTCATGTGATGATCTAACACGTAAAAAAAAAAGTTTCAGGTGCTGTATGAAAAATTAAGATTGTACAATGATTTTTCGATTTTCGACTGTTAAAAAAATAATTATCCATGTACCTTTTGTGTGTTTTCTTTTTGTATTTGACGTCCCATTTATCGAGGAAGGCCTATAATATTACACGCTACGGCCAATAGGAGCCGACCAGTGGGTGAAAAGATGGTCTCCCATATAACGTTTCAGGTCCTTGAAAATTGGTTTATTTTTGCTAATAAAAACCAATTTTCCAATCTTACTTCTTACTAATATTATAAACGTGAAAGTTTGTTTGGATTGATGGATGTTTGTAACTCTTTCACGTCAAAACCACTGAGCGGATTTGGATAAAATCTGGTACACAGATAGTTTGTAACCTGCATTAACATATAGGATACTGTTTATCCAGATTTTATGTACTCGTGGGATAATTTTTGAGTTGTCGCGGGTGAAGCCGCTGGCAACAAGTTAGTGACTTATAAAAGTGATTGCAATGACCTTAAACAAATGACAACTAAGTTCTTTAATGACATATCATGACGAGAGGTAACAAAGATTGGGTAATCGGCCAGGTACACAATGACATGGTAATGACGTCCGCTCACTCACCGTAGGTAGGCCCGCGACCTTGGGGAGGGATGCCGTCCGGAACCTTTCGAGTTATAATGACCCTCCACACAGTTTTAAATGGGTTCCGTACCAGTAATGAACACATAAATAATAATATAAGCTTAGTGAAGGGTTTTGTGGCTTACGCATTAAGCAGCGTTGACGGCACGGTTAGCGCAGTGGCTGAGCGATTGGACTGCTGCGCTGCGTGTCGCGGGTTCGATTCCCGCACGGAGCAAATATTTGTATGATCTACAAGTAGTTGTTCCGAGTCTGGGCGTTTGTGTATGTGAGTTTATATGTTTGTAAACGCACCCACGACACAGGAGAAATTCCTACTGTGGGGCAACGTTTTTTTCTCTGCCCAAGCGGGGCAGTCCTGCACCGTATGCTCAACCGTGTCCTCCGGACAATCCTCGCAGTGGTGTCACCCAGGCGTTTCTTCCCTCCCTATCAGACACGGGTACCTCCCGAAACTTCCGTGTCCGGTGAGGACTTGCGTCATGCGGTAGGTCACGACGCTGTGACGCCTATCCAGCCACTCCTCAAAGAGGTGATTACGGCGTGCCCGAGATATTAGTAGGATAGAACCACAGAAATCTTAATAGATAGAACTATGTTATGAAACCAACTCGCTGAAATTATTATGAAATATACGCGATGAAATTGCGGAAATTTTGGATTTGTCAGCATTTTTTCTACCTATAATAAATATCTAATAAACAATCATATAATTAGCCTCAATCTAATGACGCCAAAGCTATTTGATTAAACAAAATTACATTACCATAAGCAATATAACATATTTTTGTGTCTTAATCTTTATTTAGCCTTATCTATAAGTACATAGATCTTATCAATCAATCGATAATACGGCAGGCTTTGGCAGTTGATAACACGGGCGTTGAAAGATTAACGGATAGCGATAACGTCGTTAAGACCTAACGACCGGCGAGTAGCGGCCGTTACCTTCAACTGCTTACGTAACGAGCAGATATTGTTATCGGTCATTGATGATAAGCCAGTACACGAGCAAGACATTTTCAATGTTCATGACACAAAGGAAATGATACTTGTGTTGTCACGCGGATTTGCGTGGCGTATTGTTTCTTTGTGATCACGTTTTTGTGTCGAATGCTGATAAAAATAGGATTTTAATTAGTCTAAATGACGCGAAGAATTGCTGTTTGATGTAGAAGTGAAGTGGTGGTTTCTCCGTTTATTGCCCGTGGTATTTTACTACCCAGCAGTAACACTATTATGCCGAGGTCGCGGGACACAGTTATCCGTGAGCCTGGAATGAATAGGGAACACGGTAGTTTAGTCAGTACGAGTCCGACAGTCCCTTACATTTCACACAGTGCGAGAGGCCCTCATATGACATCGGTGGTAAAAATCCACGGTGTCCTTCAATAGCCCTTAACGTACGTAGGATAGTTTTTATGCCGACTTTATTTTCCCGTGGGATCATTTTCGATTTAGTGGCCGGGGACGCTGGCATCAGCTAGTAACGAAATAATTAAATTATACTAGATACTCTTATTATTCTAATGGCACAATTATCCAGAATTCGACGATATAAGATACTTGCCTTTATATTACATTTTCAGTATTCTAAAAACAGCGAATGAGTAAGGTACTGAATATAAATCACCCTCTGTTTTCTTATCTCTACTGGGATTTTTCCAGCGTCGGATATGGATAGTTTTCATACGTTATCAGAATAAAAAAATTGGTTACGACAAGGAACGTGATGAACCCTACGTCATATTCGTAAATGTTCAATATCTTAGAGCAAGGGTTCCCAAACTCGTGGGACTGTCTTAGGCGCTGCGCAAACGTAGTCACTTTGTCGCCGAGGTGGCAAACCATTCCATGGGTTTGAGGCAGATTGTGCCCTTCGCAAATTGTGCACTTGACGCAAAATGTGCCCTTCGCAAAATGTGCACTACTCAATTATTATTTTTAAATGATTATATTTTATTGTACAAATACATAAATATTAATTAAATCCATCCTCAACGCTGTCAGCTGGTAGTGTACCCTTCCTTCTCAAATTAAATAGTTCATGACTATGTTTTAAGTGGAAGCAACTGGATACAAAAAAAAAAAAACGACGGGTTGCACTCTGGGAGTGCCGGCAGAAGTGAAAACTTGAATAGTAATAAACACACACGAACATTCGCGCAAGCGCCCTGCGCCGTCTTACGAATTTTCGATCAGGTCACGTGTCTTGACGCGAGTTTACATTTTTTACCCATTCCAAAAAAAGTGCACAACGCCGCTAAAGAAGTTTTCACTTCAAGAAATGTTTACGTACGCAGAGAGAGTGGATAATTGCATAAAACTTTTCTTAAATATTCATCGGTATTTTGTATCTGACACGAGACACAAAAGTGTGTAACGTTTGCGCCCTGCCTAAGAAGGAATAGAGTGTATTTTTGTCAGTAAGAGTCTGGCTGTCAGTAAAATTATCAAATGAATCTTCCCGCTCCACTCAGATCATTCAAGACTTTTTACGTGTCGAAAATATGACGAAGAGCTTTTTTTTAATTTTTTAACCATCTTCAAAAAAATCTCCAATTAAACTTGCAGAACTGAGAACATTATACATATTATTGAACTAGCTGTGCCCGCGACTTCGTTCGCGTGGTTGTCGAGAACAAAACAACTTCGTTTAGATAAGAGTATATCACCTTTTTGATGATTTAGATAAGAGTCCTGACTTTGGTATAGTTGATTACGTTAATGCTTCGCGCTCCCGATCAGCAGACAGCCGGACTTCGCGTTCCTGGATACTCTCTTGAGACCGCAAAGTCGCGGTCCGTGTTCTTTGTGAACTTAAACGTGACTCCCTTTCGGTGAACGTTTCCGATTCACGTGAAAAAGCGATGTGCTCTCGGTTAGCAGATAACCGTGCTTCACGATCTGCTTCCGATTCCTGAGACCTACAAAGTCTCATCCTTTTCACATTTCGGCTACGCAGCGATAGGTTAGTTTTTTTTTCTTTGAAGATTTTTCAAAGAAAATTAAAGCAGTAAACAAAACCAACAACACTTATGACTGAAGAGCCTACAAACTTAAAAGAACGGTGCGTCGAACAGTCTAGTGTGACAACGTATCGTCTGTTCGTGGTCGTGACTCAACGAATTGGCAACACTAACTTACTGTATAACTATTGGCAGTATTGGATTCAAACTACGAAGTAAATAAAATACAATCTTTACTTCGTACTTTAAACCAATGTCCAAAGTAAGTTGACCAAACGAAACCAATAAGATAAGCCAATACTTTTTTTTCGACCAATTTAGAAAATCGATAAACCAAGCAACCAAAGAACTTTTAAGACACACGCAAGAACTTTTAAGACACCTAACGAAACCCAATTTGCCTAGTAAACACGGTGGACCTCATTCTCGCGCGGAAAATCTTAACACCTCGATTCAGAAAATGACGTCATTTGCACAACGCCATCTATCGGATTTGGATTTCAACTATCAACATTAGTTCTATTTTTAGTCTTAAGATGTCGTTGCAAGTACTATTTCACTGAATTGCGTAACGTAATATTTCACTTCTTGAACTCATTAAATTAATCATATCTTTTGATAGAGTGAACCGATTTCGATGAAACAAAAACTAAGTTAAACCTCAAGTTGCGTATAATTTTTGTATATAAACATTGTCAGCATTGAATTCGTAGATTTTACGTGATGTGCGCACAAACAAACAGACAAACAGACAAAAATTTCAAAAATGATGGAAATGGGTTCTGTTACTTATCTTTTCACACGCTGGCTATTTTTTGTTTCAATTTCTTCAATGTACAAAAATGACTTTTCTACAGATTTATTATATGTATAGATAATGTACATTCAACAAAAGAGATCTATGAAGTCACCAATGATAATTGATGCTTGCAAAAGTATCCGATGCTTTTTTTTTTTAATTTTGTAACAAAATAGACACAATAAAAAATACACCTGCATAGAAATCTCTTTCCTTAAAGATTAAGAATATTGATGGATAGGAACATTGTTGCCTAATAATTATTTAATTGAGTACATTTCTGATAAATCGGTAATTCTTGGTATTAATCAGATTACGGCGTTATTGGTCGTTATAAGCCTTGCAGCCAAAGGTTTCTAGCTGTTTGATAACCATCAGACTATCAATTATATTTAATTTGGCATAATAAATACCCATTCCGATATGCATATTAATGAGGTAGTACTTTCTAGAACTTTTGGCAAAAATATGAGAAGGAAGATAGAGACGAAACATACAAGGACAAAATCAATAACCGGGTATTTTATTTCTAAACTCACCACGATACGAGTACAGGGGAGATTTCTAGTGTGGGGTAGCGATTTTATACAAAAAAAAATACAATGATATATAAGCAATTATTCGCATTAACATTCAAAGGAAGTCACTGATTTTTTTATGTAACAATAGGTTCGCGTTTGACTACTATGTCGCTTGATGGTAATCGAAGATGTGGTCGACGGTGAAGCACGCTTGCCTAGAAGTAACCTATTCACTCTTGAATTGAAGGCCCCAAGGTTAGAGCTGTCAGAAAATACAGACGCCGGCAATGAATTCCACTCCTTCGATTAGATTAGATAAAAGTATTAGCAAAACCTGGCCACCATTTAACGATGGTGCATTCCCTTACGAATAGCTTGAAAGTGGCAATAGACAAACAATTCCTGGAGTCCCCAGCTGGATTGGCCTACACACAAACATAGAATAGAAATAACAGGCGGTTCCCCCGGGGGAGGCCTTTCCTTTGCACTGCGGTTAGGTTGATCCTCTAATTATCCCTAATGTGGATAACTCCCAGCTTATCTCAGCTTCCTATTCTATATTTTTTGTCCTCCAGAGAGAGCCAAACGAAGCCAAACGCCTGCCGGGGTCGGCCCCGGCAGCGGCAGGCATTTGGCCCTCTCTAATTGCTGACAACTCTTTCTTTTACTCACCGTCCGCATGCCCTTAGCTTGGATACTGGGATACGTATTGCGAAAACGGTTTTGACGGTTATACCTACTTCTTCTTCTTCTTCTTATCGTGTGGTTGATGAACAACCAACAACAAATTTAAAATTTCGCATCAAAGAATAATTTTCAAAGAATTGTTTACTGCAACCGCAACACATTACATTTTATATACATTTTATTGCGTCCATTAGACGGCTTTTGGATTTAAGAATTATTTCCTTTTTAATTTTAGCCTACGATAATGAAAGTCTTAAAATTAGGCATTTCTAAGACCTTGAACGGTAAATAGCATTAATACTCGTATTATTTTAATTCAAAATGATAATGCGATAATGCTTAATTTTAATTGTAAATATTTTAAGGCGTTAATATTTACGCCTAGCCTGTATAGCGATATTCTAAACCTTTCTGAAAGAAAAGTTATTTTACACTTTTCGGTTCCTTTTTTTTTTCAAAAGTTTTTTTTTTAAGAAAACTTTGTCCCACACTAGGAATTTCTCCTGTGTCGTGGGTGCGTTAACAAACATATAAACTCACATACACAAACGCCCAGACCCGAAGCAACTACTTGTAGATGATCATACAAATATTTGCTCAGTGCGGGAATCAAATCCGCGACACGCAGCGCAGCAGTCCAATCGTTCAGCCACTGCGCTAACCGTACCGACATTTACCCTTTTTAGTTTTTTTTTGAACAAAAAACTTCTTATAATCGGCGTGTTTGAAAATGTACAATCCAAGTAAGCAACAAAAACGGATGTATGCGTGCAACGTTATAAGATATCCATTATTGATATATACTAAAACGTTCCCCAGAATGTAACAAACACATTTCTATTTTCATTTTTCTTTCAAAACCGCATCGAAATCGGTTCAGCCAAACGCGAGATAATCGCGGACAAACATACATACATACAGGTCGAACTGAAAAACAACTTTTTTTTTAAGTCGGTTAAAAATAGAGAAACAGTTGTCCTTTTCCACAATGTCATTAAAATTCATGGACCCATAGTGATTGAAATCCAATCCACCCTACGCTTCTGTATGGCAGACTAGCCGTAACAAAAACATTGTAAAGCAGATTATGAGCGCTACGAGCGCCACCTAGTTGGTTAATATGGATTTAACAATTGTTACTATTTCCCATTAGATGGAGTTGACCGTAATGGTAATTTGTATGCTACTCCACAACAGAGGGCGCTTATTTTAGACAACAAGCTTGGTTTATTTGTATGTTATTGTCCGAAAATTTAAGACCAAGAAGTAAAATAGGATTTATTTAATGATATCTAAATATAACTCAAATAAATGCGCATGATATTTTACAGTAACAGTTAATGCGCATAGTCAAAGCATTGCGCATTTCGTGGCTAACCTCACCGAGTCGATCGACCAGCAGCGAACGAGCTGTCAGTGTGAAAACCTTTTCATTTCGTCTTGTGCTGTATTTTGGTGCCTAGTGGGTGTGCTAAGTGTCTTCGGGCGCTTTTGTTTTATTTAGGTGCTAATAAACATTAAACTTACAGGTAAGTGCTTAGAAAAATAAGTAAAATATCATTTTTGTAATGTTGCGTTATAAAAATCAACTTCAGTATCAATAACTGTTTAGTTTTGTGGTACAGCACAGTTAGCACAGTATATCCCGATTATGAGATGATAATGAACTCGTATCTTATCGTATTTTTAGAACATCATGCCGGTTTTATTGTTTTCACAAAGCCCTGTAAAAAAAGAGTCCTAATTTTGTTGCTTACTTGTTAGATGATGTCATGGGCGGATATCTCTGACGTTAACATATTTTCAATTGTTATTTTATCAATTTCATTTAACTATATTTGTCTGCGTCATCAGATAATTATGCTGTGTCTAAATAAATGCTATACTCTCCATTATAACGTAGAAAACCCAGTCAATATAAATGTGCCTAAGCTGTGCCAATATGACTTTCTGGTTAGCATACAATAAACATTATCAATCCTGCCTATCGGGATACACCATAATGCAGTAAAAAGTATGTAATTTGTGCTCTATGTGAAAATGATTAGCCATGTCATTCAGCTCAAACTGCATCAAAGAGAAAATGACTTTCTAATTTGCAAGTAAAGACATGGTTTTACCCATGTTAGCTCAAACTTATAATACCTGTTTACTTGAAAAACTTATTATAATGAATCTAGAATTTATTTATAAAGGATTAATCATAATTTAAAATTAATTAATGAGTCAGATGAGGATTCGTAACAAAAATAATATTTATATTTCTATGTTATTTCAGTAATTAAACGATTCATGCCAAAATCCTTTTGAAGCAAACTAATGTTTGCTTGTGGTAATTAAACCACATATTAATCACTTCCTTTCATACACTGATAATTATAATAATCCAAATATTGCAATGTCCTAATCTCTATGAATGATGATTGTGAGTCACACCAAATGTTTAGCTTAATGTTCCGTTAATGAAGAAAAAAGGTGATAGATGTTTATAATTCATACTATAACTTGGCTAAGTATTGCCATACAAAGAGGCAACGCCACCAGTCTCTTGGGCACATTACCAGCTGACAGCATTGAGGATGAATGTCTCGGTTATATTTATTTAGTTATTAGTTTAGTTTTATTTTAATTAAGTATTTTTATATTTATGTATTTTCTTCTTTTCATAAAATTAAAGCATCTAAATATAATAAAATACTTAAATGTCAGGTTCTAAATATATAACTAATAAGTAGACAGTTTTCTTATAATGGATCTAGCTCTCCCTCCTAGATCTAAGTTTAAGGGACTTGTTCAGTGTTAGATTTGTGTAGATGATGGGTATGCATAAGAGTAGGGATTGTCTTGTAAACCCTTTTTTTTATTTCATTTAAATGTTTACTAAATGTCTAATACCAACATCATTAATTTATTCTAATCTCAGAAAACCAGAGAAATGAGAAGAAAATCTTAGTTTTCCAGTGTATCTCACCTTAATAAAACTAAGGATACTTTTTATCTCAACTTTAAGTTACTAAAATCAGGACTGCTTTCATAATTTTACTTAATTTAGTCCTTATATTAACTTTATGAAATACAGCTATACAGATATATAAGAACATGGCTTTGAATGCATCGCCGCGCCGTCTCTGCGTCACAGATATATATATTGTGACAGACAGACACATATATTGTGCCAATTTCCGCAAGATGCATTGAGATGTGCTAACGTGACCATAGAAAACTTACTTGTTCATTTATAATAATAAGGTAGGTGTCCTAGTACGCTATCTATGTCTGCCGGGGTCGCGTTACTGTCTAAACAGGTAACAGTCATCATGGCATGTAAAGGGCTATTGAAGGAGCACCGTAGATTTTAGTCAGTACGAGTCTGACGGACTCAAAGGATGATTTCACTGGGAATAAAAAAAATGCCCTAGTCATATTTTAGTGTTTCTCCTTAGATAATGTTGGGGTTTTACTGTCGCGGCTAAACCCACAAACCTGTATATAGCCCTGACGAATAAACATCAAAGTCTAAATGTAGTATATCATCAAAAATATCTAAAGGGCGCTGGAGTATGACGTCTCCAGCCCCTCCATTAAAAATGAATGCCATAAAAATGAACTAACATAACTTCCATATCATATCATCAATATAGACTCAACACTAACACGCTATTGGTTATTGGAAGTGGCAACCGTCATGAATATATCATGTAATATTATACCTTCGGCGATGGACTGAAACAGCCGGCCCATGCAACCTAAATGGATTTATGTGGGGATTAACTTTTCCGACGTCGCTTCCGGTTTGTCAATATTCAGTTGGCAAATGAAACAGAACGTGAAATGTTATGTCAGAACCGTACAGGAATGAATACTACCAGTAGAAGAATATTTAAATTGACCTAATTTAAATATTCTTCTACTGGTAGTATTCATGTTTGATAATAAGCATTCTTGATACTTTTTATCACCATAAGATGATTGTAGTGTCGTTACCAATCTTACACGTTTTGATGTTAGGAGCACCTTAAAAGAAACAAAAACACTATATGTGACTTCCGATTGAGCAGTTCTTGGGTGGAAAGCCTTGACAGTTTTCTAAGTGCACAGGGAGGAGGTACCAATGTGGTATATTTAGAAAAAGGCTGAAGAACTTTCGGAAAAGGAACTTGCCATAACCCGTAAATCCTACGCCCGAATCTCAGAATCTCTCTTTCCTACTGGTTATCAATGGACACGGTTAAGAGTAAACCAGAAATACAGCAATCGGCCAACAAGACAAATGAAATAAATGTACATGAGCTCTCCGTATCTGCATCCTTTCATCATCCATGGATATTTGAATGCCAACAACTGGATCCAAAGAAAATCTAAATAGTCAGCAAACAAATACGAAGCCAAAAACTAAGTTTTTTGAAAACACTAGAATAAGAGATCGACAACAAATATCTAATACTAGCTTCTGCCCGCGGTTTCAACCGCGTTATGTTAGGCGTCTGGCCCTATGGAGGCCCCGTCAGTTTCCTTAGGGAATGCGTGGAAGACGACGAGCCGTCGAATTGGGTCTTCTCTTTGGTCGGACGGCAAGTTACCCTTATTCGCCGTCCGCAAGCTGATGCCTATGGTAGCCGAAATTTGTCCGACGAGGTCAGATGCACTGGACGTCTTCGGCGGGGGCTGGACCGAGAGGTGGAGCATGTTCCATCCCTCACGTGTTCAGATAAATTCACTTTTGACACACAGAGTTGGATGTCTATGCCTTCTACAGAAAAGATGAAAGCACCCCAACAAGTTCACTTGTTTCAACTGTCACCCCTGAACAGCCGCAGGCGCCCAGAGGCCTGATCAACATTAGAGAATAATAGAACTTTATGAAACTAATCGAATGTAAACTTTCCGCAGGCACCTTTGTTTTCATTAGAACTACCGGTTTACCGACCTAGTTTCAAAGACTCCAGGCTAGCAATTGATCTCGTTCCGGAATTTGAGACTATAATGCAACCATATCACGTTTCTGTCAAAGTACTACCGGCACTCCGTTTTCTGAATCGACGGAGATAAAGCGATACAACCATCATATGAGTATAGTCAATTCTCATTCGCGCCAGCTTTCCAACAGACGAGGGGAAATTAAAAACCTTCATGGCGTGAAATTGCTGTATTAACGCTTGCTATTATACGTTGAAACCTTTTATAATGAACAGTGAACAAAATTGGTAATGTGTTGCATATAAAAGGCTCGAAAGGATTTTGGGTTTGCTCCCATAAACTGTGCGTGTGCATATTGATGTAGCAAATAAACTGTAATTTGTTTAATCTAGAGTTAATCCGCCAATCTGGCGATTTATATAAAATAAAACCTGTCCGTTAGCATTACCGTTAATCCTTCTTCGAATATCTCTACGAACGAATGAAAACGTAGCTAAATTGACTCAACAATTACAGACCAGCGGATCCAGAAAATTCATTTGGACATTCGCTGAAATTATTTTATTAAGTAATAGAAATAAAAAGTGATCAACTTTGAAACTTCGAAGAAATAAAAAAAAAGTTGAAGAAAGAAAATTCTAAAGATAGAAATAAAAGTTATAAATAAAGAATGTGCTATGGGTCAGAACCGCACTGAAGTAACCTAATTGGCGTGAGAACCACATTAATAGTCAATAATGGCAGTTGCTTGGCTCCGCACGTCGTTAGCCTCACGAGTTGAGGGTCGATTTGACCTACTGCATCTACACCATCATTTATATTACGAGCTTTTACTGAGACTAAGAATAGCGGCAATCAAATAAATATTCAATAGCATAATTGACATAGTTTTGCCAAAGCCGCAGAAATGTTTGTTTTATTGTAATTCAGATTGTCTGATCATTTTCATACCATTGCCATTTAAGGTATTTGGCACAATTCTTTCTGGAATGTCAACAATGGAGGTTTTTAATACAACAAATTCTCAACACATGGTACTCGAAAACCCTCAATCTCTTGAAGAGTCGTTACTTTATTAATCTCATTTAGTTTCCCCAGATATTGGAATACAATAAAAATCTGATCATGATAATTAAATGATCCCATTTCTACATAGGAATTCTAAGCCCTTGACTCACAAGACCAAACATTAATAAAAATGTTTGCGTCAACACTTTGGAATGAACCACATCATTTTCATCTGAACTTGGACCAGATTAGTTCCCTATATTTATCTAGTGTAGTTCGTGTGTGACGTCACCGGCGCCATTTTAGTTATAACGAGGGTTAATATTTTTGTAATGAGCCCAGCTTGCCCCGATCGAGGTCGTGGTAAATGTAGTGTTCGCGGAATACATGTGTTGTTGTTTAATGTCAAAGGTTAAGACTTACAGGACAAAAACTAACAGGTAAAATATGAGTAGAATAGTATAGAATGGACGTGAATTTAACGGATTTCAAAAAACAGTTGTGATAGTTAGCTCTAACGAACCACAGGCTCTCTCGAGAGAGTCGTTAAAACATTTAGACAGAGATTCAGCCAAGAGAATATTGTGGCAATCTCAGCGCTACCAGCAATACACTGCTAATACTAATCCGTTTGCCGATCTTGGTAATTATACCAATATTCCCACAAGACCGTTTATTGTTGCGGTTTATCGCGGGAATTCAACGGCGTGAGATTGTGGGTTGATAATTAACTATGTATTTGATAAAACAATCTTGAAGACAGATTTGATATTTCATATCATCTTCCTACCCTCGTCGGCCTTATCCCAATTTATTTGGGGTCGGTGTAGCACGTCTTTTCGATACATCCCTCGATACATCTCGATATAAAAGCCGTCACCTCAGTATTCACCCCTTTCTAACCATATCATGTTACACACATCCCATCCATCAGTCCTTTGATCTCTCCAGCTATTCATGTTTATACTCAAACATTCCTTTGTTCTGTGTAGACATTTTCTTTCCTTAAAAAATATTTTCTATCAGTCGAACAACTTCCATCTATTTAACCAGCAAATGATGATGAAAGTCTAGTAATTTAATATTGTACCACACATGTTTTATGCATGTGATATAATCTAGTTAGCTAGACTAACCAGTTAACCACGTACCCAATTAAGAATTTATCGTCCCTTGTAAACCCTTGCCAGAAGTTGGGGATTAAACAAATTGCTGCAGTTACTTTATTTAACATCATTTTACAAACGATGAGAATCTCCCACGAAAATGTGGAGGAAGATTATAATGAATTTTTAGGTCTTATTTATTTTCATCTCGTACTTCTATTGGACTCTTCAGCGTATCGAGTTCGCATTTCAATTCAAGCACACCGCCACAGCCGCCGTCAAAAAAGATCTCCCCTGTGACTTTACCCAATAATAACATTCTAACTTTCCAGAAGCTGTCATCACCATTTTTATCTATTTAGTTCAGCTCATCCCACTCTCGACTTTAGTTTCTTATTATAAGTTCCTTGATGCGTAAACAACTGAAAAGTTGCAATAAAGCGTGGTGGCGGTAGGCGGCAGACCCCGGCGACGGCTGCTCCGCGCGGGGGGAGGGTTGCGCGCGTTTATTGATTTTCAGCGCGGCTCCGCGGACGTGCTTCGTCGTCGGCTATCTCCGCAAATACTAAGATTACTGCTACCCGCACTTCTGGGACCCGACGATTGTAGCTGAAACACATCTGAACAACGAATCCTGCCATAAATTACCATCGAAAATGTTATTTATAACATCGGAGAAAATCTATTTTTAATTCAAACCCGTAAAGTTCAAGTGTAAGAAAGTAATTTATTGTGTCGCACATTGAAGAGGAGGTGGGGTAGAGTCTGTTCAGAGCGATAACTGGCAATGACACGAAGCAGATGAGATGCATTAATCACGCGTCCTGACCTCTGCGTGAAGGACAAATCCCGCGCAATATTCGCACATTTTTATAAATTAGAATGTATGTGATCACAAAATACAGAATATATTTTCATGTTGAAACTAAATTATTTTCCAATAAGAAGGGTTCTATAAAATTTGGCAGGCTCCATTGTGAACTTGAAATATTTTAGAACCTTTCCAAACCTCAAGCTAATCATTGGAAGATTTGGGAAAGCCTTTTAACTCGTCTAGTAAACTACGTGACGTAACAATAACTTCTGACTAAGATAAACTGATAAAGTGAGCAGTCAGGTGCGTAGCCAGGCTTTACTACGCGTCTGAGTAAACTTCAAAACAAAGCCATTCATGAAATACGAAGTATCGACCATGTGGTAGCATTACATACACAGTAAGCATGTGAAGCCCCGACCGTCATTTGTAGATCTTTAACAGCCGATAGCAGGAATGTCTGTATATCAGTTTAACAAAGGGCCACTTAAGGGTATCGTATTATCCAGTACATAGGTTAAGGATCAGTCAGATAGACTATCACTCTTTTTATTGGCAATAATGCATTGAGAACAGCAGCCATCTCCAATATACTTGAGAAAAGGCAAGGAGATGATAAACTTGCACACATAGCACTTATCGCATGCAATGCAGCTTTGACCGCATCTTTTTTGTAAGTAAGTCACTCATTACTAAACATGAGGTGAACTGAGCAGGTGCTACGGAAATAACTCTGATATCAGAACTAGTGTTTACAAAGCTAATTGTGCTGATTCATCTACGTCTGCAGCAAGTCGAGTCTGTACAACAACATTATGACGTAACGCTTTGTTGAATGAAGCATATTTCTTAAGTGAACAAGAACTATGTTGAAATTGTCAATCACGATTCTCATCAAAGTTAATCAACCGTTATTGAAATCAATTAATTAAGTTGTTTTAATTATTGAAGTTGACGCGTGAAATGATCTACTATCACTTGCTTCATCTTCAAGACAAGCCCTGTAACCAGGTTTCTTTTTCCTTTAGTCGCCGCCAGTTTCATACGATAACAACAAAATCTTACCTACATATGCTCCATTAATCGAATGAGCTTCTCATAGTGACATTGAACTTGTCTAACTTCTGGACCCAAATTGAAGGATTCCATCCCTTCCGACAAATGTGTCGCAGCACAATAATACTTCGGAAGACGACTATTAAGATAAGTATATGATACTGACAGGTACTAGGTACCAGGCGGAGACAGTTTAATGAATAAACAGGCAACAATTGTCCCGTAGGCAACCTGTGCACAGTTAACTACACAGGCTATCATTAAAATTCAAAGGTCGGTACCGCTTTGCACGCTATGCCCACGTAAACGTTCACTACGGTATTCTATTGTTTTTGTTCAGGAGTTCGCTCTGCATGGAAATGTTTATTGTGTGCTAGTTCATAATTTTATTGAAGGTTCTTTCAAATCAGGGTCAGAAGTAGTCAGAACTAGCATTGCGAATGCAAACTGCTTCATCTCGGACTTTCTGGGACTTCGTGTCATCGATTTGTCTGAAGCCTTTGTTTAGTTTCAAAGCTGCTCTGAATACGACCTGAGTGACCGGCGATTACATTTAATAGCCCAATTCTGAATGTGTATTCTGTGTATACAAACACGCCCTAACGAGTAACCGCAGTAATTATAACTAACGACAACTCTTAGCTTCGAACCAACGAGGCCCGGAACTATAACGAATGAGGCTATACTTTCATATATTTTAATGTGTGGTTATTAAACATGTTCAAGTAATATTTACTTCGACCTTACTTACACCCTTTAATAGACTAGTAGATCATTTTCGAGTTATGCCATGACCTTTTTTCTTTTAATGTGGTAAAATCATCAAATGAGTCCTCCCACCCAGAGCAGAGCATGTGGGGCTGTCAGACTCGTACTGACTAAAATCCACGGTGTCCTTCAATAGCCCTTTATGTTCGGGGGTCACGGTAATACGTGAGTCCCGCGTCCAACTATGCCATGACCTGGAATGTATTTTCTAATTAAAATCAAATCAAAGTTCCATCAATTCAGATTCTTTGTTGACTGAAAAAACTTCTGAAACAAATTACGTTCATTTATATTTATTTATTATACTTTTACGTAAAAATGTGGTACATAAGGCAGACTTAATGCCGTTATATCGTTTAGTAAATTTAAAACTGATATATCCTTTTGCTACAGTACCGTCATTGATCGATCATTTATTAATATGGTCTGAGTCAGGGGGATAACAGTAATATCAGTGAATTATATCTATTAAGTCACCAATTTATCACTTGCCAGCCTACAGTCGTAATTGTCGCGACAGAAGTGGGTCGTTCTGCCTCGTGTGCCTGCGGGCACATTGCCAACTTGCCGTAACTTGAACGTGGCCCAAGTTCAGCGATTGCAATGTGTCGTTATTTATTAACTTAGTATAAACGTAAGTTTGGAAAACTGTTTCCAACTTCAGAACAACCTGTTCAAACATTTGCTAAAGAATTACAAATTAAATTCAGCTAATCTTGCTTTTAAAAGGCTTTTGTGATTTCGTGCTGCCAAAACTAAAAATAGAACTCCAGTGAGAGCTTTTCTAGTTGCTCATTAACAATGCAGCATTCAGCGGTTTTGGGAGCATTGACTCTACATACTTTTAAGAAACAATTTTCTCGTAGGAAAATGTGATGTGTTAGTTCAGGTAAAACATTCAACGGACCTACATACTTACATAGGTACATAATGTCTCTATTCTCTAAGCTCATTAAAAAGTTAAAATGGCTACATCAATGTTGGAGTTGGGAATTAAAGGGTGAAGTTAAAGTTGAATAAATTCGGGCGTAGTTAAATGAGGCAGAACATAAATGTTTAACTTTACACGAAGGTTAGAAAACAAGGCTGTTTTTTCCAAGTGACTACGTCCCAAATCCTTGTCTACAAACAATCCTGGCTTAGATGAGGCGGTACGTGTGAGATTGGCTGTCCCCGCCCTTTGTTCGCGCGTCAAGGTCGTGCCACCCGGGGGTGTCCTGCGTTTATATCTACACTTTATACGACATTTGCCAACTGTCGCGACGCGACCGTGCACTAAACCCTCGCTAAAAATAGCTTGATAGCGTAATTCTCTGCAGTCTTAAATCTCCTAAGATTTTGTTGTCATCACGTTAAACCTCAACTCCTTATATGATTTGTACTTAAGCTTAGAATTTACATATTTCAATGTGAATTCTAAGCTTAATTTGAAGGTATTTCGGCAACGATACTTAATTTTGAACGGCTTTCCTACCTTGAATTGCAAATTCACGACGAATCTGGGTATTGAACTTTGAAGCTCAATATTTTAGCAATATAATTTCAACAATCTCTTTCAGCTGAAGAATATCTTCTATGTTAATAAGGGCTTATATTGCTCTCATGAATTTTTCAGCTTTCAGAACTTATTAAATGAATTTTCAACCGCAACGTTGTTAAAGAGGGGCAGATTATGAGCAGTCCCACGGAGCCTGCGGTACTATACATTACCATATAAAGGTCGGCGGGTGAGAGCCGCGCTGATGTTTTTATGTTTTTTTTTTTTTTTTGCGTGGTAAAATCATCAAATGAGTCCTCCCACCCAGGGCAGGGCGGGAGGGACTGTCAGACTTGTACTGACTAAAATCCACGGTGTCCTTCACTAGCCCTTTACGTACCGGGGTCACGGTAATCCCTTGGTCCCGCGACCCCGGCAGGCTTTGGCCCTCTACAGGCCCCGTCAACATGCTGACACTCTTTGAGGCGCGCGTGGAACACAACGCGCCGTCGACCCGGGCATGGTCCATGGTCGGACAGCAAGTCGCCCATTACTCGCTGCCCGCATGCCCGCGCCTACGGTGGCCGGAGATCGTCCTGTGACGTCCGACGCCGTGGGCGTCTACCACTGCGGCTGGGGTGGAGGGAGGACGCTGTCCTCCCCCTCAGGCGGCCCGCCTCCTCCTTCACGAGCATGACTGCTTCGCAGAAGGAGGCGACCGCTTCCCACTCCGTCTCGCCCCGCAGCATGGCCTCGACCAATGCCGGGCGCGAGAGGTCTCCGCCTATCGCCGTCGTGAGGACACGGCGGTGCTCTGCCCAAGCGGGGCAGTCCTGCACCGTATGCTCCACCGTGTCCTCCGGACGATCCTCGCAGTGGTGACACCCAGGCGTTTCTTCCCTCCCTATCAGACACAGGAACCTCCCGAAACTTCCGTGTCCGGTGAGGACCTGCGTCATGCGGTAGGTAAGGACGCCGTGACGCCTATCCAGCCACTCCTCAAAGAGGGGTCTTACCGCCGCGATTGCGGCGTGCCCGATGTTTTTATGTTACGATAAAACACGCTGGGAATTAACGGCTTAATCTTGTCTAATTAACGTCACTGGGTGGCGCGAGTGACATCCCAAATCTCGTAAACTCGTTTATTGCTTACGCAGATAGGTTCATTACCTATCTATAAATCGGCCTATTACTTCATAATTATTCTTCATGATCATCCCTTGCTCGTATCGCAAATTATATCTTAATTGGGTTCTTCTGAAAATATATCAGAGTCGTCGGCAAATCCGGATCTTTGTTTTTGTTAATGTTACTCATGAAGCGTTTCTTGGTAATGTGACGTAAGAGAGAACAAAGGATATCGTGATTTCGGGCAATAGAACGACATTTTCCATGCATATGATATCATCTTGGCGAGAGATAATTTGTATCGTTATTTCTGCCACGAGGGCTCTCACAAAGGGTGGTCGTTTGAAGTCCAAAGCTAACGTAATATAATCAACGTGTTGGTTAAAAGGTCAGAGCACACAGCCTCACGTCGACATTTAATTTTAACGCATCCCTTCCGCTTTCTAATTAATGAAAGTTCAGATGCACTCGTGTTCTATATTTAGATGAAACATTGTTGGAATTGATTATAAACCAGTTATGTTGTCAATAAGTTAAGGTCGTCGTCAAGGGGTTTTAATTTGAACTATAACGTCGTGTAGTGAATTAGGTAACACAGGATGGTTAAATGCAGACTTAAGGCTATGTGTAAGGTCATTGCAAGGCCAGACTTGCTTCTATTTTCGTTAGCAATTTAACCGTGTCTATCTGTTGTAAACAACGTAAATTGCATACATTAAGTATTTCAAGTACCTTTGTTTTCGTGAAAATGTATGTTGTATTTTAGAATAGGCTACTAATGTCTGTAATTACTTGGCTCGTATATTGGATTAAGGCTGCCTTTTCTTTTAATTTAGTGTAGTCGATTAATCCATATACTTTAATATTAATAAAGTGTTTGTTTGCTTGCACGCGCTAATCTCAGGGACTACTGGTTCGAATTGAAAAAATCTTTTTGTGTTGGATAGCCCAGTTATTGAGGATGGTTATATAACATCACGCTACGACCAAAACGAGTCGTGCAGCGGGGCTGAAAACGCGGTGAACAGCTAGTTTTTATATGAAGCTAATCGTAGCTATCCTTTTGGCTGACTATGTCCTAACGATTCTGTCATTACATACAAGGAAAATGCTTAAGCCTTGCATCTCGCGACCTTCACTAAGCCATCTGCCATCATTAATCTGTGCAGCCTGAGAACAATCGCACGTTCTGATTTCCGTTTCGCGGTCGCAATTCTCCGACATATTGCCGAACAATATGGATCCGATTCCGCCCATTGCCTCTTCGAATTGCTAATTTACTTTGAGAACTCTCCAAAGACTTTGGTTCTTCTGATGACTTCCTAATTTCGAGTTCTGTCACGTCGAGTAAGCCCGGTTTTATGTGCCAACAGACGAAGTTTAAATTAAATTAGCCGCTGCTAAGCCTGGCGTTTCTTTAACTTTGTATTTGGGCTAAAGCTTGTTGTGCAGATGTGGAAAATTTTGTACGTGATTAGGGATTATTGAAGACGCTCTGGCTTTTACTTATTCCTCAATTTTGGTGTCCATGATGATTACGGACGATACTTATGCTCCTAGAAGACTGCAATTGATAGAGCAGAAGGTCAAGGACGTGTTATAAAAAAATACGCATGTGTTGCTGATGGTTGCACCCCTTTTGCCTTTGCGGGTTACGGTGAACAGGAACAGGGCCTTATCTTCCGGCGGTCAAGGCCCCAAAGAGTGGATGTTTGTTATAATGCGGGCCTTATCAAGAAGTACCTACTGCTCTCTGAATCAGGCATTTGATCCAACTGCTTAACGAGAGCCTCCTTAGGTGTTGGACCCCTTTTATTATTATCATCACTCACACAGAGCTAGCCAAACCTTTCTTTTTACTTTTTTAATTTCGGACATGGCGACTAATTTCAGCGGGGCCGTAGTTGGACGCCTAGGAAGCTGTACTGCGCAAGTGAACTCGTATATCAAAAACACAGGAGCGGAAGTTTTTCTTATAGCTAGTATACTAACGCAGTCACATGTGTTGTTTCAGAATGCCTGCAGCAGTGCCACCCGCCGAAAATGGCGCGCCGCGCAGCGAGCTCGAGCAGCTGCAATTGCGCGCTGGCCAAGTCACCGATGATGTCAGTATATTTTTAATTTTTTTCTTAATAATCTGGACATTCTTCCGAGCTAAGAATGAGAAGCACTATTTAAGAACAACTTCCTCAGCGTGACTTATTATGATCCTCTACCGCAAGAGTAGATTTTTTATACCTATAAGTTTGATTTTACGTTCTAGAATTATGTACCGACCTCATCCGCTACATCCTGGCATAGGGTGCTTTCATAAAAAATCAGATCGGTACTGATCGTGTAGGTAAAACAAATGTAATAAACTAACATGGTTTTTTTTGGGACAAACCCACCACATTATTCCCAAACCACTGCAACTCCTGAAAGCTAGAATCAACAGTGGCAACCACCAGAAAAGCGCCGAGACAATGAAGCTCGACGTGTCCCGGAGAATGAATTCATCTGTCTTGGATCCTGCAACGAAATTAATCAGAAAAGAATAGTGGAGGAGTAGGAAAATATGTTTCCACTAACATGGGTTGTGTCCATTTGACCCGCACCGACCTGTCTGTACCAAAATCCGCGGCTTCTTTATGAAGGCATCCATGGACACGATTTAGCAAAAAAAACACTTATCAGCACATTTCCAAAGAGCCACAAGTTTCTTCGAAATCAGTAAAGAACATAAAAGAATTTAAAAAGTTGCTAAACGAATAAGACGTTCAGAAAAATGTTCTCCGCGTAAAAATTTTCAAGTTCTGATAGTTGGGCACAAGTTTCCTTTGTTCAAACTTGTACAATCGTATAAAAGAAAAAGTAAGGGCCTTAAAGTTTCCTATGTTTTTCTGACTTGTAAATAATTGAATTTGTTGTAATGTTTCAGTCGCTCGAGTCCACGCGACGTATGATGCAACTATGCGAGGAGGTGAGTCGTCGCTTACTTTTAACTTTTTTACAATAAATAAGTGAATTTCACCATCAACTAAACTTCTATATTAAGAATTAATGAAACTAATATAATATATTTTTAATATAACTGTGTGTATTTAAGTGCTACTACAAATGCTCTAAAACTGTAGAGCTATCTTTTGTATTGGGAGAGATCTGAGTGTGATTTCGAGAATACCTCCCAGAATTAACTAAAATAATTATTATTTCTCGTTTCCCCCTTGAGTCCAAATTGTCTTGAATTTGATATAAAAACTTTGGAGTCATTGTTTGTATTAATTCAATTTGTAAAAGTGAGCGTTTGTTTTTATATCAACTTCATCCATAATTAACTTTCAACTGTGATCTAATAACATGTGTGTTTAATATTGAATGATCCATTAATTTTCCAAGCGTGCGACAATATGGAAGCTCTATAATCTATTGCCAAATAGAAACAATTGAGCCAATAGAACTGTGCGGTCTTGTATATCCGTAGACGCGTTTCAGTTAAAATTAAATTAGTTTCCCCCATAGTTTAATTATGTTGAGTTCTGTTGTCGATTATGTGATTATTTGTGATCATCTGTGAGAGAGGTGTTCTCGATGCGAGGGAGTGAGGGGTATAGCGGAAGTGTCTGGATAGCCCCAAGCTCGGTTTGGTCTCTGACGCCCGTCCCACCCCCTAGGGCGCAGCCTCTGCTAACCCTGGCTGTTGTGTTTCGATGTCGCTAAATATTATTTTGTTTTATCTTTTTCTAAATGTGTGTATGTATATCTATTGTAGTTATCCGGCCATAATCCTTTGTTTATTTTATGTTCTACCCTACATTTGAGTATAATATGTAATCAGTATTATATGTTATTATAACCATACATATATGGGTGTTGCATGATCCGTGCCTTTACTGTGTCCGAAAATGTTAGACTTCTATAGCCCTTTGTGTTGTTCGTAGTGAACTGTACATTTGTGTGATTATATTTACCTCCCCGGGCGAACTGGCCCTCGGCGCTGACAGTTAATTAACTAATTCATATTCTTACAACATTGCCTCCTTAGATTTAGTCAAAGAGTCGAATTATAAGCTCAAAGCCGAGTGTTTAACCGTCAGCTCCTGTAATTTCGCCCGAATGCTGTTTTAGGTTTCAAAGCATGAAGCCCATCATTGTCCACAATAGAATCCAAGTCCCATATTTAGTTTAAATACTTCTCTAAAGTTAGTACCCCTTTTAGTACGTAATTTGAACGAAATACGTGCGCTTTTGAGTCTGAAAAAAAAAACTAGTCAATCCAGTTCGCTTGGGCTTGCTTTCTACTGAGACCCTTGTGTTCCACTCGGATCCTCGTGGAGCAGTCCGCGTCCGAGGCTGACTCACTGTTTCAACGCACTTTCTATTTCTATTTAATTTCCTGTCTGGTAACGATACTTGTACTCTTCATAGATGACATTATTGTTCTCTGTGTTTCTTTATGATTTCTGTAAGTAAACGTTCCAACACCATCTGATCTCGCGAACCTTTGCCTTTCGTATCGTGATCAGTGTATGTTGATGTTCGTTCTTCCTGTTTTAGTTGATCTGTATCTTAGGTCTCTGTTGTAGTGGCTGCTCTCTGTTGTTGACTGTACATCTATTATGTTGTATGATTTTCATGCCTTCTCGAACATTCACATTACTGTCAATATGTGGGCGTGAACACACCCCGTACCTGCCACTGAACTCCAACAAATATATCGAGCTACACCTATTGCTGACTCTCACACAATATACATGAACCTAACCAAAATATCAGTATAACCCACATCACTGTTCCATTATTATTTTTTACTTTTTATTTCTCAAAACATTTTTAGTGTTTTTAGTTGAAAGTTTTTATAGAACGTACCTAATTATTTCCTTATCTTTTTTTGCAAATATTATTTTTATACTATTAATTTTATATGCAGAAGTGTATGCGCGAAATATAACATGATATACGACACTGTACAGACTCAGCATTACTCTCAACAACACAGTTCAACACCGCGGAGGACGCCGTCCGCACTCGTGCGCCCTCCGTAGTCTGGGACCCATGTATATAGTGAGTAGTTGCGAGGCGGCACGGGCGGACTGGGTCCTCCACGACACGACTGCTACATCTGACTGTACAAGAGCCGCGACACGTCGCGTGCCCCCGCCGGGCTCGAACCCACCGTCCACTCACTCTACTGTACCCCTCACAACTAACATGCTCTGTGACTTTTTGTTTCTGCGGCGTAGAGCAAGGAGGCCGGCATTCGTACTCTGGTCGCTCTAGACGACCAGGGAGGTGAGTGATCTGCAAAATTTGCAACACTACATTATTTACAATTTTATCTATTTTATCCTTTTTCGCTAACTTTGTTGAGCATCGTAGGGTTTTCAGCCGACCCGAAGATGGGCTCACCGATGTAGAAGAGTTAAGGGGGTATCGCATTATGTATTTAAAATTACGTCACTGCTATTACAATGCAAAGGTGCGGGCATCCTCTGAGATTACCGTTTACATTGTAAGACTCACACACGGAGATGATCACGGAAAACCCACATCTTTGTATATTTATTCGTTATGTAGATATTATACACCACTTTGCACAACTTAACAACGAGCTCTATCTTCTACGACGTCAGTCAGGCCGAACGATCGACATAACAAACGTATATATTCGGGCGTACCGATACCTTATACATTCTGCATTTCAGATATTGTTCGTACTCGACTCTAAATTAACAACTTTACTGAATTCACATAAACGAATCTAAATGAACGAGCAAAGTAAATTCGAAACGCTTCTCCTCAACGCACGACTCTTGACATCACACAAAAAATCATGAATCATATGAAACTGAGCACAGATGAAACTAAATCTGGTTTTTACTTGCAAGCTTCACTGCATGCATGTCGTTGTGGATCGAGTAGTGTGTGTTAGCGGCGCGCGCGGGCGGCGCGCGGCCCGCAGCGCGTGGTTCGCGTGGCCCCGGTCCGAGCGTGGCCCGCGCGCCGCCCCCCGCCGGCACCCGCACGCACGCGTCGCCTCCGCCACGCCCGTAGCGTCACGCGCCACGCCGCCGCTGCACGACCGCGCACGCGCCCGTGCGACCGACTCCGGCGCACCGCACCCACCCACCCACACACCCCGATACTCTCTCCTACGATATATTATTTTGATTTGTATTTTATGTATAGAGCGAGGACGCCGGGGGGCAAGCGCTTCATATGTTGAGTCACCAGGGCGGTAAGAGTTAAACTGACACATGGGTAGTCGAAACGTGAGAACGTCTGTGTTTGAATGTGCAGTTAATAAAATTAATCTCTTTGTTTTTCTTTGACGTTTCTCTTAACTAACGACTTATCTCAGATCGATGTTGCGTGTGTATCTATGTTTCGATGGGGATGACCTTGACATATAGTGTAAATAGATAAGCCCGATGGCCGTTCGTTGCTAATTGTCGCAAAAGACTGTTACTCTATCTTTTGCTGAAGATTTAATTTGAATGAGCTGCGCAATCTGTTTAGTTCTTCCGTTGATATTTGATCGAAACGCTTTTTATAGGTATATTTATTTATCTTTCCGAATCTACTGTTCTCTTCCGTAATGTGCGGTACTAACTGAATGCGCGTTGACGATGTCTGTTCGACGTATAGTATGGTATCGCCTCATCCCATGGCTGGCAGCGTGTTCATGTTAGCAGTAGGTCTGTAACTGTTAGCTCGACGTCTGTCTGTCGGCGAGGCCGCCCCTCGCCGCACTACATATTAGTTTGTTCATTTTTCTTCTTCAATAAATCAATACTTTGCTATTTTCACGTTTCATTTAGGAATGGCTTACTGGATACGCTCATTTGCTAAGTTGATTTATTTTGTCCCATGATCACCCGGCGGCGGGCCGGAGTGGCTCGTCGCCTCATGTCCATGTTTTATTTCTGTTTAGTTATCAGTTTGTTTGTGTTGGTTTGAGTTTGCGACGCCCGCGCGGCCAGTGCCGATGTGCAGCGACCTGCGCGCGCGCCGCTCCCGACTCCTCACCGCATTCGTTTGGCGAGCTATAGTGACATCATTATTGTGTTGTAGAGTCACGAGGTGGGCATGAAAACCCTGGTCATGCTGGATGAACAGGGCGGTAAGCATCCAGTAGAACATACTATTTTGCATCACTCATAATTTAGTAAAGCTTTTGTCTGAAATGCCAGTTCAGATAATTTATAAAAGTTCGTTGAATGGCAATGACTTGATGACAATAAATATGTTACCATTGAAAATCTGCTAACAGTTTATTAATAACGGATAAAACTGAAGGTAAAACTTGTTTGTCATGATCATAACTAAACCTAGTGAATAAAGTGCATCAAACGATCTCAGCGGCGCCGCAGTGCGGTGCGCGTGCTCAGCACTCACTGACACCACAGTGAGCTGGGACCATGAGATTATCTGATTCAGTTAAACCGTATTAACTCTTTTATTTAGTTTTTGTCACGCATCCAGCTATGCACGTCTTCTTCAATATTGCTGTTTATTTGCATGATTAGATTTTTATAAGTGATATTTAGAAACTGTTTTCTAATTGTTAGTCACTACGAGTACGGTAATGTAATCACTTAGTGTCAGCACATACATCATTTTATTCAAAGGTAAATGATAATTTCTTAAATTAGTTTTAACCAGATCAAGTGTAAGACATACATTAACAACACAAGCACCACAAAGATTGTTCAGATTAAAATTAGATGCTTCAATATTAGCGTTGAGATGTCATAGTAATTGCTGTAGGTTGACAGCTTGCATGGACATAACTAGTTGAATAAAACTCAGCTACTGTTACCGGATACGTGTCTTACACTTAGCGCTGGTTATTGTCGAGAGCGTTGAGAATTTACAATCGAAATTTAAATTCTAAATTAAAAAAAAAGATTCAAAAACATTAAAATCGCGAGTATATGATTGGAAAGAGCTAGGAGCTTGAACACATAACTGCAATTAAACTGACAAGGGCGGATCTAAAGCGTTTGTTGATGTGTGTGAACAGAGCAATTGGACAGAATCGAGGAGGGAATGGACCAGATCAACGCGGACATGCGCGAGGCAGAGAAGAATCTGTCCGGCATGGAGAAATGTTGCGGCATCTGTGTGCTGCCGTGCAACAAGTGCGTACATCATATTACACGCCAAACTAACGCTTCTGCGCTCGCACATTTAATTAACCACAAAACGGTTTTATGAACCATTCACCATAATCTGATTTTCTTTTTCTTTGCTGATCACTGTAAAACATAAACTCTTATACTCATAAGCTTACTCAACGAGTCATCACGTGGGTTGTATGTTACCATGTTGTTTCTGCGTCGATTTGTGTGGTCTTCCTGCATGTACTGGGTTCAGTTGTCATTCTTCCAGGTCTGCCGTTTAGAAGGCATAGAGTAAAGAGTATTGTGTCTATGTTTTCAGGGGAGCATCGTTCAAGGAGGACGACGGTACGTGGAAGGGCAACGACGACGGCAAGGTGGTCAACAACCAGCCGCAGAGGGTGATGGACGAGCGCAACGGTATAGGACCACAAGCCGGATACATAGGAAGGTGAGCTGACCTCTTTTCCCACCAATATTCACTATAGTTTACTCACTGAACGATCGATATCAATTTGTCTATGACCTAAAACTGCTTTAAGTTAAAGCCCGCCCGGTTCTATATTCACGTCAATAATGTTTGGAATTTTTAAATGAACTAGAGACACTGCGTAAATGAAATAAAGTGGTCTCTGTGACGGTGTTCCTAAAAAGACGCAACGGAGCATGTTATGGCCAAACGGCTACCGCAGTTTCGTGACTAAACACGAGTATTTTCCTGATTTTTAGGGTTCCGTACGTCTGAATACAAAAACGGAACCCTTATAGGATCACTCGTGTGTCTGTCCGTCCGTCGCTTACAGTCAATTATCTCCGAATCTATTAGACCGATTAAGTTGAAATTTGGTACACATATCAATTCCTGTGACCCAAACACAGAGGTGTGACGTGAGCAGATGAAATCTGTATATGGGGGGTCATTTTTGGGGGGGAAGGGGAAAATTAAAAAAAAAAAATCTGAAAACTGCATCGTGTGGCATATCAAATGAAAGGTCTTGTTGAGAAGATCTTAAATGTATTTTTTTGTAATTTTAAAATAAATAGTTTCCAAGTTATTCAAGAAAATAGACGAAAATTGACCATTCCCCCCCCCCTTATCTCCGAAACTACTGAACCTAAAATTTTGAAAAAAATACAGAAATTAGTTTTCTCCTTATAGATTATAGGAAAACCTATAAGAAGTCCATGATATTAAAATAACATGGTAAATCACTCAATATTGTGCGTACCAACTTACATTTTTTTTTAATACGTCATAAATCGTAAACCGCAATTTATCTTTCAAAGTTACAACCAACTTTTATATAATGTTACTTGCTGCTACGGAACCCTTTAAAGGCGAGTCCGACTCGCACTTGGCCGGTTTTTTCATGATCCCGACTGTCGATTGTTTTAAAAAGCTCTTAATAGCAACCAAGCTGAAATCAGAATCAAAACCCAAAATTTGTTAGCATACCGTCAACCGCGCATAACTTGCTGTGATTGGTTGAATAAATTTTCAACCACATTATTAACTTTAATTTTGTTTAGTCCATGATTTCTATCTTAAAACCCCGTTTTTTTGTAAGTTGGCTATAAAAACACTTTTACACGTCACAACTAATATTTTTAAAGCTTGAAGAGGCTTACCTGACAACAACCGAAACAAACACAGAGGTCACAGTCTCTTTTGAAGTCCAGATATTATATTGCTGAAGTCATACTAGGATCTGAGTCTAAGATGATCTTTTGGGGAAAGCACCACACGTATTTGAGTGGACCTTTCCAGATAGTGGAAGCATTAATCAGTTATCGTGTAGCTCGACTCAATATAAGGGTTGACGGCACGGTTGGCGTGTTATTTCGGGTCTGGGTGTTTGTGTATGTGAGTTTCTATGTTTGAACACACCCACGATACAAAAAGAAAATACTAGTGCTAAAAAAAAAAAATAACCATCCGTTTAGGCCTGTTGGTCTAGTGGTTAGTGACCCTGACTGCTATGCCGGAGGTCGTGGGTCGATTCCCACCCAGGACAAATGTTTGTGTGATGAGCACGATCATTTGTTCTGTGTCTGGGTGTAATTTATCTATAATGTGTATGTATTTAGAAATATATAAGTATGTTTATCAGTTGTCTAGTACCCATAACACAAGCTCTGCTTAGCTTGGGACTAGATGGCGCTGTGTGATAGTTGTGGAATTTTTATTTATTTATCCCCAAAATCTTTCTTATCCAGGATAACAAACGATGCTCGCGAGGATGAGATGGAAGAGAACATGGGTCAGGTGAACACGATGATCGGCAACCTGCGCAACATGGCGCTTGACATGGGCTCCGAGCTGGAGAACCAGAACCGCCAGATCGACCGCATCAACCGCAAGGTAAGGCGTCCAGCCTGAATGGACGCCACTAGTTGGTTGCTACCAATTTGGGTGGGGTGCACGCGAATTCGTTACCAGGAAGTTCTGGCCTTACAAATAAGAAACATGGGTCTTACAGAACTTGGTCATTGTAAACTGTATGATGATAGTAGGTTTTGGGAAGTAGAGTGAATCATAATATGAATTATGCCTGGAGAAGAGACAAAATAAAGTTAAATCTTCTTCTCAAATGGATGAATTGTAATACCGTAAGGATCTGGACAGCTTGTCTTCTGAAATATAATAAATAAAGCAAAATAAACTTTGTTATAAGATAATCTTCAACCATATTTACACATTTTGGACGCTTTTGAAAGCAATATTTCAAAGGAATAATAGGCTCCTAAGAGATTCTCCTTCGAGCATTATCTCAAAGAATATTATTTATGTTTGAAATAAATGCATAACAAAAATTACACGAGAAATATATAAATGTTATCTCCCTATGACGCGCGTGAAAATAAAACAACCCAAAGAAGAAACTAAGATTATATCCCATGAACGCATGTACCACACTGATCTTTATTTCAATGGTATAAAAATCATATTACATTACACGACTCACTTATCTGATACAAATTGAACGAGTCCCAGAAATCTATGCTATACTTCTATTAGTTATTCTATCCTATCCTGCACTATCGTGTACCATTTTAGAAGACGAATTCGCGTGCACTCTTTATTAATTTTCTTCTCAATAGATTTCTCTACAATCTCTTCTCTTCGAGGCATAACATATTCTCTTACAAATATTTTTACTTCTAAATTATTCTACAACAATTTATTGATGTTGTCGTTTTGATTTAATCATAGTGCAAAGTTTCGCCCAACACTTGTCTTCTTGAATAACTCTCACTAATGAATAACCCAAGATGGCGTCTATAGTGTCAAAATTGGCGCTAAAGTCGCCATCTTGGATTCATAAAAACAATGCCCCCTGTCAATGTCATTCAAGCGTCAAAAGATCCGTGTCACACTGTAGTTATTCTAAATGAAAAGTTTTAAAAGGATATCGAATATATAAATGAAATGCCTAAAACTGAGAGTAATAAGACTACAAGTCAATTGGGTACAACTTTCCACTGTGAGATGCAGTAAAATTTCCTTTGAAAAAATTTCACTGCGTCTCATACAACTCATGAACATTTTCACCATCTAAATGTTTGTGCCTGTCACGTTAGCCGTGGAAGTGCGACTAGTTGTCTTCTGTGTCTATGAACTATCTTATGGCTTATTGGCATCCAAAGTTCCGGTCACTCGCTTACCTGGCAATAAAAAAAAACCACCTTTCTGAGTTCACTCGACGCATGTCCTTTCATACTTCGTAGAGTATGTGATTAGTAATTGGTTGTTGTGAAAATGAATGATTTTTTCTCCGTCTTCCTGATGATGTTCAAGACTGACACACATCCCACACGACCATTGTGTTAATGTTACTAGTTGTCACTCCATCAAGACTAACATACTCGATTAGACTGCATAATTAACACATCATTGACATCAAATGCTAACGAAACATTGTTTTTGTTTCAAAAGACAGCGACTGAAGGCCTTCGCACACACTTGAATGTTTTACTGTTACTATTTAAATATTCCAATGTTACTTCGATGTAAAGAAGAATGGGTAAAAAACAGACTAACGTAAAGGTGAGAATGTAAAACTATATTAAAAAAACACAAAATTATATTAAAACAACAAATAACTTTATATTTTTGTAAAGCAAGCCGAACACAAATATTAGGTAAAGAGTTTACACTAAACATGTCTTATTTTGTTACATCTTCAACAAAAATGATGTACAAAATCCAATAATCTCATACTGAATCCAAAACTCAATGTTTTGCTCAAATGACGTTTCGTTCATTCGGTCTCTACTTTTGAAAACTAACTTAACTCCTTAACTAAGGTTGCTCATTCTTCTTCAATCGAATATGTGTAACTGGCCTAAATCACATATCAGAAATACAAACCAAAAAGTCGCTGTGAATTGAACAACTAGCAGAAACAAACCGCGTGTTCTAATCTTAGGGCGAATCGAACGAAACGAGGATAACTCTGGCGAACCAGCGCGCGCACGAGCTCCTCAAGTAAAGGACGACGGACACACCGACACCACACACACACACACACACGGTCTCGTGGTCGACGGGTATACTCCCACGTCACCGGTTGCAGATACACTACTACCTATTCCGTAGTCATTTTTGTATTCTTATGTTGAAATGTATTATGGTGCCACTTGGTTTCTAAAAGTTCGATTCTATTTTCAAATTTCTTTTCAACTCTTGTGATTGGCTATGGAAAATATCGATACCCAATCAAATAAGTTTTCATGGGATTTGATAATAGATTCAATAAAACAGACTTTTATAAACTTAGGATTTGAGATTTCATATATTTATATCTTATTTAGTTGCGGATATAGTTTACATATATTTGAGACTATTAGGTTATCCTAAATAATTTATTATGTTAGGTGAATTAATTATAAGTTTAATAAATAATGGATCTGCAACCGGCAAATAAAAAAATAAATTTAAAAATCAAATATTTTGCTTAGTGTCTCTCTTCTATCTCGAGATACATTTATCCAAGTGTAATAAAATAAATATTTAACATGTAATCTTAGTATGCTACTGTATCAAGTGAACACTTGTTCGTTTATTCACTCTGCTGTAAATTACTGTTTTTTGACGCTCAAGTTTTAAGTACTACGTGTTGTTGGAATGTTCAGAATTAAGTACACAATGTAGTTTTGTTTGGGGTTCACAAGTTGCGGAAATGTTATATGTGGTCTCTGCTATACAACAACGATGCATTGTAAATGAAGACGCTACTATACAATACAAGGACTGGCTTTCAATTCTTAATAAACAATTCTGTCAATCTGGGCGAGTTGGGAATAAGACAAATAAGAGTATGAGACGACGTTAATAAAATTACCAGATGCACAACGTGACGTATTAGTGAATGTGACTTGAGGATAGAGGCGAAATAATGTGACGAATGGATGGCCATTCGTATATTCGCACCCCTAACAAAACTACATATTTTAAATAATAGTTTTCGGTGCTCATTTCATGCAGTAGAACATGTTGAAGTTACAAAGTTATACTTAATCGTATTTACGCTATCGTCTAGTATACTTAATATTATAATACTACTACACAGTATAAACAGTTAAGCGGTTGAAGCGTGAAATTTATTATTTTGAGAAAATGCATTTACCCCTTGTTAACATGTAGTTTTAATCTTATTGCTAGAAACGTTAAAATGTCGCTTGTCGCAGACTTAAACATTCATATTTATAATTAATTTATATCACTTGCGATGTACCACAAGAGATATAAAGGAATATATTTAAAGGAAATTGTTATTTACTCCTATGATACGGGATCAAATCTCATAAAGATCTGTTTATGAATTGGCTATTAATTTTATCTTTCAAAATTTCACGTTATTTCCAAATTTTTCCTATTCACAATATTTGATACAGTCGGAGACAAAACTTATAGTTTACAATAATAATTTTCACAATATTTCCTTGCATATTAGTCAAAATATATTAAGAGCAGTCGAAGTTCTTGAGAACAGGCTATCTCGTAAGAGGGGACGAATAAAAGGACTTGTGAATGACAGTGATGAGGTGATATGTGATAATAGTTTCAATTTAAGTGTTTAGAGTTTAGCCAGTGACATGTCTTCGAAGAAACTTAACTGTATCTGAAGAGCATCAGATCTCATCTTTTGATTTCTAGTACTTTTCATAGGAGCATTTATGTATCTATAAATTGAGCATAAAATAAATATTGTAACGGCTCAAACACCTAATAAATTATATCAGTTAAACCTTTGGTGCGTAAGTGATTATTTTTTTTCAAATCAAGTATTTAAAAACCACATATTTCAAGTACATAGCTTTTACATATCTGTGCAATAACAAACATATCTGCTTCTATGAAATAGTATAAAAGACGCTACCTAAATAATATAACTTAGTATTACAATGTAGCTATCTTAACTTAGCTATAAATTATCATAATTTATTAACTAGTACTTTTTATTTATTTTATGAGAAAATAAATCATTTCATTTACAAAGTGATTTTAAGTTATTTAATTTCCCTTTATCATTTATTTTATGACTTTAGTCAGATATTTATTATTCAACTTCATTTTGATGTTAATATTTAATGAGTATAATAATATTCAAATACATAATTTGAAAATTAAATGAAGATAAAAGTTAAAGGTAAGGATTGATGAGTTGTACGTTGCTGCAGTATACTTTAAGTAATGAAACTATATAATAAAGTATCTATCATATGTAAAATTAATATATTTAAGTCATATTTAACATATGGACGGTGGAAAAATTAAAATGCTGTAAGAGACATAGTGCTATTGGGTTTACAGCATTCATCTCAGCGCAGAAAGTTGAAAATCCAACAGCTCCCCATCTCTTATATTAATTCTTACTTCCCCTATCGTTATAATTATCATATGAATAATATATTTAATAAATATAAATATCGGAGAGCGAAAGCATCTTTCTCTAGGGATACCGAAATCAGGTAATGTTTATCAAAATACAGTTTATAAAAACTAAATAATAACTGTATAAAATGCATTCCCCACGAGACTGCACACCCACACAAACAAACTAGACACACAACACGTCGCTGAAGACCGTGAGTATAATTTTATATAAAACAGCACTTTTATAAAGCGGAGCACAGCTTGCACTCTAAGCGATTGAGCACTACAAATTGGCTTTTGTGTCACTTTAATAATTTTAACGCTATGGCGTTGCCGCTTGAAGCCAACAATCGCTGAAAGATAAAAAGGCGGGATTAAAATCGTATCGTATGTAGCAGCACTTTTGATGAGCAAATAAATTGTAAAAAGTATTATATGGCTTTGCTTTGGCTTTACTTTTGTGTAAAGTGAAGATGTACTACTGTGTTATTAATCTATGGTCGATGTAAAAGAAAAAAAAAAAGTTAATTAAAATTGTGCCGTTACATGTGAACACAATTTCGTGCTCGATAATTTGCCTTGCTGCAAAGTGTCTTCCTCTTGTATTAATAAAATAACTCCCTATTTTTTGTTTCTTTTTCCTCAAGTTAAACCCATGGTCTCTCTCTCGATTTTATTTACTCCATCTATTTAACAAGTCTTTTTATGTTTATTTCTTTTCTTTATTTTATTTTTGGAGTTGTGACTTTATGTCGTAGATTTAAAAACAAACGGAGATCCCTTGAGTAGTGAACAAGCGGCGAAAGATTCGCTGAATATTTTTACTCAGTGTACAATGTAGAAACAAGTAGTTGTGGATGCGGTGATAGTCGAAGCGGGCAGTCAGCACGTAGCGGGGCGGGTTCATCCTGACAGGTTGGAGTGACGTTGTACGTGCCCTAAAGAAACTTAACCTGAATCGTCAGGGCCTGATGGTATTCCGCCGTACAATTTTAGGGAATTTGGTACATTTTTGGAAAAAAAATAGGTAAAAATCTATGAGGGAATACGGGGGTTCCAACTCTATCTTGGGTATGGTCGGATATAATGAACTGAGGGTCAGAAGGCAGCTCACACTAGTAATTTATGTCTTTAAGATAATTAGAACGACGCTAGTCGTGCCAGACGGGTATGTAAGACGTCGTCTTCAGCCGCAGCTGTCGGCGGAACCGCGCGCGCGTTCAGTCCGTACTGGGAGAGGCGCCACTTAGCAGCGCGCTCCGCGTCCTCAATGTCATTGATGATGACATTGAATTATATTGTTGTTCTTTCGGTGAATATACAAGAACAGCTACCTATAGAATTTGCAAAGGTTAAAAACTGTGCTAGAATATCGCATTGGGTGTAGCCTGAAAGGATATTTATATGTTTAAAGGGAATAAATGAATAATAATAAATGTCGCAACTCTTATGGTTTTGTTTTTGTCCTCTTTATGTTTAATCCATTAACCACTAATTATACTACCATCACATTTATCCTGAATTTACTTTAACACTTTAAACCTTATGGCTAACAAGATAATATGTAAATTTGTGTGACAGTGTACTTGTGTAAATGTAAAATTACAAAGAGGTCTGTTTATAGGGTGAGAGCAACGAGACGCGCATAGCGGTGGCCAATCAGCGCGCCGGCAAGCTCCTTAAGTCTTAAGCACCACTCACTTGACTAATGCCACTAAAATGACGCTTACCAAATAATTTATGTTTATTTATTACATACACACAGTACACATTAATATATTAAAAAATGAAACTTATTTTCCCTTCAAGTAACGACTAATTAATAGAAACTAAAAAAAATGTATTCAAAATGCAATATTATAAACATCGAACTTGCATAGTGTGCTTCATACCAGAAAATTGGAAAGCGTCATTTTAAGAGTATCCCTAATCGTTATGTATGTGGTAAGTACAGTTATATTATTCGCGTTTAAAATTTAAAAATCGCAATAATTTGATTTATGTCGTTATTGAGTACGAGGCTTGCCGACAACCTGACTGATGCGTTCCTAGTCAAATTGTCAAGTATTTTCCTAAGTGTTACCGTGTCCTAATAATTATATCGTTAACTGTACTTACCTATGTTCAATTGAACGTTGAGATTGCCATTAAATATTTATTTATTCTTGCCTTATTTTTAAGTTATTTTGCATTCATGAATTCTACCATTATTTGAGATTGTATTTGCATATGGCAATACTAAAGTCAAACATCGTAGAATTCAATTATCTTAACAAATTAATGCTTCAATTAATAATATCTTATTCCTAAAAATAATATTATTGGTACTGTTTTATGTAAATACAGTCTCGTTAAAATTATTCATTTGCAAATAATAATTATAATTTTAGCAATGTGCCAAATTTTGTTCACTTAATATGTCGCATTATGACACTATATTTATGTATTTACGATTTATGATTAACACACTCTTTTTCACCATATTTACTGTTCTCATATAATTCAATAAAAGGCCTCGATGCCTATACACCTCGCCTGTAGAGAAATAAAAAAAAACAACAATCACAATTATTTTTTCTATTACAAAAATGCACTAACTAGATAAAATAAATATTTTCAGATGACTTTGAACGGCTTAACAGCCAAAATGATGCTCTGTCATGAATTTATCATACGTAATGAAAATGCACAGATCTTGAAGCATACAATAACTTTTTTATGAAAGAAATATTTTCGTATTCATTTGCACTCATCCTTAAATATAGGGCTTGCATTGTGTATAGCTAGATGGCGGTGTAGACTTCGAAGCTCAAATGACATTACATTAATTTTGCCGCCATTTAATGGCACTGTGACGTCACAACTAACACGTGTGTATTTCAGGATAAAACCTCTTTAATGAGTAAACAAAATACTTACCTATCAGCAAGTCTTCGACTAAATTAAACATTAGTGAGATTTTTAAAATTAAATATTATGTAGTATTTATGATATTTGTTGAGATTTAGGTATCTCTTAATTATGTAACTGTTACCCAGTTTCACTAACACTGAACGACTTTTAAATTAATGCCTAAGGGAAATAGGTTAAGTTGGATTTTCAAATTTCGGTCTTAAAAGTGAAAGTTGAAATTCCAACGTCAAAATGGTCTAGTCTTAGTGTTAGTGGTGACTTAGCGTTTATTTATCGTGCATAAGAATTGTATCCAATGTATTGTTTCTATTAATTTATTAGATTAAGATAACGGTGCCTGAATTCGTAGTTTACGTTAGTTCTCTTATTTCGTACGTTTGTCAGTGTTGCATTTAGTATTAAATAAGTTACAGATGTTTTGAATCTTATGATTTATTTTCTATGTTCTCATTCTGTAGATCGGATAAGCCAGTTATGATGTAAGCGCTTATTTAGCGTGGATGTCGCGTTATCAGATAGGTAGTGGGAAGATTATCAAATGACCCAGTGTGTGAAATGACACTGACCCAGGTTCTGAAAGCCTAATCTGCCTCCCTAAACAAGCGATAAATAAAAACGCTCTGTAGTCTTTACTAAAATTTACAACTTTATTCTTTAGAACATAAAGTTGAAAATCTATCAAAGGTTACAGAGCGTTATCCTACGTTCGTGTCGTAGTCTTTAACAGATTTTCGACTTTGATGTCTTACAAATAAAGTTGAAAATGTATTTAAGACTACAAGCTCTAGGAGTGTAGTTTATCTGTTGTTAAATCTGTAAGTGTTGTGATTGGTTACCCAAAGTAATAATAACCAATTAAATTACTTTAGGTAAAATTTGACAACAGAGACCACCCGGTTTTTGGAACTAAAATTATTGACACGTCCATAAATGCAAGTCAAAGTTGATATATCATATGTCAGTTATCAAATGACAGCGCTTGACAATTTGCAAGTAATTTTTGTAATGATTCTGGTTCCAAAATCGGCCACTTTCAGAAACCGGGTAGAAAATTAACATTAACATTATAATTGAATAGCGTTGTAATGTGATTGCAGAATAATGCAATAGTCTGTGAGAACGATATGGTATAGTTGAATATTTAAAAAATTATTATTACTTAAAGTGTATTGTTGTAAGTATGACGAATAAAATGTACCGGCCTTAGGAGTAATGTGTAGGAATGTTAAAGGCAGCGGCTTGACAAATTATTATATACTCGTACCAGTTAGCGTTAAGAGTTTTCGAAAATTTCTCTATGTCTTTTTCTCTCAATCATATTAGTTTCTAAGGATATACGCGTGCCATCGGTATGTGGACATTTATCTTACTAAGAACATCATATTTTAATAAAGAAATATTTTAACAGTGTTGTCTCGTAACTTTTGAGCTGTGAAACTTTCGTCTGTCCCGTTCTGACGCCGATACTAGCGCCCTCTGTGACGTGACGTCATACGCCGCAGTGTTGATGACATAACGTGACGGCGATTGCGCAGCCTCGTAGATTGTTTTGTAACAGCTATTCAATTTAACCAATAGATGTGTAAATTTACCGCCTGCGTAATCTGTATAATGATTTTAATCAGCCTAAAATATTAACTATTTAGGATAAAAATAATTATATCTATTTTCTTTAAGAATAGATAATGGATAGTATGAACTGTTAATTTCTAATTACATTATTGATTTGTTAAATTACAAATGACTTGTATTATTTCTCTTTCCTCCTTACCAACACAAAATGAATAACGCATTATATTTTAATAAAATTTATTAATAGTCAAAATATTTATTTACAACACTTACAAAATAACTAAGGAACTAAGTGGGCCGCATCATTTAAACAAATCTTTCGGTCAAATGACCGATAGCTAAATACTTCGCAATGACTAGTTGTCTTCTACGACGACAAAATGGCCAGGTGTACCGTATTTTCTGAGTAAATAACGCGCAGATATGAGATCAGCGTGTGTAGTCGAAACGATCAGTCTAGACTGAAACGTGACTCATTCTGAATAATTTACCTACACCATAATAACAGGTGACGTTTTGTAGAAGGTTTAATTATAATGCTTATTTATTTTACTTCACAATAACTGAAAATTTCTGTGATCCCATGTCGTTCCAGTCACTAGTTCTGCTCTCATTCTTCGGCCACTGTAAAATAAACAAAAAAAAAATAGTTAATAATAAAATTGACAAAGTTGGCTAACTAGTTACAAACTATACAGACAAAAATATTGACTGAAACAATAATTAATTTCATAAATATATTATTAAAAAAAGCAAAAATTTAAATCTTTCCACTAATCGCGTTTGACGGTCACGATCAGCTCGATCGACCCCGAAACCCTTTTTGCTCGTGATAAGACCGTAAACCGCTATTATTGAATTTATTTTAATGTCATGAAGCAGCTGTCTAAGAGCATGGTATAAGCCCCGTCGTGAGTTCGAACCCAGCCAGGCGCATAACTTTGTGCAGTGGCGTGCAAGCAAGACCGAATCTAGGAGAGGGCAAGACGCATTTGCGATACCCTTTTCTTTCAGGACGAAATTATGACTAGCCTCTGCTGCTCACGCGTGGCCCCCTTAAGGTGACTTGGTTTCCCCAAGTCATGTATACCTAAATGTGATTGTCAGTTGTTTTAAGTTATCTTGCAACGTGTGGCCTCGCGTGAGCAGTGGCGACGCTAGACTTAAACGAGATCGTCGCGACATCAGCATTGTGAAGCCTCTATTTCTTGGTAGAAGTTAAGTTTTACTGCTTTACTGGTTGGTTGCAAACTTGTCATCGCAGTTGCCAAGATTTTATCCTTTTTTTCTCTCTGAGCGTGAGGCCCCTTCAGGTGCGAGGCCGGGGGCTAAAGTCCGCTACGCCCTCGCCTCGCTACGCCACTGACTTTGTGTAATTTATTTCATCACCACTGTTCTCAAAACGGTGAAGGAAAACATCGTGAGGAAACCGGCATGCAACAGTGGGAACATTTATAGGCTGATGATGAAGCAGCTATCAGCAACCTTTTGGCAGACAAATGCCAATTATTACATTAAAAACAAATAAATGATTAATTAACTGTTCTAGATTTTTTAGTCTACCAGTAAAAGGTAAATTGTCTATCAATTTATCATGAAAAAAAAACAACTTACGCAGCTCAACGATGAGCTCCAAAGTGACCATGACAGCGAAGCCGAGCAGCGCGCATATGAACGTCAGCAGACCACTGGTGCCCTTCCACACCTCGAAGAACACCACGTACACTAGCGTTCCACACGCCAGACCCTGGAAAAATACAACATTTGAAGTTTAACTCTTCGTCTACAATGAGGTGGGTAGGTAAAAGTTGCACGCAGTGGTAGACGCCCACGGCGACCGACGTCGGCAGATGATCTCCGGCCACCGTAGGCGCGGGCATGCGTGCGGCGAGTAATGGGCGGCTCGCTGGCAGACCATGGACCATGCCCGTGTCGACGGCGCGTTGTGTTCCACGCGCGCCTCAAGGAGTGTCAGCATAGTGACGGGGCCCCCTGTAGAGGGTTGGCCCAGTCTGCCGGGGTCGCGGGATTCACGAATTACCGTGACCCCGGTACGTAAAGGGCTATTGAAGGACTCCGTGGATTTTAGTCAGTACGATTCTGACAGTCCTTCCCGCTCTGCCCTGGGTGAGAGGACTCATTTGATGATTTTAACACGAAAAAAAAAGGTTGTAAGTTCAACGTTTCGGTCGGCAAGCGTATTGTTTTACAAGATTTAGAATTAAAAGAAATTAAAGATTGCTTCAAGTCACTGCGGACACAACATACCGGTGGTATAATGGGTCTAATAAATCATACCACTGAGAAAATAGGGTCGTTGAAATCCCTAAATTAATATAAAAGTATAGTTTGTGCAACTAAATGAAAAACATATCTGAGTCAGCCTAATTGGACGTTAAGGGTCAGTTCACATCGAAACGCGACGATAAACCTAATAACGTTGTACCTAAATAAAATTAGATTTTGAGTAGTTTTTAAAAAGTACGCGCGGCGAGGCGGCAATGAAAAGTGTATATATATATTATGTTTCGTGTAGTTAATAAAGTTTTGAGCCGCCCTATTGAAATGTGCGCGCAGCATCGCGTTTCAGTGTAAATTAAACCTAAAATGACTTCGTAAAGCCTTAATCTCATGCCCGATAATACCTATCTAAAAATGATACACATCAAAATCACCTAATAAATCATTAATTGTAATTATGTTTTATGACGTAGATAATTGCATTTTAATTGTTTTTGAAGCAACAGCAGGTAGTAGTTTGTCAGATTAACGGAGATACTGAAATGTTAAAGCTTTTTTCCTAGTATGATACGACAAAAGGGTAATCTAGATTGCACAATCTGACAAGGAAAAATGACAGCAGATGACCAAAAATGATTTAAAATAATTGGTGTCATGCAATTAAGGTTTCATTATCTATAATTTCACCAGCCTAATTAAGTGATATGATTTAAATAGCATAGAAGGTTATTCGTAACTACCAACAAACCAGTTGCCTAATTACAGATATTTAGTACCAAACCGGTTAGGTTAATTGTCGCAAAAAACCTTAGCCTCGTATTTTAAATAAACAATGGGACTGAATATAAATGAATTATTAGTTAAAGGTTTTCAGTAAAAGAAATATCGATTAGGTACTAATGCAATAATATTCCAGGTGCTTTAACACCCTGCCCTGAAACGTAAATAGCAAAAGAAGGAAAAGGTTGACAGTCTCGTCCGCGTCACTCAGGGCGGGAGGACCCGTTTAATGATTTACCACTACTTAATATGAATTATCTCGCAGTTGACCTTTTTTTTATCGTGGTAAAATCATGAAATGAGTCCCAGACCCAGGGCAGGGCGGGAGGGACTGTCAGACTTGTACTGACTAAAATCCACGGTGTCCTTCAATAGCCCTTTACTTACCGGGGTCACGGTAATTCGTTAGTCCCGCGACCCGCAGTTGACCTTACTCTACTTTCATTACAGTTAATTTCTAGATCGCCATTTTTTTGAGTCTTCATGACAGCAGCTAGCACGCAATTTCATAGAAGTCCTCGTTACCATTGTTCAACAACAGATCAAATTAGATTACAATTAAACCTGAAGAGCGACTAAACCGGACGATATTTCAAACACACTTGATGCCCTTTTTTTGTAAAAGGCGCTCTTCAAGTATTACGTAAGCACTATAGGGGGCGGGGCGTCTTTGCTGGCTTATTTTGGATGACATGGGGTAGGGGAGTGTAGATGATGATTACGTCATCGGTAGTTATTTACTTTTTTGCACGAATTGCAACCCTCACATTGTTTTTGCTTGAAAACGAAAATGCGTTTCAAGCTAGGCAAAAACAATACATTTGTTGAAAAATTCTTACGTAAGCATGGGGGGAGGGGGTAAGAGCTTTGCTAACTTTTGCTGACAAGGGGGACGGGGGATAAATAATTGTAATAAATCTGCTTACGTAATACTTCAACGGCTCCAAACGACTGAACCGATTTTAATGAAACTTAAGATTTATAAATTCTATTTGTATCTTCTCAGTATCATTTTCCTAGCTAATGATAGATCTAAATGCGAAACTGGTTTAGTTTCTTTTTTTTTTTCTCGATTTAAATAAGTTTTCACAACTAAACAATAACAAACACAATACAGAGATTGATGGGAACCGAGAGACTGTTATAAGTGGGTGAAGCCACACCTGTAGTAGTAAGTACACACCTGTAAGATGACAGAGTAGACGCCCGCATCAACAGCGCCTCCACCGCCCACCAGCAGGATACCAATACCGATACCAAGAGCCGACATGAAGGAAAACGTGAAGATGTACACGATGGACAGCCATCGTTTGGTACCGGACGCCAAAAGCTCCACTCCGATGCAGAAGGAGATGATGTACTTGTGGGCTGAGACGGCTCCGAACATGTACCTAGGGACAAGGGATACATTGATAAGTTGGACCGCTGTCTTACGTGATAGTTGTCAAATACATTTTTGTCATAGTATTGTACGTGACGCCATAAACCTTACCTAATAAATGTGAATTTTGATTGTCATTATGGCGATTATTATTATAATCAATAATAAAGATAAACAATAAGATTACAGGTGCCATACAACCGGTAGATTCCCGCCAATTGCCAAATACTCATAAACAAATAAATATTTACGACTTGGCTTTATCCGAACATTAAAAGCAAGTCCTTAATATTTTATCAGCTAGAAAATCCAACGCATGACCTATTTTTTTTTTTTTTATCGTGGTAAAATCATCAAATAAGTACTCCCACCCAGGGCAGGGCGGGAGGGACTGTCAGACTTGTACTGACTAAAATCCACGGTGTCCTTCAATAGCCCTTTACGTACCGGGGTCACGGTAATCCCTTGGTCCCGCGACCCCGGACGCATGACTTATGTGATAAAAATATTTAGGTAAGTACTTACTTTCAAAATCCAACCATAACTATTGGATTTATAAATTAGTCTAGAACTAATATCTGCGTAACTTATGTTCCGATTTAATGCATTTTTGTTTTAGGAATCTGCATTATTCCCGAGTAGTTTTTTCAGATATTATCATACTTAGTATCTACAACATAATACTTAGGTACTTAATTACCTATTCATCATCATATCAGCCCGGGATCACCCACTGCTGGGTATAGGCCTCCCCCTTTTTATGTCATATCTCTCGGTTCTGTGCTTCTCTTATCCAACTATTCCCCGCGATCTTGACAATATCTTTTACAATAACCTATTAAGGTTTGGAATGTTGGGAGGTATTAGCAATGCGATTAATTAAATGCATCCAAGTTATCACAATTAGGGTAATCATTATCGTGTCACAAAAAACCAGTATTTTTATCAAAAGTAGTAATTAAATCAATTGGGCAATAGATACAGGCAACACTATCAACATAATTATCAGAGTTTATTGAAAAACATATATTTTTTTAAGTCATAATAATCTGTTAATTTTACACAAACGCTATACGTACATTATTAAACAGTATTGATTATTAATTATTATTGATGATAATAATAATCAATATAGTTCAAAAACAAAGACAATAAAAATGTTTGTTTTTATAGGAAAAAAAATAATTATGTTTCTTCCTCACTTTGCTGTCCACCCTCTTTTTAGTAACTGTACTCTGTAAGCATGGAGTCTTCTCTAATAATTTCAGCTTTTCTCAAAATGGTTCCATTGGAATAGGAAGTGACATTTCAAAAGGAGAATCATCATCAATAAATTCAGCTCATCACAGTTTATTGGGTCGCGGGTGTCTCATCCGATAACCGTGAGCCTGGAACGGGGCTATTAAGGGATCACCGTGGATTTTAGTCAGTACAAGTCTGACAGTAGGGGTGGGAGGACTCATTTGATGATTTTACCAAGTTTTATTTTACAGTACTTAGGGGGCGCAGTTTTTTAGGTGTACTAGTAGAGGACTATTCCTCACCCAAACTGCGCCCCCCCCTGTATACTACATTTAAGGAGAAAAGCTTCGAAGGGGGCGCGAAATTGAAGGAAGAATATGAGTAGATAACATGAATGTTCTTATCTATCTACAATCTTACATTAAAGACAAAAGTACCCACTTGTCAACGTAACAAAGAGCTTTAACTCAATGGGAAATTCTCAACTTAAGTGATTACTTTGTCACGTATTTATTATCTAGCAGATAAATATCTAAATAATTGCTCACACTTATCTATGTTAATATCTATACATTTAATAAAAATGTTACTGATCGCTGTAAACGGAAGATAATTACAAGAAATAAACGAATTATCAGAAGCTTTTATCAATGCAACTGAACCGAAAACAAAGATTTTATGATTTTTTGTGTTTATCTGTGTGTTTGTGTATGTTAATCTTAGAAATGACTTGGCCGATTTGAGTAGAGACTGCGTTATCAGGTTATCGAAAAGCAAAAGAACGTTAGAAGATAATCATTTTCATCCTTCCAAGATTTATCTACTATGTGACAACGATAAGAGTGAACACGGCAATAACCTCGGACTGTCAATGTGACTTGATAATTACGTTTAGTAAAAAAAAGTTTTTTTTTCGTTATTATCTAGTTACTATTATATTACTATATATATCATGTGTTTATTTAGGAGTGTGTAAGTTTTAAGCCGACTCTACACTCGCATGTGAAGTCGCACCTTGAATTCGCGCCGTAAATGACGCAGTAATCCGCGCGCGAACTGTGTCCCTCCAAACTCGCAAAGCTTCAGTCTTTTTAGATGCGTTCGCTTTCGCGCTCCGCAAGTCCTTTGACGCGGGCCAAAAACCGACACTGATCGAGGAACGGCGCGAACAACATCTACACTCGTGCGTGATTCGCAGTTGTCGCGGGCTTTCACGGCCGTTGGCACCGCGAGCTTTTTTTTTTATTGTGGTAAAATCATCAAATGAGTCCTCCCACCCCGGGCAGAGCGGGAGGGACTGTCAGACTTGACTGACTAAAATCCACGGTGTCCTTCAATGGCCCTTTATGTACCGGGGTTACGGTAATTTCTGTGTCCCGCGACCCCGGCAGGCTTTGACCCTTGAGGCGCGCGTGGAACACAACGCGCCGTCGACCCGGGCTTGGTCCATGGTCGGACAGCGAGTCGCCCATTACTCGACGCCCGCATGGCTGCCCGCGCCTACAGTGGCCGGAGATCGTCTGCCGACGTCCGTCGCCGTGGGCGTCAACCACCATGGCTGGGGGCGCTGCGATCTTAGAGGCTTTGAAAAGAGCGTGCGTGATGTGATGTCACAATTCTGGCGCCATCATAACCTTACCGTTGTTATTATTGTCGCATAGTACACCATTAACCCTATCGAGACGTTAACTATATAAACAGATACACCTAATCCATCACGTAACTTCCTGAAGTTGATAAGTTATCGATTTTCCCAACAATTCTAATATTTAAATAAGATGTGTCTAATCAAACCCTTCAAATAGGCGTACGCTATCGTTGCCGGCTTGATATGACAGGTGTCGTAATTTCAATAACTAAATACCTAAATAAAACATCTTTAGATAAAATTTACGTGACTTCGAACAGCAGGAAAATTAAAGGCTGAGTGCCGATTGTTTTTTAGGGTTCCGTACGAAAAAGGGTTTGCCCTTTTACTAAGACTTCGCTGTCCGTCCATCTGCCAGTCTGTCAGTTCGTCTGTCATCAGGCTGTATCTCATAAACCGTGATAGTTAGACAGTTGAAATTTTCACTGATGACGTATTTCCGTTGCCACTATAACAACAAATACTCTGTTTTTTAAACAGAATAAAATAAATATTTAAGACGGCTTACTGTAGACATTATTTTTTTGGCCTTTTTGTAGATACGTAACGTACGTACGTACGGAACCGTTCGTTCGCGAGATTTTTTTTTCACTATCGATTTATTTCCATGACGATGACTAAACTATTGTTCGTCTTGTCACATTTCCATGCTAATAAATCTTTCAGTAAATCACAAAGCACTTATCGTACCGCAACGAAAACGGCATGTATTTTTCAAGAAAACGAACAGGAAAATTTTTGTTTGTTTGTATTTTAATTTGTAACTACCTTATCGGTTGTTGCTACAGATAGGACTGATAGTAATTGTAATATCCGTGTCACTGGGGTATTAAAGAAACTAGATGAAAGATAACAGTTCAATTAAGTATGAATTTAAATGATTTTTTAGAAGACAAGGACCGTTTATGTAGGTGATTAATGCTTGATTAATCATAAAGGCTTATCTACTGATATTTCAATTTAAACTCTCCGTTCATCAAAAACTTATCAAGTACGGAACCAAAAAGCAAAGTTTCAGCTTAATTTCGTAATAGAGTAACAGCAAGCGCTGGTGCAAGGCGAAACGCGAGTGTGGACCAGCCGGATGCACATTCGTAATGACGGTGTAGACATTTACCGGGTTGACTCTCGTATTTTTTAATGCTAGCCTGTACTGTCCCACTGCTGGGAAAGGCCTCCTTCTATTCCTTCTAACAGTCTCGATTGTTTTTTTTTAATATGTTTTTTTAAAACCTTACTTTACACTAGGAATTTCTCCTGTATGGTAAGTGCGTTCGCAACCTGGAAGAATTACTTGCAGATCATACGAATATTTGTTCAACCCTGGGAAATGCAGACAATGTACAGTATTTATTTGCGGTAAAGTCAAAGTTCTTGCGGTTACATTAAAAACGAACCTCTCTATCGCATTGTAAAGAACAAAGAAAATTAGTAATAACGCCATGTTTGAAAAATCGCCTGCACGGCAAAATAAAAAAATGCCAGAAAAGTCATTGAACTCATGAACTGTCAAAATAAATAACACCTTAGGATTGTGAGTGTGTCAATTACCCCACTAACTTTTTGACCCTACCTAACAAGAAATCAACTCAGTATACCGCCTTAATTAAAGGAGTTGTCCTTTTCTTTTGTAATGTGTATAGGTTTACACATTACACACATTACGTTAATGATCTATCTATAAACTAATATATTATAGCGGTTCGTATGTAGGGGTTTAAATTGTAGCTAATGATCCAATTTTCTTCTTTTTCGTGCTAGGTTTGAAGTTACGTTATTCCTGATCACTATTAGATGTAAATAAATAATATCAAGCATAATGAATGAACTATTACAACATTTTTCTAGCAAGTCGTAAAAAGTAAACAGTAGACTTGATGCGAAGTTAATCCAAACTAATATTATAAAAGCGAAAGTAACTCTGTCTGTCTGTCTTTTCTTCACGTCTAAACTACTGAACCGATTTGTGTGAAATTTTGTACAGACATAGTTTGGAACTTGTGAAAGGACATAGGATAGTTTTTATTACAATTTTTTTTTTTAAATCTGCCGGAAGTCACTAATCCACGCGAACGAAGTCGCGGGCAAAAGCTAGTATAATATAATAAAGAACTCAGGTCATCCTCAAAACGACCAACGCAGTAGTAATTACATAAATAACACAACTCAGTACATACCACACGTTTCCAACTGAATTCTCCAACCCAACAGCTAGACCCTCAAACAGCTCATGGATCGACAAGGCCAGCACGATGAGAAGACCTCTCAAAGCCGACGCCACAGAATCTTCATCCACCAACGCAAGGTGATGATGACCTCCATTCTTCTCCTCAACCTCAGGTCGCTTCGTTTCTGGTTCAACGGCGGCTTCAATAGAACCTCCTGCCAAGGAACTCCTTAATCTGAAGGGATTGGCGAACGAATTGTTCCTCTTCCTGCTTTGACGGCTGTTGATGTACAGGTGCACCAGCTCCTCTACCAAATAGATCATGTAAAAGCCGGCGCACATGATCAGCCCCGCCATGAAGAGTGGGATCTCGGCCAGCTCGCCTTTTTCTGGAAATAAAGAAATTGGAAATTTTTAAGATACTAGCCTAAAGCTTGGCGAGATTTTGTATCTGAAAATTACAAAGTATCGTCACCAATTTAAGGTATGATAGGGTTTTGACTGAAGAAATTGAATAAGTCCATCAGTTAGATTATCAAAATATATTTGACACGTATTTTTTCGTTTATTACGTAAACCAACATTGACGAAGATACGACACTTTTAAATTTGCCAATACGTCACAAGCAAGTGCAATTTTCACTAGCTTCTGACGTCACGAGCCCCCGATTCTCGATTTTAAAACGAGTATAGCTGTAACGATTTGATTGCTTTGATGTCTAAATCCTCCCTCTCGTATTCATACAATCTTTTCCATTGATTTTGTAAAATGGCATTGAAGTGTCTAACAGGAAACCAGGGAATCGCGGTTATTTGATTTGACCAATGACCGCGCTCGGTCGTAGAGTTGGCCGTCAGATTATAGCAACTCTTGCCGAAGTCTGTCTTTGGATGTAGTCATCCAAAGACAGACTTCTTTAGTACCAAGGTGAAGTTACCCTTGATAAGATCAATCTTTAGATGTTATTAATTAATAATTTTAATATCAGAAAAAATAACCTTAACAAATACTGAGAAACATACTCATATTCAACCCAAATTCTTGCCAAATCTTTAGATGAGTGAGTTAAATTAATTAACGCTTAGCGAGTGAGTTATCATATCGCACCTTTAGAATTAAAGTGGCTAAAACCTAAAAATTTTAAGAAAATGACTTTTATGCATCGAACGACTTATAAACATGTATTCTATTAGTTTATTAAAAATAAACCGGCTCTTCTAGCCCAGAGAAGGAAAAACGCACTGTTTCCGTCTTTCAAACCACGCTTTTTCCCCGCGTCGCTCGGTATTTAATTAATAAATAACATTTTCCCAAAAAACTGGAATTTTGGATTATGCCACTTCTATTCTAAGGGTGCGATATGGTACTTATCTAATTCTACAGTATTTTTCTCTCAGAAGTTGGGAATAAATTTTATTATTGAACGAATATTTACTCCAGACAAGCGTGTGTGTTTCTTGAGACATCCGAGCCTCAAATAATCCTTGTTCTTTGAATTGTAAGCATGCATACAATGTGGGTGCACAGTTAATATGAGATACATCGACCCTGACTTACATTTCGCCACCAATTTGCTACTGAGATTACTGCACTTTATTAAAGTAGAAACATAAAACATATTCAGTGGCGGCAGACATAATACCTACAAATAGATAGGTCAAGAATTTGTCAAATTTACCATATTGTCATTTAATAACTAACTTACATAGTCTTCGATAAATATGTTCATCTTCAGTTTGTATGGATTCTGTTCTTATTTCCTGTTTTATAGTATTTTCTTAGATGAATGCTCTCATCTCTCCCTTCGTGATTTAAATAGCAGCTCGAGTTATATGGTTTGTTCATTATGCTCATCAACTGCCTTGTCTTTTCCCAACTCTGTGAGGGTTAGAGTCGACCGTCAGTCTAACGATAAGTAGCTGAATACCAGTATTTTACATGGAGCGACTGACTGACAGACTTCCACATCCCAGTTAGTACAGAGGGTTATACAATACACCTTAGTAAAACAGGTTGAAAAACATTCGCGTCACTGATTACCAGTAACGACAGTCAACAATCTTAAAATTACAGCAAAGACCTAAGTCGTAAAAATAGTATACCTATTCTCTATAAGAAATCTCATCGCTGGAATTTACGATGTGCTCTACGACGAGGCGGTTTTGAGATCGTCCGATCGTGCAGCGTGAGCTGTGAGCATTAGTATCGTTGTGAATATGATTGCTATCCGTCCGGTTTTCCCCGCATTTGTCCTAGTTTAGAGGGCATACGGGGCGCGTCCTGGGGTTGTATATAGTCCGGGTTTAAAAATTTTAAGCCTTGGGCCGCCCACGACACATGGACACTTCACGATCCTCCACCCCTCCCGACGCAGTTGCCACGATGCGCACTTCGACTCACGTCCGGTTTCTGGACTCTAGACTCTAAAATCCGGGGTTTTCACGCGTCTTGTCCTGGTTTCCAAATTTTAGAGATGGCAACGCTCTCCAATCTCTCTAATCCCCTAGTTGGATTAGATAACTTAGTGAATAGCAAATTTTCACAAGGCTGTGTGCCAATCAGTAATCAATCAGTCAAAATTTCTATTGTTTTTATCGCCTGATTGATTGATGGAGATAAAGGTAATCATTAGGTATTAGAACAATGTTAGAACACATTTTTAGATTTATTGTTAGATATGATAATGTGTACGTGTTATCATAGGTTAGTTAGAAGTATGTCTGGAGATTGTCAAATCTAATACTTAAACCCAAGTGAGATTTGTGTATTGCTACAAAACTATCAGTATTTTTTTTATATTTAGGACATTTTCTTTTAAAACTTCTGACCATGCTCCAAAAACTGGATATGTACTCTGGATAGAACTTAAGTCAATGACCAACAGCACTGAGCGTGAGGTCGAGGTAGATACACAAGAGGCACTTTAGGTCAATGAATATTTAATTGGCCATTTAGTTTCTTTTGAAAACAGACTGGAAAGGCGAATAAAAATCATCTGGAAAAGCTACTGGCCCATGAAGTTACAAAGCAGGTTAAATTTCGATTCGTTTGGGACAGAAATTAATATTTTTATTCCGTTCTGATTACCTAAATAGGAACTTAAAGTTCATCAAGCCCCCTGCAACTTTGTACGTAATATTACTTAGAACCTAGCTAGCTAATCAAGTTTTGGTAAATATCAAATTGTAATAGTTACCTAATAAGCAAACCAGTACCTATATTATAAACAGGTTGACTAGAACATGTTGATGTCCTTAGGACAAGTTAAAGATAGACGCGATCATGCCATGTACTCCTACAGGTAGCGCCATAATGCCCTACTTTAATATCATGTTGCAGTTTGCAGAGGTAATTGAAAATAATTATGTTTACACTTTGTGCATACAAAAGATGAATCTGTTTTTTTCGGTGTGAAAAGTAAACTGTGAATTTTGAGCTTTTAAACATGTAAACAAATAAATAGATTATCAGTTTTTTGGAAATTTGTTAGATTCGTAATCTCACGTAAAATTAAATAAATTATCGACTCCATTTTACCCTACATCTTCAACTGTCTGGAGAGCTTTTGATCGGTAACTACTACTCGTATCTTCTAGTCGTTATGATAAACTTTAATAACTCTCAAATAGAATTGACAGTTGAATCTTGAAAAATATTTACGTAAGGCTAATTTCCTAGGCTTAAATCTTTTTGTATTTTTTTATTTTTAATGGGTTCGCTTTTGATTTTGGTTTCTATCCATATTATCTAGGAAAAGACGTTTATGATACAAATACGAGTAGTACCCAATGCACCATTGTCTACCTACGAGTATGTAACTGGCTGTATGTGCCCTCGTTTTCGTTTCCAGAATGGAAAGTCACAGTAAATTAGAACGAAAGAAAATAGATTACATCATTTATGATTTATGATGAAAAGCAATTGGGAAACATTTAATTTTGTGTTGTGGTATCATTGAGAAAGTGACAACATTGTTTTAAGTTTGAAAAACGATCTGTCTCAGGAATTTTGGTATGTGTAATGCGTGCAAGAATAAAGCTCCATTATTTATTTTAAAGTGAAAGCCTTTTCTTTACTCAAATTTTAATAATTTATCATCCTGGTCCACGTTTACAAATTTTTCAAAAATACTCGTAACTGAGGCTGTACAATGTATTTGTTCCACATTATGGATAGACGCGGTGTACGACCAGGGGGAGGGTGATTAAACCGTATGTCCTTCAGCTGTTGGCACAACAATCCTTCAAGAAGAACTGGCATAGCTGTACCCGTGGACGACAGGCAGAAGAGCTATTATGCTCCGGAATCATGCGTGTGGACTGTATGGTCGCCTTTTTCCTGTTAGCAATTTCTCACTAGCAGCCAATTAATTGTTCTTGGTTATCGGCAATCTATTTAATAATAACCAAACTATACTTTGCGGAAATTCATGACATTAAATGTTATGAAAAATATTTAGTTTTAATTCGGCAATAATATTATAAGGTTAACAAAAATCCAGACTTGGGTGTAGGATAAACCTGCGGGTGAACCTGCTAGTAATCGATAATGTAACTTCCAGTTTGTCCCTCATATACATAAATTATGAGCTATAATAGCCCGACCACACAGTCCCACGGTAAACATCACAGAACATATAATTATATGTTCTGTGGTAAACATAACGCCGTCAGTTCTCATTGTATTCCCATCAACGCCGACATCTGTTGTACATAACTACCGTGACCTTTCACGCTAGGCATGCTACCGGCTGTCAGTTACCCTGAGTACGCCATGAACCTACTTTTTTTGTCGCCGCTAATTTATTCCTTATTTTTATGAGAATAGGGTTATTTTTAACGAGGCGATTTTTCCTTACTGAAAACTGACATTCTTAAAATGAAGGTATTATTTTAGTGCATAATTATGGAGTCGTGAATGGCGTAGACACGGCTCGTAACTATGCGTAGGCACAGCATGAACCGTTGCTTGTAGACTTGCGTAGTAGAAGTAGTGCACGCGTAAGCGCGGAGCGCGTAACCGTTGCACGTAGACTTCGCGTAGGCACTGCGCGTAGGCCGTAGCAGGCGCAGCGTAGCAGAAACGCTATACCTATTGCACGTAGGCATAGCGTAGCATACGCGTGACGGTAAACGTAGAAGTTGCATCGCAAATTAGGGAAAATTATAAATGTAAACAGTTAAGTACCTAGATTAAGTATAAATTATGTACTCATATATGTGCTAAGAATTCGATCCGTTATTAATGTATCGCATGTCTGCAAAACGACCGACATAAGTAACTAATTAGACGATTGCACGATAAAATTTTAAATGACCGATAAGAATCAGTAATTCCACCTCTGATTTGGAAATCTGTTTATTTTTGTGATTCAGTTTTTGATTAGATAATACAACAATAAGAATTAACAACAATTAAAATTTTAAATTGTTTTCATATACAGTTTCACTATTGTCCCGTTGCTTGTTGAGACACACTTCCAATTTTCGATTCAGCTCATCAGCTGCACTCATATTTATATCGCGTGACAATGCAATATTATGAAAAAAATGACCTAATCTGATGATGGAGCTGAGTTGGAAGGTAGTCATAGGAACTCTGTAATTTAATGAAGCAAACCCCATCGACTTGTTTGATTAGTCTTGGCGAGTACCTACTTTGTCTTTAGATAGTACTTATTTCTCAAGGAAAAAGCTGATTAACTTGTTACAATTTTGTCTTATATCACTTCTAACGTATAGTTTATTGTTTAGGTTTATTTATTTTGTTTTAGTTTGAGGGCACGTTTAGCTACTAACACAGAAATAACTTTACAAAAGTGAAACTATAGATATTTCTAAGCATCAATGTTGTAATTTGTAAAAAGTCTAGTTTTAATAGAAATGAATGGAAAAAGAAGATCATGTGTGTTGCGCCAAACATTAATATAATTTAATAAGGGCAGGATAATGATAATACATAATTATATTATTTTCCAAGTTTTCTCTTTTTTCAATCTTGATTTGTCTATTACCTTGCATTGTTGTTTTAATGATATCGCGAAGGAGGAAAAGATCATGTTGAATATGGGAACACCTCACTGGATGTGCTCAAGCAGAATCTCGCGTGCACTGACTGTTCAAAATGAGAGACTTCCTGGCCAGCGCACTGGTTAAACCCATAGACGTATAAGTAACCCAAAGAAGTATTTTCTAACGATTTTAAATAAAAACTAAAGGTTTTTAATTTGACTTGTTTTTCTTTCTTTTTTAATGTCTATGGTTAATCCCAAAGAGGGACGAATAGAACTAAAAAAAATGTCTATGGTTAATTAATATCCCTAAACTAATAATTCTGCCGTCCACTAACTAAAAGGCCGTTAAGTGCAAAAAGTACTTTTCGAGAAAACTCTAAAATTGTTAATTGATGTCTCTTGAAAAATATGATATCTAGGAACAAGGCTGCAAATTATATATGTAGGCATAGTGTTATTGCACAATATGTTATATGTTTAATTCATTTATATTTATTTAAATTTAATTAAATTCATTTTCTAATTTTAAATTATGCATTTTATGTGGTTTAACTGCACAGCAATCTTCCTGTATCTCCTAAACCATTAAACATAGAAAAATGACTCTTAGACCAAAAGATAGAGCATCGAAAGTTGCATAAGACTACATTAAAAAGTGAAAAACGAGCATCTGGCTTAACGGTCTTTTAGTTAGAGGACGGCAGAATTCAAGTCATGCAACGCAGAATTAATTTCGCGGGAAAATGCGATCGAAGAAATGTCGGACAAAAATACCTATGCCAAATAAAAATTGTTGACTGCTGCGCTGTGCGTCACAGGTCACAGGAACAAATAATGTTTTGTGGCTTACAGACTACTTACAGATAGTTGCTGCAGACCCTTTTGTGTTGTGTGAGTTTTTAAACATTTCTAAACGCACCTACGATTGGCACCATTGTTTTTTTTTTAATTCAGTCTTATTATACAATATTAGAAGAAAATACTTTCCAAGTGCCCAAAACCAGTACAGGCTGACCGTTGAAAATGCGACATCATTCAAGCGACGTTGATGTGTAGCCGAGCGTACCTACTTAGGTGGTAACTAATTAATTATCTATGTACCTATATTGTTTTATTCAACTATATTGGGATCGGCTTCCAGTCGAACCCACGCGTAGCATGAGCACCGTAGAAACGAGTGAATATCAGTATTTCACATGGAGCGACTGCCTATCGGACCTCCACAACCCAGTAACTGGGTAATACGATACCGCATGATAAGACTGATTGTCAGGCTTTAGAGCTTCTGACTAATAGTAACGACTGTCTAAGATCTACAAATGACAGCCCAACGCAGGGAACAAAGGCTTTATTTATTCTAAGTACCTATCGAAAATATTATATGGTAACTCATCGGTTCCTATTCCATTCATCTTTTGTTGTAATCGCCGATTAGGTATTAGAAAGTTGAATACTATGGAATGCAATTAAAATCCAATTGTGCTTACGAATGCCCGCATTATCTAATTGAAAGTTACGCAAGTGCGCTGGGGCACGGCAGTAATGCAGTTAATGAGCCTAAAATTGTGTCATTAATCAATAAAGAAAACAGTTTTTGAATTGGGAATTTAAATCCGGGATTTTAAAGTAGCGTACCTGTTTTTTAAGGACAAGTAACAAGTACACCAAGTTTACTTACATACTTAACGCTTATGTATCTACATATACATTAGCAACAAACTGTGAAATTACAATAGAGCTATCAGCTTAATAACAGCTCCATATGTAACCATAACGAGGCACTTGTGAAAAATATAATGATTTTGTAGACTCTGATTTATTTTTTGGCGATTAGATACTTGTAGTCAAATTTTCTAGAAGAACCTACTCGTAATATAACATTTGAGTAGTCACAGTTTCAGATATGTATGGTTGAGTGGTAGAAAATACCTATGGTATTACATCCGCCTTTGTTCTTTTTGTAGTAGTATTTTTTAATTAATTATAATGCTATAGTTATATTCCTTATATTATCAGAAGGAAAAGTTTGGGATAACATGAATAGGTACCGGTAAACGGGGTTACTTTGAATCATGGGGTAAATTTGATAGAAACTACTAATCGACATAAAATTGCAAATTGCGTAAGACGGAACTACTTTTAGTAGATTTTTTTTCGGATTACAAATATGGTAAACTGTCACAATCGTTTTTGTGGGTGCGCTGGTGATGGCACGTCGTTTCGTGCAATAAATTTATATTTTTTATCAATACCTTTTCTTTCTGTTTTTCTATAGTTTATTGGGGCTACTTTCAGATTCTATGTTAAAAACGGGGAGTTCCAAAGTAACCCCAGAATCATTTTACCTTTTATCACATTGTTTTATTTATTTTTCTAAAAAACTACGCATTATTTTTGTTCTTTTTTTACTTTTACAGAGAGAACTATAAAAACCGATAATTACCTATTTTTTTTTTTTTTAGAACCTCACATTAAAAAATTACAGTCAGTTAAAGTTCAAAATTAATCATAGTAACCTCAGTTTACGGTACAACGTATTTTTTTCTTTTTTAGGCGTCTAACTTGTCGATACTTGGGATATGGACTCGGCAATCATTGTGCCGATAGTCGTGTCGGCCAATGGCTTGACTACCAACATCTAAGGAGGACTTCTGATCCATGGCTGCCTAATGAGGCAGTTGGATCAAGTGCCTGATTCTGAAAGCTGCACTTCTTTTGAAAGTTGCACTGCAGTACCTACTACTTGAGGTTCCTTTCTTTGGAGCCTTAACAGCCGGTAGTTTGGACTCGGTTCCCGACACCAGTGGGCTACTACTAGACTTATTCAAACTTTGAAAGAACGTGCATGCTGCTTTGCAATTTTTGAAGTGAAAACTTCTTTAGCGGCGTTGCGCACTTTTTTTGGAATGGGTAAAAAATTTAAACTCGCATCAGGACACGTGACCGTATCGAAAATTCGCGAATGTTCGTGTGTGTTTATTACTATTCAAGTTTTCACTTCTGCCGGCACTTCCAGAGTGCAACCCGTCGTTTTTTATTTTTTGTTTTATCATTGAGCTACAATAAAATACTAAACTATAACTAACGCAATTATTAGTCACTAATCAGCTAACAACTTCCCTCAACTTACTGAATTAGTTACGACATCGACAGTTGGAAGTGTTACCTATATCGGAGAGGTAAAAGTTTTTCCTTTATTCAGTTCAAGTCGTAAGTATGTATGTAATCATTCCAATGGACATCGGGCCTAAGTTTTCGGCACAGCAAGAAATCCATAGACAAAAGAAATTGAAGGAACATTGCTACACAATCGACAATAACTGGAAAATAAACTAGACTCGAGTCCTACTATAAGAAAGGAGAATGCTCACGCTTCATAGAAAAAAAAACCCAGCTCCGGCAGAAAGGAGTTAGTTGTATCTCAAATTATCTATACATAAAATAAATCTGTAGAAGGGTCAATTCTGTACATTGAAAATATTGAACAAATAAATAGCGGGGGGTGTCCTCGATCGATACCAAATCCATATATATGATTAAAAAAATTTTGTCCGTCTGTCTGTCTGTCTTTCTGTATATGCAGGCATCACGTGAATACTTACGGTTCGATTTCGATGAAACTTGGTATAATTATACCTTATCATCCTGGGCATAAAATAGGATACTTTTTATCCTGGAAAAATACGTAGAAAAAAAAATCTTATTTTTCAGTTTTATTCATAGACGTTGTTCTGTAGAACCGCGATCTCCTTAGCTTAGGCTTAGCCGTATTTGGGTCCAATAGATATTTATAAGATGTAATTGTCAGAGTTACTCAAAATGGAGAAATAAACCCATCCACGCGAAGACCGACATCCGCGCGGACGGAGTCGCGGGCGGAAGCTAGTCAATAATATGTTTAGTGTAATAAAATAATAACCGGGTATGATCGGGATCCTTACTGGCGAACATATAAAAAATACTAGATTTGTTATTCAGTCGTCTATATTAACAGAAGTTTTAAATAGTAGTTTAGTTTGTTCCCCCATTTCTCAAAGCCGTCTGGACTTTGATCATGGCATTTTGATTATAAAAAGTATAAATCAGTAAAGGTGTCTCATACTACTACCACTACGTTATTTTTATATGGACGACTAGCTTTACTCCAATAAAATGAAATTTTATCGTATCTGTGGCAATTATGGTCAAAGACGCTACAGTGCCCACGCTAATAACTAAGTACAACAAATAAACGTATCTGTTATTGTCTTGATTCCCAACATTACTATTCTATTTATACCAGTTACGACACCCAGGAATAATACATAAACTTTAATGCATTACTTAGCAGTTTTCATTATTATGCACTTGATTATAATCTATAAATTCGGCAACACACTCAAACTAGAACCTATGTACCTACATAACTGGCAAGATGTTTATTTAAACACGTGCATATCTGTACGTATATGTATAGACGTAATCATTTACCTTGATCATGAAAAATACAATGTCGTTACCACATTACATTTATGATGTGTGAAACATCTTATATTCGCGATTAAATAAATGATTATAGTGCTTATGTGTGATATTGGCAACAATAGTCATTTATGCATTTGGTTGCAGCTACGTCGATAAAAATACATATTTCGCTATTAAAGTACCATTTAATCTTTCAAAGTATGAGGATACATATCAGGTGTTTAGTGTAAATAAAATGTTGGTACTAACCTTGCAGAACTTCAATGTTGTCATCAACTTCGGGTAACAAGTGCATGAAGGTGGTCGCGAATAGAATTCCCCCTCCGAACGCGAGTAAACCCATTACTAGCTTATTGGAGGACCGCATGTTGGAGTCACTTGTCTTAAACCAGTCAAACTTTAAGGATATGAGCATCGGCAAGACCCCAACCACCATCGATATACCAAAGAGGCACACCATTGTAACAATTTTCGCTGTCAAAGCCTCCTCCAGAGCCTCGTTCAATGTCATGGTCATGTTGATTTTTTTAAGTCAGGAATATTAATAAATTACTTTCGCGGTAGCACGCTCGGTTATAGCCGCACAGTTTGTTGCGCACGCGTCGCTGTCAGCTCAACGATCGGTAGACTGAGCTTCCTGAGCTCCTGCGCTTGTAGGCGGGCTCTTGATAACGACTCATTATTAATGATAAAGATGACAGTAGTTTGTTCGCCGTCGCATCTATAAGCTGCTGTTTGTAGTAATCAACCGTAACGATAATCCTACCGCCAATATCTGATTCTTGTTGGCTTAAGAATATACGTGAGTTGTAAAGAGTAACTAATAAAAATAAACATTCAAAGGATTAGTTTATTGCCGGTATAACGTACGTGACCCTATTGTATTTATTACCTTATGGATGTCATAGGTTCTAGAATAAATGTAAACCCGCTAAAAATAAGACACAGTAATTGGTTGATTTTATGATCAATCATGAGATTAAAATTTTCACGACAAGTATATACCTTGTTGTGAAAATATATCACCTTATTCTAGATTTAAATAATGAAATTAAGGATTCAGCATTTACCACACAGCGCTCCAAAAGTTTTGCCGGTTATGTGGAACCGGCGTAGCCCGTTAAATTGCAAGACTGAATGAAGAATTCAAATGGATCATGTCTGCCGGATGCTTACGCAACTGAGGACCCCGTCTCAAAACCGGACCCCTGAAACAGCTAGATGAATTCGTAATGACGTGAAAGCTACCAGGAAAATGGCAGGACGCCTTGATAGGTACCGCCTTAGTTATGAATAGCCGCGAAGAAGAACGCCAAAAGAAGTAGAAATAATGAGAGTGGTAGAAGGAGTCTTTGACGAGAAGTGAGAAAGGTCTGGGTAAGAAAACTGGTGAATCTAAAAATAACATGTGGGGATTAAAAAGTAGTTGTGTATCAGCCACTACCGACATTAGTTACCTACCTAATTATAACATACTACCTAATTATAACATAAGTTACCTAAGTAAACACGTAGTTGCACGAGAAAAGAAAAAAGACCAGAGGATGAGTCAGTTTTGCCGGGGAATGTGGTAAGTACTGCCTAACGCTAAAGTACGCCTAAATTCTTTACTTCAGCAGCAGAACAGCAAATGAAGCAACACTTCTTTATAACACATTCGAAAATCCATCAATAAAAAGCTAAGTAAAAGGCGCTGTCGATCATAGCCAACATCATGCCTGTAATCCCCGAAAGGTTGGGTTGGAGTTATCTTTAAGTATATGTAATAGGGACGAGCCTATTGCCATCAACCGGGCACAACTCCAAGCTCCGTCCTTCAATAGCCCCTTCCGTTCCGCTGTCACGGTTTCCTGTAAAGACAGCCCCTCTACCCCGGCAGGCTTTGACTTATGGGGGCCTCATCATATTGCTGACACCTCTTTGCCCGTGGAACACGACGCGCCTTCGGCCCGAGCATGGTCCATGATAGATGGCGAGTCACCCATTGCTCGCCGTCCTTATGGCCGCATACCCACGCTTAACCTGCAACATCCGTTGCCGTGGGCTTCTCCCAGACTCCGTGCCTGCTGCTGAGAAATTCTTAATGATAAAACCTAGTAGCACTTTGCCCGACCCGAACTAAGGCCCTCTTGCTCAACAGTCACGCTTGCGACAATTGGACCAACGAGGCAGGTAATTATGTGATTATAGTACCTTAACATGGACGTGTAATTGACTGTACTACCGGTTGTACAACATTCCATTAGATAATTATATTTTACCAAGTGTATAATTTTGAAATAGATAGGTCAGTAATTAAGTAAGCGGAATAATTAGAATTTCGTGAAAAATTATTATTCACGAACTTGCGTTTCGTTCCTGCTTCAGGCTTATTGATCTGGCGCTTCTGATTCTGACATTATGTTCTGTCAAACTAATGTCACATCGTCATTAAAATTATGATGTCGATAGTGTTATCTTTTGTTCTATTTACAAAACTTTGTCTCACGTAAACCCGCCAAATATTGTAGGTATACAAAAAAAAAACAATGTTCTACCAAACCTAAGTAAAGAACGGGTCGAGTAACCAAAAGGAACCATGGCTAGTCTACAACTACAGTTTCTAATGCGCAGAAAGTGTCTTTATTTATTCTTATTCCTTGGACTAGCACTCTCCAGCTGGATTTATTGGACAGCTACTACCGAATTCACTGAAACCCTTATGCTTCTTAGGAGAAAATTGTACACTATAAAAGATTTTACACTGCAACCATACCCATCAACATGTCAAAGTAATTGTTAATAAGTATTTTTGTAAACTTAAGGAATGCTTTGTCTTTAAAATGGCTCCTTTCATCGTGGCTGCTTACCTTGAATAGTTAGGCATGGTTGTGATGCTGAAAATCACAAACATGACTTTTTTTTTACGTGGTAAAATCATCAAATGAGTCCTCCCACCCAGGGCAGGGCGGGAGGGACTGTCAGACTCGTACTGACTAAAATCCACGGTGTCCTTCAATAGCCCTTTACGTTCCGGGTTCACGGTAATTCGTACAGTCCCGCAACCCACAACCATGCCTAACTATTCAACGGAGGAGTAGACTAATATGTTAGCGTCTGTGAAAACATAGGAACAGCTATATCGTCATAGGTCGCCAGTCAGGTCTATGAAATAGAAGACATGACTATTGTGAGCAACTGGAATAATAGTGGGAAATAAAGAAATTGCATGCTTTTATGCCTCCAAAATAAATTAAACAAAACTTGTAATGTGCCCAGTTGATAGCAATAGGTATGCCTGTATTTATAACTTGGGACTTAACTTTAAGAGAAAATTAACTTTTTGGAATATGTCTCTGCATAACCTGTTAGTGTGGTGTTATTCTAAGTTTGTGTATTTTTTGTTCTTGTTTTACATAGGTTTTTTGTTCTTGTTGTACATACCCTATATCTATACCTAATATAGATTAGCATTCTTTTGCTTTTCATTGAACTATACATAACTAATATCTTTCTCAATCTAATTTCAGATCAACCATTCCTAGTCATAATAGTGACTTCTTACGTGGGGCATGTGGAGTTAAGAAGTGCTCATAGAAGAGCTATGCCTGCGAAAGAGCTGAGCAAAATAAATGTAGCCCGAGTGTTCTTAGTTGCACAAATACCTGACACAGAAAAGTATGTACTGAATCAAGCACCCTTTACTATGAAATTATGATTCATAAACAACAACAAATTCATTAAATTAACTGCATACAATGCATAACATCATCTTAATATTATGATTCTGCTAGTGGCAAATTTAGGTCCACATTGTAATAAAAAAGACATATCTACTACAAATAATTTGGAATTATCAAATATTTAAGAAATAATTATTTGCACTTTTCAGATATATAACTCAAGCTGCAATCAATGATGAGAGCAACATTTTTGGTGATATTTTACAAGGAACATTCATAGAAGACTACAGAAACCTAACTTTCAAACACCTGATGGGTTTAAAGTGGGTTTCAACATCTTGCCAAGATGCTTCATTCATTCTCAAAGTAGACGATGACATAGTTTACAACTTGAACAAAACTTATGCATTGCTCAAAACTAGCAACTATTCACCTGACATTTTAATGGGTTACATGCTTAATAATACCAAGCCTCGGAGGAATAAAGAAAATAAATGGTTTGTTACATGGGAAGAGTACCCAAGACATGAGTATCCTCCTTATCTCTCTGGTTGGTATTACATCACCACTCCGAAAGTGGCGGCAGCATTATGTGACGAAGCATTATATCACCCATACTTTTGGATAGATGACATCTTTGTGACTGGCCTGCTCACAGAATCACTAAGCATACACTTGACACAGCTACCAGACAAATTCTGGCTACCATATTATGAATTACTAGAATGTTGCCTAAATGACATGATAAAGAAATCAATAAAATGTGACTTTGTAGTGGGGCCTAATGGTGGAAGAAATAATTTAATAGTAGAATTCAATGATGCCGTTAAAAATTGCAATCATTGGGGTAATTGTACAATAAGGTCTTCTGATCAGGAACTAGACAAAGTTTGTATTGCACACAAAGAACGTGAAATATTTGGAGATGGTGGTCAAGTGGAAGTGAAATATGTAAAACTGAAGTAATATTAAGCAAATGTTTTACGCGAGACGCGTGATGGAGGGAGAATACAGCGTCTACCTTACATCCCAGCCGCAGTGGTAGACGCCCACAGCGACTGACGTCGCGACAAGACCTCTGGCAACCGTAGGCGCAGGCATGCGGGTGGCGAGTAAGGGGCGACTCGATGTCCGACCATGAACCTTACCCGGGTCGACGGCGTGTTGTGTTCCACACGCGCCTCAAAGAATGACGGGGCCCCTCTTTAGAGTGCCAAAGCTGGCCGGGGCCGCGAGACTAACGAATTACCGTGACCCCGGAACGTAAAGGGCCATTGAAGGACACCATGGATTTTAGTCAGTACAAGTCTGACAGTCCCTCCCACTCTGGGTGTGAGGACTCATTTGATGATTTTACCACAATAAAAAATATTTTAGACCTTTTAGAAATGGTGTGCAAATCAACATAACTGAGAAGCCATATTATAAAGACTGAAGGTGGCAGTTGTAGGTTGTGGACAATGTCAAATGAAGTTTAATCTTTGTCTATGTTAAACAAGCTGCACTAAGGCCGAGATAAATAGTCGTTGCTAAGCATCAATCAAAAGTATTACTTCAGGAAGTACTACTTCAGCTAAGTGAAGCCAAGTATCTCATTTGGGATAAATAAATGTTTCTTTGGGCATTGCTTGACATAGTACCGGCTAAGTCATTGTTCAAGCGTTCACAATATACTGGATAATTTTAATTTCATAAACAACCAAATTCGCTTTATATGAATATAGATTTAATGTTATACTGAACAGAAATTATCAATTAGTAAAATTAAGATAAATAATTATTTGAAAACATTACAATCTTATAAAAAGTATTTCAGTCTAGAAATATTCATTGAATGCATTTTAAAATGATTGTTGTAGGTTTGTTGTAAGTCCACACTGGCGCCATAATATACAATGTGTAAAGCAGCTCCATTCATGCTCAGCTTGTTTAGCATAGATACACCTATAGAAGTGAACATTACATTCCATAGTAGCTATGCATAAATTTAATAATATTAGATAAAGCCATATAAGAGGCCTCTTACAGTCCACTAGCGCCGCCCATCGAAAAAATTTCATAACTCGTAAATAGAATCAAAAATACAAAATGTGGTCTATTAATACTGTAGAAAAGGCAATAACGTAATTTTATAACACATTGTCAATAGACCAAATAGACCACATTTTGTATTTTTGATTCTATTTACGAGTTATGACATTTTTTCGATTGGCGGCGCTAGTGGACTGTAAAAGGCCCCTTAACAATTTAATTTTTCATTATAGTATGTTCTATCTAATTACATTTAAGTGCTACAATAGCTATTTTTAAGCACTATTACTCAGTAAAATATAAAAACGTGTATTGCTTGTAGAAACATTTTATTGTCCAATTAAATACTCATTATATCAAAATGAAACATACAGAAAATAATTATTAAAAATTGCAAACATGAGAATAGTATGGCACAAATTGAATCAACATATTAAACTGTAATGTCAACAAACATGATTAATTGTAACTATGTAATATAAAAAATACCATTTAATATTTAACTAATTTATTCTTAAGTAGAGAGCTTATAAAAATACTCATATCAAATTATGTCAGTCATTATTATAACAATGCATTGTTGCATTAACAGTAGTATAATTCTAACAATAAAAAATATAAAATTGAGCTATGTTTTTTTTTAGTCAAGAATTGAGCCAGGCATTCGTGATGGAACTGCCATTAACAATACAGTCTTTAAATCCTTTCATGACATATGAAGATTGATACCACTTCACACTGTCAGATGATTCAATCTCATGCAATTCATCTACATTTTCATCTGAATCGTTCAATTGCAACTTTTTGAGGTTCTGATGAACAATGTCTCCAAATATTTGAAATTCATTGCAACAAGAGAGATTGTCAAATGTTTTACTTCTTAAGTCCAAAACAACTATTTTGGAGTTGCGTGGTATTCTGCAGCCACTGGAGAACACAAAGTTATCATTGTCTATCACATTATCTTGATTGTTCACCAGCTTTTTCTTGATAAAAACATACAAATTGGTTGGAGGAAGTGAATTGAAGAAAATTTGGCTCAGCTTTTCTGATGTTACTAAAGTCCTGAAATCAATTAAGAATATTAATAACTTCAGAGTTGTTTTCAAATGTTTCAGTAAAAATCCTAGTACTTTAAGTGAAAGTTTATAGGGAAGGATGTTGGTTACTGTTACATACAAATTCTCCTGAACCAAATTAGATGAAAGATGACACACAAATAGTAAGTAACCTCACATAGTTGCAAATTTTATAACAGTGCATCAAAGAAAGTTAGAATGCAAGCAGAGCTTGATTAAGCCAGCATATTGGCTTACCTGAATACACTCCTTTGTATTTTCTGGTCATTGGCTATGTGTGTAGACTGGCACTGTGGTCGATGGCAAGCAGCTGGCAGGAGTACCCTGTACACCTCCTTACAGGTCACTGGTGTAGCACCAAGTGCTATACACACTTCGTCAGGTATTGATGAACCACTGATTTCTTTTTGAATACCCTGTACCATATAATACAATGTACCATTAGCAAAGTAAATTAACCCTTAACCACCTGCCAGCGGTCATGGTGACCGCAACAATTTTTTGAATTTGAATTTCGTCGAAATCCGTTATCGCATGTTAGTGTGCGTCTGTGTACCTTTTCTGTTGGAGCTTTAGCGTCGTGTGTGCGCTAGGCAAGGATCTACGTGCGCGCGTTTGGCTTCGGTGAGTAAAAATATTTTGCTTGCGGTCATGGTGACCGCGTGCAGGTAGTTATGTGATTTTTGTGTATTACATTCATGATTATTGTTTTTGCGTAAAAATGGATGTAAACAACGAAAATGTTGTGAAATGGTTAGAGATGTGGTTGATGAGAGTTGCAGTGATGTAGAACCTGAGAATTTGTAAGTTTCTGAAATTTTAGAAGACTATGAATCTGATGACTGCCTACAAGTGTCGTCTTCTAGACGAGACGAATTGCCTACTAAACACGTAAAACGTGTTTAACTTGTGTTCCCAAGAAGAAATGAAAAACATTTCATGTATCTTTTATCTGTAAAAAAACAATCTGTGTGGAATGTTCTATCAAAATGTGCAAAAATTGTCGTGAAAAATTGTCAGACTTTACCCTCTGCAATTTTATCGAAGTTTTGATTCTTTTTGAAACTTTATTTCTTTATCTCATTCAAATTTTATTAGATTCTTTAAAGAAAGTTCAAATTTGATATAATATTTTGTCCCTATGTTGATACACCTCATTATGTAATCATAGTTATATTTTTAGTTAAAATGTGCCACCAATTTAATTGTTCCCATTTATGAGAAGAATATGTTTTATTATTGTTTCTTTTTCCACTTAAATAAATAATTTAATAGATATTACAAAATATTATTAATTTATTCTTATAATCAAACCTTAATATCCTGAGATAACTCATGTGTATTCGATGCGGTCACTGTGACCGCGCGCAGTTGGTTACGTTACTGATATAGGGGTCAGGTGGTTAAGGGTTAATAGCAAAGAAACCTAGACAGAGGATGATCAGTAGAAATTTAAATACTGGAATGGATGAGAAACACATTTATGTTTAGAGTGTTGGCTGCTCATTGTTGTAAAACTTACCTTTAAAATAAAATCCAAATTCTCCAAAGCAGTCGAAGCTGCCCGAAAATGCTTTTGGGACTGAAAACTATCTTTCACGTCTTCATCTTCACACGATTTCTTTCTATTAACCACTTGTTTCAACCATTGATAGGAATAAGGAATTTGCAGTCTTTGATAGGCAATAAACTTGATTAACTCAACTATAACATGACCACAAGATATTGTAGTTAATTGATCACCAATTTCTAAGTTTAAAAATATAGGTTTATTAGAGGAACTCATTTCTTTGCTAAAAATATTTCACACGATAGAACAAAACAAACCTAGAATGACAGACGTACCTACATGTGGCTGACCGTTATTTTTAAAATTGTCTTTCTGTGACACTTTGGCAGATGGCAAGGTTTTTTTGCGCGTGGCAAGGTTTACTTCTCCACGGCTTCTCTGACTGTGGATATCATGGTGGATGTACTCTATGCCTGCTCTGTGGTTTTTTCCTGAAAAAAGAAAAGAATTCTATGATAATTATTGCATTGCCCTTTACGAGCGCTTTTTTGATGGATGTTAAAAATGCGCTGACTCGCAACAAAAAGGCACTCAATGAAACCTCCCAGAACTTAAAGTCAAAGCCCCAATTCGGACGAGAGCTTTTTTTCGGGCGTTAAAAAAGCGCTGAGTCGGAACAAAAAGAACTTAAAGTCAAATACAGTTCGTAAAAAAACTGCCGCGCTTTTAAAGCGCTGACATGTGAACAGAAACATGGGATTGCATTAATTGTTTTATTTCGGCGCTTTTTAACGCCCAATAAAATAGCGCTCGAGCGAATGGGGGCTTAAAAAAGCGTTCGTGATAACGAGGGCTTACTATTTGTATGATCTGTGCTATGGAAAGTATTTTTTATTATATGAAATGAATTCTAAATTCAAATATTTCGCACACTGTCACTCGTTTCTGTTTTATTTCATGACGGTTTATGTCAGTTTAGGTGTTTTTTAGAATTTAAAAAGTTTTAAATGATTAACATGTATCGTGCACGGTATGTTATGCTAAGTCCTTTTAAATACAAGGAAATGTTCAACGTATCATATCGATATTACGCAAAGGACGTAAGGTTCGGCCCGGACGTTCGGGCTGTTATGTTGCAAGGAGTTGATATCTTGGCCGATGCCGTTGCAGTCACCATGGGCCCGAAAGGACGTAATGTAATTTTGGAACAAGGCTTAAGACCGCCAAAAATTACAAAAGATGGAGTGACCGTTGCAAAAGGTATAGAATTGACAAATAAATTCCAAAACATTGGAGCAAAACTCGTTCAAAATGTTGCAAATAAAACGAATGAAGAGGCTGGAGATGGAACAACGACAGCTACAGTTTTAGCCAGGGCCATTGCAAAGGAAGGTTTTGAAAAAATATCAAAGGGAGCTAACCCGATCGAAATTAGAAAGGGTATTATGTTAGCCGTTGAAATCGTTAAGAATAAATTAAAAGATATGTCTAAAAAGGTAAGCACTTCAGAAGAAATAGAACAAGTAGCTACGTTATCAGCAAACGGAGACAAAACTATCGGAAAACTAATAGCTGCTGCTATGAACAGAGTTGGCAAAAATGGAGTAATTACAGTTAAAGATGGTAAAACATTGGATGATGAACTAGAAATAATAGAAGGAATGAAGTTTGACCGTGGTTATGTTTCACCATATTTCATAAATTCAAATAAAGGTCCAAAAGTAGAATACAATGATGCATACATTCTGTATTCAGAAAAGAAAATTTTTAATGCTTCTCAATTAATACCGGCGATGGAGATAGCAAATTCACAAAAAAAACCACTTGTTATAATCGCGGAAGACTTTGACGGGGAGCCCTTATCCGTGTTGGTAGTAAATAAATTAAAAGTTGGCTTGCCGATAGTTGCTGTAAAAGCTCCTGGATTTGGAGAACACAGAAGGAATGCGATATTTGATTTGGCCGCTGCTACAGGGGGTGTAGTGTTTGAAGATGATAATAACCTGATACGACTCGAAGATTGTCAACCCGAGAGTCTTGGTCAGGTAGGCGAGGTAATAATTACAAAGGATTCAACTATTTTACTCAGAGGCAAGGGTGATCCTCTTGAAATAGAACAACGTATCTCACAAATAAAGGATGACCTAGAAGAAACGACTTCTAACTTTGATCGAGAAAGGCTTATCGACAGATTGGGCAGACTGCAAGCAGGGGTAGCCGTTTTATTCATCGGAGGATGCAGCGAGGTTGAAGTAACTGAAAAAAAAGATAGAATTAATGACGCTCTAAATGCTACTCGTGCAGCAATTGAGGAAGGAATTGTACCTGGAGGTGGAGCAGCACTCCTCAAATGTATACCTTATCTAGACCAACTGAAACCAGCAAATGCCGACCAAGCGATTGGTATTTCCATTGTTAAGAAAGCTTTACGTACACCATGCTCAACAATTGCTGATAACGCTGGAGTTGATGGTGCTGTCGTAGTTTCTAAAGTTGAAGAAATGGGTCCTGAATTTGGATACGATGCATTAAATGATGAGTACGTGAATATGATTGAACGAGGTATTATAGATCCCACTAAAGTTGTGAGAAGGGCTATAACTGACGCTAGCAGCGTTGCATCATTACTTACGACCGCCGAAGCAGTTATTTGTGAGCTGCCTAAGGAGAAAGAAAGCCCACCGGTCTATAGACCAATAGAACTTTGAAACTAGATTTTAGAAACTATTCGTTTCAAATGTGTTTCCGTGGAAATTACAAAAAGAAGAATTTAATACGTTGTCTTTTATTTACCTCATACATTTTTTAATTATTTTATTGGTTGTTATAATTAGACTGGGTGCTGAGTTTTTATGAGGTTGACGCTAACCATGAAGAGTGGTGTATTTTCAAAATGATCAGATTCCATTCCTGGCTTCGAATATTGAAAAACAATACGTTCTCCTTCTTGGAAATCTTAACTTGTCTGATGTTGTATGTGTTCAATGATTCAGTCAAATCGGTGACGTGACGGTGACTGGTGTTTGTGGATATGTACACAAAACCTCGCCGGTTTGACTGAATCATTGAACAATAACATCAGTCAAGTTACGGGTTGGTCACACGTGTAGCAATGACGGTAGCACGACGCTGACTGAACTGAGACGTGACGATCCTGGGTGTGTAGAGATAAAAGTAAAGTATGATACTTATATAGAAATATTATTTGACGTGCATGACCGGTGAGGTCATTGATCGTCACAAGTTACACTAGGAGTATAGAAACATTTTTTGAAGTGAAAACTTCTTTAGCGGCGTTGAGCACTTTTTCTGTAATGGGTATAAAATCTTAAACTCGCGTCAGGACACGTGACCCTGACCGAAAAAGCGTAGGACGGCGCAGGGCGCTTGCGTGAATGTTCGTGTGACATTCGTTGCTAGGTAACATTGTTTATAAAAGATGTACGTCACATTGGAAAATTATTGAAATAAAAAGTCAACCATTTTTGCGAGTTTTACTAAAATCTGTTCACAAGATATTTCCAACAATTATTATTCAAGTTTTCACTTCTGCCGGCACTCCCAGAGTGCAACCCGTCGTTTTTGAAGTGAAAACTTCTTTAGCGGCGTTGAGCACTTTTCTGTAATGGGTATAAAATCTTAAACTCGCGTCAGGACACGTGACCCTGACCGAAAAAGCGTAGGACGGCGCAGGGCGCTTGCGTGAATGTTCGTGTGACTTTATTACTTTTAAAGAAGTTTGTATGCTGGATGCATTCGTTGCTAGGTAACATTGTTTATAAAAGATGTACGTCACATTGGAAAATTATTGAAATAAAAAGTCAACCATTTTTGCGAGTTTTACTAAAAATCAGTTCACAAGATATTTCCAACAATTACTATTCAAGTTTTCACTTCTGCCGGCACTCCCAGAGTGCAACCCGTCGTTTTTGAAGTGAAAACTTCTTTAGCGGCGTTGAGCACTTTTTCTGTAATGGGTATAAAATCTTAAACTCGCGTCAGGACACGTGACCCTGACCGAAAAAGCGTAGGACGGCGCAGGGCGCTTGCGTGAATGTTCGTGTGACTTTATTACTTTTAAAGAAGTTTGTATGCTGGATACATTCGTTGCTAGGTAACATTGTTTATAAAAGATGTACGTCACATTGGAAAATTATTGAAATAAAAAGTCAACCATTTTTGCGAGTTTTACTAAAATCTGTTCACAAGATATTTCCAACAATTACTATTCAAGTTTTCACTTCTGCCGGCACTCCCAGAGTGCAACCCGTCGTTTTTTTTTTTTTAAACCTGTGGCGGTGACGTGACTTGACGGTGACTGGTGTGTGAGAAAGCACCTTTAATCTGTTTTTTAAAACATCATTGAATAGAATTATTTAACATTACTGTAGTCTGGTCAAAATAAAATGTGCCAAAAGTCGCCATTGATCATGTGAGAAATGGGGACTTTTTTTTTTTTTTTTTTATCGTTGTAAAATCATCAAATGAGTCCTCCCACCCAGGGCAGGGCGGGAGGGACTGTCAGACTTGTACTGACTAAAATCCACGGTGTCCTTCACTAGCCCTTTACGTACCGGGGTCACGGTAATCCCTTGGTCCCGCGACCCCGGAGAAATGGGGACTTGGCGGACATTCAAACAAACCGTTTTGTGTATGTGCTGTCAAGGGTAGTAACCTGCTTGCGACCTTGAATTACTTTTTTAGCATACATAAAATTGTTGAGGATTTTGGGCACGTTATTTCTACTAAATAAGGTCTTTATCAAAATTCAGCTGTGACGGACTTCTTATTATTCGATTAATTTAATTTCATGTTCAATTTGACCGGACTACTAGTTGTCATTGATATATGGCACAAAAGCCCAGAAGCCGTGGCATTAGTGATAAAAAAATATTATTGTCACTGCTCCCTGTGTCACTTGTGTCACTGTCAGTGTCATAAATTTGGCGCGAAAGAAAGATCTCAATGCTTTTCTGATTTTTTCAACTCGTCAAAATGTAAAAAGTGAAACACAGCTCAAATTATATTATGAAAACCTAGGCAGATATTTGCGACAATTTGGTAAATGATCTAACGATTGCTTACACTACAAACTCAGCTAGTTCCGAAATTGAAGATGCAGGTTGCTGCCAACGACATGTTTCCTACAGAAGACACTAATGATGTGAGAAATAATACATCGTCTAGTGATGAAGAAAGTGCTCCCGTTTATAGAACCAAGAAACGTCTTCAACAGTTTAGTGATAGCGAGAATGAAAATGTACAGATTATAGATAATGAGACCGTTCAGGAACAGAATTTACAAGATGGTAGTGAAACAGAGGATAGCATTGTGCCGTTTAAAAGTGGTAAAACAAAATCTAGAATACAATTAAAGGGAAGTAGTTCAGATTCGGACGTTTCGAGAAGTCACGAGACTACGAAGAATGAAGAGCAACAAATGCGTATGAAACACAAAAGAAATAAGCTGAAAAACAAGTTTAAAGGTCTGCTGAGTTCTAGAGAAAAGACAACACTACACAACAACAGTGATAAACAATCTTCAGATGGCAGTCACGGTGAGATCTCAGATCCTTCTGACAATGAAATGTCATCAATAGCTAAAATTAAACAGGTAATAATCCTCAACTTCTATGTAGTCAAGATCCTAAAACGACCCACTGACCAGAACTTATACTTATTCTTAAAATTCTAGTATGTTTTGTGCATGCTGAGCGTCTTTCATTTCATTGAGATTGAGTGTGTGAGTGGGCTTGCTGAGATGTGCTCTTTAATCAGTCAATAAACCATGCCAACCTTTTATGTAATTTCTTTTTCTATTTTTAATCCAGTAAAACATGGATATTGTGGGAACTGATCATACAAATAAAAAATAAGAATTTGTATTTATTGTATTTATTATTATTTTATTTTATTACTTTTAATGATTACAACATTGATTCTTGAAGTAGTCAGTATTGCAAATAAGTATAATTTGTGTACCTAAACCAGTTCATGTTGTTTCTAATAGAAAATAAAAAAGAGCATGGCCATGTCATCCATTTGTGACCCTGATACATCTGATGAAGAAAACCAAATGACCAAAAAGGAAATACCAAAAGTGAAGCCAAGGAAACAACAGAAATCTACCAAACTGATTGAAGCTAAACCAGTGAGGGTAGGTAACTTAAATAAACAGATGATATTTATTAACCTACAATATGGTAATCATTTCATTCATATTATTCACAACTGTACATAAGATGTATTACTAGCCTTTCCCAACAGCTTCACCTGCAAATTATTGTATCTCAAAAATTATCCCAAGAGAATCTTATAGTGGGATAAACCATATTATTATCCTATGTGTTATTCCAGACACATACATACATATTCATCAATATACATTTATTAAGTCTTAACATTAGATCAAACCCAATTAGGATTGGATTAATATTTAAACCTACATTTTATGTTCTTACACAGATGTCAGCTAAACAGGCAATGGAAAACATGCAGCTAATAAAAAGTGAATCAAATCGTATGTTAAGAGAAAAAGCGGTATCACTGCCATACCACAGACCTAAAGCGCTGTCTCTCAAAGACATTATGTCCAGAAGGAAGCCTGCTGTTACATTAGATGGTAAAGCACTGCCAATCAAAATGAATGAAGAGCAATTAAAGCATTATGCGTAAGTTTTTTATTATAATATAGTATACATTTTTGAATGTTGTCATGAAGATTGTTGACAAAGATCAATTAAAATACTTATGATCATATCAGCCATAGGACGTCTACTGCTGAACATAAGCCTCCTCTGAAGATTTCTAATTGGACTGATTGGAATCGAATTGCATACAGCGTGATCCTGTGGTTTTCATCAGATCATCTGTCCACCTTGTAGGTGGACACACACTGACACAACACCACAAACATTAATCAATGTGTATCTTTTCATCATTCACTCTAATCACATATTTTTAGATCAGCAGTCATCAAACTATACCATCAAATTTAATTAAAACATTAATTTGTCATCACAATTTCAGGTTATTACTAGAACAGCGACAAAAAGAAATGATGGAGTTATGCAAAAGTGAATCAGATGAAGAAACTACTGAAGCTGAAGAAAAATCTGATGCAATACAACAAGAAACAGAACAAGCATCTGACATCACTAATAATGATACTGAAATTACTGCTGAAAAGACTAATAATATTGTTGAATGTGCAGAAAATGAATCAGTTACTGATATAGATGCTGTTAATAATGATCTTGCATTCAGTCAAATGATAGAAAATGAATCGGTCAAAACAGCACTTACTGAAAACGATATATCAAACAGTAAAGTAGTCAATGATGAAGAAGCTGAAGCAGTTTCCCCAAGGAAAGATACAAAAGACCAACAAGAAGACACAGAAAAAGATGATTCGAACACAGATTTCAAATTAGTTTACAATGATTCTGTAGAAGAAGAACAATTAGCTACAGATAATACGGAAAATGTTGCCAATGAAAACACAATTCCAAACAACACTAATGATGATTTAGAAAGTAATTCAGAACAACAGTATAATAAGGTGAATTCTGAACCAGAGAGTCAATTGATAAGTTTACATTACACTGAGAATAATACAGAAGAACTTGGGAAACCAGAAAGACCTGAAGAAGTTGATATACCTGAAAAACCTGAAGTTCCGTCCAATGAAATAACTGAAACTGTCAATGTTGCTGCTGAAGAAGACAAACAGGATGACTTTTTCTCAGATGATGATGTAAATATGGAAGATATTGATAGAATAATTGAAAATGCAGAAATAATGAAAGGTATGATTGATTGTTTATTCTGTTCTAATATACTTTTGTTTTTCTCTAGCTGCTTTGGCGATACTGAGTGTCATCCTGCCATGTAGATTCACTTTTTTAAACTTAATTTTTTTCCCTAGTTAGTCACTAATAATTATTTTTTTCGGTTTTTCAGATGATGACATTGCTAACTCTCCAATGCACATAAGGGACCCTCTGCCTCTAAACGCAAAACCAACTCTAATGGGTGCCCCAGGTATGGTAATTGATTTGGATGGTGGTACTTGTCTTCCTAAAAAGACGGGGGTTGAACTACTGAAAGAAAGATTTTCATACTTTGCAAGATTAAAGACACCTGAAGAAATCGAAAGAGAGAAAGAAAAAAAGTAAGTAGAGGTTTTTATAAGCTAGGTCCTTAGACATATGAATCAATAAGTTGTTGGTGTAATTCAAATCATAATGGATTACAGATTAAAACCAGGAGCTCAACACTTAAAACTGAAACACGAACTTGAGGAACAAATTGCAGAACAGCGATCTCTTGAATGGGCAAAACGTCTTGAAGAGGAAAAGCAGCAACATATGGAAATGGAAACTATTTTAGATGATGCTGAAGAAGATAGCTTTGAGAAGATCGAAGAGAAGTTGGAAGAAGATGAAAGAAAAGAAGATGAGAGTAGTTCAGATAGTGAGGAAGAGGAGCCAGAAGAAAATGATATTGAGATTAAAGACAAACCAAGGAAAAGTAACCCAATGCTTGATGATGAAGCTGAAGAATCTGACATTGAAGAAAATGAAGATGAAATACCTAAAGATGAAGAAGCTAATGACGACATTGAAGAAGACGAAGACAATGTGGAACAGGATGATGACGAAGATGAATCCAGTGATGACGAGTCTTCAGAATCTGAAGCAGAAGAAACTAGTAAACCTAAAAAAGGAAGAATATTGAAGGCATTTGAGGACTCTGATGATGAAGATGCTACAGTTAAACCAGTTGAAGAAGCAACTTTAGCGAAGGACAGTAATGCTGACGCGAGTGCAGTAGTTGCTGTTTCAAATGAAATTCCTAGCAGTTCACAAGGTAAGTTACTTTTATTATCAAATGACAGCCTTTGTCAATTTATTAGGGTAGAGCCATTGCATAGAACTCTTAAAAAATAGACCATTGTGTTTAGTTAAAGTATTGATTTTCCTGATAGAGTTTTACTCATTTGTTATATCTTACTTCTTACCATTTTTTTAATAACATGGTTAAATCATTAAAAGTGTCCTCCCACCCAGGGCATGAGGGACTGTCAGACTTGTACTGACTGTCCTTCAATAGTCCTTTACGTTCCATGGTCACGGTAGCAGTCCCGCGACGACTTCTTACCAATACTATTATTATTATGTAAGAACTAGCTTTTGCCCGCGACTTCGTTCGCGTGGAATAGTGACTTCCAGCAGATTTTTGGTTTTACCCACATAGTTCCCGATCTCGCGGGATCTCTTCAAAAATGAAATGTGGAAGATATTCTAGGGAACTCTTCAAAAATCAACATAATGAGCTCTGCGTTTGAATTTAAGAGATGTATACTCATTTAGGGCATTAAAGCCGTTTTGCCGATCGGAAAAGGCGAAAATGTTATTTTTCCCTTATTTTCTCATCATTCTACTGATTTGACATTTCAGTCCAAAAGGAAAAAAGACTGTTTCTCCCTTGACAAATTTTCTATTGTTTTAGGCTTTAAAGATTATGAAAGTTTCTTACACCAAAACATTTCTGTTTACCACGTTTTTAGTTTAGCCATCCTTTGCAAAAATATAAAGGTTTTGTGGTTTCGACACTCTCGAGCACGCAACGTAGAGTTCTCCATGGGAGAAACAGTCTTTTTCAAGATGTACCCCCGCAACTTTTAGCGTTTGCCCTTGGGCTTTATTTATGGTCATTGTAAACGCAGTTTACAGCGGAAACTGAACTCTTTTGAATTGGAATGGCAAATCAGTTGGAATGATGGGAATGCGGGGAATAATAAAAGTTTCGCCTTTTGCCATCCCAGTCATAATAACGGCTTTAATGACATTCCGTCCTAAATAGGTTATTTGTAACCGTATGCCGTTATATAGTCTTGGTGGATCTAGTTATATAGTTTCTCATAAGCATCACAGGAACACCAATTATACAACGGAACAATTTAAAATTTACGAAACAGGACCAGTCCACATAAACTATCATACAACCGACAATACAATTTTGATTCCAACGCCATCTATCAATCCATAGTGACAACTCGTGTAACGATCGACACCATTGAACGATCACCGCCATCTATTGAGAATTTAAGGAATTATCTATACTCTGTTAGAGCATTTCATAAATTTTATTTTTTATTTTTATTTTTTTGTAATAAAAACTATCATATGTCCTTTCTCAAGTTCCAAACTATGTCTGTACCAAATTTCACACAAATCGGTTCAGTAGTTTAGGCGTGAAGAAAAGACAGACAGACAGAGTTACTTTCGCATTTATAATATTAGTTAGGAAGTTAGGATTATTCTGAATATATCCTGTGTCCTGGGTGCGTTCACAAACATAGAAACTCGAATACACAAACACCCAGACCCGGAACAGTTACTTGTAGGTCAAACAAATATTTGCAAGATAGAATTAATTCTTTATTTATTTTTTTAGATGACGTCATCCAACTAGCACAGAGACACGCTTCTGCCTCAGATGACTTATTCACCAGCCAAGAAAGTACAGCAGTGGTTGAAAGAACCAAGGATGCAAGCGCTAGTGACGAAGTTATGACACAAACATTTTCTATACTCGACTCTACATCTGGAGTCACCATGGACATGGAACTGAAATCTCCTAGTAAATTAAATGTTCTTTGCATGTCACAGCCTTACCAAGATGTAAGTATTTCAAAGTAGACATATTGCTAGTCAGTTCAGGGAGTCTTAAAAACCCCCTTTAGCAACATCTCAAAATGGAATATTCTATTCTGTTGCTCAAATAATAAAGTTGATAATTAATATAATAATAATGAACAATTTTATCGCAATTCTATTAGCAACATAACTAAAGTGGCGTAATTAGATTCCGTTCTGCAAAAATTTTGTAAACTTTCATCATTTGCACTTATTTTAACTGAACATAATTTATTCCTTGAGTATACTACTGAAGTTATTGCGGTGAGTGTTCATAAGCAAAATGATGAGATATTTTGAGGGCCATCCACAATAACTTTATCAACAGTGCCGAAATACCAGAAACTAAAAAGAAATAATAAACATAGTATCTCATGTCATTTCTAATGATGTTCGTAACCATGTCAGTCTGACAAAAAGTAATAATTTATCTTTATTTCTTCTAGCCAAGTTTAAATGGCGTTGTAGAGGGCTCACAGCTACCAATTACGCAGTCATCTCAATCACAACCTATCGGAGAAGATATCTTAGCTCTCTGTACTGGGAAGTTTTATGATAACGAGTTTGTAACACCTACCGACGAAAAGGCATATGTCGATGATATATCACAGGATATAGTCAACAATGATCTTCATGACACACAGACGGCTAACTCTGCAGCAAATGACGATATTAGTAAAGAGGTTGAAGATTTACAACCTCCTCAACCTCCTTTTGAGAATCAAAATGAAGAAAACAAACAACTAGAAGAAAATAAAAAACCAGGTGCAGATAGTAACCTTCTCAAGTCTATACTTGATGAGTTAGACGACCCTGAATTCGACAAGCCAAAGGAGAATAAATTCTTCACTGGTGGTACACAAAATAAAGTGACCAAACAGGCTCTTGAAAATACTCAAATGAAAAAGAAGTTTATCATAGACTCAGACGATGATGAGGCTATAGAAACAAATGAAAATGGGCCAACAAAGAAGAAAAAACTTAAAAAGAGAAAGCCTGAAAAGAGAGCTTTACAGATATCAGGTAATTTTTTTTCGAGTGCAAGTAAAATTGAGATTCATTATTACAGCCTATTGCAGTCCACTGTTGGACTTAGGCCTCCCCAAGGAGCGCACAATCTCTTTTTCATCCAGCCACTGCCAGCTACCTTCTTCAGGTCATCTTGCCGGGGGACAGCCCATACTACATTTACCTACGCTCGGTCACCATTCTAAAACCTTCCTACTCCACCTTTTGTCGGTTCTGCGACAGATATTACCGGGCCCATTGCCACTTCAGCTTGCTACAGTTTTCGACAATATCTAACACTTTGGTCGTATACCGTAAGACATCATTCCGGTATTTATCCCTTAGCGAGATCCCAATTATAGACCTTTCCATAGCATGCTGCGTGACTTGCAGTCGATGGGCCAGCTTTACTGTCATGTCCACATTATGTCTCCATAGATTAGAACTGAAAAGACGCACTGATTATACACCCAGCTATTTAGGCACTGCAGGACAAAGTTGAGATTACATATTGAATTTTACTTTACTGGACTCTATTCTTATTTCTAGATGATGAAGATGAGGAAGAAGGTGAAGATATAGCTGAAGATGAGTACATGTCAGACTTGGAAGACGAAACTGAGAGATTAGTAGAATATGACTCTGAGGAAAATGAGGTCAGTACCATCTTCCTATCATATCAATAACAAAAATTCCGTTACATGTACTTATGCTAACGCAATCGTAAAATAATCTATACATATAATAAATCTGTAGAAGGGTCAATTCTGTACATTGAAAATATTGAAAAAATAAATAGCGGGGGGTGTTGCTGGATCGATACCAAACCCAAATATATGATTAAAAAAATTTTTGTCTGTCTGTCTGTACGTCTGTCTGTCTGTCTGTCTGTTTGTGCAGGCATCACGTGAAAACTAACGGTTCGATTTCCTTATTATCCTGGGCATAACATAGGATACTTTTTATCCTGGAAAAATACGTAGAAAGAAAATCTTATTTTTCAGTTTTATTCATAGACGTTGTTCTGTAGAACCACGAACACACGTTGCATTACCCGCAGTGGATTCAGCGCCGTAATATTTATAAGATGTCATTGTCAGAGTTACTCAAAATGGGGAAATAAACCATCCACGCGAAGACCGACATCCGCGCGGACGGAGTCGCGGGCGGAAGCTAGTATAAAATAAAACCCTGGGGCAAACTATTTAAAACAAAAAAACATTGTATCTCCCATAGTAGTTTGCGGGTTGTGTGGGTGCGTTTACAAACATTTACCCTCACAAACACAAAACAGCCAGACCCGAAACGTGTACCTATAGGTCATAAATATATTTGTTCTGTGCGGGATCGAACTCGCGTCACGATGCGCAGTGGTCAGTCACTTAGTTACATATCTCACAATTACACAAATTCCACAACACTACTAGATAATTTCATTTTGACAGGCCTGTTGGTCTAGTGGTTAGTGACCCTGACTGCTATGCCGAAGGTCGCGGGTTCGATTCCCACCCAGGACAAATGTTTGTGTGATGAGCACGATCATTTGTTCTGTGTCTGGGTGTAACTTATCTATAATATGTATGTATTTAGAAATATCTAAGTATGTTTATCAGTTGTCTTGTACCCATAACACAAGCTCTGCTTACCTTGGGACTAGATGGCGTTGTGTGATAGTTGTGGAATATTTATATTTATATATTTATTTATTATATTTACCGATTCACGTAACTATTTATTTTAACATACGATTCTGTGACGCTCAATTCTTGAAATAATTTCTACATTTCACATTCCCAGATTGAAATAAAGCCCGACAAACCGAAGAAGAAGCGCAAGGTGACTGATTTCTTCGAACAAGAAGCTGAATTGACTAGCGAAGACGAATGGGTTGGTTCTGGAGACGAAGATGAGAAGGGACTGGACAGGATGGAGAGGGAGGAAGGAGACGACGAGGTGTTCCACCAGGGCCAACTCAGAAAGGAGCTGGGACAGATTCATATGTATGTATAGACGTTTGACTTGGGGTCCACACCCTGACAGGAGTGCAAAACATCCTTTAAATTAAATTTTATAAGTTCCTATAATGCACAGACGCCTACCTAACCTAACCTAACCTAACCTACCCCAATCTGTCAAATTTTACCAATTGAACATTAACTTTCCAGTATTTTGTTTTCTTTTTTTATTTACGTGGTAAAATCATCACATGAGTCTTCCCACCCAGGTCAGAGCGGGAGGGACTGTCAGACTCGTACTGACTCAAATCCACGGTGTCCTTCGATAGCCCTTTACGTACCGGGGTCACGGTAATTCGTGAGTCCCTCGACCTGGAGGTCGCTCTTGTGATAAGGTTGAAAATCTATTAAAGAAATTTGGCAGATTGATGTAGGTTAATGTGTTTGTACACCAAACTTTTTCTATGAAATCTCCCCACTGAAACAAATAAATGGGGCAAAGCTGGAATCGAGATTGGTCAATTCCTTCACCACTCTATTTTAGTAGAAAGAGCTTGTTTTTTTTTTTAAACATTGTCCTACACTAGGATCTACTCGTGGGTCGTGGGAGCGTTTACTAACATATAAACTTAGATACACAAACACCTAGACCCAGAAAAACTACTTGTAAGGTCATACGAATATTTTTGTTCCGCTCATCACAATATTACACACTATTATTATAGACTGCTACATTTGTAGGCAGTTCCCAGAGATATAAGAAACCTCTTCTTATTGTTTAAATTATAAAACGTGTGTTTCTTAATTCTAGGCGAGATGTCTTAGATCAAGATAAACGAGAAGTAAGAATAATACAGGAACTGTTATTCGAAGACGGTGACCTCGGCGATGGACATCGGCAGCGAAAATTCCGATGGAGAAACGCAGGTATTTCTTAGAAAAACATGTAACGCTATTTAGTATTTCAATAATGCTTTGGGTTAGGTTTCTATATCTTAAATTTTCACAAAAAATTACCCATTATTTTTCTTTTGATAAGTAGATCAAAATTGATAGATCGACGCTTTTGAAATTGGTAATACGTCACAACTACCTACATTTTTAGAAATATAGGAAATAATAATTACATTTGCAATTTATTGATGCCATTGTGTCTGCTTGAATAAGTTGATTTACAGATCTCAGTTGTTACCTTGTAAAGGTATAGTCTGGTATAGTTAATTTCACAAAATTATCTAAAGAACCCTATCTTCTGCAGGTGATGACGATGAGACTGGTACTGTACCCGACGAATTTGCCGATACACAAGAAGAAGAATTTGAATCAGAAGAACAATGGAGGAAACAGAGGCATGAACGAGAGGTCTTTTTGAGGACGATGGTTAGTATCATTAGAGGAGGGGTCTGGCCACGCTTGCGCGGCGCGCCTTGCGTCTGCGGCGAGTTTTTTTTTATCGTGGTAAAATCATCAAATGAGTCCTCCCACCCAGGCCAGAGCGGGAGGGACTGTCAGACTCGTACTGACTAAAATCCACGGTGTCCTTCAATAGCCCTTTACGTTCCGGGGTCACGGTAATTCGTACTGTCCCGCGACCCCGGCAGGCTTTGGCCCTCTAGAGGCCCCGTCACTTTGCTGAGTCTCTTTGAGGCGCGCATGGATCACAACGCGCCGTCGACCCGGGCATGGTTCATGGTCGGACAGCGAGTCGCCCATTACTCGCTGCCCGCATGTCCGCGCCTACGGTGGCCGGAGATCGTCTGGCGATGTCCGGCCACCGTATGATCATACGATCTGCGGCGAGTGGCAAAAAAAAACATGTGACGTTCATTTCGTGTTATTGTTTCTCCCGCTGGTTGCCGCCGCTCTCCGCAGACGCTCTAGCGCGGCCAACAGATTACAGACGGGCGGCAATAAGCCGTCGCGATTTTTTTGCAGCTATCCTTGATTCGTCTGCGATTTCCGCTGAACTGCCTGAGAAACGCATTTACGACACTTGAAAGTCGACTATGGCAGCAGTTGCTCTGTAGTCAACTAACGCAAGATATAAATCTCAATCCAAATCCGTTTGTAAGGAAAATTCGGTAACTCTCTGGTTGCTACAGACCAAGATCGGGATTAAGGTAGCGACCGAGATAGAATAATAATATCTAGCGTAAGTATTTTAAGAACCAAGCTAAGCCATATGCCAAAAGTAGTCAACATCTGTTATCATTTCAGCAACAGGAGGAAGAGGAAAGCGTTAATGTTAGTGTAAACAGAACCACGATAATAAAGGCGAATCTATCTTCGAAGTCGATGTCCACTCTACTGCAAGAAGTAAATCAATCGAAAATTGAACTAGCTGAGACTACTGTTGTTCAAGAGAAAAAGACTGCCAAAGATATTCCTAGCCCGAAAAAGTCATTCTCCATCTTTCAGGTAAGCTGATCTCATTTGTACACTGGAATGTATATGCATTCAATCAATCATCATCAACTCAGTCTACTACTGGAAATAGGCCTCTTCCAGGCTGCGCCTCATCACTCTCTCCTTTTCCTTCCACATCCAGTCTGTCCCAGCCTCCTTAAAGTTTTTTGTCCATATAGACAAGGGGCGTCCCGCACTACGCTTGCCGATACGCAGCCTCTACTCCAGGCCTCGTCTGCTCCACCAACCATTGGTTCATCGACAAACAAGGCCAGTCTACCTGCCACTTCATTTTGCTTACTCTGCAAGCTATGTCGTTTACTACGGTTCTTTTATCAAAATAAGACACTCATTATGTATTTCATTAGATGTGCTGCTGAGGAATTCTCATTTAAAGCAGGAAAAGGACCTCGTGGCTAAATATTATCAGCCGCATTGCCGATTTCAAAGGCTAGGCCGCGCTTTCCGAGGCTAGTATGTGGATGGGTAACCATCTATCATAACGATTTTCCGCCATGACTTAGCAAGCACATAAAGCCGTTGGTCCTCTCATTTGTAGAGATTTGGTTAGAAATTACCATGAGGTATACCTAGTTATTGGGTTGTGGAGGTCAGATATAGGCAGTCGGAAGCTCCATCTGACATCCAACTGACTAAAAAGAAAATAGAAAATGGTTACAGCTATCTATAGCCATACTATATGAGACAATTCTATCTAAACAGTGCTGATTCTGATTTAATTTTATTCCAGCAAAATTACCACGGTTCCTTGCTAACGCGAGGTCGAGGGGCTCTTGCACGGCTGGCAGCATTGGCAACACCATTAGCAGCTGATGACGATGCCCCAAAAATTGGTTCACTGGCTTCACACAAGCGGAACTTTGTGTTTACTGCTCTGTCACAAGACGACAATGATGCTCCAAAGGTTTGTAGATTATTTTTTAATATAGTCATATTCTTTGACCACACACTCTCTAGAAAGAGAGGAAACGAATTGGATGACTATCTACCTCTTTCCTGTAAGAAATAGTCTTTTTCTCTCTTTCTAGACTTCTAGAGGGTATGGCCAGTTTCATTTGAAATTTATATTCATCATTTTGATATTCGACCTAGTTGTTTCCCACCACTCGACAAAAGCTTTTACATTTGTCTTGTGCTACTCTTCAGATCTACCCGCACAAATGCACCTCAGCGGTATTGCCAGAAATATCATTATGTACTTTTATATTTTCAGGTGACAATAAAACGAAAAGCTGAAGCTAATTTAGGAACTCCAAAGCTTATGAAGAAAATTAAAATTGAAGAAAAGCTGGTTCGTCCCAAGAGTAGTCTATTAGATCATTTAAATCTATAGATTCGAATTATCTTATACTTGACTTTTAGGATGCTCCTCAAATTACGATATATTTGCTGACTGTGTCTACAAAAATATCGCAATAATTACTTTTATATATTTTTCAAGACTGTAATGTGCCTTTGCTATTGATTCCTGTTATTTACTAAGTGATGACTATGCAATAAACGTAGGGCTTCAAATGTGTAAATAAATTCGTTTATAAGGATAAAATAAAAAAGAATATGAGACCCCTAATATTTTTAAGCTGTATTAGTTTATTAATTGTGACATATTTGTAATTTTATTTAGTAAACATGAAAATTAAATTATTTAATAATATTTGTGTGTACTTATTTATTTCTGAATTAAGCCCACTTTCAAACAGGAATGAGTTAAACAAAACGTAACCATACAACTTAAATATTATGTTCTTTGAGTTTATACAAAAAAACAAGTTCAATAAAAAACAAGCCTATCAATTCAAATTTCTAAAAATTCAAATATAAATTGTGGAAAAAGAACACATTTCACAAAAAAACGAATGTAACAAGTTATCATTTTTTTTACTGTGGCAAATACCTACGTAAAATTTTACCATTCAGAAATCTGACTCATATACACAGCTCTCGCAAATAAAATATTAAAAAAAGGCGAAACAAAACGTGTGCATATCGATAGCTAGTTTTATTTCGGAGTACCACCTTCTGTACCAAAATTCATTAAACATGGTTCAGCGTTAAGTTGATAACTGAGTTGAATGGCCTAAAGCTAAATACTAGCAGTCATATGGGTTAGGTTTTAGATCGAGAAGTGTTCGTAGACGGATGATCTTCAGTCGAGAGACAAATTCCTTCATGCCTCGCACAGAATAAATTGTTATGGTGGGTGCCGTGCACGGTAAGGCTGGGTTTCAACATCAGCGAACGTGAGACAGCTAGGATATGGATATATTATAAAAGTGTTGTATAAGTGTTTACTTTTTTTTGGTAACTTGGTCCTAAACACTCTAGTTTTAAACTGGTGTATTTGACCGACTGCCCCATTTTGGTCTCGTGGTCAGAAGAGCGACTGCAGAGCGTATAATTATAGTGTGTTCGAATCCCGGATTGGGCAAAATGTGCTGCCGAGTTTTTCTATTACCGAAATTTCTCAATGGCAACCCTGAGTTAGGGATTAGTAGTATGATATACTCAGGCCTTAGAAAGTACATTTAATTAAACCGTTGGTCCTGCTCCTGGTCTCTCTTCGGGTAGAATGCCGTCCTATTGGATTATAACAGTCAAGGAACAGTGTGCACATGTGCTTGTGCACTCAAACTTATGCAACTTATGTACCTACCACCTAATTTTACATTGTGGAATGCAATAAACGTATTGAGTATTGAGTATCCTGCGCCTCTGGCTTATCATTTCCGTTGATATTGGCCGCCGTGGCCAAAGTCAGTTAGAAGGATTAAACAACATAAATTGCTGGTGTATTTAATAGCTAAACTAAGTTTGAATACAGTTTTGACGTAAGTGAAAAGTCAGCCTTAGACCCGGCCTCCACCAAAGCTTTAACATGATTAAAGTGGAGAAGAGGAAAGGATATCTAGGAGCTATGTAGTATTAATAAATATGTTACTCACACCTAGTCTAGTCTTACCTAACGAAATGTTGACGCTGAGGCCCTCAACAACGTGCACTTGCTTGTGCGATATGTTTCTTTGTTAGAGAGAGTAGAGATGTATAATATTTTTTGTTTACAAGTCAACTATGAAATATATCTCTCTTCTCTGCTCAACCGTCTCCAATAAAACTAAGCGGATGCTGGAAGTGTAATTTGTATGATATCCGAAATAATCCTCTTCTTTCGTCTCCTTTTAGCTTTGATGGAGTGTGGAGTCCAGACCTAAGAGATGTGAGATGAATTCTGTAAAATAATCAAATGGCATTGCGAAATTATGACATTTAATTTAGTAAATAAACTATAAAATTTAATTAATATAATTTATTCAACTTGTCGTCGTTATTGCGTACAATTTTTTTTAGTTGCGAATATTATTTGCTGATGCGAATGTGAAATAATCTGGTAACAAAAACTGAGTTTTATAATGTTGGATGCATTGGTATATCCTTCCGTTTGTCATCTCGCTTCCTCTCTTGTACAGTGAATTTGTCTTTGTCACTCTTCAACCAATCAGCAACCTCAATACGCCGCTATCTCTGTCAGCTGGTCGCGGTTTCGCCGTGTACTGTGTGGCGTTTCGTTCGCTCACGGCCGGCTCAATCAATGCTTTTTTTCTGTGGCGGTGTGGTGTAGTAGTGTAGCGTGGAAGAATTCTAGTCAAATAAATCAGAAAAATAAGTGCTGCATATATAAATAACGTAGAAATGGCGAATGAGAATAACGATATTAGCGACATCGTCAAGAAATGCAAAATTCTTTTGTTGGATATTGAAGGGACCACAACATCGATCAGCTTTGTTAAGGTAGGTCTAACGATTGACCGGCCGGTGTTTTGTCTCAACATGTGTTTTTGTGTAACCGTTATTTGTTTCATATATTTTTTTATGAATCTTTCTCTTATAAACATGAAAACACAATCATGATTCGACATGCAAAATGGTCGCGTTTTCGGATTCGCAACATGGAGGACGAAATCAAAATGGTACCCCTTCATGTTCCTTTCATTGTCCGATTTATTCACGTGTTTACTGTCGTTATAACAGCTTTTTATATCGTATTAGTCTGTGCAAATTCAGAATTTTTGTATGGCTAAGGGATTAAACGTAGGTTGGCATTTATTGATTTATTTTAGCTACAACTGAACTTGCACCCTGGAGTTCAGGTAGACTTAACAGGAATTAATATTTAGGTCTACTGAAAATTGAATGTGAGTATGTATTTCATGTACTATACGTTTTTTTACGTCTTATCACACCTACCGGCTTGAACAGCTGTTCCGAGCAGCTGGCTGGTAAAAAAATGTGGAACAATTAACTGTCCTCTTTCAATAGCGTCGAGCCGACATAAGCTGGCCTTGTCGCACTCGCTTCAAGAATAAGAAATTATGACAGAGATAAAAAAAACACGAGTGGTGTTTCGTTTGTCAGTTTAGACTCGTCGTGTTGTTTTTTCCGCTACCTATTTCAATTCTTGATTGGGATATGGACAATAGTCTGATAGAGTAGGTCCAATTTTAAAACATAAAGGTAGATCTCTTTCCCGTTCGGTATAAACATCGGGTTTAGGGATACATAAGTAATTGTTTTCTTGTAGAATGTTGGTTGCAGGTAATACACCTACCTACATCTTTATCTCGCCTCTTTTCTCCTCGCAAAATGAGGTTAACTCTGGCGGTGTCGTGATGTTAATTAAAGTTAGGGTTGTTACAGATTATGCTTGAGATTTAGGCACAGAAGAATTTAAAACTAACACGTGTTAAAAAACAAGCGAGCCTTACATTTGTCTCGAAAAAGATGGGTGACATCTCACTTTGGTAATAAAGTTAAAGACTTGGACTTTGAAACACTAGACTTATCCACAGGTAGGTAGATCTCAGCAAAAGTTGCTTATCTTTGGTGATCACAGGCAGACATCAAAGAGTTTGTGAATCATCCAAAGATAGATCTATACAAGCGTTGCTTAACCTGGCACACCCATCGTGAAAGGTGATTTTACAAAATCACTTCCACAGAAGCGAAAGGCAAGAGGTTACACATAAAAATAATATTAAACACAATAACCTCTTTCGCACAAAAAACTCAACCGCCAGTCGCACGTTTCGACTCATCAGCTGTTTACAGTACAGCTGATTGAAATGTTTTTCATTCATCTATGTTTAGAGAAGATAAAATCATTTGAGTTGATCTCTTCATAAATATTTGCGTGGTAATTTATTCATCTTTGCATTTTCGTATTGTTTATTTCTATCTATGTTATTGATGATCGTATATCCCTTGTTATTATAAAAAAAAGCAGAACGAATTTGCGTCGTCTAAGCAAGAGACCACGCAAATTCGTTGATCTTTGTTGCATAGGTACTAGGTAACTATCTCGTTTGGAGACAACATATGTAGCAGTACCCCTAAACACAACATTTAAATTGGAGCTTAGTGGCAGTCTGCAAGCAAAAGAATCGCAGAACTTGCATTACAATAGGTGAACTTGGCATCTTATTCAGAAGACCGCCGTCTCTGGAATAATTAGAGCATGTTTTAGTACAACAATGTTGGGTATTATCTGCGGTGCGTCCCTAACGTGGGTGCCGCGGGCTGGGTCGCTCGGCTAGGTAGGCTCGCTATCCGGTTTGGACACCGGCGGCAAGGCGCGCAGTTCGTTCACCCATCGACTTGCCGCATCGTAGACGATGCAGTTTCACCAGGGCAGCATGTTATGCTAAATTCAAACCATGGTAGTTACTTTTTAGAGGCGAGAGTTTTGAATAAAGAACTAGAATAAGCCATCGGATGTTCGCTTTGTAATACGCGTAGTCTACCACGCGACTATGTTTTGAAATGGATTGATGTTAAGCTAACTATTATTGTAAGGTGTAGCACAAAGGCTCCCAATCTTCATTGTTATTTTTGACGTGCGCTATTGATAGCTGTTCTGGTATAAAGCAAGATCTATTCTTCCTGCGTTCATTCAAAAGAGAACGAGACAGAGTCGCCACTTTACGAAACTACAAAAAATGGTTACGAGTATAGCTGCTTTAACGTAGATAGGTTCATGTAGGTGTATTGTAGACTGGGTAAGGATTTAAATAGGCGATCTAACAAAAGAATGTAAAAAAACATCCAAGCGAAATCAGCGTATAAAATGAAATGGAAAGTTTTAGTTCTATCATTCAATTTGCTACGTAGATCTACCTATTCATTCAATAAAACCTCTTAATAAAAACACTGGTAGTATTAGCGATGAAATGGATAGAAATGCTAAATAAATTTGCCTTTAAATCGCTAACATTTCAGCTGCAGGAACTTTAAGTCAAGTATTTCAAAGTGGCCTGAACTTTCTTTGCTGAAGTCGTTCCCACGTTCTCAAACACATGATTGGTTTAATAAGAAAAGAATTTTTCACAAACACGTGAACGCTAGCTTTCAAATTCTCGTGTCACGTTGTTAGTGGAATCATCTCAATAGGAAGCTGTAAAAAACTAGTAGGTAATATGGTTTTGAAAAGGATTTTGCGAACTTTTCGCAGTACTGTTCTTACCTGGTCGCGGGACTGTACGAATTACCGTGACACCGGAACGTAAAGGGCTATTGAAGGACACCGTGGATTTTAGTCAGTACGAATCGGACAGTCCCTCCCGCTCTGCTCTGGGTGGGAGGACTCGTTTGATGATTTTACTACCTAAAAAAACGTTCTTACCTGCGGGGCTCTCGCGATAAAAGTACCTTATGACGTGTTTAAAAAAAGAACACGTGGATTTTGATATCTTGATTAACAACGCTAACAATCTTTTAGTGAAGAATTCGTCTACCGTACTCTTAGATGGGTACGGGTAGGTACAAGGATAACAAAGACCTTTAAACTTCAAAGGTTTCTCTTTGTACTTGCTAGCTGTGGGAGGCAGCGGAGTACTACACTTATACAATAGTCTATTTATAGTGCTTTTCGTACCCACCGTTTTTTTATACGGGATCGAAAACTTACTATGGAAAGGAAAGGTGGTATTGAATACGATATTTGGATTATTGTAGTACCTAGATAGGTTACGTCTATCCAGACAGTCGTGCAACATCGTCCGCGTCATCATTAGTAACTGCCGTTCCTAATATTCATTCATTATTTTATTATATGACTTGATTACTGCACTGCTAAGTGCAAAAGCGGTATCTCAAAAAATGCCAGTGTATGAATGATTTAAGGTAAAACTGAAAAAGGTTTTTTTTTGTTTAATAGGTTTTGAACAAGATAGCGCTAAAAGGCTTAGTTCATGGATGCGTATTTTTTAAAGCTATCCGATGGCTTTTGAGGTTTTTGAGATTCCGCTTTTTGCGCTTAGTAGGGCAGATTATGACGCAAGCAATTTCACTAAATCGAATGAAGTTACCCCGTCATCACACTGCTAGGCAAAGGCCTCTTCCCACGATCTCCAATTTTTCCGATGCAGAAGTCCTGTGAACCACTAGCTGTTAGTATAGTACAGGTCTCGTCCCGTCCACCTTTAAAGAGTTCTGTCGCGATGCCTTTTGGTTGTGTCAGGGCTCCACAAAGTGATTATTTTGGTCCACAGTTCATTAGGTATGGACAGCCCAGTCCTACTTCATCCCAGCAGCCCTGTGAGCTCAGTAATCAGAGTTTTGGAAGTAGTGGTGTTGGGAATGAGGTCAGCTTGCCGCCTAGAATACTGTACTCCATTGAATGTTGGCAAACCCTTTGTTTGGAATTGACCCGACTTTAAAGCTGAAAAAAGGCAGCGATTTGCGATTGGAAGAGCGAAACGATTAACACGTGGTATCGCTGATGTAATGTACGGTGTATTCAATGATATTCTAATATCACTGGGTGTAGCCATATACGTGACCATTCATTTGTTTTTAATCGCTCATGTGTCGCAGATCTCGTCCTGGCTTAGTGTAGCCTTCTCTTAAAATTGTTAATTCGCATCCTGTGGGTTCAGTTATCGACAATCATTCAGAAAAGACTGCCATAATAATTATTTTAGGTCTCATTGTTAATGACGATTAGCGAAGATTTAGGACAATGTGCTGTATGAGAAGATGGTTTCGGACATCTTTATCATCGTAGATTTGATTATTATTTAGTACCAGACGAGAGACCTTTTTCGAAGTCTATTCAATGCTGTAAACACTGAAGTAGGTACATTCAAAAAAAAACTTACTGAATTCCATAAGCTCTTGCTTACTGGTCTATACATGCGGTCTGAAAAGACCAAAATTATCGGCATCATAAAAGGAAAAAGTTGCAATTACGAATACATTAAATTAATCGAATCTCTGATAGTCACTTCTCGTGGTTCTCAAACCGCTATTGTCATTTTACCCTAATAATCCATAACATTCACTATTTCATTTATCATGGTTAATAATTAACTAGTTTCAATTAGTGCAGGAACTGTTATTCGGGGCGTGTCAGTGCGGCCTGACTGACATAAATGGAACCACTGTTTAATTGAAATTGCGATTGCTTGTGAACAAGAGCAAGCATATCAATTAGTGTTTTGATCGTGCGCAAGATGATCCAACCAAAATAGTGTGCGGCACTTTTTTTAGCGTACATTTTGTGCAACAAAGCAGTGCGGTATCAGCTTAGTGCGTACTAAGCTGATACCTACCGCTGTTACTTTTTATAATCAACAAGTCAGATAGGATCTCAAATGTGATCATCATTTCAATGTGTACTATGTATGAATGCTTGAGTATATTGACGAGAGAAAACAGCGTCTGACGGTGGTCTAAAGTCCAGACTTTGTTACGTAAGATTACAGTTGTAAAGAACAGGTTATGAATCAACCCTCCAAATAACTGGCAGCTGCATGAATGGAATAAATTGGGAGTAAGCAATGGCCTGCTTTGATTCTCAAAAATTTAATAACGGTTAGAGTAACTGCTGTTCGCTTGCATATAGATTCAGAGTTCTGCTTATTTCGAAGCTAATGAAATATTTTTTTCACTTCACACATTACACTGCTTGAAGCAATCAGTATCGACTGCTTCGAGCTGTGACTGCATAGCAGTCGGTCTTCCACGTACTCACACGGAACTGCCCAGCAGTCGGAACTGCTTCGGGCGGTCGATTTGGTCAAGCAGTCGCCAGGCATACACTGACTGCTCGAGTATTCCGTATAACTGAAATAATTTCGTCCAACATAGGTGATGTGAAAGTGTACTCAGTAAAGATACTATTATTATTTATGAGAGTTCTCACTCCAAGTTGATAGTAAATAATAAATGTCGCAATGTGCTCGACACGATGTACTTACAATGTTGCGCAGTGATTAATCTGCTGCGTCCTAAATTGTGAAACATACCTGGCTCGCCACAGTTTGATGGCAAACCCATCATTGGCCAGTGTGACTGTTAAGGGTTTAAGTTACTTGAAGAACAAAAACTGTGATGAAAATGTAATGTTCTAGAAACAAAAAAATCAAAGAAATAACACATCTTAAGACCCCTCTTTGCGAAATGGCTGGACAGGCGTCACGGCGTCATGATCTTCCGCGTGACGCAGGTCCTCACCGGACACGAATGTTTGGGGGGTACCTGTGTCGTATGGGGAAAGAAGAAACGCCTGGGGTCACCACTGCGAGGATCGCTCGGAGGACACGGTGGAGCCGCCGTGTCCTCACGACGGCGATAGGCGGAGACCTCTCGCGCCCGGCATTGGTCGAGGCCATGCTGCGGGGCGAGACGGAGTGGGAAGCGGTCGCATCCTAGCGAAGGAGGAGGCGCGCCGCCCCACCCCAGCCGCAGTGGTAGACGCCCACGGCGACAGACGTCGGCAGACGATCTCCGGCCACCGTACGCGCGGGCATACGGGCGGCCATGGACCATTCCCGGGTCGAGTGTCAGCATAATGACGGGCGAATTACCGTGACCCCGGAACGTAAAGGGCTATTGAAGGACCCCGTGGATTTTAGTCAGTACGAGTCTGGCAGTCCCTCACACTTTGCCCTAGGTGGGAGGACTCATTTGATGATTATACCACGTAAAAAATGCTTATAAATAAATAAATAAATAAATATTCCACAACTATGACACAGCGCCATCTAGTCCCAAGTTAAGCAGAGCTTGTGTTATGGGTACCAGACAACTGATAAACATACTTATATATTTCTAAATACATACATATTATAGATAAATTACACCCAGACACAGAACAAATGATCGTGCTCATCACACAAACATTTGTCCTGGGTGGGAATCGAACCCACGACCTCCGGCATAGCAGTCAGGGTCACTAACCACTAGACCAACAGGCCTGACAAATATATATTATGCTATGCTACTTTTTTGTTACAGGACAAGCTGTTTCCGTACGCTGAAGAGAATGTGAAGGATTTCCTGACCAACCAGTGGGAGGAGGCGGATGTGAAGAACGTTGTCGCGGCGCTCAGGAAACTGGCGCTTGAAGACAAGGAGAACAGCGTCGAGGGTGTTGTCGCTATTCCTGGAGAGGTATGTTCCGTTTATCAATTACTAGCTGTGCCTCGCGGTTTTACAGCCGTTGCTCAGATCCTATTAGTTGTAGCGTCATGACTATCCAACACAAAAAGATTTTTTTAATTCGAATCAGTAATTCCTGAGATTAGCGCGTTTAACCAAACAAATTTTTCAGCTTTATAATATTAGTATAGATATACTGCGGTTTTCCACAGCACAAAAGCATTGGATGCTGAATTTATTGCTGGTAGTCTGGTACTCTGGTACAAGTTATTTCATTTCAATGTGAACCCCATTTCTTAGTACTATAAATAAATATTCCACAACTATCACACAACGCCATCTAGTCCCAAGCTAAGCAGAGCTTGTGTTATGGGTACTAAACAACTGATAAACATACTTATATATTTCTAAATACATACATATTATAGATAAGATGTATAGCTAGTATTCCACTGCGTCTGCAGGTCACGTTTGAAGCAGGTATTATAAACATTGACAATACTGAATTTTTCAACATCAGAGGAAACTAGGGTAGATAATAGTACTAGATTGGTATTTATATATCGAAAATGACAAATCGGGTCGTCAGAGTCATACATTTTAAATGTCTGTTTTCTTGGAACTTCCTTATTAGCATAGAATGCAGTAGACCGACAATATAACGTTAAATTCACATTCGTCATCCTGCACAATTCGGAAACGTGTTTGTTTTGACATGGCATTGACTGTTACCGCCATTATCAGAGTGGGGTCAAGAAACTGATAAATTTTCTGTCTCGTGTAATAGTTAAATTTATTTACGTTGTACATCTTTAAAACGATTGGAAATATACATTGTTATGATCGATTCGTATACGTATAATACATATTTAAGTATTTTTCGAAATATCTCCTATTATTACAATGGGCAGATACCCTACTGTATTGTTTTACCCCGTGAAATAGACGCTGTTTTTTTACCCTTACTTTCGATGAACCTAAAAGGTAAACTGTGAATAAGTTAGACTCTAATAACAAGAGTTTTAACTCAGTCTAGCTACCGAGTCACTTCCGCCATTTAGGGCGTGGTACGCGATACGGTTCCAGTGTTCCTATACAAAAGCTTGAAACACTATACTTGAATGCCCTGAATACTTGCAGTAATATTCAATAGTTTTTTTTATATATATATAAAAGCTGTAACTATAGCGTTTCTTACAATAATAAACATTTCTGGTATATTAGGTAAATAATTTTGTGGAAAATCGCGCAATTCCGAAATATTCTGCCTTTCGTGGAATTGTAAGGTAGACTCTGCGTGGGATGTACTTAAAAGACACGGGGCAAATCGTATCTCGTTGCTACGAGGTATTTTAGTTAATTATTTATTTTATGAATTATCTTGTAACTGGTAAAAGTCGTTGGTTGATAATTACAGAAATTCTGCGGGTCTAAAACTCACATTTAGCAATATTCCTAACGATTCGCTTCAAGATTGAATAAGAACAACTAGAAAATGACGTTGCTGTAAATTGACGAATTGTATCATTGGTAATATTGCATAAAGTGACCGTTTTAAACACTAAGCTGATCTCGTAATAATTTTGCAGAAAAAAAAAGTTCGTGAAATAAACCGAAAATCGAAACCCGCGATCGATGAATCTAGCACGCACATTGTAAAACTGGCATACCAATTCGACTAAATTGTCTACACTCGACAAATTCCGTGCACTCCGTCGTGGAACAAGATAATTTCAATTCGGGGCTTATCCGGAACTGTGCTTTAATATTCCGACACGCTCTTGGCTCGTGTTTACATGGTTTTTGTTAAAGGTCAAGAATTGTAGGACTGGCTAGTCTTTCATTCCTTGTCTATACTAAAAAGATGTGATTGGGAGGTAGTATTGGCTTACCAGGGTCGCAGAATTGTCTGTCTGTCTGTCTGCATGTGCAGAAATGGTATCAGTTCAAAGTTTCTTATTAAAATTCTTTTACTTCAGGACGCGTCTAAGGAGGATCAGATCGAGGGTCTGGTGAAGAGCGTCAAGTGGCAGATGTCATCTGACCGTAAGGTTGGTGCGCTGAAACAACTTCAAGGACTCATCTGGAAGCAAGGATATGACAAGGGAGACATCAAGGGACAGTGAGTTCATTGTCCTTTAGTACTTACCTTATAAAACTCATAGTTTTTAATACTTACGGTCGTTCCCATTATTCAACCTTTTTTGGTTTTGCCTTACAGAAAGAAATAGCGACAGGGACAGAGATAGAAATAGTTTCTCTGTCTCTAGCAAGGCAAAACAAGAGATCGATAGAGAAATAGTTTTCTATCTCTAGTAATGCAATACAAGAGATAGGTTGAATAATTGGGAACGCCCGTTCCCAATTATTCAAGTTAGTAGCTTTTAATCGATGTCGTAACGTAAATCGAGTTTTATTACTATACCTCTAAGTTCTTTTATTTTTATTTTCTAAAGGTATGTTTTTGTACTTTTGGTTCACCATTCAACCTTGAAATCCTGTATGTAATGTATAAGCAAACCGTCGAACAGGAAAATACGACGATTTTTTTTTAAAGTTTGCGTTCTAAATGACGCATTTTAAGTAAATACTTCGCGTGGTCTTTAGTCAATTGTGGATTCAATACAAATAATGGTGGACATGTATTTCTGAGTAATGATTCCCTAAAACATTATTATTATCAACGTTTTGCTTTACTACTAGAGGTCAATGACCGCGCCTTACGGCGAGTAATATCTTATTTTACTGACAGCTCTCATTTTCCCATATCTGTTGGTGCCCTAGTTTTCCTGCTTTCTGTTTCAGGATTTATCTATGATCATATTTGGAAAAAAATACAAATTATGAAGTTGTTCAAAATTTTATTTTCTATTTTATTTAAATAAAATATTAATTGTGTTAATATTACTGTAATTATTAGTTATTTGTTTGGTCTAAAATGTGTATGGTTGGTATTAGAATTTCAATCTTTTCAGTTTTTGTATTTAATTCAACAAAGATGTCTAAACGTTTTATTTTAAAGATGTCTAAAGGGAAGACAAAATGAATGATATTTAACATGAAAATCATGTAACAATTCATAATTTCACAAAAAAATGATATTTCTTAAAAAAAATATACAAAATGTCAGCTACCAATCAAAATTTAGTTTAGCTCTAGCTATAAATATGTCTGTTCAACTTTCCAGTGTGTACGACGACGTGTCTGCCGCCCTGGACCAGTGGCGCTCTGTGGAGGGCCAGAAGGTCTACATCTACTCGTCTGGCTCCGTCCAGGCACAGAAGCTGCTCTTCGGTCAATCCTTGGCTGGAGACATGCTCAAATCGATCGACGGACATTTTGACACCGCTGTCGGCGCCAAGCAGGAGGCTGCCAGCTACACTGCCATCGCAGAGAAGATCGGCTGCAAACCTGAAGAGATACTGTTCTTGACTGACATTGTTAAAGGTGAGTGTGTGTTTTGGTACTTATATTATTCATGCTCCTCATTTGTTCTTTTGTTTATTTATTTTTTTCATTTTTGCGAAGAAATGAATGATTTTGATCAACTGTTCTGCATCAAGAAGTATTCTCAGGAAGCAGATATTTTAGAAGTATTTAGTCTGGTGGTCATTTGATTTGGGCTGTCAGAATTGACAGCCTGTTTTACCAAGCAGTAACTAAGTTGTGGCCTATAAACATATAGGCAGTCACTCCATGTCTGAACTGCATCTGGTTACACAGGAATTGCACAGAAGGTGCAGCTTTTTCACTGACGTGTTGTTACGTCAGCGGTCAGTGAAAAAGCTGCACAGATGTTAAGTCTAATATTAACAGCCTTTATAGGCGAAGTAGCCAAAAATAATGTTACATTTTATTCAAAATAATTAAAATTAAATTATTTAAAGATATTATTAAAATTGAAGCGACGTGTTGATCATCAGAAGCGGAAGCTGCGCGCACATCAGGCATGCAGAGCGCGCTGGTGAGCCGCGAGGGCAACGCGCCGCTGCCGGCGGACGCGGCGGCGTCCTTCCCCGTGCTGTACAGCCTGGCCACGCTCGCCAACCCCAACAAGCGCAAGCCCGACGTCCAGGTGCCCCTCCGATGATACCCGATACCGCCATAGCACGCCTAATGCATGCACTTGTAGTTATATCTGTGTAGATGAATAGCCTCGCCGTTGTACTGCAGGTGAGTACGTAGATGGTGACTGGTTCTTGTAATGGTTTCTGTATGCAGTGGAGATTAGGAGCTCGTTTTTGTATTATTTAATTTTTCTTTTCTCTCGCTGATTGCTGAGTACTTGTATCAATATAATGTGACTGGGGCCGTATGTGGAATAGTTAAGGTTACATCAGCTCAGGTGCCATTTCAGCAGATTGATTGATTGTTTGGAAAAAAGATCTGCTTTGTAAGGCCGCATTCTCCAATCATACAAGTCCTTGTATACAATTTGCAAATAATATTCAATTTAAACAAAACTGCATACAAGTTACAAGTATTATAGAAGATATTCGTGTAACATTTTGATTAGAATAACATTTAACAATCACAAATATAAAATAAACACATGTTAAATATTGAAGATTTCAATCTAGTTGGCAACTGCGCACAGAAACCATTATGCTTTTTTATGCTTCAGGCAAATGCTGTGATAAATGTTGTTAAGTTTTAATGTTGGTGGATACCTAATTTTTGTATGTAGACAATAAAATATTAAAAAAATCATGTAGTTTCAAATTAATCGCTTTTTTATATTTCCCGAAACTTAGTTACGTAATAAATTTAAAATCAGATGAAAAAAAAAAGATAGTTTCAGAGGCCATCCCTAATTACTCAAAAGATACACATCATTAGTCTATTCTCTCTGTTGCGGACACAGCACACCATCAAAGGGAACCGTAGTTCATGAGTATGTGTTAAGTGGAAGCAACTGGACATAAAAAAAGTTACTGTATGCGCGGAGAGTGGATGATTTCACACTAGGTTTTATAGAAATCAAATATTCATCGGTAACTTGTATCTGACACAAGACAAAAGTGTCTAAAGTTTGCACCCTGCTAAATAGTTCTGGTCCTGTATCAACTTATATATCATGGATTTGTGTAATGTCAATAATTATAAAGACTTGTTTTTTTGCCTATTTAATTAATTCTGTAGCTGGTAGATATTTCTTCAAGTTGCTGTTACACAAAACACATATAGAATGGTAGGATATGCGACATATTTTGTATCAATACTCTTCAGACCTGGATCTTATGTATGGTGGAAGTTTACATCACTATGGAATCATAAAGTAATCCCTTAAATACTGCTAAATTATTGTATGATGTGTTTGCTGAGCATGGTAATAATGTGTCCTTTGATAAAAATTAGGACTGGTTTAACGGTTTTAGCATAGACTTGATTGATATAGACAAAATAAGCTCAATGAATTGACCTACATCACTGTCTGTTAATTGTGCTGTATGTTACATAGATTTTAATGTTAAGTCATTCAAGAAAATATTGTTCACTTGTAATAGTTCACAGATGTTCATAGACTTTATTTTGACAATAAGCTAATCGTTTTATCAATGATGTTTGTTTCAATAATATGTTTTATTATTACAGGATGAACAACCAGCCAAGGTTCTGAAAACCGATGTGGATGCTGATGTTAAATCATCTCCTGAAGCAGATGTAACTGCTCAAGCTAAAGAGCAATCTGAAGAGAAAGCGCCTGAAGCTAAATTGTCAGCGGAGACGAAAGCGCCTGTTGAAGACAAGGTGCCTCCAGAAACTGTTGCTCCTGCAGGAGCCGAAGCTACGCCCGTTGCAAAAGAGAACACTGAAGCGAAAGCAACAGCTGAAAAGATTGTCGCTGAACCTGAAAAACCTGCTGCAAAAGCAGCAGACGAGCCAGAAAAAATGGACGTGGAAGAGGAAGAGGTAGCCTTCGATAAAGATGATAAAGCTAAGATGGATGTGGTATCTGAAAAAGTCGAAACAATTGTCGAAGAAGTCACAGACTCGAATGAAATTGCCGATACCCCAATCTGCGACATTGAACCTATTATTGAGGAGAGTAGCGATAAGACTGAAAAACCCGAGACTGAAAAAATGGAGACAGAGCCTTCAGAAAATGTTCCTGAGACAAAAGAGAGTGTCGAACTTAAAAATGGTGACAAAGATGCACCTGTACCCGAAGAAACTCCTCCTGTTTCTGTAGTCACAGAAATCAAAGATGTCACCAATGACAAAGAGGAGCTGAATGATGTAGCGGAAATAATCGAAGATATCGAACCCGTAATCGAGGAACCCTCCCCTAGTAATGAGATGGAAGAATTGCAGAATGTAGGAGAGGTGCTAGAGAAGGAATGTGACGAAATATTGTCCAAAGTGCAGGATGTCACTAATTTGGATAACATACCACTCAAACCTTTACTGAACACTATTGCTGAAGAAACCATGGAGACTGAAAATTTGGATTCAAATGATATTGTTGAGAGGATACTAGATTCTGAAATGGAAATGGAAAAAAGAAAAGAAAATGAGGAGAAGGAGAAAGCTTTAAAAGTTGCAGAAGAATCGTCGGAGAGCAAGGTTATAGCGGAAGGAGATAAAGTCGAAAAGCAGGAAGAGGTTACTAACGATACATCGAAAGTTGCACCAGAAGAGAAACCCGCAGAAAAAGTTGAAGAAGTTAAAGCGATGGAGGAAAATGTTGACAGTAGTAGCCCTAAGACAGATGACACAAAAAACAAAGTAGCCAGTGTTGAGAAAGAAACGAAACCAGAAGCGGATACAAATGAAAAGAAAATGGAAACAGAAGTTAAGAGCACAACCGAAACAGACGATGGTAAAACTAAAGTGCCTGAAGTTGCCACAGAGAAAGTTGTAGAAGAAAAAAAAATTGTCACCGAAGAAAAGAAGGTCGAAGATAATAAACCAGAACCAGAACAGAAAGAGACACCTGCCGAAACTATTTCCGAAAAAGTAGAAATTCCTGTAGAATCTAAGGATAGTCAAAAAGTTCCTGAAGAACCTAAGCCTGAGAGTGAGCCAAACGAAACGAAAGATGCACAAGTAAATGGAAAAGCTACAAATGGTGATGCTGAAAAAGCGATTCAAAATGGAGATGCTAGCAAAGAGGAAGAATTAAGTTCTCGACTGTCTATGGAAAACGGAAAAGAGATTGTGAATGGTGCAAACGGTGATTCAACTAAAGAGGAAAAAGACAAATCCGAAAATAGTACCGAAGTCGATGTAGCTGATATCAAAGTCAAGACGGTAGCCGTTGACGAGCCGCGCAACGATCCGATAGAGCAGCCCACGGAAGCATAAGATAGTACGGTGAGTGTCACGTGACCTATAGCATGCACAACGTGTTGAAACAAAATCTCTTTTGAGATCAATATGCTAATAATATTATAGACTGCATTTACTATGGGACCAATTCTGAAATTGTGACGATAAATTAGATGTTGCCTTTGTTTTGTACACTGTCGTAAATAGAAACGTACTTAGCATTTTTGCAATTTGGGATTGTTCGCATAGTAAAAAATTTAAAGATACTTAGAAGTTTTTGGCTAGTTTCTCCCTTGTCGAAGCAGTGGTTTTTCGGGTCTAAAACGTCCACTATAAGTAATGTTTCTAGTGATTCACTTTGTCAATTTACAGCGACGTCATTGACTTCTACTATTTATTCAAAAAGTGAATCGTTAGGAATATTGCTATGTGGCCGTTTTAGACCCGCTGAACATGACTGTTTTATTCGTGATTGATATAATTATGCTTTTCTCTCGTCAACGCCATGATGATAACAGTTTAGCAAGCCAATGACATAATAGGAGTGGGTAAGGTTTTTTACTCCATAATATGCCAAAGGAGTAAGAAGTAGTGCCCATTGAAAGGCAAAGCCAAAACTAAACTTTGCTGACCGAATAACTTCAGATGTTTCTGACCAACACGCTCTAACAAACACTAGTTAAATATTTTGTAGTTTTTTCGAGGTAAATTATCTTGTTCGTTTCTGAGTCGTACCTTATCAATTCTTGATCTTAAACTTTTTTACTAAGTATTCTGCAGTTTATGCTAGGTTATTTATTTAGACGACACGGTTGGCTCAGTGGCTAGCGATCGACTGCTGCGCAGCGTGTCGCGGGTTCGATCCCTGCACGGAACAAATATTTGTATGATCTGCTGTTCTGGGTCCGGGTGTGTGTGTATGTGAGTTTCTATGTTTGTAAACGCATCCGCGATGAAATTCCTAGTTTGGTGCAATGTTTTTGAAAAAAAAAACCTGTGATAAAATTTTATGAAATGATTGTGATAAACGTTTTTACTGTAGACTAAATTAGTTTGTACTGAAAATCTAACCAGTAAATACTACATTTGAATCTTGTTTCCAGGGTCGGACGAGTGGAACTGCAGGGCGTCGTAGCGTTGTTGGTTCACATCAGAAGATTGACAAGACTGAGGTTGCTTCCACGCTAATTGACATCACTTCCTAGTTTATACGTGTATTGAAATTTCACTGTGTACCGCGCGGTGACGGCCGGTGCGCTCAGCTGACGAAGCATACGTTACTAGCGTACGCCACGACTTGTCAGGAGAACTATACTCTACGTATATACATTGTACTTAGGTAACTTAGTATCAATAGGTTTAACAAGTGCCCCAAGGTTTAACAACTTCTAACTACCCTACAGTATTGTCCTTGACAAGTCTCTAATGTGTAGATTTTTATCACTATACCATCACCATTGCGTCTCAGTGTACCAGGCGTGTAACTTACGACTAAATAAAAAAATGTCATTGGATCTTTTGTAAAATTGTAATAGTTAGGGAACAGCATTCCATGAGCTGCCTGCTCCGCTGAGATTCAATGTCTAATGGCAATGTGTTTACGTAAGTTTAATTTTGCTATAAGTAAAGTTATTGAATGTAAGTCACATAGATATAAGATCGAAACTTTTATTATTAGACATTCCTGTAAGCGTACAACATAATTTGGTAGTATTTTACCGTATTTTGCATAATTTCTTTGTTTTGGTACGTAAGGGCCAAATCATGGTGCTTTATACGAGTTGCCAGACCACACGTTACGCTATTCCATATTTTTTTCTGTACTATGTACTCGATTTCGTAGGGATCTAGTAAGGTCATAATAACTATAGACTTTCATCGATGTTGCGCTCTTTTTACTCTGCGTATACATGAACTTTGATACAGGTGACGCGCGGCGATTTTAGATGTAAACACTTAGTAAGCTGCGCCGCGCCTTTAATAATTGTAGGAACATTTATGTATAATATTTGTGTCGTGGGATAGAGTAAAGTTCGTGTCGTGTATCAATTCCCAGTTAGATAAGGCGCGCCACCGGTCTAGCAGTGCGCACCAGCCGTCACCGCTTATCATATTTTGACGTAAGTTCTATTCATAAGTATTAACTGTATTGTGATTCTTAATTATCGTATAATATGTATAACTCAATGTTTCGTACACCTACTGCCAAACCTGTGCAGTGCTCTGAGTCGTTGGTCTACGAGCTACCGGTGTTATTGTGATATTGAACATGACAAGAAGACTGTATCGCTTGTTCGATGGGCTGTGTTAAGTATTTATTGGGTCGGGTGCGTAGCGACGCTTATGTACAGTTGGTTCTATTATTTATTTAGGCATTTCAAAACTCGTTGTATATAAAGTATTATATTCATGAACGAAATATGTCTTTTCAATATTGGTATTGTAAACGTTGGAATATCAGGCGCTTATTTTTTTGCTATGAGCTTTTTGAAGGGGCCGACTAGAACGATGCATGCATGCGTTTTGTTTGATATTTGTGGTGTTTGAAGGTGCGATTATCTTAAGGTTGTGTTTGTCTTTGCTTTACTGCGACGTTCATTATCATTTCGAATAAGCTTTAATTGCAAGATTTTAAGGAGAATGCCAAACGAAATTGACTGAGAATTATACAGTACTAGTCTTATCTTATTTGGAATCTCGGCGTAGGTTTTGGCTAATTTTACAAATTTGACTGAATTTATTAACCATCGGTAGGTACTATTTTTTTATTTATAAGTTATATTTTTGTTCCTGTGTTAGTTATATAAGGCTGAAAACTGATGATAGTACAGTATTGAATTAGCTTGTAGACCAACGGCGAACGACTGTGCAGGCATCTTCGTTTAGACTGATTTTTTACTACTCAAACTTCGATGTTCAGTCATTATCGACAATTAGAAGCTGTATATGTAACAAAAGCTTCATGTATTTGATATAATGGGTGAGCATTGGACATCTTAACAAATAAGAAAAGCAAAAATTTGGGTTCGTCTTCGTACATTTTATTGTAAAAAAAAAAGTAAACAAGAAATCTCAAATGCGATAAAAATGTATTAATTTTAATTGTCACCACTAAATGACATTAAAATATAATGGATGTAGAATTTTTTATTGGTTTTTTATTTGAATGCCTAAAACCTACACAGAAATAGCTTCAGAGGTGCTTACAGAACATGTCGCTACGGTTATAGAGAATAAAGTTGTATACGAAGTGTCTCACTATCAATAATACGTTTGCAATTATGTTTTGACCACGTATCACGGATAACCTCTTCTAGATTCCGCATACAAGGCATCCTACACCACATTCAGTGCATTTGTCCAACAACCGAAGTTCTCGTTTGTCTACTTTGAAAGTCTTCTTTAGATAAAATAAATATGTTTTCTCAAGTCAGGTTAATCTACACAAGACTTCTAGAAACTTAGCGTCACGACGACTTTAGTGTCTAGACGAGGCAGAGAGAGACACAGGATCAAGAACTCGCAGGAATGACCAAAGACAACTCTCATTTTTTATGTTTGAAAGCTGAAACTGACGTCATCAAGATGGTTCTTTAGTTATAATTTGTGAAAATCTGTTCAGGGGTTTGACGTTCATCGGCATTCATGTGCATCACATTTTTATTGTGATGATTAACGGTTTTTCCCAAACATTTGCAGTTCGTTCACGTCGTTCTTACAGGTTTAGTTCTGGTTTCGGAACCCTGGGTAGATGACTCGTACCTGGTTGAGAATAACACCAAATCTAAACACGTTACTTTGGTTTTAAGGCTGCAGAGAGTTGATGAGACAATCTTATACTTTTTCGTGCATAGAACGAATCTTGTATCCACGCAAACGCGATCTGGAGATGTCAACAGGAGTGTCTTCAGCGCCCTCCCTCTTTGTACTTTACGGCGTACCAGAGCACCGCTGCGGACAGTTTAAGAAAACTTGGGTGGAAAAATCATCTATCATCAAGTTCTCTGGCTCTGGGTGTTGCGGAAGGTATGGACCGTCAGACTTATACTGACTAAAATCCAGCCAATCCTTCAATGGCACTTTGGGTTACAGAGTTAGTAACGTGCTTAGACAGTGCTGCAACCCCGGCAGGTAGTTTGGAAACCACTGGTATCTATATATCTGTATCAAGTTAGCAAGTACACACAAACAAATCTTAATTATCTATGAGGTTAAGGCGTTACTAGTAATTGTTATAATAAATGAGTTTAAATGACCCTTGTTTCTTGTTTTGTGTGTGAAGCGTGTAATGATCAGGGGCCTTATTATAACAAAGTTCCAGTGAGTGAAAGAGACAGAGCTATACAAGTCGTCTAGCTCACCTCGTTCACTCACTGGAACAAGCCTGGTTTTAAAGAGGTCATAATACGGCCGCACATGTATGGAGTGGATAAAAGGGAGTGTAGGGATCGTACCCGGTGACGTTCTATCGGTTATTCTGACGCAAAAGGTAAGTGACTAGCTAAAAAAGTGTTAAATTATTCAATGTGACGGCACGGTTGGTGCAGTGGCTGAGCGATCGACTGCTGCGTGAATTGCAAGTTCGATTCCCCGATTTGTATGACTTAAGTAGTTGTTCCGGGTCTGATTGTGTAGGAGTTTCAATGTTTGTAAACGCACCCACGATGTAGGATGACTTCCTACAGTGGGCAATGTTTAAAAAACACGTTACTAGGTACCTATTACTAGATAATATCGTTAGCCCATTACAAAAAAATGAAAACACCATCTTATGTTCCCGATTTTCGTTAATGACAACAAAATATTTTCTTCGTTATTTCAAGCAAAGAAAATTCGCTGTTCCGAGTATAACGGAAGGTTGTAATCAGTGAAGCAAATTCGGCACAAGCGAGTAGAGAAGGCGAGCCGAGCGAGGTGATGTGGAGGTTATGAATACAAAAGGTATAGAAACGCTCAGCATTGCGGTCGAGGAACGGAACGCGACGGACAAACCGCCGCCGCGCGAACACCGGGGTCCTATTCTTGTAGCCTACTCTATAACGACGTCTCTTAGAGTCCGCGCCTGCGGATAATTCGAGCTACTAACATTTTTTTTTTTGATGTATTGACATAGACAGTAGAGCCGCGACAAAAGGACATGAGCCGTAACGCGGACTCTAGGTATATTCCTTTTTCGAATAGATCGGCTGAAATCTATAGGGTTAACACTCTATACAAACAAGGTTCATTGTTGATGAAGCGCGCTTACTTCGCTAAAGCTACCTATAAATTTTTGCCTGTTTTTTGGGGTCTGGTTTCGTTAAAGCTTTTACAATTACAAGTGACTTACTTTAAGGAACCTAATTTTAATTATTATTTATCACAATTATTATGAAAGAGTTCGAACGTTTGCACGACGTAAATAAGTTTAAACGCGCCATCACGCGATTCATTAGTTTCGTTAATTATATTTGTGGAAAAACATGCAAGGGTGAAAAATGAAACTGAATACAGTGTAGATAAATCGACTGCCTAACCTAAATCAAGTCTGATAATTTTTTTTAATTTATACGTCTGCAATTATGGTTTCACCACTAGTTTTTCTAATCTTTGTTAGATTATTTTTTGTAATGTTAATAACGGGATTACTAACCTTGCAATTCAAACAACACATATTTGATAACAGGTAGAATGCCGACTAAAAGAAGTATCTAAGAACAAATCGTACTTTCTATTAGCAATTTTTGCATGCTACATTGGGCTCTATCTTTTGTAGCTTGCAAGAATCAGCTCACACCATCTTGTATCAAAACAAAACAGAAGCAACTCTACCAAACACTCAATTTCAATGCGACACTCGTTAATTGCACGATCATGCGCAATATTTTTCCACGATGTTGATAATAGCCGCCGCCGGACGCGCGGTGACGTCAGGGATGCCTGTGCACGCGCAGCTTGGTGGCTCTGAATCACGCGCCGATGTGTCACCGCCGACGCCCGCCACACTGCCACCAAGCTAACAACGTCCACACAGCATTGTAATATCAATGTATACTTGGAACTAATTCATTGCGAGGACTAGAACACTACGCTTATCAAACGAATGCGGGTAGTCTAATAAAGTTGTGGACAATATTAGTGTGTGCGCTGTCGAGCAATGTTACAATGACTGCTATTGAGAATGCATTTCTTTTTTAATTAGGAAATAACTTTCTATTACTATGTATGGATATTCTATTATCCAAATCTACCCTTATTTTCCGTGACACTTGATGTACCAACCTTGTGAAAAACGACGCCTTGTTTTGATTGTATGCTTGACGCGCACAAAAAATCTAACTTCAAGGAAACCGACTGGTTTGACTTGCTTTTAGCAAGACAGCGAATGAGGTTGTAGCCAATTTCTTATATTCATACAAGTCCAATTAGGCTATTAACAGGAGTAATTTAGTAGAGTGAGTTGTATAGCACAAGGAATTTACTATGAATATAAAGTTTTTTAAACTATAGTCTTGCATCGTGAATAAAAATGAGTGGACAGCAAGTAGTCAGTGTGGAGCAACCGGTAAGCAGCCGTGGTGTCGGTCGGCGGGGCCGCTCGGTCCCCGGCTGAGTTGTATTTTTATGTAACTTGTTGTTAGGTAGCGGTGGTCGTTGCGCCACGCTCCGCTCGCCGCTCGCTTCGAATCCGTGCCGACGGCCGCCGCGCTGCTGTGGCGAATGAATTTTGAGGAAAACTGGGCTGCGATAGAGAACGTCAGCCGGTCATTGCTGCACTGGCTGGTTGTTATAAAACTCGCTATTGAAATTCGGGCGTTTGTGTTTAGCGTCGGTAGGAAGAGAAAGGAAGCTTGGAATGATAGCTTCATACAATATGATGATGATGAGTGGTAGCTGGGTCAGAACTTGTTTGTGTTTATGACTCAAAACCTACCCACCTACCCTCTGGCTTCGCTTCACAGTTGGGATAGAAGTTAGGTTTTGCGAATGTGTTTCTCAGCTTCTGCGTCGCTGGTCGAGGTTTTATACTTGCTTAGGTAACTATTTGGTTTTGTAAATTTGTTCAATAAACTGTTTTATGGATACGATATTCTGAGATAATTCTTCTCCTTTCATGCTTTTTTGCCAATTATGTTGGGATCAGCTTCCAACCGGCTACAGCTGGAATATCGGTATTTTACGTACGACTGCCTACCTGATCTCCACAATCCAGTAACTGGGTAATATAGCCCCTGGTAAAACTGGTTCTCAGACTTTCGAGCTTCCGACTAACAGGAACGACTGCCAAAGTTCTAGAAATGATAGCCGAGACCAACGCCTTTACATGCTTTCTGAGACACGGAGAAGACGTATGATAGATGGCCAGCCATCCACCGACCGACTTAGGCAAATGCGATTTAACCTTGAGAATCAAACCGGCTGTTGTTATTTTTTACCCGACTGCGTCAGAAGAAGGGTTATGTTTAGCCACGAGCTTAATTCTGTTTAACTTAATTGGTTTTATACACACTCGATGGCTCCACATACCTACACACAATATTTTTTTTTAATTTTTGAAGTGTTTTATATTCTTAATCTATATTTTTAAATAAAGAATCTATAAAGAAGAAGATGTCATAATAATTTGAAAATTATAATATAATCTACCGCAACAAATAAGACTGATTTTTCAAAGCGGTCGCAATTTTTTTTGATATGTGTACTTTTTTTTCGTGGCGAATTAATTTTGTGGCAACTGTACAACAAGCTAGATCTAAACTTTACCTAAGCAACTTCAATCCGACTTCCTTCCTAATCAAATTTCTACGCAATTTCACTGCCAAAGCTTAAAAAAGGAAGCAAAGACAACCTTATCTGCGAATTATCCTGTTTTAAATAAATAAATTGCGTAATGTTTTCGATTGGCTGGCTGGGAAACAAATCCCGTACTCGCAGCGAGCGCGCTTGCTGCGTGTAAACATGTTTATGAGCCCACAGTCCACTCTTTGATATCCTTTGGAGCGTTTATTGAAATAATCTATTTATATTCTCGTATGTATTTGTCCATTGCATTAAACGAGCCAAAAGCAATGCGAATGCTGGTAATATTTTTAACACTGACAGTAACTGCAACTATGATTGGATTAATTTATCTAATGTACTTAACTTCTTTCTTGGTACTTAAAATTCAACTTAATGACAATGCAGCCAAGTTTTTTTTTCTTTTCTGTGTTCATTATATCGGCGACCTACAGATACACATATAAACACCAACAAACAGATAACTGTAACCCTGGAACTTAAAGGGCTATTAAAGGAACACGGTTTATTTTAGTCATTACCAGTCTGACAGTCCATTCCTCTCCACCCTGGGTGGGAGGACTCTTTGATGATTTTACCACGATAAAAAAAACCAGACTGGAGCAACTGTCAGACTTGTATTGACTAAAATCCAAGGTGTCCTCCCCTTTACGTTCCGGGGCCACGGTTACCTGATAAAACAATCCCGCGACCCCAGTGCTCTTTACCTAACACGGTGATTGAACCTTAGACCCGACGAATCACAGTCCCACTTGCGGCCAACGCACTAACATGAATAGAAGCTTGCGTAAGCTAATAATATGTACTTTCACGATTACGGCATAGTTGAACTTTCAGCTTCAGTGTAAACATAACAATACGTCTTAGATAAAAACATTTCCAGTAGAGATTAACCCTTAGATTAGATATTTATAAAATAAAGAGGACAATGCACTATTATCTTCTAATGTTAAAACTGAATGCTGTATGTTCGTTTACTTTCGCTTAACTTCAAAAACAGCTATACCGATTTTAATAAAATGGTGCTGTATTAGTAAACATCTGGGCAAGGATTTTATTACTTTGCCCCTAAACTAGGAATTTCTCCTGTGTCGTGGGTACAAACATGGAAACACACGCACAAACAACCAGACGCGGAACAACTACTTGTAGATCATACAAACATTTGGTCTGGGCGGGAATTGAATTCACGACACGCTGCGCGGCAGTCGAACGCTTAACCACTGCACCAGTCGTGTCGTCATTAACTTCAAAGATTGACCCGTTGAAGCCGGGGCAAATCACTAGTTTTTAGGGTTCCGTAGTTAACTAGGAACCCTTATAGTTTCGCCATGTCTGTCTGTCTGTCTGTCTGTCTGTCCGTCCTCGCTTAATCTCTGTGACCGTTAGCACTAGAAAGCTGAAATTTGGTACCAATATGTATATCAATCACGCCGACAAAGTGCAAAAATAAAAATTGGAAAAAAATGTTTTTTTAGGGTAGCCCCCCTATATGTAAAATAGAAAGTGATTTTTTTTTTTAATTTCAACCCTAACGTGTGATATATCGTTGGATAGGTATTTAAAAATGAATAGGGGTTTACTAAGATCATTTTTTGATGATGTCAATAGTTTCGGAAATAATCGCTCCTAAAGTCAAAAATAATGTGTCCCCCCCCCTCTAACTTTTGAACCATAAGTTTAGAAAATATGAAAAAAATCTGGAAAGTAGAACTTCATAAGGACTTTCTAGGAAAATTATTTTGAACTTGATGGAAAGAACAGTTTTTGTGCAAAAAAAACAAGAAGGTGGTACAAAATTCCTGGACTAAGTTTGTAGTATAATCAATTATTTAATCATATATACAAGCATTTTTTTTAACTTCGTTTACGTATTTCATTATTCTGAAAAGTTTAAAAAAAGGCTATTTGTTAACACTTATTGTAACGGACGGGAAACTACGGAACCCTACACTGAGCGTGGCCTGACACGCTCTTGGCCGGTTTTTATATAGAACCATTCAAAAAACAACTGCTGTTTATTAGTCTCGCTAATACTCAAACTTGGCTCTACTGAAATAAATAAAAAAAACATAATACATATTTGTTACGATCCGGTCAAGAAATATGTAGGTATAAAAAAAATTCACTAATAATACATAAACTCACGCTTTCTTCCCATGGCAGTAGGCAGAAACTACAGAGCTCCACTTGCTACGATCCTTACATACTCCTTTCCCCTCATCCACATTCATACATCTGGTCAGACAACGTAACTGCGTAACTACGCAGTTACGACGACGATTACTACGCAGTTACGCAGTACTACGCACCCGGCCTTTCTGATGCACGTCACTAAAAAGGTCAGTGTAGGTCTTCCTAGGGCGCGGCGTTTCCACTTATTAAAAAAAAAATATAAAAAATAAAAAAACCAGTACATGCACACCTGCGAAACCGAGCGCCTCACTACTGAAATGTTATAAATAAAATATTGAATCACATGTATATATATAAGTTATAAAAGAATCAATTACGTACAGTAAAGTTACATACACGATATTTTCCCACGGCACGTTATAATATAAATATATAGCAAGAACCGGCGCACTTTAGCCACATTTCAGCAAATTTTCGCTTCATATCTCAAAATAAAAAATCTCGATATGTTTCACGATTTTAATTGTAACACAAAACATACTAAGGTACATCTACACTTGAAAATGTTTCACAATCTTAAATTAACTGTACATGAAATGTAACGCCAAGTCTTCTAACGGGGGTAGCATAATAAGCAGTACAAATGCAGTGCCTCTTAACGGCTTAGGGCCCGATGCGCCGCATGTCCCCAGTACCCTTGGACGTTCGTGGCCCTTCGCCCTCGCCGGCGACCCCGCGCCCTCCGGTGTCCTTGCGTCCTTGCACACCCTCTATGCGTTCATCTAGCTTTTGTGACGCTGCTATCGCTCACAATTACTCTTAACGTTGCTGATCTAACATTTTCTTTTAGAAAATTCAGTGTTTACATTTGTATTTCTTTTTCTTATGTTGGTAAATAGAGTAGGTAAAACTTAGGTTTATTTCCAGTTGTACTACTCGTAGCAATACAGGTTGTTGTTTTATGAAGAAATTTATTTTACTGTTTGAATTATTTTGGCATTAAGACTTTTTACGACTGATGAATTGAATAGTCTTTATTTATTCTTGTTTTATACTTTATTATTAGAACACTGTATTTTCTGATGCAATTTTTTACTTTAAGATGCGAGGCAATATTGCCTAATGTTTCGCTTAAAAATCGAAATAACTGTACTTTATGGAAGACTGGGACCGATTTGATGAAAACTGTTTCTTGTGAGAAGGTCGACTTAGAAAGTGATGGTGGATTTTTGGCCAAATATTTGTACATGAAGGTGTACAGAAAATAATAAATATAATGAGTTCATTGGCCGTTGCTGAGGACAGATGGACGCATGGACAGTTGGACACAAAGTGCTTGCGCTTATCACAACAAAATACGTGTGAAACTTAGAAATAATCAGCCTTTTTTTAGGTTATTCACTAATCATATTATTATGAGTCCTCCCGCCCTGGCAGGAGCGGAGAGGACTCAGTCTCGTACTAAATAAAATCCATCGTGTTCCTTCAATTGCCCTTTACTTTCCAAGGTCATGTAACCATCTTAGATAGTACCGCGACAAAATTAACACCCTATCACAAAATTTGACCAGGGTATTAAATCAGGAAAATAAATAAGTTATTATTCAAAAGAAAGTTACTTAAGCTTATGAAGAATTCTGGCGGATTTAGTACAGTCTCGCATCTGGGTATAACCACTAAACTTATTTTCAGTTGAATATATTGTTAAAGTTAGCAATTAAGTTTTTTTTTCTTACAATTGCCCCACACTAGGAATTTCTCCTGTTTCGTGGGTGCGTTTACAAACATTGAAACTCACATACATAAACATAGAGACCCAAAAAAACAACTTTTAGGTCATACAAATATTTTTCCCGTGCGAGGATCGAACCCTCGACATGTTGCGCAGCAGTCGATCGCTCCGCTACTACCTACGCCAACCGTGTCGTCATGAAAGCTGCAAGAATCGAGATCCCAAGTTATTATGACACAATGACTGGGCCCCCTTAGAGGGCCAAAGCCTGCTGGGGTCGTGGGACTAACGAGCTACCGTGACTCCAGTACGTAAAGGGCTATTGAAGGACACCGTGGATTTTAGTCGGTACAAGTCTGACAGTCCCTCTTGCCCTGCCCTGGGTTAGAGGACTCTGTAAAACAATGACTTTACAATTTGGTTGCAAGAAAACCGTCATTAAAGTTATCGATGAAAACGCGTCTATCAGTTTCCGGGTTTCCGCACACTCCCCGGAAAATGCAAATCACTATGAGTGGGATTGTAGTTTAAATTTGATGGCTTTCGTGTATTTGGCGTGATAATGAAATTGTGACTGCGTAGGTATCTAATATTACCAATTAAATTCATTCTAACTACAAGATGCGATCGCTACTTTTGTTTACCAACAGTCTGATTTGATATACTATTACTCAGAAGCTCTAAAGTTTGACAACCAGTCTTACCATGGGTATCGTATTACCCAGTAACTGGGTTGTGGAGGTGCGATAGGCATTCGCTCCATTTAAAATACTGATATGCATCTGGTTTGACTGGAAGTAGACCCCAATATAGTTAAGAAACAGCTAGGCAGATGATGAGTCTGATTTGACATTATTTTGTTATTCGTAGATCGTAAAACCTTTCATGGGCTTGTAACCAACGCAGGAAAATTAAAAGAAAGGAATATTTTTCCTTTGGCAATGTATGAAAAACCTGTTTTTTTAGGTACTGCCTACTCTTTTACGGATTAATGTTTGATGTTCATCATGAGAGTCGGATTCATTTTCGTCATTGCAACGCAATTAAGTTGGTTCGTGTGCTCGTTCCCTTATATTGGATTGTCGAAATAAGTTTAAAAACGGGCACTCTTTTAAATTATTCGAACAGGTAATGGGATTTTTGAACGAGAATACTGTTGTTTATTTCAATTACTTACTTGCGTTTTGGACTGTAGAACGGGATATTAATTTATTGTTTTGGTTCATCATCACTGTTTTGTCATCATCAATGACTAATCACCCTTGTCTCATCATAAAATACTAATCACTATGGAACTGTCATCATCATCATAATTACAAGACCACAAGTTTTCAGGGTTTATGTATTTTTAGGCCCAGTAAATTTTTTTGAGCATACTTACATATTTTTCCTGTGTCATGGGAGCGTTTACAAACATAGAAACTCACATTCCCGGAACAACGGCTTGTAGGTCATACAAATATTTATTCCGTGCGGGGATCGAATCTGAAACACTGCGCAGCAGTCGATCTTTCAGCGACTATGCCAACTGTGCCCTCGAATTTAAACTCGTAAACACAAACATCCTGACTATAAAATAATAGTGCCGTGGAATCGAACCCAGCGCAGCGCAGCCCATTGTACAGCTACTGCGCCAACCGTGTCACATCATCATCATCATCAGCCTATAAATGTTCCCACTGCTGGGACACAGGACTCCACTCTGTGAGAGGGACTGGGGCATAATCCACCACGTGGGCAAAGTGCAGGTTGGTAGATGTCACATGACTTCGAGTTCTTGGTTCTAAGACATGGCGGTTTCAGCGTAGTGACGGGGCCCCCTGTAAAGGGCCAAAGCCTGCTGACCCCGGTACGTAAACGGCTATTGAAGGACACTGTGGATTTTAGTGAGTCAAGTCTGACAGTAATGGGTGGGAGGACTCATTTGATGATTTTACCACGATAAAAAAAAAGACATGTAGGTTTCCTCTCGATGTTTTCGGATATTTTTTTTAGCAGTAGTGATGAAATAAATTGCACGAAGAAATGAGCTTGGTGTTGCTGGGTTCGAACCCACGGCCTTCAACTTCACCACTGCTCTCAACGTGTCGCCTAATGGATTTAAATTCTAAGGAGAAAAGTAAATTAGCTTTTAGATTTCTCCAACCTAATCTAGGTTGGCGCTAAAAAAGGGGTAGATAAATACGAAAACTAAAAGAAAAGTCTAGATTTAAAAGAAAAAATACGCGTCGCTTTCTTGTGTACTTCCGCAGTGCGCAAAATATTTGTGTGTATTTAAATTATTTAGAAGAGTTCGTGTTTGTTAAGGTTTCTGCTGTTTTAGAATCAACTATACCTTGTGCTCGCGGCGTTGCCCGTGTGAAGATATGTATCATGGAAAGTTAGATATAGGGTGATATGAATAACGGGGGCAGATAAAAAAAAACACAATAACTCCGAATATCAAGGAATTTTTTTTATGCTGGCAACATCGTTGCCAAAGAGAATTAAAACCACTTGAGAGCTCATAGAGCGATTTCGCCTAGGCACACGATTCACCAGTGCGGGCCGGGGACCGGGGGATTGCGTCTTCCCCCGTTCCTCGGCCCGCGGTAGTTGTGATTGGTTGATGCAACAATGTCAGTAAGAATAGTGATAACAAGTAAATCCAGCAACAATAATATCGATATCGATAAAATCGATGGCAATTAAGTCTTCTTTTGCTTTTTTCAATGTTGATTTGTATGTAGAGAAGTAAATGAAGATTAAACGAAAATAATAATAAACTAAACAAACGGCGTCGGTCCTTTAAAGCTTCAAAGCAATCAGGGGCCGTTCAAGTATTACGTAAGCACTATGGGGGGGTGGGGGTGTCTTTGCTTTGCTTATTTTGGATGACATGGGGGGTAGGCAGGGGCGGTCTCTCATAGTACTGATTTAGGCCAAGCCTACCCTACCACAAAATCGCATAAATAAAACAAACGCATTTATTGTAACCTTGTAATAAAATAAAACAAAAATATAAAACATAACGCCTCACATAACGCATTAGCAAATTTCCGCGCGGCCGCCGTGTGACGTCATCACGTCCAGATTACTATAACCGAAGGCAAGCGGTCCTGTGGTCTCAAAAATTCTAAAATTCATTCAATAATTCATGCATATGTATGCATCCGTGTTCATATTTTCGTGTATATGAAACCGCACACATGTATAAATTACTACGCAGCTCCTTTCGCTGTAGCTGACGAGTACGCGTTTTATGAATGAAAACGCACGGGTAAAATAAACAGAGTTGCCAATTCGGGAAACAGATTACACAAAGAACAGCAATTTCGTAAAAGATTAATAAAGACAATTAAAAAAACAGAGTAGTATTGTCAAATCTATACATTTCAAATTAAATGTTATATTTTAAGGAATAGCAAAGACCTATAATAATTAAAAACTGTAAGAATTTTATTTCAAATTTGGTTTTTGGGGAATTGTGTAAATTAATACTGGCAACTCCGTGTGCAAGTGTCAGTTTATGCCGGCTAAAATTAGTTACTGTTTTGCACTTTTGTTTTTATTTAATCATATTTAGCTATAAGTAATACATTTTGAAACAAAAAGTAGTGTAAATATTAAAGAAGATTCGTTTGTTTACTTAAAATGGTCCTAGTTTGTGTGACTTGTGCTGACAATGTGTGTTTATACTGATTACGATAGTTGTGAAAACTTATTTTTCACAACTCTTAGGAAGAACTACTAATATTTTCGTTTAAATTTCAAGTTTTGTTTAAATGTTACGAGAATTAATCCAACAATTTCAATCTTCGAGAGTTATTCTTGCAAGTGACGTGTTTTGTAACTATCACCCACTTGGAAAGATATTTGAGGTGACAGATCTTCTATTTGAATCGTCAGAATATCGTGATTATTAATCTTACGTGAAGAATGTGGTGAGTGTTTTAAATTATAAGTTTTGAAGTGGGCCGAAGCTTTCTTCCATTCGCATCGTCAGTATTGAGAATGTAGTTTTTTTTTTTTCCTGGCCTACCCTTAGTCTGGAACCACTGCACGCTACTGGGGGTAGGGGAGTCTAGATGATGATTACGTCATCGGTAGTTATTTACTTTTTTACACGAATGGCAACCCTCACATTGTCTTTGGTTGAAAACGAAACGCATTTTCGGGGATTCTCGCAAATAATGCATATGTAAATAATACATAAATTGAAAAATGTTTACGTAAGCATGGGGGGAGGGGGTAAGTGCTTTGCTTACTTTTGCTGACAAGGGGGAGGGGGGGTAAATAATTGTAATAAATCTGCTTACGTAATACTTGAACGGCCCCTCAGCTGTGAAATGCCTTGAACAAATGACGCTATAATATTTTGGAAACCAATTTTCCCTGTTAGTGGCATTAATCCACTTTTCTTTAACTTCCGGAATATTTGGAAATCTAAAATGTAAACGTAAAAAATAACATTATTTTTTATTTACCATTAGAAATTATCGATTAAATAATTTATCAACAATGTTTTTAAGTTGTCACATCACTTCAGCACACAGCACAAAGTACTTGTGGATAGAAAGAGATAGACTTGTCTAATATTCTAGTGAAAGTAAAGGACTTTTCAAAAGACATCAACGCGGTATCCCAAAAGACATCAACGCGTAATCCTTTTTTCGTAACCAACCAGTTTAGCTTGAGCCCTCTTATTACCAATAATGTAAATAAATATAAACATATTTTACTTACCGATGAAAACTTATGCCATCTTTTTTATAACTAGATGTTTTAGATGATTTCCCGCACCATTTAATTGCACAGGTACTCATTTTTGCTTCGGTTTTATTCGATAAATGTTTTTTTAGGTTCCAAAATTAAGGAATGTGCACAGATCCAACAACTGGTCAGTACTAAAACATTCATTCGTATCGGGATCTCATATAAGTGCTATTCCATTGATGTGTCGTGAGCCTGAGTCGCCCGTATGAGCGGTCAAGTGGTTATATTGTCATTGATCGTTGCAGACACCATTTTGTCTCGCCCCGCCCCGCAGTCTGCGTCAGTAGCTAAGTGAGAGTACTAGTGTGTTTTTTGTCATTTTTTTTTCGGACACATTTACCCGCGTAAATGTAGGATTTTTAATCTTACCCCGCTTGATGCATGACTAAAATCGTATTCATGGTCATTACTATAAAGACGATTTTAGTCACTATTTCAATCTTACGCCTTGGGAATTTCGTCCTACATGTTTTGTTAACAGTTTCTTTATAAATATAGTTTCAAAAAGATTTCTTTCAGCATTATCGAAACAGCTTGACCATACTTTTTTACCCAAAACATCATTTTGTGCATTTGCCTTGAATCCCTTTGTTTGACAACAGTTTCAAATCAACACTGTTCATCTAATCAAATTTCTATTCCGACTTACCCCCACTCACCCCTAACTTAACTGGTTGGACCAACAGTTGACACATCGCACCTTTAGAATAGAAGAGGCGTAATCCAAAATTTCAGTTTTTTGGGAAACGCTAAAAAATGTTATTTATTAATTAAATACCGAGAGACGCCGGGAAAGAGCGTGATTTAAAAGAGACGGGAACAGAGCGTTTTTCCTTTTCTGGGCTAGAAGAGCCGTTTTATTTTTAATAAACTAATAGAATAAGTCGTTCAATATATAAAAGTCAATTTCTTAAAATATTTAGTTAGGCCACTTTAATTCTGTGCGACATGTCAATTGTAGGATTCAAATTTTGAGCGACTGCGTGTCTAAGGTACTGCACCAACATAATTATATTTATTTGACCTACTAATAGTTGTTGCATGGCAGGCTGTTTGTTTAAATGTCTGAAAACGCACCCACGATATAGGAGAAGTCTGCTCTATCCCACTCCAGGGCAAAGGTCTGACAAACTCGCGTGACAAATTCTTAGTGTACGGAAACCTAAAGTATACACTCTTTAGGCATTCTTAACACAACACTAATGTAGCGCAAGCGCCATGAGGACGTTATTTGCACGTTAGTATTGTGTTAAGTTTGCCTTAAGTGTGTGATTTCCCATCGTACCTCGCGTCCCCGTCTTATACACTGCTCCCCTATGAGTTTTACAATCCCTTTCACTCCACACAGGGGAAGTCTCATTTAACCCACCTAAAAAAAGGCCTGGAAAAGCTGTAAATCAAAAAACATCAAATGATGACTTCAGAAGCAGGCGGCAGTGGTGGTAATTAGCTTACCTAGACCGACAAAGGGCATGATCTCATATTATGAGATCCCTTTTTCCTTATCCATCTGCAATATTCAACAAGATCATATCGTAGATATAAAAGAGCGTAGCTACCTATTACATGGCGTGCTAAGACAGGAAACCTCCACGGATACGTCCGTCCGGGGGAAGACCAGTTTTTCGGGCCGGTGCACCCTGGGATGCGGGCAAAAACTCTTCCTTAGGCACTGTGTGCCTAAGGGGTCTCTTTGCCCGTATGCGAATAGCCTGTCGGGTGGATGCTCCAACGCGTGTCCCTCTGAACAGCAGAAGGCACAGCGGCGGAGCGGGCTTGCGGACGGTGAGTAATGGGTAAGCTCGCCGTCCGACCAAGGGCCAAGCCCGGGTCGGTGGCGCGTCGTGTTTCACGCGTCACCGACGGGGCCAAATGCCTGCTGGGGTCGCGGATTTTTCTTAATCCAGGATACCGCGGCCCCGGAACGTAAAGGGCATTCGAAGAAACACGGGTGGATTTTAGTCAGTAAGAGTCTGGCAGTCCCACCCAGGGCGGGAGGACTTATTTGATGATTTTGCCACCTTAAAAAAAAAGCGTAGCGCAACACTCAGTCACTGCGCTCACTGTGCCTTCTTTAGTAGATTTTACACTCAAAGTATCGAATATGTTAAACCAAGTTATAAATGGATTTCGATGAAAATTCGGTAAACAATAATTTGGTATAAATTCAAAATTTAAATCCAAAAACGTTCATCCATCCATACACCTGACGTCAGTCGTAGTGAAACCATTGTACAGATAGTAAAACAAGCTACCACAATCTGTCAAATTACTGTAATAGATTTTCAATTTTATTACGAAACAAGAAGATTGACGTTCGTTTTTTTTTTTACCGTGGCAAAATCATCAATGAGTCCTCCCGCCCTGGGCGGGGCGGAAGGGACTGTCAGACTCTTACTGACTAAAACCCACCCGTGTTTCTTCTGATGCCCTTTACGTTCCGGGGCAGCGGTATCCTGGATTAAGAAAAAATCCGCGACCCCAGCAGGCATTTGGACCCGTTGGGGGCCCCGTCGGTGACGCGTGAAACACGACGCGCCACCGACCCGGGCTTGATCCTTGGTCGGACGGCGAGCTTACCCATTACTCACCGTCCGCAAGCCCGCTCCGCCGCTGTGTCCTCTGCTATTCAGAGGGACACGCGTTGGAGTATCCACCCGACAGGCTATTCGCAAACGTGCAAAGAGACCCCTTAGACACACAGTGCCTAAGGAAGAGTTTTTGCCCGCATCCCAGGGTGCACCGGTCCGAAAAACTGGTCTTCCCCCCGGACGTATCCGAGAGGGAACTCCAGTCCACGGGCGCACGTGGAGGTTTCCTGTCTTAGCACCCCAATTCACGTTCAATTGGCAAAATTTCACAAATTGGGTAGGTTAATGTGATGGCCGGATTTAAGTGAGACCAGTTCAAGGTCAAATTGTAGCTAGTGACATGCGGTCTGCAGAGCTATATAAATATGTGTTTTTATTCGTATTATTTGATTTCTGAGAAATCAGTAGAATAATATTTCCACATAGTGTAACAGGTGTTACTCGTATTATAGTATGCTTAGTCGTTTATTATCAACTTTTTTTTTTGCGTGGTAATTTATCATATGAGTCCCCCCCACAGGGCAGAGTGGGAGGGACTGTCAGACTTGTATTGACTAAAATCTTCAATAAAAAATAGCCCTGTACGTTCCGGGGCCACGATTACCCGATAGTCCTGGTACCTCGGCAGGCCTTGGCCCTCTATACCCTTGCCCCTCTTTACCTGTCATATAAAATCCTAGCACATGTAGCTCAACGAAGTTTCATACTATCAAGCTTAAAAATACTCCCTAGGGGTCGAATTTCACAAAGCCCGTCTTAGGTAGGGCCTAGGTCCTAAAAAGAACCCTTATACATAATTTGAGATGCTTATATTAAACAGCTGAAGAGTTTGTTTGGTTGAACGTACTGATCTAAAGAACTGCTGGTACGGATTGAAAAAAATCAGCAGTGGGTGAAATCGCGGTTTACACCAATTTTTTTTTGTTAAGACTACCCACTTTCTCAAAGAGTGTCAGCAAAATGACGGGTCTCCCTTTAGAGGGCCAAAGCCTGCCGGGGTCGCGGGAATCACGAATTACCTTGACCCCGGTACGTAAAGGGCTATTGAAGGACACCGTGGATTTTAGTCACTACGAGTATGACAGTCCCCCCCTGGGTGGGAGGACTCATTTTATGATTTTACCACGATAAAAAAAAAGACTTCCCACTTTGATGAAGACATTGTATTTTGTAGCTAACATTTTGCATATTGCAGCTAAATAATAAATAACTGGCGTATATACTCGTATTAAGAAAATAGTTCCCAATTTTAAACATGGTCTTCTTGAAACTTCTGCATTATGCGACGTTAAGTTCTACGTCAACTCGCTATCATAAAATAAATGTAATCAAAGCTCCTTGGTGTATTTTATAACAATGCAAATGAGCCATCTAAGTATCATTGCTTAAAAGAAATAAAGAGCTGAGAAAATGAGTAAAAGTTGCCATTTCTTCAACTTTGTCTTCTATAGCCAGATCTTAAAATGACATAAAAGTATTATTGCTTGACGCCAAGGAGGAAAATGAAACCGATGCTGTACGATTAACATCAAAATCGTGCTCCCATCATTCCATTGCGTGCTACTGCACCTCAAAGCATCCTGGCTACCTACTGTCGCTGTGCCATACCGTACTGAACGAACGCGTTTTAAATTCGCAGCGTTATATAAATTTTTGACACCGAATTTGTGGCGCTCTCCACGATCGCGCATATCGGCCACCCTGTACCACGAGAGGTCTATTACCCTTTTAATTTCCAACGAACCGTTTACAAAGTGTGTCGTATCGCTGGTTTGTGGAGACTCGTGGTACCGGGGTAGCTGTTTTTCTGATGCGATCACAAACCGGTTGACCGTCGGCGTAATGACGAGCGACCGTGGTCGAGCGACTAACAGAATCGGTGTAGGTAAATATCGAATGACTACCTACTTTGCATTATTAGAAATAGTTATCATGGAAGCTAAAGAAATGTCTCTTTTAAAACATCCTGGATAAAACCTGAAACATTAAAGTTATATTGAGTAAATAACTATAGGACTGATGAAGTTTCTAATCTAGTTCTTAGACTCTTTCAAAAAACAAAATAATGCAAGCGTTCTCTCGCGTGTGCCAGTAATGAGCACCTTAGTATTTTTATATGTGTGCCAAAAATCCATAGGACATCAAAACCCGTTATTCAGTTATGTTTCTGATGATGATCTGATAGAATCTTTCACTAGGCTCTTGGAGAACCTGTAATTGGTACCTGTTTTATAGTTTTAGAAATTCTGAATCGACATCGATAAGATATTCACCAATATTAACCAGGAACTGGTCTTTGCATATCACAGGTTTTCTTGAAGGTTGCAAGACTGTTGATAGTATATTAATTATAATTAAAAGTTACTTTATCCAGATAGCATGACTGCACGTTTGGCGCAGTGGCTGAGAAATTGGACTCCTGCGCTATGTGTCGCGGGTTCGATTCCCGCACGGAACAAATATTTGTATGATCTTCAAGTAGTTGTTCCGGGTTTGGGCGTTTGTGAGTTTCTATGTTTGTAAACGCACCCACAATACACTAGTATGGGGCAACGTTTTTAAAAAGAAAAAACAATTGAAAAAAATCATATAAGTCGGACCCCGAATGTCAAAGAGAAGGCTAACACTACCCCATCTTTTTTTAAAAACCTTGGCTCACACCACCACCATTTCTCCTGAGTCGTGGGTGCGTTTACAAACTTACAAACTCACATACATAAACACCTAGACCCGGAATAACTATTTGTAGGTTATTCGAACCCGCGACACGCTGCGCAGCAATCCAACACTCAGCTACTGCGCCAATAGTGTCGTCAAATTAATTATTTTATGTATCGCGGAACTCACGAATTACCACGGTAACGTTTACCTTTACGTTTCGGGTCACGACCCCGAAACGTAAAGGCCTATTGAAGGACACCGTGGATTTTAGTAAGTACTAGTCTGTCAGTCCCTCCCGCTCTGCTCTGGGTGGGATTTTACCACGATAAAAAAAAAATGGATAACTACAGACATTTTTTTTACATTTACATGGGTTACCTGCTGAGCATCCGACACTTTCTTGGAAGCATCCACTTGCAGAAAAGCACCTATTGGTGCCAATTCTGAGTTCGCTGTTGACCGTCACATCATATTTTGTGGTCTTCAGTTTTTTCTATGTTACCTGGAGCTCCCAGATTGTGTGATAGTGTCTTCCAGAGAACTTATACCGCCTTATTACAAAAAGGGGTTTAACTAAAAACCCAAGTTTAATCTTGTAAAACTACGGTTTACACAGACATTATTACAAATCGTGGTTTTAAGATAAACCATGGTCTAACAGTAGTAGCTGTCAAAGGTATGTCAAAGTTTCTCATAGCAAATTTTTCATTGTGTTGTAGTTTTTGTGTTATTTTCACCTAAAATGGATTTAAACAAGGTAGATTTAATTGTTATTACTCATTGTGGATTTAATTGTTTAGACAATCGTTCAAATGGCGGTACTAAATTCGACGTTTTATCTTAGTTTTGTAATACGGACAAATTTAAACCATGGCTCTGCAGATAAGCCTGGACTTGATAGACCAGGTTTAAACCAAGGTTTATTTAGTTTTTGTAATAAGGCCGATATTGTTCAATGTTAGTTTTTGCCCGTGCTGTAAAAAGTACCTACTACCTACATGAAACGGTCCTTTTTATTTAACCAGGTTTACCAAATTTTCACCGAAATCCGTTTAGTTGTTAAGGTATGGCGGTAGGACAAACAGACTAACATACAAACACAGTTACTTTCACATTTTATAATACTAGCTGTTGTAGCTGTTTCGCCCGCGTGGAGTTCGTTAATTAATCCAGGGGATATACTACCGTCAATCATGACAATAATCTACTTCTAGGGCATGTTTATACAACAATTCGTTCAACAGTTCAAACGTATAAAAATCATACATTCATCCATCCAAACATCGAAACTTTCGCATTATATTTAGGTGATATTAGTTAAGATTAGGTATGAATATGTAGTGTGGATGATTATCTAACTAAACGTTTATTACATTCTATATTAGTTGACATTTCATTACAATTTGGATCTTATTTACTGAAGCTTGATCTTACTGTAACTTAATGAAATTTCTAGTAATTTCCTCAAAATACTTATTTTAGCAAGGTTTCAAAAGACCAAATTATTTTTATGCCCCACCTTTCTAATTTCCCCTGTATCGTGGGTGCGTTTACAAACACCTAGACCCAGAACAACTACTTGTAGATCATACACATGTTTGTTCCGTGCGGGGATTGAACCCGCGACCCGCTGCGCAGCAGACAATCTGTCAGTCACCACTCCAGCCGAGGCTTTCCATATTGAGCTTAACAATTAGGAAGAGAAATAATTTGCACTTTATCTGTGTTACTCCATAAAGAATCTTATTATCATAGGCCTTGAGTTTCTGCGCGTGTGGACTGGTCAGGCCTCTGTTAAAAATAATGTCAGTGACCATGGTCAAATGTCATATAAAATGACTGTTGTGTTCTGCTGTAGAGAGAGCGGTGGCGGCCAGTGGTATCGACCCCGACTTATGAGCTACAAGTCGTGTGTTCGAACCCAGGACGGCTCATTACTATGTGTAATTTATTTTATAATCACTGCTTTCAAAATGGTGAAGGAAAACACTAAGAAAACCAGCATTTTTTTTTACGTGTAGAAATCCTCATGGACACCGTCCGCCTGGGGAAGACGGAAGGGCATGTCAGACTCGACTGACTACAACCACACGGTGTCCTCTACTGCCTTAAGCCGGGTGTGTGGGTCCACTTGTGCAACCACCGTTCCCCGGCAGGGAGAAAACCAGCATGTCCTAGAACCAAAATTTGAAGACATGTGACATCTATCAACCGATGTGGATTATGGCCCACTCTTTCTCACACAGGCCTCCTCTGTGTGCCAGGAGTGGGAACATTATAGGCTGATTGATAATGATGATTATCATCTGCCTAGCCTTTTCCCAACTATATTGGGGTCGGCTGCCAGTCAAACCAGATGCAGCTCGATATTAATATTTTACATGGAGCGACTGCCTGTCGGACCTCCACAACCCAGTAACTGGGTAATGCGATACCCCATGGTAAGACTGGTTGTCCGACTTTAGAGCTTCTGACTAATAGTAATGACTGTCAAAGATCTACAAATGAAATCCGGGATCAACGGCTTTACGTGCTTTCCGAGGCACGGAGGAAACTCGATTTGACAGATGGTCACCCATTCACAGACCAACCTCGGCAAGCGTGGCTTAACCCGGAAGATCGGCCTGTGCGGCTGTATTTATTGAGCCACGAACTCCTCTGATGATGATGAATATGCTGCTATATTACGAGTTTGTGGTTTAATGTAATAAGGTGATCTTGACGAGGTTTCGTTTGGAAGGGTGATCATTCAATACCTGTAGAGGCCTTTCGCTGTTTTGAAAAGTACTTATTTTACGTTTTTGGACCCGGTTGTCATTTGTTACCCAGTGAGTGTATCGTGTTACCCAAGAACTTTGCTGAGAAGGACATACTTGGTCTCCCATGGGAGGCCTTGCCTGGCCTACTCTAATGTTAGCTGGAAAAAGACTAGGTAGATGGTATTGTCGTATTCTTCTGTTTGTTGAGCTTTAGGGCTAGACCTCAGATCGATACTTTTTCAAATAGCATGACAAGTTCTCCTTACCCGGAAACCAGACCTCTCACAGTAGATACATGACAGTATTCACACAAAATAATTTCGACCAAATCGTCACTCTTTTGGACAATCCATTCCGTGTCAATAAAACTGATTTTCGATGAATTTTGCAGAACATCTATGTGTCTGCTTTCGATGGTTGAACTATAGTCTCATAACATTGCTATCCTTCTGACCTGATAACTGTCTGGCATGCTTTCCTACCAGAATCATCTACCCTGTAATCTTACCTTGGACATATAAAAAGAGCGAAGTGACGGCCTGATCGCGCTGGCTAGGTCCTAGCTTTGAGAACTTAATTATGCAGATAGTACGTTCATGCAAATATATATTAAAAAAAAATGGGTTAATTTAATTAAAAGTGGTAAAATCATCAAATGAGTCCTCCCACCCAAGGCAGGGCAGGACGGGCTGTCAGAATTGTAGTGATTAAAATCCACAGTGTACTTCAATAGCCCTTTACGTTCCGGGGTCACGGTAGCTCAACCAAGATTTGAAATTTTTTTAACGGCGATGACGCGGACTTCTGGGAGCCATCTGGGCTCTTAGGGCCTAGTCCGACCCTGTCTAGAAATGCTGCTTATTCATGTGAACATGAGTTTTGAGTATGAAGGCCTATTTGTGAGTTTTCTACCAACCTTAACCTAAATAGTCTGTTAGGATAAAAGAACAGAAACGAGCATCAAAAGTGAATCCAAGCCAATCCTTTTTCCGAGTTCCTTTGTCTTAAACTCCGTTCGTTCCGAATTTGTTTAATTAGTATTTGTGTTAAAAGACGTTGTAAAGAAGGTAAGACAGTTTAATTAATCAATTAGGAGATAATCATGAAGCTAAAGTTTTACAGATTTTACAGAAAGTTAGATTTCAAACCAGAATATTTTCTTAATTCCAGTATAATCAGCTAAATACTGCGTTGCTTTATTTTTTAATTAAAATTAAAACACTGTTACGTCAACATAATAAACGTCAGTCAAAAGAGCGGGAAAGTGCCCCAGCGGCGGCCATATTGGATGTGAATTGCGTTCCATTGTGCGCAGCGCTCGGCGGACGGCAGGCCACGTGCAGAGCACATCTGCCGCGCGGGTGACATGGCCACCCTCCTGCCTACATCTCTAAACAGCTCGCAGCTCGTTCATCCAACCCATTCACTTTGCAATTTATTGAAAATTGTTTACCCAATATGTTAATCAAACTTTATTTACTGATCACTAAGTTACTTTTCCCTTAGCAATAGGTATTCCTTTGTTCTTTGCCATTAGACTTCTCACGCTGCTATTCAAAAATAATAGGTCTTATAGTCTCTAGAAAAGCATCTAAAACTCAGCAATTTTATGTAATAATAAAGTATCTTTCCTTTTATTAATATACTGATATTAAGTTCACAATTAATTTCGCAAAATAAAATTAACACGAGAAGAACAACAAAACCGTTGTAATAAAACCGATATTAGTGCGGTAGGTGTGTGCGCGCATGCGCGGGCCGAGGGTCGCTCTCCAGGCCTCCCCTTCCTATTACGCACTCTATTTAGGGGCTGCTACAAAGAACAACTCCGGCCTATCTATTTTGGTCTCACTCCGGAATATTGTCATAGACAAAGTTATTGGATTCTGAACGTTCCTTGGCCGTGATAAAATATGGCGATATTAAGGTGGGAAATAAAATTGGCGGGATAATTTCGTAAAAAGATGAGTTTTGAAGTTCTTGGGGCCGTTAGGTTAGTAGGCGGGTTGCTCATCGCGGTGTGCGATCAACCCGTACAAACAGTTTCTATTTCTTTGTGATGCCTAGTAAAGGATAGCCTTTGCTTTTGCATCGCGTATTTAAATTACAGTATAAATTGAACTAGGTCTATGACATACAAAATTAGTATCCATCCAAGAACTAACTGAAAATTATAGTAATATCAAATTCCAAACACGACCATGAAAAAGGTAGCAAACTGAGACGAAATGTCATAGGTGAGTGAGATAGTTAATTTATTTTGTATCAATAATGATTTGGAGGCTGAGCGGAGTCGAGCGGAAGCGGGTAGACGAGCCGGCTGCGCCTCGGTCCGGCCCGGAAGCGGCGCCTCCGGTCCACGGGTCGCCGGCGAAAGGTCACAGGGCATTGCTGATGGACCAAATCTTAAATTAAATACGCCGAGACCCTGTCGCATAACTGATTTTAGGGTATTGGCTGGGCGGACGAAATTGTTTTGTATTTTGACGAAATCTTGCCGTTTTAATTGATAGATATTATTTTGATTACTGTTTCTAATTTTGACGGTTGGCGCAGTGGCTGAGCGATTAACTGCTGCGCAGCGTGCTGCGGGTTCGATCCCTGCACGGAACAAATATATGTATGATCTATAAGAACGTGTTCCGGGTCTGGGTGTTTGTGTATGCGAGTTTCTATGTTTGTAAACACACCCACGATTGAGGAGAAATTCCTAGTGTGGGGCAACTTATTTTTAAGTATGAACTAAATAAATTATCTATGTGCATCTATCAGTTTATTACAGCGTTGAAGAGATCATAATTATGCAGCATAATTTCTATTTCGCTAAACGCGGGAATCGAACCCGCTAATCTGTTGAACGAGCCATTTTTCACCGTAACTGAGCTAACAGTACAAAGTGACAGTAACATAACTGTCTGACTCCCATTAAGAGATAAACTTATGAAATCCTGAAATAGAAGAGTTTTTCTTTCTTTTTTCTAGAGTTTTCCCGGTATTTCCTCTGTACTCTGTCGAACCAGAATTTTCTTATCGACTGACGTTATATTTCTTTACAAAATGAACCTTGCACTGTCAGAAATAGAGTTCAGAATTGAAAAAGAACTAAAGTCACATGCAATCTTTTAAAATTAACGTTGAATGTAAGACTGGTTGCAGAACAATCGTTGCTTACCTTCTATCTGAGGGATCACTCTACCGAAACTGAAGCGTACTACAGTACTTTTTAAAAAATCGGTGAAAATCGTTTTAATAAATCCTCTCACTCTGGGTGGGGCAGAACGGAACGTTAAGGGCTATTGAAGGACACCGTGGATTTTAGTCAGTACGAGTCTGACAGTCCCTCCCGCTCTACCCTGGGTGGGAGGACTCATTTGATGATTTTACCACGATAAAAAAAGCATCAAAATTGTTGTGAAGTTAATTAATGAAAAAAAATCCAAGATGTGTCTTAGTTAGTAAATTGGTCCTAGATGTTGGCATGATCAGCAGTAGCATTTCAACAAATGAATTTCCTCAATCAGAGTCCTAATTTGAAGTTGATTAAGACCTGCTGATTCTAAAACGGAGATCTTGAACCAGCTTCTTCTCTTAATAATATTAACCAACACCTGAGGAGGCTCTCGCTAGGTAGCTGGATCAAGCGCTTGATTCAGAAGGCAGTACTCCTGGACACGGCGCGTATTGTTAGGAGGTTCCTCTCTCAAGAGCCCTGACCACCGGTAGACCGGACCCTGTTCCCGGTGCTGGTGGACTGCTATTTTTTTATTATATTTAAAAATGTAACGAATAAGTAAAAAGATGAATTAATTATTGGTTGACTCATCACAACAATAAAACATGCATATCAATACATAGGTACTTAATAGTATGAAGATATGGTAATCAAACCAATTTTTCATATCAATAGATGATAAGGTGATTCGAGAATTATATCTGCACCTATTACTCATTCGGGTTATGACTCAGGGTCACCGCTGTGTCAATCTTTTAGCCCCAAGGGAACTTTACTTGTAAGAATATCCGCGGAACTGGAACGTAAAGGACAATAGGGTATTGATTGAAAACATCTAATTAGTCCGTCAGTTAGTTTATCCAAGAATATTTGACACTTATTTTTTCTTTTGTTACGTAAACCAAAAATTACGAATTGCCAATACGTCACAAGCAAGTACAGTGTTAACGTTCTTCTGACGATAAGAGCCCCCCCCCCTATTCTCGAATTTTGATGAATCTTTTTAAATATGCATTGATTTAAAAACAGAAAAAATAGAACAGATCCAAAACAACTACTTACAAAACATATTTGTTAGGTGCGGGAATCGAACCTTCGGCACGCTGCGCAAAAGTCGATCATTCAGCCACTCCGCCAACTATTTGAAAATCAAACTTATCTTCGTAGATTTCATCTTATTTTTGTCCGAACTCTCAGAGTTATTTTATAAATATCTTTTATTTGGATACGCGTATACAAACGCCTACGTGACATAAGCCATGGCGGTACTGTGGAAGTACTACGATGTCCCACTTGCATATTATAGAACCTGTGGAAATATTTATTGGGTAACTAACCTAACCTCTCGATGGTGTCCCTCATAGGGTCCATTTGGGGGCTTGCGGCGGCAAGTACCTCACCGTCCGATGAAGGACTAGGCCCAGGTTGTCGGCACGTAGTGTTCTGTCATATAGAGGAAAACGCTTGCCGAAGTTACGGGACCGTCTTAAAAGGACACCATATAACACCCTGGTCATTCCATGGCCGCATTCCAAGAACGGCCCTGGGTGGATCGGAAGGGACTGTCAGATATGACTTTAACACACTTCGTGCATTTCCAGCAACGTCTTTGGCTATTCTTCTGTTATTCATTCTGAAGTGAATCTTTAGGAATACTGGTAAGTGACCGTTTTAGACCCGCTCATCATTACAAAAACATGACCCTCTTTTATACGTCGACGCAGTCGGGTAAAAACTCTCGAAACTGAGTGTACCGGTGTGTTACTTCGCCGGGGACGATGTCGATGCATGATGACACGGTTTGGAGTTCTGCTCATTGTGCAAGCTAATAAGAGCGTGAAGTTTATGGTTTCAATCATTACAGCGAGATGAGTGAAGTCAGCTGAGCGATCACGAGGTGCTTCTCCTTATCTTGATATTGGCTTGATGAAAGTTGACAGATATATTTAAGGTACCCGCATTTAGGCAGTTTTGTTAGGCTTGAATTCCTGAATGTCGGTCGCGTACCATCGGTCGCGTACGGTCTGTTGCGTATTTTAGTGAGAAACAGTGACATAATATGCACCGCTCACGTCAGCGTCAGCGTCATTATGGTGCTCTAAAGAACACAATTTATATCGGGTATAGTGGTACGCGCGACTGACGTACGCGTACGCGACCTCCGTTACCGTAACAGGAATTCAGCCTAAAATTCTCACATAATAGTCGTCACTGCTAATCCTGGCTCAAATACACCCACCAGACTGCTACTTGGGGTCATGGGACTGTCTAATCAGGTAAACGTAACCGTGAAGGGCTATTAGTCAGTACGAGTCTGACAGTCCCTCCCGTCCGGCACCGGGCGGGAGGACTCACCTGATGATTTCACCACGATAAAGTGCTACTCATTCAAGAGATTCCTCTTGCAAAAGTACGAAGAAGTACGTCTGCTGCGAAAAATGGAAAATGGAGGGAGGCCTTTGCCCAGCTGAAGGATAGTAAAGGCTGGCAATAAAAAATAATAAAACACAAAACACTTACTCGACCTTTGGATCTAATTTAGGACAGCTGAGCACGGAACAGTTCTCTTTTAATATAAAAGGCAGTCGTTGTTTGTTGAGGAATATAAACTAAATAAGGGCCGCCCAAACCTGTTCAGACATTAAGAGAAGTTTCACAGATTTTCTCCGAATTCTGCCATGTGTTGCTGGATGAAAATTCGATTTGGCAGCTATTAGCTAACATCGAAATCGCTTCTACTGTTTTGCCATAAAGTCATAACAAACAGACAGACAGATAAACAAACACTAACAATCCTGAAATCAACCAAATTATGACATAATTTCAAGTTTTTTATTACTCGTTCTTAATATTATATATGCAACGTGTATAGTTTACTTCGACCCCACTCTGCCAGTGACTCATGGCGCAGTAAGGAAAACGTTCGGTAGGTAGCACAAACACTTAGTCATATTCACACAATTCTATCAACATAAAAAACACGCGAATCGAATCTCTATAAACCAGTAAATAAGAGTCATTTGTCAATAGACACAAAATGACTTGGACCTTGCTCAATGATTGGACTACAGCAATTTTGAAGTAGACGCTTTAATTATTTTTAGTACAAAAGGAAGTCTATGTAGAAATATTTGTTCAATCAAAGTTCGAAAGCCTTGGTGGTTTCTAATTCTCCTTACAAACAATCCATTTAAAAGACGAATTAAGTCTTGAAGTTTTCTGAGTATTTTTGTCCAAAGGGGGCTTAGATCATTGACCTTTTGAATATTATGTTGGTATTTTTTTTTTATCGTGGTAAAATCATCAAATGAGTCCTCCCACCCAGCGCAGGGCGGGAGGGACTGTCAGACTTGTACTGACTAAAATCCACGGTGTCCTTCAATAGCCCTTTACGTACCGGGGTCACGGTAATCCGTTAGTCCCGCGACCCCGGCAGGCATTATGTTGGTATAGCGATGATAACTTTTACTTCTGAGTACGAGCTCCTCTGGTAGATTCGCAAGTTGGACATGGTTAGGTATATTAGGTTTTTACATCAGTAGCAGCAGATACCAAGGTTTGGTTGATTAATAGCAACACTCGGTCCTTGTCAAGTGTGTTGTTCAATCCTCATCATTAGCCTACAGTGTTCCCACCGCTTGGACACAGGCCTCCTTTCTGTGAAAGTCTGTGGGTCTTAATCCACCACGCGGGCACAGTGCGGGTTGGTAGATTTTGATGTTGAATACGCTGTGTTAAATATTTTAAGTATCAGCAAATGTTTTCCTGGTCAAACTGGTATATAGATATGATGCTTTTAACCTCAACTCAACCTTGACTTGGTTCTTACTCAAATCGCGTAGCATAGCGTTACTAACCTGCCTTAGTACCAGGATAATTCGGGGTTCCCAGACTCCGGATCTTATAGTCAAACAGGAGTTAGTATGAGTCACTAAGATATGAGTGTACACGGATAGCGACCGGCGTATTACACCAGCCGCTCTGTTGTATGTGATATCAAGATGGGGAGGCGACGCACACATGTACCTGGTGATAAGTTGGCGATGCGATGCTGATGTGTCTGTTCGATATTTTTTTGTAGCCACTACTAAAGACTGCGTGGAGACGAATCCGGGATGATGCTAGTCTGCTGGTTTTTGGTACTATAGTTTGATTTTTACATCACTTATTTTCTTGAATCTCGTTAGAAACCTTTGTGTCCGCTTAAATTCACGCAGAGATGCGGGTGCATGCTTGCGTGTTTGTTTTGAAAAATAGTATGGCACTAAAAGTATGGAGTACTCACAGAATGAGCACGAGCGCGAGTATAGGACATTCCTGACATCGGATGTCCGCTTCATGCACACGTGGGTGTTTTAGCGAACATCCTCAACTAAAACAATGGTAACGTCTTGTTGGTCGACTACGCAGGCTACTCTATGGTGTGTGCTCCCCATTTTGAAAACCCTCGCTTTTACGATTTCGACCTTATTTTTAGGAACCTTTGAAATTCGCGACGCATTCGTTAAAGCGTATATACGTATTTAAAAAATAGCCCTGTACAAACCTGTTTACAAACATTTAAAGTCACACACACAAACTATCTAGTTGCTAATAATAACTCAATGTTTAGAACGAATTATGCCTGCAGCCGGATTTTCCAGGAACCAGGCTTAATAATACTACACTGGACAGAGATTTGATGCCAGGAAATGGTTTACGTGGAAACTGGAATTAGCAGAAGGCTTGTCATACGTGTTTACCTTTGAGTAGTTTCCAAATACGATGCCACATTTATGTCGAGATATATCTGTATCCAATTAATTGTTGAAAGTATATCGATCTGTGCTAAAATACATGCGGGCTGAGTGTATATAAAGGAGATCCGTAATAGTTGCTTTATTTTTTATATTGTTGAGTTTTTAAGGCATATTTTAATAGTTACTTAGATTATTCAGTGTATTTAATACGTTGCTAAATATCAGAGATGAGTTTGTTTGATGGTGTGTTCATCAAATATGTATATAGAGTGGGTACATAGAACAAGTCAGTGAATAAATAATACAGATCCATATTTCTACGAACAAGCTTTTCTTTAATATCTGTATTCTGAAAATGAAAAATAATTAATACATGTAAAATCACAGAATATTCACAGAACAAAATAATAAGTTAAAATCAGTTGCGTAAAAGCTGCATTACTGCGCAACAGAATTCATTGTAATCATCATTATATTTCAGTGGAAATGCGAAGAAAATGTTGCTTTCATTTTTTGTTCGTGAGTTTTCAGGAAGCGACCGTTATGGAATATTATCAATTTACAGGAAAAGTCAGCTGTTAGTAGATATTTGTAATTGGTCCGTGCAACTTGGCATCCAGAAATAGATTGTCTATCTAGACTCACTGGTTCCTTGCAACATCCTGGATTAAAGACGAAAATAATAATTTAAATATCGTTAATTTTAATTGTCGTTACTGCCAATGGCCTGATAGCAAAGAGCCTCGACGAACACCTTTCGAGGCTCTCCTTAGGGGGTTGGATCAAGGGCCTGATTCAGAAGGCAGTACTTCTTGATACGGCTCGTATTGTGAGGAGGTTCCTGTCTCTGGAACCCTAACCACCGGTAGCTTGGACCCCGCTCCCACACCAGTGGAACACTATTTTTTATATTTTTAAATGTTTTTTTTTTTGTATTTGTAAAAAATACATATTTGTCATTGGGATTAACGTATTTGTTAAAATGTATGCTTAATTAGATCTTAATTGAGAAGTTATTATTCTTTCGTTTACTAAATGTTACTCTTCATGTCAATATAATCAACGTCCATTTCTTCTTTGTGTTTTCAGAAATCTTTCAAGATGCCAGTAAAGGATAACGTGAAGAACTGAAGATAGGACAATGGGATAGCTGCAAAAATGCACTATTAACCTGGTGATGGCTATCTTTAACTATCATTTTCTACAGTTACCATTCTAATCGAACCATCCTGAAGCAGTAGAAATAAACGGAACGGCCTATTCTCAAACAGCACAACAACAAACGAGAGAACCACGAGTTCGTTTTCAAATCAACCAGAAATAAGTATAACGCGGAGCTATTTGGCGTTTCATGTATGAACCGCCAAATAGCTCCATAAACAATATTTTCCAACGTGTTTAAAATCACATTGGCCTGTGAGGCTGTGATGAGCACGGAATTATCAACAATTTTCAATAGCGCAGTGTTTTCCACAGCGAGAGCCCACGTGCTAGGAAATTGTATTAATCCGTCGATAAACTAGGACACGCAAAATGGCGCTCGATTCTATCTCAAAATAGACGAGAGCTTTTTCAGTTCGTCTTATTTATTTTATATTAAGTAGTGGTTTGGTCGGCTTTCTACGAACAGCAAAAATTTTAACGGAGTTATGCAGTGTTGTAAAAAGTAATGTAGCTATTCATTTTGATGGAATGCTTTCGTTAAAATCATTGACAATAGCCTAGTAGGTGTATGTTTTGTTATTGCACTAATTTGTCGGAGTACTCCAGTATGTTCTGGGTGAAACCGAATTCAAGTTTTTTTTTATCGTGGTAAAATCATCAAATGACTCCTAAAATCCACAGTGTCCTTCAATAGCCTTTTACGTACCGGGGTCACGGTAATTCATGAGTCCCGCTACCAGATTTCCAGGGTAGTGATTTTTCTACATCTCAGCTCATTAACTCGGAGATTGCTGGTCGTGCTACAGAATTCTCTGTGATATTAATTTTTGGAATTATTTTGATGAAGATTTGTGGAGTTTGGCATAAATACAAACCGACCTATCAATGGGTGAAATCGAGCTGCTGGTGGATATCCAAAGATGATGAATAGATTTTGTACATCATATTTTTATTAATTTATATTATGTATGTACAATTACAACGATTATTAGACTGTAGTGGTTGAAAACAATACCACTTTTACATATTATTATGAATGAAAAAGCCACATTTGGTTCGACAACATTGGAAAGATTATTACCTAACCACAAAAAAATAAAAGTAGGTATAAATAGGCAGGTATTATGTAAGTGTATTTTTCTGCCTTACGGGAAACTAATAAGTTTGGAAAAAATAAATGGCCGATGGAAAAAGGAAAGTGGTTCCAGCAGTGATGTTTTATCTTGAGAGAATGGCACCGGCGACGTCGGCGGCGCCATCGATCCGACGAGGCTGGCTCCTACATCTACCTACTCTAATAGTACCTACCGTCACGCTAATACCAACCTTTATATGTTTAAAAACATCTTAACTAATAAGTATAAACTTGAAAAAGAGTTTCTTTATTTAAATTTGTTTCGCTTTAATGTCTAAACCGCTGGCTGGATGGATTTTGGGTTTTTTTGGTACATAATGAGCTGTGATCTTGGGGAAGGCACACCGGCGATAACAGCAGGATAAAGATGCTGTTGAGCATCTTGCTAAACATTTTGAGGAAGAGCATTTTATATAGACGAAACAAAATCAACATCGTCTGTGATTCTTTGGACGTAGAGGCTATTGATGAAATTGGGTTGTAGTTTGTTTAAAAATCGACTTCAACTATTTATTGTAAGTGAATCTATTTAATTAGTCAGTGAGAGTATTGAAAAACAATAAAGACTTTTTTTTTAAATATCAAACAATATTAAAAAGATGCATTTTGCACCAAAACTCGGCAGTCAGTTGGGGCTTGTGACGTTATAATGCACTAAAAAATAAACCATGGCGTTTCGTATTGTTCATTCAAAAGCGTCGTGTCTTCGTAGATGGTTTTTGATCATCTATCAGTGTAATTACGTTTTTCAATGGACTAGCCCAACTTAGATTTACATGGCATTCAAAATCAGGCTTCATTCGTTTATAAACAACTGCTATTTTTGTAAAATCAAATCTAAAATGCTAGACAGAACGAAGTTCACCACGAGAGAGGGGGCGGGCGTCGGTTCAGCTGCGTCCTGACGTCATCACCCTCACGCACAGCGCTGGAGGTGGCCTCGTGTGCGTCATGTTCAGCTGATGGTCCGTGTAAATGGCTGCAATGTGGGAAGACTTCTATAATCAGTCTGTAAGGGAAAATGTTCGTTTTAGGAATCATTAATAATGTGTATTTTTCTTTTTGGAAAATAGCTTGTGTTTATCAGAATAAATGTTTGTAAAAGCATCTAGAATCCAGGAGAAATTTCTGTAGTGTTTTTTAACCCTCTGCTTCTCCTGAAAATATCATCAAAATTGCTGAGACTAATGAAAATCCGGAGAATGAAGTAACTGTCGCGAAGCTCTCGTTAGAATGCTAATATGACTGAGGACTTCTACATCTTGTTTTTCGAATAACGTTACAAACAGGCTTACACAATATCTAAAATTCAATAGATATTCATTATCATCATCATCAGCTGATAAATATTCCCACTGCTGGGACAAGGATCTCCTCTCTGTGACCCCGAGTGGGTCCATCCACCACGCGGGCCCAGTGCTGGTTGGTAGATGTCACCATGACTTCGATATTAAGACTATTAACGTCGGAATATCACAGAATAAAATATCTTACAGCTTAGTCTTCAATACACGAAAAATTAAAGCACAGCAAGCGATATTTACATGCGGTAAAAGCATGGAGGTAACTAGCTACTCGTACATTACTGGTCTAACTACGCCAAAATTCCATATAGGTACCCATTTTTTCCCATATCGGGACGTCTGTCCCGGCTGTCATAAAAAATATTTACCTATATCAGTTGGCAGACTGAATGTCTGACAACGGTCTAACGGTCTAACCGTCTGATGTCTGTAATGCGCAGTAATTGGGTTGCGGAGGTGAGAGGTCGGCCAGCCAGACCGCGCTGTTTTAATATTTATTTTCAGCCGCAGACTGAAATCCTGGGCGTCGACCGCCACTGTCCGACGTTTCTTAATTCCTGGCTTTTTATGTACTATTTATATTGCAGGATTATACATATATACATACATTAACTCACTCCTTCTTCCCATGGGGGTAGGGAGAAATTATAGCGCCTGCTACGATCCTAACCTACTCTTTTCGCCTCGACACATTCATATATCTGGTCATACAAGGATGACGATTGCGAGTACTACGGACCCGGCCAGTCTGAAGCACTTCATGATTGTAGGTCTTTCTAGGACGTCCGCTCTCGGCGTTTCTACTCACTTCAATCTGTGACTACTCATACTCATTCTTCATTGCAGGATAATTATATCTCGTTTGTACAGATGGCAGGAAATCAACCTACCCCAATCTGTCAATTTTTCCCAATTGAATAAGAAACTTCTTCTATTCTGATACAGTTGAAAATCTATTAAAGTTTGACAGATTGGGGTAGCCTGTACTACTTATATTGCATCTCATTTCATTCATCATCTCTTGTTATTGTTTTTAGTTTGACGCAAAAGAAAATTATTGTTGCGAGAAAATTCTTTGTTTGAATTATGTTTGCATAAATACTATCATCTGCTACTAAGATATTGCTATGAAAACTACAACTAAATTTTAAACTAAATCCATTGCCGGTTGAACAAGGGTATGCGGTGTTATGAAGCTAACATAACACGCATTGAATGAAACTTCAAGCAATAGTACAGAAATTCCTCACCTGCCGGTATCAGCACATCGTACATAGCTGTTATCAGAGTGAGTGTTATCACGATAACCTCTGTTTTTTCCACTATATTCGACGAACCTGATAACGACAATTATCACAAAGATTAACAACTTTACATTAAGTGGTCGTATTTTAGGAAGTTTCCAAAATCTACTAGAATTTTCTCGCAAAAGGACAATGCACAGAATAACGAATAACGACTCGTTATCTGCCGTCCGTAACGCCCGTTACCAACGCCTTTTGGAACGCCTTAATTGCTTCTGGGAAACAATTTCTTGTTCCTGGTACTGGGATTATTCTGTTCGTCAGAACTTGTTGATTTTCTGGGCTGCTATGAGAAAATTGCATGAACTGAAAATCTTCCTAGAACTTACTAGATCTTAGAGCCTTACTTGCTGAGGGTTTAAGACGGCTACTTTAAGCAATATTCCTAATGATTCACTTGGCAACGTCGTTGGCCATTCTTCAATTATTCATTCACGAAGTGAATCATAAGTGGCCGTTTTAGACCCTCTGCATTACTGAAATGTTTTTATGTCAAACTCAAATTCAAAGCATTTATTTAATTTGACCATTACAGGCAATTTTTAGTTGTCATAAAATCATTTGCTTGAAGCTTCATACAATCCCAGTCACAAGGTACTCGTAAAATGATTTGCAAAAGTTTTGTCGTGATTAGATTAAAGTACTTAAAAGTATTTCAAAAAGGTAGTACGTAATTTACTTTGAATAAGTAGGAAGGGTTACTATGAAGTAATAGAGAAACATTAATTATCAATATTTTTTTTATCGTGGTAAAATCATCAAATGAGTCCTTCCCACCAGGGAACAGGGCGGGAGGGACTGTCAGACTGGTACTGACTAAAATCCACGGTGTCCTTCAATAGGCCTTTACGTAGCGGCGTCACGGTAATCCGGTTATCAGTCTTTAAATTATGTTTATAAATTATGTTTTTACTAAGACTCCGCTGTCCGACTGTCTGTCTGTCGGTCCATCAGTCACCATGCTGTATCTCAACCGTGACAGTAAGACCGTTGAAATTGATAGGCGGTGTCTTGGGTACCCCCTTCCCATACAACAAACGTGTTTTTTTGGTAATTTCAAATATTTATTTTATTCTGTTTTTAGCAACTGAAATACACCGTCTGTCATTATTTTTTGCTAAAAAAAATCATTTTATAAAACTGCCCTGTTCCTTTAGTTGCCCTTTACAGTCCACGGTCGCAGTACCCTGTTTAGATACCCCCGTGAAATACTAGCTCTTTTTAGGGTTCCGTACGTCTGAATACAAAAACGGAACCCTTATAGGATCACTCGTGTGTCTGTCCGTCCGTCGCTTACAGTCAATTATCTCCGAATCTATTAGACCGATTAAATTGAAATTTGGTACACATATCAATTCCTGTGACCCAAACACAGAGGTGTGACGTGAGCAGATGAAATCTGTATATGGGGGGTCATTTTTGGGAGGGAAGGGGAAAATCCCAATCGTGTGGCATATCAAATGAAAGGTCTTTTTGAGAAGATCTTAAATGTATTTTTTTGTAATTTTAAAATAAATAGTTTCCAAGTTATTCAAGAAAATAGACGAAAATTGACCATTCCCCCCCCCTTATCTCCGAAACTACTGAACCTAAAATTTTGAAAAAAATACAGAAATTAGTTTTCTCCTTATAGATTATAGGAAAACCTATAAGAAGTCCATGATATTAAAATAACATGGTAAATCACTCAATATTGTGCGTACCAACTTACATTTTTTTTTAATACGTCATAAATCGTAAACCGCAATTTATCTTTCAAAGTTACAACCAACTTTTATATAATGTTACTTGCTGCTACGGAACCCTTTAAAGGCGAGTCCGACTCGCACTTGGCCGGTTTTTTTTTTGGTTAAATCATCAAATGCCCTGGGTGGAATGAAACGGACTGTCTGACTGGTAATGATTAAAAACCACCGTGTTACTTCAATTGTCCTTTACTTTCTAGGGCCACGGTTACCTGTTTAGTCGGTCCCGTCTCTCAAGGGGCGCTTTATCTGCACCTTTTTTTTTAGCGTGGTAAAATCATCAAATGAGTCCTCCTACCCAGGGCAGGGCGGGAGGGACTGTCAGACTTGTACTGACTAAAATCCAGGGTGTCCTTCAATAGCCCCTTACGTACCGGGGTTACGGTAATTTGCGAGTCCCGCGATCCCGGCAGGCTTTGGCCCTCTACAGGCCCCGTCACTATGCTGACACTCCTTGAGGCGTGCGTGGAACACAACGCGCCGTCGACCCGGGCATGGTCCATGGTCGGACAGCGAGTCGCCCATTACTCGCCGCCCACATGCCCGCGCCTACGGTGGCTGGAGATCGTCTTGCGACGTCTGTCGCCGTGGGCGTCTACCACTGCGGCTGGGGTGGAGGGAGGACGCTGTCCTCTCCCTCACGCGGCCCGCATCATCCTTCGCGAGCATGACTGCTTCGCAGAAGGAGGCGACCGCTTCCCACTCCGTCTCGCCCCGCAGCATGGCCTCTTTATCTGCACCTTAAAGTTAGTTTAATACCCAAACTCTTTTTAACCCCTTCATATTCTAGAAAATGTTTAACTCTGTCCAGTTCAAAGTGAGTTTTTAGAAAACAAAGTTCAGCAGAAACGTGGTCAAAGGAGCATCGAGCTCGATTTCGGCGAAAATTAATATAGCATTTTAATTATGTTGGAAAATATGGCACAGCTTTATGAGGAGGAGTAGGGGGGGGATCGACCTAGATGCTAACTGCAAAGAGATACCAACTTTTTTATTTATTTATTGCAACTAGTCCGTTCTATGTTAGTGAGCAGAAGAAATGTGCTGCTTGTTAGAGTTTCATAACCAAAGAGAAAAATAGGACCCTATTATTAAGACTCCGTTGTCCGTCTGTCTGTCTGTCTATCACCAGGCTATATCTAATGTATCGTGATAGTAGCCCTTTACGCACCAGGGTCACGGTAAATCATAAGTCCCGCGACCCCACCAGGTTTGACTTACTTATCATTCTACTCCATCCCTACAAAAGTTATTATAAAAGCATCATTCAAATATATTAGTATTTTGATCCATCCGGTACAAATTACACCGACCGCTTGAACGCTTGCTACGGCGTAGGCGATCACTTGACTTTCACAAATTGAGCATTAACGCAATTTTAAAACTAGTAACGAAAGCACGCCTTGAATGATTGCCACTTTGAAATTTTAAATATTACGCTTTCATAAGAAAAAAAAAATTAATATTGTAAATAAATTTTTATTGTATTTCATAAGTTAAATGTCTTGTACGACTTAAAACAACCCCAGTAAAAATAGTAATAGTTAAAAATACATAACATATTGGGGTGACAATACGCATATTTTTTTGTTTAAACTTTGTCCAAATCTGGGTAATTCTTCTGTGTTGTAGGTGTTGCCCCACTCTATGAATTTCTCCTGTGTCATGTGTACGTTTGCTAACATTTGAAGTCAGATACACGAACAGTCAGCCTCGGAACAGCTACTAGTAGGTCATACAAATATTTAATCCGTGTGGGAATCGAACCTGCGACACGCAGCGCAGCAGTCAATCCACTCAACCACTGTGCCAAACGTGCCGTCATTTATAAAGCAGCTTGAACCAGCTGCTCCGTATTCAGATCAGCGAATGATTGTAGTTGTTCCGTCTATTTTCAACTGTATTGCAATTTTACTCAGAGTTTGGAATGTACAATCGACAAAGTTGAATCATGATCCACCATGAGCTTATATTCTTACAGACATTCAAATACAATTAGGTCTACATTCGCTTAAACACACATATCCATAGTTACGACTTTGATCTTTGTCAATTTGACGGATTCAAACGATTTATTGTCAAAATGGGTCATGATTCAACATTGTCTACTCAAATAATAGTAATAATAAGGTTCTTTTTTCCGAGTTGCGGGATTGTGTTAGGGGTCGCGCGGCTCCACCCGTGGTCGCGGGACTCTATAAACAGGTAACTTTGACCGGAACGGACTATTAAAGGAACACCGTGGATTTTAGTCAGTGTGAGTCTGACAGTCCCATCCGCTTGCACACAGGGCGGGAGGACTCCTCATTTGATGATTTTACGACGTAAGAGAGTAGTAGTACCAATAATAGAGAGAGACAAAAGAGAGGAGGGAACCTTGAGATAGTGTCGCGAAACGTCACTGTCAGTAGTTAAGTGAATACCAAAGTGTAGTTTCGTCGCTGGAATGTGGCAATGCTGCAAACAAGGCTATATCTTTAGGGATCAGCACTACTGCAGTCGCTGTTAGTAAACAGTTAGGAATAGTAGTGGTCGGGGTATAGTTTTTTTTACGTATCAATAAATAAATAAATATTCCACAACTATCACATAACGCCATCTAGTCCCAAGCTAAGCAGAGCTTGTGTTATGGGTACTAGACAACTGATAAACATACTTATATATTTCTAAATACATACATATAATAGATAAGTTAAACCCAGACATCAGAAGATAAATAAAGAAAATAAATAAATAAATAAAGATCGCAATGGCAGGAAGGACTTAGGCCACAAGCCAAAACATCCATTTACAGCTATAACATTTATGCATACCAGAACCTACCTATGACGTCATATCATAGTGTACTGACGTACGTATAGTAAACAAGTTTGATACCGGCCGGCCAAGTCAAACTTATTAAAACTGTATTTCTTCCACATAGTCTACAGACTACTCGTACATATAAATATTCAAGTGCTGATATACTTGAGCATTCACTTGTAACAGAAAATGAGCATTCGCCGTTTTTAATTCCCCAAACATCGATACGAACATTTTTACGATCTTTCTAGCGAACGCTCTAGTGGGTGATCGTCAAAAAATAGTTTTCTCTTGAAAATGTCAGACTTGATAGTCGGCTCGGCAAAAAGTTCGGCAGAACGCTCGTTAAACAAACAGAAAAGACGTAAGACGCAAACGGGGCGCGGACATTCGTCTGTACAGCGTCCCTTTCATACAAAATGCATAGAAGCGTCGCGATGCAAAATATAAAGAAGAGTCGGGTCGCGGGCGCAACGCTTTTACGCCTGTTTTGCGCCTGTTCGCGACGCGTCCTCTTCTAATGGGCCTATCGCATGCACACGTTTTACCACAGTTTTGCCTGCGCAAGCTTCTCGCATAAAAAAACAATACACGGTCGGCAACATTGAACGCCCAAAGACACACAGGCAAGTACGCGCAGGCCGAGCTGGCGCAGGCAAAACTGTGGGGAAACTTGTGCGTATGGTAGGCCCATTACGTCTCTTCTGTCTGGCCTGCGCTTTAGGATGCTCGCTAAAACGCTCTCGTTTGGTTTTCTTTAATGTAACATTCGTAAGGATGCTCAAGTCTATCAGCACCTTTATGTTTAGTTATTTTCCTATTGGATAGCGTTGTACGGACTAAGTCTAGGCGATGACATCATCACGGTTATTCCGCTGCGCCCGCGCATAATGACTGAAATCTTGTTGGTAGGTGCTCGATAATGATAGATTTTTTGATCTGGCTATATAATGTTAGCCGTGCGGGTCGTTATTTTAGGTTAAGCCAAGCTTCGCTAGGTCTGTCTGTGGATTGATGACCACCAATACATCGAGGCTGTTGGTTTCGACTTTCTTAACAGGACCGACAGTCTGACAACCAGTCTTATTAAGGGAGGTACCCATTAACATTAACGAACTTCTGTTTAGTGTTTTGTTAGTGCTTTAGCAGGTTTCAATATACCGTATACGGAATACTTTATCTTATAAATTTAGCACAGCTTATCTGACAGATAGCAATAATGTTCCCACAATTCTGGAAGCGTAGCTCTTTTTTAGACATTGTGACAAGCAGTTTTACGGTTTTAGACAAGTCTTGGCATCAATGAGGTAACTCTGTCTGACCGGGTTCACGATGGTCATATTTTAGAATCTACCACCTAAGTTCGCTGCCCAGCGGTGGATATTTCAGTCACGACGCGAACCGTGTCAAAAAAGTAACAGGTTTGAAGGAGAATTTGAGCGTTTATATACTTCTTGTATGAAGATTCAGTCAGGTTAATCTAAGGTAAGATTGGTCCCCGTGACTAAAGACAGACCAAAAAACTAGTATTATAAACTTCTCACTATGCTGTCAATAGCCTAGGGGCGCGGAACTCACGAATTACCGTGACCCTGGAACGTAAAGGGCTATTGAAGGACACCGTGGATTTTGGACTCATTTGATGATTTTACCACATTACGACATTTGTCGTAGGACTGTCTCATCAGGTAACCGCGACCCTGGAATGGAAGGAACACCGTGAACCTATTGAAGGAACACCGAGGACTTTAGTCAGTACGAGTCTGACAGTCCCTCCCATCCCGTCCAGGGTGGGAGTACTCATTTAATGACTTTACAACGATAGTTAATAAAAAAAAATGCTGTCACTAGCTGCAAACTCATTCCTTTCTCGCACATACCGTCACTAGTCAGCAGTGTAATGACTAAGCGATAGAAACTCATTGTTGGCAGCTTGACCGCACATTCACTTCAAGACGTATGAGTGACGTCATCAATATTGAAGTCACCTGTCATCATTAAGGTGATGATAGTGTGACGTTGATCACTTTGGCAGTTTATTGGATGGGTATTGCGCACCTAGTTTTAAAACCTTTGTCATACAGACAGGCGTGACGAATGCGAAGCGTGACGTTTTCATTTGTAATGTATGGAATTGTTTGAATCCAGTCACATAGAAAAGCGAAAGCGATCCGATAGCGTGACAGAACTATCGGACTGACGTCTCGCTTCGGAAACGCTTCGCTTTCGCCTGTCTGTTTGTCAAAAGCATAAAAGCTCGTTCACGACTTTGGTCTAAGCGGTAAGCGGAGAGACGGACGGTGGCGTGTTCATTTGTTACATTACAGGCAAATAAAGATTATTCTTATTTAAGTTAAAAGTGATTAGGTTACTTCTAGGCAAGCGTGCTTCACCGTCGACCACATCATCGCTCACCACAAGGCGAGATAGTGGGCAAACACGAAACGATCTTTAAATAAAAAAACGATGGGTTGCACTCTGGGAGTGCCGGCAGAAGTGAAAACTTGAATAGTAGAATAGTAATAAACACACACGAACATTCGCGCAAGCGCCCTACGCCGTCTTACGAATTTTTGATCAGGTCACGTGTCCTGACGCGAGTTTAACATTTTTTACCCATTCCAAAAAATTTGCGCCGCCAAAGAAGTTTTCACTTCAAAACAACTATTCAGAACTAACAGAAGTTAGGTGAAAATTAATCATTAATTAAGGTTTTTTAGTAAAGTCTGGACAGCTCCACTTACACTCTGATTACGCGAATTACCCTCCAGGGAGTCAAGAAACATCTTACGTAAGTACTGTCGATTAAGCGTCACGTGTACCTACATCGTGTTTCAGTTTCAGGAAACCTCGACGAAACTTCAGCGTAATTTTTGTGGCGGAAAATGTGTCCAGTTTTGTGACGAAATAGCCACAATGTTTTACTGTCAGTTTTGTGTGCCTGTCAGTCTCGTACTGACTAAAATCAAGGGAATCTTTCCTTAAAGAACCCTTTATGCTCCAGGGTCCATGACCCTGAATAGACAGTCCCGCGACCCCGGTAGGCTTTGGTCTTAGAAGCTCCTTTGAAGTGCGCGTGGAACACGAATCGCTGTCAACCCGGGCATATGTTCGTTGAAGGTGCGGTAAAATCGAGTGAAAAATAATTCAATACATTATTTATGTGTTTAAGTCTAGTGTCTGTAGTTCGGTCCATACTCCAGTAAGCTCGGTTTAAGTACACCAGTCCATTTCTTTATTTTTTGCTTAAGTATTTTTATACATATTATGCCGATTTTAATCACTGCCATCATGACAATCATGTCAAATTAAAAGTGAAATAATTGTAGAATGACTGTAAATACAGTGACAAATCAAGCTATAGAAATCCAGTATAATTTGAACTCGCTTTGTATTATCTTCAAATACAATGTACGGCCATTTTAAATTAGTCATCTATAGTTTCATTAGTCGCTGAGCGTATATATATTTTTTTACAGCATAATTATGTGTTTCATCAAGGCACCGTAGGAACAATTTTTATCTTCGGAAGAAAAGACAAAATGGCAGAAAAATATTTTCACGGTTTTAAGCAATGTTTAAAATATAGAAAAGGACATTTTCAGTTTTCATTCCTCAATGGTCTACGGATTATACCATACCGTCTAATTTAATAGAAATAACCATGAAATAACTGTCTATTCTTGGTAGAATAGAGATAGAATTGACGTTTGGATAGACTTTGCGTAGAGGCTGCAGCACTAACTGCTTATGTTCTGATTCTCGCTCAATTTGTATGTATGTAATGGTGGTATGGAATTGTTGATGATGTTTATGTCTCACGTCTGTTGATGGTGGTTTGAGGTCGACATCTCTTGTGTTGAGATTGTACTTATACGTAGAACTAGATTCTCCGACTGTATTTTGACTTTAATTAAGGAAAAGTATTAAGGTGGGAAATGAAGGTGGAAACATTCGTGTCGTAGAGTGTCGTGACGCGCCAGAAGCATTCAGTTTCATGCATTTCTTAAGATAGATCCACACTGATACGAATGTCGTATCGTGTCGTGACGCGCGACGCTAAATGTATGAATCTGAATGCTTCTGGCGTGTCACGACACGACACGACACTGAAGTATGTTCGCACATTTGTGCATGGGTGTTGCAACAGCATTGTGCAAAAAAAAATGAAAAAACTCTGCCTCGACTGGCCGTGACGTGACTTACGACGCAACTTAACCCACATTCGCACGAGCGCTTTTATCTGGGCGTTAAAAAAGCGTCGAAAAAGAACAAATGCATGATGCATTTGTTCTTTTTCGTCAGCGCTTTTAAAGCGCGGTGCTTTTTTTGAACTGCATTTATTTTTAAGTGCTGGGCGGTGAACTCATCGCTTTTTTAGCGTCCTTAAAAAATGGCTCGTGCGAATTATTCGAAAGAAACAAATGACATACGAATTTGTCCCTTTCTTGAAAGTCTTCATAAAGCCTCATTATTACTATTCATGAAATTGCATGCGAGTGGTTTTAATTCGTATCGCCTGAGGTCGTGTACGAAACGTACTGTCACGTCAACAATAGTTCTTCTCCGTCGAAACCCTTTCACGGAACTCTTCAAGTTGTGTTGGCCATACTTTTAATAAAAGGTAAGCGATAATTAAGTTATAAGTCAAGTGCAGCTTCTTACAGCTTGAATCTTAAACTTGCGGTAAATGTTCTATAGTTCTACGAAGGAGGCTGAAAGTATTAATAATTTTTACTTTTTTATTTATCGTGGATATATCATCAAATGAGTCCTCCCCCTGGGCGGGATAGGAGGGTCAATCAGACTCGTACTGAGTAAAATCCACGGTGATACTTCAATAGCCCTTTAGGCTGTATACAGAAAGAAGCTGGAAACTTATAAGCGCTTACCGGCGCTTGACAGCGCTGATCCGTTCTACACAAAGGAAGCAGGTTGAAGAAGACCAAGCAAGTTGTTTATTAATTTTAAACGTGCCACCGTTTGACCCAGCGCTGACCAGCGCGTGTTGAAGCTTTTCGGAACTTATCGGCACCGTTCAGTGCTTATCGGTACACGTTCAATATATTTTCCTGCGCGGGTTACCAGCGCTGTCAAGCCGGTAAGCGCTTATAAGTTTCCAGCTTTCTTTCTGTATACAGCCTTACTTTCCAGTAAAACTGTCCATCTACCTCTATGTAGATAGAGAGATAGTTTAACTTCAGAAAATGAAAGCTTAAAAAGAGTATTACTAAAAACAATCTTCCATAAAATTAAAAAAAAAAACTGTGATCTCTAGATCACAAACTTTTTTGTGATGTGTGTATATTTTAATTAATAAATAACTTTTTATTAAACACAGTTACTATTTTAAAGGTAAGATGGGACATTAGAATCGTACCCTACAAATGCTGACAAGCGCCCCCTAGCGGCGTCGCACGTAATGCCACGCAGGGTAGTTAGTTATAATACGAGATATGTCTATCTACCCTTTTGCGGATTACTGGCGTGGCGAAGTGTATGTTAAAGTATATAGTAAATAGACCCTTAGCATAGATAGTACTGAAAATATACTGAGTTAATCTTCTATTGCGAATTCAATGGAAGGGCGGACAGAGAAAGGTGCATTACCTACTGAGGTGCCAAGAGTTATGAAGAGATTGATTATCATATTATCCTTTTTTTTTACGTGGTAAAATCATCAAATGAGTCTCCCACCCAGGGCAGAGCGGGAGGGACTGTCAGACTTGACTGACTAAAATCCACGGTGTCCTTCAATAGCCCTTTATGTACCGGGGTCACGGTAATTTGTGAGTCCCGTAACCCCGGCAGGCTTTGGCCCTCTACAGGCCCCGTCACTGTGCTGACACTCCTTGAGGAGCTCGTGGAACACAACGCGCCGTCGACCCGGGCATGGTCCATGGTCGGACAGCGAGTCGCCCATTACTCGCCGCCCGTATGCCCAGGTGCTAAAGAACAAATAGTTTTACAAGGATATTTTGGCGTTACAATGATATGACTGGCAGAGATGATATAGACCAAAAATAAAATTTAGAATCATTTCATATTTATGTACCTATTTTTCAAATTTGAATCATGCTCCAGTTTTACAATAAATCGTTTAAACCCAAGACGTAGATACACAAGATAACAAAGATCAAAGTAGTTACCATGGATATATTTATGTTTACGCGAATGTGGTCCTTACTGTATTTGAATGTCTTTAAGAAAATACGAGTAAGCTTGATGAGTTAAAATTTGTAGATTGTACATAAATGAAAGGGGTTGAAACTGTTGGAAGATTATCTTGTTGATGCCGACTATTTTTTTAAATGGTTTTTTTTATGCTCAAAAAAAACGCGAGTCCTGTATCTTTCAAAACAAAATAAAATGGAGGAAGTAGGCAGGCAAAATTTGACAAACCCCTTTCTTACTGACCTCATCCTACACTCTTCCACAGTATTCATACCAAATTACTCCAGAATCGAACCCACAACCTCTACCAGTCTACACCTCTACTCTCCATAATAAAATACCCCTTCTGCTGCTGACATTGCGAAGCAAAAGGGATATTCCATGAATAGCATATCAATGGTAAGCGTGATACGTCACAGAGTAAGTAAGTACTGGAGTACCGACACCATTGAGACAAAGGGAGGCTTTGACTGCTTCCAGGAATCCTTTGAGCTCCACCTGTTACTGTAGCGTTTTGTTCCGCTTTCGGTATATCCAATACTAGTTGTTGCCAGCTGCTTCGCCCGCTACAACTTGAAAATTATACCAAATGCGGGCGGCGAGTAATGGGCGACTCGCTGTCCGACCATGGACCATGCCCGGTTCGACGGCGCGTTGTGTTTCACGCGCGCCTCAAGGAGTGTCAGCATAGTGACGGGGCCCCCTGTAAAGGGCCTAAGCCTGCCGGGGTCGCGGGACTGTCGAATTGCAGTGACCCCGGTACGTTAAGGGCTATTGAAGTACACCGTGGATTTTAGTCAGTACGAGTCTGACAGTCCATCCTGCTGCCCTCTGCCCTGGGTGGGAGGACTCATGTGAAGATTTTACCACGTAAAAAAAGGGGCATTTAAATTCGGGATATAAAATATCCTATGTGTTAATACAGGTTTTAAACTATTTGTGTGTACAATTTTATCCAAATCCGTTCAGGAGTTTTTGCGAGAAAGAGTAGCAAACATACATACATGCGCACAAACTTTCGCATTTATAATGTTAGTTTATGATACATAGTGGTGACTACTTTTATTGGGGTGATGCCCAATCTCCCCAAGTTCCCCAAAATTGATTTGGGACCACCGTTGGCGCAGTGGCCGGGCGGTCGACTTCTGCGTTGCATGTTGCGAGTTCGATCCCCGCACGGAAGAAATATTTGTATGATCTACAAGTAGTTGTTCCGGGTCTGGGTGTTTGTGTATGTGAGTTTGTATGTCTGAAAACGCACTCACGAAACAGTTGAAAATCGTAGTGTGGGGCAATGTTTTAACGTATTCTTTGACGCCCTTTGAATTTTTTTTCTTTTAATTTTTTGTACATATTACTGGTAAGTTTTTATTTATAGTTTGTATATAATATAAGTATAGTAGTTTATTAAATAAAGTGATACAAGGACATCGAAAAATATTTCAATTCTATGAAAAAATACCTAGCTTCGTCCTTCAGGTTTCAAAGCTGTAACCTTATCTCGAACTACATCACTTACAGTATTTTTAAAACATTAACACGTAGGTACTCCTTGGACTTGCACTTTCTTATCGTCCCCATTGTCCCTACCCGTGACCGGGGGGACACAATCAGGTACCTGCCAACTGGCTTCGAAGCTTACAATATGACATAAAGACTTCGCAGGTAGTACTTGCAAGTCCCAACCTGTCAGTGCGTGGGCGTATTTTTTTCAGAGATTTGGATCACAGGTTTTTAGAACATTTTTGGTTGGTTATTTTTTTTTAGATTGTAATACCTATCTGAAGGTACTGTCAGACTCGTACTGAGTAAAATCTACAATGTTCCTTTAATTGCCTTTTACGTTCCAGGGTCATGGTTACCTGATGAGAAAGACCCGTGATCCCGGAGATAGTCCCGTGATCCCGGAGATAGTCCCGTGGCCCCGGGGCTCATAGGTTTTAGGCCATTTTTGGTTATTTTCTTTTTTTTAAATGGTTCAATCATTAAAATTCCTGCCTTGGTTGGAAGGGAAGGGACTGTCAGACTCGTACTGTCTAAAATCCACCGTGTTCCTCCAATTGGCCTTAACGTTCTAGAGTCATTATATATCTTATTAGACAGGCCCGCGTCCCCTGTTTGGTCTCTTGTGCTGATTTTTTGTTCAAATTTTCAGTGCTGCAATGTAAAATTTAAATAAATGAAAATATATTTCTTCAAGTGAACAGTTGAATGTAAAAGATTCTTGTGTATATTTTCATAAGGTTGCATTCCTCTAAATCAATAATTTATTCATATTTTTAAGTTAGAAAGTGCACTGACGCATATACGTCATATTAAAAAACAACTTTCCAAATGTTTTTTAGTATGAAAATGTAACTTTAAAATATAAAAATACAACTATCATTGTTAAATCATTATAGGTATGTATTTTTATTGATAATTTAAAGAAAATGAGACATAATTATTGCGGAATATTTATTATTTATTATTATTTATTGACATTTGACCTAGAAAACTAGAATAAAGACTAAAGTTAGTTTTTAGTTTATTGGCTTATTGTTCTTTATTAATTTTTTACATTTATTTTATATATTTTATAAAAATATGAAAAATTGCTGTCTACCAGCATCGGGAATAGGGTCCGGTCTACCGGGTGGTCTGGAGCCTTAATGTCAGTATTAAAAAGAACATTTCACAAACTTTTCAAACTATGTGTGAATATAACATAGATTTAAGATAACTGCCTTTATGGTCATATCATGTGCTTTATGAAAAAAAAAAAACAAATACATTTTTTGCAACCGTAGAGCACAACTTGAAACCTACCAACATCATCAATGGACCACAGATAACGAGCCCACAGCCTGTAGGATCCCTAGCCCTCCGACTCTCCGGGTGTAATGACTTCCATTCGTTAGGGAGACGTACACTCAACAACACTTCACATCCTCAACTGATCCACAAAAGCCAACCTTATTGCTAACAAATAAAGTTGCTAGCAACGTGTTATTGTTAGAATGAAATGTTGTGTATTGTACTTGGTACGGAGGAAGGGAGATATACGGTATTATTAGAAGTTTAGGACGGAGGGTACGTCAGACATATCAATGGGGCTCTATTTTTACGATTATTCCATGATTATTCATTTTATCATCGACATGAGAGCTCTGATTAAGTGATTTAGCTCTACTAATCAATGGAAACGTCTAAACAACTTCTTTTAGTACTATGCCAGTAGCTAATAAATGGATAAATATTATTGTACACTTGGAATTTCAATTTTCGTATCATCGCTGAGTTTAAATTGAGTTGCACTTTTATTTAGTCTTTACTATGAAATAGTGATATTTGCTATTTATAAAATTTTTTCATGTCATTCTTTTGAGTGAAGTTTTACATCACAATCTTCATTCGAAATGCTATGAAATGGATTATGTCCGAAACTATATTATACATAAAACTATCTTTAACAAAATGTTTTACCACACTAGGAACATCTCTTGTATCATCAGTGCATTTACAAACATCTAAACTCACATACACAAACACCCGGACTCAGAACAACAACTTGTAGATCATTCAAATTAATATTAGGTTCCGTGCAGGAATCAAACCCACTGCGCCAACCGTGTCGTCAGTCCGACAAACTTTCCAAAATCAAAACTGTAAAATCTCTATTTGACCTCAATTTTAAAGTTCACAGTATTAGATTGACTTTAAAGCATTTCAGCGGGTCTAAAGGAGTCTGGCAGGATCATAATATGAATTGCGTTAAGGATTATTAATATTCCATTTTACGAATCACAGATATTAATTTTATTAATAATTTAATATTTTCTTTATTCGACATTTAATCTTATATTTATTTTTTAAATATTTGAATGTATAAATAAATTTAAAATTTTAAATAATAACATTAATATAATTATTATCCTGTTAAATTGGCCCTTTTCCTAGTTTTAAAAGCAATGACAAATACTAGTTACCTACTACTTACTTTATGAATTTTATTTCACACATAAAAAAATGGCGTAGTGAAACTGCGTAGTACGCAGTACCTACTGTATTGGTACTGCGTAGTACGCAGTACTGTGCAGTTTTGCGTAGTTAGATCGTATACCCGTAATCTGTTTACACCAACATTATACGTCATTTAATTTTTGTCGAAAGAAAAACTCTCACAGAGACTTGAAATTCCAACAATGCACAATTAAATTTAGGCAAGACAATCATTAAGAGTTGGTTAGATTTCGTGAAAACGGCTATAATTACGAACCTTACTTGTCATAGACGTTTCTTCAACATAATATTTATTTTATTTAACAATCTGATATTTCATTAATATATAATGTATTAATACGTAGGTAGTAGGTACCACTATGAAGTCCTATGTATTTTTGTCCAATTTATACCTAATCTAGCGCAATTTCGAAATAAAATATCCTTCCTAGACTTTGTGATTTAAGAATAATGTAGATTTCTGATGGTGAAAGAATTCTCAAGATTTGTTCAGTAATTCTAGAGATTAAATCCTACAAATAAACTTACAAATTTTACCTCTTTATAATATTAGTACAGATAAACAAAGACATTCATAAGTCCGTAGTGCATTCTACTTGTCTATGCGTTCGTTCTGTCAGTTAACGTGTGAAAGTTGTTGCGTTTCCCGCGCTCAGAGTTTTGGCGGGAACCGTCTCGTAATAAATAAGACACGCAGTGGCGCCACCTAACGGCGATGAGCCGTAGTCAATGTCTTTGTTTTGAAGTTATTGTGTAGGTAGGCAGAAGTAGGTATCTATATAGTCAAAGTTAGTTCGATCAAACTTTTGTTTGAGTACAGTTCCTAAACAGATTTTAATGCCTTCTTTTTCTGCTAAATATTTGGACAGACCTGTGTTTCAAGGCTAAAACATTCCATTAATTCAAAACTCTAACATAGTTTAAAATGCCGGAATGTTTTACTCCCAAATCTCTACTTATTTTGTCAAATAACTTTGAAACTGAGCTTCGTAATACAATTAAACAGATAGGCATCTACGCATTACTATGTAAATGCTACGGTTAACGTAAAGTACGATCGGAGCTATGTACGAGTGTAGTAAGTACGCTGTGCGCCACAACGAGCGCTCTTTATTCATTATGGTTCACACATCACGACCTTATGATCACGTAATGCCAAGTCCGACGCGGAAAACTTAATTCGCACTAAGCTAAGAGCCGATAGGAAGCGCGACATCTATGAGCGACCACGCAAACTTCAGCGAACTGAAATGCGTTTACGATCCTTATTATCGGCAGCCGTAATACTACAAATTTAGTTCTTGCCCTACAAAAAGCGTTTCTCCTTTCATAATAATAAGAATACGTCGAGTCGGTCGGTTGGCGCGCTCGCTCGTTCGATACACACGGACGCGGCGCGGTGAAGCTGTGTGCGGCACAGTGCGCAAGTGTGCGCGCGTCCCCCGCCTCCTCCGCGCGCCCTCGCCTCCCCCCGCAGCCCGGACGACCGCGCGCCGCGCGCCCACCGAACGTAGCTTTCTGTTCACTTATATAACGACATACATATATAAGCGTGGTAAATAATATACGCTGTGAATAGCGAGCTATGTGCTGCCACCTAGCGGCCCGGACCGACAGCGCCGCCACAGACTACATTGCTCTGTTTTCAGATTTTCTTTTCGTTTGACACCATGTTTGTGGACCATAACTGTGAAATTATTATTTTATTATGAATTGTTGATGATTTTGGGAGGAAGGGTTTTAAGAATAACGCGATGAGGTTTAAGGTTGTCGCATGTCGTCGCGTGGGGTTGGAATCGGTCTCTGTGCGACAGTTTGACGTTTAGGACGGGAGTTGCGCCGAGTTTTCAATAACAATTCAAATGGCCTAGGGTTCGTAGCGGCGTAGCACGCACTCGTTGATGTCTTTTGCAAAATAAGAGCAATTAAGACGTCGCGGAGTTACGAGTGCTACGCAGTTCACGAACTGGACGCGTCACTTGTAAATATGTTTATGTTGTCGTTCGTGTTGATGTGCAATGTATTTAATGTTAAAAAATATCATGTTTTTGTAGTATAATGTTCCATTTATTATTGTTGTTGTAAACGATTAAGAAAATAACCGTATTCGTCTACAATAAATAGTTTTTCTAAAGATTCTTATACATCTTTTGCTTGTGGTTTTCACAGAATATACTCTTGTTCTTGTTCCGTTGAAAGTACGACCGACTCTCCGAGCTGGTTTTCTCCGTGGCTCGAGTTGCTTGCGTCAAAGTGGCTTTACTCGAGAAGTCGAATGAAACTCGAGCGAATCTACGAATGGTAGAATGTTTCGAGCAACCAGCCATGACTATGCGACGTGTTGCGAGCGACAGAGCAACAAACATATGGCCGCCATCTTTAATTTAATGTCATTATGACATTGCATTGTTTGATGTTTCGTTTCACTTTTCTATGAAGAATTTGGGAAATTCTTGCATTAAAGTAATGCTTTGTGAGATAAGTGGTAATTTGTTTATGAAATCATTTTCTTGTAATCGCTAATTATGATGAAGCAGAAGTTGGGTTTACTAGTGAGAATAAATAATTTTAATGAATTACAAATAATGTAATATCTAATTGTCCATTAGCTAATGGTCGTTAGTAGGTACTAAAGATTAATATGACACATATTAAAGGGAATATTTGTGACCAAAGAGTAATGGTTTCTTTCTAATGTTGTCCTGTGAAGTATCTAACTCAGATATCGAAGTGGCTATATTTAGAATGGTTTCATCACTTCGACAAAAGAACCACACGTTGAATTCCCAAAACTCGCACAAGTGTATTTTTAATGAGCGCACAATTATTTTGGCGCTACATCAGTTCTGTTCAGTTTTTCAGCAAACCTAACCTTTGCCATTAACACGCGAACTCGAATCGTTACCACTCGCGTGACTCAACTGCGGGAGAATAACTCACGGAGTTCCGATACTCTTCGTTCCACTGGTTTCTTGAGGTCACTCTAGAAGTCACGTTGCAGAAACAACGCGATGAACTGTAAAAAGTCTTGAAACGCGTGTTTCGTTTGCTCGTGGTAGAATTTTTGGGCTAAGTTACTACTACGGTGGTAAAACTCACGCTCTTATCGTTTTGTGTGAGATTTGCTTAGAGAAAGGTGAAGGTGGGTGAGATATCGCGTGAGTTAGAGAACCGTAGTTGCTTGTTATGTTCGAGTGTTCGGATAGAGGCCGCTACAGAGCGTCGACTTTGAATGATAGTCAGCGACGGACCGAATGAAGGGGAATGACATCTTTTTCGGACTTCGCCGCATGTTGTTGCCAGATGACAGGCTAAAAAAACTGTTTACGTATACAACGCTGGCCTACCTCCGCGGCCGGCGTCCTGTTGATATGGAACACGCGATGTAAGCCGCTGTAAACACTCCAACTAGTGTTGCTGTCGTGCTAAATGTATTTTCGAGTAGGTATGAGTATGAGTCGCTCTATTAGATTAATTTCTTGCGTTGTTTATTCCAGTACGAAGCGAATTGGTGACAAATAGCGTTTGTAGTGCCTAACAGTTTCAATTTGTTTGTTTATTTATAGTTTTTGTTTTGTTTACAAAGTTTGGAAAGTTAAGGAAAAAAATAGAAGGATTCATATGTATGAAGAACTCTACATTTGATATCGAAAATGACAACAAGACAAAGAAATATCCATGACTCATCCACGTTGGCATACAGTCAACAAGTCAGATAAGTTTGTCAAAGTTCTTCCAACTTGTTGCAGCAAGTCATCATCAGCAATGCCGTGACCTGCAGACCCCTCCGTGGTCAGTCAATTCGCTAACCATGGACTTGTTTCGCGATTAGCAATACATCGAACTGTCCACGCCAATCAATTCTAAACCCTAACCGCAGGGCACAAGGCCGCATTCAAGTCGTTATCACGCGCAGTGATAACACGTCGACTCGACGCACTCATAAATGAAAACATATGTTTACAATCACACGGGCCGCTCTATCGAGACGACGACGCTTCGAGATCAACTCGTGCAAAAATAGGTTAACAGCGTCGCGCGGTGGAGCGTCGCCGTTTCGTTGACGAAAAAGAGGCGTTATTTCAAAATACCTATTTCGGAATTTCAGGACCGAAATCAACTTCATAACAATTAACGATACGACCCCCGCCTCTAAATTCCTCGCCCCGAGCGTGCCCGCTATACGTGGCGGTACGACGCCTTCGCATAGATAGAATAGAGAGCGGTTTCGGAACGCACCCGCACAGGCGCGCGCCTGTGTGCGCCAGTGTGCGCGGCCGTACACGGGTGTGCGCGCGTATCCGTGCACGCGCACACACGCGCGCCGCCGGTGAGCGCTGTTCACCGCACTCTGTGAGCGCAAACAACCATCTATAAGGCCACGCTATAGCTGACGGAGGGACGAGCCGCGCCACGAGCCGGTTACATATTTGGGTTTTTCTTTGTTCATGTTTATATCTAGGTAGCGACACAAATGTTGGAGAAATGAACGCGTATGCGCGCTTTGCGTACAGATGAATTTTAGTACAGCGTGTTATACCATGTAAGACTAGACTGTTTTTCAGTGATTATTGTAGTTTTATAAATAAATTAAATTACAAAGTTTCATTCGATTTAATTATTTCACAAGTGTACGCTTTTACATAATTTCGTTTTGGTCTGTTATTGTGATATTTGCCATTTTGCGTATTATTGAGGTAATTGGCTTCCGGATGCTTTACTGTGTCTCTTGATTTACATTACAACCTTGGAATATTTTTATTTTTACATAATTCACAAAATCCGTTATCTACCTTGTGAAAAAACTTAGTAACTTGTTGGTATTTCGTGCACCAGAATTTCAATCCTTAGTAGTATTAATTAAATTAGTTAATAAAGAACAAATAAATAATTTACCAGAACCAGCATAATATTGTGTTGTAACACAACAATAACTTGGAAGGACAACATTAAATAGTTTATTTGTTCATCGAAACTAATTTGTTTTCCAAATACGAGTACCATTAAAATATTAATTCACTATTTGAAAATTACCACTATGCCTATACAAGTAAACTAGCAAATGTTTTCAATGATTTATTAAGCGTTGATTTATTTCCCATTTTACTATCAAATTTTTTTTTAGCATATCTTATAAGTACTTGGAAGTGGTCGATTTAGATGTTTAAACAAAAGACCATAAAAATATTCCAGTTTACAGATATTTTACTCCGGCATAGGATTCATTTGGATTTTTTGTAGGTGATCTAATAGATATTTTGATTTTAAATAAAATAAAACTTAATCATGGTCAACTCAAGAGTTTTGTAGTCCATTAAATACTTAAAGAAACCTTTTCTATCGTTTAATGTTGATTTATTTTATAAGAAAAAATTAAAAATAAAAACACTTTTGTTCCTAAGTTTTAAATTAATAGGCAATAAAATTTTAACTACAATAAATACGGACGTTTGGTGTTTAGAATAATTGAAGTTTCAAACTTTTACATTATAAAAATGTATTAAATAGACAACCCGTACATAACACGTAATTGTTTTTATCTTATGTCAGAAAAGTACTTAAGAAGGGAATAACTTCATTCTAATTCAGTTTTTATGAAAAATATTTTATTGGTTTTAAATTATTTTTCTAAAAAAGTAAATTGTATGCAATATTTAATGTTACTATATTAGATGAGGTATTTGGCGCTAAATTAAGTTACGTAGCAAGGTTTTAAAAAATCTGCGATTTTAAAATTTTCGGAAAAAATTGAGACACATGACATACCCCATATAGCTTCAAGGAAAGCTTACCCTATACTTTATATTTTAACAAAAGAACCGAATCCATAACTCTTTCTACAAGATTAAAAAATCGAAAATAAACTTCCCATACAAACTAAATAGCAAAACCGTATACCGGCTTGAGGCGCGGCGCGGCCGGTATATTTCCGACATAATACCGCTGCGTCGAGCGATTACTACTATATATTCTATATACATTTAATAGCTATACAGGCGCGCATAGAACTGGCCGTACTTATGTGAGCGCTACGTGGCGCGCGCTCGCAGCGCTGTAGCGCTTCACGACTTGCGATCGTCTACCGAAACTTGGTTGTTCAGCGCTGCAGCGCAACGCTTTCTAGGTAGCCGGCTTATTATTATCGTAGATTGGCGTCGGCGCAACTACACGGCGTTAGAAGGACGTTCCGTTTTAAATATCAGGTTTTATTATTATGAAGAGCGGCGCAGCGGAGTGCGGACGGCGCGGCGGACGGTTGCGTGCGATAACATTTGACATTCGTAATTACTCGAGCGCGGACGCGGTGCGGCGCAGGCGAGGCCGGCTCCGCGGACATTCCGCCGGAGTCCGTGGGGCCGGACAAAGAGGTCGCGCGTTGCGTCAGCGACCGCCCGAGCACCAACAGCGCTTGACAATCGCGCCGCACCGAGCAGCGCCGCCGCCGCCATACCCGCCGACAGTCGCGCATTTCACATACACTGCCGAAATATACACTAGCCTTGACTAACATTGTCGACTATTTCTAAACGTACAACGCTAGTCATGTTTCCGTATGTTGTGGACTCGTAGCAAATTTTGTAGATGTCGCTTTCGCTTCGGCGTGATAGCAAACATAACTTAGAGAGACTTCAATTTTCGTAGCGTCCTAATTAAACATAAAAGCACTAATTTTCATTAGTCGATTTTAATCAGAGAGGGAAATTAAAACTTGTTTTGTATTTCTCATTTGTTTCGTTTTGTCTCTAAAATTCTGTTTACTAAATCCAAAATTTCCGAATGACGCTTAATGAGTCTGGAAATTCAAGACAGGATGTTCGGGGGGAATTCGGCCTTAGCTGTTAGATATAAGGTCTATAATGAGTGGAGTCGAGGTTGTATACGTCAGCCGATGTCAAAGAGCAGAGAGGCAGAGAGAGATAAAGCGCTGGAGGAAAACATTGCGAGCGCTACGCCGACATCGGGGCTCGTCTCGACTCGATAAAAACACGAAATTATAACGAGAAAACGTCGTCTTCGACATCGTCGTAGGGGGCTATTTTGGACGTCGCTGTAGCTTGCTCGCTCTTTGTTTACGAATGCGGCGTCGCTCGTTCGAGCGGAGCAATGAATTAGGCTTTGTTTGTGCCAAAAAAAGGTTACCAATCTCCTTTATATCGCGCTGTAATGTTGTAGAGGGTAGGCTTTTCCACTAATTCGTCGTCAATTGCCTGAACTTGAATTGTCGAGCATCCTCTCAGGGTGGCCCATCGTTGTGCTATTGGTTCTAATGCCTCCGAGTCTGATGCCAAAGAGCCGAGACTCTAGTTTATGAGCCTTTGTCGGTGTAATAGAAATCGAATGGTTTGGCTGGCTGTGGCACTGTGCGTCCGTTCGTCTGTACATTTCTCTGGAATGTTTCTTTGTGAGACTTGTTTTCAATCAACGAAGCCAATAGGTATTTGTCCAAATGTATTAGGTTTATTACAGGTCAGTTAGTGGTTAATTTTTGCCTAGTTTTTAATCTGTTGGTTGTTGACTTCCGTCTCTCTGAATCTGACATGTGTTAAGATAGAACATATCTTTATTACACTTGGTTGAAGGTTGTCATTCCGGGAAGTCAACAGTCAGATTAATGAGCTTGTCTTTATAACTTCGCGTAATTTAGTGCATGTTTTATATGTGCACTGTTCTTGGGAATGTCCTATTATCATATGTTTAACATTCTCGACTGTCTTGGGATTGACTTCGGCAATGTGCCTGTTACATGGAACAGACGTTCTTTTTTTACGTGGTAAAGTCATCAAATGAGTCCACCCACCCAGGGCAGGACGGGAGGAATTCACGTTGTCCTTCAATAGCCCTTTACGTTCCGGAGCCACGTTTACCTGTACGGAACTGAGGTACTGCCGAAACTTTGAGGATTACAGGCCTGTTATAGAAGTACAGAAGTCCTTAGCGTCTTATCTACGGAGTGTATCTCGCACTCTGCGAATGGGGACGTCTGTCGGCTGTGGGTGAATTCGGTCGGTATTCCCGTTATCTAAGGCCGTCCGGTCGCTGGTAACCGGTGCTCTCGGCATTCGGCACTCTGCATTCGTCCTACAGGTTGTACCGAAGTTTGGAAGTCCCATATGGGGCAAGCAATATGAGTGGTACCTGTGCTACGGTGCTTTTTGAAACCACGTAGGGCAATGACCGTCACGATATGTACCGTAAACAGGTAGATATATAATATATACATGAATAAAGCCTAAAACTAACCTATCCTTACAAACTATTCAGTAACATATAATTCTTTATAAAATGTGTTTTTTTTGTGTTAAAATAACAGTAGATTCGTATGTTGTTTTTTTTTTATATTATCATGTCGATACGGACGTATAAAAACATGGACACAAACTTCGAGTTTATTTGAAATGTTTGTTTTAGGAGGAAATAAATTTACTGATGGGATGGGATTGAATTAATATATATTTGTAAATGTATGTTATATTTATTTTGGCTGTCAAAATATGTGGGATTGTATATTACAGATTTTTTTGATGTTTTTTCTTTCCTATCCATCATAATTGTAAATCTAGCGTTTATTTAATAAAATTAACAACTGAAACTTTGACAGTTTCTATAATGTTTCCTTTTTTCATAAAAAAACAAGAATAGACAGTGTTGCTACCCCGAAAATAATACCTTTGACCTTTTCCCGAAAGCAATGAAATAAAGAAATATATAGGTACGCGAAAATATAAGAAGATTCGTCTTAATAATATTATAATTGCAATAAAAATTCCACCTCTAAGTCAAGGATAAGCAACGTGGCGCAACACGAGAATCAAACTCCGAACCTCGACGTCAGAAGAGGCACCTTCTACTAGACGAACGAGGCGACTCAAACCTGTTTACTCTACCTAAATCCACCATCACTGGCTAGGCCAGTAACTGTCCAAAACATCACCATTTAAAAACACACCTTATCAATTAAGCTATAGAGTTCATATTCAAATGTGGTGTGAGTCATTAACATACAGCCGAAATTGTTATCGCTACTGAGCTATGGACAGTAGAAATATTGTTTTAGATACCAGTGATTCAGTGGAGTAGAGGCAACGAGCTGGAAAGTTCAGGGTTCAAATCTTACTGGTTCATTTGTTACCACCATGTTAATTAGGTTATCGAAGTTAGAATTAATGATTTTAAGAAACAGGTGACATAAACTCAGTAATATTTTAAATGCGAAATTTTGTGAGGATGTATGGATATTTGTTACTCTTTTACGCAAAAACTACTGAACGGATTAGGATGAATTTGGTGCACAGATAGTTTATAACCTGGATTACACATAGATAGATTTTATCGACATATTATGTTCCCGTGCCATGATTTTCGAGTTAGTTAACGAGTAGTTCTACGGGTAACTTTAAAATTTCCCGTGAATTAAAGTAAGTTAATAGTAAACGAGTAGTAGTGTGGGTAAATTTAATCTTCCCTTGGTACTACTAGATTGCTTGGTAGGACCACGGGTTATTTTTTTTACCGTGGTGCTACTGGTAGTACAACAGATAGTAGGGACCACAGACAATATACGGGCAAAGTCGCTGGCAACAGCTGGTAAAAAAAAACGACGGGTTGCACTCTGGGAGTGCCGGCAGAAGTGAAAACTTCAATTGTAATAAACACACACGAGCATTCGCGCAAGCGCCCTGCGCCGTCTTACGAATTTTCGATCAGGTCACGTGTCCTGACGCCAGTTTAACATTTTTTACCCATTCCAAAAAAAATGCACAACGCCGCTAAAGAAGTTTTTACTTCAATAATTTCCGAAACGCATCAAGTGGAGTTGGGCAGGGCATCTGGCTAGACGCAGAGATGGCAGATGGAGTAAGGTTTTGATCGAAAGGTGGCCAAGGTTCGGCCAAAGAAACCAGGGCCGCCCAAAAGCCCGTTGGGTTGACGATATCGTCAAGATCGCGGGGAATTGATGGATAAGAGACGCACAGATCCGAGAGACATGGCATAAAAAGGGAGAGGCCCATACCCGGGAGTGGGTGATCCCGGACTGATATGATGATGATGATTATTGATATTTAGTAATAAAAAGTCACAGATAATCTTCTATAGATTCCGCTAACAAGGTAACCTGTCTACACGGCAGAGCATTTGTCATTACCTACTTAATTTGATGTTCGTACTTGATCCCTTAGTGTCGACCAGACACTAAAGCCCTGATGACACTAACAAATTCTAGAAATCAACTTTAGACTAGTAATATGTACAAAAAGAAAACATTCAAAGGGCGTCAAAGAATACGTCCACATCGCTGTCAACAGGAACAGTGCCCAGAACGCTGGCAGCATTGCCACGTTGTATGGCAATGCTGACTCGTTGACCTAGGAATAGGCCCGCCCTCTGGTCACCTGAAGAGTCGACTAATCGCCTGGCGATGTCCTTAAAAACGTTGTGAGCACTCGGACCCAGAGTTTTTTTTTGTTTGTACATATTACTAGTAAGTTTTTATTTATAGTTTGTATATAATCATGAAGCTAAAATAAATAACTTTAGACTTGACCTTGACTTCTAGAATAAAAACTTATTTGATGGAAGACGTTCTATGGTAGACAGCACGTAAGAAGAAAAAAAAAAACGTCGGGTTGCACTCTGGGAGTGCCGGCAGAAGTGAAAACTTGAATAGTAATAAACACACACGAACATTCGCGCAAGCGCCCTGCGCCGTCTTACGAATTTTCGATCAAGTCACGTGTCCTGACGCGAGTTTAATTTTTTTTACCTATTCCAAATAAAGTGCACAACGCCGCTAAAGAAGTTTTCACTTCAAAAATTTGGTAAATGGATCGCGGGACTGTCCTAACAAAAAACCGCGAACCTGGAACGTGTATGGCTATTGATGGAACACCATTTTAGTCAGTATGAGTCTGACAGTTCCTTCCGCTTTATCCAGGGCGGGAGAACGAATTGGATGATTAAACCACGTAAAATACATGGTACATGTACATGGTACATGGCACTGACGTGTGGCGCGCAATGGTTGCCTTGTATGCGGTATCTAGAGGTTATGTGTGGAATCAACTCATCATAGACCTCGATGTTTAAAGAGTTTTGAAGTTTTTTTAGAATTCTGCTAAAAGATCATTCATAAAAATAAACTACCTTAAATAAAATACCTTAAGAACTCTGAAACATATTTTACCGACTAATTAACCACAACATGTAAGTACCTACCTACAATATTTTCAGCAAAAGAACCTTTTGAAAACTCCAAATGTCAGTTACCTATCAGTGACGTCACACATTGGTTACAAAGGTAAAGTAAAAATAGTACTATTCGACCAATTTAAGTTTGCGGTTGAGAATGACGCTGCTAGTTAAGGAAAAATGCATTGAAATGTCAAAATTGGTACGTTTATTTTAGTTCCATATTTTCCCACTTGCACATATAAGTTTGTAGAGTTGTATGTACTCTTTAAACATGTGCCTTCTCGCTCGCCCTGAGAACAGTAGAACAATCTCTCTTTCTATTCGAACGCGGGAACTTACCTAAGAAACTAATGAGTTTTTATATTTTTACGTAATGATAGCGTTACGCCTATAAATCCTTGGGTGAGTAACTGAGTATGCAAGTAAGGTCAGTGGTAAGCTTGTGAGCAGGAGTTTTGGCACTACGAAATAGTTCTGGTCATTAAAAATGTTGACGACACCGTTGGTGAAGTAGCTGAACGTTTTCGTAGGCGCTTAATGGGCGACTCGCAGTCCGACCATGGACCATGCCCGGGTCGACGGCGCGTTGTGTTCCACGCGCGCCTCAAAGAGTGTCAACATAGTGACGGGGCCTGTAGAGGGCCAAAGCTTGCCGGGGTCGCGGGACTTACCCATTACCGTGACCACGGTACGTAAAGGGCTAGACACCGTGGATTTTAGTCAGTACAAGTCTGACAGTCCCTCCCGCCCTGCCCTGGGTGGGACGACTCATTTGATGATTTTACAACGATAAAAAAAAAGTAGCTGAATGTTTGACTGCTGTGCGTCGTGTCGCCGGTTTGATTCCCGCACGAAACTAGATTTGTATGATCTACATGTAGTTGTTCTGGATCTGAGTGTTTGTCTATTTAAACACACCCTCAATATGGGAGAAATTCCCAGTGTGGGGGAAAATAAGTGGAATTCCCTACTGAAGTCTTTTTCCTGATAACTTAAACCTTTAGGGTCTTTAAGTGAAGAGTGAATACAAACGATTTCGACCTCGTTTCATCGCTGACCAAAATTCGAGAAAATGTTCAATATTGATCCTATAAAACAATCGAGAGAAACTACATACTAACTCAATCTTTAAAACATTTAATTTTTGTAGCCCTCGACCAAAAATATTTTGTACTAGTGGCCCGTCCCGGCTTCGCTCGGGGTGGACCTGATATATAACCTATGTTATTTAGCGTGAATGTAGCCTAGCTTTCTAATGGTGAAAAAGATTTGAAATCGGCACATAAATTTTTGAGTTTATTCATTACAAACATACACACACATAAAAATACAAATCTTTCCTCTTTATAATATTAGTGTAGATTAAGTTAGAACGTGTCAATCCCCCTTTTTTAAGCCTGGTAAAATTAACAAATGAGTCCTGGGAGCCCAGTGTGGAACGGAAGGGACTGCCAAACTCGTACTGACTTTAATCCACGGTGTTCCTTTAGACGTTTGTGTCCCAGGGCCGCGGTTAGCTGCTTAGACAGTGTCGAGACACGTGACAATCCCCTTACAATCAAGAATTATCTGAAACATCCTGTCACTAGGCCATAGAAGAGAATAAATTGTTCGTCAATACTTCGAACAGTAAGAAAACTTTTTGTTGAGAACTCTATAACATTAGCAATTCATGGTATTATCTAAAAATCCTTGAAAACTCGAAAGAACTGCGTCGCCGAGCTCAGTTCAATGGTTAACACTTCATTTTGAACTCATGGTAATCACTTAACAATGGTTTTTCTTTTATCGTGTTAAAATCATCGAATGTGTCTCAGGGCGGGGCTGAAGGGACTTGAATCCACGGTGATTCTACAATAGCCCTTTACGTTCCACGGTCACAGACCTGATGAGACAGTCCCGCGACCATGGCACGCTTTGCCCCTTTAAGGAGGCCGTCAGATTGCTAGCAACTCTTTGAGGCGCGTGGACCACGATGCGCCGTCGATCCGGGCATGGTCCATGATCGGACGGCGAGTCATCCACTAATCGTCATCCTTAACTTAACAACAGTTTAAGTTAAAGTTTAGTAGCTGAAGATTTAAGTTTGTTCTATGACCGATTTCGTTCTGAAGTGTCATGTATAAGCTATGAAGTCAGTGGTGGCGAGTATCGCAGTGCGCGATGTGGCGGAGATGTGAACTAACTGGGGACACTCGCGGAGTGACGTCTCTAGTTTATTTACCTTTAAGGGTTTACGTAATTGTTAATGAAAAACAAGCCAAATATGTTTATAAAATTATCTACACTCACAAGGTATGATTATGAACTTGCCACTTCCACGCAAATACATTTAGATCAGATTTTAAACTATTCTCAGGTACTCTGTTCTTAGGTAATCTTTTTCCAAAGGTTAGGGAACCAAGGCAGGGACGGACTGGTTCGGATGGGCCCATGTGGCTGCCCACAAGCCTGGGTTTTCGCCAAGAAATTGTCAAAGCTAGTTTTAAGGATGGCCTGCTCAGGTGTAGTCATTTTCGCTTCAATTTTTTTGTGTATGTACGATCCATCTGATCTAGTTTACATTTAGGTCGCTAAGACCTAACCTGTGCGCAATATACCTACTTGACAACTTAGAAAGATAAGTTGTAGAATGAACAGAATTGTAGGTTATTGGTGACTTGCTTAGATAATCTCTATCAAATGCGTCCTCCCACGCAGGGCAGAGCGGGAGGGACTATCAGACTCGTACTGGCTAAAATCCACGGTGTTCTTCAATAGCCCTTTACGTTCCGGGGTCACGGTGATTCGTAAGTCCCGCGACCCCAACAGGCTTTGGCTCTCTAGAGGGGGGCCCAGTCATTTTGCTGCCACTCTGAGGCGCGCGGGGAACACAAAGCGCCGTCGACCCGGGCATGGTCCATGTTCGGATAGCGAGTTGCCCATTACTCGCTGCCCGCATGCCCAGTCTCTCGACCTAGGCGGGACTTTACCAAACGCCTGGCCTGTGCCAAGCACCGTGCAGGTTGGGGCCAAAACAACGCTTCGACTAAATGGCCAGTCCGGCCCTGAAGCAGGGTACAAAACTACAAAAACAGTAAAGTAGTTGCCAAGAACTAAAAGAAAGTCAGCTGACAACCTGAGTGTTGTGATTTGTATCGCCTGTAATAATGATTTATGGTTCTCAGCGCTAATCACGCAACTTAGCCAGTACTTCACTGTTTTTGTGCCATCTCCTAACATTTTCAAGTGGTTGGGTTTCTAATTTTCAAATCATTTAAGTACTTTGAAGGAGAATTTTGACAACTCTTGAGTAATTTGTTTATGGCCTCAAGTCCTTTGGGTTCACTATAATGATTGGAATTTGATTTGATTTAAGTATAATATGGACTTTTTAGAACGTGTTTGAGATCAGTTTATGGACAATTGCCTGGGTCGCCTCTGTCACCGGATAGATAAAAAGTCATTATTATTTCAAAATTCACATTATTCTGAATATTTTGAACAACTTAATATTTTGAATAACTTAATATTTTGAACGACTTATTATCAATCTGGCAACTGTATTTATTCATTTAAACTCCATGTGCAAATAGTGTACAAAGGCGGACTTTTTTATTTATCGTGGTAAAATCATCAAATGAGTCCTACGCAAGGCAGGGTGGGAGGGACTGTCAGACTCGTACTGACTAAAATCCACTGTGTCCTTCAATAGCCCTTTACGTTCCGGGGTCACGGTAATTCGTTAGTCCCGCGACCCAAGCAGGCTTTAGCCCTCTAAAGGGGGCCCCGTTATTATGCTGGCACTCTTTTGGGCGCGCGTGGAACACAACGCGCCGTACATAAGCGGTCTTAATGCCAAAAATCATTCTCTCATTTAACCAATATTGTACAATAGCTCGGTATCATGTCGGCGTGGTTAGCGCAATGGCTAAGTGATCGACTTCTGAACTGCTTGTCGCGAGTTCGATTCCCACACGGAACAAATATTTTTTTTACGAACTGCAGGTAGTTGTTGCGGGTCTAAGTGCTCGTGTATGTCAGTTTCAATGTTTGTAAACGCATCCACGATGCAGGAGAAATTCATAGTGTGGAGCAAAGTTTAAAAAAAATCTGTGAATGTCTGGTGAAACGTCCATAATTTGTCCATCACAGTTTCAAAGAACATTTATTGATTCTATAGTAATGCAGCAATAAAATCTGCATTACTTATCCATATTCGATTAAAAGCCACTGCGTCATTCGGGGTCTAAATGCAAGTACGAAACAAAAACACGATAAGTTGTGATTTTTCTGTAAAAAATAAAGCTAAGTGGCGTCGCAGCCAATCTGCCAGATTCCGCATTCAGGTCAGGGGCGACGGAACGGAGCCAAGGAGGGATTTATCAGAGCCTGTGAGTGGTCCGGGGACGTTTACTACTGAGATAGCACGGGGAGCTACACTCTAGACCTGGTTCCATTCTATATCATGGGTTTATAATAGTGGTAATAATTATAGGACACATTAAAAAATATGGAAAATAGACCAACTTTGAAAAAGTTTAAATCATTCTATTCGTAGAAATAGACGGATAGGAAAAAGTTGAAAAAATAATAGTCTCTTTAATCAGTTTATTATATTTTAGTAATTTAGGTAATCTTTAATGCGATTAATATTTTTATTTCGTGTATGTAGCATAGTTTAAAGTGTAAATATTGATTTTGAAGTAAAAACTTAAAAAAATCAGAAGATTAAAAATAAAGAATTTTGAAAATCAGTCAACAATTGGAGAAGAAATCGGTAAATATACATAAAAAGCGCCTTTTTTGAAGTCGGTGAAAAATAATGAGTCTTTGAGTCTAAATTACTAAGGAAAAATATTCTACTAATTTACTGAAAAATAATGTGAGGGCCTGAAATTCAATGTTTTGAAAGTACCTGGATCTGAATGTTATAGAGTTACTAGCTTTTGCCCGCGACTTCGTTCGCGTGGAATAGTGACTTCCGGCAGATTTTTGGTTTTACCCACATAGTTCCAGATCTCGCGGGATCTCTTCAAAAATTAATAAATTTTATTTTTTTAAATAAAAACTATCCTATGTCTTTTTTCAAGTTCCAAACTATGTCTGTACCAAATTTCACACAAATCGGTTCAGTAGTTTAGGCGTGAAGAAAAGCAAGCCAGACAGACAGACAGAGTTACTTTCGCATTTATAATATTAGTTTGGATTAAGCTTACGTTCAGCGTAGACAATGTTAAGTTGACAGTCCATTCAAAAGTATGTTCTGCCCTATAAGTAGTCAGGTACCTCAAAGATACTGAGAAATCAGTATCCTCAATCATTATCAATGCACCATTTTCCTGGTTTATCAATACAGCTGTTGTTGAATGGAAGTAGGTACTTAACTACCGACTTGGCACATAGTATAATATCTACTAAATCGATCGCAGCGCCCGATGTGACTGAGATGTGAACTAAATAGGGACACCCGTGGAGGGACGTAACATGCACGCAGTGGCTGAGCAATTGGACTGCTGCGCTGTGTGTCGCGGTTTCGATCCCCGCACGTAATAATATTTGTATGATCTGCAAGTAGTTGTTCCGGGTCTGGGTGTTTGTGTCTGTGAGTTTCTACATATGTTTGTAAACGCAACCACGATACAGGAGAAATTCCTAGTGTGGGGCAACTGTTTAAAAAAAAAATAAGTATGCAACACAATCTTTATAAGCCCTTTTTTAGGTTTTAATAAATTTTGAAAAAACAAGCAAATATTTTTTATCGATATAACTAGTTAGTAAGAATAGGGTATTCGACTGAAAAAATGTAATTAGTCCGTCAGTTCGATTATCAAAAAATATTTAAAATTTTGATTGACCCACATTTTTTCTCTTGTTACATAAACCAAAATTAACGAAGATACGAGACCTTTAAAATTGGCAAAACAGTTTTAACTTGCTTGTGACGTCACGAGCCACACCGGAACTTTAATGCGCTTTATCTTTGTAAAAATTCATTGTTTTAACAAAAGAAAAAATACGTGTCCATTATTTTGAAAAACTCTTTCTGCCGAACTCATTAGATTTTAAATTTATTTATATTGCCGAAATAGGCATATTGGCAGATCTTATGTCCCCGAATAATGTAGTCACTGGCAGCGTTGTTATAGCGCACACGGCGTATAGTCTGGTATCCTGCTGCTATTCTATAGCTCTGTAGCTATCAGGAAAACCTTTTTTTTTTTTTTTATCGTGGTAAAATCATCAAATGAGTCCTCCCACCCAGAGCAGAGCGGGACTGTCAGACTTGTTCTGACTAACATCCACGGTGTCCTTCAATAGCCCTTTACGTACCGGGGTCACGGTAATCCCTTGGTCCCGCGACCCCGGCAGGCTTTGGCCCTCTACAGGCCCCGTCACCATGCTGACACTCTTTGAGGCGCGCGTGAAACACAACGCGCCGTCGACCCGGGCATGGTCCATGGCTGCTATTCTATAGCTCTGTAGTTATCAGGAAAACCTGGCATTTGCGAGTGTGACGTCATTAGTGAATGTTGATACCTTGTCCCAAATACCCTTCGTTATCCTGCTCTGTTGTAGTGTGAGTCAATCCTATTTAAAAAGGTTTTTAACTGACTTAAAAAAAGTAGGTTCTCAGTTTGACCTGTATGTATGTATGTTTGTCTGCGATAATCTCGCGTTTGGCTGAACCGATTTTGATGCTTGTTTGAGAAAAGTGTTCGTTACATTCTGGAGAAAGTTTTATAATAAAACAATAATGGATATCCCGTGTGTTGCTCGCATGGATTCGTTTATGTTGCTTATTTGGGTTGTACATTTTCAAAGACGCCGAATATCAGATCTAAAAGTGTAAAATTTTAAAAAAACTTTTTGAAAAAAAAAGGAACCGACTTAAAAAAAAAACACAAAAAGTGTTAAATAACTTTTTTTTTGGAAGTCGGTGGCAATATTCGATAACGACTACTACTAAAAACAAAGTCACCGACTTCCGAAAGAAAAGTTATTTGACGCTTCTTTGTGTTTGTTTTATCATTTCAAAAGTTCATCAAGTCTTTACGAAAATCAGGATATTTGCAAAAAACAAACAAGACAATTGGCGCAGTGGTTCAAGGATTGGTTGCCGCGCTGCGTGTCGCGGGTTCGCTGTTTTTCGGTCCCCGCTTGAAACAACAAAGTGTTTGTGAGTTAATTTTTTTACCTTGTTTGCATTGCTATCATTTTATCTCAGTAATTATTATTAACTTTTTTAACCCTGTAAATAAAAAGTATGAAAATATAACAGGGCGGAACAAAGTCCTGACGGACGAATCTGGACAGGTGAAAACCCTAGGTAGTTTCAATTCTGGCTACAAAAGAAAAGGTAATAAACCATTCCAAATCAAAGAAAACAATCGCAGGTAAAACACCAAAGTGTTAAATCGTAATTTTCCAAACTACATGGACCAACAGATTGGCAGCGCAATATTATACCTACATTAGCTAGCAAAAGTATAGAATCACTTTGATTTGATCCGGGATATCTCCTTACAAAATGACGTGATTTTAATGATTTTGTTATCAATTTAAAGTTAACAGTAAAACCTTTAAAATGTTACCATTTTCATTATTCTTCACTAATAATTAAGTACTCAAAATCGCGCGGAATCGGAGTAAGTGATTCCATAATTTTGCTAGCGAGTGTATTTCATTTTTGTACGGAATTCTTCGAACAAATTGTGTGTTGTACGGTACAAGCAGTGGGAATTGAAACTAAGTGTTGTAGATAAGAGTGGCAGAGCTGTGTAGACTAATCAACTCTAATAAACGCTGATGGTGACGACTGACGAGAATTAACCTTCGGAGAATTACACACACTTTACTTGCTGGCCGAGTTGAGAGAACCAAGTGGCGACATATACTCCATGGATTGTTACACAAGTACAGGCTCTGAATATCTGGAACTTACACAAATAAGAATAGGGCGTAATTAAAAACAAACGCAATTTTATTATTATGTCGCTTTTTGTATAACATTTTGAGATTTGAACTAATACCAACTATTTATGAAATTGTCCATGGAACACTTACTTTTTAAAAAGAACAAGATGGCGTCTTTACTTCTGACAGCAATCACTCGCCAAAATAACCAAACTGCTCCTTAAAGATTCTGAAGATCTAAAATCAGACAACAACAGTTTGACAAGCAAAATAATAAAGAATACATCAAAGTGTATAAATGAGCGAAAAACCAAATAATAGATATTTTTGCCACTGAACATTTTAAGCGTGGAATTTTCCATACACTTTATCCTTAAACTCTGCTACGGTTTTACCGAAAAACGGCACGAGATTTCTTTATTAAAATCTGACACTATGTATTCCTATTCATGGATGATTTTTACATAGTGTTAGATTTACATGGTTTCGTTGTAAACTTGACACAAGGTAAAAGTTACTCATTCGTGTAATTAAGCGGTCAATAATAGCTTGTTATTAATAGTAGGTGTTGCGTCACGTTTTATCAGGTCGACGTCACTACAGGTGATAAGAGAGCTTCAGAAGTGTTACGTATGCAACTTCTAGTTTGTGTCGATATCACTATGACGATTGATTGGTTCTTGGTACTAAGTAATGTATCAGTTGATTTTAAGTTCTTCTCTTTATGTACAGACGCCAGTGCATCATCCTTCTCAATCTGTCAAATTTCTTCATTAGATTTTTAACCTTATCACAATAGTGAAAGGTTACAATCGATTGGTAAAATTTGACAGATTGGTATAGGTTGACCTGCTGGCGTCTTGTACTATTAAATTTCTTCTTATGCTAGTTATCGCTAATTCTAAATAATAATAAATAAATAAATATTCCACAACTATCACACAACGCCATTTAGTCCCAAGCTAAGCAGAGCTTGTGTGTTATCGGTACTAGACAGCTGATAAACATAATTATATATTTCTAAATACATACATATTATAGATAAATTACACCCAGACACAGAACAAATGATCGTGCTCATCACACAAACATTTGTCCTGGGTGGGAATCGAACCCACGACCTCCGGCATAGCAGTCAGGGTCACTAACCACTAGACCAACAGGCCTGCCTGTTAAATTAAAGCGAGTTTTCAACCTACGTCCCTGGTTAAGAACAAAACTGGCTGGCTGGTCAAGACCTTACTTAAATATAGCCTATAGCCTTCCTTGATAAATGGACTATCCAACAGCATATAAAAGTTCCTGAGATTTGTGCTTTCGAATAAACAAATGTACTTTGTCCAACTTCTGAGCAAAGGCTTACCCCCATTCTTTCCACTTCTCTCGATGGTGTGCCTATTCATGCCTCTTCACAAGGAAGCCATCCAAAGCGTGCTGCCATCTTCACCTGGACAGTCCACAACGCCGCCTAGCTGTCTTAGGGCTCCATTCCTGTGATAATCAAGCCCACATTTGTCACGGCACCCGGCAGACATGACCTGCCCTGTGCCCAGTTCCACTGTAGTCTTGCATCCTAATGAGCTACGTCGGCAATTTGGATTCTGGAGCTCAGTATGGTGTTTCTTCGGTCAGTTAGTTTAACATTCAGTATACTGCACTCCATCGGTTTTAATATTAACTATGGATTTTTTTTTAATTACTTCATGGCAACAGAAAAGACCAAAATATCTCATCGACCATTAATTTTCTTGCGGTAATTTACACAACAATTAAAGCTTCTTACTTTTGTCAAGATTTACCATCGCTCTCATAATAATCATGTTTATACATATAATGCCTTCGGGAAAGAAACCGACACCTATGACATGTACTTGTGTACTAATTCATATAACAACGGTTGCCTTAGTAACCTTGTCGAAAGGTGGTACCTATGCCGTGGGCCTGGTTGGATTTGTTATTGGCAAAAATCATGAACATTCTTCAAACAAAATTGAGCTAATTACAATTCTAAAGCATGATTTTATTCCATCGTCATTCATCATCATCACCAGAAGTCATCAACAGTTGAAAAGAGTAAAAAATAAAAGCAGTAACCGATGATTTGCTGTCATTCATTTAAGAGTTCCTCTCGATTTATCCAAGATCCCATCATCAGATCATGACCAGTTTATAATGGAACCATCTGTTAAAGAAAACTTTCAAACAAAAAAAAAATCCAAAAAAAGAATCGAATTTTCCAAATCGAAGAACATGACATAGAAAAAAGAGATTCCGATGAATTGAGAACTTCTTTTTTCGAAGTCGGTTAAGAACAACTGAAAACCACGGTTTTCTCTGTTTCAGAACGAACGATTTCATTACCATCAGCTCAGGCACCAGTCCAAGATCCGTACTACACTTGTGAGGTTTAACTGTTAACTTTAAATTGAAACCAAATTCATTAAAATCACGCCACTATTTAAGCAACTATCCCGGATTACTTGGAATTGTTCAAGTAATTGATTCCATACTTTGGCTCGCTAATGTAGAATATTCTTCATGCAAAAACCCAATAACACTGTCCTAGATAGACTAACAAAGTAGGATCATATTCAGCATCAAGTTTCACTCCTTTTCCGATGTATCTGTTTGAAATAAGAGGTTTAATGTCATTGTCCTCGTAGTTCCAAAAGTGTTGCCACCTATTTATTTATTAACCCTCTTCGATCCTTGTGATAGTCTGCAGGTTCTACCGATAGTCGAAGGTCAGGTGAACGTTAAATAATTAGGCATTAGGTATGACCAGAAAATCAGGTGAAACTGGAGCCTTTTGAAAGTCAAGAGGTCTTTTTTTGCGGTAAAATGATCAAATGAGTCTTCCCGCCCTGAGAGGAGCCGAAGGGACTGTCAGACTGGTACAAGGTGTTCCTTCAATACTACTTTATGTTCCAGGGTCATGATTATCTGTTTAGACAGCGACCCGGGCAGACTTTAGCCCTCTGTGGGCCCCGTCAGATTTCTGACCGCACTTTCAGGCGTGCGTGGAACACGACGCACCGTCGACCCGGGCATGATACATGATCGGACGGCAAGTCAAGTCACCCATTACTTGTTATCCGCATGCCCGCGCCTACGGTGGTCGGAAAACGCAACAGTCAAGAGGCCTAATAGGCAATTTGACAGCACCAATACATTGCAAATGTAATTAGTCCGTCATTAAGATTTTTTTTTAAATGAACATGTATTTTACCTTTTCAAGTATTTGACCATGAATATTTACAAAGATATTAAGCATCAAAGCTCGAGAATTAGGGCTCCTGACGTTCAGCCTGTTCATTCAGTTGCCCTTTGCGTTTCAGGGTCACGGTTATCTTTACAGACGGCCCTGCGATGCGACCCGTAATACGAAACCCCTGAGTAAGACTGGATGTTCAAAGATAAATAATACCTTAGCTGTCATATTGCAAAAAATTCTACTGTTCATGCCAATTTTTTGATCTTTTATAAGTGCACAGGTTTTCCTTACTCTATGAAAATCTGCGACATAATTACGGCTCGATATACTTAATTATAAAAAAAAAGTATGAGATTATCTTGAAATCTTTTTGCATGATCATTCTACTCAATAAACGGACTACTTATATTGAAATTACACAGCTTGACGTGTAGCTCCATCAACATATACTATGTTTACGACGAACTTCATAAAACGTAAAACTTCTATAAATATAGTGAATAGAAAACTTTTAGGCAATCGTGCTGGTCGCGGGACTATCGAATTACCGTGACCCCGGTGGGAGGACTCATTTGATGGTTTTACCACGTTAATCGTGCTTCACCATTGACCACATCACCGCTGTATGTCGTGGTCAAATGTGAGCTTATCGCTAAATAATAAAAGCTTAGCTATAATCGAACTACCCTTTTTTTACATGATAGAATCACCCCATGATTCCTCCCATCCAGGGCACGACGGAAGAGACTGTCTTGTAAAGACTAAAATCCACGGTGTCCTTCAATAGCCCTTTACGTTCGGGGGCCACGGTTATCTGATAAGACAGTCCCGCGAGCCCGACAGGAATTGAACTACCCTGGATTTCTTACCAGGAACACTTCGTATATTCAGTTAAAATAAAGAAACGTATATATTGATAAATAAACATTTGCCTATTCTAACTATGTACGAGTATTAATCTGTATATATAAAAGGAGAACTGACTGACTGACATATCAACGTACAGCCGAAACTACTGGGGCTAGGAATGTGAAATTTTGCACACGGCTTCCTATTATAATGTAGGGGAGCACTAAGAAGGGGTTTTTGGAAATTTAACCTTTAAGGGGGTGAAAAGGGGGAATTAGGATAGTACGAAACCCACGCAGACGAAGTCGCGGGCAAAGTGCTAGTATTTTCATATTTATGCAACTAAATCCAGTGACAATAAGTCATATACATTTGCTCTACATTAATTTTCATGCGAATTTGTATTAATGCTAGACGTGCTTTTGCCTGAAAACGCTGACCGCTGTACCGTCATTGTTTTTAGGGTTCCTTAGTTTGGAAAAGATTTATTACAATGGTTTCCCTATATAACTTATTTTCAAAAGACATTACTAACTAATATGATAAATGCGAAAGTGAGTTTGTTTATTGCACTTTCAAGAATCGCTGAACCGATATTAGTGAATTTTGGTACAGAGATAGATGGGACTCTGAAGATGGGAATAGGCTACTTCATTGATACTACGAGTATCTCTATTAATATTATAAACGCGTAAGTGTGTACTTGTTTTTGTTCCGTTTTATGTCAAAACGGCTGAACCAATTTTAATGACCTTGGAGACAGAGATAGATGAGACCATTATGGTTAGGGAGAAGCAAGGCGTGGGCACAGACAGGCTGAGACTGATAAAACTTACCGTGTGGTAACAGTTAGATGTAGTAGAAATTTTAAATTTGGCAGAATTATAGATTGCTTTTTGACAAAATATATATCAACGCGAGTGAAGCCGTAGGAAAAAGCTAGTATATCAATATAATCGTACACTATTACTATACGTTCAATCCAATTTTCCCAAAATATACCCTTTCGACTTATAGAGGGACCATGATTTTGTACGTTATGTGTCACGCATGCCATATATCGCTATGGAATTCAATGGAACCTATGTTTGAGCACATGACATTGATTAATTGCTCTGTCAATTATTAAGTATTTATTGTTATTAATTTTACCTCTAATTAATTGCAAAACTATTCAATTAATGGTGATATCAGTTACTGTTACCGAATGTTACGAGACGATTCATTTATTTATTCTAATAATAGTGTGGGATCTTGTAGTGTGGGATCTTGTTGTTGTGCAGTGGATCTTGTAGATCATACAAATATTTTTTACCGTGCGTGAATAGGGGAACAGTGTATAAGACGGGTACGCGAGGTATGATGGGAAATCACACAAGGCAAACTTATCACCGCCGTTTGCAAATGACGTCCTGATAGCGCTTGCGATACGTTCGTATTGTGTTAAGTATGCCTGAAGAGTGTGTGTCCCCATTATACCTCGCGTCCCCGTCTTATACACTGTTCCCCTAGAACCCGTTACACGCAACACAGCAGCCGATCGATCAACCATAGCGGCAACTTTAACCAAAACCAAAGGGTCACTATCACATCATGTAACCGTGACCCTGGAACGTAACGGGCTATTGAAGGATCACCGTGGATTTTAATCAGTACAAGTCTGACAGTCCCTTCCGTCCCACCCTGGTGGATGAACTAATTTGATGATTTTACCACGATAAAAAAAAATCAATCTGTAGGTTAAGATAATCTTTGTTAAAATATTGTAGAGTCGCCATCATTACTGTCAAATATCTATAATTGACAGCTGGGAACAATGGTGTAACGTGCTTCCATTATAGAACAGTCACCCATCCACAGAATGACCTCGGCAGCTGTTGCTTAAATACTTAGCCTTGAAAATGGCGTGGCTGTTATTGCTAAGCTATGAGCTCCATTTCTCCTCACTTATTTTACTAGAAATGTATAACTTAACAGGAAACTTTGAAATATGTAGTATTGCGACATCGAAAGTTCGAATTTAGAACCATTCGATCGCTGAACCAGTGGTTTACGCATTGCGCTATGGTGCCGTCATACCGCGCGGTTTCAATGTACTATCGTCTGAACTTTCAGACAATAATGTCAGGCTGGTGTAATATAACTATGTAGTTAAATGATGTAATTTAACTATGTGTTATGTGATGTTACATTAAAAAATATAAATCCTCTATCAATAATCATCGACCAAAAACATTAAAATGCGGCAGTGTATGTCTGCTTGATGAAGGTGATATTAAACGGGCGGATATACCATGGTAATTTGGAGGTGTTTATTTTTTTAATGCTGGTAGGTCATTTTCAAACTTCCAAACGGGCGACGCCGATGCTAAGTTCAAAAGTTAGTGCACGTATTATGTGGCTGTCTTAACTCCTTCGTAGGCCACGCAAGTCTCCGATATCTTTTTTTTTCATCGTAGTAAAATCATCAAAAGAGTCACCCACCAATATTGTCAGACTTGCACTGACTAAAATCCACGGTGTCTTTCAATGGCCCTTTACGAACCGGGGTCACGGTAATTCGTTAGTCCCGCGACCCCGGCAGGCTTTGGCCCTCTACAGGCCCCGTCACTATGCTGACACTCCTTGAGGCGCGCGTGGAACACAACGCGCCGTCGACCCAAGTCTCCAATACCTTACGACTTTGATATCCATTGACGCGTGCCTCTGTACGAACCTCTATGGATATGTATTGCGATAGTTACCTGGATACCAAAGGAGCGACGGCCTGTCGGACCTCCACAACCCAGTAAATGGGTTATACGATACCCTAGAGCTTCTTACTAACAGTAACAACTGTCAAAGACCTAGAAATGACAGCCGAGACCAACGGCTTTACGTGCTTTCCGAGGCACGGAGGAAACTCGCTATGACAGATGGTCACCCATCCATAGACCAAGGCTTAACCCGGAAGATCGGCCTATGCGGCTGTACTTATTTAGCCACGAGCTCCTCTGGACAAACGGACTGTCCAAAGCAAAAATATTTTTTTAATTCGAACCAGTAGTTACTGAGATTAGCGCGTTCAACCAAACAAGCTCTTTAGCTTTATAATATTACTAGTGACCCGCCCCGACTCCGCACGGGTGTAAACACTACTATATTATGCATGTTACATACATAAAAACCTTATTCTTAAATCACTCTATCTATTAATAAAACGCATCAATATCCGATGCGTAGTTTTCAATATATAAGCAGACATAGGGACAGACAGACAGACTGCGGGAAGCGACTTTGTTTTATACTATGTAGTGAAAGAATTATAATATTAATGTAGATTACTAATGAGGCTTTCTGCTGTCCAACCTTAAACAAGAGGTAACATCATATACTTAATAACGATAATATCTTATACATGGCATGCGATGAGCGACTGCAAAGTAAGAGGGTAAGCAGATCCTGTTGTAACAACAGATTGCGCAATCATTGTGCAATAACGTTATCTTCATTAGGAGGCAGATTTTCATACTGATATTAATATCACTGATTATAACTAAAACTCCAGGAATTGGCATAAAAATTATAAAAAAATTACCTCCGTTTTCCCGGAAGAGTTTTTTTTGTAAATGTTGGTAAAATCATCAAATGAGTCCTTCCATCCAAGGCGAATGCCAGACTTGTAGTGCCTAAAATCCACGGTGATCCTTCAATAGCTCTTTAAGTTCCAGGGTCACGGTAATTCGTGAGTCCCGCGACCCGGGCAGGCGTTGGCCCTTTACAGGGGGCCCCGTCACTATGCTGGCACTCCTTGAGGCGCGCGTGGAACACAACACGCCGTCGACCCGGGCATGGTCCCTGGTCGGACAGCGAGTTGCCCATTACTCGCCGCCCGCATGCCCGCGCCTGCGGTGGCCGGAGATCGTCTGCCGACGTCCGTCGCCGTGGGCGTCTACCACTGCGGCTGGGGTGGAGGGAGATGATATGTCCTCTCCATCACGCGGGCCGCCTCCTCCTTCGCGAGTATGATTGCTTCGCAGAAGGACTAACTAACTATAGCTTTAGAAATTGTAACCTTAACATATAAATAAACAACACACTATCCTTTGATAACATTAGTAGTACCTAGAGATAGTTCAATCAATGATGAGTAAGTACATAATGCTTATGTAATACATAATACACACGCACACACATGTGAAGCCACTACACAAGCGGTTGTTGATTAATAATTTTGCCACGAAAAGCCTTTACGCGAAAAATCGTACATTGAAAATGTTTAAATTTTGCCCACTGAAATGAAATATAGCGTTACGATGCATATGGCTCATAGGTTAACATTTTATCTGTTATTGTATTTTGTAATGAGTTTTAGACTCATTATATTACAGAATCATCCATTGGCACAGATTATTTTCATCCTTATGTAGGGTAAAACTAGATAATTCACCCTAGCCACTTGAATGTTTTTTTTTTAACGCGGTAAAATCATCACATGAGTTCTCCCACCCAGGGCAGAGCGGGAGGGACTGTCAGACTCGTACTGACTAAAACTTGTGTAGTGCGGATGACATTTCATTTAGCATTAAAGTGGCTCCCGGGTCGACGGCGCGTTGTGTTCCACGTGCGCCTCAAAGAGTGTCAGCAAAATGACGGGGCCCTCCTCTAGAGGAGCAAAGCCTGCCGGGGTCGCGGGACTGTACGAATTACCGTGACCCCGGAACATAAAGGGCCATTGAAGGACACCGTGAATTTTAATAAGTACGAGTCTGACAGCCCCTTTCGTTTTGCCCTGGGTGGGAAGACACATTTCACCACGTAAAAAAAAAAAGCTTGCAGCTTCCCAGTCCCTACATAAAAATGTCCAGAGTTATATAAGTGTAAATGTACTGACGCACAATTATTAAAGCTCATTGAAACTATACCACTAATTAGCACTGCACGCGGCTTCATTAATTCGCTTGTAATGTTTTAAAATCAAAGAGATAATAAAACTACCAATTTCAATTAATTGGAACTATGTAAAAACATATACTAAACCTCAAAAAATATGTCTCTCTCTCTATAATGTCTAAATATTTTAAATCTCTCTTCTTCTTTGTCGAAACACTCTTGTATGACTGGTCGTGGTTGCGCAGACAAGTGACGCGGCGCTGCGGACCCACCATACCTCTGGCCATACCCGCAAAGTTTCTGATGGGGCCCTGTAGAGGGTCTGTCGGGACAGACTTATCAGGTCACCCTGACCCCCGGAACGTAAAGGGCTATTGATTGAGGACACCTGTGGATTTCAGTCAGTACAAGTCTGACAGTACCTCCCGTCCCGCCCTGGAACAAAAAATGGAAAGATGTTCGGTGGGTCATTGTCTTCCACGAGTATTGTTCTTTCAGCCATGAACTTCCATTTCTGCCGGTTGGAGACGTTGCGAGTCCCACGTTGCCCATGGTGGAGGTGAGTAGTGGAGTACTTCCCTCGATCAGCTAAATGTGGATATGCTATGCTATATTATGCTTATATGTTTATTTATCTTTGGTACATATCATTTTATTTTTAAATGTTTCTTAAAAAACACAACAAAAAAAAACATTTCAAATACAATAATAGTAGTCCGCCGGCGTGGGACCAGGGTCCAAGGTACCGGTGGTTAGGGCTCCAGAGACTGGAACCTCCACTGAGCACTGCCTTCTGAATTAGGCCCTTAATCCAACACCCTAGAGAGCCTCGAAAGGTGTTCGTCGAGGCTCTTTGCCATCAGTCATTGGCCGTAACGACAATCGGCATAAAGATAGCTGAGCTCACATTCCAATATGTTAACCTATTATTATAATAATTACCTATTTAATTAATAGATAGTCGTGATGCCCTGTTATTTGACAGGCCTGTTGGTCTAGTGGTTAGTGACCCTGACTGCTATGCCGGAGGTCGTGGGTTCGATTCCCACCCAGAACAAATGTTTGTGTGATGAGCACGATCATTTGTTCTGTGTCTGGGTGTAATTGATCTATAATATGTATGTATTTTTTTTTTTTTTTTTTTTTTTTTTTTTTTTTTTTTTTTTTTTTTTTTATCGTGGTAAAATCATCAAATGAGTCCTCCCACCCAGGGCAGGGCGGGAGGGACTGTCAGACTTGTACTGACTAAAATCCACGGTGTCCTTCAATAGCCCTTTACGTACCGGGGTCACGGTAATCCCTTGGTCCCGCGACCCCGGCAGGCTTTGGCCCTCTACAGGCCCCGTCACTATGCTGACACTCTTTGAGGCGCGCGTGGAACACAACGCGCCGTCGACCCGGGCATGGTCCATGGTCGGACAGCGAGTCGCCCATTACTCGTTGCCCGCATGCCCGCGCCTACGGTGGCCGGAGATCGTCTTGCGACGTCCGACGCCGTGGGCGTCTACCGCTGCGGCTGGGGTGGAGGGAGGACGCTGTCCTCTCCCTCAGGCGGCCCGCCTCCTCCTTCACGAGCATGACTGCTTCGCAGAAGGAGGCGACCGCCTCCCACTCCGTCTCGCCCCGCAGCATGGCCTCGACCAATGCCGGGCGCGAGAGGTCTCCGCCTATCGCCGTCGTAAGGACACGGCGGTGCTCTGCCCAAGCGGGGCAGTCCTGCACCGTATGCTCCACCGTGTCCTCCGGACGATCCTCGCAGTGGTGACACCCAGGCGTTTCTTCCCTCCCTATCAGACACAGGAACCTCCCGAAACTTCCGTGTCCGGTGAGGACCTGCGTCATGCGGTAGGTCAGGACGCCGTGACGCCTATCCAGCCACTCCTCAAAGAGGGGTCTTACCGCCGCGATTGCGGCGTGCCCGGACCTCGGTTGCGACAGTCGCTCCCTCCATACTGCCCTGAGATCACGCCGGAGCTCTTCCCGCCGCGCCTCGACTTGTCGAGGCAGCGGGGATTCGCCCCGACGCCGCGCCTCCACGCGCCACTCATAGACGCGCTGGAGGGCAGTCGCCTCCAGATCCCAGGGCAGCAATCCGGCAAGGAGGTTGGCCGATTCGCCGGCGATCGTGCGGTATCCCCGGATCATCCGGATGGCCATGACCCTCTGGCATGCGACCAGCTTGAGTGGTCGCGTCCGGATGCTTAGGGCCCACACGGGGGCCCCGTAGAGGGCCATGGACCGCACGACACCGACGTACAGCCTCCGGCAGGAGGCATTTGGCCCGCCGAGATTGGGCAGGAGTCGCTTGAGAGCGGCTGCTGCCCGGTTCAGCCTTGGGGCCAAATGCAGGAAGTGCTCCCTGAAGTTCCACCGGCTGTCGAGGACGAGTCCCAGGTACTTCATCGTCCTCCCGACGCCGATGCGAACCCCCTCCACCGTTATTTGGGACTCTGAACGTGGCGCATTCAGACGACCATGAAAACACATGGCCTCCGTCTTGTGCAGCGCCACGTCGAGTCCCAACTGCCGGATCCTATTAGCGACTGTCGCTACCGCCTGCGTCGCCACGTCGGCCGCCGCCTGGTGCGACTCTCCCTTCGCCAGGACGAGCGTGTCGTCGGCGTAACAAATCACGCCGACGCCGTCAGGGAGGTCGCCGCGCAGCACCCAGTCGTAACCGATGTTCCACAGGAGCGGCCCCAAGACCGATCCCTGTGGAACACCGCACGACATCTCTCGCCGGTTCCACTCTCCCCGGTGACCGGGGTAGATGACGGCTCTGTCCGTCAGGTAATCCTCGACTATACGACGGAGGTAGGTCGGCACCCGGTGATACCGGAGTGCCTCCCTGATGCAACTCCAGGGCAGGGTGTTGAAGGCATTGGAGATGTCTAAAGACACCCCCAAGACGACCCTGCCCCGGGAAACCGCATCCCCCGTCGTGAGGGCTCTCACGCGCGCGATGGCATCCACCGTCGAGCGCCCCTTGCGGAAGCCAAACTGGCTCTCCGCAAGGTAATATGTATGTATTTAGAAATATATAAGTATGTTTATTAGTTGTCTAGTACCCATAACACAAGCTCTGCTTAGCTTGGGACTAGATGGCGTTGTGTGATAGTTGTGGAATATTTATTTTATTTATTTATTTAAAATGTTATGATGACTGCAATAAGAAATAAAAAAAAAAACTAAAAGGAATGAAACCTCACCAAGCCATCACCTTTTTGCAAAAGTAAATATTTTCAGTACATTTCGGGCTTGGCGCGGCATCAGTTCAGATATGCTATCAGCCATTATCTGCGTCGGCTTCAGGTCGACAACCTGACGCTTGATTTGGCTTTCTTTGCTACCTCTAGTGTACCTGATTGTTGTGTGTACTGTTAAGAATCCTCTGCATCCTGTTGTTACTGACGTCGCAGTTGACATGGTGGTTGAGCGATTCATTTCTGTACTGCGTGTCACGGTTTCTATTCATAAAAGGAACAAAAATTTTTGGACCGATAACTATTTGCTTTTTTTTTAAATACCAGATATTCTAACCAGATAAAGTGGAAAAAAGAGAAAATTAAACATTTGGTGGTACAACAGACGCAGTAGCTGATCGACTACTGTTGCGTGTCGCGGGTTCAGTTCCCGTACGAAACAATGTTTGTATGACCTGGGAGAAGTTGTGCCGAATCTGTGTGTCTGTGAATTTAAATGTTTATAAAAGCACCCACGATCCAGGAGAAATTTCTAGTGTAAGGCAATGTTTAAAAACAATATAGGGAAAAAAAAACATACTACGACCTCTAAAACCGAAAAAATGTGAGTGAAACTGCGAGACAAAGCTAGTGCAGAATAAACAGGATGGCGTTAAAATATTTTTAAAATTATTATTGTTCATCAAGTGGCCTATTTCAAACGTCGCCGTCGGCAGCATTGTCTTAGTCATGCGTGGTTACCGACGTCCATTTTCACCAATACTAGGCGATACCAGAATGAAAGCCTAAGTTAACGCACGTGGTTACAAATGGGATGAAATATTGTATGAAAATTAATTTCAATTACATCCAACCCCAAAGAGGTAGTTGATAAATAAATCATAGGGGCACGGTGAGCGCAGTGACTGAGCTATCGACTTTTGCGCAGCGTGTCGCGGGTTTGATCCCCGCATGGAACAAATATTTGTATAACCTACAGTAGTACTTGTTACGGGTCTGGGTGTTTGTGTATTGTGTTTTCTATGTTTGTTAACGCACCCATTACACACAGGACAAGATAGAGTGGGGCAACGTTTAAAAAAATTCTCTGGCAGAGTGTTTTTTTTACGTAATAATATCATCTTATGAGTCCTCCCACCCAGGGCAGAGCGGGAGGGACTATCAGACTCTTACTGACTAAAATCCACGGTGTCCTTCAATAGCCCTTTACGTTCCGGGGTCAAGGTAATTCGTACAGTCCCGCGACTCCGAAAGGCTTTGGCCCTCTACAGGGGGCCCCGTCACTATGCTGACACTCCTTGAGGCGCAGAGTGCTAGTATATAAATAAGATCGCAATACCGTCATCAGCAAAATATGGCATCACAATCACCCCTGCTTACCTTTCCATGAATGGACAACACCTATATAAAAGTAAACATAAATAAATACCTCCCTATTGCCATCTACTGCTTTACTAGTGAAATACCACGGCATTGATCATCTTAGCGATAATGAGTCGTATTTACAAGCAGAAACGAACGTAAACACACAAGAACTGAGTCAAAGACGTGCTAGAGGTGACTTTAAAATAATTATTCCGTATTCGATGTAAGGATCAGTTCACATCAAGGCGCGACGCTACGCAACGCTACACGACATTACACGACACCTACTGGAAATGTATATCTTGTCGTGTAATAAATAAATCAAAATATTTTATTTCACATAGGCCTCAATGGGCATTTTAAAAACGTCGAAAAATTGGCACGGTGTGAGTTGGTCGTTTCCATAGAGAAGAACCGGCAAGAAACTCTATGCTTCCTAATAAAGTTTGACTTTACTCCGTCACGTCATCGGTGAAATGTGTAACTTTCGTGTAGTAAATAAAGTTATATTTTAAGTCGCTTTATTGAAATGTGAACGTGGCGTCGCGTCTCAGTGTGAATTGACCCTACAGGATTCACTCTGCTATCTCGCTCGCTCACATTTCTGCTTGTTATTTCGAGTTCTTCATGAATTCTTGCGTTTTCTTTAACTGAATATTGCTGTAGAATTTAATTTAGTAATATTCTTCGTTTTGTTGTTGAAAATTCAGTTCTAAGGCAATTCGTACACGATACGCTCGGTTACGCGGATCTCACGTCGCTTATCAATTCGTATATGCAACCGCTGCTCGTCCGCGCGGAGGAGCGGTGCTCATCACCGCTCCGCGCGGAGCAAGGTACATTTGCTTCTGTTGGAACGCGTTGGCGGGGGACGATGTCGTGTAAGAATTGCTTAAACAGGAAAGTATATTTAAAGTTGGGTAACTCAAAATGTTTGTAAATCCCACTCTAGGAATTTTTCCTGTGGCTTGGGTGCGTTTACAAACATAGAAACTCGTATACACAGACACCCAGACTCAGAACAACTACTTGCAGATCATAGTACGAATATTTGTTCCGTGCGGGGATCGTACCAGCGACACGCTACGCAGCAGTCGATAACTCAGCCACTGACCCAACAGTGCCGTCAACTTACTTCAATCACAACCAAAAAAATATTGGATAAATATTTTAAAGAATACATGTAATTCCGCTGAAATTTGAGGCCCTTTGAATGAATTTTTTGTACATATTACTAGTAAGTTTTTATTTATAGTCTGTATATAATCGTTAAAATAGTTAAATAAAGTAAATTGCTGAAAAATTAATTAAATTTTCAAAATATACTCTCAATTTCTAAATCAATGTTAAAGTTGATTAGCACGATAATTATTATAATCTGGATACTGTTATTACACCCAGCTAATGTCAATGTTTTACAAAGAGTCGTTAAATAACTAACTCGGTATAGGCAGCAGGCGGCAGGCGAGTCGCCGGCCGTTCGTTTACCTAGCGCTTTTTATTACTATTCATTTACATAATTCCAAGACGTTTCTTTTATATGAGAAAACTATTATTTTGAGAGAAAAACATACAAAACAGGCTTTTTCCTTAATTTGAAATAAAACTCAGGAAATAACACACGTAAAAAAAAACACATTTTCTTTTAAAACGTCTCGTTCTAGGATTTTCTGCTGTGTCGTGGGTGCGTTTACAAACATAGAAACTCACATACACAAACACCCAGACCCGGAACAACTGCTCACAGATCATACGAATATTTGTTCCGTGCGGCGATCGAACCTGCGACACGCTGCGCAGCAGTCGATCACTCAACCACTACGCCAACCGTGCCTTTATTAGGTCAGTTAATATTTGTATGAACTAAACTAAATATTTAAACCTCGTTGTCATTTCAAACGTCACAGTTATATTATGTTTTATAAAAACAATTGTTTTAGAACATTCATCCTACCTTCAAGGATATTATTTATCCTAGCACAAGATTCCGTTTTTAAGACGTTAAAAGCGAACTTTTACATTAACCGCTAAATTGCTTCTGGTAACGATCGTTTCCAAAATCAAAATTTGAACTTTTGGCAACAATCGTAAAAAATCATCAAAAATATGTATTTTATTAGGTATATGAATCTAAACTCTATTTCAAAGGCTTGAGAGTCCTTTCAAACTGCTTTTAAATCGCAGTCTAATAGAATATTTTATTTTGATGGTAAAAACTATTTCCTCGTTAATACACTAGAGGCACTTTTTCATCAACCGTATAATTTACATCGTTATACTTCGCGCTACGGGCAAATACGTAGAATTCATATTAAGGGAGCCTACCATGACGTCTGGCGAGAGTAGTTCCGCCGTGGGAAAGAGACAGTGCTATACAAGTCGTCTAGCGGCATTTCGTTCCCACAGTGGAATTACTTCATGGTAGGCTACAAGATCTTAGTAAAGAGGTGTCTACTGAAAACAACCTCTCTCCGGGTTTACAAAACCCCGTACTCAGTATCACACAAATGTTATTCTAAACCATAGACTCGTCACTCTACCGCCGAGTACCATAAACCGTTGTCATTACCCTTGGCCGTACTGAAAACACAGAATTCCTATAACAATGGTGATGACGCATCATGCGCAAGCGATGACAGGAAAATGACACTTATTATTATGTGGTGTAATGATTAAAACTGTGTGGAATGAAAAATATATATTTGTAATCACTCGAGTACGGCGAAGTATATGAAAGGTTGACTTTACTGCCTCGTTATAGAGTTATATTTCTGTAGTTATTCCTTGTGATGATCAATAATGAAGTTTTTAAGGAGAAAACCTAAGTTGGAAACTAAATTTGTCATAAATACAGCATTTTTTTCTTTACTTAATGCTGAATAGCTGTTCCTCGCGGTTTCACTCTTACTGCTCAGCTCCTTTTTGCTGTAGCGTGACTTTCCTCGATAAATGGACTATCCAATACAAACAGAAGTATATAATTTGAATCAGTAGTTCCAGAACTTAGCGCGATCAACCAAACGAACAAACTCTTCAGCTATACGAGGACTGACAATTAAGTTCCGGGAATTTCGCTCTGCAGTCTCTCCGGGTAACACTGGTGCGTTCGCTCCGGTCGCATTCGAAAGCTAACACGTTTCTATAGTAGTATACGAAATTTCAGCTTAATTGGTGCCGTGGTTGTGTTTTTATAGAATTTTAAACAAAGCTACTTTTTATACCCGTGTCGCGAAAATGTCGGATGTAAATTTCGAACAAAGATGTGCGATCAAATTTTTGGTGAAACTTGGGACAAAACCGGCGGAAATTTTACAAAAACTTCAGACAGTGTACAAGGATGATTGTTATTCGAAAACACGCGTTTACGAGTGGGCCAAGCGGTTTAAGGAGGGAAGAGAGTCGCTCGATGACGATCCGCGGGAAGGTGCTCCTTCCACGTCTCGCACCGACGAAAATGTTGCCCGTTTGCGCGCGAAACTGAACGAAGACCGGCGTGTTAGCCTTCGAATGTTAGAGGAGGAACTAGGCATCAATCGAGAAACAATTCGACGCATGTTGCATGAAGATTTAGGGATGCGCAAAGTGTGTGCCAAAATGGTTCCAAAAGTGCTCACCGCCGAACAAAAACACCTTCGTTTTTCGATCTCTTTTTAGCCAAACATTCCATTCCAACGCTGCCGCACCCCCCATACAGCCCTGATCTAGCCCCCTGTGACTTTTTTCTATTCCCAGAAATAAAAAATCACCTGAAGGGAATTCATCACGGGGGGTTAGAGAAGGTGAAAGAAGCCACGACGCGAGTTCTGAAACAGATTCCACAAGCGCGCTACGAAAATTGTTTCCAGGCATGGGAGCGCCGTTGGCGCCGGTGCATAGAATTAGGAGGGGACTACTGCGAAGGTGTCTAAGGTTGGTTTTGACAATTTTTAATTTATTCTTAATCTATTACAAAATTCCCGGAATTTAATTGTCAGTCCTCGTATATTTGACGGGCGACCCCGTCTAGAGGTCCAAAGCCTGCCGGGGTCACGGGACTGTACGAATTACCGTGACCCCGGAACGTAAAGGGCTACTGAAGGACACCGTGGATTTTAGTCAGTACGAGTCTTGACAGTCCTTCCCGCTCTGCCCTGGGTGGGATGATTTGATGATTTTACCACGTAAAAAAAACCTATATATTATTGGTTTATGTATATAGATTAATATCAATGCTTATTTGTAGGTTGTTCATTGCTGGGACTGAGGAATTTATTACTTCTGAGCTACAATTATCTTCTGGTTTCTCGTATAACATGATACGGATTCGAGTATATACCAGGATTCTATACGGAACAACATCTACCAACTGGCACTGGATCCGCATGGTGGATTATTGCCCTCCCTCTCACAGAGGAGGCCTGTGTCCCAGCAGTGGGAACAAGATAGGCTGGTGATGATGATGATGATGTTATGGAGTGACTGCCTATCTAATCTTCAAATCCATTACTGGGTAGCATGATATCTTTTGGTAGAGTGTGCAGTAGTAGTTGAAATATGATTGAAATACAGTTTTGAAGAAGATCCCAACCAAAAGTTACAATTAACTCCTGCCTTTTATTCTGAAGGGCGCTACACACGGCTAAGATACTATTATATTTTATCTTAAGATGTTATATTAATATATATTAGGCCTCCTCTCTGCTCGCTCCACTGAACTGAGTGAGAAAGAAATAACATTCCAGGTGCGCGTGAGTCGGTCCTATGCTGTGTGTAAAAGAGATAGAATTCGCCGCACGATCTTAAGATACAAAATAAATTTCGTTGGTACGAAACCAACGAAATTTATTTTGTATCTTAAGATTTTAAGGTAAGATATATTTTACATCTTAGATGTTATCTTACGATAATAAATTCTCATATCGCTCTCTATCTTAAGATACGAAAATATGAAATGCATATTATCTTCGTCATGTGTGATGGTCCATTGAATTGTATGGGGAGCGATATGGTATCTTAAGATAACATATTATAGTATCTTAGCCGTGTGTGCCGCGCTTTAATCTCATATGAGAAAGGAAAATCCATTATTTCCCGGAAACCATACAAAAATCAGCTAAAATGATTAAGGAAGGATAACCGAACCATAAACCATGATATAAATATATTAACTAGTTGTATATTAACAATGGTCTTTTTCCTTTTACAGACAACTGAAAACATTATATAACTAATTAATATTAAAATACTATTTGATACTGTTTCATGAATGATTTGTTGAGTAAATGGCAAGGAAACAGCTGTTCTGGCATAAAACTTGCGTAATACATATAAAACAAACAATTTGATAATAATGAATAATAAACCTCTGTGAAAGGGTTCGGGAAATCTCATCCCTCTTCAAAATGTGACGTGTAACATAATTAAATATTTGTTATATTATGTTGCGAGTTTTTAAGGCGTTAGCAAAATTGAGTCAAAGATCCATGATGATGTTCTTCCGCTGCTCGGTTCTTTTTGATTGAAGCGTGATGGTTTATAGCCTATAGTCTTCATCGACAAATAGACTATCCAACACAAAAATAATTTTCCAAATCGAACCAGCACTTCCCGAGATTAGCGCGATCATTCAAATGAACTGTATAACTTTATAACACGTATATTATTAGATTTAAAGAGTAAAAGAGATCTCGGGCCGAACGAAGACTGCTGGAATTCTACGTACACACATACAGAGAACCGCTCCAGCAGCCGAACTTCTTCGAATGGCCTGACGCTGCGGCAAGCATACACTGCAGAATCAGAATCATTTATTTGTCAACCATAGGTTATGTTTTGTCAACAATTACTACTACAATTAGTACTTTAGTGGCTTTAATAGAAATCTGTATTCAAACACTCGTATAATATTTTGACGATCGTTCATGCGTTCATTCTTGCTTACATCACCTAGTCTTCTTATCCAGCAAAATCCAAGACTTCAAAATTCGAAACCACTTAATGGAACCGTTTTTTTTAGCGTGGTATAATCATCAACTGAGGCCTCCCTCTCAAGGCAGGTGTCCTTCAATAGCCGTTTGGGTATCACGGTAGTTCGTTAGTCCCGCGACCCCGGCAGTATTTGGCCCTCTAAAGGGTCCCGTCATTGTATCAATGGAACCATAAGACAAAGAAAATGTATCTAATGGAATTATCTGATGACATTGTTACTTTTGATTGACGTTTATAAAATAAGAATCTTCAATTGTATGTCAAGAATTGAAGATAGCAAAAAATGTAATCTTAATTAGCTATTGGAATTAAAAGGCTGTTTATTTTTTATTTATTTTATTATTTATTATTGTTACTTTTACTGTTACTGTCAGCCTGTGACATCCCACCGCTGGGCAAGCGCTCTCCCCATAACTTCGGACTATTCCGATCCAGAACAAATGTGAGCCACTCACTCATCCCTCTATCTTCTACGCGGTCTACCAGGACATCTTCTTGTCAAAACGAATTAAAATATTTATAATATCAGAAATTGTATATTATGTCGTCAAATATTATCTGCATTCTCTTTCCTGGAGTTTCAGTAACGAATTCTGGGAAAGGCAAAGGCATCGACAGTAGAGCTACATTTCGTAGAAATCCTGAGTTATTGAATTCCTGCATGTTACTGGATTAATCTCATAGAACTGACACTGACGGTAGAGGGATGAAGCCTATGCTATTACATGGACAACAGGGACTGAAGTTGATGTTGAATAACTGTATAAAAGGATAGAACAGTATTACAACCGACGTATACGAGTATGTATGACCAGCAGTCGTCGCATGGCACTGTAGAAAAGGGTTTATGTCGACGGAAGAATAGACAAAATTACAGAATGTAGAAAGATTTCTACTGTCATAGGCATTTTGTTTTATCGTGGTAAAATCATCAAATGAGTCCTCGTATCACTACAGACTATCAGACTCGTACTGTCTAAAATCCACGGTGTCCTTCAATAGCCCTTTACGTTCCGAAGTCATGGTAAAACGTGAGTCCCTCGACCTCGGCATGCTTTGGCCCTCTAAAGACGCGAGTCGTGGTATCAACTTAGAAAAATACAGACTCCGAGTAACTGAGAAATTTTCGACGGAAAAACCCAATACCATTGGCCGACTGACTACTAAATTACTTGTTCCTTGAGAAATTTGATCAAAGAATCAGAGCTTATGATCCCAAACTTAATTTCCATCCCAACGCTCTCTTACTTAGTACCAGTATATAACAAAGACAATACAATAAATTAACATAGCAACAATATCGTTATATAAACAGCGTGTCTTTAAACCAAACATGAATTGCATACTCCTTATTTTATACGAACAAATCGTACCTAAAAGATATTTTTCAAATGCAAGCAGTAAAATGATACTAGCAAGGAGTCAGTTTCGCGCATGCGTCGTGGCTAAATTGCCGGGTTGCACCGTGCGGCTGCGCATGTCACGGGCAGGTTGACGTATGCAGTTTGCGCTTGCGCACCTTGCGTTTACACCACAGGCTTTCTTGCTGGCTGCTTGAAATCGAATCTATTAATATATTTAGGTATAGTTGTGGTTGTTTATTGCATTTTTATTGTAATTTCGAATGTAGGTTATTTGATGTTGTTTTATTTTACTTTGTGCTGTTTACTTAAGAGTACTGTATACTTGATAAGGGACCTATAGATTTTTTTTTATTTTTGTTATTTATTTTTGACTGTAGACAGTTTTTTATTCTATTTAAATAAATATAATATACATCACATAACATCGTGTCGTATTATCAAGCTTATCAAAATGCACTGCTTTTGCCATAAATCTTTTGATTTTATATCTTACAAATTAAAGTCATCGTAGGTAGTCCGACAGACCCCGTAACTACCAAGGACACCCAGCCTGCCCAGCTTTCCTTTAGTTATAACTTGATATAAATAAAGTATTCAGGATAAAGAATGAAACTTCGCAATAAGTGCACACGCAGGCGACACGGTAACTTTATTTATTTCGCCACGAACGTGTTCACTTGTTATCTGTCAGATATGCTCCGTCATCGTGACCGCTGGAACGCTGCAACCCAAGTACATTGGCACAGGTTACCACCATTTTTAGTTCCAAAACCAATACAAATTAATCACTTTAATAATACCAAGCGACCTAAATATTTATAATAGTGACGAGTACTCGAAATTGCCGCCGAGTGATTTTTCTCTTTGGCGCGTATCTGTAGCAACCGTATCGATCGGAGCACGCCCCATTGCCGGCGCGCTATACACGTCGCGCCGCCGCGCCTGCACTGCACGCGGAATGGAACGCGACAAACTGAACGTTCTTTTGTCATGCGGTGATTTGCAAAACGTACCTAAACACGGTAAGGGCGTAGTCGGACGACAGCCAAGTGGCGCACTCTCGTGAGAGATGAACGAACAGATAAATCTGAGAGCAATGTTATGTTACGACTTCACAGCGCGTACCATATACATTGCTCTGTTACACCGCTTCTGACGAGTAGTGCACAGTGGATGCGCGGCAATGTAGCTCGTACACAGGCACATACTCAATAGTGTTCCGCACTCGTCGGAGTCGATGGTAGGGGGTGCAGGGTCGCAGAGCTAGTGCGGCCTCGCGGCCCTCTTCGCCGCAACGCAAATCGTTGAAATCAAAACTTTCACGCTACGAGAGCGCTACGAAGTTTTACTGCTACGAACTTCCTGCTACGCCGGCCGTAGCGCGGCGCACTCAAAACTTTGTTCAGAAAGCTTTTTTATTTGTCACTTTCTGTTATCAGTTGACTGAAAACTTGAGCTCTTTATGTTTGAGCGTTAGGATTCAGATTTCAATACTGTGGGTTGTTGTCAAGCAAGTGAATAAGATATTGTGTATCATATTCTGCGTGCCTGACGACCCGTTTTAAATTGATGTTAATTTGTTTTAGAAATCCTTGAAAATGAATACCCGTTTTTGTTTAATAAAAGTCATCAGCTAAACATCGAAACTGTCAGTAGTGGAAAAGAATATAATTATTGCGGCATGTGATCAAGATGCGAACAGTAAAAGTCCGTATGCAGAGAAACTCTGGTATATCCAGCGGTCAGGCGAGCGTCGGACGAAGGCATTGTGGTGTCCAGGCAGCAGGCAGTGGCAGGCAGGCAGGCAGCCCTCGGTTCGGTTTTGTTGTACGAGTCGCAGGTGGGCGCTGCGGGCCGAGCTGCGCCGAGTGTCGCCGAGCGCGCCCGAGCGCTCCGCCGCCGCGAGCCGGCCGCCGCGCGCCAGTCTGAGCTCGGCCACCACCCTGTTCGCTTGTGACTGTGACGCCGTGCTGTGACATATTTGACAGTTGTTATCGTGAATCGTGTGATGTTTTCGTATCGGAACTATGGTGTATCCCAATGAAAATGTGGAGTGATTTCCAGGTAAGTTATCGTAGTTATAAGTTATAATGGAATAAGTGAGGTGGCTGCGAAGGTTTCGCATTTATTTCGAATTCGACTTGTGTTTCCAGTCATAGTTTTTATGTTGAAGTTTTGTTACAAGTTTGTAATACTGATGAAACTCGAAGTCTAGTCTATGTATGGATGAACTGTTGTTATAAAGTTGGTTTCTCTAAAAGTCGAGTAAAATGTTTCTCAACTTAGAGAATTTTTATTAAGTGGGTAGAATCGTTTATGTCTTTTGGGTGATTTTATGTTGTTAATTGAATATTTACCTGATAGCCTTTTTTTCTTTGAACACTAAATTAGGTAAAGTATTTTGGTGAAAATTTTATGTTATTTTACTACAAATTAGTTATGTAGGAATGTTTTAGGATAGATTATTTCTACACTATTCTCATACTCTTTCTTTGTGTTTCTTCATGTGGTTTACCATTATCAAACTTTTGTCTGCTGCAACTTCTGCTAAGTTTACATTAATAGGTAGTAAGATTAACAAAAGTAATATTGTGCAACTTCAGAAATGTACTTCCCATCGTACATTAGACATTATCATAGTTCTAGGTTCATAACTTTTCTTTAATGGCCCTTAAAATATTCATAAAGTTTACAAGACGCGCGCCTTTTTTTCGAAGTGACAGCTCGGCGCGTTTCCGGCGACCTGTCAAACGCCATGTGATAGATAGAAGGGCGCATTCGGTGGAGTTTTAAATCAAAGCGCGGTATTCGGCTCGAATCTCGATAACTGCGCGACGCTCGAGGCGAACGAGAACTCGTCACAGAAATACGTAGTTGTTGTTGTCTCGCTCCGTCGCGGAGTGCTGTCTCGTTCTTTCGGCGGGTGTTTTTGTGTCGGAGCGGGTTTTTTGTGCTCGGCTCGGCTGGCGCGGCGGCGCCCGCTCGTTCGACTCCACATTAATTATCGCCGAGTTGGCTCGCCATCGCCAGCCAGCGCTAACGCACTTTACTTTCTATATTGCTGCTATATTACTGGACTCTTTTACAATGCGCCGTCGTTTTTACTCGAATGAATAAATGTATGTCCACAGCGATTCGTTAGGCAGATGAGGCTAAATCTTAGCTGACATTGGTTTGGAGTTAGACAATTTTGTAAGACCTTCAATTAGGCGATGACGTCGAGAGATATCTAAAGTTTGTTGGAGGCGAAACTGGGTATGTTTTGGTCTTGTTTTGAAAGCTCCTGTATAAGCGAATAGGAGTGTGATCCGAGGTTGGTGGGTTTTCCTGGTAGCGGCTAGGGGCGCGTTGCCATGACGACGGCTGGGGCGCCCCGCCCAGCACCGGCCCAGAGCGCCTCCTCCATTCCACTTATTGAGATTTACTCCTCGACTGGAGTCGCCATTGGCGAGTCTACTCCAATACCTTTTGCTGTTTTTTCTTTATGGGCTGGAGAACTAAATAGCCTGGGTACGGACAGAAAGTTCATTACTACCGTGGCGTCTATTTCTTTTGTAGTTTTTTGACCTTATTTAGTACAAGTCTAGACCTAATAGGCTTTTATTTATAAATTATAGCCAACCCTCTGCGTTTTTAGGGTCTTACATTTTCAAGCCTACGGACTCCAAATAAAACTACATGCATAAAAGTAGATAAGTATAATGTGTCCTTCACAACACTTATAAACTTTTGTTTGGGAGCTCCAATCCTTTCAAAATACATTATTCATATGCACAGTTTCAGTATACGGTAAAAAGAAGAAAGCTTTTGTTGGGACTTCATAATGCCATACCATAGTACCATATACCAACTCATAGTAACTGATGACCAATTCAACGATATTGAGAGAAGAGGTAGAACGTATAACAGAATAGATTTGACTGAAAAAAACTGATCAGTCCGCCAGTTAGATTATCAAGAAATATTTGACACGTTTTTATTTCTTTTGTTACATAAAACAAAATTGACGAAGATACGACACTTTAAAAATTGCTAATACGTCATAAGTCAGTACAGTTTTACTTGTTTCTGACGTCACGAGCTCCCACTATCGAATTTTGATGCGTTATATATTTGTTAATATGCATTAATTTAATAAAAGAAAAAATACGTATCCATTATTTTTCAAAACTCTTACAGAGGGACTAATTCAATTTGCAATTTATTGATGCTGTAAACATGCCTATCGTAAGATGTAATTCGACAATGACATCTTTGAAACGGATACAAAAATAACGTCACATTTATGTAACCCACCCCAAATTATTTCAGAGAATTTTCTTACGAATCGACAGAAAAGGGTTACGAAAAAAGCTAAAAATATAGCCTTTATAAAGTTATAAATAGCACTGTTACACAAAATACATAATAATACCGGACTCTTGTATAACTTGCACAAGTTTTAAAGTTTCAACATGTGATATGAGCCGTCAAAATAAACGTATAAGTTGTGTAGCTATATAGGGGTTGTTTGTGGGCCTATGGGGGTGGGAGGGGGTGCTGGGTTGCGTGGAATGCGACTTGTTGCAGTCACGTGCGCTAAGAAACTATGCACCATCTACCCTTATGCACTTACATAGTTCCACGAACTCCCCTACAAACAATTTTAAACTTTAGCTGTAACTGAATAGAGTCTAAATTCGTTCTTATAGCTGATAGTTTACAGTAACTAGTTTGGCCACCGAATGTAATAAACTAGATGCGGTACCCGGTTCTGTTCGATCGTTGATTGCTGCCTTACCGTCGCGACTATCTTCATTTTTAATGAGAAACGCTATAACGAAACGAGTTTCACCAAACGTTTGCTTAATACCACATTTTGTGCGTTCATTATACGTAGCATTCTCGGGAACTGACTTACTATTGTTTCACTGTGTTTTTGAAACCAGTATATATAATTTGCTTGGCAAATATACTTTATAAAATATACTAGCTGATGCAAGCGGCTTTGCCGGCGTGGGGTACTTAAATTGTCCCAAGGCTACTAGGATAAATATTATTTTATATGTCAATCCAGACTATAATCTATCTCTGTAGTAAATTTCATCAAAATCCATTTAGCCGTTCTGACAGGATTTTTATAACAAACATCCATTCAACGATCCATAATGTAAGTAAGGATAAATTAATTGCATAAACAAATAAATTGCCTCTTCACCCGTTTTTCTATAAAATTAAGTAATGTTTATAAAATCAAACTCATGACTAAGACGCATACAAACTATATTACTCTATTACATAAGTTATTGTACTAACAACTTAGCATAACGCAAAAAGATGTAACTGCCAACATTAGAGAAAAAAAAACAACTTGACAGTCAGTACACAAAACATAAAATATGACGGTAATAAATAGTTCGTTCGGTGTTATTAACCTTTGTGTGAACGATCTATCCATATACTTACTACTTAACTGTTATATAAAAACTATAGGAGATTATAGCAGAAAAACCGTCGCGTCATCATGACTGGGCCAGTCTGGGCCAACGATAGTGAATTAGGGTGTGAAGGGGGCTCCCGACGGTCAAGACCGAGTACACCATGACAGCTGATAAGATTGCCATCTTGAAAAAAGAATGCGATCAACAAGTGCTTATTGTAATGGATTAGAGTTCAAACTAAATGGTTTTGAGACTATAGATTTGTCCGTCGCGTTAGAGAATTGTTTATAGTAACGTTTTATAGGTTTTCAAAGCTTCTTAAGCTTACTGATATAGCCAACATATTAAAGAAGAAGTCTTTCGATGACTACGTTAATTTTACTGACAGAAGACCTTATTTCAAAAACCACCTTTGTCAAAAAAATTACGCCATCTTGTGCATCATCGGTAGCGGGACTCACGAATTACCGCGACCCCAGAACGTAAAGGGCTATTGAAGGACACCGGGGATTTTAGTCAGTACGAGTCTGACAGTCCCTCCCGCTCTGCTCTGGGTGGGAGGACTCATTTGATGATTTTACCACGTTAAAAAAAACCTTGTGCATCATCAACCCAGTTCCCACTTCTGGCACATAGGACTCTTCTCTGTAAGAGGGAGTGGGACATAATCAAACACGCGGGGCCAGTTTGTTGGTAGCTACGCCATCTTGTATTGGAATTAGATTCTTCATAATTCACATAATATTATAATGATTTTTTTGACAAAGCTGCTTTTTGAAATAAAGTTGCCGGTCTCTTGGTAACAATCGTTTAAGTTACTTTAAACTTATCAAACTAACTGTTAAATCTATTGCTCATGCTCTATCGACGGGTAACCGGAAGACAAAAGTACAGGAACAACCCGGTTTCATAAAAAAATATACAGCCCACACTACACATGCGATCTGACGCAGTTGGGAGTCTTCCGTCGGATCGCAAGGAATAACATCTTCATTATGAAGTATTTTCTTCCATATTTATGAATAGGACAATAGGATTGAGTTGAGAATAACATGCTTGAGTGCATAGATGTGAACGTCATCTGAAGATGTTACGAATAGAATTTCAAAGGCATACGCACCTTCTTCACAAAAAGGCATTCAGATTCTAAGTTAGTTACTGTGCTAAGATTTCGTAGACAACAACATCGTAGGGATTTTAGGGATTTCGTAGCACTGCTACGACTCGTAGTTGTTGCTACGCGCTACGAAAAATTACACATTTCATGTTTTACGTCTTCGTAATGCAAAAACGCTCTAATTTACTTACAACATAAAGATTGAAATCTTCTTACATCTTAAATCACCGAACTACACTAAAACGTTTCTAGAAAATAGCAAAGATAACCCTTTCGTTCACTTGCACTGAAATCACGTGAAAGGTGTTCATTTCTCGCGTCGAGTGACAGCACTGTAACAATGTAAATAGTTGCCATGTATGGCGGAGATTCCAAGCTCAGTCCACGCGCGTTAAATAAACATGTATGTAAACAAACGGTGTATCAGGCGCATTATGAATCAACGTCACAATCAGCCGCTCCTTCTTAAGCGCCGCGTAATAATAACAACTTTTATTACACATTTGCCGTTAAATTCACGCTCGCATTGTAAACAATCAACCACGTGGAGTAAAAGTAATAGTAAACTCATAAACAAATGAATAAATTAGCCATAACGGTACCGACGTCATCCGCGAAGACACGCATAATAATCGCTTATGCAAACGAGCCTAATTATGTAAAGCATTATGAACCGTGCCGACGTGTTTTGACATACGCTAACGACCAATTATATGGCTATTGTGTGACTCAATGAACTTGAAAGACATACAATAATATAGGGCATCGACACGCGCTCTCCGACGTGACATGCCGCCGACACCTGTTTAGAAAAAATATGTATATGCGAATGTCAGGTGCACCGAATTCAATGCTCGCCAGTATTTTTATTATTACTGTTATGTTGGGCCGTCCGCCGAACATTTTGTTTACCATTTTTTGTCGGTAGCTTATTGTCATGTTTGAGATGTATTCATTCACAAACGCGTGCGGTCTGTCTCAATTACTTCACTTCATATTATAATACGGATTTTTTTTTACTCGTTATTTGCCCAAGTGTACCTAATCAGCGTTCAAAATATCAGATTACAGTACTTAAAGTATCGCAATCTTATCTTTGCTAAATTTTGCGGCGATATGATATTGGGGAATTTTTTTTATATGTTTCGCTAATTGCATATCTTGAGCTGTATTTATCAGTGAATATTTGCCAGCTCATCGTACGTAGAATTGAGAATAGGGGATAAGAATATCTTTGGCATTCGCAGTGTCTCTTCGACGCTCTAAATATATTTCCCATGGCCTCAATGCCGTACCGCGACCCAATTACGTCTGGCAATAAAACAATATGCCAGTCGTTGAACCCTCCAGTGTTGGTGTGATGGCTATGTAAACATTGCATCTGGGTAAACAAGTGCGTGTCCGCGACGGACGCGAGACGTGCCGCCGCCAATAATTTATGTAAATTCACGTCATTGTATAAGAGTGATGTTTTTATTGCAATCTTGTTTTGACGGTCAAGTTCGGCACGCGGCGAAAGTTAAACAAGTACAATAACTCTTAAAGTTCGCGGCGCATCTGAGATCGCCATGTGTCGTGTAAGCACTGAAGGCTGTGAGCGTACACCGTGACATACGTTGAACTTACAGCTCGCGCTCTACTACATCTTATTTTATTAGTATTCAGAACGGTGGATTCGCCACTTCGGTTTTACTACGAAAACAAATCAATCAGCACGTGCAAATGTAACAGTCCGCCTCTACGATCAATTACTTCGACTACACTTGTAAATACAGAGTTGTAAAACGTTATACGGGTAGTTTTGCTTAGAAAAGGAACATTTATACTAGTCGTAAAGTTGAGCTGATAGACCCATCAAAAATATCGGTAACCGCAGCAAAATAACTTTACGCTTGAAAGAAAATGTAAAAGTAAAACTGAGGTGTAATTTAGATTTAGCTTCAAATGTTTGTAAATAACGTCTTACTACAGCCGGCAAGTAGCGTAAAATCTTGTTTATAATTATGATAATAGCTTTATTATATACTACTACAAATCTATTTCGTAGGTAGTAACCATTAATCACTTATGAATGAATGAATGTTATTATTATACGGCAACCGGTCAACGATATCAGAATGTTGTAAACGTCATTTTATAATCATAAGCTCATAAATAAACACGATGACGTATCGCGGGTGATCAGTGATCGGCCAGACTCGGAAGTGTGCTAGCAACTCCGGCACTCCGGCACTTGGGCACTACGGGCGCGGAGGGACGTAGGCGCGCGCGCATGGCGCACACCTCACGCATACGCGGATAATTATGTATCAATGTTTTGACATTCAACAACGACACATTTAGCGCGGACATTAAGTGGATCAATGAACTTGAGCCGTTTGTTGTGCTCACTGTTACGCAAGCATCGGCGTTTGAGTGAGATTAATGCGCGCGGATTATGGCACGCGATACATTTCAATTTACGTTCCGTTTCATTCATGACTCGAGATAATGACGACGTACTCGTTCCGCTTGTTTATTTGCTTTTGCTTGTCGCCGCCGGTGTCCGCTTCGTCTCAGACGCTTTACATACTCGATCGGCTGCTGATCGACCGCGATTTATGTGCACTCGTCGCGTTGCGCACACGTCACAGCTCTGTAATGAGCCGACACGCTCAACTTCTTCGGTAAATCGAGCAATAATTCAATAAGCGCCGCCACTTCGCCAGGTCGCCGCTCGTTTGCGTGCTCCAGGAGAAACTTTCATCATAAACATTGTTTATGTGAACACAAACATGTGTGCGGCGACCAACACTAGGAAGATCGTACTATTAGCTACAAGTTTGAGCACAAGACGGCGGGGCGAAGGGAGTAAAGTCTTCACCCATTGACGGTTGAAGCGCCCCGCGACACTTTCACTGCTCCGTTATTGCAGTTACTACGCGCCTACTGTGCACCGGGGGGTAACGGGCCGAGGGAGCTCCGCCACCCTACTGCATTCACCCTCGTTCTCACCCCGCGTAGGGCACGACTTACACCAAGGGTGCATGCCTTCTAAATTTAAGAATACTATCTCTCGCGTGATGTATCTGTGTTTTTGTTCGTGTTCGAGCCACCTAATAATAGAGTGATAGAGAACGGTACCGCGACGTATTGAGACAGTAACAAATGCAAATGTTAGCAGCGAGCGATCGACGGTGATCGTATCTCAAGTCTAGACGGGCGGGCAGTCGCTCGAAGTGGGACAATGTCAACTGTGAGGGCTCGCTATTATTTGCGTAGACACGTGTGCGTCGGCCGAGGAGCGGCGGCGCGAGTGACAAGTGCTCGTGAGTCGTGACGGAAGTTTGTAAACAGCGCCGGCCTTGCTCCCGGTGCGCCCGCTGCACTCCGCATCGCGCCGCACCGCATCGCCCGGTCACGCACAATCTATAACGACGTGTTCCGATATCCAATTACACACTTCTATAAATCCATGAATGAAAATGATAATGTACCACCGACCGACCGTGACAATCGATTCGATTCATATCTGCGAATCGAAGACAGGTGGATTACTATTACTACAACAACAAACTATTATCACGCGCATGCCGCGATGTTATCGCAGCATCGAGAGTGGTGTAATCGGAGAGGCGTCCTTTCGCGACGCAGGATGAGTTCGAGTCGAGTGGGCGAGTGAGGTGTTCTGAAGTCGCGGTCCTTTGGTAGCGGCGTTCGGCGGCGAGCGGTGATTGATGGGCAATAGATAGTCGCGCCTCGACATTGAACCCGGCGGCTGCGGTGCACGCCTACACTAAATATATCTAGTGCGGACTTCCGCTCGTGACGTCGCCTGTGACGTGCGTCCTGACGTAGCTGCCTACGTAACATTTATTATACTTTTTGTTTACACTATAAAACGGTATTTACATTGTTATTGTTGTGTGGGGTCGTCGTCTTATCACTTTATTGCTTTACGGTTCCGTTGCCGTTTATTGGTTACCTGTCTCTCGATTTTGTAGCACTCGGATGTCAGCGTGAACTTGAACGAATTGTCGAATACTTCAAAGAGTTTACAAAACTTAGTATTCACTTGGAATAACGCACATTGTGCTAGCCATACTATTCTCGCCTACGCATTTTTCGTAGAGGGTCTACGCGGGATCATGAAAAAGAGCGCGTTACATAAAGTGGGAAGTATTAATTTCTGCGTCTGCAGATATTATTTTAGTCGGTGTTCTGTTGTTACTTGTTAGCAAGTTAACTGAAACACTCTCGGGACTAATCTCCTAAGTGCGTACTGTTCGGAGGAGGCTGCCAGGGGGTGGGTCCTCATTAAAAATTCATTCTTATTTGGTAGCGCGCTCGTAATCAGCCGCAAAGGGGGGTCTACGTGCTGCGTACTCTTCTTTATCTACTGATTTATTAGTTTTGATTTCAAGATGGAACTTTCTCTTTGTTGCATTTTGTTTTCGAAGACTTTTGGCAGCAAACATGTTTATTACAAATTCTGTTTAGTTAACTTACTACAAGTCTTCACAATCACCACCATTAAATTTCATAATATTTATGACAAAATAGAGCTCAATGACAGACAAAGGTCCTTCAAAAGAAAAAAAACGTAGCAAGGGCTACGAAGCCAAAAATTCGTAGACAACCTCATGAGTCCCATAAAAGAAATACCTACTAGTTATTTTAGTCATGTAACGTGAAACTAGAACAAAGAATTCACCGAAAACTCTAATCATTCAAACACCAATTCTTTCCTATACCAATTACACTGTTGCTACACAGCGTAGCAATCCTGCTACGACTCGTAGCATTCCTGCTACGAAAAAGGACCTCCGAATTTTCATCCCGAACTTTAGTAATCACAAAGAGCCTAACATTCCTTTTCCATTAACAGTAATGAGTTCTATAACAGGTGTATAAACAACATTATCTTACGCGTGTCACTAGCCCAATACCTAGCTGGAGTATATATAGCTGGTAATTAAATGCATAGTCATACATTTTTTAATAATTGGATAATTACAGTAATGTAGTCGCGTATGTGTGTGTTCACCATATTCCCCCATCGGGTGGGGGAGGTGGCCCCCGACTCACACCAGCTCGTCTCTTTGATGTGCCGTACCATTTGATCCTTTCGAACTCGATTGTTACTCGAAATTAAAGCTTAGGGCGGAATGATAAGGTTTTGTGTTCCTAAAGACCAAGTCTCAAACCAATTTTTCTGAAGTTGGTAGTTTTGTATTTGATTAATTATTCTTGAATAAACGTTGAAATTATTACCTAAGTAGCAACAGATACTGAAAATGAACAAAAATAAACAATGCTCTTTCTAATTAAAATTGAAGTAGGGCTTTCAGTTCTAGCTTGCTTATTTGGAAAGTGCACTTACAATTAGTTGCTTTGTACATTATTAGATCGAGTCGAGTCTCGCTGGTAGGGGCAGAGCGAGGGTTGCCCCCTCGCCGCCCCTTCTCCCCGCCGTCCTAATCCTCCACCCCCCCGACCGGTGACGTCACCACTTACAGCTCTTTTTTGGCAATGAAAAAAGTGATGAAGTTATATTTATTACACATTTTCTTTCACTTTTTAAGTATCCGAGGTCGTTGCTTTGTTTATTTGCTGTTCTATTAACATTCATTTTATGGATTTTATCTTTGAAAGAAATGTATCCAAATTGATTAAACCTTTTTTGGAGAACGAATTAAAAAGGCAATGGCGGGTATGTGACACGACACCCAGTGAGTGACTCTCGAGCATGCGAACCTTAATTGATACACGATTATAATCGACGTCGAAATGTAAATAAACAAGGTTTTTTTAAAGGCCCTAAACCGGTTGTGGCGTGCGCTGCGTGCGGTGGGGTTGCGATGATGTCCGCATCAATCACAGAACAGCTGATCGCCGGTCGTTTTCCTTTTCATCTTGCACTTTATTTAATTAATTGTTCACCGCGGGCGGCGCGGGCTCGCTCGCTTCTCGGTTAAGCCGACTAACCGCTGAACTAAAGCCTCTATAAACTTACTACGATTATCGGTGTTGTGATCAGATTATGAATGAACCACGTTTGATCTCAATTTAATCTAGTTCCGAGTCTAGTACACGTCGGGTGGCTCGCGAACTTGCGACTCGCGTGAGACCGTTGTTTAACGTTTCATCTCTCGTATCGATGCGCGATCATCATTACTCTTTCTTATTTGTTTTCACACTATTATGCTTTGAGATGTTGTGATCGCGTGGGCACGAGCCGAGTTATGTCATGTACAGCTAACAATGGCGATTTTAGCTCGTAACCAATCGACAATGACAACTGCAATGGACCGTAATAAAGAATCGTGTTTGTGAGACGGCCGGTCCTTTGTTCGGTTATCCACGCGTTCCTACTGAAACAGGTGCTCGTTTTATGGGGAATTATTTTTCATTCACTGGAAGTCAAACAAATTCGTAGCACTAACTTGAGTACGAGTCATAGTTGGCCCGCATCGAGTAATGAAGCGCAAGCGCCCCTATACGAACCAATTTACAAGATTGGGGAACGCCCATTATCTTTCAAGTTGGTGAGTCTGGCGCTCAGTAAGAGTATCAAGTGTAGCGTCGATGTGAGCTCGAGCTGATGTATTTTAAAGGCATTTCAGTTGAGCAAGTGAACGTGTCGAGAGGGGGCACCTCGTATCGGCAGCTAGCGTCGTATTTCTCATACGGAGTGCGGTGTTGCAACATCGGCGTGTAGCAAGACAGCGCTGTATCGAGCACAGAGAGCGGCTGTCACGTTGCCTTCAGCCGCGCGTATGGCACGCGTGAGCTGCGCGTGTGTGGGTGACGTCAACGCGCCACTTTCTCCATACTTTCGTCGTTGCTGGTGGGCTAAAAAACGGCGCTCGCCTAGACGACGACTATTAATACATACGAAGCGACGTCGCACGCTCTGTCGCGCGAAACGATACGGAATTATTGTTCTCTGCGTGAGACAGGCGTGCGTGAGCAGTCCGCTGTCGACTCTCCCCGGTGCACCGAGCACACTATAACTGTTCAGCTAGCCGTAGCTTGCACTTTCCCAGCTGTGATCACTTATTTACTCAAATATTCATGTTTTCCGTTCCTTGGTAGTCCAATTTGTTGAATGATCACATTAGTTTGGCGCGACTGCGAGCGGTCGCTAATGTGTCGTACAAACAAACTCCGCCAACTGTACGCTCACGCTCGCGCCGAAGGTTGCCGCTACAGTTCTCCGGTTCACTCATTTTAAAAGTACTTTAATTCAGTCCCAACAATTTGTGCTTTAATTCGCACTGAAATATCGAACAAGTAAAATCCATTCGGTGCCATCGCACGCCTGTCTAATTAAGCTCTGTCATAGACTCTTCGAAGGCTCTATTACGAGCCGCCTCCAAACTTAGAGCGGACTATAACGCATTTGGTATTCAATCAGTAATTCTTGCTGGCGGAGAGTGGGTTTTATGCGGGGGTAGTAAGGTCGATAACGCGAGGGTGGAGTGAAATTCAGCTCGCTCAGTGTGACAATTACGGCGATGCGGCCCGCCCCGCGCCGCCGCAATCGATAGGCCTACGGGGGGGAGCCGGAGGGAGGTGCGGGGCGGCCGCGGCAGCGGTCATTACTTATGCAAAACAGCATCGGCACTGCGAGCGGCGTGCTGCGGCCTGCGGCGGCCGAGCCAGCCCGCACGCACCGCCGCTGGCGACCCTGCTGCTGCCTGTCGCTGTTGACCTTACTCCGACATCGATTTATCGACCCACCACACCGAATGGAACTGACGCAGCTTTAATATTCTGTCACTGTTTCATTTAGCTGATGACGCAGAATAAAGTCCTTTGTTAGATCGCATCGGGCGGCAAAGTTCGGGCCCCTCATCTGAGTTGGCGATGAGCTAACGGACCCGGGTCCCGGGACTCGTTACTGAATTGGGAGTCGTTCTTTGTGCTCTCCCTCGACGCGGAGCCGGAGGGTCGCCCCTGACTTTTGTTTCGTTCTGTATTCAACTGTTTGGATGCAATGTATTTACAGTACGACATCAAAGCCAGAGTCTTAATTAAATCCTAGAAAAAGCATATCAATGAGTAACTTTGGTAATAAACGAGAAATAATTAAAAAATGGTTAAGCGTACGAATATCTTCGTAGGCCTTAGAATCCTAATGTAAACACAACGAAGCAGCCATTTGTACATAAATTAAAACAATTCATGTAAGAAAAAGTTTGAATCGTAAAATTAATCCTAAGCGTCGATGTCGTCGAACTAGGCTAAGCTTGTGAAAAAGCTTCGCTCAGCGCACAAGCTTTTGCGATAAAGTTTTCGCGCGAAAACTCATTCCCGCGCTTTATAACCTGTGAGTTTCCAAGGCTTGGAGGGGGAGGGCTTTATATAAGGCTCCCTCGCTCCCCTCGCCCTCCCGTACATAATGTAATTGGCAACAGCGCCGTTCTTCGGGCGAGCATTGTGGGCGCTCGCTCGAGCGACGCCACACGACGGCGACGCGACGTGCCGCCAGCCACGAGCTGAAAACTTCTCGAAAGAGAAGTCGAGGCTCTTCGAGTTTTTGTGCGGAATAAGTTGATGACGTTTCTTATACGAGTATCATGATTGTAATGATACCAAACATGCGAACTAGACTTGATCTGTAGCAAGCATTTGAAACTTCATCACATAATAAGTAGCTTAATTGCTGCTGTCTGCAAAAAACTTGTTTTGTTTTCCAATTTGAATGATTGTTTACCTTATTCACAAACTGATAAAGATAGCAAGTTGCGAACTTGTAATGTTTGTTATGAAGAATTTCGTCTGTTATCAAACACAAAGTAGAAACTATCGTTGTAGCTTATGAGATATAGCTTATTAAATCAAAGCTGTTCAATGTCAATATAATAACGTCTAAAGCAAAAGAATAAAGATTGTGTGAGCGCGTTCGTCGGGTGGCGGTATCGGCTCTTATCACACTACAGCCACGTTATCAGCCTCAAGGTGACGGGCCGATGTGAGCCGATTGCACGACTAAAGATACGGCTGACAATTATTATGTGTTCAGACCGATCCTGAGTTTCACAATTATATGATAACAAGATCGATTGCGGGGACTAGCACAGGAAAATGAACAAAGAAAACAGCTCAGTGTAATACATGATAAAAGTGTCTGAAATGCAAATGTCCAAAACTAACATAATATCGCGGTTCAGTAGATATCGATGCATGTGTGATCTAGCGCAAGTTCAATAACACGGATATTGCACAGTAACAGCACTCCGTAATGAGTCACGAATCATTGTAATCATCGCACTATGAACTTTAACTGGGCCACTGTTTACTTCAGCACTGAAATCCGTGCTTACATCCGATCATCTACTTGAACTTTTTATCCGAACTAAGTGAGAAAGTAAGTTGTCGCTAAGTTGTCACATGTTGAGCGGGAACTCGTGCAGCAATTATGTATAATATCGGCAAGGCCACGTGCTCCTTTGACGTTAACAAAGTTTCCCGATGCGGAGAAAACTTTGTGACATGTGAGTGGTAGATACTTACAATATGTTCTGAGCCCCGCACGCCCCGCGCCCTGCCCCGCCGACGCCGGCACCGCCGTCGCCGTGACTCAACGGCGCCCTCGCGCGACGTCGCCCCGTCTGCCCCCATGGAAAATTTATACCCACCCTCTTCCCAAGATCATTACGACACGACTCCACTAAATTCAACCTTCCCTTATAGAAATAAAGAACATTTTCGCCCGTTCCGACGTAGCAAGACAAAGGAGCTCCAGCAATTTCGTCGAAAACAAACCTTAACTCCTGTGGGATATAGCTTGTAATTTATGTGACGAAGTGGATCACGTGCTTGGAAAACGCAGCAGTGACGTCACGGAGCGCAGAGGTGGCTATGAGGGCGGCGCATCATGTTCTATGTTTTGTTTTTCTACTTTGCGCGAAGCCGGTTCTTTCAGAATAGACTCCTTTGGAAAATCAATAGTACCGTACAGTTTTAATAAGATACAATTCTGAAATTTTGGAAGCAAGACGATCCATGGCAAAATACAAAAAATAGACTAGCTAGCAGTAGCATGTCGCAGTGACAACGTCGCTGTGCTCTCTCCCTTAATTCCCTGCTGGTGCGAGGTGGCGCGTCTAGAGAGCGTGTGCTCTCTCATCTCCTTAATTCGTCCTTCGCCACAGCCCCCTTAATTCTCCCTTCTAGCATTGCTGCGAGGGAGGGCACTCACTCTCTTGTTAACCCGAGTTCGCCCCCCTTATTTATGCCCGGCACGTGGGGGCGGCGGGCGGTGGGTGGCGGCGGGAGAGAGGGGGTCCTATCGACGTCCGTACGCCGTGTCTATGTGCTGGTGAATTAAGAGCGAGTCGGCTTTCATTTTGCTAAACCTTCCACGCTCGTGTGCTCGCCTTTCAGGCGCTGCTTGCTGGTGTGCACGGAATATCTCGTGCCGAACTCGACCCTAATGCGGGGGGAAAAGATTCCAAGCCGCTCGCCTCGCCCACTCGCCTTCAGCGTTTTATAACTTCAGAGGGCGAGGAGGCAGCAGAGTTTTTGTGAGTGGAAGGACTTTTTTGAGTAACGTTTTTTATGCTTTACTCGGTTAGGGTTCGCTAAGATAACGACATCTCGCAGAGGGTGGAGAGCGGTCTCATAGAAGATACATGTTCCACAGCAGTGCTGTTTAATAACAAATAGAATACGGCTTTCATGAAACATTATATTGACATAATTGGGAAACATGTATCTATTCAGAAAACCGACGCGAAAGATGACAGCAGACTTAAGTTTTAAGAAGATAGGTATTTAGTAGTGTCGAAACTATTTAGCAAAGTTGTCGAGAGGACGGGGACGCGGTGGGTGGCTAAGTCTACGCACAACGTCTTCAGAGAAAGTGAAATTTAGCACAAGTTCGGAGAAATACAACTGTGTTCGGCGCCCCCTCGCCTCACGACTTCAGGGGGTGGCAGTCGGCAAGCGCGGCTTATAACAATTAAGTTTATTCGCTTGCAGGTTTTTCTATTCGACTCAACAAAAAACACTCGAAGTTGAGAGTTAAAGAAAATAATTTCATTTAGTTTGTTCGGCGGTGCTGCCGCGGCCGGCCTGCCCGTGTCCACGAGGATTCCTCATCGTAGTCTTCTTTATTGCGAAAATTTCGATTACATTCTGTTCTGTCGAGAATTTCTCAAACGTAATTAAGCAAGCTTTGTGACTTGTAGATCGAGAAGGAAAGTGATCACGGTGAGGACTCGATTTCATTATAATATAAACTGTTGGAAATACAGTGACATTGGTAAGGGTTGTTGTCATATGGACAACAGAACCTAGCCTGCAGCTATAAAATGCCGTTCGTTGCTACGGTATCGAGCGTTCAGCATAAAATAGGTTTACCACTAATTAAAGCTCGCAGTGGTCACAATTTTCAGCACAAAAAATATTCGAAATAAACGAAAAAGCTGGCTAATGAATGTCGAATTTCCCGAAATTTTCAGATACTGATGAAAATCCTGTGCCTTTGTATTGATTATTTTGAATTAGCTCATTTTTCGGGGGATGCAAGGGTTGACTTCGTGTGTGATGCATGCCAGCCGGGTTAAAAATGGCGAGAGCAACTGCCTCTGTGACGGTTGAACGACCTTTGCTAAGGTGTCGGTTTCGGGCAGGTTATTTAGTGCGGGGGCGGGGGAGGCAGGTGGAGCGGGGGGCGCAGCCCCGGGTCGCCAGGCAACGGCAACTGGGTCACTCCGGGCCTGCCCCGGCCGCCCACCAATTATGTACACGCTCGTTACCGGACACGCGTTTTTCAATCACATCCATATTTAATTGGGCATCACGAAGCTGGAAAATGTATTTGAACCGCCATGTTTTACGAGAACTTTATTTGAATTGCGTTACATTATAATGGCGCTGATTCTACCGATTATTGCGAAACGTTTTGTAGGTATTGAATGTTCGGCCTACGGTGCTACGATTTTATTAGATGTGTGCTACGGTTCGTAGACAGCCTACGTGTCTGCTACGATTAGCCCTTTTGCAGTTAGTTGACAGATTTTGTCGCTTATAAAAATTGTGTATCGAATGTAGTTAAGATTGAAGAGACGGCTCATAGAAAGTATAGCGATGAAGTGTGATAGGTGGCAGATAATCGCGTAGTGTCGGGCTGGCGTCCGCGGCGCGACTCGTCTTCCGGGCTCCTTACAAGACAAGCCTGTGCCCTAACTTGTTGCATGGATGCACCGCGGAGGGTGCGGGGGTGGGGCGCGGTGCGCGGGCGCGGGTGCCGGGGGGTCGCGGAGGGCCGCGGGGGCGTCTTCATAGTGAATGGGCGCGAGATGTCGTGGCCGGCCGCCACGTGCGCGTATGGAGATGTCTCCATTGATAGCCGTGACCTCGCCCTTATCGCCGTCTGTCGATGACACCCGCATACATCACACTGTACATACATAGTTCTTAACACCTCATAAATCGTATGCCTACTTGGCATCTCATTTACTAAGTCTGCAGTTTTTCGGAAAAGAAATCTCAAGAAACTCTACCTTCGTCAGTAGTGATTCTTTTACACTTAAAAATATTAGATACAGAGTTTGTTGCAAAATGTGAAGTACTTTTCTAGGCAAAAAAGCCTATAATCGACCGAAAGAACAGTCAGCTACATACAAGGCATGAAGACAATCATTATTTCTATGTAAGTACAAATGATGAAATAAACTGAAAAAGATATCGAGAGATATCGCATTTTTCAGTTTACATAGGCAAGCAATGTAAGTTCTGGCAAAGTCAATGCATGATTTGTACTTGACAACCTATGCTCCGAGCAGCGTGCCGGTAGGTGCACCACTGCACACTTTAGAGTGGTGTTCAAAACCAACTTACAACAATCCTGTTCAGTAAATTGGCATAACGGGGTCGAGTCAACTCGTAGACAATTAGCATTGAGCACGGCCTGGCGGGCGAGCCGGCGGGCGGGCGCATAGCAAGTGCAGCCTTGACATTGAACGTCGCCCTAATGTCGTCGCATCGATTGTTGGAATGCGAACAAAACCATCTCCGACCGGCAAATAATAATAGTGTCGAACCGATGAATGAGCATATTAGCGAGCGGCGCGGGCGCGGGCGGCCGGCGCCGAGTCATTACGCGCCCCCATTAATCACTGCAACAATCGGCCGATATCTCGCTATTTACAAACGCGGGAGCACGTGTTCACCGCTCGTACTACGCAGAGTGTATTGACCCATTTAGATAGCTCGACCTTCGCGCGGCCATTGTGAGCGAAAAACATAAAAATAAGTTTTATTGCGGCGTCGTTATGCGTATCGCTGCGGCGCGGCCCGCCGCCGTCACGCCCGCACCGCCCAACAGCTGATCGCGACGTGACATTTTTATTTTATTCGCTCTCTTCCGGGGATTCTCCGAGATACGTGCCAGTGACGTCATTATCTGCCCGCGTACGCCGCCACCTGATTTATTATCTCGACGGAGCGCCGTATCAACTCCACCCCTGCGGATCGTGATTTATACCATAGTACTGTACCGAGTGCATCGAGTCTAACAATGTCAGTGTTAAGTGTAAAAGTGCCTTGAACCGGTCCCTAGTGTGTTACATTATCACATAGCGCGTAATTACTTCACGTCAGATGCACTTTTCATTTCCTCATTGATAATGGCAGCACGGTAATCCCATCCAGTGGAATCCGACGCGATTAATCCTATAACGAGAATGGATACGCCTAAAATGGTTTCGAGGACTGTCAGAGTTTGTTAGTGGAACGAACGTGGCACTGAGAATTTAAGTCCAATACCATTAGTAAGCCCGAGCTGAAAGTCAAACCGAGTAGCATATACGGAGAGGATGACTGGAGGAGAACTTTGCTGTTATGGGTTGCGAGGAACAGTTGGCTTACGTAGGGCATGTGTGGCTGGTCGCGGAGCCTGAGGAGCGGAGTGCGACAGGCCGACATTCCAATCGCGGCGCGCCGGCGGCTGCGTTCGGGGAAGCGTGCGTCATCTCGCGCTCTACCGACAAAAACTACAAATTTTCCCTTTCATTGCATCAAGTGGTCGCAGCTCGCAGCTCGCTGGACCACGCTCATCATAATAAACGCATAACGCATAACGCGTCGACTCGCACGCGCTCACTGTAAACAATGCGTTTCGGGAATTCCCTCTCTTTTTATGCGGGATCACATTCCTGAGGGATTCCTTTTGTTTGCTTTTCAACTGTTCATTTTTTTCCTCGTCACCTTGAAATTATTCGACTCTATTGACACTTGTATAACGGTACGCATAGATTATGAGCTTTTTGTGAGCCCATTCAATAGATCTATCGTCTTACAAGGCGCCTTTATTGTGTTGCGTTTCGAGTTAGCTGTTAATTCACTTTTTTTCCTAAGTTTGGGATGAGCAAGTGAGACGAGACGATACATTCCGTTTGTTGATTTGCATTTTTATACAATTGATGATAGACGAAAAATTCAGTTCTTATTTCCTTCACCTCTACCAGATTGTGCATTTTTTTTAAACTGCCCCACACTAGGTATTTCTCCTGTATCGTGGGCGCGTTTACAAACATAGAAAATGACATACACAAACACCCAGACCCGGAAAAACTACTTGCAGATCATACTTGTTCCGTGCGGGGATCGAACCCGCGACACACAGCGCAGCAGTCCAATTGCTCAGCCACTGCGCCAAACGTGCCGTCAAATTTTTGAATTTATGCTATCCAAACATCTGACAATATGGTAATACCTATAGCGTAGACTACTACTACGTACTGTCGGAAAGTCAACGCTAGTAGTCTTCTACACACAAAAATCAACTAAAATTGGCGTAAACACGAATTGTTGTCAATAAATCCTAATGTAAACTTGACACGAAAGCCGCCATTTGTTACGGGTAGTAGTGTTGGCAAAAAATTGGATTACACAACACAACTACTGTTAAAATCAATCTTGTACATGCAGTAGCCAGAGGCGTGAAATAAAAAGCTCGACAGAAGCACTGTGGCGAGTCGACGAAGCTGCGCGGCCCACGAAGGCACGAAACAGGATGTGGGACTGGTTGGCGCACGCACACACTGCTGCGCGTGCGCACGCCCGCACACATGAGCGCGCGGCCTCGCCGCTTGCCGCTCTCCGCTCACGGAAATGTGCGTGCCAGCCAGGGCTGTGCGCCCATACCGACTACATATTTTATTTTTATCACTCCTCTTCCACTCATGCTGCCGTTGAAATTTGCAAGTTTATCGGATCGTAAAAATACTGTACTTTCTTGGGATTATTGTCTTTTGAGGGCTCTGGTGTAGGGATAAAAAGCTGGAGTGTGCTTCGAATGGTAATTGTTTCTTTTTAGGTGATTTGCGTCGTTAGTTACGACGCGTGGCGTCGCACAGCCCTGGTGGCTGCGGCAGGCGAGGCTACCTTCGTGCCGGCCGCGTACCGACCGTGCACATGCCACGCCACGATAGCCTCCGACTTTTTTGACAATTCATTGTCTCTGAGCAGGTTGTTTGACAATGTTTCGCTGTCGTAAGTTCTGCTTCTGCAAAAAGGGGCGAAATTTCATTCAAACTTCCATTTCCTTTCGGTAACCACATTCCGAAGACCTTGAAAAGGGACTTTAGTAAGGGAAAAACATAAGTTCGTTCCGTGAATGGCGAGCGCCGCAAGTCCGTAACTCACACCCCACAAACGCAAACATTAGAACAAAGTGAAGTGTTTACGATCTGTAATCTCGATAGCACGGAACAGGTCCACAACAAACCGCCCTTCCGAGATGAATGAAATTACCACTGCCGGTCACGTGCTCTATTGTACTGAAAAGGAGCGTTAATGGCTTAATCGGTCATTGAATCGGCTCGATACTGCATAGCGCAGCCTCTTCGCACCGTTGTTTCATGAATGGACGAAAAAATGAAATAAAAATCTACTACGATGTTATGACCGTGGCGTCGTAAACAATCGTTATTTATACAGGCATCGATGTATTCCACACAAACACGAAAGTTGCGTTTAACACGTGGGTGAGGAAATGTCACCGAGAGTCGTAGCTGAAACTAAACAACCACGCTGAAATTCAACAACAATTTATTTGTTTTGATATCTACGTTAGCTACTCGTACCTATCTACTTCGCATTTTGATTAAAAATATCTGATATCATCGCTACCTAGAGAAAAAAGTTGGTGCTATAACTTTTTTGGCTAAAGATAAACTGAAAGAAAAACTATCAAAGGAATTCCATCGCTTATAATTTCATAGCATCTGACGCATAACGGCGCATCGTATTTTCTCATGTGGGTAGAGCGACCCCATAACGTGGCACAGTACACCCCATGCTATCTACCCCGCAGTCCGCTTTATAGTTGGCTATATAATACAACGTTGTCGAGTCGGCCGGGCGTAGGTAGCTGTAGCGCTAGATACCGCGCGCCGCTACGACGTTATGTCGTGCGCCTGTGTGCTGCACGCGCACACAAGCGCGCGCCCCCGCCGCCCGCAGCCCGCACCGCGGCCCGCGCCCCCCGGCGACCCGCACTCCGCTCGACATGGCTGTGGCGCTGTGAGGCAATGCCGTTGCCGTGCCGCCGTCTATTTGGTCTCCACAATGCCATAGAAAGTCTCCGTTCGACTCGCCTCGCCGACCGAACTTTTCCTACCTCCTCGAGCGAGAGGCGCTATAACAACGTCGCCGCTCCGACGACTCGACTATGACTTCTCAGCGCATACAGTAGAATTCTTTATGGTTGTTATTTTGAATAAGCACTAACTCCTCGCCTCGGCGCTATAGCGAGCGGTACGGTTATAAAATGCCGCATATCCGAGACTAGCGATAAAATAAACGTCTGACGTTTCCAAATTTCGAGCGGAGAGAACGAGCGACGCGCTGCGCATCAGAAAAAGAACTTTACGACAAGATTAGAAAGAGCGAGCGGAGCGGCAACGTCGCGCAGCCGCGTTCCAGAGGCACGGAGCGGCAACGCCGAGCGCCAACGTCATTTACTAAATTTATTTTCATGAGCGCCAGCGCTGGCGACGACACTGCTACATACATATAGCGCTCGCGGGCGCCGCGTGATACAACCTCACGCTAGATATTATCTAGCTATTTCTGCATATTGAAAACTCGTCGCGCTCGCTTATAATTTTCCTATAATGAACAGTAGGTGTAGAAGTACAGAGGTGTGCAGTAATCGTACTGTGTACTGTACAGTGAGGCGGCACGTTTTCCGCGGAGCGATAAAGGGGTGACGCAAAGTGATTATTTGCAGCGTTGCGATGAGTGGCCGCTGACTCAACGCAACGGCAGGCGACCGTCGCAACACTGACAGCGCTCGCAACCTAACCTACTAACCGATCATGCGTTGTTAGCTTTTATTGTGAATTCGTTCAGCACTCTACATCAACTTTTTGTTATCAAAATATCGGTATTAAGTACATTTATAATTCGCAACTAATAAAAACAATTAGCTATGACGTTTGAGCGGCTCACTATAATTTTAATATCTTAGATTCATGTTGCTTGGTAAAAATATAGGTAGCCCAGTAATTTTCATTGAACGTTACAATTTCTGTATAATAATGGTCGGTATACAGGCTAGTGTATCTAGGCAGCTTGTGCGAACGCGTGTGTCTCCTAATTGTAGTGGCAGGTGCGGAGGCATCTGCCGCCTGGACTCGCCACTTACTACTTTTATTTTTTCAACGACGTGTGTATCGCCACGCACGGTGTTCACCGGTTTAATGCATTGCAAAATTTTGCGATGACCACTAACGAAAGTGGCAATGTATAAGAGGGTAATTCGATGTTAATGCGTTACTGCGGTAAAAGTCAACGTCTGCACGTCGGTCAGCACTGCAGCTGCTAAATGATAGCTCGTTATTCAAGTTTGAAATGAAGATAAAGATACAATTAAAAGACACTAGGTTCAGAGTAGGACTACTCTTTCCAATAGTCTCATAGATCTGAGGAGATGTAATCATCTGTGATTTTTATTGACGTTCTGTAGGGGCGAAAGAATGCGTTGCGAGCTCCGGTAGAAGGGTCCGATGATCCCGGCGGGTGCAGGGTCCCTACCTGAGCCGCTAGGGGCTGCGCCCCGGCGCATTGTCGCTAAAAAAACTGAGTAGGGTCGGCGTACAATAGAGCCCAGGCCACCCTACTACCAGGTACTATTGTGCGCCGTATGTTACTCTAGCGGGTCGGCGCTCTGATGGGAACATTCCATGCGCTTTATATTCGATATTAGATTTAAAGAAGATATTGTAGTTTGTTGTTGAAAGTCTACTATTAATAAGGCAGTTCTGTCTGTTTTGAGCAGGTATCTAGTTTGAGATCAGGATTTTTGGACATTTCGTTTCGCTGTAGTTTTAGTACCTATGTTGCTGTGAGGATAATAGATAATATAGAGCCAAATCTAAAAGAAAAACAGTATAGTTTCCTTGAACAAAAAGACTACATTTCCCGTTCCAGAAGACATAATTTTATCCATCAGTTTTCCGTAGAGTGCATAAAGCGTCTCAGCTTACGGTACTTGTGGTAGTTAGAGAGCGGCGCCGCGCGGCTCTGCCTGTCTGCTGCGCCCACGCGCTATTGTGTAGCGAACGAGTCTCCAACGCGCGCTTCACATCCGCGTCTACACCTACCTCGCCAGCCACGTTCATCCATGCATTACATTCTCACTAGATTCCGACTTCTATTCTTCAATTTTTATCACTAGTCAACCCGTCAACATAAGAACTTAATACTAAAGTCTTTTTCATAAAAATGAAGATGAATTAAAAAATGTCATTGTTCCGTCAGTGTCATTACGAACAATTCGAATGCTTTCAGTGGAATGTTTATTCTGGTATATAAATTTAACTTATCAGATTTAATAACAATTATAACTTAATACGTCATCAGAAGTACTCGCAGTGGACGTATCGTCATTTGGAATGCAATGAGTAACCATGTTGTTTGTGTATTTGCAGGGCTCGGGCGGCGGGTGCGGCGCCAAGCGGCGCGCCGGCTCCCCGTGTGAGGGCGGCGGCAAAGTCGCGCGCTGGGAAGACTCGATTGCGCGGCTCGAGGCCGTGGCCGCCGGCGCAGGCGGCGGAGACTGCTGGCGCTCCGAAGAGGAGGAGAGGCGTGCGTGCCGCCGGCGCTGGTGTGGCGGCTGGTGCGGCGCGCACGACACCATCCGCGCCGAGAACGGCAAGTCCTACCTGGAGCTGGGCGGAGCGGCCGCACGCGCCTGTTGCGACGGCCGCGCGGCTGGCCGCTGCGCCTCACGCCGCTGCTATCGCGAGAGGCGGTTCAAGATGATGAACCTATGCGCGCTGAAACTAGCGCGCTTACGCCAAACGGCGGACCCGTCGTTGCGTCGCTCGGTGCTCGTTTGCAACACGCTTCGCGGCATCGAGCGCGAGATGGAGCGCGAGAGTGCCGAGGAGGCGCCTTTCGAGCCGGCGTGCGCGGCTGGCGGTGCCGCGCGCTGCGAGCTGCTGAGCGCTCGGGACCCGGCCGCCGGCCGCGCTACCCCCTTCCCCGCGCCGCCGCCGCCCGACCGCGACTCCGGCTACGGCGACGAGGAGCAGCGCACCATCGACTGGGGCTCCGTACTGAGCCTGTCGTCGAGGTCAGCGCTAGACCCCCCCGAAGATGCGTGGCCCGACGACTGGGGCTGGAGCGAGGACAGCTTCGTGCGGCTGCTGGTGCCGACGAGTTAGTGCACGGCGCGCGGGCAGGACGCGCCCGCGCCCCCCTGAGCGCCTGTGATAGCGCGGGCCGCGCCGCGCGGTGAGGCGGGCCGCGCGGCCGGCTCGCGCGTGCGGCCGCGCGGTGAAGCGGGACGCGCGGCCGGCTCGCGCGTGCGGCCGCGCGGAACTCTAGTCGGACGCGGCGCGCCGCGCGGCGTCTCGCGCGCCGACGCGACGCGACGCAACACGCAGTCAGTAGTTAGTATTATGTAATTGCAAAAGGGAAGGTGCTAGCTTCGGACGTGACGCAGGACTTAAATGCGAGCCGAGTTATTTTTGATAGTTTTATTTTCTTTAAGTGAATTCCAAACCGAATGAAGAAGTGACTTAGCTAATGACGTTATTATCGTTTAAATTAAAACTCAGGTGTTTGAAATTTTGTTGAAATTATTATGTAATTAATTAGGTAAAATGACTATATTTATTTCGTTGACCAGAAGAAGAAGAAGAAAGTGACAATTTGAAATTATTTCTGTCTTGATATTTTCATTGAAAAATGTTTCTGAACAACGAGTATGACTTATTTCTATTATGGGTTATGTTGACTCGAGGAGATCTGTCGGGTGGAGCGCTCTCAGCGGTGCGAGACTGTCCTGGATTCAGTTTAGATATAGCGAGTCGTAAAGCTGGAGCAGCTTCACGGCGAGAGATGTCCGAGTGTGTCGTATTAATAGTAATGTGTGGACATGTGCCGTGTTGATACCGCGCCGATGCTGCGATGTGCCCTGCAGTGCGATGACAACGCGAACAATGATGAACAAATTGTAATAGCTAGTACCTTAGTACTTAACGTAACTGATGAACTTTCATGAGTTCCACATCCACCACGCAGTCGCGTGGCTCCACTCGTAACTGGATGTCAATTAAACGAGCCTTACCAGCTGTGACTATGAAAGTTTCATGATTACAGGAATCGTGCATTTGAATAATTGGAATTTGTAATACATGACTGAACCGTGGCTGTAGGTACTTAAAATCACTCATATTTCGGAATTGAGATTTCTGTCCATTGATTCGGATGCCTTCTAACGATCAGTGTTCACTCTATCATTAGCTGATCTTTTATTTAGATATAATCAAAATAAGTAACTGTATAACGTCTCATCGAATAGTTTATTTACTCTACTAACAGTGAACTGCAGTTCCTAATACGTAATTAAAACTAATTAGAACAATCGTTAATTTATTCGAAACACTACCTTCTAGTTTTGTACCAAACTATTATTGTTAGGAGGCACCCGAACATCAAATTAGGTTTTCGATAGAAACAGTTAGTTCGTTGATGGACTCTGTACCTATGCATTGAGATTTGAAAAGTGTAAAAATCCAGTTGAATATTGTAAAAATAGTCTGAAAGTTGAACAACCCGTCGTTTCTAAACAGAGACTGGTAACGAACATTGTCTTCGAAACCGAATGCCTGGACGGAATATTTGGCTTGATGATACGTTCTCTCATTAGTAACATCGGGTTGTGTGACACTGTGCCCTCGACGCCGGCGCAGGTTGGTGGTCGCGCGGAGCCGTGTAGTTGACTGTACCTTTTGTAACTGTTGCCCGTACCCTCTGTGAAAATAACTTCGTACTTAAGCAATTGGTTTATTCTATTACTGTGTACTCTAGCCCGACCACCGTCCGCCCCCGCGGCCACTGCGCGAACTACGGAATTGTGACTGCATGGACCAAACATACCTAGCACGACTTTTATAGAGCAAAAGTACAAATTTCAATAATAAGATGCATTAGTGCTCCGGCGCATGTTTGTCCACCGTTGTCAATTACTCAAATATTTGAATTGTGATTCGGTAGCTAATGAGAGAAAACTCTATGTTCTTAAATTTAGTGTACATATTATATACGGAGATGGGCATTATGGCGTGTGATTGCGCCCGTTGTAAATATATTATGTAAAGTAATAATTTTATTAATATCGATGTCGATTGTCGGGTAGCTCGTCACCGCTGGGCCCCGGACCCGTGTGCCCCGGGCCCCCGCTCGGGGCCCCGTGCCGCCGCCCTGTTGTAAATTACGACCTCTATTCTGTCCAATACACTCAACAAGTACAGATTTACAAGTTACATAATTATGCATTATTAATATAATAAGATGTCACAAAATTTTATCGCCAGTACAGACCAATAATATACATGAACAATGTTTAGTTATAATTTTGGGTTCTAAACTCATAAGTGATGCACTGAGTAAGTGAATGATCAGCTCAATCTATTTTATTTTATGGGTTATTTCGCGTTAGATATTTTGTTGATGATGTCCGTGTGGTTGGTTGTGATGGTTTACTTAAGTAAGTTAGCGACTCTCCGGCAAATTGCCCTGTTTCACTTGTACCTACCTATTACATTTTACTCTATATTTGTACTAACATTTTTGACACTGTTCTGTATTCCTGACACATGAGTATATAACTTAATTATTTGAAAGTACTTAAACCTAATTAGTCAACTTTCAGTCAACTTCCTTAAATATTTCAATTAGTGTTATATTTGTGTATGCTGGTGCGTCAGGAATTCAAGACATTAAATGCTTGCAATATAATGTAGGTACAGAAACTTCTTTATCCTGTCATTTTCATAAAATAGCCGACTAATTCTTCCATGTCGGGTTGTCAGTGAAAGAATAATGATTGTGTGTACTATTTGATTGTAAAATTTTGTAAAAACTATGTGGTGGGCCCTACCTTAAATTGTATTTAATACTCCTTAACTGTTATTGTTTGTGTTGTGTGCATGACTCGCCGCCCGCGCGGTTTCGAGCGCACGTGCGGCCGCGGGAGCGACAGACGCACGTTCGAGCAACCCGCGGCAGCGCGGCCAGGCCACGCACTGTGTTGTGACCTCCAGCAATAATTATGATGACAGGTAGACTCCTTGTCGCATCCGTCTTTACTCTGTTGTCGGACGTTTCAAAGAGACGTTCGCAACGTTTTCATACGTAACTTTACGATTACATTGCATAAGTGTATTTTCCTTAGTGTTTTTCATTGCCATTGGTTACCAAAAATGACAGGATTTTTATTGAAACTATTGTGAATATATTTTAGAAAGAATACTCTCGTTAGAAAATTGAGAAAACCATTTTGACGGGGCTCGTATTGCACATCGAATTGTTACGTCGTTCCTCATGTTGAGAGTGTCTCAAAGTCGTTTCTCGATTTGTCTAATGTAAGATATATAATTGTAATATATTATTGTTTAAGCCGTTGTATCGAAAATAACAAGAACAGGAATAATTTTGTGAAACAATGGCACAAAGAATGAACATAAATATTATATATATTATAGAAACAGAAATGTGGCTATAAAAGCAATTTTTATAATAAATATTTACTGTTGAAGAACCTAAGACTTTTATTTGTCTTTTTATACCCCGGTTTAAACAAAATACACAATGAATGACACCACACTACACATAATAACTGACAAGAGTACAGTCAATACAGTTTGAACACTTTTAAACTACGAATAATAAAATGTACGAAACTAAAGTTCAAAAGAAGCACCACACACAAAAATGAACCGCGTTACAGCGGTAGGCGAGGCTAAAAATATACACGGAAAAGCTACGAGTGTGCTACGCAGCGTCTACGTGCTACGGGTGTGCTACGCCACCAAAACGCAGCGTCTACGAAGTGCTACGGGTGTGCTACGCCGAGGAAACGCAGCGTCTACGAAGTGCTTAGACAGTAATCTGGAGAATTATAACTTGGCCAGACATCGCATGATTAAAATAAAATAATGTCTCGTTTGACAAATAATAATGATGACCTAATATGATGATTATACCCGTAAATTGAAAAAACAAAGAAAACTATCTTCATGAAATCGGAAAGGAAAATACAATTCTACTTACGTCCTGTCATGATACTAAGCTCCCCTCGAAACTGAACTAACCTCATTCTTAAATTCGTGATAACATAAAACAGCTGTTGTTCTTAAAACATTTAAAGTTAACTAACCTAGAAAGGAGAATCACTCAGTATTTCAGGTCAAAAGGAGAATGGTCAGAAAAATAGACGACACTATAGGCGCAACGGCTGAGCAATCAACTACTGCGAAGATTGTCGCGGGTTCGATCCCCGCTTGCAACAAATATTTGTATTACCTTCAAGTAGTTGTTCCGACTCTGGGCTTTTGTGAGTTTCTGTTTTCTATAAATGCTAAAGTTTGTAAGGATGGTTGGATGGATGTCTGTTACTCTTTCACGCAAAAACTACTGAACGGATTTGGATGAAATCTGTTACATAGTATAACCTAGATTAACACATGGGATATTTAATTTTCGAGTAGTAGCGGACGAAGTCGCTGTCAATGTGTCATGACATGTCTAAATATTCGTAGTTATAGGCAACCATCATCTGTCTAGCCTTTTACTAGGGGCGGCTTCCAGTCAAACCAGATGCAGCTGGATATCAATATTTTACATGAAGCGACTGCCTGTCGGACCTCCACAACCCAGTCACTAGGTAATACGATACCCCATGGTAAGACTGGTTGTCAGACTTTAGAGCTTCTGACTAAGGGCTTTACGTGCTTATAAAAGTAAATCTATTCTAGTTCCATTCCTAACACAATGGTTGCCAGGAGGTAACCATACCATTTCTGAGGCGGTAAAAGAAGTGTTGGCAGACTAACGGGCAGATTGGTGGATGACATCCATGACATCGGAGTAAAACCTGGTTATGACTTTGCTGACGTTAGGATAATATACCACAAAAAGGAAGAGCTCTACACTTAGCAATGGCTGCATATGATTATAGTGATTTCTTTAACAAACTTAACTCGAAATAGTTTAGAACGTTACGCTTCATTTGTTTTACTAATAAATACACAACAAAATGAGAAATATTTCTGTAAATACACCATGAAAACAATGTAAAATGAAAAACTCAAAATCACAACTAATCCCAATAAAATGTGACGAAAGTAATTTGATTAAAATATTTTATAGTATTACAATATTGATACAGTTTACGAGTTATTTCAGGAATAAATACTGTAATAATTTTTCATGAAAACTAATGAGGTATAAATGAGACATAAGGATAATGGACATCCAAAAGATTGCAAGTCATCATTATCGGAGTTAAGCCTCTTCATTATATCGTGAAAATGTTTATCGAGAAAACGCTTTCAGCTGCAGTTTTCAGCAACAAGTAGAAAAGAATCGATTATCAACAGTCTCTACCTGCGCGATGTTGGTTAAAATGAAATAAGTATTTTTTTTCAAGTATTCAAGTATTTCGTATATCGGTACCAGTAGTACTATTTTGTAATAGGGCCACACTAACGGGAAATGCTATTGATTCTCGCGTAAATAGACGTTTACACGAACATTCAAAGACTGTGATGACGTAAATCAACGGGAAATGCCGTTAGTGTGGCCCGTCTATAACGTTCATGACCCCACTTCACCCAATGAACTTATTTGTCTTAAAGCCAATGCAGATTCTATCTTCTAAATACTACGTTTGAAATTCGAACGATGTCTCGTTGAGAATTCTAGATGATTTACTCGTGTACGTTACAGAACGTTACCACTGCACTGGACTGCACGGAGACTAAAATCGTCAACTCACATAGAGCAACAGCACACGTAGATTGACCAATTATGTCTTTATTCTACAAAGAAATAGACAAAGTGATTTCTAAACCATTCGACATTCTTTTAGCCTGAGTGAAGGACAAGAGTACTGAAGAATAGAAACTTTTATTCCTTAATTTTAAACATTGCCATGCTTAGGACGGTAGAAATATTTCTACATTCGGATTTTGTCTATCTTTCGGTAGACAAAACCCGTTTCTACGTTGTCATCTTGCGCGTGCTAAGGTGACTAATACTCGTTTCTTCTTTGAAGAGAAAAGCTTTTGTAGTTAAGCTATTAAGTTAACTCATTGCAATTTGAACTATTTATTTATTTATACTTTCACATATAATTGTGGTACGCCAGTCAACCTTTGGGTCAAGAAAAAGCAAGTCAAATGGAATATGAAAATTGGTACAAGCAGAACCCGAATTTCTTTAAAGTTACAGTAAACTCGGGGTCGCGGGACTCACGAATTACTGGGACCCCGGTACGTATAGGGCTATTGAAGGACACCGTGGATTTTAGTCAGTACGAGTCTGACAGTCCCTCCCGCTCTGCCCTGGGTGGGAGGACTCATGTGCTGATTTTATCACGTAAAAAAAAAGTTACAGTAAACAAGTTTCTTCTGGGTATACTCACTCTATCGTAGACTTTGTCTATGTCACCTCTGACTTAGACAGCAGAGAAAAAGAAGAGGAAAGTTGGACCGTGGCTGACGATTCCTCTGCTTATCTGGGAAATAGGTCTCGGGTTTGGCGCAGTGACTGAGCGATCGGCTGCTGTGTTGCGTGTCGCGAGTTCGATTCTTGCACAGTAAAACAATATTTGTGTATAGCCTACTCTATGATCTGGTTATTAAGGATTATATTATAAAGGATAAAAAAAAATAAAAAAAATAAAAGAAAACAAAACTCAAGAAATAAAGTATATTGTATTTAAAAAATATCTATATTAAAAATACTTAATTATACATGCATGGCACTGCGCACGACTGAGCACTTATCCCCTACATTGAACCAACTAACGCCATCTATTGACAAAGTTCGGAACTAGAATGTGTGAGAGATATAGCGGGAGGACATTCAACTTGTTCTGTATCATTTCTTTAGTTCTGTGTCCATGGACATTGCTTGGACGGAGTGGAGAGTTCGTTTGTGCTTCCACATGTCTCCTGACCGTCTGCGAACAATGAATATCAGGTTATTTAGCTTTACCAGTATCATTTATTAATAGTAAGAAAATGTTTGTTGATCAATCCCGTCAGAATGGCTAAACTGATCCGGATGAAATTTGTTAAAGGGATAGTTTATAATTTGGAATAACAAAGAGTAAACCTTTCATCCCCGTATAACGTTTCCATGTATGGGATAATTTTCTACAGTTGCAGGCCATTCCCAGGGTAACAGCTAGTTAATACTATAAGTTTGGGTGGATGAAGGGCTCAATGGACCTGGATAGTATTTGAAACAGAGATAGATCTTCGCATCTACGATACAGGAGAACGTCTTAGATTGGGTAATTTTTTTATTCAAAAATAAAAAACAACTCTGTGGTTTGTCATCATGTGTTTACCACAAACAACACACTGTCTTTTCTGCCGCACAATCAGGTAAAAGGAACAGCGGTCCCAGAACAATAAGGTAACTGTAGGCCATGCAAATGTTAGTTCCAAACGTGGATTGAACCCACAACCCGTAGGATAGAAAATGAAGCGCTCAACTGCCGCTCTGTCGCGCTTCGCTTGAAAGCATATTCACAGAGCTTGGCTTATCTGCATTGCGCGGTAGGCCGATAGCCTGCCAGGGTCGCGGGACCCTGGAAAGTTAAGGGCTATTGAACGAACATCGTGGATTTTACGGGTAAGATTACTACCCGCACGATCTTTCTGAACTCTTTGTTGTAGGAAAATATATAGCTTATAATATATATTTTTTTTACTAAATTATCTTACATGCGGTTTCATAATTACCAACCATTTGTACACTTATTTTTTCAAGGAAAAAAAAATGGCTGCATGGGTAAGGACCCAACATCAAAACTTTGCAAAGGCACGGAAGGTGCGCTTACGCATAAAGGGCTTCGCTTTACTTTTTGTAAGACTTAAATGCAGGTAGAAAGAGTACAATATACAACTTTACTGATTTGGGTCGCTCGCTGGGAAGATAAGCATTTAGGTAAGACCCTTTGCAAATTCCCTTGCAATAGTTTTAGCGTGAAGCATAGAAATACGGGTAGTTGTTATGGTAATGACGTCACTGTGTATTTTAGTTTATGAGTGAGAATTTGAGTTTGGAATGGATTTATAATATTCAAAATGAACGACAATGCTCATGTATGTCTGAGGACCTAACATCTATCTTTGATCTGTGACGGAAATAAATGTTTCATTTTTTATGAAAAGAGAAGGAAGAACCTAACCTGGTTCCTACTGAGAATTTTCTGATAGAAAAACTGATTCCGATTTCTTTATCGAACACACAACTTTATACTCCCCCCCATACGCCCTCAGGGAAGTGACGGTGACACAATGGTCAAGTGCTGCCGTGCACTTGACCACTGTGCTACGAACCAGCGAGTTTCAGGGCGACTTCTTTATGGCCTCCCCAAAGGTGTGCCTACTAGGCATTGCACAGAGGGTCTCTGGCGCTGGTCTTTTAAGAGGATCCAGAGGTCTTCTTGATGTGCTGTGGTTGTTTTAATGACGTAAAAGGCCCACATTCCCACATTCTCCGGTCTCGTCCCCGAAGACTGGGCGGGCGCCTTAAAGGTCCCCTGGCAAAAAAAGATCCTAGTGCCCAGACGACTTTGTTACTTATAAATAGAATAATCTTTCTTACAAAGATTAACCTTACCTGAAAGCAGTTCCACAGATGTCACATTCGTGGGGTTTTTCACCAGTGTGGATGAGGGTATGGACAGTACGAGCGTATGGTCTTCTGAAGGCGGCACCGCAAATATCGCAGCGGTAAGGTCTGAAAGTAGATGAGAAGGTATAGTGCCTGTGGCATAGAGGGTTAGCAGTGCTATTCTATATAAGACAATTGCAACGCTAGACTCTATAACGAGCTCCGTCGTCACAGCGGTGAGCGCTAGTGTCAGCTTAGTGAATACAAATAGTACTAGTGCCACTCTTAGTAGAAACTGCAGACTATATCTCAAATGTTGATAATTACTGTACATTGTTAATAATAAAACGTTTATACTGAACTGAAATTCATCATTTATTTTGTTGACTAAAATAGCGGAATTTTCTACTGAATACTGCAACTGTGTGATTACTACCAGTATTCACAATACAAGATTTCGGAGAATTCATCCCGCGCAACTTATCGTTTCGCTGATATATATATCAATTTAATATTGAAGAATACATAATATTGGTGATACGAATTTACTGATATTCTTATTTGATGAGCTCACTCTTATTCCAACCGATAAATTGTGTTATTATTAATTGAAAATTAAAATGGGTCTATATAATAAAACAAGTACCTATGTAATAAAACAAGTGAATAAAAAGAACTAGAGTTTAAACAAATCAGTTTCATATATCGAATACGAGATGGCTAGCGCCATCTATCGTCAACGGTGTTAGTTATAAAACTATCATAGCGTTATGAAGAGAAGATCATTATCAGAAATTGAAGAAATAGGTACTGAGTATTTAGATTATATTTTTAAATTGTTTAGTTAATTAATGATACGTTCAAGCTACATTTTTTTTTAACGTGGTAAAATCATCATATGAGTCCTCCCACCCAGGGCAGAGCTGAAGGGACTCTTAGACTCGTACTGACTAAAATCCATGGTGTCCTTCAATAGCCTTTTACGTTCCGGGGTTACGGTAATTCGTAAGTCCCGCGACCCCGGCAGGCTTTGGCCCTCTACAGGGTACAGGAAAAAGAGACGTAGTGTCAATTTCTAACTTTCTCTCTTTCTAAAGAGTGGTCAATATGCAGCTAGTGCTCAGTCCATTGTCTATGTCTATGACAGTACACTCACAAACTCACAAGACTGCTTGAAAAAAAACTTAAAAAAGAATCAAAGTAACGTGCTAGAGAGCGCACCACGAAAGAAGGTCTGCAAAAAAATTGTAGATGTAAATTTATATAATTTGATGTCCTGACATGACACTAGCACCACCTTGAGTCCCGGCGCTGACTCTTAGGTAGCTTACCCATGACGCGGTTCGTGCTATTTGCAATTTCTTCTAACTAAAAATGTAAACCGTCCTTGCTACTACGACCGTTTCATGCCATATGTCGTCGTGGTAAGGATGATTTTCATTTGTAGTTGGAATAGGTCGAATTGCGTCACATCCCGTCGTCAGTAAACTCCCTTATTGATAGCAATTTCAAATCAAGACGTAAGTCAGTAAAAGTGAATAAAACAGTGTCTGAATGCAAAACAAAAGGATTGTACGATAACCTTTGGTCTGTGTGAATGCGTGCGTGCTCACGCAAGCGTGCGGCCGCAGTGAACGTCTTAGGGCACGCCGTACACGCGAAGGGTTTTTCACCAGTGTGGGTCCTACGATGGTCGTCACGCTCCACCTGCCACCGACACCATTCCACATACATTATTATTACAGGGCCGTCTTCATTGGAGGCCCTGAGCATTTAGGACTATGAAGCATGGGCTCAATCGTTTTAGTGCCCAGGGCCACCTTTCTGCTGGGGTTAAAGGGTCCAAGTGTATGAACTTCATTAGCATAATATGCTTTAGATCGGTTAATAGGCAGGTAATATGTTAAGCTTTCTTTAGATCGTTTTTCCAAAAATATAAACTAACCTATGCTAAAAATCATCAAGAGAATCAGCGATGTGGTATAACAAAAAAACAGAGGAAGTCCTAAATTTTAGAGCCCCTTAGCATTAGTTAAGTATTTCTCAAGGCCCTCAAGGGACTGTGAGGCCCTGGGCACATGTCCAGAGTGCCCAATGGAAAAGATGACCCTGCTTATTATACAGAAAAAAGTACTGGGAACTATCTGCGTCCATCCTATAGTAAATAGCGCGTGCAATGAGCGTTTTTGCGATTACGTACAGAGTATTTGTGTGGTTTTACTCACACTTGGGATTGTTTGTTATTAACGTCTTGTAATCAATTCGAAGAAATGTATGTAAATACTAGGTACTTTTTTAGTACGTAAATATTTGTGAACTGTCTTTAACTATAAATCTTAGTCATTCCATAATACACGTATTATAAAGCTTTAAGCTTTAGGAAAACTTTGACATAAATTAATGCCAGAAGTTCTACAACAACGTTCCTATATAATGGCAAATGCTCAAATACCTAGATACTTACAAACAGCTCTAAGCTGACATAATTAGATTTCCTTATGACCCAAAAATAAAATGTTTTTTGCTGTAAACATGTCCTCTATTTCTCAAAGTGTAGTCGAAAAAAAAAGCTTTCAAAAATTAAACGTAAAATGGTCAGTCTTCTATATCTATCAGTTATAAATCAGGTAGACTACCTTGACTTTGAAGGCTTTGGGGCAGAGGTCGCAAGGATAAGGCCGTTCCCCCGTATGCATTCGCATATGGATAGCCAGGTGACCAGACTGGTTGAAGCGGCGACCACAGACCCTGCACGGGTACCCCTGGAACAAGGAAACATGAGTTATTGGTGAAGATTCTTGTATGATTTTCTTCTCTTCTTCAAAATTTAACCACTCAAAGGTTGATTAAAAAGTCTCTTAGAAATCTTTCTACTTTGGTTTTATTTGAATTCTTGTCATGTTACCAGATGCTTTTCTTACATTCAAAGTTCAACTACAGAAGCAGCTTGATTTTATGGTGACAGTAAATCTAGTTAGGCATACAAAAAGGTAGAAAATATAACAATTTTATTATTTAACTAAAGGTGTACCCTCGCTTACATGAGTCAGTTTCATGTTGAAAAAAATCAAGAAATTTATCACTGCGCAACTAAAGGTGTAACCTCGGAGTCAGTCGCATGTTGAAAAAAAAATAAGAAATTAATCTCTGCGCTTTTTTTTTAATCTAAAAGAAATGAGAATCAGTTTTCATATCATATTATAATAACTATCGATGTTCGTAGAAAAGAAACTCCTACGCTATGTGCGTGTCCCTTCCTGAGAAAGTCTAAAAGGCGTGACGATAGTGTCGTCCCCTTACGAGAACACTCCCCTAACAGTACAGATTTTACTTGATATTATTTAAAATACACATAGATGCTCTATTTTTTTCCTTACGTCTATTTTGCGGAACTCCCGAATTTTAAGTACAAATCATTCCTTATTTCCTCCTAGCTCCTTGTCTACCTTGTCTACACATGTAGGCAAGGAGCTAGAGGAAGCAAGGAGCACGTGCCAACGTAGGTAGTGGTAAGAAAATACCATCTAATTACATTATTGACCCATTTCACTCATTTGATTTGTGCGTGGGTTCTTAGATTAAATGCTATTGATCTGTTCTTAAAATGAAATAGGATTCCTAAACCTTCCCTTCTTACCTTCCCCAAATGGAGGTATTCCACATTGGCCACCCGTTGAAATGGCACCTGGGCTTATGGCAACTTTTTCGCAGTTGCTAAGTGCCCAATGTGGAATACCTCCCCAAATGTCCTTTCTTTGGTATTGTTGGTCGTTTCGTTGAGGTCCTTAAGTTATGAGCTGAGCTGCACTAACATGATACGTAACTGACAAATGCTTGCAATGACTGGACAGGTTCACTCAAATCTGTGTGGTTTGTCGTTCTTTTGATTAAACAGGAAAGTGAGGATGTATGAATGTTTGTGTTTACTCTTTCACACAAAAGCTACTGAATGGATTTGGACGTTTAATACACAGAGAGTTTATAACCTGGATTAACATATAGGATAGTTATAATCCCGATTTTATGTTCCTGTGGGATAGTTTCAGCGAGGCGAAGGTGCTGACAAAAGCTGCAGTATCAACATACAGTAACAGAAATCAATATTCACAATAACAATGTAGTAAGTAATCTGATAAAACAAGTATGTATATTGTGTAACATACAGGCTTAGTAACTTTGTGCATTTTCTTGTGCGTGTGGAGCGCGCACATGCTGCCCAGCACTTTGTCGCATTCCTCGCATACGTAGGCCATCAGCGGAGCGCCCGGGGGTCTGTCCTCCCCCCGTTTGTGGCGGTACAGCTCCCTGGGAAAGACATTATTTATTTAGAGAGTGACCATAGCTATATGGAATTGGCTTGAGTTGGTTAAATTTTGCGTCCGTGTGACGTTGTATCTGAGCCGAAAAAGGTGAATGACTATTTCGGAATTATTCCATGGACACATTAACTAACTCTCTAAGATCGGCTTGAGCGTCGGCACGTTTGGTCATTTATTTCATGGAAATTAGTAGTAGAAATTTGTAGTTGGATTTCTTTTTTTTAATTTTTTAATTTTTTATTGTGGTAAAATCATCAAATGAGTCCTCCCACCCAGGGCAGGGCGGGAGGAACTGTCAGACTTGACTGACTAAAATCCACGGTGTCCTTCAGTAGCCCTTTACGTACCGGGGTCACGGGGTCACGGATTTCAGACTTAACGAAAGTTTATATGCAATTTGAAATGTTAAATAAAAATTTCAAAAAAATACATGTGGAATTGAGAACCTATTCCATTTTTTCGTCGGTTGAAAACACTAATTAGTTTTCCGTTTTACTGTCCAAAAGTCAGAATTTCAATAAAATGAGGGTTGTGTTGTAGTGCAAATGTGCGCCTACTACCGCCATCTGCCGAGCTAAGACAAAGTCAAAGGCCTTTGTTTCGAATTCGAAGAGCAACTGAACTACAAAGATGAAAAATAATGACATTTAAACTGTAACTCCTTAATTTTCAGTAAATTCATTAACTTTCTGCCTGTGTTCACGATCACTAAGAGACACTTAAATGAACTAATTTTTAATCCAAACTATAATATTATAAATGCGAAAGTAACTCTGTCTGTCTGTCTGTCTTTTCTTCACGCCTAAACTATTGAACCGATTTGTGTGAAATTTGGTACAGACATAGTTTGGAACTCGAGAAAGGACATAGGATAGCTTTTATTACAAAAAATAAAAAATAACAAAAATCTGCCGGAAGTCACTATTCCACGCGAACGAAGTCGCGGGTAAAAGCTTGTAATTAATAAAATCGCCTTAGTAAGGTGGAAAATACAAAAAGTTTCTTTTATTTAGGCATTAGTTTAAGTTTCTTTGGTGTTAGTGAGAATGGTTTTAGGTTATCACAAAACTTACCTGGCTGTAACGAAGAGTTGGTTGCAGGAGCCACAGTTCCACATTTTGCTATTACCGTTGTTTGAATAGGTTCGCCGGGCGTTCCTAGGGGGCGGAGGCCTGTGGCACCCCAAGGAATGAACCTTCAGCTCTTCAGTGGATGTGTACTGCTTCCCACAGACTTCACAAGCATAACAGACTTCAGGCCCGTTAGAAATGATGGCATCTGTGATGCAGTTGTCCTATAAATTGTACAATTTGTGTTTGAAATGTTGATCAAGTTCCTGAGCGTTAAAAAGCGCCGAAATAGAACAAATACAATCCCATGTCAAATGTAATCACAGGTCAGCGCTTTTAAACCGCGACGCTTTTTTCGAACTGTATTTGAATTTCAGTGCTGGGCGGTGACATTTAAGTTCAGTTTACCTTTTGGTTCAAACTCAGCGCTTTTTAACGCCCGAAAAAAAAGCGCCCGTGTGAATGGGGGCTAAACAAGTGAATTACATAGTACCATAACGTATTTCAAACTCGTTTATTACTTACTATGATCACACTTTTTTTGGGCTTCTTCCAGGTCAACCTAGAACAGGTTGTGAACTGCTTAACCAGACAACCTTGTGGTGTGCCTTGAACCTAAGGCCTCCAAGCAGTGGCTTACAAACTAAATTGCAAACTAAACGACCACACGCTAGGGCAATGGATCTGAATGATGATTGATAACACGTAGTTAAATTATAGTGAGGTAAGTTTTATTTTTGACGTACATTCTGATCCTCGTAGTAAATATTTTGGTCTTCAATGAAGCAGGTCAATCGGTGCTTGTCCAAGGCGTCACCGTCGGCGAACAGTCCGTTACAGAAGTCACAGACGTACATGGTGTGCAGCTTGCGAGATGTGACACTACCTTTGCCATCAGAGACGATGCAGCATAATTGTTCTGGAAAAGTTGAAAATTGTCCGTAAGGACACTCAACTCAACATGCCTCTATTTTTTGTTAAACTGTGACTTAGGGCTTGCGACATTTAGACTAAAATTGGTCATAATAATGACGAAGAACACTAAAAAAAGCAGAGTATTTTCAAATTTAGAAATAGAGAAGTAACAGATCATCCCCATCCCATCCATATCCTCTATTTTTGCAGATTCTAAATCTGACGTAGCAATAAGAAAAGGACGGGCACAACGACCTTCTATTTTTAGAAACGTACGACGTACGTAAATCCTTTATTATTAAAATAAAACAATACGTAATATAATCCCTGTTGACTTTACCCGTGGGCTCAACTTCCAGAGCGGTTGATAACACACGCTCGCACATTCGGCACACGAGCCACTCGGTCTCGAAGTTTTCATTACTGTGGGCTGGTTCTGGAAAAGAAGAGTTCCTTGAACTTCTGGACTTTAGTAAAATATATGTGATTCTAAGGACACTATAATTGATGGCCCATACTACAAAACCAACAGGCTAAGGAGCTGCTCATCTACTCTAAAGTGTTTAATGCAACGCATGCTGTACTGGACATCTTTCAAGTAAGTGTTATAACTAAAAAGGAACTGATTAATGAGATCACATGATGAGTGCTAGGAAATTAATGAGATCACATGATGAGGCCGACGAAAAATGCTGCGCCAATTCAAACTGAAGAATGATGATGATTATGCTGTGTGACTATCTCTGGCGAATTCGCGTTCTCACAAAGTTCTCGCTTCTCGCTTAGACCAAAATCGTGACCGTTAAGCAGATAGGTGTACAAACCTGGCACATTCTTTGTTTCAACTTTATTGTTAACAGGGACAGGTAGTAACGTGCTTTCAGGCTGATCGATAGAATTGTCGGAAGTGTGGAGGGATATCGTGTGGTCAAGGAGATCTGCTTCGGTCGTAAATATCTCATGACAGATCACGCAAGAATATAGAGCCAGCAAGTCCGGCCCGGTGCTTTCACTAGTCTGGAAATGGAAAAAAATGAATTTTAATTTTTTGAGTGGAATTTCGACTGGACTTTGATAAAGTATACAAAGTATCTACCAATTACCTAGTCTAGCTAATATCTAAGACTTCTACAAAAAATATTTTTGAATAAAACCTTCGAGATTCCTGAAGGGCCTTGAAGAGGCAATAAGAATTGGTTGACAGTATTTTCATCAAGCAGGGTTGGTTCATAGTTAAATAAGTTGTCTGACTGTATAATGTACAGTTCTGTGTTTTGTTCCGTGTTTGAATTTTCTTCGAAGAAGGATGGATTTTCCACACTAAAAAATCTTCCAGAATCGTTTGAATGGAAAGATATTTCACTTTCTACAGTATTTAAATTTGCAGTTACGTCTGGTGGAGTTTTGTTAACATCAGTTACGGTTTCATTAGACTCTGTAGGATCGTTAGTAAAAAGTAAATCGTCTGGATCATAAGTTTCAGATAGTTCTTTGTATGGGTAATCAGGTGGGTCAAACATCATGTTTTAGGCTGAAACAATAACAGGTAATTGTTGGATTAATTAATATAAATATCATTAAAATAACACATGTAATGGTGGGAAATCTTTCAGCTTTCAAAGTAATCAGCCGGTTCGAACTTGAAACCTGAATTTTCTTCTAATTTCTAGTTTAATGATTTACACACTTTTTTGAAAGCTGGCGCCTTTTAAATGTAGCTTCGAACAAAACGTTATATTTTTTTAGATATGGCAGCTCTGTGTACCAAGTGTCAGTTTTTTGACATTGTCATCCACCGGCTGTCATGTTGTGATGTCATTTCGTGCTTTGGTATTTCAGTTTGTTTACGGACGCGTAGTGCACTCAATTTACGGATAATATTTGAGAGATAAAACAGAGATCAAGATGAAAGCAGAAACCGCGCCACCCTCTGATAAACCTAAAATACCGTTGCCGACCCTTTCCCAAATTAATGCAGACAGAATTACTCAGGTAAGTTAGGTTATCCATTTCATAACATTGGATAATTTTATATGAAAAGCACCTGAATAATGCTCTGTATCTTTACTAAAACTCTATCCGCATGTATTTCTAGGAAATATGTCACAGACAGACATTTTTAATAAATGGTTACTGTTAGCAAAGAACCAGAATTTTGTGTTAAAAAGAAACATGAACTACTGATGCTAAATAAACACAGAATTCTTACTAACCCTCACATGCCTGTATCCGCATTATTGTATCGGCCCACTGGCTATCCGTTATAACCTCTAAAAAGTTTCAGCACTCGATGACAAAGTAAACTACTATGTACAAATTATTTACATGTTTAGGTTATGTTTTCTTCTCTAATAATTATTTTAAGTTTATCTTAATCACGCCTAAAAAGACCTGTTCTTACTTTACACAAAATTATCAAAAAAAATGTCTCATTTAAATTATTTTTTTTATTTTTGTTGTGACTGAAGTATTTTATCAGTACAACTATGATATCATTAGTTTTAAATTCACCAAACCTTTACGTTGTATATCTCTGATGTTCATCTTGGATCTAGGTGGTTCTTATTGTCATAACAGTTTTTTTTTACTTGATCAGGTTTTTACTTAAAAATAGTAATGGATATCCCCCTGACTGAACTACATTTGTGACACCCAAATAGATAGTGGATTTCAAGAGATATATTAGGGCAAATACAATGTGTAGAAACATTTATGTTCTACATTAAATTATTACCATTATCTGAAGTGCCTTTTCCTGGTTGCATTAAACATATTGTCAAACAACAATGTATAACTCAACCACGAAGGGATGCTCCACCAATATCTTGACTCAAAGCTTGTACCAAGATATTTATTCAAAAAGATAAGCTAACCAACAACCATTAAAGTCTCGAAAAATAAAGAAACTAAAACACAGACAGATTAACATCTGCGACTTTATAATTCCACACAATACAAAATCATATTTTTTTAAAATTATGAGTTTTATCATAATTATTGAAGATTGTTGTTACAATACTGTTAAGGAAGTGAAAACATACCCAGTTGTTTACCAAATACAACTAGGTATGTTTTCACCTCCTGTATAAAATTTAATTATTTTACATGAAATATTTTATCAAGATATCATTATTGGTGAAGGGCTAAGTATAAAAGTAACCAAATGAAACTGTTGTATAAAATTTTACCTAAACAATAGAAAGTAAGTAAGTAAAATTACATCAATGTATGTATATGTTTGATATATATTTGGTTACACAAACATAAAAAACCTTATGTGTGTTTATCATTAGCATAAGAAACCAGTATCACTACTCCATGTGGTCTAACACTAATCCAACATGAAAATCATTTTAAATACTATAGTAACATCTAGTCAGTCATGTTTCTATAAAATTTTAATATCCAAGGAGCCTACTGGTAAAGCTTATTTAAGAAAATCTATGCAACTATCCACATGGAATTGTTAAAAAAATCAACATGGTTGAATGTTCACAGCTTGCCAATCAGTACTGGTCGCCACAAACTAAGGAGAGCCACCTACCTTATGATGCTTCTATCGTGGAGTCTATCTACCAAGCAGAAATACTTGGATCCCAGTAAGTAACTTCAAATTCTTCAAATTCCACCACAACTATAAGTTATGCAACCATTACTTGAGTCTCAGCCTAACTGATTTAAACAAATGAACAATTTAGGGGTCATCAGCCTTATAGAGTGAGTGCAATGACCTATTTTTTTTTTTCGCAAAACACCAGTTATTTTTTGAATGTGGTGCAGTGTTTCCATATTTTATTGTTGCATGGGAAATTAATTTGTATAAATAATGATTTTAATATTTGTGATTGCTAAAATATAAATTTAGCTAAAATTATCTATTAATTTAGTTTTATATTTGAAAAAGTTTTATAGTGACTAAGAATTAAAATGGTAAGTGCAAGTAGTTTGTTTTAGAACTTGTAATAGAAATAAAAATATGATAAAAAAAAATATAGTTTAAATTTTTTTTTAAGTATGAATTTCTGCTAAGGGTAGGCAGAAATCTTTATAGAAAAATAGTTTTATGAAATTTTAATTTTGTGTTAAACTTCTCATAAATAGAAGCTTTGGTAAACTCACTTCTAGATTATTATGAGCGTAAAAATACTTCTTTAACTTATATTCTGTTACTGCGATAGCAGCAGTAACTAGCAAGAAAAATAAGGAACTTCAATTTTAATCTTACTAATTTAATAAAAATTATATTCTCATTGTTTCCAGTTTCTCAGTACGACGGATCATGATGCTGGAGTTCTCCCAGTACCTGGAGAACTACCTGTGGCCGCACTACACGGCGGGCGAAGCGTCGCAGGCGCACATGATGTCCATCATCGTTATGATCAACGAGAAGTTCCGGGAGCGAGTGCCGGCTTGGCAGGTCAGTTGATTAGATGGCGGTCGACGATTTCTGGCAAGGATTGACTACTACAAGTATCGAAATCGATTTGAGTCGGTCAGGAGTAAAATATGTTGTGGCTGATCCTCATGGTACGATTGAACAGTACAGTTAAACTGCACAGTTTCATAGTGCCTACACAAGTAATCTAATTCTCTTACACACATGTACATTTATCATTGCATTCTACTATCCAAACGTAACAATTTTTCGTCACATGTGTAGCAGCCACTAAGCGAGTAGTGCGATTCAGTGTCCGAACCGAAATAAATGATGTCCTTTCTGCGATAGGATATGTTTTATGTAGTTGAAGTTGGCAATAGGCAGGCTACATTGCTAGTAGAAATGATAGCCGATGGAGAAGAAAAGTTCTCAGGTAGCGACCACGAACCGGATGACACAGCGTTGGCTGGCTTACCTCTAAGTGGACCACCACAAGGAAGGACAATCGGCCATTAGCCTCCAAACCCGCGACTCTCACGATATCCCCGGTCCACCTAGCACGACGCGTGAACGACCGAAACGAACGAAAAGTCTGTCTATGAGGGCTGAGAAGTTTCTACTGGCTTTTCGTTTATTTGAGTAAGCAGACTTAGTCGCAGCTAGATAAAACAAATCCATTACGTTACAGGCATTCCTGAAGAAACCAGAACACTTCCCAGCGTTCTTCGAGCAAGTACTTCGTGCGAGTGTCGAGGATGACCGCTCGAGAAGCAACATGCGAGAACAGACAGCACTGTTGCTCTTTCTGAACCATTGCTTCGGCAGTATGGAGGTGCAGTTGTGCAGGGACCAGGTGAAGCGCCTCGTGTCGCTTAGTATGTGGATCAGCTTGCAGGAAGGTACGTAGAACTTGTAATTGACTTCTCGAGCTTATGCATTCATCAAGTCCTGCCCATCATGCAGATCGAATAAGCTTTACATTAATTCTGAGTTTGAAATTGATCTATGATAAGCTTTTCGTTAATTAATAAAATAACTTTTTTAAAAGGCGTGTTTGAAATCGGTTTTAATACTGCCATCAATGTTTACCAACAATGCCCCTGTATGTACTCAAAGCCAAAATATCTGTCTAGTGTCTGCCTCGTATATTCTTTAAGTTCGGTATATTGTGATGCCATAGGAAGATAGTCGAGGCATTCTTTGAGAACGTTTTTAATTAAGAATTTCCTTTACACTGCTGTTGATCATTATTTAAAATTCTCAGACGTTTCTTCTTTACGTGTCCATAAACTCACCTCCACAGCTACATTTCGCATCCTGAATGGTGCAGGTGGTTGTGCAGAAAGGGCTAGATAGTTGGTCAAGCATATCCTGCAAAGCTGCTACAGACTAGCATCATGTTTGAAATCAGTCAAGGAGATCACATTTGGCCAGTATGGGTCCTCCTTAAGTTTTGTCCATATCAAACAATGAGCATCTGTTCAGCTACCGTGTCTGTTCAACTCAGCTATTTTTAAAGCGGTTATCCTCGGTTCCCAATCGGTTAATGGACCAATCAATCACTGGTATTAAAGGTCAAAAACAATTTCTGTTCAACTTGTTTTTTTTTTACATTAGGTCGCAGAAACCAAGAATTCAAAAATGTTCCAAAATGGCGGAAGTACTGGCGAGCTATTCAGAAGAAAGATAAACCTGAGCTGTTAGAGAAACTGAGCTGGGAGCGAATGTACCTGCAGAGGCTGATGGTCAAATTCATGGGCATTTTGGAGAGCATACCGGCGACGGGAGACGTTGATTCTCATGCTGTGAGGTAAGTGTCATTCAAATAATGATTTTAAAGCAAATCACTTACAAATGGCCAGTTACACATTCTGGTCGCGGGAATGTAAGTAATTACCGTGACCCTGGAACGTAGAATGGGAGGACTCATTTGATGATTTTACCACCCAAAAAAAATGGTAGCCATATTCTGTTAATATCTATTAATCTGTTCTAAATAAATGTATTATTAACTCCTTCAGACATATTTGATATTTTAAACGCTTCATAAATCCAATGCCTGTGTAATTTTTGCATCTGTACAATACCACAAAATAATAAATCGTTATTAGAACCATTCTATCACGCTTATATTTGAAATATCAGTTATTCATTTATGTGTAGACATACAAAAGAATTTTCAAGTAATAGAGAATATTGTAAAAGGAAAAAACTATCAAAAATTAAATATTTCAGATACTGCGAGAGGTTCCTGGAGTTGATGATAGACCTGGAGGCTCTGCTGCCGACGAGGCGGTTCTTCAACACAGTGATGGACGACTGCCACCTGGTCGTGCGCAGCCAGATGGCAGCACTGACGCAGAGGCCCGAGGGACAGCTGTTTTCACAGGTAAGTGCTAGGTTTAGTGCGGATTCAACATGAAATGTAGCTTAAGGCGCCCATTTACTTGAAATTACTTACCTTCACACTCTTGTTTAGGTCGGTAGATTATATTCGGAAATATTTCATACAAACAAAACCGAAAGTCGAACTGATCGGCAAACTGTTCGTCATCCGCTATCAATTTTAGAGATAACTCAGCAAAATTTACGCTGATGAAAATGGCTTTTTCTTGGACTTTAGATCGGATTCAACACCCTTTCATACCGGTTATTTATTTATTTTGTAACACCATATAAGTACGAGTACGTATCTGACCGTGACATCACTTTGGGCCCTATCACAAAACCAGCGCTGTGACAATTTTAAAAATGTCCCAGCACATGTAGGGTATTAGGGAGGAGTCTTTTGGCTTCGCACAGTCCTAAATTGTTTTTTGTTAGTTTTACCTTTTGTCGTTTTGATTTTATATATTTTGTTTCCTTTGTTGTTTTTATCCATGTAGTTTTGTTGTTCTGTCCTGTGTGTGTCAATAAATCTCTTTTCTTCCTTTCTATACCGCTCTTCGTAACAATTGATTTTAATTTTAATTGTGTAATTTGGTGACAAGAATTGCGTTCTTTGATTAGGTTTACTTGTTGCCATGCATGTCGACATAACGTAAATGAGACCATGAATGATGATTATTTTTATTATTGTCTCTTCAACCACATTAGAAAACATTTTTATTTTTTTAATATCGTCCTTCTTGACACGGGTGTAGTTTACAAAATAAGAATATAATATAAGAGCGAAGAAATAAAATATTTACACATTTTTTTAAAATGATTGATTCCTTAAAATTTCTGAAGTTGAACACAACAACTAATCGAACCATTCTTAAGTCACGATCTTTAATATATACAAAAACTATTTTTATAAGTATATTATTGGTGATAATACATAATATATTACACAATGTTAAATTCTGTATCAGGAATATATGGGAAGTTAAAATATAGTATCAGTGAAACCAACTATGGATGGATGACTATTCATTTTAATATCGAGACCGCTTTCGTGATAAGGAAAGCACGTTAAAGTCAGTTCTGGCTATCATTAAGAGATTTAACATTCGTTACTGGTAACAAGTCTAGGAGTCTAGTCGAGGCGCTCGTGGCTAAATAAATACAGCCGCACAGGCCGATCTTCCGGGTTAAGCCGCGCTTGCGGTTGAGGTTGGTCTGTGGATGGGTGACCATCTGTCGTAGCGAATTTCCTCCGCGCCTCGGAAAGCACGTAAAGCCGTTGGTCCCGGCTGTCATTTGTAGATCCTTGACAGTCGTTACTGTTGTTAGTCAGAAGCTCTAAAGTCTGACAACCAGTCTTACCATGGGGTATATAGTATTACCCAGTTACTGGGTTGTGGAAGTCCGACAGGCAGTCGCTCCATGTAAAATACTGATATCCAGCTGCATCTGGTTTGACTGGAAGCCGACACCAATATAGTTGGGAAAAGGCTAGGCAGATGATGACTGGTAACAAGTCTAATAAATATTATGAAAAACAGGTCCACCAAAGGGTATCATATTACATAGAGTATGAATCGTCGAGGTCAGATATGCAGCTCTGTGTAAATGTTGATCTTATCAATAAACAGGCCTAGGTCATTTAGATATCAACATTTTGATCATTGACGGCACCGTTGGCGTACTGACTGAACGATTGACTGCTACGCTGCGCGTCGCGGGTTCTTTTCCCGTTTGGAATAAATATTTCCATGATCTACAAGTAGTCGTTTTTAGTCTGGATATTTGTGTGTATGCGATACATTTGAATGTTCTTTGTAAATCACGATACAAGAGAAATTCCTAGTCTTACTTATTCTTCAACAACTTGTAAAATAGAATAAAAATACCATTTTTGTTCTTAGCTGCGTTTATTAAACTAAATAAATTCAAAAGGAATTAAAAATAATTATAAATGCGTTTCGTCTTTTAGTTTCCACATAACAGAAAGTCCAAAGTATAAAAAATAATAAGTAATGATAAATTGACAGTAATTCTTATATTTATTAGTTAGTGCAAGAGAGCAGTGTAAACAATACATATTTTATATAAATTCACTAACCACATATAGCTGCTAATTTAATACAGAAAAAGGACGGATATAATGCTGTTTTTGATCAAATAGATAACATTAAAGCCTCTGTTTTCATAGTACTCTCTGTATTTTCGATGACAATTTTTAGTCTCTCTTGAACAATCATATCCGTTATTATTGTTTACCTGCCTGCTAATCCCTCAGGGATTACAGGCGTGATGTTAATATTGTTAGTTTTTTTTTTATTTAGTTTTATTTTGGTTAATTTCTAAAATATTTTTAAGTATCTTTTATGAGCAATCAATTCCTAACGTCGAGAGATCAACCCAAATATTGGTTATTCAATATCATTTTTTTAACACCTTATGTCTTTTACATCACTTTTTATACAAGGCTTTGAGTATTTTACTGTTCCAATATACACCGTAAAATACTGATAATACAATATTGTTATACATTTAATAAGACACTCGGTTCCAATACATAATTAATAATACATAAATCACAGTAAGGCAAAACTACTAACGATCAGAGAGTGGCATTATAAGTATAGTAGACGAAAAATGCTTATGTACTAAGGCGTAACTAATCCATAATTTGAGGCACATATACAAGGCACACGCATTTGTACACAGGACTTTATATCTGTGATATTTGAGTATAATATTGAACAATACATGTTATCATTATAACTATTTAAACCTAGTGTCATAGATTCATTCATCGCACTTAAAATACGTTACATTCATAAAACAATGCCTTTATTTGTGTGGAAGCTAGTGTGTTGGCTCTATAACAACTAAAACAATTCATTGCAATGAGGTTCTATTTTATATTCGTTGATATGTCAGTAGTTTCCCCCATTCATGTGAGTCATCTCGTCTCCCCACTCCCCTGTGGGCACTGGCTCTGCATAACAACAACTCTTGCGCAAGAGAAACGTTACATGCGATTGTCGTACGATGCACACGTAGAATATTAAAATTGCTTGTAAGAGATTCACGAATATGTGTGCGTATAGTAATTCATCTATATTGAGCCATGATAGCAGAAGAAACAGCCACGCTGTTGTCATTATCAGGAATAATTGGAGGAATAAATTAAAGCTGGAAAAAGAATATAGGTCTTAAAACTTTGTTGATAAAGTTTAATATAAAATAACAAACGTAATAGTCGTAATACATACCATCCTTTGAGTTTATGGTGAATCCTGCCATAAATATTAATCCTTTTTATGATTTTCAATGTTGTTACATAAAAGAACACATTGAAAATTATGGTGAAGGCAACTGGGGTGAAGAATATAGCGATACCAAGCAATCCTGGAATGAACAGAAAAGGCAATTTGCTTAGTTTTACAGCTACTAAATGATTTAATTGGACTGGTTTTAGATGCTAAATCTAGTTTCTTATTGTACATATTTATTTTAATTAAATTCATAAAGGAGTTTCCTTTTTATTTACTACATGGATGAGATTTTCTTTAAACAGTTTAAAATAGTATTAAATGAAATGTTAAAGACTTTTTTTTATCGTGGTAAAATCATCAAATGAGTCCTTCCACCCAGGATAGGGCGGGAGGGACTGTCAGACTTGACTGACTAAAATCCACGGTGTCCTTCAATAGCCCTTTACGTACCGGGGTCACGGTAATTCGTAAGTCCCGACCAAATGTTAAAGACTTAAAAAAAATATCATTTAGTATATTATAAATATATACTAAATGATAAATTATTAAATTCTTTAGGCGGAACTGCCCATCAACCTTTATTACCTTTATTACCGTCATTCTAAATTTCGGCGTAAAGAGCTAATCTAGCCTATCAATGACTCATCTTACCGATAGTGTCCTGTTCTACATCGTCAACAATTATTGACGATGAGAACTGAATCCTTGTCTTCCTGTTCGGATTGGTGCCGGTATCGAGTAGGAAATGCGCGCATATTGCCATGCCAGCCATGATGAGGACGCTGAACCATACTACGCTGGAGTAATAGCAGTATTTGCGCACGTCTGTCACGCGTAGAAACACGTTACGTGATCTGAAAATATGATTTATTCTTGAAAAATCACCAGAGTTATGTTTTACTGGTAAATATAATCTAAGTTTGTCTATGTGTCGGCGACGGACGTCGGCAGACGATCTCCGGCCACCGTAGGCGCGGTCATGCGGGCGGCGAGTAATGGGCGACTCGCTGTCCGACCATGGACCATGCCCGGGTCGACGGTGCGTTGTGTTCCACGCGCGCCTCAAGGAGTGTCAGCATAGTGACGGGGCCCCCTGTAGAGGGCCAAAGCCTGCCGGGGTCGCGGGACTCACGAATTACCGTGACTCCGGTACGTAAAGGGCTATTGAAGGACACCGTGGATTTTAGTCAGTACAAGTCTGACAGTCCCTCCAGCCCGGCCCTGGGTGGGAGGATTTATTTGATGATTTTTCCACGATAAAAAAAAGTTTGTCTATGTGCAACATTTTGATTATGCCTATCTGGTGGACTGCTGCCCATTCCTTCTCTTAGAGAAAGCATGTAATTCAGACTTACGAAATAATATGGGATGATTATGATTTTGTAAAAAATAAAGGTCGAATTATTTTGTACTCTTTAGAAATATATCGTTATTTTTAAATATTTCTCCTTCTAATCCTTCAATGTCCATTTTTTTTTTAATTCATAAGCGTCTACCTAAATTTTAATTCTACGTTAAATATTTTCTAAGAAAGTGCAGGAAAAGCTGACAATTAAAATTGTTTTGAATTATTTGCCTTTCTACAACTACTGTCTATTAATAATAAAGAAATTGCGTACTTGTAAAATACATACTTGAACGTCTTCCATATATAAAAACCGAAACTATTCAGCCAGAAGAAAGCTGCCAGTAAACTGATGTACAAGATAATATCTGAAAAACGACATAGAGAAGTGAATAAGTCACACAAATAGATACATATCTTACGCTAGCTGTTCTTCATGGTTTCAGCCCCGCTGCTCGGCTCCTATTGGCCTTAGCATGATGTTATATAGCCTATAGCCTTCCTCGATAAATGGACTATCCAACACATAAAAAAACAATTCAATTTGAACCAGTTTCTGAGATCAGCATGTTCAACCGAACAAACTCTTCAGCTTTAGATATCTTTTATCAGGAAAATTAATAATGATACAAATTTATGTCACAAAATGACATTCAACATTGCTATACTAAAATTATAATTGTATTAAAAAACAATATCCACCACCCAACTAATTTCAAAGAAATTACTCTAGTTTAACAGTTAAGGTAGTTTTACAGCAGGAGACGTCTTGCGAAAAAGCCCGGCCTTGCTTCGCTCGTTTGAATATCAATAATTCAATAGTAACTTAAGTTACTCATTAATTTTTTTACTTTACTACATGAATACAGTTTTTCTCTACTTACCAGTAACCATAAAGCTGACATGATTACTGAACTCTGTGAATATTCTGACCAAATCCGCTGCTTGGCTTACAATCAGACACACATTTATCGTTGTGATTATATTTCCAGCCAGATCTCGTAGAGTTGGCAGTACAAAGTATATCACGGCTACCAGTAAGAACAAGATCATTGAAATAGCATGAAATACAGGATTAATGATCTTTTTCATTAGAAAGTCGGTGTCCTTCCAATTGATCTTGACCTCTGGGACGCACACTAGTGCATATGCTCCTGTTATGTTTGCAGCTTTTTTTGTTTGCGTGTCTTTTTGTGTTACTAATATCTGAAAGAGAAAAAATATATAATGAGAATAGTGTGCCACATTATAATGTGATGATTACATAGCATTTCTTTTATAATATATTGTTGTGGTTTTGTAATTGGGTTAAAAATAATATAGTATAGTATAGTATAGAAGATTGCTTAGGAATTCCTTTTTCCTTGATTTTATTTTCAAATTAGCATTAATAGCTTCCATCAATAACTATTAGACCAAAAACTATAAAATTTACATTTCCAGGATATAATTATCCTACCAAGCACAAACTACATACTAGCTCTATGGTCGACCTATTCTATGTAGATAAATATAACATTCTCTATTTAAATGAACAAAGGTATCCAACCTTCATGCAATATTATTTACATGAAACTTCATGTATAAAATGAAGTCCTATTCATACACTTTTTTTTTGCACAATATTAACTTAAGTCACAGTAATAACGCAGATAGTAGCAAGTTCAAACAAACTGGAATGTGAAAGTTATTTTTTTTAAAATGTCATTCAGTGATAATGAATAGTTGAAAGTTTATCTAGACCAGGTCATTATGTCAGGATAATAATATGCTTGATTTAAAAAGGACCTTAACAAATGGAAAATATAGTATGACTTTGTGATGTCCTATCAAGTACTAGTACCTACTTTTAAGTATAGATTTGATTTTGGAGTTTAGTTTTAATTTCTTTGGTAGAAGTATCATTAATAAATGATGTAATTTATTTATAGCATGCTTAGCATCACCATAGAAATAGGTTTTGTCAACAAATGAAAAGACAAAATGTAAAAAGATTTTAATCGTCCCAAGTACGGCGAAGTTGAAAATGTAGAAATAATAAATCTATACATTCATGTATGGGTTGTGCCATACCCAGGCAACAAAAATATTGAATTGTATAGAAATAACTTTGTCTATTCTTGTTGGAATAGAAATAAATGTGGTGATGCTATGTGTGCACCTCTTGCATAGAGTAAATCATCCATGGTGATTTGAGATTAACAAATTCTTTAATATCTTTTGCATTTTCTTTGTGTCGGATATCAATACCCTGTCCAAACTACTTATTATGGTAGGTATTCAAAATATTAACAAAAGTTTCCTTTAAAGTTCAATGAATATTAAGAATTGGTGCCTTAATGATGCTTTTTAACCAGCCAACATTGGTGTTATCAACGCTAACATAGATACAAATATTCTAATGGCATGTGTCCCACCTTATCCATGCAGTATTTGGCTTGATTATGTATGTACGATGAAGGTTCCTTCTCCTCTGGTATTGATATGCTGTCATGCAAACTGAATGTGCTTATCACTGGTTCTTCTTTCACATCTGAACTGGGTTGATGATTGATAATGTGGCGTAAGCGGCCATCGGTTAATAAATTAAGTCTGTAAAGTAAATTGTTATGGTTTTTTTTATGACCGTCAAGAGGTTGAGAACAGGATAGTGTTTTCATAGACAAAACTTTTTTTGATTTTTGTTTTTTGTAATGATAAATATGATTGATTTCTTTGTGAAATTATAATTACTTACGTGTCTTCAGATTTTCCTAAATCAAATATAGCTCTCTGTTGTGTGGTGGCACAGTCCGGCACACCATACACATAATTAAAGTATTTTACTTTGGCGTCGTTGCCATCCTCAGTCTTAAATTGTGGTGTCCACACACCTGTAAAATAAAACCATGGAATTTTATCTTCAGGCTAGTTTTAACTGCAATAGTTATGTTATAAAAAGTTGTGTTTGTTTATGATACTTGACAAAACGCCAGTGTTTCTGTTAGAAGTAATTTAGCATTATTTTAACAAGTTAATTTCTTAATAAGTTAGGTTGGATTTTTAAGTATATAGGATCTGTTAATCAACAGTACATCCTCAGCATATTATTTATTTGTACTCACTCTGGTTGTAGTTATCAGCCAGTCTACATATCCCGTCTACAACAATCTCGTTATGTTCACAACATTTATTTATCTTCACCCCATTGAGTTTGTCCGATATCTCGTTAAGATCCGTCTCTCCAACTTCCGCATGCAGTTCATGTGTCGCACACAATAATGACAATGTTAACAGAGCTATATACATGTTGTTATTGAACCTTTATTACTTTCATCACAAGGTACTTGTCGCTTTTATCGATACTTTGTTTGTCATACAAAAAGGCACTTTTTACTCTTAATTCTATAATCGTTAACACAAAACATAATAATATCATGTAAATTGATGTCAAAAGACACTTATAACGTTTTTTTAAGTAAAACTTTTAGATTCTTTGGAATTCATTCGGAGATTCTGAAGTCGGTTCGTTTGCGTTTCCGCTCGCTTTAAGTAGAAGTTTGACGTTTAAAAGTTGACTTGACTTTTTCGGTACGCCATATTCTTGCACGGCTTTGGCATTTGGCCTTTTGAGGCTGTCACAACTGCAGTTAAATTATTTTTAAGTTTCAATCCTTTTGTTGTGTTATGTGCGGATATCTAAATTGTAATTATATTTAGTTTAAAAGATAATCATATGTAGGTCTGCAGTTATTAATTATTAAGTTGTGGTGAAAGTTCATCGTGAAACAGTAGTGTTGACTTTTTATTTGACGTGTCGGGGTATTTTGAAAATTATTTATACTACAACAATTAATATTTTTATAACAAATAGACCGGTACCTACTACTTCTTCAGAGCCAAATACAGATTTATTGTTGTATTCTTGAAAAATAATTCATGATTTAATGCGTAAAGCATCGTTTTAGGAATTTGAAAAATAAGTACGACAAAATTGAATTTAAAAACATTTATTAGTATTAAATACCAACATGCATTCTTGGAAAAAAATACATTTACGTTTAGGAACTTATTAATATTTAAATCTTACTATGTAGTATTTACATGAAGTAAATTCTAGTAAATTATAAAAAAATTAAACATGAAATTAAAATAAACATGAATTGAGTTTCCTCTTTTAAATACACTCCTACATTTAAATTTATGGCACATAAATGATAAAAATTAAAGTAAATTACAAATAAAATCTATAGTTACAATATCAGATCATTCAGAATCTGTTTATTTCGAGGCAGATTAAATTGGCACATGAATGACCCAAGCAAATCGTAGCGGATGCGCTACATTACATAATGTTAAGCTAAAATGTTTTGGAAAACATAATTTTATCATAAAGCTTAAACGGATACTTATCACATAGCAATTACTCAATTAGGTAGCTTATTTTCTGAATTAAAATTCGAAGGTTTTTTAAAACATACATACCTGCTATGCTATAAATACCTAGAATTATTTTTACCCGCGCTGTTCGTTTAGTTAGTGCATACCAGTTCGAGCTCGTAATTCACAGCGTTTTTGTACTTGGTATTTATTTTTGATATATTATTATTTTACCCATTATGTTATGACAAATAATTATCAATAAATCAACAAGCTTTGTATCGAAAATAAATATTATCTCAATACAAATTATATCGGGTAAAGAAAAGATATTCGATCAGATTTTCCTGTTGACTAGTTACAATTTAACTTAGATGACATGGAAATAAGATCACTCAAAATAGACTTGTTCTCTTCAATTTAACCTAACCTCCACAGTGTCGTCTCCCAGGATCTCTTGGTCATCGGAATCATCGTGTGGACTGAGTTTTTCCGCCAGGGGGCGACTTACGCATAGACAAACATTCTCTCTAGCCATGCCTTGCATGGCGCGCTTCCTTAGTAGCACGAGCAGTATGAAAATTACGACTCCTTGTAGACAGTTGAAAGTGTCCATGATTTTCCTGTAACATGAAATACATTAGAATTAGACACATTTATTTATATTTCTGGGTAGATAATAGAGGAAAAAATACGAAAACTGCATGTGAATTGAAAACAATAAACTTTTAATTTTGTGTGGTGTTGAAAATGAACGGAACTATTAGAAATTAGGTCTCGGGATCGGGACAGTCTAAACAGGTAAACGTTAGTCTGGAACGTAAAGGGCTATTGAAGGAACACCGTGGATTTTAGTCAGTACGAGTCAGACAGTGTCTTCCGCTTCGCCCAAGAATGGAGGAGTTATTTGATGATTATACTTCTCAAAGAAAGAACCAACTTACCAAATGATGTGTGCAGAACCATGAGCGAAACTAGCGATCTCAAATGTCCAGGAAATACCCATGACGAGAAACAGTTTCAAGGATAGAAGGAACCTGAAAGTTAACATAAGTATGTTACCAATATGTACAAAAACATCAGTGTTACTACTGGAAAAAATGTCTTTATTTAAAAAGTTGTTCTTGATCCGAAGATCCTGTCATTCAAACTTTACTTTTATAAAGTACTTGCTGTTGCCCGTGGTTTCACCCCCGCTGTTTGGCTCCTATTGGTCGTAGCGTAATGATATATCGCCTATAGCCTACCTCGATAAAAATACTACGCAACACAAAAATATTATTTCAATTTGAGCCAGTGGTTCCTGAGATAAGAGCGTTCAACCAAACAATAAACCCTTCAGCTTTATAAAATTCGTATAGATAAGTATAAATACGCAACTTACTTGTGTTTAAGGACGTTTAATGTGTTGACTTCATATTTCTTATGTTGCATCCACAAGCGGAACGAAGTCATAGCGAATAGACCAATATTAGAGGCAATGAGAACCGCGACAGGGCCATAGAAGAAAATCCAAGTTTCGGTACGACCTTGAGCAAAAAGAAAATTTATATATATTTTATATGTCAACATTAAAACACTGATTGACATAGATTTGGCACAAAGGCCCTGAAGCCATGGCAGATTTATGAAAAAAAAACTTGTAAATAATAGCGGTTTTTCGCGGCATAAGGCCAGTTGTTTGATCGATAGTTAAATTAGGTATTGTTAAAATCGTATCATTTTTAAAAAAAAAATGATTAAAAATCGTATAGGATTTAACAAATAGTTTCACTTATGAACAAAAAATGCATCTTACACGGCCTTAGCATTCGTTGAGGTCGGATCTTCCTTAGATCCAATCAAAGAACTTTTGTGATTTCATGAAATCTTTTCAGCTGTTAAAAGAGAATAATGAAGTTGCTGGATATACAACCAAGAATTCGACAAATATGTGATATCTACGAACCCGCACTAGGCCCGCGTAATGGATTAAAACCCATTCCCTCAGTTTGTCCCAGTAATGGGAAGATTATAGCCTGGTTATGCTATAATGAAGGTATTATAAGTATTATGGAGTATTCACCATGGAACCAGCAACTGTTATCCCCGAAACCTGGTTTCCAGTGGTTTCCTTCAGCGTAGTTGGCAATCAGGGTGACCGTTAGGAAGAGGAGAGTACTGCCCCATGCGTAGCAGCTGTATATGAAATATTGTTTCCTCTCAGTCTTCTTTAAATAACTTGAGTCTCTGCAACAAAAACATAAAACATTTTAGATGAGAGACAGAGAGACATCAAAGAAGGTGTAAATAGAAGGCTTTTTTTGAAGACGCTCCTCGTCGGAGCATTCGTCTGTGGTTTGACATAATCAAAGACTCGATTTTGAATATTAGATGGTCGCAGTTTGTTAAGGTAGGTCTGTGGAGCTGAGCACACAACAAGTCGAACCGCTCTACTCGCGTTGTCAAGTGTGGACAACGTGTACAACGAGCTTACAACAATCACACTCCTCGAACGCCTTTTTGTTCGTAAAAAAACCGAAAATGGCGGAGCACAGTCGAGCACAACCCAAACGTTCGAAGCGCGCTCGTTGAAGACTTAAAGTCGGTCCATGATACACGAATTTGTGCTCGACTCTTGCTCCACTCGTGCTCAGCTCCTAAGCTTAGAACCCTTACATTACAAGCGAACGTTCCGCCTGACGAACCGAATCTAGTTTTTTTTATTAAACTTACACCACTGATCTGTATACGTTGATGCAAATAACATTCATCCAGAAGAATGTTGCCATCATCCAAGTGTAGACGAGAAAACCTGAAAGCAAGAAAACTATTTAATCACTACATAGTACTCGTATAAAACAAAGTCGCTTAGATCTTTAAAACTACGCAACGGATTTTGATGTGGTTTTTTTAATAGATAGAGTGATTCAAGAGGAAAGTTGATATGTATAAAATATGCATAATATAGTAGAGATGGCACCCGTGCGAAGCCGGAGCGCTATTTTTAAATACGTAATGAAAAAGTTACCTGTGAGAGTACATAATGCGCCTCTAAAGCCAGGGCTCAGTTGTAGTATTCCCAAAGATAAAAATCCTAAAGCCATACTGACGCACATGCACATATAACATAATCCCTGTAGATCTCTGGAAAAAGAAAAGAAAAATTTATTATAATGTTAGGAGGTTGGATCAAGAGCTTGATCCAGAAGGCAGTACTCCTCGATACGGTTCCCATTGTGACGAGCTTCCTGTCTCTGAAGAGATTGCTCCTACACCGGCGAACCCCAATTTTTTAATGTGCACTAATATTGAAAAGAGGAAATATTTAATTGTTTGTTTGTATTGAATAGGCTCCGAAACTACTGGGCCGATTTCAAAATTTCTTTCACCAAGGAAGTCGCTCGAGAAAGCTAGTTTTACAATTTAACACAAAATGTTAGAAAATGAATAAACGAAATTATAATGTCAGAATTTGGTTAGTTAGACGTAGGTGAGCTTATGTTTCACAACGATATTAAAATGGGCGTATCATAGTGATATAAAGTTGGAACTGGAACATTTCACTAGTATGCTAGTGTTTGTTTTATTGTTAGTAATATCGAATCCATATAATAACTTCTGCACGGATAAAGAAATGGATTTGTCGACGGAAAAAAGAAAAATGACGGAATGTAGAAAGATTTTAACTCTTTTATGCATGGCAATGTTTTAATTAAAATATAGGACAGTAGATGGGTTAGAAATGTATACTTGTGAGCTCACAGTAGTTATTTATGGTTGATTTTAACAAAACCAAAAATAAAACTGTAATAAAATATATTGGGGATGTCATCGTATTCGAACGACTTCCACGGATCCCCATGACCTTAGTCAGTCTACTTTAGCATAATCCAATATATCCCAAGGACACACTGTCGGACTACAATTTAAAATTAATAAATATTGATTTTAATTCTTACCTCAATTGTGGCAAGTAAGTATAAACGGCTATAGTTCCAAGAAGGAAAAACACTGAGACAAGTGTTAGTATTCCGCCGGTTTCTATATCACTGGTCTTGGAGATCTCTTCGAAGCACACCACGGCCACTGGCACAACACCCTGGGAGTGGTCACTGTTGTTTTTATACATGGTGCTGACGCAGTACCTGAGAAAAATTACAATATTATTTTTCCGGAAACGTAAAGAGATTTAAAGTTACTAAGAGAGGCTTGAAGAAGTCTTTTATAATATCTGTGACTTAGCTCATGTCTCAGTTACGCATTAAGCTGTCACTACTCATCTCAAAAGGATTGTCTTAAAAGGACACGCGGCCGTGGTACGTAAAAGGTGGTTTCAAGTCTGTGGGAATCTAACAGGCTCTTCCACTCCACTTAGGGCAGGAGGACTGATTTGATAATTTTGTTAGAAAAAGGGTGCCACGCCACATCAATAGATCGCGATCGATAACAAAATGGATGTGTCAACGTTGATTGACGGTCACCAATCGTTTGATCAGCGGCGGTGGAATAGATCAGTCGACATCGAGTCGCTCGTCTTATGATGATAGATCAACCATGGATCGATGTTTGATCGACTAATTTATCGATCATCGGCCCATTGGTGCGAAAAATCACACCTATTCCGACAATGATTGTAGGACAGAAAGCCTATCCACCCGTTAGGTCGGAGATTTTCTATAGAATATCGAGGAATTGTACACCCTGTTCCTTGTACCAAAGGTCCAATACTCACTGTTCAGGGTCTTGAACAAATATAAAGTGAGGCGAATCCTGTGTGGACACTGCGTCGCCATCCAGGATAATGTCCCTGAGAACCATTCGGCCATTCGTGCAGTTCAGCGATGTCATCTTCTCCTTTCCGCAGAAGCCTTTGGGTATTAATATTTCGTTGTTTGGGCAACATTGTCTTGTCGACAATGCTCCACCGCAAACAGCTAATATTAATAGTATTATTTTCTGAAAAGAAACAAGTACGTGTAATTTAATAACATGCTCATAAGCTCCTATTAGACTTAGCATGATGTTTCATGCGAGCGGGTCAGGCGAGCTGTGTCAGGCATTATTCACGAAAACGTTTTTTTTTTAAATGACCTATTTTGTCCCACTGCTGGGCGAAGGCCTCTCCCATAAACTTCCGCTCTCATCTTTGTGCGGCTTTCTCCAGCCAATCTCTCAAAGACGCGACCAAGTCGTCACGCCAGCGTTTTCTAGGCCTCCCTCGGAAGCGAACGCCCGGAAACGTCGTACTGGGATAACGGAACACTCAAATCCATTCTTTAGTTTTTGAAAAGAGTAACAGACAAACAACTATCCATCCTTAAGAACTTTCGCCTTTATTAACAGTAGAAAGTAACATGTAGGTGGAGCCACGTATGAAGGTGTCCAAACGCCGACCCGCCACAGATAGCCTCCTATCTACTTCGCTAAACACTTGACCAATGCAATTCGAGCTTTAGAGCAAAGAAACAAAGTTCATTTGTTAATGAAAATCGTTTGTATTATGTTTACCAGTGTCACACTATCAGTCCCTGTTTTATCTTTCAACTTTGAACTTGTAAAACGTTAAAACAAATTCTTTATGGCTACTAATTTGTTAAACTTTGTTGGTAATGTAGAAATTAGTTTATTTATTTATTATTTACTTGGTTTTACTTGCTTAGCGTTAGAAGTCGTTGAATATTCCAAATATTTTATCTATAAAGCTGGTTTTAAAATTAGGAAGCGACTTGGTCTAACTCGACAGTATTGTTAATTGGTAATTATTTTAGGCTTTCAATTTCATATGAAACGTTGATAATTTGACACAATAAACATTTTATTTTATTTATGTTATAGAAAATAAACCTATTTGTCCGACAGACTTTATCTTATTAATTTCCTATTATAATCATAAACATATGTCCCGGATTTTCTAACGTTATAAAACATAATTATTATTATGTCTGCGCCAGAGTCGACTATCTAGCTGCAAAGGGTCATCTAGTAATATTATATGACCAACATATCCGTTCAGGCGGCAGAATACAGAACTAAAATAAATGTACCACGTTTGACAGATCGTTGTGTTTTTCCTTTACAAGCAGCGCCACCCCAAACTGCAAACGTAAATTGGTCGTATTGTAGCCCCGATGCATTCGTAATAACATGATACATGATAGCTCTTCGTGTTATATTTGACACTGAGCAGAGACAATAATTGTTTACATTCATTTAAATAGTTCTACACAACCTTTGTGCGTAGATAGTTTGTTGACCCCGTTCTTAATGATATTTTTGTAGTAATCTTTATTGCATGGAGAAAATATTTTTATTGTAATGTAATCTATTTGAACTTACGAGTATATTATAAAGTACGCAGTTAATTTAGATACTGCTGAGGGTCTAAAACGGCCACTTCAAACTCACAATGATTCACATTCGTGAATGAATAACCAATATCCCGCAACGCCTTTGGCTATTCATTCACGAAGGTGAATCATTTGGGATATTGCTAAGTAGCAAAATCTTTAACTTAAGCCGTTAAATAGGCCAAAAACTGGACACGTCCGGACAAATTCAGATTGATGATAACCCTGATTTCGATTAAAAAAACAACATCTTACGATTTAAACTATTTGGACAATATTATATTTTCTTAATGATATCGTAGTCAGTGGCAGTAACTATCATGTAATGATGATAATTATTACTAGTATAATTATAACGTTTGATCTTTGCCTAATATGTAATTTTTAAATACAAACGAACTGCTTCTGCGGGATAACAAAACCTGCCGAAAATTCATTTCGAAGTCACTTAAACAGACTAAAAGCGAATTATGTTTTGTAATATTTAAATGAACATTTATTATTCAGTCTAATATCATAGTCCATAATCCTGGGGAAGAGAAATCACTAACAAAGGAGTTTAGTTTTCTTTGAGGTTTACTGTACAATAATTTTGATTTGAGAGTATTAAGTTATCCTTAACCTTACTCCAATTTGAATATGAAACTCGACGTTATAAAAACTTCACAGAAGTGGCAACAGAATGATGGCCAACAAAAATGTGGAAAAAATAAGTTTCACTGACCTCTTAGGACAATGGAGAATATTTTCAAAAGGTTGTGTAACTGTCCACCATGAGTGGGACAAAGAAAATCATTTTCAAAATCAATCAAATTATTTTCAAAGGTATTGACGCATGCGTCTCCCGTCGTTTAGATGGATGATCATCTAATCGTGACAATCCACCAGTAGTGGACATAAAGGTGTTGGACAAATCGTAGATTCAAAGAGTTGGTTGGACATGCCTTTAAAATCGCCTTGAACTTGCAATAAATCGGTGACTTATTGATCAAAGAAGTGGGTCAATCAACAATCAAATCGGTAATGATATGTAAGGAGGGTAATTCAGTTAGCTTTGCAGCTAAGGTCAAAGTCACGCCTACGACCTATATATTTTGAGATATAGGACCATCATATATGAGAGATGAAGGCATACCTACTTTTTTTTTTTCACGTGCTATAGTCAAATGAGTCCGGAACCCAGGGCAGAGCGGGAGGGACTGTCAGACTCGTATTGACTAAAATCCACGGTGTCCTTCAATAGCCCTTTACGTTCCGGGGTCACGTTAATTCGTGAGTATCGCGACCCCTATCCTATATCCTATCTCTAATTCAGACTTTATCTGATCCGTGGAGCCGTTAATCCAAACTTTCGCAATTGTTACGTTAAATAGTAGGTGTTATTTACTATTCATTCATAGAAATTGTGTATAATTAGTTACACGAAACTACAATTACACACATTTATTCAGTTACTCATCTGATTCTGTTTACGCATTCGGAAAAACCCTACTATAACTAGGTGGTAAATATTATCAAAATTGTGAGATTCATATTTCCAATTCTGCGAATTCGTTTGTAAATAGTAATTATTTACAATAGTTAATTCCAATTCTAAGCCAGAATGACTCATACTATAGTTCTGACAAATGCGTAATGTTTTTAGAGATTACATTTTATATGAAGTGAAATCTCATAATAAAATTGAGCATTTGTATAAAATCCGTATGTGTCCGGTTTCAAGGGTTTAAAGGGGAGGTAGCTTGCTCAATTCTATCAATAAAATTATTCTACTAGTGAGGTCGGAACCCAACCCCTACTGAATGGTAGCCATTTTTGTATACAAATATATATGTATATCATATTAAATGTAATTTGAATAAAGCAAACCACAAGGGCGTTTGTGTATGTGAGTTTATATGTTTGTAAACGCACCCACGATACAGGAGAAATTGCTAGTGTGGGAATACTTTAAAAAAAAAATTACATTACCTATTTATACTTACATAGAATAGTTTTAAAGTAGAACGAGTCATATGTATACGTTTGCAAACGCGCAACCATATTAGAGATTTTATTTCTGTAAATATAATTACACACTATGTAAGCAAGAGTATATCATATTATATTGTATGTAATGTAAACAAAGCAAACCACAAATAATGTTGTCTAATAATAGATAAAATAGTTTATATTAAATAGATTTCCATTATTTTAATAAAAATAGCCAGTTGTTTTATAGTATCCGCATATTATCTGTTATACTGTATGAATACAAATGGATTATTTCAAATAAGTTCTTTTTTAGTACCAGTTAAATTGCTAACTTGATAGATTTATTGCAACATCTAGACAATCGATTCCGCAGTTAATTGTTGTATCTATTAATAAATTAGTAGATATACCGATAGCTAACTAGGTATCACTCGCGTAACATTTGGTAAGTGTCAAATGTATATGAGATCGTACTACTGGATTAAAAACTATCCTGATTTTAGTCAGTACGAGTCTGACAGTCCCTCCCGCTCTGCCCTGGGTGGGAGGACCCATTTGATTATTTTACCACGTTAAAATAAAATGTAAACTATTTGTACGTGTGTCACATGAGTTCAGTAATTTTGCGTCAATCATCGATCAATAATAGCGCTATTTATTGATCGAAGGCGTCAATGCACAAAAAAATCTTCACAAAACTTCGCTATGATAGTAGTAGAAAGACAATCAATATGTATCTTGGTTTTATATGAATAACTTGACCATTGAGTTTATTTAATACTGGAAAAATAATAGTTTAAAAAAAATTAATCCATTTAAACATAAAAACATTTAATTAACGAGTAATTAACTAAACAATGTTTATCAATGAGCTAACCGAGTGATGACTGAACACAGGTTAAAAGGCCGTTCACCAAGAGAGCTTATGAAAATGAGTTCCACGAAGTTTTTACTCTTTGTTTCTCTTTGTTTGTCTCTCGTGGGGAAGTACTTTTTACGTTCAGCGTGATTGGTAAAATCATCATCGGATCATGTATTACCACCCTATAAAAGATAACGGCAAAATAAATGGAAAATTACGTAGCTATGCAATTTATTTTATAGTAACTTAATTTTAAATTAAATACCTACCCAATTACAATTTTATGACTTAACTAGATTTTCCTCGTTGCTGCAATCGAAGACTATATCACGGACATTTAATGTGGAGTTGAAGATATCCTATGTGTTAATCCAGGTTATAAAACTATCTTTGAAGGAATTGTTTGTCCTGGTATGGACTATGGAGAGTAGGAGGATGAGGAGGTATGACAGTCATGTGACCAAAGTCTTTGTCAAACAGACAGGCGTCGCGAATGCGAAGCGAGGCGTTTTTATTTGTAGTGTATGGAATTGTTTGAATCTAGTCATACAAAAGCGAAAGCGATCCGATAACGGGACAGAACTATCGGACTAATGTCTCCTATCGGTTCGTTATCGCTTCGGACTCGCCTGTCTGTTTGACAAAGGCATAAAAGAGTGATGAGTATGAATGTTGATGGATGGAGAGAAGGTCAAAGAAAATTTGGATGGGTTTTGTGAGGAATGATAAGAATGTGAAACGAGTAAATGAAGCTTTGACGTCTATCAGGTGAGAATAGAAGAAGAAAATGTGTTGGGTCGTCCCCAAGTAAAATGAGATAAGGACAGGAAGATAGTGATGATGATGGAACTAAACTTTGAGCATAGACGAATTGGGGTTTCAACAGTGGACAGTAAATGACAATACCTTTAGGTGATGATGCCAACTACAAACTCTGGAAAACCTTCCGTACAGGAATGATTATGGGTTTAAAAAAAAATGAACCCTTCCAATTGTGTTTTTTTTTTAGTATTATAATGCAAAGTTCAATTCATTTTAGTGTTCCATTTAGGATTTTTTAACACCTGCAAAATACCACAAAACCTGTATGGTTCCTTTTTCATTACACCTTGCAGGTGCTTATAATTCGAGGAAGTTGAATTTGTTTACTTGCGCCAGTTACGAAAAAAAGTTAAAATGAAATCGTCTGCCTGGAATGTATTATGTAGGCTCTGTGAAGGTCACTCATCTGTCGAAACTAACAAGTTATTGACTGGTTTTAATTATATTACAGGCTATTATTATTCTCATCGCGCAAATATATTAGAAGTAGCTTATGACCGCTTCGTTGCCCGCGTGCAGTTTGATAATTATCACACGGTAGTCATACCGGGATTAAAATGATCCTATGTTATTTATTGGCATTGACAGGCCTGTTGGTCTAGTGGTTAGTGACCCTGACTGCTATGCCGGAGGTCGTGGGTTCGATTCCCACACAGGACAAATGTTTGTGGTGATGAGCACGATCATTTGTTCTGTGTCTGGGTGTAATTTATCTATAATATGTATGTTTTTAGAAATATATAAGTATGTTTATCAGTTGTCTAGTACCCATAACACAAGCTCTGCTTAGCTTGGGACTAGATGGCGTTGTGTGATGGTTGTGGAATATTTATTTATTTATTTATTTAATTCAGTTTATAAGCTATCTGTGTACCGTCTGTATGTTAAATATTTTAGATTTTTTGGTTTTAAGACATGCCGATTTCCTCACGATGTATTCTTTCCTTTTTGCAGTGCTGATAAAGTTACAATTTTGTGTTCGATTTTAGTTTTTAAGTAACAATTTGTTTAGAATCTTGAGGTAGAACCGATTTGACGCTATGACGTAGGCACGTTCATTAGACTTATGTCTCAACCAAATGGTGATGAAGTGATGAGTCTGTTCAAGTTTATGGCCCATATTTAATCTTAGATAGGTAGTTACTTCATATACATATAGGTTATGATGCGACTGTCATAAGCATGGCGATTATTATCACCATCAGCCCATAAATATCCCAATGCTGGGACACAGGTCTCGTCTCCGTGAGAGGGAGTCTTTGTATTTTTTTTTTTTGGAGTGAGCGATTAATCCACCACGCGGGCTCAGTGCGGGCTGATAGTTGTCACATGTCTTCGAATTTTTAATGGGCATGCCAGTTTTCTCACGATGTTTTCCTTCACCGTTTTGCATTGGTGATGAAATAAATTACACAAAATAATGCGCCTGGCTGCGTTCTAACTCACGACCTACAACTCGTAAATCAGGGTCGATACCACTCCGGGGTCGCGGGACTGTACGAATAACCGTGACCCCGGAACGTAACGGGCTTTTGAAAAGACACTGTGGATTTTAGTCAGTACGAGTCTGACTGTCCCTTCCGCTCTGCCCTGGGTGGGAGGATTTGATGATTTTAGCACGATAAAAAAAGGAGTCGATACCACTAGACCACCACTGTTCTGGTGATTATAAAAGTCACTAATTAAAAAAAAAAGAAAAAAAAAGTTGTAGTTAATTATAAGTTTAAATTAATTTACTATAACATGCTATAATTTGAATGAACAAAACGAGGACTTCTATAGTGACTGAATGAGTGTGATTTTGTTATCAACAATCCGTTATCAATGCATGTTTACAGTTTTATAATTATGTATGCTGTTGTTCATAGGACGTTTAAGAGCTGGTGTGATGATGCTAGTTAATACCTAAAAGAGATCACTTGTATTTATATAATTTAGTTTAATCTGCACTTACATTACATACTAGGTATATGGGAAGAGGTTGGTATCAGTGGGTACGTCTGTCTGCACTGTAATGCATTTTTAAATATTCTTATTAAATAATAAGGCTTCACTGTATCTATTAAGGTACTATTTAATTTACTTATACAATTCGGTTCGATACTTTAGCTTTCAATAGGATTAAACGTAGGGTTTTGCCCGGTATGCAGAGATGGATAGATTTTTTATCAGGAAGAGTCTGAGAGCGCTCCATCCAGGATGAAAGGATTCAATCCCTAGTTTAGCCAGGTTTCTTTTGTTTGTGAATGTTTTTTTTTTTTCTAACTACAAACATTTTTTGGTCGCGGGACTGTACGAATTACCGTGACCCCGGAACGTAAAGGGCTATTGAAGGACACCGTGGATTTTAGTCAGTACGAGTCTGACAGTCCCTCCCGCTCTGCCCTTGGTGGGGGGACTCATTTGATGATTTTACCACGATAAAAAAAAACTACAAACATTTAAAAATGTGTAAGAACAAAAATAAAAGAAATAAAAATTAATATTTAATGTGCGAATTTAAACATAAAACACTAATTGACATCGTCGTGAGGTCGCGTGTTATCAGCACCGCAAAACAGACGCCTCCATAAAATCGACAATATGGATAACACGAAAACTAGATACCTACCTATTCTACCAATAATATTTTAATTATGAAAGTTTCTATGTATATTTGTTGCTCAATCACGCAAAAACTGCTGAAAGAATTTTGATGAAATTTGGCATACCTAGATTGTTTCTAATCTAATATAACACTTTTTATACCCATAAAAAAGTAATGGTCCAGTAAAATTCCTAGTGTGAAACTCATGTCCCCATTTTATTGAACTGAGGTCAAAGGTTAAAGCTATATTGTTGATAGTGGATTCGTACTATTGTTCAAAAAGAAGAAGTGTGACACGATAGTGTCGTAATTCAAGTTAAGGAAATAAGTTGATATACAAATTGACATTTTGATGCAAGTTCACGTTGTTAATGTCCTCTACTAACTTATGTCTTCTAATAACTAGCAATAATTCAAATAATTTTGATTGAATAGATTGTATAGGTAAAGCATGTGTCAACAGTTTTGTTGATGGATTGGTACTCGGTCGGGACAGGCGGTTCGCTTTCGTGATTATATAATTTACATTAAAAAAATGAAGATGATCGTTCAGTATGATGGTTTTATGACAACGATAATACAATTATCTGCCGGAAACACGCTATAAACTGAACTTTATTTCTTTGAAAGTTGTATGAAATGGCTGTAACACGGCAAATTGAACTAGGTTGTGCTTAACAATTAATTTCCTTGACTTTACTTGTTGTTTCTAACATTTGAAGTGACCTTATCATTTTCCTAACATTTTAGTAAACACATCGTCAACATTTTAGTGAACTAATACATTGTATCTAATGCGTCAACTAATTCTAACTATGATACAAATGACTAGACTTGATTGTTGTTATGATTTTTCAGCAACTGTCATCAACTATGCCTACTCTAGATACTGATTATTATCTGAGTATTTGAAAAATGTAATCATCGGCTCGTAAATTGTAACATCCTCTTAATTTCCGGTTGATATGAAAAAAAACGACGGGTTGCACTCTGGGAGTGCCGGCAGAAGTGAAAACTTAAGTAGTAATAAACACACACGAACATTCGCGCAAGCGCCCTGCGCCGTCTTACGAATTTTCGATCAGGTCACGGGTCCTGACGCGAGTTTAACATTTTTACCCATTCCAAAAAAGGGCACAACGCCGATAAAGATGTTTTCATTTCAAAAAATGATTATCGTTTACTTGTACGTCTGTATAGACAGTCAGCATATTGACCTACTCAATCTGTCAAATTTTCCCAATCGAACATGAAGTTTCTTTTTTTGTAATAAAGTTGAAAATCTATTAAAGAAATTTGACAGATTACTGATTAAAAGAGTAGAGAAAACAACCTATAAGATAAACTTTTCTATTGAGTCACTTTATTTATTGATGAAAACTGCACTTCATTTTTTTGCGAATTTAAATATCTAAGCTTACAGGAGGTCAAATAGACTTTGCTTTATACTCTGTAAAGATATGCCTCACATAGTTTCTTGGTTAAAAGTTAGGTAATTATTAATGGTAATGATAATTCTTACATAAGGCTGTGCACAGATATGACAAAAGACTAAGTTGGTACAGTCGAGTTCGAAAATATCTTTATGTATCGTGGATTTTAGTCAGTACAAGTCTGACAGTCCCTCCCGCCCTGCCCTGGGTGGGAGGACTCATTTGATGAACTTACCACCGAAAAAATAACAATGGTGAATATTATTTTTAAACTATTCAGTCAATGTCATACCAAATTGTTTTGACCCTAGTGTACACTGTCTTAAGTGCAAATAAAAACCGGTTTTTTCGGTTCAATTACTACAAGGAATCCAAGGTTTATTTTTTCCAGGTATATTACCTGTACATTGCGTAGTATAGCGTGACAAAACTCTGAATCAACTAAATCCTTTGAAAAGCGAAGTTTCTGTTTAATGATGACACAAACAAATAGTAAAAACTATGGATGTTGTGACGTAGGTACACTTATTATACGCTATTCATATTCAAACATTTAAGTTTACTCAGAAACAATAAAGTTTATTATGTATTGAACTAGCGATCTGCCCCGACTTTGCTTGACTCACATTTCTTTACGTACTTACTGAAATTTTGTTACAAAAATCACATAAAAGTTTCCGATGATGCTTCAAATAAAATACTTGGTACGCTTAACATTTGTCAAATCGGTCAAACCATTCTCAAATGATGAAATATCATTCATTTATTTAAATGTATACTAATTGTTCCCATCGACTTCGCTCGCTACAACAAGAAAACTGTTCCAGCACGCGTAGCATGACCATTTCTATCTCTATTCTACCAAGAATAGACAAAGTAATTTCATCCTTATTTCTATACAAATCGACTGCTTTTTTGCACAAATATGACACGAATCGTACACCATTGAAGAATAAAACATTTATTCACTATATTTTTAACATCGCCTTGCTTAAAACGGTAAAAATCTTCCGACATTCTGTCATTTTGTCTTTTCTTCCGTCGACAAAATTCCTTTCTACGGCGCCATGCTACGCGTGCAGGAGAACATAAAATCGGGATAAAAACTATCCTGCTACAAACTATCTGTGTAGCAATTTTCTTCCAAATCCGTTCAGTAGTTTTTGCGTGAAAAAAAAAACAAATTCCGTACTCATAAACTTACCGATTTATAATATCGGTTAAATAAATTGAAGACTGCCAGTTTAACGCTTATGAAAAAAGGTTTCGTGATTATATTTTCAAGATTTTACCTCTCATTAACTAAGAGAAACTTGACTGATGTCATTCAAGCAGTTTTACTAAAGCAATTTAAAATGGAATGACGATATTTTTGCTTACAATGTCCTACTGGCATGATGTGAACGCCCTTTCTTTCCATATCTCAATATACAATACCGACAAACAAAAAAATATAAATATGATAAAAGGTACTCAGACATGATTACTCAGTTCGCACAGGGCAAGTTATTTTTGCGTCAAGTCAAACACGCTTATATTTAGTTTATAAGTGCATCGCCTTGAAGATTCCTTTAAGTTGTTTTTTAGTGAAACATTCACTTTGGAAATATTGTGCAGAATATTGCACATCAACCTACCTCAATGTGTCAAATTTATTTAATAGAATTTCAACCTTATCACAATAGTGGAAGGTTGATGTTCGATTGGTAAAATTTGACAGATTGGGTTAGGTTGACCTACTGGCGTTTGTACTAGGTACGGAAAAAAACCTAAATATCTCAGTTGGTATAAGATTTTGAAGAGGAGAAATCCTTAAATAATTCCGAGAAAAAATTCTCAGTAAACAATTCGTCTTAGATTTGAAAAACCCGATTATTGTTTTGATTTTTAGTTTGTTTTGAAATCTAAATAATTATAGTTGACAATTTAGTGAAATCATTGCCTTTCAAAATCTATGGGAACTCAGTTATTGACAGCTCATAAAAAGTATCACGATTGATCTGTGTGTTCACTACCCTATTTTAATAAAGATAAGGTTGATAATATTAAGGGTCGCGGGACTGTCCATCAGGTCACCGCGACCCTGGATCGTAAAGGGCTATTGAAGGATCACCGTGGATTTTAGTCTGTACAAGTCTGACAGTCCCTCCGCGGGGCGGTACGACTCATTTGATAATTTTACGGAAAAAAGGTTAAGTAATAATATTTGCACAATGCACATAAATTGCGTTTCTTATAATATGAAACCGGTTCGGTATTTTGGTTATAACTTATTATATAGGTGAAACCAGAATATCTCTAAAATTAATATGTATATTATGGATTTCATTAAAGTTTGATATAAAATTGTATTGGAGGTAGGCATTATTCGTGCCGGTTCTTAAGTTAAATCAATGGATTATATATTTTATTTTTAAGTACACAATACTGTTATAATTGGATATAATTATTATTAAACTACATAACTGCATTGTTCTAATCCCAAGAGTAGCAACGGTACTATAATTTATATGTTTTAAATTAACAATAATTTTTACTAGACCGAATAATTTACATATCACTTATTAACCGACTTCCAAAAGGAGGAGGTTATATATTAAGTTATTTATTACGGTTTTGAAAACAAAATAACAATTTAAACGCACAGAAAAATATTGGCGAAAACTACAGACAAAATACCCCCAAAATGCACACGCGAACAGAAAAATAAAATCCTTCCCTAAATATTAACAAACATGTTGTTTCTCGTGATTATTTTAACACGTCACAGATACTCACCTTCATATTTACTCTTTCCTTACAAATTATATATTTTAATCACTAACACAACATACACTGGATTCTCTCGACCGAGACCGATTGTCGAATGATTGCTGCCGCTGGTAAATACTGTCGCATCACATTAGTGCTTGCAATCGAAAACGATTCTCGATTTAAATTATATCGATATGAAGAGCGAATGATGCGTGCTGACAGCACTATGACTGGTAGTGTTACTATTATTTGCACTATGGTATTCGTCTTATTATGTAGGTTTCTGTTTTATTTTTATTACAAACGGGGTGCTTAGCAAAAAGCTAACTTTATGTTTGAATATCTAAGTTAAGAAGAGGTAAGATGACGAATAGTGAGAAGATGGCTTAATTAGGATATTGACAGGAAAAGGCGTCGTGGACTGTCTAAGTAGGTTACCGCGACCCTGGAACGCAAAAGGCTACTGAAAGAATAGGGTGGATTTTAAGTAAGTGAGAATCTAACGGTTCCTTTCGCACCACCCAATGCGGGACGACTCATTTGATGAACACCATCCAAAAGTAAATAGGACGGGAAAACGCCTACTGGCTTGATCTATTATGTTTTTCTTTACTCTATTTGCTATTTTTTCGCAATGATTTTCACATTAGGATTTTCTCTTGTATCATGGGTGTGTTTACAAACATAGAAACTCATATAAACAAATACCCAGACCCGGAACAACTACTTGCAGATCATACAAATATTTTTTCCTTTCGAGGATCGAACCCGACACACGCTGCGCAGCACTTGATCGCTCATCCACATCGCTAACCGTGCCGTACATTTATTTCTGGTCATAATATAAAAAAAAAATTCTTCGGCCTTATTACGAGTTTTCACATTTTTTGTGACGCAAAGTTGATTTGATGGATAAAATTAGTTCCTCATTCGCACACTAGAGGCACTTTTTAATTTTCTATGCAATTTACGTCGTAATATGTACTTCAGGTACGCTGTACGACAATATACATAGAGTCCATGCAATAACTTTAGTTACAAAACTATAGTGAAAAAAGTTAGATCTATTCTTTGAACTAAGAACGAAATAATTCCCTGTAGAGGGCCAAAGCCTGCCGGGTCACGGGACTCACAAATTATCGTGACCCCGGTACGTAAAGGGGGGACACCCTGTATTGAAGAACACCGTGAATTTTAGTCAGTCAAGTCTGACAGTAAGGGTGGGAGAACTCATTTGATGATTTTACCAAGATAAAAAAAAGAACAAATTAATTACAATAACTTAATAAGACATTATTAATTAAGTAATTTGTGTTTCAATACATAACTTCTTTGTAATTAAACTAATAGTCTATTAATTATAACTGCTATTTATATCAATGTTATTATTAGTTGTCTGTTGTACTTGTCGATTCGATATGATGTGGTCTACATAGATAAGCGGTGCCAGCTTTATGGTTTAGAATATTGACCAGATATAATAATATCATCAAATCACTACTACTAATACCACTGCTCATGCTCGCACAAAAATGGCCCAGGTGGCAATCCAGAACATCTTTAAGCGTGCGTCCACTGTGGGAACGAGATGGCGCTAGACGATTTGTATAGCTCTGTCTCTTTTCAATAGTAGATCTACTCACGCTTAAAGACGACATGGTAGGCTGACAGTTAATGGCCAAACCCTTTCATCATGTGTGCCATTGGTTGGCCAATTTTTGGTCTTCTCTCAGAGAAATTGTGTTGTCCCACTCATAGAATGATCTCATAGGGTAGTTTAGGTAGTTTATAAATTGAAAATCTGATACGTCCATCAGAGTATCGAAAAATAATTGACGCATATTTTTTTAATAATCAATGAATATTGACAAAGATAACACGCTTTGAAATTCGGCAGTGTGGTCTTGAGACGCCACAGCGCCTGTAAAATTATACCGACCGAGTGTCGTTTTGTGATTTTTAAAAGCGTTGTAACTTCGTCACTTTTGGTTTACGTATAAAAAGAAAAAATACGGGTCAAACATTTTTTATTATCTATCTTTAATATAAATTCCAAAGTTTAAATGAATTGATGAATGTTTGTTACTCAAACAGGCTAAAAAAGTTTCTTGATGATGTTTGTCTCAGATATAGATCTAGATCTGGAATAACACGTAGAATACCGTATATACGGTATTACCATTCCGTTTTTTTTACGTGGTAAATCATCACATGAGTCCTCCCATCCAGGGCAGAGCAGGAGGGACTGTCAGACTCGTAATGACTAAATTCCACGGTGTCCTTCAATAGCCCTTTACGTTCCGGGGTTACGGTAATTCGTACAGTCCCGCGACCTTATCTCAGAGATAGATCTGGATCTGGAATAACATGTAGGATACCGTATATCCGGTATTACCATTCCGTGTGATCATTTTCGAGATAAACGCAGTGAAGTCGTTGGCAACACGTAATTAATTTATAAATAAATAAAATAATAAATATTCCACAACTATCACACAACGCCATCTAGTCCCAAGCTAAGCAGAGCTTGTGTTATGGGTACTAGACAAATGATAAACATACTTATATATTTCTAAATACATACATATTATAGATAAATTACACCCAGACACAAGATCAACAAGAACAAATGATCGTGCTCATCACACAAACATTTGTCCTGGGTGGAAATCGAACCCACGACCTCCGGCATAGCAGTCAGGGTCACTAACCACTAGACCAACAGGCCTGTGCCATAAGCTCTGCCCCTGTGTTTTATTTAAGTTAACGAGTGCAGTTTTTTGTTATTCTTTTATTTAACGATAGTTTTGCGTTTGACCACTATCTTGCCTGACGTTACGGTTCATATTCCCATCATACCTCGCGACCCCGTCTTATACACTGTTTGCCGACTAATTAAAATCTAATACATTTTTTTAAATATATTATGGTTTAAAATTGTATAGGATTTTACCTTTTTGTTAGTATATATATATAAGTGATCAAACAACGGGCCCATACACACTTTGAAAAAGTAAAGAGCAATATGCTTCAGCGCGTCGAAGTCCATGTTTTGGTAGGCGTATCATAATAATCATAATTGAAAATCTATTACACGTATTTTTTGTTTTTTTTTTTTTTTAAATTGATGAATATTGACAAAGATACGTAAGAAAAGAAAAAATACTGGTCTTTTATTTTTTTTAATCTACATTTCGGACTAATATTTTTTTTTACTAAAATAGCCTATTATTTCACACTTGCAACCTCAAAGGGTTAGAAAAAGGAGTACGTAATTGGCAAGATGACACTTTCAAATCTGTTTAGTTAGCCCAGTTACCGTATTGATGAATAATGGACACTTTTTTTAAATTGTTGTATGTTCACGAATATTATAAGCCCACCTACCTACATTATATTAATTAATTGAAATTGTGAACAAATATTTATAATAGCCCTCCTCCTAATTTTTATGTTGTTATGCCCGACAGGGCCCACAATGCTCCAAAACTATTGTATGTATCTTTATGTACCTACCACCTAAGTTCACATTGTGGAATGCAATAAACGAATTGAGTATTGAGTATTGAGTATAAATAAAACGCCTCAAAACTCGTCTAATTTATTATTATATACTTTTTATTATTTTTGTTTAAGTTTTTGTTAAGAAGTTCCAATACCAAACTGTAACAATAACATTGTAAAAGCAAATGTTTTTTAAAAGAGTAACCATGGAGTTTCTTGCCGGCTCTTCTCCATGGAAACGACCAACCTGAACCGTGCCATTTTTTCGACCTTATATAAGTGCCCATTGAGGCCCAAGTTAAATATTTATTTTAAATTTTGACAGTCCCTTCCACACCAACCACAGCTTGAGGACCTAGACTAGACACACTACTTCTATCTTCAACAAGTAAAATCGGTTTTGTTTTGTCTCTCTCTCCTGGGTCGTGTGTGCGTTTACAAACATTGAAACTCAAGTACTTACACAAACACCGAGATCTGGAAAAACTACCGGCAGGACATGCAAATATTTGCTTCGTGCGGGAATTGAACCGGCGACACGCTGCACAGCAGTCAATTGTATATCAAACAAAAACATTAGGTACCCTCCTCTTTTACTTAGACGCAGTCGGGAAAAATTCTCGAAACTGATTGTACCGCTATTCTAGCGATAGCCCAATTTTAATTGTAAACGTGTTGCTTTAGAAAAAAAATTTATTGATAGCATAATTATTTCATGTGGATTTATTTCTGTATGGAACTGATCTTTATTATTGTAGCATTGCGCCTCTGGGTTTCATCAGCTCAATATTGTGATGATGGCATATTATTTTTATGCCAGCGCTATCTAGTGGTGAGTAGCGGCATTACAGTAATATTTCACGACATCTGTTAGCGAGCAGTGCAACTTACGCTTAAAATGAATTCGTAATTTTTGTGATAGATGGCGCTAATAATACATTTTATTTCCCTAAATAGAGAACTGTAATTGAAATAAATGATTTGAGTGTGAATGTAGTGAACTTACCTTGAACAGAAAAGTGTGATAAAGGCAACGATCTTTCAAAGTCATTATCAATGTCTTACAGGAAATAGATAAATGTAAAGGCCGCCCCGAATCGATTCTCTTTCTAGATTTTTTTTTACGTGGTAAAATCATCAAATGAGTCCTCCCACCCAGGGCAGAGCGGGAGGGACTGTCAGACTGTACTGACTAAAATTCACGGTGTCCTTCAATAGCCATTTACGTTCCGGGGTCACAGTAATTCGTGTGTCCCGCGACCCTCTCTTTCTGGATAGTGGTCAATTTTATACAGTTGCTGTTCAGTCCATTCTGCATGTCGATGGTTTTCCTTTATACTTATGTCTTCAGTTTGTCTGTCAATATCGATGTAGAACTTCATTTTAGCAGTTTTTTAGGTTTTTGCACTGAGGAGTGGGGATATCGATGGCGCTAATAGCCGGCGTTTTTTTTATCTAGTGTTATTTATTATTCTGTTTACTAAATGAGAAACCTAACGGTGACGGCACGTCTGGTGCAGTGGCTAGGCAATTGAATTGCTGCGCTGCGTGTCGTGGGTCCGATTCCCGCATGGAACAAATATTTGTATGATCTACAAGTAGTTGTTTCGGGTCTGGGCGTTTGTGTATGTGAGTTTATATGTTTGTAAACGCACCCACGACCCTCGAACTTCCTAGAGTGAGGCAACGTTAAAAAAATGGTGTAGTTGTCACCAATTTTTAATTAAAGTAAGTAAGTAAGTTAATTTGACAGGCTTGTTGGTCTAGTGGTTAGTGACCCTGACTGCTATGCCGGAGGTCGTGGGTTCGATTCCCACCCTGGACAAATGTTTGTGTGATGAGCACGATCATTTGTTCTGTGTCTGGGTGTAATTTATCTATAATATGTATGTATTTAGAAATATATAAGTATGTTTATCAGTTGTCTAGTACCCATAACACAAGCTCTGCTTAGCTTGGGACTAGATGGCGTTGTGTGATAGCTGTGGAATATTAAAAAAAAAAAAATGTCATTATCTAATGGAACCTAATTCGTCAAAAATCAAAACCAACAATATACCTACATTAAAATCACGCATTTTCCCATTGGGGTAGGCAGAAACTGCAGAACAGTGAAAAGTCAAACCGTTTGGAATATTAAATCTATAAAAAAAAACTCACAAAAAGTAACCAGTCTTCTTGTTATTTTACATCTGGGTAGGGTTGATAATAAAAAGACTATTGATTTAATACATTACGTATAATAGCTGTATGTTTATTTATTTTAAATAATTTATTACACATTAGCCGGAACAAATATTGACTGTTTTACAGTTTGATTTACACATCTACACAATTCATTAATAATTATAAGCAAAATATAAATATAGCCTTGAAATCAGGCAACTTAGGGTAAATCCACACCAAGACGCGACGCTGCACGCACGTTTCAATAGAGCGACTTAAAATCTTACTTTTTACTACAAGAAAAGAAACACCTTTCCATTATTATCGTCGCGTCACGTCTAGTCGCGTCTCAGTGTATACTGGCCCTCAGCGTATACATTGAATTACAACATTAAATAAGTATATTAATGAATAGTTATTTGTAAACATAACTACGTCTTCTTCTCTAGTTTCTTTGTTTTGCCATTTGGCGTATTAATATACATTTATGCCAATAAATGTATAATTTGACTTTTTCCAAATAAGTACGTTAATTTAATTAAATACGTGAGACATAACAGAGTAGTCGATAACTTTAACCACTGCGCCTCCCGTGCTAGCTTAAATGCCATTGGTATTAAAAAGAAAAATAATATAAAAAAAGTATTTATTCAAATTAGGTTGAGAATAAGATACATTTAACTTAATTGTTTATAATTATACGAAGGTACAAAAATCCTTAACATTTACTATGTATTTAAATATCTACAAAATGTTATTTACAAAAATCTATGTACAAAAATAAATGTCGATATTTTAAATTCTGGCGGACCAGCACCAAAATTTGTCGATTTTTTTGTTAAGGCAGTTGTCCGACTACCGGCGATCAGCGAAGTGGCGAGCAGCGAGCAGCAAGTGTTTAGTTCCGATAGTTTTGTCGCTAGTGCGACGGCCGGCGGCCTATTACTCGCTACGGGCTCGCACTACTCGCTCCTCTGCGCAATACAGCTATGCTATTCTCTACAAAAAGAAATAAAACCGCTGGACTCGATGTGGTCTTCGACGCGACGGCTTTGACATCGAGCAATAGCGAAGCGCGAGCGCTCACCGTTCGCACCGCAAGAGAAGATAGTGTCACTGACAGAAGCTTAGAGCATTGTAAACTTTAGACCCAGGGTGGCGTGAGCGCTTCGGCGGCACGGTCACAAGACTGTTTTATAGATAATAGCACTTCTTCTCTCAGCGTGTGTTCTGTTCGCTAAGCGAGTCACTCTGAGCCAGTAGACCTTTGAAATTCTCCTCGCTCAGCGATAAACTAATGAAGCGAGTCCTCGCCGACAGTGAGAACAGTCAGCGACCAACTATTAATATATGCATCTCTTTTACACGGAATGTATATTCGTTCTTTGAGCGAGAAAATAGCCGATAGTTGTTCGCTTCCTCGCTGGCGGTGGATCAACCACCAAAACAATAGCAACTAATCACAGAGAAAGACTGGAATATATTCCAGTATTATCAAATTGGTAGTAACGGATATAATCTATGTTAATCAATAGCTGTTATCAATGTAGATAAGAGTTTTGTAAATTAAAATCTGCTGCACCATGTTTCATGACATAAGCAAAAATTTTGGAAATCATGCATGGATAGTATAAAGAATTCAAACCCTTATCCTCGGCCGCAGTGAGACGAATGCATATCTCTATTGACTAATTTTAACACGTACATCACTATAACAAATTACAGTTCTAATTACTTATATTTGATTTATTTGGAAACAGATCAGACTGAGGTTAAAGAAGGTGAGACTAGATAAATACTGGCAAGTACCATCTTGCCTTTCTTCTAACTTAACCACATCGCCAATACGTGAAATGTGTCTCGTTTGAAGCCATGATAAAAACTTCAGTTTTCTAGACCACGTCAAGTTAGTTTTTAGTAATTATTAAGATTTTAGAAAGGCGTTTCAAATTCCGCCGTTTTTTTCTTCAAAACTGAACTTATCTGAATAAATCTGATATCAGAATTTAGAGGACAAGCATATCTATGCTTCTATCATTTTCTTTTTTGTAAAAACTTATTGAATTTCTCTGAGAACCGTCTGAACATGGTGCTAAGAACGGACCATATTTTTAGTTTGTCATATTTTATTTACTGATTATGTTTTGGAAAAAAGGAAATGATAGGAGCACGCAGTAATAATGCCCAGATTTCTTAGAAAAAATAACGTTTCTCTAGAGGCATTATCCACAATGAAAACAGTGAAATACGTTTGTATGGAAAAAAAGCCGATGAAATTCCCTCTTAAAAATACGGGCGTGGACCCTCAGAAATATGTTCATCATTCTTTTTTCGTCCACTTTCAAACATAAGGCTAAGGCTATAGACAGCGATATGCGATGCGAGAGGAAGAGCGAAACGAGTTGTATATGGTATCGTTAATGGGTGTAGAATCAATCCCTTCCCATCCCATTTCCTTTAATTTTAATAATCGACGTTCAAAAGTGCCTCTTTGATATTCTAATTGAAATAAATGATTTGACTTTGACTTTGAATGCACGTTGTAGCAATATACTTACGTTAGCATTCAATTCTTTGTTTTATAATCGGTCATGTGTCGTAGATCGCGTCGCGGCGTGGCTACACAATAGCCTCAGCCTTAGCCATAAAATTACAGATGCTCTGACTCGTACACAGTGTCGTAACTAGCCTTTTATGGGTGTGTGCTAGCTTCTTTAACTGCGCCCTGGTCTGCCTGAGCACAGTTGGCACAACCTCAATTTCGGCACTGCTCACACTCAATTAATGCTTTCACCACAATTTAATCACTTTGATTATACCAGTTACAGGTAGTTTTAATTTCTTTTTGAGTCTGTCAAGGAATCTGAGTTTTAGTTGATGAGTATCAGTGAATGTTTAGAAAAATAATTATACTGTTAAATCCAGCACCTTCGGTTTTGCGAATAAGGTTGCCTTTATGCCAGTTGGTGTTACGAGGTGTCTGCCACCCGATATAGAAGTAACTACGGAGCAGATCTGAGTAGGGAAAATTCTAAATAGTTAGTACTAGTTAACTACCTCCCACATGGTGAAAAGTTAGCCTTTAATCAGACAGTAACGGTAGGTTCATACAAGTCAAAAAGCTTGGCTTGCACTTAGACTTTTTTTTATTTTTGTTATCGGGGGGAAACCTTCAAAAAACGGTCTTTGGGGATAAGACCGGGGAGTGTGGGATTTGTACGTCACTAAAACCACCCCGGTGATCACCATTAGCACATGGAGGAGGGAACCGGGACCTCTTCGACAGACCAACTCCAGAACCCTCCTGTGCAACGCCTGTTAAGGCACATTCTCGGTAAGACTGAAGATGTCTTCCCTGGGCCTCGCTGTACACGGTAGCACGTGATCACAGTGCTACCGTCTTCCCTGAGATCACTTACGGAACGAACAACTCTGAACGCCCGCGATGTCAAAGGTCCGCCTGCCTTGAACATTATGCAGACGGGGTTTCGGCGTATTCGGCGCCACGGCCTCCTCCTTCACTACTTTTCATAATTCATGGGTTCTGCGCAGTCTCCTGGATTTGCACCAGCTTGCCATTTTGTTGTCTGAGTCCCGAAAATCACGGTTCTTCGAAGAAAAACCGCTTCTCGATTCCCTACATAGGCACGCCACTTAAATCTTGGTACTATAAAACTGTCTTATCGTGCATTGGCACATCAGTGTGTTGAACTACGTTTTCTTCATCGTCTTCTGTCGCTAGATGTCTCTCAATGAAGCCAGATATACAGTTCAGCCAGCCATGTCTGTACATTATCTTTATTACTCGTTTGCGAAACACCACCAGTAGTAAGAATATTAAGATCCCTTGTAGCGTGTTGAATATGTCCAGTATGGTCCTGAAAATCGAGAGTAGCATTAATTTTTAGGTGACACCAGGTGAGAGCTGATCGCATACATTATTTTTAATTACGTATGAATAAGTTAAATGTTTATTTTTATTTTGAAGGTTGAACATGAACAACACATTTTAGTGTGCATTTCAACGATGTAGTTTTGCTACTGAACGCTAGATGGCGTTACTATAGTTCAACAACGTTAACTGTTACTAACGGAAAGATGATTTCTGATTGTGTAAAGAAAAAATCACTTGCAAGACGGATTTGAACCCACGATAAATACTCCAGACGCCTTACCAATTAGGCAATCGCAACTCACACTTCAAAGCTGAAGTGTTGTATTCCCTCGTTTTGAACGTTTTTCGGTAAGGTCAGTTACTATCGGGTGAAGAAATGTTAAGGTTTAACACCGAGATGCGACGTGACGTGACGATACTGGAGATGTGTGTCTTTTCGAGTACTACCTAAATAAAGTTAGGTTTTGAATCTCTCTATTGAAATGTGCGCGCAATGTCGCGTCTCGTTGTTATTTGACCCTTTAATGTCCTTGTTATTAAGCTTATTCATTAAATGTACTTGATAACAGGAACAGCTGCATTTTGTACTCATTTAGATAAACTTCTACTAAAAGGTCAAATATTTGAGGTTGTGGGCTTCAATCAACCACAGATGTAACCTACACTAACTTAGCCATTTTAAAAGACAGTACTTAAGTATAATTTAAAAATAATATCGAGCACACAGTGAAAATTTAATTTTATCCTGTTGGTAAAGTTTGTTGAGTTTAGTTACCAAGTTTAGGCAAATATTTGCTGTTCTTATCTACCCACAGAACAATTTTGATACTCGCTATCACTGTGCAATTAATTACTCAGATAAGTTGTGAGTATTTTACAGACGCCAGCACATCAACCTACCCAATTTTTCGACTTTCACAGTTTCTCTAATCAATTTTTTACTTTATCACAATTACAGAAGGTTCATCTTCGATTGCGACAATAGGTTAGTTTCCAGCACCAATTGCAGATCTAATTCAGTCAGTTGAGAGTTTTAAAATATAATGGACACGTTTTTTTGTTTAATCGGTGAATATTCACAAAGATAAAACGCATGAAAATTCGAGAGTGGGGGCGTGTGACGTCAGGACGCACTACAAATGACACCACGACATGACGCACGTATTGTACGAGTATCATCGTCAGTTTTGGTTTACGTAACAAACGAAAAAAACGGGATCGAATATTTTTTTACAATTTAACTGACGGACTAATTCGATTTTATTAGTAACTAGCGACTCACCCCGGCTCCGCACGGGTGCAATCTCTAGTATATTATGCATCTTTATACATATAAACCTTCCTCTTGAATCACTATGTCTATTAAAAAAAAACCGCATTATAATCCGTTGTGTAGTTTTAAAGATATACATACGGACAGACAGACAGACAGCGGGAAGCGACTTTGTATTATACTGTGTAGTGTTCAAGGCTTTTTAACGGATTATGGTAGATGTGCTGGTGTCTATACCCACGGTAACTCTATACTTTTTTGTTATCTTTGGCCACCCCCTTTTTCCACTAACTATAAAAAATAAAAAGTGCTCTGTATAAACAACATACATACTCGTATGCCATGACACATATGAGTCCTACTTTAAACAAGCTCTAAGTTTGTTTCAAAATGTAAACAGCGAAAAAATAATATATAATAATAATAACTCAAGATTCTCTAAAGGTGTTATTATCGGCATTAGTCTGTAATGTTACATTACAAAATGAGTATTGTATCAGAGAAAGAGGATAATCGAGCATTACACCTGGCGCATCTTATAAGGATACTCGTACAATGTGTTAAACCTTTTTTTTAACGTGGTAAAATCATCAAATGAGTCCTCCCAACCAGGGCAGAGCGAGAAGGACTGTCAGACTTGTACTGACTAAAATCCACGGTCCTTCAATAGCCCTTTACATTTCGGGGTCACGGTAATTCGTAAGTCCCGCGACCAATGTGTTAAACCTTGATACAACTTTTAACATGAATGCGCTCCACTTTTAATTTAATTTGTCCGGTGGGTGCTCGCAAAGTCCAATCTATACTAATATTATAAAGAGGAAACCTTTGTATTTTTGTATGTTTGTATTGAATAGGCTCAAAAACTACTGGACCGATTTCAAAATTTCTTTTACCATTACTTAGAGGGATTCTTCCGAATCCGTATAGGCTATATTTTATCCCGGAAAAAAAAAATGACCACCCGTGCGAAGCCGGGGCGGGTCGCTAGTCAATTATATTACATTACACACCAATTCTCGTCTCATTACATGCGAGTTATGCTGGTGAGGGAGCACCTTAATAAATAAAATATTACGTTGGTATTTTTAGCCGTTAATACGAGTGTAGATTCGGAATTGGGTATAACAAAGTTACGTACCATATTATATGTTTTTCTACTAAAGATCCAATCATTTCGAAAACCCATGGAAGTCCCATCAAGATTATAAGGCGCACAGTCATCACAAACCTGAAAAAGAGCAAAATAAGTCTTAATTCTGTAATAGAAATACAGTTTGACGCTAATAATTCTGTACTGATATTCAGCTGCATCTGGTTCATCTGGAAGATGATGACTATCTTATGTCGTTGGGTAAATATCCCACGGAAACTTCATACCGGGATAAAATTATCCTTTGTGTTAATTCAGGTTATAAACTATCTGAGTAACAAGTTTAGTATAGTTTTACTGTGAAAGAGTAACAAACATCTATCCATTCTCACAAGCTTTCACATAAATAGTAGTAAGGTTTATATTTACTTGAACTTCAGCGCTCTTATATGACTTGATGAAAATGAAAGTCGCCATATCAGCAAAGACGTGTAGATAAATATACAAATATTCGCAGCCAGGAGAATTGAAATAATACTGTACATGTAGTACCATTGCTGGTGTTTATCTGAAATTTTAAATGTGTCGTTATTAGAGTAGTTACCGTTAATTACCTAAAATCAGTCATTAAAATGTAGTCAATATTTTTAAGTATTTTTGTATATTTTTTCTTCAGGTTTCATAGTACCTACTTATGTTATAATATTATAATAATTATGATCCCCGTGTTTTATAAACATTATGAAATATTAAAGGTGAAAGTCCCGAAATAGCTATTACAAACAATCCATAACTTTTACTTGTTATCTAACCGATAACGACCTTAATCTAATCGCCATGTACGAGTACCGTTGCAGGTCGGTTAGTGTATTTTGTTAAAAAATTATTGTTGTTTGAATCCCAAATCAAAAATGCCCCAAGTTATAAATACATAAAATCTGTATCTAATCTGGAGTTAAAGATAATTATATTAAATGTACATAAAAAATAAACTTACTAAAGAACCAGCAGTGATTGAGCCCAATCCCGGGTTTCTGGTGGTGTCCCGGGTGAAAGTTAACGATTGCCATACATACGGTGAGGACAGTCGGACATCCCCACGCGTATATCATGTACCACTTAAACTCCCTCCAGCCATAGTCCAAAGTAGCTGGTCGTCTGTAAAGTAACATTTACAGTTATCCAATCAGATCGCAAAACATAGTTAATACCGGGAAAATAATTGCTCAAGAAGTTTTCAGATTAATGCAAACCAAATTAAGATTATCTTATAGTTCGATTCCACCGAAATAGTGTGTGGCACATTTGTTCGCGCACATTTTTAGAATGATCGCACACACAGTCGTCGACTTTGCTTGGGTGAATTCACCAGAGCGAGCATTCGTACCACACCGTGCCGCACACCAGGTGGAATCACATCTTAACAAATCATTTTGACCATATTCATAAATCATAACTGTTATTCTATCAAACATACCTACGAGATGAGAAATTAACGTGGAGTGTCTGCTTTATTAAAAAATGAATCATACCTTGTGTTTAAAAGGACCTGAATTGCTATTGCATTTGACCAGAAGAAAGCAGCTATCAAAAAGTAGTAAGCTAGGAATCCTGCAAATCAAGAAACAGAACAATTAAGCTACGTTGTAATTATCGATTGTAAAAGTCGAATCAGTGCAGTGGCAGGACAGCCTCGTGTCACTTTGACTTGCATATTTTGTAAAATTACATAATTATTTTAAAATAATTTCATTAACAATAAAATAAAATTATGTTTTAGTTTTTACCTCTAACGGCACACCATCCCATGTCATAGTATGTCATAAGTTTCATTATGATAAGTATTAAAAGACCAATGCCAAGACTGATACAGAAGTTAATAATACTCTTTCCTTGGACATCTCTGAAATAATAAAAGAACATAAAATTAAATCTAAGATAATATCAAATCGGATTACTTAGCAGGGGATCCGTAACTCCTTTTCCCTGAATATTTCTGGGCGGGAGCAAACACGAGTAGAAAAAGCTTTTTATAAACAGGATCAAATCGGATTGACTAGAGTAAACTATTTTAGGATTAGATAAACTAGAAGTGTAATAGTTTAGGGCAAAGTTATAAAAATAATGTATAATGTTCTATGACTTAAAAAAAAGACTGACCTAAGTTCCGGTAGTAAACCATAAATAAGGGCTGTAGCCGTAAGAAATATAACTGATATGATCATAGTGTAGCCCAAAATTCTATCGTCTATGATTTCTTCCTCTTCGGCAGCACAAACTATGGCCACTGGCCTGGTATGACTTAAATTTACATCTTTTATTATTGTAAAGTTTCCCAAACAGTACCTGTAAAAGACAGAGTAGTATTATTAATATAGATGAAAATAAAAAAATATTCACTAACAGTTAAGCATGGTCGCGCGACTCACGAATTACCGTGACCCCGGAACGTAAAGGGCTATTGAAGGACATCGTGGATTTTAATCAGTACGAGTCTGACAGTCCCTCCCATTCTGCGCTGGGTGGGAGGGCTCATTTGATGATTTTACCACGTTAAAAAAAAACATAGACACATATATAAATTTTATAAAGTTAGGTTACGCTGAAGTTTTTTCAGAGGAAATGCGAGTGGAGGAATAAAATGTTAGTATCGCTATTATATAGGCTTTAGATTCCGTTGAGATCTCAGGTAGCTACAGACAAACATAATTAGAACGTCAGGATTGAGAAGCCAATGAAAATGCGTTCATCTAAAAATTTACTCTGTTTTACTATTTTATTTCTATACTGCAAAAACAAACACAACACTTGCTAAATGATCATTATGTCGAATATATTAATTGATCGCTCACATCCAATAGAAATTCACCTCTTGGGTCTAGACCCAAGAGGTGAATTTCTATTGGATGTGAGCCTTTTCTACAGTAATTACAGATTGCCTTTTCTACAGTAATTACAGACCACATTTTGTATTTTTGATTCTATTTACGAGTTATGACATTTTTTCGATTGGCGGCGCTAGTGGACTGTAAGAGGCCTCTTAAAGTATTGTATTTTCTTTCATCTTCGCGCAATTTTTAGACGGTAATATGCACAATTGCTGCTAATTGCTGTAAAATTTGCAAAAATGTACATCTATTACTTAACGAGATCCAAGGTGGCTCCTCAATTCAGACGTTTAGATTGAGGAGCCACTATTGCATTAATATAACAAGTGATATATATATTTTGCTGCTAAATCTAGAGTTCGTGCTGCAAAATCAGCTACATTGCTGCTAAATGATGGTGAAATAAGATTTAAAAAATCTGATGTGGCTCCTTAATCCTTACGGACATTTGTTGTCGCTCTGCAAACATTCGCATACTCGTCGCGAAATATGTACTAGCAAACGGGTAGCAAACCCGCGGCTTCCCTCGCTTCCCTAATAGGGGGCCTCTATTGCCTACAATCACCACCAGAATCCAATCTATCACTATAACAAAATTCATCTAATTGAGTTCAGCTTTTTCGATGTGAAAATGAAACATATATACATACTTCTTATACACACTTTCACATTTATAATATTAAGTAGAAAGGATAACTGTTAATAGTGACCTCTAGCGGTGAGTAGCTGGACTCGAGGTTGATTTCTATTATATAGATAAATAATTATTAATACTTAAATCATGAAAGAAAACTATTTTTGAATTTTCTTTGATTCTCAGTTCGATGTTTCGTCAGTTAATTTTTTTGTTATAAAGGTCGTAATTTTCGGCGTTATACAAAAAATTGAGCGAATACTGAATAGTCGAAACTCAATTAATTGTAAATATTTTGTTATACCCTACAAGCAAGCGGAGTTTTGCTGATTAATTTCATTTAACCAAATACACTTATATATACTTACGTTTTAGGTTCAAATGTTTCATCAAAATCATCTCCTAGATGTAATTTAAGTTCGTCGGCCTCATTAACATAATAACTTTTTAAAAATCTTAGCGTCAGATTACAAGGCAAAGGTAATGGTTTTGTGACATTCGCTGTAGGCTCCCAACACACATCTCTTTTCATAAGAACTGCTTGTCCTTCAGGGCAACACTTAGTACTGGCCAATACATAGCTGGCGGGTGTTAACAACAATATAACAAATATACTGAAACCCATTTTTGAAACCGTAGCTCACTTTATAAACTGAAACTCTTTTGTTAAAATACTAAAAACTTTTTCACTTTCTTGACACACTCAATTCACTGTTTATCGTGGTTTATCGACTACCGACAGTTGTGAAAAGTAAACATAAATATATAAAATGCTTTTGCTGTGCCGTGCTCAGGCGCAGGCGCTGGCACAGGCGTTGTGTCGTCCGCGCTGGCTCACTACGAAATAGTGACTGCATGCGAGTTTGTAGGGGCTAAAGATAAAGATAAATATTTATTTGTAAACACATGAGTGGTTTTACGAAATACAGGTCTTATTAATAAACTAGCACACCGCCCGCGACTTGGTCTGCGCGTGATTCTAACTTCAAACTAAGTGAATTTAAATGCCCGGTCACCTTCCTTATTGGATACTTTTGAAAAATCTAAAAAAGTATCCAACTAACATTGTAACTTAAAAAAAGAAATATTTCGCATTGAAGACACACCCTCTAAGATAAAATTTCGACTGAATTTCACTGTAGGTTTTCATAATTAAGCCCAATAACCCATCTACAACCCTTTCAAGGTAAAATTAATTATTTAATTACCTTTATCAATTACTAAAAGATAAACAGTTAAATAAAATCGGAAAATAGTTTCGTACAAACTGATTTTCCGATTTTCACCCCGCTAGGGGTTAATTTTTGAAATATAAACAATTGTGTCTCCTGTATTCGATTGAAAGATTTATTTGCCAAGTTTTGAATCTATCAAAGCAAACAGTAAAATCCTTCTCTTAAAACTTAATGACAGTGACAACTCTACGATTTTATTATATGTATGGATTTAACAGTTCAATTATCAAAATCAGCTTATGCTAGTGATCACATTTTTTTACGTGTGTATGTCTCTCCGCGATTATCTCGCGATTGGCTTAACCGATTTTGGTGCGGTTTTCAGAAAAAAGTTCGTAAAGTTTTGGTATGCCATACAATACGAATACAATATTTGTCGCAAAATATTTTAAATGCACAATATCTGGAGGAATGGGTAGAAAGGGTGTTGAAATTCAAAGAAAAAAATGCCATAAATATTGTCTCTGAATACATTGCTCTTAAAGTTTTTTAGTTCGTTTAAACTTCTTTAAGCTCATCCAAAGGTTGTCTGGTAAATATCGCTATCAGCGGTAAGACCGTTTATACCCATTTTTTTTATCGTGTTATAATCATCAAATGAGTCCTCCCACCCAGGGCAGAACGAGAGGGACTGTCAGACGCCTACTGATTAAAATCTACGGTGTCCTTCAATAGCCCTTTACGTTCCGGTATCACGGTAGTTCGTAAGTCCCGCGACCCCGGCAGGCTTTGGCCCTCTAGAGGGGGGCCCCGTCGTTTTGCTGACACTCTTTGGGGCACCGTTTGTAACCTTTTTTTTTTGACGTGGTAAAATCATCACATGAGTCCTCCCACCCAGGGCAGAGTGGGAGGGACTGCCAGACTCGTACTGACTGAAATCCACGGTGTCCTTCAATAGCCTTATACGTACCGGGGTCACGGTAATTTGTGAATCTCGCGACCACCGTTTGTACCCTTAGAATTAAAGATATTGTAAAAAGTTTATTATTACTTTTGGTGTACCATAAAGTAGGTATATTCTATTCCATTATCTACTCTCGATAGATGTAAAAATGTGTAAATGTTTTTTTTCAGCTTCTAAATATGTTGAAGTTTTATGCAAGATTTGAAATCAGCGATGAAACTGGAGACCCGATGACTGATCGGGATATGACGTTACAACACTATTCTAGGATTACTTCGCTGCAGGTAAAACATATTAAAACTTAGAAATAATGAAAAAAAAAAATGATTACCATTTTCAATCCAGAGTGGAGCGAAAGGGACTGTCAAACTTGACTGACTAAAAACACAATGGGCAACTAAAGAACAACCTGTTCTTTCATTTGCACTTTGCGTTCCAGGGCCGCGGTAAATCATTTTTTTTTCTTCCATTCTCCTCTAACAAACGTCACAGTATCAGTTACTCCTCCACTCATAGTAATGTAATCGTAATCATGTATATTTTCTTTTAGAAAGCAGCGTTTTCTAAATTCCCTGATCTACGTTTATTCGCACTTGCAAATGTGGCGAGCGTGGACACCAGAGAATCCTTGCAAAAACATTTTGGAAATTTAAGGTTAGTCCTATATATTTATTCTAGATTTTATATACAAAGAGGCAACGCCGCCAGTCTCTTGGGCATATTACCAACTGACCGCATTGATGATTAATTTTTCGATGCTCTATAGTAGTTTAGTTTTATTTTAATTTAGTATTTTTATATTTATGTATTTTTAGCTTCTTAAAATTGAAGATCATTCTTTTGGTCGATTTTATATTTATTTTATTAAAGTTTAAACTTCTTACTACAAAAATTTAAACAAGTCTACGCACTTGTCTAAAAAACGTGTAACTGCAAAACGACCCTTATATCAATGTCAAATGCCGTTTTTAGTTGACAGTTTTTTTAGCCAAGTTTTCTACTTTTATGCAGTAAGACGGACAATTTTTTATACATAAAACTCTTAGTTAGCGCAGTGGCTGCTACACAGTGTGACGCGGGTTCGATCCCTGTTGTTCGGGGTCTGGGTGTTTATGAATGTGACATTCCATGTTTAGAAACGCATTTACGCTACGGAAGAAATTCCCAGTGAGGGGCAAAGTTTTCAGTAGAAAAAAAAATCTCTACTAAAGGCTTTAGGCTATAAAAAATCACACTACAAGAAGCCGAGCAGAAGGTGAAACAAAATAAAATAATGTTGTTATCTTTCTTTTTAGTGAAAATGCTCTGCGAGCAATAGCTACATACTTAAATCTGGTACCACCAGAGGGTAAAGAACATGAAGCACCCTTTCATCGAGTTGACAAAGCATTTCTCAAAGAATTATTGGTAAGACTTGATCATTTTATTTACCACGATAAAGGTCAACAGGTCAATGATCTCCTATTGTCAGCTGTCACTTGAAAATTATTTTTAACAACAAAATGTATTGTGCAAATAAATCAAGAATATTTCATTATTATCTTGTTTATGTTATTTTCGTATGAGTATTGTTTATTTAAGAGCGAGTAAGCGAGCTTGCCCATGACGCGATTCGTGCGATTTGCAATTTCTACTAGCTAAAACTGAATAGGGACTGGGCAGGACATGTCTGCCGCATGCCGGACAAACTGTGGGCCAAAATAGCTCAAAACTGGTGCCCTGAGACAGTAAAACGAGGTCGTGGCAGGCCACGTAGGAGATGGCGGGACGAACTGGACAGGTTTCGTCCGAACTGGAAGGAGTACGCCTAGTATCGTGAAAGGTGGAAGGAGTGAAGGGAGGCCTTTGCCCAGGAGTGGGACAGAGCAGGCTCTTAAAAAAAAAAACTGAATATCGTCTTTGCTACTACGATATAATGATGCAATTCGACTGACTTACGTCGTATTGTTGAGCGAGTTGTTTCTCATCTACCCGTAGAGAACCGCACATTTTATGTCATATGTCGTGGTGGTAAAGATGATTTTTGCTTGTAGTGGTAAACTCGCTAAGTGGTAGAAAAACATTTATGACGTCACTATAATATTGCGCCATTACAGTTGAATTCGGAGGCTACGAGTCTCTTTTTTGAGGGTATAAAATCATCCAATGAATCTTTCTGCCCGTGGTGGAGTGAATGTGGCTGTGTTACTCGTACTCTCTAAAATCCATCGTATTCCTTCAGAGCCCTTTACGTTCCTGGGGTCTCGGTTTCACGTTTATAAAGTTCCGCGACAAGAATTTTGATGTATTTTATCATTGTATAAAAAAAAGTGTACAGTAATTTTTATACTCTGACTAATTCGTTATTTATTTATTGATGTCGTCATCATACATTTTGCATGTGTCCGCAAAGAACAGAATTCAAAAGTAGGGAAACGACCTTCAGAGGCGCCAGTACGAGTTCATGTCGTAAACACTAAGAATTTACAATTTAAATTTTAAAGTCGTGTATCATCACTATCACTACATAGTATAAAGCAAAGTCGCTTCCCGCTGTCTGTCTATCCCTATGTATGCTTAGATCTTTAAAACTACGCAACGGATTTTGATGCGGTTTTTTTTAATAGATAGAGTGATTCAAGAGGAAGGTTTATACGTATAATAAATGTACAATATAGTAGATATTGTACCCGTGCGAAGCCGGGGCGGGTCGCTAGTGTAATATAAACGTGTACACACATCAACAGAATCTAGGGATACCTTAATCGTAAATTATTTACGATTTTTTAGTTTAAAGTCTTTTTAGTTTTCATAAAAAGTTTGTATACAGATTGAAACCTCATTTATTCTATTTTTAAAAATTTAAAGAATAAATATTAAAAAAAAAGAAAAAACAAAATACGGTGGCAAAATTGTTCGTGATTCGTTACGTTAAGGAAAATTAAAATTGTTTTATTAATATTAATTAATGAAAAGGGATTAGATTGTTATTCTTTTTTAATTTAACGTGTCGTGTGAGCTTTAGGAGTCATGTCACGTCGTCATTTGAGTCGAGATGAAATGTTACGAGCCGTGGGCATGCTAGAAAATGGTGCTATATAACGCTTGGTTGCTGAGGCCCAACACACCAGCCAAAACGTGATATCAAGGTTGTGGTCACGTTATCGCAGTATTGGGGATGTAGCTGAACGACACACGGGTAGATATCGTGTGACTACGCAGAGACAGGATCGATTTCTCCAAATGACCGCTAGAAAACAACCCAATATCACAGCGATGCAACTAGTACAAAGGCTCCAGGAGGACCACCAGCTGCTGGTAAGCGACCAAACCGTGCGAAGGAGGTTGCATGAAGTTGGTCTTCATGCTCGAAGACCGCTACGTGTTCCAGCATTGCGACGTGGCAACCGCGGTCGGCGGCTTTCGTGGGCTCGGGAGCATTTACCATGGAGTGACGAACAATGGTCTTTGGTGCTGTTCACCGAGGAGTCCCGGTTTGGGTTTCATCCGGAATCACGAAGAACACGCGTTTGGAGAACTCCAGGGAGAGTTAGCCGTCTACGGCACCCTCAGGAGGTCCACTCATACCAAGGCGGGACAATCATGGTGTGGGCAGGAATTCGTCTTGGCGGACGAACCCAGCTCATTTGGATCCAAGGTAGCATGACTGCACAAAAATACCACGAGGAGGTAGTAGAGCCTGTTATTGTCCCACACAGAATCCAAATGGGCCAGGAATTTCTACTCATGCACGAAAATGCTCCTTCCCATACGGCGCGGCTGGTGTCGGCCTCTCTCCGCGACCACGATATTCAAGTTTTGGATTGGCCTGTACAGTCGCCCGACTTAAATCCTATCGAGCATGCTTGGGACATGTTACAACGAAGAGTTTTGAGAGATTTCCCGTCAAATTTGACGACAGAACAACAACTTTACGAACACTTGAAAAGAACATGGGACCTTATACCGCAGCAAGACATTGACAGTCTAATTTTAAACATGAACAATCGATGTTGATGTGTAATTAATGTAAGAGGTGGCAACACTGATTATTAATAATTAGATTTAATAAGATTTTTTCAATTTTCATTAAAATTAATAGCTTTGTAAGAAGAAATGAAGTTTTTTACCATATTAATTTGCTACGGCGATTAAAAAAATTAACATTTTTATTTAAAACAAAAAAATCACGAAATGTTTTTTATTTTTTACTATAGACCTTAAAATATCCTATCATTCTTCCATTTACTATATCAGAAAAATCGTCATAGATTTTTAGATATTTGATGAAATATAAAATATCCCTAGATTCTGTTGATGTGTGTATACTTAGATTTTAAAATTTAAATTACTCGTTTCTTTATAATATTTACTAAATGTCAAAAGTTTATTTGCATATTATAGGTGGGTGAATATTTCATTTCGTGCATATTTTGATATTTTTTTGAATTGTCAAATAATTGTGCCTAATCATGTTCTTTATACGTTTTTTTTAAAGTATTTAATGATGATAAGTGAAATATAACAAAGGGACGGTAATCAGACCTTTAGTTTTTAAGATATTGACGATTTTTATTTTTAAAGGAAAGGTAATGAGATTTAACACAAACGGTAATTAGATATCTATTTATGGTAATGAGGTTGAAAAAAATGGTAATTAACAATACAACAACAGTTCGATAAATCAGCCTTTAATTGCAATAAAACAAACCTATAAAATATTTCAAAATAGGAACATAATAATCTTAATCTTATCTTAGACATTTTATAACAGCAAAAGTAGGTTAGTTTGTTTGTTTGTTACCTTTTCACACATAAACTACTGAACCGATCATCCCGAAATTTTGCAGATACGTTGTCAGGTGTACAGAAACGAACTGGGTAATGAAAAGTACCTTATGCTTCAGGATGATTGGTTCTGTGGCTTAGGCGTAGAAGAGTAACAAACAAACTTACTTTCACATTTATAATATTACTAGCTATTGCCCATAACTTCATCTGTGATCCTTCATCTGTGATTGACAGATTTTTCTTTCTTCTCTTCTTTTTAGGTGGGATCCCTTCTTTTCGCATAATGTTCTTTGTCCTAATATACTTCAGCATAACGATTTTGGCACAATTTGTTTTGGCATAATAATACTTCGGCATAATTTTTTTAGGCATACCTACATTTTATGTTGGCATAATCATCTTAAAGGCTCATTTGTTTTGGCATAAATTTGATTCGCATAACGTTACTAGGCCTAATGACTATTAGCATAGTACTCGTAATATAAAGTATCTTTTCTAGTAGATACGTACTCCAGACTTTGGGTGGAAATGGTGGTGGTGAACTTGTCGTGTCCCATACATAATTCTGATCAAACCAATTTACTATAGTTTCTGTAACAATTAAATAATATTGTTGGTTAAAAATTTAATATTTTGTGCAACAAAAGTTGGTGGCAGAACCGAATTGCTACAAAACCGACTCCACGTAATCTTGTTTGGTACATTACTAAGTGAGCGACTGGAAATACAGCTCGGAACTTGCTGGCACCCCGACTCGGACAATTTAGGTTAGAAGAGGATGGCGGAGTCTGGACGACCCCGGCATCCTCTTCGTGGTTATTTTTTATTAACCACCCAGAAGTACGAGCCCCGCGAAGCGGGGCTCTGTCGACATGCTACTACCAATGTGAGCTCCTTATACTCTGCTTATAAGTGTATTTTTCAAAGTAGTTTTTGTATTCGAAACACTTTATTTAAGATAAAATGCCGCTCAGTACATTTGCCAAATATTTAAAAAAATGCAGAACGTAACGTTGACACTCAAACAATTAATATTAAGTCGCTCAAATATTATGAAGCAGCTCATTTTGTATTTTAAGTAACTCAAATTAATGTTTGTAAGATACTGTTCTGTTGATTTCTCGTTACTTACAGTCAGTCGCTCACTTAGTAATTATTAACCCAAATTAATTAATTTTGACACTTAAATATGTAATTTACAGTCACTCGTTTTATTGCTACCCTAATTATTTCATTGTTATACCTATAAAAATATGTTGTAATATCATTATGCGTAAATAAATGTATGCTTTAGGATATTATGCTTAAAAAAGTTATGCTTTAAAACTTTATGCTTAATCATTATTACGGTTAGAGAAATTATGCTTAAAAAAATTATGCGTAAGCTGTTATGCGTAATTATATTAAGCGATAATATAATTATGCCCAACAAAATTATGCTAAGCTATATTAAGTCTTAAAATTTTTTGCAAATGGATAGGGAACCTTTTTAGGTACCTTTGGTGTTCTTTTTCTTTTTGTAAAGCATAAAGGACAGGGTCTTTTAAAAATATAATTGTGTGCTAAGCAAACGTGCAAAGACAAGTGATAAGATTGGGAAATATATTGTAAGTATTCGTTATATCCCATTTATGTCACCTACGGAAAGATACAGTGTTTACAGAATTGAATCACAGAATATAATCATTACCGTTTCTTTCTTCTCATTACCATTCGAATCAAAAAGAACGGTAATCGATGGTAATTAGAAGAATGGTAATTAGATTCATAAATATTTTAGATAAATTACCGTTATTTGGAACAGGTTTGCATTGTTACGTTTATCAGCGGAAAAAGAGACTCATAGCGAATACATCTGTCAAATAATTCTTTGATAAAAATAAGTATAAATAACTTTCATAACATGAACGGTATGCAGAAATATTCCTAACCACGTCACTTTTTGGACAGGAGAACTTAAATTTATGTCCCTTTATTACCTCTTTCACGCGTGTGTTCGGCTCGGTGGGTGAGCGTTGATTGTCGTCAAATGTAACTGCGAAGCGCGGAGCACAGAGACGCATAAATATTAAAATATCGAATCGAACATACCGTCGAATGGTAATTATGGGGAAGTTTAGGGACATTTTTCAAACTTGTATAAAACTCCTTAAATATGTTCTTCCTTAAACAATAAATCGTCGTTGAACAAGATTAACTATCCTGTTATCTTTATAAGTAACAAAAAACTCGTTCTTCAAACACAGTTTTTAACAGAATGTGGCAATTCAATAAAATCTGGTAAAAGGGACACAGATGGTAATTAGATTTTAGATCCTTTGTTTTAAATTTAGTGCATTTCTAATAAAAAAAAAGATATTTTAAGGATTGCGCCTAATAGAACACCAAGTTAATTATACAAAATCAACGTTAGGTTCAAATTCTTTCAGCGTTTCATATATTCTTTATCGTCTGCCGTGTGATATGCACGAAATGAAATATTCACCCAGGTATGTTTTTTTTAGAAATACTGATTGTGCTTTTCACGAAGTACTGTGACGTAAACGTAAATTAAATACGCTTTTTTTTACGTGGTAAAATTATCTTATGAGTCCTCCCACCCAGGGCAGAGCGGAAGGGGCTGTCAGACTCGTACTGACTAAAATCCCCGGTGTCCTTCAATAGCCCTTTACGTACCGGGGTCACGGTAATTCGTGAGTCCCGCGACCAAATTATATACGCTAGGTATTTAATTTACGTTTACGTGACACAGTTGTGCTAGCGCCTCAAATCTTTGAGATTTTTTTCGTTGTATAAAACTGACTTACCTTTTCCTGTTCACCAGATTTCTCGTCATGAGCGTCGCATATCGCAGCTGGAGGAACTTAACTCCATGCCTCTATACCCTACAGAGGAAGTTATTTGGGACGAGAACGTAGTGCCAACGGAAATCTATAGTGGCGAGAATTGCCTAGCATTGCCCAAACTGAACCTACAGTTCCTTACTTTGCACGATTATTTACTTCGGAATTTTAACTTGTTCCGGTTGGAAAGTACATGTGAGTTTCTTGAGTTTTTCTAAAGGTAACTGCTCACGACGCGTGATATTGCGAGCCGTGCCAAGAATCGCGTGCACCCTCGCTTCTACGAGCGCGAATCGGATGCGTTAACCCGAGTCGCGCAGAGGCGCCATTACAGAGCGCGTTGTGCGTGCGCATGTGAAGCCCGCCCAAAATATTTAAATTACACCTAGCAAAAAAGAGTCTCGGGCACGCCGCAATCGCGGCGGTAAGACCCCTCTTTGAGGAGTGGCTGGATAGGCGTCACGGCGTCCTTACCTACCGCATGACGCAGGTCCTCACCGGACACGGAAGTTTCGGGAGGTTCCTGTGTCTGATAAGGAGGGAAGAAACGCCTGGGTGTCACCACTGCGAGGATCGTCCGGAGGACACGGAGTGGAGCATACGGTGCAGGACTGCCCCGCTTGGGCAGAGCACCGCCGTGTCCTCACGACGGCGATAGGCGGAGACCTCTCGCGCCCGGCATTGGTCGAGGCCATGCTGCGGGGCGAGACGGAGTGGGAAGCGGTCGCCTCCTTCTGCGAAGCAGTCATGCTCGCGAAGGAGGAGGCGGGCCGCGTGAGGGAGAGAACAGCGACCTCCCTCCACCCCAGCCGCAGTGGTAGACGCCCACGGCGTCGGACGTCGCAAGACGATCTCCGGCCACCGTAGGCGCGGGCATGCGGGCGGCGAGTAATGGGCGACTCGCTATCCGACCATGGACCATGCCCGGGTCGACGGCGCGTTGTGTTCCACGCGCGCCTCAAAGAGTGTCAGCATAGTGACGGGGCCTGTAGAGGGCCAAAGCCTGCCGGGGTCGCGGGACTCGCAAATTACCGTAACCCCGGTACATAAAGGGCTAGTGAAGGACACCGTGGATTTTAGTCAGTACAAGTCTGACAGTCCCTCCCGCCCTGCCCTGGGTGGGAGGACTCATTTGATGATTTTACCACGATAAAAAAAAAAAAAAAAAAAAGAGTCTGGAATCCACATTAAGTTGCGCAAAGAATTTTTATTTTTAACATAAATGTTCGTGTACTTTACGAATAAAATTATAAACAAATTCATTTTTTTACAGATGAAATCCGGCAAGATATCGAAGATGCTGTATACCGATTAGCACCATGGTACGTATTTTTTTAGATAGGCTGCCCTAAAGCTTGCATCACGACTCGTAATATGACGCGTCGCGCAACATCTGTACTTTGTGAACGCAAAGGTGAATCGCGCCCGAAGAGGCGCGGATGAAGCGGCGCGTGGTTTTTTTTTATTATCTTTATTGATTTAGGGACTTTTATTCCATCATGGAATATGTCAGTCCCGAAGTTCTTTCTTAAATAACTAAAACCAACAATAACTTTATCTTGAAAAGGTTCTTAGCACAACAAAAACATATTTATAAATTATAAAGGGAACCGCCGCGCAAACAACTTGTACAAGTCAAGTGCAGCATCTGATGTGGAATAAGCTACGCGGCGCGTGGTAACACACGCTGTGAGAGAGAAAGAGAATTCCTTCTTCTTCTCTCGTTCCTGCTTGAGTTCTGTAAGAAGGTTTGACACAAATGTACTGACATACATTTTCTTATTTAAAAACATTTTTTCAACAGGCGTGCGGAAGACGACAGCGTATATTTCGGTGGTTGGGCCCGCATGGCTCACCCTATAACCAGCTTCGCAGTTGTCGAGGTAGCTAAGCCCAACATTGGGGAAAAGGCACCATCCTGCGTACGCGCCGATGTCACGGTCACGTTAAGCGTGAGGAACGAAATCAAACATGAATGGGAAAGTTTGAGAAAGCACGATGTTTGCTTTTTGGTCACAGTAAGACCAACACAGGGCATAGGTAATTAAAAAAAGAACTTTTTGATAACAATTAAACCGACTGAAACAGTGCGTAGATACGCGATTACAGCAATTGCCGTTGATTTGCTGTCATTTATTGAAGAGTTACCTTGATTTCTCCAAGATCCCGTCACTAGACACAGAATACCCTTTCAAAAAAACGAAGAATTTTCTAAAACGGTACGGGCGTCTTCGGGAAATCTGGGAACATAAAAAAAAAGATTCGAATGAATAGAGTCTTTTTCCGTAGACGCTTAAAAAAAAACTAGTATTTTTTGTCTACAAATATCAAATACCCATTTTACTTTTTTACCAGGTACTAAATATGATTATCGTAAGAGCATGGTGGAGCAGGCAGGCATAGTGTATGTTAGGGGATGTGAGGTGGAAGGTATGCTGGACGCTTCTGGCAGAGTGATTGAAGAGGGACCTGAACCGAGACCAGAACTTGACGGAGATGCAAGGACTTTCCGTCTTCTGCTCGATCCTAATCAATATAGACTTGATCTGGACAACGCCAGCAAAGGGAATGAGGTTTGTGCTTACTTCTTACCAGATCATAATGCAGAATATTAGTTTAAACGATGGGTGTATTCAAACACATAATAGTTTATCCGTATGTTATCTTTTTTTTTATCTTGGTAAAATCATCAAATGAGTCCTCCCCACCCAGGGCAGGGCGGGAGGGACTGTCAGACTTGACTGACTAAAATCCACGGTATCCTTCAATAGCCCTTTACGTAGCGGGGTCACGGTAATTCTTAAGTCCCGCGACCATCCGTATGTAATCTTAATTTTTTTTTTATCCGTACCATGTTATCTTAATAAAAAAATCAGCAATGAAAATCAAAAGAGAAATATATAAACAGAGAAAGCCAATAATATAATAAAGTTTAGGTCTATATTTGGGTCGAAAATTGAAGAATCGACTACTGAATGCCCTTCAACACGTCACTCGTTTAACCAAACAATACTATATTTTTCTTTTGCAAAGTTTGCTAAACAGGAGTATTGGGAACGTCAATGTTTATGGTGCTGAAAATAGAATCGTAATGTTTTCAAAGCGTTTAATGGATCCGGTATTTGCTAAAAGTCACGTAGAGACGTACTTACGTCTGAAAGAATTTCCAATAATAAATACTAAATGGATCATTACTTCAGGTTTCTCATTAGAACATGAATGTTTGCATAAGTTCTACGCATAGTACCTACATTCTTATTTTGTTTTTTGTTGGGTCCAAAATCAATCGATGGGATTAAAAAAGAAGCTGGGCAAAAGCCATCATCATCTTTAGCTAGAAGACGTCCACTGCCGAATATAGGCCACCTCCTAAGACCATCACGCCAAACGCCAAAGTCGGTGGCAAAAAAAAACAATGAAATTAAAAAAATACAAAGCCATCTACTTCCGAAATAAAAATTATTTTGTAGGTTATTTTACCCTTTTTTTGTGGTTCTTTTTGAAGGCGTTAACATTTTTTTCACGTAATGCTCAAAATTGAATGTTGTATGTTCCCCCGACATTTGCGTATAACTTAATAGTCCAAGATTCAACCAAGGCGAGAGGCTTTAAGGCTGTTTATAGGTTTAAAACAAAAACACAGTGTTAAATAATTTATGATTGAATACAAGCAAAGTACAGTATAATAGAATACAGGCAAAATACTATGTGATTGGATACAGGAAAAATAATGTATGTTTAAATACAGGACGTGTACGAAACCTTCAACATTGTGATGAGACGCAAACCAAAAGAGAACAACTTCAAAGCCGTGTTGGAGACGATCCGAGAGCTGATGAATACAGAATGCGTTGTTCCTGAGTGGCTCCACGATATCGTGCTCGGATACGGAGACCCTGGCCAGGCACATTACACAAGGTATTTTTTCAATCCGGATCTGTCCCAGTCCTGGTTAAAGACCTCTTTCCACTTTTTCCCATTTTTCGCGACCCCAAAGGTCTGTTTTTGGTTATATTGGGACTTATCCAGTTAAATAAAAAGAACAATGTTTAAATAATTGATCTGATTGAGTGCTTCTCTTACTGACTGAAGGGCGGACGGACGGATACACGAGTGATCTTGTAAGAGTTGCTTTTTTCATTAGGCCGTAAGGAACCCTTAAAAAAATGTTGCCCATCATTACGATTATCTCCAGTTTCATCAGTATCTGAAGCCCTCAATCGCCCCTTAATTACACCTGCGCCACCCAATTTAGGCGCCCCAATAAATGGGAATACCTACTCTAGATGGAACAAAAACTAAAAAAAATATTTAATTGTTCTAGAATGCCCAATGAGATCCCTACTTTGGATTTCAACGACACTTTTTTGGACATGGAACACCTACGGAACAGCTTCCCAGGATACGAAATTAAAGTGAAGTCTGATGATCCGAGAAAACTGGTCAGACCATTCAAGTAAGTTGTATAAGTGGTTTGAATCGGTAAAAAATCGATGACTGTTGTACAATGCATCGTCATAGCCATAACCGGTTCTAATGAAGCAATTTTAGTCTCGAATGACGAAGCAAGTTCGGTCTACATTTACGATTCTTCTTATGCTGGTTTCCAAAGACGCGTCATAACACATCCGCCCGCATCTTTAATGTCGTAATTGATTATAAAAAACGCGGTGCAAAATTCGTTTAGTAGGTATGCGTTATCAGAAGCACCCTGACGAATCGCTACTCCGATCGTGAGATTTGAATTTTAAGAGCGCGTATTCTGAAAGTTGGCAACGTCGCAAATAGTTGTCAAATACTAACAAGTTTTAATTAATTTAGCAATATTACTGTATGGAAATAAGAAATATGGCTCTGTAGTACACTAAAAAATTATAAAAAAATGCAATAATTAAATCGTAATATCGTTAAATCGTTGCAATGTAAATATTTGACAGCTATTTGCGACGTTGCCAGCTTTCTGGTTACGCGCCCTTAACTCTTGAATTTATACGTTTACATAGCGATAACATTCGAGGTAGCAAATTGTTTCCTTACTGTTTGCCAAATTGCGCAGAAAACAATTACGAGACCGAATTTATTTACGTATTTATTTATTTGTTTTCACTTCGTTTATTAATATAGATGTAAACTAGTACAAAGGCACTGTTTATTTTATTAGGAAAAATCTCTTCTAGCAGACCAGTGACAGAAGACTTAGACTACTACTTAAGACTTAGTTATTTAGACCCTTTCAAAATTTGATTTAACTTACTCATTTTTATGTACGAATATAATGCTTAACTTGGTTATCTTAACCGCAGTTTTATATTTAGCTTGCGGTCAAACTATTGCGAAATATAAATACGTTTTTTTTTAACTGTCGCAGCTGCGATGCGGTTCGCTCTTAAATTCGTTTTTTGATTTTATTTAATAGGAACAACAAACAGCTACACTATGTGATATTAGAACATAATAACATTTTAACTTAAATAAGAATGTAGCTCACAGCGCTGTTCACAGATTACCATTAATGAGAATTTTAAAAATGTTAGGAGATATCTATTCATGTATGACAGTTATTATAAATCGTAAAACAGAAAAAGAAAAGAAAAATACAGTAGTAAACAAGATAAAATCACATATCAAGGAACGTGACAGGCTTCGACACAAATTCATGGAGTACGTAAATATGTCTAAATGTTCGATTCATTATAAGATTTAAATGAATTAATAACATCTGGTCGCTTTACTCTATTTAAATTGCAAACATTATGTTTTGCTTTTAAAATTTTTAGGGCTTTACTATTTAGGTGCTCTATCCATATAAAGCTGGCTTTTCACGGTCCGTGACGACGGGACGACGTCTACGAACAGTCACGAACCCCACACAAGGCTTTCTCAACGGTGTGTTTCACTTTGTGTGGGCTAACATTCTAAGCCATCTTGTCATTCCACATTACAAAGTGTGCACTGCACTTTTACCGGATTACCGACTCGTCAGTCGTCTCGTTCTACCACGAGCGATATCGATACTCTTTCCACATAGTGCATCGGTGCGGTCTGGTCAGCTTCCGTTGGCAATAATTACGCACCGTGGGAAGCTATCTTAAGGCGACCATTTCCGTCGATAGCCATAACATTGCCCTGCTGCCGAGCACCTGCTGTCGACGTTTTATAAGTGCCCTCATGGGCCTATGTGAAATAAAAACATTTGATTTTGATTGCCGCTTACCAAAATTTTCATGGATAGGATATTTGACTGAAGAAATCTAATTAATCCATCAAATAGATTTTCGAAAAATATTGACGTGTACTTTTTCTTTTGTTACGTAAACCAAAATTGAAGAAGATACGACGCTTTAATAAGCAAGTACAAAAGAAAAAAACCTATCCAATATTTTTCAAAACTCTAAATGACGGACTTTTTTTTTATCGTGGTAATATCATCAAATGAGTCCTCCCACCCAGGGCAGGGCGGGAGGGACTGTCAGACTTGTACTGACTAAAATCCACGGTGTCCTTCACTAGCCCTTTACGTACCGGGGTCACGGTAATGGGAAAGTCCCGCGACCAAATGAATAAATTTCCATTTTATTAAGACTATCAAAATGCCTGTCAAATAGAAAACTCATTATCATTGCGGACTATCGTCGTGATCAGATATGATTTGATAAGAGCTCCTTCATGTTGAAATCTCAGGCCACGTTGACTTCCGAGAAAATCGTTGCAAAATCTTTCGATTTCCTATATCAGAATTGCGATATTCATATAGAAATCATACTGTCATGTTTATTACTCATTCTTTATATATAAAATGATATGAAATTATAATTTACTGTTGGATTACTCATAATTAATGTTATAAATGGCGCCGGTTATTTTTAGTTATCGTAATGTTTTTATATTTATTGCTACTTATTAGTAGCAATAAACAGATACATTAATATAAATCATAATTCCTGCTTGGACATTATGTCAATAAATTGTCATTTGATGCTTGCTATGTTTCGAGGATCAACATTCTACCTGATTTATTTATAACATTATTTATTTTTTCAAATCTATAAACTAATTTTGTTATGACAGAGTAACCTTCGAAAATGTTCTTCGGAAGCAAAAAAATGGTGAGGATGCCATGGATGAAGATGACCCACGTAAGGTGATAGTTGTCGAACCCCACGTTCAGCCAAAAAGAGGACCTTACTTATCTAACGAACCGAAAAAGTAAGTAACTATCTGATGATGTAGACTCATTTTAATCTGTGTCTCAAAATGGCAAAAAAGAGCCATGTTATCTTATGTGCTCTTAACATGCTGATAAACTTGAGCATATACTCCGCGATTATTAATTTTAAAGCTTTTAATTAAAAGACAAATTCGAACCGCGAGCAGGACTTGAACTTGCGATCTCCGGATGCAGTACATCCTAAGCTCTTTTTTATTGAGGTCCGTATCATTGAACCCATTATTATAAAAGAAGCCTTGTATCCCCAAGTAGCTGGATCCAAAATACGATAAACTTGTTGAAAGAACTCATTGAATTCATACATTATTGCAATAAATACTCGTACAGTAAAACCCACTGTGTTCCTGCGTATGTTGATATAATAATGTCCTTTTTTGTCCAGGAACACGATACCGTTCACGCCGACGCAAGTTGAGGCTATACGGTCTGGAATGCAACCTGGATTGACGTTGGTAGTAGGACCGCCCGGGACAGGTAAGTTCAGGCAATTTGATGACATACTGCGTACAAACATCGCGACGAATGCGACGCGAATCCCTCACCACATATGCCTCGGGATGTGTGGACGTATATGCTCATTGCGAACATTCGCTGCACACGTTTGTTACGAATGCTGCTTCAGTGCCATCCGTGCGCTCTGTGTAGACAGTTTTTACTCCATTTTTCACTGAGGAACACTGTGTGTGGTTGTTGGCGTGCTTATGTGTAAATTGGGAGTGGGACGCATAAAAAAATGTACCGTCGTATGCCTCAAGTTGAGACAACAACGCGTTCGCGTCACATGCCTCGCGATGTCTGTACTCGGTTTTATACAAATTCATATTCAACATTTCCGGTAGTCATCATGATAAATGAAATAACAATAGACTCCAGACAATATTGCAGTAGAGTGGACACGTCATTTCCTTTTACTTGTCTGTTGACCCCAGGACTTGCTGATACAAATTATGATCGTCATGTTCTGGTCCAGTTGACCACAAGTGGTTTCAATTGAGCAGAAATTAACTAGTCTGGGGAATTACCCAAGAGTCCATTAATAAATTGATAAGTTGATGACAGAGTAAAACCCAAGTTTTTATCGACAAAAAGTAGAGGTAGAGGAATTCAGCAATTTGTTAATTATGTTTGATCAACGATCGACTTCCAGAACTGATATGATTGTTAATATGGTTGTGTAAGTTCGACTTCTGCCAAGAGCAAATATTTGTATGGCCTTCCAGATAGTTTGTCCGAGTCTGATTGTCTGTGTCTGAGGGTTTAAATCGAATCGCTTCTTAGAGGTTCCATCAGAACTGGAAGGAAGTCGAGCCCGTTAGAGAAGACACGAGAAGTATAACGACGGCGGTGCCCAGGACCAGGATAGAGAAGGCAAAAAAAAACTTTAATTCAATACAACATTATTATGACAGGTAAAACCGACGTAGCTGTACAGATAATATCAAATCTGTACCACAACTTTCCGTGGCAACGCAACCTGGTTGTGACGCACAGTAACCAAGCGCTCAATCAGTTGTTCGAGAAGGTTGCCGAGTTGGATGTAGATGAACGTCACCTGCTCCGTCTTGGACATGGCGAAGAAGCCCTGCAAACTGACAAGGACTTCTCAAGGTACGTGGCACTTAATGATAAAATCGTTTCAAAACATAACGGCTTTAATCCCCAAGATGTATCTAATAATACGCCTACATTCGCCAGATATGTGTAAGTCCAATGTAATAGAAGACAACCTAAACGGCAAGCGACAATCGTTAACGCTCGAATCAGGCCCTGTAGCCATGTAACAAACGGTAAACGCAAACGCTGAGTAGGCTTTAATAGATTTTCAACTTTATTTGCTTGGGTATAACGTTGAAGATCTAGTGAAGATTGCTTATAGTTTTCGGTCTTTCCTGTCGCTAACGCTCAAAAATCTTAAATAGATATTCAACTTTAGGCTGTAGGCTATAAAGTTGAAAATCTATTGGGGAGTACCGAGCGTTTACGATTATCGTTTGCGACTTGTTGTGACTTGGCTAGGGGGCAGAAGTTCCCTTTTTAATAAACTGATAAGACCGGGTTTTTACAATTAATTATTACTGTTTTGTGCAAAAACAGTACCTAAGTAAATATTTTCTGTTACATATCCAGTCAAACGCATTTTTTTTATTAATAAGTACTGCGACGTTGCGATAAGACTTATTTGTTTTTGGCTTTAAAATACTTGTACGTACTAAACTTTAAAATAAAATCTTTATAAGTAATAGGATTTAATTATTTATTGTTTACACTTCTAGAAAAATTATATGCTAAGGAGTTGCTAAATTCCAAATTGTAATCAAAATTCAATAGAGATTTTGAAAGAAGTTGTCTGTAGTAGACAGCAACAAAGCTTACGATACTGGCAACCATAATTTTATACTGCTCTTCTTAAAATATAGTGGCCTTAAATGAGACATAGGACTCTTCTATTCATTTAAAACGATGTTATCTAAAAGTATATTTGATTTTAGAATTTATTACTTTGAGTAATAAAATTTATGATAAAGTGTTCAACAAGGTAAGATACAAGTGCCTTAACTATTTAATCTTCTTTTCTGTACCTTTATTATTTAAACGACATAGGCAAGCATTAAAAATAGTGTTAACTACTTTCTTGCAAATTATTACTCCAAAATACTAATGAAAAATATTAAATTAATTAATTAACAAACGTTGTTCATTTTTGTTGTTCTGTCTGAAGGTTTTTTTTATTTAAAATATTTATTTCCTCTTTCCCCCTTTAGGCAAATGAATAAGTTGTTTTCTTATAAAACGTATAGTGTCGTTAAATGTTTTATAAATATTATATCTATAACGCATGCGACGCGAATTTTTTAAGATTTTCTATGGTAAATTGGAACCGCGAGCACTTCAGTGCAGCAGGTATAGGTGTAACTATATGGGGCACAGTGGGACAACCGGTTAATCAAGACCAAACTTAAAAAAAATATCGGGCCGCCAACGGTCGTTGAATTCAAGTTTTCTGAACATAAGAAAAAATAAATACTCGAGATCGCGAACCATTGTGTGGCTAAAAAACATTTAAGGTTTATTATTTGCCGTCTGTTGCTTAACTTACTTATTTATTTTGCAAACCTGTTGTTTGCGAAAGAAACAGCGGCCGTATTATGACGTCTTAAAACCAAGCTTGTTCCAGTGAGTGAATGGGACAGAGCTATACAAGTCGTCTAGCGCCACCTCATTCACTCACTGGAACAAGCCTGGTTTTATGACATCTTAATACGGCCCCAGGTAAGTAATATGTTTGCCTATAATATTTTTTGCATAATATCAAGTATTACGTAAGCAGTGGTTAACAACAAAAAATAACGGTCAATGTGGTATATTATCTGATAAGGACGGAAACTAAAATTCCTAACTTGATACCTACCTTTCAGGTCGGATATTTAATTAAGTATATGTATAGGAAAGCTTCTCATTTTACCTGTTATTATCACAATTAAAGCCTGCTACATCTAAAAAAAAACTACACATGAATAACAACAAAGTTCAATATCCAATCTTCATAAAGCATTATTTGAGTCTCTGTTACAAATTGAACTGGAAATAGATCTGAAGTAGTCGTTAAGATTATAAAATTTAGTGCCAGACCCTTTAGGACCGCATCAAAGAGATGCGATGCCACTAAAGAAATAAAATTTCAAACATGGGATGTAATAAAACTGAAATATTGGTCGTTTCAGGCTATGGATTTGGAACCCATCCTATTAGGTTGGCTGGATTGTCAACAACAAGTCACAATTTCATATTACATATTCCTTTCCTAAAGTAAACAGCTCAACCTTTCACCCCCTCCACGTGGCACCCCCTGTTGGGTAAGACGAATCTTACCCCACAGAGGCTGCCCTTAGCTTGTCGTTTAGTTTTGAAGCCCCTGGCTGGAGACCCTACATTCAAATAGTCATGTTAGCAGCACAAAACTCCTGTAGGTTATCTGCGAGATACCACTCCCAAAACAACCTGGTATTCTCAGTGGCACGAAAAGCATGTTGATCCTGAGTTTCAGAACTTTGACAGTAGTCAGTGACACGAAACTCTAACAACTTGACGGCACGGTTAGCGCAGTGGCTGAGCAATTGGACTGCTACGCTGCTTGTCGCGGGTTCGATTCCCGCACGGAGCAAATATTTGTATAATCTACAAGTAGTTGTTTCGGGTCTGGGTGTTTGTGTATGTGAGTTTATATGTTTGTATACGCACCCACGACACAGGAGAATTTCCTAGTGATGGGCAACGTTTTTTTTTAAAAAATAATATTTTTAAAAAGAACGACCCAGGTAGTACTGGGTGAGTAGGTCAGACAATCCCAAAGTAGAAATCGACCCAACATAATCATGTACAAAGGCGAGGCAGATGATGACATCAGAAAACTAGGTACTACGAGTATATTAACGTTATTTTTTTTTTCCCTTTATACAGATATGGTCGTGTAAACTACGTGCTAGCAAAGCGCCTGGAACTGCTGGAGCGTGTGGGACGGCTGCAAAGCACCCTGGACGCTGGTGAAGATGCTGGAGCCACCTGCGAGCTGGCACATCACTTCCACGTCTACCACGTGCGCCCACGCTGGGAGGCCTTCCTGGCCAAGTGTGCGCAGGATCAGGTAACCTGATGGGATTTAAAAGACGGTTAAAAGATAAAACTCGAATGAAGAAACATGGTAAGCCGCGTACAGATTTGCGAAATGCTGGCATGCAATGTAACATGAAAGGAGCGGACGCACGGCGCGCACGAACCGAACATGTACATACTCACATCTGTTCCTGGCATGCGCGCGGCGAACATAGATCGTCTGTCGAAAACACGCGAAGAGAATGGATTGTGATGACCAGCTGACTACATTGATTGATGGTGCTTCATTGATTGTCATCAATCACGTGATAAAAAGATGCCGAAGACCTCGACGTTGGTGGCGCACAGAGTTGTACAGTCAGACAGCTTGTGCACAATTGTTGTTCGAATCTGTAACGTTACATTACAGATGAATGCTCGCGGTGAGGCAGTGCCTTTACATCATGTTACATTTCGTAAGTCTGTACCCGACTTTAGGCATAGCAGGGGATGTATGTATAAAACTTCTTTAATGATGTCGTCCAATTTACTTTACTCGAACTATGCAGAAATGTAGAATTTATTGAAAAACCTATATTTATTCGAGCAAATTAGTGAGTTTTACTCACTAATTTGTAGTTAAATAAAATGTATACAATTTGAAACTTGCACTCCTAATAAAAACTAGTCCACCATGCCGTTCAACCAGTTTTAAGATCCGGTTTTGAATTTAACGATCCAATAAAGAACATATGTATTAAATTTCTATTCTTAGTCCAGAAGTATTTATAACTTTAACTAGCTTTTGCCCGCGGCTTCGCTCGCGTAGAATTTGGTCTGCCTCATTAAGTTACGTGACATTTTTTTTAATACGAATCATATTTTTTTATGTAACTTCACATCGTACATCCCAGATTTCTAACTTCAAAATTAGTTTCCATACAGTCTTTGAACACACACACCTAATATTTAGAGGGAATCTCTTGAGGGTGTAATTATCTGAATTCAAATTTCAAGAGGGCCAAAGCCTGTCGGGGTCGCGGGACTTACGAATTACCGTGACCCCGGTACGTAAAGGGCTATTGAAGGACACCGTAGATTTTAGTCAGTCAAGTCTGACAGTAAAGGGTGGGAGGACTCATTTGATGATTTTACCACGATAAAAAAAAAATAATAATAGAACTTTGCAAATTTCAAAATTCTACCAGTGGTTTCTTCATCAATCTTTACCTGTATGGTGTGTTTATAAACAGTAGCCCTATGTCCTTCCCCGGGCTTGAGATTATCCTATCCAGCACAAACAGATTACTAAACACTGACTAATAAACAGGTCGGACCAATGTTACTTGCATTTAATCACTACATAGTATAAAAAAACAAAGCAGCTTTCTTTGTCCCGTGTAACGATCGAACTCGTGTAACGATCGACATCATTGCACGATCACCGCCATCTATCGAGCATAAGGACCACTCGACATATAGTACTAATAGAATTATCTATACTCCGTTCATCATCTGCCTAGCGTTTTTCCCAACTATATTGAGGTCGGCTTCCAGTCAAACCAGATGCAGCTGGATATCAGTATTTTACATGGAGCGACTGCCTGTCGGACCTCCACAACCCAGTAACTGGGTAATACGATACCCCATGGTAAGATTGGCTGTCAGACTTTAGTGCTTCTGACAGTAACGACTGTCAAAGATCTTCAAATGACAGCCGGGACCAACGGCTTTACGTGCTTTCCGAGTGCTTTTTACCCATCCACAGACCAACCTCGGCAAGCGCAGCTTAACCCGGAAAAATATATATAATAAAAAGCTTTTTCAAAAAAAAATGTAACCGCCTTCAAAAAGAACCACAAAAAAGGGTAAAATAATCTACAAAATAACTTTTATTTCGGAAGTCGATGGCTTTGTTATTTTTTATTTCATTGTTTTTTTTGCCACCGATTTTTTTTTTAAGTTTTTTATTTTTCATTTTTTATTTAAAATATTCAACCCAAATTCTTGCCAAATATATATAATATAATCCGTAGCACTGGTAATAACATCCCTCATGTACACAATAAGCTAATAAAATTCCCTATCTCAAAAACTACTGAACCGATTTTGATGAAACTTGCAATATTCCCTAAGTTGAACGATACCTAGCACAAAAAAAAAAAATTGGACGTGAAGTTCCGGAGATATGCGAACAATGAATCAGTCGATGCCTACTGCTTACTGTTAAGGAGTTGTACCTTCCATCATCAGCTCAGCTACATAAGATAATGATTACCATACGCAAGTACTTAAATTACTTCATAAGATTTACGAAAAACGATGCGTGGGCCTATAAAATTTGAAGGTTGCCCTCGATTTCTCCAAGATCCAATCATCAGATCCTGATTTGGTGACAATGTAACTACACAGGAAGCACCAGCTTTCAAACAAAAAAAGAATCATGAAAATCGGTTCACTCAGTCGGTCGTAATGCGGTATTAACATAAAAAAAAATACAGTCCTCCTTTTTTTGAAGTCGGTTAAAAACTATCCTATGTCCTTTCTCAAGTTCCAAACTATGTCTGTACCAAATTTAACACTAATCGGTTCAGTAGTTTAGGCGTGAAGAAAAGACAGACAGACAGACAGACAGACAGAGTTACTTTCGCATTTATAATATTAGTTAGGATGTAAAGTGTTGTATTTTGATGAAATGAAACCCTATTCTACGCGCAAAACAGTTTTGATCAAATTAGGCACGAAAATTAGTAAAAAAATTAAACTAACCTAAATTGCAATTTTTGTTTTAAATACCTAACTACGGTAGTAATTTAAGGGTAAAAAAGCTCCAACAAAAAAAGATATATATATTTTTTTCAATTATGTTTTGGGGTTTCTGTCGGTAATTCATTATAACGCTGGTTAATTAGAATAATAGTCAGCCACAAATCGCTGGACATGATTATTTTTTTATTTATATAAGGTACATCAACAGCAAAACATACAAAACCAGTAATTGAGAACAAAAATATAAAACTTATGTGCTAGTATGACAGGTATACTCAACATTTGCCATGAAATTGCCGACAAAGTAACAATTTAAAAAAAAACTCTTTTTACTAAACGAGATTGAAGTAAATTATTATTTTTCTGGTATTACGAGTAGATGTATGATTATCTACGAAATACGTAATGAATTTTCCCCGGGAAATTTTGAGTGTTGCCTAATGTTATTATTTCCCGTAATTTAAGTTCATCCCATACCCAGAGTTCTTAAAAATACCCCATTTTTATTTGCTTTTGCTTCATTATTTCTTATGCAAAATTTTGAGAACCCATCGGTTTTTTTTTTCTGGGTTAAGATTACTATATTAAATTTACTTTTGCAGACTAAGTCAATGGAAATCATTAGTAAAGAGTTTCCTTTCCACGAGTTCTTCGACGATGCGCCGAAGCCACTGTTCCCTGGGAAGTCTTATGAAGAGGACATGGAGGTAGCACAGAGCTGCTACAGGTAAATATAAAATTTTCGTTTCGATACATAACAAGATATTTAAATGTACGGAAAACTGTGTCTGGACAAAGGCGTCTCTTGAATGAATATCAAGTTGCTTCTTTGTATTTTAGGAATTTTTCATTCGTGGTCTATCTATGTCATTAAACTGACATAAAAAAACAGCCAGACTCAGAAAAACTATTTTTAGATCATACCAATATTTGATCCATGATGGATTAAAACCGCAACACATCATCATCTGCCTAGCCTTTTCCCAAGTAAATTGGGGTCGGCTTCCAGTCGAACCAGATGCAGCTGAATATCAGTAGTCCTCCTTCCAGTACGGATAGAACATTTTGGGTCATTTTCTTTATTTATCCTAAATATTGTGAATTTGTCTTCGCCAGTGAGGTCATTGAAAATCTTTTAAAATAAGATGCTTAAAATAATTCAGTTGCGTCTTCGGGAATTCCCAAATACTCGTGATCCCATATGTTTCAATGTTATTTTTACGGCTGGCAAGCCGCCGAACAGGGAATTCCACCACGTGGCCCCCATGCGGACAGGGGCCAATTCGTGCAGTATTTATTAGAAATTTTACTATAGGTATCCAAAAATACTTTTAAATACATGCATCTGCGCTTGACTTCGTACCCGTGATGGCTTCTGTAATTCATATGAATAACTGTCTTAGGTTAAAGTTTAGGTCTAAATCAAGAATCATTGGCTAGACTTTTATTTCATGTAGGGTAAAACTAGGTAATATGCCCTTTTTTTTTATCGTGGTAAAATCATCAAATGAGTCCTCCCACCCAGGGCAGGGCGGGAGGGACTGTCAGACTTGTACTGACTAAAATCCACGGTGTCCTTCACTAGCCCTTTACGTACCGGGGTCACGGTAATCCCTTGGTCCCGCGACCCCGGCAGGCTTTGGCCCTCTACAGGCCCCGTCACTATGCTGACACTCTTTGAGGCGCGCGTGGAACACAACGCGCCGTCGACCCGGGCATAGTCCATGGTCGGACAGCGAGTCGCCCATTACTCGCTGCCCGCATGCCCGCGCCTACGGTGGCCGGAGATCGTCTCGCGACGTCCGACGCCGTGGGCGTCTACCACTGCGGCTGGGGTGGAGGGAGGACGCTGTCCTCTCCCGAAAAAAACGCGCCGATATTCTATCACTCAAACTTACTGTCCGAAACCACAAGCGAAGGCACTCGGAACTCTGAACCACATGGGCGAGGCCGAGGGCCATGTTGTACGCCAACAGTAACCACCCTCTCTTGTGGTAGAATGACGGGGCGTTTTATCAACTAGGGCCTAGGGATATAACCTAGTTTTACCCTGCCTATAATTTATTGGATAGAATTTTATTTCATTGATAAACGAAATCCACAGGTACATCGACCACATATTCGAGGAGCTGGAGGAGTTCCGTGCTTTCGAGCTTCTGCGGTCAGGACTGGACAGATCTAAGTACTTGTTGGTAAAGGAGGCGAAGATCATTGCCATGACCTGTACCCATGCAGCCCTCAAGAGATCTGAATTAGTACAAATGGGTAAGTTTACTTTCTAAGGTAAAACTGGGTAATATGCCCTAGTTGACAGAAAGCCTCATCATTCTAGCACTCAAACTTATGACTTGGAACCCATGGCCGCTGTTGGCGTTGGGCTCCTGTACACGATGCCGCCGCCGCGCTGACATCGCCCCGCCACCGCGCCTCTATGCTGTGTATACCTTTGCGACCGCGCCGCCGCATCGCCACCGCGCCTCCATTCGCTAGTGTTTGATTTTGAGGAGCCCTCACATGGCCGAGGCTGATGGCCATACGCTCCTGTGGACAGGCATAGAGGAGTATGTAAAGATGATATCAGATGAAGTCCTGTAGTTTCTTCTGTCCATAGGAAAAAGACGCAAATTTATCTATGTCTCTTCGAATTCTAAGAATTTTGATTTATTTCATAGAAACGAGAAGTCTTATTGATACTGACAGTACAATGCAAAACACAGTCTATTCAATCAGTGCAAATCACGATTCATAGAACCGGCAATCACGTAACATTGTTCTAAATGAGCAATGGGTTTAACCAATTTAGAACATTCATTAGACATACATATATCATTAGTTCCCAAGCTTTTAGCCTAAGCCTTTTTAGCGTGATAATATTTGAAATGAGTCCTCCCGCCCTGGGTGGTACGGAAGGGACGTCAGACTCGTACTGACTAAAATCTACGGTATTCACGGAGGACACGGTGGAGCATACGGTGCAGGACTGCCCCGCTTGGGCAGAGCACCCCGTGTCCTCACGACGGCGATAGGCGGCGACCTCTCACGTCCGATATTAGTCGAGGCCATGCTGCGGGGCAAAGCAATCATGCTAGTGAAGGAGGAGGCGGGACGCGTGCGTGGACAGCGTCCACCTCACGACCCATCCGCAGAGGTAGACGCTCACGACGACGGACGGGCACCGCGGATTTTAGTCAGTAAGAGTACAAGTCTGGTAGTTCCTCTTTCCCTGCCCTGGGTGGGAGGACACACTTGACGATTTTACAAAGCTAAAAAAAAAAAGCGACCATGGCCTCACCCATGTTTCTTGGGTGTGTTGATAAACACAAATAGTCACATAAAGCCAAATTTTATTTGTAAAAAGAAAATGCACACGGGTTATTCTTTTTCCTTTATACATTTTTAAATCAGCGCGGCACCGCTTAAATCATTCCAAGTGCGGCACGTCTGACAAACTGGTTGTGAATCCCTGACCTAGATCGTAAGACAGTCATTACGATACATAATTCTGAATCATTGGAATGTTCACAGTACTCAATTATTTGTCTTAAACACATAAGCCTAGATTAGTCTCAGTAACTAGCAGCCCGGAGTTTGGAAGTCTGATCTCTCTCCGGAGAGATTCATGTCCGATTGGCATCCCATCGGATTATGTTCTCAGACACGTCGACTCGCGGGCGCGGTGGCGGGTGCGGTCACGAAATATCAAACATATGGCCTAATATCCAAGTGTTCACGTACGAATCGCACGGTAGCGGGCAAGCGAGCGACAGACTCGCGCGACGCGCTAGCGGCAGTATCAAACGTATCACATGTTTATTTGTGTTCACGTCGAACTAACGTCGGAGCGCCACGTCTACGCGCCCGCACTCGCCACCGCGCCCGCGCATAGGAACGCCTTTACACCTTACGCCTTTACACCTTGCGCCTTTACACTATGAGAGTAAGGGAACAAAGAGTGCATCTGTGACTGCGCATACACTAATCTCCGCTGGGATTGGCCGCCGTGGCCGAAATCAGTCAGAAAGAGTATTATTATTACACACGAGATTTTAGGAAAATGAGTAATATGCTTCTAAACTTCCTTAATATTTTGTTAATGTTGAGCCAGAGTTGATTTTTTATACATAGATACTATGTGATACCAGTCACGTACAATATTATTATGTACGCGTAAAATAAATGCAAATATACGTAAAAATATACGTACGAAGACTGTCAAAACACAACATAACGTAATATTTTCGTTTTTGCCTTCAAGTGTCAAACGAATAGGAATTTGGTATTGCAAAAAGATTGAAAACATAATAATATCATTATATTTAAAAAATGCGGTATCGATAAAAAATATATCTGTGACGCTGAAACATCAAGTTAGCGACTCTTAAGGTGGTCGCACATTTATTTACCCCGTACGCGTCGCACGCGCCACATTAATGACGTTATCAGTTCTGCAAGCATCCTTCTTAAAATGCAGATTTTCGAAATAAGCGCGGCGCTACTATACTATATTTGCGTGGTTTCAAATGATTTCGTATGCCTACAAAGAATTCTAAATTGGGGCGCGTGCGGCGTGTAAGACGCGAGCGATGCTGATATATGTACGATTTAGACTCGTTAACATGATCTTGTAGGCGAGATTCCTCAGGTTATTACGCCAAAAATTTCCAAATAGCGTAGCGTAGGATGTCCACCAACAAAGTGAATCTCCGAAGATAAAGACCACAGGACAACGCTGGACGTAAGCCGCTTCCAACGGGTCCTATTGGAAACCTATAGGGGGGTTATGTTAAAAATTGGTCATTCTACGGCAGATATGATCATGATGAATTGCGGCGTTGCCAGCTACTTGTTAAAATAAAGGATACTATTCTGTTATGTACAAGATAAGACAACAAACCACTTGTTAGCTGATTACAATCGGTCCGACCTGAATGTGCGTCAAAAATATGAAAAAAAAAGAAAATTGTTTTGAGACTTGTCATATAAAAATATTGAGAGGATTTGCCCGGTTTGCCCGTGGATTAGATTGCCCATCATCCTAGCCTATAATAATATCCAGCATCTCCTCTATACGCTCTTTCATGCGCGATGACAGTGCCTAATACTGAATATATTATTGGTGGCCCTCACATCGTGTGCAGTAGTTTTTAAGTATATTGTTTAAAATATGTATTACTTTATTATTGTTTGTGTTTTATGGGCCTTTAGTTGCCTGAAGGATAATAAAAATAAAAAATGAGATCTGCTAATTCTTGCCAACTAGATATTATGACATTTTCCGTTTTTTCAATATAACTGAAATAAAACCTTAAAAAATACTTAGAAAGGTTGTGGTGCATATAAAACTTGACACGTACTCACACCGCGGGTGCCCCCCGTAATTCCCATCTCTGTCACATCGCACATTCCCTCACCACCAAATTCTCACATAGTGCACACGTTTAGGCCCGAAAGCGTAACAAATAAACAAAGGAAAATTATTAACACTACGCCAACCAAACCGAGTCCAATACTCATCATTGTCGAACAATCAGATACTAAAACCTGATCTTCATTTTAGGCTTTAAGTACGACAACATACTGATGGAAGAATCTGCACAAATCTTGGAGATTGAGACTTTCATTCCACTACTTCTGCAAAACCCACAAGATGGCCGCTCGCGCCTCAAGAGATGGATCATGATCGGCGACCACCACCAGTTGCCGCCCGTTGTGAAGAACATGGCCTTCCAGAAGTACTGCAATATGGAACAGAGTCTGTTCACCAGGATGGTCAGACTGGGAGTTCCGTATGTTGAGCTGGATGCTCAGGGACGTGCCAGACCCAGGTGAGAAATTAGTTAAGATTTATAATTCAATTATTTTTCGCAAATTATATTGTTGATGTCATCGATCCAAAATTTGCAACTAGGTGGAACGGCGGGCCCCCGAAATGTGTCTAGGTAAATAACAGCTCACTTTCAGACGTTGAGAGCCTATTATGGGAAAAATACTTTATTTGCTGCTGTTTAAGGTTGATTTCACACCAAATAATAGGATTTACCTGTCTAGATTTCTAAGATCCTTTTGCTTGTTTTTGTGACGAATGATTGTTTGAAGTTTGTAAAGAATAATGTTTTAAGGATTTTTGACTTTCTGACTAGGTGCTAAAGTTGAAATTAAAACTGTTTTAAAACTATTGTCGCAGTTCCTAGAAGCAAATTGTAGCTGTTTTGATAAATATTTCGGGACAGCATTTAGTTTTGAGTTTGTACGTGACCCGAAATCTAGATAGGGTGCATCTAAAGTTGATTTTCTAATGACCAACCTACTAAAATTATGCGAAAATGAATACTTTTTATTTTTTGAAGACTAAAAATTTATAATTTTCCTTACTTTACTGTAGAAATTGCTGAATCAATTTCATATGCTTAAAAATCCATAAAATATTAGTACCTATTAGTAAATAGTAGGTATAACTTGCTAAATGTTAATGTTAAATAGTATGTAATAAGAAAGAACTAAACTGAACCATTGAACTGTTCATTCAATGGTTCATCAGTTCATTAGGTTAGGTGGGTCTGATTATATCTGTGATCTTATGACATATACGTTCATTTTAATTTGGTAGTCATTACGACGACTCGTGTGAGCTAAGTTTTCACGAAATTAGTATTCAGAGTAATGAGGAAAAGTTTACGTTCATATTTTTAAGAATGTTTCACATAAAACCACGCAGACGGGGAAGCTATAAGAAAATCAGTCTTTCAAGAACTATTTGTAAATACGTGGGTAATTCCAAAATAAAAAATACTTTTCAGTGTTACATTTATTTTCGGTCGTCCGCCCACGGTACACAGTGATTGTGCAGTTGTCCGCACACGGATAATCCGTCGCGGATCCTCCGTCGCGGACGCCTGTCTACCACAGTGCTTTGCTTTTACTCCTGATTTAAAGCCAATATATTATGGCGCTAACAAATACAAAGACTGCGTCCAGCGCGAGATATATTAATCTCTTTATTCATTATTTCACTTATTCGTTACACTTTAAAAAAAAATTAAAAATATAAAAAATTTTCGCATAAATTTAGCAGGTTGGTCATTAGAAAATCAACTTTAGATGCACCCTATCTAGATTTCAGGTCACGTACAAACTCAAAACTAAATTCTGTCCCGAAATATTTATCCAAACAGCTACAATTTGCTTCTAGGAACTGCGACAATAGTTTGACCACTGGTGGTCAGGGCTCTTAAGAGAGGAACCTCCTAACAATACGCACCGTGACCAGGAGTAATGCCTTCTGAATCTTTAGAATAAAATAATACAATATGCTCGTATTTATTATATTTTTTAATAACTCTATTTAAAAAATTAAACTCATTTATCATAATAATAGGTATGATTCTTTACGTTCATTATCATCAATGTTAAAAAAAAACGCGTTTTCTTTACGTTGATGTAATATATGTCATTCTGTATGATGTAAGACATTTATGGCGTTAAGCCGTGTTCAGACAGTCGAAAAAACGTGAAAAAAATATATTTGCGAAGTCTCTTTGTTTTCTAGATAAGTATTATCTTTAGATAAGGAAAATTAGTGGAATATCTATGTTTATTTTCGGCAAAACACGATATCTTTCCAATTACGTTATCGTTTCATACAATTTGTACATTCCTTCTTTCAAAACTAACCGGCTTACCACAAAAAAGCTAAACATTTTTGTGGTAACACGGTAATAGTTTTCCAAGACACTGTATGAGTCGATTCTAGTAGTTTCCAGACACTTAATATCACACAGACTTAATATCAATCGAACACATGTGACCTTCACAATCAACATCACACATCTGTTATTTGATTGTTTGCCTGTGTTTTTATTACATAATGTGTCAGAAAAACTTGGAACTAAGCACACTTTATTTTTTTACAAGGAGTTCGTTTTCGGACACGGCAACGGTAAGACTCCTCTTTGAGGAGTGTGAGGCTCCAGGGTGCCCTCACCTTCCGCCTGACACAGGTCTTCGGGGGAAACGTTTGTTTCGGGGGGTGGCTGTTTTGGATTGGGCAGGAGGAAACTCTTGAGCGTCACCACCGTTTTGACCGCTCCGCCGACACGAAACCCCGCTTGGGTAGAACACCGCCGTGTCCTCACGGAGGCGATACACGGCGGATATTCCAAAACTATTTCAAGAAGTTACTAAAGCAATCAGCAGATCAATCTGAAAGATTGCTCTTGTTCTCAGTCAACCTTGAGTTACAATTGAATTTGTTAACGCACCACTGCTCATAATAGCTCCATTGGGGATTGCCCGTTTTTTTTTTAGGTAACTAGGCAGAGAATACCTACCTACATTTCGATAACCCGGTTTTTCGGCGGCATGATATTAGTCACGTACAAAATACACACAACGGTACTATTTCAGAACATACCTGAGCACGTCAATGACCGATGATTTGAAAGCCAGATGATGCCGGTGTTTCGTACCTCACTCAGAGGCAACTGTCTCTTTTAAAGACCAGACATTATAATGTTCAAGTCATACGGGGATCGTGCAGTTTTCGGAAATGATCTTTTAAGGAAAAGACCACATAGATTTGAGTGGACCTGTCCAGTTAGCGCAAGCATTTGTCGTGTAGCTCGATTCTTAAATGGTGGTCAACAAAACGACGAACTATACCAAATTAAAGACATAGTTTTAATAGCAGAACCCAAATCATCCTGAAATGAACTTTATTTTCAGTAGACCAAAGTTGTTATAATTGTAACTACATTTCAAACCAAATATTCAATGACTCCTCACTGTGTCCCGCAGCATCTGCAACCTATACCGCTGGCGATACCTGGCGCTGGGCGACTTGGGTCACGTGACCCGCCTGCCTGAGTACCGCGCCGCCAACGCAGGCCTGCGCTATGACTTCCAGCTGATCAACGTGGATGACTTCAACGGCGCAGGGGAGACTGAACCCAGCCCCTACTTCTATCAGGTAAGACCTCATACATTTGTTAGGCCTTTTTTAGGGGGACGGGAAATTATAAAATGACTTCTCACACTGTGGGTGGGGCAAAAGGGAGTTTCAGGCTCTTGCTGAACATACCATACCCAGTTTCTTCAATTCCCATTACGATCTATGGCAACAGTAATTCTTTCGAAAGATCTCGCAAAGGAATTGAACCTTTTTTTTTGGGTTTAATATTTTCTGGGTGGAGTGGAGTGGAGTGGGTCAGTCAGACTCTTACTGACTAAAAACCACTCAGTTCCTTCGGCTGACTGCGACAAGACAGTGGGGCAGCAATATGAGTTTTTAATGAGTCTGATTTCGTAGTAAAAAACGTATACTGAGTTTTGATGTAATATTCAACAAGTTAAGTTATTATTACCATTTTTTACGTTTTCTTGATGAAAGACTATAATGAAGTGAACGGAAATGTCAAAAAGGAAACGGCACGAAGAACGGCGTCGCGGTTTTTGATTCAGATTGGTGCCTTGGGAGAGACATGCCATAGATTATAAAACTGGTCACAGATTTGTGGGACTTGCTTAAACAATGAGATATACAATTGTTTTTTCGAAGCGTATCAAACACACATGTGTACAAAAGCAATCGAGTAAATAAATCATTAAAATTGTTTTTTAATCGCTCTTTTTTTGCGCATTTCCATAAAATGCTCTGTCTGATACGTAAATTATGTTCGCCAGATGCGAACAAGGTTGCGCAACACGAGTTTACAATCTGCGCTCCACATTCAGACCGGTTTATGTCGAGACAACAGCAGTATGGTTGTTTGTACTAGGTCGTTCACCTTTTAAGCCTTTGTCAAACAGACAGGCGTCACGAATGCGAAGCGTGACGTTTTTATTTGTAATGTTTGGAGTTGTTTGAATCCAGTCACATAGAAAAGCGAAAGCGATCCGATAGCGTGACAGAACTATCGGACTGACGTCTCGCTTCGGTTCGGTATCACTTTAGAAACGCTTCGCTTTCGCCTGTCTGTTTGACAAAGGCATTAGTGAGACTAGTGAGAATGATAGTGGTGTCCAACGCAAAAAACAAACAAGAAGGAACGTAGACCAATTTGTCAGCTCATAAACATCCACCCGCAATAACTTCAGTTCATCCGTGATCATGACGCTTGCCACAGTGCCGAAATATCGGAAACTCAAAATAATTAATAAACATGGTAAATATCCCGTTTTAAACCTAATCCATCTTATTACAAAGGTCGCGGGACTGTACGAATTATCGTGACCCCGGAACGTAAAGGGCTATTGAAGGACATCGTGGATTTTAGTCAGTACGAGTCTGACAGTCCCTCCCGCTCTGCCCTGGGTGGGAGGACTCATTTGATGATTTTACAACCAAAAAAACAAACTTATTACAAAACGGGGTTTAACTAAAAACCCAGGTTTAGATCTCGTAAAACTACGGTTTACACAATCATTATTACAAATCGTGGTTTTGCGATAAACCATGGTCTACCGTCGTAGCTGTCAAAGGTGTGTCAAAGTTTCTCATAGCAACTTTTTATTTGTGTTGCTGTTTTCGTGTTATTATTGGCCAAAATGGATTTAAACATGGCAGATTTAATTGTTATTACACATTGTGAATTTAATTGTTTAGACAATGGTTAAAATAACGGTACAATGGTCCACGTTTTATCTAAGTTTTGGAATACGGTGGACTTTAAACCATGGTTTTGCAGATAAGCTTGGACTTGATAGACCAGGTTTAAACCAAGTATTTGGTTTTTGTAATAAGGCTGTAAAAGTATTAGTGACCATGTCAGTCTAAAAACTTATATAATGGATTAAAATGTTTGTAAACGCACCTACAACACAGGAGATATTACAGTATGGGGCAAAGTTTAAAAAAATATCCTTTATGAAAACGGTCGTGTAAGTATGACTAATTCGAGCGCGCGTGCGCTTTGTCGGCCGATGTCCCATATCTCAAAGTACATATTATCGAGGCATTACTGAACCTTTGTTTATCAGTCCACTCTTGAACAGTTCCTTTATCTTTATTTTTAAATTTATTTCCACGTGTTTTTACCCGACTGTGCCAGAAGGAGGGTTATGTTTTTCGTGTGTATGTATGTATGTATGTATGTGGGTATATTTCTTTGGCCCGCTCTGCAGCCTAAACTGCTTGATGGATTTTAACTTGAGAGGTGTCGTTAGATTCGTCTTAAACGTGAGAGTGTCACTGGGTACATAAAACTGGCCAAGTGCGAGTCGAACTCGCGTGCAAAGGGTTCCGAACTAAAAATATTTTTATAAATCTCTCGCATTCTATCAAGTGGGGTATCGAAATAAAGGATTATAAAAATGGTTTACCAAAATATATATAACTTATATATTTCAATTTAATTTGGAGTGATAAATGCTAAAAACAACAAAATATTTTAAAACAAAAACCTAAGATAAATATACCAATATTGCCGAGCTGTTTGTTGTTGTCCCTGTGTGTGAGCAGACAACATTTATATACCCTGGGCAACTGACAACAAGCGTGCGGCGTGTGCGCAGCAGTATTAATAACATAAGCTGGGAGTAGCTCCACGCGGTGAAGGCGGTAACAGTTTATCTGGCTAAAACTCCTATTAAACTCATTAATGCCTCGGGCTTATGTTTAGTTATTGCGTATTTTGGATCTTTCTATTTTGCTCTGCCATTCCGTTAACGCAGGGAGGCAGCCATCTAGCGAACATTTGAGTTTTCAACGATTACGAGAATTTCACAATTGTACTAACTAACAATGAAATTCCCGTAAGCGATAAATTCATTCTATGCAAAAACTAAAAATAGTAAAATAAAAAAATTATTAAAAAAACAAAAAACCCGACTGCCTGAAAAAATGTGAAATAACTGGAAAGATAAAAACAAGGTAAGAAATACTTTTTTGGTTTTTAAGCGATCGTAGTGGACAATTGTCATAAACGCAGTCGGAGGCATCAAATGTTCACATGACGAAAATGATGTTGAGTTAACTACTGCTGAGTCATCGTGTACACTGTGTCTGATGCCTCCGACTGCTTTTGTGACAATTGTCCACTACGATCGCTTAAAAACCAAAAAAGTATTTCTTACCTTGTTTTTATCTTTCCAGTTATTTCACATTTTTTCAGGCAGTCGGGTTTTTTGTTTTTTTAATAATTTTTTTATTACATTTATTTTGCGTTTCCAAGTGTAAAGCGGTACCCTACAACTAAAACTTCGCTGTCTGTCTGTCTATCTGTTACCAGGCTTTAACGCATGAACCGTGATGGACAGTTGAAACTTTCACAAATGACAAATTTCTGTTGCCGCTATAACAAAAAATAAACTAACGTACCAATCACGACCTTGCCACTGTAAGTGGTTACTTAGCGCGGGGCAGCGAGCGGTTAGATCAAATGTATAGAAATGTTTGTAACACGCCACGAGGCTCCGCCAGTGGCAAATTCGCGTACTTAAGTAATTAATGCCTTATTCGTGGTGCCTGCCGCACCGCTAACCGCTTAGACCAAATTAGGGGCGTAAAAAAACAGAATAAAAGAATAGAGGGCTCTCATATAACAGACATGTTTTTTCCCACGTTTATATTTTGTTATCGTGATAATTTGCACATGGCCGGTTTTTAAACACAAATCTGACTCATTCAACTGTTACACATTCTGACCGAGAAACAGTTAACCGGTATTTGTTAGTTTGAGGTTAAGAACTCTTAATTTAACATTGAACTGTTGAATGACGATGTCCGTTTTTGTTTGAGGAAATGTTTACTATAACGGGATTCTACGAAAAAAAATCCAACGTCTATGCTTTCCATGCATATTAAATGAATTTCCTTATTATTTATTACCTACGCGAAACTTTTATATCTGAATGATAGTACCTCGGGGCCGCGGAACTGTCCAAACGGGAAATCGTGACCCAGGATTGTAAAGCGCTGTTGAACTTTGGACACGGTAGATTTTAGTCAGTACAATAAGTCTGACAGTCCCTTTCGCTCCACCTGGGGGAGACATTTGTTGTTGAATTTACCAAAAACTGTTAGTTGCAGAGATCGAGAGATCGAGTTGATTTGATTTGATTTGATTTGATCAGGGGCCATAATAAGACGTCTTAAAACCAGGCTTGTTCCAGTGAGTGAATGAGGTGGCGCTAGACGACTTGCATAGCTCTGTCTCTTTCACTCACTGGATCAAGCCTAGTTTTAAGGCGTCATAATAGGGCTGCAGCGCGTTCAAAGAAACAAACTTTGAGGTATAATAATAATAATAATAAATATTCCACAACTATCACTCAACGCCATCTAGTCCCAAGCTAAGCAGAGCTTGTGTTATGGGTACTAGACAGCTGATAAACATACTTATATATTTCTAAATACATACATATTATAGATATATTACATACAGGTATAATATACTTGTATGGATGACTCGACTACCTTTTGTCTTGCAACCTTTCCTATAAGGTAACACGGTCCTAAAAAGCTCCACAGCTCCACAAAAGGCCTCAGATAACCAACTGCTGAAATACCTTTTCTCTTTGTTCAACGTTTTGTTTTTCTGAGTAACCTGCATTCCCAATACAGGTTTTGTTTGTTTATTACTTATCGAACCGACGAGCGTGCTTGGATGCACGTACAAATTCAAATCTTTTGAAATTCATATTATGAAATATACCTAGGTTGATGTATACGTTCGCGGGACTGAACGACTTACCGTGACCCCGGAACGTAAAGGGCTATTGAAGGACGCCGTGGATTTTAGTCAGTACGAGTCTGACAGTCCCTCCCGCTCTGCCCTGGGTACTGGGTTAGGACACATTTGATGATTTTACCACGTAAAAAAAAGGTTGATGTATTTAAATTAAGTCAATGCTGCTACTGTATAAAGGTGAAGAGTTTGTTTCTTTGTTTGGATGAACCCGCTAATTTCGTGACCAACATCAGCGCAATGCGAGATACCGCCGAGTGATCTGCCCTATGTTTATACATACCGAGTACTCGGCCGACAGTACTATCTCGCCCTTTGTTCGCTACATGTGATCTTATCATATGAGGAAGCCCGGTTCTGTCCAATATTTTTTGTTATTATGATAATATCATCAAATGAGTCCACCCGCAATCACTGTACTAACGAAAGTTCACGGTGTTTCTTCAATGGCCCTTTACGTTCAGGGGCCACAGTCCCACGACCCCAGCAGGGTTTGGCCCCTCTAGGGGGGGGGGGGGTTAGGTTGCTGACAGCTCTTTGAGGCATGTGTGAAACTCGACGCGCCGTCGACCGGGCATGCGAATTTTAAACGCTCTTGACTGTATAATCAATTTACATTGATACTCAAGGCCACGGTCAAAGGGCAACGACACCATGGTCATATCGAATTTCGGTAGAATTCCAAACCGGTTTTCTAGTAAAATATTGAATTTTACACTATGACATAAGCACTATTTCGACCCGCCCCGGCTCCGCACGGGTGCAATCTCTACTATAATATCCGTGTTTTATACATGTAAACCTTCCTCTTGAATCACTCTATCTATTAAAAAAACTGCATCAAATCCGTACTTTTAAAGATCTAAGCATATAGTACATAGGGACAGACAGACAGCGGGAATCGACTTTGTTTTATACTATGTAAATATTACGTCCAAAATACGTCACGTACATTACGTAACAACTTTTTTTTTTTTTTTGATTGGGACAAACCCACCACACTATTCCCTAACCACTGCAACTCCTGTGCGCCAGAATCAACAGTGGCAACCAACCAGAAAAGGGTCGAGACAATGAAGCTCGACGTGTCCCGGAGAATGAATTTACCTGTCTTGGATCCTGCAACGAAATTAATCAGAAAAGAATAGTGGAGGAGTAGGAAAAAATATATGTTTCCACTTCCCTCCATGCAAGCAGGAGACAGAACAAAACAAGGCCAATAGGCACAAAGGGACATTACAACTGGGAGAGGCCCAGTTGCCTAGCACCACGGGTAAAATGACTACTAATATTAATGGGTCCTAAATTGTGAACTGCTAAATTTGATTCCAATAATAGGTATGGCAAAAACGCTTGAACGCACGGAAGTTTGTTCGAGTTTCAACAAGGTCCGAGTAGTAAATGACTCCAGATGTAGTCTGAACAGTGTTCAACATAATATTACGTTCGTTCTGCCAAAGAATACACTCCCATAGAATATGATGTGCTGATTGTTCATATTCACAGTCAGATGTCGAACATTGACAAAAAGGCGAGGGAACAAGCTTGAAGGAAAATAATTTACTTTTAAAGTTACGTAACAACTGTCAAAGGTCTAGAAATGAGAGCCGGGACCAACGGCTTTACGTGCTTTCCGAGGCACGGAGGAAACTCGCTATGACAGATGGTCACCCATCCACAGACCAACCTCGGCAAACGCGGCTTAACCCGGAAGATCGGCCTGTGCGGTTGTAATTATTAAGCCACGAACTAACTAAATCAATATGGTAGAAAAAAAATATAGTTGCTGCGGTATTATAGGTACGTAGTGGTCGTGAAGGCACGATAAAAATATATACGATAATTTACAAAATATAATTTATTTAATCACTATCGCTTTTAGGAAAATGGCATAACCTTAAACCAAAAATCGGTATAAAAATCGTCGGATAAGTAGTTATAGTTAGGTACTGTCAGCGTCAGCGATATGGTTACCTACGCTTTCAAACATAGGTATACGTGTGTAACCACATCTTGAGACGGACTGTACATACGGAAAGTGCGCGTAAGTACGCAACATCTACCAATCCGACATGGTGTGTTTCCAAATGTGTGTGCAATGGGAGTATTATGGTTATAGCGAAGAAACAGTACTCGACTTCAACATAGCTTATAAATGAAATCGTGACATCATTAGTGGCGTGCCTAGGGCTCAATGGCTAACTAGAGCTACCCCATAAGGCAAGCATACTGTTCAGGAATCTTAAATAATGAAGAGTAGAAGGTTATAAGAGCCTCGCATTTAGACTTGTATGAAAGTTTGCGATTTATTAAGCTACAGTCAGCGACATTAGCGCTCACCGCTCGCGCTGCACGATCAGATGATCTCAAAGCCACTTTATCGAAGAGCACATCATGGAGTTCAGCGATTTCTTATAGCGAAAAGCATAGCTGGAGAGGCTCCAAATACAATTTTCGAGCATTCTCGACTTACGTTCACCTTGTCAGTGCGCATCCTACCTTACATGGTGCGGAACGAATACCTGGTGTCCTCATTTAAGCTAGGTATGAGCCATGTCGACATTTTTGAATCTCTGACGCTAACCTTCGTCCCGGATGCTGATGATCTGTGTCAATGGTTGTTGGTTCTTGATGACTTCCAAGAATTAGCAGACTAATGCCACGTACTTGCAACCAATCTATACTTAGGAACAGGTAATGTAATGCTTAAATATACTCATGATGTCTTTTGCTAAAGTATCATACAACATCTAGCTTAGTCAACTATTAAAACAATTATAATTCATAATGATTTAATCTCGGTTTGTAAATGACCCCGAGGCTGAGTGCAGTTGACGGGTAAATAAGCAGTAAATTATATCAGTACAAAAAACATTGAAGTTGGTAAAATGTATGCATGGTATGGTATTGTTGGTTTCTGCCATTCGGTCCGGTTCTATGCCACCTTCGCCCAATTCATGCAGTAGTTTCCCACGCTTGACAATGTGTGTTTAATACGCCTCAAGTTGAGATGGATTACTCGGACAGTCATCTGGCTAGGCGCGGATATTGCAGACGAAGTAAAGTTTTGTCCGACTGGTGGCCAAAGTCCGGCAAAAGAAGCCAGAGCCGCCTAAAAGCCCGTTGGGTTGACGATATCGTCAAAGTTGCGAGGAACTGATGGATGAGAAGCGCACAGCATCGAGAAGCATGTCAGTAAAAGAGGGAGCCTCACAGCCATCAGTGAGTGATACCCTGCTTAAGTCGTGATAATGATTACAAAATTAGATGCTGGATTGTAAATAAGGGGAATAGTTTTTCTCTCGGTCCCCCAGCATATTTATAAATCTGTACTATAATTATGAATCTGAAGATTTTGCTTCGTTGTATGCGGTTATCTTAGGAATTACTAGTTCGAATTGAAAAAATATTTGTGTTGAAAAGCCCTTTTACCAAGAAGGGTGGCTACATACTCGTAACATCACTACGACCAATCAGAGCCGAGCAGCAGGCGAAACCGCGGGGATCAGCTAGTAAATAATAGAATGGGAAAAACCAATGTAAAATGCGGTATCAATGTGGCAATAAAATCGTGAATAAAATTCATTAATGAAAATTTCTTTGAATTTTGGTTAGATTTGAAAACCGCAGAGATTAATTTTGTATTATTACGAAGTATTTTTCTTTTATACGGGCTATATCCTCTTATGGTCCAGACATCAAAATGAAAAAAAAAACACATTAAAAAAATCCCTGCCGTTGTCTGTGCTTCCTGATAGCTATATCCTTGGGGTCTTCAAGTCAAGTCAAGAGGGAATAGGTTACTTTTCAGCAAGTGTGTTTCACCGTCGACCACACCAATATAAAAAAATAAAAGGTCAGTTAGAAGTGTTTATTTTTATGGTTCGAAACTTCCGAATGAAAAAAACAGAACCCTTATAGGATCCCCGTCTGTCCGTCCGTCACAGTCTTTGGTTTTAAAATAAACGGTTTCGGAGTTATTCAGGAAAGTCAAACAAAAATCATCGACATTGACCGATTTCAATGGAAAAAACATGGTTTTGTGATTTTCTGATAGTTACAAACCAAAAGTTATTTTTCAATTTCATGAACTGATTAAACAGATGCTCTTATTTTTTACTGTTCATTATTATATTATTGCTACTTGCATGCATCACTTGTACGTAACTGAAATGAGTGACGGAGCGCGTGCGAAACGGTTGGGATGACAACCGACTGTTTGATCACTACAGAGTGGTGCCCACATGTACTTGCAGTTTCATACCTAAACCAGAGAGTGCGCTAGGCCTGGATATATCATGCAATTCCGCTTGTGTCATTTTATGAATTAAAAGCATCGACTTTGCTGGATATTCACTAAGTTAGTCAGAATCCTGAGTATTTTCCAGTAACTGGGTTGTAGAAATGTGAAAGGATAGGTGGGTGGATACCTACCTATCCTTTAGAATGGCAGCCGATCCTGATTTGGTTAGGAGAATAAAAAAGTTAAGATGATGACGCCAAGACTTCTTGGGAGAACTTTGACGGTTATTGGAAATGAAAGTATAACGGAAAACACCATTTCTTTTTTTTTATTTTATCTGTATTTTCTCTTGACTCCAGTCTAAGATGTCGAAGTTTACGATGGAGCGAGCTTACACAGAAGAACCCTGTTCACTCAAACTTTGAAATAATTCGAGATGTGTGCGTTTGGGGAGCATCTAAACCTTACTAAATTTTTTTGTAAGTTTTCTGCATATTCTACCGATTGTGGCGAGAGTCCTGACGTCATTATTACGGCCACATTAATCCTATTAGCGATTAGATACACAATGCAATAGACGTTAAACTGTATTATTATAGGATGTGAGTCAAGCACCTCAAAGTATAGGGGGAGCTATTAATAACTGGTTATTTTGAATCAACCTCTGTGTTGGAATGTACCTATTGCATACCCACGCCCAGGACCCTTTGAGATCACGTCATCGATTTATACAATTTATTTTAGACTAGCTATGCTGAACTTTGGACTTCGTGCCCGTGGATGAACTTAACAATGTATTTTTTAGGATAGAAAGAATCCTCGCTGTTGGAGGATACCGAGGGGTCTTTAAGTTTACCTATAAAAAAAAATTTCATTAGCAAACGCAAAGTGGTCTGGGGTCTGAGGAGGTTATTCTCTACTATTTCCGGACACATGAATCAGTATTTTTAAATTAATTGCCGCAGCTTGGTTATTGCGGGGAGACCTAAATAGCTCGCAGACATAGCCAAGAACCGGCTTGATTTCCCATGTTTGTGGAATCTCCGTACCTATACAGAAAGATAAAACTACTTGACTCAAATTGCAAGTTATTATTTACTTCGCACTTAAAAATTAAGACCGAATCTAACCAAAACTTTTTGAAACACTTATAATTTTATTAATTTCCTTTTTTTTATAAGGTGTGAACTGATTACCATTAAACAAAAACCTTAATGTTACTTAAATTTTCGCACACATTGTTATGTATAAAAGTTACGTGGATGTTGTGAGATCAAGTGCACATAACCCTAAATTTTTCACTTTAAATTCAAATATCTTTTGATAGACTGAACCGATTGCAATAAAACAAAAACTAAATGTTATTTCAAATTACGCTCAATCGTTGTGTATAAAAGTTATCTACGTTGCTTTCGCACATTTTACGTGATGCCCGAACAAATAAACAGACAAACAGACAAAAACTCGAAATACGCTGGAAATTGGTTCTATTGGTTGTCCTTCTAACACCCTGGCAATTTTTTTTGTGCTTTCTCACCGGGAGCATGCGCCTGTAATGTAACGTTACAGATTCGAGCATTACATCAGTGAAAGAGGAAAAACGAGCATTACAATACCTTGTAATGCTCGTGTACACTGTGTAACATCTTGATACAACTTGTAACAATGCTTCCACTTACAAGGGGGTATTGTAAGTGGAAGTATTGGCCTCTCGTCTGGCCACAAAGAGCTGTTCTGTACCGATGGTCGTACAATTCAGGTCAACGCCGTCCATTCTCATCCACCCATTGAGTGCATATTTTTGCCCAGCGACTAAATCTACCGTCATTTAAGAAAAAATAATTTGTTTTCGAGTTATTCGTCTATTGTGAACGTAGCACTTAGTATAAATATGCTAAAAAGCGCCACAAGCACAGACAGATGACGTCACCCAAAGAAAACATTTACATAACCGACTATTTGGTATTTGACGTCACATTGTGGACACTAACAATGTCAGATATGAGATAAAATAATCCCAAATGTGTTTTAACGGTTATCATAGTCCTCAAAAGGATTTTTTCCTGATGTGTCATTTGGGTCTTGGTCAACAAACTCTGGTAAAAATAAAGCAAATAATGGGACCTTATTTATGGCATGGCTAACGAAGCTGACTTGACAAAGGCTGTCAACCATATACCATTTAAAACGCAAAAGCAATCAAAGGATGTCAGAGTAGTAAATCAATCACTCGAGATTTATTAGGCGCCACCTTAACCTCGCGGCAAGAAGGAAAACATGAGCCTATGTCCAAGATCCGAAAACAAACAGGATTCACAGCGGTAAAGCGCTGGAGTCTCCGTTGAACGCAGCCTCCGGTAATGGCGCTTGTTGAAGTTTTGTTATCCGTGTTTTGTTTTTTATTTTGAGCAATTATGGAGCAACTGAAAAAAATGAAATTGTTTTTTGTCTATATGACCTTATTATGAGGACCTTAAAAACATTGGATGGCAAGTAATAGGTGACTTGCAGTCCGATCATGGACCATGCCCTTGTCGACAGCGCGTCGTTGTATATGCGCGCCTCGCGGGACTGTCTTGTCAGGTAATCGTGACGCTGGAACGTAAAGGGCTATTGAAGGAACACCGTGGATTTTAGTCAATACCAGCCTGACAGTCCCACCCGTCCCAACGTAGGCGGGAGGACTCATTTCATGATTATACGAGTACCATGATAAAAAAGGACCTCAAAAACATTTATAACCGATTTCAAGAAAAGGAGTTTTTCAATTCTGGTCTGGGCGTTTGTGTATGTGAGTTTATATGTTTTTAAACGCACCCACGACACACGAGAAATTCCTAGTGCAGGGCAACGTTTAAAAAACAAAAAAGAAACATCGGAATCATTACGTAAGATCCCTGGTTTCTCAAATATACCTACACCGATTTGTTTTTTTTTTCTTTTGTATGCTGGTCCATCCACATACCGCCTGGACGTACGACACGGATATTCGAAAATTAAACGCATTAAACTTCTTTTTTTTTTTCAGAACCTGGCTGAGGCTGAGTACGTGGTAGCAGTGTTCATGTTCATGCGGTTAGTAGGCTGGCCAGCGGAGAGGATCTCCATCCTCACCACATACAATGGACAGAAGCATCTCATCCGTGACGTCATTGACAAGCGCTGCGCTGAGAACCCCCTGATTGGACGACCGCACAAGGTATTTATAAAAATGAAATTAAGTTTTAAACTTTTTACGTATTTAAGGTCATTATTATTACTACCTTTTAGCCCATCCCAGCCTATATAAACAGCTTTACGGTTCTCGAAAACAAAGTAAATACTATCGATAACTAGATCGCTACTTAACCTCTCGGGCGATTTATAATTGAAAATGATAAAAATCAACGTCCAATGAGCGGCTGTCTGTTATGTACAGACGTTTGTACGTAAGGCGCTGGGGCGTTTTCGCTTATGTACACCCGAGTGTACGTAACGCGCTCGAGAGGTTAAACGCACGAAGAAAGGGAATACTTAGTTATTTGTTATGCATGAGTATATAAATTAAAAACTGAGCAAGCGAAGGATCCTAGAACTATCCTGAGCGTAGCGAAGTTTTCAAAGGTACGAAACGCAGAATAACTTTACTGCCGAGTGCAACACACAACGTTTCACCTCACTACAGCGAGGAAATGCCGGCCGGCTCGCCTATCAGTGTAGAAAATAATTGAATAGAAGACGTATTCGAATTTTGAAAACACTTTCCGCGCTAGCGCCGGAAATGGGGTTTTGCGCTCAGATTTCGAATGACAAATAGAATCTTTGCGAGTTTGTGAGGTGAAAAGAAGAGAAATAAAAGAAAGATATAAATACTAAAATTCACTCGGTAACCCCAAAATGGTGTAAATGAAAAGTATAAAACAAAAACAATATTCATTTGAAGTTTATAATTGATAAAAATATCCGTAAAATGAATATTTGGTTCTTGTTTTATACTTTTCAGTGCGCGATTTTTTCGTAGTCGGGTTTTAGTAATTTTTTTTTGTTTCATTTTACTCCCGAGCCCAGGTGAGTCGCTATACTTAAATGATTCATTTATGTGTCTCATAATGAAGAAACAAGTTTAAACTTGCATCTGTCTTACCGGACACGTAGCATACTTACCTAAGTACTTCCGCGAGAAATGAATCACTACATGAGTTTTCCAGGTAACAAGGCTTTTTTCAGAATTAAGTTTTTTGTTATACCCTCGTCTTTTTACTTGATTGGTCATCCTCTTGATTTGGTGGACTCATTTTTATTTTAAATATTTTTTTAAAAAAAACCCCGTCTTTAGGGTTCCGTACCCAAAGAGTAAAACCCCTATTGCTAAGTCTCCGCTCTCCGTCTGTCCCCAGGCTGTATCTTATGAACCGTGATAGTTAGACAATTGAAATTTTCAGATTATAGATTCTAGAATAAATATTTAAGAGGGTTCCCTTATCAGTACAATAGACATGTTTTTTTTTGCCATTTTTAGAGATAATGGTACGGACGGAAGCCTTATTTTATTTTTAGTATAAGCATATTTAGTCAACTACCTATCAACTTCACACTTAAGTTTTTTTATTTATTTAAATGACTAATAAATGTGGTTTAGTACCTAAGGTGGACACTATTAAAACCGTTCATCACCGTACCATTATCTTTAAAAACGCAAAAAAATCACGTTTGTTGTATCGGAGCGACCTTAAAAATTTATTTAATTCTATTTGTTTATATATGTTGTTACAACGGCAACACAAATCTGTGAAAATTTCAACTGTCGGGTGACAGACTGATAGACAGACAGACGGACGGACAGCGGATTCTTTGCAAAAGGATCCCGTTTACCCTTGTGCATACGGAACCCAAAAAAATTTCATTTTAATTTAGACAAAGCAGTTGACCAGTGATATCATATTTCACAAAGCAAGGAAGTCGCGATAATTAAACTAGTGTTTGCGTTTGGATTTACACTAATAATTTCTTTGAAATTGAGTCAGAAGTGTTAATTTTCATTTTTTCGCGTGACTCATTATTTATAAGGCTCTAAGTGATAATCCGAAATCCTTCTTGCTTGGTTCAGTTTTTGCAAAAATTGTAATTAATTGTTCAGAGGCTTTAGCACCAGATTTCAGGGTTGTACCGTTACTAAAGCGTGCTTGAAGTATGTACGGCGTTTGTATGAAAGAAGATACCTACGTCCTTTGTTGACTTGAATGTCCTGGCGATGGAGAGCATGTCATGCTCACTCAAATGTCTCGCTGATGGTGGCGCGTGTTTTTGATCATTTAGTTCGTTCAAAATGGTTGAGCGGGTGCTGTCAGTTGGGACTGGTCATCTCTTGGCTGCCATGGTTTATTTTAATTATTAGTAATTTTATTTCTTAATAGTTTTTTTTTTGTTATTACTATGGGCACCTAACTTGCCAGATAGTTCTCACAAAATGTACCATCTGAAAATGAATGAATAATTTAATAATTATTGTCGATTGAAAAACAGTGTCCATGGAGTTTCTTGCCCATTCTTCTCCATAGAGATCTACGCATTGTAATGGGCACCTACGGTGCTTTCTCAGTCTTGTGACTGTAGCACCAAAACTATTTTTGAACAGTTTTATTGCCCGCGCGATTTTTTCCGTTATAAGTTTTATTCTGGACTATTTCAACTAGTTATTTTCAAGCATAAAGTTATTTGTTATTCCAATTAAGTCAGGTACTTAAATAATGTTATCGGCCCACACACGTAATCATTACAATAGCTAATTTAAATTCAAAAGGTACATGATTAAAGTTTAAAAACCCACAAAAACACCTGATCAGAATACTAATCCTAACAATAGACAGGGATGTATTTGGATACCATACAAGAGGTCGTCTCATGGCCAAAATACCACTATTCTACTTTTTTATAATTAGATCCTTACACAAAATGAAAGTCTAACATCGTAACCTGTAAAAAAATTACCTACCTATATTTCCGATTTAGTGGATAACTCACACTTGACCAAATTAATAAAATTTCTACCGTTATAAAACGATCTTTTTTTTGACGGGTAAAATCGACCCTGTAAAGCCCCCCAAAAAAAAAACAAAATTAGGTAACTTTAAAGCGTAGATTATTTGCACGACATGCCAATTCATTTATCGCGATGTGCGCAAGTAATATTTATCAGAATCCAACGTGACCGATTTTTATTTAGCTTTTCAATAAAATTGTTATAAATTTATTTGCATTTATATGTAGAAATAGTAAACCACTGTCTACTTGAAGATACCGTAGATACTTGAAGATATCGTAGCTATCAGCGATAAAGACCGCCAGGAGCCGTATTATGACGTCTTAAACAGGCTTGTTCCAGTGAGTGAACGAGGTGGCGCTAGATGACCTGTATAGCTCTGTCTCTTTCACTCACTGGAACAAGCCTGGTTTCAAGACGTCATAATACGGCCGCAGGTGTTTATCGTTGATAACTGATTGGTACCAAAAGAACAGGGTCAATCACAATTTTGGGTCACTGCCTATAAGGATCTATCTTTATATGAAGTTTAAAAACAAAACTATATTTTCTACAATGAATTTGTCAAATTTTCATCCGCGGCTGCGGCTGCGGCTGCGGCGGGTGTTACAGTTTTTTAAAAGTTTTTCTGTCGGTACAATGAGGATCATTGTACCGACAAATGGAAGACCCACGGTTGAGGTTAAATATGCACACATATAAAATTTATGTGATCACTAACATTAACTGATATTTATTTATTTATTTTATTTATTTATTTATTTATTTATAAAATCTACCGTAACAAGAAAGATATCGATTTTTCAAAGTGATCGCAACCTTTTGTTGGTGTTTCACCTAAACTATACTGTTGGAACAACGCTCCTTCTTACTTTCTTCACACCCATGAGGGCGTGTAAAAATTCTAGTGTTACACGGCAGGCGATATACTTCTGGAATTGCAGATGTCAGATAATTTACGGTGACCGCTTTCCTTCAGACGGAGTATGCGTATTAAAGTTTGTCTCAATTACGGTATTGACATTTTTCTGCATTAATCGTGCAAAGTTATTCTCTGTCTCATTCCATCCCCTTTTGCGCGAATATCTTTACCGCGGGTAGAATTATTTGAACAAACATACAGTTTCTACGTGTTCTTAAGTAGTAAAGTTATAACAACCTTATCTCAATGAGATCACAATTGCTCGAAATAGTGGTGAGCTGATATTATTGTGAGGAGTGGCCTGTCTGTCTACTACATTTTAAATATTAAACTTCTGTCATCATCTAGGAATGTAATACTCAAAATAATACGTTGCTAACTTTGCAACGTTGATATTTGCATCCTTTTATATTCCAGTCTTTGTAAACATGGAAAATCTCCATTTTAACTTCAAAAACAACCGTCATCGAGTCCTTTTAACATTGTTTTAACATTATTATGTAGTATATTTTCGAACTTGTTTTCACATTTGTCACGCATACGGTGTTTCTATAGCGTATTTTTGTAATATGTGGCGCCATACCACAAATCAGATCAAAATTGTAATAAAATGCGGTTTGTAAGTCGCATCATCTACCAAACCGATAAATCCTGTGTTCCAGCAGTGGATCGTCTCAACCTTAAAATCACACCGAAGGGAAGAAACAGTGCACTACTAGATTTGTTATGCGGGTTCCATACCTTTTTTTTTTTTATCGTGGTAAAATCATCAAATGAGTCCTCCCACCCAGGGCAGGGCGGGAGGGACTGTCAGACTTGTACTGACTAAAATCCACGGTGTCCTTCACTAGCCCTTTACGCGGGTTCCATACTAGCGAAAAATGCTGTTAATTTTCGCGATGATAGACTTTAACCCTCAAACTACAAAAAAAAAATTAAACGTCTGTTGAACACTTGTCTAAAAAAACTGTCAACGGCAAAACGGTATTTGACGTTGTCATAAGGGTCGCTTTGCACAATGCTTTCACTACACTTCTATTAGACAAGTGTCCAACAGATGTTTGACTTTTTGTAGTAAGACGGTAAGTGTTCGTATAAACGTCCATCATCGCGAAAATGAACGGCATTTCCCGTGCATTATAAACAAAACAGTGGCATCATAAGACGTCATAATAAATTGCGCTTTTTAAACTCAAATTCGCCAAGGCCCCTTGATATTAAAAATTCGATGAGATAGGTACTCGTACGAATGAACACAATTGCCGAAGGTTCCGTCTCAGGGAAGAAAATAAAGTTCAGCTCTTTCTTTCAGTTCTTTCTTTCTTTACCGGACGGTGAGCAACCCATTGCTCGCCGTCAAAAAAGCCCGTGCTTACTGTTGTTGGGAAACGCCCTGCGACTCCCAATGCCCAGGGCGTCTCCTACAGCGCAGCAGCCGAGCCACAAAGAGGAGGATGTCCTCTCCTTTCGCTGGAGTATATATAAGCTGTTGTTTCACACACGATGGGATATTTCATATTGTGTCCTGTCTCGCCTTTTGCTTGCTAATATTTCTAAGCATTCCTAATATGAAAATGAAATTAATTTGAAGACATTCCAATCTAAATAAAGTGGAAAAACAAAGGACAAAGCGTATTGGTACAGTACTTCTCATGCCTTTGTATAAACGAACTCTAAAATTATTCTGACCTTGATTATTAGATATACGATCAACGTCTGAATTTTCATTATCTGCTGCATAAATAAAAATGACGCAGAAGATCTGGTATGCTCAATGTTGCGACATTCTCTCGGTTAAATTGCTTAAATTACTTCCTAGATTAATAAAAACTGGCCACCCACAAGCAATAAAACCATTGTATACCATGGAAGTAGAATGATTTAATTCAATGAACTCATGGTTAAAAAATAATAGCTACAGGAGTCTATCTGCAAAGTTAAGCAATGTTTGCCTAGGTTACACCACGGATGGTTCCGGGGTCGCGGAACTGTACGAATTACCGTGACCCCGGAATGTAAAGGGCTATTGAAGTCTGACAGTCCCTCCCGCTCTGCCCTGGGTGGGAGGACTCATTTGATGATTTTACCACGATAAAAAAAAACCTTGCTAACCATTCAGGAATAGGGGGAATTTTACAAAAAAAAAATTAAGTAGTCCAATAGATAGATTATCAAAAAAAAATTGACCCGTATTTCTTGTTTTGTTACGTAAATCAAAATTGACGAAGTTAAAACGCTTCTAAAAATCACAACGACGTCACAGATCCCACTCCTAAAATTCAAAGAGTTTTATCTTTGTCAATAATCATAGTTTAAAAAAAAAATACGTGTTCAATATTTTTCAATACTCTCAATTTAATAAAATTAACTTCAATACTCTCTACAGGTGGCAACCATAAATAATGCACATCGATCTGTAGAAAGAGACAGGCTAGCTTTATAGAGCTATTTCTATCTCACAAAGCCCTAACCAATCACAACGAACGTCATTTAAATCCGACCAAAACAAATAAAAATGAATCATGCAGAAGTTTATGTCGTGTTTATGTCAAGGTCTCAAAAAAATAACAAAACAAATGTAACCTTGATCTAATTGACTACTGTTACAAGGGCAGTTATTGTGTCCGTTCCGTTGCCGTAGGTCAGTAAGGTAATTATAGTGACGATGTTTATGCGTTTAGTCATACGTGTGCATTTATCTCCAAAACGGTTTGACCGTTTTAGATCAATCGTTCTGTTAAGTGGTTATCGACTATGGTTTTATGATTAGATAGGCGTGGTTTATGGTATATGAACTCGCTAGGGAGCGCTGAATAAATTTTCGCATTTTTCTCGAAATGGCTTAGTCGATTTAGGTGCAGTTTTGTTATTTCAGAGAGTTATTTGGATATACTTTTTTTATTGAGAGCTTTTGTCCATATTAAGGAGTATCTTTGGAACTATTAATCCAAACCTATTTTTTATTAGGCTGCAAGTAATATTTAATTTAATATTAGAAAATCTGTCAAAATATTCTAACGAGTCGAAAAAAAGTAATAGCTTGCATGGGCAGGCGACGGTATATGACGCGGTGAATCGGGTGCCAAAATTATATGCGAACAAAATCACTAGTGTGTGCATGTGATTTTGTTTTTGTGTATGGCTTGTTAGAACATTGTAACAGCTCCTCTAATATTAAATTAAATATTATATTTGGTACGTATGGAGAGTACGTCCTATTGCGACCTACACTGACCTACCTACTCGTATTTAATAGATAAAAAAATTAAAAAGTGCATTTAAAGGCAATTTCACACAGACCATCCATATAAGCTACTGGAGGTGATGTTCAAACCGTATACCTAGTACCGTTTTGACGGGTCCGTCGCTAATATGTCGGATCCGAAATACTGTTGTGTGTGAGCTTGCTCATACAGCAACATACATCAACGAATGAAAATGTACCTGTAAAATGGAACTCTGTGTAATCGAGCACTAAGATGCGTTAAGAACTTCTTTATCAACATATTCTTATGCTCCTTAGGTGACGACAGTGGACAAATACCAGGGACAGCAAAATGACATAGCGCTGGTGTCCCTGGTGCGGACCCGTGCCGTTGGCCACGTCAGAGACCTCCGTCGGCTCATAGTGGCAGCTTCCAGGGCACGCCTGGGCCTCTATATCTTCGCCAGAGCCAACCTCTTCAGGAACTGCTTTGAACTACAGCCCACATTTAATCAGGTAAGATATCCAGACGTACTTCTTTCTTAAATAGCGTTGGGGAAAAATATCCAATATGTGGATGCCTCAAGATGGTGGACGCCGCCGAGGTCGGCCCAAAAAGAGGTGGCGAAATGACCTGAACGCTTACTGTGATTTGCTGTTAAAAATGGTGCTTGAAAAGAGTAGGTGAAAGGATATGGGGGAGGCGGGAAAGGGAATGAAATTAATCATGACAGGCCTGTTGGTCTAATGGTTAGTGACCCTGACTGCTATGCCGGAGGTCGTGGGTTCGATTCCCACCCAGGACAAATGTTTGTGTGATGAGCACGATCATTTTGTTCTGTCTCTGGGTGTAATTTATCTATAATATGTATGTATTTAGAAATATATAAGTATGTTTATCAGTTGTCTAGTACCCATAACACAAGCTCTACTTAGCTTGGGACTAGATGGCGTTGTGTGATAGTTGTGGAATAAAAAAAAAAAAATCAACACCAATTAAAAACCAAATAATCTTTAATGACACACAAATCACTAATTAAAACCAGCACTAAACACTATTCACCACTAAAACACACTAAAAAGTCACTCGAAGATTTTCACTTCGAGCTCACTTTCAATGGATGGATGAGAACTCTTTCACGCAAAAACTACTGAACACAGAGTATAATTTTTATACCGATTCCATATTCTCGTGGGATAATTTTTAGGATATAGCGGGCCTTTGGCCTCTCCCTCCTCTTCGGGATGTTATGTATGAGAAGGAAAATATTTAGTGTTCATTTCGCGGAATTAAGACTAAATATTTTTCGTAGCATTTAATGCCATGGTTTATCAATCATAATATTCACAATGGGTTTTCCCAGAAATTCTTGGAAACATCTATGAATTTTTCGACCCCGTGAAGAGGAAAATGGCTTGTTTAAAAATAAAACTTTTAATCGAAATTCAAGATAAATTGGAATGTTGCCCGATGCTAGAAGCAATAAATACCCATGTCAATCAAAATAGAGAATCTTGAATGATTTACGAACTGCTATTTAGTAATGCAGGGTATTTTTGTGTACTGGGGATTTTTTATGCTATGTCAGAAATAGAACGGCAGACGATCTCCGGCCACCCTAGGCGCAGGCATGCGGGCGGCGATTAATGGGCGACTCGCTGTCAGACCATGGACCATGCCCGGGTCGACGGCGTGTTGTGTTCCACGCGCGCCTCTAGGAGTGTCAGCATAGTGACGGGGCCCCCTGTAGAGGGCCAAAGCCTGCCGGGGTCGCGGAACTCACGAATTACCGTGACCCCGGAACGTAAAGGGCTATTGAAGGACACCGTGGATTTATTCAGTACGAGTCTGACAGTCCCTAACGCCCTGCCCTGGGTGGGAGGACTCGTTTGATGATTATATCACGCTAAAAAAATGTCACACACCATCCACAATATAACACATAACACATCCATCCATAAATATAAATTTAAAAAACCACTTCAAAACGGAGGAGGTTCTCAATTCCGTCGGTTTTTTTTTATGTATGTATAGCCTAGCACTGGGGCACGAACGCTCATAGATTGTATACCTGTTAGAAGCGCTAGTGAGTTTCGCGTGAACTCGACTAATACTTATTAGTGTTGGGATTCCAACATAGATAGCTCAGGATAGCTCGTGTTAGCATTTACATGTACTGACCAGTTTCCGTCCCATCTGGGACTACCCCCACTGATCTCAAGAACTGTGCCTACACACATATGATGAATTTCGCAGCTTGTGGAGCGTCCTCTCGAGTTGGAGTTGGTGCCGGGCGAACGCTGGCCAGCACAGCGTGGCATAGCCGCAGTCGTGCCCGACGCCATGACACTGCGCATCCGAGACATGCCGCACATGGCCCAGTACGTCTACGATATGTATCTCGACCGTGTGCGACAGTGTAAGGACCAGTATGAGGTAAGATTCATGAAGTTTAATACTTTTAGCTGTGGAGCTCTGCAAAAAAGCGGAGAGCGTCTTCTAAGCGAACTGTAAGCGAGGCGGCGAAACGGAGAAAGAAAGAATATTAACCAACAGGATCGCACCAAATCTCCGCTCTTTTTCAATTGTGCAATTCTCTAAGGCGCGACCACACAGAGCGAGCAGCCGCATGAATGCGCCGAATGAGCGCGGTAGCATATCATCGTGAACATGCCACGCGTGGCAAGCCCAAGCTATTATGTCCGTTCGTTCAGTTGCGAATTAAGACATCATGGTACAACACGTACGTGTTGCGAGAGAGATATTAATTTCAAACAGTGATCATTATCCATATTTTACTCGTATTATGAGTAAAATCAATGTTTCTCAACCGAGGCACTAAACAATATACGCGAGCGGCCAGAGTGCGTCCGGCAAACGACTGAGGCGCCTTTGATCAAAACAAAAAGCCAAAAAGCTCGGTCGCTCGCCCGCGCGATTGCGCGTCCACACTAACCGAGCTGCTTCGGCGGCAAATGCCTCGCGAGGCTTCTGGCTCTGTGTGGACGCGCCTATTGGTGAATATTTCTCCGTTTCTCTGCTCCGCAACCTCGCTCTGCTCCTGTGGACACACCATTGATATAATCACCACTTACATCATCACAATAAAAACGTTTACAGCGACGAAAAATCGATCCAACTATGTCTCACATCTAGCAAAATAATTTCTCTATTTTCATCGGTTGGCTCGGTCACCTGAATGGTGTTATATTAAATCTATGTCTGTGCAGCGTTCCCAAGGTGTGTGGTCTGCGCCAGGCACAGCACGCGCGTCTCGTCCTGCGCACGCGCCACCAGCTCAACACGCACACCCGGGTGCTAACGACAGCGACGACGACGAGCCCCCCGCCCCCGCTACGACGCCCACCCCCGCTACCTTCCAGCCCACCGAGATAGTCAACGAAATCGTTGACGCCCCCACTGAATCTACTGATACTTCTTAATTTTTTAGATTTTGATTAAGTAAACAATTAAATAAATAAGTTCTTGAAAATATTGTTTTTTTTTCTATGAAACCTTGTATCCACCTTCTTAGGGTTTCCGGTTCATCTCAAGTAGGTAAATTTTGTCCCTTTTTACAGTTCTATACATCGTCATGAAACTTCCAAATTAGAAATTAAATAATAACAAACACTTGACACTACTTGAAAGAGTTTTTATAATAATATATGGGTATATGGCATATGTAATTAAAAATATGTAGTAATATAATTAAAACAACGATCAACTGATTTCCGAACGAAATAAGTTGATGTTCAATATTTATCGAATTAAGGGTGTGCGTTACCCCAACAAGAAAGTATCTCCTAGAGTTATATGAGTAGAACGTATAGTTTGTGCCTTATCTGCTGTAAATGTGCCCCCACATAAAAAATGTGTGCCCCCTGTCGTTTCGAAAAAAAATCGAAAAAACGATTCTTGCTGGGGTAACGTTTTTCTAGCAGGAAAATTCTAAACGAATGATCGGAGAGAGAAAAACTGTGCATGGCCAGATAGCTTATATGTGTGCCAAAATGTGCCCCCAAAAATAAAATCTGTGCCCCTTCAGATTTTCGAGATATTGCATTTCCTGCTGGAGTAACGTTTTGATGAATAGTATATCTCAAAAACCATTGCATGTGCCCCTGTAAAATAAACATACGCGAGTAGCTCTTAATGTGTGCCCCTTTGTGCCCCAATTAGATTTTAGAAAATATTTATAGTTTTCAAGTTATCGCGGTTTTATAAAAACCCGAAAAAACATCGCAGCGCCTAAATGAGACAAGGCATAACTTCGCTGAAAACTGTATTCGGTCCTTCTTGACGCTAATAATAACCATACAAAGTTTCAAAAATGTTCATGCATGCGTTTTTGAATAATCTTGCTAAAAGTAAAAACGATGGTGTCATAACTTTGACGGAAAAATACAAGGAACTGGCACAATCCCAGATGTGTAGGTGTAAACCAAAATCTTGTGCCTTTAGTCAAAAATATATGGTGAAAATATTGAGCTTCAAATGTTACGCATTAAGTAAATATAAACAAAAAACCAAAATATGTAAACAACGGCGGGTTATCCGACCAAATCTGAATGACTACTAAAAAGCGACGGATTCATACATATCGATGACCTTCTTTACTTTACTCACTAACCGGTTCACACGTGTTGTGCCTGAGTACACTGAAGTAGAAAAGTAATAACTAATAAAGTTGTTATTAGATTATATTGTAATAGCTGTTTCTATGACCTTACACATGATTAAGTACATTTATAAGAGCCATTTTCAAATAAAATGTACATGTGACTAACATGCTCAAAATTTAAATAATAATGACTACACAACGTGCAAATAATTTCTAATATTTATAGGTAGGAAATTTGATCTGTGATTTGATGCAATAATTACTTTAAGAATTAAAATTAAGGGAATAAAAATAATAATTTCCACATCAACAAGCTGTTTCATTTATATAGGCACAAGGTGCATTTAATATATTTTTTAATTAGCCCTCAAAACTTTTGGACGCGACTGTACGGACAACAGCTTAGGTATAATACGTCCAGTAAAGAAGGTCCTCGTTAAGTATGAATCCGTCGCTTTTTAGTAGTCATTCAGATTTGGTCGGATAACCAGCCGTTGTTTACATATTTTGGTTTTTTGTTTATATTTACTCAATGCGTAACATTTGAAGCTCAATATTTTCACCATATATTTTTGACTAAAGGCACAAGATTTTGGTTTACACCTACACATCTGGGATTGTGCCAGTTCCTTGTATTTTGCCGTCAAAGTTATGACACCATCGTTTTTACTTTTAGCAAGATTATTCAAAAACGCATGCATGAACATTTTTGAAACTTTATATGGTTATTATTAGCGTCAAGAAGGACCGAATACAGTTTTCAGCGAAGTTATGCCTTGTCTCATTTAGGCGCTGCGATGTTTTTTCGGGTTTTCATAAAACCGCGATAACTTGAAAACTATAAATATTTTCTAAAATCTAATTGGGGCACAAAGGGGCACACATTAAGAGCTACTCGCGTATGTTTATTCTACAGGGGCACATGCAATGGTTTTTGAGATATACTATTCATCAAAACGTTACTCCAGCAGGAAATGCAATATCTCGAAAATCTGAAGGGGCACAGATTTTATTTTTGGGGGCACATTTTGGCACACATATAAGCTATCTGGCCATGCACAGTTTTTCTCTCTCCGATCATTCGTTTAGAATTTTCCTGCTAGAAAAACGTTACCCCAGCAAGAATCGTTTTTTCGATTTTTTTTCGAAACGACGGGGGGCACACATTTTTTATGTGGGGGCACATTTACAGCAGATAAGGCACAAACTATACGTTCTACTCATATAACTCTAGGAGATACTTTCTTGTTGGGGTAACGCACACGAATTAAGGTTGCAAATAAATAATTACTGAATTTCTAAATATTCTAATCAAGCTTTAAAATAGTTCTACTGTACAGGAGTTGTTTTTTTTTATTGTTTTATTACTTATTTAACAACAGTTTATGACGATCTGTTATTGGTCAATAATGGCGGTAATATTTGTTGGAAGCGGTACAATTCTAAGTTTATAAAAATAGATGTACCCTCACATTCATGGTTGGAGTCCGGAGTGCTATAAAAGTCCGGTTAAGCAGCCCACAACCTCTTCTAGGTTGACCTGGGAGATGCCATTAAAAAAAAAACATTCAAGGTCATTACGCTGCAACTGTTTAATGAGATAAGTCGTGCTCAGAGTGGTGTTCTGTTTATTTAATGTGATAAAATAATAGAGAATCCAAGTGTGTGATGCTGGAAGTTATACTGAATGAAAATGTAAGTTAGTTGACATTTATTATGATGAGAATATTGCTGTTAATTATGTATTTCTATAATGTGTGTTGCCGTGAAGTTACTTCTTCATTTTTCTTCACGAAAATCTTGACTTATGCTTTTCTTTATAAACCCATTTCTATACACAAGTTCTTGGAGATACATACAGTAAATAAATAACATTAACCATCCTGATATCTAAAACTTGATAATTAAGTAGATATTTATAGAAATACAACAGTATACAAATCCTATTTAACGTTAACGCGTTAAGACGCGGGTTCAAATCCCACTTGCAACTGAATTTTTCACAAACATACGGCTATGTGCGAGTATAAAAGCGTTCAAGTAGAAACTCGTGTTTGCTTGCTTTATGACGTAGGACGCCGCGGTTGCCATAAACGTAGAAAACAATTGATACTATTCGAACAAAACTGATAGGATGCAAGGAAGCTGCGTAGAAATCCGTGGTTGACGCAGGGTTGTACTCCGAGGACTCCATCTCCGTAAGATGTGAAAACAATTGGCACTGCACAGCACGCACGTGTTTATTTGAACGAGGCCTAAGGAGTTATATGCGAGAATCTACCTCATTACCCACACAAGTTTGGGGCTCGCGGGACTGTCTTATCAGAACCTAGAACATAAAGGGCTTTTGAAGAACACCGTGGATTTTAATGAATGGCTATCAGTCCGGCCCTGTGTGGGAAGACTCATTTGATAATTGTACCACGATAAAAAAATATCCACAAGTTTGTTATGGCGCGGCGCTACCTAATTTAACCACGAACACGCCAAAATACAGAGGGTTACATGATTGTTTAAGGAATGATATGCCTAAAGCCACATTAGCCACAAGTGTATCATCGAGCTACCAAATTTAACCACAGGCACATGACTAGGTACTTGTGAAATAACTTGTGGATGAATTGGTAGATTCTAATCTACCACATTACTGCGCTACCAAATGTAGCCTATGTACGACAGAATACAAAGCACCTACGTGTTTTTGGAGTCGTATGCCCGAATCATGATGCAGTACTACCAACTGGGATCCAAATAAAACTCGTTACAATACAAATGCTTCGTGTTCTTCGTGCAATGCAAATAATCTAGTGCGTGCGCATTCCGATGGTGTAATAGTTTACTTGGCTACCAGAATAGGGTATTCTACTGCATAAAAAAATGGAAAATCTGTTTAAACCGTCAAGAATTTTGAAAAATAATGGACACGTGTTTTGTTTTTTTTTAAATCAATGAATATTGACAAAGATAAAACTTTTCCAAATTCGGGAATGGGAGCTTGTGACGTCAAACCGCTTGTAAAATTGTGTCGATCGAGTGAAGTTTTGTGATTTTTAGAAGCGTTGTATGTCCGTTAATTTTGGTTTACGTAACAAAAGAAAAAATCCCGTATTTTTTCTTTCTTTATCTTATAATCTATATTTCGGAGTAATATATTTTTTTGAGTAAAATAGCCTATTATGTTATTAGAAGTACCTATTTATTGAAGATTTTGTGACATTATTTTTATCTGATTTGAACATAAATTGCTAATATAGATCACACGGCTGCCAATCTTGAATCGAACTGGACTGGCCAGATCTTTTGCAAGTTTTAGGAACTGTGAGGTAAAGTAGCCACAGTGAGTCTTTGACGACGTGTTTCAGGTTCGATACTCACACGGAAGAAATTTTTGAATGGCCTAACAGAGGTAGTTAGGAGGAGATTGCGGTATAGAACTTCCCTTGTTACGTCGTAAGAGGCGTGGAACTACATGCAAAGGATAATAATAATAATAATAGTGAGTCCTCCCACCCAGGGCAGGGCGGGAGGGACTGTCAGACTTGTACTGACTAAAATCCACGGTGTCCTTCAATAGCCCTTTACACCCCGGTACGTAATCCGTTAGTCCCGCGACCCCGCCCTCATCACCCCTGGACCGAATTAGTGGGGCCGGAAGGGCCCGCCTTCTGCCGACGTGCCGAGGCCACCGACTACCTCTAATATGATTATATGATATTAATTGTCATGTACATATGTATGTTGTCACATACATACATTCAAATCAACAATGGTTAAATGTTATCTGATCGCATAACTGTTTAAAATGCAGACTATCACGCAGACGGCTTGCTTGAATTATTTATTTTAAACATACAATATGAATTCTGAGCGGGATTTATTTACCTGAGTACTACAGAATAATGGCAACATAAATAAATAACACGTCAATGTAAAATAAATGATTTTATTAACATCGGTTATACAAAAATAATTCTTAGTTTTATACATAGGGTCATTGATCATAAAATGTCCAGATTCCGTGTTGAAAACAAAATTTTATGATTTTCGTGAAGCCACTTTTTATAGATGTGTGAGCGCCAAGGTTACTTTAAATGTAATTCCTTGGCGTGTGAACGAACGACGCGACGGTGGAAATTTCTCAATTTTTAAAAATTCTTTTTCCTTTTTTTGGCTTCAATTGGCTATTTGACAGTAGCTATAAAATAACAAATATAATTAGTCCGTCATTTAGAGTTAAAATAATAACGGACACGTATTTTTTCTTTTGTAAAATCAATGAATATTCACCAAAATACAACGCATCAAAACTCGAGAGTGGGGGCTCGTGACGTCGGAATTCAATAGAAATTGTACTAAATTGTGACGTATTGCCATTAATTTGAAAGCATCGTATCTCAGTCAATTTTGATTTACGAAACAAAAGAAAAAAAACGGGTCGAATATTTTTTGATAATCTAAGTATCGGAATAATTATAATATTTCAGTAAATAGCCAATTCTTAGTAGCCATCTGGACATCCTAAAATTCCAAACCTCTTTTGAAAATTAGAAAAGTCCTTCAATTTCTCCTGTCTTCGTGTTCAGGTCGATGTCGTAGATGCTGGGCCTGGTGGGGAGGCCGGGCATCTTGGAGATCTCTCCCACCATTGGGACCACGAAGCCAGCGCCGACAGATGCGAAGATTCCGTTGATCTTGAGGGTAAAGCCAGTTGGAGCGCCCTTCACTGCTGGGTCACCGGTCAGTGAGTTCGAAGTCTTGGCCATGCAGATCGGGAACTTGTCGTAGCCCTGGAAAATGGTGATAAGACGGGTAAGGTACTAAGCATTTATTATTCTTTCTGAAGACTTATTACAAGTTACCAACTGCAGAAGATCTAATTTTATACGAAAACAACTTAATAAAAAACAAGAGTCAATATACTCGTTAATATTCGTTTCGATATTGAACCAACGATCTCTTGCGAAGGGGTGAGATTGTTCAACCATTGGCCTATTTTTGTTGGTCAATTATTTAAAGTCAATAGACTATAGAAACTCATAGACAGTCATCAGGTTTAGGACAAAGCTATACACTGGCGGTACTTCCTTCAGTGTCTTAATAAAACTCGATGACCGTATCCTAATCCGTTTAGCGACTATGATAAGAAGAATATATACCGTAGGTTTTTACGTACATCTGGCTTGAAACATTATTCAATCATCCTATTCACCATGACCAAAATGTTCCACCAGGTTTTTCCCACTTTAACATCCAATACATCAATCAACATCAATTACTAGCACCAATTTAGAAGTGAGCAAAACTACAGCTATCTACTTATATGATTACTTTATGAAAATAGTAGGTATTATAAATAAAAAACGAATTGAAAAACATGTAGGTAATCCCTTGAAAACCATTTCTCGAAGTCAAATTCAATGCATTTATTTGTGAACTAAGTGTATAAATTGTGTATGTTAGGTAATGTTAGTAGATACTATTGTTATAATTGCCTAGTATTTTATACCCCTTATCTGCTTACGAAATTTCACCTAAATCCGTTCAGCAGTTTTTGTGTGAAAGACTCACAAGCATCCATCGATCCTCACCAACTTTCAATGTAACGTAAGTATGTATGTAACGCATAAGTTACCTACTTACATAATATTAGATAGTTACAATATAAAATTCCGGAATTAAAACATGAAATATCATGGATTTCCGCAAAGTAACGCCTGATTTTATAACTTTTTTTAGTTACAATGTTCAAATTCAAGAGAAATTTTAACGTTTAACGTGTTTTCCCATTCGTAAGCGAGCGAGCGATTTATCAATGGACAACGTAACAACAAAACCATTCATACTGAGTGACGTAATACAGTTTAAAGAAACAGACAACTGACTTCATTCACGTAACACGTGATCATACGATTAGCGTTATCAAGATAAATTATCCGTATTAGCACGAGAGGCGCCTCAAAGAGCTGTCAGTACAATGACGGGCCCCCTTAGAAGGCCAAAGCCTGCCGGGGTCGCGGGACTAACGAGCTACCGTGACCCCGGAACGTAAAGGGCTGTTCAAGGACACCGTCGATTTTAAACGGTACAAGTGTGCAATTACAGTGGGTGGGTCACGAAACAGACTAGATTTCCGCTCACCCGCCCCTCCTGCATTTGGTGCACCTTAGTCAAAAACTATGTGTTTGCGTTACCCGCCAGCGGATTCCGCTGCCCGCCCCGCTGCCACTGTAATTGCACACTGACAGTCCCCCCTGCCCTGCCCTGGATGGAAGGTCACATTTGATGATTAAGTGGACTCATTTGATGATTTTATTTTACCACCCCCGAGCCCGAGACCCCGAGAGACGAACGAAAAATTACAAACATTTCCTTTTGGCTGATTATTTTAATATCACGTTAGAGTAGGTTACCATGGTTACCAACGGGCCTTAGCGAATATAGGTAACTAACTAACGGCAGACTCTCCAAATCAACTAAAGTGACTTGTGACTAAATACTGAAAAAATTGTCTCAATTTCAGCTTGCAATTTTACTCGTTCACCTCCTGTACTATATGGGGAAAATTGGATTACAATGGAATGACGGGATTCCCCAGTGGCGCCCACAATTACTGTCTGTTCGCCCCCTATTATATTACAATGACTAGCGATAGGTGGGCATGTACCAGGCACTTATCATTCGGAGAATAAATGATACTAAATCTACGAGGAAAATAGTTAAAAAAATTGATCACAAAAAGTGACAACAGATCTTTAGGTGCTAGGTTCATTTCTGAGGTAATGCAAATTGTTATTGAGTTGTTTCTTTAAGAATTATTCAGCAGCAGCCACGAAAAACAATTGACCATTTTTTTTTAATGTAAATCTATATTTTTAAATAAAAAAGTTTATATTACAGATTAGATAAAAAAGTACTAACCTTATTAGTGAAGTCTTTAATCTTTTCAAGCACTTCATCAGTGTATTCCACTTGTCCTGCGCCGTACATCTCCTTAGCAATGCGCTGGATCTTCTCCTGGATGGACAGCTGTAGTGGGTACAGGAATTCGAACTTGGATTTGGAGTCGCAAGCATCAATGACGGCATCTGCGAGCTCCAGGGCTCCGAGGCCACCCTTGGCCCAGTGGTCGCACAACACGGCCCTGAACGCGCCGTTCTTGAGCGCAAAGTCTTTCACCATATTCAGTTCAGCAAGTGAGTCGTTGCTGTAAAAGGGAAATTTTGTCAATTATGTTTGCCTCGTTGGGAATTATACCCAGATGTTGCTTTTGAAAAAACATTACGAGAGCAGATAGCTACTGAGCCAGGTGGCCAAAATTAGTAGAATTAAAATATCCGTATGAACTTCTATCAGCGCGAGGGCCTCAGCATTAGTGGTAGACAGAAATAACACTCAAAAAGGTTATGTTTTCAATTTATCGATTTTTTTATCGATTCTGAACTATCTCTGGTCCGTCATCTTAAAGAATCGGCAAATAGGCAAATTCGGTAGTTGATTGGTTACAGAACCATTAAATTATATTATTATTTTTCAGCGTAAGTATCTAACAACTCACCCGTGTTTGTTGATAGCTACAACTACCGGCACGCCGAACTTGTTCCCGTTGCTGATGTGTTTGCCCAAGTTGCACAGACCTTTGCTCAAGAGTTCCAAATTTTCCTGAAAACCAAATTTAAACCTGATTTAGATGACCTTAAGAAGCTTGTGCCTGAATTAAAACAATAGTTTGGGTTACTCTCGAAGGGCACTAATGAAGTGGAGTGATTTTGGCGATTTTAATCCCCTTTATCTAGGGGGTGATAAAGGGGATTGATATGTAAAACCAAGGACCAAAACTGGCTTTAATGTCCTAGCAATGAAAACAACAAAAAAAGAATTATCCATATTGGTTGACCCGCTCTCAAGATTTGCGCTCAGCAATACATTAGCCATTTATTTTATTACATAGAAAGAAAATATAGGCATTTGCCCTGCAACGGGATGACGCAATATCAGAAGATATAAGTACATTTACACATCATGAAAAATACTGGCATTCAGCTCCACCTAGTTACTGAAAAATAGAGCTGGGAAAAACCTGTTGATGATGAACCAGATTTAGATCCACATCATGGTGGTGCCGGCTAGCTCATAAATGCACCATAAAATTGTGAGTTAACCTCATATTACGAGGGACCGTCAAAGCTCCAAGTTTATGACCAATAAAGCCAGAACTGACTCTGATAAAAATAGTAGTTTGCGTCATTCATCTTTCTCTGTGTTGCTAAGAGCATCATTCCATCGGTTCTGTGTTTGATGATCTGTTATGGGTTATTTGAAACGTAATTTTTAGGTGAGAATCAGGGACAAATCTAATTACATTTATGTTGCAGGAACTCAGACCTTTTTTGTCGTGTTATATTCATCAAATGAATCCTCCGGGGTGGGACGGGAGGACTGCCAGATTCGTACTAACTAAAATCCACGGTGTTCCCTCAATAGCCTTCTATGTTCCAGGGTTAAGGTTACCTGTTAAAACAGTCCTGCGACCCCGGGAGGATTTAGCCTTCTATGGGGGCCCAATCAGATTGCTGAGAGCTCTTTGAGGCGCGCTTGAAACATGACGCGCCATCGACGCGGATATGGTCCACTAGCACTTTGCCCGCGACTTCGTCCGCGATAATTGATAAGATATTCCATACAAACAAAATTCCCCCTTTTCACCCCCTTAAAGGTTAAGTTTCCAAAAACCCCTTCTTAGTGCTCCTATACATTATAATAGGAAGCCGTGTGCAAAATTTCACATTCCTAGCCCCAGTAGTTTCGGCTGTACGTTGATATGTCAGTCAGTCAGTTCTCCTTTTATATATATATATATATATAGATAGATGATCGGACGGCGAGTCACCTGCGAGGAATTTAGGTCTCGAGCTTTCCTCCTTCAAGATAAGTATGATGTGATCTGTGTTACCTGCACGTATACGTCGTGGAGTGGCGTGCCGGGTGACACAGGCGGCCCCCCGCCGTGCATCTTGAGCGCGCGCACGGTGGACACGATGACCGCGCAGTGCGGGGTGTCGCCGCTCGCACGACACTTGATGTCGAAGAACTTCTCCATTCCTGAGAATACCATGAGTTTTTTTAAATCCGTCGAAACTAACTTGACAACGACTTGACATTTTACGAAGTAAGAATTTAGAATGATTTTTGTTTGACCGTAACGGGTGAAGTGGTTGGCAAGCCACGTATCCAAATATTCATTGAATATGCAGTAGTCAAGCTACACCATAAAGCCTTCGTGTCCCTTACAAGTCTTCGCAAGTATTAATCTTGTAGTTACGGTCACTACTCTTACTCGTTACGATCTAGCTAATATTATTGTACCGTACTCCATGTTTAAAATACCGAATATTATGGCCCTAAAATGTGTCTAGTGCTGAGATCAATAGCTTCTCCTTATGAGAAGGAATCTTGAATGATTGTTGCTTAATTTCAAGCTGATATGAAGCAGATAAAACGTACTTTCTGCAGAATTTAGATTCCTTAATTAGAAGTCACAATTAATCCAATAAATATAAAAAAGGTTGTTTTGCATTTCCGATAAATCAAGCTAGATTTAAAATCTGGCAATCAATACTATACGATGACTTCGAATCCAGAACTCACAGCTTCAACAAAATAGGTCTTACCAATATCAGAACCGAATCCAGCTTCCGTGGCAACATATCCGCTCTCTCCAGCCAGTTTCATGGCGATCTTGTCGGCCAAAATAGATGAGCAGCCGTGGGCGATGTTGGCGAATGGACCAGTGTGGACCAGCACTGGAGTACCCTCCAGGGACTGCATCAACGTTGGCTCGAATGCATCGCGAAGGAGGACGAGTAGAGCTCCGGTCATACCCTGTGAAATAAGCCAGTTTGAGTACCTATGCGTGGGTATTATTCATAGACTTGAAAAATAGACTGCACCTCCCTAACCAACTGACAAATAAAATTGTCCCCCCCTTAGAAAGAGAAGAACACAAGTATTTGCAAAGACTTTTAAGCAAATAATTATTTTCATCTCTTTTAAGAGCCTATGGTCAATGTTAGGCAGTTATTACTCAGTCCATCTTTTATTACTACTCTAATCTTGTATTACTTAACCAACATAACTGGAGACATAGTGTGGCGCTCCAAACTTCCAAATTTCAGCCGCAAGTCAAGTTGTGTTGATTAGGCACATACGCAGTCTTTTGTTAAGTAATGTATCGTGTAATGTAACACGCAATGTGGTTCTTCGTATTCACGTAAAACTGATCTCTGGATAAGAATATATGGGGGCACTAATTCGGTGGGCATCGACACGATCTGTGCATAGAATGCTCTTTTTCACTATCCAAACGCAGAATTTGCGTTACATTACACGATACGATACATACGCATAATTCAAGCCTGAACGTGACTCAAGCTAAGAAAACAATGAGACAAAGGATAATTTAATTTCATGCTCGACGGAGCCAACGACAAACTACATTAAACAATTGGTCTTGGCTTATTTATAGATCTTTAAAAGCCATTACGGGTCGTCAGAAGCTGGAAAATCTATAATCCTGCTTGTGTATATGAAGTTTATTGAAATCGCTTCAGTCACTTTGAAAAATAAGGAATCGAAGGTTTGTACGCATGAAATGCCGTTCCGCATACACGCTTAAGTAGTTTTGAGAGGCTTTGATGGTAATATACTAATATTATAAAGCTAAAAAAATTAGTTTGTTTGTTCGTTCAGTTGAACGAGCACTATAATCCTACACACTATGAAACATAACGCTACGACCAATAGAAGCAGAGCAGCTGAGGTCAAACCACGGGGAATAGTTATAACATGAAGACTCAAGTGTCCTTACCAAATCATCAGCAGTAACAGGGTTGCCACTCTTGTCGAGTGCCACCACCATGCTAGCGAGCCTCTCCTTGATATCATCTACATCCTTGCCGAGCGCGAGGATAGCCATGATCTCTGAAGCCACGGAGATATCGAACGCGGTCTCACGGGTAAAACCTTTCTCTGTAGGGGACTGTCCCACAGTGATCTTACGGAGGTATCTGTCGTTGAGGTCCACAACTGGAAAGAAAAATTAAAAATATTTAAAAAAAAAAACATTTTTCGTCGTATCACAAAAAATTAAACATCTGTTGGACACTTGTCCAAAAACACTGTCAACTGTAAAATTGCATTCGACGTTGATATAAGGGTCTTACAGTTATAATTTTAAACGCTGTTGTGACAGCGTTTGTAAATAATTTCAGCTTGATACCTCCACGCGTTCCTGAGAAAAAAATAGTCTTGACAGACGACAACAAAGTGATGCTATAAGGGTCTCATTTTTTCTTTTGAGATACGGTACCGTAAAAACAATGTTAATAAAAAGATGAGTTCATATTCTATTCTTCACAGTTCCCCGGAGGTTGAGTCAGGGTTTTTTTTTAAATACAGTGTCTTTTATCATCAATCTTCATATTCATGAATTGGAACCCGGAGTACTTTTTAGAACAAATTGGGAGTCTCTGAGATCATGTTCACAATGAAATTAATTTATTGCAATTTAGGTCAATGAAATAATGAAATATCTATTTATTTGTCTTATAAAGTGGGTTTTGAATTGTTTCTCGTTAGATTTTCCCGTGGCTTTGCTCAAGTTACTTTTCGAATTTGATAATCAATTCGGTGGCACGTAGCGCCATCTACATAAGATTACATTATCATAAGAACGTTATAAAGATGATATTTATTTTTATTTTGGTGTCCTTTTAAACGCGTGTAGCTTGGTTTAAGCATGGATTAAGTCAAGTAAACTACGAGTATATCGGTCTAAATATGAATGCGAATCTATGGCCCATTATTCCATTAATTTTGGAGTTTCCAACTTTATTACGACTACATTAGGTCCCAAAAATAAAAGCTTCTTGGAACACGTAATTTAACGATGAGTTTTAACTATTTATCTATTTACTAGTATCTTCGTAGATCTGATTATTATCTTTAGACAAGAAGAACGGTCTGTTGATCGTAACTTCTGAAGCTTATGGAAGATGAGGTCTACGCCTGCGGGTATTGTGCAGCAATATCATCGACAAACAAACTCACTTCTATTCCACAGGCGAAAACTATAGACCTTACTAAAATTATGTTTAGACTTTTAAAGAGACTGTGACCTCTTGCAATTTTTTCTAATATATTAATAGTGTTATTTTTTAAAATGGGGGTGTTTAAAGAAGTGTGACATTAGGAATGTCGTCGCTAATTAGGCAACTCAATGATCTTACTATAAAATGATTTCAAAGCTACGAAAATCTAATTTAATAGTTTGTGTGTGTTGGGTTTTCAGGCCTAAAATAAAGTGTGTTTTAGAGAAATTGTGTTTTGGAAAATACCCAGTTAGAAAAACCTACCTCGATTCCACATAATCTTCGAAGTATCAATGTTGAGCCTCGCGAACTTGGACTTTTCTCCCTCTGTCAACGTATCAGGGTCGGTCTTCGTGATACCCAATCTCTTCAGCCTCCTCAATTGTATCGGGGAGAACTTCCTGACGCCCTTGACCTTAGGCACCAGTCTGTCGAACAGAGGGCCATCCTTCTGGGTGAGCTCGTGGAAGATCCTCGCGTCCATTTGTGCAGCTAGCAAGTTGTTTGCTGCTGTCACTGCGTGGATGTCGCCTGTTAAGTGAAGGTTGAACTCCTCCATAGGAATAACCTGGAAATAAGAAAGATAGGGGTTATTGCAGACTCGCTCTGTCGCTCCATTTAAAATACTGATATCCAGCTGCATCTGGTTTGACTGGAAGCCGACCCCAATATAGTTGGGAAAAGGCTAGGCAGATGAGGGGTTATTGCAGACTGCTCCATTAGTATGGACACCATTGCGACTGCTGAGAAAGAGGTTTTGGGTTTGATTCTCGGATCGGGCAAAATGTTATTAGGTGCGAACATCCTCTTTTTTTTCGAAGTTGGTTAAAATAAGTTGTGTTATATTATTCTAGACTGTTTCGCTGGTTTGGGCGCCATCGCGACTACTGAGCAAAAGGTAATAGGTTCGATTTCTGGATCGGATTGTAATTTACTTATGAATTTTTCAGTAGCAGTTATTAGTCTAAATTTGTGCCCGGTTTGTGTAAAGCCAAGATTACAGGCGTGATGAATGTAAACTTCATTAAACTGTGAATTATCAATATTATCAAATGCTATAAAACTGCGAGAAATTATTTCCATATTCGGCTTGCAATGAAAGAATTACGTAATATTAAGATATAGGGGTCAGAAGGCAGTTACTGTTACTTTTGATAAAATAGTCAAACATATTAATGAGTAAGTAATAAGAAAAGTAATTTTTATCGATATTGACCCGGTGGTCAACATCGATAAAAATTACAGCCAAGTTAATAAGATTAACTTAAGCGTCTACAAAATTAAATGTGTTTTTGTCAAATAATTACAATTATTGATTATTTTAAAGAAAATTATGGCGACAGGATTGGTCTATAATCGAGTAAAAGCAGTTTCTTCTCTCACATATTAATGTTGCTCCTTCACTGTCACCTGTGATGTAAAGTTTAAGATTCGCCCGTCAATGAGCACTTTTAAACACCGGTATTCAGACTGTACAGGTTAGACTGGGTGCCAGCTTGTGAAAAAGGCAGATGATCATCATTATAGGACATACCTGTGAATACCCGCCACCAGCAGCGCCGCCCTTGACTCCGAAGGTGGGTCCCTGGCTGGGTTGGCGCATGACAGCGAAAGAGTTGCGACCACGGTGCGCAGACAACGCCTGCACCAGACCCAGAAGGGTTGTACTCTTACCCTCACCAAGGGGCGTCGGGGTGATACTGTAGGAGAGAAAATTAGGTAACATAAGTAAACCTATAATTGTCAGTGGCAAGCCTGCTTCACTGTTGACCACTTAATTGCTTACCAGGAGCAATAGCGGTCCAATAACGCGAGAGTATTCTTAAATAAAATAAAAAAATAGCTTTGGCAAACGGGTTTGATGGCATGGTAGTCGATAATAATGTCACGGGAACGTTGTGAGGACATAAAAGATAGCGATAAGTGTCTTTATTAGATTTTCAACTTTTTACTCTAGAGCATAAAAGTGAAAATAATTAAAACTGTTGTTTCGCTGACGATGTGAGCTACGAGCTCGTATGTAAGTTTTCAGAGCTTAATTTTTAAGGAGATATCATCATAGATGGCGAGTCTATAATCATTGACCAAAGTTAGGGCAATTAAACATCCTTTATTATCATTACAAGAATGGAGAACATTAGAACAATGCAGCACCGTTTACTATAGGTCATTCAATAATACAACAATAACTCCACGGAGTATTCTTCCACTGTTATACTATTGGGAGCCAATCAATGCTAGGCATAATTTATTTAAAATTGGTTTGCTCTCCGCCTTAATCTAGCTCTAAAGCAAAAATAAGGCCCAATATAGAGCAAGCTCACTCGGAAGGAGCTGGAACTCCTGCGCACCATTGGATTACAGTAAAAACTATTTGGCGCCGGACTCCGACAGGATCGACAAAACCCCCGTTATTCTAGCACTCAAACTTACTGCTCGGAACCACAAGCCAGCTTGGCCTATAACATGGCCCAGGCCGTGGGCCATGTTGTACGCCAATAGTGGCCAACCTCGCGGGGCAACCCTAACGGGGGCTAGGGCGTATTACCAAATGTATCCCTTAAAATTGTACTAAAACATATAAATAAAGTTATCTTTTTATATTTATAGAAACTCTTCAGTTTCCAAATATTCACGGGCCGCAAGCGCGTTGCCTACTACTGACATAAATTAATATTGAGTAAGGGTAAATTTAAAGGACTGTTATAACTTTTTTATTCGTGGTAAAATCATCAAATGAGTCCTCCCACCCATGGCAGGGCGGGAGGGACTGTCAGACTTGTACTGACTAAAATCCACGGTGTCCTTCACTAGCCCTTTACGTGCCGGGGTCACGGTAATGGGTAAGTCCCGCGACCGGGACTGTTATATCTTGAAAGAAATTTTAAAAATTAAGTACTATATTTCAACTTACCCAGCAACCACGATGTACTTGCCGCCCTGTTGGTTTCTCAGCCTGTTGAGCACAGACAGCGAGATCTTCGCCTTCGTGCGACCGTACTGCGACACCTCGTTGGAGAACAGGCCAATTTCATGCGCCAGCTCGCTTATGTCTTTCGGCTTCTGGGAGCGGGCAATCACTATGTCACTGTAAGGTATAACATAAACATTATATTATTTTCATTCTACTTCATTTTGAGATGACAAATTAGCGTTTCCTGTTGAATACCTATAGTAAACCGTAGATTTGAGTTAAAGGAGATGAGACCCTCTCATTCTCTCCATAATAAATCTATAGTTTGGAATATGCATTGCACTTGTCATGCCTTTTGGAGAATATTTGGACAGTTCAAAATAGCTTATATCAGGGTCATTGTTAAATAACGCTTCTAGTTTTAGTCCAGCTGGTGCCGCGGGGTCTGCACGGTTGCGTGTATCACTGTGATACAACTGACCTGGGCGGCGGCGACAGCGGCGTGATGCGCAGCGGGCGGAGCGGCCAGGTGGGCGCCAGCAGACGGTCCAGCTGGCGCCGCGCGGCCTGCACGGTGTTGCGCATGAGCATGGCCACGGTCATGGGGCCCACGCCGCCCGGCACCGGGGTCACGTGCGACGCCACTGATATGGCCTCCTCATACGCGACGTCTCCCACCAGACGTTGACCGCTCTTCTTTGACGAATCTAGTAGTTAAGTTCTTCGTTAACACTTTGAATTTTAAAAGGTAAGGATAATATAGTTGAAATTATTAGTTTCATAGTCATAAAAACCAGAACTTAAGTAACTGCTGTACCTTAACTGAAATTACTCTTGAAGTATAAAAAAACAACGGTAGTAACAAAAATACGCCAAAAGCAAAACTCTTATCAGAAATAAACAATTTTCCGGTCGTATATAACAATCGGAAAATTGGTCATTTCAGTGAAATGGTTTGATTGCAACCGCCGAGCGCGCACTGCAGACGAACTGCCGCAGCCGCCAAATGTTTTGTTTCAACGGCTTGTTCGGACTATTGTCAGCCACAACACTTTAGTTGAACGTAAATATTTTAGTTCTAAAGCAGTCATAATAGCCATTGTAGTATGTTAAGGAGCTCACCAGTAATGGGGTTGATGCCGCAGTCGATAACGACCGCGCCGGGCTTGATCCAGGAGCCGCGGACCATCTCGCCTCTGCCGATGGCTACTACAAGGATGTCCGCTGTCTTTGTCTGGGTGCAGAGAATGAGGAATAGGTTTAGTCTAAATGTTTTTGGTCATCATAATATGAACCGAAAGTCGTTTACTTAAAGGTTCTTACGTACAAGTTACAACACATTGTCAAGGACATAAGTCTTCCTTAAATATTAACACAAAAATCGATCCTTTATTGATCGTTTTCACGTTTTTGTGTAGTCTATCTCCGGGTTTCCTTTATGCATATTTGCCATTAATATTAAAGAAATTTATTTATAAAATTTAAAATAGTTTTAAGAATACGAATCTCCTAGATCACGATTTATTAATCACTCAAGGGCTCCTTGGCCTGTTGAGCTGCTTACTAGATGGATCTTCTAATCATCTCTTTTTTATCGTGGAAAGAGACCTTTTAGTAATTAATTGTCTTAGCGAGCTTGTTCATGACACGATTCGTGCGATTTGCTATTTCAGTAAAAATGAAAATCGTCCTTGCCATACTTCGTCGTGGCGAGCGTGTTTTGTTTTTCATCTACCCGTAGTTTTATGTTATAGTCGTAGTGGTAAGGATAGGATTTTCAATTATACGGTAAACCAGGGGTATTCCGTATAATCGATAACCGATTTCAAATAATATCAATATTTAATTTTTAATATTTTTTCATTATGTACTGGGTACTTAGATAAAATGATATATAAAAAAAACCGGCCAAGTGCGAGTCGGAGTCGCCCATAAAGGGTTCCGTAGCTACAAGTAACAAAATCTAAAAGTTCTTGTAATTTGGTTGCAACTTTGAAAGGTAAATTGCGGTTTAGGACTTATGACGTATTAAAAAAAATTACTTGATATCGTTCAAACCAATTTTCTCTGGTAGTTTGCGTGGTACATCATGTATATTTTTTTTAATTTTATGATTCTTTTATTTTAGAAATTACATGGGAGGTACACACATTTTACCACTCTGGAAGTGTCTCTCGCACAAATTGTTCAGTTTAGAATAAAATGATTTTAGTAACCTCGATATCATTTTTAAAGACCTATCCATAGATACCCCATACGTATGGGTTTGGTTTGATAATCGGGATTCTACTGTAGTTGAAATCGGTCGAATTGCGTCATCAACAAGCTCGCTTACATTAGACTATAATGACTTTAAAGAATGCAGTCAAGATAAAAGACAACTCACAATTTCACTCAAGTTCTTCGTCTTGGAGTGACAGACAGTGACAGTGGCATGCTCCCACTTCAGTAGCTCGGAGACCGGAGTACCCACGATACGGCTGCGACCCAACACGACCACATTCTTGCCGGCTATGGACACGCCCGTGCGCTTGATGAGTTCTACGCAGCCCGCAGGTGTGCATGGGATAAAACCGGACAGGTCGCCCACTGCCACGCGACCCTCGTTTATGGTGTTCAAACTGGTGGGAGACATGAATATTTGCTTAAATATAACTTAGATTAGGGTTCTTGGTCACGGGACTCACGAATTACCGTGACCCCGGTACGTAAAGGGCTATTGAAGGACACCGTAGACTTTAGTCAGTCAAGTCTGACAGTCCCTCCCACCCTGCCCTGGGTGAGAGGACTCATTTGATGATTTTACCATGAAAAAAAAAAACATTAGGGTTCTTGAATGGAAACCACGCACCAGCAAGCGCAGCGTAAGACGTCCACCTACAAGGTGGACAGACGATCTGATAAAGAACACAGGATCGCGCTGGATGCAAGCCGCTTCTATCCGGTCCTATTGTATAACAGTATAACTATAGGGGAGGCCTATGTTCGGAAGTGAACGTCCTATGTCTGCGCCACAAAATATTTCGTACAAACTTTAAAATCCTTATTCTTCCAAAACTGACTATAATGATACTTCATATGCATAAGCAGGCTACATAGGTCTCAAAAGATAGCAGGAATCGTTTTTTGTATATGTATTTTTTTATATTTACCCGTCCACATCCTTGTCAGGGGACACAGCATCGGTGATTTTGTGCGCATCGATGGGATGTTCGGAGTCTAAAGGCATTTGCACGATGATGCCATGCACGTATGGAGACTCGTTCAGGCTTGTGATCTGGGCCAGCAGCTGTTAACAAAAATATAATGATGGGTCAAGTTTTTACCTCGTCTGTTGCTCGCTTGCACCAATTCTCTAAATACTTTAAATGCATGGTTAAAATATAACAACATAACGAAGTATTAAACTGTGTGCTAGTCGCATTTGTTTTGGATTCGACGAGAGGATACAAATACAGGTAAATTCTAGTTTGGGGACCTCCAATCAAACAAACCAATGTTCTCTTAAATTAGTTACAGATGAAACAATGTTTAGATTTAATGTTATCTTTGTAAGAGTGAAATAAATTTATTCTTATACACCCAGGGTCTGTGGAGTCAGAGTGTTGAGATTTCCCCCGTTTAAGCGGAGCACCACTGTGCCCTCGTGGATGCGATCGGCGGCTGGTAACCTGTCGCCTCCGGCCTTGGTCTAGACCATGATACGGATCGAGGGGGGTCATGGGAAGCAGTCACCTGCTTCTGCGACGCAGTAATGATAGCGAAGGAGGGGGCAGAACGCGTGTAGGTGAGAAGCGCAGAAGACGCTCTGGACATCAGGTATAGCGGGACAATTCTAGCCACGGAAGGCGCGGGCTTGCGGACGGCGAGTAATGGGTAGCTCACCATCCGATAACCACGCGGTATACTACATTCTTTCAAAAATCATGGACTACACGTGTGTAGTATGTTAGATATGTCAAAGGAAATAATTTGACTTTATCAGAGAGGACTTTATAATGGTAAGTAGCAACAGTAAAGTTTGATAAAAATGATTGAGATATCTTAATTGTGGTCAACCTACCATCTTGCTCAATGAAATGTAATATTGTTACTGAAACCTGACTCGGAAAAAGTGAAAATACTCGATCATGCCCTAGGCACCTAATAATACGTTGTGTGACTATTAATGCACAGTGTGTTTCGATTCAACATTATGTTTTTAACAACAAAGTAAAGGGCTCTAGTCACACTACTGTTTATTAAGGATGCAGCGAGGACGCAGCGTTGAAACGGCAATTTTAGTGGATTTTCAATTTTATACTGTAAGCTTAACGTTGAAAACTTATTGAATGTGGGGACATACTTTGGATTCAACGCTGCGAGTGGAGCTGTGTTCTTACAGAATAGCATTGTTCGGCAAACTCCGTTTTGCAACTGCCGTCACTGAATCATGTTAGCACCATTAAATTTGGGTGCATACATACAACATATTGCATATAGGAAAACCGTTTGAAACTTGCTGTCTGCATACATATCGCTCTTATTATGTTGTATGTTCCGAATGTAATAATTAAATCATCATCTGCCTAGCCTTTTCCCAACTATATTGGGGTCGGCTTCCAGTCAAACCAGATGCAGTTGGATATTAGTATTTTACATGGAGCGACTGCCTGTCGGACCTCCACAACCCAGAAACTGGGTAATACGATACCTCATGGTAAGACTGTGTCAGACTTTAGAGCTTCCGACGAACGGTAACGACTGTCAAAGAACTACAAATGACAGCCGGGACCAGCGGCTTTACGTGCTTTCCGAGACACGGAGGAAACTCGCAATGATACATGGTCACCCATCCACAGAACAACCTCGGCAAGCGCGGCTTAACTCGGACGATCGGTCTGTGCGGTTGTATTTATATAGCCACGAGCTCCTCTAAAATAAGTATGTAATAATTACCTACCTACTAAAAATACAAAGACGTAGTTAACCACTTGCCCGACTATAAATAGAATAAATTAAATTCATTCGGTATCCTAATGAATAAATCGACGAAAAACTGCACATTATCGCACATACCGAACATAGTTATCTAAAATGGAAAGTGTTATTATAACAATTTCTTAAAACTTGTTACGTAAAATAAAACGAGAATAATCATTTGTCATGTGATTTTATACGTCTGTTACATCATTCGAAGAAAACAGTAAACAGTTAATATAAACTTAGTGATACGTCTTATCAAAGTGTGTAAGTTCAAGGTATGACGGACGAAATGTAATAAATGGCTTTCGTCTTTAAGAGATTCTATAGAATCTAGAATATAGGTTTGTCTTTAGATTTTACCCGCTGCGTAGTACTTTTATTTATTCTGTGACTACTGTATATTTTTAAGTCTCTTTTGTAAAGGACAGCGGTCACCATAGCTTAGAGTCGCCTGCAACACCAGAGATATCGCCTGCACGTTGCCGACCCTAAAAACTCACATAACACAAACCAATATCTATGCATATGTTACGGCTAAAGGTAGGTGTGAACCTAAACTTAAGATTAGCCGGCTAAACCTAGGTTTATCTTCGGCGAAATGTTAATGTTAGTTTGTTCTATCTTTAGCCGGCTAAACTTAGGTGTAGCTGCAGGTCCTTGGCTAAAAATGTAGAAGGAAATGGAAAAGGAAACAATGTAATAATGTTTACTATTTTGACACGAAAACTTTATAAAAAAATAATCACTTTCATTACACATGAGCGAGCGAAGCGAGCTCGGGACTCGCTGGCACCCCGACTCGGACAATTTAGGTTAGAAGAGGATGGCGGGGTCTGAAAGACCCCGCCATCCTCTTCGTGGTTATTTTTTTTTTAAACCACCCAGAAGTAGGAGCCCCGCGAAGCGGGGCTCCGTCGACATGCTGGGAAGCGTGGACGCCCCGCGAAAGCAAGACCATTCCATTTCCTTCTACATTTTACATTTTTAGCCGTTTCGTTTCGGTTAATGTGCACATTAACCGGCTAAAGATGGAATATCACGACGCAAACTAACATGTTATCGAACTTTAGCTGCTTCTCGAAGATAAACCTAAGTTTAGCCGGCTAATCTTAAGTTTACGTTCACACCGACCTTTAGCCGTAACACATATAATAAATCTGTAGAAGGGTCAATTCTGTACATTGAAAATATTGAAAAATAAATAGCGGGGTGTGTTGCTGAATCGATACCAAACCCAAATATGTGATTAAAAAAATTTTTGTCTGTCTGTCTACTACACGACTAACTAACGGTTCGATTTCGATGAAACTTGGTATAATTATACCTTATTATCCTGAGCATAAAATGGGATACCTTTTATCCTGGAAAAATATGTAGAAAAAAAAATCTACCATCCACGCGAAGACCGACATCCGCGCGGACGGAGTCGCGGGCGGAAGCTAGTACCCAATATAAATTGTCCAGCGGGAGGGACACTAGTCAATTTTATAGATATACGAGTATCAACACCGAAGTGGTAGCACGGCTTTTACCATTGGGTAAAAACCGCGATAGTAGAAGCATGGGTTGTAATGTAAGGAGAGAGCTAATTATTTCATCACCAATGCTGTCCAAACGGTGATGTAAAATATTGTTACTAAAACTTGTAATAGAATATATTGAGCTGGAATGTTCTAGAATTGGTGATTCATACACATGAAATATATCAACTCACACTGATCCCGTGTGATGGATTACATACAGCCTTTCCATCAGGAAGAAGACCAAGTTCCCAGCAGCGGGAGCACAAGAAGCCGATTATAGCGATATTTTAGGTATTACTATATTCTTCCAAATTAATCTACAGCGAGGTAGGGACTGGACCTGGCTTACGGCTTTAGATATATTTTGCCTTGATAGAACGGTTAACGCAATGCCGAAATTATCCAGACACAGGGTGCAGAAAAGGTCAGACCAGAACCGCGATTTGCCAGACCAGGGTGCAGTTGAAGAAGCTCGGACTGGGCGCATAAAAGCCTAGTTACAGCACTGGGTACCTATACGGAATAATTTCCAACCTCCACGCAACCAAATGACGCGTCTGAAACTTAAGAACTAAAATTCTTACCTCAGTCTCCGTAATATCCCTGGGCAGCTTGATATGATCAGCTTTAATGCCAATGTTCTCGGCAGCACGGAGCTTCATCCTGATGTAGACATTGGAATCCTCTCGACCTCCCACCTGTACGATGGCCAGGCGAGGTTCGAACTCCGCCCAGCGGGATCGGGCCTCCGACACTTGCGCGCGAAGATCATTCTCGATGGACCTGATGATGCATAGGATACGTTAGTATTGGGAACCTTGAGGTAAGCCCTAAGCTATTCAAATTCCACCGTCCCTACTGGCCCTTACAATCCGATGTCCTTTTTTGGGTTGTGAAATCATCAAATGACTGGCAACCCAGGAAGACATTAAAAAAAAATTGGCCAGAAATTAGCTGCGTTATAGTCCGTGCCGCGACTTAAGTCCTTTTGATGCGGCGCGGGCGCTCGTGTCTATTTCATTATCGTACATCAAATTGCATTAAAAATTTAGTTACTCGCAATTTTCTGCATGTCATGAATGGTGGCGTGGTCTCTATAAAATCTGCCCCCTCTAAATTGCAGCTTACTCAATGTATTGGTTTAAGCACTGAGTTGTCTAATCAAAAGCTTATTAAAATTCAATATGCGCGTTGTGTAACTAACTAATTTAAATATCTTACTTTATACATAGGTATTAATTAGGTAGTCTATTTCGTTAATTCGAAATTAATCCGAGTATTCGTTTCTATATTATAGTAAAATGAAGTTAATTAATAAAATGAAGTAGGAAAGTCTTTGGCAGTCATAACTTCTATAAGCACTTGAAAAAGAAATCGAGTTAACGATTTATGAATTTAGGTATTATACCTACCTGACCACGACAAAGCTAAAAGAAAGAGTAGGTACTTAATCTGTTTTAATCTAAGTTGCAAATTAAAACTAAATTGAACGAAAAAGGGTTCAATACCGAATGTATTTCAAATATAAGCACTGCACAATGAAAAGCTGAAAGCATGCATCAAAATGGATGATCACTTCTAAAATGAAATTTAAAAAAAGACTAAAAAATCTATACCCAGCCACTTCAGTGCCCGAAATTGGTTTTGCGACCATGGTTTGAGTATGCAGACCGTATTCCACTTCGGTCTTTAATAGACTGGCTCCCGAACAGAGACACAAACATCATGATAAGCAACTGACCCCAGGAGATAGCCCCACGACACGGCATGGGCAACATATTCCACAAAACAAAATCTGGTTTACGTCAAAATTTTTAACAAAACCAGCTAAATGCGGTTTTTAACCTAGGTTATTAACCGGTATTGTTTAACATTTGAAATAGGTATATGATTAGGAAAAATTTCGATAAGTTAACGAAGTCGGAACTTGACTAACTATCGTGTTGAAAGTGAAAACGCAAAATCACTATTGCGACGATTTTATTGATGTCAAATGATCGCAGTTAAGTTACTTGCGTGTTGTGGTAGCTAGAGTACCGTAATAATCTAGTCAGTGAGTAGGACACAAACATAATACCTAGGTATTGAATTAATACGTTTCTATCTATGGAATAAATAAGTACCGTTCCGTCGCATGGTGAGAAGCTAAACGTGACATGCAATTGTAAGCGAAGTTATTCTGTAATCCCATACCTCAAAGACGCTTTGGAAAATTGCCTAACAACTTGTACGACAGGCCACCATTTCAGCAAAAACATAATAACTTAATTACTTTAGTGTAATTTTACTTATAGACTTATAAATTTATTATTTATAGCTGTATACCGGCCTACTCCAAATAACTTAATGATAGATAAGTTAGCGAAATTGTATTATCACAGTTAAAGTTAAACCAAATAGTTTAGAAGAAAAAATGCGTTAGATAACTATCTAAAATTAATTGTTTACCACTATTTATTGGAACAAACACATTGTTTTTGTTTTAATGACTGTGATGGGCACGTCATATTCGAGTTTAAGATAAGAAATATGACAAACGATATCATTTGCAAGAACAACAAATTGTTATGTTAGTATTACAACAGAGATGAATTGGGTACTAATAACGCTCATTATTTAAGACGAATCCATTAATAATGCCTTTTTTTAAATTCAAGTTTTAGTCGAGCTATACGATAACTGACAAATGCTTGCAATGACTGGACAGGTCCACTCAAATCTGTGTGGTTCTTTCTTCAAAAGACCATCTCAGACATTAACCTACAGCCCTCGTATGACTACCTACCAATTTAATGTCTGGACTTTAAAAGAGACAGTGACCTCTAAGTTTGTTTCGGCTGTTTCTTCTCAGAGTAGTCAGGTGCGAAACACCGGCATCATCTAGTTTGTAAAAAGACGACGTGTAAAAGTGTTGATCTACTTGCAAAAATAAATATCATTTCATTTAAATAACTACGTTTAATTATGTGAAAAATATTTTTCAGTAATATTTAAGTCGCTACAAATAAATAAAATTAATTTATTAACCCAAAGCAGCACAAGAATTAACAGCAAATTCCAAATGAGTTAAGTAATTAAAAGAGATAATACAAAATAAAAATTGTACTAACTTGAATTGAGACAAATTTTGTTATTAAAAACATATTATTATTAATACTTATCATCTGACAGCACAGTTGGCGCACTGGCTGAGCGATTGACTGCCGCGAAACGTGTCGCGGGTTCGATCCCCGCACGGTACTAATATTTGTATGATTTGCAAGTAGTTGCTCCCAGTCTGGGTGTTTATGTATGTGAGTTTCTATGTTTGTAAACGCACCGACGACACAGGAGAAATTCCTAGTGTGCTTTCTGAACCAGTACTTTCTGAGATTAACGCGTTAAAGCGAAAAAACGCCTCAGGTTTATAATCTTACAAAATAAGTAAATAAATATTCCAGAACTATCACACAACGCCACCTAGTCCCAAGCTAAGCAGAGCTTGTGTTATGGGTACTAGAAAACTGATAAACATACTTATATATTTTTCTAAATACATACATATTATAGATAAATTACACCCATTAAAAGTATCGATTACCTATCTTAAAAGTGTTCGAGAAGTTATATAAGTTAAGTAAGTTATATGGTGCAAAGGTCATCTTATTTAAAGCTGAAATGCATAAAAAAAAAACGTTTGCAAATCACGGAGTATAGTACAGAAAAGTTATAAAAATAAGGCAATGTAAGTACTTCAATACAATAACACCAATAAATTACATGCTATGCATATAACTAAGTCTAGAAACCCAATATAACGAAACGAAAGACAAATTGAATTTATTTCAGTAAAGGTAATACAGAATGTAGTATTACAATGATAGCGGGAAGTAAATGAGCAAAACTAATATTATTCAAGTGCTTTGTCAATAATGACATGAGCAAATTAAGAATTATCACCCTAAAACCATCCGAGGTACAATAATGCAGAACAATTTATATATCACGACATTCTCGGAATAATAATGAGAAATGTATATGTTAATACGTTTAGCCGGAGACCTCTCGCGCCCGGCATTGATCAATGCCATGCTGCGGGGCGAGACGGAGTAGGAAGCGGTCTCCTCCTTCTGCGAAGCAGTTATGCTAGCGAAGGAGGAGGCGCTACGCGTGAGGGAGAGGACAGCATCCTCCCTCCACCCCAGCCGCAGTGGTAGACGCCCACGGCGACAGACGTCGGCAGACGATCTCCGGCCACCGTAGCCGCGGGCATGCGGGCGGCGAATAATGGGCGACTCGCTGTCCGACCATGGACCATGCCCGGATCGTCGACAAGGAGTGTCAGCATAATGACGAGGACCCTGAAGAGGGTTACAGCCTGCCGGGGTCGCGGGACTCACGAAGTACCGTGACCCCGGAACGTAAAGAGCTATTGAAGGACATCGTTGATTTTAGTCAGTACGAGTCTGACAGTCCCTCCCGCTCTGCCCTGGGTGGGAGGACTCATTTGATGATTTTACCACGATAAAAAAAATGTTAATACGTTTAGAATTTGAAATTACATAACAATAATGTTAACATCCATTACTTCATCTGTAGGCAGTTCAGTTTTACAAACCGCTATTATTTTGGTTTTTGTATATCAGTATAATGTTTAATCAATTATTCGATATACTTAATACTGGTGTAATATGAATACGTAAAAAATAGAATCTCCCTTCAAAAAACTCCTTGTTAAATTATAAAATATTTTAATATCACTATAACTCAGTTCAACATTTAAATATTTCCCGTTAATGATACCGTGGCCCTGAAACTCAAAGGCCAACCCAAGAAACTGGGTGTTCACCCAGTCATTAAGAGTTTGACAGTCCACTTTGCTCCATCCAGGCCGGTAGGACTCATTTGATGATTTTAGGAACCAAAAAAATAAATGCTACTTTAGCCAAACCAATTTGTTAATGTAATAATTTCATTTCTAACAATATAAAACCAAGGTACCTAATAAACTAAAATCAACAAAAAAAGTAACAAAAACTTACTTAAACATAAATATTGAACTTCGAACTACTTAATTAATAATAACAACACAAACGATTTACCATAAACAAATATTTGTAGGTACTTACTCAAGAACTGGTTCTATACTACCCTGCGGATGCCACATGATTGCACTTTGAAATTAATTATATTTAAAAAAAAAAACACTTAGAACATTACTTGAAATTCGAACGCGACGCACACTGCCACTGTTGACCGGCGTTGGAGGCAAAATACTGACTGCATGGATAAATAAAGTACGTCAAGTTAGACAACCTGTCCGGCAGGTATTCAAGACTTCGAGAATGGCATCGTTTTTTTTTCCTTTTTTGCCTGTGTTGATGTAGAAGAAAGTGAGCTATAAATATTTATTTTCAAGTAGTATTATGGAACAGGTATTTTACTTCAAATACATAATTGCGACCTTGAATTTAATGTCGTATTGTCACTGGTTTTTTTTTCGCATATGTAAATAAGTGACATACATGACTTGTTGGCGCGAACACGTGCTAATGAGGTGCAATTTTTGGTGATGTGTGTTTACAAATTCAGATTGTAGTATCTAACAGAGATAAGATCGATAATATTTTTTGTTGAATATGAGGATCTTTGAAAAAAAAAGGTTTTATTTAAAAAGGATGCAAAATTATGTAAATAAAACTCAGTATTTATTAGATTTATTCCGTCATATATTTTTTTCTTGTACAACTGAACACACATTCATCATCACCGACTATTTTATATGTCGACGATCATCTACAACACGGATAAAGTGATATTTTATTTACTTAACTATTTTAATAAACTCTGTATTCATATCAATACAATATTTTAAGTTCAGTTGCACCCTTCGCTATAAAATACTAAATCGTATTTCATAACACAATGTTACTCAGTTTTAACTAGTTGATACTGATTTTGGAAACTTACCATTTATGAAAAAAAACAAGTTGACCATATTGTCACAAATCAGTTAATTTTTAGGGTCGCAAACGCTGATCCCATACACGGACTGCTCGAGAAGTTAGCCAGTAATCAACATACACGGACTGCTCAAGCAGTTGTATGCTTGACTGCACCCACCGGTCGAAGCAGATCGACTGCTCGAGCTATTCCGTGTATGTGTGTACATAGAAGCTTGTAGTTTGCTACACAATCACAGCTTGAAGCAGTCGATAATGGCTGCGTCAAGCACTCCCTGTATAGCCGTTCTTAGGTAACAACGAAATAGAGTTAACAAAGAGATACTTAAGCTGTACATACGTATTAATATCACAATCTTTAAAGCATCCAAAACAACTGACTCAAAAATATCAGCAAAATTATTGCGCACAATTTTGAATTGTGCATACATGTCAAATTAGTATCTCGTCGCCTATTTAATTAGGAACAAATCACGTGTTTTGCACGCATTTAAAAAACTACTGTATGTAGTTCGTATAAGTTCGATTTTGTGTTGAACTTTTTTTTTGTATTTGATTTAGTACACTTTCTGATGTGTGATTTGCAAGGATTTGAGTGTCTGAGGTTTTCTATATACAAAAAAAAAAAAACTAAAAATAATCTTCTAAAAGTCAATAATTAAGGCCTAGGGCGCATCCAACGGAATGCAAACAAATGAATTTAAAATTATGGAAGTTAGTTTAAAGTACATTAATTACATATAAAATTATTTTCGCTGTTTTATTAAAAATACTGATAAGCATTTTACTATTCTAGTCTCACAGCAATTTTAACAGTAGCTAATGCATTTTACAGCGATTTTTACTTACTTTAGATACGCCCTTGAGTCGGAATAATAATCAAAATGGCGTAAACTTAAAATAACTAAATCTATTTGGCACCTAAGTAGGAAATTATAACTGTAGTCGGAGTTTAATTTTAAACGATGTTCAGAATTATAGATTCTTCTTTTGGAAGAAACAATCTTTTAGAATATTTTCTAGAAAAAAAGCTAAAACTAGAATATCTTTACAAAGTAAAGAGCTTACGACTAAGGGTGCTTTTATCAAGATACGGGTTGTCGGTACAGATAGGTAGGAACGGCTCTGTACTGATCGGTGCAGGCTGTATTATCTTATGCCTTCACTTACAATAGACACAGTTTGAGACCGGTTTTGCCGGTTTCCCGGGCGTGTCTACCGAAATTCTGTTTCTTTATAAAATAATTAACACATTAACAATGGAGTCGTGGAAGACTACAATTTGTTTGGACTAGGCTAAGAAATCACAACGAATTAAAAGAAAAATGATTCTTATGAAAGTCAGATCAACGAACTTAAAACTAATTAAAATAACAAGGGGCATTCCTAGACTTCTAAAATCGAGTACGCTTTTATAATGTAATCTTCAAAAACGTCAAAATTAATATTGCACATCGAACTTTAGAAAGAGACAATCGCCAGTTTCCGAAACGTAGAGCGCTTATCTTTCTCACACACCACCTATGTGGCGTTTGTCACTAGTTCCTCGTTCAATGTAGTTGGTTAATGCTTCATGCGACAGAGACAACACTCTACGAAGCCGAAACTAGCCGGTATTTTCTTCCTAAATGTCGATGTGCAATATTTACAGAGTTTAGAGAGAAAAAAAATGCAGTTCTGTTCTATTCGATTTTGGAGTCCAGGATTGCTATAACAAAAGAGGTAACTTATGACTGTAGGGAGCGGAAGTCGTCTTCTTTCTCACGATGCGCGTTGGAGTACAGATGTATGCGCATCGCGTGTAGGGGCATCGGCTTCGTGCCGCAGAGCTTGCAGGTCAGCTCTGCGCTTGAAGATACCGGTGTCCTGTTGATATATAAAATGTTTCAACAAATGATACTATTATCGTGACTATCTTTCATCTGTCTAGCTTTTATTAGATTATGTTGGGGTTCTAGTTGCTGACCTTTTAGAAGGTCAAAATTTTATATTATTTTCATTTTAACACTTTTTTTAAAGTTTTCTTTCATATAAACTAAGACTAGGATGTCTTTGACGCCATATCGTAATTTCAAGTACGCTTTTCTAATAGCATATAAAATCAATCCAAACAAACATTCTTCAGCTGTCAACTCTTCAACAGTTATGAATCAGGTTTTTTATTCATCATCTTTAGCCTGCTTCGTCCACAGCTGAACGAATGCAGGCCTCAATTGTCACGCAAAAGTATTTTTTTGTTAAACGTAAAATTGTCGCCACAATATGGCTCCAAGGTCATCATATTCTTACTTCAAACACATAGTATCATTTAAGGCATTGATTCAGGTATTCGTTTCTCAGAAATCTTAGTTGACAGTTTTGAGAAAATATTTAATTACGTCTTTGATAACATTATTTTTATCTTACATAGAGAAGCCTACTGCATATCTGTGGCTATTTTTCTTGTCGCATTGTTGACATGGTCATGTTGATGTCGTCACGTCCGTGTATGTATTAGCTATTATTATACTCAAAAATGTATTTTGTCAACATCTAATAAGTTAAATACATAGGTTACAAGATTCTTGTTACATCATCATAACAAGAGTACAGATGCGCTAGCGCAAGTGTGACGATAACGATATTTTTTTTATTGAAAAGAAAAAACAAAATTAGTATTCCTCAAAGATCTAAATAAATTCTGTATTCCGATTTGTCACCACTCTTTTGACAATTATTATAAAATACCGACCACCTAGAACTCATGCCAGCTTGGTAAAATCATCAAATGAGTCCTCCCACCCAGGGCTGTCAGACTCGTACTGACTAAAATTCACGGTACGCTTCAATAGCCCTTTACGTTCCGGGGTCACGGTAATTCGTACAGTCCCGCGACGCCGGCAGGCTTTGGCCCTCTAGAGGCTCGTTTGTCGCCGGTGGCTACAATCGGGATTTATTCCCGATCTTCGCCAGTGTTAACAAATGGGAATGTATTTTCAAATTTAAAATAGTAGAATTTTACGTTTTTGTCGCGCACTCGTGCTAGCTCGCGTGATGTTACTAATTCAAAATAATAAAAATGAGTGGTGCTATTAGGTCATTACATTACACACTCATATCGTAATCTGTCATTATGTATAATGAGTTCTAAATTGCTCTTATTAGTAAATTATACGTCAACTACCATGGCGTGCGTTTTTTTTCGGTTGAAATAATGCTGTATTTATTTATTTAGTCTTAATCATATTCTATTTTAGAATAAGTTGTAGCGGCCGATTCTAGTAGATAATAACCATAGACGAAGTAAATATTATAGAGCAGTAGTGTGTGCACAGTTGCACTGTTTCTCCTATGTCACTCTGTTTTAGTAGTACGGTAATTAGACACGATTGGAGATATATCAGGCCTGAGAACATCAACCAAACCTAACGTGGTTTCCGAGGTACGGAAGTACCACACCGCCAACTTTGGTCTAAACTGAATAAATAAACAATAAATATTCCACAACTATCACACAACGCCGTCTAGTCCCAAGCTAAGCAGAGCTTGTGTTATGGGTACTAGACAACTGATAAACATACTTATATATTTCTAAATACATACATATTATAGATAAATTATACCCAGACACAGAACAAATGATCGTGCTCATCACATAAACATTTGTCCTGGGTGGTAATCGAACCCACGACCTCCGGCATAGCAGTCAGGGTCACTAACCACTAGACCAACAGGCCTGAATGATTCTTACTAACCCATTTAACACATTGAGTGATTCGGGAACCAATGAATAGTATTTTATTGCATTCTATATGTGTGTCAAATAAGCGGTATAACATAATAATTAAATAGGAGTTCTATCAGGCAGAGCAAACTAGGAACTCACAACAAGTAAAATTGATGAAAGCGGATGCTTCAATTACAACTTTAAGGTATCATTACGACGGGGTCGCGGGAGTGTCTCATCAGCTAACTGTGACCCTGGAACGTAAAGGGCTATTGAAAGATCACAGTGGATTTTAGTCAGTACAAGTCTGACAGTGCTACCCGTCCCACCCTGGTTTTATTTTTATCGTGGTGATATCATCAAATGAGTCCTCCTACCCAGGGTGGGGCGGGCATGCGGGCGGCGAGTAATGGGCGACTCGCTGTCCGACCATGGACCATGCCCGGGTCGACGGCACGTTGAGTTCCACGCGCGCCTTAAGGAGTGTCAGCGTAGTGACGGGGCCTGTAGAGGGCCAAAGCCTGCCGGGGTTGCGGGTCACAAATTACCGTGACCCCGGTACGTAAAGGGCTACTGAAGGACACCGTGGATTTTAGCCAGTCAAGTCTGACGCCCTGGGTGGGAGGACTCATTTGATGATTTTACCACGATAAAAAAAAAAATTGGGGCGGGAGGGACTGTCAGACTTACTAAAATTCACGGTGATCCTTCAATAGCCTTTACGTTCACGATTACATGGCCCTCTAAGGGGGCCCCGTCAGATCAGCCTTTATACCTTTACACAAAATCCGTCTCCCTACCTGCCAACAAGCAATTTAAGCTGGTCATTCTCCCTCTTCAGCTCCAGCAGCGCATCTCTACATATGGGGTACAGTTCCTGCGGCGCGTGCAGCGGGTACATGACGGCTCGCTCCGACATGTCCGGGACGGAGATCTCCAGCAGCTCATGTTCGGGCACCGAGCGCCACTCCCACGCACGTGACACGAACTCCGGCTGACGGTGTGTGCGACGCTTCATGAGGAGGCTAGAACAATAAATAGTGTTGTCGTCATATTATCTTCGTTGCGTTTAATAACGAAACTTGAGAGTCTAACTGATTCTTCTTCTTTCTTCTTTTTTTTTAAAAACATTGCCCCACACTAGGAATTTCTTCTATGTCGTGGGTGCGTTTACAAACAAAGAAACTCACACACACAAACACCCAGACCCGGAACAACTATTTGTAGGTCATACAAATATTTATTCCGTGCGGGAATCGAACCCGCGACGCGTTGCGCAGCAGTCGATCGTTCAACCACTGCGCCAACCGCACAACCAAGTAAGTATCAGTATTTCCGCTGCCTGTATGACTTCCTCAGAACAATTAGAGTAAGTCCCCATAGGTGTATTACATCGCGTCATAGTAACGGATCAACGCATTTTATGCTACAACTGCGCTGCGTCGATACACGACGTCGCAACGCAAAAGGGTAATCAGACCGTCGCAGCTTAGGAGTGTCTGTTGTCGCACCACTATCAACACTGCGACGTCGCAACGCACTTATGGAGTCTCTCACTCGCTGGATAACATAAGTTTTGTTACTTTTGACTATGACTGTACTGTCAAGATGTAGATGAAAAGTGGGTAATCAACTAAATGAGTTTCCCAAAACACGGAGCGCTTTCGAAATGAATCTCTTGAAACTATGCAGCAGTTAGCCACGAGAAAACCACTATAAAATCATTTTTGTAAAGGTCGCCAGACTTGACAGTCGGCTCACCAAAAAGCTCGTCAGAATGTTCATTAGAATGCTCGCTAAAACACTCTCGTTTATTTGTTTGTAATTTTACATTCGCAAGAATTCTCTTTACAAGTGAATGCTCAAGTTTATCAGGACCTTTAAGGTCAAAGGTCGTTTTTTTTTAATAAGGAACAAATCAAACAAGTGCACGTACTCCATAAGATCCTTCCGTATGAGGCGCGGCACCTGCGGCCGGATGTCGTCGTCAGACGTGGGCTGGTCCTGTCCATCGCCGCAGTACATCATGTAATCCATCAGGTGCCGGATGTGGTTGATCTGGTAAACCATTAATATGATATAGTGTAGTATTGTTAAAATGTTCACTTCAGGAGGGGTCGGGTTCCGACCCTACATGGAGAGCACTGTTGTTGGCAGAATTAAGCAAGCTACCTGCCCTTTAAGTATCAGTCATCTTTGATTATAAAACGTTCAAATTCATGGTAGGCCACTGAGAATATTAAAGCCAAGAAAAAAGGAAGAAAAATTACCTCCTTCTTTCGATCCCTACGCCAAGGGATAACACTTAAATTTGGGTGTAGCACAGACTCACGCATTAATAAAAAAGTGGCTTAAAAAAACCGTTACGTTTTGTTTTGGACACAGAACAGTTTATGATCTAATTCGGACATAAATGGTTATGTAGATGGTCATAACTCATAACAATATTTCCGGTTTCTGTCTGTACAAACTTAAAGGGAAGGTAGCTACTTTAATAAATAACAAATTTTTGATGGATCTGAAACAATTGGGAATACCTATGCATGTATTTTTTGTCACTATTAACGAATTCAACTGTTTCTTTGACACAAATTCATGTGTGTTTCGTCACTGTCGCTACTATCGAGAATTATACACACAAAAGCACGTAATATAAATTAATGATTAGTGATGAATGTGTTTATTGTTCAATACAATGTATATTTAAAAATTAAAACGTTTTGAATTACATGCATTTAATTAAACATAAAAACGAATAATTTGTTGTTCCAACAATGTGATAGATAACTCACAAGTCCGATATCCTCGACGGTGAGATCAGCGTCGATCTCGACGAGCAGATCATGTTCAGGCAGGTACGGCTGTCCACCTTCCGTGCTGCCCAGGCCACACAGAGCGCTCACGTAGCGGGAGCCTGTCGTGTTGCGACGGAGCTCCGCGCTGGGGAGTTCAGGGAAATTAGACTCTATTTGTAGTACGTGAATGTTTATTTTGGAGTAACAAAGAGCTCATTCAAGGCTAATTAGTTTCAAGAAAAAATAGAGTTGCATTTCAATGTGTTTACACCAGACCGAGAAAGAATTAATAGAGATGGACAGATAAATGAACACGTGTTTGGCGGTAAAAACTCTGCTCTTTTTAGGCTTCCGCTTTGTTGCAGAGCGCAATAACACAGTACGAATATTTTTGCGAAAACCAAACGACTAAAATTAACAAATTTTAGAGAGATATTCCTCAATATTCCAATAGTATGCTACAGGGCTCATGATGGTTTTATACAGTGTTCCTCGTGTGATGGATCGCAGCTCCCAGGCCCAGTTCCCAGCAGTGGGAACATAATTGTTTTTAAACACAGAAAACTCATCGTTGCAGCAACCTGTACTAGTCTCACGTGTTGGGCCACTCGCACTAACAGAGAGGATGTCCGATTTCCAGTTGAATATTAGCCTAGTAGAGTAATTAATACACAATATACTTACACAGGACAGAAGAGCAGAGCTAAGATGGCAGGCAGACCGGGGATGTTGGGCATAAGCGTAGTGTGGCGTAGAGTAAGGCGCGTCATGGCTTCGTTGCAACCCACGTCGGCAGCGACTAACATTCTAAGCGAAAAAAATAAGTAATTTATATAAAGAGATAATAAAAATATTATCAATAAAATTTTATTTATGGAAGAATATCCTAAGGTTATATCATAGGTCTGACGGGGCCCCTGTCAGATTGTTGACACCTCTGTGAGACGCGCGTGGAACACGACGCGTCGTCGACCCGGGCATGGTCCATGTTCGGACGACAAGTCACCCATTAGGTATTCGCCGTCCGCACGCGCGTGTCTACTAATACGGTGCAGGTCTGCACCAAGTGCAGCAGACCTGCACCGTACGCTCCAACGTTGATAATGCTTTTATGATGCGAAAAAGGGATGTCGGTATTCGTTGTCTTCTCATATCTTTCTCCTACAAAATACTTCACCAGAAACAGTTATTTTATGATCTTACCTTTCGTATTTCTCCTGTGGTTCTGTATCCAGTAGAACAGAGTTTACCGAGTTCCATTCGATCACCACCGGTTTCTCACGGCTGCCATACATGAGGTTGTGTACCGTTGTCTCTAGAGGACTGTAAGTATACAACAATATGTTAGTAAACCACATCGAAATCTGTTGTGTAGTTTTAAATATCTAAGTATAGATAGGCACAGACAGACAGACAGACAGACAGCGGGAAGCGACTTTGTTTTATACTATGTAGTGATGTAACATAGGTTTGCTGTTGATTTTAGTCTAGGTTAGTGGTGATAGACACAAAGTCGTATATTACAAATTCTAAAGCCTCCGTCGTGTGTCCGTCAATTTTGATTTATGAAACTAAATAAAAATTAGACAGACTATTTAGATTTTTCCAGTCAAATTGCCTATTACAGAGCCATGCATCAATTTGCTCTAGCATTGCTATATGTGACGGGGCCTGTAGAGGGCCAAAGCCTGCCGGGGTCGAGGGAACTCAGGAATTACCGTGACCACGGTACGTAAAGGGCTATTGAAGGACACCGTGGATTTTAGTCAGTCAAGTCCGACAGTCTCTCCCGCCCTGCCCTGGGTGGGAGGACATTGCTATATATACATGACTAGCACTTTTCCCGCGACTTCGTCCGCGTGGGTTACGTACTTTCCTAATTCCCCCTTTTCACCCCCTTAAAGGTTAAATTTCCAAAAACCCCTTCTTAGTGCTCCCCTACATTATAATAGGAAGCCATGTGCAAAATTTCACATTCCTAGCCCCAGTAGTTTCGGCTGTACGTTGATATGTCAGTCAGTCAGTTCTCCTTTTATATATATAGATATAAGATAAGATAGATAAACCTACACATATACAACATCATGTTACCTGAATGGCCCTTTGAGGCAAACATCAGAATCGCACTCCTTAATACTGGGCGGTTCGATCTCAGCCAGTTGGTAGTACGCCATCTCCATTTGTTCCCGGTTGTGTGCGCGTTTCTGAACGAGGTTCAGATCTGTGGCGGTCTCTCTGATGTCGTGGTTTAACTGTGGAATTAAAGTGTATTGAAAACAAATTTTGAGCTAGGAGACAAGGAGGAAAAAATACGCTAGTGTTAGATGCTTCTCCAAGCTATAGCCCGGATCTAGTGATCGAGTGTATACCAGCCGATGCGCGGCGTGGGCAAGGGCTCATTCCCATCCGGTTTATGTTTTGATTTATTAATTTTATGTTCTAATAGATTACTTGTGTCAACTCAGATAGATCAGATAGTTATTTCATTCACAATCACACGATGATCAAAAATGAAACACGTTCGTTTCAATTCACATGCGTGGAACAGAAAGGACTTTTCGAATGTGACACACTCAGAACATTGGGCTGCTAGAGTACCTAGAGATATCGCAATTTTGTTCACGTCTTACAGTAAAAGTTGCACGTGCTCACATTTTAATTTTTCTTGTCACAGAAAAAGCGTAGAATGAAGGGGTGTTATACGACACACGACTTATTATAAATACTACAGCGTACGCACCTGTGACTCGTAGCTCTCCTCACATGGTATGGCGTACCCGCGTTTGATGAGCTCCTCGTTCACGTTCAGCTGCCCTCCTTCCGCTAACAAGTCGATGGCTACCACGCCATGCACCACGGAGTACACCTGCAAACATTCAAAATCTATATACATCTCTACATAGTATTAAGTCGCTGGAGTGTGTCTGTAAGGGCATTACTTCGGAAGGACTGCACCAATTTTGAAAATTCTTTTTTTATGTATTCTTTTCTGTCAGGATAAAACGAAAATTTCAACCAGTGCAATGCCGGGGTGGGTTGTTAGTTTAATATGAAACCGAAAAAGGGATAATTACTATTTTTTTATTATTTGTTTTAAGCATCCCGTGAGTGAATTTAGCCGTGATTATGGCGCTTGTAACAGTATCGTCATATTGTGTATTTGAGGGTATGACGAACAGTGCTAAGAAGTTCACATTGAAAAGAAAGGTACTTTCCACAAGACGGCTGTTGTGTCTGGTGGGCTTTCTGCTCTACATATATTGTCGGATAACTTTGATTGCGCGATATTAGAACACTTTAGTTCGTCAGTCGCTGCATAGATGACGCTTGTATTCTTTTTGCCTTCTTGATGTCCGATACATGTATAACAGCCCTATGTTAAGCTCCATTGATGTCTTTTAGTTGTTTAAAGAGCATACCTTGCCAAGAAGTCGTCCGCGTCGCACGAGCTGCGTGAAGTAATGCAAGGCAGCGGGCGTGTAGTTGCAGTGTGGGTCCAGCAGTGGGCTGGGCGCCAGCGCGGCCAGGCGGCACTGCATGGCCAGCGGCGGGCACGAGCGACACAGGCCGCCCGGCAGGCCGCGCATGTTGCACGCGTGCACGCGACCCACGCTGCCGTAGTCGATGTACAGCACCTGGGGGGGGGGGACAATACTTATTGGTGCCGTCGATGACTTACGAAACTGACGGCTCTGACCGTTCTAATAAAAATCAGATTTTTTTTCCATGGCGATCCATCGGCACTGAGACTAAAATAATACGTATAAATATGTCTAATAGATTGATTCTAAATTGAAAGATGACAGACCTGATTATACTATGAGACAGAGCCGTCATTATTTCTACTTTTTGCCACCATGAGCGCTGCAATCGATTCTAATACCCCCACCTAGTACTTCGCACCCAGCGAATAAACCACAGTACTAGTATTTTATAGACGCGACTACCTATCTCATCTACACACATACAGTGAGCAATATGATACGAGTATCATCTCCTAATGGTACGATTCCACCAAAATGGTGTTCATCACAATTATTCGCGAACATTTTGGGGTGCAACAGTGCGCGAACTACGCTGGTATCGTAACTTTACAACACAGCACATTTGTGAACAAACATTTTCATTGAATTAAGTTTTGCTATGTGCGTGCACAGATATTAATGTTTCCACTCGGGTAGCAGAAGCAAGTTTGAGATCGCGAACAACAAGTGTACACGCGAGTCCACTACTCACGTGTGTGGTCGTACAAAAGTATCCATGTGTGCGCGATCATTTCTAAAATGTGCGGGCACAATTTGTTCGTGTTTGTTTTAATCAATCGACATTTGTGTAGCACACTGGCGCACACAGGTAAAATTGCATCTTAAGACTAGTAGTCATATTTCCCCGGAGTAGCGGAACCAACGAGCTACCGCGACCCCGTTATGTAAAGGGCTATTGAAGGACACCGTCGATTTTAGTTAGTACAAGTCTGACAGTCCCTCCTCCCTGCCCTGAGTGGGAGGACTCATTTGATGATATGACGATAAAAAAGTCAGATTTCCAGGGTTCTTCATACACACTGGTCTTATCAGTGAGTATTGTATTTAATTAAAAATGACAATGAGAATCAATGCTTTAATAATATGTTTTCTGAGACACGTTGAACATCAAGATTCCGTTCAGCGACACCTGTACCTACCTCCAGCATATCCCTTGGCAACACCTGCAGTATGCGCACGCGGCAGATCTCCGTGCTGCCCTGGTCTGCGTACGGCGCGGCCATGATGGCGCCGGGCGCGAAGGAGTCGGTGTGTGCGATCAGCGGGGACTGGTTCAGTGCTGACTGCACCGCGCGCAGCTCGGCCAGAGTGCTGTCGTCCCCATATTGCACCCAGAACTTGCTGATACTTGTTAGCTGAAGACAAAGTTAGTTTTTAACGGCATCGGCATAGGTTAATTTTAGGGAGGTTACCGATGACACAATTCGTGCGATTAGCAATTTGTACTAACTAATAATGAATATCGTCCTTGCTACTACGATATAATGATGCAATTAGATTGACTTAACGTCGTCATAGTGGCGATCGTGTTTTATTTTCACCTAATGGTTGACAAGCGCGCGTTTTATGACATATGTCTTACATTTCTCTTAATCATCCTTACTTCTAGGTAAGGATAATTTTCAATTCTAGTTGGAATCGGTCAAATCGCGTCCACTTGCTTCATGAGGAAGCTCCCTTATAGTCACGCTTGCACTATGACGCGAAGTGTATCTTCATTTTTTATTTTCATCCCTGCTGTCGGCAACACATGTTGCCGCCAAGTTATTAACTCACGCACAACTGTCTATAACCTCTCTGTTTCGTAGCGTAATACTCATTCGCCGCTTGTACTTGTACAAAAAACGCTCGATAGAGGCGGCGTGTCGTGGCGTGTTTCAAACATTTTTATACATTTGATTGACAAATTGTTTGGACGCGTGGTTGGTATAAAATTTTGACTTGCTGACACATGTACAATAACGGTAGACAGTGCGGGCGCAAGTGTTAAAATTTCTTCTCTCTTTTTAACATCCAGCCCGCAGTATTAACTATCGAAACTGATTCACTGGAGTCTTGAGGAGATGATGATGCAGCCCCGATGACGCGTAATAAACGAACAACTTACCTGTGATATTTTAAGCGGGAAATGTGTATCATCGATTTCAGGTAACCGGGGTACTACTCTCTCCAAATCTGTCGGCATTTTGTCTTCGGCGAACGCCTCGGCCAACTGAAGCGCTTTGGGTAATCTGAATAATTAAAAAATCAAGTTAAACACCAACATAAAAGGTACACCACAGTAGCGGTTTGCGGCAGTCACCGTACTCCCCACTCCCGCAAGGCTGTCAACTGGTCCAAACTACTTGGAGAAAACTGCGCGCGTTTTCGCTATGAGCAGGGTCTCGTGATGTGATTTATACATTTGATGATCTTACCGCTAGCCGCGCCGCGATAAGCCACTACTCAAAACAGCAACAATGTGAATGGACCCTAAACGAATTACCCATGATTTTAAGGGACATGATTAACATGGTGTAAAAGTTGTAGCATGTAGTAACATGGTGGTGTGCGACAGAGCTAACGATCTACAAAGCCGAAGGTACCTGTTGTCTCTTACTTTATTGCCAGTAACTGTAATTAAAGTTGACAACTTGATACTCACGGCAATAATGGTATTCTTATGTCGATCTTGAGCTGCCTAGCTTTGACAGCTTTGTATACTGGAAGCACAACTTGACCAGGTATTGTGGGATCCTGTAAATAAATTAATACCAACTTAGTTACAAAATATGATCTTATAACATAGTGAAGTGCACTTAAAGCAGTAAAAGAATGTCCTACATTATCATCTGCCTAGCCTTTTCCCAACTATATTGGGGTCGGCTTTCAGTAGAACCAGATGCAGCTGAACATCGGTATTTGACATGGAGCGACTGCCTATCGGACATCCACAACCCAGGTACTGGGTACTACGATACTCCATGGTAAGACTGGTTGTCAGAATTTCGAGCTTCTGACTGTGATTAACGACTGTCAAAGATCTACAAATGACAGCCGGGACTAACGGCTTTATGTGCTTTCCGAGGCACGGACGAAAACTTGCTGTGACAGATAGTCACCCACTCACACCAACCTCGGCAAGCGCGACTTAACCCGAAAGATTGGCCTGTGCGGCTGTTATTATTTAGCCACGATTTCCTCTGGGGAATGTCCTACATCCAAAACTTTAAAGATCTAATCTTGATCTAGCAATAAGCACTAGGTCCAAACGTATGGATTACATTTATGAGCTTTTTTATAAAATTAAGGTTGGTGTCCCAGCTTATGAAGATTATAGGCTCAAAATTTTATCTAAAGCCTATTAAAGTCTGGAACTATGTAGTTACACTGTTTCTGAGTTTCAAAAATTTCTTTCAGATAGCTGTATCCGAAAATCTGAAAACCCGTACATCCAAACTAGTGTGGATCTTTTTTTTTTAACGTGGTAAATTTCATCAAATGAGTCCTCCGACCCAGGGCAGAGCGGGAGGGACTGTCAGACTCGTACTGTCTAAAATCCACGGTGTCCTTCAATAACCCTTTACGTACCGGGGTCACGGTAAATCAGTGTGGATCTAGATATATTAATAAAGTTAAGAAACTTACCCCACTATTTTGCTTTCCGTTCTTGACATCCAGTCCATCATTGAATGTCAAATAGACTTTTCTGAACAGAAAAAAAAGGTGTTTATATTACGTTTTACAAATATATGCTAAAGTTTAACACAAGATCAGTAATTCGATTTGCTGCTTCATTTTATTCAACAATTGATCATTCAAGCCATAACAGAGATGGCGTTTTATAATGGCGCCAATAAAATTGTCGTTTTAAAATCCTGGTAGTGGCCAGTTTTCAACATCAAGATAACGCATATCTAATTAGTCCGTCGATTAAAGAATTTTAAAAGCGCCGTATCTTCATCTGACAAGCCTGTTGGTCTAGTGGTTAGTGACCCTGACTGCTATGCCGGAGGTCGTGGGTTCGATTCCCACCCAGGACAAATGTTTGTGTGATGAGCACGATCATTTGTTCTGTGTCTGGGTGTAATTTATTTATAATATGTATGTATTTAGAAATATACACGGTTAAATTTTGATCGTTTTAATCCCTTGGACCGGTGGTTTAACTAACAAAATACTACTCATTACAAGCTTTTACTGCGATGTAACATAAAAAATAAAAAAAATAGCAAGTGATAAGATTATACTCGCAAAATGTATGAAACCAATAGTTGCGCCACGCGTATCGGGCAGTGTAGGTACCTACACGGCCCGATCAAGCATAAGGTTATTGACTCGCTCAGCTGATGTTTGCGTAGGTAAACAGATTGATTCCAAATTTTCCTTCATACTTTTACGGGCTTAGGACCGACCTAACTGTTTTGTGCATAAGACATACCAGCGGTAGGTAGGCCTGCTAGTTATACCGTATTTAAAAATGTGGAATCAAATTATGTACAATGATTTAAAAAGAATCAAAATCATTTACAACGATTTAGAAAGAGCTATGTTAATAACGGTTGGTACCTAGGTAGTTAAATTTCACGATAACGTAATAATTGTTCAAAATGCAAACCATTCCTTTCGATACACAGTCTTGCACGTTTAATGAGATTGTCTTTTAATTTTACTAATGTGTCCCTGTCACTTTTTATCACATCGAAGGCGTCCACTATCGCACTTTTCATTTGTTCACGAGTTTGATGCTCGTTTTTGTACACTAAACGTTTTACTTCACTCCACAAATAAAAATCCAGCGGGGTAAGGTCCGGACTCCTTGCTGGCCAAGCAACTGGACCACCCCGTTTGGTTCACTGTAAAGGCGTCGAGCCGCCTGCGCATCAAAACCCGCGATTGCGTAAAACTGCACCATAGCAACGAACTCAAGGTTGGAATACGCGTAATTCCGAGACGTCATTATTAGCGAGATAACACAGTGCACTCCGATGACGTCTTAGAGAAACTGACCCGGGGAAACTCCTATGACGTGTGACTGTCGCGCGGGGTGCGCGGGGTGAGAGGGGCGCGGGGTGCGCGGGGTGAGAGGGGCGCGCGCGCCGTATTCCTTGCCAAAAACCCTGTTTGATTGGCAAGGTATACGGCGCGCGCGCCCGGGGGCGGGACTTGGTCTAGGATTGGCTATTTTTTGCGAGTCCACGTTGACTAGCGACCGCGTCAATGTTGTTACTGATAAGAATGCTGCCTACTAACGGTTCGCATTATTTATTCACTCATGCGAGAATTGATTCGAGTTATTAAAAAAAAAGTACATTATTTTTTAATTTTATCTTTACAAATCGATAGTGTTTCATGGACCAGTTCGACCCTCCAAGGGATTAAAACGATCAAAATGTAACCGTGTATAAGTATGTTTATCAGTTGTCTAGTACCCATAACACAAGCTCTGCTTAGCTTGGGACTAGATGGCGTTGTGTGATAGTTGTGGAATATTTATTTATTTATTTATTATCTCTTTGTTTGGTTTACGTAACAACTGACGGATTCATTCGATTTTTTGGTACACAAGCCTATTATTACCGCCTTGTACTTCATACATGAAGGAGTCTTCACGTAAAGCCGCGAAAAGAACATCTGAACGCACACAAAAGTTGCCAACACCTTTATGCTTTGGTGTGTAAGCTCCAGAAAATAAAAATGTCCGTGAACACGGAGTCATAACTCCGATCTCGGCAAAACTGCTGGGTGCTGCCGAACTCGGAATCATACTTTATCGTCTTCATAACTTCTTAATATCATTCCCTTCTGTCTACTCTTAATACTAAACGTTTACTATCCCTTACTTGCTGTTAGTATCAAAGGTGACGCGCGGCTCATCAGAGATGTGTTTGAAAACCGCCTTCTTGATAGCCGCCGCGTATACCGCACCTGGCTGTTCGTCAGGGAAATTCTTCAGGTACACCTGAAAATTGAAGTTATGTTAGTAAATGATAATGTTAGATGATATTTATTTTACTATTTAAGACATTTTTTTTTAAAGAAGATGGGGCGGTTTTTTGTTTACCTGAGAAGAAACAGCCGAAACAAACTCAGAGGTTATAGTCCAGAAAGGGTTCTTTATCCAGTAATGAAATATTGGTCATTAGTAGACCGCAACCTAAGACCTTCGTAAAAAAAAAAAAAAATTCTTAACCGTAACCAACCAGAGATACAACAGATTTTATTTTGTTCTAATCAGGAGTAAATCAATAAATCTATAGATTCCTACAAAAAATAACTCCTGATTAGAACAAAATAAAAACCGTCGTATTTCTGGTTGGTTACGGTTTAGAAACTTTTTTTTTTTCTATGGACTTCTTAGGTGGTATTCTAATTGTGCCCAAAAATTAATCACTGGCGAAAGAAAAATTGATGCCAAGGTCCATAGTAAAAGTTGCGTACCCTTTTATTGGTCAAGTCATTCAACAACTACACAAGTCTGTGTCTGAGATGATGTTTTGAAGAAAGAACCATACAGATTTGAGTGGAACCCAGTCACTGCAAACATTTATCAGTTATCATGTAGCTCAACTCATAAGTCAAGGAGCTCAACGACGCAGTAAAATTATACAGTATGGGAGGTTTTAAAGTTGCTTTTTGCAAATCATACAGAAAGAAAATAAAATTTCTCTTACAGTATTCCTAGGGTCGAGTCCTCCGAGAACGCGCACTGCGTCGCGCTCTCGTTCTTCATCTTCCGATACTTGTACGAAGTATTGCGGGTAGAATGCACCAGCTATTATTACCTGTAAACAAAGAAACATATAAATGTGGATCTTCAGGTGCTTTGAAATAGACCCATGCATCATTTGTTGCAATGAAGTCTGATTACAGCAAAATATATTAAAGGTCAGGACAGGACAGGACGATATATCAAGTACGATCCCTACCTTTCTCTACTTTCGTCTCGTTCACGTTCACACATCATTCGAGCACGCCGGTTGCAGGTACTGCACACCTGAACTTTTTGAAGTACCTCACGAATAAGACGTATAATTGGCTATTTGACAGTAGCTATAAATTACAAATATAATTAACCCGTCGTTTAGAGTTTAAAAAAATAACGGACACGTATTTTTTCTTTTGTAAAATCAATGAATATTCATCAAAATACAACTCATCAAAACTCGAGAGTGGGGGCTCGTGACGTCAGAATTTAATAGAAATTGTAATAAATTGTGACGTATAACCAATTTTGAAAGCATCGTATCTCAGTCAATGTTGGTTTACGAAACAAAAGAAAAAATACGGGTCGACTAATTAGAATTTTTCATTCAAATAGCCAATTATGTGTATATCCTTCTTAGGCCTGGACACGCGGGGTGTCATACAGCGCGACATGCGGGGCGGGTTGAGCTGTGCTAATAATTCGTGCTTCCCCATGAACGAGACCTAAGGCGTCTCCTGCCGGCTTTGCCAAATAGATCATATTATGGTCCTAGGATTAATATTTACTTTATAAAGCAGCGCCAGCTCATGCTTGTTCCAGGGCGACTTCCCGTTGGGTGGGTCGATCCCGAGCGCGGCCAGTCTCTTGCGCATGTCCCGCACCAGCTCGTCCAGCTCGCGCAGCGCCCGCGCCTGCACGTAGAAGCGCCGCGCCCACGCCGCCTCCGACTGGCCGGCCGCGCGGAAGTACTGCTGCTGGCGGAGGTGACTCCACACCTGCGGAGGGGAGAACGTTATGGTACGATTCCAGCCAAATAGTGTGCGGCACATTATTTGCACAGTTTAGCAGTGCGCAGTTACTGGTATGGCGTTTAGCCTCCGTGTCCAACGGCAAGGTTTGTGCAACACATTTGTGCGCGAACATTTTAACTTAGTCTCGCAATGTGCGCACACAAATAACGAGTCCAGTATTCACGTGTGCGCGCATAGAAAAATCTAGGTGTGTGCGAACATTTTGTACTTTTTTGCTTGAGTGACCACCAGAGCTAACATTTGTGCCACACACCGATGGAATCGCATATTTACGTTTACATGACATATTATATAATTTGACATTTACGAGCAAGTGTTTTTGAATTTGATAGCCTTATTCTTCCAGACAGTTATAATACATACATCACGCTACATCCCTTAGAAGATAACAGCAGAACGACGTGTAATACTGCGTATTACATCCAGTATTAATATTATGTCTGTAAGTTATGGATGTACTTACTCAGAAATGTGTATTGACTGGAAAAATGTAAGTTCTCAAAAATGTGTATTGACTGGAAAAATGTAAGTTCTCAGAAATGTGTATTGACTGGAAAAATGTAAGTTCTCAGAAATGTGAAATGACTGGAAAAATGTAAGTTCTCAGAAATGTGAAATGACTGGAAAAATGTAAGTTCTCAGAAATGTGAAATGACTGGAAAAATGTAAGTTCTCAGAAATGTGAAATGACTGGAAAAATGTAAGTTCTCAGAAATGTGAAATGACTGGAAAAATGTAAGTTCTCAGAAATGTGAAATGACTGGAAAAATGTAAGTTCTCAGAAATGTGAAATGACTGGAAAAATGTAAGTTCTCAGAAATGTGAAATGACTGGAAAAATGTAAGTTCTCAGAAATGTGAAATGACTGGAAAAATGTAAGTTCTCAGAAATGTGAAATGACTGGAAAAATGTAAGTTCTCAGAAATGTGAAATGACTGGAAAAATGTAAGTTCTCAGAAATGTGAAATGACTGGAAAAATGTAAGATCTCCGAAAAAATGCAGTAAAATTACGAGGGACTTACCTTGTAAACATTGAGGAAGGCAATGCAGTCGCTAGTAGAGCCATCAGCCCAGGTCAGCTTAGAGTTGTATGCGTTCAATCGCTCACGGAAGGGACTGCTGAATAGATTCTTCACAGACATTGCAGATGCTGTGAACGAAATAACATCTTACTAATACTCGTATTATAAATGCGACAATTTGTGAGGATGGATGAATGAATGAACGGATGTTGCTACTCTTTCACGCATAAACTACTGATCAGTTTTTTTTAACCTGGTTAAATCATCAAATGAGTCCTCCCACCCAGGGACTGATCAGATTTAGATGAAATTTCGTACATAGATATTTTGTAACACATATTTTAGTTTTTTGATTTGAGTTTTCCGTAGGTTATTTCCTCTCAGAATTTGATCCTTATTAGCGACACTATCAAATGGTGTAAGAATACAGGATGTGATTATTTTTCCAAAATCAATAGGTTCGATTCTTTCATTTACCCTGCCCAGATCAGGATGGTTGGGCGGCAATTAGCTGAAGAGAGGCAAAACCAAAATCATACAATCATCATCATCATCAAAAATCCAATGATGCTGTTTTAGTTTTCGATATTACTTCAGTATTTTTCAATATTCTTCACAGTTTAGGATAAAGTCATCCACAACCAGTTGAAAAAATTCAAATGTAAATGCGACCACCATATAAAAAGAGAAAACTAGCAGTTTAAACAAAATTAAGCAATTCTCACCCATAACGACAGCTTCATCCAGGCAGCCGTAGATGTATCCTAACATGATCAACTTGGACAGCTTGACGTTGATAGGTAGGCGCGCGGCCACTCGGCCTAAGTACGTAATGTCTCCGTCCATGGCACACCACTCATCGTCCACTGTCTTCTTTAGCGCTCCGATCTGAACGAAAGATTTTAAAGTAGCTATAACTTATGTCGACAGAATAGGCTAGCTTAGAGCATCAATAAATTTAATGATATCTATTTAAATATATATAACAAGAGATTCACGTAATCCACATGCACAATAATCGCTGCACAAAAATATGCACTCCATTGGTGCCTCAGAATGGACGACGCTGGTGCCAGGACGATTTAGATGTGTACCTCGATGCCTGGTCTGAATTGGCACTAGAAAAGAGCACTTGGAAGGATATGGTGAAAACAACTAAAAAAATAAAGTTTAGCATGGTGTAAGCAGGGCAAAAGTCTTCTGTTGAACTGTATCCTAGCCTAGCCCTTTCCCAACTCTATTGGGGTCGGCTTCTAGTCGAACTGAATACAGCTGAATATCAGTATTTACATGGAGCAATTGTGATTGGACCTCCACAACCCAGGAAACACCTCTTGGCAAGACTGGTTGTTAGACTTTCGAGCTTCTGTCCAGAATCCTCACCACAACTGAAGTCCTTTTGATGCGGCGCCATTGACTATGTCTATCTTTTTTTTATCTTCCTTTTTATTTGCGATCAGTGCATAACACTATAAGCAAATTTGGTGAGAGCGTTGTGGCGGATAGAGTGCGTCCCCCAGGGAGAACGTCTCCTCATCGTTTGTGCATGTATTTTATATGATGTCCTTCCGTTTGAGTCACTTTATGTAACTACGTATCGTAAGCTGTGTTGCCAATATATTGGGATGTCTACCTATGCATTAAAAAATGTAGTAGGTACCACAAATTTTCCGCAGGACTTCAGTAACGAATGTGAATGATCTACAAATGACAAACAGGACCATGGCGGGGCATCCATATTCTATAATTACCTCTTTGAGTACAAGTATAGTACGTTGTATGTTGGTGATATCGGGCGGGTCCATGGCCAGGGCCAGCACGTCGCAGGGTGGACCCATGTCCAACATCTTGGCTAGAAGCACCAGTCTCTCCAGCGGACACCGGATTATCTCTGGTGGACATTCTTGTTGTAATCCTTCCTGTAGGATGAATAACGCATTTATTGATTGGTATACTGTACCTCAAGTAGAACAAACTTAAGGTTTTAAAAATAAATATTACAAAATGATAATTCTAACACAATTGCCACACTGAATCAACAGAACATACAAACAAAAGAGAAATGAATGGTAAATGAGCCAGGGTTTTATTCTTCTTCTTCTTCTTATCGTATGGTTGATGAACAACCTGGTGTCAGAGTTTAAACCGCCCGTAGGCCTCTGACATGGCTTCACACACCGTTGAAAAATCTCTCAGGTGTGCTGGTTTCCTCACGATGTTTTCCTTCACCGTTTTTAGCAAGTGATAATTAATTTAAGGGTTTTATTAGAACAAGGTAAGACTTGAATGATTTGATAATTCAAGTATGTATTAATAATTCCAGTTACCAAATATTTGACTGGTCAAGAATGAAGAAGATTGAGGAACGAAAACGCTAAGCAGTCTTTAATAGATTTTCACCTTTATAATCTTTAGATTATATATATATTTATGTATTATGATTCTACCTTAAAATCTTAAGGCATCCACAGAAAAGTCCGGTTGAGCAGTACACAACCTACTAGAGGTTGACCTGCGAGAGGCCATAAACAAAAAAAAAAACTATCTGTCAAAGACAAGCTTTTTCGTATCTTTTGCCACTTGTCTAGGCCCTCTGGACTTATTGACCAGCAAAATAGAGCAGATTATCCCATACAATATATTTTTACACATGATGAAATGTTATTGATAATTAAGTAAGAATTGCTGAGATTTCTTCACTACCTCCTATTATGATCAGTTTGAAAACTTACATAAAACTTATCCGTAACAAGTCTGTACACGCGTCCGTCCCGCACTCTACCGGCACGTCCCGCACGTTGCTCGCAGTTGGTCTTGGACGCCCACGCTAGTCGCAAAGAGGTGAAGCTGGTGTCGGCGTCCGCTACCATCACCTTCATCAGGCAGTAGTCGATCACTGTTGGATGAAGCTTGCTTTAGTGGAAGGTTTTAACATTACAGATATACAGGCAAGGTGAATAAATTGAACTATTGCGTCAGTTAGATTGTCAAAGATTATTTGATCCGTATTTTCCCGAAAGGGAAAGGGTATGATTTTGGTTTTGCCTCTCTTCAGCTAACTGCCGCCCAACAATCCTGATCTGGGCAGGGTAAATGAAAGAACAGGGTAGTCTTTAGTCAGTACGAGTCTGACAGTCCTTTTTCTAGTCGGTGACTTCAGTTTGCCCGTAACAACCCCTAGAAGTATAACTATACAGGCAATGCTGGATTATGATGTTTTTTTATTATTATTTATAGTTAACATACCCAAGGAATACAACACACGCTTTACCCCTTGCGTACGGAACTAAAACGGAACCCACTTAATAAGACTCCACTGTCCGTTTCTGTGTCTCTGACATCAGGCTATATCTCATGAAGCATGATAGACAGTTGACATTTTCACAAATAATGTTTTACTGTTGCCGCTATAACAAATTATTTAAAAAACAGAATAAAACAAATATTTAAAGGAGCTCCCATTGAACCAATGTGATTTGTTCGCCGTTTTTGTAGAAAATGGTATGGAACCCTACATTCGCGAGTCTCACTCACATAATAAATAAACACAAAATAAAATCAAGTCTTACCATATTTGATGTCGGGCACCGTAATAGAGCTCTCAGCGATGTTGGTAGCCAGTATGATCTTCCTGGTGCCCGGCGCAACTCGTGTGAACACGCGGGCCTGCTCGTCTGCCGTGATTGTCGAGTGGAGAGGAAGCACGTGCCACTTGTATGTCCGGCATTCTGAACCTGCTACTTTTTCTCTATAGATGTCAATTTTAAAATAACATTAGGTTGGTATACTAACAGGATATAAGTAAATGACATATGCACGCTGGCTTTTGTTTTGTGGCTTGGCCTACATAGAAATAGAAAAAGATCCCACAGCAATGTGTTATTGTGACAAAATGTATCATAAATAGTATAGTATTAACGAGCATAGGTAGACCATAACCAGTGTTGGGGCATGGAAGGTAACAAGCTTTACAATATTTTGGAATCGAGATCGTCGGCAACACGAAGGCGCTGCTGGCTTTCCTCGAGGAGCTGGGGTGGATCGAATAATTTCTTTCCCACCCGCACGCAAAATACGCGCATCTGACGTGGAGTTGCGGATACCAGCCCGTTATACAATACAATACAATTCTTAGCAAGACGTTGCGAGGTGATAGCTCGTAATGAGATGATTAAGATTCTTAGTAAAAAAATCAGCAAGCAGATTCTTTTATGCTAAAAATGATACAAGAATTTATAAAAACATTGCACTATACTACGTCTTTCTCTTGTTACATACTATTTAAAACTCATATACTCGAACACCCAGACCCATTAAATAATTTCTGTTTTATAGCACATTTAAAAAGCTCCTCGAGTCTTATTCAAGCCAGCCACCATATAAGTATATTCATTTGCTTAGCTTACATATACAAGCAGTAATACTGACCGCAAGTCACTGTCATTGAGACAGGCATACAAGTCCTCTATCTCATGTATTCCTGGTAGAAATATAAGCACGGAAGGTAGGTCTGCTTGGCTGCGGTCCGTGATCTGATCCTCTTGTTTGTCTATCTGCTCAAATGCATTCAGAAGCTTCACCACTAGGTGGTGCATTTCAGGAGCTATGAATGGTTCGTCGCCTTTTGGTGTTGATTGCTGTAGGATCTACAATATAAACATAACATTATGTCAATATTCTTTGCAGCAAAAAGTAAGTATTTGAAAAGTATTCCCTGACATTACATTATCTGACTTGGTTGCATTGATGACCTCTGCAGTATAGGCTTTCGACTAAAGACTTTTGAAAATCGCCTAGACCAAATTTCCATAACTCTGGCTAAAAATGACAAAATTGTATGGAAATAACTTTGTCTAGTCTTGGTAGAATAGAGACATAATTGGCCATGCTATACGTACAGTAGTACAAAAAAATTATATCTCCCCTATTGTTAATACTTTTGTTAGGCCACTTTTAAGTCCTAAATTCGTCTTACTCTGGAAAGAAAGTAGCGACAAACTTAAAAGAATAGCTCACAAAGAACTTACAGATCCAAACTTGTTCAGATGATTCAAGTAGAACACTTTCACAGTATACATTGGATCATTTTTCTCAACTTTGATACAAGAGGACATTTGCAGGCCCCGAGGTGTGGGTATCATGAAGTAGTCTGCAAATGTTTTCCTATTAAATGTAGCAGACATGAGCACCACTTTGACACCCGGTGAAACAGTATACAACAGCCTCTTGACGATTAGAAGTAGGAAGTCCATCTCCTGGCCTCGTTCATGTACTTCGTCCAGTATCACATGTGTGTATTCGTTCATTGTTTTTGCACCAACTGCAAGTTAATGGATTATTTTAAAGTGCCTATCGTTGATTGAATCCTAGTTTTTGGCAGAGCAGGGGCATCCTTCTTAGAGTGTAAAAAGGTTAAGGCTTAAGGAAGGCATTTATGCTGTAATATTGTCTGATTTTTTCAAATATGAAGAAATTTCATCTGTCATTCATCAATCTCCATTCTAACAATAATTTGTATGTGTGAAATACATACCCAGTTTTTGCAGCAATATGCCAGTTGTGACGTAACTTATGCGTGTATCACTGGAAGTATGAGAGTCAAGTCCAACCTGTTAAGAGTCATATTAAATTTAAATAATTGCTATACCTATCCAGTAGTTTGCATGGAAATAAAAAACAGTTTTTTTTTATATATTTATACAAAAAAAATTATGCTTTCAGACAGTTTCGTAGCTGGACAGAGTATAGTCGTGAAGGAATAAATTAATAAACTAAAATGTAGGTATTATAAATATTTAATGAGGCAATAAAAAGATATTCGGAAAAATAGTTACCTGATAACCAACTACCCCACCAACTTCCCAACCTCTTTCCTGAGCAACTCTTCGTGCAATAGATATGGCAGCAATCCTTCTTGGTTGAGTCACAACTATCTTGCATGTCTTACGTGATTGGTAGCAGTCATCAAGGATCCACTGAGGGACTTGAGTAGTTTTACCGCATCCAGTTGGACCTTCTACGATCACCACTGGGAATCCGTGGATACGATCTAATATCTAATGGGCAAAAGTGATCCAGTTATATGAAGAGTTACAGAAAAAGCATTATGGCTTGTGATTCATTCAAACATTCAAACTGGTTGACTATATAGCCTGAGAGCATGCTGCTGCAATATCTTGTATGGGAAGTCAAATAATATTATATTATTTTTATCGCCCTCCACTTTCTATGAAACAGTGGCATTTTGTGAATACAATTTAATGATATATAACAAAACAAATACTTAGACAATTCAGAATTCCTCAAGAAAAGGTTAACAACGTTACACAACAAATACATTAAAAGTATATTTTTGTGGAAAACTTGACATTAATGCATTTAAGATAGGCCATGCCTTAAATCATATAATTGAATACTCAGCTCACCTGCTGCTTATATTCATTAATCGGCAAATTAATAGTGTCCTCCTTCATTTGAAACGAGTATTTATTGTAGACCTCTGTCATAGCCTCTTCGGTTAGCTCCCCAATATTCTGGATGGAGGTTCCCCATACAGAAAGTTGCTCCAATGACTCCATACCTCCTGTTATACTCTCTTGTTGTTCCCGATCTAACTCATTCTGCAATATTGTTTATGTTTTTCAATGCTAATATAATAATGTTTATGAGTTTTTCGTCATATCATTGTTAATATATGAACCAGTAGTGTTTGAAATAAAAACTAATGTTTGATAGCCCAATTGTTAAGGAAAGCTGTATATAACCCTATTTTATAAAACCCTACAAGCTGTAGGAGCTAAGCGAACAGATGATTTCGGTGATGATTTATGCAAGGCACAGTCAGTTGTTTATACAGAACAGGAGGTCTAAAACAGCCAATTCAAAAAAGTGAATCATCTTACTAATATTATAAACATGAAAGTTTGTTTGGATGGATGGATGTTAGTTACTCTTTCATGCAAAAACCACCAAATGGGTTTATTTGGTACAGATAGCTTATAACCTGGATAAATATTCCACAACTATCACACAACGCCATCTAGTCCCAAGATAAGCAGAGCTTGTGTTATGGGAACTAGACAACATAGGATAGTTTTTATCCCGATTTTATGTTCCTGTGGGATAATTTTCGAGTTTTAGTGGGTGAACCGCTGGCAAAAGCTAATAAGGAATATTGCTTAAAGTGGTTGTTTCCAGTTTTTAGCCTCTGAGCTTAGTTTGAAAGTACTAATTATCGGGTTGTTATTAATAAGTTCTATTTATTAGCAGTATTTCTATACTGTATATTAAAAACAAATAGTAGGCATAGTTTATTTGAATGCATTCATCATAGCTGATGAGCACATTTAAAGCCCAACAGGTTTTTATTGAAATTAAGCCTAATATTTTAGACTAAACATTAGTAGACAATGCGTAGATTTTGTGAGATTCGATTCTAGTAGGAACAACTATATTAACCGAATGATGAACATAACACACGCCACACGGGTGTACCTAGTTACTGTATACTGTATAAAGTAGTATCATGAAAAGCACCGTTCTTTCTATTTTTTTATACGTAAGTAAATCAACTTTACCCGCAAATACAGTTCAGTTTCCCTCTCCTTTACTTCGCGCGCATATTCGGTACCGCTGGCAACCATCACAGAATGGCGGTGTTCCTCCTTCCTGTTCAAGTCGCAGGTTTCATCTTCTTTTGTAAGTCGAATACCTCCTGTTACCGGACCCCTAAGTTTGGTCATTTGTGACCTTGATGGCCGAGGATTTAACATAAACCCTCGTAACTCCTCCATTTTCAAAAATAGTGCGTCTTCTTAACTGCTATACAAACTAAGAAAACAGACTGAAATCTGAAATAAAGGCTTCGGTATGGTTTTTATGCTTTGCTATCAAATTTTATTAAAATAGGGTTTGAAAAATGAGAAGAAAAACTTATACACGTTTTTCCCAAACAACGAACCGTCAACGAAGACCGAAAAAAAAACCGAAAACAAAACTTCAGAAGCAAAGCACAGACCACAGACTCACGAAACCACAGATTACCACAGAAATAAAATGACAGCTTTGACACAGAATGTTTTGATTGAAATTATTTAAAAAAATGAAAGTGTGAAAAGAAACGAACGAAGATCTCACCCTTTTAAAATAATAAGCAACACAACTTTGAGTTTGACTTCGACAACTTTGAATTTGAGAATATGGACTTGAGTCGAGATCCACAAACCAACCTTGGCAATGGGCCAATTTAGCTGTGTAATTATTGTTTTTTTTTTTTGTTTTGTATTTTATCCTTTAAATGGTCTAGACTTTATGGGTACATCGCATTTACATTTATTTTTAAATTTGTGATATCAAAACATTGTAAAATATTTTTGAAAAAGAGTAAGTATGGAGTTTCTTGCCCATTCTTCTCCATACAAACCTACCCTTGCGAATGGGCGTAGAATCAATCCCTTCCCATCCCATTTTCTTTAATTTTAATAATCGACGTTCAAAAGAGCCTCTTTGATGGTTTAATTGAAATAAATGATTTGACTTTGGGCATGGTCTATGATTGGACGGCGAGTCAACCTTACTCATCATCTCTCTCACACCCGCGCCTACGATGACCGGAAATCGCCTCGCCACGTCCGATGCTGTGGGCGTCTCCCGCGGTGGCTGAGCCGTGAGGTGGAGTCTGTCCTTTCGGCTTCTCCTTCGCTAGCAATACTACTTCGCAGAAGGTGGTGACGGCTTTCCATTCCCTCCCGCTCCACAGCATAGCCTCAACCAAATTCCAGACGCGAAAGGTTGCCGCTGATTATCTCTTCCGTGAGGACAATTTGGTGGCCTGCCCAGACTGCCCAAGTGGGGCAGATCTCTGCCGTGTCCTCCGGAAGATCTACACATTGGTCACTCACGGGTATTTCTTCCCGCCCAATGCGCGACAGAAACCTCCCGAAACACCCTTTTCGGTGAGGACCTTCAGGTTGAAGGTAAAGACGCCGTGGCGCCTCTCCAGCCACTCCTCAAAGGATCTTACCAACGCATCTGCGGCGCATATCACACGATGTGAGTCCTAATCTCCTCCGCTCCCATTCCCCTCGCCCCGCAGCATGGCCTCGTTTCCGTGAGAATTTTGATCGTTTATGCGTTTGTTTGATAAAAACGTGAAGCTTTACAAACATGATTGTCGAACATATTTGATCGTTTACTAGGTACATAATGGGAAAGGATTGACAAAAAATAATAATCATGATTATTTATATATTATTTATTTCATACCATAATTGGCATAACAAAAATATTCAGATCATTTTAGAAGAATATTTAACAACTGATAACTTTTAGACAATTATTAATAATACTCATATTATGCATTTTGATTTATACATACATTGAACATGAATACAGACAATCATTATATGTAAATACGAAAGATTTAAACCAGTTACTTAAATAGGTAGTGATAAATAAAGTGCACTATTCGACTAGAAGTAAGCTAAAAACCATTTTTTAAATTGGTTACATCATAAAATAAAAGATACACTGGCTACTCCATTTTTTCATGTGATCATGGTTTATGCCTCCATGTCTGGTGAACAATTTTGGCACACAACAACCACAATAATTACATAAATTAAGTTTAAAATTATACATAAGCTCAAAGAAAATAATTGTTTGAGAAATTGACTACAAACTTACATTGCTTGTTTATTAATTAGTGCCTGTCTGACTGCAATTATTATTATTATATAGTTAGATGTAAACTTTATAACAGTTCGGAAGTTCGAGCGCTCGTTTATTTAAAGCCTCACTGAGACAATATAAAAAATTGCATGCGAGTTGTATTGGCAGTGTGTAAATGGGACTTTAGATGATGTCAGAAATTTCATTCGAGTTACATGTGAGTTGACTACATTGCCAACTATTAATGGACAAAAAATTAGTTAATCAAACAAATACTGCAATGTAATTAAACTTGCATGCAAATCGCATGTAATTTCTTGCATCTAATAGCACATATACACGAATACAATTTTTGCACTGTGTAGATGGGCCTTTAGACGATGCAAGAAATTGCATACTACATTGCGGACTATTAAGGAACGATGAATTCAGTTGATAAAAGAAATTTCGCAATGTAGTCAAATTTGCATGCAATTTACATAGAACTGTGAAGTGCGTCAATTTCAAAAACAAGTAATTTCCCTGACTGCAACTAAAATAAAAAAAAAGTTATTTGGAATTGAAAATGAAAAAATAATTTAAATTACAATTTCTTATTTACATTTTGGGTCATTCACGATTTGAAATGGACTTTTTTTGTGGATACTGTGAATGATATTCTTTTTACAATTATTTCCTTTCGCTGCAAGCAATTTTAATATTTATGTACAGGTATTGTCATGTTACATTTGCGCTAAATTACAAAGATAGAAAGAATGAAAACTAGAATGACTACGATTTTTTAAAAGCGAACGCAGTTTTTAATATACCATAGGTATTTTACTGATGCTAGTTATGCCTAGTCCCACACACGTCAACTTTACAATGAACATATAAATTGCGTTACTTTTTTTTAAATACTATCGGCCCATATCATCCTAATTATTACGATGAATAATAGGATCATATGGGCAAATCAACAGAACCACTAACTAAATCGAACTAAAATACCGTTTATCTCAGAATAGTGAATATGTCACTAATGACTTCTTGCATTATGCCGACGATACATACTCGTATATTGCGTTTACAAGCGAGACACAGACATTATTGATATGTGCGTAGTAATAAATAAGTACTATAAACATAATAAAAAAATCGATAATTCCACATACATCACAGTTTTTTCGATACAGATATTGTTTAGCGCAGCGTTATTTATCAATTTTACATGAGGTCAAATGAGACGAGTTAAAGAAACCTCATAAGCGAGATTCGCATTGCTAAAGAGCGAGGTGGACGTGGCGCGACGCTACCGAGAGCGGGTCCTCTCCTTGGCGTGCTTACTTAGGCTATGCGCGCACTACGAAAATTAATCGTAGCGATTTTTATATTGCGAGAATAAATCGCAAACTAGTTTGTGAAATTACAAACGATTTATTGAAGGGATGAAGTTTGGCAAAGCTTTTATACTACAGTGGAGTGTCTACAAGTCAACATTATGGCAAGTTAGGGCAAGCCTATAGAGCTATAGATTTACAGTCGTTACAGAATACCTTCCAAATTATAAGAGGGAGGGAGGAGGAAAGGTTTTAATCACAAGCCAAACTTTTAGGCTTGTATTAGTAATTGCAATAATAATAACCAGTTGAAATTATCACAGGATATTTGTTTTATAGCAATTTAAAGCCTATTTTAGACGATGCAAGAAACTGCTCGCGAAGTTGCGTTACATTGCAGACTATTGAAGGACAAAAGACAATACTCAACTATTTAAATAACAACTTTAAAATGCAAACTATAAGATACTTTATAAGTTGTTTTTTGCCCCATATGCTCAGCAGTATAGTAAAATATTCTTAAACCTTAGTACAAACCAAAGTTATACATTACATAATTTAAAATGTTTACTAAAAATTCCACCAATATAACTATGTACAGTTTTCCAAGTATGAAAAGAGACCAACCACCAATTAAGATGATATTTATTTAATCCCGATTAGTTTTTCCTTTCCTTTTGTTAGTCCCCCATACAAACAAGGGGGTCATTCAAGAATTACGTAAGCGACGAATGGGTCCTTTTTCCACTTATCTTTGCTGACGGCGTGTCGTGTTCCTCGCGCGCCTTAAAAGCTGTCAACAATATGAGAGGTCACAAGCCCCTTAGAGGTCAAAAGCCTGCCGGGGTCAAGGGGCTGTCTTATCAGTTAACCGTGGCAATGTAAAACGTAAAGTGTTATTGAAGGACAGAGGGGGTTTTAGTCAGTACAAGTCTGACAATCCCTCCCGTCCTGTCCTGGTGGGAGGTCTCATTTGATGATTTTACTACGTAAAAAAAGGGGATGAGTTTTACTTACTTTCGCTGTCAAAGGAGGGCGGGGGATTAAAATTCTGCTTACGTAATACTTGCATGACCTCAAGGCCATAGAGCTTGACAAAAAATAACAACATTAATCCTTATTTCCCGTTATTTAAGTTAATCATGGTTAAAGGAGACCCAGCAACCCTCTACAGTAGAGCCTAGTCTATATAAAGTTTTGGCAAAGTAAATAAATTAAACGATAATCTACTAATAACCAACAACTACTTATGTCTAACATTTGTGCTATTAGATGTATTTTTTACGTTTAGACTTTGGTCTCGAAGCAAGCGGGCAGCGGGACGTCCAAAAGCGACTTGCTGATAGCGGGCCGCTTTGTTGAACGCGCCGTTGTTACCGCGCTGTTCGCTCTGCCTTCGGGACCGAGGCTTTAGAATTAAGTTTGCCGAAACTGAATTTATAAGAGGTGGTATCTGTTGGAGATCAAATAAGAATGATAGTCACTATTTTATGACAATAACTTTAATTTTAGTTAAAATTATTATGATTTTCGTTTCTTTTTATTTGGGGGGGGGGGGGGGGGTTCTGTAAACTACCTTTTTTAAGTAAATGTGTAACAACATGTGTTGTTTCGATGAATTCTTGTAAGGTGAATTAGAAAGACTTACTTTGATCCTAAAAAAAATTGTAGGTTGGTTCAGCAAAGCGCATATTTATGATAAACATAAATTGATACCACGCCGAGTTGGATAAGAAAACATCTTGCCGATTAACAGTACAGGCAAGTTCAATATTTCTAGCTCATTCTATACCCATGCATTATATACTTGCGAGAAAAAGTATGGAAACACTTATCACGATCTTGAGTACGATAATAAAAATGGTACCATTTTAAAGGTTTAAATGTTAACTTTAAATTGATACCAAATTCATTCAAATCACGCCAATATTTAAGGAGCTATCGCGGATCAATTCCAAGTAGGTGATACCATACTTTTGCTCGCTAGTGTAGATCTTCTCTAACGTGAATAACGTTTTATGAATCATTTTACTAAATGATTGTATGTTATCACGCCACCTATGACCCACCACCAGTAGGCCAAATCTAGTTAAAGCCTATTTGAAAAACGCAGATTGCAACACTCGTCAGTCAAGATTATTACACAGTAAAGGAAATTAACACAGAATATTACACTAAACCTGTTTTTTTTTTGATATCATACATAGGAAGGCAATATTTCATGATAGTGTACATGTGCAATCATAAATTAAGGTACTCGTATTTAGTAACGTTGCACATTGATGTAAACGGCGAAAGAACAAATAAAAATAATTGCTTTAGAAAATCCACAGACAAGTTGAATATTTCTAAACAGAATAAAATAAGCATTGATGGCATTTTTGGGATCAAAGATCGGAGACCCCAAAAGGCCTAGCAAGAGGATGATTTTGACAGGAGGGAATCTTTATGATTAAGCAGTAATTGCTGGGTTCGGTCCGTGGATGGGTTAACATCCACTTCATACCGAGTTTCCTCAGTTGCTCGGAAAGCTTGACAAGCCGTTGGGTCCAGGCTGGGTCGTGTTCCCAAGTCTGACAACCAGTCTCACCAAGGGTATCGTTTTTGGCCTTATATTCGCTAACTGGGTTGTGAAAGTCAGATAAGCAGTCAGTCCATGTAAAATACTGGTATTTTGATTGGAAAAACGAATCAAAACATAATTTTACCAAAGGTCGCGGGACTTACCCATTACCGTGACCCCGGTACTTAAAGGCTAGTGAAGGACACCGTGGATTTTAGTCAGTACAAGTCTGACAGTCCCTCCCGCCCTGCCCTGTGTGGGAGGACTCATTGGATGATTTTACCACGATAAAAAAAAGGTTAGACATTTATAGCGTATACATAATAATATATTATCAATACCCATGACGTCTGCAGGATTTAACTCTCTAGTAGATTTATAAAACACACGATTTTTGTTTAAAAGTTTTCAAGCAAATACAATAAATGCTATATCCATATACAGTTTTTCTAGCTCAAATGCTGCATAATTTTGCTTAAAATTATAAATAATCACTATACATTTTCCGCTACAATTACCCAATATTTTTTTCTTTGCAACAAAGTATTAGACTTAATTAAAATATGTAACAAATAAATATTTATCGTCACAGCAACATGAATAATTTCGATCACAAATGACGATGCAACCATATACATCTCCACACAATTTTGTTCTTAATTTTTAGATAAATATAAAGACTAAAACTGTGTGTGTATTTTCATACAATAATAATTAATTATAATAACAATTTGATATCGTTTCGTGATTTATACAGTTACGTTAGAGAACAATTTACAATGACGAGCATAAATATGTATACACTAAAGATACTTTCTTTATAATTTTGAATGATATAACGAAACCAATAAAAATTTAGCTCAAAATTAACCGTCGCATCGACTTCGTAATTTCGGTTTGTAACTGGATTTCAACCCGGTTTACTTACATTTTAGCGATTTGTATTAAAATTCAGTCTACATGAACCAAACCGGATTAAGTCGGTTTGAAAAATTTCGAGATCCTTACATCACTAGCCCACTTCACTGAGCGTCAAACACTATTATTAGTAAAAGGGGTGGGGGGAGTAACGTGAAAACTACTATAAGAGGAACAGCCGTTCCCAATATACAGTCTATCTCTGGTTTTGTCTTACTGAAGATAGAAATAGCTTTTCTATTACAATCCGTCGACCCGTTTCGGAGGAATGCAATCACAAACACCGTGACACGAGATTCTTGTACATTAGAAGATTATGCATAATACATATTTATGCTCGTGTCTTCATTTGTAAATGAACGGACATATACCTGTAAAGTCTTAGTATTTAGTTCTCCTTGGAAGGTTGGATAGACCAGCCCAGGATGCGTCGGTCGAAGCCACAACTGAAGAAGTTTATGTTGGACGATATGTCGTCGGCCCAGGCGACTGAGGTAACCATGCGACGGTGGCCCTGTGAAAAAATGAGTTTGTTAACATTTGCCATTTGAAAAGAAGCATAATATCCGTACCAGCACGCGTAGTATGACCACCGTAGAAACGAGTTATGTCGACGGGAGAATCGACATAATGACAGATTGAAGAAAGATCTCTGTCGTCCTATGCATGGCGATGTTTGACAAGTAGAAAATAAATGTTTCTTCTCTACGATACAGACAAGTCTACAACGTCAAGCATGCCGACAATATTTTCTCTACTTTTGACACTTGGGGGAAGACACATTTCTTCTCTACAAGAGAAATTTGTCTACGTCATATCAGACCTAGACAAGATTCTTTTTATAATATTCTTGGTGTTTATTGACTTAAATCCTCCCAATGCAATCGCATCAGTTTCTATGCCTTAAAGAATAAAAAAGGCTGAAAGAAACTTGTTATGAAAGGTCATAAAACTTTTTTAATACGATATCTATGAAAAATTATAAAATGAGAAACTTTCAGTGAAATAATGCACACTGCGAATTTTTCCAATGTTTTATTATTAAACAAAATAATTAACAAGAATCAACGTTTCTCAGTCATAGACATGCAGCATGGACCAAACATTATCTGACTAAAATTGTCATAATTATAATTAATCACATATTATATATCTAGCACTCTCGTTTAACACATAGATCCACACTTGTTTTTCTCTCTTTCTAGAAAGTTTGTTAATTTTATTAAACATTTGGCTAGGAAGGGCTCGAACCATACTGTATGTCTATAGGTTGTATACTTTTTGCGTTTTGTTGTGGCTTTGATTTATGTGCAAATCTTTTTTTTTATTGTAAATTAATGCACATATTACTAGAATTATGTATAATGGTGTGTGATTTTACTTGAGAATTTTATACGTTTTTTTGGTTAACTAAACATTTAGATCAATCATTTACTGTTGCTATGGAAAGAAAACTTATGTCATTGTCTTCATAGAAACGCGAGTCTACAGGTCGCGTCATGCTCGAGCAGAAGATATGTTAAGTGTTAGTCAGTACGAGTCTGACAGTCCCTCCCGCTCTGCCCTGGGTGGGAGGACTCATATGATGATTTTACAACGTAAAAAAACCCATAGAATCAAACGATATAATTATTTGAAACCTTTTCGGGGGATACTTGCTAACATGGAGGCAAAAGCTAGAAGCAGAAAATAAATGAGCTTATCACCTGTCGGCTAGACCGCGGTAGACGGGCAAGCCTCTGTCCCTGCAGGTCGAACAAGCGCACTTGTCGGTTATCGTGCGGGATCGCAATCAGACCGTTCCCGCTCACTCCGACACGGTTGACTGACGAGTCTGACCTGATCGTGGCGAGGGCTGATCGCATGTTGCGGACGTCCCATACCTGTCAAAAAAAAAAATTATAAATCTGAAAAGTTTGTTCGTTTGAATGCGCTAATCTCAGGAACTATTGGATCGAATTGAATAATTATTTTGTGTCGGATAGCCAATGAGAAAGGCTATAAAAATCACGCTTCGACCAATAGGAGCCGAGCAGTAGGTGAACCCATGGGGACCAGCTGATAATGGTACATAATCAACACAATCCTAATTCCTTTATTGTAGGTACATCTATATAGATTACATAGATGAAAGACTAGGTAGATAGGTAGAGTGGTAGAGTCAAAAAAAAAAACGACGGGTTGCACTCTGGGAGTGCCGGCAGAAGTGAAAACTTGAATAGTAATTGTTGGAAATATCTTGTGAACAGATTTTAGTAAAACTCGCAAAAATGGTTGACTTTTTATTTCAATAATTTTCCAATGTGACGTACATCTTTTATAAACAATGTTACCTAGCAACGAATGTATCCAGCATACAAACTTCTTTAAAAGTAATAAAGTCACACGAACATTCACGCAAGCGCCCTGCGCCGTCCTACGCTTTTTCGACCAGGTCACGTGTCCTTTTTTTTTTTTTTTATCGTGGTAAAATCATCAAATGAGTCCTCCCACCCAGGGCAGGGCGGGAGGGACTGTCAGACTTGTACTGACTAAAATCCACGGTGTCCTTCACTAGCCCTTTACGTACCGGGGTCACGGTAATCCCTTGGTCCCGCGACCCCAGCAGGCTTTGGCCCTCTACAGGCCCCGTCACTATGCTGACACTCTTTGAGGCGCGCGTGGAACACAACGCGCCGTCGACCCGGGCATGGTCCATGGTCGGACAGCGAGTCGCCCATTACTCGCCGCCCGCATGCCCGCGCCTACGGTGGCCGGAGATCGTCTCGCGACGTCCGACGACGTGGGCGCCTACCACTGCGGCTGGGGTGGAGGGAGGACGCTGTCCTCTCCCTCAGGCGGCCCGCCTCCTCCTTCACGAGCATGACTGCTTCGCAGAAGGAGGCGACCGCTTCCCACTCCGTCTCGCCCCGCAGCATCGCCTCGACCAATGCCGGGCGCGAGAGGTCTCCGCCTATCGCCGTCGTGAGGACACGGCGGTGCTCTGCCCAAGCGGGGCAGTCCTGCACCGTATGCTCCACCGTGTCCTCCGGACGATCCTCGCAGTGGTGACACCCAGGCGTTTCTTCCCTCCCTATCAGACACAGGAACCTCCCGAAACTTCCGTGTCCGGTGAGGACCTGCGTCATGCGGTAGGTCAGGACGCCGTAGGTCACGTGTCCTGACGCGAGTTTAAGATTTTATACCCATTACAGAAAAAGTGCTCAACGCCGCTAAAGAAGTTTTCACTTTAAAAACAAAAGATTATGTCAACTGTACTATAAAGAAAAAAAGACTTCATATTTTGTTTACTTGTAGTAGATAAACCTAAACTACTTCATCGTTATTTATTTTTTTGAGGCTGGCTGACACTCTCAAAGATTTTCCATTAGACAACTTCGGTATAAGTTGCAATAAAAATAATAATATAATAATGTACATGGTCGTTTACCTTTACAGAACGGTCATCAGATCCAGAAACAACTTTGTCCTCTCGTGTGAATACCGCTGATGTGACGCTCCTGAATAACAATTTATTTATTTTACAAATTTTACTTTATAATTAAATAAATAAATATTCCACAATTATCACACAACGCCATCTAGTCCCAAGCTAAGCAGAGCTTGTGTTATGGGTACTAGACAACTGATAAACATACTTATATATTTCTAATTTCAAGTACTATCACATTTGCGCCTGACCACCACTAAGTTCATTTTTGCTTGCACTTTTACAATTGAAGCGCTCTCTAGCCCCGCCTCGTTAACCTTGAATAGACGAATGAAAAATAAGACCGGCCGCACTGAAGACACGTATCGATTGATATGTATTGCTATTTTCAAACTACTCTATTATATAATATATGATTATATACTCGCATTATCAGTTAATTGGCTAAAAGTAAAAGTACTTTTACTGTACTGTACTTTTACGCAGGATTACAGTGAAAAAAAAAAACCATAAATGATCAGGCGCAACTGGCCGTAATAGTAGGTATCTATATACATTTTAATTGTATCATTTTTATTATAACTTACTCAGTATGTCCTTGAAAGACGGAGACAGAGTGTATGGGCTCACGGAAATCCCACAGACGGAATGTAGTGTCACGGGACGCCGTCACTACTAGCCGTGACGCATGGTGCGCAGACGCATGTGTGAGCTCATGGTCGTGACCTAAACAGAACATCGGCTAAATATAAATATTTATATGCAATAACGCCTACGTCGCGAATAGTATAATTTTTTTCGGAAAGAAAAAAACTCTCTCTCGGACTCGAACCTGCGTCTTTCTGGATCAATACTCTAGACGCTTAACCAACTCTGTCTGTTCTATGGGAGCCGCTTAAATATTTATTTTATTATGTTCCTTAGTATTTGTTGTCACAGCTGCAATAGAAATACATCATCTGTGAAAATTTTAAATGTCCATCTATCACAGTTGCTGTATCTCATAGTTTTGGCAAAGGGTACAAACGTTAATATTAGATAGTAGAATGGTAAACCAGAAAAAAAGCTCCGAAACATATTTATTTTACATACCTGTAAGAACTTGCAAACAGTCTCCAGTTTCCACATCATACAGGTTAGCAGTCCGGTCCCAGGACGCGGTGATGACGTGGTCGCCGCCAGTCAACCAATCAGCGGCCACCACGACGCCTTGATGGCCCACCAGCTCCGTCAGCGGGGTGCGCAGTACTTCCGGTCTATCTCCCCCTTCGCCGAGACTTTCCTCGCCACCCCCTTCTAATTCTTCTTCGGAGGATTGACCACGCTAAATGTTTAAAAAAGCTTATGAGACAAGTTAACAAATACATACACAAATCTACCTGTAAAAAATTAACTCTTCATACACAAAACTATCTGTAGGTAATATAAATATTTATACCGTGCGTGAATCGAAACCACGACAATTTTTGGCCGTGCCGTCGTTAACAAGTCAGTTATTGGCTGAAAATAGTAATGCGCGGCAGTGTACGTAGTCTAGCGGATGAACGCCTGACTTGTAAGCCACAAGTTGGTGGTTCGCTTCCCAACCCGGTCGTCTCTTTAATGACGGGGCCCCCCTGTAGAGGGCCAAAGCCTACCGGGGTCGCGGGACTCACGAATTACCGTGACCCCGGAAGTAAAGGGCTTTTGAAGGACACCATGGATTTTATTGATTGTCAGTACGAGTCTGACAGTCCCACCCAGGGAAGACCGGGAGTATTAATTTGATGATTTCACAATGCAAAAAAAAGGGTAGAGAAAACTATGGTTTTACCATCGACAGCAACGCGATCATTTTGCTGCTAATGTAGAGCCCGCATCGAAAGTGGTTTACGGTAATCTAGCTATTAATATTGTATCAACTACATGACTGGTAATAAGTAAATATAAGAATAATATACTAACTGGTAAATCCCAATTGACGGCAGCTTGCCACACATGAGCAGTGTTGTCTCCACTACTGGTGAGTGCAATGTCCCTGCTGGGGTGGAACCTGATGGAATTGACAGACCCCGAGTGCCCTGTATACTGCAGGAGACACTTGCCCCACTCCACGCTCCACACGCATGCTGTGTGATCTATAAACAAATTATATGAACAAATTTTAGAGGTGAATTGTACCCTTTTGGACGAAAAGTACCTGTTCTACCACTATGCTGAACTGTGCGGCACAAATGTTTACTCTAATCAACTCACTCAAGCAAACAGTAACAATATGTGTACGAGCTCAAACTTTTATATTTGAGCGAGTATTTTGTGTTACACTGTGTGCTTACAAAAGTTACGCACAGCCTTGCTGTTAGATACAGAGGCTAAACGCAATACCAGCTTATTATGAGCACTGCTGTATATTTTGGCGGTCGTGGATTTTAGTCAGTATGAATCTGACAGTTCCTCTTGCTTTGCCCTGGGTGGGAGGAATCATTCGATGACTTTACGATGAAAACAAAAAATTGGCAGAACTTTATCAATAGCCTTTATTCGAGAGTGGCAAACTCAGTTTGGTATAAAAGAATCTACCATAACAAATGTTTAAGTTTGATTGCATTATATATGCCAAACAGATTTGATGCAAAATATTTACCTGCAGATGCTGTACCAATAAGTGCTTGTCCAGGGCGAGCTGAAGATACATCCCAGATGCCGTCCTTATGTCCAGTGAACTCCCTGACTAACTGGCAGTTGTATGTTGGGGCTTTGAAGCTAGACACTATCTTGCTGGTCTGAACCCTCAGTTTGTGGCTGGCTTTTACTTTCTGCGAGTTGCTTTGAGTTACTGTGAAGGTTTAAAAATAGTATTATTATGTGATGGAGTGCTTGTTATGTGGTTGAATTTCAACGGTTTGAAAAAAAAAAAAAAAAAAAGAGAATAAAACTGATAGAAAGAAAAAAGTTAGGTCAAGTTCGGACAGCAGGTTAACTACATTGCCGCAGTACAAATAATCTTAGCTTAGTTTTACCAGAAAAGAGGCTACTAACATTTCACTTTCGAATTTTTTCCAGCAACATCAAACTCAATGTAATCTGCGTTTTGTTTATCTCCAACATAGCTTTCTCGTTCCAATTTCTCACTCAGGATATCTATTTTCTCTTGAACTGGAAAAAATTTATATTATATTGTTATTTTTTCATAGTTAAGTCATGGCTGTTGAGTAAAACAGGAGATCAAAAATTCCAAATGTCCTTAAAAATAAACAATCATCCAAGAAAATGAGTCAAATAAATAAACATAAGTATGATTTGTTTACGTAAGTCATGCAAACATTTTCCAAGGTGCAGGTGCAGGGGTGCTAAGACAGGAAACCTCCACGTGCGCCCGTGGACTGGAGTTCCCCTTCGGATACGTCCGGGGGGAAGACCAGTTTTTCGGGCCGGTGCACCCTGGGATGCGGGCAAAAACTCTTTTAGGCACTGTGTGCCTAAGGGGTCTCTTTGCCCGTATGCGAATAGCCTGTCGGGTGGATGCTCCAACGCGTGTCCCTCTGAACAGCAGAGGGCACAGCGGCGGAGCGGGCTTGCGGACGGTGAGTAATGGGTAAGCTCGCCGTCCTACCAAGGACCAAGCCCGGGTAGGTGGCGCGTCGTGTTTCACGCGTCACCGACGGGGCCCCTTACGGGGCCAAATGCCTGCTGGGGTCGCGGCTTTTTTCTTAATCCAGGATACCGCGGCCCCGGAACGTAAAGGGCATCCGAAGAAACACGGGTGGATTTTAGTCAGTAAGAGTCTGACAGTCCCTTCCGCCCCGCCCAGGGCGGGAGGACTCATTTGATGATTTTGCCACCCTAAAAAAAAAAAAAAAAAAAAAAAAAGGTTTTTACAATGCCCTGGTTATCAAACAAACATCAGAAGAATATATTATGAATGTGTAAAACAATAAACAACTAATATTTTTTCAGTAATGCATATTTTTGCCTTTGAGTTTTTCTGTATTGTTTGTAATTATTTCTGCAAATCAGTTTGTGTTTTTTCTTTGTAAATATATACCAACCAAAACAACATACGCCTTGATATTTAGTACTAGAGTACTTACGGTTCAAATTTTCTGTGTATAGAAGGTCAAATTCTTTTTCTATTTGAGAAAACAGCTCGTGCAGTCGAGACCTAAACACGGGCGGAATTGATGTTTCAGAATCTTCCATTTTTAAGTAATTTGGCAGTCCATCAGATCCTTCCGTGAGGGCCTGGAGCCTTCTTTTGCTGGATTTCATGGTCCAAGGCGGATTGCAAACCTAAGTTCTAATCACATCACAATACTTAGCACATAGTGCTTTATACCCAAATCGCGAAGTCTATAATAATGTTTACTCTTTATTCTAGTGTACAATAAGCACGAAATTTCTATTATTAGCAGATTAATTGTGGAACTATATCGAAATAAAATCAAATAACGACGAATTGCATTGTTCGATTCAATCGGATCACAGACAATTCCATTGACATATTTTTTTTTGTAAAAATGGACCACAGACAAAGCAGACCTTATGCCACAGACTACTAAAAGAGGCCTGAATTGTTTATGGACAATGGTCCATTTTGTGTGCTAAAACTGCGATTAAAACACACGAAGTGGTTCATTAACAATAGTGCAGGAACATTTGCACAAAGTCAATTAATGAGCATCCCACTAATCCAATACAATATTGGGATGGTGCGATTAAGCAGCAATTGTTGGCCTCTCTCTATTCACATGATGCACAACTGTCTCGTCTCGGGTTAGATGTGGTCTAATAGTGTTGTAAGCGCCCCTGCCAAGCAAAAAGGTTACTGGCTTTTTCCACTTGATAGCAATAGGCCTCTTATATAAAATCAAGTCCAGAGGTTGTCATTTACCATAATTCTATGAATATCTTTACAACTCATAATTATCCCATCATAAAGCTCCAAAGGATGTACTGTATTGACTGTGTTTGTTTGTGCCTAGAGAGACAGAATTAAAATGTATTTAATCTGGTCACACCTAAATGTCTATTACAGGGTCAAATTGTCTATGACAACGACAAGCGGTTGTCAAAAAAAAATGGCTGGTGAGTAGCGAACTAGCCCTGCCAACGTTCAGCTTGTGTTGATTATTTTAACGTATTTACGATCATGTCATTTTCAGATTTATACGCTAAATATAATTGTACTTATTGCCAAGAAGAAATAAATGGTGTACGCGTAAAATGCTCGGAATGTATCGACTTTGATATTTGTTTGCAGGTAAAGTAGCTTCGCTGCCATTTTTGTTTATAGTTTTGGCGCAAAATTTTAAATTGTCAGGGCACAGTTTTTACGGCAATTTTGGTTTTCAGTGTTTTTCTCTTGGTGCTGAAATTGGATCACACAAAAATGACCACTCATATCAGTTTATGGTAAGTCCTGAACTTATTATACTACAGTAACATGTATTCGAAAAAAAAAAGTATTTACAAGCAATTACTATATTCCAGGACTCTGGAGCGTTTGGGATATTTATAGGAAGAAGTAGTTGGTCAGCGAATGAAGAAGTTAGATTATTAGATGCCATAGAGCAGTTTGGGTTTGGAAACTGGGAAGATATAGCTAAACATATAGAAACAAGGACACCTGAAGGTAAGATAATCCTAATAAAGTAATTAAAACTATCGAAAAATACTGTTTTGGCACTTTACTGTGTCTGCCGGGACTCTCATCAGGTTACCGTGAACCTGGAACGTAAAGGGCTATTGAAGGAACACAGCAGATTTTAGTCAGTACAAGTCTGACAGACTGCCATCCCGCTCTGGGTGGAACGACTCATTTGATGATTTTACCAAAAATAAAAAAGCACTTTACTATAAAACAATAAAATTATGTTTTCAGAGGCCAAAGATGAGTATATCACGAGATATTTGGAAGGAAGCATTGGTCGAGCAACATGGGGCAACATGGAGAGTTCTAGTCGGCCTACATTGAACTCTGTAGACAAAGATGAAGGACCTCTAGGCCCCAATGCTGTTTCCCGTCTACCCCACCTCGCAGTTACCTCAGATGAAGCAGCCCAACTTGGTTATATGCCTAACAGGGATGACTTTGAAAGGGTAAGTACTAATTATTTTAAAAGTAATGTTAACTGTACAGGGTTTACGATCATAGACTTCTAGATCTGTTGTACAATGTGCATGTGCCAGGTCTGTGCTTTGACTGTTGTCTGTCAGATTTTGATAGAAAGACAATATTAACGGCACTTACGAATTTGTACTGTCTCTGTGTACTTGGCTGATCAAATTCTTATGATATTTACCCAAGGATGCATTAAAAAAAATTGTTTATCATTATTTTTCAGGAGCACGACCATGAAGCAGAACAGTTGATATCAACACTGTCTCTGAACCCTGAAGACGATGAGTTGGATGTTGGTAAGTGCATATCATCTTTTTGAATTACTTACTTTTTGTTTGTGATTCATGTAAATTTTTATAAACTTTAGAATAATTGAAACAATGTGATTTCCCACCACAATATAATGGACGAAAATCAGCAGCATCAATATTTTTTTTAACATTTATGGCATGGCTTCTGAGCCTTTGTGTCATATTGGTATTAACAGTACTAATTTTATATTGCCAACAGTACTGTAACATTTAATGTTGCCACTTCACAAAAATAAGTTCATGATACTTGCTGGTGAAAAAATGTAAAAATTCAAAATGTTTCTATTCTCTACTCTCTAGCCCTCAAATTATCACAAGTAGACATCTACACACGAAGACTGAGAGAGAGAACAAGAAGAAAGCGGCTAGTGAGAGACTACCAGCTTGTGTCTGTCTTCTTCAATAACCAGAGGAGTAAACAGAAGACACTCGGAAAACTTGCCAAAGAGAAAAAGTGAGTTTTTTTACATATGGTATCTTTTTTTACCTCCCTTTTCTACTTTGTGCCACTGGCCTGGCATTATATTGGTCGAAACGGTAACTTTGGCTTCATGTTTTGGAGCTCACTAGGCAGTATAAAAGATCATTGTTTGCAACACAGTTCCATATCCATGTCACATGCTAAACAATCAAAGTTGTGTTATAATAGCTATAGAGACTTCAAATAGTCAAATATTAATTTTACTCATCTGTTTTGCTTGTTTTGTCACCTTATCGAGAGGATGCCTGTGTTACAGTCGTGGGAAAAATATTGGGTTATTTATGATAATTCTCTCAACGTACCAGGGAGTTCACTGACCGCGTCCGCTGGACGGCCCAGTTCTACGGGCGCGGCGAGCAGGCCGGCGCGGTGGCCGGGCTGTGGCGCGAGCGCGAGCTGCGCGTGCGCCTGGCCGAGCTGCACCGCTACCGGCTGGCGGGCGTGACGCGCGCCGAGGAGTGCGCGCACTACGACCAGCACGCCGCGCTGCGCCGCCACGCCGTGCCGCACCACTCGCACGACGTGAGAACACGACTCCTGGTACTGCCTGATGCCCTAGTCGCTTGCTCAACATAGCCCAGTCAAATAAGCCTAAAATGTAGGAATGGACATTGTGTTTGCTGTTGGATTTTCTACTTTCAACGCTGAGCGGAATGTTGCAAATGTAACAACAATCTCAAAGTTCTCTAATGATCGCTTAACACGTTGCATAATATTGAGAGTCGCGCCAAGTCCCGCGACGTTTGAAGGCGATAGATCCTTAGATGTTAGATCATGCTCTTGGAAGCGTAGAAGCGTTCGTTTCTCAGCGCAGCTCATGATATAATGCGTCCTGCGGGCCGTATTATGACGTCTTAAAACCAGGCTTGTTCCCGTGAGTGAAAGAGACAGAGCTATACAAGTCGTCTAACGCCATCTCGTTCACTCACTGGAACAAGCTTGGTTTTAAGACTTTATAATACGGCGCCTGAGAAGCTCGCATAAAGTATTTTGAATATCCACCATCCCAGTGTGAGACGAAAATTGAATTATTCAGTCAACACAAACCTTCTACACATTGATTGAATTCTTATTTGACTGAGCTATACACACATACACATACATTCTACTACTACACGGTATGCGACTGCTACTATGGCGCGAAAAAAAACAAAAAAGGTCCAGTTATCATGTAAGGTTGCAAAATGCACAGTATGATATAGATTTATTAATCTGTATCAAAAATAAGTTAGTATTTCCGTCAGTTGTCAAATTTGGCTACAGATAACCATAAAGTTTAACGTAATACGTAGAGTGCCTCTGTTAGTCACTCATAAGTGGGACCGTCTATGTCGAAACTCCATTTGCCATACCAATAGTCGTTTACTATAAAAATCCGAATCCATGTCTGTAATCGCTGCACTCATGACCCAATTCTACTCACCTAGTTCTCTCAAATTGGTTTTTCATCTAAACATGTTGTCAATTTAATAACTTACATTTCATCTGAACCTCAAGAAAGGATTTTAAATGCAAATCGACGTTAAGGTAATAATGTTCCACTAAATTTTTTTTTTACTATTAGCATCACTCTTTATCATCATTCAACGCCGTATCAGTTGAAAGTCCGTTGTAAATCTCTTGTTTAAGTTTTTTCTTTTTTATAATTCTCTATGAAAATGTTTAATAATGAGATTTGATCTTTTTGTTCGATTTTTATTGGTTTCAAAAAACATATGGACATGTAGAATTGAGAACTCCTTTCATTATTTAGAGAACACCTTTTATTAATTTCGGTTTTGAAAATACAGGGATGATGTTATTGTTCTGAAATTTTGTCGGTACGATTTCCGACTAACACAAACAGCTTTTAAAATATATATAATATTTTTCTTTATGTATATTGAACTTCTTTACCATATTCGCCCTGTTCAGCATAATTATGTGTTTCATAATCCACCTATAATTTTTATTTTTTCATAGACACTTTCGTTTAATACCTTCGGCCACACGTTACAATTCCGCCTTTATTCCTTATTCATAGGGTTGATTTTCTTAGTACCAAGTTTCAGTACTAATGTGTGGTTGACAGGTATCATTATTTGCATGGCATATACCTACATTAAAGCTTATGCCTTGTGCTTAGAGCGTATATGTTGTTGTGTGTACTTGTATGCATGGTATACCTTGATAGTGTGTTGACAATTATTGTATAGAAAAATGCCCATTTTAAATTGTCTTTAGTTTGCTTAAAAAACTATGTGGTTGTGTGGAGGTGGTTATTTTAGAAGTTTTTGTGCTGAGTATGTGTTATTAGGAGTCAGATGAAGCATAGCATTGAATTAGTTGTCTCCAAGGTTTCGGCAAGGTAGTTTATTTAGCTCGTAGGCCCGAGAAACAAAGAACTGGATAGTGGCAGAAGAAATGGGAGGCCTATATCCAGCGGGGTGTGATTCCCGGCAGAAACGATGATGATGATGTTCTAAGATAACTTAGTTTTCTAATGTAAAACCAGATCTGATGTCCACGCATCTCCAACAGCAGCTATTCCTCGTGTGTCTTTTAAATGGCGACTATAGAAAAAAATAAGCTGATATTTCGATTAAACCTATACAGGCAAGTTTTGGCCTGCGGAATCCGAAAATTGACAAATCCTGACAGTACACTATCTGTCGATGTCCAGAGTCCGGAAGTGCCTCCAAAGTTGGTCTATAGAGATAGGTTCCGGCGATAAATATTGCACATCACTTTAAGGAAAAAGAGACAATCGGCTAGTTTCGGCTTCATAGAACGTTGTCTCTAACACACACTATTTATTTGATGTTCGTTACAGGTATCGTTCGTTGTGGTTGGTTAGCGCATCGTGAGACAGAGAACGCTCTACAGAGCCAAAACTAGTTGACTATCTCTTTCCAAAGCTCAATGTGCTTTATTTACTGCCGGTGCCTGCCAAAGTCCAATGTCCGCAAGTGCGTTCAAATTTGGTCCTTAGGTAACAATTAAACCGAACCATATAGGTGCTAGTTTTCTTTGAAGTTGTTATAACTAGGTAAAGAGGAAGATAGGAATGTCTAACAATAACTGTGCTGTGTGGTTTTGGGTTTGATCCCGTATAACTATTGTATTCGCCAGGGCAGCAGTGGGTGCCTGGAAACCAACCAGACAAAAGATCCAATGCAGAACAGCTCGCAGCCGCCAAGAAAAAGGTCAGTAATACTTACTATCTTGCTCATTCACTTTATTCTCGTGGGATTATTGTTTCCTGGCAACACCATTGGCGCAAGCGCAGCGTGTCGCTGGTTCAATTTTCGCGTGCGGGTGGGGTTTTTGTATAATTATGCGAGTTTGTATGTTTATGAACGCACCCACAACGTCGACACGAGCAATTCCCAGGGTAAATTAAAAAAACACACACATAAAATTACAATATGGCGCAAAGGCCATCCTATTCTTATTTGAAACGTATATTAGCTTATGTCTTGAATATTCGATGCTACAATGATACTGAAGATGATTGTCGATGTGCGACAGAGACGGCGAAAGCGGCTCAAGTTCCACCAGCCCAAGGTGCACACGGGACGGAAGTACCGCATGTGGATGCTCCAAAAAGAGCTCATGCAGCAACAACAGCGGCGCTTGCTCGAGGCATCTGCTGACCAATAACGAGATACAGGTAACTTATTTGTTATGGCGGCTCCACATTAGTGCCGTAAAATCCCGTGAACAGGCGTGAACGTGAATGTGGAAGTTAATTGTACGAAACAAGTACAAAACGGTACAAGTGTATGAAAATAGTGAATTTAAAAAAAAATGTTTCAAAGATTAGATTTTGTATCATATAATCATATAAATTTTGGTGCAGTCATTTAGAAGTTATGCGTGTTCAGATAGACTTAAGTAACTTATAGTCAATAATTATTGGTATTTGTTATTGCAGTATAATTGTGTGAGTCATGTTTATTTGAGTAAGCAAAATATAGAGGTTACATAAAATACAACTAAACGCAAAACAGACTGAAGAAATTACTGATGGAGTTACGTCATACTATGCATTATTCACTATTTTTCCTTCGTGTAGCGAGATTGTTTATGCAAGTTTACAAAACTTCTCTCTAAATTCGTTCTAAAACACCTATTCACATAATTCACGTAAAAATGCTATAAAATATACAATTTCTAGCTCAAACTGAACTTTATGTATAGCTATTGAAATAATAATAATCTAAATTGTGAACACGTGTTCTGGATATTCCTAAATCAACTCGATTTACACGTAACATAAGTTGATATTTGTTTAACATAACACCTTACTTCATGAACACGGTTGTTATTCTGAAATAAATTCAATTGAACCATATCCTTACCTCCACAGCTATGTTCCGCCCTGAGCCTCCCTCCTGCGCAGTACGTGACGATGAAGGGCGTGCTCCTGCGCAGGCCGGCGGCGCCCGACGCAGACGTGGACATGGCGGTGCGACACTACCTGCACTCCGCCGGCTGGATACGTAACTAAACCAACACCCTGTTTCTCAACTGTACTATGATAGTTAAGAATATAGACTCAACGTAAAGTTTGTCGATGTGGATTTTGAATCGGAAATATTTATTAATTGTGTCGTGTCGATTGCTTTCTTTTAATTAAATTTGCTTCGTACAGAACTCTACCACATTGATGGGGTGTGGTATTGGCTTTAGAAAGGTCCCGGAATGTGCAGGTGTAGTTAAAAAAAATGCAGGATAGGACACGCCTCAATTTTCCGGGACTGATAAAAAATGACCCTAAAGACTATTCTAATCTTCGCTTTCCTGTGAAAATAATTAATCCACTGCGAGCAGCATTTAAACCTGCGACCGGCCAATACTGCGTTCTTACCAACTGAGCCATCGCGGTCTTGCCCACAAACATCGAATCTTCAATCCATTCCCAAGTTGTTTCGGTGACGTTGCGACATTTGTTGCAAAGTTTTCCATAGAAAGTCGCGACGCAGGCGATAATGCGTTTAAATTCATACAACTTGTTTTAAAAAATTTACATGGTAGGGGTATTTTTAATTCAAACTGAAATCACTCTTATTAGGTTTCCAATATCAACATAATGACATGTGTTGTTTCAATTCTTTAAGTTTTTTAGTTCTTCGTTCACGCTACAAACATGTTCTTTGGCCCGTTAATATATTGATAACAAATATGGAATATGAAACGAAAATAAAACCTGAAATAACAATTGATTGATAATTATCGTACTTTCGATTCAAAATTCACATACGCTAACATCACAATACGAAAAAGTTACTCAAGTTCCTTGAATTTACTTACATACATATATTAAAATCAGTCATACTATGGTTGTGAAACAGGTGTTTCAGTCGTATTTAAAACTTTTACTATTGTTTCATACTTTTATGTCTAAGTACTTGTTATCACTTTCATAGAAGAATCTTAGTAATGTTGCGTATATTCAGAGTTGTATGTCTTTAAGGGCGAGTTTTCAATGTTTTTGAAGTCAATCTGGAGACTTCTAATCTGAATCTTTCAACGAATTACCGATATTTTTGATAGAGCCAAGTTACAGCGCAAATCTCTATGGGCCCATCTCACTATACATTTGGGTCGAATTGGTATTGAAGTAATTTAAGGCTCTGGAGTTCTCGATAGACGTACTGCATTTCAACTGCATTTCGAATGCAAATCTGCATTTTTATTGCAGTTAGTGTGACTGCAATAAAACTGCAAACCAACTTTGCAGCCTGATTACAGTCAGTGTGTAGTAGTCGTTTTTTATCGTGGTATAATTATCAAATGAGTAATCCCACCCAGGGCAGGGCAGAAGGGACTGTCAGACTTGTACTGACTAAAATCCACGGTGATCCCACAAAAGCCCTTTACGTTCCAGGGTCACGGTAATTCGTGAGCCCCGCGACCCCGGCAGGCTTTGGCCCTCTAAAGGGGGGCCCCGTCATTATGCTGACACTCCTTGAGGAGCGTGGAACACAACGCGCCGTCGAGTTAATTAAATCATCTCTGGGAAGGGTCGCGGGCCTGTAATATCACAGGCCCGCGACCCTTCCCAGAGATGATTTAATTAACTTTGACACTGAAGGTGAGCCACAACCTTATATAAAACAGAAAAAAGCGCCAAAAGAACCATGCAGCAATATATTATTGATTCTTCTTTAGTTAATAATAAATTGACAGTTGTCAATGTATAATTTGCACGAAGATAACCTCATCTTGTAAGACTGCTCTTATAGAGCAATGTAAATATTGTACGCCGATGTAAATATGTATTGAGTTTTTATTTTTAAGGCCCGACTGTGACTCAGACTTCAGAAAATTAAAAAAAAATTAGGCATAGACAGACTTTATTTGTCTATGGTCTAAACAGTAACTCTATTTTGTACGTAGAACACAAGTTTTGCTTCAAATGATACTGCTAGTGATTTTCGTATTACCCATCTGTTGGGTTGTGGAGATCCGATAGGCAGTCGCTCCATGTAAAATACTGATATTCAGCTGAATCTGGTTCAACTAGAAGCAGACCACAATATAGTTGGGAAAAGGCTAGGCAGATGATACTGCTAGTGGTTTACAATGGTATTGTAATGTTTTGTCATTTTCATTTCCAAAAGACGTTTGTAAATAATGATTTTCAACTTTATTTATATCTTTTGCTAGAACTAATATGTCTATGGTTCCATTACACTAGTTTTATCTTCAATGCAGTGACCATAAAATTTGGGTAAATATCCTGTTAAGAACTTTTTAAGTTGAAAAATACACAGTCGGGTAATATTTTAGTAAATGTTACTTTTTAGTGTTCGATGCTTATAAATCATTAAATATACAGCAATTTAGAGCATCCTGCACGTGTTTTTGATAGCGAAAATTGTTTATGCTCTTATACAGAAGAGTGACGTACAAATTATGCTGAAAGTATATTAAGCAATCTCGAGTTTTTTGGTATTGTGCAAAGATTACGTACAATTTTTCAATTTTAATCCCGAGCCCTAACCAAAGCGATCGATTACGAGTTTTGTAGAACGATGCTCACTTTATAAGGCGCCCTCTGTCGGCAGAACCACGCGATCTTGTTTGCCAAGTGCGCGCCACGAAAGGCCTGCAATAATTTTTTAAACATACTACATTTTGTTTAAATGCAATGTGATGTAATGACATAGACACTAGCGCCGCTTCAAAAGGACTACACTCGTGCCGCGGATTCTAAGTCGTTTTTTGTCGCGATGACAACTTTGATTGGGACACGGCCTAAAACAAGTTTTCATCCTATTTATAGTAATTTGATAAGGCAACAATTAGATGCAACTTAATGTCAAAAGACACACGTTGTTATAGAAAAGACTAGCACTTTTCCCGCGACTTCGTCCGCGTGGGTTACGTACTTTCATAATTCCCCCTTTTCACCCCCTTAAAGGTTAAATTTCCAAAAACCCCTTCTTAGTGCTCCCCTACATTATAATAGGAAGCTGTGTGCAAAATTTCACATTCCTAGCCCCACTAGTTTCGGCTGTACGTTGACATGTCAGTCAGTCAGTTCTCCTTTTATATATATAGATGACTTCTTAGTGCGATTTGTTACATATCATCTATTAACCGTTGTAGCGCATACTCGTCTTACCAAGCAGTTATTTTCTAATGAGTATCTAAAATGTACGTAATCTTTGCCAATTTGTGTCTTAACTCTTAGGACAGAAGGCGCAGTTTCGCATCGTCATGTATACGCGTTTTAGTGAACGTTGCATTGCAACTATTATATTTTGTTCGTATGGCTCCGCAGGCACCATACTGTTAGCTAATTCCTAGTTTATAGTAGCTAAATGACTACAGTTTATTATAAAGCACAATAAGAATTAGTATTCCGTTATGGTACAGATGTAACTACATATGGAAGTACCTGATGGCTTCTCGTGACACTGAACCAAAGTAGTTATAAGGTAATAAATAATTCTAGCAAAAAAAACTGATGTTGGCACTTCACTTGAGGAATTGTTCAAGTATTCGCATTATTATGGTAATACAAAATGGACTTTATTGACTTTAATAGGCATAGATGTAAATCATAGGTGTGCAGTGCACCGATCTTTAGTCGCGCAATAATTGTCTGCACAAATGAGCCAAGTTGCAATTACAACGGTAGATAAACATATATAGTTGTCTCTTTCAAACTGTCCTCGAACGAAACGCGAGAGACACGGGCAGCAATAATATTTGGAAGTTTCAAAATGGTTGAACAGAGTAAGAGGTACTTCACATTGAGTGCTAAGCGTTGCGTTCCCACCGTTCACATTGCACGTTTGCATGTGTACACTTCAATATGTTGGCTGTAAAAACGCGCGTTGCCAAAGCGTGCGTTTGAAAGCGCCTAATGTGTACGCGCTGTAAGTATGAGTGAGTGCGACAGTTTTATTAAAATCTTGGTCTAAAACGAAATAACCAATAACCTTTAGTTTTTGGGCGAATCTTTATATCCACGGCATAGTGTCTATTTTGTATTGCTGAAATACTACGAATATTTGGATGCGAAGTGTCAAAATGACAGCCGAGACAAATAAGGCCAAAGCACACGATACTCTGCCACCACGATGTCGATTATCAATGTTATTGCTTTATAAAAGTAGCGGCTAGTAAACGTTAGATCAATATTCGATATTTACTTACTAGTTGCACGATATTGTGGTAGATGTAAATTAGTGTGTTTTGTCTTTTATAATCGTTAAGGCGGTGTGACGCTTAGCTTATATTGTTCTAAGTCTACAGCGTGATTAGGTTTTAAAATAGCAACATTGTTTTACTTAAGGATATATTTTTACCCTTAACCACAAAATAAGAAATAAAAGCGGATAGCACAAGCGCGCTGTGTAAACGTTATGTAAGTTCGTCGATTTATCCTATATTATTTTAAAAGCATCAGTGTCCCGCGTAGATATAAACAAATTCATAGCATTGCCTAAATATTGTGTGAAGTATTTTCTACTTTAAAATCGAAAAATTTACTTTACCTTTACACTGCGAATTCGTGCTATTGTCTCAGCTCACGGTGCAATTTCTTGCGACGAAGTGTGTCTGATATTAGCTTAAAAAATATTCTACATCGAAAGTCAATGTTACTTAACTTTTTGATTACTAGTAACAATGGCTGTGGTAGATTGTATTTATCTGAATATAGTCTTAATATTTACACTGAATAAGGCTAGTTTTTCCTTGTAGATGATATAAAGACAAAATTGTGAAGGTAGTTAAAAATCGTCTGGTGTTTTTAAAGTTGAATGGATGGAAACGGTATATAATTTGATCTCTCTTAATGTAAATGTTTATCTGCATTTTATTATGATAATTATTTAAAAATAGAGTTTATTTATTAACGGAACTAGGTTTCTCCGAATAATTCCAAAAAGTAAGGTAGTTTTAAAGTTTAACATTTCCGAGTGTCTTGAAAGTCAGATTTGTAATTTGACTTAACAATGGAGGAAGATAAGTATTTTTATGATTAAAGAACTTTATTTTTCTTGTCTTGCAATAAAGATTTCTAAATAAAGGTGATTGTGGACGGTTTTACCATTTTGTCATATTTAAAGGGTAGTTTTAATGTTGAGTGGTAATGCATGGTATATAAGGCAAAATAAGATCAGTGAAATTGGTCAACTTCTACCTGTCGCCTTCTTTAGGATATTTTATTTAGCTGTTATATTATTAAGGGTATCTCTGTGCATTCACTGTTTGGCTCAAATGTACATAAGATATAAAGTACAACTTGATATTGTAATTATTACTGATATAATTTAATTAATATTAAATGATAAATACATTTTATGAATTTGTTTCATTTATTATCGTCATAAAATAATTTATTTTAGTTTGTTCATCTGTGGTTTTGGCATGTCTTCTAAGGACGCTGGTTGAGGTCTGTTTTGGAACCATTGATGTCTTAAAGCCTGTAAGTAAACATTTAGAAAACATAAGGTACATCTAACGTATATTGACGGCACGGTTAGCGTAGTGGCTGAGCGATTAGACTACTGCGCTGCGTATCGCGGGTTCGTGTCCGTTACCCCAGCCAGATGTTGTCGAAAATGGTCATTTGAATCGTATAGATAATTAGTTGTGCGGCTTCTGTAATTGTTGCGCACATTTTTAATTTTATTGCGCTTATAGTTTTTTAATTATTTCACAAAAACATTTCCTGCTGGCGTAACGTTACTCCAGCCAGACCTTTTTCTTTCTAATGGGAATATTTAAATAAATACTAGCTATAAAATTAGTTGTCTAGATGAAGTAAATGTTGTGCCTTGTTTTGTATTCGTTATTTCTTCGGTTGCAAAGTTATTCGAGATTTTGCTGGGGTAACGTTTTTGGTTTTGCTAGATCTTTGAAACGGTATTACTTCTTAGGAATAAGTTTAAATTAGTTGTGCAATAAAAAAACCAAAATAATACATAGCTTAAAGGTTATTTAATTAAATAGAAAAACACTTCAATTGGTCCCAGCACTCTCAATAAGAGGTCTAAAGACTTACTTTAAACATTATTTTGAAGCTTGTAACTGCCTTCAAATGTATGTGAAGTTTCATTAGTATCCTGTAAGTATTTAACAAGTTATGATGATATTCAGTTCTTCACGAGCACGGTCTTGATGCGCGCGGTGTTATTTGGCCACTGGATTGGATATATGAACTGAATGTTATGTCAATTATTAGTTGTTTAGTTCAGTTATCCATCCATAGTTCATCTGTCAATATTGTCATAATCTCCATTTTTTTAAAAAAATGCTCTACACTAGGATTTCTCGTGTGTCGTGGGTGCGTTTACAGACATAGAAACTCACATACACAAACACCCAGACCCGGAACCACTACTTGTAGGTCATACAAATATTTTTTTCCGTGCGGAGATCGAATCAGCGACGCGCTGCGTAGCAGTCCAATCGCTCAGCCATTGCGCTAACCGTGTCGTCAAATGTTTCGCTAACAGTAAATGTTTAAACAGAAATTTATATAACTCACCTCTTTAGCCGATATCCTCTTATTAGTATCATACATGATAAACGACTTCACAAGATCTACAGCATCCGGCTCGACTCCTGGCAGAAGTTCAGGCCAGGGCGTAGGAGTAGACTCGGGAAATGTGATCTTGTGGAAGTCTGGCAACTCTGCATGACCTGGCCAGGTCTCTTCGGTGGGCGTGCCCAGGTGTTGCAGCACTATCGCTAGCTGTTCGATGTCTGATTCACCCTGGGAATCGCAGAAGGTAACTGAAGCTGCTGTCAATTCTGGCTATTTAGTCCTAGCTTTGATTAGTGTGGTTATAAAAAGACTATCATCATCATCATCATCATCATATCAGCCCGGGATCACCCACTGCCGGGTATAGGCCTCCCCCTTTTTATGCCATATCTCTCGGTCCTGTGCGTCTCTTATCCATCTATTCCCCGCGATCTTGACGATATCGTCAACCCAACGGGCTTTTGGGCGGCCCTGGTTTCTATGGTCGAACCTTGGCCACCATTCGGTCAAAACCTTACTCCATCTGCCATCTCTGCGTCTAGCCAGATGCCCTGCCCAACTCCACTTGAGGCGTATCGCCCTATCACCGACGTCATAGTCTTTCGTCCAAAGAAAAGAAAAAAGAGACATACATTATATGAATAAATAAAATATTAATTTTAAAACCCCATATCCCCACAGTAGCGGTTGGCAGCAGCTGCCGAACTCCCCACTCCCGCACCGCTGTCCGAACCACTCCGTTTCGTGACACGGTCGCACTCATTCGCTTGTACTTTTGCTATCGTCGCTCCTTTTAGCTATCAACGGCGCCTCGTGGCTTGCTTCAAACATTTGTTTATTACTGTTCACCACCCCGCGTTAACTACCATTAAGTATCTTATTAAAACCGTGGTACATAAAGTAATAACTAACGGCAAAAAGCGGTTGCTTCGTAATCAACTCTGCTAATATACACCCGACAGCCCACAGGTCCACTTTCTCGGTGTAGAATCTTGCGCCATACAGCAGTTCAGGAGCTCTGTACCACCTAGAAAACATGAAATAGGTTGTGATTTCAGCAAACATACCTCTCGCAAGGTTTTTAAAAGATCTTCTGTACGTATTTAGAAGTATGGAACATGTCGATTTTGGTTGTAGCTTTTAAACCTATACAACTTTTTAAATTAATGACAGCCGGAAACTGATGCAGTGACGCCAAGTATAATAGGGTATTTTACTGAAGAATTCTAAATAGTTCGTCAGCTAAATTATCAAAAAAATATTTGAACAGTATTTTTCCTTTATTTACGTAGCCAAAATTGACGAAGAAACGACGCTTTTAAAACTGCTAATACGTCACAAGCAAGTACAATTTTTTTACTTGCTTTCGACGTCACGAGCCCCCACTCTCGAATTTTGATGCGTTATATCGTTGTAAATACATTGATTTAAAAAAAGAAAATACATATAAATTTTTTTGAAAACTCTTAACTGACGGTCTATTTAGGTATATTCTCTTTATACCGATTAATTGGAAACGTCAACCAGTTCATTATATGCCAGAGTATTCTCCGCGTTGCTCATTAAATAAGAGCTTGTATAAATATTACAAAATTGGATTTATACCGTGTTGCGACTTGATGTGAATAAGGTCTACCGCCATCGGGCCAGTAAAGACGTGCGAGGCCCAAGTCAGCGATCTTCAATATGCCTTCGTGATTTATCAGCAGATTTGCGGGTTTCAAATCCTGATGAAAATACGAAAAACCCCGATACAAACTCCAGTTTTTAACCACTCTGTGTGTGTGTATTTGACATACTTTTACCAGCAGTTTTGTTCTTGTGGTCTTGAGCAATCGAGAAAGTACCTTTCTAATGAAAAGAAGCCCGTAGGTATTACTCTCTGGTCCATGAACTATCTCATTACCTACAAGGAACCAGGTTGATACGTCGATCTGTCTCTGCGTGCAAAAGATACTAAAATTTATCTCTTAATTTTGTACGATAAACTCACCCTATGCATTACATAATGCGCATGCATATACCGCGTGCCCTTCAGCAGCATCTGTGCGTAGGTCTTAACCCTGGGCATGGTCAGCTCCTGCTGCGTGTGGTGCAGCATGTCCCACAACCCTGAGCACATGTACTCCAGAACTAGCACCAGGCTCATACCGCGGGGGAACATGTCGTATAGTTTTATTATCTGGTGGATAAGAAGAATCGTTTTATAATCTAAAACTTTTATCATGGTCGAATAAAACATTATTAATATAGTAGGCACAAATATCCCGGTATAATTTGACTTGTGCCGATCGGCAAACTCTGTTCGGCATCTACTTCGCTGAATCGTGTTGCGAGCCAACACTTGGCACAGTTCGGGCTAAGTCTAACATCTTCTTTCCCGAATATTTAAATGAAATTTTCTGTTTGGTTGTTCCGAAAATAATGCAGAATGCCGAATCATGCCGACTGATACGCGTTGAGTACCTTTAGACAGTGTAAATGTAAACACTACTATTTTACGGCCATCCTTGTTAAAAAAAAATCTAGCTCCGTGCTTAAGTATGATAAGAGCAAATTGAAGAGGGAGAATGTAAGGTGGAGTGGCATTTCACATGCTAGGTAAACAAAAGACTCGTGTGGCAACTCACATATTTACACCGAAGCAACTGCAGGGCCTTTATTTCCCTCATCACATTGACAGGTATACCATCTTCTAGGTTTTTTATGAGGATTTTCTTCAAAGCTACTTCTCGTCCAGTAGGATTATGCTTCGCTTTGAACACTAAGCCATGGGCACCCTCACCAATGCGGCCTATCACAGAATAATTCGCTACGTCGTTGTTCATTTTGAATTTTTAAAATGATTAGTAAGTATACTACTTTTGAATTTTAGTCTGAAATAACGAAAGCATGTTTCTAAAACGAAAACATGATCGCCTTAACAACAAACCAAGCAATACAACGTTTATAACACAAATTGTTGTGTCGTATTTCGTTGCTATGGTTACTGGGTTGCCAGCACACCCTGATGGTTGAGTTTGCGGGTATACAAACCTTATCCGTTATCTACCTTCTCTACTTAGATTTCAAGGCACACCCACACCGCAGGATTGTCTGGAAAAGCAGCTGACAAACTCCTCTGTAGACCCGCTAGACACCATAAAAAAAAAAACCTACTCTATCAAATTCCTTAGCAACTTAGTAAAGAAGTTCTCTCAGTGCCCCATATAAGTAGGGATGTACATATTTATTGAGGAGCAAGCCGGTTATCACCAACTTGACCTGAATCCCGACTCCAGCTATGCTATCCTCTATATGAAACCCCTCGCTGGACTCTACGATGTGCTCTTCAACGAGGCGGCTTTGAAACCATCCGATCCGTGCAGCGCTCACGGTGAGAGCTGTAGTGTCGATGTCGTAACTTAGTGAATAGCAAACTTTAGTCCAATGGTGACGAGAGCGTTGTGGACGCGCTGTCATAAGGCTGTTTTTGTACAGAATAGCATTACAGTGGTGCAAGCAATGATAGCACGGTTGGCGCAGGAGCGCTGCCTGTCACGGGTTTCTATTCCCGCATAGAACAATATTCCCACGTTACATTTATAATATTAGTAGGATTAATCAGAAATGATAGTTACTAAATATATGTAAATGTTCAATTTAATCAATGATAGCTAATTTATTTATGTGATCATGTTATCTTTCAGGTCGCTACGTACAACAATTTCGTTTTACTAATTTAATACTTTACACCGACATTAGTGTTTGTTCAGCCGTTCGATCTTTTCAACCTCCATTATGTCGTCTGTATTTTCTGTGATCGTATTTTATTAACCCACATTTTTTATCAGTGAACCATTAAAATTAGTGCTAATCTCTAAAAAAATGAGGCTGAAATTTTTTAGTGCTGTGTGTATATTCGCATATCTGTGTAATGTGGTGGACAGTTCAGCGATTCTTGCTCTCTTCTCTTCACTCTCGTACAGCGATCACCTAGTTTTCAGAGGATACATATCAAGACTTGTTCAAAGAGGACATAATGTAGTTCTCATGACACCATACCCAGGACACTTTAATTCCCCGGACGCCGAGAACATTACCGAGCTAGATGTCAGTTTAGAATCCACACAGTACTGGGATGAGTTCGTAAACCTGATGACGAATACTGACGACTACCATGTTAGGCAGAGGCCTCTGAACGAGTTCGCGGTCAAATTAGCAATAGAACAATTAAAGTCGAAACCGATGACGGCTCTGCTCACCAACACGACCATTCAGTTTGATCTCGTGGTCACCGAAGCTGACGTACCACTTCTTTATGCAGCCGCAGACAAATACAAAGCTCCACATATTGCTATCACCACAACCAGCGGCAAGATTCACCAGTACGAATCAAAGGGGAATCCCATTCATCCAATTTTGTACCCAGATGTCAGCTCTTTGAACTACAGGAATTTGGGTCGCTGGGAAAAAATTGTGGAGATTTATCGTCATATACAAACAAGACGCGAATACTACAATAATTATCTTCCACTTTGTGAATTAGCTGCCCAGGAATTACTGGGATTGACGCGGAGTCTCCTGGAAGTCGAATATGATATTGATTTACTGTTCGTGGCCAGTAATCCTGCTTTGATAGGCAGACGGCCAAGCGTCCCAGCTGTTGTTTATGTTGATCGAATGCACATTAACCCAGGTCTTAGTTTGCCGCAGGTAAAAATCAGAAATATTAAACAGTAGAAGACTAATTGAGATTCCTATTACTGTTCTGTTATATTTTTGTTATTTAATTTACGTTTCAGGAAATGTTAGATGTTTTCAACTCCTCCACAAACGGAGTCATCTATTTTAGTTTGGGAGCAATACAAGAGGCTGAGCAGCTTTCCATGTCTATGCTCCAAACGTTAGCAGATGCCTTTGGAGAGTTACCGTTCACAGTACTCTGGAAGATTTCTAACACGATGATGATTAAGAAGCCTGATAATGTCATTACTCTATCTTGGTTCCCACAGCAACAGATTTTGGGTAAGTAAAGTAATAAGTACAATCGTGCATTCATACCTAATGACGTTTTTTTTCACTTGCTACGATCTAAACAGCAAACGAAAACGAAATGTAGAAACCTATTCGCATTCATTCATATTCATAAAAAAACGACTGCGCAACTCGTCCTGCATGGCAAGTAAACAAATTTTAACAAAAAAGAAAAAAATACGTGTACATTGTTTTCCTAGGGGTGCAAGTTACTTATAAGTGACGATATAGAGTTCGGCTGGGTTCGGCAGACTTCGGCACCCAAGCGTAGCGAGGGCGTCAATAGATTGAGGGACTAAATCATGAAGAATAAGTAAAATTTTTAAACCTACTTGCATAAATAAATATCATTACATTCAACACGAGGTTAACGTAGGGTTACTTTAGTAAATTTTTAAAAGAGTTATTATTTCCTTTCAGCTCACCCCAATCTTAAAGCTTTCATAACTCATGGTGGTGCTAGGTCGCTAGAAGAAGCAGTGTACTACACTGTGCCAATCATAGGTTTGCCACTTATCAAGTCTAGAAAAGTTTTCATCAATGAAATCACGAGGCATGGTGCTGGCGAGGTTCTGGATCCTTACAATCTGGATAAGGAAACTGTGAAGACTACCATTAATTTAGTAGCTACTAATGCAAAGTGAGTGCATTGCGGTTGATTTGGTGATGCATTTATACGCTAAAAGCATACGAATTTTCAGAAGATAAAGATACATGAGATCTACGCTTTTGAATAGGCAACTACAGTAATTTCACAATTATTATGTCTTGTAACTGGGATTTTGGCATTATATGACGACAAGGTTGGCCCAGTGGCTCAGCGATAGACTGCTGCGCAGCGTGTCGCGGGTTCGATCCCTGCACGGATCAAATACTTGTATGATCTGCAAGTAGTTGTTCCGGGTCTGGGTGTTTGTGCATCTGAGTTTCTACGTTTGTAAACGCTCGTGGGTGCGTTTGAGCAGGAGAAATTCCTGGTGTGGGACAACGTTTTTTTTTTTTTTTTTGAAAGAAAAGATATTATAGGTATTGTCTTTTGACGTGTGAAAATTTGCCACTTGCATCCATCAGTTGCCCGCGACTGTAAGTGGTCCACTTAAAATGAATGATTTCATTTTGATTTTGAAGAGAAACATAAATAAATTTTGTATTTATTTTTCCAGGTACAAAAAATCAATGTCAATATTGAAAGGGGCGGTTTTCAATCTCTTCGTTTCTGGTCCTGATGACGCCGTGTGGTGGACGGAGTATCTACTGCGTCACGGTGAAGCAAAACACCTACGGTCCCCTGCAGTTGGCATGTCGTCCTATAAATACTACATGCTTGGTATCGTCTTTTATGTGCTTGTAGTATTTGTTGGAGCTATTTATCTAGCGTTTGTGATGATTCAAGGTATTGTAAGACGCTGGCGTACTGGATCTTGGTGTAGCGAAGAAGGACGTGTCAAGAGAGATTAGTGCCCTACAGCTGCAATTTTTTTAATCATACTCGTATTACGTACGTAATTTTACTTCTAGAATTAATATTAAGTACTTACTTACACGTATTGCAGTCATTAGATAAAAATAAAATGTATTTATTCAGTGTTTTTTTTTTTTTAATTAATTCAATTCTTAATACGGTCTTAGAAAGACACCCCACGATGCATTTTCGAAACCTTATGATGCATGGGTATTTAAAAATCAGGCCAAAATATCCCTTAAAAAGAACTTACTGATACCAGTTAGTGAACTGCGAAACTTGCAGCGTCTTAATATATTTTTTTTAAACATGTCTACTTTCAACTAAAATAAAACCGCGTTAAAATCGGGTCTTCTGTGTAAAATATAGACAGACATGTAAACAGCGGTTAAATTTATAACAGCCTGATTATTTTGGGCTCGGGGGTCTTGCTGTCTGTCCGCCTCAGTTTAGTTATTCTTCTTCTCAGAATACTGCAGACTTGATATTATGACAAATGGTGCCTTGAAATTACGTGTAGCAAACTGGCTCATGCGCGTTGGGCCCAGACACAGACTATTTAGAGATACTAGGCCCAGAGGTACAAGGCTGAAAGGTATACTGCGGTACGACGACGTCGGAGTGACAGTGACAGTTAACCAAGATAAACCCACACGTTGTAATTTTGTGACACACTAATTATGGGTTGTTTTGCCTGTATTTCATTCATTGTGTTGATTTCATACGCACATTTCTGAACTGGTAAAACTTCTGTCATAATATTCTTTTCTCATCTGTGGTCAAACGTCAAAAGTGACAGATATTAGCAAACTTCAGAAGTTGTTTTGCTGTGTTTATTTCCAGATTTTCATAAAAAATCTTCAATAAAAATTGTGTTATGTGAGATAGTTCTATTCCTACGGCACAATGACGGCTGTAAGAACATGTCCTGGTCTGTATTGCGGGCGCACAGAGTTCGATGACGGGTCATGGAGCGAATGTGGAGCTTGCCCTCGAGGGTTTCGTACCAATGCTACCAGTTACTGTGTACCGTGTACCGACGAACCTACCCTGTACGACGGCCTATACCTTGGTTTTATGGTGCTACTACCTATGGTACTACACTGGTTTTTCATTGACATGGTTGCTGTTGGCAAAGGGTAGGTGTATTCATCCTAATGTTTATTTATGAGCTTTTACTCGCAGTTTTTCTCACCGTATAGTCAGAAATTATCACTTAGAAACATCGAAAATAAAGCCTATAACACTCGGGAATACAGTAGTTTCCCATTGGTGAAAGTGCTTTCAAAATTTGATCAATAGTTCTAAGGCCTCATTTAGACAAGGGGAGAATTTGCATGCAAGTTTGACTACATTGCGGTATTTGTTTAACCAACTGGTTTATTTGCCCCTCCATAGTCCGGAATGTAACGCTGCTCGCATGCAATTTCTTGCATCGTCTAAATGAAGTCTAAAGACAACTTACATCCTAAGTTACACATTACCTCTTTATAATATTAGGAACCGATTCTATATTTACTGTTTTACAGCTACATTAAACTACAATAACAATGGATCATTCCAAATTCCTACAGAGTATTTAATGTCATCTATGCTAACATAATATCAAAAAGTTACTGTATCAGAAATTATTCAACGTTTTCATTAATGTTTCCAGCACAAAAAACATCCTCGTCCAACACATATGTGCGTTTGTGGAGGTAGCATCAGGTACTCTAGCTGCACTGCTAGTGTTGCCACCAACGGGTACTATTGGGTTACATGTCTGCTCTCCAAAGGCACTGTCTGACTGGTATACACTGCTGCACAACCCTCAGCCGGATTATAAGGAGACCCTGCATTGCACCCAGGAGGCTGTGTACCCATTGTAAGTAGAAGAAATCCTTTAGTTATTGTTTATAAAAAACTTATTTATTGTCTGGACTCTGGCATCTTTGTAAGACAGAGTGAGCTATGATTGTTCTGTAGGTCTTTTATTTTGTTCATCATATCAGCTCTAGGACGTCCACTTCTGAACATAGGCCTCCCCCATTGTTATCTCTATATTATTTTGCTAATCTTAAAAAATCTTGGAAACTAGCAATAGTAAAAAACACTTGAAAATACCAAAGATATCTTAAAAACATAGAGCTCATAAAATATAGAGAAGTACATAGGTACTTCAAACATTAAATAATTCAAATTTCTGTTTATATTATACTAACGTAATGAACTTTTTAAGCCATATCAATGATGGATAGATGTAGCAATATTCTAGAGTGCTTATTGCGGAGTTGAAACTGTATGTTTCCTCTTAATGCTCTATATTAATAAAGATTTACAAACTATCCTTTTACATAACTAACCTTTTATGTATGACTGTTAGCTGAGTAGGACAATTATAAAGTCAACAACTATAGAATACCATTTGCATTTTTTTTTACAATATAATATATTTATTAATAATCAATTCTTCTGTTTTCTATTTCCAGATACACAGTAGTGTTGTTAATTTACGCATTCAGCTTGCTAATGACGATAACCTTGAGGCCATGGCTCCTAACATGGGACTCAGCAAACCCGGGCAAGAAGGCAATATACTGTGCACTATACTTCTACCCCATTCTTGTGCTCATACATACTGTAGCTGCTGGATTGATTTGTAAGTATTCTTAAAAGTTAAATGTAATAAAAGATTAAGATTTGTGAGACTAGTAGTTTATATTTATGATGAGATCCTTAAATCGGCAGACAAAATCATAGGCTTAGAAATTATAATGCAGTTAATCAATGGATAGCATTATGACCCTTGAATGCTGCTAGAAATCAAATATTTTAGTACTAGAATGGTGGGATTAAGGTGCATTTTGTGTTAACAAACAGTAATAACATCAGCCTATAGCAGTCTACTACTATATGAAATAGGTTTCTACCCCCTACTTCTCTTTTATCAATTCATGTATAATATTAAAATGTGTGTTTCTTTCCAGATTTCTCATTCCCCTACATTATCATAATAATATCAATGATGACATCAGCATCTCACTTCTCGATAAAGATCGAGCAGTCAGCCCCAGCACTGCTGATGTCTTCACTAACAAATCCGAGGAATTTGGTCATACTCTTAGGACATTGGCTGATCCATGCATATGGGATAATTTCTCTCACCGGTTTCAAGGAACTTTGGTACTTGTCTCTGGTACCTGCCCCAGCATTGTTCTACATCCTGACTGCGCAGTTCACAGACCCTATGAAGATTCATAGTGATTGACAGGAACGAAAATCGTTCACAAACATCACGGACATGGTTGATTGACTTTCTTATAAAGCGCATAAAAGTGCGGTGTCTGATGTGTGAGCGAGAGAATTTAATTCCGCGAGAGTGACAGAGACAAATAGTGATAGGTCAGTGCGTGGAGTTTGTTGTTTTACAAATTTTGCAACTGTGGTGTAATTTTGTTATTATTTGTACATAGTTTTTATGTTAAGAATAAATTGTCTATTAATAGTAAATTATAAATAAATAATAGTGTTATTAATAATATGTTTTTTAATTTTCGATTATTTAGATATATGAACCAAAAGAGTATAAACTCCTTTTTACTCTGTTAAAAGAGTACCTTGACTGGAGGGCTTGATTTTAGTTTTTCTATTACTCCATAGATGTCGCGAGTGTTCCTATTGTTGTCGACTTTATTCTACCCGCTACAATTGTAAGCAATTCCAGTTGCTTTTCTAGCGTTTAGAAACATCTGACAAGATCGAAAGGTTCAGGATCAGAATAATTTCACGGTACGGTTGGCGCAGTGGTCGACCGGCGTGCTTCGAATGCTCCGAGTTGCGGGTTCGATACCCGTACAGTGCAAATATTTGTATGATCTACAAGTATTTGTTCGGTGTCTGGTTAGTTGTGTATGTGACTTTAAATATTTGTCGATTATGGAGTAATTTCTAGTGAGGAACAAATGCTTAATTTAAAAAAATAGTAAAGACTTGGAGTGATGTCCTTGTAACGATTACAAAAACTTCAGGAACGGTTCCTTTCCTGTAGATATGAAATCTTTGAAGTTTTTGCTTTATTTTAGTGCTTTATGGGCACCTACTGACTACCCACAAAACTACGCAGAGACCTAAATTAATCTAAAAATAAGTGCTCCTTATAAACAGCAATGTTACGTCGCATTCCACAAAATAATGTTAACAAACATTTAAAAAAGATTTAAACCAACTACCCACTAAGTGCCATTACTCTAAAAATATGTAATAGAGCCAAAACCATCGTCAAACGACTCTTGGCATCTGAACCGTAAATGCTTAGTGTTGCCAACTTTACGTCAAATAAAGAGGGCATTCTATTTCCTGCCCGAAACTGGTATGCGATGAAAAAAAATTTAAAAAAAGATAGAAAAGATTGTAGAGGTGGAGGTCATGTTAAATGCAAAGCCCGAGACAAAGGCCAAGGAGGCGAAATAAAAAGAAACGGGCCCGTTTATAGGCAGTCTCATTATTAAACGTTTTCTTTCCCTCGACTCGCGAAAAAACCGACAACGTGCCGCATTATTCCCTTATTTGTTTACTTATCTTTTCATGTATTTCGTTATTAGATCTCATCACCGTTCGTTTGTGGGGACGATCTTTTGTTGAGCTGCCTTTGTACCTACGTATACTTATGTGTTTAAAGTGGATAGTTTAATTGGAATTAATATCTTCATTGTCATAGATGTTTGCTTCGCTGGACTTATATGTACATTATACACATATGACAATCGGATTACCACGCGTTGATGTAGGATTTTATTTATTTATTTAAACTTTATATAAAAACAGTGGTACACAGGCTGATTTTACTAGATTTTATTTTAATGCCGGTGTAGGAGATCGTTATTTTATTGAACAGCCTTAATGGACCATCATACGCTGTGTGCAAAATTGGTCGTTGCGACTATCAAATTGCTCGCAGTCCACGATGTGACAGAGGTGTGAACTAACTGGGGCACCAGCGGAGTCGTGCCAGTTTAATATTCACTTCAACCTTTTTAGTACCTACTTTTTTAGGTTTTATTTAATTTTTAATGAAAAACCGTTAATTGTCCATGGTACTACCCGTTGTACTACCAGTAGTACCACAGGGAAAAAAATACCCGTTGTTCTACCAAGCGATTTAGTAGTACCACGGGAAATTTTTATTTACCCGTGGTACAACTTAAACTTTATGATATTTCATGATAGTTTTGAAATTTAAGAGACAGATTCTTTACACAAAAAATATTAGTATGTAAATGTATCGGGTTTCGCATGAACAAAAAAGAATGTTGTAGATCTTACGTGTGAATTGCGTTATGGGTTGTTACGGGTAGGTTTTTTTTTTATCGTGGTAAAATCATCAAATGAGTCCTCCCACCCAGGGCAGGGCGGGAGGGACTGACTAAAATCCACGGTGTCCTTCAATAGCCCTTTACGTACCGGGTCACGGTAATCCGTTAGTCCCGCGACCCGTTACGGGTAGGTAGCACTCGATGGGGAAAAAAAGTCTCCGTGACTAAAAGCCACTATTAAGCGGCTGACCTTTCAGAAATATAACTTTAATCAACGTTTTTCGATATAATTGTTCACCTCACAGTTTAAATTGATTATAACGGAAGGCCAATTTCAAATGGGAAAGCGACCGCTACCACAAAGCCGCCGCCTATAAATCGTTTACTAATTGCTTATCTTATTTCTCACTACTAGATTTACTTTTAAGATCTGTAATACTGACATTGTGGAATGCAAATAAAGATATGAATATGAATATGCTAAAAAATTAAAAAACTACATGCTAAATTAAAAAACTAAATGCGAAAGTTTTCAAGGATGAATGGACGGATGTTTGTAACTCTTTCACACAAAAACTACTGAACGCATTCAAATAAAATTTAGCACACAAATCTATACTAATATTATAAACATAGGTCGGAATTAGGTAGAGTTATATATGTACTTACACTGATTTCATACAGCGATAGAATAGAAAGAAAGAAGTGGATATGCCCCAAATCCCGGAATTACTTTTAAAGATCAGAAAAACCCCGTGATTTATTAAATAAAAAAGTTATTTTCTTCTACACAATTTATTTGTTTAATCTATCTCTGACTTTTTTATTATTATTACTTATTTGTAATACTATTTTCCACACGAGGATGTCTATTAGAAATCCCGGGAAGATCCATATTAATATCATCATACCCTGATAATTTCGATGCAAGTACTAAAATAACTCCCTAATTACGACCTCTGATTATAAAGCTAAAGAGATTTTTTCTTGAATGCGCAAATATCAGGAATAGGTTCGAGTATAGGGGAACAGCGTATAAGACGGGGACGCGAGGTATACATACACTCTTTAGGCATACTTAACACAACAGTAACGTTGCGCAAGCGCCATCAGGACGTCATTTGCAAATGGCCATTAACAAATGACGTCCTGTTGGCGCTTTCGCTACGTTAGGATTGTGTTAAGTTTGCCTTAAGTGTGTGATTTCCCATCATACCTCGCGTCTTATACACTGTTTTCCTATATGTTTTTGTGTTGGATAGCCCATTTATCTAGAAAGGCTATGGGCTATATAAAATCATGATACGGCCAATAGGAGTAGAGCAGCGGGCGTGACACGACGGGAACAGCTTATAACCTGACACGTTCACTGTCCATGACCCACCTGTGTGTCATTTTGGGTTGGAATAAGACGTCTGTGGCACACATGTGGGTCACTGAATTATCTGCTTCTACGTCCGTGACTACACGTGAGTCACTCTGCAAATTGGGGATAAAGGGTGCCCCCCATACTTTTTGACCCTTATGGACCGGAATTGGTTTGAAGGCAATTAATTATCTCAGTACATAGGAATGAAAAACTAAATTGGACGTGAGACATAATTTTGATATTGGGGCTAGACAGTATTTTACCGGCAGTATGCCGTTACCGTGGGATAATTACCGACGCAGGCAATGCTGCGGGCATAAGCTAGTTCTACTTACGTCAGTTTTTTTTTGAAAATATTATATGGGGTACGATTTTTTATTTAACATGGGTTTGCTTTCGACTCTAGTCCATGTCAAAGGTGATAGAGACAAAGCCAATGACCTTACAAACAAATCCAATGAGCTTACCAAGAACATCAGAAAGTCCTTTTCCTGGAACCTGGTCCTGGAACCTTTTCACTATAATAGAAGAATTCGAGTTGGGTTGTATGCTTTCGGGAACATAGACGCAGTTAGTGAGTTCCATTCCCTTGCTGTACGCATTATGAAGGAAGATTGGCAAAATAAGTATGGATACGTACAGCCAGGTACGAATACTTCATTTTTAAAACACAAACAAACATTTCACCTGCTGCCAAATCCTTTGTCAGATTTTTTAAAGCACAGAACGAAAGGGGACGTACGGTATCAACTTTAAAAACAACTGGTTGCGTCGGTGGTTCGTTACGTGCTCGTCAGCAAACTTGTTGCAAATATTTTCGGGTTCTGTCGTGGTTAGCGATTGCAGAAAATGAGTCCCTCGGATGAAGCACAGACAATGAACGCCGTCCGGCCTTTGTGGCCACACCTATTATTAAAACTCCCGTGAAGCGCGACGGGCCCGCTGTGTGATATATCTTCTTGTTTACATATGTTTTACATTACTTGTCTCGTGATTTATTACCGCTATTCACTATAGTGCACGCTGTAATTGCATAAGAAAATTTATATCTTGAGTAAAGTTATTAATGCCTCCCCTCTTACTTTAATTTTGTGTTTAATCTTAGTTTGTAATGCCTGGCATGCACGATCCAGTGTACCGTCAAGTTTGCAGTTGCAATTTGACGATGAATGAATATCAGAAGTAGACCTGTCATGCACACTAAAGAGATAATAAACTTGAGCATTCACTTGTAATGAGCATGATTGCGAATGTATCATTACAGAAAACAAACGAGAGCGTTCTGGCGAGCTTTTTCCCGAGCTCACTTTGACAACCGTCGTCTAAAGTGTTCGCTAAAAACCTCGTGAAAATGTTCATAGCGTTATTTGGCTCTATGCTTGGCTCTGTTCGTTATTCACTTAAAAAAAATTAAAAGTTAATGTTCGATGTTCTGTTACAAGTGAATGCTTAAGTCTATCAAAACCTTAACAGTCATACACTGTCATGTTTACTGGACGCCGCTCGCTGCTTCCAGGGCACAGCAAAGTTGACGATAAACTGGATTATGTATCACAGACATAAGATAACAAAGAGGTTGCACATCACGCCCGCATAGTGGATCAGTGTTTCCAATTCCAAAAGCTATAGTAACATTGCTTACAGGTGGGGTCTACCTATCCTCATAACACAATCCCTTATTTTCTTTTACGGCACTCTCGGGAATTGATGATCCACCATTGTTCTTTTTCATGCAAACATACCTACGTAGACTACCGAATAGGTTTATTTTCCGAAAAAATACACCATTCAATTTCGAAAGGATGCCAATATTTGCATTTGACATTCCAATATTAGGAATACGTACTGCATACGTATATTTCTGGCGTATTCTGTATGCGGTTATTTCGCACGGACAACATAAGTACCATATTTTTTCGAAAATTCATTCTGCTTCATAGTAACAGGTCCATCGGAATATTTCTATCATAAAAATGCTTCGCAGGATAGCACAGTGAAAACTTTGCATAAAATGAGACGATGCAGCGCATTGAAAGCAAAATTGTGAAGTGGGCACCTGCGAATATTCTGGGGCATTGAATAGGAGAAATAACGGAGTGGGCACCAGATGCCGAGTGAGGCATAGCGCGGCCGACAGCTCTGCGAATACAGTACCTACCACGGTTGCACGCATAACACGATTTGAAAATCTATTCAGCTTGTATTGGAGAGCCTCAATTTATTTTTGTACTACGGAAGTGTATTTTAAGCCTATATTGAAAAAGTTTTGCTTTTCAGTGATATCGAAAAGCTACGAGTTTGAAAAGGCTTTGAAAAAATCCATGCAACGAAGGCAAAAGGACCTGAATCCTCATGAGTTTACTTATCAACTAACGTTTTTTTCCATTGACCTATAAAACTAGGTATTTTAGAAAAAGCAAGTCATAGATTTGGGCAAAGTCAAGACTTTGCCCAAATCTATATCTATCTATATATACTAGCCAAGGCTAGTCCTGGAATAAGTAAAAAGTATCAATCGATTCAAGGTGCTAATTCGGTGCTGTACATAGAAGGTCACCAGACGAAGCGGTAACTTTGTGGGAATAATTCATGTACCTCGGCGTGCGGTGGGCGCTTTAGAAGCCTATAGATAGCACTAGAACGCCGAGCTTCTGCCAAGTAGTAGATGAAAACTTTTGTGACCCGAATTTCATCTCCGAATATAAAGCCCAACTTCTTATCTACACGAACTTCTATATTTCTTGGGTCTTATCGCAATCCACAAGTCGCAACACAAATTCCTTTACACAAAAATTACTATTTTATACTCAAAAGTATTGCACTTGAAAAATAAAATTTAGCGAGCAAGTGCAAGTGTAAAACCGTGTTCGCTTTAGAGTTCTTTTCCCAAAAGATGCGACTAAGCAAATGTGCATACAATCGCAGGGCCTTGCGACATGCGACAAGTCTTACGTCCGACACGTCGTTAACTCGCAAGTTTTTCCAACAGAATACTTGATGCGATAGATATGCAAGTACTGGAGTATTTCAAACTACTTTGGTTTGCAAGCCTGCCTGATTTTTAACCCACTTTTAAACTATTGAAGTTTTGACGTCGGAGTCGAATTTAAAAGAGGCATTGCGGTATGTTTGTGACTTAAAGTGCGGAGCTGGTTGGCTCACTAAACTACCAAGTGCGGTTGAACGCAAACTTTTTTAAACTGACTTATTGGTTACTGAGGGGGTTGGCACTGTAAGCCGAAATACAGGTCCCACCTAGTTCGGCTTCAGAAGCTAAAACTTTTGTGTACAAAATTATGTAAATTTTATCATACCATTCAATTGTATGTATACTGAATACCTTTTGTGCAATTAAGATTTGAATTATTTGGTTCTATTTTCGTTGATCGGTATTCTAGGATTCTGTCTGAAAGTCGGCCAAGATCGTGAAGGCTGTATTTTATCTTAAGTCTTTAGGCTTCATTAACTTTGGGTTTTATAGACCGTAAGTCTTTTTGTGTAAGCAGAAAAAAGATCTTTATACAATCTACTAAGTCGAAGTTGTCTGGCATTTTATAGCCTCACTGCCCCGACCTACCGAAGCGAACACCAATTTTGGGAACTTTTTCAGTTTCATTCTGCGTTTTTAATATCACAACTGATGATTGATATTACCTCGTTAAGGTTTAATTGGTCGTCCTGTTACGCCAGATTGATTGCGATGGGCAATTAGGTTTTCGAATAAATTAATTAAGGGCAACATTCAATTAAAACTGGCGGTAAATTAAGTAGGCTTTGGTTTGAAACGATCGTGTTATTTGCACGTAACTCACAAACTATAGTGGTACTTATTGAATGGCTGCGGATATAGCCAACGCGCGTGTTAAGGGTTAATATAATAAACTCAAATTATATTATTATTTTACCGCACATTATCTACGAATGGATGTATTAATAACGGAATGGAGAATGATTCTTTTCATACTATGTATTTGTTCTTTACTAGTGATCCGCCAGCACGGATGCAATTTATTTTCACAAATCGAAATTTTATTGTACAACAACTTTGCCCGAACAATTACGAAAGCAGCAACATTTTGATTCAAATCGGTCCAGCCGTTTTTGAGTTTGAGCGAGACTTACGAACATAAGATTTTTTGTATATTTGTGTATAAATACAAGAATAGAAACGGAAAAGTCCTGTTATGATTGAAAAAGATAAATAAAAAAGTACAGACGAGAGAGAGTCTTGAGTTATTAAAATATTGAAAAGTAAATTATTGTTGTCCACTTAGTATTCCTACTAAGAATAGCAGTGCTCTCATGCGTGTAAACAGATAAATCAATCAATGATATTTCGTAGAAACGACTGAAAATTTCGTAACTAGAATAATTTAATTCCATAATAGTTACTATACTTATTATACAGGATGAATATTTTAACTGGGTGTGGATGGCTAAATCCGAAACCATGACGAATAGCAAAAAATGTAACTCAAAGAGTCTTCAAGCCGAATTTGATGAAAACTCAAACTGACGGCACGTTTAGAGCAGTGGTTGAGCGATTGGACTCCTGCGTAGCGTGTCGCGGGTTCGATTCCCGCACGGAATAAACATTTGTATCAGCTACTAGTAGTTGTTCCGGGTCTGGGTGTTTGTGTATGTGAGTTTCTATCTTTGTGAACGCACCCACAACACAGGAGAAATTCCTAGTGTGAGGCAAAAAAAAACTGCATCATATTGGATTAAAAAAAAAACCAGCACGAATTCGAGCTCTTTGACTTGAAAAGAAAAATACTCGCTGTATTGTTACAGCAGTTTATTATAGTATCGCTATTGAGGATCAATTTCTGGAAATTTATGATATATGGAAAACTTGGAAATTACCTCACACGTATTTGATCCACGAGGAGGAGCTCGTGGCTTAATAAATACAGCCGCACAGGCCGATCTTCCGGGTTAAGCCGCGCTTGTCGAGGTTGGTCTGTGGATGGGTGACCATCTGTCATAGCGAGTTTCCTCCGTGGCTCGGAAAGCACGTAAAGCCGTTGGTCCCGGCTATCATTTGTAGATCTTTGACAGTCGTTACTGTTAGTCAGAAGCTCTAAAGTCTGACAACCAGGTATCGTATTACCCAGTTACTGGGTTGTGGAGGTCCGAGAGGCAGTCGCTCCATGTAAAATACTGATATCCAGATGCATCTGGTTTGACTGGAAGCCGACCCCAATATAGTTAGGAAAAGGCTAGGCAGATGATGATATGTATTTGATCCATACTTCCAGAGATAACCTGCATAACCTGGATGAATAGTACCTAAGGCTAGGAATAGCACATTTTTTTTTTTGTTTTTATCGTGGTAAAATCATCAAATGAGTCCTCCCACCCAGGGCAGGGCGGGAGGGACTGTCAGACTTGTACTGACTAAAATCCACGGTGTCCTTCAATAGCCCTTTACGTACCGGGGTCACGGTAATCCCTTGGTCCCGCGACCCCGGCAGGCTTTGGCCCTCTACAGGCCCCGTCACTATGCTGACACTCTTTGAGGCGCGCGTGGAACACAACGCGCCGTCGACCCGGGCATGGTCCATGGTCGGACAGCGAGTCGCCCATTACTCGTTGCCCGCATGCCCGCGCCTACGGTGGCCGGAGATCGTCTTGCGACGTCCACGCCGTGGGCGTCTACCGCTGCGGCTGGGGTGGAGGGAGGACGCTGTCCTCTCCCTCAGGCGGCCCGCCTCCTCCTTCACGAGCATGACTGCTTCGCAGAAGGAGGCGACCGCCTCCCACTCCGTCTAGCCCCGCAGCATGGCCTCGACCAATGCCGGGCGCGAGAGGTCTCCGCCTATCGCCGTCGTAAGGACACGGCGGTGCTCTGCCCAAGCGGGGCAGTCCTGCACCGTATGCTCCACCGTGTCCTCCGGACGATCCTCGCAGTGGTGACACCCAGGCGTTTCTTCCCTCCCTATCAGACACAGGAACCTCCCGAAACTTCCGTGTCCGGTGAGGACCTGCGTCATGCGGTAGGTCAGGACGCCGTGACGCCTTTCCAGCCACTCCTCAAAGAGGGGTCTTACCGCCGCGATTGCGGCGTGCCCGAGGAATAGCACATAACACTCAACTATATAAGAGATTCTTACAAAGAAAATTTCTACACAAAACTTGTTCAGTAACTAAGTACTACATTACACTTGAAGGTTATTTCCTGAAACTGAAAGGAACTGTTATTGTTACAGCTCTAAGAACTCTATAACGGTGCTTCGTTTACTTAACCCTGCCTACGCCCCCTTAGACGGGGTTGTTATGTTTCGAGAGAAAATCGCTAAAAACCCTGTCATGTACACGATATCGTGGGGTGTTGGGGTGTTTGCTTATGTTTCAGTAGTGTTTCTGTTAGTTATAGACCTATTGAGGTTGTTTTTACGTTAATATAGTTATAAAATATATAGGTCTAAAAAAAAAACAGAAGAAATACAAAGTACTTAATTCCACGATAAAAATAAGACCTTAAACAGGTGGCTCGGTCAGACTGGATGCGGAAGGAGGAGGACAAGGTGATGTGGTGTAGCCTGGGAGAGAATTATCTAACTCATTACTTATATTATAAACTAGCTTCCGCCCGCGACTCCGTCCGCGCGGATGTCGGTCTTCGCGTGGATGATTTATTTCTCCATTTTGAGTAACTCTGACAATGACATCTTATACATATCTATTGGACCCAAATACGGCTAAGCCTATAATAATTAAGGAGAGATTCGCGGTTCTACAGAATAAAGTTTATTAATAAAACTGAAAAATAAGATTTCTTTTTCTACGTATTTTTCCAGGATAAAAAGTATCCCATTTTATGCCCAGGATAATAAGGTATAATTATACCAAGTTTCATCGAAATCGAACCGTTAGTTTCCACGTGATGCCTGCATATACAGACAGACAAAAATTTTTTTAATCGCATATTTGGGTTTGGTATCGGTCCAGCAACACCCCCCGCTATTTATTTTTTCAATATTTTCAATGTACAGAATTGACCCTACTACAGATTTATTATATGTATAGATGTGAAAGTTTGTAAGAAGTAAGAATGTGTTTGTTGCTATTTTTTAAACATAAACTTGTGAACGCATTTGGATAAGATTTGGTTCAATAATAGTTTGTAATCAGGATTAACCCATAGGATCATTTTTATTCCGATAAGAAATTTCCTTGGGATAAAACAACGAATTGCACGGAGTAAGGACCACTTTTTTTTTTGTCGTGGTAAAATCATCAAATGAGTCCTCCCACCCAGGGCAGGGCGGGACTGTCACACTTGTACTGACTAAAATCCACGGTGTCCTTCACTAGCCCCTTACGTACCGGGGTCACGGTAATGGGTGAGTCCCGCGACCCTGGCAGGCTTTGGCCCTCTACAGGCCCCGTCACTATGCTGACACTCCTTGAGGCGCGCGTGGAACACAACGCGCCGTCGACCCGGGCATGGTCCATGGTCGGGCTGCGAGTCGCCCATTACTCGCCGCCCGTATGCCCGCGCCTACGGTGGCCCGAGATCGTCTTGCGACGTCCGAGAGGTCTTCGCCTATCGCCGTCGTGAGGACATGGCGGCGCTGCCCAAGCGGGGCAGTCCTGCACCGTATGCTCCACCGTGTCCTCCGGACGATCCTCGCAGTAGTGACACCCAGGCGTTTCTTCCTTCCTTACCGACACAGGTACCTCCCGAAACTTCTGTGTCCGATGAGGACCTGCGTCATGCGGTAGGTAAGGACGCCGTGACGCCTATCCAGCCACTCCTCAAAGAGGGGTCTTACCTGCGGCGTGCCCGGACCTCAGTTGCGACAGTTGCTCCCTCCATACTGCCCTGAGATCACGCCGGAGCTCTTCCCGCCGCGCCTCGATTTGTTGAGGCAGCGGGGATTCGCCCCGACGCTGCGCCTCCACGCGCCACTCATAGACGCGCTGGAGGGCAGTCGCCTCCTCAGATCCCAGGGCAGCAATCCGGCAGAGTAAGAACCACTGGAATAAGTTAGTTAATAATGATATTATTATAAGATTGTTTTCCTTTACAACTGTTGTAATAACATTGAAATGAAAATTAACTGGTGCTCTAACGAAATCCCAGAAGTTCTTTATAATTATGTGCCAAAATTACCGCTCCAACCTTCACAAATACGTGGAATACAGCTGTATTATGTAAAGTGTGCGGTAATAAACAGTCGTACATCACGGGCCACTGATTAGTGGTTACCCGCGCATAGCCTAGCCTCACAACACGGCAAAAATATTCAATATTCGCAGCCAATACAGCGGGCAGGCCGGGGGTAGGGGGTGGGAGCCCCCCAGCCGGTCCATTACCCCCCTCCACCCACCACGTTTATACGCCGGAATAGTGTGCAATAAAACGGTAGCGCCGGCCACTGGCCGCAGCAAAAAAATACACTCCCTAAAAATTATTCTTCTGAAAACCGAACTAGTGGGGATCCTACACCCGTGGCGTGTACCACACACGGCGTTTTCATACCCTGATGAAAAAACGTTCGTCGAAAAGTTGAACTCCCATTGCTTTTCTGAATTTAGCGTGTTTTCATGACTCTCAATAGCCGTACCTTTTGATAGCTGCCACTCGAAATTAGTTTCGAAAATATTTCGCGTTCGCTTGCGGAATAAAACGTGAAAACTCAAGCCTAATTTAATATTTTATGAAAAGAAAAACGTGGCCGCTATTTATCTATACCTATCCAGGCAGAATTTTTAATTATGAAGTAGTCAGAAAAAAGAACCCAATAACAACAACGAATTAACTAAATTGTTTCGAGGGAACATAAAGTTCGTTCTGTTTTATTTGGTTCTAAAAGTTGCGTCAGCTTGTTTTTTGTGAAAAAAGTGTTCGTTGGAGCGCGTCGGCGCTGTGTCACACACATGCAGTAAATGTGGCCGTCATACAAAGTATAACGTGAACCTACAAACTACAATATGAAGTTGGTTTTATCTGTTTTATAAAATAAAATACCTTTTAGTACTGCAAACATTTCAACACGTTTTTATATTTTTTGATAGCACGTATGTCAGCAGAATCGGGATGTGTGTGCTATCCAAAAATGTTTTCACATATTTTGAACAACGCTTGGTTTGTAAAGAATTTACGTGTAGCCGAATGGCTCGCAATTTGCAATGGCGTTGCAATCAGTGTAGCTCGCGTAGCGGTTGCTACGGCGTAGCAACCTCGTAGCACGACTGAACTTGTGACTGGTAATTTTATTGAAACCTGGAACCTTAAGTTCAAGTAAAAGCTTGCTGATTTGGGGCAACTGATATTTCGTAGAATTGACTTTTAAGACAATCCTTTTTGTCAAAATCCAAATGTGTGTAAAGTATGGCAAAATGAAATAATACTAAACATGCAGAAAAACCAACATCAATACTAAAATGTGAATTACAAATAACGTAAGTAGGCCATTTCAGTCGCTCCCGGACAATTTTTTTATATTATCGGTGGTTGCATTTCTCTAGTGTAATGAGTAGTTTTATTAATGTTGTTTGGTTCTAAAAGAGATTTAGAAAGTGATGAAAGCTTCATTGTCTGTTATTGAATTTATCCCAGATATTATGCAATTTTTTTCAAATTTTCTGAAAAGTGCGTTGTTTCTCACGTAGCTGTTCTCATATCGCTGTAATCAGTAGTCTTTATTACCACCGATGTGATAATTTACACCGAAGTTATAAAATTAGCAACAAGAAAATCAAAAAATATGCCAAACTTAATAAAATAATTTAAAAATGCTATAAGTTTAAGAAACAACAAAAACTCTTTTCTAAATATATTCCACAAAGGAAAGAGCGTGTTGAGTTAGTGAATAAGTTGCACAATTATCAAATAAAACTGGAAGATAGCATAAAAATTTATGAAATTGACACTCAGCATTTGCAGTCTGAAATACAGTTGCTTCAGGACTCACTTAGTTCCCTATCTAGTAAGTATATGACATCTCAGTACCAAATTAAGGAACACATTCTTGCTGCAAATGAGTTAGTGATGTGTCAATGTAGTTGTCAGACATCTTTAAACCATGGTACTGTCCAGCCTGAGGTAATGGAGGACCCATCCCAGGCTGTGGATTTACCTCAGGTCTGCACCCCTAGCCAGCCTGAGTTATATGATAATAGTTCTTGCTCAGTAATGTTCTCAGATGGTATAGGAAGAGGTTTAGGTAGACTTTTAGCTAATAACCTGAGTAATTCCTGTAACAATTATTGCATGCCAGGTTCAACTTTTAAACAGATTATGTCATCAGTTTATAGTAATAAATATGGGCAAAATACTGATTTAACTATATTTATTGGTAATAGTTCAGAAATTAAAAGGAAGGACTTGACGGATAGCATAACTGAGTTATTAAAGTTAAATTGTCGAAAAATTGTATTGTGTGCTTTCCCCTATTTTGAGAAATTGTCCTCTAGTCAAAACAATTATATTTACATGCTCAATAAGCATCTTCATTTGTTAGTTAGTCTCTATAGCGACAAACTTATGTATTTTGATACCAACGTTTGTATGGATAAACTTTGGTCAACACAAGATACTGTGTATCTGCCTTATATGTATAGACGCGAAATAGCTAGGCTATTAGTTTTTTATTTTCACACAGACATAAATAGTATGTCGAAGCTTAGTAGTTTAGTTATTACTGATAGTGTTCATAACACTCCTTTTGATGCACCTAGTGATTTAAACTGTTAGATACGACAACAGGCAAGCCACATAATATGTTGAATGTTGTGCATCAAAATATGCAGGGTTTGTCTGGCAAGGAGTTAGAATTAAGTTTATTTATGGAACACTATCAGGTTCAGGTCTTATGTCTTACTGAACACTGGTTGAAGGAGCATGAATTACCGTTTTTCAATGATAACAATTTTACTGTCCAAAGTGCGTTTGTCAGAAGGGGCGCTATTCGTGGTGGTTCTTTGGTTCTTGTTTCAAACAAATTAAAATGTAAAGAACGTTTAGATCTAGTTAATCTTTCTGTTGAGCGTATTATTGAGTTGTCTTGTGTGGAACTCGAGAAATATATAATAATTTGTGTTTATAGACCCCCTTCTGGGGATTTTACTCGCTTCGAATCTGTAATGGAGGATTCACTTAGTAAGTTAAAATCAAGTAATAAAAGTATAATTTTATGTGGAGATTTTAATGTTAATATTTTAGATGCAACTCCATTAAGTGTCAGACTACTGAACCTTTTTAAATCTTTTAATTTAATTAACTTGTTTTTTGAACCAACAAGAATTACTGCATCTTCGTCGACTTGTCTTGACAACATGTTTACTGATTGTGATGCTGAAAGTAAAGTAGTGTTAAGTGACTTATCGTCTGATCACTGTGGATTGATGGCAAGCTTCCCTATGCCATCACACAAAAAGCCACACAAGATTGAATGTAGGCCCTATACAGTTAGTCGTTGTAACAAGTTTAAGAATAATGTAGCTGATAAACTTACACCAGCCATAGCTGAATCAGAAAATCCTAATAAAATCTATGAATCCCTTTTTGATATTGTTAAAGAAGAATACCAGTCCACTTTTAAAACCAAAATCATTAACAAGAATGGATCCTCTGCTGGTTTCAATCAATGGGCTATACCTGGCATTTACAAAAGTAGAGCGAGATTGTAAGAGTTGTATGGTTTGAAAAAATTTAGGTTTGATACACCTTTTGTAGAATATGTAAGAAATTATTCAAAATTATTTAAAAAGATTTGTGTTATTGCTAAGTCAAAATTTTTAAGCGAAACAATTAAAAATTCTACTAACAAAGTTAAAGCTACTTGGCAAATTATCAACAGTGAAACAGGAAAATCGGTTAATAATGAAAATCATTTAGAGATTATGATAGACAGTCAACTAATTACAAATGCGACTAGCGTAGCAGACGCATTTAATGAATTCTTTGCAAATATTCCTATAACTACGACTCGCTCCTTAAGTTCGTCTCCGTCTAAAGCTGAAAGCATTCTGCAACGTAATGTGCCTAAATGCGGTAACCTGCTTGGTTTTGAACACATAACGCCATATGATGTAATAAATGTATTCAACACGCTTAAATCTAAACATACTGGCGATTATTGGGGCATTTCAATTAAACTTTTAAGTAATATAATTGACATCGTTGCCCCCTATCTTGCAATTACTTTTAATAAATGTGTAGATCTGGGTACTTTCCCTGACCTCATGAAGAGTAGTAAAGTCATACCATTATTTAAATCAGGCAATAAAAATGATATTGGCAATTTCAGACCAATTTCTATCTTACCTGCTTTTAGCAAAATTTTTGAAAAATTGATACTCAAGCAGTTGCTTAGTCATTTTAATGTAAATAGCCTCCTTCATAGTGAACAATATGGTTTTACGAAAGGTCGTTCAACAACTGATGCAGGTGTTGCTCTGCTGAAGCACATATTTAAGGCGTGGGAGAGCTGTAAGAATGCAATAGGTGTTTTCTGTGATCTATCCAAAGCCTTTGATTGCGTACACCATGATACACTTTTGCGAAAATTACATCATTACGGAGTCCAAAACGAAGCTCTTAATGTTATAGAATCGTACTTACGTAATAGATTACAATGCGTAGATGTTAATGGCTCGAAATCTTCTGGGCAACCCGTTCAGCTAGGTGTGCCTCAAGGATCAATTCTAGGTCCGTTTTTATTTTTGGTCTACATCAATGACTTGCCATATCTTTTAAAGGACATTTGTGACATTGTACTGTTTGCAGATGATACCTCTCTTATATTTAAAGTAGATAGAAATAGACAAGATTTTGACGATGTTAACACCGCATTATCATTGGTCACGGATTGGTTTACTGCTAACAACCTGGTTCTCAATGCCAAAAAAACGAAATGTATAAAGTTCGCCCTGCCAAATGTTACAAATCTAGGTCCTAACATTGTTCTAAGTAACGAAGAACTTGAAACTGTTGACTCAGCTGTGTTTCTGGGTATTAAACTAGATTCTAAAATTCAATGGGGTCCGCATATAACAAGTTTAGCGGGAAGACTAAGCTCGGCAGCCTACGCTGTCAGAAAAGTAAGACAGTACACGGACGTTGATACAGCTCGACTAGTTTATTTTAGTTATTTTCACAGCCTTATGTCCTACGGCATTTTATTGTGGGGCAAAGCGGCTGATATTCAAAACATATTTGTTTTGCAAAAACGAGCTGTTCGGGCAATTTACCAACTAGGTACTAGAGTTTCTCTGAGGGATTTGTTTAAGGAGATTGGCATTCTGACAGTGGCATCTCAATTCATCTTTGCGAACATTATATATATTAGGCAAAATCTACATCTATATACCAAGAACAGTGATTTTCACACTATTAACACGAGAAATAAGCACCACCTACGTGTTCCTTTTCATCGGCTTCATAAGGTTCACAGCTCATTTATAGGCCTTGGTATAAAATTCTATAATAAATTGCCTTCGTCATTCCTAGACTTGCCGTTTAATGTATTTAAATCTAAGATTAAATCCAACCTTTGTTCTAAGGCATATTATTCCATTAACGATTATTTAGACGATAAAAACAGCTGGTCACTCTTTTGAAGTTAAGACGGCGTTCATGCTCTTTCCCAGATTTTCAGTATTTTTCTTCTTCCGGACTAGTTATATGGATTCATATAATTGTTTATTTGTTTTTTTTTTTATGACTTAATTAAGTCATCTTGTTTTATTTTATGTGTTTGTATTTGTTTTATTATTTTATTTTGATTAACGGACATTATTGTCCTACTTTATATTTTATTGTTTGTCTTTTTGTGTGTATTTTTTATTATTTTAGTACGACAGTCGTAGGTTTCCTTCATCTTTTAATAATATTGTTGGAGCGGATGAAGAATGTACAACTATCTCTTGCTTTGTATAGAGTGTATCTATCTAGTATTATATAGCGTCATAGCCAGCATTGTGTGAGTACCATGTACTTCAGAGCTATCTTTGACTAGAAACCTACGTCTTTCATTGACTTGAATGACTCTGGCGGTTGAGAATATGTCATGCTCACTCAAAAGTCTCGCTGATGGTGGCGTGTGTGTCGGATCATTTAGTTCCCTTCAAAATGGTTGAGCTGAATGGTGCTGATACATGTGTCATGTTCGTGAACGGGCGCTGTCAGTTGGGACTGGTCATCTCTTAGCTGCCCCGGTCTATTTTAATTAATAATAACTTTATTTTTGAATTGTCTTTTTTATATTTACTATGGACACTATTAACTTGCCACATCGTTCTCACATAATGTACCATCTCATGATGAATGATGTAAAAAAGTATTGTAAAAATTTTGGCGATTGAAAAAGAGTGTCCATGGAGTTTCTTGCTCATTCTTCTCCATAGAGATCTACGCTTTGGAATGAGCACCTACGGTACTTTCACAGTTTTTATGTCTTGTGACTGGGACTGTAGCACCATAACTATTTTTGTACTAGTTTTATTTTGTCTGTTGACAATTCAAAAGTGCCTGTAATTGGCCTAATTGACATAAACGATTTGATTTGATTTGATTTGATTTGATAAGAAACAATCAATCGGTCTTATATCTAATATCGCGTGTGTGAATTGTAAATCATACTTAAATTACATAATAAGAATCGAATGAGCGTGAATCCACTCATTTACATTTAAACAGAATCTCTCAGAATTAGAACAGTGGATCAACAACTTTCAATTCTCAGTAACACAGGTATAAAGTACAAAACACTTTCGAAACAATTTGGTCGCCATTAATTCATCTTTTTACTCATTTTGTGGGATTGCAAAACGCGGTAGTAATTTTGCCGCGTTACCGAGTCAAATTAAAACAGTGAGAATTTAATTAAATGTGGTAATGGGTGCTCTTGTAAAAATCGCGGCGGCCATTGAAGAGCTTGCTGCATCTGACTTTCGACGCGGTTTTACTCGCGTTAATTTAGTATTTGACAGTCAATTCGAGTCTTAGGTACATGCATTACGATTTTTCTAGGACTTTACTTTTTTCGAGATAAAAAGTACCCTCTGTCCGTCTCCGTAATAATTATTTTAAAGGATCTGTAATAATTATTTGATCGAAAAAGAGTGTCCATGGAGTTTCTTGCCCATTCTTCTTCATACGCCACAATGGGCATAGTCCAGTACAGTTATTATGTCTTATGACTAAAGCCTTTGTCAAACACACAGGCGTGGCGAATGCGAAGCGCGGCGTGTTTATTTGTCATGTAGGAAACGATAGCGTGACCGAACCGATGCGAAAACGTGACGAAGGCGTATTTGCTCTGTTTGACGTCGTTCATAAAAAGCTAGCTAATACAACTGCCACGCCTCGGTTACCTGCACCCAGTTTGACGTCTCGTATCGGTTCGTTATCGCTTCGGACTCGGTCCGGTTCTTCATCGCCTGTCAGTTTGACAAAGGCTTTAATGATTTGATTTGATATATGCGAAAATTCAAGATGATTAGTTCAGTAGTTTCGGCTATAAACGGTAACAAACAAACAAACAAAACTTTCGCATTACAATATTAGTTCAGATGAATGCGCCGACATATAGATGTAAATTGCCTTAGAGAATTTTAAATGCGGACCCTTATTTACGTTTCCTCTTTGTTTTGGACCACATAAAGAAAGCTGAACGGTAAATGGAATTGACCAGCGGTTTTAGTTTTTTTTTTGAATTCTAAAAAATTTCAGCCTGCAGTTTGTGTTTTTAGAAACCGTAGAAATATCGAGTTTGGGTTTAGTCAAAGAGATTTAAAATTCTATAGAGGACACTTCATCGTGTAAATATTGTGATTCTAAGTAATTTTCAGCCAGAATATAAAACTAGTTACATGATTTTCAAGTGCTATGTCGAAACACGAAAACTGTCCTGGAACCAAAAACTCGAAGACATGTAACAGCTACTAAGTACACTGGGCCTTCCGAGGATGCGGGATTAAACAGCTAACGTGACCCCGGAACGTAAAGGGCTATTGAAGGACACCGTGGATTTAAGTCAGTACAAGTCTGATGGATGGAGGACTCATTTGATGATTTTACCATGCTGAAAAAAAGTACACTGGGCCCGCGTGGTGGATTATGGCCCACTCCCTCTCACAGAGAGGAGGCCTGTGTCCCAGCAGTGGGAACATTATAGGCTGATTATGATAAACCAGTTGACTGTTTCAATTTGATTACTTCTGCTTGCGTTGTCCCATCTTTTTAAACGACTTCAAAAAAGGTTCTGGTTCTGTCTCAATTCTTTTTTTTTTTAACTTTGCCCCACACTATGAATTTCTTCCTGTATCGTGGGTGCGTTTACAAACATAGAAATTCACATACACAAACACCCAGACCCGGAACAACTACTTGCAGATTATACAAATATTTGTTCCGTGCGGGGATCAACCCGCGACACGCTGCGCAGCGGTCGATCGCTCAGCCACTACGCCAACCGTGTCGCCATAATATAATTCATCCGTAAATAACAAATGAATTATATTTATAATTCATCTGTTAGTTACGGACAGTGCTGTAACAGAGTGGGTATTCCACCTCCTCTGTTGTCTCAACCTCTTTCCTTTTGGATCTATATGGATTTTTAAATTTTTGAATATTCATATTTCGAATTTCATTCTGTTATTATAGTTCTGTTTTATCTTTGAACTCTTCAAAGACGCGGGAATGCATGTTCGGAAAAGATCTTGCGAACGCAAAGGGCAATTGGAGGTACACGGTGTTTTAGACAGTACGAGACCTGTCTGATGCTCCATTCAGAAGTGGAGAAGTTGTCTGAAAAAATCTTAGCCCCCGGAATAAAGTAGGCTTTTTAGATAAATAAAAATAAATAAATAAAAAACTAAACTGACTTCATAGTTTTAATATTACCCTAATATAGAAGTTCACTGCCACGCCACGTCGTGAACGATTCTATCTAACATCAATATATTTCAACTTTCAATTCACTGGGAATTGTGGTCAAATGCTGTAAAGCAAATACCAGGCCAAATAGGAAAAATTAAACTTATTTGGTTACTTTTCCAAAAAAAAGAAACTCCCTTGAAACATTTCTTTAACAAAAATTTTAAGCTTCTCAACGGGTTCTTTTATCATCCTAGATAATAAAGACCTTTTATATTTTAGTTTGTCAAAGCGGCTTATCGGAAATGAAACCTTTTGAACTGTCCATTACGGGATAGTATTCGCTCAAAGGACAAAATGATAAGCATAGTAATATAATGATGTTCAAAAGATTAAAGTGGGAGGTCTATCTAACATCCTAACCATCAATTTTTTCGAAAAAATGGAACTTGTCTTTCGTGGGCGGTGAAAAAAATTAACGTAGGCAATAGCATTAATTTCAAAATGATGAGGGAGCCATGATGAGCCATGAGGGCCAAAGCCTGCCGGGGTCGCGGGACTGTACGAATTACCGTGACCCCGGAACGTAAAGGGCTATTGAAGGACACCGTGGATTTTAGTCAGTACGAGTCTGACAGTCCCTCCCGCTCTGCCCTGGGTGGGAGGCCGTATTTAAACGTAAGTACAGCGTACTTGGGGAAACATGACTCGCGAATTGAGGGTGTACTTTACTCTTCTTTCTTCTCTTCTTCCTTCTGGGAACGAATTCAAACGAGAGAACGAAAATTTGAGTAATTGTAATAAAAGGATGCGGAAAAAGATCTATGGGTCGTGGAAGAACAAAATTCAAAATCGCGCAAGACGTTTAGAACATTATACAAAATTCTGAGATTATTTATCGGGCAGTAAGCCTACCTGACCTAAACTAAACTACTATAGACAAGTCCCGGCAGGTTCGAGTTACCTCCCTATTCAATTGAGTCGAGGAACTTTACACCCTACGCTTCATTTACAAATATTTATTGTCTATGATTAGATAACGCTGTTATTAATATAGCAAAAAGATATTATCAGCCCAATTAAATTTAACAGTTGGAAAAGTAGTGGTAACCTAAATTGCACCGGGAATCAGAAAGGGTTGGCTTATAAACACAACTTGTCTAACTCGATCTTTGTTTTAAGGCGGTCCGCAGACGCAGGACACTTTTTTTGTTAAAGATTTAACACACCACAAGACACCTTGTTTACTGTGTCCGGTAGCGGCAATTGGATTCATCACTCCCCTTATTTTGTTTTAAAATCATCAAATAAGTCCTCCACCCAGGGTAGGACGGGAAGGACTGTCAGACTTGTACTGACTTACGATGTTCTTCAATAGCCTTTTACGTTCCAGGGCCACGGTTATTTGATAAGACAGTCCCGCGACCCCGGCAGGCTTTGGCCCTCTAAGGGGGGCCCCGTCAAATTGCTGACAGATTTTTGAGACGCGTGTGGAACACGACCATCGACCCTGTCATGGTCCATGATCAAATGGTAAGTTCATATCACACCCCTGATATCTGTTACTGACACAAGATACGTCAGGAAACTATTGCTAACATGTGTCTACATCGGATACATTTTCATTGCCAATCTCAATGTGTCAATTGGAAGCAATACGACACAAATTGTATCTACGTCTGCGTAAGTAATGGTTGATTTTATATCGATTACTAACGATGCGCCTTGGCTTCGCAGGGAACCATTACATAGAAGAAATGCCTAACGTGAGGCAACGTTTCATTGTAAAAAAAATGCGTAATACATAATTATATATATAAACCTTCATCTTGGATCACTCGATGAAAAATCTAAGCGTACAAAGGCGGGATAAGACTTTGTTTTAGGTATACTATGTGAAGAAATAAAAATGAAATAATAACGGGTATCGTATATTGAACACAAGACACAAAAGTGTCCAAGTTTGCGCATCGCCTTAGTCTTTAGTAGGTAGTTATTCTATTGTACAAACTTGATCTGCTCTAAGTTACTTCGTCCCCTTTCAACTTGTTTGAGAACAACACTGAGCCAGCGAATAAGTTGATAACTCTCATTGTGTTTGTATCATGTAAAGAGAAACCAAGCTCAACCAAGTGTTTTTTGGGTGATATTTTGAAAGTATTAATAATTATGAGAGCCAAACAATGCACAGACATTTTCGGTAATTCATATATTATTATATACTCGTATCTCGGTCGCTGACAATTTTTCACGATTGCTCTCGGAAAATAATGGTAAACAGAAATCTATGACATTATCGGTATTCTTTTTTTTTTTTTTTTTTTTTTTATCGTGGTAAAATCATCAAATGAGTCCTCCCACCCAGGGCAGGGCGGGAGGGACTGTCAGACTTGTACTGACTAAAATCCACGGTGTCCCTCAATAGCCCTTTACGTACCGGGGTCACGGTAATCCCTTGGTCCCGCGACCCCGGCAGGCTTTGGCCCTCTGCAGGCCCCGTCACTATGCTGACACTCTTTGAGGCGCGCGTGGAACACAACGCGCCGTCGACCCGGGCATGGTCCATGGTCGGACAGCGAGTCGCCCATTACTCGTTGCCCGCATGCCCGCGCCTACGGTGGCCGGAGATCGTCTTGCGACGTCCGACGCCGTGGGCGTCTACCGCTGCGGCTGGGGTGGAGGGAGGACGCTGTTCTCTCCCTCAGGCGGCCCGCCTCCTCCTTCACGAGCATGACTGCTTCGCAGAAGGAGGCGACCGCCTCCCACTCCGTCTCGCCCCGCAGCATGGCCTCGACCAATGCCGGGCGCGAGAGGTCTCCGCCTATCGCCGTCGTAAGGACACGGCGGTGCTCTGCCCAAGCGGGGCAGTCCTGCACCGTATGCTCCACCGTGTCCTCCGGACGATCCTCGCAGTGGTGACACCCAGGCGTTTCTTCCCTCCCTATCAGACACAGGAACCTCCCGAAACTTCCGTGTCCGGTGAGGACCTGCGTCATGCGGTAGGTCAGGACGCCGTGACGCCTATCCAGCCACTCCTCAAAGAGGGGTCTTACCGCCGCGATTGCGGCGTGCCCGATTATCGGTATTCTAGAGTGAAATAGATACAAGGTTTGATGATGGTTTGCCAACTTCAAAAGACATTCTATCTTAAATCAGTGTTATTTTTGGGGTCAAAAATTATAATAAACCTCCTCCCGCCCTGACTAAAAACAACCCTGTTCCAATACTATTTACGTTTTAGGACGCGGGGCCCATTTTAAGAAAGTCTCCTGCCTGTGAGTAAAGAGTTTACTACAAGATTTCTCAAATAAAGCAGATTTTCCACATTTTCAGTTACCACGTACATATAAAATTTATTTTAAAAGTCATCATTTATTGCCTTCAGCGGACAGCTCCAAAGATTACAAGGAGAAATATTAAAGTTGGTAAAGAATAAGGTGTCGCGTAAACCGTGTCTACCTCCCGGGGGAAATGAAATTGCAAAATATGTCCCCGGGATGGAGCGAACGTGTCTGGGACAAATACCAGTCAGCCTATAATACTTGTGACGTGGAGTATCTTGTTATTATTATAATACTGTATTGAAAATCATATTTCAGAATTGAGATTGAAATTGCTGTTTATTTGTCGGAAAGGATTTATTTTTTGGATGAAAATGTGAGTTGATAGAGTTTAAATTGGCTTGGCTAAGATATTTGTCTGTAGTCTGACGACCGATACTTATACATGTTTATAGAAGATGTACGGGGCTGTGTGACTCTTTTGGTGCTTAGTATTTTGAAAGAATAGCATTGTAGATAAAAAAAAAATTAAAAATTCTTTGTAGAATTTGTTAATTAATTATATTCTTATTAATATGTGAAGCAATAACTTTGTACCTAGTATTTATACATGGCCAACAAAGGCGGTTTTGCAGTATTCAGAAATCAAGTATACTGAATCATTTTCGGTGATTTATTTTATAACTAACTCTCATGAGACAGGCAGTACTATAATGATTTGACTTCCGTGTCAGATAATAATTGACTCTGTCCGTTATCACTTAAAGTATAATGTTACATTTAAATGAATGGTTAAATATTTTCGCACTCAATTCTGTAACGATCGAAGTGTTAAAAATCCAGTATAATTCTTACTAAGCCATCTTTTTAGATATTTCTTTAAAGACTGTTATAGAATGAAATTGACCCAAAACCCACAAAAGTGATATATAACGTTAAAGCGTTAATTTAAAAACCCCTGTACCTTAAATAGCTTCATCTATCTACCTTAAAGTACACAGCGAGTATACAACATGGACTATATTTTTTCACGTGACGGCAAAGGTGATCCGTCGCGTCGGCTCACGTACAGAATTTATTGGCCTCTCTAATAAAACAGAACACATTTTCTGCATTCTGGCGTAACGTGCTCCACCTCGGGCGTCCGCTCAGGATGCATAAGGCCTCGTTCAAGGACAAGCGGCGCGTCGGGCGGCGCGTTTTGCGGGGCGAGCAGCGGGTAAAATAAACATACGGATGTATTACAGTGTTCAAAGAAAAGCGGCAACAATTGACGAACACGCGCTGCCCGACGCGCCGCGAGTCCTTGAATGAGGCCTAAGGCTGGGGTTACAAGACGCTACCGATATAGTTCTGTTGCGTCACGTCAGAAAGTTTTTAGACTTTGTACACTAGGTTTTTGTCTTGGATTATTACAAACAAGCAAGATCCCGAATAACTAAAACATACAAATACTTGATCCGTACGTGAAGAGAATCCACAAAAGATACAGTTCCAGCATCAAACTGCGCCACTGCGCCCACCGGGTTGTCAAAATTGTCTGTCTTAAGGCCTTTGTCAAACAGACAGGCGAGTCCGAAGCGATAACAAACCGATACGAGACGTCAGTCCGATAGTTTGGTCACGCTATCGGATCGCTTTCGTTTTTATATGTAACTGGATTCAAAGAATTCCATACATTACAAATAAAAACGCCTCGCTTCGCATTCGACACGCCTGTCTGTTTGACAAAGGCTTAACTGTGTGACTTTGGATAGTCATGAGTGGACAGTTCCCAAGACCGTGCCCAGGTATGAATCTTGTTATGTTTTGTGTATGTTGCAAACAAACCCACAGAAGCACACACCTTACTCACTTTAGTTCGTTTTAATAAAACCGACTTGTAACAGCAACAATGAACGAGAGCGTGGTGCCTCTCGAACTAGTCACATCGCCCTATGGCTCTAGCTTGAAACAAAATCATACGTCGATCGGCGGGGCTTAGCTCAAATGCAGCGGTGGCATCGAGAAACTATTAAAATTTGAACTTTTTTCACTTTGAAGCACGTACGGGTCGTGAGTTGTTGCCGTTTACTTGAATTACAATAAAGCTCGATAATTTTATTTACCTTTTTTAAATATGCTATTTATGGTCGTGGGACTCTCGAACGGTCGCGGGACTCTCGAAAGGTCGCGGGACTCTCGCATGGTCGCGGGACTCTCGAATTACCGTGACCCCGGTACGTAATTGAAGGAAACCGTGGATTTTAGTCAGTACGAGTCTGACAGTCCCTCCCGCTCTGCCCTGGGTGGGAGGACACATTTGATGATTTTACCACGTAAAAAAAATATGCTATCTATACTTAATTTTACAAAGCTGAAGAGTTTGTTTGGTTGGTTGGCCGCGCTTATCTCAGAAACTACTGGTTCGAATTGAAAAAGTCTTTTTGTTTTGGATAATCTATTTATCGAGGTTGGCTACAGGGTATAATATGATGCTACGACCAATAGGAGCTGAGCAGCGGGTTGAAACCAAGGGGAATAGATAGTTGACTTGTAACATTTTAGATCACGTTTTCAGTCGTGGTCATATAGACGTACCCTTACCCCGTTCGCACGGGCGTACGATCTCCTCATCCCGTAATCACGAACGGCTTAAGGTGTTTACTTTGAGACACAATCATGACTCTTCCAATCTGTTATTGTAGATTAAGTACCGTTTTCTCTTCGTTTAGTTTAATTAAACGTTATTCTTTAACTTCGAGACGTTCATTTATAAATCTGCGTTTAGTTGACTTATGAAACGTGAGTGTAGGCTTCTCAAAATATAAAAAGCATTCAGAAAATTGCTATTTTAATGAGTCTGACTGTAATTAATTAGGCCGTCTCTAGTTGAAATTGCAAAAAAATACACAAACAGAATGATAAATTAAAATTTTTGTGTGTAGACGAAATGAAATTCGTCCGTAAAAGAGAACCTTTAATGTAAAAGTATTAAAACCAACAAGGGTAAATTATAATTTGATATACAATTACTGTTGCTACTGTAACGTATATAATTTATATGGTTTTAATTTCTTCGACCCTTGCCGTAATATTTGGTCGTTTTAATGCATGCATTCGAAGCAATAATTTCAAATGACCACGACTTTACGCTCTCTATTGGCAATAGATTTTATTTATCAGTACTGAAATACAGTCGCTAACTACACAAAATGAAAGTGGAAACGTTCTTTAAATATACCGATTTTTATTGATTCTAATGGCCCGTTAACAGCCTCGGGCGGTGCGTTTTGCGTCAAGCAACAAACACGAGTGTTTTTTCTTTCGAGTGAGTAGCTCTGCAAGTCTCATCGTGGTGACTCGTGGTCCGCTATATACTGCTTATTTTCATTTGTTATATTCTGTAGTCGCTATCACAAATCGCGTGTGTTGATGTAAAGTTTATTTATTTACATTTGAAATACAGCTAAAGATACATTTTCATATAGAATCTGTTCCGTTCACGAACTCTCGCGATGCGACTAGCGTTAAGCAACACGCGCGGGCCGTACGCTTTTTTGTTTTCCTCTTATGCAAGCGTCGCGGCAAACGTGTCTTTTCATTTATTTGTTTTCAACAGTCACACGTCGTGTGTCGTTTGGCGTCTAGCTCGTGGCCAAGACATAAGCATGATACTGTGGGTGTTGATAGCAATTCGATTTGGAGTGCTCAGTAAACGATTTATCTCAATAAGTCATTTCAGTTACCGGCACGAGTCACAAGATACGCCGAGGATATTTTCTTCTCTTTTCCTCTTGCGCTGTTGACGAAGATTTTCTTTTCCATCTATCTAATTCGAGTTTATTTTGATTCGTACGTTCGTTTTTTTTAATGTAAAGCCTCATTTAGACGGAGCATGAACTCGCATGCGAGTTTCACTACATTACGGTATTTGTTTGATCAACTGAATTCGTTGTACCTATAAAGTCCGCAATGTAACGCAACTCCCGTGCGAGTTCTTGCATCGTCTAAATGAGGCTTTGACAAGATTAGAGCATCTACTTGTGAAGTGCAAATTAATTTTGGTATTAACAGACAAAATTAACAATAAGTATTACAGGGCCCTTTACAACAAGGAAAATTATGAATTAATATCAAACTCCAAGATCACGATTTATTACAACATAAAATAATAACTTTCAACCCTGATAAAAGTATAACTGTTATAAAGGCTGTATATAACTGTATTCTTTGGCTCAGACTTTTATCAGCGTTGGAAGTTATTACAACACCTTTCTGACAGTGAAACTTCCGTCAAAATCAGTTCAGCCGATTCGGAGATTAGCCGGAACAAACAGACTGGCAGCCAACTGTATTTGTAAGTAGCGTGTATACTTTCATGCATTCAGAAAAAAGCTGTTATTTTGACATTGTCCGTAATTGTAATTGGATAGATACAGAGAAACAACATCGGAGGCAAAAAAAAAGTTTTTAAAGATGAAGAAAAACAGACAATCATATTTTGTTGCAATCATGTTAATGGAGGTTTTTCTTCCATCCTTCACTCACGCCGGGAATGTTGAATTATTCAGAGAAAGGAACCCGAGAAATGTACGAAATGGAAATGTTTCGAAGCTCACCCAAAATATGTAATAATCCCAGATTTTGTTTGTCATGTCACTATTAAAATATATGTGATATAAACGTACATTTTGCGTTGTGGCCAACAGATAGAGCCACTTGGCAATATGCCAAACAGTATGGCGTTTATAAAACAAAAAAAAGTGACAGTTTTTTTTTCTGACATTCGCTTTATTTTCAGCCAGTAATTATTCCCTTGAATGGGAATTAAATGCAAGTAAAATGATAGCGGTTTATCAATCGTTTAACTGGAAAAATAAACCAATTATCCTGGTTCGAATTAATTGTTTGTTTGGTACGAACTGCTCGTTACCGATTTTCGGATTATTTACCTAGGTATCCGTATTATAACTGTGATAAGGACTGTAGAAAAAACTATTGTATTTATGATATAAGATGAGTTTTAGCCCGCGGATTCACATAGCCATTATTTCCCTCCCTGTAAGTTTTATGTTAAAAGAAGTAGCTTATAAGCGTCTCCAGGATTCCACCTCTCTGTATCATAATTCCTTAAAATTGCTTCAGCGATTTGGGCGTGAAAACACTCTTTAACACAAGGGAAATGCCGATAATTATTGCGTTAGGGGAATAGTGTATAAGACGGGGATGCGAGCTATAATGGGGACATACACTCTTCAGGCACACTTAACACAATACTAACGTAGCGCAAGCGCCATCAGGACGTCATTTGCAAGCGGCCATTAACAAACGGCGTCCTGTTGGCGCTTACGCTACGTTAGTATTGTGTGAAGTTTGCCTTCAGTGTGTGATATCCCATCATACCTCGCACCTCGCATCCAGTCTTATACACTGTTCTCCTATGTACGTTTATACGAAGATTTAAAGATTGTTATCTTCAAAATCAACGGAAAATGCCGTTAGAGAAGCCCGGCTGTTATAGTAACGATAGAAAAAGTATGTTTTGAAGATTTAACTAACTTTAGGATTATGATGGTAATGCAAATAGTATTCATTTAAGATAAGATACACGACACACATTAATAATCTGTGACATATTCTTTCCTCAGTAATGCCTTTGTCAAACAGACAGGCGAGTCCGAAGCGATACCGAACTGAAGCGAGACGTCAGTCCGATAGTTCTGTCCTCCTTTATATGTTCTGTGGTTCTGTCGAGCTATCGGATCGCTTTCGCTTTTCTATGTGACTGGATTCAAACAATTCCATACATTACAAATAAAAACGCTTCGCTTCGCATTCGTTGCGCCTGTCTGTTTGACAAAGGCTTTATGCCTTTGTCAAACTTAGCGTGACAGAACTATCGGACCGACGTCTCGCTTAGGTTCGGTATCGCTTCGAACTCGCTTCGCTTTCGCCTGTCTGTTTGACACTGTTTTAACAATGTAGAAAAAATATCTAGGAAAGTAGTAGTGCATTTACACAATATTATTTAAGGAACGGAATCACATTACATTCCCATTCCGGTATTGCTTTATGTTGATAAGTTCAACAAAGAAGGCGGTGAAATACGAATAAATTTATTCAGCGTCGCAAAATTGAAATCTCAGGTGGTCGCCTGCTCGCCTGGTGTGCGGCCAACGTTACGAGACCTCCCTCGTCCCTGCATCTTAATGTTATTTGGATTGTAAGGGGGTATTTTTATAAGACACTAGGGATCTTGTGAGACTGGTCAGGTATCACCTTGGATTTGTATTCTGCAGACAAGCCTCCAGCCAGCCTGCGATCCAGTGTGATTTTGTAAAATCCACGCTGTGTTTCATGGATTTTAGTGTTCTTTCGAAATGTTACAGTTTTAAATTCTTTGTTATCTGCCTGTAAACTCGAGTGTGTAAACAGGGGCTTTTCCCAGCTCGTTTGAACATATTGCTAATATTTATAAAACCTGTAAAATATTTCGCGATCTCAGTTATTATACTGGCAGAAATAGATATTGTCACCATATTCGCTAGAATTTTATGAAATGTTTTTTGCTCACAGCTTCGTTCGCTCGCTCTTTCCCCCTTCTGTATAGTTTTTGACCGTCTGTAGGTTTCCATCTATCTCTGTACCAAACTTCATCAAAATTGAGTCAGCTGTTTGGACGAAATACGGAACATACGTTCAATCATACTGAGATTTACATTTGAAATATAGGTAGGAAGTAGAATGAGCTCAGATTTCTTCGCACATTGTATTTAGCACTTATTTTCGTCACACCTCAGGGCACTTTATAACAAAGGATATAATGTATATTATATCCTTATAATACGTCTTTGATATACATATTATATGTTGTTGTAGCTTCTATGTAAACGTGTTTTACACCAAAAAGAACCGTTTTCCATTTGATCAGCGTAACAAGAGACAATATCTTACTAATATTATAAATGCAAAAGTTCGGATGGATGGATGTTTGTTTGGTACTCTTTCACACAATAACTACAGAACTTGAATTCAAGTTCAAGTTCTGTAGTTACGGATTTTGATGAAATTTGGTATACAAATAGTTTATAACCCGGATTAACACTTACAAACCGTTCACGACTTTGGTCTAAGCGGAGCGACGGGCGGGTGCGAATAAGACATTAGTTACTTTGTAAGTACGCGATTTCGTTACTGGCGGCGCCTCGTGGCTTGTTTTAAACATTTCTATACATTTGAAATAACCGCTCGCCACCCCACACTAACTCAACGCTCACAGCGGTTGTGAACAAGCCGATAGGATTTCGTTTTTATCTCGATATTATCTTCCCGTGGGATAATTGAATAAATAAATAAATGAATATTCCACAACTATCACACAACGCCATCTAGTCCCAAGCTAAGCAGAACTTGTGTTATGGGTACTAGACAACTGATAAATTACGCCCAGACACAGAACCAATGATCGTGCTCATCACACTAACATTAGTCCTGGGTGGGAATCGAACCCACGACCTCCGGCATAGCAGTCAGGGTCACTAACCACTAGACCAACAGGCTTGTCAATTGTAGCGTGATAGTCGAAGATGCTGACAACAGCCAGTACATTTAATCTGTTTAATTTAACCTGTGTTGTTCTAAGATCGAGAGATTCTGTAGCCAAACAAAATACATTGTTGCCTACACCTTTAGATTGCAGATAGCAAAGCAATAAAAGTAGCAATGGTGACACGAGACGAATTTCGTTCGAAACGAGCACAAATAAGATTCTGTAAGTGCGGAGGTAGCTCAGATTTTCCTTACATATGTTGCGTCGCGAAGATTTACGAAATGAAGGATTTTGATACGATGCGAAGAGGGTCTAACTCAATTTTGCTTCGGATACCTGTATAGAATGCTGAGGAGATACATGCTTTTACGTTTTACTTGTGCAGATTGGATTTTTTAGTACACCTCTTTACGATAATGAGTGCGAAGTGTTTGCTTTTAGCTTTAGAAAGTAATTGTTTTTTTTATTTAGCCTTAAATTTAGATACTAAGGGTGATTGTGCACTACAAGGAATTTTACTGTCCGAACATCCGATTTTTTACGGTCCGAAGTGGCATGAAAAAAACGGATGATTGGCTTGTGCACTTGTCCGTCTTTACTCGGATGCTACGCCTCAGTTTAGGGTAGCTCTGTCTTTGAAACTAAACGCCACGCACGCGAAATTACTCTGAACCTGATGACCGTTCCGGAATGGGGAAAAGTAAAATGTCGGACGGTAAAATTACGTATAGTGCACAAACTACAATATATGGCGTGCCATATAGGACCGTAAAAAGTCGGACTGCCGGACAGTAAAATTCCTTGTAGTGCACAATCGCCCTATATTGTTTTCATCTTTGACATCTTTTCCATTTTAAAGCTTTTCAGGCAATTAGTCATTATAGCCGCCCCTTTGCATAAATAGTTCTAGTTTTTTTTATTACGATAGGTTTTTATAATTCTTTTATAATGTATTTAAATTGCCAAGTAGCAGTCAGATAAAGAAATTGAGAGATAAACAAATTACTTTATTATTAACGAACTCCACATGGACGAAGCCACTATACATAAGCTAGTAAGATATGTTAATACTTTTACTCTCAAACAAACTTTTGACGTCCAAGCAAATCGCTCAATACGTCGCCTACACGAAATTCTTTTTGCAACTTTGAAAAGTAATGTAATGTTTCTTAGCTCGTGGTGTCTGGCAGTATAGTTTATGACTGCAGCGTGTTTCCGAAGTGTGATATACACGGGGTAGCATCTCGCTGGATATTGGGATATTTGGAATAACTTGTGGATTTGCAGCCCACCCGACTGGGTACCTACGTTCTTTACAACCTACTTATACGAACCTGCTTTTACGGAAGGGTTTTCGTGTATTTTTACTTATGAGTTTTGGTCGGGATTAGGGTTGTCACCTCAGGATTTATCTGGACTTGTCCGGCTTTCTGATTTATCTTTCGAACATTGTCCGATTTTTTCTAGTTAAGGTGCGTTCATACGTTTTTAAGCGGACTCAAGATACCGGAGAAATTTATAGTGTGGGCAATAATAAAAAAAAAATCGACTGCCTGTGACAGATAATAATTTTCTTGAGTCCGCTTAAATATTAGAATTTTTAATGCAATTAGATATCATGACATAGACACTAGCGTCGCGTCAAAAGGACTTCAGTGGCGTGGACTCTAAACTAACTGACAATATTCAGTGACTGTAGCCAGTAGTCAGTGCAAAGTTCGACCCAGCCAGTTCTACAACATTTACAAAATGTAAAAACTACCACCGAAGGAACATGATTTCCATTTTTAGAACTGGTAACCCTAGTTAGAATGGATATTACAGTATTTGTATCATGGTTATTGTTATTAGCTGTTTGCCATTTATTTGAAAATTATTTCTTGGATGGTTTATTGTATTTCATGGTAAATTTCAGGTAAATGAGAGGTTCATATATGGTTTTTTTATGTCCCTATTTAATATGTAATTTTGGCTGGGTATATAAAATGGTAGCAGATCACGGAAACAATACAATTAATAAGACAAGTAAGTGGTAGTAAGGTACAGTCAACAAAAACACAGTCAACAAAAAAAAACAACAAACAGATAAGTATCCAGGCAGCAAGTTTTAAACGGTTGTTTTATATGCTGTATGTATGTGGCTTTTAGTTGTACGTTGCATATAGTCAGAGGTTGATACACAGACACATCGAAATTTACTATACAACATTGGAAAATCGTTTAAAACTTGATGTATGGATACTCTGTCTGGGCCCTCGTAGAGGGCCAAAGCGGGCTCGTGGGACTGTCTTATCAGGTAACCTTGACCCCGGAACGTAAAGGGCTATTGAAGGACCATCATGGATTTTAGTCAGTATAAGTCTGACAGTCCCTCCCGTCCTGCCCTTGGTGGGAGGACTCATTTGATGATTTTACAACGATAAAACAAAAATGTCTGGATCCTTATCTCTTTTGGTGACTGTACCTACTGTCTTGTACGAATCAGAATGTTGGGCCACATAAAGAATGAACAAAAGGCAATGGCACGTGATAGAGATAACTGTGATAAGGATTTTTTCCATTTTGGTCACACCACACTACCCAGTGTGGTGTGACCAAAAGGTAAAAATAAAAAATGATTTTTTAAGAGGAAGTCAGAAAAATTGGTGGTTGAAAAGCTGGTAATCGGTTCGTTTCTGATTAATTTTGTTGCAGGATCCAAGACAGGTAAATTCATTCTCCGGGACACGTCGAGCTTCATTTTCTCGGCGCTTTTCTGGTGGTTGCCACTGTTGATTCTGGCTTTCAGGAATTGCAGTTGTTTGGGAATGGTGTGGTGGGTTTGTCTCATAGAATAAAAATCGGTTGTCAAGTGATACATTTTTTTTAACGTGGTAAAATCATCAAATGAGTATGAGAATATATGATAGATGGAGAGTATGAGAATGCCACCCAAGGCAGAGCGGGAGGGACTGTCAGACTCGTACTGACTAAAATCCACGGTGTCCTTCAATAGCCTTTTACGTTCCGGGGTCACGGTAGTTCGCGAGTCCCGCGACTCCGGCAGGCTCTGGCCCTCTACAGGGGGGCCCCGTCAATATGCTGACACTTCTTGAGGCGCACGTGGAACACAACGCGCCGTCGACCCAGGCATGTCAAGTAATACATAGGACAATTTGGTATGAAAAGTCTTGAGGAAATATGTAGATGGGTATCATAGTAGAAGAAGAAGAGAGAACAGCTAATGATGGTTGGACTGTGTGCAGGATTATATGGCTATAAAAGTGACCACTGGGGGGGGGGGGGTTATCGCCGATAGCCTTTCAAAGATGCTCCTGAAAACAGAAGAAAAGGTCTTGTGAGCTTAAAGTCGAGTAGGATTTGATAAAAACTCCAGTCTTATGTAGAAAGAGTTTGAATTCAGAATCCGTGAGGTATGCATTTCATTTTTGCGTCAAACACGTATTTCAATTGACGAAAAACGAAATTGCCCTCGGATTATTAAAGTATTTACTGATGTAATATTTCGCAACATTCAACGTTCATTTTCGAGCAAAATTTCAATATCGCCAATGATCATTATTAAATCCATCATGTTGCGTCATTCGCTCGTTTCGTTTATATCATGCAATATATCAAATGAATAGAATAGAATAGAATAGAATAGAATAGAAAATAATTTTATTTGTCTACTTTTTTACAGAGTTTCAAAACGTGTCTGGCCGGTGGGCCGCACATATACAAGTCAGCTAACCTATGTCCTAATGGATCTATGTTTGCCGTGTTCTGCTTATTCTTAAAGTCATATTGCAATAAGTATTTTCACTTAATTTTAAGAGGACGCGGAGCCTTCTTGTTATCAGTAGGCCACCGTTTGTATCCTTTTTTATTAGGGTCATACAATATGTCCCCTATTCTGTGATTAAGTCTGAGGGGATTAAATTCGCCGTGTGCTTGGTAGGCGTCTCCAGGGGATTCAAGATCTTCTATTTTTAATTTTTCAATAGTTTCCAACATTTTGATGTTGAGGTCCTCAGCGCGTAGGTGCCATGCTTCTATGTCAGCCATCTCCCAAATTATTTCCGTGGGTGTTCGTCTTGGTAGTTGTGCGGCATTTTTCAGTGCCAATCTGTATTGGCGTTCAATTTTAGTTAGATTTGTTGCGCTGTACCTTGATAGAAGTTGCACCACTCCGTAGTCCATTAGTGGTAAAATACAAGCCTGAATGATGGCCAGTTTAGTGTTTAGTTCTGTCTTCGCATTGTATCCTATTATTGGGCCGAGGATACCTCTGATTTGTTTCAGTTTTTTGACGACCTTTTCGGTGTGTTGGTTCATCTTCATATGTTTATCGAAGATGACACCTAGGTATCTGATCTGCTTTTGATAGTGCAATGTTTGTTGCTTCAGTTTCACTGTTGGTCGGTATTTTTTCTTTTTCGAGAACATGATGCATTCTGTTTTTTCTATGTTACACTTTAACCCCCATCTCGTGTAGTAGTTAACGATAATTTCCGCCGCCCATTCAGCACGCATAGTCGCGTCTTCCGGGTTCGTGGCTTTGTTGAGTATACAGAGATCATCCGCGTACTGTGAGAGTTTCAGACCTCTGATATGGTCTTGTGTATCCCAAATATCATGGACGTACAGATTAAAGATTATAGGTCCCAGGATAGAGCCTTGGGGCACCCCGTGAGGTATCGGTTTATCTTTGGTTAAAGTAGTTCTAAATCTACCTCTTAAGTGTCTGCCCTCAAGGTAGTTCTCAATTATTTTCATAACATTGTTGGATACGTTTTGATTTTGAAGTTTCTTGATCAGGCCCTTGTGGTTGATCGAATCGAAAGCCTTCGATAGGTCTGTAGATATCATAGAGACGCTGTTTTCCGTGGCCAGTGCATCAGTAATTATTTTTCCGGTGCGTAGAATCTGGGTTGCTGTGCCTCTTGCCTTTGTGAAGCCGTGTTGGAACGTTGGTTGCAACCGTTTGACTGTAGCGGTAAGTCGTCTCAGGATCAGTCGCTCGCACAGCTTGCCCATGATGTTGAGCAGTGTGATCGGACGATATGATGATGCCTGTCGGTGATCTTTGCCGGCCTTGTGCAGGAATATGCACACGCCGGTTTTCCATCGCTTAGGGAAATAACCTGTTGACAATACAAAGTTAGCAAGAGGCAGAAATGCCTCGATGAAGACTTCTCCCCCAAGTTTGAGGGCGTCTGCTTTTATTCCGTCTGGCCCTCCGGCCTTTTTGTTTTTGAACCTGCTCAGTGCAAATTGTACTTCTGTTTTTGACGTTAGGTCGAGCGGTTGGAACGGTGTCATCTTTTCGGTCCCTTCATCGTCTTTCGCTATTTTGGCCTCTTTAATTATGGCTGTATCGGTGAGCTTGTCAATCGTTTCTATTTCTGTACTGCATCCCGTGATATTTGGTAGTTTAACTATAGGCTTTTTCATATTTCGTTGGATGCGCCACATTTGTGCCCTATTGTCCCTTGGATCTTGGAGTTTGTTTATCCAGCCTTTTTCTGAGTATTCTTTCAGAGCTTTTTCAGCTTCTTTCTTAGCGTGGTTGTAAAACATGCGTGTTTCGTGTTGGAGTCTGGGGCAGCAGTGCCTTGCTTGCCATACAATTTGTTTTAATTTGTTTCGAAAGTCTATCATATCATTTATTTCCTTCGGTAGTTTTTCTAGCCTTGTTGGGTTTTTCAGGGGTGCATGAGTGTCAAGGGCTGCAATAACGGCATTTTCCATTGTTTCAACATACTTTTCGCAATCGACTTCTGTTGTGATTTTTTTGTTAAGGACGCAGAAACCTTCCCACATTGTCTGTTGGTATGCCGCTCTCAGTTTCTCGTTCTCATAGATGTTTTTTGTGTTACGGGATAGTTGTTCCTCTATATTATGTTCAATTTTCACTGTAAGCAACCAGGGGAGGTGATCTGAACCAACGCTCTCTACTTGTTTAGCTTGTGCTTCTAGTTGTTGGTGTGTTATTATAGCCAGGTCCAGGATTGTGTTACCTTGGCTGAAAGGTCTTGATGGTGCATTGGCGTGTTTCAGCCAGCATATTCCGTCTCTCGTAGCTTTTTTAACAATGTTACCAAGGCCGGAGTTCCTGCTGTGGCCAAGGGTTTGCATACGTAGATTCATGTCGCCGATTATGATGGATGGCTCGTCTTCTAGGGTCTCTTCCAGTTCTTCTCTAGCATGGTGCTGGTTTGGAATTTGTATATATATTCCTTTGATCTTGATATATTGGCCAGTTGCATGGTTAGTGAAAAGTTTGATGCCTACGCCTTCTATTTTCCTGTGTTCATCGAGCCAGCCTGGGGTGACTTCCGCTTCAGACCACCTTAGTCCCATCTGTACATACATAGCGGTGGCTAAATGTTTTTCCAATGTGTGGGAGAGTTTATCGTACCCTTTTATATTGTACTGTTGTGTCTTAAAGTCAATCTTGCACTCGTTCAATATAACTATAGCTGGTCTATATTTCTCGACTAGTATTTTTACTTCTTTGAATTTATTTCTTACTCCTTGGGTGTTCAGGTGTAAGATTTTAAGGTTCTGTATTTTCTTGCTGCCGTGGTTAGCCATTGATATGTGAATTTATCCTATTTATTGCATCCATCAGCATCATCAGTGTCTGTTGCATTTGTGTCTGCATCTGAAAGAGGCCCTCTAGTGTTAGGCTGCCAATTGTCGGTGGTGTTTGTTCTGTTTGTGGTTGTGCTATTTCGTTTTGTGGCAGCTTTGGAAATTGCCTTGTATTTGTGACATCTGCGTATTTAACGCCCAGTCTTACCACAGAGCGTTTAATTCTCTCCTCTTTCTTTGTTTGCTTAGCCTCTGCTTGTTCCATTTGCTTTGCTACCACTTTTTTGAACACAGGGCATTTGGCGTTGTTCGCGCCGTGATCCTCTCCTTTACAGTTTCTGCAAACTTTCGTTGTGGTTCCCTCTAGTGTAGTAATAACTATCTGTGGTTCTTCTTGTTTGCCGTAGCACGATTGTTTAGAGTGATCGAATGCAAAGCACTTCTTGCACTGTACAATATGCTTTGGATTTTCTTTAAATGCTTCGACCTTGATGGAGGGTGCACAGAAAAATTTCCTTTCCGTGGTTTTGAAGTTTTCCAGCATTTCTCTAGATGCGTGTTTGCCATCAAAAATGAGTAAATGTGTTTTCCCTGTCCTTCCAAGTGGCTTTACTGCTGTTGGTTTAATGCCGATGCAGTCTGCTATCTCGTTAGCAATGGTTTCGATGGATTCTCCGTAGGTTTCATTTTTTTAGCACAATCTTGGTCGCTGGTTTTCTATCGGCCTTTGGTTTTGGTGCAATCACTCTGGTTATCCCGCATGCTTCAATCGTGTTAAGTAGATTCACGCGCGCTGTTGCATTATCCGGGTTAATTTTTATTTGGCCTCTTGTGATGTTGAGCGTTGAGCTGTTTTTTGCTACTGATTCCCTGATCTTATTTAGAATGTCTTGATTCTGGATTGCATTTTCATCCCTAATAATTATATTAGGGATATGGGTGTTTCTCTGTGTCGGTGACGTATAATTGGATTCGCCTGTGCGCTGTCTTTTGGCTCCTCTAGTTACCAATTGATGCGTCGCTTGATTAACTTGCACAGTGCGGTTGCCGTCGCTTATTGGTTTATGTGATTTATACTTGTCTACTTTGAGCGGCAGTCGAACGGGTCGTTGAACTTTCCACGAATCCAGCGTAGTCTGTATTTTGCCGATCGTTTGAGTAGATGGAGCTTGCTGGATGGTGGCGGGATCTGGTGCGCCGCCGCTCATTGCTGACCTAGCTCGTTGAACCGGCAACTGAGCTTGCAGCAGCTGCTGGCCTACATTCACACTGGTAATCGGGGAAGAAAACGTTTTAGAAGTTTCGATGTTTTTAATCGCTTTGCTTCCGCTGTTATTCTTTTTTCTTGATCTTCTAGCAGCCAAAGGCACTTTTTCGCTTTGTGAAACGAATTCAATGAGTGAGCATTGGTTTTTGCCACACTTACAGATAAACCACTCCTCCGATGTCAGGTTCTCGATGGGTATAGTTGTCAATTCCTTCTTTATTTTACAGCTGATACATGGGCGAATGTTTTTCACACCGGCGTTTAGTCCCGCCGTGTAAATTGTTACCCAAGACTCAATTTTTAATGTGCCGTTATCATATTTTGGCTCTGTTTTTAGCGCAGCTTTAATAAGAAAGAATTTCATACATACTTTGCACTGAATCTTCTTAGTGTTCATTTGATTTTTACCCCACAGGGGAGTGTCCATCTGGAAGGTACTTTCGCATTCCCAGCACTGCACTATGTTTTTATTAAAGTCAAATAAATCTACTTTCACTAATTTCACTTTGTCCTTAATTGTTTCGCTGTCTGGTCCCGAATTTAGCGGGTCCGTGTCCATATCACTGTTATTTACCAAACTTATATTATTGTTCTTTGAAAACATGTTCATTGTTTTTGTTTCTATTCATCTCACTAACACTAATTATCACACTATTTCTAACGATTACCGGGGGCTACGAGACCCCCGGGGTGTTCACGGTCCACAATTTACTATAAAAAGTTCACTTTAATAGCTCGCGTCTGCGTGGAATATTTCGTTCCGCACATTTATAAAAATGACGGTGGCTTATTAGTCGTGCTCGTGAGTCAGCTCCAGTGAGCGCTCGCTCCGTAGGCGCGTCCACTCGCCACCGCGGTCGCGCGAGAACGAACGAAGAAAAAACTCCAGTCTTAAGTAGAAAGAGTTTGAATTCAGAATCCGTGAGGTATGCATTTCATTTTTGCGTCAAACACGTATTTCAATTGACGAAAAACGAAATTGCCCTCGGATTATTAAAGTATTTACTGATGTAATATTTCGCAACATTCAACGTTCATTTTCGAGCAAAATTTCAATATCGCCAATGATCATTATTAAATCCATCATGTTGCGTCATTCGCTCGTTTCGTTTATATCATGCAATATATCAAATGAAAAGTCAATGAGAAAGGCTGATAAGAGATGTAAAATCGTAATAACGATATTTATGAGATGATTTCATTTTTGTTAATTAATTGCCCCACACCAGGGTGAATAATTGAAAGGGAGTCGTCTGTCTTGGTATGGACATGTGATGATGAGGGATGATACGTATGTGACTTAGTGTGATAATAGGTGATGATATTTTATGAATGTAGATGGAGAGGAACAAGAAAACCAAAGAACTTTTTTTTTATCGTGGTACAATCATCAAATGAATCCTCCCACCCAGGGCAGGGCAGGAGGGACTGTCAGACTTGTATTGACTAAAATCCACGGTAATAGCCCTTTACGTTCTGGGGTAACGGTAGCTCGTTAGTCCCGCGACTCAGGCATCTTCATCAGGTTTTTTGTTTCTTAGTGAGTACCTATTTAACTAAGAAGACGCTAAAATAAATAGAAATATTCGATAACTATCACACAACGCCATCTAGTCCCAAGCTAAACAAAGCTTGTATTATGGGTACTAGACAACTGATAAACATACTTATATATTTCTAAATACATACATATTATAGATAAATTACACCCAGACACAGAACAAATGATCGTGCTCATCACACAAACATTTGTCCTGGGTGGGAATCGAACCCACGACCTCCGGCATAGCAGTCAGGGTCACTAACCACTAAACCAACAGGCCTGTCAGAAGAATATACAGCAAGATGTACGTAGAGACATTTTTATGAACGTAAATGAGTCAAATACTTTTACTAAAAAGTACTATAATACAAACTATGAGTTTCAGTAATAAACCTAAACATTTAGTGCTATCGACACTGCACGAGTAAATTAAGTTTCCCCCGTCATAACATCCTGTAGATACGAACAAGTTTATTTTAGACACAGGGTGCTTCACTAGTGTTGACACAAGTTTACTTCAAAACATCGGTGTTCCTTCGCTACAGATCTAGTTCATGCCGACGGGAAACTTAATATACAGGTCAACCAACACCAGCTTAAAAATACAACAGAATTTACGAATGTCAGTTGAAAATTCAAAATAAAAAAATACATTATAAATTTGCATGAACGGATGGCATTTCTGAAATATGCTCGCACAAACCAAGATAAACCGCAAATAACGAGGGAAATAAATTGCATTTCAATGTTCACAATATTAACTGAAAGATAAAAGGATCACGTTGATTTAAGTCCTTATTAACGTTCATAAATAAAGTAGCTTCGTCTGCAATTTAATATCTTGCACTTGTTATTGCTTCCCCACAGTATTTTTTAATATCAACATAAAGAGAAAGTCATAAAGTCTCTACGGCAGCTCACACTGCAAAAGCGATCGCCATAATTGGAAATGGCGCGGACAACATTTTCTGTTTAATACACAGAGAAACTAATTCATTTTCAGCAATTGGATCTCGCCGCAGTATGAGCCCGCCCGCAACGAGATAAAATTAACCGCTTACCGACGCACGAACAAACTATTCCATATTTAACTGCGGTTAGCTGTAGTTTAACTGGCGTTATATGGGTTGTGACAACGCGCCCGCTCCTCGCGCCTCCGCACGCTGCCTTATATAAAATGATAATAATGGAAGTTTCCGCTTACCCGCAGAGGGCAGTGAAAGATTTATTTACGCTTAGAAACTCATTTGCCGCGTACCCCGAAATAAAAAGCAACTCAACAGCTTGAAAAATATTATTTCAGTAAACGTGGGAGTGGGGCGTATCGCGTAATGTCCCCTAATGTGCTCGCATAAAAAATCCCGCGCCGGCCGCGAATTCTCTTCAAATGGACTAAATTTTATGCAAATTTTCTTTATGATCTTTCGGCGTTTGACGGGGATTAACGCGACGGGGATATTCGACAGTTTTATCTTTTTGACGAGCGCCGGCGTAAAAGGGTTCAGTTTATATGGCTCTTCGCAAAGATAATATTTGAAACTGCGTTACTTCATACACGTTGCCTTTTACAAATTATTAAATTAGGTTAATTAGATCGTTACGCGAGATTTACTCCGCGCTGTGTGATTTAATTTTCAACAGTTTGGTCGATGAGAGAAGATAATTAACGTGAAAAGTTTAAGCCGGTAGCTTAGACTGCATTAATTAGTTCAGTCGAATCTACTAAATTAAAGTTTGAAGAGGTAATGTTTACACGATTATTAGATTTATGAACAAATTATATTCAAAAGTGTATCTCCTATGTGAAGTGTTCCTTCTTATTTAAAAACCATTTTTCCTAACGCCACTTGTACTTCATAATCCAAGTAAACAGAGCACCCTCGATCACCGTCACACAAGAACCCATCTGGTTTCTCTATCATAATGCTGTTAACATCGGGAGGTAACTACTAACTCTCGCCGTCGCATACGCGGAGGGAATCCATTTAAAAACTCATTTCTCACAGTCACGTAAGAAACGTTATAAGCTGTCGATCCTGGAACAGTCGCACTAGCTCTAGAACTAGAAATAAAGGTGCGTTTAACTGTTGGACACGACCTGCTAGTTAAAGCGACACGCGTCTTGTGATAATTACAAAGAAGCCGCTAAAATCATGCCTCGAGTAATTGTAATGCGATATTAATTGTCCAAGACGCATTCTAGCACGCAAAATGTGCGTTTAGTCGCGAGAATACGCAATCGTCGCATTCATATGACATTTTGTTGACCCAGGCTGATCTTAATCACGCTAAAAACAGGAGACCGTTCGTTTAGTTAATACATTTTATTAATTTAAAAACTTATATAACAGTACAACGGCGGATTAAAGGACTTGGACATTTTAGCAATATACAGTGTTTTAAAAGTTTTATTTTTGTGTTTTTTTTCTTGCAAGTTCATTCAAAATCAAATGTTTTTATTTCACATAGGCCCATGAGGGCACTTATAACACGTCGACAGCAGGTGCTCGGTTCAGGTTGGTCGATTCCATGGAGAAGAACCGGCAGGAAACTCCATGGTTGCTCTTTATTAAACTAACAACGCAGAGTTTAAATCATCCGTGCCTCACTCTCATTTTTTACTTTGGGTGGAACCCTAAATCATTGGATTGTCAGACTCGTACTGACTAAAAATCACCCTGTTCTTTCCACTGCCTTTTGCTACTCAAGGCTACAGTGTGTGTTCCTAGACGCAAGTTCCTCCACCCGAGGCTGTGAACGCAGCTTTAGTTGGTAATCTCGTATTGTGGTCTCTGCTATGCTTTACAATGAGAACAGGAAAATGCAGGGATGAAACATGGTAGATCTATTTTTAATGAGTTTCTTTTTATAAGTATATATTTGAGATGTTTTACTGTGACAGAGGATTTTATTCACCTTAAAAATTACAAGCGTTGTGTCTTTGTCTATTGATCTATTCCATAAGACGACAAAGATGGATTTGTATTTAACAGGGTTTAAACTTGGACACCTCAAGGGACTTTATTTCTATCTCAGAAATATTTATATATAATATATATATATATAAACAAGCAGCTATTACATATACGTTTTTGAGGTATGAGGTCATAAGTATATGAAGCATCGGATTTTATTTTCGATATTTCATGGTTGAACCTACAGCAAAAGTTGTTCATATTTATGAGCACTTTTACGAGAACATACTTTTTTTATTCGTGAGTGGAAAAAATCGTCAAATCATTCCGTCCGCCTGGTTGAAACGGAAGGGACTGTCAAACTTTTATTGACTTCACATACACATTATTCCTTCAGTTGCGTTTTGCGTTCCAGGGTCACGTTTACAGACGGTTTCGCGACACGAGTACTAATCCTCTAGCCAAGTTTTAGAAAACCACCTACTAATAAAAAATACGTTGATTTACTGGGTTATTTTATGTTAGTAGGTGCTCCATTTTTGGACACGTACCTACTCACAAAGTAGTTGCAAATACACAGGTTCGTTACACTTCTATTCGGAAGTACACACTAATCTCAAAAACTGCGCTGTGCATTTTGATGAGCTTTTTGCAACACACGTAGTTTTTGTGTACTATTTCTGTTGAAACGAGTCGAGGCCGGTGGTAGCCGACCGCTATTTTATTTACAGAATAAATACTGCTAGAAGCCACACAAAGTCTATGTAAAACATTGCATCGGTGCATAAATATCTCGTATTCCACTGTTGACGTATGTATGTGTAAATATTGCATGATATTCTTACGGTTTTATCAACTCCGCTAGACGAGAGCCACATAAAATGTGCAAGTTGGTTGTTTTGCGGAAAACAGGGATCGTAATTCGGCGTTAAACTGGGAGTAGATGATTAATGGAGTATTAACTTATTTCAAAAGATTTACATGAACAGTATTTAACTTAGCTTCGCTTTTGTTTTAGTAAACTTATGTCTACTTTCTTTTCTCTTATTTCAATAAGGTCCTTTTGGAAGAATTATTTATTCACTGGAAAACGTATTCCTTATTTACATCCATTCTGATACCCATTTCTGTTTGAACTAGTTCCGATATAATCACGCAACCTTTGAGAGAGTTCACCAGATCGATCAGTATGAATTTTGCATCGTTAAGATTTGCATATATTTTCATAAATTCCTCAAAGTAGTCATGAGACGTCACTTTTCGGTTATTTGATTATCTTCGGAAACATTCACTTGAAGTTATTTCTTTTGTTTCGTATTTCTAATAACATATGAATCAAGATTTGAAAATTCATAAATTACCTGACCATGCAATGATTTTGGCACTCTACTGATCTATCACTGATTTACAGAATTACCGACAAAAAAGAATATATGATATCACTCCATTTACTTACTTCTCCCTTTTTTTAAAAATGGGCAAGAGTAGCTCTCCCACTTTGTTCTGAAAGTACACTAACTTTATACCTATTTCACGTATTACAACCTTAAACTTGGCCGTGTTAGCACTACGACGAATTATGTATTTAGTTGGCGTACTGTTTCAAATAAATGCTATTTATTGCTGTTCACTTTGTTTCGTTCGTTCTTTCCTGAAGGCGGGAAAGAAAACGTACTGTTGTACATTAAAGAATATTTACTTTCCTTTATATTGTGGAACCTGTTCTTTTTTTTTAATTTATACTTGCTGAAATGCTGAAGTTTATTTATAGAAAAAAAAGGTCTTTGCTGAAGATTGAAGTTATTAGAATATTTACTAATATTATAAAGCTAAATACTTTGTTTGTTGGGAACGTGCTAATCTCAGGAGATTTTTTTTTTCGTGGTAAAATCATGAATTGAGTTCTCCCACCAAGGGCACAGCGAAAAGGACTGTCAGACTCGTACTGACTAAAATCCACGGTGTATTCAATAGCCCTTTACGTTCTGGGGTCACGGTAAATCGTAAGTCCCGCGACTCCGACAGGCTTTGACTCTCTAGAGGTTCCCCGTTATTTTGCTGATACTCTCTCTTTGAGGCGCGCGTGGCATGGTCCATGGTCGGACAGCGAGTTGCCCAATTTCAAGAGCTACTGGTAATTTGAATTAAAAATTATTTTTAACTAGCTTCCGCCCGCGACTCCGTCCGCGCGGATGTCGGTCTTCGCGTGGATGGTTTATTTCCCCATTTTGAGTAACTCTGACAATGACATCTTATAAATATTACGGCGCTGAATCCACTGCGGGTAATGCAACGTGTACGTTCGCGGTTCTACAGAACAACGTCTATGAATAAAACTGAAAAATAAGATTTTTTTTCTACGTATTTTTCTAGGATAAAAAGTATCCTATGTTATGCCCAGGATAATAAGGAATAATTATACCAAGTTTCATCGAAATCGAACCGTTAGTTTTCACGTGATGCCTGCACAAACAGACAGACAGACAGACAGACAGACAAAAATTTTTATAATCATATATTTGGGTTTGGTATCGATCCAGCAACACCCCCCGCTATTTATTTTTTCAATATTTTCAATGTACAGAATTGACCCTTCTACAGATTTATTATATAGTATAGATAGAAGATATGGATTCGAAAAAATATTGGACAGTCCTTTTATCCGAGGAAGGTTATACAAAACATCACAATACGACCAATACCAACAGGAGATATACATACATACCTGGCTGGAAAATGCTCAAGTACCAACTGAAGGAATTTACATCGTCATCACACCCAAATGAACTAAAGTCTGATAGAGTAATTACAGTACCCACGCTAGAAGGAAACTATGAGCAATCGGTTCCTTACAACCGATGAGTGTTGTCAGTGCGGAACGAGGCGCGACTTGCCGGTGGCTGGGCAATTTCCGCTAGGTGGCGCCGCTTCCGGCGGAGGTACTACGAGGCAGTAATTGGGGAAAAGTATTGTTGATTATTATCATGACTTAATTCTACAGATTATTGGATTTATTTTCTATTATTTTCTTTCTTTCTTTCTATTAGTATCGGAGCCATGGGTTGCTTAAGCAATTTCATTTCCTGGTTCTTTTTTAAATTAATTAAAAAAAAATCGGTAAAGGTTTCATGGAAAAGGTGGTTATTTATGTAGGTAGTTGAAAGAAATAAAAAAAAAACTTTTTTACTCCTGTATCGTGCGTTTACAAAGTTATAAACCCACGTACACAAACACCCACACCCGGAACAACTACTGAATATTTGCTCCGTGCGGAAATAGAACTCCTAATTGTACTATCTCAGTTATATATACATATACAGATTTGTCTATGTGAAATAAACGCGGATTATCGGCAGTCTAGTTTAAAGAGTCCGCTCTGTGTATACATGAGTACAAACCATGATTATGTCCCGTACAGCTCGGATTATCGACCTGTCAGTAAGTGGGACTCATGGAGCTTTGAAAGCGGACACAAAAACCGTTAAAGCACTTATCGAAGCTCTTATTTCGATGGAGTAAAGTTTAAAATGCAACTGTTCAAGTTTGTTTTGGCATAGGATCAGTGTAAGCCTGTTTAATCAACCGTAAGTTGGCGATACAAAAGAGAGCAAAAGTTGGGTATTGATGTAAAAATTTGATGCCGCTGGATTGCAGCGTCGAAGTTCACTGACATTAGATACTGGCCTTTGTTTTCATTAGACCGATTGTATTGGAAGCTTGATAACGTAACGTACAATTGCACTTCCACCACAAAATACCCGAAGGGATAAGCACACCTAGGGGAACAGTGTATAAGACGGGGACACGACGTATAATGGGGACATTCACTCTTTAGACATACTTAACACAACACTAATGTAGCGCAAGCGCCATCAGGACGTTATTTGCGAGCGGCTATTAACAAATGGCGTCCTGTTGGCGCTTGCGCTACGTAATCTTTAATGACACACAAGTCACTAATTACAACAATCACTAAACGCTATTTTAACACCAAAACACACTTGCACACACTTAAAAAGTCGCTTGTAGATTTTTACTTCGAGTTCACTATCCAGTCGCCTCGATCGTAGTCAAAATCAGACTGACTGCCGGCCCCTATTGGCGCCCTATTTATACCCCAGCCGGATCCACTGGATGTTTCTAGAAGATAGTCGAAAGTTCTGGAAACATCATCATCATCAACCCGTCATTTCAGACCCGTCTCGAACCATCTAGATCAGGGTAGAAATTTCTAGACACTTCCCGTACAATCTTCAGCAGAATTGTCGATAACCTTATGGAACCTTCGAGAAGCTAGTAGGTAGGTCTTGCAATACGATCGACGTAACAGTATGAATCTCATACATTATGACAAGGACCAAAAGACGATTGGCAGCTTCTCCATCAAAATTCAATTAACACCTGAACATTTGACGCACAAAACAAACCAATTTTCGTAACAGAAGGTTTCAGTAACCTAATTAGGCCTGTGCCACACTCCGGGCGTATTCAAACTGGTTGTCAGGCCATTGAGCGCATTCTGTTTATCCGGGCCGTATGCATTGGTACAATTAGGATTGCCAGTTCTTAAAACTAAAAACCAGGATATCACACATAGTATTTACACGTTGCATAACACGATAATTTTTTCACGAGCGCGGTTATGCCTTTGTCAAACAGACTGGCGTGGCGAATGCGAAGCGTGACGTTTTTATTTGTAAGGTAGGTATGGAATTGTTTGAATCCAGTCACATGGAAAAGCGAAAGCGATCCGATAGTGTGACAGAACTATCGGACTGACGTCTCGTATCGGTTCAGTATCGCTTGCGGACTTGCTTGTCTGTTTGAAAAAGGCATTAGTGCTGCTTAGCTCGCTTACGCTAGTGACATAACGAACTGTTCACGACTTTAGTCTAAACGGTGAGCGGCGCGAATAAGACATTAGTTACTTTGTTACTACACGAATTCGTCACAGGCGGCGCCTCGTGGCGTGTTCCAAACATTTCTATACATCTGCCGTCCTCTAACTAAAAGGCCGTTAAGTGCAAAAAGTAGTTTTCGAGAAAACGCCAAAATTGTGAATTGATGTCTCTTGAAAAGTATGCTATCTAGGAACAAGGCTGCAAATTACATATGTAGGCATAGTGTTATTGCACAATATGTTATATGTTTAATTAATTTATATTTATTTAAATTTATTTAAATTCATTTTCTAATTTTAATTATGCATTTTATGTAATTTAACTGCACAGCAATCTTCCTGTATCTCCTAAACTATTAATCATAGAAAAATGATTCTTAGACCAAAAGATAGAGCATCGAAAGTTGTATAAGACTACATTAAAAAGTGAAAAACGAGCAACTGTGGCTTAACGGCCTTTTAGTTAGAGGACGGCAGACATTTGATCTTACAGCACGCCGTCCCGCGTTAAGTTACCGCTCACGGCGGCAAGGTCTAGAAAAGGCCGTGAGGTGAAAGAATCATGATAAATGTGTTTAAAAAATGATCAAATTTTAAAAGTCTAAGAAAAGCTGGACTGGCCGGACATGGTATAATTTTGGCCGGACACGCGACCAAAAAGTCCGACTCTGTCTGGCTTTACTCGGACGCCTGGCAACGCTACGCGCAATTGTCTTGCAGTCATACAGTGTGGGACGGCATTGCATTCATCGCGGTGATTGTAATCCACAAAGTGAAACAGAGCTGATGCGTTGTGATACGGAAATGAAATGAGTTTTATGTTCAGTTATTTTTGGTTGGGGAAGATATTGTTGAAGCATTTTTTGCAGTCTTGCAGACCAGATGCCATTTTTTATCGTAGTAAAATCATCAAATAAGTCCTCCCACCTAGAGTGGGACGAGAGGGAATAAATTTAAACTATGGCATCTCGTGTGGGTCGTGGGACCGGCTCATCTGGTAACCGTGACCCTGGAACGTATAGGGCTATTGAAGGAACACCTTGGATTTTATACAGTACGATTTTTTCAAGATCTAATCTGAATACGTAAAGGGGTCATAACTTTTGAACTGTAAAAAAATAGCACTGACATACTTAGAGATCAAAAGATTGGGAATGCCTTTTCCCATGCCCCTGTTTGATCCATATTTCCAAGGACACACATATATATAATAATGTTATGTTTGTTTGTGTACGCTTCAAAAACTCAAAAAGTTCTGCACCGATTGAGTTGAAATTTTAGCATGATATGTAATCCGCATCAAGGATTGTTTTTATCTATTTTTTGCATCAGTCACATATCCGCGACTGCGAAAAAACAGTTCTTTTTGTGCCACAGCGAAGCTTAGTAGGGTAAAGCTAGTATAGTATATAATATACAAGTAGTTCGGTACTAAAATAACGTAAAGCACTTTACTGTTGTTTGGTTTGGCATCGCTAGCCGCCAGCACAACATGAGTACCTACATGTTCGCCCGAGAGCCAATCTACATATGAAATAGGTGATTTTACGTAAATGTGACCTTTGAAATATCCGCCTGATTTTTGTGTTACACTAGTCGATTTGTTAGTCATTCTCCTGAATTGCTAAAACTATACAACATTATTTTTAGTATATGCGAAACCTGAATATAGTTTGTTCAGAATCAGTAACTGAATTGATTCCAGTAATTTTTACACCATTTTATATTTTATTCCCAAAATATTTAAAATATTTTTTATCACCAGTTTATTACAATACAATCACTGTACGGTTATGTACCTATTGCCAAACTATTATCAATGAGTGTACGACACAGGAGGCGTGGGTTCAGCGGGGATACCGCGCCTCGCCGCGAAATTAGGATATTTTTGAACGGGCAATCAGGTAACATAACCAGCTTATAACTTTGTGATTTTTCATGATATAGTTTTGAAATTTTGTACATAGATTCTTTACACAAAAATACAGACAGGTGTATCAAGTTTCGCATAAACAAAAAATAATGTTGTATAAGTATAAATATTTGAGTATTGTAACTGTCTTAAAAGGGAACCAAAAGGAAAATGAGAGAACAAGTCGGTTTTAAGTCACACGAGATTAACAGGCTCATTTGGTGAATTACCTAAACTAAAGGTGGTTTGCGGGACTGTCGCATCAGATTACCATGACCCTGGAACGTAAAGAGCTATTGAAAGATCACCGTGGATTTCAGTCAGTATAAGTCTGCCAGTCCCTCCCGCTCCGCCCTGGGTAGGAGGACTCATTTGATGATTTCAAATCTAAAATAAAAATAAATAAAGACATTGCTTTCTTCAACCACACAAACAAGCTTTATAATATAATATTATATTATAGACTAGCGACACGCTCTCGCTTCGCTCAGGAATGTAAAAAAAAAAGTGTAGCCTACGGGGTGCTGCCCGCAACGTCGTCTGCGTGAATGCGTTGAAGAAATAAAGGTTGATTGCTCGTTCCCTGTAGGTGATAGCGTGATAATATGTATATTGACCCTACTTCTTAATAATATTCGTGCTAAATTTGAAGTAAATCCATGCAGTACTTTTTGAGTTTATCCCGGATATACAAACAGACAAAAATTCAGATAAAAACTATATTTTTGGCTTCAGTGTCGATTGTAGATCACACCTCAAGTATTCTTTAAAAAAAATATTCAGTGTACAGTTTTGACTTTCCTTCCATTACGTGCTATCCCAGACTATAATAACCTTTTTCCTAGTCATTTGCCTAATGAACCAAACGGGCTTACAAATTATCGAAAAATCACAGCAAGAGAAAAGCAAAAAAAAAAAAAAAAAAAAAGAGAAAAGTAGTCGAACCATTTATAATGGAACAAGGTTACTTAGCGTACATCGCAGGATATGTCCCGTAGACGTATCATTTTCCCCTATTGTCGTACAGACGTTATGGTGTATGACGCATTTCCCTGTAGCTAATGGATGGCCCCCATTACCAGTCGCAGATAATCGTGGCTTTCTGCACCACAAGTCACTTTGTTGTCATTATGTGGTACATTTTTGTGGTTATTCTGTGGTTTTTTTTTTGGCGCTTAATTACATTGATAGGAGGTCGTCGTTAGTGACCAGTTAAATATTTTCTTTGTAAAAAAAATATACGTGTCAAATTGAGAATCTCCTCGTTTGTTTTCGTCGGTTAAAACTGAATGGCAGCTTTAGCTTAATTTTTAGGGCATCTAAAGGGAAAACGGTACCCTAAAAACACTTAGACAGTTGTTTTTACAGATGATGTATTTCTGCTGTTGCCGCTATAACAACAAATGTCTATAAAAAAACATAATAAAATAAATATTGAATCATTTTTTTAGATGATACTGAACCCTTCAGGGGCATGACGACTTGCACGTGGCCGGTTTAAAAAAAAAAATCTTAGGTGATGTTATTTTAGAAATTGCCATGCCTATGACAGTTAATGACGGGGACCCCCTCTAGAGGGCCAAAGCCTGCCGGGGTCGCGGTACTTACGAATTACCGTGACCCCGGAAAGTAAAGGGCTATTGAAGGACACCGTGGATTTTAGTCAGTACGAGTCTGACAGTCCCTCCCGCTCTGCCCTGGGTGGGAGGACTCATTTAATGATTTAACCATGTTAAAAAAAACCTAACTGATAAATTATATTTTGCTTAGGTAACAGTAATAAACAATATATCATTTTTCTTGGTGTGAAACTAATTAAATTAGTTCTTCTGCCCTGAGTGGAGCAAAAGGGACAGTCAGACTCTTACTGACTAAAAACCACTGTATTCTTTCATATGCCCTTTGCGTTCCAGGATCACAGTAACCTTAGACAGTCCCGTGACAATTAAAATTTTCAGTGAAAACGACACTGCCAGGTTTGTTATGTGCTAGTACTCCTATATTTTAGTGATTTACAGTTAAAACGACACTGCCCGGTCTATCATGTGCTAGTACTCATATATACGAATGAACCATTTTTATGTTTCCTTTTTAATATAAGAGCCTGCTATTTTAAAACATTCAATTAAAAAAGTGAAAAAACTCTTTTGTAAAGTTCAGGGTTATAAGAAGTCTGTACAGTTATTACGGACCCTTGATTCAGTAAAATAAAAATAATCTTCAACTAGCTGAACTTTAATTAAAACCGTGGAAGTGCAGTATTATAAAATACGCAGGCAGTAAAAGGAGTGGGAAGCCGGATATTTCTTTAAGTGGTCGGTCCAGAGTTGTGCATACGAGCGACTTTATGTGCAATCGCGACGAAACTGTTTTACGACTCTGTTAAACTCTATGTGTTATTCGAAAAAAAATCTATGTGTCATAGGGTTATTGGAAAAAATGTATGACATTTTTCCTGTGAAAGAAGTATGCAAGAAGACGTACTGCGCCTGCTGCGTATTGGGTTAAGAGTAGGACAAAGTTATGACAAATTTGACAGAGACGCTTGTCTCTCTCTGACTTACTAAGTTCAGCGTTTAATATATAGTATGCGCGATTTGTGCTCACGCGATGGTCGTGAATCAAATTCGTTCAAAAGAGAAGTTTTTTTTTCACATTTCTGCAAAAACCTTTTTATTTAAACTTGGAAGTCCAACTTTTTATGTTTTACATTATCATAGTCTAGCTTTGGCCGTGGTTTCGCTCTCTTCCCTATTTCTATAACCGTCTCTAGTATCCCATAATTTGTACGAAAATTCATCTAAATCGGTTTAAGCGTGAAAGCGTAACAAATAAAGGAAACTTACCTACTTAATTTCCCATCATAATAATAGGATTATGATATATTGAGCCATTATAACCCTTATACATATTTAATTTTGATTACTTCCCGCTTACAGATTCTCTTTGCGACTATTTTGTCTTAAATCTGCAATATAAATCGGGCGTATGCATTGCCTAAAGTCGCATTCATTGCACCGCAGTTTGTAAATTATTTCTTTAGCTCGGTATGCACCACAAGTTCAGACTGAACTTTAAGGAACCACGTAATTAGGATCTGCGAATTAAGACCGCTGATGGATAGTTAAGTAAAAATAGGGTATTAATAAGGTTATGTTTTTGTGTTTTTATATAATAAACTGAACTTTATTCTGTGTTGCTGATAGCTACGGTTGTATAAATTCATAGATAATGTATACAATTCCGAAGCTATTTAGGAAATGTATAAAAAGCGTGTTTTAGGTGTAAAGGTAAATGAAGCCCCGCTGCGCTTGATGAGAGATGCAGATTTTAAGGAATTGTATAAAATTACAGATAATCCGTCATATTTCATCGTCATTTCGGGGCTCCTATTTTTGCGTGCAAAGTTTAAAGGAACTTAACCAACCCGAAGCTCAGGGTGCGCAAGAGTTTTTGGTGCCCTTGAAAATAGACGTCGAGATTCAGTTTGGTCAGGTTTCACGATTGGCGATTTGAGGAATCACATACATTTCCTAGGAGTTGCATTCTATTCCTAGAAATCATATATTTCCGGTTTTTTTTTACGTGGTAAAATCATCAAATGAGTCCTCCCACCCAGGGCAGAGCGGGAGGGACTGTCAGACTCGTACTGACTAAAATCCACGGTATCCTTCAAGAGCCCTTTACGTTCTGGGGTCACGGTAACTCGTACAGTCCCGCGACCATATATTTCCGGTAACATAATATATTATATGGCTTGACTATTAGGTATGTATTTGAGCCGTTTGAGGTTGAAACACTAGGGCCGTGGGGTCCGAGTGCCCACTAAGTTTTCAAAGACATCGCCAAGCGTATAGTCGACGCCACGCGTGACCAGAGGGCGGGACTATTTCTTGGTCAAAGGATCAGCATTGCCATCCAACGTGGCAATATTGCCAGCGTTCTGCATTGCCAGCCATTGCCAGCCATGCGGATGAATTGTTGACGCCCTATAAATTTTTAATTTTACATTTAATTTAGTAATTTTTGTATTTTACTTTTAATTTTAGTTTTTAAATGTAGCATGTAAATTAAATTGAATTAATACATTCTTCAAACATCAAAACATTCTTGTTGGAATTTTTTACGTTTGAATTTATATGACCTCTTTTCCACCCACTGTTTCTGTTTTATTGTTGTGTGAGTGAGAGAACAAAACTATTTCTATTTCGGCTTAGGTATGGCCTCTGTGAGCAGTAGATTAAATTGCGACAGGAATCGGGTCAGTTATTTGTTAATACTGGTTTTAGAACAGTCCAGGATCTGGTGAAATTTGTTCAACATCAAGCCTGTAATCCGCGAAGGATTAGGCAGAAGCATACCCTAATAGTATACTCACATTTTAATTTATGTACCTTTTCATTTATGTACCGTTTTTTTTAATTCTTGAAAAACTGAGCCTTATTCCAAATCATCTTGAAATGAAATCAGTTATTAGAAGGCTTCATTGTTATAATGACTTAAACATTTTTATATCGGAAAATTTAAGCGATTTTTAAATTAAATACAAAAACATGCCCAAAAAGTGCATGATAAGTCGATTTTAGCCAATTCAACATTAAAATCTAATGTTTTTATTTCACATAGGCCCATGAGGGCACTTATAAAACGTCGACAGCAGGTGCTCGGTTCGGGTTGGTCGATTCTATGAAGAAGAATCGGCAAGAAACTCCATGGTTACTCTTTTAAAATACGAGTATAATGATTTTACAAACTGATTGTTTCAATTTTTAATTACTTAGATTTGTGAGAAAATTAATAACGTATATGCCTTCAAAAATATATTCCATTTATTTATTCTATTTTAAGATTAAGTTATTAAAACGTAATATTGAATAGTACGGTTGATAATAAATTATTGAAAGTTAATATTATATCTATTTTTGTAAACACGAAACATTTTATACGAGTACCTTATATTGTATTGATAAAAGGAATACGTGATACGCGTGCCACCTACACGTGTTTCTTCTTTAGTAATAGAGAATATTTTTCTCATAACATTTTTCTATAGTAAAGACCAGTCAATAACACGGCATATCAAACTATAAAACTTCAACATAAAAGAGAACAACTTCACAATCTTTTCAAGACTTTATAAAACGAACTATTCCCGGGAGCAAAACTATGTTTTTAAACAAAAGCATTGTTTTCGAACAAAACAAAAGGGTGTTTGACGCCATTGCTGTAACCGTCGCATGAAATTATGGTACAAATGGTCCTCGGTACTTCAGAAATTATGGTACAAATGGGCTTCGGTACTTCACTACCGTTCACACCCGTATAATGGAAACGAGGAAAAATGGGACTCCAGCCTTGATTTATTTTTCGAATAAATCTATTATGGTTCAGGTTCTTTTATCGGTTGTACTTTGTGTAAGTAATAGTGGAATTTATTTTTATGTAAAAGAAAGTTGCGAATAATCTCTGCTTTATAAATGACTCATGATTGTTAAATCTGCTTCATTAGTGTAAAACTAGGTGATATTCTCTCGGCCTCCGGCCATGGGCCTATACACCTACAGTGGCCACACTCACGTGTGGTCCCGAGCAGTAAGTTTGAGCACTAGTATGATAGAGCGTTTCCCCTACTTATTAAATGACTACAACATTCCACTGTGTATGTAAATGCTAACAATCGAATATGATCATTTTTCGAACGTACGTATGTTGTAAGATTGACTACTGCGCTGTGACTCGTCATTTCGAATCCCGTTTGTGTATCAATTTAAATCTTTTGTAAACCCAGTCAAAGATACTGGAAAAAATCCTAGTGTGGACAAAGTTTCAATCAAAAAATTGGGTCTAATGAACAACTAACCTTAATATTTTCTACAAAAATATCACGCTAAGTTTTCATAAAAATCGCGATACTTACGTTGGTAGAAACTATGTTCTGTAGTACGAACATGATAAAAAAAGAAACATCTCGTTTAATGTAAACGTTCGATTTATACAAAAACATTCACAGTGTGCGCTCAGCCAAGATTCCGCACATTCTATGCAAGGCCTGCTCGTTTCCAACGAGTGGTAGTTATGCAGTTACGTTAATGACTCCGCTTGCTTTCCTAGCTATGTTTAGAACATTCTAGAACGGTAGAAACTTCGCTAGGTTTTCAGTAACAGCGTTTTCAATTACATGTGGGGTATGGATCACTGGTTACTGGTTGTACTTCTGTTGGGAACGAGTCTGAATGGTACGCTTTTAGTGGGGTTCATTTGTGATCTACATGTTTTTGTAAATGTTAAGCTGATAGTACTGTTGTGAATTTAATGTATAAACTATTTTTGTAGAATTTAAACTTACGGTTAGGATCTAATGTTTAGAAGCATATTTTTTTAAATAATTTGATGCACAATGTTCTTCTATTGTAGTATACATTAAACAAATCAAATAGTGATAATATTTTTTTTTCAAGACTATTTTATTTTTAACGTGTGCATGTAATTAATTAAAGAATTAACAAAATTATTTACTAAAGACATACTAACACATTTGTTTTTGTTGAATTGAAAAAACAAATACAAATTATGTTGTAAAGGGTGAAAGCCATATTGTAATCGTTAACTGTTGTATTGGATCTTGGCTCTTAATAAAGTTATTTATTTATCACTTTATTCGGGGTTCGATCCCCGCATTGAACAAAATATTTGCATGATCTGCAAGTAGTTCATTTAAAAACACCATTTCATTTTAGCAAATAACCGTTCAGAAATTCAAATAGAAAAGTAACCATTTCTTTTTTCTTTTAAGCCAAAATATCTTAACCATAGCTACTTACTACGTACTTTAATTAAGTCCTTAATTTAAACCAGGAAAGTAAAATAAGAAAATAAAAAATACAGTATTTTTTAACCCTTTTTTCCCGCAAAGAAAAGCAAGGTACAGCACAATTGGGTAATATTGGGTCAGTCTAGGGATTTACGTTGTTTTCTAAAGTACAGAACAGTTGTTTATTTACTCAATCCAGTCTGATTTCAGCTGATTAATATTCTACCCTTGGACTTTGGTTTTAGCGAAATGTTATTCGCTAAAGTATCTTTGCGAAGTATCTTTTGTTGAAATTGTGTATCTTACTATTAGAAATTTCGATAAATAATAGTACTAGATTCCCGATAAACGCTACAAAAACGGCCCGAAAAATAACGCCACAAACGGTTTTGTGACGGTATTTTGAATCTTTGTTGCTTAAACCTTAAGTATTATTTTAGAATGAGTACTTTTGTACTAATGACATTTTATCTTCTAAACATGTTTAAATTTTTTATGTTATAACGTATACATTTTGCAATGGTAATTAAATTGTATGTTTGAGTGTTAAGGTTTATAATAAACTGAAGTTGTTAATACCATTGAAATTTTGTTATGAATTGTAGATGTTTACGTGTGTGCAAATGTGGCCACTTATACGACTCCGTTTTGTTCCTGATCCTTAATTTATAGCTATTATTGATCGAAGATTAGAAATGTGAAATTTTGTGAGGAGGGATAGATGTTTGTTACTCTTTCACGCAAAACTTCTACCTAGTATAAGACCGGATACACTGTATTGGGCACGCCTCATTTGCAGCGGTAAGACGAGAGGCGTCACGGCGTCCTTCGCCTTCTTCCACTTTCCGCCTGACTCAGGTCCTGAAAGGTAAAGGGCTATTGAAAGAACATCGTGGATTTTAGTCAGACATAATTTTACTTTATTAATTTATAATTTGATACCTATCAAGTTAGTTTGTGACCTAGATTCACACAAAGTTTATGTTTCCCGTGACGTAATTTTAGAGTACCACCCGGGCAAAGCCGCAGACAGAAGCTACTTTATAATAAATAGGTGCTGTTTACATTATCAATCATAAGGGTGCCTGTGCCTCAGAGATGTGCTATGTATCTGTGCTGCGAGGATGTAAAAGCTGAGCTTCGAAGCTGTGTGACCGTTTCCACTGATGCTACGCTATGTAGCTGTGCGAGTAAGATGTCCTATGAAGATGCGCCGCCACAAAGTAGCTGCGCTAGTAAGATGCGCAGCTCGAGCTATGTGATGTATCGATAGTAGAGAAGACGACCCATAGCACGCAGCCATAGCACGCAGCCATAGCACGCAGCCATAGCACGCAGCCATAGTACGCAGCCATAGCACGCAGCCACAGCACGAAGCCATAGCACGAAGCCATAGCACGCATCCTTCTATATAAAAAAAACATCTTAGTTGAATCCGTTTCCACCAGTGCTGTGCTATGAAAACCAATGAATATGATTGGTGGATATAATAAGGCATCCGCAGCAACATAGCATAACCGAGGTCCGGGCACGCCGCAATCGCGGCGGTAAGACCCCTCTTTGAGGAGTGGCTGGATAGGCGTCACGGCGTCCTGACCTAACGCATGACGCAGGTCCTCACCGGACACGGAAGTTTCGGGAGGTTCCTGTGTCTGATAGGGAGGGGAGAAACGCCTGGGTGTCACCACTGCGAGGATCGTCCGGAGGACACGGTGGAGCATACGGTGCAGGACTGCCCCGCTTGGGCAGAGCACCGCCGTGTCCTCACGACGGCGAGCGGCGGAGACCTTTCGCGCCCGGCATTGGTCGAGGCCATGCTGCGGGGCGAGACGGAGTGGGAAGCGGTTGCCTCCTTCTGCGAAGCAGTCATGCTCGTCAAGGAGGAGGCGGGCCACCTGAGGGAGAGGACAGCGTCCTCCCTCAACCCCAGCCGCAGTGGTAGAAGCCCACAGCGTCGGACATCGCAAGACGATCTCCGGCCACCGTAGACGCGGGCATGCGGGCATGCGGGCAGCGAGTAATGGGCGACTCGCTGTCCGACCATGGACCATGCCCGGGTCGACGGCGCGTTGTGTTCCACGCGCGCCTCAAAGAGTGTCAGCATAGTGACGGGGCCTGTAGAGGGCCAAAGCCTGCCGGGGTCGCGGGACCAAGGGATTACCGTTACCCCGGTACGTAAAGGGCTATTGAAGGACACCGTGGATTTTAGTCAGTACAAGTCTGACAGTCCCTCTCGCCCTGCCCTCGGTGGGAGGACTCATTTGATGATTTTACCACGTTAAAAAAAAAAAGCAACATAGCATAGCGCATCTCAGGTGGAAAAGCAGCCTAATTCCTGCTATCCAAAAAAGGTGAATTTAAGGTGTACTCATAACACGAATAAGTTTCGTCAGATTACAACACAAACCTAGCAACAATGGACCCGCGTGGTGTATTATAGCCCACGCCCTCTTACAGAGTGGAGGCCTGTGCCCCAGCAATGCATACTATACATATAGGCTGTTTATGCTATGCAGATATCTTGATGGTTTCGTGCTGGTAAATAACCAGTATTTTTCTGCAAGTTATCCCCTGAAGTACGGATCAAATCGAATAGGAACATGGGCAAGCATTTTTTCAAACAACACGAATTGATCCGTAGTGCCAAGGACATTCCGTTTAAACCCGGCCTTATTTTCCAAAAATAAACACTTAAAAGCTTAAAGTTGATTGTATAGATCTGAAACTTTACAAAACTATTCCATCCTTTGTGTACTGAACAGTTCATGCCATTCTAGCACTAAGGTACCCATTCCCCGTTCCTCTCACCCAACTTTTATCGCCAGCACATAAGACGAGCAGCGTTTTTATTGCCCCGTGTTTCTTGCCCGCAGTTCGCAACTTATCACCTTTAGTTAATTTGTCTAGCTCTTACTGCTAATGCCCTTCGTTTGCGAACAGCTCGCTTTTGAAAGGATATCCATGTTGAGAATCTGGTTTATAAGTTATTTGACACTCTGTTCGTTTTTGTTAGCAAGTTTGGTGTTTCAGATCTTTTAGGATTTAATGTGTCTTTAAACTTGGGATGTTAGTCATAAAGTTTTGTTGTAATTATTTTAATGTCGCTTGATGAATTTATTTTCCAGAGCTGCTATTGCTTTTAACATGTATGATAGATTAATAAGATTATTTATAAAATGGTGAACGTTGTTTGCCGTTATCCGTCTATGGGAAAGTGGAAGGCATTTATATATACAATCATTTGCTTAGCTACTATTTTGTAATCGGCTGCCATTTTAACCTGGTGCAGAAGAATATAATATTTTTTTTACAGGCAGGGGCTGCCTATCTTTTCAACCCTAGGAGAGACATCAAAACAAATAGTTACTCGGTAATATAATAACTTTAGTAGTACCTATTGGTTCTAGATTTGTTTAAGAGTGAATGATTTGAACCTGATTTTTTGCAAAATGCAAAACTTTATACGAGAAAATAGGTGTAAGTGAATGCACAAATCATAAGAGATAGCCGCCATTGCAGCACATCGTAGACACAGCAACAGTAGATTATAGTGTGGGGTGCATTGAAAAATTTGGTCCCCACCGAGCGTCTCGTACGAGCTCGCAGGAAATTGCGAAAAATGTGCTCAACTCGCGACTAATGGACATGTTTGTGCTCCTCCGTGAGCACGTACCTTCGCCACACGACCTCTGAAATATTTATGGAACTACTAAGAACAAGTTCTGGCCACGCAAACAAAAATAATCTATTTAGGGTCAAAACAAATTCGGACCATAGGACGTTGCTACGTGACACGTTGCGACGTCTTGTCGATTTGTGAAAATCAACGCTGTACGTGCATCGACAAAAATAACTACTCAGCCGCCATCCCAGTTGCTATTTTTGACGTTAGAACTTATAATTCAATTATCAGAATAGACCTAGTATATTTTGATTTCTATAGATAATTTTAACACCTGTCATGAACTAAAAACATATCAACAGTTCTTAAACTGCTCACATTTTAGAATATATGGGGTCTTAAATGACCACAATATAATAAAATGAATTGTGATAAAAATGAAATGATCGTGGACACGGTTAATATTATGGATTTTAACGCAATTCATATTATGATTCTTTAATAAAGTGGCCTTTTCATGTAATTTTCTGTGATATACCGTGTATTGTCTCAAATATGACACCGTGACGCGAACTTTAACGTTGCACGTTGTAAATTCCACAACACGACACATCAGCGGTACTTTTTTTTTTTATCGTGGTAAAATCATCAAATGAGTCCTCCCACCCAGGGCAGGGCGGGAGGGACTGTCAGACTTGTACTGACTAAAATCCACGGTGTCCTTCAATAGCCCTTTACGTACTAGGGTCACGGTAATCCCTTGGTCCCGCGATCCCAGCAGGCTTTGGCCCTCCACAGGCCCCGTCACTATGCTGACACGCGCCGTGACTATGCTACTTTGAGGCGCGCGTGGAACACAACGCGCCGTCGACCCGGGCATGGTCCATGGTCGGACAGCGAGTCGCCCATTACTCGCTGCCCGCATGCCCGCGCCTATGGTGGCCGGAGATCGTCCTGCGACGTCCGACGCCGTGGGCGTTTACCACTGCGGCTGGGGTGGAGGGAGGACGCTGTCCTCTCCCTCAGGCGGCCCGCCTCCTCCTTCACGAGCATGACTGCTTCGCAGAAGGAGGCGACCGCTTCCCACTCCGTCTCGCCCCGCAGCATGGCCTCGACCAATGCCGGGCGCGAATCAGCGGTACATGCCATAATATCGTATGTAAGTATGTAATTTGATCTTTGTTAAACACTTTTCCAAACTTGTTGTTATTTTTAAAACTTGAATTTTCATCTATCTGTTGTTTTTCTTGACCCGGAACAACTACTTTTAGATCATACAAATATTTGTTCCGTGCAGAAATCAAACATGCAGCGCAGCACTGGATCGCTCAACTGCTGAGCCAACGGTGCCGACTATTTTGATCTATAAAATCAAAACCACTATCTTGAAGAGCTTTGGAAGAGTTGGCAACATTAAGGAAGTGTGAGTACTAGTCAGCAAATTGTATCTTTCTCAAAGTTTCCGAGTTGCCTTCTGTTCGGTTTCAGTTCATGTATCGGCAAATATCGAGTTATATACAATAATATGATTAAGTTTCGATTGCGTTCATTGAATGTTTTGAAGTTCTGCAGTTTGTGTTTTGTGAGCAGTAAGTTGACGTTTATGCCTTTGTCAAACAGACAGGTGAAAGCGAAGCGTTTCCGAACCTATACCGAACCGAAGCGAGACGTCAGTCCGATAGTTCTGTCACGCTATCGGATCGCTTTCGCTTTTCTATGTGACTGGATTCAAACAATTCCATACATTACAAATGAAAACGCCTCGCTTCGGATTCGCCACGCCTGTCTGTTTGACAAAGGCCTTACTGACGGACTAATTCAATTTTCAATTTATTGATGACGTCAAATTGCCTATACTTCCATTCGATTCCTACAAGAAGAAGGCTACCTTCTACCTAAAAAAAAACCTTTTAGGACCAGTTCTGCCCACCCCACACCCGAACCGACCATTGTTCCCGAACTTTCTCTCAGAAATCGAAATGCAAAGATTAATTACGAGGACGATCATCGAATCGTTTCCATTCCAGCATTTTTGTTAGAAATGAAATTTTGTATAATTTTCCGCACCGCTTCCCCTGGATTATTCACTTCATTACTGTTTAATTTTGACCCTTTAAAAGGTCGGACGTATACCTATATGTAAAGAAGATAGGTAGATGCTGGGACACTCATTTTGTTTTTAATTACGTGTGCGTTGCCTGTCCGTACGAGTTCTATCTGAATTGATGGCCTGATCGATAGCACGATGACTTTATCAAGTGTAGCACTTGCTGGTTTAATTAACTGCAGGATGGGTTTCGTTATAGGGACCAAAGGTTTCATTAAATAGCCTTCATTCATCAGGGATCATACTCTTATCTATTTACAGCTGCGGGTCTAAAAAGTCCGTTTTAGCAATACCTATCATAATTCACGTTACAATCCTTAAAACACAAATCATCTGTTCGACTGTTTTAAGGGGGAATCATAAAATGGTCAACAATATAATATATAGATTTATAGCATGGACTGAACCTTCCCTTTTTTTTTACGTGTTAAAATCATCAAATGAGTCCTCCCACCCAGGGCAGAGCGGGAGGGACTGTCAGACTCGTACTGGCTAAAATCCACGGTGTCCTTCAATAGCCCTTTACGTACAGGGTCACGTAAATCATAAGTCCCGCGACCCCGACAGGCTTTGGCGCTTAAGAGGGGGAACCCGTCATTTTTGCAGACACTCATTGAGGCGCGCGTGGAAAAGAACGCGACCCGGGCATGGTCCATGGGCGAACAGCGAGTTGCCCATTACTCGCTGCCCGCATGCCTGCGCGCAGGTTGATGTGCTGGCGTCTGTACGTTTATTTTTTGAAGAGAGACAGTGAAGATAAACCTTCGTATTTTGTAGAAATAAAGTTGTTTCTATGATACAAATGTTATTGTCGGTGGAAAGAATTCCTTAATATAATTTGTAAAGTGAAAGGAATTCGGGAGATAGGTCTTCACGTTAGTCTTTATGTAAAATAGACACAAATCGCGGATTGCCTAAAGGTTTATATTGAAGTAGGTACGACAGGTTAAGCCCTGTCAAGAGCCCGTCATCACAGGCAGTGGAAAAATCTAGACCCACCAAAAACATTAAATGTAAAAAAATGCCAAGTCTCTCGATGCAGTCTTTCCATCGTAAAAAGTTTTGAGATCTCATAGAAGCCAAGTCCTATTCAAATTATTTTGTAGTTATAAATCAACATTTAGTAATTGCATCAATAGTTTTCTTTATATTATAATTATAGTGACTTGGCAATGAGCACCAATTAAAATATGCTTGCTGCCTGGAATTATGTGCAAATGTTACTGACGAGACCTGTGATCAGATTATTTGTTACGTGTGGATCATGATGGCCACTACCGACTACATGCTCCAATACAATAATAAAAAATACCTTACGGGCCATCGCTTTATGAAAGTAAATGAACCGAGAGTACACTAACACTAGTGTTTGCGTACACACTTGTGCATTATAATTTATGTCCTGCGCAGTTTACTAGTCTTGGATGAGACTGACTGCCGTTGCCGAAATTCGGTTGGGACGACACGGATAAACCAAAAGAAAATTAATTTTGTGATATTAATGTTTACGCATGCGGTGTGTGACTTTCAACTCCAAATATGCCGTTTTGTTTCTTCTTGTGCTCATTGCCAAGTCATTATAATTATAATATAAAGAAAACTATTGATGCAATTACTAAATGTTGATTTATAACTACAAAATAATTTGAATAGGACTTGGCTTCTATGAGATCTCAAAACTTTTTACGATGGAAAGACTGCATCGAGAGACTTGGCATTTTTTTACATTTAATGTTTTTGGTGGGATCTCATTTATTTTTTGTAAGTGTTTAATAAACTATTTGCCTAAATAACTGTTTCAATAACAATAATAAATCTACTATCTAATCCGGCTAACTTAAGTTCTCCGAATATAGCTACAATATTTTTTTAGTTTCGAAATGGTTTTTCATAGGTAGATGGCGCTATCAATTGAAAATTATCGAATTATTTTAAAGTACTACTTATACTGCGCTCGGTAACGAAACCATAGCGCGATTCAGACAGGTACAACGCCATCTATCGAACGCGCATACAATCAAAATTTATCGCAATACAATGGAGTTTTAGCTTTATTAATTTAATGAATTATGAACTTTATGTATTAATTAATTATAGTCTATGTATTACATTTATATTATTCTTTTCTATTCTATGTATTTATTCATCCAATTGAATACTTAAACAACGAACAAAGTTAACAATGCAGTCAAAATCCATACATAATGTTCTTGCCAAACCGCAAATATAAAATTGTTTTCTATGGTATATTATTTTTTAATGTTTTTATAATTTTTCCTTTATATGTGGCTAATGACCTATCTTGGTGCAAAATTTGAAGTTTCTAAGTCTGCTAGAAGTACCTTAGATTTTTGATGATCGGTCAGTGAGTCAGTGAGTCAGTGAGTCAGTGAGTCAGTGAGTGACAAAATGGTGTAATTTTGATCGACCGTAACTCCTAAACTATTAATTCAATTGGCATGTAATTTCGAACTCAAGCTTGTTCTAATGCCTACTATTATTCACCGAAAACCTAAACTCCTAGCTTTGTCCACGTCGAAGATGGGGGGGGCGAAACAGCCGCGAATCGCATCGAGAAAAGATGGTACGGCCGTGCCCGTTTTGCTCGAGACTTGGCTGGGGCACTGCCGTGCCCCCAGATTTTATTTATATATTACTTTTTATGACGGCGCGATGTGAATCATTTTTTATTTGATACGTGATAGAATTGAACATAAATAAAATGGGGGCATTTTCAATATTGCCAACTCCTTTTTCAGCATTATCAGTGCTTATAAGAAGAAACTGATTGACTGATACACAACTGCTACAGCTGGGAGATAGAAGAATAACAACGTTTCTTAAATAACGTAAGTGTGCACTCAGAACGAATTTCAGGAATTTCATCCCAACTAAGGAGTTAAAAATGGGATGAAAGTTTGTATAAAAATTGTGCTAGTGCTAATATATTGCTGGTTTAATAATTCATCATATACAGAGTGAATTTTTCAACTGGGCGTGGATGGCTATATACGAAACTATGAGGAATATCAAAAAACGTTGAAAGGAGTCTCGAGGCAGATTTTGCCGAAAACTAAAACTGCATCATTGAATTTTAGAAAAATCAATAATCCTGGCCAGGAATCGAACACGCTAATTTTGAAAAAAAAATCACACCCTGTATTACTAAGAATTTTTCCTGTGTCGCGGGTGCGTTTACAAACATAGAAACTCACATGCACAAGCTCTCAGACCCAGAAAAACTACTTGCAGGTCATACAAATATTTGTTAAGTGCGGGGATCGAACCCGCGACATGCTGCGCATCAGTTGATAGCTCAGCCACAACCACAACCGCGCCGTCAAAATTTTTTCTTCAGAGCCATGTCTCCGTGGGGTGCTAAGGCAGGAAACCTCCACGTGCGCCCGTGGACTAGAGTTCCCCCTCGGATACGACCGGGGGGAAGACCAGTTTTTCGGGCCGCTGCACCCTGGGATGCGGGCAAAAAACTCTTCCTTAGGCACTGTGTGCCTAAGAGGCCTCTTTGCTCGTATGCGAATAGCCTGTTAGGTGGATGCTCCAACGCGTGACCCTCTGAATAGCAGAGGGCACAGCGGCGGAGCGGGCTTGCGGACGGTGAGTAATGGGTAAGCTCGCCGTTCGACCAAGGACCAAGCCCGAGTCGGTGGCGCGTCGTGTTTCACGCGTCACCGACGGGGACCCTTACGGGGCCAAATGCTTGCTGGGGTCGCGGATTTTTTCTTAAAACAGGATACCGCGGCCACGGAACATAAAAGGCATCCGAAGAAACACGGGTGGATTTTAGTCAGTCCCTTCCGCCCCACCCAGGGCGGGAGGACTCATTTGATGATTTTGCCACCCTAAAAAAAAAAAGCCATGTCTCAGTGGACGCAACGACGTCTGTGTGTCCAGTACTGCACGGAAACGACTGGCCCTCTTCAATTTCAATTTAGTTTTAGTTTTACGGTTGAAGCAACGGGACAGAAATAAAATAGGTCTCTTTACGTTCCATTAGATTTTATGCCTTTTGTTTATTGTGTTCGTTGCAGGTATAGTGGACTTCTACTTTTTACTAAATGCAGCAGGATACAGCAATACACTGATTATTTAGCGCTTTTTTAGCTACTAGCCATAATTTTCTTTTGCAGATCAATCAATCGCTGATCAATTACATTTCATGTATCAGCTTTAATTGAAGTTTTTAAAATATCATAGTCACTAACACTGCCATTAGAATTAACAATAGGATATTTATAATGTTTCCTTTTTTTTTAGTTTCCGATTTTTGTCACATACAACAAAGTTTTGCCATTCATTATCAAAAATCCTTTGTAGTATCTAAACTATGTATTTGAAAAAGGACACATCCCTGACGTTAAAACTCGAGAAGCACATACAATATACCTAGATAATGGAACATAACCACGTTCGTTCTCTTAAATACAAAATCAGTTTCCCCGAACAACATTCAATATTCACCCCTAACTGCTACCAACGCAACCAGAAAATCACGCTGCGATTTCAAAGCTATTTCCATCGACAGTAAAAAAAAACGGCTGTATCGGTTGTCTATGATTTGAAAAGCAAAGGGAAAATATTGAGTGTACAGCTGTTCATTCTTCCACAAGTTGTAGGAATCAATTGGAGGGAAGTAAGTTGTCTGGCGCACGGTGAGCGATGAGCCAGCGGTGTGTCAGTACTCTACCCACTACTTGCACCCGGCAGCCATCTTTCAATTTAATACGTTTGGTCTGTTCTAGAAGTTGCAGCAAAGTATCAATGGAATTTGTAGAGTTTGTGTTCTTTTTAAGTCGTAAGAGTTAATAAATCAATATTTCGTTGACAGATTTTTGTAGTCTTGTAATACTGTTTTTTTTTACGCGGTAAAATCATCAAATGAGTCCTGGAACCCAGGGCAGAACGGGAGGGACTGTCAGACTCGTACTAACTAAAATCCACGAAATCCTTCAATAGCCCTTTACGTTCCGGGGTCACGGTAATTTGTACAGTCCCGCGACCTTGTAATCCTGTTGAGATATAAATATTAAAGGAATGTAATTTATTATGTGATGTAAATTGGTCTAAATTCAAGAATCTACTAATTAATATTGGATCGTTATAAAAGCGATTATTGTCACGTTCCATTAAAGACTGAAAGAGACTGAAGGCCCTCCATGTTTGAAGGAAACCATAGAAGACCGTAATTTGGGCGTCGTTTACAATCAATAGGACATTGACGGCGTCTTTATTTCGTAAGCAGTAAGGATGGCTTCTTAGTATGACTAATAATTTTGAACGACAGTTAAAAAAAATAAGAAAAAAGCCCTCTTATTAATAAATTACCACGTAATTTCCTTCCCAAACTAAGTAATTCAAGCAGAACCTCCAGAGATACAAAATTCTTAGGTCCCAGAGTTTAAAGTGCTCACTCCAGGGGCCATAAACCCAGGTTACTTTCCTGTTTTTACAGCAGTGATAAAGTTTACTCCTCTGGTCTTGTTTGCCCTGCTAATAAATATCTGCCGCTCTGCCGGGACGGGCGTAAATCTTATTTTATTTGTAACCTACCCACCATATGGAAATTCGAGATAAGCTACTTTACGTAATGTAGGTTCTAATGGCTTTTTAAGGTAATTTTTTAATTGTTTAGGACTTGGTTATGTCTGTTTTGTATCGTTTGAAGCTCATGATTGTTTATTTGAAGTTTTGAAATAATAGCTAACTAGAATAACTGATAAAATCCTGCTTATACATGTGACAGTTTTTTTTTACGTGGTATAATCATCAAATGAGTCCTCCCACCCAGGGCAGAGCGGGAGGGACTGTCAGACTGGTACTGACTAAAATCCACGGTGTCCTTCAATAGCCCTTTACGTACTGGGGTCACGGTAAATCATAAGTCCCGCGACCCCGATAGCCTTGGCCCTCTAGAGGGGGGCCCCGTTCTTTTTACTGATACTCTTTGAGTCGCGCGTGGAACAAACCGCGCCGTCGACCCGGGCATGGTCCATGGTCGGGCAGCGAGTCGCCCATTACTCGCTGCCGGCATTTCTACTGCGGCAATATATGTGACAGTTAGCATGTTTGTTACTAGCCACGTAGACAGCATCAATAAGCTGTAAATCTATTTAGTCTGTCATTTATAGTTTTGAAAATCTACATATATATATATATATATATTTGTAAAATCAATGAATATTTACAAAGATATGACACAACAAGACGGAGAGTGGAAGCTCGTGATGTCAATAAAACGCAGTAAGTTGTGACGTTTGCCAAGTTGAAAAGCGTCGTATTTTCGTCAATATTGGTTTACATAACAAAAGAAAAAATACGGGTCAAATTATATTTTGATAATCTGACAGACTAATCAGAACTTTTGAGACAAATAGCCTATTGCGAAAAAAGGCGATAGTTTATGAAATTATACTGTACAATTAAAGGGGCCTAACTAAACATTTTAAGAAAATGACTTTTATTCATCGAACGACTTATAAACATGTATTCTATTAGTTTATTAAAAATAAACCGGCTCTTCTAGCCCAGAAAAGGAAAAACGCACTGTTTCCGTGTCTTTCAAACCACGCTCTTTTCCCGCGTCCCTCGGTATTTAATAAATAAATAACATTTTCCCAAAAAACTGGAATTTTGGATTACGCCACTTCTATTATAGAGGTGCGATATAGTATGTGAAAAACCTCTCTAAAGCGTAAAAATACAGAGATATAAGCTATCAGTTCAATCCCTTTTCTATTCAGTCAAAACCACTACACTTCTCATAAACCGAAACACGCGAAATCCATAAATAAAACGAGTAACAAAAAACCCTGTCTCCATTTATTTAAGTCTAAAAATATCATTACGAAGGACGGCCTCTTTCCGCGGCTGATTTTATTCGAAGAGCACTTTAGGTCAAATTGAAACCATTACAGGGAAACGTGTTAGTTGAGGGACGCTGATCGACTGATGGACTTGGCCTTAAGATATCGACGGGTTTCGGGTTTATATTTTATCGAGGTTTATGCTTCGTGGACGAAGTGAAGAGAATAGCTGCGTTGGCTGGTTTGGAGTAGTGGACATGAATTTGAATTTGGTTGTTAATTTTTTCCTATAAGGTTTTTTGTTATTGACCTAAAGGAAAATAGCACGTGCCAATAAAATGATATGCTTTCTTTCAAAAAGTTGTGACAGTGTTCACAACCCAGTAATTGGGTAATATGATACTTCTTGGAAAGACTGGTTGTTAGACTTCCGAGGTTTTGATGTTAGGGGTCACTTTTTATTGCGAAGGTGTTAAGTTCCTAAAAAATCTTTTTTTAAGTTCTTTTTCATTTTTTTATTTATTTTCATTTGGTTCACCAATAATCGATCGTGGAATGTGTGACGAATGATGACATTACGACCCTAACACTACGCTTAAAATATATAATTATAAAAAAATGTAACGTAAAATAAAGACGGTCTATTCATTTCGCCTGTGAACCAGCCTTCTTTCAACAAAGAAAACATAAATTTTCACAACCCGTTAAAAAGTAGCTACTTGTCTATGCTTCAGCAACATTTTATTGCTTCTTTTCATAGACTACTGTAAAACCTTACTATCTTTAAAATACGGAAACATTTGCTCGAAAAGAAACAACTTGCGGATATTCAATGTACTCTAATGGCTAGTAAATAAGGGTGTATTTACTTTGCTCGGTAACTTCTATGTTGCGGAATCTGACTTAGTTACAAAAGTAAATGTGTTCAATACTGTTTATATTATAGGTACTGTTAATTTGATCGCGGGACTAATGAATGACCGTGATCCCGGTACGTAAAGGGCTATTGAAGGTCACCGTGGATTTTAATCAGTACAATTCTGACAGTCCCTCCCGCCCTGCCCTGGGTGGGTGGACTCATTTGATGATTTTATTACGTAAAAAAAAGTACTGTTAATTTAGGTTGGTGACCTAGATGTAAAAGCCCGACTAACTTGGTTCGAACGCAGCCAGGCGCATAACGTTGTGTATTTTTTTTTTCAAAACTACTACTTTCTAAAACAGTGAAGGAAAATATCGTGAGGAAACTGATATGTCCTAGAACCAAAATAAATGTCTTTAAAAAAACGACGGGTTGCACTCTGGGAGTGCCGGTAGAAGTGAAAACTTGAATAGTCATAAACACACACGAACATTTGCGCAAGCGCCCTGCGCCGTCTTACTAATTTTCGATCAGGTCACGTGTCCTGACGCGAGTTTAAATTTTTTTACCCATTCCAAAAAAAGTGCACAACGCCGCTAAAGAAGTTTTCACTTCAAAAATTCGAAGACATTGTGACATCTACCAACCCACACTAGGCCCACATGGTGTATTGCAGCCCAGTCCTTCTTACAGGAGGGGGCCTGTGTTCCAGGAATGGAAAGATTATACACTGTTTGTGTTATGTATAGTTAAATTCATTCAACGTTAATCACTACCAGCGGATTTATAATAACAAAAGAATTGCCGTTTTCATATCTTGTTACATAAAAATAATAATAAAGAAGAAATAAAAGTAAACACAGTTGATGCGGGCTTCAATAAAGATGCTGCAGTATATTTATATTTACCATCAACCATTGTAAGCATATAAGGAATATTTTATATCCGGCGACAGACGTATGTAGCACAGTGCAGTTTCGAGTTCACTCAGCCGTAGCATGTTGTAGCTCCGTGGCAGACGTAGCGGCGTAGCACCGTAGCGTCGTAGCACCGTAGCAGCGTAGCACGTGCTACGAAATGCATATTTAATGAAACTCGCTTTTTTTTTTTTTTTTTTTGCGTGGTAAAATCATCAAATGAGTCCTCCCACCCAGGGCAGGGCGGGAGGGACTGTCAGACTTGTACTGACTAAAATCCACGGTGTCCTTCACGAGCCCTTTACGTACCGGGGTTACGGTGATGGGTAAGACCCGCGACCCCGGCAGGCTCTGGCCCTCTACAGGCCCCGTCAGTTTGCTGACACTCCTTGAGGCGCGCGTGGAACACAACGCGCCGTCGACCCGGGCATGGTCCATGGTCGGGCAGCGAGTCGCCCATTACTCGCTGCCCGCATGCCCGCGCCTACGGTGGCCGGAGATCGTCTGGGGGTCGTGGGCGTCTACCACTGCGGGTGGGTCGGAGGGAGGACACTGTTCTCTCCCTCACGCGGCACGCCTCCTCCTTCGCGAGCATGACTGCTTCGCAGAAGGAGGCGACCGCTTCCCACTCCGTCTCGCCCCGCAGCATGGCCTCGACCAATGCCGGGCGCGAGAGGTCTCCGCCTATCGCCGTCGTGAGGACACGGCGGTGTCCGGCCAAGCGGGGCAGTCCTGCACCGTATGCTCCACCGTGTCCTCAGGGCGGTCCTCGCAGTGGTGACACCCAGGCGTTTCCTCCCTCCTTATCAGACACAGGAACCTCCCGAAACTTCCGTGTCCGGTGAGAACCTGCGTCATGCGGAAGGTAAGGACGCCGTGACGCCTATCCAGCCACTCCTCAAAGAGGGGTCTTACCGCCGCGATTGCGGCGTGCCCGGACCTCGGTTGCGACAGTCGCTCCCTCCATACTGCCCTGAGATCGCGCCGGAGCTCTTCCCGCCGCGCCTCGACCTGTCGAGGCAGCGGGGATTCGCCCCGGCGCTGCGCCTCCACGCGCCATTCGTAGACGCGCTGGAGGGCAGTCGCCTCCAGATCCCAGGGCAGCACTCCGGCAAGGAGGTTGGCCGATTCGCCGGCGATCGTGCGGTATCCTCGGACCATTCGGATTGCCATGACCCTCTGGCATGCGACCAGCTTTAGTGGTCGCGTCCGAATGCTCAGGGCCCACACAGGGGCCCCGTAGAGGGCCATGGACCGCACGACACCGGCGTACAGCCTCCGGCTGGAGGCGTTTGGCCCGCTGAGATTGGGCAGGAGTCGCCTGAGGGCGGCTGCTGCCCGGTTCAGCTTCGGGGCCAAACGTAGGAAGTGCTCCCTAAAGTTCCACCGGCTGTCGAGGACGAGTCCCAGGTACTTCATCGTCCTCCCGACGCCGATGCGAACCCCCTCCACCGTAATGTGGGACTCTGAACGTGGCGCGTTCAGACGGCCATGAAAGCACATGGCCTCTGTTTTGTGCAGCGCCACGTCGAGTCCCAACTGCCGGATCCTTTGAGCGACTGTCGCCACCGCTTGCGTCGCCAGGTCGGCCGCCGCCTGGTGCGACACTCCCTCCGCCAGGACGAGCGTGTCGTCGGCGTAACATATTACGCCGACGCCGTCAGGGAGGTCGCCGCGCAGCACCCAGTCGTAGCCGATGTTCCACAGGAGCGGCCCCAAGACCGATCCCTGTGGAACACCGCACGACATCTCTCGCCGGTTCCACTCTCCCCGGTGACCGGGGTAGATGACGGCCCTGTCCGTCAGGTAGTCCTCGACCGTGCGACGGAGGTAGGTCGGCACCCGGTGATACCGGAGTGCCTCCCTGATGCAACTCCAGGGCAGGGTGTTGAAGGCGTTGGTGATGTCCAAAGACACCGCCAAGACGACCCTGCCCCGGGATACCGCATCCCCCGTCGTGAGGGCTCTTACGCGCATGATAGCGTCCACCGTCGAGCGCCCCCTCCGGAAGCCAAACTGGCTCTCCGAGAGGTCCGGGCCCACCCGATTCAGGTGCCCGACGAGGCGGTCTGCAATAACTCTTTCAAAGAGCTTGCCCACCTCGTCGAGCAGCACGATGGGCCGGAATGCGGACGGAGAGTCCGCAGGGCGCCCGGGCTTCTGGATCAGGACCAGTTTCCCCGTCTTCCAACGAAGCGGGAACTGGCCCCTCTCCAGGCATGCGCTAAAGAGCCCCCCCAGTCGAGGCCCGAGAGTCCCCGAGGCCAGGACCCAGGCTTTTCCTGGCAGGCCGTCGGGTCCTGGGGCGGTATTTTTGGCCTTGAGCCGTTGTACCGCCACTCTCAGGTCTACCTCGGTCACCTCTGGAGCATCGTAGACGTTGTCGTCGCTGTGGTCCGCGTTTGCGTCAGCTTCTCCGTCAGAATCCGTCAGAGACGGAGCCATAGGCGGGGGAGTGTGCTCTCCCCGCGATGGGAACAGGGCGCTCACCACGTCCTCCACGAACTGAGGCTGGAGACTCTGCGTCAACGGGGGAACCCAGGGGCGGAGCTTTTCTCTCACCCACTTATAGGGCCGGCCCCATGGGTCCCCGTCCAGGGTCTCCAGCATCTCCTTGCGGGCCAATTCCTTGGCCCGCAAGATTTCGTCGCGGAGGGCGGTCTTCGCTGCCCTGTAGCCCTCGTACAGCTCCGCCTCTAAAGTCGCCGCATCCGGAGGTCGGGTGCGGCGCCTGCGGAATCTGGTGTACCGGCGTCGCGCGGCCACGCACGCCTCGCGCAGCGATGTTAGCTCGCGCGACCACCAGTACAGCTGACGCCGGGCGCGTCCTTGCCGGACCCGGGGCATGGCCATGTCGCAGATCTCCGACATGGCCTCCCGGAACCACTCCGCCTCGTCGTTTATGTCGGCAGGCCTGTCCGGTGGTGACACCCAGGCCTGCACGATCGAGGCTTCCAGGAATAGCTCCCGGTCCAGCTGCTTCAGCGCCCATCGCGGACCACATGGGTTCCGTCGGACCGGCGCGTCTGAGGTCTGGGCGGAGACATCAAACCGGATATACCGGTGATCGGAGTAGGTCTCCACCTCCTCTACAACGCGCCAGTCGGTGACGCGCGGCGACAGGGCGGCGTTGGCGAACGTTAAGTCCACCACCGAATCGCCCGTCCACCGCACGCACGTGGGAACGGAACCCCGGTTCTCGACGACCAGGCCATGCGCCATGGCCCAGCGCTCGAGCCTCCTGCCCCGCGTGTAGTCCGTAGTCCGGGAACCCCAAGCCACATTCTTGGCGTTGAAGTCCCCGAGGACGAGCGCGGGGAGGGAACCGAATGCGACGACGACGTCTCCCAGCTCCAATAGGGAGTCCTGGAACTCGGCGAGAGTTCGGTTCGGGGAGAAGTAAACGCCTATAACGGCGATCTCCCCGAACCGTGCTGCGACGATCCCGCGCCCTCTCTCGACGCGATCGAGGGGCGGGGTACCGGCGGCGGCCGACGAAATTAGGGTCACCGAGCCGTCCAGGTCCGCCACCCAGTCATTTCTGGGCAGGACAAAGTACGGCTCGGCGACCACGGCGACGTTAATCAACCACTGCGCCATGCTCTGGAGCAGGAGATCCTGAGCAGCGGCGCAGTGGTTGATGTTCGCCTGGAGGAAGCGCAATGGAGCCATTAATTGGAGTCCATTGCGGCCTCCTCCAGGGCCCTCTGTGAGGGCGCAGCCACGGCGGCAGCGGCAGAAGCGGCGGCGGCGGCGGCAGCGGCGGCAGCAGGAGCTGCGGCGGCGGCGGGGACGGCGCACTATGGGCCACATCCGTGCGTACCGTCTCAAAAATAGGTTTTGGTAATGTTCGATATTGAATATTTCGTTAATGCACATGTCTAACTAAATGTCCAATGCATATTACGTAGTAGTTAAAATCCATTATTTATTGATTTTTACTATTAGACTAAGGCTTGCAAGTTGACGGTTAAAAATATGAGAATAATGTAGAACACAATTCCTCCAGTTCACATGATCTTATTTTCATTAATTTCACAGCAAATGTATAAGTGTGATATATGGTTAGAATCGTTAGGAAGTACTCTAATTAAAAATAATTTAAGTGAAGCTTTTTGTGCAAACTGGAAAGGTATAGAACTTTTATTTTGGGGCCTGATATTTTAACCTAATTAGAAACTTCAAATAGACTTTTGACAGTTAGCCGTGTCTGCCCATGACGTAATTTTGGTAGTGTTACATAGAGCAACTTATACAGAAGTCAGGGCAAAAAAAAAATTCTGCCCGAATCTGCCCCCCTTCAAATGAATCAAAAATTACAGATGGAGGGAAAATACAAAATATTTCAAAAAATATTTTAAGTTGTGATAGATGAGATTTTTGGACAATTATATTATTTTTTACCTCTAATTCTTCAATAACGTACTATCTATTTACCAAAAATTTAGGTAAGGTGGGAGTAATGGGTAATGTCTTATTTTTTTTTATCTTCAAGACAGATGTGGTTAATGTTTTATTATCACTGTGTGAATTACAAGTTTCTCATGTAGGGAGGAAATGGTGGTTAAAGTTGATATTGTACATTATATCAGCACTACTAACCAACTTTCTTGATAGTGGTTAAGAACGTGATAATGACAAAAATGTTTCGCACGGTATTTAGTATAAAAGTAATTGATTTACGTTGTCATTTACCAGTACTTTAGTGTGCTATGACATAATAATTATAGTCTTCACTATCCTCATTAAAAAAAGTTAGAAGTTTACGTATACAACAAAATGAGTGAATTTGTTTTACCTCTGCGAGTATTATGCGAATTTTTCATTGACCATGGAACGAAATCAGAAGATATTCAAAAATACTTAGAAGAACAACACCATTTGTCGTCTGAAAAAAGTGAGTTAGTTCTAAGAGGTATTCAAAAATCACTTATAACAGCTTTTAACGATCGGTGGGCCAAATCTAACCGAACTAAAGAACGTTTTTATAGTAAAAATACAACGTGGTTGGACGGTGAATTAAGGGTCAAATTCGAAGAAATACCGATGGATACACCTACAACATCTGGAGAACGTGGACGACCACCAAAGTCTTATGAAGATCTATCAGAAAAATCGAAAAAAAGGAAGAATATGGAATTAGTACAAGAATATGGACTCGAGTATATACATAATGCATACGTTCAAGGATTGCGTTCTGAAGGAGAATTCGAAGAAGCTACTGTTGTTTCAATGATAAGGAATGTTGATAGAAATGAAAAAAGGATCATGAAGGAAAAATTGTTACATGAAAGTCGCAATGAAATATATTTTACGGCAGATGAAGCTTTAAGTATTTTTGCAGATTTAGATCTTTCGAAATCACAATACGGATTACTCCGAGCAAGTCTGATTAACAAAAACTTCGATATATTGCCATCATACAATATATTGACGAATGCTAAAAAACTGTGTTATCCTCCACCATCCAGCATTGAAATTACCGATACATATGCTAGAGTAAATCTACAAGATTTACTGGATCACACTACTGCTCGCATTTTGAAGATTGACAATGTGTACGTCCCGACAAGAATGTCTCTTATACTGTTTACCAAGTGGGGATGTGATGGTTCATCGGGACAAAGTGAGTATAAACAAGTTTTAACAGATGAGAATGACTTAGTCTCAGATGCAAATTTATTTATAGCGTCTTTGGTACCGATAAAGCTGACTGACGCAGAAACGAATGAAGTTATTTGGAAAAATCCGGCTTGTTCTTCTATTCGTTATTGCCGACCAATCCTGATGGAATTTGCTAAAGAAACCCCTGAGAAAACCCGATCGGTCGTTGGTAACATTAGGGGTCAAATTGAAAATTTGCGAACTTCAAAGATACACAAGGATGAACAGGTCATTGAAATAAGGCACGAGCTATTCCTAACTATGGTGGATGGAAAAGTTACACAAGTTTTAACTGACACAAGTTCTGGAGCTGTGTGTACAGTGTGTGGGGCTAAACCAAGCGAAATGAATAATTTGGAGAAGATTGAATCAAAGCCAGATAATATAAATGCATACGAATACGGTTTGTCTACGTTGCATGCGTGGATCAGGTGCATGGAGTTAATTTTACATATTTCATATAACCTTTCATTTAAAAAATGGGCTGCGAGATCTCCGGAAGATAAAAAAAGCAAAGAAGACAAGAAAAAGCTTGTACAAAGTTTATTTAGAATCCGAATGGGATTGCACGTTGATAAGCCTCGACAAGGAAGTGGAAACAGCAATGACGGCAATACAGCTCGGCGTTTTTTTGTGAACTACTCTTGCGCTTCGGAAATAACAGGAGTTGACGAGGAACTTATTAAAAGGTTCTATGTTATTCTCCAGACTTTGGCATCCGGTATTGCTGTAAATCCAGAAAAATTTGGTGAATATACTCGCACAACCGCACAACTGTACGTAACAAAATATATGTGGTATAATATGCCTTCTTCAGTACATAAAATCTTAATACATGGGGAAAGTATAATTAGACATTTTGCTGTTCTGCCTATTGGTAATTTATCTGAAGATGCCCAAGAATCTCGAAACAAAGATTACAAAAAATTCAGATTGTTTCACGCAAGAAAATGCTCTAGATCAGCAACGAATCAAGACGTTTTTCATGGTCTCCTATTTACATCAGATCCTTATCTATCAAGTATCAGAAAACCATCAGTGACTATTTCCAAGGAATTGTTAGACGAAGCCAAGAACCTCTTAGATATTTAAGTAGAAGTAGGTGTTACATTAATTTAAAACATATATTTTTGGAATTAATTATTATATAATATGTGTTATTTAATGATTTATATATAATAAAAAATTATGTTATACAGTAGTAATATCATAAACTGTAAAATTGTAATAGAATAAGCTAAACAAAGTATGGTTTAATATGAAAAAAAAAAAAACTATTTTTGTTTTATTTTTTAAATATTTAAAATTCAACATTTGACAAAAAATGTTTCATAATTGGATTGTGTATACATTCGAGATACTGCGTGCCAAATTTTAGCTTTTTATTTCAATTAACATAAAAGTTACAGATTTTTGAGACGGTACGCACGGATCTGGCCCATAGTGCGGCGGCGGCAGAGGGCCTACCTCTGCTCCTGGCTTTGGCGGGGGGCGCGCAGGCCTTGCCCCCTGCCCGGTGATCAGCCGGCTTGCCAGCCGCCGCACATGCGAAGCAGTGCGGCGGGGCGTTGCACGAGCCGGCCTTGTGACCGGGCTGACCGCAGCGGAAGCAGTTGTCGCTGCGGTCGACCTCTGAGGTGCACATGCATGCCGCGTGGTTACCCACTTGGCAGCGGAAGCACCTCAGAGGCCTGGGCTCCAGCAGTTTCACCTGCGCGGACACCCAGCCAACCAGAAGCCTTCGGCTCTCCTCAATCTTTTTGGCCGCCGGCACGGGGCAGCTGACTGTAATGGTCAGCAGCCCCGCGTAGGATGCCTGCCCTGACTTGGTCGGCAGGGCATTCCCCAGCCCTGGCGACGGCGGCCACCACGTCCCCCTCCGAGACCGAGTCGTCCAGACCCATGATCCGCAGATCTGCGCGCTTAACGGGCCTGGACACCCGGGCCTCCTCCGCGTCTAGGGACGCTCTGAGCCTTTCGGCCAGAGCGTCAGCGGTAGGGCCGCTGGCCGCGCCGGGGACTGACAGGAGTCTGGCCCCCGTCGCGGTGACGTGCACCAGGAGGCCCCCGTCGATTCCCAGCTCCCGGAGGTTTACCGCCTCCCTCGCCTTTGCGAACACGTCGCGGTACGTTACGCCCCTCTTGACCGCTTCCGGCTGTAGAGTGATTACTACAGCCGCGGTCTTGGGGGCGCGGAGTCTTGCCGCGACGGTTCGCCTTCCGCGTTGCCGCTGCCGCCGCCTTTGCCTCTTCTTTGCAGCCTTCTCACCAACCGTCTGCCACTCGGCGTCGGTTGGGGGAGCCTGTGAAGGCTGCGAAGGCGTGGCGGGTTGGGACGGCCGTCCTGCCGCCGCCGCCGCCGCCGGGACACCCCTCTTTGGTTTCGCCGGGGCCGAAGCTGGGGCGGAGCCCGGCTTGGCCGGTGATGAAACTCGCTTAGAACTAGAAAGTTTGAATTATTATTTGTGGGATGAAAGTGAGGCTACTTTATGTGTCAGTCGTTTAAATAGACATCGGACGGATGACGCCACAACGATTTGTTTATAATATCGTAGAAGATGGCGAGACGAGCTTGACAAAACCGATGACCAGTGGCCCACTTTGGCCCTGGATCGTGAAAACTGGAAGTCATGGGGAGAAGCCTTTGCCCAGCAGTGGGATGATGTAGGCTAGCAGTATCAGTATCAGTATCGGATTAAAAGAAAATGTAACAACAAACAATTTAAATACTCCAAACTCTTGTAAATGAGACGGATTGTGGCAGGTCGCGTTCTACAGTTTCTGCTTACCTCTGTGGAAAAAGGTCGTGAGTTTATGTCTATGCATGTATATTTATTTTAAACGTTGCTAAGTAGTAGAGGACTTAAACTCTATCAGTGAGCGGGGTTCGCGTAGCTGAATTTTGGGCGAAACATAATATATAAAATAATTTGCCATCGACACGCTAAGAAATAGTAGAGGACCCATTATGCCGCGACACCATATCATAGAAATCATATCTGTGTGACGATAAACCGCACTGCACCGCACCAACAATCGAAATGCGCTACGAGAGACGCCCTTCTCGTAGCACCGTAGCAGCGTAGAGGCTCTACAGCCTCTTGTACTTTTCGTAGCATGTGCTACCACATGCTACGAAAAGTACAAGTAAAACTGCAACTAGAAAGTTTTATTTTTTATGGAATAAATACACAGTTCACAAGAGGCGAAACACTTGTTTGCACGTAACAAAAGTACAAGTCGAAGAAAATTTACATAATAAAATCGTGGAAAAATAAGATTTTCGTACAAACTTTCACGGAATGTTTGAACTTTTTGAAAAACAAATCAGGCGCGAGTTGCTTCTTTTTATCATATTTTTAACATATTTTATCTTTTACAAATAACTTGGAGCGTGTTCCCAATGATTATTGTGTTTGTTTGGTTGCGTGTGAACTTTGTTTTTCGTTTGCTTGTTTGACAATATCAGTTTCCTTTTATTAAATACTAGCTGTTATGTCAGCGGTCGCGGGACTTACAAATTACCGTGACCCCGGTACGTAAAGGGCTATTGAAGGACACCGTGGATTTTAGACAGTACGAGTCTGCCCCAACTGCTCTGCCCTGTGTGGGAGGACTCATGTGATGATTATGGCACGTAAAAAAAAATACAAAAAAGCTGTTGTCCGCGGTTTATCACGATAGACGTCAGAAAGTTATCCCACGGGAACGTGGAACGAAATAACTGTATAAAAGATATCTTATACGACAATCTAGGTTATAAACTATCTGTCTGTAATATTCATTAAAATCTGTTCAGTAGTTTTTACGTGAATGAGTAACAAACATCCATACATCGTCACGAACTTTTACGTTTATATTGTTAGTAGGAAGTAGAATAAATTGGCATAAGTATGGTTTTTTAGCGTTGTAATATCATCATATGAGTCCTCCCACTTCCCGAACAACGGTTACCTGATAGTCCCGCGACCCCGGCTGGCTTTAAACCTATAAGGAGGCCTATAATGAATGAATGGCTTTAAACCTATAATGTTGCTGACAGCTCTTTGAGGAGCACGTGGAACACGACGCGTCACGACGGTCCACGATCGGACGGCGAGTCGCCCATTACTCGCCGTCCGCATGCCCAAGAATATAGTATGATAGGATATGATTATTAAGAAGTTATATTTTTTATCTGCTTAGGACTCATTTCTAGTAAGTAAATAGGTAAGAGTTAACCTCTTTTAACAAGTTTTATTCATTTGGTATTATTACAGCAACAGTTTGATTTTGTATTATTTTACGAATTTACTCAAGTTTATTAAAAAAGGTTGCGCACGGGTTAACAAAAACGTAATTTAATTTAGTAACTTTTCTGCACGATATTAAGCAGTTTGTTTTACTGAAAAAATCTCCGGGGTAAGGTTTTACAAGTTTTTTTTAAAGTCAATAAAGTAACTAGAATATTCTCTCCTCAAATTTTTATAAAGAGAAAAGTAAGTAAGAATCACATAATGTATTTATAAAATTTGGTTTCATATTTTAAGCACCGGAAATATTTCACAATAAAAACGTCATGCGAATACAAAAATCTTGTAAAAAAAAGTGATAGCACCATATGTAGGTATTATTATATACACAGTACAAAATGTTATGAAATTGTTAAAAATACATTAAAATTATCAATACCAACGACTCAACTGACTTGAAAGAAAAGCGAACCCATGCCAAGTTTAAAAAAATAAGTTTACTATTCACCAATTTATACAGTATGGTTAAAAATGGGACATATGTTTTACTTTATATGTACGCATGGTAACTATGAAAAACTTTTATACAGCGTAAAATTAAATTATTTAATTAGGTCTGCAAAGCAGTGCAAAACAGATGCTTGCAACAGTCCATAATTTTTCTTTTTTTTACCGACTTCTACAAGAAATGAGGAAGTCGGTGATTAAAGGCTTTGAAATAAAAAAAAACAAACCTATTTTATACATTTTTGTGCGATTTTTTTTCTCTATTATAATATGAGGATGACGTAATTATGATAACTATAAGTAATAACAACAGAACAATGTAAAAAAAAAGCAAATTGTTCCGCGTCTGGCTGTTCGTGAAAGTAATGTGAGTATTAATATTTGTAAACGCACTCATGACACAGGAAATAATCCCAGAGTGGAGAATAGATAGTAAATTAAAATCGAAATGTTTCACATGGGCCTCAGTGGGCACTTGTATGGACAAGAACCGGCAAGAAATTCCATGGTTACTCTTTTTAAAAAAACACGAATCAATGATGATAATAATTGGTTAGGTAATGTCTTATTTAAATACGAAGTTCCTGGTTTAATAAGCCACCCTGTATGTTTTAGTAGTTCACCACAACATACACTTAAGTAAGGTTATGTAATAAATAACAAAGTGATACGAACTTAAGCTCTAAGAGTTGCAATAAGTAGGTTTTCTTGCGTGAGTCTAGGGTTGACAGCAACTTGATGGTAATTTAATTAGTAGGTATAAATAATTAAACTAAAGTAATAGTTATCAGTATAATATAAATAATAAATATTCCACAACTATCACACAACGCCATCTAGTCCCAAGCTAAGCAGAGCTTGTGTTATGGGTACTAGACAACTGATAAACATACTTATATATTTCTAAATACATACATAGATAAATTACACCCTGACACAGAACAAATGATCGTGCTCATCACACAAATATTTGTTCTGGGTGGGAATCGAACCCACGACCTCCGGTATAGCAGTCAGGGTCACTAACCATTAGACCAACAGGCCTGTCCTGTTATTGTCAAATATTGCAATTAAATTTGTGTTTTAACTTTTATCGGGGTGTAAAAATCATCAAATCAGTCCTCTCGCCCTGGTTGGAGCAGAAGGGATTGTCAGACTTATTGAAAATAACCTACCCTATTCCCTCAATGCCCTTTGTATCCAGGGCAGTCAAATCAGTCACATTCTTGGGTCTATTTCCAATTCACCAGGTACTTACTCACTGTATCGAGATCTTGCTTGGAAAAATTCAGCTTGTTCGTTGGAGCCATATTATGTTGTGTTTATTTTAAACTCAAATAAGCTCAGAACTATACTTTTTCATGTAGCTGTTGTAAAACAAATTTGAGATTTAAGTAATTTCAATTTAAATGTCACAGATTAAATTTAAAACATTTCAGCTGTAACAAATGTAGTTTTAAAATGGGTTTTTTGATTAATTACATCTTTTTTAAAAGCGACACTAAGCTGAGCCGCTCAGCCCATTACCAACTATATAGGGGTCGGCTTCCTGTCTAACCAGAGCTACATATTAGTATTTTACATGGAGTGACTGCCTATCTGACCATTTCATTCATTCCATAACCCAGTTATTACTGGTTTATATGATATTTCTTGGTAATGATGGTGTGACGACTATCAAAGATCGATAAGCACGACTTATGCTTTAAGATTTTCTCTGAATTTCGAATGAAGAAATATTTATCATCATCATCTATAACTATGTGGCCTATAGCAGTCCCCCGGACGTAAATTGGCGAAATGGACTTCGGACTTCGCAACTCTTAAGCCTTAACCTTAGTCCGAAGCGATAATGAACCGATACGAGACGTCAGTCCAATAGTTCGGTCACGCAAACAATTCCATACATTACAAATAAAAACATCACGCTTCGCATTCACCACGCCACGTCTGTTTAACAAAGGCGTGGCGTTTTACTCTGCCAGCTCTTTGAGGCATGCGTGAAACACGACGCGCCATCGACCCGGGCATGGTCCATGATCGGACGGCAAGTCACTTATTACTCGCCGTCCGCATGACCAAAACGTAAACTTGTAAAGTAAAAGGCTATTATAGGAACACGATGGATTTCAGTCAGTACAAATTTGTAGTTCTTTCCGCTCCACCTACGGTGGGAGGACTCATTTGATGATTTTGTTAAGAAAAAATGATATTTTCATCCAGATGAGATCTAAAAATTTAAGAGTTATGTTGATTGTTTTTGATTAGGATCAGCCCTAAATGTATCTTAGCGAGTGGTAAAGCGAGTCGGTTGCCAAAACCGCGACTCCACTGCCGTGTCTATGGATTAAACATTTTGGGACGATAGCTCCTCTATTGTGAAAACTGTCGGTGTGTAGACTATTGTTAACGGTTTCAGAAGTGAATAACAGTATTGTTGAGCTAATTCAATCAGATGTTAGTAGAGATTATACAGCGATGTTGTTGAGTGTAAGACTGAGATGTATACACGTAAGGTATTTTATAAACTTGGATTGTTGCTGAGTAAACTAGCACATTTTAATACAAAGAGATTAGTTGATTAAAATATAATATACAAAACTAAAAATCTACAAATATTACAAACGAAATATTTTCAAAACTTGCTAAATGAAAACTAAAAATTAGTATTATTCCTTTATTCATTTTTTTTTCCTATCTGTTTACATTTTTAAATATTTTTACAAAAAATAAATTAAAAAAAAACATTTAAAAATATAAAAAAAGTATATTATTATTATGAGCCTACGTTGTCCCACTGCAGGGCAAAGGCCTCCCTTCCCTGGAGAGATAAAAGAAAAAAAAACGATGGAAAAATTAGTATATAATAAAAAAAGGCAATAAGACACATAAGCGTCAAAGTAATACTCCGCATCGCTGACATTCGGGAATGTATCCAGAATGCTGGCAGCATAGGATATAAGTACTTGTAATTTTTTTTTTAGAAGTTTGATGAAAAAATATAAAATTTAATCGAAATTGTTTAAATGTATTTATCTTTGATTACTTTTATATGTATGGGAGTCCCGCGACCCCGACAGGCTTTGGCCCTCTACAGGGGGCCCCGTCACTATGCTGTCACTCCTTGAGGCGCGCGTGGAAAGCAACGCGCCGTCGACCCGGGCATGGTACATGGTCGGACAGCGAGATCGTCTGCCGACGTCCGTCGCCGTGGGCGTCTACCACTGCGGCTGGAGTAGAGTGAGGACGCTGTCCACTCCCTCACGCGGCCCGCCTCCTCCTTCGCGAGCATGACTGCTTCGCAGAAGGAGGCGACCGCTTCTCACTCCGTCTCGCAACTATCATAAACCTACATTACACATCCCGTGTAGTTTAGTATGTATGGTAGGTAGCCCTAGCATTATTGCTGCCACTATTGCACAATTGTAAAATTGAAAAAAAGTGTCAATCTTGACTGTCAAGGAACTGTCAGCAAACTGACCGGGTCCGTAAAGGGCCAAACGCCTGCCGCGGTTGCGGGACTGTTTTCAAAGCGGTTCGCGGCCCTGTAACGCAAAGGGCATGTGAAGGAACAGGGTAGTCTTTAGTCAGTAAGAGTCTGACAGCCCATACATTTTACCTAGGGAGGAATCATTTGATATTTTTATACCAAAAAAAAAATGTTGTCGTTGAAGAAGATTTATGCAAATACTTGGGAATAAAGAATTAAATAAATCTATCTGACTAACTGATCGACAGACAAACAAACAAGACCCGAACAGTGTGGGCTGATTTGACGAACTCAAGAAAACAAACATTTCTTTGAAAATGATGTTTTTTTACAAATTGCTCCTGAAAAATTGGTGTAAACAGGGTTTGTTTATGCTAACGAAGTAGCAGAATAATAAAAATTGAATAAAAACAGTTGACGATTCTACTGAAAACTAATTTATGATTTGTACCATAATTGCGAAAATACCAACAAAAAACCGCACAGGCCTGTGTCCCAGCAGTGGGAACTTTTTTTTATCGTTCTACAATCATCAAATGAGTCCTCCCACCGAGGGCAGGGCGGGAGGGACTGTCAGACTCGTACTGACTAAAATCCACGGTGTCCTTCAATAGCACTTTACGTTCCGGGGTCACGGTAATTCGTACAATCCCGCGACCGGTGGGAACATTATAGGCTGATTATGTTATATTTAACTTATAACTTTAAATATCACCTAACTAGTCTATAAACAGAATTGGCTAGCAAAATGTGGAACGTTTAGACCAAACTTTATTACCATGTGGTTGAAAGTTGAAAGTTGTTTGCACCGAGCTTCTAATACTTATAACTTAGTCTTACTCCTTTGAGGAAACACTTTAGATATTATACTAAGAGCTCATTCATACGGGGTAGTATAAGGAAACACCTTTAAAAAAAAAAAATCAACGGCTTTTTATTTGCGTAGGGCAAATAAAAAACCGCTGATTTTTTTTTTATGATTTCGTCCTGTATTGTTGGTGAGTTTGGTCGCAGGACTCAGGAATTACCGTGACCCCGGTACGTAAAGGGCTATTGAAGGACACCGTGGAATTTAGTCAGTCAAGTCGGACAGTCCCTCCCGCCCTGCCCTGGGTGGGAAGACTCATTTGATGATTTTACCACGATAAAAAAAATGTTGGTGCGTTTAAAAACATTTATATTTGTAAATAGCCAGGATTGGAACAACTGACAACAGTAGTAGGTCGGTCGCATTACACTGTATCGCGTGTTCGATTTCTGCACGGAAAATTTGAATGATCTATGTACATGCAATTGTTCCACCTCTTGCTGTTTGCCACTGCCCCAACCGCACCGTTGAATTATTTTTAAATGCCTGTGACGTATAATAAATTGTGAAAATGACGTGCATACTAATAAATCACGTATCGTGCGTTAAAACTGACGTCTGTCGAAAAGACGAATTGTTTTATCGAATTTTTGTGACGGTTAACAAAACCAAATTAAAAATATTTTAAAAATGTATGACTGCATAGATATCTCTTTTGTAGGCTGTACCTATCGGTTGTTTTGAGAGAGTTCAAAGATGAATGGACATCTCTGTTGTCATTACACGGTCCATATAAAAATAAACGGCCATCATTTGGGAGGACCCTCGAAATAGGCCATTTGAAAAATAATTGAAACTTCTCAATTGTTTGATGATGTTCGCGACTCTCAGGGTTTTTGTTCCCAAGTGTTTTTATGTTTTTTTTTTTTTTATTGTGGTAAAATCATCAAATGAGTCCTCCCACCCAGGGCAGGGCGGGAGGGACTGTCAGACTTGTACTGACTAAAATCCACGGTGTCCTTCAATAGCCCTTTACGTACCGGGGTCACGGTAATCCCTTGGTCCCGCGACCCCGGAAGTGTTTTTATGATAGGATACAATGTAATATTTATTTGCTCAACAAACATAGAAGAACAGTAAAATAATCTTCAGATTAGTATAATATGCGGTTTTGACATGCTTGTCAAATACATTATGTGTTCCATTGAAATTGTTTATAGTGTTAGTGTATGTGAGTTTCTATGTTTGTACACGCACTTACGATACAGGAGAAATTCAAAGATTGGCGCAAAGTTTTTTTAAAAAGAAAAAGTTATTGCATTGTCTGACACATGACAATGTGTAAAACTTATCACGCCATAGATTTAAAAACTTAATGAAACATGAAATAAGAAAACTTATTTCATGTTTATACTCGTAGTGCACGCAACTGGCGTGTTTGTTTTAAAATTAAATGTGTGCTCCAAGATGTATAGACGTGAACGAGATGAAAGGAGTATCTAAGATCGTCATAGGTGATTGGGTGGCTTTTAGTAATTTTAATGATTGCCTGTGATGAATGATTGAATTTCGGCCAAAAGGCATCCAAAAACATGGCTGTATACGTGGCTCCAAAAGCATGGCTGTGTATGTATGTCTGGCTGTAGCTACGACGACTAATTATTAAAAACTGTGCTACAATGTGCCAAAGTATCTAATTTCCAAAAAAATATCCGTTTCTTTTTGCTGAAGTCAAAATTTCTTTTTTAGCTTCTTTGAGTCATGTCGTATGCTCGTGACGTCACTTCTATGATTGTCAGTCAGCAATAGTAAATTAAAAAAGTAAATTAAACATAATTTAATAGAAGTCTTTCTGATTAGTGTTGCACGTAACATGGAGGATGGCTGTAATAAGTGATTTTATTTCTCTTCTGAGAACCTTTTTGACCTGCGAGCTTTTTTTTTGTCGTGGTGTATAATCGTAATCATCAAATGAGTTCTCCCACCCACGGCAGAGCGGGAGGACTGTCAGACTCGTACTGACTAAAATCCACGGTGTCCTTCAATAGCCCTTTACGTACCGGGGTCCCGGTAATTCGTGTGTCCCGCGACCCCGGCAGGCTTTGGCCCTCTATAGGGGGCCCCGTCACTATGCTGACATTCCGTGAGGCGCGCGTGGAACACAACGCGCCGTCGACCCGCATGGTCCATGGTCAGACAGCGAGTCGCCCACCTTTCAAAAACTAGAAAATTTTTGCTAGGGACTCTGAAGTAATTAAATGAAACCATAAGTTATTCTTTGATCTCGCTATCATGCTTATTAGCTCACTGATCCTACTTCTAGGTAACAGGCTTCTTCACCTATGAGACAAAGAGGAGTTTGAAAGCCATCATCATTATCTGCCTAGCCTTTCCCAAATAAATTGGGGTCGGCTTCCAGTCGAACCAGATGCAGCTGAAGATCTGTGTTGTACTGCTTATCGAACCTCCATTATCCAGTAACTGCGAAATACGATACCCCAGGGTATGAGGCACGGAGGACATTTGCTATGACAGATGGTCACCCATCCACAGACCAACCTCGGTATGCGCGGCTTAACCCGGAAGACCGGCCTGAGCGGCTGTAATTATTTAGCCACGATCTCTTTTGAAGAAGAGTTTGAAATAATCGTAGTTTAAACGTAGGCCATCCAAAACTTACCTTGCTAATATTCGCTATGGGATTTTGAACTCTATTGCTTCTGAAACTTTCAACAAAACGAGAGGGTTCCGTGCTATCTAAGCTGTTTAATAAAACTTAAGCTGAAGCAATAAGCTCGGTTCTAAAGAGGGGAAACTAAAGGCTGATATTTTACTACTGCTATAAATGTGTTATGTGAGGATGGAAAGATGTTTGTTGTGTCTTTCTTGCAACAACTGATGAACGAATTTTGATGAAACCTTGAAGTATTCACATAAACACATATGTACATGTTACGCGTTTGTTGAATGTTTACAGAATAATTTTATTTTTTTTGGATGGGATCAGTCCCCCCTTTTTTAACATCATCTAATGAGTCCTCCCAGCTAGGGCAGGACGTGCAAGCGCAGAAATGTGCAAGTGTGTAGGGGTTTGTTAGTCTTTCTAGCAAAATCTGGTCAACAAATTGTTATGTAACTATACGGTTCTTAAGCTGACACATCAGAAAAACAGTTTTTTTGGTGGCATATACCCTATGTATAAATCTAAATGTAAAACAACAATCACTAACTGGCTCCTCGATTTAAATTATGATGAAACTGAAAATATTTTAACTATATTAAAATAACATCTACATTTCTACAACCAGTAAGTTTTTACTAAGTATAGACTCCCTTACATTTTATTACCCACACACACAAATACACACACCCACACACACATAGACACACATACACACACACACACACACACATACATCCATAAACACACTACACACAGTTACACCTACACCTTACATACTCTTCACAGACCCCCGTATTTTGGTTTTAATTTTTTCCTCTCGGTGTCTTTTTCGATGTTTACTTATAAATGGACAAAGACTAAGTTTTTTCCATTGATCCAAGAGGGCCTGGAGATCTGTCATAAAGGTCCCGTGCCCACTATAGACTCCAGCTCTCACAAAGGTTGAAACCTGATTTAACCTATACGATGAACCAATTATTGTACCTTTTCTGAGAGAAATAAATAAATATTGTATTGTATTGTATTGTATCTGCCTGCGGTCCCCCCTGGGCAATGGTACCACAGGTCACTTGCAATCTGCGGTGACGACTGAGTTATCCTACTGGGGGCGTTCGGGCCGCAGGGTCGCCCGACTTGCCACTACCATCCAGCTGGATTCCAGCGCCAATAAGATTCTTCTGTGTTCCGATGATGCGCAAGAGTTCCAGTTGCTACGTGATGGGTTCACTTCATCTTCAGCCTCATCTTTGCTTTCGGGTTGGATTGAGGTCGAAAGCAAACACACATAATGAAAAATAGAAATGAATTTAAGCGGGTAAATCCGCGAGTATTGGCAAGTATATCAATAAGCTCGATTGAACCAGTCAGCGGGACTGCCTCATCAAGTACGTGTAACCCTGACCTTGGAACGTAAAGGGCTATTGAAGGATCACTGTGGATTTTAGTCATAACAAGTCTGACAGTTTCTCCCTCCCGCCCTGACTGAGCGGACTCACTTGATGATTTTACCACGAAAGAAGAAAAAAACGCCATCCACATGATTACTTTTTTTTTTTTTTTTGCGTGGTAAAGTCATCAAATGAGTCCTCCCACCCAGGGCAGAACGGGAGGGACTGTCAGACTTGTACTGACTAAAATCCACGGTGTCCTTCAATAGCCCTTTACGTACCGGGGTCACGGTAATCCCTAGGTCCCACGATCCCGGCAGGATCCACATGTTTACTTAGTACAGTTTTCTTTATACATCTTCCCTAAGAATATTGTTTTCTCTGCCTTTTGCGAACATCTTAAAAGGACCGTTAATTGATTCTAAATTAATCGAGGAAATTGGGCCTCTAATGAGAACTAACATAACATCAAAAGCGGTAAGCGCTAACCGCAATGCGAACGATCTTACTGATATTAGACATGCGAAATTTTGTGAGTTTGGACGTATGTGTGTGTATTTGTTACTTTATCACGCAAAAACTACTGAATGAAATTATATGAAATTTGGTACACATACAGTTTATAAGCTGGATTAACACATAGGATAGTTTTTATCCCGATTTTTTGTTCCCGTGGGAGTGTTTTCGAGTTGTAGCGGGCAAATCCGCTGGCAGCAGCAAGTTGTATAATAAACCTGCGTTTGCCAAAGCTCGCACGCAGAGTCAACAAAATATTATATTTATGATGAAACTAGGGGTAATTATGAGTTCTCAAATATTGGTCGGTTAAAGTTAGTTAGTCGTGTACAAACTGCAGTGTCGGTGTTCCCTTTGAGGGTGATATCATAGCAGTATTTATGACTTTTAGTGGCTGTCACACCCGTATCATACGGGTGTGACTCACTCAGTTAAAGTGTATCTAGAATGATGTTTTCATCTCTATTCTATCCAATACCTTCGATTTAATAAATATTTAAGTAGGAATGTTGTGTCACGGTTAGCGCGATTGCTGATCCATCGACTGTTGTGCTGTATGTAGCTGATTCGATTCAAGCACGGAACAAATAATATAATGACTATTAATTTCTAAGATTTTCTATGGAATGAATCATCCGAACCCCGAGCGGGATCTGAACCTGTAACCTTCGGATTCATTACATCCAATGCTTTTACCAATGAATAAAATGCGGTTCGAATTCAGAAAGAAAATCCATAGAAAATTTGCGACGCATGCGTTAATGTTTTAAATGTTTAAAAATATGTGTCTATTAATTGTAACAGGTCTAGGTGTTTGTGAGTTTTAATGTTTGTAAATGCAGTCACGATACAAGAGAAATTCCTAATGCTGTACAAGCTTAGCCTGACACTTATCTGCAAACTATTCTACTTTTCCGAACACTAAAACAGTCAGAAATAGCAGCAATTCATACGGTATTGAGAACTACTTTATAAAAATATCCTTAAAAAAATGTGCACGCAACAAAACCAGATAACCGAACGAAACTGAACGAGCAAAATAAAGTTCCAGCCAATAAATAGGAAATGTAAAATTAATAAAAAAACCCAACATGCAATCGATTACGGACAGTATGCTGGGGAACGACGCTGGATAGTAATAAAGAGTGATCGATGCGTTTGGCCCGTCCCATGCTCGCCCGCACTCGCCCCGCAGTTGCCCCGCACTCGCCACGCAGGACAGTGCACCACAGCTGTCGTAAATCTGGAATGACGCCGACGCCGACAGTGTGGGTAGCGGACGCTAAACATAAATTTCTTTATCTGATGCCTCTATATCAGCTGTTCATTTGGGTTTTGCAATTAGTATTGCTAGTAATTTATGTGAGGTTGCGGGACTAACGAATTACCGTGACCCCGGAACGTAAAGGGCTATTGAAGGGCAGCGTGGATTTTAGTCAGTACAAGTCTGACGGTCCCTACAGCTTTGCCCTGTGTGGGAGGACCCATTTGTTGATTTTAACACGATAAACACACGTAAAACATTAAAAAGAAAATAACACAAGTGTTTTACCTCCATTCATATCCAGACGAAATCGCAACAGATATAAATTGATAAAACATTTCAAGAGCAAAATATATAACTCACAAAAATGAAACTCATAAATCGAAACGAAATATTTCGTGGGTCGGCATTCAGAGCATTGCGCTCAACTACAGAGCGAAATAGTAGAAAGGAAAGGTATAAAAGCTTTACCCTTTCTAAAAACACGTAAATAGGAGCGCGGGGCGTTCGTTCGGTTCGGCTTCGGCGCCGCACACACGCGCGCACCTACACTGGCCGCGAGCCTTACATACGCGGAATAAACGACGTGAAATGGGAAAAAAGTTAAATATGTATGAGTGCGGGTAAATATATAAATCGGTATATAAAGGCGTTTATATAAAATAGATGGGAGCGCGCGGGTTGCGCTGCGCTCGCCTCAGTCGCGCGCGGACCTCACAGCCGCCCGGCACGGCTCATCTCGCCGCTCTCTCCTTCCCGATTCTCGTCGTTTTCGCGCCAGTTTCTCGCACACCATAAACAATGCAAAACAAACTTTTAATGGTACACAAAGTAGTTCCATGACTAATTTGCGGGAAGGACAGTGGTTTTGTGTTATCACTTAAGTTTCTTTCAACTTCACGTGGTCGGTCGGCGAAGTTTTCTGAACTCGGTAAGTGTTTATAAAAGTTACCGCAAGTTTACTTGCTTAGTATGAATAATAAGGCAGTTGTTCGGTACATCTCGAGAGTTTTAAATTACATTTGAAGTGATAGTGAGTTAGGTAGAGCGTAATTGTTTCAATAAGTACTTTGAAGTGTTTTTCTTTGGTTGTAAAGTTTATAAAAGTTTGATAAAGACTTTTAAGATGCTTTTGACGAAGAGGTACTCCATTTAAAAAAAATAAGCATTTGATTTCGTATTTTTTCCTAAGAATACTTTTTGATTGGTTAATTTTACGAATATTGGACAATTTTATAGAACTTTAAAACTATTTACGTATGTTTGTAATAGTTATTTGAACCATCAGATTTCATTTAGTACGTTTGTTTTAGTAATGTACTCGTATTTAAACATAGAGGCATATTATATGCCTATTGTTAATTTTGTTTTTAGCTTGTAAATTCCATTATGGCTTAAGTTCTGAAATACTTTATGGAAATCTCTTCATCAATCGTTTTTCATTTTAGAATTAAATTAAAATGTCACCCAACACAACTTTTCAACAATGTAAAACTGTGAGATTTTAGATAACAGTGAAGAACCGAGTTATTTATTTTAATTTTATAGCAGTAGAATCAATCTTGTAAAAAATCTTCCAAAATGAACCACTCTTAACTCGTTAGAGTTTATCGTTGGAAAATTTAAGTAAAATTAGTAATTTTATTTTCGTTTTTACCATTTTTAGTTTTACTTTAGTACGTTTTTTTTAATATTTAGTTCATAATATTTGTAAATAATAATTAAAAATTAAACAGATTTCTAAATTTTACTGAAGATTTTAGCAACAATCCAAAGTATGTATTGGTTGCTTTACAACCAAAACATAATTTCTTAAGCCAAGAAAGAAAAACATTATATGTTAATTATTTAAAAATTCAACAAAAAAAGAACACATTCATCACCAAAATTAAATAAAAGACGAGAAGTATTTTTCTTCACTTTACCAAAACAATCAGTTACGAGTTGCGACGAATATTAATAGCGAACAACCGTGGTTACAATTTGTTTTGTTGACGCAAACAACAGACAGTTAAATTAGTCCGCCCCAAATGAATGCCGGCAAAGCCTAAACACACGCTTATTAAACCTAGTAGGCTCCAAAATGAACCGTATTAATTTCCTTTTACATCATTAAATACAAATTGAATAAACTCTATAATGAAGGGAGTTAAGCTTTTAAAACTTCCGCCAGAATGTTTTTCCTGAAATGTACATTTGTATTTTTAATAATACAACTAAGGGAAAGTTGGAAACAATCTGTAATATAAGCTGTTGGTACAATTTTTCTAAATTAAGGCTCTTTCTGGTACAATTTTGCGAAATTGCGTTCTGTGAAAATTCCAGCGTGGGTGCTGATGAAACTTGGTTTTCCTGAGACCACGGATTCTTATTATTTTATTTAAATAATAAGTTTACTGAACAGTAGAATAACATTAGCTTCTCACCATTGTATTAAGAAAATAATATGCCGAAATGATATGGGTTTTCTCGCCCTATTATCTGGGACTTCAATTAACAAAATGTAGTTGTACACCTTTGTTGAGCTCTGCCCAGATTACAATCCTGATATTATGGTGTATTTAAGCAAAATGTTAGAAAAACTTAAGCGTTATAATTTACTTAATTTTTCATACAGTTGCTATGTTATTCATATAGATATAACGGAGGGAATACCGCACTTTGCCAAACTTTCAGTGCACTCGCACTCGTGTTCCATCATCGTTCATCTAAAGTAAACTTTAAGTAAGTATTTAAGTATCTTCAACAGTTTGCCAACTTAATAGTAAAACGTTATGTATTTCAAAACTTTATTACTCATCACTAAAAAAAAGTCAATAAACCCTAAAGCCTTTGTCAAACAGACAGGCGTCGCAAATGCGATGCGTGACGTTTTTATTTGTAATGTATGGAATTGTTTGAATCCAGTCACATAGAACAGCGAAAGCGATCCGATAGCGTGACAGAACTATCGGACTTATGTCTCGCTTCGGTTCGGTATCGCTTCGGAAACGCTTCGCTTTCACCTGTCTGTTTGACAAAGGCATTATGCTTTTCAAATTCCATACATTACAAATAAAAACGTCACGCTTCGCATTCGCAACGCCTGTCTGTTTGACAAAGGCTTAAGAGTGTACGTAAATAACTGAAGTTTACTTTGTTAATCAGTTTTTAACAGTCAATACAGACTGCTTCAAATAGCCCCTGTACGACCGGCTTTACTAATTTTATTCTTACTTCAGATTATGTTTATTGTTTAAATTTAGAAACTTTCATTTCTCTCAATTATGGCTTGAATATTTTCGATGTTATATCTTCGGGCTGACGTGACGTCTTCATCAATCACTATTATGGTCTAGACGTGTTGTCTATAGCTAAAACTTATTATTAAATTCCTAGATTATTTGTGATAAGGAGAATAACTAAGTCATCTTATGTATCAGGATCGCTCCATTTGTTATGTATTCAAATATAAGCCACTACTATAATACAAAACTATTAAATAAAAATTTGCGATTGGACTGCTTCGCTGTCTGTCACGGGTTCGATTCACGCACCAAGCAAATATTTGTTACATCTACAAGTAGTTGTTCCGGGTCTGTGCGTTTATGTATGATATTTTATATGTTTGTAAACGCACCAAACTGTTGTTTTACTTACAAATATAAATTCACTCCTGTTTCCCTTTTTTTAACGTGGTAAAATCATCAAATGAGTCCTCCCACCCAGGGCAGAGCGGGATGGACTGTCAGACTCGTACTGACTAAAATCCACCGTGTCCTTTAATAGCCCTTTACTCTCCGGGGTCACGGTAATTCGTGAGTCCCGAGACCCCGGCAGGCGTTGGCTCTCTAGAGGGGGGCCCCGTCATTTTGCTGACACTCTTTGAGGCGCGCGTGGAACACAACGAGCCGTCGACCCGGGCATGGTCGATTGTCAGACAGCGAGTCGCCCATTACTCGCTTCCCGCATGCCCGCGCCTACGGTGGCCGGAGATCGTCTGACGCCGTCCGTCACCGTGGGCGTCTACCACTGCGGCTGGGATGGAGGGAGGACGCTGTCCTCTCCCTTACGCGGCCCGTCTCCTCCTTCGACTCCTGTTTCCCTTGGAAATACAAACTTAAAAAATCATGTTTATTTTTAAAACTAGGAATCTATAAATGTTACGAACTTTTCTTTTCAATTTCCAACACATTTTTCTTCAACTAGTGATAGTTACCGCGTATTTCGAGCCGTTGTCAAAAATAGATAAAAGGATTTTGCTCGACTAAGACAGTTATTTTCCTTTTCTTTTACAGTTTCTTTTAGTAGAATATTTTTATCTACATTATTCCAGACATACGTTTTTTAAATTATTTTGCGATCCATTGAGTGTCGAGTTAAGTTTTTTTTTTACCGTAGTTTTGTCCCTAAAGAGTTTCGATTTATTGTTTCTTTTTAGAAACACTTGTGGTCGTATTTTATATATTTTTTCATTCAAATATTGCTTCCAACACAACGGAAAAAATATGTGCATCAATCTAAATATATTAATCGTTGATCTGAATCGAGGCCGCGACACGCAGCGTAGCGGCTAAGTAATCGACTCATCATCTGCCTAGCCTTTTCCCAACTATATTGGGGTTGGCTTCCAGTCGAACCAGGTGCAGCTGAATATCAGTATTCTACATGGAGCGACTGCCTATCGGACCTCCACAACCTAGTAACTGGGTAATACTATTGTATTACCCAGTTACTAGGTTGTAGACTTTTAGAGCTTCTGACTAATAGTAACGACTGTCAAAGATCTACTATTTACCGTAGAGCGTCTTTGAAGTATTGTGATGTTAATTGACTGTGTATTATTCTCATGTCCCAATGTATTTGTACTATAATCTGGTCCTTGTAAACAATTTTTTTTTAATTACATCGAAAATAAAAAATCGCCTTTAGTGTACCAACGAGAAACAAATCTATAGCCAAGATTTGTTTCGTTTCCATTTCGCTTCTTTTATTTTCTCCTGTCACGTCACGGTGTCGTTTACTTTTTTTTTCTTTTATGCCTACTAAATTAACTGAACTATCTTTTCCTTAGTCTTCCTCTTCCTCTCCATCTACACTCATACCCTTCACTCTTTAAGCCACATGGGTGTCATCCCTCCTCATCGCATTTAAACACCTACAAATGTAACAAAAATAATAAATTTAAAGAAATGCCATTAAAGTCGTTCTAAGATACTGCCTCCTGAAAACCCACCCCTTCATTCGTCCCATTTCCTTCGCAGCTGAATGAATGAAATGAATTCCTTTTCCCCTGTATAATTCCAGACATTTTTAAATCTCTCCCCAGCCTGTCGAATAAAAATCAATATTCAACCTACATTCGACATAATTATATCTAGGCATTGAACATAGATAAGTACTGAGTACGCGTTCCCAAAAGGTTTCTTATCGAAAATATTCAATTTCGATAAAATATTCAGTATTCGACATTCAATTTTCACGAATGAATGATATTCAAATTGTCGATAGCTATTTGTATAATAACGTCGTTACAGGAATTATGTAGATAATTGTGTTAAAAGTCATCATTCAGTTAATTACGTGTTCAAATTGAGTAATCGAATTACCGACGCATTAAGTGCCTACGTTCTATAATTGGGCTATTCAAACAGGTATTTAAAATGTTGTAGGCTTTCAAATCTGTGAAGAGTTTAAAACATTTTCATGAAACGAAAACAGTTTATTCGAATAAAATTAATCGTCGAATTTTGCAAACGATGTTTTAAACGACCTACTTTTCGACTTTTACTTCGAAAGTTAAAGTTTACTAAAACTATTTACTTGTGGGTTTCAATTTAAGGTACGTCAGAACGTTCCTCGTTGGTAGAAATACGGCTAAATTCAACTTGTTAAAAATGTACGACTGTCATTAGTAGAAATGTCGGACGGTGGAATCAACTGAGACGCGTCTGTTGCTTACAAATGACAGTTTACATTCACCGAAATACTACGGTCGATCGAAACTCGGACCTTTAATTTTTAGGGTCGCTAAAATAACAACTAACGACTTACCTAAAGACCAAACAGACTATCTACTTTTAAATGAGTGGAATTGTACCGCACTCTGATGACTATTTAAAAGTACTACAATGACATTTCGGCACTCGAATGACATTGACAGGGCATCGCCTGACATTTGTGACAGTTGTTTTGAAAACACAATGGCGGTGTAGATAATGGAAAACGCGCCAAAATGTCCGTGTGCTTTTATTGTGGCCAGTAATTTTAGAGGCTTTCTTAAAAAGCAATCGTTTTTTTTTTCAAATAACAATGTTTTGACAATATTATGCGCATAAACTTACTGTTAAAATGTATAGGAGAACATTTTTTCCTTGTTACTGAAATTAACTTACTTTGCAGTAACAATATAATTAAGTATAGTTGATCACATACTTATCGGACCGAGCCTTCACCACCCAAATTCGACGTTTTTTTAATCTTTATTTGACCAACGAATTGTACAAAATAAATATGATCTAATTAGGGTCCGAATCGAATCAGCCTCGATTGATGCGAAACATCCAAACGTTTTATCTCGGATATCGGATTTAATTCAATCAAAAGTAAAGCGAGTTCCGTTGTAGGTATTCCGAGCATGATTTCTTTGTTTCGCAGAACCAATTTTGATTAAAAAGAAAAATATCAATGTGCCTTTCTTTTTCTTGGAAAAATTGCGGGACTCACAAACTCAATACTATTTAATTTATTTTATTGAGAAAAAAATAATGCGTGGCGCTTCACTAAGAACTCGTGGGTGCGTTTACAAAATCCATTAAAATTTTCGAAAATGTTACGTGCGAGAATCAAACTCGCGACACGTAGCATAGCAACTAATTGCTCAGCCTCTGCGCCAACGGTGTCACCAACTCATTAAATGAATCCTCCCGTCCTGCGTGAAACGGAAGGGACTGTCAGACTTTTATGAACTGAAAACCACCCCAGTTCTTTGGGTGTCCTTTACATTCCAGGGCCTCAGAAGCCTGTTTAGACAGTGATCATCACCTATAAACGTTCCCACTGCTGGGACACAGGCCTCCTATCTGTCAGAGGAAGGGAATAACCATCATGCGGACCAGTGCGGGTTGTTGGTAGATAACATGTTTTCGAATTTTTCGTTCTAGGACATGTCAGTTCCTCACGATGTTTTCTATCACCGTTTAAGCCTTTGTCAAACAGACTGGCGAAAGCGAAGATTTTCCGAAGCGATACCGAATTTTTATTTGTAATGTTTGAATCCAGTCACATAGAAACGCCAAAGCGTGACAGAACTATCGGACTGACGTCTCGCTTCGGTTCGGAAACGCTTCGCTTTCGCCGGTCTGTTTGACAAAGGCATTAAAGAGCAGTGGTGATGAAATAAATTATACAAAGTACCACTGCTCTCACTGTTTAGATAGTGCCGCGTCCATACTGTTTGCGATAAAAACAGTTGCGTACTAAACAAATAAAGCAAGTTTTATCGATACACTTAGCGGATGCTAAAGAGGTACTTACAACCGAAGTATCGTAGATCCAGGGTCTCTGTATACCAACTTATTGGATATCGAGGGACCCTGTCTGGTCGAGACGGAGCTTCAATAAATTTACATAATAGTATCACAAGTATATTTTGTCCATATCTTGGGAGAACATGTATTGGCTTCTTTTTTTTTTTTTTTTCGTGGTAATGTCATCAAATGATTCCTCCCACCCAGGGCAGGGCGGGAGGGACTGTCAGACTTGTACTGACTAAAATCCACGGTGTCCTTCAATAGCCCTTTACGTACTAGGGTCACGGTAATCCCTTGGTCCCGCGACCAACATGTATTGGCTAACGATTTTTTGTTCACTACTATTTGTGGTTGAAAAGGATTGGTATAGATAGGTCTTTGATAGTCGTGTTGTTATAGTAGTGGCTCGAATGTATATGACAGCTTGTCTTACCATGGGATGTATGGATGCGTGCCTCGGGAAGCAAGATATTGGTTCCCGCATTTTTGTGGTCTTACAAAAGCTTTTCGTATTAACCAATACTAACTGGTTTGTGGAAGTAAAATAGGCGATCTTTCAATGTAAATTACTGGTATTCTGAAATATTTGCATCTGGTTAGATTGGAAGTTGAACCTAATATAGTTGGGATAAGGCTGGGTAATGGAAAAAAAAGATGAAATTATTTATGACGACTTTTTTTTGTTTTACGACCTTTGTTCTTGTTTTTCAAAAGATGTATCAACATTCCATATTACCAATTAAATGTATAATCTGCATAGCGAATTTTACGTCTTCAAATTACTGTTATTTATAAATAAATGCATTTTCTTTTTTTTTCAGATCCCCCAACAACGATGCATTTACCGCTAATATTGTTACTCGGTAAGTAGACTGAAGTTATTTAAACAGTTATTTACATTTTGTACTTTACGGCTGTACTTATAAGGTACAAAACAGTGCAATAATTTACGGGCAATTAGGTTGCGATGTTTATGGAAACCGCTTATTTTCCGGCACGGCAGGCAGCAGAGTTTGTTAAAATATATTATACTGTTAAAGGAGTTTCGAATATTTCTTTATACCGTTTATCAGAGGAAAATAATATTCACAAAATCAAATACCCATTTCAAGTTAATGAAAGCCTAATTGATCCTTAATTTTTGAAGCCTTCTTGAAATTAATCTGCCCATGAATCTTAGCTCAAGTGTTTTAAATAAGTATCATAATGTATCTGTACCTACCTTCTTTATCAATTAATTTGTAGACAATGAAAACACTTAAAATAAAATACTTATAGAATATTTGAAGCTAAATATCTACAAAAATACAAGACTACAGGCTTGCTTGTATACACTGATGTATGGAACGTAAACGATGCGTAAATACCGTAGAGTTCGGCGATAATAATTCCGCTTCTGGGTCCGGTTCAGGCCATGATATGGAGTGAGGCTGGTTGGGAAGCATTTACCTCCATCTACGAAGCATTAAAGCAAGTGAAGGAAGAAGCCGAACGCATAGTGTATCCTCCTACTCTCGCCCCAGCCGCCGCGAGAGACGCCCAGGGCTTTCGAGATCCAAAGGCGATGATCGGCTACCGGCGCGTATTTTCATGGGACCGTCAAAGTAGGTAAACGTGACCATGGAAAGTGATAAAGGGCAATTAAAGGAACATGGTTAATTTTAGTTAGTACGAGTCTGACAGTCCCTGTGTCACCCAGCCGTCCTGGGCTGGCCCTAGGAGAACTGATTTGATGATTTTAACTCCTAAAAAAGACGCAGGCTTGCAGAGAGGTAGATAACTCACCGCTCAATCAAGGACCTGGGGTCTACTTTCTAAGTCCGTTAAAGACACGGATGTACGAATTTAAATAACGTCAAAATCATATTTGTTGACGAATAAAACTTAGGACTCCGCGCCATGACTGAATATCACTAATTCTTATTTCGGGCTCGATGTCACGGGGCCGGGGCAGTTCACACCGTAAACACGGGTTTCGTGCTTATAGATTAGACCCTCCGGAACCCGTCGAGACGCGTCATATTCTCAAGGAGTTGTCAAAAAAATGACAGGGCCAGATAGGACCAGATACCTGCAAAAAGTGGAAGTTTATTTATTTATATTTCTTCTCAAAGGTATGTAAGTACATTATCTTGTATTTTTTGCATAATAGCTGACATTTGGTATATTACGTATAGAGTACTGTCTATAAGATGGTTTTCTGTAGGTACTTACTACTTAGGTACCATTTTGGTTTCTTTATTACTGAAACTTTGGAGGAGTATATATTAAGATTTATGAATTTTGTTTGGAGTTTAATGTATGAGTAAGGTCGTATATCTAAGTATTAAGTACTTAATAGGTCATAAAGTATCGTTAAGTATTAGGTATAATGTTAGGTATATAATTATGTATAAAGGAAAACGAATTCGTTGAATTTTTTAATGAAGTATTTACTTTCAAAATACTTACATAAAATATAAATTGAAAAGATTTCTAGTTTTCCATTTTGATGGTTTTTAATTTACGTAGTAAAATGAATATAAGTATAGACTTTTCCTTTGATTTTATAATCACAACAATTGCTGTTTTTTTGTTTAACTTTTAGAAAACTACATAACCTACAATGTGTTATACATTTAAACTTTCCTCATGAATTAGTCCGACTATTGGTGAAAACTGCATAAAAATCTGTTCAGCTGTTTTTGAATTTTTCGCGAACAGAGAGACACGTCTCACGCTATGGTTCATAATATGTTGTTATGATTTATTCCCTTTATGTCGAGTCCCGTTATGTCGAGCCTGGAAGTCTATTGTTCTCCAAAGTATGATATTTTACGCTTTCTATTACCTTTATGTCGAGTTTGGTGAACGGGTACAGTCAGGGATGTAAATTAAAAGCCAATGGCATAAAAACATTGTTTTATTATTTGTTCTATTACTTATTTTCATATATATATCTGATCTTAATCTAAATAAATAACAGTATAATCATCACTATTGTTGCAAATGTTAAACAGCATGTCGACGGAGCCCCGCTTCGCGGGGCTCCTACTTCTGGGTGGTTTAAAAAAAAATAACCACGAAGAGGATGGCGGGGTCTTTCAGACCCCGCCATCCTCTTCTAACCTAAATTGTCCGAGTCGGGGTGCCAGCAAGTCCCGAGCTGTCTTGTGCATTTCATTGGACGTGACTGTACTTCTAAAATATGATATTATTAAATCGACATAAAGGTAATTAAAGCGTGGTAAATAAACTCGACATAAAGGGAATAGAAACGGGACAGAAAACTAAGCTCGACATAAAGGTAATAGAAGCGAGACAAGGTTTTCGGCTCGACATAACGGGACTCGACATAAAGGGAATAAGCCGTTGTTATATGTTTAATTTCATTTCATCAAGAACGTCAAAATATTATCATACAAGTGCCAATAATAAACAACTTGCAAGATGCAACTTTTATAATATTCACATAATAATAATATTATGATTTACTATGCAGATCATCTTTGAAAGAAGATTATATTGATTACCGTCCAATATGGCTTCCAATTTAACGAAACAGTGGCGCTTTCTATAAACAAATTCAACTGTAGATTTAGGTATTTGTTCACCTTCACCGGTACACACAGGTTGCTATTCTTTAAGGGCGCGGCGCGGGCGCAGCGCTGAAATTGCAGTTTCAAGATTTTCAAGTTTATTAGTTTAGTACTGGGTAATGAGGAGTCAATCTGGTAAATCTTTTCGCCTTGATGGTACACGAAAACGGCTCATTTCAGAGCATTTCTTTATTAATAGCTCTTCTTAGCATACAAAAGAAATGAATTGTCCATCCAGGGCACCCATCACGGTTTGGTGCATATTCAAGCCCACAATCTTAAACCCCGGTCATGTTGAACTCCTAAATGTTGTTCATGTTCAGCCCCTCAGGGTCGGCAGGGTTGGTGCAGTGGCTCAACGATTGACTGCTGCGTATCCTGTCGGGAGTTTTACCCCCGCAAGTAACAAATTTTTGTATGATCTACAAGTAGTTGTTCTGGGTCTAGGTGTTTGGGCATAGGATTAGCAGACTATGATTGTAAACGCACCCAAGATTCACGGCAAGGTTTAAAAAAAGGGCTTTTATAAATGTTATCTCAGTTACTAAAAGTATGGGGTATTTCTGCAGATGCAATTTTTTTATGTCAACGTAAGTACCCTCCTAATATAATCGTCCCTGACGTCATAATAGAATTTGTTATCTTTAAAATACAACTGCAGTGCACAATAAACCATGTCAAGCATAAAATGGAACAATGCATAAGCCGAATTTTCACCAAACGATGCGTAGTCACGTCCATGATTACCTTACGTTAGCTTTCATGAAATATAGGTGCCATTATGCAATACAACAGGCTTACAAAAACAATCGACTTCTAAAACAATGCAACACAAAGTGAAAAATGACTTTTATTCGCAAATCGATGACTTTTTATTTTATTTTATTGAGTTTATGCCACCGACTTCCGAAATAAAGTTATTTTTCAATTTTTGTCTTGCTTTATAAGACCGTTTTTATTTTTTTTCATAAGTCGTCAAAAAATGTGTAGAAATCTGCTTCGCTGTGCAAGGAATTGAAGTTTAAAAAAACTGAAGCTGAATTGCAAACTTATGAAAAGAGCAAGCAAAAAATATGAATAGGGGTCTCCTAAGCCTGAAAGACACTTCTTAACCTCCGAACCGAGACTGGCAGCAAACAAGCTTAGTAAAAAAAAAAACGACGGGTTGCACTCTGGGAGTGCCGGCAGAAGTGAAAACTTGAATAGTAATTGTTGGAAATATCTTGTGAACAGATTTTAGTAAAACTCGCAAAAATGGTTGACTTTTTATTTCAATAATTTTCCAATGTGACGTACATCTTTTATAAACAATGTTACCTAGCAACGAACATTCACGCAAGCGCCCTGCGCCGTCCTACGCTTTTTCGGTCAGGGTCACGTGTCCTGACGCGAGTTTAAGATTTTATACCCATTACAGAAAAGTGCTCAACGCCGCTAAAGAAGTTTTCACTTCAAAAACCTGAAGTCTTTTAGTTAGTTTAACGAGACGCTGAGTAAACACCAACAGGAGAGGTTCAACGCTATGTACGATTTAATCAAACCCAGTACCCAGTGTGGCGTTTTTTTTTTAAAATCTCATGGACACGCAGCCGTCTACCTAGCTAATGGAATTACAGAAAAAAAGAAGAAAAAAAATCTTTTTTCTCTTCTCAGGTGGAAATTTAAATTAGAAAACGTTCGCTTTCAAAGTGGATCCGAATTAATTTTCTGCTGTTTTAGTATAATTTTGCAACTGTATCCTTAGAGTTGGGAGGTGTGGGTTATAAAATGGTAGCCCAGTTCACAGTTGAATCGTCTGTTGAAATTGAGAATACTGGCCACCGACTTTTGATAACTTTTGTTAATTAACTGTTGGACGATTCCGAGTATTTCTTATCGATATCAAACTTTTCCAACAGTGTAATTCTTTCTTTAAAAAAAATAATTTAGTATTTGTTTTAAACTTTAGCATTGAATTCGTTTATTTAAATCTACAACTCGCTTTAGATTATGGCTTCGCCCGCGTGGAGCTCCGTAACGGTCCCACGGGAACACAGTATCGTGATAAATGGTGTCATGAGATCATACATTTTATCCATGTGCCAAATTGCATCTAAATCCGTTTAATATTTTTTACGTGAAAGACTAACAAATATTCATCCATACAGTCATTAATCCATACTCACAAACATTTGCAGACATAATAGCAAAAAAAAAGACCCACCAGTCGATGGTACTCGTATATGGCTATAATGGGGGTATGAAATTCCGCAAAGGGTGTATACGAGCGGTCACGGGACTTGCCGTGATTTATACGAGTTACCGTGACCCCAGAACGTAAAGAGCTATTGAAGTGTCCTTCAAGGGGTCGCGGGACTTACCCATCACCGTAACCCCGGTACGTAAAAGGCTAGTGAAGGACACCGTGGATTTTAGTCAGTACGAGTCTGACAGTCCCTCCCGCTCTGCCCTGGGTAGGAGGACTCATTTGATGATTTTACCACGTTAAAAAAAAGGTGTTACGGGTTTAAATAATAAATCGTTGTAGTGGAGATTGTTACAAACAACTAACCCACTTGTAAGACGAAGTGCTTACCGTAGTATTGTTATAAAGGCACAGAGGAGATACTACATCCTTCCTCTTCACAAGGTACCCTTAGAGTGCGATGGACCCTTTCCAATATCGGAACCACTCATCGAAAGTGCGTGTATCGAATACAATGTTCTATGAAAAATCCTACACACATTTCAGTTAAATCATAGTTTTAACCCGTAATGCAATTAAAGGTTTAATTGAAACGCGCTCTTACGTTAGTCGAGTGAAGCAGGGTAGCAGGGCGAGTACGAACGATCACTGGCGACAAATTGCCTCTCAACAGAGCGCCGCGCCGTTTCATATTTCTCAACAAGGAAACAATTTAGCGGGGAGGACGCTTCGTGTCGATTTTTTTTATACTTCGCCCCGGGATGAGTAGAATAATAATCGAAATTGACAAGCGCGAAACAGTCGGGGTTTGACCTTGACTTTTTGTGAAACAAGTTTGGTATACGTATTGGTTTATTAGTCTTTTGTGGCGCGTGTTTTATGCTTGGAGCGTTTCAGGAAATATACGAGTAACAGCTATATTATGCTCCGCATGAATTTCGGGATAAAATGTATCCTAAGTGTTAATACACAGGTTATGAACTATTTGTGTGCTACATCCAATTTCATTCAGAATTTTATGCGTGAAAAAGTAAACAACATTTATAAAGCAGTACATACGCTTATTTTCCGGGTTAAGCCGCACTTGCCGAGGTTGGTCTGTGGATGGGTGACCATCATCGACCATCATAGCGAGTTTTCTTCGTGCTTCAGAAAATACTTAACGACATAATCAAAAAGTTCGGAAATTAAGTCAGGTTTACCATTTTGAATGATTTAAATTTAAGACTGGTTGTCAGACGTTTCGGCTCATTCTGGCTGAAAAATGTGTACCCTGTGACGAAGCTACATACAAACTCCGTTCAGAAACACGAAGAAAAAACCTTGTATGAAAAGGGTGGCAATAACTGGACTGTAATTACGAAATGCCCCGTACCACCTCTGTCGCTTCTTTTTTACTCTCTTTTGCTTTCCGTCATACAGGGCATTTTTTGCAGGGTATTAAAAATATGTTTTGTGAGTTTACATGTCCTATTTTATCATAGGGCGGGAAGCTACTGGCAAATTCTAAAGAAGTTAATTATTGGCTCCTGCGAAATGAGTTTAATTTTTACTATGAACAAAAGGTGTGCAGCATGCATACAGGTTTTATTACACTGCTCTCTTGCTATGATTGACCTACGAGCTTTTCATTTAATAAACGAGAAAGTACAAGTCTAATGCTGGTGATCAATGTTCGTGCCTTCTCTGCATAAGAAGATGCCTGTGTTCATCGTGACTACTACAATTTTTTTGTTAACCGTTAAATCTTTAGAGTTTTAATGATTTATTGTTATTGGACATTGTTGTTAATTTATTATTTTACAGTCGTGACATGTTTTCTTAATGGATTTTGTGTGATCTGATCTAAATAATATAACATTTGTTGACTTTTAATGAACTTTTGTTGCTTGTTTACTTTTATATAAACTTTTTTGACAAGGGGTGAATTTAAAATTTGAATTTAAGTAGAATTATTATTTTACTTTTTTAATTGAATTATTGTTGATTATTTATTATGGAATGATATTCTTATTTTATTTGATTGTTGATAAGATTTTCGTATGAAATGTTTTAATATTGTAATGAGTTTTAGGTTGAAAATTTTAATGTTAAGATACTTTTGTTATTTGTTCTTTTTCTCTTTGTGTATTGTTATTTTTTTTTTGTAAAACATTCAAACACAATTTAAATTGTTCTATGAATAAATGAAATGAAATGAAATGAAATACGTTGGAATTAAGCTGAAGTGGGTTGGAACCATATCCTAAGGGGCCACCAGGCTATTTGTAACCTGCAGGAACGGACGAGCGATCCCATTGTCGACGGTAGCTCCCTCACCAAGACTGCCTGGCTCGCGACCACCACTCTCACGCAGTCTGGTGCCAAAGAGGTTTTGTGTTCTGTCGGTGCGCAGGAGTTCTAGTAACTTCTGTCGTCACTTCTTCAGTCTTCGCTTATGGGCTACATTGAGGCTACGAGCGAACTTATTGTAAATAAAAAAGTCTTTTAAGTTCAGAGGCAATTTAAAACAATGAAGTGAATCCCTAGGGAAAGTTGATCTCAAGTGTTGTTGTTGTTTTCCCAGACGACCCTTATTGCCCCCTTGTGAGAATTGGTCCTATTTTAACCCTTAATGTTATACAGGTACTTCTATCTATATATATATATATAAAATGAGAACTGACTGACTGACATATCAACGTACAGCCGAAACTACTGGGGCTAGGAATGTGAAATTTTGCACACGGCTTCCTATTATAATGTAGGGGAGCACTAAGAAGGGGTTTTTGGAAATTTAACCTTTAAGGGGGTGAAAAGGGGGAATTAGGAAAGTACGTAACCCACGCGGACGAAGTCGCGGGCAAAGTGCTAGTTTAAGTATACATTCTTTCTTTGGTTTAGTTTCGGGTATTAAGTGATTTCTATTTTAAAAGTAATTTTTATTTTCGTTCTTTTATAATTATTGTTGTAGTGTTTTTTGTTAAATATGGGTTGTATGTCTGTAATGTTATATACTTTCTAAGTAGGTAGCTACGTTTATAAATATTTTTTAGCTTTAAGTCTATAATGTGATCACTGTTAGGATACAGGCCTGGTCGAGGGACTCACGAAATACCGTGATCCCGGTACGTAAAAGGCTATTGAAGGACACCGTGGATTTTAGTCACTACGAGTCTGACAGTCCCGCCCACTCTGCCCTGGGTGGGAGGACTCATGTGATGATTTTAACACGTAAAAAAAGGACACAGGCCTCCTCACTATGAGACAGACTTTTTACTCCTATTATCCACTACTCGGTTCCAGTGCGGATTGGTACCTAGGTACCTAGGTATCACATATCCTCGATTTTTTTTAAGGACATGCCGTGTTCCTCACGATGTTTAACTTCATCGTGTTGAGTGCAGTGGCAATGAAATAAATAACACAAAGTAAAGCGCCTGTCTGAGTTCGATCCCACGACCGTAGGTCGGGGTCGTTATCACTGAACTACTATTGTTCAAGTTTAGCTTTAGACGAGTTAATTTGTTGTACAATGTAGCGTAAATCGGATTAAGGAAATGTTATCGAAGTGTATTATAGACGTATTTGCGAATTTACCAAAAAAATACAATTTAGAATAATAATGAATACAAAAAGATATTTTCATATTATTATGAGTATTTTAATCACTACATAAATAGTTAATTTGCTCTAACTCCGATTTATTATTTATATACCATATATGTATAAACAATACATTCGGAGTAGTTAGGAAGTGTCGTCAATAATTAATGTTCAGTAAAATAATATGTAAGTTGTGTCACGTACCTACTACAATTATCAGTAGGTATAAATTGTATCGATAACAATGTTTATGAATTATTAGCTTTATATTATACTCCGTTCTTGCTATAACGTTAACTCACTTCGAACTAGAAATCGCACTACTTTAAAAACACCAAGGATAGATGGGTGGACTTGCGGGCAGCGATAATGGGAAACTCGTTGTCCGACCATGGACCATGCCCGAGTCGACGGCGCGTTGTTTTCCACGAGCGCCTCAAAGAGTGTCAACAAAAATGACGGGGCCAAAGCTCTAGAAGGCCAAAGCCTGTCGGGGTCGCGGGACTTATGATTTACCGTGACTCTGGTACGTAAAGGGCTATTGAAGGACACCGTGGATTTTAGACAGTACGAGTCTGATAGTCCCTCCCGCTCTGCCCTGGGTGGGAGGACTCAATAGATGATTTTACCACGATAAAAAAAAACCGGTAATATTAAAAGTCTTTTTCGCTTCGAAAAGACTTAAACAACATCAGTGGTGACATAAGAGGTCAGGTAAGGTCAAAAAGGTTAACTACCTCCACCAGAGACAATATATTACGTTTCAAGAGCATAAAACATACCAGTGCGAGGAGCGTATTTACAAATCGTCTACATCAAAAGTTTTTATCATTTCCGCGTAGCGCTCTGAGCTGGTTTTTTCGTTTTTTATTATTTTTCCTAGACCACCTACTCTTTGAGAAAACATCATGTAGAAGCTTGTTACATTTTGAGGAAACATTATTAATGTCAGAGAATTTATGTATTCTGTGTTTTTTTTTCTTATTCTTACAATGAAATGTTAATATTTTAAATTTAATTTCTCAAATTTAATTGGGATTCGTTTCATTGAGAGTATGATCAATACTTCTTTCATATTTCTGGGCAAGCGTTTGTTGCAGTAACTAGCTACTAACTTAGCTCAAATATTGCAATTGCGCGTCAAAAATTTCTTACAAAATACGGGAACTATCAATCTAACAAGATGAATGTACAAAATGATGGAATAAAATATTTTGATGATGAAAATTCTTAATTTAATTCTTTTCGAAAAGTTATTAAAAACAAAATTAAACTTGCATATTGAAAAGAAAACTTTCATCATGCTAATTCGTGAAAATTTTACAATTAATTAAGTTTAAAATTTGGATACCTTTCAGGTTAGTATTGCTCATAAAAACTACCCAAAACTACTTAAGTAACAATACTATTTTACTTCCACATTTGACAATCAAGCAATAATAACAACAAAATACAACAATGTCTACCGGTACCGTATATAGGTATTATCAACGATCATAAGTCAGCTATCAACTTACAGAGCGATTTGTCTTGGCGTGGTCCCGGCCGATGACAAATTAGCCCGAGTCCCTTCTCAGGAACATTCCACAAGAATGCTCGGCCATTACTTGTTCATTTGTTGTGTCGGCGAGACGGTCGGCTTTAGGAGATATAACGACTTTCTCAAGTACACACGGTGAAAGAGTTTAGTGTACAATCACGAGCACTGAAATGTATAGGAAACTTGTACGTACACACGAAAAAAAAAAAACGACGGGTTGCACTCTGGGAGTGCCGGCAGAAGTGAAAACTTGATTATTAACGTTGAGCATGTTTGATATTTTGGAATGGTTAGGGAATAATTTTGCACCAATTGCTTTATCAGTATAAAAGTACTATCATTTATGTGGTAGAATACAATATTCATTTATTGCGCTATCGTACACGGTCGAGGTCGACCTCGACCTCGACCACGATTCGTGGCACGCTGTAACATAGACGAACATTCGCGCAAGCGCCCTGCGCCGCCTAAACGAAACAGTAGGCCCAGGCATACATTTTCGCGGCGCCGTCGAGAGGGGATAGCTGTCTACTCTCCATCCGTCCTACGCTTTTTCGATCAGGGTCACGTGTCCTGACGCGAGTTTAAGATTTTATACCCATTACAGAAAAAGTGCTCAACGCCGCTAAAGAAGTTTTCACTTCAAAAAGTTTGCGATCACTTTCAAAAATAGTTTTTTTTGGTATATATTATAATTTCTTCTTCTTTTTAGATTCTTTATTTAAAAATATCAGATTGGAATATAAAATAATGAAACAGTTTAATTGTTTTTTAATATAAATAAAAAGAATTATCAGCTTATGCTAGTAATTACAACCTTTTTTTGATGTGTCTATAAGTCTTACATTAACACGAATGTAGTATTTTCGAAGCTTAACGTTTTTCAATGTCATGATAGTCTTTAGTTGGGTTGCGGAACGGTCTAAACAGGGTACCGCAGCCCTGGAACGCAAAGGGAATCTAAAATAACAGGGTGGTTTTTAGTGAGTACGTGTTTGACAGTCCTTTCAGCTCTACCCCCAGAGTAGTAGGACTCATAGCATGCTAAAGTTAGGCAGGTCTTATTTGTATATAAATCTGCAATTTGCTTTTTGTTTTTAATAGCCTGCTCTGTTCCACTCCTGGGCAAAGGCCTCCCCCCACTCCTTCCACTTCTCGCGAGCCCGTGCGTCCTCCAATTTGAATTGTTTAAGTTTAAAAAGTTCATTTAAGTTTCAATTGCAAATATCTCATTAAATCTTCATTCTGGTCTCCAATTTCTACTTTATTAACTGTTGTATAATTTTCACTAACCTACTCGGACACTCCGAATAGCCCTTACTCGGCGCACCGCAAAATTAGTTGGGTAAACATGCGGGCCAATACCTGACCGGAGAGCGTGAATTACGCAAGTACTCCAGTACCCTAATCAAGGGTACTCGAAGAACACCGTGATTTTAGTTTGTAAAGCAGAAGTTGAACACATTGTCAGTCTTAATAATATAACTTGCGAAAGTATGTATGTATGTTTGTTCCGTTTACTTGTCAAAACAGCTATAGATTTTGATGTATGGTGGTAGATTTGTACTTAAATCATAAGTACAAATCTACCACCATACCCATCTATCATCTCTCTAGTCTCTAGAGAAAGCCATATTCTACACACTGAATTTAAGAAACTACTCAGACTACACACAGCCTATGAGTAGTTTCTTAAAAATTGTCACAAACTAACTTGACTGGAAAGATTTCTTATCGAATCATTTGTGGTCGCGGGACTGTACGAATTACCGTGACCCCGGAACGTAAAAGGCTATTGAAGGACACCGTGGATTTTAGTCAGTACGAGTCTGACAGTCCCTCCCACTCTGCCCTGGGTGGGAGGACTCATTTGATGATTTTACCACGATAAAAAAAAATCGAATCTTCTGTCAAATTTAAATATGCACCAATAAGTTGCTGAGCCTACGATTTGGTGGCCGTTTTACATCGTTGTCATGACAACTGTCTATCTGAGTTGAGCAATTGACTTTTTTTTTTTTTTTATCGTGGTAAAATCATCAAATGAGTCCTCCCACCCAGGGCAGGGCGAGAGGGACTGTCAGACTTGTACTGACTAAAATCCACGGTGTCTTTCAATAGCCCTTTACGTACCGGGGTAACGGTAATCCCTTGGTCCCGCGACCCCGGCAGGCTTTGGCCCTCTACAGGCCCCGTCACTATGCTGACACTCTTTGAGGCGCGCGTGGAACACAACGCGCCGTCGACCCGGGCATGGTCCATGGTCGGACAGCGAGTCGCCCATTACTCGCTGCCCGCATGCCCGCGCCTACGGTGGCCGGATATCGTCTTGCGACGTCCGACGCCGTGGGCGTCTACCACTGCGGCTGGGGTTGAGGGAGGACGCTGTCCTCTCCCTCAGGCGGCCCGCCTCCTCCTTCACGAGCATGACTGCTTCGCAGAAGGAGGCGACCGCTTCCCACTCCGTCTCGCCCCGCAGCATGGCCTCGACCAATGCCGGGCGCTGAGCAATTGACTTAAGACGAGTCTTGGAATGTCAGTGTAAGAATCTGACATAGCCAGACTCAGGACGGAAGACATTTGAATTGATCGTGGTACGTTCTGTCAAGGTCACCATGACCCTGGAACGTAAAGGATAATTAAAGGAACAGGGTCGATTTTTAGTCCTACCGCGGCAGGAGGACTAATTTGCTCAAAAAAAAGGGTGCAGGGCATTTATGAATAATTCCTTACGCGAAAAAAGCCAGTATACTTAGCTATTTTGTTGCTAGTACTTAATAGCGAAGATTATATTACACGCTTCAGTTTGTCAAGAATCTTGGCACCTTTTCGAATGAACGGCGTGAGAGCTAATTAAATTTAATTGGGGTGCTTAAACGTGTCGCGTCTGACAGCCATTTTCTTATTAAAACAGTTGACTATATGCTTGTAAACCGTTGTGAAGATACATTTTTATTTCTACAATAATATTTTATGAAGAAAACATCAGATTTAAATGTTAATTTTATTTGTATTTATATTATTTTTGTAAACCTTTGCTTAACCCGATAGGGATGTGCAGGCGGTGGGCTTTCTGACCCACAATTGACAGCCGGAACGTTCTATGTCTTCTAAACTCGCGGATAACTTTGATTGCGCGATGAGAACTCTTCATTCCTCCGTCACTGCATAGATGGCGCTACCATAGTTTTTGCTGACGGGTATGTTCGTAAGTCTGCGGCTACAGTAATCAGAAATCGCCATGTGATGTCTGACGCTCTGGCGGTCCTCTCCCTCACGTATTACGTGTCCTCTTTTGTTAACATTACTGCTTCGCAGAAGGAGGTGACTGCTTCTGTATATCTTGATCCTGGGGCGGGCGTGCGAGGACGCTGCCGCCGCTTTTAAGCTATAGTGCCCACTTCCCATCGGGCGAGCCATAATGCTTATTCGTCACATTTTATGGTATAAAAAAAGTTCGTCATTTACGACAGGAGAATCCCTCAGGGCATTAGACTTGTAACTTTAATAATTCAAATACCCTGTTCATTCGACATGGGTGAACCGAAATATAATATTATTTGACGTTTGTCCCAAACTTAAATGATTGCGTCTTACGCAATGGGACTGTGAAGGACTGATATTATGTTTCCGTTTCACGGAATAAAATGTAATCAGTCGCGATTATTTTATATTCCCGACTAAAATAAAGTACAAAAGTAAGTAGGTATTATTTATCCCACCAAAAACATTAAAATAATGTAAAAAAATGCCAAGTCTCTCGATGCAGTCTTTCCATCGTAAAAAGTTTTGAGATCTCATAGAAGCCAAGTCCTATTCAAATTATTTTGTAGTTATAAATCAACATTTAGTAATTGTATCAATAGTTTTCTTTATATTATAATTATAGTGACTTGGCAATGAGCACCAATTAAAAGCTGCTTGCTGCCTGGAATTATGTGCAAATGTTACTGACGAGACCTGTGATCAGATCACTACCGACTACATGCTCCAATGCAATAATAAAAAATAAGTACCTTACGGGCCATCGCTTTATGAAAGTAAATGAACCGAGAGTACACTAACACTAGTGTTTGCGTACACACTTGTGCAATTGTGCATTATAATTTATGTCCTGCGCAGTTTACTAGTCTTGGATGAGACTGACTGCCGTTGCCGAAATTCGGTTGGGACGACACGGATAAACCAAAAGAAAATTAATTTTGTGATATTAATGTTTACGCATGCGGTGTGTGACTTTCAACTCCAAATATGCCGTTTTGTTTCTTCTTGTGCTCATTGCCAAGTCACTATAATTATAATATAAAGAAAACTATTGATACAATTACTAAATGTTGATTTATAACTACAAAATAATTTGAATAGGACTTGGCTTCTATGAGATCTCAAAACTTTTTACGATGGAAAGACTGCATCGAGAGACTTGGCATTTTTTTACATTATTTTAATGTTTTTGGTGGGATCTCATTTATTTTTTGTAAGTGTATTTCTTTCTTTTTTTTTAGGTGACCTCATAATTTCTTGGACTTCAGCTACTGCTTTGCTTAGAACCCATTCTCTATCTCTTTTGTTTCTTTTCAACGAGCTAAATAAACATAAATCTACTAACTTACAAAATAAATATAACTAAACTAAATAACACGTAAACAACTAGATATTGTAACTACCTATGTCTATGTTATATTAATAAACTATTCGCCTAAATAACTGTTTCAGTAACAATAATAAATCTACTATCTAATCCGGCTAACTTAAGTTCTCCGAATATAGCTACAATATTTTTTTAGTTTCGAAATGGTTTTTCATAGGTAGGTGGCGCTATCAAATGAAAATTATCGAATTATTTTAAAGTACTACTTATACTGCGCTCGGTAACGAAACCATAGCGCGATTCAGACAGGTACAACGCCATCTATCGAGCGCGCATACAATCGAAATTTATCGCAATACAATGGAGTTTTAGCTTTATTAATTTAATGAATTATGAACTTTATGTATCAATTAATTATAGTCTATGTATTACATTTTTATTATTCTTTTCTATTCCATGTATTTATTCATCCAATTGAATACTTAAACAACGAACAAAGTTAACAATGCAGTCAAAATCCATACATAATGTTCTTGCCAAACCGCAAATATAAAATTGTTTTCTATGGTATATTATTTTTTAATGTTTTTATAATTTTTCCTTTATATGTGGCTAATGACCTATCTTGGTGCAAAATTTGAAGTTTCTAAGTCTGCTAGAAGTACCTTAGATTTTTGATGATCGGTCAGTGAGTCAGTGAGTCAGTGAGTCAGTGAGTGAGTGACAAAATGGTGTAACTTTGATCGACCGTAACTCCTAAACTATTAATTCAATTGGCATGTAATTTCGAACTTAAGCTTGTTCTAATGCCTACTATTATTCACCGAAAACCTAAACTCCTAGCTTTGTCCACGTCGAAGATATAGGGGGGGCGAAACAGCCGCGAATCGCATCGAGAAAAGATGGTACGGCCGTGCCCGTTTTGCTCGAGACTTGGCTGGGGCACTGCCGTGCCCCCAGATTTAAGAAGAATTCTTTTGTTTCTTGTTTGATTTATGTCAAGAACCAAGTTTCTGAAGAGGTATAAAACTAGAATAAGAATAAAAAGAAAACATGCAAGTTTGAGTCGGACTCGCGCATAAATGATTCCGTACTGTTAATTACGTTGTTAAAGCGGCATCGATTTAGCATAATATTCCAGGTAAACCCCAGACATTAAAGAATGGAAAAAAATCATCACTGAAACTGTGGCGCGTACCCCCATCACATTTAAGCTACAAATTTACAACAAAGGAACATTGCAACCGCTTCCAGTAACCTGCCATCTGTGTCAGTTGTGCATTCATCCATCCGCCAGAGTGGACGGCCAGCTCCCAGCGTCTCCCTAATGGAAAGATAATAACTGTTTAGTGACAGTCCACTGTTGTTACATAAATACGAGTATAAAGCATATAAAGAGTATATGTCTTTATTCTTGGTAGAGATGTTTTTAGATATTTGTACTAATATACAATAGCTGTGGTCGCGGGACTCACGAATTACCGTGACCCCGGTAAGTACGTAAAGGGCTATTGAAGGACACCGTGGATTTAGTCAGTACGAGTCTGACAGTCTCTCCCGCTCTGCCCTGGGTGGGAGGACTCATGTGATGATTTTACCACATAGAAAAAAATATATACAATAGCTGTTGCTTGAGTCGAGTTAATTTATAAATTGATAGACAATTCGGATCCTACATGTACAGACGCCAAGAGGTCAAACTACCCGAATCCGTAAAATTTTACCAATCGAACATTAACCTTCCACTATTGTGATAAGGTTGAAAATCTACTACAGAAATTTGACAGATTGTGGTAGGTTGAGATGCTGGCGTCTGTACCTCCATCTATTATCATCTGAAACATAATGATTCTTTTCAGAATGAAGGTAACCTATAACCGTCTCTGTATATTTGACAACGTATACGAGTAGGTGTGAAAAATTTCAAACAAACTTTCTTACAATAGTATTTCGCCTTAGAATACTCTTTTTGTATATTACCTGTTCCATAACGACTGAACACATTTTGAACATGATTTTTTGTCACAATATTAGTTCATAAGCCTGTAAAACACACGTTAACCAATCAAACACTTGCTGATGATGAATGTGACTAAATTGCCATTTTTTTAGCGTGGTAACATCATTAAATGCGTCCTCCCACCCAGGGCAGAGCAGGAGGGACTGTCAGACTCGTACTGACTAAAATCCACGGTGTCCTTCAATAGCCTTTTACGTTCCGGAGTCACGGTAATTCGTGAGTCCCGCGACCGACTAAATTGCCATAGCAAAACTCGAACGAGAATTCTAAAAAACACATTTTCCGGTCGAAGGATCCAACTTAGCACCTCATGTTCCACACTGGCCCTTCTGAACCCACCAGGCAATACCTACGAGCCTTTGAAAATGTTTTCAGTTCATTTAATACTACACTAGAGTAGGTCTGAAACAGTTTCGCTGAAAGTAAACAATATATCACGAGTTACTTTCTTGAGAACAACGTTTCCCTCTTCAGTAGTTTCTTGCGTGTATTTATTTGTTAAGTTTATTATTGTTAATGGTAATACGGTGTAACGATTCGTTTTTGTTAAAAAGTCTTGAAAGAGGATTTAATGTAATGAGTACAGTCATTACATTAAATCCTCTTTGGCACGCGTTGGCGCAGTGGCTGTGAGTTCCACTGCTGCGCTGCGTGTCGCGGGTTCGTTTCAAATATATGTATGACTAGCTTCCGCCCGTGACTCTGTCCGCGCAGATGTCGCTCTTCGCGCGGATGGTTTATTTCTCCATTTTGAGTAACTCTGACAATGACATCTTATAAATATCTTTTGGACCCAAATACGGCTAAGCCTATAATAATTAAGGAGATCCCTCTATTGAGCTGCTGCTGTTGAGCTCGCGTTCTGTAGTAAGTATTTTTTTCATAGTAATTCCGACCTTGATAAGTAGCATGTAGCAGTAAATTATTGACAGTGACGAAAAGTTTGCAATAATAAAAAAGTGATCGTGACAATGCGATGCAACGTGTGTTCGCGGTTCTACAGAACAACGTCTATGAATAAAACTGAAAAATAAGATTTTTGTTTCTACGTTTTTTTCCAGGATAAAAAGGATCCCATTTTATGCCCAGGATAAAAAGGTATAATTATACCAAGTTTCATCGAAATCGAACCGTTAGTTTTCACGTGATGCCTGCATATACAGACAGACAGACGGACAGATAAAAAAAAAATAATCACATATTTGGGTTTGGTATCGATCCAGCAACACCCCCCGCTATTTATTTTTTCAATATTTTCAATGTACAGAATTGACCCTTCTACAGATTTATTATATGTTTATTATATGTTTATAGATTTACAAGTAGTAGTTCCGGTTGTGTCTGTTTTTGTATGTTAGTTTAAATGTTTGGTTGTTTTTGGTGGAAAAGAAACAAATGGTGGCCACCATTTGTTTCTTTTGCGCGTGCTTTTCTTGATCGTGCGCTTGCAACAGTGTTAAAATATATGAAAGTCGTAATAAATTATAAACATGGTAAATATTCCATTTGATGTTCCAATTATCCAAAGAAGACTAGATGTAGTAGGTACATGATTGAGTCAGAAGCACCGCTTTTACACTAGCTCTATTTAATTAATTACCAGTTATTGATATTGTAATGTTATGTAATATTTTATCCCTATTCTGATGTCATATTTCTCCAAGGACCATAAAGGCCACTTTCAAACATAATTGATTCCCATTTTCACTTACGAAAAGATCCCTCCAAAATGTAGCTTAATAAACATTTAAATCTCCATCAACCCCAGCGGTAATAGAATAATATCAACACCAAAACGGTTAATGACATGAATTTGAGCTTTAAAAATTACACTGATAAATTCAGCTTAACAAAATTGAGTGAAATATGAAATTCACTTGGTGGCCGGAATATGTATGGCGCAGCGAAAATCCAATTTAGGTGTGCAATAAAAGAAGTGCCTGCAGAGGAAATTCGTATCGTTTATACTGGCAGCGGCGCACCACATCATTTCCCCTTGAAACAATTTGATCTGCCACAGTGCAGGAATTGATGTACACTTGTGACGTCAGCACCTCCTGAGTCTTGTGACATGTTAATTTAGGCGCGACTGTCTCAAGATATTGGTTGTGTATTTGATCTAGATTTGAAGTGAAGACTGTCTTCGAAATTGTCTGATCGAATTGAGAACGGCTGTTTGGTAGATATTCATATTTCTACGGTTTAATTTTCTAGATCGCTAATCTTAGAAGTATAAATATGTTAACCAGTAGAATTTAGTACAAAAATCTCTACGTGTGTTCCTTTATTACTTATTATGAAATGATATGCATTTTTGTTGAATGATGAGCGAAAAAACATGAAATACATAGAAAAAAAATGGCAAATACAACATTTGAAGACGAAAATTATTGCCTATTGCTGAAGTCGATTTTTTGTAAGCAAATTAAACGCAAAATAACTAACAGTTATTTTAAAGACTGACCGATCGAAAGATGTAAACTGTAGTTTCTGTACTTTTAATTAAAATAACCCGAACATTTCTGCATCTTCAAAGCCAAATTGATTCTGAAATCAGAGGAAAAACGAGAAAATGAATAAATAAGCCTCTCAGAAGTGTACCTCAGGTTACGACGCGTTATTTTTTCATATCTAAATGAGTGGTCCGAGGAAAAAATACAATTTATTATTCGTCCTCCCAGAGCGAGCTGTAAGTACATTACCTGCCGGAAACCAACCTTTATCCATTTCAAATTGTTACATTGTGAGGGAGCGCACTGCCATTATTTATTAATTAAATTGTATGAATTTTATGAAGTGTCAACTTTTTTGAGCCGCCACTGTAATGTTTCGCTACCAGCTTTACGGAGGTATTTTAGCAGATAAATGATACTGTATGAATTTCTCTTAAAAGTAAAATATACTCGTTGAATAATACAAAATAAGGAATATCGAATGGAAAATATTTATAATACTATTTTGTTTCCACTAACGAGAAACAGAAAAGCTTTCGTTTATGTTCGTAGTTTCGCTATACATATTTTTGTAAAATATTTTACGCATAAAACTCGAGTGCAATATCGTTTGTGAGAGCACTACGCGGAGAGCAATCATCTATACATCCATTGCCATACCTACCTATACCTTACATGTATTTCAAGTACAGTCTGCAGAACAAATAATCGGATGTCTTTTTTTCTAGTTGGCGCGATGTAAACAGATGACCGCGGGTTCAAAGCTCTCGTTTCCGTGCGGGACGCGGGCTTGGAAACAAAAGATGCTCGTTTCCTCGGCGGGACCGCGGCGGGGCGCGGGGCGCGCGGGCCGCAGCCCTACAATAGAGGCATTGTTTGTGCCCGGTGACAGGAAAAACTCCGACCTCCGTGTTTCTGTGCATTTTTTATTTCTTTCTTTCATTCGTCGCTTTTTCTCGGTAAGCTCCTTTGACTATGCCGGGAGGAAATCAAAGTTGTTTTGAAAGCACTATCTCGAGGGATTTCGTTGGTTGCGAATTGATATCAAAATTTCATCAATTCTTACGTCTCCTGTGGATCAAAAAGAAAATTTTATTCTAATTGCAGTCGTGAAAGAAGGATCTTTCTGTCTGAAAAACTTTAAGATCATTATTTTAAATAAGGTTTGCTCTCATATTTTATTTATAAAAATGTTTCTCCAGAAAATTAAATAGGTGCGAATAGCATCAGTTGTTCTAAATTAAATTCCTTTACGAGTTTGAAAAGAATCGAGTGTGCAGGAAAGTTGGTAGTTAGTTGCACGGGAACTGTATGGATTCTGCAGAAATCGCCACAATTTTCGCAACGCGTAAAAACTTCTACAACAACTGGAGTTTTCATCATAAAAAATTACGTTCATGTGAGTGCTCTAGAAACTAGTTATTGGCGGCAGTACAACTTCAATGTTTTATAAAAGTGGCCGGCGACGAGCCTCTGGCTATGAAATACATTGGCTGTCCGGTGGACGGCGGCCGGTTGCGGTGTATCCGCCGGATGAGCCCCTCCTCCCGCCTGACCCTTTCCGGTCCCGGTGGCCTCTCACGATTCCTTATTTACCCGTTTTTCCTTATCAACCCGTACCATTCGCAACACATTACCGAGGATCTTGTTGGCGAAATTGAGGTTATTTCATCCTTACTTATACATAGGATGTGAGCCGGATTAGGGTTTGTTTGGGAACTCCATTCCATCTTAGCAATTTCGGATTTCACGTGTCATTAGGGACTTTCATAAAAGTGCGATTTGAGACGGTACGTCGCCGGTCGCCGGCTGCCGTGGCTCCGGCTGAATATAAAATTGGTAATATTCCGTAATCGTTTCATAGACGGATGACTTGGTTTTCGACTTGATGAATGTTAGGTTTTCCTGTAATATATTTGTTGAACGCGATCCCCAGAGATCATTTGACCGTAAAATAAAACGATAAATCTTTGACATGTGAGCGGACTCAGCCGTATTGAAAGTGGCTTGTGTGGAAATTGTTTTCAACAGAAATACAAAGTTTGCATTTTACAAGTCGATCTGAAGTCTTAGCGAGTCTAAAGTTTTGATGGAGGAAATTGACTTCCTGGCACTTATACATTTCTTTGTCTTTCTAAAGTTATTTTAGTAGTCTTAAGAATATCAACCGTTAGTTGAGTTTTACTGTTAAGCATTCCGAAAAATGCTTATTTCTTTAGGAGAAGATTAGATAAATACTTCCATTGGAATTAGAAATTTACGTTCATTAAAAAATCTAACTTGCTTTTTCTACAAAATCATTCCTTAAACCGTTTTCGCTTTCGCCATTTAAGCGGTAAGTAGCGCACACTTTGTGGAAGCCATTCCAATTTACAGATGGAAAATAAAAAGTTGAAAAAGTCTGGGTTCCTTTTCAATGAACCGATAATCAGGGTTGCCTTTTTCAATATACAGGGAGTTATCAAAACATCGGACAAGTGCGAGGGTGACGAGGGTTCTGCCGTCAATATGTATGGAAAAAACTATTTTCTTGGGCTTTTTCATTAAAAATAAACACCACTTCAATCTTTTTACAACCTTTTTGATGTGACATTTTATTTGAATACAGAAATGGTATACTTGTCATTTATTTTGTCATGATTCATTTTTATTTAATAGCAAACGTACTTTTTTGAACGACCGTGTTCACACGCATCAGACATCGATGAAAAATGCGGTTCCGACTTACTGGTAAATCACAAATCATCATTTAAAAATCACATCCGTCAAAAATCACGAATCTAGAGTTTTGTCGGATCTGCAGTAGCACTCGAGCGACGCTCGCCTGCTTTTTGCACACTAGTTAGTCTGAAGTGAAATCACAAAACGTACCAAATGTGTATAAGAATTCAGATATTTCGAAGAATCGTGGAATAACACGATTTCATATGCAATGTGATCCGTCATAACGTAACGTGTTTTTTGACAAATCTTTAATGACGGAGCTCTTGTGTATGAGTCCTTACAATAACATCAAGTTTTAACGCTGATTGATGATTTTTGGATGCGACGTACTTCAAAAAAAGTGAATCAACTTGCTCGGCAAACGAAAACTCAATTCAAGGACAAATAAAATTACACACCCCCGCGCGAAAACATTTCCGGCAACAAAATTCAAACTAGCTATTTTTACCAACATCAGCACTTCGGAAGCAAAACGCATAGTGCAGGATTATTGCAGTATGGAACGGTAAGAGAAACAATTTCAATATTCCGTGAGTGTGTAAACGTGCAGCAGCTTGACATCTGAGCGACAAAAATGCGCCACTTGAGAGCGTGGTGCGAGCCCGCCTCCACCCGACCAGCCATTGTTCCAGAATTCACCTACTACGGAATGCTCACAAGTACCCCTTTTTTCCCCCATAATGGTGTCGGCAAAGTTCAATGAGTATTTGCTACAAATGACGAAGTCGTTCTACCGTCAAAGTGAACATAAAATGCATGCCAAGGAAATGTAACATGAAATTCTATTAACAAAGTTAATGAATTGCAGAAAAACAAAGAAAATAAAAATGTGCTCCTGCTGGCTTAAATACGGGTGTTAGTCCAAACTAATATTATAAATGCGAAAGTAACTCTGTCTGTCTGTCTGTCTGTCTGTCTGTCTGTCTGTCTGTCTGTCTGTCTTTTCTTCACGCCTAAACTACTGAACCAATTAGTGTTAAATTTGGTACAGACATAGTTTGGAACTTGAGAAAGGACATAGGATAGTTTTTAACCGACTTCAAAAAAAGGAGGACTTTATTTTTTTTTTAATGTTTGTTACCGCATTACGACCGACTGGGTGAACCGATTTTCATGATTCTTTTTTTGTTTGAAAGCTGGTGCTTCCCGTATGGTCCCATTGTAACCAAATCAGGATCTGATGATTGGATCTTGGAGAAATCGAGGGCAACCCTCAAATTTTATAGGCTCACCCATCGTTTTTCGTAAATCTTATGAAGTAATTTAAGTACTTGCGTATGGTAATCATCATCTTATGTAGCTGAGCTGATGATGGAAGGTACAACTCCTTAACAGTAGTTTGTTACCGCATAACGACCGACTGGGTGAACCGATTTTCATAATTCTTTTTTTGTTTGAATGCTGGTGCTTTCTGTGTGGTCCCATTGTCACCAAATCAGGATCTGATGATTGGATCTTAAAAAAATCGAGGGCAATCCTCAAATTTTATAGGCGCACGCATCGTTTTTCGTAAATCTTATAAAGCAATTTAAATACTTGCGTATGGTAATCATCATCTTATGTAGCTGAGATGATGATGGAAGGTACAACTCCTTAACAGTAAGGAGTAGGCATCGACTGATTCATTGTTCGCATATCTCCGGAACTTCACGTCCGATTTAAATAATTTTTTTTTTGTGCTAGGTATCGTTCAACTTAGGGAATACTGCAAGTTTCATCAAAATCGGTTCAGTAGTTTTTGAGATAGGGAATATTATTAGCTTATTGTGTACATGAGGGATGTTATTACGAGTGCTACGGATTATATTATGTTTATTTGGCAAGAATTTGGGTTGAATATTTTAACTAAAAAACGAAAAATAAAAAACTTAAAAAAAATGTAACCGCCTTCAAAAAGAACCACGAAAAAGGGTAAAATAATCTACAAAATAACTTTTATTTCGGAAGTCGGTGGCAAAAAAAAACAATGAAATAAAAAATAACAAAGCCATCGACTTCCGAAATAAAAGTTATTTTGTAGTTTATTTTACCCTTTTTAGGGTTCCGTAGTTAACTAGGAACCCTTATAGTTTCGCCATGTCTGTCTGTCTGTCTGTCTGTCCGTCCTCGCTTAATCTCTGTGACCGTTAGCACTAGAAAGCTGAAATTTGGTACCAATATGTATATCAATCACGCCGACAAAGTGCAAAAATAAAAATTGGAAAAAAATGTTTTTTTAGGGTAGCCCCCCTATATGTAAAATAGAAAGTGATTTTTTTTTTAATTTCAACCCTAACGTGTGATATATCGTTGGATAGGTATTTAAAAATGAATAGGGGTTTACTAAGATCATTTTTTGATGATGTCAATAGTTTCGGAAATAATCGCTCCTAAAGTCAAAAACAATGTGTCCCCCCCCCTCTAACTTTTGAACCATAAGTTTAGAAAATATGAAAAAAATCTGGAAAGTAGAACTTTATAAGGACTTTCTAGGAAAATTATTTTGAACTTGATGGAAAGAACAGTTTTTGTGCAAAAAAAACAAGAAGGTGGTACAAAATTCCTGGACTAAGTTTGTAGTATAATCAATTATTTAAGTTTAAAAAAAGGCTATTTGTTAACACTTATTGTAACGGACGGGAAACTACGGAACCCTACACTGAGCGTGGCCTGACACGCTCTTGGCCGGTTTTTTTGTGGTTCTTTTTGAAGGCGGTTACATTTTTTTTTTTAAGTTTTTTATTATATATATTTTTACGGGTTAAGCTGCGCTTGCTGAGGTTGGTCTGTGGATGGGTAAAAAGCACTCGGAAAGCACGTAAAGCCGTTGGTCCCGGCTGTCATTTGAAGATCTTTGACAGTCGTTACTGTCAGAAGCTCTAAAGTCTGACAGCCAGTCTTACCATGGGGTATCGTATTACACAGTTACTGGGTTGTGGAGGTCCGACAGGCAGTCGCTCCATGTAAAATACTGATATCCAGCTGCATCTGGTTTGACTGGAAGCCGACCTCGATATAGTTGGGAAAAACGCTAGGCAGATGATGAACGGAGTATAGATAATTCTATTAGTAATATATGTCGAGTGGTCCTTATGCTCGATAGATGGCGGTGATCGCGCAATGATGTCGATCGTTACACGAGTTCGATCGTTCCACGGGACAAAGAAAGCTACTTTGTTTTATACTATGTAGTGATTAAATGCAAGTAACATTGGTCCGACCTGTTTATTAGTCAGTGTTTAGTAATCCGTTTGTGCTGGATAGGATAATCTCAAGCCCGGGGAAGGACATAGGGCTACTTTTTATAAACACACCATACAGGTAAAGATTGATGAAGAAACCACTTTTTTTTTCTTTTTTTTTTCGTGGTAAAATCATCAAATGAGTCCTCCCACCCAGGGCAGGGCGGGAGGGACTGTCAGACTTGACTGACTAAAATCTACGGTGTCCTTCAATAGTCCTTTACGTACCGGGGTCACGGTAATTCGTAAGTCCCGCGACCCCGGCAGGCTTTGGCCCTCTAAAATAATGAGCACTTAGAAAGGAATTCAGATAATTCCACCCTCAAGAGATTCCCTCTAAATATTAGGTATAGGTGTTCAAAGATTGTATGGAAACTAATTTTGAAGTTAGAAATCTGGGATGTACGATGCGAAGTTCCATAAAAAAATATAAGTATTTAAAAAATTGTCACGTAACTTAATGAGGCAGACCAAATTCTACGCGAGCGAAGCCGCGGGCAAAAGCTAGTATATAATAATTACTTTCTGAGAAATGCTCGACATAAAGTGACGGTGACCTACATCGGATAGCCGATAAACTATATTTACCAGGTATTCCTAGAATCAAACACGCCTGGGCTCTATTAACAATTCATGGATATTTTAAAAGCAAATCACAATTTGAATTCGATTTGCTTTTGTAACACACTGTCAGAAAATAATATACAGAGCTTAAAGTTCTATTGTATCCTAGAAAAAGTTGAAAGACGACACCAATACTCGTGTGTACCGCTCTGCACTGGCTTTCAAACTGTATTGGTTGTGTCGAGCACTGGAGAAATGTAGCGGAGTAAATCTTCAGGATTTCCTTTCAACTTGAAAACCACTGACAGACAGACGACAGAGCTTAAAGATACAAGAATATTGCAACGTAAGATTGTAAGCTTTATATTTTTGGCACGAAACTCAAATCATGGACGGATATTATCAGATTTGGATGTCAAACGCGAACGGCAAGCGAAAAATTGTGAACAATGGAAAAACGTAACCGAGTTAGCGGGTTTCGATTGGTTCGTTCCGCTAAATCGAAGATTTACGACTATCAGTCAGAACTGCTGGCTGCGTTTTGATATTTACGCAACAGAGGTAATAAATAATGGAGGGCGAAAATGTATTTGTATTCTTGAAAAGAGTAAAAAAGGTGCGCGTAGTATGGTTTATTGGTTCAAAGAGAGTAGGGTGGCGCGGCGACCGTGCAACATTTTTTTTTGCGAATTCTATTCGTTACTAGGCTAGAGATGGGTTGGCATTCTGACATAAAATATATTATTCTACTATATTTTTATGACATAAATAATCTGAAGAAGTGCTTTTGTAATCTTGTTTAGGCTTTTAGGATTACAGTTGTAGATTCATAACACGTAAATGGCTTCGCTTCGGGTCGTTGGGTTTGAATCCAGAACGTTAAAAGCAGTATATGAGCTAGATTCATAATACGCTGAAATAATAGTGCAAGCCGTATTATTATTATAAGCCTACCTTGTCTAGCTGCCGGGCAAAAACCTTTCAGCAAACATCTATACTATAATAAATCTGTAGAAGGGTCAATTCTGTACATTGAAAATATTGAAAAAATAAATAGCGGAGGGTGTTGCTGGATCGATACCAAACCCAAATATGTGATTAAAAAAAATTTTGTCTGTCTGTCTGTCTGTTTGTGCAGGCATCACGTGAAAACTAACGGTTCGATTTCGATGAAACTTGGTATAATTATTCCTTATTATCCTGGGCATAATATAGGATACTTTTTATCCTGGAAAAATACGTAGAAAAAGAATCTTATTTTTTAGTTTTATTCATAGACGTTGTTCTGTAGAACCGCGAACACACGTTGCAGTACCCGCAGTGGATTCAGCGCCGTAATATTTATAAGATGTCATTGTCAGAGTTACTCAAAATGGGGAAATAAACCATTCATGCGAAGACCGACATCCGCGCGGACGGAGTCGCGGGCGGAAGCTAGTTGAAAATAAAACAATGTAAAAAATCCAGGATAGTAAAATAATAGTAAAAAAAATAGTCGTGTTTTCTGTTACTACACTGCAAGATTAAAGTATTCTTTTACAATTCGGACACCCGGAAATTAAAATTACAGGCGTCGTCGACCTACATATAGCTTTGTAAAAGCATTTTTAGCTCGCTTGTTTAACACGTTCTCTGCAAACGAGGCTTAAATCGGCATGCAACGGACTCGCATGAAGCCAAATTGCACGCTCAGTTTTCGTGTAAAATGGCGTTAGGATATTATGGTCAAAATTGGCTTTTGCTGTTACTTCGCTAGCCCTCAATCCGCCATTTATAACCCTTCAAGCTTTATGAAAAATATATTAAAATTGCTTTAGTCTTCTCGAGGATTCTATTTATCACTGTACTAAAATTTATCAAAATCAGTTCAGTGATTTCAGCGTAAATGGTGAATAAAAAATAAAAATAACTTTTTCATAATTATTATCTTGATTTAGCTCGAGATTGGACTTAAAGACCACAACACGGATCGAAACCGAAATAGAAAAGCCGGTAAAATTAACATTCTAAAAATAAATATAAAAACATCGTTCCATGTAATGTAGTACCTACATAAAATATTGGAAAATCAACATTCCATGCGAAGCATCTTTACTTTGCTAGTATGAAATGTGTTTAGTGGTTGGCATATACCGGGCGGACTGTATTTCCGGAGCTCCCCAGCCTCCCACCTCCCCACTCTCCCCCCGTGATTTCCAATGGATCTCGACGTTCGTTTTTTGCCTCTTGTCCTCACTCATGCGGAACACATTATATACGAGTACGTACTTATTATACAATTTATTTTATAAATACGTTTCCGAACCATTGGTCTTCGAAATTGGTAAATAATTAATTTTCGAACGTTGATTTCGAAGTAATACTCGATTTAATATTTATTTATTTGAGTAATTCATCATCATGATCAGCGTGAAATATTAGGTTTATTTAGAAATCTGTTTCTATAATCATTTTGATTGGTTATATTCTGAATATTTAACGGGAATATTAAGGTAGTCAATATTTGATCGAGCCTACTTCAAATTCTCTCTGTGTAACATTAAATATTGACGGTACTTAAATGGGTCTAGATTTTCCTTTTATCGAATATGTGGGAAAACATTGATAATATCTAAAGTAAGACGCTACTCAGCGACTGTCTACAATTTTATTTATTTACCTAGACTGTATGTCTTTCTTTATTCGCTTTGAAGTCGGTTCTTTTTATAACTAAGTAGTAAATAGAAGTCGGGAGAGGAATCCTATTAAATTAAATGTTATCATGTACCTCAACGTCGAGTTTTATTCAAATTGCCGCAATTCTAGTAATATTAATTCAACATCTAACTACTACTCACGTTTCTACAAATATCTAACATACATAATAAAGGTGGCTAACTAAGTAAATTGAATTTTGCCGCTTTTTCATTAACAGGAGACATATGTGCCTCGACTTTGACGGTCGACTCGAAACATGTCGCGGCGACATATCGTCCAACATTCTCGTGGTATGTCTCCGCAATTCCGTGGGACAATGTCGATCGACTCACATTGGCCAGTTTCTACTAGAGACAACTTACGACAAGTTGCCCGACCCGTAAATGTCCCGCACGACATCAGGCGACTTTCCACGAGACACGTGAATTTCGTATCGAGCGATAGAGTCGCGGAACAAATGTCCCCTAGTGAAAATGCGGCTTATCGATTACACGCGGTGTCGCCCGACTTCGACTACAATGTCTACTTGTCGCGGGACTTGTCAGAAGTCGACGCTAGTAAAAACTGGGTTATCTGAATAAGACGAAATCGAGCGACATTGCCCACATTGTCGTAGGTATATGCCATTTAAAAGTCCGACAACGTATCTCTGCAACATGTCCCCTCGTGAAAACGCCGCTTTAAAAGTAAGTATATTCAAGAAATTAAGGAAAGTATTTTCGAACATTATCACCCAAAAATGAAACATCGTCATAATGTGATTTATTCACACGCAGGGGTATCAAAAGCGCGAGCTTGCCGAAGGCTGAGGCGCGTAATTGAATAACATGTGCGCAACCCCTGACAAAGCCTCTTAACACGAAGACAAGGCTCGATTAAGTCGTCTTTTTTATTGTTTCGGGTACAATCAGATACACAAACCGTTTTCAGTGACGGTTTAATTTTAGTTAAGATAGTTAAGATTCTGTAACTTGTGGCTTTATTTATTTTGGTGAACTGCTTCGTGGCGTCGGTCCAGTGGTCTTAATCGCGACTGCTCCGAGCATGGGTTCCTAGTTCGATTGCAGGGCCCAGCGTTATTGATTTATTATTCATTTAATAATTTTGCAATAGACACAAAGTCCAGGTTTGTGCTCAGTGGACGGCAATAAGCTCGCGTGATATTACGTAGGTATGAAAATATAACTTACGAAATGTGGGTGTACTATTAGATACACCGTTTCCTAATCCTTCGGGAATTGTAAGCGTAATGTTATGTATATGTTTTATTTTGGTTAAGACCCAAGGATAGACTACCTCTTCTTTATTATCATTTTTTTTCACGTGGTTCTTTTTAAAATCCTATTTTTTAACACGCTTTTATTAGCTTGACCTGTATGTATGTATGTATGTATGTAACGGAATCTTTTAACTTCATTTTCGCCTACTTCCAGCAGTCTGATTAACTTGAATTTTTGCACAGCGGTCAAGGGCCGATGACAATATAATAATATCATAAATTTTATTTTAAAATCCCCCTCTAAGGGGGTGAAAAGGGGTGAAAATGTTTGTATGAAAAATCTTATTCCTTAGGTTTATACACTTGAAACTTAGTACGAATATGAGTATAAGTAAATAAAAAAGATGGACATTAATAGTTTTTTAAAACTACCCTCCATTGGTAACCTACACGATGTTAAAGTTTGTATGGGAAAATCATAAAGCGCTAACTGATGAATTTAAAATTCAGTATATATAAATTAGATCAAAAATAATTAAACACGTGTTTTTGGGTTTTTCGAAAATCACCCCTCAAGTTAGTAAAAAGGGGTATTCAAGTTTAAAGGGAAGGATCTAAAATCGCTAAACGTAGAATCTGAATTTTGGAAGGTAGGTGCGATTCATTATGTAGGTGATCACTAAGAAGGGATTTTGCGAAAATCTACCTATAAGGGGATGAAAAGGGGTAAAAACCTTTGTATGTAAAATCTTATCCGTTAGGTTTATAAACTTGAAACTTGGTACGAATATGAGTAAAAGTAAATAAAAAAAAAGATGGGAATTATTCGTTTTTTAAAACTACCCTCCTTTGGTAATCTAGACGATGTTAAAGTTTGTGTGGGAAAATCATAACGCGCTAACCGATAAATTTTAAACTCAGTATATAAAAATTAGATAAAAAATAATCAAACACGTGTGGTGCGTATAACCTGCAGAAGTTGTAAATTTCAGCTAAAATCACACGCGGATTGAGCCTAGATTATTAGAGCAATCTAGGCTATAATTGCTGATTCTGTCATAAGCAGTTGAAGGCAAAAAAAAACTACGCAATCGGGAAGAAAGGCACAGGAGATCGTCCAATTCATTAATCGTACCACATACCTTGACCAGCGATCCCAAGCGCGCGCAGGCGACGGCCACGTGTCCGCTTTCGGGATGAACAGCTCACAGGTCTTTTCTGGATACACTATGCTGGCCAGCAGTACACAACACTATCATAGGTCTGGGGTAGGCTGATAACAGTTTATATAGGTTCAGTTCAGGGGTTTTAGGGCGCGATGGGACTAATTAGTGTCACACATAGCATGCGCATCCATACGATCCCAAGGTTAGAGCGAGACTACTTATGTCGGCGCGGCGCGACATGCGCGCGCGCTGCACAGCACGATGAAATCACCGAATCAACGATATATGGCACAGATTAAATAAATTAGAACAGTAAACCAATGCCTCTCAATCGCCATTAGGTGATGTAGAAAGATATAAAGAAAACTATAAGTTACGAAGCGTAACCATTTTCCCCGGCTTGAAAGTTCCCACTTTCGAAACACCAAGGAGAAATAAATAAAATTGCATATCATCACAACTCCACAAAGGCTATAAGAACGGTTGCGACTCTAGATAACAAGTAAGAATACTTAAACTAACTATTCTACGCGATAACTAAATCTAATACTGCACATTGGTGCACGGTAAGACTTAATATTAAGGTAACTAAACTTATTGCGTTGGCAAAGGGCACAACTTTACTACCGGGCGACTCCGAAGGATCCCGCTTTGAGTCTTAACAGATGCGACTCTACAAACTCCGTTTTTATCGGGAAATATTTCGTGAATTACTCCTAACGGCCAATGCAGAGGCATCACATTGTCCTGCATGGAGACGACAACCATACCGACCCGTATTGGATTGGAAGGAGTGTTCCATTTTTGTTTGGATTGTAGGGTGTGCAAGTACTCTTGGCGCCACCGCTTCCAAAACGATTGAACCATCTGATCAGTCAATTCATATCGCGAAATGAGATGTAACCGTTTTTCATTAACTTCGCGAGCGGGAAGAAATAAAAGAGGTTTCGTATGCAAGAAGTGCGCCGGTGATAATGGAGTGGGCTCTGACGGATCTGAGCTGATCGCATACAGAGGCCTCGAGTTTAGTAAAGCTTCTACTTGAGTTAGCATAGTGTTAAACTCGTCAAAGCTAAGAATTTGCTGACCGATGACTTTGCAGAGATGCGTCTTGACACTCTTCACTTCACTTTCCCAACAACCACCAAAATGTGGAGCTCTACAGGGGATGGTTTTGAGTGTGATTCGATGCTTTGCAAGTTCTCTTTCCCACAAGGGGTGATACTCTTTAGCCAAGAAGTGGTAGAGATCTCGGAGATAGGATTTGGCTCCAATAAAATTGGTAGCATTATCCGTGTAAAGACACTGAACCGGACCTCTACGCGCCAGGAAGCGTTTCAACGCAGACAGAAAGTTCTCTGTGCTAAGATCTGAGGCAATCTCAAGATGCAGAGCGCGAGTTGTCAAGCATGTAAAAAGGCAGATGTACGCTTTCCTGGCCCTTTGGCCTCTAGCGCGCACCGACGTGACCAAGAAGGGTCCCGCGTAGTCGCAACCTGTATGAGAGAAAGCCTTAGGAGCCGACTCAACGCGACAACGTGGTAAATCTGCCATTATAGGAAAGGTAGGTCGTGGCTTTGCTCGAAAGCAAATGTTACATTTAAAGGTGATGTGACGTGCAATACGTCGCGCGGACAGGATCCAATACTTTTGTCGTAAGAGCGATACGAGCAAGGTTGGACCTGTGTGGAAATTTGTCACATGATAGTGGGAAACTAAAAGTTCCACTATGTGATCTTGACGCGGAAGGAGGATCTGATGACGAGAGTCAAACTCTAGCTCAGAGTTTGCTAGGCGACCTCCAACGTGGATAAGTCCCTCGTGAAGGAAGGGACTAAGCCGTTGTACTGGCTTAGAGCACAACTCATTGCGGGCTAAACGATCGAGATCAGATTCAAAGTGAATCCTCTGCACCGATCGCCACACAATAGCTTCAGCGAACTCTAAATCAGACGCGGTAACGGGCCCGCTAGGGAGCCGTTTGATAAACTTATAAACTAAGCAAATAGTTTTTAAATACTTAAACCAGGACGAGAACCTGATAGAGCAAACGTACAAAAGGTTGTCAGAAGGAAGACTTCTGTCAGAGCATTCGTGCGAGTGTACAGGTAAAGCCACGGGCTTCATTTCTGGAAGCTCTTGCGACTCGCCTGAAACAAATGGTTTTATCGGCCATTCAGCGCGTGGAAGTTTAAGCCACGACGGCCCATTTAGCCACAACGGATGATGCACTAATTGGGCAGGCGTTAAACCGCGAGAGAGGCAGTCACTGGGATTTTCAGACCCTTTCACATGGAAGAAGTGATCTGCCGAAAGATTCTCATGAATCTTAGCAATACGATTGGCTACGAAGGTGTGCCATCGATGCGGTGCGGAATGAATCCAACTCAACGTTACAGTTGAATCCGAAAAAGCTACGACTACCTCAATGGCGTGTCGAGCTGCGAAAAGGTTATATACTCGCTTTATCACATTTGATAAGAGGAGTGCGGCGCATAACTCGAGACGAGCTAGCGAAACGACTTTCAGTGGCGCGACTTTAGATTTCGCACACACCAGCGAGACCACGATACTACCGTCAGGTCTGACAACGTGGGCATAAACCGAACCACCGTAAGCCTTCTCACTAGCGTCGGCAAAACCGACGAGTGAGAGTCTACAGCGTTCTACGACGCCAACATGTCGCAAAAATCTCAATTTAGAGATGATTGGCAGTTCAGATTGAAACTGTTCCCACAGACGAACAATGCGAGGTGGTGGGACGTCATCCCATCCAAGTTTGACAAGCCAAAGCTCTTTGATGAGAAGCTTGGCGTATAAAATTATCGGTGCAACGAGGCCCAAAACGTCGAAAAGACGTGCGATGGAAGAAAGAATATTCCGTTTAGTGCAAGTGCGAACATCAGGGTTAACCTGGAATACGAAACAATCCTCGTCAGGGAACCAACGAAGTCCCAGTATTTTCTGGGTCGGATCTTTACTGAGGTCCACGCTCTGTGAAAGTCGTAATGACTCTGGAATAGTCCGAAGAACATCGACACTGTTGCTAGACCACTTCGTCAATTGAAAATCACCGAGAGAGAATATTTTTATTAGTTCACGAGCCGAGTCTATAGCTAGCGCACTGCTAGGTATAGAACTAACTATGTCATCTATATAAATATCTCGCTGCAAAATGTCCCTGGCGAGAGGCAACCGTGCTCCTTCATCCTGACATAACTGTTGGATAGTGCGAATAGCTATAAAAGGACTACACTTTAAACCAAAGGGAAGCACTGAAAACTGATAAATTTGAAGTTCTTCTTCCTCGTTAAACCGATATAAGATACGTTGTAGTGAACGATCTTGCGAGCGTATACCTATACGTAGGTACATAGATTTGACATCTGCGGAAATAGCGACACAAAAAAGCCTAAAATTTAATAAAATGTTGAAAAGGTCAGCCTGAAGGACTGGACCTGCGTACAGGATATCATTGAGCGAGGTACCGTTATCTGTACATGCACTGGCGTCTAGAACCACACGCAATTTGGTGGTCACCTTATCCTCTCGAATGACAGCATGGTGAGGAATATAGTATTCCATTTCTCGCTCCTTACAATTTCGTTTGGGCAACATACATTCAGGTACGATATTCTGCACCAAAGAAATATAATTGTTCTTTAGATAATCCCGTATGACGTCATCATAAAGAAGCTTCACGTTAGGAAGTGATTTAAGTTTACGTTCAAGACTATAGAATCTCTTGCGAGCCATATTAAAGGAATTTCCCAAGGCTGACGCGTCTGTTTTTAGTGGTAAAGCTGCAACATACTTGCCATTTGAAGCACGGGTAATTGTGTTACAATAAAACTCTTCACATTGTTTATCATCCATACTCCCAATGGCTGAAGCAGTAACATCTTCAATCTCCCAAAACTTACGAAGATCGAAGTTGTCGACAGAACTTGCAAAGAAAGACAGAGTGTCAGTTGGAGGTTCGATGATAGGTGCTTCTCCTAGAAGTATGTAGCCGAGCACTGTCTCCAATGCGTCGGGACAACCGGGTACGCTGGTCACTTGACCAGGTCGCAATAACTTAGCGAACAGCTTGACCCCAAGTAACATATCAATATTACCTGGCACACCCCAGCTGTCATCCGCGAGTAGTTTAGGATCAATATGATTTAATACGGACGTATCTATAGGACCCAGTGGAAGCTGTCCGGTTATTTGATCCAAAACTAAAGCGTCTATTTCATACTTAGGCTGCGAGCAAAACCGTGAGCTGAACGTAAGATTCACCGAGCCGCGAACGGGCTGCGACGTGCCACCAATACCACGAACGGTAGTTATCGAGTCAGTATGTATAGTTAGACCAAGCATACGGCAGCAACGCGATGTCATATAATTCTTTTGTGACCCAGGGTCCAAGAGACATCTAACCACCACGGCCTTACCCTTCCTACCCGCCACCAACACCTTGGCAGTAGCCAGCACCTCCGTACTACGTATGGCCTGGACTTGAGCAGAAGAATGCGTACACAACGCCACACGATCGGAAGCAGCTGGACCGGCCGCAGAAGCGGAGGTGGGGGCGCTAGCGGGCGTCGGCGCAGGGGCTTGCGTCGATTGCTCGAAATGCAATAAGGAATGATGCTTACCGTTGCATTTCCTACATGTTGACTTAGATAAACACTTAGAGACAGTATGTTGGCTACTTAGGCAATTACCACATCTGTTATTGTCTTTTATAAACTTAAATCTATTATCGACGTTCAACTTTTGAAACGCTTTGCACATAAACAAGTGTTTATGCGTGGAATGACAAAGCGAACATTTAGTTTCAGTAGCCACAAACACCTGCGATTCTTTAGATGAGGCGCGGAGGCTACCTGCGGGTGCGGACTTACTAGCCGCAGGAGAGGTGCGATACAAGATTTTTACTTGTTCACGAACAAACTTTACAAAATAATCATAATCTAACTCCTGTTGATTACGAAGCGACATTTCAAAATGTTTTGCGATATCAGAGTCTATTAACTTAAGACCCAAATGAATAAATATAAAATCATCTAAGTTATTTATTTTCAATTGTTTCAGTCCCGCAACAGTAGAAGTTAATTTATCGAAACCCTTTTCAATATTAGCGGGTGTCGATCCGAACGATTTCAATGAGAACAGCTGATTTAGATAATTAGTAGCGAGCGCGCGAGTATCTAGGTACTTAGCGATAAGCGCCTCCCACACAACAAGGTAATTATTGCCAGAAGGTACAATACCTTCGGCCACATTCCTAGCCTTTCCCTTCAAACAACTCAACAGATAATGAATGCGATCCGAATCTGAGAGATCTGCGTTAGTATGTATAATACGTTTGAACGTCTCATAAAAGAACGGAAAGCTCTGAATATCACCGTCAAAGGTAGGCAACTCGATTTTAGGAACCTGTATATGGTGAGCAGTAGGGCTCGCTGACGGGCTAGGTTTCTGGAAATCATTTGACTCAGTTAATGAAGATAAACTAAACTTTATTTCGCCGACCAACTCATCAAATGAATGCAATGCGCCATAGCTTACTTCACAGGTTGGATCCAATGTCAAATTGAGCATATTTATCTCGTCCATTAGTCCATTGAATTCACTACGCAATCCATCAATTTGTTTTGCCTGAGCGATGAAAGCCTTGCGTAATCTTTCAGTAGTTAAAGATTTAGTTGAATCCAAAATCCTTTGAACCCGCGCAAAATATGCGTCACGTTTACTTTCCAATAATCTAAGTTTAACCTTTTCACTCATTGTGAACAGAAGTTAAATATGACACAAAATAATAATATTAAACCAACTTTTATCTTCTACGCAACCCCAGTGAGTGAGGTAAGGGGCAAATGAAACCGATAACTCAATTAAGATAAGTAACTTAAGATAATAGTACGGAACGAATTTTCCGTACACGCGAAACCCTAACAATATTAAATTGAAAGGTAAACAAATATAAACTACCAACGCTTCAACCGAGTGCACGTAACAAAACCTAATATAAATTAAAATAGTAAGCACGCCAAATATCTTATGAACGTACCCATCTATACTATATCTATGATTAACTCAGATATACCTACAACCCGATAATAGCATTTATGTTGGATGCGACGCGATAAACTTGTCTGCACTAACTTCTACTTGAATGAGATTAACTTACTCAATACAAGTAATATGAAGGTTCATACAGCTTCTGAGTTTTGAACTTAGAAAAAAAAATATAAACTTATTTTCGTAAGCGATGCGAGTGTATTCTTAACGAAATAACTTCGTAAGAAACAGTAAGTTTCCTCACGTTATATAATACGTATATTTTACGTTTATAAATGTGAGGTGCGGGTGTGATATGTATAATTATACGGCTATTTCCATTGAGGAGAATTAACGCGTAAAGTTTATACACATCTGTTATTTTACCTGAAGGTTTCTATCAAGAAATCAAGTTACCTTACAAAACAAAACAACAAGCGATGCGATGATAATATGGTTAATTGCAATAATTAATCATATGCGGTTGAGTCTCGCTATATAAGCATACCTGCTCGTGCAATACGAATATAACAGGCGTAAACCTGACGAACCTATACATGTGTTATTGTAAACAATCAATGTTATTCATTTAGTAATTTCGATTAGTACCAACATAATAAGTATGTAAAAGTTTCTAATGCGTAACTAAATTTAATCGTGGGTACGCGAACAAAGTTCAGAACTAGAACATTCCACAGTCAACGTACGACGATTTATACCCACTACCCACAATTTTTACAACCGATCAAAAAATATGTAATTACGCCGAAAACGAACAGATTTATAAAATAAACGTATTTAGCGATATGAATTAACGTTGATATTTAATTAAATGTATTCTTCGGAGCTTTAAATAGTGAGCTTAAAGATTTAAATTAAGAAATGATTTGACGGTTGACCTATGGCAAACGCAAGGCAGTTTGAACCTTATTACCAAAGCATTAGAGATGAGAGTTGTGTGACGATATGCAATTAACATTGAAAATTCCTAACTTTTTTTTGCTCAAAATCAGACTTTTAGGACTTAAAAATAGGCCGTAAAAAGGCCCAAATTTAATACATCCGGCTCGAAGGACCAAAATGGTGCGTATAACCTGCAGAAGTTGTAAATTTCAGCTAAAATCACACGCGGATTGAGCCTAGATTATTAGAGCAATCTAGGCTATAATTGCTGATTCTGTCATAAGCAGTTGAAGGCAAAAAAAAACTACGCAATCGGGAAGAAAGGCACAGGAGATCGTCCAATTCATTAATCGTACCACATACCTTGACCAGCGATCCCAAGCGCGCGCAGGCGACGGCCACGTGTCCGCTTTCGGGATGAACAGCTCACAGGTCTTTTCTGGATACACTATGCTGGCCAGCAGTACACAACACTATCATAGGTCTGGGGTAGGCTGATAACAGTTTATATAGGTTCAGTTCAGGGGTTTTAGGGCGCGATGGGACTAATTAGTGTCACACATAGCATGCGCATCCATACGATCCCAAGGTTAGAGCGAGACTACTTATGTCGGCGCGGCGCGACATGCGCGCGCGCTGCACAGCACGATGAAATCACCGAATCAACGATATATGGCACAGATTAAATAAATTAGAACAGTAAACCAATGCCTCTCAATCGCCATTAGGTGATGTAGAAAGATATAAAGAAAACTATAAGTTACGAAGCGTAACCAACGTGTTTTTGGGGTTTTCGAAAATCACCCTCTAAGTTGGTGAAAAAGGGTGATTAAGTTTTAAGGGAAGGCTGCGACAAACCCAAAACTTGGCATAAATAGTTTCCCAATCAAATAAAGGATGCGTAATTATCTATATTTCAAAAATCAACCCCTAGCGGGCGAACATTGTAAAATCAGCTTGTCTTTTTTTTTGCGTGGTAAAATCATCAAATGTGTCCTCCCACCCAGGGCAGAGCGGGAGGGACTGTCAGACTTGTACTGACTAAAATCCACGGTGTCCTTCATTAGCCCTTTACGTACCGGGGTTACGGTGATGGGTAAGTCCCGCGACCCCGGCAGGCTTTGGCCCCCTACAGGCCCCGTCAATATGCTGACACTCCTTGAGGCGCGCGTGGAACACAACGCGCCGTCGACCCGGGCATGGTCCATGGTCGGGCTGCGAGTCGCCCATTACTCGCCGCCCGCATGCCCGCGCCTACGGTGGCCGGAGATCGTCTTGCGACGTCCGACGCCGTGGGCGTCTACCACTGCGGCTGGGGTGGAGGGAGGTCGCTGTTCTCTCCCTCACGCGGCACGCCTCCTCCTTCGCGAGCATGACTGCTTCGCAGAAGGAGGCAACCGCTTCCCATTCCGTCTCGCCCCGCAGCATGGCCTCGACCAATGCCGGGCGCGAGAGGTCTCCGCCTATCGCCGTCGTGAGGACACGGCGGTGCTCTGCCCAAGCGGGGCAGTCCTGCACCGTATGCTCCACCGTGTCCTCCGGACGATCCTCGCAGTGGTGACACCCAGGCGTTTCCTCCTTCCTTATCCGACACGGGAACCTCCCGAATTTCCGTGTCCGGTGAGGACCTGCGTCATGCGGAAGGTAAGGACGCCGTGACGCCTATCCAGCCACTCCTCAAAGAGGGGTCTTACCGCCGCGATTGCGGCGTGCCCGAAATCAGTTTGTCTTCAATAATATTTCGGGTTCGAAGTTAGAAACACGCGCTGACGAAGTCGCGGGCGGAGTGATAGTAAAAAATATATTTAGATTAGTGAGCATGTTATCGCCGATGAAAATGTCATTCTCTGTCTTTTGCTGCCGATTGGCTCTCTTCTGCATACGGCCTGTTCCTCTCTCTGGCTTCTCCAACTTTCAAAAGACAAATTTCCTTATTGGTCGCTGCTGACGATTGCTGCGCGATCATCCGTTCTCAATCCTCGAATTTTATAATTAGTCACTGCTAGCGAAATAGTGCGCGCGCATCCGCGCTTGCGCATTTAAATTTCTTTATTTCTTTTATTGTCGTCTTGAGACTAAAAATTCAGAAAATAAATTATAGTTTAAAAAAACTAAAAAAACACGCTTTAATAGCAATCGAACTAAAAAGTAGAAAATAATTTTTAAGTATAAGAGAGTTTGTGTTACTGCAATATAAAATCCAACAATCAATTATCATAATTAACTTAGAATAAGATTAATATAAATATTAAGATATTAACAAACATTCAAATAAAGTGAAAAAGCGTGGGGTGCTCAATGATATTTTTATAATAATTCTGATATTGCAAACAGTAACTAATAAAATGATCATCACATTCGATATCAAGCACCCCACGCTTTTTCACTTTATTTGAATGTTTGTTAATATCTTAATATTTATATTAATCTTATTCTAAGTTAATTATGATAATTGATTGTTGGATTTTATATTGCAGTAACACAAACTCTCTTATACTTAAAAATTATTTTCTACTTTTTAGTTCGATTGCTATTAAAGCGTGTTTTTTTAGTTTTTTTATTTTAAACTTATTTTTGCCTTATATAACTCTTGTTATTACTGTACCGTGGGTGCGTTTACAGACATAGAAACTCACACAAACACCCGGACCCGGAACAACTACTTGTAGGTCTGGGATCGAACCCGCGACACGCGGCCGTTCAGTCCATTGCTTGTCACTAGCTTGCTGATGCTATTGATTTGTTCAAAGGTTGGCAATAGTGGAGTCATCAACACAAGGAAAAAGATAGAATCAATTTTCTATTAATAGTTATTGAAGTTTCTGATTTCACAGATTTATCTCCTTAAATAAATTCATTAAAACTCGTAGATCAGAGATGACAGAATGAACTATATGCAATATTTTATGGTAATAATTCATGAGCAATATCGTGAGTCGCCGAGTCTTTGCATTTCCGCCGGAAATCGATTCGCGAAGTTCCTTCCGTGTATTATTATCTATTATGGAGGATTTGTACTGAATAAGCTTTTAACTAGATTTTGTACGTATTGAAATATTTGACAAATACGGAAGAATATCACAGGATATTGTGTAAGAATTCGTTTAGCCCTGTATTTTCAATAACATGGGACTTTTTGACTGTGTATTATTCTTAAAGGTTGCGTGCTTGTCTAAACAGTATACCGCGGCCCTGGAACGCAAACGGTAACTGAAGAAACAGGGTAGTTTTTAGTCAGTACGAGTCTGGGTCTTTTTTTTTTAACGATAGACTCGCATTTGATCACTGTTTCGCTTGATGGTAAGCGACAATGTGGTCGACGGTGAAGCAAGCTTGCCTAGAAGTAACCTGCCCCCCTAGCCAAGTCGCAACAAGTCGCAAACGATAATCGTAAACAACTTTATACCCCAGAGCCTAAAGTTGAAAATCTGTTAAAGATTTTTAAGCGTTAGCGACAGGAAAGGACGAAAACGCTATGCAGTCTTCACTAGATCTTCAACTTTATACCGAATCACATAAAGTTGAAAATCTATTAAAGCCTACTTAGCGTTATCGTTTGTTACATGGCTACAGGCACTGTTCACTCTTGACTTATAGACAGTGTATTCATTTGACCAGCTAAAAGTCTTTTACCTTGATAGGTGGCTTTTTTTTCTTTTTAAGCGATGATGAAAATACCTAGTGCATATCCGAACTGTCCGGGAAGACGGCTGGGTTATGTGGGGCTTGCACCCACTAAAAACACCGCCGTAAGCCTGCACTTGCCGTCATGGATGAGCCGTGAGGACTGCTACGCATGACTTTCACGACTAACCCACCGCAGCCCGCTTTCGGGCACCAACTCTTTTTTTTTGTTTTGGCAGGAGTGGGAAATCCCTTCGGACACCTCGACGATCTCACGGAGTTTGTGAGACAGTCGAGGTAGTGCGGGACTTGAACCCGCTAAACCCACTCCTGCTCTGCTTGCCCCCCTGACATAGTCAGAGACCTTTTTATTCAATTTCTTTTAGATACTGTACTTTAATTTAGTTTCTGGCTGAGTTTACGTTTGTTTAAAATTTTTAAGAATATTTGCAACTTTATACTTTAAACGGTGCAAGTATTTGGAGAACCCACCCTGCCTCGTTAAAATCTGTGTGAGTATGCCGGCTGGTTTTATTTTCTTTACGATGCGGTAGGCGTCGGTCGCGTTTGGTAGGAACATTTTTGTTGTAGAGGCTGTTTCTCCATCTTGATACCTCTGGTTCCACTCGTCAAGCGATCTCAGACGAATCTGTCGCTTGGCGAAAGAGACTGGGCAGCGATCGTAGTTCGGCTTCCTTTTAGATCGGAGTGCAGCCTCCTTGGCAAGATCGTCGGCGCGCTCGTTGCCCTCAAGACCGGCGTCTAGTAAAGTGTCCTCCTCCCTGACCCGCTCCGCCGCCTCCTTCTGTGAGATCACGTCCTCACAGAAGGAAGTAACTGCTTTCCACGCTTCTTTGCTGTCGACCATGGCCTTTAGCACGGTTGGCAAAGAGAGGTCTGCCCCGATTGCGGCTGCGAGAATATAACGCTGCACTACCCAAGCAGGACAGTACTGAAGACTTGATAGGTGGCCTGGTTTAAGCTAGTTTTGACATAACCTTTCAAACCAGTCTGGCTACACCAAGGTATGTTGTGTCTTTCCTTTGAAGAGGTTTGAATACAATTAGTTAAGAAAAACATGAACCCATTTCAGTTCTAGTTTCCTTAAGTCCACTGGAAGCAAATGGCTAGTAAGAAATAAAAAGCAATTACGAAAAAAGAAAACCTTAAGAACTCCTTCGTTTTAGAGGTAATTAAGCCACAGCTTACTTCAACTTGCACTTTGTTCTCTAAGTTAGACATTATTATATAGTTTCTTCACTTACTTATAAGTAAAGAATATTGTAGCTCAAGTTAAAAATTAAACAAGGTAACCATAGATAAAGAAAAAGTTTACCTTTTAAAACTGCACTTTGTACAGAAAACAACTGTTGCTACGGCGTAGCTCGTAGCTTGCTACGTCGGCTACGCTGGCGTAGCAGATAACCGACCACGTTGCTACGAGCAAGTGCATTAAATTTATTAGAAAGCTTTGTCTAATTTTTTTTGGAAACGTTCTTTCGAAAGTTTTTGTTGTAGTATGCGTACCTGCATATATTTTTAAGTTGATTTTTATAGTTCGAATGCATCATTTTCAAGTGTCATTGATAGCGTATTTTTTATTATTAGCGAGATAATTATCAATGATGATCCCTTCATAACTATTTTGGGAACGACTGCCTGTCTGACCTCCACAACCCAGTAGCTTGATAAGACTGCTTGTTGAGCTTTTGACTAAGCCCTTTCGTACTGGTCGCGGGACTTACGAATTACCATGACCCCGGTACGTAAAGGGCTAGTGAAGGACACCGTGGATTTTAGTCAGTACAAGTCTGACAGTCCCTCCCGCCCTGCCCTGGGTAGGAGGACTCATTTGATGATTTTACCATGATCAAAAAAAAAAAGCCCCTTCGTACTGTTAGGCGGCAGCCGCTGATTGTCTTTAAACAAAAACTGCACCAAGTTCTTTTCATGGAGTTTATTGAGATAAGATTTTACAGTCACGTTTGGAACCTCACTTTTCCTTTTTACGGAATTTAAGACGCGGGAACGCGGATTGGTTGCTAATTTGCTACTGAACTGTCCGCATGGACGTAAACGTTTTTATAGAAAATATTATGTTTGGTCAGCAATTAGTCGCGTACAAGTTATGAATATAACATCTCCCCCCTTAAGATGGAGCTTTATCCCAAATGATTAAGCGGAATCGAGAAAAAGAAGAATGAGGTTTTACAGAATTTGAAAATTAAAATTAAATATTGAATCTAGTAAAAATAAAAACACATAACCCAAAGAGGAATAAAATAACCCATTAAAACTAAGACATGATATAAAAAATATTAAAATTATAAGATAACTATAGAAAATTAAAAACACAAGGATTTATCTTAAAATACCCATAAGCATAAATCATATTAAACATTCTATAAACTAAACTTAAGACTATTGTAAAAAATATTAGTTGTTAAGATTTCTATTTGATGAATATTGATCATTATCACTAGAGGAATGTTCCGTCATTTCAATAGAATTGTTTACCCTGTGTTCATGTTGTACTGACCTTTTTGTATTACATAGATTGAAGATTGGGATGCAACACAATGATTTTCGGGTTTTATTATTAACATAACATTTAAATAATTTATACAGAATTAACAAAAATATAACAGTAACAATTAAATACGTGAATCCAGAATAATAAGTTGCATATTTAACAAAGTGTGATTGCTCTTGAAATTGATTTATCTCTAATTCGAGATGGTCTAATTTATGAGATGTGTGCTTTAATGAATCTAGATCTATATTACTTAAAGATAGTGGTGAGAGTAAAGGAATACTTTTATTAACTATATCTTTGTTACAACAATCATCCTTTATTATATCAAAGTCAATTACAAAATTATTTTTATATTCAGAAGTTGAAGTAGTTGATGGAATAAACTGTAAAGTTTTAGAATAACCAGTACAATCAGGAGTTAACTTTAACAATCCGGTTCCAAGAATAGAATAATCTTTCATGTCTGTTTTACATTTTACAGTTAATTTATTTGGATTTGATTGTACATAAATCCATTCATCACTATGCAATCTATGCCAAATGTCAATTTGACCATACAATAATTTATAATCACACTCGCTGGGTAATGACAATACTACTTCTGTTAACAACTTAGTTTCACAGGATGGATTAGAATTACTAGAATAAATAGTTGACAATTGACAAATTGAATAATCGCTACTTATCTTAAGACATTCTTTGACATTGATACTAGATAACATTGCATAATTCAGTCTATCATCTGTGATAGCAAGATAAGGATTTGTTGGGTGAATAAGGGCAAAGGTATTTGGATTAGAATGATCAGGTGGAGTAGGTAATGGAATCAATTTATACACATTATATTTAATAGTTGAGATAAGAGGAATTTGCATGACAAACACAACTTGTTTCTTATTTATGTTTGAGCGGGTTTTATTTCATTGGTATGGTATTTCACGTGTTTACGATTAATACAAATAGTTACATTATGTTTACCATTAATTTTTATTATTTTATAAGGACCTTTCCAAATCGGGGATAAGGCTTTTCTAAGTCGGTGATGGTATTTTACATATACCATGTCACCTTTTTTGTATGTAACACTACGACTAGATTCATCATAGTATCGCTTTGAAGTTTCTTTACTGTTTAAGATGTTCTCTATAGCTTTCTGACGGCTAAATTTCATCCTATACTGTAGAGCGCGAACATATTCGTGATAGTTGTTAGTGTCATTAGCACCGTAAAGAGAATTTGGGATTATCGGTTTGTAACCGTATAAGAGTTCAAAGGGAGTGAACTGAGTAGTAGTATGTGGAGTAGTATTGTAAGATAAGAGAGCAGTAGCTAAGTAACAGTGCCAGTCATTCTGATTTTCATTAACGAAAGATTTCAGGTACTCTTTAAGAGTAGAGTGGCTGCGCTCTAAAGCTCCGTTTGTCTGCGGATGGTAAGGCGTAGTGAAGATAGATTTTATTTTGCAGATTGCTGTTACTTGTTTGAAAAGATCAGATGTGAAACATGTACCTAGATCGGTAAGTATGGTTTTAGGGAAGCCAAATAGTGACATAAAATGTATTAAATTACGTGCAATTTCGTCGCTAGTTGAGGAAATCATAGGATAAGCGCAAGTAAACTTAGTTAAATCATCTTGTAACGTCAAGATATATTTAAATTTCTGAGAACCAGCTTCTGGGAGAGGGCCTACAATATCTAGTGCCAACCTTTCAAGAGGTCTAGTGCTAGTAGAGGTGATTTCCATAGGAGCTTTGTTGGATAGGCGTAACGGCTTATTCGTTTGACATAATTTACAATTTTTTACGTAATTTTCGATATCTGAACGCATTGATTTCCAATAATACGATGCTTTAATACGACTCAGCATACGCTTCATACCCGGATGTCCAGCGATAGGTGAATCATGATTTTCCTGAAGTATCTTAGGTACTTCAGCTGGATTGGGGTAAATAATTTGATTTTTATAAATATGAATTTTAATATCAGTGTTATGAAAGATAAAAATAAGAATGTTATATATTTTACTGTAAGAAAGCTTGGAAAAAGGTTCACTAAAGTCTGATATAGCGAGCTCGGTTTCATTTGTATTTTGATCTATGATTGAGTTGCGTAATTTTATTAAAAGCGAATAAATCGTTTTGTAATTAACTTCTTCGTAATGATGAACCTTAGTGAATAAGAAATAGTAATGCTTTCCGTTGGAAGATGTTGTAAATACCGAATTTGATTCGCGTTCAGTTGCAATTATTTCAGAAGAATTATTAATTTGAGAAAGAAGATCTTCACAGTGTGGCATGGAATTATCGAAATCTAACGATGTTGGACAAGCTATCAATTTACATTTAGTGAGTTGTAGAGCTTGCGAGTGTTCCTCAATGGTTGTGTTAGTAGTAGGTATGGATTTTGTGAATTGCAACTTTAAGTACTCTTCATAAGATTGATTATTCAGAGCGTTACTACGCGTTAAAGCGAGTATCGGGTGACGTGATAAGGCATCCGCGTTTGAATTAAGTTTGCCTTGTTTGTAAACAATCTCGTAGTCGTATTCTTCCAGCTTTAAGCGCCAGCGAATGAGTCGACTACCGGGGTCTTTGACATTAAATAACCAAACAAGTGGTCTGTGATCGGTTATGATTTTGAATTTGTTACCGTAAAGATAAGGGCGGAAAGTTTTAACGGCAAAAAGAATAGCTAATAACTCCTTTTCGGTAGTAGAATAATTTCCTTCGGCTTTGTTGAGTGTGCGAGATGCATATGCAATTGGCTTATCTTTTCCAATTGGGCCTTGTGAGAGAACCGCACCTACGGCGTAATTACTTGCGTCTGTAGTGACGAGAAAGGGTTGCGAGAAATCAGGGTATTGGAGCAAAGGAGCTGTAGTTAATTTTTCTTTTAAAATATTGAATGCATTTTGTTGTTCTTCATTCCAATGAAAAGCGGTGTCCTTTTTTATAAGGGAAGTTAGAGGTTTAGTGAGTTTTGAGAAGTTTTCAATAAATCGACGATAATAGCCGATGAGACCTAGGAAAGATTTAATATCTTTTGGATTTTTAGGAACAGGGTACTCGGAGACAGCTTTCACTTTTTCAGGGTTTGGAGAAACACCTTTATCGGTGATAGTATGACCTAAATAATTCACTTCACGTCTTAAGAATTCACATTTATCGGGCTGAAGTTTTAAGTTAAATTGACGAAGTCTATCGAACACGAGTCTTAGTTTTTCTATCACTGCAGTAAGGGAACTTCCATAGACAATACAGTCATCTAAATATACATAGCAATGAAGACCTTGAAGTCCGGATAAAACTGTATTCATAAGACGTTGGAAGGTTGAAGGGGCATTTTTTAACCCAAATGGCATACGAGTGAATTCGTAATGTCCCGAGGTTCCGTTTGTGTTAATAACAGTAAACCCAGTTTTTTCTGAGTCAGCTGGATTTATATTAATTTGATGAAAGCCTGATACTAGGTCAAGAACACAAAAATATTTGGAGTGACCTAACTGGTCTAAGATGTCTGAGATTAGAGGAATAGGATAAATTTCGTTTACAGTGACGTCATTAAGTCGCCTGTAATCAATGACGATTCGCCATTTTCGTTGTCCCGATGCGTCCATTTTTTTAGGTACCACCCAAACTGGTGCACTCCAAGGGGAGTTAGACGGCCTTATGATTTTTTGATCGAGCATCTTTTTTATTTGCTTATCTACTTCGTGTTTATGACACTCTGGAAAGCGGTAGGATTTTACATTAATGGGCGGTGCATTACCCGTATTAATTGAGTGCTGAATAGCATTAGTGCAGGTGAGAGGGTCGCCCTCGAGGTAGAATATGTCACTGAAATCAGCGCAGCATTCTAATAAGGCTTGTCTCTCCTCAGAGTTAAGATGATCGTATCTGATTTGTTTAAGGACGCGATCACGTCGATCAGACGCAGATAAAGAGACTGTGTGAATTGTTTCTTGAAATTGACGTGATTTAGAAAAGTCTATAGGAGTAAGTTTGACTTTAAAATCATGAATTTGAGCATCAGATTCAGTCGTGTTTAAAACGGAAATGTTGACACGATTATTTTGTTTAAGTGTCACAATGCAATTTGCTAAGTAGACACCTTCGCTTACAACGTGATCTAAAACAAGCGCTTCGCGTAAGTTGTGCAATTCCGAGGGGTCATTTGACACCATACATTCAATTACGGCTTCAGAACGTGCCGGTATGATGTATGTTGGTTCATTGAATAAAATAGGTACATTATGTCCGCAAAGATTCATGTATTTAGAATTATAATCTATATTAGCGCTAAAAATGCGTAAAAAGTCTGTACCGATTATGCCGTCATATTTAAGATTTAGTTCATCTGTAATGACGTGGAATTTGTGTTGTAAGGTATCTTTACATACTTGGAACTCGAATTGAAATGTGCCCAAGGTTTCGTTATAAGAATCAGCATTGTTTATGCCTTTGAGCTGAATTATTTCATTGCTGAGTTGGGGTTTACACGACAAACTCGATTGCTTCACGATACTGACACTAGAACCGGTATCGATGAGGAAACTAAGAGGTTTTTTCGAATATTTAGTAATGAGATTTGTAAAAGGCAGAGACACTTTGTATTTATGTATACTTGTTTCGAAAATAGGCATTGAAACTTTTGAGTTATTAGGCGTTTGTATATGATTTTGAGTCTCATTCTGAGGCCGTGTAGATTTAGTAGAAGGGAGGTGTATTTTATTTGAAATATTATTATGACTCAGGTTGTTCTGAGATGTATTATAAGATTTAGTAGATTTAGTAGAGCATTTATTTTTAGTAAGACTCAGGTTATCCTGAGATGAATTATAAGATTTAGTAGATTTAGTAGAGCATTTATTTTTAGTAAGACTCAGGTTGTCCTGAGATGTATTATAAGAATTAGTAAGACTCGATTGTTCATTGGACAGTCGAGATGAGTAGGATTTAGTATGACTCAGTCCTTGATTACAAGGTTCCTGAGGTGGAGAAGATTTAGTACGTGGAATTGTGCCGTTTTTACTTTTAGACTTCGGTAGGCACGAATCCGAAATCATTCTTCGTTTAAATCGTTTTTCTGATCATCTTTAGATTCATTAATGCAATTACATTGGCAGCAATGAACACGTGCATCGTTATTCAATGCGTTGGAATTAGCAGAATTTCTTTGGCTTTGAGTGTCTTCAGGTTGCGAATTACGCAAACGATGTTGATTATTATATTGACGCTTGCGACATTCATTAATCACGTGTCCCTTATTTTTGCAATATGCACAAAATTTTGAGTTATAATTGGAATTTTGTTGACCTTCTCCGTTACCTGAGGATGAAGAGGATGATAGATTGGGAACGTGATAAGATTTTTGGGATGGTGGATTGGAAGAAGTATTAGAATTAGGCTTTTTCTTAAAGCACTCATTAGAGGTATGACCTTGCTTGTTACAATGAGAACAGAATTTGCCAGTTCGTTGAGATATACGCGTTAAGTTGAATAATTTCTCTTCTTCCACCGCGTGAGTCACGGCATCGTTTAGTGAAGAAGGATTCCGACATCGCACTATATTAGAAATGTTAGAATTAAGTCCTAATATAAATGTGTTTAAAGCGAGATCTTCCATAGCAGCTATTCTGCCAATAAGCTCAGCTGGATTTGAACATGAGTAGTGAATGTCTGCCTGAATACGTGTTAGGCAGGCTTCAACTCTAAGAGCAAATTGCGTTACGGATTCTGATGTTTGCTGTTTGCAGCTTTGTAAATCTACTAATAAATGAGAACTGTGTTTTCTTTCACCAAATGTGGTTTTTAGAAAACTTTTTAATTCGGACCATGTCGTAAATGTTTTCAGACTGCATGCTAGTTGTGCTTTTCCCTCTAATTGGGATATTATATATTTGCATAATATACCATGCTGTTCAGGTGCTGCTAGTGATATAGCATTGTCGCAATTTGTTAAAAATGCTGGAAGAGTCTCTCGATCACCTGAGTATGGCCTAATGAATTTCGTGAGAACATTTAAGGTGACTTTTTCTAAAGATTCTTGTTTTAATGACATTATGTAGGTAGGTAGGATGAGAGGATACACAGATTTACACACAAAAAAAAATAGAAAGTATTGTATTGTATTGTATTGTATAACGGGCTGGTATCCGCAACTCCACGTCAAATGCGCGTATTTTGCGTGCGGGTGGGAAAGAAGTTATTCGATCCACCCCAGCTCCCCGAGGAAAGCCAGCAGCGCCTTCGTGTTGCCGACGATCTCGTGGAGAGTACCTGGGTTACCGAAGTACTTTGCCCTGTATGAAGCAATTTCAGGGCAGTGTAGGAGCACATGACCTGCTGTCTCGTCCGCCGCCATACAGGCTCTGCACAGGGGGCTGTCTGTGATACCTAGGACAAAGAGGTGTTTATTAAAGGAGCCGTGTCCTGTCAGGACGGCTGTGATTGTTCGTATCTGCTGTTTGGTTAACCTGAGCACGAGTTTGGTGAAGCGGCCATTGATGGCGGGTAGCGCCTCCTTGGCCTGTCTGCACTCCGCCTGATCCTGCCACAGGCAACGATGTAAGTTACCTGTGCGTTCCCTGACTAGAGTACGTATGTAGCCGAAGGGGAGTGGCACTATTGGTTCGGGTCCCACCGCCGTCAAGCCAGATCCCCTTCGAGCGAGTTCATCCGCTGCATCGTTGCCTCGGGAGTCGCTGTGTCCTTTGATCCACTGAATAGTTATGTTGTTATGCTCACCTACCTGGTTTAGGTTCTGGTGGCACTCGTATATTAGACCAGAGTTAACCGTGTGGCTGTCAAGTGCCAGCAAAACGGCCATGCTGTCTGATAGTATACGAATTGAGTGGTCCTTCACCCCTCTGGCTGCAATCGCTGCCGCCGCCAGGATAATGCCCATGCATTCTGCCTGGAAGACTGTGTTGTGGACCCCCAGTGATCTGGCAATGCGGATGTTGAGGTCTTCTGAGAAGACTCCAGCACCAGTGCCGCTACCTGTTTTAGATCCGTCCGTGAAGATCCGTAGCTCCGCCGGGGTCAGCCCCTCGCATCGGTGGTCCTCATGGAGCTGGATTTTGTATTTCTTATCAAAGATAAATTGTTTGGGTACCCGGTCTTTTATGGCCTTTGCCATGGGAAATTCCTCATAAAGTCCCTGTAATACCGAGGTGTGTTGTGACTCTCTCTTACCCCAGAGTTGTATTGTTTCGAGACGGACCGCCGCCAATGTCGCTTCTTGCTGTATGAACAGGTGGAGAGGAGGGAGGCCCAGCATTGCTTCCAGAGCTGCAGTAGGCGTAGTCCTCATACATCCTGTTGTCGCCATGCAGGCCAGTCTTTGTATTCTTTGTAGCTTGTTAGAAGCGGTGGCTAACCTGGTGCGAGGCCACCATACCACGGCTCCGTAGGTGATCATGGGTCTAATGACTGTACAGTAGATCCATAGTATGATTTTGGGGGATAGACCCCATTTCTTACCTATCATCCTCCTGCATTGCCAGAAGGTGATGCAGGCTCTGTTTAACTTGTTGTCTAGATGGCTGCTCCAGTTTAGCTTGTTGTCCAGGATGACCCCTAGATATTTGACCTCATTGGCTAACTGGAGTTCTGTATCAAATAGTTTAGGTAGGCGAAAAGGTCCAAGCGATCGTTTCTGAGTGAACATAACCAAAATGGTCTTTGTGGGGTTCACTGAAAGGTCGAAGTCCCTGCACCACCGCTCTACTATCCTTAGCGCTTGTTGCGTTAGATTGCAGATAGTCCCGGTGACCTTCCCCGAGATGAGGATGGCGAGGTCGTCTGCGTACCCAATTGTATAGAAGTGGCATGCGTTGAGCTTGGTGATGAGGTCGTTGATCACCAGGTTCCAGAGGAGTGGAGAGAGTACCCCTCCTTGGGGGCATCCTCTGGCTAACATGGCTACCTGCCTGTCTTCTTCAAGGCGAACCACTCGTTTACTTAACATATTAGTAATCCAGTCTACTAGTACCTGTTCAACTCCGTGTCTGCGGAGGGCGGCGCTAATGCTGGAGAAGTTTGTTTTGTCGAAGGCTCCTTCGATATCGATGAAGGTGCCCAGGCAAGTGGCTTTTTGATGAATCGCTTCCTCGATCCGGCCGACCACCAGGTGGAGAGCGGATTCAGTCGACTTACCCGAGCTGTATGCATGTTGGTTTGCATGGAGTGGAATTGTTTTTAGGGCCCCATCCCTCAGCTCTCTCTCGCATATCTTCTCCATGGTTTTCAGCAGAAAGGAGGTTAGGCTGATAGGTCGGTGAGATTTGGCGTTGGTGTAGTCACTCTTACCTGGCTTGGGTATGAATATGACTTTCACTTCCCTCCATCCTTTAGGAATGTATCTGAATGCCAGACATGCTCTCATAATGGGTACTAGCCTTTGAGCGACGGCAATTCCTCCCCACTGCAGTAGTGCTGGGAAGATGCCGTCCGGGCCAGCTGCTTTGAAAGGATGGAAGCACCGGATCGCCCATTGGATTTTCTCCAAGGTGATGACGGTGTGGGTGTAGCGCCAGTCATTGTCTGATGGTGTTTGGTTGATATCGGTCCAGTTGATTACCTGTGCGAAGGCGCATCCCGGGAAGTGAGTTTCTATAAGGACGCGCCTCGCTTCTTCAGGTGAGGTAGTGAGTGTTTGATCGGGCTTCCGGAGAGTGACGGTAGCAGGAGCTTCCTGCTGCGCCAGTATTTTCCTTACCCTGTTTGCTTGTTGACAAGATTCAATGCTTCCGCAGAATTTACGCCATCCCATGGAGCTTCTGAATCTGATGCATTTTTTGTAGCTGGATTTGGCTGCGTAGTACGCATCCCAATCCTCATCAGCACAAGTATTCATGGCTCTATTGAGCGCTTTCCTTACCTTACCGCGTTTGCGGTCCAGCTCTGCGCCCCACCATGGTTGTTTGCCCGGTGTTTTTGGCGGAGTGGTTTCCGGGCATGCGGCTTGGTAGCTGTTTAGTATTGCTGATGTGAGGCCGTTGATGTTCTCCTCAATCTGTGTTGGCCCCTCATACGTCCTCAAAACGCTACAGGGTGCGAGTATGGCCGTGAGGTGCCGTGTGTAGGCAGCGCGGTCTGTTTTCCGCGGATTGCGTCTTGGTAGCACTGGTGATGCACAGGTCTGGATATCAAAACGTATCCACCTGTGATCTGAGCAGGAGGCCTCTTTGGAGACCTGCCAGCCCGAGACGAGGGTCGCTGCACCCTCTGTGGCTAGAGTAAGATCAATAATCGTCCGGCTGCGTCTGGTAACGAAGGTTGGTTCAGAGCCGGTGTTTAGTAGGGTAAGGTTAGTGGAGAAAAGATAGTCAACTAAGGTCTTACCCCTGTCGTTTGGCGTGTCCATGCCCCATAGCGGGTGGTGTGCGTTGGTATCGGCCCCGATGACAACCTCAAGCCCGGCGTTCTCGCAATAACTCACAAGGCGGGCGAGGTCGTGAGGGGGCGGTTCTTCAGCCTCAGGCATGTAAGCCGAGGCCAGGACAAGTGGCACCTCCATGCCATCACGCTGTATGTATATCTTTATTGCTGATATGTCTCTGCAACAGAAGTCAATTAGTGACTGTGTCTTGATGTTGCTAGTTACGTAGATGCACGATCTGGGTTGATCATGTTCTGTAGTAACTAGAAGCTTACCTCCAAGATTTGTTAGTCCTTGGATGCGGCCAGCTCTAATCCACGGCTCTTGGATCAGGGCGATGGCCGAGTGTTGAGCCTCCATCCACTTCCGCAGCTGAGCCGTCGCGGTCTGACTGTGGTGGAGGTTTGCCTGTAGGACCTTACAGGCCGATGAAGGGGACGCCATCGTTGGTCGAACCCTCTTCATCCTCCTCCAGGCGCAACCCAGCAAACAGGTCGCCCTCGTCGAAACCACCCTCCCCCGGACGCGAGACCGGTGACAGCAGAATGCTATCATCCGGCTCCCCATCCGACAAGATGACGGTCTCCACGGTGGCGGCGGCAGAGGCGGCAGATGTGCTCGCTGCTGCAGTTGCCGCTGGTGGGGCTGCGGATGCAGCCTCCAGTGCGGTGTCGGTTGCTACCTGGATGTTTGCTAGGGGAGGATCTACCTCCGCCTGTGTTGACGAGCTCCAGGAGTTCGTCGCGGGATCCCAACCCTGAGGGACGTCGCCGTAACGGCCGTTTGGACCCCGGAACTTCAGGTAGACGCGCCCCACACCAAATGCGAGGCGGCGTCCAGCCTTCATAAGGGTCGGTATTAGGTCCTCAGGGATGCCGACCACCACGAACCAAGCTGAGGCTTGTTTGTTGGCGTGCAGAAGTACCCAACGCTTGATGCCGGCCCAGGGGTTCTGGTAACTTAGAGCACGGCCTAAGAAGGTCGGCTCTTTAAAAACCCCCTGCTCGTCAGGGATGACGACGCCGCATCTGACACGCCGCTCGATGTCCGCCTGACTCTTGACCACTAGCGAGCTGCTAGTGGGAAGAGTCACGCCGGAAATCGTTTTCCTTAGCCAGGCCAAGGTTTCGGTGTTGTCGCACCAAAGTTTGAGGGCTCCCCCGGAGTACTGAGGCTTCGCATTGAAGATCGGTCCCGGTTGGCTCTGTTCGTCAGAGAGGCACTCGACGAGGATCTGCGACTGGATGGCAGCCAGAATTTTGACCGATTCCTCTTCGGTAATGTGGCCTCTCTGTTCGCAGGTGACTGCGACGTTTAGGTCGGAGCTAGCGGCTTGGGCGTAGCTCCGGTTTTCTGACCGCTTGGAGTGGTCCAGGCGCGGCTTCTTGCGCTCACCACGAGGGGAGCTTGTGTCGTTGAGCTCGCGTTTCGCTGTGGCTGGTTCACTCCTAGCAGGTATGGTAGTGCGTGGTATCTTCCTCGCGCTGCACGTTGGCTGGCTGGGTCCTGGGCGGCTAGTGCCTGCCCCGGTCTGCGAGCGCTTGCCTGCGGAGAAGGATACCTTACCGCCGTGTTGTTTGTCCGCGCTAACTGCGTTAGCCGGAGTGTTGTTAGCCTTACCTATCTGCTGGGCTAGTATCCTGTCTTTTTTAGACGGCCGGTTTCTTCTCCTGCCCCGTCCAGACGGGGCCGTGAGACTCGGACCCGTAGACTCGGCGCGCTGGCCGGTCCGGGCGGGTCTGCCCTTCCCACCGCCGCGCCTGCTCACCTGTACCTGCCAGGCTTGCGCGAACGCGTCGCCGGTGGTACAATCCTGCCCTGGTTGGCTTTTGACAGCCAGCGAGGGGGGGGAGACTTCTGGGGGCGGATGGATAAGAGGCACCCTGCCTCCGGGTTCGGTGTTGGAGGGAGCGGTACTGATCCCAGGCAGCGCCGCTATCCCTTGTTTAATCTGGGATTTAGTTTTGGTCGTGGCCACGGTTTTCGCCATGGCCGGACCTTTACCCGCACTGGAGCTCGCAGCAGAAGCCGCAGAGCGTCCGGGGGTGAGAGAGGTGTCCACGACCCTCCTCTCGGGAGTTTCGGCTAACGCCTCCGCTCCGGTGTGTTTATGTGATGTGTGAGTGAGTGTGTCGTGGTTAGATGAAAGAGTGTGTCGTGTGTGTGTCGGGAGTGTAACTGTTGTGTGTGTAGATGTGTGTGTTGTGTGCGTGTTTGTGTGATTAGGCCTTTTGTTGTCCATAGTTTCAATTTTGTGTTTCGTCTCTCTGGCTTCCCACCCTCCACGGAGCCCGCACCTGGGAACGTCTTGCTACAAACTAGCTCGATCGTTAGGACTACCAGAAGAGATATAGGAGCGCAAGGCTGGCTTAGGGTGCGACATCCGGTGCTTGATCGGGTTGGCGTAGGGGGGCCATCCCCTATGAACTGATCAACCCTCACTTACACCGTCAGCATGACCTTTGCCCACCACGGTGATCATCCGAGGATGACCACAGTGGACCCCACGCTCCTCGCCGTGCCCCTCTAACGGGACACAATGGCCATTTCCCTACCCCCGGCTAAAGGGCAGGGCTACCGTTTTGCCTGAAATCCAGACCAAAGGGGGCGTGTTGCCTCACGGACGCATTACAGCCAGCGCCGATCGGCTCAACCCCCCAGGACTCCTTCATCCCTGCTTACGGCGCTCAACTGCGCAGGTCCTAGCGCAGGTGACTGTTACCCCTACACGTCAGCAGTTAGTTTAGTGACGTGCCTGCAGCCTCTTAGTCACGGAGAGCTGCAGTTAGGAGACAGAAAAGCGCCTGGTGGTTTCTGTTGCGTCTATTTCTTAAGGAATTAGACCAAAAAACGGGGCGGCAACCTCGAGAAGGTGTACCCACCAGACTTGCCTTGAGGATCTACGTGACAGTAGCACTCACCCTCAAGACCCCGCCACCCTGCTCCCTCTGATGGAGGCGCAGGGTAGGTTTGCATCTATACTACCAAGCGAAGCAAAAGCAAAGCATGTCGTTGTGCAACCGCAAAATAGAAAGTAATACAAAAGGAATAGAAAGTGAAAAAGTTAGACTACTTACAGAATTAGCACAGTCAGGAGCATTTCACTAATGAGTTAAAATTAAAGTCCTGGGATGTGGTACTGGGTGGACACGACACGTTGGCGCGACCAAGGACGGTCACGTGGCGGGCGGCGAATAGGATCACGTGGCTTGCTTGTAGGCGGTGCCTGGACAGAGACGCAGGCACAGGCAGATGATGGTCGGTGGTGAGTAGCAGTAGCAGAACTTGACCCGAAGAGAAGATGGAGAGAAGAAAGTAGAGGTCCAGGTGTGGCAGTGGTGCGGGCTCACAACGCAGGCGGAGGCTTATCGTCGACCACAGGTACAGGTCCGGCAGTGGTGCAGGCTCGATGCAGGAGGAGACTTACTGTCGACCACGATAATGGGCAGGTGGCTGATGCGGGCTCAACTCGAGGGGCTGAGACTGAACGTCGATCAACTTGACAAACGCGACGACCACGGGTTCAAATTTCGGGGTTTATAGCGTAAACCACTTTTCGAAATCGCACTTCTGACACCAATGTTAGGCGGCAGCCGCTGATTGTCTTTAAACAAAAACTGCACCAAGTTCTTTTCATGGAGTTTATTGAGATAAGATTTTACAGTCACGTTTGGAACCTCACTTTTCCTTTTTACGGAATTTAAGACGCGGGAACGCGGATTGGTTGCTAATTTGCTACTGAACTGTCCGCATGGACGTAAACGTTTTTATAGAAAATATTATGTTTGGTCAGCAATTAGTCGCGTACAAGTTATGAATATAACAGTACGCAACGCGACGTAAGTCTCCGATACCTTACGACTTTGGTATCCAGGTAACTATCGCAATATAAATCCTTGTAGGTTGTGGACGAAGGGGCTAACAGTAACGACTGTCCAAGATCTACAAATGACAGCTGGGACCAACGGCTTTACGCGCTTTCCAAGGCATGGAGGGAACTCGCTTTGATAGATGGTCACTTGGCCACCCATTCACAGACCAACCTCGGTAAGCTTAGCTTAACCTGGAAGACCAGCCTGTGCGGCTATAAAGCTTTTGTCAAACAAAAAGGCGTGACGAATGCGAAGCGTGACGTTTTTATTTGTAATGTGTGGAATTGTTTGAATCCAATCACATTGAAAAGCGAAGGCGATCCGATAGCGTGACAGAACTATCGGACTGACGTCTCGCTTCGGTTCGGTATCGCTTCGGACTCGCCTGTCTGTTTGACAAAGGCAAAACTGTTTAGCCATGAACAATACACAATAATGCAAAAAAAAAACTTAAATAAGTTGAACGTTATGTGTTCCCCACAATTTTCACTTGTTTACGTTGGCGTTGCTCCCATGGCTAATGGCACAATGTTGCGAGCTCCACCTATTTGGCACCGTCCACCAACAGGAGTAATGGAATGTTGCCGGCCCCTGCTTGGTTAGTTACATTCATCTGCTGGAATTATTGTAGCACCAATTCAACTGGGTATGCAGTTTACTGGGTTTTCAATTACTGTTTAATTCCATGGTTTTGATATTATATGGGTTCTGAGCATTCGCCGTTTCTAATTTTGTTGAACTGAACAACGAACAGAGCCAGCATAGAATCAAATACTGGTACAATATTTCCGTACGATCTTTCTAGCAAACGCTCTAGTCTAGTCGATGTCGCCAAAAAACATTTTTTTCAGCAAGGTTTCCGTCTCTATGAAAACGGTAAAAAAGTCATGTCTGTTGAATGGGAACACTCTTAAATATTTATTGTATTCTGTTTATAAGTATTTGTTATTTATTATAGCGGCAAAAGAAATACATCATTTGTGAAAATGTCAACTATCTAACTATCACGGCTTATGAGATACAGCCTGGTGACAGACTGACAGACGGACGGACAGCGGAGTCTTAATAATTGGGTCCCGTTTTACCCTTTGCATATTGTTGGATAAACTAGAGAGTATTGGGATTAAAGGACCTGCACTTGAATGGATATCATCCTATTTAGGCAATAGACAGCAACGTGTCATTATTAGTAAAATGAACAGTAATAGAGACATGATACCATACTCATCAGAATATAAGCAAAATAAATGTGGCGTTCCGCAAGGAAGCGTGCTTGGTCCAATATTGTTTCTTTTATATATTAATGACATCATAAAAATAACCAATCATAAATGCATATTATTTGCCGACGATATATCAATCATAGTGACATCAGATAAAAAGAAAAACAAGACTGACCATGAGTTTGACATAAATAATACAATAGACAATTTACTGCTTTGGCTTGACATGAATAATTTAAAAATAAATTTAGATAAATCCGTTTACATTCAATTTAATCAATCAAATAATAATAAAAACAATATAAAACTTAATATTAATAAAATCGAAGAGGCAACCCATACAAGGTTTTTAGGTGTAATAATAGACAAAGATTTTAACTGGAAAGAACATGTAGATAATGTAAGCACTCGAATCAATAAATTTGTATACGCACTGAAGCAAGTTAAAAACGTAACTAACATAAAAACAGCAATTATGTCATACTACGCTTATGTTGAGTCGCTACTGCGATATGGTCTCGTAATGTGGGGTAATGGTACCAATATGGATAGAGCGTTTATCGCACAAAAAAAGTGCATCAGAGCAATAAGTGGTATTAAACCTGATGACTCATGTAGACCAATGTTCAAGAGGTTTGGTCTGCTACCTCTACCATGTCTGTATATATATGAGGTATGTATATTTGTAGTTAACAACAAACATTTATTTAAATCAGCAAATGATGTAAATCCCAGAAACAGACGAGATCCTCATAAACTGGTATTAAGTGATTTGCCAAGACTTGCGAAATACAACAAAAACTGCCCTGCAATGTGCGTACGTATTTATAACAAAATACCAAGTCGCTTTAAAACATTGAACTCGAGAAAATTTAAGATAGAATTACACAAGTGGCTTATTGAATGTAATTTTTACAGTTTAAGAGATCTTATGGATGTGAAATGTTGATTCCTTTTGTTAAAATATAAATTTTTGCATGCTATGTTATATCTTAGCGAAATATGTTGAGCTACTGTAATAATATTAACATCAATGTATACCATGTTTTACGCAAATAAATGATTTACTTACTTACTTTACTTTGTGTATGGAACCCAAAAAAAAATAAGTCATAATGTAATAATGCTTATGTTTAGAAGAACAGTGAACTACGACAAACTTTACTCAGCACAGGAAATGAACTCTAGACAGTTTTAAAACAGTCTCAATAATCACCTACACACACAATTGTTAACAAACTCCACATTTGTTACAGCAACAGTCGTCCCACAGTTGCGCAACTTCCGTCTCTGAACAATAAGCAAAAACACGCAAAAGTTAGAACGGTAGCATGTACTAGCAGCTAGGGATTCTCATACTATGCGCACGTCAATAATTGGAGCGGTTGTTCATGTATTTTTTTTTTCTGCAGCCGTGGTCTGGCCGGGCCCCCATTGTTCGAGCGCGGCCACCGGGCCCCAGGCCCCCGCGACCTCCGCGGGCCCCACCACCCCGCCCAACGTAAAACGGTTCGTATTTTTCATTGTTGCTTTAAAGCCTTATAGGTTTTGCTTTATTTATGCCCTTTATAACTCTCCGTTGAAGATAAATGCTGGGGTGATGTTCTGTTTTTGTCACTATTTAATGGTTTTGCTATGGAGTTCATCGTCGACGGTATAGGAAATGAACCATTGCTTTTTTAGTTTTTATTGGGGCACGTTCAGTTCTAATCGGATTTTTTTTCTTAAAATAGTGATTTATGATCCTGATGATTTTACTATATTATGTGACTTTATTGAGATTACATAACTTCAAATATATAGTTCAAACGTGCTGACTTTTAAGTTACACCCACTAACGCTAGAAATTAATAAAGGCTATCTTGATTGTAATCTTGATCCCAATATTTTTCTGTAACCAAAAATATCAAATTGGAAGTTACCGGTAAAGAAAACGAATTGGGATTTGAATTGAGATAGAATAGTAATTTTGGACGTTAAACTGTCAGTTATGACGTTATCAAGTCCGGTCTGGTCCATTTTGTGCTTGGAGTTTTTCGCTCAAGGTAAGATACAAAATGCTAGTCACTTGAGAGCATATGAAAGAGTAATATCGACAACTCTCAATAACCACTCTAGAAACTCATCGAACGAAGATGGCTAATGATTGATGGTATTATAACATTAGTTGAGATTATGATTCCAATCTCAGCATTTATACGGGCTTATCTGTAAATCATTAACAACCTTTAATGGGCTAAAAATACTTATAGTTAGAAACAACTTTTACTATGAAACCAACCCTTTTTTTACGTGGTAAAATCTTCCAATGAGTCCTTCCAACCTGGGTGGGGCGGAACAGACTGTCAGATTAGTACTGACTAAAATCCAACGTGTTCCTTCAATACCTCTTTACGTTTCAGGGTCACGGTAACCTGATACGGCAGTCCATACATTGTCAACGGAATAATATTCAATTTAGTATGACATAGCTTGTTTTTTATCTTTAATGCCTTTCTCAAACAGACAGGCGAGTCCGAACCGATACGAGACGTCAATCCGATAGTTCGGTCACGCTATCGGATCGCTTTCGCTTTTCTATGTGACTGGATTCAAACAATTCCATACATTACAAATAAAAACGTCACGCTTCGCATTCGCCACGCCTGTCTGTTTGAAAAAGGCTTAAGGGATAGTTTCATAGTAAAAGTTGTTTATAACCATAAGTACTTTCAGCCTATGAAAGGTTGTTAATATTTTACAAATAGCCCTGTATATAAACTTAATACGATTAATCCAATATCACAATCCGATTTGGATTATTGAAATCTGTCGCTACTATGCCATTTAATCATACAAAACTGCAAAAGCTTTCATTTTGACAGCTATTCAATATTCATTGCGTTGACCTACTTATAGAGCAGATAGATTTTAAAAACATGTGGGACATAGTCGTATAGTTATTGTTATATTGAAATAATAATTTATATAAATTCTTCTGTCAACGAATTTTAGTTTTATATGCATGCTAAGGACTTCCAGTCTCCATTTTTGGTATGGAAAATCATCATATAACTCAAATCATCAACAATTATCAGACCCGAACTGATTTAAAACATTCACATACCATCGGTTTTTGTTCGCGGTTTCGCTCGAATTCATTTATAATTAGATAAAGTACAAACAAAATTTTTTAAAGTACTTATTACCGATGACGTATATATGTTCAATTTAAGGGTGATCAGTTCAGTGATTACGGTGCACGCGTTTCGTACTTTTTAAATTTACATTAAATAAAGTAAGGATGAGGATTTTAAAGAAATAAAATTATTTACCTACTTACTGTAAACGTGAATGTGGGTAATGGATTTGGTTCCCAAAAAATTAAAGATGCTTTCAAAATGAAAAAATCACAATATCATATAACGGAGCTAAAAGTTAAATCATCTCTTTTAAAAACATCAATGCAAACGTTGTTTATTTATAATTGGATTAACTTAATGGCTTTTAAAACCTCAACAACGATCAACCCTTTTAAAACGTCATTATAAAAAAGTTTAATAAAAAAAAACAAAAAGGTACGAGTATATAGCTTCACCTTTTGTTTTGTTGGGGGTGTATTACACCCCCTTCCTTGGGGCTGGGTTGACAAGGATTCAGGAAAACCGAGGAAAACTGGAGACAACCATTACAGTTTTTATTAGCGAGTCGTGTTGCTATTGACATTATGATGCCGCGATTATATGATGTCGACAGAATCTGTAAATGAAATAAAATACAGAGGTTTTTATATACTAAAAAAAAGTTTTTCAGAGGAAAATTAATAAGATTATTTGTCACTTATTACACTACGTTCACACTCTAGAAATATTGTCAATATACACCGAGACGCGACGCTGCGCTCGCATTTTAATAGCAACTCAAAATCTAACTTTATTTACAAACGAAACGATTTTCAGTACCTATCGTGGCGTCATGGCGCGTCGTGTCTCGGTGTGAACTAGTCCTTAGCTGCCATCGCAGTGGCTTACTGTTAGTATATTTGAATAATACAATTAGCAGGCTTAGGTTTCAAATCTAGACTGACAGCGGCGGTGTGAAAGAGACATGTATTGTCAGCACCTGATTATAATTTAGTGTGAACGCGGCCTAAGAAACAATTCAATTCAATTCATCTCCACATTCACTGAGCAGACTGTTAAACAAAAAGGCATCCTCCATTTTCTTCACTACTCGCACTTACGAACATCTAGCGCGGATAATACTCTAGCTAATCCAGTGATTCACAAAGCGGCGCACATTCATATTCCGGACAGGCACACGTGTCCGGACGCGTCCGGCACATGTCCGGCTTATCTCGTATCCGATACAGTTCGCGCGCGATCGGACCGATACTTATGACTTTATAAGTATGTGTATGTGCGCATACACCGTCCGCGCGGATGTCGGTCTTCGCGTGGATGGTTTATTTCTCCATTTTGAGTAACTCTGACAATGACATCTTATAAATATCTATTGGACCCAAATACGGCTAAGCCTATATAATTAAGGAGATTCGCGGTTCTACAGAACAACGTCTATGAATAAAACTGAAAAAAGAGTTTTTTTTTTCTACGTATTTTTCTAGGATAAAAAGTATCCCATCTTATGCCCAGGATAATAAGGTATAATTGTACCGAGTTTCATCGAAATCGAACCGTTGGTTTTCACGTGATGCCTGCATATACAGACAGACAGACAAAATTTTTTTTAAATCACATATTTGGGTTTGGTATCGATCCAGCAACACCCGCCGCTGTATATATTTCAATATTTTCAATGTCTGTACATTGCAATTGACCCTTCTACAGATTTATTATATGTATAGATAAGACAATATCATCGGTCTATGGACATGCCTACAACGCCTATACAGGCTAGCTTGAACCTTTGTATTTACAAAGGTTCAAGCTAGGTCATTTATTCGGAATTTATTGAACATACATAACTATAGTCAGCGGTTTCGCCGTGTTTTGAAAATTACCTCACGTGGAGCGCACGTTTTTCCAGGATAAAAGAGGCCTATATGTATTGTCCCTGTGCCAAATTTAATTCAGCTTTCTTGGAGCTATTGACTATAAAATATGCATACATTCAAAACGGCATGTTTAGATATACAATGTGCATGCAACCATCCATTTCGTATTTATAATATTAGTATTTTCATTGAATCAATGAATGACTTTTGCCCTATAGTATAAATTGATGGCAAATTGATTTATGTTACAACAAAAAAGTTATTTCTAATGTATCACAAAGAAGATTGCCACATTTTTTAAATTCCCAATTTTCTACGGGATAAAAGTAAAATATAGTTGGGTTTTCCTCCCCATCTGTATGCCGCATAGCAATGAGATCCGTGGGATTCATTGCTGGAAGGATCGCACGTCTTATATGGAAGCTATTTGCGCGGGTAAATAAGTTTTGTAGATTTCGTAGTTACCGAGAGTGGTATGTCGCGAATACAAACAATCTATCTTGCGGGAATTTTAGTAAAATATCACGTGTCAACCACTTTTAAGCCTTTGTCAAACAGACAAGCGATAGCGAACCGGACCGAGTCCGAAGCGATAATGAACCGATACGAGACGTCAAACTGGGTGCAGCGAACCGAGGCGTGGCAGTTGTATTAGCTGGCTTTTTATGAACAACGTCAAACAGAGCAAATACGCCTTCGCCACGTCTTCGCATCGGTTCGGTCACGCAATTAAATCGCTTTCGCTTTTCTATATGATTGAATTCAAACAATTCCATACATTACAAATAAAAACGCCTCCCTTCGCATTCGCCACGCCTGTCTGTTTGACAAAGGCTTTAGAGTGCATGTTATTAAGGAATAGGAGTACAGAAAACAATTGCTAAGGTAATCGATATAGGGGTCTCGGAATTGTCTTAAAAAAGCACTGCTACACTCCAGTGTATGCCAAAAATGCTAAAAACCAAAGTAGTTCAGTTGCCCTTTACGTTCCAACGTAAAGGGCAACTGAACTACTTTGGTTTTTAGTCAGTTGAGTCTGACAGTCCCTAACTCCGTACCTCTCCAGAGTGGAAGTACTAACCTGATAATGACAAAAATACTTTTATAACTGACACTAGCAATTTCTACTACATCGTGAGTGCATTTACAAGCGTTTAAACCAATATACATAAACACCCAGACTCGAAAAAACAAATTGTAGATGATACAAATATTCGTTCGTTGTGGGAATAGAACCCACGACACACAGCGCAATTGTCGGTCGCTCAGCGATTTCGCCAACCACTACAACAGGCTTATAGGTACGTAGTCTTGTGCACGAAAAGTCTATTTGGTTATATCAACTTCTCCACACCACACATCAATTGTAAATCTTTACATAGTCGCAAACACGTTGAAAGCTATAAAGTGTAATCAAAATTAAAGTGAAAATTGTATTTCAATTGCGGAGCCATTACCAACGACAAATACGCATATGTTTGAGCGGGATGGCTTTTAGAGCGGGCACGAGTTACCGCGGTGTACCCGCGATGACGGGTGTAACAGAATAGATATGCTACAGAGGCCAAGCTTTTTACAATCACGCAGCGGTTTTTGCAATGAATCGTGCATATTGTACGTTCAAAGAAGTAAAAGGGATTGACATGTACTTATACAATGGTGAATTTTCCAACTGAGTGTGGATGGCTTTATCCGAAACTATGAGGAATATCAAAAAAATACTGAAAGGATTCTCGATGCAGATTTGGACGAAAATTCAAACTAGATTTAAAAGTATGTATTTACGATGGATACCGTTTTATTAGATTATCGATGAAATCTATTGAATGTACTACAATGTCTTAATGCTATTCTTCCGTTATAAATAACAATAATAAGTCTTTCCATGCCACCTTTGACAGCGGCGACTGTTTCATCAACAATCTACTGATGTCTATCATGAGCTCTTCTGTGGCTAGAAAGATCACCTTTTTTTACCAATATTCATTATTTATATATCTGTTTCAAATAATACCTACAAAAATGAATGTTGAAGGAAGTGACAGGTGATGTAGATTAAAACTGATACCTCTGTTCACTATCTATTCATGCCACTGCCAGCTGCTGCTAGAACTACGATCTACATAGATAAAGTTACATATGGCGTGTACGCGTCCACTCAAACATTACCGTGGGAAAAAAACGTATTTGCTTGATGCCATGTCGGCTTGGTAATGAAAGGGAAATATTTATAGAGTATCTGGTTTTGACGTAACTGGAGTATCTATACATTATTTATTCGTAGCTATAGTGTTTGTGTCTATCATCGCTCAGTTTTTTTTTTAATGAAGTACCTATATTTTGGTTTGCACAGGACTAATTTATTTTAAAGAATTATATGTCTGTTTATTTATGAAGTTTTTTATTAAATAATTATATGCATATAGTGGCTTCAACATAACTAACTCAGCCACGAACTATTGATCAGAAAATGTACAAAAATAGGCCAAGCCAAGCCGCAGTCAACGGAGCCCCGCTGGGGGGGGGGGCGGCTCCTATATCTGTCTGCAGGTTTTAAAGGAACTCAACTTAACCAAAACCGAACCTCAGGGTGCCTTTAAAACTGAAATTGTTGCCGAGTTGTAATATTCGTGGCTGAGTTAGTAGTTTTATGGCTCAATTTATTATTTCCCAAATAAAAAATGTATAAACACTGTTACTTGATTTGGCCTCTTTGCCCTTGACTACCAAAAGTTAGCAGACCGCTGGTTTCAAGTTAAACGAAAATACACAACAAAATATAGAACCTACAGCCTGTCCTATCGTCTGTAATAACCGCTGAAGTTTATCCCATGACACTAAGACTAAAATCTATAAAAGGTAAGTACTTAGAGTGCACTTAGGAGATAAGTCACGCGTCGCATTAACTTCTGTGATCGACTTAAACTTGGATTACCTTCGGATAGTTTAGTGGATAAGTAAACAACAGGGAATAGGGGCTTAAAGACGAGTCTGAAAGGTGGTTTGTATGGGTTCCATGGAACTGTCTTTAGAGGCCGAAAGAATATGGTTTCTCTATGATTAATGAAAGAAAGAAAAAGAAAGAGGTTTTTATTGGACTCTCACATTGCAAAATCACAACATAAAATTAAACAAAAGAAAGTGCAGTAAAAAAAACAACAGAAAATAAATAAAACAATAATATTATTATCTCCCTTCTAGTTGTTGTTAGTTGCTTCGCCTGCTACAACTCAAAAATTATCCCACAGTACGTAACACAGGGATAAAAAAGTAACAGTCTGTGTATTAATCCAGGTTATAAACTAAATGTGTACCAAACATTAAAATTAGTGTAGTAGTTATTGTGTGAAAGAGTATCAAACATCCGTCCATCCTCACAAACTTTCACATTTATAATAGTACCTGCTGCAAATCGAAAATTATCCCACGGGAAATTCGGGATAAAATCTATCTTATGTTTTAATCGAGATTATTATCTGTGTACCAAATTTCATCTGAATCCGTTCAGTAGTTTTTGTGTAAAAGAGTTACAAACAAATATATTTTCACGTTGATGATAAAAGTAGGATTAGTTAGATCTTATAAAATAACACACACCTTACTAAGTTATCACTTTATAAATATCAACCTGTTTATTTCACGAACACATACTATCTTTGTACTTATAATTATTAAAATCGTAAATTAAGCTGGTTGGAGCAAAGTGAGCCACTGGCAATAGTCCAGGAAACGCTTGGATTAAACCAACAATTTTAGTTTTATTTTATCAAAGTTTCTAATGGTTGTATTATACTCGCGTTATGTACGATTTCAAACGAAAGCTTTTGTTTTTTAATCGTCGAAGTTTTATTATTGTTGAACTGTAAAACTGTATTTAAGAGCATGACTGAGTATTCAATTAAAAAAGCGTGCATGGAGTCGTACGCTTTTCTAATTTTTCTATGTCGTCCCATTTTTACTTGAAAGATGCACTACCTACTTAGAGATATTTTATAGAAATAAAAATGTGAACCTATGTTTATAGAACCTTATTGTCAAGATTGATTCGGTATACTTTACAAGCACACCATGGGTTTATTTACGTTGTCCCAGACCATTGCTCGTACTGAAAGGTCTTTCAGAATCGACTGATTAAAATCACCCTATTCCTTCTGATGCGCTTTGCGTACTACAGCTGTGGTGCCCTTTTAGAACAGTCCCAAAACCCCAGCCTTTTATTTATATAACGAAACTCCGCGTTTGACACAAACCCATGCTAGTCTACTTCTTTTTTTTTACGTGGTAAAATCATCACATGAGACCCACCCACGGCAGAGCGGGAGGGACTGTCAGACTCGTACTAACTAAAATCCACGGTGAACTTCAATAGCCCTTTACGTACCGGGGTCACGGTAATTCGTGAGTCCCGCGACCCCGGCAGGCTTTGGCCCTCTACAGGGGGCCACGTCACTATGCTGACACTCCTGCGCGCCTGAAACACAACGTGCCGTCGACCCGGGCTGGGTCGTGAGGTGGACGCTGTCCTCTCTCTTACACGTCCCGCCTCCTCCTTTAGTAGCATGACTGACTTACGAGCTACCGTGACCCCGAAACGTAAAGGGCTATAGAAGGACACCGTGAATTTTAGTCAGTATAAGCCTGACCGTCTCTCCTGCTCTGCCCTGGGTGGGATGACTCATTTTTCTAACCTGAAACGTATTGCAGCATTATTTAGACGCCTGACTTTGCAAACGGTTCATTATTGCGCGGTCCCTGTATCGGGTTCTGCGGTTCATTGGACTATGCTAACAGTGCAAGGCTCAATGAACGTGTTAGCTTGCTCGTTTTGCATATTGCCAGAATTTGAGGCTTGATTTTTAAAGATTAATGAAAGCCGCTGATGCAGTAACGTTCGTAAGGCTCCGGCTACGGTCGGAAATACTGGGAATAAAGGGAGATGATGGCAATTATGTGGTGCATTTATATCGGTTTCTTGATTAAGTAGGGTGAACAGGACGTAACCTTGATCTAACGGCCACCTACACAAGTTTGCGATAACTTTGAAAAATCGTATATCTTTTATGTAACGTTTTTTTTTGTCGTGGAAAAATCATCAAATGATTCCTCCCACCCAGGGCAGAACGAGAGGGGCTGTCAGACTCGTACTGACTAAAATCCGCGGTGTCCTTCAATAGCCCTTCACGTTCCGGGGTCACGGTAATTCGTGAGTCCCGCGACCCCGGCAGGCTTTGACAGGCCCCGTCACTATGCTGACACTCCTTGAGGCGCGCGTGGAACAAAACGCGCCGTCGACACGGGCATGATCCATGGTCGGACAGCGAGTTACCCTTTGTGTTACGTTAGATTATATTATGATTTTTTCTTCTTATTAGATTATTCAGGGTTTTCTATGTAAATAAAACACACAACAAATATTTTTTCTTGATAAAGTTATTTTTTTTATCATTTTAAACCAGTGATCACAATTTTTTTTTATGTTTATATGCTATAGTTAAAGCCCGTTTTCAGAGAGAACGCATTTTCCGTAGTGTGGGGCAACGTTTTTTTTTATAAAAGAAGTTAATCTCTTCTTGATTTCAATCTTGAAGCAACAAACGAGTTATACTTTATACACTCGCAAGCAAAAGTATGGCATCAGTTACTCCAATTCCGTGTGATCTTGAGTACTTAATAACTAGTTAAGAATATTGAGTTAACTATTAACTTTATAAAAATAATGAAACTCATTCAAATCACGTCATTATTTAAGGAGCTATCCCGGATCAATTTCAAGTTAGTGATTCCATACTTTTGCACGCTTTTTTTTTATAAAAATATTTTTTAAAGTATTTTTTATCAAATGAGTCCTCCCGCCCTGGGTGGGGCGGAAGGGACTGTCAGACTCTTACTGACTAAAATTCACCTGTGTTTCTTCGGATGCCCTTTACGTTCCGGGGCCGCGGTATCCTGGATTAAGAAAAAAGCCGCGACCCCAGCAGGTATTTGGGACGCGCCACCGACCCGGGCTTGGTCCTTGGTCGGACGGCGAGCTTACCCATTACTCACCGTCCGCAAGCCCGCTCCGCCGCTGTGCCCTCTGCTATTCAGAGGGACACGCGTTGGAGCGTTCACCCGACAGGCTATTCACATACGGGCAAACAAACCCCTTAGGCACACAGTGCCTAAGGAAGAGTTTTTGCCCGCATCCTAGGGTGCACCGGCCCGAAAAACTGGTCTTCCCCCCGGACGTATCCGAGAGGGAACTCCAGTCCACGGGCGCACGTGGAGGTTTCCTGTCTTAGCACCCCATACTTTTGCACGCTAGTGTATTTTCGACTATGCGAGTAGTGAAGATGATGACTTAGTATAAATAAATGTGCATTTTCGCACAGGATTTTCAACGAAGATTCGTACTTTCTAGGTAGGTATAATATGAACAAGTACGGACTTACCTGTACCGGTAACGTTCATTCACCCATTTCCCTGCATTGTGAGGTAGGCACAACCCGAGGGGTGAGCATTGGAGCGAAAGTTTCCATTTGTGAAAGAGTTTCTCTTAATGCAATGTAGTGTAGGTACAGAGTACTTGCTGGAGTACATTTACTGAATAGACTAGAATTTTATTTTTTTACTTTTTTTGGCCATTACAAGTATTCGCAACGTTTAATGGAAATTCGAACGAGTTCGGAATAGGCATGCTGACAGTATCAATAAATTGCAAGTCTTATTAGTCCATCAGTAAGTTTTGAAAAGTAATGTTCACGTATTTATTCTTTTGTTCAATAAGGCCTTTGTCAAACAGACAGGCGAGTCCGAAGCGATACCGAACCGATACGAGACGTCAGTCCGATAGTTCTGTCACGCTATCGGATCGCTTTCGCTTTTCTATGTGACTGGATTCAAACAATTCCATATATTACAAATAAAAACGTCACGCTTCGCATTCGCCACGCCTGTCTGTTTGACAAAGGCTTTTTAATGCGTGGATGTACATCCATCCAGACTTTCTAATATGAGGTAGTTACGATGTAAGTCAGATAGTTAGATTTAGGTTACACGTGTACAACGATATTGATAAGGGAGGCCATATTTTTGGGATAGTAACTCGCCAGAACTCCCCAAAGGAGGAACAAGTATACATTTATAGTAACACCAACATATCGGTATATGGTTGACTCCCATAGGATGGCTTCAAAGCGATAAAAATAAATATTTGTCGGAAGACCTTGACCGACATCATGTTTAAGACAGGTGTCGGTGATGAGCAGAGGTAGGCTCAATTGATTGTTTGGGGATCCCATATGTACTAGACATCGTCACGATATGGTGTTAAACTACTATTTTTTTTGCGTGGTAAATTCATCACCCTGGGTGGAGTGGAGCGGACAATCAGACTCGTACTAACTTCCTTAAATAGCCGTTTACGTTAGTGGGTTACGGGTACCTGTTTGGACAAACTTGAGACCCCGGCAGGCCTTTGGTCCTCTATGAGGCTCCGTCACATTGCTGAAAGCTCTTTGAGGCGTGTGTGGAACACGACGCGCTGTCAATCTTGGCATAGTCCATTATCGGACGGCGAGTCACTCATTATTCGCCGTCTGCAAGCCCGCGCGTGGTAACTGCACTTAAAAACAGATGCTTTCAAGGGCGGTAATCACATCGTGAATCTATCTGTAAAAATAATAATTTTTGACTAGCTTTGCCAGCGGCTGCGCCCGCTTACCTCCCCCCCACCTTATTGTCTATGTCACTCAGGACCAAAGCAGCTTTCAACTGGTAAAAGAATTTTTGAAATCGGCCCAGTAGTTTCAGAGCCTATTCAATACAAACAAACAATCAAATCTTTCCTCTTTATAATATTAGTGTATATGAGTTTGCTCTTTACACCATGGGAACAGTGTATAAGACGGGGACGCGAGGTATAATGGGGACGTACACTCTTTAGGCATACTTAACACAACACTAACGTAGCGCAAGCGCCATCAGGACGTCATTAGCATGCGGCCATTACAAATGGCGTCCTGTTGGTGCTTGCGCTACGTTACGTCTATGTCAAAGGTGACAGTGACAAAGAATACGATGAACGGAGCTCAACCAGAAGAAGCCTGTTCATTCTAACTTCGAAGAAATTCGGGTTGTATGCGTACGGGATAGAAGACGCAAGTAGTGTGCTCTCTTTTTCCGTGCACGTTATGAAGGAACATTTGGAAGCGGTTAGTGCTAATCGGTGGAATGGGAATTCTTTAATGTTTTTACTAGTGAAACGCAAGTATCCTCTCTGTGAGTAGGTGTGGTGTTACTTTAAATTTTGTGTTTTTATGTGCCGGTTTCCTCATCATGTTTTTCTTCCACCTTTTTGAGAGCAGTGCGGTGATGAATACACAAAGTCATGTCTACAACTCGGTCGAAGCCATAAAGTACATTGATTAGGAAATATTTAGGGAATGTAAGGAATTTCATCACTGAGATATTGGGAGTCAGTCGATTGTGTACATACCTTAACTAATGATCGATAGTATGTAGCATACGATGTTATGTGCTTGTAATCAATATCTATGGTAATTATTGTTTATTGAAAATGTATATGAAGTAAATTGTTTGTAATGTAAAACCGCTAATGCGATGTCATGACTGTAGGTATTATTAGTAATTGTATATAAAACTAGGTATTCCCCGTAGTTTCAGCCCTGCTGCTCGGGTCCTATTCGCTCCTCCGTAGCGTGATGTTTTATAGACTATATATAGCCTTTCTCGATGAATGAAATATCAAACACAAACAGTATAATTTTCCATATTTTTTCCAATCGAATCAGTTAGGAGGCGAGCCGCATGAGGGAGAAGACAGCGTCTTCCCTCCACCCCAGCCGCAGTGGTAGACGACCCCGGCGACGGACGTCGACAGACGATCTCCGGCCAGCGTAGGCGCGGGCACGCAGGCAGCGAGTAACGTGCAACTCGCTGTCCGACCATGGACCATGCCCGGGTCGACGGCCACGCGCGCCTCAACGAGTGGCAGCAGAGTGACTGGGCCCCCTCTAGAGGACCAATGCCTGCCGGGGTCGCGGGAGTATACGAATTACCGTGACCCCGGAACGTAAAGGGCTATTGAAGGACACCGTGGATTTTAGTCAGTAAGAGTGACAATCCCTCGCGCTATGCCCTGAGAGGGAGCACTCATTTGATGATTTTACCACGTAAAAAAAAAAGTTGAATAAGTTCCTGAGATTATTGTTCACCCAAACTCTTCAGCTTTATAAAATTAGTATAGATAAACACAAAATCATAGTTTAGAATGACACTGGATTTTATTTATTATGGGAAAAATATAATATTTTATTAATATTACAAGTACGTACTAATATAAAAGCGCCCAATGAATGGATAGATGAATGTTAAAAAGAAAGCAAGAAAAGGGGTTTATTGACACACACTGGTCAGAACAAACAAAAGTAATTAAAGGAAAAACAGGTCTGTGGCCGTATTATGACATCTTAAAACCAGGCTTTTTCCAGTGAGTGAAAGAGACAGAGCTATACAAGTCGTATAGCGCCACCTCGTTCACGCACTGGAACAAGCCTGGTTTTAAGACGTCATAATACGGGCAAAGTACAAACAAAATTATTACTCATAGAAGGAAAACAACAAAGAAAACCAAAAAACAAACAAAATTATTCTCGTGTGCCTCGCAAAAGGCTCCTATTTCATGTGATCTGAAATATTTAAAAAAAAATGTTTGGTGTTCTTTCACACAAAAACTATTTTTAAGTTAAATTAGTGCACACACACCTACTTTACTCAATACTCTATGGTCATTCCAGAGAGTACCCGCACATACTGTTTAGCAATAAAAATAGACTCTAATTCCACCAGCAAATAGTTCTGATTGCATTCCTTCTGTTTGTTTTTCTACAGTCCGTCTGCACATTCTCCGATTCAGTAACTTATACTTTTTATTTTATTAGTCCGTTTTAATTATTTAAGTTTTTTTTGTGCTGGCTAGACTTATCGATCCTGAAATTGTAGGTACTAATTAGAGTGCCTGAATTTTGTTCTTATATATTAATATTATGTGAGAATTTATGTGGTAGGTACACTTTTTGAGGACTATTATAATAGGAAAATACATCATTTTTTCTTCCGAGCGTCATGGGAAAATGCGTGAGTTTATTTATCTCTGCATATAATAATATCTTTGGAGGAGCTCGTGGTTAAATAAATACACCCGCACAGGCCGATTTTCAGGGTTAAGCCGCGCTTGCCGAGGTTGGTCTGTGGATGGGTGACTATCTGTCATAGCGAGTTTCCTCCGTGCCTCGGAAAGCACGTAAAGCCGTTGGTCCCGGCTGTCATTTGTAAATCTTTGACAGTCGTTACAGTTAGTCAGAAGCTCTAAAGTCTGACAACCAGTCTTACCTTGCGGTATCGTATTACCCAGTTACTGGGTTGTGGAGGTCCAACAGGCAGTCGCTCCATGTAAAATACTGATATCCAGCTGCATCTGGTTTGACTTTGCCGACCCCAATATAGTTGGGAAAAGGCTAGGCAGATGATGCCTGCGATATAATAATATCTTTAAAGTACTAGAATCGTATAAAACGAATCATGCATAAATTAATTTATTATGCTAATTATTTATACTAACACTTCAAACTAGGCTGACAAAATTTGTTTGCCATCGACACTTTAAGAAGATCTTATTATTTTATTTTAAAGGATGTATCCTATAAAAATAGAAAACATGTTCAGCGTGTAATACAGCATAGGTATTATGTTTATAACTCCCCATAGATTCTAAGAAGTGTGGGAAATGAATGCGGGGCGCTATTGCCCGGGGCGATGGGCAAGCAATCTGCTACTACTTATCTACAATTTATGGGGAGATATAGTCCCCCGTGGTATCTATGGGCAATTCAATAAGTGTAGGGTTGTGTTGTGTACTTGATTGTTGATGGCTGTAAGAGGAATGAACAGTACCTTTTTCTAGGTTGTTAAATCATGTAAAGAGTTCCACCTGTCCTAAGTGGAGCGAAGGGACTGTCAGACATGTAGGGACTTAGAAGCAAGGTGTTCCTTCAATTGCACTTTACGTTCCAGGGTCACGGTAGCCTGTTTAAGCAGACCCACGACCCCTGCAGGCGTTTGGCCTCTATGGCCTCTTGGGGACTTGTCAGATTGCTGACATCTGTGGAATACGATGCGCTCGACCGGGCATGGTCCATGATCAGACAGCGAGCTACCCATTACTCGCCGTCTGCATGCCCACTAATAACCCAATTTCGCATGGGTGAAGCCGCTGGCTACAGCTAGAATGTAATATATGGATGAAATGCACAAAAGCGTGTATCTGCAGTGTCTGTTTAAGATAAATTGGAATAAGTCGTCCATTATGCGGCGTCCATCCATCTATCATAGCTGTCGTGGCCCACACAATGGCTTCCAGTATACGTTTTTTATACGATATCGCAATAAATCTCACGTATACAACGAAAATCAATTAAAATTTAGGCATATGATCGTGGCGATGATTTATACATACGTATGTAAATCACGATATTTTGAAATTACTTTGAACAATTCAAAGTGATGTTTTTTTTTTAAATTCCTCGTACTCCAGTGTTACATATTATTTTACTTTAAAACTGTTAGAATCATTCAACCTTCATTTATGAGTAAGTCATCTACATGGTCCTCATACGATTTGGACTTCCATTTCTTTCGGAGCTTCTTTAGAGGTCAAGAAATTTCAACTACATTGAGTTTATAAAGAAGTAGAAGTGTGAATGTGTTTGAACAACCAACACACAGAAATGTATCGTTAATCATCAATTTAATTATCATCATATTTTTTTTGTTTAACTATTGTTAGGAGTAATCCTACTATACGACTATAATATCAATGTATGCTTGTTTATATTTAGGACTTTCTACGATCTATTTTCACGTTCAATTCCGGTCAAAAATGTACCTATGTGTATGTATTTTGGTATAAAGATAAATGTCACCCTAGAGACAGGCAATATACGGCTATTTACGGTGATGGGGGCTAGCGAAGTTGTAACAGAGTGGGTATTCCACCTCCTCTGTTGTTTCAACCTCTTTCCTTTTGGATCTATATCGATTTTTAAACATTCATATTTCGAATTTCATTTTGTCATTTGTGTCATCTTCAACTCTTTTTTGATCAATACAATTTTACCTCGGCTAGCAGCTACAGCTGTTCTGCATCTAAAGTTATGTGTTGTGTCGTGTGCTTCCTACAACTGGAATGAACTTTTAAAAAACTATCTATACATACATAATAAATCTGTAGAAGGGTCAATTCTGTACATTGAAAATATTGAAAAAATAAATAGCTGGGGGTGTTGCTGGATCGATACCAAACCCAAATATGTGATTATAAAAATTTTTGTCTGTCTGTCTGTATATGCAGGCAACACGTGAAAACTAACGGTTCGATTTCGATGAAACTTGGTATAATTATACCTTATTATCCTGGGCATAAAATGGGATACTTTTTATCCTGGAAAAATACGAAGAAAAAAAATCTTATTTTTGTTTGCAGAGGGTTTCTTCAATGTGAACGATATTTTAAAGTTACTATGTTAGTTGGATAGATTATCCAAAAGTATCCAATAAGGAGGGTGACCGGGCATTTAAATTCACTGAGTTCGATGTCAGAAACGCACGCAGACGAAGTCGCGGGCGGAGTGCTAGTTATAAAATACTTGGAATATTATCTATCCTGATAAATGTTTGTAGTAAACTTATTAAGATTTTAGTATAGTTACTCTTTAGGTCTTCGGGACCGTTTCATAATATTGAACTGTTTTATTCTTATTGTTCATAGGGTTCCACCCTTGGAGCTGTGAAATAAACGGAATACAAAACATCACACATCCACATTATAGTGGTTTCTTTAATTATTGTCCCATGTCTCTTCCCTCCTGTATTATTGCGGCATCGTTCATGAGGGCGGGCACGCCGCAATCGCGGCGGTAAGACCCCTCTTTGAGGAGTGGCTGGATAGGCGTCACGGCGTCCTGACCTACCGCATGACGCAGGTCCTCACCGGACACGGAAGTTTCGGGAGGTTCCTATGTCTGATAAGGAGGGAAGAAACGCCTGGGTGTCACCACTGCGAGGATCGTCCGGAGGACACGGTGTAGCATACGGTGCAGGACTGCTCCGCTTGGGCAGAGCACCGCCGTGTCTTCACGACGGCGATAGGCGGAGACCTCTCGTGCCCGGCATTGGTCGAGGCCATGCTTCGGGGCGAGACGGAGTGGGAAGCGGTCGCCTCCTTCTGCGAAGCAGTCATGCTCGCGAAGGGGGAGGCGGGCCGCGGGAGGGAGAGGACAGCGTCCTCCCTCCACCCCAGCCGCAGTGGTAGACGCCCACGGCGACGGACGTCGCAAGACGATCTCCGGCCACCGTAGGCGCGGGCATGCGGGCAGACGACGGCGCGTTGTGTTCCACGCGCGCCTCAAGGAGTGTCAGCATAGTGACGGGGCCTGTAGAGGGCCAAAGCCTGCCGGGGTCGCGGGACTCACAGATTACCGTGACCCCGGTAAGTAAAGGGCTACTGAAGGACACCGTGGATTTTAGTCAGTACAAGTCTGACAGTCCCTCCCGCCCTGCCCTGGGTGGGAGGACTCATTTGATGATTTTACCACGATAAAAACAAAAAAACAAAAATCGTTCATGAGGGACGTGCAAACAGCTAGTTATAACATAATTTTTAACTGTTTGGGCAGCTGCTGTCATAAATACTGTTACTAATAATTATTCGCCCGCCTTGAGTTCGTTAATTATCCGACGGGATTGTATTACCGGGATAAAAAATATTGCATTTAAAAATGACTATAAACTGTCTGGTTGCTAAATGTAATTAAAATTTTAAAAAAACTGTCTGGTTGCCAAATGTAATTAAAATTAAAAGAGCAACATACATATAAATATCCAATTATCTAAAATACATCCATGCTCACAAACTTTCACATTTATTATATTAGTAAGATTCTAATGTGTGAAAATGGCTCCTGCTTTCGACAAATTCAAAAGATTCACCTTACGTCATCTGGTCACAATGATACCCGTCGGCCACACTGCAAGGTCCGACTCTGTGGTCCCATTCACGTGCGAAGTTTCATCAATCATCGACCATTGTGTGTCCGAGTCAGGAGGAATGGCTCTCCAGGCTCGTCACTTAGAAAAACTGGCGATTTTAACGTTGGGAATATATTAGAACTATATTGGAGAATTCGTTATGGTTTTCAGAACACACTATCGCAGAGGTTCTCATACTTCTCAGTTCACTGAGCACTTAAGCCTTTGTCAAACAGACAGGCGTGATGAATGCGAAGCGCGACGTTTTAATGTATGGAATTGTTTGAATCCAATCACATAGAAAAGCGAAAGCGATCCGATAGCGTGACAGAACTATCGGACTGACGTCTCGTATCGGTTCGGTATCCCTTCGGAAACGCTTCGCTTTCGCCTGTTTGACAAAGGCATTACTAAGTATTCTGTCTTGGCTACTACCAAGAAACAATAATGATTCCTGATGAAAACTCCACCAAATTTGGAAACGTGTATCTGTTTCTTTTTTGGTCTGCAAAAGAGTTTAATGAAACAATCTTCTTCTTTCTTGTAAATCATGTGCATAGAAAGAATCTTGGGTTATTGCAAAGTAAATCCAGAGAATTGTTAAGGCTCTGCCTCGAACTTTGGCAGTTTTGGCGAGTCAGCGTTGCCCGCGACACCACCGCCACCGCCTCCCCGTTCACCGCAAAATTTGAGGCAGAGGTCTAAAGCCTTTGTCAAACTGACAGGCGATAGCGAACCGGATCGAGTCCGAAGCGATACGAGACGTCAAAGTGGGTGCAGCGGACCGAGGCGTGACAGTTGTATTAGCTGACTTTGTATGAACGACGTCAAACAGAGCAAACACGCCTTCGCCACGTCTTCGCACCGGTTTGGTCACGCTATCGGATCGCTTTCGCTTTTCTATGTGACTGGATTCAGACGATTCCATACATTACAAATGAAAACGCCTCGCCTCGTATTCGCCACGCCTGTCTGTTTGGCAAGGCCTTACAATAACGTCTCATGGCGCCCGCTGTATTCTCCACGGCGCACAATATTGAATTAGACTTTAGTAGGGCGGGCATAAGTATCGACTATTGCCATGGCAAAATAGGGGCTTCCTCACCGAAGCATTCGTCTGTAATTTGATAGTCCATGATTCGACTTGGGGCTTTACATTACAAATAGACGCATGATTGTTTACAGACACAAGTCATTGTTGAAAATTGTGTTGTTAGTTGTTACGGTTTGCCCACTGAAATGTTTAGTTTGGTTCTCCTTACTCACTGATCTAGTTCTCTCCAATCTAGATTTAACAGATGAATGGTGAGCACTGAATGATGTTGTCATTTGTACAATTACTTGTGGAAATTGTATTTGAAAGATACTTGGTGGCGTTAGTTACAATTATGGTCAAGGTTATGACTGCGGCGAAAGATCTTTTTTCAAATGTAAAGGCTTTGCCAAGCAGGGAACGCAGCGCGGTGCGACGCTAACGTGACGTGTGCTTGGTGTGCTTGCCTACAATGAAAATATTTGTAAGTCGTGTCATAAACCACGCCACGCTAGCGCCGACGTTGCACCGAGCTTGGCGGGGCGTGACACGGCACGTCAGCATTTGACACGATGACAAAAAACGCCGTTTTTCGGGTAGGTGCAAAAAAGTAGACACATGTGTTCCTAAGTTATATATTTTTTAAATTAATAAATTCAGTATTTAAATTTATAAAGTCTGCTAAAAATTAGTCACAAGATTACTACGAATCATATACTGTGTGGACAACAACAAACCTATGTTGTAAGTTGAGATAATTGCACTTACTTGCCGGTGACTTGTAACCTACAACATTTACTTCAACATTTATCACATATTGCCTGAAAAATGTCCACTATTGCTGATATTGCGGAGACACAGCGCTTGGCATTGACATCCCTTAGTCAGCGCATGGCAGACTTTGAAGCTCATCTGAAAGCATCATCTCCTGGAACTGACTTGAGTGACCTCTACAAAGACTTCACTAGTTTCAAGGATCATGTGTGGAGCGTCTTCAGTGTCCTTCAGCAACAACTAATGGAGGTCAGCAAAGGCATTGACACAATCGAGATGCGGCACAGGAGAAAGTTTCTTCTACTTGGCGGTGTCCCGGAGAAGCCAGATGAGCAAGTGACAGATACTGTGCTATCAATCATGCATCGCAACCTGGGTCTAGTGGATCTTCAGTCTTCCTCCCTTATTGTTTGTCACAGACTTGGTACAGCATCTGAGGGTCGGCCACGGCCTATATTGTTCCGGTTTTCTGATCTTGCGGTGAGGACTGAAGTTTGGAAATCTAAAACCAAGCTGAAGGGCTCATCCTTTGTGCTGTCGGAGTTTCTCACTCGTCAGAGACAGGTGACTTTTACAACGGCCCGGAAGCTGTTCGGCGTAACAAATGTTTGGACTTTGGACGGCACTATATACATCAAGCTCCCTGATGGTAACCGTCGCCGTGTGTTTAGCCACGAAGAGGTGATGCTGCTGGGTGAGGAATATGGCAAGGCACTTGATGCTGAGGCTCCGACTGTACCCAAAGCCACTGCGAAGATTCCAAGTTCGTCGCCGGTTGTGCAAGTATCGGTGAGGCCAAAACGGAATGTTCAAAAGAAATGATGGCACTCCTTTTAGTAACTGTCCAGTTTATTTGTTGATAGTATAAGTAACTGCTCTGTTTATTGCAAGTATTAGTTTAATCTTTTTTTATGAATTTAGTTTGTTAGTTTTCTTTTTACGGTCTACCGACCTTTTATTTTATTTTTGTTATAATCATTTATTTTGTAGTGATGACATTAATGACTGCACACTGACAGTGACAGTTGTCAAATTTCATTCTGTCTGGCTGCGTTCGGATAATTTTATTGGGCTAAGTATTTTTGTAAGCAGTCGACCGGCAGGTTATGCAATTTTAATTTTAGTGAAGTAAGCTTTTAAATTTACATTAGTTATTCCTTCTTATTTTATTATTAGTATTTATTATTTATATATACACATATTTTTACTTAGTATATTTTTCATTAATGTCTGACGACTCATTTTATTCTGCCACTGACAATTCTTTTGACTCTTATAATTCTCTTAATGATTCTTTATCAGTAAACAGTTATTTAATACAAGAGTGTCAGCGGTACCCAAATTTATTAAATGTGTGTCATATTAACGCACAAAGTGTTCCCCAACACCATTCAGAATTGTTGGATCTGTTCAGCGGTGTTCCTTTTCACGCAATTTTAATTTCTGAAAGTTGGCTAAAACCCGAACTCCCTTCAACTTTTTATAGTTTACCGGGCTTTATTCTAATTCGCAACGATCGCACAGGGAAAAGGGCTGGTGGTGTTGCTATATATCTCCGTAGTGACATTCCATACAAAATTTTATTTTCTTCCCCCTCTCTCTATAACAGTAATCCAGAGTTCTTACTACTTGAGATATCTGTCAAAGGGGTTAAAGCCGTTCTGGGGGTTGTCTATTGCCCACCCACTATTAATTATTTCTCCACTTTAGAAAGTCTTTTGGAATCTGTTTCCTCGGAGTACAAACATCTTGTAATCATGGGTGATTTTAATACCAACCTCGTAAAAGATACTTCTAGATCACGTGAGCTGAGGGCGATCTTAGAGTCGACTAATATCTCTTGCCTTGACCTCAATCCAACTCATCAGAACGCTGACACTGACGACTCCTGGCTCGACCTTATGCTCACTTCCTCCGTGGATTTAGTTGCTAATCATGGTCAGGTTGCAGTTCCGGGGCTTTCTCGACATGATTTAATTTTTCTTTCTTACAAAATTAAACCCCCGAAGCAGCGGCCGGCTATGATTGTCCTTCGGAATTTTGCGAGGTTGGATAGAGAAAAACTCAACAGGGATGCACAATCTATAGATTGGACTAACGTTCTTGAGGCGCCGACTGTGGATGATAAAGTTGCTCTGTTGAACAATTCAATATTAAAGCTTTATGATCTACATGCGCCTTTGAAAGCTGTGAGAGTTAGGCGTCCCCCAGCACCCTGGGTAACTCTGGAGGTTCGGATGGCAATGAAGCGGCGCGATAAGGCTTTCCGAAAATATAGAGGGGATCGCAGTGAGGAAAACTGGGGTCTGTACAAGTTGGCTAGAAATCGATGTAATCAGATGGTGAGAGTGTCTAAGCGCCGATACATTTGTGAGAATGTTCTCAACTCTTCACCGGCTAATATTTGGAAGTTTCTCAAATCACTTGGCATATCTAAGTCACCATCCAATGTTTTACCTTCGAATTTGTCTCTAAATAGTCTTAACTTACATTTTTCGGCAACAGCTAGTCTGGCCGATGATGTAAGAAGAGACACTATTCTTAAAATATCTTCCATGCCATCACTCTCTCCTAACACTTTCTCGTTTTCCCCCGTGACTGAACTCGAAGTTCTCAATATCTTTAAGACCATTAAGTCAAATGCTGTCGGATGTGATGGAGTGAGCAGGAAGATGCTGACTTTGATTCTTGATAGTTTTATTCCCGTTTTCACACATATTGTTAACTTTTCTTTGTATTCTGGTGTTTTTCCTCTAATCTGGCGTAAGGCTTTTATAATTCCTCTTCCAAAAATTCCAAATCCCAGTTTAACAAGTCATTTTAGGCCGATCTCCATTCTCCCTTTCCTTTCTAAAATCCTAGAAGTTGTTGCTCACAAACAAATATCTTCATTCATCTTTAAAAATAACCTGCTTTCCCAATTTCAATCTGGTTTTCGTCCAGGACATAGTACGTCTACTGCTCTACTCAAAGTCACTGATGATATCAGGTCCGGCATGGAGAATTCCAAGTTGACGGTTTTAATTTTAATTGATTTTTCCAACGCGTTTAACACCGTTGACCACGATATTCTTCTTGCCATTTTGTCGCAGATTGGGATTTCGGATTCATCACGGGATTGGTTCTCGTCTTATCTTCGTGGTCGCCGGCAGGCGGTTCGTGTCAGGCAGGCATGTTCTGACTGGTATGATCTGCTAACCGGTGTTCCACAAAGCGGTATACTCTCTCCTTTACTATTTTCGCTTTTCATAAATTCCATTACTGAAGTCCTCAAATGCTCTTACCATCTGTACGCTGATGACTTGCAACTTTACGCTCAAGCCGATGCCAACTGTTTAGATGACTGCATTTCCACCCTAAACGATGACTTGCGTAGTATTAGTGACTGGAGCAGGCAGTTTGGGGTATCAGTCAACGTGAACAAGTGTCAAGCCATGGTAATAGGCAGCGTCTACCATATGCGTAATCTCAATATTCTTGGTCTTGCACCTATTACATTTAATAACACGAAAATTCCTTTATCTCCTCATGTTAAGGATTTGGGTTTACATATTGATGATCGACTTAGTTGGGAAAAGCATGTCAATTTGGTAAGTCGGAATGTTTCTGCCACACTGCGATCCCTCTATAGATTTAAGCACTTTCTTCCATCTAACACTAAACTTCTGCTTGTCCAGGCTCTTGTGCTCCCTATTATTGATTATGCGGATGTTTGTTACTCTGATGTTTCCCAAAACCTCTTAAACAAATTGGATCGACTTTTAAATAACTGTATTCGTTTTACATTTGGACTTCGAAAATATGATCACATTTCCAGTTATCGTTCTCAGCTTAAATGGCTGCCTATCCGCCAGAGAAGATCTCTCCGATCACTCTGCTTGCTTTTCTCCATTATTAACGATCCTTGTGCTCCTAATTATTTAAAAAGTTCTTTTCAGATCCTGGGTAGCTCGCACGATCGTAACCTTCGTGCTGCTGAAAATTTGCTCCTTCAGATACCTTCTCACCGTACAGGTTTTATATCCAATTCCTTCGTGGTTACGGCAATTAAACTCTGGAATGCGCTTCCCCTTGACATTAAAAAAGCTAAGAGTAAATTTTCTTTTAAACGCCAAGTTCGGGAATACTTTTTAAAAACACTCGTTCCTTAGGTTCCCATTTATTGATATGGTCGTCGTCATATTATATATCCATTTATATTTTATTTATATTTAAGTTCATTGTTATTATTAAGTATTATTTATATATGTATAATATAGGCATATATTTTCATATGTACCTATTCGAATAAATTATTTATGTATAGCCATAGTTAGATGTAGTAGATTTAATTGTTTCGTATTGTATTGTTGTACCTATTCCAACTGCTTCTCCTTTTGACCCAAAGGTTGACTGGTAGATAATGCCTTGTGGCATTAAGTCCGCCTTATGTACCACAATTGTACGTAAAAGTTTAAATAAATAAATAAATAAATAAAAAACGGCGTGTTTCTTATATTGTGACTATTACGCCACGCTAACGTCGAGCTCACTTTTAATCAAAGCCTTAATATTATAATTATTTTGCGTCAAAACACGTTAACAACAAACTGGCAGCATTATATCAATGTCCACCCATAATTTGTGTGATAAATACTCCAACATACTCGTATCATAGTAGAGTAAACAGTTAACCGTACAATATTGTGGGATTGAAATAGCGAATAATCAGCGTGTGATAAATTGGTGGGTGTCGCCGCCATTAGATATTCAGGCATTCCGTGGGAGCTCATCCATCATAGCTGTCGATATGTGTGACATGGCCTTAACAATGTTGTGTATATTTAGGGTTAAACTACACGAGGTTTAAGTGGGTTAAGTAAATGTATGTTGAGGTTGTAAATTTTTAACGCTTTTTAGGTACAGATTCCGCTGTCTGTCTGTCTGCTTATGCCATAGTTGACTGACGATGTATGTCTCTGTTGCCGTGTTATAACTAAATATTTAAGGGGGGCCTTTTTTAATTTCTAACTATATTCTTAAGCGCCGTAGGTCAGTTTCATAGCCCAGGCACTACTAGAGTGACAAGGATTTCAAAAGTCCTCAGGACAACAATGTCTTTTATAACGAACAGTAACTTAGGCGAAGGTACTCTAGCAGATGTGAGAGCATGTTAAAGTACCCTCATTGTGTGTCGAGGTGACACCGTAGCTATTGTGTTCGAAAGGACGTTTCCCGGGAATATCCGGATACATGTACATAGTACTGATGTACCTACATTAGCTGTATTAAATTTGTAATGGGATAGGTCTGAGGTATGCCAGGTTTTTTTTCATGTGAGTTTGAGATGTCACGGTATTGAAATGTAATGTTAATTGTGAAACACATAGCTGGAATGAGCGTAACTGTTTTTTTTTTTTATCGTGGTTAAATCATCAAATGAGTCCTCTCACCCAGGGCAGGGCGGGAGGGACTGTCAGACTTGTACTGACTAAAATCCACGGTGTCCTTCAATAGCCCTTTACGTACCGGGATCACGGTAATAGAAAAGTCCCGCGACCCCGGCAGGCTTTGGCACTCTACAGGCCCCGTCACTATGCTGACACTCTTTGAGGCGCGCGTGGAACAAAACGCGCCGTCGACCCGGGCATGGTCCATGGTCGGACAGCGAGTCGCCCATTACTCGCTGCCCGCATGCCCGCGGCTACGGTGGCCGGAGATCGTCTTGCGAGCGTACTGATGGCGGTGGCATCGGCACTTGACACCTGACCACCAAGTTCCGATTTTGGCTGCGAACAAAGATATTTGGCGAGCACCCTACATACAAGTTACGGTGACTTGAATTACACATTTTGCGATAGAAAAAATATACAAACACTAAAAAGTTACGTCGCAGGGATAAGCCAGAACATCACCCCAATCGAAAAAAGAACTCCAATTTTAAATAGAAGATATCTTTGTCGAGTCTTCATTAGGAAACCAAATCTCTTTGAAATTAAATTCAGTGACCGAGTCTGCCAGATAGTTGGAACTTAACAATATATTCTTTGATGAAACAACTCTTGTTCTATTTAATATAGAGGCAAGATTCATTCTTATTATTTTCCGCAGATGTCGGCGTCTTCCGATGAATGAAACGAGAGGAAACTTCCTCGAAGCTAGCAAGTTACGTGAGTATCTGTGATTTATTATAGTTAAGGGAAAAATAAAATAACTCTATGGAATAAGCTTAATATTTTCTGTGGTAAAAAGCAAAAAAAAAATGACTTTGTTTTTTCTGTGTGGCCAGAATTTTTTGGGAGGGTTTTTTTTTTAATAGATACTATAATATACGTATTTTTTTCAATGAAAAAAGTGCACCTTTTATAAATATAAATAAATTTACACATTCTACTTTTCATGTTTAGAGGCAAAAAAAAAAATAAAGCAACCATTTCGAACGCGAATTTTTGAAATAACATTAAGGAAACAAAATTCAACGTTTACCTCAAAAAGAACCTTAATGCGGGATTGACAGTTGACAGCGGGTAAAAGGCGGGAAAATAAAAAAAAAAGCGTAAAAAAGTAATTTTCTCGTGCAAATTCGTTTCTAGAGAGAGGAAGCGTTATAGTGGAGTGTCCTTAGCGATCACTGTATTACGTAACAACACGAAAATTAAAGAGCGTTTTATCTGAACCGTATTCGTTGGGAAACGTATCTCATTATGTGCGATGGAAATAAATTGGAACAGAGTATTTGTCGAACACTTGGTTGCCGCTCCCGATCCGCTTCGATTCAATTTGCCCCAAATTTAATTGCAATTGAAATGGTTGAGTGAAACGAAATCCGCCCGTGGAGATTATCCTTTATGTATAACGATGAAAAAGGTCAGGTAATTAATTTTAATAAGTGTTTAAAGCTCTAAAGTGGCTGAAAATGTTAGGGATTATTTTATTTTGTGATTATTACAAGTAGTTTTGGGCAATGGGGATTGCGATAATGCCAAATTAATGCCTTGGACTTTACAGGCAGTATATTTTAACTCCGGACTTAAATATTTTCAACGGAGTAATTTATTCTAAGTGCTCTCTTTATCTTTTTGTTAAAATGATTTGTAGTGCGCAATAAAGAGTTAAAATATCATTTAGGAGAAAGGTTTTCGTATCTCAACGTGGTGTGGTAAGCTTGTAATAACATATGTTGTAAATTCTTAGGGGAATATATTATATTCTCAGACAATACACATACCTATATATTACGATGTATAGTCGTACTTGGTAATACAAACACTCAGAATAAGTACAACACATGTACATGATTTATTTTGACATTAAAACGAGTTTGTGTAGTGTCAATAATTCCCCACAAATTATCAAGTGACAGCATTACCCATTAATAAAATAAATATTTAAGGTGTCAACCGACAAATTAATGGCTACGGTCAAAATTCGATCGACATTTATGTCACAAATATTCTGAGCCACGATGACAGCAGCTGTCAATATTGACGAAGGTGCATGGAATATTGGAACAAGATTGGAACAGAGTACTATAAGGTCCGATAATAATAGGTCAAAGTTGAGCGTTCGTGTAACCAGCCAGCATTGTTAAGACCGTTCTCAGAGGGTTTCACCATCTCTGTCATCGCGGCAACGGACTGAATTAGATTTGAAAATCGAATGTCAATTGCTTTTTTTTTAATCCTCTGTTCTATTTTTTATTTGGGCTGTGGAATATAGCATTTGTGTGGCTATTGTCAATCAAAAATAATTTGACAATCAAAATGTAATTTAATTACAAAGGAATATTACCTATAATGTAAAAAACCTCATTTTAACAATAAAAATAAAGATAAATACTTAGCATAGTCACAAAACAGAAAGCGGAGGGTGTACAGGAAAAATCGTTACACGTATCTCACATCAAGGCTCATATAGAATGGGAAGCCAAAAAAGGAAAGAATAAAACCTTTTTGTACGATTCCTTACGCACGCACCCTCGTTTCGGAGATACCTGACTTCATTCTACACGTTCAATTTGATAGCGAAATATACTAGTAGGTCAAGAAGGTATAAATTATCTAATTTTTTTTTCTTTCTACTTCGTGAATTTATTTATTAGTTGTCACGTGTGAGACCGATGAAAGTCGGGTTTAAGGTTCCAAAAACAGCACAATATTAGTGTGACCTACAAGTTACGATGCAGGATGAATTGCAAAAGTAGGGCAGCATTTTCTCAATCCCTTATCTGCACATTTTTTCATCGACACATTTAATGCAATTGTACCAATTTGTATAAAAATATAGTTGACATGAAGCATTTATTATGCATATTAGTAGTATATTATTGGGCATTCTAGACCACTTTCGGCAAATCGCTCGGCGACGCCTCGCTGCCGACAGTGGTCTAGAACGCCCAATAATCGGTAATCGACTCGACTCGTTCATTTTGTTCGTTTGTTCGAGTTCTTAGCATTCTGTCCCACAGATCGCTCGGCGAACGGATTTCACCATCGTCGCTTTGAATCTATCTTTAATAGATTTTCAACCTCATCACAATAGTGGAAGGTACATGTATGTAGGTTGAATGAAACACTAAATGCTTACAATATTATAATTGAGGGGAACCAATCTCAACAACAATAAAAATGGATGGATGGATTATTATAGTAATGATTAACAATATATTATTTATCGTAATATGTTGGTGGTTCGGGAAATAAAGCATCAGTCGATATAATAAACTCTTGTAGTTTACACCATTGTGTAGAATTGACGTCGGTCTGGACCTTGATGCGGACCAACGCCTTTTTCCACAGCTCCAACGAGTCGGTGAGGCGCGCGTCCTCAGTTTTGTATACTTTACAGTCGATGTAGTACTCGCCGTTCGTGCTTGTCGTTCGCCGCTCGCTACCGTTGGCCACTCGGTTCACGAAGTATGACGGGAGAGAAGAGGTTTCGCTGTTCGCTGTTGCCCTCCTGTTGTTATGTTTGCGGCTGATGCCAAATATATCGACGTCAGATTTCGATATTTTACTGAAACAAACAAATTGATCTCTTGTTAATTCGCACCCAAATTTATTTTATAGTATTAACTTGAACCTGCTTTAAAACACATACAATATACAAGAATGAGAGACGAGACATACTACACAACGCTATCCATGTTCTATGAATAGCACCTAGACAGCTGATATACATTACAATTAAATACTGTTTGTTAGTAAAAACATACTACATTATATACACAGAAACATAAAAAATCTTTGCTATTAATCACATTCATGCACACATATTAATCTCGAATAGGCATTGAACCCACGACATCAGCGTAGTAGTCGCTTGCATCAAGCGACTGTCATCTACGCAATTGATTGACAAAACAATGAAGTACATAAATCGTAAAGTTTACCTTGGGTGCGTTAAATTTTGCTTTGTTGATTTCCGTTTCCCAGGGACTGGTAGAGTTGGTTTGCGGTTAGACTTAGTGTCGTGCTCCATCACAACACTTGGTAGGTAGGTTTCGTACTCAGAGTCTGACCTGAAATAAATACATAAAGTTAAAAAAATGTTTGGTTAACCATGCAGGGTCAGAAGTTTGTGGAGAATGCAGGTTTTTATACTTACATTTTCTTTGAAGAATCGGTCGGCAGGCACAGTGACTAAGAGCAGCTAATTCGTTGAGTCGGTTGGCTGATACAGTGGCAGTGAGCAGCTACTGTCTAACTATCACTGATAAGTACTTGGAGTCTTGAAGATTTCTACTAGCACTCGTCGAGTCGATTGTATAGGCACACCGATAACATACTGTTTATAAGTCAGAAACTTACAATAATATCGCTATGTTTAGAATATGTACAACTGACGAAACAACTACGTAAAAAACAACTTTTTTCCTGGTCGTATTATACACATACGAAAAATAATTGGCTAGATGATATTTGAGGAGCATCGACGTTGATTAGTGTTGATGCAGTAAAAGCGTTCAGGGTTGTCACACCGATTGCATTAGTTATCGAACATTTTTAATGTGCACGAGTGCATATATGTAAACTCGTGGTAGCCTTAGGTAAAATAGCTTACACAAATAAACGTGTCAACTTACTGGAAAAATAATTAGGTTGAGCACACGTGTAATTTTTACGCAATATCACATAAAATTATTTGGTACCAAATTTGATATTTCAAAGCATTATTATTGACTAAGACCTCTTGATTAGCCATTGTGTAACTCGTTCTTTTATCGAGAATAAAATAAATTGTCTAAAAGATTGGTAATTTTTCACAAATTTCATTAAAATGAAAATAATACAATAATAATTATCGACATTCTTTCTTCCAAGGTTTCTTAAAAATGAACGTTGATTAGAAAATTAAAAAACACAATTATTTGTTGGTAAGATATAAAGTCAATTCTATTATGTTTTATTAGCATTTATGTCTAATGGTTACCGATTATCATTCTATTTGTTTAATTTCAGAAATATATTGGTAAACTTAATTTTACCAATTTATGTGATGGTACAATACGAACAGGAAACGAGAGCACGTCAGACCTAGTCTCGAAAGATTTTTGTCAACGTCGAATCACGAAGTATCTAGGTAAGATATAAAGCCAATATATTTTCTATTATGTTTTATTATCATTTGTGTCTAGTGGTTACCGATTTTCATTCTATTTGTTTAATTTCAGAAATATATTGGTAAACTTATTTTACCAACAATACGAACAGGAAACGAGAGTAAGTCAGACCTAGTCTCGAACGACTTTTGCCAACGTCGACGCGTGAAGTATCAACCCAGAAGCAACGTATCTGTATAAGATCTTTAATATTAGTAGTAATTAGGTACGTATTTACATGAGTTTTATTGTTTGACTTTATTATTGTGAATCAGACGATAAAAATAATAATGCCATACTGTACAGTTTGTAATGTGTCTGTAGATAATCGACGGTGGTCAAGTCATTTACGTACTAATGTACATAAAAACAGTAGTACGACCCTTCTGCATGATAACGTTTCAATTATAAACTCTACGTTTAAAGGTAGAATTTCGAGTTACAGAATCACTGCAACTAACGAACAAACAAATACTTTTCCAGAAATTTTCCTCAATAGTGTAAAGGTATACGTTAAAACTCTAATAGATCAGTTACTAGTAAAACATACATCTGTTAAGATTAACTTTGAACTTTTTTCGTATTTCCTTTTATTTAAAAATGATCAGCAGGAATTGAAGTCGTTTGCTACCAAAAACTTTGTTATTCCGTTTTATTATAACTTTGATTTTATTTATAAATCAGTAGTCGAGATACTGACAAAGAAAATAGAAGAATTTGAGCATCGAGATAGTGGTTGGACATTTTTAAGTAATTCTCATTTAGAAGTTAACATTAATAAACATCAAACTCTCAGCGGGTCTAGATTTATACCTTTGCCTAATGCTATAAAAAACAAAAAAGCATGTTTAAATATTCAAAATAGGGATGAAAATTGTTTTTTGTGGTGTGTTGTAATACAAATGAAACCAGACCAAATTGTTCTAGATAAGCCAATTTATATCGGTTTCACGGTATTAGAGCTTTCTAAATCACATATGTACAACTATCATTACAATATTATTAAACCCTTTTATGAAGATCGAGTACAGTTGTGTTATACAGATACCGATTCGTTTGTCTACAAAATATATACCGATGATTTTTATACCGATCTCAAGTTCCATTTTTTGCAGTATTTCGATACCAGTAATTATCAAGAACAAAACATTTTTAATATCCCTCTCAATAACAAAAAAGTTCCGGGGCTATTCAAAGATGAAATGGGTGGACAATATATTTCTGAATTTGTTGGTTTAAGAGTAAAACTATATTCTATAAAAACTCCAGATAAAACTGTTAAAAAAGCAAAGGGAGTAAAAGCATGCGTAGTGAGAGATTTAGACATTACGAACTACAAACATATTTTATTTAATGGTGGAGTGATTCGTAAAAAAAATATAATTTTTAAATCTATCAAGCACGAAATTTTTACCCAAAGTATTAATAAAATTGCCTTATCAAACAACGACGACAAACGAGCGATATCTGTAAACAAAATATCAACGCAGGCCTGGGGCCACTCAACTAAGTTAAATATTTAAATATGTACAGTCGACAAAATTGAATCATGACCCACCATAAGCTTATTTTCCTACAAACATTCAAATACAATTAGGTCGACATTCGCGTAAACATACATTGTCATGGCAACGAATTTGATCTTTGTTATTTTGACGGTTACAAACGATTTATCATCAAAATGGGTCATGATTCAACTTTGTCGACTGTACCTACCTAAATAAACGCCCTTTGATTACTTTCCTTTTTAATTTTTTTGTACATATTACTGTGTAAGATTTATTTTTAGTTTGTATATTTTTAATTTAGTATTGTATTATAATAGTACCTAATTAGTTAATTTAGTTTCAAATTAGTCTGAATAAATATTACAATGTACCTAAATACGAATAAGTTTAGTGTTAGATTTAAATTAGATAAAATTGTATAGGTACTTTAATTTTAATAATTGTTTAAAAATATAAATAAATGTAAACTTAAGTGTATATACAATATACATATATATTATAATATAGATATTATACTTAGTATATTTTTAATAAGTTACTGATTGTAGAAATATAAATAAAATGTGTGACCATGTATGTACTTGTTTCATTTATCAGAAACTTGATCAAAAACATCATCCTCCTTTTTGAAGTTGGTTAAATAATAGGTAATGAAACCTTGACTCGTTGAAGTTTCTTCATCCTGAATGTAATATGATCACAACATCCGTTTCGACATTATATTATTAATTAAAACAAACACGAAGCAGTTTATTGTCCCTAAAAATGCTTAGTGAACATTTTATAGCTAAAGGTAGTCACTGACTGGAAGCATGTGCGTGTTCTGTAATTATGTATGGTTCGATTTTGTGCATTACGTAACCCTATTGTACCAGCTCGATGTACTTAATAGAGAGCATTCGCGCTCTATAACACTAGCTCGGACGTTGTCGGACGTATACACTGATTTAATATTTGAATTTATACACTCAGTCAGTGACAACCTTAACGTGATCTTTTATTGAGTAATTTTTTTTTTTTTTTTTTTTTTTGCTTTAATTGTATTTAAATTTTTGTTATTTACCAAATATAAATCTCTCAGAGACCTTGTATAAAATTAAAGGGCATCATAATTATGGTATCGGTAAGTTAACTATTAAATCTATACTTTAATCAATATGTAACTAATTATAGAATTGTGTTCACAACAGTGTCAATAATTTTTTTTATTATTGTTGTTCCAGATGTCTGAATCAGAGATTGCGATCAACCAATACGCTCAAGAACCTTATTGCAAACGGGTTACGAAAGATACTGTGATATTAGACGTTCAAGGATTTAAAGACATGTACAACAATTTCATTTTAAAAGAATTAGCCTTAGCTACACAAGACTATACACAAACGTTTTTGGTGAAACCTCCATACTCGTTTAGATATTTAACAAACGATGAAAAGATGCAAGTCAAATGGTTAGAAAGAAACAGAGGCATATATTGGAATGAAGGATACATTGATTACAGAGAATTTCATCGTATGATCGTTCCATATCTAGAAAATAAAAATATTATAGTCAAAGGTTTGGAGAAGGTGCTGTGGATAAAGGATCTTTGCGTTAATTGTAATGTTTCAGAACTTGATGAAAAATTGTGTCCTAATTTCTCCGTCTTGCATCAGAAATACAGCTGTAATGGAAGTGCTAACTTAAACTGTAGTAAACACTTAAAGCAGTGTGCTCTAAAAAATGTATTGTGTTTAAAAAAATTTTTAGAGTGTTCTTAAATGTGTTCTTAAATGTGTATTTTAATCTTTAATGAAAATAAAACATATTACGTACATTCAAATCTTTTATTTTATTTCATTACATATTTTTATCAATCATAATTCATAACCTAATCCTATCCTATAGAATATATTATACATTTTTTAAAAATCACAATCACAATCATCTGTTAAAGATTTTGATATTTTCTTAACTAAACACTCCGTTTCGTCCATAACACTGTCAAACACGTTTGTAACAACGTACTGCGCACTTAGAATCACATTTTCAGTATCACTATCACTATCACTGTCTTGAGAGTTATTTTTACATAGATCTATAACTGAAATTTTGATCAGTTTAACGCCTCGTTGCTGAAGCTTACTCATAACGAAGGATTTATTTGAGTTTTGTTTTTTCGACTTTTCCTGCCGCCGCCGTTGCTTTGATTTTTTATCTTTCGTGACACGATCGTCTTCGCGCCTCTCGCGAATCTCTCGTGCGATCTCGTTAAATTCTTCGTAAGGACCTTGAGCATACTGGCTGAACCCAATGTTAGCTTCCGAAAACTGTAACAATCATTTAAAAAAGTATTAGGTAAACCTTATAACGAAACTGTCTTTAAAACAGAGTGAAGTATTTTTTTAATTTTGTTTTTTAATGACTTACCGATGACATGTTGTTGTAGATATGATATGAACACTCCAGATGGAACGATAAATATTTAATGAAGGGACTTCAAACAAATCAATAAAATCTAGATCGCAATATCACCTAAAATTCCTACATGAAACAAGTGTTGGATGCAGAAGAAAACCAACCGTATAGTAAGATAATAGGACTCATTTCAGATAGGAGTTTATCGCATACTTATTTGATATTGTAAATAAAAATGTTAACTAGGCATTTTTGCTCGAACCTGAGGACGATGAACTATGTTAATATATGTTTATGTTCGTATTACATGAGTGTAAGTTTTTACTGTTTAAAAATGAAACTTATTGCACCATAAATAAGTATAATACATTTTAGCAATTTTAAAAATATGGTAATATTATTTATCAACATGTTACAACATGAACCTCGCTTGTTCGAGTTGGTTAACTTTGACAAAAGGAATTGGTTTTATCCTACTAATATTATAAATGCAAAGTCTGACTGTCGGTCTGTTACGCTTTCACATCTAAATCACTGATCCGCTTTTTGATGAAATTTGGTACAGAGATAAAAACTATACCTTGAAAAAAGGATCTAGGATTTTTATCGAGAAAAAGGGCTTAAAGGGTTGAAGTAGGGATAATAGTTGTGAGGAAGTTTGTCATTATCGAACATAAAAACCATGAAACTTAGTATTTAAGCGCTTGATAAGTAAAATAAAAATGTGTGTGTTAGTGTATTGTAAAGTAACTATTTCAAGTGAACGAAGTCGTGAACAATAGCTATTACAGGTTATATAAATAGGGTAAATAATTGAAACAAAATATGTGGTAATAATGTACTTAAGTTTACATTTATTTATATTTTTCAAACAATTATTAAAATTAAATTATACAATTTTATCTAATTTAAATCTAACACTAAACTTAAGCATATTTATTCCAAAATATGCCTCTGTTTCTTTCTAACCATTTAACTTGCTTCTGTTCATCACATGTTAAGTATCTGAACAAGTGCGGCAAGTAACTAAGAAGGTTCGGGTGTAATCACGAGTAGCCAAAGCTAAATCCATGAACGTCTAATAATGAACGCCTGATGTTAATGCTATGGCAGCAACTTACTTTTTGTCACACAAGCTATTAATTAACACACAGTAAGTTGTGTACATGTATCTATTATTTAATTATATTTCTTTCTGCAGTTATTCTTCCAGCAAAACCATAATTCCGTACAAATATACATTCAGGATTCATGATACTTTCCTCACGGTATTGCTTAACGGTTTATACTCGATTATGCAGTCGTTTAATATAAGACAATATGCCGAAGTTTCATCGGGTATAACCGAATCAGTTTCAATTTCCACTCTTACATCCACAACCGGACCTGCCTTCAAGTTATCTGCTTGCCTGGAGCAGTCAATAACAAAGAGCGGTGCCAAGTCTTTAAATTGTTTTTCGCTTAATAAAGGTTCCGCGCGACGTCCGTAAAACGATTGTTGAAATCTAGTGTATTGCTCGTATAATAAAGCAATTCTGTTATCAGCAAAATTCACATTTAGATTTTCATAAGGGAAGTAGTTGGAATTGAGGTATACTTTAACATCACGAATATGACAGTGATCGAACAGAGACATATCAGAGTGTGCATTGTTTTTTCTGTTTGTCTGTAAACCGATAATGACATATCTCGGTTTCTCTACTTGCGATGAAGTTTTAATAGACCAGGTATGTTTCGTTGTTTTAGGTAAAGTAGGATATTCGTACAGATCCCAATTTCTAAAAATCATCTGGAGCGGTCGGTCTTTCTCTAGCAGTTTTAACAAACTTATTTTCTCTTTATCTGACACTTTAACATGCGGTACACGCCAAACAATTTTATTTATCTGAACATCATCTACGACTTCACCGGTATTCAGTTTTACAGCGTTGAGGTTAGTATTGCTTCGTAACAATATCAATTCGTGTCTACTATTTATCACTACTTTCTTAAAATCTTCTGCAAATCCGAGAATGTTACAAAGTGGTATGGAAGCAGAAAAATTACCTCCATTAATATTTTTTATGCCATCGATATTCCAACCCCATGCATAAGATATCTTCGATTCACTCTCATTCATAGACACTAATGATTTCATCGTAGTAGTCACACCAGCGTTTTTTATTTTATCAATTTCCACTCCATTTAATTCGTATCTTATATCTTGAAACAAGTAGAGTAGAAAATTATTTGTTAAAGAAACACTACTCGCTTTATCTTTTGAATCTTTTTTGCTAACGATTATAGTTCCTTCTAAATACAAAGTGCTTGCTGATGGTAGTATATACAGATCCTGTTGATTAATAGGTATGCGGATTTCATCGTTCCTGTTAAAGCTTGTTACGTAGGGTTTGTAAGAATGAAATTCAATTCCTTCAACAGTGTTGTCGTAAGTTGGAGCAGATAAAACATCTAAGATATTCATTTTAGCAAACCAATTGCTTTAAGAAATTCCTTATTGTCTCTTGTTAATTTTATTTTTTTCTTAGACCGAGGTCTTATTTGCTTGATCACTTTAGTTGAACTGACGTTCCCAATTTGTTGATGCACATATTTATTGTAGTCAATCATTTTTTCTTCTAAGATGTAAATATAGCTGCACTTCTTCACCACGTAAGTTTATTAATCGATTGTTTATATCTAACAGTCTGATATGTATACAGCTTATGTTGTTTTGATTGATTGGAAAGTATATGGCGTTTTTAGGAATTTCTATAATTCTATATCCAGGTGGCACATTGAGTGCGAATTCGTGTACAATGTGACTGGGTTTTCCGTTTATGTACGAACCACTTACAATATCACATTCTATCCTGATCACAGTCGTAGGCAAAATGTTGACTGGTAACTCAGACACATGCCATTTATTGGCTTTTAAAATCTGTTTATTAAACCCTAATAATCTCCTAAAAGTTCCCTCTTTAGTAAAATTGATATCTTTGGTACAGTATATCAAAGTTTTTAGAGTATTGTTATTACACTGTACTTTTATTGAACAATCTTTTATTTCTGATTTTAAATAATCGCTGATATCTTGTAATTCATAAGTGCCTTCAGGTATTTCAAGCACTTCGTTAGAGCCGTAATATAACTTATTATTCGTTTTGTCAATGTTTGGAATTGAATTAAATGTTGAGAAATGCAATAAGGCACACTCATAAGATCCATAAAGTTGTAATGTATTAGGATAATATGTACATAAATCGGACGAGTTTGCAGTTATCGATAAGGTGAGTGACATGATGAAAATGATTGAAATAAAAGAAATACATAATATTTATACGTATTTATTCCAAAATTTCCTTAGATATTCTAAACACAAGTGTCCACAGTTTACTGTATTAAATTGTTGAAATCTAGTATAGTTATAAAAAACATTACAATTTTTAAAGTACTGCATTAATTCCATCGGAGGTTTCAAATCCCCAAAGCTATCAAAGTATTCACAACACTTGTTTATTTTAGCATAAGCTACCCAATGCGTTCCCTCATTTCGTGAATCGTCTAAGTTGACGATAGCACATTCAATGCGTTTTGGTGTTCTTGGTAACCGATCCTTCATGTAGACTCCTCGAAAGTATGGGATGTCACGTGCATGCTCACTGATATCGATATTAGTTAAAGGACGATTAGGTAGCTTTTTATTTAGTTTTTTGAAGACTTTATAAACAGTCCTTTACCGTTTTTATGAGGCTTGATATACAACCCTTTGCCCAACGCTAAAGCTTCCATGGTCTTATTGTGTCGTTCTGATTCTTTCAAGTTTTTTTGGGCTGTCTTGTATTCGTTTACAGTTTTTGCAATACCAGCTGCACCACCAGCTAAACTTCCTAAAGCAGATAATCCAGCGAAAATTGGAATTAAAGGTAAGACTCCTCCTGTCTTTGGTATGGGTATAACTCGTGGTATGCGAATCTTCTGAATGTTTGGAAATATCTTTTTCGCAGCTGAGTAAGCCATGTTGATTAATGTTTTACTATTTTTAGGTTTTAGTTTCTTAATTTTTGACTTAATTTTTGACACAAAAGCATTGAATGTTTTGATGCCGGCACCCGACTTTAGTTTGGCTTTCATAACTTTACTCACTATCCATGAGCTAAGTTTTTCACCTTTCCCCGCATCTTTTGATTTTAATCTTTGTTTAGCCATGTTTAAAAGTTGTAAATCTGCTTTGTGACGATTAGATAAGTCTGTGTGATTTGCATATGCAATGTCGTGATGCATACAAGCTTCGTCTAGTTTATTCACACCTCGATCACCTCGCAGCAATCGCTTCTCAAGTTTTGTTCCCGGTCCGCAATAGTTATAACCAGGCAAATGAAGTTCGAACGGCAGATTATTAATCACACTATTGACTAGTCCACCGCCTTGCATAGTATAAAGTGTAATGAATGAAAAATCCTTACAAACATGGTTATATTCATAATCCTAATCCACAATTGCATCTTTATCAATCCAACTGTTTTCTTCGTTGCTTAACCCCAGCCATTTCACGTAAACTTTCTTTCCTTTCCTTCTAAGAACCTTTTCTATCAAATAGACACCTGGATAGCTAGTTTTTTGAAGTTCTTGTTCGTAGAAACATCCTCTAATGGTTTGCTTTCGATGATCTTCTAAATGATATGTTACTGGTATGGTTTTATTAATCTTTTTTACAATAAATATTTCAGTTGACCAATTAGGAGTGTAACCTTTATCAAAAATATGTTTGTATTTACTGATCCGAACATTTTCACCTATTTTAAACTTAGGTTGACATGGGTGTGATGTAAGTTTCTGAGTTTTTCGAATATTTTCTCTTATCTTTAACTCGTTCAACTTATTTACCTCGAATGGTTTAAATTTGATTGTACGATGTTTTGTACTATTATAGGTTTTTAGAATAACTTGTAATGGTAAACCTACCCATTTGTAATTCCCAATGAGACTAAAGTACTTATACAATTTATTTTTAATCGTTTTAATTACTCGTTCTACAATCGAAGCTTTCTTGGTAGAATACGAAGAGTAGTGGTTAATATTATAGCTCTTCATAAGCTTTTGGAATGTTACGTTATAGAATTCTGTTCCAGAATCTGTTTGTAAATGATCAGGTTTTCGATTGCTGGTAGTTAGTATTCGCTCAAATGCACGAGTAACATCAAGTTTACACTTAGATTTTATTGGTTCTGTCCAAGTATACTTCGAGAAGCAATCAATTACCACTAAAATATAATTATATCCTTTATTAAACTTTTTTAGATTTTGCATATCTATCAGATCAGCTTGCCATAAATCATCTATGCCTTTTAAAATAACTGAGCGTCTAACAAAGTTTCTTCGTGCTGCTTTGTGCAGTTCATTAACAATTTGTTGCTTTGCCATCATGGAGTATTTTTAAGTAATTTTTGGACTTCTGCTTTGTTATAAAACTTATCTTCCAACTGAACTAAAACTTCGGGTATCTTTGTTTTTAAAGTGGTTTGAACTGATATTTGTACATCTTTTATGATTTGAGCACGTAACAATCCAATCATTCTATTCTGTTCCTTTATTATCTGATCGTACAATCGATCAACGTAATCCTTGTTTACAGCATCATCTGTGTCTACAGGAGATCTAATTCCTTTCAGTCTAGATTTTTTCAAGTCAAAATCACCACTTTCGGATTTTAGCAATGCATTTTCATTGAACTCTAATAATTCAGAGAAACGCATTCTCTTATGAATATGGTGTCCAAATTTATCTATATTCATATTTAAGGTGTATTGTATTTAAAGGTTGATAATAAAATGAACGATGAAAATTGTATACTATTTATTTATTACTTAATAATTTTACTTTCACGCAGTTCTTCAATAATAGATATAATTTCGTTGTCTAATCCAGTATTACCAGCGTCTCGAGATGCAATCAATAATTTTAACCTATCCACAAGTTCATTAGGATCATCCCAATATACAAAATCTATATCTTTTTTCCACATTTTTGTCAAGGGTAGTCCTTTCCCCTTTGCTGGGTTGTTTTGAATAGTATTCGACAGTTTGAAAAGAGGTTTTATAACTTGCAAATATTTTTGTCCCTTATTACTTTTTATTGGTTTGTTTGAATCAAAGTCTCGACGATGTGCGTTTGTGGCAATCAACATCATTTTATAATTCTGCATATCAGACTCTGTAACTGTGCTTAAGTCTACGTCCTTTTTCAATAATAATTGTTTCAGTCCTGGAGTACTGCGATATTTCCGTCCCTTAACGGTGATGTAATCATCGCTGATCGTTATGACAGCAGAACCTAACATCAATTGTCCTCGCTCCACTCGAACACCAAATGGATTATCTGTTAGTGCTTCTGCAGATACTGACCAGGATGATGTATTACGTTCTTGATTATTGTCTCCTAATGATTGGTACGACTCATCACTATCGGTATTACATTCATTTTCTTCTACGTCACTATATCCTTCGTTATTAGAACTGTCTTTCTGTAAAGTATTGTTTTTAATCGGAACTTTTGTTTCTTCAACTTCTTTAGATCGCAAAAGGTCAGTTTGATTTTTGGTGTTAGCTATAAAATTGAGAGACTCTGTTACAGGTCTAAAAACTGATTCCAATGCTTGCTTATTTTCAGTCTCCAAATCTCGCATCTTTCGTACTTTTTTCTTTACAGCTTCTGCAGCATCAACAATTTGTCTCTTCAGTGATTTTTCCATTACTACGATTTTGCAGACTATGATAGTTATAGGTGAAGAGTTGACCAAGGAATAATGATATCATGTAAGTACCATAGTCTTAAATATTTGTTTTTCTAATCAAAGACTACGAAAGTGTCAAATTTATTTCTATAGCATCCGTTATTTTTGTTGCAATCTTTATTAATTACAACATAATTAAAGGGCTCACTCCATATTTTAGAACACATTTCACGAAATTCAAACCATGTCATATCAGTGTTAACATGTTCTTCATAAATATGCTTCAAATTAATATCATCTTGTTTGAATAATATAATTAAGTTAGCATTATCTCTTACTAACTGTTTAGGGATTTTGCTATATGTTTGATTGAGATAAAAACAGTCGATGTGTTTGTGCCTTCCCATTGCGAAATAATCACGCATGTTAGTTTGATTCTCGCAAGCAACGTCATCAAATATAATCACAGAGTTGGGTTTTGCGTCCTGAACGCTTATAACTTCCTCATTCCCTTGATATTTCTGGAATGAGATAATTGGTACCTGTTGTAAAACTCTTTCTAAAAAAATGTACTTTGGTTGGTGTAAGGTTTTTGAATAGACATAAACATTTTGAAACCGTAAACCATTTTCATGTATAAGGAGTCCAATAAGTAAATTTGTTTTTCCACAATTCGATGGTCCACAAATGATGCATCGTACTGAATTAGGTAACAATTCTCCATGACGCGAACTAGTTTTACGAAAATCATCGCAAATTGTGCTTACATGCAACGAATGTGGTTGTTTTACAAATTTCATGATTACTGTTGTCAACAAACTAATTAACAATGAGTGCATGTGTTTATTACAACATTATTTATAAACTTAAACAGTATCAGATTTCGCGTTCGTTTATCCGAAGTGAGAAAAAAAACTGGAGTCGAGTCGATTATCGATTATTGGGCGTTCTAGACCACTGTCGGCAGCGAGGCGTACTCGCCGAGCGATTTGCCGAAAGTGGTCTAGAATGCCCAATAATATACTACTCATATTCAACTTTCAATGGGACTCGTGCCGATCGGTAAGCCGGTCGGCAAACACCATAACAATCGTTTAATATGAACTAAGCCAAACGGCTTTCATTGAAACACGAGCGAAAAATACGAAAATACTATTTAGGCATGCATATTTCTGATTTTGCCGCCCCCAGCTTTGTTTAATCTTGTCGACCTGAACTTATACCGACTCTTACAGCCGAAATGTTCAAAACTACCCATACCCCTTTTTTTGGGGTGTAAATGTCATCAAGTCAAATGTGTCATATTACCCTTGGTGGAACGGAAGTGACTGTCAGATTCTTACTGACAATAAAACATCATGTTTCTTCACATGCCCTTTCCTTAGTCCGGTGACCCCGGAGATTGTCCCGCGACTCCGGAACTGTACACCCCTTAGAGAAATACACGCGCCATTAAATGTTTTTTGGGGTATTAATCAACATGTTTTGTGCAGGTCTGCTGAACAAAGGAGACGCTAACATGTGGTTGATGTTACGCGGCGGCAAAAAACTTTACATCCACTGTTTATATCGCGAAAACACGCCAACGAAGGTAGATCTTAACAGGTATGTTTCTTGTTACATTGTGTTTTATGCAACATGTGTATTTTAATGTTCAACATATTTTAATGTCATGTTGAACTTACTCGTACACTGTACGACGAGAGGCCTTAGCACAGGATTTCCGTATTTAACCGTACCAGTAGTATTGTGGTGTTAAATGTATGGAAAAAAAGAATAATGTACAAAGTCCCCGTTTACTTTACGTGAAATCTCGTGATAAGGTCTCTAATGTATGAATGTGAACGAAGTGAAAGGTGTATGTAAGAATTTTAGCAGGTGATGCTCTATAGTTTCTACTTTCTACCCTTGGGAAGAATTAGATGATTTATGTACGTACTTAGTATATGTGATAAACTGAGTATTTTAGAATGAGCAACATTTGAGACGTTAATGTTAAATTTGCAGAATACGCTTAAAGTTAAAATTCACTTTGTATAAATAGGAATATTTTCTTCTATCAAAATAGGAAAGCTTTGAGTTATCGTTCAAAGAAGAAACCTTAAAATTACCTATAAATATAGATTGACTTTCTTGTAAAAAAATGTTTGCAAACTCTAAATTAACTTTACTAAAAGTAAATAACTAGGCAGACGGAAAGCCTATAACATATTTTATGTTTGTTGAATTAATCATGGCAACCAAATTATAGTTTATTTATGCTCTCGTTGGTAGAATGAAGCCTTAGATAAAATATATACTTTCTTGACAATATTTTGCTTGAAGGCCTATTTTATTAAGACAAACTTTCTCGTTCACAGCACAACTTTGGCCATTAACGTCACCAAAATCCTATCAGCGGAGACTCAAAATATTGGTAAGTTAACATTTTGATACAAACTTGGCTGAAATATCGCTATATCATCATCGCGTAGCCTTAGCTTGAGTTTCTACATCGAAAACATCTTTTAACTTCATTTCCTCTCAAGTTTCAGTAAAGTGAAAATTCTGATTTACCGTTTATCTGCTCGGTCTGCGTTTTCGTTGCGAAACTCGCAAAACATTGACGGCCAATTTATTTATAGGGTGATTTAGTTTTTTATGTAGAATAAATTTCAATTACGGTCGACGGCCGAAGTAATAAGCTACGTCTGAGTCTGCAGCTTTTTCAATGCGGTCACAACCACAATACGATAAATTACCGGCCTAATTCGATCCGCTGCTCGTAATGTGGGTTCATCAAACATCTTGTTTGTGCGACATAAAGTACAATAGAGGGGCAACCTCGACCCGCCCGTGGCATTAGCAACGTCCCCGCAATTTCGCTCTACTTTGTCTCCATTGCTTGCTGTCTCCACGGTCACGGAACAAATGAGAGATGAAAACGGTACGGCGACGTTTCTTTTCAGACTTAGGACGGTCCCCAGTATCATTAGTTACACGATACGATACAACAGGCTTTGTAAGGGGGAATCCTTATAGGGGACCGCAATCGTTGATTAAATGAGTTATTTCTTCGTAGATCGAATAAAACTTCGTTACAAGAACCTTTGATAAGGTTTTAATTGAAAGAAGGAAGCCATAATGATGTCGTGTTCCTAGCAGCTTATTCAAAATAATTAAAGGGGTTGCAAAAATATTCTCACATGGCGCGCAAAAAGAGAAACGCAAACGTAACATTCAAGCCGTATGTTTATGAGTTTCCCTAGTTTTCAAAGGGAAAGATATTGCGCTCCGTGCTCGTATTTGAGGAACAAGAGTGTAATTCCCCGAGGTTTTGTCTTGCGGCAACACATCGTACAAATGAAAAGATGCCGACATTCAAAGCGGGGGTGGTGCATTTTTAAATTCTCGCTGTGGCCGGTTCGGGGCAAAAACTCGTGTGGATTCGGAACGAATAGACTTTATAAACGTGTTTCGTGTCTTGCATTTACATTGAACCAGGTCTGTACATTCCGATCACGCGGCGCTACTTAAACAGTGTTGCGATTAAATTCAGTTACGATTAGTTTTAATTTCGCTCCCGGGACATTGAAACTATTTGGTGCTGGACTGAGTGGTTGTTCTCTTGTGAGATTTATTGCTACGGTTTACTGCAGCGAAGCGTTTAAAATGGTATTTACTTATTGAATTGCTGGACTTCAACAGCTGTATTATTTTCTTGTATGTCTTTCCGAATGCTTAATTCGACAGTTTTAACTAGACGAACTGTAGGAATGTCCTACAGACTGTTCCTACAATTACAGATGATTAGCACGGTTGGTGAATCGGCTGACCGATTTCCTGCTGCGCTATGTGTTGTGGGTTCGATTCTCTCACGGAAGAAGTATTTGTATGGCCTAGAAGTAGTTGTTCCGAGTCTGGCTGTAATTGAGTTTAAATGTTTATTACCGCACAAAGAAAAATAAATTAAAAAACACGCCCCTCTTTCGTTCCGTCAGTTAAAAAGGGTAATTATTTAGTCTCATAAACGGGCTCTATTTTAATAGATACAGCTTGTGTATTCAAGAACAGCAGACGCAGCGCAGTTTTCCACAAGCTCGTAAAGCTTTGAGGGGATGAGACATTGCGATTCATTCTCGCATTTAAAAGCAAGACTGTAATTTCACAGGCCTTTGTCTCGAGCCGGCGTGGGACGTCGGCTTGCAGGAAAATATGCGCATTCAAAATGGATTTTTATCGCTTTTCAAGTGGTAGGCTTTAGCTGTGTAGTCTGTTCTGAATACTTTAACGATCTATACAGTGTTTTGTTTCGTGTGATGTGTGTCGTATTGTTTGTGAACTGACGTATTTATTATATTGAATCACTTCAAATAAATAAAATCAGCGAGTCTTAAAGTAGTCGCATGTGATGAATAATATCGGACATCGCACCTTGGTAATAAGTGACGCGACTTCTTACTACTTTAACTTTGAGATAATCAAAGTTAAAGTAGACTTTGTGACAATCGACTACTTTAACTTCGAGACAGTCGACTTGTCTTTCTTTCTTTTTTTAAAAAACTTTGCCCCACACTAGGAATTTCTCCTATGTTGTGGGTGCATTTACAAACATAAAAACTCACATACAGAAACGCCCAGACCCGGAACAGCTACTTGTATACCATACAAATATTTGCTCTGTACGGGAATCGAACCCGCGACACGTTCCTTAACTTTGGTGAACCATACAAAGGAAAACTTGGAAAATCATGGCTTAACCTTGCTCATCCATCCAAACACAGACTTTAAGAGTTGCCAGATTTGCTGCCTTCTGACGGCTCACTCCACCACCGCATGCGCTCATTGATGAATTCAAATACCTGTTTGATTTGACCAAGCCTGTTCTATTTCCGTAACATTTTGCGATATCGCTCCCATAGAAGCAAAAAGATAGATGTTAAACATCAGACACAAACAAAGAGTTATTTGCAAGCAATGAATAAATATATTTATGTGTATTTCTCAGTACATAAATATTAGTATAAAGTTATACACAAGGCCTAAACTGGTCCATAATAATCTGCATTCTAAACTCTCAAAGTAAACTCTCGATCCCGATAACTTCGAAAATACCTTACTTTAACTCAAAGGTTTAATTAGCTGAGTTCGCAGGGAACAGCTCGTAAAGTTTCAAAATAATATGGTAGCTTCCTGCCGAATTGCTGGTCAGTTCCACCTCCATACCTGATCCCTCAGTTGTTAGCTTAGGACGAAACACTTTATGTAGATGTGTAAGTGCTCCAAAACCTTGTAAGACAGGGACATGTTTGGAATAATTACAGTCGAGAAAGGGGACTTATTTACCATGTCGTACGTCGTACCTGCGATATTCAAATGAGACGAGCTTAAAACGTCCTCGACAAACGCTTACAGGCACTAATTGGGCGATACTCACATGACACGCTTGTATATTATTTTACGTCACAAATACTTTATGCAACGTGTGGCCTTATTCGTTGTGAGCGCATGACTAGGTCACTGTACTCTTGGAAAGTTCACAGTATTGATTTTATTGCGCACGCCCGAAAATATAAATGGAATCTGGTAGCGTACGGCACTGGCCATTGATTTAATGGCTGTGAATAGGGCACGCGGACACGTATCTACGTCCGTGCATTTATTATTCAAACTAGGTGCATCACTAGCTGATGTGTGCACGGTAGCAAAGTAATCAGGCGAGTGTAATGCATCCTAACCAAACCAATTAACCGGATGAGTGCCCGACGTGTGTCAATGAGGCGATGTTTTAAATGTAATTGTTTTATGATTCAACGAAATTGTCATATTTGGTTTGATTATTATTAAATTGGTCAGCTTTATTCGTATGTAACAAAAATGCCGCCAGTAAGGATTAAACGTCTTCTCATTCACAGGTTTCGTCGATTTACTGGAGATGAAAAATGGGTTCGAGTGCCAAACTTTCCTGAAATGCAGACTCATTGACTCCAGCCAGCCGTAAGTCAATCACAAATACTCGTAAATATAATTAGACTTAAGTGCTCCCCCATAAAACTGAGAACTGTCAGACATTTATTTTGTGAAAGGATGAAGTTTATCCTTCCGTCGCAGCTTTACATTACGAGAAAACTTGCAGACAGTAATAATACGAAATTTATCAAAGATGTCGGAGCCACGTGGCGAGAAAGTTTGAACCTAATTCTGTGTGATATAGACCACAGAATATAGTATCATGGTGTCGTCGCGACAGCGTCGTTACGTAATTATTAGACGCTCGACGCCGCCACGGGACGTCGACCCCGGCTCGACTTTGACCCACTTCTTACTCTAATTTTCACGTCTCAACCCCGTAGACAACTTTGTCTATAACTTGTGATAACTACCGGTACGCTGCGCGCGGAACAGAGAAATCATTAATATTCTGAAAGCGTCACACTTTAATATGTGAAATAATTTTGTACTTGTATCTTTGTGACACTCCAGTTCATTTAAAATGTATCGACACGCGTGCCCGCATTTAACGAGTATCCAAGTACCCACATCCTGCACAAATATTTTGCCAACATCAGTCTCTACTAAAAGTTTATATCCAATGTAATGTTTTCTTTCCATTACCTATGATTCGGAAGGTTTTCCACAAGGTCTGAGTACAACAACATTATGCGGCAGACGGGAAGGTTCTATTTTCATATTTTCTTCAAAACGGATCGGTTCATTTTATCTTTTAAGTAGGCAGACAGTAAATATTTTTTTTAACTTGTTTGTTAGGCACTTTCATTTATTCAAGGGCTAATATTATCCGTGCTCATGGTTATTAGCATATTATGTGGGAATAATAAACATCAGATTTTGCATATTGTAAACTTTTTCGAAATATTTAACAAGATTGTAACACCTTAGGGTGATATTTTAAGTAATTAATTATTATCTAGTTTTCATACTAGACCTTATGCTAATAATCTCTTCTTAGAAGTCGGTATCAGATGATATTAGTTAGTCTAGATTGGATAGTCGTTAATGAGTGGAGAAAGAAACTTATCCAATCGCTCTTGAATAGTTCAGGGAAATTATATTTGACAGCAGAACTTTTATTCAGCCTTCAAATATTTTTCTCTCGGTTCGATTATTTATTTTTGTTTTCGTGTTGCTGATGACCAAATATAACATTGATGCTCCATCCACTGCATGTGTGCGTAAAAATGATGGCAATATCAATAATGCAGGGGTCACACTAACGAGAAATGCCGTTAATTTTCGCGATAAGTCTTTAATGCCTTTGTCAAACAGACAGGCGAGTCCGAAGCGATAACGAACCGATACGAAACGTCAGTCCGATAGTTCGGTCACGCTATCGGATCTCTTTCGCTTTTGTATGTGACTGGATTCAAATAATTCCATACATTACAAAAAAAAGGTCATGCTTCGCATTCGCCACGCCTGTCTGTTTGACAAAGGCTTTACTGTTCGTATAAGCGTGCATCATCGCGGCATAATTAATGACATTTTCGGTTTGTGTGGCAAATAAAAAAAACAATAGAACAACAAAAAAAAACAAATACAGCAAGACACTTTAACTTAGCTCCTAAGTTGATGTGAAACACGGATTTCCTATAGGTCTTCATTCTTTCGAATAAAATCACAATAAAACTTGGTCCTCAAGTTACGGCGGCCGGGCCGTAGGCGACGCCTTCAAAACTTTGTCATATTCAAATGTTCCTCTGAAACTTGCTTTATTTACATATTCGCACTCACAACAGCCTATTACATGTAAACAAAGTTCGTTCTTTGTAAAGTTAAGAGTTCCTTACACGTGGAATCTTAATTTTGTAAAATGTCTTTCGCAGAATTAATTTTGGGGTTGTATATTTTTAAACCCATTGTCACAAAATACATTTAAGGTGATTCCTCCGTAATTGCCCGTTAGATTCAAATTTTCATGTGTATTTTGCAATTTACTTATCTGTGACAAGTTGTAAATTGATCAAAATATTATATGATTCACGATAATAACAAGTATAATTACAAATTTTCTCAAAATATCTGTCAACTTTCAAGTTGTATCTAGTAAGAATGTAATTTGTATTAACATCATTTAATTTACATTAATTATTAGAAAGTACGATAGTTTCAATAGAACTTTATTCAGGAAATATTGCAACTTCATCAAAAATATCTGTAATATTGAAGCTGCTTGATTTCCTATTTATTAACGAAAATACCAATATTATCCAGTGTTTTTCCAATAAATGCTTTATTAACAATGGAATTTAATACTGCAAGGATAGCAGCAATCGAATTCAGGTCGAGCGAACAGATTGCACCGTTACACGTCAATCCATTCTCTAAAAAATTGATCGAATCGGAATTACATTTTGATTTACTGCAAATTGTACCTGCATTGGATGTATGCATTTAACGGGGAAATTGATGGAAAATGCGAGATGAAAAACTACTACTGTACATTTCTTTTTTTTTTTGCTTTCGTATTTTTTATTTTGGGTATGTAGGTTCACAGTTCTGAGGGGCGAGACGGAGTGGGAAGCGGTCGCCTCCTTCTGCGAAGCAGTCATGCTCGTGAAGGAGGAGGCGGGCCGCGTGAGGGAGAGGACAGCGTCCTCCCTCTACCCCAGCCGCAGTGGTCTGGCGACGTCCGACGCCGTGGGCGTCGGACGTCAATCTCTGGCCACCGTAGGCGCGGGCATGCGGGCGGCGAGTAATGAGCGACTCGCTGTATGCGTTGTATGACTCGCGACCATGGACCATGCCCGTGTCGACGGCGCGTTTTGTTCCACGCGCGCCTCATGGAGTGTCAGCATAGTGCCGGGGCCTGTAGAGGGCCAAAGCCTGCCGGGGTTGCGGGACTCACAAATTACCGTGACCCCGGTACGTAAAGGGCTATTGAAGGACACCGTGGATTTTAGTCAGTCAAGTCTGACAGTCCCTCCCGCCCTGCCCTGGCTGGGAAGACTCATTTGATGATTTTACCACAAAAAAAGAAAAGGTTCATAGTTTTACATTAAATGTCTGGGGATGTACATATTATGTAGATAAATTAATTTGAAAATGAGTTATTCAAAATAAAACACGACAAAATGTGATATCTGAAAGAATATGTTAATTTTTTAAATAGAAACATCACATTGTATAATGTAATAATTCTGTACTTACGTATGTATTTAATAAATAAATCGGAACCACACAAATTAATTAAGACCGCGCATACATTTTTCCGTACGTTACACCATACATATGTAGGTAAGCAATTAGTAGAGGTTTCGAGCAAAAGGCGAGCTCGAGGAAAATAATTTCAGTTCGTTATTCAGACCCCAGTGGGTGTAATTGGTAGGCTCTCGTGTCCCACCCGGGGTGGGACGATGTGGTTGTACATCAAACAAAACGGTCTAAATTACAGCCTTTTAATTTTCGACAATTAATAAATTGAATGGGTTTTCTTTGTGTTAGAACTGGCTGTGTGTCTCCAGTGGGGGATACAATTTGCACAGCTGTAGACATGTGCCTGTATTGTGTGCTCAAAGGTAGGTACTGTTATAGCCTTGTGGGGTTTGAAAGTGTGCGTGTTTGTATGATTGTCATTACATTTTATTGTTCTGATTATTTGTTGTTGCTTTTTTCCCGTTTTGAAGGTTAACGATATGTAATGATGTTGTTCATTCTATAGATAATGATTTCCTAGAGCAGTGACAGTGTTTACCTTTTTTGAGCTTTTGGAAGAAAGCAAAAGGACGTTACAAGTTAGAGGCATTTAACATTAGTCCATTAAGTTGTGTAACCTGCTAGGGTACTTACAGCATCCACAATGCGACATTTATAGGAAAAGTGACGCCATATTGTGACGACATCATCTGCCTAGCCTTTTCCCAACTATATATTGGGGTCGGCTTCCAATCAAACCAGATACAGCTGGATATCAGTATTTTACATGAAGCGACTGCCTGTCGGACCTCCACAACCCAGTAAATGGGTAATACGATACCCCATGGTAAGACTGGTTGTCAGACTCTAGAGCTTCTGACTAACAGTAACGACTGTCAAGGATCTACAAATGACAGCCGGGACCAACGAGTTTACGTGCTTTCCGAGGCACGGAGGAAACTCACTATGACAGATGGTCACCCATCCACAGACCAACCTTGGCAAGCGCGGCTTAACCCGGAAGATCGGCCTGTGTGGCTGTAATTATTTAGCCACGAGCTCTCTATTATTATATTGTGTCGACAATGAAGTTAAAAATAAATACTTTGTGCAACTCATTTTCGAATAATATCTTTATTAAGTATCTTGTAAAAGTTTTTTTTTGACATGAATTATTATTTATTTAAGAGCGTGAAATTGTTAGAAAGGCGTGCATAACGTCAAAATATGGTGTCATTAAACATTCCTTGTAATTTTTGTCACATAGTACTTCTTTCAATTAAAATATAATGAACGAACCACATAAACCGATACGAACGCGACTCAAGGCCTATTTACACGCTGCAAGAAAATGTAGCACAATTAATTTAATTAATCAAACAAATACCGTAATTTAGACAAACTCGCATGCGAGTTGTTGCACCGTCTGAATGAGGTCTTAAATACAGTGCACTAAGACTCAATTACACACAAACCAAACTATATTTAAAACTAATCTAAATCCACTAATTTGTCCACAGATACAGTGACTCTATCCAGTTCTACATAACCAAATCAAGCCGTCACAAGTTGGCGTGTGATGTGATAAAGTTACTCCCGGCTTATGTCCGTCAAGATGCTGGTATGTACCCCTACTGTAATTGTATTTATCCTAACTTTAGTTGTTATTTAAACTAAGATTTAAATTAGATTAGTTTCTCATTGTAACGGAGTGAGCAGATTGGTGTTATTTTTCCGTTTTCGTCAGAGTTAGGAGAGTAATTAAGTTGTGGTTGTAATAACTTTCAGGAGGTAGAGTTAAATATTCTCATCCTCAAGACTACATAAAACTGACGGGGGCCCCTGTAGAGGGCCAAAGCCTGCCGGGGTCGCGGGACTCACGAATTACCGTGACCGTGACACCTTGGATTTTAATCAGTATGAGTTCCGTTCTGCTCTGGGTGGGAGGACTCATGTGATAATGTTACCACGTAAAGAAGAAAAAAAAGACTACATAAAACTCTCAGTTTTGTTTTACTCTTAAGCGTAACAGTAGCACTATCCTAAACCTAACTAAGATTATAAGTAAGTTTCGGGGTCCCGGAACTGTAACAGCAGGTAACCGAGACCCTTGAACGTAAAGGGCTATTGAGAAAAACCAAGATTTTAGTCAGTACGAGTCTGGCAGCCCTTCCTGATCCACCTTCGTTTAAAAGGACTCATTTGATGATCTTACCACTTCAAAAAAATAAAATAAGTAAGTTTGTATGTTATCTTTTCGGGCCATCATCCTGAAATATTTCTAATACATATTTAGGTGTAGGTACTGAAACGGTCAAGGGTAACATTAGTCACGAAAAATATTTTTTTTTCTCCCATTGAAAACAACAATCGTTCTATCATCATCATGTCAAGAATTCACCACACGGATGTTGTACTGTATAATGCAAAATATTCAAATCCAACGGGTGGTTCAAGACATAAATATTAAAAAAAAAACGTTGCCCCACACTAGGAATTTCTCCTGTGTCGTGGGTGCATTTACAAACATATAAACTCACATACATAAACGCCCAGACCCGAAGCCACTACTTCAGATCATACAAATATTTGCTCCGTGCGGGAATCGAACCCGCGACACGCAGCGCAACAGTCCAATCGCACAGCCACTGCGCTCACCGTGCCGACATTGAAATAACTCTTTAGGTATTCAGATACTATGGCAGGCGCATTGCTATGTGTAGTTTATTTCATCACCACTGTTCTCAAATGTTGAAGAAAATCATCATGAAGAAACTGGCTGTCATAGAACCAAAAATTCGAAAAAACAATATCTATCAACCCGTACTGGGCCCGCGTGTTGGATTATGGCCCACTTCCTCTCGCAGAGAGGAGGCCTGTGTCGCAGCAGTGGGACATTATAGGCTGATGATGATAATGATAAACTAAATTAATAGAATTAACGAAAAAAATATTCTTCTAAGTTAAAGTAATTTCATGTTTCGTTCTGCTGAATGAAGAATGAACATTAACTCGGCTTTATTTCAATTTTAAAATATATCAAAAGGATCCGTTGTCCTCACTCAAGCAAGGTTGCAAAAGGCTTTAAAATCCTTTGATAACAAAGACTTGTCAGACGTCTCTAGGAGTGGTCAGGTGATGAAATTATAAGTGATACTGATTTTGAGGTTTTCTCTTGAGTAGAGTTGGAGAGTTGGAAAACCCCTCAGATTGTCAACCACAAAATGTTTTTTTTTAACGTGGTAAAATCATCAAATGAGTCCTCCCACACAGGGCAGAGCGGGAGGGACTGTCAGACTCGTACTGACTAAAATCCACGGTGTCCTTCAATAGCCCTTTACGTATTGGGGTCACGGTAATTCGTACAGTCCCGTGACCCCGACAGGCTTTGACCCTCTAGAGGAGGGCCCGTTATTTTTGCTGACACTCTTTGAGGCGCGCGTGGAACACAACGCGCCGTCGACCCGGGCATGGTCCATGGTCGGACAACAAGTTGCCCAGTACTCGCTGCCCGCATGTCCGCAACCACAAAATGATACGTTTCGTTTTTGATGCATGCACGACCTATAAAATCTGAGACCTCCATAAACAATATTGACTATAAAAAAGACAAATAAAACCTTCTGAAAAAATATTACAACCTCATCATAAAACGACCCATGGGGTTACTATTTACGCGTTACTACTCGTATCAAACCTCTAAACAAAAACAAAGTTTCCTTCCTAAAAATATATTCTAACAACATACGTAAAGTGTCGTGGCTGAATACTTAAACATATTTTATGTTAGACTTCACATAAATGAAGGTGATACATCTACATATAAAAAGCAGAGTGCGAGGTCGACTGAGATAAAGGTAGCCTCACACAAAAGAAGTTATTTACCTTTACGAGAGCACCTTTAATATTTCTCGAATCATTTTGCTTTCATGTCTTGAGGCATATACTCGGTAAATTATATACCACTTATATTGTGTAGTAGCCTTCTTGGTTCACCTGCTACCTTTATCATATTAAGTAATCATATCATAGCTGTATTATAATTCATAGTTATGATTTGGGTCGTAATAGGCTGGGATCACGGAGGCAATGATTGTGGCAGTCTTGTCCAGAAATGGGACAGCTTAATCTTACGGGTCAAAAGGGTAGTTTGATACGGTATCCTTCACTAATATCCCCTCTTAGCGGGCAATTTAAACCACATTAAATTGTATACATGCCGTCCGTGTATCTGTACTGTCCCAGCAAGAAGAAACCCAGATTATTTTAATAAAAACCATTCCGAGCCAGGTTTTATGGCGCGCTATAAAACAAACATAAATCCGTATGTAATAAAATTCAATTTGAGCTCTATAAATTAACGAGAGATATAAAGAAAACTAGGTTGTAAAATCAAACTTTAAAAGGAGAATTATTCGGTATATTTTTCTTTTGTTGAGTCTGTAGGAGTTACATGAAAATAACTCGTGCTGCGGTGAAAGATTAGGGCTTTAGTCGTTTCGTATCTTGAATGATTCCAACTGCTGGGCTAATCGCCTAAGTATTGTTCTTGAATATGGACAACTCGACCATGAACCATGCCCGTGTCGACGGCGCGTTGTGTTCCACGCGCGCCTCAAAGACTGTCAAAAAATGACGGGGCCCCCCTCTAGAGGGCCAAAGCCTGTCGGGGTAGCGGGACTTATGATTTACCGTGACCCCGGTACGTAAATGGCTATTGAAGGACACTGTGGATTTTAGTCAGTACGAGTCTGACAGTTCCTCCCGCTCTGTCCTGGGTGGAGGGACTCATTGATGAGTTTACGATAAAAAAAAAGCTAAGTACTTTCAAGTCCATTAAAACATCACCATTTCGAAACCACTCAAGAAAACTTGAATCACTTGCAAAATATTGCAACACCGACATAAAAATGCTAGAGGGACACTAAAAACTATTATGAAGCGAACCGCAAGCCGACAGCCAAGAAATATAGCCGTGGCCTCATAATAAGACAGGCAATAAATATGAATGTTAGCCGCGGGTGGGTGGGGGACCGTGGACCGCAGAACCCGGTTGATAGCAGGGCTGGGGTAACTTAGTGCATTTGTTACTCCACTGCCAAGGTTTATTACAAGATATTGCTGCTGGCTTAGTATTTTCAAATAAAGGAACGGAAACTAGAAAGGCCTTAATGAGTTTTGTTTGGAAAAATATGTTTGGTTTTTAGTGTTATGTTTTCGAAAGATCAATCAAAGATAGATTGAAAATAAAATCGAATGTGTTCATTTTTTTATCTTTCAGGGTTTTGTTTTTTATAGTAAAAATTGTTTATAACCTTATGTACTTTCAGCCCATGAAAGAAGATAAGGAAAAATGATTTAAAATGTCTCTAATTCTATGTGGTTATAATGGTCGCGGGACTCACGAATTACCGTGACCCTGGAACGTAAAGGGCTATTGAAGGACACCGTGGATTTTAGTCAGTACAAGTCTGACAGTCCCTCCCGCTCTGCCCTGGGTGGGAGGACTCATTTGATGATTTAACCACGTAAAAAAAATTTAGTTATTACGGCGGTTTTATCGCCAATATACATAATTTCATTAACATAAAATTATTAGGGTCTCCGTTTTTAATTTTAGTGTAATTAAATCATCAAATATCCTCTCACCTTAGGTGGAGCGGAAAGAACTATTAGACTTACTGATTATGAGTCAACTCCATTCCTTTGATTGCCGTTTACGTTCTAGGCCTACAGTACCCTGCTTAGACCGTCCCGCAACAGCGGTTGGGTTTGTACTTAACATAATCAGATACTAAGGTAGCGGTGAAATAAAGTGAAATGTGTTTTCGTTCTTATGTTAAGTTTAGAACTTAACATAATCAAGAGAAGCTTGTGGTTAGTCAACCACGTGAAGAATGGTCACCACTCTACATGCTACTAGTTAGTAGCCTGTAGAGTGGTGACCATTCTTCACGTCGATAATGACACAATGTTCCTGTTGCTGGGGCACAGGCCTCCTCACTATGAGCTACTACAAGTTTCCCGTTTCATGAACTAAACAAAAAAGCACCACACTAAAGTGCCGTTTTAACACTATTTTCATTTTCACACAAGTCTTGTTTCAACTTGAGTCCAATGCGGGTTGTGAGATGTCACATCCCTTTGATTATTTGGATTTTGGGACGTGATAGTTTAGTTACATTGATTTACTTCAACCTTGATGAAAGTTAGCTTTAATATTCGTACTTGAAAGTTTGAAGTACTTATTCCAAACTTAATTAGGTGACAAACATGGAACCAGTCTGTCATCTGCCTCGACTTTTTATCAAGTACATTGGGGTTGGATTCCAGTTTTATCGAATGCAACTGATATTTTTACTTATGCCTTTGTCAAACAGACAGGCGTGACGAAGGCGAAGCGTGACGTTTTTATTTGTAATGTATGGAAATGTTTGAATCCAGTGACAGAACAATCGGACTGACGTCTCGCTTCGGTTCGGTATCGCTTCGGAAACGCTTCGCTTTCGCCTGTCTGTTTGACAAAGGTATTAGAGCGACTGCCTATCTGACCTCTATGTATCGGTTAGTTGGTAACCAAATTGGTAAGGTTAGGGGACTTTCGGGACTATTTTTTTTATACAGATCTTGACTCTAGTCTAGATCAGAGACAAAAGCCTACGATGGAGCGAGCTCACCCAGAAGAATCCTGTTCACTCTAACTTTGAAGGGACTTACGAACAGGGACTGTTAGTAACGACGGTCAAAATATATTAACAACAGGTAAATAAAAAATAAAAAAGCATTGATCCCTAAATGCTTGTTGATGTTCTCTCCATAAATAATGAATGTTTTGTCCTTCTAGACAGGTTGGTACTAATAAATTCATGCTGAAATGGAGCTGAAAAGAAATAAAGAACATTTGGGTTTTATTTTTCTGGATTGGCCGTCTAAGACAGAATTTATTAGATTTCTTGGTACTTTTTCCTTGGCAACTAATAAATCGAAGTGGCCTTGAGAATTTTAGTAATTAGTTGAATAACTAGTCGTTGCCAGCGGCCTTGCCCGTGTTTATGTCGATAACTATATCATGGGAACGTAAAAATGGGATAAAAAGCATCCTATGTGTGAAAGAGTGACAAACATTCATCCATTCATTCCTCCATGCTCACAAACTATCACATTCATTGTACAAGGTTATTTGTAAAAGATAAACAACGTTTCATGGGCTAAAAGTACTTATAACAACTTTAACTATATCAGGTGTGACGGAATAATATTCCATTTTGTATAAAACACCTGATTTTTATGATCATTCGGGGTTGTTTTCATACAAAAAGTTGTTTATCACCATAGCTACTTTCAACTCCTGAAATGTTGTTAACGTTTTACAAATAACCTTGAATTAGTGAGTTAATTACACTAAATGTCACTAAAATAAACGATTTACCCAAATAGTACGCAATTAAAACGAAAATATTATGAGAGACTAAATGTAGTTTAATTTATGCAAATAATCCAATTTCGGTCAGACAATTAACTCCTCCTATGTGTATATAGTGTTTATACACTGAATCAGCTGCTATCTAAAATGTTTCAATTCAATTTCATTGTAGTTATTTAGTGCAGTAGTTTAAATATAAATGATTAGGTTAACACTGTGAATTTAATTGTTCTACCACGAGTGGCGATATTTGAATCGAGGAGCGAGTAAGCGTAGCTCGTGGCGTGTAATAATCACAGCTACAGTCCGGCCACGCTTGGCGAGGTTGTTCTGTGGATGGGTGATCATTTATCATAGCTAGTTTTCCCCGTACCTGGGACACCTCATCAAAGCCATTTTGGTCCCTTCTGTCATTTGTATACCTTTGACAGTCGTAACTGTAAGTCAGAAGCTCGAATGGAGAAACGCAATGCCACTGCGTGCGCGTATTGATTAAAAGATCATCAATCTACATTTATTTTATGATTAGACATTCGCGACCTCTGTCAGTCATTCCCATAAAGAGGTAATCATAAATTCACAAATCCAGAAGTTGTTGATTATGCCTAACAATAAACAGAGGAGCAATCGTGGGCTCAACGTGGACAAATAATTTATGATCTCTCAAAGGAGGACAAGCCTGTTGTGATAAAACATTCAAGGAACGGGATCCAACAGTACCTGTATAGAGGTACATTTGTGATGTGTACATTCAGGTAGAATAAGTCTAATTCCTGGGCATGCGGGCGGCGAGTAATGGGCGACTCGCTGTCCGACCATGGACCATGCCCGGGTAGACGGCGCGTTGTGTTCCACGCGCGCCTCAAGGAGTGTTAGCATAGTGACGGGGCCTGTAGTGGGCCAAAGCCTGACTGGACTTACGAATTACCGGTACGTAAAGGGTTATTGAATGACACAGTGGATTTTAGTCCGTCAAGTCTGACAGTCCCTCCCGCCCTGCCCTGGGTGGGAGGACTAATTTGATGATTTTACCACGATAAAAAAAAGTTATGATTCCTATCTCAGTAGCAACAGCAGTGGTGTCGCAACACTACTGATCTCCATATATTCTGTGCTTGCTGTTCCTCTTGGTTTCAACCCCACTGCTCGGCTCCTATATTGGTCGTAGCGTGATGTTATATATTTTATAGCCTTCCTCAATTAATAGACTATCCAACACCATACAAATTTTGGGACTGTCTCGTAACGGGACCCTGGAACGTAAAGGGCTATTGAAGGACACCGTGGATTTTAGTCAGTACGAGTCTGACAGTACCTCCCGTCCCGTCCCGGGTGGGAGAACTCATTTGATGATTTTATCACGACAAAAAAGATTGTTTTTACATGTTTTCAAATGAAAAATGTTCAGCTGATCGAAAACAATGTAATGGAATCGAATATTCTTAAAGTATCCGATATTTAGTATAAAAAAGTCGCCATAGCTCGCGATTACACGTACTAAATCGTGTCCAAATTAGGATGCTCCTCATCCTAAATGCGATTAAAATTTTCTGAATTAAGGACGTCCTAAATATCGGCTCCTAAATTTAGGAAGGTGTAATACCCCTTTAAGACGGACAATACTTTTTGTGGCTTTAAAGTTGGCCATTAAGAATAAATGACACACTATCATTAGACATTTGATTGTACACTTATTCTTACAAAGACGTATTCCAAACTTATTTGTTTGTAATTGTTGCAATCTATGGTAGTTTCTCTACTACATTAAGTTAACTAATAAGGCATGTAAAGTAAAATAAACTATAATATTTTAACTTGTTGCTTGAAAACATAATAAGCCTTATCAAATCCTGAACGACGATATTCCAACAACAAGGTAATTTATTTTCATACGATTGTTAGTAGCTAATGATATCTATTCTCCAGGCATTTTCCCCAAAACGAAACTAATGAGCTTTCTCCTAATATTTGAGGAAGGAAGGTGGTCCCGCTAGATCAGGGATGATTCCGCGCTGAATTATAAACATCCAATTTACTTTGTTTCTTTTTTGAAGCAGTCGTTTTCAGTTTTTCTGCTACTTTTTATGTTTTAGCGTTGAATTTAAATTAAATATCCATAATAGTTACCTTCTAATTACTATAATATAGATGTGAAAGTGTAATTGTGTTATTCGTTTTTCTTGCTTCTATGCTTTTATGTCTTAATTGCTCAACCGATTTTTTTATATATGTACATATTTGGCTTTGTCTCTTTTTATAAAACGTGAGAAACGAGAGTGGCAAATTAAACAAAAAAACAATAAATAAAGAATATTTGAAAATGTATGAAATCACAAAAGCATATCAGGTGTGTAACATTTTTTTTTCTGAACCCTACAGTTTAGAACTGGAGGCAATAGCAATATTAATAAAAATAACTCATTTCAAAGGTTATCTGTTTGATAAAAGAAACGAATGTACTTCATAAGCTGTAGAACACTCCCATAAAATATATTTCCCCCGCAGATGGCTAAAACGGTCTCCCTCAAGCCACCAAGAAACAAATATATTGCGATTTGCTCCTTCATTTTCTCACAAGGTATTTTATTGCGTTGGGCAAGCTCATAAATTTCGCAGTCACTCACTGAGAAAAATAAGGTCTAACCGAGGCTCAGAAGAAATTGGTGCGAAAATTTCTTATTAGTTTATTTTTATTACATAAGCCGATGGGTCATTTTGACTTGTTACTGCTTACGGAGGTTATTATTTTCGGATAAGAACCTTTTCTTACATTAATAATGCGTAAAATATATGCCTATGTGCGGAATTTCCATTAAGATTAGTTTTATAAGGAAAATGTATAACAAATTTGACTTAAGAAGTATTATGAGGTACATTAAGCGAAAAGGGTACTGATACTATTTAGTTACATAAGTATTTTAAAATACTTGAAAACCTGAAACTGGTTTTAAAGAAGTTTAAGTAGGTATTACAATTCTTTGAAAGAAGGCACTATAAGGCCTAAACAATGAAAACCCAATACCAGATTAAGAACGTATTCGATTTCCTAATTTAAAACATTCCTTAGCTAGCAGAATTCCAAAATAGTAGTAATCAAATTGGCTTCAAGTGAATACCTAGGAGGACGGCGCGACGGTTCGCTCCGGACAAACTTTTGAAACGAAACGGCATTTCTAATTAAAACCTCCAATGTCTAGTTCCACAAATAGGCAATGGTACCAGCCAAATGTAGGTACAATACACATCTGTACCTAGGTATTTGTATAAACAGCATCAGCCGATTGGTATTCAGAATATAGAGCCATACGTTCCAACCAGCAATCCGATCACCGTTGAATACGCTTTCGTCCAGCCTTTACATTATTCCTATTAACATTCCTGCAATTATAATTCAATTTTAATTGCCTGTATGTTCGATACTTTATGCCACCATAGCCAGATTGCTAGAACACAAAGATAAAATACAATGCAAAGCAATTTACTAAAACGTTTTGTTACACTCGCGTAATTGGTCCAATAAAGTTCAAAAACGTTTTTATTATAAAATCTGATATCACATATTGGAGCAGAGCGCGAATGCAAAGCACAGATTGATTGCAAAGATATAAAATAGCTAGATTGGACAGTGATAAACGGGTTGGTGCGCTGTGCTATGTCAAACAAATGTTTAATAGGAAAAGCTTATACGATTTATCGGTGGGTTGTATCGCTGGACAAATCTAGTTGGGTGGTGTTTACATAGAGAAGTAGGTACCTAGGTACTGGGAGCAATGATGGTGGCATATGGCAGATCAATACAAATACAAATATCAGGGATCCGAGGCTGGTGAAATTCGTGTGATTTGTGTTCGAGTACATACACAGGCGCTCCCGTTCTGTGACCTACAAACAGGGGTTTGGGCGCGCGGAATTTTTTATATGCAGACAGACTGCCGTATGTGCTCAACATTCGTTTGAGCCTGCATCCAACTTATATGACTTTCATGCCAATTGGATTCAGGTACATTCCTGCCCTGTTTTGAGCGTATGTTTAGTTTCAGCAAAGGAAAGCTCTCGTACTTAATATACAGTGAATGTGTGATAAATAGACCGTGTGTCTATTGTAACTTTACGAAACATTTTCTATTCTTATAAAGATTCATGTCAAAATGTTTGTTGTAAACTATAAGCGGTTGTTATTTCAACGCATATACGTAAAATCACACTTACTCCCAAAGTTTCCGAATTACCGTTACGAACAAGCTAGTCAAGTATTCAATAAAAGTTGTACACGGAGACGTACTCGTACATCAACCTTTTTTCAAAGCAAAAAGAAATATGAGCTATGTGGGGTTTGGTAAAGTTGTCGCTCTTATGTCCCGATCGATTCAAACGTATTGCGCCGTCATAAATATTTTACGCTTGCCTGCATCTGTATACGTCGGCGAATTTCTATGTAAAGACTCGGGGAAATGTCTACACGAGACATATTCAAATATTCCTGTAGTTGGCAACACTCTGAAAAAATATTTTACACAGGCAACACAATCATGTTATTTTATTCTTGCCTTTATTTTACGTCCATTTTATCGTGGTAACAATACTTTATAGATGAGATATTTTATACATTCCTATAACAACGGGATACGGATTTCATTGCTAAAGTTTCAGTGTGATCGGAAAAGTAATATGCAGAACTTTACATACAAACAAACCTCCCCTTTACAAGGAGAATGATTAGCCGGGCGCACAATTTGCACATTGTTGAAGTGCTAAGGCCGCTGGCGGGCCCAATTTTTTCGTGTTCATTTCGCGCCAACCAAGTGCGGTTGCTTTACCAAAAGGAAACTTTTGAAATTGGAATAGTTCGCCGGATATTTCCCGCGTTGGCATCCATCTTTGTGGGAGTGGGTGTCACTGGCCAGTAGTATGAGAGGAGGGAACTATGAGGCTAGTTGGTTTTTTCGCCAATACCCCTTCGCTTTGTGAATAACCTATTTGTATTTTAGCTTTGATCGAATGGTTCAACCGAATTTTCGACACGCTAACAATGTATTATTTAAAAAAGGTATTGTGTTAGAAAAGAGTTTACTTAACAAATGTTTTAGCATGTATACCGTGTTAGTTTCCTTTGAATTTTTCGTCGACAAGGGGACAATGTAAGGAACTTATTTTACTCCTTTCTAAATAACCATTATACGCTGTTATTCAACGAGGTAATTTCAGCAGTGAATGTCACAAGAATATTACGTTACATGAACACATTTAAGCTCCACTTAAACTACCCGAAAAGTGTTCCATAAATTATTTTAATCCTGATTATATGCGTATTTATAACGGTTATCTAAACATACTAAAGTTTGTTGACTATTTATGCTTAGAGAGATAAGAGGTGTATCGCGCTTCGGTTTATCTCAACCATTCAGTATTGTACATGGCTGTAAATTTTTTGTCCGCTTTTACGATTTACGGTGTTATAAATTCTGAACGAATACGGATAGTAAAATGCGGGGCTGAGTGAATTTTTCAACAAGGCGAGTAGTGTGTCTATTCTTGCATGCTTTTGTTAGCACTACTATCTCATATCCTTATAGAATTATGTATGCCATCTTAAAATACTTGATTTTCTTTTGATATTGTTTATCGAGAATATACAGTGTTGCCGACAAAGCCTGAGAAATTTCATTAAATAGATGAATAGACAACTATAAAAAAAAAGAAAATCATGTAACCTACTTAGGTATATTTTCTATAATATTTTTTCTAATATATGAATATGATTTTCCTCAAAAGCTGTACAAATATTTTCCAAGAAGATTTTATTTGTAATACAAATTGCTATACATATACTTGGTATAGACATGAAGTATTGCGCGGCTTTATGAGATACGCATTACGGTATAACGAACTAAAGTTTTGAGGTTGATATTATGTTAGGTATTTTGGCAAGCCAAAATTTGGGACCAAAATATGTTGTTTTTTTTTTAACGTGGTAAATCATCAAATGAGTCCTCCCACCTAGAGCAGAGCGGGAGGGGCTGTCAGACTCGTACTGACTAAAATGCACGGTGTCCTTCAATAGCCCTTTACGTACCGGGGTCACGGTAAATCATAAGTCCCGCGACCCCGACAGGCTTTGGCACTCTAGAGCCCGTCATTTTTGCTAACACTCATTGAGGCGCGCGTGGAACACCCAACAACATATTTTCGGGCATGCCGCAATCGCGGCGGTAAGTTTCCTGTTTCTTCAGGCCACTTACTTATTCAGTCTATCCAAAGCACACAAGATTAATAATGCAATTATCACATTAAATCTACAACATCTGCTCACTCCGGTAAGGTAGCTAGCGTGACGATCCAGGCCAACATACGGGTTCCGTAGCCGCACGCCACAGACCTCAGGGGACTAACAATGCTCTGTCTGTGCAATTATGCCATTATTTGCACGCTTTTGCACAAATGTTGCCAGTGTTACGGATGGTAGAGGCAATTAAAGCAATATGGGTTTAATATCAGGTACTATAGGGTATGAAAATATAAATTAAACAAAAAAAAACATTTCGAAAAAACGTGGGCTTGGGTCGATCCCAATTATAAGCGTACTTTTGTGCCTAATGGCCCTGTTTTGTTCTGTCTCCTGCTTGATATTAGAAGGATGTGGAAACTACGTATTTTCTTACTTCTACGCTGTTATTTTCTGATTCATTTCGCTGCAGGATTCAAGACATTTAAATTCATTCTCCGAGTTTCATTGCCTCGGAGCTTTTCCGTTGGTGTTCATTGTTGTTTTTGACTTAGGAGTTACACTGGTTTAGGAATAGAGCAAAGGTATTGTCCCAAAAAAATACCAAAATAAAAAATATAGAAGTAAACGATGTAGGTACCCAAAACCAAATTCACACAGAAAAAGTATGAACATCAAAGTCACCTCGCTCCGTATAAGCCAATGTGTTTTTTACCATTCACCTAGTTTATTCATTTCAGTTACACGTTGCTCGTTAGTGCGAGAAGCAGGCACGCTGCGTCCGTTCAAACGAAAACGGTTAAAACGCTCTCCAGGTACGTTCCACACGGCTTTTTTTGTATTTATTCACTGTGACTTTTTCTCTCATTCGAACAATTTATGCAGATTCCCGACCTGAGTTGGTTTATACGTTCATTGAGCAAGCTGTGCAGCCGGGAGCTCAGGTTGCGTTGAAATGCTCAGCGGTTGGTGAACCACCGCCCCGGTATCGATGGTTGATAGACGGGCAACCTATACCCGCTCATCATGGGTAAGTTTAGTTAAGTAAAATAATAGTAGGTACTTTTGAGCCTTTGTCAAACAGACAGGCGAAAGCGTAGCGTTTCCTAAGCGAAGCGTGACGTTTTTATTTGTAATATGTATATGGACTTGTTTGAATCCCATAGAAGTCACACAGAAAAGTGAAAGCGATCCAATAGCGTGACAGAACTATTGGACGCTTCGGTACGGTATCGCTTTCGCCTATCTGTTTGACAGAGGCATTATAGAGACTCACTCTTACGTAACATTTTTAGCGCATTGCCAAAATAGAAAAAAAAGGAATCTTCAGTAAAGGTCAATATCGTTATTTTTTATGACAAACTATAATCTGATATCCATCCAGTTTTTCCTTCATTATCTTTCTTTTATATTTGGTCGGTTATCAGGGCTATAATAACGGAGGGCCGGGAGAACGGTCCCGCGGGGCTTGGCTCTGGCTCCAACTACATGCTGTCTACGTTGTCGCTGAGCAGTGCTAGGGTTGAACATGGAGGACGGTATGAGTGCAGGGCCACCAACACTCATGGCAGCGTCGCTCATGCTGCTAGACTCAATGTTTACGGTAAGACATTTATTATGGGCAGGGTTATTGTAGATGGCGCCTCTGTTGTTAAGTCCCAATTTCTTCGAGAAGACTGCTTTGTAATATAAAGTCATTATGGTGGAACCGTAGTGGTAGCCCACAAATTCAGATGTTCTTCTGTTTTTTTTTTGCAATTTTCACGTAGGTGTCAGGTAAATTTCCGAAATCTAACTTAAATTAAAACTAAGTTGGTCGCGGGACTGTACGAATTACCGTGACCTCGGAACGTAAAGGGCTATTGAAGGACACCGTGGATTTTAGTCAGTACGAGTCTGACAGTCCCTCCCGCTCTGCCCTGGGTGGGAGAACACATTTGATGATTTTACCACGATAAAAAAAAACTAAGTTAGAATAATGTTTTGATTTTCATATATTTTAATTGCCTGCGACCTGAAAATCGCAAATACACAAGAAAATTAGAATATAGCGGGCTACCCTACGCAATGTCACCTTAGCAAATCTCAGCCAACGGCAATATTTGAAACTAGCTATGTTAGCGCCATTGTACTTATATTACCCGTTATCTTTTAGCTTTATTTAGTTATGGGAATCAGACCTAATAATTCGTGGAGATTTGAAAGTTCATAAAGATTGTTGTTTTAATTTAAATTATTAAAGTTGAGTTGTACCTTTGTCAAACAGACAGGTGTGGCGAATGCGAAGCGAGGCGTTTTTATTTGTAATTTATGGAATTGTTTGAATCCAGTCACATAGAAAAGCGAAAGCGATCCGATAGCGTGACTGAACTATCGGACTGACGTCTCGTATCGATTAATTTTCGCCTGTCTCTTTGACAAAGGCTTAATGGTTTAGGAAACACAAGCAAAACATTTGAAAAAGACCTTCACACCTCTCTAGTCGCTGGTTCCCCCCAGCTGTCGGGAACTTCTGGTATATACACCACAATAACTAACTTTCATCTTTTCAAACTAGACGAATTATTGTCTGATCGATGATTTTATTTTGTGAGTTAGCATGATAGTTTAAAATGGTAATACAGCATCAAACTAAAATAGGTACTAGAATTCTGACCTTTCATTTTAGTTTTGTTAGTCTAAAAGCACCCCTGTTCTCCTAACAAAACTTAATGAAAAGGTTAGCGCTAAAATTACCGCTACAAAAACATAACCCTCCTTCTGGCACAATCGGGTAATAATACAGTATCTTAAAATAACTTACCTACATCGTAAAAAACATACGTCAGAAAATAAAGAAAATAATGTCAGTATTTCTATGCATGAACAAATTTATCATCAGGTTTAGTTTTACGACTAAAAACAAGATATCTTTGACGACAAATGGAAATACTCTGCTTACAATACAAATACTGACAGATCGTCAGCCTATCGGTAATAAATATTGCCATATCAATTTATTTGAGTGTTACCATAAAATACTTACATAAACCTCAAGGCTTTGTTTTATTTACGATAATTTCATATATACACGACCAAAACAGAGCAACACTCAAATCTTATTATATTCAGCTCTCAGCCATAAATTGTAATTTTTGCTTACCGCAGTGTTGTTACTTACACATTTCATGTTTGTGTTGCCATCCTAAATAAATACAGATAAGTATAATTTAGCGTTACGTTTACGAATTGCTGAGTAAATAATATTATCGGATTTACTTACATAGGTCCGCCGTACATCAGAGCTATGAGCCCTGTGAAAGCTGTTGCGGGTTCTGAAGTAACGATTTGGTGCCCTTACTATGGATTCCCTATTGAGTAAGTAAACACATTACATTGTATTTGTTTACATAACAGTCTGTTATGTATCCCTTCTGTCGGCTACATCGTTTGGTACCTATAAGTTGTAGTTCGCGGCACAAAGATAGGTATATAACGAAGCTTATGAATCGAAGAAAACATTAATGATAAATTAAAAGAGTCTTTTTTTTTAAGTCACATCTCACTATTTTAGAACACGCTTATCTCCAAAAGCACCCAACCGATTTTGAAAAAAAATTGTGATGGTGTAGCTTAGAAGAGTACTTTAACACGCCATAGGTGGTGATTGTAAAGTGCTCTTACGAAACCGGGTCGTGTCGCTATTACGTATACATTTAGAAAACTGAACGAAAGAAATAATGGAAAAACAAAAAAAACTTTTAAAAAAGCTGACATTGACTTCATAAACAAACACAGGAAAGTGTAAAATAACTTTTGATTCCGAAGTGACACTGACACGCGAGATAATCGCGGACAAACATACATACAAACATACGGGTAGAACTGAGAACCTCCTTTTTTGAAGTCAGTCAAAAATTTTAAGGAGGTCAGACATATATGTCTACTCCTAATCTCAAGGCTATCTCCGATCAGTATAAAAAGAAATACTTTTTATATCTTGACCGTAAAGTTTCACTCAGAGCATAGTCTTCATACAGTATGTATGGCAACATTGAGAAGCCAGGCACGGAATTTCTAACATCGAACGAATCACTCGGGTCGCCGAGTTACTATTATGATTACTTAGAGTAGACTGGGGTATTTGTATTATTGTTTTATAGTCCTGATTTTATTGCAAATGCTAGAAGGACAAATATTTGATTTGATATGAAAAGAGTTGCTATTTTATGTACTACACGACAAGCCATTTACTCTTAAAAGAATTTTTCGTTCACTTCTTTTTTTTTTTAACCGTTGTCCCACACTAGGAATTTCTCCTGTATCGTGGGTGCTCTCACAAACATATAAACTCACATACACAAACACCCAGACCCGGAACTACTACTTGCAGATCATACAAATATTTGTTCCTTGCGGAGATCGAACCCGCTATACGAATATTTGTATGATCTAGATGACGCAAGAAATTGCATGCGCGTTGCTTGCAAGTTTGACTACATTGTAGTATTTGTTTGATTACCGGAATTCATTGTCCATTACAGTCCGCAATGTACTCGTAGTTAAACTTGCATGCAATTTCTTGCTACGTGTAAATGGGCCTTTAAGCCTTTGTCAAACAGACAGGCGAAAGCGAAGCGTTTCCGAAGCGATACCGACCCGAAGCGATACCGAACCGAAGCGAGACGTCAGTCCGATAGTTCTGTCACGCTATCGGATCGCTTTCGCTTTTCTATGTGACTGGATTCAAACAATTCCATACATTACAAATTAAAACGTCACGCTTCGCATTCGTCACGCCTGTCTGTTTGGCAAAGGCATTAGAGTATATAAGTACACACACTGACATGACCAAAGATAGTCATTTTGTTAAATCAATTATGATGGTTGAAAAAAAACATTAAAAGTTTACATTCCCTAAGTCTAGCCAAATATTGCAATAATTATGTTCGGCGAACTTGAAGTGTGAAGTGAGATATGAAAGCAACGATTATGTTGTGCCTTCGCGTGCCAAGCGCTTTAGAAGGCGGTCGTAGTATTGCCGATTTCAATTTTATTTTATTTTTTATTTGTGTGATAGTTGTGGATTTTTTTTTTTTTTATTTATTTATCTTTTTTTTTTTTTAAATAAAATATAAAATGCGTGTGATGAAAATACTAACTTTCCTAGGTAACGACCCAAATAAATGTTTTGCTTAAAATAAGTACAGAGAATGGCTTTATTTTACTAGCAGAAATGTCTCAAGGGTATGCTTTAAGCTTTGTTAAACTTTAAAACTTAGATCCTAAAAGAGAAATAAATAAGTCATACTTATTTAGCTACTCTCACTTTTTCATCTTTTTTTGTGGGTTATTTTCTTTGTATAGGTACAAAACTATTTAAATATTCAAAAAGAAATACTCTGAAGGACTTCCAAGAATACTCTATATCTTAAGAGCTTAACTGGTTTTAAGAAGACTTCATCATACGCTTAAGCAGAATACTTAGGCCTAAAAAGCTATCAAATAATAAAAAACAATATTGCACAGTACAGTACACAGAACAGTATTGCATCTAAATTAGACCGATTTTAAACTTTTATAGGAATAGAGTTTTGCATTTTCTTTTATTAAACAAGACAAAATGTTCTGTGAAAACTTTTTACATCAATAAATAAATAAAATAAATAAATATTCCACAACTATCACACAACGCCATCTAGTCCCAAGCTAAGCAGAGCTTGTGTTATGGGTACTAGACAACTGATAAACATACTTATATATTTCTAAATACATACATATTATAGATAAATTACACCCAGACACAGAACAAATGATCGTGCTCATCACACAAACATTTGTCCTGGGTGGGAATCGAACCCACGACCTTCGGCATAGCAGTCAGTGTCACTAATGACTAGACCAACAGGCCTGTCAATCAATGTGTTCTGCTTATACTTATTAAGTTGTTATACCCATTAAAATCGCTTCAGTTATTTCTAAAAATAAAGACATATACGACCCGTACGGATTACACGCACTTGGGGACAATATTTTGTTTCTTTTTTTTTCATATTTGTAAATATTCTACACTCATAATAAATATCTCGTGCAAAAATAACTGTTTCGAAAGTGTGCGATAGTAGTAAATTGGATAAGTTAGGCAATTAAGTATTACTCTTAATCAACTGGAACTCTTCAGATACCTATTCACAGACGTTATTGTTCCGTTGAGAAAGCTGCTCGATTACACTCAAGTTTCAAGCTTTCATATCTAAAGTATTTATTTATGGAAGATCATTTTTGTAAACTTAATTTTTAATGCAGCAAATTATATTGTACTAGCTGTGCCTCAAGGTTTCAACCGCTGCTCGACTCCTATTGGTCGTATCGTGATGTAGCCTCCTCGATAAATGAGCTATCCCACAAAAAAGAAAAAAAACCCAATAGTTCCGGAGATCTCTTCAGCTTTATAATATAATATAGATGGTGGCACATTTGGCACGGTGGCTGAGCGATTAACTGCTGCCCTGCTTATCGCGTGTTCGATTCCATATGGAATAAATATTTGTCTAATCTACAAGTACCACCCACCAAGTCGCACCCACGATATACGAGAAATTTGAATCACCCCAAATTGGCAAAGGTGACACGAGTATTAAGTTGACTCGAGTAGTAAGGTGACTCGAGTAGTAAGGTGACTCGAGTATTATGGTGACTCGAGTAGTAAGGTGACTCGAGTAGTAAGGTGACTCGAGTAGTAAGGTGACTCGAGTAGTAAGGTGACTCGAGTAGTAAGGTGACTCGAGTAGTAAGGTGACTCCAGTTAGTAAGGTGACTCGAGTATTATGGTGACTCGAGTAGCAAGGTGACTCGAACAGTAAGGTGAATTGATTTGTTTTCGGTGTATTTACCCCGATATCATGCGATTAGCTCGGGACCAAGCAGTTATTTGGGTTAAACGTATCGAGTACAGTGCCAGGATAGACGAGTAACTGTGCAGTCGACTGATTGCGTCTACCGAGACTCGCCACTGTAATGGGTACGAGTAATCCGTTACAATCGTTCTTTTCTCATCAGTTCAGTTAAATGGGAAGGTGGTGCTGGCACGGACCCTCGATACCACCAGATGGATGGCCAGCTCACCATCACGAATGTCGACCGGAACAGGGACAAAGGTGGATGGACCTGTTCAGTTCTTACACCAGGAGGAGAACTTGCGAGAAGAGAGGTAAAAATAGGGTATAATGTTGTACTTAGTATGATTTTTTCTTAGATTTAAAGGCCCTGCATAAAGCACTAAATACGCTGTAAATTAAATATCTATGTGGGTCGTAATCTTTGTATGGAATCAAATAACGACCGGCTTTGCCTGATCCGAATTTTGTAGATGTGTAATTAGAAGTAGCCGTCTAAGAAAAAGGATTAGGATTTGGATTGAGTTAGAATATTAATTTAGGATATTAATCGATAGCTGTGATCAATACAAAGAGAAAGCATCACGTTTCTGAGATAAAACCAATGTTTTCGTAATCTTCTGAAATCAACATTCTACATAAAGAACAAAACTATAAACCGTGATATGATCAGCTATCAAATAACTATTTAGCTATCCCCGTTTCATAGTTCTAACTTATTTTATATAACTTTAAAGTATGCTGAATCATAAAAATATTCATTTTTCATTCTCAATCACTGCCGCTTACTTTGTATGAGACGCGACCCACTTATCCAGAAGATAGGGATGTATAAACTACACCTCATTTTACGCTTCACTTGGTTTATCACCGACAGCGAGCTTACTGATGTAATATGAGTAGTAAAAGAACATTTGATGAGTCATTTTTTACTACATTTATTTTGATTACCTTTAGAAATCAATTTGTTAAGGCTTTGCCATCTAAATATATGAGTACGGGGGAGACAAGTTTAGCACAAATAGCTCAGTAATACATTTGTGAAATAGAAAACACGAAGTGCAATTTAACACACACAGGATATAGAGCAAAACCGTGCCGTAAAATGTCAAGTTGGTACATTAAAAAAAAAGTTTTGGAACATGGAAAATATGGCCGTTACGAGAGACGTTAACATATTGGTAAACTATATAACATTGTCTAATCAATACAGGTATGTGTGCAAAATATTGTTCAGAATCAAACACACTTTTAAAATACCGAAAACAACCACAATCACCAAATATAGGCAAAACCACATAATACTATGGCCAGACTAACGGGAAATGCCGTTAATGTGGCCCTGCTAAAATAGATGTGACAGACCCTAACAACACGACTGGAGTCCATGTTTCTTAATGAAACACTTCTATAGTCATTTTTTTTCTATATCTCGTTGTTTTATCGCAGGTCCAAATCACAGTGGTATCACCACCAGTACTATCACCAATCGTATTCCCACCTGGATTAAGAGCTGGAGACAGGTCACAATTAACGTGTACTGTGACGTCAGGAGATATGCCTGTTTACTTCTCATGGCTTAAGGATCAGATGCCTATTTCAAGTTCTCTTCAGGTACGTTTATTTACGATTTTTAAGATCTGCCGGTGGTTAGCCGCGCTTGCCGAGGTTGGTCTGTGGATGGGTGACCATCTATCATAGCAAGATTCCTCCATGCCTCGGAAAGCACGTAAAGCCGATGGTCCCGGCTGTCATTTGTAGATCTTTGACAGTAGTTACTGTTAGTCAGAAGCTCTAAAGTCTGACAACCAGTCTTACCATAAGGTATCGTATAACCCAGTAACTGGGGTTGTGGAGGTCCAATAGGCAGTCGCTCCATGTAAAATACTGATATCCAGCTGCATCCGGTTTGACTGGAAGCCGACCCCAATATAGTTGGGAAAAGGCTAGGCAGATGAATAAACATGCTTTTCTTTATGTCTTTGCTGAATCATTTTAGCATTGCTTTGGTCAACCTGGAACGGAAAATATGTAGAACAGGTGCAGTCACTAGACCCTTCAGATAATCCAGCTTGTTTTTTCAGTCTGGAGACCAGTGTCGCGTTCTAAATTAAACTGAATTTTAACTCAAACGGAAAAGCCAACCACTCTTGGCTTATGTTATTTTTTTCTTAAGACTAGATTTATTACTCGTCTATGACTTTCTTCGCTAATATACAGTTTATAGTTTTCTTTTAAATATCTGTTTTCTTTGTTTGTACTAATGGCATGTACAATAAGCGTTTTTTCTTTCTTTCTTTCTTTATATCTATAAATGAGGTTGACGGAACTTAAACTTGCAGGTGGACGAAAGAGGAGCAGAGTTTTATAGTATGCTCTTGTTCAAAAGTCTGACTGCAGCCCACAGTGGAATTTATACCTGTGTTGTCACCAATACTGCTGGGAAAGCCAATATGTCTGCTGAACTGGCTATTAAAGGTTTGTATTTTTTTTATATTTGCTTCTTAATCTTTAAAACATAATAAATACAAATTGCATAGGAGGACGCTGCCAAACAAGCATATAAACCTTTGTCAAACAGACAGGCGTTGCGAATACGAAGCGCGACGTTTTTATTTGTAATGTATGGAATTGTTTGAATCCAGTCACATAGAAAAGCGAAAGCGATCCAATAGCGTGACAGAACTATCGGACTGACGTCTCGTATCGATTCGGTATCGCTTCGGACTCGCCTGTCTGTTTGACAAAGACAATAAAGTATTCACCGTAGCCTATGGACGCCTACAACACCAGAGTAGTTTAAAGTAGGATTTGTTGAAATGTGTTTAAACCCTCCTCTGGGTATCCCAGCTGCTGGATCCCCATTAGGTGATAATCCTTCAAGACTCTGCACAGATAAACTCCCTGTGCGGTTAGTACATTTTGTGACTCCGAGTCAATACAAAACAATACCACACGCTGATATGATAGCGCCTGCGACTCTTTCTATAACTAGTTCTTTAGGTGTCATTAATTTTATCTGTATCCGTAGCGGACAGGATGCGCGCTTAAAGCACTTTGTTTATTAAATCCCTTAGTAACACTAGACCGGATTATCGGACCAATGAACATCAGTCATTGGTTTGGAACTTTCCATATTGTTTAAATGATCAACTTTATTGAATGCCGAGTAGGACTAAACCATTAAAGGAATTTCTACGAAGTCTTATTGAAGAGGTAGGCAAATTCAAGGTCGCTCAGAGCGGTATGGAGCGTGCTATGCTTGAGGTTTTTTAAAGGATAAAATCAGGAATAAAGTTATCCGGAAAAGAACCAGAGTAACGGATATAGCCTGCAGTTATCAAACTGAAGTGGCAGTGGACTGACCATGTTTGTCAAAGGACCGATGGCCGGTGGAGCAGACGAATCAGGCAAGAGTACTGTGGTATGCCCCCCAGCTAGATGGACCGATGACCTTAGAAAGGTGGTTGGGTCACATTGGATGCGGAGGGCGGAAGACGGGGTAATTTGAAGAAAGACCTATGTCCAGCAGTGAGCTTCGATAGGCTGAGTTGATTATTGAAGAGGAGATAACTAACTCTTTTGTTACAGTTCCACCGTATTGGCAAATCGAGCCGTCAGACACGGCGGTTCTTCTGAATGGATCGCTGACTGTAAGCTGTGAAGCTCGGGGTCATCCACCACCTTCAATATATTGGACCAAGTTTTCTGGTAAGTCTACCAGACAGCATTACTTACTGAATGGATGAGTGTCTCTGTCGCCCGTAGGTGCAGTATAGATACTGTTATCTCTGTCACACAAGGCACTATCAAAGCACAAAAAACGTCACAGGTGACAGAGATAATGTTCTTCTCTTTTTAGATGTCGATATGCTATATTTTAATTGCCAGCATCTGTACACCGTTTTCTGTTATACCAATAATGAGACTACTATCATCTTGTATTTATGTTTTAGCTTTATAATGCCTTTGTCGAATAGATACGCGAGTCCGAAGCGATAACGAACCGATACGAGACGTCAGTCTGATAATTCGGTCACGCTATCGGATCGCTTTCGCTTTTCTATGTGACTGGATTCAAACAATTCCATACATTACAAATAAAAACGACACGCTTCGCATTCGCTACGCCTGTCTGTTTGACAAAGACTTAAAAGTGTACCAGTTAACTTCAAAATAATATGTACCGAATTTTAGATTACTTTGATGTATTTAATTAGGCGGTAGGTTGGTTGATTCTGGTCAAAACTACAAAGATCTAGTTATTTGATTAGAAGTTAAGACTGGTTAATAAAAATTATAGAGTTTTTAATAATAGTTTATTTAACCAGTAATTAATCAACTGGCCCTAAGTTTATTCATACTAATGTTAATTTATTTTAAAGGCAGCACAGAAACAACTTTAGGCGGTGTATCAGACCCAGTCGTACTCACAAATGGATCACTCAGACTTGAATCAGCACGCGCAGAACATTCCGGGAAATATCGATGCAGAGCTGACAACGGTGTGTCACCAGCTTTATCACAAACAATTACCATACATATCAACGGTAAGTTTTTCTTTAATACAGAACGACAGGCCTGTTGGTCTAGTGGTTAGTGACCCTGCTATGCCGGAGGTCGTGATTTCGATTCCCACCTAGGACAAATGTTTGTGTGATGAGCACGATCATTTTGTTCTGTATCTGGGTGTAATTCTATAATATGTATGTATTTAGAAATATATAAGTATGTCTATCAGTTGTCTAGTACCCATAACACAAGCTCTGCTTAGCTTGGGACTAGATGGCGTTGTGTGATAGTTGTGGAATATTTATTTATTTATACATTCTAGATTTTTTCTCATTACCGCGTTGATCTATGTAGTCTTTGGTTCAATAGGTACATTAGTGCGTACGTTCTGTTACGTACACACAGTACTGTTACATTCACGAGCTCATTTTCTAACAATCCAACTCATTTTGAAAGTAAATCATAGCAGATTCTGAAAGAGTAAATGTGAAAATTCTCTAAAATTACGTCGTAACGTGGTGTCTCTTTGAGAATCCGAGATGATTTACTTATAAAAAAATGAGTTCGATTGTACACTCACTTTGGTGAAGTGAGCTCGTAAACACCACAAAATAGCACAAGTGGTCTAGCTGAAAACCATTTCGCTGAACTGAAATTATTTACGCAGCCGTAGAATATTCAAATCTTAGTTTTTTATGTTTTTTTTTGTTGTTGTATTTTTGTTTGTTTTGTGTGTTTTTGTGCCAAATAAATGGTTTTTCTTTGGTGATGGGCAAATTGTTACCAGGTTATTTTATCACAGATTACTCAGTACCAACCACGTAGTTCTGATTTCCGCAACGTTGATACTCGTAATAGGCTCTTTAATACACTGGAACTTAAACAGTGCTTTCGGCACGAATGGCGCAGAAGCGTATTCGATTCCCGTACCTTTTTTTTTTTTTTTTTATCGTGGTAAAATCATCAAATGAGTCCTCCCACCCAGGGCAGGGCGGGAGGGACTGTCAGACTTGTACTGACTAAAATCCACGGTATCCTTCAATAGCCCTTTACGTACTAGGGTCACGGTAATCCCTTGGTCCCGCGACCCCACCAGGCTTTGGCCCTCTACAGGCCCCGTCACTATGCTGACACTCTTTGAGGCGCGCGTGGAACACAACGCGCCGTCGACCCGGGCATGGTCCATGGTCGGACAGTGAGTCGCCCATTACTCGCTGCCCGCATGCCCGCGCCTACGGTGGCCGGAGATCGTCCTGCGACGTCCGACGCCGTGGGCGTCTACCACTGCGGCTGGGGTGGAGGGAGGACGCCGTCCTCTCCCTCAGGCGGCCCGCCTCCTCCTTCACGAGCATGACTGCTTCGCAGAAGGAGGCGACCGTTTCCCACTCCGTCTCGCCCCGCAGCATGGCCTCGACCAATGCCGGGCGCGAGAGGTCTCCGCCTATCGCCGTCGTGAGGACACGGCGGTGCTCTGCCCAAGCGGGGCAGTCCTGCACCGTATGCTCCACCGTGTCCTCCGGACGATCCTCGCAGTGGTGACACCCAGGCGTTTCTTCCCTCCCTATCAGACACAGGAACCTCCCGAAACTTCCGTGTCCGGTGAGGACCTGCGTCATGCGGTAGGTCAGGACGCCGTGACGCCTATCCAGCCACTCCTCAAAGAGGGGTCTTACCGCCGCGATTGCGGCGTGCCCGGATTCCCGTACCTAACAAATATTTTTATGACCTACAGATAGTCTTCCTACAGGTAGTTGTTCTGGGTGTAACTCTTTTTGTATGTGAGATATGAGGGTAGTATACCCCTTGTCTCACCTATCGGGGATGCCTGTAATGACTTAACGTTCGAAAATAGAATTCGTTGTAAAATTTTCAGCGAGAAGAAGGGAAGTATTTTTCAATTACTTGTGTTTCTTTAGAACCAGCACGTTTCGAGACGCAATCAGCGAACGTGACGGCTAAGCTGGGAGATACCGTGAGATTGGCGTGTGTTGCTCGGGGCGACTCCCCGCTTGCAACCGCTTGGAGTCATTCGGGACGGGCGTTACCTAATTCCGACTACAGGTAGGACAGTCTGACATAATGTTATTGTTACATATTCCTCCTTTAGACGAGTGAAATAGGTTACTAAACATAACATCTATATTTAGAAATTTGATCTTAGTTCTTTATTTTCTTCGTAGATGCTGCGGTAGCATGTCACCTTATTTATTTTATTGAAAATATAGTATAGTTTTAAAACAAAAAATCTCTGAGCTGATTTAAATGTTTAAACAGATTATCATAAATACCAGCTGAATGAAATCCATAAAAAAACCATGTGGTTCTTTTTAATGGATTTCATTCAGTTGAATCAGTATGATCGAATCGGTCCATGGGTTTAAAAGCTATCATGACATTGAAAAATACGTTTATACAGACAGATAAGTCAAAAAAATAGGGATGTATTAGTAAGTAACCCCTCATTTGACATCGGGGGTTAATTTAAAAACTAAATCCACACTCCAAATTCTTAGATTGTCATTTATTTTCAGAATGAGCATATCAGAAACAAGGAGTGCAGAAGGTTTAAGAAGTGAGTTGGTTATAGAAAGAGCTGACAGAAGAGACTCAGGAGTGTATCGGTGTCAAGCTTCCAATCCTTACGGAAGATCGGATCATTTCGTGCATTTAGCTGTTCAAGGTATATAAAAGTTTAATTTTTAAATTACTAATTATTTTCCGGCGTAAGAATCATGTTTCGAGAAGCTCATGGCTAAGCAATAACAGCGGCACAGGTTTATGCCGCGCTTGGCGAGGTTGGTCGGATGGGTGACCATTTATCATAGCGAATTTCGAGTAAAGCCGTTGTTGCTGGCTGTCATTTGTAATCTTTGACAGTCGTTACTGTTAGAAGCTTGAAATTCTGACTACCAGTCTGACGATGGGATATCGTGTTAGTTACTGAGTTGTGTAGGCCAGATAGCTAAAATACTGATATTCAGCTGCGTCTCATTCGACTGGATGCCGACCTCAACCACAGTTGTCAGACTTTGTTTAATGTCACATACATTTGGGGCGAGTAGATATTGCAGTTTGAAGTTTGTGGGTCAGTTGAATATGACTTCGCGACTATGATGTTGGTTCCTTAATCAAAGTTGTTCGTTTTAATGATTCGCCACGAAATGCGACTACAGCTTTCTGAAACATACTGTGTAACAAGTTGATTTTTGAAATTTCCGACAAGAAGTCTTTCTACACTAGTTGTTAGCCATTTCATTTAAGCCCTATATTTCCCTTTTTAGAGCCTCCAGAACCCCCAGCAAATTTCAGGGTCATAGAAACGACATCACGGACAGTCCGCCTCCAATGGCGGAGACCATACGATGGTAACTCCCCAGTCCTGGGCTACGTGGTGCAGTACCGTAAACATGACTCCAGCAGTTCTGATTCTTGGAGGGACGCTGATACTCATAATGTGTCAGTTTCTGCTCATGGCCCAGACACGTATGCTGAGTAAGTTTTTTTTTCTGAAACATTTAACGTGTAGTGTTTCCTTATAAGAGCATAATTTTACAAAAATATCTTTTCATATTTCAAGGTAGGTTTTACAGAAATTAGAATCCGCTTTGAACACCGAAATTAAAATCCGCTTTGAATAATAAAATATTAAATTTTTCTTCTACTTTTTTTGTTTTTAGTATTTTGTTACTTATGTATAATATCATCTATATGATTAAGTAACAGTTTTAAAAATCAAATGTGTATTGTCTAGCGTACAAACAATTTTTTTTTCTATTTTAATTACCTTATTAATAAAATTGTAATACATATACTTGCAATACCACAACATTTATTTATTTTAAAATAATTAATTGCGTTACTTATGCTGTCAAATAGAAGACTTTTACAATCACGCAATCGGTCAACCGAGGTCCGGGCACGCCGCAATCGCGGCGGTAAGACCCCTCTTTGAGGAGTGGCTGGATAGGCGTCACGGCGTCCTGACCTACCGCATGACGCAGGTCCTCACCGGACACGGAAGTTTCGGGAGGTTCCTGTGTCTGATAGGGAGGGAAGAAACGCCTGGGTGTCACCACTGCGAGGATCGTCCGGAGGACACGGTGGAGCATACGGTGCAGGACTGCCCCGCTTGGGCAGAGCACCGCCGTGTCCTCACGACGGCGATAGGCGGAGACCTCTCGCGCCCGGCATTGGTCGAGGCCATGCTGCGGGGCGAGACGGAGTGGGAAGCGGTCGCCTCCTTCTGCGAAGCAGTCATGCTCGTGAAGGAGGAGGCGGGCCGCCTGAGGGAGAGGCGTCCTCCCTCCACCCCAGCCGCAGTGGTAGACGCCCACGGCGTCGGACGTCGCCAGACGATCTCCGGCCACCGTAGGCGCGGGCATGCGGGCAGCGAGTAATGGGCGACTCGCTGTCCGACCATGGACCATGCCCGGGTCGACGGCGCGTTGTGTTCCACGCGCGCCTCAAAGAGTGTCAGCATAGTGACGGGGCCTGTTGAGGGCCAAAGCCTGCCGGGATCGCGGGACCAAGGGATTACCGTGACCCCGGTACGTAGAGGGCTATTGAAGGACACCGTGGATTTTAGTCAGTACAAGTCTGACAGTCCCCCCCGCCCTGCCCTGGGTGGGAGGACTCATTTGATGATTTTACCACGATAAAAAAAAAAAAAAAAAAAACACGCAATCGGTAAGAAGTGGCCTACAAAATGAATAAGATTAGGTATCATTGAAAGAATATTATAAATATCATCCAATATCTTAATACCAGCTTAAAAACGTAACGTACAATTAATACCAGCTTAAAAACGTAACGTAAACGTACTTAAGAGTACTTTCTTTCGACAACAGGACAGAGACTGCGACAATAACAGGATTGGAGCCAGCCACAGCATACTTAGTACGCGCTCGGACGGTGACAGCCCAATTTGCGTCAGCCCACACTAGGGCTTTGCTGGCGCTTACTTTACATGAGCCACCTTCGAGGGCTCCCATTAGCTTGAGAGCATCGGCTCCCAGGTCTTCGACTATTGAACTGGCTTGGCAGGTATGGAGATATAAATCATCAAATCAAGGTTCTATTTCATAATCATACTGTTTGTTTTCTCCGAGGGTAGGCCCTTCGGAGAAAACATCGAGAAAACGTCTTATATTCCAACAATTCTTTTTTTCTAACTTTGTCGTTTGTCATTATTGGTCATTCAATTGTGATTCTATGCTGCTACTGATTTATTCCTGATAGATAAAGCAAATATGATCAAATTTAGTTGTTTGTATTTTTTTTATTAGCCGTTTATGTTCCACTGCTGGCCAATTGTTAGTGTTCTTTTTTTTTAATAGCTTGATGTCCCAATTCTAGGCAAAAGTCTCTGTCATATTTTTCCAAATATTCTTTTCGAGCGCCTCCTTGAACCAACCATCACAGTAATAAAAGGGGTATGCAACTTTTTGGCACCATTTTTTTTTTCTTTCGGTGCATTCTAAAAGTTGCATACCCTTTTTTATAAGTGAATATCATTTTTATCTAGTCACCCCCATCATCATCCTGGAACGGAGAGCTCCTAGGCTACACAGTGTGGTGGTGGCCATCAGCTGATGGGACGCTGTCAGGAGGTGCAAGCGTTGGCATGGAGTTCGCGACCGTAAGGGGACAGATTACCAAGTACATTATCGAAGGTCTGGAACATTATACACGGTGAGAAGGTGATGCAATTTGGGAACGATTGGCATTTTGGTCTTTGGGTACTAAATAGTGTTTCTGTTTGCAGATATTCCGTGAGTGTTAGAGCCTTCAATAGTGCGGGGGCAGGCCCTGCGACTGCCCCGGTTAATACTTTGACACAAGAAAGTGGTAAGTACTCGTATATTTTTTATAGGTACTTTCTATACAAGATCAAATATAACAAGGTGGTAAAATCGCATATACGTGTTACTGTAAAAGTCTAACCCACGACTTCTAAGTTTTTCAATTGACTCTATGCTTCGACCAGTGATATTTTTATGCAATTATAATTTTGGTTGAAGTTCAAAAATGATGATCATCTTCAACAGTGCCATCAGAAGGACCCCGCGCTGTCAGATGTCGCGCCGTATCACCACAGAGTATAAAAGTGGAATGGTCCCCGCCTCCCGCGCACGCGCATCACGGCGCTTTACTTGGTTACAAATTGCTTTACCGACCGGAACATAGTGAGTAAATATCGACAATGTTCGATTCAATTACTACGCTGTAACGCCCAATAATGAGATTTTATTTTAAATCCAAGCTGAGTGATGGCAGTTGTTTGTCGGCAGCGACTGATTGGTTGGAGTGGGAGGTGCGGGGAAACGGAGGGTCCAATGTAGGAGCGGGAGCGGAAGTGAAGCGGGTAGCGGGAGTTGAAACGCTTCTGCTCGCGTTGAGGCCTCATACTAACTACACTGTTCAAGCGTTAGCGTATACTGCTGCGGGTGATGGCGTGCCCGCTCATCCTATACATTGTACCACACAACAAGATGGTGAGTCTTCATAATATTTTTAAAGTGTCTCCATTTTATGTTATCTTTAATTTACTGGGCTTTCTATTCATCTTTAATAATTTTGAGTTTGCTACGAAAGCGTAGCCGACGTAGCGGCGTAGCAGCTACGGCGTAGCAACAATTATATTTTTTTCTCTTAGTTCCTGGTTCCCCAGCGGCAGTGAAGGTAGTGGCAACATCCGTGACATCTTTAGCAGTCAGCTGGTTGCCACCAAGTCGGCCTAATGGGCCTCTTTTATACTACACCGTTTTTTATCGAGAACTTGGCAGGTATGTGCAATTAATTACAGTATGAAGGGTTAATCGAAAGATATACTTAACAGAAGGGTACAAGTCATGAAAATTATACATTTTTTCAAGTTACGTAACATAGGTATTTTTACAGGAATTCAGATTTTTCCACATTTCAAAGTTGCTCCTATGGTCTAGTTATTTCTTTACATGAGATGGGGTCCGAGTGCCCACCAAGTTTTCAAAGACATCGCCAAGCGTATAGTCGACGCCTCGCTCGACCAGAGGGCTGGCCTATTTCTTGGTCAAAGGATCAGCATTGCCATCCAACGTGGCAATGCTGCCAGCGTTCTGGCCACTTTCCCCATTGACAGCGATGTGGATGAATTTTTGGACGCCCTATAGATTTTTGTAATTTAGTCATTTTTGAAAATATTTTAGTTTTTAAATGAAGAATGTAAATTAAATTGAATTAATCTGTCAATATATAATATAAAAATCTACATGAGATTATCCTTTCTAAGGGCGCGTTACCATTAGGCAAGTTTTGTATACAAGTATAACGTCACATTTGTATACAAGTTGCTTGAATTGGAAACATGTCTCTGAGAATGTGCAAATGCCGATTTTACTTGTGCGATGTTCCCAATTGAGAAGGTTTAAAATGGTTGACGTCACATCACTTGAAACAAAATGTACAAGTTGAAGTTGCATACAATTTGTAAAGTGTATACTGAAAACGCGCCTTAGATAATTATATCTTTTAATAAACCAGATATTGCATTAAAAAAAACTTTTACCTCTCCTATTTAACTGAATTCTTGGATATTTCTTAAGGGACAGACCACCAATAACTACAACTGTGCAAGTGGAGGAAGGTGACCCATTCGTCGGTCTGGGAGGATCCACAGAGTTGAGGTCCTTGTCTGAAGGAGCCACTTATGAGGCTTGGGTTGCCGCGCATTCGGTGGCTGGTGAAGGAGAACCTTCGCCACCGCAACCTGCTACGACTACTTCAAGAGGTATATGGGCTAAAGAATGTTTATTTAATATCTAAGGAGGTCATGCTGAAAGCAAAAAGTAATGATTTCAATTTACAGTTCCAAGAAATCAATTAAGGCGTCCGACCAAATTCATATATTGCTTAGCTTTTGCTTAGCTTAAAACTTGGATAGGTGAAATAGGTCATTGATTCGTTACAAATATCTGGATCAAGATTGCAACTGAGATCGATTATTAACTTGCAGCGTGAGAGCATACCCCTTAAATTAAACACAAAGTCACCCCTACCAGTTTTATTTCAGTCAAGTTTTTGGTCACATAATAGTGGGCCTAATGTGCCATATCCATGTCGCGGATCCAATTCCCGCACGGAATAAATATATGGCCTACAGATAGTTGTTCCAATTCTGGCTGTTTTATTTGTCAATTTAAATGTCTGTCACTGTAATAACACCCACTAGACAGGATAAACAAAAGTGGAGCAATAAAAAAAACGACGGGTTGCACTCTGGGAGTGCCGGCAGAAGTGAAAACTTGAATAGTAATTGTTGGAAATATCTTGTGAACAGATTTTAGTAAAACTCGCAAAAATGGTTGACTTTTTATTTCAATAATTTTCCAATGTGACGTACATCTTTTATAAACAATGTTACCTAGCAACGAATGTATCCAGCATACAAGCTTCTTTAAAAGTAATAAAGTCACACGAACATTCACGCAAGCGCCCTGCGCCGTCCTACGCTTTTTCGGTCAGGGTCACGTGTCCTGACGCGAGTGTCCTGACGCGAGTTTAAGATTTTATACCCATTACAGAAAAAGTGCTCAACGCCGCTAAAGAAGTGTTCACTTCAAAAAACTTACCAGCAATATTTCTTTCAACAATCAGCTAGAGCTCGACTTCTCTCCTTCGGCGTGTGGGCCCGGGTACAATGCGGTCACTCACTGCGCCTTGCGTGCGCGTGGCGTGGGGAGCCGGCGCCGCGCGCACGCTGGCTACGTGGCGACCGCCCCGTCACACATGATCCGAGGACGCATCTTACGCCGCACGGACATCTAGCTATACACGGTAAAATTAATGAAAATAAGATTGTTAAAAACTTTCAAACAAGGAACAAGATTGGGCCTCGATGAGCAGAGCTGCGATGGTCTAGTTGGTAAGGCGTTCTGGAGTGCTTATAAACTCGAAAACGAGCAGAACTCGAACCTTCCAGGTTCTGCTCGCGTACGAGTTTTACGTTCCCCAAATAAAGAATTTACTGTATGATAACATATTTACCTTACCGAACGCATTCTCATTTCTCAAGAGTTATTTTTCGCAAAGTAGTAGCTGTATTCTTGTTAATTTTTTGTTTGAAGGTATCGGTACCTGGGCTAAGCATTTGGAACTTAGACTATTACTGTGCGAAGTGATTTACCTACACTTAGGTTTGACTGTTCTGATTTACGAGTATAATCAGCATCGCATCGGCAAAGCCTTTTATGCACAGTATTTATAACAGCTTATTACAATTCTACCTCTCGCCAGTAGTTTTCTTTTCTCTAATTCCATATCAGCCTGTTCCTTTAATAAATTTTCAATTTGATCACAACAATGTGACGTGGCGTCTGTACTTAATTAAGTTCCTAGATTAGAAATAATGTTCTGATTTTCTCCAAACAGAAGTAGACGCATCAACAAGCGGCAACTACACATGTTCAGCACGCAACACATTTGGCTCGGAAGAAGTAACGTATCGCGTGGAGTGCGCAGCACCGCCAGCCGCTCCCGCTCTTACCTTGGACCACGCCGCGCACACCGATGCAAGACTGACGTGGCGGACTACACACCACCCTGCTGCTCCGCCACACGGTAAGTGAAGACGCCACCGCAACAACCGACCCCACTCTGTCTCCCCAATAAGGTGGAAAATCTGATGACAGGAGACAATACCGCTCGATGTGTCCTGGAGAATTAATTTATGCCTTACGTATCCTGCAACGACATTAATCAGAAAAGAATAATGGAAGAGTAGGAAAATACGTAGTTACCACTATCCATATCAAGCAGGAGGCGGAACAAAACAATGTCAATAGACACAAAAGAATATTTACAACTGGGGTAAGCCCAGTTTCCACATGGTCTTTATACAATGGGAAAAGTGTAGATGTTAGTACCGTTTAGTACAGTTGACGCCGCCGGCGCCATTCGCCTTCGCTGTTACTTTGTACCATGCCGCTCATACTGAAGCGAGACTATCGTGACAGGAGCAAAGTGCAGAAACGGGGAAAAATTAACCAATAGGATTGCATTAAGTCTCCGCTCCTCTTCAGTGGTGCAATCCTATTGGTTAAAATTTCTCCGTTTCTCCACACCACAGCCTCGCTCCGATCCTGTGAATAGGCAGTCTTACCAAATGTTCAAAAATGTGTTTCATTTTTTATGAACTGGCTTAGTTATCCACTTTGGTAACGTGTGCCGTGTTACCTTTTTGTTGGAACTACTTAATCTTCATTTATCCTGGCCAGAATATTTCAATTCAAGTATTCAGAACTCAACACATAAAAGATAGGTATGGTAATCGCTTAAATGCAGATTTATAATAATTTCTCGGTTAAGACTAGTTTGGACATCTTGGCAACCGAATCTCCTTTTTAAATTATTCACCGTTTGCATTTCAAAGGAAATACTAGTAATCTAACGGATTTTCTCGGATCGTCCAGCCTACATCGATAATCTTATTTGAAATAGGTTTACTAAGGGCCTTGCCTGCCCGAATCTCATTACCTACATACCCAAGGTTATATAGGACGTGAATAATTTAGACTTTTATTCAAATCCGAAGACAATAGTCTTCCTTAAAGTTTGATCAGTCAAATTATACTGATATTAGTATTCATTTCGTTAAAAGAATACGTGTTTAAGAATAATCGAGGCTCATTAATATTATTACTCACTCTTACCACAAAAATCGCTATCAAATAAGAAAGAAATTATCGAAACAGTGACAAAAGTTTTTGTATTCCATACATGATTCGGATTAGCGAACATTGGAAACAATTTCTAAAGTTTATAACTTTGTGATACTAAAACAATTTAGTAGAGTACTGTAGCGGAAAACAAAGGTATTATAAAAGTTGCTAGGTTTCTAGTTATTTTTCATGCTACTTGTAGATCGTAAATTACCTCCTTGTTCATATTACAAGGTTCTTTCGGCAAGTGGCCATAGTTGGAACTTATAACTTCAATAGACTTATTTTTATCCACTATAATAAATATAATATAAATATAAAATTTAAAAAAAAAGCAGTGATAGCCGAGTGGTACGACCGTTGGACTGCCAAGTCAAAGGTTGCAGGTTCGAACCCTGGCACGCACCAATGTCTTTTAGAATTCATGTGCGTATTATAAATTAATTATCACTTGCTAAAAACGGTGAAGGAAAACATCGTGAGGAAACCAGCACACCTGAGAGATTTTTCAACGGTGTGTGAAGCCATGTCAGAGGCCTACGGGCGGTTTAAACTCTGACACCAGGTTGTTCATCAACCATACGATAAGAAGAAGAAGAAGATCCACTATAATTTAAAAGTACACAAAAAACTATGCTGACATATATTTGCTTGTCATTATTATGGAAGGTTTTGTTCTAATTTTAAATTGTGGTTCACCGTTTCATGAAAGACACTGTGAACTTTAGTCAGTACGAGTCTGACACTTCCGTCCCGCCCCGGACTGGAGGATTCATTTGATTATAATAATGATTGACTTTGACTTTCAAAATAAATTGTTTTTTTGTTATAAAATGTGTACCCAACCTCATTACGTATTTTCGAAGTTAACGACGTCAATTTTGTTTGCTATCAAAAAATAAAAATTTGAATAAACTGTTTGACTTTTTCCCTTTGAAGTTCAAGGCCATTATAAATAAAAATGAGTCTTTTCGCCTTCGTAAATACATATAAAGCCAAAGATTATAAACTTTTCCCAAACCACTCTTCATTCACCTTGAATGATGAATAACCAATCTAAAATCCAATACCTATCAATTACAGTTCGCGACTTACAGTCAATAGAGAATGTAAAATTTTAGAAAAATAGAAGATTTCGTTTTTTCTTTGACGCGTGAGGTACAAGTGACAGAGACGGTGTTCTTGACGTCTCTATCACTCCTACAATATAGCCTCTTTCTCATTATTATAAGCTGTACGTACATATTCCAAAGGTCTACGTACTGCGGCCGAATTATGACGTCTTAAAACCAGGCTTGTTCCAGTGAGTGAAAGAGACAGAGCTATACAGGTCGTCTAGCGCCACCTCTTCACTCACTGGAATAAGCCTGGTTTAAAGACGTTATAATACGGCCCCTGTGTCAGTGCACCTGTTCAGTACAATTCAGTAAAACGCCTGGTCCGACAAGAGTTTACTAGAAAGAATCTAAATTAATTTCTGCACCGATCAGCTATAAAATTGCACTGTGCTACATATTCTGAGATACGCTTGGCCATAACGCGCATATCCAGCATTTTTTTTGGGTTGTAATTTGATATAATGAGTTCTGATGCCGGAGAGGAGCGGCAGGGACTGTCAGACTCTTATTGGCGAAAAGCAAACCCTGTTCCTTCAATTGCCCTTTGCGTTCCAAGGCCACGGTTTCTTGCTAAGACCGTCCCAGGACCTTGACAGGTTGGACAAACAATAAATGCCATATTAACGCATACGATACCATACCTGCGACTTTACCAAAGTATTTTTCAAACAGGTTTTACAATCTGGTGGCTTCGAGTCCGAGACGATACGGGCGATGGCTTAGAGCCAATCAGCACTCGTTCTGAAGAAGAACGGAGGATAGAGACAGGAGGAGAGGCAACTAGTGTTGTCCTTAGAGCCCTGTCGTGTGGAGCCACGTACTCTGTGAGAGCTGTGGCGCATTCAAGAGCGGGGTCATCACCTCCCTCCGTGCCGCTGATGGTGAAGACGAAACCACCAGGTAAGGTACCATAAGTGGTAGTTTTTTTTTTCAGACTGATAATTTTTATGAATATTAAGCTAAAAAAATTGAGCGGACCGCTCCGTTTTCTTTATTAAATGTTTGTTGTCCTTGATGCTATTCTTTTTTTTGTATAATTTAATAAGTTCTTTAATTTTTCCTTATAATTTAAATTTTTACCACAACCTACTTCTGTAATTGTGCTCAGAGGGCCTAAATAAGCTGTATACATTTTTTCAAGGAAACTCAACTGGGTTTTACTGGAACCGAAACTTTGTGAGTTCGCTCTACCTTAATCCTCATCTATGCTACTAGAATAGGTCGAGGCCAAGAGAAGACCCTTTCAACAAATAATTTAAAATATAATATTACCAAATAAATCTATTTATATAAAAATGTTATGTTGGTTTGTGTACGCTTCAAAAACTCAAAAGCTGCACCGATTGAGCTGAAATTTTAGCATGATATATAATCCGCATCAAGGATTGTTTTTACCTATTTTTTGCATCAGTCACATCACACAGAAAAAACATTTTTTTTGTGCCACAGCGAAGCGTGGCAGGGTACAGCTAGTTTATTATAAAAATGATTTTTAAGGAAAGAAAAATTCAGCTGTGAGTGGGATTTGAACCTCCGTCTTTTGGATAAGTACTCCAGACTTCTTACAAACTAGGCTACCGCAACTTACACTCAGAATGTGAATCTTCTATTTCCCTCGTTTCGCGTCGCATGCGTTAATGCGTTTAAAAAGAATTCTGAATTTTCTGCCATCGGCCCGCAAATGGCCTGAACTGATGTTCTATCAACTGTAAGTTGATAGAACATCAGTTCAGGCCATTTTGTACAATTAATGTAAAGCTCGATCGAAGCAATTAATTTTGGAAGTTAAATTAATTATGCATTAATGTGATTCTGTCTTCACAAACATTTTCTTAATTTGAAAGGATTGAAGTTCCTGTTTGCGGAGATCGTGCACCACTCAGACCATTTATTTTATGCAGATTGAAAATAACTGGGTTACTGGAATTTGCATAATTGAAAATATTGAAAAATACTCAAGTTTTTAATTGAATCTTTAAAGAGGAAGTACAAGAACAAATTCCTTAGTTTTTAGGAACACAGACGCAGAAATTGAGAATGAAATACTGAAAATCAATGTTCCGTGTGCGGAACAAACAGTGTTATCATTCCTCCCCTTATCTCAATTCAATAGGTTTCAGTGCAACATATTATCTTCTTCTTCCATACTTCTTTATTACTCTTATGGCAATCCATGTTCAAAAATGCGACCACGATAAGGGTGAACACGACTATGACCTGCATCCATCAACTTTCACTTGAAAATTTCGTAAAGCAACAATAATAATTATTATCGTTATTATCTTGCAAAAATGTCATAATTATGATTAAAGTTTAAAAAGCTATGTGGTGCCATCATAGTTTCACCCTTATACTGTGGCTACAATAACGTGAAATGCCGTTAATTGGACGTTTATACGAACATTTAAAGACTATTATCGCGAAAATTCACGAGAAATGCCGTTTCCAGACTTTGCATCACAAAACCATATTATGACAACCAAATACGTACTTCTGAGTCACCACCGTCAGTTTCAGATTCTCTCTTATGGAATAAACAGCGCAATACCTAAGTTTCACAGAAGTTATCGTCGTAAGTTTTCGCAGATCGAGTCAAAGAGCCACTGATTGGCGTTACACTACTTGTAGTTGAACTTAAAGTTTTGCGCTCATGAAATAAAGCTAAATCTTAGAGCAGGTGCCTGAAGTTTGTAGCAGTTTCTAGAAAAATTTAAAGTTACCTGGGATAGTTTTAAAACTTTAAAGCGTTGGTAGTTAGAGAGAGAAGTTGCACAAATGTGTTGTGTTAATATATATTACGATGTTAACCATCCATAAATACTTAGAGCATTAATTAAGTCTTGAACAGGCAAAATGAGTCATTAATCTGTAAAATGTATCTTAAATAAATCAGTTGGATAATCGATAGTTAATTAATTGTAGTTAACTTGATTCGTACATATTTTTTTTTGTTACAAATACCAGAATTGATGAAAGTACGACGCTTTTGAAAATCCCATATGTCAGTTCTAAGTTTAATTTTTACTTAGTTCTGATATCACGAACCGAGTTTTGATGCCTTTTATCTTTGTCTTTACGAAATTTAAAATTCGATTTTTCACCTTTTGATATTTCAATCTAAAGGCGAAAAATCGAAATTGAGGCGTCCGTTATTTTTCAATAGGTATCTTAACTAACGAACTAAATAGATTTGCAATGCTATCATAGTGCCTACGAGTATTCGTAGGTCGGGCAAAATGTATACCTAAATATTCTCGCCAAGAAATCCTTAGTAGCAGTCCAGAGTCTGACTTGTAACGACAACAGGGTCACTTCCTATTATATGGGGCTTTATGATAAATAGCGAAATGTGGGTGTAGGTACTCTTTGGTCTCTCTACTCAAACCCTTCGATGATAACAGGTGTCATGTACGCATGCTAGGAATACTAACGAATAAGAGGTTCTAATTTCCTCCCGTCACGTTCCCCAAATTAATGTTTTGCAAAAAACAAGTATTTCTCATTTATACCCCAAAAATGTTTTACGTTGTAATGAAACTAGTTGTGACGACCCCTCGGGAATGACTCTGGAAATTGAGTCCGAAAGAACAGGAAATGTAAAAACTTATTTAGCGCACATTATACTATGTAGATCCATTTCTAATAACTGTTTATAACTGGATTGCGATATGTCAGTCCAGCTTTTTCTCATGGTTTTGTCTGTGCGTTAAAAACGGCACTGCAAATGCGGTGTGAACATCATCTCCAGTAGCAATGGATCCGTTAAAAACGATCCTGGAAATACGGATACTCTGTGTGAACAAGCCCCTTTTTTAAACGTGGTAAAATCATCAAATGGGTGCTCCCACCCATTGCAGAGTGGGAAGGACTGTCAGACTCGTACTGACTAAAATCCACGGTGTCCTTCAATAGCCCTTTACGTTCCGGGGACACGGTAAATCATAAGTCCCGCGACCCCGGCAGGCTTAGGCCCAGGTACTTCATCGTCCCCCCGACGCCGATGCGAACCCCTCCCACCGTATGTGAACAAACCCTTAGGATTACTAATGATCAAACAAAACAAATGAAATGCAAAACAGACAACTGTTTACATTCCACGTTTTAATTTCCGGGTCCGGATCCAAAACAGGGTTATTTTGCTTATATACCTATTACCTACCCATGTAATTACCAATAACAACGTCAGAAAAGTCATCTGCAACTAACTGGTCCGTTCAAATTATGCTTTACAGTTGTAAATGTTACTGAAAGATCAAAGGGTATGCTACGCTATGAAGGTTAAGCTTTAATAATATTAACACGTGTAGTGTATTAGCAATGCGGAATATTAAACACTTCTCTCTTAAACTTAATTAATTAACCTAATGATCTAAAAATAAAAAAGAGAAACGATTCTTATCAGCTGTTTATGTGTTACTTGTTTTGTTTTTTAATTATTTTAATCTCATGAATCATTGAGATTTACACCATAAATACTAAATAGATTTATAGCAGAACCAAACTCTCGCTAGGAAAATAATTCTCTGTGAATATAAAAAGTAGTAAATCGGACATTTAAATCTTTAATTCCACCAGTCCTAGTTTGGGAAGGCGGGGGGGAAGATCGACTAGAAGAAGGGGCCGAAGCAGCAGTCTGGAGCAACAGCAGCGCTCTTGCGTTAGACGCACGAAGAGCTGTGCGCTGCGGAGCCAGGCTGGTGCGGCTGCAGTGGCGAAGAGCTGACGCTGCCGGAGCTGCAGCCTGGCGAGACGCTGACCTTACTTCACTGCATCATCACCGTGAGGTGAGTACCTTTAGGCTTAGAACTGAAACAGTATTAAGAAACACCAAGCTTATATTTCTGAATAATCACCAACAATTTGTTGTTGACAAGTAAGAAGAATGTGCAAAGGCTGACATGTAAAGATTATGCGTTCGGAACAGGAATAGATTCTTGAAACTATTATGATTCTTGAAACTATACTGTTGATAGTTACCCCGTACTATATATAAACTTGTATACTTGTGCATGTTGTATACTTGGAATATTGGTTTCGACTGCAAACTTAATCACGGTTCAAGAGATTCCTGGAAATGTGGCAGGTTATAAACTACGATTCAATTCTTAGTAGTCGGGTTTCATAAAATACACCCCCAGTTGAACTAAAGCTCGTTGACACGATTACGTTTGTTTACGAACTGTTATCTTTTTGACAGTGCTTTGCTTGATAAAAAAACACTTAATCTATTGTCTTAGTTTTGACGAATCGTGAAATAATGCGACGTGAACAACCAATGACTAATCGTGTTTCGTGTGAATAAGCCTAGAATTAAATTATTATGATCTCAATTGAATATTTACTTTTAGGCAGAGCTTTTTTTTTTGCATGGTAAAATCATCAAATGAGTCCTCCTACCCAGGGCAGGGCGGGAGGGACTGTCAGACTTGTACTGACTAAAATCCACGGTGTCCTTCACTAGCCCTTTACGTACCGGGGTTACGGTGATGAGTAAGTCCCGCGACCCCGGCAGGCTTTGGCCCTCTACAGGCCCCGTCACTATGCTGACACTCTTTGAGGCGCGCGTGGAACACAACGCGCCGTCGACCCGGGCATGGTCCATGGTCGGACAGCGAGTCGTTTAGGCAGAGCTACGTTGCTTATTTGATTAACTAATCCGAATTTTCGCATTTCGTTACGTGAAGTTAGAAATAACTTACTCATCCATTTCGAAGCCAATTGATTGATTTGGGTTGTCCATATATTGGCAGTTAACATTGGTATAACGCAGAATTTGTGTTTGAACCGTAAAGATTTTATTGTTTTAACAATAACTGAAAATGATTTTGAACAAAACATTGCTCGCAAAAGATCAGAGACCTACAATTTACGCCTTTTGTATCTCGAGAAACAAGAGGCAATTGAAACTGAGCAAATTGAGACTCGGCCTTCATACAAAGTAGGTTATGATCCGCCGGGACGGATAAAATACCTTTTTTGAGCAAATATCAACAACTTTATTGTGTGTCGAGGAAATCCTCCTTCAGGTACGCGTTGATTAAGGAGCGAGGGAACAGACGCGGAATTACGACCTATTCACTGGCATTCGTGAGGGAATAAGTTTAGAAAATGGGTGTACCGAGATTAAAGGATGATAAAAGTGAGTCTGAGATTGGATGAAAAGGAGTCTGCTTACTTTATTTATGCAAACGTGTCCATTATTAATAAAACTTGGAAAATAACCCTGACATCACTTTATGCAGCCACTTGTGAAAGTTTAATGAAGCTTGCTGCCTTTTAAATTTTCTTTTCCTTGAGATCTCGCTCAGCTTAGCCTTCGCTCTGCTGTAAAGAGAAAGTCTTTCCTTTAATATTATACTTTAAATGTTTAAAGCTGTTGGTATTTTTAGGTAGGTACGCTATTTTATGAATTTTCCAAAAGCAATAAAAAAGGGTTTTTGAAATGGGGAATCTCGTATTTACGGATAATTATCGGATATTAAAATATTGATGGATCGGAATTTTAATTATGGAATTCAATAACAACGGTTTACTTTCCAAGAGCTGTTTATCCTATATTTATATCTATTTTTTTTTATTTACGTGGTAAAATCATCAAATGAGACCGGCTCCCAGGGTAAGGCTGTCAGTAAAAGTGACTTAACACAATTTTCATGATGATCACCGGCTTTTTACATACCTTTATTTATGTGAGAATTTGAAGAATTTTATTAATGGTACTACCTACTACGAGTATTTTGTAAATTTATTTCATTCTTGATGTTAATTCTCAAGCTTGTATTCCGTACATAGGTCGTGATAGGTGGGCTGTCAGCCGGCGCATGGTATGCACTGCGCTTGTGGACTGCGACGGAATCCGCGCGACACCAGGCAGTTATTTACGCTGCTACCACAACACATTCTGGAGGTAACACTGCATTTATAGCAAGCCATTGTACTTGCATTATTAGAAAAGTTAAAATAGAAGATAAGGCATGAACCAACAGTTTTTTTTTATCGTGGTAAAATCATTATATGAGTCCCAGGGCAGAGTGATAGGGACTGCCAGACTCGTACTGACTAAAATCCACGGTGTCCTTCAATAGCCCTTTACGTACCGGGGTCACGGTAATTCGTGAGTCCCGCGACCCCGGCAGGCTTTGGCCCTCTAGAGGGGGGCCCCGTTATTTTCCTGACACTCTTTGAAGCGCGCGTGGAACACAACGCGCCGTCGACCCGGGCATGGTCCATGGTCGGACAGCGAGTTGCCCATTAATGTACCAACAGTCTAGTGCCGTCGAGTATCGTATCGTTTGACACTATTCCGATAGATGATGCAATGTGATTAAAAAACTTTCAAAACAAAAACACTTTCAAAACAAAGGAATGAATGATTCGGTCTCGACGAGTGGAGTTGTCTAATTGGTAAGGCATCTGGAGTGCTTATCCAGAAGACGCGAGTCCCAGTCGCAGCTGAATTTTTCTTTCTTCCATAAAGTCTAAAGATATTTATGGTAAGCATCTTTGTTCTCAATTGAACGAGTGAATGATGGTATGAAGTCTGATTGAGGAGAATGTAAGAAGAAACCGTGTTGCGCCGATCCCAAGTACAGTTTCAATCGGAGAAAAATGGTAGTTAAAAATAAAATCGTCAAGCGCTTAAATTTTTAAACCGTCATATTATAGAGGAGATTTACTGTTTGCATAAGTGTATATTTACTTTATTATGACTGCATGTGCTCTACCGTTGATAGAGTACGATTCAACTTTGCATGTTTATTTCATGTGCTTATGGCGTACCACTGTCCGGTGCAAATAAGGTGTTTCGACCGCGAATGTGGATAGGGCAATGGGCAGTAGTACTACTATCAAAACACGAAACCCGTAGCTTCGACCGACGTTTTGGGCGTTTGATATTCTTTATCACTTACGGTGACAATATTAGTTAGGTGTTACGAACTAAAAATTGGTGAAAACATCATTGAACAAATATCGGGACTCTTGATGTGTTGTCAAAGTTTGAATTTAGAACTTCTAGGAAGTGGTTCACTCAAAAGTTTCGAGTTTCTTTCCATATTTTCGTTGACGGACTAATAGAGTAGACTACCTGGTACAGGCTCCCGTTCAGCCTCCCAATCACCTAAAGAGCGGTACAAAGCTCGTGGTCACACTTTAATATAATCATCAAAAACTGCAGTACACTAATTAAAGCAGAAACACAGAAAAAATTTAAACCGTCCATTCACGTGTGTATATTGTATTACCGTAAAAAACAGTTTTCCATCTAAAAATACATTTCCATGTCCATTTATCAGAGAAAAAGTTTGCAGTCATTTGTTTGGTTGCAATTTTTTAAACGTGACTAAAAATAATAGCTCAGGCCATCGTGTAGTGTAACAGGCATTTATTTTAAACTGTTTTTTTTTGCAATGTGTTCAAGCCTCTGGTACAAAGTGTATGTATTGAATTGCATAATTTTGAGTGGCCTTTGTTAACATTCTGTTCAAATTCACAGCATGTTGTTGTTAAATCAGTTTTTACTGACGAAATGTAATTGATGAATCCATTGTTCCATCATTATCGCTGTAAATGTTTATTAAAAAAAAAATGTTGCAAAAACAAATCGAACATTTAGATACTTAAATTCAGGAAATTATTATTTTCTACTTTTGTTCTATGTTACTCGTCGTCGGCGCTTCAAGATTTCTCTTTCCAGCCCCAACAACGCCAAAACGCCACGCTTTAGTTTACTCATTTATCTTTCACATTTTTATTTCACAAAGTTTTTAAAATCAATTAAGCACTACTAGTGAATTATAATCATCCTTAAACTAAGCAGTTGTGCTAAAAAAGATGTGAAATCAAATCGCTCCAATCTTTTATTTCCACAAAACAGTTAAAAGATCTTTTTATAGCCATAACTTAACTGTCCATAAACAGTTTCATTTTGTGTTTTTATGTGTCTTCCCACACATTTCCTGGAAAAACATTTCAATGGCATGATTTTCATTTGTATAAGTCACCTTGGGAAGCCACGCAGGTTTCTCAAAGACCCCACCATCTATCACGACTTGTTTACTATTAGCGATCTTTTATGTTATTGCCGTCGTAAGTTATGGCCGCAGAGGAAATACAATGCCTTGGAATTGCTTGGAAGTTTGGTCTGCCGTGGATATCCGTGTAAGGGTAAACCATGATTATATCAGTAGCTGGCATATAGGATTTAACATTTTTAAAGGCATTTTGTTCAAATGGGGACGTAAATAAATCAGTAATGCCTTTGTCAAACAGACAGGCGAGTCCGAAGCAATACCGAACCACTACGAGACGTCATTCCGATAGTTCTGCCACGCTATCGGATTGCTTTCGCTTTTCTATGTGACTGGATTCAAACAATTCCATACATTACAAATAAAAACGTCACGCTACGCATTCGTCATACCTGTCTCTTTGACAAAGGCTTAAAAGAACAAGTCTTATAAGCCTTATGCATAATAGTCGCTGAGCAAAAATAGGCACGGAATGGGTGCCTGATGGACAACACTGCCGAGCTTGCACAACGAAAAATATTCTATTTCGTATGAAACACCTGTTTTTATTGTACTTTCAGAGTTGGTTTCACAGTAAAAGTTGTTAATAACCATAGTACTTTAACCATAGTACTTTCAGCCTAAGAAAGGTTGTTAATGTTTTACAAATAACCCTGTAAACCACCTCAAACCAGTTGCACTCATAGCACGTGTCCAGGTCGTCTCCCAATTAATATGATGTATGAGTGTCGGTTCCCACGAATTAATTATCTGATAGTAAATATGGCACTCCAAGTTTATGAATTAGTCCATGTGAAAGTCTCTTAGGGCATGCGTCTTGGCGGGGTCGCTGGACTTACGAATTACCGTGACCCCGGGCTAACGTAAAGGCCTATCGAAGGACGCCGTGGATTTTAGTCAGTACAACGAGTCTGACAGTCCCTTCCGCTCTGCCCTAGGTGGGAGGACTAATTTGATAATATTACCACGATAAAAAAGGGCATGCGTCTTACACAAGTCTTTTTGTTTTTGAAGAATTAACTCTTTATAGTTGTACCACTGCTCAACTAAACTGCCCAACTAACTGCTCAACAGAGTTGTGCCGTTTACATTCCCCACTGCTCAACTTCTAAAAGTAATTAGATGCGATAATATTGTTATTGCGGCCATAGTTATAAGATGTTTTCTTTTTAATTTCCAAACAGAGCGTCTACGTCGCCCAGTGGCCTTCCAATCTGAAGGAGGTCAGATAACAACAACCGTCGGCAACGCTGACACGGAGCGAGTGCTCGGCGCTGTATCTCTGGCATTCGCTGCGCTCGCGGCGCTTGCTGTCACGGCTCTGCTGCTTGTGTTGCTGGCCAAACGAAGGTAAGTATTTACTTTATTTTTCTGTTTGGTAAAATCATCAAATGTTAGGTATAGGAGTAATGGAGGGAAATGAAACGACCGGTGGAAGAGATTCTTAATGACAAAAAGTCTACCCTGTTCCTTCACACGCCCTCTGGAAATCCAAGACTATGGAGACTTTAAAGATAGTCCCGCGATTGACGGCACGGTTAGCGCAGTGGCTGAGCGATTGGATTGCTGCGCAGCGTGTCGCAGATTTGATCCCCGCACGGAACAAATATTTGTATGATCTGCAAATAGTTGTTCCGGGTCTGGGTGTTTCATTGTATGTTTCTATGCTTGTAACCCACGATGCAGGAAGAAATTCAAAGATTTTTTTTAAAGGCGAAGGTAAAGATTTTTTTCAAATAAAAAAAACGAAGGTACTATGCGAAGATGATAGTGTAGAGGTAGAGGGTGAAGCTGTGATGTCCCCAAAAAGAAATAACGAAAAATTGTGATATGAGAAAAAACAAGTTAAATTATTGAAAATTAACAAGTTACAGTTGACAGATGGAAGTCGTTGACGTGTTCTAGATTCCCAAACGTGGTAGGTACATTTTAACAAATGCGAAGGAATGGAAAAATATGTAGCAACATTCCAATTTTTCTTGTAGTACATCATATTACAAAAACATGAAATGAAGCAATCACATGTTTGGTAATACAATATTTCGTCGCCGCAGGTAGTTCGCGTGAAAATCGCGCGCCTGAAATTGGATTCCTAAGGTCAAGGGGGCTGCGAGGGGATGAGAGGAGCTCCATATTGGCGAAGCGTACATCAAATTATATTGACGTCATGACCGTTACGTTTCCGATCAAACCTCTACGATATTCCTTACATGTCGGTTTTCACAGGTTTTTCTGAGGCAGGAATTTATTTATGGACGAAGAAAATATTGCCAGTTTCAGTCTTTGATCGACTTTGATACATAAATAAAAATACGTTTAAGTTCGAAGTTAAAAGGTTTCAAAGGTATTTGAAGGTATTTCTTAGTATTCGTTATCAATATTTAAGGTTTCTTATTGATGGAATATCGTAAAGAAACCTTAAAGTCACGCAGTAGGATCTATTTTTAAATTATACGATATGGCTGTGCTTCTCAATAAGGTTCGCATTGTAAGAAGGTTTTTATCTCTGGAGTTCTAACTACCGGTATGTTGGAACTTGCACCCAAACCAGCAGTAGTTTATTTGTTTCTTTAAAAATAATATGGGGACCGATGGAGCGAAACGATTTTTTCCGAATCATGTTTACGGTGCAGATACTGTAACGTTAGACTAACTTGAAGAACAAAGTTTTTTTATGACATTTCACACATAAACATGAATTAACATTTCTGACTTGAAGCACAAAGTTAGTTTCCTTCTGAAATTTTTTCAGACTGTAGATTTGAACCCATGAAACCAAAATGATTACATTGATCAGTAAGGGTTTGACGCAGATTGAGCACTTCGCAAATTGTGCACTTGACGGATAATGTGCACTTCGCAAATTGTGCACTTGACTCAAAATGTGCACTTCTCAAAATAAGTGCATTCAACGGATAGGAATATGTGCAGTGCATAGTAACTAATTATAAAGAACATAGTTTTAGAAAAGTAATAAAAATAAATGACAGTTTACTTCTCAAACTGATTTTTTTTCTTTTATATTTATAACAAAGAACTGAATATTACCTACACAAACGTCTTACTAAAAATAAAGGGCGACAAAAAATACAGACATTTAAAGAAAAAACAGAAACGGCTTCTTTTTCCTTTGTTTTATCGAAATAATTGAAAAGACTCGATACCTATTTACAATAATGTAAGTAACGGCTGTATTGGAATCCCCGTTCCTCAAGGAAACCTGTATAAATACATAATAATAAATAAGATAAATGCAGACGTATTGGGTACACGATGTCTGTATAAATCACTCAATGTGACCTACTTACAATTCAAGTCTTCGGTTTGGACTATAGGCACGGACTGCTAAAATAATTTTAGGTATTTCTTGTGAACATTATCTATCCTACTTACATTTTAATGCGATTGTGTCGAATCGTAATAATTCATTGATTAACTGTGATCTTAATGTTTCTGAACCTAAAAGGCAATTTAACTGCATCAATAAATTGCAAATTCAATTAGTCTGTAATCTGTAAAAAAAGTAATGGACACGTTATATTTCTTTTGTTAAAGCAACGAAAACTAACAAAGATAAAACGCATCAAAACTTAACTCAACTTTGGTTAACGTACCATTTTTTTTTTGCAAAACTAACTAACGGACTAATTAGTATTTATCAGTCAAAGAGCCAATTATAATCGCATATTATAAATAAAATATAGTTATTTTTTTCCACTTACCGTGTTTATTCATTATCATGTCTTCTTCCTAGTACGCTCTGGCCATGTGGTGCCACTGCAGATGAAGAGACCCGTCGCTGCAGCCACTCGGTAGCCAGCACAGACAAGTCAGTCTGCCCTGAACAGCAGAACATCAGGAACTGCCAACATGACTACAAGCATGACAAACTGTCACCTGCTTCTGGTAAGTGAAACTAGACTTTATGTACTTGTATCACTAAAGCGATTACAATAGAAAACTATGGCGGCGCCATACTGTGACGTCATGCATGTTTTTGTACCATTTCATCATCATCATCATTAATCATCATTTCAGCCGTAAGACGTCCACTTTTAAGCCTTTGTCAAACAGACAGGCGTGATGAATGCGAAGCGAGGCGTTTTTATTTGTAATGTATGGAATTGTTCGAATCCAGTCACATAGAAAAGCGAAAGCGATCCGAGCGTGACAGAATTATCGGACTGACGTCTCGCTTCGGACTCGCTTCGCTTTCGCCTGTCTGTTTGACAAAGGCATTAGACATAGACCTTCCTGTAATTTTCAAGTGACAGTTGACGAATGGAATTTGATTAGAGTTTCCGCCATGATAGAGGGTGAATAGTGACCTCTTTAAAAAATAAAAAATAACGTGGTTTATTTCCACTATAAAAACCCCTGCGAGTAAACTGATGTTACTCTCCCATAAAGATGTTGACCCTGATTTCGTTTTCGTTTAATATTTCGTAGGTTTGTCATAGCATAAAGAGTAAATGAACTTTATTTATTGTACTCGTATAAATTTTCGGTTAAGACATGACATTTTGATTTACGGTTTATTTGCTTTTGCATTCATAACTTGATAATTATTCGTGTTCGGGGCAGAATAATATTGGATGCATGTTAAGCCTCTTCTTTTCAAAACTTTCTTCGATTCTCCCTCCTTAATTATAAATCACTTTATGTCGTAAACGTGTATTATCTTTTCTACGTTTTCTGTAGTAAAGCTCACAGACAAATAAAAAACAAAACAGTTTGAATCCATTTCTTTGACTCACTTACCGTCGAACCATTAAAGCCTACATTTGCTTAAGGAATGAAAAAAATAGAAAGCCATTAAAGATAATCCGTTTAACATTTCCTTTGTTTCCTCGCTATGTTTTGAATTTGTACTTTGTCTGTATTCTGAATTGATATTTGCGATCAAAATAACACTCAGTAAGGTAATAATACTCCTAGCAATATTAAATGTGAAATTGATTTTGACAGTCGTATTTCGGAAAAGTAATTTTAATAATAAGTAGCTTTATGTGCATTAAATTATTAATGTGGACAGCATGGATTACAGAAAATAATTCATCAAATATCCGATGCTTTGTTACTGGCAGTTACAAACACAAATCATTTTGCTTTGTAGCTTACCTAAGGGTCGTTTTCACTAATTCTAACCTGGAGTTTTTATTTTACTGTTACAATTTCACCTCTCGGTGCAAAGTAGAGCGTAGTAAACGAACTAAGTTTTGTATAGGTGTTCATTTGACTATGTTTATTAGTATTAGTACAACAAGAACTATGTTTATCTTTGAAAAAAACAAGTTTGCTCGATAAGTTACCTAGATACGCTTTTTGTAGATTCTATATCCTGTGATCCTGTCACTTGTATTGTACACTCACAATAAAACCTTAGTTGTGAATTCCTTTCACGGTTTTACTTATGTTTGGGCTGTCGCGTAGAAATTATTGAAAGTACTACTTTTTGTCAACTAATTTATACCACGTTACATTTGTGCGTAAGTCAAGTACAACTACACTACTTGGACAAGACCGCAACCGCCAAGTATCCTTACTATGACTAACGACGACCTCAAAGAATACTGATAATTATGATCATATCCATCAAGATGTGTACGAGATAAGTCCGTACGCAACATTCGCTGTTGGCGGCGAAGCGGCTGCGGCGGCCGCAGCGGCAGCAACTCTAGACCACACACTACAGTTCCGCACCTTCGGACACCGCGACAATGACGCACCGCCGCATCGACCCTGCAGGAAGCACCCGCAACGACATAGGGAGAGAGCTGATGGTGAGATTAAAAGATAAACTATTATTTCAAAAAAAATGTAGAAATAACGCCAGAATCAGTGAGCTTCAAAATGAAGGGACCAAGTCTCCAGTCTCTTCTCAATATCTGACGAGGTAGCTAAAATGATTGCAAACGTAGAAAATAGTTGATTAATGGTACTTTTTTTTATATAAGTATGACAGAGATTGAAGAATTGGTCCCATCCAAAAAATCATTTTACAAGAGTCAGCGTGCTACCTAATCCTTATCACGAAGAACGAGATAAATGGTGTGGCAATAAAAGAGAAGGTGAAGAACCCTCTATCACAATACTGATTTCTGTTCAATACAGTATGTAGGGTAGGGACGCTACGGCGACGGACGTCGCCAGACGATCTCCGGCCACCGTAGGCGCGGGCATGCGGGCAGCGAGTAATGGGCGACTCGCTGCCCGACCATGGACCATGCCCGGGTCGACGGCGCGTTGTGTTCCACGCGCGCCTCAAGGAGTGTCAGCAAACTGACGGGGCCTGTAGAGGGCCAGAGCCTGCCGGGGTCGCGGGTCTTACCCATCACCGTAACCCCGGTACGTAAAGGGCTCGTGAAGGACACCGTGGATTTTAGTCAGTACAAGTCTGACAGTCCCTCCCGCCCTGCCCTGGGTGGGAGGACTCATTTGATGATTTTACCACGCAAAAAAAAAAAAAAAAAGGGTAGGGACGCCGATGTAATTAAAGACATATGAAACACGGTTTTGCCTCTGGAATGACCATCTAATATTGGATATGTCCATATTTGTGTATTTTGCCACTTAGCATAAAGAGCGCCGTTTGCTATGTAGTTTGCTACCAAATTAATAAATATTTGATTGTCTGTGTTTCCTGATAGCTATAACCTTAAGCGTGCTGCCTACTCGATTACTTTTCGCTTACCATCAGGCGAGATAGCGGTGAAACGCGAGCCTATCTTTAAATAAAAGAAAAAGGCTTTCCAGTATGATGTTTCAGAATTTTAACGACGGTTAGGGCCTTACTCTCTATAAACAAAATATTTGTATTTACAAAGGAAAGAATTCGTAAAACCCTGTGGCACATAAAACACTCACAAAAACCTTTGAGTAAATACACTGGTACTCTCTAATATTTTTTCTCCATTAAATATACAGGCTGAGTGTTTCAAATGGGACTCGAAGGTCAGAACAGAAACAATGAAAATACAGAAAAGTATTTCGTTTACAGAGCCAAAGTATCATCTCGAATACATTTGTGTGTGGACAAAGAATATTGATTATACTTTTAAAATGGTGTATCTTCTTAACATGAAAAAAAATACGAGCGACTAATTGACTGTGTTCATGCATGCTAATCTATTACATATCTCTGAAGTCACCGATTTATGTGGTTGTAATTTAAAAATAGAATAGTTTTGGACTCGATAGTTGGCACTATAGCTAATTTGCTATTAAATTGTACTCAAGTAAATCCGTGACTCGTTATTTTCGAACCACCAAACCTATTTCAATAAAATGGTGGTAAGATTCAACCTTGTTTAAAAAGAAAAGCCAAAGATAGGATAATGTTGGCCCCATAGGTGGCACTGTACAAAGCCAGAATGGGTCGATAGTAAATAAAATTATAATTATCACAACATAAACTGTTATCCCCAAAGGCTTAGGTAGAGGTGTACCTAATAGTTACCTACTTTTAGTTGGTGTTGTAAGTTTAAATTGTATTTCATTGGGAGCGAATAATAATCATCAGGCCATCTTTTCCAGATCACGCTTCAACTCATCAGTGTGTGTATGTGTGTTCATCATGAGTGTGATGTAGATGACAACAAAATGACAGTGTATTAATATTGTTTGTTGAATAGTATGGTATGTGTAACAGTGGAGAAGCACCACTCGGAGTGCGAGCTGCAGCAGCTGAGTCGCTACGAGAAGGTGCGCCCGCGCCACTGCGCGCCCACCTCCTACTGCGTGCCGCTGGCACATCACGGTACTGACATTACACTACATTACATTACTATTACTGACGTCGTGTTTGTCGAAAACTACGAGTATATTAAAATTATGCGCGATTAAGATTTATTTCTATTACTTAAAGTTTTTAAGGCGAAAAGTGGTTTAATTTCTCAAAAACTAGCAGCTCATTGGTTTATGTAGGTTTGTAGATATTACCTGCGCTGTCACAAATCTGTTCGATTAGTAACGACTACAAATAATCTAGACTTGATTGATCCGGGGTCGCGGGACTGAACGAATTACCGTGACCCCGGAACGTAAAGGGCTATTGAAGGACACCGAGGATTTTAGTCAGTACGAGTCTGACAGTCCCTCCCTCTCTGCCCTGGGTGGGAGGACTCATTTGATGATTTTACCACGATAAAAAAAAAAAAAGTCTTAATTGATATTTTTAGCCCATGATGAAGAAATTGGAAGTCATGATAAATTATATTTACTTTGCAAATTATAATAAACGATTGACATAATTTTATAATGACAAATTTCTATAAACGTAACAATCAATGAATAGTACTAATTTAAAGTATTTACATAACTAAAACCAGAAATGTTTTTGATAAACCCTTTTACATTGTATTTTTTAAACAAGATGAGGAACATAACGAGAATGACATTTGCCCAGCAATGAGATGATTAATGTTAGCAATATCAGTATAGACATTTTCAACATTAGACACTGAGTTACTCCAATCATACCAGTACATGACTAGATGTTTTATACGCAGCCAAAGCCGCGCTCTCAGCAAGCATGCTCGGCGCAGGAAGTAGCGGAGGTGGGAGCGGGAGCGGAGGCGGTTGCGGAAGCGGCGGCGGGTTGTCCGAAGTTTACGCGGGCGATTCCAGTGTGGAGTCCGGCCCTGGGTCGCTGTCTCCCCGAACCCATCACGAACACAGCTAGCGCGCCCGCAAGGCTGTCCGGCTCGGCCATAGCAATCATATCGTACGCCTCATCGATACATAGGTATACTATATGCCTTTACATCTGTTCCGTGATAACATCGCAATTAATACATGAATTATGTTCTCTTTTGAAATTTTTATTATAGCTATACAAGAATATTTTGTCCGTGGCCAAACTAGGAACTACCGCCGCCATTTTTATTTTTGTGCAAAAATTTTAAACAAATGTTAACCTTGTAAACAGTATTCCAAAAAGACCCTTGTAACATTAAATCTCCCCCTTCTAATCAGCTTCTATGGATCATTTATAATGTTCCATTCACCTAAGAATACCAGTTAATTTTGTTAGTATTAAAACTTACCTTATTGTACAAAGTTAAGGCAAAAGAAAATCTTAGATATTTCCTCAAATACCATGTCACACAAAACATTAAAATTGAAGCCCCAAAAATGTGCCAATCTTGAATAATAAACACTGCCTCTACTAATATCATCGATTTGTAAGCCTAATTTTACAACGAATGATTTTGTACTTGACGTTTTTTTGTAACTGGAACTGTAACCTCCTTCTACTATGGGAATGTAAGTGCTTTTTCTAAAATATTTTTTTGAATGAAAACTCGTATAGAGTATGTTCTTTATTGTAGAATTACAGTGAAAACATATTTACACACACAGATCAGTATTTCTTTGTATCTTTCTCTTTTTGCCAAATAAAATTGTCAACTCACTAGAGTGAGATGTACTAAAAGGGCTTCTTGGATACTTTCTGAATCAAACAGATCCACGAAATATGATCTTCGTGTATAATATGATTTCACGTCAGCAAGTTCTCATTAAGCGATTCCTAACGCGCGCTTTGAGTACCAAAAGGTCATCTCTAGATTTTCATAACGCGCGTAAACAAAACGCGCGTTAGAAGCGCTGAATGTGTTCCCGCCCTTAGGCCTTACATAAATGGTACGAGTTTATTTAAAAAATGTATGCTTGGTAAAATGTCTGAGCTCAATTCATCGCAATATTAATCGTTATTCGTACTCCAAAAAGTGGAATTTTGTTAATTTAATTTAAAACTTAACACGTTGAAATTAGCATCATATTTACGATGTAAACGGAATGTTTCAAAACTTTTACACATTCGCATAAAAGGTTTGAGATTTATTTCACCTAGTTTACACGCAATAAAACTCGGAATTGGCCTGTTTGGAATTATAACTTTTTTATTTACGACCTACGAAACTTTCTCAATGTTTTTATTTCAATATTAGCTTCGTATGTCGGGCTGAGGAATGATTGATTATAATACTAATACTCAATAAGTCTAAGTTTGTCGGCTCACATGCTGCCGATTCACATTAAGGTCAATTCACACCGAGACGCGACGTTGCGCGCACATTTAAATAGAGCGTCTGAAAATCTAACTTTACCTACTTGCTACTTGAAAATACACACCTTTTCAATATCGCCGCGTCGCGTTGCGTCGCGTTTCGAGGTGAACTGACCCTTAACTACATTATTAAATATAATACTGGAATAATTTTACTTAAATTAATAAGCATACTATCAAATGTTTGTTAACCTTCTTAATATAAATAAACAGTTCATATAACATAATATGTATAGGTACCAATGGTTAATAATTCGTCGTTCTCATTCGATAAGGTTCTTCGAGATTCGTGTATTCATTAGGGATTCGTTCGTAAATTAAGCTGGTTTTCTTCGTAACTTATTTCTAGGTCCTCATTTCCACATTTTCACTAAATAAATTGGTCGCACACTCATTAAGAAATCCACAGCTCCATGCCGTTTCTAATTTTACTCGGAAGCGATAATTGCGTCAAAAATGTTAGCGACCGCATTTTAATTTATTTTCTACTAGCTGTTTGCCTCAGCTTTACTCTCCCACTATATAAGCCTATAATCATATCTACCTGTGTACCAAAAAAAAAATCGGTTCAGCCGATTTGAAGTGAAATTGTAATATGCAAACACACGTTTGCGCATTTTACTATAACTTTAGTAGGGATTTAGTAAAAACGGTCATATACTTGGACGGTTTCTTGAGTCTCTGGATATCACATAAAGAGCTACACTCAAAAAACCCATCGAATGCAGACACTGTGGCCAAAATCGGCTTAATGACATCACCATCACCGTAATATGGCCTGTTATTACCACAAGGCCAATATACCTAATAACTAGACAGAACACACTTCCCCGAAGTGCAAACACAATCCTAGTCACCACAACAATGTTTTGCTTGTTCCGATTATATTGCCCAATTATGAACACAGTTAGCCCCTACTGAATACACACCTCGTTTTAGCTGTTAACAGTAGCTAGCTAACTGCGTCAAAGATACGTTGATTCCCAATATCCACTATGGGTGGACAGTGGCACCATTAAAAAATAATTCCCTCTGTCAATGAAATGTGTAGCTTATGTTACCGCGTGTTGCTACTCGAAAATCTTGTGGAAGTCCTTCGAGCCGGATCGGTGGAGCCAATTTAATTGTAAGTTATAGTGGAAATCGGGAATCATTGCAATAATAGAACATAATACTGTAAATACTTTAACATAGTCAGACTGATGTGTAATATCTATGTTAATTCGGAGCTTAAATTTGTAAATACATTTTGTAGATAAATTACGAACTCTAGTCAATTTTTATTAAATGTTTTTATGACAATATAATTGTATTGTGTAAATAACGAAGTACTTAAGTATCTATATGTGAAAATCTGTTTAATGTAAAATAAATCTATTTATCGCGGTCAGTTGTTTTATTGGAAACCAATTATAAGATACGGCCAGTGAATGCAGCGGTGTTTTATTACTGTGATTGTACGGAGGAACAATTAATTAGTTTGTACAATTATTGTGTTTTCCAATTTCTCCCTTGCTTTATAATAAAAGCATTCGGAATATATTTTTACTTATAATTTTATTGATCCTCTACAACAAAGAATTATACAGTTAAAAATTATAAAGGCCGAGTTTAGCGGACTATAAATTAACAACTAAGCTATCAAAGAATACTTATAAAAAATCTTGAAAGTTTTTGAAAATAGAAACACAAAGAATTCAGTGAACTAATATTTTTTTAACATGATGACACGTTGAGTGTAATAATAAAATAATATAATGTAATAATTAAATTAAAATAACAGTAACGATTTGTTTTATATTTGAGACATTAATTACATAATATTTGATCAACATCATTTATTAAATTCTCCACATTTTTCACAACGGAGTTTAACAGAGTTATTTGATCAAGATTTTTATATTATTAGACAAAGGCGCTCTAAAAGAACGCAACATTGTAGCATCCGAGTCCCGGACAGATTCCAATATGAGACATTCCGGGAACGCGGTCCGGGCCCGGAATCCCGGCGTCCTCTTTCAATATTACCTCCCGTCTTAGAAGATACGGTGCACTTGATATTGTGTTCAGATTCCTTTGACAAGTACGAATATAATAGGATTATATACATCAAAGTAAGCTGACTGATAAGCTTTGAGTCCTCCCACACAGGACAGAGCGGAAGGGACTGTCAGACTCGTCAATAGCCCTTTACGTACCGGGGTCACGGTAATTCGTAAGTCCTGCGACCCCGGCAGGCTTTGGTCCTCAAGACCCCGACGTTATGCTGACACTCTTTGAGGCGCGCGTGGAACACAACGCGCCGTCGACCCGGGCATGGTCCATGGTCGAACAGCGAGTTGCCCATTACTCGCTGCATGACTGATAAGCTAGGGTGCGAGCTATGCCTGGAGTTTCTTGAAAGGATACAATTAGGAACGAAGTTATCTGGCAAACAACCGGAATGACCAACATAGCTTCCAGAGTAAGAAAACTGAAATATCAGTGGGCTGGTCATGTTTGTGTGATAGCCGGTAGAGCAGATGAGTCCTGGAGTGGAGGCCGCGTATCGACAAGCGTAGTGTGGGACGCCCAAAAGCAAGATGGACCGACGACCTTAAGAAGGTGGCTGGGACCGGCTGATGTAACGCAGCCTGGAAGAGGCTTACGTCCAGCAGTAATCTGCGATTGGCTGAATTGATAGATAAATTCAACTTCATCACAATTCAAGGAGGTTCAAGAAAAAGTTGACAGATTGGGATAGGTGGACGTGGAGGCGAGGGCAGTCGATATAAATATAGGAATCCAAGCCAGGATCGGTTGAACGATCCACTGCGTGTCACGGGTTCGATTTCCGCACGAAACAAATGTTTGCATGGTCTACAAATAGATGTTGCGCGTCTGTTTTTTTGTATGCGTGAGTTTAAATATGTCTAAACGCACCCACGATACAGTAGTAATTCCTAGTGTGGTTTTTAACGTGCTAAAATTATCCAATGAAAAAGAAACGTTTAACCAAATACCATATGCATACTTCACATCACATATTTATCTCTTACTCACAGTTCATCAGTTTCGAAATCCATCTCATTTAATTCACTTTTTTATATCTGCTGTGAGCAGATAAGCAGCTTATGCTCTCAATGGGCGCATTAAATACCGGATTGTTTTTGAATACAATATGGGAATCAAATTTACAATGGCATGAACCAAATAGTGATGGAAATACCAGGAAGCGTATTGGTTGTTGCAATCGTAAAAGCTGCTGTGTATTATTATTTTTTTACCTGGTAAAATCATCTTATGAGTCCTACCCAGGGCAGAGCGGGAGGGACTGTCAAACTCGTACTGACTAAAATCCACGGTGTCCTTCAATAGCCCCGTTTACGTTCCGGGGTCACGGTAATTCGTACAGTCACGCGACCCCGGCAGGCTTTGGCCCTCTAGACGGGGGCCCCGTCATTTTGCTGACACTCTTTGAGGCGTGCGTGGAACACGGGCATGGTCGGACAGCGAGTTGCCCATTACTCGCTGCTCGCATGCCCGCATGCGGGCATGCGGGCATAATGAACACGCATTTTTTACTTTTTTAAATCAATGAATATTGACAATGCTTCGTAATTCGGGAGTGGCTTGTGACGTCATAACGCCAGTAAAATTATATTGACCGATTGACGTTGTGTGATTTTTAAAAGCGTTGTATCCTCGTCAAGTTTGGTTTACGTAACAAAAGAAAAAAAAACGAGTCAAATATTTTTGGGTAATCTATCTGTCAGACTAACATAATAAATAATAAACATATTTTTTTTTGAGTAAAATAGCGTATTTTGTAATGGAAGATAATAGAAATACTTTCGCCATGATTAAATTGCCGTTGACAGTAAATTTCACCGCCATATTTCATTTGCATCACACCTCATCGGGCTACGGTGTAGTCGGCTTCGTAAGCACCAGGGAAGGTGGACTCATTTGATGATTTTCTGATAGGCAGAAGGAAGATTAACAGACGCTTACTGAGTAAAACCTACCCTGTTCTTCCAACAACCCTTTGCATTCCAGGGCCACGGTACGCGAACAATCTGCGTTTTCCCCTTTTAAATTAATACGTTATCCACACTATAAGTTATGCTTGTATCTTGGGCTTGTTTAAAAACAATTAAACTTACATAGGTATACAAACAGCCCTATATGCCATACCAATATTTGTTCCGTCTGAAAATCGAAAACGCAACACGCAGCACAGCAGCCATTCTGTCACCCACGGTGCTATCCATATTCCCTGGATGTTAAATGGTTTCACCTAACGCTATTATTTGGCTAAGTAAGTATAACTGTGTTATAATCTAACTTCTGCCATTTTTACCCCGCCATGTTAGTTTAGCTGCCAGCGAGCAGCGATAACTCTAGAAGTAATGTTCACCCCGAGGATAGGTTAAAAAATAGTAAGTTTTAGATAAAAATTGCACTTTAAAACGAAGTAGGTTACTAAGATAAAACTAGGTACAATATTATTCGTTATCTCCAAACATTGTTTTTAATTACACAGAATCCTTAATAATATTATAAAAGCGGTGGTAAGTTTGTTACCTTTTCATGCCCAAACCACTGAATCGATCAACTTCAAATTTTGCATGTATGTTGTAAGGTATACAGAGATGGACATAGGGTGCCTTTCATCCTGAAGAAAAAACATATGATAATAGATAACACCACATTTACGATCTGAATGTATTTTTTTTTATCGTGGTAAAATCATCAAATGAGTCCTCCCACCCAGGGCAGGGCGAGAGGGACTGTCAGACTTGTACTGACTAAAATCCACGGTGTCCTTAAATAGCCCTTTACGTACCGGGGTCACGGTAATCCCTTGGTCCCGCGACCATCTGAATGTATAAAATAAAATACAAAAACTCAATTAAAGCGAGTGTAGCCGCGGCCATAAGCTAATGTTTAGAAATAAAAGAATCCACCTTTGTAACACAAATAGTTTCAAAGTATGCACAGGAGAAGTATAAAATGTTCATTGTTCGCGCTGGTATTAATCAAGTTATACAGAGAGTAGATAATTTCAAGTTATAACTAGCTTCCCTGAAGAATACTCTCAGACGCCGGCGGTAATATTTTTTCAGTTTTATTTTCCGATGAAATATTTCATAATCCGTTCATCCAGTGGTCAGTGAAGAGGGGGGAAAATAGGGGGAATTCCTCACTCTCTCCCGCTGCGAGTCCATTTAACTGGCCGAGCCCCGATTCCCCCTGCCTCCCATTCGACCCCACGGGGTGGGCAACGTCCACGTTTGTTCAGGAAAAAAACGGAAAAATGCTCTCAAACAAAAACATGAATGGAGGAGCGTTCAGCGCGAATCGAAAATTAATTACAGCTCCGGACTGTTTTTTGTATCGGTTCCGTTAAACAAAGCTTTGGATATGAAGTCTTTGAAAACCACTTTGAACATTAACAGTTGAAAATATTTACACATCTTTCTTTGATTTTGTATGTGTCGCTTCTGAGAATTTTGCTTTTATCAATTAATTAATTACCATTTCATCATAAGTGAATGCTTACAAGCGCGAAAGTCTACTATGATGTTCAAAGTTCTGCCCCAGGCAAAGAAAAATCACAGAATTTGCTGTACCTACTTTATATTCTCGATTAAAGGAAATAAAAAATGACATTGATTACAACATCTATTCTTAGTTAAATATTTCTTCAAAAGAAATGACTAAAGGCGATAAACACAGAGCTAACTTAAGACTGAAGTATGGCAGTCATTAGCTGAATAGTTCATTAACCAGCGAGACAGTTATTCTTGTCACGTCAACAACATTAATGCCTTTGTCAAACAGACAGGCGAAAGCGAAGCGAGTCCGAGGCGATACCGAACCGAAGCGAAACGTCTGTCCAATAGTTCTGTCACGCTATCGGATTGCTTTCGCTTTTTTCTGTGACTGGGTTCAAACAATTCCATAAAATATCACGCTTCAAAAAACTTCATAAAAAAATGTCACGCTTCGCATTCGTCACGCCTGCCTGTTTAATAAAGGCTTAATAGTCCGAAGAATATATCACTGTGCATTAGGAGTTTCGGTTGGTTTCGTTGGAGGACGTCTTTAAGACGCTCGGCTGGACATGGTATCAACGGGAACGGCGAGTACATCTCACACTTTCGATTTGCCGATGACATCGTCATACTCGTAATCACACAGACTCAGAAACAGTTAGAACAGATGCTGCACAGTCTGAATCGAGCCTCTCGTTAGGTTCGCCTCGGTATGAATTTGAACGAGGTGAAAGTCATTTATTATAGGGTAGTGTAGTGCTGCCCTGGGATCTGGAGGCGACTGCCCGCCAGCGCGTCTATGCGTGGCGCGTGGAGGCGCAGCGCCGGGGCGAATCCCCGCTGCCTCGACAAGTCGAGGCGCGGCGGGAAGAGCTCCGGCGCGATCTCAGGGCAGTATGGAGGGAGCGACTGTCGCAACCGAGGTCCGGGCACGCCGCAATCGCGGCGGTAAGACCCCTCTTTGAGGAGTGGCTGGATAGGCGTCACGGCGTCCTGACCTACCGCATGACGCAGGTCCTCACCGGACACGGAAGTTTCGGGAGGTTCCTGTGTCTGATAAGGAGGGAAGAAACGCCTGGGTGTCACCACTGCGAGGATCGTCCGGAGGACACGGTGGAGCATACGGTGCAGGACTGCCCCGCTTGGGCAGAGCACCGCCGTGTCCTCACGACGGCGATAGGCGGAGACCTCTCGCGCCCGGCATTGGTCGAGGCCATGCTGCGGGGCGAGATGGAGTGGGAAGCGGTCGCCTCCTTCTGCGAAGCAGTCATGCTCGCGAAGGAGGAGGCGGGCCGCGTGAGGGAGAGGACAGCGTCCTCCCTCCACCCCAGCCGCAGTGGTAGACGCCCACGGCGACAGACGTCGCAAGACGATCTCCGGCCACCGTAGGCACGGGCATGCGGGCAGCGAGTAATGGGCGACTCGCTGTCCGACCATGGACCATGCCCGGGTCGACGGCGCGTTGTGTTCCACGCGCGCCTCAAGGAGTGTCAGCATAGTGACGGGGCCTGTAGAGGGCCAAAGCCTGCCGGGGTCGCGGGACTCACAGATTACCGTGACCCCAGTACGTAAAGGGCTACTGAAGGACACCGTGGATTTTAGTCAGTATAAGTCTGACAGTCCCTCCCGCCCTGCCCTGGGTGGGAGGAATCATTTGATGATTTTACCACGATAAAAAAAAAGGGTAGTGTAGTGCATAAATAAATTGAAAAATTGTTTAGTCCGTCAGTAAAAGTATTAAAAAAATAATAAACACGTATTTTTTAAGTCAATGTATTTTTTTTTTGGGACAAACCCACCACACTATTCCCAAACCACTGCAACTCCTGAAAACCAGAATCAACAGTGGCAACCACAAGAAAAGCGCCGAGACAATGAAGCTCGACGTGTCCCGGAGAATGAAACTACCTATCTTGGATCCTGCAACGAAATTAATCAGAAAATAATAGTGGAGGAGTAGGAAAAATATGTTTCCACTAAGTCAATGTATATTGACAAAGAAAAAACGCTTCGAAATTCGGGAGGGCTTGTGAGGTCATAATGCCTGCAAAATTATTCCGACCGTGTGAGGTTTTCTGATTTTTAGAAGCGTTGTATCTTCGACAATTTTGATTTATGTTACAAAAGAAAAAAATACGGGTTCATTAATTCTTTTGATAATGTATTTTTTTGGACAATTTTTTTATTGAGTGAAATAGCGTGTTCACACGCATTGTCGAGACCAAGGAGTATGTCAATGTCAAGTCTTTTTTTTTAGTGTGGTAAAATCATCAAATGACTCTTCCCACCCAGGGCAGAGCGGGGGACTGTCAGACTCGTACTGACTAAAATTCACGGTGTCCAATAGCCCTTTACGTTCCGGGGTCACGGTAATTCGTAAGTCTCGCGACCAAGGAGTATGTCAACCTAGCGCAAGTCATCTAGTTCGGTAGATATAACTTTGAGAAAGTAAGGATCCAGTTAGGTTGGGCGGCATTTAGGAAACGTCTCACCTTCTCAGCACTCAGCTCGGTTTTTGGCTCTTTCTCAATCACCTTACTTCATAAAAAAAAATACAATATCCGAGTCCCAAGCGATAACGAACCGATACGAGACGTCAAACTGGGTGCAGCGAACCGAGGTGTGGTAGCTGGCTTTTTATGAACGACGTCAAACAAAGCAAATACGCCTTCGTTAAGTCTTCGCATCGGTTCGCTTTCGCTTTTCTATGTGACTGGATTCAAACAATTCCATACAACACAAATAAAAACGCCTGGCTTCGCATTCGCCACGCTTATCTGTTTGACAAAGGCTTAATTGAAGGCTGTCTATTTCTTCTTTTACCATCCAAATCATAAAAAAAAATATTATTGAATTTTATTTATTTTTCTATCATTAGTTAATCAATAATTAGTCAATCAACTACATAATTATATCAAAATTAAATTTTAGAGCTGTATTCAAACAAAAAAGTAACTTCCGAAAACTTAGAAATAATGCAAACACAGGTAGCTAGCGCCATCTATTGGCATCAGGCGGTACTTCTTGCTGACTAAAAAGTTTGTACTTACAACTTTCTACCAACGAAACAACCTGCAAATTGGAATAAGGTTATCGTATACGATATTTATAATAAGTTTAGAGATTGCAAATTGTTGCAAGAACTTGTACCTAGCTTTTTTTTTGGATGGTAAAATCCGCCCTGGGTGAAACAGAAAGGACTGTCCTACTCGTACTGACTAAAATCCACCATATACCTACAATTGCGCTTTATTTTCCAGGATCACGATAACCTGCTTAGACAGTCTAGCGACCCGGCAAGCATTTACTGAACTCTTATAGAATCTAACAGCGCTGATGTTTACAATTTAGTAACCTCTTATTAATTTTATTCGAGCGCTCAATTGGCTATTTGTCAGTAGCTATAAATTACAAATAAGTATAATTAGGCCGTCATTTAGAGTTTAAAAAAATAACGGACACGTATTTTTTCTTTTGTAAAATCAAAGAATATTCACCAAAATACAACGCATCAAAACTCGAGAGGGGAGCTCGTGTCGTCAGAATTCAGTAGAAATTGTACTGAATTGTGACGTATTGCCAATTTTGATAGCATCGTATCTCCGTCAATTTTGGTTTACGAAACAAAAGAAAAAATACGGGTCGAATATTTTTTGATAATCTAAGTGACGGACTAATTATAATTTTTCAGTCAAATAACCAATTATCATTTGAACTATAATTATAACAATCTGTATATTTTATAGGAAAGGTTCCTAGTTGGGACAAGGAAGCCAATCTTGCTGAACAGTGGAAAATATTAACTACTCCATTCCGAAAGCTCCGCACACAATTGTCAAAGTTTCCCAGAAGGAGTAATTACCACAAGACGTTGTCTGAGAGACAAAAACCATGTCTAAGTATGTCCTGAAACTTATAAGCTTTGCATGAATAACTTGGGTCTTCCACAAACTTTCCTTTTATAATAGAATTTCATATCGTATTAAGTTGGTATCTCATTGTTATTCTCTTGGATATTCATGAGGGCTCCTTATTTTAAACCTTTATTTTTGTCCCCGATTTGGAAGTTATTTTCGGTTTCCATTATGCAGATTCGTGGTTATTGCTGTTTACTTTATGTGGAGAACCATTGTGAAGGGTCCTGAAGAAGTAGATTTAGGTTTTTGGATCAAATGTGGGTAGGCAGACTCGTATCTTTTTTGCCTCTCGCTATATGCTTTTTTTTGTTGGATCAGAAGAGACTGTCAGACTTTATTGCCTAAAAACCAACCTATACATTTAGGTGCCGTTTGAGGGCCGTGGTAACCTTCAAGACTGCCTCACGACCCTGAAAAAATGAGTATGCATAATGTTTATTTTTAAGTTAATGAATGAATTTTGTCATTAAGCTTGGTTTTGTATGTATAAACAAATTGCCTATAAGACCACTTACAGGCAAATTGTTTCTCTCGATGGTTTGTTTCTTTATCCATACGAGGCGTGCCGCCATCTTCTTCTTGAGATGCCCCCTTTCCTCTTCCAGAAGTTCTGGTCCATGCTACTATTACTAGTGAAAGTTTGGTGATACCTGAAGCTTTATCACAAGATTTCTGTCTTTTAGTTGCAGCGTACTTGAAGTAACTCATGCGATTCATACGTTTCATTTTCCATATACAATAAACGCCGTAAATACTTCAAGTAAGTAAGTAACATACGGAAATCTTGTGCTAAAGCTTCTGTATGTCGTATCTAGTTCTTTAAATATGTATACGGTCCCTTTCTTTCCCGTATTGCGTATTGGCAGTGAATTACTCGTTAAACTCAAACAACACCTTTTACCAGACTAACATATCAATTTATTCTGTAAATTTTGCAACTGGAATGATGGAACCGCACCGCATTATTTTTTTTTGTTTTATCGTGGTAAAGTCATCAAATGAGTGCTCCCACCCAGGGCAGGGCGGGAGGGACTGTCAGACTTGTACTGACTAAAATCCACGGTGTCCTTCAATAGCCCTTTACGTACCGGAGTTACGGTAATTTGTGAGTCCCGCGACCCCGGCAGGCTTTGGCCCTCTACAGACCCCGTCACTATGCTGACACTCCTTGAGGCGCGCGTGAAACACAAAACACCGTCGACCCGCATCCTGATAATAACATAAAATCACGCTTGTATTGAAAGTAGTGGTGGTGACACAGTGGCCAGCCAACCGCATTACTACATTACATTACTTTGTGATTTTTATTTCATCAGCTCTTCTCTCAAAACGGTGAAGCAAAACATCGTGAGGAAATGGGCATGTCCCAGAACCAAAAATTCGAAAACATGTGACATCTACCAACCCACACTGGGATCGCATGGTGGATTATGGAGTGGTTTCTAGGACTGGGAACATTATAGGCTGATGATGACGCCTTTATTCCCCGAGGGGTTGTATTTAGTAGTATACCACATTTCACCAGTTATGTTTACAAACCCTCATGTAGTAGAGGGCGAGCCTTTTGTCAAAAATATTCCCGGCCTGGGAATCGAACCCAGGACCTCCTGCTAAGCAGTCGCGCTTGCGACTACTTAAACAACGAAGCAGTCATGATAATTATATCATACCTAATACAGTAGTTAATATGAGAGACATCAGTATGAAGGACCATAGTTATCAAGTGATTCAACGTTTCTTTAGTATATTATTAGTTTTATATAAAAAAGCAAGAAGAATATCTCAGTAACCTCAACGTGGCCTGGATTAGAGCTGATCGAATGGCAATAGAATCGCCTTATTACATGGGACATATATACACGTGGTGAAATGGGGGTGTAAGCACGACTAGGCTCTGTCTAACCCATTGGGGATTATAAGAGTGATGTTGTGTGATCTTTATGTTATTTAGGTAATATTATAACTGCGAAAGTTTGGATTTTTGAATGGATGGATGCATGAGTGGGCTTCACGGATCTTGAATGCAATTTAGCCGTACCTACTTGTCAATTTACCGTTCATCTCGATATTTTACGTCCCAAGTGATAATTTTCGAGAAACACGAGTGGTGGAGCCGCTGGCAACAGCTAGTAACGAATAATACTCAATCTACTTAAAGTGAAGGTACATAATAAATAACCCAACTATAAATAACCTAACATCAAAAAATGTTTTAACCATCAATAAAACTCTACACTTCACAAAAACACCTACTAACTTAAGCTTCTTTAGATTTTATTATACCAAAGAAAATTAAGGTACAAAAGTCCCATCACTCTATAACAATTAAGATTAAGATTTAAGAGACGATGAAAAGACATTTTATACAACCCTCAAATTGTCACTAATTGAAAACGGCTCATAATTTTGCGCTCTCTTAATTTCATTTGGATTATATGGCTGGTCTTCAAAATTCCATTTCATTTATGCAATAAAATATATTCAGAACTTTAAGAATTTTACACAGATTACATAATTAAAACAATCATTCAAATTACAATAATTAAATTTAGGTAATGTATAAATATAAATTATGTAAGTGCCAATATTTAAAACAAAACTTTATCAAATTTATGTGCTTTGTGATAGTTTGTGACAGTCGAATTAACAACTGTTCGTTCTCGTGAAATGTTATCACATTATTTACATAGGTGTAGAAAAAGCCTGATTAAGCCACAAAATAAATTTATTTTCATAAACATCTAAAAACAAGGAACAACATTATTTTCGTCTACATTGTCAACGTGTCTACAACAGTGTTTAAAGCTCGCGTGAAAGCATCGAGTGCATTCTAAGTTAGCAGCGCAGCGTTCTTTTGACGGGAGCCGACAACGCGACTACCTGCAGTAACCCTCGCCCTGCAGGAATAACCTGAACGCTTCTGCTATCTTACTCGGCTGCTCCTCTAGAACCATTCCACAGTCGGAGATACTCAACCAAGACGTCTTAGACGGGTCTAAGCGACCATTGAACGTCACCGTGTCATCAACATGCGGAGACAAAGCACCCGTCACGTTCAGAACCGGCACCTTAATAGTATGCGTGTCCCTTGAAATACTCAGGTCCGTCCTGCGCAAATATGAGTCAATGAACATCGCTAAATTGACTGGATTGACGTGCGAGAAACTCTCTTTGTAAACCTGGGCTAGGTCATGGTTGCGGTCATCGGTGCTACGTCCGAAGTGATGCCACATTAGGTAATCCAGGGCGCCCTGTGTCATGCCGCTAGATCGCAACTGTCTTGTATTTATTTTCTGGTATAACCATTCAGTCCACCCGGCTTGAGTGGATGTACAATTGATCAGAACTAGCGCGTCTACTTTCTGAGGACTAACAATCGCGTAGCGCGCTAAAATGTTTGCTCCGGCTCCTACTCCAAAACCAATGAAAGATCGTATACCAAAATGTCCCAAAATGAAATCTATTTGGGAAGCCAATGCATCCATGCTAGGATAAGTGTAATCTTCCGGTAGTGTGGGGGCGCCCTCCTCCTGGCCCGGCGCGGTTACGTGATAGATGCAAAACTTATCCAATATCGCCCTCATGTCGATGTAGTTGAAGAACGCCTGGAAGTTGGCGGCATAGTTGAGTCCGAGATCATGGTAGGTGATGATGGCGCGCTTGCTGCGAACCCCGCGGACGGCCACCAGCAGGTCCCCGCGGGAAGTCCTCACCCTCTCCTCCACGCATGCGCCGTCGTTGTGCAATCGCCTATTTGATGGAAAATGTAATTGAACGCTTTTCAATTCGTCTTCGAAATTGTCTGAAGACATCATATTTAGTAGAGCAATGTTCTCGTGGACGTGTGTAGGCATTTTCTTGTTCAAATCGAAAGGTACTTTCATCAACGAATCCCTTTGTTTACTTGTTACGTATCGACCTCCTGCCGGTGTCGATGTAGGTGTCAGGTTTTCTTCACTTGTTTTAATTAACGCTTTCCATTAGTCACTGTTAACGATCCTGTGCTTGTTACGTGCATACTAATAACACAATGTCCGTCTTATTTCAATAAATCGTATTATTTTGTCACTGAGTCACAGCATAACCACTATTTATGTTAAAATCTTAAACTATATGGCAGTATTGTGAACAGACTATGTTATTTTGTTGGAATTAATCGCAGGAAATGGTCAATAATGCGTTGACCGGGCGAGCGTGAGTTCCAGCGCGAGGTTGATTCGGTACTGCTCGGCTGTTTCCGTCGACATTCGCGGCTACCTGCTCGGTCGCCCGCTGCTAGCTTCACCCCGTACAGGGACGCGGCACATGCGCGGTGTGCATATCGAATTTTTCCAAGCTATTTTATGTTTATGAGTTTGTCTATCTACTTGTACATCTATGACAATCGATCATTTAAAATAGGGGCTTGTGTAACTTAATTAACTGGAGTGTCAAGTTTTATATTTACTAATTCAGATGGGAATATCGTGAATTCCACGAATGAATAGAAACTTGTTTACTTATTAGTAGACGACATTATTATTATTTGGAGACCTTGATATTTGGAATACGGGTCAGAGTGAAATTATGCATAGGCTGTGGGTAAATACTATGAACATAAAGTGATTAGGTAGATTGGTCAACGTTAGTAGGTAAATATTGGATAAAAAGCTAACAAATTCAACAGTAGGTATTGGTTTACTCTTAAATTTTCCCGCCAAGCGTGTAAGTATGTACTACGAATTGCTTTGTTCGGTTATTTCTAAATAAAGCTCAATTCGAAATGTGTCATGGATATGTTTAAAAATCTTTGAAAATTGGGAACTTGGTTGTCTGTTGAAATTAAATCTATTGAGACTTGACTTCAAATTCAAGTTAAAAGATTCCCTTTGTTCTCTTGGTAGCGGATTTAGAAAAGCTCTTTATAAAACTTTAAGTACTATCAAGGAACTAAAGACTTGAGCAAATTGACATCCTACTTCAGTTTTCATTATTTCTGACAATGAGTGTTCTGGTTTTGATATACCTAGACATGTAAAACTTCAGTATGTTCATTTTATTTTTGCAATAAAAAAAAAATTAAATCGCAAAAGAATAAACAGCCGGCCCGCTGTTTTTTTCTTACGTGGTAAAATTTTCAAATGAGTCCTCCCACCCAGGGCAGAGCGGGAGGTACTGTCAGACACGTACTGACTATAATCCACGGTGTCCTTCAATAGCTCTACGTTCCGGGGTCATGGTAATTCGTACAGTCCCGCGACCAACCAGCCCGCTGTAGCAATACATTTGAATCGAGCAGATATCGAGTATGGGGCAGTTAATTAGACACCCTTTACGTATAGGAGAACAGGGGTGTCCATATACCAACGACCTCAACTTACGACAGCCCACGCAGGTCGTTTTAACCAGCCCCATTTCTTTTTTTAAATATTTTTTTTCTACACTGCACTTAAAACGGTGAAGGAAACCGGCCAAAAATTCAAAAATAGAAGATATATCTACCTATCTGCACGATTGATAGATATATCTACTATTTTTGAATTTGGTAGTAGATTTCTGCCTACTCCCTCTCACAGAGAGAAGGCATGTGTCCCAGCTGTGGGGACGTTATAAATTACGTTCCTATGTATACCTTTTCAGTAACTCGTATTTTTTTGTTTGTCGTTGGTTGTCAATGTGCTTAACAATTATTTTCCCCGACCTGCGGCCATATTATGACGTCTTAAAACCAGGCTTGTTCCAGTGAGTGAAAGAGACAGAGCTATACAAGCCGTCTAGCGCCACCTCGTTCTCTCACTGGAACAAGCCTGGTTTTAAGACGTCATAATAAGGCCCCTGACGAACTATGACCTCCTACTTTAATAACCTAAACCTAGATATACTGAAAGTAAGTCATACCTATATCGATTACCTGTCTTCGGTCTCGCCGATGGCCATAGATAGACTTGAACCGATTACTTCGGGAAATTGTTCCAATCCATTGTTATTTTCTTGGTAAAGAAAATAGATCAAGCGCTTCAGCGTTAGTTTACTTTGCTTGACTTTATAAACAAAGGTAGCTTAAGTGATTATACGAGTATGCTATGTTCTCTTCTACATTTCATAACAACATATTGTTACAACAATTACGTTAAGTGAAAAAGTAGTATCTGCTAATTAATTTGGAATTTATTGTGTTTTTATTCATTTTTTTTCCTATCTGTTTACATTTTTAAATATTTTTACAAAAAGAGAAATTAAAAAAAAAACATTATTATTATTATATATCCTTTAAGATCTCGAGATCAAGGGATCCCGGACTTTTGAAGGGCATGCCAGGAAACAAAGCCAACTTGCAGATGCCCATTAAGCATTTAAAATGAAGTGAGGCTTCTATTATTGTGTTAATTTTATTTCCGTTGAAAGAAAGTAGTGTTCTTTAGTATTACAAAAGCGTGCATGAAGTCACAATATGGCGATAACGCAGTCCTATTCTTATTTTAAACACATAGTATCACATTGTACTCTCAAACTACAACCCAGGTACCCACAACAGTACACAAAAGATAAAAGTTACAGCTCTCAAAGGCCGCTGCTCCCGTGACAAACACTCTCTGAGATAACGAGGAGCCGACATTCGTACGGGCCACGTATTTATACGAAAAAATACATAATGTGTAGCGGTTATCTGTGTTTGTTTATGACAAGTCATCACCTTTAATATTAATGGCTTATTTTGTAAATGTAAATTGTTTTTGTGACGTAGTGATGTAATTGAATGCATGTAATGGACTGCAATTGGCTATTTGACTGAAAAATTATAATTAGTCCGTCACTTAGCTTATCAAAAAATATTCGACCCGTATTTTTTCTTTTGTTTCGTAAACCAAAATTGACGGACAATTTAGTACAATTTCTATTGAATTCTGAGAGTCATCGTCACGAGCCCCCACTCTCGAGTTTTGATGCGTTGTATATTGGTGAATATTCATTGATTTTACAAAAGAAAAAATACGTGTCCGTTATTTTTTTAAACTCGAAATGACGGACTAATTATATTTGTAATTTATAGCTACTGTCAAATAGCCAATTACTGGATTTTTCATCTTCATTATTATGTGATTGTTATTATTTCAGGTGTGACGGAACTTTCTTTTTATATCTCAACCTGTCCATGTGATGTTTAGCGGTCACCGACGTCTATAGACGAATGCAATACGTCACGTATGGCGCCGTGGCTGAGCGTTCGTTTGCAGCGCTGGGTGTCGCGAGATCAATTCCCGAACGGAACAATTATTTGTATGATGTACGGGCTTAGTTGTTTATGTTTATGACTTTAAATATTTAATTCTTTTTAATAAAATGACACACGAATATCGTTTCGCATTGCTGATCCTGCAACTCAAAAAAGTCTATTCCCATATATCCATATATATAAAAGGAGAACTGACTGACTGACATATCAACGTACAGCCGAAACTACTGGGGCTAGGAATGTGAAATTACACTAAGAAGGGGTTTTTGGAAATTTAACCTTTAAGGGGTGAAAAGGGGGAATTAAGAAAGTACGTAACCCACGCGCACGAAGTCGCGGACAAAGTGCTAGTACAATATAAAGCATCAGTAACTTGAGCTTAAACTATAAATCAGTAATTTTAGCTGAAGTTGGCTAGCTAAATGGGTTGAGTAAAATCCTCATACCAGCTTAATAATATAAGCTGCAACCTTTATATTGATTGTGGTAACTACAACATGCACTTTAGTTACGCGTTGCATTTACTGCTTATTCCCAAGAATAATAAGTTTGTGAATAATATGCACTCTACGTTATAAAGTGTAAACACCTTTCCATACAGGTCTGCGTAAATATTTAATGTGCAAAGTAGATGTGAGTTATAACAGGTAAAATCTCATACCTGTTCCTGTTCCAAATAAATCAGTTACGAAAACCTGCTACAAAATAACAGTTTGCTATTTTATACTATTTAGGCAACTGGAAAAAAATGAACAGCTGTTATGAAGAAGATACACTAAATACACTAGTTTTATTCTCATTGGGTAGGTACTGCTTGTTATTTCGCGGAATAGAAGCTGTTCTTTGTATTATTTACCTGTTATTTCTATAAATACGCCTCACTCCTAATACAAAATGCAGCATATACCTAGAAATTATTTTATGGGCCTGTAATAGATCCACTGTAGTGTTAGTTATAAATTCCCCGAAGGCTATAGTTATCGGCGACGTGGTGGCGGGGCATTAACCTGATGTCCAGTATGGCGGCTATGGGGTAATGAGTAATTCACGTCGGTACTTTGAAAGGGTTGTCGATGACCCTATTTAAGCACCTTTTTGGCTTCACAAGATTATGTTTCTGGAAAACTATGGTAACCTTTTTTTAAATTAAATAGTTTAGCACATGGATTTTTTATGCTGGATTAGCCAAGGACTGACTGATAGACGATAAAATGGGAAACTTATGCCTAGCAGTAGCACTACATAAGTTTGTACGATAAAACGGGATATAATTAAAATGTACGAGTACTACACTCGCGAGCATAATAATGAACTCACTTACTCCGATTCCGCGCGATCTTGAGTACCTAAAAACTAGTTAAGATTAATTTAAATGGTACAATTTTAAAGGTTTAACTGTTAACTTAAAATTAATAGCAAATTCATTTAAAGATGACATTATTTTAGGAGCTATTCCGGATCAATTACAAGTGATTCCATACTTTTGCTTGCTAGTGTAGCTGGGCGTGAAACCACGGGGTTTCACCCCCGCTACTTAGCTCATTTTGGTCTTAAAGTGATGTTTTATAGCCTATAACCTTCTTCCATAAATGCACTATACAAAATAAAATATTTTGTCAATTCGAACCAATATTTCCTGAGATTAGCTGCATAATTTTAATATAGATTCTTCAGCTATGACTGCCTTTGCCTTTGATAGTGATCGCAAGCTCGACTGCTGAGCATGAGGTCCCGGGTTCTATTCCCAATTTGGGCAGTGTTTTAAATAATAAAAAACAAAAAATATAACTTCTCGTAAGCCTCCATAACTCATTTTCAATGTGTTTTATAGCAGGCTTATATTTTATTTAAAAAATTAAGCTTTTTGTTTATTATGACTTACCTTTTGTCCACACTTAATTCCGTGAACGCTACTTAAGCTTTTTTAAAAAAATAACAATACTCACACAGAACAATAGATAGGGATTTGAAGGTGTTATCTGAGCTCATTCGCCAAAGGGTACAGAGGTATTCCATACTGGGTACCAGCTGAAATAGCACCTGAGGTATTCCACATACAGCACATATCAATATTTTTCGATTTTAGTCAGTACGAGTCTCACAGTCCCTCCCGCTCTGCCCTGGGTGGGAGGACTCATTTGAAGATTTTACCACGATGAAAAAAAGTGCCGTACTTGGAATACTTTAGACGCAGGCAAATCAACCTACACTAATCTGTCAAATTTTCCAAGAACATAAACCTTCTTCTATTGTGATAAAGTTGAAAATCTATTAAAATACTTAATTTAACAGATTAGGGTACTTTTGATGTGCTGGCGGACTTACAAGGAAGTTAACACATTGAATAGGTATTAACTTCCTTGTAAGTAATAAAAAAGTGTAAATATACACACGATCTATGTGAGTAGGTGTGTTTTGTGAGTGTGTGTGTGTGTGTGTGTGTGAATAAGATCGTTAGTGTATGGAAACTTGACTGCTCGAAGGCGTCTCACGTACGGTATCAATCGCCCATACAATTTATTTCTTCGCCTTCAAATATTTTTTTAGTGCTTTTTTTTAATTCAGCACAGGTATTCGAGTTATTATTGAAAGGAATATAAGGACAAAAAATCTGCTATTAGGTTTTTTTTTGTGTATAACAACGACTTTGGATTGTTCAAATCTTCTTCTACCTAATTTCCTTTTAATTTATACCTATTTGTAATTATATTTATTTGTAAGATCCACAAGTAGTTATTCCGCTATCTTACAATTATTTTGGGATCTGCAGCTGAGATTAATTGTTTGCAAATTCACACACAACACAGGAGAAATACCTAGTGGCATGCAGCCCATAGTTTTATTAAAGAAAAAAATAAGATGAGATAAAAACTCGTATCGTGGCGAGAAGATGGACTTAGCAGATTTAATAAAAAGTAAATAAATGCAATCTGGGGGCACGGCAGTGCCCCAGCCAAGTCTCGAGCAAAACGGGCACGGCCGTACCATCTTTTCTCGATGCGATTCGCGACTGTTTCGCCCCCCCTATATCTTCGACGTGGACAAAGCTAGAAGTTTAGGTTTTCGGTGAATAATAGTAGGCATTAGAACAAGCTTAAGTTCGAAATTACATGCCAATTGAATTAATAGTTTAGGAGTTACGGTCGATCAAAGTTACACCATTTTGTCACTCACTGACTCACTGACCGATCATCAAAAATCTAAGGTACTTCTAGCAGACTTAGAAACTTCAAATTTTGCACCAAGATAGGTCATTAGCCACATATAAAGGAAAAATTATAAAAACATTAAAAAATAATATACCATAGAAAACAATTTTATATTTGCGGTTTGGCAAGAACATTATGTATGGATTTTGACTGCATTGTTAACTTTGTTCGTTGTTTAAGTATTCAATTGGAAGATAAATACATAGAATAGAAAAGAATAATTTAAATGTAATACATAGACTATAATTAATACATAAAGTTCATAATTCATTAAATTAATAAAGCTAAAACTCCATTGTATTGCGATAAATTTCGATTGTATGCGCGCTCGATAGATGGCGTTGTACCTGTCTGAATCGCGCTATGGTTTCGTTACCGAGCGCAGTATAAGTAGTACTTTAAAATAATTCGATAATTTTCATTTCATAGTGCCATCTAAAGAAAGAAATACACTTACAAAAAATAAATGAGATCCCACCAAAAACATTAAATGTAAAAAAATGCCAAGTCTCTCGATGCAGTCTTTCCATCGTAAAAAGTTTTGAGATCTCATAGAAGCCAAGTCCTATTCAAATTATTTTGTAGTTATAAATCAACATTTAGTAATTGTATCAATAGTTTTCTTTATATTATAATTATAGTGACTTGGCAATGAGCACCAATTAAAAGCTGCTTGCTACCTGGAATTATGTGCAAATGTTACTGACGAGACCTGTGATCAGATTATTTGTTACGTGTGGACTATGATGGCCACTACCGACTACATGCTCCAATACAATAATATATAGACTGCCGTTGCCGAAATTCGGTTGGGACGACACGGATAAACAAAAGAAAATTAATTTTGTGATATTAATGTTTACGCATGCAGTGTGTGACTTTCAACTCCAAATATGCCGTTTTGTTTCTTCTTGTGCTCATTGCCAAGTCACTATAATTATAATATAAAGAAAACTATTGATACAATTACTAAATGTTGATTTATAACTACAAAATAATTTGAATAGGACTTGGCTTCTATGAGATCTCAAAACTTTTTACGATGGAAAGACTGCATCGAGAGACTTGGCATTTTTTTACATTTAATGTTTTTGGTGGGATAGCTTTTTCTCCTACAACGTTACAAATATAGAAACTCACATACACAAATACCCAGACCCGGAACACCTACTTATAGATACTCGTAGGACATACAAATATTTATTCCAAGCGGGGATCGAACCCGCAATATGCTTAACTGCAGTTGATCACTCGGCCTCTACACCAATCGTGCCGTCAAATATTTATAGACCTAGCTATTGTTCTCAGAATTCCTCTATCATAAAATCCACTCACACTCTTGCACGCTGTAAACTTATCCGAATAAATTTCCACATAAACCCTTTTTTTATAGCAACACAGAAAACACTTACCTACACATAACACAAGCATATAACATTCCAAAACATATAATATCCAATTTAATTGCGTAAATGATGTGCGCGGTAACATAAAACTAGATAATCATACATTAGATGGAGCTAATGTCCCGTTAAATTGCTAATAACAACGAAAATCCTTTACAAGCGCGCTGGGAGCTCTCTCGTACACTTTACGCCCAGTTTATTAGGTTTTAAAGCAATTTATGAGCTTAATTGTGCTACAGGACACCCTGTTTAATGACTATCGTAGTATCGACGACGGGGTGAACTGCATTGTAAGATCGTTTTTGTGTCATTTGGAGTGTTGAAAGAAACTGAGTTTTATTCAGCGGGATAGTTTGTGTAGTATAGGCTTTGGGTACTTAGTGAACAGGTTCATAAAAACGCGTGCCAATATTAAAAAGCATAAGATAAGTATAAGTGTTTAAAAAGGCATCCACGACACAGAATGAATTACTAATGTTGGAAAAAGAAAAAGACAATGATATTTAAAAACACACTAGTAATTTCTCCTGGTCGCGGGACTTACCCATTACCGTGACCCCGGTACGTAAAGGGCTAGTGAAGGACACAGTGGATTTTAGTCAGTACAAGTCTGACAGTCCCTCCCGACCTGTCCTGGGTGGGAGGACTCATTTGATGATTTTTCCACGATAAAAAAAAAAAGTAATTTCTCCTGTGTATTGGGTGTGTTTACAAACATTTAAATTCACATACACAACCACCCAGATCATATAAATATCTATTTGTTTCGTGCGGGTATCTAACCCGCGCGATGCAGCGCAGTGTTAGATCGCTCTACTACTACAATCTAAAAAACTAAAACATTGAGAATGAGATGAGAGGGTATATCTGTTTTTATCACACACATTTACTATTTCCTGTCTTAGTATCTTGCTTGTCACAGCTGTCTTGTCTAAATGGGTTTTACGACTTAAACTCCCAGGCGCGTTACGTACACCCGGGTGTACATAAGCGAAAACGCCCCAGCGCCTTACGTACACACGTCTGTACATAACAGACAGTCGCTCATTGGACGTTGCTTTTTATCATTTTCAATTATAAATCGCCCGAGAGGTTAAGCCTTTGTCAAACAGACAGGCGTGACGAATGCGAAGCGAGGCGTTTTTATTAGTAATGTATGGAATTGTTTGAATCCAGTCACATAGAAAAGCGAAAGCGATCCGATAGCGTGACAGAGCTATCGGACTGACGTCTCGTATCGGTTCGTTATCGCTTCGGACTCGCCTGTCTGTTTGACAAAGGCAAAAGTTCAGGAAGACGCATTAAGTCGAAAAAAGGACAAATGAAAAACAGTAACTCACAAACATTAATTTACAAAATTAAACAAACAATTGAAACGAATTGTTTCAACATCGTGTAATATCGTGACTAACGTAATGTAATAACAATGTAATGTAATATTTCGTAAAACACCGTCGTAATAACTTAATTATGTATACCAAATGGCTGGTCACTAGTAGCGACGGTAATATATTATGGATCATTTTAACGGTGACCCCGACCTTGGCAGTATGGAATTGTTTGTGTACACCTGTTTTACCATTGAATCAATGCCTTGTAAACTATAATTTCACTTTGATTTTATCATTTTGTAATGACATCTATTTTTGGGGTTGGTAACATTTGGTTTCAATACAATTTGAAAATGATAGTCTCATTATTTATGGAAATGGGTGATTCAGATACCGTCCCGATCCCGTTCACGATCTTGTCGGTGTGAACGGTGACGGGGCGGCGAGCGGTAAGATGAAATGTTTGAAACACGCGACAGGCGTCGCCAGTGACGAATTCGAGTACTTACAAAATAGCTATTGTCTTATTCGCGTCGCCCATCGCACCGCTTGCCGCTTAGACCGTAGTGAAAGGGCTTTTAGGTGAATTCAAATTGTATTAGGCTGTTTGTATTTAGTCTAACTAGGAGGTTTTGATTCATTTCTTTTAACGTGGTGAATATTAAAATTAGTCCTCCCACCCAGGGCAGAGCGGGAGGGGCTGTCAGACTCGTACTGACTAAAATCCACGGTGTCCTTCAATAGCCCTTTACGTACCGAGAGGTTTTGATGCATGGATGGAAGTTTGTTACTCAATCACGTCAAACCATCTGAACGGATCTTGAAGAAAGCCTTAGAGATATGTTATATCTTGGTATAACACATAAGATACCGTTTATCTCTATTAGGTTCCCGTGGGATAATTTGCGAGGTACACGGGAGCGAAGCCGCCGCGTAAAAGCTAACATATTAATAAACTAGCTTCCGCCCGCGACTCCGTCCGCGCAGATGTCGGTCTTCGCGTGGATGGTTTATTTCCCCATTTTGAGTAACTCTGACAATGACATCTTATAAATATTACGGCGCTGAATCCACTGCGGGTAATACAACGTGTGTTCGCGGTTCTACAGAACAACGTCTAGAATAAAACTGAAAAATAAGATTTTTTTTCTACGTTTTATTTACAACAGTAAATGACTAAAACTACAAACGCCAGCAGGTCAATAAAACCGAATCTGTCAAATTTAACAATCGAACATTAGCCTTCCAATATTGTAATAAGGTTGAAAATCTATAAATAATAATAATAATCTATTCAAGAAATTTGACAGATTGTGGTAGCTTGATATGCTGGCGTCTGTACTTTATATATAGTACATTTTTATCCAAGGGGTGAAAGTTACTTTTTTAGACCCGAGACGAGGTTTGGCGTCGGTAACGGTGAGGTGCGGTCCGCTGAGAGTGCTAATAGTTCGAGGGACTAAATAAGTAATTTACCCAAGGTAAAGTGCTTTCCATTACGAATACGAGGAAAGTAAAAAAAATAACATAAATTATTAGCTAAAAAAAATGTGTTTATAGGATTGTCGCTTTCCCGCTATAGTAGTTTTTATCCTATTTATACTTTATTTAATGTCACTGTCCTGTCTACTTGGATAATGAGCCGCTCAAATTACTGGCTTCGTTTCTGTTTCTTGGTCACCACGTCACCAGTAAATTGAATGATGATCTTGATCTAGAAAGAGAAAGACGATCATTGGCAATCATATCCAACATGCTCAGTCGACGACTTAATACTATCAGAGTGCAATACAATAACTCTTTCAGATTTCTGATCGTCTCCCTAAGTTTTGCAGTGCCTCGGGCATGTTTGCTGATGCCGGAGTGGATGACTTTTTTGCAATTAGAAGGAAAAGAATCTGTTCGTTTAGGTTGCGTCTCAGTAAAAGTAATAACATAGTAACTAAACAGCTTTATGACAATGTATTTAAAAGAATTGACATGATATGGAATGCACAGTTGACATTGGAAAATAGAAGATTATAATTTGCACCTACTTACAATAGTTTAAGTTATTGTATACTAACAGTTTATGGGACATGAGCCTGAAACAAATGAATATTTAATTTAATTTAATTTAAGCATATTACGAAATTAAGCAAAATGACAATGGCGTGATGTTTACGTTACGAGTACTATAACTTAAGCGTTAGCATTCAAACAAACAATTTTAAAAAAAAACCTTAAGTTCATGGATGATGTTTGTTATTATTTCTCACAAAAACTCTTTAACGAATTGGATGAAATTAACAGCAGGTTATAAACTAGATTAATACGTACGAATATACATTCAGCCCGCTATGACGTTTCCGTTTTTTTTTAATATCGGACATCTCGCGGGCAGCGCTGCGGACATAATCTAGTTATATATATTTGAAATAATACCTAAACATCCATTTAATAAATACCGGTAAAGCAGTCTGTTCAATTATCTATTGCGTATCGATCGGTTTGACCCGCGAGCTGTAATTCTCGCCGCATACAACCGTGTCGACCATTGCACTTTAGCTGGTGTAAAAGCCGGTAGTGTCAAAGGCATAACAGTAACCACCAGTTAAATTGAACCATGATTTTGATTAAACTAGTGCTTGTTTGTGTGTCAACGTTTTGGGTTCAAAATGCGGTGAGTTTTTCTTTGATTATTTATAGTTGATGGCGGGTCTAAAGTAGGCGAGTTTTAATTGAATTTGTGTCGGGATATGTGGCTATTATAAACCTAAGTAGTAGTTGATTCCAGGAGAGGTTTTGTTTTTGGTTTTAATTTGAATGTATGGACTATAATATTCATGTTCTTTAGAGACGGTACGAAATTGCGCATTGGCTTTTAAATGCGCATTTTACTAACAAACTATTTGAAAATATATTGGTACAAGTATCACAGGTTTTAGTTTTTATAATTTATTTTATCTTTATTCTTATTCAACAAATATGTATGTTTATTAGACTTAAATAGTGTTGAGTTCTTACAACATTTACAATGAACGGTTGTTTTATATTAAATTCATGACAGCATAAACTATATCATCATCTGCTTAGCTCTTTCCCAACTACGTTGAGGCCGGCTTCCAGTCGAACTGGATACAGATGAATATCAGTATTTTACATGGATCCACTATCTGACCTTCACAACCCAGTAATTGGGTAATGCGACACCCCTTGGCGAGACCAGTTGTCAAAGTGTATACTATACTATACTCTAATTAGAGCCTGCACTCACTTATGGGGCATTTACACGAGTCATTTTTTGAGTTAGTCGTGCAGTGACAATCGACCGTCTGCATAACAATTTCAACTAGTTTTTGTAAGTAATGCTTCTGGTGACTAGCGGCTCTGCTAAAATCGTCGCTTTAATACCTTTGTCAAACAGACCGGCGAAAGCGATACCGAACCGAAGCGAGACGTCAGCCCGATAGTTCTGTCACGCTATCGGATCGCTTTCGCTTTTCTATGTGACTGGATTCAAACAATTCCATATATTACGAATAAAAACGTCACGCTTCGCGTTCGTCACGCCTGTCTGTTTGACAAAGGCTTAAACTTTTAAGCCTTTGTCGCCGCGACGCGAATAATTATTTAACATTCAATATAAAGTCTCTTTGGACATCCTGTCCAATAATCAAAATTTGGCATATGCTTGGTGTGATTCTTTTGCAGCAATAAACACTGTACTTTTTATTTCTTTATCTACACAGATGAACCCAATATTTTCTGTTAATTGTATTAACGATTATTTTTTTGTTACCGTTAAAGATTACAAGCTAAAATTATACATAGATCGTCACTTGTGTCAGACATTTTCGTAATTACTGCATTTCTGCGAACTGTGTAGCCGTCGCCGTACTTGTGTCTTGCGATTTTAAACATCGTGTGTAAAAAACGCGCGCTACAAGAATCTTTAGCCGGCAGTAAGTATTATTTGACGGTACGGTTAGCGCAGTGGCTGAGCGATTGGACTGCTGCGCTACGTGTCGCGGGGTCACTTCCCACACGGAACAAATATTTGTATGACCTATAAGTAGTTGTTCCGGGTCCGGCTGTTTGTGTATGTGAGTTTCAATGTTTGTAAACGCACCTACGACACAGGAGAAATTCCTAGTGTGGGGCAACGTTTTTTTAAAAACAAATTAAAAGAAAAAACAATAGAAAAGTATTGAATATTAATTTCGAAGTTCACGACTTCGATAGAAGTGAGAAGAGATAATTTCGACCCGAGTAAATGCCTCATATGATTAATCTAATTACATATTTTATCAGTGTTTTCCACGAATTCTAGTTACTAGACTAATTCGAGTAATACACTCAGACACACTTCTATTTTTCGTATATAGACTAGGCCAATACATACACTATACGGTGTCGGCCCAAGAGGGAATATAAACGGTAATTATACGCCTTATAAAGGTAGTAGGCTTTACTTAATGTTAGTAAACAAGTTTTTACAAACATTAAGTAAAGCCTACTTTTCGATAGTTGGCTATTTTGGGTGTTTCACGTACTAACATGATGCTGGTACTCCACAAAGAGTAATCAGAACTCAAGATCACATTATTTATTCACTTTTTTTTTCTGGTATGTGGATGTGACTACCCGCTGGTCAGATTTATGCTGGCCTGTTGGTCTAATGGTTAGTGACCCTGACTGCTATGCCGGAGGTCGTGGGTTCGATTCCCACTCAGGACACATGTTTGTGTGATGAGCACGATCATTTGTTCTGTGTCTGGGTGTAATTTATCTATACATATAATAAATCTGTAGAAGGGTCAATTCTGTATATTGAAAATATTGAAAAAATAAATAGCGGGGGGTGTTGCTGGATCGATACCAAACCCGAATATGTGATTAAACATTTTTTGTCTGCCTGTCTGTCTGTATAAGCAGGCATCACGTGAAAACTAACGGTTCGATTTCGATGAAACTTGGTATAATTATACCTTATTATCCTGGGCATAAAATAGGATACTTTTTATCCTGGAAAAATACGTAAAAAAAATCTTATTTTTCAGTTTTATTCATAGACGTTGTTCTGTAGAACCGCGAATCTCCTTAATTATTATATAGGCTTAGCCGCTTGGGTCCAATAGATATTTATAAGATGTCATTGTCAGAGTTACTCAAAATGGAGAAATAAACCACTAGCTAGTCTATAATAAGCAGAAGCTAGTCTATAATATGTATGTATATAGAAATAAATAAGTATGTTTATCAGTTGTCTAGTACTCATAACACAAGCTCTGCTTAGCTTGGGACTAGATGGCGTTGTGTGATAGTTGTGGAATATTTAATTATTATTTATTTATTCACTTAAAATTTACAAATATCCATTCAGGCTAGCTAGCCACACATTTGGCGTAGTGGCTAACCGATTGACTGCTGCGAAGCGCGCCGCAGTTTCGATCCCCGTACGGAAAACATATTTGTAGTTCTGGGTCTGGATTTTTGTGAGTTTCAATGTTTTTAAACGCACCTACGATACACGAGACAAACGTAGTATGGGGGCACAAAAAAAATAATTCAAAGATTTAACACAAAACAAATTCTTTCGAACTGTCAAGGAGTTTTCAACAGAAAACAAAGTAATTCGTCTTCTTTGATTATGTAGATGAAGAAGAATGGGCTCAATCAACCTGATAATTTCTATCAAATACTTACCTTATTACAAAAACTAAATAAACCTTGGTTTAAACCTGGACTATCAAGTCCGAGCTTATATACAGAACCATAGTTTAAATTTCTCCGTATTACAAAACTTAGATAAAACGTCTACCTTAGTACCCTCATTTGAACCATTGTATAAACAATTTAATCCACCATGTGTAATAATAATTATACCTACCATTTCTACATCCATTTTTGGTGAGAATAACACAAAGACAACAACACACTGAAAAAATAGCTATGAGAAACTTTGACACACTTTTGACAGCGACGACTGTTAGACCATGGTTTATCGCAAAACCACGATTTGTAATAACGTTTGTGTAAACCTTAGTTTTACGAGATTTAAACCTGGGTTTTTAGTTAAACCTCTTTTTGTAATAAGGCGGTATAAGTTTAATTGAGTGTTGAGTGACCTATTTAAAAAAACGAATTCTACTTGTACGATAAGGTGATCGAACCTCGAACCCTTGCGCTCATGTTCACAACGACATATATATGCCTTTGTCAAACAAATAGGCGAAAGCGAAGCGTTTCCAAAGCGATACCGAACCGAAGCGAGACGTCAGTCAGATAGTCCTGTCACGCTATCGGATCGCTTACGCTGTTCTATGTTACTGGATTCAAAAAATTCCATACATTACAAATAAAAACGTCACGCTTCGCATTCGCAACGCCTGTCTGTTTGACAAAGGCTTACAAGCAACAGTACTGGGTGATTTTACAATCGAGTTTTTCCGTATTTATATTTCAATACATAGGCATTACGACACCAGTACTCCATTATGCAAAACTTAGCGTTCGTGTTCATAGCAGCATAATCGATTTCTGTTTTAATAATTAAATATATGGCGAGTTTACGGTTCCGTCGAGGACTACAGCGAACACAAAATGGTATAATACCGCAAGTATAATATAAATTAGTAATGTAAAAACCATAAAGAAATTCTTGAGCACAGTATTTTACAATCGCGTTGGTCCTGAGCCCTGGTTTGGATACTAAGTACGGGCAAGTAATATAAACAGAGTATAAAATGGAGTGCCCGCTTTATTTCAATGGGGCCTGCCACCACCGTAACTGGCTTAGTGTAGGTGTTACTTCCGGGGTCGCGTGACTTACGAATTACCGTGACCCCGGAACGTAAAGCTATTGAAGGACACCGTGGATTTTTAGTGTAGATGTTACTTCTGCTTATAAATAAAGATGTAATATTAGGCGGTCACATTATATTGACACGCAAAATACTGTTTGCAATATAATATCTACGCAGCAATAGAATACGCACGTAGACGGTCTACGACATTTGCTACGCTCGTAGCACTTCACTACGGCGTAGTACAAGATTCCTTACAACTGCGCGACGTAGCAGAATGTGCTCACCTCGAGTATATTTAAATTCTCTTTTCAATTGAAGTTATTTCTGTTCAAACAAATATCGACTCTATCAAGTTGTTTATTAAGTTTATTTCAGTATGATTAATTTGAGTGAGAGTTAAAGATGTTTTTTTTCAAAAATATAAATACTCGTTCACATGGCTGCCAACTTAACTCTTGGTCGCATTATTTCTATGTTTACTATGCCCACGGTCATAGGATTGCGTGACCAATTGCTACAATAAAAGTAAATTCTAAGAGTGCTTTAATAATAATAATAGACTTATGCTGCAATAGTATGTCAACTTACTATTATTATTAGTTATGCGCAATTATACAACTCAAGGTAATTTAGCCTTCGGGGAATTAATGGCTGTGTTTGCAACGAACAAACATATTGTCACACCGTATCGTGTTCCCAAGGGGTTAGGCACAAATACAGCTTCGCCAATTATACCTCCTGCTTCTCTCGCCTTGTGTATATAATTTTAAAAGGCACGTACTATACAACATTATTTTTTGTTTATGCGAAACCCGATACACCTGTCTAGTATTTTTGTGTAAAGAATCTATGTACAAAATTTTAAAACCGTATCATAAAAAATCACAAGGTTATAAGTTTGTATATTACCTGGTTGTCCGTTTAAAAACATGCTCATTTCACGGTACACCCGCGTAAACCGCGTCGCCTATGTTATACACTCGTGATAATAGCTTGGCAATAGGTACCTAACCGTAAGGTGATTGTATTATAATGAACTGGTAATAAAATTTAATTAAAATATTTTTGAAAAAAAAAAATATAACATGGTGTAAAAATTATTGGAATCGAATCAGTAACTGATTCTGAACAAACTATATTCAGGTTTCGCATATACTAAAAATAATATTGTATAATATGTATCTATGCCAATATTATAAAACTGAAGAGTATGTCTGTTTGTTTAGATGACAGCGCTAATCTCAGAAACTACTGGTTTGAATTGAAAAAATCTTTACCATTGTCTTGTCCATTTAAGCCTTTGTCAGACAGACAGGCGTGGCGAATGCGAAGGGTTACGTTTTTATTTGTAATGTGTGGAATTTTTTGAATCCAGTCACATGGAAAAGCGAAAGCGATCCGATAGCGTGACCGAACTATCGGACTGACGTCTCATATTGATTCGGTATCACTTCGGACTCGCCTGTCTGTTTGACAAAGGCATTATTGAGGAAGGCTATATGCTATAAAACATCACGCTACGACTAATAGACGCCGAGCAGTATGGTGAAACCACGGGGAACTAGTATTATATTATAATACAGAACAGATGGAATAAACCTATAAGACTATATAAAATTAGAGTGATTAATAATACTCTAATTTAAAATAACAGCCAACGGCTTTACGTACTTTTCGAGGTACGGAGATAATTCGGTATGGAATAGATGATTACCCATCCCCAGCCCTACTTAGGTAAACGCTGCTTAACCTTAAAGATAATAATAAATAAATAAATATTCCACAACTATCACACAACGCCATCTAGTCCCAAGCTAAGCAGAGCTTGTGTTATGGGTACTAGACAACTGATAAACATACTTTTATATTTCTAAATACATACATATTATAGATAAACACACCCAGACACAGAACAAATGATCGTGCTCATCACACAAACATTTGTCCTGGTTGGGAATCGAACCCACGACCTCCGGCATAGCAGTCAGGGTCACTAACCACCAGAACAGTTCCTATTAAGCCAGAAGACTTTTAGCATTAATATAAACCCTATAGTTAAATACTTTAGATACTTTTTTCTGATACGGAGAGCCAATAAAATTCCGCATTATGGCGCCTCCGTTCGTCTGCCCCAAAGACAAAGACGCTGTCATAGACAAGCCGGACAATACAATCATCACGTGAGTACTGTTTACCTTCCTTATGTATAAATCACAAGATACTGTCTATCTGTTCATGCGTAATCTTGGGAATTAAATAATTATTTGTGAGGTATGAGAAATAGAGTGCAAAGTCCCTCTTGCCCGATGTAAGGGACCTTCATCCAAGAACGGTGTTGTGTCTATTGGGCTTTCTACCCAAAATTCATTGGAACTTTCTACATTTTATGTTCTAAACTCGATGAAAACTTTTAATTGCGCAATGCAGAGGACTTTAGTTCTTCTTTTGCTCCATAGATGTCGCTAGTCGTCCTTTTTGTTTGACTACTGAATTATTATAGCCGCTGTCCTCACATAAAGAGGAGCTCTGTGTCCCTGGAATGGGAAAATTGTAGGATGATTTTACGAGTAATTTTGTACTTTGTTTTATACTATGTAAAGATGAACCTACCCCCATGTAAATAATAATGTGAAAAAGGCGTGAATTTATGTATGTATGTAAAGATAAAGAAGATTGATCGATGCTCGAGAAATTCCTGATATAGGCACAAAAAAACTCAGATCATATCCATTACAACCCTAATGGGAAGTTTTCTTCCCGAACTGTCAATTCTTTCGTAAATGCCACTGGGAAAATTTCTTCCCAAGAACATAATTTAAAAAAAAAAGATCATCGCCTACGTCGAATATTAAACGAGAGTATTATCCCATCGTTGCACTATGGGAAATTACTCTACTAATAAGGCTATGGTCAGCCACGACAATCAAGTAACGTCAAGAAAAAAACACTTTTTCAAATTTTATTCATTTACTTTGGCATGACAGATGTTATAACGTCATTTGAATGAACTCCGTAGTGGCTATTCAGGTACAATCACGAGGAAAGCTAGTAATAAGATAATAACAAAAATCTTTCGCGAAACAATATCTATGACGGGTTGCGTGACGACGAGTTATTAGCGAAAAATAATAGTGAGAGATAATCTGACAAACACAGAATATAATAAGCTTTCCTTATTAGTTTCTGTGATTGGGATAGTCTTTAGGTATTTTGTTCTCTCCTTAATAAGTAAAATCTTTGCAACGTTATTGTGCAATGTATAAATAAAAATATGTATTGTTCCATTCTCTAAAGTTTCTGTCAAACAGACAGGTGATAGCGAGGCGGACCGAGTCCGAAGCGATAACGAACCGATACGAGACGTCAAACTGGGTGCAGCGAACCGAGGCGTGGCAGTTGTATTAGCTGGTTTTTTATGAACGACGTCAAACAGAGCAAATACGCCTTCGCCACGTCTTCGCATCGGTTCGGTCACGCTGACGGATCGCTTTCGCTTTTCTATGTGACTGAATTCAAACAATTCCATACATTACAAATAAAAACGCCTCGCTTCGCTTTCGCCTCGCCTGTCTGTTTGACAAAGGCTTAAAGGTTGGGTACTTAAAAATGATGGCGTTGCCGTACCAAAGGTGTAACCAATGATGTAATATGAGAATGATTTGTAGGAAATAAAATTCTAAGAATGCATAACTTCACTTTAATTTTTAATTTTGATGAACAAAATATGAGATTCGCGATTATATATGTTTTTTTTATCATTGATAGAGTTCAGTAATTTTTGCGTGGCTGAGTAACCAACACAAAGTATGGCTCCGAACTGTTAAGATTCCTTCCGTTTTTAATTAATTTTAATTTTGAGAGTGCAACACTGCGTAAACGCCCTTTTTAGTTGACTGTTCCAAATGTATGTACTATTATTAAAAATGGATTTTTTTTCCCGTACAGCTTGCAAACCGAAGCTGGTATCCCCGTGCAGTTCACATGGGTCGTCCGCTGGCACCCATTGGATGCGCCCACGCAGCGGCTCACGCTTGCGCTCTGGCACACCGTGAGGGAGCTCGAACTAACGCTGAATGACCTACAAATGGAGCCCAATGTCTTCATTATTAATAATAATGAAGTATATTTACGTTTTTTTTAGACAACTACGTTATCTTAATTGAACATGAATGTAAAATGTTTTTGTAGGTAAAATGAGACATTGTGGTGAAAAAGTTTGACAGTAGGTTTGGCGCAGTAACTGCGGAATTGACTACTACGCTGCGCGTGTCACAGATTCGATTCCTGTGCGGAAAAAATATTTAATTAGTTTTTCATTGCCGTCACGTCGGCGGCAAGTCTTTCGTTCGATTAATTGCCCAGCACCACTCGCACCATAGTTAAAAGAAATACCGCATCTAATTACGCGATTGCCATGACTTAAGCCGCCAACAACAAATTAACTGACGTGTGGTGTGATCGGCGGGATTGATAAAAGTAGTGCTTAAAGGATATTCAAACGCCAGTACAACAACCTACCGCAGTTTGTCAATTATTAAAATACATTATCAACTTTATCAGAAAAGACGAAGGTTCACGTTCGATTGTTTTTTTTTTTAATTTGGTATAAGTTGACGTGCTACTCTGTAATTACCGTTTAATTTTTAGCTACTAACCGGAATAAAGTACATCTTCAACGTCACAGCCAAAACGTACAACGATGACGTCGGCACACAGCAGGTGTTCGAGATCGACAACACCCAAGGAGACCCGAAGGTGGTCGTCGAGGGCCAATCGGACATGTTCGCCATCGACCTGATTGGTGGACAGCTTGCGTATGCTGACATTGACTTTATACTGGAAGCTCAAGTTACCACGTGTTATAGGACGAATGATTACTATGTGGGTATTTTTTTATTTGAATTTTCCTAATTTTTTACTACCTTTATCCGCGACTTCACTCAATACCCTCTTTCAATTTCTCCCGCTTGAAATTTTATGTAATAACGTTAGAAAAATTTATAACCATTTCGGGCGTCCTATCTATAGGTTTATTAAAATTCAGTTATATCGATTCAGGGGTCTAGGCGTGAAACTAAACAATCTGGAACACACACTTTTTCAAATTGCCAATTCAGTGCATAATTTCGTGCAATGATTTTGTCTCCTCAATGGTCAAATCGCCGCAATTGGATAAAGATACGTGACTGCAGAAATATTACTTACTATTTCTCCCAGATAGTTTATAGCCCAGACAGTTTATGCTTTTTAACCCGGACTTTCCCATAAAATAATTTTTAGCTATGCGCAGAAGAAGCCGCTGGCAACGGCTAGTGCTCTTCACCGCTTCTAGAACGGGTGACTGACACCTCGACAGAAGCCGTTTAAGTAGAGTGTAGTCGAAATTGTACGGTTTCGCTGGATGTATTGAAATAATATGTATAAACTGGCTTCAAGATGAAGCCAGCCAATATTTCTGTTGGTACTCTACACCTTACCAGTTTATCTTAATCACGTCTATAAAAAAAAGTAATAAGTAAAAGTTAATTTTCTAAAATGAGATTTTCAAAGCTTTGTTATGAAGCCAGTTAACCCAGAAGCGGTTATGAATTCTTGTTTCATATAGTTAAATTAATTTGTTGCTACGATAAATTGAACCAGTTTATAAAAGAAGATGCAGCAGCGGACTTTTTTTTTATCGTGGTAAAATCATCAAATGAGTCCTCCCACCCAGGGCAGGGCGGGAGGGACTGTCAGACTCGTACTGACTAAAATCCACGGTGTCCTTCAATAGCCCTTTATGTACCGGGGTCACGGTAATTCCCGAGTCCCGCGACCCCGACAGTAGCGGACTTATGAAAACTTAAAATAACAAACTGTTTCAAATTATTCATTGCCAATAAACTTTTAAAACAATGTGAAGTTAGAGCAGACTAAAAGCAGACGCACTGCGTCCGATATGATTCCGTGAAAAAGGGTCCCAAAGTAGCAATAGAAGAGTTTACTCGCAATATCAGATTTCCGTCATCCGTGTGTCCAATCCGGTACAGTCTAATTCTGTTCCGAATTGCCATACACGATCCAGTTTACCGTCAAGTTTGCAATGTGCCACAAGCAGCCGTCAATAAAATTGACGGTCATCAGTGTGCATGGCAAATCCACTTTTGTTACTAAACACCGTCAACCGTCACTGTCAACTTAATGGTAAACTGGATCGTTTATGTCTGGCATTACAGTCGCATGCTGCTGAGGAAGTGCCTTTATAATTTTGTATTATTTCTCCTTGAAACAGTTCGTCTGGACCGTATCCAGTGATGAAGACAATGTAGCCGTGACCGATGTCAAGGGGTCTCGCCTGGTCATCCGTGCCAACACCCTCAGTCCCGGAAAATCTTACGACGTGCTCTGTCAGGTCTATAAGTATTCCAATGGGGACTTTATTACACAGGTAAGGTGGAAATTGTATGCTAGTTTATGAACTGCAAATCAGGTAAAAAATTAATGTATCAGGATGACGAATTTACTGATCAATCTTATAAAAACTTAGGTAAAGGAAGTTCTTTCATATAAAGATTTATACAAGAAAAATACGAACAATTTCAATTAAATGCGTCATATACAATATGTAAAAAGTTGTCGTAGGGACTTAGAAACTCGGGCATGCGGGCGGCGAGTAATGGGCGACTTGCTGTCCGACCATGGAACATGCTCGAGTTGACGGCGCGTTGTTTTCCACGCGCGCCTCAAGGAGTGTCAGCATAGTGACGGGACACCCTGTAGAGGGCCAAAGCCTGCCGGTGTCGCGGGATTCACGAATTACCCTGACCCCGGTACGTAAAGGGCTATCGAAGGACACCGTGGATTTTGTCAGTACGAGTCTGACAGCTCTGCCCAGGGTGGGAGGAATATATGAACATTTTACCACGTTATAAAAAAAGGGACTTAGAAAGTAAACTTTGTCTATATTTCAAAGAAATGCTTTATATACTCTAGCGACTCTAAACAGTCTTTTTTAATAGTAAAAAAAAGGAACTCACTTCTAGCCAAAGAAGAATGCTCATTTTTGACCTGGCAATGTATAGAAATGAAATAAATCTTAAAATAAAGCTTATTTAATTGTATATTAATTACGCTTATCACAATGTAAAAAGAAACGCAGGAAAAAAAGATTTTTTATTTTATTTATTTAAGCTAGATTCAACGTATTGACATATTTTGAACGCATCCAAACTACAATTTTTATAACGTTCCATTTTACAAATTGTTGGTTGACCATATTTAGCTTTGTTCCTTAGTTTTATACTTATTTTACATGTAATTCGATCAATAACTATTTCTTTATTAGTCATGGAATGAAGTAAAGTATTTAATAAAAACGCAATAATAAAATTAAATTAATCAATCTGTGTTTAATTGGGTGTGCGCAAGTGAAATGGATTTTTTTACATTTGACAGTTCTGCGCTTGCGTCTCGTTATGTACTGTGCGATTTTGATTGTGTTTCTTTTTATTACGACCCTTTTTTCCACCCCTGGACTCCGATATCTTCCTCATCTGACAACCTTTGCTTACCATACCTGATACCGTTAAAAATCAGTCTTACAAAATAAATAATGTGTCCTGGAGAAGGCAGTTTTCAACTCGACACTCATTTTATAATGATAATCATGGAGTCTTAGCATTGACTTAATGGCAGTTTGTTTCAAAGAATTAACAAAATAAAAAAGACGTGTTAAACCATAGTTAGCTAATATTCTTATTTTAGAGTAAACTTAGAGCGTTATTAATTACTTCATGCACGTTTGTTTCATATTTCTGGTGACGACAAATCCTAACCTAAAAATAAACAATAACATTTTCTGGACTTCGTGGCGTTTAAATCGCTGAAATGACTATAAGATATTACTTTCTAAACTTACAGGTAGTATTTCTACTATATCTGATAACTATACATATACTTTCATCACCAGGTTTTTAAATGTATGGAAGGTGGGCATTGTTCTTTCATAATTCTACGTCAACGAGAAGTACAGGTTTTGATTACATTACAAGCGACAAAATATGAGGCCAAAAGCAGAATAAACGGCCGTATGTTTTGATTGCGTTGATTTTTTCTCTGCTTCAATGGACTTTATATTTGATATTCATTTCAGCTTGATACCTCCATGCGTTTCGTTACAAGAAAGAGGGTCTTGGCAGATGGACAGACAGACAACAAAGTGATTCCATAAGGGATCCGTTTTTTCTTTTGAGGCATGGAATCCTAAAAGTGACATTGATGATAAAAATCTTAAGCCTTTGTCAAACAGACAGGCGTGACGAATGCGAAGCGATTTTATTGTATAATGGAATTGTTTGAATCCAGTCACATAGAAACGCGAAAGCGATCCGATAGCGTGACAGAACTATCGGACTAACGTCTCGCTTCGGTTCGGCATCGCTTCGGACTCGCTTCGCTTTCGCCTGTCTGTTTGACAAAGGCATTAGTGAATTATGTCCATTTTCAGAGTAGTCTGCCATTCCGAGTGCTCCATCGAAGTCTGAGTGTACACTTCAATGTCGACCTGTTAGTGATACCTATTAAGAATCCTTTCAAACTGTCCACCGATGTCAACGAACTGGACTATTTGGGTGGGAGTATGATAGTGAGTGTACATTATTTATTACTTTCTACGTAGGTCGGTACAAACTACAGCAAGCCAAAATACCGGAATCTGTTTATCTATTGTGATAAGGTTGAAAATCCATTAAAAACAAACGTCTGTACATACTGAATTGTTAAATATTTTAATTTAAAAGTTTTTTTTTGTTTGTGTTGCTTCTGTACATTAATTAAATGGCTAAATTATCTATTAGGCTTATTTCTTTAAACGATATGGAATTTCGAAAATGTGCACATTTTGTATCAGTCAGCTTGCATCAATCTGCGAATGTTTATTGTAGGCCAACGCGACAAATATTGTAAATATTATCCACAACATGTACGCACTGTTTAAAACGAGGCATTTTTGCAGCATCAACGATCATAGTTTAAAGAGACAAATAAATAAAAGACATGTTCTAATTGCATTTTCTTCTTCTTTTTCCGATAACCACTGAAAATCAGCGCTGTCCTGTCAGTTAGCTATGGTGAGCTATGGCACAGTTTCAGCTGAGTGTAAGCCTGTTTTGTCGCACTCATCATGACGTACAGCTGTCAATTCTTTTTCGTATTTTTTTGTTTTGATTTAGTTTTTCAATATTTTGTTTTGTGTATGTGCGTGTCTGTGACAAATAAAATATTTGTTCTTTCTACTTGTAGTTTACTTGGGAATGTACTTTTGGCGATGAGCCCGTCGACACGTACTACGGGACCGATGACGCGGGCACCTTGTCCTTCCCATTGGGACTGTCCTACGTCGGCGAGTAAGTTATAGCCTAATTTATTAGCTAATTGCTTTTAATTCGCTAATAGTCTAGTCTAAACCTAGACTAATTGCTAAAGGGCGTAACACGTAATAGATTATTACGTCACATGTTTGTTTACGTTCTGCGAATAGACTATCGAATTAAGCAACATTAATGAACGTGTTTAACAGAGTTAAAAAAAAACCGGCCAAGTGCGAGTCGGACTCGCCCATAGAGGGTTCAGTAGCAGCAAGTAACATAATATAAAAGTTCTTGTAGTTGATTGTAACTTTGGAAGGTAATTGCGGTTTACGATTTATGACGTATTAAAAAAAAACTAATTACTTGATCTCGTTCAAACCAATTTTCGCTGGTTGTTTGCATGTATATCATATCTTTTTTTTAGTTTTATCATTCTCTTATTTTAGAAGTTACGGAGGGGGACACATTTTACCACTTTGGAAATGTCTCTAGCGCGAACTGTTCAGTTTAGAAAAAAAAATATTATTAACGTCAATCAAACCATCATTTTAAAGACCTATCCATAGATACCCCATTCTTATGGGTTTAGTGATATTTTTTTTAATTTCTTTTCTATATGGGAAACCCCCAATTTTTTTTTTGGGTGAGAATCCTAATGCGGTTCATATAATACGTCTACTTACCAAGTTTCAACAGGATAGATCTTATACTTTCGAAGAAAAGTGGCTGTGACATACGGACGGACAGATGGACATGACGAATCTATAAGGGTTCCGTTTTTTGCCATTTGGCTACGGTAACCCTAAAAAGGAGGAGATTTTATTTTCGTGTAAGCTTAAGTTTTTTTTTAAAGGTTAACTCGTTTCCCACTAATAATAGACTGATAAAAAGTCAATAAAATAATACACAGTCACCGACTTCCGTAATAAAACTTATTTTTCGCTTCTTTTGTCGGGTACTTTGTTTTTTTTTAAAGGGAGTTTTTCAAGTTGGCAACATCGTCGTAGGAACTTATATACATATATTATAGCGGTCAAATATTTAGCCATTTTAATTATTTAAACAGTATACCTGTGGCTAAATATTCAGCATTGAACTGTATTAAATCTAATATTTTTAGTAAATATTTAACTGGATGTTAGTCAAAGACCAAGTTAATTTATTTGTCGTAGTAACTTAATTTAATTATGTAAAAGAAAAATTCAATTTGCATTATACTAAAATTAAAATATTTACAAAAATGACTAAATTAAAACTAAAATTTATAGGGCGTCAAAAAATTCGTCCACATCGCTGTCAATGGGGAAAGTGCCCAGAACGCTGGCGGCATTGCCACGTTGGATGGCAATGCTGATCCTTTGACCAAGAAATAGGCCAGCCCTCTGGTCACGCGAGGCGTCGACTATACGCTTGGCGATGTCTTTGAAAAGTTTGTGGGCACTCGGACCCCACGGCCCCAGTGTTTCGACCCCAAAAGGCTCAAATACATAGCTAAAAGTTAAGCCAGTGTATTTGCGCCGCTTGAGGTTTTCTGCACTTGCAGCAGCCGCACCAGCACAGCATGCAGTACCAGGAAGGTGGGATGGCGCAAGGGTGTCGACACATGTTGCATCCCAAACCAAAGGTCTACCCAACTTCCATGGCATTATAGTCATCCCATCTGGTCTCTTCCCATCGTCGCGTGCCAAGCCACTGGGTTCTAAGACGGCTGGCACCCCGGCGGTGACAAGAGCACGACGGATAATGTCATTTAAACTAGCGTGCCGTGCTAGCCGACCTGCACTCTTGCTGCAGGAAAGGCCATGGTGCCCGAGGCAGTCGACGCCTTAAGACCAAGTCCGCTATGTTTGCCGAATTATTTATGAGCTTTAAATACGTATATTTTAAAGTGATTCTCATTGCACAGGTACTTAATTACTCTGACGGTCATTGTGCAGGGCCAGTCCGTGTCAACTCAGGCCATAGTTCGAGGCACCTCTTCGGAACTTAGATTACCCGTAATACAGGTAGGTAACTCAAATACTGCTGTTGGCTATAAAAGTGTAAATCAATAATTCCGGTCAAAGATTTAAATCTAAAGATGTAGCCTTAGCTTATAATTTAAAAATTATCTACACTGCGAAAGTGAACTCGAATTTAACATATTCTAGGTCAGTGAAGCGTTTAATAATATATAGTTTATTTCTGATGAAAATGTGCCATAACTTCCAATATTCTCCAGATGATCCAACAGCCGCGGATCATAAATGAAGGCAGCATAGTGACCATCAAGGCAAACATAAGCGACGTGGCTCCAGGGTGCTCCGTCATTTGGTATTTCAGGAGTCAACACTGTCTAGTATCAGAATTCTCTAGTTCTACTGACATCTGCGCTGATAACCCGGTTAGTAGTAAACTATTATAATATTTAACTGATCGGATCTGGCTGTTGTTTATGTGAGTTTAAAGCCTTTGTCAAACATACAGGCCTGGCGAATGCGAAGTGAGGCGTTTTTCTTTGTAACGTATCGAATTGTTTGAATCCAGTCACATAGAAAAGCGAAAGCGATCCGATACCGTGACCGAACTGATGCAAAGACGTGACGAAGGCGTATTTGCTCTGTTTGACGTCGTTCATAAAAAGCCAGCCAATACAACTGCCACGCCTCGGTTCGCTGCACCCAGTTTGACGTCTCGTATGGGTTCGTTATCGGTTCGGACTCGGGCCGGTTCGCTATCGTCTGTCAGTTCGACAAAGGCTTAAATGTTTGTAAAAACACCCACGATACAGGCACAATTCGCCAATTTGCTTGTGAGAGCCTAAGTACTCGTACAAAAAAAAACATCAAATAATGCGGGATTTTTAAGCAGGTTAACGTGACCCTAGAACAAGGACAATTGGAGGAACAAGGTGAATTTTTTTATCAGTGTCTGACAGTCCCATCCAAAAAAATATATAAAACCAATCTAAATATTGCTGGAATTAGGTGAATACTGTTTTTTATTAGCGGGGCGTGGTGTGCGTGCTAAGAAGGCGCCACTTTGCGTGTCATAAGTACTAGCGGTCAGCCTTTTTCATGTTAATTACATTGTGCAGAAACGACGGCTTTATGGAAAGCGGTCAGAGGTGAAAAGTGCTACTATATTTCTTTTCGTTCATTTACATTTTTATTGTTGAAAGAAAGTACCAACATAACTTTCCAGTGGAGAAAGTGACGTGTTTGAACTAAAAAGGTGGTGTGTGGTTCTTAAGACCGCGTATCCATGATACAAGTTAATTGTATGTATACAAATTGCAAATTGAATGCAACTTGAACAAACCTGCATACAAGTTACATGAACGAAAGGACATGGATAATCTATGGCGTAAGAACGAAAGATAAATCGATAGCTTTGAAATTACTACTCTGCATTGCATTATACAGCCAATCTACAAAGTTTTTTTTTATCGTGGTAAAATCATCAAATGAGTCCTCCCACCCAGGGCAGGGCGGGAGGGACTGTCAGACTTGTACTGACTAAAATCCACGGTGTCCTTCAATAGCCCTTTACGTACCGGGGTTACGGTAACTTGTGAGTCCCGCGACCCCGGCAGGCTTTGGCCCTCTACAGGCCCCGTCACAATCTACAAAGTTAGAAGAGAAATTCCAACTATAAAGAAAATATTAGCAGTCGCAAAACTAAGAACTCCCAGAAAGCAAGGAAACCCTAAGGAGAATAAATAATGGACTCTCTGGGATATAAATGCTTGTAAAATAATACTTTGCTTACAGAGCAATGCATGTGATTTAAATCATATGAAATTAAAAAAAAAGCAAAAAAATAATTAATGATTGTTTAAAATTCACAAAAAAAAAACTTCTGCCATAGTGTTGGCAGATGTAGCTCCCATATACAAATTTATTTTTATTCGTAAAAAACATTTGCATCACCAAAAGCTATGCCAAACTCTTAAAAGCTAAGCTACAGGATCTTCAACTATATGCCCCAGAGAACTAAGTCGAAAACCCATCAAGGATAAACCGTCCGCTGAGTCTTAAGAGAGTATCTCTATAATAAATCCACAATAACATTAACATTGCGTATTAGGCGTGTTGACAACATTCATCATCATATCAGCCGTAAGACGTCCATTGCTGAATATAGGCCTCCCCTTTAGACTTGACAACATTTCAAATATCTTAATTATAAAATGTTGAAAAATAATTTGCGAAAAGTATTTTTGCACTAAGTATTTTTGTACCAGTACTTTAGAAGTGCCAGTTGACAGATGACACCTTTAGAAGTTGAGTGTTATTACATATGATGGCCCATGACTGTACCATCAGAAAAAAGCAAATATTATTTATTTGTCCAACCTAATCCATTGTACTTCCAACAGCACGGAACACGTATATCGGAGCCGATAAACTTTTATTCCCTGGAAGAGAACTTTCTGAGTGAGCTGACAGATTATACCAATGAGACTAGTTGGAAGTCGGTGTCCGCAAATATGGCCGCTAGGGCCGGGAGGGTGAGGGTCGTGGCGGAGTGCAAATGTACGAAGGAGGAGAACTGTACTGCTGACGGGGAAGTATATGCTGATGTCATCTTCCAGCTCAATACGAGCCCTGCGGCTGGGCGTGTTATGGTGAGTTAATTTTTGTACAAATTATTATATAGTCTTTTTCAGATTAATAAAATACATGGAGAATTTGCTAGCCTACTGACCTTTAGATGAACTGATGTTGAATTAAACATAAGGTTCTTGAAGCGACAAGAAATCAACTGTTGACAATGTTCTGTTCGTAACATATTTGCACAGAACAAAAACGTACGTTTTCAAGTAGTGTAGTTCTTTTTTTCTGTAAATATGTAGTTTGCTTCTTGCAATAAATAAAAAACTACTTAAACGGTTCCTTTTTGAGAATCAGAAATCGCTTTTAAACTTTGAAAAGGAAAAGGCGGAGGTTAATTTTTGTTAACGCTTATCAAAAGGTTTCAAACTAAAGGTGGTTTCAATTTGGGCATGTGGCAAAAGATCCTTGCACACTGACATACAAATACCTCTTATCAAGTTACAGAATTATTGTTATCAATTTTAAAGGTAATGCCAGATATGGGCACGGCAATGGAAACATTGTTTCGCCTCAGCACGATCACTGTAATGGACTCGAACAGACCCCTGCGTTACTCCTTCTTCGCTGATCTGACCAACAACGACACTTTGCTGCTGGGGTCATTTCTGGAGCACATGGCTGTTGAGACACTGTTGCCTTATATTAGTAAGTATGATTACTGTTATAAATTCTATACGCGCTATACTTTAGTGGTCATTTATCGTTCATAAGTTTATTTTTATATTTTTTTAATAAATAAAAGAATGTAATACTTACATTTCCGTGACCGTACAATGCGATGTTTTTATATGCTGAGTAAGCATAGGTAGATAGATAGAATACACTTTATTATGCACACCATATAAAATATTGGTACAGAGTATATCTTATACATAGGGTGACACAATGGGCGGTCTTATCGCTAAAAGCGATCTTTTCAAGACAACCTTTGGATGGATTTTAAAACAATCACTGTTTTTACAAGCTTTTATTTAACTTGCAATGTTTGTATGTTTGTTTAGATCAAATCTTGCAAGTCAAATTAGAATCACTTCTAATTACTCAATCGATCTGAAACTTGGTATTAATATGGAACCCCGATGACAATGCAATAATATGGTGACAGCGACTTGGTGGTGCAGCCAGGATCGTCTGCTCACGAGAGAACTCCTCAATGGTTAACAGTACACAACTAAAACTTGAAATATATATGGAAACACGGTAATAATGCAATAATATGATAAGTGCGATCTGGTGGTGCAGCCAGGATCGTCTGCTCACGAGAGAACTCCTCAATGGTTAATAGTACACAACTAAAACTTGAAATATATATGGAAACCCGGTAACAATGCAATAATATGATAAGTGCGATCTGGTGGTGCAGCCAGGATCGTCTGCTCACGAGAGAACTCCTCAATGGTTAATAGTACACAACTAAAACTTGAAATATATATGGAAACCCGATAACAATGCTATAATATGATAAGTGCGATCTGGTGGTGCAGCCACGATCGTCTGCTCACGAGAGAACTCCTCAAAGGTTAATAGTACAAAACTAAAACTTGAAATATATATGGAAACCCGGTAACAATGCAATAATATGATGATAACAACCTGTTGGTGCAGCCAGGGACATCTGCTTACGAGAGAACTCCTCAATGGTTAATAGTACCGAGCTATAACATTGAACATAATATATGGCAAACCAAATAATAATACAATAATATGGTGACAGTGTCTTGGTTGTGCAGCCAGGATCAGCTGCTCCCGATAGAATATGGTCACAACGACAATGAAATCTATTTAGGCTATTAATAAAATTAATGATTATATTAATCTATTTTGTTGTGCCCTGGGATCTGGAGGCGACTGCCCTCCAGCGCGTCTATGAGTGGCGCGTGGAGGCGCAGCGTCGGGGCGAATCCCCGCTGCCTCGACAAGTCGAGGCGCGGCGGGAAGAGCTCCGGCGTGATCTCAGGGCAGTATGGAGGGAGCGACTGTCGCAACCGAGGTCCGGGCACGCCGCAATCGCCGCGGTAAGACCCCTCTTTGAGGAGTGGCTGGATAGGCATCACGGCGTCCTGACCTACCGCATGACACAGGTCCTCACCGGACACGGAAGTTTCGGGAGGTTCCTGTGTCTGATAGGGAGGGAAGAAACGCCTGGGTGTCACCACTGCAAGGATCGTCCGGAGGACACGGTGGAGCATACGGGGCAGGACTGCCCCGCTTGGGCAGAGCACTGCCGTGCCCTCACGACGGCGATAGGCGGAGACCTCTCGCGCCCGGCATTGGTCGAGGCCATGCTGCGGGGCGAGACGGAGTGGGAAGCGGTCGCCTCTTTCTGCGAAGCAGTCATGCTCGTGAAGGAGGAGGTGGGCCGCGTGAGGCAGAGGACAGCGTCCTCCCTCCACCCCAGCCGCAGTGGTAGACACCCACGGCGTCGGACGTCGCCAGACGATCTCCGGCCACCGTAGGCGCGGGCATGCGGGCAGCGAGTAATGGGTGTCTCGCTATCCAACCATGGACCATGCCCGGGTCTACGGCGCGTTGTGTTCCACGCGCGCTTCAAAGAGTGTCAGCATAGTGACGGGGCCTGTAGAGGGCCATAGCCTGCCGGGGTCGCGGGACTAACGGATTACCGTGACCCCGGTACGTAAAGGGCTATTGAAGGACACCGTGGATTTTAGTCAGTACAAGTCTGACAGTCCCTCCCGCCCTGCCCTGGATGGGTGGGAGGACTCATTTGATGATTATATCACGATAAAAAAGAAAAAAAAACTATTTTTTATATTTAGGCTCAAAGCTCTTCGCTGCTGGCCAAGCATACGTGGCCTTAAGTAGAGTCAAATCGCTAGAAGGTCTCCTTATTGAAGAACTTGACTGTACGAAATTAATAGGTAAACGACCATGCAACAATGACGCACTAAATTAAATGGAAAGACTGCGAAATATGTCCAACGAAAACTAAAAATTTAAAAATAAAATAACAGTAAAAAAACAATTTTAAAAACAAGCTTTTATTTAAATGCTCTAAAAAGGACAAAATAAACTTTAAATTAAATCAAACATATAACTTAAGTATAATATAAAAGCTTGTCGCGAGATTTACTTGTCACAAACAAAACAAACAAATAATTCAACGACAAAATGTATGTATCATATTAACATACTTTACACAGGTAAATCTCGCGACAAGCTTTTATATTATACTTAAGTTATATGTTTGATTTAATTTAAAGTTTATTTTGTCCTTTTTAGAGCATTTAAATAAAAGCTTGTTTTTAAAATTGTTTTTTTACTGTTATTTTTTTTTTATCTCTATTTATTTAGAGGCTTTTGTCTTACAAATTACTGATTTTAAAAGATCAAAAAATACGACGGATTAAAATAATTACCTGATTTTATTGCAAACATAAAATACAAAGGTCCTCAAATAATTAATTACTTTACAGAACATTCGTATACACCGAACTGCAAAATGTATTTCTTGGTAAGCCGTAGACTTTTAGTCAGTAAGAGTCAGGTTGGAGAAGATTTGACGATTCGACCCACCCCAAAAAAGAAAAAAAAAACACTAGTACCAAACTCTTGAGAAATATCAGGCGTGCTTTTACATTTGTGTTTACAGAAGGAGGTATTTACGTGTGGGTGGAGATTTGTGACTCATTAGGGGCGTGTTCAATTGGCACGTCGTCTATGGTCCCCGTGGCGCCGGGAGAGGCGCGCACGATTGAAGCGCTGCTTGAGGATGCGCGGGCGCACGTGAGGCGCTGCGAACTGATGGCGCTGCGCCGATTGGCTGTGTGTGCTATTGTTACTTACACTGTTAGTAAATTAACTTATCTTTGTCTAGACTTTTCCTACTGGGGAATACAGACTAACTGATCGTTACTGAGTACAAACATTTGTCTTAGAAGGAGCGCCATCCTGCTTAACACTGTAATAACTTTATTAACCTGGGTAGTGTTCCCCATGGTAAATATCTTGGTAAGACTCTTTCTCTTTCTTTTGAGATGTTAGCGCTCTAAACCAGCCTGCCGGGGTTGCGGGACTAACGGATTACCGTGACCCCGGTACGTAAAGGGCTATTGAAGGACACCGTGGATTTTAGTCAGTACAAATCTGACAGTCCCTCCCGCCCTGCCCTGGGTGGGAGGACTCATTTGATGATTTTACCGCGAAAAAAAGAAAGCGCTCTAAACCAAAAAAAAATCTATGCATTTCCATAACTCAACATACTCGAAAGTCGGTGCCAATTTATTGGGTCACCACTGTTCTCAGCCTGATATTATTATTATGGTTCATATGGTGGTCGCGGGACTAACGAATTACCGTGACCCCGGTACGTAAAGGGCTATTGAAGGACAGCGTGGATTTTAGTCAGTACAAGTCTAATAGTCCCTCCCTCTCTGCCCTGGGTGGGAGGACTCATTTGATGACTTTACCAAGCTAAAAAAAAATTGTTCATATGGTATGAAACGCTTCATTCGAGTGTGACTGTATTTACTCAAAACGAATGTTGCCATTTCTGTTTACACAAACAGTGGAAAAAAACTGATATTTACTTTAGCGTCCCTGTCAAAACATGTTGTGAAGGAAAAGTATTGCGCAGTTGCTACGGTGTAGCTGACGTCACCGCTACGTTGGCTACGCGGTCGTAGACGATAAGATCTGCTACGAAACCGTTTTAGGTTTTTTTAATGGTTTCTATTTATGATTTGTTTTCGTTTAGACATTTGATATTTGGACATTTGGTCTAAAAAAAGCTAGTTATTTGTTTTTCATAATGATTATATTTATGATTTTTTGAATAGATCAGTGTTGTTGATATATCTATCTGAATACGGACCTAAATATAATAGGCAGAAGGCTCAGTGGATCATGAACGCTCTCGGTCAACACCGAGCCTATCTAGTTTTAAAGTCCAATTATTTTAAAGATTTTTGTAACAAATATTTTTTAAACAAATGTAATAAGAAATGTATATTAATATGATTTTAATATCACCCTTTTGAGTCCATTCATTCACGTCCAAAGTTATATTAATGATTGACAACAAAAATAAAAATGCATAAATTCAAAAATCCAAAAAAAAATTAAAAAATAAAATTTGAATAGACTATTCTCTTTTCGAATGAATAAATCCGTTATTAGATATAGTGATTCATGGCTCATTGAATTTCTTACAGAACGCTGATCAAGTAGAAGCGCTCTCGAAGTTCACTACGTCTCTGCTCAACGCTCTTGGAGGAATAGAAGAGCGTTGCGTTGAAGGGAACTACGATCAGTACAACGAGTTCATATACTGGCTGCAAAGTGCTGGCATTGATACCACCAAGTTAATGTAACTCTAGCACTTTGAGAATAAAATAAAAAGGAATATAAGAAGTGGAGTTTTTATTTTGAAATACAGTGTGTGAAACCAAAAATATTGCGAAATTTCTTGAGTATAGAAAGTAAGTTAAGTAGAAAGAGAAAATGGAAATTGATCAATGCCACATTTTTTATGGAGACATTACAATTGACCCAAAAACGTTTTATACAATGTGGCCGGTTTCGGTCTGTATAAACTTAAAGGGATCTCCCCATTAAAAATCCTCCCCGTATTATTCAATATGCGTGGTCGAAAACCAATCCCTACTGAATGGAAGCCATTTCTGTTACCAAAGGACCACATGTACAATAATTTTATTGACAGCATTGAGCCAGCTGCCTGCGCTTTAAGTTTGTACAGACTGAAACTGAAGCAAAATTGTATACGTCAAAGAAAAACTAAACTCCTAAGAAAGTTTTTCAGCGTCTGTTGTATTAAAATTCTGTTCTTAGTCAAATAATCTAAAAGGCAATCAGTAAGTTAGCAATTAACAGCGTCAAACCCACACCAATTTTACAACTCTGCACTAATCTATCCCATTGATTTGATTGTTAATGCATTAAGTTCCAAGTTCTCTCAAACATTTTAAAGGAAAAATACTTCTAAAATTCAACTAACCAAAATTTTTATAATACCATGTAAGAATACAATGTACGTTAGTTTTAAGAATAGTATACATACTATATAAGTACACAACATAAATGTATTTACTGGAACAAGAGCCCTCACAGGAACGCTTGTTAGCGATACGACAACTGCAGCGCGCCGTAACGACAAAGCAATACGTACCTAGCGATACCCGCTCACCTGAGTCGTGGTCATGTCATGAGCGTCAGCGATTTGGCGGATATATGTAGCTCGCTAACTCAGCTCAAGTTAAGCGCAACACGCTACAACTTCACCCCATTGATAGACACATACAATCCTATTCTACTTATAAATGCAAAAGTTTGTATGTTTGTTTGTATGAATGTTCCGTTTTGAATTTTGGTACAGTGATAGATATTTGTCTCTGTACCAACATTCATCGAAATTTGTTTACACTATAGATAGTTATAAGCTATAAAAGGGAGAGGGCAAGCGAAGCAGCGGGCTTCAACTAGTTTGTTATAAATTGATTACAAGTGATATGAATACAATTAATGTAGGTATTGAACCATTGTCATGATGACTGAGTCTAGTTGAGCTGAGCAGTGTTGGTTTAAGACGGGGCTAAGAATAAGAGTGTTATAGTCTGGGACTGTAAATAAACCCAAATTGCACATATAAGGAACCCTCCAAAAGTTAGCGGTGGACGTGAAGGTATTGTGACAAAATAACATTTGATTGATACAGTAGACAGTTCGTAAAAATTGATAAGAATCAGAAATTTTCTCAGAAATTCATCAAATCTCAGAAATCGTTGAATAACATATCAAAATATTTCCTTCAACAATCAATAAATTACACCCATTTTTTTTTTATTAAATACTAAATATTTCAGTTGATTTCTAAATATTATCATTGCAGTTTCCAACAGCGCCAAGCGCCTATACCTTGAGCCTCACACATGATACTGGGGGGCGCGGGCTCGCGTCCTCCGTTAACGAACCGATACACGATCGAAGAAAAAGCTCCATACAGCCTCCGGCGACGTATCTCGATACTCTGATACTTATTTATACTGCAAACATAGGACTGCACCCGATACACTACGGAATATTGGATACACTAAGATGGCGGTTGAACTGGATAATACGTAATTTCCTACTCCTCCGCTTTTCTTTTCTGATTAATTTCATTTTGAAATTAAGTCAAAGTGAGTCAAGGTGCTCTCTCAACTCAGATCCCACGAAAAATAAACTTAGATTCCGGAGAATTTAGTTTAATAGTAGAAAATAATAGAATATTTGCCATCTGACCCAAAAGAAATGCGGGCGGCGAGTAATGGGCGACTCGCTGTCCGACCATGGACCAAGCCCGGGTCGACGGCTCGTTGTGTTCCACGCGCGCCTCAAGGAGTGTCAGCATAGTTGACGGGGCCCCCCTGTAGAGGGCCAAAGCCTGCCGGGGTAGCGGAACTCACAAATTACCATGACCCCGGAACGTAAATGGCTATTGAAAGACACCGTGGATTTTAGTCAGTACGAGTCTGACAGACCATCCCGCTCTGTCCTGGGTGGGAGAACTCATTTGATGATTTTACCAAAAAAAAGTGACATAGACTATATATATATCTTATTTTCAAATTGCACCAGTGTGAAGCTTAGGCGAATCGCTAGTTAGCAAATATAATGATGAAAAAGTGCTCAAGTTAAGATAAGAATATTTACAAAAATAAAATAATTTTTTAAACAACGCTGCTTCTCGAAACTGATAAAACCACTATTTGAAATTCGAATGTTGATAACAGGTTTAATGCGAAATTCGAAATTCCAGGGATTACGGCACCCTCGTTTGTTTTCAAATTCCAGGATTTGTAAAAAACCGAATTAGCAATCATTACATTTATTAAAACAATAAAAGAGTTTTAAGAATGTTTAAACCACGTCGTTTAGAGTGTTCCAGACAATAAAGAGTAACGCAGGTAAAGAATTCCGATAACATGCATTGTTCCAATTGCCAAGCTGTGAAACAAATGTTAAACTAAATATTTGCTAATAAAACTAGAGCAGTAAAAAACTTTCTTTTCAACTTCGGCGAAAATATGAGTCTATTGTTTTACTAAGAAGATCACAGAGATTAACCGACAGAGCCATTTTGACACGTAGCGGTCATTTTCGTCATAGAACCTGTACAAGATAATATGGCGTGATTATTATATCTGTTCATTACGTCTTGTAATTGATTCTTACTCGTATCTGATCGGTAAGAATCTATTAAGAAATAAATGGTATAAATTGTCCGTGGACCCCGTGCACCAATGTTTGCGTAGCACGCCGCGTAGACCCTCGTAGCGCGTCGTAGCAGAATTCCTACGCTTTGTGTTCATAAACAATAGGTTTTTTTTTATCGTTGTAAAATCATCAAATGAGTCCTCCCACCCAGGGCAGGGTGGGAGGGACTGTCAGACTGACTTGTACTGTCTAAAATCCACGGTGTCCTTCAATAGCCCTTTACGTACCGGGGTCACGGTAATCCGTTAGTCCCGCGACCATAAACAATAGGTACCACACTAATAAGATGCGTGAACTTGATTGATATTTAAGTGAATGAGTACGATTTTTTCTTTAAATGACCTAATCAAAATCATTTCATTGTTTAATTATTCAGACTCATCACTAGGTAATTACGTCAAGCTCATTAACCTACCGCGTATAAATTAAATTAGACAGATAATTACATAATTACATTATTTGTGTAGAATTAAGGTGCGTTTGAACGGGTAATATACTTGCTCCACTATGTTCGCTACATTATTTCCGGTCAGTTCAAAAACACTTTCAATATACCTAGTACATCTCGGCAATATGTTAGAACCAGCATGGCCCATATGTTTGTCAGACCAGACCAAAAATGTGTGGCTATATGGCACACTTAACATATGGTCATATATTGCAAAGTCTGGCTGTTATTGCTGGCAATATTGACGGCAATTGCATTGCAGCCATACATTGCAGTTAAAATATTTTCCGTTTAGACGCACCTTTATGCGGTACAACTAGTGTGATATTATTGGTTGCATAGAAACAGACCATCACATTATTTAAAAGTTACCTAAAATCATAAAATTACAAACCTAGTAAAACAGATAAACCGGCATAACATTAATATAAACTTCATAAAATCGGATCAGCAGCCAACGCTTTGTAAATAGCTTTCAGCAATAAAACGGTCAGATTACATGTTGTAAATTATTTTGACATCATTTTAAACCTTATTGTATCATAAAAATTATCCAAAGATGGCTCTAACACTTTTTCAGAAACTAAAAACAATAGAAATCTTAGAACAATAGAATAGACAATCCATAGCCGACCAATGGCGGAGCTTTTACAGGTTGATCCCTACCCCTTCTTGTGGCATCCCTGCGTACGCGCAGGTACCTATATAAACTCGTGTCCTAAAAAAATTTACTTATTACTCCTTCTATTACTATATGGTGCAGTTTTGAATTACGAATATTTTCTTTTTCTTTCTCTATTTTACGTACATAGTTTCGCAGCAAAAATGGTTAACAACAAGGTATTACTATTTTTATACTCAATATTTTTATTTCTAAACGTTTTTGATAAATAATGAAAACTGATTAAGTTACTTTTTAATTTCAGAAACAAACATCTGCAGCGTCCAACGCCCCGCTGAGACGTCGCGGCCGACCTGCTGGAAGCAACCGAGTTCCTCTCTCAAGGGTTGGTTTTTAAATAATATTTTACAAACTTTTACGTAATTTTTAATGAATTACTCATATTATGTTTCTTTGGTTACAGGAAGAGCGGCGCGCACGCAATGCTCAGTATGAGAGGGAGCGTCGGGACGAAACAGCAGCATTGATGTCGCAGTTAATTGAAGCGGCTAATTGTGATCCTAACGTAAGTAAATTATTTATCTTCTATCTATACATATAATAAATCTGTAGAAGGGTCAATTCTGTACATTGAAAATATTGAAAAAATAAATAGCGGGGGGTGTTGCTGGATCGATACCAAACCCAAATATATGATTAAAAAAATTTTTGTCTGTCTGTCTGTCTGTCTGTCTGTCTGTTTGTGCAGGCATCACGTGAAAACTAACGGTTCGATTTCGATGAAACTTGGTAAGTATAATTATTCCTTATTATCCTGGGCATAACATAGGATACTTTTTATCCTGGAAAAATACGTAGAAAAAAATCTTATTTTTCAGTTTTATTCATAGACGTTGTTCTGTAGAACCGCGAACACACGTTGCATTACCCGCAGTGGATTCAGCGCCGTAATACTTATAAGATGTCATTGTCAGAGTTACTCAAAATGGGGAAATAAACCATCCACGCGAAGACCGACATCCGCGCGGACGGAGTCGCGGGCGGAAGCTAGTTTATTTAATAAGCTATTACTCATTCATATGACAAAACAGTGCAACATTATATTTGTTTACAGATAACACAAGCTGAACTGCTTGCGACTGTAATTTGTCGCATTCAGAAGGCAAGCAATTCCGAGGACATTGCGGACTTGGAACGTGTTAATGCGAACCTGGAAGCACAAAGTACGTATCAATTGTTCAAGAAGTAACTTGATTTTCGTTTGTTTTGGTATTCAATTCGATGTTAATTATTTTTTTTAATTACAGTTGCAGCAGCAGAAGAACGATTGGGTCTAGATGACGTAGACATTCTAGAAGCTGAAACACCCGTAAGTTTTTTAAACATTTTTGCATTCTTTCATTGTTTGTCGCAACATTTTTTGTCTCATGTACTTTGTATTAGTTGTCGTGTACTGGTAAACTTTAGTCTCTTTAATTTCTGACATAACAGCGCATCAAACGTTCTGAAATAAATGTACCTTCATTACCAGCTTTGATAAAAAAAAATACTCGTGTAAGATTTTTTTTTTTGCTTACGTAATATTTTTTTACAGAGGAAAAAACGTAAGCGTCCGGAACATTTGAGTTCCGAAAAGAGCGAGAAGCGAATGAAAACCCAATCCGGCAGCTCAGCGGACTCCGGCGTCGAGTCAAGTATATCAACATCCACACAGCCGGAACCGTCTTTAGAATTCTTGAGTAAGCGTTTTATTATTTTCTTACTCTATCTATAGTATTCAACTGCAATATAAGTTTCGCCTCAAAATCTTCACTAATTGCTATGAAAATATAATAATAAATTGTCTTTATTGTGTTACTAACTTTTTCTTTTCCTTTCAGCCGATGCCGATATCGCATTGCTGTCGGATTGTGTTAGTGCGCAAAATTTCGTCATCGCACAGTGTATCGAGTGATGATACATAGACGCAGGTGAGAGTAAACAACTTCTACTGTTCATTTTATGTTCATCATCATCATCCTTTTTTTTTTTTGGTCCATACAAATTATATTTTTGCCTATTACAAGTATTCTTAATGAATACTTTTTAAGTTTTCCGATATCTCTTGTGGAATCGAGTTTCCTCCCTGTCGACCAACTAAAAAGAATGAATGTGCATTTTCATAGTTTTATTGTCATTGTTTTCGTTTTCCTGTTTTGTTAATTAGAATTTTATCTTTTCTCTTATTTACTTAATATTATCCATTTCAGATGTTGACAATCATTTTCTTCACTACGATTACATGGATATGTTAATATACTAGATACAGTAGAATTGCAAGACGCGCACTACGTTCTGGATGAAAATTGCTTTTGGTCTGAATCAAATATCCCAGCTGGACTTCCGAATCATATGATCTTAGTGAACTTTTGAAACAATTTAGACCTGTCCAATCAACTGACCTCTGAACAGAGACATCGAATTTTATTACTGCTGCAGGCCATTGTTGTGTTGTGTTGGTGTGTTCGTGTGTGTGTTTTAAAAATGTCATCTGGACATAACGATTACTATAGTGCCCAAGAATATGGAAATATGCTAATATAATATAATATGTTAATGGCGAAGCACGTGGCAATGCACGTGAGGCACTGCGTATTTACATAAATAGATATCCAGGAGTCCGTCATCCAAGAGATTCTCGAATGATAACACGAGCGTACCAGCGTGTCTTGGACAACCAGCCCATTGTGCCTCAGCGCGAGGGAGTTGGAAGGCCTGTTAAAGCCAGTGTAGAGAACCATATTCTGAGTGTCGTGCGGCAGAACTCACGACTGGGAGCATGCACGGCAGCTCGTGTGGTGCGCAACCGTTACAGAACCCGCGTCTCGCACTGGATAGTTTTCACAGTGCGTGAAGAGTGCCCCGTGTCCGCTGAAACTCTGCGCCGCGCTCCGATCTGCGAGCGCTCTGAGGGCGGTCACATCAAATCTTACCTGGTCAGGAGTGAGGGAGATTAGAGCAGGTAAGTTAAATGTAACTAGTTTATACCTACAATACCGGAGTTCGATGTGCTTAAGTACAAGCTTCTTTTTTGTTATCAATCCTTATCGGAATCGTAACTTTATGAGTGATTAAAATGATTTTATGTCATATTATTGTTGCTGGCGATATTCGCCTGTAGTCAGTGACATACTACGTAGATACAACGTTATCGCGCGTTTAAAACGCGGTGTTCACAATACATTTCGCGCTCAAAAACTACAATTTCTGTAACCGATCTAATGTGTAACCTATACAGAAATTACTTACACAATTTGATTAGTGGCATTAGGTGTAGCCTTTTCGTGAAATTTGCGTTACGATGCCAAAAACACCCTGTAAAGTAAAATATCAGCAAACTTTTATTTTCAGATTGTTTAATAATTTATTTTACTTTTTACAGAGAAACACTGTCCAACTATGGCTCCGGCGGTGGGGCAATGAGGGCCATGTGCAGAACCGGCCACGACCCGGGTATCCAAGAATGATATCCCCGGAGCGTGAAAGAAGGATGTTGCGCTCATATGCAGAGAATACATTTTTGACTGCCAGAGTGTTTGCAGAAGAGTACAACTGCAACGCGCAAACCATGCGAAACTCTTTACATCGGGCGGGAAGTACACAGAGGGAAAATAGTACTATCAGAAGAACAGAAGGCGGCCAGAGTCCGTTTCGCGGGAGATTATCGGGATTTCGATTTTACCACGCAATATTTTCCGACGAAAAAGAGTTTTTAAAAGAAAGAAAGAAGAATTTTCAGAAGACCTATGTCTTCATCAACTGTGAATAATACTATATACGAACCGTGATATGTTTTACCAAACAATGTGTCGGTGAGAATAATGGTAAACATGTGGTCTTGGATGAGTGCGGCTGGTCCTTTTTTTTTTTTTTTTTTTTTTTTTTTTGTTTTTTTAGGGTGGCAAAATCATCAAATGAGTCCTCCCGCCCTGGGCGGGGCGGAAGGGACTGTCAGACTCTTACTGACTAAAATCCACCCGTGTTTCTTCGGATGCCCTTTACGTTCCGGGGCCGCGGTATCCTGGATTAAGAAAAAAGCCGCGACCCCAGCAGGCATTTGGCCCCGTCGGTGACGCGTGAAACACGACGCGCCACCGACCCGGGCTTGGTCCTTGGTCGGACAGCGAGCTTACCCATTACTCACCGTCCGCAAGCCCGCTCCGCCGCTGTGCCCTCTGCTGTTCAGAGGAACACGCGTTGGAGCATCCACCCGACAGGCTATTCGCATACGGGCAAAGAGACCCCTTAGGCACACAGTGCCTAAAAGAGTTTTTGCCCGCATCCCAGGGTGCACCGGCCCGAAAAACTGGTCTTCCCCCCGGACGTATCCGAAGGGGAACTCCAGTCCACGGGCGCACGTGGAGGTTTCCTGTCTTAGCACCCCGTGCGGCTGGTCCTGGGGAACTAGTTTATATCCCTAAGAAGGCAACAGGTGAAAGTTACTTGAGCCTGCTGCGAGACTCTTTATTGCTTTCATTTCATACTTTATAATTTATGTATATTATTTTCTTTTTTATACACTGAATTTGCGATATGTAAACTATTTGTTATCATTCAAATAAACAAGCATTAACCCGTACCATTTCTTTTAATTGATTCTAAATACCTGTAGGCCGCTACCTACATACTACCTGCGTACTACTACTCTACATAGATAGGAGTCGGGATCGGCTTAATATATTATTTGACAGGCCTGTTGGTCTAGTGGTTAGTGACCCTGACTGCTATGCCGGAGGTCGTGGGTTCGATTCCCACCCAGGACAAATGTTTGTGTGATGAGCATGATCATTTGTTCTGTGTCTGGGTGTAATTTATCTATAATATGTATGTATTTAGAAAAATATATAAGTATGTTTATCAGTTGTCTAGTACCCATAACACAAGCTCTGCTTAGCTTGGGACTAGATGGCGTTGTGTGATAGTTGTGGAATATTTATTTATTTATTTATTTATTATGAAATAAAACTTATTGGAATATTAAGACTATAAGCAACCTGCCAGAGTCGCGGGACTAATGAGCTACCGTGACCCCGAAACATAAAGGGCCATTGAAGGACACCGTGGCTTTTAGTCAGTACAAGTCTGACAGTCCCTCCTGCTCTGCCCTGGGTGGGAGGACTCATTTGATGATTTGACACTACTTTCATAGAACCAACAGAACAAAGTACTTATTACACAAATATAAATAGAATACTATCTGTTGCTAGCAACAGAATTAAAAGATTCAAAGAAAACCTTTATAAAGGTAAATTGTGATCCTTCTGTCAAGAATCAAAAATAATGATAACATACCGATGGTAAGAAGGCACCGGCCTAATCTCACGTTAATGCCTTTGTCGAACAGACTGACGAAAGCGAAGCGTTTCCGAAGCGATACCGAACCAAAGCGAGACGTCAGTCCGATAGTTCTGTCACGCTATCGGATCGCTTTCGCTGTTCTATGTGACTGGATTCAAACAATTCCATACATTACAAATAAAAACGTCACACTTCGCATTCGCCACGCCAGTCTGTTTGACCGAAGAGGAGCCTCCTTCTATGAGTGGGAGGCGCACAATTGGCTACCCCACCATAACACCATTTGTCAATGAACGAATTCACGACCGATTGAAAATGAAAATAAGTATTTTTTTTAAATGTTCAAATAAAACACAAGCTGATCTTCTCATCCACATAGCAAATAATTCAGAGAACCTATTAATCCTGGAATGCATAAACGCGAACTTGGAAGTTCAAAACTACATATTCATTCAAGGAGAATTTTTTGGTGGCACCTGGCTTCTAAGAAAAACAGGAAACTAGCCCTACGAAGAGGTAAGGCTACAAAAATTCCGGCCAACTACTTAGTAGGCTTCGCATAAACCGCATGACGGTAAGATGTCTTTCTCCGCAGGCAAGTGCTCTCAGATCGTGGCCAGCACTAGTCACGTCCTGCCGGGGTCGCGGGACTCAGGAATTACCGTGACCCCGGTACGTAAGGGGCTATTGAAGGACACCGTGGATTTTAGTCAGTGCGGCCTTATAGTTGGTAAAGATATTCTATAGGTATTTGTAATAAATTAAAAGCTAGTTACTGCTTGTTTATTTATTGTTAAAAATAGTTTACTCCTATGGTACATTAAAAATGAAAACATTACAAGTTTAAACTAAACGAAACAAAAAATAAATTACTATTTAAAATAAGTAATAAATAGAGGTAACAATTCATCACATAAAATGGTATTCAAAGAAAACTCTAGTAAAATTACATAATACTAAATCAATATTACAATGAAGGCATTCTAGTCACAATTAGCTTTTACAAAGAAAATGTTTTACAATACAGAACCAAAATACATTATCAGTATGAACCATTTTCTAAATTCACAAGAAAGTTGCGAAATTTGTAAAAATAGTTTGTACCGTTACATTTGTTTTTACTATATTTCGTCGTCGTCGCATTCAGGTATTTATCAATACCCAGACTTCATGCTAATAAACTTAACGTTCCGGTGTCACGGTAATTCGGCAGGCTTTGGCCTTCCAGAGGGGGGGGCGTCATTTTTTGCTGACACTCTATGAGGCGCGCGTGGAACACAACGCGCCGTCGACCCGGGCATGATCCGTGGTCGGACAGCGAGTTGCCCATTACTCGCCCGCATACCTGCGCCTACGGTAGCCGTAAATTGTCTGCCGACGTCGGTCGCCGTGGGCATCTACCACTGCGGCTGGGGTGGAAGGAGTACTGTCCTCTCCCTCACGCGGCCCGCTTCCTCCTTCGCGAGCATGACAGCATCGCAGAAGGAGCCGGCCGCTTCCCACTCCGTCTCGCTGAAGCATCGTTGGATTGCTTCTCACTTGCGTGCGTCTGTGAGTCCTCATCCTCACCAATACATTCATTGATATGGTGATGGAAATTCAGCACTAACCCAATCCGACAGCAATGCAATATCGGCCTCGGCTGAAACGAAAAGAAAAACGTAGTAATACTTCTAAAAGACAATAATATTACGGGCATAGAAAACTGTGAAGACTAATAGATATAGATAGATAGAAAAAGACAGAAACACTCACTCAAAAAATCAAGAGTTTGTTCTTCACTGCCGACTTGTGGAGTCGTCGGCTCTGGTTCCGTTGATGATGGTGATCCGGACTGCCCCCTCACATCGATGCCGGAGTCTCCCGAGCTGGTCTCAGATTGGGTTTTTGCACGTTTTTCTACATTCCGACATTCAGAACTTAGTTCCCTTGAACGCTTACGTTTTCTTCTCTGTAATACAACATTCTTATGTTAAAAAAGCTGGTAACCCAAGTATCAAATTCAGAACATAAATTATTGTACTTAAAAATACCCGTATGTTATTACGGAGTAGGATCAAAATGAAAGAGAAACTCACGGTATTTTCACTATCCAAGAGATCCAGATCTGCATCGTCTAGTCCCAGGCGGGCTTGTGCTGTTGCAACTGTAATAAAAAAAAATTAAAATAAGAAACAACCTAATCTACTCGCATCACAAATCAGATTGAAACAACAATTGATACCTACTTTGAATTTCTAAATTGGCATTTACGCGTTCTAATTCGGCGATATCTTGGGACTTAGTCGCACGCTCTATGCGACAAATCACCGTCGCCAGAAGTTCAGCTTGTGTTATCTGTAAATAAATGAAATGTTACATTATTTTATATGTCATGTAAATTATGAATTACTTAGTCAAATAACTATTATGTACTTACGTTACGGTCACAATTCGCAGCTTCAATTAATTGCGATATCAATGCTGCTGTCTCGTCCCGACGCTCCCTCTCATACTGGGCATTGCGCGCACGCCGCTCTTCCTGTAAACAAAGACATGACATAAAGAATAGGTTTCAAATCTTCACAAATAATTATAAACATGAGTGTAATTAATAAACGAACCCGTGAGAGAGGAACTCGGTTACTTCCCGCAGGTCTGCCGCGACGCCTCAGTGGAACGTCCGATTGAGAAGTTTGTTTCTGAAAACACAATATAATATAAAAAATAAGCCAGCGGAAATCATAAACATTCTTTAATTCATAATTAAAACACAGAATGTGTACCATACCTTGTCGTTCACCATATTAGTCGCGAAAGTATGAAGAATTAATGGAAATGTGATTACTTCACAACTGCACTAGTTAGGTACAGACAAAGTACTGAGCTAATTTTTTTCTGACCCGAGATTATATAGGTACCTGCGCGTACGCAGGGATGCCACAAGAAGGGGTATGGGAACAACCTGTATAAGCTCCGCTATTGGTCGGCCAGGGATTACCTATTCTATTGTTCTAGGATTTCTATTGTTTTAATGTTCAAAAGAAGTGTTAGAGTCAGTTTGGCATATTTTTTATGACACAATAGGATTAAAAATCGAGTCTAATAAGTTTACGACATGGAAACTGATAGTTTTATTCTTAAGCTACTTTCAAAGCTTTGGCGGCTCATCTGTTTTATAAGGCTAGTTATCTTTTCTTATATTTGTCGTAAATCATGCTAAAGTCTGGTCGCGGGACCAAGGGATTACCGTGATCCTAGTACGTAAAGGGCTATTGAAGGACACCGTGGATTTTAGTCAGTTCAAGTCTGACAGTCCCTCCCGCCCTGCCCTGGGTGGGAGGACTCATTTGATGATTTTACCACGATAAAAAAAAACATAAAATACGTTTTTTACTGTTTATGACTTTTGCAGTTCTTGCTACTTCCATAATAATACCATATATCATTATAAAATTGATTTATTGGCATTATGACCACTACATTGATAATAAAATATTTAAGTTTCAGAGATTATTATTTCTTACAAAGAAGCTCCCAAACTTTACCTTTGTGATATAACATTTTAATATAAATAACCCTAACCAAATATCATCAATGAATCATTTCATTAGGTAATAATAAAACAAAACATTGCTTAATTATGTACACGAATCTCATTAGAGAGCTACCTCTCGTTTTTTATTTATTTCTCATACAATCTTAATACAGATTTATATTGATTTTGTACAATTAAACCAGAAATGGTTTGTATTGTTTAAGAATACAAAGCGTAGCAATTCTGCTACGAAGAGCTACGAGTGTCTACGCGCGCGCTACGACTGTCTACGGGCGCTACGAGTGTCTGCGCGATGTGCTACAAATGGCTGGAGAGCTCTGCGAATTTTTGCGAAAGTGCTTTAACTTGCCCAATACTTCTTCAATTATTCCTACACACAGATATCCACAGCCATGTCCAATACAATTCAAAAAGTATCGAGCAAGTTTTCAGTGTGCCTCTAGCACTTTTCTAAAATTTTAAGTAGCTCTTAGGCCAAAAACCACTACAATGTATAAGAAATAATTCTTCCTTGAAAAAACATAATATAGAATGAATAGATACTACATACCATCTTATCTTGTACAACTATTAATAATTCCACGAAAATTGCTACAACGTGACAAAATGTCTGTGTCGGCTAATCTCTGTGATCTTAGTAAAACAATACACTACTTATATTTTCGCCGAATTTAAAAAGAAAGGTTTTACTGCCCTAGTTACTGTAATTAGCAAAATATATGGTTGAAAACCCGTTTCACAGCTTGGCGATTGGAACAATGCATGAAATCAGAATTCTTTACCTGCGTTAGATAACATGGGTTTAGTTTACCAGTACGTACTTATCGGCGCCGACCTGTCTGCACCGACAGACTGCTTCTTTATAAAGGCACCCGTAGTCTTTCCTTTACGGAGACACCGTTAACGACTCGGTTTATTTTTTTCTAAATACCTCTCATTTAGTCATATGTAGTTAATAAAGAGTTGTTGACGCTTCCCGTGACCCAAGAGCTAGCTTTTACATTGGCCAGAGGCTAAGTATTGCCATACAAAGAGGCAACGCCGCCAGTTTCTTGGGCACATTACCAGCTGACAGCGTTGAGGATGAATTTTTCGATACTCTAGAATAGTTTAATTTAATTTTAATTTAGTATTTTTAATACAAGTATATTAGTTTTGTTAATAAATAAATTCTTCCAAAATAATTCGGAGGCTGTGAGGAACAAACTCCTCAGCAACACATCTGTCTGTACTGAGTACTGTATTGTATTGATTGCAAGCAGATAATATTTGCTCGCGGCCTAGTTTGCCGCTTGCACTGCAAACGCTGCGATTCTTTTGGTCATTTTCGTTTGATTCCGATTCTATTTGGACATCGGACGTTTACCCGCTATCCCGATATTTTCCCGCCAATTCTGCTGTTTCGTTTGCTCAGTCAGCAGTTTGCGATAGTTCGTTGATTTACTGCCCTAATTAAGCGGGGAATGTTTTTGTTTTGACTAATAATTATTATTTCATGTTATTGTGCGCACAGCTTTTTTTTTCGCGGTAAAATCATCAAATGAGTCCTCTAACCGATCGATGGCAGGATGGATGTACAAGTCTAACAGTCCTTACTGTTAGACTTGTACTGACTAAAATCCATGGTAATCTTTCAATAGCTCTTTACGTTCCTGGGTCACGGTTATCTGATAAAACAGTAACGCGACCATTTGTGCGCACAGCTAAGGAATAGAATTCAACGTAGGTCTTTATTTTCTGATAACTTCACTCTTGGATCAAGAATGAATTATGTTACTTTTAAGCAAGCGTGCTTCACTTTCGACCACATTATTGCTTATTATCAGAGAAAAAGTGATTAAACGCGATACAAGTAAAAAAATCAAAAATACACCATATTGTAATATTCGTCATAATCCATTTCTGCGGAAGGAAACAGATTTAAAAATAAAAACTGTTTCTATTGTTTTTGTTCCTCTAGCGATCATTTTATAGATAAGGTTAGAAGAATTGCAGACTGGTTGTAAAAAATAAATGTTTTGTCACCCGTGGGCGCTGTAAAAATGTAAAATACCTAATCTCTAATCTTTTAATTCCATTGCTGTTTTATTTGGTTTTGGATAGCACTTTATTCTATAAGTACTATGAAAGCAGAGGGTCTAAAACGGCCCCCTAAAGCCATATTCCAAATGATCCACTTTGTGCATTTCCAAAATCGTTGGCTATTCATTCACGAAGTAAATCATTTGAATAATGATAAAGAGTAATTAGTCCAGCTTTTATATTGATCAAAATCGTTACTGACTTCACTGTGTGTTTCTACACCCGTTCTACTACAGGATACATACTACAGAATCCAAAGTGACTTGTAGGTAGTGGACTATAGATATTTGGAATCAAACTACGTTTGTTGAGGGTGAATCCAAGCATATTCGATTTGATTTAATTTTATTTGATGTCGGTCTTTCACTGTTTTACCCACAGGTTTTACCCGAATATATTGTGAAGCCGTGACGTGATGTGATTCACAAAGATAAATGATGTGATGATGTGATTTTTTTGTTTTGACAATTTTGACATATTGTTAGGACATGCCTCGCTCGTTCGGAAACTTTTGCATACTAACGTACCTCTTATTTTAAACTTAGCAAGAATTATTCTAAAACAGTATCACCTTGAACTTCTGAGCTTAGTTCTTTTCCTAGGTATTAATGTAATGAACAAGACAGTTTGAACTTAACCTAGCCTAGTACTTTTCCTGCCGGGGTCGCGGGACTAACGAATTACCGTGACCCCGGTACGTAAAGGGCTATTGAAGGACACCGTGGATTTTAGTCAGTACCTACAAGTCTGACAGAGGGTGGGAGGACTAATTTGATGATTTTACCACGATAAAAAAAAAACCTAGTACTTTTGTTGGTTAGTAATGATCAAGACTACTTCAGTTAACTCTAAGCCCACGTGCCTATTTGTAGCCTGCAGGTACAAGTACCGTCCGTCAATAGTGGGTACTTAAGTACTTATGCCATCGGTGACAAATGGAAATAAACACTCTGAACTGCTGTAACTGGTGTGCGCTGGCCTTATAGTCTTACGATGGAGATCTACCCTGCTTGACTCGCCGTCCGATCAAGGACCAAACCAGTCGACGGCTTGTCACGTTACGAAGGCATAAAGCGTGTTCTTGACTCTGGCTTAGCCCCAGACAGCAAGTGAAGGATCAGGGTAGTTTTCAGACAGCAAGTCTGACAGTCCATACCGTAGCAAGTAATGCGAGTTTTTACAACTCAAACAACATATTTTTGGTACCTATTTGGTTATCTATTTTTTTATTAGACTTGCGCCATTCGCCTGTTTGTCTGTTATTCTTAAAGGAATCTTAGGTATTAAATTAAAATGCAACATTTTAACAGAGTATTTATGTATATTTTCCTCGTTAAAACTATTTAGTCTTCAAGAACAAACACATTTCCGCAGATTTACAAATAACTTTTTTAATCATATTTCCAAAACATAGATCACCGACGGCGACGTTGCTAAAATAGCCGCCAAGCTGTAGTGGGACTGGCCACGTCTGACGGATGCCCAATGAACTGTGGGCCAAAATGACCACTATGTGGAGCTCTGACACAGCCAGGAGTCGCGGCAGACCTCGCAGAAGGTGGCGGGATGAGCTTGACAAAACTAGCGACATTAGCCCAAGATCGAAATAGTTGGAAGTCATGGGGAGGCCTTTGTCCAGCAGTGGAATGACAAAGGCTGACAGTAACAGTAATCATATTAAGTCTAACATTATTTGCAATAAAAAAAATATAAACATAATATTATCGCAATAGATAATTCACTGAGCACACAAAATATTGCACTTTTATTTGTGCAGTCGTTGTAAATCACGAGTGCGTTTTATATGAATTCTAACACATAGCCATAAGGCTTATATTGCTATGACACACGGTCGTGAAATACAAAAACTGTACCTATCGACGTACCCCATTCACGGTGTAGTCGTGTAGTGCGTCTCCATTGCTATCCGTCGCTCTGAAAGTCACTTATATCTCAAAAACTCGTGACATTTTTTCTTTTACGTGTATCTCGTGACGAAGGGGTACGTCGAGATTCATTAATGTTAGTAATATGCATACATTTTGTTAATTGAATTGTTCAAGAAGACTAAAACTTACATCTATTACTTCATATTGAATTTACTTACAATCTTGGGGTACTTTGAAGAGGAAGATACGAAAATGTGTGATAACTTCAAATGAATTTTTCAAATTCAATGAATGTACATTCACGATAAACTTAGAAACGTTATAATTATTTATTAAAGACAGAATCAAAACGTATCATTAATCAATTAATAAATTTCTTACAGGGCCACACTAACGAGAAATGCCGTATTCGAACATTTAAAGACTATTATCGCGAAAATCAACGAAAAAAGCCGTTAGGTTGGCCCAGCTATTATAGTGTGACCGCAAGTGCTGTATCACTAATAAAGTTCGAACCATCTTTGTATATCTCATGTGCTTAGGACGTACTCTGTCCGGTGAAAATAACGCATTTTCCCTTGCACGAAAGTCCGCCTCGCAATCATCTCAGGAGCGGTACAGAACTTGCACTCACACTATAGTCTACCTCTATATTTTATCAAATTGTATTCATTACTACAATATATAAGTGCATAAAAACATGACCACTTTACACGAGACAATAATTAGTCCAGTGAATGCTGCCTCAACATCGTTTAGTATCCGCTAAAAATTGCGTTCACAGCGAAATTGGATTTATTCGTGTAAACAAGCCTTTATTATGTGGACACAAAACTATCAAGGTTTTACAAGGAGCCAAAATAATAATTCAATGAAATTACTCTCGAAGATGATAATTCACAGAACACAATAATCATAGATAGAATTGTAAAGGGCAGTCAATTTCAATAAATTGATTACCAAATTGTTGTAAAAAGTTACTATTACACCATGGCCACACTAACGGGAAATGCCGTTGATTATATCACGTTAATGGACGTTTAAACGAACATTTAAAGACTATTATTGTGAAAATCAACGGGAAATGCCGTTGGTGTAGCCGCACTATTACACCATAGACAGTAAATTTATGTAGTGTCAATAATTTAAACAACTGATTCCTGTGATTACACGGTCATAGTGTTGGTTAATGTTAGAGTGTCCTCATCACGGTCTATGGTGGTCTATTGCTCAATTTACTAAAATAATTATAAAAATACACACAAAAATTAAGTTGAATAAAAAATAACCGCAGCTGTAAATTGTATTACGAATTTCACAGTAATTAAGATATTGAACAAGAAATTTCTATAAAGGGCTAATAATATTTGAATATCAATCAATGACATAGTTAAGTAAAATGTATCTTTTCTCACTTAAAAATAAAATCATACATTTTTATTAAAATTAAATTAAAAACAGATCAATAAGAAAATTCAATGTAAAGTTCACTTAACAGATATTATTATATCAAAAAACGTACTTACACATATGTTAGAAAGATGAATCACTCTCAGCAATGATTGCCAACATTACAACAGAAATAAACCAATTTTCATGTATATTTAATTAAGTATTATTAATAATTACATCAAAACAAATCACTAAGAAAGTGTACTGTATACTTTAACATTAGACTATTTAATATTTAAAAAATAACCAACTGAATCTAAAAACATTTGCACTTATTTCATTATGTTTAATTTTTCTGTCATTACATACACAATAATACAATAAAATATTGAGAAGTAGAATACATAATATTGAATTTATTAGTCGGTAGAAATACATACATTTCCAAATTCCTTATTTAATATGTACATAAAACAACACATAACAAAGCTATGTTTAAAACTACAGCTCTTAAAGATATAACTAGACGGTGTATACATATTTGTATTACAATTTATAGACAAAAAACTAACACGCTACACATTAAAGTTACCTTATTTCATTTCATCTGTATCAAAAATATAATTATGTATTGGAACAAAGTACTTTGTTAGGCTAAGATCATACTAGCAGCGTGACAGGAGGGATTAGCTGCTATACCACGAAAAAAAGAAATTGTTCACTGTTTTTGGCTCAAAGAGCACATGGAAGTAATGTAAGTTTTATGTCAATGCAACAAAAATGAAAAAGACGACATTCAGCATTTCATCTTCGTTGCCGTGCAAACCACACGACTCGTACTCTGCGTCTGACTTCAGTTTTTTGCATACATTTGGGCATAAATCTGTTTAAGACACGAAACTCTGCGCATGGCGCGAACTTGCAACCAGCCAGTGTAACAGACAAGCGAACCAGTCGCGCAACCAAATATGATCCCAACCTTCTTGGTTAAAAACTTGTGAAATCTGTGTCATCATTAGCTAAGACGTTATTCATCTCACAACCTGCTTAATTACTAGACATGACTCCATTGATCTTTAGTTTCTTGACCCTACGAGTGGTCGCCTCTCCGTCGGAACTGTCCGTGTCATGTGAATCGCCTTCTGATTTGACGCCGAGGCCTAGTTCATGCGCGTCTGAATAGTTGCCAGACTGCCGCGCCTTTTCCAATGCTCTTACTGTAATGAAAATGTGTTTGCTTATAAAAAGAGGCTAAAATAAATTTAAAAAAAACTTTAAGTTCTGTGATGGCCCAGTGGTTGTAGGACGTGGGTTCGAACACAGCAGCAGGCGGCAAGGCGCGATGCTTTGTGTAATTTATTTCATTACCACTGCTCTCAAAACGTTGAAGGAAAACATCATGTCTCAGAAGCAAAAATTCGAAGACATGTGACATCTACCAATACGCACTGGGTCCGTGTTGGATTATGGGTCGCTCCCTATCACAGAGAGGAAGGAGGCCTGTGTCCCAGCAGTGGGACCATTGATAGACTGATGATGATGAAAAGGCCTTAGGCCAGCAGTACGACTTATTAAGAGATCATACGAAAAAATGATATAATTTTGGCTAAATTTGAAACCAAGGCTATAATTTGATACCAACAATGGATAATAAAAAGCATACATCATGGGCTCCCAAATTGTGAGCTATAACAAGTAACAAGTACAGAAACGCTCCTGTTAACTAAACAAATTTTGGTTAGTCATTGAAATTTAACCTTGTGTTCAAAACAAGGGCACTTGAGAACTACATTGCATTATATTTGTCATAGCACTTTTCCCGCGACTTCGTCCGCGTGGGTTACGTACTTTCCTAATTCCCCCTTTTCACCCCCTTCAAGGTTAAATTTCCAAAAACCCCTTCTTAGTGCTCCCCTACATTATAATAGGAAGCCGTGTGCAAAATTTCACATTCCTAGCCCCAGTAGTTTCGGCTGTACGTTGATATGTCAGTCAGTCAGTTCTCCTTTTATATATATAGATTTCTAAAACATTAAATAAATTGAAGGTTTTTTTTTACTAATCTAAGTGTCGGTGCAACATCTACAATATAATGGTGTATGTTTGTTTAAACTTTAATAATTTCTCTGACAGCCTGAGTTATGAAAAAATGTTTCGATTCTTGAGTAAAGTTACAGGTTTCACATTAGGAACAATAGTGAAACAGCAGATCACAATGAGTTTCCAGAAATTAATAGCTATATCAAACTTATTATTATAATTTAGCTAACTTTTAGATAACTTTTTTGGACAAATATAGTTATTTTTTTTATGTGGTAAAATCATCATGAGTCCTCCCACCCAGGGCAGAGCGGGAGGGCCTGTCAGACTCGTACTGACTAAAATCCACGGTGTCCTTCAATAGCCCTTTACGTTCCAGGGTCACGAAAATTCATACTGTCCCGCAACCCCGGCAGGCTTTGGCCCTATATAGGGGGGCCCCGTCACTTTGCTGACACTCTTTGAGGCGCGCGTGGAACAAAACGCGCTGTCGACCCGGGCATGGTCCATGGTAGGACAGGTTGAGTTGCCCATTACTCGTTAACCGCATGCCCGCACCACACAGGTCCAGTACAGGTTTTTAGTTGTCACAATTCTTCAGAAAATTTGGTGTTATAACATTTGACATGCCTGTTGGTCTAGTGGATAGTGACCCTGACTGCTATGCCGGAGGTCGTGGGTTCGATTCCCACCCAGGACAAATGTTTGTGTGATGAGCATGATCATTTGTTCTGTGTCTGGGTGTAATTTATCTATAGTATGTATGTATTTAGAAATATATAAGTATGTTTATCAGTTGTCTAGTACCCATAACACAAACTCTGCTTAGCTTGGGACTAGATGGCGTTGTGTGATAGTTGTGGAATATTTATTTATTTATTTTATTGTAAAAAAAAATCTATAAAATGTTAGAAAGCTGTAAAATAATAAGTTATGACTTACTTTGCGTTTCAAGCATATTATTCTGTCTCCTCAAGTCATCAATGTCCTGTTGGTGAGAATTGTTTTTTCTTCTCATAAATTGTATGTATTCAGCTGCCTTTTTTAGTATTTGTGCTCGACTCGCCTGAAATAAATGACAATCAAGACTTTTGGTGAAATAAACTGGTTTCATAGAACTAATTAGTAACTTATACGTAAAGCAGAACAAAAAAAAATTGTTTTTAAATTATTAATGATTGCATGTTTAAATTGTTTACTTCATAAAAAGGTTCAACTATTGCCAATCATGCAGATAAATCAAAAACTGACAGCCTTCACTACATTAAAATTGGTTTAAATATTATTTGATTGGTTTATTATTTAGTATAAGCATTAAGTAACTAAAGCAAAAAAAAAAAAGCAGAAAGAAGTCACATACAATCAATTTACTCCTTTTTTGGGTAATTATGAAAGAATCTGTCATAGTATTTTTTTTTAATGTTGCCCAACACTTGCATGACATCTTTGAGTAAAGTAGGTATATTAAAGAGTAGACGATAGATAGATGAGAGAAGTAAACTAAGTTTTTTTTTTAGCTTTTAGATCAATCCATACATTTTGATCAATGACCCATCTGATCAAAATGTATGGAAACACTAAAATGTTTCACAAGATATTGAAGACAGTTTATATAAACCTTTACTAACTTTGATTACTAATAAACTTTAAGTATTCTTCTATAGTTCAAACTTAAAACCAGATATTTACTCAGTATATTATTTATTTAGAGTAATCATGTTTAAGTTCAAATTACAGTCAAAATGACCTTGTAAGTATAAAAATGAATTATGCCTTTTCAACTCTAAATACTAATATTACACACAATGTTTATACATTTAGTAACGCAAAACTTAAAAACTATAAAAATAAAGGTAAATACCACATGTAAAATGTGAATGCTTACAATTTTTGAACATACCACTTTCTCATTCTGGAGAGCTGGTACTGCTTCCCTTAGTGATGTGAAACTGTCCTTTATGTGGTCTCTTCTCTTTCTTTCCAATGCATTGTGGTGTGCTCTTTTCTCGGCCTATAACATTAAAGATTCCCCTGAGTGTCACGGTTCAGCAATTTCGTTGATAGTACACATTGTAATTAACGACTTTGCTTAAAACTATGCGTTTGAATCAATTTGTTTCATAATCATCATTATTTACTCATGCAAAGCTTAATTCAATTAAATATTTGATAAAATATAAATCTGAAGTAGGTACTTTTGAAATGGATACGAACACAATTTACCTGCGAGTAGTATCCGCTGCCACCAACACTGTTTCTGGCATGTGTGCGAGAGTCCGAGTCATTTTCAGCCTGGAATTTGCAAAAATATTATCAATAGCAAAATAAACATGTAGCACGGACCCGTGAACTGTAAAATTAGGAAAACACCTACATCACTTTCAATATCGATGTCACGATCGTCGTCACTCATCATCTTTAATGAGTTCTTATCAACTGCACGGTCGCAAGTATTAGTAAACAATCATGAGTGAAATGCACGAGTACCAAATTATCCAAAACACGCGTTATTTATCCGATTCAATCAGCACAAAAGAAACCAAAACGAGTCTAGTCGAACTGAACAGGCGTGACAATGACAGATCTATAGTAATGTTACCGAAACGCAATACTTCGTCGTTTGCCTAAAGTGCGACAACACTTTAACATTTTTCCTAACAAGAGTGAGATAGAAATAAAATAATCTGACTTTTAATTTTGGTTGGCTTTTCGAAGACTTACTTTTTAATATTATGCGGTAAAGTAGAAGAAGTTTATGCTATACAGCCGCAGCCATAAACTAAAACATTATTTCATGTTGTCTGCGCATTTCACAATATTGGATTTTATGTGCAGCTATGTTTTTTAAAATTGTAAAATAATTATTTCCACCGACATTACTTGCATAAAGAACAACAGCTGGTCTGACAGACGAGTTCTTGGTAGACACGTGTGTTTAGGATTTTTCTGTGAATTTTAAGTCATTTCGAGTGATTGTTGACTCTTCTGTGTCTTGTTATTGTTTAAGTGTGTTGTCCTTGTGTTTGTAAACAGGTTTGTACTGTGTTTGTTTAGCTTTTAAGTCCGAAGTCCACGATGGATAAAAATAAACCCCCGGATCCCGACCCTCCAGATATTCCAGTCCCATCATCTCCTCTGTCTCCGAACCCGCTATCTCAATTCGCGGATGTTGTATGTAGCGTAGCAGAGATGGATGTTTCCGCACCCCAAAGTTCCCGCAAACGTCTCGGAGACGATGACATTTTAACACAGTCCCTTCCTACCAAGCAACTGAAAACTCAAATTGGACGTTCCAAGTATTCAGTGTTAGATAAGGCTCCTTATGTTGTGCACGTTTCTCGTATAGAGAACCAACCAAATGCTGGCACCACCCTTCACCCAGTTATCTTTGGTAAATTACTTCTTAATAATAACGTAGCGAACGTTGTTCGCGGTGGTGTTACCAAAGTTGGCAGAAACCGCGTTTCAGTAGAGTTTGCTTCCCCTCAGGATGCAAACTCCTTCCTAGTTAATAACCTGTTGTCTAAACATGGGTACTCGGCAACAATTCCAACATTCAATATAACCAGGATGGGTGTTGTAACTGGTGTTCCTACTGATATTTCGGAAGAAGAAGCCCTCACATATGTAACTGTACCCTCAGGTTGTGGGCGAATACTCAAAGTACGACGTATTAATAGGAAAATACAAAAAGACGGTACGAATGAGTGGAAACCGACTGAAACATGTGTCCTGACCTTTGATGGACAAGTTCTGCCTAAACGGGTTTACTGTTGCTATACTTCTCTCCCTGTTGAGCAATACATATACCCGACAATCCAATGCCGCAAATGTTGCAGATTTGGTCATGTAGCGAATGTGTGCCGGTCTAAACCTCGCTGCAGTAAGTGCGGCCATGATCACTCAGGTGATGTGTGCAGTATTTCTGAGGGTGAGGCTTTCTGTGTGCTGTGCTCGGGTAATCACTATGCCAATAGCAGGTCATGCCCTGAGTATGGCAGGCAGAGGGCAATTAAGACTGTCATGGCGGAAAAAAACATTCCTTATGCTGAGGCTAACAAGTCTATTCCATCAGTCTCCCGCAACTATGCTACTGCAGCAAAAACCCCGACTTCTCCAATTTCTCAATCCTATCGCAAAACCGTGACTCTTAAACCTAAGACTCATGGCCCCCTTTCCCCATCCTATGATAAAGCTTCTCACCAACAGATAGTTAGTTCTCCCCAACCCACTCAGCCCAATGGCTGTTCTCTTCAAAATAATGTTTCTTCCAATAATAGTTCTATTATTGACTTACTAATTAAACTCATCCCCATAATTATTTCTTCTACTTGTAACAACCATTTACCGTCCAACGTTGCCGACCAAATTGTAACTTTACTTTTAAATATTAAAAATGGCGTCTCGCCAAACATTTCTACAGTGGAATGTGAGGAGCGTGTGGCATAAAAAGCACGACCTCATATTCCTATTAAACAAGTACAAGCCATTGGCTTGTTCAATAGCTGAGACATGGCTGACCCCAAGTCTTAGTTTCCGTATGCCACACTTTAACATTCTCAGATGTGACAGATCTGATGGCTATGGAGGTTCGGCTCTCCTAGTCAACAATCGGGTACCTCTTTCCCCTTTCCCCTTACCTTCGCTCACAGGTGATATGAGTATTGTAGCAGGAAGGGTCGAAGGTATCACAGTGTTTTCAGTTTACATTGCTCACCCTAAGCATGAATTTTTAACTTTTTTGAGAAACATGCTTTCCAACGTTGTAGGACCAATTCTGGTTATGGGTGACTTTAATTGTCACCATTACAGATGGGGATCTGAGCGCTGTGATGACTTTGGTGTGGCTTTGGTTGATATCTTGGATGATCTGGACCTATGCATCCTCAATAATGGTTGCCCAACACGCAGATCTTCTCCCGGTCAACAAAAAAGTTGTGTTGACTTAACATTCTGCTCGGTTGAGTTGGCGTCTTCAACCAATTGGGAATGTACGTCCCTGTCGCATGGTAGTGACCATTACCCTATTGTTATATCCTTGGTTAATAAGACATATTTAGAAAAAAATTCTCCTCCACTCCTGAAGTATAACTTGTCCAAACCAGATTGGGATAGGTTTGCTTCACTATTGGAGGACAAGATTGACGTAATTCCAAATTTAAATTCAGTTTTTGTAGATCATACTGGTCACCACCATGCCAAGATTTGTTATGAGGAATTTGTAACAGCTGTAACCTCCAGTGCGGATGCCTGCTTCCCTCTGAAGAACAGTGCCCGCAACAAGATTCCCTCCCCTCCTTGGTGGGATCCAGAGTGCACTTCTGCAATCAGAGAAAGGAAAGACGCAGAGCGATGCTATAATAGAGATATGAGTACTGAGAATCTCCTCACATATTTACAAATTAATGCCAAAACAAAACGTTTCCTCCGCAAAAAGAAACGCATGGGTTGGATTAACTTCTGTACCTCCTTATCTCCTGCTACTCCAGCATCATTGGTCTGGAAACAAATTAATAGGTACAGACGAGGGTGCTCGCCATCAATCTCCTCACCAATGACTAGGGAAACAGCTGAACTTTTTTTTGACAGAATTGCTCCCCAGTACGTACCACAGTCATCTGAATTATTCAATTTACCCATACAAATCGCCTCAGAGGACCCGTTAGATGTACCATTTACTTTGGGAGAACTGAGTGTGGTGCTCGGGCATGTCCGGGACTCAGCCCCCGGAGCTGACGGAGTACCATACTCTTTTCTTGTTAATTCTGGAGAGAAGGCTAAACTGTACTTCCTGAATATCATTAATTTTTGTTTCAATCATGGATGGGTTCCTGACCAATGGAAACTCCAAATCATCATTCCCTTACTGAAGCCAGGCAAACACGTCGATGACCCGAATGGCTTTAGACCAATCGCTCTGTCCTCAGTCTTGGTTAAACTAATGGAACACCTGATTAAAAACCGACTGGAATGGGCAATCGAATCGCGAAATTTACTGCCGAACTGTCAATTTGGCTTTAGGAAAGGCCTCGGCACAATGGATAGCGTTGGCGTTTTAGTTACGGATATCCGTCTAGCGTTCTCAAAGAACGAATCCGTTGTTGCCGCTTTCCTCGACATCTCCTCTGCATATGACAATGTCCTTCTTCCCGTACTCAGGCAGAAACTGCATCAGCTGAGACTTCCGGTCAAGATGATTGAATTCATATGTGGACTGCTCTCGTCACGCTCTTTGGTCCTGAGAGTCCAGGGAGAACATTTTGAGAAAAGGCAGTCATGGAAGGGACTTCCTCAAGGCTCCGTCCTCAGTCCCCTTCTTTATAATTTGTACACTGTGGATATTGGCTCCTGCCTTAACAATAACTGTCACATTTTACAGTATGCAGATGACCTAGCTCTGTATGTGTCAAATTCCTCCATTAAAGACGCAGCGTCATCTCTTTGCCTCTCCCTGGACTCTTTGAATCAATGGCTTTTAAATCACGGTCTGACCTTATCAGCACCTAAAAGTTCGGCAGTGATTTTCTCCCGCAAAAGACTGATCCCACAAGTATCAGTGGATATTTCAGGCAATGTTATCCCTTTAGTTAATAAAGTAAAATTCTTAGGCGTTTTCCTTGACTCAAAATTAAAAGGTACTCAGCATATAAATTTATTAATTCAAAAATGTGAAAAAATAGTTTCGATTTTAAAGGTTCTTGCGGGTGTCTGGTGGGGTGCTCACCCTTATACAATGAAATTGGTTTATAACGCTTTAATTCGCAGCATTTTAGATTATGGAACGTTCCATTTAGTCCCTTGCAACAAGGGTGCCTTGGCTGGGTTAGACAGGATTCAGTCAAAATGTCTTCGGGTCATCACTGGTTGTATGAAGTCTTCTCCCATTAACGCGTTGCAGGTCGAGTGTGCTGAACCACCCCTGGCCTTGAGACGGCAGTATTTAGCTTCCCGTTTTCTGGCTAGGGTAATACCTAGAACCTCACATCCCCTAATAAAACGATTGACTGAACTTGATGCTCTATGCAGAAACTCAAGCTATTGGAAAAATAAAGAACTTCCCCTCATTATTAAAGAATTCCGCCAAATTCAAAATTTAGGAAATCCCATAGACCAGTATTCCACATTACCTCTCTTTAACTTCCCATATGATGTCCTATGTTTTATTCCGAAAATCCTTTTCGACATTGGTATCTTCAAAAACTCGCCTTCGGCGAACTCGAAATTCAACGCGGTGGTGGGAGAACGATGGACTGGTTTCCAAAGGTTTTTCACTGATGCTTCAAAAGTTAGTGATATCGACTACACTGGTGCTGCAGTTTATTATCAAAACTCCAGAATTATTCTGCAATATAGGTGCCCTAAGGAGTCATCTGTGTTTACTGGCGAGTGTGTGGCTCTATTAGAGGCTTGCCTTTTTATAGAGTCACACCACAACATCGAAAAAGCAGTTATTTTCACAGACTCTCTTAGCTGTCTGCAGGCCTTAGTTCAGAATCCCTTCAAAAGTAAATTGCACAGCTCTTTAGTTTTAAAAATTAAAAAATCTTTATTTTCATGTGCTAGCAATCAAAAGGAGGTTCAGTTAGTTTGGATACCTGGTCATTGTGGTATCAAGGGAAATGAGTGCGCTGATGCTTTGGCTAAAGATGCCTGCTCTTCAGCGGTAGCTGATCTCACCCACAATACCCATCAGAGCTATGACCTGCTCAACCTTCCTAAAGTCAGACTTCAATCTGCATGGCAAGAGGAATGGAACATCTCTGGAAGACATAAAGGAAGGTTTTATTATGCAGTCCAACCAGCCATAAAACCTAAACCTTGGTTCTTTCCCCATAAAAAAGTCTCCAAAACGGTTATCTCAGTCCTCTGTCGTATCCGACTAGGTTTTTGTTGCACCCCTGTTTTTCTGCACAAAATTCGCGTTCGTGATTCCTCTCTCTGCGAGTGTGGTTTGGACGAAGGCACTCTGGACCACATTTTCTTTGAATGTAGTAACAACCTCCCTTCTTTGGATTTATATAGTCGCCTCCCCAAATTTAAGATCCCTCTCCCAACTAATTTCCCCTCTCTATTGACTTATTCCTCCCCAGAACTACTGCTGGCGTTGATGATTTTCATCCGCCACAACAACATTAAACTCTAAGCTGTCATGTCTGACTGTGGCATATATATTTTATGTTCTAACAATTATAATGTATATATTTATTTTATCTTTTTGTTTGTTTCAGTCCTATACTAACCCAACAAGATCTACGTCGTGTTCGACCATATCAATCGAGGATCCGACTTTTTTTCTTTATTTTTTTTTTTTCTAAACTTTTACGTTTTATTTATGCACACTTGTTTTTCTAAGTCACTCTTGACACTGGCAGAATAGTCGACATCGTCTTGACTTGCCATAAGAGAAAAATAGAATAGAATAGAATACTTGCATAAAGAATGTGTTTGTCTCCACATTTATCCCTTATTACGCATTGCCGAAAGCAAAAGTGAAAAACAATAGTTGGACAATATCGTAACATTAAAAAAATACCTATTACCATATCTGTTCTGTCTATGGAATCTGCCCATAGATTTACAAGATGGACGGCGATGACGAATGACAGGTAAAATTGGCCATACCCTCTAGACAGGAGAAAAACAATTTGTATGACCATCTATCTCTTTTTTTAATATAGACATTATCTGCCTTACATGAAAGAGATAGACATACAATTCGTTTTCTCTCTTTCTAGGGAGTACGGTCAACTTTGAGTAATTCATAATTTGTGCTCAGTCCATCCTCAAGTCCATGGCTCATGATGGCTCAGCCCATGCTATGAGTCTATGGTTAATTACAAAAAAAGTCCATTGTATAAGTAACCCATAATGTTACCATAAATTACTGGAATATTGGCGTTAATGGCGGGAAAAACATAAAACGACATTTTCCACTTTGATTTATTTTATCTTCATCTTTTATAAACATGGATGGAAAATCAAATAATATTGAAGATATTGATGTTAACAGCCCAGATTTCTACGAAAAAGTACATAATGAAATAGAAACAGATATGGCCCGGATGAAGAAAAGTGTTGAAGTCATTATGAAGTTACGGAGTAAGTTTACACCATAATACAAATTGTAGCATTTGCATTTCGTGATCAAAAAAGGATGAGTGATAACGAATAATGAATGTTGAGAGCTTGAGACAAACGCTCCACAAAAAAAAAATAAGGTGCAGCATAAGCACTATTAATTGTGTTAAGTTATTTAGTCTCATCCAGCTTTATATAGTAAACTGGCAGCTGACTAACTAAAAGGTAGACTGACCAATATGATCTAAATATTTTAATTGAAACAAATGTCGCACTTATTGGTTAACGACTATTTTGATTACTAGTCTCTAAAATAATGTCCAAATGTTAAACTTATTCGATCTTACTACAAAAAAGTTAAACATCTGTTGAACACTTATCTAAAAAAACTGACAACGTCAAAACGGCATTTATTTAAGGGTCATTTTGCGGTATGTTTTTTGTGGTATGACAGATTGAATTTAATATTTCCGCGCTGAGATATCCGATGAAAATCTAACAGAGCGCTTTTTATTCACTTGGTGTTATTGAAAACAGATACCTATATGTTCTACTAAGTACCTAGCCATTTGGGTGTTTAGCAGAGCCCAGACATGAAAGCCATCGGCAACTTAAAATCCGTGTTTAGTTATTAGTGTGGTAGTATTATGGTAGTCTAGTGTTGTGTCGTAGAGTACCCTTCTTTTATTAGCCTATCCTGTCTTACGCCTGGGCAAAGCAAAGGCCTCACTCAATTGCTTCCAAGAGCTCTTCGCCTGTACATCTTAAGCAGCACCCGTGACATGCATCCAGATCGTCTCGCCACCTCTTCTAAGGCTAATCTGCGTAACCGTAACGACATCCATCTCCTAGTGCACACTGCTTTGGGATTTATGCTGAGCGGTCAAATATTATGCATGGTGCCGTAACTGGTCGCGGGACTGTACGGATTACCGTGACCCCGGTACGTAAAGGGCTATTGAAGGACACCGTGGATTTTAGTCAGTACGAGTCTGACAGTTCCTCCTGCTCTGCCCTGGGTGGGAGGACTCATGTGATGATTTTACCACGTAAAAAAAAATGGTGCCGTAACTAGCCTCTATGCGCCCAGTGCCAACTTATTTAACTGCACCCAGGTCTGGCCATTCCTGCGCCTCTCCAAGGGCTGCGTCTTGTGCCTAGGCACCGTTGACTTGACACACCCCTATTTTTGGCACTGCGGCTGACGTACATACCTGTTTCATGTTATTGTTTTTAGTGGAAGCTGCAGAAATAGAAGTAGAACAAGCAGCTTTATTCCACGCTGAACTCTGGTACGATTTGCTAGAAATTGAGAACGACGCGGACGAAAATATCGGAAATGAAGCGTATGAACAAACAGAGGAGAATACACAAGATACTGAAGATACTAATGAAAATAATATATAAATACTTTACATGCTACCGATTAAATTAACTAAGTTGTAGTTAATAATGTTTCCTGTTTTGTTAACTTTGTCTCATCTATTTGCCTATTTAGTGTTAAATATATCCGTAGTAGGTAAATAAACTAAATGAATATAAAATGTTTTAGGTAATTCTAAAGCAGTTACAGTTATTAGGTACCTTGTTATCTCATAGTAAGTTATATTAACCCTGTATAGACTGTTAAAATAAATAGGTATAATAAAAACCTACATATTCGTACACAGGTTGTTTACATAGTTTTGAATACAATTTTAATTAACGCGTTGCCACGGTGGTATTCTAATCATAAAACCGTTTTCCTATAGTTTATCCTGGACATGATTATTCTGGTGTGGTTCCGTATCTATTGGTGCAATGTATGGTCAATAAATGCATAAATCCTTAATTTTGAAAAAATAAAATAAGTTTGCCATATTGGTAATGTTTTTATTTCCCGGAATTTGATCCTTGCTACAGATATTTTCGGATGATTTAATACAGCCTACAGCATGTTTAGTTTTTCAAAATCCTCGAGTTAGATACCTGGACAGGATATTAATGTTTCAAAAATCTAATGATGCAGTTTAATTTTCATCTAAATGGAATTCGGTTTTAGCTATCCACGAGTAGTTGGAAGATACCCCTCAAAAACCCCTTCTGAATAATAATAAAATATTGTATGGTTAACGATTATAACGGGCCATGAAATGAGTACATACAAAACTTAGATGAGAATTCTCTGTTGCCGTAATGGTATTCTGATAAACAAATTAGTTTCCTGTAGCCAAACTTAAACGTGGTCGCTGTGAAGCGGTTCCGTATATGAATTGCGTGATTACACATGAGCTGCGTTTGTTATATTAGAATTAAACGGTACAGTTATTCCTAGTGCAGGCGCAGGAGTTTAACAGTCAGAGTTTGAGTGAAGGGCACGAGCACTTCGCCTCGCCAAACTTGCCCGCGCTTCTCGCTCCCATTTATCAGCTCACACGCCTATCACCATAACCATCTTGCCTGTATCCCATAATTCATTTGATGTCCGTAGATATGTCTTCTATCCCCATTGATAAGGTAAGAAGGAGTACAAGGAAGCAGTAATCGATGGGCTTTTTGTGACAAACAATAAACGTATTGCGAATGCAATTCGTTACAGTAATCGTAAACTGCAGCGACATTGTCTTCTAATCACACGGTGATACGCCTAATTTAGACTTCAATTTTAAATCAGTAAGGCTCAAGTCACACAGGCAGGACGTGGTGTCTTTTAACTCTAAGTACTTTCATTTCAAGTAAGGTTTTGCGGTGCAAACAAACATAGAAAGAACGAACACGAACACGACAATACAAAGCCTCGCCTGCAACTAACAAGCGCCAATCGCCATCTACAAAAACATATTTTTTCACTTCCTTGCTGTCTATCGTTATCATTAAGTGCCACTGTGACGGTTGCGATTATTTTCTGAAAGAGTGGGGACTTGATAATTTATTAATCTCACAGTGAACCCTAATTCAAACAGTAGACGGTTCATTTTAATTAACTCCCGATAAGTTCAACATAGTTTATAAAGTCAACAATTATAATCCTTCATTTGTGACTTAACTTTAAGTTCGGCAAGATGAATCGTTACTCGTTTTTATTTGTTCTGCTATTGTGTGTTTTGGTAGATTGTAGGAAGAGACACCATCACAATTCAAGAAGATTTGATAAGAAACAGTCCACTCCTCCTCACTGCACGCAAGTCACAAAAGGTGAGTAGCAATAAGTTACTGTTCTTCTTTGTTTTCAGTACCAAAACATTTTTTTTTTTGTGTGAACCTTAACAAGGTTTAATTAAATTACATGTCATGTTGGCAGTATCAATAAATTGCCGTTGCCGTTAATAAATGTAGTCCTTTGGAGTTTTGAAAAATAAAGCGTCGTATCTTCGTCTATTTTGGTTTACATTACAAAAGAAAAATAACCTGTTAATTTACGGTATAATCCGATTTTTTCAGTCAAATTCTTTATTATCATCTCCCAAACAATTATACGCGTTATTTCGTTAGCCTAAGATAAAGGTACTTAGCAAATGAACTTTTCACAATACAAATGAAACGCAAACCTAAATCAATTGAACATTAAAAGTTTTATCAATTTCAATGTAGCCAAATATTTCAGTTGGTAAAATATTTTACGCCAAGTAAAATAAGCTAAATGCCGACAAAAGGTACCTACCTCGAATTCCCCTGTACACGTTAGGGGAATTCATGAGAATCCCTCTGTCGTGTACAGTTGTAGATAGGTACAAACAGGTTAAATTAAACGAGTTCACATTCGTTTCATTTAACTAAGTAGATAAATACAAGAAAATTCGTCAACGGAGCACCAGTTTAAGAAAAATTACCATGAAGTCTTTCAGACCCCGCCATCCCCTTCTAACCTAAACTATCCGAGTCGGGGTACCCTAAGTTGTTTTTACAACAAATAGCTAGTCGGAATAAAATTTTCCCGTCTTTTTTTCTGAAATAACTCATAAATGCCTAAATGACATTACGGTTGGTAATTTTCTGCGGAGTAAAAATTTGGCCAAAAGGCGTACCTATGTACTGGCGTACTAAAATAATTCCAAATAATAATACATGGGTATAAAAAAAAGATTGTAATTTGTTTGGGTAGTGATATTTTGTCAAAATCAATTTTGTCAAAAATTTCAGATCCGACTTTAAAAACAAGAAAACGTTCTTAATGCACTTATTTATGTTTGTTACCCCAGCCCTCCGTCCGTGCCGGTTCTCTGCTGCTTAAACGTTTCTCTCACTGAATTTTAAGACCTATCGGTCTAGGCGGGGAATCCCCAACTTGGATCGGGGAGTCCCCTACTATGCCCGACTTAAAGTCTTTGTAGGCTCAGATTAATGAGTTTGCAGCTAATTAAATTACATTCGAACGGGCTATTTATCACATAATATTTATAGTACTGAAATCTTCATATTTTTCAGATACGGATTACCAGTCTAGATACAAGTACGATTACCCAGTCGCTTATATTCAACCTGGACAACATGAGGCTTATCAACAAGTAAGTGAAGTTTTACAACTTTTTTCTGATCATATCTATTAGGTTACCATTGAGCATGTAAGTACCGCCGCCCATACTGATGCCGCCAGCTATGCTGTTTCCTGAAATAAAATTGATAGTCTCTTTATTTTTAAATGATTTAATGGTGACACCTTTTTAATATATTTCCAGCTATTCTGCGTGAACCCGCCCACGTTGAATAAGGCAGTGACAGTTGTATGTGACTGGGCAGCGCCTCCTCAAGTCCAGTTCACCTTGGGTGACGAGTACATGCATGTGGTGCGTCAGGACCCCACCGGTCGCTACCTTGGTAATGCTGTTATCACCACCTACCAATTATGCAATCATCAGCTTCACAACAACAGTATTACCAGATCCGAGCCAGACGTGAAAGTCACCGCTGTGTAATGGAAACTTGATCAAAGTTGAATAAATAAACTTCTTTTATAACTTTTGAATCATTTTTTGGGTACCGTACCTGAAAAAAATCCTGGTAGGAATACTTCGCTGTTTGTCTGTCAAAACGCTTTTTCTCAGGAACGCGTGGAGTTATCCAGTTGATAGCAAATGCGTAGATCTACGGTTCTTAAGAGCTCTATAAAAAATCAACAAGATCCTCAGCCAACGCAGTTAAACAATTAGAATAACCATTTAGGCATGCAGCATAAATGGCTGTACCTACCTACGAGTATTTGGCATAAAGTAATATCTTACAGCAGCTTACAGCACATTAAATAAAAAGTCAGAAAATTGATAAATTGTTTTTCTTAGATTTTCTTTGGAAAGAAATATTCGTACCACGTGCAGGATTCGAACCCGTGACCTTCGGATTCAGTACATCATCCGACGCTCTTTCCAACCGAGCCAGCGGGGTTTTTCCCTGTAGCGTCGAATTCTTCAGTCCATTTCTAACGTCTCAAGGTGTCAACCTACAATGTTAAGTTTGTTTTTGTGAAAAATTATTATCAACTACCTATGGAACGCTTCATGCACTCCAACATCCATTTCGCCAGATTTTTTCTTAAATAACATACCTTGTACCTCCTTCAAATTGAATATACCAAAGTATACGACAATGTAAAACGTGCTGAAACTTACGCAGTTTTTAATTTTGACTATGAAATAGCAGTGTCAATGAAGAAGAACTACATTGACTACAATCATGACATTTCCGTTGTTAAACTTATGAATAAAAACTGTTCCATTTGAAACACCTTACTTGTTGAAACGAAAGGTTTGCTTCAAGGTTCGATATTGAGTCAATTTTTGTTTTTATTCATCAGAATATTCATCTAGTCACGATCAAGGAGCTCTCTCTCCTAACGTACCATAAAAACAGTATTTGTCGTTGCTCTACCTATCCATCTACAAAGACCCTTTTCCTCAGGGACGCGTGGACATTATGCAGCTTAAAATAAATATATAATACTTAAGTTTGCAATCCTTTGGAGCATCAAACTTCTATGACAGAGCCGTTTATATTATCTTTTGATTATTTTCTTTTTTTTGGTGCCGACTATTTTAACGCTCGCAAAGTAAGTATAGCCCAAATGATATTTCAGTACGACCCAGAATATTGAAATTTGAAAGAATATTGAGATTTGAAGAAATGAGAAAGTAACACAAATCAGAGAATAAAAAAACACTACAAACACCTTTTTACTTACAATATCATTGACTACAAATGTTTATTTTTAATTAATTTTTAAACAAGTTGGTACGGAATCCTCGGCTGCGTGTCTAACAATTTTTAAGAAATATACTTATTACAAAATAGTAATTACTGAATTTAGAACTTCCTACTATTGTATGTAATATTGTCATAGCGTGCAGTATTCTACTCGTCACACATACCATAGTCTACATTTGATACCAGTAAGGAGTTATTTGTGAAGAATTATGTAATCCTCTATTGTGTAGCAGCGACCAACTTGGACTTACAATGGTCCAAATTGTATTAAATTGTATTGGTCTCAGAACCAAATATCAGATCAATCTGTCAACAGGAAGGGATTCAAACAATCACTAAAAGACCCAAACAAACAATTAGAGCAAGCTAAACACGCGGAGTAGTAAAATATGTAGGTACCTACACTACAAAATTTGTGCACTTCCCTCAAAATTGTGACTCTAATCACTTCGAATAGGTACTGAAATCCTATTTACGGATGCATCATAATGATAGACCGTACTACATTAATAACAATTTCACATGGTCTGAATCAATTATTTCTAAACTACAGAAGTTGCATCAGTGCAGCACTCGCAGGAGACAATGTACAGCATTGTAACTTATTACAGCCTAGCATTCATACTGTTTATTATAAGCGGTTGTAGTGGTAAAAATGCGACATTCAATGATGAAATGATAATGGTTTATGAATACGGTGGGTTTGTATTTTAATTGTCACCTGGGGAGAGGACAGCGTCCACATCACGACCCAGCCGCCCCGGAGGCGCCTACGGCAACTGACGTCGTGAGACGATTTCCGGCCACCGCAGGCGCAGGCATGCGGACGGCGAGTATGGGCGACTCGCTGTATGAATTGGTCCATGCCCGGGTCGACGGTCCCGCGCGTCTCAAAGGCTGTCAGCAATCAGACGGGGCCTTCACTGAGGGCCAAAGCCTGTCTGGGTCGCGGGTCTGTCTAAACAGGTAACCGTGACCCTGAAAGGTAAAGGGCTATTGAAGGAACACCGTGGATTTTAGTCTGTACGAGTCTGACAGTCCCTCCCGTCCTACCCAGAGCAGCAGGACTCATATTTGATGAGTGAGTTTACTACGATAAAGAAGACCGCTCTTGAACATCATTCAAGGACAATATGTTAACAGTTTAATTTCATTTAAAGGATTTCGTGTTAAAGGCGAGGTTCCATCATTCTCGCTGAGCGGTTATATTCCACCATTCATGCCAATTTATACGCTTAATTTAACGGTAAGTGAGTTTGTCTATTTTACCTTGCCAATATTCTCAGTAATCCGTGATTCTTTACACAGTAGTTATTTCACTGTTTTGCTGTCTACGAGTATCTACTACTAACTTAATCGTTGTTATATTATAATGATATAATAAATACGAAAGTTTGGTAGGATGGAAGAATGCATGTTTATTAGATACTCTTTCACGCAAAAACTAAGTACTAAATATATATTTATAGTTAACTAAGAAATACATAAGTACTATGAAACAGTTATCAGCTTAAATACAGACAAAAAAAAACCTATAATAAGTACATACATAATACATTTAAAAACTAAAATTAAAAGTAAAATATTTACAAAAATGACTAAATAAAAACGAAGTACTAAACGGATTTAGATGATTGGCAGAAATCTATATCTATACTAATCTATACTAATATTATAAAAAGGAAACCTTTGTATTTTTGTATGTTTGTATTGAATAGGCTCAAAAACTACTGGACCGATTTCAAAATTTCTATCACCATTACTTAGAGGGATTCTTCCGAATCCGTATAGGCTAAATATCCCGGGAAATAGATATATCTAATAACATAGCTTAAGCACCCAGTCTGCTGAGCAAAGGCGAGCGATGCTTTGAGGGAGACTCCGATATTCAATTACTAGGATAGCATGAGTTTACAGGATATAAAAGAAAAGTGTTAAATGTAGACAATTGTTGTATAGAAAGAATTTTTTGATGAGTGCTGTTTGGGGGAGACGCCATCTGTCATTCGTTTGAATTTTTTTAACGTATTTTTTTTTACGACTTTTTGAAGATGGCTACTGGTAGCTTAGTTACCACAGACGATAGAATAGATATTTTTATTCTGAAAGCTGTAGTTACCATTGAGTGGTTTGCGTTGGGGGAGGTTGCAATACTTCAGGACTAGGGAATCATAGGTTTAAAGAGTTTTACCACATTCCTAAGCAACAGAAAACTGGTGATGGCAATGTACCATCCGCTTGAATTTTATTAAAATCTTTGATTTTACTGTTGTTCCTCTAGCCTACCTTTTGCTATTTTTTATATTTTTTAAATGTTTTTTTCTTTTTTTGTGTTTGTTACTACTACTTACTAATTATATTTTTAATATATAAAATATAATAAGTGAAATGAAACTAATGAATAAAGGACATTTTATAAACATTTTGAGCTATGAAGTAAATTTAACCTTTAAGGGGGTGAAAAGGGGGAATCAAGAAAGTACGTAACCCACGCGGACGAAGTCGCGGGCAAAGTGCTAGTAGTTTATAACTTGGATTAAGACAGGTAGGTAGTTCTGTTCCCGTGGAATAACTCAGAAATTGTACAGACGCTAGCAAACTTTTTCAATATTTTTTTCTTTAATACATTATCAACTTTATCAATACTTAGTAGAAGGTACTCGTACATGTTCGATTGGTAAAATTTGACAGACTGGAGTAAGTGCTGGTCTCTGTACCTACTTACATGCTCACCCCGCTGCTCAGCTCCTATGAGTCGTAGCGTGATGTAATTATAACCTATTATTAAACCTTCCTCGATAAATGAACTACCGAACACAAAAAAAAAACAATTCGAACCAGTACTTCTTGAGATTAGCGCGTTGAAACAAACAAACTCTTCAGCTTTATAGTATTACTAGCTGTACCCTGCCACGCTTCGCTGTGGCACAAAAAAACAGATTTTTCGCGGTCGCGGATAATGTGACTTATGCAAAAAATAGATAAAAACAATCCTTGATGCGGATTATATATCATGCTAAAATTTCAGCTCAATCGATGCAGAACTTTTTCAGTTTTTGAAGCGTACACAAACAAACATAACATTTTTATATATACAGATATAAGATAAGATGTATAGATAGAAAGTTAGATTAGTATAGATAATAACTAACTTTTTGACTGTAACATATCTATATATATAAGAGGAGAACTGACTGACTGACATATCAACGTACAGCCGAAACTACTGGGGCTAGGAATGTGAAATTTTGCACACGGCTTCCTATTATAATGTAGGGGAGCACTAAGAAGGGGTTTTTGGAAATTTAACCTTTAAGGGGGTGAAAAGGGGGAATTAGGAAAGCACGTAACCCACGCGGACGAAGTCGCACGCAAAGTGCTAGTGTAAAATAAAGAACAAACATAACGTATTAACTTTATTATGATTTTTTCCTTTTTAGCATCCGCGAACCGATTTGGAAAAACGATTCACGTATCTCAGAGTGGAATACATCAGCCCCATGTCAGAAGTAAGAATAAATTATGATCCAGCACGATTGTTGATGACATTTCACGTGCCTTTTCCAATGGTCGCAATACGATACGGCGTTGTTGGTTACTCCATCAAACCTGGCCGAAATTGGACATCATGGACAGAACGACGATACTTAAGACGAATCTTTAAACATTTACCTAAGTATCGTTACCTGTAGCTGTAATGTTCAAATGTTTGATAGAACTATGAAAACAGCTTAGCTTTATAACTCGGACATCGGGATTTAATTTGTAAAACCTACTAGGTTAAGTCGTACCTAAAAAGTAAATCTCTAAGCAGTAAAAAAATGTTCTTTATTTAGTTTTTACTACAGAAGACGTGCTTATTAGAAAAGGCCACCTTACTACCTTCAATATTTGAATATGAATTCAGGTTGAGGCAATAATGTCGTCTGGATCAATCAGTAGCAACCAGGTCTTAGTGGATTATAATTATATGGAACATCTTGAATGAATGGAAAAGCAATCAAAATTGTGTTTTTGCCGTCAAACACGAGGAGTTCCCAATTAGGGGCCGTATTACGACGTCTTTAAGAGGCCTCTTACAGTCCACTAGCGCCGCCAATCGAAAAAATGACATAACTCGTAAATAGAATCAAAAATACAAAATGTGGTCTGTAATTACTGTAGAAAAGGCAATAACGTAATTTTATAACACATTGTCAACACTTGAAATATAGCTGTTTAGCTAAATCGTGCATTCTAAACATAAACGGCCGTTTTTGTTATTGGCGCCGCTAGTGGACTGTAAGAGGCCTCTTAAACCAAGCTTGTTCCATTGAGTGAAAGAGACAGAGCTGTACAAGTCGTCTAGCGCCACCTCGTCATAATACGGCCGCTGGAACCAATAATGGGTAGGTATAGAATCAGGTCGTGTCTATCATGATAGTGCATTTAAATTATAAACTGCACGTTAAATTCTAGCTCTGCACGAATGTTGGAAATTAACCTCCTCTCCCGTTCCACACAAAAAAAAACTGGCCAAGTGCATTTTGGACTTCGTACAATGAAGACGTACTTACATTGTATGTTAATAGAATGAATAGGGTAGTTTACTGCATAAATAAAAAGAAAATCTGTTTAGTCCGTTAGTTGGAGTATTGAAAAATGAACACGTAAGTAGGTATATTTTGTTTTTTAAATCAATGAACATAAATTTATAAGTCATAACGCCTGTAAAATTATACCAATCGAGTGACATTTTATGATTTTTCAGAAGCGTATCTTCGTGAACTCTAGTTTAAATAACAAAAGAAAAAATACGGGTCAAATATTTTTTGATAGGTAATCTATCTATTGAATTATTATTATTATTTTGAGTAAAATAGCCTATTAACCGTAACTGAAAAAGATTTACCTATCCTATACGCAAACATAAGATTTGAGTATTTTATATTAGTTTCACCTTGATACCTGCGAGCTGCTTTCCTTAGAAAACGGGTCTTGACCGACGAACTGACAGACGAACGGACAGACAACAAAATGATCCCATAAGGGTTTCGTTTTTTCCTTTGAGATACGGTACCCTAAAAAGCTAAAGTATGAATATGATACAGATGATTTTATTAACCTTTGCAACATGCATACTTACCTACTTACTTTATTATAGCATCTTTGTAATTTCACGTGTTCTAAATCAATTAATTCCCAATCACAGAAAGTTATAAGTACAGTACTAACAAGTAACCATGTACGACATTGGATTATTATTGTTGATTTTTAATGGATATTGTGGTGGATATACTCATAAATTTGATGATAAAAAAGCAGAAGATAGTAATTTAAAAAGATTTACACATACTTTTGAATATGGTGGGTTTGTGATTTGTATAGAAGTTTATTTAAACAAGGTCTTTCAACTAAATACCTGCAAGTATGCGATGATGCATGTGGGGATTGAATTCGCGACACGCATCGCATAGCCAACCGCTCAGCCACTGCGCCAGTCATTGATTATAACCTTGTTTTTTAGTTTCGTTAATTTAATCGTTTGATGGTGTATATCGGATACTTGGTTCTGTACCTATACATATCCGTATGGTTTTGTGTTTGTTTGTTTTTTTGGAGAAAAGTAAACTCGTGAACAAAAGCATGGAATCACTAAATCCTATTCCGCACGATCTTGAGTAGGTAGGGGAACAGTGTATAAGACGGGGACGCGGGGTGTGATGGGAAATCACACACTTAAGGCAAACTTTACACAATACTAATGTAGCGCAAACGCCAAAAGTAGCAAAAGCGCCAACGCCATTTGTTGATAGCCGCTTGCAAATGACGTCCTGAAGGCGCTTGCGCTACGTTAGTGTTGTGTTAAATATTCCTAAAGACTGTATGTCCCCATTATACGTCGCGTCCCCGTCTTATACACTGTTCCCCTACTAAATATCGAGTTAAGAGTAATAAAAATGGTACCGTTTTAAAGGTTTAACTGTTAACTATAAAATCTTTAAATTGGTACCAAATTCATTCGAATCTCGCCATTATTTAAAAAGCTATGTCGTTTCAATACCAAGTACCAATAATTCTGGTTTGGATGCACGAGGCTGGATGACTATTGTCACGCGAAATCGTGGGATTTCACAGAGTAACGTCTGATGTTATTACTTTGTCTAAAGGTCTGGTTTAATTATGTCTGTCTAAAGGTGAACATATCGAAGGCGAGGTGGAATCTGTCAAATTTTTTGGAGAAATTGAACGTTATCAAAGTATATTCACGCGAAATGTAACAGTAAGTAAGCGTTTTATTTTTCGATAAAGGCGAAGATTACGACTAGGTGAGGACCACTAGACATAAATGTCCAAATATTATGATTTAGCTACATATAGCTGAACCGTGCCCACTGCAGAAGGGTGCATGCAGAAGGGTGCAAAACGTCAGTTATTATTTAAACTGAACAGTGCGGTTATTTGGGGGTAGTAAAATACAACTACTTTTTTTTCCCCAGGGCAGAGCGGGAGGGCCTGTCAGACTCGTACTGATTAAAATCCACGGTGTCCTTCAATAGCCCTTTACGTTCCGGGGTCGCTGCAGGCTTTGGCCCTCTAGAGGGGGGCCCCGTTACATTGCTGACAAAAAAAAATACGACTACTTACGACAGTTATTCCCGGTACCTACCTACGTTAAAAAAGCGCTGAAAGCAGTTAACTTAACTTACTTACTTACAAAAAAACATAATTGAAAGTGAGAGTCAAAATGGCGGGTGTACCTCAATGAATCAAATCCTCATAGGTATCAAAGAATTTACCAAAACTGTACTATTTAGTTCCTTGTAACTTGACTCAATTATTGTACGAGCGCTTTATTAACGTGCAATAAAAAAGCCCTGAATTAAAAAAAAAAAACACTTTGTGGACGAATAATAGAAAAAAAAACAATTACGTTTACCTACTAGAAATTCACGTGAATTGTGTGAGTGAATCATTACTAATATAACTTAATGGCTATTTTAGATCAGTTGACGTGAACACAGGGGAAATGGGAATGCATTTGTTCTATTTCAGTGCTTTTTACCGCATGTTATCATAACGCTTGTACGAATGGTTGGTTGCTGGAGAGGGGTCAGGTGCCAAGATTACCAGATACCTACTGCTACTCTCAGAAAATACAACGCCCCCGACTATCAAGATTAATTACTAATTCTACTCAACGCTTTTTTTTAGCCCGGTCGACCAGATGTCGAAAAGCGATTCACTTATCTCGCTGTGCACTATTTAAGCTTCGTGTCTCCTGTGGAAATATACTTTAATGATACCACGAACATTTTATCGTTCTATATAAAATATCCATATATGCCTATACTGTATGGTGTTAATGGTTTCTCTAACAAACGTTCTCGCACCAGATTACGTGTGGAGTTTAAGGCGAAAATCATCCAGAAATCCAAAAGAAATATACTTTGAGAAGGCATACATAACACCAACCCGTTGGTTCGGTGCCCACTACCTAATTTTACGAAATATTGAGGAAGGTTTGCAATATCTCTTTAAGTAACACAAAATATAATTATGGTAATTTAATATAAAAACTTTATTTTCACTATTGCCGACCAACAAGAGTTAAGTCGTCAATTGTAAAAAAAAATCAAAATAATAAAGTGAATTTTCAATTTTTGAAGGTCAAAAATATTTCAAGATTATTAACACTTTTTGCGTAAACATTATCGATACATAGTAAATACTATTATTATTTAAGTTTATGGTGCGTTAGTCGTGCGTGCGCATGTTGATGTCGTCGTGTCTCTCGCGCTCTGTCTCGCGGTGGTCGCCGGACACGCGCGCGCCGGCTGACGTGCCTGCCTCGTCGTGCTCGCGCTTGCCAGGCGAGTGCGGCGCCGAGGGAGCCGACTGCACCAACCGCCCCATCAGACTCGCGCTCTTATCCTTGCGGGGCCGGGTCCACTCGTGCGAAAGCACCCGGTCTAGCGTAAGGCGCAGTGTGATGTCAGGTTCCAGAATGTGCCGCACGATCGACTTGGCCGCCGCCGATACTGTATCACGGATCCTGGATCTAAAAACCCAGTTGCGCGACATTTGGTCCTTCAGTAACTTGCGCAAGTTAGAATCATCGAACGGCATGGAAGCGTTCAGCATTATGAATAGGATAATTCCGAGAGACCACACATCAGCTAGCTTGGGATTGTAGGGCGTACCGCTCACCACCTCAGGGGCGGCGTACGCAGCGGACCCACAATACGTCTGGCTGAGTACACGTCGATTTTCGCCGTCCGTGCAGAATCTAGCGAATCCAAAATCCGCTAACTTCACATTGAAACGTCTAGATAGCAAGATGTTCTCACATTTCAAATCGCGATGTGCTATATTTTTGCTGTGAAGGTATTGCAGACCGCTAGCCATTTGTCTAAACCAGAGCTTCGCCTGGTTTTCCGGCACAACTCCATTCCGTTTTATGAAATCCAACAGATCGCCGTTGTCAGCATAACGCATAAAGATAAACACTCTCGGTCCACGTTGTAAAATACTGTGCACTTGAATGATATGGGGATTCTCGATCTTTGTTAGTATATCAAGTTCACGAGGAAAAAACTTTTCTAAAAAATCCCGAGGTGCTTTTTCTTTATCGAAGATCTTGCACGCAAGGTGCATCCGCTTCGGGCTGGCCGCATCACAATACTCAGCCAGGTGGACGGTGGCATATGATCCTTGCCCGATTTTCTTGCCGATGAGATAGCCTCGTTGTTCCAAGGCATTCACCTCGGAGCTTCGAGGACTGAGGCGCTCAGCCATTGAGCTCTATCGACTTTATCCTAACCCGTTTAGGATACATTGGACATCTCACTACTCACGTATGTCCAAGGTTTCAGTGATCCTCCTGTCAAAATGTTAGCTTTTCGATTGATAATATCTTTCAACACAACGCTCATGAAAGAGAGTAAAATCAATATAATAATAATAAATCGTCAATAGCACGCACAAAATTTTGTAAAAATATTACGACATCACAAAGAATTTGGATATAAAAAACGCTTTTACTAGTAAGAAATCTTCCAAAAAGACGTATTTGCTACATTTATGTCATTTTTTCCTTTGTTTCTAAAATTAAAACTATATTTTTTCAGAAAAGCCAACATTAAATACTTTACAAAAAGATTTTATTGAATGAATAATAAGTACAAACATTAATTATCAATTAATGTTTGTTATTTTGTTTCACGAGGTAAAGTGTGCTGCATTCATTATGCGCATGCTGTTTTCTTGTAAGTAGTATTAAAGAATACCAAAAAAAGAAAGTGCTTTGCGCTTTCAAACATTACCTATCCTACCTACCATTACAGCCATAGCTATTACTGTTGAGATAGCAATAACTATACAGGAAGATGACACTAAACGTAATCTAAAATTCAACAATTAACTCGGTCTAAAATACTAAAATAGTTCGTTAAGAAGTTATCGAACTTTTAAGTTTTTCGACAATATTTCACCTCCTCTTCCCCATAAACTTCTCGTTTTGAAAATTTACGATATTTTAGAAGATACTTAAATTTTGTTTACCATCGAATTTTAATTTATTATAATAATACAATGTATAATTATATCTAATTAAATTACCTATAGCTTTCTGAAGTCTCATCCTCCTCCATTATTTAGTACAGATGCCAGCAGATCAAGATATCCACCCGAAACTGTCAAATGGTTGAAAATCTATAGAATAACAGATTGTGGTAGCTTGATGTACTGGCGTCTGTACTCACCTAGTAAATCAGTTCCTCCAATCACATAAAAGGATGAATATAAGTACATTCAAGTTGTCTCTTTATTTTATTCATACATCATAATTATCAAGAAACCCGGGGGTCGCGGGACCAAGGGATTACCGTGACCCCGGTACGTAAAGGGCTATTGAGGGACACCGTGGATTTTAGTCAGTACAAGTCTGACAGTCCCTCCCGCCCTGCCCTGGGTGGGAGGACTCATTTGATGATTTTACCACGATAAAAAAAAAAAGATCAAGATACCAGGGGGGTTTAATTTATTTCCGGGGATTTTTTTCCCTATTTTGGTCGTGCACGCTGCAATCGCGATGGGAAGACAACTCTTTGAGAAGTGGCTGGAAAGACGCCACGGCGTCCTCACTTTCCACTTGACGCCGGTCCTCACCGAACACGGGGGTATCGAAAAGTTCCTGTGTCTAATTGGGAAGGAAGAAACTCCTAGTTATCAAAATGGCGAGGATCACCCAGAGGACACGGTGGGGCATACAGAGGAGAAGAGAGGATTGTGCAGGACTCACGTTCGTAAATCCTGCACCGTCCTCTGTCCTCCTCCGTCCTCACCTCTTGCGCACTGCATTGGTCGAGGCCATGCTGCGGGGCGACACGGAAATGGAAGCGTCGCCTCCTTCTGCGAAGCAGTCATATCGAAGGAAGAGGCGGGCACCGTGAGGGAGACAACAGCCTCCACTTTACGGCATTAGGTGTCGTGAAGCGATTTCCGGCGAGTAATGGTTAACTTGCCGTCACTGAGCCCGCAAACTTTTGACTGCGCCTTCCCTAGCCAACTGATAGATAAAATTGGCCCTCTATAAAGAAAGTAAAAGTATTATTTATATAGAATTAAAAGAAAATCATTATTTTCTCTTTCTAGAGAGTATGATCAACTTTAGGCATCTCTTGCTCAGTCCATCCCATAGATCTATGTGGAAGCAAACTGTCATGTGTCATTTTTATGTCATTTCAACGTCAATGTCTTCTGTCAATCTCTGTCTGTCACTGTTGATTTATTTTTTGTGAACTGAGCCAACAAAAGTAGGCGTTTTGTGTTGGTAAACTCATTATTTATATGTATTATTTTATATTTGAAGAATAGTTAGCCAGTACAATTTTTCTTATTATAACACAACACTATCAAGATGATGAACCAATATATAAAAGAGTTAGAACAAGTAAGTACCATTTTGTATTTATTGTTTCTATAAGTGATAGTTCATTATAGATTAAGATTTAATTTCTTAAAAATGTAATAAATCTTGTAAATATTGTGATTTTGTAGGACCCATTCGACCCTGATGAATTTGTGGAAAGAATGGTGAGAAGGTGCATGCAGGAGTCTCGTTTGAAGGATGATCAATTTGATCCTGAAATGATTCATGACATTTTTACACAAGCCATTCAGGATCTGAAGGTTTGTATGATGATTTATTTTGTATAACTGTCATTGTTAAAGTTCTCAGAAAAGAAGTGCTTCATAAATATAATTTCAGACAAAATAAGTCCACCACTGGACAAGCCTTATATAGGAACTAGCTGTTCCCCGCGGTTTCACCCGCTGGTCGTCTCCTTTTGGTCATAGCGTGATGTTATATAACCTTCCTCTATAAATGAACTAACCAACACAAAAATTAATTTTCAATGTGAATCTGTAGTTCCTGAGATTAGCAAATCACAAACACACCATTTTATATCTATAGTAAACATTAATCATTATGTTTAATGAAAAACTTAATAGCTTGGTATTGAAAAATATTTCCTAGTTTTCACTATAGGAAGGTAATATCTGTTGAGTAATTTTATTTAATGTGAGCGTCAAGCTTATTAACTGGATTAAAATATAATTTCGTAAACTCTGTCAGGTTCTGCAAGAGAGACAAGAAAGAAAATGTGCTAGACTGGAACAATCTGTACAGGAAGAGGAAAAACTGTATGGTGCTAAGCTGGCTGAAATTATGGATCAACATACTGTAAGTAATATTAAACTACTGCAGAACGGCAATGGATAGTAGTTTTGCACGGCTGTTTGGTTGTTTGCACACACACAACACCAACACAATTAATTTTGGCAATTCTAAGATATTTCTGCCTGCTTATTTACAGATGTAAAACATTATTATTAAGATACTGATTGAAAATGTTTTGTTTTTTTTTTTTCTTTTATTGAAAAATAAGGACCTGAAAGTTTGTAGGAAACAAAGTTCAGCATACATTATGCACTCTTTAAGGCCCATGTGATATGGCTAGAGCCTACTCCTAAGTTTTGAACACAAATCCAAACTTAGTGGCTACCACAAAAAAAATTCTTAGTAGAAATATCAAAAAGATCTGATTTATCTATATCTATTTTCCAGCATTGTGTAGGTGTATTCAGCGCCTTAGATGAGCGTATGTCACGTTGCGGAGGACGTGCTCTGGACGTGGGCGAGAAGCTGGGAGCTGCGCGTGCGCCACGAGCGAGAGCGGCGGCCGCCAGGGACCTACTCTCACATCTATCACATTTCCTAAGCCCTGGGCCTGTCCTCATTGATCTGTTCAATGATGCGAGCAAGGTTTGTTGACTTTATTACTTGAGTAATATTCCTTTTCAATTATAAATAATAATTAACATTTTACCTGAAGAATTTCCTCTTAGATATATTTATTTTGAAAATAAAAAAAAACCTAGTAACAATAAGTATCCAAAATTCACAGTTGAATGAAGCAGCAGATGTCATACAAAAGCTCCATACGATCGCTCAAGAGTTACCACCTGACAAATTCGAGGTTGCCAAGAAGAAAATAGAAGCCAAATATGACGAGATTGAAAGGAACCTCATTGAGGAGTTTGTTAAGGCCCAGAACCAGGGCAATATGGCCAAGATGAAGGATATAGCGAACATTATGACCAATTTCAAGGGATACTCGCAGTGTGTTGATGCTTTTATTGAGACCAGTCAAATGGTAAGTAAATGAGAATCCAAACATAAAGTTTGACAATCAGAATAATGTTAGAAATAAAAATATCAAATTAGATTTCTAGCTAATTCACCTACCCCGAACTAAAATTTTCCCAATCGCACATAAAACTTCTTGTGTTATAAAGTTGAAAAGCTATTAAAGTCTAACTAATTAAATATTTAAACAAATAATTCCATAAATTTAGTGCCATAGAAAAAAATATTTTGGCAGTGTGCCCCTACAATTATGACACCTTTTTGTTCATTAGTCGGCCACTAGTCTTATGGGCCTAGATTTGTTTAAAAAGCAAATAGACTCCTATATCATATATTTTTGAATAACTTTCAGAACACATTACTCGGCAAGGACATATTCTCAGCAGTCCTACCACTCTGCAAGAAGAACTACACGATCATCAGCAACGTGTTCCCGAACCCGGACCAGGTGATGTCCAAGTTTGTACTCAACATCTTCCTCCTGAAGCTGCAGAAGTACATACAGACAAAGCTGTCTGATAAGAATGATGTCGAGAAGTACTTGAAGAATTTGTATGAAATGTATACTAGGTATGTTGCTATATTATGTTATGTTGGTTTTTAAAAGGTTGTGATTTGTGTTTTACAAGCATAAAACATTGTTTGCTTACTAAAAGAGGGTGTTGTATTATCACAAAATGTTTGCCGCACACTATAATGGTTTATATTGTACCATCGACTTCGAGTTTTGGCCCCGAGGCCCTGACCCACCTCTTCGCATCCATTGCCAACCCGCGCTGATACTATTTCCGACTTGCTCGATAAAAATGTTATTGTGATAGCTCTGCTAATATGCATGATATAATTATATTTTATTTCCTAATAGCATTCAGGAGTCAAGTTGCTTCCTACTATACTAGCGAGCAAAAGTATGGAATCACTAACTCCGATTTTTCGCAATCTTGAGTAAGAAAACTAAACAACTAGTTATTAAGAATAATAAAATTGTACCATTTTAAAGATATAACTGTTAACTTAAAATTGATACCAAAATTCATTCAAATCACGCCGTTATTTAAGGAGATATCCCAGACTTATTCCAAGTAAGTAATTCCATGCTCGCAAGTGTAGACAAAATCGTTTGTTTCCAGTACCCAGCGAGTATGCGACGAGCTAGTTCAGGCTGGTCTAGTGTCCGCCGAGAACAACACGACGACCGGTGATCTTCGCAGAGACGCGCTCGTGAACGGTGCGATGGCGGGCGCCAACGATGGGTACGCGGCATTGGAGACTCGCAGACTGAAGGCAGTCATGTCTAACGCCCTGAACGCGTACTATGCTGAGAAACAGCATGTTAAGAAGCAGATACAAGGTGGCGGGTAAGATTGCTTTTATCTAATTATTAAAAAAAATAAAATTCATTGTCCAACAACGCACAGTTCTATTAATCTAGACGGTCTAGAAGCATGGAATGCACAAATAAACTATTGTAAAAAAAAATTGTGGAAAGTATAAATGTCTCTCGAAAGATGGAGTAGTAATCTCGCATGGAGACCGCACGTAGGTAAACGTAGTGTGTGACGCCCCTCGGCAAGATGGACAGATGACCTGAAGCAGGTAACTGGCAGTGCCTGGATGTAAAAAGCGGGAGATCGTGCGCTGTGAGACTCCTGGGGGAGGTCTATGTCCAGCAGTGAACAGCAATATGCTGAAATAACGAATCCGTTAAAGAGTTGATATTAGTTTACTAAACTTTGTCGTTTTGGTCGATTAAGTAGAATTGTGCATGAACATTGTTGACAATTAAAAAAGTTTTTTTTTTGCTTTTGACTATTCTAATCAGAAGATTAGAATAGTCAAAAGCAAAAAGATTCCTATTCACTCAAACTTTGAAGAGATTTGGATCACGATTGCGCTTTTTTTTATCGTGGTAAAATCAAATCAAATGAGTGGTCCCACCCAGGGCAGGGCGGAAGGGAGTGTCAGACTTGAGTGACTAAAATCCACGGTGTCCTTCAATAGCCCTTTACGTACCGGAGTCACGGTAATTTGTGAGTCCCGCAACCCTGGAGTCCCGCAATCCCGGGTAATTGCGCTAAATTATTTTAAAATTCTCTTCATTGTATCTGCTTTAATTCGACTCTCATTCTTTGCACTTTTGTGCTTGATTACTTCGTTTCGGCATAATACACGATAACCACTCTTGTCATTAATAGAAATAAAACCCAATTTCCTTCCCAACAGTTTTCAAGAACTGAGACGCGACATTCAAGCGGTGATCGGTACTCGCGCGAACATCAACATAGCGCAGATAGAGAACTATGGCGGCGAGACGTTTCTTAGTGAACAACTCGTTCAGAGGATGATCAACGATGCTAAGACGTCTTTCACGAGGTGCAAGACTGTAAGTAATGATTTTACTGTGCAAAAAACTTAAGTGTGAACGCGTCATTACTACTGATTATTTTTTATTATTATAAAACGTTGTCCCACACTAAGAATTTCTCCTGTATTGTGGGTGCGTTTACAAGCATAGAAACTCACAAACACAAAGACAAACACCCAGACCCGGAACAACTACTTGCAGATCAAACAAATATTTTGTTCCGTGCGGTGATCGAACCCGCGACACGCAGCGCAGCAGTCCAGTCGATCAGCCACTGCGCTAAGCATGCCTTCAAAAAATTGAAAAAAAAAAGTTGTGTTGGATCTATTTATCTAGGAAACCTAAGGTTATCATACTTCCTACTTATATTATACAGCCTGTTAGTGTAATCAGTCTTAAACTTGAAACCAGTGGTTTGGTATCACTTACAGAACGTAAATTCAATAAAAAAATAAAACCTTTTTTTTTTCAATAAAGTCTCCATTCTTCCCCAAAATTATTTCACCCTATTACGCAAAGGTAAAGTAGATCAAATAAGCCGCGAGCGCCCGCGCCGCCGCGTCGCCCGCGCCGCCGCGTCGCCCGCGGCGCGGGGAGACTGAGGTATGCGCGGGGCCCGCGCATACCAGTCTGCCGGCAGTGTCGCTATCAAACGCGTGTCTCATAACGTACGCTCGCAGCGCAGCGCACGAGTAACCGCCGCGAGCGCGGCCCCACCGTTAATTTTTCGCGCAAGTGTTAGTGTTTAGTGATTATGTCGTACACAAACGAACAGTGGACCGAAATGGTTCGGGTTTACGCCGCGTCGGGTGATAACCTAACTTACATCTGGACTCGTCACGCAACAAAGGTAGGTATTTTTGCCTGTCCTAAGCCAGGAAAAGTATGAAGGGAAGTTAGTTACATCACAGGTTACCTGTATTTTATTACAATGATGTAGTTAGTTAAAACTTATGTAGGTATGTAGTTAAACGGACGGCGTTAACCTGCCGCACTGGCAGGTTAACGCCCTTTGCAGTGAATACGTAACTCGGGCGCATAGTATCCATGAATTAACGGACGGTGTAGGACAGAAACATTTTTGATTTTTTTAAAGAAAAATTCGTTTATTTATTTTTAAATTCAGACAAACATTTTTATAATTAAATCAACTACCTATGGTTTCAAGGTTAAGACTGATTACACTAACAGGCTGTAAATGTGAAAGTTTGTTTGTATGGATGGATTTCTCTCTCTCTTTCACGCAAAAACTACTGAACGGATTTGGATGAAATTTGGTACACAGATAGTTTATAGCCTGGACTAACGCATAGGTTATTTTTATCCCGATTTTATGTACACGTGGGAATTTTTTTTTTCGAGATGTAGCGGGTGAAACCGCTGGCAGCAGCTAGTATCACATAACGCTACGACCAATAGGAGCGGAGTTTTTTTTTATACGTGTGGAAATCCTCATGGACTTCCTCCGCCTGGGGAAGACGGAGGGGCCTGTCAGACTCGACTGACTAAAACCACACGATGTCCACTACTGCCTTAAGCCGGGGGTTTGGGTCCACTTGCGCAATCACCGCTCCCCGGCAGGCCTTAACCCGACTACAACGCCGGGTCACCGGTGCGACCGTTCCCTAACGGCCGGATCTCTATTCGAGTAGCGACGCAGGACACGTCGCCGCCATCTCGAGCCTGTATCTGGTCGGGCAGCTGACTGTCCCAAGTCAGTCGCCCGCAGGCTACCTCTCACGGAGGTCGCAGATCAGTTTGCACCCGTCGGCGCTCGGTGCGTCTGCTACAGTAGCGGAGATGCACAAACGGGGAACAGCTATAGCTATTTTGAAGTTATCATCTCATATAACGATTTTTTTTCTGTATGATGAAATTCAAAGTGTATATTATAATATTATAATATTAAATTCTTGGAAAATACAGTCCCTGTCTGTATCCAAGAAATATTACGTATAATTGGTTTCTTTATAAAATGACTACAAGATAATGGAGGATTGTAGTCATAACAGATTAGCAAATGCCGAGCCGTCTGCTGTGTTATCTGTTAAAGTGTTTTATGTTTATTAATTTAGATTGTATGTTTAATTGAAGAGAGAATAAATGTTTTTTTTTTTATATTTGCACTTGACCTAAATTACTGATTGAGAATTTTAAATTAGGTTAACAAAGAGGCATTTATTGTACTCATTTGACCTTGAACCGGGTTATGATTAAAATGTCATCAGGTTTTTAGCTTCGCGTTTATTTTACATAATAGTGGCACAACAATGTTGCAGCAACGTGATTTTCTTTTTTTGCGACTATAACAACGTGAAATGTATGTTTAAAAATCACGGTAAAGTTGCCAGAAACTATTGTTGTAACTCTGAAACATGTAACTGAAACTGGTGCACGCGTAGCATGACCAAATCTATCTCTATTCAACCAAGAATAAACAGAGTTATTGTTATTTTGCTTGAATATGGCATGACACGTAGACGACTGGAGAACTATGTTTTAAACATCGCCATGCTTTTTTTTAGCGTGGTAAAATCATCAAATGAGTCCTCCCAACTAGGGCAGGGCGGGAGGGACTGTCAGACTCGTACTGACTAAAATCCACGGTGTCCTTCACTAGCCCTTTATGAACCGGGGTCACGGTAATTCGTAAGTCCCGCGACCCGAAAACATCGCCATGCTTGGATAGAAATCTTACTGCATTTTTTCTATTGTCCCCGTTTCTACGGTGCTATGTGTGCAACTTTTTTTTATCTACTAATCTTTATCATATTTTATTACATACATTATATCACCTTTAAATATCGGTCGATTTTATCCTTCTCCAGTTTTGGCCGTTTCGCGTGATGGCTACCAGGTCCTTCTAGCTTTTGATCACCTTATGATAACTATTATTTTTAGCTGTGCACCGTAAACGAGCTATCAGGGACAACTGTGGCGCTTCTAGAAGTATTGATCCAGCATCTTCTTATTGAACACGTGGACTACGCGCTGGATTTGGGCCTCCAGTCCATTCCTATTGCTGAAAGCAAGTCTCCACCCCAGGTAATTGTAATTGTAATGATAATCTAATTGGGAAGGCGTCAAGTGTGCTGAACCATAAAGTCGCAGGTTCAAGTCCTGGTGGCCATACCGTCTTAAAGCGAGAGTATTTCAACTGTGGGAACGAGATGGCGCTAGACGACTTGTATAGCTCTGTCTCTTTCCCACAGTGCAACTACTCTCGCTTTAAGACGTCATTGTAGCCCTGCCCTGCCCTGCCCTGCTCACAATCGATTTTTTCTTTCCACAAGTAAGCTTACTACATCCGTTTTCCTTGTTTTACCGTACAGCGTACTTGAAGTATGTACATATGGCTATTTTATGGAAAATGAAATAGCGCCTCTAGTGTACATACTACAAACTACACACATCAAAAGTGTCTAGGGATCAACATATATTTTTGCAATAACTTTTCTCCTGATTGATATTAATTAAAAAATTTTTTAAGGATTCATCAAATAAAGTGTTTTCGTTTGTCACAGTAACGATAAACCAAGTCACCTTTGCATTAATAAAGAAATTTGCCATTTTCCTAATAAAGGGATTTTTGACATTTGAACCACTAACACAAAAGTCCGAAAAAAAGACTGAAATAACAGTTTTCTTTAAAATTTTATCTACTATCATGCTATTAATCCTCTATAAAAGAACCTATAGCAATTAGCTTATTGCCAACATTAAAACACCCAATGCTATAATGATCATTATATCATCCAAACGCGTGTTATAATGAATTTCAAAAAAAGAACATTCTCATGCAATGACATTTTTACCACCAGATCGCTAAAATTTTGAAAAAAGAACAATAAATTGTAGACTAATTCGTGATTTCGGATTCTCATCTTATCGTGTTATTTCCCGCCATCTTGAATTTACATAGTTCTGTACAACACCCTATGGTATGAAAATCTTTTATAGAGGATTCACATCATGATTGTAGATAAAGTCTTGTATGCAACTGTTATAATTAGGTATTAAAACACTCATGTGATACTATTATCACACTCGGCTACGCCTCGTGTGATAAACCCACATTCGTGTTTTAATACCCCTGATTATACAACAGTTGCATAAATAACTATTATTGGGTAACTTAAACAATTAATAATCCGTGTTTCTACCGCGAACGCTAACAACACAAGAACATCGGTTTGGCATACTCAAAATGAGTTCATCCAAATCACGCTGTGGAATGGCCGCCCATGTTCGTTGCAACAACAAAAAAAGGTCTTCTTGCGACTGGATACCCTCCATATTCGGCAGAGCTCTTCTCTGTAGCATATCCCATGCATGCTCAATCGGATTCAAGTCTGGCGACTGAGCAGGCCAGGGCAGGACATTGATGTTAGCTGCGGCGAGAGTCTGTCTTACAACTCTTGCGGTGTGCGGTCGTGCATTATCATGCATTAACTGAAATAAGGGACCGATTTGCACTTGTAGAGGAACGATGACGTCTGATACAATCGTCTCAGCATAAATTTGAGCGTTGAGGTTGCCTCTGATCCAAATCAACTCAGTTCTTCCGCCGATCCAAATTCCCGCCCATACCATGATGGTTCCACCACTATAAGGATGGACTTCCTGGCAAGATTTTAATCGCTGTTGGCGTCCAGGGCTTCTCCAGTGTCGTATACGTCTTGTATCCGGTCTCATACCAAAACGAGACTCATCAGAAAAGCACACGAAACGCCATTGTTCTTCTGCCCAATTTCTGTGTTCAAGAGCCCATTGATATCGAATCCTACGATTGTGCATTGCTATAGGTGGTACCCGTAGCGGTCTTCGGGAATGAAGGTTCACTTCATGAAAGCGGTTTCTGACTGTTTGGTCGCTAATTAAGTTCCCTGAAGAGTGATGAAGCCTCACGGCTAACATCATGGCGGTTATTGTTGGAGCTCTTCGAGTTAAGATTTGAATGTATCGGTCTTGTCTCCGTGTGGTGCAGCGATACCGTCCTCCATGGCGCTCAGCCACGGTACCAGTGCTTCGGTAACGTGTCCAAAGTCGAATGATAATACTCTGACTTGTATTCAGAGCTAAAGCCACAGTACGTTGCCGGGAACCAGCTTCTATCATTCCCACGGCTCTGAGCATTTCTTCCCTGCTTAAATGACGTCGCCGCTCCATAATAACGTTGGTTTTAATCAGTAGTAGGGAAACAGTAGCACTAATAATGTCTTCAATGCGTTGTATGTTTTTATAGGGAAAATATTGACAGCTGATTTTCATATTTTACTCGAATTTGATTCACAGTTCCTGATTCAAATTATGAAATGCACCAAAAAGGATCCATATAAATTTATAAAATCATAAATTTATTACAAAGCCACATCTCAATCTCAAGAAATCCGCATAAAAATGCTTGATCCCTAGACACTTTTGATGTGTGTATTTTTCCATCAAAATAACGTCAACGTTTCCGTTTATATTACGGCACAAACACGTGAAAAGTCGTGCTAAGGTCTCTAGATCTTAGAAAAAAAAATTAGGCAATTACTAATTTCCAACTGCTTAGACTAAAACTCATTTTTACAAATTTCAAGAATTCTAACCTGGAATAGTAACGAGCAACAGCCGTCACATGGAGTTAAAATATAAAATAAAAACAGTATAAGACGATAACGTTACTAAACAACCGAAATCATACAAAAATCTGAGATAGAAGTAATAATATTTGGACATTTTTCAGATTTATTTCTTCGATATAGTGAAGCAGGCGAACAAAATTGTCAGAATGTTTGAGGAGCACTACCAGGAATCCGTCCTCACTTGTGTGGCGTAAGTAAACCTATTACTGATAATTAAGATTGAAAATTCAGCATAATTAAAAATAAAAACGTTTTGGAAAATATAAGGGGGGCTACTCACATATCGGGACAGCATAAAGGCCTTTTCAAGTGAGAGCGGTTCCCGCTACCGCCGTGAGTAGCGGTAATATGCACGGTGTGTATTACACTGGGATATTGCTACCCGCGGTAGCGGATACCGCTCTGGTTTGAATAGGCCTTGAATCGGCGTAGGCTTGGTGCTGAAATCTTAAGCCTAGTTGTGCCGAATAGTGCAAATCCGAATATGTGTGTACGCCTACGTAATTTATTGATAAACAAATGTAAGACGTCCAGTAAATTTAATAACTTTTTGATCTTCATTTATGAAATTGTGACTAATTAATATGAGCTTTGGTATGACTCTGAACTCAGTCGCACGCAGCAGTGTTGCCGCTGCAGTGGAGCCGGAATGCATTCTCATATAAACCTATATGGCCTGTTCACGACTAGTGTAAGCGGTGAGTGGTGCGACGAGTGACAGGAATAAGACATTAGTTACCTTGTAAGTACACGAATTCGCCACTGACGACGCCTCGTGATGTGTTTCAAACATTTATATACATTTAATCTTACTGACCACAGCGGCAAGGTCGATATAGAAGGGCGTCAGGACTGCTGTGTGCTGCCGATATCTGATCTCTTTTACTAACATTATTGCTTTTAAAAACTTCCCTATATTTAAAGCCGGCCCTTGGCAACAAGTGGGATAAGTTCCGCCCGACAACGCAGAAGGTAACAAGTAGGAGTAGCAACCCTGTTCAATAAATGTGCAGACGACCACCTATGAAGCTTATCCTGCCCGTTAACAAAATCCATCGCGAGTCTGCCCGACTTTTACCGATCTTCCTAGACCTTAGAGATCGTACGTCGATCGAGACCTAGACGTAGATACATAATAGTTTAGCTTCCCAAATATTACCTAGTTTAGTTTCTTCTTTCATGATAGACCGGTGCATTTTTCATGCGGAAAAAGGTTATTATTTACCTTTTTGCAGTACTGTCCTTAGATCGCTATTTGACCTCGTTTTAAACTCATTACTGTCTGCATTTAATAAGAAATAGAAGACATTAGAAGAGAAGCGAGACGGCACATGTATATGCGCATACGCATGCAGTCATACAATTGTATGATATCGTCCATGTTTGTTGTTGATAGCAGGTCTCCACTGAGATTTCCATGACCGAAAACATTTATCATTATCCTTAACACGAAAAAAAAAGTACAGCATGAGATTATTTCATCATACAATATTTAAATCGAAGTCACAATGCAGTTATAACCGCGAGTCACTAATTTTTTTTTACATAGGCATGTTGACAGCATCTATAAATTGCAAATTTAATTAGTCAGTCAGTAACTTTTGAAAAATAAAAAGGATACGTATTTTTTCTTTTGTTGAATTAATGCATATTTGCAAAGATTATATCTTTCGCATCAAAATTCGACAGTGGGGTCTCGTGACGTCAAAAGAAAGTGAAAACTGCACTTGCTGCAGTGAAATGAAAAAATACGTTTCAAATATTTTTCGATAATCTAACTGGTGAAGACGGACTAATTCGATTTTTTCAGTTATATACGCTTATTTTAGTCGGCAAGACAAATTGGTAATACCCTCACATTCGTCGTCTGCATCACGCCTACAAAATCTTCCCATTCTAATATTCCAACACAATTTCAGTTCATCAGTGAAACAGAACGAGTGCATGCAAAGGAAGACAGCTATCATGGAGCAGCTTGAGAACAAGCTGGACGCTGGACTGGAGCGAGCCATTGTAGCTATTGTCAGCTGGGTCAAGCTGCATCTTCAAACCGAGCAGAAGAAGACTGATTTCAAGCCAGAGGGAGATATCGATACTCTCGCTTCTTCGGTAAGTGGTCTTACAAAACGCTTTATACGAAGCGACGTCGGTTATGGGGACTATCAAATCGATCGCAGCGCGCGATTTGACAGAGATGTGTACTAACTGGGGACAACAGTTACTGTGGAGTGTGTGATTGACGTGGAATCGGGGCTTATGTTTGTCAGAAAGAGCTTGTATGTCCTTTATTATTTTCAGATAAGTTGGATAACACCCTGATGACAACATTCTGTAGTTATTTGTTAATATTATTTATTTTTACTATAAAACATTTTTCTGGGCCGGCCTCGGCTTTGCCGTCCATCTCCAGGCACCCACTGTGTGATGGCCTTCGCCCAGCGGTCAATGTTCATGCGGCTGACGTGACCCGCCCAGTTCCACTTCAGCTTGGCAGCCTTCTTTCGGCCCAGAAAGAGGTGGCGAGATGAGTTGGACTCGTACTGTGAGGGCTGGTTCGAAGAGGCGCTGGACAAGAATACATGGAAAAACTTGAAGGAGGCCTTTGCCCATCAGTGGGACAGTGTAGGCTGATAAAAAAAAAACACATTTTGCTGACCCTACGAAAGTAGTTCGGTACACAATTTTATTATTTGCTGAAAAGCATAGTTTTCTACACAGCTGCCTTGTTGGACTCTGTAGATATAGAAAGTATATTTTTATTGTTCCTACTCTTTCTGCCACCATAAACTTCTTCCTTACTTACTCTTTTACTCTTTTTCTTACTCTCTTTTCGTTACTTACTCTTATTTCATTACCAGGCGTGTCTGGCAGTGGTGTCGTACCTCAATAACGTGATGGACAAGATCCACGGCGGACTGGAAGGTGACAATCTTCACGCCGTTACCTTGGAGCTGGCTGTCAGGCTGCATCGGGTTATATACGAACACTTGCACAACTATCAGTTTAATTCTGCTGGTGAGTTGCACATAACTATGTAATTTTTATTTTACAGAACTAGTCAATCTCCTTGATTATGAAGTGTTTCGTTGGTCTCGTATCTGGAATAGTTTTCCCAGTTACTAAAAATACTGGCAATCCCAACGACTCTAACAAGAGTTCAAAGTGCAAGTATTTGTTTTGTCAAATTATGAAATCTCCTTGAGATAAGGTTTGGGTTCAATTTAGCTCAGAAGTGCAGTTAAGGAGGAGCTCACACCAAAGGAATTGGAACCGAATTCCGAAAGGATGGTGGTCTGGCTGGCAAGCGGCCCAGGGGGCGTATTATAACGTCTTAAAACCAGGCTTGTTCCAGTGAGTGAAAGAGACAGAGCTATACAAGTCGTCTAGCGCCACCTCGTTCACTCACTGGAACAAGCCTGGACTTAAGACGGCCCCTGGTGAGGCTTACCATCGCCAGCGAGATTTGGTGCCATTGAATTGGGTAAACCGCTAGATGAGAGATAATTGTGAAATAATTTTTCAACACCAACCAAAGATTTTAATATCTCTCTGGCCATTTCCAAGATTAACTATAAACAATTTTCCTGATACCGTATTGCTCTTACTTTCCACATGATGTCCAGGCGCAATGATAGCCATCTGCGACGTGAAGGAGTACCGCAGCGCGGTGTGTGGTCGCGGCGCGCGCGCGGCCCCTGCGCCTGCGCACGCTCTGTTCGACGCACTGCACGCGCTCTGCAACCTGCTGCTTGTCAAGCCGGAGAACCTGCATCAGGTCTGCGAGGGAGAGACGCTTGTGAGTACCGCATCATATTAGACTAGCTTTTGTTCACGGCATTGCCCGTCATCATAGAGCAGTCGTGGCCCAGTCTTATCGGTCCCGACTTATGAGTTGGTCGTGGGCTCGAACCCGGCCTGGCGCATTTCTTTGTGAAGTTTATTTCAGCACTACTGCTCTCAAAAAGGGTCAAGGAAAACATCATGAGGAAATCGGCATGTTCTAGAACCAAAAAAATTGACGACATGTGACTGGTGGATTATGTACCACGCCCTCTCACAGCGAAGAGACCTGTGCTTTTTTTTTGATACGTCGTAAAATCATCAAATGAGTCCTCCCACCCAGGGCAGAGCGGGAGGGACTGTCAGACTCGTACTGACTAAAATCTACGGTGTCCTTCAATAGCCCTTTACATTCCGGGGTCACGGTAATTCGTACAGTCCCGCGACCGGGAACATTATAGGCTGATGAAGATAATGATTACTCGTCATCATTATTCTCCTGCCCTTACTTATTTAATAACTGCTGAGCTTGTGAGGTCCTGCGCGCGTAGTATAGCACCGTAGAAACAGGTTTTGTGTGACAGAATACAGAATGACAGAAGGTAGAAAGTAACAAAAACAATCTCTGTTCTTGGTAGAATAGAGATAATATTTTATTGATCATGTCCTCGTCTTGGTATGCATAATTTGCTATACATAACTGTTATGTGGACTATAGGTATAGGAATAAAAGTCACTGGATTTCCATTTTTTTATACAGAAACAAATAAAAAACCCATTTCATCACTTTTGTCGGCACGGTTAGCACAGTGGCTAAGCGATTGGACTGCTGCGCTGCGTGTCGAATGCATATTTGTATGATCTACAAACATTTGTTTCGGGTCTGGGCGTTAGTGTATGTGAGTTTATATGTTTGTAAACGCACTCGACACAGGAGAAATTCCTAGTGTGGGGAAACGATTTATATATAAGAAAAAAGATCACTCCACGGTGAACACTGATGAGATGAAAATATTATATTACGTGAATCGCGACTTTTCCTAGTGAGACCAAAATGGTCGCGGGACTCACGAATTACCATGACACCTGAACGTAAAGGGCTATTGAAGGACACCGTGGATTTTATTCAGTACGAGTTTGACAGTCCCTCCCTCTCTGACCTGGGTGGGAAGCTCATGATGATTTGACCACGATAAGAAAAAAAAAAACAAAAAATGAGACCAAAATGAAGTTCAATGCTAGAAACACTTTTGTAGATGACCTGTAGAGCTAATAACCATGTCATGGAAACAGTCAAAAATGTTTTTTTTTAAACGTTATTCTACAAGACAAACTTTAACAACGCACATTTTTTACGTGGTAAATCATCAAATGAGTCCTCCCACCCAGGGCAGAGCGGGAGGGACAATCAGACTCGTACTGACTAAAATCCATGGTGTCCTTCAATAGCCCTTCTTTACGTTCCGGGGTCACGGTAATTCGTACAGTCCCGCAACCAACGGCGCATATAAGTCTTGTTCTAAACCGTGACAGCTTAAAACATTTAATATCTTGTGTCACTTCTTGGTTCACTGAATCGATGCTAAACATATTTTACGCTTCAGATTCTCAAAAAGTTAGAATTGATTTGTTAGTTTTTATCGCTTTGTCCATTACACAGTACATTAGGAAATTCTCTCGTTTATTTTAGAAACTCACATCACCAAACAGGCCCGAAACAATTACTTTTAGATCATAAACGAATTTGTTCCGTGCGGAAATCGAACCCACTTTTTCTTCACTACTGTGCCAACCCTGCGGAATAGTAAACTAAATCAGTTAATATAGAAATGGACTCATGTATTTACAAGCACAACTGTTCAGCATGGAGGACGTGGGTTCGATTTTCTTTCTAACTGTCTTATCTTACTTCCTACTGATAGTCATTTGTTTATTCTACTCTACTATAAAAAATGTGAGGATGGATGGATGCATATTTTTACTCTTACGCTCAAAAACTGCTGAACGGGTTTTGATGTTTGACTCATAGATAGTTTACAACCTGGATGATGGGATACTTTTTATCTCTACACGATATTCCCGTGGGGCCAAAACCGGGCAACGTCACGAGCATAAGCTAGTTTACTATAATTTATGTACATATATAGCAATATTTCACCTTGTCACACCGAAATAAAGTTCAAAGTCACCTGGACACATGACCGGTAGTGCCAATAAGCATAGTTGGCATTAATTAATGGCAATTTTTCTGTTCCACAGGCGGAACTGGACCATTCCATACTACACAACTTCATTCAACTGAGGGCGGACTACAAGACTCACAAGCTATCAGGATTTCTTAAAGGACTGTCGTAAAAATACGGATATTTTTAAATACAGTTACGGACCATTAATAATGCACATCTATCTTTGGAGAAGCACGTGGCTAAATTATTACAGCCGCACAGGCCGATCTTCCCAGTTAAGTCGCGCTTGCCGAGGTTGGTCTGTGGATAGGTGACCATATGAATTTCACAGCGAGTTTCCTTGTTGTGTATGTTTTGTATTATATCTCGAAAAGCATGTCAACCGTCCGGTCCCGGTTTTCATTTGTAGATCTTTGACAGTTATTACTGTAAGTCAGTATCGTATTGCCCAGTTAGTGGGTTTTGGAGGTCTGATATGCAGTCGGTCCAAAGTTCTGATATTCAGCTGCATCCGATTCGACTGGAAGTCCCAAGATAGTTGGAAAAAGCTAGACAGAGAGAGAGATCGATCTTTGAAAAGATTACCTAGTTTCGGCTTCTTAGCGTCATCTCTGTCGCACATTACCTAAATTGACGTTTGTCGCTGGTTCGTTGTTCGTTGTGGTTGGTTAGGTCTTCGTGTGACAAAGATAACTCTAAAGGTGAAACTAGTCTTTTTTTTATCGTGGTAAAATCATCAAATGAGTCCTCCCACCCAGGGCAGGGCGGGAGGGACTGTCAGACTTGTACTGACTAGAATCCACGGTGTCCTTCAATAGCCCTTTACGTACCGGGGTCACGGTAATCCCTTGGTCCCGCGACAAAGGTGAAATTAGTCTATCTCTTTCTACAGTTTGATGTGCATTATTAATGGACGGTACCTGTAAAACGTCTTACAACAATATATGGAAGAATTTTGTACGGGGTAATACTCAGGAATATGTATAACTTATGCTTTGATCGAAATTTGAAATACAGAAAAATAATCTGCAATCTCATACAAAAATGTCAAACAATCAAATTGTATCAAATAGTTGATTTTTATTCGATAATTCAGTAAATTTTGGACAACTTGAACTAAGAGTCACGTCTTCTATTCATAAAATATTTTCCACAATATTTGTAAATATATACGTATATAAATTGATCTTTCAAAAGATCTAAAGAAAATGCCTCTATGTGTATAATCGATTGACTGAATCAAAAGGCTTTTGTACCATTAACTATAGAATTTCAATCGAAAGAAGAATGTAGTCATAGACAATCGCTTAAATAATTATTTATTCATATATTACATATCCAAGTGATATATTGTTGCTTTGTATATTAGTAAGAGAACATTATAAGTTTATAAGTATTAAAAACATATTTAAATTGTAATTTTTATTATCTTTTTTATTTGATTTTTTCATATTACTCTTTTTGTTTGTTCGTAATGATAGTAATGTAGAGAGCAGGGTTGGCATGATTAAAACAAGTTGTTTTAAAACACATGTTTAAAACAGTTTGAAACTAAACAGTGTTTTTAATCACACCTTTAAACAATTTTTCTTGGCGGATGAATGTATATTAAATGAAAATAAATTAATATTTAGGAGTTTAGATAGTTTGACATAAAACCATTTGAGTCTATGATATTGGCATTGTTATTAAATAATACGTATAATTACTGAAAAAAAAAACATTTGATGCTTTTTTCCAGTGATACTTTTTTGTAAATATTAAATTACTAACGGCGAATTTGAAAAGACCAAGTCAAGAAATGAAACATACAATTTATTTACAAGTCTAGGCGTTGACCTATAAGTTCGAATTAATTTGAAATAATGCCCTAAACTAAAAACAAAAAAAACACTTGTTTAAAACAATTACTGTATTTTTTATAAAATTAAAAAAAAACACTTTTGTTTACAACCCTGGTAGAGACATGTTTAGCTAATAATGCTGATCGTGCCATTCTAGTTTGTTATTATCTAGCTTTATTTTGTAAGATCATGGTGAAATATAAAGCTTAGCATTGTATTACGCTGACAAGTAGGATGTATAACGATTAATTGATTATGTAGCGGTAAGAGCGAGGCGATCCGCTCGCTCATATCATGTTGTATAATGCTTGCATAGCGCCTTATCGGCGGTATCTATACGACATGGCTTCACTACGTCCATTCATAAGTCCTCCCCTCCCCTCCGGCGACGTTATTTGAATGAACGCCTGTGTGTGCGTGCGACGCGGGCGCACCTACGCCTGTATTCACGCTCAGTGTCGCCCCAACCGGCCGGCCGAGCTGTTCTGTCTCCTCACGCGTCGCGTATCCCCCGTTCATAACAGTGACATGCCCACTAGTTCAGTGTAACAACACATTGATAACGTTATTTTAACCAAGTGCTGTGTCTCTACCGCTAATCTGGATAAAATCATTAAAATCGAGAGGTAAGCACTACACCGAATATGTTTATTTTCATTCAAGCCCCGACGCCTACGCGCCGAGCTGTGTCGCGATTTGTGAGCGACGAATTTACATGTTATAAGTTCATTCATTGGACGTTTGGGCCTATTTATATTATTATCAACGTGCGTGCTGTATGAATGGGTGCTTAGGGCCACTCATTGTGAGCAGACGGAGATCGAGCTGATGACTGATTCACGGCGATATGACGGCGCGCACTTTACCTAGATCGCAATGAGGTCTTTTTGAGAATTTCTAAGTATCGCTGGCTATGGCACGGCTGTTCTTTTTGTCGGGCGATCGCGCGTTATCTAGGTGAGACCGGGCCGCGTCCGCTCCATTTCAAGTGGCGTTTTTATCCCGGCGCTACCTGAATATCGAGTCGAGTGGACTCGTCTGGCCGCAAGTCGATCCCGCTAATGGCATGGCGCACCATATCGACAGATACCGCAGACCACACCTTCGTGCAACTTGCGATTCTGTGAGGTAGCTTTTTGTCTGTATTCGCGCCGATAGCAGCACTATTTATAGACAACTGTTTAGAAATTCTCTACCGACACACACTTGCTCGATGTTTCATTTAATTTTGTAATTAATATTGATCGATATTGGTTATCAGTGGCAAGGTGACGAAACGATAAAGAACAATAAATCACAAAGTTTACGATGATGTTTACCTAGCCGGCCGGGCAATACGACGTCGCTTCAATAATTTCATAACGAATGTTATTCCTGCGCACGTACAGTAAAACAAACCTAATCTAACTGCTAGCTGTTGCAAAGAAATAATGACGTCACTCTAAAACTTAATATCACGAGGTGGATCACTCACGTTATGAAGAAACCTAGATAAGTTCGTTAAATCGTGCATCATTCCCGAATTACGTGGCCCTGTTCAAAGATGACAAAGAAATTCTATAATTTTCGAAGCCTTTTGCCGACTACCTATTTGTTAGAATACGTGCAGAAAGAGTAACTGAGATGGAAACTAAAAATGTAAACTACACGAAAATGCAAAATGAAATGCTTTATACATATGCACAAGCACATAGACAGAACCTTATTGCGTCAAACACTAAATTTTTTAAAATAATATTATGTCTCTGTCATCTTCAAATAACTGAAAGAAGCAGAGCGATATTGTAAACACTATTTTGGGCCTGTATGACCTGAAGAATATAAAGAAAAAAACTAATTCTAAAGTCGCCCGCAGATAAATATTAAAATACCACGTGATATACGTCGATGCAAATTAATCACATTTGGAAATAAATCACATTTGGAACCAACAATTTACAATTTACCGGCAAAAACAATCTTTAATTCGCCATCAATGTTTGATGTTACCTGCATGATAAAATAAAGATAAACTAAAAAAATATTTCTGTTACCTATTAGTTTGTTGTGTTAACAACAATATCGAGTAGATATTAAGTAAATCCCCCAGCAATGAAAAAGGCGGAAAATTCCAAACTATTTTCGTATCAGATAATAATAATATTACCAGTAATCAGAATTATTTCTAGTTTAAACTGGAAATACTGTTTTTTATTTTATAAGATGGAGGAGTTCGAGGCTGTAAAATCGGACAAGTCTTTCTTCAAGTTTCAGCCGTGCTTGCCGGGGTTGGTCTGTGGATTTATGACTGTATATTATAGCGAGATTCCTCTGTGTCTCGAAAAGCACGTAAAGCCGTTGGTCATTTGTGGGGTTTTGGCAGTCGTTACTGTTGGTAAGAATTTCGAAAATCTGACAACCAATCTTATGAAAGGTTATTGAATTCTAAAGTTACTGGGTTATGGTGGTCCAGATGCCTATCTGGACCACCATAACCCAGTAACTTTCGCCGCTTCTTATGTAAAATACAGATATTCAGCCGCATCCTTTTCGACTGGAAGCCGATCCCAACAAAGTTGGGGAATGGCTAGACAGATGATGACATTAGAATTATAATTAAGCATGGTTATACGTCCATTGACGTCGCCACGGTACTTCTCCAGCCAGTACTTATCCGTTGGGGAGAATCAGAATGTCACAGACATCTGCCCTGAGGAAGCATCAGGGCTCCGTGCAGGGTAGGTCCGAGTAACAAGATTAGATAGTACGTATATACGAGTACAATAAGAAATGCAGTAGAAAATATCGGAATATTATTGGATCTGAGCGGGCCATTCCTAAAACTTGCTTTGAATATTTTAAACTATAATCCACGCTTGTTAGAGGCACTCGGGCCCTCCCTGATTATTTCGACGCTGACTACTGGGATGTCCCTCATCTCAGTTTTCTCCCATTCAACTCATGTCATCTTTCACACGACACGATCCATCATTTCTTCCATGGACTGTAGCCCACCAAGAAATCATGAAGCAATTTCTCTCATACAATTTAATTAATTATATTATATTAATCATAACATTCGCATCATTGTTTAAATTAAAATACTTTGATACAATACAGTTCGCAAGAATATACAGGGGCCTTGTGCTTACTGTCCACCGACGCCGTATTGATCAATTCTCTGAACCGTACACTCCTTGATTTCCGGAGCAAAGAAAGATTACGACCTATTTTCTATCTTTCTGTATTTAATACATTATAAATCTATGAATAGTCCAAAGTAGAGCAGTCTTCAGTACTCCTTACTTTAAGAAGGTAGTCACCTGACTGAAAGGTTAGGTCTTGTATTTTATTTAAAAAAAAGAGTTTTCCGCTTTTCAGCCTTATCTGGCATTGTTGGACTTGTTGTGAAACGATGAGCTGTAGCATATCCTTTACTATAAAAGTTATAAGTACTTCTCGGAAACTTCTCTCTACCTATTTAGGTACAGTTCTTACAGTTCCTCTGTTGCCTTTGTAGAGTCATCACAAATTTGGAGCTGTTCTTCAAATGCCTATAAAAATCCCATATCGTGTAAGTTAACAATCGCTTAACACCTATTCTGAATTTTCTTTAATGCCACATCACGAATATACGGTCTAAGAATTCGCTATAAGTAATCGATAACAGTATTTTTTTTGTACAGGGCAAGTACAATAACGGAATGTAATCGGCAATACATTGGGGCACATTGTTTGTGTTTCAGCGTAGTGCGGCAGTTATCGATTACTGTTGCATCGCCATAAATCCCGTAATGGTTATTGGTGAAATGAAATATCTTACACGTGATGCCTCAGCTAACCATGAAGGTTGTTTGAAGTTATAGCCACTCTATAAAGCTGTGCCTACATTTGTGGTATTTCAATGGTACAGATACTATAACCATGAAAATATAATTTCTGATTTATATGGTAAATGCGCCGATCGAGACCAAGTATCAGTAAACTTAGAAGAGATGGTATTGATCAGTAACAATCTTCAGATGGTCGGGTGGAGAAGCCAAGAATGACGTGCAACTGTAGAGCCTTACTAGGGTCAGTTTTTTAAAAGCTGAAAAATACTCGCGCAATTTTCATTAAATAAATGGGCACTCGCTCATTCTCGAGTATGCGCGAAGAGATACTTGTCTGCTTCAAACTTGCTTGGTGAAAACTGACCCTTTATGAACATCTTTGACTTCAGCTCAGAATCAAAAACTGCTGGTTATACTGCCTTTCTCTTCAGCTACGCAAATTATTAGAGTTAACTGCTAATGGTTTCTGATAATGATATTAATGTTTGCATTTCAGACATATTCGATCAACATTCTTCGTTGCACGATATGCAGCTACAACTCACCTCCAAAAATGTTGTTGATGTTTTCAAAATAGCCAAGTGTTTGACATTTTCAGTACGGGAAAAATGTACAGGATGGTGTATGCATTCGCTTGATGTTGTGTTCATTGCATTTTAAACAGGAATGTGCCAACTGAGATTCTGTTCTTGTAATGTTACATGTTTATCGATTTTTTCTATTAGCGCCTTTTTACGTACCTATAAGAGCAGAAATTGTATCAATCTGTATCTTGAATAGCACCTACCTGATAATGAATTTGTTTGCTAAGATTTAATGTTATCATAGAGTTAACATAGAACGCGGAGCAAACGCGCCTCTCGCGACTTTATTATGTATTCGTCTATTCTATTAGCCATGTTTCTAGCTATCTGTCGCTCGGGGAATCAGGCTCTGCAATGCGCCTTTATCGTTTTATCAGACACCACCCGCGTGTTATCCGACCGCGTGAAGGTCAAATGCTCCCGACGTCTCACTATTGTATTTCTATCTTCGATATTTTGCTGGGATAAATTCAGTTGGCTAAAGTTCTAAAAATAAAAGTATCACTAAATCCTTTTCTTGGTTAATCTCGAGTTTAAGGGAAGTCCCATAAGTTAAAAAACTGAATAACTCAATCTGGCAATAGATCCCAAGGTAATCCGGTTTTAAGACTTTGTAGAGTAGACATCATACAAGAAGCCATCAAAAAAGCAGTTCATCTTGTTAATCCACTTGATCTGTAACTGCAAGTAACCACCAGCAACTTGAAAAACCAGTATATGAGAACTAGTCAAAGATGTGCAAATGATCTACCCCTACCTAATTCCTCTGCCCCGGGCGCTCATTTTATCCCACAGTAAACAAAAAAATCTGTCGATCAACATCTGACGGGCTAGCGCAGCTGAGGTTCGGTGTACTATCGGACGACGACGGGGGTGGGAGCGGGGTGGCGGCGACATCTGCGCAGGCGCATAGTGTAACTGTGTGAGTGATGGCCCGTCAAGTGTGTGTGTAGGGTGCAGTACACCTTGCACGCAACGGGACCGAACCCTGAGCAGGTAGACGCGTCGCTCGCCCGCTGACATAATTTGGAACGGATCTCACTTTCTCGATGCGAATATGGGTTTGAAACACGCAGTTAAAATGGCGATAGATGATTTGGCATCTTTTTGAGATTTGAAAAATCTGGGTATCTTAATTGAGACATGCATATTGAAACAAAACATGATCCAATAGATAGATACGTCTAGATATCTATGCAAAATAGTGTTTGCTATTGTAAAGCCATAAATAACGCCTGATTAATATGGTGCAATATTATTTGGCAATGTCAAACTCCATACTGCATCACTAGACTGCTAAATTGAGCAACCTTTAAAAATGAAAATATGCATGACATTATACCTATTTTAATAGAGTTTCTGCTTGTGACTCGATTGCTCAATAAAATAAAACTATAAAAATAACCTAATAAATTTCATAAAACTACGTATCTAGAATGAAATGTTTAGTAAATGCAGTCAACACAATGCCACAACAAAGAAAAACTACGTTAGCATAAAAACATAAGAGCCTACATTATGCTTATGTAATTCCATTTTAAAAACAGAAACAGCAATCCGACATAAAAATTCAAAAATCCGTTTATCTTGCAGAAATCTAAACGCAAGAAATAAATCTTGAAAACATTTTTTGCGGTTGAGAAACCGATAATAACAGATGTTCAGCAGTGTTTGCCGCATTCGTTTACTATTTGCACACACAAACACACGCACTTACACAAACGCGAGAATGTACATGTACGTGAAATACGCTTATGTCACAAATATTAGATCTATGTCATTACTAGTAATGGCGTACTGGCGTAAGAAGATGACTAACACAGCATCGATATTAGAATCTACGTATCATTATTATACTTTTACATCAATTTTATACATAATTAAGCTTCTATTTACAATATAAAATTACGTGCAAGTATGCCAATCGCACACATATCGCTCTGTACGCGGCTGGCACAGTAACAATTCAGTCGGTGTACTAAATATAGCACAAAATAAAACAACTGTCTCTTGCCCTTCATTCACAACCCTTATCGCGTCATAAATGAACCTTACACACTTGGCTATAGTGTCCACATTCACATGCTGCGCGTGGGCAACGTAATTGGTTGACGCGGCCGTCTGCGCGGGCGCACAGAATTTTTAATTATGAATTAATTAGTAACGATCAACAACATCGCGCCTAATCCCGATTACTCATTTTCATGTCGTTTATAGCTCGACATACATAGATGTACTGTAGTATGATGTTATTATTGTGTATTTTGACGGGTCGACCAATTGAGTTGTTAAAAAGATCCGTCTGTCAGTGCTACGCTACACTCAGTCATTCGGCCAGAAGTGTCATATTTTTGCTGAGCTTACGAAGTTATCACATGTAAAATAGATTGAACCATATAATTAGCTGATAACTAGTTACAATTTATAATAATATGCGCGCTCCCGCCCATGTGTTGGGGTCGACGACTCTCTGATATAAATATTATTAAATATATCGCTGTAGATACCGAACTTCATCTATCTACGACCATACAATGCACACGACTCTTGCACAGTTAGTGAATAGTTTCATGAAAAATGTAAATATGTACATAAATCGGTCGTAATATAAACAAGTTTCTAAGTAGAATTTTTTAAATACCGAATACCGTTTTTTTTATTTTTCTTGTCTGTTTCACAACGTCATGCAAAACTCTCTCGGGACTGTCATAAGGGTCACGGGAGTGTCCTAAAGGACCGCGGGCCTGTCCAAACAGAGTACCGCGACCCTGAAACGCAAAGACAACTGAAATAACAGTTCAGAAGTAATTTTTAGTAAGAGTGACATTTCCTTCCGTTCCGCCCAGGGTAGAGAGGGCTCATTTCTTGATTCTACATACAAAAAATAGTCAAGCAGGTATAAAAAAGGTCGCGGGACTCACGAATTACCATTTGAATTGAAAAAGATACTGTAATTGCCCGAGTTGAAACCTCACATCTAGGCAAATGTTGATAGTCTTTTCCTAAAGCTATATAAATTGGGGTTGACGTCGCGTTGTGTTCCACGCGCGCCTCAAGGAGTGTCAGCATAGTGACGGGGCCCCCTGTAGAGGGCCAAAGCCTACCGGGGTCGCGGGACTCACGAATTACCGTGACCCCGGTACGTAAAGGGCTATTGAAGGACACCGTGGATTTTAGTCAGTCAAGGCTGACAGACCCTCCCGCCCTCCCCTGGGTGGGAAGGACTCATTTGATGATTTTACCACGATAAAAAAGCAGGTATCAATAACAAACAAATTGCATACGAATAGCCTATATTTTCTGGTAGTGATGGAAGAGCCTATTTGAACAGAACATTTGCCCAGTGGAACCCATTTTCCTTTTGTATTGTGCAATAAAATTTTCCACGTCGTCAACCAAATAGAGATACTTACTAGTTTGTATGATTTGTATGACTAGCACGATACGAGGCAGCCATAACCGTCGTCTTTAGATTATACTAGAAGATGCCAAAAACGCTCATGTACTCACGTCAAGACATAATTATCTAATCTTAATTATTTGTTAAGTCTTAACAACTCTACTCCTATCTTTGTTTTCCACCTTTTGGGATATTCCATAACAGAGCTTAGACCCGTGTTCGTTTATATTATATCTTTAGGGACGTGATTTAAGAGAAATCATTTCATGGATTTAACTGTGAGAAGTATTGAAATCTTAATTTTATTTCTAGTTATCACTAAAGAATTGTATGAAATTTTTAACATTACTAATTGTTCAAGTTTATTCTAAGGCCAGTCAACTATATTAAATAATATGCCGACCATACAAAAAAGCCAATTTAATAGCTTTTTTTTTACGTAGTAAAATCATCTCATGAGTCCTCCCACCCAGGGCAGAGCGGGAAGGACTGTCAGACTCGTACTGACTAAAATCCACGGTGTCCTTCAATAGCCCTTTACGTACCGGAGTCACGGTAATTCGTGAGTCCCGCGACCCCGGTAGGCTTTGGCCCTATACAGGGGGCTCCGTCACTATGCTGACACTCCTTGAGGTGCGCGTGGAACACAACGCGCCGTCAACCCCAATTTAATAGCTTTCAACTAATAGACTATCAACATTTGCTTAGATGTGAGGTTTCAACTCGGGCAATTACAGTATCTTTTTCAATTCATATGTAGTTTCCAAGTTTATCTCGGACATCTCTGATATAGGTGAAGGAAAGTATCGTGAAGAAACCTGGTCATTAGTGGACATACTAATTAATATTTGTATAAGTCCAAAGCCATGTAAGACACCTGTAGGTTTCCCAAATGCTGCTTAATTGAACCTGGCAACAGGGTAGTCACATCCTCACATGAAAAGGAAAGGAAGATCACTTTCTAACCATTTTCCTATTCTGGGGCACAAACCCTTTTGTCTTGTTCTATTCTCTCCTCTCAGACGTGATTGCTTAGGAAACCTAAGTTAAGACTAGTTAACGAACACCCACGCCAGAATACTTACTAAGTCTATTTTTAGGACAGGACACATAATAAAGACAATTAACCACGTGTGCAGATCTAATTAGTAATTTAAAAAGTACCCTTGAACATTTTGACAAGACTTGCAATTAGTGTGAAGACCAAAGAAACAATGGATAAGCTGTTTAATGCATAATAAGGCTAGTAAAGAAGTTACTCCGCAGTGTTCTCTATCGACGCGACTGTTGCGGCTCGAAACAGCAGCTTTCTTTTTTTAATTTGATATGGGCTTGCTCTTGATTCCTAGGTCAAGATGACAGACAAAGGCAATGAAGAATTGAGCTTGCCCAGAAAAATCCTGTTCACTATAACTAAAAGAAATTTAATGGAATTTAACTTTATACTCTAAGCATAATGTTGATAATCATATTGGTGATTAGAGAAAAGCATTGTTGAGACGACGAGATGAAGGTGCGCCAAATAAAGATATTATTTTTACCCCAAAATAAAAGGCCGGGGTCGCGGGTCTTCCTAATTAGATAACCGTGACCCTGGAACGTAAAGGGCTACTGAGGGATCACCGTGGATCAGTACAAGTCTGACAGTCCCTCCCGTCCTGGCGGGAGGACTCATTTGATGATTTTACCACGATAAAAACAAAACCATTTTCATAAACACTAGATAGACAACGATTCAAAATGTTATCAGTGCAATAATATTTAGGCATCCATACGTTTAAAATCTTGTAAAAAATATTAATATGATTTTGTCTCTATCATCTCTACAACATAAATTAATTCAGATTTAAACTTCGCGCATTCCTCCAACTCCTACGTAGCGTGTTTACAAAACTCCAATTCTCAAAACTAACTTGAAATAAGTTCAACAAAACTGATCAAACGCAATATTATTTGTCGTCGTTTGTTTTAAGTTTATTTGAATCGACTGAATGAAAGGCACTCGTCTATGCTTTTAGTATTTTAAGAGCTTATAAGCACAGGGCAGCTCTTACGAGCTTTTTATAAATATGTGAATAAACCATATGCGCTCCTTTTACTTTGTGATGATTCAGAAACTTAACATCTAGTCAATTTTAATTACATATTCAGAGACCTGAAGCCTTCACGTTTTCCTGACGTAAATGAAACGGAAACTTTGAATTTAATTTGATAGAAAAAATATGAGCTCCTCATTCCTAACCTAGACGCGATTTTTCATTTTCCATACATAAACGCCGTAAATTCTTGAAGTTGCCTCAGAAGTCTTTGTCATAGTATCAAACAAAGTCGCATAAGACTGTCTGTACGTGCATAGATTCCGAACGACTGCACCAAATTGTTCAGTATGTTAGAAAATTTCAGGAATATCTATCGGATAGAACGACAATGTGAACCCCTGTTAAGCCGAAATGGAAGAGTTACTTATAATTATCTTAGTCGTAATGTTGAAGAAAAGTTTTGATATAGAATTAGTGATGAATGGATGTAGATCTTCGGATCCGAAGTAGCTAAATATTCCAGTGGAATAGTAACAGAACTTAGTAGTTTATGTTAAGATCTTTCATCATTCCTTTTTTGTTCCAATCTCCCTGTTTTTATGCGCACAGTACCTCGACCATCCACTCGATCGAAGGTAATACCTACTACTAATAATGCAATGTTGTTTTTGCCACGAGTAAGATTATTTGATAGCACATACCAGTCATACCACAGTGTACCTACCTGATTTTTTCAATATCAAAAGTCTACCAATGAAAATGTTGAAAAGAAAACTAGTCACCAATATTAGGTGCTTTTCCGACTTGTAACGTATCCAATTATTCGTAATTATGGTAATGAATATACCTAAGTTGACACCTATTTACTTTATAGATCGGTGTATCAAATAAATTAAGGCTAAGTAGTTGTTCAAAATGTTTATTCAGCGGCATTCCTTTGTGTGCGTTCGTGTTGCATTACAAGTGGGTGTCACATCGCGCCACACTGTAGGCCAAGGTTCCTGATTTGAATCTGTGTTTAACAAACATCGGAGAACAGAAATATATTAGGTTTTCGTATTATATTTTGAGGTAGGAGAATATGGGCATAGCGACTGCCATTCATGGATCGAAATGTAGAATTGTGGAAGTGCAAATGTCATCTCAATCGAGAAGAATCGAGACTTGCCTAGATGTATTGTAGCTAAACACTAGGGCCATACTACCGGGAAATACCGTTAGTTATCGCGTGAATGGACGTTTATACGAAAATTTAAGGAGTGTCATCGCGAAAATCAACGGGTAATGCCGTTAGTACAAATTATCAGGGACCAAATGCAATATCTATTTCAGTACTTATATTAAACAACATAATCTTTTATTTACTGGGTTGTGAATGAGTTGAGGTTTTTTTTAAACATATGTGTTGGAATCACGGAGATATTCACATGTTAGAATATTTTAATCTTACAGCTACACACGTGCTTCCCAATATGAGTAATCTGAGCGCAACGAACAACGGTCCATAATCAACGATTATAAACGTGATGATGAATGCTATACTTGGATACGCACGCATTTGAAAACGTACTTTATTTCCCTAACATCAACTGAACCTCTTACTAGTACTTACGATCAAGCAATTACTGGCCGGATATACGGAACAACAACGTGACAGTAGTTCCTGTTATGACGGAACCCTAAAAGCTTCCGATAAACATTGCACCGAGTGCCCCAAGCGCTTTAGAGTTAGAAGCAAAGCAATGCATTTTACATTTTGTTTCACACATTAGTCACCGAGTTATGAATGGCTGAAGGGTGTGAGACGGGAGGGAGCGAGGGGGGGTAGGAATAGCTGCTAAATATAGCAGGCCAGTAACAGGTGGTCGTCCCTCACCCTTCCACATCCACCCACGCGGCATATGGCCGACACACTCTCTCATTGTGCACTACACAGAATAAAGAAAGTGAAAATCTTAAAACATTTTCCCACAAAGAAAATCCTCATAACTTTAACAGCTAATTTACATTCAAATGTATTGTTTATTTTACGATTCGGGAAATTTTATATGAGTTCCAAAGTATTTTGGAAAACTAAAGTCACGATTCTAAAGATTTTATTACTGTATGCCGGATATTTCGCGTAAACTCTTGGTCTGTCTTAGAATGTAGGTCTCAACCTGTGAGTTTTATTTTATCGCTGTTTCTAAGCAAATCACGTTCTGTGATGACGACGTGATGATGTATTAGTGCTGATAGGATCTGCGAGAGAGCTTTTGCATGCATTAACATACCTTCCACTAACTTTGAGAGGTTAAAATATGCGTTAGAAGGTAGTGTTCGTGACAAGAGGACACTGCAGAATCGTGCAGCATTATATTAGACTGCGACTTCTTGTGATCAATGCGTGTCTAATTTTCTTATTGTCCCGTTCAGTCGGATACTCGGATATCCGTCCAGGGTGGCGACTGATCTGCGATTATCGGTGACGGTCCTCAAACTTCGAGGAAACGGAAAGGGATGTTACAGTTATAATTATAGAACTATCATCACGCGACGGACTTTTTAAACGATTTTACGGAACTGATGTATTTGTTGTTTCAAGAATAAAGAGTTCCTTTCCTACTATTGAGTGGAGCGACTTTGACTGTGATGAGAGGATGTTTTATGGGATTGCGTATCCTGTGTCTCAATGCGTTTATTATACAAAGATAGATGGTAGTTTAGTAGTCCAAGATATCTTATTAGCAAGGTGAGGTTCAAGAACCAATAATGCTAATTAAATTCGAGATCTCTTTCCGGCGATTTGCTATCGAATTACGATATACTCGTAGTTGGGCGTCGTACTTATTATAGTACCAGTTATAATGAAATCGTACAGAGCGAGTTTTCTCGGAAGAGGCGCGGGCCTCTGGCTGAACAGTTAGTGCGCGTCAAATGCAACCGAATGCGCTTGCGCACCCACACATGCGCTACGACTTCATTCAGTAATACTAGCTTTTAAACGGACTTTAATAATTTCGCATGACGTAGACGCGATCCTATTCTTTCTATAATTTCATTTTTTTTTATATATGGTCTCTTTCTATGAATTCTGTTGGCCAGGTTTTGTACGTTAATCTAACTTGCGAGACGCAGCACAGCAGTCAACAATTTCAGCAACTACACTAACCGTGCCGTGGTCTTAATAACACATAATACCCAAATCCCTTAATTTGGTAATCTTTAAAACACCGTAAATCATGTTTAAGAGTAAAAGGAAAACTATAAATTAAGCTAATCTGAACACAGCTTTATTCACATTCTGCATCTCCACAAAAAGATTAATAACCAATCTCCCAAAATACCTCTCGTTCTTAGCATAGTGTTACGGATAAATTATCCTACCAATGTTAATTAAAGTGAAACAAGTCTGGGTGAAATCTAAACCTATCATCAATCATAATTTGCCGCGCGCAACTTGTTGGCCGCTGTATCCACGACCCTGAACGCGACACTATATTTAGACGGAGTGCAGCCCTTTAATGCGACACATCTAGGGTTGGCGGAGCGAGAAAGATGAAACGGCAAATAACTCAGATTCCAGAGCATTGCTCGCAATTCTACATCGTTGAAAGTTGGACATGTAAATAAAAGTGGCCGTTCACCCCTAATTCGCCAGATGTTCTTTTCGGAAGAGGTAGTAATTGGGAAAATTATCGACTGTTCAGTAACCCTAAGCAAAAAACAATATGTCACGCGATGCTTGCACTTGGCCTGAGGCGAGGCGATGGCGACGCGCGTTCACCGTCAGAACGTTTTGCTTCACGCATTCACTTATGTGAACGCTATATCAAGAAAACTTTTGAAAAGACCATTCAGATACATTATATAAATTCCGTAGATATGTTAATTCGTTAAATATTTCTTCGAAGATGCTGAATATGAATGAATATAACAAAATGGAAGCAATGAATACAAATTTTATATGCAAAAAAAATGTATTTAAGAATCAGCGAGACATGAAGATGTAGATAGGGTCCTGTCTTGAATTCTAAACGACGTATAGGTGACAGAAGACCTTCCATTGCTGGTATCTGCCTATGCTTTAACAGTGGGGTCGACATAGCCTAGTTGTTCGTCATCGGTGTGCGGCCAAAACGTAGGCCTGGCGACGAAATCCAGTGCACTCTCGGGAAAAATATCGTGCACCATTTCCATCGTCATATCTTCGTATTTTGGAAGAGCATTTATTTGCGCTATCTCTTTTTCTGCCCTGTAGGACAAAAGTACTTTTGAATGGGAATTTCTGCTTTTGACATTATTTAATAGGTAAACAGAAAATTGTAATTCAGTTTTTAGTTCAATAAAAAAAAATTGACTCTATTTGAGCGGAACCTGTACACAGTGCATGACTTTTCAAGATTTCTTTAATCAAGTTATTTATTTCCTCTTATATGTTTAAATCGCCACCAAAAATTAAAATGAGTATGTATAAAATTTAGTACTCACATAGCTATAGCCGATTTGTTAGTTTCAGTAAACTTAGCGATTTCCGCCTGTAACTCTGTCCACTGTTTTTCGATGGAAGCCGTGAGCTTATCTTCAGGGTATGGTATTTCAAATGCTGAATATTCGGCCTGAAACTTATCCACAAGCCCTGGGACTGGGACCATCTTCTTATATTGTTCCCAATCGATCTTTGGCGGAGACTCAGGATTTGCTAGCATGCTACGAAAGAATTTGAACTTTATCTACAACTGTTGACTATAGGTTTTTCGACAGCAGAATGGTTAACCAGAATCTAGGCAGCAAATGGAATAAAGACTGCAGCATGTATTTTAGTAGCAGAAGCAGCGGGCACTGAATAACATCTGTTTCAAGTAGAATCTTGGTCATAAGTGATATCAAGGTATGTAGTTTTAAAACAATCCTGGGTGGACAATAGAGAAATACCTAATAAAATTTAAACATGGTTTAAGCTTTAAGGAGGTCTTGAGTAAACAATTACAGTTGTACGGGACAACTTTCTGTGTTTGGAAAGGTAGTCACTTTAAAATACTGGAGTTCAGTTGTATCCGATGAGACTGGAAGTAGATCTCAACATAGTTGGGGAAAGCTTACGCAGATGATGATGTTGGTAAACATTTCCTTTAAGGTCTTAGATAATAAGTAGATACATAAAAGATAAACTGCATTAATACCGTCGCAAATATGCTTCCGATTTCCCCTTAAAAGCAAAAAAGTTGGCTCGTTGCTTAGGTGGTACTCTCGCTTCAAGTTCTTTCCATTTTATGGCACTAGCTGTTATTCTCTTCGCCATTTTATTTTATTGAATAATATTAAATTTAAAATTACAACTGTCAATTCTTTTGAAGATGATTGGTCAGTAATTTTTAGTCAATGGTTGACTTAACGTCATCTTTTAACGTCTATGGTTCGAGTAGTATTTAAAGAGGTTTTGTATGTTTGGATGCGGGGGGTTTAATTTTCGGAGTTGTTATTTTCATAGGTTTTACGTCCCCTGGAGTTTTTTCTATTTAGTCATCTATAAATTCTTACAGCCAACATTAATTGGTCACGCTAAAACTGAGATAGATCTACCAATAGAATTCAAAATATGTTAGATGCATATCAAAATAATTCAGTAGATGTCCCAAAATATTTAAATCTCGAATTGAATTTTAATGAAAAACTTTCTTCAATCAAATCAGGTAGAAAATCATCAGATTATCAGTCACGCGATGCTGAACATCAGACCTTTATGCTGTGTTGCGTGTCTACTGGCTCAGGTTGCATAGGTCGGGGAGCATTTAGTTATTTATGAGACCCTCCTGTCTTGTGTCTGGCCCTACCTTTAGATATTATTATGGGATAAGTTCTCGCTTTATCTAAAAGAACTTCTAGATTTCACAGAACTTCTTATCTCTTACTTTCTGAATAGTTTTGCATATTAGTAGGATCCTGTTGGATTAGATATAAACATTTTTAGAGGGTCTTGCATATTCTCGATTATACATCACAGGAATTGATGGACGCTTCAGAAGAACTTTGCTCCAAAGTTGTAGACTCATTTAATTTCGGTTGCCATCGACACGATATAAAAAACTTTTTGTATGATATACTAGTATGCTCAAAGAGTTCTTAAAGTTTTTTGGTTATCGACCTTTTGCAGTTGTCAGTATTAATACCAACTTAATCTATATCAACTCTTGATTCAAATTAATTATGTTAAACACGGATGAAAGTAAACGTATCAAACATTTGTAATGCCATTATGAAGTGTAATTACTAAGAAGGGACGTACCTATGATATCAACAACGCTTGTACATATTATGCGCTATTTATATTACTTATTACGTACTGATAACTTTATCAGTAGTGATTAGATAGCGCGTACATTGTCATTTTGGACGGTCATACGATATTCGCGGAGCCTTGTTAGTCGGTTTGAATTATTCAGTATTGTGATGCGTAATAATCGGTCTTAATTTGTTTTTCCGGTAATAATAATCGGTAATTGGTGTACTTTATCCGGTTTTTTCGACGTGCTTTTGATACAGTGTTAGTAATTTGTTAAGAAAGTGTTGAAATTCCACATTTACACCGTTTAGTTGAATTGTGCGTTTGAAATTGTGCTGTGTATTTGCTTTGAAGAGCGTTATTAATCTTGGTAGGTGCTCAGGTGTTGTAACTATGACTTCATCGTTATTATTAGTCTACCTTTTATGAAATGGGGGAAATTGTTCTTTTTGAGGCAGTTCTAGACATATTGAGTCACAGTTCCATTTTCAAAATTCTAGAAAATGGGCCAAATTTTTAAAACGTGGGGAAACTCAAAGGGCCGGTATCTAACTTATGTAAAGTCACTCAAGACAACATTCCACCCCATTCAAGTTGATAAATTAAGTTCAAACTTCAAACAATTGACTAGGCGCATCCTCTTCAATCACTAGCTCCTAATTTTGGTGACTTGAGGGAACATTTAAAGCTCGGGGGCTACCTATCGGCTTCCCCTTTTCCACCCCTGCATTCAAATGAACAAATCGACACGCCGCTTCAATTACAAGACAATAATGTCGGGTGGTGTCAGATCGTGCCGTATCCGGCGGATATTAGCCGTAACGACGCCGGCTTCAGACGAGCCGAATTCTGACGACACATTTAGTGTATAAAATGTTCTGGCGATTCGACGAACAGCGAGCCATAGACTAAAAATAATATGAATGAACTTTTTAGAGTTTGATTAATGACGTTTTGAATTTTCGAATTTAACCGGGTTGTACTCGTTGGAAAAGTTTTTAACGGTTTTTCTTTACTTCCAGTGTTGTTAACTGATAGACCGTAAGGCGCATACTTAACGAAAAGAAATAAGCAGAAACAGAAAACTAAAAACTCCCATGGTTATATAAAACTTAGTTCTACTCAGAGCATCCTTACAACATCAAAAAAGAAAAAAATAACTACACGATTCCTACGTGGGACTTACACAAAAAAACAAAAGACGGATAGAGCGAGTAGGCTCAATATAAGGAACAGGTTCGATACCATATCCAGGCTTCAACTAATTTGACGTCTACTCTATTTCTTTCTTGTCTATGGTGTGTGAGCAAGACCGAGTGATATTGACAGTCGAATATTGGCGATAGTGGGCCTGCTTGCGGTTACCGAAGCCTTATTACTGGACTTGATGGAGCGACGTTGCAACAACTGGTATCATAAAAATAAATGGTGTTGGTGAACGGTAGCGAGAAGCGGAGTATATTTTATAGGCAAATAATAAACATTACTTTTTGTTGCTCGGGATCTTTGGATATTATTTCGATTTTGTTTTATGGCTGTTGTAGATTTATTTCTTCATCGTTCTTTGAATATTTATTGGTTTTCTTTCGCATTTGCGAATCCATTCGTTTTTAAGTCAGGGTTTTTTTTATAAAATTATAGGCTAACTATTTAGTTGTTTAATTTAATGATAATGATAGGCTCGAGTTTGATAGACCGCTATCTTAGCTGACGGTAAGAGAGATCGATACTGAGAGAGAGAGGTCATGGCGGTGCTCTGCCCGAACGGGGCGAGCAGTCCTGCACCGTATGCTCCACCGTGTCTTCCGGGCGATCCTCGCAGTGGTGACACCCAGGCGTTTCTTCCCTCCTGATCCGTCACAAGTCTCCCGAAACTTCCGTGTCCGGTGAGGACTTGCGTCATGTGGTAGATCAGGACGCCTCCTCAAAGAGGGGTATTACCGCCGCGATTGCGGCGTGCCCGGTGTTAAATATACCTAGCGAAATATTGCCTTTCGAGGATGGCTTGTATGGTATGATAGGGATACAGTTCCTATATATTAATAACCTAATCCTTTTTGTTACAGCCCCAGCAATATGAAGCTGGAGTGGGCAGAGACAGAGTCGGACTACGGTCTGGAGGAAGCCGCATTCTACGAGGGCCCGCCGGCCGTCGCGCCGCCTCCGACCAAGCATGTGTCGTTTAGTTTGAGGCTTGATCTGGTATGTATATTTGAACTATATTTTACTTTAGCCTTAGTTACAAGCAAGTGTAGGCTGAGGCTACTCTATGCCACGACGCGATATGCAACACATGAGCGATAAAATATATGAAAGCTGCTGTATATAGGTACACCTTACATCAACGAAACTACGTGTAGAGTCCGCGCCACCACTTATGCCCTTTTGACGCGACGCTATTGTTTGTCATTACATCAGATTGCATTAAAAAATTTACTACCCCGATTTTTCCACATCTTACTACCACGACTGACTGAGGTTATGCTAAGACTACATTTTTTTTAAGATTAACCTCTCGGGCGATTTATAATTGAAAATGATAAAAATCAACGTCCAATGAGCGACTGTCTGTTATGTACAGACGTGTGTACGTAAGGCGCTGGGGCGTTTTCGCTTATGTACACCCGGGTGTACGTAACGCGCCCGAGAGGTTAAATCGGTTTAAAATTCCAGACTAAGTTGATTTAGCCTTAAGTTCCTACCATCTGTATACATAAAATAATATGACAACTACACAGTACACGACAACCACCTTTTTCCACTCACTTCCATTTAACGATCTCGTCTCAACAAGGTTGGATTCGCAGAGTTATCCAATCCCATTATGACTGATCCAGCAAACGATTGAAACCTCTTCAAAACCACAATTAACCTTTAAACAAAATCTTCTTTGATGTTTCAAGTTCCCAGAATGAATCTTGCCTTAACAGAATTCACATCAAACAACGAAATGCCTGTAAACAATAATTGATGCGTTTCATTCATAAAAAAAAACATATGTTTCTGATTCGTTTAGGTTTAGTTTTAGCGGCCTTGTGTCAAATGTTATGAGTTCACAGACCTTCAATGTCAACCGCTAAGGCTAAGTTCACATCCGTGGAATGAAATGGAAGCTAATTTTTATTTCGAAAGCTTGCATTATTACCATAGGTCGGAATTAGGTAGAGTTATTCATGTAATTACACTGATTTCATACAGTGAAAAGATAAAATGTATATGCTCCAAATCTCCGGGATTTATTTTACTTTATAAGAGCACTAAAATCCCGTGATTCATTAAATAAAAAAGTTACACACAATTTATTTGTCTAATCTATCTCTGATGTTTTTTTTTATAATACTGTTTTCCACACAATATTGTCTAATATTAGAATTAGATAGAATATAATAGTAGAATTAGATCCCTGGAAGATCCATATTATATCAACATTACGATGCAAGTACTAAAATGGGAGGACTCCTTTAATGATTTTACCACCAAAATAAAATGCATATGCATATAATGCAAAGTGCAGACTAATAATAAGCTGACGTGTCGCGTTTCTGCCGGACATATCTCGGACATTCTCAGGAATTTTCGTATTTAGACTCTTTTATCTAGTTAAAAATTAGCTTACATTCCGCGACAATGTAAATCGAGCCTAAAGAGCTTTTTGCGTAACTTCAAAATGGCACGCGAGAATGTCAATGTCGGATGATTGGATTGCACTTGTCTTATTGGTTGAGGAAAATGAGTTAACGAAGTAACAATGTCGTATGTGAAGATCTATTGTTTGGTTTCTCACCTACTGAGCTACATTAAAGTTTCATCGGCACGATGAGAAGATGCTTTTTCTTTTGGAGAATGTAAACAGACTAGCCTGTAAATTAAGATAAGATTAAATTAGACTAACATTAAGTAATCTTGCCAAAATCAAGTTTGTAGAAAAATAAATATCAATAAAACCAGATTTTTTACACAGCCGCTGTCCTTTTCGAAATTCTAATACAAACAAAAAAAAACTTATAAGCTATGGTCATCAGTATAGTGGCTAATAAGTCATCTGCGCAAAATGTTATTCACGTTCATACAACGTGGTCAGCATTAAACCCCGTATTACAGAACGTCACTCAATGCTCAAGCATTACTTTCAACTAGATCCAATACTTTTGACTGGTTGAAACTAGTTTTAAGTAAAACTTGAGTTTTGAGGTGCGTTCTGTAATACGGGCCTAAGATATGTAGGGATACAGTAACTGGCACTAAAATAATTACACCTTGATAAAGTGCCGAGAACTTCCGATCACCGGAACTAGGGTGCTAAATAAAGTAAGAGTTGTTGTGTGCTTTAGAAAGTACGCAAGCACGAGGAGCTTATATTTATCAATGATCCCTTGGTACTGATTAAGAAATGAGAAGAAATCGGAATGGACTTGAAAAAGCTGTATCGTTTATGCTAAGAGATTGGTTTTCTATAGAAAACTGGCCCCGGCTAGTTTCGAGCTGGCCCATATATCGGTGTGGTGTCGTTTGTAATGCTTACAAACACGATATAATTTCTGTTTCACTTAAATCCAGGTGCTACCAAAAATATTGATTGCTTAGTATTGTAGTTATACATACTCGTATTACATAGGTTAATTCATTTCTGTTCAATATAACCTATTTGAACATAAAAATATTTTAATACAAACAAAAGGCAAGCCTTTTGTTTGTCTATGGATACTTTTTAATTCTCTTTGTGGCTCCACCTGAAATGGGCATGTGCCCACAAATCACACTCCACATTTTAAAATATTTTTTTTTTATAAATAACGCAGCCATTTCTTTTTCATTTGCTGATTTTGTAAAATGCATCGTTTTTGTTATTGTTTCTACTGCAATATCACTATCAAAATGTCTAGAAAACTTGAGTAGTGAGCAATAATTAATCAAAAAATCTTGAGGCTTAAGGTCAACGACACTAACATATACACTGTCTTATTATAAATTAAAATTCGCAAACTATCAAATCAGTTTGTTTGTTCACTTGTTTTTATTAAGAAGTGTACACACAAACGCGGGTGTACGACTGTGTCCAGTTTATGGATACACTCCCTTAAGAACTGGCCCTTCAGTAGTAGTAGCAGCTTTAGCTTTATTGTGTGTTTTCAAGGAAAAAATCATGTGTTTCGGGGAATATAAAGTTTTGTTCAAAATTTTTATTTCTAAAATTTTTATTGCAAACAAATTTTATTTAGAACGACAGATCTTTTGCCGTATCAAAAGGCTTTTTTTAATGTGGTAAAATCATCAAATGAGTCCTCCTACCTAGTCATGGTAATTCGACATGTCCCGCGACCTCGGCATGCACGGGCGTATGAAAGGCTTGGGGATGTTGCACTAAAACAGAAAGATGGCGGCGTGTTTCAAATTTGGTTCGCGCCGAAAGTTCTTAGTTTAACGACGGTATAACTTAAAAAAAAGTTATGACAGTAGTAGCTTGTGGAGTTAGAATTTAAAACCTGCCTACAAAGTAGCAACTAGCAATGTACCTTACGAGTTAGTTTTCTTTTAAATGAATGTGTCCAACTGTCCATATTTCGAACAAGTCTTCATACACGTACCTTATGAACACTATAATCAGCAGAACTTATTCTGAACACACTCCTCCATAGACAGGTTTTATTTTCAAATGAAAACAGTAGCGTTTTTGTAATTAGCTGGGCGTAGAAACCGGTTGGCAAGCCTTGGAACCCATTTGTAATCTGTATGATTAAGAAAGTAGCATGGAAAATAATTTGTATTTATGTTTGAGCGTGCTATGTTTTTATAGCTAAGTGTGGAGCGAAAATGTTGCATTTATGAAGTCTAGAAATATATGACTTTCATCACGGAGTTGGTATTCCCCAGTCCAAAGTTTGGATGGATGTTTATTCAATCTTCAGAATGGCTCAACAGATCTTGATATGTTGCTGAGATAGCTCTGGATAGAGATACCTATACCTTATACCTTTCATCGCGGAATAATTCTAGACATTCATACAGACAAAGTTGCTGGCAAAAGCTAGTTTGTTACAAAGGTATTATGTGCTTTGAAGGTTATTGTTAAAGCTTTTTCTTGAGAAAAGCACTCATCCTTTCGAAAGAAATTCTATTCAAAAACACGTTTCGAAGAAAGTACTGCTATCATTATATCCAAGAGTCTATATTGTCTTTACTTAAAAATGTCGCCTTCTGCACGAGGGTGAGCCTATGGTGTCCACATCCCCGGATGTGTCGCTCCGGACCAGTGGACCGTGATCGTCCTGATCAACTTGCACTGCGTTTATTTTTAATAGGATATTGTTCGTAGTATTCACTTTCACCTTCAACGTTTTATTTTTTTCTATACAGTAAAGGTAAAATAGAAGAAAGTTTCGAGAAAAAGCGAATACAAAAGAAATGTAATGAAGACTGTTCAAAATACTATTCTCTTTTGCGTTTGGTCCAGGAATGCTAGTCTGTTTATAATAATTAACAAAAACTAGACTACAGAAAAACGGCTAGACGTATACAACATGCAAATAATTAATGCATCAACAAAAACAATTAGCGTTCATACCTGTTTTCAGGTTTTTAGCTCAAACAAAAATAACAATAAAGTAGTTTGTTTCACACCACGCGGTAAGAATCAATCAACGACTACAAGAAAGGAGTATCGAAAACAAACTCGAGTTCTTATTTCAAAGATCCCGCGCTTTTTAACTTTTTTATTTTTAAACTTGTCCGTGACACTGACGCTAAGCTGCACTAATGAGTTTCGACATTAGCTGAGTACGACGAAAAACTGTTGGAACTTTTTACGAATGGGTTACAGAGTATTGTATTATTTTTAATGATTATTCAAGAGGGTTCGTGTGTCGAATTGGTTGGGAATAATTATACGAAACGTGATGGTGATAGTCGAGAAGGATTATAGGTTGACGGGGTTTTATTAATGTTTAACTCAAGGCAATATGAAAAACACTCGGACATGTTCAGAAGACGAAGTTTTTCAGATTTTGTCTTGACCACGAGGATCTCCTGTAGTTTGTGAATATCAGTATTGAAATCCCCATTAGATTGAATTTATTTAATAGAGGGAAGTTCTGGAATAAATCTAACTTTGTATGAAATGATTAAAATGCAAAAAAAAAAATTACGATCAAGAGTCGACTGGCCCTATATTTTTTTTATTTTAAGCCTGTACTCATAAACTGAGGCTATAATTAATGATATTAAGAAAGGCTCGTTAATAAAAGGGGTGAGATAAAGAGACTGTCGACTGTTATGACATTAACACCTTCATTCAGTGAGTGCGACCGTAAAGAATAATCTCTGACTTGATTTACGTGTGCTCATGTCGACAGCCAGCGATGAAATGACTGAGGAACCATTTATCAAATAATTTTTATCTGGATAATTTTTACTGCATAAATAAATTGAAAATCTGTTTAGTCTTCAGCTAGAGTATTGAAAAATAATGAACACGTATTTGTTGTTTTTTTAATCAATGAATATTCACAAAGATAAAACGTTTCTAATTCCTATCTTTCGGACAATTTTTTTTTTTGTAAAATTACCTTATTGTTGCAGACTTCATGTCGGCTCAAGTTTTTCATAAAATAATTTTATTATTATTACGTAGGTAGACAAAATTCTAAGAAAACTTGAAGCTTGATTGCTTTTGATAACGAGCCGAAGTTATGTTTATATCTCAAGTGGGTGTTACAACTGAAAACAAAACTAACTTATTACGTTCATATTTCTCATTATTTCATGCATTGGTACAGTCAGCAAAAGAGTTCGATATAATAAATTTTAAACAGGTTTACTGCTAGATTATATACATGCTATAATGCTGTACGTAGTTTTTGGCTCAATACTACATGCAGCCAGACTGATATACAGACACATTGAAACTGTAACACAAGAAAACCGTTTAAAACTTGCTATCTGCATACTTAACCCTTTTGATGACTGTATAAAAACTGATGAACAGAACGCTGAAACTACAGAACTTTTTCCGCTACCATTCTTAGATACTCCTTATTTTATATAATTATTTTATATACTTAGGAAAAAAGCTGCCAATTTAAATCTAAACTATACACTACTCTATATAAAGTTTTTTAACAATTAACTCAAAAACTACGCCATCAGCTAGTAACATTTATAACTATTTTCTTTTTTCAAATTTCATTGTTGCGAATCCAGTGTGGCTTTCTAGTTTTCTATATTTAAAAATCCTTTTAAAACCTATAGACTAACTTCAAACTGTCACTTTCGGGATATTTATCAAAATAAAGAAAAATCACGGAAAGTAACCCCTAAACAAGGTTTTTCGCTCCCTCAAGTTAACACTAAACAATACAGCTTATTTTAACAAATTTTCGCAAAAATATAATGCGAAATAATTATTTACTTATTAAATATAATAAGAAATGATCCGATCTATCCGGGCGCGTCTCATTAGGGTGAGCTAGGCGATTTCCGGCTACTAATTAAAGGGACGATGCTGGTTACGTCCGCCTCGCAGGATATGACATATTTGTTGTGATTTTTCCACGTAAAAATATCATTTTTGGTTGTAAATAATGTTATTAGTGTCGGATCATGTTCTAAGTGTTGGTGTGTCCGGTTGATGCCCTCTACTACATAGGAGCTCAAAATAACTGGCAAAAAAGAGGCAATTACAGAGATTTGTAGCTGAATTGACGGTACGGGTGGCGACGTTGGTTCGATCCCTGCACGGATTAAATTTTTGTTTGATCAGTAAAAAAATGTTCCGAGTCTCCACGATACAAGAGAAATTCACAGACAGGGGCTGCGGTTTAAATATATATATTTATATATACATAGGTCAAAGACGATTTAGTCTTTATCTTGTATTTTTTGAAAATTTATCGAATATTAAACAACCTTTACTGTGTAATTCTTTTTTAATGTAATATGGGTTTGCCCTTGGCCTTAGTCTAGGTCAGGGGTGAAAAAGACAAGGTCGACGATGAAGCGAGCTAGAGTATATACAAGGAATATGAATATGAGAATATGCCTAGGAATATAATAAGCAAGTAACAGTTTCTATTATTGCGACATAACAATTTTCCTTGAAAATCGTCACAAGTTAAGTACTAGCTACGTAAAATGTTGATAAAGCCTGATTTGTTCATAATGTTTTGTAAATAACGGTTACGTTGCCGCTGTAACTGTATCGTTTTGCACAGCTCTAATCGGTTACTTTTCTTCCCAAACTGTTTCATTAGCGTTTTTCGACTAATTTGAATACAAAACCGACTCGTTTCAGAACCTGTTTTTGCAAATTTTCATGAATAAGATAAGACTAAAGAATCTTGAGTCATTTAACGAACGAACGTTCTTGAAAATAACTCAAACAAAAACAAAATAATATTGTTTAATAGAAAATATTGTTACAAGTAGTGTTAAACAAACTTTTTATAGGCTTTATTTTCACAATAGAAACTAATTAAACATCTGCCTGTATTTCAATCATCTGCCATAGGCAAGTGCCTGTATTTCGGTTATATTTCCTCAATTTTAATGCAAAAATAGTGATAAAGTAAGAAGAAAGTTCAGGATTCTTCTTAAATCAAATAGTTACAGTTGTGTCAAGTGAAAACCATAATCTATTACAACACTTACTCGAACCAAACAGCGTCGTTCCAAAATTAAACAACAAAAAACCTCATAATTCTCTCTCACTGACAATGGTACACTATTTAATCTACCAATAATTTACTTTTTAACGCCGTTTGAAGGGTAATTTATCAGAAGGGGGATCTACAACACCAGATAAATCAGGGCACGTTTAAAAAGTAGCTTCCCTTGATGTAAAGCGACAAGATCTCGGCACCGCACACGTTCTATGACGATAAATGAGCGACAAATTGTCAATTAACCTCGACCATACGTTATTCACATCCCTATTTTACGTTTTTTCGAGTTCGATTTTTGAATAGGCTGTTTATATCTTTCCCTAGCGTTTAAAAAGTTATAATTGTGTTGCAGTATTTAAGCCCAAGTGCCTCGTTGTTTGGGGACTGACCTTATCTACATTGGTTAAGATTTAGCATTCAAACAATTCTTTTTTCAAGTTCCCTTACCGTTGCCTGCTACGTCGACCGTTGCGGCTACCGGCAGGTCTTGTGGTCAATTTGACCCTAGCTATGTGCCACACAAGGACGCCACCCATTGGAAAACCTTATAGTCATACAGTCCCCTTTGAACGCTCCAGTGATTTAGCACTCAATGTCCCCATTTCCTGCAAACGATCTTACCAACTTTTTAACGGACACGAGCGCTTTGATTTAAAGAATTAAGTAGGCAGTAAGTCTGACGGTGGAGTTTCTGTGTTTTTTTTTAGACACCAAAATACTTTATGGTTTTCGGTAATGTAACTTGTTAATTAACCACACATTTTTTTATAGAGACTAAAACCAAAAATATTTTAATACGAAACCTTCATCTTCCTCTACTTGTCTTTGAAAAGAAAATACCCCTCGGTAATTAATACCGAGTAAAAAAACACATGTCTGACATGCATCAATCGACAGCCAGATAATAAGAGGTGTTCGAGTGAATTGGGATCGTGCCCCCCAATATCGGTAATCACGTGCCAAGACATAGGGGGGTGACCCGACCCCACACTTTGAACCGAACCAAAATACCCCATGAATGTTTACGGGTTAATCAACAGGCACGGCTCAATGGACAAGGAATTCATTATTCTGCCATATGCATTCAGTTAACATGTCAAGATTTTGTCCTTTGCCTCACCTAATTAAAGCATTTCGTTCTGAATTATAGTAATGATTATTATGACGTTTATGTCTGTGTTATTTAGAAACTTTTTTCGAAAATAGAACTTCCCGTTCAATTACGTGTTTCCTGAAAACGTTTTAAAATAAATAGATTTCGTCTGTAACTCTGGTTGAAAACCTTTTCTTTTAGCACTTTTTGTTAACGTTTATGTACAACTAAATGCTGATTAGATGTTGTTTAGAAGCTTGCATTTAAACAATCTGCAAGTAGAACTTAGGAACATCTGTCTTTTTAATTGTTGCCTTATATAAATATCCAGTTTTTTGCCTGCTTAAACAAACTGAAATGAAAAAAAGCAAATTTCAGTTTCGTCTTTTATTTATATTCAGAAATCAGAACCTCATTTCGCTAACATAAAAACATATCAAAAGAAGTTTGTTGTACAATAAACATTACGTACGACAGTCAGTAGGGTCTCATAGACTCACATCATAACGGAGTACTCGTAAGTTGATTGGTCCGAGGGGACACGCTGATTCGATTTGGACGTTTTTATTGGAGCATATTGATATACTTTATGATTAGAAGTTGTGTCATGGGCCACGAGATATTCAATTGAGAAGGGTCAGCGAGGGATACGCAAAAGTTTTCCTTTTATTTAATAAAAAATACGTTAATAAATTGAGTTTTCAATTTGTTAAAGATATTTTACGATTTTTTTTGTACGTAGTAAGTTATGTGGCGATGAATACGGTTTGGTATGGTAAACTGTTCATAAAATTATACTTAAGATCCATTGTCAGCCTGCCGGGGTCGCGGGACTCACGAATTCGTGACCCCGGTACGTAAAGGGCTATTGAAGGACACCGTGGATTTTAGTCAGTCAAGTCTGAGTTCAGCCACACGGGCAGGGCGGGAGGACTCATTTGATGATTTTACCACGACAAAAAAAAATGACCCATTGTCAATGTTAATAATGTAATAGATTTAACATTCATAAGATCCTTATTGGATTGTATTTTTGGAATTGGGGCTCTCTTGCCTTTAAGTGTATTTTCACGGCTTTTCCTTTAGCTTGGAAAACTTGTATGTATTTTTTTAATCACAGTCCCGACTATACGTGATTACCCAGAAGCTAATACCGACGCGACGTGAGACCTCTATTGCACGAGGTTGTAAGTTCAAACCCAAGCAAGTACCAATGTGTCTTTTTAATACCTATGTGAAGGAAAACATCTTGAGGAAACCTGGATTGTATTATCATCTGTATAGTCTAAAGCCATGACAGTGGCCTGACATACAACAGACATGATTTTTTGCCTTTTTATAGATAATGGTACGGAACCCTTCGTGGGCGAGTCCGGTTCGCACTTGACCGGTTTTTATATGTGACGACGATCTGTCACCTTTTTGAATCGTGAACATTGCAAAATATTATGAAATATAAACTTTCCTGTATACAATAGTCCACCAATCGATCAAAAACTAATTAAACATCTCAATTTATCTTCATATGTAATTGAATCAGTTAAAGCTTCTTAAGATTATAACTATTCAATGCAATGCGAGTAAGCTACATAATTAAGATAATATCGATATTCTATATTTATCGATATGATGTACTTTTACAAACAAATTGGCTAAAACTGGCTTATCGTCACTGAAGATAGCGATAGAATTCTTAAAATTCGACGAAGTACAGGAAAACAGATGAAAAAAATACGCAGAAAATTAGATTTATTAAATTAATTACTTTGCACTTGATTAAGGAAAACTTGGATATAATTAACTGGGTGTGTGCATGGTGATATTTTTTTGCAATGAAGGTAATCAGTGTAACGATTAGTTTATTATTATATTATGCTTATGAAATCGAAGTACTTATCGTATTTTTTTTATTGGGACAATACCGCCGCACTATTTCCAAACCACTGTAACTCCTGAAAGCCCGTGTGGCAACCACCAGAAAAGCGCCCAGACAATGTAGCTCGACGTGTCCCGGAGAATGAATGTAACTGTCTTGGATCCCGCAACTTCATCATCATCATCTCAGCCATAGGACGTCCACTGCTGAACATAGGCCTCCCCTTTAGATCTCCACATATACCGGTTGGAAGCGACCTGCATCCAGCGTCTTCCGGCGACCTTTATAAGGTCGTCTGTCCACCTTGTTGGTGGACGTCCTACGCTGCGCTTGCTAGTCCGTGGTCTCCACTCTAGCACTTTTCGACCCCATCGGCCATCTGCTCTGCGAGCAATATGGCGTGCCCATTGCCACTTCAGCTTGCTAATCCGGTGGGCTATGTCGGTAACTTATATTATGTTAATTAACCATAAAAGAATAGTGAAGGTGTAGGAAAATACGTAGTTTCTACTTCCCTCCATATCTATCGTCATGTGCCTTAACTTTTTCTCAACTATGCTGGGATCAGCTTCAAGTTGAACCGGGAGCAAATAAATTATTAGTATGTTACATGAAGCAACTGCCTATCTGACCTCCACAGCCCAGTAACTGAGTAATACAATACTCCTTGGTAAGACTGGTTTTCCGACTTTCGACCCAGCTAACAGTAACGACAGTTAAATATCTACAAATAACAGCCGGGATCAAGCAAACAATTTGGTTCTTATCGTGGTCGCACAGGCTTTCGATCTGTTGATCTCATCGCTGAGGAACATTCATTTTCTGATGATGACTTAAAATTATTCACAATTTTAGTTTAAAAAAAGAAAAATACCCACCTAATAGTCACAGTAACTAAATAGTTTAAAAATACATCGGTTTCGAAACCTTGACGTTAGCTCAGAGTTTATTTCTTATCGCATAGATTTTATTCTTTTGAATAAGAATGAACATAGATCAAAGGATCTTTTGAAGCATTGTGTTGTGAATATTTTTTTAAGCGACGCATGTCCGAACAGCGAACGGAAGTGGCTGGTGTGTGTATAGCATACCCCGTTCGTGTAATGTGGGCCCAGGCGATGCGATCACCGACTCCTGCGCATTACAGGGTGTTTGGTAAAGAGAGACCTAGAAGATAGACGTGATATTTGGAATTTAATAAGTAATTTAGTTTTTTTTTAAGAATTAGGTTGATAAAGACGACTGGCAGAAACCTATGAATTTTCAGCTCCATGTGAAAGTTTAATTTTCATGCACCTCCTTTCATGAAATTTATTTACCTAAATAAAAATAATTTTGAATGTTCACAATATTTCTAAGAAAAAAATAACACAATTTCGTTATTTCGTTCAATAAGAGTCACAAAGACTGCAAAGAAATTTTCATAAATTGGAGGGGTGAGAAATGCGTGGATAAAAAAACTGGGATATGGCCTCTTAATAAAATTGCGTCGAAACTTTTTTCAAACACCATGTATTATATTTTATAATATCCTCTTTAGATGGACACTGGAAGGTTTTAAACAGCCTACTTGGTAATTCGGGAGCCCATCTGTGATTTATACATGCCATTTAGTCACTAACGTTCGTCGATAAGTGAAACGTAAACTCGTCTTACTGAATTAATTTGGCAATACAATGAATGACTCACTCTTTGGAATCAAGGTGATATTATATCATACTTGAGTTCCTCGAAGCGACAGAAGTCCAATGGCACATTAGGGAGCTAGCTTTTCATTTATTTCCGGTCGCGGGACTGTACGAATTCCCGTGACCCCGGAACGTAAAGGGCTATTGAAGGACACCGTGGATTTTAGTCAGTACGAGTCTGACAGTCCCTCCCGCTCTGCCCTGGTGGGAGGACTTATTTGATGATTTTACCACGTAAAAAAAAGCTCTTCCTTTATTTCTGCAATTAACATGTGACAGGATTTTTTTAACGGTCTTAAAAAAATCCAGGAGGTGTTTTACAGTCAATGAATCAATCTACGAATAAATGTCGAACTTCTGGATGTTAAGTTTATCACTTTTTCGAGTCGAAAGTCGCTTTTTAAAATTTTTGTTTACAATTTTGATGTGGGTAACAATCTTATCAACAGAAAACTTACACTAAAAACTTTAAGAACATGACATGAAGTTTCGTTAAGTACAATCCGTTTTTGTTGTACTATTCATATACATACATATAAATATGTACATACATAGTAGGAAAGCTCCATGAAAAACTGCCAAAAATTCAGTTTTTTCTCTATACAATTTATCAGATATGATATAATATTTTGATGATATCAGAATGTTTTAAAGGATTTGTATAATTATTATGTAGATATGATAAATATCTGTAAGATCTTTTTATCTATAGGTGATAAGCTTGATTTTTGATGAGGATGTTATAGTGGCTGCATTCATTAAGTCGAGTACCGTTCAGGATAGGACAGCGTTTTAGAACTACATAATAAAGTTACCGGCCATACTACAAAACTAAAAAAAATAATTTAATTAAAAAAAAAACAACTTTAAGAATGTCTCGTGTTTAATCTTATAACAGTTTATTGGATAGTGAAAAACTGCTATGCTAATTTATAAGTCTGCCAATTACTAGTATAAAGACATTGATCATACATTCAGTCTTAGTACAAGTAGTCTTTAATAAAGTTAAACAAAAAAAAAACAGTGGAAATTCCTATCGTTAATCTTAATAAAATGTAAACAGTGAATAAAATAAAAGCTCATTTATAAAGGACTAAGAGTTAACTTGTTAAATAAGTAGCTCATAAAAGTCTCCCAGCAAACAAAAAAAGAAGTCTGAAAATAAAATCAATAATATAAACATTTTGTTACAAAGCGGAATCTCAGTGAAACCTCAAAGAATGTGTTTATTTTTTTAATCGTATAAAAGTTTAATTTATAATGAAAACGAATGAGTGAACATTCATAAAAAAAAATACTTTTCGTTTCTAGTACCTATATACGACACAATAAAAAATACTTTAAAAAAATTGGACCTGCAATACTACATTTCTGACGTGCTTGCAATGCCTGAGATTTTTGCCAGCAGTACGTATTTATATGTAGAGGAAACGAGAACTAAGCATAATTCTATGACATACAAACCAATGTTAAAATATCGGCAGCCCTACTACATTTGAAGGAAAAGTGTGGGTTTTAGTCAATACGAGTATGACAGTCTCTTCCTTTCCATCCAGGGCAAGAGGAGTCATATTTTTCATTCCAAAAAATAAAACATTACCAAGTAAAACTGTGTAGGCATATTCAGCTTAAAATATTCCAACTGCTGCGACATAAGTTTTATCTCTGCGAGAGTGCTAGCATCTGTTTTTCTTATATTTCAGTGTAGAAGCGTGTTTGAGATACAATTTTTAACTGTGCTGCATGTTTACAGTGCGATGAGGGTGGCGGCAACGCTGACGGCATCAAGACTGAGCCCCCGGAAGCCGAGGAGCCCCGCGCTATGCAGAAGGTGCCTTCTCTCTCTGATCTGTCGGACCCTGAGGCTTCTCTAGGTAAGTCCTACTACACTATTCTACAAAAATACTTCGTATAAGTGTTGTGCAATACAGGCTTAACAATAACTTTGAAATTTGACATTCAAATTGGTGATCTCAGTCACAATCAATTATATTAAAACAAAGAGTACGATAAAAACATATTTTTTTTATGAAAAAACATAGTTACCATATATTAGACTATTAGTTTAATTTTAATTTACTGTCTTATATAAATATTTAGATTTAGTTAGGTATATACATGTAATTTAAGAATATTCCTATTCTATAAGACTAAATTGGTATCCAGTAAGATCAGTTCCATATGTACCTAAACCAGATTTAGAATCAATGTGAGCTATCCAAAATAATAGTTTAGTAAAAGGAGAGCACAGAGATTTTAACGTGGCTTGGTAGAACTTAGCTCGATTTATTCTAGAAACATCTTTAACTTTAGCCATGACACAGACATTGGCATATCAAGAACTTGTAAAATTGGAGCGGAAGTAGATTAAGTACTTAATTTTGATACTCATCGAGGTTACAGAAGCCTACTTGATGGAAAATAATCGTTATTGTCAATTTGTATTGGTAAAATTTGCAATGACGAATTAGTTAATTTGAGAAGCATTGACGACGTCCGTTATCCTTGAAAATCAAGAAAACGTATATCACTAATCTTTTACGTTTCAAGATTCACCATCTTGAAATGTAAAAGATTAATGATTTGATTATTCAAGTGCTCCGTTTAACTTGTTAGCAGAGGGTCTTACAACACAGTGTACGTTTAAAACATAGCTTTTTCGGAAGTGAAAAAAAATCTTTTGAATGCATTCTTTTATCTGCGTTTACATTATTAATTGTTTACTTAGTACTTACGTGGTTATTTTAACAATATTTATTAAAAATATCAGAGTAGTTGGCGCTATTAACTTGTATTATTAACTATGAGAGTTTGCCAAACTCATGGCAATTTGGCTAACCGACAGTATTCCGTCATCGTCTGTTATTAGTTTGTTTATTAAGAGAAGATCGCTGCGAATATTTTTTCAATTATTTTCAGCTATTCACTCATGTCTCTGTCATCATTTGGTTATTTTTGTGATTTATTTTAAAACGGGCTTATTAATTTAGACTTCATTTTCTCGTGTATCGGTTACAATGCCACATCATCGACATTTTTGTTTTATTTATTCGATGTTTGCATTAGAGTACAGTGATACTACAGAGGTGGAGTACAATGTATAATATCAATAATTCCAATGTAATTTAAATTAGTATAATTGAAACTGGTCGCCCAATGGTGGAAAAATACATAAATAACAGTTGAAAAAAAAATCCTTTACAAAAACTTTAACTGTGCGAATCTATATTAATACTAGCTGTTCCCTGCCCCGCTTCGCTGTGGCACAAAAAAAAACAGTTTAAAAAAAATATTGATAAAAACAATCCTTGATGCGGATTATATATCATAATAAATTTCAGCTCAATCGGTGCAGAACTTTTTGAGTTTTTGAAGCATACACAAACCAACATAACATTTTTAAATATATAGATTAAGCGCTAGTATATACAACACCGAACAACTCATAAAACAAACAAAAAAATACTAATCAAATGCAAAAATCATGCGCCCACGCAGAAAACGAACGCAACAATCTTTCAAGAATCTCGGTCTTGAATTATAGCGTGGTGGACGTGTCAATCGTTTAGGTTAACTGAGTAACAACGTCGGGGAAGTGGAAGGTTGGCTTGATGGGGCGATCTCCTCCCTCCGGTAAATCACTGAGGAGCGGAACTGGGTCGGTACGTCTGCAGCCGGCGTATCCTGCTCACTTCGCTGTTGCTAACTTGCGCACCTCCGCCGGAATTGAGGGTTTCTTTAGTGCTTCTTAGACTACATTCATCTTAAGCGTCGGTCACACACAGCGACTAATCGCTACTAGCTAGTGTCTACTCGCCCCTGCCGGGGTAGCGGGACTCACGAATTACCGTGACCCCGGTACGTAAAGGGCTATTGAAGGACACCGTGGACAATATAAAAAATTTACCTAGACAATATATAATGTAGAAGCTTTAATGAGAGATTTTTGTGGAAGCTTTAATAAGAGATTTTCTATTTTTTGCAAATTTATAAATTAATACAGACAGATGACCATGAGAAAGTAAAAGTTGATTTATGAACTTAACTATCAATCTCAGATTAAAGTTCTTGGAACCTGTTGAAATACCTTACATTAAAAGAGGTTATTAAGATCTTTAAAACAGTTGCATGACTAAATGGATAGGTTAGATTCTGATTAAAGGGTGATTCTTCAAAGTTGAGGATAATGACGTCCGATACTTTTACTACTAGTGCAACCATCCATTGACAAAAAACAAAAATATAAATTATTTTAATTACATTTAACTTAAATGTAATTAAAATAATTTATATTTTTGTTCTGGATGGATGAATGGTTGCACTAGTAGTAAAAGTATCGGACGTCATTATCCTCTACATTGAAGATTGGCCCTAAAATTAAAAGCTTAAATTTAACCTCAACACATAATACAGTAATTAATAAATTAGTAGAGAATGCTAAAACCTTGTACCGAATAACTTAGCAAGTTTTCACCAATAGTAATTTCCACAAGGTTCAACGCATGTACGTACAGTGTTGCCATATCGAAACAAAACACGTAATGGTATAAATTATTGATCAAAGGGCAACAATCCTGCCATTCGTCTTCGATACAAAAGAGAAAATTGACTAACCTGTTGTCTACAGTGAATAAGGCAAGTTAAACTGAAAGCTTTCAAAATCAGAAGAAAAAAACAAAAAAAAAATCTTTAAAAAAAAATATGGTTTGAAAACTGGCCAATAAAAGAAATTGTTCGTTTTTAGAACGCTCAGTTCATTTTACTTGTTATTTTTAGTAAAACTTAGATTAGGCTGGGAATTTCCTAATGTGATATATAGAAAGGCATCAATAATAATTAAGTTTTATTGATTTAAATAACGTAAAAGACTAGTAAGTAGATAAAATAAGTTAGGTAATTCATTGGAAAAAATCCCTAATTTGAGATCTGAATTACCTACTTTATTAAATTAGTTACTTTAAAATATGAAATAATATAAACGTATAGGGGCCTAGCATTGATTGAAATTAATAAATATAAACGAGAGCCAAGTCGCGGACAAAAGTCAAGAGCACTATAAATAATAGAGTAATTTATTACGTAGCGCTGGAGGTATAGTCTATGGTACCACGTATTAATAAATAGGTGAAGCCCGAATAGGATAATACGCCGCATCCTCGTTACCTCGGTGCACTTTCAGATTAGTCCACGTCCATAACGGTATGCATTATATCTGAGTAGATAAACTGCAGGACATATGGGGCGTTCGTAAATCACTGGTGAAGTTTCCGCACATTCTTAGCCTACTTGTGTATAAATGTCTTGCTGTGTAAATGGGGCAGGACTGTTGAATCATTTCTGGGGACACATCCAGCTGATGAACTGTTGAAACTTTATTTAATCTGTTAAATTTAAGCTGCAAGAGGTGTGGTTTTCCTAATAAAAGAAGATGATTTTAATTTTGAAAAAAAAAACAACCCATTCTTGCTTACAGTAACCAAGCCGAAATTAAATAACAAGATTATTGATTAAATAGATATAAATTCATTCTAGTTTCACTTTTAGTGCCACATAAGATCAGGCCTCTGTTCCCTGAAGGGATAGACAAAGGGGCAGCTAATAGTCCAACCACATAGAGCCAGTTATGGCATACGGACAAATCCGGCAAATGCAGTAATCCGGTACAAATGTTATCATTTTACTTTTTATTAAGCGATAGGCTCGCGTTTGACCACCTGGCGGTAAGCGATGATGTGGTCGACGGTGAAGCAGGCTTGCATAGAAATAACCAAATCACTCCTGACTTATAGACCCCAAGGTTATAGCTATAAGGAAATAAAGACTCCGCGGAGAATATCAGCCGGAATAAATGACGGAACAGTGAAAATTGAAAGTGATGTCACATAGTGTCATGAAAACATTAGATCTCGATATCAATCCGTATCGCAACGATACCATATTTTAATAATCAATCGTAGTAGATGATAATCAGCTCTAGAAGGATGCGGTCTGGTTTATTTTTAGGGCAATTCTGTAAGCAATTTAATAAACAGAGTTACATAATGGATGGGTAACACTAACCAGTATGTTAAGGAAGAAATGGCTAGAAAGTAGGTGAGTGCTGACATAAGGAGTAAAAGAGAAGTTTACCTAAACTTCTCTCTCTTTCTTTTCGGAATCTCCGTTCCCCCAAATTAATTGAGCTAGGGGCAGGAGAAATGAAAGATGAAAGAAATAGATGGAACAATGGCGCAGTGGCTGAACGAATGACTTTTTGGGCCGATTCCCCGATGGAACAAAACACCCACGATAGAGGAGAAATTCTGAGTGTGCAGCAACAATTTAAAAAAAAGTGTTCATAATAGGTACTCCTTGGTCTGCAAAAAAAAAAGTGCGAAATCTACCACCTACAAAACCTGTTTGTAATTCGAACTGACTGAACTTCTCAACAGATGTGTTTGACCCAATTAAGTGCCCAATCAGAAGGTCTTTCATATTTGCACGTAATTAAGTGCATTGACCCCTACGTAGCGCCGTCTCTCCAGGGTGGGCCGCATACGGGCCCATTGTTTCTCGGTGTATGTTCGTCTGTCCCGTGTTTATAACGTGGGAACAACACATATCTGAACACGTGAGGTAAATCGATGTATTTAAATTGTCTTCGATGTATAAATAGGGTAACTAATGTGTTTTGTTGTTGTGCTTGTGGTGAACAAAGAAGAAGGTATATACCTACTTAAAAATGCCCACTTTAAAAAAAAGTATTTACGTTATTTTTAAATTCTATAGACAACATTTAATATTCATTTCAAGAAAAAAAGCTTTAAGGAATATGTACTTAAAAACTATATTTTAGTATGATCCATTGATCTGATTTAGATTATACTTTTTACTCGTGAGTAGATATTATGTTTCAAAAAAAATTCAGCATTTATAAAAAGAAATAAATGATTAACATCATGTACACAAGTAGGTAGGCTAATTAGCCCCTTTGTTTCAATGAACCGGTTTATTGATAAACCACAAAACCGGATTTTCCTTTACATTAACGAGATCATATGAATGAAAACAGCAAAATAAATATTTATTTTAAAAAATACAATAATATCCGATATTATTATTTTTTAAACATTAATTAAAAACGGAAACACGATACTAAGTCATATTATAATCGGTCACGCAATATTAAATAATTATTAATGTTCTGGGCCGGATTTTCCTTCAGTAAGCTCGGAAACTATATGAATGAGTAGCGAAGGTGATTGATTGTATGAATGAATGCAACTTGATCGTTCCGAACGGTTTGGTAGCGTCTCGGTGACTTGACTCAATGATTACTGTTTCAAATGTATTAGCAGAATTTTATAAGTATTGCCACCCTCGACGCTTGCTTTTCTGTTTTAAGGAAAAATAAATGAACTAACGCTTTTTCCCCAAAACGGTACTTTTAGGAAATATCAATACCTTTTAAGTTAAATAATGACAAAGAGATATTTTCCTCCTTGGTGTAATCTAAAATTCCGTCCAATAGCTTTTTTTTTTCTTTATCGTGGTATAATCTTCAAATGAGTCCTCCCAGGGCAGAGCGGGAGGGACTGCCAGACTCGTACTGACTAAAATCCACGATGTCCTTCAATAGCCCTTTACGTTCCGGGGTCGCGGTAATTCGTACAGTCCCGCGACCGCGTCTACGCTACTAGCTAGCTACGCTATACGCTAGCTACGCTATACGCTAGCTACTCTATACGCTAGCTACGCTATACGCTAGCTACGCTAAAATGTGAAATAGCTTTAAAAGTTTAAACGTTAGGTAACTTATTAATAGAGACGGTAATTCTGTAGAAAATATTATAACAAAAATAATGTACCTACTATTTGTCTGACTTTTTTACGCTGTTATCTCTTATGCCTAAACCGATGCCCCAATTCTGATGAATTTTCTTACAGAGATAGAATGGATCCAGGAGATAGTTATAAGACTATGGTCACTATGGAGATGAGGTGGAAACATAATCAAACTTCAGAAAAAAAAGTAAATAATAATTAATGTTTTCTAAACAATAATTCTGTTCAGAAACAAAAGACCTATTAATAAACTTTATCGTTGTGAAAACATTGAGGCAACGATAATAAATTAAATTACAATTAATTGTCTGTGGTTATCAATCACACATTATCAGAGTTCCAACTAACCATAGAGCTACAATGGGAGCAATTTGTATGACATTATCAAACTGACCGTGCAATGTGATTCAGAGTACCACGAATCGATTATGTTTAATGTTCTAATTATTATGTATTATGCAACATAAAACAGTGTTTACATGGTTGTGGTTTACATATTATTATTGCGGGTCTATAATAATAAGACCTTTCTTGTTTGAATTATAAAAGCTACTCTATGGTTACACAGTCCCTTTGTTACAGTTTTCGAGAAACTTGGAACATAAAATCAAATTAAAAACCTGCATAATATGAAATATTTTAGGAATCTCCCAATAACATGTTTCAAATTTTTTGTCTAATATTAAAACTGATTCATTGTTAATTTATGATAGAACAACTTTTTATTCGTAACAGCTACATTATTTTATGCAAATTCTTGTTTTATTTCTAACTATGGGCATCAAAATCTATTTTTAAACGATTATGGTCAGAAATATTAAAGACAAAAGATATAAAAAAGAACAATGGTGTTGCCATGAGTGGGCCGTACTGTCAAATTTATAATAAAATACTGGCTTTAAAACCAGTCAAAGTTTTGTTTTAAATCGAAATTAATCCATAAAAATGCAGTAAAAAAAATGCGAAAATCAAGTTGGCTCTTGGTCACCTCAAGATCGGATGTTGCGGTGTCCATTTCCCGGCCATGTTGTTCCATATACAGGATGTTGCCAAAACTACGACGCAACTGTGTATACTTTACTCGCATAACTATAAAGTTACATTGGGTTACGTGGAAAACAATTATTATTTAACATTTAGTTTACAAACATAGTGCTAAGTTTTAGGCTGGTTTACATTGTTGGCTGTCTTTTCATTCATTAGTTTGGGTTAAGTTTGTCTGTTTTCAAATTAACTTGTTTTGGAATTGTGTGTTTAGTGTTTAAGTCTTAACAGTTTCGACAAATTCCGTCGTAACTCTATTCACAAAACAACTTAAAAAAACGGAAATTAATTTCTATCAAATTTTTATTGAATAGCTACACAGAATCTTTATAGCCATTTATCGTAAATGTAGTGATAATAAAAATGGTCATTATAATGTAACTTTATATTATGGTGTGTTAAGCGGTTTTTTATGCTCGATCAAGTTGAAACAAAGTTTCGAATGTCACCTGGTTTTTTACAGAGAATACCACTTTCATCTTTATCTTTTCTAAATTAAAGTCTACTTTGGTTTGGAGACGGTTATTTAGTAATATTTTCACATAGCGTCGACACATGTGGATAAACTGCTCGGTACAGTTGCGTGTCATATGGTGGTTCCGTAATCAATGGTGACAAGTTCATATTAATTTGATTTATTATTTCATGTGTGTAATTATGGGAAAAATTATATCAAGGTAACGAATGTTTTGGGTCGTCGTCACGGGACTGAATATCGTTCATTCGAAAATTTTACTGTATGTTTGAGGCTTTAGTATTTTCTGTTGGAATTACAAACAAACGAACAAGTCAAGAATAGCTGTAAAGCTCTCACAAAGCTCAATAACTAACACCTGAATATAGAGACTACATTTTCCATTGTACGTTTTGCACTTGCACGCAAGATTTAGCAGACCACCTTGCGTCGTATTATTTTAAAACGAACGCTCGCAAACTTAGCAACTTTGCGAGCACAAAGCTACGAACTATTTCTGTACAACCAGAATCGTTGTTGACACAAGAAAATTCTCATGAATGCCTACCATGTTGGCTCAAAGCTCAAATAAACACGTGTGCACGCACACATTGAGAACTCTTCCATCGCAATGTACTCACGCACACATTCACAAGTATCGCTTCATTCATAAAAGTGGCTGGTGAATGGGCGCGGGTGGCAGCGAAAGCTCTGTAAGACTTATGCGCGCCTGGTATCGCGAGCGACCAGTTGGCGGACATGTTGTTTTATTTGTCCGCCAACGCTGACTGCCTGGTAATAGAGTTGGTTGTCCTTCAATAGAGCGTTAGAGTAATTTGTTTGCTGTTGTTAAGGAACGACACATTTTCATGTATCTAGGAGTGGGCAACTGGCCAATCCATTGATTATATATGAAAAGACTTTTAGTCCTTATTTAGTTTAAAAGCCAGAGTATTTTATTAATATTTATAATGAACCATGTTGGTGGTCTCACCGATGGCGTTTTGTGAAATAGAGTTTAAAAAAAAATCTGTTATTGATTGTGACTATACCAAAAAGTCCCGATGTCAAAGTGCATCCTAGACGAACTAACTATCAACGAAGATATGATATCGTATCTGTTAAGTGTTAAGTATGTAATTCATCAAATTCAGTCACAGATTTGCAAATAGTTCTTACATTACCTAGAAACACAATTATTCAGTCAAATAGTCAAATCTAATTATAAACGAACGTTACTGCAATGTACTTAGGTACATCGCGGAAGTTTATCAGTACTTTCATAATGAATGAAAAATTATTGTAATGATAAATTAATTCATTCATAAAATGGTCATTGGTACTATGAGTAGTTTGATACCGGAGCCTCTTCCCATGATACCGCTAGGACCAGGTAAAAAAATCTTTTTTTATTAATTTTTGTTAAACTTTACCATGTTTAAATGCAGTAGCACATGCGTCGCACGTAGGGAGGTGCGTGTGCGCATCGTAATGTCCTGTTCGTCACCTCGCTACGCCTGCCTATCGTATACTTTGCATACTAATCTCGTATCTCGACGCTGCCCGCACATATAAAATTATATTTTAAACGACTAAATAATAAAAATTACGTAGGCCCTCCATTGAAGGTTTTTCAACCCGATATTGAAGCTTTGTGAATATATTAACTATGTATATTTTTAGTACCTACTGTGGAAATTCTAGGTACCTAGGTACTTACAAAAATCTTGTAATAAGGTAACAAATAAGCAACCTGAAATACATTGTTATATAAATCTTTAGATAAGAAGCAACCTATATATTACGTGTACAATTAAATAAAAGTGAATCTAAAAATAACGGATATACAAATGACATAATGTATTGTTATCTTCTCGGTACCTATGATTCACCTGATTTCCGTATCCGCTAGATGAAGTAGAATCTTAGTTGCTATGTAATTAACATTCGATTCTATTATTTTTAACCGAATTCAAGAAAAGAAGGAAGATCTCATTACTTCTCAATTCGTCGGAATCGATTCTTTTAAAACTAATTTATTTTTAAGCTGATTTGGAAAAATCTTCTTTTGTTTGATAAGACATACTTTCTAGTTAGTCTCAAGATCATGAGATCAGGATCTGATGATGGAATCCTCAGGGGAATTCAATAATAAAAGCAACAAATCAAATTTCTATTCCGCGTTCAAATAACGCGATTCCTATCGCATTTATACGTATATGTGTTGTGTCCATTCTGTTCATTCACTCAACATAAATCATGTTTGTACTAGGTAGGTATAAAAAGGGTAAAATAAAAAATCAACAAAATGAATTACAATATCTTACATAAACACACAGTTTTACTTAAAAAAACTGCGAGAGACAATGTATAATGTGAGTTTAAAAAAAAATATTTTCCTTGAAGTATAATATAGTCCCAATATCTTTGTCTTTCATATCTTATTATAATAAATTTCAGCATTATTCTAAAGTTTGTGCCTTAAATGTGATTTATGCTGCTATAAATCCATTGCTGACTCGTTACGATATACCAAACACATTTGAAATGTTGCCAACTTGCACCAAATGACTACCAGCATACTTAGCACAGTTAAAAACATACCTAATTATCTCGGAAACGAGAAGTAAAGGGACTTTATTAGAACTAGAACTAGTCGCTTTGAGTGATTTTAATTAATTAATGCCAATGTAAGGAATTATCAAGCCTTAGGCATTGCTCAATTCTTTTGCATGTTTTGTAACCAAGGACATAAATTACTTGTGTAAGGTAAATACTCGTAAATGTGCCGGTTATCAGTTCCACGGTAAAAAAAATCTTAAGTCCCAAAAACCTGATTGGAACGCCGAAAATATTTCCTAAAAGGTTACAAAAAAATTGCAATTCCAATATCAATTTCGTAATTGACTATTCAGAAGGTACAATTTAATTCAACCGATCTATTTCAGTAAACCACCATTGAAGTAATTCCACGAAAATTGTTTGTAAAAATCGTAAACAGAGGTAAAAGCTCGCGCCTACGCCGCTACGACGAGCTACGGTTTCCTCGATCGAACGTTTAAAAGCTCCGCCTGCAGCGCCATCTACCGTCGCGTGGCAAAGTGAGGAACTCAATCAAGCGACTGGTTCACGTCGTAGTTCGTAGCCATTCCACTAGATGGCGGTGGCGTTAAAATTGAAATGTTGTTGCTCGTTTACGATAGAGGGCAGTGCATTAACAATTTTTTGATTTCCAATGAGAGTTGAGAGATAGTATATAATATTTAAAAATAAAATATTCTTGAACAAAGACATTGTTGATTTTCGAAACGAAGATTTGTGTTTTTTTTACTATTTACACCTTTCCACCTGACACGTCAGTCTAGTGGTCGTAATCGCGACTGCTGAACATGAGGTCGCGATTTCGATTCCCAGGTCGGACAAAGTATAATTAAGTTTTTTCATTTGGAATTGCTCAGTAACAGCCACGTAGACTAGATTTGTACCCGGTTGATAGAATATAAAATGATGATGATGATAAAGTGAATGAATGATTATTATCTATTAAGTGCACCTCTGTTTAACCCTTAGCGGATTACAGGCGTGATGTTGTTATGTTATTATTAAATTGTTTCACAATCTGAATAGAACTTGGGACAAATGCTGCAGGAACTACTTTCACTCTTTGAGATATAGTTTTTTTTTTAATTTAGAATTTTATACATTTTTATTTTTTTTATTTAAAGTGCATCACAAGGGTAAGAACAACCTATTGTCTAGGTATTTTTATATCAATTTAAAGCATCAATTTTAAATTTAAATTCCAAGGGTATTTTTTGCATTTAATATTATTCACAGATCACATTTCTTAAAACAATGAAGAACGCGGTTTTAAAAAAATATAAAATTAAAATTAAAAATGTAAATCTGAAACTGATACCTACTTATCGCTTAATTAATTACGTCCGTCATTATGTACTTAGCTACTGGATAATTTCGCTTCATGAGATTTTTTCTCGACAAATAGATAAAACCTATGAACGGAAATGCGTGAACACACGGTAAAAACTAAAAATACTTATAATCGCGATATAAATTCTAATCAACCGGATACTTACAATGATTTATCTCATTAATTCACATTAAATACGTATTATTGGTTTTATCGCACCGTTCCCATTGTGGTTATCAATTTTATTTGCCCATATATTTGAGAAAATTAAAAGAATTAGGATCTAAAAGTTCGTTTAGTTATCAATTAATTAATCTGAAATTTAAATTAGTTAAGAATAAAATTATCTATGTATATTCTACAATATTAGTGAATGTTGTCGTCAAAAAACAAAACAAGCTCAGGTTTGCGGACCGTTGTTTATGTGGATGTGACGTGCACGGGGAGCCGGGCGAGCGCGGGTGTGCGGCGCGGGGGGCGAGGCGTGGGAACCGCGCGGCAGGTGCGCGCGCGCCGGCCACTGATCCTGAACACACACACCTCCACATGCTTTACTATAAATACTCAAAATGCACACACGGATACTGATCTCCGTAGAGTCCGTTATTGAGAAAGTTCCGCTTTTCCAATAAAAAGCCTCTAGGATTTGTGACCCTGCGCAGGCGCCGCCGACTGGACTAATTAAAAAAAGAATAATAATTAATTTAAAATCTTTTAGTGAGATACCGAATGCTAAATGAATGAATGAATGTTAACATCTCTCCGTTAGGTCGACACTTGGCATATCATTATTAAAAATAAAGATTAGTAAAAGAGTTTATGGCTGTTATTAAAGAGAAGGAAGGAAGATGATCGTTATTTCCTACGGTCATAATGTTATATTATATTAAATTATATTAAAAATGATGTGGTAATATTCATTCGCATTATTTTTTTCATAAAATCGTGTCAGAATTTAGAGAGAGAGGAAATCATTAATCACGGCCTTTGCGTCCTTTTAGTCGATCTTGTGTATAACTTTTTCTTTTTCTCAAATTAATAGAAAATTAGTTTATTTTATATAATAACGATAAATTAGAGGCATTTCTGCTTCTGATGATGCCAGTAGTAACTATTGTAGTAAATCACGGAAGTACGAATCTGCAACCATGTAACAAGTATAATAAAACTAATTATAAATATCTACATTACTATTTTTTTTTTATCGTGGTAAAATCATCACATGATTCCCTGCTGAGCGGGAGGGACTGTCAGACTCGTACTGACTAAAATCCACGGTGTCCTTCTATAGCCCTTTACGTACCGGGGTCACGGTAATTCGTGAGTCCCGCGACGCCGACCGTTTGTGTCGCTGACTCACTGTTCTCAATAGTAATGTAGATTTACATTACTATTGAGAACAAAACATACAGAATTAATTTAACTAAACCTACTAGAGCTATCTTTCTTCTGCGTCCAAGTGTCCCAGAGACTGACGACGTTGCCGACGTGACGTCACGTCGGCAACGTCGACGACGACGACGCGTCGCTAGTCTCTTGGACACTTGGACTTGCTCCACTTGGACAGCAAAAGCCAGGCAGTTCGTACCGCTCCAACCCAGGGCGTGAGGACTCCTTTGATGATTTTACCACCCCAAAAAAGCCTTTGACCATGTTGAAATGTCCTTTATAGTCTATACATTAAAGTTTTGTGAGACTGTCTCATGTAAGTAGTTTTGACGTTCAAAAAGTACTAATTGGCAGCTTAATTACCGACTACGGCGAAGCAAAGAAAATAATCATAACCCGATTATTTTTTATGAACGATTTTGCTTTCTGACTGGTGAGATATGGTATGATTTACTAATTAAAGCCAATAGACATAATATTGTCCACTTTCCGAATAAAATATTATTACCTATATAAAAGCCACATACGCCAGCAGGTCAACTTACCCGTATCTGTCAAATTTTACATCAATCGAACATTAACCTTCCTCTGTTGTGATAAGGTTGAAAATCTATTAAAGAAATTTGTCAGATTGAGGTAGGTTGATGTGCTGTCGTCTATACAAAAAACTATCTAGCACAAAACCGAACATCCCACACCCCTACTACTTGCCGTAAAAGCCAATAAAGGAGCAATTAATTTTAAAAGCACGGCGACGCTCTAAACTGCTGTTTGAGCAAGTTTTAAAAACCTTACAGCAATTAACAGTAACTGAGTTAGTACTGACCGAGCAGGGTTCAATAAAAGTGGAGCAAAAATTAAATTCCTCCGGCGACCCTCCCGGCCTCTTGCGCGGGAGGAACCTCCCTTTGATGTCAGTACACAAAGTACACCTCTTTCTGTATCGGGTCACTAACTTCAGTTTGCTTAAAAGCTACCTAATGGTTTTGATACTATGTTTCATGTCAACGTTGATTTGATTTATTTTTTAATTTTGTCTCTCCCCTTTTGATTGTGCTGTTTTACTAGAATGCAATTTGGTTATGTTTTCGTTATTTCATAGAGTAATAATAACGTTAAATATTCTATGGCTTTATCAACCAATTCTCAGTAACACAAATTATCACAGTTACGTCCTCCAGCATATCTTTTACTATTAAAATTGATATAGAATTACAAGCAATATCGAATTACGATGCTAATCTTTAAATAACAGAAAATCATAATGAATTATCTGCAGATGTTAATCTTCTAGGAATCTAGATAATTTAACTTTTATACCTCTATTTAAATGGAGAAATAATTACTCATACCAGGATATTTTTATATCAAGAATGTAATCATAACCATTTTCTATTACTAACCATGCTTTTGGTAACACAATCTATCTATGATAATAAATTATTGTCTTGTATTACAAAAGATTTAATTGTTACATTCTACTCTAATGAACCAAAACGTCATAATAGTTGCACGTTAAGGATGCAAATATTATATACTAGATGAAACTGACGTTTCGGTAAGGAGTCGACCTCGGCTGTGAAGTTCAAGGACTGGGATAATATGAGCTGACAAAAAAGAAAAAAAAATAGAAATATATCAAAAATTCAACACCCAAAAGGTAAAAAAGAAGAAACAACAGCTCCAAAGTAATTCTAGAAAGAAAAACTGGAACAATTACGAAATGCACAAATTAATAATTACCTAAACCACATTATGATATCACTTTATCGTCATAAATAATATCACGGATAATTCTACAGTAACAGAGGTTTCTGAGAGGCGTCAAAGCGAGCCCCGGGGCGGGCAGCACCGGCCATGATTAATTTATTGTTAATGAGCAGGCTGCTAAACACCGGACTCCGGTTAACTAACCACAATTACGATAACCCCCTCGTTTGAAAACTAACTGTAGATTTAATTGTAGTTTTAAACTTGGGATATAATTTGTCTTGTGAGTACAATTTAATTGAATCAATGAACATACGTATATGTAACCTAGGGCTACGTTCTCATATTTAATTTTTATCTTCATTATTTTAGCCTGGAATCACCTGATGTTGCATATAGGTCCTCCCCTTTTTAAGTTATACTTCTCGCTTATGTGCGTTAAGTATCATAATTTTCAGTTTTTAAACTGACAGTTATTTTTACCATTATCGTCATTTGTTTTGTGTTACGCCACTGTAGCAGGACTTGCAAACATCATGATCAGGGGATCAAGGGTAAAAAAAACAGGAATAATTCCTGTTTTATAAATGAAATCCGATACAGATTTCCTTTTTTTAAGTATTTATTTCTATTGCTTGAGCAAAAGAATAGACTATTCCATTTTACGAACTTTATCGTAAATCACATCATATTTTTGTCAAATTGTTTTAGACCCACTGATCATATATGGTAAACATTTTAGATTTTAATGGAAGCATCATATTCAATAATTATTAACAATTTTAGAAACGAGCACCTATTTTAGTACAGTTTGACCTGTGTTAACACCTTACGCCACCCTTAATACAAATCGTACCATCGCTGCAAAAAAAAAACTATCTTGGAACCCAGTCAAATGCAAAGAAACAGTGTAAATTGTCCAACAAAGACAGGAAATAAGATTGCAGAAACAAACTAAAAACTTAAGACAATAACGTATTCAGGATTCGACACGATTTTCACCATTTACCATTGTCGTAAGTCTTGTTATGCCGAAATCTAGTTTGTTGTAACACCATGGCTTTCTCTGGGTGATGTTGACCACTCGTAAACTTTACGGGACAATAAACGGGACGTTACAAATACAATTGAGTCCTGTTACGGTTTATAGCAGTGTTTTATTAGTGGAACTAAATCTAAATGGTTAATATGGCGATTTGATTCGACTTAAAGTCCATGATTGAACATACATATAAAATTGTTTAAAGTAGTCAACTCAGAAATGTTTGAGTACCCTAAATATATTTTTCGGCGAATCTAAGTTTACTAATATTTATAAATGTGACAGTGTGTTTGTTTGCATATATGTTCCGTTTTCACGTCACAACGCAATGGCTGAACCGATTTTTATGAATCGTGGCACAGAGACATACGGATAGAGGGGAGCGTAGCTGCGGGTAATAGCTGGTTCTAGAGTAAAGTTTAAAACACACATAAAGAGTTATTGGTTCTGACATTAAGTAGGCGCAGTTAGAGATTGCAATGAAAGTCAAATTATATAATTATTTACTTTTTTGTAAGTCGATTCTAAACTGTACAAAAACTGGACCGGCCAAACATGGACTAAAAAAAAACTTATCAACACGAAAACCATACAGAACTTACTTTTAGTCCTTCGCAATTAGGTTCACATTTCTTTGTTTTAAAAACTTTTTCAAGACCTTTTATAATTTAGTGTCTGTGTTCAACTAACCTTTTCTTGTAAAGATCGCGTGCACTCTATCAGAGTAATGTGTTGCCAGCTAAAAGCTCTCATTAAGCTTCGTAATTATGTGCTGTTATTGCATGTGGTAACTCATTAAACAAGTCCAAACATATGTCTAGCTACTTTATCAATAAGTAGATGATATTAAAATGCCTGTTTGTTTAAGCTCGGTAACTCATCTAGGTATTGACAGTAGACAAGCTTTTCAAGCCAGCTTAGCTTGTATTGTGTACAGCTGGGCTCAATACTGGTCCCGTTTTAAGTTGGATGCCATAAGCTAAGCCTTTCTGTTGAATTTAAGACTAATCAACAAAGTAAGATTGCAATAAAATAATATGTGGTTAATTTACACTTAATAAAATCCTGTTTTTATTTTCTTTTTATGTAATTATGAACAAAGTCCACGTAAGTTTAAAACATCTTTAAGCAATGTAAACTTATCTTGATTAACCTGAAACACCAAACCTGGTTTCTCAAATGTAAAAGCTCATAATTTTGTTGTACCATTAAAACATTTCCTAGAACCAAAAATCTGCAAAAGTACAAGTGGTGAATATTAGCCCACTCTTTCTCACAGAGCCGAGAAGAAGGGCTTCGTTGCCTGAGGAGCATTTATGCTTATGCTCAATCCAACATTAGTTCATAACATATCCAGCATATTTCACGATTAGTCAAAGCAGCATATCGTCAGTGGCGTGAAAGATGCGTACACGCAGACCGAAGTGACGCACGATCCACGATGTTATAACATTTGCTCCGAACGCTTCGCGGAACCTCGCCGTCGACGCTCGCCGATATTGTACCGCATTGTGATCGCTGTTAGTAAATATTCACTCATTATGCCCAAGGGAACATTTCGCAAATGCTTTCCTCTGTTTGAGAAACGATTAGCGCTAACATTTTTGTTGTTAGCTTGCCAAACGTCATAGGCTGCTCGTAACAATCGTCATTTTGTACTGCACTGATTTGTTTGTGTTTCTTAAGAACGATGTGAGTATGAAAATCAAATTACCAGCTTATAATGAGATTCTGGAAATGGATAGGAAGAAAAAACAAATAAAAGTACATATCAAGCACGGTGGCCCAGTGGTAACGGCCCTGACTTACGAGTGGTAGGTGTAATGCCTTTGTCAAACAGACAGGCGAAAGCGAAGCGTTTCTGAAGCGCTACCGAACCGAAGCGAGACGTCAGTCCGATAGTTCTGTCACGCTATCTGATCTCTTTCGCTTTTCTATGTGACTGGATTCAAACAATTCCATACATTACAAATAAAAACGTCACGCTTCGCATTCGCCACGCCAGTCTGTTTGACAAATGCTTAATACTTTCATCACTACTGCTCTCACAACGGTGAAGGAAAAGATTATAAGAAAACCAGCTTTTACTAGTATAACTTTTATATTTAGTCTAACGATGGCTATCAAGACATCCACAAATTATTCTTTTATAAATAATCCAAAGAGATGTATTACTGTCCACTCCCTATCCTGAGGAGGCAGTAAAACCATTATAGGCTGATTAATAAGCTTACCTATTGCGTCAACTAAATATTGCTTACAGAATTCAAATATCAGAAAATTACACTGTAGTGTATTTACTATAGCGGCACTCCATCATATGGGAAAAGTTCTTCTCAAAGAGGTGGTATAACATCAAATTACAAAGTATGAAAAGCATAAAATTATCGCACTTATGCCATCGGATCCCGAGGAGTCGATAATGTGGGAATTGATGCACGCACCTGCTTCACGCCTCGGTAACCGACTCAATACCAACCAACATATACTAGTACTACTCCACCATTAACTACTTACCAACTGGAAAAGATACTGATTTAGTATATCCTCGTAAAGCTTGTTCTTACACCAATAAATTTTGGTTGATGAAGCATATTTTCTTACTAACTGTTGCCTCAGGTTTGACCCGCTACAACTCAAAAATTATCCCGCGGGAAAATCGCAATAATAACTATCCCGTGTTAATCCAGATTAAAAACGAATCCGTTCTGTAGTTTTTGTGTTAAAGAGTAACAAAAATCCAACCAAACAAATTTTCAATGTTCCTTAGACTATTACCTACTGCTGGGATCCTCTCTGTGAGAGGGAGTGTGCCATAATCAACCACGCGGGCCCAGTGTAGGTTGGTAGATGTCACATGTCTTCGAGTATTTAGTTCTACAACATGCCGGTTTCCTCACGATGTTTTCCTTCACCTTTTATAAAGCAGACCTTCATTCTATTCAATCGTCACTTACTAACCAAAAAAGGCACCGATTTGTCAACCTCTAAATAAATTCAACAAACATTCTGAACTCCATGCTATATATATGTGACGTTTGCTAAGCGTACAACTTTGACCAATTAATAAATCTCGTTTATTGTCAAGCGACCATTTATTTTCAGGGATTGCTAAATTGTCTTTAATTAATTTTAATTGAGAGTCCTTACGAGTCTTTGCGAGGAATGTTATTGCGAACGCCCGCATGGACATCATGTGGGGACTGGGGTAAATATGACCCCCATACTTACGAATTCACACGAAAACTAACTTCACGGGTCGATTAATTTGTTTCTGCAGGTTTAATTAGAAAAATAAAACAAACGGGTGCGCTTGTTTCCGTCCAGTTGTCAGAACACATTAAGGGACTGAAACGTTACGTTTTCATGAATGGAGATCTAAGAATCGCAACCGAATTAGCTCTTAAAACTGTTCAGCTACATTTACTTCCAAAGAAAAAAGCCGAACCCGAGACGCGCTGTATCGTCGACACAATGATTTGGCTACAGTTTACAGAAGCCGCCGTGTAAAATTTCACTAGCTAGAAATCCGGCTGTTTTCCGGGCTTCCCGGCGCATCCACAATGGCGTCCCTTCCGGCCAGGTTCCCGCCAAAACAGAAATAAACTGACCCAGTTGCGCGGGCGCACGTCCGGCCCGCGCGCGCTCCGTCTACGATCTGCATTTCCGGTTCACTTGTAATTTTTTATGGCTTATGATTTTTTCAATCTGCCTGTCATAATGAAACATGGTGAAACTAATTATATCGCACAGTGAATGTTTCCTTGTGGTTTTTGTTCAAGCTTGTTATGCGTTTTGTGTGTTGACATGTTATTTATACGTTCATAATGAAATGCCTAGTTATTTGATATTGCGGCTTCCAATGCTGATACATATCATGATGAAACGGACATAACAATTGGCTAAAGTTATAAAAGTAAACAGAGGGGAACGGCTAGTGCTTGAGCTAGATTCTTGTCAACGTTTTATGATCCTAAAATCAGTCGTCTATGATATTATTTCCCTTCTAAGAATACTTTTCAGACTTCTTAGAATATAAATAAATAATAGAAGTAAATATTGTCCGACTTATTGTTAATTTTGAAGTAAGAACAATATATTGACAGCAAACAATTACCTTTATCTTCAACGATATTAAGTCATTATCTTGTTGCCACTATTTTATACTTGAAAAATATATGTTCACCAAAGAAGCTATAAGGATTCGCAGTACTCATAATAAGTGCAATGGAAACTCTTCAAATTGAGATCTAGATAGAAATTTCAAAAAAGTATCAAAATATAAGAATTTCATGTCATATTCATTGGACTCTTTTAAAAAAACATCGCTTGCCCAACCATAACCACCATTTTATCGCCATATTAGAAAAAAAAAACAATAGAAAAATACACGTAGGGTGCACAAAGTATAGCCACACACGAGTATGTGTACAATATGAAGAGGTTTGCATAACTTACGTGCTTTTTGGAGCGGAAAGGGACGCATTGCCTCACGACGTGACCTTGTGGCGGCGTGCTGCGCGGGCGCGACCTACAAAACATCTGGATCTTGCATCAAAGGACGCAGTTCATGAGTCCTGTACTGAAAGTGGCTGAAAGCATCATATAATCTTAACTGTCAAAACATCAACATTACAGCAAAAGTAAAATTTAAAACTTGTAAGTTTTGTTTCATACTTCTCAATCCTCCTGGAAATTCGTTTGTAGAAAAGTACGACATACATCATGACTCAATGACTGTAGTTGCCTGAGAGTATCACACACAAATCCTTAGCTAACATATCAACAATAATATCCGGATTTGTATAGTTTTGTCCTTTAAAAACTACCCGAAGAAGTATTTAAGAAAGAAGAATACCAACTATTTCAAATTGATTACAGAGAATTATGTAAGCTAATAGCTACACGTCAGCAAGCATAGTTTAAGCGCTGATGAGCTCTTTTTAGAATAATTTATGTTTCAAAATCTATTAAATAAGCAAGTCATACATGTAAGTGCCTCTACACGCTTATCATAGGGTTAGACAACTCCCAAGCTTCAAATTTACACAAAGGGCTCGATTGTCTCAGGTCACCAAAGTTTCAGACAGAAAGAACAACCAGTTGACCTTGCCATCTCTATAGCAACTCGCGACGTGACCTAGAAAATAACATCTGGATGTTACATGAAAGGCAATCGACACCAAGACGTCCTGAATAGGCCTCCTGTGTTCTATAGTTACTTCTTTTGAGAAATAAATTAGGTAAGCTTATACAAATATGATGATAGGTATGTATGTACACTTCTCATTGTTGTTTATTGTATTCTCCTAACTATTTTATATATTTTATTTGCCTACCCTCGTCAGTGTGTCACTGCGTGGTGCCAACTAAAAACCAGCGCTGGGTGTCTGTCGCCCAGCAAATGCTGCATTGGTAACCCTTTTGGTGTGCACATGCTCAGCAAAATTCTTATTGTATTTTTTTCTTTTATTCATTTTTTCACTTATAAATTATTTTTTAAATATTTTTACAAAAAAGCAATAAAAAACATTTAAAAATATAAAAATAGCAGTCCACCAGAATCGGGAACAGGGTCCGGGCTGCCGGTGGTCAGGGCTCCTGATAGAGGAACCTCCTAACAATACGCGCCGCGTCCAGAAGTACTACTTATTTTTTTATTATTATTATTGCTGTGTGTGTCCTATATCAAATAAATATTTGTCTATTCTATTCTATGTTAAAACATTTAGGTATTGTTGAATATTTTTAACAGGTTTTTTTTTTAAGTAGTAGTTTTTTTTCTGTCTTTTCTCTTGCTATCCGCCACAGCTATCTACTTTTTATTGGGGTTGTAGATGATTCCTTTAAAATGAAGTTAGCTTCGACCAGAACTCTGCTACCTAGTGGCCTTTGACAGGGTCCTCGAGGTGCAGGTGATGTAGCTTCACATTTGTTAGACATATAATAACATCATTTAGTTTTGATATTCTGAACGATTTTTCAGATAGGTACATATTTAGATTCAGTAAATACATATTTGTTTTGATTAAAATTATAAGACACTAGCTGTTCCCTGCCACGCTTCGCTGTGGCACAAAAAAACTGTTTTTTCGCGGTCGCGGATATGTGAGTGATGCAAAAAATAGATAAAAACAATCCTTGATGCGGATTACATATCATGCTAAAATTTCAGCTCAATCGGTGCAGAACATTTTGAGTTTTTGAAGCGTACACAAACCAATATAACATTTTTATATATATAGATGTAGTTTTTTTTTTATTTTATTTATTTAACAATAGGTTCGCGTTGGATCACTATCTCGCCTGGTGGATGTAAGTTCAAAATGCATATTCTATTACATCTTAAATTATATAATATAAACAAATAAAGTTTCTCAAGCCTAAACCCCAAAGTTTAACATATTTCAACAGTATTTTCACACGATTAAATTAAACTTTTTTTTTCCAACTACAAATTCTGTCCTCGAGGCGTTTTATACTTTTTTTCTTCCATACACGGCTAGTTTTACCGGCCTGTAATTAAAATGTAACACCGGTAGTCGGGCGTGTGTTTTATATCGTCTATCAAATAATAACACATAAATAATGTTTTAGTGCATAATAATGTAACGTCATTAAATGTTGATGTCCCTTTGCCTGCAATGATCGATGTGACGAGACTGTTGATTTTTTAATTAATACTTTTATGGCTGCCTTGTTGCTAGATATTCTAGAATCGAAAACGCGCCTGATTGTCCTCGGATGTACCTATTTTCCGAAGCTAGCACGCGTAGGTCGCGGTACGTAAAGGGCTATTGAAGGACACCGTGGATTTTAGTCAGTACAAGTCTGACAGACCCTCCCGCCCTGCCCTGGGTGGGAGGGCTCATTTGATAATTTTACCACGATAAAAAAAAAGCTAGCACGCGTACCATGACCAATTATTGACGATTTGAAGACACGGCTGGCGCAGTGACTGTGCGATTGACTGAGTGCGTGTCGCAGTTTCGATCCCCACACGAAACAAATATTTGTATGATCTGCAAGTAGTTGTTCCGGGTCTGGGTGTTTGTGTATGTGTGTTTCTGTTTTTTAACGCACTCACGATACATGAGAAATTCTTAGTGTGGGTCAACAACGTTTCAAAAACAAACTATCGCAATTCTACCAAGAATAAAGTTATTTCTATACAATTCGTGATTTTTTGCCCGGTTAAGGCACGACCTGTAGACGACTGAAGCATAGAAACATTCTAAACATCGCCATTTTGGGATGATAGAATTTTTTCTGCATTTTAAATATTCTTTTAGACAAAACCCGTTTCTACGGTGTCATCAAATATGTAAATATGAAAGGATCTAGATAATTGCCCAGTCGATGTCAATAGTCTTACCCATAGCAAGCTCTTAACTAGACCCCAAAAACTTTTTGTGACGTCATGATGGTGTACTATCAGGTACACCTATGCACAATCCTTCGAAAGAGACAGACGTTACATAATTATGTTATTTGTTTGTATTAAAGTGATAAAAACTTCTGTAAATGTCTGATAAAAATCCTGAGTAAGTTACGAGTAATAACCAAAACTTGAAAACAATATCAGTATAATACACACGATTACTATACGCTAGCCTATTTCACACCAACATAGTCTGATAATTATTTTTTTACTCGTAAATCAAGTAGCAAAACGCTAAATCAATATTTTTAACCACTATATTTCAAGATTACAGCCAGATAGACATAAGTGCTGAAATAACAAGGTCCAAGTGTGCGCAAACGATATGAACCAATATAAAACATTGGTAGGTATCGAACATAAAGTTGTGAAACAAATAATTACAATTTTATCGCTTTAACTTTAAGACTTATAATGACTTCATTTTACAACATTTAGGTAGCGTTACAATTTCTATAGTTTTATGAAATTTAATTATGATTCCTAATTTGCCTATGAATCTTCTTGTTGACATATTAAGTACTTGTCAATCCATTTTTTTTATATTTTGCTTTTACTCAAAGCCTCCTATTTATTTTATAAAATAATTTTCTTTGTACACACTAAATATCGACACACATAATTCACACACGTCAAAATAAGTCGCTGGAATTAAACGCTATAATGCGGATTAATTAGTATTTCATTGTTTCTTGTTTTACATGCGATGCTTCTCTTTTTCATCCTAAAAATATATAAATACTGTATAAATAGTATAAATAAGCGTTAATTTGAAAGTTATAATGTATTGGATTGTCTTAAACCACTTATACCAAAACGCTAATGCATATAGGTTACTAGCACTTTGCCCGCGACTTCGTCCGCGTGGGTTACGTACTTTCCTAATTCCCCCTTTTCACCCCCTTAAAGGTTAAATTTCCAAAAACCCCTTCTTAGTGCTCCCCTACGTTATAATAGGAAGCCGTGTGCAAAATTTCACATTCCTAGCCCCAGTAGTTTCGGCTGTACGTTGATATGTCAGTCAGTCAGTTCTCCTTTTATATATACAGATAAACACTTCGTCCCATTTTCACTTCATCTCGTGTTATAACTTGGTCCTATTCGCATTTACTGTCCCTTTCACAGTTGGTCCTATTCGGGTTTGGCCCCATTCGCAGTTCGTCCAATAGTTTCTAATGGACCAAACTGTTTTTTTTTTCCTTTTTTTTAAAAAAAACGTTGCCCTACACTATGCATTTCTCTCTACTTGATAAAGTATACCTTCACAATTTTGTTGTAAGTTGACAAAATGCTTCGAAACTATTGTCACTTCTGTGTGGCGTCCAGAAAAATTGAACAATAATATTACACCATAGAGTTGATAGTACTCGCACAGTAAAAAAAAAAAAACCAAAAAGTTATAGTAAGTACAAACCTCAAGTAAAATCTAGCTAGACGCGCCCCCGCGGCGGAAGTAGCTGTTACGAAATTAATGTGGCTCTAATTAAATAACAAGCTCCCAGCTCCCGTGCCCGCCATCTTGTCCTGACTGTCAAAATAGAACTTCCCTGTCAACAGTAGCCCACTTCTTTGTAAAATGTAAACTGGTCTTTTTAACATTGAAATGTTACTGTGTATGTAGTGTTTAGAATTGTACGAGTATGTCGAATGCTTTAGAGTTTGTGTGATGGATTTTTGGGCATGTGTCGAAGCTTCTTTATTATCCACAATGACAATGGATTATAGGTTTAATTTTGTATGTGATGCGATAATTTTCGTAACTTAGACATGCATACACACATCACCGTAGCAATTTCAAAAAGTTTCTTGCTTTAAATTTGTGTGCCCTTGTTCAGTTCGAGCATTCAGCGATTGTTAGTGCACTAGTGTTTACAGAAAACAATAGCTTTAAAAACTTTCTTACAAAAGAGAAACTTTGTAATACCTGTTCTTAAAAAACTGCAATGTCGTTTCGCTCACAATAATGAGCGAGGGAACATTCCTCCAAAGTACCTCACGACCTCCTCCGCGATACATTTTCAGGAAGTACACAAAAATCTATATTTATCAACCACAAAGACCATTATTGTCACTTTGTTAGAACAAAAATCGGTCTCTCGCGAGATAAGAGCGCGGCGCTTTTGTCGGCGCACTTCAAAGGCTGCGCACGCGTCTCACACAGACACGTTCGGAGAACGAGAGGTCCGGAGTTCGAGCCTGGCCCCGGCTAATCAGCCACCGATACGTCGCGTTTAACTAATGTTCTTGGAATAAGTGACGATTTGCGCAACAAAGAAAAAACTTAGGTACATAGCTATTTAGATATTTAAATTATAGCGTTTGTTAGGGCTAAGCCAACGTATTACCTGCAAAAAGAAAATATGTTGAATATTTACATCAGTCTGTAATAGAAAAACAACTAGTGCTAATACGTACTCGTATTAATAGGTCGCGGGACTGTACGAATTACCGTGATCCCGGAACGTAAAGGGCTATTGAAGGACACCGTCGATTTTAGTGAGTACCAGTCTGACAGTCCCTCCTGCTCTGCCCTGGGAGGATTCATTTGATGATTTTACCACGTAAAAAAAAAGTATTGATAGAAATCTTTCTCCTTGCTACGCAAAAGTGAAATTCGTAGCGGTTGGCTACGAAATATTATTCTAGCACCGTAGCACCCAAATAAATGGCTTAAAATTCTGACTTCCAACAAGACCTTTGCACTCAAAACATACATGGTTAGTTGGTTACCCTTCAGTCTTCTCCTAAGATAACCAAAGAATTGGCCTAAGTTTTAGACAAAAGAACCAGCTCTCGTTGTTAATGGGGCTGCAAGCCTTTAGGCCAAAATCAAAAAGGTTTTATTTTTATTGTTAATTTCTTAGGTATCAAATATGGTACAAAATGTGGATATACCTACTTTACATGTCTTTTTTTCTGTTTAATATACTCTTTTTAATATACTTTTTTTTCCAAAATTATCGTTTTCACAGTGTAACTACAAAACTTCAGAACAAATCTGTACTACCAACATTAAAATCTAAAATAACAAGGCCACTAAACTAAACATTTCAATGGTGTTCACCGGTCACCTAGTAGTTTTGGTAGCGTTTCGGTGGCGAGGTTTGAGTGGTGGCCCCATTGGTGATTACGATCGTTATCTATACCATCGACACGAGCGTGCGCCGCTCGACAAATTGCTACCAATTCATTTGTACCTTTTGTTTAGGATGAGTCGGGATTTTTTGAGTTGTACTCTAAGGTTGGTAGAAAGCGTGTTGTGTGTTACTTACACGGAAATTTAATTGTGTTTAAGTTCTGATATTTGGAGCGAAATAGATCGACAGACAACTGAAAAGCTTTTAGCTTTTTTTTTATTGTGGTAAAATCATCAAATGAGTCCTCCCACCCAGGGCAGAGCGGGAGGGACTGTCAGACTCGTACTGACTAAAATCCACGGTGTCCTAAAATAGCCCTTTACGTACCGGAGTCACGGTAATTCGTACAGTCCCGCGACCCCGGCAGGCTTTGGCCCTCTAGAGGGGGGCCCCGTCACTTTGCTGACGCTCTGTGAGGCGCGCGTGGAACACAACGCGCCGTCGACCCGGGAAATGCTTTTAGCTGGAGAAAATAAGAGAAGCACGGGTCCGCACTCTTTGTTTCTTATTATTCGAGATGGGTTTACTCTGGACACTAGTAAAAGTCAAAGATGACAGAGACAAAGCCTAAGCGAGCTTACCCAGAGTTAGCCTGTTCATTCCAACTTTGAAGTGAGTACAACTCTTTTGCTATGCGCGTTATGAAAGAATATTCGAATTGGTGGAATGGCAACTAGGTTTGGATAGTAATTAGCATTACGAATAGATGCCCAATTTTTTTATTTATAGTAATTCTCAGAAAGAATGCCTAGATTTTGTAAGTATAGGTCGTGCTTTCCCATCTTAGGCAAAGGTCTCCCAAGTCTCTACAATAGACTTTAAATATAATTCAAATTATTAACCTTACTTCGTGTGATTGGATATTCAATTGACTTTGTTGTCTATCTAGTCAATGTAAATATCAAGTTTTTTTAGAACTACACATATATCCGCCAAGGCCTGCAATAAAATCCGTTATGATTGATTAAGCAATCAAGTAATAACTTATTTAAAAAAATAAATTGCATCTTAATATACAAACCTGTGTATAGATATACCTATGTATATTGCAGCTACTGCATGAGTCACAAATGCTCTCAGGACACACCTCACATTTAGTAATGAATATTAAATTTATTGCTCTGTTATGAGCTAATAACACTGTTTATTCATAATTATCCGCGCGACCAGTTTTAAGCATTTATTTGCATACCGTATTTTACCCAGAGGCGCATATTTCTTGCAGGTTTACTTACACTATTATTTTAAATACAGCCTCTTTACTTTCCTTCTATATTTACTGAGCTTCCGCTTTGTATGTTGGGAAATTAGAGATTTATCTGGAAGATAGTTTCATACATTTTCTGTTTGTTTTATTTTTGATCTTGTGGATTTTTGAAGTGAAAACTTCTTTAGCGGCGTTGAGCACTTTTCTGTAATGGGTATAAAATCTTAAACTCGCGTCAGGACACGTGACCCTGACCGAAAAAGCGTAGGACGGCGCAGGGCGCTTGCGTGAATGTTCGTGTGACGTTGCTAGGTAACATTGTTTATAAAAGATGTACGTCACATTGGAAAATTATTGAAATAAAAAGTCAACCATTTTTGCGAGTTTTACTAAAATCTGTTCACAAGATATTTCCAACAATTACTATTCAAGTTTTCACTTCTGCCGGCACTCCCAGAGTGCAACCCGTCGTTTTTTTTTTTGGTAAAATCATCAAACGAGTAGTCCCACCTAGGGCAGATCGGGAGGGACTGTCAGACTCGTACTGACTAAAATCCACGGTGTCCTTCAATAGCCCTTTACGTTCCGGGGTCACGATAATTCGTACAGTCCCGCGATCTTGATCTTGTGTATAGTGTATTTTTTCTTATACGAAAGGCTATATATATTGTTACTAGTTACATATAACAATATGTTGGAATTTTTGAACAGTTGAAAGCATTACACCATAATATCTCAACAAATCTCGTTGCTGTCTTTAGCAAACCTTTCATAAAAAGCCAAGATGCTCCTGCACTTCTTTGATTATAACTCTCACATATTCCTTCTTATAAAACAAATAAGAAGAGAAGTCAATAGGATGTGTATTGATATTGCGAAAGCGTCGTGCGGTAATAATATGGCAGATTTATAAATTGGGTAGTGCATAAATATTGATCCGTTTCGCACTGAACATATGCTGAAAATATAAATTTCCTTTTGCATGTTTTAACTTAACCGAAGGTAGAGGTTTGTAAGTATTTATTTGAATATATTTTAAAGTGTCACTATAAAAAAATATTCATACATACATGTCAACCAATATCTTGAAAGAACATAAATACTGTAGTCCAAAAGATTACAGATTACAAAGTACAGACTAAAATATGTCTGCTAATTAATCCGTCTTTGCTTGAACCACATATGATAACAAAACATTTGAGCAGACAAAACAAAAATAAACACTATTATTTTTTTTCCTCTCCAATCATTATCAAGTCATGGAAATTATAAAAAAATGATTCATGATCATGAAGTATCCTATTCGAAACTTAAAAAAAAAACTGAAAGATAAATGTATTACCAAAACAAATAAAGTGTGAAAAAAGATAAGCTCTAACCAATAGAAAGCCGAGTTGAAGTCTTAGCCGGTCACGAAACAGGCTACCGTCTTGTTAATATTATAATTATTTCCCTAATGTGAAATGCAAAATAATCTAGCGCCTTCCGGTCCATAATTACGTACATACGCCTAACATTTTATATGTACTCTTATCCGAATCTATATCTAAATACATATAAAAAGTTTGTAGTGATCTCACATTCGTCTTGGTTGAATTTGTTAGTTCAGTGCAGAAGAATCAATAAAAGCAAGTCATAATTAAAAATAGTAACGCTTTCTTTATTTCTGAACCAAATAAAAACAATAATGTTATAAGGCTGCAAAGAAAACAAAAGAACGACATGGAATATCAAACAAGAAGTATCTAAACGCATTTCTTGCCTGCCAGTTTTCTTTTCTGTTCAAATTTTTCGAAGAATAAGAGAACATGTTTTGTTTTTTTTTTCTTTATCATGTAAATCTTTAGCTGTTTTATTTTTCAAGTTAATTAGTAAAACACAGTTGGCATTTCGCGCATATCCTGACTTAAAAGGAAGCTTTCATTTCGTGCTTTCCATAAGCAATTTGCCTAGAAGTTCATTGGCAACTTGTTCCTGAAGTCACGTAGGCAGATACTATGTGATAAAATACCTAGATCTAGTTAGTCTAACAAATATTACCTGAACCCAACATAAGTCCTTGCCACCACTAAGGAAGCTGAGAATTTCCATATAACGGGTAAAGTCGGCTGCATCGAGGTTTCAATCGTTATAAAATCACATAGCATTGTGAAGGTTCTATTAAACTCGGCTGCAGTAACTCATGCCTATAGTAAAAGTAGTTGGAGATTATCTGAACGAGATTTGTACCCTGACTAGGTTGGCTATACGACGGAAACAAGGACCAGAATAGCTTAAAAACCTATTTACTATTTGACGAAATTCAACTTTAAATGTTCTAAAATAGAGTGTAATTTGATATAAGTCGTTTGTTAGTTGTGATGTTTTGAGGCTGTGTGTCTGAGACACTGGTCCACAGTACTTGGGCGGCAGGTGTTCCGAAGCAGCCTCCTCCCACTGCCGGCGCCGATCTCTCGATCAATAGAGATCAATGATCTACTCGAGATTTAAACACTAGTTCAAATGCCCGGTTTCACATAGATTTAAATGAATTTAATTGAATGTAGAAAATCAAACAGACGCAGGGTTTATTTATTGTTGTGTTGATAAAGGGCTCGAGAGGTTTATTTATGAGTTTTGCTGTGGATTTCTAAAAGACTATTCAAATTCCGGATCTGTAAATCTGCTGTCAAATCTGATTTTGTTGGTTGTTGGTTAACTAATGACAACAGATTAATGAGAAAGTTTTCAATGACACTGCACAGCTTGCAATGTAGGAAACTCTCGAGACAAAGAAATATGAACCTTTTCAACTCGTTATAGTTAAGTTCTGTATGTGTTTAAAGAGCTGAAGGACCTTTGTAGAAAAGTTGCCGTTTAAGTTAAGTGAATAAAACCCATCCCCGTTTTATGGTTTTGAGTTTTCATTCTGCTACACTCAGCTGTTACATTACTAACTGTTACAGCTCATAGTATTTTACACCTGTACGTGTAAACATAATAAATTCTATGTCTGTCAAAGTTATTTCTTTACAATTCGATTATTTGTAACATAAAACGACTCAACATTTTACACAAGTTCAAGAACTTCCACATTTTAAGCATGCCATGCTAGGATGATAGAAACCTTTCCATATTCTGTATTCTCCGCTGTCAATTCCTCCGTCGACAAAACCCGTTTCTACGGCATCATGCTACGCGTGCTCATGGTGCTGAAAGTTGTCCTACATTGTATGATCTGTCTTTTGCATAAGTTAGTTTCCTTTTTGCCTTTTCTTTTTAAGCTACGGAAAACCATTAAAGCTGTTTGACGGTTATTAAAATGTTAAAGGTCAACAGATTAACTGTGTATGTAGTGTACTTTGTACAGAACAGCTTTGCTCTTTATAGAAACGTTAAGTTTCTTGTTTTTTTTTTAAGACTTTGCCCCACATTAGGATTTCTCCTGCGTCGTGGGTGCGTTTACAAACATATAATCTCATATACACAAACGCCCAGACCCGGAAGAACTACTTGTAGATCATACAAATATTTGCTCCGTGTGGGAATCGAACCCGCGACACGCAGCACAGCAGTCCAATCGCTCAGCCACTGCACCAACCGTGTCGTCAGTTCAGAGCTTGATAAGCATTATAAGCCCGGCGTACATAATAAGCCCACATAAAAGCCAACAAGAAAACATACAATTAACTGTATGATGTTAAACAAACATCAATTTATTGCGTGTTGTATCAATCGGTCGTTAGGTGTGAGGGAGGCGGAATCCACACCGCCATTTAATTTATTTATGGTAATATAAATAATAATCTTCAATATCTAAGGACATGGAAATCATTTCAGATAACATAAAGCGTATATCCTCTTTGACGAGATAACAGCGTGGTTAAATTAAGTTCAAGTTATAATGCCTGATCCTAGTTATGCGCCATAGTCGAAACTAGAGATGCCATTTTGTTTTGCGGACACCTTTCTATAGATAATTTTACATTTGTTTAACAGCTTGTTTGGACAACGTCATTTTAGCACCTATGGAATCATACGGCACTATGTATCTAAGGGACTCTTAATCATCTCTGACCAATTGTAAAAAATAGCGTAGTAGCTGTTTTATGTTATTTTCACCTCACTATCCACTCGCCAAGAGAGCCGATTCCGGGTCAGTATTAACCAAAATACTATTTTGAATGCCCTTAGGCCAGAACACAAAAAATACTATTAAATCAGCAGCGAAACCAAAACATATTAATAGAGTAACCAAAACCTCCACGGTCAATTAAAACTAAGTGCATTTACACTTCCCAAAATGGTGTAAAGATTAGATCGGCTACCGAACTCGATAAACTTAATGGGTATACCAATTAATCTATGGCTGCCAATTAAATCGCGAGAATCGATTCGTAAAGTGGCGTTACTGAATTAGTTAGTGCAACTCTACACGCCACCGATTAGCGAACTCGATTCGATTCACTTTTGAAAATAGAAGACTATTTGGAATTCGGACTGGCTGGAACAAAATGACATAGCTAGGTGAAAAGATTGTTCGAACTAAAAAAAATGTTTCTTGGTTTTGATAGATTAATTAAACAATATTGCCATAAAAACTTAAAAACTTTTTTAAATTGTTGGAAATAATTAAACAGGTATCTACATAGGTGGTCACTGAAATTAGCTAATTACTAAAAGATGTTGCATTTTAACCTATTAAAAACTATAAAACATGTGTTTCCTGAACTAATTAAAAAACTATAAAAAATAATACTTTAATAAGAAACAGCCATCATTTTTTTGTGAATTATCAAATCATTAGCATGCAAATCACTCTAAATATAATCTAAGCAGGTTTTAGCATGACTCATATAATAATTTCAATTGATATTTAGATTTTGTCGGTCGATGCATTGATAAATGGGTAAAAACTCATGTACTCAATAGACACATGGTTCACACGCATGTTTTAATCCAAACTAAATTAAACTTTATTAACAAGGATGCAAGATTAGAATTAACACATCAGATGATGTCTCTCATGATTTTGACAAAATATTATCTTGATCTGTTGTCGACTTCCATTTTCGAGTTAGATGTTACAACCGGTGTGATTCATTCAATTAATTACATTCAATAGCAATTAAATATTTTTTATAATAGCTATAAATAACGGATGTGAGAACTGGCTGCAATAAAACAACTACACTAATATATTAATGCCCTTGCAAATTGGCATCTAATAATCTAGTTCATTGAATGGAAATAGGACCTAATCTTAATAAGTATAGACTATTATTTAATTTACCCTGTTCAATTATAATATATATAATATAATAACAAGAAAAATAAAAAGTAAAATTACATCTTAAATAAGACCTCGTCTCAACCCCATTGTACACTACAGCAGTCCATAATTCGCTTGTAAAAACACATAGTTGTGGTGTTATTACATATGATTACGTCTCGTTGAGTCGTTGACCGGTCATAAAGTTCGTGTAGAACCAACTTTATTTCTATTGGGACCAAACAAATTGATACCGTCCACGATCGCCGTACATTAAGGCTGTATTATCTACTTGTAGAACCCACTTTAAATTAATTATGTTGCTCGAGAAAATTGTTTTTGTTTGCGGCGTAGTAAAAAATCTTAGCCAGCAAAAGTAGTTTTTGTTTTGGTACTTTTTAAGATTGAAATAAACCGACTAGTTATACTAAAGATAATTATAGAATAGGACCTTTTTTTATCGTGGTTAAATCATCAAATGAGTCCTCCCACCCGGGGCAGAGCGGGAGGGACTGTCAGACTCGTATTGACTAAAATCCACGGTGTCCTTCAATAGCCTCTAGTTCTGGGGTCACGGTAATTCGTACAGTCCCGCGACCATAGAATAGGACCTAGCTTAATTATAGTAGATGTTCTTATTTATGTTATAACAAGTTGTTCAAAAATACATCAAGATAACATGTGGAATACCTGATGACTTCATTCATATAATCTAAAATTTAAAACCCAAAAACCGACTTCCACGATATCTAACGTTATATATTTTACAGTTTATTTCCGATGATACGTGAAAAGTGCTCAAAACACGAGGAAATATAAATTGTCAAGATAAATGAAACGCGATACGTACAGTAAAAGTTGTTTCATTTCAATAACACGGGTTTATATTGATGGGAGCAATTAAAATCAGTCCAGTTTTCCGAGCCACCGCATCTAATATAAAGTTGAGCGCAGTATGTTAGAGCAGCGTTAGTAAAGTGTTGCGCTGAAAGGGGTAGCTGACGGCCCACCAATCCAAGTTATTTATCACACAGGATACGTAATGCTTTTAAAATTTATTTGCGTTTTACTCCGATGACACGGCAATGCATTAAAACGAATGTCCTCTCCCAAACATACATCTCTCATACAGAGCTTTTTCATTCCAAACTTTTTACAATACCTTTTGTAGAGCTTCATTCATCGAAACAAAAATAGAATTGTAAAACCAACGACAAGCTACTGTTCTTTTCTTCTTTTTTTAGTGCCAGCCATTCATTATTGTACACTCTTTATTGAGATCGCAACATTATTAATAAGCTTTTTGATTACAATCGTGTTACAACGAGAGTATAAAAAAGAGGTCATCATTTGTCCATGCCGGCCGACAGACAGACAATTTGGTGTAGATACTTATCCGTAGTCCATACGGTAACGGTAGCTCGGAACATATGCGTATGCGCACACGGACACACACGTGCACACACATGCATGCCGCAATGAATGGGATGCTGCCACCGGCGATTACTGATAGGGTTGCCACCACACAATAATATTTTATCGTCACCGAAAATCACAACTAATTTAAAAACGGAGCGATTGAATTTGATCGAGGTATTTAAGTTTAAGTGGCCGTCTTAATTGTGAGAGGTTGAATTAGCTGTATTGAGGCAGGAGATAAATGATCTTAATCAGAATGTGAAAGCCGCGATTGGTAAATTACTCGGTCGGTAGAATAGTGATTGCAGTGGTACAGCCCTATAAATAAAACAAGGTAGATTATTGCGCGTGTAAGCGTGTTTCCCACGGCGTGCAAAACAAGTTCTTCGGCGGAGATAAGCTGAAACTTACCACGAGGCCGGCTAAATTAGTACCTTAGTGACAGTTTCCTGTCTCCTTTACATGTTTTCTATAGTCCAAAAGACTTATACATACTTAATGAATTTCCTATTATTTAATTGTTCTGTCTGAGGGGTGCCTTAACACTGGACATAACCCGCTTTCACAACTTGTGACAATGAAAAATGTGGCAATATTTTATTAACACAAAACAAACACACATATTGCTAAATTATAACGCAAATATATATTTAAATGATATAATAGCTAAAGACTTCTGAATAATACGAGTCATTTGTTCAGGTATGAACATCGTTTTTCAGGTCTATCTCTGTATATATTACGTTTTATAAGGAGTGACTAGTAACTACACATATTGCTGTATGTCGCGACTATTCAAAGTTGTGCCATTATTTTGTCGTCTTTGACAACTTACGACTTGCGAATGATGAGAAGTTGATGTTTTTCTTGAATTATTTGTCCACTGTCTTGTTGAGGTTTCAAGCATATGTAGTAACGCCTTTATGTCGTGACTTTTACAATATTATGTAAGCTGAAATAGAACAGCCAAATCAATGGAGCTGCCATTCATAAATAGTGCCGAACGTGCCTCACATCGAGCGGTTACAAAATTATCGTATTGCCCAATCGATAATGGATTGTTTATAAAATTGTACTTAATTAGCTAGCCGCCATGTTCTTTCTCGATTCGTGAGAAGCTACACATCATCAGATTACATCTCGAGCGGTAGCAGATAGCGTCATTGCACTAATAACTCATATTGTTTTTATATTTAATATTAACACGCTACTCCATTCATTCTGATAAATTAATAAAGATAAAATTGATGTAACATAAATTGAGATGCCATTTTATTAGATTACTGCGATGGCCAAGATATAGATATGTATCGTGAAATATATTTAACGAAATTGAAGCCTCGTTTTGAAACGTACGGATAATAAATTCACTGTATCAATCGATGTCTAAAACAGCTGCAATAAATAATCCCTGTATTGCAGTGGCAATCGTCACAGACGGTTAGACACCGTCATCGTGCAACCAATGGAGCCTGACACGTAACTACACACGTGGGCCCGAGCTGATCATCCGACTAATATCTACGCTCCACTTACGAATCATTCAAGAAACAACACACACACACTAAGTGAACACTCACACATAAAAAAACAACTTTTTGTTTTCAATTACTGATCCGAAAGGTTCATTATCTCTAGGTTCGTTTTCTTGTTCTTTTTTCTAGTTCAAACCGGTGTACGACTGAAAATAACCCGTGGCGACATCTCATTAAGCCCGTCAGCGGTCGGGGCCGCTTTGAAAAATGTCTCATTTAACCCCGACGGTCCCTTAATAGCCGGTGAAGGGTTAACCGACGCAAATAACTCAATGCGGAAGTAGGCGAGTGTATCGGCTACACTTTTTAATAGTTTTTAATTAGGAAATAGTTTAATTTTTATGTTGTGTGCTTGAGAGTTGTCATCGTGTCAACCAATAGCAAATAGGCGTGAGAAATGGTTAGTGATATTGGTGTTGAAATTGATAGCCGGAAGAGCATATAAATATAAGCATAACTAGTTTCTATTCGTTCGGAAACTTTATACTCGCTCGCTGTTCTCTGACAGTAGCTAAAAGTTAAACACTACAGTCATTTGTATATAAATTGTCACATTTCTGACTTAAATCCCATTTATTTGGTGTTTATCATGTCAATACTAGCGCCGGAACTGTTGATTGTCTTTAATTGATAGTTGTAATAAAAATTAAAGATTGTAAACGTAATATATGTCAGCGGAAATGGTCATGTCGTCACCAACACTAGCATTTAAAAACTGAACTTTAAGTTATTCGGTTTCGGTGATATAACTAAGCATTTTATCAGTACATACATATTTTTAATTTAGAACTAATGCGTATGAGATAAACCGAGTAAATTTCAATATTATTAACATAAGGTACACTTTTTTTTGGATTAGTAGAAAGAGTATTGAATAAACCTTTAAGTTGTAGTTTACCTATCATAAGCTAGTTTATTTGGTTGAACGCGCTTATCTCAGAAACTGCTGATTTGAATTGAAAAAATATTTTAGTTTATTTAGTGTTCCAGCTAGTATTAACTGAAAATGTCAAAGTATTTAACTTACTCTTTACGTAACACGTTCTCGTTTACTTACGTTTATGCGGTCCCGGAAATGCAAGTCTGAATTAGTACCTATACTATAATTATTACATTATTATAGTATTTAGTTACACCACAAACAGACCCCACACCTGGACATCGTCTGGACATACTGTAATCACACACAAAATTTGGTTCATCTTCATTTATTCCTAAAAAATAACATTAATAAAAGGGCAGAAATATCACTCTAAAATGCGAAAACTTGTTTGGCTTACAATGTTTCCTATTTAAATGGACCACATGTCCGAATTTATATAAAGAATTGATATCAAATGTCATCAACTGATGTTCTCATTGGGAGTAGAACGGTAACCACGCCTCTTCCTCAAAAATATGACAGTTACATTATCTTCACCCCTCGAATGCAAGGGTAAAAAGGGGTGAGACTGACAATGCCTTTTTTTTGTAATCTTACATACATTATCTCTTTCATAACAGAATATATAACGTTATAATAGTTAAACATAACGATATCGTTTTTCAATAACCGGTTTGCAAATACAGTTGTTTTTTTTTATGAAATAATGAATACATCTCATTTTGTATTTCGAACTTGAGAGCCATATTCAAATTGAGAACGAGTTAAATATTAAGGTGCGTTTACACGTGTGAATAATATTCCAAAATTTATTTTTTCATTCCTAATATTATTATTTTTTGTTTCAGGTATGTATTCAAAGCCGATAAAATAAATCATCCGAGACGTCAGGACACAACGATGTCAAGGTACATAATACGTTTCAATTAACACAAACAAAGGAGACCATAAACTATCAATAAAAACGCTACATAATTTTACAGCCATACAAAATGGTTTTGGATAATCCAATCTTGAGACTAGTAGTTATGAACTGGATTGAAAACGGCGAAACCGGTCATAGGTTCATTCACTCAGTCAGTTCGGTCCAGCTGCCATTAGCGGGTGAAGATTTCCGTCTCATTGAAAACACACTCTAAAGATAAAGTACGACGCGCTAAGATACAACTGACTTATTTGAGAACTTTGTTTGACTAAACAATTGTTTGACATCGTTGATTTCCGTTTGGATCACCATCTTACAATGTTAGAACATTTTGTAAGCTGTAATTTTCTTGTTGCTAGGCTGTTGAAATTGTTGATTTTTACATAATTTAAGGTTACTTACATTTAACAATTGAGTGCAGTGCAAAGAATCACCACAAACATACAAACTTAGTAGCACCGGCCGAAGCGCAATGTGTTTGCTCACAAACTCAAATTAAATATGTTTAATTACCACAGCAACTCACTTAAATGCATTTATTTCTCTTTTAAATGCTACTAAATAAATATTTAATTATTAAAGTTCATAAATAAGTTTCGTAACACATCCTGTTGTATTTGCCAAATGATTTCGTAAAGAGTGGAGATATATTGAACTCAGGCAGGTGAGAGAGGGATCATTTCAACAGTCGGTTATTTTCGCCGTTTAAAAACTATATTTAAAACTTAGTGGAGCTTAATTTTGTGTTTTGGGAAAATAAAACGCGAAGACGTCCTCGTGAAAAATCACCTCGCGCTTTATGATTGATCATTTCTTGAAACTGGAGAGCGTCCCACTGCGCCCGCGCAGACACGACACACATAATATTTTGAAAGCGTTATGTGTTGATTTGTTGAAAGCTCCCAAATGAGATATTGTGATGATATGACAAGGCATTTTGTTAGCGATCTCATAAATAAACATCTGATCAGTATATTTTTTTTATTGTGAACAAATAAAAAAATAAATCAAGCGGCTATTTTAATTATTGTTGTCTATGTTATAAACCACTTAAAAGCGTGTTACTTTTAGCGCTTTATTCTGCTTGAATTTAAATAATAAAAAAGATAAGATTTGTTCGTCGGACAGTACGATGGCATTTATTAAGCGCCGTATGTGACAAAATTTGAATGTAAAATATTGTAATTGACAGGTACATGAATGTTGTTTATGGACGTGCTGCACTCACTAATGAGTGTTTTGTATGAAACTGAGATGAATTATTCCGAATGCACGACTGTGCATTTATTAAACGAAAACATTTTATTCAAAGCTTGTAAGATTCGGCCTTTTCAAATGCATCACACATTACGAGTATTTTGTTTATAGTGTTATTCGACATATTTTCATGTCTTTCCATAGTATCTGCCCCTTAAAGTTTACAGGCTAAGACCCTAACGAACAGACAGAAAAAAGAAACATGCCATCCTCAATTCTCATTACACTGACATTTAATATGCAATAAAGGGCAAAATAGTACAATTATGTGAAGCTTCCTCTAACAACATCTTCCGCGTAACGTGATCCAATAATCACGCCGCATGGCATGGCAGGGCTCCGCGCGGAGCCGGCCGGGCGGCGTCCGCGCATCGTATCGGATGACGGCGACAAATCACTCGTGCATAATCGTAAATACGATTTTTTATCCCGCACCATTCATGGACGATCCCACTATATCCGGTGAGCGATGCCACCATATTGTACGCCAGGTAACGCAAAAACATTGCTCATTATAGCGAGAATAAAACCACAAACGCAAATCCTACTTAAAACTGTCTTCGTAAAGTATAAATTCGCACAGCAAAAACGCAGGTTGCATTTCTAAGGTAACTTGAAAATTTGTAAAAAAGGACGTTCTTTTGTGGCTGCAGACAGTGTGGCACCGAAACCTTTTTGTTCCTGCAAAAGCAAAATACTCCAAAATTTGAATGGGAAGTGGGAACTCATCGATTATTTCCACGAAACGCTGACCGTCCGCGGCTGACGGATCGTCTGTAATACTATACGAGCGCTCGTTAATTACAGCTTGTGAACACTGTAATAATACACGAGCTTGTGTCGTCATTGATGTTCTGAAACATAGTTTAACAAAATAGCTAGTAGGTAGACTTACTACCTATTTTATGAGAGATTTCAGACTAAAAGAATGTTTGGAAGCCTTATCTTATTAATTTATTAAAAGGAAAGTTAATATTTTTTGTTTGTTTATTTTTAATGAATAAACTCAAAAACTACTAAACTGATTTTTGTAATTCTGCCCATGCAACTGCTGCCCATGCTATGCTGACGTATAACAGTCTATAAAGTACATAAGCCAAGGTATCTAAATATAACTCTAGCGGCACTTTCTATTACGTACCAGCTTCTCACTGAGCTAGACATGACCAGCATGGACCACTGTGTAGACGGCTGGTCGACATCATTCATGTCCCTAGGTATAGCCAGTAAACCCAGCCAGTTTACCTCACGTCCGTACACTTATCTAATAAATATTATTACTTATGTAAGTTCAGCAGTTTTGTTACACTCAATATGCATATAATGGTAGGTTATACGCAAGCTAACATATTTCAAAACATTGATCAACCATTTTTATGTCTACTAGACTTCCTTCGATATTTGTTACAAAACATCCTATTTATGAAATCGGAAGCCGACGTCTAATTTAGAGTCTGCATATCAATTATTTAAAAACACGATTTCCTAACAACATAGTCAATGAATATCGTAAAATAAGTTAGCCTCAGAACTGTGAAACGTGGCCGAAGCGATCGTAACTATCAGTGTAACGCAGGATGACGATTTCTCTTTTAGTTTTAGTCTATAGGGATGTCCTTATAAGTTTGACTCTTGCAGGTAACCTCATACCGATCTCCAGTTTCCATTACATCCAAGTTACCATAAAAGAAATGAAATGATTAAATTCTTGAAGTGAATGTTGTAAGAAATGTGAGGTGATGTTGTGTTTTTTCCGGTGGTTGCTAGGCTAGCTGTACAAGTATATGGACCCAGGACCGGCCGCCCAGAGGACAGCGGTGACTCCATTCACTGATTACTAGATCTTCGCACCTCACCGACCACAGAACGCATCCCATTCACGACAAGCGAGTAAATCAACCGAGAACGTTAACACCTTATAAGGTCTAATTGGTACCGTTTCCTCAGACGGAAAACAACTTTCTGCTATCGATGGAAAAACCACTTTCGTGTGCGTTCGCTTTGAGTTACGACTTTTTACGATGTCTATTTCTGTGCGCAAGCTGTGTAGTGCATGAACGTCGCTCGTGCTTGTGGTGAAGATAGAAAATGAACTTTTTGTTTTAAAGCTAGAGTTGATATTTGAATGGATGTTAATGTGAGTTAGTACGTTTAGTTGTAAATGTTTGGTTTTATGAATGAAGCGCAACGTTGTGAGCGGAAGCAGAGCCGGGCGTAGTGCGGCTTTCCCGCGGCGGCCGGTTTCATTAATAATTAAAACGCAGCAACTGGCGGAATGGCCGGACGTGGAGATGATTTCTAGTCGCTCTTGTTGCGGCCACAGCTTCTGCTCGGTTGCCGTTACATGAGCCGTACCACTGTGTCATTATTTATATATTTTAAGAACGGAACATATAAATAAAAATTTAGACAACATCGAAAATTTTATAATAAAATATGAGCAGTAGAGATGTTGGTCTGTAATGACGTATCATTAAACAGTAGCTGCTCAGAGAGTGGTCGGCAATCGGCTCCCGGTTCTCGACACCATGACGCCGCAATAATATAACGGTCAACATACAAAGTAAAATTTGACCGCCTCATTACGCAACACGCAAGTGGAATGGTACCGAACAGAACAGGAGAGTGTAATTCAAGTTACATGAGCAGAAAAAGGACAAAAGTAGTTCTGAGAGAGCGAGATGGTGGAGTATGACAAATCTATAAAGAGAATGGGATAGATAAGGTAGCTAGATATGCGCGTCCGGCAGTACTTCCTGCCGCGGGAATAATAGTGTGCCAGTGTCCTGCAAACATTAATCGCTGTCAATACAATAATAAATGTTACAGAAATAGAATTACATAATCTATGGCAGTAAACCTAAGGCAATAAACCTAAAAGTTTTACAAAATGTCAGGATCTTTCATGAGACTAGGTATATATTTCTGTCTGACTGATTACATCACTGATTTCATGAACCAAACTCTTACTTCTAACACTGGCAGAAGATTTCAAAGTTCAACCTTGTCTTCAACATCTCTTGAAAAGATTTCTACTGTGTCATGACTTTCACTTCCTCCTCCGATCGCTGAAATTCATCACATGATTACTCTCCCGCCACTAACCCAATTAATTTGAGGTCTTCACGGTCTTCTTCGTTGAACTTCGTGACATTTCGTACAATTTTGTGAATGGTCTCCTCACGTGCGCAGGCGCCGCTGAGCATCACTTCCGTCGCCCACATCCACTGTAATGCAATGTGTAATTGTTGGCTTCTCTCTGCCTCGTCCTTCAGTTAATATTGTTAATGGAGCAACATGACTAACCCTACTTATTTCTGTCTCTATATTCTTAGAACTCATTCTGATCTTTCTATTGCATATCGTGTTCTGTTTAGTTGTTATATTTTATGAATGAGCTCTTATGTTTAAACTCAACTGTGCTTATAAATTTAAGTCATAGAATCAGTTTCTAGTTTCCACCTTTGACTCGGGGTCATAAGTGACTTTCTTGCACTTAATATAACTTATACTTGTTAGAAATCATAGACATCCTCTATAAATAATTCTTGCTGTGTTTGAATAAATTCATACTAGCTTTTGCTTGCGGCTTCACTCGCGTAGTAGTTGAAAATTAGCCCAGAAACCGTAATACCGGGTTTTAAGGAATCCGGCTAATGTTATAGTAATGACTATGATCTATCTGTGTGCTAAAATTCATATCTTTTCCACCGTAAACATAAAAACATCCATCCATTAAAACTTTCTCATTTATAATATTAGAAAAGTTAGTCCCTTAACTTCTCCTTATGAATAAATGAACGGAACATTTTAAAACCGCTCTGCCGCAGTTCATAATTGACTTTTTGTATGGAGCCGTATCTCAGTAAGTTCGTTACACAGCCCTGTAAGCGGAAGCGCCCACGCCTGCTAATTGTGGTACTCTTTTTGTTTAGATGTCCACTCGTCTTAACTCGATTACAGCAATCAGAGCCTCGCCCTTTGCCCCAGCGGCTCCCGGGCTCTCGACGCCCCTACGTCTCGCCCGGGATAATTGTTCGTCATGACTCTTTGTCTATATTAAATAACAAACATTTATGCTGCTACGAAGTTTTTAGTAAACGTGTTTTTTTTGGCTAAAGAGCTCGAAATTGCGGTAATGAAGATAGTCGCTACTGATTAATGTAAATGTCCAGCAATAAATGTCATGTGGTTTTGTGATATCCAGTCGAGTAGGTAATTAAATTTGAACGTCCTGTTTACCCAACTGGTTGTGATAATGTCCACAACACCTATCATACAGGGACGTGTACATTTCGGTCGCCATAAGTTTTCCCTCAAACATTTATTTTTCGATTCCCATACCTACATGATGTCCAAACAAAACCTACCCGTGGAAACTAAAACAGCGTGGGCTAGTTGACATAATGTTTGTTCACATTTCTACTCAATTAAGTACTGCGTTTCATTCATGTTTAATTATTTAAGGCTCACTGCTCCGCCAATGTAGGTCTACACAAGGTATAAATAGAAGTCAGTGTGGCTCGGTGCGCCAACCTGTCATACAACATTGTCGCGCCCGGCCTCTCATTTATGAATGAACTCACAGATCTAGCGATTTCCGGCTAACTGTTGAGATAGTACGACACTCTTCCTGGTTCCTGCTATGGTATCTTTAATTACGCCGCCAGCATAAACAGAACGGTGGTGGACCAACCGCACGACTAACCAAATGCAATCTTGTTGTGCAAGACGTAGAGTTCAGATTTTCCCGCGACTAATGATCGATCGGAGTTCATTTCTGCTTTATCGAGATCGCTCGAAATATGAATAAAGATATTCTAAAAGTGACCAAGCGAATCTAATCGCCAGAGCGTTATGAACTTTATGATAAGAAGATACGGTTAGATATGGATTAACGTGATCTGGTGGCCAGTGTGTCTCGCATCCTGTGGAGCATGTTTTTTTCCTGTCTCCTTCCCGGCGTTTCACCGTTACGCAATATATCGTAAATAATTAGCGGAAGGCAAGATTCCCGTGTCTTATGGAGATGCTGACTATCAGGTTTTTTTCGCCGGACGTTTCCTGCGTCCGGCTAACCGTAAAGTGTCCAGTCTTCTTTATATGTACCTACACCTTGTAGAACGAATCTAGATCATAAACGTTCATTCAAACATGTCTTACAAAGAAAGCAGCTTTGCTGAGATTTTTTACACTTGACAATCTCGTCTTATTTAACACCGTCTATGTTTCAAGCTATTGAAGTCATTCACACGTGTCATTTAAATCGGTTATGAGAATAGTTTATTATATTTCTAATACGTTTAAAAAATGAATGACGTTAATGCAAAAGGTTATTCATTTATGTCATATTTTGGCTGTCGCTGAAATCGTTTAAAAAATGTCTCCGCGCTTTATTGAACATAAAACAACAAATAATAAGCTCATCAGTGAGCTATTAAAAAAAAAGAAGTATATAGCCGTGTCGATTTGCCCTTGTGCGGTGCCGGCCGATAGATGGGCATTGGCGGCATTACTGCGGCTCAGTGGCATGGCCGCCGTGCCGCCGACCCGGCCCGGAACGGGGACGTGTACTCACGTCTGCGGTTTTTGCTCGCACAACTAATTGCACGTATAAACTTTTACCAAATTGCGCAATTTACTACCCATTGCCCCCTTAAAATCTGTAAAAGCCATTTTTTCCTCGCTAACCGATTCCGAACACCTGATAACGAGATCGTATCGCCGGTAATCACCTGTAATTGAATTCGGAGTTTACCCACATATTTTGTAACGACGACAGAATCGAAAGATAAAGTTGTATAAACTTTCTCGTTTGTATTTGGTTCATTATCTGTTCTCACGCGATATGAGATAAATAAAACTCGGTTAATCGATCTAATTTATTCAGTACGTTGTACAACAACCGCACCTATTTATGTTTATCACAAATGAGCGTTTTTACTGATGCTGGTTGATGGGTGCGACGCGACGCCGCACTCGGCAACGCTTGGCAGTCGCCTGTGCCGCTCTGGCGACTTCAACTGTCACTATGTTCATGAGCGCTTAAACATGCGCACCAATCATTTGGACGTAGAACAAAATAAAATGGTAACCGTACATGTTCTCACGATGGCGCTTAGACCGCTCGACAAGATCAGATATAAAATGTTGCAACGCCGAAGACCGGTCGACCGCGATACGGAGCTCACTCCGGCCGCGATTAGAAAAGAATAACGATCGAATTTAATGGAAAGAGTATGTTAATGAGTGCGGCCCACAACTCGCACAGATCACGCATCGGATAGTAATCAGAAATCACATCGCTCCGATTATTATGCCTATTTAAATGTGTAGCTACTCCAAAACATAATTACGATTCTATGCGGCCATCAACCCGTTTGTTCCCCTGTGATTTGTGTCCGTATTAAAATCTATATATAATCAATATGGCGGTCTCTCGTAGGTAGGTACTCATATTATGCTCTAGAAATTAAAAGGATCATAAAATTATGATCAATCAATTTGTCACGAGAATTTGACTAATTAGCTGCGAACTCATACGTTCCCACGAGAACAGATCTTAAAGGAAAATATTTAATTTATTTTATTATGTTAGTTATAATTTTTATGGATGTATGATTTATAGTGCAATAATTTATTTAAACAAAAATCAGTCTGTATTTTGGCTAAAGAGAGATCGGAGAAAGAATGTACCGTTCCGAACTAGAGCCACCTTTTCAACATCAACCTTTTCGATACGGGTTCTGTCAACTGCGCTTAATATGACCTACCTGTTAACTGTTCTGTCGCCTTTTATAACCAGCTGACTATTCACGTCACTTATAACTGCTCCTGTGAAGACGTATGTACCACTAATTGCTAATCAATTGAATGCGTGGCAGTGCATCGTGGCTGGCAGGGCGATGGTATCGGACCTAACTCAAGATGCTATCGAAGAAGCCCCGTCCACCCGTCAGACCCTATCTCGACATCTCGATAACTACTTAAGCGCAACAACATTACGTACTCTCTAAATGAAGACTCAATGAAAAACATTACCGCAAGAAAGAATAGTTTAATTAAAAAAAATCTCAAATTCCATCGATGCAGACGTTAATAACTTACACAATATAAAATGCTATGTATCTCTTTATCAGATGTATCTTAAACTGTCAAGGAACGATGAGAAAATGAAGGCATTGATATAAACACACCATAACGGAAGCAGAATAACCAATTTTATGTAAAACAAATCGATGGTATAGCCAGCCAAAATTATGGTAACCGATCACCATGTTGATAAAGATATCTGATGATGATATCAACATATCATGATGCATTAAGACGGTTATTTATTGAAGTTTGGAAGCGTAGTTATGCTGTCAATTATAGGCAGGTAGAAGATATACCAAACTGTCTTCAAGGGAAGTGAGAACCATTGATGAGGTGACGGGTTGTGGAGATAAGAATTAAACTGATATGGGAACTTAATTTTGAGTAGCATGAGAATAAACAGCTTATAACGTTTCTACTGATTGGCCACCGGCTTTCTTTCTATAAAAGGAAGAAGGCATCTTGAGATATCTACCACTCAGATCCTATCCTGGATGGGATCTATGAATTGTTGGTTCTCAGACATGGAATATTTCCTTGATTTTAAGAATTTTGGTTCTTAATGAGGATAGAAGTGATGTCAGAATAACTTGTAAGTAGAAGATATAGATATACGTAGGTAATGAGTAAAAAACTGCAATTGATAGGTCAATAAAGTATACTCGTAGTAAGACCTTATAAGTATTGCATTCTTCATAGCTGACTATATGACCGTTCATTGAGTAAATCTATTGACAATATTGATAGAATTAATTATGGAATTACTATTACACCTCATTGAAGATAGAGATTACAGACGTAGTAAGGAATTATTTACATTTTTATGGTTGCGTAGAACTGACATGAGCTGTTTTAATATTTTTTTTTTATTTACCATTACTTTATTCTATTTTTTTTATTCTTTGAGTTTCTCTTGCTTACTGTTTTTTACACCAAAAGTGCAGAATGAAAAAAAAACTAAATTCTAACAACTAGTCTTACCAAAATGTTCACCAATAACTAGGTTCTGAACGTCAGAGGAACTCCTTGTCAAATACTGTTGTTTATATGCATCCAATTAGCCTGATGCGCATTACAACATAGCTGGGATCACGGGACCATCTGTAAAGTTAACCCTGGAACGTTAAGGACAATTAAAGAGACTCAGGGCAGGTGACATTTTACCACAAAAAAAAACACAGTTTTGGAATGGGCCGATGATGATGAATGCACGACCAAAATGGAAAAAATGTAGAGTATTCTCATTCCTTTGCATATTTCCAATTTCACACACCATTCATTATCTTTCTCAGTTATCAATTGGAATTTCTGAACCGATAACATTGTCCAACTGTACAGATAGACAGATATCCATTCATAACAATAGTTTGGTGGCCAAAGGGCCATTATTATTGCCGCAAGGACTATTGTTATTACATATTGTATGAGTCACGAGGTTTCTGAGGCTTTCCAGCTATTCCGACGTGTTGTCACAACAAACATTGGAATTATGGTGTTGTGTACAACGATGTGCTAGTGTTGGGAAATGTTCTACGGCTAGTGGGTGACTCACGGAGACGAAACATAGTTTAAGCGTAGAAAAATATGTCAGATGTGTCTTTGTCACAAAAAAGTAAAGGTTACCTAAAAACTTGTGCAGTCAATGATGAGCTACGCATCATCACTTTCAGGCTTTGATCAAAATGCATCAAAGCAAATGAAAACTATGTTGAAATTCAATAAATCTACGAATCCATCAGCCCAGCATATTGTATTCGCAAAGAATCATCAACTTCCTTTAATATCAAAGACAGATTTCGGCGTAAACTAATATAGTTCTGAGAACGTTATTTTAAGAGCATTACAATAACTTCCGAATCAATATTCGAATTCGTCGAACGACGTCGGGGCAAGACGAGTTGTTTCAACGATTTCTTGAGGCGACAGAGTACTTACGCCTGTGCCGTAGTAATGTAGAACGGGTCCGGTCCATTCATAGTTTTGAAGACAAACAACCTCGCCCATGTAGCCGCGAGTGAGCAGCGCATGTCATTCACGACGCTCATGCTCAATGAGCCGTAATGTTGCGACATTGTTGTATGAACACTCATACATCACGACCCATGGACATGTTGCTATATCAGCACAGATGTTAACACAAGTAATAAATAAAGAATTGATATTAACAGTAATAACTTCACTTATATAGAAATCATAACCTATAACATATTTAATTAATATATTACATGCCTTGTTCGTGACTACTCAAGAGATTTACTCTGTAAAATCATTGCAAAATAAACTGCAGTTGTTGAATGAACGGAAGGCAGATTTCCTTTGTCGTTAACTACGTAAAAAACAATTTAAAAGTAGATTATGTAAAGCACAGGCGTCGTCAACGCCGGGCGGCTTGGCGAGCATGGCTGGAGCAAGTTCCGTTGAGGCATGTTGACATTATCGAAAGCAAGTCAAACAGCGATCGGACCTCGGCCATATTTACACATTGTATATTTCGAAAAATAAATAAATTGTCTTTCTGCGATGTTTCCACGAACGGGTCAATGCTAAAGAGATAAACGAATGTTTAACTATAGTTAAGAGAAAAATAACTATTACAAACATTTACATTATGACCATCAAAAGTAGTTTATACAAATGTAGTCTTGATCGTAGGGATACCGTATACCTCGTCTTATATTTATTATCTTCTTTTTATCAGAGACTTGCACTTGATATTAATTAACTAATCAACAATTATTTAGCAATTCTAGATTTACGAAGGCACCTTAATTGCGATGATATTTTTTTTACAGAAAACTTTTTTGAAGCTCCTATATTTATTGTAAATCGATGTAGATGTATGTAATTAATAGTATAGGATGAAATGCTACCGATTGCAGAGCGCCATACTATATAAATTACCGCTTACCGTAACAAATTATATCGACAAAAAATCGTGAAATACGATTATTAATCGAATCAATTTCACGGGAGCTATGATCTCATATCGATGCTCAATTACGTCGACCTCTCTCGACTCAGTTTAACCGTAACATGTTCATATACCAAAATATTCCCAGGTTAGGAAAACTGAAAATACGTATATGTTTGGGAAATATTAGAAAAATCCCCAAGAATTATTGATATAAGTTTTTTATTCATTTAAATCATTAATATTTTTCCTACTTGTTGTATAGTAGAAATAAGTTATAAATAAAATTTAAATTCGCAAAAATCATTGTTCGTCCCTTCATGTTCCGTGCGACCTTGGAGATGCGGGTTGTGGTACGGTACGGCGGGCGGGGCGTTAGGCGTCAAGCGATGCTCGCGCGATATGAGCAGCCGCGTCGCGTCGTCGCCGCGACATCGCGAGGCTTCCGTTCCCGCGACCAACTCCGTGGGAACCGCTTTATTTTCGTATTTAAATTCGACCCTCATTAAACTGGTTTGCTTCAAAATTCGCTGCCTTCTTTCGACGCCTTTTACTCAACTTTTTATGGTTCCGTTCGACATTTACTGTTTGTGATTATTTTTATTTTAAGTCTAGACCTCGGCGTGAGTAAACCAACAATGAACTGCTTGTATTGAGAGTACCAGGCTGGCATCATTTGTAAGAGCTTCGCATTATTGATAACTCAACAGTTTGAACTTATTTTATGTTTATTTGGAATAGCTTTTCGTGACATGAATTGGTCGTATATTCCCTTTTTGTTTTACTTTAAGAGGTGATAGTAAGAAATAATCTAAGATAACAACATACGTTTAATATTCCGTAGATAATGTTTAGATTCCATGTTAATTTAATTTGGGTAATATAAATTAATGGATGGAGAAAGAACTGGTTCTCGATCAGTGGCGAGTTGGGAAGAGAAACTTATCAGTGAACCATTATATTTAATTAATACAGGACGATTTATGTATGTAGTAGATACGGTCGCGTGTAATTTTTCTCATAATACTACCACGTAGGTATTTGGTAGTACTTTATTATTCTCGTTTGAGTTATGGTTATAGTTTTTCGTCGTGATTGTACCTTAGCGTCTATTAAATGATTTTTTCCGAAGTACTTTATGTAAATTAGGAGTCAAAGCTACCTTTTATCGCATTAATCTGAAGGTTTATAATTATTTTGTAATTGAAACTTCTTACAAATTAAATGTTAGTGTAAATAGATAGAGTGAGTACGTTGTGGGTATTTATTGGATAATAATAATTACCCAATTATAATATTTATGTTGAGTAAAATTTGGTGATGGATGTTGCAAACAGGAACTCATAACACGATATCTGAAGAACCGAACCCATAACATTTCATCAATAAAAAATCTTATCTCCTCTTACGAACGCAACAAAAGCGTCACTTTGATCAAGACCGGAAACGTCATTGAAAAGACATAAACGCGATTCTTAATTTGATCAAAATTATTGTAACTGTATCTTAACCTTAAAATACTCATACAAATGTTTTATTAACACGTTTAATTATGTTAATATCGTAGAAGGGTTATCTTTCCCCGAAATGGTGTTCACTTCCCCACGGTATCACCTTACACCGGATGGTGGGTAACCCTGCAGTGCAACTTAGTACAGAACCTTACTGAACACTGACGCTACGTAAATTGAACTTTAAATTAAACTGGGTAACCTTCAAAATCCTTCCGAGCCTATTCTACTTCAATTTTTTGAACGGAGAACTATTTGACTTTCATTCTCCATTAAAATTTCAACTCTAAGAGTTGAAAATAAAGTTTCTTTTAGAGGATCGTGTCTTCAGATCGGATACCGGAAGGACACATTGTATAGGCCTTAGCTACCTGTTGATAATTTCTATTGTGAGTGGTGAACAGCACAATACTATGTTGTAAGTTAGGAGGAGCTTCTAAAAGCATTCCTGCGATGTGAGTAACACTTTACCCGCAGGGACTTAACTTTTATCTTTTGCAAAAGATAGTTACGTCATTATGTGATTAAGATTAAGGTTTTTTTTGAAGTCACCAAGTTTTTTTTATTTGTTGAGTTTGAACCATCAATAAAGCATACACTGAAAAAAAATATACCTAAGTACTAAAAGTTACTTGCCTTGCAAAACGAACGTACTGAAAAATGACCACCATTAATTCGGGAGTATATAATTATTACAAAATAAATATACTCCTTAACAAGACATGTCATCAACATTATGTTAAGTATGTGAACCAAAATCACGATACAAATGTTAGTAATAAATATATCCAACAAAACGAAGCTGTCAAAAGCTCTTAGGGCGGTACCTTTCAGGCGTCAAGAACAAGCGCTTTAAATGACTATACTTTTGAATTAGCGTCCACTCAATTCATATTTATATCCGCCATTTTTCATGCGCAACGAGCTGCGCATACGCAAATGCAAGCCATTAATAAATTACAGAAACACACAGCCGCATTGATCTCTACGTCACTGTAGATGTTGCACGTGTGTGTGTGCACTTCCTCTTGTGTCGTGTCTGTGTGAGTGGAGGATTGTGCGGGGGGGAGGTGCACGGGGGAGGGAGGGGGACGACTTCCCGCGTAGCACCTGGCGCTCAGAGGTTACATGCATCGACGGGATCCCATTGATTTGTGGCGAGAAGCACTTGAACTTAATGCTCTGATCTAATATACTCTTTTGTTTTCACTTACTTAGTTGCGAAGGTTAAATGTTGATGCTAATGTTAGTTATGTGTTTGTCGGTCAATTTTCACATTAGTTTTAGTTATTTTAATTTTAAATAACTAAAACTTTAATCAGACCAATACAGTACCAATAATACATTCATACATACTTCAGAACTTATCGAAAAGAGGTACCGAATTACATACCTATACATATAAATGGCTATACAGCATATACATGTAATTACATGCAGTGTGGCATGAATACTATGAATGACTAATAATTGTGACATTACTGCTAATATTAAAAAAAACACGAGTATAAAGGCTCGAACTAAGACGTTCAAACCTCAACCAGTCTGTGAATCAGTATTGGAACCATGATGACAATACCGACCACATCCTCTATTTGTTTAAGAGAAAGGCAATTGTAAACCTCTTATTTGTTTTGAGCAAACCCTTTGGAAATAAGTTACGTTTTTCAACCATTACCATTTAAGAAAAATATTTTTAAAGGTCAGGATTATGCATGTTACCAGTTTCATAAATTCAACAAGTTAGAACTTCGAATTTCAAATCCCCATTTATTCTATCCAATCAGTGTAGAGTGAGAAAAAAAAATGTTAATTGCGTAGAATTGGAACCGGTATAAATTAGTGATCTTTATCTTTTGTATTAAGTGGGCTAGACACTGATATATTACTAGAGAAATAATTCTTTACGTTGCGAACATCTTGGGAAATAAAATATTGTTTGCATATTAAAAAGAAACATAAGCTGTTTATCTGCTCGAAAACTTCGAGTCCGTTTGTCAAGCTAATCTCTTTGATCAAAGATTCATCTCTATTCTTTGATTTATCCATTATCTTTTACCTGTTACTTTTGACATAAGAGACCCTATCCCCAGTGTAAGCTGATGTCAAAATATTTGCCGTGATCAAAGGGCCTCCACGTGGTGTCGATGTCGTCCAAACATTGACACGGGACGGCGCGGGCGCACCTCGCCGCCAGATAACAATACCGCGAACAACTCGCGCCTCGCGCCTGACCCACCGACACTCCTACAAACAACACAAACCCAGAGCACTTCAAACTGATGAGTTTGACTTATTCTCAAGTATTTGCCTCAACAATGAAGGACTCTGTCGTTCTTCATTAAGCCCCTCCGCAGGCCTCCTGCATAACATCCTGTCTTAGTTTCATTCATTTGTCATAGTCAAGAATCAATTGAGGTACTCTATGTTACTGCCAATTTGTACCACTTCCTGCCTACCTGTACCTGCCTGCTACACAACATTATTGTGCAATTTAGTACACCGATATTAGTATTTAATAGTCCTGCTTGAACATGGTTTGTTCGTGATTATACATTCTAAGCTTCAGCAGATTAATGTTAATGAGTGTTACTATTCATTGAGGAATGCGCCGCTCTATGTGTTGCGTGTGTGCAAATCTATGAATGAAGACGGTGGACTGCACTTTATGGTGCCACAAAAACCGAGGCCCTTTAGAAAATACTCCCGACGGATACACAGAGCGCAATATTTACTACGCCCCCCGACCCTTTCACTTCCTCTACGACGACAACCTGCGCCGGAGCGAGACTGCGTTACGCAAGCGCACCGGCCAGAGCGGGACGGCCGATTCATTCATAACCGAGTCCGCCATCCGGTCCGCGTTCTGCTCGATCACTTCATCTCCTTCTAACACGCAGTCTCCTCTCGAGTGCGAGCAGGTGGCACCGGATGCTTAACGATGTACCGGAGCTTCGATCGGAAGCTCTTAAAAAAAACCTCGTACTCTTTCACGTCACCTCGAACCGAGTCACATCCCGGGGCAGCGCGTATCTAGTGCACCCGCGGCGCCGGCTCGACGCGTATCGAAACTACAAGTGTGTCGTTGTAATGTGAAATTACCTCGTTTAATGAGGGGACAGTCGCAATTGGTGATTTTCGTAAGCTCGCTGGGAGTGAGACGGTGCGAGCTTCGCCCCTCCGCCGGGCGCCCATTCAGCTGCGAGTAGTCGCTCGCCGGCCACGGACGCACGCGCGCGCTCACACCTTGCCACTCCACTCTCTGGATACTACTCCAATTTTGACATGACCGGTTCCAAACACGACCGCGAACGATCGACCTGTGTCCACACAGTGTTAGCTCACGAGTGATTTCTCTAATTGGTGCTTTTGAGTGAGTGTCGCCGGGAATGTACGAGAACTCGGCCTGGACAACTTTACAATGGCCCAAATTGCATTAAATGGGTAATTGGTGTACGTCATTGGATAATGGATTCGGCTCATATACCTTGTACATGTAATCCGTCGTTACGAGTAGCGTGGGCCGCTGTGAATTTTGCACTTGACTCCCGGCCCTGCTCTTTGTTTGTTGCCGTTCCATTTAAATATTTAAATTCAACAATGCGATTTCTGACCTCATGAGATGAATACGAAACTGTATATTTGTAGTATTTATTGTTAAAGTACATAGTTAGCTACATTCGGTTTATATTGTTCACTATCAATTGAGTACAAACACAAAATAACCGCGATAACAAACTTCCAGGGAACCTTTCATGAGAATGAAACAGCTTTATGTAAGCCTAATGTTATTATTTGTATAGTATATTATAAACCTTGTTTTGCTCTAATAATTTGTGAAGTAAACATGCTGTATATGAAACACTAATTGGATGATATTGCACCTGCTGAATAAATAACTTTCAGTGTAATATGCTACGAAATAAATATTACCACTTTACGTTTACCACCTCTGAAATTAGCAATATAATTAGCTACTTTCAAATAGCAGTTGTAATATCCACTTAGCACCTAAGTGGTTGAGAAATACTTCTAATATAATGCTGAACATAAATCACTTAGATGTTTCTGAGAGAAAGAGTACTTTCTAGCATTGCTAGTGGCAGAGGTTAACAATTAAGCCCGCTATTACGGCGGTCCTAATAAATCCTGGGTGGATTTCAATCAGTTGATTTCCAAGCGTTTTTCCCGCTAACGCACATAGCAAGAATTCCACGAGGCGTTTTCTCCGCCGCCACGACGCAGGCGCAGGTACGACGCGTTATCAGTCGCCTGGGCCGCGACCGTGGGAATGAAAGAAGCGTGTTAAACAATAGCAGTCAGATAAGAACATCGTCAGAACCCATTCGGGGTACCTTTAAGTAATTAGTTGTGTTTTCATTTACGTTCTCCATACTGAATCCGCTTTGCATCGAAAATGCCCGATGATTCATACTTGGATTAGTCCGAGTAAAGATCTACGCTTCAGCGATTATGTTAATGTTGCAATAATGATATATTTTGGCTGTTTCTATTGGTAGTAACAAATGAAAGGTTAACTATGTACAGGTACGCTCGCTCGCTCGATTCATGGTTAAAAAACTTTGCGAGAATTGCCTTTGTTCTTTGAATTGCCTACCTGATTTAAATAAAAACTTTTTTGAGATACTGAGAACATTCGTTTTGTCTATGAATGTAAATTAGACTTTTAATAGTTCTTATCAGATTATAAATAACAAAATACTTGTAATATTCATCGCTGTGTAGGCAGCTACTGATGTAATTGTTATGATTCTGGTTTGGCAACAATGACAATTCGAAGTTCAAGTAACTTTTATAAATGATTTTCTTTTTTATTTCTTCCAACGTATTCTCACGTCAATATTCTTTGAAAAGAGCTTCATTTGTTATTGTTTATTTATTATACTTAGGTATGAAAATATTTAACTTAAACGCGTCTGCAACAACATTACTTATCACTCAAATAAAAATAAGAGAAGGCCTAACCGTACTTCGTTGTACATAATGACTTTTACAAATATTAGGGCAGTTATAGATGTGTACTATACAGGTCTAAGGACCTGTACACACTGTGTAGAACCACAAAAACCCCGTGTCCCAGCAACGGATACAGGTGTTTATTTTGTAGCCGTCCCGCAATCCCCTACTTGTGGTTTTTTACACTTTTTTACTCAAAGAAACCTTTCCGATGAGGCTTTCATATGGGATGGGCAGAAAAACAACATGTCGGTCAAGTTTGTTCCTTTTTTGCATTTGCACATTTTATTAAATTCATCTTTTTTCAGTAATGTAAATTGATCTTCAATGTAGACCACTTTAACAGAAACTTTTTAAATAATAAGTTCTCATTTGTTCATTGACGGTTTGTTTATAAGGTACAAAGGATCATAATTATATTGTACACTAACCCATTAACTGAGTTTTACTGAAGCACTAAAGAAGTACTATAATAGAATACTCGTATGTAGTTTATATTAGACTTATTCTAGAGAAATACGTCATCTCATTTTAACGTTTCAGTCACGCGCCAAAATCCTTATAATAACTTGTAAACTATTACTATTATATTAATAAACACAATGCCTTGCGCCCGCGCATTGCAACATAACTTCAACCGGTGGAACACCTTTTTCATGAGATTCGATTCAAGTTAAAACTAGTGAAGTTTATGACTTGGAAATTAATTGAAACATCTCTTTTTTCAAATTAATTAATGATAGAGTTATAATCACTTAATGAATCGTTCCGCAAACAAAAAATTGTGCATTCAATTTGTGTTAGAAGTTGAGACCATACAGAAGACATGTTTTTATTTATTTTTTATCATAGATAGTACAGTCTACACTCTTCAGTCTTGCAATGATTGAGGATAATTGATGTGATTTAAAGCGAAGTTTTTTTACTGAAATTTTACTTATTTTCTATAATGGTTAGACAAAAACTTAAATATTATTAAACATTGAAACCCCACCCAGTAGGTAATGTAACATACTCGTAATTTCCAATTGTACCTCATCCACATACTAGATTCATAAAGTTCAATTAAACACGTAAAATTCAATATTTTCCTGGTACGCAACGCTTAACATAACGAGCCACCTAATTATGTCGACTTATCGATTTCTCAACGGAGAATATTTCTCAATAATTACAATTTCAGAACGTTAAGTGCTTGCTTAAAATATCAATGCATAAAAGGTTTCGCGTCGCTCGTCCGAAACGCTAGGTGTATGTTCGAGCGTCGAATTTTCGCAGCCAGCGAACCGTGCCCTCTGACTCACAAAGGAGCGTTAAACTGAACGCTTAGCATTCAAATTCAAATGGTCCCCTCACTAGGTGTTCTAAAAACGAAATGAACAAACCGTTTTAAAAAATGTGAAAAGTCATCACGTGTGACTGCTATTTGTAGACGTTTAGCGAGATAAATTTTAAAAAGAAAATTTAAGTTGTTTTTAATAGCTACCTGTTTTTTTTTTTGAGTTTTCTTCATTTTTCGCTAAGTTTCCATTGACGATTGCATCAGATTTTTAGATTTTAGAAACCAACATATCTGAAAGTTTGGCAAAGAAAATGAGAAAAAGTAGACTATGCCATTTTGCTTGAACTTGGTGACTTTTCGCAGTAAATGGACTGTTATCTACTTTTAGTGCTCGATATAAAACAAATAACATAAAGTACGATGTTGAAATTGAATGATATTTTATTCATGTCAGTTGACAATGAAACAATACCTAATCCCTCATTGATAGCTCAAAGTTAGGCCTCGCGATGAATGGCAATATGTGAAGCATTTGCTCTACAGCGCGGGCATACATAATTGATAGCGTATGTACCTAACTAAGTCAGTAGGTACTGTTGTTATCTTTTTGTTATTTTTGCACAATAATATGACATGTATTTGTCATTTGTTTTACATATTTACTACGCCTTCGGCTCTCATTCATAACAGCCAAATATTTCGATACAGTATAGACATTTTGTAAAAACTTCCTTCATATTACCTTTCTTATGAAATAGCTTATAATGTGGGGTTTTTCTACAGCGAGGATTATTTCCTGACAAAGTGACAATCACTTAGGTACTCTAATCGATGTTTATGGACTGTTTCTTTAAAAAATCAAGCCCAAAAACTTTGACTAATGAATAACATACAATTAGTTAAGTTTTATAGTATCCAAAAAAATAAATCAGCAGTTTTATGAGGATTGATATTTTTAAAAGAACGTTAACACGATGTTAATAGTCACTAATGTCGGTGAGAGACTAAGCGGTCGCTGCGCCCGTGACGACCCAATTTTCAGAATGACGAAATGGATTTCTGAACGAAGTAGCTCACCGGTATCACCATCAAAATTAATTCTTCCGTATTCCTGCTTTTAGTGACAGATTAGTTTACGAGGATCGTAACTCTTAAGCTACTGGATAAAGTAACTTAAATAAAAGTATGTAACAGTTCCGCCTAATAGCTCTGGCCATCAAACTGGCTGGTTGTAAAACAACAAAAGGATGCCGTCGAAATTTAAAATGATAGTGTTGTATCCACCTTATAACAATTGTTCATAAAATTAACGGACAGTATTTTTTGTGTTGACTTTTATGAATGCGGCAATTTTCATAAATTAAAGGGTTAATTACCTCACTATTGTTTCATCTGAAAAGTGTTTCAGTTTCGTTTCTACATGTCAATGTCCTTTGTTTATGGATCTCGTTCACTTTTAACTTTTTTCCCAAACATAACCCTTCTACTTACGTCCAATATACGAGTAGTACAAGTACCTTTATGCATGGTATGTTTAACATGAAAACGTTGTTTTGTCCCCAAATAAATATCAATGTCTACATTATGTTACATAAAATGGCGGTTGCGACACTGAACTTAACCTTACCAAATGAATTAACATACAAAAGTACTGAAAATGCATCCATTTGAATATCTAATTAACGCGTTTATATGTATTCTCCTAAACTAACATTTTGCGATTGTAATTTGAATTTTTATTACGTACCTAAAAGTTAATTGTAGTCAAGTTGTGTTTTAAATTAGGCTGAATTTACGATGACACACTTTTGCTTTTTATGTTTTTGCCACATTATGTGGCGTAGACGAAAACAATGTTATGTAAATGCTTAAAACAGTTTAATTTATTCGTTGCTCCAGGACATTAAATAAAATTGTTATTCGTATTTCATTGCAAAGCGTTATTTTCGCAGAGAAAATTTATTTAATGTCGACCAATAATCTGTTCATAAACCGTGGTCGCCATTTTGTCGAGTCAAGTCATCGAACGACTATTATGCCGCCCACGTGTTGTAAACAAACATTAAGAATATGGAACTCACGGAGTTTTCCTCGCGAAGATTTTTCTCGGTGGTGCGCGTGTGCATGGGCGTTGGGAGGTGTTCGCCAATCGCCTCCGAGCCCGCCCCGCGGCCCCACACCTCGCTCCACACGCCGTATCTCCAAGACACCCACACCACAGAATGTCGCCCAAACCATAGCATTTATGACAGCCGTTCTACAATTATATTTTTTCTCGATAATTAGAGAGGTGCCGGAAAATCTCGCACCTCCCGCAGCCTGCGCTACCAAAATCCGACGCCCAAAATCATTTTTGTCATAGGAATCTGACGTTAATTTGTCGACAGATAACCCTTCTCTTCGCTCCTGTTTTGATTTCAAATTTCGAAACACATTCACAGTAAGTCGTTCCAGTGAATTTTACCTTAATTAGTATGTAGATTTCTAAATAAGCAAAAACCTTCTCAAGATTTAGATGCCTGTGTAGACTAGAGTTATGTTTGGTATTATTACTTTTTCTCTACACAGCCAACTTAGGATAAGCCGTTCACCGTTTTTTTTTTCAATATAAACGATTTTAATCACGTCCCTAGATTGAGTCTGCATGGTATGTGTCTATAAACGCATTAGAACTCCTTAAAAGCAAGTCTGACGTTATTTACAGTAGCCATTATGAACACCACTTTTTGGAATACACCTACTATTTCAACGCGGAGTTCTTATACAAGTAGACACACTTATAAGATTTTTTGTCTTGAATGTCCACTTCTATCTAAATTCGACACCGAATAAAAAAGGAATCGATAAAAAAGAAATATAAAAATACTGAAAGAAAAAACTAATAGCTCACACAGAAACAAACCAGTTATACTTATCTCAACAACGAAATAGTAACATTAGATGACATAGCCACTTGACCCTAGCTCCTAGTTAAAACAAATATGTCCCAACAGAAGTGATACAATATGAGTCGCAGCGAGCGAGCGTCTGTCCGTAATAACGTTTTAATTGAATGGTCGGAGGTCAAATCACTTGCGCCCCGCGTGACCCAGCCACGACACCGCGCAGACAGAATAAACCAACACACAATAACTCACAGTTAACACAACAAAATTACATAAACCGAAAGAATTTACGCTGATCGTATGCTAATATTGACTCAGGTTTACGCTAACAATGTTACGATCATTATTATGTGGCAACACTAAACAAAGTATAAAAGCTCGCTTGCTTGCGCACAAACTGCACAGCACTATTGCTATTGTTCGCATAAACAAAATGCCGAATTGTTAGCTCTTGTTATACAAGCTCGCATTGTTCCACATTTGAATCGTGCGTCCCGCGTCACTCGATTCGCCGAAGCATCCATTGTCGCCATGTTTGTTGATGCGCGCGCAATCCGTGCAAAACCGCGCAAAATCTCGCGAATACTTTGGCCGAAATCAAAACATGCATTGATACGCGGCGCGGGAACAAACCAGTTCTTGAACGCATCACAATGTACCTAGTGGTTGAATAAATGAATTATTTTGCCTCATTTCTGTCAAGAAACCCATAAAGACTCCTTTTATTACTTTTTATTTCAAAACTGCATCAGAAATTGTTGCTTCTGCGTACACCAAAAGCAAGTATCTTCAACATGACGGTTACATCACAGGATTGGTCCCCCGCAGTTATCGTAAATCCACTTAATTTAGAAATATTAATATCTACAACCGAATTACTGTCCGTCTGCATCATCGGTCCAGATATGCGGGTGTCCACTTTGCCATTAAGATGGGGTCGAAGATGCGACCCCATTTGACCGCGGGTTCAGCCTCACACCTAACACTTAAATAATACATATTTGCTTGTATGCCGCTAGACGAGAGCCATCAATTAGTGTCGCACGACATTCGGTTACATTGTACATTAGCACTTATCTAGGTTATTGGTCTCTAGTCTCGGCTACTAGCCAACGATTTTGCATATCTATGTTTTATAACATTGTTATGATTAGACAAATGTGATCTTTTCTATAAATAGCTAAAATAAAACAATAAGCTGAAAAAATATTACCTCTTGACGCTTACTTCAATTTATAACGGTTAAACTTGGATTGCCAAACAATTTATTACTTATTTTGTTTCACCACCGCGTAATAACAAACAAAAGGAGCCTAATGCCATAAAACGTGATCAAAATGTAATCTAGTAACAAATAAGAGACAAATGTAATGCGGTCGGTGTCATTGAGGCGTGGGGTGACAAATTGGGCGCGACAATCGAGTTAGTTGACCCGAGCCCGGCCAATCTGTGCTCACACCACACGATTAACCGCACAGACACATAGATACACAGACAAGCAGACATGTAGACACACAGGCACATGCACTAACTGCCCTGTAATAGATACGAAGCTATCCGACACACTCAGTTGTGGTGCACGGATTATTAGAAGGGTTACACTCAATTAAGGGGTCTTGGTTATACGCTCGTGTATTAACTATTTAGGAGAAAAAAATAGTGGCATACCAAATACCATCGAAATCCATCCTTAATACAAACTTCAAAAATTTCATACATATCGGCGTCAACGCAGCTGCTACGCAGCGTAGACACCTACGCGGTGTAGCTGGCTACGTAATACAAACGTCTACGCGGCGTAGGCGCCTACGAAACATATGTTTTATATTAAAATACCAATACATAATACAACATTGTAAATTACATTAGAAGCTTAAAACACATTAAGATTTATTCTAAAATTCTTAGATAATATTCCAAAGATTTCGAAGTCAACATACATACGTCCAACTGGCATGACCTCTATAAAACATAATTTTCGCTTTACGCCCGTCGTGAGCTGCACGTTATTTGACTATTGTCCTCCAATATTGGTCGAGCTACTAGATGGTGGACTCATTGAATTTGACTACTTAGGACACAAAGGACTCGACTCAAACGTCAATAGAAATTCTCTCGCAGTATTGGACTTAATGATCTGGATTGCAGTAGGATTTAATAGGCATATAATACGATATGTTTGATTGAATAAAATGGGTACTTGACTAAGCTTCTCAGTCCTATTTGTACCATTAATCGCTAAGTATGTTTAGAAAACTAAACTTGTTCCTTGAGAAAGCCAAACATTGATACTTACTATTTTAAATATGTTTAATGTTAAATGAAGCAACGATAAAGATAAAGATATCGATCTTTATCGCAACTCTTGTTAATTATAAGGATTGGGGAAGGATTTTGCCAGCAGCCTTTAATTTTTTCTGAGAGTTATTCTAACAAATTTTAAAGTTTATGAAACCGTTGAATGCCCTTCATTCAATATCATGTTTCATTTTATTTTACACAGGGTCATTTGTCCAATAAAATCCCCGACCAATAATATGACAGTTATGTTTCTAAATGTGAATTTGATTAGAGACAATTCGTCGCCCCCATCGTGACTCAAGCATGTATGATTGACTAATACTATATCAGTTCGTTTCAATACGTAGAGCATATAATGCCATATATCTTTCCACTAACATACAAACATAGGTTTTTATATATCAGTCCCATATTAAAAGCGTGTGAAACAATTTTGCCAGACACAAAAAAAAACAATAAATTCTAAAAAGTTCTTCTTATCTATATAATCTATAAATAAAAAATAAATTAGTGCCAAAGATAAGCTAACAAATAACCAAAAAAAATATGCTCCATAACCGTGTGAACCGAAAAATAGTCCATTGAAAAGCGTCTTAACGGATTATTCATTAATCACTTGTGGCAATACAGTTTTTTTTTTCTTATAATAACAAGCGTTAGAACCCCTTTTCATGGAACATTTTTTAATAAAGCGAAATGAAGATGTTTACTGGTACTTAACCCTTGCACTGTTGATGGGGTTCGAAGTACCAATATCATCAATTTGTGACGCTCAGTTATTGGTTATTTGAGTGTTATGACCATGAATATTAAGAACATAAACATGGGATGATTATCTGGCAACACCGTGATTAAATTACGTCCGATACCCACATCATGATGTAAAGTAGATATCAATTGTTGAATAATGAATGTTCAAACAACAGAACCTGAATTTAATTTTTAAATTGTGTTTGTTGTTAGAAAGTGTTGTTAAAAAGCCTGTTGTTGTTCCGTTGTAGCTCTCATAGTCAACATTATTGTAATTGTACCCATATCGTGGTCACGCACAACGAAACGAGTATGGACAATTATGGCTCATTATAACTACCGAATGTTCACTTCATGTTGGACAGGTTGACCATATCATGGAAAATTTTATTTGCTACTTTAAATTGATGGAAAAATACTGTTTTGGGTTACAAATGGATAAAAATATATACTCTGAGTCATAAATAATAATTTAAACATTTTCCAGTTTATACAATGGCCTTCTGAATCTAACATCACATGAATAACGTACCTAAAGTTTCAGTCTATTTGCATAGATTGTATATGCTAACTTTCTTTACATTGTTACTAAATTGACTTTGACAGTTCGACACTAAGTTAGCAAAATGATCAGTCTCGGTCTAGTGGTTTGCGTGAGAGCAACCCCGCTGCAGCGGCGGGGTTACATGCGGGGGTAGTGCGAGGGTGGGAACCACTCGGGGTAAGTGGGGTACCGGGCCGGAAGCGCCTGCATCGGATCGTTCCGCACACCTGTGGGAATGTTTGCCCGTGTACCTCTATAACTCCTCCGCCACTTTGTCAGCCTAGTACTTTTAACAATTATCATACAAACGTGCTATCGTTTATCTCTTAATTACCGCTCAGCAATTATTTATAGTTATTACAGTAGATAAAAACTAACATTGCTTTAATTGATTACCTCTACAAACAGTTAAAGTATTCATCTCAAACGTCAGAAATAGGAGTCAAGTGCAAAATTACATAGAATGTTTCTTTATTAACAGATGCTGTTAAGTGAATACAAAAAACAATGAACAGTGATAAAACTGATACAATAGGAATGAACTTTTCCTTCGTCACGTGACAATAGTAACATCGCCAAAATGAAAAATAGCGAAGAGTGTTTAGACTGACCGAAAAACTTTAATAACAGAAACAGTGTGATATTTATTGATCTTATTTAAATATTAAGTAAATAGTGTGTAAAAAATCGTTGTAAATATAAAATATAAGTGAAAAGGACAATAGATAATATCGTCCTGCTGACGGGTTGTGATTCGGACTTCAAGAGCCCGCAGCAGACCACTCATCAAGGCGACGGCGGCCATCGCAGGCATGGGAATCAAAGTCATGATGAAAGCTTTCAATAAGCCAAAAGGTAAGATATCCCTGTACAATTTCCCAACAAATACAAGAAAAGTCGACTGAACATAAATTATATCATATTATATATAGCTTTCAATAAGCCAAAAGGTAAGATATCCCTGTACAATTTCCCAACAAATACAAGAAAAGTCGACTGAACATAAATTATATCAAACAAATTATACAGTCAACTGTTCCACTAGCGTTCGAATTTCAAATATGTATTGTGGTCGAAGGAATCGTAACAAAAATGGCGACGTATGATCCTCGCTTCAGTTTTGTGACGCAACCGCGCAACGCTCTCGGTTTCGCGTGCACTTGTCCCGAATGTGAACGCGCCGTGACCGAAAGAAAAATATGAAAACGTTCATTTTCTAAATTATTACCTATGGCACTGCTAAGTTTACAGAATATTGGATAGTCTGTGACAGGTATTTCAAAATTATTGTGTGTGAATCGTAGGCTGTTTACAAATATCTTGCTGTCTTTGAGTTTACTTTTCTCGTCTTGGAACGCTTGTCTTGACAATCTTACCACAGCGAAATGGAGATTCAGAACAACATTTCTTTAAGATTAAGGCACTATCTCTGTACTTAAGTCCAAAATCCAACTTTGATACAAAGCAAATAAAACTCACAATCAATAAACCAAAGGGTCGAACGAACAGCTCATCATATCGCAACTCAATTTCCTTTAATATCACTGTATTTTGAAACAGCGTGTCCGGCTCCGCTACCCGCTAGGGCACTGACAACCGTCGTTGAGCAACACTCGGCCAACCATTACCGTAATTATGACTAGCTCCTCGTATGCTCTGCTGATCTTGAAAGTAAAGACCTTGCGTGCTCATAACCTGAGAACTGGAAACAATGTTTGTATACAAACTGGCTGCTTGTTCATCGGGACCGACGTACGACTACTGTAATGTGTGGCTATTGATCGCGTTTGATCACAATTGACTAGTGTGGGAGGACGTTCATCAAACGCCGGAACAACAAAAGATAAAAGTATCTGATCCTCCGCCATACACTTGGAACTTCGGAGTCTCTTACCTCCATGTAAGCATACTTAGAAAAACATATCAAACTGCTAATTGAATACAAAAATACATTTATTTAATTGAACGTCATAAACTGAAATAATAGCCATCCCGCTTCCGTTCAAACGTTACGTAACGTGCGCATGAGCATCTCGCACCGCGCCAGCGTCCGCGCCGGTGTCCGACTAGCGGACATGTCACCTCCGAGCTAACAAGCTGAACTATGTAACCGGTCCAAATGCAGTAGCTGAGGACGCACGTTTTCTCATGCGACGAACAATAGCGCTATCAATGAGGCAAACAACGGATTTACGACTCAACACATTCTTTCGGCCATAAAAAGTCATAACAATTTACGGGCATAACAAAGAAACAGAGGCATCTAGTACGGTGGCTAATAACGCGGACAGCAGCAGGGCACGCGGGGGCGTCCATTCACGCCGCTGATTGGCCCATCCGGTGCGCGCTCAATGAGATGATGCGCGCGCGCAGCGGCCGGCCCGCCGCCGCCGCCTCTGTCATTGAGCAAAGGTCCGTCGCCTACGTTCGTGATCAACGCAGCCACAGATCACTGAAAGATAAGTGAGCATTGTTAGATTCTCCACCTCGGAACGTAAAAACGATGAGGACCTCTGATATCTTACTAGAAACATTATAAGAGCGTTCAACAATATAATCAACTCATGCTTCTTTTCCTTTGCATGGTTAATTCAAAATTACTTGGACCCTTTAGGCATCTCGCAATTTACTAAAGTAGTGCAACGGTTGGGCAGCGTAACGAATTTTAATGTATTAAATAAAAGTACAACTCATACGCAAAACGTTTATTTTCTGCGTGAGTGAGCAGGGAACCGTTTGAACAATAACAATTTTACCGCATTATGGCATAACCCTCCTCCACGCTTCAACGACTGGGAGGGTGACATCGGTAAGCAAATGAATAATTTTTCAAAATGCATACTTACAGACTGTAATTGGCTTCACACGGTAACGATATGTCGCAGGCTATAAGGGTAATAGCTTAAGCAGGGTAATACACTAACCACGAAGTTAGTTTTGTCATTACATTAAGTAAATACGAAACTCAGTTCATAAAACACTCATGCCTTTGTCAAACAAACAGGTGAGTCCGAAGCGATACCGAAACGATACCGAACCGATACGAGACGTCAGTCCGATAGTTCTGTCACGCTATCGGATCGCTTTCGCTTTTCTATGTGACTGAATTCAAACAATTCCATACATTACAAATAAAAACGTCACGCTTCGCATTCGCCACGCCTGTCTATTTGACAAAGGCTTTAAAGAGTGCTAAAACAAGCTTTTTAATTAATAAAGTCTTTCTAAATTCACAGTTTCGTTCACATAAGTGCATTCATTACAAAGTAGTACTTTACCGAGGCAATTAGCAAGAATGATCGTTTTGCAATGATATTTAGTATAATTATAAGCAAAAAGAAGGCGATTTGAATGCGAAACAGCGCACGCGCCGTTTACGTCACGCGACGTTCCAAGTTCAAACGGTGAACAATGGGTTCGGTAAAAATGGCGCGAGCTTTTGTTCTGGCTCGCTATTGTGGCGGCCGCCGGTGGAGATTGCTTGGCTATGAAGATACTAATTACATATTCATGCATCATCACCTCATTTTCCCCTTAAAACTTAAGGTAAAAAGCAAAAACTCAAGTCTTCACAGTCCAAAAATAGATGCCGATTTCAATATGATTGCAAAAACAAATAATTTGAAAATAATACGCCAATTGATTCTCGATTCCAAAACAGCTGTTCCCTTCACTTAATTCCCAAAACAATTTAGATATAAACCTATCTAAGTTGAACATAAAATTACATGGAAATAATTGTCGTTTACAATTCATTCGGTCTAGATAAACACGGGACATAATGGAGTCATTACATTTGTTTATCAACGAGCTTGGCTCAGAAATTGCTGGACGCAAGTTGACGCAACAAGTGTCGGTTGGACTCCCCTCGAACAACCCTTGTCGGCCACCTGTTAATGTGAAACCACCGTGCATTAGCATAATGTGAAATGTGTTGGAGTTGTAAAGAAATGCGGCCCGTTGCGTGCATTGTTCTTGTTATACATTCTTATTTCTGCGGTACGGGGAATTTGTTGATTGCTTTACGATATAAAAATGGTGTTCAAATTTTCAAAGAATTCATACAAATTAACTTAGTTTTCAACGTGTTTTTTTTGCACTCACTGTCAGAAACAAAAATCATATACTACAACGTAAGTTTCTAGACTGAAGTTTAAATTTAGAAATATTATTCTGAAGTTTAAATTGAGTATCTTTGAAAAATACTGAAACATTGAATGCATTCCGTACTGATAAATTTAAAAGTACCTACCATAGACACAAAACCTCATTTTTTTTCAAACTCCTTCGACACTGCACACAAAGTTCCTAATTCAAAAACAAAGCACGGTAATAGTAAGTATGGCCGAAAGTACGAAGGTTGCGGGCCGTCCTCGGTCGGGCACGGCTAGCGGTGGAGCCACGCGGCGCATCTCCGGTGTTTTGTGCACTTATCTACGCCATTCACGATTCTCTTCGCCGCAGCCATACCAAGAACATTCGACATATTATGGAGACCTCGGTGACTTAGGTGATTGTTAGGTGGTCGTGGATTTTTGGTAATTCGAGTTAGGAGTTGTAAATGACACTTATTAAAGTTAAGCTGTTATAAAATAATATATCTAATCCTAGATGAGAAATCAAGAAGAAATAATGTGGTCTAAAAAATAATGATGACTAAAATCAAGGCAATTCTGAGAAATAACCTGATTGAAATACGCAGTAAGACTGAAAAAAAAAGTATCTTCTGCGAAAAATAAATAAGCTACCATAATTAAGTAATACTATTCCCCGTTCTTACTTATAAGCTATCAGTGACAATATTGTACAACGGATGGGGCTCATCGGAAACTACGCGACGATTACACCGAAATCATTCGGGATTAATTACTTTAATTACGGAAACGGAAGTCTTGCCATCGTAGTTTTTGCGCATCCAAAAATACCATTCCAGATCTTAATGCCAAGCACGGTTGTTATTCGAGCCACCACCTTCTTGCATTATCCCCAAGATAATTACAATTAGCTTTATTTACGTTATTATAAAATACAAGAAATAAACAAGCGTCTCACTGAACATTCGTTTCTTCAGAGCGATTAAAGGAGTAGCTTTCGTATTTAAACTGCTGCAAGTTAAAACATAATTCACAACTAATAAATGTTTATTTTTATCATATTTTCATCAGATCATCAGATTAGTCATTACTTGTTATCAAATTATTTCTTTAGAATGTCAAACTGCGAGTCATACAGGCGAATTTGACACTCGTACATTTTGCAAACTTTATATAAGTCAAATAGAATTAATTTTCCTTTCATCTTTAAAAAATAATCCTTGGTACCAGCCAAACATTCAATTTAACGATCACGGAGGCGGTGCATATTATTATATTTCTGTAAAAAAGCTTTTTGATGACACTACTCTTCTATTACATTTAAAATAATATTAAAGAACATAAGTTTACATTTTATTCAGCAAGTTGTTTGATGTAGAAATATATGTAACACCATTAATAAGTTATGAATGATTTCATCTTTATGATATAAAAATATACACTTGTTTTTTTTGTTTTTATTTAGAGAAATATGAGTTAGAGAGCCATGAGTTCTGTACAATTACTGAGGGCCGGAGGCTTGTTAGCGAGCAACCTTACAATCAGTTACATTTATATGTATCTGTGAGGATATATCGCACGAGCAGGTGCCTGATAAATACAATACATTCTATACACTCACCATATAATATCATCACTACATTGAACATTAAAAAACGTATTGTATAATGCACATTGCATGTATAGAGACGAGTTTAAATACTTCAATTAAACGAACCATTAATATCCGTTGAGGTAAATAAAAATATATCAAGACGCAATGAGAAGTTTTTTGAAGTCGTTTCAAGAACAAATTGCTGACGTGTAATCGTTCGACAAATATTCTTGGCGATTTTAATGTGAATGAATATAAATAAGGTGTATTCAGGGACAGTAATACCTGCTTAAGCCTAGTCATGAAAATCTTCATGAAAATCCTTAAACAAATAATGATGAAAAAATTCAATGATAAAGATGGCCCTAACAACGCAATCAAAGCACGCAGTTCCTATTTATCTCATTGTAAGTGCGTTAGTATAAAAAGCTGCGTGTGCGCAATAATCGTGAGTCAAGTGCAGCTGCGCGAGATATATAGTGCGAGTAAATCACATTGTGCCAGAGTGCGGCAATTAATGCAGGCGTGATTCGCAACCGCCGCCACTCCGACCACCTTGCACCATCGAACACCTCTTTATGTTATTCACGGCAAAAATAGAATCCGCAATCCCCATTGTTACTTCGTTCAGGTTATTTTCCGCTCACTTGATTTTAATCTTGTCAACCGATCTTGTTCGAAATGAATTCAAAATGTCTCTATCTCAGCCACAAGAAAATTAAGCAATAAAAACACATTTAAATATCAAAAGTTTAAGAGCATGTTTTATAATAGATCTGAGAAGTCTTCATACGGAACATTTCTTTCAACTCATTTAGAGACATCAAAACATGACACTATTGAAACAGACACCGCATGTACACAACATCAAAGAGCCGAGCTTGCAGCTCGAGCCTTATTTTACTTAATTATGATTGGAACACAAAATTCTTTGGCTCTAATTGAAACTAAAACGACGAACACAGAGAAAAATTTAAATTATATCAGAACGAGGTTCAGCTAGAGCAGATCAGAGGCCGAGCGGGCAGCGACCGTGGGAGAGGTGCACAAATCTCCGCATCTCAGAACTGGTCGGCAGGTGCGCGCGCGCAGCACACACACACCACCACACAAGCGCACACTAGCGCCACAAACCAGGCGCACTTATGAATGAAGCCTACAAACCTGCACAAGAACTACACACGTACACTCACGCACACAAACACAACAAATTCAATCTCGCTTGTTTATCTCTGATTTATTTTATTCGAAACCATCAAGTCTCAAAAAGTTGGCTATTAATTTGTTCTTCGGTGCTCGGTATAAATGCCGTAGATAAAGTAATTAATCCGATTGATAACGATCTTGGTTGACAAGAGATTGAACTCGCTTCCTCGTTCAAAAACTCCCAACATGTAAGCTATGGCGTTAATCTAAGTGAATATGGTTTAAAATAACCCTGAGGCTTATGAATAACTCATTGCAAATAGATCGTATCTAGGAGCCATGCATATGAACAAACCTGATTATAAGCAGCGTATTAAAATAATAAATAGCTTCGTAGAAGCTATTTATTATTTTAATACGCTGCTTGAATGTGTGTGTGAAAGAAAATCAGGGTAAGGTATAATCTGTTGTTGAAGACGAATAATGTGGAGAGAAACTAAGTGTTTAAAGATTGACGTCAAACTCAAGATCTAAAGCATTTATTTCAATTAAAACATTCCTAAGCACGTTGAAACGGTCAAGGAATCAGTCTGAAAACGCCAAAACGTTTCAAGGCAACTTAAGGGAAAAACTCCTTGTATTATTTATCCAGCAATTTATCATCTATACTTATACTATACTAATATTATAAAGAGGTAAATTTGTTTGTTTGTATGTAGGGGTAATCTCCGGAAGTAATGAACCGATTTTAAAAATTGTTTCACTGGTAGAAAGCTGTATTGGTCTTGAGTGACATAGGCTATAAAGGGGGGGGGCGGGCTCGGAGCAGGCGAAGCCGCTGGCAAAGGCTAGTAAGATATAAAAAGTAACAATTTCAACAGTTTCCATTTCGTAAAGCACTCGGTAATTCGACACAACGATTATTAGGATTTTAATACATACTTAGGAGACGTTTAATGAAGCATTACCATAATATATGTAAAAGTAAGATAGATTAAAAGATTTTTTTTGTTGCAGATATCCCGTCACAGGTGCCGCCGCTGACGCCGGGCACCAACAAGAAGATGGCCGAGGCGCTGAAGGCTACCTTCGCCTCTTGGGAGAAGGAGCAACTGCGCCTCGGCGTACCCAAAGGTAACAACTTGTTTCCTACATTATATATCTAAATTGGACTCTAGATTCTTGAAAATATGACATGTTTTTAAACCACACCACACCAATTTATTTTTACTTTTTAAAAGTTTATAACAAATGTCATTTTAAAGATTATTGATTTGAAAACAATTTGAAAAAGTAGGTTTTGGTTCACCATAATATATGCTCATCAATATTTTTGTAGACATGGAATTATATATTACAGATGTCTTGAACGTGAAAGTCTTTAGCTAAAATGCACTGGAAAACGTTAATTAATAATTTGACCGAAAGCTATGAGTTATCGTGGTCGCGGGACTGAACGAATTACCGTGACCCCGGAACGTAAAGGGCTATTGAAGGACACCGTGGATTTTAGTCAGTACGAGTCTGACAGTCCCTCCCTCTCTGCCCTGGGTGGGAGGACTCATTTGATGATTTTACCACGATAAAAAAAAAGCTATGAGTTATCGTACTGTTGAATAAATAAATTGCAATGAATACAATACTGGCATTTCAACTCAGCAAGTACTCGTACTTATAGGTAGCTTAAGTATTTTACTGCTAATTTCGACTCCATTATGTCCTAATAATTAACTTTTGTTTAAAGACAATTAAAGTAAGCATTGGATGGAGGTTCAGCAATAAAATACACTCTAATTACCGCAGTAAATGCTTAGATAATTTCATACAAAAACATTTCGTCGTGTTCAGAAGGAATAAGAAAATATCGCAGCTATGGTTTATTTCACAGTAATGTAAACGCCGACATTTCATTTCAGTTCAGCAATAGCACTTTATGGTCAGGAAGAAAAGGCAATAAAACCACGTAAATATTAATTTTAGACTTCATTCGCTCAAGATCTGAGAGAAATCGGAGGGAAAAAAATCATCGCATGTTATTATTAATGCGATCAGTTCATTTTAATATGATACACCTGCTTTTAAGTAAGCTAATAAAATTATGATTAATTTCTGTTACTAAGTCGCAAGTTATAGAAGGAATCCAGTCTATGGGTTAGCAGATAATCAAGCTTCAAATCATTAAAGTGCAAATCGGTCGTCTGGTGTGGTCTGTGTACTCTTACAAGCGCGACAAATAATCGCCACACTTTTTGTCACGAGTGGTAAAGTGAAGTCGTTAGCGCGTAAGAATGTAGTGATAGCCGTCTCGCTTCTCCCTTGTTCAATATTTAAGTGTATACTGGTTACAAGCAAAAACTGTTAGCGTACAGTTGACAAAGCGTATAAATACAAGGTATCATTTGCATATGGTAATGTGACGGACGCGTCGCCGCGTCGCGACCGCCAGCGATACGCACCTCCATCTTTGTTGGTGGTGACTGACGACCAGCATTTTCCTCACATTATTTTAAAACTTATTTAACGAAAATCGATTTCAAAAAGCAAACACAGTGAAAACATTTTCGTTTTATTGCAGAATCCCTTTAAGTTGCCACATAAAAATAATGGCGAAATATCAATTAGCTTTGCAAATTATACTCCGTGTACTAACGTATTGATGTTTGCCTAGGATCATATTGTGGACAGGTGGCGGGTTCGATGCCCTAGCGCGGCGGAAGTGCGTGCGTCTGCGCCGCGTCTATTCGCGCTTCCGGTGTGCCCGCGCGCATCTAACACGAAATCACGCGCAGGATGTGAATAACACTTGCTAAATCTTTTATGATTATTATATTTTATCAATGATGATATTGGTTAATGATTGTAGTACAACTATTTCGTTCGAATGAAATAAGCGAGTTTTGATCAATGTTTTCGCAGTAAATCCAGTTCATTACATTATCTCCTTCTAAATCTATCACGTATTCGTTTCATAACAGTTGGGGTCCACTCTGTGGTTCCTTTTGGCTCAACCAAAAATCTACCAAATTGTTATTCGTCGGGTTTTTTTAAGTTTGGCAAGAGTGCTCTCTTTAATGAACGCGATTATAATTACTTATAACTCTTCATCACTGTTCCACTGGGTATATGTTTCGTTATCAAAGGACACAATAAAGTGTGCGTCAGCTGTACGTTGTCAAATCGACTTGATTCCTTAATTGTTCAACGTAATAAATTCCAGTCATAAAACCCAGTTTGATAGAGTTTTGAAGTACTTCGAATTAATGTAAACGTTTTGCAATGTTTTGTATCGTACAATTAATGTGTCGTTACAATTACTTAAGTAACAACAACATTATTTTTAGTATCGGTATATACTAAACGAAACCTGAAAATGATTTGTTTAGATTCAGTAACTGAATCGATTCCAATAATTTTTACATCATGTTGTATAGTGTGCCAAAAATATTTTTTTTTTAAATTTTGTCACTACTTATTTACAATACAGTCACCGTACGGTTAGGTACCTATTGTCAATTACCAACGAGTGTCCCACACTGAAGACCCGCGTTAACAACGCGACAACCAGGTAACATAACAAGCTTATAACTTTTTGTTTTTTAATGATACAATTTTTGAAATTAATACATAGATCCTTTACACAAAACTACTAAACAGGTGTATCGGGTTTTGCATAAACAAAAATTAATATTGTATAAATACTCAGGAGAATTCGTACCGAATTGAGAATAGTTTTTAGTATTATATACAATCAAATACATATGTACTCGTACCAGCCTGTCAGCCTTTTTTTGATTTTTTTAACGTGTTAAAATTATCAAATTAGTCCTCCCACCCAGGGCGGATAGGGAGGGACAGTCAGACTCGTACTGACTAAAATCCACGGTGTCCTTCAATAGCCCTTTACATTCCGGGGTCACGATAATTCGTGAGTCCCGCGACTCCGGCAGACTTTGGCCCTCTACCCCGCCCCGCCATTTTGCTGACACTCTTTGAGGCGCGCGTGGAACACAACGCGCCGTACCTATCTATCAGCCTAGAGTTGAAAAAGTAAAACGTCTTCTATTCCAAGTAATAATATAATGCTTTACAATTGCTTTTGACAACAGCTAAAATTATCTGTTTTTTGGGTGTTTTTTTTTTTTTTTTAACTCAACGCCATCTAGTCCCAAGCTAAGCAGAGCTTGTGTTATGGGTACTAGACAACTGATAAACATACTTATATATTTCTAAATACATACATATTATAGATAAATTACACCCAGACACAGAACAAATGATCGTGCTCATCACACAAACATTTGTCCTTGGTGGGAATCGAACCCACGACCTCCGGCATAGCAGTCAGGGTCACTAACCACTAGACCAACAGGCCGGTTTAATCATCAAATGTCTCCTCCCATCCTACGTGTAGCGAAAGGGACTGTCAGACTAGTACTGACCAAAAACTTCTCTGTTCCTTCGCTTTCCTTTACGTTCGCTGGCCACGGTATCATCTTTAGAAACTCACCGTTTCCCAGTACAATTCATTCCATGATAACATAATACAAGTAGCACTCTATCGTTCAGCCTCGTGTGTGGCGCCCGCCTTAGTCCTGTTCGTAACATCACTAGAGATAACGGTAAGATCTTATCACAGCCAACACATGGGGACGATAAGTAGAAGAAACTGGTAGCACTTGCAATAACGTCTTTACTCTAATTAAACCTGTTTGGAAGAAGGACAAGAATCGCTTGATAAAGAAATGGGTCCTCATTTACGTAAGAGATGTTTTTGAAAATTAACGTGTTGTATATTCATACTTTGGCGTTGATTTTCCAGGAGGGTGACGGGGAGGTATTGCCAACATTTGGCCAGTAATGTTTTTGATAAAAATAAAATATTTATATAAAATACTAGCTGTACCCTGGCACGCTTCGCTGTGACACAAAAAACTGTTTTTTCGCGGTCGCGGATTTGTGACTGATGCAAGAGATGCGTATTATATATCATGATAAAATTTCAGTTCAATCGGTGCAGAACATTTTGAGTTTTGGAAGCGTGCACAAACTAACATAACATTTTTGTATATATAGATTACTAGCTTTTGCCCGCGACTTCGTTCGCGTGGAATAGTGACTCCCGGCAGATTTTTGGTTTTACCCACACAGTTCCCGAACTCGCGGGATCTCTTCAAAAATTAATAAATTTTATTTTTATTTTTTGTAATAAAAACTATCCTATGTCCTTTCTCAAGCTCCAAACTATGTCTGTACCAAATTTCACACAAATCGGTTCAGTAGTTTAGGCCTGAAGAAAAGACAGACAGAGTTACTTTCGCATTTATAATATTAGTTTGGATGTCTATCTGGTTCTATGTAATTGGCCTATAGCCACTAGTCGACTCATATTGGCTACCTACAAATTCGTGATGGTAAAAAACTCTAATGAGTTAATATGAAATTAAAAATAATATACCCAGATACAAGTGGGCTAGTAGATACTATGTCGATTTTCTAATAGAAAACAGGTTAGAATCAAGGTAGTCAAATACACAATAAGTCTAGGTATTATATACACGTAAGCTACGAGTATCATCATTGAACAAAAAAAAAATAAGAAAAAAACCTGTTACACAATTATCATCACACTTTTCGCGGGTAGGTGTGAAAATAAGATAGACATAGCTCTGATATTAATTTTATATTTAAAATAGTAATTAATAATATTTTCATTTTATTTTAATAAAATATTGGAGTATTACCTCTGCACAACGGGTAGTAGCGTTTGCAGCACATTTATGTGACTCAATCCTTAATTAAACACCACCTGCCAGCTCATCACTTCACATTCACTGTTTTCACTATCACTGGATATAAGTGGATCAGCAATGTCACAAATTGAAGAGGTCATATCCGCACAGAAATGCTTGGAGGACAGCTTTGTCAGGAAGATGGGAGAATTGGAAGCACAGATACAATGTGCTGGACCTGCCAAGGATACTGTTGCGAGGGTTGCCGAGGAGTTCCGTACCTTCAGGGAGCTCATCTTCAGCATGCTGAGTTTGCTACGGAAGCAAATAAGTGAGTGCGCCAGTCAGGTTGACGGGTTGGAGACCAGGCATCGGCGGAAGGCTCTGATTTTCCAAGGCATACCGGAGGTTGAGGGGGAGGTCAGCAACACAGTCATTGTGGAGGTGTTAAATAAAAAGCTCGGCCTTAATACCATGACTGCATCCTCCATTAAGGTCTGTCACAGGCTCGGTACAGCCAATAAGGAACACCATAGGCCAATTCTTGTGAAGTTCGCTAGTTATAACGACAAGTCTGCGGTCTGGAGAGCGAAGACACGGCTGAAGGGTACTGCTGTCTCGGTGAAGGAGTTCTTGACAAAGGCCCGACAATCTGTCTTCGGGAAAGCAAGGTTGCATTTCGGTATGAGATCGTGTTGGACTCAGGACGGTGTTATTTCTATCAAAGCGCCAGATGGAAGCAGGCACAAAGTCACATCCTCTGAAGAATTGAGTCCGCTTTTGGTGAAATATCCCAAGTTTGAAGGGTCTGGAGACAGCCTAAAAAACAAGAAGCATTGACTATATATCACTATCACGTTCAATAACAGCAGTCATGCAATAGGTAATTAGTACAAGTTTATCTTACCTTGATTTTGCTATAAATTCACTGTTTATTGTAATGGTGTAACCTTGTTTACATTCAGCTTGTAACTTACTACTTCTTTATTTCAGTTTATAGTTCTTATTATACATATGTTTTTTTTTACGTAACACTGTTCCATCTTCACAATTTATTATTACAAGTACAGAGCTTCATTTACCCTCAATATTATTTTTATGTGTGACTGTCAAATCTTTATTTATAACCATAGACATTTTTTTTTTTTTTCATTATTTTTTTACGGATGCGTTCACCAAATCTCTTATTATAGTTCTTTAAGGTGCGTTCCGAATACCGCTATTTGATTGTTTTCTTGTCATAATATTGACTGATTTTGTTACTTTGTTGTTTATGTTTTTACTTATACAGTGTGTTTCTTCTTTTTTTTTTGTTTTTGATGTTAGCTGGCGGGTGGTGCAGAGATGCAAGCGTTGTACCAACAGTTTGTGTTATTCTCCTTCATATATATTTATTATTATAGTCAATTTTATTTATTTATAGTATCTTCATAAGTTATGGAAACTATTTCTGATGATGAATCATTTTTTTCTGCCAATGACTCTGCTGCTTCTTCTAGTGGTAACAGTTTTTGTTCGGTTAAAGACACTCTTGGTGACCTGTTACGTCAAACATTCGACCAAGATCTTGGCCGAATGTTTCTAGTTTGTCACATAAATGCCCAGAGTGTTCCAAGCCATTACAATGAACTGTACGAGACTTTCACCAACAACAATGTTCATGCCGTCTTGATTTCCGAGACCTGGCTCAAACCTGATCTGTTGTCGACCACTTACTCTCTTCCAGGATTCGTTCTTCTTCGGAATGACCGGATCGGTAAGAGAGGGGGTGGGGTAGCAGTATATCTCCGTGCTGACTTTCCCTTTAAAATTCTAGCAACTTCTTCCCCTAACAGTTCAGCTGAATTTCTCTTTCTAGAGGTTTGTGTCAGAGGTGCTAAAACTGTCCTTGGTGTCGTCTATTGTCCCCCTTCCCTAGACTACTTCACCGAATTCGAATCGGTTCTTGAGTCTTTGGGTTCAGAGTACACACATCACATTATCATGGGGGATTTCAACACCAACCTCCTTGCCCATACCTCCCCTCGATCCTCTAAACTTTTACACCTGGTCGAGTCAGCTAATCTGCACGTGTTACCTCTCCAACCTACTCATCACAATACTGCTGGAGATGATACTTGGCTCGACCTAATCCTCACCTCTAATCCTTCACTAGTCTCCTCTCATGGTCAACTTGACGCTCCTGGATTTTCCCGACATGACCTAGTTTTCCTGTCTTACATCCTGAAACCTCCGAAACCCAAACCTACGTTCCACTACAGGCGTGCCTTTGCGCGGATGAATGGTGAGAAGCTTATGGAAGATGCTTCTAATATTGATTGGAGTCCGTTGGAAGCAGCCATTACTGTTGATGACAAAGTTGCAATTTTTAATGATCTTGTACTCAAGCTGTATGATATTCACGCTCCTATCAGGAAAGTGAAGCTGAAGCACCCACCTGCACCATGGATGAATTTGGAAATCCGCATGGCAATGCGTCGAAGGGATCGGGCGTTTCGGAAGTTTAAAAAGTATAGGTCGGAGGATAAGTGGATCCTCTTCAAAACTGCTCGCAATCGCTGCAATCAGATGATACGTAACGCTAAACGCCGACATATTCTTGATAATGTCACCTCTGCTTCTCCTGCTGATATTTGGAAGTTCCTCGGAACGCTAGGTATCGGTAGATCGCGGCATTCAGACCTTCCTAACACAATTAGCTTAGACGATCTAAATCTTCATTTCTCCACTGTTACCACACTTGATAGTTCAGCTATTCTTCAAACCTTGGATTACCTTAATGGTCTGACGCGACCCAATATAAGTCCCTTTTCCTTCGACCCAGTCGATCCGGGAGAGATCAAGAAGATCATCCTATCCATAAAATCCAAAGCAATAGGTTGCGATAACATCAGTCGTCACATGATTGTGACGGCTCTTGATCAGCTCCTACCTGCAATTTCCCATATAGTTAATTATTCCCTTTATTCCGGTGTTTTCCCTTCCCTGTGGCGGAAAGCCCATCTTCGTCCGCTACCGAAAATTCCTAATCCCACTCTTCCCAGTCAATTTCGTCCTATTTCCATTCTTCCATTTTTATCAAAAGTACTTGAGGCTTGTGTACACAAACAATTCTCCTCCTTTATTCACCAGAACTCTCTCATTAGTCCTCTTCAATCTGGGTTCAGGCCTGGGCACAGTACCGTCACAGCTCTCCTTAAAGTGACTGACGATATAAGGCGGGGAATGGAAGACACTAAGGTTACCGTTTTAGTGTTGATCGATTTTTCCAATGCGTTCAATGCCGTCAGTCACGAAGTCCTTTTGTCCATCCTCTCCTATCTTATGGTCTCTCACGATGTATTAGACTGGTTTTCATCCTATCTTCAGGGGCGCCAGCAGTCAGTTCTCGCTGGTGACAAGACATCCAGCTGGTGTGATCTTGTAGCAGGCGTCCCTCAAGGCGGTATTTTATCTCCACTTCTGTTCTCTATCTTTATAGACCTTATAACTACTGAACTTCAGTGTGCGTATCATCTTTATGCTGACGACTTACAGCTTTATTGTCAGGCAAGTGTTGACAACGTATCCGATGCGATTGAGGAGCTGAACAGGAATTTAAAAGCGGTGAAGAACTGGTCTGATCGTTTCGGAGTGTCGGTTAACCCAGCTAAGAGTCAAGCTATCATTATAGGGAGCTCCTACAGCTTGCGAAGGCTGAGTGGGTTGACTGTGCCTCCTCTTATCTTTGATGGTACTGTCATTCCGTTCAGCTCTGATGTCAAGGATTTGGGTATGTATGTTGACACATGCCTTGATTGGCGTAAGCAGGTCGCGACTGTGAGCAAAAAAGTCACTGGAACGCTGCGGTCCCTTTATCGGTTGAAGAATATTCTCCCATCTCACGTAAAGGCAATGCTTGTTCAATCCCTTATCTTCCCCATAATTGATTATGGTGATGTGTGTTACTATGACCTGAATGCAGATTTACTCAATAAACTCGACCGACTTCTGAATAACTGCATTCGATTCGTCTTTAATCTCCGAAAATATGATCACGTTTCCGAACACCGGTCACTTTTAAAGTGGTTGCCCATTCGCCAGCGCAGAGCGTTAAGGGCCTTAACCACCCTGTTTTCTCTTCTTGACAAACCCACTTCTCCTTTCTATCTGACTACCCACTTCCAATATTTATGTTCTGCTCATAGTAAAAATCTTCGGTCTTGTAATAATCGTCTTCTACGATGTCCCTCTCACCGTTCTGGCTTTCTTAAATCTTCTTTCCCTATTCAGGCAGTTTTCCTATGGAATGCGCTTCCTCGGAATATCAGGACGGTATCCAGTCGGTTCACTTTCAAGTTGAAAGCTCGTGAGCATATTACTAAGAAGCTGGCAGATTCATCTCATAATTAATTGGTCGTAAGTTTCCACTTTACTTCTCTATACTGTGTATGTATGTATATGTATTATATATATGTATGTATGTATTGTATATATGTAAATTTATATTTATATTCATTTTCTTGTTAAATAATTGTCTAATATGTTGCACCTACTTTGTCTTTGTCTCTGCATCACCCTAAGGTAGACTGGTAGATAATGCCCAAGGCATTAAGTCCGCCGCTGTACACGTTTTTGGTAACTTGTGCATAAAGTTTAAATAAATAAATAAATAAATTATCAGAAAAAGTAGCCTTCGCACATGTGTTAAACAAACATTTGTTGTATAAAGAACTTATCACGAACAGGTTGGTTTTGTCCAATAAACCATTTTATAATCCATTACATTATTTTCTAATAAAATTCTATAACACTTTAGAAAAGACACGCAATGGAAGGTAAAACAAACTCAAACTCCGTCCATTGTATTGTAATAGTCGCAGAGCCAGCGTCTAATCTGTGTTGAGATCTTTAACATTTAATAAAATTAATCCCTGCGTTCACAATGACGTCCTGTAGTCGAGAAGACAGCGTTATCTTAACATCGATTGTTAATAAAATTGCTCCATTAACATACGGACTGGCTTTGTTCTACCTCTGGGCTTCAATTAACGTACATGAGCTCCGCGACTATATTTATTAGTTAATTTTAAACAAACATCTTGTTGTTTAACTTGTGGTAGCAGGAAACCAGTGTAGGTAATGGCAATCACGATTTGTATTGTAGATCGATAGGAATTTATTGTTAGGGTTCCGTACGTCTGAATACAAAAACGGAACCCTTATAGGATCACTCGTGTGTCTGTCCGTCCGTCGCTTACAGTCAATTATCTCCGAATCTATTAGACCGATTAAGTTGAAATTTGGTACACATATCAATTCCTGTGACCCAAATACAGAGGTGTGACGTGAGCAGATGAAATCTGTATATGGGGGGTCATTTTTGGGGGGGAAGGGGAAAATTAAAAAAAAACATTCTGAAAACTGCATCGTGTGGCATATCAAATGAAAGGTCTTGTTGAGAAGATCTTAAATGTATTTTTTTGTAATTTTAAAATAAATAGTTTCCAAGTTATTCAAGAAAATAGACGAAAATTGACCATTCCCCCCCCTTATCTCCGAAACTACTGAACCTAAAATTTTGAAAAAAATACAGAAATTAGTTTTCTCCTTATAGATTATAGGAAAACCTATAAGAAGTCCATAATATTAAAATAACATGGTAAATCACTCAATATTGTGCGTACCAACTTACATTTTTTTTTTAATACGTCATAAATCGTAAACCGCAATTTATCTTTTAAAGTTACAACCAACTTTTATATAATGTTACTTGCTGCTACGGAACCCTTTAAAGGCGAGTCCGACTCGCACTTGGCCGGTTTTTTTTTATTTTAATTTTTAGTTACTTATTTAAATAAAAACCTTAGGAAGGAGTCCATTTCATCATTCATCATTTCATTAACTTCTTTTATACCTACATAATGAAGTATAATTGTTATAAGTTGTCGGTTAAAAAACATATTGTAAAATATGGTCGGTCAATCGATGGTCAAGTGACCACATTTACATTTTGTTTTTGACAAAGACGGCGACTCGCCCAATAAATTTTCACTGTATCACAATATAAACTAAAGATGTATTATATTTTGTACGAATTTTTTGATCATTATGTTAAACAAATAGTTAGTTTAACCAATAATCAAACAACGCGGCCGAAGATCACAATTTTCTAACATGAAACCAATGAAGACGAACAAGCGAATCATTGATAGAACTCGCAATAAAACAACCTTCTTGTAAAGAAATATGTTACTACACACATTCACATCTCAGTATTTCAGCATGCCTGATAAATCATATTTTTACTGTCGCACGACTGAATACGTTGTCATTTCCTTTTGATGTCGCCATTTTAAATCGCTGTAAGCTTATAAACCGACAGTGTGTTCGCGATTCACGTGGCCATACAACCAGGGCATAAACATTAAACGTCATGTCTCGACGGCCACCGACTAAAAGCCATAATTAAACTAATTATTTATTATTAGACAGCTCTCCCGCTTTTAAAGGAAAAACTCAAGTTCTAAGTGTAAGAGCAATTTATAACACCGTAACTCCATTTGTATCGATCTGGGGGCACGGCAGTGCCCCAGCCAAGTCTCGAGCAAAACGGGCACGGCCGTACCATCTTTTCTCGATGCGATTCGCGGCTGTTTCGCCCCCCCTATATCTTCGACGTGGACAAAGCTAGGAGTTTAGGTTTTCGGTGAATAATAGTAGGCATTAGAACAAGCTTAAGTTCGAAATTACATGCCAATTGAATTAATAGTTTAGGAGTTACGGTCGATCAAAGTTACACCATTTTGTCACTCACTCACTGACTCACTGACTCACTGACTCACTGACCGATCATCAAAAATCTAAGGTACTTCTAGCAGACTTAGAAACTTCAAATTTTGCACCAAGATAGGTCATTAGCCACATATAAAGGAAAAATTATAAAAACATTAAAAAATAATATACCATAGAAAACAATTTTATATTTGCGGTTTGGCAAGAACATTACGTATGGATTTTGACTGCATTGTTAACTTTGTTCGTTGTTTAAGTATTCAATTGGATGAATAAATACATGGAATAGAAAAGAATAATAAAAATGTAATACATAGACTATAATTAATTGATACATAAAGTTCATAATTCATTAAATTAATAAAGCTAAAACTCCATTGTATTGCGATAAATTTCGATTGTATGCGCGCTCGATAGATGGCGTTGTACCTGTCTGAATCGCGCTATGGTTTCGTTACCGAGCGCAGTATAAGTAGTACTTTAAAATAATTCGATAATTTTCATTTGATAGCGCCACCTACCTATGAAAAACCATTTCGAAACTAAAAAAATATTGTAGCTATATTCGGAGAACTTAAGTTAGCCGGATTAGATAGTAGATTTATTATTGTTACTGAAACAGTTATTTAGGCGAATAGTTTATTAATATAACATAGACATAGGTAGTTACAATATCTAGTTGTTTACGTGTTATTTAGTTTAGTTATATTTATTTTGTAAGTTAGTAGATTTATGTTTATTTAGCTCGTTGAAAAGAAACAAAAGAGATAGAGAATGGGTTCTAAGCAAAGCAGTAGCTGAAGTCCAAGAAATTATGAGGTCACCTAAAAAAAAAGAAAGAAATACACTTACAAAAAATAAATGAGATCCCACCAAAAACATTAAAATAATGTAAAAAAATGCCAAGTCTCTCGATGCAGTCTTTCCATCGTAAAAAGTTTTGAGATCTAATAGAAGCCAAGTCCTATTCAAATTATTTTGTAGTTATAAATCAACATTTAGTAATTGTATCAATAGTTTTCTTTATATTATAATTATAGTGACTTGGCAATGAGCACAAGAAGAAACAAAACGGCATATTTGGAGTTGAAAGTCACACACCGCATGCGTAAACATTAATATCACAAAATTAATTTTCTTTTGGTTTATCCGTGTCGTCCCAACCGAATTTCGGCAACGGCAGTCAGTCTCATCCAAGACTAGTAAACTGCGCAGGACATAAATTATAATGCACAATTGCACAAGTGTGTACGCAAACACTAGTGTTAGTGTACTCTCGGTTCATTTACTTTCATAAAGCGGTGGCCCGTAAGGTACTTATTTTTTATTATTGCATTGGAGCATGTAGTCGGTAGTGATCTGATCACAGGTCTCGTCAGTAACATTTGCACATAATTCCAGGCAGCAAGCAGCTTTAAATTGGTGCTCATTGCCAAGTCACTATAATTATAATATAAAGAAAACTATTGATACAATTACTAAATGTTGATTTATAACTACAAAATAATTTGAATAGGACTTGGCTTCTATTAGATCTCAAAACTTTTTACGATGGAAAGACTGCATCGAGAGACTTGGCATTTTTTTACATTATTTTAATGTTTTTGGTGGGTTTACTTTTTCTTGTAGTTAACCTAGCTAGGCCCGATTAGAAAATCTTTAATGGCTGCCACTGATTAAGTTGATCGATCTTCCTTTATAGCAAGGCGATAAACCCCTTTTCGCTTGAAACACTTGTCAAGAATACTAATGGTCGTATTGACTTACGAGTTTTCCCTTTATAGCATATGTTAGACCTTAAACATTATGTATGTGGTAAATCAATATTTCGTCAGGATTCAGTCAGGAAAAGCATTGTTTTAATACTGACCACCACTTGAACTGTTCATATAACTGTCATTTTTTGACAGTGAATTATAGCACTACTAAGCGGCGGTCACACTAACGGGAAATGCCGTTAATTTTCGCTAGAATAGTCTTCAAATATTCGTTTATACTTCTATCATCGCAATAATTAACGGGACTTCCCGTGAGTATGGCCCTAGTACTATAAACTGACATTCGATTTTATAACTTCATCTCCCTCAAAAACAATTGAACTACAATCAAACAGAACATTAGAAATCCTTTACGACCGCTGTAAAGACAATCGGCTGGGTGCATACATTGGGGCGTCAAGGTCGCGCCGCTTCCGGCGCCTGCGCAAGTTCCGCTGTGAGGCAACCGCTCAACCAGTCGGTTCGCTGCCCTGCTAATTGTCGATGTTGCAGGCCTGCCGACAATTGTGCACTTTACTACTTGATAGCGAGCGCCAATCACGGCCACTGACAGCCACTGATGGCCTGATTTCATATGTGAGACCTATCTGCAAATGTCTATCTTGTAATTATTGCAAATTATCAGTATTATATGATCATTATAATAATAATGAGGGTATCGTTTAATGTCTATGGAGTTACTTGCCGGTTCTTCTTGATAGAGATCTACGCTTTGGAATGGGCATCTACAGTATTTTCACAGTTATTACGTTTTTTAACTGGGACTGTAGTACCATAATTATTATTGTAATATTTTAACTTGCGCACTGGATTATATCTAACGATGAAAAATCTAAAGTATCCCATTTTTTTTTTTGTACAGATAACTGAAATATTGTCAATTTCAACTCTTACATAGAACTCGTACTGCAAAGACTAAGGCCGAGAATAATTATTAGAATTACAAGGCACATGAAATTTGTAAGATAGGTTCACTGCAGACAAGCTAAATTATACTAAAACAATATTAAAACATAGTCGTTAAGGTCCAAATTCCTTTTCAACTCCATCCATCACTTCTCCTTTAGATCCTCGCCAATGGAACGAGGCGGCAGTAGCAGCGTGGCTGCGGTGGGCTGCGCGGGAGTTCTCCCTGGAAGGAGTGGCCCTGCAGCAGTTCGCACGCACCCAGGGCAAGGATATCTGCGCCATGGGCCGCGAGGAGTTCGTCGCACGCGCACCCGCCTTCATGGGCGACATACTTTGGGAACATCTCGAGATTCTGCAGAAAGGTAGGTATTGTATACCGCTACAGGCATGCTTTTATTTTTCAAATACTTCTCAGTATAAAAACCTATCTTAAAAATTGCAGTGTTTACTTTGGTCCATTTGACTCTTCAGCACAGCATAGCCTTATTTCAAGAAATTAACTCCTAATACCAAAATCCTTAAAAAGTACGTTACACATTTTATTTTCGTCAGAACATTGTTCTTCACATGTCACAATTACCAACCAAACCAAACTCCCTTCCAAATGACAGTTAGACTCAATGATCAGAATGTTCGACAGATGTGGAGAAGGAGCGCTCCCTGCTGGCCAACGTGCCGCCGAACATGTACGAGAGCAACGTCTGCCTCCCGGAGCTACCCGAGTACATCCCGCCCCCAGCACATCACTACAACAACAACAACAATACTGGTAAGTCTAACTTACTTAAGTACAACGTATATAACAGCCCGCTTACGACCTTGCCGCTGTAAACTGTGACTAAGCGCGGGGCAGTAAGATGTAGAAATGTTTGAAACACGCCACGATGCGTTGCCAGTGGTGAATTCGCTACAAAGTAATAAATGTCTTACTCACGCCGCCCGTCGCACCGCTCACCGCTTAGACCAAAGTCGTGAAATTAATTTGCGGCAAAAATATTCGACTGTGAACAAACAATGACTGTGGACTTGAACCCGCGTTCTTCTAGATAAATACTCCAGACGCTCAGCCATCGCAGCCCTGCTCACAGTTGATTCTTCTTTCTACAAAAATAAAGCTTTACGATTCGCGACGTAGGCGTTAATACATTTAAAATATTTAAAACATCGCCAGCATTCGTCTGAAACTTCAGATCACAATGCAAAAGTTTAAATCACTGTAATGGCAACGCCTCAAATCTGGATCAGCTAGTACAATATCTTGAATAGTTAATTAATAGTGATATCAATCATTCATGGAATAAGCTATAACTAAATACCTACTAATGCGCATCTAGAGATTGTCTAGACTCCTTTAGAAAATGATGAATATTTAAAAAAAATTGCTTTTATTAAAAATTCCACTGGAATAAAAAGAGCTGCACTTAAAAAGCATTAGGATTGAATTTGCAATCTGGTGTTGTACGTCACTAGCGAAAAATTTAAAGGTGAAAGGCGAATTATAAATGAAGCGTAGCAAAGGGTAGGTCCGGTCTACGAGAGGTCTACGCTTGCTACGCCAATTTCGTAGCAGCTACGAAGATTAAAACTATCGATTTCTTGCCTCACTAAAATTAAAGTTTCTATGAATATTTCTTTTCTTTTAGCACATAGAATATTTAGAAAAGGATATTATTTATCATCTTCACGCTTATATTTTCCAAAGAGGCTAGGTAGAAGTATAAAAAGAGCAGTTTTTTTTATTTAACAGCAAAGGACAGTTTTGACCTGGTACCCGACCATTATTGAAAAGTTGGTTCATTTGAAGGTTTGCATTTCAAGAAACGTATTTATTTTTCATCTCACACGTTCGGAAATATTCTATTTGTCATTCGAAATCTGAACGCAAAACTCAATTGACCGCGTTAGCGCGGAAAGTGTTTTCAAAATTCGAACACGCCTTCTATTCAATTATTTTCTACACTGACAGGCGAGCCGGCCCCACTGCATTTCCAGCGAGGAAATGCAGTCGTGAAGTGAAAAGTTGTGAGTTGCGCTCGGCAGCAAAGTTATTCTGTGTCTCGTACCCTTGAAAACTTCGCTACGCTCAGGATTCTGTGTTTGAACACTTAGAATCCTACACTCCTTCGCTTGCTCAGTTTTCAGTTCAAGTTCTCGCGCTAAAAAACAAATTTGCAGCCTTGCATACCAAGTGGGGTAATTTTTTTCCGCTTAATAACAAAAAAATCTTAATAAATAATCTTTAACGTTTTGCTCTTGTTTGCAATACAATATGGCGATGTGCCGCCATATTATTTTCCTTCCTTCTCTCTTTAACACCAATATCCTTTCACTCACACTAATTCACACGTTCCCTTGTATTTATCATTCATTCCACACTTACGTGATAGCCAAAGATTCTGTAACTACAGTAACTGTCAAAAATGCTACCAATGACCCTTCCTTGGCAGTTGGTTGAAAATGATATCAGTACTGAAGTTAAACAGTAACATTGACTTGTTTATTTCAACAGTAGAAACACAAACGGCTATCATGACAAGTACAGATAAGGGGTGGTGTTAACTGCGCTAAAGTGAGCTCATTACTACGAACTGATAGCCCGGCAATTACACACGAGTAGGTGGGTTCGAGCCCCAGACAGCGTTTATTGGCAACGTCATACTTTTGTGACAAAACATATATTTACGTGCGTGTAAAAGAGCTTGAAATATTTTTTAAGTACCTACTTTAAGTTTCTAGTATAGTATTAGACGTATCTTCGAATGAGTACTAATTTAAAGGTACTTAAAGCAATACAGGACCTTCTCATGAGATGCACTTTACGTATAATTTATTTTTATGTTAAATAAACCATTAAAACATTGAACTTTTATTTCGAAAAGAATAGAAAAAATATTTATTTGATATTGGACACACAGAGAAATAATAAAATTATAAATACAATAAGAAGTTTGTTGAGCTGTTTATGTATTTAGCAAAGATTTTATTTACTGCTGTATTCCGTCGGTGACTAGATTGAGTCCAAGAACCAACCAATTATTTATAAACGAAAAAATATATATAATAGGTACTTTGTTTTCTTAAAAAAAAATACATCTGCTCTTCAGCTCACTTTTGCCGATACATTCAACAAACTAATGTTTTAATACGCCCCTACATTTTTGTTGGAGGATTTATTCATTGATTTCACACGAATTGTAGATAATAAACCGTAAAACCAGTGAAAATTACGATTAAATCTATTATTTAATTTGTTTTGACACGAGAAAGCTGTAAACTTCGTCTAACATTGTGAAAATTCGGCTCATTTCACATCGACCTGTTAATCAGCACATAAATCTGATCGCAGTCACATATATAACGTCGAATTATTTAACTGTTTTAGTACTGAATAGATGTTAGATTTATGGAAAAATAGACCTTATTGTGGGTTCTAGTAATACATATTAAATATAATATCCAGTGATATAGATATTTGCGTGGAAGTTGTAGCCAAAAAGTACAGATCAGCAATAAGGTCGTTTTCCCAAACGTCTCATTCAAGACGAATGATGTAACAGTACCAATCTTTAGGTACATGTCGGTAAATGATAATTAATCAAATTTTACAATCGGGGTGGCTGCTTAATCTCACGGATAAAAGCTCATTTCCATTAGATATAAAACGTTGTGTTTATTGCGTTGTAAATCATCGGCGCGGGATGTTTTGACTGTAGCCCGGAGCTCGGCTACTGAAATAATAAATTAACTAAGAAGACAAGATGTCCTCTGGCCGTCGTTAGCACGGGTGGTCTCGTCACCACCTCAAACATTTGGACAACTAATTTACACCACTAATTGATGTACGGCATATTTTATCGTGTTTTGGAATAGACGATGATGGATAAAGTCTATATTCAAATGCATTTTATTGAACTAGAAAACTTTTACGTAAAGAATTTATAGAGAAATTGCCTGACAAGCTTTGGAATTGCGTGTTTAAATAAATCTTTTGTGTATACATATATCTAGAGCTTTTTTTTACGTGGTGAAATCATCACATGAGTCCACCCACCCAGGGCAGAGCGGGAGGGACTGTCAGACTCGTACTGACTAAAATCCACGGTGTCCTCCAATAGCCCTTTACGTACCGGGTTCACAGTAATTTGTGAGACCCGTGACCATATATCTAGGGCTACGTTAAAATTATGTAACTAGAATTAAAAAATAAAATAAAAAAAGATTGCACAATATAGTCAATATAAGCTGAAAATTTACAAGAAGGGAATGGAACCGTCCAATGAACCCAATAACTTTTACTGCTGCGATCGCCAACCATACCCCGATACCGTTGCTAGTTAACTCAATTATAAAAACACTATCGTTGATACAAAAACTACGTTTTACAGTAACGTGTAAGTATCAGTACACATACGGTTTCCACTTGGCTGGTCGTGTGGCGCAATGTTCCGACCTTGGCGCTGTTTTTCCGCTCTCTTTCAGTTGAACCGAGGTCTTACAACCCGTCTTGCACCTTGTACCACAATTCCAAATGTGACATCTTCATAAATACAGGGTGAATTTTTCAACTGTGTGTAGAGGCAGATATATCCGGAACTATGATATGACCGATTTTTACGAAAACTAAAACTGTATCATTAGATTTTTTAAAAATCAATACTCTTGACCAGGAACGAATCCATTGATTTTGCCGTACACATCAAACAAAGTTTGTTAGTGATCACAAACTTTTAAAAGATGATATTTTTTTAGAATTTGATCCTTAGGACCGACACTATCACTATCAAATGGTGTAATAATAGAGGTGGTGTTTTTTTCCAAAATCAGCGGGTTCGTTTCCTTGCCAGGATTATTGTTTTTTTCTAAAATCTTATGATGCAGTTCAAGTTTTAGTAAAAATCAGTAATAGTAAAACACAGAAACATACAAAATATTCATTTTGTATTTTTAATATTCCCCATAGTTTCGGATAAAGCCATCCACGCACAGTTGGAAAATTCATCCTGTATATTATTTTGATGATTCTGTACAGTTTTCATGATGCAAGAATAAATTGTACCTAAATAGCCTCACCTAGAATTGTTTTTTGCAATGTCTGGCTAAGGTGGGACAATGAGACTGGTAAAATGATTAAAAAACAAGGCCAGGCAGGGAATCCTACGTTAATTTAGTGTGTCATAAATCACGGCCCACCCTGTTAGCTTGATTACTTGATCATTAACATTGCGATGACGTTACTGAAACAATGACTAGTTTCGCAAATAACGTTTATAAATAAATTATTTTAGTATTCATAGCACTTCTCTAATCGTCAAATACTTTGACTTGAACTAGAAAATAAACTATTTTACCTTTTACAAACATATTAACACAGGTAAAACAGTTGCACAATTTAGACCTGAAAATTTTGTTTGGCCAAATGATTTCGACCAGACAATCAATTAAAATCAAATAACACAAGTACATCTTAGAGTAGATTGTCCAATCGCCCCTACCACGAGTTGCGGCGCGAGCGCAGGTTACTTCGCGTCAGTCTTCAGTTGCTACGCTCTTACTCATCACTCGCATTATTCTTGCACGCACCTGAAAGATCACTGTCGGGACCTTAGTTCACTTATCCCTTATTTTTTTTACTTATTTTTTTTTATTGTTCATTATTATCCTAAAGGATAAGTGCGAAGTGCTTCGTGTGTATGTGACACAGTATGGAGAGCTTGGACTCTGGTTAAGCTATGTTTTTGCACCCGAGTTCCCGATCTAGGGACTCCACAGACCTGGACCCTGGCATGGTGTGGCGTGGTGAGTTTTGGCTCTTGTGAACTCCTGCACTTACTCAGTATATAGTTTTCTTTGTTTTCTTGTCATCGACCAAGTTTGTGAGGAGCTTTTAATTTTAAGTTTATCATATACTCGTAATTACAGTTTTAAACCAAATGAATATTCCCAAATAAATAGTTTTAGAGTTTGCTGAATTAAACTTGCATTGTCTATCAGATAATATTAGAAATCTTTTAATTTTCTAACCAAAGTCCTTGTAATTGAATTCCGCTGTTCTTAAGGAATCGATGCATACCTTCTATGAAAGTTATCAACTTATCAGTATAGGTAAGTGCATGAAGGCTGCATGGTGTGTCGTCACATGCACATGCGACGTCGGGCAAGTTTCGCGCACAGTCGCGCGTCCTCGCGTCAACTCGAGCGTGCCCAACTAATGCAAGTGGGCCGACGAAGCTGAAGGTTAACGCACAAAAACACATCGTATATATTCAATATTTTGCAACTGCACTCGTATTAATAAACCGCTGGGTATATGGTTAATGTTGTGCTGGTGCAATTTCGTGGCATCCGCGCTGTCGCAAGGGCCTGCGATCGCTAGCCGCCGGCACATCCTCGCGTTGCGCACTCGCCGACTAATCGCCGGACGTGCGCCTCGGAACAACATTGCAAAATCGCTTACACTCAAACAATATGTCTAATGTTCTGAAAAATTCACGGACACGCGCCTGATTGTCACCGCGAGTCGCGACAAGCGATGCGCTCGACTGAAACGAACTCCTCCGATGTGTACATACACTTATCCTTGTATCTATTACATACCGATAACTGTTGATTACACATGCGGTCGAACATAAATTATAAGTAAGTACAACAAACAGAAGTCAAAAAGCATGTCCTAAAATAATACGGCATCATTTAACTGGTCGTATCAGCAATAAACCGCGGTGGGTACAGTCATCCTTATTAGCGTACATTTATGAGTTAGCAGAGCAATACATCGGGCGTATTACGTGGCAGCCAATCATAATAATTTATTACTATAAAGTGATATGGGCAGTTAATGTGGCGACGACTACCGGCGGCGCGGTGTCCTCGCGAACGTCTCGCACTGATTTATCAGCCAGCCAAGCCCCGCCCCGACCTGATAGCCTTACCCTACAACAATTCAGCTTTATATCAAACAAACATTAATTGATACAATATAAAAGCAAATATTCAATATAATGTAAAACACAGATTTTAACTTAATAGGCTCACTTAGTCGTAATTAAAATATAAATCCTGCTATTTACGACGCTTAATTACCATTTTCAACAAATAATAGGGCGATCCTATTGAGTGAGCCGTGTTTGAATTTTAAACATTTGTATTAGCTTAATAAACCTTGTAATAGTGTAGGAATGTATTAGTGTGGAATGTATCTAGTGGAGTACGAGTAATAGATACTGGGCAACTGAGTATCAAGCTTCGTTTTAAATGGCTGGCACGGGATATATATGTGTTTATACCTCTATTTCATAGCAGGTTTTCTTTCCACTGTTATATTAAAAAACATAAAAACATCGTCCATGCAGTGACTTAACACAGTTTTTATTCAATTCTTTTGGAGGCGGTTCAACATCTCTTGTCTACCATACTCTTCTCAATACTCCTCATTTTTGATGGGTCAGTTTTAGGGGCGAACTCTCTACTAGTCGTCCTCGCACGGTCCATTCATCTTTTTATTGGTTTCCTCTTTCCTCACGTTCTTAAACTTTCCTACCATTCTTACCATATTGCCCTCATCACTCCACATCATATGCCCTTAACATGATAACCACCTACCACACAACTTTTTAGACGTCCTGTTATAATGCCCAAAAAAAACCAACACAATCAGGACATTACAACCAGAAATCAATATCATTTACATTCACTTCATAAATGTCAATAGTTTTGAAGTGTCGACAAGAAAAATATTGAGCTTTCTAAGATATCAATAAAGAGATACGTGTCGTTTCGAGCCGCCACATCCGGCCGCCATTGTGTTTCAACTGGCGAACTTCCGGTGCAACCCGATACACACTCCTGCGCACGTGCGCAAGCTTTTCAAATTTCGAACTACGAAATTTTCGTACAAAGGACGTTATAAAGGAATAAGGGATGTAATAAAAAATAGAAAAAAATAAATTAGATAGTTAAACAGATCAAAACTAATTGCGTGACATTCGAGTTTTACATTTTTACATTTTTTTGTTACAATCATTAATTATTTTTAAATGACATTACAATTTAAATATAACGGTTTAGTGAGAGGTCAAGTGAGAGGTACGTATATTTGAAAAACGCTTGAAATATAGATAGATAAGGGCAGTAATTTGACTCATTAAATAATACAACGTTGTTTGCAACTAAAACAATATAATTACACCACAAGAATAGACTATTTACATCTTTATTGAAAATGGAACATACGAGTACTTGCACGAACGGTATTTACTTTAAATGATACTTAGCCGACTCTAATAGACCGTAGAGAACATATTCATTGTATAACAATAAAAAAACATGTAATCCCATCTTAGTACCCATTCAAGTGCAGGCAGGTAAGAAGTTAATAAAAAAATCAGCCCTCAAGGGTTGGCACACGAAAAGAGCAAGGGTACTTCTTTGATGGGGTGCTTGCAAACGGTCCGCGACCCTGAGGGGCCCTTGTCCTCCAATAAACCCTTAATAAGGGCCCTTGCCAAGTGCCCTTTCAATCAGGCCTTTTTCTTCACCTAGCCCACGTGTCCTTGATTCAAAATCTAAATCTGATTTACTTATCAATATTATTATACTCGCATTATATTATTTTATAAAGAAGAAGGGTCAATGCAGTCACAAAGGGTTTTTAATATTCAATGGCTGCCCTTATCGCGTTCATTTTACTGCTATTTTAATATCGTCGAAACGCATTGATAAACATTCATGGCGCAGTTAAAGTTTCAGTTTTAATAAAACGCGTCGATCCTTAATAATAAAGCGTTTAATCTTCGGATAGTGAATAGAAATTCTTAAAACATTTCTTATGTTTGGGTAGCATTGTATGTAGGTTTATTTAACTAGATTTTTTTATGTTGTTGTTTTATTCTCTTGATAACATTTGAATGCCTATAAACACACTGGAGTGTGGGTGTATTTGAAATAAGTCGTGGAATTTTTCACACAACCGTAGGTACCTACTCCGATAACAATTTAACACATACTTTTATATTTTTTTGATTAAGAATTGTTCGCTGTACTTTCAAACATATTGAATTAATGGATGTTAAAGGTGGGCAGGTTTTTTCTTGAAAATCGATACGTGTTAAGCAATTTGCAGGTGTTTTTTTGGTGTTATCCTTTGTATTGAGCTCCTAATCGGCAAGTGTGGGAATAGCGGCAAGTAAAGGAGTTTCACGAATCGCGAATCTTTTATCGTTCCCATAGTGTCGGTAGACAAGGTTCTATACAAGTGTTGGGTTACTGCAGTTTGCGCGTCTCGAGGCGCCGACAAAGCCCGCCGGCGGCACCTTTGATGTGCCGAATTCAATTAATTGCCTTATTTGCGGCAGTGGTACGCTCATTGTAGGAATCCCCCGCAAAAACAAATATTTGCTGAGTCTTCATTATCCGTTATTAGGTGGTGCGCATTTTAATTGTCTCCACGACTCGTTTGGTTTGCCTTGATTGCGCCTGAGAGCAGTAAATCACATAAATCACTCATTTTTCTCGACGCTTTTAATAGCACATAAATGCCTGTCGAACATATTAACGAAACTGGCATGTCTGACGTTTAATTATTAAATTAAAACAAAAAGTCTCGCTTGAATCTTCCACCAGAGTAGAAAAGGGCAAGACACATTTTAAACACATTTAATACAGTCTATTATATACTCCTGAAAAAACCCTGAAAAGGACATCATGTAAAAGAGCCAGAGCTTTCTGCAGGAGCGTAGTTAAATATAGCATGCCAAACTTCTTCTCCACACAAAGCATGTACTGCGATAATGTGTTACGTGTCCCCGATACGTTATCAACATCAGCAGGGTTCCAGGGGGTGTAAGGAGGGTGCGGGGGACGGGGAGCGATGGTTGCCGGACGGCGTGGGCGCATGTCCTTCGCAACACTGCCCCTGAGTGAGATATGGCTGTCACAACAGCACACGCGCCGCTCATTCACTGGTTTTTGTACTTTTCAACCAGAGATAACATCTTTTTTAGTTTCATGCATTTTTTTAGCATATATATTTAGGCTTAACATGTCAGTTTATCAATTATTTGGTTGTTTTAATGATAGCTATGTCATTTTTGAAACAACAAACAAATTGTTTAATATTAATTTGTAAAATTTAGTTATGGTTGGTTAATTCCCACAACTGCAACTTAATGTGGAAGTGCGCAGATTTGCTATTCCAAATATTATATCAAATGTGCGCAATTACAATTATAATAACATGTGGAAAGCTCAGCAGGTCCGAGGTTGCAGCTCAAACAAGAATATGTCACAATCATAATGTTCTCAGAAATCGTTCCAAATATAAACGTGGATAAATGTCGTATCACGCGCCATCGCGACACATGACGGAGGCCGAGAGAAATAAATTATTGGTACCGGAAGTGACGTCCCGGGCTCGCTCCAATTTAAAACACAACCCACGGAACATCGTCTCATCATCGCTCAGCGTTGACAAAAACTACAACAACGATGCAAGCTCAAATAATAGCCGTCAAACACAATCTCGTTAAATTTGCTTTTTTAATGTAATAGCCGCCATTTCAAATACAAAATAAAAACAAATTATACTTAATGAATGTCACAAAATAATATATCGCATCCTTAATACACCGGAAATAAAAAAATTAAAACCTTAGACTCTGACTAATAGAGAACACAAATCGAATTTCAAATTAGAATTCAATCAGTTTGTATAATCGACAGGGCCGGATGCGCTGCTTTTTAATTAGTGCAAAGGTTAGTGCCATTACCGAAAAAACCTTTTTATGTTGTCAATCGTCGCCGGTAATGTAATTATATGCCACCGTTAGTTGTAGAAGCTCATCTATGTCTGTCTGACAGTTCTGGATGAAGTGCTCCCGTGCCACTGTACAGATTTATGGACTGTTTTCAGTGTTTTTATCTAAAAAAGATTGTTTATCTGGCACTTCCGTCGCCTGCCGCGGCCGATACGCTCGCTAACGCTTTATTGTTTACACTTAATGTAATTCAAAGCAGGGAATTCCTCAGTAAATTGTATTTTTAAATTTAAAGCGGCGATGGGAATGGGGAGTTTACTTTGTGAATATCGATTGCCGCCGCCAGTTTGTATCGATATCTGTTTCGGCGTTTGCAATCGATATTACGAGGTTGCCATACATAATTTTTTTTCCTTTTAACTGCCGACTATTTGAGTATACATTAGCATGTCCAGATACAACACAAAGGCCGTGATAACTGTGGTCCAACAAGCTTATTGGCGGATACAGTATGTCGAAATAAAAGTCTACATACAAAATAACGGTGTTAAAATAGTAGTAACACAGCCACTAATGTCTCATATTGTTTTTGCGCACATCACCACAGTTCTCCGCATTTCCATTTCCTGATGCACTGTGTTACATGATGGAGATTGTTCGTCGATCACAATATCCACCGTGTGTTTATTTCCTTTGCATTTATTCAAATATTGGAAACTCATTTCCCGCGCTATTTCCCGGTGGAAAGGCGCTCGCGGAGTGCGGCATCTCGCTAATTGCGTTGCGCTCTCGGCAGCCTCATTCTCCCAGTTTCATGCAACCTAGATGAATCTGTTTATAAGTAAGTTACTTCACAACGAGCCCCTAAATAAGTTAGGACACTCTTTCAGCTTTGATATGGGGTTCGCATAAAAGTACTAGGCAGTTACGTGATTGTCAATTTACAGGGCAGCATGTCAACCGCTTTTCGGAAATCGAACGACATTAGTACCGTGCCTTCCTTCATAGACAATCGAATGATATCAAAAGCCGTCAAGTCAAACTTTGACGCAATTAATGTCATGTTACTGTGTGGTCTCCTGTCAAATTAGGCAACAGCAGTTTATGGTCACTTTTCTCCCTTATCACGCACTAACCATTATATTTGTGGCTGTTAGTTATAGCATACTAAAAAAAAATCGGCGTCGGATCTTCCGATGGCGTCGAAATCGCTTCCTCTGGCAGACAATAGCGTCCCGTATCCGGTAGCACACGTGCTCAGGTGCCTATTATGTACCGGAGAGATCCTCGCCCCTCAACTACCTTTTGTGACCCAACTTGTACCACCCCCTGTAACTTGACCCAAATTTGGGCCAGCCCACCAGCTCGTGCCCTCCCATCGCATCGTATTCTATCATTTCCTATGTAAACGCATCTGTCTCGAGGATCTTGTAAAGCGAAACTTTTGTCAACATCCTGGAGACTTCACTTATTTGCCACTCTGCCTACACAAATATCAATATCACCTTATTTTTTTATATTCTCCGACATCGCTATTTTATTCGCGATGCCATTGTTGGAAGTTAGGATGTAAGGGGCAAACTTGAATATCATCTATCATCTTTTCCATTTCTCACTATCAAAACGAGATTATAAAAAGGCCATTAAAAAAGAAATAAATTAAAATTTAAAGTTCGAATTACATAAAGGTTACAACAATAGCAACACTAACTTACAATAGACACGAATGGAAGTATTTTAAATTTAAAATTCAAGTGTGTTGCGTCTCGCGTGCCAGTATCAAACAATGAGAATGAGAATCATAGTCAAGGCCGTACGTCATGGTCATTATTATAACGTAATTATGACACACGACGTTACCTTACAAACTGAATTTGCGAAACAATCCAACTGTTTTTTCTCAAGTTTAACGTGATCTTTACTCATTTTTTTTTGTTATGATACGTCACTATGCCGCATCTTTTTTGTCTTTGGAGACTCAAAACATACCTAATGCTTATTTTCTGGTATTCTAAGACATTTCACAAAAAAAAACAATCATTGAATGTACCTCTTTTTCATAAAAGAAATTTCAAGAACCAAATCAAGCCAGCAAAAATATTTAAGACTGGGGTTAAACTATAGCGAAATACTTTAATTATACTTGTTAAATTATTTCCATAAATGACTGTACCTTACAGCCAATTAAAATTCACAAAGTTTTACTTTATTAGGTACATTATCACGTGGCCACTGAAAAAAAAGACAATTAGATGCGTCACTACATCCATTATGCTTGTTCATTATCTGTCTAGTATATCGCCCGGACAATTTAATCGTTTTGTTTTTATATCTTCGCGAAACAATGCTGCTTCAGCTACACTCAGAACAAGTATTTTTAAGTGAAGAGGTATATAATTTACAATGTATTGTTCCCACTAAAATAAAAGCCACCGTTACTCCTAACTGCTCGACCACGTCTACCAAGCGATCCCTGTAACACTGTATTCCATACCAACTCCACGTGTTCAACAAACGGTACTCAACTTTACATTGTTTTCGTTTCACGTTCAGCTCTAGATTTCATTTTCCTTAAATGATAACCAACAGGAAAATAATAGAGTTATTTTATTATAATAATAATGAAATATTCATTATTGTACGTTTGTTTGTTATATTTGCATGGCTAGACTAATTGGAATGGATAGGTAGATTTCGCACATGCGTACATAATTGACCTCAGCTATTATTAGATTGTACGAAGGCTGATACAAAAGCTGATTGTGCATTGTGTGCGTATATATTTCGATAGAAGGTACCCGTGCTAATTTTCGTGATACTCATCAGGAGGGTTAGCAAAAAAAATCAACGGTCGCGCAACAGTTGGCGTTGTAGCAGGTGACGCGACAGGTCGCGGCTCGTGTTAGTTCGTAGCGCTTCGGGCGCGCTCGGCTACACTCGGCTACTCTCGGCCCGCATTTTCCACGGCCGCCCTCTCGATCCGCCCGAAAGCTCTCAGTCGGAGATTAGGCGCGACGCGATACGGTGCTACGAATGCCTCTCGCACACAAAAGCTCGAGGTCGTCACGAGTAACGCGATAATATTACGTCGGTCACTTTTCCATTCATAGTTACGTTGTTTTAAAAATATTTTTATTCTTGAAGTGATCATTTAACATTAAAAAAAAGTTATAAATAGTGACTTTACACAACTTTTAACAAAAACTGAAATAGAAAAAAAAAATTGTATGCGACTAAAAAATAACGAAATAGTAAAATCAGTGTTGGGGTGTAATGTGTTGGTGAGCAGTGGAGTGCGCCGGGGCGGGTGCTCGGGCCGCCATGCTCGTGGTGGAAGCGCCGCGCGAAGCCGCCGTGCCCCCGTGCGCGGCGCCCCTCGACATCCCCATGTCCTCACTCACCAAACTCAACTTCACAGACTACAGTGCTAAAGTGAAACCTTATGAAAATGAGACCAGAGACAATACGAGACTGAATTACGAACAGGCTTTAGCTAGTGTGGCCAGGCTGAGCTATGAACAATCAGTGCCCAATACTGCGAAACTACACTATACTGAGCAGAATAGGCTCGCATATGATCCCTCGGTGGACTCCCTGTGTGGAGATCCTTCGTTCATTTTAAATACAGGTTCGTAAAAGCGTGTTTTTTTAATAACTTAAAAATCGTCAGATATTGTAATAGCAGAGAGATTTTGGAAGAGAAAAGCAGGGCCAATGCCCAGCAATCAAGCTCGTTGTAAGCTATAAAATAAATTAATAACTTCGGAGATTTTTCCCAAACCTAGTGCCTCTAATTATGTAAAATACTTATTTAAATTAAATAAATTGTTAAAGCTACCGGCTTGCCAAGTTGGGGCCATTAGTTTTTTAATTCTACCAATTAATATTACATGTTTGTTCTTTTTAGAAACAAAATTATTTTAAAACGTTTATCTTTATTGTTAGTGGTTTATTTTTAAGACTTAATTTTATTAGCTATTTAATTTATATATCCTTTCATAATTAAATACCGATGAACTGCACTCATTAAGTTTGCGGTCACGGTAATTATTAGAAAACACAATAAACATGTAAATAAATAATAATACAATAACGCGAAACATTTATTAAAATAGAATTATTAATGCGATATCATTGTGGTAACTTATGTACCACATACTTTAAAATATAAGCTCCTATCTATCTTTAAAAATATTTTTCATAGCTATATAGTCCTCATCTTATGTGCTTGTTCAGTAGAATCTGTATTTACTCAATTATATTTCATATGTACAACACACGTATGCCAAAGTCTCTAAAAAATAGAAGTACCTAATTATTCTTCAGTTATTTATTTGACATATCCGATCTATGTTTCCGATTTCATAAACACACACTTATTTTATTGAGGACGGGAAATGAGCTAAGCAAACGAACGCTGACAAATCTCAATCTTTATAAAAGCGTAAAGTTTATTTTAATCATAAACACATTTACGTTATAAATAAGCAAAGCTTCATTGAGAACTCTCAAGTTGGGAGCGGAAGCACTTTCGCTGCCGCCATGTTGGATCCGGCGGCGGGGGTGCGCGGGCGCACCTCGCGCGCTTCCGCCGCGTGACGCGCATAAAAAGCTTTGCAGTATTGTCACATAGCTTACATTTGCATACATAGATTACGTGAAAGCATTGTTAACGCCCCGATCAACTGCTATACACAATGACTCTAGCCTGGCACGTACATCGCAATTCATACTTAAACTTATATTACTTATAACTTTACTAATACATAATACCTTAAACTTTGTGTACAACGATGGTTCAAATACAGGAAATTCCAGTTTATAATTATTTTTATTGATCTCATAAAATGAATCTACACGAAATCACACACCCATTAATGTTGGAAAACATTATAATTATAACAATAATTTATTGCTCTATCGTATATTTCACAGCCAAACTGAGCTTAATTTGCCACGAGACAAACGTTAATTGAAAAACAGTAGGTTTGTAAACCAAAACACGTATGGGGTATGAATATTCATACAATAGCTTCAGATGTAATCGATGTTGAGGCGTGTCGGCTGTCATCCACGGCTCACAAATGGTGGTCGGACATAAATGGTGACCATTCTAGAGGTAACGGTCCAGGTCACTCACCTTTCAGTAATCGCTTCCTTCCTTTTACAGGTCGTCGCAAATCTCATAGTTGACGTGATCGAAATCACGATTTGAACCTGCCGACGGACACTTTAATGCTTATGATTATTTATGATTCAATCTTGAAAACCAAATATTTGAAAGGTCATCGCCATCATAAATTCTGATTTCTATCAAAAAAGCTGCATTCTGCCATAAATGTCACGATATCATGACACGTGATTAAAATTTAAGGATTTTAATAAAGGTGACCTTTTGCAAAATCTCAGGAAAGTGTTATTTGCTTATTTAGTTAGTTAGTTATTAATTCTAAATCCTTAAACTTCAAAACCATTCGCATTAAGTAGCTCGGTTGTCGAGTTAGAAAATGACTCCCAATGAAGTCATACAAAGTAAGAGAAGATTAATTTTATTATAGGTAGAAACATTAATTTTATTATAGGTAAACTAACAATAAACCAATAAAATATAGAGCCCAGACTGATACATTATTAGCCTTTGCACTTTGATTATAAACCATCCACTAATGAGTAGCCTACGCTTAAGAAATGACGTAAAGCACTCTAATAAAGCAATATGTTTAAATATTTTAAAGGCTATAATATCCTTATGAGTGTTAAAGTAATCGCGCAATAGATACAAAGCTTACCTTTTACCAAATCTTGTTAACCAGATCCGTCTCACTAAATAAACTAAATCTGTGATGCGGAAGTCCAAAATAAAATTTAAAAATCTATCTTTTGCTAACATTTCATTCCAATCCATCTTTTAACATTATCTGCTAAATTAGGCCTTAATTAATAACTAATTCACATTGCAATCTACTTAGATGATATAGTGTTATCGTGTGTTGTGTCCAAAGGCGACAAACAACTTGTCACATTAGAAACACCTGTCTAACGCCCGCAGCTGTCTCCTGACCTAAGAAACATGTGCATGATAACAAAGTTTATCACTTATACCTATACAAATACCTACAAACGACCTTTATTCATTAGCAGATACAGAAAAAAAACTACCCGATCGACTTCATTAGCTTTTGCGGATCATATTTTTATATTAAATAACAAATTTTGAAATATAGATGGTTAATTATAATAGCTTGGATGGTGCGTAAAAACGACTGACAAATTAGATGTGAGTTTTTTTTTATATTCTTCTTTTTTAATCACTTTGACTAGATTCATATCGTGTACCGTAGCAAACTCTTTTGTCTTACAGATAATTGTATTCATTCCTAGTTTAATCGTCAATTTCGCGAACTGAATACTGCGTGCGATTAGAACAATGTGCATGACGGATGATCAGTTGCCGTCAATGACGTCACGTAGCTCGGTTCATTCATAAATTAATATGGCTACTTCCGGCCGCTGTCCGCCGTAATCCACACCAACTTTTAAACGCTTTCAATCTAATCGACACTTTCTAAGAAATTGGATTCAATGTGGCGTAGAATGAGCATTTACATGTTTCATATTTCTAATACCATGTAGTATTTATTCTACGACTTTAATAACATGTAGTAGTATTATTCCAAAAGTCTCGATTCCGTTATAGTTAAGCTATTCAAGACTATTCATTCATTGACAGTTAAGGAAACTTTACACCATTGGAATCTCATTCAATCCCGATACAAAATTCAGGCCAAGGGATGTTTGGCCATTAGCAAAACAAGGAAATTGGAATATGACATCACACGTATCCGCTTCCTCGTCTCATCTTTATACAAAAGCTGACGAGCTTACAACACATATTGTTCTATCTGTGCTTGCCTACTGTGTTCCTGACATATTCCATCTCGCTCACTTTTGAAAGTTGATTGATTATTTAACGCCATGATTCAATTGATTTGTGAATTTGATTGATTTTTATCATTTATACAAGTTTAAATAATTCTCTAGGTCAGGCTTTTCTAAAATAAGGTGACTGTAAAGTTTTCTTTGATCTATTTAATTTGTCGCATAGACTTCATCAACACATCAAACTATTTTCAGCACACAGGACGTTTTCCAAAATAGATTGGCGAATCTGGAAATCAAAATATCGCACGTATTTATTTCAAACTTTAAGAGCTGAATGAGCGTGACGTCAGAGCAGGTCACGTCTCCATTGATGCGCCCGCGCCGCCACTTCCGTCGTCTGTACGACGACTAGCGCCGCTACATCCTGCCTGCAGTTTTATGTCTATCGCACCAAATTTATTTGCTTTAAATCTATTACTTGGGCTTTTTTGAGTGGTGTGTATTATTTTGGTACAACGAAATACGGGCTATTTATATTTAATAGTTAAACGCTGGCACTGGGCCTTTATAAATCAATTTCATTGGTTACTTACATTTATTCGATTAAGTTAAGTAGTAGGTACTTAACTTAATCGAATAAATGTAAATGCTATTTTCCTAAATTAACACACATAATACTCATAGAAGCTAACAAATTGCAACGTTGCAATAAAGAGAAATATCTGAATAACTTTAAAAATGTAATTCGATATTTATTTCCTCCAAATGCCGGCTCAACTAAATCGGCTTTTAAACGTATAATATTAATACTGCGAGGCAGGTTTAATGGCTTCCCTTATGTCAGCTATGTTCTAAGTATGACGGCGAGTGTTTACGTGGTGCTACCCCCCCTCGTGGCTCGCGCACAGTTTTTGTAACGACTGGCGGCGCGTGCGCAGGTGGCCGCGCACCTGCCACGCATACCGACTACCGACAACCGTAGACAAGGCATAGTGCACGCGATTTGACATTTTTATATTAGCATTAGCAACTATATTTCGAAATAGCATCTAGGTAGATTACTGCTTGAACCAATGTTCATCGTGGACAAAGATTCAGAGCAAAGAAGAAGAGAAAAGAGCTTGGTTGATAAGAGGTGAACAATGCATTCAAAACATTGATAGAGATAAGAAAAGATCTTGACCAATTAGGATTTACAGCATCCTAATAACTTGTTTAATATGAAAAACTAAATTCCATGGGAAGATTTTCGTCCTATGTAACCAGCTCCTTCAAAATAAGTATTTGCCAACTCTCACAGCAGGGTGTGTACTGACAACCAGCGTGTCAGCTGTATCGCTTACTGACTCTACGTTTTATTAAGTCTAGACAATGTAATAGCCGAACGATTTGCCGAGCGGTGTGAACGTTTTATTGAACCACTATCGGATTCCCAGGAATCGTTTACGAGTCTTTAAGCACAATCGGCATGTGCACCCATTATTCAATCAATTTATATTTTAACTCTACGACCGTGGAATTCTAAAGAAGATTCATTCTCTTGATTCTAACGACCAAACTTTTATAATTGTGTCAAAATCATCGTCGCCATCTGCTGCGACAGATTATAAATAAAAAAAAAACATAGATTATATTCTACCGGATATTATTGTAAGACCCAAATTATTTTTGTGACTAAAAAGTAAACTCGGATATTTTTTGTTTAAAATCGATGTATAAATAGTGAAGGAAAAAAGTATGTTTGTAATTATTATCGGCTCGCTACACGCTATTTTATTGGTAATAAATATCGGTGGATCTGGTGTTAGTCGATTTCGCGTCGGTCGCTCGCAGGAAAACCGATTGCGACTCTTTATTTTTAAACGCAAGTTGAGGTCATGTGCTGTTATACCGTCTCACGTCTGCGGGCTGTTATGTGTATCACGCTTAACATATAACGTTAACGTATTGCAAGCAGTAACCCTGTTTTCCTACCCTTTTTGCACCTCGGACATACCTTATTTCCCTGCCACTGCATTGAGAAGCTTTTCAAGGCAGTTTTTTTTTTGTAGTCTGGTAAAATCATCAAATGAGTCCTCCCACCCAGGGCAGGTCGGGACTGTCAGACTCGTACTGACTAAAATCCACGGTGTCCTTCACTAGCTCTTTACGTACCGGGGTCACGGTAATTCGTAAGTCCCGCAACCCCGGCAGGTTTTCAAGGCAGTTAGGAAATCAAACGAAGTTTTAGTTTGGTACGTATATACCATAAAAAATAGCAAATTTTTAAAATCGAGGATTTTTAACTAAAGGCAGATTTCATAGAACACATGTCATATTAAATACAATGGACATATAGTTCTCAACATCATTGAATACAAATCGCGACTTTAAAATATTTCACGCTTCCTGCCGAAAGATGTTCCAATTTTGAATTTGATTTAAACACCACTCGTTGACAACCATTTCCTCTTATCCGAGAATAATGTAGTTTCCCTCACTATTATTTTCAGTTCATAATTTTTCCCCGTCGTCCCACATTTGACAAATTATTGTCATTTTCTAATGCGCACCTGTCTAAAAAGATTGTCTATTTCTGAAGCTTTAAAAAAATCTTTTGAAATCTGTTTGGTACTTATACAACCATCAACAATGTAGATAAACAGAAGGATTGCAACACTGCACTTTGTTTATCTAACTAAACCATTGATCGCACCGTAGGATCGCACATTGAAGAATTAAAGAATTTTTCGTTAGTTTAATAATCTCAGCCTATACTAAAACGGACAACATTTCTCATATATTCAGCATCAATAAAAAGTATTTTCGACAACTTTATCGCAGTAAAATATAGAGCTCCTTAATTGTGACTATTTACATTTTTAATTAATTAATGAGGCCAAATTATTTATGTCAAAACATCGGGCGGCGGCGGCGGCCTGTCGTCGGGTGCGGCAGTGTGGCCGTACCGCCTGTCACAGCGCTCACCTGCGCACCGCATTTGATTCTAATTTTAAAAATTCATATTTCGACTTCCGTTCCCAAATGGGAATTGGCGCGATATGCGTCTCAACGTTATTATAAAATACGTTCGAATGTAGATCACTTTGTGCTGGGCTTATGTAATCGACTAAAACTGAATTATTTTGTCGAATTTAATCAGAGCGATTCTTAAGGATTATAGATTTATGTACTTCGAATTCTGACTTCATTTTAAAAGATTTGTCGGTCAATTTAATAGCCCGAATGTTTCGGACATTCTAATAAGAATAAAGGGCTGTTATGAACTTTCGAAATACTGCCACAAAAACTTCGTTATAGGTCGTCTGTCGGGACACCATATGGCAGCTTAGCGCGTGCTCACCAAGACAAAAAACAACGACTCAAAGTTTTCGCGGCTCGAATTTCGTCGCAGATAACAAGTAAAAAAGTGCGACAAGTCGTGTCGCAGCTGCCGCCAGGTCTAAGGTTACTGGGTATGCGTTTGCGTCTTACTAATCGCGAAAACTTAAGAATATTCTTTATTTTTTTGTTTAACTGCCTTAATTAGTATTTTACAGTTAAATAAATCGTTAAAATTAACTTGGCGTTAAGTAGCTTATACTTATTTATGAAGCAGATAAGCTTTCGTAGTAAAATTTTAGTTTTAGTATCTGGAAATGTGAAAGTTTGTGAGGATGGATGAATCTATGGATAGGTGGATATTTGTTACTCTGTCACTGGATTTGGATGAAATTTGACACACAGATATTTTATAATCTGAATTAGCACAAGATACTTTAGGTCCCGCAGTAGTTTGCGATCCTTGGGAGATACTATTAAGTAAATAGTCTCACTTACACATATCTTAATTGTGTTGTAGATTCCTTATGATAAATCCCGTGGTAATCTCGTTCTTTATTAAAATCAATCTAATAGTGTGCAAGTATTTGTGATTATAAGTAAATTAAATATAAGCTACGATTGAAAACTAAAATATTTACAAAAATGACTAAATTCAAACTAAAATTAAAAATTTTTGGGCCTCAATAAATTCATCCACATCGCTGTCAATGTGGAAAGTGACCATAACGCTGGCAGCATTGCCACGTTGGATGGCAATGCTGATCCTTTGACCAAAAAATAGGCTAGCCCTCTGGTCACGCGAGGCGTCGACTATACGCTTGGCGATGTCTTTGAAAACTTGTTGGGCACTGGGATATAAGTGTTTTGAACATTATTTATCAACTTCCTGCTTATATCCCAATTTTTTCATCCTCGACATCTCTTTTAACCGTGTCACTAGTTTTCTCTTCCGTTCAACTTATCTTTGAATTGCATATTTTTTTAAACTATTACCTACTTAATTTTTTTTTTGTCAACTTGAAATACCAAAGGTCATCATATCCTGCCCTTAGGTAACCCAATAAGTTTGAGGTTGACTGATAACATTTTCTTATTCGTTACCCTATTATTTGTCATCTCAATTTCTTTCCAGCCATCATCTTTCTACTTTCAATTGTCTGTCTGTTTTCTTATCCAATCTACATTAATACCTTCTTCGAATGTTTTAAATCTAAAAGTGATCAGAGCTTTTTTTGTGTTTATTCTGATTACGTCTGCGCTTTAGTTTTATTCATATACTAGCTGTTCCCCGTGGTTTCAGACTGCCTGTTCATCTCCTATTAGTCGTAACGTTATGTTTTATAGCTCAAAGCCTTCCTCGATAGATGAACTATCCAACACAAAAAGTTTTTTTATTCAATTCAAATAAACAAACTCTTGAGCTTTATAATATTAGAATAGATTTCATGTTCTCCATGGCTCTCATCAACTGCTTTTTTTTTATCGTAGTAAAATCATCAAATGAGTCCTCCCACCCAGGGCAGCGATAGCCATAAAAGGTTACGGGACTTATCGAATTACCGTGATCCTGGAACGTAAAGGGTTATTGAAGGACACCGTGGATTTTAATCAGTCCTCATCAACTGCTTAACTTTTTGTATTGGCGTCTACTTTCTGACTAACCTGGTTTAGACGTATACCAGTATTTTTACATGGAGCGACTGCCTCTCAGACCTCCACAGTTAGTACGGGGTAATACTTTAGTTCTATTGTTTCATATTCGTTTATGTCCTTTATTAATTTTGTACCTTCTTGTTTTATTTTCCTGTTAGATTTCAATGTACTCTTCGTCAAGACAGCCATTTTCCCTAATCGTCTTATTATTGGCAGTCATTTTATCAAAATTAACGCCATTATTTTCCTTTATTTCAAAACCTACCAGTCTTTCCCTGTTCTGAAATATTATTACATTAAAAAAAATACTACTAGCATAGGCTGATATTTTTTTTTAAATTGAAATCTGTATCAAGAAAAATCTTTGCTGTGTGTTTTTCTTTGATAGAAAAACATGAAGAAATCATAATATAATAAGATAGATAAAAGTGATCGCAAACCATTTTTGAAGTTTAAATGTTACGAATCTTGGAGTATTTTTTTTTGTTTTCACTTGTAATTAATATTATGTTTCGCCCTTAATGTTACTTCTATAAATAGCTCCGATATGCTAATTATACAGTTGAAGGAGTATTTTTTCTAAGATATGTGAAAAATACCTTTTGAGATAATGTAGGTCTCATTAAAATGCTGTTATATCTCGACATAAAAAGTACTTTAAGTCCTTTAACCAACGAGCCATACTTATTAGTCTTTGTATTGATTAAAACGTCGACATATGTATGTAGGTATCTACTACAATATATAGACTTGACACTAGACATCTTATACCTAGTTTACCGAGCCGGAAAAAAATGTTTACCGTTCGATATTTTTGCTCAGCGTCTTGTATGGATCTTATATTTTGTTTCTATCTGAAATAAATCTGTGTGTAGAGCCAATGGCGCGGTGGATCGGCGACCTTTCGACCCGAGCGTTGGCGAGCGGGGCGTGGCCGCGCCCGATTGGTTCGCCCCGCCCCGCGCCGCCGCACCCGCCCCTCTCCACGCCCCACTACTCGATCTCCAACTGAGATGCTGTGACTGACGTACTTTTCTTACCATACATTTTTATAAAACGAATTGACGAGCGTTCTTGGACTTTTTTTTTTCTTGAAAATAAATACGGATGCTGTAACGGACGGAAATTGATAATAAATATGAAATGAATCTGATAATGTTGAACAGGTGTCTAATTAAAGAATAATTATTATACTTACAATAAATATTTATTTTTAACGACATTAATTAGATAATAAAATTATTTTAGATATAGAGGAACTTGATTTTCAGACAGGTTCAATAATGGCAACAAACTCTTTTAAACTTAATTATGTCCTAGCTCTAGGTACAAATAATCTATTTGAAAATCTAACAAAGACAAAAGAATTAAGCAACGCCGACAAACCTAACATCCAAAAAAACTTCTTATTTCACAAATAAGTTCAAAAATCCAACAAAACTCCTCAGAGGTCATCGGGTCCCTCCCAAGGGAGCTATTTCCCTCCTCAACAGAATTTATAGTGTGCATTCCTTTGCCTCGTGCCGAGAAAACAATTGCTTCATTAAAATTCTTCTATTTGTCCAAAGTGACAATCGTGATTTGTTTACAGTCTTTTCAAAGTTAATTTTACCTCGAACTTGGCATTTCTATAAAAGACATAATGATTTTTATTTTCTGAGCTGTAAGGTTGATTATAGATTGCTGCCAATGACAAGTCTGTAAAGATGTCAGTGAGTCCTTATGTTAAGGCAATAAGGTTGTTTTTTAGCTGCAGCTGTCAAATATAAACTTTAAATTATCTGTGCACGAATTTCGTACTAATGCTTCATTTGTTTCGTTAAAAAACGTTTCTATTCTACTTTTAGTTGGCACTTTGACCCTTATAAAAATAATTTGTTTGTGTTTAAACTTAAGTATTTAAATATTTAATCTATATACTTATATAAAAGGAGAACTGACTGACTGACATATCAACGTACAGCCGAAACTACTGGGGCTAGGAATGTGAAATTTTGCACACGGCTTCCTATTATAATGCAGGGGAGCACTAAGAAGGGGTTTTTAAAAAAATTAACCTTTAAGGGGGTGAAAAGGGGGAATTAAGAAAGTACGTAACCCACGTGGACGAAGTCGCGGGCAAAGTGCTAGTTACCTATATTAAGGGTCCTTTCGTTTTTTCATCACACAGTTTATATTATAAATAATATAGGAAAAAAATGCGTGGTAAAATCATCATATGAGTTCACCACCTAGGGTGGAGCAGAAGGTACTATCAGACTCGTACTGACTAAAATCTACGGTGTACAATAGCCCTTTACGTCTTAGGTTCACGGGTACCCGATAAAACAATCCCGCGACCCCGGTACTGTTCGTAGCGGACATTATCAGGTCGACAGCAAAAATAACCATTAAAGCCACACTTTATACATAGACATACACATAATTTATCTACGCATGAAATTATTGAATGGACTAACATTTACATTTTTCCTTGTATTTTTGCTGAAGTTTATTAAAAGGAATAACATTACGATTTCCTGATTACATAATGTTCCGTCAGGCGTATTTACCCGACACATATAGGTACGAAATGAATGTAGGTATTAATGTAGGGGAAGTGTATAAGAATGGGTTGCGAGGTATAATGAGGACATACACTCTTTAGGCATACTTAAGACAACACTAACGTAGCGCAAGCGCCAGCTGGACGTCATTTGCAAGCGGCCAACAACAATGGCGTCCTGTTGGCGCTTGCGCTACGTTAGTATTGTGCTAAGTTTGCCTTAAGTGTGTGATTTCCCACCATACCTCGCGTCCTCGTCTTATACACTGTTCCCCTCGCTAAGTAGGTTAACTTCAAAAATCTAGGTATTTCAGATATCTTAATTATATCTATACTTATCATTATAAAGCTGAAGAGTTCGGTTGAGCGCGCTTATCTCGGGAACTACTGGTTCCAATTGATTTAATTTATTTTGTGTTACTACTTATAGGAATACCTACAAGGTACCCATGTACTTAATTTATAAACAGAACACACCGTTCAGCATGCCCCCAAAATTCGGAATTCTGCGAAGTGTACCAAATCTAACAATACGGATAACGTATGCAAAATAAATAAGGAAACCGACTGTATCTATGAGGAAAACTGCATATAGTATTGCAAGTCTTCTAGTATGTCCCTGTACGTTAGGCTATTGAAAGATATCGTGGATTTTAGTCAGTACGAGTCTGACAGTCCCTCCCGCCCCCTGCCTTAGGTGGGAGGATTCTTGTGATGATTTTACCAGGTAAAAAAAAAAGTCTTATAGTATGTTGTTTCCATTGACATGGATGTTCAAGTACTTTATTCCGGGCTAGGGGGAAACTATAATACCATGGGAAAAGGTATAGTATGGTGATATTCTCGCCAACACATTCGCCCGAGTACTTATACCACTACTGTTCCTACTCCTTTTAAACAAGGTCACGGACCAGAAGCGACTTTCCCTATTCCCTATCCCCTTTTTATAAGCCTGTATTCCACACCCGTTCAAATAAATACCTTTTTTTTTATTCAATGGGTTTGCTCTTGACCTTAGTCTACGTCAGGAATGACTAAGACAAGGTCGACGATGGAGCGAGCTTACCCAGAAGAAGCCTGTTCCCTCTTACTTTGCAGAGATTAGGGTTGTATGCGTTCGGAAACACACACCCAGGCACAGAGTTCCACTCCTTCTAACTTTTTTTCATCGCGATAATTTCAGGACCCTGAAACACATACCACATTTTGAATTATTATACTTACCAGCAACCCACCTCGGGCGCGCAGGTATGCCTCCCTCTTCCCAGTAGTTTTACCGAGTACCGAGTAGTCGTACTAGTACTACTGGGAGTTTACTTCTTAGCCTTACTAGTAAGATTACTGGGAACTTGAACTTACCAGTAAAACAAATCGATACTCTTAGAAACAAGGACTTATATCCTGCTTGGTGAACTTGAGAACAGAATAGTGTCACTTTGCAAACTTTTAGCATTTCCTAACAGCCTATGAGATCTTATACTATACTAGTTGTACCCCGTGGTTTCATTCACTGCTCGGCTCCTATTGATCGTACCTGCCTACCTCGATAAATGGTCTATGAAACACAAAAAAAAATAGAACCTGAGACAAACTCTTTAGCTTTATAATATTTTAACCTCAAACTAGCCATACTCGTATTACAAATTGACATAGTGTCATCAAAATCGTTTGAGTATTTTCGGAGATAGCGTGCACGAACATAGCCCTACACACACGATTCACAGCAATGAAGAATGCTTCAAATCATAACTGAATCAGTAGCAATGGAACAGCTATTACAGCATCAATGATACCACTTAATCTTCATGATAACAAGATCACATTGGCGGTCAAACGACAGACAATAGGAGACTACTGACCCCGCGGTACGGCTGTATATACATACACACAGTTACACACACCTGCACAATGCACAAGAACATACATATACATGCACAGTAACGCACCCTATTGTTAAATTGTTCAATCACATTGACATACTGCATGTACGTTTATTTTTTATTATTTTGTCACTGGCGACCTGCCCTCGCTTCGCAAGGGATGCAAGTGATGATGAAAAAGCGAATTATAATTTTCATTCTTTTAAACCTTGTCTTGAGAAGAGAATTTACAAACTCAGAAAAAAAGAATGCGCTATTTTTTTTAAAAAAACTTATTTTTCTTTCTATTAAAAATAAGTTTTTTTTTTATTAATATTTATGTACTTCTTGTTACTTTAAGCGTTTTTTTAATAAACTTTTAATCCTGGCCATCTACTTGGCATATCTACTTCTGGAATTCTAGTAATTCACACACTTATTTCAACTAGGTACTATGCTGTTTTAGGCAGAAGCCAGACGAGCGAAAATTGAGTTGTGATAAGTCGCGTAATTTCGTGATCTGGTGCAGTGCACTCATATTGCGTCGCGAAAGACTTTTCTATGGAACCGACTGAAATTACGCTACTCACAACTGATTTTACGCTCGTCTGGTTGTTAACAGTAAACTAGCTAGGGTAGATCTACCATTATTTAACAACTTGTTGTAGTTGACTAAATCTGCTCAACTCTACGCCATTAGATAAACAATTCAAAAGTTTTTGACCTTTTTACAGATTTTGTATAATTAATAGATTGCTAACATCACCAAGTATGTTCAATTTGATTTAGTTTGAATTAAATCAAGTACACCACCATTAATTTTACCCTTTTATACTTTATTGATTTTTATAAAATATTCATGGATATGTTCTTTTTGAAAATCACGGTCCCACACTAAGAATTTCTCCTGTTTTGTGGATACGTTTACAAACATAATAATATAAACTTACATACACAAGTTTATATTTTCTTACACCGAGAACTTTCAAAGTTGCCTCCTCAAAACCAATACTCGTACATACTCGTAGGTATAACTACCAATTTTCAACTCAGTAAATCTCAGGTCATTGCAAATTAAATCAAACTTCAATTCGTTTGTCGGTGTTATATCGTGGCTACGTGGCGTGAGGGTGTCGGGGAGCGGGGCGGGGGAGGGGGGGTATGTGTGGGTCCGTCGGCGCACGCGCAGAACAAAGGGCGAGCCGTGAACCGCGACCGACGCGCTTCGGTACCCCGCGCCCGCCAACACGCCTCGATATGCATGCCGTACTGATTTTTTTTTAATGAAAATTTTGTCTGACTGAGATATTACAGTGAATGTACCTACGTAAATGTAAAATTCCAAAATGTATGTATATGTCGCAATTTTGGGAGTCATTGCTTAGGCACAAATGAAGAGCCAAAATGGATAGGCTCTACATCTGCTTTGGGGATATAAACTACAGCATCGGTGCAATGTAGAGCTGTTTCTACTAGTTCACAGGTGTTACGCGATCTGGCTACCTCGAAGTTAACTTCTCACTTAATATTCTTGTGCTTTTTCTAAAACGACTAATATTTGTTACAGGCGGCTACACAACTGGCGGTCCTCGCGAGACGAACGCCTACGGCTACTCAGAGGCGAGCGGCGGGTCTGCGCCGGCGCCGACAGCGGCCTCCCCCTTGGACGAGTACTACCCCCCGGAGTACCCGCCCGGCCCTCCCGCGCCGCCCGCGCAGCCCTACCTCGACGAGTATTACCACCACGCACATCACTCGCAACCCCTGCTCACACACGAGCAAAAGTACCAGCCTCATCCCTACACCAAGCCTTATCCGAGAGGTGAGTCACCATGTTCTACTCTATTCTATTCTAGCACAGCCTGATGGTTCTTCGAATTCTTACATAAGCTTCGATGCAATCAATAGCACGAGTTGAAACAAGCGTGAAAGCCACACGCACGAATTTCAATGTGCTTATTATGTTTACCTACAACCCATCTTTTTCACAACGCATTTGTCAGTTTGAAAAGTTTTGGATTTATCTACAGTTTGGCACTCTCTATAATCCTTAGTAATCGGAATACCCATCTTGATCCCAATTTTCGTCAAAAGCCAAGAGTTTATAATCCAAAGCAATGGTCAAAAAAAACAAATTCTTCAAAATTCCAGATTGCGTATACTAACAGAACCCTTTCGTAAATGAAAATAGAGAACACAGATAAAATCACGCAATCGTTACATGTAATTAAAAACAAACACGACCATTCTCTCATTAGGAGAGATGTGAAGACAAGTAACTTGGTCACTTTAATAAATTAATGTGGTGTACAGTTTCAACAACGTCGTTAACTGAATCTTTCATGTGGTTATTATTTAGTGGTGATCATGTTACTCTCGTATTTTTACTTGTCATCGTCACTGGAGTGCACTAATTGGTGTTAGTCAAACGATTCGATTTTATTTCTGGTTTTGTCAAATTGTTAAGAAAGGTACTACCTACAATCAGTACTGCCAGAGTTTACACTTTTGACTACATACTTGGCAAACTTTTACCTCTTTGACGAGAAACCATCAAAAGTGATAAATTCATGGCCCATGGATCCAATCAGCTCTTTGAGTTGCGCGTGGAACACGACGAACAATCACGAGTAAATAATCTGTATGGCCTGCAGACCGTTATTCTTGCAGTTCACCAATTGGTTTACGTTAGTTCAAATGTTTCTAAACAGGCCCACCACGATACAGGAACATTGTGCCATAATAATAAGCAAGGCACAATGTTTAAAAAAATTAAATAGTGAGGGTAAAGCTCTATTTTAACAAAATATTTCTTTTCTTGTTGTCTAGGCGGCGGTGGCCGGTACGGTGGCGAGGCATACGGCGAGAGCTACGTGCAGGAGTACGGCGGCGCCTGCACCGAGTGGAACGAATGGCCTACTGACCAGCATGCGTTGATCCCTCAAGACAAACTCGCATACCCTGCCACGGGACCCTGCTTCACCGGTATGTGGAAAACTTTTTAGAGCTTGCTGTATCCATTTGTTTAAACCGTGGTTAAATAATGAAGTCTGCACGGGTCGATCTACAAGGTTAAGCAGCGCTTGCCAAGTTTGGTTCGAGGATTGGTGACCAACAATGACATGCTAAGTTGAGCCGCAAATCCAAATTGTCATCTTTGGCAGTTTTGCTAGATTGGGGAAGCATTAAATACTTATCATTCAATTAACGTCCGGTTAGATTGGTAGCCGACAAAGGCTTGGAAAAACGCTAGGCTAATGATGACCACTATCAGCTACCCCCAGCTGAATCTCTTTTGTCTTCTATCTATGTTGTATTTATCTCATCATAATATACCAGAAAATACATAACTGCAACGACTAAAGTCTACAGTATACATAGAGGATATTAAGCGGTTGATGGAAGCATTAACCATGACCATATTGACGATGACCGTGAACCTTTCATAATAGGGTCATGATTTTGCAAAAGTCAGCCTGCTTTTCAAATCCCCTATTGCTGAAGTTTACCAACCGGTACTTGACCAGCGTGGTCGCGCGCTCTCTCTCTCTCTCTCACGGAGGAATGAGAACTTCATATTTCTCTGTCAATCCTGCAGTCCAGAGATTTGCAGTAGTCCCTGTTAGTCGTATATCGTAAAGCAACTGTGTGGCACGCTTGCAGGTTCAGGGCCCATCCAACTGTGGCAGTTCTTACTGGAGCTGCTGACCGACAAGAGTTGCCAGGGATTCATCTCGTGGACTGGTGACGGATGGGAGTTCAAGCTCACTGACCCTGATGAGGTAAGTTATCATTATTCTACACTAGCTGTTCTCTATGGTTTTATCCCAGCTGCTCGACTCCTGTTGATCGTAGCACATTGTTTTATAGCTTCCTCGATAAATGGACCATTCAACATATATTTTTTCAATTCAAACCAATAGTCCCTTACATTAACACGTTCAACCAAACAAACAAACTCTTTCCGCTTTTTAAGGAGGGTTTGGGTTAAGAAGAAACTACAGAATGTGCCCTTTACGTAGTTCTCATTTTCAGACGAATTTTTTGGGCCCCGTGCATAACGGGGCACTGCGTACTATTTTTTTAAAATTATTTGTGTCTGTTAGTTTCTCATTAATCTTCCTAGGAAACTCTCATCTAAAAAATGGGATCCCGCAATAGAATTTTCTACGGGCCCAGCGCATGCTTAATCCGCTGCCCTCACACTAAAGAAAATAAGACAAAAAGCTAACACTATATCTCATTTCAGGTTGCTCGGCGCTGGGGTATTCGCAAAAACAAGCCGAAGATGAACTACGAGAAGCTATCCCGCGGTCTTCGCTACTATTACGACAAGAACATCATCCACAAGACGGCTGGCAAGCGCTACGTCTACCGCTTCGTCTGCGACCTGCAGAGCTTGTTAGGGTAAATTCCACTTATACACGAGTTGCCAGAGAGAAGGATGGACGATCTGACGTTAGAGATGAATGGATGAAATAGAAATATTGCACTATTAACTAGGTTGAGGGATGTGTTGATTCATGCATGATTTGTACAGTTTAGTGGGGCGAAATGTTTTTACAAAAAGAGCAAATCCGACTGACAAAGATCAATTTTTATATGATGACCACAGCCTTAAGCACGTTCAGGTCTGTCTGCCATGACATAGAAAATCAGAAACAAAAGTAGGAAAAAGAAAACCAAAGTTATGATAACTGTAGTTACTGATTAGAATATAAAGTCAAAGACAAATCAATTACGCCATTAAAGAGACACTTTTGAACGTTGCTTATTGAAAAGGAAATTATGAAATTAAGGAAATGCATGGGATGGGATGTGGTATCTGTCAGTACAAGTAGTAGGCATTATTTACTTTGGTGTAGGTAATATTAAAAGAAACAATTGATGTATGAAATATCTAACGAAACTCCCTTTTTGTTACAGTATATCACCTGAACAGCTGCACGCTATGTATGAACCCAAAATGGAGAAGAAAGACGAGGACTGAGCGAGCGCTGCGCACGCGCCGCCCCTCCACAGCGCTCCCCTTCGAACACCTCCAACCCAACGTACTATTAGCTACACAACTCTAGCATACTACAGACTGTCACCTGCCGTACGACGAACATCGTACAAAATGTCTCAAAGATCTGGTATCTGACCACCCCAGACCTACCGTGTGTTTTCAAAAGCTAATTGCTAACACCGCAGGCCCAGTGCCTATAACAATCATTAAGATTTTGTATTCATTTTTGAACTTCATAATATTAAAATGGATTTGATCTCATAGCAGCCACCAGTGGAATTAATATTAACCAACTAATGAAGGCTAACACCGAAAGGTTTTATGTTATTGTTCACCTTATATTTTACATTCATACACTATGTACCCATGTAACCAATGGTGCCTTATTGAAAACTTGTTACTTCATTTTGGGTTTGCAAGTATTCGTTTTGATTGTATCGGACGCACGTAGCACGCTGTATGTACTCAGTGCAGTATAACGGAGCACCCTCTATGTTATTGTCTACTGTTTCAAGTCAATGTGATAGGTACGCGTCCACAAACTCTGCGACAACACAATTTATTTAAATTCCTACAGCACAAAGGAACAGAATTCAGCGAGATAATCAAAACTTAGTGCTAAAATAGTAAAATTTTACTATAATTTTAATGATAACTGTAAATATAAGTTAATTTTGTTACTTTATAAAATAATTAGGTATTATATTATAGTAGTTGTTAAGTGTTGTATGTTTAATTCGCAAATTGTTGCAATATGCGATTAAAATAATGAGTAGTCAGAATGAGGACGGACATAAAACGATTTTTGTATTCAGAGATTTTAGTCCAAAGATTATTAAATCTAAATTCCCACCTATTGGTAAGGATATGACAAAATTACCAAAGGGACTTCTCATGTGTCTGGTTTGAAGTGATTATGATATTTTAACTGTTTTATCGACCAGTGTTTCCCAAAATTAATATCTTACAATTCATGCAATAAACTACTTATACATGAAACTCCTATGTACGTAAATATACTTGAGTATCCAATACATATTGTGAACGCTGCAACACCGGGTGACGTCACTTTGTCGCTGATCTCGTGGTAAGGGATTGTAATGTCTTACTAGTTATGAAATTAAATTAGTTGTATTATTTTCAATTTTTATAGCTCCTAGCGTACACCGAAGATATGTCGATAAGTTTTATTTTGTAAAATATCTCTCCTCCATCAATATGATACTTGATTTTCGTTTCGTGCAATGCGGTTGGTAGGTTAGAATTTGTCAATCTTTTTGTCTTGGTATTTTCACACGGTGCTGTTCGCTCGATTTTTAAATATAACAGAATATTGTAAAACGATGTCTTCCCCGTATTAACAATTTGATAGGTCTGACGCCGATTGACATAGGTACTCTTTTACTGACTACGATACTTTAACCTAAATAATAAAGTCCACAGTCGTATTGTATTTTGCTCCTGTTTTATGTGCTAATAGATATTTCTACACGTTTACTTGTAAGCGAAGCCATTGTAAGTGAGACCTATAGTAGTTACGGCCAAATTTTGAATGTATAAGTGTCGTTGTATGTATTGATGGAAGATATAAAATTAAATATATATATTTACGAAATTATACATAAGTTTTTCTTTTCATACAACTTTTTCCCCCATTGAATTAAATCAGTGGATTCACCATACCTAACAAAAAGAAAAATAAACAAATCAAATACCCTGACTATGGACCAGTTGCTTGATTACTGATCAACCAACTAAACTATGACCTGATTAAAATGCTATAATTTACCAGTATACCATTTCCTTAACCATGCTTAATAAAAAACTAAGCTCGCGAAATTGTTCACATGTGGTGCGGGATATTGACTCGGATTCAGCGATTGTGCCGATAGTAGTACCAGACAATGGCTTGATACCAAAATCCTCGGCCAACGCCAACCACCAAAGCGCGCCGTTGACCCCAGCATATTCCATGCTCGGACGGCGAGTCACCCATTTCTCTCACGCTCTATCTAGTATTATATAGCATTATAGCCAGCATTGTGTGAGTACCATGTACTTCAGAGTTATCTTTGACTAGAAACCTACGTCTTTCATTGACTTGAATGACTCTTGTGGTTGAGAGTATGTCATGCTCACTCAAAAGTCTCGCTGATGGTGGCGTATGTGTCGGATCATTTAGTTTCCTTCAAAATAGTTGAGGTGCTGATATGTGTGTCATGTTCGTGAACGGGCGCTGTCAGTTGGGACTGGTCGGTCATCTCTTAGCTGCCCCGGTCTATTTTAATTATATATAACTTTATTTTTTAATTGTCCTTTTTATATTTACTATGGACCCTATTAACTTGCCACTTCCATTGCTGCTGGACTGCTGCTTCCATTGCCCCTCGCCCCGCAGCATGGCCTCAACCAATGCCGGGGAGATCACCGCTGCGTATCGCCTTCGTGAAGCTCTCTGGCTATTACTTTTTTAGTCCCCACCACCTACTTCGCACATAGTGTATATAGGTGTAGTCATGTTAAGAAGAGTAGTAAAACAATGAGAATGATGAATGACTAACAAAAGGTGCTATTTACAAGGCTGATGTTAGTGGCAACGCTCTAGAAAGTAACTCTTCTGCGTTCGTGCGTTAGTCTAATAATCACAAACGTTAGACCAGAAAAGATATCATAAGAATCATCAAATGGGTTCTCCGGGTCCTCCCACCCTGCATAGCGAGGAAGAGGCTATCAGAGTCTTACAGACTACGAAACACCCTGTACCTGCACATGCCTTAGTGTTCCAGAGCAAAAGTATCTTGCTTAGTGGCCCTTTCCATGCGACAATGGCTCAACCTTATATTAAAGAATTACATTTTATAATCTAAGGGCAACTTTCTACAATGAGACTGTAACAGTGCCACTTTTTTCTAGCCGTTTTTGTGGTCAGTCGCCACCAAATGATTCTTATCCGGTTGCCAGGAGGTGGTCCAGCGGACGAGGATATTTTTATTTTTAATGAGAATGTACGTTTTTTTCTTTCCGCTTAATCATCATCATCATCATATCAGCCCGGGATCACCCACTGCTGGGTATAGGCCTCCCCATTTTTATGATATATGTCTCGGTTCTGTGCGTCTCTTATCCAACTATTCTCCGCGATATGGCGATATCGTCAACCCAACGAGCGTTTGGGCGACCCTGGTGTCTTTGGCAGAACCTTGGCCACCATTCGGTCAAAACCTTACTCCATCTGCCTTCTCTGCGTCTAGCCAGTTGCCCTGCCCGACTCCACTTGACCACTTCCGCTTAATAATCGACTAAAAGCTTCACTTGCAACAAACTGTCAACTATGGCTGTCAATTTCATTTTGACATTTGAGCTTCTGTCAAATATTCTGTCAATCAAGTTATTAAAAGCTAGGTTATATTTGTTGAGGTTATTTCTATTATTTTCTAAATAATAAATAAAAAAGCATAACAATGCGGCTATCGCAGGTATTAAACCGACAACACATTGATTTTATGTTCAAGAAGCATTGGTTGGTTCAAGGAAAGCGCGTACCTATCGATACTGGCCTCGAGGAACATCTCAAAGCTAAAGGCATCAAAGTTGAAGATGCCCTCGAATTCGTTAAAGAGGAGCCTGAAATACGAGAACGGTAACATGCTTCCTACACCATAATCCTTTTTTTAATACTCATCGTTCATTTGAACTATCCGCAGCTTTGTAACTTACTCAAACAGATACTTTATATGGTTACAGAATTGATATAGTAGGACCTTATGAACGTCCTATTCCATTGGATCAAAACCACCCTGACTACAAACAACAGCCGTGCTATACTTTAAAAAGTACAAATGTACTCCTAGAGGGATTGGCTCAAGCCCAGGTGCTAACAAAGACAATAGTAGCTGAGAATAAACTCCCGCCTAGTATTGAGGAGCTAGCACAAATGCCGGCGCCATCAGCCATTCATGAAAATATTAAAAAGGCCATTTTATCTGCTAATGTATTTGATTGTGAACAAAAAAAGTTGCCTAAGATTAAGGATACAGAAAGACCAGCCTTTAACTTCCCTAGGATTTTAGGAATCACAGATAGAAGAAGAAAGTAAGTATGCACATCTGTAATAATCTAATACACACATGACTTATCCATATCCAACTTCTTTTTCTCTATTATTTCTGTACTACTCTATCCTATTACATTGTATAAAGGGCTAGTATCCACAACACATAAGTGATATGCACATATTTTTCGTGTGGAAATCTATACTATAACACATACTAACACACACACACTTTTTTTCAGTGAAATTCTTTCAAACAAGTTGCTACAGCTTGTGGAAAAGAGCAGTGACAGTGAAGCAACTCTGTCTAAGTATGTCCTAAATGATGTTGAAAGCCATAGTGTATTTGAAAAGGAAGATGATTTAATCAAATTCCAAGACATTTCTCATATTCTCGTGACCAGCAACAAACCTGTGAAGCATGAAGTAGAGAAAGATGTTCCCTTTACTAAAATACCGGATCTGTATCCTGTGAAACACACTGTTACATTGCCACCAGAGCACTTCTATGAAATGACTAGCAAATATCGTAAGTACTTACCATAATCAATAGCTCCAACTAAAAATAATGTTGATTCCTAAAAACTGTATATATATTGTGCTACAAATTTGATAGAAATAGCAAAAAGCTAGCTAATTTAGCTTTTTTCTTCCTTTGCGAGTTTACAAATTGCTTGAAGCCTGCCTCCCTTATGTATTATATTTGTCACAAAGCAACCAAAATGCATTATTTTAAAAGTGGAACCATGTCTTTTTAACCAAATTCAAAAAAAAAAAGAGGAGGCTCTCAATTCAGATGTTTGTAAAAAATTTTTAACTATGATCTTATCAAACACCTTGCATTCTAGCTATCCGTCCAAGTGTCAGCATGAGACATCCTCACACAACCTGGCTGCACTACAACCAGACTGAAGTGAACAACATCTATGAGACACCAGTCACTGAGCAGCAGATCCTCGGGAGATCACTGACACACGCTTTCACTGTGGCCAGCGCCTATGCCAAGCAGTTGCATGGGGTATGTAACATTATGCTGAGAAACTAAAACAGAGTGATAAGGACCAAAACTGTGAATAATATTGTTTCACTGAATTAATATTATATTGATATAGTCTCTTTAAAACATAGAATTATCATATTAATTCAACACAAGTTCCTTTCAAAGTTTTGTCTCAATTCACCCTTTCAAGGGATGCATCTGTATACACCCTATTTTACTCTATACTGAATTTACTTCCTATTACATTTGCATAGGAATAAATAAACACAAAAATTATGCAGATTATTAGCAATGAATTCTTTAAGAACGGAAATCACTGTCGGCAACATACTTAGATCAATGATCCAGGGTAGAAGGTAATGACCTACACTGACCTGTGTAATGAGGCCAATGTATAAAATGGACAGAAGATGAATAACACATAATTTAATCATCCTTTTCTCCAAATATTTAATTTTTACAAGTTACTAATAAATATATTGTATGTTTATCTCACAGGAGGATGTAAAGGACCTACCAGAGCCAATATACATAAATTGTATACAAACAGATGGTCAAAAATATCATTTTGGTGTGTTGGAATTGAATACACTTAATGTGGATGGTACAGAAGGTACCAAGAATGTCTGGTACTGCAAGAACAACTTACAGCTGTATGGCTCAAGTCGCTACTTTAGTGGCATGCCTGTCTTAGAAAACTATAATAACAAAGTATATGGATACATAAATGCTTTATATAACTGTTAAGCCACCAAGTTATCTATTAGTGTAGTATAATTATATTATTGATATTGTAAAAAAATGGTTTTTATTTCATCACAACACTCTCACAGTTTTTATTAAAACTTCAATCATATTTATTCAAAGTCTCTGTTATACTTTACTTCTAATATAAAACAACAAAACTATGGAGTACGTGATAAGAAAGCAAAGTATGATTGTAATGTATTCATGTGAATATCCCATTATATTTACAAGAACATAAATACATTTATTTCAGATTAGAATAGATAATGCTTACACATACCGAAACACTTTGTACATTAAATAATAGTACATAAGGAAATCGAAACAAAAAATATTTAAACAAGCTCATTTATCCATCGCGAATTTTTGCAATCGACGTCTTCTTAGTTCGTCGGCCGCCTCCACATCAGTCTTGTCTCTGAAATTGAAAGGTTCTGACGTTAACTTAAGGTTTATTTTGCTTCACTAGACAAAATAATCACCATAACTTAGGTGTAACATTTGTGTAGGTCTATAACAACTTATGTCCTTTTCCATACATCCAAATGATCAAAGCAAAATCGTAAAGGATGTTTGCACAGTAACTTAGATGAGTTTCGCTGATCTATTTCAGGAATCGTTAATGGACAATATAAATTGAAAATTTGTTCATTGCTGTACTTTTTTCACTTAGTCCGGCTGTTCACGACTGTCCAAGTGTTTTTTCACTTAGTCCTGTCCCACTATTGGGCCTCCCCCAATTTCTTCTATGATCTCTTCCCAGGCTGCTTCAAACCAGCCCTGGTTATATACGTCTAGGTCGTCGCTCCATCTCTTTCTGGGCCAGCTTCAGCGGCGCCGTCCAACTCTCAACACGCATTGTGTGGAGACTTGTCCAACGGTATTATTGCAGAGTTGATGTGACCCGCCTAATAGTATTTCAGCCTGGCTGCTTTCTTGCCAACATCCATTGAGAAATCATATAAACATCGTGAAACAAACCCTATAGTCGTTTATTATTTTGGGACAATCCTGCTTCAGTATTCTCGAACCAAATCAAGCCAGAATCAACAAAAAACCGGCGACGAATAAAAAAGCGCTCAAGGCAAGAGGCAATGAAGCCCGCGAGTTTAATGCAATTTAACTGTTTTACAACCCTAAGGTCTACTCATTAAGGTTAAGTTAAAAATAACAGAGTTTATATGTTACCTATTAGTGTCTATAGGGGTCGTGGTATCGGGTTGCATGGGACTCGGGTCGTCCGTGACGATGGTTTTGCTGGTGGAGGGCATTGGAGATGGTTGCATGTAGCTCGAAGTGGTTGGTACCACATCCGGCTCCGTCTTCACTTGAGACGTTGTCGGTGATGGGACCTCCTTATTCAGCTCTTCTATTCTTCTGTAAAGTATAGTATAACATTGTTTTTTATGGTACAGTTAATCATGATGCTATAATTAAGTATACAGAGTTTCGCAAGATGTTATAGATGGCCAAATCCGAAATTACTAGGAATGGTGTAAATAAATACTCAAGAGGCCTGAATTTATAAAAAAAAACCGGCCAAGTGCGAGTCGGACTCGCCTTTAAAGGGTTCCGTAGCAGCAAGTAACATTATATAAAAGTTGGTTGTAACTTTGAAAGATAAATTGCGGTTTACGATTTATGACGTATTAAAAAAAATGTAAGTTGGTACGCACAATATTGAGTGATTTACCATGTTATTTTAATATCATGGACTTCTTATAGGTTTTCCTATAATCTATAAGGAGAAAACTAATTTCTGTATTTTTTTCAAAATTTTAGGTTCAGTATTTTCGGAGATAAGGGGGGGGGAATGGTCAATTTTCGTCTATTTTCTTGAATAACTTGGAAACTATTTATTTTAAAATTACAAAAAAATACATTTAAGATCTTCTCAACAAGACCTTTCATTTGATATGCCACACGATGCAGTTTTCAGATTTTTTTTTTTTAATTTTCCCCTTCCCCCCCAAATATGACCCCCCATATACAGATTTCATCTGCTCACGTCACACCTCTGTGTTTGGGTCACAGGAATTGATATGTGTACCAAATTTCAACTTAATCGGTCTAATAGATTCGGAGATAATTGACTGTAAGCGACGGACGGACAGACACATGAGTGATCCTATAAGGGTTCCGTTTTCGTATTCAGACGTACGGAACCCTAAAAACAGTATAATTATTTTCAAAATCATCGAAAATCCTCAAAGTAAAACTAACTCTTCATTAGAGTTTCGTTGATGTATTTTTACTACATTTATAAGAAAATGTGTTCATATCATTGGCATCACAGCACTTGCGACAATGCTGAAAAATCTAAATCACAAAACAAAGTATAAACATGGGAAATATCTTGCTGTAACTTCTCATAATAGTATTAGTGACCATGTCAGTTTTAAACTTGTTTAACCTTTTAAGCGCTTGGCTAAATATCAATTGCCGTGCCCCTAGCGCCCGGCTACGAATCGTGTTTTCCTCTTCTCCTCTCTTTCTGCTCCTTTTAAGCTTCGATTTGTAAAATATCATGGTGTAAAATAAAAAGTATTCTATCTGTCTGTCTACATAAATAGAGAGATATAGAAAAGATGCAATACAATCGAAGAAAACAACAAAAATCGTGAATATTCTCTGTCGGATAAATACGACACGGGCGATAGGGGCAGGGAAATGTTTGTCGTATATATACGAGTCTGGCGGTTAAAGAGTTAAAGAATAATAACTTACGTTTCCGTTTGAGTAGACACATTGGCGTTGTTCTGCGGCAGATTAGCGACGACTGTGGAGTACTGCTGCATGAGCAGTACGGACGCGTCCAGCATGGCTTGAATTTCTCGCAATAACTTGAAAAGTAAACATTATGTGAGTTGAATATCAATCCTTGATTCATGAGGTATTTAGGAAAGGAAGGATGAAAAAAAAGTCGTAAAAATAACGTAAAGCTATTGCGTTTTTTATGGAAGGGTGGTGCACCCAGACTTCATGTTTGGTCCCAATGTAATGACTTACTTTGCCCCATGCTCTATGTAATGGGGCGAGCTTATTGTCTAAGTTGTTTTTTATATAGTGAAATCCAATAAGAACCTTCTGGAAGCATTCCGTTATTGAATGAAGTGAGAAAACTATCATTACCTGTAGTCGAGCCTCAATATTCCTGCGCTCGTTGCCCTCCATTCGTTGCAGCTCGGCGGTGGTGAGGTTGGCGAGGGAGGCGGGGCGCGGCGGCGGGGGAGGCGGCATGCCCCATGCCATCATGGCTGTATCATAGACAATCATCATATTAACATTAAATACTGTGTGCTGTTACAAAGTTATAGAAAACGATACCTAAATGACAAGAATAAGTGAATTACGCTTTTAAAATATTACAAATGAACTTTTCTTGTCCGTGAAGCGGGTTTTCTGTGAATAGGTAATACTCGAATGTGTAATGCCGTCGCATATTGCGATTAGTGAAATTTCGCGTGCAAACGCGCTTTTGTTAGATCAACCTGTACCTGTGCTTTAAATCAATTCTGTAAGGGTATGATTTAAGCTGTCACCAATTTAATTCATTTTGTGTTTCTTAAATAATAGGGTTTGCCCTCAAAATAGTAGATTTGTCACCAAAATGTAGTCACCATACAATATAAAATCAATTCCACAATAAATTACCGAAAATCATGGAGATATGGGGTCAAGTACCAAATAAATGGTTTTGTATGTATTATAATAGGTTTGTCCTAATAGTATTTAAGCAAACTAATTTAAAGAGATCACCAATAAATCATCCAAACTAATATTATAAATGCGAAAGCAACTCTGTCTGTCTGTCTGTCTGTCTTTTCTTCACGCCTAAACTACTGAACCGATTTGTGTGAAATTTGGTACAGACATAGTTTGGAACTTGAGAAAGGACATAGTATAGTTTTTAACCGACTTCAAAAAAAGGAGGAGCTTATCAATTTTATGTTTGTTACCGCATTACGACCGACTGGGTGAACTGATTTTCATGATTCTTTTTTTGTTTGAAAGCTGGTGCTTCCCGTGTGGTCCCATTGTCACCAAATCAGGATCTGATGATTGGATCTTGGAGAAATCGAGAGCAACCCTCAAATTTTATAGGCTCACGCATCGTTTTTCGTAATTTAAGTACTTGCGTATGGTAATCATCATCTTATGTAGCTGAACTGATGATGGAAGGTACAACTCCTTAACAGTAGTTTGTTACCGAATAACGACCGACTGGGTGAACCGATTTTCATGATTCTTTTTTTGTTTGAAAGCTGGTGCTTCCCGTGTGGTCCCATTGTAAACAAATCAGGATCTGATGATTGGATCTTGGAGAAATCGGGGGCAACCCTCAAATTTTATAGGCCCACGCATCGTTTTTCGTAAATTTTATGAAGTAATTTAAGTACTTGCGTATGGTTAGTATAAATATAGCACAATATATAAACTAATATATCATGTACAGATATAGAACACGGCACCTAGTTAAGTTCATCTGACAAAATCTTAACGGCGCGGGTGCGGCCGCAATTAATTTCAGTTGGGCTGCGGTCTATCATCATCTTATGTAGCTGAGCTGATGATGAAAGGTACAACTCCTTAACAGTAAGGAGTAGGCATCGACTGATTCATTGTTCGCATATCTCCGGAACTTCACGTCCGATTTAATTTTTTTTTTGTGCTAGGTATCGTTCAACTTAGGGAATACTGCAAGTTTCATCAAAATCGGTTCAGTAGTTTTTGAGATAGGGAATTTTATTAGCTTATTGTGTACATGAGGGATGTTATTACCAGTGCTACGGTTTACGTACCGGGTTCACGGTAATTCGTAAGTACCGCGACCCCAGCAGGCTTTGGCCCTTTAAAATAATGAGCACTTCGAAAGGAATTCAGATAATTCCACCTTCAAGAGATTCCCTCTAAATATTAGGATCAAAGATTGTATGGAAACTAATTTTGAAGTTAGAAATCTGGGATGTACGATGTGAAGTTACAAAAAAAAATATATATATATATTAAAAAAATGTCAGAGGCAGACCAAATTACTACGCGAGCGAAGCCGCGGGCAAAAGCTAGTATATTATATCACTAGAAAATTTCATGAAAGTCTAAAAATGTAGGGTGGTCGTTACTGTTCACCACCCAACGGGGAAGCTAGACGGAGCTCCGCTTCGCGGGGCTCCTATTTCCGCGTGCAAGGTTTAAAGTAACCTATCACGAATGGGATGGCGGGGTCTTTCAGACCCCGCCATCCCCTTCGAACCTAACCTGTCAGTGTCGGGGTGCCCCGAGTCCCGAGCTCGCTCCGCTCGCTCTACGATCCCTAATACTCCAAACAAAAACTTGCATCTCGCTGCCCGCGCCGCGCATCGTATGATCGTACCTACAACCAACCTACAACCCATTTGTTGAGGCCCGAAAGCGCGCCAATTTGTCTCCCTTCCCTTCCTCTTCCCTTCGAACATATTTTCATTAAAATTATAAACGGATGTATTAAATTGGTAACGAATACATTATTTTAATAACTGAACGAAATAAAATGTAACTACTGTATTGGTGACAAAATAACAAATAAAAAGGAGTCGCAGTCAGGGATCGATTAATCGATTTATTTGGTGACAGATCTACCATTTTGAGCACCAAGCTATTATTTAAGTAATAAAACTATTATTATAAGAACGAAGTTTATATTCATGTAATGCACTCCAATTTTATTGGTAATCCATCTCATATTTTACACATTATATTAACAATAATTTGGTAATTCATACCTGGGAACACTCTTTGTTTATCTGAGAACGAAAATATTTCGTGGCGATAGATCTATTTATTAGGTGATACAACTTGATGAAAAATATAAATTTTGGTGACAAAAAATATAGTTCCCATTCTGTAATACATAATATGTATACATTTTTAACCATGTTCGTTCAGGCTAAGCTAATGTAATGGTACTCACCAGGGTTGGGCAATATTTGAATTACTTGTAATTAAAATACGTAATTGAAATACAAATACGTATTTGGTATTTGTATTTCAATTACTTCCTTAAAATGTAATTTGTAATTCGTATTTCAAATACCTGACGACGAAGTATTTTGTAATTAGTATTTCAAATACTTGAGGCTTCAAAATACATTTTAACATTAAAATACATTTAAACTTCATTTAGCGATCGTGAGTGTCAAAGTGTGAGTGCGAGGCGAGAGTGCAATGATGGTAAAGCAGCTATTAGAGTTGGCAACATTGCACTTGTTATTTAAGCTGAACGTTTTTGAACGAAATTGGCCAACAAAACGCAAAAAAATGTGTAGCCTTTTAGCCACTACAGATATGAATAGAACTAGAATACTTGGAGGAATTCATTGAAGTATTGAAACCAATTGCTATAGCTCTAGATTACATTCAGGGCAACAATTATTGTTACTATGGCAAACTTCTGCCTACTTTAATGTCTCTTAGAACCAGATTAGATCGACTGCAGGATAGCAATTTGAGGCATTTTACTCTCACTGTACCACAACTAAAAGGGAGCTTGGAAAAAAGATTTGAGACTTGAAAGAGCCATATTGGCGTCATGCTACCACCCTCGTTATAAAATGCGTTGGTTACCAGAAAGCATCACAGTAGAGGAGAGGCAAAGATTTCAAAATCTTGCCATTCATGCCTTAGAGACAAGTTACAAAAAGCATGAAATAATAGCTGGAAGCAGCAGGAGTAGCACCACTAGTAAAGAAGATGATGAATTTATTGTTTTTGAGAACAGAGACAGTGATCAACCACAGACATCTAAAATGGAGTTAGAATTGGTCAGCTTCCTAAATGATAGAAGCAAAGAGCTTTCAATTCTTGATCGCTATCCAAATATAAAAAATGTGTTCATACAATTTAACACAGGTTTGTGCTCATCAGGACCTGTAGAAAGATTGTTTTCTTTGGCAGGTTTTATTCATTTTCCAACAAGAGGCTGTATATCTGACAGTACATTTAAAAATCTAGTGTTCATGAAAGGAAACTCTGGTTTTATTGATTAATTAATTTCTATTGATTATATTCTGTATATTATAGATTCTTGTTTTCCTCAACTTTTCAGCCCATTCTGGTCTAGATTACTTATTTTTAACTGACTGAAATAAAAGGAGGAGGTTCTCAATTCGGATGTTTGTATTTTTTTGTTTGTTTGCGCATAAGGGTCGACTCACACCAAAAGAGCGGCGAAGGGCAACGAAGCGGAGCGCAGTTTCAGTGTCATATGAATTTTAACTTTATTTTCATTAAAATAAAATTTATTATCGCATGAGAAACTCGAACGAGTCGCGGGAATGCCCGCGGAGCCGCAGGAATTCCGGGGAATTCCATAAACGTAGCCGTGCTACTGCGTGAGAAGTCGCGGGAATTCCTGAGAATGTTCGAGCAGTCGCGAGCGGCCGCTGGCAATAACCCGCCCCTCGCGCCCGCTCCCCGCGCGCGTCTCGTTGTTTCGCGGGTGGGCTCGAGAAGGCGCGCGGATTCCCGCGACCGCTCGAGGAGTCGCTGGAATGCTCGAGAAGTCGCTGGAATGCTCGAGAAGTCGCGGGACTCCGTAACTCCGCGCTTCGCTGCCCTTCGCCGCTCTTTTGGTGTGAGTCGACCCTAACTCCGTCGCTTGCAAACCGATTTGAAAAATTCTTTTTTTGTTGAAAAGGGTTTACTTTCCAAATGGTGTCTTATAAAACTTTATCGAAATCGGAAAAGCGGTTTTTGAAAAATCAACAAAATTAAAATTTCATTCACTTGGTTCAGCATTTTTTATGTTATGAATGAGCATTTTTCGCTTATTCTTTACGTGAACGATGTTACTACGACCGATAATAACATAGTCCAAGTAGACAAAGATTTCTATTAATTTTCTAATTCTAGTGCACATGTAAGAAAATTAGGTATTGACAAGAATTTGGGTTAAATTTTTGAACTAACAAAGGGTTAAAATGTTGGTTATTTTGTTTTTAAGTCATTCGTCATTCATTGTCTGATGAGTTTTTGAAGGCGGGATTTTTTTTAGTTTTAGTAATCATGTCATTTGTATTTTGTATTTCAATTAAAAATGGCTAAAATACTGTATTTTGTATTTTATATTTCAAATACCTTACCTGAAGATATTTTGTATTTTGCATTTTAATTACTTGCGATACTGTATTTTGTAATTTGTATTTCAATTAAAGCAAAGCATGTATTTTGCCCAGCCCTGGTACTCACGAGGTGGAGGTGGCATGTTCGGGAAGGGCGGTGGCACGGGACCAGGCGGGACGGGGGCGGCGGCGGCATGCGGCGCGTGCGGCGCCAGGCCGGGCACGGGCGCGGCCGCCGGCACCGGGCCGGCCGGGCCGCCCGCGTCCGGCGCCGGCGCACGCAGCACGTTCAGCCGGCACGTCGGACACGTCTGCTGCCGCTGGAACCACAGCCGCAGACACGCCGCGTGGAATATGTGGTTGCACGGCAACTTCTTTGCACCTGTAAATTTTGTTGCTGGTCAGACATAAAACATAGACATAAAGAATGGACTGATGAGTTCAGAAAGAGGGAAAACGCGGTTAACAGATATATTCAACTACCAGCGACGCAGTAAGTTTGTCTCCTTCACAATTTTCTGCCTGTATTTAGTTTACAGCTAGATATCCCTATTAAACTGTCCATTCACTATGTTTATGGACACAAACTAAGGTAAACGTGTTTAAAGGGCGAATGTCTTGCACAACTTTAAGTCACTATTGATTCAAACTGACAATTTCTCGATATAATATAGTGGTATAACTATTAGAATATGAATGATTTATGATACGAAGTCCGATAAAGGCGTCCAAATAAATGAGTCCATAATAAAATATGCATAAGAAAGTAATGACATGTTTTCGGTTTCGTGAGTATGAGAGCCACAATACAAACAAACACACGTCATCCATACTACCAGATGTTCGAGGTCGTCGTGTACGAGCTCAATTCGTTGTTAAGTCTTAATTTAATCACTGTTTCACTAACCTTGTATTTATCAACACGAATGTTAATAATTCAACAATTACTTGCAAGTACATACATCTGTAGTACATAGGTAGTAATATTATATTGTTTTTTTTTTGTGCGCATTTACTCTGGTGGCCTGCCGTGCCACGAAAATCCACCGTCTGAATCACAATTCGACTACTTTTGTACAAACCATTTTGCTTATAACTAATGCGACTGGTTAGTAGTCACACAGCTAGTCTCCAGGCAAATCGACCGAAAAATCGACCAATATAAACGCCCCTTTACGAAATATGTATATAAAAATTGTTACAATCATTTGTAAATACAGAAAGATTAAGAAAAAATGCGTGAAATCATTATGTAACAATGAAGCGTAACGTTGGTAGAAATTTTAAAAGTCACGTATTTATTTTATCAGTGTATTTAATTATCTATAAAACTTGCCTTGTAAAAAATTGAGAAACTACCATCAACATTTGCTGCGATATTGCTTCTTTAAATAAAAATAAATTAGGCGCTTATGTTTACTACCATAGACCACTATTAGAAACTTTTCGAATAGTAACCAATGTTATTTTTAAAAAAGGAACACTTTCTACTCCAAATTTAAAATAAGAAGTTGTACATACCAGTATGCATCTCCTCGCGGCAGATGATGCACTCATTGTCAGCGGCAGCAAGTTCCGCAGGCGTCGCGTCCGGATACAGCGTGTTCATATTCCGGATCGCGCGCCGCGACAGGACCACGTCATTATACGCCTTCTTGAAACTCCTGCAAAAACCATAGGGTTTGGCAAAGGTGAATAAAATTGTACACCCAAATTTCGACACTTACGTTTAAGTCCCATCAAAAAATGGGCGAGCCAATTCCGATTAAGCACAAATCGAGGCTATGTGACTGCTACTGAGAAAATTCTAATGGAGAAATCGAACTCAGCATTCGCCTTTGGAGAAATCGAACTCAGCATTCGCCCTTGGAGCTGTAGACCAGTGATGATGACTGCCTCATCTTGCAAATATGGCTGTCGTTATTATTTGTGACCCCAGCTGCGACACGACACTAGCTACACAGATAATGTTTAGGCCTGTGCTAATTAGCCATTTTATAAAATTCATTAATGAATACACAAACAGACGACTTTTCCGTTTTCTAACTGCAAAAAAGTCAGTATTTAATATATATAAATCAGTTAGAATACGACATAAATCAGGTATCTTTAGAACTTCCAGTTTGTGCTTTTACATTATCCTCCTAAAAGGTTTGAACAGTTTTCATGATAATAATATGGCCTGGTAGGTGAAGCTGTTGTTGATACTCCAGCAATTATAAATATATTTTTAATTATCTTATTAAATGATATAAAATTGTTAAAGTAGTAGTTGTAGTAATATCTTATTCTAAATTGAACATGAAGACTACTAGTCCTCTAAATGCATCCAAATAGGCCGGTCAATAAAGCTCAGAGACTGCTTTTCACATTATGATGACAAAATAGTATATTGGTTTTCAGTACAACATTTAAAGATAATTAAGTTCTTGCCTTTTTTTATTAATTTAATGATGTGCAATAAGGTAAAATGTAATCGTCTCATTTCTTTTTTATTAATGTTAAAGCAAATAAAATTCTGATTCTGGTTCAGAATTTCTTGTGTTGAATTTGGGAGTATGTCTACAATACAACCAAAATTTATCAATTCTACAATGACCACTTTAAATGTTTAGTGCCTATTTCACTTGCATTTTAAAACATGGTGCATGATGGCCAGCGGCTCTACATACTAAGTAATTGCTTTATCAGTTAGCTTATATAATCATGATTACATGTATTATCTCACCTCATAGTTTCATACATTGGTCGGAATGCAAAGAGTGGCAATGTGTAGATCCTGACCATAACCGCCACAAAGCCAATGTAAAGCATCACTTTTAAGAAGTTGATAGCCAACTCTGTGTACAGCAGAACTGCAGCTTTGCTTTCCCAAGGGGCTTCCCAGCGTGAGTCAATGGCATGGAGAAGGTACTAGAGAAAAACAATAGTAATTATTATGCAATTCTATTACTTTGTAACCTACAAAAATTGAATTAAAATTCAAGGTCAGCAATGACAAAAACAAATTATTGCATAAACAAAAATTATTGAAAGATATCAATACTGTCACATCACTTTCCAAATATTCACCTTATGTGACTACAAAATTACCTCAAATACAGTTTTCATGAAATTAGGATAGGTGTTTGTGACTCAATTAGACCAAAACGGCTGAATGGATTAGTATGAAATTTGAAACAGAGATACATTATAGTCTTGAATAACACATAAGGTATTGTTAATCCCAGTATAAAGTACCTGTGGAATTATTTAAACAATACAGGCATAACTAAAAGCATAAGAAAAAAAAACTGCTAGCAAAAGCTAGTATTTGATATAAAAGTAGTAGAAAATAAAACTCACCTTGATCAGTATATTCACAATCATTATTATCAAAATACTGTACTCAAAGCCAAAGACTAGTTGAACTGAGGGTCCTTTAGAGGCAGTGAACTGGTATGCATGGTGGATGAAGTAGAAGTCTGCGTGAGCAAGCAGCATCAGCAGCGTCAATATCCTCACGTGAAACAGTAAGCCTATAACTGGGCTCCTCTCCATCTGGGTAAAATAAAACATGTGTTGTCATAAACATACAGTTCATTTTCGTTTGTTGTTTAGGTGCCTTTAGTTTGAATTTTAAAATCTGAGAGATTTAATTGTACTGTATCTTAAAATGTAAATTAATCATTGCTATCACTTTAATAGCTGATTATATTGAAAGTGGAATGGGTGTGTCAATTAAGTTTGTTTGTATGTTGTTGCAACAGGTATGTTTAATATTTGTCACTGAAATATTTTCTTGCTTTATATTGTTTTGCAGATGCTCTCATACATAATAATCATTTTCTGAATAAGCAATTGATTCTAAAATATTTTTCTTACAAATTCAAGATTTTTTGCAAATTGGTATGAATAAAACTATGCTTAGTTTCACCAAAAAAAGAGAAGTCTGTTATGATACAAATGGTATCATATAATGAGCTCACATTTTTCTGGCACCAAACAGGAACCAAAAGTTAATTACTGCTTAATTACTAACTATAATTAGTTTCTTTGTATGACATTATTAATAGAAACCATTACTTACATAGTCAACTCTGTCTTCAGCCAGCCAATGGAATGCTTTCAGGAACAATAGCAGGGTGAACAGCGCAATAAACTTTGGATTAAAATCATCTCTGAACACAGTAAATGCCAAACAGGTCTCTGTAATGGCATACCAAGATCTCTCTATCAAATGCTGAAATACAAACAATGTATATATTAAGTATTGCCTTTTTATACCTACATGTCATAAGGTTAGGCAGGAAGTTCATTAATTTACCTCAAATTCTGCTGGACGAAGCTGACCAAAGAATATCTTCCTCAACAGTTTGCCTATTAGTAAAACAAGTATAAAAGCTTGCAAATACATTACCTGCAAGTAAAAGTTTGTCTTTAATGAAGAGCAACGTCACTAGAAGGTTATCTTATACGTTAATTAATGTTTTACATCATTAAATGTGTTCAAATATTGTTTAATAAAATACAATGGCGGTGCGCCCATGCACCACTCAACTTTTGGTTACAATTTATACTGTAAAGAGAATCATACTTACAGCCATGCTAGGATTGGAATTCGTTAAATAAACTATCGAAGGATAAAACTGTTTCTTCTGGTAATAGGCATTGCCGATAACCACAGTCGTAAGTCCAAGACTGATCACAGTTGCTAGTAAAGCCTTCATTTTGGTATTAGTGCGATTCGCCGCTGCACTTAAATTTTCGTATGATTTCACTAGAGAAATTTCTACGCACTCCAATATCGCGAGACTGTCAATAAATACATTTTCAAAACATCATTTCGTATCTTCGTAAAACACAAAACTATTTTTGTTTGACGTGTTCAATGTTCATTTGTGTCATTCTTGTTGCCACAGATTCCTACAAGTAAACAGATAACCATTGTTATTTGAATTTGGGTCATCAACCAATAGAAAAGCAAATAAAAGGAAAATTGTTTCGAGCTAAAATCGATTACGTGAATGTAGCTTGGTTACCTGGCAATACTACAGTACTAATGTCACATTTGTGTCAGAACACGGAAAGAGGAAGATGGATGTTGAATTTCTTGTGTTATTTTCTTAATTCTGTAGCATCTTTTACTATAAGTTGCAGTTAAATGTGTGTTAAATAGTTAAGGTAAGAAGTTTTACATGAAATTATCGGTTTAAAAGGTACTAGGGTGTTATCTTCTGTTTGCCGCGCAATCTACTTTCTTTTTTAGCATCCAACGCTTGTTGTCACTGCTTGTTATGTTTTGAACTATTCGCAATGTCAATAAAATTATTGGCTATTAATTCAAGTATTTCCGATAGCTTAGTTCTATATGTACAGTGGCTGAATACCTATACGAAATAATTGATTTTACATATATTTTTCATGAAATTTGTATTGCTCGACGACTGACCCGTATGTATTAAGTGACACAAATAAATATGAATACATGGCATTAAAGTAATAAGCAGCTTTCAATATTTATACCTTAAATACATCCTCCTATAAATTTTCTCTCCTGTTCACATAAAACCTGTCTGGTTCTGTGGCATGCAGCTGGGGTGCTCCACTTGCTTCTTCAACATAGACATAATCCAAAGACAGGAAGACTCTATCCTCAATTACATAGCCAAAGAAACTCCCAAAATAACCTTATAGAAAAAAGCTCATGTAACCGTAAATTGAGCATAGGGAAAGATTTAATAAGATCCAATACTAATTACTGTTGTAAAATCTTACAAAGCCACTAGCAATCCAGCTTGCAGATCCACTACATCATCTAAAAAGGAAGAATACAATAAGCTACCAATACTAAGTCCTTCAAGCCAAACATGGTCACACCAATTAGCACTCAGTCTCTTGCATGCAGCACATCATTGATTTCACAGATTATTCATATTTATCTTTGTTCCAGTATTGACAAGTAGTAAACCAAACAGCATCTTATAAAATGGTAAGTGAAATAATTATTTATTACTGATTTAATTGACTTTTCACTTAATTCCATTTATGTAATGTGATTTTTACTTTGTAGCAGGGTGACGACCCGCCATTTTTGCCAGTGGGTACTGACGTCAGTGCAAAGTATAAAGGTGCTTTCTGTGAAGCTAAGATAAAGAAAGTTGTTAGAAATATTAAGTGTAAGGTAAGGAAATCACTAACAATATGTTCCATGGTAAAAAGAAAATTATCTTATTAGAAAACCTATGTATATAAAAACCCAGATTTATGAATCTTAGATTATTAATTCTAAGCAATGTACCTTTTCCAACCACTAACTGAGTCATGTTCCTGGTTCTGCAAATGACCTGCCCCATTAGTGTGGACATATTTTAATTGTAACTGTTCCCTTTTAATGTGAAATCAAAAAAAAATTTAAGACAAACATTTTTTATTCTCCTTGCAGGTGACATTAAAAGCAGGTGGAGGTTCAATCACAGTGAATGATGATGTGATCAAAGGCACCCTGCGAGTTGGGAACATAGTGGAGGTGAAGCAGGATCCTAAGAAAGACCCTATGGAAGCTGTCATCACAAAAATACAAGACTGTAGCCAGTATACTGTTGGTATGTAGAATTTAGAGTAAAACCTTTTTACGCAAATTTAAAAAAAAAACACTCAACACTTTTTTCAAGAATGCTGCTGGCATAGTGTGTAGCAATAAAATAGCTCTTCATAAACTAGGAACAAGTCAAGTCAATACTTTTCACCTAAATTGCTGAAAATCTGTTTCAGTAACCCATAAGTTAAGGTGATCAGTAAATTTAAGTTTTTAAATTAAATTTAAATATTTGTTACCTTTTAGTATTTGACGACGGCGATATAACAACGTTACGACGGTCGGCGCTTTGTCTGAAGAGCGGGCGGCACTTCAACGAGAGTGAAACTTTGGACCAGCTGCCACTCACACATCCGGAACACTTCTCTACACCTGTAATAGCAGGACGGAGGGGAAGACGGGGCAGAGCACAGTATGTTTATTAAGAAAATTTAGCTGGCTACTTCCAACTCATCTTGTGTGTTGCTCATAAGAATCAATAAGGAATCATCATTATTATATTTTTTCGTTTTTAAATCATCATCCTCATGCTTTTCTTTTTATTTTGGGTTGTTGCAATGTCTTCTTCCATACACCTCAGTATGTACCTTTCATTTCATCCTGAAAGTCCATCCATTGCCGCTTTGATCTTCTTCTTATCATAAGACAGAAGTAATTCACACATTTATTTATTTGTCATGCTTATATGTCTTATAACTGGTGTTTATATACATTTAAAACATCATATTATGTATACAAATAATACCAGTTGCCTCATCTGCCTACCCCTTAGGGGAATCCAGGCGTTATATTGTTTTTTATCACCAGCGCCACTTTCTCCATCTTTCATACTCATTTGTTATTAATTTATTTTCCAATTAATTAAGGTGAAAGCACCACGGTATTCCGCGATTTTTTTTTACAAATTTTGCTATTCGCAACTTAGTGTCAGTCTGTGTCTATGTTAATGATTTTTTTATTTGCAACTTTAAAAATGTATATTTACAGAATTGAATGGAAAATTCTGTAAGTTAGCCCTTTATTTAGATTGGTTGTCGGATTATAGCATTTTCATAACTACACAAGGCTAGGTGGGGTGTGTAACCTATTTTTTCATAATCATGTATAGGTATTAGATGATTAGAACTTAGGGAAGTTTATTGAAGTTTAGTTCGTTTCGAATACGTTAAATGCATAATTTTTACAGTCGCAAATCAATAAATCGTCAACTAAAATGATACTAATCTGCAAATAGCAAAAACAGTAAATATAAATTGGCGGTCTACCGTGATGTTTGTACCTTCACATTGAACATTGTTGCGCAAGGTCTGATGAGAGCTCGGGCTCGGGCTCCGGGCGGCGCGTGAAGGCGGACGTGGAGCCGCACGTGGGGCGCGTGGTGCTGGTGGAGGCGGGGGGCGGGGCGGAGCGGCGCCGCCCGCACCAGCCCGCCTTCCCCGCGCTCGTGGTGGCGCCTACCGCGCAGATCAAGGTCAAGGAGGACTACCTCGTGCGCTCCTTCAAGGATGGCAGATAGTTAGTATACTTACCTATCAAAGGGTCTTGGTCAATTGGACGTGAGTCCAATAGAATTCGAATGTAGTCCCTCATAGCTCATAATTAGTTCTTCAACTTAAAAATTCATACTTTTCAAAAATTCAGACCTGACCGGATCTATGGTCAATGGAAAATATTGCAAATGTATTTGTATTATTATACAGCAGAAAGCAAATCGTGTTGGAAGTAATTTAATAAAACCATGCCAGCTAGTCCCTAGACTCAAGTAAAGTAGTAGAGATTCCTTGTTAAACTAGGTTTATTATTAGTTTCAATTTTGGTTGAACCTGTTTCGAAAATATACTTCGATAACTTATGTATCCTGCTTAAGTGTACGAACTATCGGCTAGCTAGAGCGTTCTCTAGAATGATCGTGAAAATATTCGTAGCGATGCTTGACTCTTCGTTGTTCAGTTCGACAAACTTAAAAAAGACGAATGCTCGATGTTTTGTTACAAGTGGATACTCAAGTCTATCGGCACCTTAATGTGAAAACGGCCGTTCTTCGGACAATAAAACAACCACACAATATTGTCACCAGTTACACGGTCCCTAAGAAGGAGGCCCGCGAGTTCCGCAAGGGCAGCGCGCCGCTGGAGTGGGCGGGAGTGGACGCGGCGCTGCAGTACCTCAACAACGCCGTGCTGCCGCCGCACTGGGACCGGGACGCGCTCTTCAACGAGCCCAGGAATACCTCCGATGATGTATGTACACCAAATAATTGAACCTCCTAATATTTTTTTTTTATGTGGAACATCTATTGCAGCTGGTCAGACGGAGTTTTGGCGTGGCAATACACACGTTTTTCATAAAAAAACGGTTTATTTTTTCACTGTGGCGTCTTTATTTTCTTTCATAAACTATGCATAATTATAATCTGTATAAAATAATTTCGATTTTCACATCTACCAGGCGTCTCGCGACGAAAGACTGTTTTACGAGTGGCAATACTCAATGGATGTCTCTTGGTGGATTAATATGGATTCTCTCAACGGATTAATATGATGGGCCTTTTTAATCGAGCCTTTGTCAGGTTGATATCTCTTTAACTTTCATCCACAGAGTTCAGATGACGAACCACGAGAGGAGAAGGACCACTTTGTGGCGCAATTGTATAAGTTCATGGACGAGCGCGGGACGCCCCTCAACAGAAACCCCACTATCGCAAACAAGGATATAGATCTTTACAGACTGTTCAAGGTAAGTTACTATAGCTAATCTTCTAAAGTAATGGTCGGCGGCGGCTGTTTGCCGTACTTCATTAATTCCAAGAATTTGATCCTTATTAGCAACACTATCGGATGGTGTAATAATACAACGTGTGATATTTTTTCCAAAATCAGCGGGTTGAATTCCTGGCTAAGTTTATTGATTTTTCTAAAATCCAATGATGCAGTTTTAGTTTTCGTCAAAATCAGTCTCAAGACTCCTTTCAGTGTTTTACGATATTCCGCACAATTCCGGAAAATTCACCCTGTATATTTATAAATATTTGAAATTATTCACTTCGTGAATGAATAATAGAAAAATAGTCAATGATAAATTGACTATGGATTAGATGTATTGCTCAAAGTGACCATTTTCGATCTATTCTCTAAGTATTCCATATTATGCATGGACTTTTTTTATATTGTGGTAAAACAATTAAATGAGCGTACAGATCTGTCAGACTATTATTTACTAAAATCCGCGGCATTCCTTGAATAGCCCTTTACGGTTGTCTGTTTAGACAATCCCGAGACCATATTATGCACGGCTTGGGTACCTGAGCATGGATGACTATACGAATTAACATTGTATAATTGTGTTTTTACCAGGTTGTGGAGAAACTTGGTGGCTACAACAGAGTGACGAACCAAAACCAGTGGAAGACCATCGCTGACAAGATGGGCTTTCATCCCGTCACCACAAGCATCACTAACCTTTGTAAACAGGCTTATAAGAAGTAAGTAGTTCAGGTTTAGAGTTTGTAAGGATATTAAAAGGGGTAATCATAAACCTAAAACGCACAGGCAGGTTCTGCATTCATTTGTGCTTATGTAAGTCGTGGAAATATTATTATCCTTAAGGCCTCGTTCATAGACACTCGGGTAGCCAGGCGCGTCACGCGGGGTGGACTGCGCGACGCCAATAGTTGCTACTTCTTGAATGCTTAATACATCGCCGTATGTTTCATTTTGCCGGCGGTCCGCGCAGTGAGTCGCGCTTCCTGACCCCACGTTTCCATGAACGAGACTTTAGAAAATCGAGTTGCGACGCGCTTCTTATGCGCTCGCGCCACAACGTTGGTCGTCTACTCTTGATCTTGTGAGTGACGAATTCAAAAATGTGATTCCGTTCTTGCGCAGGTTTCTGCACAGCTACGAGGACTTCTACCGCAAGCTGGGCGTGACGCTGGTAGCACACCCGCGAGGTGCGCGCACGCCGCCGGCCGGCCGCTCGCTAATCCGCGACCGCGACCGCCAGCCTCCCGCCGGCCCCACGCCGCCGCCCACCACGCCCACACACACCACCACCCAGGTACAGTACCACCACCCGCGATTGTGCATAGTAAACCCTATAATGCCTTTGTCAAACAGACAGCGAAAGCGAAGCATTTCCGATAGCGTGACCGAACCGATGCGAAGACGTGGCGAAGGCGTATTTGCTCTGTTTGGCGTCGTTCATAAAAAGTCAGCTAATACAACTGTCACGCCTCGGTTCGCTGCACCAAGTTTGACGTCTCGTATCGCTTCGTTATCGCTTCGGAGTCGGTCCGGTTCGCTATCGCCTGTCAGTTTGACAAAGGCTTAAATGTTGTAAGTAGAGTTTCACAGAGTCAGAGTTAGAAATTAACCCTGTTCCTTGACCGGCTGTCTTCGAAACCAGGGCTCAAGTAATACCACCTCACTAAATTGAAGCTTGTTTCCGTTGCAGCGAGGCAAAGACAAAGATTCCGACAAAAGCGAAACAGACAAGAGCGACAAAAGTGAGAAAGATGAGAAGCCGGAGAAGACAGAGAAGATGAAGGAAAAGGCTCGCAATAGTGACGAAGAAGACAGCGCCGACAACCAACCGCTTATTGTAGCTGCTCCCAAGTATGTATCACTACATAGTATAAAACAAAGTCGCTTCCCGCTGTCCGTCTGTCTGACCCTATGTATACTTAGATCTTAAAAACGGATTTTGATGCGGGCTTTTTTAAATAGATTGAGTGATTAAAGAGGAAGGTTTATATGTATAAAATATGCATAAATAGTAGAGATTGCACCCGTGCGGGTCGCTAGTATAGGATATAACTGCGTTCTTTAGAACCGCCTGTAACAACTCATTGGATTTAATATACTATGCAATTTCCGATCCCATTAATACGATTGATATATTACTTTTTTAGAAACTTTAATTTATTTTTATTCAATAAACAGAGTGGACAAAGAAAAAGAACGAGAGAAAGAGAAAGAAAAGGAAAAGGAGAAAGAAAAAGAAAAAGAGAGGGAGAAAGAGCGAGAAAAGGAAAAAGAAGAAAAATTAAAGGAAAAAGAAGATAAACTAAAAGAAAAAGAAGATAAACTAAAAGAGAAAGAAGATAAAATGAAGGAAAAAGAAGAGAAAATAAAAGAAAAAGAAGATAAACAAAAGGAAAAAGAAGAAAAACTGAAAGAGAAAGAAAAGGAGAAACAACAACAAAACGAGAAGGAAAAAGAAAAGGAGAAAGATAGTCAAAAGGACAAAGAAAAAGACAAAAGCTCAGCGTCTACCAGCACTAGTGAGGAAAAGGAAAAGGTGGTGGTTAAACCCAGGTCGCAGTCCAAAGGACGCACTATCACGCCTGTCAGGACAGAAGGACATGATAAAAGGACTCCTAAGAGACGCCCCATGTCTTCTAAGAGTAAGTACATAAAAAAAACCGCATGTTTTTGTGCGTGCACGCATTATAAGTGGACTCGTTATTTGTGTGCGCACATTCAACAGTGAAAATGTTCGCGAACAAAAGTTACTCACAGCCTTGCCGGTGGTTACAGAGGTCAATGTGATAAGATCTTAGTACGCGCACTACAAAATGTTCGCTAACTAATGTGCCGCACACTATTTTAGTGGAATAGGCTATTTTACTTTTGTTACGTAAAACAAAATTGACGACGATATAACGCTTCTAAAAATCACAAAACGTCACTATGTCGGTACAATTTGACAAGCGTTATGACGTCACAAGCCCCCACTCCTGAATTTGGAAGAGTTTCATCTTTGTTAATATTCATTGATTTAAAAAAACAACAAAAAATAAACATTATGTCCCTGTGACGGACTAAACAGATTTTCAATTTATTTATGCAGTAAAATACCCTATTGTACCATAAAGTTAGATACAGAATCGCTGTCAGTCCTGTGACCTAACTGTACTGACGACACTCATGTTATTTCAGGTGAAGGTATGAGTGCGGGCACATCGCGAGCGTCACGACGACCGCACGCCTCAACAGACAGCGACAGCTCTGGCCGGGCTTCCAGGTAAATTGTTACTTTATAATTACCTAGTAATTTATATATTGGTTATGAGTATTTTATGTCTGTGTTCTGGATATTGTCCTGTTTTGTATGTTCTCTTGCTTCGTATACACGACTACACATCAAGCCAAACAAAACCAGTTTATCGAGGTATCTCTTTATTGTATGATTATTTCGCACAATCGACGGTCAGCTTACACTGGTTTTGATGTTGAACGTATGCGCAGCGCAGACGCAGAAAATTTCGTTGTAGTTTCGTTATAAGATTCATTGAACACCTATGTTGGAGAAACGCAAAGTAAGAAGTGTGAAGGGGCTCTAATGACTAATTACAAAATAGAAAACATCTTTTAGTACCATCTTATTGATTATAATAGAACCAAGAACTGTTACATTGCTGTGTAAGTTGAAATAGTATCAAAAAATAAAAATTCTTTATTTTGCTCTAGTATTTGTTTAAAGTGACAATAAATAAAAGACTGTGTATTAGTAGAATATATGAATATAATGTGTAGATGTGGACCTATAAAGAAGATGCAGAGTCGTCGCAGTCAGAGCGCGAACTCAGCGAGCAGTGGCAACACGATTGCTTCCAACAGCAGCAAACGACCGCGGAAGAGGAAGAACACAGAGTAAGTCACTGTAAAAAGTAACAAAACAATAAGAAATATTTTAAAAGATTTTCCTTAAGAAGCTAATAATCTGAACAGTTCACCTAATTTTCAACGTTAATAAGTTTGTATTAGAAAATAAATAAATATTCCACAACTATCACACAACGCCATCTAGTCCCAAGCTAAGCAGAGCTTGTGTTATGGGTACTAGACAACTGATAAACATACTTATATATTTCTAAATACATACATATTATAGATAAATTACACCCAGACACAGAACAAATTATCGTGTTCATCACACAAACATTTGTCCTGGGTGGGAATCGAACCCACAACCTCCGGCATAGCAATCAGGGTCACTAACCACTAGACCAACAGGCCTGTCAAAATGGAACATAGTATTCACAATTGTCCTTAGAAACTCGTAGTGCCACTTACTTTTTTGCTTTGTAAATTGTTGGTTTTCAAAAATTTACATTTATCAATTTGTTTGTTCAAATTAATTGTTCATTCAATTTTCAACAGTAATTTTATTGCATTTATTTAACCAGAAAACAAACCACTTCCCATTTAGTTGGTAATTTTTCGTACTTATAGCAATTATTAAATTCATTAGGAGTATTTTCGTCTCTTTATTAAAAATTATAATTTAAAAACGCCTTTTACAGCCATTACTGCATCAAATTCATAGGAGATTCTCTGCCTTACTGCAACGTTTCCCATTTGCCGGGTCGCGACCCCGTACTGGGTCTTCAAAGTAGAATATCGGATCGCGGAACTTTTTCTTATAAAATGTGTATTATTTTATCTGTGTAGAATGTACGGGAAACACTGCCTTACTGTATTAAAAAAAGTACTTTTTAAAGAAGTTCCTTAAACTTGTTGCAGGACATCAATAAATGAACCAACACCGAGATCTGGAGTGTCAAATGTCAAAGCTCAAGTGGGGGACAAACTGAAAGTGTACTATGGACCTACCCAGTCCGAATCTAAGGTAAAAGTACGAAGCAAACAATTTTATTTTAATTATTTTAATTTTGTTACAATCATATTTTATTATATGAATCAAATACATCAACCTATTTGTCAAGTTTATTTAATAAATTTTAAACATAAAAGAAAGTTGAAAATTTTAAAAAGAAGAGTTTTTAATTTGTTGTTTAAGTATTTTTCAATTTTCGAAACTGGCATACATACGTTGGGACAAGAGATGTACGACGAGATTCAGCGGTTGTAATCGTTTTCCTTAACATGAGGAACCTGCGACAGAGATAAGAACCTGTAACAGTGCGATAGAGATAGCGCTCTACGAAGCCGAAACTAGCCGTTAAATTTTTTCAAAAGACAGATTTGCAATTTTATCGACATTACCTGTGATTATGTTTGCTTGTTACACAGGTGACGTACGAGGCGAAGGTGATCGACAAGTCGGCGACGGGTGACTTGCTGCGCGTGCACTACACGGGCTGGAACACGCGCTACGACGAGTGGATCAAGCCGCAGCGTATCGCACTCAACGTCACACAGCACGAGCAGCGCAACAAGAAGGTACACCTCTACAACAAACACCGACTGTGGACATTTTCGGGAAACTTCGTCAATGTTCGGAAATATGAATGCGCTCATTGTAAACTAACTTCGGATTTTATCGTCAGTCTTGGAAAACACGAATGCCTGATAAAGGCGAAACAGCGAATTCGGCGTGCTTACTTACTATGAAAAGATATGTTAATCGTCACACACAACACGCCATACTAACGCCTGCGTTTAGCGGGAAGACGCACGCCGAACTAAATGTTTGCCACATCCTTTAGAGTGCATTCTATATAAGCCTTAAAATCTACACAATATATTAATGAAATAATACGCTTTCAAAGCTAAATTAAGAAAAAAATAAGATTAAGGACTCTTTGTATTGCCACTGATGTGAAGGGTTTGTCTTCCACAATGTTTTCTATAACACTATAATTATGTTATTACATTTTCAGGGCTCTGCCATGAGTCGGCGAGCCAGAAGCAAGAGGACAGAAGGTATGCAGTACTAATTAATGTCGATTACATCGCCCTATATCTGTGAATATTGTTTTAACATTTTAAATTTCACGCAGAGTCATCAGCAAGATCGGATTCAGACAGCGACTCGGAAAGTGACGACGATGTAAAAAGACTGCCTAAAAAGTCAGATGACAAGTCGAGTTCAAAAAGTACGTACCCAGGGTACTTAATATTAGAGTTCTCTCCTTTAGTCGCCTGATATGTTTTACTCAACAATTTCGCTTGTCCACAGCCCCTTCAAGGTCTAAAGATGTGAAATCAAGTGATAGCAGCAGTTCCAGCAAACCCCGCAAGAGGCCGGTGCGGACCGTGTCCACACCCACATCTGTGTCCCCGCCCAAGAAGACACGCCCCAACGCAGGCCACCAAGGCCGCGACTACGACCTTAACGAGATCCGCTCCGAGCTCAAGGGACTACACACCGTCAAACAAGAGCCCGAAGACGCTAAGCCGGAAGCAGACAAGGAGGCCCCTCCCCCCTCCGCCCCTGGAGCGCCCCAGACCGAGCCCATGCAGCAAGACAAACAAGCCGAAGATGTATATGAGTTCAAAGAACCGGAACCCTTCGAACTTGAACTTCACGACGAAAAGAAAAAGCGTACTCATCGTATTTTCGACGACATATCACCTAGCAAATATACATCCACTCTGTCCAAGTCGTTGAGTGAAGAAATCTCAGAAGACCCAATGCGACCGAGGGCGTCTTCCCTCAGATCTCCTTCCTTATCGCCTTTCAGAGATTTCGGCGCGGGCCGGGACGCCAGCCGCCAGAGTCCCGAGGACGACTCCAAGGACGGACTTTTCTCACTCGACGATGACTCATTCCCGGGTGACGGCAGCTCAGGACCCACCTTTGAAGGTTTCACACCGGCTAAAAATCAAGAAACATACTCTAAAAAGAGTAAAGTGTCAAAGTTGAGAGAACTTATAGATGACTCCCCTGACAGTCCAGCGGACGATGAGCAGTCGTCCGATGATGAGCCAGAAGATATTACGATAAAAGTGGAGGCAAGAGAACCGACCCCAGTGTTACCAGTCATTGAAGAACCTAAGACTCCAGAAACTCCTGTAAAAGACGAACCAAAGGAACCGGAACCTGTGGAACCCGTTAAAGAACTAGTAGTTGAAGTGAAAGAACAGGTTGAAGACGTCATTCCCGAACCACCCAAAACTCCACCACCACAGAAGAAAACAGATCCTGCACCTATTAAAACAAACATCCAAACTACTGCTAACACTGTTACCATACCCAGTATTACTGTCACTACGGCGACGACATCCTCCACCACAGACCCTAAAGTAGAGAATATAGAAAAACCACCCAAAGAGGACCCTTTCAAGCCTCTCTCTGTTGCTATACCTAGCTTGGAACAGAAGGAAAATACGCTCAAGTTAAAAATTGAAAAGAAATTGGATCCTGTGCCGGTAGAGCCTCCCATTCTGAAACTGCAACCTCCGTCCAGCCCCTTGATCGACACCGAGGAAGACAAGTCGGAGCCCGACAGTCCCGCGCGGCTTGACGTACTGCCGGAGCCGCCGCCAGGATTCCTATTACAGTCTGAGGGACCCAAGATCGCGGAAAAACTGCTGAAGGCGATCAGCAGCGCTAAGAGGCTCTCTATGTCTCCTCCGCCGATGGACGACCGCCCGGTCACACCTAAGACCGACACGATTAAGCCGATCAAACCAGAAACCAAACTGTCTCCAATATCTCCTGAGCTGAGAAATGTTAAGCCGGAATCATTGAAACCTTTGGCGAAGACTGAAGCAATAAAGAGGGCGACACCACCGGTCAGTAATGAGCCGATATTCGGCGAGCCGTCAAACTTGGTCGACGTGAAGCGTGATCTACTGGACGTGAAGAAGGTGAAGCCGGAGGAGGTGCCTCGCCTGCAGAGTCCGCTGAGTGTTCTGGAGCGGCGCAAGAGCGTGGCCGAGCTGCCGCTGAGCGTGCCCGGCAAGAACAACAAGGTGCTGAGCGACACCATACAGAAGCTGTCCAGTCAGATCAACCAGTCGGCCGCCGCCGCCGCGCCGCCGCCCCGCCCCAGCGACCAGCGCAGCGACGACAGCGACTCCGACGAAGAGGACAGGAGGCAAGTAACATCTAGATCATTTTTGCTACGACCATTGTCACTCAATTTGTGCTGAGCTTACAATTAAAACCCGATATTCTTTTTGTACTCCAATGTAAGAAATATTCTTAAATCTCTCTATACTTACGAAGCTAGAGTATTCAGTAAACTGTTATTTCTTTTAGATTGATAATCGACAAGCTCGTGGTGGATGAGTGGGGCGGCGGCGAGCGTTCGTCGCCAGCGCATACGAACCACGCACAGCACGGCTCGCTGGCGTCGCTCGGCTCGCTCGCGTCGCTCGGCTCGCTCAGCTCGCTGGGCGCGGGCGCGGCGAGCGGCATGACGGTGGGAGCGCGCGCGCTGCACGCCGGCAAGTCGCCGGGAGAGTGGAGCGCGGGAGAGTCGCTGCTCATGCTCGAGGACGCTTGCAAGAACGAGCGGAAACACAGTGCGTATTAAAAAACAACTCACATTCACCTACATTTTCATCGTTATTTCGTATTTGTGTGGAACACTTAACTAATCGGCCATATTACAGGCGCAAGCGTCGTAGTAGCAGGCGGGCCACGCGAAGCGTTGCCGACGCGGGACGCACGCGAGGTGCGAGAGGGGCGGGAGATGCGAGAGGTGCGCGAGGCCCGCGACGAGGACGGCAACATCTCTCTGCTGCTGTGCGAGGAGACCATCCCCGGGTCTCCTGCGCCGGACGCGGAGCCCGCGCCGCCCCGCCAGCGCCTGCACATGCCCTTCGCGTCCGCGCCGCCGCACCAGCACACTAAAGGTACGCTCAACACTCAGGCAGTGTCCAACCTTGTTTAATTAATTGCTTATTTATTTGTAATAATCTCCCATGATCAGGCACAAATCCAAACTATGGCTGCTGTTGAGAAATTCTTAAAAAAATACAATGATAAAAATTGAACCCAGGCAACCTCTTATTTTTATTACTTGAATGAATTTCGAACCAAGAGGTTCGATTCCTGGCCCGGAATGTTCATTTTTCGAAAAAAAAAACAATTATTCAGTTTTAGTCAAAATCGGCCTCGAGAATCCTTTAAGTATTTTTTGATAATTCCTTATAGTTTCGGAAATAGCCATCCACGCCCAGTTGAAAAATTCACCCTATATATTTTTTTCTTTGTTGTATGTTTTGCAGAAGAGCGTCGTGCGGGCGGCGGCAGCGCGGAGGCGGCGCGGGGCGGGGCGGGCTGCGCGGGCGCAGGCGCGGGCGCGCGCTCGCCGTGGGCGCGGCGCGCGCGGCTGGACAACACGCCGCCCACCACGCCCGACAGCAGTCTGGACCTGTCTCCTCCACACAGGTCACTGCCACCATACTACATAACTGGCGTTATACTTGTAAAGCCCTGAAAGACTAAACAAGCCTGCAGTCTACAACTATTTAAAAGTTGCCATTTGCATACCTAAGTTTTTATCGATAAAAAAGTAATGTATGCAAAGTTTTAAACAGTTTTTCAACATTGTGTGATAAGTTTCAATGTGCCTGCGATCCAAACTCTTTAACTACATGATGTAGTTTAAAGCCAATTGATTACATAAATACAAGATATGCGTCCTAGGTGGAAAAAATGAAACTCAGACATGATATGACTAAAAACCGCCCGGTTCCATCAGTTGCCCTTCTTCAATGGCGTGGAATGAAACAATCTACGTAAACATTTAAATTTCTTAGACACATCGGTCCCACACACATGTAACTATGATAATAATAACTAGATTTATTTTGGATTCGTACAGAGAGCGCCGTATTTCGGAGCGGGACAGCCCTTCAGAGCGCAAGGAAGAAGAGGACGAGAGCAGAGTCAACGACGCTGCGGGACTCGACGTCGAGAAGCCACACGGTCAGTTAGTTAACTAGCACCGCTGTCATTAACTAGAAAGTGTAAAAAAAAAACTAGGTCACATGAAAATATTTCTCCCAAATTCAATTAAATTATGTTATAGCCATTGTTATGATGTAAATAATGTCATAAACGTAGACATTTGCTATGAAAAGCAAAGGCAAAAGGGGTAAATTCCTTAGCTGACATCATCATCTTCCTGCCCTTATACCATTTTACTTGTGGTCGGCACAACACCTTTTCTTCTTCTATTCTCCCCTATCAGACGTCACAGTATCATTTACTCCTTTTTCTTTCATACCAATCCTAAGACAATTCATCCATCTTTTCTTTGGCCTTCCTCTACTTCTCCATCCATCAACATTCAGGTTAGCTAACAATAATAGAATGTGTGTCAGGTGGAGGACGGTCCCGCAAGGCGTCGGAGAGCTCAGGCGCGGGCGCGCGGCACCGCACTCGTCGCACGCGCCGCGACACGGACGACACGCCGCACCATCATCACCACCCGCCGCTCAAGTACAACTTCTACGTAGAACTGGGTACGTACTCCTTAACTATACGGAACATAACTTCAGCATCCCGGTCCAAGATATCAGTAGTATGACCCAAAAAAAAAAAAACAGTAAATCTCATTGATCACAAATGAAGCAAGCTTTTTCCCGTACAAGTATGACTATGATAAATTAATCGTAAAATCTTTTCTTTTCTTCGTTCTTTCTTTTTCGTGTGGGGAGTTATTTAAGCATCCTCTGGAAACACCCTCTACCAAGACCTCTACCAAGTTTTTGTTTTACATTGTGAAAAAAAAAATTAAGTATGAATGTTGATGACTGGAAGTAAAGCTTAAATATGCTAGCTTCTAATAATATAACCTTTTTATTGTAATAGATCCTTCATGGGACTGTCAGACACGTATCAACGTGCTGACGTCACGTCTGGCAGACCTGCGCAAAGCTTACCACTCGGTGAAGGCGGAGCTCGCGGCCATCGACCGACGACGCAAGAAGTTACGTCGGAAGGAGAGGGAAGGTAAACGGACGTTAATCCACTACCTCACTCGCGTTATGGTCGAAATCATCCCACAGGATAAAAGCTACACTCGAAGTTAACGTAGCTTCCCATTATTGAAGAATTTTCGATAATTGTTCCGAAAGTGATCATACAAATTTTACTCTAACTTACTTTAGATAAAGGAAGGTATATCATAGAAAATCAGTCACTCATTTCTTAAGAATACTGGAATCCTGAGAAATGAGTGATGTCTCAGTAGAAAACTACGTCACTTAGAGATTTCTTTAGGTATACCAAGCTCAAAATTGTATCAAACGTACAAACACATTCTGACTCATTTTTTTTTCTATTCCAGCTGTGAAGGCTGCAAAAGCCGCGTGCTCCTGATAAAAAATGTTCTAAAACTGGCCATCAGGACAGTAGTAGCGGAGTTTGTTCGTTTTAGAATAAACACACGTTATCCATTCGACCCGTTCACGACCCTGCCGCTGTGAGCGGTAACTTAGCGCGGGGTGGTAAGATCAAATGTTTGAAACACGCAGCGAAGTGCCGCCTCTGGCGAATTCGCGTACCTGCAAAGTAATTAAAGTCTTATTCACGCCGCTGCGGTCACCGCTTAGATCTTAGTCGTGAACGAGCCGTTATATTGAGCATACTTTAATGCGTACAGAGTATGTAGTTTTATAGATGGGTTCATTTAACCTTCAATGACGAATAAAGTCAATAAATTAAGAGTTTTAAATTATGGCATTTACTAATGTAGAGGTACCGGTTAAATTTTGCAATGAATGTAAATAGAAGAATGAAATCAATTTATTTTGAGATTCTTTAGACGATTGTACAATAAGTATTGAATCTTCGTAGCGGAAAAATGTTTATTAAAATATATTTTATTTATATTGTGAAAACCATTTAAACTTGTTACCTTGACGGTTTGACTTAAAATAACTCAGTATGTACTGGACAACACAGTTGTTAGCACTTAGTGTTTACAAGTTCCAAGTTTTTTAACCTGCCCCCCCCCCCCCCCCCCAGATAAGTGAAAATTGTCATGTCTTACAAGTGATTTCTATCTAAAAAAATTAATCTGTCAAAAGAAGGGTTAACTTATCTGGGGTAGGAGTATTTAAACTTTCTTAATTTGCTTCTTAATATTGCCCCCCTCCGTTAATCAAAAACTTTTGACGTAAACTGGAACGCAACTGATATTAATATCAATTTCTGTGCAGTGAACTTCAAGAGTTAATATTCTATGTGATATCGACAAGCGACACTGACGCGGGCCACGTGCGCTCGCTCTCGAGGCGGGAGCAAGCAACATGCCCCGCATCACGTACAATGTTGCAGGTCATGTTGCGGCACACTATGCAACGTTGCAGCGTCACGTAGTTAGTGTTGCGCGTCGTGTTTCGGGACAAAATGTTCCCCAGTGTATCCGGCGCTTAATTTTAATGAAAAAGGTTGCTGTTGTTACACTCCTTCCATCTTGAGGAAAAAATGTCTATGAGATAGCAGATGTACAGTTAGCATTATGTATTTAGTGCATTTGATTTTCCACGGATTAATTGATTTGATAAACTGCGATTGTAAATAGTAAGACATTGTTTGTTTTTGTAACATAGTAACTATGTTTTGTTTCTACGGATTGTACTGGAAGGTAAAATATCTTGGAAGACTGATGGGATGTCGAAATAATAAAATGTTAGATTGTGAAGATAAGATTTATTTCCTAAAATAAATGTAATGTATGTTTCTTAATATGTTTACGTCAATAAACATGTCCTGTAAATCGCATTATTTATTTCTCACTATGACGAAAAAAACGCTACCGAGTTTGGTTGCATAGTCTATAACTTAGACGATATTATCGGAAATATCGTGTGTAAACAAACAAGTCATAAACGAATTGACTCGTGTCTGTCAGTAAAGCTAGTTTAATAATAATTGGATAGTTGAAACCATTCACCAATAATGCCAAGACACAATTTCTCTAAAAACACGAAAAAAAGGCTTGATAACATGATATTTTTAACTAATATTTTTTAGCTGCGTAGGCCGAGTTGTATGATAATTAGACAAACTATTAGATAAATCCTATACATTTGTTAAGATTTATGGGTTTTAGTTAGTATAACTATTGTTTAAACAACCGGCCCTTAGAATGAAGAAATAAGTCATTGAGTCGGCAAAGTCACTAGATATGGCTACTGGCGGTATCAACTACCCAATTACAGATAAATTGTCCGTGGCTAGTAGTAGTTGGGGTACTGCGGCCACGGGTGCTGCGGGTGGTGGTAGGGCCCGGGGGCCTGCTGGTAGCCCCACGCCGGCTGGTAGGGCGGCGCGTACGGCTGCTCGTACGACGCCGCGGCCTGCGTCGGCGCCGCGTAGTACCCGCCCGACGGCGACGCCGCGCTGCCGGCCGGAGCTGCGGCGCTCTCCTTTTTCTTGCTGGACTCCACGCATGTGCTACTGCATAAGAAACACCACTTTAATCGAAGATGTAATAGGGAAGCAATGATACAAGTTACAGATTGTACAGAACAGATATAGAAACAAGATACAACAAAAATTTAATGGGCATGGACCAAATAAATAATTATATTCATTTGTTATTGAATTATACACTTATGACATTTGACTTCAAGTAAAGTTCAAATACTAATAGTAGTATAGTATATTATGTATTGGGCGCTATTAAACAAAGGATTTCGGGGCAGGCAGATTACAACTCATAGAATCCACTGTTAGCCATTACATCGCCAATGACAGCTACTGTTAGCTGTTAAATCTGACAGAACTGTAATGTCAACATTTTGTGGCGTTTACTCTTGACGTTTGTTAATACGCCGGTGAAATGGGGACTTGAGTCCCCAGTGCCATTTGTGAACTTTGACAGTTATGACAGTTTGGGGACTAAATTCCCCATTGACGTTTTAATGTAAGTTGAAATTATAAGACAAGAATGATGTATTACTTGGGCGGTGGTGGTGGGTCGTGCTTGTCCTTCCGCGCGCGCTTGCGCAGGTGCTTGGCGAGCGCGCGCGCATGCGCATGTGCGGCCCGCGCCGCCGCCGCGCCGCCCAGCTCCTCCGCCAGCTCGCGGCGCCGCCACGCCAGCGTCGCGCACATCTCGGGATCCGCACCCTCCTCCTTGCCGTACGAAGACACCAGCTCTGCACGCACACATTATAATTTTTGTTGAGAAGTGTTTAAGTACACAGTGAACCATCGACCATTTTCTTCCTGTGTAATCAGAATACAGTTACGATTTTGTCACACGTTCACCTTCTATCAGTGAGTATAGACACAATAGCATTGAATCCAGCAATATGGATGACTGAATCATTGGTTACCAAGAACATAAGTTATTTATAAAATGCAACATTGAGTTGCATTTCAAGCGACCTTTAGAAGAACACGTCTAAGGTCAATTTTTACAAATACTCCACATTTCACTATGCCTATAGTCCTAGGACATAGTATGCCTTAGCCCGTGTCCCCTTACCGTCGAGCTCCTCGTAGGGCGTGCCGGGCGTGTGCAGCGCGAGGTCCAGGCGCTGCGCGTGCAGGCGCGTGTTGAGCGGGTCGCGCAGCACGGCGGCGTCCAGCGCGGCGCGCGCGGCGGCGGGCTGCGCGCGCACGTGGAACAGGAAGCGCGCGTACTTGATGGCCAGCGCTGACGCCACCGCCTTGCTCTTTGCCGACGCTATGTAGCCTTCGTACAGTTGAGCGCACTTATCGTAGTCGCCGCGCCGCCGCTCCAGGTTCACGCGTCTGGTATTAACAAACATATTTATACAGGTTTAAACTGACATTATCATTAACACTAACTTATTTGCAGAAGAAAAATGCTAGAATAAGACATTCATAATAAAGAAAGAGCTGTTGAGACTCTTATTTTTTTGAGTATTTTTTGTGACTTAAAACTACCAGTTATTGAGTCACCTGTCACAAACTAAGACCATGAAGACACGTGTGTACCTGTACTGTATCTGCACAAGGTTGGGGCAAGTCTTCTCGATGCGGTCCAGTATCTCAGCGGCGCGCGCCGCGTTCCCGTGCGCCTCCTCGAAGTGCGCCCAGTGCAGGTGCAGCTCGGGCTTGTCCAGGTGATGCACGGAGCAGGCCCGCTCCAGCACCTCGCGCTCTACACTCACCAGCTCCGGGTTGGTCTCGACACGCTCCTCCAGGAACTTTATCAGCTGTGGAAAATACGCTCTTAACTCAACACTGATATAACTACCATTCTCGAGAAAGAGAGAAAACGATCGTTCAGCCAATACCTGTCTCTTTTCTAAAGCCTGTAATGACGAGTTACTGGCCGCGCGATCACTCTCTCACACTCTTCTGTACGTATTTTCAGCTGGATCATTTCATCACTCAGTCCATTATGTATATCTGTGTGTGTAACATACCCTCATCCAGAACTCTTCGTAGAGTGCGCAAGCAATAAGGCAGCGCTCATGTAGGACGAGCGCTCTCTTCAGCGAGCCGTGTTGCTTCTCCCACTCCAAGTACGACTTCCAGTTCTTGAGCTGACAGCGCTCCAGCGGCTTCACGTGGAAGTACGGGCGTTTTATCTACAACATAATATTATGTAAGTATTTACTTTTGGAATTCAGACAAACTCCTCTGATTTATGTAGTTGTCAGTTTCACTCCTCTCCTCTCCTATTGCTTACTTTGGTCTAAGCGGTGAACGGAGGGACTGTCGGCACGAATAAAACATTTGTTACTTTGTAAGTACGTGAATTCGCTACTGGCGGGCCCTTGTGAAGTGTTGGAAACATTTCCATACCGCCCGGCCGCTCCACGCTAAGTGACCGCTAAGAGTGGCAAGGTCGTAAACGGGCCGGCTTTATCTAAAACAAGTCTAGCCTACAACTGTTCCCTGAATAAAACCAATCTCTGTACCAAAAGTGATTAAAATTGGTGCAGCAGTTTAGGTGCGAACGTGTAACTAACAAACTCACGTTCTCATTTATATGATGAACTGGTATGTTCATCATTATTATCATGCACAGCCCAATTTTTCCCCTGTTGTTTCCCCCATCGTTCCTTAATTTCGGATAAATAATGCATTATTGAACTTACGCCTTCTTCGAAGGTCCACCGAGCTGCAACCTGTTCTCCAGTAGTCTTGTGCACCTTGCGTCGCGCCGCTATGATGCGCTCTTTGATCGCCTGAGCTTCTTCTTCCGACGCCTGTGTTTATTATTACACAACATTTTTATTTTAACTGACTGTTGTTGATATAGTCATCAATTAATTTCATCGCAACAAGAAAATATGCACAACTAGCATTTTTCCCGCGACTTCGTCCGCGTGGGTTACGTACTTTCCTAATTCCCCCTTTTCACCCCTTTTAAGGTTAAATTTCCAAAAACCCCTTCTTAGTGCTCCCCTACATTATAATAGGAAGCCGTGTGCAAAATTTCACATTCCTAGCCCCAGTAGTTTCGGCTGTACGTTGATATGTCAGTCAGTCAGTTCTCCTTTTATATATATAGATAGATGTAAGCCTAAATAACAAAATTATGAAAATAAGAAGTCAGTGCCTTTTTTTTTATTGTGGTTAAATCATCAAATAAGTCCTCCTAACCAGGGCAAAGCGGGAGGGACTGTCAGACTCGTACTGACTAAAACCCAATGTATCCTTCACGGGTTCGGTTTAACAGAAAGGTCCACTCTCTAAGACCATCAACAAAAATATGGGCTCCTCCAAAATTAGCTCAAAAGCTTCAAAATGAATCAATACTTAGCTATTTTTTTTTACATTATTCTCGTGTTAAAAAAAATAGGGTATAATATACATACGACATGGTCGAGCGGCTCGTCCTCCCCGGGCGGCAGGTCGAGCTGCGGCGCGGCGCCAGCGGCGTCCCGCACCTCGCCGCGCAGGCGCACCAGCTCTGCGCGCGACACCACGCCCGCCACCGGCTCCGACATCACATGCTCCTGGAAACTGAACACAACCACCCTTAGTCAAACACCTATGCAGAGATAAGCGAGATAGCGATATCTCTGCCGAACGCAGCTCTAACCAACGACAACAAATGACGAGCTAGCAATCAACGTCACATAGCTATGTGACGTCGATGTAGCCGAACTAGCAGATTATCTCTTTCCAAAGGCCGATGTGCAATACTTGTCGGCGATACATGTACAGCGCAAGCAATTACCTTCAAAAGATAGTAGGGTTTCGTTCAAAAATAAACTTTATTCTCATTCAATTTATACGAATATTACTATAAGCGACAGACACAAAGAGTATCATACAAGTACGAAGTAAATGTCTTAGATACAAATGAGATTTTATTTTTTTGTAAAACGCTAGTAGCACTTTTTTTTTCTTGAATAAAGTAATTCCTCATTACTAAAACCAAGATTAATGAAACACGGTTCAAATTTCAGTGTAGATAGCGTCATTATAGTTAAGACCATTGAGGTTAAAATCAAAGACGATGCTTGCAAATACTGGTGTGCCAATCAGATAAATACAGGGTGAAAAATTTAAATAAAATCCTACGTAGCTTTTTGGTTTGGTTGGTTTGGTTTTCCTACGTAGATTTATGGAAATGATTAAGTGTGTAGAAACAAATTGAATTGGCAAATTATCTCGTCTGCCAAAACGGTTCATTTATGGAGATTGTAAATACCATAATACCACGAGATCAGCCATCGTATAGCTAGAGCCAACAACGTCATCGCAAGAAATACCGTAATTAATTACCTAGCTATAACAATCTAACGCGTCGTAGTAAAAACAAATTATAATATCTTAGGTTTTGTTGCCGATAAGCTCAACTTTCTATAACAGGAATGTTAGGACCAAAAAAAAACAATCAAAAAGTGCTCTTATTTCTTTTTGTTATTTTCTTACAATAATTATAAGAACTTAATACTTTCACTTAGAATTCTTCATAAAATATTTTTAAGAAAACTTGAAATATTATAAAATAATGTCAAAAAATTTAAATAATCGTGTATATTAAAAGAATTGCATGATAAAATGTTACAGTTCATATTTACCACAGATAAATAAAGCGTAAATATAACATAGTACAAACTTGTCGAAATGTGAAGTATATCCAAGTGTGGGTGTGGCTAACAGTCGGTCGTAAATATTGGTGACGTTGAGAGCGGATCCGTTCTCAGCCTCCCACTTGATGTACGACTCCCAAAGTCGATCTGAGCGGAACTCAAGACCACACGCCTCTGTAAATAACGTACATTAAAGTTATAACAGCACTCATTCACCAATGTCACATGGTACTGCAATGTATCTCAACAGCCATTCCTCACTACAATTCGAGGTTCAAACTGCTATTAATTTGCTCCTTTTTCAAAATCCGTCAAACATCACACTTACCGCAGTTAACTTGGCTCTAATCGCATTTGTTTTTAATTCCGGTGTAGATTTCTACGTAAATCACTAAGTTTAGTTTTTATTTAAATACAGACAAAATAAATACCTATATATACATACTATGTTTAAAAACTAAAATTAAAAGTAAAATATTTACAAAAATGACTAAATTAAAAATTTATAAGGCGTCAAAAAATTCATCCAAATCGCTGTCAATGGGGAAAGTGCCCAGAAAGCTGGCAGCATTGCCACGTTGGATGGCAATGCTGATCCTTTGACCAAGAAATAGACCAGCCCTCTGGTCACGCGAGGCGTCGACTATACGCTTGGCGATGTTTTTCAAAACTTGGTGGGCACTCGGACCCCAATCGTGCTTCAATCCCAAAAAGCTCAAATACATAGTTAATAGTCAAGCCATTGTATTTGCGCCGTTTGAGGTTTTCGGCACTTGCAGCAACCGCACCAGCACAGCATGCAGAACCAGAAAGATGGGATGGCGCAAGGGTGTCGACACATGTTGCATCCCACACCAAAGGTCTACCCAACTTCCATGGCATTATAGTCATCCTATCTGGTCTCTTCCCACCGTCGCGTGCCAAGCCACTGGGTTCTAAAACGGCTAGCACCCCGGCGGTGACAAGAGCACGACGGATAATTTCATTTAAACTAGCGTGCTTGTCTAAGTTTTGATTTCTTCCGAGTAATTGTCAACTATATTAGTATTTTTATAGTTTTCATCGCCAGTAATGACACGTGTTTTCTACAATTATTTTAATACAATGAACATTAATAATTTGTAACAATAATTCCCATTACATCATCTTTTTTTTTTATCGAGGTAAAATCATCAAATGAGTCCTCCCGCCCAGGGTGGGACGGAAAGGACTGTTAGCCTCGTACTGACTTAAGAGCACGGTGATCCTTCAACAGCCCTTTACGTTCCGGGGTCACGGTTACCTAATGAGACAGTACCGAGATCGACCATCACCATCGAGATCTGTTCTTGATTGTCGTATTGTTATCAGTTTAAAACACGGAAACGGCCGTTTTTGAGTTTTTTGCACAAGAGTGCAAGACACCTCATGGAAGAAGAGAATCTGAATTGCTCACCTATAGCCCTCTCATACTGCGATCTAATGAAGGCGTGATCTTCAGTTCTGGTTGCCTTTATATGATTTAGAAAATGAATCCATAAATCCACCGACAGTGGGATGGCTTTCAGGCCTCTTTCCAAAACCTGCAATACAAGAACGTGTATCAAACAAGTTCCACATGTCTGTAAGCGTCGCCATGCTCACGGCAACACTATGAAGCAAGGGAATATTGAATAGCATAATATTATGTGTCATATAATTTAGAATAGAGTAAGCGAGACGTCGCGTGGAGAGTGCGCGAAGGTACGCGAGCGGCGAGAGGGCGCTCTAGTGAGCACGGGACGTCTCGCTTGTATCTATCTATTGTATTTAAAATGTTTGTCTGGGTATATTACACCTGTTCACATTCGACGCGCAGGCGCAGCTGTCGACGACCTCGCCGCACTCTTCCGTTACTAACGCCATTCAATGGCTAAATATGAAGATCAGCTGCGTTTCCATGATACCATGGTTGTTAATCTTAATCTTAATTATATCCACCATTCATGTAGTACTTACTTAAATAATAAATACATGAAAAAGTATTACAATACATCATGCGTGTACAAAGTATTATAAATATATGCACTAAAATACAAAATATACACCACAAGAAATGAATCACTAGAACGAAATCTATGTGATGGTAATAGAACTCTCCGGTGGAAACGGTCGACTTTGCCTTACGAACGTTGACCTCGTAGCACTGTTGGGAAAAAAAATAATTGCAAAATACCAGTTATGGCTAAAACAATTTAAAATCCAAGTGTTAACGCACATCATTATATGACTGATCATCGGGTGGACCGCCTAACCAGTCACCAAGTGATTTAAATAGATTATAAACAATGTATCGATTTGATAATGGGAATACTCACTTCGAGGCACTTCTTTTTACTTCCTTTACGTTTTTCATAGTCGGCATATTTCCTCCAGTAGCCGTAACAATAGGGATAGTGCGACAAAAACGCGTCGTACGCTTCACGCGCCGCCTCCACGTCGCTCTGTAACAGCGGTTAGCATACGTCAAGGGCTAGCTGTCGCCACGTGGTCCACGCTACTTATTGTTGCCGTCAATCAGTTGGCCCTTGCCGATCGTCAATATTCATTCAGTTCTCATTGCTTCATAAAGCAATAAGATTAGCGACAGTTTTCATCATTTTGTGTTGTATTTTTTTTATTATATATTTTTTATTACAGCTATTTGCTACTTAGGTTCTTTATAACTTGTTACCATAAACAAAAAAAAAATACTAAGCACCTGTACCTCTTGATCGACATATTGCAGTAAGTACGTCCAGCCAGTGAAATCAGTAGGGTCGTCATTGACAACTTTCCAATATTTATCCAGCTCAGGTAATGCCTTCTTCTTCGGTTTTTCATCAATTGATGATCTTTTCTCAGATGGAACTGGTTTGCTTTCCCCATTCTGAATTAAAATATAAATATTATTAATGTACTAGTCACTATGTCAGTATCGACTTTTGATACCAACTTTTTTTCTATACTTCTTTTATTTCATTATATAAACATTGCAGCTTTCAAGATTGATTTCTAGATGTGCCATCTCGAAATTATTCCAGTATCGTGAGTGCATTCACCAGTTCCGAATTTATTTTGGAAGCTTCTAAGGAATTTTCTTGAAACCAGTTGTATCAAACAAAGGTGTATTTAGATTAACAAGACTTTGGAGAATACAACAAAATTTAGTTTCTGCCACTACACCCTAACCTAGCATAATTATGACCTCAAAAATCCCTGGAAAAATTGTATTGGTCTATGCGCTAAACACCCTGTATAATATAAAGACAATAGGACTAAAATATAAATATAACTAGTAGTGATAGCAATGATGTTAAATCCGATACCTTTGCAACTGCTTGTTTTTTGTTAGAGGATTCACTTTCAGAGGTAGGTGAGCCAGGATCATATCCATCTCGTTCATCCTCAGTTTTACGTTTCCGAGTTTCTTTGGTCTCTTTCTTCGCAGCTGGGAGCTCATCTTCTGATACAACCTGAATTAAGTGTTCGATTATTAATAAATCATATCTTTTAGAAAACAAGATGGTCCAGAATGTCTCAGCTAAAAGCAAAACATACAATAGTAAATTACATATTCACCAATGGGATGGAGTACATGTCACAAGTGCTATATTGAATAAGCAAAGAAAACATTTCATGTGAGAATAAGGCCATAATTCAATTTTGTTATGTGATGATCCACAACCTATAAATCCACCATATATTTTAATTATTCTTACCGAACAAGAAGTGATAATTAATACATAAAAAGGTACAATAGTACCTCAGTGTCAGCAGGAAGCTCTGCGGGTTTGGGTCCAGGCAGCTCATCATCTGATACATTTTCTGCATCTTTTATGCTTGGCTTCTGAACCTCAGGTAGTTCATCCTCTGACACTACTTCAGTCTCCTCGGCACTTCCCACCTTTTATTAAAAGTCAACATGTCATTCATAGTAGTATAATATTATTGCGGTGTAGTTTCAGGCCTGCCGCAGCCGTGTGTACACAAGTACTATTTGTTGCTAGTGTTATTCCCATCCTACTTTAGCCTTCCGTGAAATGTAAAGTTAAACTATATTAATAATATTGGAGAGAAGTTGTGTTCTGTGCACTGTTTTTTGTTAAAACAAAACTGAAGAGTGAGGCAGATCAATCTGCTATTGTAACGCACTGGAGCTGCCTCCCTCCAGCATAGGATAAATTTGTATTGAATGTATTTATACATATTTTTGTATGTTTTGTTTTCATCCTTAGGGGTTGACGGTCAATGCCAGTGAGCATAATGTTATGTTTCTGAATACTAAAACTCTCAGTAACCCAGCTGGTACAGGATGGAGTTCAGACTTCATGTAATCAGGGTAAATGCCAGGAGAAATGGTATTTTCATACTAAAAATACTTTATGTAGAGACAAAAAGTTTTTGGTAGGGGTAGCACTGTCGGTATTGTGTGCTGAAAAAGGTAGAGGCAGGCCTGTGTAGGTCACACACCACAGAAAAGCAGTTAGGACTATTACAATCTTGCAAAAAAATATTAGATGTACACCTATTGGCATTTCAAGCTATGCTACTTGAACTTACTAAGATTTGTATAGGCAGAAGTTAATTTGAATAATTTATTTTAAAAAATCTGCTGAATTATTTTAACTAAAAATAAATCGAAGCAAATGAATAGGAACCTAAGTGTTTGATTAAGGTATCCAGAAACAAAAAATAAATAATTTTGAGTAGGTAAGCTATGATTTGTAATTTACACCAGTGAAACAGAATAAAGGAAATATTAACATAAAAAATAAGGTAAATATATAACATCTTCGAGGAAATTAATATATTATGTGCAAGGTTTTGAAAGACATACATCATCTATGTATTAACAACATTTTGTCATGTTTGGCAAGCAACAATGTTATACAATAAACACACACTGTTACAAAAAAATAATGGAACACCAAAAAATACCTTGTTAACTTTCTTAGTTGGAGTACCACTTTCTTCTTTAATCAGTGTTTCAGTAATTTCACTTTTAACAGCAATTTTATCAGTCTGAAACAAACATAAACATTAAGAATTGGTTTAAAGAAATCCTGTGCCTGCTCAAATTAACATTCAGATACATACATCACTCTTATCTTGCGGAGCTTGCTCTTGTTCTTCATTCAATTCTGTTGGTTCCTGCTTGACCGGTACATCCTGGTAAATACAAGATATTAATAGTAAAGCAAAAAAAATACTATAAAATTAATAAAAAATTCACATCAAATGTTTAAGAATTCTCCATTTCTCTCTTTTCTGTAAATTAAAATATCCAATGACAAAAACTAACTTGTTTTAAGTGAATGTCTCAGCAGTGAAAAATCTTAAGTGATTATTGGACACATTTCATTTCATACTAATATTATAGACTAGTGAAGTTAAAGAGACACAAACCTCATGTTTTATAACACTAGTCTCTTCACTTGTGGCAACAGGAGTGTTCTCAGACTTAGCATTATTAACCTCTTCACCCACAGTTGGTTCCACTTTCACCTCAGCTACATTGTCAACGCTGTCATCTATTTTTGGTTGTGTCAGATCATCAGCTGGCATTGATAAGCCAGCATCAGACATCTCACTGACTTCAAAGTCAGTGTCCACCGTCGCCTTCTGACTTTCTGTAACATCACCATCAGTATCAGAAGTGGCCTTATACGCTGTGTCACTAAGAAGCGAGTCGCCGTCGGTGAGCACGTTATTGAGCGAGTCGCTGGGGAATGTAGCGTTATCGCCCACATCGAAAGGGTCGGTGTTGAACCCGTCCGTGTTGTTGTCTAGGTAGTCGCCAACGCTACCCGCAGACAGCTCCACCGCATTGAGGAAACCTTGGTTCGATGTTGACGTATCGTCCACCGCTGCCTCGACACTGTTGAACTCGCCCTCAGTCAACAAATGTGATAATCCATTCGAATTTTCGTTTATCAGAGGGCCTTCATCAGTATCCATGGGCCCATCAGACAAGCACTTCTGCAAGAAAAGATATAATAAGTATTGTGTGCGTATATTGTGAAACATCAAATCTTTTTTATAACCTCAATGAATGAAGTCCATGAATAAAGTTTTGTTTATCACCTGCAAATCCGAACTCGCATCGTCATCCATTTCAGAATTGTTTAATAAAATACAACACTTGTTCCTATATCGCTCGATCAAGATCACAAATCGCACTTGCTAGAAAATCACACAGGAAAATTATGCATCACCACAGAAACAGAACAGTTGCTACACTAAATGCACAGATTATTAATGTCTAACCATTACAACGCTGCATTGTCAGCTCTGACAGCTGTCATATCTGACAACTTGCTTGTCAAAATTGTTTGGCGCTAATATCTATGATACTTGACGCTTGGCGCAGCGGCTGAGCGATCGACTGCTACGCTATATGACCTACAAGTAACTCTTCCGTGTGTGTGTTCGACACAGGAGAAAGGAATTTCTCCTGTGTCGTTGTCGCCATTTTCGAGTTTTGCGCTCAGCAACAAAAGCGGTCCATTTTTATTTATATAGGTTTGGATAGGTGTAAACCTCAGTTAACTCTCCACGTCTAGGCAAATATGATAAAAACAAATTAGACAAGTTAAAATTCTGCACAAAAACCCAGAAGCTATGCCAAAATAAGACAAAATGGTGCTCTCTCAAAAAAAAAAATGTCACTGTCACAGATTATATGGACGCTGTCACTGTCACTAACTGTCAATGGTTTGCAGTCTCAGTTTTCTAACCTGTAAAACACTAATAAAATAAAACAGTTTCATACAATTGGTTTAATAGTTAACTATTGTGTCATTTCACAATTACACTTTCGATTATGCTGTGTTTACATTCATTAATTCGAAGTACAATTACTTCTGGCTCAAATGTAATTCATCAGCAAACTAGGGTAAGTAAATATTTACATTAAATTAGACTTCCTTTCATGTGTGTCGGCCTAACCCACACGGGAATTTATTGTAATTCCGATTGAATAGATTAAGTATTTAAGAAGTTGGCATTTGTGGACCATCACAGCCTAGAGTAGTAAAAAATCACAGGGATTCTTTTTTACTACTCTAGTTTTGGTTCGTGGGTCATCTTTGGGTTTTTTGTGAGTACTCATATCCATTGATCTATGAAAATATGTAAGCATTTGTAACAGCAAATAACTAGAATTTTTTTACGTTGTAATCTCACTTCGCACCATAATAACGTTATTTTACAGTAAAGTCTTAAATTTCGTGGAAACTTGTGTGTTCTATAGCACTTAGTAAGTAAAGCGAATAATATTTTCCTTAAAAAATATTGTCACAAGGAATCTCCGGTTCTTAATTACTTGTTCTTTGAAGTTTAGGTAAATATATTCAGCCTGTTCCGATCACTGGTAATTAACAACCTACTCAAAACATGCAAATTTTTTCACAGAACACGTTTATATTAAAAAGGAGGAATCCTTTGCCGCTTCACAAAAAGGGTGGTCGGCCAACAAAGATGAGGGGCAGACATTTTGTGTATGACCTGGTTGAAGATACTAATTTAAGAAGAAAACCTGATGTAAAAGTGATTTTAAGCCAATTTGTTGATGGTATGTTATTCTTTAGCTTATTGTGTTTATTTTAAGATTACTACTATAATATTTTACTAATATATACTTATACGGGTTGGATTTAGTATCCTTTGACAGACTGCCAGATTTAGCCAGTTTTAAACCCCCTCTGGGTTAAAAGAGGTCATCATGTATCGTAATATGTGACTATCCATGAGTTTTTTACCTAGAAACATAATTATCATGGTTATTAAAACATCTCACTTCATTATGAGATAATGTTATCTATATCTTCAATATATATATACAACATACATAATTTAATTATGTCATTGCAATTCAACATGTATATATACCTTCAGGGAAAAAAATAACAAAAAGTTGTTTCTCCAAGGTTTAGTTTTTGACTTATATTTCACTGAAAAACTTTGATCTGAAACCTGACACTTTAATATTGGATTCATATGTTTTCGTTTGTTAAGTAAACCGACAAAGAAAAGTTAAGAAAATTGACAAAGAAAGGATGTTATATTTTCAAAATTGTTGATATAAACAACTAAATTTCCAGGTGTTGGCAATGAAGGTGATATTCTAACATTAAGGCCAACTCAGGCTTATCGCGATTATCTTATGCCTGGTTTAGCTGTATACGCCAGCCCAGAAAACCTAGAGAAGTATAAAGCCTATGAAAATAAGCCTAAGACTGAAGATACCTATAGTTCGCCCTACGTACATAGGGTAAGTACCTAGTATAAGAGCAACGCAACTGGAAAACAAATGTATGCTTGCAACTTTCCAGCAACATTAAAGGCTTTATGGTGTGTGTGAGTTGTAACCTTTCTGGTTGTTAGAAATTGATAGCATATAAATAATTTGGTATTTAATATCACGCTTGTAATGTTACTTATTACACCCACATTTATGGTAAGTCCCAAGAAAAGTTACTTATCCATTGTCCCTGAGTGACAATGCGAACCGGAATGAAGGAGTAATAAACCAGTGTTGCAGAGACTGTCAACTGTAAATGGACGTTAGAGGTTGATATAAGTGTCTTTTTGCAGTTACACTTTTTTTAGACAACTGTTGTAGTAAGACGGAAACCGTTGGAACTAGGCCGAGTGCACGCGACATCGAATCATTCTAAGTGGGCGGAGATGAGAACTCGGTATACGACGGCATCCCGCATCCATTTCATGGTCCACTCTGTGTTTAACACAGATCTAGTGGTTAAAATTTTACAACTGCGCTCTCCTTCACACTAACGCACAAGAAACCAAATAGGCCACACATTTTCGGCAGTAGGGAGATCGACAATAGCATGTAGTACAGCAAAAGATGCTGAGCTAACTTCAACATTCTAACATCGCTTGCTTCGCCGAGATGTGTGTGCTCTTTGTGTGGTGTGAGACATAATATGTCGCAAAATATTGAATAATTCTACGATTTTAACAATTTACCGAAATTGAAGCAAAAAAAGTAATACAAATTATTGTGGGGTAAATGAAACAATGTCTCGATAAGATTATTATCCCATTAGGGATAATAATATCTAATTAATAATATATTATATTTAATCTAACTTATAATGTAATTTTTCAGACTATTGGCTGCTTGACGCATACAATTTTATTTATTACCATGAACAAGATGGAACCGTGGGTACTTGAGCCTTGGCACGTTAGTGCTTCTTTTAGAAAATCAGGCTTCATAGTACCAGAACACGCAATTGAGATGCCCCCTGCACAAATTAAAGGGCCGGATCTAACACTACAGGATAAAGAATTTTATGTTACTGTTACAGTGAGTATTTAGCTGTTTTTCTAGTGGGAAGCCACACAATGTGAAAAACATTATTCCAACGATCATGGATCATTTAAAGTTGACTTAAAAGTTTTATCTCTACTCCACGCGTTCTTGAGAAATAGATGGTCTTGATTGACAGAACGACATCAAAGTAATCCTATACACCTAATCCTAATACACTTTATTGGGCGCCATAAAATCTGTCAATTCTTCCCAACTACATATTTTGATAAACATTTTGGACCTGTTTTTCATTAAAAATTCAATTAAACCCAAAAAGTACCTAGGTTCTTAAAAGAAGTATAGTGCGTGTTCAACTTGAAACGTACAGTACAATACGCGCAGCCAAAGATGAGACCCGACGGATCACGTGGTCACACCTGCGCAGTAAACATTTCGTAGAGCATTTTGTACAAACTGTTTACTGCGCAGGTATGACCACGTGATCCGTCGGGTCTCATCTTTGGTTGCGCGTATTGTACTCCCTAATTAATACTGCGCATGCAAATCTTCGCTAATTGTCGTATTCCCGGAAACACCCGAATCATTGAATCGGAGAGAGCCCCAAACAATGCACTAGCATTTTGCACCTTGTTCGAAAGAAACAGGAGTCGATATCATATGTCAAATCATGTGAAACAATTGAAAACAATTCGGGCGGTCGGCGGCTGTCGCCGGTCAGTCGTGTCTAAACACACTATGCCGAAGTTACGAGACCGAAATTCGGCGGCTGATTTTACGTTCCGACGTATTTGGCTCATATGACACACCATAAGTGCCGAACTAACGCGGCAGAAATTCGGCGCTGACGGTTCCCTGCTGCTCCCCGCCCCCGGATCTTCGTCGATAATCGAACCGAAATTCGGTCGCGTGTACTGTGTGGTCACAGAATAAGTTGCCGCTGAACTTACGCCCGACCGAAGTTACTACGCGACGTAATTTTGGCATAGTGTGTCGTCAGTAATTCAAATAGCATTGCAGGCGTAGTTGTGCTGAACTTCGGTCGCGTAACTTCGGCATAGTGTGTTTAGACACAAAAGGTCCGTCAGTCGTCTTTACATATTGGTGGTGACTGCACGTGTTCTCTCTGTGTGTAATTATATAGAGCTGCTATTACACACCCTTCTTGGTTTTGTTTTCAAAGGTGAATTTAATCAGAACTTTAATTATCTTACTCAAATTGAAATAGTTTATTTTGTAAAATAGGTAAATATACTAACATTTTTCACGTTTTTTAATATTAAAAATACCTACGTTAAATACATATTAAGTACGTGTCGTTTTCCTCGCTATTTACTTATGTAAATCGAATCAATTTCGTTACTGATAAATCAATATTTGTCTCTTTTAGCACAAAAAACATAATTCTACTAAATTATGCATGAAGAAAATTCACTTAACCACTCTATATACATATTGTCTTCCGACGCTCGGGGAATACGACCGTTGCCGAACAGTGACGAAGATTTCTATGCGCATTATTAATTTGGGAGTACTGTGCAACTTGCGCCCATTAATTCTCATCTCTGTCACATCGCGCGCTGCGATCTGCGATTTGATAGTCCCCTCTCCACCGACTTCGCACGTAGTGTATATGGGTTCGGTCGGTGATTTTGCAATTTTTGATCGTGGGTTATAAAGTTTTTCATTTTTCAGATCAACAAAACGGAAAAAGTAAATGTAAGATGTAGAATTTACCACTGGGCTACGGGTGTTGATAGGCTGCCATGGGAAGAATTCTATTGGAAGAAACCTAAAGAACCGCTCTTCCCTGAACAAGCAGCAGAATTGGAGAAACTGCATGCCCAATTGGAGAAGGCTGAGAAGCCTCAAAATAATTAACGTTATGTTGTGCACAATGCTTGTGTAGTAAGTAGATTTAATGAATAAATATGTTATCATCTTTCAATGTACTTTGATATCTAAATAACACGAACACTTCAAAATTAATTAAAAACCCCATATAATGCGAATAATGAATTGAACAAAAATAAGGACAAAATGTGTAATTTGTGTCTTTTAGGCATAAGTGGAAATTAGGTCGAGTTCTTCATGTACTTACACTGATTTCATACAGCGAAAGAAGAAAGTGGATATACCCCAAATCCCGGAATTACTATTAAAGAGAAGAAAAATCCCATGAATTTTAATATCAAAAAGTTATTTACTTACACAATTTATTTGTTTAATCTATCTCTGATGTTTTTATTATTATTATTTATTTATTTGTAATATTGTTTTCCACACAAGATTGTCTATTAGAAATCCCGGGAAGATCCATATTAATATCAACATTTCGATGCAAGTACTGAAATAACTCTACCTAATTCCGACCTCTGCTTATTAGTCTTAAAACATCATTCAAATAATACACAATATGATGCCAAGCAAAGAAATATAATCTGACACAACAACAATACATGTTAGCTATATGTAGAGAGATTTTATAGGATAATTTCAAAAAATTAATAAAAGTCAGTTATATTTAACTTACACTCATGAAAAATGACTAATTAGGCGTTATTATATAATTTAGCCCATCACAAATGAGTTTCAGCTATACATAATAATTATAAGCAGCTTTTTCGTGGATGTAATCCTCCTACCGGTCCGCGTCCCCCTGTCGGTGCCTATTGACGGCGCCACAAGCTACCTCACTGCTACCCGTAACCTGTAGGGGTGGCTGAGCGATCCCCCGTGGTAGGCCTCACCGGGGTCCTTTGACCACCATCCTATCGGAATCCGAGGCCAAACAGTTTGTACTGTGTTCCGTCGGTTCGCAGGAGTTCAAGTTCAATCTGGGTCAGCTCGCTCCGTCTTAGGTCTCATCTTGGATTCTAGGCTAGATTGAAGCCAAAGCAAATCATAGTAAAAAAAAACTTGACTGTGCGAGCGTATGCACTTTTTTGTATGAAATAAACTATAAGCTTTTTAAAGGATTTTTTCTGTGATATAACCATGGATTACTACCAATTTTCTGACTTGTTTATACCTAGTGTAAGTTTTCACTTCTCGCGACAAGATGATTCATTGTGAACGGGAAGTATCCTATAAAATATTGATTACCTTGCGAGCGTCAAAAACTGCAGCATAAACGGCTGTATCTTTGATTGAGTTGACTTATAACTTTGATTTTTGGAACTTCTAAACTAAGTACCTATTTGGTATTAATTTCGGCTTGATAACCTAACGTAATTCAGAGAAAATGGGTCTTGACAGACGGACAGAAAGAAACACTGATAACAACTATGAAATAATAATATGATAGCGTGAAGGTTGTCATGCCAAGCAATATGATGATGTTCTCTCAATTGAAGATGTAATGATTACTAAAATGATCGTGTCCTTTGGTCCATTCTTAACGTTTAGTGCCAAAATAATACTGGTGTTATTATTATTCCCCACGAACACGCCTGGGTGAAGGTGTGAGCATGCGTTCAGGGTAACTTAGTTTTGGTATTCATCAGAGATGAATCCTCCCACCCAGAGCAGGACAGGAGGGACTGTCAGACTTGTACTGACTAAAATCCACGGTGTCCTTCAATAACCCTTTATGTTCTGGGGTCACGGTAATTCGTTAGTCCCGCGACCCCGTTTGTCCGTCTGTCGAGACCCTTTTTCTCAGAAACTTGTGGAGGTATCAAACTGAAATTCGAATGAATGCTAAGTTTGCGTATGGTATAAATCATTTTCAACTACGGGACTATTCATTGGTCAGAAACGCACTTGGCCAGATTTTCTTAGACAATCCAGCTCTTTAAAAGATGTGTTGTTTTTCAATTCAAACATAACATAGCGAATCCCGTCGCTTTTAAAATAAAAAAAACAATCGCCCTATAATGTGGGCGCCCTATCATACTTAAAATTCAAATACCGGTTTCAACAGGTACTGTTTCGTCACCAGATTAGACAGCATCAATAGGTTTCTCGACGTCAGCGGGGGGCACCTCAAATTTCTGTGCTGTATAACCATCTTCACTATCTAAAGTTTCCTCAATGTTTCCCTGACTTTCAAATTGTTGTTCATATTGTAGCTCTTCTAATTGGTGGTCGATTTCGCCAGTAAACTTTTCAGGCTCTTGATATTCTTCAACATACTGTTGTTGTTCTGCTGCTTGATCTAAACCGGTATACTGTTGTTCATAAATAGGATCGTATTTTTCGGTTACCTCTTCATCATTTAATTCTACAGGATAAGCTTCACCTTCGGTGTTTTCATAATAAGCATATTCTTGATTTTGTGAGTACTCATTTTGAGAATAATCTAAAGGCTGATCGTGTTGGGAGGGATAGTTGTTATCGGTTTGTTCAGAATAGAACATTTCTCTTTGTTCAGCATCAAAATCTTCAATGGATTCATTCACGTAGTCTTGATTTTCTGTTTTTTCAGTGACAGGTTCTGCCTCCAGTGTGGCATCGATATTACTATTTTGATACATTTGATCTTCTGGAATGTCAGCTGCGTCATTTTTCAATTGAACTCCGATATTTGATGCGAATTCCTGGTCGTTGCCAGTTTCTACAAAATTTTCATTTTCTACAATATGGTCATTTACGTCAAGTGTCGACTGTAGATTATAATTTACAGCTTCTTCTTCTATCTGGCTTATATTATGATCATCAGAGGAAACTACTTGTTCTGAATCAGTGGGCTCATGTTGCTCAACAGTGTCATTTTGACTATGTATGAGAGAACCAGCTACAACGGGGTATTCTTCTTCGTCGTTAAAGCTTTTCTCGTTAATTTGTTCACTGTGTTTTGAATAATCATCCGCCATTATAGAACCCATATTGACATCGACATCAGGTACCAGTTTTGGCTCATCATGGTGGGTTACCTCTTGCGAAATGTCAATATTGGGCACATCTGAATGTTTGTACTCTAATGTAACGTTTTGTAATTGATCACTAATTGCATCCGCTTGGTCGACGTTTGCTACAAAAATGTTGTTATTTTCCCTTGTCTCTGTATCTGTATCCGGAACTAAGACCTCGCTCGCATATACTGTATTATTGAGGCTATATCCATCATCGCTGGGCAAACCATAATTCAATGTATCTGCTGGTAAATCTTTTTCGGGATACTCGTTGAGATAATTTGTTGGTTTGTCAACATTTGCGTCTATATTTATGTAATTTTCGTGATTGCTAGGAACTTGGTCTTGATTATTTTCGCGAGAACTCTCCTTGGAAACACTCTGTTCGAGGTCTACAACACCGGTTAGATAATTACTCGTTGACTTTCCCTTTTCTTCATCCTTTAATATTTTTAAAATCTCATATTTACTCTTCCAATCCGTGCTATCTTGTGAATTTGGTTTCAATTCATCGGAAACTACGTCTTGATCGATATGCATGTCTTGCAGCCTTTCTCGGTTTTGGTTAGTTGTCCCATTCCTTATACTGTTGTTCATAAACGTTGTTCTTAACTTCGGAATGAGTATGTATTTTTTGCTAATTTCTTGTATTAAATATGCATCTTCGTTATTGTTTATTTGAATGTCTGGAACCAGTATTTGATTTGTATTGGATGTTTGGTAATCATGAATCGGTGAGAACTCTGATTTAAATCCAAGACGATCGACTACAGCAGGACGAGTTTCAAAGACGCGGGGCTGAAAATATTTAATTACGTGAAGGTATCACATAGAAAGAAAGGCATCACGAGATACAGATTTCACGTAGGCTTTTTTATGTTCCTGAAAATGTTGTACTCACCTTATATCGTGCTGGGACCAGCGCAGTGGTGTATCGCATTTTATCGAGCCTTCCCAAAATAAAATCATTCCGTTCCTTTCGCTTTTTATCCTCTTCCAGGAATGCGTCATATTGTTTCCTCAGAGCGTTGATACGGTCCGACTTCGCTCTATGACATGCAAAATAACATTTTCATTAGTTTATATTGAATTTATCCTAAAACTAAATTATTACTATTTTGCTTTACACCCGTTACTTTTTGTTTGACTTCCCCATGTGAGTTTAATATTTTATAAGTGAGAGTAGCAGACTCGAGTTGACGCGCATGGCACCGATGTAAACAAAGCAGTGCCGTGTCGACCTTCGAGAAGGTTTGCTAGGTATAAGTAAATATAAAAGTAAGCATAGATGAGTTTTGTACAGACATATTCGACTACATTGTAGTAAAAAAAAAAAAACAATATTCTTAGGACAACAACATTTGAACTCTGCCATCAGTTCATCACAGTCAGTGACTCCAAAAAAGCAGGATTAGTTACCAATTCAAATAATATCACAACAATAGCATGTACAGCCACCAAAACAGGTAAGCAGGCTGACGGTTTTCCTATATACAATATGCCTATGCATGCTGTATGCTGTTGTATTTAATTTTTGGTTGTATGCTATACATGCAGTCAATTACCTAATACTTTGGTATACAGACAAACTTATAGAAGTTATAGATATACAACATTGGAAAACTGTTTGAAAATTGCTGCGTGCATACCTGTTTTGCTGGCTATACCTTTTAAATTGTGCTGCGGCCACACTAAACAGAAAACCAGAACCAGAAAAGCAATAATATATGCAATCGTGACAGTTTCATGAACTCTTGGTCAAAGACCCGAGTCACTAACGTAGCTTACAGTGTCAGTGAGTAGAACTAAATTATTACCTATATTGTGAAAAAATATAGAAATCTTATTTGAAATAAATAAATTATTATTTCAGCGTTAAATACCTCAAGTATGTAAGCTCAGCGGCTGTACCAGGCGCCGTGTTGTACCAACTTACAACGTCAGTTAATAGTGCCATGAAACGCGAACACTGCCAGCCGAATGACCTTCGACCTTGGTTTACGATCAGCCGCCACAATATGTATGCAACTTTGAGATCAAATCGAAGTAAATAAGTATAAATAGGTACAGTGCCGGATCAGGCAGGCAGGGCAGGTGCCCCTGGCGCCAGATTCCGGGGGCGCTAAACTCATAAACATGATTGCTTGCTTGCAAACAAAAATCCGAAATATCGAATCCGAACAAAGGCACAAAATATTCGAGCTCGCTTCGCTCACGGTTGCATTGTTCTTAGTCCTAGAAGCCTGCAGTGTCAAATGCGGCATTAATTACCCCTTCCCGACCTCGAGCTCCTTCATTCCCAAGTCAATTGCAACAAAAATCTGTAGAACAGGTCGATATTGGGTATTTTATAATTGATTTTACTTTAGAGCCCGTATGAAGTTATGCCCCGGTTCGAAAAAGTCGTAGATATTCGGAGCTCAATTAATTTAAAATAAAAAAGTACCTATTCAAAAGTATATTTTGATAGCATGAATAAAAAAGCAAGCATTCATTTCAGACTATTTTTAACTGACTTCTAAAAAAAGGAGATGGTTTTCAATTGGGATGTTTGTATAACTTCGTAGCGTGCCAACCGATTAGATTTTTTTTTTGTTGGTACCTAATGGTATAAGTTCCCAAATGGTGCCATGAAAATGTTATCGAAATCGGACAAGCGGTTTTTGAAACATCAACTAAAATCAAAAAAACCGGCCAAGTGCGAGTCGGACTCGCGCACCGAGGGTTCCGTACAAACCTGCAAGGTTTACAAAGTTCGTTCATTACGACAATCGAGTCATAACTATGGTATTTTTATTGCAAAATGAAATTCATAACATTACAATGGGGAAAGATGGAGGAGCATAAATTTAAGACAAAGATCTCTTTATCGTTAACTGTCATTCTAGTCCAGGTAATTACTGCGCCGACAATTAGATCTAAGTATTTGATATGAATTTCAACTTGATAGCTCTACGCGTTCATGAGGAAAAAAGTAATAAGTTTATATATTTTGTAATGTAACTAAAAATTTAAGGTTTTCGGAATTTTTCCTTTATGTGTGCTATAAAACGTTGCTTCATGCCAAATTTCAAGATTCTAGGTCGACTGGAAGTACCCTTTAGGTTTTGATTCCCTTGCGAGTACTTGCGAGTTTCAAAATATGCAGCTTAAATTGCTGTTTCTTTTGATTGCGTTGACATAGAAGTTTGATTTTGTTACAGCTTAAAGGTATTATAGACCTGAGTATTTGGTATGAATTTCAATTTAATACCTCTACGCGTTTATGAGGAAATGGGTAGTAAGTTTAAAATTATTAAAAAATATATATTATGTGATGTAACTAAAAATTTATGGTTTTCGTAATTTTTTCTTTATCTATGCTATAAGACGTTGCTTGGTACCAAATTTCAAGATTCTGAGTTCACGGGAAGCACCCTGTAGGTTTTGATTCCCTTGCAAGTGTCGAAAATTTGCGGCATAAACGGCTGTATCTTTTGATTGCGTTGGCTTAGAAGTTTGATTTTTTCACAGCTTCAAGGGACAGTAGACCTGAGTAATTGATATAAATTTCAGCTTCATACCTCCACGCGTTCCTGAGAAAAAGGGTCTTGACAGACGGACGGACAGACAGACGGACAACAAAGTGATCCTATAAGGGTTCCGTTTTTTTCCTTTTGAGGTACGGAACCCTAAAAATATCAACATTGTCTACATTAACGTTCTTTTCGTTTACTCTGTATTGGAGCAGTGCGTTTTTTGTTCGGGCATAACTCCGTTATTTACGAACCGATTTGGAAAATTCTTTTCTCATATGAGCATTTTTCGCTTGTTGTGTACATTTTTTTTTATCGTGGTAAAATCATCAAATGAGTCCTCCCACCCAGGGCAAAGCGAGAGGGATCAGTCTCGTACTGACTAAAATCCTGAGTCCCGCGACCCCGGCAGGCTTTGGCCCTCTACAGGGAGGCCCCGTCCCGCAGCGTGGAATCAACCAATGCCGGGCGCGAGAGGTTTCGCCTACCGCCGTCGTGAGAACACGGCGCTGGTCTGCCCAAGCGGGGCAGTCCTGCACCGTATGCTCCACCGTGTCCTCCGGGCGATCCTCGCATAGGTGACACCCACACGTTTCTTCCTTCCTCATCCGACACAGGTACAGTCGGCCAAGAAAGTGGTGTACCACCCTAAAGTTGAATATCGCTTGCAGATTCATAGGTGATAAAGATTAGTTTCGCTTGCAGATCGATCTGACAACTTCTATTGCTGTCTTTATCTGATTATTGATAACGACTATTACTGTTTGTAACGTGACAGCTGTTCTTAGTTTGAACTTGATGGAACCAATGACGTCGTAAAATCAACGGCCGGGGGCTGTAAATTTTGATGACAAAATTGTATCTACAAATTCAGAATTGTAATCAACAAGTTACATAAAATTGTAAAGGCACAAGGCGAATCCACAAACCTACAATTTCTGTAAACTTGTAATTACAATATCAATAAAAAACAAGCTAAAAATAGATTTATCCTTTTATTAAATTTCTACAATCAATTTTAAAATACTTATAACAAACAAAAACATAGCATATATAGTAATATTTAGAAGATATTGAAAATTTTTAAAAATTAGAAACTGGTGTAAAAGCCGTTGGCCTCTATAACCTCTAAAAGACGAGACCTCATTGAACCAACAAGCCGTGAGCAAATATCGGTTCCCCGCATTTCCTCCCAAATACACACATCAAAAGTGTCTAGGGATCAACATATATTTTTGCAATAACTTTTCTCCTGATTGATATTAATTAAAAATTATTTTAAGGATTCATCAAATAAAGTGTTTTCGTTTGTCACAGTAGCGATAAACCAAGTCACCTTTTCATTAATAAAGAAATTTGCCATTTTCCTAATAAAGGGATTTTTGACATTTGAACCACTAACACAAAAGTTCGAAAAAAAGACTGAAATAACAGTTTTCTTTAAAATTTTATTGGGTAACTTAAACAATTAATAATCCGTGTTTCTACCGCGAACACTAACAACACAAGAACATCGGTTTGGCATACTCAAAATGAGTTCATCCAAATCACGCTGTGGAATGGCCGCCCATGTTCGTTGCAACAACAAAAAAAGGTCTTCTTGCGACTGGATACCCTCCATATTCGGCAGAGCTCTTCTCTGTAGCATATCCCATGCATGCTCAATCGGATTCAAGTCTGGCGACTGAGCAGGCCAGGGCAGGACATTGATGTTAGCTGCGGCGAGAGTCTGTCTTACAACTCTTGCGGTGTGCGGTCGTGCATTATCATGCATTAACTGAAATAAGGGACCGATTTGCACTTGTAGAGGAACGATGACGTCTGATACAATCGTCTCAGCATAAATTTGAGCGTTGAGGTTGCCTCTGATCCAAATCAACTCAGTTCTTCCGCCGATCCAAATACCCGCCCATACCATGATGGTTCCACCACTATAAGGATGGATTTCCTGGCAGGATTTTAATCGCTGTTGGCATCCAGGGCTTCTCCAGTGTCGTATACGTCTTGTATCCGGTCTCATACCAAAACGAGACTCATCAGAAAAGCACACGAAACGCCATTGTTCTTCTGCCCAATTTCTGTGTTCAAGAGCCCATTGATATCGAATCCTACGATTGTGCATTGCTATAGGTGGTACCCGTAGCGGTCTTCGGGAATGAAGGTTCACTTCATGCAAGCGGTTTCTGACTGTTTGGTCGCTAATTAAGTTCCCTGAAGAGTGATGAAGCCTCACGGCTAACATCATGGCGGTTATTGTTGGAGCTCTTCGAGTTAAGATTTGAATGTATCGGTCTTGTCTCCGTGTGGTGCAGCGATATCGTCCTCCATGGCGCTCAGCCACGGTACCAGTGCTTCGGTAACGTGTCCAAAGTCGACTGATAATACTCTGACTTGTATTCAGAGCTAAAGCCACAGTACGTTGCCGGGAACCAGCTTCTATCATTCCCACGGCTCTGAGCATTTCTTCCCTGCTTAAATGACGCCGCCGCTCCATAATAACGTTGGTTTTAATCAGTAGTAGGGAAACAGTAGCACTAATAATGTCTTCAATGCGTTGTATGTTTTTATAGGGAAAATATTGACAGCTGATTTTCATCTTTTACTCGAATTTGATTCACAGTTCCTGATTCAAATTATGAAATGCACCAAAAAGGATCCATATAAATTTATAAAATCATAAATTTATTACAAAGCCACATCTCAATCTCAAGAAATCCGCATAAAAATGCTTGATCCCTAGACACTTTTGATGTGTGTATAATTACAGTGACTAATAAGAGCTTGTTTGGTTCTTTCATTTTGATGCGACCATCGTTGGACCATAAGGCCCCAAAGATTTTCTATCGGGTTGAGGTCCGGCGATCTTGAGGGCCACTGAATTACCCTTACGTCAGTGTGTGAACGAAACCAGGCTCTTACGATCCTCGCATTATGAATTGAACAATAATCTTGAACAAAATCAAATTGTGGCACTTCGTTCTCCGGGTAAACATTACGGACTGTCGGTAGCATTGCATTCTGAAGCACGTCGATATAATTTACAGCCGTCGCTCGAGGAGGTAGAGAACACAATTCTCCTACACCATCCGCACTCATCCAGCCCCAAATATTTACGGATATTCGACCTGATTCTCTATTTGGGATTACATGATCATCTTTATACTGTGTTGAATTATATCGCCAAAGGTGAAGACGTCCATGCTGACTGGATTTAAACGTTTTTTCATCACAAAACACTGTATTAGACCAATCAAACTCTAAGTGCTCTCTGGCGAAGTTCAGACGAGCAAGTCTGTGAGCATCCGTCAAATATATTTTCTTGGCGTAATGCCTGTGGTGCAACCCCATGTAATGTAGATGATTCCTTATTGTTTGGGCACTCACATCGAACATCTCCGCAAAATGTTTTGTGGGCTTAAAACCATTGATTTCATATTCCCGTCTCATGAATTCTCTATCGTTATTGGAGAGTGCAGGCCGGCGACCACTTCTTCTGTGATCCAACAAACTTCCCTCCTCTCCTTCACGACGAATCCAAAAGCGGACAGAACGCCTCGATATATTCAAATTCCGGGATATCGCACTGATACTGCTTCCCTCATTAAATTGGGCAATTATTTGTGCTCTTTCGGCAATGGTCAAGTTGGCAGGCATTGAGATGATTTTATATGCAGTTGATTGAAAAATAACACGGAAAATATATCGATTTTTTGCATATATTGGACACTAGCACTTTGCCCGCGTCTTCGCCCGCGTGGGTTTCGTACTTTCCTAATTCCCCCTTTTCACCCCCTTAAAGGTTAAATTTCCAAAAACCCCTTCTTAGTGCTCCCCTACATTATAATAGGAAGCCGTGTGCAAAATTTCACATTCCTAGCCCCAGTAGTTTCGGCTGTACGTTGATATGTCAGTCAGTCAGTTCTCCTTTTATATATATATATATATATATAGATATGACGTATGAATACTAAATACATAGGTTTACGTCATAATAATGTTGTCTCTTTCAGTAATATCTTTTTATAACGAACCTTGTTGTAATTTTCGATGACCGGGAAACTAAATCAAAACTGGTACACCACTTTCTTGGCTGACCGTACTTCCCGAAACACCCGTGTCCGGTGAGGACCTGCGTCATGCGGAAGGTCAGGACGCCGTGACTCCTGTCCAGCCACTCCTCAAAGAGGGGTCTCACTGCCGCGATTGCGGCGTGCCCGAACCTCGGTTGCGACAGTCGCTCCCTCCATACTGCCCTGAGATCGCGCCGGAGCTCTTCCCGCCGCTCCTCGACTTGTTGAGGCAGCGGGGATTCGCCCCAGCGATGCGCCTACACGCGCCACTCAGACGCACTGGAGGGCAATCGCCTCCAGATCCCAGGGCAGCAATCGGGCAAGGAGGTTGGCCGATTCGCCAGCAATCGTGCAGTATCCTCGGATCATTCGGATAGCCATGACCCTCTGGCATGCGACCAGCTTTAGTGGTCGCGTCGGAATGCTTAAGGCCCACACGGGGGCCCCGTAGAGGCCATGGACTGCACGACACCGCACCGGCGTACAGCCTCCGGCAGGAAGCGTTTGACGTTGAGTCGCCTGAGGGTGGCTGCTGGCCGGTTCGGCTTTGGGGCAAAACGTAGGAAGTGCTCCCTGAAGATCCACCGGCTGTCGAGGACGAGTCCCAGGTACATCATCGTCCTCCCGACGCCGATGCGAACCCCTCCCACCTTGTTGTGTACATGGACGATGTACTGGTGCGACGGATTACAAAGTTCTGGTACTGTTGTGTTTCAATATTCCTTATAGTTTCGGATATAGCCATTCTCGCCCAGTTGAAAATTCACCCTGTATAAAGTTATACGGTAATAACTAAGGCCATGATGGATTAGCGAGATAGAAAAAAACATTCTTCCTCGAATAGGTTTGGTTTCTTTATGGTGTCAAAGATTTTGGGGGGTTTGTACGACCTAACTCACAGCCATCATCAACAGCGTGTCCGCGTGGCTTTATAGGGCGGCATCGCTATGAACTTTATCAAAATTGTGGTGGCAGTGAACTGTTAAAGTGTTTTTGTTTTAACGATAAGATTGAACCGATTTTTAATGAACTTCATACACATAAACAGTACACATGTCTAAATAGTCATCAGAGACCGTTTAAAAAAACCGGCCAAGTGCGAGTCGGACTCGCCCATAAAGGGTTCCGTAGCAGCAAGTAACATAATTTAAAAGTTCTTATGGTTGGTTGCAACGTTGAAAGGTAAATAATTGCGGTTTACGATTTATGACGTATTAAAAAAAAATTACTTGATCTCGTTTAAACCAATTTTCGATGGTAGTTTGCATAGTAATGTACATCATATATTTTTTTTTAGTTTTATCATTCTCCTATTTTAGAAAGGACAGGAGGCGGGGCCATACATTTTACCACTTTAAAAACGTCACTCGCGCAAACTGTTCAGTTTAGAAATGGATTTAGGGCTGAAAAACTGCGTTACACGGACGAGCAACCGTTGCATGTCAACTAGCAGGTGCGCGCGCATGTCCATGCGGACTGTTTCCGTGGGACCGCAACGGTCCCCGTCGCGGAGACTGGATTATTACGCAGTGTCGCTAGTTCAATATTTACTGTTAGTAGTAGTTCAACATTGCCCTTTGAGTATCTGAAGACATTTTTCTGCGTGTGCGCGACCCGTATCACATAGCGATATTGACTAAACATCCCGTACGTGTTACCGCTGGCAAAACCGCACAAGACGGATGCACGTTGCAGGTTTCCGCAACGGAGTACTTTTGTATGTGACCGCGCGGGGAGGCGTCCGCTTTACGCAGTTTCAGCCCTCAGCCCTTAGAATATAATACTTACAGAAGATAAATTCTTTTATTTTTTGTAAGCCCACGCGTTGAAAGCATTTTAAATGATACCGTCGTATACGTCAAAAAATTTGTCTAACGAAATTGATTTTCAAAATCATTGAAAACAAGCCATCTTCTTCTTTTCTCTATGATTTTTAGTGTCTATTGGTGCCACGAGATTTTCTGTTGTAATGTCCATAGACTTATAGTATGGACTGCGCAATAGTTGCCTAAATTGGTGTCGTCCAATCGTAACGATTTTTCATTAGATATTTAGCAGCCATAGGCCGCCACTGTGGCGCTAAGATTTAGATAAACAAGTTGGACGGATTTAGGCATAGTCAGGGTTGCCAGATTCAGGCATTTTATTTCCGGACGAATCCGGACGATTCGATCTGTAGCAAATATTTGACATGTACAGGATCTTTCTCATAAATTCGCCAGTATTTGAACCCTTACAGGTTCAGATCCATTAGCTCTCACATTGATTCTTTCAAAATTGGTTAAATTTCTGAAATCTAACTTATTTTGACCAAATCTTTGTAAGGGAGAATGGAGCGAAAGTTTTGATCATTCTTATATTCAAAGTTATTCTTGTTATTGTAACGAATCATATTTTGAGCAAGTGACAACTTGTCACTGATAAGCAAATTGCAAAATATACCGTTTTATACCATGAAATCAGACTTGGCTGTATGGGTTCAGCTCCCTTTGCCTGTCCCAAAGAGGGACGAAAAGAACCAAAGAAAAATATTTATGAAAATTGACAATCAATGACAATGACATTCACAGCACAGTGTCTGTGCCATCGCAGGTTCTCAGGACATTGAATGATTGTTATTAACCGAAATTCTTTGAGCAATACGGGATCTCGCAATGTCATTTGCAAAATATTTATAGTTACGTTTCAAATCAAAAACAATTTACGTGTCTAAACACGTTCCTATTCACCAATGTTTATATTCTAACCTTTTAATTCGTCATATGTTACACAACTATTGAAGGAAATGATTCACAAGTGGTGGCACCGGTTTGTCCGTAAAAGGACCAAACCAATTCCTGAAGACACAGCAGTTCTTTGGAAACAACGGCTCAGTATAGCATATGGCTTGTTAGCTTGGAATGCTTTTGGTTTTGTGGTTTACAATGTTTACAAGGGAAAGGCGGACTGGGCTCATTATTATGGTATAAAATCAGACGAAGAGCACTCTACTCCACCAGGTAATTGCTGAAAATACGAATATGTCTAGCTTTTACTAAAATAAAATTCCAAAGAAAATTTTATTTGTATTGTGTGGTCAATGTGGTCTTTCAAAATCCTTTACTAGGATATTCAAACTGTTATTAATATAATGTATGTAAAAATAAATATATAATTTATCTTTTGTGTATTTTAGGTGAAGCCTGGGCGCAAACATTAGGTATTAAAAATGCAAAAGTTTACAGAATAGCTGGTTTAAAAAAAGTTGATGAGTATGATATTGTTGATGGCCAAGGAGTAAGAACTGATCAATCAGTTAAAAGTCACGATAGTGAAAATTTAAATGAATAAGTAGGATTTCATTAAGTAGGTAGCATTTGAAATATTTCTGTAAATAAATAAAAAGCTATAAAAAAATAAAATATTATATTATTTAAGATAAGGCACCAATTAATTAGTTATAAGCAATTTCATTTTAAAATTCTTTCTTCAACAGTCAAATTAAATTAACAAATTGTAAATGTTATCCTAGTTAAATAGTAACAAGTATATTTAGCTTAAACCTACTTAGTAATACTTTTACTCTAGTTATTATATAACTGTTTAGGATATTGTTTTATAAGATCACAGTACATCAAGGCAAGCTTATACAACATTAACAATTGGAGTGGGCATGATATGTTATGGCGTGTCGCCTCCTTTCGATTTCTTGCAAGAGGGCAGATCTGTAACAAAAAATGAGCAATTAAAATGTGATGTGATGAATCTCAGTGATACTGGCTAGTAGAAACCTCTAGAAGAGCTATGAAGATTATGTGAATGTGGTGGATTCAGTGCAATTCTTTGTAAAATACTAGAGGGACTGATTTAACTGAAACTGTACATGATTGCAGTCACTCTCACTCTACTTATTTTGGGCATCCAATTATTTCTAATACTTTTTCAATTATCATTGATTCATTTATACCAATTACTTTGAATGGTACAAGTTATAACTCTTGCTCAAAAAGTATTAATTCATTAAAACGCAAAAAAAAAAAACCACAAGAGTATAAAATAACTTATCTTTTGGAAGTTGGTGGTAAAAATGAATTAATAAAAACTAAGCCACCAACTTCTAAAGAATAAATTTTAATAAGAATCATCAAAATTGGTTCACCCAGTCGTAAGTTATGAGGTAACAAACATAAAACGAAACAGTTGAATAGAGAACCTCCTCCTTTTTTTGAATTCGGTTAAAAATACGATTTGTAAGTATAGTTCTTGTTAGGAGGTGGCTTCAGCTTCTTAAGATCTGCTATGCTATTTTGATAAAGCTTAGTGCCACAGCAGCGCGCTGATAACAGATAGATTTTCAACTTTATGCTCTAGAGCATAAAGACCGTAGCTTCGGCGCTGAATCTTATAGAGAATAACAGTGCATATAACTGTATAACAGTGAGTATTCTAATAGTGGACACGACGGTAGGCGCAGCTCCCACTACGCATTTCATCAGCACAGCACTGTACCCGTTATTATCTTTCACTGCTATGCTTGACGGAGATCAGTGCTGACTGTCTGTCGAGCTCTCCTCGCTGTACTGTTCTCCTCCTCGTCCTTGAAATTGGAAATCATTATTCTTAAGCTTAAGCATAAAGTTGTTGGGACAAAGGCCTCTTTTGTGTGAGGAAAATTATTACTGTCAATATTCTAAAAACGTGAGGTACAATATGTTTCTCAGGCTACCTTTGAGCATCACCATAAGATGTTGTTTGTACATTTAATTAATTTCCTACCTATATCGCTCATACTTCATAACGATAAGCTGTAACTCTTGTTTGTAAAGCCGCGTCAGCATATCGGAATAGCAGTCCAGCTCGCTCAGCCTGAACATGTTCCAACGTAATTTATGGTCAAGTTCTTGGTCAGCTGTAAAACAAAAATAAAATCAACATTTATTTAACTGCCGCAATGTGAATTGAGAAAAGTTCATAATTTACTTTTTTGTTGCGTATTGTAACGTTTAAAATTTCTTACACATGACACTAGGAATTTCTACTGTGCCGGGGGTTACTTGTAGGTCGTACAAATATTTGTTATGTGCATGGATCTAACCCGCGACACGCTGTGCAACAATCGATCAAATCAACTGTTTCAAAGGTTCTAAAGTGTTTTGTGCAAAATAAAATGTTATTAACTCGCTATATATGTATGTATATTGCTATAATTAATAAGGTACTAATGCTGTCTAGTGATCATGGAAATATTACATACTTTTTCACTTCTCTCAGTTGGTGCTCATATCTTTCTAACTCATGATGTGCAAATAATAGTTAATACATAATAATGGTACCTTTGGAGTAAACAATGAGCCAGTGAGGAATCTCTTCAAGTAAATAAGGCGGCACCAGAGTAGGAACATACGGACTGACTAAATAGCAGCCACCAACTAAACAAGGATGTGCATATCTTGTCTGATGAGTTATTTCACTGTAAAAAAAAAAACGAACTGATAGTATTATTTGCTTGGCTCGGAAAAGTGTCACAAATATCTTGGTAATGTAACACTTACATTAGGGCTATCTACAAAAGTTTTCTTTTACCTTTGGAAACAAAATTACCCAATAATTTTGTTTCAGTGTACCCGGGTTATAGAAATAGATCTAGACCACTGAATTAAAAATAGATCTAGACCACTGAATTAAAAATAGATCTAGACCACTGAATTATGTATGACGACGTTCAGATAGCTGGCTGACATTTTTGGGTAAGAGTATGAGTCACGCTGAAAACTCATCCAAGACTTCTCCAAATGTTGGATGAGTTTTCAGCTCTCCAAGCAATCACTTTTCTTTTTCGTTTGGATGAATGAGATTTGTTGATGTTCTGACGTCTATACTTCCTCACCCTTATTAATAAACCTGAACTAAAGTTATAACCAGGATAATCTTTAGATTAACTATACATTTTTTAAGGAATTACTTTGCCTTAACTTAAGTTCGCGTTTATTAAAAAGGGTGCCTAAATTTATCTTGGAAAATCATATACATCGGTGAAAAAAATTGAAAAGTGGTTTAATAAACCTTGACAGCAGAGGGTGGATTCAAGAAAAAGAAAGAAAGATTATAAAAGTTATACCAACAGGCCCGCACTTGCTGCAGTATGTGACGAATTTTTAAACGATGTTTCAAATTTCTATTTTATTTTACCCATTATAGGTAGTAGTAGCACATTATTTCGGCATGCACTAAAGACTCTGTCCTGACCTTTAGGAGTTAAATTTTCCAAAATCCTTCCTTAGAGGATGGCTACGTCATAATAGTTAGGACCAACGATTTCATATCATATGTATAGAAATAAGTTGAAATACTTTGACATTATTAGACTAAATTTAAGATTGTAACTTACTTGAAGTAATAAACTCCATGGTGCGGTGTGGAAACTCTTTGCCAGGGTTGTGGTACACTTTCCAGTGGGTGTGTCCAGTGAGTAGTCTGCGTATTGTGGTCCATGTAGTAGCGGCGCCCGCGAAGAGTCCGGTCTGCGGACCAGCCAGGGGGCAGCGGAAGCTCACACTCATCAGAACCTACAACCGTTTTTTTTTAATGGCATGAATTTGAGACTCTATTCCCTAATCCAAAGTCTGATATGGGCACTAACAGTATATGGGCAATAACTGTACTATAATGGTTATTATCCTCCAAAAATCTACATAGCCGTCAAAATACTAAATGAGCCGCGATAGTGAACTTCGCATTAATTAGAAGTTATTATATCTGCAGTTACATTTTAATTTGATAACTAAAAGACTATAACGGCACGATTGGCGCAGTGGCTTAGCAATTGGTTTACTGCGCTGCGTGTCGCGGGTTCGATTCCAGCACAGAGAAAATATTTGTATGATCTACAAGTAGTTCTGGGTCTGGGCGTTTGTATATGTGAGTTTGAATGTTTGTAAACGCACCCTGGATACAAGAGAAATTCCTAGTCAGGGCCAAAGTTTATTTTTTTAAACAAAAAAGAAATCTTGATGTTTGACCCTAGGATGTGACTATACTATTTTTGCATTCGTGATTAGCTCGTATTATTTGAATGAAGATCGAAAGATGTAACGAAAATTAAAGTATGTAATCATTAGAATGTTTGACATACCTTGAGAGCCAGTGATAATCTTACTTCCATGGGCTTTATTGTAAGGTAAAACTGATGTGTTGACACAGTTCGAGTATATAGGTGACGACTGGCTCGCTGTCGCGTATGCTACAACGATAAACATAAAGCTGAGTCTCATTCTAAGCAGAAACAAAAATAATTATAATTTTTACTTTGTAGTTTGTTTAATTTATTTGTAGTCTAGCAGCACTAGCCAAGACGGGTCCATGGATGGGTGACAATTGCCTATAAGTATGTGCCAGTTAACATGGCAATAGCGGTCATTGCTCCGACTTTCATCCCAATATGTCAATATTAGCGATACTTCCACTTACCCGTACAAATCTGTCGCAAACAGTCGCAAAACTGACATCGCTTGTGTCTCATAATACATCAAAAAATGACCACAAACACAAAACAGTGCACAACCCAAAATAATAGAAAATTTAGCAAACCTACCCAACGAAATTATTTTTTTTAAATAACGTATTTTCGTTTTAACACAAGTCTAACACACTGAGACAATTGGATACAAGTATATTAATATTCTTTTGATATCAGGATGGTAAAAACACCTTATTTTTCCTAAAATAAATTACAAAAACTATTTCCTCACAGAAAATGCTAATTTTGATCTTATGTCGTTTTTGTTTTACGAGGTCATCGCGTCAGGGGTGCAGCACCCGCCATTTTGATTTGACATTCCGTGCAGCGTTGCCAGAAGGTTACTTTTGTAACCTTTTAGGTAATTTTTGAACTGCTAGGGTTACTTTTAGGTTACACTAATGTAAAGGTTACTTTTAGGTGATTTTTCGGAATTTGTAAAATTAACTTATAATTTCTTACTTATAAACAAGTAACACACGTTATACTCTTTCTCTTTCACACTTGCACCACTTGTATCCCGCGAGTGAGTAACACTCGACGAATCGGATTCATTCGGTGCTGTTCGTTTCGTTGCAAGCCACCCCCCGCCGCCCGCCGCCGCCGCCGCGATAGTCGCTACATCATCTGAGGTCGCTACTTGTTGTTGTCTAGTCCATGGTATAATAATATACTTCGCCCTTACTTACAAATAATATTATGTTCTATATGCATTCTTTTAACTTTTAATACTTTTCCAGTAAAAAAAAAATGAAAGGTTACTTTTTGTACAAAAAGGTTACATTTTTTATATTTTAGGTAACTTCTGACAAGCCCCGACTGGCAACACTGATTCCGTGTGGAAATTCGCTTGCGTTCGGTCTGTTTCGGTGTGCTATAATTTCTTTGCTTTTATAATTTCGTTTATTTATCTTTTGTAGATATTATTATATACTTAAATATTTCTTAAATAAAAGTAATAAAAAACATTTAAAAATATAAACATAGTGATCCGTCGGTGTGGGAGCAGGGTCCAAGCTACCGGCGCGGTTAGGGCTCCAGAGACAGGAACCTCCTCACAATGCGAGCCGTATCGAGGAGTACTGCCTTCTGAATCTGGCCCTTGATCCAACTACCCAACGAGAGCCTCGAGAGATGTTCGTCGAGGCTCTTGGCCATCAGGACATTCGCCGTTACGACAATCGGCACAATGATAGCCGAGCTCACATTCCACACGTCGACAACCTCGCGCGCCAAGTCAAGATAATATTTTACTTGTTTATCTTTGTCAGCTTTCATGAGGTTCTCGTTATGCGGGATGGTAACATCGATTATCACTACGCGGTGCGCTGATTTGACTACCACTAATAGGTATGTCAGGCTTATTAGCAATAATAGTCCTGTCAGTAATGATAGGCAGATCTCAGTATATCGTGATATGGTCTTTTTCGAGAACTGGGTCGGGCACATACTTGTAATACGGCACCTCTGAATCCACAAGTTTGTATAATAAAGCAAGTTACTGGTGAATAATCCTGGCCAGGGATACTGGCTATACAAGTACTCGCCGTTAGCAAGACGAGAACAACCAGAGATAATAATATGTCTGATCGACTCACCCGGACGGTGGCATGCCTGACACACGTCAACCGTCCCGTCTTTCATAATATGTCTTCGGTAGTTCCTAGTCAAGATAACTTCGTCCATAATCGCACAGACAAAACCTTCAGTTTCTCCGAAGAGGTCACCGAAACGTAGCCAGGATACGGACGCTAGAAAGTCTACATCGGGCCCGTGAAGAGCCCGGTAGAAGCGTCCGTATTATATTTTATTATTAATGTTTGTGTGTATTGTATTTATATCATCGGTAATCTATTATTTGATGTGCATCACTGTCTACCCTACTTTTTTTTTAAAGTTCTTCAAGTCCATCCTAATTGTCTGGAAGATATCGCTATTAGCGATAAGACCGCCGTTGTACCTTTAGTATTAAAAATATTGTAAAACTTGTTTTCATTTTGGTGTACAAGAAAGTATATTCTATTCTATAATAATTTGAAATACTTATAAAAGTAAAGGTCGACGACGAGCGGGTATACCATGAGTTGGACTCAAACCCACACTTTTCAGAAATGTGTACACTGATACCTCAACCACTAAGGGCCCTTTTCCTGTCATACGTATTTTCACCCGCATGCGGATATGGTCCGCGTGCAGGCTACCCGCATCCTTTCATTTCATACATGTTTTTCCTATGATGCGGAAAGCATGCGAGCGGACCAGATCCGCGCGCGGAAGAAAATACATATGACGGGAAAAGGGCCGTTACCTATCACTACATCCATTAAGTCCGTCACATTGAAACATTTTTTACGTCACGCGTAAATTTATAAGCACACAATTTGATTTCTAGAAATAAAAAATAATAATTTTGAATTAGAGCAACACAAGATTCACAACCCCTTTATGTCAAGCCGGCTGGTACCACGATGCTGTAGCGATAGAAGCAACTATCGCTTATTGGTAGTTTTAGGTAACAATAAGTGTCATTATCGCTTAGTGATGAAAAACTTGGTAGGCGGGAGTGAATGACCGCTATTGCCATGTTAAATGGCACATACTATAGTAAGATTGTACTGGTACAGACGCCAGCACATCAAGCTATCACAATCTGTCAAATTTCTTTAATATATTTTCGACCTTGTTACATTTGCGAATGGATAATTATCGATTAAAAAAAAATTACAGATTTGGGTAGGTTGACCTGCTGGCGTCTGTACATATGGGTTTCCTCCATGCCTCAGAAAGCATGGCTACTTGGCTAGCATTTAGTCTCATCAAGAGGAATATATTTAAGGAATAAAATTCTTAATTTTAGACAGCAGATAAGGATTTTGAAGACACAGGTAACAATAACTGTATTCTTATAAGAGCAAAACTTACAATCTGTATAATTTTGGAGACGTAATGAATGTGGAGAAGGGGAATGCAGTCTTGGAGTTAAACTCATATTTGAAGACAATCTTGGCATACTGGATTCTCTTGATCCATATTGTTGTTGCTTTTGTTGTTGAACCTGGAAGCAAATAGACTAGTGAGTAATGAAGTATAAAGCTATTAATACTATATTTATCATGTTGAAATGAAGACAACTAAAACAAAGGTATCATAACTAACATTATAAATGTGACAGTAAGTTGGTTACCTTTCATGCCACTGAAATCACTGAGCCAATCAGACTGAAATTTTTCACATACATCTTCAGGTGTACAGAGACAGACAAAGGGTACCTATCATCCCAAAAAATCCGATATAAGCCACATTCCCGGAGAGTAACACGGACTTTATTTAATTTTCAAACTAGTTTCCATGGTTGTCAAGGCCAAGTGTCATTAATAAATAATGACTCTTGTTGTTGTAGTTGATGGAGATCATACCTGTTGTTGGTTCTGGTATATTGGATCTTCCTGTTGTTGTTGTTGTCTATAATATCTGTAGCTTGTTTGTCTGCTGAATGAGTCATCTCTTTCATTAAAATTTGTATGAGAACCCTAAAAAACACAATGAGTTAATAATGTTTAATCAGTTCCTAGTCATGCATTGTATAAAAATATTGAATTACCACATTTGAGTCTAAGAGATATTGAGAATTGTAGCTGTTTGATGTGCTTGCTGTATCACTAGTGGATAAACTGGCAAACCTGTAACAAAATAGATAATTATTAGTAAAGCCTCATTATGAAGGGTTAAATGCAAGTTCTTGCAGCATGTAAAGGACCTTTAGAATGAAGAAGTAAACAATATTTTGTTAGGGAACGAGAATGTCTAATGAAGCTCATTCTTCATTTACTATTTTCAGTTTAACTTTTAATGGCTACCATAACAACTTTATTATGGTTTTCCTGTAAAACAATCACAAGAGCAGTGGGTTTTATTCTTATTTTGTTTAAAAATACACTAACTACTACTTGCTACTACATTCGTGAGTGTAGTAATATTGAGTAAAAAAACTTGGGAACAACTGATTTATTCATGAAGTTAGTGACAAAACAATAAGAAAAATATCCTTTAGAACTTGGTATTAGTGCAGTTTATCACCATTTTTTTTTATTGCTCGAGTTATTTTGAAGTATTCATGCCAAGCACTAAGGGTCTTTAATAAATTCAATTTTCTCTTCTCCTAACATGAAGGGTGAATAACTATTGCCAACATCAAGAGGGTATGGATGGATGAATCACCCACTGTTATGTTCTAATTGATAAGTTAATTATTCGCTATTTATTACCTGTGTGCTAAATTTGGTACTGACTCACTGGGTGTATATTTTCCTGCATGTCCACTCATAGTTTGAGCCTTGCCAAATTTATTCTCATGGCTTTGCGAGACAGCATCATTCGTACCGAAAGGTTGACTTCGAGGTCTTTTATTGTGACCAGTTGTCCACACATTTATAACTGGAAGGGAAAGAAAATTAGGTATACAGTTTAAGTGAACATAAAGGATTAGGATAATGCATTACAAACGCCAAATACAAAGTAAATCCTGGATAATGTAATGTTATACTTTCAGTACGTGGAAACACTTACTGGGTAAATCTGGAGGAGTATCTTTTTTTATATACTTTCCAACCACACCCTCGTTAACCGTTTTTTGACCTTTTCTAGATATCATGATTTTATCTATCAATTGCTTAACATAATCGTCGAATTTAGGGCACACTAAATGGCGAAAATTAAAGTAAACGAATCAAACAAATACAAAATAATAAAACCTACTGAGATACCACAGATTAAAAAATAAATAATGGTGAGGCAACGAGGGAAATCTTTCTTTTTGTAATGTTTCTGACATGCCTTCAAGGCCTTTAAGCCAAAGTATGTGTACTGTACTGTGAACATTGACAGCATTGCGACAATGAATGACAGTTCGTGATGTAGACAGAGTACAATACCTATAGCGTAGACGGCGAAAACTATAGATGGCTTGATAAATTCTTTCTCTGCCCCTGAAGATAGAAAAACAAATCTACAAAATATACTACAAGAAAAGGGACAGAGCACACATAGCCATCATGGACGTCTAGGGCAGCGTCTCGTATTGACCGGCTCGTGACCGGGTCACAAGCCGGCCAATGCGAAACGCTGCTAGGCCATCAAATAAAATACCAGTTCGTAGGTTTTTTTACTAGTCATTCATATGTGTTACTTTACTTTGGGTTAACTACCTTTTAAGCCCAGCTTGTGTTTAAAAGTATTGAGTCGGTCATGAAGAAGCAGTGTGAAAATGACCGGGCCATCATGGGCCATGGCAGAATAATGTTTGGGATGTTGTAGGAGAATAAAATTCTCCTAAGTTGTCTCCTAAATTTATCAAGCCATCTATAGTTTTCTCTAACTACCTGACCCGTTCTTCGATTCCCTCTTTCTGGTTGTGTGGGGTCAATTTTAGGTAGCTATGCAAAAGGCAATGCCTATTGTCTCAGTTTATAGTATATAGTCTATGGCACCACATGCGCAGTCCAGTCCATACTCTGCGTCTATTGTAAATTTTTGCGATTGTTTTCAATTCAAAGTCAAAATAGTTTAATAGTTTATTATTGTGTACGGCAGATGTTGAATTTTTTTATAAAAATAATTAATAGCGATCAAAAAATGTTCTATTTAATCGGTTTAGGATTAGGTGACGCTAAGGATATTACTGTAAAAGGTTTGGAAATTGTTCGGAAATGTGACAAAGTTTTGTTGGAAGGTTATACTTCGATACTTACAGTTGGAAAAGATATTTTGGTAAGTTTTATCCCAGATATTATTTAATGCTTTAAACGGCCAGTGGGTCATCTAATAAAAGTGATTGATAATTTATAATTAGCGATATCTTGTGCGAGAGTATATTTTAAAGTTTTAGAAAATTCCAGGAAGAATTTTATGGTCGACCATTGGTGCTAGCAGATCGGGAATTATGCGAGGGTGCTATTGATGATATTTTATTAGAAGCTAAGTATTCTGAAGTTGCCTTGTTGGTTGTTGGTGATCCTTTGGGAGCCACAACCCACACTGACATGTTGCTGCGGGCTAAGCAATTTGGTGTTAAAACTCAGGTACTTTACTAATTTTTACAGATGAACCTAAAGTTTAATAAAAAATGGACGTACTGTGAATTACCATCCATATTTAGTTGCCATTCTACCAATTCACAGTAACTGTTTAGAATATCCGTCATCATCAGTGTTCATAAACACATACAACCCAAATCTTTTCAAATTTAAAGTGAATAGGTTTCTTTTGTGTAAGTTTACTCTGTCATAGACTGTCTCTGTCATCTCATCTGTAACGTGGACATCTACGTCAATGTAGAATCAAGAGTAAACAGCACTACTCTAGTAGAAAAAAAGTTTTTTTTAATTATTCGTAAGTGTGTATGTATTACAACATTTAAGATATACCTACAGGATGAAATTTACAAAAAAAAAACGTGTCATAATCTGTAGAAATAACTCATAAATATACACAGATGGCATTGAATTAAATTATGTTAACATAAAGAATAAAACTTTTCAGATAATTCATAATGCCTCCATAATGAATGCTGTGAGCTGTTGTGGACTACAGTTGTACAACTTTGGGGAAACTGTTTCAATACCCTACTGGACAGAGACATGGAAACCAGATAGTTTCTTTGAGAAAATTGTTGCAAATTTCTCAAGAAATTTACACACACTTTGTTTATTAGGCAAGTAATAGAAATAGTTCATTTAAAAGTGAGCTTAGATGGATATCTTCCATAAAGTCAAATTAGTTTCTTCTGTAGACCGGTAACCCTTTTGCCTGATAGTATGGGGTACTTGTGTTGTGTGGTAAATCTGATAATTCTAATTTTTCCAGACTTGGATATGATGCTAAAGTTTCTCAAGAAAGTTTTTCCTTATCACATATGGATTCGGATTTTTAATCCAACTTCATTATAATAATTTTTTTTTTCATATAAAAATTGAGTTCACAAAGGGGTATGCAACTTTTAGTATGAACCTTGAAATCAATCTTTTTTTTCTTTCGCCAATTATTAAATTTTGGACACAATTAGACTAATATCTATGAAGTCCATAGAAAAAAAAAATAAGTTTCTAAACCGTAACCAACCAGAGATATGGCGGTTTTTATTTTGTTCTAATCAGGAGTTATTTTTTGTAGGAATCCATAGATTTACCAACTTTTGCTCGCGGCTTCGCCCACCCTAACCGCCTTTATGTATAGCCTATAACTGTCTCTAGAGACCCATATATCTCTGTGCCAAAATTCATCAACATCATTTCAGCCGTTATGACGTAAAAACGGAACATACCTAAATACATAATTTCGTGTTTGTACTAGTGTATTTTAGTGGGTACCTGGTGCAGGTGAGATTTATTAAAGAGTTCCCTCGATTTCTCCAAGATTTCGTCATGTGATCCTGATATAGTAACCATGGGACCATTTATTAATATACCCTTTCAAACAAAAGAAGAATTTCCGAAATCGGTCCAGGCGTCATTGAGAAATAAGGGAGCATACATAAAAATAAGTTCCGACAAATTGTGAACCTCCTCCTTTTTTGAAATTGGTTAAAAAGATCTTAACATTGTTATAAACAAACCACTCATTATTCCTCGTAAACCTACTAATATTACAAATACGAAAATAAGTATTTATGTAAGTTCTGTTTCACGTCAAAACGGCTGAACAGATGTTGATAAATTTTGGTCCAAAGATAGAAGGGACTCTAGAGACGGTTATAGGCTATACATAAAAGAGGTTGGGGTGGGCAAAGCCGCGGGCAAAAGCTAGCACATCAATAAATCTATGGATTCCTACAAAAAATACTCCGGATTAGAACAAAATAAAATCCGTCATATGTCTGGTTATCTGTAATATTGTGTTTGTTTTTATCACCTCTCGTGGTGACGTCGCCTACATTGATGTGTCGAGTTGGAAGTTCTGTTCAAGAACCTGGTCTTATATACCTCGTCTCATTCTGGATCATTTCGGTTAGGTGTGAGTATGCTTGCCAGGTACTTTGCGAATATGTTGGCTTTTTCTTGTGATAAAAATGGAAAAACCCAATAATACTTTACCCGACCTGGAAATCTAATCCGAGACTTCATACCCAGGAGTTGCATTTGCGACCATTGTACCAATCTACACTAATATTATAATAATATTATAAGAGGCAAAGTTTTTACTACTGTTGTTTGTAGAAAATAATTTCTGGATAGTTACTAAACGAATTTAAAAAAAAAAGAGATATAAAAATCGAGTGGTTCAAATATTATTTGTATTAATATTTTTTATTCAGTTTTGCCTGCTCTCGTTTTTTCAGACATCAAGGTGAAAGAACCTACTGAAGATTCGTTAACAAAGAAAATTCGCCAGTACATGGAGCCGAGATTTATGTCTGTCAAAGAAGCAGCAGCACAGTTGGTACACATTATAGAACAAAATCCGGAAAAAGGTTAGATTACAATATATTATAGGCTTTTTTTATCGTGGAAAATCATCAAGTGAGTCCTACCCATTACTGTCAGACTAGTACTGACTAAAATCCATGGTGTCCTTCAATAGCCCTTTACGTGCCGGGGCTTCAGCAGGCTTTGGCAGAGGGCCAGGAAGGTGGCCCAGTCATTGTGCTGACAGCTCTTTGAGGCGCGTGTGGAACACAACGCGCTGTCGACCCGGGCATGGTCCATGATCAGACAGCGAGTCAACCATCACTCGCCGCCCGCATACACGCGCCTACGGTGGCCGGAGATCGCTGCGGCTGGGTTGTGAGGTGGACGCTGTCCTTTCCCTCACGCGTCCCGCCCCCTTCGCCAGAATGACTGCTTCGCAGAAGAAGGCGACCGCTTGCCACTCCGTCTCGCCCCGCAGCATGGCCTCGACCATTGCTGGACGTGAGAGGTCGCCGCCTATCATCGTCGTGAAGACACTGCGGTGTTCTGCACAAGCGGGGAGGTTCAGACCCTTGACAACATTAGGCCGCCAATACACGGACTGCTCGAGCAGCAGCAAAGAGATACTGACGTCCCAAAGCCCCACTTATCATTGGTTTCTGTTAACAAGAACCATGGTTCAATGGAAATGTCAAAATATAACTAGTTTTTTTCCTCAAGTTTGGCAGCTTTCAGTTGATTTCAAGCGATTCTCCCTAGGCCTGCAATGGATAACTTTCAAATCGAATGACCTAGTTTCAGAGTATGAGTCATGAAAACGTATTTTTTGCCGTTTTATTAGATAATGGTGCGGATCGTTTCATGCGCGGTTCCGACTCGCACTTGGCCGGTTTTTTATTCGATACTCTAAACTTTAGACTCTAAAGGTCGTTGTTTGACAAATAGCTAAACTATTTTTAAAATCCCATACATTTTTTAGCGTTCCGTTCCTCAAAAGAAAAATAGTGACCCTTAAAGGAACTCTTTTTTGTCAATCAAAGACACTGACCGTAGACACCGTATTATGAGACCAATCTTGAAACAACAATTCTTCGTAAGTTGTCCCTGGAAGATCGCAGAAATTTCTACACTGACCTAGATGTTTCGCGATGGTTTTGGAATGTTCCTTGTTACCTTCTGGAATGGGATGGGACTGTGTAGAAGTCCATATTAGATGAGGACTGAAACGACACGATATCTGTGGGATCATCAGCCTCCTCTCTGTGGCCCCTCCTCAGAGGAGGCTGATGATGGGGGCAGTGGGGGCGCTTGTTTGCTACGAAACGTTATACCAAAAATTTTTGGTTGTAGGACATGCCGATTTCCCACGATATTTTCTTTTTTTGAGTTCATAGGTTCACCAACTTCAATGTTTTGAGAGCAGTGGTGATTAAGTTGGGCAGATGTGAAAGCGTTCAATATCGGATTATTCCGATCTGTCACCCTGCTTTGTCCCCTTAGGGGGATAGATCGGGAAAAAAGTTCGATCTGTCCCCCTGTATGAAGACTGATTGGAATTGTAACATCTATTATATGAACTGTTATTTTGTTTGGTTTTCTTTTAATCAGCCACAGTCCCATGTGGCTGATTAATAGAAAACCAAAAGAAATATTTGTAACTTATTTTAATATGTAATGTTGCAGTATGTGTGGCATTACTTTTAAGAATGAATATATTAAATTCTGATGAAACCGTTTAGGAGTGAAAAAAGTTCGAACTGTCCCCTCATTGCTAACCAGGGGGACAGATCAATCTTTTTTCCTATCTGTCACTCGAAGGGGACAAAGTGGGGTGACAGATCGGGATAATCCTCAATATCGATATAACTGAAAGCACCACCAACACAAGTTCAGACTCCAGCACCCCAATCTTTCAAATCTTCCCAGTCAAACATGAGCCTGCTGCTTTTATGATAAAGTGAAAACCGATTAAAAAAATTACAGATTGGAGTAGGTTGATGTGCTGGCGTCTGTACATTACTTTGAAGTTAACTTAAAAAAAACAATAATAAAATTAGTTACCATAACTATTCTTTTCTATGTTCAACAGGAATTGGCAAAAATAATACAGCAGTGGGGCTTTCTCGGGTGGGGGCAACAGATCAGCAGATAGCAGTAATGTCACTCGACGCGATGCAAAGCTTTGACCTCGGCCCGCCGCTGCATAGCCTCGTCATTCCTGCTCCAATTTTACATCCGTTGGAAGAGGACTATCTTGCACAATTTAAATCGCATAGTTGATTTGACAAAAAAATAAATTAATTAAATACAACTTCGTAAATAAAAAAGAAACGAGTTTAATTAATATATTTTATTATTTACAAGTATAATAATTAAAAATCATGATATTAACAGAATTTGATACGACCATGAGAAACCACATTCAAACCCATTATTGGTCCACAAAGCTACCACAAAATACAAACTACAACAAAATTATTTTCAATTATAAATGTTAAAAGGTACATTAATTATTATTTGGTCTAAGTTTCACAATTATAAATAATGAAAACTATTATTATAATAATATACAAATAACGGAATGTAGATATACCAACATTATAATAAAATAGTACACCTATTATTGGTATACATCAAACATCTCTAGATAAAACTGGAAACTGGTGGGTCAAATGATTGTAATTAATAATTAGGATCTTATAATATGGAATTTTACATAACACTAGCACAATTCTTAACATAATTATACAGTCTTTAGACTTAGTTGTAAAGGGTACATACATGATTTTAATAATATATTAAATGAATTCACATAACTCGTGCTTTCTATTTATCATGTGAGATTACAAAATAGGGAACTATATAAATAGACATTGAGTTAGAGTATTTAAATGTTTAAACAGCTGATACTTGTTGATCGTCATCATCATCATCGGGAGTATCGTGGTAATAATCATAAGGACGCGTGACGCCTTCGTGTGAATGCGCGCGACTGAGCCGCTCGAGCCGCGCTACCTGGGCGGCCAGGGTGTAGGGTGCCTGCGGCATGCGCGGCGGCGGCACGGGCCGCGCGCAGCTCGCTGCAGTGCAAGACCCGTGCCCACTGTCGCTTGAAGTTGCTGACCCGGTTTTTCGTAGTGGCAAGTTTACTAATGATGTAACACTACTACTCTCTGCCGATAAATCAACTGGGAGTGGCGTAGGTGTATCAGAGTGGGATCTCTCGTGTGCTGTACGAGGACAACAGATACCAGGGCCAGGTCCATCGCGGCGATGCGAGCAAGGCGAGGGTCCTGGTGGTGGTGGTCGCGGTTGGTGTGGCCTTGTTTTAGCTGGTTCTGATAAAGCCAGCAATTTCCTCACAGCTTGAGGAGATGCAGTACCAAACTTATTGCCTGCAAAGCTCTTTTTACTCTCACTGGCAGATGAAGCACTGCTTGTTGTAGATAAAGATGGTGATGGGTGTCTTCGTCGAGGAATGGCAGGAGCTGGCCCTGCTCCTTCACATTCCAGCGATAAACTGTGAAGACGTTCTTCGTCAGTTTCGACGTGCATTCGATTTAAATATGCCTTTACACGGCGAACCATTTGTGCTTCCTCAAACATTTTTTTAGGGTTTGGTACATTTGATGACTTTTTCCTTCTTTTCACTGTCACTTGACCTTGCTGCACTTCTCCAGTAGTAAGTTGGTTCAAAGCCACCATAGCATTTGAAGGTGGCTGCTTGCCTAGCTCCAGTAATGTTAGAAGGTCATAAGGAGCACTGCACATGTTCGTAAGTGTGCGAACTTCTTTAGAAATCATTCGCAATTTTTCAAAATTTAACATTCCTTCAACTTTAGTATCATTTCCCAAATGAATAAAGGTCAGATCTTTTTTAACCACTGGATAAAATGGTACAACCGGAGATCTACCTTGTTCTGTAATAAGTAGCTGTCTATACTGAGACATGTTCCTTGAAGGATCCATCACTTTTTCCAAATCTTTAAATAATTTAGAATATTTTGAAGGTAGTTTCTCCCAAGTCATCTTTAATCTCGACACTGCACTATGTCGCAACCCCGATAATATAGCAAACATTGAATTAAAGTTTTTACATTCTTTACAATGGCGTGCAACTTTAATAAACTGTTTTATAATTTTCTGTCGGCGTGCAAGAGTCTGTTCACTAACTACTTCTGTGACAACCCAAAACATTTCCTTGTTAACGAGTTCGGCAAATTGCGATAACATAGGTGTGCCATACCTACTTTTCAGTTCAAATAGATCATCAACATATTCAGTGCTTTCAATTTGTCGAAAGATACAAAAATCTTGTAGGGTAAGTTGCACAGCAACCTCAACCGCATTTAATTGTAGGAAATGTACTACACTCTCCCGCAAAAGTTCTGGTGCCATTTCATCAGGTACTAAATTTTCAGTAATACCATTGGTTTTTAGGTAATACCTAGAGCTGAGCCCAATCCTTTCTGCTAGATTTTGCAACTGGTCAGGCAAGCGATGTTGCTTTATGATTCCACCCTGAGCTACAGACACTTCACATAGCGAAAAGTTTGAACTGGGATCAGTTATACCAAATTCCTGCAAAGTCAACATTACAACTTCTCTTGCCGTAGTCTCTTTGTGTACCAACAAATATTTGCAAGTTTGATCAGATTTGTATACTTTCAGTACATGTTCAGGATAATCAGAAGATTGATATTCATCATAACATATAGATATTAAATCAGGATTACTATGTGAGTTATAGAAGGAAGTACTAGTATTTGCTTTGCTTAAGGAATCTGAGTTTGAAAGAATACTGTCATCAGTAGGTAAACCATCAGTTATTGTATTTTTAGGAAGAAGATTCATTTTCATTAAAGCTTTCTGTAGTTTTCTCTTAGGTCCCAATGTCATGAAGCCCTTCTGGGGTTCTTTCTTAATGCTCAGCTGTTGTGGTTTCTTGGTGGGAGACTGAAATACTGGGGTCAGTGTTATAGGATCATCATTGAGTAGTTCTGCAGTTGAAAGTCTCGCTCTGGGGTCAGTATGCCAGTGAACTCTATTAGTGCAACCTCTCTGCCTTGGAGAATTTTCTGGCATCAACAACATTTGTTTGAAGGCTAATAGATTACTTTTCACTGTTATACTTAAATGTGTTGATCCTGTGATTATTTCCATTGCTTTTGCATGACTCACATGTTGGAATGATTGACCATTTACTTCTAAAACTTGATCTCCCCTTTTTAATCCAACATCCTCAGCCTTAGAATGCTTTTCTACTTTAAATATAAATATTCCGTAACCTCTTTCATACCCACCCAATATTTTAAAGTTCAAAGGTTCATCTCTTGTAGGTCGAGATAAAGTAACACTACGTGTTCTAGCTTTTGCTGAACAAGCTATGTTTAGCAGCCTCAATTGACTTTCCATTTTTTCACGTTCTAGAGCAATTTCAAAGTTCTCAAGAAACTCCATCATAGATGAATCAGTTTCAAAGTCAGTAAAATGATTGTTAACCCAAAGCAGTACCACACGAGTAACCTTGTCTCTCACAGATGGTTCAGAGAACCAAGCTAGTAGTTGCTTTGCTACAACTAAAGGACTCTCAATGAATGTTCTATGTGTCAGTAGAAAATCTTCAACATATGTTGAGTCACGTGAGTTATCCTCAATGAGTTGCAACATTAATTGTTCTGGAGTTCCACGAATAACAACATGGCCTTGTTGTCGTCCTGAATCTCCAGGAGCTCCTCTATATTCTGTAACCAATACTACTACACCATTTTCATTTTCATGCCTCCTTATATTTTCTTCACCTTGGTGCAGTATTCGATAATAGTCAGTCTGTGTTATACAAACAAACTGACAGTCATCACATTTTGTGGTCATCACACCTTTATGATATAATTTCTCAAGTGTAGCTTCAGCCATTCCAAAGCTGTCACCAACAATCAGATGCTCCACTTCACCACTCTGGTGCTCAATACTAACATGCCCATTAATGAGGACAGACCAGGAGTCATGTTCTTCTCCATCATTCATGACTACTGTTCCAGCTTTCTCAACAACTGCAAATACCATGACAGCACATAATGCACGACGCACTGTCAATGTCATGTTTGTGAATGCCTTCAAATGTTGAGTGAATTCCAAAAGTATTTCTATATCCTCATCAGTTCTTTCACTTGGATCTTTTTCAAGACATTCTCTAACTGCATCGCGAACTGTGAGGCTATCCATACTTTCTTCTAAATCTTCTTCCTCATCAGAGTCAACAATGGACTCGAGGAGACCTGAAAGGTCTACCTCCATATCCATGTCAAGCGAACTATGTACTGAGGTCATTGTGTCACTTCCACTATAAGCAGAACTAGTATCACTGGCGTTGGAGCACTTCAGTGTATGGGGGTACAGCTCCGGACTGTGACGGCCTCCGCGCCCACCTCTCAACATCGTGAAGTTTCTGAACTGTCCGAGTGACGTCCAGCTTCTGAAAAATGTACATAATAACGTAAAGAAAAATCGATACTTCCTCCATCCTTCAAATTGTTTTTGTTTAATACTATTTCGTTTTCTCGAACCCACTAAACAAAATAGTAATCATTATCTAACAAACTGCAACGAATATTCAAGCAAAAACCCAAGTAATGCGGGGGACTTTCTTCCTCCGATGTTACTTTGTATCCTAAAGATAGAAGTGCAAATTGAAATCGTACTATTTACGTCACATCTTGTTTTAATGTTTATCATGAACAGTAGGTGTTCGTATTAAAAACAATGAATTAATACTAGATTTACAAACCTTCACAATTTCTATTTATTTTGCATTCATGGCGGAACTGTCAGCGCTTCCATGTTGCTTTCTAAATTAATTACCCTTTTACAACGAACGATACACAGTAACTTTACGATTCTATATTTCACAATACGCCAAATTTTGAAATGTCTCTAGACTTTTAACAACACTCATTAGCGGCTGAATATAACGATATCACAACTTTATCCGAGGAAAATCATTAGAAAGCTACTTTCCTCCAAAGCTGAACAATATACCATAGAGAACATAGAATTGAACATTGATTAGCATAGAGCGGTGCCACCGGGTTTGATCATAGGAGGGTAAATTAGTAGTTGAAATCATCTCATCATCATTCATACTATTTCTACTCTAACAAGTTTAAAAGTAACATCATGTACAGATGATTTTTTCATGATTTTAGATCCTAGACTGTTTGAACCACTTATTTTATTTTATCATCGAACTTTTCATGAAGTTCTTTCGCTGCATGCGCTGCATCTTTCAGAAACATCCAATAACGAGTGGACGAAGCTAATTTATAACAAAATATTGTTTTATTAGAGTTACTTTAAATGAATGCCTCGAAATATCATATTGTTTAACAAAGTAGATATTTCTCATAAGATTCAGTTTTAAAGCTGTAACTAGTTTGCTCTATAATTTAATTGTCTATTTATTCACAATTTTATGTTATCTGTATCTTTTCTCCGTTTTACAACCGGAACACGTATATACATTTTCATAGCTTTTAATTTCTTAAACAAAGGTTTTACATGTTCTGTTCATATTACAATTGTTCATGGCGTATTTAATAGCTAGTTTTAATAAAAAACATATTTTATTTGTTGAGCTTTGTTGAATGCAATAAAAAGTATTTGGATTGATTAACTGAACATTTTCTATCTCCATCTATTTTCAGAAATAGGTACTTTTGTATGAGTGTAGCGTTTTCGCAGCAAACCAGTGATGTTAATCTTTTAGTTACAAATTTTGTAAATTGATCGCTTCTCGTTGTGAAAAAAGTCGCATATACGTTGGATTAGTCTTGTGAAAGTGCAACATCTTAAAATAATCTTGTGTATGGCGTTAAAATGCGCCCAGTTTTAGAGTCGAAACGGATGGTGAGCGATGGCGAGAATACGGTGATAGATTTTTGGTGTTAAGTTTTGCTCCGTGTCATCACCGCTATAATTTCCGATTACGTCCAGGAAAGACGATAACTGTTTTGATTCGCTGTTTTACGCGTTATTACAAGCAAATCTTAAAAAATCTCTTACGATTATTGTTAGAAAATATATTGTCATTGACTGACCGGCTGATATTACACGAGGCTTGTATGTATATGCGACTTCTGCCTTCTGCTATTCGTGACACGCCTCAGAAAATAAATCTAAATTTGTGAATCGAATTATTCTTTTCTGTATTTGTGTCATTTTAGTGATAGAGACGGTTTTAAATTACGTAACTGTTGTGGAATCTTGAAGTGTATAAAGAATGGCCTGAGTGTGACCACTCCATTACCGTCATGTGTGACGAAGAATTGTTTGTTTAGGCTATAATATTGTGCATCCTACGGAAAGTGCGCGTTCGTCTCGTGGACTGGGCCAGATCATGACTCTGCTTGAAACAAAACAATTTTCGCACTGATCGCCGTCTACCTATCGTCATTTGGGACACTTTTATATTACCAAAATGTCTTCGGGAACTTTTGTGGACAGAATTGACCCTTTCGCCAAGCGGTCGTTGAAGAAAAAGACTAAGAAGTCTCAGGGATCTTCTCGATACCGCAACACGCAAGATGTTGAGCTGCAGGCACTGCCCTTGCTCAAAGGTGGGTCAAAATAAATTTACGGAGATTTTTCGTTCTTTTTGCAATTTTTGCTAGGTATTTACATAAAATTTTGCATAAATATTGCTCATTTTGATCCTCCCAGTACATTGAACTTTTGCCTTGATTTTTGTTGAACTAAATATATGTAAATAGGTTAGGAATAAAATTTTGTTTATTTGAACAAAGATTTCAGAGAATAGACACAGAGTTAACATTAGTACTTAATGTTAAGCCAAATCACACACTATACAAAATATTTATCAATTAATGTAGGAGCTCTAAATGAGTTCAGCCAAGAAGTATTGTAAAATTGTTGACAGTTCACTTGATCTACCAAAGTTTATTAAGCACTAGCGACTCGCCCCGGCTTCGCACGGGTGGACATTTATTTTTTAAGCTCTCTCACAATTTTAAATTCGTAATATCTTTTGAATGGATTGTCCGATTGGAATAAAATAAAAAAGTAATTTATAGCTATTGAAACAATCTTGCTCAATAAATAGTTTATTTGGATAAGGATTAGTATTTGACGATAATATAGTCAATAAACATAGGCTAATAATTTTAATTACTTTTATTCTATGGAAAAGTGGTTATAATGGTTAAAATATAAATGTTTGGTGTATACTATCGCGGACTTTTTTGTAGGCATTATTGAGTTCTACAACTTTTCCATAGAAGTCAACCATACATCTCTAACCATTTAGGCAGCGTTCGCGAGAATCGTTAACGTACGGCAGTTTTTTCGACGCCTTACTCCACAATTTTCACTACCACGAAAAATCCTATCTATTTTCCGGGATAAAATATAGCCTATACGGATTCGGAAGAATCCCTCTAAGTAATGGTAAAAGAAATTTTGAAATCGGTCCAGTAGTTTTTGAGCCTATTCAATACAAACATACAAAAATACAAAGTTTTCCTCTTTATAATATTAGTATAGATTTGTGGCAAAAATGTGTATAATTCATGCTCAATATATTGAATCAAATTATCACTTCTAAATTTCTTATGCATGAACATGATAGTTAAATTAGCTTCTATTAATTGTTGAGTGTAACAAAACATAACCCTATACCTAATTTATTCTTGATGATTGTAAATAAAAGCATTTTACTAAATTTGAAGCAGCATTTATGCTAAAAAATTGTTTAGTAATATTCATTTTTATGTTGAACTTGAAATTACATACATTCAAAATTTGTTTGCATGTGGAAATTGCAGGTACTGCAATAAAAACTTTATATTTTAAAACATACCTTTTGTATGTTTGCATGATGATTATGAAGAGTTTTACAAAATGTCAATTTCAAACTTACATTTTTTTTATTTATTATAGGTCATTTTTCAACATCTAAGGTCATTAACGACTACAGTTAACAATGTATTAATTTACGTAAATACATTAGGATACAATACATTTGCTTAAAAATTGCATTTTGTTTACTAATTATTTTACTAAAAGGCTGTGTCAAGAAGATAACTTCTGCTCAGCTATTGGATTAGTCCAGGCAGTCTTTATTTACATGTATATTATGTATAGCTAGAGGTACATTACATCATTATTAAGGGGACTATTTGATAGCTGATAATATAAGCATAGAATCTAACCCTTGCTTGAATCTGCTTGGTGTGAATTGTTACAAGTTACATAGGAAATGCAGATTCAATTAAATTTTTGTGTTGTACAAATATCTGGTACAGTCTAATTCTAGTTAGAGTCTACTCAGGCATTTGCAGTGGGAAAACAATGATATAAATAGAATTTTGTACTATACTCAGTTTATCCTTTTAGTAACAAACTTAAAATACTCATAGTAATAAAATTGTTTTCAGATGTTCCAAGCAGTGAACAAGAGGAGCTATTCATCCGTAAGCTGCGACAATGCTGTGTAGCATTTGATTTCATGGATCCTGTTGCTGATTTAAAGGGGAAGGAGATCAAGCGTGCAACCCTCAATGAGCTTGTAGAGTACATCACTGGAGGACGTGGCGTGCTTACTGAACCTGTTTACCCAGAGATTATTAAAATGGTAAGTCATAAGTTGAGTTCTGATAATTATGACAGTGTTATAATATAATCTTTTACGGAATCATCTTTCACAAAAGTTACTCTGATCATCATCCATTTCTTGTCACCTTACTCTACTCTAATTTTATAGCTGTAATCAATATCTATCTTTATAATTTATCAAAAATATCCTATCACTTATCAAATTCCACCGATGAAGTAATGCAAGTGTAATTAACATTAATATTAATTGATCAGTAAGGGTAAATAATAATAATGTTATCTATACTAATAATATAAAGCTCAAGAGTTTATTTGGTTGAACACACTGTTGTCAAGAAAAAATCTTTTTGTATTGTGTAGTCCATTTATCGAAGTAGGCAGGGCAGCTGGGGTGCAGCCTCAAGGCACATCTAGTAAAATATAAGACATGTAGCTATATTAAATTAAACAATTTATTTTGTCCTTAGCTTTGACTTAACATGGCAAGGTCCATACTCATATTAAAATGCCTTAAATAGAATGAAGAAGATTATACTTCTCTCAGAGAGTCTGAAAATAAGTGCTAAACAGAAATGAGAAAAAGTTTTTTTTTCATTAGTTCTATTTCTTAATGCTAAAAAAGTTTATATCTTAGAACTTATCAGATGTGCATCCTTTTCTAATTTCTTAATCATACCATATTATAAATTCGCGTAAAAGATAATTATAATCAAGTTGTGGTTTCAACTACCCTCAATTTTTTGTTACCACATACTTTCAAAACAAAATATAGTTTTAGAGTTTTCAATATTCACACATTATACAACAACCGAATTTCGCAATCTAAGACTTAGGGCCAATTGTATGACCAGTAGTTAAGTAAACTGTTGAATAAAATGCTATGCTTTTTTTTTACATGGTAATGCTATGCTGGCTTTTAAATAAGCAGTCTTCAAAGAATACAGATGAGGATTTGAATGATTGAGATAAAATATTAATTTGAACCATTAGTATGCTTCATAATGCCGCAACCAGTTTTCCGATTGCCACTTCAGTCCTAATAATGAAAAAACATGTAAAAAGGCATTGTTCGATGGGTCACGTATAGGCTTTTTTTTTTATCGTGGTAAAATCATCAAATGAGTCCTCCCACCCAGGGCAGGGCGGGAGGGACTGTCAGACTTGTACTGACTAAAATCCACGGTGTCCTTCACTAGCCCTTTACGTACCGGGGTCACGGTAATGGAAAGAAGTCCCGCGACCCCGGCAGGCATTACGTATAGGCTTAGAGAGTCTCTCTGTCGCCACACTACTCGGCACGTGACGTCATAGGGCATCAGACTAAACACAGTATGTGAGCTCTCAATTGAGACTAGTTTTGAATATTCCTAATTAATAATGAATATTATCTATTTTGTCGCAGATATCGGCCAATTTATTCCGCACTCTACCGCCAAGTGAAAATCCTGATTTTGATCCTGAAGAAGATGATCCAACTTTGGAGGCCTCATGGCCACATCTGCAACTAGTCTACGAATTCTTCCTGCGCTTCCTCGAGTCAACTGATTTTCAGCCTACTATTGGCAAGAAAGTTATTGATCAAAAATTTGTATTGCAGGTAAATATATTGTGTTTAAAATATTTAGTTATGTCGCAAAACTCTTAAAAGGGTTCAACAAAAGAGTATGCACTTTTGTCAGACTCAATTGACAGCCGAAACTAATGCGGTGTTTATTAGTAATTTTCGTCTTATTAAAGACTTGGAGTTTCGGCCTTCAGACTGAACTTTTTCCCCATATTACCTGCATTGTAATTGTGAATACATACAATGGATACATAGATATTGCTCGAGTAGGTGATGAAGTTGGTGATTTGATATTTGAGGTGCCTGAATAATTTATAATAATAAACCTTGTCCAATTTCTGAAGTAGGCAGTAGTCGAAGTCAGATAATCCCTTCAAGAAGCGACACAATTGTGACTTCATAAACAAATAATCAACAATCTTTTACATAGATACTTTTTATCACTTGCTTTTGTGTAAAGTGGACTCATGTTTTGATGAAAATGATTCCTTTTTTAACTAAGCCAGGAGTATGCTCGCCCTGTTAATATTCGTGGAACGACGTGTCGATCGCGGTATATGACTGGTACCGACCAAATAAAATGGAAACTGATACGTGCACATATTTATTTATTTATTTATTTATTTATGGCACACCAACGACTAATTCACTAATACATTTTGGGGTAGTATGATATAATGCACGTATCGCTGTATCACGTAAGTCACTGTATGTGCACGTATCTTTACCACTTTATTAAGCCTAGGTTTGAGACACCTTTCTTTAGCTAAAGATAAATTCCGCGCTACTTGAAAAGGTAACGCCGTACCATAAGACAGCCAAATGTGCGTAGATAAACAGTGAGCAGAGCATCTGTTGTTAGGACTTCAGAGAATTTTTGTGTATCCGCTTTTTGACTATGGCTTCATGACCACCGGGCTGCTGCATGATAATTCTGTGATGATGATTTTCCATCCGCCTAGTCACACATATTTTGAGCAGGTTCATTTTATCCTTTCATTATCCAAAATCTCTTCTCTTTGGCATATGTGTAAGAGTAAGGCTGACCCCACATTTGGCGTGCGCAATCCTCGGGCGAGTGAGTAGCGTCGGGTGTTGCCGCCGTGTGAATGCATGCAGCGTGCGCGCGGCGCGCTCGCGACGCTCGAGTCGCGTTCTTACCCCTCCGCCCGCTATCCCCGCCGCTCGCCGCTGCCGCCCGGGTTAAACGCCAAGGCGAGCGCCGCGCGCGCGTTGCGCGCACGCTGCATGCATTCACACGGCGACAACACCCGACGCTCGCGCAGCGCGCGCGCAACGCGCACGCGACGCGCACGCGACGCGCACGCGGCGCTCGCGCTACTCGCTCGCCCGAGGATCGCGCACGCCAAATGTGGGGTCAGCCTAACGGAACTGGAGTAAATATTAGTTTTGACGGCTGAAAAACGTTTAGCGTGAACGCGGTTTACCATCTTAAATGCTTACCGCCAGCCTTAGAACTCAGGTGTATGTAAATGTCTCATTAGAAATGTTGAAAAATCGATATAAGAAATTACAAATATTGTAATCGTATTCCGCCTTATTACAAAAAGAAGTTTAACTAAAAACCCAGGTTTAATCTTGTTAAACTATGGTTTACACAGACATTATTACAAATCGAGGTTTTTCGATAAACCATGGTCTAACAGTAGTAGCTGTCAAAGGTGTGTCAAAGTTTCTCATAGCAAATTTTTCATTGTGTTGTAGTTTTTGTGTTATTTTCACCCAAAATGGATTGAAATAAGGTAGGTTTAATTGTTATTACTCATTGTGGATTTAATTGTTTAGACAATCGTTCAAATGGCGGTACTAAAGTCGAGGTTTTATCTTAGTTTTGTAATACGGACAAATTTAAACCATGGCTCTGCAGATAAGCCTGGACTTGATAGACCAGGTTTAAACCAAGGTTTATTTAGTTTTTGTAATAAGGCCGATTAAGTTTATAGTCTTTTTTGATTTAACATCTTTCGTTTTGGAGATGGATTTTGTTGACATCCTAAATACTAGGTACTATAACTATAAATAGACGTTTATTAATAAGTAAATTATGTTTCTAAATGGATTAGAGCATAAAATGTATACGGATATGTGTGTATAATCATGAAGTGCCGATCCATGTAGGCCAAAAAGTTTATGAATGACAAGATATACTGGAGATAAACGTCTGATAACTGATAGGTGTCATCATCATACCATTTTGTTTTTTTTTGACGTGTGTAATTGTGCTTTGGTCCCTACTTGGATATCCGTACATGACACCTTCGTTTTATAAATGTATAACACAATAGAGGGCCTACCATGACGTTCAAAACCGGCTAAGTGCGAGGCGGAATCACGCACGGAAGGTTCCGTACTATAAAAACACGTTCAATGAATGGGAGCCCCTCTTAAATATTTGTTTATTTTAATTTAATGACTTATTTTCAAAGTATACAACTAAATATTCTGTGTGAATATTTCAAGCGTCTACCTGTTGCTGTTATCCATATCGAGCAAAATCAGAAAAAACAATCACGTTTGCTGTATGTGAGACCCCTTATTTTTTTTTTCTGTTTTTTTTTAGCATTTGTTAAAACGGCAACAGAAATACATCATCTGTGAAATTTTAACTGTCTTACTATCACGGCTCATGAGATAAGCCTGGTGACAGACCGACAGACAAGTCTCTGAAATTCCGTTTTACCCTTTGGGAACGGAACACTAAAAAAATCTGTGTAGCTCCATATATTTTGCTCAATTCATTTTCATTCGTAATCCTCAGTCACTCTTGTAGGCCCCGCAAAGAGTAAGGTAAGGCAGAGTTAACATAACTGTTTTATCATTATACACAACTGTCTTACTCTTGACTATATTGAAGACTAATGAGATATTTACACGGGACGATTTGCAAAAAAAGAAGTTAAAAGCTAGTCGAATTTTCATTTAGACGGTCGATTTTCGTCGCATGAAAAAATCTAAATCGATCGAAAAGTCCACCCGTGTAAATGACCCATTAATGGTCAATTCACACCGAGACGTAAACCTGCGCGCAAATTTTAATAGAGCGACTCAAAATCGAACTTTATTTACTACTCGTGTAGTAAGTAAAGGTACATATTTCCAGTATCGTCGCTTCACGTCACTTCGCGTCTCGGTGTGTACTGAGCTTTAGTCCAATAACTTCAAAATGTTTATTAATACTCCAAGTAAATTACCGGTCATATATATTGTTATCGTAATAATATTATCGAGTACAGCATTTGATGAGAGATAAGGATCAGTGGTATCTTCGATATTCATTTCAAAATCAAATAAATTGAGCTGCAAAATATGTATATTATGGTTAGTGTGAGCCACCTGTAAATGTAATATGAATGCTTATGTATTTACTACTCAAGTATCCGAGACACAAATTCAAATTATTTATTAATACATTTTAATTTACAGCTTTTAGATTTGTTCGATTCCGAAGACCCGCGTGAGCGCGACTTCTTAAAAACGGTGCTACATCGCATCTACGGCAAATTCTTGGGGTTGCGAGCCTTCATACGAAAGCAGATCAACAATATATTCCTACGATTTGTTTATGAAACGGAACATTTTAATGGTGTGGGAGAGCTTTTGGAAATTTTGGGAAGGTCAGTAGACATCGTCTTGTCTGTGATTCATTTAGTTAGTCAATATAATGTGGTAATAAAATAATATTAACTCTGACATAACGTTGTTCTAAGATTCAACATGTAATTTTTTTGACATTGCAGTATAATCAATGGATTTGCCCTTCCATTGAAGAGTGAGCACAAACAATTCCTGGTAAAGGTGCTGCTGCCCCTGCACAAGGTGAAGTGCTTATCCCTGTACCATGCACAGCTCGCCTATTGTGTGGTACAATTTCTCGAGAAAGACGCCACACTTACGGAGCATGTTGTACGTGGCCTTCTTAAATTTTGGCCGAAAACATGTTCGCAAAAAGAGGTAACTATTTAGTCATTTATTTTTGTTTTCACCAAAACACGGTAACATCAATACGACATAAAATATTAGGTAAATATTGATGAAACAACACAATATAGGAGCATCTTTAGACAAATTACATCTAAAACCTGTATCTCGCTATACAGCAACAAACCACTTAACTTACCTTAATTTTTTACGATTTTGTTAAATCATTGAGTATTTGTTTTATTATTATTTTAATCAATTTAATTTTACTCAGACTATTTATAAAAAAAAATGCTTTCCAGGTGATGTTTTTGGGCGAAATTGAGGAGATATTGGATGTAATTGAGCCTGCTCAATTCGTCAAAATACAAGAACCGTTGTTCAGACAAATAGCTAAATGTGTTTCCAGTCCACATTTTCAGGTACGTGATCTTTTTCGTATATTTTAAATTAGCTGTTCTCCGCTCAGTCACCCGCTGCTTATCCCCGAGGGGTCGCAGCGTGGTTATTATTGCACTTGAAATAACAACATGGGCTGCAATCCACCTCCACGAGCCCAGTGCATGTTGGGATGCGTCTGTCTTTAATAAGTTACACCATAAACTTTGAATATCTTATGTTAGGGCCAGTCTCCATAAGCGGGAGAACGCTGCGATATCCTCGTCGTGTACCGTATTTCTATGCGCTCTGAGTGACTGAAGTGTGACCGAAACGTTATCATATCGTCGGCCGCTCATTGTGGAACGTGGCGCTCTCGCAGTGTGAGTCACGTCACTCTTTCAACAAAACTCAACATTAACACAAGTATTTTCTTTCATTCGGTCCAATCGTTTTTTTCAACTTTAATGCTATGCTAAATGGACTGCTAATTAAATTGTTCCTAACTCACGCCTTTTTCCCATGGAATAAGGCGTGTATAGGTGAGTAATAAAATGGGTAATTCCCTCATAATAATTATAATTAATATTTTTACTCGATATCTTCAAAAATAGCCTGTGTTACATACTGATGCTAAATTACGGCAATAAATATTGCACATATCTGAAGTTTGTCGCGCTTTATTGTGGTCGTTTAGTGCTTTGTGAAGCAGAGACAACACTCCCAACCATTTAATTCTTCCCATCTCTTGATGTGGAATCTTTATTACTGATACTTGTAGCAGCCGTTTGTTTTGGTTTTACATAAATATTATGTTTGTTTCTTAGCAGCTAAAACCATAAGATGGTGTAATAAGGGGCGATATTTTGTAAAAATATGGGATAAAGTCTGTCATAAAGGTTTGAAGCCACGGTTAGCGCAGTGGCACTGCTGCGCTGCGTGTCGCGGGTTCGATTCCCGCATGGAGCAAATATTTGTATGATCTACAGGTAGTTGCGTTGGGTCTGGGCCTTTGTGTATGTGAGTTTATATGTTTGTAAACGCACCCACGACACAGGAGAAATAACTAGTGTGGGGCAACGTTGTTAAAAATTAGTAACATACTAGACTTAGCCAACTTTTCCATTATCTGTGGTTGTATAATAGGGGACCATCATAATATTAGTCCTAAGCTATATTGTCAAGTACCTGTCTCAACCCAAATCCTTCAACTAATTAAAGCCGTAATATCTGCGGGAACATTTTAGAGACGCTCGTGGCTAAATAATAACAGCCCCACAGTCTGATCTTTCGGGTTAAGTTGCACTTGCCGAGGTAGGTCTGTGGATGGGTGACCATCTGTCATAGCGAGTTTCCTCCGTGTCTTACCATGGGGTATCGTACTACCCAGTTACTGGGTTGTGGAGGTCCGACAGGCAGTCGCTCCATGTAAAATACTGATATTCAGCTGCATCTGGTTCGACTGGAAGTCGACCCCAATAAAGTTGGGAAAAGGCTAGGCAGATGACGATTTGTGGGATTATTTTATATTGGCTCCACATTAGCGCACCTAGCGTTCGGAACCTTATTGGGTTTGACCATTCTAATTAAAATCAGTTTTGTTTTTCACAAATCAAATTTTTTTTCTTGGTTTTGGATACTATGGCGATCCATCAGCACTGAAACAAAATTAAATAAATGTAGGCAAATGTATTCTGATGAGGAAAATATCAATTACAGGATTTAAATGAGGATTATGATGTTATTTACTTTTTTCTCTCGACGTCAGCTATCCATTTGCTGCATTGTTAATTTTTCCATGCTTGGGAATCGATAAAACTTAAAATTTACTATTTCTGCCAGTGTTTTTGCAGTTTATCCATTTTTCTTGGCGGGCTTATGCATTTATTAAAAAAAAATGTACAGATTTGTCTAGTCGATTAATTCGAAATTCACAAATGACAGAGCTCAAGGTACTCTGTGACAGAGCCAACAATAATATTTTTTTTTGCCACCATGAGCGTTGTAACCGATTATGATACCCCCACCTAGTAGTTCGCACCCAGCGAATAAACGCGATCATACACATCCGTACCCGAGCTGGCGACGAAACTTCAATACTGGCAAAGTTTCGAGTCACGGTCATGATAAATGTGTGGATAGACCTTAAGACAGCAATGTAAATAAAACAATGTGGCAGGGTGATGAGATTTCATTACAAATCGATATCGATTCTTGCTGATTAATAAATACTAGGAGGCAACTGGTTAGTATTAGTGAGATACAATACGTTACACTATTGTATCTATATAGTCGCAAAGAAATATACTATTGTAGCCTTGGATTTTTTTTGTATTTCTTTTTCTCTTCCCGTTTTCTGAGACTTAAGAAAATAATTACTATTTGGTAATTAAAAGGAATCGCGGGCTTGAGTGTCACAATAACGGGAGTTTTCACGCAAAGCTCGGCTCAGATGGCGCTACCAGCGTATGTTGTCATTAACTGTATGATTAACTTGACATACACTACACACTCGAAGCTACACTTGACGTTGTTTACGCTATGCGTTTGTAACGCCACTAACGGCTAAAACTCGGAAGTGAAACTCACTATTGTTCACAATTTTGTAAACCACAGCTCCGCGTTTTCAATAAGTTGCTATTATTTCGAACTTGAGCTCTGTAATACTGTACTCGAAGTAAATTAATATTGTAGATAATGATTGATTATGTGCTCATAAAGAATCAATGAATATATTTTATTTTCAGGTGGCTGAAAGAGCACTATATTTTTGGAACAACGAATATATAATGTCACTGATGGAAGAAAATAATCACGTGATTATGCCTATAATGTTCCCCGCGCTGTATCGGATCAGTAAGGAGCACTGGAATCAGACTATAGTGGCGCTCGTCTACAATGTCCTCAAGACTTTCATGGAGATGAATTCCAAGCTCTTTGATGAGCTTACTGCTAGCTATAAGGCGGAACGGCAGAAGTGAGTACACCATTAATATAATACTTACACCTATTTTATTTGGCGGTACTCACTTATATTTGTAAAGTAAATACTGTGGAGCCATTAATATACCTTAAAGCCTAACCTATGAATAATTACCATTGATCCAACAAACCTTTTTAAAAGGAATCAATCCTGAAATTTGTTATTAACTTTTTTGTTTAGTGTGAGATGAGTTAGTATGAGCGGGTGGTGTAACAGATGTATGTGTTGCAGAGAGAAAAAGCGCGAGAAGGAGCGCGACGAGCTGTGGAAGCGGCTGGGCGAGCTGGAGATCAGCCACAAGCGGCAGGCCGCGGGCGGCGCGCCCAAGTGATGTTCCGAGACCACACCCTCCATCCACGACCTAGAATAATGCGATTGAATTTGTTTTCAGCTATGTATTGATATTTTCTATTCGATTACATTTTTGTTAATGACGTTATTAATTTTTAATACCTCTAACGGTCGGTCGTCCGGATACGCTGTCGTGCCGATATCTCTGTGGATTCGGTTCGCTCGCGAGCGCTGTCGGACTGCATCGACTCATGTTCGGTGTGACTACAAATTACTAATAGTGCTAAATGTTAATATGTCCGCATCCCGATGCACTATCATAATGATTATTACTATTTTATATACGTTTACATAGGTCTCTAGTTTACTTTAGGATTTTTTAATATTGTTAAATTGTTTAAATAAGTTAAAGTTGTATGTATTATTGATGCATGATCGATTGTAACGCATTTCGGATCACCGATAAATGTATTAATCGGGCACCCAGCTTTGGCTGAATATGATTGTACAAAAATGAATAAGAAAAAAATTAAAAATGTAATTTGTTTAGTGTACGCGGGACGTCGCGGCACGGCCACCGTCTGACCTCGCCGTCTCGGCCCGCGCCCGTAGATCGTTGTATGAAATTTTCATTTAAATTAGATGCTCGATTCAATAATGTAATTTCGTCGTACTATCATTTTGTATAGTTACATAGTGTAAATAGGCATTTATTTATTATAAATTTATAGCAGTGTGATTTCTATACATAGCTGCGGGAGAGGAACACTTTAATTGGGCAAAATCGGTCTGAGCGAACTGGAGACTATTCATGTATCATGCATACAGCTCGGTAAAACTAAAAAGTTAATTTGGATTATATTGGAGTAGAACAATGCTAAAAGTAGATATAATAATTTGTAAGGGAATAGTCATTAATTTGTATGATATTATTGTAGCAATTAATTTTTTCTATCATCACTTGTAGAGCGCCGCGGGCGCGGCTAGGCCAGTGGCCGCAGTGCCGGACGCGTCCGCGCCTCTGTATATACCGATACGCGCCGCGACATAGCGCTACTGCGTGTGTATGTATGTACACAATGGAGATGTTTGTTATGTAAAATGTATTAACATTGCAAAAATTATATATGATCTTATATAAATTACTATTATAGAACACAGTATGGAAATAAAAAAGTTGACTCACATGAATTGAATTCTTTAAGTAAACATAATGTATGCGTAGGCGCCCCGCGGCGGCTAGTAGTAAGCGCCGGCCTCGCTCGCCCGTCTCACCTACTGTCCTCCAGAGATAACGTTCCCCTAGTGATTACTCAGTTGCGTAAACTACATTGGAAATACACAAGAAATTTTCACATTACTCGGTTTTTCATTTCAAATCGAGGCCCTATTAGAAACTTGCGCAGACGCTTCATTTTTCTCTAAAATCATGTTATGAAACTATCTTGAGGTTTCAACCAACCTTTTTACCTTATCGACTCGACGACTGTTGAACCCTTAGAATATGTCATTGAACACGGGCGTACGATGAACCCCATGGGATCGATACACCGCAACAACTCAAGTTCAAGTTAATACATCACTATGGCTACCACAGGCCAAACATTTACTGCCGCAGTTTATTAGGGCTGTTACTACAAACGATTCCTTTCATTCCTATTTCCGACATTGGTAGGAATACATATTATTCCATTACTCCAAAAGTTGCAAGTGCTAAGTAAAATAATTCACCCATGAACTAACTTTCCTAGAGACATTGTGTGGTGACAAAATTATAACAATGAGGCTAACTGGCTCTCGAGCATATTATAGGTCGACGCCTCCAAAAATGCCTACGGGTCTTGTTGAGTTAATAGAAGGATTAACAAGGGATGTGCTCAAAAACAATCCAACCGATGTTTATGGGTTTTGTGCCGGTCACATGCAACAACTGCTGGAAATAAGAGATGGTCCTGGTAAGTTACATATTTTTTTGACTAAACAGTCATGACTACAAAACAAAAATATCATACACGGCTCAGTAATAAATAACCGCATGATAGACTACAACAGGATCGTACTACCGGAATATAGAGTAGCATCAATTATGTTCTGCTTATAACGTTCGTGTGTTTCAAAGTGCATTCAAAATGCGTCTTAGTTTTTGCGACAAAAGTAACATATCCATCCACCCACCCTCACAAACACGCATTTATAATTGCAGTAAGGTTTGCACTCAATAATTTTCAGTTCAAAAGAAGAAAACAAAAACATTGGAAGAAAAAATTGCGAAGGCCCAAGAAAAAGTACGGCTACGGGCAGAACAGCGGAGGCAACAATATGATAAAGACTTACTCAGGCAACAGAGTGGTGTAGCTCCTGAAATAAAAGCTGCTTCTATAAATAAAGATGATACACCACCGATTCTTCCGCAAGAACCTATACCAGTCCACGATTATAAGCCTACGCAGATACAAAACGATTTGGGTAATGTATCAGAGACTGAATTGTTACACGAGGTGTGTACACCGAGCGAAAATCCACAATACAAAGAAGTTAAAGAAATTGCATTAAAAGATGATGACGATTTTAAAAAATATGAAAATTCCGAATCTATTGATAAGCAGAATGAGCCAAAAAATAATATTACTTTGGCGGAATCATCGAATCCAATGAATGATAGTACCCAAGGTTCTACATTAAGCGAGCTACCAAAGATTGAGACTGCTACTACCGTACAATCATTAGATGTACAAATATCGCGTGATTTTAAACAATCTGTTCAGGAAGATCAAAAATTAGTAACAGAAGCTGATGTTATGCAGGAATTTGATGCCACGTCTAATTCCTCTCCTGGTTCCGTACAAAATGTATCAAGTCCAACTTATTCGATAAAAACAAACCAAGATAATGGGCTAGTTGATACTCTTGAGAAAATTACTACAGTGCTATCAGAGCCTGAAAAGGTTGATGATCTTCAAAGCTCAGTAACACAGCCAGTAAATGTAATTTCTAACGACATTGTTGAAACTGAAATTGATAATGCAAATAACCCACTCAATAAAACAGACACTCAACCAAACGATACAGAGAGCATACAACCTTTTATCGAATCTGATCCTACAGAACGCTCAAATATTATAGATAACGTCGAAATGACTTCTAACGCTAATGGTACCGTAAATGCAAATGAAGAAAATCCCCAAGAAACAAACACATTTGATATTTCTTTTCAGGAACTGCCTACTGTGGAACTACAAGATCCACAAATAAATCCAGACATGCTGGAGTCACTAGTGGAATCTAACACTGATAGTGATATCTCGACTCTTATGACACAGGAATCTACTAATGACGAGTTAATGCAGCATAACGCTTTTGAACTTGATACTGTAAATGCTGAATTACCTGATGATAATTCCGAGACAGACGGGGTGATCCCCGCATCTGAAAAACATCCAAAGAGTATCCAACAACAAAATCACATTCATAGTATTGATTTGATGGAAAGCAACTATGAAGAAAATGATGCCATTGAGAATAGTGGTCACGACCACACGTCAGCAAAGATAAGTGAAAATCAAATTCATAATCCTGATAGTAACATGGACTTGGAAACAGCAGCAGTCACTATACAAAAGGTTTTTCGGACGTTTCTTTTTAAAAGCCGAGCATCAACATTCGACGAGACAATAAACGATGACTCGGTCTATTTAAATGAAGATGAAAAAAATAAGGTAACAGTACCGAATTAATTGTTATATCTTGTCTATCATATGTTTTATTCTTAAAAAAAAAAACTAATCTTATCTTCCAGGAGGAACGCAAATATCCTATTGCAAGTTCTTTGAACGAACGAAGGCCACATGGACTTACAAGAATGGATACAGTATTGCAAACGGTAAACGAGGAAAAGTCCCTTTCCTTATCAACTGATGACTCTTCTACGATGTCTAGTGCAGCAACTGTCATTCAAGCCCATGTTAGGGGTTTTTTGGTTAGGAATAAAGTTCACTCTAACAAGACAGTCTCTACGAATTCTTTAGCTGCTAGTAATTCCAACGACCGATCGCTTATGTCGCTAGAAATGGATAATGAACAAAATAAGAATAAAACAGTGTTGAATATTCACATTGTTCCCGAAGGAAGTAATTATTTAAGCAGAGACGAAAGTTTAATCACTTCAATGGAGTTATCTTTGGACAGCAGTCCGCCATCTTCTATTAACTTGCACCCTTTGGGTTATGATAAAAGTGAAAGGCGGAAACAATTAAAACGAGAAGATGCTATACAATCTGTATCTCCACCAAGTAATAACAGTGGGAAATTAAGCGAGGATGTGGATTCCGTTAAAGAATTACCACTCAATGATCATGACATGTCGGAAGAGCATCAAGCAGAAAGCAATGTCGTAAAAAATGATTTGAACGAAGGTACGAACATAGGAGGTCGTGAAGAAGAAGTCCATTCAAAAAATGCCGCATTAGAAACGATTGCTTCTGATACTAAAGAATTAGAAATTAAACAAGAAACAAATAATTCTGATGAAATGGATGTTGTGACTCCTTACATATCAACTGAGGATAATAATTCTTCGGATCAAAAACTAATGCACTCTGGGGAGTTCCACGACGCCGTGCTACCTACCAAGGTGTCGCGCAGTGACACTTCAGTCGCCAGTGGTGAGTGAAGACATCTATTATCAGGTGATAATTATTTCCGTTCTATCAAGGCCATCGCATGAACTGCTATTCAGTAAATCGATGCCGCTTGCCTTGTAACGTAGATAGCGATCAGTAGCAAGTAATCTAGTCTAAGCATCGCCATTACGCAAAAAAAACAAAGTTGATGTCAGTAAAACGAAGAAAAGTAGTAGTAGAACAGTAATTGAGTAGCGTAATGTGATGGAGGTGGAAACCATTTGTACGTAAGTAGTTTAAAAATCTTTTAATTTTGAATATTTAAACATCGGTTTTTTATTAATTAACCACACAGACGTGTGTGTGAAGTTGAGAATGATAAGTACATAATTCGGAAGGTTTTGGTCAGCTGCATTGTTGTGCTGATTCTTACAGAATCCGATCCCAATGCGGTACGACAGGGTGATAATTGAAGAGGCTAGCAATTTCACGAATGCATCGTGACAGCGTAAGGCGCAATACAGGCTTTAGCGTCTTCATGCTGCGCCTGGGGTCACAGGACTGACATTTAAGGGCAACGCGGCACCGCGCCTCGTAACGTCGTCAGGCGTGGGGTTTATTTGAATTCTCTTACGGAGCGTACAAAATTTCAAGAACTGTACATAAAATTTCTTGAAATATTGTTCGCATGCATTTTGATGTCACTTCGCTTCTCAGTGTGGGTAGACTCTTAGGCTGTGTAGTGTATACTTATACTGATTTGATTGATTGTAATATTTTTCACTAATTCTAGGATAGTGTAGAATGTAATACAAATAACGGCGACCCTCTAAAAACTACTTTCTTGCGTGCCCTAATATGATTGGAGAGACCGAATTTGGTGTGCTTGTTGGTATCAAATCATATTACTTCAATGTTTAAATCCCTTTCAACAATTTGTCTAAATTCACCCCTATATTTCTATTCACACCCATTCTACTGTAGATTAGATGTTTTTGTCTCTGTCATCTTCATATGATTGACAGAAGCAGAAATATGTATAAAATTCTTAATTTACTGAGTATAAGCGAGCCTTAATTTGTTTTAATATTTTTTTTTTTCAGAATTCAAGAATGTACTGGTGTATTTCTTGCTTTGGAATCATTCATAGTGTTCTGTGTTATTATAATTCGTTCACTTCGAGATGTCACCGTAATTAAATTATTTAAATATATTGTTAAAACACCATTGACTTTGCATCATTTTAATTATTAATTTATTTGTCATCATATTGTACATGAATAAAGTAAACACAGAGACAGCACCTAAAAAAACCTGTGTGATGTTAGGTTGTGTTGATTGAGACAAGCGACGGGTAATTATAGTTACAGTTAATCATTGCTTTATTAACCACGTTTTAAACTGCACGGTTAGTACAGTGGCTGAGCAAGTGGACTGCCGCACTGCGTGTCGCGGGTTCGATTCCCGCACGGAGCAAATGTTTGTATGATCTACAAGTAGTTGCTTCGGGTTTGGGTATTTGTGTATGTGAATTTATATGTTTGTGATCGCACCCACAACACGGGAAATTCTTACAATGGGGCAATGTTTTTTTTTTTTAAAATGATAGCAATCGGAGTAATGAATGCTAAGTAAGTACTATTCAACCGTCGCTTCGTCATTACTACGTTTTAACACTTAGCGACTGGATATTTTAAGCGTCTCGTTAAGTGTTGAACGCGACATTCTTTTCAAACGGTACCCTTCGTGTCTAGTTTTGTTTTTATGTATGGACTCTGATTACTCTGAGATTTCGGTCTGATTTCGGTGATTCTTTTTTGTTCGATTCCGTATACCAGCCATTTGTTTCCATAAGTTGCATTCAGTTTGGTTCGGTAGTTATTATTTTATGAGCATTTGTCGCTTTTTGTGTACCTACTTGGACGATTTTCTTACAGTACCTACATAGTAAGAAAATTATGTATTTCTCAAGAATATAGGTTGAATATTTGAACTAAAAAAACTTTTTCAGTAAGACAGTAAAAGATTTTCAACACCGTTAACAAGTGGGACACAACATTCCCAGTCGTGATTAGGTGTTAATGACGGGGTATTAAAGCAAAGAAAAAAAGACAGGAATGCATTTGTTCTATTTCGATTTTTAACGCCCGTTAAAAGAGCGCTCTTGCTTATGGGGGCTTAACCCCATAAACAAATACTCAGACCAGCAACAACTACTCGTTGATTTTACAAATAATTATGCCGTGTGGGAATCGATCCCGCGACACGACACAATGCAGTCAATCACTCAGGTGTCCACTGCGCCAGCTGTGTCATCAAGTCTTACTTGATATTTGGTGATGTTTGGCTAGGGAAGGCGGTGGGAAGACTCCATGCTGAAAGTCCATGTAGCTGCACTATATTGTTTAGACAAAATGAGCATTAAAATAAGTCAAAAATTTAGATTTGGAACTGTGAGAAAAGATGGGGTCAATTCTATACAAAGACATAAATTCTATAAAACTTCTTCAACTTCTTAAATTTAATTAGAAATTAACTTCCATTGTTTCTTGGATAAGATTTGACCATTGCTCTTCAGCTGTGCATCTTCACAGAATAGGGGTTTTAGATTCCCCCCTCTCTGTGATTGTGGTGTTGGAGAAAATGGTGATTTAGTCCATATGCTTTTTAATTGCCCCAATTAAAATTCCTTTCCATTATTATGTATGAAACTCCCCTTCCTTGTAATCTATTTTCTATCGTTTCTTTGTCTAATAGCATGTTGCGTCTGTTATTAAATATACATATTTCTTTTTACAACATTTCGCTAGTAAATAATTACTGTTTTTTTACATTTTTATTTATATGTTGCCCATCCTAAAAATGCATCCCGTTACAATACGCCAAACTCCCGAACACTCGACACTGGCAACAATGGCTCTGGCCGATTGCCACAATCAAAAAAGAACAAGTTAAAAAATGTCATTGTCATAGTTTGACAGAACATTGATTGGCTATGTCATTGTCAATCAAAGAGTAGAAGCCAAGCTTTACAGTGAATAAAATCCAAATCAATTTCGTAAAATGCCCTTACCACCAGCCTTAGCCGCGCGACTAGCTAAAAGAGGAATTTTAAAACCAAAACCCACAGATCCTGACCCTATCAATGAAACTCCACCTGTACAGGCCAATGAAGAAATCATAGCAGAAGATTACGACAGTAAACTTGATGACCGCGTTAATAAAGAACACTTTTGGGAAGGCATCGAGGGTGTGAATGTTGACCCCATCAAAGGTCATAAAAGTTGTCCAAATAAAAACAATATCTACCACGAGTGCTCCAAGTATTGTGTGAAAAGATGGAAAACTGGAAAGTTAGTTCCTAGTGAAAAATATTTGGAATTTAAAAAGAAAGCTTTGGAACTGTGGCCATTGCCGCCAGGTTGGGAGGAAGTGTATGATGAAGGATTTGGTCAGCATTACTTTTGGAATGTTCACAATAATTTGGTCAGTTGGCTGCCTCCAGCTCATCCGCGTGCGACCCCTTCTGAAAGCGCTGCACATTTACGCGAAGAACGATTGTTGAAGGAAGGTGATGAAAGTGATGATAGCAGTGAAGCTTCTGACCAAGAAGTTCCTCAACAGCAACAACACAAGGAGAAGAAACAAGAGCGCAGAGAAAAAGATAAAGATTTAATACATCACAGGAATAAAAGACCACGGATTAAAGACAATGACTTAGATCCAATGGATCCCGCAGCTTATTCTGACATAGCGAGGGGCTCCTGGACCTCTGGGCTAGATACCCATGCTAAGACAGGAGTGGATTCCACTGCTACGGGATCTTTATATCAGATGAGACCATATCCTGCACCTGGAGCTATACTTGCAGCAAATGCAAAACAATCTTCTCCGTCACCTTAAGATAATAAAACAATGTCACAATAATTATTTTTTTATTTTTATGTTTCATAATAAACTAACAAGTAATGCAAATGCTAGGGTATCAATTGGATGACATTTTAATAAATATGCCTAATTAATTTGTCAAAGTCACAATCAACAAAGCATCATAAAATTCATCCTTAGGCCGCATTTCCACTGACGCGGAGCTGGGCGGAGAGGAGCGGAGAAGGGCGGTGAAAAGTGGTCAGTGTTTCCACTGAAGCGGAGTGGAGCATGGCTGGGCGGAGAGGAGCGATGAAGAGCGGTGAGTGGTCAGTGAGCGGAGCAGAGCAGAGTGGAGCAGGCTGCGTTTCCACTGAGGCAGAGCGGAGGGCGTTTCACCAATAACAAGGCTTGTAATCCACATCTCTTCTCCACTCAAGCCATGTGATTGGTGAATCGCAACGAAGACAACAGACACACTGCACGCGAGTCACGCACTGCCCCGCTCCGTACCGCCCCGCTGTCCTCCGCTCTGCGCCTCAATGCTCGCTGTTCTCCGCACTGCACCGACTCGATGTATGAATATCCGCTCAGCTCTGCTCCACCCCGGTCGTACTGTTTCCATTGAAGCGGAGCGGAGATTTCAAGCATAGTCATTGGTCAATTTGTGCACCGCTAAGCTCCTCTCCGCCCAGCTCCGCGTCAGTGGAAACGCGGCCTGATGCTGTTAGCTGGCAATGAGAGACTGGTAGTGTTCTTCCTTGATAGGAAATGCTTAACCTCTGGCTAAGGTAAAAGCCAGCCCTTAGGTCACTGGAAGTGTCAACAAGTTGTTTACATGGACCCCACGGCCTTAGAGTTTCAAGCTCAAACGGCTCAATTTTTTTTCTAAAGTTACTATGATATATAATTTCGGGCACGCCTCAATCGCGGCGGTAAGACCCCTCTGAGGGGTGGCTGGATAGGCGTCACGGCGTCCTGACCAACCGCCTGACGCAGGTCCTCACCTTTCATGGAAGTTTCAAGAGGTACCCGTGACGGATAAGGAAGGAAGAAACGCCTGGGTGTCACCACTGCGAGGATCGTTCGGAGGATACGGTGGAGCATACGGTGCAAGCCTTCCCCGCTTGGGCAGAGCGCCGCCGTGTCCTCACGACGGCGATAGGCGGGGATCTCTCGCGACCGGCATTGGTCGAGGTCATGCTGCGGGGCGAGACTGAGTGGGAAGCGGTCGCTTGTTTCTGCAAAGCAGTCATGCTAGCGAAGGAGGAGGCGGGACGCGTAAGGGAGAGAACAGCGTCCAGCTTACATCCCGGCCGCAGTGGTAGACGACCACGGTGACGGACGTCGCTAGACGATCTCCGGCCACCGAAGGCGTGAGCATGTGGGCGGCGAGTAATGGGCGACTGGCTGTCTGACTATGGACCATGCCCGGGTCGACGAACGGCGGGTTTTGTTCGACGCGCGCCTCTAAGAGGGTCAGCATAATGACAGGGCCCCCTTTAGAGGGCCAAAGCCTGCCGGGGTCGCGGGACTTACGAACTACCATGACCCTAGAATGTAAAGGGCTATTGAGTGACACCGTGGATTTTAGTCAGTACGAGTCTGACAGTCCCTCCCGCCCTGCCCTGGGTGGGAGAACTCATTTGATTTTACCACGATAAAAAAAGGTTACTTTATTTACGCTTATACCGCAGGACGTGTTCAGCAACTGCAGCAGCAGCGCCAGCAGAGCATGATAAACTTGGAAGATCGTATGGTGTATTTTTTTATGATGCTGTTTGACTTAGTTTCATGTAAGAACGATTTCATTGTATGGGTTCGAAAATATTTGTACAGTATAGCAAGCGCAGGCCACACCGCCAGCGGGCGGTCGAGCGGGCTAGGCGGACGAAGATCGTTTCACCTCTTACATACTTCGGTTCCGGTTCACACCGCGAGTTACCGACTAACCTACGTTAGCGATGCGAGCGAAGCCAACAAAATATCCAACGATTCCAGAGAAGCCACTCGTTCACCTCGTTAGGCGCGCCCGTTTCGCTAGCCTCGCTCACCTGCCCGCTTCGCTAGCTTAGCTGAAGGTGAGTTGAAACTACTTATATGTATTTCCACCAAAGAAATTATTCGGCGGTCAAAGACAGTAAAAAAGACCTCGCTCTGTGAATCAGAATAAGACAGCAGAGACTAAACTCTTTTTTCATTAAAAAGGAGTATGCAGTTTGCGCTTGCGAGTTTAAAGAAGTTCACCGCTCGCGGTGGAAACTCACCTTGAGAGAGGGACGGAACGCTATCCTATCGCTCTCCCATCCGCACTCCCCGCACCTTCGCTCCGCCCACTCGTTCGCCCATACGTCCGTAGGTTTCGGTGTGAACCCCATAGTTTAGCTCGCCAATATTCTGAGTAATTTGTATAGTTTCCTTCTCTCGCTTCGCCCGCCCGCCCGCTGGTGGTGTGGACTTTTTTTTGAAATGATCCTTACATAAAACAGAGTCGAACGGCATAAAAAAATGGGCTTTTCACTCATTTTGACTATAAAAGTAAAAATGCCAAAACTGTAACTGTAAAGTTTTCCCGTATTCCTGTATCCCTATTCGCGGAGATTGATGATTTGGAGTGCTGTGTCGGAACTGGAAACTTATGAGGATCAAGAAACGTCCTCTTATTCAAACCGTTCGCTCGTTACCCGAAACGTTTTGGATGCGGATTTCCCCCTAGACACTGCATAATATATATACATATAAAGCAAAGTGATAGGTTATAAAACTTGTAAGTCTTTTGTGTAGCTAATAGATGAAATGGTATAAATTTAGAAAAATAAATGAAAACATAGTCAACATACATATTTTATTACCGAAGTAGAAAATCTTTATAACTTACATTAATATTCTGTCTTATGTGTTTGATTAATAGGTATTTCAGATAAAATGATTTGTATGCTTAGATTATTTAAGTTTGTATGATAAATTACATTATCAAAGTTCTTTTACCAAAAGTAATACTGTCTACTCCTGTGGTCTATAATACATATAAAAATTAGACACCTACTATGTTATTTCGATTACTAATACATTTTTTTATTTTGAATAGTGAAAAATCAAAATGACCACAATGTGTTTTTCTGCAAATTTAAAAAAAAAAAAAATTTCAAAGGATACCTACTCTGTGACACACTCAAAGTATGGGCTAGCATTTATTTGTCACGCAGGTTGGTGCTAAAGTTTGCTTATGGGTTGCCATAAGCAATCTATGGAATCAAGCCTGCATGCACTTAGCATGTGATAATATACCTTTTTGTACCCTACCCTACCTAACATCACCGAGTAAAAATGATTGAAAATATCGGTAAAATCTCAAGTTTTACTTATTCCTATAAACATGTGAACGAAAGCAGCTTTAATTAACACTTTCAAAAATAAAATGGAGTTTATAACTTAAGAACTTCCAATCAGTTGATTCCTTGAAAAATCATTTAGTACATTACATTTACAGTACATTTGTGGTTTTAACTGCTGATAAGAATATAAGTGGGTACCTGCCTCACAGGTACATAGTGCACCAAAATTATTTACAACTTATTGTAAATTTTGCTGATGTCTACAAACTCAATATCTAATGAGTTCATCTGTATATACGTAGGTACGTAAATGATTATTAAGTCACAATCATTAACATAATTTTTGTTTAGAATAAGATTCAAGGTATATCTATGTCAATGCATATTAATTTGTAATCACATGATGGTAGACTCAGTTGTCTTATAAATATGCCTTACATCAACCTTTAGCTTCCATTCGTGTATTTAGTTTCCGAGGAGATTATCATCAGTAGATCTTCTGAAGTCAACAGTCCAATTGAGTTCTTAATGTTCGTCGATGCATCTGTGAAATTATATATTTATATGGTTTTAGAATTTTACGTAACATTCTCATAGAATGTATAGCCACAAGGTTTGCACAAAAGAGGGAGTTTTGTCAGCGCAGGAAATCGCGCAAATAATTTTGCTGAAGATATGCAACAGACTTAACGCACATCGCGATCGTGCACAGGGTAAATACGTAACTCATTTGTTTTAGTCGTTGATTTTTCTTGAAATTTATTGTGGTTTGGTCTGCTTAGGACCTCTGTAGTTGGAGGGACTAATAAGCCCACGAAAAAGTATGTACTCATACATATCTAGTGCCGAGTGGACAGCATGATAATTCATTTCGCATTTTAAAATTATGGACCTAATAGTATTATAAAATAAGGGGTAAAAACATACCTGATTGAACAACAACTACGTATGGGGCGATGTCGAGCATACGTGACACCAAACCTAGTGTTGGTTTGAGGGCGAGGTCAACTTGGTAGAACTTTTTGATTGTGAATTTTTCGAGATCTTCTGACAACGAGCCCGAAAGGTTGGCCAATCGTCGACGGGCATTGTCCGCTGTGAACACACCGATCACGGATCTACAACAAAACACACGTAATGTTATATATGTAAATAATTTTTAGGTGGGAAACTGTTAAGGTGTTCAAAGAAGCTCATTATATTAAGAGTATAAACAATCATAGTGTTAGTACTGAGTACGAGCGGTCGGAATCAGAAAGTTTTTGAGGTCGTCTAGACGTAAAAAGCCTAATTCTCAAAATGAAAATTCTCAAAAACCCTAGGTTGGCATTCACGATACATCCAAATGGTGCGTTCTAAAAACAGCATACGTTTTTGACGTTCATGGGCAGTTTGGACTGTTGCTTGAAGGCATTGACAAGCCTTCAAGACAAGACTACCTTTTACTTCACTGGTTCATGTTGGGGATCTATAAGGGAATGCATTCGGATTTCTTACCCTTTATCATTGACGACCGTCAGCAGTGGTGAGTGCGTTTCTTTGAGAGCGGCGAGCGCCTCGGCCGGCGTGCTGGAGTGTTGTAACCTCTTGACGGGCTGCACCATGTCTTGCGTCACAGGTTTGTTCCACCACCTTATAAGGTCACAAATATTAATTAAATAACCTGGTGTAATATAAAACGGTGTGGCTGTTATACGGAAGAAAATGAGGGTATCATTTAAAATGATTTCATTTATTACGACCTTGGATGATCCCTTCATCGTCGTTATACTCGAATACAGCATATTCAGCCTATAAAGTTAATACTCGTGATCGCAAAAAGAATACATATTTGGGTTCTAGAAATGGCCGGGTTTCTTCACGATGTTTTTCAGCGTTTTTCAGACCAGTGGTTATTAAATAAATTATGCTAAAAATGTGACTGGTCGGGTTTCGAATACACGAGCTAAATCGAGGCCGTTCCATTTATTTTGTCTAGTCGCCTAACATTTTGGAAACCTACAGATGGAAAGAGGTTGAAACACGTCTGTAACGACCGCTTTTATTACGGTGCTTTTTTCGTTCTTTTATGGTTCTAAGTTTTTATTTTCGTACTGAACTAAAATTGGCCTAAAAATAGTCTATACCGTAGGGTAAACGAAGAGCAGTTTTAGGAATATTTGAAGAGAAATTGAATAACTGTTATTCGTTGGTTTCGCCGCCAACTCTAAACATACACAATTCGGGTTTTAATTTCATACTAATAGGCTCTTAGTTTCCTTGAGTGCTGTACACCGAAGCCCAATAAGGCTGGTTTAATCATCAATCAATATTCTTGCTTCTTCAATTAATAAGAAGCAAACATGTCACTCATAAACCTAAATATGGCTGCGAGACGGTCTATTCCGGATTGATTCTTATTTGCAACCTAGCGCTTGCATGTCTAAGTACCTAGTACCTATTATTAAATTTACTGTTTTGTTTTGACATAGAGAATGAACGAGGCGTTCCCAAATTTATTTCAAGTAAATACGAAGAGACACGCGATCGCAACTGTCACAGTCTTATTCTATTGGTATTCTTTATTTCTATGTTGCGCCTAATCGCTTTTTCTTTTTCTAAAAAGTGATCAACTTCATGCAGGTACTGTGCAGTCCATTCTTTATGTCGAGTAAGTAGTGTTGTGTTTATTCATATTATATGTACTACTTTTTTTCTTCTCACTGTTATCGTAGCGTGATTCGTGCTATCGTTAACATGTGCTAAAATTCTTAATAACATGATAACACCTTGACACTGCGATGATAACTTTGCAATAATTACCATTAAACCGATAAAATTTAAAATGACGTAATTTTAACGAAATTGATTAATGTTTATCTATGAGGAAGGTCAACGTCAATATTTTACGGGGCATTTGCAAGTTAATGATATGCCAGTTCTGTTGTAAACAAATAGCTTGTATTTATTTTCAATATATCATGCTTTGCTGAAACTATCAATATGATTTTCCCGTCGTTGTATTGATTACGATGAATAAATAGTGTATCTTTCCGATTCGTCGGATAGCGTTTAATTTTTTAAGGTTTTTCTACAATCTTATCTGGAGTTACTTTTGGTATCATTTTGATAAAATAAGGTTATCGTTTCGAAAATAAACAGAAGTCCGAGGCCGACAGAATGTAACAGTTTGGTGTTAGTTCAAAGTTTAAAACATAGCAGTCGCCAACTTATTTAGCTACAAGTGAAAGTAAAGCTTAAAGTTATACAAATAGAAGTAAAAACTAAATGTTTTCGTTGTTGTTGCATAGTTTGCTGATTCATAATAATTGCGTTTATGCGTTTTGATCTATCCGAGTGCAAATGGAACTGGATGAGTACTAAAAACCATTAAGCGTAGGTATGGTTACCGCGCGTCATGACGTCAGTATCTAACACCTGAATTACAAAAACAACCATTACTTTTACGCAATAAAGACGCTTTTAAAGTCAGACTGTTACGTTGACCTTACAAAGTAGGTCTTATAAGGAAAAAATATGACAATAATACTCACGATAGGTTCTTTTTGACTAAAGGTTGGAAATTCCTCGCCTCCATCCACTGGTCAGATATGAACTTGGTCATGTAGTTGCGAATATTATCAGGTAGCAACACCACGCACTTCTGGCCTTCCTTCAATGACTTCGCTGCTTGGATGGCGCCCCACATCGCTGAACCACTGCTGCCGCCTGTCACACAACAGCGGGATTTCTTAATTATGCTCACATTTCGCCAGTCATGTTTTAAACCCCAGCGAAACGAGTCTCTTGCTTTAATCTGGGCACACAACCATACTCCGTGGCTACTGAGAAATTGCTAATGGGAAACCCAGTAAGACTGCCCGATCTGGATCTGGAATGACCTCTCGAGACCGCATTGGCTCAACGACAATTTGGGGATTATATTATAGCCCTAGCAAAAGATTGTTTTAAGTTTCATTATGAAGAAAATACTTACCACATAGTAATCCCTCGTCCTTGATAAGTCTTCGCGCCATTTCCAAGGAGGCGTGGTCTTCGCTCTTCACCCACTTGTCAATGACATTTCTGTCAAGAGACTTAGGCAGGAAGTCGTAACCTATGCCTTCCACCTGTTTATAAATAAAAACAGCTTTACAATTTGTTACATTAGTACAAGCTTAGTTATGGAGTTCCTAGTTTAAATAGATCTTTTTTTTTTTGGGACAAACCCAGGTCCAGTCAAGTGTGGAGACACTATTCCCAAACCACTTCAAATCCTGAAAGCCAGAATCAACAGAGGCATCCACCAGAAAAGCGCCGAGACAATAAAGCTCGAGCACGGAGGCATTCATTGTCCGGGACTGGATATTGTCAAATTTTCTCAACCTACCCGAATCTGTTAAATTTTCAACATTTCATATTGTGATAAGGTTGAAAATTTATTAAGGGGCCTCTTACAGTCCACTAGCGCCGCCAATCGAAAAAATGTCATAACTCGTAAATAGAATCAAAAATACAAAATGTGGTCTGTAATTACTGTAGAAAAGGCAATAACGTAATTTTATAACACATTGTCAACACTTGAAATATAGCTGTTTAGCTAAATCGTGCATTCTAAACATAAACGGCCGTTTATGTTTAGAAGGCGCTAGTGGACTGTAAGAGGCCTCATAAAGAAAGGGGAATGACAAGAATCGGCCCGATTCATGTTGTATCCAACAGAATTTCTATATTAAAGATAATTCATAACATAAAATAATATGCAAAAAATCATTATTTTAATTAATCATTTAAAAATTTATTTTATGTTAACGTTAGAGTTAAAAGTATTGAGTTGTCAACTCTATACGATAAAAAATTTTTCAGGGTACTTGTTATGGGCACGCCGCAATCGCGGCGGTAAGACCCCTCTTTGAGGAGTGGCTGGATAGGCGTCACGGCGTCCTTACCTTCCGCATGACGCAGGTCCTCACCGGACACGGAAGTTTCGGGAGGTTCCTGTGTCTGATTAGGAGGGAAGAAACGTCTGGGTGTCACCACTGCGAGGATCGTCCGGAGGACACGGTGGAGCATACGGTGCAGGACTGCTCCGCTTGGGCAGAGCACCGCCGTGTCCTTACGTCGGCGATAGGCGGAGACCTCTCGCGCCCGGCATTGGTCGAGGCCATGCTGCGGGGCGAGACGGAGTGGGAAGCGGTCGCCTCCTTCTGCGAAGCAGTCATGCTCGTGAAGGAGGAGGCGGGCCGCCTGAGGGAGAGGACAGCGTCCTCCCTCCACCCCAGCCGCAGTGGTAGACGCCCACGGCGTCGGACGTCGCAGGACGATCTCCGGCCACCGTAGGTGCGGGCATGCGGGCAGCGAGTAATGGGCGACTTGCTGTCCGACCATGGACCATGCCCGGGTCGACGGCGCGTTGTGTTCCACGCGCGCCTCAGAGTGTCAGCATATTGACGGGGCCTGTAGAGGGCCAAAGCCTGCCGGGGTCGCGGGACTTATCCATTACCGTGACCCCGGTACGTAAAGGGCTCGTGAAGGACACCGTGGATTTTAGTCAGTACAAGTCTGACAGTCCCTCCCGCCCTGCCCTGGGTGGGAGGACTCATTTGACGATTTTACCACGCAAAAAAAAAAAAAAAAAGGTACTTGTTATGGAAAACTAATTATACTATTACATTCTATAATTGTTTCCCTTTTTACTGATATATAGTTCATCTTTGTTGGGTTTTTGGCATAGTTTGAGACTTGGCAATGCCCTTTGACAGATCGAGGTAGGTTGATGTGCTGGTGTCTGTACATTGCTCGAGCTGAGATGGCGCTGATGTGCATTTGCTGCGTACCTTCTACTGGAAGTACAGGAATTTCTAGATTTTCTTAAAAATACTTCGCGAAAGACATAAGAATTGATGACTGTATACGTAAACTACTTCGTACGTTCGTGTTTATAAAAGTTAAGCGTCGGTCACAGCGACTTATCGCTGCGAATGTTGACTCGCCGCGAGTATTCGCTGTATGTGACAGGCTCGCAGCGAATAGTCGGCGCGATTAGTCGTGTTATGTGTAATTTTGTCGCAATATCTAGGGTATTATTTAAAAATATGCCTCTAGTAAAGTTTAAAAAAACTCTTACGTTATTGCTAATTGACAAATGTTATTATAAAATTGAAGACTTTTTAAATGATAATGTAATTTAATATTGTAATTTACTGTAAACGAACTATTTAATTCATTATATTAATATTTCTTTTTCTTTAATAATTGATAATTGGCTACGCATGTTTCCTCTATAAATATTTGTACCTATTTGTACCTATGTCAAAATTGACAAGACATAGCGCACTATTTAGTTCTTAAGATACATCTATCCTATGTTTAACAAATAAATTGATTTGATTTGATTTTATTCGCAATTTAGCCAGGATAGGGAAGCTCTCCTCCTGAACTTGGTCTGGCATTCCTTGCCTTTTTTTCGTGTGGGATTGTAATAGCTATTCACTGGTGTCTGAATTAATTGAGTAACCTCTGAGAAACCCGCAGGTTTTAGAATGACATTTACTTAATATTACAAAGCTGAAGGGTTTGTTTGTTTGGCTAATCTCAGAAACCACTGGTTCGAATTGGAGAAATATTTTTATGTGTTGTCATTTATTGCGGAAGATTATAATTATGTAACATCACTTTACGACCTTTAGAAGCCAAGCAAAGGGTGAAACCGCAGGGAACAGTTAGTCTCAAATATGGAGATAACATTATCACAATATGTTGCTAAATAACACTATCTTATCCTGAAGGGATTATTATGTTGAGTAAATTATCAAGCTTTAGTAACTAGGCAATAACATACAAAACGACAACATATTGATAACTCTCTGTTTACAGCAGACGCTGAGCATCTGGACCACGACCGGATGATGTAAGAGAACCTTAAACTTGTGAAATGAAAAATAATTTTCAAACATAACCGATTAGCTCTAGCGTCATGTTCTGTAACGAAAACACTGCGCTTTATCAGTGTATTTTGTTTGATCTTTATGCAATGTCGCGTGGAAGGTCTCGGATATGTCGAATAAATACGCCATAGCGTACATACGTGATGAATTGATTATGACTTACAGAATGCACGGTTCGTTGGCGTGCGTAGTGGCTGAGTTATCGACTGCTGCGTTGTATTTCGCGGGTGCAATTCCCGCGCGAAGCTTATATTTGTATGATCAACAAGTAGCTGTTTCGTGTCTGGGTATTTATGTATGTTAGTTTCTGGTGGCCTGTTGGTTTAGTGGTTAGTAACCCTGACTGCTATGCCGGAGGTCGTGGGTTCGATTCCCACCCAGGATAAATGTTTGTGTGATGAGCACGATCATTTGTTCTGTGTCTGGGTGTAATTTATCTATAATATGTATGTATTTAGAAATATATAAGTATGTTTATCAGTTGTCTAGTACCCATAACACAAGCTCTGCTTAGCTTGAGACTAGATGGCGTTGTGTGATAGTTGTGGAATATTTATTATTTATTTCAATGTTTTTAAAGACACAGGACAAATTCCTAGTGCGAGGCAAAATTTTATTTTATAATATATGTAAAAAACACTCAAAGACTAATGCAAGCTATCACGTTAACCGTTTGTATTTGCAGTTCCTTAGATATAACAGTAGAATAAGATACAGAGATTTACATCTATACCTATACCATGCTATTGTATTGAACAACTTGAATAATGTATTGGATACGAAGACGTCAAGAAACTTATCAGCTATCGTAATATATTTTTTTATGGCTACTAGTTATATTTTTTCTGTGATGTATTGAATCTTTCTTCCTTTTCTTTCTTTTATATAAACTTTTTCCCACTCTAGAAATTTCTCCTGAGTCGTGGGTGCGTTTACAGACATAGAAACTTAGATACACAAACACCAGACCCGGAACAACTACTTGCAGGCCATGCAAATACTTGTTCCGTGCAGGATCGAACCCGCGATACGTTGCGCAGCAGGCGATCACGCAACCACTGTGCCAAACATGCCATCAAAACCGGCAAAATTGTACGACTAAACACCGACGTCAAAACTGTATTTAGACAGATATTTTTTTTTCTTATTTCATTTGTTTTCGGTAACAATTTACATTGCGTTTGAAATGATCACATGAAACAGGATGTACAAATATTATTTAATAGGAATACATAAACTTGAATTTAAATTAGAAATGATATAAATAATTCAAAATTATGTAAAATAATTATAAGTAAAAAAAACTTTTAATAAATGCAAATGATAATTGCTTCGCCGACAGGGCACATCAGGGGAATCCTGAAGTTTGTTTCTCGGTGTTCAATTTTCGGCGTTTAGTCGTACACTCGTATTGAATAACTGCATACGTTATCCTACTTTATAATTATTATTATGTATCTAGTTGGTAACTGTTTGAGTACAGGACGGAAATAATGACACGATCAGATACGACGCATTCCTAATTAGACAGGCTCCGCGGCAGTAGTTTAAAGTATTTTAAAGCGTACATTTGTGATAAACCATTATTGTTCCATTGCACATAATAATGATATGCAAGTATGCACGTTTGGTGTAGTTCTTGATCGTAGACTTAATTCACGCTCTGACGGGGCCCCCCTTAGAAGACCAAAGCCTGCCGAGGTCGCGAGAATGTATTATCAAGACCCATTGGATGATTATACCACGTTGAAAAAAAAGGCTTAATTCACGCAGGAACTTTTGTTTTGGTCCGGGTTGTTTGTCACAGTAAAGTTAAATCATCTTGGTGTATTCACACTCAATTCGTATCTATATTATATTATACTAGCTATTGCCAGCGACTTCGCGCCCGCGTGATTGTTGAAAATTATTGTACAAAGTCAAAGTCGAGATGAACTTTTAACTAACCTAACCTAACGCTGTACAAAATTTCATCCAAATCCGTTCATCCATTTTGTCTGGATTGAGTAACAAACACCCTTCCTCCAGAGTTTCGAATTTAAGAGTTGAAGCTAGGATTTACCTCATACACCTGCACGTCGGATTTGTTGAGCTCTTCGGGCTGCGCGAGTATGGAGCCGTACGGGTCGACGCCGACGATGACGCACTGCGGGCAGCGCTCCTTGATTTTGTGCCCCACGCCGGAGATGGTGCCACTGGTGCCGGCGCCCATAACCACCATGTCCACGTCGTCGTCCAGAGACCAAAGAATCTCTTCAGCCGTGCTGTCGTAGTGCGCCAGTGGGTTGCACGGGTTATTGTACTGTAATTATTTTAACATTCATACATCGCAAACATTTACCGGGGGCCGCTCACTGATGACTTTTTACGTTCCTCTCTCTAGAGCCCTAACCACGGGCAACTTGGACCCTGTTCCCGATGCTAGTGGGCCACTATTTTTTAAATTTTAAAATGTTTTTTGTGTAAACAGATAAGTAAAAAGATGAATAAAGGAGAATTAAAATAAGTAATGTTCAATTTAAATGCATTATGAAAGTTCAATGTTCATCTATTCATTAATCTGAATTATGAATTAACTTGTTATTTTAGGTAAACAATGACTGTTACAAGAAAGAGGAGAGCTTGGGAAAGTCCACACTGACCAATTAAATTTTGCTGAACTGCTCAATAGGACTGGATGGAAGCAGCTTGCATCCAGCATGATCTTCATAAGATCGTCTGTCCACTTTGTGGGTAGATGTGAATTGACACTTGCATAAACATTACCATGAATTAAAATTACAATTATACAGATAATAAATGTGGAATTAATATACAGACTGGGCACATACTTGGTCCAGGAGGACAGCATCCGGGATCTCTTTGGCTAGCCGGTGGGCCACCATAATGTTGCTAGTTGGATCATCCCATGCTGCTTCAGTTGGAGTTCTGATTATTTCAGCCCCCAGGGCTATTAATGTATTCACTTTTTCATCTGACATTTTTTCTGGTAATACTATAATACATCTGTATCCTGAAAGAAATTAATTGATGAAATCTTATGAAACATATTCTGTGGTTGTTTATTTATTAGCATGGTAATGTACAATTGTACAGTACAACTGCATCCAAATTCTAGCTCTTTTTTACTCCTAGTTTAAAACCTCTATACTACAGAACGCAAAAAATTATAGACCAAGTAGTTTATTTTTTTGCATCTTCATGTTGTTTCAAATGGCTTATAAAAATTCCAGGCAAGTGTTTATAAAGTTGATTACCTCTGACAGCAGAAGCAAGGGCCAGCCCTATGCCAGTATTGCCAGATGTAGGCTCCACAATAACAGACTTGCCAGGCTTCAATATACCCTTCTGTTCAGCGTCGATGACCATCCGATAAGCAATGCGGTCCTTTACGGATCCTCCAGGGTTTAAGAACTCACATTTTGCATCTGATAACAATATTTTAAAATTAATTTAGGTACCTACTCCTTAACATTATTTGGCGTAAGGGATAAAGTGTTTATGTAAGGACTTCCAATTTTGTTTTTTTAAGCATGGAGGATCAAGCTGTATGGATATCTATTTGAATGAAATTAGAACAGGAATGAACAAAAATAATAAGTTTAATTCTACTCACACATATCACATTTTATACCCTCTTGTTTGGGTATTTTTGAGAGTTTCACCAATGGAGTATTACCAATTGCATTTAGTATGTCCGGATAAATTTTCTGATTTCTATCACTAAAAATTAAAGAAAGATTAGATCTCACTTTGACGGTATTAGGTCATGAATAGGTGTAAGTGCAAGTTTGATGTAAGTGTACTTACAGAGCTCCTACAATGTGCGGCATTTCCTTGAGGTTAAAAAAGTTCCTCACCACATTGTGTGCAGTGTTGTTCACTTCAACATGGTTAGACATTTTAAAGATTCTTTAAAAAGTATTAATCTGTGGGTTAGAAAACTTTGTTATCGTAGGAATGCTAACAATTTTAATAGAAAAAAAAAGCGTGAAATAACTTTTAACACTGAGTAGCGATGGTGCCTTGGCTTATGTGTAGATTTCTAGTTTAGTCACAGTCAAAAACCAAGTCACTTTGTTTGATTTGTTTGCCACGCCACTCACGAGCAGGTATAAATATTTTGAAAAAGCAGTTTACTCTCAGCTCACACGCTCTCACTGTACAAGCACACCAAGTACAAATCGCACAAACTGACTGACACGAACTGTCAAACAATAATACAATCAGCTGAAGAACGAGTGAACTGTTCCCCAACTCATAGATACAGAGTAAGTACCGAGCATTATCTGCTAAAATAGCTTTTTCTTTTCTTTCTCCAAAGAGAAAACCATTATAGGGCCATTGATATAACTGATAAAACCTTTCATTAATACAAGGTTTTATTATGCTTAAAATTTACAGAATATTTTAGATAAATTGGTGACAGTACTAATGACAAACAAAATTATGAGAAATACAATCATAGAGAAAAAGAGTGAAGAGTTTCTATATATCATTCTCCCGCACTAATTTGTAATGTAATCTTCTAAAAATTTTGGTTGTCTGCGTATGCGACTGGATCGATGAGATATCTCCAGTGGCGGAGATAGCGGTGGTACTTCTTCTTGAGCTCGGTGTTCGCTATGTTCAGACATAGGCCCATTCAACTCTATAGAAGGTGTGACGTCACGGTTTTCAGTGACAGGTGATGTAGGCGGTGTAACAAAAGAATTTTCTTCTTCACAAGTTTCTTGGGGTGCCATATCATCTGATCCCAATGGTGCTAAATACCGATTCGATACAGTAGTCTCTCGTCCATCGGGATATCGGATATACGAATAATCCGGATTACTGTGTAGTAATTCCACCTCCTCGATTACTGGTTCATATTTATTTGATCTGTTCAGTTTCTTCATTAAAACTTGACCACAATTCGTAAGCCAAGTTGGTATGGAAACTCCGTTAGTAGATCTTCGAGGATGTCTAAACATTCGCTCATGCGGTGTGAAATTAGTAGCAGTGCAAAGTAGGGAGCGAATAGAATGCAAGGCTTGAGACAGGACTTGCTCCCAGTTCTCGACTGATAAGTTTTTGGTTTTCAACGCCAGAAGTATTGTTTTCCAGAGAGTTGAATTTAATTTCTCCACCTGTCCATTGCCCTGAGGATTGTAGGCAGTAGTTCGACTTGTGGCGATACCTCTCTCATGAAGAAATTTTTGAACTTCAGCAGAAAGAAAAGCTGTGCCGCGATCCGAATGAATATAAGATGGAAAACCGAATGTCATGAATAGATTATTGAGATGTTTGATCACTGTTTTCGAGCTGACGTCAGTACAAGGAAAAGCGAAGGGAAATCGTGAAAATTCGTCAATTACAGTTAGAATGTATCTATTAGTTGTATTCGTAGGAACTGGGCCTTTAAAATCGATACTTAAACGTTCGAAGGGAGCCGTTGCTTTGATAAGTTTTGCTTGCTCATCATTGGCATTTCGCAGGTATCTAGGCTTTATTTCTGAACAATTTCGACAAGAATTGGTCATGTTTCTGACTTCTTCAAGAGAATATGGTAAATTCTTAGAACGTAACCAGTGGAACATACGTGAAATGCCAGGATGGCAGAGAGCGTCGTGGAGTGATTTAAGTTTGGCTGTATGATTGTCTGTTGAGGCACAAACTCTAGATAAAGCATCGGCAGCGCAGTTTTCTTTGCCAGGCCTGTAAATGATATCAAATTTATAAGCAGCAAGTTCCAACCGCCATCTCTGAATCTTCTCATTTTTAATTTTACTAGAGTGTTTCATATTAAACATAAAAGAAACTGAACGTTGATCGGTGACCAAACGAAATTGCTTACCAATTAGGTAATGGCGCCATTTCCTTAAAGACTCTACGATAGCGTAAGCTTCTTTTTCTATAGCAGAATGATTTTGTTCGGTTGGATTAAGAGTTCTTGAAAAGAATGCAACAGGCCTAGAGTCTTGTGTTAGTACTGCTGCGATAGAATGATCTGACGCATCAGTTTCGACGGTAAACGGTGCATTTCCATCGATCGCATGGATTGATGATTTAGCAATGTCGTGTTTTAGACTTTCAAAGCATTTAGTTTGATCGTTTGTAAAGGGAAAAACTGTCGTTTTAGTAAGAAATTGAATACGTTGCGAAAAGTTAGGAATCCATTTAGAGTAGTGCGCAAACATGCCAAGTGTACGTCTGAGACTCGGTATGTCTTGTGGTGGTGGTAATTCAATAAGTGGCTTCAGGCGCTCATGGTCAGGTTTGATAATGTGGTTATGAATATTGTAGCCAAGAATATTAATATTATCTTGAGAAAATTTACATTTTTGCATACTCAATGTGAGACCGTACTTTTTAACGGCTGTCATAAAGCGGTTTAAATTGTGGTCATGTTCATCACGAGTAAGGCCACAAATAGTAATATCATCAAGGTAAGCATATGTTTTCTCAAGTTTTTCTTTTCTGATAATCCAATCTATTGTTCGTTGGAAACTTGAGACGCCATTTGTCACCCCAAAAGGTATACGTCTGAACTGATATAAATTATTTAGAGCTTCAAATGCAGTATACTTTCTTTCTTCGGGTAAAAGAGGAACTTGGTGGTAAGCACTTTTTAAGTCAATCAAGCTAAACATTGTATTCTTCGCTACTTTTGCGACTAAGTTCTCGATATTTGGCAGTGGATATGCGTCAAGTTCTGTGTAACGGTTAATTGTTTGAGAATAATCAATTACAAGTCGCTTCCTATGCGTTTCACTCTTAGTTACGAGGACCTGAGCTCTCCAAGGTGATTTACTTTCTTCAATTACACCTTCAGCTAAAAGATTACTGATCTCTTCCTTAATAAATTCAGTATCTTCATCAGTGTGTTTCCTGGATTTTATAGCAATAGGTTTGCAATTAGGAGCGACGTTTGCGAAAAGTGGTACGGCTGGCACAGATGCTGCAGCGACAATACACACCTGGAGCGGCTTCTTTGGCCCACCAAAGGAAAATTCTAACGACGCATGTTCTTCGAGAATATCATGACCGATTATTATATCGGCGCAAAGATTTTTGACAACAAGAAGATTCACATTGTCGTATTTGTGATTTCCAATATTAATTGTTTGAAAAGTTTGGCCTTCCACTTGTGATATATGGTTAAGTGAGGCCATTGATATTGTTTGACTGCAGGGCTTCGTTTTAAGTCCGCAAAGTTTACAGAAACTATCATTTATAAAAGAAACAGAACTTCCTGTATCTAAAAGTGCTTCTGCTCTTATACCTTTGATATACGCAGGTACAGTAGCTTTTCTGAGAGACGCAGGTGACGCTGCGATAATAGTACAGGCTGAATTATCCGTGTCTGTTGTAACTGAATAAGATTTTGTGGACGAACTTCTACATACAGAAGCAAAATGTCCTTTTTTGTTGCAAAGTTGACAGACTACTTCTAATGCTGGACAGTTTTTACGCAGGTGTACTTGTCCTCCACAGAAAAAGCATTTTCGTTGACGTGAATGAGTAGCAGAGAGGTTCCCGTCTTGCGTTACTCGTTGTTTGGAGATATGAGCAGTTTCTTTATTAGTTGCGTTTACTGGCAGAATATTAAAGCTGTTTGAGTTTATCTCAGCTGTTTCTAAAGAAATTGCTTGATTGTAAGCTTCATCGACAGTCAAACTAAGATTTTCTAAAAGTCGCTGTCTGTATTTGTTTGATAAGATACCAGATATAAAGGCATCGCGTATGCAGTCGTTTCTGTTAGTTTCAGCGTCGACGGCAGTAAAACCACAGTCTTTAGATAGTTGTTTCAAAGCTTGTAAATAGGAATCTATTGTCTCATCAGAGCGTTGCTTTCGCGATGCAAGCCTGTGTCGCGCGAAAATAATGTTCTTTGGTTTTACGTACAGCTTTTGCAGAACAGTTACAGCTTCTTCATAGCTTTTACTTTCATTTATGAATTCATAAACGTTTGGAGAGATATGGTTTACGAGAAGTTGATACTTAACTTCGTTCCAATGATTGTCCATCGACTGTGCGTCCTTTGCTGATGAAGAAGGAGCGGTCGCATTCTTTTGACTTGTCAAGAAGTATTCAAATGTTTTTATCCAATGTTCCCATGCCTTGGATGCAGTACCATCAGATGGGTCAGCGTCAAACCTTTCTGGCCGTAGATATTTCTCCATATTTTATTTAAGCATAATAAATTGATATAACTGATAAAACCTTTCATTAATACAAGGTTTTATTATGCTTAAAATTTACAGAATATTTTAGATAAATTGGTGACAGTACTAATGACAAACAAAATTATGAGAAATACAATCATAGAGAAAAAGAGTGAAGAGTTTCTATATACCGCTTTTTTATTGATACCGACCACTGCTCTAATGATTTCTGATTACATTAGGTACTTGTTACTAATTTCAGCTTGATATCTCGACGTGTTTCTGAGAAAAAGGATCTTGGCAGACATAAGCACAACAAACTGATCTCCACCCTGAAATGCCAAAAATGTTTATGTGGCTTAGTAAAAGACGTTAAACGTTCATAAGAGGTGGGCAAGGGCCAAGGATCGTCACTTACTGACTGGAAGCCTGAAGCGGCTGCCGCCGTCGAGATTGATGGCGGTACAGTTGGTGTACCAGTGCCCGGAAATTATTATAAATAGAGAGTTTTGGAAGGAAATAGAAGCCTTTGTTCAGAGCAGTGGGTCACGTTAGGTATCAAAGGCTATAAATGACGAGTACTATGAAAATTAATTATTTCAAATAACCTAGATCGACCCATCTACAGCCATAACTTGGCAACCGTTGCTTAACGTTTAGGATAGGAATCAAACGGCTCTTATAAGTGACTTTTGCTATTTTCAATTAATGTAAGTAGCAATACTGTGTTTGCGAAAAAGTTGTTGCTATTAAAATTTCGAAAGGTGTTCATAGAAATTGATGGTTTGTAAAAGTAATGGTCAAAATTGGGGTTGTAGTCATCATTGTTTCAACACGCGGCCGGTGCCAGGAAATAAGATATCATGGACGAAAAACTTGTCTTCTGTCTGGAGCTTGCTCATGGTGGAACAAGTTTCCCATTGCTACATACCTTTGAATCAACGACCATAGTGGTGAAGGTATTACACCGTCTCCGCAAGGGTGGCTTCTCTTTAGTAAATAAAACAAAGAAAATTTTATGTTTATTTATTAAATACGAGTAATAAATAGATACATTTATTAGTCGTTATTATTTTGTAACTTAAATAAGTAGGTAATCGTAACTTAAAACAAAATCTTGTCTATGCAGACAAGAATTAGTGTGATACTTAAATGTGGTGTTGGTGTTCAATGATGTAGTCCAGAACAATTTCAGAAGTAATAAGGCCTTTTGGTATAAATCCTGAAAATTATAAAATGGTTCAGATTAAAGATTATTTACGTATATTTATCAGATACATGAGTAAGCACACACAAGTATAGTTTACTTATGTAACCCAGAGGGTAGGCTTATAGCAACCTTATTTAGAAATATGAGTATACTTATTAAAATTTTTTTTAACTTGGCAGGTTCGCAATAACAGCCGTTATTGCGAACCTGCCAAGTTTATTTACAGTACATAATTAATACAAACTAATAGTAAATAATAATTTTATAATAAGAGACGGTCTTACGTGCATCAATTTGGCAATTTGACAGTATTAATAAATTGTAAATATAACTAGTCTGTCATTTAGAGTTTTTGAAAAAAAAAACGGACACGTATTTCTTATTTTGTACAATCAATTAATTTTTACCAGGATATAACGCATCAAAACTCGAGAGTGGGAGCTTATCGTGACCTCAGAATTTAACATAGCGTCGTATCTCTGCCAATTTTGATTTAGGTAGCAAAAAAAACGGGTTGAACATTTTTTGATAATCTAAGTGACGGACTAAAAATCAATCGTTCATAATCACCTGGACCGTTATTGTTGCCATTAACATACTCTTCCACGACCACGACGAATGGTGCTATATCTAATATTCTTGCCGCTAGCCCCACTGTAGCGTTTCCTTTATTTTCTGCAATCTTGTAATATTTTTTCATCACGTATTTATGGACAACATCGTTAAAATTGAGATTACCCTTCTTTTTTGGATTTGTGGCTTCAGATCTTAAACTGTCTTTGCTAACGACGCCTTTAAGGAATCTAAAACAAAAATAAATGATTTGTTTAGTGAAATTTATGGTGAAAATAAAACAGCGGGATAATGCAAATGTGTAATCCAATAAATGAGAATTGGTTCCGTTCACGAGGTGTTAGGTTAGGATTTTTTTATAATCGATAAAAATAAGTATATAATATTCCCTTAACGTATCGGTAATCGGAAACTAAATAAAAAACTTTATAATCTATAGCCTTCCTGGGTGAATGGAAAATAAAAAAATAGAATCTTTGAACTCGAGCCAGTTAGTTTCTGAGATGAGCTTTATAATATTAGTACAGATTATGAATGGTTTGATACAAACCCATTGTTATTGACGAGGAAGGCGACTTTGTGGTCGGATCCCATAGCGGCTAGGGTCCCCAGACAAGTGGTACCCTCCACAACAGTCGGCACTGATCGGATGATTTTTAAATTTGAAATACACCTTTTCCACCAACTGAAACATAACAGAGACCTTTCACTTCCAGTTATCACAATAATGATAACAGGTCAGAAGTAATTAAATAAAGCATGGTATTATGAAGGTCACGTTCTAAACAAAGCGGCTATCTTACTGATCGCTTCTTTCTTTTGGTGATAAATTATTACGTGGGGTTTGGGATTTTAGCATATTATAAATCACAGTCTTAACATAAAAAAATTGAACCGTAGAAACGGAGTAGAACTTATTTCCTTTTTTTTAACGTGGTAAAATGAGTCCTCCCCCCTTGGTGGAGTAGAACGGACTGTCAGAGTCGTACTGACTAAAATACACGTTGTTACTTAAATAACTCAACATATTTCCTTGAATTTATTTAATTTACCAAGCTTATTTACTTCAAAATTAATTGTTTTACATACGGGAAGTCGCGTTCTGGAGGTTCCTTGAACAGGTGGGCTTCCATCCACTGATCACTGACGAACTTGGTCATGTAGTTACGGATGCCGTCGGGGAGGATGACCACTACTTTCTTACCGGCTCCGAGTTTGTACTCTTTCGCAGCTTGAATGGCTGAATATGTTATTGCTCCGCTACTACCTCCTGCAAATAGTATGAGAGTTAAGAACCAGCCATTTCTTTGGCCAGGTTGTAGTCGGGGATTTTTGTTTCTAGAAGGGTGTAAGTTGCCTCTAACTCTTTTTTTTTATGTATTGCAAAATAAGGATATAGAAGCATACTACATATCTTCAATTGGTGTTAGCTAAAAAACAATAAGCTTTTTTAATAAAACTTCTTATTTTTGTAGTAGGTACATGAAAAAAGAAGGAGTTAGAAGCTAAATTGGTGTTGCTGATTGTTTTTTCGCGATTTCAGGTTTGGTCCCATGGTAAAGGTTTTTCGTTACTAATAATAAGAAGATTTAAACAATTTAAATGGAACCTTGTTTGTTCGATTTTTTTTCCTACAGTGCAGCTTGCTATTTTCTTTAAGAAATCACATCCCTGGACTCTACGATGTACTCTGCGACGAGGCGACTTGAACGCTAGTGTCGCTGTCAGTAGCTTAGTGATTAGCAAATTTTAGCCCCAGCGTGATGGCGTGAGCGCTGCGGCCGCGCAGTCCCAATTAAGGCTCGTCGTGTCTATAGAAAACTAGCGACCCGCCCCGGGTCCGCACGGGTACAATCAATACTATATTATGCATGTTATATACATAACGGCGCGCCATAATTTAATTGATTTATTTTAACAATTTTTATAAGTTGTAATCGATTATTTTTACTCTGTGGTGTAAGCATTACTTCTTTATTGGTAATTTTAATTTAGAGCGGGTAACACCGAATGGAGTTGTGAGTGTCATGGCGGTGGTGACGGTCACTTTTGACGCGACCGTCAGCCGAGGCACATGCACAAACCCATTGGCTCTAAAGTAAAGTTTAATTATTTTCTTCCGTTATTTAATCAGTAATTATTATTGTAATCATTAGTTATTTTGGTGAAGTTTTGTTAAAATATTAAAAGTTAAATCAAGTGAGATATTTTGTGATTATTATTTTTCAACTACCTGCACCTACACGCCCATAATGGAGGACCAACAGATGACGGATAAACAGCGACACGTGGTGTCTCAGCCGCTCGAAAATCCGTCATACATATAAACCTTCCTGCATCAAGATCTTTGTGTAGTTTTAAATATCTAAGTACACATAGGGACAGACAGCAGGAAGCGGTTTGTTTCATACTATGTAGTGATAGGTACTGCTGCAAAGGCAGTAAAATTAGTATCTTCAATCTTACCGCATAATAATCCTTCCTTTCTTATAATCTCTCTTGACATGTTAAAGGACTGATAATCATTCGGGTGGATCACCTTGTCGATGACTGATTTATCCAAAACATCCGGCACAAAGTCGCCACCAATTCCTTCCACCTGGAAAATATTGCAGAAGTTTGTTGTTACCTCATCCACGAAACTTTTAATTAACGTACGGTTCTCGATCTAAATCAATTTCCCATGATTAGTTTATAAGAAAGCAATAGGTATTTACTGCTTTCTTGTCAGTTACCGTGGTAGAGTCAGCTACAGTGGTTAACGCTTAAGTCTTTTTTTAGCCCATAACTAATACCCAGGAAGAAAAATTTCATAATATTCTTATCTCCGAATATTCGGTAAAAAGTGAATATTTGAGTGAATAATGATGACGTATTATCATTTACCAACCAGTAGAGCTCAACTAAATGGCCTGTAAGTGTACGACTTGCATACTGTTGTGCTAGTAGCTTTTATAGTAGCAGTGAATGAACTGTTGTAGCTAACGGTACGAAAGTAGAAACTTCGAAATTAATCCTACTGCCTGTTATTTTAGAATTCATGAATTTCGAAAACACATTGAGAGTATGAATAACTAGGCAACTGTCCAATCGTATTGTCGTAGTTCGTTAGGTATTATGCTATGTTAAAATAATGAAGCTTACAAAGAACAGAACCGGATCGCCTTCCCCAAAAATAATGGAGCCTTGGGGATCAACGGTGACAATGATGCAGTGGGGGCACTTCTCTTTGAGCTTGCGGCCCACGCCGGTGACCGTGCCGCCCGTGCCGGAGCCCATCACGAACATGTCCACCGTACCCAGCGAGTCCAGGATCTCCTCCGCCGTGTGCTCGTAGTGCGTCAAGGGATTCACCTCGTTTGAGTACTGAAATGGGTACAGATATAAAATATTATACATACATTAAATAGTGCGCAAGAACATCTCTAGTGGATACGGATGTTGGACAGCACTAAGGGATGACGGATGGTAATGGCGGCGTCTCGCTCACTTCTAACTGAGATTGTAGCCAGATGTTACAAGATAACTGTAAAACTGTGAAATTTAATAAACTAAAAACATTGTTTCATTGAGTTCAACATGATCATGACCCACTATAAGCTTATTTTATTACAGACATTCAAATACAATTATGGTCCAGTTCAGAGCATCGCAAGTCGCATTAGATCTCACTGCCCTCAGCAAATGTCTGTGGGAACACCCGAACCGAGGGGACTGGTACTCCCTCCGAGTCCGATAGACCCGCCCGCTTTCCCTAAGGCGGAGGACATCCATTGAGGATATCCACCTTGACACAAAAAAAGGTAGAAAAGCAAGTGAGGTATTTGAGGTTACCTGATTCATAGAAATGGCGTTCGGGTTGGCATCTAGCAACCGTTTGGTGACCGACACAAAGCTGTCAGGGTCCTCGTGATGGGCCATGGCCGGGGTCTGGATGATTTCCGAGCCGAGTAGACTCATGGTGCTCATTTTCTCATCCGAGTTCTTATCTGGAGTGACGATGGTGCATCCATATCCTGAAACATTATCATCTTATTGACTGCCACTACTGCCAGTTTTCGTTTTAATACTGCGCAGTCAGTGAGTTTTTGTGATTGTCGTTATTTCACAGACCAGACCTAGACCAGAGGACCCCTTTCATGACTTTTCCCGTTTTTGTGAAGTAAAGTAAACTGAACGTCTGCCTTTAATTTGAAGGAAAACATTAGTTCCTGGTTCGTTCTCGAATTTCTTAAGTTACTCATTGAGCAACTGCGTTTTTATCCGGTTAAAAATAACCCTTATAGTTACCGCAAACTGCAGCTGTGAGGGAAACTCCAATGCCAGTGTTACCAGACGTCGGCTCAACAAACCTAGTGCCTGGTTTAGCTAAGCCAGCATGCTCCGCCTCTTGTACCATGGTGTACGATATACGATCTTTTATCGATCCTCCTGGATTCAAAAATTCGCATTTTGCATCTAGAACAAACCGGGGGAAATTTTGGAATTAAATTACTGAAAACATTTTATTCGTTCTTACTATATTAATTAATCATTGAAATTGCCAGCGCGTAGCAATTGAACGTAGCTGATGACGCTACGAAAACAGCGCGTAGCCATTGAAACTACGTAAACGCCGCGTAGCAGTTGAAGCTACGCAAACGGCGCGTAGTAGTTGAAGCTACGAAAACAGAGCGTAGCAGTTGAAGCTAAGAAAACAAAGTGGAACTGTTTAACGGGTAGCAGCTACAAAGCTACTATTAAAAGAAATAAGAGATTTTTCTTATAATGTTATGAGTGAATATGAATTAACACATTATGTAACTGAATTAAAAAAAAGAAAATATTAATATTTGTAAAATGTCGTTGATAGCTGTACCTATTTGCGTATCTGTAAAGGTGTAATTGTTGTGTTTTCCCAATAAATAAAATAAAATAATTAGGTCTGTATACGAGTAAACACATCGTACAAACTGTTGACACGCGGCGTAGCTGTTGAGATAACGGAAACGATGCGTAGTTGTTGTACAGACGAAAATGCGATTTCTATGTTTGTATTAAATTATTAATAATTTTATTCCTGAATTGTCTTTTTGTTTTTTTATGGACACTTTTTAACTTGTTACATCATTCTCACATAATGTGCCTTTTGAAATTGAATTATAAGTATAACAAAGGTTCTGTAATTATTGTGGCGATTGAAAAAGAGTGTTCATGGAGTTTCTTGTCCATTCTTCTCCATAGAGATGTATGCATTGGAATGGGTACCTATGGTACTTTCACAGTTATTATATTTTGTGACTGGGACGTGGGACTGGTGATGGTGCTACACACCATAGCTATTTTTGATTTATTTTTATTTTTTATCTTTTAACAATTCAAACGTGCCTGTAACTGGTCTACTTCAAATAAATGTTTTGATTTTTGATTTTATGACGCGTATTATATCTATTATGCAAAACGGCAAAACTAATTTAAAACTATTAACTTTTAAACTTTTTTTTGGTTTTGGTATTTAAATTCACAACTTGCGGTTTACTAATGGTCATGTATTTATTAATTTAGATGATTACAATTTTCTTACAGTTTTCCACAGGGATACATTTTGGGATCTTTTTCTTCTCATAATGATTCTTGGCATAAATTAAACTTAATTTATAATGTAATTTATTGCGTAATCATTATACGTCGACGTGGTTGTGGTTTTATATAAAAGAGGAAAAAGGGTCTTTACTCTAATTTACCTACGCGTAACAGCTGTTGAAGCTACGAAGTTAATTGAGACGTCGATTAAGCATAATAAAGTCATTGAACATATTTTTTTTATTATTTAGGTATTCTAAAATTGAAATGAGTTAGTCGCTACCATAGACTTTTAATAGAAAAATTCAGGTTTTCATGTTCTATTAATTATTTTATTGAAATGCTCATCATTTTATTTTTATGACTCTACAACTTTTATATTCAACTCGACTACTCAAAAAAATTATAAACAATTTTTTGTGTACTTAGTATTGATTTAAAAATCCTTGTTTCTGTTATTTTCCGTATCCGTCTTGATGAATCACCTTGTATTTTTATTTTCTAAAGTATACATTTAGCCTTGAATACTTTATTATTATTAGTCCTTGCGTATGTTTGTTTTGTTGTCACGAATATGCTCGATGGCATGCTCATTCATTTACGTACAACTTTATTAATTTGCTAAGCACGCACCGTGTAGGTATTTATCACAGTTATGACGATGAAGATATTACAGTAGGTGAGTAAATTATCAGGTATTGATGTAAAGATAACTATCAAGTCAATGCACAGGAGATTATTTCATAAGTAAGTGTATATCAATATCAACAGCGAAGTGATTACATCGAAAAATAAATTAAAATGATATTAATAAGTGTTTACGTCTTTGGAACACATGAGACCAGGGGGTCGGAAAAGTCACTCATAATCTCAATAAAATTCTATAATTTATTCTAATTAACATAAGTTGGATAAAGTATAAATAATAAACGGCATATGAGGCTTTTATATTTAAAATCTACATATAAAAATCAAATGCTGTTCGTTAGTATTTAAAACTCATTTTGGTTTTGAAATATTTTTTTGGAAGTTCAGGGAAGGTTTACAATGTGAGTAAATTTATAGTAAAAAAAAATGAATCCGAGGCGGTACGATGTTTGCCGGGTAGCTACTAGCTACCCGGCAAACATCGTACCTTTATTAAATTATTCTTTACTAAAGAATAATTTAATAAAGCGTTTTTAAACCCCCCCAAAGGTTTTAAAATCTCATGATAATCATTTATTAATGATATTATGTGCCACGCGATTATGCTGATTTATCGCGTTACCAGTCTATGTTTTGCTACTGATTATCGCTTGACTCAGGGTTATTTCATTTTGTTTCAAAAAGTGAGGGAAGTCTCTATTTTCATCTCATAGCAGATCGATAAAGCTGTCAACCTCACTACATTCCTAGTTTACTTAAATTCAAACTGCTCTGCTTGATTTGATATTGAATTTTGTATGTTGGATACAACACATTACTAGAAACTAACCTGTTGATCTTAAGATCGTTTCTCTCAAATTGTTCAAACGGGAATACCTCATATTTATTCACGATTGGATGATAGAGTTCAGTTTGAAGTACTTAGTACCAAAATCGTAATCACGATTAAGATTTTTGAAAATAATCCGCTGAAAACCTCTTAAACAATGCAGGGCGGAGTTTTCAGTTATTTAAAAATAATTCACTTCATAAAATAAGGTGTATATTTTTTGGTATCTGGGTTTATTTCAATGGTGCTCTCGTTAAATATCGTCTAGGACTTTTTTAAATATAAATATTTATGTATTAATTGTCAATGAGCGTTTCGTGGGTGCGATTCCCGTCTGTAGCAAATTCGTATGATCTACAAGTAGTTGTTCCGAGACTGGTCGTTTGTGTATGTGAGATTAAATGTTTGTAAACACAGTAAAAGAAATTCCTAGTTAGGCAACGGTTAAAAAACAAGTTAATAAGTATATGCACTTACATATTTCACACTCCAGCCCATAAGATTGAGGTATTCGATTTAATCTGACCAAGGGTGTGTGGCCGATACATTGCAGTATGTTGTCGTATATTTTTTTCCCGCTGCGAAAAAAATTTTAATGATAACACATTCTTTTGGTACTTTGTCACAATAAAAGCTATGAAGGTGACTTAAATATGTTCATACCTAGCAGTATCAATATTATAAGTATGAAAAATATCAATGTATTTTTTCAATATCATGTGGTATTTACAACGTTTAGTTGGTATTACAAAATTTAATATTTTTTAATAACAACTAAAAAAAATATTATATCGAATGAAAGGGTTTACCGTAGGTTTAAATAAAAAAAAACTTCAAATAAACTGGTTTCAAAATTTTGTAGGATTTTTTTTTTGAGAATTTAGATTAAGCTATGCTTTTTAGTTTCTAACCTTATCTACTCGTATTTTGATTATAAAAATTTTACACAATATGGAATATTTATAAAAAAAGATATCGAAATTTTATTTCTAAAATTTAGTTGAAAACGAAAAAATCATTTGGAAACTTAAGGGGGAGCCCTTTCGCTAGCGGGACATTAATGGCTAGATAAAATAAAAAAGGGTTTAGTGAAAAAATATTAAATAACTCGCACTTAACTCACCGTTCGTTGTGACTAACGTTCATCGTGGAAATCCGTGATAGTTGATCTTTAGAACAGAACGGACACTAAGAGACTTGCTAAGTGCAAGGATGTGTTGGGACTTATATATATGAACATGCACGTTACATTTTATAGCATTATTTATGTTCGATAATGTATTTTTTTTTATCACAAAAGAAATGTCGATAATGTATTTCTTATCACTGAGATCAATATACACCTTAGTATCGCTACTACAGTTATTAACTTTGATTTATAAAAATGCTCCGTTTATTTTGATCTGAAGAAATAATTTAATTGGACTGTACCTAAATGTTTAATAACAAATTAACGAAAATATCATAAGCTATGTGCGTGTTTGTGTGTTAGCTTATTTTATATGACTTATATATGACCACGTAATAGAGTAGCACTATTGAATGAGGGTCTTGAGAAGATTCACACACAGGTTTAAAAATTAACAAGTTCTTTTCAATATTATAATTTAATATAATTGTCACGCACATAAGTAACTGCTTCCTAGCATAACAAACCAGAGTAAACACCAGCTAAAATTAACATAAGTCTTGTATTTATAGTTTTATGTAACATGTTTCTATGCATCTTATTGGTAACTTAATCATCCATGACCTTCATCTTAGGCTACTTCCGCACAGACAGGCTGCTTGCTTAGCACCTAAAGCCTAGTGACTTGCATTCTTGCTACTTGGTAAGATACACGCAAGAGGTGGTTTGTGTTGCGCTATGGAGGGGCGCTAGGTGCTTGTCTCATTTGCTTGTCGACACGTTTGACGACAAGTCATTTTCAAACTTTAAAAATCTTCTTAAAAAATATACAACTTCATAACCGTCATTTTGGATTCAGGACAAAAAGTAACGGACTAGTCATGGGTAATTTGTTCTGTATTGAAAATGGAACTTCTAAAATGCCTTACGAAGAAAACCCAACACGTTTGTGCCTAATTTGTACTTCGAGAGACGCTAAGCGCCTTGTCCGCCATTCGGGCGTTCGCAAACATTATCGAATGTTCGTTTTACTAAGCTATTCGCTTTCTGACTTGCTATGCTCTAGGCGCTAAGTAAGCCGTCTGTGCGTACGTAGCCTTACTTAGCGTATTCAGGGTTAACAGGTTATTTATCACGGAGTTAAACGTAGTTAGTTAATAGATTCCTTATTATGTCAAAGTAAAGTATGTACCCAAGTCCGAATGTAATATCACATCGAATTCGTGAAACTCGCTTATTTTAGCGGTTTTTTTTTGTTTAGTGTATTTTAAGGCTAAAAATAGAAACACTCATTTCGTAAGTCCTTCATATTTCATATTTATATTATATTTATAAATACAAGAAAAATAGTAGGCCACGGAACAGGGTTCAAGCTACCGGCAGTCAGGGCTCCACAGAAAGAAACCTTCACAATGCGCGTCATGTGCCGATGGATAATCCTGGCTAAAGGATTATCATTATCTTTATAATTATTATCATTTTTAGGTATTCTTAATATCTGATAATACGAGAAATCTTACCAGTTTAAGGCGAGCACGTTCACTAAAAATATCTTCATGACTTTATGCATCATGAAACTCATTAAAATAACATTATTTCAGTGACTTGTCGCCATGACCCACGGATGTCGCTCAAATTAAAGGGGAAAATTGATCGTCGTACTTACTTATCCTCAGACATACCTAGCCAAGCGTTCCTCACCCATCCAAAGGTGACCTACTTAAGCACTTGTCAAACAGCATTAACTACAACAATAGTCATAAATAAAAATAACATCGGTTTTAAGTTATAGCTTTACATATTTTTATTATAAGTAACAACAATTGATAAGGTGAATCGATTTTTTTCATGGCCAGTGTATCAGAATAGTCGTATATATTCACTAACGTTGTCCAACACTAGGAATTTCTTCCTGTATCGTGGGTGCGTTTACGAACATAGACACTCACATAAACAGACACCCAGACCCGGAACAACTACTTGCAAATCATACAAATATTTGTTCCGTGGGGGGATCGAACCAGCGACACGCTGCGTTTCTTCTTTCCGAGGTTCCATCTTTCTAATATGTAGCAAAATTCATCAAAACCGGTTCAATGGTACGGCATGAAGGCGTAGCAAACAAACTCACTTTCGCATTAATGATATTAGCTGATCCCCGTGGTTTCACCTCCGCTGCTCGACTCTTTTTGGTCCTAGCGTGATGTTATATAGGTCGCGGGACTAACGAATTACCGTGACCCCGGAACGTAAAGGGCTATTCAAGGACACTATGGATTTAAGTCAGCACAAGTCTGTACTGGGTGGGAGGACTCATATGATGATTTTACCATGATAAACAAGAGCATGAGCGTAGCGAGGTACGGGCAATGTGGTGCAACTGCCCTCTTCGAAAAGCGGTCGTTCGCTGTTAAACTGTAATTCTGACGACTTACATAGCTTGCGACTTTTGATTTTTTTGTAAATTTAATAATTAATTTGTAAAAAAAAACAACAATCAAAACAATGATATCTAAGATTTTCATCGTTTGCTATGCCTTAAACACAAACCGTAAAAAAAGCGTGATGTTGTCGTGACGAGGTTGACTATCCAACAAAAGAATATTTCTTCTTTTCGAACCAGTAGTTCCTGAGAAGCTTTCAACCAAAAAAGCAGGAACGTGGCGTAAAATTTAAAAAAATATATTTAAAAAACAGAAGTCGTAAGCTATATAAATCGCCAGAATACAGGTACACTGTAATCTGCAACGTCGCTCTTCAAAGGGGGACAGTTGCCCCACATTGCCCGTACCTCGCTACGCTCATGCTGGGACACATTAATATTAAGGTGCAACATGAATACTCATGTAGATCTTAATTATGGAACTCTCGTTTCTCAATCAGTGCATTTATTGAATAATGAATATGTTATATATAAGTCTATGCCATTTAAAATTCCATAGACAAACAGTGGAGCGCAGGACCACGGTGATGTTGTCACTTGTACCAAGTTTTATTGGAACTAACGGGTTTGCTGTTCTCATGTATGTAGTCGAGCACGTCATCCACCGTCACCACGCCACTTGGCTCGAAGTAATCTGAAATAAACAAACAATTACTTAAGAACAGTGTGTACATATGTTTATGGACAGGTATCAGTATTATTGGGATTTTCCATAACGCATTTCACAGTAACACTAGGGCCAGACTAACTGTCGCGGGACTTACGAATTACCGTGACCCCGGTACGTAAAGGGCTATTGAAGAACACCGTGGATTTTACTCATTCAAGTCTGACAGTCCCTCCCGCCCTGCCCTGGGTGGGAGGACTCATTTGATGATTTTACCACGATAAAAAAAAAGGGCCAGACTAACGGGAAATACCGTAAATGGATGTTTAAACGAATATTCAAAGACTTATCGCGAAAATCAACGGGAAATGCCGTTAGTGTGGCTCTGCTATAACAGTCGCGTAGTCTGGTTTCGTTTGCGGTTGGTAGCAAACTGCTTGCTCTTTTTTAACAAGGCACTTCAACTTAACAGGTGAAATGTGGATCTAATATTAAGGTAGGCCTCTGCCTAACCCTTCGGGGATTATAGGCGCGATGTTATGTTATAGGTAGTCAAACAGACAACGTAAAAATCTGAATCACTTATTTTATGTCCTGTTTCCATCTAGGGATTCTTTTGCGAAACTAGCTGTTCCGCCATGGTTTTACCCCTTTGCTTGGCTCGTCTTGGTAGTAGAATGATTTCATATAGCCTATAGTCTTCCCAGATTAAAAGACTATCCGATACAAAAATAATTCTTACATTCGAACAGGTACATAGGTCCTGAGATAAGCGCGTTTAAACAAATAAACACTTCAGCTTTGTAATATAAGTATAGATAGGGAAGGAACGCTACATTCAGGAGATAGTCAGTTTTGATAACTCCTAAACACCATTGCACCCACCACCCCCGTGCCAGTGATCAAGACCAATATCATTCCATAGGCCGTTAATTTGGAATCATCATCATCCAGATCCTAATTTAGTTAACTACACTCCAATACTGGGCAAAGGTCTCTACTTGTCCCGTTTCAGTCCTTAGACGCCATTTGGACAAAAGTGTACTCCACCTGCCATCGCTGCGCCTTGCTAAATGCCTGTATGTCGATAAGGCCTTTAAAAATCTTTAGCCTTTAAAAAGCAGAACTTTTCTGAATACTTGTAGAAACTGACAGAACATTACTTTTCAAGTTATCGACGGATATATTTACGGACTATATTTACACAGGTTAGAAGTATTTTATGATAAGGTTGTTTATGTGTCCAGGCACTTATCTACGGTAGGTAGACAGTCTTACAGACGGTGACAATAATACGCCAATGAATTTGAGGTTTGATAAGCAAATTTTCATACGGAGGATGAGTTAGTCTAGGTCGCGGAGCTGTTTTGGGGTGGCGTGACTGTATAAGCAGATGACCCTGGAACGCAAAGGTATATTAAAGGAACGGGGTAGTTAGGCGGGATTTTCCACCCCAAAAAATAAATGGAGGATGAGTAAGCGCCTTCGTACACAACGAAACGCAAGTCTTCGAGACCTTACGACTTTGTTATCCATTGACGCGTGCCTGAACCGTGTGTACGAACCTATTGCATTTGTATTGCTATAGTCGCCTGGATACCAAAGTCGTAAGGTATTGGAACAGGACACAGGACAACTTGCGTTGCGTTGTGTGCGAAGGAACTAAGGCTGCAATACTGGAATTGTGCGTTTTCGTTTGCTGGGAAGTTCCATTGTAGTTCCATAAAACATGCAAGAAATGTTCCTCCGAATTTATGGCCTAAGGCACATGTGCTACGGAGATGTAAAACTGTTTTTTTTCTGCTATTTTTTTATTTACATCGTGAGGAAACCGGTATGTCATAAAAATTCGAAAACATGTGACATCTACCAACACGCACTGCGGCCGCGTTATAGATTTTGGCCCACTCCCTCTCACAGAGAGGAGACCTGTGTCCCAGCAGTTGGAACATTTATAGGCTGATGATGATGATGATGATATTTTGTAGGTAAATCTATATGCAGTCCTGTTTGATATGTGTTTCATCGCTATCCTTTCGGTACTTACGGGTTTTATTTTGCTTACCACGTATTTCCTTTCCGATAACCACGTACGGTGTGATGTCCAGAATCCGGGACAGAAGACCGACCGTAGGTTTCCCTTCCTTTGCGTTTTCAGCCAAAATGTGAACATGTTTGTCCAGGCTGTCAATCACCAGGCTTTGGAAGTCAAACTCTTCCGACTTTTGTCCGGGCAACTTGGTTGGATTCGTCGCTCGATTGCGGAGGCCGTCCTTAGAAACAGCACCCAGGTAGCGACTAAAAAGTGTTATGTTATGAATTCGGTGCGTAACCCATTGATTAAATAAGAATAAAGACTTCGTTTTTTCTATAAGTTGAAAAAGACGATGGAACCTACAGAAGTCACGTACGATATGTAACATCTAGCATCTTACCTAGGTAAAAAGTAACACGACTTGAAATCGACTTCGCATTCGACCCCAACTTCGACTTCGACTTTGAGACAATAGACTTATCCACAGACAGGTGTCGGCAAGTCAAACCTGGAGTTGCTACCATCTAACAGGTCACTCCACGACTCTACTCTACTACTCCGCTTATTGATCGCGGAAACGATTTCACCAATCTGGTTCCATTGCCATTTCACGAAAGGAAAGATGTCACACATTAAAAACCAATTGAATCCCGACAGAAATTTAAAAAATTAAAACCGAAGTATCAATCAAAAACATCTGTGAAAGTCATTCAGACCCTTTTTCTCAAGTAGAAAAAAAAGGAGCTGATGATTATAATCCACTGGAACTAAAGAATGCCGAATCATTGAGGGGTTACATTATAAAATGTCCAGATTTCGTGTTCAAAACAAAACGTAACGTTTTTCATAAAGCTACTTTGTTATAATTAATGTGTGAGTGAGCGCCACGCACACATTTGAATTTTCTCCTTGCATTTGTAAGTACGTAAGAATCTTTAAAGTTTGTTTCAATTCTAGGAATAGTTACTTGTTCTCGTCAACCATGACACCGATGTCCACGTTGTTGGTCTTCATCGCCTCCAGGGTTTGCTCGCAGGTGAAGTCTTTATGCAGCTTGGGATATTTGCGGTTCGGATTTAAATCAGTAATTGGATTATTCCACCAACTGAAAATTTATCACTGTTTTATTATTAGGTACATCATCTCAATTATTTATGATCAAGTAAACCTGTTGTTAGAAGTCTAGCTTCGTTTATGGATGGTTTTACATCGCCATATTTTTTCAAGATAGGTACTTTTAAATGTTTATGATGTACTCATAAATTCAGAGACCTTTATTTTCAGCGTTCTTGAAGTATTTGTTGCGTTTATTGTATGGAAAATTGTTAAAGCCTCTAGTGAATGAACGAGGAACTAATTTTTTCAATCAAGTTAACGTCAAAGTTTCAGTTTTAGTCACAAAAACGTGAGGATGTCCAGTCACCATAGGCGTGGGCATGTGGAAGGCGAGTAATGGGTGACTTGTCGTCCGTCATGGACCATGCCGGGGTCGACGGCGCGTCGTGATCCACGCGCGTCTCAAAGGGCTTTCAACAATCTGACGGGGAGCGCCTTAGACGGCCAAAGCCTGTCGGGGTCGCGGAGCTGGCTCATCAGGGAACCGTGACCCTGCTACGTAAAGGGCTATTGAAGGACACCATGGATTCTAGTTAGTTCGAGTCTGACAGTAATGTGTGGGAAGACTCATTTGCTGATTTTACCGTGATAAAAAAAGGGCCTTCAGGTCAGTAACTCACCGCATGGTGTGATTTGGAGGATCAATGAAGCGGTATGCTTCCATCCATTGGTCGCTGACGAACTTGGACATGTAGTTGCGGATGCCGTCGGGGAGGATCACCACCACGCTCTTGCCACGGCCACCGTCATGGAACAGATTCTTCACTGCTTTGATGGCTGCATGCATGGCCGATCCACTACTGCCGCCTGGTTCACATAGCATTAGCAATCATACCTGTAGTATCTTATGTTTACTCGGTTTAATCTCTATTTCAATGGCTCTCGTTCCACATGAAGCACCTCGGAGCCTCACTTCATGTACCATCACCTTTCGCGCTATACCGTAACGTCTGACAGGTGACATTAGTAACAGGTACTCCCGTACTTAGGTAAGTGCTTAAATATTTATTGATTAGACATACGACATCGACCACACAGCCTATAGACACCTAATACACGATAAAACGCACGAAAACTATTTTGCCAACTTGCTGAGGTATGACGTCAGCGAGGGGGACGGGGTACTGCGTCCTGATTGGTAATTTCAAGGTCAGTGCATGTCACTAGGGATGGGACGGTTTTAAATCAAACAAGAAAGTATCGACATTTTTAAATTGTATTTAATAAAATATGTTTTTACATACTTGCATTCAATTACCTTCTTTTATTGTAATCACGATTGAATCATGTAGATAAAATATAAAAATGAATAAAAATAATGTTTTAAAATTTCCGTAATTATTATAAGCTATGTTCGAAGTCTTTGGTGAGGCCTATCAAATTGAATGCAGCGCGATGTTATAGAGTTAGCCCAAAAACATGCAGCCCAACGGATCTCTTCGCCGCTACCGACAATGCGGTGGAGATGACGGGGTTTTGGGCCAATAAAATATAAATACCGTCGCGGCAGCGACACGAAAAAGAAAAAGAAGAAAGGTTCCGAAACTATATTTTTTGCCTAGGAGACAGAAAAAAAGTTCAATAATTAAACTCACCAAAAGTGGCAAATACTTAGTTGGTACTGCTCAACTTAGTAGACATCGACGGTTTTTCATAAGAAAAAAGAAAAAAAAAACAAAAAAAAAAAGAATAAAACAATCTTCGCTAAAATGACGTGAACATATTACACTTTAAGTAGATGGGATCCAGTTCTCTCGCTTGGTTGCAATTATCCATTTATTTTTTAAATCAAGATCGTGTGGGTATCTAAAATGTATAAATTAAGGTTCACAATTTATCAGATGTACATCTGTTGTAATTTCTAATTATTGAAAAAATATTTTTTGTGTAAATTAATAGTTATAGGTTTTTGTTTTGCTTTATCGACAACAGAGGTGGTTGTACGATTTGGAACATCACTAATATGTGCACTTAAAATCGACGAAAAGAGATGGCGAAAAAAATACTTGCAAAAGAAAGGGACGGAATCATAAAGACGCCAAGTATGACCAGTATAAGATGAACCCCGATAAATATTGTCAGAAATTTAATCTAATTTAGATTATGGAACTATTAAATTACCGATGAAATGTGATACCGTCTTTCAGGAAATTTGAAGTCCGGCTTTTTTTATCACACAAACGTATTGTATACGGGAACATATTATGTCTATTTTCTCGATTTTTTAAAGGAGTAATGCGGAAGTGTTTACGGCTCACAGGAGTGGTCGAAACTAATACGAGCTTGGTGAGTGACGACGGTTATAAGACATTTTTGCCTAATGTGTTGACAGACATCGGTCGCCTGTTATTAGGAGTCTATAGGCTGTGTGGTCGATGACATACGAGTATACTGCAGTACTGTTAAGACTTATACGGAAAGAAACACTTGACTGCGAGTGGGACTTGAATTTCCGCATTTCTGACTCAGAACTGCATTTCTTAAAAAAAAATTACGATTCGCAACATATTCGTTAATGCGAATAATTGAGCAAGTGCAACGGCTAAAATAACTCAAAATAATGTGTTTATTTTACGGTTTTAAGATCTCTTTATCAATCAATGATATACTTTATTTGTAAGAAATAGGTAGCTAACATGAGTTCTCAGGGTTTCACTATATTCGACATTGCAAATATACTTATATACAAATATACTTCGTATGTTCGTACATACGCCTAATATACAATGTGGCGCAAAATCATATCCTCCAAATGATAAGTGGCGACTGTGCCTGCCTGTGTCCTTATTGATACGCTCACATAATAATTCATTCATCGTCAATTGTGTCGACTTCATTAATCGCTTTCAAAATATAATCTTCCTTCCACATCTTCATTTATAATCATGATTTGATAAGAATGTTGTCTAATAAAAATTACAGGAAGTAATCAAAGATTAAGGCCTACAGATAAGATTAAACTTACATAATGAATTAAATAAATGAGTAACAGGCATGTTGACAGCATCTTTAAGTTAAAAATTTAATTAGTCCGTCCGTAAGAATATTAATAAATAATGAATACTTTTTTTTTTCGATGAATCTGTACTAATATTTTAAAACTGAAGAGTTTTTTTTGGTTGAACGCTTTATTCTCAGGAACTAATTAATATTTTTGAAAAAAAGTATTTTTTCTTGGATGATCCATTTATCGAGGAACGCTATAGGCTATATAACATCACGCTATAGCCAATAGGAGTCGAGCAGCGGGATTGAAACCACGGGGAGTTAGTTATTGCATTTTTACAAAAATATAAGAGAGTGCGGGCTTGTGGCGAATTTTAAAAGTGTCGTACATTTGTAATTTTTTTTTTGATAATCTTATTGACGGACTTATTCCATTTTTTAAATTCAAATGCCCTAGTAATAGATAATCACCGCATAGCAATCCTTCCATTCTCGCGAGGTCTCTGGCCATCACGAATGCATCCTTATCGCTGATAACTTCGTAGTGGTCCATCACAGACTCATCGCACACCAAAGGTACAGAGGTACCTCCAATTCCCTCAACCTAGAAAAAAATACCACATAGTCGTAAAAACTGCATTCTAAACTACTATATTACTGGGGTTATAGACTGTTTCTTTTTTAATAAACTTTATCACACACTTGGAATTTCTTCTGTGCCGTGGGTGCGTTTACAAACATAGAAACTCACATACACCCAAACCCGGAACAACTTCTTGTAGGTCATACATATGTATTTATTCCGTGTGGGGGTCGAACCCGTGACACGCTGTGCACCAATCCAACGCTTAGCCAATGCGTCAACCGCCAATATTAGTATTTTCATTGGGTAGCATCTATATCTATCTGCACGACTGCGCCTAGGTATAAAACTGCGAATATGTTATCAAACATAATATAGATTCATAAGAGTGTAAGTGTGACTGTATCATCAATATATATAAAAAACAATGCCACTTTTCGTTGTAATTTTATAACTCAAGGACGGGCTCACCTATCCAAACCAAATATTTAGGCCTTGTTCGAACTATTTAGTAAATGGTTAATGTGAAGTTTGCACAAAATCGGTAGCGCGGTTCTTCATTTATCACATTTTTGTAATAGCGAAGCACGTACCGGGCCGCTAGTATTTCATAGTTATTAACTTTGTAGTTACGGAACATATACGATGATCGTGCGTCGACAAAAGGGACATAAATAATTCTTAGATATTTTTTTAAATCAATAATTCGGTATATTTACCAAAAATGGATGGGCTTTCGCTTTTTTGTTGAACATGGTGGAGCCTTCTGGCTCGTTCACCACAACGAGGCACTTGGGGTTCACTTCCTTCAGCCTCTTGCCGATCCCGCTCATGGTGCCGCCGGTGCCGCTCCCCACCACCAACATGTCAATGTTGCTTATGGGGCTCATTGCTGATAGTATCTCTTTAGCAGTCGTCTCGTAGTGAGTTCTCGGGTTTACGGGGTTTTCAAACTGAAATTGAAGTATTTATTGCATAGTGACTCAATGGGCAGGCGGTGTACGTCCCCTGGGACCAAGCTAATGGAAGCGTCAAAATCATAAACATGCGTGCTTGATGTATGCTTGAAAAAAACTTATCGCCTAGTATGATAGCATCGGGCACGCCGCAATCGCGGCGGTAAGACCCCTCTTTGAGGAGTGGCTGGATAGGCGTCACGGCGTCCTGACCTACCGCATGACGCAGGTCCTCACCGGACACGGAAGTTTCGGGAGGTTCCTGTGTCTGATAGGGAGGGAAGAAACGCCTGGGTGTCACCACTGCGAGGATCGTCCGGAGGACACGGTGGAGCATACGGTGCAGGACTGCCCCGCTTGGGCAGAGCACCGCCGTGTCCTCACGACGGCGATAGGCGGAGACCTCTCGCGCCCGGCATTGGTCGAGACCATGCTGCGGGGCGAGACGGAGTGGGAAGCGGTCGCCTCCTTCTGCGAAGCAGTCATGCTCGTGAAGGAGGAGGCGGGCCGCCTGAGGGAGAGGACAGCGTCCTCCCTCCACCCCAGCCGCAGTGGTAGACGCCCACGGCGTCGGACGTCGCAAGACGATCTCCGGCCACCGTAGGCGCGGGCATGCGGGCAGCAAGTAATGGGCGACTCGCTGTCCGACCATGGACCATGCCCGGGTCGACGGCGCGTTGTGTTCCACGCGCGCCTCAAAGAGTGTCAGCATAGTGACGGGGCCTGTAGAGGGCCAAAGCCTGCTGGGGTCGCGGGACCAAGGGATTACCGTGATCCCGGTACGTAAAGGGCTAGTGAAGGACACCGTGGATTTTAGAGTCAGTACAAGTCTGACAGTCCCTCCCGCCCTGCCCTGGGTGGGAGGACTCATTTGATGATTTTACCACGAAAAAAAAAAAAATAAAAAGCATGATAGCATCTTATACACGTCGCTGTAACCCAGTTAGTTTTCGAACAAACGCGTGTGAAGATAATGTACAATCGACAAAGTTGAATCATGACCCATTTTGCCAATAAATCGTTTGAATCCGTCAAATTGACAAAAATCAAAGTGGTTACCATGGATATGTATATTTACGCGAAAGTTAACTTAATTGTATTTGAATGTCTGTAAGAATATAAGCTTATGGTGGGTCATGATTTAACTTTGTTGATTGTACGAGTACATACAAGATCTCGGGGATACACGAGCTGAGCGGGACAGTAGCCAGGGTGAGCAGGCTCGCATTTCCAGAAAGCGACAAATCAACCGATCATTTAGTACCATTGTCACAAGTCAAATAGAACAAAAATTTATTGTTTTTTTTTTGGAATTAATTTAGATAAGGGCGCCACTATCAAGTTGTGCCCCGGTTCGAAAATAATGTACATCCGGGACTGTGCTTGTAGCGGTCGGTTTTAGTAGTATTACAACGTTTTGATTACCTGACCCAGCATCACCGCGTTAGGAAGATCATCTACAAGTTGTCTTGCGATTGAAATTTCCAAACTGTTATTCTTAGTTTGGATTACTTCGGCCCCCAGCAACTTTACAGTATTCACCTTCTCAGACGAGTTTTTATCTTCCGTGACAATTATGCATTTATTTTCTAGAATAGGAAATAAATTCAATGTTTTTTTAATTTTCGCGCTTATTTCAAGTTTAACCAAGAAAAATGCAAACATAGGTAATGATTTAATTTGAATATGTACACAGGCTACACATCAAGCTATGCAACACCACTTAATTGTGGCCTGGCTTTACTGGGTCTTTTCGCACAATCAAAATCAGCTTATCTATACATATAATAAATCTGTAGAAGGGTCAATTCTGTACATTGAAAATATTGAAAAAATAAATAGCGGGGGGTGTTGCTGGATCGATACCAAACCCAAATATATGATTAAAAAAATTTTTGTCTGTCTGTCTGTCTGTTTGTGCAGGCATCACGTGAAAACTAACGGTTCGATTTCGATGAAACTTGGTATAATTATTCCTTATTATCCTGGGCATAACATAGGATACTTTTTATCCTAGAAAAATACGTAGAAAAAAAATCTTATTTTTCAGTTTTATTCATAGACGTTGTTCTGTAGAACCGCGAACACACGTTGCATTACCCGCAGTGGATTCAGCGCCGTAATATTTATAAGATGTCATTGTCAGAGTTACTCAAAATGGGGAAATAAACCATCCACGCGAAGACCGACATCCGCGCGGACGGAGTCGCGGGCGGAAGCTAGTACTATTATATAATATGAACTATTAAATCTAAATTGTATATCGCCTAAAATTTAAAGTTTTGTTATACAAATACATTACGAATTGCCACTAATTTTTAATTAAGACAACGTTGCAGAAAAGTAACGCTAGTTGGATCTATTTATGAGTTAAAGAAGACAGGGAAAATTAGTAACAGCACAAAAACAGTAAAAACTAGTAACCGTTATGGAATATAATTATGTTTATTTAAATACCAGAAAGTGCGGCATTGATCGCAATTCCGATGCCAGTATTTCCTGAGGTAGCTTCCACGTACTCAGTTTTTTCATTCACAATTCCTTTACGCTTTGCATCCTGCATCATACCCAAGGCGAGCCTATCTTTTATGGAACCACTTGGATTGAAGAATTCACATTTGGCGTCTAAAAACAAATAAGTAGGCCGTAGATCATTTTGGATTCTTTTTTAAGTAATATCTTTACAAAGTGTGAGCTTAGAAAAATATAATGTAAAGTAGATGATCAAAATCAGAAATTCAATACTAATGAACGGAGTTAGCGTCATAACTGTGTAGATGAACTAGTAGTAAATGTTTGGTATAATTTGCAATCAATAACTTTTGAAGCACTTCGACGCCACAAGTTCTGACTAAACTCCATTCATAATTAGGTAGTATCGAATTTCTGATTTTGGTCATCTACTATTCTGATTTAGATCATTTGAGGTCTTCTACTTCTGGTTGAATCTCCAAATCCGTTCCGTCCAAATGTGTTCTGGTTAATTTCAGAAAGAAACATTTCACGCGCGCCTCTTAGAGCTGTCAGCACAATGAACCCTTGGAGGGCCAAAGCCTGCCGGGGTCGCGGGACTAACGAGCAACCGTGACCCCGACACCTACGTAAAGGGCTATTGAAGAACACCGTGGATTTTAGTCAGTACAAGTCTGATAGTCCCCCCTGCCCTGGGTGGGAGGACTCATTTGATAATTTTACAACGTGAAAAAAAGGTGTAGAGTATAAAGTTAAAAATGTTGAAGACAAACCGTTTCAAACAAAACAAATGCAACCTTTTCCACATTCAGGACAAAGAAAAAATAAATGTAGACTCGGAAGATGAAGGAAGTCATTTGTTGATACTCACAGATATCACAATGAACATTGTACGCCTTTGGCAACTTCTCCAGTTTTATAAGAGGCGTGTTTCCCACTAACTCCAAAATGTTGTTGTACACCTGGTTTTCGGGTTTCTCTCTGTTGAAAATTGTGAGACGTAGGCGATGCGGATATTAATACTATATTTATAAGACTACATAATTGCCAAATTGTTGATATACTATTATTACGCCGGCTTTTCACGGCAAGTGTCGCGACCCGCATAGATTCCCGAATGCGGTCGCGCCTCCACGAGTCCGATCCGACCTCTACTGATCGGTCGCGCCATCCTGACCATAGATTTAAAGTATAGACTTCGCAATAGCTGCCTAAAATTAACCTCGCTCAATTAGAGAGTGAGGAATCGAAGAGCTATCCTATATTTCTGTTACAGGAAAGAGATAGGTTATAGGCTCTTCTAGAGTATGGCCAACTTTATGTGTCAGTTGGTTAATGAAGGCGCAGTCCATCTTTTTAAGTCTATAACCCCGACCGAGTCGCGCCGAGCCATTGCCTTCACATGGGCGTTGCGCTAATTTTTTTGCAGACTGGTATCAGTCTGGAAAAAGTCAGCTCATAGTTATCCCATTCAAGCACGCGTTGTAGGCATGATCTATACGAAGAGAAAGGAGTTAAAATCCAAAAAAGATACTCACCCAATGTTCTGAGGTTTTTTGTCAGAACGTCTTCTCATGCTTACTAGGTTGCTGGCCATCTTATACATTTCGAATATCTACTGCAGAATAACAACCTGAACGCTGACTCCGATGGTAACTCGAAGTTCAGACTAATGGCGTCGAGACCCAACCTCTTTTTATAATGCAATATGCACTTAACTCACGCATATTTTTAGGGTTCTGTAGTGTACCTATAAGAAACGCTTGTTGTTTTACCATATTCGTCCGTCAGTTTGTCCGCATATTAGCTCAGAGAAGAAGAAGACACGGCTACACATCAAGCAATTCATAACCAGTATAAGCTGATTGCTGAATGTGCGGGAAAACCATAAACAAGGCGACCACAATACACTGGTTTTGTGCCCACTCGAAAAAAACACGGTAGTCATCGTTTTTACAACGAATTTAAAAAGAAAACTATCAGAAATCAGTAGTATTGATAAGTTTACGAGTTGATCAATCAACTACTTAGTAATACGTAAGTACTTGGCCAACATATTTTCCCAAACTTAATGTATGGTTATATACTTTATGTATGGAACCCATCACTTTATATATTCCGACACGCACTTGTTCGGTTTATATATTTTATTGTTTCCCTAATAATCATAAAATACTTTTCTTATTTTATTTTCCGCTAATTAAAGTTAAAAAAGCATGTCGGATACTTTGCTATGCTGTAAATTAAATTACTTTTTATGATTGTAAGATTTCAAATTGTAAGAAAAATAATGCGTATTTCGATTGTTATTTACAGATTCTCATCGATAACTGCTTGATAATTACGATTTACAACAAGGTCACTGATTGTTAACAAATGACAGCACTGTTGGCGCAGTGGCTGAGCGATCGACTGCTCGGCGGGTGTCTCAGGTTCGAACCCCACACGGAACAAATATTTGTATGATCTGCAAGTAACTGTTCCGGGTCTTTACAAAGACGTCACCTAAACATTTTGTCTGTACATCAAACAGAGTAAGTATCCATACCCCAGATCTCTTCAACCACCAAATTCACCAGCACTGAGCTCCGTCGCCCGTGGCGTAGGGGTCTACTCTCTTAGTCCCTCAACAAAAATACGGGCCCGTTCTCGAATTTTCGAGTGAATCATACTGCTTATTAGGTCTGAATTCATGACTTCTGACAACACAACGCGAGTCTGCAACAAATCTGGATTTCCCCGGTTAATATACTTGTTATTAAGTCATTTTTTTCCTGCCGGGGTTGTGGGACTGTCTTATCAGATAACTGTGGCCCCGGAACGTAAAGGGCTATTTAAGGACACCGTGGATTTTAGTCAGTAGTGGGAGGACTCTTTTGATGATTTTACCACGTCAAAAAAAGCCAATGTGTTTGCGCCATTTGAAGTGTTTAGCACCTGCCGCACCAGGACAATACGCCGTTCTAGGAAGATATAACGGGGTAAGTATTTTGCCACGTGTTGCATCTTACACCAAAAGTCTACTTAACTTCCGTGGCAAGGACATTATGATCATACCATTTGATATCTTCCTATCATCGTGTGCCAGGCCATCGGTTTCTAAAACAGCTGGCACCCTAACTCCGATGGCAAGAGCAGTTAGAGTATCCAAAAAAAATTATCCTCTTTTATTCCTATGTAAATTGACGGAGTTGACTGAATCAAATAGGCAATTATGTAAGTCATACCAGTATGTACGCTCATGCTAACCAACTTGCACTCTTGCTACAAGGCCATGGTGTCCTAGGCTGTCCACTGCTTTACTATGTCACCTAGCATAAATACTATAGGTACTCATTTTAAATGTATTATTTTGTAATACTTAAAACGTGGCATCGCCCGCATCGCCTGTCTCTTAAAGACCACTTGACACAAAGAAAAACAAAGGATATAGAGGCAAATTAAAACCGTTTTTTGGTGTAATAAATTAATCATTTTAATACTGGTTAAAAGCAAAAGTGTTACAATATTAGTGAATTTCTTTAAAAAACAGTCTTTGGCTATGCATTGTTAAGCCAAATCCTGGTTAGTTCTCTTTGCAAGGTTGGCTGTGCTCATGGATGTAGTCGAGCACGTCATCCCCGGTCACCACGCCACTCGGAACGAAGAAAGCTGAAACAATTATGATTTCGTTAGTATTTTTTGTGTGTTGCCCCTCAAAAAGATCTTCACTCCGTCTTGTATCGTGGGTGCGTTTAGAAATATTTAAACTCATATAGACAAACAGCCTTGTGACGGTGCGGCCGCTGTGCTAACGCCACACTGGAACTAAAGTTTGCTATTCACTAAGTTACTGACAGCGACACCAGCGATCACCGATCACACAGCGCTATCGGATGATCTCAAAGTTAAAAGAAAAGCCTCGACGAAGAGCACGTCGTAGGGTCCAGCAATGAGGTTTCTTACAGAGAATAGCATATCATATAGGTCATTCAAATATGTTAAGATTGGGAATTGAGCCTCTGTAACAACCATGCCGTTAAGATTGCCACCGACACGCTTAGAAGATCTAAATGGTGACTTACCGCTAATATCGTATCCTTCCTTTCCGATGATCACATAGGGAGCGATGTCCAAAATGCGAGACAGAAGACCGATGGTTGGCGTCTCTTTCTCCACATTGTCGGCCAGCTTATACACGTGCTTGTCCAGGTGGTCGGTGACCACATCCTCGAAGTCGTACTCCACGCAGTTCTTGCCGGGCAACTTGGTGGGATTCGTCGCTCGGTTACGGAGACTATCCTTCGATACAGCACCCACGAAGTGTCTGAAATTTATTTATTTATTTATTTCATTAATATTCTTTCATAACCAAACGAACAGATTTGAACATATCTAGACTTACAAACGTAACATGATGAAGAATAGACGTCTCTCTTTAAGAAAGTTCAAAGAACTGAACAAGAGAGTGTTTTGTCTCGTTCATATCGAAGCGAAAGAGAATTTCGGTTCTTTTATTTTTGCGGTGGTCGTTCTTGCTGATACTTATGTAGAATCAACAGAATACTAAATAGTTTGATGCCAGGTGTTTATTATAAAAATATGAGTACTTAGAATAAAAATAATGTTATTTACCCGATATTATCGACGATGACGGCGATATTCACGTTGTTCGCCTTCATAGCCTCGAGGGCCTGCTGGCATGTGGAGTCTTTGTTCAACTTTGGGTAGGTTCGTTCCAACGATAACTCGCTAATTGGATGTTTCCACCAACTGAAATGATCACGATGGAAATTTGAATCGACGATCGTCAGGTAAACAAATATATTAAACCATTCAATATATCAAATATCTACTGCTGTACTAGCTGCACAAACAAAACAGTTATGAAAGTGTTTTTTATTTATACAGTGTGTTTGGTTTCCGATTACCGATACTTGAAGGGTATATTATAGACTCATTATTATCGACAAAACTGCTTATAAAAAAATCCTAACCCTCTTAAAGTACCTCGAAAAGTACCCCTGGATTTTGCTTGGGTTTTTGTGTTTAATTAAAAGTATTTGAGTCAGTCTACAAAATAATATCAAAATAATCACTCTACGTCAAGTATTTTAGGAGTTATTCTTACTTAAACATAACCCTTCTTTGGCGCATGTACCCTCAATATTACAGCGGCCGTATTATGACGTCTTAAAATCAGGGTTCCAGTGAGTGAAAGAGACAGAGCTATACAAGTCGTCTAGCGTGGTGACAGAGACGAGGTTGAAGACGGAGCGAGCTTACCCAGAAGAAGCCTGTTCACTTTAACTTTGAAGAGATTAGGATTGTATGCGTTCGGAAATACAGACGCAGGCAGAGAGTTCCATTCCTTTACTGTTCGGATTATAAGACGTTTGGAAACGCTCACGTGTTGTTATTGGACACAAATATTTGTTGAAAGAATTAGTTTTCAAAATATTTACTACAAACTACATAAATAATACAACTCACTTCATTGTGTGTGCTGGGGGTTCCATGAAGCGGTGAGCTTCCATCCACTGATCGCTGACAAACTTGGACATGTAGTTACGGATGCCGTCGGGGAGGATCACCACCATGCGCTTGCCAGCGCCAATTTCCAGAGACTTTGCAGCCTTGATAGCTGCACACATGGCCGATCCACTGCTTCCACCTAGTGATCATATATTAAGTTTTATTGTCACTCGTCGACTTTCAAAATTAGGTTCTAAGCGTGACGAACTAAAAGGCCGACCACCAGCGGCAATCAATGACAAATCTGTTAATGGTGTTCTCACGTGTGCAGTCTGTGCAAGAATGTTTATAAACAAAGGTGGTTTTTCTAGCTACATCAGAGCTCATGATAGAAACTAGTAGGTTAGTGATGAAACGGTCGCCGTAGCCGAAAACGGCATGGAAGGATATTACATATTAAGTTACTGCCACGTTCAATACATCAAGAGAAAAATGTAGATGCTTACTGGGGAGTAAATACGGATCCCTGAAAACTACGGGAACACGACCATTTAACTAAAAAATGTTGATTGACTGCTCCGTGTGGCTTTGCGTGTACGAATCCGAGGCCAACAATTATGTTTAAGATGGGGCTGTTTTTTCGTATGTGACAATAATTTGAAAAAAGCAGTACGCAAATTTTATCTGATGCCTAGCAACATTTAAAAAAAAACAATCATTATAATAATCAACATTTCATAGTCAATAACGACAAATTCGTCATACCTGCGGATTTGTTTAAGAAAATTATGAAAAAATAATATTATCGTGTTGTTTTTATGGCGTTATAGATTTTCACGCGAATTATATTAATTATCACATTTATTTGAATTTCTTTTATATTTAATATGCTTATAAACATTCGTTTTTATACTTTTTACTGTACCCTGTCTGTTACTTGTAATTAACTATAAGATTTGTAAATCATTACATTATAGAACGGTAATATAATATGCGAGTATATAGTATAAGTAGTTACTCACCACATAGCAAACCCTCCTTCCTAGACAGTTCCCTGGCCATCAAAAAGGCTTCCTGATCAGTGGCTACCTCCACGTGGTCTACTACTGACTTGTCCAGGACAATTGGGGCCCAGGTTCCACCGATACCTTCGACCTAAAACAAAAAAAAACTTATTGTAACATTTCTAAACGAAATTCAGAAGCAGCATTATTCAATGTACATACAGTAAGCTTCAGAGAAAAGTCACCCCCTTAGATAATAGAATGTCTAGATTCCTAGTACTCGTAGGCCACTGAGAATTGAAGCCAAAAAAAGGACGAAAAATTATACCCTTTGTTCGATCCCTACGTAAAACAAGTGAACATGTCCAAGGAAACCATTTAAATGTGTGCGTGCCGCTCACACAGACATATACAAAATAGTCACGAAAAACGTTACCTTTTGTTTTTTACACGTTATCTGGACATTTAGTAGTGATATCACTACCAAAGGGTTTTAGTAATATGACAAAGATGTAGGAAAGTTTACAATCTTATTAGAAAAGCCTTTAAAGTCTTTGCAGTAATTAGTTATTAGTTCTCGGTAGCTTACCAAATATGAATGAGCTCTTCCATTCTTATAGAGCATGGTGGAACCGTCAGGCTCAGCCGCCACCAGGATGCAGTTGGGATTCTTCTGCTTCAACTTCTTGCCGACGCCGGTCATGGTGCCTCCGGTGCCCGCCCCCAGCACCACGACGTCGATGTCCCCCAGAGCTGCCACTATCTCCGCACCGGTATGCTCGAAGTGAGTCAGCGGGTTTACGTCATTGTCAAACTGGAATTCAAAAAAAGCATGGTAAAAGCTAAGTACTTTTTTGTCTGTTCCCATCACTAAGAAGTGTTCCTGTATCGTCGTCGCCTGTATTTAAACTCAAATCTCTATGTGCATTTGCCAGGTCTGAACCCGGAACAACTACCTGTAAGCCATACAAATGTTTGGTCTATCCGGGAATAAAATACACAACACCTAGCGCAACAGATGAATCGCTCAGCCACTGTGCCAACCGTGCTGTCACTGTCACTTATTAAGTCGATTATCAATTTAATCATTTGATCAAATTTTGAGAAAGTCATTATTCTCCATACCCAGTATAAAAATAAGATTTACAGGTTCTTATTACCTGATTCAACATCACCATTTTGTCAGGGTTTTCGTCCTTCAGTTGACGAGCGACCGAGATTTCTAGATCGCCCGTTTTGACTTGGATCACTTCGGCCCCCAACAGACGCATGGTGTTTACCTTCTCCGAAGAGTTCTTATCTTGCGTCACAATAATACATTTATGTCCTAGAAATTAAACATGATTATGATAAACTAGTTTTAAATTATCTGTGATTGATTGGATATCAGATTCATACGAAGATTTATTATCGGCTTTCGTTTGTATGAACATAATCTCAAATCTTAGTTCAAAACTCACGATATCACACCTTTATTTTGTCATCATAACATGATAAATCTCAACTCATTATTATTAAAGATTTTCCTTATTCTCATAACTTCGTGGGAATCGTTTAAAAATTGAACATTGTATTTACCCATTAGGGCAGCATCTAATGCAATCCCGATGCCGGTGTTCCCTGAGGTAGACTCCACAAATTCAGTTTGATCATTCACAAGCCCCCTCTTTTTTGCATCCTGGATCATGGCTAAGGAAATTCTGTCCTTTACGGAGCCCCCAGGATTCATAAATTCACATTTGGCGTCTGAAAATTAAAGCAGACGGTAAGTTAGTTAAATAAATACGTTTACCAATGATCGGTGGTGTTAAGACTGTTTAAATAAAACTTACAAACTTCACACTTCAGTCCATGGTCTTTTGGTAATTTGTTCAGTTTAATAAGGGGAGTGTTACCCACTAACTCCAGAACACTGTTGTACACCTTGCAGTCAGCTTTCCCACTGGAAGTGATAAGAACACGTATAAAGCATTAACGGGCCGGGCTTACATGTTTCCAATGGTGGAATATTAGCTTAGCTTTTATTCTCTCTCTTTGAGAGAAATAAAAAGATATTGGTAAAAGTAGGAAACGCTATGTCGCTCTATCACTATCCCTATGTATGCTTAGATCTTTAAAACTACGTAACGGATTTTAATGCGGTTTTTAATAGTAAGAGTGATTCAAGAGGAAGGTTCATATGTATGTAACATGCATAATATAGAAGAGATTGCACCCGTGCGGAGCCGGGGCGGGTCGCTAGTAATCTACTAAAGCTGGTTGTTAATCAAGTGCAACGTAGAAATAGCAACAGAGGCGGTTTTAGATTTTACATCGTTGCTATTGCACAGGGTTACTGTAACTTGTAATAATTGTTTAATGCTCTGTTTGTCGTAAAAAGCTAATTAATTCTTTGACAGGTAAGTATGAACTTACCTCGAACTATAGTCATTCTGTGGTTCCTTAGTATCGAGGCGCCTCCTTATGCTCACTAGGTTGCTGGTCTTCTTATACATCTTGGTGCAGTACAGTTATTTAACTTTATTGCAAAGCTGCCGCAGAGGCGTATAGGACTGAGGGTAGTTTCAGACTGATATTCCTTAGACTCCTCACTGCTCTTATATATCACTTGTTAGGAAAAGAATTTTATGACGTATAGGGAAATCATATAAATTGAGCAACCTCTGAATCATTTCATATTTGATTTTCCCCGTGTTGTTATTGTGTTTGTACCTTTACAACTTTTCTCATTGTGTGGTAATCCTGGTCGTAACAGTCTCTGGAAAAACAAATGAGAACTTCTTCCTGTTTGAAGTCGGTTAAAGAAACTTTAAGTTCCCAATTTCAGCATAGATTTTTTATTTAATTTTCAATTACCTTGATTAAAACAATGTTTTTATTTAGAATAATATTTTATTATAATATTAAAATATGGTAACTTAGTCAGACATCTTAAAATTACAAAACGGACAATATAAAATAAAAATACTTTAACATTTATTATTTACATCGCAGTTAAGAGTAAGTGTAGGTAGCTAATTTTCCATTTCCCTCAGAATTGGAATAAGCCTTTATGAAAAACATAGTTCACCAATAGTTTTTCGAAGCAAACACATACGATAATGAAGCCTAAGTTTTTTGAAAACTATCAGACTTAGTACATAAAAGTCAAACATCCGTTGAAGACTTGTCTAAAAAAAATACGTGGCATGTCACGTTAATATCAGGTCCGTTGTGCAGTTACATTATTTTTAGACAAGTGTTTAACAGATGTTTAACTTGTTGTAGTAAGGCTGTAATGTTGCCAGTTTCTGAGATCACATGCTGTCAACGTGGGCACTAAAAGTTTGTTTTCATATCTCGGCACTCGGCGATTAGACAGTCACTCTGGCAGTTAGTGTCTGAACACTTTGATTCACTTATCACAAAATTGTACTTTATCACTTGTTAAACACGGTAGTGTTGGTGGCGTCTACTTCTTCCTTGGCTGCGTAGTTGTCGTACAGCCAGTTCCAGAACTTGATTCTCTTGGCCTCGGGATCTGTCTGCACGGTGAAGTTCCCGTTGATGTCGAGGTAGCTGATGTGTTCTGTGTTGTTGACTTGAGGCCAGGAGAAGTCCACTACTGACTCGTAGTCTACTGTAGGTGTTGGGTTCCTGTAACACATCGGTGTAAAAGGGTATGAGATCAATTAAAACTCACCAAAATGAAAGTATTTATTTCAAGTAAGCCAGTTACAGGCACTTCTGAATTGTCAAAGACAAAAAATATATAATTAAATACAAAATTATGGTGCTACAGTCCCAGTCACAAGACATAATAACTGTGAAAGTACCGTAGATGATTGCAAGGAGTAGATCTCTATGGAGAAGAACGGGCAAGAAACTCCATGGACACTTTAGATCGCCAAAATTTTTACACAACCTTTAAATCATTCATTTTGAGATGGTATTTAATGTGATAACGATGTAGCAAGTTAAAAATATCCTTAAAATTTAAAAACAAAGACCATTCAGAAACAAAATGATAAGTTTACAATACGCAATTCATATCGTCGAAGCTAAATCTTGCTAAAATATATTTTCTCATTAAGTTCTAAGAGGCCTTGTAGAAATCTCCTTTAAATGTCTTGGTTTTTTTCCCTGAAATCATATCGGTATCACTGCACAGATTAAAACAATTCATCATTACTTTATATCGAATTAACTGATAACGTGTAATCTGAAGGATAACTAAGTATCTAATCGAACAGCGTGTTAGCAGTAGGTATACACCTAATATTGCATATCAGGAGGGAGCTTGTTGCTTTGTGCTGAAATTATTCGTGAAGGCTGAACTGAAAGGCTAGATCATTTTTTTTTTTTTTTTTAAATGTTGCCTTACACTAGTTTCTCCTGTGTCGTGGTGTATACAAACACAGAAACTTGCATACACAAACACCCTGACCCGGACGGAACAACTACTTGTAACTTATACAAATATTCCGTGAGGGGATCGAACCCGCGATCTTGAGTACTTAAAAACCAGTTAGGAATAATAAAAATGTTCCAATTTAAAAGTTTAACTTTTACCTGTTTAAATTGTTACCAAAGTCATTTAAATCACACCATTATTAAAGGAGCTATCTCGGATCAATTCCAAATAAATGATTCCATACTTTTCCTTGTTAATGTAAAACGGTGGGTTATAAAATTGTTATGGCATACTTTAGAGTTCCTATGAAAAATGGCCAAACGTGATCATTTATGTACCATCTTAGTATATTATAATGCTTACCCGGTTTTGGCAAAATTCGTCCACATTTGGACCATGCGTCTTGAGACTGCCAGTTCGGGAGAATCATCATCCAACCTGTAGTTCAATCTTGAGAAATAGAACAGGTAACCCATTTCATCACCGTGACAGGCGCCCGGATGTGTGATGCCCAGCATGCGCTTGAAGAGCCCCAGGGCTCCGTCGAATGCGAACCGGTACAAGTATGTAGGGCTCGTGCGATTACTCTCCACTTGCTGACGGACAGTCTCCAAAACTGGCCGCAGAAACATCACGTCTGTGAAAAGCTGGTGAGAAAAAGCATCAAATTGATAAGTAAATTAAGTTAATTTATTCTTTAGTATTCCGTTAGTATGTCGTGCTACCCACTTTAAACGTAGAGTCACGATTAATAAAATGTTTAATACACTTATCAAAATTCAAACGCAACTTTCTCGTATTGGTTTCTACTTTGAAATAAAACCTTTTTCGTAAAAGTACGGGTTTCAAAATAGAAGGTTCATGAAAACCCAAAATATTAATCAAAATGGTAAGAGAACGTCGCTTTTGAATTCTGCTAAGTGTATTTATATAAAGGTCGTGACTGTTCGTGTTAGTGAAATATTAGCAAGAATGAAAGATTATACCTTGCTGCAATAAGTTGGCAAAACTACGAGTCTCGGAGTACGGTCGAGAACGCTTTATCAACTGAAAAAACGCCTGGTCGTATTTTTTTTCTTACCACTAAAAAAACTTTACGATTCGCAATGCAGGTGTCAATGTGTTTAAAATATTTAAAACATTATAGTTTGGTAATTATTTAAGAAAGAAAATGGAAGCCTAAAACAAAAGAAAAAAAGTTTTAAATCTTACGTCAATTAGGCTGTCAATATTCCGGTTTTCGATGGGTCTCTGCTGGAAGTAGAACGCTTTGATGGCGTCTGCTATCTTGTCCGTCAGGGTGTCGTTGTGTCCTTGGAGTGCGGGAGGCACCACGCGACGGAACTCGTGCTGCAGTTCACTTAACAATTTTGGGTACCGTTGTAGACCTGCAGACATTGATAATAAGCATTTACGTGGCAGACGTTGAAAACTTCATCGTCATCATGATCATCATCATTTCAGCCGTAGGACGTCAACTCCTGGACATAAGTCTCCCCTATAGGTTTCCAGTAGGACCGGACCGGACCCAGTGCGATCCTGTGATCTTATTCAGATCGTTTGTCTCATATAATGTACCATCTCAAGATGAATCATGTAACAAAGGTTCTGTAATAGTTTTGGCGATAGAAAAAGATTGTCCATGGATTTTCCACCAACAGTACTTCCACAAGTCTTGTGGCTGGGATATTTATTTTTTGTCTTTTGACAATTCAAATGTGCCTGTAACTGAGGTACTTAAAATAAATGCTCTAATTTTGATTTTCATTCTGTCCACCTAGGGACGACCTCTTGAATACTTAATGTTTTGATTATACTTAATAATTTAGACGACTAATGTGAATCCTAACCTCAATTTTATTAACAAATAAGAACAATAATAATCTTTATAATTCTGTGAAATCTGATACATTCAGATGTTAAATGCAAAAAGCTTGATATATTTCGCTTACTCATTCAGAATACAAATATAATTTTACCAGTAACTAACTCATTATAATAGTAACAATTTCTTCGCTGTAATTACCTACATTTATGTTATGAACGGTGATAAGGAGTAATTAAAAATGAACATTTGTATAACACATTTAATTAAAAGTAAAACTTGTGTGCTAAATTCAGCCAAAAAAATGGTAGGTACTCAAACAGCGCTACTAGCGCAGTGGCTCAGTATGCGATTCCCGCATGGAACAAATATATGACCTACAAGTAGTTATTCCGGGACAGGGTATTTGTGTACGTGAGTTTCTATGTTTGTAAACGCACCCAGCAGAAATACCTAGTGTGGGGCAAAGTTTACAAAAAAAAACCACATTGTAGCTAATAACACAATATTGGAAAACTTGCAATTTCTTGTAACAAATTAACGTGTCTAATAAGTCAGACATTATCGTTCTTTTTTCTGTCTAATTTTGACAAGGATTTAATATTTTAATTTACATCTTTGGTATCGCGAGGCAGTCGCAGTACCTACAACCTTCATCCATTGAGTTAACACGCATCATGGCGCCCAACGTGTCCCGCGTTGGGCGCCAATATGTTAAAAAACAAAGCTATTGAAAGAAAATTCCTTGTTAATCTGTGTCTGTTTGAGCGTTTGCCAGAGCTAATACTGAGTATGAGATTTTGCTTAGCTTAGCTTTTGTACACCTCTTCTCAACCTTTAGGGAAAATATTCGATTTAAATTGTTAAGTTTAATTACTTGCAATATTAAACGCCTTAAAAAAAAGAGGTTCTTTGATCGCCGTGTATGTTTCTATGTATGTTTGTCCGTGATTTTCTTGCATTTGGCTGAACCGATTCTGATGCAGTTTTCAGAAAACTATTGGTTACATTCTGGAGAATACAACAATAATGGATTATCCGTGATATTGTCTGCATGGATCCGTTACAGCTTACTTGGATGGCGGATTTTCAAAGATGGCGATTTTGTGAAGTTTTTGTTGAAAATCTCAACTAAAAAGGGTATAAATCGACTTCCAAAAAACAAGACACAAAAAGTGGTAAACAAAATAACTAACTAAATAAATTATTTTTGAAGTCGGTGGTTTAAGGCAAAAAGATAAAGTACGAGTATAGATCCATATCTTACAGTGAAATTAATTCAGATAAAAATGTTTTAAGTGATAGATAATAATTTAAAACAAGATTTTCCTTTTTGTAATTATAATGATTTACAGGGATTTCCAATTTCAAATATACCTATAAGTTTCCTTGAATGAAACCCATGCGGTTGGTGTTGAAATTAACGTAAACACTTTTTACTCTGCGATAACATTTAAGGGAAAGGTGACGCCATATTGTGACGACATCATTTTATGAGTATTCTGTGCTAATTAATTAATTAATTGTAAATAATATTTAATATCGTCATAAGGTGTAGGTTAATGTTACTTTGTCATGAGTATTGTTTATTTAAGAGCGTGCAATAGGGTATTTTATTGCATAAATAAATTGAAAATCTGTTTAAAGTTCGTCAGTTAGAATATTGAAGAATAACGGAATGGTATTTTTTTTATTTTTATAAATGAACATTACTAAGATAAAACGATTCTAAATTCGGGAGTGGGGGCTGTGAGTTGTGCCGTCATAAGGCTTGTAAAATTGTACCGACCGAGTGACGTTTTGTGATTTTTATAAGCGTTGTATCTTCGCCAATTTTGGTTACAAAAGGAAAAAAACGGGTCTAATGTATTTCTATCATCTATATTTCGAATTAATAAAACTTTTTGAGTAAAAAGTTTCTTTCTTTTCTTTCTTATATGCAATCAATATGCCGAAAAAAATAAAATACTATAAACCACCAAGTGAGTGTGAGACTCACGAACGGAAGAAAAATCATGTCAGCTACCTTAAATATTTATTGTATTCTGTGTTTGTAGGTATTTTTTACCCGACTACGGCAAAGCCAAAAGGAGGGTTATGATTTTGACCGGTATGTATGTTTGTATGTATGTATGTATGTTTGTATGTATGTATGTATGTATGTATGTTTGTATGTATGTATGTATGTTTGTTTGTTCCCTCATAACTTCTAAACTACTTATCATTACATGACAAATGAGGTTTCGTTAGAAGCGTCTCAGTTGTCCGCTGGTTATAGGGTAGGTGACGTGTCACCAAATCCAATATGGCGCCCTCTAGGGGATGAGAAGTAGTTACCGAAAAAAATTTTTTTTTCGTACAGTATCGACATGGGTATCAAATTAAAGGGCTTGATGAGCACATTTGAAATATATTTACATTATATAGCTTTTACTAGCTAATTTTCTGTTTCTAACAGTGTAAACATGGGTATCAAATGATAAATCTTCAATTCATAACTCAGAAACTATACATTTAACATAAATTACTTACTTCAAGTAATATAACCCCAAAATAGTGTAAATGAAAAAATAAGTTAAAAATAACTAAAACCCGACTACGAAAAAATCGCGCACTGAAAAGTATAAAACAAGAACAAGCCGTGGTCGTATGCCACCTAGCCAATAAAGATTGTGTGAAACAACCGCAGGTGGCATACGACCACGGCTTGTTCTTGTTTTATACTTTTCAGTGCGCGATTTTTTCGTAGTCGGGTTTTAGTTATTTTTATTGTTAAAACAGCAACAGCATACATCATCTGAGAACTTTTCAATTGTCTAACTACAAGATGGCCTAAAAAAGACTTGAAATATTGTGGTTTGTATGAGTAACTGGCATTAAAAAATGTAGGTGTCACAGAAGCAGAACGTACACACACCAAAAAAAGTTTGTAATCACTAGCATAAGATGTTTAATTCTTTTTAATTTTATGGAAAAACAATTCAACTATTTTATTGTTTTATATTCTCAATCTATATTTTTAAATAAAGAATCTAAAAAGAAGAATAAATCATAATTTAATCTACCGTAAAAAAAAGATTTCGATTTTCAATAAGTTTCAAAATGATCGCAAACTTTTCTTGACATGTGTATGTTAACTTAGTTACGAGTCGTAAATAGTTATATTGTCAATCGTGTGGGAAAGTAGCACGAAATGGATATGATCGCATGTGTAATTTTCTCATTTATTATGTAAATACGAGTAACGACTCGGTCCAACTGCAGTTAGAACATTACATAACGTAGTTAACAGTTTACATCATCCAAATAACATATGTCTTTTCACTCAATTATGACCTACGTATTCTAGCAACGTTAAATGGCTTAGGTCAATATTACCCATGTGTTCTACTTTTTACTGCATGTTCTTAATTTAAACAGTTTCTTTTTTTTTCGCTTTCTAGTTTATTTATTTATGTGCAGTTACAATCCATGATGCATCTAGTAAATTATATTCGAAGGAGTTTGTTTTTGAACTAACGGTCACTCTAATCTAAAATAAGCTGATAGCGCTCGCAGTTTTCTTTTTGCACGTCTTGGTGGCCAATGACCAACTTTATGCTTATTGAAAAATAAGCAAAAAATACTTATTACCTTAAAGAGTATAAAATAAGATGATGCAAAGGATTTATGTCCTTAACAAAAATATTTGAAGGAAAGACATAATGATGATGAAATTGATGAGTCGTGAATTTTCTGGAAAAGCTTCTGTCGCAACCAGCCATTTATTGTGAAACCGAAATGTCGCTAATGTGCGAGGTTGTGAGTCACTGTGAAATTGGGTTCGTAGAAAACTCGAGTCGGGTCAGTCAGGTATATAACGTTCAAAGACGATGTGACATAATAGGTACATACCGCTTGAGCAAAGAGTTTGAAATATTTAACTAACTAAACACCGCAATGACACATTTATGAGGATAAGATTGTATCTGAATATCATACGTCTTAAATGATTCGGTGTTTTCCACTAGCGGTAAAGTCTAAAATCCACAGTGTTCCTTCGATAAGCCTCTATGTTTCAGGGTCACCGCATTTTTTTTTACGTTCAATGGGTGTGCTCTTGACCTTAGTCTAGGTCAGGAGTGACTAAGACAAGATCGCCGATGGAGTGAGCTTACCCAGAAGAAGCCTGTCCACTCTAACTTTGAAGAGATTAGGGTTGTATGCGTTCAGAAATACAGTCCCAGGCAGAGAGTTCCATTCCTTCGCTGTCCGCATTATAAAAGACGTTTGAAAACGCTTAGTGCGAATTGGTGGAATAGCAATAGAGTAAGGATGGTAATTTGCCGTGCGTCTAGATGTGCGATGTTAGAAGGGGCTGGTGTGATGAGGTCGTGAAGTTCTTGGTTACACTCTCCGAAGTACAATCTGTAGAAAACCGACAGGCAGGCAACCTTGCGGCGATGAGTCAAGCTATGGAGCTTGGCATTCACCAGTTTTACGTCGCCAACGAGCCCCTTAGCTCTGCGTTTCACTGGGTCAAGCGCGGCAAGTTGGTATTTAGCTGAGCCATCCCAAAGATGGCTATAATACTCCATACACCATCGGACTTGTGCTTTGTAAAGAGTTAAAAGCTGTCCAGGCGTAAAGTACCGCTTCACTCTATTTAGGATGCCCAGCTTTTTGGCCGCAAGTTGGGCTTTGAACTCAATGGTGGCGCCAAAGTTAAGACTAGACGTCAACTTCATGCCGAGGAGCTCGAGTCGGTCATTCACAGGTACAGTTGCACCCCGAAAAGTAAGAATTTGGTCCAAATGACTCCTTTTTGCCTTAAAAAGACAAGTCTGCGTTTTGGTAGCGTTAAAAGATACCAAATTGTCATCACCCCACTGGTTTAAGGCATAATTTTTCCGCTCAACCATAGCCTCTCTCAAGGAACAAACTTCATCACCGGTGGTTTTTGCGCTGGACAAGTATCTCTCTGAAACCGTACTGTCATCTGCGTACCCAACAATACCAGATTGAAGTAGGTCATTGACGTGCAGCAGGAAAAGAGTTTCAGAGAGAACAGACGCCTGAGAACACCGGCATCAATAGCCATGAGGTCAGAGGAGCAGCCATCAACGACAAATCGGATCGACCGCTCACTAAGGATCTGATATCCAGCTACAAAAATCACCTGGGATGCCATAAGCAAAAAGCTTGCTAAGTAAAACCTTCGAGATATCAAGTGAAACCGGAAGTGCTTCACCGTGTTTCTCGATGGCTTCGCAAAATTTAGGTAAAACTTAGATAATACGCCCTAGTTGCCAAAATTGGGTGGTCGCTGTTGGCGTAAAATATGGAAGGTAAATGGTTGAGAACGAGGACCATGTCTAGGGCGTATTACTAAGTTTTACCCTAACCTTTTATTTTCGTCAGCGTAATTGGGTGACAAAATTAAGTTCAAAAGCGCGTCGATTTCAAAATTAATCATATTCGATATATTGAAAGTATGCATGCAGTATTTCGCCAAGGCGAAAGAATTTGTGAAGGGCCAGAGTGCGATAAGTTCCGTTCACCCGGATTGCAACATGTCTCCAAGGATTTATTGAGTCGCCTTCATAGATATTAACAGTAAATTGCCTTCCGTTACCAACGTGAAAATCCCGTACTTATTAAATTGAGCAACATATAATATGTACTTGTACATCGGTGTCAGCTACTTACTGCACTTAAGAATTTCCGAATGTATTCGACACAAATAACTTGGTGAGTCCATCCATAAAGGTGTTTTGAAATACCTAATATTAATTATTATATTTTGTACTAAATTCAGCGAGTGACCTTTCGCATTTATATATTAGAAGAAGGTAGATAAAGTACAAGCAATGTTCTACCTTTAAGGTTAATATTGATATTGTCGTAAACCGTTACCTGTTGTTACTTAAAGTTAGTTCGGAACATGGTTCATTATTTATTTATGAATGTACGATTGTTGCCGAGGCAATCATCCGTGTCGCTTTTGTGTTCTACTTAGTGGATATTTTTAGGTAACGCCTTCCTATCTATCTATTCACCTACTTACTGTACTGCTAGAATGTGTTCTAAAATTATTTTTAGCATAATGGGTATAATATTCTACTGCTGGGAAGGAGGCTTTATCTCTATGAGGGGTTTTGGAATTGGCCACCACGCAAGCCCGTTAGTAGTGTCACATAACATTAAAATCACGGCTGCAACCCTCGAAATTGTTAGGTAAAGGAGTACCTAATAATCCCATGTATTATAGAGCCAGCCTATTGCAACCAACAGGGTACAAATCCAGACTTCGTGATTGTTACTTAAAAATTCCTTACGCAGACACGCAATAACACTGAAAATCGAATCCAGGACCCTTGCGACCGCTCCACAGCCTCTACTTCAGCGAGGCAGTCACACGTCTTCGAATTTATGGTTCTAAGGTTCACCACAAGGATTTTATTTACGGTTCAAATGATCCTATAACTACTCACAATTAGGTACATGGCAAAGTTAAACAGTTTTCAGAGATTTTAGGTACAGATACATACAGATACAGATACTTTATGATAGGTACTCACGCCGAAACAGAATAATGCCTTCCTGTGCGTTGTAACCAGTTAGGAAGGGCACATCAGCGCCGGGTAGGGTTTCCGCAGGGGGGCGGGTGAGGAATGCGTCAGGCGCCTCGGGCTCCAACGTGGGTAGGAAGGGGAGCGCAACCGTGCTCTGCAGGTCACCCGGCTTGCCCGGCGCGCTAGACAGCCGCGCCCCCGCCTTCACCAGCAACTCACTCGGCGTCGCACGGAGGTAACCTGCCATACATACACGACACAGTTACACTTTTACATTTTAAACTTAAACCATCATTGTAATCATTGATGATATGAGTGGTAACAGCGAAGAGTTGTCGACGGCCTACAAGTAGTTGTTTCGAGTTTTGCTGTTTGTGTATGTAAGATTGTGTAATGTTTGTAAACACAACAACGATACAGATTTTTTTTTTATATCTGACAACGTTTTTTTCTAGAAAGCTTAAAATATGAATCTTGGAGTAATCGGGTTTACGGCGGACCACATTCAATGTAAATCAGTAAACCTGTTACATTTTTACGACTTAGGGAGCTTGCTCATGGCGCGATTCGTGCGATGTGTAATTTTTCTAACTAAAATTGAAAATCGTCCTTGCTACTACGATATAATGATGTATTTCGACTGACTAACGTCGTTTTGGCGTGCGTGTTTTGTTTTTCTTCTACCCGTGGAAGGACAACAAAACACGCACGCCAAAACGCCTTGTCGTGTATCATATAACAGTTATAATACTTGCCCAGTAGCTCATCAGTGTTGTTGGTGTCGATGCCGAGCTCCCTGCCCAGGTCGAAGGCCCGCGCACGCGGCTCCTGCGCCAGCGCCCACGGGGCCACCGCCACGCCGCTCTGCGCAATGGCTGCGTGGAACAGACCCTGCCACATAACTAGTGGTTAAGGACTATCAACAACCCGGATTTGATCTCCAGTGGCATAAATGGAAAGCAATCAATAGGCATGTTGCCAGCATCTACACATCAAATACAACACATCGCTCGTGACGTTAGAAGCGAGTAAAAACTGTACTTGGTTGTGACGTGTGGGCAATTTTGAAAGTGTTCTTCGTCAATTTGGTTTACGTAACAAAAAAAAAACACGTGTCAATTTTTTTTATACTCTATCAGACGGACTTATTAGATTTTTGCAGTCAAATACCGTAGGGATTGATTGCGGATGGCCCAATCAATAATGTTTACAATCGTTGTAAATATTTCCGTGTTTTCCTGCATGACTTGTTACTTAGATTTGAAAAAACTTGCATCATACATTGTTATACATAATATTATGTTATACATAATATTTATATCCTTATACGACATCCAATTGTAAATATGCACCGGGGATAACTACTCTGAATAATGCTCTTACAGGATAAACAATAATAAAGGGTTATTTACAATATGACAATAATGTGTAATATCTGGCATACATTTTAAAATATTTATATATCATTGTCTTCGCATATAATAAAAGAAGTGTGTCAAGGTTGGGGCCTGCCGCTTGCCGCCTGTAGTGTACCCGGACGTTTATGTAATCTTCGTTATCCGCTTTTACATTGGCGACTGCCAATTACCAAAGTATTGCTCATTTACATAATAATATTATCCGCTATTTAGTATTATAATATACTGTCTTAAGTATATCATAATTCGATGATATAATGCTTCTGGTACGAATATATACCCATCATACGCTAGAGATTCTAAATTAATCGCAGACTGTACTGATAAAGGTATTTATAAAAAAAATGCATAATATTCTTCCATAGATTAATTATTGATGAAAATCGGCCATTACTTAATTGTATTCTATCAATTAAGTACTACGCCAATAAATTTGAAAAAAAAAATTACGCTTGTCCATTTCTACCTCTGCCCACAAAAAGGTGGTAAAGACCAGCTAATTCTCGATTTTCATCAATAATCGATATAAGCCAAAACCAAGTATTTAAAGGAAGAAAGAAAGTGGTAACTTTACTATGATTCTTTCAGTCGATGGTAAAAACATAGATAATTTTAATTTCACAAACCTGGGAGGCGGGCGACAACATGTGCAGGTGTACGGAGGCAGCGCCGGCTGACTCTCCGAAGATGGTGACCCGCCCGGGGTCGCCGCCGAACGCTTCAATGTTGTCCCGCACCCACTTTAGCGCCATTACTTGATCCTTTTACACAAAATTACTCCATTAGGTCAATATCGCCTCATTGATTCGTTTCCCCAGTAGTGGTAGTGGGATTGGGACAAATATTGTACTACAAGTAGTTGCTTCGGGTCTGGGTGTTTGTGTAAGTGAGTTTATAAATATGTTTGGAAACGCACCCACGACACAGAAGAAGTTCCTAAAGTGGGGCAACGTTTAAAAAAAAGTGTTCGTTTTCCTCAGACATCAGTGTTATTGAGTTTTGAGGAATGTTTCAGTAGCAGCCACGGAGTCTGTACTTGTGCCCGGTTGAAAATAGGCTCGCCCCATATTACATACGAACCGAAACAAAACTAGCATACACTGAAAAAATTTTACTTTAGCAAAGTACCTTTTTGGCTCGGTTACAATCATATTGGTAAATTTTAACTAAGACTTGCCTAAAAATCTACAAGTAAACTTGACAAAGAGTAGACTTGTGAATATTGTTAAATATTCTTGGCTAATAACCAATAAGCATGTTGTTGTTACTAAACGAGTATTTCACTCGGTTGTTTTTTCCAAACATCTATAGTTAATAATAGATAAGTACAACTCTGTTGATTGTAATCGAGTAATTATTCGGTTGTTTTTTACAAACATCTATAGGTAATAATAGATAAGTAGAACTCTTCTGATTGTAATCGAGTAATTATTCGGTTGTTTTTTACAAACATCTATAGTTAATAATTTCGATCAGGTCACGTGTCCTGACGCGAGTTTAAGATTTATACCCATTACAGAAAAAGTGCTCAACGCCGCTAAAGAAGTTTTCACTTCAAAAAGATTACGACGAATTGAGAACCTCTTCCTTTTTTCGAAGTCGGTTAAAAATAATAACTCGAAATTAATACGTTCTTTTCCTACCTCCATCTCTGTCCTTCTGGCTTCTAATGATTCAAAAATATATATGTATCTATCATCATTTATCACTCAAAATAATATACGCATATAATATTTATTTATGTTTATGCCTTTCCTAATAATCCTATCCAATATCCATCCAAATTCCGTGTCCTAAATTAAACATTTCATTTTCTACCAAGTTTCCTCGTTTTTTGTTGTTGGCATTGCGCAAATAGCGACTTGCCAAATAAAAAAAAAAAAAAAAAAAAAAAATTAATACGTATTTTTAACAATACACTTAAAAACTACCTACTGCACACGAAATGAATGCGCTTCAATCACGTACCTAGACTTATCAAGTGCAATTGATCGTCTAGGGGACCCTTTAGTTAAGCCCATTAAAAAGTTCATGACTGAATTCTATATTATTCACTAAAAACTAATTCAGAACATAACGTTGAGTTAAATAAAATATTTTTCATTTAAAGACGTAGGAAATTAATCTCAGCTAAATCAAATGTAGGTATGGGCGGCTGCCATTTTTCTTTACTCGGTTGCTTCTTGCAAACTACCTCTGTTAACGGCAATCGGTTCGTGTCGTTTAATTTTAACCGAGTAGCTAACTCTGTTAAAAATAATCGAATCGTTTGGCTAGCATCAATCAATCCCATCATTCGTTTAGTCTCGGTCGCTAGTTCGCTCGTTCATTTTCCCGTCGATTCTCTTAAAGTAAGCACGTGTGCATGCGCTACTCGTTCGTGGCTCCATTGTGAATATTGGGTGTGACAAGTTTGGACAAGTGACACGTTATTTGGACAATATTATGGACGAAGAAGTGCAAAGTTTATTAACTGCTTGGAAGCTCGAATCCTACATTGAAGTGTTTAAAGGTTAGTTTCATTTTATTGTTTTTTTTCTTGTGATAGTTAGGTGAATAGTAGGGCTTGCATGTCGTGCAATGTGGTGAGGCACGCGGGAAGCCGCTGGATGCGGGCTGCACAGGATTAGTCAGGTTGAAGATCCTTGGGGGAGGCCTATGTACAAGGCAAGGTAACCACTTGGTAACAAACAGGTGGTCTCAGGTGGTGTGGTTGCACAGAGTACCTACCATATGTGGTTGCGTCTAAAATGGCCGCCTTATTACATGTTTTGCAATAAATATTCAGTCTCCTGGTTAAATTTTAATTTATTTAGAAGAGTAGGTATCTTTGTAACTTTACTTTTTTCATTACAGAAAATGAGATAACAGGTTTATCTCTGCCCCTATTAGGGGAGGCAGAAATAAAAGATTTGATTCCCAAACTAGGGCCAAGATCAATTTTTTTAAGAAATTTGGAAATTTATAAAAAAACAATGCACCCTGATTGCGTTAATTTAAATGTAAGTTGGTATTAACTTACAAAAAAAAAATTAGAAAGTATTAAATCTTTCTCTAAGTAGGTACTATTCGTTCATATTTATTTTACCTTTAGTGCTAATGTTGTTAACCTCATCATCATCATCAGCGTATAATGTTCCCACTGCTGGGACACGGCCTCCTCTCAATGAGAGGGAATGGGCTATAATCTACCACGCTGGCCCAGTGCGGATTGGTAGATTTGTTGTTAACCTGATAAATGGCAATTTTCCTTAGAAATAAAATTCAAAATCACGATTGATGATTTCAGATTCATTAGGTACGAGGTAAAAATAACTGTGAACAGTTAGTACATACCTACTTTTCGACTAAGAATAGGATGAGAGCCGCGCCATTTTTTGATGTACCTAGATTACGATTGTCTCGTTAATAATAAGAATACTATTGTATAAATTGCTTTAATTTACTTAATATTTAAACAAAAACAATGCTTATTTTTTGTCAAAATAATATTTGCCGACTTTATTTACTGTAAAGTCACATAGTAGCACAGCTCTCATCCTATTCTTAGTTGAATCGCATATAATATTTCGCATATAATATTTTGCATTCAAGCTTTATATTGTTTTATTTTCAAGTTTAAATCCGCCCCTAAGACGACCCACTGACCTTTGAATGCTATAATTTTCAGGCTTGTGACGATTTAGATATCTCATTAACAGATCTGCTGGAATATCCACTTGGTAATAAAGCTGAAACGAGCACACCTAAACCAAAATCTCCCGTTACAATAGATAATGCAATTAGTACTGGTTCTCGTTCAAAATTATCTAACACAGCTTTAACAATCACAATTCCTGCTGCAAGCCAAGTTGAAGTTTATGTATGTATTTTTCTTTTGCATATTTTGGTTTACATATTAACACTCGGGTGACTATTTTACAGGGACGTACCACATCTGTAAAATTGAAATAAGTTTTAATTCGATTAAGTACTTTTAAATTATTTTTTATTTGCATTAAACTTTGTTAACACATTAACAACAAATCTTGTGGCTAAGATGATGATGATTACTTAGCTTTTTAAAATGTTGGTTGACAAAGAGTGTGAGTTGCGACTCGTGTGATGTGAAAATCCCTGTAATATGGTTGCTTATAATTATGCTGTTGCTTAATGCTTGGTGGTGGTTATTATGAGTTAAAATGTTTTGGTTCCACTGTACATTATGATCCACAGATCTTCAGATATTTATTTTCGTGTAGAATACAACTCTTCTTAGTATACAAAATACATACTATACAAAATAGGTACCTACTATAAAAATCACTGGGCCTTAGTGTACAGTGCTTCCAATGTTTTTTTTTTTTATTTTCAGGATCTAAAACTGCTATTAAATAATAGTCTAGAAGGAAAAGGCCTTTTAAATTTAAACAAAAACAGCCCATTAGAGAACGCTGCACGCCAACGATTGGTCCGGATAATAGGAACAGCAATCTTACGAGATACTCCAGACAGATGTATTCGAACCGCCGAATATGCCAATTGGGCCAGGCAGATAGTAACAATATTTCCATGTGAAAAACCATCCGTGTACTTTCACAGTAAAATTGTTGAGTCTACACGTGGCCTTATCACCAGGTTGGCTGGGAAGTTACCGGATCAAATCCATAATTTAAAAAGAAAATACCGGGATTCTGGTGTACTAGAAAAACGTAGACGAATTTCTAGAACTTCATCTGATGGATCACTACCACCTTCACCATCACTACGCTTACCAGATGAATTCTTGACGGAACAAGAGGAAGAGATCCCTGATGCTATGCAATGGCTTAAAAATTCCAGCGAGCCTTGGTCAACAGTTTTACAAAAGTGGACAGAGACAACACGGACACGCTTAAACCTTTCAAAAGAATTACTTATATCTCAATATTTCAAGGAGTACCCAGCTTTGAGGAAATCAACTGGATACATATTGGTAAGTACTTCAAAAAAAGAACCCATTGGTTAAATTGAAATTATTTTTAGAGACTAAAATTATGATTTTGTTTACAGTTGGAAAACGATTTTGAAAAGCTGTATGCTGGCCAATATACAGAAATTTTTGAAAGTTTTCCTACTTTAAAAGAAAGTATTTTTAAACTGGCCATTAAGCGAAAAACTACTCACAACAAGGACACAGCTCTAAATGAACTTCTTAGTTTCCAAGATTGTAAGTACCTACACTTTAAATATATATAATTACAATTTTAATTCTATTCTACTCTAATTCTATTTGCTAATACAATGTAAGTGATACTGCTAAGTAAAGTAAATACCTATACCTACATTTTTATTATGTCTCTGGGTAACTCATGTAAGGGTGGGAATAAAAAACAATTTCGGTATATTTACATTTATAAAAAAAATATTTCAGACCTTGATCCATATGATGTTAGTAATACACACAACACTAATAAGTAGGTACTACCAAATTTCAACATAGTTATTCCCGTGACAATTTTATAGCCCATGACCTTCTCTATCCAATCGCTCCAATCTATATTTAATATGTTTTACTATTCATACACTACAAAAGCTTTTTCTTTTTCCAGCATCGGAAGAGAGCTCCAACATTGCCTGCATGCTATTGATCCCTACACTTTTGGCTGTAACAAGTGTGCATTTAAAAAATAGTAAAAAAAAAGTTTGGCGGCCATCGAAATCCGAAGTCAGAGAAGGATTCATCACTCATGTCAAAAACGATTCTGATGTAAGGTCAGTTGTAGATACAAGAAGAGAAAAGTTTAGGCAATTTGGTCTTACAGTACAACCATTCATGGTAATTGTGGGTCCATCACTTGACACAATTAAATCTTATTTTGTAGTAATCGATGAAGTGTGGTACGATCTTCCTAATATTTTGTCAGTTGTCAGTTCGTGTTTTAAATTAATCTGGGTAGTCAATGCCCAATATTCAGTAGAGTGTCACAGTACGTGGATGTTTATTCAGCACGCGTATTTTAAACTTAAAACTAAGTTTGATAGTGAATCAACTTCAGCTGTTACCTTATTGGGAGAGCTGGGCATTGATGTATGATATGTTGTTCCTACATGTAGGATTTCAATATTCAATTATTCCACGAGAAAACAAAACTTTTTGACAGGCTGATATACTTCACTTCAACGGTTAATTCAAGATTTGTTGTACTATTAGTATTAGTATTTTTGATATAATGGTTATTTGTTTTATGTGTAGAGATTCTGTAGAGCTTAAGTTACTTAGGAATCATTTAAAATATAAACACAGTGACCACACAATAGCAACATACAGATGCTGTGAAGACGATTGTAAGAGATCATTTCAAATATATAATTCTTTTAAAAGGCACTTAGAGAAATGCCATGTATCTAAAGGCCAATGCTTGCAGACGTCGAATACGGTAGAAAGTAACGATTTTAATACTGATGAGTTGCAGCGATCAGGTAATAATCATAACAGCGTAAATAATATTATTCCCTCATGTTCTATTTCTTCTGAATCATCATGCTCTGTACAACAAAGAAACTCTATCGATAATGTTATTTCCACATTTATAGCATCGCTTTATGGTAATACATTGCTGCCAAGAAATGTAGTACAAAGTATTGTTAATAATCTAAGTGACTGCCTAACTTCATTGGGCCCAGTAATAGAACAGTGTGTCAATAAGGTTTTGATTGAACATTCAAACAGTTCTGCTAATATTTCAAAGAGTTTAGCTAATGAAGTACAGACTTCAATAACATCTTCACTAAACAATTTTTTAACAGAACGTAAACGTTTGAATTACTTTTTTAAAAAAGGATCTTACATTAAACCTCAGCCAGTGTGTATTGGACAACGGTTAACTTCAGTGAAAAGTCAAGGGATAACACGTTTGCAACCTGTAGACTGTCATGAACAATTCATTCCACTAAGAGAAACTCTAAAATTTTTTTTATCTTTGGATAATGTATTGTCTGAAATGTTGCAGTATATGGAAAGTTTAAATTTAAAACAGGAAAAAGAAAATTTTATCCAAGGTACATATTGGAGAGAGAGAATGAATCACCATGGTGACAGGACAGTTATTCCTTTATTTATGTATTTTGATGACTATGAGACCGGAAATGTTATTGGGAGCCATGCTGGTATACATAAGTTGGGAGCAGTTTATGTTTCAATTCCATGTCTTCCTCCCTGGCGCTCTTCTGCTCTTTCCAATATATTCCTTGCTTTATTGTTTCATTCATCGGACAGGATTTCTTTTGGTAATCGCATTATATTCGCTCCAGTGATAGAAGAATTCAATTACTTAAGCGAATTTGGTATAACCATAGACATTCCAACTTATAAAGGGAACATCTACTTTGAACTTGGTGTGATTCTGGGTGATAATTTAGGCTTACATTCAATGTTAGGGCTTGTGGAAAGCTTTTCAGCTAACCTTTCATGTAGAGTATGTAAAGTACCTAAAGCTGTCTTAAAAGAGCAGTGCTTCGAAGACAAAACACTGCTACGCAATAACGATACATATATTGCAGACTTGGCTTTGAATAATGTAACTTCGACTGGCATTAAAGAAAGATGTGTTTTTCTAGACATTAAATACTTTGATATGTCTCAGCAGGTTGGGCTTGACATAATGCATGATGTGCTCGAAGGTGTAGCAAAATACGTATTAAGTTATATGTTATTAGAGTACACTCAAAGGTTTAACTTTTTTTCGTTATCTGTTCTTAATGATAAAATATCAACAATGAACTTTGGACCCGATTCTAAAAATAGACCGTGTTCGATAGAAAAGGACCACCTGATTCGAAGTACATTACGTTTATCTTCAGGGGAGATGTTAACTCTTTTACGATTCCTGGGAATAATTATTGGAGATTTCGTGCCGAGAAGAGACGTCATTTGGATCTTATATGTAAAATTGAGGAAAATTCTTGACATCATTCTTAGTGTAAAAGTCACAGTCGGTACAGAAGATTTGTTGCAAGTATTGGTAGGTGAATTTAATGAGCTATATATCAAAGTTACGAAAGACTCTTTAAAACCAAAATTTCATAACATGATCCATTATCACTCTGCTCTTGTAAAATACGGGCCTATTTCTTCATTATGGTCAATGAGATTTGAAGGTAAACATAGACATTCAAAAATGGCTGCAAAGGCATCATGCAATCGTGTTAATCCGACTTTAACTTTAGCTATGAGACATCAACTTCAACTAAATGAAATATTTCACCGTGGCAGTCTAAGTGATGTTCTCATAGTAGGGCCTAAGAAGAAAGTTTTACAATCAGAGACTGAGTTTGTTCAATCAAAATTGAATTTAGATTCTTCAAAATCTTTCGTAAGTGTGAATTGGGCTATGATTTCCTCTGTGCGTTATGATATAGGATGTATACTTTTACATAGTGTAAGTAATGATGAATATCTTTACAATTTCTTAATTGTTGAACATATTTACCTGTACGACGAAAATCAGTTAATTTTTTTGGGTATTTTATTAGATACTGTCGAGTTTGATGAACATTATTATGCATACCATGTCCAAATTCCTGACAGAGTTGTCCATTGCACTGTATTTTATGAATCGTTACTTTCACCTATTCCAAATGCTAAGAGTGTTTTACAAAATGGTAAACAGTACATAGTTTTAAGAAGTCCCTTATAATATTTTTTATTTTGTGCGTGTGGACTGAGGTATTCTTTTTTAAAAATTGATTGATTCTAACGAAAGTTACATATATTTTAGTAAAAAAAATGTAAGAATATGATGGACTCGTTGAAAGAAATGTAAACAGTAAGATAAAAGAGGTAGGACCTAGAATTTGGATCACTCCATTCACACGCCTGCAAAAATTGTCATGGCAAAAATCTCAGAATGTACGGCCTTGGAGGTTTATGTTTGCATTTCAAAATATTGAAAAAAAATATTAAGAAATACTACATAATTCTCAATTCATTTTATGGCCATCAAATGTAGTATTCTTAATAAATTCTTTTCAATTTTTTGAAACGCAAACTTAAACCTCCAAGGCCGTACATTCTGAGATTTTTGCCATGACAATTGTTGCAGGCGTGTGAATGGAGTGATCCAAATTCTAGGTCCTACCTCTTTTATCTTACTGTTTACATTTCTTTCAACGAGTCCATCATATTCTTACATTTTTTTTACTAAAATATATGTAACTTTCGTTAGAATCAATCAATTTTTAAAAAAGGATACCTCAGTCCACACGCTCAATTTTTTGTTGTACCTAATTAAGTAAAATTGGCCAAATGCTAAGAGTGTTTTACAAAATGGTAAACAGTACATAGTTTTAAGAAGTTCTTTATAATATTTTTCTTCATCCATTGTCATCCACAAACAACGTGTCACACCCAGTATTCACTAGCGGAGCCACGCACGAGGAGCGCAGAGCAAGGCCGTATTAAGGGGCCGGCGGAGCATGCGTATTTCATACAAACGTAATACCAAAATGATTTGTAAATCAAACATATTCTTAAGGTAGTGTGTATTTATTTCGATTGGATTACAGAATATCTATGTTCCCAAATATATTTTTTGAGAGGACAATGATACAAAGACGAGATATGAGGAATTTAAAAAAAATATTAAGAAATACTACATAATTCTCAATTCATTTTATGGCCATCAAATGTAGTATTCTTAATAAATTCTTTTCAATTTTTTGAAACGCAAACTTAAACCTCCAAGGCCGTACATTCTGAGATTTTTGCCATGACAATTGTTGCAGGCGTGTGAATGGAGTGATCCAAATTCTAGGTCCTACCTCTTTTATCTTACTGTTTACATTTCTTTCAACGAGTCCATCATATTCTTACATTTTTTTTACTAAAATATATGTAACTTTCGTTAGAATCAATCAATTTTTAAAAAAGGATACCTCAGTCCACACGCTCAATTTTTTGTTGTACCTAATTAAGTAAAATTGGCCAAATGCTAAGAGTGTTTTACAAAATGGTAAACAGTACATAGTTTTAAGAAGTTCTTTATAATATTTTTCTTCATCCATTGTCATCCACAAACAACGTGTCACACCCAGTATTCACTAGCGGAGCCACGCACGAGGAGCGCAGAGCAAGGCCGTATTAAGGGGCCGGCGGAGCATGCGTATTTCATACAAACGTAATACCAAAATGATTTGTAAATCAAACATATTCTTAAGGTAGTGTGTATTTATTTCGATTGGATTACAGAATATCTATGTTCCCAAATATATTTTTTGAGAGGACAATGATACAAAGACGAGATATGAGGAATTTAAAATTTCCATAGAAAACTTATTTTTCTTATAACTCTTGTTAAAATCAGTATCCAATCAAAATATATATTTGGGAACCTAGATGTTCTGTAATTCAATCGAAATAAACACACACTACCTTAGGAATATGTTTAATTTACAAATTATTTTGGTATTACGTTTGTATGAAATACGCATGCTCCGCAGGCGTCTTAAGTGCTCTCCTGACGGTCAGGACTGACGTCGGTCTGCCGTAGCTATCCGCCATAGAAACCATGCGTGCATTCAGATTCATGAAAATTGAATTTTTTGTTGTAAGTATTTTTAGTTTAATGGAAAAAAAATAAACACATTTCATTACACATACGTTTGTACTTTAATTTCCTAAGAACCCCTAAAACCCCTTTTTCTTTTACAGTAATGTTACTTGGTAACTACTGCCGGTTTACAACAATTTTCTGGGCAACTAATAAAATTGTTCAAGGTGTGGTTACGGTTAATTAATATTTATTATTAATAAGAATTGTTTTTTTGCAGTGTTACTCTGTATTCGAAATCAATTTAATTCGGTGCATAAAGACAATTAAATTTGTATTATCAATAAAAATACTTAGGTCAGTACTTCCAAAGTTTTTATATTTTAAAGTGTATCTACTTTCGAATATAAAAACTTTGGAAGTATTGACCTAAGTATTTTTATTGATAATACAAATTTAACTGTCTTTATGCACCGAATTAAATTGATTACGAATACAGAGTAACACTGCTCTAACTACCGAGTAGGCTGGCTGTGGCTACAGCTTAAATTGGTTAAGAAAACCGAGTAACACTGCTCTAACTACCGAGTAGGCTGGCTGTGGCTACAGCTTAAATTGGTTAAGAAAACCGAGTAACACTGCTCTAACTACCTAGTAGGCTGGCTGCAGATACTGGATATAGTGGTTAAGTATACTGAGTAACACTGCTCTAACTACCTAGTAGGCTGGCTGCTGTTACTAGATAAATTGGTTAAGTATACTGAGTAACACTGCTCTAACTACCGAGTAGGCTGGCTGTAGATACTGGATAAATTGGTTAAGAATACCGAGTAACACTGCTCTAACTACCGAGTAGGCTGGCTGTAGATACTGGATATAGTGGTTAAGTATACTGAGTAACACTGCTCTAACTACCGAGTAGGCTGGCTGTAGATACTGGATAAATTGGTTAAGAATACCGAGTAACACTGCTCTAACTACCGAGTAGGCTGGCTGCTGTTACTAGATAAATTGGTTAAGTATACTGAGTAACACTGCTCTAACTACCGAGTAGGCTGGCTGTAGATACTGGATAAATTGGTTAAGAATACCGAGTAACACTGATGTTATGTACCGAGTGAGCCGGCTGTAGTTAAGTTAGTAAAACTGGCTAAATGCAGCCAACTTAACTCGGTCGTTACTAACGTAAGATACTGTGTTATTTCTAACCAAGTAAAATTGGCTAAATTCAGCCAACTTGACTCGGTCGTTACTAACTTAAGATACTGTGTTATTTCTTACCAAGTATTTTTAACCAATTTTAACGGTTAATATTTAACAAGTAATGTCAGCAAAGTTGACGTATTTGTTTTTAGCAACAAACTTTGCAGGTGCTATGTTGACAAACATGCTGGGTTATTTTTAACAGTATTTTATTTATTTTTAACCCTTACGTTTTTTGAGTGTAGAAATGAGCATAAATGTTAACCCCTTTTCGAGGATTACATGCTAATATCGCTCGAACGTGCGATTTAGCCACTTGCGCACGATCCGGGCGGGATCACAGTGCTCAGGCACAGGACGCAGACCCTGGAGGGGTGCAGAATTGGCCAGACTAGGACCATAATAAGCATTACCTCGTTCGTCAGAAAGTATTGAAAAATAATAGTTGCGTATTTTTTCTTTTCATGAACAAAAATGTAACGCATTAAAATTCGAGAGTAAAAACTGCACTTGCTTGTGACTTTTAGGTTTTTGTTTATTTTGAAAGTGTCGTATCATCGTCAATTATTGTGGTTTAAGTAACAAAAGAAAAAATACGGATCAAGTATTTTTTGATAGTGTTACTGACGGACTAATTCATTTTTTTCAGTCAAATACGTTATTGGCCAGACTAAGGTGCAATTTAAGAAGGTTGCACTGGGCGCAAAAAAGGCTAATTGGCTATTTGACTGAAAAATTGTAATTAGTCCGACACTTAGATTATCAAAAAATATTCGACCCGTATTTTTTCTTTTGTTTCGTAAACCAAAATTGACGGAGATTCGATGCTTTCGAAATTGGCAATACGTCACAATTTAGTACAATTTCTATTGAATTCTGACGTCACGCGCCCCCACTCTCGAGTTTTGATGCGTTGTATTTTGGTGAATATTCATTGATTTTACGAATTAAAAAAATCGTGTCCGTTATTTTTTTTAACTCTAAACGACGGACTAATTATATTTATTATTTATAGCTACTGTCAAATAGCCAATTACCGCACTGCGTTATCACCGGCTACGTCACCGTTAAACGCCTAGCGCCTGCGCAATAGGGGCTAAATCGCTTCATCCATGTTACGTAGCAAACATGTGTTGTGTCATAAACTATTAGTGAGCCATTGACGGTCAATCGTAGCCGGACAATAGTCGGACGGATCAATCCAATTCCAATCTATTATATAAATGTGCGGCTCTTATGTGTGTGTGTTTTTAATGAATGAATATTACCTAATATTATGAAGTTAATAGTAATATCTAAAAGTATAAGATATTATACATATATGTGGGCCAAAACTTCAGTTCCTAAATCTTGTTTAGGTATATAATATGATGACTATTTATAACGATGTAATGATTGCTATATCGTGAATTTATTTTATTAATAGTAACCATTTTACTTCCTTTCGTAATATATTATGTTTGTTATGACTTGCGTCAAAAGATTTCGAACTTGACCGAAATATGTAAATCATGACCAAGAATTACAAAATCGTGCGCATGCCTACCTTTTATTATGTAGTTATTGTGTCGTTTTACTTACAGTTTTCTCTGCTACGACCAAAATATAAGGCATGTAAATATCAATATCAATTCGAGTTTACACGTTAACAAACCACTCAGTGAGTACCTACTTACGCAAAAATTACAGAACCAACTTACTTCGAAGGCGTTTGCAAAGATGTTGTGAAAAATAATGAAACTACCTATAAATAACGATTCTAGCTAGTGTTAGGTACTAGCTACTATTATATGAAGACCTATAATAAAATATTATTTGTTGAACGTAAAGCTTCACTAATTTGTTGCTTCAGGTTTTCTCATGCATGAGGTTGCAAGTATAAACCCAGGCAAGTACCAATTATTAATTCATATGTAGATACTTTCAAAGTTTTTGAAAAAACTTTGAAAGTAAATGTAACAGAAAACATCGATAGGAAACTTGGACATGTGAAGGGTCTGTGATGTTCCCAGAGGCGGCTTAATTAACTTTGAGAACAGTGTGGCCACCTCCTCACATGAAAAAGAAGAAAGAAAGACGAATTTGTTCAATGTTAGAAGGTCAAGTATTATCTTGTTACCTTAAGTCCCATATTTCCTGACACTTCATCATTTTCGAGGCTCAAGAAGCCCAGCGCTCCGAGCCTGTAGTTGAGGGTGACCAGCACCACTCCTGCGCTCACGAGGTGGTCGGGACCGTAGAGGAAGGCGTTGCCAGAACCCATGGCAAATGCTCCGCCGTGGATCCAGACCATCACTGCTAGTTTCGGATTGTACCTGACAACAAGGGTTTAGGTCATTTTAAACCTAGGTACCAATAAAAAAAGTTTGTGATCACTAGCACAAGCTGATATTTTTTTTTATTTTTTATGGAAAAAGCAATTGAACTGTTTTATTTCATTTACATAATATTGTTTATCTACATTTTAAAATAAAGAATCTAAAAAGAAGAAGTAATCATAAAGTAATCTGCCGTAACAAAAAAGTTTTAATCATCATCAATCAAAGTAGGTAATCGCTAACTTTTTTGATGCATGTATAATGCAGGACAAAATAAAAAAGCGGATGTAAGAACTTGACTTTTAACGGAATCATTGTGCGAATATGATGAAACTTCTTTAAATTTTTCTTTTTCTACCTTATTGCCTGTTAGTCACCCCGCTCAGTTTTTCCGTAATTGCATGGTAACCGCAAGCATGCCATCAGTGACGTTGGCAGCAGACTTACCATGTCTGCTCTCAGTAACTATATCAGTCCCACAAATTAGATGATTCAGTCAACCACCTACGTCACTATTTCATCTGAGCCTCATACTTAGTCAGCGAAAGTAAGTAAATGACGTTGATGTAGCCGTGGAAAATACTACGTTGCAATTACCTGCATGTTTGACAAGAATTGAATCCGGTATCAGGGGGTCCACTCTCATAGTCCGTCAACGACAATACGAGTCTGTACGAAAGTATCGCAAAACTTTTGAGTGAATCCTACTACTCCTTATTAGTTTTGAATTCAGAAGTTCTGAGAACACATCGGAAGTCGGGACATCTGTCTAATCATGTTGATCCCAATTTTTAGTTCGTATCACTAACTATGTTATGTCCGTAAGTGATTCAAGAGTAAGAAACCGCCGATATTTCGGCGGAAATTGGGGTCCAAAGACTATATTGTGCGACAATATAATAAAATCGAAGCTTGAAGTTTTGATGGTTAAAAGTTTATACAGGAACTTACAGCCCCGATAGGTATAACCAACGCCATTTTACTTAAAAATTTCCGCTTTTTCGATTGACTTACTCTTAATCAAAGGTTTTTTCGTCACTATCATTCAAGCAGAAAACTGAAACCTATGGCAACCAATGAACAACTCTTTAAAACTCGCACCTAAACAAATTTATTTATTCTGAATTATGAACTTTAATGTGATGTTGATTATTTAAGTGTTATGGTGATAACTGCAAGGTATAGCTACAAGCTGTATAAAGATAGTTTTTGAAAAATAAATAAATAACACAGTATAAATTGTAAACTTCGCTGGAACTTTGAGTCCATCACAATTCGATAATTGGCATTCCGAGTTATGATGAACTCGATGGTAAATAATGATGTTGCCTTACCCAGACATTTTATCAGGAAGTGCCGGAGAGTACACGTTGAGAAAGAGGCAGTCTTCATCACCTTTGTACGTGTCGAATAGCATGAACCTGTGAGGACACACAGCGCCCTCCTCCAGCGCGTCTCGGACTCCGGACCACGGCTCTAGGGGCGACGGCGGACGGAACCGTAGCGATCCACGGGGCGGCTGGGCGTACCTTTAAGATAATCATTATACTTATTCCACAAATATAATGAGAAAACTGCGAATTCTCTGTTCTCTAAGATTCTTTCAATGCTTTGATTCAGGACTATCACGGAGGGGTAACCAGTCTTAAAATACTATTTCCAGCGAAGCTATTTTTATAAGAAATGTCATCCCTGATTCTACGATATGTCTTCGACAAGGCAGGGTTGAGATCGTCCGATCGTGCAGCGTGAGCGGTGAGCGCTAGTGTCACTGACAGTAGCTTAGTGAATAGAAAACTTCAGTTCTATAGATAGCGTGGCTAGTGTTGCGGCCGCTGTGTTTATAGAGAACAACACTGCAGACCCCCCTTGTTGAACACCTTTTAGGAAACTTCTGTATATAATCAGTTCGTACCTAATACCCTTAAAGCTGTAGTAGGGCATCTGCGCCGTGGTCCTGGTGAGGAGCTTGCGCCCACGCAGCGCTCCTAGCTGCGTGGTGACGATCGGACCACCGCCGACGCGCATGCGGTCTACCAGCACGTGCACGAGTCGTGCTGCGCGCGCCGGCACCGCCTGCAGCCGCCGCAGCGCGTGCTTCAGCCCCACCGACTCGCTCACCGTGCTCGACAGTCGTCTCCATGCCCCCGTCACCTGATCAAAAGGAGTGGCTTGATTGGTATTCAGCTGAATTTAGTTACACTGGAATTTAATCCCAACAGAGTCGGGAAAAGGCTGATTTTAGATGATAATTTTAGACGCTTTCAGTGTTTATCCATAAATAGGAGCCACAGTAACGAAAAATGCCGTAATTTTTTGCGAAAATGACTTGAAATGTTCGTTTCTCCACACATTTTTTACAACGCACTATGGTCACTGACGTAATTAAATTACCTTCAGTTGTTTGCCGATTCATAAACTTTACTACGGCCAAACCATTTTAAGGGTCGAAAACAGTCACCGGACTACCATCCTAAATATGGTAGGTCCCAAGAGAGAATTCTGTCCTTACAATACTTAAAAACTAATTTTCACACCGTCTGCTTGTCAACTCGTGACGTAAGATACTGCAGTTTTACCTCTTGGTGCAAAATCTAAAGAGCATCAGTTATCAAGAATCCCACCTACTGTTTAACAGGTCCCATAATTACGACGAAATAACTATAATTTAAATAATTTTCACACCGTCGCGTGTTTTTAAACATAGCTGATAAGTTGTTATACCAATTTCAGTAAATTTTAAGTGGTTACTGTGATCATTGACACCATAAATGCTCCACCTTTGGACCGCACGCAAGCCTAGCAGAACGTAATGACACACCAGACGCGATGTATTTTATGTACTGGTAATAAATATCAATAATTTCCATCTCAGTTACTATGCATGCCGGTTACACAACTTTTGCAGTGATTTACACCGATTTCCATGAATTTAAATAACTGACTGTCATGGCTGTACAGAAAACAGATAAAGCGGAGGTTAGGTCTTGCTCAAACGCCGGGGTCGCGGCACTGTCTAAATAGGTAACCTTGACCCTAGAACGTAAAGGGATATTGAAGGATATCTGATTAGTCCACGCAAAAGCTCTTGTTCATATTATTATTTAACTTCCGGAACTAGCCGTTCCTACAACTCTTTCACTAATTGTAAGCTACTATTCCCCCGAATGTCATAAGTTATCTATACATATAATAAATCTGTAGAAGGGTCAATTCTGTACATTGAAAATATTGAAAAAATAAATAGCGGGGGGTGTTGCTGGATCGATACCAAACCCAAATATGTGATTAAAAATTTTTTTGTCTGTCTGTCTGTCTGTCTGTCTGTCTGTCTGTATGTGCAGGCATCACGTGAAAACTAACGGTTCGATGTCGATGAAACTTGGTATAATTATACCTTATTATCCTGGGCATAAAATAGGATACTTTTTATCCTGGAAAAATACGTAGAAAAAAATCTCTTTTTTCAGTTACTACAGAACGCGAGCTCAACAGCAGTAGCTCAATAGAGGGATCTCCTTAATTATTATAGGTTTAGCCGTATTTGGGTCCAATAGATATTTATAAGATGTCATTGTCAGAGTTACTCAAAATGGAGCAATAAACCATCCACGCGAAGACCGACATCCGCGCGGACGGAGTCGCGGGCGGAAGCTAGTTTTTAAATAATTTCCGACCATAACACAAGTGAAGACGCGGCCAAAAACTTGTTATAAAAAAAAAAAAACTGAAATATTATGCGACACGTATAGTGTCGCATAATATTTCAGTTCTTTTTTCGTCAAACGACGACGTCAACGTCGTGAGTCGAGTTCATGCCGGCGACATTGTTAGCTGGGTCTGCAGTGCTTTTTCTCTATAAACATAGGCTTTTTTCGGCGCGGCCGCAGCGTTCACGCCACGCTAGGACTAAAGTTTGACATTCACTAAACTACTGACAGCGAAACTATCCAAGATACGGACGATCTCAGAGCCTTCTTGTCGAAGAGCACATCGTAGAGTCCAGCGATAAGATGTCGCGTCGATATTTTCTCCCACTATTATTCCATTGTCAGTATTTTGTTCAATAGCCGCATACATACATGACGTCCGGTGTGTCGCTGGTATAGTGTGTAGGAGCCATTAGAGGTTGAATATAAATGCCAATAACAACGTTATTGACTGAAGCAGTAATACGTAGTAAAAATTAAATAAGATCAAAAGAGACTGCTTCGCATACAGTTTGCAGACTTTACTATGACGTGGCATTCATCTAATTATTATTCCGTTCACAGCTTCCCTGCTAGGTAATACGCATACGCACAGATTAATTCAGTAATATGTTTTATTTAATTTATTAAAAAGAACCTTGCCTCACGTTTAATGTAAATATTTTAAGACTACACAAACAGCCAGACCCGGAACATCCATCTGTAGGTCATACTAATATTTGTTCCGTCCGGGAAGCAACCTGCGACACGTAGCGTAACAGCTATGCTGCCCTGGGATCTGGAGGCGACTGCCCTCCAGCGCGTCTATGAATGGCGCGTGGAGGCGCAGCGTCGGGGCGAATCCCCGCTGCCTCGACAAGTCGAGGCGCGGCGGGAAGAGCTCCGGCGCGATCTCAGGGCAGTATGGAGGGAGCGACTGTCGCAACCGAGGTCCGGGCACGCCGCAATCGCGGCGGTAAGACCCCTCTTTGAGGAGTGGCTGGATAGGCGTCACGGTGTCCTGACCTACCGCATGACGCAGGTCCTCACCGGACACGGAAGTTTCGGGAGGTTCCTGTGTCTGATAGGGAGGGAAGAAACGCCTGGGTGTCACCACTGCGAGGATCGTCCGGAGGACACGGTGGAGCATACGGTGCAGGACTGCCCCGCTTGGGCAGAGCACCGCCGTGTCCTCACGACGGCGATAGGCGGAGACCTCTCGCGCCCGGCATTGGTCGAGGCCATGCTGCGGGGCGAGACGGAGTGGGAAGCGGTCGCCTCCTTCTGCGAAGCAGTCATGCTCGTGAAGGAGGAGGCGGGCCGCCTGAGGGAGAGGACAGCGTCCTCCCTCCACCCCAGCCGCAGTGGTAGACGCCCACGGCGTCGGACGTCGCGAGACGATCTCCGGCCACCGTAGGCGCGGGCATGCGGGCGGCGAGTAATGGGCGACTCGCTGTCCGACCATGGACCATGCCCGGGTCGACGGCGCGTTGTGTTCCACGCGCGCCTCAAAGAGTGTCAGCATAGTGACGGGGCCTGTAGACGGCCAAAGCCTGCTGGGGTCGCGGGACCAAGGGATTACCGTGACCCCGGTACGTAAAGGGCTAGTGAAGGACACCGTGGATTTTAGTCAGTACAAGTCTGACAGTCCCTCCCGCCCTGCCCTGGGTGGGAGGACTCATTTGATGATTTTACCACGATAAAAAAAAAAAAAAAAAAAAAAAAGCGTAACAGCTAATCGCACAGCAACTGTGCCAACGGAGCCGTCAATGTGTACGGTGTTGTTAGGGTTCCGTACCCAAAGAGTAAAACGGGACCTTGTTACAAGACTTCGCTGTCCGTCTGTGTCTGTACAAATACTCAAAAACAAAATATAATTAATATTTAGCATACAATAAACGTGATTTTTTCGCTCATTTTTGATCTCGATATTAATAACGGCAACAGGTATATGCTTGAAATATTCACAGAATATTTAGTTATATGTACACACACCAAAAAAAGTCAGTGCTAATAACTAGCATAAACTGTTTTTTTTTTTTTAATTGAACTTTATCAAGAAAAAATTTTTGTTGTGTGTTTTCTGTAGATAGAAATACCCTGTTCGAAATTAAAAAAAAATAAAACTATTTTTTACTATTGAATGTACCGCAACAAAAAAGATTTCGGTTTTTCAAACTGATCGCAACCTTATATATACATGAATGAATATACTTTTTTTTATCGTGGTAAAATCATCAAATGAGTCCTCCCACCCTACTGTCAGACTTGACTGACTAAATTCCACGGTGTCCTTCAATAGCCCTTTACGTACGCCTCCGCCTAATGTGTATAATAATTGACATGAATGTATACTTAAAAAAAAATATTAAAAACGTTCTTTTTTGTCGTTTTTATATGCACCAGTCCCACTCGCACTTGGCCGGTTTTTTCTACCTGGCCAAGATGACAACTACGGAAACAAAAGGTGGTCTTTGGCGGTAATCACGGACCCATTCTAAGTACGGAAGAGGAAATAGATTTCCATAACTTCCTACTTTCCCTTCGTTCAGGCCAAGAGTCTGTCGGCCATAACTTGTCATTTCTATCATCATTTTAACATTAATCAATAGATAGGTACAGTTTTAATAAAAAGGAAATTTCTGTGTCTGTAACACTTTCACATCTAAACTTAACATGTTGATTGGGATATACATTACACAGGCTACTTTACATCCTGGATTTGTCAGCATTAAAATAATTAAAATTAGTGTTTCGTGTTTGTCTAATTATAGTGACTTATCCAATTTTGTAAACACCATGGTTAAATCATCAGATAAGTTATCCCCAACCACCCCGAGGCCCGGGAGGGTCTGTCAGAGTCGTACTGACTAAAATCCACGGTGATCCTTCAAAAGCCCGTTTCCTTCCTGGGTCACGGTTTACTGATAAGACAGTTCCGCGACCCCGGCTGGCTTTGGCCCTCTATGGGGGCTGACATTGTTGCTGATAGCTCTTTTCATGCTCGGTTCATCATTGGACGGCTAGTTACAATTCTATGCGTGAGTTCGGCTCTTAAGGCTTCCTAATTTATCGAATTTGATTCGGTTAATGAAGTTAATTTTAATTACCTACCTATTAGTTACATGTATAATGTTACATTTAGTCACAACAGTGTAACAGATGGCGGGATCGACATGGTCGTCTAGGAACCGCAGCGGCCTCCAACCACGCTCCAAATACTACATTAACTATGTATTTCATAGGTAACGGAATCAACATGGCTGACATCTTGACATATTATATATTTCGACATTTGTATCCTGTAATAGGGTGGGTAGTTTACTTCATAAATAAATTGAAAATCTGTTTAAATCGCCAGTTACAGTATTGACAAATAATTAATGAGATGAAGAAATGAAACAACCGTTTCGTTCAAAGGAAGATGACGCACAGTAAACTTTTATTAAGGAGCGCATAGACAATTTATAGAGTTACATGATAGGTACCAAAAACAATATTCATTGGTTTATTTAATGTTACCAGACAACAATAATGAACACGACTTTTTTTTTTGACGTCATAATTTCTGTAAAATTTTGGTTTACGTAACAATAGAAAAAAAACGGGTCGAATATTTTTTTTCATTTTTAGTCATTATTATTCTGTTAAAAACAGGGAGAGAATATTGTACTGAATTTCATTCATCCTCTAGGGAGAGAATGTCGGGCACGCCGCAATCGCGGCGGTAAGACCCCTCTTTGAGGAGTGGCTGGATAGGCGTCACGGCGTCCTTACCTTCCGCATGACGCAGGTCCTCACCGGACACGGAAGTTTCGGGAGGTTCCTGTGTCTGATAGGGAGGGAAGAAACGCCTGGGTGTCACCACTGCGAGGATCGTCCGGAGGACACGGTGGAGCATACGGTGCAGGACTGCCCCGCTTGGGCAGAGCACCGCCGTGTCCTCACGACGGCGATAGGCGGAGACCTCTCGCGCCCGGCATTGGTCGAGGCCATGCTGCGGGGCGAGACGGAGTGGGAAGCGGTCGCCTCCTTCTGCGAAGCAGTCATGCTCGTGAAGGAGGAGGCGGGCCGCCTGAGGGAGAGGACAGCGTCCTCCCTCCATCCCAGCCGCAGTGGTAGACGCCCACGGCGTCGGACGTCACAGGACGATCTCCGGCCACCGTAGGCGCGGGCATGCGGGCAGCGAGTAATGGGCGACTTGCTGTCCGACCATGGACCATGCCCGGGTCGACGGCGCGTTGTGTTCCACGCGCGCCTCAAAGAGTGTCAGCAAATTGACGGGGCCTGTAGAGGGCCAGAGCCTGCCGGGGTCGCGGGACTTACCCATCACCGTAACCCCGGTACGTAAAGGGCTCGTGAAGGACACCGTGGATTTTAGTCAGTACAAGTCTGACAGTCCCTGCCGCCCTGCCCTGGGTGGGAGGACTCATTTGATGATTTTACCACGATAAAAAAAAAAAAAAAAAAAAAAAGGGAGAGAATGTGATTTAAATTTGGAATACTTACCGAAATTTATACTGAACTACATCTGTGTTTACACCATTGAGTTTGTATATAAAGCATTACATATCTTTTTGAAAAAGGAATACGCATTTATTATGCAGTTATGATTATTAAATAAAATTACGAAAACCGAAGAGGCCGTATGAGCTTGATGCCTTTGCTTTTCCGACAAAAAAATGTTAATCTAGGAATTTGCCGCGTTTTTGTTTTCTTCAAATACATAAACCTTAAGTTTATTTTAATTTATTTTTATAAATAAGTTAATATTTTAAAAATACGTTACGATGTTAAATCAAATGAAACACAAGTTCCTCAGACTCAAGAATAGAGAAATACTCAAATTAACTCATCAACAATAAATGTACCAAATAAAAATGTAACTGTCTCTATCAATAATTGGACCAATGTTTCGAATGTTAACTTTTACTTTTAATTGTCATTATTTTTAATAAATGCTTATCTCATATTATTATTGAGTTCATTTTTTCGCAAATGGTACGAAAAGTAGAGTATTTTCCTCGGTGATAAAGCTGTCTTAGTCTTGAGTGAACTTAAATCCCTCGCTACGCTCAGGACTCGTGTTAAATCCCTCGCTTCGCTCGTGATTTAAGTTTTTAACACCCTCGCTACGCTCGGGAGTAAACCTCGAGTCCTTCGTTACGCTCGCGATTTAAATCGTCACCCGCGACAGAAGACACTGCTTTATCCCCTTGGTTAATAATCTACTATTTTTTTTTTTTTTTTTTTCTTCCCTTTGGCTCGCACGATTTGTGCATTAAACCAATGTCATGTTTTTTTAACATTATTCATTAAAGATAGGGAAACAGTATTATTATAAAAAACGGAAATCACGGAATTTAGGATATAGGATCAATAGGGATACAATCAACGATGAAGATAATGAGTGAAGAACTAAAAAAGACAGACGTATTTACAAAACAACAAAAATTACAATTTAATGTTATTAAAGATAATGAATGATACTATACATTTATATACAGGTAAACTATTTGTACAAAGTAGAGAAAATATTGAGGTAGGAAAAGGAATACGGAGAGATATAAGGTCACTAAGAAAGGAAGATCGGTCATATTGAGGACAAGAGAAAAAAATGTGGTTTATGTCACCCACATCCATACCACAAGAGCAACTGGGATCGTTTATAATTTTAAGTCTGGCAAGATGAGCTGGAGAGCAAACGTGACCAAGCCTCATACGTATGAGAGTGGACGTCTCCATCTTGCCAAACTTAGCCCTGCCAAACCACGGTTTATCCGAAACATCGGGTTGAATCAAATGAAAATAATGACCTTTCAGTGCACTGCTCGTTTCCCAAGCCACCTTCCAGGTGTCCCGAAGAAAAGTTTTAGGTAATTCTAAAATATCATCGCAAAAATTTTTATATGGAACAATGTCCCCACACTGCACTGCATCACCTGCAAGAACGTTCGCCACTTCGTTACCTTTAATGCCAGTGTGGGCTGGAACCCACACAAAAAGTAAGTCATATCCCTCTGAAAAAAATTTGTACGCCAATTCTCTTATTGAGTAAATGATGGGAAAATGGGATTTATTTCCCAACAGGCATTTGTTAATTGCTAAAAGAGCACTTTGGGAGTCTGAAAAAATTATAACCTTTTTAAGCTGATAAACTCGAATGTATTGAATAGCCTTTAGAATCCCAAAACATTCTCCCGTAAAAACGGAAGTCTCCGGAGGAAGTTTTATTTTTTGAACGATGTTGTACTGGGAATGGAAAGTGCTTACCCCAACACAACTCGTTAGAGAAAGCTTGGAAGCATCAGTAAAAATATTATGATAGTCCGAATGTTCAGTAAGAAAATGATCAAATTTTAAACAAACGTCCGGGTCGGATTTACTAAAGCAGTCGAAAATAATATTAGGGCTGAACAGTAAACTATCGTAACTACAGCTAAATATGGGGAGTTTGTTAGAACGATGAATTGGAGAAGATAGAGAAAGATATTTTTTGTAGCTTATAACTAAACAAGGAGCACGTTTATGTGACCAGTAATCTGAAGATTCTATCAGCGTTACTAAAAGGTGCAGTTTAGGAATGAGAGGGTGAGCAGCGAACTGCATAATCCGAAACAAATATTTATCAGAAAGAAATTGTCTTCTAATTTGTAAAGGGGCTTCACCACATTCCACTTGCAAAGCATTTGTGGGACTAGATTTCATCGCACCTGAAATGACTCTTAATGCTTTATACTGGATACGGTCCCATTTTTTAAAAGCCAAAACGCTCCCTGGTTCAAGAACATATGATGCATAATCTAATGAACTTCTAATTATGGCATTATAAATTAGCTTGAGTGAGAAAGGATGTGCACCCCACCACACTCCAGAAAGGCATCTCAGCATGTTTAGATGCTTTTCGCATTTATTAGTGATAAACTCGCAATGGGGAACACTACTTAGTTTTGAATCTAAAATTACACCCAAATATCTGAAATTTTCTGTAACTGGAATAGGTGTATTGTTGAAGAGAATATTAATATGGGGAATGTTTCGTTTTCGGGTGAATAGCACAGCTGCGCTTTTAGATGTTGATAACTCTAAACCATTAAGATGTAACCAAGAACACAAAGCGGATAGTGCGGAATTCATGGCAAAACTAGCTTGTTCAATAGATTGGTTTGTAGTATATAACAGCAAATCATCGGCATATTGAAGGACACTAACATAATTAGATAATGTTGAATCTAAATCAAATGTGTATATGTTATATAAAAGCGGACTGAGTACAGAACCTTGTGGGAGACCTCTCCATACAATTTGAGAAACCTCTCGAGTCCCTATTGACATGGTGACAGACCGTTCAGCCAGAATATTAATAATGAAATTAGTCAAGATTACTGGAACCTGCAAGATCTTTAATTTATGTTGTAAGACTGACAAAATCACATTATCGTATGCTGCATTTATGTCGAGAAAGACCGCCACGGTAGCTTGATTATTAGAAAATGATATTCTAATATCAGATGTAAATATGCTTAAACAGTCTGTGGTACTTTTTCCTTTCCGAAAGCCATATTGTGATTCTGCCAGAAGGCCTTTACTTTCCACAAACCATTCCAGTCGATTTTTAATTAAATGTTCCGCTAATTTTATGAGAATTGAAGACAAAACTATAGGACGATATGATGAAACATCAGAAGGCGTTTTATTTGGTTTAAGGAATGGCAACACTATTTGACGTTTCCATTCACTAGGGACGTTTCCTGTTTTCATTACAGAGTTAATGAGTTTTAAATAATAACTGAGAACATTATCATTTAAATGAGAAAAAAAGGAATAAGGTATTCCATCAATGCCAGGGGCTGAATCATTAGTTTTATTAATAACAGCCTTTAATTCAGTCAGAGTGAACAAAGAATCTAGCGTCGAATTACTATTTTGGTTATTGGGTATGAGAGACAGGTTATTCTCAGGAACCCAAGGAGGAGCTAACTTATCTAAAAAGTCGCTGGCTAAAGAATCAGGGATAGGAGAATGGTTTTTGTAAATGGATCTAAATCTACGAATATGTTGCCAGACAATTGAAGGGTGTGTATTCGGTGAAATAGATAAACAAAAGTTACGCCAAGATTCAAATTTTTTTTTCTTAATTAGTTTGCGAGTTTCTGCAATTATGTTAGTAAGAATTTCAAAGTTAATATCTGACATATCATGGTTATAATTGTATTCCGCCTTTTTGCGTTTTTTAATTACTTCACTACATTCTGAGTCCCACCAAGGAGGTGATGGAATTGAACTAACATTATTATTTTTTATAGGAAATACTTCATTCGCCGCTTCAATCAATATGCATGCCAAAGCTTCAGCACAACTATTTTGGTTATCATCAGAAATAACAGGCAATGAACAAGCCTTTCTGTCAACAATATCCTTATATTTCTCCCAGTCATTACTATTTCTATTGGGTAATTTATGTTTGAGATTTGATTTCCTTTTTGGACCATTTGATTTAAAAAGAGGATAAGAAATTACTATTGGAAAATGATCACTGCCAAAAGTAGAGGCCAGGGTATGCCAAGTTAATGAAGAAGCTAGGTTTGGTGAACAGATAGAAAGATCTATTGCGCTTTGGTTCTGATTAGGATCTGAACGACGAGTGGGTGCTCCTGAATTCAAGATACATAAGTTATGAATGTCTATAATATCAAGTAATTCATCTCCATAAGAATTAGATATTGAACAGCCCCATGATTGGTGATGACAATTAAAGTCTCCCAGTATTAAGAATGGTTTTGGAAGAAACGAAAAGAGATTATTCATCTCTTGAAGTACAGAAGAAGAAGGGTGAGGAATGTAGATAGATACAAGGCAAGTATTATATACTTGTATAGCTACAATAGATATTTCCTCACTGTGAGGAGGTAGTGTAACTAATGAAAAAGGGATAGAATTCTTGATAAGTATGGCTACACCGCCATACCCATCAGATCTATCTTCTCTGATGGTTAAATAACCATTTATTTTAAAAATGTGATAGGATTTGAGCCAAGTCTCTGCTAGAGCAAAGACAAATGGTTCATATTTGTTTAATAAATATATGACATCACTTTTTTTGTTTACTAGACTGCGACAGTTCCATTGGATTATTTTGGATGTGCTGTCCATTATGAATAAACTGGGGTACATTAAAAGAAGAAGCAGCGTTGGACGGTGAAATGTTGAACTGAGAAAGAAGACTATTTAATGCTGAAAGAAAATCATTAAGGGAAAAAACTGTATTTTTTTCTTCAATATTTTGGTTTATAAAGGCACAACCATTTGATGGTTGGTGAGAATTGAAATCTTGAATTATGGAATTATGAGCTTGTTTATTATATCCTTGTTCAAATTTGGGCGGGGAGCGTGGTTTAAGAAATACAGTCTTTTTATAGCTTGTAGTAGAAGGGATTTTGATAGATGAAGAAATGGAAGGAATGTTTTTAGGAGAAGATAAAAGTGTGTCAGCATACGATTTTGTAACAGCAGGATGAAGTTTTGCTGCTTCAGCATATGAGATGGAATTTTGAGCCATGTATGTTTTTATTAGTTTTTGTCTTGAAAATTCAGGGCAAGATTTATTGGTAGCAAAATGATATCCATCACAAAGACAACAAGAAGCATTGTCTTGATCCGTTTCGCAACTATCCCCAGTGTGTCCCTGGCCACATCTGAAGCATCTGGGTTTGGACCTACATTGCAGTTTTGTGTGTCCAAAACGGCAGCAATTAAAACACTGTACTGTAGGGAATATATATAGCTCTACAGGCAGAGCATTGTAACACATAAAAATTCTCTTTGGTAAGATCTGTCCATCAAAAGTTACCACTATGGACTGAGATGGTTTCCATGTGGTGCTGCCTTCAACAATAGATTTAAAATTTAAGCGCCTGATTTTTAAAATGGGTCCGCATCCAATTGGAACTGATATGTTACTGATGACTTCCTCCGGAGACCATTCCGCGGGAACTCCGCGTACTAAGCCCATTCGAGTGACATTGAATGTGGGAATAAATGCTTTAAAATTATGTTTTTCAAGGCTATCATGGTCAATAAAAGAATTTGCGTTTACAAAATCAGAAAAAGAAAGGCTTATCTTATTTCTCCCAATTTTTTTGACACTGCCATTAATTACATTTTGGAAATTATTATGTTTTAAAAACCTGCCAAATGTAATGGGGTGCAGTATAGTTCCATCATTAGAACTTATAATATTCTTTTGTACATGTACGACAAAAGGCGCATTGTCCGTTTTGCTGTACATGTTTCTCCCAATTTGAGCGGGAACTGGAGTCTGAGATGGCGAGGTCACAGTAACTGGCAATGAGGTCGAAAGTTCATTCCGGGTATTTAGTTCTTGTTCGATAGTCACACTTGTGTCTGTACAACCACAACCCGAAGTTTCGGATCCGTGACCCTTGCGAGTACGTCGGCGTTTGTTGCAGTGTTTGCAAATGTGTACACGGCTTCTTTTTAAAGATCTGGTCGTAGATGACCCATCTGTTTCCATACCCGATTCATTCGATATAACAGTAACATAACAGCCTGCCGGGGGGACTACGCCCCCCGGGTCAGGCAGGTCATTCATTTTACCCTATATATAAATAAAAATAAAAACACTTACCACTAAAGAAGATTAGAAACACTAATACTAAACATAAATATTTACACTACAACACTAAAACTACAACTATTGATCCAAAATTACAGTAATTGAATTTTTTTAAAATAATTATCAAAATGACGCGTCTGTCCGGTTCGAAGTTTCCCGCTCTTTTTAATAATCTACTATTATAATCTATCTTTCGGAATAATATTTTTTTTTTGTAATATAGCTTATTGTGTATTAAGAAAAAAATATTTAAGATGATGACATTGTCTAAGTATGCTATGATGACGCTTGCTTATCTAAATATTTCGGCCTTCAATGTTAAGCATTGTAAATAAAGAGAGAAATAAAATGTCCAGTGCGGACAAAGAGAAGACGATACTTAACGATGTTTTGTAACTTTTAGCAAAGGCCCTCTGTTTCTCAATCTGTGAATCTTAAAATTGAATGGACGCTTCATTGAAGATCGCGAAGAGAGACATTTGCGCAATGTAAAAAAGTCAAAAGGATGGCCTTTAAACAAATAAATAGGGTTGAGCAACAAACGCAGGTTTCGTTAAATGCATACTCCTGTTACAATCAAGTACCTACGTATGTTGGAACATAAATTGTGAAAATGTCAAGGTGTATCTGTATATGTACCACAAAATAATAATACTTATAAGTACTGACGGGAAGAAATACAATTTATACGGCTATAAATAAATTCAAGGTAGGTATTCAGTTTTTTCGACAATTACAGTATGTTGTACAGGTATTTTTGTGTCATGCCCACCGGGTGATTTATGTTAATTACACAATAAAGATGTGACACGTTGTGCACGTTTTTATAATTACAAGGTTCAACATCTTATTGATGATAAAATGGCGAACCTTGTAAAGATGATAATATTAAGTAGGGTGAGTCCCCACTCACCCTACTTAATATTCATTCATTAATCATCTTTAAGTCGGCATGAAAATTTGATGAGATGAACAGTGTTAATTTGAAACTGTTGAAAGAAATCTTTTTGAAACAATATTTTATGAAAAAACTGTTAATAAAATTAGTCTTAAGAAAAAAAAAACATGTAGGGGTAAGACGAAATGCCCAAGGGGTAGTAAGATTGAAATAGTGACTAAAATGTGTCCTTACGGAAAATGTCAAAAAACACTCTAAGCTGCTGACGCAGACTGCGAGGCGGGGCGAGACAAAATGGTGTCTACAACGATGTTTATTTGTGTGTTATTGTGTTTTTTTATCTTTACCCGTTTTTCATCTTACCCCCACTCACCCTAGGTACTTGCTTCTGTTAATTACCTGTATAATATTACTAGCTTGTCCCCACAGTTTCAACCACTGCTCGGCTTCTATTAGTTGTAGCGTGATGTTATATAGTCTGTGGTCTTCCTCGACAAATAGACTATCCACACAAAAATAACTGTGAATTTCGAACCAGTGGGTACGGAGATCAGCGCGTTCAACCAAACAAACCTTTCAACTTTATAATAATTAGTAAGTTTAGATAACGTAAATCAAAATATTGGTATTTCGATAATTATACGGACGGAGGAGTGTGAGAATTGGCAGAATAAAGTTTATAAATGGAAAAGGAATGCAACAATCATAATTGTATATTAATTTTTTAAACTTGTATTGAATTACGACCGAATTTCGATTGTTAAAGTTAAAATAAATACGTGACCCCTTGAAGTTATCAACCCCGGAAAAAACATCTCATGAACGGCGCAAGGTTCTCTACTTATCGTTAAAAGACCAAAATAAACAAATTAATCGAGTCAAATAAAACGAGTTAATCACATACATAGTTCGCTAAGTACCTAATAAATTCATTAAAATAAACTCACAAAAGACAATTACATAACTCGTGAAGGCGGAGTTATACAAGTTATGTAATTCAGAGTTGCCGCGAGCTGACTCAGAGAAAGAACATTGACTTTCGTATAATAATTCAATAAACCATCGTGGACATTCGCGGATGTCGGTCAGGGAGAAGTGTTGCGAAAATATCAGCCATAAAGACATCCTGATTGTATTGTGATAGTTATGGTCCTTCTCGTAATTAAATTCATAAATAGTGATCATAATCATACGAGTAGCTCTAACAATACAGACGTGATGTTTGATACATCAGAGTTCTTCTAGTATGACGGGGCCAAAACCTGCCGGGGTCGCGGTACTGTCTTATCAGGTAACCGTGGCCCAGGAACGTAAAGGGCTATTGAAGAACACCGTGGATTTTAGTCGTTACAAGTCTGCGAGGACTCATTTACTGATTTTACCTAGTTTCTTCTAGTCCAATGAAGATATAAGAAACACTGGCTCAAGGAGGTGCATAACAAGTTTTACCTTTCTTGTTTTGCTAGATCGGACGTGAAAGGTAAAGTTACTGGGTATAGGTATACGCTTACACAATCTACTCGATCTTTGAGAAAGGCAACATTACTCTTCAGTTTAGTGACAGCATTAATCCGATTTTTTGTTAGTTCCAATAGTTACAGTAATCTGGGGAATGCTACTGGCATATCTAAGTACAAAACCCATAGCATCGGCCGTAGTTTCGGGCGTCTCATAGTCTGTAGCAGTTAAGAACATAAGATTATTGGTACGAACTAAAATTGGTGAGAACATGATCCCGACCCCCGATGTGTTGACAAAACTTTAAATTCAGAACTAATGTGAGTAAGGTTCACTCAAAAGTTTCGAGTTTCTTTCCGTATGTTCGTAGACACGCGTTACAATAATATCTAGACTAAATTCGACGTGGCCGATAGGAAGTCATTACACTACATAGTTCATTACATGAAATGAAATGTCAACTGACTGTTAGGTATTAGATATGTACAGCACAGAGATTAACCTAAAATAGGCCTTACCTATTGCAGTCACCTATGAGGAATGCAATTTATAGTATTACAGAAAACTCAAGAAAACATGTGATTAAGTGTAGATTGCGGTTAATCTAATTTGAAATCTTTAATACTTAACGATTTGGAGCTAATAGTATCCGGGTACAGGTAAGATACCAACTAAAATTATGCGTTTACTATACTAACAACGGATTTACCAGTCCAATTTGCATTGGAGTGTGCAAAAAAATCGTAAGCTCCTGCCTTTACCCCAAATTAATTTGTGGTCGACACAACATTACAGACATCTTCCTTCATTCTTCTCTATGATTCGTTATTTCTGCATCCAGGGTTGAAACTGGCCATCTCTACACATAAAGCCAGAGAACAGCGCTGTTAATTGGGAAATCGAGATTATCTGCGAAATAAATAGGGTATTTGTCTAAAAACGAATTAGTCCGTCAGTAAGATTATCAACAAAATAAAGAACACATATTTTTCTTTTGTTACGTAAACCAAAATTGAAGAAAATACGACTTTTAAAATTGCCAATACGTCACAATTAAGTGCAGTTTTCACTTTGCTTAAAACGTCATGAGCCCTCTCTCGACTTTTGATGAGTCTTATCTTTGTAAATATGTTGTACCGGGACGAAAGAAAATCCGTAGGGATAACGATAAGGAGCCGTTACATATATTGGGGTCGCTCACAATGTATGAACGCCGAAAAAAAGAATAGATTTGAGACAGATTCGGAAAGAGTTCAACTCGCGTTAAATGGCATGCAACATACCTGTTCCAAAACGGGCTCCGCTCTTACCACCTGGCCAGGGGTTGATGAAGGTGCTGGTGACGGGTCTTGGGCACGGAGAGCAGAAATGAAGTGGAATTGTGTAGAATAAAATGCGATAAGCCGTGGATCGCTGCACGCGCGTATCGAGCGAACTCAACTGTCATCTGTCACTTTTAAAAGGTTCTAGGAAAAGGTGCGTTCAGAAATGGATAGATTTAATAATCTTTTGTAATTACGAAACATATCCGCCCACCAATTTAACGAAATAACGAGTTAAATTTATAATAAAAGAGGTTATGTTGTTTACAACTTGATGGAGCATGATTGACAGTGACATACAAGTGTCAAACGTAGTGATGTGCGTGCGACGAACGATAACAAAGTGAACGAAATTGATAATCGAATACGATTGATAGCTTTGGTTACTATTCGAGTTAAATAAATAAATTAAAGTTTTGAAATGAAATCGAATACGAAATGTTAGAAAATAATAGTTTTTTTTTTTTTTTTTTTACTGTAAGTTAAGATTAGATTAATTGATGTGGAAATATTAAATTATTGGTCACTTTGCGATGGCAAAGGACACAATTTTACGAGAGGTCGTGTCAGTGTATTTGTGGCCGTACGAACCGTTGCTACGCGTACTATTCCGTCCGGACTGGGATGAAGTTTAATGACACGAGCGAGCGGCCAATAAAGGGGTGCAGTATTTTCTGTTTTAATTAGAACAAGTGAACCCACAGTTAGAGGTTGCGATTGAGCAGTCCACTTTGCCCGCTGAGTAAGTGTATGCAAATATTCAGTTTTCCAGCGCTCCCAAAAGGTTTGTTGAAAACGCTGAATTAACTGCCATCGGCCTAAACGATTAATGTTAATTTTGGTAAGATCCTCATCTGGAACCGCTGTAAGAGGCTCGAGAGTAAGGAAATGGCCGGGAGTTAAAACTGAAAGATCGTTAGGATCGGTACTCAACGGACAAAGGGGACGCGAATTTAGCATTGCCTCTATCTGTACGAACAACGTTGTAAGCTCTTCGAATGTGAGACATTGCGTACCTATGATTCGATATAGATGAGACTTAACGACCTTTATTTGAATCTCCCAGATCCCGCCGAAATGCGGACTCGAAGGCGGATTGAACCGGAAGTCAATTTGTTCAGTGCGCGCCGCGTCACTCATGTACTTGTCAAATTGGGTTTTTGCACCGACGAAGTTGGTGCCTCGATCCGAAAATATACAATTGACACGACCGCGACGTCCGACGAATCTTCGAAGAGCAGCGATAAAGGCATCAGATGAGAGGTCTGAAACGACTTCGAGATGAAGTGCTTTTGTCGTGAGGCACACAAAAAGGCACAAATAGGCCTTGCCAGTTTTTGCACCTCGATAGCGACCGAATTTGATAGAAAAAGGTCCTCCATAGTCAGTACCGACCATGGAGAATGGTTTTATTTGATTTACGCGCACCGCTGGCAAATCGCTCATAAAGGGTTCTATGGGGGTTGGATTGGTACGGTAGCACGGAATACACTGGGACAAGCAATGGCGAATGGCTCGCTTTGCCGATAGAATCCAAAATTGCTGAACTAATAGGTATTGCAAGGTATTGACACCAGCATGACAGTGTTCACGGTGAAGCGTTTTAATAATCATGTGAGTTAATTTTGAATCGCGAGGAAGAAAGGCTGGATGTTTGTGTTCGAATTCTAGCCCAGAACGTGACAAACGACCGCCCACCCTGAGAACTCCGTGTTCGTCAATGAAAGGATTAAGCTTTCGAAACTGTTTCGGTAAGCTCAAGCCATTTTCAAGCCGTGAGATTTCCTTATTGAAATGTTGTTTTTGCACATGTTTTACCATAACTAGTAACGCAGAATGAATTTCCGAACGAGATAAATTAGAAGATAGTTTACGCAAAGATGTATTTCGAATGCGAGAGTTATAGAAGAATCTTAAACAATACGCCAGGATGCGTTGCGACTTGCGAAGTGATGAGAATTTTTCTAGCAAGTACTCGATTATATCTTCCTCACTGTGTGTCACCATGGAATTGACTCTCTCTTCATCTTGAGTCTCAACTGAAATAATCAAATTGTTCGATATTGGCCAGCATTCTTCAGCCTGCCGGAGCCATGGGGGACCCGCCCACCATAATGAATTATTGACGAGCTCCTCAGGAAGCATGCCCCGCGAGGGAATGTCAGCAGGATTGTCTGCAGATGGGACATGATTCCATCGAGCTTCGGGAAGCACAGTTTGGATATGACCAACACGGTTCGATACGAAAGTCTTCCAGCGAGAAGCATGTGACTGAAGCCACGCAAGCACGACCATAGAGTCAGACCAGGTGAAAACGGTTGAAACGGGTAACGGAATGAAGTAGACTTGCTTAACGAGACTTATAAGGTCAACAAGAAGAACAGCTGCACACAACTCGAGGCGAGGTAAGGAAACTCTTTTGATTGGAGCGACACGCGATTTTGCACACAGTAAAACGGTTTGCACGAATCCGTTATAATCTTCAACTCGTAAATATGCAACAGCACCATAGCCTGCCTCCGACGCATCAGCGAAACCATGAATTTGATAATTTGTGGAATGAGCCTGAGAAACGTAACGAGGTATTTTCAAAAGTTTGAGTGAAGTTAATTGGTTTATGTAAGAATTCCAACGTAAAATAATTTCTTCTGGCGGAGCCGCATCCCAATCAATGCCCAATATCCACAGTTTTTGAACAAGGAGTTTCGAAAAGAATGTAATTGGAGCTAGAAAACCGAGAGGGTCGAAAATACGTGCCAACTCACTAAGTATATTCCGTTTATTACATTTGACATCACGTGGTGCAACGTCAAACATAAAAACGTCACTAAGTGGATCCCATTTAAGGCCTAAGACTTTGATTTCCATGGATTTTCCAACATCCATGGAAAGAAAGTCAGTTAGACAGTGGTCAATTGGCAAATCTGAAAGAAGTTCAGGTATGTTGCTCGCCCACTTTCGAAGTTCTAAGCAACCCCGTTTTAAAAGTTCGATAACCTCTTGTTTTATCGTACGGACCTCTGAAAGATTGGATCCTCCAGTGACCAGATCATCGATATACAAGTCAGACTGTAGAGCCTTGCTTCCTAACGGAAGATCCGCGCCTTCGTCCGCAATTAATTGTTGGATTGTTCGACAAGCTAAAAAAGGTGCAGATGACACGCCGTAGGTGACAGTATTAAGGCGATATTCTTGAACGGATTGGTTTCGATCCGAGCGCCATAGAATGCGCTGGTAGTCGCGATCACGCTCACGCACTAAGATCTGGCGATACATTTGACGCATGTCGCATGTAAAAACGATTGGATGAATGCGGAATCTCAAAAGCAGTTCCATGATGTTCGTTTGAAGCTTAGGGCCTATTAACATCGTTTCGTTAAGTGAAACACCATTGTCGCTCTTACATGAGGCGTCAAACACGACACGTAGTTTGGTCGTAACACTATCAGGACGGATAACGCAATGATGAGGAATGTAATATTTGCCTTTAGAAAGGTCCTGAATAGACACGCGAGTCATGTGATCACACTGCAAATACTCTTCCATAAAATCCTTATATTGTTTAAGTACAACTGGATTACGATAAAGTTTGTTTTCCAAAGAATAGAATCTCCGTAACGCTTTTTCCTTGGAACCGGGAAACGAATGATCTTCAAGATCCTTAAACGGCAAGGCAACTATGTAACGTCCTTGATCATTACGCGACACAGTGTTTTCGAATATTTGCTCGCATCGCTCCTCTAATGGGGTTAGCCGAGAATTTGTAGGAATGTTTTCTAACTCCCAAAATTGTTGAATTTGTTGATGCAAGTCAAACTCCATTGAAAGAAATGAGTTTATTACTGAATTGCTATCAGCGTTACCAATAAGGAGCCACCCAAAGATAGAATTAATAGCAGAAGGTCCTTTGGAACCACCGTTATGTGTGCCAGGAATTAAGAGCGAAGCAAACACTTCCGCGCCAAGCAAAACGTCGACCGGACCGGGCTTATCAAAGTCCGGGTCAGCTAAATCAAGGTTTTTCAAATGAGGCCATGAAGCAGTATTTAAGCGAGATGAAGGCATAGTACCGCAGATTGAAGGCAAAGAGAGCGCTTCGATTTTTAAGATGGTCTCTCCTTTGACACCGATTTCCAACTGAATGGACCCAGACACTGCCGCAGCAGATGAACCGAGACCGTGAATCTTCCGCGTAGTTGGAATGGACTCAAAACCTAACTTCTCGATTGTCCTTTCGGTAACGAAATGAGCTTGGCTGCCAGAGTCGACTAAAGCACGAAACGATTGAAATTGACCATTACGGTCTCGAATTTGCACCCGCGCTGTCGATAACAAAATAGCAGATCGATTAGAGGAAGCCTTAAGGACGGATTCTGACGTAGATGGCACAGAAACGCTATTACAATTCTGTGATTCGTTTACACTTGGGTGAAGTAATGTATGATGTCGTTGAGAACACTGACGGCACCTAAATAAAGATTTACAATCTTTGAGACTGTGTGAAGGACGAAGGCAGTTAAAGCACCACTTATGTAAATTAGCGTATTCTTGTCTTTCGTCGACAGTCTTCTTGCCGAAGTCAGGACAGGACGATATGGTATGATCCTTTCCGCAAAAGGAACATTTAATATTAGATGAAGTACTGGAAGGAGCAGGCTTTTCCGTTACAGTTGATTTATTAGGTTGAGATGATGAATTACTGTTTTTTGTCGCTACAAACGACGAAACCTTCTTTTGATTAGCTTGTGCTGATTTTTCTGTTGAACGTGGTTTCTCAACTGACACGCGCGGACTAGATGTAAAATGAATGTCTCGCACGAGAGCTTCACACTTCGAATAAAGAAACTGAATTAAAGTGTTGTAACATGGTAATTCAATAGACGAATTACCCTGCTCGTACTCGTATCTTGTTTTAGAATCCAATTTAGAGAGAATTAAATAAGACAAAACAAAGTCCCATTTATCGGTAGGTAATTCCAATTCTTTGAGGATAGTAAGGTTTTCATTAAATGTGTCCAGCACTCGACGAAAATCGTGAGGTGATGTCGGTTTAAAGTTAACATTGAGAATTTCCTTCCAACATTCGAATGCTAGTTCACGTTTGTTGTTATATCGAGAAACTAAACTTTTAAATGCCTCTCGATAATACGCACCCTGAACCGGAAATGTTTTGATTAAACTTAACGCATCACCAGTGAGACTTGATATCAAATAATGCATACGTTCCGTATCAGATAAACTGCCATTTTCATGGATAAGTGACGTGAAAACATCATAAAATTTAGGCCAAGCCTTAATATTTCCTGAAAAAGACGTAATAGTAATTCTCGGAAGCTTTACGTTTAATGAAACATTCGAAGGAGCAGAATTAAAAGAATCATCGTGGGAAGATTTCGGATTCAACTCAGAATGAATCGTTAATATTTTATAATATAGTGCATCAAATTCTTCCCGAATTGAATCTTCACCTTCCTCCAAGGCGGCGTCGATCAGAGATAAAATATCCTGATGAGCGTCTTCAAACTTTTCTACAAGATTTTGAACATCAGAGAAATGAGCGAGAAATAAGCCTACATTTTGTATGTCTGCCTTTGCCTGCTCAGCTATTTCATAAGTACGCTTTAACCGATTGAAAGCAAGAGTACGCTTGCGCCTTAATGAAGGTAAGTCCGTAACATCAAAGGAAATTTGTTTACCAACAGGTTTTTTAATTCTTTTATCTGTACTGCGTCTTCGTACTGTTGAATAAGGCATTATTAAATATTTAATCGAATAAATAAACCAAAACTATCCCGAATAACAATTTATGGAATAATCGACTAACTTGAAATAAATCGATTACAAGATTGAACGTTAAACCGAAAATTACAATCATGCGTTGCACATCACTAGTCGCAACACAATGACGCTGCCGCTTTAACAGTTTACCCACATTTAAAAATGTAAACGAGAAAATAAAATGGATTCTAATAAGAATCGAAATGTTACGTGAATTGAATTAACAATGGAAACGAAATATAATTAGGTTCGTTGTACAAGGGATTTATCCTAATTGCATGGATAATTACTTATTACGACAACGTATGAAATTGAAACGTACGTTTCGAGAATGAATAGTGAATATTTCTAAGGATAGGTGTCACACCAACCTCATTATGCGAGATGAAATTGTTAATTTATTGCGAATTAACAACAGCGTTTTGAGAATAATGAAAATTGGGTGGGACTTCGATAGAATATTGACGATTGCGTTGTAAATTGAATAAAATGGCGGACCACGCTAATGGTGAATCTCGCCGGGGCCTCCAAAAAATATATGTACCGGGACGAAAGAAAATCCGTAGGGATAACGATAAGGAGCCGTTACATATATTGGGGTCGCTCACAATGTATGAACGCCGAAAAAAAGAATAGATTTGAGACAGATTCGGAAAGAGTTCAACTCGCGTTAAATGGCATGCAACATACCTGTTCCAAAACGGGCTCCGCTCTTACCACCTGGCCAGGGGTTGATGAAGGTGCTGGTGACGGGTCTTGGGCACGGAGAGCAGAAATGAAGTGGAATTGTGTAGAATAAAATGCGATAAGCCGTGGATCGCTGCACGCGCGTATCGAGCGAACTCAACTGTCATCTGTCACTTTTAAAAGGTTCTAGGAAAAGGTGCGTTCAGAAATGGATAGATTTAATAATCTTTTGTAATTACGAAACATATGTATTAATTCAATAAAAAAAAAAAATACGTATCTTTTATTTTTCAAAACTCTTGCTGACGTACAATATTTTTTCAATTTATTGATGCTGTCAACACGCCTTTTGTAAGACACTCGGGAACAGGCAGAGACAGAGTTCTAAACTCGATAATCCATCTTTCATAATGAGTCAGTGCTAAATTCAGCATTCGCAAGTTCAAATCAAGTAATGTCACGCATCTGCCAAACAAAAGGTTCCAAAGGCGATGATGACCGAGTTACATCACGAAAGAATAAAGTGGACCATATGAATGCGACACACTTCTCGTTGCTTCACTACTGATTCCACTGTTTAGGACATTCCCTGGATGATAGCGCAACGGACTGTCGTAATTTCACGTGCGCAGTTTGAAAAACGCTATTTTTCTAATGCAGAGCAAGGTTGACCATAAAAACGATGGCAACAAGACCTTTTGTGGAAGAACAATAAGATGCGATTCTGTCGTAACATATGCTTTCCCAACCTTGCATTAAGGGCTTTTATAAAATTACACACATTGCTGTCACGTTTTTCGGTTTCTAAATGGAAACTCAGATGATATTTAGATTACATTTTGAGTAATCTTTTTGATTACGAAATCTATAACGGTCGAGTACGGGGGTACTGGACCGTTATAGCCCTATAGCGTTACTCTATGTCATCAATTAATGTTTTAATAATCAATTGTCGTGCATTAGTCTCGTAAAAATTATAAAACTGGTTCGATGAATTTCATTTTTAGTTTTTTTGCTGTGCTTGTTTTTGGGTATGAAAGAAATTTTCTAAAAATTAACCTACCTAGTAAAATCATAATTCGCGATTTCTTGGTGTGGCTTACAATTGAAACGATAAAATAAAGTTTACAACCTAGTACACCATTTTCCAACATGATATTTTAACTTTTCAATTTCAACGCAAGTTTTACGCGGCATGACTGCTGACCGAGCACACGAAAATCCAAAAGATAGTCTCGTTACCAACCTTCGTGTTAAGCAATAACTCCCTATTAGTAAGTAAAAACTTATTTATTACAGATAAATCTATAACCTACTTTACGTAATTGTTGTAAAGTGCAATATGGCAACACATGCTAGCATAATGTAAGTAACATGTATTACAACAATTTGATTGATGAATTACATCACACACAGCCGAAATATTGTAACAGTAGAGCAGTAGGATTGATAGATTATAAAAATAACTATTAAATAATAAAAAGGAAAAAAGAGACATACATAAATATATCCGGCTAAGTCGACTAACAGTCCGTTCACTATTAAACAGTAAGCTACCGCAAAATCAGTGGTTAGAAAAGCACAAGTGCATCAAAATCACTTTACTAGAATAATTTTTAAATGTATGGTGAACACTATGTAAATATTCTTCAAACAAAACTACGTTTGCGATCATTATATACAGGCCCCCAAAAGAAGAAGTAAAACACTACTACTCATGCTTCCTTTTTTCAAACTTACATTCTACATTTATCAAAAGCAATGCAAGTCGTTTGCTCTGAACCGGTTATTATCAAACCTGAAGCATTAATTATGACGAATTTGAACTTGACATTCATCTTCTCATTGTTCTCCTACTGTCTTTTCTCAATACATTTGTGGTCGGGCAGTGTTATTTACGTCCATACTTCTCTTTAGAGTACTTCGACATCTCACCTATTTTCTAGACAAAAATACTCCTTCACCCAATAACCGCCTTTTGATCCAAAAAACATATGTTGGATAAAATACTTACGTCCACGCCGGGAGCAACAAACATTGTGTTACCATGCTTTGGCTGACAGTTTCGGCGATAAGCATGAGTCTTTAAATGTTTGGCCGACTTTGGGAATCATCTCGATGGGTCTCTTGGACTCAAAGAATATCACAATGAATTTCTGATACCAAACCGGTGAAAACTTAAAGAGCGGTGAAATAAATAGTAAGAGCGGGTACTCTCCAGGAAATACGAAAATTGTTAATTAAGTGTATTACCTTCATAGAGTTGAGGCTCGTGGCAGCATTGGCGACTACATCCCCCAGCGTAGCAGGCGGTAAGGCGTCACTGCGCAGCACGAGTGCGCAGGCGCACACCACCACAGCGCGCCACCACCGCACGCGCATCTTCACTGGTTAATCAGCACTGAACACTATCACACTTGTAATCGATTAAAGTCACTCCATACACTATGTCTATCGAGACATTATTTGCCTTTTAACACTTTTTTGAGTCACTATTTTGGGTTTGGTTTCCTTCAAGCCGCTGGGTAAATTCAAAATCTGAAAACAAATACATTTTAGGGTTACGAACGTATAAATATGTTACTGAACGAAAATAAATCTGTAGTTAAAGAAATTAACGAATTCTCATTTGTCAATTTCTTATTATTTAAAAGTACACGCTTATATGTACGAGTTTATCTTTTTTTAGGGTAGAAGAATGATTAAATAAGTCCTCCGGCCCTGGGTGGAGGGAAGCGGGAAAGGACTGTCGGACTATTGTTTACTAAAAATCCACCCTGTCTTTTCTTGTCCCTTTGTGTTACAGGGCCATGGTGTCCTTTTAAGACAGTCTCGCGGCCCAACACTATTACCAAATTAAAGTTTGAAAAGGTACCTCAATTTGGAAAAAGCCCGAGCAATAAGTTTTATAATTGAGTCATGTAACTCAACATACACTATAATAATGCACATAATAGCACGCGAGATACATTATAATAACCGGCAGTGGTTACTTAATCAGTATTTATATAAAATGTAAGTACCTACATAACTATATTAGCTTAGGTTTATGTGGAATTTACCTTGTCGAGAACAACCATAAATAATTGAAAACAATGGCTGATCTTGAGACTTATTAAATTCTTATTATGGTGCTGATAAACTTAAGCATTCATTAGTGATGAGCATTCTTGTGAATGTAACATTATAATAAAACAAACGAGAGGGTTTTAGCGAGCATTCTAACGACCTATCTGGCGAGCTTTTTGCCGAGCCGACTGTCAAGTATCTTCAAGACAAAAAATTCCATCGAATAGAGAGATGCTTGGCTCTATGCCAAACATAGGGCCACACATCGCTACGAAATCTGTTCGTTATTCAGTTCTACAAAAATAAATACGGCGAATGCTCGGTGTTCTGTTACAAATGAATGCTCAAGTCTATCAGCACCTTAACAAGAAATAAATTACCAAAAAGATGGTTGGTCAATTACAATGACTTGCCGGTTCAATAGGTGTGCTGAAGTAAGTTTGGGCAAATTACTGGCTGATTAGTTTTATCGATGTCGACAAAGATTTCTCAAATCTTAACTAATCTCGGTATAGGAGCTAGGGATGCTGTGAATAGATTTTGATGGGATTTTTTTTTTCGAAAGTGAAGAGAACGAGGTGTTCCTTAGCTATAATTCATGAAGGTCTGTTCAGGTGTTTGATAATTATTAAGTTCATGTGTCATGAGTTTTTTTTTATTTATCGTGTTAAAATCATCAAATGAGTTCTCCCACCCAGGGCAGGGCGGGAGGGACTGTCAGACTTGACTGACTAAAATCCACGGTGTCCTTCAATAGCCCTTTACGTACCGGGGTCACGGCAATTCGTGAATCCCGCGATCCCGGCCGGCTTTGGCCCTCTACAGGGGGCCCCGTCACACGTTTCAGGAGTAACTTATTTTTTTATTATTTTGTTAATATGTTCTACACGTGCCAATTCAAGATTAAGAGGTTTCAAGTGCTCTATTATCTACAATATTCTAGCAAAATCCCGCTTGCTAAGACGAGTTATTTGATCATTATTTAAATCCTAAACATATTAACCTTTTGTTAAAAAAGTAAATTATGGGTTTTTAACAATAGTTATTTAACCTATTGATTAAACAACTGGCGCTTAAAGTTATATGACCTCTAACTACAGTTGGAAATCTAGTATCTGTATATAATGTGATCTCCAATGCGACCTGCAGTAGTATTTTGTATAAATACAGCCTTGTGACAGCGGCCGCAGCCCAAGTTTGCGATCTAGCACTCACTGCTCGAACATGTTCTGACGGTCTCAAAGCGGCCTCGTCGACGAGGACATCGTAGAGTCCAGCGATAATTTTTTTATAGAGAATATCATAGCTGCACGCTCCACTACTTGCGCTAGTGGCTCGAGCGTCGTCAGTCGCCGCTTGCGCCGATCCGAGCGCGACGCTCTCGATATTATTCAACTTACACTTTCACTCACGGTTCAACTGCCAACGTTTGAACCTTAAACGAAACGAAGGGAACAGGTTTATAAGGCCCAGTTGTTTGATCAGTAGTTAAACTAAGTATTGTTTAAATCCTATTCATTTTTTTAACAAATGGTTAAAAAATGCATAGAAAATAGGAAAGTAACAATTACTTAAACCCTATAACCTTTTAATCATTTGTTTTTTTTTTTTAATGGGTTTTTAACAATTAGTTTAACTACCCGAAGCAAGCAATACAGCGACCTACTGATTAAATTATAGATTAGGTGTTGGTTAATCATAGTTACTATGCTCATAAATCAAAGCTAAATTCATGTCTTTTTTATTTAGCTGAAACACGTTTTTATGTTTTAACAAGTAACTAATACAATGTGAAAACATATCGATGCTTCCGGCAACAAATGTCGTAAACGCCATTTTGGCGAAAATGAGTTAAGAATGCAGCCCTACTTAATTTTTGGCGCTGCGTCGATCTAAAAATATGAAAAAAATATTCGCCTAAAAAAAATACTTTTACTCCCAAAATTTTTACTAGTATAATCAAGATTTTTTAGAAAAGAGGGTATGTATAACTCATATTGCTTAGAACCGAATAACCGTGCAGGTCGTATAATACAACGTACAAACAGCTGTCGGTCGTAAAAACATGAATACATAATTAATTGTAATTACACCCAACAATCATTTTTAAAACGTAAGCTCTGCTGAGAAACAAATGTCGTAATGTCACTTGGTCTTGGAGAATTGGTTTGAAAATTGAATAATGTAGGTCGTACTCCTAATTTTGTTAATATTCTCATACTAAAAAGGGGTCGTAACACAAAAAGTATAAATAATGTCAAAATTACACCCCGTTAAGAACTTCAAATGTTTAATTTTTCTGAGAAATAAATGGCGCTACTCACATCCATAGATAATTATTACGGCCTGCTTTGGTCATGACTATTATTGAGGTACAAAAACCATCCGATGATGTAAAGCACATTTATAGTAAATATCTGTGGTGTAAATCTTCGATAGTATTGCTGCACTTGTCTTTCGCCGAGTATAATTTTACAGAGTAATCCTTTGTGTGTATTGCCGTCTGCATTGTATCCCTCTAATCCCTCCTCCCCTCGAGTCTCTCCTCGAGGTTTCAGTCTGTCGGTTAGGCATGACCGGTCATCAGCCCATTACCATTATATCAGCCTATTTTCCCCCTGCTCTCGGCGCAGAGGATCACAACCTACTCGCCAAAGATTTTTCATCCCTCTTCGCCCTGAGTGACTCCGTCATCATGGCGGGCGACCTCAACTCCAAACATCCCGCTAGTGTTCAACCTAAGCTCCTCTCTCAATTTTGATCCCATCGCTCCTTTCGAGCACACCCACTATCCCGGTGACCACCGTCCTGACGTGCTCGATATAGCGCTACTCAAGAATGTCAACCTCAAGTTGCATTCCATTGAGACGTTACATGAGCTTAACTCCGACCAGCCCAGTGCTCTTGCACTTAATTCCTCGCTCGGGTCCCTCTGACCCTAGCCAGCCCCCTCCAACCAAAGCGATAACTGACTGGAAGAAAGTAAGCGAAAAGCTGAAATCAACCTCGTCACCTCACTTGGATTCCATTCCCGACCATATCGTCTCTGTCGCGGACACGACGGCCGCCATCAATTCGTTTACAGAGCACGTGCAATCCGTACTGACGGATTGCTCACGGGAAGTCCCAGAGATGAACGATCATCGCTGGAAACTACCCGCTGGCGTACGTGAACTGATTACTGAGAAGAACGCGACCATCCGTGCCTACAGCAACTTTCCATGCGATTCGAACAAGGCCCATATGCGCAATTTACAGCGTGCTGTAAAGAAACGCATCGCTGAGATTCGTTCGAACCGCTGGAATGATATGCTTAGCGAACTCGAGCCCACCCATCTAGCCTTCTGGCAGCTGCAAAGAAAGTTGCGTGCCACTGAAGAGGCCACTATGCCTCCCCTCAATCGTCCCGATAAGAGTGTCGCCTTTGACGACTCTGAAAAAGCTGAATGCCTGGCCGACAGCTTGGAATCTCAATGCACTCCCAGCACCCAACCGGTAGACAAAAGTCACCTCCTCATGGTTGACTCAGAAGTCGAACGTAGGACCTCCCTCCCTCCCGTAGAAGACCCTGATGATCCTCTGCCTTCAGTCACTCCAGACGAAGTGCACGACATCATAAAAGTTCTCCGACCCCGGAAAGCTCCCGGGTCGGACGGTATCAACAATAGGGTATTCAAAATCCTCCCCGCCCAGCTAATTATGTTAATGACCGCCATCTTCAATGGCGCTCTGAGCAACAACATCTTTCCCCAGGCATGGAAAGAGGCCACTGTTATCGGTATCCCTAAGCCAGGCAAGCCCAAGTCTGAGCCCACGAGTTACCGTCCTATCAGTCTCCTGAACGTTCTCGGCAAAATCTACGAGAGACTTATTTATAAGCGACTCAAAGATTACGCCGAAGCTAAGAGCCTCAATCCTGACGAGCAATACGGTTTCAGGGTCGGTCACTCGTGCATCCAACAAGTCCACCGTATAGTCGAGCACATTAGCGCTGGGTTCCAACGCGGTGCAATGACTGGTGGTCTATTTTTCGACATAGCGAAAGCCTTCGACAAAGTCTGGCACAATGGCTTATTATATAAGCTCTATCAAATGGGTGTGCCAGACCGTCTCGTGCTCATCTTACGAGACTTTTTGTCGGATCGCACCTTCCGCTATGGCATCGGGGATGCCCTCTCCTCCCCTCATCCAATCCGAGCCGGTGTCCCTCAAGACTCAGTCCTCTCGCCCCTCTTGTTCACGCTGTTCACTAGCAATATTCCCAAGAGCAAAAAGGCTCAGTTAGCTCTCTTCGCGGACGACACGGCCATGTACTACACTGGTCGTAGTCCAATCGCTATAGCCCAAACCCTCCAATCCGCAGCCAACGTCCTAGGCGCCTGGTTTCGGAAATGGAGAATAGAGGTTAATCCAGACGAAAGTCAGGCGGTTCTCTTTACATCACCGCTCAAAAGACTTCCCCTCCACCCCCTTAGTCCGATAACTATGTACGCCAAATACTTAGGTGTGACCCTCGACAGTCACCTTTCCTTCCGCGCCCATATAAAGGCAGCTCGAGATCGGGCTGCCTTTGCCGTAAGTAGGCTTCATTTCATGCTTACAGCAAGAAGCAAATTTTCGCTTAAATGCAAAATGCGCCTCTATACCGCTGTAATCCGTCCCATTATGACATACGCTGGTGTCATCTTCGCACACTCCCACCCCCGCCTCCTTTATAAGATGCAGGTCCTTCAAAATCGATTTCTTAGGAAAGTCACAGGAGCCCCGTACTATGTCCGCAATGACAGTCTCCATTTAGACCTAAAAATCCCCACCATACTTCAGTTCATGAAACGCCTTTCCAAGCGTTTCTTTGACTCTGTTGTTAGGCACCCCAATCCCCTAACAGCATCGGCCGCCCGATATGACCCATCGCGTATTAGTAAAATTCGCATCGCGTATTAGACCAAAGCATACCCTTGTCACCCCCGATGACCCCATCACCTTCCTCCAGGAGAGCAGTAGGGAAACCAGTACGCTTAGGAAACACAAGCACAAATCGATAGCGTCATTCTGTCCTCGCCGCCGAGGACGCAATGCCCTCCCCGTCCCTTGCAAGAGCCAGCCCGCGATGCTGAGCCGTAGCTTTAAATTAGCCCCTAAATAATGATATCATTGTGATCCAGCCTGTCCGTTGCTGTCCTCCCTCAGTGACGCCCTAAGCCGAGGTCCGAACCCCTTCAGGGGGTGCCCTTAGCGTGTGGTCACTTAGTTGTAGTTTTTTAGTTGTAAGCCCCTGGCTGGAGGCCTTAGAGTAATGAGATGCCATCCAAAAAGAAAAAGTGTGTGTTGCCGTTTCCGCACCGCATCGCTCACTCATTCCTGACCAACCAAACTTGAGACCTGTAAGAGGGGGACAACAATACTTTCTTGGGTGAAAGCAGGTATGCGGGGCGTCTCATATTAATTTTGTCGATGTTATTGGCCGCACCCACGTGTGTATGTTTTGATTTAGTTTAAAAGAAAACTGTCTTCGTGAAGGTTACGGTCGATTGTAGCAGTAACCATTGAAGTGTGTTGAGTGGAACTTTTAATTATGTCAATTTGTGTTTTATTTTATTGTTTTTATTACAAGTAATGAAAACTCAACTTACAGTCTTAAATTCATTGATTTGCTTCAGATATTTCCATGTTTGTTACAAACCATCGCATCAGATCGTGGTGTTTACACTCATTTTTATTTCAGTATATGGTTTTTAAAACCAAACCCAGAACTATTGTACCTATTTAAACACTGGTGCATACTTCTAACTTCCGTTAGACAAATCGTTCTCCATTGATTTGTTAGTGGTCGTAAACACCAATTTATTGAAATTTCTGGGGTGTATGTCCAAGCTAACTTTTAAAATAAGGCTTTGACATAAATAGCAATAATATATTATGAAACACCATCGTATTTTACGTATTTCTTCTTTAGAACACAATTTTATAACTTTTAAAGTTAAAAAGATATAAGCCAAAAACGAAATTATTTTTTGTTTTTCGTTGATTCCCAAAAGTGCTATTTTGGTGTTTACGACATTTGTTGTCGGAAGCATCGATATTAGCCCAAAAAAAAAAATATTTTTCACAAAAACTATTCACCATAGAAAAGACATCAACGACATATTTTTGATAATATTGAGTGAAATTCCCACAAAGTATTTTGTTTCTTTTACGGCGAATCTCCTGTATACGATAAAAATTGAGGAATAATACAACGAAAAACTAGTTTATAAATAGTATAAATAAAAAGATCGTGCGGTTACACGAAATTATTTATCATGTACAGCCTAAATTCTCCAATTCCCCTGTGGTAGAATATAATTGTATGTTTGATTTTATTAATTGACTTTTTTCCTTTATTAAATTAATTTATAATTTTATCCACAATAATTCATATCATATTATCCTCGTGTTTCAAATTATGGCTTCCTCAATGAATTAAAATTAAACACTTGTTACATTTTTCTATTTAAAAATGATAACAATATGTTTTTATATCATGAATAATGAATTAAATCATTTTAGAAAAAAAAATGTATTTTTGTAATGTATGTTTGTTTACTCAAAAACAACGGATCGATTTCAAAATTTTTTCACCAGCAGAATAGTGCATTGGACTTGAGTGACATAGGCTATAAGGAGGGAGGTGGCTTAGTGTGGGGGTAACCGGCGTCTAGGGCTTTATTTTTTACGTGGTAAAATCATCACATGATCCTCCCACCCAGGGCAGAGCGGGAGGGACTGTCAGACTCGTACTAACTAAAATCCACGGTGTCCTTCAATAGCCCTTAACGTACCGGGGTCACGGTAATTCGTGAGTCCCGCGACCCGCGACCTGCGTCTAGGGCTAGTACACTATATAATCAAAAACTTTCTGCTATTATGTCTCAAACTGAAAGACGTCTTTGGTGACGAAAACACACAGTACATACATATGTAAGTACCAATATGGTCCAAACGGAACATGATACAACTATACTTAAGCACTTATTGGACTCATAACATAACTAGGCAGTATTACAGTAATACATATAAACAAGATCAGAACCCGGAACAGTTGCACAACGTTCGAGAGTATATCGTTATTTCAAAGTATAGTTACATCATCAGAGCACAACATCCCTAAATGTAGGAAGTCGGTGGTAACTAGTGAAGGCGGAGCGGGACTAGCTCTACGTAACTCGTACACCCAGAATAGAGAATTAAATATAGAATGGAATCAGTTATTCGTTATTATTATTAGGGTCGTCATAATCGCGGGCATGCGGACGGCGAGTAATGGGTAACTCGCTGTTCGACCATGGACCATGCCCGGGTCGACGGCGCGTTGTGTTCCACGCGCGCCACAAAGAGTGTCAGCAAAATAACGGGGCGCCCCTCTAGAGGGCCAAAGCTTGCCGGGGTCGCGGGACTTACGAATTACCGTGACCTCGGTAAAGGGCTATTGAAGGACACCGTGAATTTTAGTCATTACGAGTCTGACAGACCCTCCCACTCTGCCCTCATTTGATGATTTTACCACGATAATAATAAAAAAGGGTCGTCATAATATTATGCCTGTAACACACATTATGTTCGTCCCGTCGTATTTCAGAAATAAAATAAGAAGTAACTACGGTTAAATAAAATAAAAAAAAAATGGGTCGGATTTTCAAAGCAGAATACCGTGACCCTGGAACGTAAAGTGCAATTGATGAAACACGGTGGGTGGTTACTCAGTATGAAATAGTCCCTTCCGCTCCACACAGAGCGGGAGGACTCATTCGATGATTTTATCACCTTAAAAAAAGAGGGCTAGCCAATTTTACCTGATGAAACAAAACAATAATACGTAGTTTGCCCAACCTGGCAATCGAATTGGTTTCCAACTGACGAATAAATGATTGACGGCACGGTTGGCGCAGTGGCTAAGTGATCAAGTGCTGCAGTTCCTCGCTCAGCGTCGTCACCTGTTCGATTCCCTCACGGAACAAATATTTGTATGTGCTTATAATAATAGTTGTTCTGGGTCAAGCTGCTTACACACGTTAATTCGAATGTTTATAAACGCATCCACGATACACGGAAAAGTTCTAGTATGACAAGGTTTATTTAAAAAAAGGTATTATATTACGCCTCTAAATCTAAAAGCGCAGATAGAGGTATCTGCCAATAATTAGTATGCTTAGCCTATAAAAAGAGAGCGAGGCAATTGCCATCGACTTGATATAAAATCTAATTCAAAAAAATCTTCTTAAAAATCGAATTAGATTACATTTTCAAGGTGTCGCACTTGTGTCCACAAAACGTCTAAGACATACTGATTGGATACCTTTTTAACATAACATCACAGAGGTGTGCATAATCCTTACTTCGCAAGTTATGTTTAAGTCATTTATTTACTTTGGCATAAAGTCGACCTTCTATTACTTCGTAGTATTTGCAAGGCGAGGTTCGAAAAATTTGTTTTGTGGTTTTAGTTCGCAGTTGAATATCCTGACAACGTCATCATCCTTTTAACATAACTAGCTGCTCACCACGGTTTCAGCTGCTGCTCGGCTTCTATTTCTCGTAGCGTGATGTTATATAGACTTTCCCGAAAAAATTAAAGTAATAAATCATTTTTAGTTTCTTTTCTTCTTCTCTTTTCCTTCAATATGTAAAAAAATGTATGGTCTCAGAGAAAACCCAAAGGGGGTTTTCTCTGAAACTGATTTTACAGACGTCAGCAAGACAACCTACCCGAATCTGTCAAATGTCACCAATCGAAAATTAACCCTCCACTATTGTACTAAGGTTGAAAATCTATTAAAGAAAGACAGATTGTAGTAGCTTCATGTGTTGGCGTCTGAACAAGGCCGGGTAAAGTCCGGAATTAGGGGGTAAAAATCACACATTGACTGGAGAAATCCCGACGGATGGTAACACTCTAGTTAAGTACAACACCAATAGATCGATGATAGAATCAATCGACGTGGAAGTCAGTTTTTACCACACACATTGTTCATTTGTGACCAACGGTAGAATATATCAACCCTTAGATTAAAGAAATGTTTAATCTGAGTATCAGTCGATGTCCTCCTGTCGACACTAGTCTCTTTCGATCGATGGATTGATCGACGTCGTTCAACTATGAACTGCGATGATCAATCGATTGTTGTACTGATTGATACTTAAGCTCAACGGTCAATCCACGATGTTGGCCACCTGGCCCGTCGAAGGCGCCTGCGGCGACGTTCGTGCTATCAGTTTGCATTCCTAGACTGCTTCCCTGAGATTAGCACACGTAACGCCGTGAGATAGTATCATGTTACCTGCCGCATTATCCGACATGATCACAGTTCCTGGTTATAATGTAATCACGCTATGCTTCTGATATTGTAAGCACGCGATGCACTTGCTAATTGTTTATGATGCAGCGTAAGTAATTGAAGACTTAACGAGACATGTGTAGTAGATGTCGTATTTCTCAGATAGAGCCCAAACAAGACAATGTCTTCCTAATAATCTACACTGTTTATTTGTTTGGTTGTACGCGCTAATCTCAGGAACTACTTGTTCGAATTGAACCTTTATTATTGTCTTTAATAGCCAATTTCTCATGGAAATCTATAGGCTATATATTTAACATATCACTACTATCAATAGGAACCAAAGCAGCGGGCGAAACCGCAGGGAACAGAAAAGTTACCTATGATTGTCATATGTTCAACACTAGCAAGTTTTTTTTCTGAGCTTTGGTGGCCCAGTGGTATCGGCCCCGATTTACGAGTTTTTGGTCGTAGGTTCGAACCCAGCCAGGCGCATTATTTTGTGTAATTTATTTCATCACCACTGCTCTTGAAGCGGTGAAGGAAAACATCGTGCGGAAACTGGCATTGGACCTCCGTGGTGGATTATGGCCCACTCCCTCTCAAAGAGAGGAGGCCTGTGTTCTAACAGTGGAAACATTTATAGGCTGATGATGATAATGAACATTTGGCCACATCCCGTTCGGACTCATAGAATTTTCTTTTTATAACACCAAATAGGTGTCAAGTAAGCATACTCTCCGCGTGATGGAAAACGGTCACCGTAGCCTAATATGGACAGTGGACAACTCCAGAAGTAACGCTGGTGTGTTGCCGACCTTACAACTTTTCACCTTGAGGGTGAAAAGGGCGTGAATAAAAGAAGGAACGTTGTTAACACGACAGTTAAAAGGATTTTTTTTTATCCTTCAGCTGTTGGCACAACAATCCTTAATGTTGAACTGGCTTACCAGCATCCGCGGACGAAACGAGTTACTTGACGCCGAAATTATGCGAATGGGTGACGCCAGCCGTTCGGACCCTAAAGGGGTGCCTACCACCAAGTATGACGATTTTGTCGCTTCCTATGATGCGCGTTTGTCTTCGTCTTGCGGAGAGGACATATTGTATGCTTTTTAGGCCCTCCACCCACGGCACATTAGGGGTAGCACTGATTTTGAACTGACCTAGCGTGTTACGGGGTTTCAATAAGTCAAGGGACTATTTTATACTGGTTTGTTACCACATATTTGTGCAGTATTGTGCAGCACGCGTTAAATATTTCATACAGGTTCATTCGGTTAAATGAAACAGGTTAATATTTACGTATAACTAAATTGTTTAAATGACATTTGTCAGCATAAGTATATTAATAACATCAAAAGGGTACCAAACAAAACATGTTTAAAGTTTATTACTCAATCAAAATTCATTATCTTACTTACCCAAATATGCTTACTTAAAAGCGACAATTCGCTCACTCGAACACAGCACTTATTACAACTGGAGTTTTTAAACTATAACAGGGTCGATTGGTTTGCAAACTTTGTTTGTACGAAATAGTGTTGTTAAAATTTCGTCAACATTCGTCAGAGGAGCATACGCGCGCGGGTACGAGATACGTTCGCTTCACTGGTCAGGCAAGCACCGCCGCACAGCGTCGTAACACGCTTGAGAACTGTTACGCAACAACCACCACCACCGGAGTTTCGTATCCGAGGATCAGTGTTATCCAATACACAATTTTGGACACTGTTCTTACGAGTAGGCTGTGTAATATGAAGCTTCTAGCAACTTGGATTTTCTCAAGCTGAATGCGAAACGAAAGTGCAGCATTGTAGAGCCATATTAAGCTGCATAGTATAACTTTGCATAAAGCCAAGCAGAGTCGTTATTGAAACCTATTATAAAATTATTTAAAGTTAATATTATGCGTTTCAATTAAGAAGGAGAGTGTCAATTGTCACTGGAAAATAAAAATAACGTTTAGTAATAAAATACTTTATTGCAAATTATTTTTCAATAGTTTATACTATCTTTATTATCTTGTTAGAGTTATTTTCATGTGCTATTTATTGTTCATTGGAAAGCATGACGTCACAATATGGCGTCTCTCCTTCTTGGTTGAACTGCATAGTATACATGTCATCTTCCGCGGTCTCAAATAACGAATCAGGTTCTGATATAACGAGATGCAAGTGATTTTATACCTACAAGTATTTTACAAAGAGCACGATATCTCTTAGCATAGGTAACTAGTTCGAAGAATGTAGGCCTTATGTTGTGCTTTCTGAACTACAATCGGCATCACGAATTCAACAAACGTAAATACGTTTAGTAAAATCATTATTTTATTTCTTTTATCTCGTGGCAAGCAAGGAGGTGAGAATACTTGTCACAGTGGGTAGGTGTCAAAGTTACAAAAGCATAATATCTACTTACTTTAATTATTATGACAGAAATGTATAAACAGGACCTTTAAATATGCTGACAGTGAAAAACGAATTACTGTTTGCTATAATTGCTCCCACCTGACTGCTTCGTTGGTGCAATGGTCGCATGGCGACTGCTGTGTATGAGGTCTCGGGTTCAAACCTTATTGAACCCGGAACCCTTAGTTTACTGCATAAATAAATTGAAAGTCAGTCAGTTAGAGTATTGAAAAATAATGAACATGTATTTTCACAAAGGGAAAACGCTTCGAAATTCGGAAGTGGGGGCTTCTGACGTCATAACGTCCGTAAAATTATCCCGACCGTGTGACGTTTCGTGATTTTTAGAAGAGCTGTATCTTCGTCGATTTTGGTTTACCTAACAAGAGAAAAAATACTGGTCAAATATTTTTGGGGTAATCTATCTTTCGGACTTTTTTTTTGAGTAAAATAGCCTATTAACAGGTCGGGCAAAGTGTTATAATTCATTCTTAACGTTTTTTTTTCAGGAAGTACTCGGTAGCAGGAGCCGGGATTTATGCCGCTTTTATGGCAATAGATTCGCTCCTGTCGCTGAGCGATAAGACTTCTGCGCTGCGTGTCTCGGGTTCGATTTCCTCACGGAACAAAATGATCTAGACTTAGTTGTGTCTGGGTACCTATGCGAATGTAAAATTTGTGTACCTATGTGAATTTATACCGTGTGTTTGGTTTCCGATTACCGAAACTTTAGGGGAATATAATATGTAAATATGTATACACTCATTTTAACGACAAAACTTCTCATAAAAAACCCCAATCTCAAAACCTCGCTAATGGTGGCCATTTTGGTTTTTTAACCGGCCGAACTGGGGTATGCACAATGAAATGCAAATATCGTTGGTCCAAGATACCAAGGGTAAACGTTGAGGCTATTGACATTTTTTTTTTTTAAATACTTATATTATATAAAGAGCTGAAAAACTTATGCAAACACAAAATTATACACAAAAATTACAGACATTTGGCCGAAGAAGGCTCAGTCCAAGTTATTAAATCACTTACAGGGTATTTAGAGCTCTGCCATTATAAAAATACCCAAAAGCCCTTGTACGAGTAGGTACTCGCTGAACGAATTCAGTCAACGTGAATTGGAATTATTATAGGTATTGTTGACATTTCAACAATCCTTACCACTAAATAAATAACTCATTAATATAAATATTAATGTAAATATCTAACTTTTTCAAATGTTTCGCTAAATTAGCTTGAATAAGCGGAATGCGTAAATAATGCATAAATAATTCAAGTTAGTGATAGAGTGTAGTGTACGTGTATTTACAGTTTTTGGTCCATAACACAGAATATATAATAGTACCTAAAGGTACAGAAGTGTTACTCCCAAAAAGAAAACAAACAAATGTAAAATCTATGCACAAAGAATAGAGTCCATTTTTACTTGCACCCGCATCACCCACCTACTTTTATAATAGCCTAAACTTCCCGTGCGCAAGCAAAAATGAACTGAATAGTGACGCGCGAGAGTTCATTTTAGTTTATCTGACGCCAACGACATTAAAAGGTTACTGTCGGTCAAGCTCAATAGGGTTGCGACTCGCGAGTTTGGGCACAGTTAGGTAGGAATACGTATTTTATGCCTTGTTTAATTACATTATTAATTAACATAAATATATATCACTCCTCATTACCTCCTTATTTTTTTTCTCTTATTACGTTAGTTTTGTGGCACAATAATAAATCTAACAAACCTGCGGTCTTTGTTTACATCAAATATCAAAGATTTTAAAACGTTCTCAGAAACAAAAAGATTAGTTCCGTTTCAATCCGTTCTGGCCAAGTTGTAGTCATAACTTTAAAGATCGATTGTTATCGTTTACGGCAAAATAGGTAACTAGTCCTTATCATTTCATTCATTTCATTGTCATAGGCCCCGTGTTGCGTGTCTTTGTAGGTAAGTAGGTAAAAAAGTCGCGAAGAGAAATACGATCGCTGACCTTGAATGCGTAGTGTAGCCATTTTCTGAGTTTGAACGTGTCTAAACAATAACGTAAACATCTTCCTACTTTCTACCGATCATAATTCGACCTACCTACGTATTCAGCTTAGGTGAGTGAGAGTGATGTCAGGTTTGATATTCGTCTATTTTATTTATCTTGGTCGTCTTGTAGGCCAAATTTGTAACCTACCTAATCATACTGATCATGATTACTAGCCGGTACTTGAATGACATTAATAAGCACACCACAAGCAGGTAGATAGTTTTTTGACCATTATTAAATATGTAGGTACTACATAGATAAATATTCACTTTTTTCCTAACCTTTCGAAATCACGCGGTAGTGTGTGTAACGTGAGGCTCCTATCATCATTATTTAAACAACCAAACGTTATGCAGTATTTTCTTTTCTTCATCATAAATATATATTTTTAAACTTATGCGTAAATACAACCAAACACCAAAATTAAATATTATTTAAGTAAGCGCGTGCGTAGTGGGCGGCGCGTGGCAACCTACTAAATGGCCACTACGAAGTGGCCCCCGCCAGTACTTGCAGTTTTATACCTACACCGCGGAGTGAGCCAGGCCTGTCCATAATAGGTATTCTATCTTTTAAGGCTCATATCAATTTTTTTTTGATCTGAGTTTTAAGACAAGCATTGATCTTAATATTCTTCACAACCAACAGGTTTTGCTCTTTACTAAACTAAAAATATATGTATAAATACTACTAGCCTAAATACATAAAACGCTCCCAAGTCAGTTGCATCAGATGACCCGTGAATGATTAGAAATTTTTAAAATAACATATTATGCCTCTTGCCACTTTCTTTTTGAAATACTGCCTCACACTCGTGAATTAAGGCTCGACCGAGATGGGTTTTTCGTTCTCGGCCGAGACCGAGACCGAGACCGAGAATATAATACTATCTCGGCCGAGACCGAGAGCCGAGACCGAGAATAGACGTAGCGTGAAAAAAAAATAACTTTTTAATACAGCACTAAATATTAAACACATTAAATCGAAACTAAACTGAAAAACAGCACCTGGTAAGTTTGTTGTTTAAACAGAAATAGGTACTATCGCGGACACTCCCGCCTGACCACCACTAAGCTCATTTTTGCTTGCACTTACAATATAGAAACGTTCTCTAGCCCCGCCCCGTTTCCTTTGTGTAGAAATAATGAATGAAATACAATACCGATCGGCCGAGCGCACTGACGACGCACGCCAAACGAGTTTTTTTTTAAACTGCTATTTGAATTGTAAAAATATTTTAACTTAAATTGGCCTGCGTTACTGATAATAAGTATGTGTGTGTGTTTTTTTTAACTTTGTTGAAACTGGCTTACGTTACGTTATGTGTTTGCGTTTGTCAGAAATTCGGAATTCACCGATTTCTGTAATTATCTTTTAATTTATTATAGTAATCTTATAAAATCCTATATTACTGACAGGCAATAGGTAGCTTTTTTTTAGCGTTGTAAAATCATCAAATGTGTCCTCCCACCCAGGGCAGAGCGGAAAGGTCTGTCAGACTCGTACTGACTAAAATCCACGGTGTCCTTCAGTAGCCCTTTACGTTCCGGGGTCACGGCAATTCGTGAGTCCCGCGACCCTCCGGCAGGCTTAGGCCCTCTAGAGGGGGGCTCCGTCATTTTGCGTGGAACACAACGCGCCGTCGACCCGGGCATGGTCCATGATCAGACTGCGAGTTGCCCATTACTCTGTGCCCGCATGCCCGCGCCCACGGTGGCAATAGGTCGTCTGCCGACGTCCGTCTACCACTGCGGCTGGGGTGTAGGGAGGACGCTGTCCTCTCCCTCACGCGGCCCGCCTCCTCTTTCGCGAGCATAACTGCTTCGCAGAAGGAGGCAACCGCTTCCCATTAGTCTCGCCCTAATTTTACCTAAAGTAAATTAAACAAACAGATATTCTTAAAATATTTATTAGGTTCAATATACTAACAAAATCAGTAAAAATAGGTTAAACACAAAATCAAAGAAAAAGTTATGAAATTAACTTCAAGGAGTTTACCGTTTAAAAAATACAAAACCTCCCTTTCTGTGACCTATTATTACAAGCATCAGTTTTTTTTTATAAACAGTAGTTATTTGTCCTGAGTGACATAGGCAATAAAGGCAGGGAGGGGGTTAGCGGGCGCAGCCGCTGGCGAAAGCTACTTATAAATAGATTTCAAGTTAATACTGATAATATCTTTACAGTGGCAAACATTGTTTCTTTAAAACTAAACTAAGAAAATGAAACAGATAATGTGTGCGTAAGCGAGAAAGTATACAATAATATCCGTGCATAACGTAACATACAGAATTATTTCATTTTAATTTTCGCTATTATTCTAATAAGACTTTCTAGTTAAATGGTTCAACAAATCAAATATTAAACACAAAACAATTATAAAATAAACAATATCTTCCCTATAATTAAATTAACAGTCGGTAAACAATAATTACTTTTCACTATATTTAAATTAATACAAAGTTATCACAATAATCATCAATGGCTACTCAAACATAATATTAAAAAAAACTGACTTCGAAAAAGAAGGAGGTTACCCTCTTTCTTGATGACGCCTGGACCGAATCGAAAGTTCTTCATTTGTTTAAAAGGGTATACTTTTCACATGGTCCCATGATAATATGGTTAGGATCTGATCACGGGATCATGGACAAATCGAGGGAACTCTTCAACAAATTTTAATGATAGCAAATCAACCGCGATTGCTGCTATTGCATATCTATGAATAATGCTCTCTAAAACAGTGTAAAATAAGTTTTCATGTGTTGAGCAGTAGGCACCATTACCGGTTTTAACAGTTCGCGGTAAGCTGCACCATTTGCTCGCCCTGAGATATGGACAAGCTCTCTAGGACCTCCAGCACTCACTCATACACACTCTTCCTCAGTTATTATTGGGAATCGCGTTCCTTGGTTCGTAACGCCTATTTGTGATGCGCCATAAGTTTTAGTAATTCATCATACGTTGGACGTTTTCCTCAGGAATGAGAAACGGACGTGGTGCCCGCGGCCTTTCCTCTAAGACACCCTCTCCTACAAACAATAAAGAACCTCATAAGTCACAGATACAAGTTATGAAAAGTGTTAACCTGAAAATTTTAATCGGTTCTCTATCTAAACATAAATCTGAAATGCCATAATTTATTTCAGTTAAAAGTCATCATTTGTCCGAATAATAACTTGCCCCAACATAAGATCACATGTTATAACATGCCATAACAATAAAATTCCTAAATACAATATGTCCTAATAACTTAGGACATATGACTAGAATTTTTGATTAATATATTAATTGAATTTTTTAGTAAACGTGTTCTGGATAATGATTTTCAGACAAACAATTTTAAGAGATGAAAAGGGATACCTTTTAATCAATACAAAACATATATTTTCACCTTTATTTACACCTACTCTGGTGTTATTTATGTGTAGATAATAAAACTGCGGCTTGAGCCCTTTTTTTGTCATATTATAGATATATTATAGAACAAAGGATATTCTTACTTCGGCATGCAATTTGACTCAAAGAAAATAGTTACGCAAACAAAGGGCGGACGCCTTTTGTTTATATTTTTTAGCAAAAAAATTTAAAACCACAAACATAATAGATAATGCGCTTTGTTATCACTCTTTAAACTTTGTCGGAAAGGATTAAAATTCTGTGATGCCTTCTGCTATTCCTAATTGCTTTGTTATACTGAGGTAAAAAATAGGAAGTTCGGATTTATCCGAGATATTAATATCATTTTTTATTCAAACTAATCTGAACGTCATTCGAAATAGATACGAATGATCTTTTTGTAACGAAAGAAATGACGTTTCTATTGGCATTTAAAAAATAAGACTTATAATTTAGTTTTTTTCTATTGGACACAATTAGCAAAGTTGTGTCCGGGGGCCTAAAAAGTCCGCGTTAGTCGAAGCGTAAATAGGATAATAATGTGAATTATATTACAATTCGTAAAATGGTCAGTGACAATCCATAATATTAACTGTGTTTGTAACTACTTTAAGAATTTTATTAATGTGATTCATATTAGTATCCAATTGATTCTGCTAAAGCGCTCATCTTATCCCTTGGGTATCAACACAAATCATCTATAGCTACGTATAACGACGACTCGGGAGGCAGGTTGTGGGCTCACGTAGAAATAATAATTTTTTGACCCATATGCTAGGTTGTGCTTGGCACCAAAAGTTTTGAACAAGATTATGATATTAACTAATGAAATACCTAATAACTAATGAATTACTTATAATATACAGTGGCAAAGATTGTTCTTTGAAAATCAACAACAGAAATAAAAACAGATGAGATATTTGTGCGTGTCTTAATGAGAAAAAGGAAAATAGTATTTGAGTTCGCGTAGTAATATTCTATTTGTTTCCAGTTTAATCATATTTATCAAATACTTTTACTCTTTATATAACGAGCTAAAAAGTTTTTGATTATTTACACAAGATGATAATTATTTGCATGAAACACTTTGCATCGAATGTATAAAAAAAATTAAGGTGTTTGAAAATAACAAAAAGTATCATAATAATTATTATTAAAATAATCTACTACTTACGCTCATATGCAGCTGCTCAGCGATTTGACTGATCCTTGTCCATGCAAAATTATAATTTCATTGCGTTCTTCTCTTCTGAGATTTCTGGAAGATATTATGCACAAAACGTTCTAGCACAGGTTCACAGGAGTCCAATATTGCACAGGTTAACGTTTAGGCAATCAAAGGTCAGGTAAACAGAGCAATGATCAATATTCAAAAGGTCCGGTGAGCGCGCCAAACTTCGCGCGTAAATTTCGGAAAAAAGTGTACAGAGGACACGTCAGTAACCTGCGTAGAGCAGATTGCAACTAATAACGTTGACTCTTTCCTAATAGGCCTAAACTGTAAGGGGGCGGGGCTCGGCGCCTCCGCACGATTTAGGCGAAAAAATTTTTAACTGGTCAGGCGGAAAAGTCCGCGATAGTACCTACTTAGGTCGTCAACTTTTATCAAAAAAAATCTCAGTTAATTTTAATAAGAAATTAGGTACTTAACCCACGTACCCAACGTAGGTATTTGATTTTAGCAAAAACCTTTGCAATTGCTGTAGGTACCTATCGACAAACGAAACATGTTTGTTTATTATCTTAATTGTACCTTACGTATTATCAGCACGGGCACGCCGCAATCGCGGCGGTAAGACCCTCTTTGAGGAGTGGCTGGATAGGCGTCACGGCGTCCTGACCTACCGCATGACGCAGGTCCTCACCGGACACGGAAGTTTCGGGAGGTTCCTGTGTCTGTTAGGGAGGGAAGAAACGCCTGGGTGTCACCACTGCGAGGATCGTCCGGAGGACACGGTGGAGCATACGGTGCAGGACTGCCCCGCTTGGGCAGAGCACCGCCGTGTCCTCACGACGGCGATAGGCGGAGACCTCTCGCGCCCGGCATTGGTCGAGGCCATGCTGCGGGGCGAGACGGAGTGGGAAGCGGTCGCCTCCTTCTGCGAAGCAGTCATGCTCGTGAAGGAGGAGGCGGGCCGCCTGAGGGAGAGGACAGCGTCCTCCCTCCACCCCAGCCACAGTGGTAGACGCCCACGGCGTCGGACGTCGCAAGACGATCTCCGGCCACCGTAGGCGCGGGCATGCGGGCAGCGAGTAATGGGCGACTCGCTGTCCGACTGTGGACCATGCCCGGGTCGACGGCGCTTTGTGTTCCACGCGCGCCTCAAAGAGTGTCAGCATAGTGACGGGGCCTGTAGAGGGCCAAAGCCTGCCGGGGTCGCGGGACCAAGGGATTACCGTGACCCCGGAACGTAAAGGGCTATTGAAGGACACCGCGGATTTTAGTCAGTACAAGTCTGACAGTCCCTCCCGCCCTGCCCTGGGTGGGAGGACTCATTTGATGATTTTACCACGATAAAAAAAAAACGTATTATCAGCAAAATACATACGCATAAAGTCACAAAACCCTATATATGTATATGTATCCTAAAACCACTTACCCACTTTATATTCCACCGCAAAACTATAAATAGGTAGGTAGTAAGTAATGATCTTGCTTTCACCAAACCAATGTAATTAATCAATTTACAAGTATCAACAACAAGAAATCACAGCAACTAACAACACAATTCTTAAAATAGAACTTATTTTAATTTAATGCATTAACAAACTTTCATCATGTTACTATTGTAAACATAAACAACAAATTATTAATTCGAATACTGCACAAACGGAGCGAAGGCGGTCGGCCGCAGTTCGGCAACCGAGACTTCAACCAATCACAATTTAGCTCTCTCACGCACTTACACCAATCGACTTCGCGCTGCGGCGCGTGGTAGCGCGCGGCAAAATTTGAATGCCGATCCGAACAAAGTTACAATCTCGGCCATGACCGAGAATCTCGGCTATAACTAGCCGAGAACCGAAACAAATTTCTCGGTTGGATTTGTAGCCGAGAATGCCGAGACCGAGACCCAGACCGAGATCTCGGTCGAGCCTTATCGTGAATTTCTCCTATGTCGTAGGTACGTTTAGAAAAACATAATAATTATATAGTCAGTTATTGTATTGGAAAATAATGAACAGACATTTTTTGTTTTTTTTAATCAATGAATATTAACTGACTAGCTTCCGCCCGCGACTCCATCCGCGCGGATGTCGGTCTTCGCGTGGATGGTTTATTTCTCCATTTTGAGTAACTCTGACAATGACATCTTATAGATATCTATTGGACCCAAATACGGCTAAGCCTATAATAATTAAGGAGATTCGCGGTTCTACAGAACAACGTCTATGAATAATACTGAAAAATAAGATTTTTTTCTACGTATGTTTCCAGGATAAAAAGTATCCCTTTTTATGCCCAGGATAATAAGGTATAATTATACCAAGTTTCGTCGAAATCGAACCGTTAGTTTTCACGTGATGCCTGCATATACAGACAGACAGAGAATTTTTTTTTTAATCACATATTTGGGTTTGGTATCGATCCAGCAACACCCCCCGCTATTTATTTTTTCAATATTTTCAATGTACAGAATTGACCCTTCTACAGATTTATTATATGTATAGATATAAAACGCTTCAAAATTCGGGAGTGCTTCAAAATTCGGCTTGTGACGTACCGACCGAAAACTTTTTTATATCCGTCAATTATGGTTTACGTCAAAAAAAAAATATGGGTCAAATATGCTCTCTTTGAAACATTTCTCTTTCGGACTTTTTAAAATAGCCTATTGCCGTTCCCTCCAGAATGAAAGAAAAACAATCAGAAACCACCTTTCTCTTGAAAGACTTTGACATTGAAGAAAGCGATTTAATATTTAGAGAGTACAGCAATTTAAAGCAGATAATTTCGATACCATGAGAGCTGGTACGAGGTGGCGCAGGACAAATATTTAAGGAAAAACTTGGGAGGCCAACCGTTGGACAGTGTGAGTGTGAGCTATATGGAAAAAAAATGCTCGATCAATGCTCGTCTATGGTCGCTCGGCTGTATGGGCTCAGCTCCCTTTGCCTGTCCCAAAGAGGGACGAAAAAAAACAAAAAGAAAATGTCTATGGTTGCGGTTGTGAAGTGCTTTGTTACAGGTTTTTCATTACAAGCACCTGACATTCTGACAGCAAACAGGATGACATTGACGTATGACGTCATGTTATGTTTAATCTCAGTAATTTATTAGTGCATCACTTTGTAAAGAATTGCTAACAAATTTTCGTTTTCGAGTATTTGAGACGCATTTAAACTTATTGATTAATTTGAACACACATCCGACAAGTACGCATCTTCTACTAGTGAAAATATAGAAGAGAAACAATGGCGAATATTCCTGGACCAGGGGCAGTGGCTTCAGCACCTGAAGATCTTCCACCACCTTACTCAGCTGTAGTGGGTAATCCACAATATGGGTTCGCAGTGCCTGCAGGCGAACCGCTTACAGCCGCAGCGGGGGCGTACCCGCACCCGCAGCCTAAGCATTTTACAGCACCGGGAGTTTACCCTCACCCCACCATCACAGTTACAAATACTCAGCCTCAAGCAGGTGACATGGCGCCGCCGCAGCCTCACGTGCCCGTGGGGATCGTCTTGCCGCCCGCAGTCGGAACTGAGCCAACTACAATTAGTTGCTTTAACTGTGGCAAAATTGTCACGACAAGGGTTACATACACAACAGCCTGGCATACCCACTTAGTGGCCGGATCCATATGTGTCATAACCATGTAAATATACTTTTATTATTCTTTTTTATTATTTATCATCATTTAACAAAAATATGACAGGTCTCTCACTAGCTGAGCTCATGCTAATTGGAGAATTATAGGCCGATTATGCTTATACATAATCAGCCTTTATGAATCTCACTGCTGGGACAGGTCTCTATTGTATTAGAGAGGGCAACCACTTCATCACCCCAATGTTGGTTGTTAGAAGTTAGAGGAAAAGTCCATAACCACATAAGGTTTTCCATCAATGATTTTATAGCAGTGGTGGTGAAATAAATTACTTAGTTTTCAACACCATAAAGTAATGCCTGTCTGGCTTCAAATCTATCCTACATCTGACAGACATGATCATCACTGCTCATTATAATAAAAAAAATGTCTCAAATTAATTTGGTGAACAATTTTTTTTGTATTAATTCATCACAATATTCACTGTTGTTTCTTTATGAAATGATACACTTTAAATAAACTGGAATATTGCAATCTGTTATGTAATTTTATGTTCTCATTACAATTTTAGTGACCTGTTGCTATTGACATTTATGGATTTTCATAATCCAGTTTAATTTTCTGTCAATTATTATTTTAACAATTCCAATTCGTTTGTTTCAGGGTTTGCTCTCTGTGTTGTCTTGGTCTCGTCCCGTACTGCTTCGATACCTTCAAGGATGCCGAGCACTATTGCCCCAATTGCAATACTTTCATCGGTAAAAGTAGCAAGTGCTAATTGGGTGAAAGCAATTCCATCATGCTGAGCTATTAAGATTGCAGTTTCAAAAAAAAATGCTAAGTGTAAAAAAAATATTGTAAGAAGCAATTATGGTGCCATCAAATCCACTAAAGAGCCATGTGTACGTAATTGCTAGTGTTTAAATTATTTATCTTTTTGATTCCTAAAGCTTGTGAAATCTCAACTATGTATGACTCATATAAAGATATATAATGGTTGATTCACAATTGCACGAAGTACTCCAGTACTGCACCTGCAGTGTTGTCTGTATAATTATGTTGATTGTCAATGCAACTATTTACTTACAGTACACAACAATGGTTTCGAATGCAGGTGAAGTTGTGTGTAATGAGCAATAAATAAATCCATTTACTCTTATGAATTTGAGTCAAATTAAAAAAATATACTTAACCCCTTTACGGAAAGTACTTTTTTTATTTGTATGACATCTAGGCCTTTGGAGACTTGTAGGTACAGGTGTGGCTTTGATGGTTATGCTTTAATTTACCACATCAGCTTGTTTTTTACACCTAATCCAGCTTCAGCCTATCTATTGCTATATCGTAACAGGCATAGTTCCACCAGTGACTGATTAGGTGTATGCGTCACAAACAATATGAAGATATTGAAACCATTTAAAAACTGCAAAATATAACATCATGACCTCTCTGTTATTTAAATTGGTTTTTATCACTATAGTTCATTTTGTTATCAGTTTTTTCTGTATAATTTAGTATATAATGTGTGTTTCACGTAATGTTTAAATGTGTCTGTTCAGTTGTTTGATGTGCATATTTGAGGAAAGATTACTTTTTACTGTGCCTACTTTTCTGAAATATGCACTTGAATAATTACTTCCGTAAAAATATTAACACTAAGATTGCAACAATTTTCGTCATTTATTGTTCACATCTTTATAAAATCCTGACATATTTTAATCTTAAGCTGGATCAGAATTTTTCTCTGCATGTTGCATTAAATTAATAGTCTAAGTAGGTACCTTTACTTATTGTGGTCGGAAAATCTTACATGTTCTAAAACTTATAAATGCATTCCATCTATTTTTAATATTTTAATTTAGTACTTAACAACCAGAAACTAAATTCTGTTAATGGAAATATAAAGATGAACAGTAGGTACCTAAACTGCAATTAACTCTTCTATTATTTGTTTTAAACACAGTTAACATTACGACTGAAATTAGACTGAATTATTATGATTGTGAAAACCAATATACCAGTACCTAATAATATTGTGTAGTTTCAGGAAAAGATTAAGAAATTAGTAAACGTTTTTTTATTGGTATGTTTATCACCACTGAGTTTTAAACGCAAAATAATTTAAGTAAATAAAGTAATCCATTTTTAAGGTGTAATGTTATAAAAACTATTGTAAATGTTCATTCACTGTTTACAGAATATATAAATATAAGGTATTTATACTGGGAAATTGTTTTTTAAGCACTGTACATTACTATCTTCTTTCATGACCCTTTTGTTAAGATGGTTTATCATCAAATGAACTCTCTTGCCCTGGTTCGTCGAAAGGACAGTCCCTTTCGCTAAGACATGGAAGACTCGTATTGACTAAAATCCCCGGCGTTCCTTCAATAGCCCTTACGTTCCAGGGTCACGGTAACCCGTCTAGACAGTCCCGCGACACTGGCAAGCGTTTGGCATTTTATAATTATGCTCAGATAGTACAGCGATATTCAGAGTGGGTACAGTAGAAAAACCGCCAAGGTTCAGCTAAATTATTTTTATTTGTAGCTATTAATTTTTTATAATACTGTAGCTACCACTCACAATAACACTTCAGTTATTCAGTAAGGAAACAGTGAACAAAACAACTCTGAAAAGAACTTTTCTGCAATCTGGAGAACCAGTATCATTTCTATATCCTACAATACTCCTCCAAAATACCAAAGGTACAAACATAGTGTAAAATACAAGATTTGATAAATAATGTAACTATTTTCATTCTATACATTTAATTATGTTTTGTTCATATTTAAATCGATGTTATATCTGTGTCTATAATTATATTTTGTAATTATTTTATTTGATACTAGTTACTAGCTGATGCCCGCTGCTTCGCTCACCTTTATGGCGTCATTCACATGTTACGAATGGACGGTACAGTTCAAACTTCAACGATATAATATCTACATAATGTGTGTATGAGAAAAATCGGACAAACTGTACAGTTTTTCTTAACGTGTGTAGCAGCCATTAGATAGAATTTGACCAGAATTCGGATCATACCATGGATCAGATCGTACATATGGCGCCATCTATTATCATAACAATGTTATTGTTTTCATTTTCGGGTAAAGTACTTTTTTTCGAAATAAAAGGTAGGTACCCTAAGTCCGTCTCTACACGTGACAACGTATACATTTATGAAAAAAAAACAGGACGATTGGTTCAGTGCTTGAGGTGAGAAAAAGTAACAAAGGAACTTACTTTCGTATTAAAATATTAGTTGATGTACATATGGTGGTCGACAAAATAGTAAAGATGTTACACATAAATACAAGGTATTTGGAGGATTTTCTGATACCTACCTACATTAAAAGTCTAGGAACCTCTGGTCCAGTAGTCCGCCGACAGCGACTAACAAACATGCATACCATCATTCGGTCCGGTCCATATCACGGTTCCGAGTTCGATTCCCAGGCAATAGCTACGCAGTCGAGATCCGTGTCCGGTCGCTTATCCCTTGTTTAAAGTGGGTTTGAAATATAACTGGCAAGAATGTGGATACAGTCGATACATACTAATATTAAGCAGTTACTGCTCTGTCACACAAAGCCTCGTAAGAGTGATTTTTGTTATTTTGTGATTCACGTTGTATAAGCTTATCACGAAGAAATTTACCTGCCCCCGTGCCCAAAGTGTTCTTATAATTTTTAAAACCTATGTATCCAGCTTATGCGTGAAGTTTCATTGAAATCGGTTCAGGTATCTCAAAAAATAAGGACTTCAAGTATTGAAAGACGAGCAATGAACCGCAAAATAACAACTTTCTAAAATATTCACGCTTGCACTTCCCAGAGGGCAAAACGTGCCTTACTAAATTTTGTTGAGATCATTTGTTTCGTCGGTTATGATTAATGTCGAATTAAGACTAATTCAGACTGAGAAATTCAAGATCTTGATTATAAATTCCGGAATTACCTAATAACTTTTTCTGTTTCTGTGAACTAGGGAACGTGGCACCTAGCTAGTTGCAGTCTAGCAAAATACCTAGGGTTGTTCTCATATTTGATGGTGCCTGAAATAATTATTCCCCCTTTTCTGTATTAAGGATTACCCTCATCTTTGAGTTGTTCCCGTTAATGACGGCGAATTATCGAGCGGGAACAGTCCTTATCTTTCCAATAATTTTATTTAAAAAATCTGAAGATTTCGGGTGAACTTTGCCGTTGCATCCGTCTCCTTCAACCTCCAAGCATACGCCTTTTCATGTGTCGCTGACCGACTTACTATGAATAGAATATACCTACTAATAATGTAGGCAGCGAATTGACTTAAAAATCCAATCCAATAATACTCTCGCTTCTGACGAGTTTCTTTTTTAGTACTTACTTACCTTAAAATAAACAAAAGATTGGCTAGTCGATTGGATGACTAATTTGAAAACAAAAAACATAGATATATAATCCATTCTTACCTAGGTACTAACATATCATATCTGAAAGATAAGATAGCAGCAGTCACTATAGATAACAAGGTAAATTTTTCGAGTGTAATCGTAATCAATACTGTATTCATGTAAGTAAAATATTTAAGTATCAGTACATTTTCCTATCATGGATATGAACAGTGGTGTGAATCCAGCTCAAAGTGATGTAGTCAGAATAGAGCATCAAGACGATAGAGAAGAAAAAGATGTATACCACAGGGAACCACCTCCAGCATACGAAGCGACGTACAACTATGTGCGACCTGTGCCACCTCCACCCGTGACTCATCCACCAATTACACAGCAACCAATTACTAATGAGTCAAGAAGTCGAACTATTATCGTACACATGCCACTGAAGCATTCCCCGACGCTCTTCAACTGCCCTAAGTGTGATGAAAGAATTGTAACTAATGTTACATATGCTAGTACAAACAAAACTCACATGCTAGCTGGCTTTGTTTGTGGAATTTCTTGGTAAGTTGTATTGTCATAAATAATAACTTGTTTTGACTGTAGTCCTACAATACAAACAAAATGTAGTCTTTAAAAACTGTATGTATAAACTACATACATACATAAACTTACGCCTTCCTCCCATGGGGGTAGTCAGAAACTACAGAGTGCCCTCTGCTATGATAAGCTACAGTAAGCAAGAATCAAGATTAAATATTCTATTGTTTTTTTTTTCAGTTGGTGCTGTCTTTGTTGTTTGGCTGCAATACCATACCTCACAAAAATATTCAAGGAGGCCCAGCACCACTGTCCAAACTGCAAAGCATTGTTAGGTTCTTATTCAAAGTTCTGAACTGAAATGTTATACTCACAAATTGTAACTAGATAACATACTTTCCTTTTTCCCAGTATAGGTACTATGCAACAAAGTTAAGTGTGAAAACGTCAATGATCTCCGACTGTCACATAAAAATTATGTTTTTCAAAAAAATACTTACCTAGTTACTTGCAAATAATACAATATGGTCCCATGACACCTTCACAGGTAATTTTGTCACTTAGTACCTCAATACACACCTAATTATATTTTTATTGGATGTATAATTAATTTCAGTTTCAGGAATAGGAAGAAATTAAAATAACTTTAATTAATTATCTTAATCCTTATATAATCATGACATTCACTTTGGACAATTTGGGTATTGTTTATGCTAAATTTAAATTTAGAATAATAACAGTATGAAAAAGAGGTCCATTGCTTTTATTGTTTGGGTAGATTTTGCTATCCTGTTGATGCAATTTGACAAATGGCTTCTTCATGTTATTACTTCCAGGGCGCAGTACTTCTTCATGAGAGTTCCTTGATGATTTTTTATAGCAAAAACATTGATTCTTCTTTTTTACATTATGTGCTTCCCAGGTACTTTCTTATCCATATAGCATCTGGAATTTAAAAATGAGTTGTCTTATCATCTGTACTAATATTATAAAGCCGAAGTTTGTTTGGTTGAACATAGAGACTACTGGTTTAAACTGAAAAAATATTTTTGTGTTGGATAGTCCATTTATCAAGGCTATAGGCTATATAACACCACTCTGACCAATAGGATCTAAGCAGAGGGCGAAACCGCGGGAGAAAGCTAGTAAAGAATATAAATATTTTGATGTGTCATTCCCATGCTATTTGTTAAGTTTTTACAATTGTATTCAACACCTAGTATTTATTTGTAAAAATAATTGTAAATAATGAACATTTTTATTATATATCTTAACCTAAAGACTATTGTTTCATTATGGAAAAACCCCAAACTAAGAATAATTGCAACTCATCAGTGTTGGTTACAGGACAACAAGCCATTTGAGACATGTGGTGTCAGCTAACCATTATAAAACTACATAATTCTGCTTTACCTATTATACAGAATGACTTTTTAAAGTTGGCCAACAGGGGGAGATCTGTATCCATATGAGATACTGGAAGTGGTTGTTAGGAAACTTTAGCTCACTGTTGATGATTTGGTGACAATTTTGTCATATTTATTTGTTTGTCAAATGCGAGGTGCTTATTAGAACAAGTCATAATTATAGGCTGTCTCCTGTGAAGATCATTACACTGTGTTTGAAGAAAAAAATGGTGTCATTAGAAACTGAGCTCTGGTTAGAACAGAAGAGTACTACTACTTAGAGTGGGAGGACTTGATGATTTTGTCCTCAGAAAAAGGGAATCTTAAGGACATTGAGGGCAATGTAGTTCATACTGGATAAAAAAAACTAGCATACCAAGTTCTAAAACATAACCTCTCAAGGAAATTATTTATATTTCAGAAACTTTTGGCCTGTACAATAATATTTTTTATGCAATCAATGAACGAAAAATAATTCAGGTCTTTCAAAAAGCTTGAATACATACCTCAAAAGTGCAATTCGAACAATTAACTGTTGTATGGAACTTGCAGCCTGAAACAATCTGATGCAATTTTCCATTTTCCGTCGACAGCAACTATCACAAATGTCTGTTGAAAGGGTTTCTTGCTTTCATCATTTTGGTATGTTACATCTCCACAAGCTTGAATCAGATATGTCAACTTGTTTGATACCAGATTCTCAGATATAGGTTGAGCATCTAAAGTCTTTAGCACATGATTACTTGCTGGCAAATCCATCAGGAACTTCTGAATCTTGTCATTCCCGTTAATTCCGTTGCCATTCCAAACTAGCAGGCCAGTGTCCAAGTATAGTTTTGATGACAAATGCCGATTATTATCTACCTGCTTATAAAATATTTTGGTAAATTCTTCAGCAGTTTCGCAGGCATTGTCAATATTTTTTATAGCCGCCTCTGACATTTTAATAGTGACTAAATTAATCACAGGGTAAATTAATAAACACGCAAAGTTTTGTTTCACAACAACATGCAATGGACTTGACAAAATTGTGACAGACCATTGCGTTTGACAGACAGTCACAGTCAGTTTTTTTTATAATATTTCTGGCATGGCTTCAGGGTATTTGTGCCACAGTCATAGTGATTTGTTGGGTCACAGAACATGATAAGTTCTTTTTCAATCAAAGTGGGAAGTACTAACTATTGTATAAAAACAACAAGAGCAGATTAATTAAATTAATCATGCTCCCAGAGGATCGCGGGTACTATCATCATCCCATGGTTTTATAGTTTGAAAAACGTGCCAACAGAGTTAGCTCTACAATAAAAAAAAACTATTTTTTATGAAATGTATAGCTAATAAGACCTATATGTATTATATTCTCAAGCTAAAGTCCGTTGATAAACATAATTAACGACATAACGAAATCAACGACAAATAGTTTGAAATTGTTTTTTTTCTGTAATATAGGGTCACGGTTACCTTAGAACAGTGTTCCGCAAACTTTTTGTGTTCAAAGTACACCTAGGAAAACGAAAAAAAATTGAGGTACACCACAAATTAATCAACTTTTATTATTAATCAACAAAATTATTAAACTTTAAATTTCAGAAAAGGTATTTAATGCGAAACATGAGACTGTTTAATTGAGCATAGACGGTCTAAATTTTTCTTACTAAAAATAATTTTATAAAATAACCTTATTTTTCCACGGCACACCAACTAATGATCACGGTACACCAGTGTGCCGCGGCACACACTTTGCGGAACACTGCCTTAGAAGACAGTGCCGCGACCATCTGGTAACCATGACGCTGGAACAGCTATTGAAGGAACACTGTGGAATTTAGTTAGTCAAAGTCTGGCATAGCAATGGGCGGGACGACTCAATTGATGATTTTACCACGCTTACTTCTCGCTTCTCTCCAGTCAGGTCCGCATTTTTGTGTTTGGGTAATATCGGAGAAGTCTTGTGTCATTTTTTCAACGTGATTGAAACACCTACCCCAAAAATTTCAGCCAGCTCTCAGACAAAAGACGAAGCAATGAAGAAAATAATAAAAGCAAGAAATTAGGAAATAGTTTATTTGATGTCTTTCTATTATCATACAAAGTGGCTTACGTATTATACAATTAGATTTAATAATATAACTATTCCTATAATAGGTGACCCTTCGCATCCACGGATTCGACTGCTGCGATTTCTATAAATACCGCGGCTCGGGATGCTTACTCATACATACATTTTATAAATAGACGTCAATATAATATTATGGTCGAATAGTTTAGATCACTTAGCCGGCATCACAACAAATATTGTTAAGAAGAAGTTCATAGTTAAAATGAAAACGCAGAACAAACCGTTCGTGGATAAGGGCGTTCTACTATATATTCAGAACATTTGACACAATCCACATGCGTCGTACTCTATTGAAATAATAAAAAATAACATAAAAATAACTTCAAACTAGATCTTATCTTTAACAAGCATTTGATTTATTTATTACTAAAAATAAAACAGTCAGCATTTTAAATTCAAATCTTACCCTAAGGCACTGACAAAATGATTATGCGCTAGATAAGAAAAATTATTTATAAATAATATTATAATTCTAAAGAGTAAATAACATTCCTTAAAATTATTAAGAAGAGAAGATAGTTAATTCGGCAAATTAGAAATAGGATACCAGAATTAGTTAAATGGGAATTTTATCCATAATACAATCGCACGTCACAATAATTATATTTGTTGCCATAATTTACACTTCATTTAAAATATTTTTTTTTAAGTTAACTAAGTAAAATAAAATATAAATTTTCAAGATCATCAATATTGCTCAATTGCCACAACGAATTGATTTTATTTCACATCACAATTATGTATTTACTAGTAAATATTTAAATAATATCTTTTGATCAGGCAGGTAAATACAATGATTGCAAGTATCGATGATTGTATCCGATACTAACTAGTTCAAGTATGCAGTTCCTACTTACTAGTTATAATATAAAAGTATCGTATTGCCTATACAGTCCCAAAAATCACTAATACAATTTGTTAGGAATCTAGGTCTCGCAAAATAATATAAATTGTAATAATTTAATTTTAAAATAAATTTGTACGTGTCATTAATCCTCTTAGTCAATAAGAATAATAAATTGTTGCAACACATTTTTATAGGTCTACGTGACACAGTGTTTTATAACAGTTTTATGACAGCTTTCTCAAGATTTCTTTGTAGTGGCGTAGCTGCCCTGTGTAAAAATTTTTAGGGGTTTTTTAATCAAAGTGCAACAAAGCCTAAAAAAAGTGGTAATGGTTATGCAGAATAAACAAATAGCATTCTGACTCGAATAGCTTTTGCTGTTACTGACATACAGTAAGGGAATGTAAAAGTAAGCTAGAAAATGAAGAGTTCTGATTGTGGGTCATATAGGAAAAGAGCACTTTGAAGAGCGAACAAAGCGAGGTAGAGGCGATCTTGAGTGCAATAAGTCTTCATTGAAAGACGCGCTTACAATTAGGATTACATTTACTCCACACGTCGGGGGCCCCATACCATTGTTATTGTTGTTACAGCGGTAGCTACGCCTGTGATCATTTCAATAGTAAACTGTACTATTGTTTACGTTTCCAGTGTTGATCGGCAAATCTATTAAATTTCTACTCTGCCACTTCCTAATAGACTATATTAATTAAGGCGGCATGAATATAAATGTATCTGTGATGCGATTTGTTTTTTAGAACCTTCACTGCTGCCAAAATAATATGCTGCCTGGTCAACACTACGCAATAACAAGTGAAATGTTAAATTAAAATAAATGTAAAATAAACTTATAATTGCATTTTTAAATTGAGAAGTGCATAAGAGTACGCTTATTCATTATTTAATGTAAAGTACCTACCAAAACATAAACGTTAACATTACTCGGTGCAATTTAGATCAAGTTGCAAAACTATTTGAATGGACGATATTGCGATGTATGCTGTCGAGTATGATCAACGCTGATACTTTACATTCAGAACATTAGTTTGCGAGTCCCTTATAATATAATTACCAATATCGTTGAATAGTAACATACATCTGAGCGGCAGCGCGACGGTGGCGTCTGCGCATCTATGTTACCTGTGCGCGAGTGCACGCACTGGGCAGGAATGACACCTTGATACTACGTCGCAAACGCTTGCCTCTTGTTATTTTTCTTCGAGCCCCACCTGCGTGTAACATTCGAGAAGTGTGATAAAAAAGCTTTGACTTTTAAGTAATAATTGCAACAACTTTTAACTGATAACAATGATAACAAAATAAGATTTTAAAATTATTTTCGTGCAAATAAAAATAATATTTACCTGTAACGGTCCATTGCTGACGTCCAAGTTGTGTTTGTCAGACAAACCGGCCATAAGTCTTTCCTGTAAGCAGCAACAAGTAAAAATCATTCAATATTTTCAAAGAAAATAATATGAAACTAAATATTTATTTATATTGTCTGCTCTCCTTATTTTTTACTTAATGGTTAACATAATTATGTATAACAAACCTCAGCACTGCGTTCTGCATCGGCAAAAGTGTGGTTGTGAACGGAGGATTTTGCCTGACGCAGCTCATCTTGTAACGAGTCGATTTTATTTTGCATCTGTGGGAAATGCAATGAATCTTGAATATATTTTTAATACAAAATTCATACCAACACCACCGTATGCGCATTAACATTGTTGGACAATCATAAAAAAGTAAAAACAGAATATTCATCTAAACAAGTATTGAAAAGGACCCACTGCCAATAGAGAAAATCTTATTTAAAAAACCTGATTTAATTTTTACAAGTAAAACATCTCCTACATTCACGTTTATTAAGTAAAGCAGTTGTAGGAGGAGTAGATCATGAATATTAACAAGAAGCACTTTTGTTTTCGTTATAAATAATTCATAAAACAAAAGAAATACTGTAATTAAACAATGTATTTAATTTTGTAATGATAATGTAAATCCTAAGTAATATTTTATTACGACTATTCTTTGTTTTACTTTGGTTGTAGATACACCTGTTTAACGCAGTTACCATAAAATACCGTTAAAAATATTAATATTCATAAGATCATAATTATAACGTAGTAATACAAATAAAAGATGTCACGCTTCGGCTGTGGCCTGGACATAAGAACACAAAAGCACACAGAGTGCGAACACAACGATCACTGTCATCAGTTAAGTACCTCCTCTACGATCGCAGGCAATGACTTTTCTATGCAGGAGTATGCGAACGCCAAAGGTTCCTACGTAAAATAGTAAATTGAAATTATGTTACGTATCAGTACAAACAACTAGCATAGCTATATTCAAGGCAATGGCAATGAGAGGAAACCGGATGGCAAGTGGAAATCTAGGCTTCGAAGTGGTACAGTGCCCCTTGTATCAACAGAATTGACCTCAAATGCGATTGGGAAAAAAATTGGAATGATTTTCAATAAACCACAGAGCAAAATTTTGTCATTATTTAGTCCATTGAAATGTTACATTTTTCTAGGCTTTAGCTTTCATTTCTTGTTCTCGGAGGACACAGTTTTATTTTTTAATCTAATCTATTTTTTAATCATGCTGACTGGTTGGTCGTAACCATTGCCCAGCAGTCGTTCTCTTAAAAACAGGGGGTGCAGATGGTTCTTATCTCGCAAACTATTGGACGCATAGAAAATTTGTAGATGTTTTTTATAACAAATTTATTCTATACAGAATCGGTGTCCTGGCATTTTTCATAGAACCACAAATATAAAAAAGCTGTAAACGGGATAAATGCAATCACAAAATGTCACTTTTAGGACTTTAAAGACACAATTATTATTTATTGTAATTAATTCATGAATGTATAATCAAAAAATATCTTTAGTGTTTCATATATTAGCCTCGGATATCGCTCATAAGCATACACAAATATTTTTTTAAAGTTAATACCGAAATATAACAGAGATAGCTAAATACCTGCAACACGGTACGTTGCCTGAGATCATCTAGTTCTCGTTGCTTTTCAGCCAACTGTTGGGCCCACCGTTGCTCCTCTAACGTTACATTCTGCTGTAGGCGGCTTAACACTCCTTCCTGTTTCATACGAAATAGATTAGCACCAGTTTTTCAGTGAATTAAAGATTATTTGTGAAGCGCGCTGAGATTACACAACTTACAGTATCTTCAATGATCCTTTTGTACTTCTCGACAAGAGTTTGTGACTGTTCATTCTGTTGGATCAAGTCCTTGAGCCGCTCGTCGTTGTCGACGGCAGGGGCGGGGGCGGGAGCAGGAGTGGGAGCGGGTGCGGGTGCGGAGGCGGGTGCGCGCGCCAGCTGGGCGGCCAGGTTGCGCGCGAAGGCCTGCAGCCAGTCGTGGCCGGCGCCGGCGCCCGGTGCGGCTGCAGGACACGCTTCACGCAGCACATTCGCCACTTCGTTGTACTGTGCTTCTTGTGCTTTGGCGATGGCTTCCTGTAGCAACAAGCATCACAGTTGCAAAGTTTTATAATAGAATGCTTTCAATATTTAAGTTATAATTATTGGGTGTCCCGTTGTTTTGAAGATAGAATTTCGTTTAGTTGAAAATGTTCCATAAATTATTTGGTCATTATTTTTCTATTTCGAATCTTATTGTTTCGACGACTATTTCCATTCCATTTAATGAAACATATTGCACAGAAACACAATTATTCAATTAATTTCAGTAACATTATTTTTAACAAACTACCCAAACAGTAGCATTATTTCTAACGAATTAATTGGTTCTTTTGTGTATTCTGCCATGGTTAAAAAAGGCACAATAGAATTTAGGATGCAAGAGCGGCATCCCAACTGGTATAGGTCAGTTTAGAATGGGATGGCGGGGTCTGAAAGAACAACCACCTAAAGAAGGAGCTCCGTCAAGCTAAATTTATTTTTCACCTCACACGCTCGGAAAGATTCTATTTCTTATTCATAATTAGAGCGCAAAACTCAATTCTGGATTTCAAAATTTGAACACGTCTTGTATTCAATTATTTTCTACACTGACAAACGAGCGGGCCCCTCTGCATTTCCTCGCTGTAGTGAGGTGAAAAGTTGTGTGTTGCACTTGGCAGCAGTTATTCTGCGTCGCGTACCTTTGAAAACTTCGCTACGCTCAGTTTTCAATTCAAGTACTCGCGCCAAAAAACAACTTTGCAGCATTGCATAAGAAATAACAAAAACTTGAAAACATACTACCTAAGTATTATTTTTTATAATTTTAAAATTATTTTGTAATACTATCTATTATAATGTAGTAGTTAATACCTAAACTGAAATAAAAGTATCTTGTGATTGTAACTACAATGTACGAGTACAAGGGTTTTTTTTGCATTTAGTTTTTTTTTATTTCCTTGCTGAGGTAGGATGCAAAGTTACGTGTTGGTAAAGTACTCGGTCATCAAAATTGAGCACGGGGTTAAAAAGCAACTTTGCACTCTTGTATAACAAATGACTACCTATTTACGCGTATTTTTTCGTAAGCTGGCCAGCATATATTGCTAGCTATATATTTTAAACTGCTACCGCTTCTAACAAGCTACAAAGAATACAAAGACTGGCCTGCATGGCGACAACAGGATGTATGAGGACTACGCCTACTGCAGCTCTGGAAGCAATGCTGGGCCTCCCTCCTCTCCACCTGTTCATACAGCAAGAAGCGACATTGGCGGCGGTCCGTCTCGAAACAATACAACTCTGGGGTAAGAGAGAGTCACAACACACCTCGGTATTACAGGGACTTTATGAGGAATTTCCCATGGCAAAGGCCATAAAAGACCGGGTACCCAAACAATTTATCTTTGATAAGAAATACAAAATCCAGCTCCATGAGGACCACCGATGCGAGGGGCTGACCCCGGCGGAGCTACGGATCTTCACGGACGGATCTAAAACAGGTAGCGGCACTGGTGCTGGAGTCTTCTCAGAAGACCTCAACATCCGCATTGCCAGATCACTGGGGGTCCACAACACAGTCTTCCAGGCAGAATGCATGGGCATTATCCTGGCGGCGGCAGCGATTGCAGCCAGAGGGGTGAAGGACCACTCAATTCGTATACTATCAGACAGCATGGCCGTTTTGCTGGCACTTGACAGCCACACGGTTAACTCTGGTCTAATATACGAGTGCCACCAGAACCTAAACCAGGTAGGTGAGCATAACAACATAACTATTCAGTGGATCAAAGGACACAGCGACTCCCGAGGCAACGATGCAGCGGATGAACTCGCTCGAAGGGGATCTGGCTTGACGGCGGTGGGACCCGAACCAATAGTGCCACTCCCCTTCGGCTACATACGTACTCTAGTCAGGGAACGCACAGGTAACTTACATCGTTGCCTGTGGCAGGATCAGGCGGAGTGCAGACAGGCCAAGGAGGCGCTACCCGCCATCAATGGCCGCTTCACCAAACTCGTGCTCAGGTTAACCAAACAGCAGATACGAACAATCACAGCCGTCCTGACAGGACACGGCTCCTTTAATAAACACCTCTTTGTCCTAGGTATCACAGACAGCCCCCTGTGCAGAGCCTGTATGGCGGCGGACGAGACAGCAGGTCATGTGCTCCTACACTGCCCTGAAATTGCTTCATACAGGGCAAAGTACTTCGGTAACCCAGGTACTCTCCACGAGATCGTCGGCAACACGAAGGCGCTGCTGGCTTTCCTCGGGGAGCTGGGGTGGATCGAATAACTTCTTTCCCACCCGCACGCAAAATACGCGCATTTGACGTGGAGTTGCGGATACCAGCCCGTTATACAATACAATACAATACAATATTTTAAACTTTCTCGCTGTAATAATACCATGGAGAAACACACCAATATTCGTTGAAAACGATTCTACAGTTTGTTAAATAAAATAATATTATAATAAAAACAATTGAATTGTGATTCTGAGAAATTATTTTTATACATATTGATTATTCTACGAAATGATAATGTGAGTAAAATTGTATGTAGAACGAAATTCTATTCAATTATTGGCTATGAAACAACGCACAACAACTTTTGGTATAAGTAATTGATATCGGTATATAGTTTTATATTGTATCCAAGAATTCACAGAACATACATGAATTGGTTATTTAATATTTGAAACTACAGTAAGTGCAAAAATTAAACATGTTAGCAACAAATATAAACAACAAAGCGAAGCCGGCCGAAGAAAGTACATGCGAGTGTACACGGTAACATTGCACATAGGTCGCCTGGTGTATGTACTGTAGATAAAGCGGGCACTTACGCGCAGTGAGTCTTGGGCCGGCATCGCACTTGCCGCTTTCGTCTGAAGGGCCTTTTCGGCTGATTGTAACGCCTCCATTACTTTCCAGTTTTTAGTTCGCAATTCCTATGCAGGACGAGTCAAGTAACTCATTAATTAGGTTAAAATATTAAGATAAAATAGATTCAAACAGGATATTTTTGTTTTAGGATAAAAATCATGCATTTTTAGTTTAAGACTAAACAAATGTTGAGTAGAAGAAAAGAAGCACGATTCCAAAATCGTGTGTGGTGAAAAAGTGTAAGGCCAATCATAAGAAGCAGATTTGTAGGTGATGGTCAAGACAAAATCAATTTACATTTAACGTAATCGATTAATTTGCGTTAATTTATGAAAATAGTTGCAAGTGGTCTACGTTCGCTTAATGTATGTGTGTCGTATGAGTAGCTGTGCTCACATTGTTCTTGTCCTGGTAGGTGCGCAGTTGTTCCTGCAGGCGCGCGGCCTGTTCGCGCAGCTCGCGCGACCCGCGCTGCGCCGTGGCCAGCTCGTCGCGCAGGGACTCCACGATGCTCTCAACCTTCGCCAGCTCTGCAGCCTGATAATCATACACAGCCATGTTTAATTTCATCAAATATTCAATCAACTTAGCTACTTGAACATAAATATACTTCATTGAAAAAAAAATCGTTTATCTGTGAACAACTAGTTTACGAACTAGTTTGCGATTTCATTTCGCAATATAAAAATCGCAACGATTTATTCTCGTAGGGCGCGCATAGCCTAAAGCCCGTATTACAGAACGCACCTCAATACTCAAGCGTTACTTAAAACTAGATTTAACCAATCGAATGGCTTGAATCTAGTTTTAAGTAATGCTTGAGTATTGAGTGACGTTCTGTATACGGGCTTAAGTATTATAAGATAGCTATGAAATAACTCGATAAAATCTTTACAGTACTAAAGAGTACTAAAATAATTTGAATACCAACCTTAAGTTGATCATTGGAGGGCAGTCCATTTTGTGCGGGCGCTGCTTTTAACTGTTTAATTTCAGCTAGTTCAGTCTCTCGTGCGGCCAGCTGTTCACGCAGCGCCGCGATTTCGTTTGACAACTAAACAAACACACATAGCAGTTAAATAAGTAAGTAGATAAGAAAGGCATTGACAAGGTCACAGGCTAATGAACCGCTTGTAATGTAACCAGCGGCGACAAAATCAAACATTAAGGTACGAGTAGTGATATTTTCAGAAAGCAGGCACCAAAGCTAAAAACTTGAATCAATAGGTACGATTATTAGACAATATATTGGATGAATGTCTGATCCTAAAGTTCTACTACTACTAAACTAGACGCAATTATTATAATACAAAACTGTAATAATAAACATGAAATCACTCGATAGCGATATCAAGTTGGGGTTTCGTCAAAACTCGTTTAAAAAATAGTTTATAGAAATGAACGTAGCTAACTTGATTGTTATTTACCTGTTGTTTTTGTTTCTCAGCTTCCTCCTTTAGTATTTCAACATTGCTCTCTGCAGCCTGGGCACGGCTCGCCATTCTCTGCACTTCGTTTTGAAGCTCTGCCATGGCTGAAAACATTGTCATTTGGTTATCTCTTTCATTGTACCTATTATAATAAAATGAATAGACAAATTAGCGGAAATATCATGAGCACACAAAGCTGCACCGTAAGGTCATTGTTTAGGTTTATATTAGTCCCATTAATGTAGGTTGTTGGTTCACCTGCGAGTCGTTCCTGCGCCTGCCGCAGCTCCTGCGCCGCTCGCTGCTCGCCCAGCGCGGCACACTGCCGCTGCTGCTCCAGCTCGCTGCACGCGCGGTTGGCGTCCTGCACAACAATCTACACGTGAATCATGCCGCACTACTGGGAACCCACATTGATGATAACTCGCACAAATTATAATACTAGTGGTGATATTAATTACAAGGAATCAGCTGTAATTTACAGATTTCCAAGAATTGGCCGAGCCGCATGTCGTGGTTTCCTAGCTAGATGATTGTTACTGGTGTCTACTAGTGTGTTTGTAAACGCAATTTTTTAAATGGCGACATTTTTCTGTTTAGTGTGTTACTATACTGTATTCCGATGAGACGACCGCTTTCATGCGTAGTTGTGGAACTTGCAACTAGTGCAGTAGTAACGCGTGACTAGTTCGTTGTACAGGTACCTGCAGCTGCTGCGCCAGGTCGGCGGCGTGCTGCTGCGCCATGGCGCAGGCCTCGCGCGCGCCGGCCGCGTCCATGCGCAGCTGCGCCGCCTCCAGCGCATGCGCGTTGAGATCCGCCTGCAGCGCCGACAGCTGCCCCAACAACGTTGCCTCCGCCTGCACACACACATACACATAGTAACTATTTACGCCAACTTCACTATTACTGAAGCCCTGAAATAAAGTGTGTGGCTCACATCGGACAGTCTCTGGATGTGCAGCTCCATCTGAACGCGTGCGGCCTGCGCCTCGCCCTCCACGCCCAGTTTCGACTGCAGCTAAAACAAGTACAAGAGAGTATTACATCCTGAACAACACAAGTTCCTACATAGTATAATACATAATATTTGATAACAGGTTGATATTGGTTACCATGAGCTTCTCCTGCTGCAGCTGGTGGTTGTCGTCCAGCACTCGCTGCAGCCGCGCCTGCTGCGCGTGCAGCTCTGCGCGCGCCGCGGCCGCCGCCTGCTCGGCCGCGCGCGCCGCACCACCAGCGCGCAACCTCTCTGCGTTCAGTGTACCCCTGATAGACGTGCAAAATACAATAACATATAATTACAATTTATGTGAACGTTAATAGTTATTGAGTTAGTTTAGTTAATGAGTCGCAGTTATTGACAAATGGGTGTCAATAACTGCGACTCGCGTTCCTAGTTAAATGACCCCGGGGCCGTTCAAGTATTACGTAAACAGATTTATTACAACGATTTACCCCCCTATCCCCCTTGTCAGCAAAAGTATGCAAAGCTCTTACCCCCTCCCCCCATGCTTACGTAAACATTTTTCAATTAATGTATTGTTTTTGCCTAAACGCATGCATTATTTGCGGGAATCCCCGAAAATGCATTTCGTTTTCAAGCAAAGACAATGTGAGGATTGCCATGCGTGTAAAAAAGTAAATTACTACTGATGACGTTATCATCATCTAGATTCCCCTACCCTGTCATGCAAAATAATCAAACCAAAGTCCCCCCGCCCCCCCATAGTGCTTACGTAATACTTGAACGCCCCCCCCCCCCCCCCCTTCAGAGCAAACGGTCATCCGAAAAACTTGCACTTAAGTTAAATAATTGTAAAGTCAAATCTAAAGTCATTCAAAAATAACCTGACAATTTAATATATGCTGAACAAGACAATACGATACTCATTTTATACTGTCGCTTTTAAGTGTCATTGTGTATCATTGGAAAAAGACTATGATTTAATATATAATAGTTCATTACAGTCAAGAAAAACTACACTATTTTATATTACCATAATCGCAATTATACAGGACGAGAGTAAGTAATCTAACAAAGAGAAGATACAATACAAGCCACCTCTTAATAAGGCACTGCAGCACAGGGTAATAGGATGAGTGTTGAAATAAGATGCTAGTTTGACCACATTGCGGACTATTAAAAACAATCACACAAATTTTAATACCCCAAAGTAATCAGACATGTATACAACTTGCATGAAATTGTGTGTTTTTAGTGTTTACTTAATACGAGAATCACAAAAAAGCCATTTTTTTCTGGTTTAACAGTATTATGTACAAATAACCTTCGTATCCAATGATTTTTTTATTTTTACCTGAGTTCCTTAAGTTTAGCGTGCAGAGCCTGAGAGGCCTCGATCTCGTCAGCGAGAGCTTTCTCCTTGTCGGCCAACTGCTTCTTCAACTTCTGAATGGGGTCATTGGGGCCCTAAGAAAAACATAATTATTACAAATATGTTTTTCAATGAGCACAATAGCAATCTGAAAGAATACATACTTTGTCAAATCCTTTTCAAAAACGACAATGGCAACATGTTATTTTAGAAATGAATTCCAATAACTAAAGTACATCCGTCAAGGTAAAATAAAAGTTAATGCAAGTCAGTTCCAGCGGCTGTGATTACGTGCGCGAGCGGCAATACGATAGTTCCGGGCATAAGACCTGCATATTATTCACACAATGGCTGAGCGACGACGAGGCAATTTAAGTAAGTGCCTGTCTCGTCACCTCATATCTACATTGTATCGGAATAGTGTAAAATCATTATATAACTTTCTATTTCACCATTTGAACCATGCAATGAGATAAAAACTCAATCATACTATTTGTTAATATTATGTGAATTGTTTGACCTTTATTCTCTTTGCCTCCTAAATAGAGATAATCATTGACTTATCACTACAATACGTTAGGTCATCACATCTGACTTTAGTCATTATTTATGGCGTTGAACAATTTTAATCTTTACTGACGTATAAGTTTTTTCTTAAGTATTGCAGCTGAAAGTTAGCGTACATCCAACAACTGAACTAGAAATTGAAAGCATAAGGTTATGGTTTCTTCGACGGCCGACTAATCTACCAACACAGGTTTTTTTTGTGACAATTGCCAGTATTTTCGTCCCCTACTTCATCAACATCACAATGCTTGTAATCCTCGAAGGGTTATGCAGATGGATACCTAATTTGTACACCCACATTTCGTCAGTTATATTTAATCATAAGATGAAGAAAATCAATTAACATGACACAACAATAGTTGTCGTTTTGGAGAGTAAGCAACTCGTTTTTTGAACGTTGAATATATGTTTGTGTAGTGTCTTTTCTTATTGTATAAATTTATCTAAATGTTAATTTGTGTTGAATAGCATGTAACATGTTATAAAGAGGGCGAGCCAATTGCCATCAATTGGACACAAATAAGGATTCCATGACTGCTACTGAAAAATTCTTCAGGAACTTCCAATAACCGTGCGCGATCCGGGAATAGAACGGTATCGAAAACAAAACGGTAACCCCCCCCCCATTTTTAAGTGATGACTTGTAGTACATACCTCGGTCCACTCGGAGTGCTCGGGCAGCGGGTCGTGGTGCTTGTTGAGCAGCGCGTCCGTGAGAATCTGTATCTCTGTGCGGGACAGAGGCGCATCGCGCACCACGCGCACCAGCTCACCCACGTTCACGCCGCCGCTGTCGCCCGCTATTGACCACAACGTTGCGTCACTATTGGGTTAATCTACGTAATACGCCCTAGCTGTCAAAATACCCGTCAATCTAGCACTCAAACTAACGCTCGGAAAAACATGCGAGTGTGGCCGCTGTTGGCGTACAACATAACCAAGAGGGCCATATTGTGCTACTACTGATAGCTTATTCAATAGCGCCTAACACCTACAGGGGTGGGTCAGGCCAATGGGTACTCAGGTCACATGCCTAGGGCCCCGAAAACCTATATAAGTATATGCGGAGACTTCCAAAGAAAACCTATCTTATCCCAGAAGGCTTCTAAAAAATATCTGAGTCTCTTTTTATCTTACATTCCTATAATTCTCTTTATTTTTTGCGTAAGTCAATAGTTATGTTTATTTCTATAAAAACAGTCAAAAGGAAACTTAAGGCCAAAATGGGGCGCTATTAAAATCGAGACACTTGGCATTTGTATGGTTCTTTTGCATCAGGCACTAGCCCCATATTCCAATCTGCCCAAGGCCATTTGGATTGGACATTTTGGGACTTTGAAATTTTGAGACTTAGACTTTTTGTAAGCTTAACACTCACCCATAAGCGAGAGTACATTAGGTTCAGGTTTCTTCTTCTTGTTCTTAGGTGGCGGGGTGGAGGCCGGCGGAGGCGCGTTGGCCAGCGCCTGCCGCAGCAGCTTGTCGGTGGTCAGCTCGCTGGGCTGCGGCGCGTTCAGCGGCGGCACCACCTCCTCGCGGACTACCTCCGCCACTTCCTCCACTGGCTTCTTCTCTGTCTTCTTGCCTAAAGTTTACCGACATTATAGAGGCTCACCTTTCTTCATAATTTAATATACCTTAGGTAACAAAATTCTTCAAATATAAAGCTTTCTAATTTAAAGTTAAGCCCGGTTTTACTATATTTATATTATAAAATGAATATTATATGCACCCTTGCGCTGTTCCTTCGCTGCTTCACCACTATTATGGCGCTCACGAGTTACTTCTTCTTTAACGACTTCAACTGGCGCAGGGGGCTTGGCAATTATCTTGGCACTCTTGGCAGCCTTCGCGGGTTTGTTATCCTTCTTCTCCACCACTTCTTCCACTTTCTCTGGAGCCTAAAAAGTATTTAATATTAAGCTATCGTATTGGTTAACTTATAATCGAATGGCATGCTATTATCAGAACATAGGTACATACAAATTATTGTTACTTTATATGGAATCATGCTTACAAACGCGTGCATCGATAGTGATATGTGATAGACTTACAATGAAGGCACGACACAACATAAAACAGTAATACAAAGACGGAGCCGAGACTATATGACTCTGACACGTGTTTAATGATGTAAATAATGGAAACGAGATGCACACATGACTGCAACTAAGACTGCAGTTCAATGATAGTTAGTACTAAAGCACATGCCAACTAAGTTGGAATTTCTAAATAAATCATTACTAGTTAAAAATATTAATAAAATCTAATCATAATGAAAAATCTAAACCTATCATATTGTTCTACTGAACTAACATTAAATTAAAGCCAAAACCAATAATTTGTTATTTTCTTTAATCAACTACAAATCAATAACACGTCACAATCGCAAGTGAACACACACACTTAGACACAACATTGGCGACACATATAACGTTCGTAGGTGTAGACTCACTTTTTCCGCTACCAGTGACGAATGCATCAATTCAAACTCATCTTTGGGATGCATTTCCTCAAAGTGGTTGGAGACAGAGGTGCTGGCGGAGTCGGGCACCGCACTGGGATCGCTAACGCAACTCGGATCCTCTTTGTTTATCAGTATCGGCTTTACTTTAGGGTCCTTGCCGCGTTTGCGGATCTGTACAGACAGTGTTGCGCTGTAGTGGTCCCGACTCAACAAATTACCATTGGTTTAATATATTTAGAGTTACAAAATACACCCATTCTAGTAATTATAGATTTAGTACATTTTAAACATAGCCCACCAAGAACGCGATTAACTTGAGTTAATTTCCAATGCCAAGCAAGGTTCTACCATATCATTATTCACTCAGCGGTCGTAAATGTTGTCCAAGCCTTAAACGCGAAATCGTGAACAAATGAATATAAAACTATTCTTTGGGATTTTTTCTATGATAACAGCTGCCAACGCCACGTAGGTGCGCGAGGGTAGTTGCATTGAGGCCCGTCAGTGGATTTCAAATAGAATGAGATGGCAATTTTGGGACGTAAGCAGAGAAATGACGGAAGAATATTATACATCTCGATAGCAGTAGCCTTTCCTACACGCCAATGTACATTAAGGCTCTGGTTTCGAATTCAGCGGGCAGCAGGGCGGCGGCTCGTTCAAAGGAGTTGACTTGCTAGTAGTCTACCAAGCCCTGTGACGTAGTGTTAGTCACGGGCGCAAGGCGTTTCGGCCAATAGTAATAAACTATTTCTGCTAATTTGTCGCGGGATATTAATGGATGACTCCTAGGATTCTTCATCACAGAATTAAATATGTGCACTGACTATTACAGTGTCCTGGCAGTGTGAAAAACATAGCACTTAGCAAGTTCTAATTGACCTCTTGATGGCACGATTGGCTGCACGGAACAAATATATGTGACTTCAAATGTAGGTAAACACACTCACAATCCAGGAGTTTAAATTCCTTGTTTATTTTGATTGAAATATGAATACCTTTATAGTATACTAGCTTTGGCCGCGACTTCGTTCGCGTGGAATAGTGAAAACTATCCTATGTCCTTTCTCAAGTTCCAAACTATGACTGTACCAAATTTCACACAAATCGGTTCAGTAGTTTAGGCGTGAAGAAAAGACAGACAGAGTTACTTTCGCATTTATAATATTAGTTTAGATTTAGATTCACCCAGGTTCAGGAGTTAGTGGATTCATTCACTTAAAGTAGCTAAAGAATCTAAGTGACATATACTCTTATAAAATATCCCAATAATTGGTTCAATCATATGTTTACCAAATTGTGTTAAGAGCTTGGACCATAAAACTGTTGCTGTTTTATTAAACCTAGTGAAGAAATTCAGTAAAATATTAGTAGTTTTCAGATTAAAATCCATGATATCCAAACATGCAAGTAATTATCGAAAATATAACCCATGTTAAACATTAATAACATATTCTATTTTAAGTATTTTGCTACATAAGTAACAAAGCATAATTTAAAACCAATTTATTGTTCATATGACTTTGATAATTTAATAGAATTTTATCTTTTGAAAAACATGAATTTTAATAAGATAACAAAATAATTTTTGAGTAACATGATTAACCTTTAATGTTATTGTTATAAATACCATCATGCAATGTTGCCAAGTAATAGGTATTACTGATTTTAATATTGGTCAGAAAGAGTATGCTCAAAAGATTCATATCTTCAGATAATGATAAAAGTGCACTAAGTTCCATTTGAAAGATAGATTGAGATAAGTTTTTATCAAATTAAGTCATTACATTCCTGAAGGTGTATTAGTAAGAGGAAAATCACTCCTTCCCAAAAATTGCCTCCCCTGCAGTTAATACAAAAGAAAATACAATTTTCGCTTCAACCATCAGGATTCAATAAAGGAGTCCACATACTGAGAAAAGCTAGTGGCTTGTCTTTATATGTGGACTCTTTTTAGGTCTTTTGTTATTTAACTAATTACAACCATATTCTTGTGTTCCCAATTACAAAGAGAAATGCTTACCTTAACATTTGGTGTATCCCTGGGTGCATCAACAACCACTGCGGGATTAAACTCAACATGTCCCTTAGGAGCGGGCATCACATCATCTTCTACTCCACTCTCAGCTGGTGCTTCACTCTCCTGCTCACTGCCAGTGACCACTGCACTCTCCTTGTTCTTTTCCTTCTTTGCTAACTAAAATGCCATGATCATTATTTTAACTCTTATTCATTTTTTCACTTTTTTATTACATTTTTAAATATTTTTACAAAAAAGCAACAAAAAAACATTTAAAAATATAAAAAAAAATAGCAGTCCACCAGCATAGGGAACAGGGTCCGGGCTGCCGGTGGTCAAGGCTCCTGAGAGAGGAACCTCCTAACAATACGCACTGTCCAGAAGTACTGTCTTCTGAATCAGGCACTTGATCCAACTGACAAGCGAGTGCCTCCTCAGATGTTGTTTGAGGCTCTTAGCAATTAAGCCATTGGCAGACACGACTATCCGCAGAATGACTGCCGTATTCACGTCCCACATGTCAACAACCTCGCGAGCCATATCAAGATACTTGAATTGTTTATCTTTTTCTGCCTTCACGAGTTTCTCCTCATGCGGGACCGTTATATCAACAATACAGGTCATAGCTCATTAAAGCCACCCGGCACCCACCCCGCACCGCCTCGTCCCACGGTGTCTACTCGTTGTCGTTAGGTGGTCCACTGCTGGACGTTGCATTATCATCAATAAACGTCGCTCGGTTAACTATTGGACCCCGCGCGATCAACGAGTGAACGCCGCGTGGTCAACGATTGGACGCCGCTTTGTCCACGTATTCTTGAGTAAATCATTCGCGAGCAGCGCGCGGTGCACTCGGGACCCGCGCGTTGGCATGCGCAGCTAACGCAAGGCAAGCATGCGAGCAGCGAGTTGCCATCGAGTGGTCCACCCACCGTCCGCACGTGGAGGGCTTACGATCGAGGCGATCCGGTCACGCTACGGAGTTGATATAGTGAGCGCAGACCCATACAAGTCCTTATAAAGAATACTAGCCGCCGGAAACGAGGCGGTGCGGAGTGGGTGCCGGGTGGCTCTAATGAGCTGTGACCTTAATTGCGCGACGCTCAGATCGATCTGTGACCACAATGTCAGGCTTATTAGCAACAATAGCCCTGTCAGTTATGATAGGTCGATCCCAATGCAACGAGATATTGCCATTTTCGAAAACTGGGTCGGGCGCATACTTATAGTATGGTACTTCCGATTCCACAAGGTTGTACTTCAACCTGCTGGTGGATAATCCTGGCAATGAGGTTGTGTCTATGCAAATATTCTCCATTAGCCAGACAAGAACGCCCAGAAATAATGTGTCGGATCAATTCTCCCAGATGGTGGTATGCCCGACATATGTCAACCGTGCCATCTTTCACAATATATTTCCGATAGTTATTCGGCACCATAACATCGTCCATTATTGCACAGACAAAACCTTTGGTTTCCCCAAACAGATCACCAAAGCGCAGCCAGGATACATACGCTAAAAAGTCTACATCTACATACAGTAAAAGTGTCTGTGAAGCTCCTTGCTCTGCCATACCTCCTTATGATCATTAGTGTCTAATACTTTAGGTTTGCGCTAGTTCTCATTAGCCAAGGAGAGTGGAGTGAGACCCGTGTCTACTGTGACATACCACATCTCAGTGCATCCCCACGTCTGTTTCTAGGAAATATTCCCTGAGACTGCATACGTCACGGTAGTGCAGGGTTTCAGCATTTAAGAAGCCATGACCCCCGCATTCCATGTGATATACAGTCTCATCACCAAGGACCATGTGTGATGCATCAGATTTGCAGTCAGCAGTAAACGGACTCTCCTATCCAGGGCATCAAGTTCCGTCAGAGTCCATTTGAGTATGCCAAAAGAATACATCAACACTAGCAGGTGGCCAAAGAAGTGCTCCCTCATCTCAGCATTCATGTCAGCATTATTGATGCCTAATGCATCCGACATACCCAAATATTTGTAGATCTCCGTTGAAGAAAGGGATCTAAAGTGTATGGAATCCCAGATTGTAAACTTGGTCAAAGGTAAAGTGCTTCATCACTCTTATTATTCCACTGTGGCACAACTTGTTGACAAAATTAAATGTTAGTGTTACCTACCTTTTTATTGGCTTTTTTTTCTTTCTTCTTAGGTTTGTTTTTACTCTCAGCAAGAGCAAGTAGTTCAGTGGTGGCTCGGCGTTGTTGAGCAATAGCCTCCTCATAGCTAGTGCCTGAGGCTGAGAACAGCCCCATGAGGAGCAGCATAGCGAGGCCGGCTACCCCCACCCCACACAGCACGAGCAATGCCTGCAGCTCCATTGGATCTGCCGCACACGCCTACCCCTGATCAAAGCAACGAAAACTATAATTAATGTCATAAAAATGCGTTTGTTACATACGTAAGGCACAACACAATAGTAAACTGCTAGATTAATCATTCAACTTCCAATATTGAGAACGATGCATATCATTCATCATCTACGATTCTAGCGGCAGATTCTTATTGGACAGAGTATTTATGAAATATTTGCTATAGTATACGAACCGCTGTCCAGAGAAAATATGTATTGAGTAGTGCTAGCAATAGCAAAGCTGTAACTGTCGTTTTTTAGTAATAAACTTGGAATTATTCTAACAAAATGAAGGTAAGAGCTGACACGTAAGCAATGACACATGTCAAAGGTTATTGACAGTACTTTCGCTCAAAAGTGAAAAATCAGATGATATTGTAAAAAGTAACAATCCCATTGGAGCATCCAGTACGTTAATAAACGCCTATCTAATAATTACATCTAATAGTGAGATTATGAAGATTTACAACCAGTAATTTAAATACACAAGCCAACAGCCACCATTTATCACGCTCTAGGGTTCGACGATAAGATATAAAAATTAGGGTACCTGTTCGCAATTAAGTCTGCTTTAATATGCAAGCAAATTCTCCAAATGTATAAATTATTTTGTAATCAATTTACACCTAGCCTCACTAAACGAAAGGAATATGTAAAACGTAAAATTTATTTGCTTTCAACTTTTTCTTTTCCTACGACAAGACCGGAGACACGAACCACAGATAACTAACTACTTATTGCAAAAACAATAAACGAATAAAACCGGGGTGCCGACCACAGACTAGACAAATTTTAACCACAATTTTTTAGCTAAACTCGACAAAAATTCTATCATCGGGAAAAGATAAGTGGAATTCAAAAACTTAATGTATATAGTAATTTCAAACATCATCTGGAAAAGTTTTACGTATTTTCACAGTGATTTCCAGTGATTGACTAGAAATAGTGAATATGCATGTATTTTTTAATTTATATCAGAAATAAATAAAAATACACAATGAAAAATATTAAAAAAAATATTCAACTTGCATATTACCCAAAACATGCTCAAAACAAAAAAAAATACTACCGTCTGTCTAGTCTGTGAGTAGCTGAGTTCGATACGAAAGAGAAACCGCGAGTAAAAACTAGTACACATAATACGAGAATATCATCGGGTCTCGGAAAATCCTCTTTAACGTTTTTGAACGAAAGGAAAAAATGGTTGTTTCACCAGTTTGGCTGTATGGGCTCAGCTCCCTTTGCCTGTCCCAAAGAGGGACGAAAAGAACCAAAAAAAAAAACGTCTATGACAGACAGATGTCAGCTTTCTTAATCAGTTGCATTTCATCGTAGCAAATTTTTGTCAATTACTAAACAGCTGTCCTAATTCCATACTCATAATACAATAGTCTCCGATATTATGTAAAAGTATAATAATCAGTGTGCCAGTTTTGTGAAGTTTAGTATTCTAATGTAATTATAAGTGTCACAGTAAATCCTTGATTTAATCTTTTTGTCCAAGAATGTCGATTCCTCCACTCGTTTGCAGTACTCCTCCACCACCCGACCAGTGTGAAGACGATAAGGACCCTGGGGATTTTGATATATCATACAGTTGTTAGTATTTGTTATGTATTTATTAGTGATACATATTATGATCAAGTTGTTCAAGTAGTCAGTATTGACTTGTGTGAGTAATGATCGAGAGCTCGATCATACAATAACAATGGCAATTACAATAAGTTGGTAGTGGTAACACTGTAAACATTTGATAATCCCACATTCTTTGGAACATATCTAATGTGCAATAACATAAATACAGGAAGTTCATAAAAGTTCCATTTGGTTCTCATAGATGTGCAATTGTTGCTGTCCAAAATTGGTTTTATTATTTAAATTTCTACATCAATTACTTATTGTTATTTGTGTTTTATGCATTGTTTCAGTATCACAAGAGGATGATGATGATGATGAAAACAATGACTACAATTATGGAAACTTTTCTTCATACAATCATTATCAATCTGATAAAAAATCACTTGAAATTCGGGATCCTGAGATAACTAAAAGTTTAGATATTGAGGAACACAAAGATTTACCCAAGGATTATAAAAATAGTAAAGAAACAGAAAAAAGTTGTGTCAGCCACGATGGATTTGATACCAATGATATTAATGAAAATGAATTGAGATGTGAAGAAGATGTAAATATTGAAGATTTAGATTTAAAGCTAGATGAAGATATTGTTACCAATATTGTTGAGAATAGTGATGAAAATGAAAGTAGTGATCAGAACACTGAAAGTTTAAAAGACTTGAACATTCCATGTAATTCTAATAATAGTAGTCAAGATGATAGTACTAATACATCACCTTACGAACATGTGATTGACCCCTCTATAGTTTTAAAGCAATCGCATGTAGATGCTGATGAGGCAATTGCTGAACAACCTATCAACATACATGCTAAACATGAAACTACTACAGAAGATCTCAACCTCAGTCATTTGAACAATATAGTAAGTGAACCCACTGAAAGAGCAAGTTCTTCACAAGATTCAAACGAATTTCCAGAAAATGTGCAACAATCCTTGTCTGAATTTAACAATCAATCAAATGAAAATGTGGTGGATGATTTTGGAGACTTTGATGATTTTCAATTTGCCAACGCTAAAAGTAATGTTACTAGTGTCGTAGACAGTTCTAATCCATGGGAAAGTAATGACGCTAATGAATTGGATTTTGGCAACTTCACAGCCAACTTTGAAGATAACAAAATGCACGCACAGGATTCACCACAGTCAGAAACTAGAACTATGTCAAATAACGAAAAACTTGATAATCAGGTTAAAGAAGAGGATAAAAATTTAGATGATGATGATGATTTTGGAGATTTTGATGATTTCCAATCATCGACTGTGAAACAGGAAATCAGTGAAGTTCAGGAAGAAGACGAATGTCAAGAGTTATCAGTACTTAATTTACAATCAACTGATAACGAACATCATATCATGGAAAGTATTACTAAAGTGTTAACTTCAGTATTTATTGAAGAAATAACAAAACCTGATGTTGAGTTTGAAGGGAAACTGGAATCATTGCTAAGTGAGACATGGGGTCATCTGATGGAAACTGATGAAAGACAACCATATATTGTAAACTGGAATAATTCATTAGGGCAAAAAACACTATTAAAAGCTTTATGTATAGACTCTAGAAACATAGTAAGTTGTATTCAATAATTTTACTAAAAATATCATTAGTATATAAGAATTTAAGAACTAGACAGAAAGCATAGGTCTGGCAGTTTTTTTGTTTTCTAAGGTATTGATGATATCGTAATCTTAACACTGGCAGTTTAGTCCAGTATTGAATCAGAATCATTTATTTGATTTGAGTTAAGTTTGTTAAAGTAAAATATAATTAATTAATTGTTGTTATTTGTATGTATTATATTATTACATCTTTCAGCTTTTTGGACCAAAATGGAGCAGCCATATGCCTAAATATGCTGCAAACTTAAGTGTTGCACCTCTACAACCACAGAAACAAACTTCTACTCCTTCTAATGTCTGTCAAAGTGAGCCAGTTGTTGACAAAACAGCAAGCAAGCCCACCACATGGTCTGATCCTTTCACCTCAGATGGGCAAGAATGTAAGTTACTGTAATCTCTGGTTTCATTAATGACTAACAAAATGACTGAATCAACCTCAATGAACATTATGTAATTGGCACATTATGCAACTCAGTAAAACAACACGCAAGTTATGCACAGTCCAGTTGAAATGCCAGAAAAATACTAATGTTTGTATATTGTTATTGAACAAAACTATTGTGAATATTTGAACATACTAACAGCTTGTCATAATATACTCACCATGGTAATTCTTTTGCATGTCTTGCACTTGGATCAATAACATCCACCTGTAAATTATCTGCTTCATCCTATTCCAATAGTCACCTATGCCGAAGCCCTACTCCTTGACCTAGAACACCTAATGGCCACCCTAGACCAAATGGCTCATAACCATTCCACCCTCAAGATATCTGAGTTACTATCACATGGTAAGTTGACTGATCTTTACAGGAGTACCAGAACTGTTGGTAAGATTTAGTATTTAATTATTTACACAATCAACCTTTACTGGTTCAGTAGGCTCATGAGCAGCTAATATTCTGTGATTAAAATCATATTGATTCCATGACGTGTTTTGGATGAATGGAAAGTGCAGGGTGGTTTTTAGTCAGTAAGTCTGTCAGTTCTTTTCACTCCACCCAGGGCGATAGGATGATTTGATGATTTATTAAACCCCCCAAAAAAAGGCTTTTAACAGCATTTATAATAATATACGATTGGCGAGGTTACAGTTTAGTGATAGTAACAGTTGGGCAACAGTATTTCTTAACATAAAAATATACTAGTGCTGTTGTAGATTGTGAAAACACTGTTACTTGGGGCTGGCGCCTACTGTCGGCATGCCACGGTGTGACACGGCACGCTACGTAAATACATATCCTGTGGCAATCCACGTTGAGACAGAAGCAATCGCTTGCACTAGCCGCTGAGATTGCCGCCCGCGACCGGCCAGATTAAAACTTTTTTAACTCACTTAGCACTTAAATTCCTTTTGTAACGAGAATTAACCTTTGCGTCTCTCATGCCGTAATACGTCTCGTCACTTTGTAGGACTTTAAAATAATTTCAGCACTAGCTTTTTTTTTAAATAAGGTCGAAAATCGCCTTTAATCATTTTAATCCCCATAATAACATTACTCTGAAAATCCATTTGAATCTGTCATTACCTGTTTCAGCTTGTAACACAGAACACGAAAGTAACACCATAACGCCAAGACCAACCGATTTAGATGTGTTTGAAGCTGCAATATCCGCCAAGTCTGAGAAGATATATTCAAGTACACTAGGTGTACAACCAATAAGACAGATAAACTTACCCGACACCCATATTTTTACGCCGACTGACTCTGAAATACCTAGGTCGAAAACAATCCATTATGATCTCGGTCCTACAGTTCTCTTGCCACAGCCAATTGTAACAGATGGTAAAAATTTGACAGACAACACTCTTACACTGAATACAAATAGTGTAGTTGAAGCAAACACAGATGATAATGAATACTGGGAATTCCAAGATTTCAAGGGCACATCTGACTCCAATTCATTGCCAGGTTTGGTAGGCCAACCTAAAACACCAGAGGAAAACAATCTTGAGGTAGCCACGACGGTGAATGCATTACCTAAACCCAGCATTGCATACCAAACAGATCTATTGCAACCCATTAAGATAGAGCCCTCAATGCCTACATTAAATTGGCCTGCCCCTGGGGAAGTAAAAGCCTCATATGATGATTTCACAGACTTCGTATCATCAACACAGTCATTTGAGAAACAAGACAGTGCTACAATACAGCACCCAGAAACAGAAGTACAGACAAACAGTGTCATCAAGTCTGAATATTTGAATGATCTCAAAGAGAAAAGTAAAGAAGCTTCAAAGCTTGAAAATGATGGCTTTGACGACGATTTTGATACATTCCAATCAGCAATGCCCCCAAAAGGAGCACATAATGACTTTAAAATGGACACTTTTGAAAATTCATTTACTCAAATGCCATTGGCCCAACCAACAGAGTTTGATTATGCATCTCCAAAAAGTAACTATGTAAAGTCTGATTCCATATCATTTACGCCTATGCCAAGACCAAACGAAGCTTTAACTCAAAATATAAATTACAACTCGAATACAACAGAACTATCAAGTAAGAGTTCATTATCTTCAAGCACACAAATACAAAGCAGTCTTCTGCAGCCTACTCCTGCTGGTTTCAGCACATTGAGCACGCAAAATCAACGAACAACGGGACAAATACTGCAACCTTTATCTTTAGAAAGTTATTCACAAATAAACTGGCCAAGTCCTGGAATAGACTTGCAGGATCTCTCAAGATTCAATCCTGTTGAAACTCTACAATCGTTAAAAAGTGATTTAAGTGTCAGTGGCCTCAGCAAGGGTGCATCACCAGTACACTCACAGAAAAACTCAGTGGCTAACCAATCGGCAGATGATGATGTATGGGGTGAATTTGTGTCGAGCAAACCCAAACAACAGGCTTCTCAGCTTAAGAAACCTCCAGTTTTCGCGGAAGACGACGAGTGGACAGACTTTATATCGAGCCCAAATGTGAAGCCCCAAAACGGTTTAAATACAATAAGTTTCAATGTTCACACAAACTCAAATATCCAGAAAACTGTACAGAACAAATTATCGATGAAAAACAACCAGACGCCTGTGGATATTCCAACATTAAATTACATAACACCCAAATCTAACCCCCACAAGACGTATAAAGATAAACATTTTCAAAACTTATAACAACACAAACACAATGATTGTTCTCATAATTTATTATAACTGTACTTAATATAATAAGTATTACATAAAATATAATTATGTAAATAGGGTGGTGGTGCATGTATAATATTTGTAATATTTTTCAAAGTACCTATTTATATGAGAGTCAGAATTTATTGATTGATTTTGCACTAGATATGTAGTATAGTACGAATTAGTACCCATTATTAGCTGTTATAATTATTAGCACTTGCACAATATGACTAGAGCAAAGATAGTAATTTAAATAAATTACACGTTAATTATTAATGCATGGAGTACATCAACCTACCCCAATACGTTAAATATTTATAGTAGATTTTCAACCATAATACAAAGCAGAAGGTTCATGTTCGATTGGGAAGAAAATTAAGGTTGGGATATGTTGATGTGCTGGCATCTGAACTTAACTATGTTTAACTCAATGTACAGGAAGTATCATTGATAATTTAAATTTCATTTAAATTGTCATACTGTGCAAGTTTGTATCAAGTCCCGTCCTTAATTATTGTTTTCAATTAGTTTAAGTTTCGTGTGTGCGATTGAAATAAGTTACGTGTTATTACAAAAATGTAAGCCAGTAAAAGCAATATGATATTGTAAAAGTACTAGTTGATTTACTGTATTTGTATATAATGTGAACTACTTATGTATAGATTGTAAATTTATTTAGAAATGTATATGAATACTTGAGAAATTTATTATTTTGTTTTTTAACACACTGATATATCAATTCTAATAAATAAAATGTACCAAAATTGGTAAATATTGAAGTGTTTATTAAGGCGCTAAATATAATATACGATGTAACATGGATGGTTACTAAATAACAGAAAGTAAAAGTGATACATATAAATAAACGGCCTGTGCGTATTTTACCTCTACCGTGACTGTCGAGTCCTCAATTGATAAATAGAGTAGATCCTTCTTGAAGTCAAGAGTTTATATCCTTCTCAGGTAGAAAGATTCGGATTATTGTGAATCAGATAAAACTCCTCCAAATTAATTTTTAAGACTTATACCTACCTACCTTCTTCGTCTTGTACATTACATGGGAATTTTCTTCACTCCCTTTCCTTGGGCCCCTCGGCCACCGCGCAGACATCTAAGGCCGCCACTGCATACGGATAGACCACCTCGTTTGGGTTAGGGCCGAGTCACACCGGAATAGCAGAACTTTCAAGTGTGAAATTATTTTAAACTTTATCTACATACATAAAAGACCAGTATCGCTTGAAAAGGTCGCGCGCCACGCGCGTCTTGATGGTGGTTCTGCCCGTGACTGCCAGCGGCCACCGCGAATGGTACGAGTGCAAAGCCTGTACAAAATTTGTGAAATTATCCCAACAATCGTCGTTTCTTCCATAAGTCATGGACCCATATATCCATTTTTTTTTCCTTTATTTCCTCTTCCGCAATAAGTGCTAGCACCAATTCCATTATGTTCACTGCAAACATACAAGTTTACTTGCTAAATGTTTCTAAACTAAACTAGTTAAGAGAAGACAAGGCGCGTGGAATCTGGAGGTCGCGCAAAGCCGAAGACGCCGGCGGCCGAAGGCGACGCCGCCTGCCGCTGCCATTCCGGTGTAACTCGGCCCTTTTGCAACTTTTTATCCCAGTATCGGTAGTATAATTCACAGCATAGATTTAAATCGTAGATGTACTTTCATCGTACCTACTTAAGTTGCATCGAAAGTGTTTTCACTGTGATGAAACTGAGAGCTGGCACATCCAGCAAAACATTTTTTACGAGATTTATAGCAGTCTAAGATTTAAATTTTTCATCATGAGATAATTTCCAAACTCAACAAATATAGTATAAAATTAAGCGTTTTAAATGAAATTGATTGCATATTTTGTCAGTATTTACATTCAAGAACGTATTAGATATTTTATTTGTAACTTTTTATATAGATAATACTTTTATTTAATTATTTAATTACTTTTAAAGATCAACATAAACTTCTCAATGTTTCTTGTTTATATTATAAACGATTGGTTGTAGCAGTCATGGTCGATTGTTTAATAAAGTGTAAATAATGAGACTTATATCCTTCTAAACTGTGTTTTATTGAACATGTTTAATTTTTTTAATTTTCGCCGTCTGACTGCTCAATATCTTCTATGTGAGTACCTATGCTTTCTTTGTCGTCATCATCGATATGTGTAAAGAATTTTGGTAAATTATTTTCCATTGTAACTCTAAACTGACATTGCTCGAACTCTGGCCAAGAAATGAACCTGAAACGAATACAAATTGTAAAATTGAATGATAGTTCAGTAAATAATTATTACAGTATTTACGGGCTCAAACTTGGTGTAATTCCAATAAATCATTTTGCCTGTAATGTAACCCTGCGAATCTGAAATGTTCCGCAAAAGCGCCTAACATTTTCAATAACTTGTCAAGGTGTCGGTGTGAAATCCACCTTATTACTATTGACATAAAGTTCATATTTGTTTGAGAGGATAGATCACTTGGAAAAGTTGGAAACAATCATGTTTTTCGATACATCATTGTTTAAAACCCCTTGCGCGCTCTTCATATTACCTGGAGATATTAATTTATTTAACTTTGATATTACAAATCAAGTCAATTACTGTGTGCTTCAAGAGTTTATACTTTTTTTTAGCTTGGTAATACCATCAAATGAGTTCTCCCACCCAGGGCAGAGCGGGAGGGACTGTCAGACTCGTACTGACTAAAATCCACGGTGTCCTTCAATAACCCTGTATAACCCTGTGTGTACATAAATGATTAAATAAATAAATAAACCCTTTTATGTTCCAAGGTCACGGTAAGTCCTGAGGCCCGCGACCAAGAATTTATTATGCTTAGATATTTTATATTAAAAGTACCAAAATCGGAAAGAATTAAGTTTGTATTTTACCCTCTTTGAGATATTCAACAAAAATCATCGTATAATCGTCAACTTTGAATATCCTCCATCCAAGTAAGCAACAATGGATCCATGCGGACAATGTCATGGGATATCCATTATTGTTGTTTACTAAAACCTTCTCCAGAATGTAAAAAATAATTTTCTGCGAACCGCATCAAAATCGGTACAGCCAAACGCGAGATAATCACGGACAAACACAAACATACAGGTCGAATTGAGAACTTCCTTTTATTGAAGTCGGTTAAAAACAAAAGAGCCAGCTCAAACAATAGCTGATGGCTCTATTACTCACTTCTTGAACACAGATATTTTCTGCTGTAGATTTAAATCTCCGAATTCTGTGAATATGGTCATATGAGGTAATTGGGCGTCGTCTTTATTAGGTGCTAGTTCCTTGTTTGTATCTGGAGGATCTTGACCTGTTATTAGCCATACTCCACAACCAGGTATCCATTGTCTGAAAAAACAAATGCTCATAAGGGTCAATTCACACGAGACGAGCCGCGACGCGAATATAATGGAAATGTGTGCTTTTCGTATTATAAATAAAGTTAGATTTAAAATGCGCGCAGCGTCGCGTCTCGGTGTGACTTGTCCCTTAAACTCTATTGATTTATCTCTAGTGATTTAAATGCTATTCTATTTTTAATTCAATAAAAAAACATTGAATGCTTACTCCAACATTGGGATAACCCTTGTTGATTTGGAAAACATGTGTGGTTTGAAGAAATACCAAAGCAGGGGTAAATATTCAGATGGACAAGGCAGCTTATCTTTTTGTGTGATGTTTACTAGAAGAAGCCTATGTTCATCAATCTGAAATACAAATATTATATTATTATTATTAAATATTAAAAAGACAAAGCCGTTAATATGTGCTGTTAAAGAAAGCAGAAAGCTATGAGAAGTGGAAAGAATGGAGGGAGGCCTTTGCCCAGCAGTGGGACACTGGGCTGATTTAATAATTTTAAATTTTACAACTACTTTGAAAATTGATGGAGAGCCAACATTTGTAATGAAAGGGTCAAAGGTTCAGGTTTGAACTTCATCATAAATATTATTAAATTAAATGAAAAAATATAATACTTACTGTTATGACCTTTTTGCTGTCTGGTTTATGTGTCCATGGCAAAAAATGACCTCTTGGTAGAGTTGTCAGTACTTTATGATCAAAAAGCATCTGAAATAATGCTGGTATTGATCTATGTTTTTTCAACTGCACTTCAGTATCTGTAAGAAACTAAAAGATTGAATGAAATAGAATAGTTTAACAGGGTGAATAGAAAAGTAGGGGTGATACAAGACAAAACATTGAATGGGATTTTCACATTGAAAATTTTTTTTTGTATATGATGCCCCACTCTGGTAATTTCTCCTGTACTGTGGGTGCGTTTACAAATATATAAACTCCCATACACAGACACTCAGACCCAGAACAACTACTTGTAAATCATATGAATGTTTGTTCCAATGGAAATGGAATCCACAACATGCAGCACAGCAGTCTATCGCTCAGCCACCGCACCAACCGTGCTGTCCAGGATAATGGTAAGTCACCAACAAGATCTCTTTAATAATATGAACCAATACAAAAATGGAATACATATTGGTAATTTTACATATTAATGCAATGTTAAATTCCTTTTCATGTGATGTCAATTCACCCCATTCTAGCAGGTAGTCAAAAAAAGTTTTACTTCATAGTGGTAGCCTGGCATAGTGATGAATAGATCTGGTTTTCCAATTTGATTGGTTGAGTTGTGGAATATGATGTTGTTGATTAAATGTTTGACGAAAGACAATCCAGGCATTGACCCAATTATTTTTACAACTCTATCTGAAAAAGAAAATATAATTATAAGAATAAAATTTTCAACAGCTCTACTTATGTTGAACAAGATTCATTTTATTGCTTTCTTACAAAACACTTCAAAAGCCTGATCAATATTACTTCATGAACATGGGATTAAGTGTTTGGCATTATTCATTATTCGACAGGCCTGTTGGTCTAGTGGTTATCTATAATATGTATGTATTTAGAAATATATAAGTATGTTTATCAGTTGTCTAGTACCCATAACACAAGCTCTGCTTAGCTTGAGACTAGATGGCGTTGTGTGATAGTTGTGGAATATTTATATTATATTATATTATTAAGCAACCACTTTTATTCTGAAAAATATCACAAATATTATTCTATGAATCATTCTCTTATGACAACAGATTTAAAGCCATCTTTATCTCTTTAATAGTTTGAGCTTTCTTCATTATTGGAAGTAATGTGTGATAATAGATCTATGGAATTTATAAAACAAAGATTAACAAAAATGCAAATACATTCAAACCTCTATCATCTGTGCAAAGATCTCCAAGTAGTTCTTCAATTCTGTTTCCTTGGTCTATTTTATCTTTAAATGCCAATTTCCACATTCCAAAGAAATCTGCTAATTTGTATGTAACTCTACCTGGATACTTTTCTTGTAATTTCTGAGAATAGATGATATTACAATGTTAGTGTAGTATAAAAATGTAAATAATAATTTTATCAGGAATTTGAATTCATCTGACTTACACTCAAATGAGTAGAGAATTGGCTAGACATTTCATACATGTAAATAGGACACTTTTGACACTGCAATAATTCCTCACTAAGGAAGCCGAATCCTGGATTGACTTCAATTAAAGGCGAGTTGTTGTTTATTCGATCCTTGATTGTGTTTACTATTACTTTAGCAGTTTTCTTGTTTATCAGGTACATACTCTCGGGAGTTTTATATTTTTTAAGAAGTGCATTGGGCACTTTGTCTCTAATGTCGTTATATTCTGGTGAACTCTTTATATAATTGACGACATCTGCAGACAGTTTTGGAGGCGGTTTCTCTTTTGGTAGTCTGTTGGTTTTATGAGTTAACCTCAAACATAACTTCAGGCTACTTTTGTCAGTAATCAAAACGCGAAATAATGTATTTTTGAACATTCTGTAAATAATTATAAGTTGTTTCTACAACGGTTAGAATAGAGGTATTAATACACAGAAATAGAACAAATTAGTTATTATTTGACAGGCCTGCAACGCACCGCTGTTTGACATTGACAAGTTGACAAACAAACATTTTTTTTTCAATATTTTCAACATGGTTTCAGGGCTTTTGTGCCATCAAAAAACGAAACGCAGAGCAGGGACCAAGACATGATATAAACTCTTTAGAAAAAGATAAAAATAATTCATTGACCATCTATCTTTCCATTACCATAAAGACATATAGGTACATACCATTTACGTCTCATGCATGCCGTGTGCCGGGCCAACGGTATTGATCGCCTTCGTTGGTCCAGTACGGTCAGCTTACCGAACGCCAACTATCGTTCGTTGACGATCCGGAGGGTGGCGGGACATCCAAGGATATGAACCATTCGATCGAACTGGATGAGGATGGTCAGCACACCAGCCACACTTCCACTACGGAACTAAGTTAACCACAACGCCAACGTTCGTTCACACACACTGTGTTCATTTAGAGCGGATCAGCCATTGTGCTAGTGTTAGACTATGACTGTGTTAGTGTTAAAATAGTGTAACACTTCTACGTCAGAGTTATAAAATATGTGGTTATGAACTGAAAATGAATTCAATCAAATACAGCGAGTGTTTCTGGAAGTATGAATTAAATCGAATGCACAGGCAAGGGCATTTTCAATTTTTCACGCCTAGACACCGCTAGTGCATCGACCAGGTCCAGCACGGGCCGCATCCAGTCCATCCAACACGTGCCCGAGCACCGCCGTGTCCTCACGACAGCGATAAGCGGAGACCTCTAGCGCCCGGCATTGGTCGAAGCCATGCTGCAGGGTGAGACGGAGTGGGAAGCGGTCGCCTCCTTCTGCGAAGCAGTCATGCTCGCGAAGGAGGAGGCGGGCCGCGGTAGGGAGAGGACAGCGTCCTCCCTCCACCCCAGCCGCAGTGGAAGACGCCCACGGCGACGGACGTCGCAAGAGGATCTCCGGCCACCGTAGGTGCGGGCTTGCGTGCGGCGAGTAATGTGCGACTCGCTGTCCGACCATGGACCATGCCCGGGTCGACGGCGCGTTGTGTTCCATGCGCGCCTCAAGGAGTGTCAGCATAGTGATGGGGCCTGTGGAGGGCCAAAGCCTGCCGGGGTCGCGGAACCCACGAATTACCGTGACCCCGGTACGTAAAGGGCTATTGAAGGACACCGTGGATTTTAGTCAGTCAAGTCTGACAGTAAGGGTGGGAAGACTCATTTGATGATTTTACCAAGATAAAAAAATAAAGCTGTTTCATTCAGCGTAATGTCATTAATAATCTCAAATTATTCCTTTTTAACCGACTTCAAAAAAAGGAGGAGGTTATCGATTCGACTGTATTCGTTTTTGTTTGTTTTTTTTTTGTTTGTTACCTCATAACTACCGACTGGGTGAACCGATTTTCATGATTCTTTTTTTGTTTGAAAGCTGGTGCTTCCCGTGTGGTTCCATTGTCACCAAGTCAGGATCTGATGTTTGGATCTTGGAGAAATCGAGGGCAACCCTCAAATTTACCCACCCATCGCTTTTCGTAAATCTTATGAAGTAATTTAAGTACTTGCGTATGGTCATCATCATCTTATGTAGTTGAGCTGATGATGGAAGGTACAACTCCTTAACAGTAAGGAGTAGGCATCGACTGATTCATTGTTCGCAAATCTCCGGAACTGCACGTCCGATTTAAATAATTCTTTTTTTTTTGTGCTAGGTATCGTTTCGCAAGTTTCATCAAAATCGGTTCAGTAGTTTTTGAGATAGGGAATTTTATTTTTTTTATTTTTTAGCTTATTGTGTATATGAGGGATGTTATTACCAGTGCTACGGATTACAAAATTCTAGTGCTGAAGAAAATTATGTATTTGGCACGAATTTGTGTTGAATATATAAACTAAAAAGAGTAAAATAAAAAACATTTTCAACAAAAAAATGTAACCGCCTTCAAAAAGGATCCACACACACATATTTTGTAGATTATTTTACCCTTTTTTTGTGGTTCTTTTTGAAGGCGGTTACATTTTTTTTCAAAACGTTTTTTATTGTGTTTCCTTCTGTGCGCAAAAAGCGCATTATCCATCTAAGAATTTTGCTTTGTTATCAACATGACGTTACTGCAAGTTATGTAGCTACTTACGTACCTACATTCAATTTCATTAATTAGGGGTAATCGTAATCACCTTTCGTCCAATGCAGCTGAACTCCTTTTCGGGCCCGTTACATTGTTATCAGGGCTGATAATCACTGGGCCTGTAGATATATCATTCAGCACAGTAGCAAAACTTTCATTACACTTGTATGAATTACACATGAACAGTGATTTTGAAAAAATCAAGTATTGAAATGTTTCAAGTGTACCTTTTACTGCAGCTGGCTTTTGTGAGCGTGCTTGGAAATTCCGTCGCATTTACTGATTGTGGTAAGCAAATCGGATCCCCATCTAAATCCGTACTTATGCTCGTTTAAGATTAGGAGTTAAACTGAAAAACGAAACGTGTTTTTTTTACTTAATTAATTGTGCGTTAGGCAGTTTTTTATTGATTGTTTCTATTTATAAGACTACAATTTAAATGCTCATCAATAATTCTTTTTGTATACCAAAACTCGCTTTAGCATGATTTCAGGGATACCCCGAAATTCGGTTTGGTTAGGTTCCTTTAAAACCTGCAAACAGAAATAGAAGCCCCGCTAAGCGGGGCTTCATCGATCCTGCTTACGTCGTTTTTTTTATTATTACAGAAAATAGGTTAATTTCTACAATACTTTAAGTTACAAATTTGAAGAGCATTTATCCATTCTAGCCATTAGGTATTTGGTTTTGAAATAGGTAGGTACTTCTCTGGTAGGCGTTTAAACACAAGCCTTCTAATAATATCCAATTATACTTATATCCATGAACGCCCTGTAAGGCTTTGAAACATGCTCAGTATAAAGTTACTGGGCTCAACAGCAAAAGTTTGCATCTATGAAAATCATTTACGTTATCTAATAGGTAACGAAAGCATCTTAAATTATATCTATGAAACTTAATATAGTATAGCCGACATAAATAGTGAATATGTAGGAACCTACTACTTACCTAGGTAATTTTTACAATACCGACTATAGTCCTTTCCCAACCTATTTTTTTTTCTCTGCGTCTGCTTCGATCAGTAATAACAACTATTACTGATGGAAGTGCGCCTCGTCCTTTCTTCAACTAACCACTGCTCTATGATTAGAAGGTAAACTGATCTACGTCTTATATAAACTTACTTTTACGTGGTTTTCATACAAATTTTTATCATCGACTGTTCGCTTTTGATTAATTAGTTGTCGGCTCCCTAATCCGTTCTCTAACATCTTCAAATAATTGAAATACTAAATAAATACGTCATATCATTAGATTGAATCACAGTCCGGTATTAAAGCAATTAGCACCTACATATGCACCATAAACAGTATCTAAGTATTTATTTACTTATAAAGATAAAAAATAATCAATTTAGTATCCGATTCATTGAATACTACTATCTCACTTTTATGACGTTGCTGTGATTTCAAAGGTAATCGTTTTAATTATGCTCTGTCATCAATTTAATTTTAATCCACTAAGACTTTTCTAGATTGTACAAAATACATTCGTACCTTATTATCTTTGGCTAATCGATGTTTTCTAACTTATAAAGAAATAATGAAGACATGAAAATGTACACACGGCTTACACATAAAGCTTTACAAAATCAGTGTAAAGGCCCATGCAACTTTTAGTATGGACCGTGGCATCATTTTTTTTTTCTTTTCGCCAGTGATTAAATTTTGGCCACAATTAGACTACTACTAAGAAGACCATAGAAAAAAAAAAGTTTTTAAACCGTAACCAACCAGAGATATGGCGGTTTTAATTTTGTTTTAATCAGGAGTGATTTACTCCAGATTAGAACAAAATAAAATCCGTTATATCTTTGGTTGGTTACGGTTTAGATTTTTTAAAATATTTTTTACGAAGCTCTTAGGTTGCGGTCTACTAATGACCAACATTTCATTACTGGCGAAGGAAAAAAAATTTTGTTGCCAATAAGTTGCATACCCCTTTAATCTACCTATCTTTAAAAAAATAAATAACGTTGCCCCACACTAGGAATTTTTCCTGTGTCGTGGGCGCGTTTACAAACATAGAAACTCACAGACACCCAGACCCGGAACAACTACTTGTAGGTCATACAAATATTTGTTCCGTGCGGGAATCGAACCCGTGTCACGCTGCGCAGCATTCCAATAGCTCAGCTACACATTCAAATGGCCGTTGAATGTGAGGAAATAGCCTACAAAGCGAGACTACGATAAACTGGTTATTTATAGCTTGATGTGTAGTCGTGTGTACCTAAGATACCAAAGGCCCTCGACCGTTTCAAAAAATTTAGCACCCTATTTTGAATTAAGTTGTTTTTGTTGGAAATTAGATTTGCCCGATATATTTTACCTATATGTATACTTGGTAACTAGCACTCCGCCCGTGACTCCATGCACGAGGATTTCTATTTTCTCATACAAATAACCAACATTTTCGAGAATGAAACATAAAAATCTTGAAACATGTTTTGTCAATTTGGTTGATAAATAGCAGAGTGGAATATTTTTGTATGAGCCTGTTGTTCTAAACGGTCACTTACCAATATTCCTAATGATTCACTTCGTGAATGAATAATACAAGAATAGCCAATGACGATGCTGGAAATTCACAAAGTGAATCATTAGGAATATTGTTTAACGTGGCTGCCCGTTTCGACCCTGCGTTAGACGGTAGATGGTATATAGCAACTTTTAGTGTCTCAAAAGTCAAAAGTCGATTTTCGTAGCCAAGCCTAGAATCTATATAATAAGCGATAGTTTACATGATTCTTGAATAAAAAAAAACGTATTTTATTGGAAAAAATCTCAAAAGCGTCACAATTCTTAGATTTATGAGCTATCACTTATCAAAGTTCTTTGCTATTAATTTCTAGATGACATCAATTTTGAAAATAATGGCGAAGTTAGGCAGACAAAATAATTCTAGACCCTTTGTTTATTGTTATAATTACTAACTATAATTATAATATTTATCTTCATTGATAAATTGACTGCAAATCATGTTACTGATCATTTGGTACAAATATAAGTAGGTAAATATTTAAAAAAAAAACATTTATTTATTGCGATTTGTTTATTTATAAGTTCCCATCAAGTGGCCGGGTTAATTTAATTATATCTAAAATAGTGACACTTTATCATATCATGTTCAATCTCAGATCTATATTTATTATTTTTATCTTATCGAAGCAGCTATAAAACGTCTTATTAAGGTATCTACTAATAAAATAAAATAGTTTTTTAGCCTAATTCCAATTACCGGGTCTACGGAAATGAGTATAATATTAATTAGTCGCGATTGCAAAAGGAAATCTGTTGATGAGTGGGCAACCCATGTGTAGATAACAGTACCTAATGTAGGTACTAGAGGAAGTAGATTGGTTCTGAAAAGGTTCTGAATTTATTTTATCAGCCAACAAGGTATTCTCAAATGCGAATACTGAATATATAAGTATATGCACAGTGTACAATACAAACAATTAATCTAATCGTATATTATACAAAGAGCGAGCCTTCAATAGTCGCATAATAAATTATGATGTGATTAACGTCTGACATCTCATCTTGGTTCTAACTTCTACATAAGTATACTTACATACTTACTACCTTATACTTATGTGCAGGTATTAATTGGAATGATTTTCGTCAAAAACAATGATTTTTAATTATAATTTTTTTTTTTAATTTTATTAGTAACAGTAATGCAATTTAGTCTTCGAATTCGACTTCACCTCATCGACGTTAGCTTTTAGCGTTAACACAGACCCCAGCAAGAGTTGGTCATATAAAATCCTTATTTATTTATTACACGCTCAAAGAACATTTCATTAAATAGCTCCCACCCACAGTAGGGACTAGGGATATATATATAAAGGATGTTACTCATCAAAAAACATTTCAGAGGATGTACACTTTAGCAATGTTTCTTATAAAATTGATCAGTTATCTACTCATTGCTTGAGCCGTAGAATATTCCATTTTATGAATTTTCTCGCAATTAATTTACGACGTTGCTAAAGTGGTCCTTTTGAACTCGCAGCGCGATATACCTACTGCAGAACACCTAAGGGATGGGCATAAGCTAATGATTGTACTATATATATAAAATATTTTTTTTTGAAAATAAAGAATGTATGGTGTTAATATTCAACAGGATCTGCTTACGATCTAACGACTGTGAGCATTGAAGGGTGTGATGACATTCCGTGCTACATGACGATTGGCGACCGTCTCCTAGTCAAATTGGAATTCTTTGCCGGTAAGTTTGTTGAATTTTTCTGGTGGCCTACCATTACGTCTTAAAGTGTGAGTAGTTAGGCTGTGGGAAAGAGACAGAGCTATACAAGTCGTCTAGCGCCATCTCGTTCCCTGAGCGGAACCACTAACGCTTAAGACGTCATGGTAAGCCAGCTGGACCTAATATGGCAGAATTATCTAGTTAGGCAAGTGCTTTTTTTTTTTTTTTTTTTTTTTTTAAAAAAAGGCAAGTGCTTAGTGTTACTAGTAACTATATTTATCCTTTACTACTTATTTTTTGCCAGCAGGTTACCTGCTCAGTCCAATCAATGCGACTTTCTAAAATGTCTAAAATCACTGCAGTACAGTTCAGTAGTTCCTGAAATTACAGCATAACACCCTAAATACAAACAGATTTTATTTTAACTCTTTTTCCTTGATTTTTCTCTAGTTATAGAAGTATAGATGTCGCAACTAAACTCTTGATTGATTTAACACTAAGGCTGAAGCTACACTAGGCCGCGACGCGATCTGCGACACATGAGCGATTTAAACAAATAAATTAATGCTCACCAGAGTACTTTTATTATTTATAGGCAATGCTCACGTTTATGGCTACACCGTACATCAGCTATACCACGTAACCTGTTTCGATCTTACAGTCGTATCGCAAATCGCTGTCTAATGTAGCCTCATTCTTACGGTAAAAGCATTAAAGAGATAGTGAGCTAGTAGGAACACAGTGGAGGTGATGACTGCAGAGGAAGAACTACACTGACTGTGTTTATTGTACTCATAACAACAAACACCTTTCCAAAAATTTTTTTTTTCACGTCCTGTATTTAAAAATATCGTTCACTTATATTTACCAGTCACCCTGTTATTGAGGCACAAGCTTAGTTTCTTATCAGTGACCTCTTCTTAACATCATCCTCAGTCTGTGACTGACGATGAGTAGCAGCTAACATGCTCATACACAAACGGGGTCATAGTTTTAGTTTGATTATGAAAAGGCATGTTGACAGCATCATTAAATTGCAAATTTAATTAGGTAGAAAGAATTTTGAAAAATAATAGATCTTATTTTTTAAGGTTTGTTGAACTAATACATATTTACAAAGAAATAACGCATCAAAATGCGAGATGTCAGAAGCAAGTAAAAACTGCAATTGCTCGTAACGTATTGGCAATTTTAAAAGTGTTGTATCTTCGTCAACTTTGGTTTACGTGTGTAACAAAGGAAAAAATACGTTTTTAATATTTTTTATAACATAACTGGCGTACTAATTCGATTTTTCCAGTGAAATACACCATGCATGACCATACTTAGTCCTTAGGCCTCTGCCTCGAATTTTGCGGGCAGCGGGGCGGCAGCGGGGCGGCGGCGGCGGCGGCGCTCGCAGTTCGCGCCCGCCCCGCTGCCGCGCCGCTGTTTCCGAGGGCCGGTCCATTTGAATGTATGCCTAAGATCCTGCCGCTCCCGCGCCGCCGCCGCCGCCGCCGCCGCCCCGCTGCCCGCAAGATTCGAGGCAGAGGCCTTAAGGCCGCTATCCCACTAGCGTTTTACGAGCGTTGTCGCCTCTCCAAAGTCTGCGCGTTGACGTTGATGTCTTGTTGTCGCGTGGCAAGCGTTAACGTCCGCTGAACGCGACGTTAATGTCGCGCACATAATATTACAAACGCGACGTTAACGTTTTTAGGTCGCAAGGCGAACGCTTGCCGCTAAAGAATCGCGACGTGAACGTCGAGTCTACGCAACGTTGTTGCTGCGCAGACGTTGGAGAGACGCCAACGCTCGTGATACGCCAGTGGGATAGCGGCCTTACAAACAAAGTATCATATTTTTCATAATAATTAACGTTTCCTCTACGTCCTTCTTGTTTTATTTAGATACCTGCAGATACTACCTAAACACAAATAATAATAAAATCCAATTTATTTCAGATTTCGTGTCTCATAACCTTGATAAAAATGTTATCTTCAGAGTCCTTAATGTTGATGCGAGACCGGGTGTTAGTCCGGGTAAGTTTGTTTCTATAGCTTTATAATAATCTTTCTTCTTCTTATTTAGCCCTTTTCTACCATCTTAATATAGACCTTTTCACAACATCGAGCTTTTTGTAACTAATTTGAGACCGCAGCCCTCATCATATCATCCTTTCTCTAAGGGGGGGGGGGGGGGGGGCTTAGAGGACCAAAGCCGTTGCTGACAGCACATTGAGGCGCGCGTGGTACACAACGCGCCGTCGACCCGGTCATGGTCCACGGTCGGACAGCGAGTCACCCATTACTCCTCCCACGCATGCGCCTATGGTGGCCGGAGTTCGTCTGCCGACGTCCGTCACCGTGGGCGCCTACCACTGCGGCTGGGTTGGAGTGAGGACGCTGTCCTCTCCCTCACGTGGCGCGCCACCTCCTTCGCTAGTATAACTGCTTCGCAGAAGGAGGCGACCGCTTCCCACTCTGTCTCGCCCCGCAGCATGGCCTTGACCAATGCCGGGCGCGAGAGGTCTATCGCCGTCGTGAGGACACGGCGGTGCTCTGCCCAAACGGGGCAGTCCTGTACCGTATGCTCCACCGTGTCCTCCAGACGATCCTCGCAGTGATGATACCCAGACGTTTCTTCTTTCCTCATCAGACACAAGTACCTCCTGAAACATCCGTGTCCGGTGAGGACCTGTGTCATGCGGAAGGTCAAGACGCCGTGACGTCTGTCCAGCCACTCCTCAAAGAGGGGTCTTAAAGCCGCGATTGTGGCGTGCCCGAACTTGTCAAGTCCCTAGAAAAAATAATGTTTCTTTTTTATGTTGTAGAAACTTGTGGGATCTACGACTGTCCAGTGATGACCGCGAACACCAGGAACTCCCTGTACAGCGTGATGGAGGTGCCCAACGTACCATTGGTAAAACCAATAATTATGTTTATCGAGTCGAGTTTCGATCGCCTTTAAAACAGTGCTTGTCGAGACATTCGGCATAGGGTAAAGGGAGAACTTTTGTGAAAACTTCTGTGCACTAAGAAACTTCGATTGATTCGACGCTTATAGGTGGTACTCGGTGGCTTAGACCTCGGAGATCGTAGGTTCAAATCCTACTTCGGATCGAATTTTTATTAAAAAAATATATTATTTTCTGCTTTTACACAAAACTGATGCGTCAACCTCAAATTGCAAACAGTAAGGAGTGCACTTTGCAATTTACCTAGCCTAACCGTAAACGTATAGCCTAATCTAGCCTGTACCTTTACAGACTTGGTTCTGACTTGAAATAATTACAAAAACCCATTTTGTTTATAGAACCAGAGGGGATTACTGGAATGGAAAATAGAGAATGAAGATAGGAAAAGGGTATTATGTTACCAGGTGAGAATAATAACACAGAATAGGATCCAGAAGCTCATGCGAGAATATATGAGGAAGAAGACTGCTCCAATTACACAGGCCGATCAGCCTTGAATCTTGACATCACCCGACCCCGCCTGATAGCGACCCGACAACTAACTAAGATAATAAAAACTGATTTTGAATTAAATGTCATTGACATCCAATAGCAATAATTTTATTTTATTACCTTGACTTGAGTAATGGATGTGAGGGATCAAAAACTGTTATTAAATTGCAAATGCCGTCAGTGAGTTTTTTGAAAAAATTTGGAAAACTATTTATTTTTTTGCTACATCAATGCATATTTGGGCGGCGAGTAATGGGCAACTCGCTGTCCGACCATGGACCATGCCCGGGTCGACGGCGCGTTGTGTTCCACGCGCGCCTCAAAGAGTGTCAGCAAAGTCGGAGTGGGAAGCGGTCGCCTCCTTCTGCGAAGCAGTCATGCTCGTGAAGGAGGAGGCGGGCCGCGTGAGGGAGAGGACAGCGTCCTCCCTCCACCCCAGCCGCAGTGGTAGACGCCCACGGTCTCGGACGTCGCCAGACGATCTCCGGCCACCGTAGGCGCGGGCATGCGGGCAGCGAGTAATGGGCGACTCGCTGTCCGACAATGGACCATGCCCGCGTCGACGGGGCGTTGTGTTCCACGCGCGCCTCAAAGAGTGTCAGCAAAGTGACGAGGCCCCCTCTAGAGGGCCAAAGCCTGCCGGGGTCGCGGGACTGTACGAATTACCGTGACCCCGGAACGTAAAGGGCTATTGAAGGACACCGTGGATTTTAGTCAGTACGAGTCTGACAGTCCCTCCCGCTCTGCCCTGGGTGGGAGGACTCATTTGATGATTTTACCACGATAAAAAAAAAACATCAATGCATATTTACGATATTATTTACGATTATTTAAGATATAACGCAAGTAAAAAGTCTACTTGCTTGTGACGAATTGGCAGTTTTACAAGGGTCGTCTCTGTATTAATTTTGTTATACCTACGTAACACAAGAAAAAATACGTGTCAAATATTTTTTTGAATAATCTAAGTAACGGACTAAGTAGATTTTTACTAAGTAAATCCCGACTCGGGAATTCATACCAGAATGTCATGGACAGCCAATTGTTATATTTAATTTTGAACGAATGTAAGACTGTGCTGCTGAGACGCCCAGACGATCTTTCCGACCATCGTAGGCGCGGGCATGATACTTATTAAAAAAACTTTAATGTAGCTGTATAAGATTCAAAGAAGAAAATTTTTGTTACAATTTATTTATTTATTTTTAATTGATAATACTTTTTTATGAGAGCAAATAAAGAATTGTAGTTAGCACTTTCTTTCTTTTTTTTTAAAAGCGGTAAATTCATCAAATAAGTCCTCCCACCCAGGGCAGATGTAGTTGGTACTGCAGTTGAACCAAAATAAAAGAAATAAAAGAAAAACGTAGACCAGAGTTTAAAAAAATCTACCTATTTTAGTAGTCTTCTAACAGAAAGAAGTCTATATGTTTATGACCATCCCAAAAAGTCTCTACAGTAGGTAGTCTTCTGATATTATCATCTTCACTTGTCTCCAATGTGTTTCTTGAGGCGAAGAAAGAGGTAGAAGTAAATGAGAGCTAACTATATCTGGTATACGAGGTGGATATTCGAACAATTCAAATCCCATTTCATGAATGGCAGCCGTCGGAACTGCATCGTTGTGAGCCGGAGCATTCTTTTGATGATAGCTCAAGCTCGCAGTTTACCGCATCTTTTCGGGTCAGATCTTTTTCAGACTGACGTGATTAGTATATATACGTCTAACAACCTATCCGAATTTGTCAAATTTTACCAATTAAAAATTAACCTTCCACTATTATGATAAGGTTGAAAATATATTAAAAAAAAAATCACAGATTGAGGTAGGTTGATGTGCTGGCGTCTGTACAAACGAGTAAAAAATATCTGTGCAGCCTGGAAGCTTCCAATAACTTATTTTTTGTGGGTTAACACAAAACGTGTAGGTAAATTTTGACCGTGTAGTACAGCAGTTGCATTTTATTTGAAACAGCAGATAAGAGCAGATTAATTTTTGGTAATCCACGATTTATTTATGACGTAACTCTCTGCAATGGCGCCTAGAACCATGCTCTGAATTCGTGTAAGTATGAGTAATTTCGAAATATACGGAATATAGTCTCGCGGCGAGTCGACTCCGGAACGTAAAGGGCTATTGAAGGACACCGTGGATTTTAGTCAGTACAAGTCTAACAGTCCCACCTGCTCTGCCCTGGGTAGGAGAACACATTTGATGATATTACCACGATTAAAAAAAAATAGTATCGCGGCCGACTTTGACGTAAACTAAAACTGCATCATAGGATTCTTGAAAAATCCATATACATATATCCATAGCCAGGAATTGGTCGTTGCCAGGGAATCGAACCCGTTGATTTTAGAAAAAAAAACACGTCTAATCCTTGTAGGATTAGATTCAGAGAAGTAATGATGTACATTGTACGGCAAACTTAAGTTTTCGCTTCACGTATATTAATATTTATTTATGTATAAGCTATAAATACCTACTGCATTATTTACTACAATTGTGTTTTATTTGTTGCTTACCCAGTACTGTGATTAAGAGATTAATACCTAGATTAAATCTCAAAGTTAATGGGCTGTCTGCAGGGTAAAAGTCCACAATGGCATTTATGAAGGTACATCTTTATTAACTTTATGTATTCTTAATTGTATGTACTTACTTATCAATGCTATTTTATTGAGTACGTAAACAGGATAATCTGTTTACTTATAAGGTTTCTTTTTTATACAGACTGTTTTATTTTAATGTAGGAACTTATTATTTTTCGTCCACATAATGGTCTGTTTCACAATGTAAAATTGTAGCTCAATAAGAGCAAAAGCAAAGTATTTAGATAGGTGCACTGTGTGCGCAGTGGTTGAGTGAGCGACTGCCATACAGCGTGTCGCGGGTTCGATCTCCGCGCGGAACAAATATTTTGCCCTTCACTTTTGTTTTGTCCCATCTAAGCTGGAGTAAAAATAAAAACAGTTTTAATGTCACCACTTAAAAATATGCATTTTATGCTGTATTCGTTTCTAATAAATAAACTTAGGTACCTAGGGCGAGTACCACTTTTCAGCTAAAACCGCTTTCTTGTCAAAAGAAACTGGGCGAAGCAAACTAGTCAGACAACCACACGTGTTGAGAAAGTGGGAATTTATAAGTGGATAGACCCACGTAGGTAAAGTAGGTATGCTTACCTGTATTTATCTACCTTCATATTTATTAGGTACACATAATGTCCGATCGATCAAAATAATCGATTTAATAATTAGTGTGTATGTAAGTATTTCACCTTAGTGTGTAATTTTTGTTTGCTGCTACAAATTCATCCAAATTAGTAGTTTATTGACAAGGAGATAGGACAGAAGAAAAATCAGGAGATTTTCAATTCGTCGGAATCTTTATTTTATGTTTGCTCCCCGATTTCCCGATACGTTTGGACCGATTTGGATTTTTTTTCTTTGTTTGAAAGAGTATAGTTCAAAGATAGTTCCCATGGTAATCAGGTCAAGATTTGATGACGGCATCTTGGAGGAATCGAGGGAATTTCTCAATAAATGACAGCAAATGTTCGGCGATTGCTGCTATCGCATATCTTATTGCATTGTTTACGCAATCCCACAACATAATATTACATCAGTACCCACTAATTAGAATAAAATAAAAATTAAAAAGCTGACTTAAAAAAAAAAGGACAAATAAGTGTAAAATCATTTTCAATCGGAAATTGTGGGCATAAACTAAAGAAAATAAGAAACACTCACAGCCTTCCAAAAGAAAATTACATTACACTTTTTTTTTAGAAGTCTCGTTTTAAGTTTTTTTAAGTTTTTGTTAGAAAACTTTTACCACTCTTCCAATGCGTTCTAGGGAATTGGTATTCAAACATGAGGTGACCAGTATGAGCACTGCCTCTGCCTGTTAACCTTAGAAAAACATGAGTATCAATGACTTTGGTTGTGCAATGATGTGATTCATATTTCTGATCTTCCAACCAAATAGCTATTTTATAAAAAAATATGCGGATCTGTGCTGATAAAAATGATTCAGACGGCGGCGCTCTGCTAAAAGTAGCACGTAATTGAAAATCTACTTAACCCCGCATACTTTTAGCATCAGTAATCAGCGATTTGATACGCAATGTTGATACTCGCACTCAAAGGCGTCGTATCTCCAAAACGTGCATCATAGAAGCAATCGATAAAATGCGAAATCTACAAGTAGCTAGCGAAAGAACGCAACGAGTCATCAAAACACGATGACATGCTTTCATAATTATTGCCAACTTGCGAACCTACCGCATTTTGTTTGCAATTTTTTTCCATGAATTAATTAAAGGATATTGTGGACGAAAAATCTGTCTTAATGTTAAAAAAAGAAGTGCAGTGATAGTTTAACTATTTACCAAAATGGGAAATATTGGTAAAAATTTGGGATTTGATTTTGCCACCTTTCCAATAATTTTGAAATCCCACATAAGAAACTAGCCTATAAAACTCTTGTCTACGAACTGCTACTGATACCTATGCGAAATATGTAAAAAAATGGAATCAAAAAGGTAGAAAAATATAGTTGCAGTTTCCGGGGTTAGGGGCAAGCCGTTGTTAAATTCACCTCTATCGGTTCTGGTGCACAAAGGCAAGACAAAGAAGAACGAATTATATATTAATTATAGATAAGTTCATTATTCACTGCCGATAACTCGATAAGGTTACCTTAGGCCGCCAAAGACAACGAAGTAAAAGAGCAATTTACAAAGAAATATGTAAAAAATTCAAACGACTTATAAAAAAAACATAAAAAGATTGTGTTTCTTATTTTTTTTCAGCTTTTTGCCACTGACATCCGAAAGAAAAGTATTTTTACCTATACTTTTGGTGCTGTTTTTAAAGTACAGGCCTAATATTACGATGTGCGACTGCCAAAAATGCCGTAAACAATGCATGCAAGATATATGCGATAGCAGCAATCACGTATGGATTGCTGTTATTTATTGATAATTTCCCTCGATTTCTCTAAAATCCCGTCATCAGATCCTGATCTGATTACCATGGGACTATATGTAAAGTATACCCTTTAAAAAATATATAATTTTTCAAACCGGTCCAGACGTCATCGAGAAATCGGGGAACAAACATATCAAAAGGAAAAAGACGAATTGAGAACCTCCTCTTTTTTTCAAAGTCTGGTTAAAAAAGAGCAATATTTAGCAATATTTCTTTGGTAATTTGAGAGGGTTATTAGCGTGTGCGTTACCCCAACAAGAAAGTATCTCCTAGAGTTATATAAGTAGAACGTATAGTTTGTGCCTTATCTGCTGTAAATGTGCCCCCACATAAAAAATGTGTGCCCCCTGTCTTTTCGAAAAAAAATCGAAAAAACGATTCTTGCTGGGGTAACGTTTTTCTAGCAGGAAAATTCTAAACGAATGATCGGAGAGAGAAAAACTGTACATGGCCAGATAGCTTATATGTGTGCCAAAATGTGCCCCCAAAAATAAAATTTGTGCCCCTTCAGATTTTCGAGATATTGCATTTCCTGCTGGAGTAACGTTTTGATAAATAGTATATCTCTAAAACCATTGCATGTGCCCCTGTAGAATAAACATACGCGAGTAGCTCTTAATGTGTGCCCCTTTGTGCCCCAATTAGATTTTAGAAAATATTTATAGTTTTCAAGTTATCGCGGTTTTATGAAAACCCGAAAAAACATCGCAGCGCCTAAATGAGACAAGGCATAACTTCGCTGAGAACTGTATTCGGTCCTTCTTGACGCTAATAATAACCATACAAAGTTTCAAAAATGTTCATGCATGCGTTTTTGAATAATCTTGCTAAAAGTAAAAACGATGGTGTCATAACTTTGACGGCAAAATACAAGGAACTGGCACAATCCCAGACGTGTAGGTGTAAACCAAAATCTTGTGCCTTTAGTCAAAAATATATGGTGAAAATATTGAGCTTCAAATGTTACGCATTAAGTAAATATAAACAAAAAACCAAAATATGTAAACAACGGCTGGTTATCCGACCAAATCTGAATGACTACTAAAAAGCGACGGATTCATACATATCGATGACCTTCTTTACTTTACTCACTAACCGGTTCACACGTGTTGTGCCTGAGTACACTGAAGTAGAAAAGTAATAACTAATAAAGTTGTTATTAGATTATATTTTAATAGCTGTTTCTATGACCTTACACGTTATTAAGTACATTTATAAGAGGGCTATGAAAAACTGATCTGTGATTTAAATAATAATGACTACACAACGTGCAAATAATTTCTAATATTTATAGGTAGGAAATTTGATCTGTGATTTGATGCAATAATTACTTTAAGAATTAAAATTAAGGGAATAAAAATAATAATTTCCACATCAACAAGCTGTTTCATTTATATAGTCACAAGGTGCAGTTAATATATTTGTCTACGCCAAAAATCTATGGGAGGGCGACTAGGTTTAGAGATCGATTTACTGATCATTTGCTTAAAATAAGCTTGAAATAACTTGAAATGATGAAATACACAAATGGAAGTGTGCCAAACAACGACCTTTAGATAGGAAAATGGGTACTAGTACGAGATTTAGGAATGGCACTTAACTAATAGGCGAGACGATTGCTTCTTGCTGCTCTGGCCCTCGCTGGTGGCTGTGGCACTGTTTAATACACGTGCTGATTGTAGATGTTGAATCCTCGTACTGGCGTGGCAGGCTGATGAACTTGATGTTGCAGAAGCTAAGGCTGGGCGCGGCGCGTTGTGCTGACCGACCTGGCTGGCTTAGTTATCTTCTTGTTGTAGTTTTGACCTCCACGATGATCCTTTCATTAGTTTGATGAGGATTTTATCCTCATATGTATTGGGTCCGAATTTTGCCGATAATTCGTCCTGTCACGGTCGCCAATTTATGTCTAATAAGACATTTTGTAAAAGTTTTAAAATAAAAAACTTCTATTTTCTTGACATTACATTTTTATTCCAATTGAGAGGGAAAAAGGAACACAGATAAAAAAGGGCACAGATAAAGAAAAAATAATAGGAAGAGAATGTCCATAGATTTTTGGCGTAGACATAGAGAATGTCCATAGATTTTTGGCGTAGACATATTTTTTAATTGGCCCTCAAAACTTTTGAACGCGACTGTACGGACAACAGCTTAGGTATAATACGTCCAATAAAGAAGGTCCTCGTTAAGTATGAATCCGTCGCTTTTTAGTAGTCATTCAGATTTGGTCGGATAACCAGCCGTTGTTTACATATTTTGGTTTTTTGTTTATATTTACTTAATGCGTAACATTTGAAGCTCAATATTTTCACCATATATTTTTGACTAAAGGCACAAGATTTCGGTTTACACCTACACATCTGGGATTGTGCCAGTTCCTTGTATTTTGCCGTCAAAGTTATGACACCATCGTTTTTACTTTTAGCAAGATTATTCAAAAACGCATGCATGAACATTTTTGAAACTTTGTATGGTTATTATTAGCGTCAAGAAGGACCGAATACAGTTCTCAGCGAAGTTATGCCTTGTCTCATTTAGGCGCTGCGATGTTTTTTCGGGTTTTCATAAAACCGCGATAACTTGAAAACTATAAATATTTTCTAAAATCTAATTGGGGCACAAAGGGGCACACATTAAGAGCTACTCGCGTATGTTTATTCTACAGGGGCACATGCAATGGTTTTAGAGATATACTATTCATCAAAACGTTACTCCAGCAGGAAATGCAATATCTCGAAAATCTGAAGGGGCACAGATTTTATTTTTGGGGGCACATTTTGGCACACATATAAGCTATCTGGCCATGCACAGTTTTTCTCTCTCCGATCATTCGTTTAGAATTTTCCTGCTAGAAAAACGTTACCCCAGCAAGAATCGTTTTTTCGATTTTTTTTCGAAACGACAGGGGGCACACATTTTTTATGTGGGGGCACATTTACAGCAGATAAGGCACAAACTATACGTTCTACTCATATAACTCTAGGAGATACTTTCTTGTTGGGGTAACGCACACGTTATTAGCATGGATGAAGTGAGAAAAAATAAAGAACAATGGATATTAAAAGCAGATGGAATTTATGTGGTTTGTGTTTCAAGTCTGAAGATTTTTTTTTGCAACAGGCGCTTACTACTTTTTCCAAAAGTTAAGAATTTGGAATTTTCAAGTTGTAATAGAAAGGGACCTAAAATTTATTTCTACTCCACAGAATTTGGCATTGGCATCCATTTCTTTTATCGACCACTTAACAATTGGCACGTTTTCACCCCAATAGTGACCATGACAGTAATTGCGATAAAAAATAAATTTTTTTTTACACGTAGGTATTTAGTTTTATGTATATTTTATGACTTATGTGCCATTCGTGATCTTCTATCTATAATAATCTATACTATAATAAATCTGTAGAAGGGTCAATTCTGTACATTGAAAATATTGAAAAAATAAATAGCGGGGGGTGTTGCTGGATCGATACCAAACCCAAATATATGATTAAAAAATGTTTTGTCTGTCTGTCTGTTTGTCTGTCTGTTTGTGCAGGCATCACGTGAAAACTAACGGTTCGATTTCGATGAAACTTGGTATAATTATTCCTTATTATCCTGGGCATAACATAGGATACTTTTTATCCTGGAAAAATACGTAGAAAAAAATTCTTATTTTTCAGTTTTATTCATAGACGTTGTTCTGTAGAACCGCGAACACACGTTGCATTACCCGCAGTGGATTCAGCGCCGTAATATTTATAAGATGTCATTGTCAGAGTTACTCAAAATGGAGAAATAAACCATCCACGCGAAGACCGACATCCGCGCGGACGGAGTCGCGGGCGGAAGCTAGTAATAACTAAAGTAAGTTATTAGTAATACTAATCTGAATTATGATATGGCTATTGTATTGTGTTGTTTGTCCACTAATTCATATAGCTATTAGTTTAAGCTACATCATTATATGTTGTCGAAAAGGGGAGTTGCTTTACATACATTTGGAAGGACATACTCGTAAATTTGAGGGGGCTCTTAACTGCCCGGCTAAAATTAAGAACGCTTAAGTGTGGTTTAAATACTTATATATCTGATCTGTTTTAGTGGATATCAGAAGGTAGGTACGTAATAAGTAATAAAATAAACAATTGGCATTATTATTAATACACTGATCAAGTATTTTATTCTTAATTTTTGTTGTCTCGCCAAAAGACTGACTCGACAAGAAGACACTGTCTCTCTCTAAAAGAGATCATTTAAGTGATCTAAGTTGATCATGCGGTAAACAATTAATCCCGTCAAGTGCAAGTTGGATTTACAAAAGAAGGTTTCCGCTAAAGAACCATTGAAGAATATTTGATATCCTAGGATTATGATTATTGCAACAGCCTTCCCGTCCCGATTTTGGCGGGATGTCCCGTTTTTTCAATCAAAATTAAATGTCCTGCGCGGGAAAGGCTAAGTCCCGCTTTCGGGGCTATTTTTGCTATCTATTGTCACGTAAACGTAATTTAAACCCAAATAAAAAGACAAATATTTAAAAACCTCTAATAATTTAAGTTTTTTTACTATGTCCCGCTTTCGATGTGAGGATCCCGCTTTTTTCACTCTAAAAGTTTCAAAATCACGACTTGGTAAAAAATAAATCTGGCAAGGCTGTTTGATATTCACTAAACTCTCCTGACAGTGAATCTAGTCAGCACTCACCGTTCACAAAAGCAGCCTAGTCGAAGAGCACATCGAAGACTGCAGCGTTGAGATTTCTTATAGGAAATATCATAGCTGGAATCCCCGAAGAGTTCGGACCCAAGCGATGACTTCCAACCTCAAAATCAGTGAATTCACGGGAAAAGTTATGCATAAAAGTTAGTTTGTTATACATAATAAGGAGGGTAGGTAGGAACATAAGTCAAATTAAATATTGAGTATACCTACCTACGACTTCTTCAATCGATAAACTCGAAGTTATTCAAAAACCTAACTCTGTTAGGAACGTTTTCTTCGAATTGACACGAAACAGAACTTCACACTCATAACTCACATAATTCATTTACATTTCTAAATATTCTTTATGTTATCTCTGCATCAGCTACATAACTCATAAATTCTCTAACAAAAAACAACATAAATCATGATCGTGATCAGCAATGGTATTCTCTAAAGACAGCTCCGCGCGCAGCGTCGAAACCACAGCCTGTTACGATAGATTTTCAACTTTATAGGTAAAGCATAAAGTTGAAAATTCACTAAAGACAAACTGCAGCTTCTACTGCAGTACTATACTTATATTTGCAGGCGCAATTACGAACTTGTTTTTCAGATTCACACTCATGTCATAAAGTGAGGAGTCTGTTGATGTTGTACCTCAGAGTGCACAATCGAGTAGTGTGCTCCGTCGAGTATTATAGTCAGTTCTCCGTGAACGTGACAGCGCACTGTAGGCAAGACTGGGCCACTCGCCAGACGCAACAATGGTCGCTCTCCGTGTACTTGTGTGCTTCACCGTTCTCGCGGCCTCCGCCGTCGCCACCGATGTGCGGCAATGTCCAGGTAATTCTCACTTTTACATAAGGCCGTTAGTTGGAACACGACCCGCTTTCGTTTCAATCAGTAGTTCACAGAAAACATTGTATATTGCTTGCATAAACGTATCGTCATAGTGTATTGTGATTTGTATGCGATGCACCGATGTTTAGATCGTTAGTCCAGTCTAACTCCGATAAAAATGGATAAATTGTTAATTTTTTGAAGGTAAATCGTTTGTAGGTGATTTGATATGTTAACATTGCAGATAAGTCAATTAATTACCTACCTACCAACCTAAAAGTATTTAATATTAATTAATGTAATAAGTAAGTATTATTTATAATTGCTTACCGAATTAAACAAAACAAAAGCTTAATAAACACAGCAGAAATCATGACACACGAGTATGTTTTTAGCGGTAATCAAAATTGTATCTACCAACTAAGGCAATGAAATATCTTCTAAAATTATAGTATGTACGTTATTATTTAACATGATTTTTCTTTAAGTATGTGTTTCATTGCACGTGACTACAATAAGATAATCAAATTAACATGTTTGACTTAATATCAGTTTGACCTATGCCCTAGCTTTGTTCTGCTTGCTCCACGAGTAGAGATCCATTTGCTATTGTGTTGTTGTTTACTTTAAATGAATTACGTAAATCCGGTATGAGCATGATCAATACGCAATAATTAAATTGTGGAGATTTCTTTTCGATACCTAGCATTACATTGCATTGGCCTAAACAAAGTAAAAAAAAAAACAAATGCAAAACGAAGTCAAGTGCGTGTCGTGTGGGTCTGTTTGCCGAAGGTTCCGTAGGTACGCACCATAATAATATTGATTCCGCTGCCACAAAAAAAATGTATTTCATAGAGCTGATAATAGAGGTTATATGTACTTTTCAAAAAACTATGTACGAAACATTTAGAGGCCTCTTACAGTCCACAAGCGCCGCCAATCGAAAAAATGTCATAACTCGTAAATAGAATCAAAAATACAAAATGTGGTCTGTAATTACTGTAGAAAAGGCAATAACGTAATTTTGTAACACATTGTCAACACTTGAAATATAGCTGTTTAGCTATTTTTTTTTATTTGTAACAAAAACGGCCGTTTATGTTTAGAATGCACGATTTAGCTAAACAGCTATATTTCAAGTGTTAACAATGTGTTATAAAATTACGTTATATAACACACTGTCTAGCCCCGTCACACCATCACGCTACATCTAAATCACACCAAATCACCCTGCGCTTGCGACCGAACGCGCGACGTGGGTCGGCAAGTCTTGAGCGATTCAACCAAAACGGGCAGGCACGAGCAGGCAGTCTTTGACGGTCGTCTTGAATGCAATTAAGTTTTGATGCGTTATAGTGCTGTTGATAAATTTTGTATTTTTGATAGTCGCTTACGTGTTCGTAGGTTGCTATTTGTTTATTGATAAAAATATTAGATGTTTTTAATTATAACCCTGTGTGTATTATATTACTAAGTATTATTGTTCTCTTTATTTTTGGCTTGGCACCGACTTCAAACAGATCAGTAGGTGCCTAGCACACAACATTATAAAAATATTATAATTAAATTTATAGCTAATTAGGTTTAGACAAGAATGGTCACATTGTAATTTTGTAAATAAATCATTATAGGTTGTTTGTAAATACATAATATCTTGTTTGTTAAATAAAATAATATTGTAAGTTGATTTAGAATTGGTAGGTAATAAGTTTTTTATTTAATTCGTTTGAAAAATACGTGCAGTTTTGTTTTCTGAAATAGATAAATAGTAGTTAATTTTTCTCTTTTTAGTGGTTTTAGGTGGGGCGTTTGTATTTTTGGTAGTCGGTTTTTTTTTGTAAAAAAGTTTTTTATTTTTCCATTTTTTGTATAAATTATCGTAGGTACGTATGTATTCGGGCACGCTGCAATCGCGGCGGTAAGACCCCTCTTTGAGGAGTGGCTAGATAGGCGTCACGGCGTCCTGACCTACCGCATGACGCAGGTCCTCACCGGACACGGAAGTTTCGGGAGGTTCCTGTGTCTGATAGGGAGGGAAGAAACGCCTGGGTGTCACAACTGCGAGGATCGTCCGGAGGACACGGTGGAGCATACGGTGCAGGACTGCCCCGCTTGGGCAGAGCAACGCCGTGTCCTCACGACGGTGATAGGCAGAGACCTCTCGCGCCCGGCATTGGTCGAGGCCATGCTGCGGGGCGAGACGCCTCCTTCTGCGAAGCAGTCATGCTTGCGAAGGAGGAGGCGGGCCGCGTGAGGGAGAGGACAGCGTCCTCCCTCCACCCTAGCCCAGTGGTAGACGCCTACGGCGTCGGACGTCGCAAGACGATCTCCGGCCACCGTAGGCGCGGGCATGCGGGCGGCGAGTAATGGGCGATTCGCAGCCCGACCATGGACCATGCCCGGGTCGACGGCGCGTTGTGTTCCACGCGCGCCTCAAGGAGTGTCAGCATAGTGACGGGGCCTGTAGAGGGCCATAGCCTGCCGGAGTCGCGGGACTTGCCCATTACCGTGACCCCGGTACGTAAAGGGCTAGTGAAGGACACCGTGGATTTTAGTCAGTACAAGTCTGACAGTCCCTCCCGCCCTGCCTTGGGTTCCCACCCAAGGCAGGGCGGGAGGGACTGTCAGACTTGGAACTCATTTGTAATTTTACCACGATAAAAAAAAAGGTACGTATGTAGTAAGTTAACTTTGTCATTTTCTTTTAGTTACATTTAGTAATTTATAAAACCCTCTGTCTTGATACCCCATCTGATCAGTAGGTTGTTTTTTTTTCTATAGTGTAAATATCGTAGGTGAACTACGTCATATAACTTGAGTTATTATTCTGACTTTGATTTTGACTTTTAACCGTTAAGGAATTTTACCTTCCAGATTCAATCATCAGATCCTGACATGGTCACAATGGGTGCTCCCATTGTCACCATGTATACTCTTTCTAACCTCGGGAGTAAACTCTTTCCAATGAAAAAATAATTTTGAAAATCGGTCAACAATTGACTAGACTTACTTCTGAAGTTATTTTTCACTTTTTTTGTGTTTTTAAAGTCGGTTTTATTTTTTGCAAAAAAGTTTTTTTTATTTCTCAATTATTTTTATTAGTTGTAATATCCTATACAAATATTTGCTATGCATTTATTTTACATTGTTATTATTAACAATATTTTTCATGGTAATAGGCTTATCCCCATAAAATGAAACTTAACATACCAAACTGTCGAAATATGGGTATACTGTACACATCTGCGTACCCCCTCAGAGCATACAGGCGTGATGTTATGTTATGATGTTGTGTAAACAATAAACATCCAAGCGATTGCAGCAATCACGACAGATTTGCTGTCTATTATTGAAGAGTTCCGTTCCATATCTCCGAAGTTCGTGATCAGATCATGGCAATATTTCTATGGGACCAACTTGGAAGTATACCCTTTCAAACAAAAAAAGAATTTTTCAAATCGGTTCAGGCGTCTTCGAATAATCGGTGAACATACATAAAAAAAAAAAAAATACATACAGTCGAATAGAGAACCTCCTCCTTTTTGGAAGTCGGTTAAAAATTACGTTATTGCCTATTCTACAGTAATTACAGACCACATTTTGTATTTTTGATTCTATTTACGAGTTATGACATTTTTTCGATTGGCGGCGCTAGTGGACTGTAAGAGGCCCCTTATGTGCATTAGAAACAAAAATATACAGTACTTTAAATAACGAAAATCTATACCTACCTCCCTAATTATTAGGCTTTTTTTTACTGAAATGAATATATCATTAAAAAAAATACGTGAAACTTCGCCAAAAAACCGAATATCCGAGTAATTTTATATAGTTACGTGTATATTCCTAATATGTGTGTTAAGTGTATATTACTTATGTAAGTATCAACTATTATTGACTGCGTAAATTATTTAAATTGATGTCATTATATTAACGTGTCCACAGACTAATGTTTGTTTTTTTCGTAGTAAAGCTTTATGCACACAGGAATTATTACGATCGGGTGGACATATTTTATGTAACTAGCAAAACAAATAAGTAAACATTATTTGTAATAGCCAAATATATATGTAGTAAATAGGTGTACAGGCATGGACATTGAACAATAACGGTCACGTATGTGAACAGAGTTTTGTAATCTGTGGTTCCGTAGCCAAATAGCAGAACAGACGAACGGAGATAGATACCTATTGGTAACTAGTAAAATTAAAGAATCTATTTGCAAACTAACCTTGTTAGGTTTACAAATCCAATCTTATATTATAAATGCGAAAGTAACTCTGTCTGTCTGTCTTTTCTTGACGCCTAAATTACTGGACCGATTTGTGTGAAATTTGGTACAGACATAGTTTGGAACTTAAGAAAGGAAATAGGATAGTTTTCACTATTCCACGCGAACGAAGTCGCGGGCAAAAGCTAGTTATAATATATATTTATTGACTGCTTTGGTCTAGCAGGTCAGAAAAAATAACAACGCAGACGGGTGATGTTTGTTTACTTGGAAGCCAAAATATGTTTTTATAGTCAAATGGCAAATAAGCATTGAACATTTTTTTTTAGGTTACATTTTACAGGGTTCTGTAGCCAAATAGCATAACAAAATATTTATAATTTTATTATCTTGAGCTGTCCGGGATTCTTATTATTTACATTTATTTGTCCATCAGTGTGCCACACAGTGTACCTACATCAATGAAATCGGAAAATATTGGCACTTTTTCATTTCCTACTTCTATCTTTCGATAAAATTGAACTGAAAATATTAATGTGATGTAAATGCCTATTAGATATTCGGTGCGTAAATCTATTTTATTTTTATAGAATGACAAACAAAACCAATGTCCACTATTCTGCCAATGTCAAGAGTGCACTACTAAAAAATTAGCACATCTATGACACGGAAGTTGTTTTCAAGATATTATTGAAGATAAATATACTTAATATCAAATAGAACCGGTATTAAAAAAGAAACCGGCCAAGTGCGAGCCGAACTCGAGCACGAATTGTTCCGTACCGATCTATAAAAACGACATAATTGTTATTTGTTATGCAAGGCTGCATAGTTGTTTTTTGGCTAGAGTACTAGAATTGAAAACTGAGTAAGCGAAGGATTCTAGGATTGAACCGCGAGCGAAGAGAGCAGTTCAAATATAGAATCCTGAGCGTAGCGAAGTTTTCAAAAGTACGAGATGCAGAATAACTTTGCTGCCGAACGCAACACCCAACTTTTTACCTCACAGCTCACTACAGCGAGGAAATGCGCAGAAAATGGAGTTTTGCGCTCAGATTACGAATGACAAAAAATAGAATCATACATTCCGAGCGTGTGAGGTGAAAAACATATCTGTTGATAATATTTATTTTATTCCCCTACAATTTTTAGGATTTACTGATATAGCGGCAATAGGAATAGGTACATAATCTGTAAAAATTTCAACCGTCTAACTATTCATAACACGGTTAATGAGATACAGCCTGGTGATAGACAAATAGACATACGGACAGCGGAGTCTTAGTAATGGGATCCTGTTGTAACCTTTGAATAAAGGACCATAAAAATAAAATAAAAACATGTCAATTCCGGATTAAATTGCCATCGTGTACGTATGGCCGGATTTAACTCCAAGTTTACGAGTAAACATTAAAACAGTTTATGTTAAATTGAGCATTAGTAGTGTCCACTGCTCAGACATACTTAAAAATTAATGGTTCTTTAGTTTTGTACTGAGTAATAGGTACAGTCAGGAGATAATTGATTTTGTTTTTTTTTTTATCTATACTTTAAATCAATAGAAATAAGTTCGAAATCTTATGATTTCGATGATTGTTTAGTATTTTATTTCGGCGTTCTTGCTAGTCGATAACAGAAGCTCTAGAATGACTTTCCACGTTTTTGTGACGTAAAGTAAACGGGAACCTTGACATTAATCTGATTGTGATTTCTGGTTGAAAACTTTTATTAACCTCTCGGGCGCGTTACGTACACCCGGGTGCACATAAGCGAAAACGCCCCAGCGCCTTACGTACACACGTCTGTACATAACAGACAGTCGCTCATTGGACGTTGATTTTTATCATTTTCAATAATAAATCGCCCGAGAGGTTAACACCGAAATATTTATTATATTTATGGATTTAGAGGTTGCTAGAGAATTCAATGAAATAATCTTCTTCTTTTGAAAATATTTTGGGTCCACGCGATTCAAAGTATCAACATGCAGGTGCGAAATACCTGAGCTAACCAGATCTATTTATATTATTACTAGCTGACCCGGCCCACTTCATACCGCCTTTTTACTTATCATTTTTACTCACCTTTCAAACCTCTGGCCTTCCAAAAAATTGGCTAAATTTGATTTTCAATTTCAAAACCGGTCTACCCGTTCGCCGTGTTTTAGCGAGACTAACGAACAACAATTGATTTTTATATTATAGATGCAACCTTTGCTTATTATGAAAATCAAATAGGTAACAAATCCAAATGCAAAGGCTATCATCATCTCACAAAAAACCTTGTACATACAGCTAAATGTAAAACTACTATGACGTCAGTAGTGTATAGTGAAGTGTCTGTTTGTGATAATAAAAAACCGGCCAAGAGCGTGTCAGGCCACGCTCAGTGTAGTGTTCCGTAGTTTCCCGTCTTAAATAATGAAATACGTAAACGAAGTTAAAAAAAATGCTTGTATATATGATTAAATAATTGATTATACTACAAACTTAGTCCAGGAATTTTGTACCACCTTCTTGTTTTTTTTGCACAAAAACTGTTCTTTCCATCAAGTTCAAAATAATTTTCCTAGAAAGTCCTTATAAAGTTCTACTTTCCAGATTTTTTTCATATTTTCTAAACTTATGGTTCAAAAGTTAGAGGGGGGGGGGACACATTGTTTTTGACTTTAGGAGCGATTATTTCCGGAACTATTGACATCATCAAAAAATTATCTTAGTAAACCCCTATTCATTTTTAAATACCTATCCAACGATATATCACACGTTAGGGTTGAAATTAAAAAAAAAATCACTTTCTATTTTACATATAGGGGGGCTACCCTAAAAAAACATTTTTTTCCAATTTTTATTTTTGCACTTTGTCGGCGTGATTGATATACATATTGGTACCAAATTTCAGCTTTCTAGTGCTAACGGTCACAGAGATTAAGCGAGGACGGACAGACAGACAGACAGACATGGCGAAACTATAAGGGTTCCTAGTTAACTACGGAACCCTAAAAAAGCATCTTTTTGCCTAGTAAATGTACAAAAAAGTTGACTTAACTACCTTTTTTTTTTTTTTGAAGTGAAAACTTCTTTAGCGGCGTTGTGCACTTTTTTTTGGAATGGGTAAAAAATGTTAAACTCGCATCAGGACACGTGACCTGATCGAAAATTCGTAAGACGGCGCGGGGCGCTTGCACGAATGTTCGTGTGTGTTTATTACTATTGAAGTTTTCACTTCTGCCGGCACTCCCAGAGTGCAACCCGTCGTTTGTGTCGATTGCGATATCATCAATACCTTTTTTTTATCGTGGTAAAATCGTCAAAGGAGTCCTCCCACCCAGGGCAGGGCGGGAGGGACTGTCAGACTTGTACTGACTAAAATCCACGGTGTCCTTCAATAGCCCTTTACGTACCGGGGTCACGGTAATTCGTTAATCCCGCGACCCCGGCAGTCCCGCGACCCCGGCAACTTAACTATATACAACATTATTTTTTGTTTATGCGAAACCCCATACACCTGTCTAGTATTTTTGGGTAAAGAATCTATGTACAAAATTTTAAAACCGTATCATAAAAAATCACAGGGTTATAAGTTTGTATATTACCAGGTTGTCCGTTCAAAAACATGCTCATTTCGTGGTACACCCGCGTAAACCACGTCTCCTGTGTTAAACACTCGTGATAATAGCTTGGCAATAGGTACCTAACCGTACGGTGATTGTATTGTAATTAACTGGTAATAAAATTTAATTAAAATATTTTTGAAAAAAAAATATAACATGGTGTCAAAATTATTGGATTCATTTCATTAATCAGTTACTGATTCTGAACAAACTATATTCAGGTTTCGCATATACTAAAAATAATGTTGTATGTATAATAAATAGGTACGGTTTCTACAGACTTCATCATCATCATTTTAGCCCGGTATCACCTGGGGTGACATCAATCTTTTTCCGCGATTTTGCAAAACTTTCAGTGTAAAAAAACTGTCAGTGTGTTTGAGATAATCTCCGCAACGCCTGGATCGATTTTGACGAACGTTTCATCTTGAAGACAGCTGATGTTATAAGGTGTACACGGCTTATTTCAAAATTTTCGTTTTTAATTGCGGAAATCGATGACGTTAATGTTATGAAAAATATTTAGTTAAAAATTTTAGCTAAGTATCTAAGGTCACACATAATAATATAATACCTACGATTCCATGCAAAAAATATTTAAAAAATACCTGAATTATAATTACCTAGTAGGTGATCTTGAAACTAGTTTGACCTTTGACTTTAGTTGCATTTTAAAACGTTGATGATTTTACCAAGATAAAAAAAAAAGTATTTTTCAATAGCGTAGCGGGCGGTGTGAAAAATGGATACAAGGGCAAAAAAACTGTTTACAAACATGAAAATCATTACCTAGCTAATTAGTACCTAGTATTAGTATTGCTAGGTTAGTTCAATCTATAGTTTATTTTTTTAAAGTCAACATCCAAGTACGGCACTGTGCGGCACAAATGTTCGCTCTGGCTCTGGTGGACTCGCTCAAGTAAACACGAACAAAATGTGCGCGAACATTCTAAAAATGTAAGCAGTGGGCTCGTTATTTGTGCTCGCACATTTTTTTTTATCGCGGGAAAATCATCAAATGAGTCCGGGGCAGAGCGGGAGGGACTGTCAGACTCGTACTGACTAAAATCCACGGTGTCCTTCAATAGCCCTTTACGTTCCGGGGTCACGGTAATTCGTACCTACAGTCCCACGACCGTGCTCGCACATCTAGATTTGGTTAACGCACCAATGTGCTGCACCGAGCCTTGCCAGTGGTCACGGAAGCTAAACTGTGCGAACAAATGTGCCGCACACTATTTTGGTGGAATAGTACCACTTCGTAAAGAACTTAGGCTATAATAAAAGTAAAAATAGCTACATAATACAGTGTTAATAAAGGAATCACGATATTACACAATGACTTCTACTAGTGCTAAATTGAACAATCGGCCAGACCATTATTATGCGGATTATGGAAACGCTGATAAATTACTACCGAGTGCTTGCGCGACGACGGTCATGGCTATCAAGTCTATTAGGTACAGCATGCAATTACTAAGTTCTAATAAGTGACTGGCTAAGTACAGTTTTACAAACTTTATTTATTTTTGGTTGGAACATCATCAAATGAGTCGTGTCACTCTGGGTGGAGCTGAAAAGGGGTGTTAGACTTGACTGACTATAAACTACTACTAATGTTCCTTCTATAAGACAATCCTGAAACCCATAACAAAATTCCGGCGACTTCACTTACAAAATATTAGTGCAGATTTAAATCTAATAATAGGATATTAATATAATACCTATTATTTTAGTAGGTTTGTGAGTTTGTTTGTCGGGAGTAATCTCAAGAAATACTTAACCAATTTTTGGAACACAACGCGCCATCGACCCGTGCATGGTCCATGGTCGGACAGCGAGTTGGCCGTTACTCGCTGCCCGCATACCCGCGCCTACTGTGGCCGGAGATCGCCTGCCGACGTCGGTCGCCGTGGGCGTCTACCACTGCGGATACTGAACCAATTTAGATAGGTATTTTTTTCTCCACTTACCGGTAGAAAGCTACATTATTCCTAAGTGACATGGGCTATGTCACTTAGGAACTTCTCCCTTTTCTTTACTTATTTTATTGCCTAATTTAACTTGTGTGAAGTCAAGGAGGTTTGCAAGTACCTAATTAATTAAAGTCAGTTATCTAATTTTCTTGCAGAAATATAACTATGTTATTAATGACAGATTTTTAGCTGAGATAATGATTTTATTGTAATCATGTACTAAAGACGTTGTATCTGCTTACCTATGGGACTTACGTAACATTAAGTAATAGGTATATAGTTTATTATTACAACAGATACTACCTGATTATAATCGCGAGCAAAAGTATGGAACCACTTAATCCAATTCCGCGCGATCTTGTGTACCTACTTAATAGCTATCTAACGTGATTCCATTTGCTTGCAAGTGTAGATTTTATAGCTAAAGCTATCATTCTAATAATACTAGGTATGGTCTCCACGACAGCAGGTGATTTCAAGGATCTATATGCCCAATATCGTAGTACTATTAAGTATTCTGTGCCAATACTGCCTTTACTATCAAATACAAAGAACTGGCCAAGTGCGAGTTTTGGGCCTACCACACGCAAAAGCTTCACCACAGTTTTGTCAGTGCAAGTTTCTCGCATGAAAAAACAATACACGGTCGGCAACACTGAACGCCCAACCACACACACAGGCAAGTACGCGCAGGCAAAGTTTGGTGAAGCTTGTGCACGTAGTAGGCTCATTTCAGATCCCCTGGTATGCAATGATGCGGCATTGCAATCTCGCATTGAAAGCCTGAAGGCGATTTATGGAAGTGATTTGAGGGTGATTGCCTGAGGGTTCTTCTCGTCGCTAACGAGAAATCAATGCACGGTCAAGCTATTATTGGAATCTTGTGGATAGAATGTAAGAGATTGAAATTTTTAGCAATCCTGTCTTGCCTCCCTCGATTATCTATGTTTGATTTTTTGTACCTTTGATCTCGTACCAAACAAATGCAAGAGATTTTTTATTGTGTGTTTTGTAAGCTATGGAAAAAAGAAAACTACCTAACCTGTAACGGGCTTAAAAAACCGTACATAGGTGAGGTAATCGTGTGTGCTTGAAAGTACCATTTCTTTCATATACGAACACTATGGCACAGATTATGACCATTGATTGCCCAGCTGACTAGGTATTTGCTAGATGTGACCAGACGTGACGAACATAATTGTAGATACCAGATAGCAGAAAATACGAGCATGCACAGCAGTACGGCAGATGTACTATTATGTCGTATGCGTCATGCATACGCCTTGTGAATTGCGATACGGTTGATGCTAGGCGCGTTATCACAAAGTAGATAGGTATTTACTCCCAAAGGAAATTATTAAAATGTAAGCACGTGTAGAGACGTGATTATATTTAAATAAGTACCTATTTTAAACTTCCTCAATTATTACGACTAGTATATTTAGATCTATAAACAAAGCGCTTCAGTTATCGATGTTCTCGCCCGCCCACCGACCATTAAGTTAGGTACATATTTTTGATTATTTATCATATTTTAAACCCACAAATATTCTGATCGCGAAGACTGCGACGTGCTCTGCATTTATTATGCAGACGTGCGTCTTATTGCCGTAGATTTGACGCTTGGGAACAAAATAATCTTTATTTTATGGTCTTCATCCGTGTATAAACTCGATAGGAAAATCCTTTTTGATACAAACAGCAATTTATTTTGAATTCAATGCGTATACTCGCATACCTATTCATTGAATTTACTTACAAAAACCATAATAGGTAGGTAGGCAGTTGTTTTTCAAATGCCATTGTTATGGTGACCATGATGGTGAGTCGGGTTTTTAAACTACCTACTACTATGGTTTTTTTTGCGTAAATGTCAATTCATACTAGCGAAATTGGCACAAAGTCGAAGCGCATCGAAGCGTCACGCGTCAATCCGAAACTTACATAATAATACAAAATCACCCTTCCACAACTCAACGTAATTCACACAATTGTCTCGTTTGCAATAAAAAAGGCGGGTACTTTCGTGGGCATTCGCGAGTCTGATCATTCGCGTGTGCGACCAACGCTGATTGATGCATTCGTGCAACTTCAGCTTCGAACTTAAGTCAACACAAATTGTGAAATATTAGACGCTTCGATACACTTCAACAATTTCAATATTAAGAATAGGCATAACTGTCGACTTCGCTGACAAAAGAACTGATCTAAATGAGTGCTATGTTTCCTTATTTGATAATCCTGAAAGTCAGCTTATCAAAATCATATTTATTTATCTTGAGTTAGCTAGTTTTCACATCCCTACCTACCAATTACTTATTCAGATTTACCTTACCAACTTATCTTCTACAAATTATACGCAAATATTAATTTATGTTCTGAGTTCATCCCCAACTAGCAAAAAGTTACTTTATAAATGTCATTAAAGCCAAAAAAAAATGTTTTATAAAGGTCATATTAACACCAATAAGATTGCGTTTGGGCACAAATTATAAGGAATTAAACCTTGTAGAGATTTTATAGTTACTATATAATAAGCTAATCCCCCTTAAACTCGTCATGTAAAGGCATATTGTATGGCTGATTAACTATAAATAGATAAGACATTTGCTTTTAAGTAACAAATTACCCTTATAACGACAAATAAAATACGGCTATAAGGGCAATTATTCGTATTGTAGCAAACGCAATACGAATATGAGAAGTTCATGATTTATTCAGGCGTCATTTGCCTCTATTCTTGATTTATAAAAGATAAAAATTGTCTGCATAAAGACATTGACCATATCGCTCTTTTTTCGTATATTATACTGGAAGTTTATGTGGAAAAGCAGATTTGTGAGAACTGTGGGTAAGTTTTATGGCAAATTTTTAATGCGCCTCGTTAATTTTATCTTTTTTAAATTTTAAAAGCAATTTTATTTTTGTGAGTTCCTGTTAATTGCTACTCTAAGAAGGATTAGCAAATCTAATGCTTTTATAAAACATTTAAAAGTCATGTACCCTTATTGTAGCAGGCTAGTACAAATATACTCAACCATATTGAAAAAAATTAGGGTTCAGTTTCCATTATTGTTTATAGTAACATTTTGTGAACACCTTTTAATTTGCACTCTTTTTTATTCTACAGAACCTAGACAGTACCTAACATGGATGTGGACCGTTTCATGACAAAGGACGACGGCCTTGGGAAATCACACATTTTATAATAAGACAAGAATGCTTTGGATGTCACAATCAGATTAATTCGAATTTTCCGTTGCATTTCATTATCACAAAAGAAAAAATAAAATATTAATTTCATGTAAACGTTTTTTTTTTTTTTAATTCAATGATTTTGTTTCTCCTTTATATATCCCTATCACCAAGGGAGACATTTGTTTGATTTCGTGTACATTACATAGAATTGGCCAAAATTTATGGTTGGAACTTTTGTAAATTGGTAAGGTAAGTGATAACTTGTTGGGTATGTCAGAATAATGTTGTAAAAATTGGATTAATTGGTCCGTTAGTCCATTGTGCCAATAATATCCAGTGCCCATTTCAATTATTTTAATTTTAACTGTATTACTTTTAAGAAGTGTGCGTGCATCTGTTGGTAATGAATGGGGTACTAATTTATTTACTATTTCAAAAAGTTTATTTAATGCACAATGCGTAATATTATTCTCCACAACCCAAGTAGCTATATCATCTCTGAACTCGTCCTTTTCTATGTCTTTCTTTATGTCACTGTCACGATCATCAGATGATTCGTTATCACTTTGAGTAAGGTAACGTTTTAAGAAATCTTCATCGAAAGTCAATAATAATTCTACGGAACCCATAACATTTTCTTTCATCTCTACCCTAGACGAAGTAGCTGCTGAAGACAACGAATTTGATGAAGTCATAGCGTCGTATCGTTTCTTCACCTTTCTTCTATAAGAACCAATTCGCTTTAGTTTTTTCCAGTCATTTAAATCCATTTTCACAATACCGAGTCACTATTTTAGTTACCGATTCTAAAATGTCATGGCTGACGATAAACTTTTGTAAAAGCAAAGTCAAGCATACATATAAGAATAAAGTTCTTGTACCTGTTACATAGAGGAGCAGTCAACACTTTATATACTTATAGAAGCTATGTAGCTTGTCATTTTGCATTAGCTTTTATGCTGCATTCAAATAAACATTATAAGGGAAAAGGTTTTATATTAGCCCTATTAATTTTACAAATAGTATGAGACCAATGCGACTACAATGCTTAATTATTATATGTCTGAATAGCCGTATTATATGCTTCTATATGTCCAATGCTTTATAAGGGACATTTACATTGGTTATATAAACGTATGTAAAATAAGGTGATAAGACCGATATACCATATTAGCCAAAAACACTTAAAACTTGCATTTATAAGGAGAGTTGTAAAACTGATGCCGTTATAAAACATGTACAAGAGTTAACACCTTATAAATCATTTGTTATATAGCAATTTTGCTAGTTGGGTCGTATTTAGCTCCTAAACGAATAAACCGATTTTGACGGTCTACGACTCTACGGTTTTATAAAGCCCTGTCCAGGCGTTTGATGAATCGACTCATGTGACGTGTCGGGCTTATTAATTTGTTTGAATAAACTAAATTAATTTTAAGATCGACACGATATGATGTTACTATTCTAAAATATTTGGTTTGTTGGAGAAAAATGATCGCCAAACATTGGATCAGCCTGTATCTTATACCACTAGCTACGCTACATAAAGATAGATGAACAAATTGCTCTGCCATCCAAGGTTTTTCGTATTTTCAGTTATTGTGTTCAGACGTCATACTCTGCTGACCTGTCCTCGATCTATTTGTATATTTAAATTGATACCTAGTTATCTAAATAATTAATTAATTTCTTGTGTAACGCACATTACGCACACAATGGATTGGGATAATGTGACGCAGTTATGCATGTCACGTCTTTATCTACACAATTAATAAATACGAAGCAATTTTATGAATGAAAAAAACACAATTCCAGTACCTATTTTCTGAATTTGAATTTTTACCTACTGGCTTACTTTATAAATAATAGCTTATAGGGTAGGGTAGGTAAGTGTCATCAACACGTACCACACCACAGTAGTAAAATGAAACAATAAAACTACTATAGCTCTTACGTGTAAACGACATAAACAGGTTGGTAAATGACATCCAGTTTCTGAACGACAATATAAAAATATCTACAAGCAGCATTGTAAGAATCTAGGAAATAAGAAAATAACACATGAAGCTGTTAAAGTTCTTTAACTTTGTTGACCTTTAGTAACTAGAGCTATGGAAATTTTATATTTTCTACCAAACTGATAAAAACCGGCTAACGCGATCCACAAACAATGTACATTTGGTTCCGCAGTTGTGTTTCCATTCATTACATCCCTACTCAACATATTTAAAAAAAATCATTGTGCATACCATACATTATAAACAAATCGTTGCATCACGACAATCTAAACAAACCCAAAGTTAATGTTGAAGCTTTTGGTTTGTCCATCTAAGCACACTTTCAAAATTTACCCTGTATAATGATCACTATGATGTAGCCATACAACACAAAGTTAACGGTAAGATTATATTATATTTACAGACAAAAACTTCGATAACTTGAGTGAAAACGTCCAGCTGACACCATGCAGGAAGCTTCCCTGCCGACTTAAGAAAGGCACCAGTCCGGCCATCAAGATTACCTTCACACCAGGTAGGTTCATTACCTTGCCTTTATTTAAAAGTAATTTTGACATAATTAGGTATATCGAGCTAAACTTTTACCTAACAGCGGGTCTTAAATCGCCAGTTTATCAACGTAGCTAATAACAATATTGCTATCATTGTTCTTTATCTAATATAGGTACCTACTCTGTTGCTTGAAAATATGATATTCCATGTTACGAATTTTGAATGCGATATTTAGCAACGTTGATAAAGTGTTGATTTTAGAACCGCTAAGTAGAAGATCTCAAAGCAGCCTCGTCGAAGAACTCATCGTAGAGTCCAGCGATGACATTATAGAGAATAGCAGAGCTGACTGGTGAAACGTAACATAGATTAATGTAACGAAGTCAGTACGTTCTTTTTTTTATCGTGGTTAAATCATCAAATGAGTCCTCCCACCCAGGGCAGAGCGGGAAGGACTGTCAGACTCGTACTGACTAAAATCCACGGTGTCCTTCAATAGCTAGGTAATTGGTACAGTCCCGCGACCGAGGTAGTACGTTAAAATAAATTCTTACATTTCAATTTGCATCAATAATTGCACCTGAACATTAATTCTGAGCGGGATTTGAACATGTAGGACAAAAAGGCAAAAGAGCAAGACTGCGGTGGGTCGGTTGGTAAGAATGATACCTGTACTATACATCGGTACACAGAGATGTGATAAAGGGTTTTGCAGCAAGTCGACGTTTACTTTCCAATACTTGATAAGAGTTGTAAAAATACTGGATCAACCTGTTTTTAATATTTCTGTGGGATCAGCTCTAAAAAGCCAGACTTACCTAGAACAAAAAAGCAAATAGATTTTTACACTCCTTCTCCATCTTTAACAGTTCAGATTTTATAAAACATAATTTTACTAAAAAGAGGGTACAAAGTTCACGTTTAATTTAATAAATAGGTGCATAACAGCATAAATAGATACCGCGAATACGTGATTAATAGAGCAAAAAAAGGCCTTGGCACCTAGCTTGTTACCTACATAGACCAGACCAGACATAATTGAGCATAATTATTTTGCGCTTAACATAATGAATACAAAGACTAGGTACCTACCGACCACAATTTTATTGTGAAACATCATAAGATTGTTCAAGAGGAAAATGTGCATTTAAAACTCTGCAGTTGTAAATAAAACTAATTGAGGTCGCGACTACAAGTTCTACGAGTACCTATGATCACTTCCGACATGGCAAAAGATCAAGTTATATTTAAGTTGATCAATAATGGCACGTGACAGGTTTATGCACTAATACGTGTAGGTACGTGTCTTGAACGCAAAGGGCAATTGAAGCAACAAGGTGGTTGTCAGCTATAATTTTAGGAACATCTGTGGTGTGCAGGCTTTTGATGATAAATCAGCTCATGTCACTATGTGTCGTCGATAGTGCATTAAACAGTTCATCCATCATCATAAACTTTCGCACAATACCTACCTAATAGCAGGTCCATCTTTTTGTAATGCTCCATTATAGCTTGTTTACTGTTACAGATCACGATATTGAGGACGTCACGAACCACGTGACAGCGCTCGTGTTCGGCGTGGACGTACCGTTCGTGGGGGTGGACGGCAAGTCCATCTGCGACAAGATCACCACGGAGAACGGCGAGAAAGCCTCATGCCCGCTCAAAGCAGGCACTAAATATATCTACAACGATACTTTCCCCGTGCTTAGCTTCTACCCATCCATCGATGTCAAAGTACATTGGGAGTTGCAGGAAAACAACCAAGACATTATCTGTTTTGAAGTACCTGCAAGAATTGCATAAATGAACAAACTTCCATACCACTCCATACTACCAGAATACAAATTCTGATGCATCGCTCACGTTTATAATTTTAGTCATGCTCGTAGGGAAGAAGAATATTTTTTGTCATATTAATATTCAATCTGTTGCGATTCGAAAAGCATATGCCAACGGCCGCCAACGCGCGGCCCGCGGGCCCAGTAAATTCAAATAAATATTTGTCCCTGAACTACCAAAAGGTTGCCGACCGCTGGCATAGGCACATATTTTTTATACATAAACAGTTAAGCATGTCGTACTTATACGTATCTTTCTGCACAGCGTTAAAATTTTGGAACTAATGCCTTCATATTTAATCAATGCAATTTTGGGAAACAATTATTGTACAAATGTTGACCAACAAAGCTGTCATTCCGCCAGTAGTGGAAGATTCGAGGTTAATTTATCTCTGCCAGCCACCAGCAACGATCGACACTAGAATACATAACATCAATATTATTTTGATAGTAATGACGTAAATGACGGCAATGGAACTGCTATACAGTTCCATTGCCACAAACTCAACTGTTTCGAACTACAGCCGCCTATTTAAAAACTTTTTTAGTATAAAAACCGAGTTCTCGCAACCGACGAACGAGTACATGCCGATCCGTGCAGATCGTCGGCAGCTCTGTAGCACTGTAGGTCTAAGTTAATGTAAGGAGCTAGAACACGAAGGAGTTTATTTTTATTGCCATTACAAGTAAAGAATTAAAAATAATATTTTACAAAATAATGTGTTTAATTTCAAATAGTTACTCTCATCCATAAATAAACCTCACAACTAGCGACTAATTATGTTTCGCTCATAATCAAGGAGCTTAATTAATTTTTCTTTTTCTTTGGGGCAGTAATGGCCGCAGGTACCTCGAAGCATATTACGTTTTTTTTACCGTCTTTAAGGGCCCAGTGTACTTTTGTGGTGAGCGTGGGGTACAGTGACAGTATGGGGAACACGTTGACGTATTCGTAGTCCTGTCCAGCGGCCAGCGGGCACGACACGTACTCGTCCGAGTCCACGCGCTTCACGTGTCTGCAAGCGTCCGTACCGTCCACGCCGAAGAACGGAACTGGTAACCCGCCGATATTCGCGGACACTTCATTTGTCAAAGTTTTGATTTCTTTCTCTGAAATAACCATGAACAGTTAAATCCTTTAATCCTAGGGAGGAAATCAGCGTACAATCACACACTCCAAACTACAGAATAAAAGCCATTAACAGAAATTTATTTATTTTATAAACATCACATCAGTTGGTACTTGGTACACAAGTAATGTTTAGTTGAAATCAACTGGGCCGAAATCCAGATTATTATTATCACTATAACTGACCTGGAAATCGAATCCAGGACCAACTATAAGAAGTCGTGCATGCGACCACTCATTGTAGTGCCTAGTGTTTTCTTCTTGTTTGTCTTTTGTTAGGTAATGTTTATTTGGAAAGTTTTTCGTTGTTTACATTCGATTTAATCGAATATAACTTTCTAACTGTGGATAAAGTTGAAAATCAATCAAAGACGAAAACGGGCATTTTGTTCGGATCTGGTGGGACCCGCGTAACCACGAACGACACTAGTCCAAGTATGTCAAAGACCATACATACTACCCCATGAGGTAAGTCGCATTCCTCGAAAGTATGGATTTTTTTAGCAAGCCTATAATTAGTATGACGAAACGTTTTTAAATTTTCTCATAAAAAAACGTTTTACGTTAAACGACGTATCTTTTCCCCCTATGCATTTGGATCAAAATAAATTCATTTCTTTAAATGTTAACTCTATATAAACCTATACAACAACCCACATTTCAATAATAGTCGCATACCGGGTTAAAAATGTCCAATGACTGACACTGGTTAGGCCAGGTGGATGTGCTGACGTCTCTGTACAATAAGCTGCAGATAGGGTTGCCATCTCTGAAATTTGGAAACCAGGACAAGACCCGTAAAAACCCCGGATTTTAGAGTCTAGAACTAGGGGTGTGACTAATATATTAATATTAGTTAAGAGATTAGTAATATTCTATGGATTCACAGATTAGTAATCCGACGAACTCTCATACGCTAATATTTAATATTCACATAATCTGGGATTCATTTCGCTTGGCACGGATCGGGTTGACTCTACTGCACGGAGTACATTCATTATTTATTTATAATCTGTTCTTAAGAAAAGTGAATGAACACTGAACGAACGAAGAATGTTTTTGTATCCGAACCTCGGCAAATTATTCAAAAAATACTGTTGTGTACTGGCGACTTCAGTGCCTTGTGAGAGGATTTTTTCAAAATCTGGTGAGTTGATTTCCGACCGACGTACTCGGCTATCATCAGATAAAGTAAAAAAAAATATGTTTTTAAACACAAATAAATTTTTTTTGAGTGTTTTGTTATTTATTCCGTTCCCACACCACGACTCGATTTGTTAAATTTTGTATTATACTCATTACTTCATTAGTACCTATCAGCTAAAACAATTTAACATTCATAATACACCTAGCAATAATAAATACCGAGATCATGCAGTCTACTGAACACTAATATTTAATACGTCAGTGATACGTATTATCAGCTAAAACAATTTAACATTCAAAATCCACCTAGTATTCATACCAAGATGATACAGTCTATTAAACACTAATATTTAATACGGCAGTAATAAGTATTATTAGGTCTTACTCGTAGTTAAATATCACTGATCTCAAATATTAGTTTAGATATTATAATATTACTAGACGAATATATTCATATTAGCTAATACGTAAAAATATCGGTATTAACCCAACTCTATCTAGAACCCGGACATGAGACGAAGTGCGCACCGTGGCAACTACGTCGGGAGGGGTTGGGGGACGGTGAAGTGTGCGTGTGCCGCAGGCGGCCCAATAAGGGGAAACCCGCAATGATGGCAGCCCTAGCTGCAGAGAAAAGGAACCCCCTTTGGTAGTGTCATAACTATCAGGTTGCCTACCATGACGTCTTAAAGCGAGAGTAGTTCCACTGTGGGAACGAGATGGCGCTAGAGAACTTGTTTAGCTCTGTCTCTTTCCCACAGCGAAACTACTCTGCAGCATACTGTACATACAGTAGTCGGGTAAAAAGGGAGCACTGTCAGGCAGCGCATACTAACCTGCAGTGAATCTAAATGTGACGGTGACATTGTTCTCCTTCGGCAAGTTGCAGCGAGATTTGCCACACGGGTTCACTTGAATCCGTTCTTGTAGACCCTCGAACGATTCACCTGAAATCAAAGCGGAAGTCTTTATCAGTCTGGGCGGGACGTCCTTACATTTAAATAACTGGGTATTCTATGAGTAAAGTGGGCATATCTATACTAAATCTATATTACTGTAAACTATATTACTCGTATAAATTATCTAAGTATATTATTATTATGGTCGCGGGACTGTACGAATTACCGTGACCACGGAACGTAAAGGGCTATTGAAGGACACCGTGGATTTTATTCAGTACGAGTCTGACAGTCCCACCCGCTCTGCCCTGAGTGGGAGGACTCATTTGATGATTTTACCACGTAAAAAAAAAAGTATATTAATATTATAAAAATGAAAAGTTTGTTTGTGCCTTTAGTTGAACGCGCTATCTCAGGAACTACTGGTTCGAGGTCTTGTTTGTGTGAGGGTAATGATCGGCCCGGGTTTGAACTCTTAACCTCTTACATGAGAGGCGAGGTGTTAACCTTTGTGCCCTTATGATTTTTTAAATAATGATACTATAATCTGCCCCAAAAGTATTATACACTATCTATTTACCGATAGCCTCGCGTTTGTCCACTATCTCGCCTGACGGTAAGCGACGATGTGGTCGACTGTGAAACACGCTTGCATAGAAGTAACCTATTCGCTCTTTACTTAAAGACCCCAAAGTTAAAACTATCAAGAAATACAGACCCGGCAGGGAATTCCACTGCTTAGCTGTGCGCACAATGAAAGTATTGGCAAAGTGCTTTGTATGTAAAGGTCTACTTGTGGAGATAATTATGGAAGGTCAAAACGTCAACTTGTTCACACGTCTTATTTAAATACAATATGGTTTTAAATATAGCTTCAATTTGTTTTTTTTTTAGTTTTAGGGTCATTTTACACCGAGATGCGACGTAGCGCGACGCCGACGTGGCGGAACGAAACTGGAAATGTCGCGTATGAAATAAAATTAGTTTTTGAGTCGCTATTTAAACGTGCGCGCGGAATCGCACGGTATCGCGCTGTGTCGCGTCGTCGATGAAATGTGTAGTAAATAAAGTTAGATTTTGAGTCGCTCTATTGAAATGCGCGCGCAGCGTCGGCGTCGCGTCTCGGTGTGAATTGACCCTTAGAATTACACAATGTATTGTTTGAGAGTTACATTGAGCAGTAACGTAAACCATGATTTTTCACACCAAGAATTTCCTCATCATCATTTTTACACAATGTTATTTAGTTTAATGTTGAAACATAGAATTTGTACTTTATCACAATTAGAGAAGCTACATTTTCAACTGGGTGTGGGTCAATATGCTGGTGTTTGTATAGACTACTTGGAGATTAGGCTATCTCCGAAGCATTCGAATTCTGAAGGGTTCGTTTACATCTCTAATATAAATAAGATGAACAATTATTTGTTTGAATACAGTAGGGGTTTTTGATCACTCTTACACTTGGATGATAAATGATACATGACTGCTGCCAATGAAATAGGCAGAAAGATCGTATACCTAATAAATGATAAACGACACAACCTTCTGCGATAAGTATTAAATACACTAATTAGGAAACTATCGAGTCTCATAGGAAATTATTATGTTACAGACGCTAGCACATCAACTAAACCCATTGGGTCAAACTTTAATAGATTTTTAACTTTATCACAATCGATTGGGAAACATTGACAGATATTAGGGTAGGTTGATATGCCGTGTCTGTACTACATTAAACCTGTATCAGTGTACCCATACCTACTCATTTATATGCTGTTGCTGGCATCGATCTTAATGATCGATGGTTGCTGGCCTTAAAATCACCATAAAAAAAATTCAAGTAGGTACCTTAAAATACCCACTTCTTAACACAACAAAACAAATGTAATTTGCTTCGGCTAACGATTAAATATAATGACAATGGTTTAATACAGGAAAGAATATTTAGGTATAGAAAGTCAGACATACCTGGACACTGCTCCAATGGTAGTTTGCCGCTGCATAGTGATGGCAACACGATTGTTAGTATTGCAGGAACGAACCACACTTTAAAAAACATATTAGAAACACAAAAAGGTTACTTGATTTAGAACGTTGAGAATAAAATGGCCGAGCTTAAACGAGTTTGTTTGCAAGTTATATCATGGGCAAGGACGTGCGGCAGCTCTGAGTGAGACGTAGCGACCATCTGTTTATATACCTCGAAACTGCACACTAATTCGAGTTATTTACTGACGCTATTTTATTATTATCATCAAAAAGTATGCGATAAAAAGGAATATTTTTTTTAATATATTTTTTTCAATTTTAATAAAACTTTGTTAAGGTTTTTTTCAATTGTATATTATGCTGTTATATGCGCCTCACGGTCCATGTGCAGAAACTATGTACTAACGCGGTTTTTTTTTATATTAGCAATATATTTTTTTTAAATTGTTATCTTTTGGTGTTATCATTTTCATGGACATTTACTTACCTTATTGTTATTACGTTTTTATAAATAAACAGAGGGAGTTGTCCACTGACCACTGTCATAATTAATATGCTCTCTATCATCTATTTCTTGATTAATCATTTCATAAGATTTGAACGCTGTTCCTTCTCAGTCTTGTACAAATAGTATTTGCACAACCTATTGAATTGGCCGCCTGACAGTCCCTCCTACACTGCCCTGGGTGGGCGTCAAAAGAGTCCTCATTTGATCATTTTAACAATTGAAAAAAAAAAGAAGCGCGACAATTAATATGTGTTAATTTTTATTGATAGTTTAGCTTTGAACTGTAATTTCTTGATTCAAACCGTTGAATTGTTGAGCCTGATGTCGTGTCGTGCAGAATAATTATGTTTGTTGTCGATGCATTGTAGAATGCTGAACATTGATCTTTATTTACTGAATACTTTCCAGGATTTCTATTTTATTATTATTTTCTCCAGCGTTCTATTCCGTATGTCCAAACTGGCTTCAAAATAGTTTTATATACCATATTTCGCTTTTAACTGAGATTTTGTGCCGAATAGCCAATTCACACATCGATTTTAAGCCCAGTGTTTTTTTTGTTCTAGAAATTATTATGTTTTTCACAAGTCAGTCTTCTATCCAGATGCATGCCTACGTATAAGGTCGCATTGAATTTGTTCTCCGTTCAGTGTGATTGCTGGATAGTCACCTATTCTTAGAGTGAAAGTGACGTGAAATGACGTAATCTCCATATCTTCTGCCATTTTTCTATTACTAGTAAAATATTTTTGGAGATTTGCTGATGTAATTGCTGGGTTGGCATTAAAGCGCGCCACACACGGCTAAGATTCTGTAATATTTTATCTTAAGATACCATATCGCTCGCCATACAATTCAATGGACCATTACACACTACGAAGATAATATTTATTTCTTATTTTGGTATCTTAAGATAGAATTGTATGGCGAGAGATATGGTATCTTAAGATATAATATTATAGTATCTTAGCCGTGTGTGACGCGCTTAACTGAATGAGACAATAAAGGTTTTGTCATCTAAGAGGAGTGAGGATATCGACTGTGAAGAAGAGATACAGTACAGGTCCTAAGATGCTCCCTTGAAGTACCCCTCACATGATTTCGAACAGATCAAGCATAGTATTATTTTCATCTAGGTAGCTTTTCAGTATGAAGTATGAGAAATGAGATAGCCGTTAATTCAGGCAGAAATTTTGATCAGGAGACCGAGCTTTATCTAATGCCTGACTTATGTCAGAAACAAAGCAAAGTAGTTATATTTATAATTTCTAGCGTGTGGCCGATGATATCTATGAAACGGATCCAAGCTTTTGTTTACATCCAAATTGATGCCTTAAAAGAATACTCTTTGGAATAGAATACTCTTTATTATGGATACCACACAAATTACAGATTTAAATATCCACTTCACAATATCTTTTAAATAGGTTGACACAATGGGAGGTCTTATCGCTAAAAGCGATCTTTTCAAGACATCCTTTGGATGGTATTCACATGATATTGCATTCTATTGAGGACAGCTTTTTTTAATTTATTTTTAGCTTGGTAAATCATCAAATGAGTCCTGCCACCCAGGGCAGAGCCGGAGGGACTGTCAGACTCGTTCTGACTAAAATCCACGGTGTCCTTCAATAGCCCTTTACGTTTTGGGGTCACAGTAATTCGTAAGCCCCGCGACCTTTTGAGGATAGCTTAATAAGAAACAATGCTGCAACCAGTAGAACTGTTAGGCTGTTTGAACTCACTGCTAGACGAAAGCCTGGCAAAACGAGGGGTTTGATTGCCAACGAAAGAAAATGCTCGGTAAAAGACTGTATTGCTTCAAAATTTTTACGGAACTAAAAGACCGCTGTTTTGGCCAAATGTGCGTACATTTTTCGAAACACTGATTTCATTAACATTCTGGTTTTGATTTTCCCACGGTCATTAGGTAACAGGTTAGTTGGGTAAGTTCATTACTGGTTCATGAGTATTCATCTCGTGTTTTTACTTATTATTTTGAGCAGGTATGTAATATAATCATTTTAAAATTGGGGATATAATAAAACGCACCAAAATACATAAATATTACAAAAAAATATAATTTTAAATAATAAAATCATAGATTCTTTGCTATCACTACTTAATGACATGAGGCAGATTTAATACTTTTGTTTGTCTTTAAAACTATAAAGTTACAAACGGATACTTATGAATAAATTAAACAATATGTAGGTAATTATAGTCCTTGTGACACAATTTCCAGTCATTTAAATTACCATTTGTCAACCTAAGAATACAGAATGTAATATTTGTTCATTTATCTCAACATTTTTAACATGATATAATAGTATCTATGTTACAATTTCGAGCTTCCTATAACCTAATTTAATTTTATGAATCACAACAAACTTGTTGACCTTGTAGCAGCCTGTATTGTTAGATAGATCAAGATGCTAATTATTTTAAAACTAGATTTAATGTGTTTTTTTTGTTCCTTCTATACTTTGAAACAAACAAACCAAGTTTTTTTGTTAATTTATTATAGAAATCGCTCCATTTAACTATTATTTTTATTTGTAAAATTTGTGCTTTTGTGGGTATCGTACAGATATTCTTTTACAAGGCAACAACGTCGGCCTTTAGCTTTGAATTATAAAATTAACCTTGACATTACATCTATTAAGTAAATAATACAATCCGGATATTATGAATAATAATGAGTTTGATTATTTCTTCCATCTTATATACATTAGGTTCCTAACTGTATTTTATTAGAATCTATGATGCTTTATCTAGGGTAAAACACCAAATTATTGACCTTTTAATGATTTCCTCATGCTCTTCATGCAAAATAATCCATTCAGCGAGTTGTAAATGAAAATGAATGTGTTTCGAATTTAAAATAAATATATTAATTGAGACGGGAAAGGGTTTTAAGTCTCTAACCTAACGTGAAGCGAGAGGCTAGCAGAGGATCACTAGACCCCGTCATTCACTCGGAACCTAGTCGAGCTAGAGTGCCCTTAAGTACTGCTTTTTTTTTTTATCGTGGTAAAATCATCAAATGAGTCCTCCCACCCAGGGCAGGGCGGGAGGGACTGTCAGACTTGTACTAACTAAAATCCACGGTGTCCTTCACTAGCCCTTTACGTACCGGGGTCACGGTAATCCCTTGGTCCCGCGACCCGCCTTAAGTTCTGCTTAGGACAAAATCAGGTTTTCGATAAAAAAGATAATTTGCTTGTATTTGATTTCCTTTATTTACCTTTATATGCTATATATTTTTTGGATATCGATAACCAGTGGGGTTTCAACAATTAAGTATTTTACCCTACATGTTAATACATATTTCGGTTTTTTTGTGATGGGTACGTACGTACCTAAGATTTTAATTAAAATAATTGGCACCTGAGTAGCAAAAACGAAGTCCAAAGGTGTCGGTCAAAAGGTTTTTAAACTGGTTTTGTGCGAAAAAAACTTCGACGAACATGGTACGTATAATGTCTGGCTAAGAATAAAAATAGATTGAAATAGGTAGAACAACTTACTATGCTTGATATAATCACAGAGTATTTACAATAGACATGACTGACGGAGCGGGCTTTAGTAAATCTATAATTAAATTATAAAGAGGTAAAAGTTTGTGTGGAGGCTGTAATATCCGGACCTAGCAAAAAAAGAAATAAAAGAAACCAGTGTGAAGCTACATTTTTCCTGAGTGCTAACTCAAAAATGTAACTTCACACGCAATGTACAAAGTCGGTGTCGGAGACTATCAAATCGGTCGCAGCACGTGAAACATACACATTTCCAGTATGATCGTGTCTCGATGTGAACTGTCAGGGTCAGTACACATCGCCAGCGAATAGACTATGGCTCGCTTGGCAGCGGAACAATCGCTGAGAGGTTCACGCCAATTAGTTGCAAACTCTGCGTCTTGCTGATTGTGAAATCGCTGACTTTAGGACTGATGCTTTAGTTTTAAAATGCAAACCTACTCATTGACCTAGTATAACGAGGTTGGTCGTAGACTGGAACAACACTAAGGAGTTGAGACTACTTATTCCTCTCTACTCTTCTCTGAATCTATCACTATGAGATTCCTGGTCTTACGTTTAAGAAATTAGATTTATTTGCAAGAAGCCCGATTCGCCCTCATGTCCGAAATCAGATCTATTATCTTTGTCGAAGCTTAGGAGGCCTAAAAAGATCGCTTTAGCACGATCATAATTGCTACAAAATTGTCATAGATTGACAATGTGGGTTAGCAGACCCAGAGGACTTTAATCTCGTAAAAAGTATGTTAATAAAAGATATAAAATAATAACTTGATATGGTTTTACCTTACGTTACACGCGAGGTGATATAACTATAATATAATTAATGTTGGAAGTTTTACCATTATTCGACTTCCTCGAGGAGGATGCGACGTCGCGAACTAAAGTTCGTAAAATATAAAACCCTGATACTTAAATACATATTTCTCACCGCACTTTTATCTCACAGGAAATGATGGATGCTATCTGTCTGGCGCGGGATATAAATTACTTAACGTTTTGGTCGGAACTTTAAGGAAAGCGTCCTTTAGGTTTCCACAGTTAGACGGGGGAGCTTGGGAGAAATATTGATCCATATTTGTAAGTACATTCTTTGAGGGGTCAGTCCCGACCACGTATTCATCTATCGCGCGGTAGATTGCCTGGAACAAAATATTTTGTGAGCATTTACATATCGTATACCTACGTACTCTATACTTATCAGTGACGGACGTCAACAAATTATAACTTTATTCACATTCATAAATGCGACCTGCATTGGTCGCATTTATGAATGTATCAACTTTAAACCTTTAATCTATATCTCATTAGATTGGACAGTGTAGCAATTTATGTGATGGTAGTAATTTGTATGGTTCGGTTTTACGACAAAGGTAATAATTTTAGATATTATTTGAACAGACTAGCAGACTGTTTACCTGAAAAGCTGGTTGCTTATCACTGTGGAAGGCTTTGCGGCTACCGTGCAGCAAGTAGATGCCGCGGTCCGTGGCGTCTGCGCACGCGTCGCCGTACATGCACTGGTCCGAGCGGTAGTTGTAGCGGCATGATAGTACGTGCACCGCCCGCTCGTGGTAGTGGAATATTATGTTTATGATGTCCTGCGCCCAAATTTAACATTTTAGATTCATTTGATCCTTCTAACTTCATTAAGGTTGCAAATAGACAAGCGGTTCTTGCAGCCGGCTGCAGTGAGTCTAAAATGGCCACTTAGCATTATCCTAAATTATTCAATAGTCATTGACTGTTCTTGTATTTTTTATTCACAAAGTGAACCATTTGGAATATAGCCAACAAATTTAGTTTTAGACCCTCTGGGTGTTTTTGGAACTGCACATGTAGCACACTGCAGAAAAGCCTCTTCAATGTTGCAGTCTTAGATATAGAACACAGTAAACATTGAATTTAAAGCTATTAATTCATCTGCATTGGATCAACATACCTGATCACCCCATGGTATGTAGTGCTTCCATTTCAGCATGATCGGAGTGACATAGTCCACCCAGCCAAATGACCGCATCCTTGTCAAGTTCATTAACATCACACCTGAGTTGAGACCTACAATAAACAAGTACTATTCTTATTTGATTCTAATTGAAACACTTAAAAAAGCATTCAGGCAACATTTTTAAGATGGGGCTTTTTTTAGGAGCAGAATTTTTTTTTTTTTCAGATACTTAGTTTGTGAGATATTTGTTAGTGGAATTTTTAACTTAATATCTTAGAACTATGTTTTAGATAGAAACTGTTCTAAAAACTATATTACAGCTAACTAGGTGTTGCTAGTGGTTTCAGTTCCATCGGGTGGTCTTACCATATTTGCCATAAAAAGGATGTTTTGCAAATCTTGGATACCAAGATACATTAGGGTTATCATCTTCCAGAGACATTGCAGATATTTGCGATGTATTAAACCTAGAGAAAAAATTCCAGAGCTCTTCTACAGGCCCCAAAAACAGTGTATCCGCGTCCACATAAATCATTGCATCAATGTGAGGTATAAGTTTCTGAAATATAACAATTTTGTTTCAATTTTAATATTTACAGGGTTGAAATATCACATCCTCAATCAAAATAAATTGAAATAAATGTCTCCCTATTTCATAACAACTTTGACATCGTTTAACTTTCAGGCCCATATTACAGAATGTCAAGATTTAAGAAATACTAAGATGACCCACTGGCCCTTAAAACTAATTTCAACCAATCAAATGGCTTGAATCTAGTTTTAAGTATACTTGAGTATTGAGTGATGTTTTGTAATAAATGGAATCTAGAGTTATAACAAACTATAGCATGCATATCACAATATTAATTAAGTTATTATAACAAATCATGAAGTATCTTACCGGAATAAATAAACGTTGAGCTGCACATTTACTAAATAGGTTCATCCAGTCCTGTTCATGTTGTTCAGGAAAGCTAACTTCATGAAGTTCGAATTCCAATTGATTATTTGTTAAATGCCTCCATTTTGTTAAAGTTTCATTAAATCTTGGTCGTAGGCTGTCGTCAGCGAATATTACAAAGTGAACACGAACTCTTGTAAACATCAACACAGATTTAACCACATTCAAAGACTCATTGAATCTTGAGTCGCAAACAACAAAAGATAACACTACTCTTTCTACCTCATTGGTCTCCTTTTTTTCTAAAACCCTGAAAATTAATTGATCAAGTTATGTTTTGTACACACAACAGTAGGTACTACAAATTTAAAACACGAAATAATCATCCTATTAATTCCATTCTACTTACGTGGTGGATAAAGGCCTGTTGATGGTATGATTTATATTTTTATTACTACTGACTTTAGAATATAAGTACAAAACAGTAAAGCTACTCAATATCAACAAAATCAGTTTAAATGTCAACTTTTTCATATTTTTGCTGTTGAATTACCCACAAAAAACAGTTATGTTCGTTATCTCATTAAAGCTCATTTTAATGACGCTAATGACAATTGACAATGACATTATACCAAAACAACAAACAATTTTATTTGGTTGGTAGAAGTGATACTCTGTCAAAAAATTCATAGATATAGAATATGGACTGAGCATTATCTGCTCTCGTCTCGGGTAAAGACTTTACCCGAGGCGCTTCTCCAATAAATAACTGAGCGTGATAGGGATAAAAGATTTAACTCTCACTTTCTCTCTGATGCGTTCGAATATTTTTAATAAGTAGTCAGTCAGTCTGATTCAATTCGATACCAAGTCCTTTTTACCGATACCGAGTAAGTATCGCAAGATTGATTCGATGCTATCTGTGCTTGGTATTGAATCAAAAGTTCCGAGTACCTACTCGTATCTCTGTCATCTGTCAATAGTGTGTCAAACAGCGGCATTTTCCTGAATTTACTTTTTTATAAGATTGTAAATTACATATATAATAATATTTACACTATAACCATGAGTGTTAAATCGGAAGATTCGTTAAAAGAGAAAATATTGAACGTCGCAAAAAAAAATCCAAAGGGAATTTCACATAAAGACATAACAGCAGCTATTCCGGAAGTATCTTCTGCCGAACTTGTACCTGCAATCAATGAATTATTACAGCAAGAATATTTCGATTTATTTAATCAGAATGGTGTTTTAGTCTATAGGTAATGTATGCTGTTAGGGTTAGATTATTTACATCTAAGATGAATTTACTGGATCTTCACTGCAGTTATGTCATTCAGGTTGAAAGCTCAAACAAGTAAGCAAGCAGTTAAAGGAGCTGACAACGAAGAAAAAGTTGTTTTTAATTTAATAGAAGAAGCAGGAAACAAGGGTATATGGATAAGAGATATCAGAGTTCGGTCTAACCTGGCCAACACACAACTAACTAAAGTATTGAAAAATCTTGAAAGCAAGAAACTTATCAAAGCTGTAAAATGCGTAAATGTGAGTAAATTATCAACCCTTATATTTCTCAAGAAACTAGTTCATTGTGAATTATCAACCTCATAACAAGATTGTTTTTTTAGGCTTCGAAGAAAAAAGTGTATATGCTCTACAATTTGGAACCTGACAGATCTATATCAGGAGGAGCATGGTACCAAGATCAGGATTTTGAATCAGAGTTTGTGGATATCCTCAATGTACAGTGTCATAGGTTCCTGAGTCAAAGATCAGATAAAATGAAAAACAACCCACGAGGGCCAATTGTAGGCAGGACTCAGTCTTATGCCACTGCTGCTGAAGTACAAAAGTATATAACTGATCTAGGAATAAGTAAAGTAAGTAACTCAATACATTTCTGGTTATTTTTATTAATTATCAAAATACTCCTAGTGCATTAGGATATACACATAAAGTATATTTTCAATAAACTAATATTAGATTTAAAGCAAAATACTCTAGCACATTCCAAATAGGTTAAAGTTAGCATCATCCAAAATGCATATTACACAAAGCTTACAGTATGTTTTAACATGATCAACACTACACTGAAAAGACATAAATGTGTTTCTTTCATGTTGATTGTATTATATTTGCATAAAACCAGTATAATACAAATAGGTCACATAAAGTGTGATCTTCTGTACCCTAAATATTTTGACATGGGAAAATATAAATATCGCATAACAATGCTAGTGATGTGGCAAAAGAGTGTCAGCATAATGACGGGGCCCCCATATAGAGGGCCAAAGCCTTCCGGGGTTGCAAGATTCACAAATTACCGTGACTCAGATATGATATGATGTTTAATAAGGTTGTGACAATGTGTTTGTGTTTCAGGTTGAACTTGATGTAGAAGATGTCATCACAATTCTGAACACTTTGGTATATGATGGTAAAGCAGAGAGCAGTGTGTATCCTGATGGCAGCAAAGTATACCGTGCTATAGACCCACTCATACCAGCACCAGGACTAGTACAAGTTCCATGTGGAGTGTGCCCCCTCATCCATAAATGTGCTTCCACTGGACTTATTACACCACAAGATTGCACTTATATGAAAGAGTGGTTAGAATAATAAAATATAAAACAGTAAGCTGTGCTTATTTATTCCCTGATGAGATAATAAATAATTAACAGTTTAATAAATAATTCAAGAAACTACTTAATCTTAAGCATAAATCATAGATGAACACTGAATTAATACAACTTCGGCACCACCTGTATATTGCATATTCATTACAAATATAAAAACAAGGAGGGAAAAAACCAGGTTTGTCACATAACAAACAGTGCCCTTAAGAAATTACACCTTTTTCCTGTCTGATCCGGATTGTGACCTTTCTGCATAATATGTGAGCTAGTGCAAAAAATGCCTAACGTGGCCACCAAACAGTATCACACCAAGGGGTACTCTTGTGGCACACTCGTGTGAATTTCACATACATGATAGGATAAGTATGTATTAATACAATAATTGTAAGCAGACAGTGCACAGACAGATTGGATTAGCATGCACCCACATACCCACATACAAATTACATTATATAGGGTCCTAATATCTTGCTGGTGCAATCTATTAAATGCTGTAAGTACAAGCTGAACTGATTTGAAACAAAACTAAGACTATCATTCACAAAAAGTCATCTTCTGCTAGTTCATTTACTGTATGATTCAACAAATACAAATAAACTTATGAAAACTGGTAACAACATCTACTAATTACATTCATTTTATCATGTTGCATAGCAGCAACTTTCTATTATACACTTACATCACAAGGCTTCAAAACAAACTTCTAAAATTATTTTCTATATTATACAAAGCTGATGAGAGTATTGCAGGCTCCCTTTTAGGAGTAAATGCTTTTTCTTCTGTAGCTTTATTTGTTGCCTGAAGTATGTCATTATCATTGTTGTTGTTGGGAAACAGGGAACTAAAGGCATCCATCTGGATATAGTTAAGAGACTGCAAAATCAATCCTTTGTTGGGGTACGGAGTAGCAGCTACAATAATACTGTTATGAGTATCCTGATGACTGATGTTTTGTGGCTTTGGTGCTTCTGGAGTAGCAGGTGTAGGTGGTGGTGTTGGTGGAGGTACCAGCACAGGGGGCTCCTTTAACACAGGAGGAGGGACTTTTGGCTTCTCTCCACCTGAAAATAATACATTACGTAGGTGATAACTTTGTATCATAAGGTTTTATGTACACCAACAACTGTCAGTCAAAATACATACTTATTGAATAAATAATCCTTTCCATTTCTCGCAGCTGTGTTTGTTGTGTCTGAACAGTAAAGTACAGATCAGTTATGGTATCAGAAATATGTTTCATTTCTTCTTCTTTCTTTGCTTCTTTTGCAGCTTCCTTTTTACTTTGCCTGGAAAAGAAAATACATATACATACAATAAAACCACAAAATTATGCAAACAATATAGTTCTTGATTAGAAGATTTAATGGTACAATACAGACCATTAGCACCTTGTTTTAAATATACATTAGACTAGATCATGTAAATAGCAGTGCTCACCTGTTATATTCTAACAATAATATGCCTGCTCCAATTGTGAATATCAATGTTTCACCTAGAAGATTTGCTCCTAACTCTATGGCCATTTCTTGACTGAGAACAGGTATGTTTACAGGTCTTCCCAAGTTTAAAATCCACATTTTAGCTTTCACTTCACACCAATTGTAGACTGAAAAAATACATCATTAGGTAACCTTTATGTAAAGTAGATTTTGTTTTATTAGTTGCTGAAGATTTCATTTACAACCCTGTTTTAAGTGTTACGACATCAGCAGGAAGGGATACAGAATGCTGTTTTAGTCAGGGTTAGCAGCATTTCAGGTTTTCCTCGTTAAGACTATTTTAGCTAATCTATACAATACCAGCACTCACATTGGGCAGGAGGCATACAGACATAAGTCCTGAAAAACGGATGATGTTTAGCTCGTTCTTTGCAAGCATTTGCGATGGGTTTACTTATCTGCTTTACCAACAAAGCGCCTAATTTTGCAATTGGAAATGCTCCTACCACCATGGTTAATTTTGATAAATTTGTTTATTCAAATAAACAGTCAGATCAAATATTGCAAATGAAATATTGTGCACATTTGCACAAGGTCACCAAATCTTCCAAGAAGAGTTTACAAGTAAAACGTCAATCAAATAAACCGATGGCAATTTGACGTCTGTTTGACATTCGATGTGGGAGTTGCTATGTTAAGGGATTAATTAGCGTTTAGTCGCAGAGAAGAACAAAAGGATGGACTTGGACGAACACTCTGTGGGTGGTTGGCTGTATGCTGCCGTCCTCTAACTAAAAGGCCGTTAAGTGCAAAAAGTAGTTTTCGAGAAAACGCTAAAATTGTGAATTGATGTCTCTTGAAAAATATGCTATCTAGGAACAAGGCTGCAAATTATATATGTAGGCATAGTGTTATTGCACAATATGTTATATGTTTAATTCATTTATATTTATTTAAATTTATTTAAATTCATTTTCTAATTTTTAATTATGCATTTTATGTGGTTTAACTGCACAGCAATCTTCCTGTTTCTCCTAAACTATTAATCATAGAAAAATGACTCTTAGACCAAAAGATAGAGCATCGAAAGTTGTATAGGACTACATTAAAAAGTGAAAAACGAGCAACTGTGGCTTAACGGCCTTTTAGTTAGAGGACGGCAGTATGGGCTCAGCTCCCTTTGCCTGTCCCAAAGAGGGACGAAAAGAACCAAAAAAAAACTCTGTGGGTGGGATGGACTGGACTGCGCCTTCACTAGCCAAATTACAAATAAAATTGACCGTACCCTCTAAAAATCAGAAAAAATATTTTATTAACATCTTTATCTTCCCTTTACATTACCGCATGACTAGAAGCGCGACTGCTAACATCTCGATGGTCCCCGGACATACCTATCAAAAACCGAGGTTTACAGGAAAGCGTTGTTCAAATTGCTGTAGGTATAAATCATTCTATGTGTACATAGAATTGAAATAAACCTCTGTAGATATAATTCTGTGTACACATAGATTTTTTTTAATTAAACTCTCTTCTTTCGACAGCTGTAAACTGGATGGACAACCATAATCTAGAAATTAACTTCTCAAAAACTAAACTAATTACATTTCATCCCCATCAAAAGTCTTCATTAAAACTAAATTTCACGTTTAATAACACACAAATAGAACAAGTCAACGAATTTACTCTACTCGGTTTATCTATAGATACCCACATTAATTGGAAATCACACATACAGAAAATAAGAGCAAAACTATCAAAATTCTCATACGCCTTACGCGAAATTAAAAAAACTACAAATCTTCAAACTGCACTTGTTACTTACTACGCATACGCACAAGCATGGCTCAGTTATGGGGTCATCTTGTGGGGTAACAGTACAGACTCACAAACCGTATTTGTCTTACAAAAAAGTTAATCAGAATAAAAACCAACATAGAACAAACAGACAGCTGTAAACCACACTTCCAAAAACATAAAATACTCACACTTCCCTGTTTATATATTTTAGAACTATGTAAATTTCTCAGAAAACATCAAGAGTACTACACAACTTGCGAAGAGACACAAAAAAGATACACTTTTAGACATAACAAAAACAAAATAAATAAACCTCAATCACGAATCAAAATGCACTCTACTAGTCCTCTAATTATGTCCATTAAAATCTACAATAAATTGCCAAATGAAATTAGAGAAGTAAGCAAAACACACATATTTATAAAAAAACTGAAGCGATTACTAGAATCCAAAGCATATTACACAGTTAAGGAGTTTCTAAATGATAAAACAATTGGAAAATGAAATTATCTAAAACAAACCACTATAAAAATAATTTAAAACGGAATACAGTAATTCAAATATAAATATGAATACACAAATAATTTTACCTACTTTATTAAAATAAAACATATAATTAATCTAATATAATATAATTTATCTAATTAATATAATTAGGGCCAGTTTCACCGGTTACTGATAAAGTGTCGGTTAGTTATCTGATAGTTAATAATATCTACCACTTAAAGGCTGGTTGTAACTTTTTTCTGTTTCACCGTCAAACTTCCTGATAATTTATCTGGTAGATAGTTACCGGCCACTTGCTGGCCACTTAATAACAAGCGGAACGGCAACGTCGCTTTTTTTGCGTTTCGATACTACTACGTAAAATATTTTCGTTTGAAAACAATTTTGAAAACATAATTAATAAAATAATTTTGGTTCAAAATAATCCAAGTCAACCATTTTTACATTTTATGGTATAATTTTATCATCATAGACCGAAATTAGTAAGATGCCTATGATTAACGACATGTTTTAATTCGAAGAAACGAAACGTTTTGTCTTTGACAGAGTTTGTTTTGGGCGCTTTTGTTTTTTTTCGAACTGTGAAAGTTTATTATTAAAGTTTCGTTTTTATAATTTTACCTTTTTTAGTGAGTTTAATTTGATTTTATATTAGCCTTCTCTTATTTCTATTGTGAATTTGCTTGTATGACATTTTGATTATGATTTTGTATCTACTATGATTTTGAATGTGTTTAGGTTTTAATTGTATTTATTTTTTGTGTACATTTATAAAAAATTATAATTTGGGGGTTCCCCATACAGACTCGTACTGATTACCCTTTACGTTCCAGGGTCACGGTAATTCGGTAAGTCCCGCGGCAGGCTTTGTTATGCCCGGGGCGGGACTGAAGGAACTGTTCAGACTAGTACTGACTGAAATCCAGGGTGTTCCTTCATTAGCCCTTTACGTTCTGGGGTCACGGTAACCAGATAGATGACCGCCTAAAATGCAATAACAAAGTTTCTCGACTTGAAATGTACTATAATGTAGATGATAACTTCCTTAACAGCCACTTGATCCAGCTGATAACTTAACCAATACTTTATCTACCAGATATCGCTATCCGACACCTGTGAAACACTCACTAGCAGTGATAGCCGAGTGGTACGACCGTTGGACTGCCAAGTCAAAGGTTGCAGGTTCGAACCCCGGCACGCACCAATGTCTTTTAGAATTCATGTGCGTATTATAAATTAATTATCACGCTAGTACTTGCAGTTTTATACCTACACCGCGGAGTGAGCCAGGCCTGGTACGAGTCTGACAGTCCCTCCCGCTCTGCCCTGGGTGGGAGGACTCATTTGATTATTTTACCACGTAACTTACTCACGCGGCCCGCCTCCTCCTTCGCGCGCATGACTGCTTCGCAGGAGGCGACCGCTTCCCACTCCGTCTCGCCCCGCAGCATGGCCTCGCCCAATGCCGGGCGCGAGAGGTCTCCGCCTATCGCCGTCGTGAGGACACGGCGGTTTTATTTTTATTTTTTTTATCGTGGTATAATCATCAAATGAGTCCTCCCACCCAGGGCAGGGCGGGAGGGACTGTCAGACTTGTACTGACTAAAATCCACGGTGTCCTTCACTAGCCCTTTACGTACCGGGGTCACGGTAATCCCTTGGTCCCGCGACTCCGGCAGGCTTTGGCCCTCTACAGGCCCCGTCACTATGCTGACACTCTTTGAGGCGCGCGTGAAACACAACGTGCCGTCGACCCGGGCATGGTCCATGGTCGGACAGCGAGTCGTCCATTACTCGCCGCCCGCATGCCCGCGCCTACGGTGGCCGGAGATCGTCTTGCGAAGTCCGACGCCGTGGGCGTCTACCACTGCGGCTGGGGTGGAGGGAGGACGCTGTCCTCTCCCTCACGCGGCCCGCCTCCTCCTTCGCGAGCATGACTGTTTCGCAGAAGGAGGCGACAGCTTCCCACTCCGTCTCGCCCCGCAGCATGGCCTCGACCAATGCCGGGCGCGAGAGGTCTCCGCCTATCGCTGTCGTGAGGACACGGCGGTGCTCTGCCCAAGCGGGGCAGTCCTGCACCGTATGCTCCACCGTGTCCTCCAGAGAAAGACTGCCTAGCAACTTACATAAAGAATTGAAATCCCACCAAAAACATTTCATGTAAAATGTTGTCAAGACCAAGAGCCTTATTTGGTCTCATAAGGTTTGCCCTGTAAAAAAGACATCAGATCTCATGTAGAGCTAAGCTTCAGAATCTACACGGCTTAACTCTACCGACCCTAACTTTACAAATCTATATCTATACTACGTATCTATACTAATATTATGAAGCAGAAGTGTTTGTTTGTTTGGTTGAACGCGCTAATCTCCGGAACTACTGATCGAAATTGAAAAATTCGTTTTGTGTTGTATAGTCCATTTATCGACAAAAGCTATAGGCTATGTAACATCACGCCATCACTAATAGGAGCGAAGCAGCAATGAGAAATGTGGCAAAATCAAGAAAAGGGAATCCATTTCGAGAGGTATCGTGGCGTGCGCTGCGTTGACGGTTAGAGTTACGCAAAAAATACGTGTTACGGAATTGTTCCTCTGTAAATATTGTAAAAAATGTCCGCGGTAGCATGTCTATATTTTAAGGTTTTACCTTTTTTATTTTTTTTTATTGAAATCAAATTGGTTTTAAAATAATGTATTATTTGCTAAGGTATTTATATAAACATTATATTAATCCATATCCAAATAAATACATTAATCATCACAAGCATTTAATTTTGAAGTAAATAATTGCCCATGACATTTTATTTTATTATATTACATTATATTTTAGGGCCTGATGCCTAAAATAACAGAAGCTAGTTCTACATATCAGTAAAAATGTATGGCTTGGAAGTTTCGTTACTTAGTTCAGAAACGAAATATTCGCATCACCTCCACGACGGTAGCGAAACGGCGAATTTGTGAAGTTAGGGTCGGTAGAGTTAGGCCGTGTAGATTCAGAAGCCTGGCTGTACATGAGATCTGATATCTTTTTCTCAGGGCAAACCTTATTATAGTCGTCTTAGGGTCAAAATTTTTCTACATCAATATTTGAATCTTAGATTATAGTATGTCCAGATTTCTAGTACGCCACTGAAAATTAAAGAAAAATGAACATGTCCACGGAAAACATTTACTTACATGTGTTCGTGGCGCTCACTCACACAATTAAAAAAAAGTGGCTTTACTAAAGACGTTAATATAGTGGGGGAGCCCAAGAAGGGATTTTTGAAGTGACTCGAGCGTATCACATAATTATATAGGGAAATCCTTGCACCCTTTACTGTACCTCTACCAAGTATGAACCCTTCAAATGGTGGGGTGTGTTAGGGGAACCCGTCAGATTAATAAAAAAAATCGATGCTCATAAAAACTCGAGAAGAGTGTATTTTTTCAATAATCTGACAATTTGAGCGTGACGTTAGGAAATGAGCGAGTCCCTGAAGTCGTAAACGAAAGCACGTAACGCCACCAGCTCGTTCCCTATTAGCAATCAACGTTCCGTCTAATTAGTTTTAATTAATATTCATAAAATGCCTTTTTAAATTACTGGGTCCACTAATTTATTACCTCCGTGAGACGGTTCAGGAGGGAGGGGGTCGACCAATACTTATTATTTTTTACAACGGAGTGGGAGTTTTGATAGTTCTTACGTAAGATAAAATGCGGTAACTTAAAATATACTCAGAAAAAGCGCGTTCAAACGCGCGAGTCGGGAGGTTCGCTCGGATGTGTATGGGTAAACGATTTCCATTCCATTTATTGGAGGTGTTCCAGTGGAAGATCTAGTTTCAAACATACTAAAAAAAACCCTAAGGTTTTTGAAGTGAAAACTTCTGTAGCGGCGTTATGCACTTTTTTTGGAATGGGTAAAAAATGTTAAACTCGCGTCAGGACACGTGGCCTGATCGAAAATTCGTAACACGGCGCAGGGCGCTGGCGCGAATGTTCGTGTGTGTTTATTACTATTCAAGTTTTCACTTCTGCCGGCAGTCCCAGAGTGCAACCCGTCGTTTTTTTTTTCTTTTGATTCTTACGTAATAAACATTAAAAACGGGGGGGGGGGGGAGAGGATCAAGAACTAGCGAAAATAGTCTAACGTATTAATGAATGGCCCCTAATAATAAAAACGTGCGAATGCATATTTTGTAGCACACAAAATGCTCTCAAATAGAATTCATGTCATAGTTTGTATTTCAGTGTTTTCTTTCTAACAAAATCTCTAATAAAAAATACCAGTTTCTGAATTACCAACATCTTTATTATTTCTAGATTTTAAATATCCATTTTATACTGTGTAATGCTAGTCTTTTCTGGAAAACTAGTGCGTAATATAAACATACTATTTACTTCAGGAGTGGAATCTAAAGTTTCAAGGTATCCAAACCAGTATATAACTAGCCCAGGTCCAAATCTGTTCCAATAGCATAGAAGTTGATCCTTGAGATAACCAGAGTGGTTTTCTTCATCTCCAAACAGAGCTTTACTTTCAACCCAGTTGACAATAAATCCATCAACAGCAATTGGTACGTCTAACTTGAAATCTGGTGTTTTATCATAGCCTCGTGACCGCAGTACATTCTCATCAGAAAATGTTATGTTCATTAATCGTAATTCTCTTTCTAAACGTAATTCATACTCTAAACCTATAGACCTGAAATTAAAACAAATATTATCCATATTTTACTCAGCATCAAATAACATAAAAAAAAACACAATGCTTACTGTTTGATTATATCTGCATACGGACCATATTGATTATCATTCATAATACCCTGAAATAAAGAACATTAAGGAACAAATTTTATGAGTGTACATTTTGTATGAAAATCCACCACTAAAAGACATTTTTTGCTGGATGGTTCATAAGTCCTATCTCATTAACCACATCAATCAAGATTTTTCTGGTTGCTGAAACCTTTCGTCAGTTGTTTGCACAAATGTTATAATAAAAAACCACTAATTTTATGCTTACAATGTTGTCACAATAGTTAATTATCTTCAACAGTTCACTGGTTAATTTTGACAATAATTTCATTAACCTATATTTTTAGAGTTACATTAAATATCTCAACTATTCAGGAACGTAAAGGGTAAGGACACCACGAATTTTAGTCAGTACAAGTTTGACAATCCCTCCTGTCCTGCCCTGGGTGGACAAAAAAAAGTCTCTCAACTGTTACAAATGAGGTGAGTAATTATTTTGTTCTTACCATAAACACTTGATATGCTAAGTCCTTGTCCTCAATCAAAGTTGTATCCTTGATGCATTTTTTAGCCATTGATGAATCAGAATACACACTCTGTAATAGTGACCTTGCAAACAACGCAGGACTGATTCCTTGACAATCTGAGAGCCTGTTTGTGAAAAGATAAATTACTTGTTTATTTTTTCATTTGTAGGAAAATAATGCTAGTACTGTTATTCTGTAACACTTACTGCAAGATGACATTTTCTTTACTCTTATCCCTCATTAGTCCTTCATAAAATTCATGATATTTACTGGAAATCTGCGGAGATTTCCTGTAACTGTGTTTCATGGATCTCTGTACCAATAACGAAATTATACTGCCCAAAGTAGAAGCTGGTAGACTGTAAATTTAATTTTAGTTACTTAACTTCGCATCTGCAATCTGTGATAAAGTTAGATTATAATGTTTTGAAAACAGAACGAGTACTGACGAAAATACTCACTGTTTAAACTTCTTTTTTAGTTCATTTTCAGATTTGCGGCTGTAAGATGTAAGTTTATTGAAGTCTTCGACAATAGCATTATATTCATCTATTTTCATTATATTCTGTGATTTTGATTCCGTCATTATTTGTTGAGTTTTCTACCGATATTTTCAGAAGACGGTCTATTTTGGCACAAACTTACTTGGCATTTCGGCTTATCAAGAGCTTTAGAAATCTTTATTTTTGAGTTTGATATTCACAAACAAACGATCCAATAACCACTCGCACGTCATGTGGTACTACAGTGCCAATATATTTTTTAGGGACTTACGTCATTGGTACTACAGTGCCAATTTATGGAATGTACGGACGTATGGAGTTCTGGTTCAACTACGGCTCTTTTCTACATTGTCTGTAGTTTTTAATACACAGAAATAATAAGAGATGGCTCTGAAACCAACTCCAGTTCATTTTTCATTGTTCTGTGATTGGTACGACGAATTGAAGTCAAGAGTATTTTGTGTGTGAGTGCGTGAAAGTGTCACCGTAATTATGTCGTTAGAACTTTTGATTTATTTCATATTTCTAATAATGAAATAAGTTACATTTTTCTAGATAATGTACACTTTACAATAGTGTATAATTATCATATTCTTTTATTCTCCAAAGTTGATAAATTTACCAAAGAAGTTGTCGAGTGCCGTTTGTGTTACGATATACGGTTTTTGGTTTGTTTACGAACTGTAGAAGTTATTTTGAAGAGAAATTATATCCTAATTTCATAGAACTAAACTATCTAGAATAATTATTCATACGGAACAAAACAATCAAGTTTATATTTTTAACAAATTCAACGAAATTAGTAAAAGGATACGCAGCGTTGAAGTGCCTGGCACTGCATTGACCAATTTATTTTATCTACTTCTCATGAATGTAATAAAAATATTTTGCTGTCATCTTGAAGGAAATATAGTCTACTTTATTTACTATTATTTATAAGTGTTACCGACAGCATATTTTAATCAAGAAAAATAAAATTGCCTGGAAATCAGTAAAAAATATTTACTTTTTAAGTTTAACATTTTTTTAATGGGTGGACATGTAGATTTGGAGCATATATTTTTATTTCAGTTTATTCTATATACTCTAACGCAAACAAAGGTATTTTTTATTTTGAAAATGCTTCAATACTTTTTGTTTGACAAAAGTTTTTATCAGGGAAGATCCGCGACATTTTAGTAGCGCTGAGTATCGGTTGCGCCGCGACGTAAGTCCCACATGACAGCTCGCGAGCGCTGACGTGCGAGTGGGTAAATTACTTTACTGATTTACTCTTTGGTTATAACTTTTTAAATTAACATTAAAACCTTGTAGGCCTTTGAGATGTTATACCCAAGAACATAAAACAAAAAAATAATTTGAGCAAATTCATTTTCAAAACAAAGTATTTATTTTATCGGTAACACAGACACACCATTGTTATTTTCACATGATTATTGTTCATATCTCGGCTTGTAACTATAAAAAAAAAAGTGTAAAACTCTACAATATGGCACGAAGGTCATTCTATTCTTATTTGGTTATTTCAAGGCAAGCGAGACATTATATCAAGAATTCACAATGGGTATGGAAGGACGAACTGGACAAAACCTTCAACCAGTGGTCCCGCTGGACCCAGGATCATGATAACTGGAAGTCATGAGGAGAGGCTTTTGTACAGCATTGGAATCAATCAGGCTAGCAGTATCAATGTCAGTCGGTCACAAGTTACATAGACTCACAAAGACTACGCTAAAATAAAAACTGGAAAAGGTTGGTGGCAGTGGATAGGTTCGTCACCACATCTTCATTAATCCTCAGTTCATAGGTTCATAGTACTAGTCTATAGGTTACGGCTGTATGAGCTCAAGCCCTTTGCCTTTTCCGTGTAAAGGGAAGAATTAAACCAAAAAAAGCGTAGATAGAGTATCATCTAGATTAGGATTTGGCTAGCCACATGAGACAGAGAATGTTGACGTCTCGAATGGGGAGTGTTGTCATACTGCAAACTATTATCCGACTAGCGGGTACATTATTTTCGCACGTGATCGTTAATGGTCGATATGGGTAATATGACAAAAGAATAACCTGTTTATGTTTATCATACCAATGGGCTTTCGGTGAAGGAAAACATCATTACATGTGACTTTTTCCCTTAAGCTGCATAATTAAGTTCAGAGAATTTAATGGCGTAGTACTGTGAAATCTGCTAAGCCTTACTAAGTCAGCATTAAGCATGATGGTGGAATATGATTTGACCCCACCCCTTGAATGTCGGGTCCTGAATGTTAGGTCTATATCCCAGCAATGGATGCTTAAAGATTAAAGTTTTTTTTTACTATTTTATTAACCGTTGATTAGGACCAGTTTATTATTAACACAAACAGTTTATTATTAATTATAATCCTGGAACTTTAGAAATGTTTGCCTATCTCACTCATTTTTGCAGGCAACTCACACTTGATCAAAAAACAAATACACAAAAAAATTACATAAAAAAAGACGTATAGTCTCCTACCAAGTTTTATTTTTTATTATTTATTACATCTTCTTACTAAAAGAATTAAGTCATACGACAAAACACCAATTTATCGTCAGTGATATGTCGTTCCACTAAACTAAATCTAGTAAAATTTCAGAAAACGTCGATATATAAGTATAACAATTACGTAGAATGTTTGCTAAAAAATAATTATTAATATTCATAATTATATTATCTTACAGACCGACTTGTCTGGGAAATATAATGCCTGAATCTGGCATCTCTAAATATGCTCTAATCGTCCGACTTGTTTAGCTATATGTTTGCGCTCGCCTTGAAATACCGGCACGCGCTGAGAGATGGAGGTAGCTATGATCTGACTCTTTTCTTCTTATCCGTTTTGTTGTTTTTGGGGGATAAAGAAGTTGTCAACACGTCTATACTTTTCTCTCTCTACGCCTAAAAGTCTATGCTCTATGGATTGGTTGTGAAGGTTTTTTTTTTCTTTTTGGCAATGAGTTGCTCGACTACCTACTCTGCCAGGGTCATGTCATGGACTCATGGTTGTCACAGCCACACAGTTGGATGTTGACAATGACATGGTCCCACAAAATGACAGTCAATCTCAATTGACAGTGTAACTTTGGGAGAGACGTTACGACGTCAACAACCTGTATGGTTTTGTTGTTATTTTTATGTAGTCTTGTGTTTATTTACGTACGTATCGCTCGTAGTCGTATGTAGGCCAGTAACTATATAACTGAAATTAATAAAAATGTCAGAATATAATGAAAACATATCAAGAAAGACATGGTCTCGCACGATAGAACCAGTCACGAAGGTAAACATCATGGTTTGGATTATTTCTTTTAGGGTGATTGCGCGCCGGGGTCCCGGGACTGTACGAATTACCTTGACCCCGGAACATAAAGGGCTATTGAAGGACACCGTGGATTTTAGTCAGTACAAGTCTGACAGTCCCTCCCGCTCTGCCCTGGGTGGGAAGGACTCATTTGATGATTTTACCACGCCAAAAAAAAAGGGTGATTGCGTAAAGGTAGATCGCGAAATTCAAAAATTTTGTGTTAAAATTTTCAGGTTAGGTTAGGTGGTCCGTAAAATGACCTACTGGCAGATCAAAAAATTACTCGCGAACAATAACAAGTATGTTTTGAATCATGCGGGCTGCCTCGGCACAATAACCTTAACTAATATATGGTTTTTAAAAGTCTAACCACTTTTTAGATTGGGTACATGGATGGTGCATCTGATGGTCAGACTGCTGTATTTCAAGACAGTTTCAATGTAGGCTACAAACAAGGATTTACTTTTGGTTTAGAATTAGGATACGAGGCAGGTAAATCAGGGTAACTATCAACTAACTTATATTCATATTCGTTAATAATAAATGTCTGATTGAAACTGACTAAGCAATTATCTTGTCATTTGTGATTACAGTGTGTACCAACAAGGGACAGGTTTACCTAACCTGGAAGACCAACGTAGAATTAACTGTCAGATTTGTACAAATGTTGTAAAGGCTCAAGAAAATATTGGAAATTTATACAACTTCCAACAGGAGAAGAATAGTGAATATTTATCAAGAACTAATAGAAATTCATAATCAGCTGATATGCCTTAATTTTACATGTGCATTCTCCTGTAAAATTATACTTTTATAGCTGGTTGAAAGTTATTCAATCGCCTTATCAAAAGGTGAAAATATATGTCATATTATTTTAGTAATAAGTAAAAACATGAAGGACACAAGTAATGCAACATAAGTATTTTTATAATTTTAAAATCAGAATATGGTATACTGTTCAGAATAAATAAATTATAATCTTGGCTTCTTTTCTGGAGGAGGCTTCATATTTTCTTGTTTGATTTCAGTTTTGATTTCAGCATGTCCTTGTAAACCACCGTTAGTCATCTCAGAGCTGCTTGGGTCTATGGGTTCTTGTTTTATTGTTATATTATTTACATTGCCATCTGCAGCTTTTTCATTACTTTTGTCATTTGAGTTCTCTGTCTTAACTGTGACACCATTTGTCTGGAAATTTTGAATATAATAATATAAAAGCTAGCTAAAGCTTTAAAAATACATAAATGAATACTGTATTCCATAATGAGTGTATTACTCACTTGAGTGGGTGCCTGCGTGACTGGCAATGGGAACTGTCTCACCAGCTCGGCCAACAGCATGTCCACCCTCTGTCGCTGGAATAGTGTGGATGGTTCTTCTTTAGGAGCACTGCTTACATCCTTGGATGAAGACTGACCAGTGTTGTATGGACTTAGCCCTAGAATCAATTTTAATAGTATATATATGCAGTACCAGTCAGTACAGGCATTACTTTACTAAACAGTATTGTGAGTCTTGTAATCATAAGGGTCAATCCCCACTACAAGAGCAGCGGCCGTAAGAGCAAGTGACTGAGCGCGGCGCCGCGAGGGGCAGTGTGGCGCCGCGCGGGGCAGTGCGGCACCGCGAGAGGCAGCGCGGCATCCCGAGGCGCCGCAATGAGCCTCCGCGTGGTAGCTTTGAAAACTAGTGTGCGATCTACTTCACTCAAGGAAAGTTGTGTGGCAATAAATATGGTGGATTTGGATTTATGTATCATAGCACTGGCTGTAGAAGAAGAACAAGAAGTAACAAAAAAACGGAAAGAAAAAGGAAAAGAACATTTTGGGTACATGATTTATGGAAGAAAAGAAGAGAAGTTGGTGGAAATGGTCGCTCATGCGCAGCCGCGAGTCTGTCAGCTGCACCGCGGTCGGCCGCACGTCAGCTAGCTGCGCCGCGATCAGCTGCGCGGCGCCTCTTTTGACTAGTCGGTAGAAGGCTCGTGCAGCCTCGCGACGCCACGCTACCCCTCCTTTGCCTTTAAATGACTATGAACTTTTTAATCACGTAGATAAGATTCAAAATAGTTTGTAATATTTTGCCTCAAAAAGACGCTGCCGGCCGCTGCTCTTTCAGTGAGAATTGACCCTAAGTAAACTTGAAATCCACACCGCCGAATCCAACTCAGTTGGGCAGCGTTCGGGAAACTACGCAATGTCTTTTCGTCCGACATACCTCAGTGCCTCAAGACGAAAGTCTTCGACCAATGTGTGTTACCAGTGATGACGGTCGGCACCGAAACGTGGTCTTTCACTATCCTCATCCCAAAGCTCAACGAGCTATGGAGAGAGCTATGCTCGGTGTTTCTCTACGTGATCGAATCCGAAATGAGGAGATCCGTAGACGAACTAAAGTCACCGACATAGCCCATCGGATTAGCAAGCTGAAGTGGCAATGGGCAGGCCATATTGCTCGCAGAGCAGATGGCCGATGGGGTCGAAAAGTACTAGAGTGGAGACCAAGGACTAGCAAGCGCAGCGTAGGACGTCCACCAACAAGGTGGACAGACGACCTTATAAAGGTCGCCGGAAGACGCTGGATGCAGGTCGCTTCCAACCGGTATATGTGGAGATCTAAAGGGGAGGCCTATGTTCAGCAGTGGACGTCCTATGGCTGAGATGATGATGATGAAACTTGAAATGCATATTGAGGCACCATAAAAAAATTAAGATGTTTAGAAGCTTTGCATAATAATATTAGGAAACAAATATCATAAATTGCGTCATTACATTGTTTCACTACATGAAACAAAAGTTATTGTTAGTGATTTTCAAAGACGCTGATTCGAAATGTTTGTTGAATCTGAACAATAAACAATTCGAATCGGCGTCTTTGAAAATCTATAATCGTAGTTAGCAAAAACGGTTCCATGTGGGCGTCACGGTATATCCATTATTGTTATAATTAACTATCTTTCGAACCTACCTAACCTTTTCCAGAATGTAAAGAACACTTTTCTGAAAACCGCGTCAAAAGCGATTCAGCCAAACGCGAGATATCGCGGACAAACATATAGGTCGAACTGAGAACTTATTTTGAAGGCGGTTAAAAACTCTTGCTACTATGACGTAAGGCGGTCGAAATGCATCATTATGTCATTGTATTAAGGATGATTTTCCCCTCTAGTTGGTAGTCATTGCAAATCAGTCAAATAGCTTCATGAGCGAGAAGCTAACAGTTCATACCAGTTGCTGATCGGACAAAAAATATCTCGAATAGGTAATTACAGAACCCCATGAAACGCCCGGATTTCACCACTGTACTCATCGCCAAAAGCACACGGTAGTGCTCCATCGTGGAGTGAGAGGTCTACGGTGGAGATGGCCCCGCTTGAGCAAAGCTAAGACGGCACGGTTGGCGCAGTGGTTAAGCCGTCGACTGCTGCGCTGCGTGTCGCGGTTTCGATTCCCGCACGGAACAAATATTTGTATGACCTACAAGTTGTTTCGGGTCTTGCGGTGTATGTGAGTTTAAATAAACATTTAAACTCACATACACAACGTAAACGCAACTAGAGTCAGAATAAAATCCTAAAGTGGGGCAGTTTTCTATCTCGCGCCTAGTACTAGTTCAGACCATACGACGGGGCGATGGAGGAATGCGAAGCAGTCACCACCTTCTGCATAGCAGTAAAGCTAGCTCCTGTACGCGATATACGTGAGGGACAGGACAAGCGCGAACTTGCGAATAGCCAGTTATGATTATATTCAGGTCGCCGGTGCGTCGTGTTCCACGCGTACCTCAAAGAATTGTCAGCAATCTGACAGGGCTCCATATGGGGCCAAAGGCCTGTCACGGTCGCGGTACTGTCTAAACAGGTCCCAACCATGACCTGGAATGCGACATGACAATCACCACTGGGTAGTGTGGACAAAAATATGTTGAGCGATATTGTCCTGCAAATTCGCAAGGATAGGCAACATTCGCCTCTGCTCCCTTAGTGAAAATGCGGCTTAATAGAGTATGTTTCACCAGTGCAGAAACACTGTAGGAATAAATACATACCTGGTTTAGTTGCTTTAAAATCCCACCAGTATCCTTTGCTGGGATGGTATCTTGAGTATGACATAGTTTCTTCAAAAGAGCATTGCAGGTGATGGACAGCAGACAGCTAGAAAATATTTGGTTATGAAGATAAATATAATAATTATTAACTACTCTAAGTGATAATAAAATGTCCATATTCCATGTTCAAAACAAAACGCAATGTTTTTCATGAAGTCACTAATTTATTCAAAACAAAACACAATGTTTTTCATGAAGTCACTTATTTGACAGGCCTGTTGGTCTAGTGGTTAGTGACCCTGACTGCTATGCCGGAGGTCGTGGGTTCGATTCCCACACAGGACAAATGTTTGTGTGATGAGCACGATCATTTGTTCTGTGTCTGGATGTAATTTATCTATAATATGTATGTATTTAGAAATATATAAGTATGTTTATCAGTTGTCTAGTACCCATAACACAAGCTCTGCTTAGCTTGGGACTAGATGGCGTTGTGTGATAGTTGTGGAATATTTATATTTATTTATTTATTTTTATTTTATTAAATGAGCCACACTTACATTTCAAAGAAATTTCTTGGCATGTGATGTAGGGATCGAACAAAGGGGGTAATTTTTCACCCTTATTTTTACATTCAATTCTCAGTGGCCTACTAGGAATTTAGACATTCTATAATATGAGCACTTTAGTTGAACTTTTTTTTTATAAATATTTAAGTCATTAGACTAAATAGCCTGAGTGTAGACACCCAAGTGACTACTAGAGTGTTAGTGGTGAAAAAGCCGGTTATTTAGTTCCCTTTAAACACTGGTGACTTCTAATACATCATTGCACACAGTGTAATGTATGAAAATACATACTACTGTATCCATCGGTCAGAATAATTTTGCAAGTGATTATTTGTTTATTACAATAATTATTTGATATATCTGTTCACTAAGAGTAGCAACTATAGAAATGATTACATACTACAACAAGAGCAAACTCAGCATGTAAACAGAGAGATACCTTTCTTTATTATAAAACAAAAAGCTTACCAATCTAGAATTAAGAACACTAGCTAAGTCAGGGGCTTGATACACAATCCCAGCTATGATGTAGTAGTCAGCAAGAGGTATAGCCTGTGTGGGACTATGCCTATGCTGCTTCCGAATCACATAGAGGATTGGATCCTGGACATGCAGTAAAATATATTCTAGTCCTGTCATGTTTCTGTAACAGAGTAGAATGTTGCTTGTTATTAAAAAGTGAACAAAACCCGTTGATGAACATATATGTATTTAATTTCGATAGATTTGGAATATAGGTACTTACTGAAGCTGATCCATACTGAGACGCTGCATCTTTACAATTTCGTTATTGCAGGTGCGGTCAAAAAAAGGATTTGATCTTTCAGAGAAATAGTCCATAATATTAGAGGGGCTAAGAAGTGGTATCCATGCTGAATCGTGCCACGAAAGACCCAATGGATTTTCATTTGCTATGGGTAGATTGCCGATCCTTCCGGGCATCATTTTGTTTGAATTGATTGATAATACACCTGGCTCTAAAAATTTCAGAGTTTATTCTTAAAATAAATCTTTTATTTTAAGTGCTTAGCCTGATTTTAAAGTCACACACATCAGTACAATAATATTTTTATATCAATGGTACAAATATTCCACTAAATTTCAGAATCTGAATTTCTGATCACTTCACTGCATCAAAATAAGCTTGATTCTACTCAATTCTGCTGCAGCTGCTGTCACAAATGTCACAACAAATTTTTCTGTCTTGGTTTCTGGGCTTTTAAGCGCCGCGGTTTAAATGTGCTGGTTTGTGAACAGGTAGAGGCCATTCGTACGAGCGTTTTTACGCGTACAGACGTTACAAAAGCGCTGAGTTTATACAAAAAGGTAAATTTAACTTAAATGACACTGCCCAGCACTTAAAATGAAATACAGTTCGAAAAACAGCGCCGTACTTTAAAAGCGCTGACGTGTGGAACAGATACATGGGAATGCATTTCTTCTTTTCGGTCGCTTTTGTAACGCCCAAAATAACAAAAATAATTATGTGTGGTGTAGTAGTTTATAATAATCATGGATTTCAAAAGACGGACTTCACCTTCCCTAGCCAACTGACAGACAAAACTGACCATTTTCTAGAAGGAGAGCAACTACCTGTCTCCACAAACTATACCTTGTCACTGAATTAAAGGAAACACTCTTCAATTTCTTTCTTTTTAATTGAGTAGGGTCACTTTTAGGGAACTATTGCGCTGTCCATACTTTAAGTCTATGATAATAATATGGCGTAGAATTGGCATAAAGACTTGGGTTCATGACCTGCCAGAAAAATTACAAAAAAGTTTGTTTCTCTGGTTTAGAGATGGGTAACTAGCCGAAATTTCAATAGATTAGCTAGCCGGCTATTGGTTGTGGAATAGCCAGCTAGCTAGCCAGCTATTTTGGCTACTTGGCTATTGAACAGTAATGACTATTAGCGTTAGCGACGCAGCGACTCAGCGCCGGTGAAGCTAGGGACTTAGGTAGGACTTAAGTAACGCAGCATCAACTACACGATCCGAATTTTTGGCGCGAACAGGGTTGACCCTGTTCGCGCCAAAAAGTCCAGATGATTATAGATTTCGTTTAATTTTATTTTTACTTTTTTAATCATTAAAAGAAATAACTTCCCCTAGTTTGTCTTAATATCAAAAATACTAATTATCAGATCTTTATTTCTTGTGTTTACTTTTATATCTGACGGTAACAAACTACTTTTCCAATAATCGCTTTTCGTAAATTCGTTTATTAAATGAAAGAAAGTATAATACTATCTCTTTGTCTAATCTATTTTGTGAGAAAGAGATGCACGATACGAATCAAGGTCGCACTCACGTAGCGCATCGAGCGCGCACACAGCTATCGGCTATTCTGGCTACTCACGCTACCCGGCTACCGAATATTGGGGCGGCTACAAAACGTAGCAGTTAGCTATACTCTGTAGCGGCTACGCGGCTGCCGCGGCTACGCGGCTACGCAGCTACCGCGGCTACGCAGCTACCGGCTATGTCATAACCTGACGGTTATCTAGCCAACCAGTAGCCACTAGCTAGCTATCGTGTTGACGGATATCATAGCCGTAGCTATATTGCTCATAGCCGGTATTTGGCTAGTTATGGCTATAGCTACCCATCGCTACTCTGGTTTGTAAGAATTGGAAGAAAAAGAAAACTAAATCAGACTTGGCTGTATGGGCTCAGCTCCCTTTGCCTGTCCCAAAGAGGGACGAAAAGAACCAAAAAAAAAATTCTCTGGTTTGTTTGTATTTGAGGTTATTTATTGACTTATTTTACTACATTTTAGTGACAGAAGAATTTAGGGATTAATTAGGGAAATAGCAAATTATTTATGAAAAGCCACAATTCTTAGGTATCTATTTTATTCTAATTATTTATTGTTTCACGTTTGTAAGCCACAAACGAACTGTTTTTATTTGTGTATACAAATCATGTCAATCATTCTTGGCACAGCTTGCTATAATTGTGTTTCAAGTGCTATCTTTTCTTAAATTAACTACAGGTTATCAGGTAGTTCTCTCAAGGTAGAGCTCAGAACAGATTTAGGTCAATAAAATATGCGTACGGCGCATTAAAATACAAGAAAAGATAATCGTTGAGCCCTAAAAATGGAGAATCGAATCCGATGTTATGAAGAACTAGCTGCTGAAGTGTTTGATACAGAGAATGTAGTGACCGATTCGTCATCCGACCAGGTAAATATAATGAGTCTCGAAAAACTTCGAAATTTTTTCGAATTATTTTTTTCTGTATTTTTCAGTTTTTTTTTTGCAGTATCGGGTTGACCTTGTCTGTAGCAACCATTTAGGGTCTGAGAAGCATGGCCCTACGACGCACCGTTTCCGAGTTATGGGCCATTTACTTTTTTTTTATTTTAGATAAAACGATTTATATTTCCAAGATGGTAGCTCGGATGAGATTGTTTTTGGGAAATAAATTGTTGCTCTACTCAAAAGCCACGAGATCATGTAAAAAAAACTGGCAAAAACTTGAAAAAAAAAAAACATCAAAAATTTTCTAAGTGTCGGTCGTCGTCTCCGGCGCAATCTCAGGGCAATATGGAGGGAACGACTGTCGCAACCGAGGTCCGGGCACGCCGCATCCGGCGGTAAGACCCCTCTTTGAGGAGTGGCTGGATAGGCGTCACGGCGTCCTTACCTTCCGCATGACGCAGGTCCTCACCGGACACGGAAGTTTCGGGAGGTTCCTGTGTCGGATAAGGAAGAAGGAAACGCCTGGGTGTCACCACTGCGAGGATCGCCAGGAGGACACGGTGGAGCAAACGGTGCAGGACTGCCCCGCTTGGGCAGAGCCCCGCCGTGTCCTCACGACGGCGATAGACGGAGACCTCTCGCGCCCGGCATTGGTCGAGGCCATGCTGCGGGGCGAGACGGAGTGGGATGCGGTCGCCTCCTTCTGCGAAGCAGTCATGCTCGCGAAGGAGGAGGCGTGCCGCGTGAGGGAGAGAACAGCGACCTCCCTCCACCCCAGCCGCAGTGGTAGACGCCCACGGCGTCGGACGTCGCAAGACGATCTCCGGACACTGTAGGCACGGGCATGCGGGCGGCGAGTAATGGGCGACTCGCAGCCCGACCATGGACCATGCCCGGGTCGACGGCGCGTTGTGTTCCACGTGCGCCGCAAGGAGTGTCAGCATATTGACGGGGCCTGTAGAGGGCCAAAGCCTGCCGGGGTCGCGGGACCAAGGGATTACCGTGAGCCGTGACCACGCAAAAAAAAAGTGTCGGTCGTCGTACGCGACCACTAAAGCTGGTCGCATGCCAGAGGGTCATGGCTATCCGAATGGTCCGAGGATACCGCACGATCGCCGGCGAATCGGCCAACCTCCTTGCCGGATTGCTGCCCTGGGATCTGGAGGCGACTGCCCTCCAGCGCGTCTATGAATGGTGCGTTGAGGTGCAGCGTCGGGGCGAATCACCGCTGCCTCGACAAGTCGAGGCGCGGCGGGAAGAGCTCCGGCGCGATCTCAGGGCAGTATGGAGGGGGCGACTGTCGCAACCGAGGTTCGGACACGCCGCAATCGCGGCGGTAAGTCCCCTCTTTGAGGAGTGGCTGGATAGGCGTCCCGGCGTCCTTACCTTCAGCATGACGCAGGTCCTCACCGGACACGGAAGTTTCGGGAGGTACCTGTGTCGGATAAGGAGGGAAGAAACGCCTGGGTGTCACCACTGCGAGGATCGTCCGGAGGACACGGTGGAGCATGGCGGCGAGTAATGGGCGACTCGCAGCCTGACCATGGGTCGACGGCGCGTTGTGTTTCACGCGCGCCTCAAGGAGTGTCAGCATAGTGACGGGGCCTGTAGAGGGCCAAAGCCTGCCGGGGTCGCGGGACTTACCCATTACCGTGACCCCGGTACGTAAAGGGCTAGTGAAGGACACCGTGGATTTTACTCAGTACAAGTCTGACAGTCCCTCCCGCCCTGCCCTGGGTGGGAGGACTCATTTGATGATTTTACCAGGAAAAAAAAAAGTGTCGGTCGTCGTTTCAGCTAGAGTATTCTTAGGGGCAAAGGGACTTAGTCAAATTTTTCGAAGTTTTTTTTTTAGAATTCTACCGTTTTTATTGCAGCGACTGATTAAGCTTGTCCATAGAAACCATTTAGGGTCTGAGGAGCATGGCCCTACGACTCACCGTTTCCGAGTTATTCCGGGTGCAAATTTAACGGTCGAATTCTATAATTTTTTTTTATAGAATTCTATATTTCGAAAATTTGACTAAGTGTCTAAACACACTATGCCGAAGTTACGCGACCGAAGTTCAGCACAACACACTATGTCGAAATTACGTCGCGTCATAACGTACAGCCTAACTTCGGTCGGGCGTAAGTTCAGCGGCAACTTATTCTGTGACCACACATTATACGCGACCGAATTTCGGTTCGATTACCGACGAAGATCCGGGGGCGGGGAGCAGCAGGGAGCCGGGCGCCGAATTTCTGCCGCGTTAGTTTGGCACTTATGGTGTGTCATATCAGCCAAATACGTCAGAACGTAAAATCAGCCGCCGAACTTCGGTCGCGTAACGTCGGCATAGTGTGTTTAGACACAAGTCCCTTTGCCCCTAAGAATACTCTAGCTGAAACGACGACCGTTTTTTTTTTTTCAAGATTTTGCCAGTTTTTTTTACATGATCACAGTCATTAGGTAGATTTCGTTTAAATAATTATTGTTTCTAGAGACTAATTTCCTCTTGGCTCCCTAGAAACGACTTTCGTAGTGGTAAGCTTTCGCTTAATTGCTTCCCAGTTAATTGTTGGTACCTATTTCTAACAATCTCCTATATTACAGGTTGATGTTGAGTCAATGATACTAAAAATTTACAAACAGTTTGAGAAAAATGCTGAAATTGAACCAGAAATCCCAGTAGTGAGAAAAAGGGTTCATGGTCAATTGTTAAAAGATTGTCTAGGATCTTTGCCAAAGAGCTATGAATGCTTAGATGCAAGTAGAACATGGCTACTTTACTGGGTCTTGCATTCTTTGTGGCTACTTGATGATATGCCTGATGCACAAACATTATCTGATGTCGTCAAGTTCTTGTCAATGTGCCAGCATGAGGAAGGTGGTTATGGTGGTGGCCCTGGACAGTACCCCCATCTTGGAACTACATATGCTGCTGTAAATGTTCTTAGCATTATTGGTACAGAGGAAGCATACAACTCTCTGGATAGAAGCAGTTTGCAAAAGTTTTTATGGACTGTGAAAGATGTTGATGGATCATTTGCCCTTCACAAGGGTGGAGAGCAAGATATACGAGGTGCATACTGTGCTGTCAGCATAGCTAAAATAACAAATACATACACAGATGCATTATTTGACAAAACAGCTGAGTGGATAGTCAGCTGTCAGACATATGAAGGTGGATTTGCTGGCTGCCCTGGTATGGAGGCCCATGGTGGATATGCATTCTGTGGGATTGCATCTTTGGCATTGCTAAATAAAACACACTTATGTGATATTGATGCACTACTGAGGTGGTGTGTGAATCGCCAGATGCGAGTAGAAGGTGGCTTCCAGGGAAGAACTAACAAGTTGGTGGATGGATGTTATTCATTTTGGCAAGGAGCTGCATTCCCAATAATCAGTGCTATTCTCTCCCAAGGTAACCTTACTAGATTTATTCCTCATAAGTCACATATTATTAACTGGTTAAATTGGTCAAGCAATCATCTGTAAGATGATTTTTACAATATACTAAATTATAAGGTTGGCACAAAACACTAATGATTTTCAATGTTCACTAATGATTTCAAATGTATCCATTTGTCTGAACATAATATTTCCTTGCCATTTTATAAAGAGATTTCACAAAATTTCAATGATGTGTATGGAAAGCATTTATAGAATTATATACTTAAATCAGTATAATTATATATATTAAAACAGTAGAAAGAATGGTACATTATTTTAATTTTAAAAATGTTGCCTACCACTACAAATTTCTTCTTTGTCGTGTGTGTGTCTACAAACATAGAAACTTACATTCACCAACACCCAGACCAACTACAAGTCATACAAATATTTGGTCGGGTTTTTGTGCGGGAATTGTTCCCACGACACGCTACGTAGCCGTCAAACGCTCAGCTACTGCTGTTTTAGAAATGGCACATTTGAATGATGTGCCCATCTTCTAAAACAGCTAAAAATATTTTGTACACAGTAACACATTCATTACTATTCAGCATTTAATATCTATAAATTAAGACTTAATTCTTTTCAGATAATAAAGAGCTAATTGAAACAGTACTTTTCGATCAAGGTGCCTTACAAGAGTACATAATAGTGTGTTGTCAAGCATTGCCTGGTGGTGGGTTTATTGATAAACCTGGCAAGTAAGTATTTATATTGTTCTTATAAGAATTAAAATTAACAATGGGGCAGAAAAGTTTTGTCAAACAATAAAATAACTGAAGCAACCATAGGGTGACAGCTCACTTATACAGGTTGAATTTTTCAACTTATTAGCGACACTATTTAATGGTATGTGATAATAAAGGTGTGATTTTTTTCCAAAATTCTTAATTCCTACATTCGGGTTCGATTCCAGGATAGGATTATTGATTTATCAAAAATCTAATGATGCTGTTATAGTTTCCATCAAAATCGGCTTAGAGACTTCTTACTTTATTTTTCGATATTTCTCAGAGTTTCAGATATAGCCATCCATGCCCAATTGAAAAATTTACACTGTATATCAATATTATAATTGCAAAAGTAAGTTTTCACACCTAAATTGCTGGACTAATATTGATGGATTTTTGGAGATAGATTGTAAAGCCACTGGCAAATACCTCGTAAATAATTAGAACAAAATTTGTGTGATGTATAAGCATAAGGTCAACGAACTCCGCTGCACTGGGGTCCTATTGATGTTCCAGTATTTAAAATAACATTACCAAACCAAAGCTCGGGGTGTAAATGTTTTATTACATTTTGACTTATATCATACTTGTTTCAGGCATAGAGATGTTTATCACACTTGTTATGCCCTGAGTGGTCTGTCGGTGGCACAACACGGCACTGGGGCTGGAGACCCGCTCGTCATCGGCAGAGCCAGCAATGAACTCAACAGAATACACCCCCTGTACAATGTTGGTCCACATCTCGCTTACAATGCTGTGCATTATTTCATCAGGCATCCACCACCAGTAAAGGACAAAAATTAATTTTGATGTTAAAACAATCCCTTAGCCTTGATAAAGATATTATTTTGCTTTACCTAATTATTGGTAATTACTGTACCATTTTCTGTGTCGGAGTAGATATTTATTATACAGAAATTGTACAACCATCCTTCATTATTATTTTATCATTGTGAAATGAAAGTTAGTACCTTGTATTTGAAATTAAAATACTAGTTTAAGAAATTGTTACAAAAAAAGTTTGAAGGATTGTTTTGTCGAATTATTATTTCTTAGGGCTGTATTTCTCAAACTTTCAAGCCTTTATGTTGAAACTTCGTACGTGTAAGCAGGATTGTGTCTAAAAAAAATTGTTGCATGTTTCGGAAAAAGTTAAAAATTTGAGCAGCCCAACTTGTATATCTTTATACAGGACGTTTCGAAAATGTATTGTACTAAGTTTTTACACCTATCTATCCTGTTTATACGTGTGTGAAGCTTTATTATAATCGGTTCAGTCATCATTTAATAAAATAAGAAAATCGAAATTTTGTATGAAATCCCGTATACACGCATTTCCGTTTAACTATAGCATCAAATTCGTATTTGTTTTTTTTCGTAAAATGGTGGAGACAAAGGATGCAATACAATAAATTATTAAACATTTTCATGGTGGCGGTTGTTATGGCTCCATCCGTTGTGTAATGCTGGACTTGGAAGCCAATAAATATTGTTAAAATCTATATGAATTGTGTTTTTGATGAAATTGGGTTTCATACCAATACCCAGAGCACCACACAGTAGGGCACCTACAATTTTTTTTTAATGTTTTTGCTACGGTATAGGAGCAACAGAAATATATCTTCTGTGAAAACTTTCTATCACGGTTTATGAGATGCAGTCTGGTGACAGACGGAGAGACGGACGGACGACGTAATAGGGTCTCGTTTTATCCTTTTGGAATGGAACCTTAAAAGTATTGTAAGGATTGTGTGTGGGCATTAGGTTGTTTTAACCCCATGGAAGATTCGTATATTTATGTACCTACTATTTTATAAACAACCCGCATGTGGCACGGTTTATGAAAGAACACTCGTGTTTTAGAACCTCTGTTATGCAACAGTTTCATTAACTGCTATTATGTTTAATTAACAATAGGTACGGCACTGTTTCTTTGATCTGAGGGTACGGCAGTGTACAATGTAATTGGTATTTCGTAATGGAATTGTTCTACCCGGACTCACATATTACCGTGACCCCGGTACATAAAGGGCTATTGAAGAACACCGTGGATTTTAGTCAGTCAAGTCTGACAGTCCCTCCCGCCCTGCCCTGGGTGGGAGGACTCATTTGATGATTTTACCACGAAAAAAAAACCCCTAAATAGCTAATTAATATTTTATTTTTTAACAACTAGTTACGCTCAAAGAAACAGTTACGATTCAATTATTAGGTTGGTTTTGTGCGTCTTCCGGGACCAGTCGCAAGAATTCTCTGGAATTTTCGAATCCTGCAGCTAGTAACTAGTTTTATTGATATAAAATACTTATCGTCTGTTCAATTTTGTTACTAAATATTGCATCGATTCCCTTCTGCGGTATTGGTGATTGAGCCTTACACCACGTCCTAGCCAAAGCGATTGGTCACATGACCACTGTTTTAACTGTATGTAACTATAACAATGTCAAAATTACATAAGATATCACGTCTTTTCATCTGTTTTATGTAATTGCTTTGTTTACATAAAACATGTTTATTGTGCATCTGTTAATTGATCATTGTCTATTCTACACCAGCCTGACTCGCTTGTTGGAGTATGGGAAATACATTAAATTCCTATGACTAAGTTTATTCCTCAGTTATATAAGTACCTTCCTTGTTTGTATAAGTATAAGATTCAAGAGCTATTTACATTTCATGTAGCACTGTACTTATTTTCATTATAACTATCATTCCAGCCCATCAATTTCCACAGATTATTTATTTCTGCATTAAGCATACAATGGAAATATAAACCACATTTTTTTGCTATAATTTATTTCGTCGTCTTTGTTATAATAAATGTAACTATTACAAGATATTTCTTTTTAACCTCTCGGGCGCGTTACGTACACCCGGTTGTACATAAGCGAAAACGCCCCAGCGCCTTACGTACACACGTCTGTACATAACAGACAGTCGCTCATTGGACGTTGATTTTTATCATTTTCAATTATAAATCGCCCGAGAGGTTAACCTTCATATCTGTAATACATAGAAACCTATACATATTTTTTATAGAAATCAAAATATGCAACATTAACAATTTGTGTGATGAAGATAAACTTTTGCAGAGCTACATAAATAAGCAATATATATTTGGTAATAGTTGATGTACCATTGTTTCAATTCATACCAACACAAATTCCTCAGATTCAATGTCTGTATCACTGTCTTGGATATTTGGAGTCACCCAGCTTTGCTCATTTTCATAGATTGAGTATCTCACATTAGGAAAGTTCATAACATTGCTACAAGAGCCACTGTTTACAGAGAAAATAGGATACTCTAAATTAGTATTAACTCCCTGAGGGACTAGGAATGACTGTATTATATTTATAAAAGTTTCCAAATCATGCTGCGTTGCCAGGTAGAAGCCTATACAGCATGAGGGATCCATTTTACTAAGAGGCATTTTTCTTGGAGATCGACAATGAAATGACTGTAAGGAAAAGTTGGGCTGCCATACATCAACCATTTCCTGACAGTAGTGAGGGTCTAAGTGAATTAGTCTATCATCTTGATAGCCCACAAAGTAGAGTGAATGCTTTGGTCTTCCCCCAATAATTCCTATGCAAAAGTCCAATGTTAGCAGTGATGTCAAACAAGGACCATAAATAGGATTAAATTTATCAGAACCCAACTTTACAGGTACTAATAGGATGAGTGATTTCCAAGCTCCATTTGGTAAACGGCAAAGTGAAAATACATCTTCAATATAAATAGTTGAATCTTGAGCAACATAAACTTCTAAATTATCAAACTCATAATTTTCTTTTGAAGCAGCTGCCATGACTGCTTTTAAGCAGTGAGCAACAGATGCAGGACCATACCAGTCACCTGGTTTTTTTCCCAGAGCTTCTCCTAGGGTCACCATCTGGTGTATAGACAGGGGGCTGTTTACTGATGACTTGTCACCAAACCATTTGATTATCATGCGGTGCAAGCAATCTTCTTGGAACTCCCTGGCATTTTGTATAGCTTTCTCAGGAGACCACCTCCAAGACCTACCAAGAAAGTGAGTCACCAGAGCTTGAGCTAGCAACATTTGACCACTTCGGAGCATGCAACCCCAACCGCAATCTGTAGTAAATGATGAACCTGACATGGTAGGAAATTCTCTTCTGTAGGTCATCCAAATTTTGCTAATGAAGTCGGATTTAAAACCTTCAATACCTTCACCATAGATCTGCTCAATTGGCTGCTGTGCAGTTGCTTCTGTACCAATTTCTGTAGAAGATTCTAATGATCCAGTCGGACTTAGTTTACGATGGTAACATCGTCCTAGAAGCCACACAGGTGATTCCTTCGAAAAGCTGGTTTTCAATTTGACTGTCCATCCAAATTTCACGTTATTCCACATGGATAGAAGGCGGGATTCAACTTTACCCTTAAGGTCGAGCAGTTCTTCCGAACCATCGCGAGCGTTTGAACCTGTAGCTTTATTTCTATCAACATTTATCCCTGATGCATTTTGCGTGATGCCGTTCTCTGATGGTTTCAGCTCAGAGTTATGTGCAACAATGCTACTGGAGCCGTTCATTATATTACATATGCACCATATCTACTGTTACTGGTTGATAATATAATCCAATATTTGTTGACTAGTCAGCAGTACGTTTTATCAATAACAGAATAAGGTTCAGTCTTCATATTAATTAAATTTCCGCAATCTTAAGATAACCCACCGTGCACTGAGTTGTTAAAGGTACAAACTATACATAAAATTAATACTATTTCTTATAAAATGTGAACAAAAACATAACGAGATAAGCACGACCCGCACGATTTACACAATGACAACTTGACAATTGACATTTCTGATTTCTGTGATTATCACCTTATTGTGTACCGTAGCACAGAAAACATTATATTCACATTTATCGGTCCATGCTCTATATCTTTGTTACTACAGGAGTACGATTGTCAGTGTTGTTTGATGTTGTTGCTGTTTTCAGTTCCTTTGGGTATTTGCAACCCGTAATACGGATTAACATTAACAAAAAATATCCTAATATGATGATATTATTTTTGACCTCATAAATGTTTATCGAGTTTTCTAAAATATTTAATTTCGCTGGTGTCATTTTCATGTGACAAAGGCCCAGAAGCCAAGCCATAAAATAAAAGGAAAACTATCAGTGTCAGGCATGTGTCAGTGTGTCGTATACGTAAGACATTAAAAAAATACACAAGGAATGACGAAAGTCAAGGCGGTAAGGTTGAAAGACCATAGCCTGCTCAAATCAAAGGGCGAATTAAAAAAAAAAGTGTCAGTACTGTCAGTGTGTCGTACAGGTTATGTTTTGGTCCCCATGTGAAGTCGTGTAAATCTGGTGTAAATAAACCCCAATTAAAATATATTTCAGTTTGTTAGTATTTGAAGAATCAATATGAAGAAAAGCAAGAAGTTTTTTGGAAAAAAGAAAGGAACCTTTAAGCCTACAACTAAGAAAAAGAAAAAAGCTGCGGAAGAAAGAATCGTAAACAAGAAAGCAATTTTTAATAGGTACAAAAATGCACAAAAAGTCGAGGAAGAATTAGAAAAGAAAAGGAAAATGGAGGAGAAACTAAAGCAGCGAGTTACATATTCCGAAAGTGAGGAGGAGGAAGATGCCTACGATCAATTATTGTCTTGTTTTAATAACAAAAAGAGAAGACCAGTGGCAGAAAGTGACGAAGAAAGCAGTAGTAATGATGACATGGATGACGAGTTGCCAGACACAAATACAGGAGAGCATTCTCATAGTAATGTTGATGACGAAGACATTTCAAGTGGGGTAAATAGTGAGGAAGATGTTGAGGTAAACAGAAAGTGTGTTAAGTTCATTACTTTGTAGACAGAAAATGAAAGAACGTATAGATAGAATTAGTTAATTTCATCATAGAATTTAGTTTGCCAGACAGCTGCTTAAATATATTTACTTAATAAAGATTAAATAGTTTACTTTTTAGCTGTACATAAAAAATACTTCAAATTGAATCCTTCATTGTGTAATATTATTTACAGGTGGCTATAGATCATGAAATGGAAACTGAAGAAGTTGATATGTCAGATGATCCATTCACAAAACATTTGCAGCATGACCTTGGGGATGAATTGCTAGTCTCACTGACAAACAAACCCCCTGCTGTGGAGACCACAAACAAAACTTGGCCAGTGTTAGGAAACTTATCTGTAATCATACCAAAGCCCATAGAGACACTATCTAAAAAAGTTAAACCAAAAGTTTCAATATTAGAAGAAACTACCTATGCAGCAATGGGAACAGTGCCTACATTGATGAATAAAATTGATTTCCAGCAGTTACATATAAAATCTCAAATACATGGCAATATAGTTTCAGCTAATAAAACTAATTTAATAAAAAGAGATTTAGAACTTACAGAAGTTTTCACACCATTGCAAAAGGAACTGTTTTCAATTTTTAATAACTATCAAGATCTGTATTATCCTGAAAGATCATTCAGCAATGCAGAAGAAATTCGTTATACATACTGTCTTCATGTAGTTAATCACATGTTAAAAACTAGAACTAAGATCCTGCACCACAATGCTAAACTCTCCAAAAAGAATGACTTATCTGATGAATATCGAGATCAGGGATTGGTGAGACCTAAGGTATGTACAACATTAGTCATTACGATTTGGTCAGTATGTTAAGCTTAGAAAAATGTCTGTTTCATACAAAAGTTGTTTCATGCAAATTACAGTTTTATGACTATTGATATTTTAACAATAAAAGTATCTCACCATTGGTGGGTTTAGAACAATATAGTTCAGAATCATTGTAGTTTATTCAATTTTCTGTACACATTGCTGGCATTTTTATTAATTTCATATTTTTTGCAGGTTCTTATTATGGTACCATTTAAAGATAGTGCTTATAGAATTGTCAAAACTTTGATTGAAATACTGGTTCCCAAAGAAGCAGGAGAAGTGGTGAACAAAAAGAGGTTTGAAGAAGATTTCACAGGTGGTGAACTGATAATGCCCAGAAAGAATCCAAAGCCTGAAGACTATGAGCTCACATTTAGTGGCAACACTGAAGACACATTCAGACTTGGCATGACTGTTACTAAGAAAACTCTCAAGGTAACTTGATCCACCTAGCTGCAAGCCTATTAATGCATTGTATAGAAAATTAAATCAAAATCTTGCTTATGTATGACAATTTGAAATTATTCCAGCTCTATACAGACTTCTACTCATCAGACATCATAGTTACGTCACCACTAGGCCTGCGTATGATAGTAGGCGCGGAGGGTGAGGAAGACCGCGACTATGACTTCCTTGCGTCCATAGAAGTGCTGGTAATGGATCAGACTGATGTGTTCCTCATGCAGAACTGGGATCATTTGCTGCATGTCCTTGATCATTTCCATTTGCAGCCGAAGAAAAGTCACGGCACTGACTTCTCAAGAGTCAGGTCTTGGGCTGTTAATGGGTGGTCTAAGTATTACAGGTTATTATAATAAATATTAAAGTAGTTAGCAATCTGAAAAAAAATTGAACAGCTTTTCATATAAAATCAATGATTTCACTATCAATTTTTCATTATCATCTTTCTGGGCTTGGCTTGTTGCTTGAGGTTGGCATAGCATATTTTTGATTGACTACTTTTTCCACATATTTATCGTAAAAACATCATGCATGTATATTTTTCATTTTATTTTAAAGTTATTGTTGTCTATTTCCAGACAAACACTTATATTCTCGTCTGTAGCATTGCCAGAAATTAAGTCTGTGATAAATAGGAAATGTCACAACTATGCAGGTAAAATCTTAATTGAGAATCCTGCTGAAGTGGGCAGTATACAACAGGTGTTGGTACAAGTGCCTCAGATCTTCCACAGGTAACCTATAATCACATATTTATGTATTTATTAATGTAGTAAACTTATGTGCTAGACTGCCATGTCCTAGGCTTATATTCATATTCATTGCCATATTTTAGGTTTGCAGCTGCTAATCCTTTAGAAGCAGTGGATGCCAGGTTCCAGTACTTCATCAAGGAGATACTGCCGAAGCAACGTGACACGCTCATGAGCCATACACTCATCTACGTGCCGAGCTACTTTGATTATGTGCAGTTAAGGAACTACTTCAAAAAAGAAGACATTGGATTTGTTCAGATTTGTGAATATTCAAAGGTGAATAAAGAATGAGTTTACACAGTTTATACAGTGTGTCCGGACATGAAAAAGCGATATTCTAAAATAAAATAAATACTTAAATGTTTAATTTTGAAAGTACTAACTTCAGAGTACTTTTTTCTATCGCCGTGGATCGGTTGTGGTGGTGTAGTAGCGTGGCCGCCTCGCTCACCCGATTTGACACCCCTGGATTGTTTTTTCATATGAAACAAAAAGTAAATGCTACAGTTCCAAACACCATGGAAGAACTCGTCGCAAAAATTATGGCAGCCGCCGAAATTAGATCCGATTTGGTTTTAATTAGGCGCTCATCAACCCAGGTGGCTCAGAGAGCCATAGTATGTCTACAAGCTGGAGGTGTCCACTTTGCTTTAGATATTTTAATCGTCATTTAATATTGGAAAAAACATTGAATACAATTCGATATTAATGTTATGTGTTTTAAATGATTTCTTTAGGGTTCCGACAAAACCCTATTTTGCTTGCGTATTCACTATGTTCAAACTACAATAACTCAAAGTATTTGACATACAGTTGTGAAATTTATGTTGTTTGTATTGTAGCTTAGTTCAAAATCTGTCGATTTGTCGATAAAAAAAATGGTTGCCACATAGAGGGTACTTACACTCTATGTGGCAACCATTTTTGTGTATTGGACCCAAACCTTTTTAAAATCATCAAATGAGTCCTCCCACCCAGTGCAGAGCGGGAGGGCCGTCAGACTCGTACTGACTAAAATCCACGGTGTCCTTCAATAGACCTTTACGTTCCGGGGTCACGGTAATTCGTAGAGCCCCGTGATCGTTGGACCCAAACCTAGAGTGTTTTTGTATTTTAAAATAGTTTATATTGAAGTATTTATCATATCGCTAGTTCATGTCTGGACACACTGTATATAAATCTCAATTATATTTCGCTCACTATTTTACTATTATTAATTAATTACAGGATGCAAAAATCGCGAGAGCCAGAGACATGTTCTTCCACACTGAAGCCCACTTTTTGCTGTATTCGGAGCGAGTTCATTTCTTCAGAAGATTCAGGATAAAGGGCATAAGGCATATCATATTTTATCAGCCCCCTACATATCCGCACTTCTTTTCGGAAATGTGTAATTTAATGCAGGTAAGGTCCCACATAATATTTGACTAACATATTTCCTCTCGCTTTCCTGCAAACTGAGAAGTAATTCGAAAAGAAATGGGATGGAAGTCTAACAGACACCAGGGTTTTTGATTGAGGTAGACATGATTAGCTATTTGATTTGACCGATGACCTCGTGCGGTGGTAGAGTTGGGCGTCAAATGGTAGCAACACTTGCAGAGGTCAGTCTGTGAATGGGTGACCAGAGTAAAACAGAACAACCCTTGCCTAATTTAACCTAATTTACATTGATTGATGACGTTCGAGGGTAAACCCTCTAAAACAAGCAAGCCCCTTGCTAGAGCAAGGACTAGCTGTGTCCTGCGATTTGTAAACCGGCCCTATGGAGGCCCCGACAGTTTCCTTAAGGTGCTCATGGAACACGACGCGCAGTCAACTCGGGCCTGGTCCTTCGTCAGAATGGCGACCTTCCCAATACTCGCTGTCCGCAGGCTGCTCGCGGTTTCACTCAAAAGTTTGAGTTAGTTTTGGAAGGGCCTTTATTTTTGTTGACGGACGTTGAGGGCAAAGTCTCGCATCCAGCCCTGGTGGTCTAACCAGGGCTGGATGCGAGACTTTGCCGTTGCTAATCACCTCCGTGAAATCACTGGCGACATTCATCACAATCTATTCAGCTATTTATGCGTGAAAGCCTAACAAACAAATACTAATCGATGGTGCATCCACAGGAGGTGAATCAGAACAAGTTCGGTGGCAGCGAGTGCAACATGACAGTGACAGTGCTGTTCTGTCAGTACGACCTGGGGCGCGTGGCGGCGCTGCTGGGCGGCGCCCGCGTCGCGCGGCTGCTGCGCTCCGACAACCACGTGCACATGTACGTCACGGGGGAGAAGTGATACCTGTTATTAATGTTTATCATTCATAAATTGTAAATATTTAAAAATACTGTATTTCATTTGTAAATTACGCCTGTAATATGTTAAGCAGAGGTGTATCTAAATAGTACACCGACAATAACCAGTTATTTTTAAGGCCCATGTAATGAGGGTGACGCTATTGCGATCAACGGGTGAGATGATATTGCTCAATCTCCGTAGCTGAATGAAAAACCGAATAACTACAGGTGTTCAGCAGTGCACACAAGGCCGCATCCTTACTTTATGCTTTCAACATAAAGTTGAAATCTATTGGGAACAGGATGTGTCTGTAGTAGTGGCAACAGGATGTGGATTCGGCGCAGTGCGCAATTCTCTCTAAAGGTGGCGGTTCGCACCGGAGACCGCGACAGGAGACCACGACAGGAGACCGCAACCGGAAATCGCTACCGTATCTGTCTCCTGTCTGTCTCGCTCGCGAACTGCCGCTCATACATTGCCTAATGTTAAGTAACAATCGCGGTCTCCTGTCGCGGTCTCCGGTCGCGGTCTCCTGGCTCTGTCGGTATGTGAACCGCCTCCTTCAGACCGCGACAGGAGACCGCGACTGTTACTTAACATTAGGCAATGTATGAGCGGCAGTTCGCGAGCGAGACATAGACAGGAGACAGCGGTAGTAATTTCCGGTTGCGGTCTCCTGTCGTGGTCTCCTGTGGCGGTCTTCGGTGCGAAACGCCACCTTAAAGGTGCCAGTTCGCGCCGGAGACCGCGACAGGAGACAGAGACCGGAGACCGCGACCGGAGTATTTAACATTAGGCAATGTATGAGCGGCAGTTCGCGAGCGAGACACAGATACGGTAGCAATTTCCGGTCGCGGTCTCCTGTCTCGGTCTCCTGTCGCGGTCTCCAGCGCGAACCGCCACCTTAAGACACGCGTTTGCGACTAACGAGGCAGTAAGGTTATATACCCCATTACCCCGTTATTATTATTATGGTTATTCACTAGCTTGCCGCATTTCCGGCGTTTGGACTCTACACTGATGGATTATGAGGCTCTACCTTTGTTCTGTTAATTTTGTTAACTCAGGCACGCACAAAAACACACAACCTCTTTTGTCAGGTTTTTGACCCTGTAGTAGTCTTGATAGGGTTCCAAGCATAAGGCCTCAAATTTAGAACGGCAGAGCGTGTAGCGGCGCATTGTTTTGAGTGTGCATGCTGGACTACTGAACGTATATTCGTAGCAGCGTTTTTAACTACACGCTGCTACGAATACACCAAATGAGAAATCCATCTCGTAAAAACCCATTTTGAGTGACTCGATATTTTTGCTCATCGCATTTTTAGTAAAACAGGTGACAAATATTTTCGTTCTGAATCGGCAGCAAAACTGTAGGAGAAAGAGCACCGAAGCTTAGATTCTCAGTGATCTATTCTATATATATTTCGACATCCCACATCTACGCGTTGTATGAAACTGCAACGAATCAGTTAACACAGTTTAATCGCTTGATTTTGTCGACATACTGTGTTACAACTTCAGTCTTTTATAAAGGTACCTTTGTGTTGTGTATTTCTTAGAAACAGTGCATTTTTGTTCAATTTGAAAGTTCATTGTGAAAAGAAAACATAACTTTTTATCAAAAACATTTTAATATTCGACAACAGCATGCTGTATAACGACATTGTCTCAACGTAAACACTAAACACATAAAACGAACATTTTAATCAAAACTCAAGTTCATAATTTTTTGTTGATACCTACCTAATTAAAATTACTAAAATAATATTAGGCATTTCCCTATTACACAGCTAAGCTACACAATAAATAAGTACATAATACAAATCTCAGTAAGCCACTGAACACTAACAATAATATCTTTTGATACAAACCTAACTAAAATTACTCTAACTGTAATGGCTAGTTTATTTTACAGTTTGTGAAGAATGATAGACACAGGTCAATTTTGCAAATCGACCTTTAGAAAGAGATAATCGTCTATGTTGGTTTTGTAGACCGTTTTCTTTGTCACACACTAATTGTTTGGTTGGTAAGTGCTGCGTGCAACAGAGATAACGCTACGAAACTGAAACTATCCGCCTATCTCTTTCCAATGGTCGATGCAATATGCAATATTTGGTTCTGGTACCTGTAAGTAAGTAAGTACCCATTTAATGAAAGATAAAACAGATAAATGGGATAGACGCGCAATGTAGGTATGAGTAGACGTTCATCACAAAAGTCACTGTTTTTATTTTTGGGCAAGAACTTGTAGTGGCTAGTGATAATTACCCTTCTGAGTCCGACAAAGCTTAACTTTAATACGTATGTGAATCGATTGCATCAGTCCAACAAAGTGGAATTTGTGCAACTGGTAATACTGAACTCAGTTCTCTGTTAGTGTTACACATACATTACATACAATAATTACCTACCTACTTAATTAACAGGACCCATTGAGAGCGACATCATTAGGTAAGCATATTATTTGAAGCGATTTATTTTGTACTCGTACGGTCAGCGATAAAAAATCGATTTAGGGAATCCAAAATATTAATTAAAATTCAATAGAACTTTATTAAATTTTGAATGATGATCTGTTCCATTGCTCAAGAAATGTGTAAGATCTACATGTAAAAATAATTACAGCCGCACAGGCCGATCTTACAGGTGAGACCACGCTGGCCGAGATTGGTTTGTGATTGACTCTCTATAATAGCAAGTTTCCTCCGTGCTTTGGAAAGCACGTAAAGCCGTCGGTACCGGCTGCTATTTGTAGATCTTTAACAGTCGTTATTGTTAGTCAGAAGGTCAAATCTCTGATAACCAGTCTTACCAAGGGGTATCGTATTACCCAGTTACAGGGTTTTGAAGGGCACACAGTCGCTTCATGTAAAATACTGATATTCAGCTGCATCCGTTTGGACTGGAAGCCGACCCTTTTTTTTTTTTTTTTTTTTTTTTTATCGTGGTAAAATCATCAAATGAGTCCTCCCACCCAGGGCAGGGCGGGAGGGACTGTCAGACTTGTACTGACTAAAATCCACGGTGTCCTTCACGAGCCCTTTACGTACCGGGGTTACGGTGATGGGTAAGTCCCGCGACCCCGGCAGGCTCTGGCCCTCTACAGGCCCCGTCAATTTGCTGACACTCTTTGAGGCGCGCGTGGAACACAACGCGCCGTCGACCCGGGCATGGTCCATGGTCGGACAGCAAGTCGCCCATTACTCGCTGCCCGCATGCCCGCGCCTACGGTGGCCGGAGATCGTCCTGTGACGTCCGACGCCGTGGGCGTCTACCACTGCGGCTGGGATGGAGGGAGGACGCTGTCCTCTCCCTCAGGCGGCCCGCCTCCTCCTTCACGAGCATGACTGCTTCGCAGAAGGAGGCGACCGCTTCCCACTCCGTCTCGCCCCGCAGCATGGCCTCGACCAATGCCGGGCGCGAGAGGTCTCCGCCTATCGCCGTCGTGAGGACACGGCGGTGCTCTGCCCAAGCGGGGCAGTCCTGCACCGTATGCTCCACCGTGTCCTCCGGACGATCCTCGCAGTGGTGACACCCAGGCGTTTCTTCCCTCCCTATCAGACACAGGAACCTCCCGAAACTTCCGTGTCCGGTGAGGACCTGCGTCATGCGGAAGGTAAGGACGCCGTGACGCCTATCCAGCCACTCCTCAAAGAGGGGTCTTACCGCCGCGATTGCGGCGTGCCCGGGAAGCCGACCCTAACATAATTGGGAAAATTGTAGAATAATCTCAATTCATGTGCTGATTCTGCTAAAGTAGCCTATTTAGGCCTCCATAACATCAAAACTTCTATTAGTGAAAAATAGTTTGTAAAATTACATTTTGCTTCTGACTGTTCTACGTTATATACTATTTTCAGGATAGGTTTTTTTAGCCATTACAATTACATATTTTGTTCTATAAATTTTATCTAAAATTCCCCACACACCAATCATACAGATATTCACTTCAGCCTTCCGATGTCACTGGCGTCAAAATAATATTTGTAACTAAATAACACTAGTTAACGCCCGCGCCCGGTCCCTAAAGTACCTACGCAATAACGAGACATTTTGAGGAGATTCTATGGAATGATTTTATGCTTAGTTACATTGATGAATAAAGCATATCGTTCAGGTATGAAAAATATGATTCAATAACAGATTTGATGTAAAAAATCAGGTCAACGGTCCGTAATGTTTTAGGAATCGGGCTGTATTTACTTACCTACACTGCTACCGGCCGGTTATACTGTTAAAACTATTGGTGTTACTTCGTATAGGGTCATATTGTAGCCATATTTTATATTTATCTATAGGACTTATAGAATAGCTTTTCACCAGCGCTACACAGGTCACAGCACTCAATAGTGAAGCATTACGTTACCTGACTTGCATAACATGGGGTTTGCTCAATATAAACTAAAGACTTCAATTTTACAGTTGGGTCGACGAAGCAGTACAATCTTCACATTTTTTTACTCAAGTTTTTTAGTTTACGAGTGAGCGAGCGTCATGTGACGTTGTCTGTCTCGTTGAACTGTGAAGAGCCGTTGAGTCTCGACGCGATGTCGGCGTCAAAGAGGACGGTCGCGTTAGTGGATGCGTCTAGGCTAGGCTCGGTGACGCTGTCTTCAGTGAATGCGCCGGTGATGTTCTCCGACGTCGAGTGAATGACGTCGCCAGTCACTGTGGTATTGCCTCCTCCTAGGGATATAATTTTTGCATTAGTACTATTGAAAGGTCATGTAGTGACTTGGAAACCCCATATATGCAACGAAAATAAACACATTTGCTTTTTAAACTGCTGGATTAGCGAAACTAACTGTTTCGCTAATTAAGCACTCTGCAATTGGCAATGGTGGCATCATTCTGACATTGAATAAATAATTTCTTCTATCCTACTGGATCGGGTCTAAATCAACGATCTTATAGGCAGCTATATTTCTGAAAACAAACATTATAAATATCTTTATTTCTAAAAACAACCTACTTATTTTAATTATAAACAGCAATGAAAATTTAACATGATAAATATGTACATATAGTTATCTAAATATTTAGAAAATGCTCAGTGTGTGCATTTCGTATGATACCTACCTAAAATAGATCAAATTGTTTACTTCGTCAGAACTCGGATTCGAAGAAAATTGCAGATGTAACGTTGTGGGTTGTGTGACTGATCTTGTAAACTTCTGGTTTACAAGATGGATGGGTATATTTTATTATACATCTAAAAATATATAAAAACTTGCAGTACTTTAGGACAATGGGGCCCCTCATTGGGGTATGTGTGGTTTTCTTTTGACTCATCATCATCATCCTGCCCTTATTCCATTTTACTTGTGGTCGGCGCAACACGTTTTTCTCTTCCATTCTCCCCTATCAGACGTCACAGTATCAATTACTCCTTTTTCTTTCATAATATAATTCCTTAGAGAAACCTTCCATCTTTTCTTTGGCCTTCCTCTTCCGCTCCATCCATCAACATTCATACTCATCACTCTCTTAGTCACATGAGTGTCATTCCTCCTCATCACATACACTGTCCATACCTAGTCAGACGGTATTACCTTTCCTACAAAACTGTGACTGTGCATACAAAAATGCTTATCTATAAAAGCTAAAGTTATGACCTCTCTGGGATATTTTAGGTTTTCTACAAAATTCGCTGTTATGATTCTCACCAGAAATCCTGTCACCATAAATCCTGCCTGTTGCTGCCTGCTAGCCAAGAGTGCCTTTTGGAAAGACCCTGAGGACGTGTGAGATAGTGATTTGTTGAGAACCGAGTCGTGGAGACGCGTCCTCAAGGAGGTCAATTTGAGCTTTATAACGAACTTTAGACATCTACTCATAGTTCAATTACCATGTTGTCCGAGCCGAAGCTTTGCCTTGAGTCGTAACTGGTGGTAGTATATTATGTCAGTTTGGGATCTGCTAGAAAGACATCAGTCAGTTCGTGCCAGTGAACCAAGTGAACAAATTAAAATTGCCCTTCGTGCTCTGACCATGTTACAGTACTTTTTTTGCACTACTTAGCCTAAATTCAACATTACATCTTTCAGCATCGCAGTCTACTCAACCAACTTTAGTAAATTAGGGACCAACAGAGTTTGCAATCGACGATCGTGATGGATCACTCCATCAATTTTACTTACATGTATTTTCAAGACTGTTTAGATTTTGTAGAATCCGTTAAAAAATCACTAGATTTGTTTAAAACAACATCAAGCTAAGGCCAATCACGCGTGTGTTTATAGCACTATGTCTCCCAACTCTGATAAAGTATGGGGGAACAAATTACTAACAACAAAGAAACATTGGGAAATCCTCGCTTTGTGTTGCATCAGTGTGGTTATTCGCCACTTACACGATGCATATTACGCAGTGCGCTATTCTGGGCAATTCGGCAGAAACCGTTTGTGATTTATATGTTATAAACATGATCAGTATATAACCGAGTGTGAGTTATTTGACTACCAACATCTATATTTAGAAGGACTGCTGGAGGCGCTTGCTCGAGCACTCAAACATCCAGGTCTACGATGAACGTTCCTATATAAAATACTTATTTGGATACATCATAAGTACCTACAATCCATCCTTATTGTTGTAACTACTTGTAAAAATTGAGAAAAGCAACAGTTACTGTCTTATTGTTAGTACCTACTAAAACAGTAGGTACCGCTTCGCATCATTTACTTATGTATATCTGTTCAAATAGGTACCTATTCAGTTTGTATTTAATAGGCTGTCATTATTCTTTTTTTTAATGCTGCCCGACTCTTGGCATTTCTCATTTATCGTACAGACGACAGCAGGTCAACCTACCCGAATTTTACCAATCGAACATTAACCTTCCACTATTGTGATAAGGTTGAAAATCTGACATACATATACACCCAGACCGAAACAACTACTTAAATTTAGATCATACAAATATTTGTTCCGTGCGGGGATCGAACCCGCGACACTGCGCAGAGTAATTTTTACCTATTAGATCTGTACATATAATAAATCTGTAGAAGGGTCAATTCTGTACATTGAAAATATTGAAAAAATAAATAGCGGGGGGTGTTGCTGGATCTATACCAAACCCAAATATGTGAATAAAAAAATTTTTGTCTGTCTGTCTGTCTGTATATGAAGGCATCACGTGAAAACTAACGGTTCGATTTCGATGAAACTTGGTATAATTATACCTTATTATCCTGTCATAAAATAGGATACCTTTTAATCCTGGAAAAATACGTAGAAAAAAAATCTTATTTTCCAGTTTCATTCATAGACGTTGTTCTGTAGAACCGCGAATCTCCTTAATTATTATAGGCTTAGCCGTATTTGGGTCCAATAGATATTTATAAGATGTCATTGTCAGAATTACTCAAAATGGAGAAATAAACCACCCACGCGAAGACCGACATCCGCGCGGACGGAGTCGCGGGCTGATACTAGTGGTATATAAACAAACGGGTAATGGTACCGGCGATAAAGGTCGATCATTTGAAATGAGACAAGCGACTAGTTTCGGCTTTGTGGAGCGCGAGAGTGTCCCTGTCGCAAGAAGCACACTGCTTATCACAACAAACGATGAACTAGTAACAAGTGTCAATGCCGGATCCAGGGGAAGGCCGCATGACAGGCGGGACACGTGCCCTAAGCTGGGCGCAAGCTTCCAGGATGCCAAAATCATGTTTGCTTGCTTGCAATTCGTATCGCCCCCTACTGCATTGTTCGTAGCCTTAGACGCCTGTTGTATCGTAAACGGCATTAATCAACCCCTGCCTCACCATAGCCCCGCCTTTTTTTTTTTTTTGCGTGGTAATATCATCAAATGAGTCCTCCCACCCAGGGCAGGGCGGGAGGGACTGTCAGACTTGTACTGACTAAAATCCACGGTGTCCTTCACGAGTCCTTTACGTACCGGGGTTACGGTGATGGGTAAGTCCCGCGACCCCGGCAGGCTCTGGCCCTCTACAGGCCCCGTCAATGTGCTGACACTCCTTGAGGCGCGCGTGGAACACAACGCGCCGTCGACCCGGGCATGGTCCATGGTCGGACAGCAAGTCGCCCATTACTCGCTGCCCGCATGCCCGCGCCTACGGTGGCCGGAGATCGTCCTGTGACGTCCGACGCCGTGGGCGTCTACCACTGCGGCTGGGATGGAGGGAGGACGCTGTCCTCTCCCTCAGGCGGCCCGCCTCCTCCTTCACGAGCATGACTGCTTCGCAGAAGGAGGCGACCGCTTCCCACTCCGTCTCGCACCGCAGCATGGCCTCGACCAATGCCGGGCGCGAGAGGTCTCCGCCTATCGCCGTAGTGAGGACACGGCGGTGCTCTGCCCAAGCGGGGCAGTCCTGCACCGTATGCTCCACCGTGTCCTCCGGACGATCCTCGCAGTGGTGACACCCAGGCGTTTCTTCCCTCCCTATCAGACACAGGAACCTCCCGAAACTTCCGTGTCCGGTGAGGACCTGCGTCATGCGGAAGGTAAGGACGCCGTGACGCCTATCCAGCCACTCCTCAAAGAGGGGTCTTACCGCCGCGATTGCGGCGTGCCCGGACCTCGGTTGCGACAGTCGCTCCCTCCGTACTGCCCTGAGATCGCGCCGGAGCTCTTCCCGCCGCGCCTCGCCTCCACGCGTCTGCGCCTCCACGCGCCATTCGTAGACGCGCTGGAGGGCGGGCAGTCGCCTCCAGATCCCAGGGCAGCAATCCCGCTAGGAGGTTGGCTGATTCGCCGGCGATCGTGCGGTATCCCCGGATCATCCGGATAGCCATGACCCTCTGGCATGCGACCAGCTTGAGTGGTCGCGTCCGGATGCTTAGGGCCCACACAGGGGCCCCGTAGAGGGCCATTGACCGCACGAACCATAGCCCCCCTGCCACATAAAACTCCTGGTTCCTTCAGAAGTCAAATACAACATAATCTTTGATCAGTTCCAGTACCAAAATAAAAAAGGTTTTCAGGTTCTTAACAATTTTCAAAGGCAATAAAGGGGTTGTCTGTCCCGGTTCTAAAGAATCGATCCATCGTAGATTCAGGGCTGCAAACGACACATAGGTAAATGTGTGACAGAGAGATAACGCTATACGACGTGGAAGCTAGCCAATTATGAATTTCCAAACACCGAAGCACAATGTTTATTTTATTGCCGGTACCTGTAACAAAAGTATCTACTTTGTTACAAACACGAGTTGGCTTCAAAGATGCTTTAAAGTCAATTTATGCGCTTATTTACGACGTCATTAAACTGTCGTTAATTCTTGGAGTATTGCCGTAAAATATCGAACGATTAGACAGACAAAAGCATAAAAATTGAGTGGGTTGTTAACTACTTTCTGTCGGATTTAATAATATCATTATGATCTAAATCAACTATTATGAAGCGTCTTGTCTAAGTTGTCTACCGGTTTTCTGATTATTTTATATTTTATGGAATTTTGTTGTCAATAAGGAACCCCCATCATAGTTTAAAGGGCCGTCCGACTCTCCGTCCGTCTGTCTGCGGTTGAGTTCAGACACTCATAATACTTAATAGCTTTTTGCTTTTGGACTTTACAAGTTAACGATTTAAGTTGACCAACTTATAAAATGGACTTGGAGAAGTAAAAAGGAATATTACGTAATAAATCCATTGAAATATTCTTAGAACCTGCATGTTATCTATATATATAAAAGGAGAACTGACTGACTGACATATCAACGTACAGCCGAAACTACTGGGGCTAGGAATGTGAAATTTTGTACACGGCTTCCTATTATAATGTAGGGGATCACTAAGAAGGGGTTTTTGGAAATTTAACCTTTAAGGGGGTGAAAAGGAAGAATTAGGAAAGTACGTAACCCACGCGGACGAAGTCGCGGGAAAAGTGCTAGTATTACATACATTCATAGTCCATTTGTGACGACCATCTACGGAACCCTACACAGCCTACATTGCGCGTGGCTCGACAAGCAATTACCTGGTTTTTATAAATGGTTTAAGGGTGCGAACACAATAAGTGTTCCATTTTTGGAATTATTTATTTCGAAATATTGAAAGGTGGTGAGTTCAAGTGCTTCTTCTACACAATCTACACCAGTATGCCAGTGGCGCAGCTTCAATAGATTCGAAAAACATCCACGAGAGTGTCCGATCGTGCAATGCGAGCGATGAATAGTGTCACTGTCAGTTGCTCATACTTTAGTCCCAGTCAAGCGTTAGCTCTGCGGTCGCGCTGTCATAAGACTGTGTTTGTGGGGAATAGCACTGCAGGAGTAACTGATAGGATAATTTTTATCCCGATTTTATATTTAATTGGGATAAAAATCGAGTTGTAGCGGGCGACAGCTAGTCTTTTCCTACTTAATTATATTATAAACGTGAAAGTTTGTGAGGCTGTATGGATATTTGTCACAAGAACATATATAGGATAGTTTTTATCCCGATTGTATCTTCCCGTTGGATAATTTTCGAGTTTTAGCGGGCAATGTCGTATGATATTTGTTGAATTCATTTCCTAGCTTAAATTATATGCCCGAGGAACTGTACCCGCCCCAGAGAAAAAAGGGTCCTGCCAGGCAAACTTAGTAAGTTGTTTTTTTTTAGGTTTCGTTGGGTCTTTTGATGAACGAAACCCTAAAACAAATTCTTTAGAAGTTAACTTATTTGAATTTGTAAGTTTTCTCTTCTGTTGTCAAATAAATTTTTTGATAAATTAATAATTAATTTCAGGTGCCTCCTGGGGTGCGGTTGGGTGCGATGGTTTATCTATTCTATGCTTATAATAAATCTGTAGAGAGGCCAATTAAGTACATGAAATATATAAAAAAAATTAGTTTAAACAACAAAAAAAACACGTTTTAATAGCAATCGAACTAAAAAGTAGAAAATATTTTTTAAGCATAAGAGAGTTTGTGTTACTGCAATATAAAATCCAAAAATCAATTATCATAATTAATTTAGAATAAGATTAATATAAATATTAAGATATTAACAAAAATTCAAAAAAGTGAAAAAGCGTGGAGTCCTCCTACCCAGGGCAGGGCGGGAGGGACTGTCAGACTTGTACTGACTAAAATCCACGGTGTCCTTAATTAGCCCTTTACGTACCGGGGTCACGGTAATCCGTTAGTCCCGCGACCCTGGCAGGCTTTGGCCTTCTACAGGCCCCGTCACTATGCTGACACTCTTTGAGGCGCGCGTGGAACACAACGCGCCGTCGACCCGGGCATCGTCCATGGTCGGAGAGCGAGTCGCCCATTACTCGCTGCCCGCATGCCCGCGCCTACGGTGGCCGGAGATCGTCTGGCGACGTCTACCACTGCGGCTGGGGTGGAGGGAGGACGCTGTCCTCTGCTTCACGCGGCCCGCATCTTCCTTCACGACCATGAATGCTTCGCAGAAGGAGGCGACCGCTTCCCACTCCGTCTCGCCCCGCAGCATGGCCTCGACCAATGCCGGGCGCGAGAGGTCTCCACCTATTGCCGTCGTGAGGACACGGCGGTGCTCTGCCCAAGCGGGGCAGTCCTGCACCGTATGCTCCACCGTGTCCTCCGGACGATCCTCGCAGTGGTGACACCCAGGCGTTTCTCCCCTCCCTATCAGACACAGGAACCTCCCGAAACTTCCGTGTCCGGTGAGGACCTGCGTCATGCGGTAGGTCAGGACGCCGTGACGCCTATCCAGCCACTCCTCAAAGAGGGGTCTTACCGCCGCGATTCCGGCGTGCCCGACGTACCAGGGTTACGGTAATTTGTGAGTCCCGCGACCCCGGCAGGCTTTGGCCATCTACAGGCCCCGTCACTATGCTGACACTCTTAGAGGCGCGCGTGGAACACAACGCGCCGTCGACCCGGGCATGGTCCATGGTCGGACAGCGAGTCGCCCATTACTCGCCGCCCGAACGATAGAACCTTAGCAAGGAAGACCTTAAATTCTGTTCAACTACAACCACGATCGCACAATTAACTGTGTAGTTGATTGTACGGACGTGGGATACCTATGTGTAGAAAAGAAGAAGAATATTTTGGCGATCTCAGTCTATATTTGAGCGATTAGTCGGACTGAATAGCGCCCGGGCCGCCCCTCTTCAATCATAAGTTTGTTTGACAAGAGAGATGACACCATAGAGGCTTAGACGGTATACGGAAAAAACGTCTGAACACACTAATCTCTGCATACATTTTATATTATTCTCTCTGTACTATTATTGCAATATAACGTCATTGAACTGCTTTCAGATAGTGCTGGTCTTGATCGACCTACGTTTTCTGATATTGTTTATATATACTTTACAAGATAAGTGTTAGTCGTGTCACGTGTTAAAAGTTTAGTACAAAGCTCAGGAAAATGCACGCTCACACAAGGGACATCGTTGTTGTACAACGATTATTTGGAGTATCTCGTATACGTATCTGTACGAGTCCATGTTCACAAGAAACACGAGTGTGGAGGAATAAGAGGAAGGCGTGTGGCGGTGTGACGTACCGGTGAGGGGCATAAAGCATGTGGGCATTGGTGTGGTGCTGGTTTGCTTCTCTACTGTGTGAAACACCTTGCGTTGCGCGTACTGCGCGTCCTTGGGCTCCCAGAAGAACACGTAGTAAAGAGAGAGCATGATGGCGGCCAGCGACACGCAGAACACGTACACGATGACGGTGAGCACGCGCACGCTCTTCTTGTCGCGCTTGCGCTGCTCGTAGAGCGCGTCCAGCACCACCTCGTGCCCGCTGGCCGTGCCCAGTCGCACCGAGCCGCCCACTGAGCGCACGCTGCCCGACGCGCACGACTTGCCCGACATCTTGCTACCGCCGTGCACTGCCACGCTCGCCACTCAGCACTGCCGCACCGCACGCGACAAATCCAGGTAACTGGGACACGCTTATTGATATGGCCCAGTTCTCGTGATGCGCCGCGGCCGAGTTACCGGACCGGGTCACGCCGACCGTGTCTGCCGCTTGACACCTCCTGATGCCGACTGCTGTTTCATTATTATGGCGCCCGCTTCGGAATTCATTTGTTTATCCTTTAATTTCACGCTCGGTATACGTAAATCTATTCCAGTTCCTCTGACGTAGCCATACGATCGCAAATCGTCTGTCATAGAACCGTCCCTGAACTTTCATTGTTTTCGGTTAACGAGCATTATGTTTTCTTCACTTTTTGAATGTTCTTTACAATACATAATACTTAGTCGTAAAACTTGTTGTCACTATGTTTGATCAAATACATCGTTAAAATGAAGTCACACGCGACCGTGGCGGCTGAAGGGTTCACACATCGTTATTTGTTTCGAATGAGAGCGAGAATAATGACGAGGTAACGAAGTTAATTTACGAGAATGGTGGCACGTTATTGTGACAGCAAGTGTCGCGAGCAGGGGCGCATGGCGCGTAGCGCGGGGCGTGCGGCGCGGCGGCGGCGACTCCGCGTGTGCCGGGCGCGCGCCGCGCCGCCGCCCGTCTCCCGCCGCCCGGCGAGATCAATAATATGCAATACTTCTCTTATTTTCTGCAACATAATAGATCTGTTGTGTTGAAAAATGCGTCACCCAGAAGCAATTTTCTTGTGAGTAATTGTAAACAGACGCTAAAATAGTTCATTTTATGTTATTCGTTGTTTCAACCGCAATAAATTTAGAATTAGGTATGGTACAGGTTTAGGTAGAGAATAGAAAATGGGTTGTTTAGAGGCTCAAGTATTTACCTGGGTACTTAATTACTTAGGCATTCTTTGTAAGTAATTTACTCTAAAGACACATTGAGTACAAGGTCCAGGGTATCGTTTTTCGCCACCATCTTCTCTTCTTGCGCTCTATAGCTGTGCTATACGATCATTTGCGCAGCCTCCAAGTGGTTCGTACTAAACACATATATCGCATACTCCGATGACTTTAATTAAGTAAACAGCTCACTCAAGCCCACGCACTGTAGAGCTACGTTACTTTATAATTAACTTAATGCATTAACCTTACACCGGCTAGTTTTTAAATCCACTATTGTAAAGAACGGAGTGGTCATATTAGACATAAATCGGTCAGTAATCCGTTTTATTCGATTTCGCTTATGTTCAAAGTACCTACGGGGCTTCCATCTCGTCTGCTCTGCAACGTAAACTTAGTCTGAGACCTCGACAACGTCGCTCGTTCAGCTGCTTCTATTGATTGATCGCAAACGTTTGCTGGCGATTTAGTCGTTTATCCGACATCCTACTTAATTAGTTCTCCGATTTGGCCAAAACTTATACTTTATTTAAGCACTAGCTGTTCTCCGTGGTTTACCTCTGCTGCTCGGCTCCTATTAATTGTAGCGTAATGTTATATAGCCTATAGCCTTCCCCGTTAAATATACTATTAAACACAAAAAAAACAATTCCGACTAGTAGTTCCTGAGCTAAGCGCGTTCAACCAAACAAACTAATTCTTCAGCTTTATAATATTAGTGTAGATATTATATCTAATTGATTTCATTCACACGATGATGAAATGTTTTAAACATTTATTGAAATATTTTTCTTTCACAATTAAATTTTTCGCCGATGTCAGACCCCTTTATGTTGCCGTAGGTCAGGCACTCTATGCTGCTACGCTGCCGTAGCCCGTAGCCTTGCTGCCTCTACGAACACACGCATCGCGCCGCGTAGTCCATCAGGATTGTACTGAGCTACGCTGCCGAAGCTCGGTGCCTCTACGACATTTCGTAGCCAAGGCCGATCGCTGTGCTGCGCCGTAATTTATGACGGACGTTTTATGTACGTTTAGGACTGACAGACAGGCGGACAGTGGAGTCTTTGTAAAGACTCCGTTGTCTGTCAGTCCGTCTGTCACCGGGCCTTATCTTATAAACCGTGATAGTTTGATAAGTTGAAAATTTCAGAGTTGATGTATTTCTGTTGCCGCCCTAACTGCTAAGAAAAAAAACTAAAAATAGAATAAAATTAATATTTAAGGGGTTCCTATATATACAACCAAGGTTTTTTTGCTGTTTTTATAGAGAATGATATGGAACCTTTGATGCACGATCCCGACTCGCATTTGGCCGGTTTATTGCTAATTCTGGCCATTGAGAAATTTCAACCGGTGTTAAAGATAAAGATAATTTTGGCAACAAAAAAAATCATAGTGACAAGTTCAGCCATATTTTACCACGATATAAAACATTAACTTATAACTAGATAGTACAATTAAAAAAAAAAAACATTACACAAAAAATAAACACTATTCCAACTTAAAAAATTCACTTAAATTATAAAAAGTTTTCACCACTAAAAAACTACGAAGTCTTTTTTTTTAATGTTAATGGAAGCTCTTTCCAACTCTTAGGCAAATAACTGGAGCCATGCAGTAGACACAATTGCGCATGAGTGCTGTCAAGGCTGGCTCCTGACGGCAAGCTGTTATCGCGTCTATTGAGGGAAAACACGTCAGCTCTTCGTCTGAAACGACTCGAGTCTACCTTAACAAGCACAGCTGCTTCTAGTATGTAGAGACAAGGTAATGTTAATATCCTACAACTTGAATGCCTTTGTCAAACAGACAGGCGAAAGCGAAGCGTTTCCGAAGCGATACCGAACTGAAGCGAGAAGTCAGTCCGATAGTTCTGTCACGCTATCAGATCGCTTTTGCTTTTCTATGTGACTGGGTTAAAACAATTCCATACATTACAAATAAAAACGTCACGCTTCGCATTCGTCACGCCTGTCTGTTTGACAAAGGCTTTAAAGTATGGTTCACAGCTATGCCCCACAAACCCAGCAAAGAGAAAATAAGATTCAAATGTACAATTATAGGTTCGCACACACGCAGTTTACCGTACAATGCGATGGCAGAATCAATTACTTAGCATACAATATAATCAAGTGCCTACTAACAACACCTAATAATGTATTACTTTGGGCATGGAACCGCTCGCCGCGCCGTCCCGTAATTTCTGAGGCTTCTATTAGTTTTCCCAATCCTATGAGAGTTGTTTAGTCAACAAAATGGCAAAATTACAAACAACAAACTAAACAAAACACAATACAAATGCTGGGTACCAGGTTGGTTGGTAGAGTAAAGTTAACCAAATCCTCCTCAACTATCTTTCAAATATTTTAGTAACTTTTTCATAGTGATATTTTTTTTTGCCATTGCGAAGTTTAAATAATATAATGATGATGATGACTGATTTTCGTACGAAATTAGTAAGCCTCTAGTAGAGAACTCAACGTTTTATTGGTTCCTTTATTATGTCGTAACTTTCGTCAGTCGTAATAGATCTCTTCGGGGTGGGCCAGAGATACCGATCTTTTCGTCGACCCGACGCGGAGGAACGGTGAGGATAAAAGGGATCAGAGTATTTATGGGGATTCGAGAAAATAAATATTCTGGTGGGTAGTATTCAATCGGTACCTCACTCGATAACTCGCTGTCTCTTTAATTGTAGCTAGACTAATGGTAGTGTTCTTTAACTCACGTTTACTATTATACGGCAGGGTTAGCGCAGACTCAACGATCGACTGCTGTGCAGCGTGTCGCGGGTTCGATCCCCGCACGTAAAAAATATTTGTTCGATCTACAAGTAGCTGTTCCGGGTCTGCGTGTTAATGTATGTCAGTTTCTATGTTTGTAAACTCACACACGATACAGGAGAAATTTCTAGTGTGTATCAATAGTATTTAAATAAATACAAAGTAAGTAGAGCCCACGTTCAACAATTTCAAGGGTATACTAAATAAATACACACATCAAAAGTGTCTAGGGATCAAGCATTTTTATGCGGATTTCTTGAGATTGAGATGTGGCTTTGTAATAAATTTATGATTTTATAAACTTATATGGATCCTTTTTGGTGCATTTCATAATTTGAATCAGGAACTGTGAATCAAATTCGAGTAAAAGATGAAAATCAGCTGTCAATATTTTCCCTATAAAAACATACAACGCATTGAAGACATTATTAGTGCTACTGTTTCCCTACTACTGATTAAAACCAACGTTATTATGGAGCGGCGACGTCATTTAAGCAGGGAAGAAATGCTCAGAGCCGTGGGAATGATAGAAGCTGGTTCCCGGCAACGTACTGTGGCTTTAGCTCTGAATACAAGTCAGAGTATTATCAGTCGACTTTGGACACGTTACCGAAGCACTGGTACCGTGGCTGAGCGCCATGGAGGACGGTATCGCTGCACCACACGGAGACAAGACCGATACATTCAAATCTTAACTCGAAGAGCTCCAACAATAACCGCCATGATGTTAGCCGTGAGGCTTCATCGCTCTTCAGGGAACTTAATTAGCGACCAAACAGTCAGAAACCGCTTGCATGAAGTGAACCTTCATTCCCGAAGACCGCTACGGGTACCACCTATAGCAATGCACAATCGTAGGATTCGATATCAATGGGCTCTTGAACACAGAAATTGGGCAGAAGAACAATGGCGTTTCGTGTGCTTTTCTGATGAGTCTCGTTTTGGTATGAGACCGGATACAAGACGTATACGACACTGGAGAAGCCCTGGACGCCAACAGCGATTAAAATCCTGCCAGGAAGTCCATCCTTATAGTGGTGGAACCATCATGGTATGGGCGGGTATTTGGATCGGCGGAAGAACTGAGTTGATTTGGATCAGAGGCAACCTCAACGCTCAAATTTATGCTGAGACGATTGTATCAGACGTCATCGTTCCTCTACAAGTGCAAATCGGTCCCTTATTTCAGTTAATGCATGATAATGCACGACCGCACACCGCAAGAGTTGTAAGACAGACTCTCGCCGCAGCTAACATCAATGTCCTGCCCTGGCCTGCTCAGTCGCCAGACTTGAATCCGATTGAGCATGCATGGGATATGCTACAGAGAAGAGCTCTGCCGAATATGGAGGGTATCCAGTCGCAAGAAGACCTTTTTTTGTTGTTGCAACGAACATGGGCGGCCATTCCACAGCGTGATTTGGATGAACTCATTTTGAGTATGCCAAACCGATGTTCTTGTGTTGTTAGTGTTCGCGGTAGAAACACGGATTATTAATTGTTTAAGTTACCCAATAAAATTTTAAAGAAAACTGTTATTTCAGTCTTTTTTCGAACTTTTGTGTTAGTGGTTCAAATGTCAAAAATCCCTTTATTAGGAAAATGGCAAATTTCTTTATTAATGCAAAGGTGACTTGGTTTATCGTTACTGTGACAAACGAAAACACTTTATTTGATGAATCCTTAAAAAAAATTTTAATTAATATCAATCAGGAGAAAAGTTATTGCAAAAATATATGTTGATCCCTAGACACTTTTGATGTGTGTACTTAAAAAAGCTACATCTGTGCGATTTGAGTTTTCCGAGAATATTGTTCTACAAAGAGGAAAGAAACTTTTAAAACTCTCACAAGATAAAGTTTAGGCACAGATTTAGGCTTTGGCCAACTAACATTTTGGTTATAAGAATAACTGCTACATGAGCTGCTTTTTTTTTTTTTTTTTTTTTATCGTGGTCAAATCATCAAATGAGTCCTCCCACCCAGGGCAGGGCGGGAGGGACTGTCAGACTTGTACTGACTAAAATCCACGGTGTCCTTCACTAGCCCTTTACGTACCGGGGTCACGGTAATCCCTTGGTCCCGCGACCTACATGAGCTGCTTAAGTGAATTTTAAGAACCGAAGGTTCTGTAAAGGCACTAACAATTGGGTGATATAGGTTGCTGTATCTCTCTTATAACCCCGATTTGGGCTTGTTGGTATTAGAGCTTGAAGTGACTTAATGGTCGTAGAGTAGTGATAAATGAATGATTAAAAAGAATAAGAACAGTGCTATTGCAGCAGTGATTATCACTTCAAATGTTTTATAAGCTATACACAGGTTATAACTACAAGCCAGTACTAAACGACTTTTGGAAACCACTTAAATGACTTTTTTGGTTACACATGGTTACTTCTTGTAGCCAATATATAACTTTATCGGATTTATTTAGTAGCAATAAATAGCAACAAAAGCGATAAATATTTAAACTGTTTTCATTCATTTTTACGTTCTTGTTAAAGTCAATAGTGATAATATTTTTTAGCACACATTATATTTCAATGGCGGTGAGTCGTGTTGTATGTTAATAAAATAATTAAAGTAATCTCCCGTAGTGTCCACTAGAAGTTCTAAAACATGTTTATAAAAGTGAAAAAACAAAGAATTTATAGATTTAACATGTTTAGTAGTTCGACGGTTTGTTTTTTAACTATACATGGTTTCATTTTGAAACAATTAAATAAATCCAAATTAATGCCGCGTTGCAAACGTAATAAACTATAGTTTTTGAGGTTAGGTTAGGTTAAGTGACTTACCTAAATTCAATTACTCAACTTAAAGTGATAATGAAGAGTTATAAAATTTGCATAATGGTTGCTGCTAATACAATGTCTTTATAAAAACGACAATATTACTACCAATAAACCCTATTATGTAGCCTGCAATAATTTAAAGGTGGATTCTAACTCTTGCAAAATCTAGCTCTATAGAACTTATAATCAACACTTCTTAGATGCTTATAGCTTTCTTATTAACTCTTTAAGTTCGAAAATACTTGTTAGGTGGTACAAAGTACTTAGGTACCTATCTAACTCTTTTTGAGAATACCAGTCGATAATTAGTATTAGTACATCCCTGAAAATCACTCACAGCGATTGGGAAGCTATTAGGATAAACCTAAAGGTGTTAGTTAGAAGTCATTTTACTACCTCAGTAGTAGAATATGAGCCGGTAGTAGTTAGTAGACACCTTACAAATGCTTTTATTGGTTTGTGCCTCTCAAAGCTATAAGAATAAGTTATACAATGGTTTCAATAAACTCCATTCCCATTAAAGATAATTTCCATTTTTTCCCTCCCAACCAGGGCAGGGCATAACTAAAATCCACAGTGGACACCGTGAAGTGTTTAAAAGCGCTTAGGTTCCGGGGCCACACTATTTGGTAGTCCCGCAACCCCGGCAGGCTTTGGCCCTCTTGAGGGGGGCCGTCATTGTGTTGACACACTTTGGGCCGCGCGTGGAACAAAACGCGCCATGACCCGGGAATGGTCCATGGTCGAGCCATTTTCTATATTACTGTTACTTCATTGGAAGGTTTAATTATTTATAACTAACCCCACTATACAGTCGAATATTGCAATCAGAGTTCTTATATGCAATTAAAATTATTAAGAGCTCTAAAAAAGGCTGCCTTAAGCACTAAAATGTTTGTTTCTGGATTCATTACAAGATCCAACCCGTGGTTTCCGGCAGATATATAAAAAATCATTAGGGATCAACCTCATAAAGAAGTTTTCTGACTAAAGTTTAGAACGTACATGCATTATTTGTAGTTTCTTGTAGATACATAGCAAATAACTCAAAATGCTAAGCCGAAGATTCATTGCGTACTTACATAAACACGTAAATATTCGGAAAGCCAACTTAAAGTCAATAGAATAAGGTAATCGATGTTCAGTTTTGGACACAATTGGGTTAAGCTAATTGGATTACAGGAAACCCTTCGAGTAAAACCTAATAATATCGAGCGGATGTTGTACAATGGTTCTAGTGAAATATCTTAACATAATCATTTCATCAATTAAAACAGATGAGACCCTAAATCAAAGTGAAACGGGACAGTGCTCGTAAAATTGGGAAATGATTTACAACTAAAACTTCCTTGAGATTTACCGATGCCAAACGCCAATTGTTTGTTTAGATTTATTGTAAAACCCACTTTTTGAAGAAGGTACTATTACTAAACAGTTATTTATATGTTTGAGCGCATATAAAATTGCGTTAGATAAAGTACATTAATTTGCAGCGCATGCAATGCTCGAGGTATTTGTTAAATGCTGGTGTGAGTTTTATTTGTTTTTGCTCCAGAACAATCTTTCAGTTGCCCGTGTAAGTAGCTCTATCCAAAGTTCCATTGGTAGATTTAACTTGGTAGATTTTGTAGATTCCTAATCCTTTTGTTACCTTTTCACATCTAAACCAATGAACTGGTCATCCTGAAACTTTGCATAGGTTGTCAGGTGTAAACAAACACACATATATGGGTCATATCTTTCATCCCGAAAAATACTGATCTGTTAACGTTAGTGCACTTTACATTGTACGCTTGTATGTAATGTCAAGTTACAAAAATATACCAAGAAAAACCCGCCGGTTATTCGTGGTTTATTTTAAGTTTATTTGATGGTGTATATTTCTCGCATTATTAGTACCAGTTCACACGCTCCATATGATTGTAGAGTATGACTCCAGACAATTGCGAATACTATCGAAGATGATTCTAATTAATCTTTGGTTATGATGACTTAAGTTATGACTTTTCAATACATAGTGAAGACAAGGTAGGGTAAGTATTTTGTATCTTTATTAAATGAATTCGATTTATTCTTTTTCTTTCCAGTTGGTTTATTGCTTAATTTTAATATATTTATAACAGGATTACTCCCTTACATAGAAACATTAGAGCCTAGCAAACAGAACATTGCTTGCATTTTCATGAAACAAGTTCACTATGAGTAAGCGCAGTGATTTATTTAGACGTACAGATAGACAGTACTGAATAACACACCTGATATTATTTAACCAACTGCCTGCCACGGGTTGGTTTATTTTTAGTTAAGGACCACATGGCCTAAGCAAACATTCGAGAAGCATACAAGTAGATATTTGTACATCCTATTTAGTTTCACTGTTCTATTTGAACCACAACACTTAATTCTTTAATAGCTTATTTGTCCTATGAACGGAAGCCCGACGAGTGTTCGGTGCAATACTAGGGCGACTATCCCTTACACTAAAGTAATTATAGTGAATTCACCCAATTAAGTACTTAATTAATTGGAAGTGCGCGATGTTTTGTCGTTTCACTATCCCTGGAGGATTCCACCCAGCCGCAATATTATTGTAAAAAATAAACTTCTGTGTCAACATAATTGACTTTACACACATAGATATAGGCTGGCTGGAAACTAAATTACATTTGTCAAGATGAGTTTTGTGTTTTTCAAGCATGGTTTAATAATTCTAAAAATGAAAAAATAAATAAATTAGGGTGCAAAATTATTCCATTCAAATTATATCTAGCTAGCATACGTGGTGTCTGCAAGCCTAGGTCTAAAGCCCGTGTTTTCCATATTTATAAATTAAACTTTTATCTACTGAAAAATAATCAGCTCAGTTTAACTTGTGAAATGAAATGATAATAAAAAAAAACTTGTTTAACTTATTATTACCAGTCGAAATATATTTAAAGCGTAATACAAGCTTACCGATGGGGTGCGCTTCGCGAGTAGCGTGATACTCGATGTGAGGGAAGTGCTGGAGCTTGCTGGGCGGGTTGGGCTGCTGGTAACGTTGGTAGACCTGGTGTTGCGTGCGGTTGTCACGACGCGCGCTCGCCTCCACTGCATCCACTGCTTCCAGTGATATCTCGGGCGAGCGCCACACGCAGACATAGTACACGGACAGCAGGATGGCCGCCAGCGACACTGACAGTAGGTAAGCCAGCACCGTCAGCACGCGCACCACCTTGCTGGCAGGCTTCTGCTTGTAAATGTCCCGCGTCGCCGATGGCGCGGAAGGAGCTACCTCCTCCGTCGCGCTGTCCTCCTCCGCCTGACCACTATGACGCACCGACATCCTGATGTCGCTAACTACATGTTCGAGAGATATTCAGCAAAAATAAACCGCCGTGTCCGCGTGTGGCACGTGTAGTGTCCGCGGTCGGGCGAGTGCGGCTGTGCGGCTGGTCGGCCGCGCTCGAGCGCTGTCCGCCGTTGTCCGCTAACTCCCGCGCTATTCGCCGAGCCTAATAACCACACGTAACAGATTTACGATTGCTAGGTACGAATATTCAATAAATAGATGCCGATTCTATAAGTACCTATTTGTTATGTTACATTTCGCTTGTATACGTATAAGTAAAGGTACCTACGACATGCATTCTTTTAGAACCGAGAGTCACACATACAAATAATTATACTGGCAAATGTCAAATAAAAAAAAAACCGAATTATCTTTAAAGGCAATTTATTTGAAACATAGGTAGCCCGTTTCTTCTCTGAAATAATTCAACTTGTTTATAATAATTAAAGTTTCACTCTGTATTCTATGTGAATATAATACAGAATGAAACTTTCATAATGTACCACATTACTTTCATAGAGACATATAAGACAGATACATGCTATCAATAACTGTCTACTGTAATAACGACACGACTGAGCACTGTGTAGGTATATTGAGAAATGCATAAAGAACCAGGAATTGCAATATAGGTCTAGATAGGGATTGCAATCGCAAAATGTTTTGTTTTTGTGTATCATTTTCAATCGTCTCTTTGACCTTTATAGCAGTAACCAGTAAACCGTCTGTATTATTAAAAAAATATTTTAGTTCCGAATCTCGTATACATATGAATACAGATACACTTTTTACGTCTTGATAGAGCGCCAATATCAATATCCGGAATATTAATTCCGTGAATCAAAGTAATGGATTCCTAGATTTGCACGAAACGTGACGAATGTTACATGACTAAGATGTACCTTTTTTTATAGGTTGTAAAATCATCAAATGAATCCTGCCGCCCTAGGTGGAGCGAAACGGACTATCTAACTCGTACTGACTGAAATCCGCCGTGTTCATTCAATTGCCCATTACGTTCCAGGGTCTTGGTTACTTTGGTGACCTACTTAGACAGGCCCACAATTCCGGTAGTCGTTTGGTCTTATCCACGGCAGCTAGACCACCGACCCGGGTATGGTCTTTGATCGCAGTCGGCGAGCTAGTTATTACTCGCCATCTGCGAGCCCGCGGTTACTCGTAGTTAGATACCTAAGGCATAAATTGTGCGGCTCGAAGTTGTACAGAATATCCCATAATTTACTCATATAATCTACGTCAAACAAAAAGGAGAGAAGCCTTTTACGTGGTCAATCTTTAAATCAGTCCTCCCGCCCTGGTTAGAGCGGATAAGGGACTCAGACGCTTACCTACTGACTAAAAAGGAGAAAGGCCTGCAGTATTTTCTGTACTTCTCCCTGAATCCCTATTCGCGACATACGCTTTTAATGGTGAGCCCGCCCAAAATTACACAGAGGCCACTCTGTTCTTCTCAATATCTTTCTTTTTTAAACTTTGTCTCACACTAGTGTTTTTTCTGTGTCGTAAGAACGTTCATAAACATTTCAATTTAAATACAGAAACAGCCAGGACCGGTGGCCTGGTGGGCCATACAAATATTTATTCCCCGCGGAGATCAAACCCGCAACACGCAGTTCGGCAGTTAATCGCTCAGCCACTGCACCAACCTAAATTATGATCGGCACTCAAATAAAGGTGTTATTGAAAATATGATAATTTATTATTGTTTAAAAATAGAGTGGACGTCTTAAGAGTAGTCCATAAGAAATATCCGAAACCTATGTAAGGAAACTGTAGTGGCTGATCGATGGACTGCGCTTCGTGTACCTGGTTCGATTTTCACGGTAAAAATATTTATTATGATCTACTTACATGATTATTCTTGGTTTTTGTATATTGTATACATATGTGAGTTCAAATATTTGTAAACGTACCCACGACTCTGGATAAATACCTACAGCGTAGCAACTTTTTTTGCCAACTTCTGAAAAAAAGAGTCAACAAAATCGAAGCTGTTTTTGAGGAATTCCAAAACATACTTGTGTCAAATCTGTAGAATGTACCGGCCATGCATTTTGTACCGTACATAATTATACCTACTATGAATGGTCCTCGTTGAGTACACCACGAGAGCGCTGCCTGGGAGTTGATCCATTACACATAATTGGATCGTGGGCTGGTACCACGGGAACTGTGTAATATTGTGTGCTCGCGCTATTGTTCCGTGCTCAGCAATCAATCATCCTAGTAATGGACAAGCTACCGTCCTCAGGGGATATGCGGGACTTACTTTTTTACTATAGGTACTTCACTTAATTGATTACATAAAAACTCATATTATAAATTTGCAGAGTGCAATGATTTTGTAATGAGAAATTAAGGTAAACGCCCAAGCCTACCGTGTCCCTAGAACGTAAAGAGCTATAGAAATCAACACCGTGGATTTTAGTCAGCACGAGTCTGATAGTCTATTCTGCTATATCCAGGGTGGGCGGACTCATTGGATGATTTTATCACGGAAAAAAAAGGAAAATGGTCATGGGGTACCTTTGAGCTTTAATATCTATCTGCGTTGCGGTAGAAAGAAACTTTGTAAGAAATGGTTCCAGGGACTTTCCCTAAAAAAGTGCTATCGTACTTTGTGATCATTGTCACCCTTTTATATTATTTTTAATACCCCAAATAAATAAGAAATAGAGAGAGAGAGAGAGATGGTTGAAATAAAAAAAACTAGCTTTTAAACAATCAGAGATATTTTTGAGAAGCCCCTCGAAATAGCCGGTGGGCCACTATTAGTTTATTTTAAAATATTTTTTCCGATAGGCCTTCATGGTTTAAAAATGATATTACAGTGGGCTTAGATTACTACTTGCATCCAGGTCTATCGGTTGCCTTCGACTCTCACGATGTCGTCGGTCAAGCTAAATGGAAAGCCTGCTTCCCTAGACACGTGGCAAACAATAAATGAAAACGCCTTGAAGTCTTTAATAGAGTTTCAACTTTGGTCTTTTTTTTTAAGTACCTGGTAAAATCACGCGTCCCGCCTCCTTCTTCGCCAGCATGACTGCTTCGCAGAAGGAGGCTACCGCTCCCATTCCGTCTCGCCCCGCAGCATGTCCTCGACCAATGCCGGGCGCGAGAGGTCTCCGCCTATAGCCGTCGTGAGGACACGGCGGTGCTCTGCCCAAGCGGGGTAGTCCTGCACCGTATGCTCCACCGTGTCCTTCGGGCAATCCTCGCAGTGGTGACACCCAGGCGTTTCTTCCCTCCTTATCCGACACAGGTACCTCCCGAAACTTCCGTGTCCGGTAAGGACCTGCGTCAGGCGGTAGGTCAGGACACGGTGACGCCTATCCAGCCACTCCTCAAAGAGCCACTCTCTCTGAAAGAGAAACTCTTCAGGTTTCAACAAGTTTCAGCTTTGCCATTTTCCTTTGCAGACACCTAGACCACTATCTATACTATCGAGGTCGAATTAAGTAACTATAATATATTAAAGTTAGTTAATTATATAAATAAAATATTAAATACACTGATTTAATTCTTTTTTTATCCTGTTCAATAATTTAATTCATACGACTGGCGTGTAAAGGCAGACATTATTATGTAAGGAATTTCATAATTTTCGAGTTTACATGCCAGTCGTACCTTAAAGCTTTAAACCGAAATCGTAAGATCTGTTCGACAATGTCGATCTCATGTAAACTCATGCCCTTTTTTCCTTGGCGCCCATCTCACCGCGTTTTCCTAAGGTACATCGGTTTTGGTCAAACTATAGTGCGAGTTATTTTTAATATAGGGGCGCTGATAAGATTCTTGCCTACGGCGCTCTCAACGTTTAATCCGACTCTGTGTTGACCGCTATGGTATGTGTGTCTGTCACTCTGTGGCATAGCTAAACGTAAGTAAACGCACGTAAACGAGTAAACCTAGCTATTTGAAAACATTTCACATCGAATCTGTCGCGATTCAGAGCAATTCATTTCTAACGAAATATTTTTGGTCGGTTGATTTTGATCATGTGTGTGACGAGCCTAACATTTTTAACAATATCTACAAATATAGATCTATATGCCAGACTAGTTATTTCAGTCCATCCAAGGCGTTAGGCCTCATATTATGACGATCGGAAATCATCAAACACCTAAAACAAAGGATGCTCGCGTTTGAATACTACTCTATCTTGCCTAATGGTAAACGATTAACGATCGAAGGTGATGCACGCTTGCCTGGAAACAAATGAAAACAGCCTGGAAACAGCTGACCCCTAAATTTGGGTTTATACAGTTCTTTATTTTTCGTGATAAACTAAAAGTGTGCTGAATAACAATGACAATTAACATTAAAGTACTACGCTTAGATAAAGCTGGAAATTAGGTACCTAACAGCTATGCTATCTTTACATATAATAAAATGGTAGGAATAAATATGTAAGTCCGGTATAAACTCAAAAAGTACAGGACGGATTTGAATGTTTTTTTTTGTTGTATAGGTATTAAGTCTAGGCAACATAGAGGCTATAATTTATCTTGGAAACTTGAACACCTGATGCAAAATCGCAACAGACCAGCTAAACTATAAGAGATAAAAAATGGTACGTTAGCAAAAATTGTTCCACGTGATGAGCATTTTCTACTGAGAGAACAACTTTGAAGAACTGGAACACCTGATGTGGAACTCGAAGAGCCCAGCTACACTATAACATACATGGAATGACGTCTTAGCCAGAGTTGATCAACCTGATGACGTATAAAATTGAAGATCTGTAACACCTGTTGTGAAATTCCTAACGCCCAGCGACACTATAGCATATATGTACAGGAATGACGTCTTTTTTTTTAACGTGGTAAAATCATCAAATGAGTCCTCCCACCCAGGGCAGAGCGGAAGGGACTGTCAGACTCGTACTGACTTAAATCCACGGTGTCCTTCAATAGCCCTTTACGTACCGGGGTCACGGTAAATCATATGTCCCGCGACCCCGACAGGCTTTGGCCCTCTAGAGGGGGGGGCCGTCATTTTTACTGACACTCTTTGAGGCGCGCGTGAAACAGAACGCGCCGTCGACCCAGGAATGACGTCTTAGTAAAAGTTGTTTAGTCTGATGGGCATTTTCTGTTGACTTATAATAATGAAAGGTCTGGATCGTCTCGCACATCCGTTGTATTCCCGTCCCCGTGCTCTTAGAATTCAACATCAGACGTTTCAGAACTTCGATTTTGACGACCCCGTTGTCGCTGTTATAAGCAACAGGATCCACGTACGAAGTCGCGGGCAGAAGCTGGTTCTTTATAAGAAATCTCATCGCTGAACTCTACGATGTGCTCTTCGACGAGACGGCTTTGAGATCGTCCGATCGTCGGATAGTCTCGCTGTCAGTAGCTCAGTGAATAGCAAACGTTAGTCCCAGTCACGAAACAGGTCCCAGCATGGCGTGTGCCACGGCCGTAGCCCGTCACAGAGCTGGCACTGCTGACGGCAGACGCTAGAATTAATTAATTAGGTATGAACTTCAATGGAAGACTCTTTAGACCCAGAGCCACAGCCAGCGACGAAAATACCGTTTGTCTTTAGTGAATTTTCAACGAAGTATTATAGTATGATGATATATATGTATACAGAATACTTCGTTGATTAACATGCCATTGAAGAAGTATTCTGTATTGTATTGAGTCTATACAAAATACTTCGTGACCCTCCATTTACATACTGTATGTTGAATGATTTAATCTCTACGTAATCCTATAGGATAGGATCTGACTGTTCCACCGGCTGATATGCGAGTATAATTATAAAAGCCGAAGAATGTAGATAGCTGAGCATAGGTCTATATATCCTATACTACGCAAAAAAAGAAAAAATATTTTTATATATTATACTAGCGACCCGCCCCAGCTCCGCACGGGTCCAATTTATACTATATCATGCATGTTATATGCATATAAATCTTCCTATTGAATCACTCTATCTATTAAAAAAACCGCATCAAAATCCATTACGTAGTTTTAAAGATCTAAGCATACATAGGGACAGACAGCGGGAATCAACTTTGTTTTATACTATGTAGTGATTTTCTCGTTCTCGAAAAAGATTCTAACAATTTTGTGAAAGCAGACTTAAAACAAATAGCGTAGTAGAGTACTAATAAAAAATACATACCTACCCACCAAAGGTTCATTGGAAGACCAGCGTCAGACAGCTTCACCTTGTCTAACATGAATGCTGAGATGGACCTTTTTGGCGCAGCCATGAAGCACACAGCACAGCACTATGTATTTTCGTTTCCTTTTTTACAATTTCTTTGTTTATCTTTATTATTCCATGTATTTTTATATTATGTGTGCTAGATGTACCGACGTCAAATAAAACTTATTCTTTCTTTTCTTACTATATATTAACATTTTTTATTCATACCATACTTACTAGAAAACCAAGGAATGTATTAACAAAACAACTTAAAAATAAATAATTTACAGTTTGCTTTTCTGTCTCTCCAGTAGTTTCTGTTTGAGCGCTCTGCGCAGGATCTTCCCAGATGGGTTCTTTGGTATATCGTCGACGAATATCACTCCACCATGCAGTCGCGACACGGAAGACAGCTGAGGAAGAACACCATTATTATCTATATATATAAAAGGAGAACTGACTGACTGACATATCAACGTACAGCCGAAACTACTGGGGCTAGGAATGTGAAATTTTGCACACGGCTTCCTATTATAATGTAGGGGAGCACTAAGAAGGGGTTTTTGAAAATTTAACCTTTAAGGGGGTGAAAAGGGGGAATTAGGAAAGTACGTAACCCACGCGGATGAAGTCGCGGGAAAAGTGCTAGTTTATCATAAAACAGTCGATTTGTTGCATATTCCACCGTAATTCATGGTAGGTTACGCTGCGTATCGCGATTCGCGGGTTCGATTCCCTCACGGAACAATTATACGTTTGTGTAACATGTGACTTTAAATGTTTGTACCTGTATGGTCGTTGGTTTGTACCCACTACTCAGGAGAAACCAAGTTAATCTTACCTGTTTCGCAGTGTATTCAAGTAGTTCCTTCTCGGTGACGGTGGCTCCGGGTTTCTTGACGACGAAGGCGGTGGCGAGCTCGCCTACAGCTTCGTCGGGGGCGCCCACCACGCCGCACTCTGCCACGCCCGGGTGCCCTAAAACTATGCTCTCTACCGCCGCTGGCGCCACCTGCACGAGTAAAGAAATAAAGGTTCAGTATAATATATCACGCCTGTAATACCGAAGGGGACAAGCAGAGGTGTACTTAATGGTACACCAACATTCCGCCAGTTATGTAAAGACCATGAGAGCGAGCCTTGTACCATCAATCGGAAACATATCCATATTCCTGATTCCAGAGAGAATTCCTGAAGGAAATAATCAATTACATTTTGCTCGACCTGAGAATCAATCTGGGATCGTACTGACTAAAATCCACGGTGTCCTTCAATAGCCCTTTACGTTCCGGGGTCACGGTAATTCGTAAGTCCCGCGTCATTTTGCTGACACTCCTTGAGACGCGCGTGGAACACAACGCGCCGTCGACCCGGGCATGGTCCATGGTCTGACAGCGAGTTGCCCATTACTCGCTACTCTGGCCGGCTCGCCTACGGTGGCTGGATATCGTCTGCCGACGTCCGTCGCGGTGGGCATTTACCACTGCGGCTGGGGTGGAGGGAGAACGCTGGTCTCTCCCTCACGCGGCCCGCCTCCTCCTTCGCGAGCATGACTGTTTCGCAGAAGTAGGCGACACCTTCCCACTCCGTCTCGCCCCGCAGCATAGCCTTGACCAATGCCGGGCGCGAGAGGTCTCCGCCTATCGCCGTCGTGAGGACACAGCTGTGCTCTGCCCAAGCGGGGCAGTCCTGCACCGTATGCTCCACCGTGTCCTCCGAACGATCCTCGCAGTGGTGAGACCGGCGTTTCTTCCGCATATCTATGTCTTAGATTAGATAGATCTAATTATTAATTATCATCACTCATCGTAAATATGTAATGTGAACACTAATCTTATGATAAGGAGTTATCATTAATTTGTAGAAACTCTATAACTATTTGCGCGCTTGAACAATCATATCTCCAAGCAAGAACGTAGATAAAGGAGCCATAAAACAAAGCTGGTGATATCGATAAAAATGATGGACAATTTAATCTATTAATATTTCGCAAGATAAAGATAAAACTAATTACCCACCAAATTAAACAGTGAGTCATAGATTTTTTTTTAACGTGGTAAAGTCATCATATGAGTCCTCCTCAAATCATCATATGAGACGGGACCGTAAAGACCGTTATAGTCTATCCTTTCTCACTCTTTTCGTATAAATTTCAATGGGAAAAATGGGGGGTGGGGAAACCATGGGCAAAATGGGTTTATTTACCTGATGTCCCTTATATTTAATGAGTTCTTTAAGTCGGTCCACTATGAAGAAGCAGCCATCTTTGTCGTAGTAGCCGACGTCTCCAGTCTTCATGTAGCCCTCCTCATCAAATATGGCGCGGGTAGCCGCCTCGTCTCCGGCGTACCCCTTCATGATAATAGGTCCCTTGAGACAGATCTCTCCATTCTCGTTTGGTCCCAGTTTTTTACGAGTATCGAGGTCTACTACCTGTAATCGAGTTACAAATTGTAAATTTAATGTACAAGCGGAATAGTTCAGGATTGAAAATGTAAGTAACGGATCCATGGGATAAAAGTACCTGGAGGTTGCAATAGGTACTACGTGGGTTTGTATAAACGGGACAATTACTCAAGATTTCAAGCACTTATTTCGTAGCTAGGAACATCATTATACCTGCTCTTACAAAAACAAAACAAACAATTTACAAAAATCAAAAAATAAAGCCTCACGCGTGGCATAGTAGAAATATTCTAATTGATTTTAAATAAAAGAGAAAGTACAATCTTATGAAACTTACTTTTGCCTTCACACCAAATAGAGGATAGCCACCACTTCCTGGTTTTCTCTCAATATTCTCATCGTCGACGTCTCTGGTAGCTGCCAGTGAGGTCTCTGTCATTCCATATGCTTGGAATATGCCTTTGCAATTTTTCATACTTTAAATAACAAAAGTAAATGTTATTATTTTAAAGCCTTTCGTTGCCGCGCGTTGCGATAGATAACACGGAACATTTTTTGAATGTAGCCCAGATCCAAAGATAAAATCTAATATAGAGCAAGCTCACCCAGAACTGAGAAGGTTTTTGGCTGAATTGTATTCGCAGAATGATTCAAAGAAAAGTGAGAAAAGGTTAAAAGTTTCTTACCGTTTCAAAGCCAGTGTGATAGTTTCTGAGGAAAGTGGAGCAGCTCCACACCAGACAGCGACGATGGAAGACAGATCAAACTTCTCTATTATAGGCGCCTTCGCTAGGAACACCACGATAGGGGGTACCGCTGCGAGGACGGTTACCTAAAAGTTTGAAGTTAAGTGAGCACATATACTGTGTAAAAAACGGCATCACGTAACCAATCAAAAATCAATTTTATATTTGGAATTAAAAAGAGCAGTGCGCAAAAGAAGGATAATTCAAAACGTTACGTGCAATAATTGTGGTGGTTATTCGGGAAGTATGATCGTTACAGGAACAGAAGTAGAAGTTGCGGTGCTTACAAATAATATTTAAAATATGGTTTTATGTTACAGTTAGAACTTTCTGTCTAGTATCTCTAGTATTTCGTTACTAGAAAACTCCCAGGGTAGGAACCGTGTATTAACAAAAAAAAAAAACAATTAGGGTACAACAAGTGATTATCTTCTTTGCAACGCTTATTTTTAAACCCAATAATAGAACCCTAGCTCATCGAGTTTGTGAGTTACATTCCGAGATTCTTTGTGTCATACCGTTGATACTACAATTTAATAATCTTCCCTTTAGCATAAAGAATCTTGAATGAAGGAAATAGTTACCTTGTATTTCTGAATAGCGCCCAGATATTTCAGAGGATTAAAGCCATTCAAGTATACCAGCTTCTTCTTCACAAGGATGTAGTTGATGGTCGACATTAAACCGTAGGCGTGGTACCATGGCACTATCGTCAGTAATATGGTTTCCTGGAGGTCGGTCTCGATTCTGAAAAATAAAATACATTTTGACTTATTTTATTAAATCTAAATATGCCGCATCAACCGGTTTGGTTGATGCGGTTCAGTTTGAAATGCAGCAGGGCACGCTCATTTACTTGAGGGCTCTTTTATTGTAAAGTCTCTGTTTAAATAGGTTTTCGGCAGTGGCGGCTAGGCCATAAGGGGCCCCGTATCAAAATTTGTTCGGGGCCCTTCTTTAATCTGAAGTATATAGTTTTGCAGAATAAAGACAATAGCATCCTGACTCGTGTAACTAATGCTATTACTAATGTCATTAAGAGAATTTTGAAAGGAGTTAGAAAATTGAGAATGCTGATTGACTGATCGCAGTTTGATTAAGATTAGCCGCGATAAGTTTTCATTAAGAGCAACATTTTATGTTTTTATTTTTATTTTAATCGATATGATTGATACAGCTGAAACGACGGTGCAGACGGGTCGGTACGGATACGTGCAGATAAATAAACGCATTTTCCGGTTAAGAATGTCCACAGTTGATTACTCTGTATATTGATAACGAATTAGGAAAAGTAAAAATAGGGCAATTAAAGGCCTTTTTTCGTTTTTCTATGATTCTATGTGAGTAGAGAGTAGAATACAGTTCCATAAAAAATATTTTTTTAAAGTCAACAAATGTTTCCCCCGCAATGCGTGGAGCGGGCTTGACTAGCGAAAAAACCTTTCTTGAGAATTGGAGATTTTTCCGGTTTCTTTATACATCTTTTAACTGCATGTATGTACCGGTACCTACTTGTGTGTATCGACAGCCTGATTCTTTATAATAGCACCCTAATACACAAAATCATATTTTTTTTAATTCCCTAATTATTTATGTTTCTAAGCGTACTAATACTACATAGTTCACCTAGAAACAAATATTATCTTTGGAAAGCGATACGAGCGGTGGTTACTTAAACAATAAATAATATCTACCTAATACCTACCTAACCACTTCAAATTATCAAGAATACGAGTATCTTATATTATTAAGTTTTTTTTAACGCCAACTTATGATACTATCTGAAATCTACAATGTTAATTACCTGTACTGAACTTTGGCCGCATATTTTATCTTTATAGCTAAATAAAAGCGAGTTATCTAATTTAGAGGCCAGTGGCACTAAAGAACTTAGTAATACAAGTGAATCACTAAAAAATAAATAAACAAACATTTGGTTATTACTCAAAACTGGCCGCGGAGTATAACAGATTGAGGTGTGTGAGCATGACTCCTTTGGGCAGGCCTGTTGTTCCCGACGAGTACAAGATGTAGGCCACGTCAGACCAGCCCTGGACCTCCTCTACTTCGAACTCCTTCGGATCCACATGCACCTTTATACTGTTGTACTCAATTATACCGCTCGCAATCGGTTTACCATTCAATTGTATAATTTTGTCGATACTTGGCATTGTTTTTATGGTCTCCAAATTCCTTTTGAGCCCCACTTCAGAGGCAAAAATCGTTTTTGGTCGAGATATGTTTAGCACGTGCGTCATTTCATCTGAAACAAACAGATTTATGTTGTATTTCACTCACTGCTCAGTTCCTATTTGTCGTAGCGTGATGTTATTTAGTCTATAGCCTTCCTCGATAAATGGACTATCTAAAAAAATATTATTGTTCCTGAGAATACCGTGTACAACCAAACAAACTCTGCAGCTCTATAAAATTAAGTATAGATTAACTTATCGGTCGCTTTATCGGTCGTTCTGTGTAGAAACTAATAAGTACCTACCTAACCTATCTGCAGTAGTGCTCGGTATTACTTTTATCTACCTCAATATTACTTGTTCTCGTTTCACCCTTGTGTGTTTGTCAGGGTCGGACATAATGGTCCATGGTTTGCACTGGGCCCCTGTACGGGCCCTGTGCATGCGGAGGCGACGTGTAATACTGGTCACTTGCCATAGGGTCATATGCATCTATCCGGATGATCCAGGGATATCGCACGGTCTTCGGCGAACCGCCCAACCTCCTTGCTGGATTGCCGCCGTGGGCACAGCCGTGGGTTTAAAGGCCCTCCAGCGCGTCAACTAGTACGCATGAAGGCGCAATGCGGGGGCCAATCTCCGCTGCCTCAACCAGGGCCCCGCAATCTTTTGGGCCCCGTTTTTTTCTAAACATGACAGCACCCTTTCTTCCAAAATATTTTTTTATCGTACATTCCTTAGATTCGGTAAATTTTCTGCATAAGTGAGTTACCGTCATATATTTTTCTATGAACGATCAAAAGCAAAACTAATATATTCGAAGCCGTGTGCTAGTGAAATAGATTCATTTGGCTCGCTTTCGCACACTATGAGTGCCCCATAGCCCTAAAGTGCTCATGGCTTCCAATAGGTTAAAGATGACTCTCCATCTAACTGATTAGTTCAAATACCATGGCTTTACCTTTAGTGTACAGCACGTTGAGTGTGGTGACGGTGGCGCCGCAGCACAGCACGGCCAGCGCAGTGGGCATGAACTCATCCCTGTTCTCGCTGCACAGAGCCACCACATCGCCACGCTTTATCCCCAGCCTCCTGAGCCCCGTCGCCACATTCACGGTCTCTTGTAATATCTGCCTGAATGATATCTTTTCATCTGTGTCGCCATTGATCTGTAAATATTATTCGTCATTTTCCCGCTAAAAATTACAGTGAAACCTGAATAACCGGGACCTGGAGGAAGTGGCAAATATGTCTCACTTAGATGTATTCCATATACCCAGTCTCTCTCTCTCTCTATATCCAGGCGTATAAATATCTGTCACATTTACAGAGGGTGAGGATGAGTGAGGATGGTACTAGTTTTTCAACCCCAGACGGCTCAAATACTTAGCAACTAGTCAAGCCATTGTATTTCTGCCGTTTGAGGTTTTCGGCACTTGCAGCAGCCGTACCCGCACAGCATGCAGTACCAGAAAGATGGGATGGCGCAAGCGTATCTATGTGTGATATTGTAAATTAAATAAACAGCTATCACAGGGGGAATTTAGGTCTACATGTTTGTTTAAATAAATAGTAGTATTTTGAAAACAACTGGCTGTAATAGGATTTACAAGTTCACGAGAAATAGTCGAGTAACTTATAAAAGTACTTGGAGAAGTAAAAGTTTAGTAGATAGAAAAATTAAGTATTTCTTTAACGTTGTTAGTTATGTAAACAAGTAGTTCTAAGGCAAAAACTACAAAACCTGTATTGCGTTTGACCCGACAGCCGACGCGCACTTTGGCCAACTTTTTGCACTAAAGAGAAACCAGTTTATTTTATTGTTTGCATAATATATTTCGTTGTCGATACGCGAGATCACGTAGAAGGTCATTACACATAATATACACAACACGGGCCAAAGTCTACGCCCGTAAACTAAAAATACTTCCTTAAAGTGCATTTACTTACGATAGCAACAGCATCTTCTCCTTCACAATTTTGTCTTAATTTATCTATCGCATATTGACCGAAAGACAAGTGACCAGGTACACTCAACGCTGGTCCGGTAGAAACTACTTTGTTTATTATCATTATCTAACAATGTACACGCCGTTCAGCAATTGTGTTACTAACTGGAACTTATATTTTACGAACACTACCGACTGAGCCGGCGCGGGCGCACGAGATAACTAAGCCCGTTCTGGCTGTTTATCAACAAGCTATGTCACTAGTCATGTTGTAAAATTATTAAGTCCACAGTTATTAACTCTTAACTAAGCTGAGGCCATTATAGGGTTGCTACTACTCTAATATGTTATGTACTGCGCTATTGATAGATACAACTTCGTTATTATTGATTCTTAAGGATCTTTATGATTTAAGGAAACTAGACAGGTAGATACTGAAACATCGGGCATTTATGGACCCTACTTTTTTCAATTTTCTTCCAAAATTAACGGTTCGGTTGATTTTTCAATAGTCTGGTGATGCAGTTTTAGTTTTTATCAAAATCCTAGCTTGATTCCTTTTCAGTGTTTCACTATTCCTCATAATTTTGGATTTAGTAGTCGTCGTAGTAGTAGGAAAAATCACTCGGTGTGTTATAAACAACCACTGTCAATATTCCTCGTAATTCTGCTAGTAGTATTCATCAATGTCGCGGGACTGTACGAATTACCGTGACTCCGGAACGTAAAGGGCTATTGAAGGACACCGTGGATTTTAGTCAGTACGAGTCTGATAGTCCCTCCCGCTCTGCCCTGGGTGGGAGGACTCATTTGATGATTTTACCACTTAAAAAAAAAGTAGTTTCATCATTGTAAGCATAAATGTTCCCACTGCTGGGACACCGGCCTCCTCTCTGTGAGAGAGAGTGGAAAGTAATCTAACACGGGGGCCCAATGCGGATTGGTAAATATCACAATAAATGTCATGTGTTTCTAGAACATGCCGGTATCCTCACGATGTTTTCCTTCAATGTTTTGTACTATAAATGCGTAATTGTGTGTTTGTATGTGTCTATGTTCCTATTTTACATCAAAACTGCTGAACCGATTTTGATGAAGTTTGATATAACTGTTATAGGCTATAGACGGTGTAACCGTCTATAGCCTATAACAGTTAGTAGTGTGTAAATGAATAAAGACAATATTATCAGCCCTGTTGACTACAATAACTGCCTAATATTGATTTGATAAGAATAATAATCCGTTATCAATCGAATCGCCATGTCATAATAAGTTATATGATTGTAAATTTCGATTATTATTTTCACTGGGTACTACTAAATCGCTTGGTAGTACCACGGATTATTTTTAACCCGTTGTACTATCGGTAGTAATACTGGTAGTACCACGGGCAATAATCGATGTTGATACAATATGTACATGAAAAACGAAAACCAGACTACTGAAAATTCACGCTTTAAAAAAGTACGAAACCAGCAAACATTCTCGTCTGAAATAAGTTTTTATACGAAAAAAAACGAACATTTTTTTTTGTTAAGTAAACCAAAATTGACGAAGTAATGACGCTTTTAAAAAGCCTTTTTTTAGTGCGTCCTGACGTCACAAGCGGGGCTACTCTATTGCGTTTTATTTTTGTAAATATTCACTGATTTACTTAACAAGAGAAAAAATACGTGTCGAGACAGTGGACGGTGCAGGACTGCCCGGGCAGAGCACCGCCATGTCCTCACGACGGCGATAGGCGCAGACCTCTCGCACCCGGCATTGGTCAAGGCCATGCTGCGGGGCGAGACGGAGTTCGAAGCGGTCGCCTCCTTCTGCGAAGCAGTCATGCTCGTGAAAGAGGAGGTGGGCCGCGTGAGGGAGGGGACAGTGTCCTCCCTCCACCCCAGCCGCAGTGGTAAACGCCCACGGCGACAGAGTCGGCAGACGATCTCCGGCCACCGTAGGTGCGGGCATGCGGGCGGCGAGTAATGGGCAACTCGCTGTCTGACCATGGACCATGCCCGGATCGACGGCGCATTATGTTCCACGCGCGCCTGAAAGAGTGTCAGCAAAATTACGGGGACGCCCTCTCTAGAGGGCCAAAGTGACCCCCCCGGAACGTAAAGGGCTATTGAAGGACACCGTGGATTTTAGTCAGTACGAGTCTGACAGTCCCTCCCGCTCTGCCCTAGGTGGGAGGACTCATTTGATGATTTTACCACGCTAAAAAAAAAGCATAGCCAGGATTTGGCATTATTAACTTCTGCATGCATTGAATTCCACTGCTCAACTTTCTTGGCGCGACATTATATCGATAGGTTGAATAAATAAAATTTTTACTAAACGTTTATTTGTTGGAATAGATACCACTGTTACAATTAAAATGCCACAATACAGGGACCAAATCGCCACATTAGGTTAGGAGGATTTCGATATTCTGAAGTTCAAAACTCCGAAAATCATAATAGGTAAAAATTACAACATCTGTTAAGTATTAAGAATCACGAAATTTATTTTACCGAAAGTCATTAAGGGGCCTCTTACAGTCCACTAGCGCCGCCAATCGAATAAATGTCATAACTCGTAAATAGAATCAAAAATACAAAATGTGGTCTGTAATTATTGTAGAAAAGGCAAGCTAATTTTTTTATTTGTAACATAAACGGCCGTTTTTGTTACAAATAAAAAAATTAGCTACAGCTTGGCAAAAAAGAGTAGAAAATCGGGAGGTCGCCACTGTGCTGTCCATGTGGCAACTCACTGTGAACGAATAGAGTATCAACCTATCGTCTTGATACTTTAATTTCTAATTTTTTTTTAACAACTAATTATTTATTGTAATCAGTAAGTAGTCATCATCTTCCTGCCCTTATCCCATTTTGCTTGGAGTCGGCGCAACACGTTTTTTTCTTCCATTCTCCTCTATCAAACGTCACAGTATCATTCACTCCTCTTTCTTCCATATCATTCCTTATACAATCCATCCATCTCTTCTTTGGCCTTCCTCTTCCTCTCCATCCATCAACATTCATACTCATCACTCTCTTAGTCACATGAGTGTCATCCCTCCTCATCACATGTCCATACCAAGACAGACGATTCCCTTTAATTTTTTCTGTAACAGGCGCCACTTTCAAACTTCCCCTTATAAACTCATTCCTTACTTTATCCATTCTTGTCACTCCACACATCCATCTTAACATTCTCATCTCCGCTACATGCAAACGTTTCTCATCCATCTTTTTCACAGCCCAGCATTCCGATCCATACAATACAACAGGTCTAATCACGGATTTGTATATTTTCCCCTTAAACTTGAGGGGCATCCGTGGGTCGCAAGTTGTTCCGGTGACCTGTCGCCATTTCATCCATCCCGAGTTAATCCGGTGTGTTATGTCCCGGTCTACATCGCCATCTCCTTGGACAAGCGACCCGAGGTACCGAAAGTCGGAAAAGACTGGTATGGGCGTTCCGACAAGTGTAAAGGGCACAGGACTGGAGAGACCGCCAAAATCGCAAAACAAATATTCGGTTTTGGTTCTGCTCAATTTCAAGCCAACGTTCTCAAAGAGTGTCAGCATAGAGACGGGGCCTGTAGAGGGCCAAAGCCTGCCGGGGTCGCGGGACCAAGGGATTACCGTGACCCCGGTACGTAAAGGGCTAGTGAAGGACACCGTGGATTTTAGTCAGTACAAGTCTGACAGTCCCTCCCGCCCTGCCCTGGGTGGGAGGACTCATTTGATGATTTTACCACGATAAAAAAAAAAAAAAAAAAGAGCATCATACTCACTCTTTCTTTCAGCTTTCAAACTATAACGCTCATTACCAATGCTCTGCCATTCCTTAAATTTCTTCTTTTTTTCCCTCACAACATTCTGTATCTCTGTCGACCACCACCATGTATCCCTATCTATCGTGCCCCTTCCTTTCGTCTCTCCCAAAACATCTTTTGCTGCGCTCCTAATACACCGAGCCATCTCATTCCAAAATTCATTTACGCTTTGGTCGTTCATATCACCCATCTCAATCATTTTATTTACCACTCGCTCTCTTAATTCTCCAGCACAATCATTCTTCTCTAGCATATGCCATTTTATTTTAGGAGGGGGACGCTCTTTTTGCTTTAGAAGCCTTATTTGTAAGACTACTTCCATAACCAGGAGTCGATGTTGTGAGACTAAATCTTCTCCCGATAGCACTTTGCAGTCTTTGACGAGCTTTATTTTGTTGCGTCTAACAAGGAAGTAGTCTATTTGCGTATTATGTGTCCCACTCTTATAGGTTATTAGGTGTCCATTGGCTTTTTGAAACCAGGTGTTGGCTACTGCTAGGTCAAATGCAGTGGCTGATTGCAACATAGTTTCCCCCTCATTATTTAAATTCCCAAAACCCCATCCCCCGTGTACTCTTTCATAACTTCCTTTCATTCTTCCCACATGCCCGTTAAAATCACCTCCAATAATTAATTCCTCATGCACCGGGATGGTTATTAAAACTGCATCAAAATCCTCCCAAAACTTCTCTTTGACTCTTTCCTCACATCCTACCTGGGGAGCATATACACTTATCACGTTCAGTACAACATTCCCTAACATAACTTTCACAACTATCAATCTATCATTAATTCTTTTTACATCCATCACACTTTCTTTCAAATTACTATCTAACACTATTCCCACGCCATTCCTTTTTCCATCACTTCCACAGTAGAAGAACTTGTATCCCTCCCCAATTTCCCTCGCTTTTGTACCCTTCCATTTAGTTTCTTGCAAGCACGCCACATTTATTCTTCTTCTTTTCAATACATCTGCTAACTCTCTGGCTCTTCCAGTCATTGTCCCAACATTCCAACTATTCTCTTCCCGGGCTCGCTTCTTACGTCGCACCCGTCCGGGTTGGTGCGACAACCCTAGTCCATTTCCCGCAGGGGCCGGGTGCTGCTCCTGCGCGTCGCCTGCGGGGTACGCCCTAGCACTATCGCGCATATCAATTTCTCTAAACATATTGCTCAAGGATTTGCCTTTGATTTTATAGCCGGCCGCCTGCCTGACACTAACCCTCTTTGGGAATGCGTTTGTTGGTGGTTTACCCGCCACCGTTCGAGTGACCCAAGGTGCTTGATAGCATGCACTAGGTCTTAAGGTCCATTAGTCGCCTTTTACGACACCCATTGGAAGATATGGGGTGGCGCTATTCTTTATGTCCGGACACCACACGGACATGTAATCAGTAAGTAGTACATCATTTAATTGAATAAGAAATTCTTCTCATGATACTGCCTAAAAATAATTATATATTAGATGTAAGCAATCCTGTGTTTTTTTTTTAAACTCACACTTAACCAATAAAATAATACGCCAAATTTTTAAATATCAGAAAGAGCTAGTCTCCTAAAAAAGTTTTTTAGGTAACTTTCGGATTCAGGTATCCACCCGTTGGCCAATTAAAAAGAAAAAATATTGTTAGTAAAACATATTTCAAAAATAATAAATATTTTTTCGGTACATTTCTAACTTTTATGATATAATAAACATAGTTGTCACCTAATAATCACATTCAACAGCAAAGTTATGCAGAAATCGAATTTAAATTAACATATTGCAAAGTACGACACTCACGTATCAACATTTCACTAGCGCGCTATACCAAAGTAATGTCAGACGAAATGTAAACATAACCTATGTGCTCGATGATTATTTCAAAAATTCCTCTTATTTCATATGCAAGCAATTCAAAACAGAATGGGGTTCATTAATTAACACTTGATTCATCTAAAAATAACAAAACAAACAAGTATATACCTGTAATATCAGCGGTTCTTTGGTAAATATCGTTGAGATCGGTAAGTATGGTTTTGGCCTCTTTTTCTGCCAAACAACGCCTTTAAATCTTGTAAATAATGTCTCTACCAGCACTTTGGATGGATAAAACCATCCAAAGTGCTGGTAGAGTAGAGAGTAAAGTAGAGTAGAGTTCATTTTTTATCACGTTTTCTTTTAATTTTGTGGAACAATTACAAATAAACAAACTCGCGAACTTTGTTTACATCAAATGACATAACTTTTTAAATGTTGCCAGGAAACAAAAAAATTAGTTCCTTTTCTAGACTTTTTTGCCAAGCTGTAAACAGCTATATTTCAAGTGTTGACAATGTGTTATAAAATTACGTTATTGCCTTTTCTACAGTAATTACAGACCACATTTTATATTTTTGATTCTATGTACGAGTTATGACATTTTTTCGATTGGCGGCGCTAGTGGACTGTAAGAGGCCCCTTAACATTAATTAATGAATTACCATTTATTCATTTTCCGATTTTCACATATTCGAATAATGTAATGTTTAAGGGGTCGTTGTTGTTCGTTGGCCAAACTCTAGCCGTGGCCGGGTGCCACTATGCCCGAAAGTTATGAAAACCACGGCTATATAAAAGATGGGTCAATATTAGTGATATTTCTCCAAACGGAACACCGTGACCGTGACTGTAATAACATTATTTTTGGGGTTTTTAATCATTTATTTGAATTAGACTGATAACATTAGCAACCCTCTAGAAACAGAAGAAGACAGTTATTTGCATAAACTTAAAAAAAGATAATTGTTTTCCTCTCTTACTGGAGTGTGGTCAATTTTAAACAGCTACCTATGGCTCAGTCCACCCTGTGGTCCATCCTTTTAAGTTCATGGTTTAAAAGACGAGTAATAAAAAAAAATACATGAAGCCATGCCAAATCACTGTGTGACAGTGACAGACTGACAGTCCAGCCAGCCTGACACTGACAACTATTTGACATGTGAAGTGACACTATTGTAACCTAAAAAAAAACAATATTATTTTAATTTTTTTTAACACCATCCAAAGTCTAATCCACTCTAGAATGCCTATTATCTAGTAATTTGTGATCCATTACTAATCGAATCGTTGAGATACAAGGATTATACTCATGATAAGATTATATTCTTTCTGATATCAAACCTCAAGTTTTTCCTTTGAGTTCTTTCTAAATCAACATTTTCTTAAGTAGGTAGCGTGTTTATTGAGCAATTTACAAGTTTTTGTAAAAATGTCGGTTACTGTCCATAATAATGTGGTGTCGGGACCCGAAGAACGAAGTATTCCAGCGCATTTATCATATGGGCAGTTTCTGTTTGACCAACTGAAAAACGGTGGTGATAATGTAGCCTTAGTAAGTACCAATCTTTAATTATGTATTTGTATTAACTAGTTATAGTACCTAGTGATAAGGGAGAAACACAAAAGATTGTTACAAAAATAATTTCAGCATGATATTATGTAGGTACAATTGTTCAATGAACCTTCTTAACCTTCCAAAGTAATTTAAAAGGTAATCAGCTGATCATCTGTTGTTAATCACAAACATAGTTAGGTTTTGTAAAGTTGTATGCAGACTTTATTGCTATAAAGCTAAATTTTAATGCACGGTTTTCTGTTCGGTGGGTCATCTTAAGGGCAGTTTTTATTACTCTTTATATCACTTAATATTGATGCCCTTGTATAATTATTTCAGGTAAGTGCGGAGACTGGAGAATCAGTAACATATAGGTATATTCTTCAAAACAGTGTAAACCTTGCAGTAAGTCTACGTAAACTAGGATTAAAGAAGGGTGATGTTGTGGGATTGAGTGCTGAGAACAGATTTGAGTTTGTGGTAGCAGCACTAGCTGTTATCTACTGTGGAGGAGTACTGTCTACTCTTAACATCACTTACACACCGGGTAAGTACACATATTTCAATGAACAACTTACCATATACTATTAGGAATGTAGCAGGTAGCACTATTTGGTGTCTACCTACCTACTTAGGACAAGCAAGTTAGTTTATGTATGTATTAGCACTTTGCCCGCGACTTCGTCCGCGTGGGTTACGTACTTTCCTAATTCCCCCTTTTCACCCCCTTAAAGGTTAAATTTCCAAAAACCCCTTCTTAGTGCTCCCCTACATTATAATAGGAAGCCGTGTGCAAAATTTCACATTCCTAGCCCCAGTAGTTCCGGCTGTACGTTGATATGTCAGTCAGTCAGTTCTCCTTTTATATATACAGACAGATGTGGTTCAGTATTAACATGTAAAAATAAAGAGAAGAGACTGTCATTGATTGAAACCCCCTAAACCATTTTTTTTGGCGTGGTAAAATAATCAATTGACTCCACCCAGGGCAGGGCAGGAGGGACTGTTGTGTCATAATACACGTTGTTCTTCAATAGCCCTTTATGTTCCTGGGTCACGGTAATTCGTTAGTCCCGCGACCCCGGCAGTGACTGGACCTCTAGAGTCGGGGGGGGTCGTCAAACCCGTTTAAATGTATTAATTAATTATTTAATTGTTTGGAATACTTAATTGTTTATATTAAATAATTATTTAACTTTCCAGAGATTTCAATTTTATTTTATATTTTCAGGTGAAATATCTCATTTACTGAAAATAACAAAGCCAAAATTTATATTTGTTTCACCAATAACATCACAGAACATCTATGATTGTGTTCAAGAGCTCTCTTCTCCTTGCAAACTGATAATGTTTGGAGAGTTTGATGTGGTCCCTGACTGTATCATGTATGATAACCTAATAAAAGATCATGTCAATGTGGAAGACTTTATTCTGACTGATGTAAATGGAGTGGAAGACACAGTAGCTGTGATGTGCTCCTCAGGAACAACTGGCTTACCAAAGGGTGTAGAACTTAATCATATCAATTTCCTCACATTGTCTGCACACATGAAGTAAGTCACATAATTGCACAGAAAATTACTGCTTCTTAATATTTTGAATGCTTTGTTTGGTAATAATAATTTAATGGGTGATAAGAATAATGAAGTCTTTGACCCTAAATACTGAAATTAGATTCTGTTAAAATAGAAAACAACACAAATATAATATTATTAGAATAACTACACTGAGCCCTAAAGACTTCTATTCTAAATGCCCACCTCATACTAATTATGAAACTGTTTGATCAATTTTGTTTTCCATTTACACATTTTGTTTTTTTTTTATCCTAGGTACTACTTTGATTATGTACAAAAACAAAAAAAGAATGGCATAGTAACTGGTTTGTCACTAATACCATGGTTCCATGCTTACGGCTTCATCACAACATTTGCTGTAATGGCAATGAATATAAAAATTGTATTTTTAATCCGTTTTGATGAACAACAGTACTTGGAAACTATTCAAAACTACAAAGTAAGTGTTTTTGTTTGTATTTAGTACAACTTTATGAGTAACATTTACAGAATCATAATTATTATGATCTTGATGTACCTGTTGCTTACATATTAAAAAACAAATTGCTCTATAATTTTATTATAGTATTTCATTCAAATCATGAGATCATTTTCCCAAGAAGACAAGCAGACACAACAGAAAACCATATGTGCTGCAGTCCTTACCTACTCCACGCCTCTTCCACAATCATTCATTTTTCATTGCGCGCCAGCATCAAGCCTGCCCATCTGACATACCGACATCTAAATTAAGGTCAGTGTATACCTTAGACTTAGCTGGACGACACGATGTGGGACACTATCAGCTAATCAATTGGTGCCTCCTATACGCATTTCTAGCTACTGCAAGAAATTGACTGTGTGAAAACGATAGATTTGTTAGAACTTCTAGTCATGTCGCGCAATAGGACGTATTGTGTGGCAGTACGGCTTATTTACCTAAGTTCTCATTCATATATATTTATTTACATTTCTTAATTTTTTCAACTCACAATTTATTAGTTGTGGTGTGGATACTTAAAAACATTCTGCAATTTTCAGATAAATATGACAACGATAGTGCCACCTTTGGCTGTGTTCCTCGCGAAACATCCACTGGTTCTTAAATACGATTTGTCGTCGTTAGTCGAAGTTTGGTGTGGGGCTGCACCATTATCGAAGGATATTCAGAAGGCAGTTTCAGAAAGGTAATGAATAATTATAATTTACTAGCTCTTGCCAGCGGCTCCGCCCGCGAAAATTATCCCATGGGAACATACAATCGGGATAAAAACTATCATAGGTTAATCCAGGTTGTAAACCACCTGAGTATCAAATTTCGTTCAAAATCCGTTCAGTGATTTTTACTTGAATGACTAACAAACATCCATCCAAACTTTCATGTTTATAATATTAGTAGGATTGTTTATAAATACTTATTATGTAGATTCGTTTGTAAATACTTATAGGTATTTAATATAACTAGCTACCCCCGCGACTTCGCGTGATGTTTTGGCCCCGACCCACCGCGTTGCATCTCATCGCCACCCTGCGCTTTTTACTTTCCCGACTTAGCGATTACTCCTACATACAATAGTTATTTGTTATGCAAGGCTGCAAAATTGTTTTATGGCGCGAGTTCTTTAATTGAAAACTGAGCAAGCGAAGGGATTCTTAGGATTGAATATATATAATTTTGAGCGTAGCGAAGTTTTCAAAGGTTCGAGACGCAGAATAACGGGGGTACCATACCGTCAACTTCCAAACTTGAGCTCCTAGTTACTGAGGTATTCAAATATATCAACCCAATAGCACTTTTTCTGCCCAGCAGCAGCACCACGAGACCAATACGTGGCAGTTGAATAATATTACATTACTTGTGATAAACACAAGCATAACAGTTTCAAAAAGAAAAACTTTCATTATTGCCAATTTTAGTAATATTAGTTTTTTAAATAAATAAACATGAATTCAATTTAATATTTAAGTTGTTTTTTTACACCTACCTCGCCTTCCTCGCTGTAATAAAAAAAGGCTGAAAAGTTGTGTGTTGCGCTCGGCAGCAAAGTTATATTCTGCGTCTCGTGCCTTTGAAAACATCGCTACGCTTAGGATTCTATATTTAAACCGCTCGCTTCAGCATCCTTCGCTTGCTCAGTTTTCAATTCAAATACTCGCGCGAAAAAACAACTTTGCAGCCTTTCATAACAATATATCTCTTTATAAAATTATTATAGATTTACAAAATATTAGACTGGTCTTTGTCTCAACACTGACCTACGAGTACCTAATACAATACAGAAAACAATAATAAGCGGCAATAGCTATAAGTTTAATGCAACTGATGATCATCATTGTCATGTTGTAATGAACAGTAAAATTATGGCTAACGATATTTTTTTATGTGCAGGACGGGTATTGATTTTATTAAACAAGGATATGGTTTGACAGAAGTAACAATGGCCTGTCTTGTGGACCTGACAAGTGGCGAGAAGGTGGGCTCATGTGGAACGCCTGCACCTGGTATGAGTGTCAAGGTACGATTATTGCCTTCCCTAGCTAATTAAACACTATGAAACTTTTGAAAGTGGTGTGAAGCAGATATTGAATCTCCCAGAAGTCGGCAACCTTTTGGTTTGCAAGGACCCCAAAGAGGCAAAATATAATTTACGGCAGGCCACAATTTTATATTATTATCGATTTTTTATTTATTTTATTTCTGTTTTAATAAGATTGAAAATATATTTGTGTTTAAATAAGGAGATCCTTATTTATCAAAGAAAATATTCAGTTTACAAAGCGAGCAGAGGCCGCATGGAGACAACCGCTCGTTTCCGACCACTGCGCGCTGCTCTACACACAAAGTTCAAAACAGAACTCTATTTCAATGGGCCGCATTTACACAGCCCGGCCTATAATAATTATTACAGGTACTGTACTTTTTTGTGTTATACATTTTTTTTTTCAGGTCATTGATATCGAAAATGGGCAAAAGTTAGGACCGGGTAAAGAAGGTGAACTGTGGATCAAATCCCCATTGCGTATGAAGGGCTACATGGGCGACCGCGCTGCAAGCGACGAACTAATTGACAGCGAAGGCTACGTTAGGACTGGAGATATCGGCTACTATGACACCGACGGTTACTTCTATATTGTGGACAGGCTAAAAGAACTCATCAAATATAAAGGCTTCCAGGTAAAATCAGCATAAATAACTGCTTCCTTATCGATACTATACCAACTTTATAATACGAAAGCGAAATGTGATGTAACTCCATCGAATAACGTTCAGGGAGGAACTTAAAGTTCCACTCACACATCCCTCTAATAACCGGCAACTTCGACAGAAGGGATGATACAACTAAAAAGCCTTAGGCAAGGTCTCGGCGGATGTTCTTTTTCCCATTTTCAATCGCGCTACATTACCAGTCTATGCAGCATCAGTGTTATCAATAGTGGATTTACCAATTAAACCAAGCCTCCTTATGTGCATTGGTGAATTTTAGTAAGTGTAAATAAAATAATAAAAAATTATGGCGGAAGTGCTGAACAGCCGTTAGCATTTAGCTGGAGGGAGTCCGAATTTTACCTACCTTTCTCACCTGAAATTTTTGAAATGGTCAATTACCTAACTTTAGAAGATACGCAGTATTTTTAACTTATCGGATTATCCATTCCGTTATTTTTCGTTACTGAGAAAATAAGTAGTGTGTGTAGCGCGCTGGGATATCAGATATACTTATGCCTAACTCTTCGGGGATTACACATTAATTTGAATGAGTGAATTTTCCGTAGAATATTTTTTATTTGTATACAAAAGTCTCCAATTTCGTGGATGTGTGTTCAGGTAGCGCCCGCTGAGCTAGAAGCGCTGCTGCTGCAGCACGGCGGTGTGGCCGACGCCGGCGTGGTGGGCTTGCCGGACGAGGCCGCCGGTGAGCTGCCCTTAGCTTTCGTAGTAGCGCAGCCTAACTCAAACGTCACTGAAAAAGACCTCGTCGACTTCGTTGCGTCCAAGGTAATAGTTTTTTCACACTTCCCCATTTCACATTATATGCTTTCAAGGGTAGCTACTAAACTTGAAAGTATTTTTGTATGGTACCCCGCACTTCTGCGTCCCTTATTAAATTAAAAGTTTGTACACCCAATCCATTGCCATAGTGCTTACTTCAGTGGTGCAGTTAACTGTACCCATGCTACATTATATCGCTAGCAGTGTTCTAGCAATATAGCACCAAATTTCTTGCTTTTGTGTCTTATCAAACCAAAATGAATGACGAAACCAACTGCAGTCACTTGTACACAGGGAATCTATGTAGCTATCACCCGGTCCCTTAGACAAGTGGCAAACGATAAACGTTCTGTAATCTTTAGTAGACTTTCAACCTTATGCTTTTGGGAATGATACTGAAAATCTATTTAAGATTCCAAAGCGTTTTCGTTCCTTTGTTTAATAGATTTTCAACTATATGATGTAAATAATATAGTTAAAAATCTATTAATGACCACAGATTCTTTTCGTTCCACATGTCTAAGGGAGGATACGGTGATATTGATGTGGTGATGGTGATATGGTATAATCTAAGCTATTTGGTCGAGGTGTCGAGGTGTCGGCTTGCGGGGCGGCGAGCGGTAAGATCAAATGTTTGAAACACGCCACGAAGCCCGCCGCCTCTAGTTACCTTGACCAATGTGCTCATCTCATCTCTCTTCTCACCTAACCCTTTGTTCAATTCCCAAAGCCAAAGTGATTCAATGTTTTACAAGTTTGATTTCTCGCTTTTTCCGGGATGGACCATCGTGTGCCGACACTGGCTGAGCTCATATAACCCCATAAAAAAATACTCATTCTATTTTCCAAACTAAGATTTGACAAATTCTGAGATTTGGCGACAAATTTTGACTAATTAGCGACTAAATCTGTTATCGACATTAAAATCCATGATGGGAAGCTAAGCCAGTGTCTGTATAAGTCCATCGTAAAAGTTTAAAAGATTTTCAGCCACTCAATTGTGAAAAAAATGTATTGATAGTATAGCACTTGTGAGCATCTTGATAAACATTGATAAAAATATAAGTGCCAGGTAATAAGATAAGTATTTCTTTATCAGGTGTCACCAGCGAAACGTCTACGAGGCGGAGTGATATTTCTCAAAGATATACCCAAGAACGCCTCTGGTAAAATCCTCAGGAGAGAGTTAAGAAAAATGTTGCAAAAGTATAAAAGCAAGCTTTAATAAACCAAAGTATTTACAATACCTCATAATAATATACATTTATTTCAAATAACATAACAACTTATGTTAATTAATATTTTAATTTAATTTGCAGTTACTTTTGATTTTTTTTATATAAAAGAATGTGAAGGAAATCTAAATGGTTTTATTTACATTATTTTCATCTTATCAGCTTGGTTCACTATCCATCCATCCATAATTTCGTAGAATATTTCTATTTATTAACAAGTGCATCTTTTAATTCTTGCGGTATTTTGTTTAATGCGTAAGTGTGTAGGTCTTTAGAAACGGCTGCTAAAACTCCGGTTTTATTTGGGTGCAACTCTGCCGACCCGTATTTGTAGAAGTCGCCAAGAATATCCGTCAGTTTGCCTCCGGCGGCTGACAGGACTGCTTCTGGTGCACACGTGTCCCATTTTTTACAGCCTGGACTGGCAAACACGTAAACTGACGCCTTTCCTTCTAGAAGTTGCAGAACCTGTAACATATATATTTTTATTAATGTCTGCTAATCGCATGTATATGTTTCAGCATAAATGCTCCAAATTGAACACATGCATTTCTTACCTTATAACCGGCCCCACCAACTCTAAGTATCTGAGCAGCATTCATGACTTGCAGTGCTTTCTCAACCAGTGGATTGGAATGACTCCTGGTGGTGGTAATAATAAGGGAGTCAGGGGGAGGCGCAGGAGTGAACCCTCCCACACCCACTTCTTTTAAGCCCCATATAGTTCTGCCAATTATCTTCTCCCCTCCCAACATGGTTTTGTAATATGGCTGATGAATTACACCAGCCACTGGCTTCTCATTGACTGATATGCCAATCAAAACAGTCACATGTTCAAGAAATCCTGTAACAATTTACAAATTATATTTCATAATAATATTCCTTTCTTACAGCCATGCAACATGCAAATGTTCAATTTCAGTTACATTTTAGAACAAGTTATCTATCTAGACTAGAAATAATTAGACCATAAAATTAGGTTTTCTGTACACCCAGAAATGAAGAGTATAAAATATCATGTTAGTCATTTATTACACTGGTTAGGGTCATTATTATGTAATTAATATTTACAATACATACATTAAAATGAAATTCTTGACCATGTTCCACTGTGTTCATATTACTACAGTGCATCTAAACAACAAAAGCTCAAAACCTATGTATATCTTCAATTTACCATAATTTGATTGGAGCAAACTTAAATACCACTTCACACTTATAAAAGGATGAGTTAAGTACATTTTCCATCTTTCCCATGGATCTCTCTTCAACATTAGTGCACCTAGAATTATTTTACAGACTTGTAATAAGTAAATTCAATTATTATAGTAGGATTAGATTATGACAATGCATGTTACAACAGCAGAGTGTTGGTATAATTCATGAATGTGGATAATTTTAATGTTGCAATAAATTAATTTTCAAGATTAAAATAATCAAATAACGTGTTGTGGAACATGCAGCCTGACCGCTATACTTTCTATAAATTAGAACACTTCTGATAGGGTGTGCATATGGTGGTCAAGCTCTAATCTGTGAAAAATTATCATGTAGTTCATATAAATAAAAATAGTATTTACCTTGAGTGTACTCAGAAGTGCCATCAAGAGGATCAACCCAGACTACTATGTCCTCCTCTTTGACACCCTGAAGGTCAGCAGGGCACTCCAAAGATAACACATCTTTATCTGCTTCAGATATTAACCAGTCACTGGCAACATCACCCTAAAGTTAATAAAACACTATTATACTTTATGACACAAAAAAAACAATGAATACCTGTCTGTGCGGAGTTGATTGAATTGCCATTCACAATACAATAAAGCAAATAATGTTTATCAACCTTGAATGTCAGGAAATACGAGTACACAGCTTCCTATGTTATTAAAAATAATCTGTTTCAAAATGAAAGGGTTTTTTTTGTCATGATAAAACCAATTGGCCAAAGAAGGAAAACACTGAAATAATTGGAAAGGTATGGTATAAGGAAACCTTTGCCCAACTCTTGGACAGAAAAGTTAAATGAACATTAATTGGCTAGTTAGTAATTCGATGGCATGGTTAGCGCAGTGGCTGAGAGATTGGACTGCTGCGCTACATGCTGTGGGTTTGATTCCCGCACGGAGCAAATATTTGTATGATCTACAAGTAGGTGTTCCGGGTCTGGGTGTTTGTGTATGTGAGTTTATATGTTTGTAAACGCACCCACGACACAGGAGAAAATCCTAGTGTGGGGGAATGTTTCTAAATAAAAAAAACTAACCCATTAAGACTTATAATAATATTCAATTATAACATACCATCATGTTATTTTTGGACCTCCAACTAAAAATGTTTTATTGATGTAAGACTTGTGACTAGAAGTTACAATAGTGACAAATATTGATAGGGTTTTTTTATTCTGGTAAAATCATCAAATGAGTCCTCTCATTGATGGTGGGATGTGAGGAACTGTCAGACTTGAACTGACTAAAATCCATGGTGATCCTTCAACAGCCCTTTATGTTACAGAGTCTGTTACCTGATGATACATTCCCATGACCCAAACATTGACGGGGTGGTTTATAATAATGCTGAAATCACTTTACCTCATTATCAGAGCCATCTTCTTCGCCAATTATGTTCACTTTAGGATACTGTGCTGCAAGTGATGCAATTATACAACGCTGAGCAGACCGATCAGCTTCTGTTTGGTAATCATCTTTACCCTAAAATAGTCAAAGCACAAGTCTCTGTGAGTTTTTAGCTTCCTAATTAACATAAGCAAAATAATAATCATTTACTTAGTTTGTGAACTTTGGCCCCAATAAATTAATTGCTTTCTTCACACTTCTGTGATCTGAATTTAATTGCAGTTTGTGTTACATGAACCAACGAACCTTTTCAACTATTCCGAGTTCCCCTTTGCTCATAACATCACGCACAATTTTTCCAGCCCTGTTGGCCACTGATACTGAAGAAGCCAAAAGTCTCACAACAAGAGGAACATTTGCCGTCATTTTTCCACAATATTACGATGTCGTTCGTTTTTTAAATTGTATTTAATTTGGAACTTTCTATATTTGTAATAATTTAACTCAGTATCATTGACCACAGTTCAGCGCAAAAGCTATACACACACTAATTTACTTCCATTCCGCTCACAAAAGTCACAAAACCCCGATACCTTTTGTCAAAAAATAATCCGCTTACTTCTTTCAATGTCACAATCATTGACGTACGTCATCGTATAAGTACGTCAGTTGACACATGATGTTTTTTTTTTTTTAATTTGTTCTTTTCAGAACAGGCTAAGGTCTGAGGAGACCATGCTGCCTAGTCTTCAGTTGACACATGATGCTTTTGTCATGAGTAGATGGAATATTAATAGACATAGTCCGGGGAACGGGGGGGGGGGGGGAACGGCAGCGCTGTGTGTGCTACCAAAGAGATCATAGATCTATAGACTGGACTGATCATTAGCAATTGGTTACTGTTCCTACGTTTCTACCTATTGCCACGTACGTACTACGACCACCGAAATGTGCGAACTGTAAATTCTAATTTTTATTAGGGTTCCGTAACCGAATGACAAAAAGGAATAGATTAGTTATGTCTGTCTGACACACACACAATTGACTCTTTTAAGTAGATATATTCTGTGAAACGTTTTACGATTTATAGGCTATAAAATAAACTAGGTAGTAGCACAAAGGGGTATGCAACTTTTAGTATGGACCTTGGCATCCATTTTTTTTCTTTCGCCAGCGATAAAATTTTGGGCACAATTAGACTACTAAACCGTAACCAACTAGAGATATGGCGGTTTTTATTTTATTCAAATCAGGAGTTATTTTTTGTAGGAACATTTCATTACTGGCGAAAGAAAAATAAGGTTGCCAAAAAAATGCGTACCCCTTTATGGAAGTAGTAGTTTGTTGTGCTTTGGCACACTTATTTATAAGCTGGCAAGGTTTTTAAACTGTACCCCGCGGTTTCACTCGATTTTGAAATCTAACTAATATTGCATAAATCTAAATTTTTTGATCATGTTAAAACCTGACACTGAATTCCAAAACAACTCGAAGAAAATTTAACTATCTAACATAAAAATATTTATTCAATTTGAACCAGTAGTTTCTGAGATTAACGCGTTCAACCAAACAAACAAAGTCTTCAGTTTTATAATATCGGTAAAGATTAACCTGCTAAGGGTTAGGGTAGCTTAAAAAGAAACTCATTATTTGTAGTAAAACATTTATTTTTTTGTTGACATTACCAATTCATCCCCATCAAAAGATCAATGATTAGAAAAATATACGACGCCATTACCCAATTACCTATACGTTACATACTAAGATAATAAAAAAGTAAAAGGTAGGAGATAAATGCATTAATTCGCAAAGAATAACTGTCAAACATAAAGATTTTAATTTTTTATATGTTGTTAAATCGGTACTGAATCCAACGGAAATAATCGTCGTTATAAATCGTACTACTCTAACATAAAAAAAAAAAACTTTAAAGAAACTTTCAAAAAACTATTTTTCCGAAAGTCGGTGGGTGACTTTATTTTTTATATCATTGATTTTTTAACACCGATTTCCGAAAGAAAATTTATTTCATAATTTTTGTTGTATATTTTTGAAGTCGGTTACATTTTTAAGTTATTATGGTTCCGTACGTCCCGGTCCTGGTAACGGAACCCTTATAAGATCACTTGTGCGTCTGCCCTAGTAGTCGGTAAAAAATGGGTACTTACAATAAGACTTCCTGCAGGAATCCATTTTTAACAAGCTTTTAAAATTTTCTAGATTTATTACAACAAATGTCTACAATTTCATCGATTTACCTTTACAGCATAGCAACTTTTTATTTAGTCATATTTGTTGAAACAGTTTAATATTAATGACCGACCACACAAATTAGCAGATAAATGCCTTGCAAATTGCCGACAACCTAAATAAAATTAACCTTAATTAGAACAAGCAATTTTATTTTTGCTTTGATTCAATGATAGAATAAAATTATTTATAAACCCATTTTTTTTTTATGACACAAACATAACATTTTCGGTAAGGTTATATTTATAACATTTCTTATTTTAGTCCTACATCCTAGTAAATATATTATGATTAAACAGTGTTCTTCTCATTAAAACCCCCCTTATTGCCTTTGCCACTCAGGTCCAAAGCAGCTTAGTTTAGATATTTTTTATTAATAGAACTGTGTTTACTTATAAGTTACCGGCTGCTCCCCGTAGTTTCCCCCGTACTGCTCAGTTCCTATTGTTCGTAGCGTATACAGCCTTTCTAGATAGACTATCCAAAACAAAAAATGTTTTTGCAGTCGATAACAAAATTAATAAGTTTATATTCTGCTATGGAAACTTTCATTGCGCATGTAAACACATGAAAATAATTAAAAGACTTCGATCATTTATCGAATTTAAAAGAAAACAAGTTCATGAACTTTGATACCGGATTCTTGAATCTCTTGTACAGTACCTGACAGGTATCTAAGTTTTGCTGCACTAGTAAGATATAATTAATCTTAGCCATAATTTGCAAGATAGCAGGCTACATCGCGCGTCATTCAAAACAACCATTGTAATCTGTTGATTACAATCATATTTTAATAAAACAAATTAAATATGATGCGCAAATAATTCAATACTTACGTTTTGGAAGACGTGTATTCTTTTATAAAAAAAAAAATCTTTAATTAAATACAATGTGTCAAATTTCGATCTGTACATTAATTTTTATGATTTTATTCCAATTATTAGGTGGTTCCGTCCCCACATATAGAATAATTTTATAAACAGAATTGTGCAAGCTGTTTCCTCTTTAAATTTGTACAGACCGAAATCGGACATATTTTATAGATCCACTTAACAACAACACATTACCTTAATGTTATTTGATAAATTACAAAATGGACAACAACAAGTTTTGATCAGGACACATTACATTTATAATAAAGGCGCTTAAATACAAGCCCGTGCACGAAGTAAACATCTATTTCAACAATTCCCGCCACTGTTTGAAGCGGTTTTTCCCCGAAGAAATTGTGTTTGTTGAATTTTTTATTCAGCTAAATAAAATAAGTTTTCCAGAAATCAAGTGTCTTTGTCGGTAACATAAAAGTAGCACATTTTACAACTTCTCTATAAATAATATAACAAAAACAAATCGACAAACATCGCCATTTTTTTACTATTGCGTAATGATCGTGTCACGATGATGATCCTGTTACGGTTATTTCACAATATTAGACGAAAGCCATTCCATTCGTGACAGTTTTAACTGTAGGAATCTAAACACATAAACCTATTTTGTTCCTTAAAATGAGGAAAAATGAGATATTTAGTGCACAGACCGTTTTAAAGTAATAAAGCTTATGTACTAACTTACAATATGTTTGATCTGATTGTATAAAATTTTAATGCCATGCATAAAATGGTGTTGGTATAACAAATAGAATTCAATTTTAAATAACTGTAAAAATGTCTTTAATTTTATTTATCTACTATCATGCTATTAATCCTCTATAAAAGAACCTATAACAATTAGCTTATTGCCAACATTAAAACACTCAATGATATAATGATCATTATATCATCCAAATGCGTGATATAATGAATTTCAAAAAAAATAACTTAAACCCGACTACGAAAAAATCGCGCACTGAAAAGTATAAAACAAGAACAAGCCGTGGTCGTATGCCACCTGCGGTTGTTTCACACAATTTTTATTGGCTAGGTGGCATACGACCACGGCTTGTTCTTGTTTTATACTTTTCAGTGCGCGATTTTTTCGTAGTCGGGTTTAAGTTATTTTTAACTTATTTTTTTTATTTACACTATTTTGGGGTTATATTACTTGAAGTAAGTAATTTATGTTATATGTATAGTTTCAGAGTTGTGAATTGAAGATTTATCATTTGATACCCATGTTGACACTGTTAGGAACAGAAAATTAGCTAGTAAAAGCTATATAATGTATATATATTTCAAATGTGCTTATCAAGCCCTTTAATTTGATACCCATGTCGATATTGTGCGAAAAATTTTTTTTTTTCGGTAACTACTTCTCATCCCCTAGAGGGCGCCATATTGGATTTGGTGACACGTCACCTACCCTATAACCAGCGGACAACTGAGACGCTTCTAACGAGACCTCATTTGTCATGTAATGATAAGTAGTTTAGAAGTTATGAGGGAACAAACAAACATACATACATACATACAAACATACATACATACATACATACAAACATACATACCGGTCAAAATCATAACCCTCCTTTTGGCTTTGCCGTAGTCGGGTAAAAAGAGAACATTCTCATGCAATGACATTTTCACCACCAGATCGCTCAAATTTTGAAAAAAGAACAATAAATTGTGTCTGTCTTATCGTGTTATATCCCGCCATTTTTTCACTCGAATATGGTATGCGAATATGGTATGGTATGAGAATCTTTTATAGAGGATTCACATCATGATTGTAGATAAAGTCTTGTATGCAACTGTTATAATTAGGTATTAAAACACTCATGTGATACTAATATCACACTCGGCTACGCCTCGTGTGATAAACCCACATTCGTGTTTTAATACCCCTGATTATACAACAGTTGCATAAATAACTATTATAAATCTAGAATAAAACTTTTCGTGTACATAATAACATTTACATTAACTTATAACTAAGCTTTGCAAAAGAGATGCCCATATTATGATAATATTTTTATATTAAGACACTCGGCTTATTTCGAGCAATTGGAATTATTTTGGTAAATTAATAAAACTGCAACAGCAGAAATTAAAAAAGGATTTCGAAAGAAACCGATTGTAACATTAGTAAAGTACGATTCACACTTCCGTATATCGCACGCAGATGACGCATTCATTCCTATGAAAGAAATGTTATGAGTAATTTATATTTTTTATGATATTTTTAAACCTCTGAAGTAAGTTTTAAGCTTATTGTAGCGCTGGACGTATGCATCCACTGCGTTTGAGCCGATGCGCTTTTCAGGTGTGAACTATGCTACTTAGAGCTAACAACTTAAACTAGCTAGGTAATTTGCTTGGTGTCATCTTCACTAACTTGTTTCAGGATATGTTTGACGATTTGGTCTATAGTGTGCGTGTCGAGCATGCGCGCAATGTTCTTGTCTTCGATCACGTATAAGAACAAATGCTTGGAGTTTTCGCGCAGGCGCTGCACGCGAGTCCACTTCTCACGGTCCGCGGGCTTGGCACCACACTGCTCGATCACTTTCTCCAATATCTGTGTAAAATGGTCCAGTAAAGAGTTTATGAAGAGATTCCGCAATATAGGTATCATTATTGTTTAAAAATATATAACTTAATGAACATACCACGTCTACGCTCTCGTCAGGCCAACCAAACAAGTAGAGTGTCTCCTCATCAATAAGATGCATAAGTAACATTTTCAAATTCTCTGTTAGCTCTTCCTCTGTCATCAGGGCAAAATTTCCCTTCTGGAATATAAAATTGAATTTATAACCTAACAATTTATAGTATTACGTATTTCCGCATGCATTTTGAACACTTAATATTTACGTTTCAAAAACATAAATAATCATATTTAATAACATGGAAAATAGTCCACCAGCATCAAGAACAAGGTTTGGGCTACCGGTGGTCAAAATCAACAATGTGTTGGAACGATTGTCCCGCAGGTTGGATTGCCTGACATAACTATGTCAACCGTGTCATGTTTCACAAACAAATAACTTCGTCCGTTATTGCACAAACAAAAACCTTCGGTTTCTCCATGCAAGTCGCGCCAGCGCGTAGTGCAACCATGATGCTAACCATTGTATATAAAAAAAACATGGTAGATATGTATTAATATTAGTTTACCTTATTCTGAACTTCGCTACTAGAACTGCTCTGGTCGTCCTGCATGCCGCCGTAGAGCACACCTGCCCCGCTGTAGCCTTGCAGAATACGATCCGACTCCACATCTAACAGATTTAGTATTGATTCCATTTCAGACTTTTTCACTCTTTCCATTGAACTATTGGCTCCCTGGAAAATGGACATTGACATGAGTTTAATTAGCTGAGCTCCGAAGGGTTAGGTAGGGGTGCTACCTAACCCTTCGGAGCTAGATTCCAAGCGTGATATAGTGTGTACTCACGAGCACGGCGCGCACGTGCAGCAGATGTCCGCGGAATACGACGGGGTGCCGCTTGCGCACGTGCCGCAGCAGCTGCTCGCCGCGCACGTACGCGCGCGCCGACACGCAGTACATGCAGCGCCGCGGCCGGTCCAGGGTGTGCGTCTCCACGTGCCGCCGCAGGTTCACGTCTGAGTGGAACGTCTTGGAGCACACCTCGCAACTGAATGCTGCAGACATTATATAACTAATTAATAACCTTCGTCACCTTCCTGCCCAGTCTATTTGGGTTAGCAGAATATTTTCTTCTTCCATTATTTTCTGTCAGACTTTTTATAAAATAAGCTTCCTAGGTATCTATACATATAATACCAGCCTATTACTTTTCTACTACTAGGCAAAGGCCTCTTGTCGTACAGAGAAGGCATAAGCATTGATCATCACATGGATGCTCAAGATTGGTTGGTGATTTCAGACTTTTACCCATACTAATATTAGAAATGCCTAACTTAGGATGGATGTTTGTTACTAATTCATGTGAAAGCAATCTGATCTAGATGAAATTTGGTACATAAATACACAAGTACTCTAAAATATCACCCAGAAATAATATTCAACTTATACGCGGATTAGATAAGTCGAGATGTCTACACGATGGCTACCTTCACCATTGTCAAAATAGAATTAATTTTTTTTTCCTCAGTATATGGTACATTGAGATCTTATAGTATAACAATACACATTACCTTATTTGGAAGTCCAAATCTAATAATGATCATACATAATGAATTCAACATTAAAAAAGTCACATTGGTTGCTTGATTATTTATCCACAACATCCACAACCAAATTCATGAGAGTGGAGGTCTAACCTCTTGGCCAACATTACATTATTACTAGGTGTATTTAGAAAACATTCATTTTTTTCTAGTTAAATATTAATTGGCTCAAGTGTGGCTCTATTTATATAAAGATCCACTTCAACATATGGCAGAATAAAAGGTCAACTTACGCTTTTCATCTAAATGCAGTTTCAAATGATTGTTCAAACTGGCCTCACTGATGAATTCTTTTGTTGAGTAGGTACATGTTGCAATGGGACAAAATAACTTCTCTAATCCCATATGTTCTCTCAAGTGAATCAGCAACCTGAAAGCATTTCACTGTGAGTACATGATTTTCCCTGAATCTTCTATCTGTAATTCTGTATAAATTGAATAATTGTGGACACAGCTGCTTGAAACTAAATCTTTTAACTTTAAACAAGCAATTTTGTTTATTACCGCGTATTTACGGATCACCTTTAATAATATATATTTAAAAAAAATGTAAATTAGATTTTTCTTTTTAGGTCTACCAGAGTGTGCAGAGAGCGGAGTGAATATTATAAGTTGGCCAATAGGACGAAATCTCAATCCAGGAGATTATCTTATGTATTAGAGTGTTACCATTTTGGCCAACCTTACTTATTTTCCTAAACACGGGATAATACGGGTGTAAATAAATAGACATTTGAGAATGAGACAAAGAGCAGAAGATACCTGGCTCTAGAAGAGAAGGTCTCGCCACAATTTTTGCAGAGGTTTCCAGTGTGCTTCTCGAGATGGCGCTGCAGCTGCACTCGTTGGATGTACGATTTGTTGCACAGCGAGCACTTGTAGGGCTTGTCCTCCACGTGCGTGAGTGTGTGACGACGCATCACCTCGATCGTATACGTACTGTAGCCGCACTGTACAAACACATAATGTTACAACCATCATTGCTCTCGTCAAAACAAAACGCCACGTCGGTCTAGCACTCCAAACTTACTGCTCAGAACCAAAGGTGAGGGTTCTGCTGTTGGCGTACATAACGACACTCGGTCTCGGCCATGTTATACGCCAACAGTGGCCACACTCACGTGAGGTTCCGAGCAGAAAGTTTGAGTGCTAGAATGACGGGGTGTTTTGTCAACTAGGGCGCGTAGTACCTAGTTTTACCCTATATCCCACACTAAGGATTTCTCCTGTGTTGTGGGAGTAAGTAAATTTTTACCAATGATTCACTTACCGTTTAGCTCCTATTGCCATGACAGCAGTAAACAAATAATAAATAGATTTAATATAATACATGTGATTAATACAAAAGTGAAAAATTATGTAATTAATATTAATGCCAATAAATAAAATTACCACATCACATGAAAACTTCTTCTCGCCATGTATTTCAAGGTGCTTGGTCATGGCGGCACGTGAGCTGGTCCACTTGCTGCAGTGGTGACATTGATATTGGTCAGGTGTATCTGTTGCAACATTATTATATTGTTAAAACATATTGCCACATGTGTCCTATATAATTTAGAAATCAGTCTTCACAACCATATCATTATAATGATGGTTTAGCATCTGACTAAAATAAAATTATATATACCTGAATGTTGTTTGTGCCAATGGTTAACCAATTTGGAGAAGTTTTTTGTGGAGTATAGACAGTGTTTGCAATAGAATTTATTTTTTATAATATGTTGCAACCTTATGTGGACCATTAAATTGTCCTTTCTTGAAAATTTTGCTTCACATATCTGAAATTAATCATAATCATTAATTTATTATGCAGTAACACATGAAAATATTTAAAACTTTTACAAAAGTTTTAAATATTTTGGGACACATTTAACATTGATTTTTGGGACATCCTGTATATTATACAGGATGTCCCAAAAATCAATGTTAAGCCAGAAAATTTGCATGCAGTAGTGCATGTGTGTAATTTGCAAGCGGAATATGTAGATTAAAATTAACATCTCAATCCTCTTTTTAAAATTAACATCTTAATCCTGAAATATGGTTCACCATATTTCACGCAAATAAAGATATTCTATTCTAAAAGAACAGTAGACCAAGTCATAATGGTTTACAGAAAAATAGTTTAAAAAATGTAATCACATATTTTTCAAATTATGAATAATTTTTTCAATAAGTTAATGAGTTAACCCTTACTGACAAAGTAAAAGAACTTAGGGAAATCACATATCAAATGTTGCTAATGGTTTGTATTTAGGTGTTACATAAATTATATGTGGAAGTGCTAAGCTTATTGACCAGCTGATTCATACATAAATTTGATAAGCAAGTTATACCAGCATGCCTCACTCTGTATTTCAACCTATACATGTCTGATAGTAAAGTTCTTCCTTCATTCCATTTCATCCAATCTCTTCAAACCGGTTTGTTGTTAGAAACACTAAACTTTAGTAAAATTAAAATGCTCTTGCCATTTAGACTTGCTTTAAAATTTTACTCTATTACAAAATCAGTGTTCAACCATCAGATCATATTGTGCTAACGCTAACACAGATTTAGATTTGGAACAAAGATATGAGGTACTCCTGTTTGTGCAACAATTTTAGAGCACCAATGTTAAAAGGGGTCTAAAAAGGAATGGAAAGGAATAGAATGTTCCTACAATTTTATCTAACCTTTATGTCCCATTACCTCATCAGGTGCATTTATATTTTAATTATTTTCTCCCTTTTCAGACCCCGTTTAACACCAGTGCTCTAAAATCATTGCTCAAATCTCAAAAATATAAAATAATTATTAGTTCATTGAATAGAAATCTTACTTCACAAGTAAACGAAGCAATCCCCTGCCCATCACATCCACTCTGTGCCATATGGCGAAGTACATGTGAGCGCCGCACAAATGTTCTTTTGCAGTGTGGACATGAAAAAATGGCTCTCTCATGAATATTTTTAATGTGCTCAATCAATGTTTTCTTATCTGGGCAACAGACATTACATTGGTCACAAGAAACACTATGAGGTAGCTTGGAATGCTCATTGCGAAGATGCAGCGCGAAGCTTTTCTTGAACCTGAACTTTTTAGGGCACTCATTGCAACTATATGTTACCTGCAATCAAAAATCAACAGGAATTATTTTAGTTTCATTAAAAGTAAATAGATTAGTCTGATGTTGGTTCAAAGAAAGTTATTTCTCAAAAAATAAAAAATTCAATGTCTAACTTCTCTTTCCAACCTAGGTGTTGTGTCACAAGACTGTTTACCAAAGAAACATTAACTTAAAGTTTGACTTGCCTTGACAGGCAGTCATCTTTCCCAATACCACAGTGTTTGCACACAGATGGAACATACAGACTTTCTGATTTGGTTTGTGAATTAAGAAGATAATTATGATTATTGATATTGCTTTCGAGCGCCTACTAATCAGTAATGAACTCAAGTGATGAGTGAATGTAAAAGTTATGTCAAAAGCACTTTGTTTACCTTTGGGAGAACTATTTCAGAATACTCTAAAGCGCGACATCGTTTATGATGCGCCAATAACTCCTTTCCTGTTTTAAATTTCTTGTTGCAAACATTACAGACGTATTCAACTTCTTGAGAAGATACTTCTTTTTCCTTCTTCGGTATCAGAATCGAATATGAATGATTTTTCACAAGACTTTTGTTCTTAATTTTCCTTTTCTTATTTTTGGGCCCAGGCGGTCGCCCTAACTTCTTTCGTTTAGGTGGCATATGTGTGACAAATTAAAGTATTGTAGTTTTAATCCTTGGAATTAAGTTGTTGTTTTTCGAACTAAAGAAGTGCAATGAGTTCTCCTTTACAAAAATTGATATTCTTTTCACTCAGGCGCTGGGAATTCCTATCAATCGCCACGTCTATAAAATTTTTATAAGACCACAGACTACATAGACAAAAGTGACGTAACAAAAGAATGGTTTGCCAGCTCCAATCCATTGGTTCCATGTAAATAATTTAATATTATTATTTATTTACAGCTTAAAATGTCATTAGACACTATGGAATCATAGACTAAATATATGAACTGCGCAATATCTGCCCAAATAAACTAGAAAGAGAGAAATCGAAGAGCGGGTCCTATATTTCTGTTACATAAAAGAGATAGGTAGTGACTCTCCTTCTAGAGTATGGCCAATTTTATCCGTCAGTTGGCTAGGGAAGGCGCAGTCCATCTTAAAAATAGTATAGTAAGCCCCATTCAAACGAGCGCTTTTTTTAAAGATAAACATATTTATTCGTAGATATGGTAGGTATACAGGTGTTAAACATGGTTTGTACAGCATATCCACCGCATAAAGCGGCATACGAATTTTTATGTTTACAATGAAGTAACACTTAAATTTAGCTCGACTAAAAATCGATATACATACATATTATATATAAATGTGTAGATAAAACTAAATTAACTTAAACTATCGCAAATAAGGGAAAACACAATAGCAGGTAGTACAACAATAAACTTTAGTTGCATATCTATTAAATAAAATCAAACAATAAAACTATATACAATTAAAGAATATGACTAATGGGCGTTCGTTGAAAAGCGCCGAAATAAAACAAATGCATTAATTTCATTTGTTCACACGTCAGCGCTTTAAAAGCGAGGCGCTTTTTTCGAACTCTATTTGATTTTAAGTGCTGGGAAGTGACATTAAAGTTCAATTTACCTTTTTGTTCCAACTCAGCACTTTTTTAACGTCCGAAAAAAAGCGCTCAACGTTTTATTTCACAACCACATGACACGAGAAACGTTATTTAAACTCTCGGTTTTATGGTCGTCAGACAGAGTCATACAGACATGCTCTAGCTATGCTCTAGAGTTTTTGATGTTTTAAACATTGATATTTTGCCAGTAGGTATTTTATTGGTCCACATTCATATTTATGTAGTCGTTATCATTTATTAAATATTTATTTAAAAACAGGGTTTTTTTTTGTTACTACCTGATGTCACGTGTTCCTGTTGGGTGGATGCTCCAACGCGTGTCCCTCTGAACAGCAGAGGGCACAGCGTAGAGAAGAAACATTTCTTTTCTACTTGTCAAACATCGGCATGCTTAAGACGATAGAGATCTTTCTTCAATCTGTCACTATGTCAATTCTCCCGTCGATAAAACTCGTTTCTACGGTGGTCATGGTACGCGTGGTGGTGTATCCATAGTTTCGTTACCATAGCAACCATGAGTGTAAACGAAATAATCAAACTCATCCTGACAACGTGCTTGACACATAGTTATTCTTTGGATTCTATTGGATTGACTTACCTACTTTGAAGAATTGAGGACTGTTTAACAATACGCTGTTAAAGCATTATGAGCTATGGAAAAGGAATTAGATCCGGAGGTTATCAAATCGACGCAAACATCCTTAGGAAAATATGTAAAGCGTCCGCCGTTAAGTGAAAAATTACTCAAGAAACCACCTTTTCGATTTTTGCACGACATTTTTACGTCGGTAAGTGTGCTTATATTATAAACTAGCACTTTGCCCGCGACTTCGTCCGCGTGGGTTTCGTACTTTCCTAATTCCCCCTTTTCACCCCCTTAAAGGTTAAATTTCCAAAAACCCCTTCTTAGTGCTCCCCTACATTATTATAGGAAGCCGTGTGCAAAATTTCACATTCCTAGCCCCAGTAGTTTCGGCTGTACGTTGATATGTCAGTCAGTCAGTTCTCCTTTTATATATACAGATAAGTTAGTGTGAACAGACAAATTAATTATACGAACAATAAGAATATCGAACACTCACTAATATAATTATACTGAACTTCGTCGTTAATCAAACTAATTGCGAAAACACCCTGATGGTGAATATTCCGACTGGGCGTAGATGGCCTATATCTGAAACTGCAGAATATCGAAAAATACTGAAAGGAGTCTCAAAGCCGAAACTAAAACTGCACCATTGGATTTGAGAAATCAGTTTTTGAATCGAACCCGCACATTTTGAAAAAATGCAAAATGTATCTAACAAGTATTGAATTTTGGGAAGTAATAACATTAACATACGATAAACTTTTTCGCTTTCAGTATTTTCGCTATTCCTCATAGTTTAGAATTGAGTAATTCATCCCCAGTTGGAAATTCACCTTGTTTGGGTTAGGCAGGCTGTCAACGCTGCGCGCGTTGTCGGGAGGGTTTTTTTTAAAAAAAAAAAACGTTACCCTGCGCTAGGAATTTCTTCCTGTATCGTGGGTGCGTTTACAAACATAGAAACTCACATACACAAACACCCAGACCCAGAACAACTATTTGCAGATCATACAAATATTTTTTCCGTATATGGATCGAATCCGCGACACGGTGCGCAGCAGTCGATCGTTCAGCCACTGCGCCAACCGTGTTGTCGTTGTGGTTTCTACCCACCAATCATTGTCTATCAGTCCGTTGACTTTTTGTGACAACTTAATTATAAGGTACATCACTCCCCTCCTCCACTATGGTGGAAAAAGTTCTCTATAAGCGCTGTTTATCAATCCAGAAGTTTCCTCTTTGATGTTTTGCTACACGGTACACCCGTACACATAAATGTGTCATGGGATGATTCCCATGACACATTTATGTCTACCTACGAATCTTTGGTTCTGGGACTTTGGCGTTCGTCCTGGCCATTTGTCAACTCCGACTTGCGGTCATTTATTCGTCACCGACCTACAAGTACCTGCCTACACTACGCCATCACTTTCGTATAGTTGATTGATCCGTCTCAGACAGTCTGTCTAGACTGGGTACATACGATCGACCGAAACTATAGTCTAGGCTCACACACGGCTAGATAATACCTACCAAAGTACTATTAAATATTCTGTGCAAATACAAAAAAAAAATTAAAAAAAAAAGATAAAATTTTAATGGGCAGATGGCTTCAGGATGATAGAAGATTGTGAGCGAGAATTGCATTACTCTATCGTGCATAGGTCCTAGTGGCCAGGAACTCGTTCGGATTACGAACCGATTTTAGATTTAGAATGTCCAGATTCCTAGGAGGCCACTGAGAAATCAAGCCAAAAACACGGTAGACAATATATTTTACCCCCGTCGTTCGATTCCCACGTAAAACAAGTGAACATCTTCAAGGAAAATATTTATATGTGCGTGGCGCTCATTCGCACATTTGTAAAAAACTAGCTTCACTAAAAACGTTACGTTTTGTTTCGAACACTGAATCTGGACATTTTAAAATCGAAGCTTACCATATTTTCATTTCTATTTCTGAACACTGAATGCATGTTCATAATATAGTATTTAAATTAAGTGCCGATAAACGGCCGTTGCTTACCGTAGACAGATACCTACTCGTACTTGTGCACTCAAATTTTATTTATTTAACTAGGTGAAACTACATTTCAGGTATTGAAGACAACAGGTTTTTTTGGAAATTTATTTGAGGAAGGTGAATTAATATCAGATAATGTGAAAGACAGAGATAGTAAAATCGCATTTCTTAACAAAGTTATATTTGTATTGAGTAAGTTATTTGACAATTTGTTACTTCCAGAATTATGTAGGAGGTACTATAACATTAAGTGCTGTTAATTTTTGATCATTGTAACACGTTCACAGATTTAACTACAGGAAAACAACTATCGGCAAAACCATCTAAAATAGTCGCAGGTCAGGAACCAGAAAAAACTAATGAACTACTACAGTGTTTAGCTGAAGCGCTTGATGAAAGACTATCATCAGAAGAAGCTGTAAAGAAATATAAAGAAAGTGCAAAGCCAGCTCAGATATCGGAACCAGTTTCTAAAACAACAAAGAAAGCAACTGATCCTAAAAAGTTAACTTCGCGAAGTAACGAAAAGTTGGGAGGTCAAAGAAATGATGTTACACGATCTACAACTAAGCAAGATAAAGAAAAGGCCAATGATGTTAAATCAAAAAGAAAAGAAACTGGGTCGGTTAAGGCTGAAGTGCAAAACCTCAAGAAAACACAGCAATCCAAATCAAATAATGTGAAAGGCGGAAAGGAAAATAATAAAGAAAAAAAAGATCTGCCTAAAGATGATAACGTGCAAAGAAGGACCAAAAATATATCATCTAATTATACAGATAGAGAAAAAGATCACAGTACTCTTAACAAATCTTCAAGTCAGGAGTCTAACACAACAGAAGAAAAAGAAGATCAAGTTAGCAAAACAATAAATGTTGACCAGCTATTAACTCCTAAAATCGAGCAGGATGACGAAGGAAAACTTAATAGCTCCTATACAATAGCTGAAAATGATTTGAACTCATCGGCATCTTCAAATGACTTGCATGAAGTTACAAATAATAATAAACAAGATATAATAATCACACAAGAAGTAAATACAAATAATGAAACTGCATTTATTGATGTTGAACATGAAAATCAAACAAATATCGAAGTTAATGGCGATGTAAAGTTGAAAAGTTTGGAAATAGATGTAAATATTCAAGAAAAACAAAAAACTCAAGCTATTATTGAATCTGAAAATAAAAATACAGTTACAGAAAAAGACTCTGTGCCTTCAGTCAAAATCCCAATGATCACTTCTAGTGATACAAAAGTTCCTCGACCACCAAGTGTGCGGCCTTCATCTTCTAGACCCGGAGCTCCGCGAATGCGTGAAAAACTTGATAACGTTATTAAAGATTCTGATAATTTACTCTTGGGCAAAGTCAACATAATCATAGAAAATACCCAGCACGAAGAGGTTTGTTAAAAATGTGTCTGACGCATACTGACTGCGCGTAGTTTTAAAGTGTATTATTTTGGTATATCCAATATAAATTAAAACAAATTTAATTGCAGGAAGAGGAGTCAAGTCTCTTAGTAATAGAACAAGATATAGGCTTGAACACAGTTCCTCAAGACCAGCAAGAACTGCAACTGTCATCAAACGAACATGGACATTTAGTTCAACAGATTTTAGACTCGCAGAAAGAACTGTCTCAAATATCAGGAAAAACAGAGATTGTATGTATTTTTTTCATCGGGATGTAAAACGCGACAGAATATTCGCAGAAGTTAATATTGCAGCCAATTATTATTATTTGATTACTATTTTTCAGGAGTGGCAATTTGGAGCTCAAAAAGCCAGAGAGGCGATGAATCAAGAGATCGAGCAACTTCGGTTCAATATCCAAGCTCTGTCTCGAGTAGCGAATCCCTTGGGGAAATTATTGGATCACATCCAAGAAGATGTAGAAGTGATGCGACAGGAACTTCATCAATGGTCTAACATTTACGAAGATGTTACCAAAGAGATGCTTAAACAAAAAACGTAAGAGTTTTCGCAGTTTTAGTTAAAAATTAACCCATCACTGTCGTAGTGTCGAGACTCGAGAGACTGCAATAATGTTTGCCTGCGGATAGACATCTTGTTGCAGTGTAAGTTTATTATCTAAATAATTATACATGTCTAACAACACCATAATTTTATCTTGCAGCCTTAACGAAGACTCGTTGATGCCGTTCCATACGAAATTAAAACAAATAGAGAGTGACATTGAAGAGAAGCATGACAAAATTAACGATCTTAAGATATTGATACACAAAAATGCATTTAGAATTGAAAAGTTGCTAACGAGTGGGAATGTGCAATAATGTAATATAAACCTATTTACAATTTTAATCCAATTACATTTTTTTTTAATTAAATTAATAAATAATCACTTTTGTTTCGAACCAAACTATTATTTAATTACAAATAATAATGTTAGTTTATTACACAAAATGTTAGGAAATCAAAGTATTTTCTTTATAACTTAGCTTCTGCCCGATTCTTCGACGACGACTTTTTTCGACTTGCTAGACAGAAATTATGCTAGCTCGGCTAATATTATATAGCTGAAGAGTTTGTTTGTTTGTTTGGTTGAACGCCTACTGGTTCGCTGGAACAACTACAAGCTGGTCTGGGTGGTTATGAGTTCGGTTCTGGGCCACCATAGGTAATTATTGATTTGATTACGGCCTTATAGAGCCATAGTGTTATTTTCGGCGAAAGGCCCCAGGATTCCCCAGGTGTCTGCATTGCCTAAATGTTATGCTCGTCTTGTAAATCACGTGGTCGAAGTGTTTGTTGAATAACAGTTTAGTTCAATAATAACGCCCAGATATTTGACCATTTGTTAGGGACAACTCGGTACCAAACTAGGTAGTTATAAACAGGAAATAATAAACATGAGCCACAAAATTACGAACTTGGCTACGAATATTACAACTCTGCAACAATTTTACTTTTGGGGGCACCCCGAGGTTCGCTTCGGTGAGGACCTTCCAGGCATATTCTTCCAGATAGGAGCCCCGCGAAGCGCGGCTCCATCTTCAACGCCTACTTCTATGTTTTTGTATATGATCTGACTGATCAATCAATTTATTTGATATATGGCTGACTTAGTAATTTTGTAGCCAATGTAGTTTTAATAACTATTGAAGCCGCTTCTAATAGCATCCGTTGTAAACTGCTAAGATTTCTGCGTTTTTAATGAGTGAACATAATGAGTGCCGTTTTTGACGGGTTCACTAATAGTTCGTGATCTGTGCACTATTGTTTGGCGATCTTAAAAACCTGGTTCGCCAAGTCCTGTGAGAAGATCGTCCGCATAGCCTACCGTATAATAACCGCTATGTTCTATAGGAGGTGGGAGAGAGAGAACTCCTTCCTGTGATCAGACTTTGCTACCACAACTCTGGTTCTGGTGTTTACGGTGAGTTGGAAAGCCCTCTCGTGTTGTGTGTGTGACGTGGGATCAACCCCATGCCTGGACAGAGCTATGCTTATGCTGTTAAGTGGTTTTGTCAAAGGCGCCCTCCACGTCTATAAAGACGCTTAAGGTTTACCTGATAGTCGCTACGTAGGGCGGACTCGATTGATTTCGAGCATTGAGTGGCTTACTCGACAGTGCATGCATTTGGATGTCCCTTTCACAGAGGACAGAGCCTTTCGAGGGTTTTAAGTAGAAAGGATGTGAGGCTGATTGGCCTGAGATCTTCGGCTGTGTGTAGTCACTTTTGCCGGGCTTTGATTGACATTATTTTCTTTAATTATTATCAATGAAGGTGACCAATAAAAACCACAAATAATTATAACCTAATATAGGATTTTTATTCGAAATCTATAATAATAATAATTACATGGTCAAAGGTCACTATCGCACTTTTAAAATGGTGGTCATGAAACTTATGTCATTCATCACATTTACTTTTTGTATGAGGGCGCCCGCGCTGCGAACCGCCGCCGCGCAGTCTGCGCTCGTTCCTGGCAGTGCAAATTGGAGACTCGCGAAGGGCGCGCATCAAGTGCGTAAGAGACCTAAGCATTCTTAGATAAATAAAATAAAACAAGACTTAGATACAAGAGAAAAAATCACTTGAGCTCTTTCTTAAAAATACACATTACCAGCTTTACCACCTGAATGATAGTGCTGATTTGTTACCTCGCAAGTGACATTGTTTCACAGAGAGTCCTCCCTTCCAGTTAGGACTAAAATCCATGGTATTTTTCATATACATTCTGGGGTCACAGTTACCTGATAAGAGAGTACCGCGGCCCCAGCAGGCTTGGGCCCTCTATAGGGGCTCCGTCCGGGGTTACTATCCCTTAAATTAAATTGGGTACTTATCATTTTAAAAGAGCATCTGCTGTTTTCTGATATTGCCCTACAATATTTAAAAGTTACAAGTAGCAAAAATCGGATTTTCAATTAAATCTAGCAAATTTCAGAGTCGCCTTTCGAGTTACACAGAAAAAATATAAAATAGTAATTATACAAAAACATAATTTTATGGTGAGAATTTACAAAAAAACATTTTTTTTTTGTGGAAAATCTCTTCTAATAAATTACTTGTAAATTGGTACTTAACATTATGGTGTTGGTGAATCTTTTTTATTATTGTTATCACTATTTTCCTTTCCACGATCTATTTCTTGGTCATTTCTTGATCGTTTTAGTATAACAGCAGCATGCTCCATCACCATGACTAGTCTATGTTGACTCTCCAACCGCTCTAAACAACCCTTGCAAATTGTTTTTGGCAAAGGATCCGACTTTGACACCTGGAATTTAAACATCCAATTTAATCAAAAAAATAAGGAAACAAAACAAACAACAAAAAGTAATAACATTTTAATAATAGATGATTATTTAATTGGAACATTTAAAAATAGGTGTTTTAAGAAATCGGTCAGAACGCCTATTTTCCTATACTAATGTTATCAATTATGTAAAGTAACTAGTCTTAAACCTTTCTTTTATCAATATCTGTATGATTTATTCTAGTAATTTATTTGGTAATTGAATTGTTCTATTTAATAGATTACTGACTGATATTTTTAGGCTGCCAATGACTATTGCTGCATTATAGACACCTATGCATGACGTGCAGGCATAATTGCAAAAAAAAAACATGCAGGCTTGTTACCAACATTTGCAAACAGCAAACAGAATAACGAAAACTTTAAAACAAGATAGTATAAAGAAAAGGGTTTACGTACATTTATTGATAGATATCTGCTTATTTTCTCAGATACGCTCAAGCGTGTGCCTTCTTCGCCATAAATGTGAAGGACAACTCGATGCATTTCGGAACATAATCGGCAGATAAACCCCGTCAAAACAGCTCTATCTAGACTTCCCATGACTCTTACGAAGAACCCCGTGTGAATTGTTAGTTTTGGTAAAATTCAACTGTAGGTTGACTTAAATAATGTTTATTGATGATCAAACAGTTTCGTAAACACTTTCTTCTCAGCTTTTATTGGTAAATCTCGTGACATTAGTGAATCTGACACTGACACAAAGATGCCCTGACATCTGACTATGACATAGAGCATAGACCGAGCATGGGGCACTATTCTGTTTTTCCTGACGTAAACAATGTCTGGTAGTAAAGGAAGGAGATAGGTGGTCCAACGATTGTTTTCCTTTCGTTCGAGACAAAAGGACCATTTTTTGAAGTGAAAACTTCTTTAGCGGCGTTGAGCACTTTTCTGTAATGGGTATAAAATCTTAAACTCGCGTCAGGACACGTGACCCTGACCGAAAAAGCGTAGGACGGCGCAGGGCGCTTGCGTGAATGTTCGTGTGACTTTATTACAGAAGTTTGTATGCTGGATACATTCGTTGCTAGGTAACATTGTTTATAAAAGATGTACGTCACATTGGAAAATTATTGAAATAAAAAGTCAACCATTTTTGCGAGTTTTACTAAAATCTGTTCACAAGATATTTCCAACAATTACTTATTCAAGTTTTCACTTCTTCCGGCACTCCCAGAGTGCAACCCGTCGTTTTTTTTTTTGACGTCAGTTCTGGGAAGGCCTTAACCAAGACTGAGCAATTGCTTGATAGCTGCCTAACATCGACCATCCATCCATCTATAGTGGTCTCTAGAGTCTATACAAATAATTGTTTTCCTCTCTGTTTAGAGGAGAAAATTTTATGTCAGTTGGTGAAATCCAACTTTATTAGTTTATAGGGAAGGCCATGCTTTAGATCTATGCAAGGAAGGCTGCATCTTTTTTGCACGGCTGGAACAAAAGCTTGTTCCCTGAACGTAGATCATGGTCAGACACAGATCTAAACAACTATAGTCATAAACCATGGACTGAGCCCAAGAACGGTAATACGGCATTTCATGTATCTTTCGATTTTACTTTAATTTGTCATGTGGCGTTTATTTTTTGCTATTTGTATGGACTGAGCTTCACACTGGGTTTCTCCTGGGTCGTGGGTGCATTTAAAAATATTAAATTACATAAACAAATAGCCAGAAGCAACAACTTGTAGGTTGCAAATATTTTAAACCGTGCGGGCATCGAACCTGCTATACGTGCAACTCGGAAATGACGCGGCAACCATTGTATTTGAAAACCTATAAATAAATTACAGTTGGCTCATAGTCATTTACTAGTTGCATATTATCATTTCACAGGGATTAACAGGGTAAATAGGCAGTTGTTTGCTGCAGACCTGCAGATAAAGCAAAACGATGATGATAAAACAGTATCTAAATAAATTTAAGCACTTGTTTAAGTTACAAGTTTTTTTGGGCAATAAAAGAAAAATAAATTTAGTTAAATTTATTCAATTCATCCAAAAATGATTTACATTTATTCCGTAATATTTTAACAGCTTCTACAAATATCACGTTAGGCGGCATGGCTCCCACCGACTCCACATTAACTGAAATAACAGAAATTGAAAAGTTGGGTAATATTTAACACAACATAAAAATAACACAATCAATTTAGCAATATTGGCTTTAGCGATTTGAATGACCTGTACTAACAGAACATAGTAGTAGTAGTTCTGGATTTAGGTGTTTTTTAATATTATTTTACTAGCTCTTGCCAGCGGACTCAACCGCTCACTCCCCCCCCTCCCTTATTGCCTAGGTCACTCAGCACTTTAGTAGCTGATGTCATCAACTAGTGAAAGAATTTTTGAAATTGGTCCAGTTGTTTTGGAGCCTATTCAATAGAAAAAATCAAATCTTTCCTCCTTATAATTTTAGTGTAGATTTCTTTCTATTTTATTTAAGGATAATAATGACTAAATGGATATGACAACCCCAACCTTTAACATTCTAGAACATATCAATGTAAGATTAATTTTATTTTAATTTAGTATTATAGTTAAATTAATGTTTATGTATTTATGTTAATTTAAGCATTCCAAAATGTATGGAAACTCATTCATTAATATAATTATATAAATCAGATATCTACTACCTTTTTAATATAAAGAGTTATTGTTGTCACCTTGGTCTGGAACTGTGCATTTCGCATGTTTCTTAATTTTTTTTAAGTTCGAGAACTTTAATCTTAAAATAAAAAAAACAAGTATTTTTTTTAAATACATACAAATAAAATGGTCTCGCACTCTGCTCAATATGACGGCATCTTTTATTTCGTCGTATCGGTAAACATTCCTACTGCAAGTGTCATATCTGGCGTCTCGTACATACGCTCGCCCTTCCGAGTCGAGACTGATCACTCCTGGAGCAAAACAGCTTTGTAGCAACGACGCCTCACTGCCACGCACTTCCCGCGTTAGCGTCACTTCAGGCAATAACCGGTATGATGCAGTTGCTGAAAAAGATGTGAATAATAAATTATACTAAAATAGATTTTATTTCATTTACTTACTGTATTGTATTTTACAAGAAAATTATAGCAGACAACAACATTTTAAACATCAACATGTTTAAAAAATAAGAATCAAAGTAAAATAAAAATTTTATGTAATTTAAATGCATAACCTTAGCACAAGTTTATTTATTATTTGCTAGACAAATATTATTGCAAGCCAATCTTTCTAGCTTTATATTTTTGTGTTTGTTTCATATGAACAAATATTTGTTATGGCTGAAGGTCACGGAACCAAGAAGTATGGTGAAAAAGGGGGAGCCTACTACCCAAGAGTGTGATCCTGGGCTGAAATGATGATGAAATATTTCATCATCATGATTTGAGTCCGGAAACACAGACTTTTGAAAGTAATAGTTAGTTCAATGACTTACCAACAGGAGAAAACTTGGCATGGTCACTACCAATGCCTTTGACAGCAACAAGGCTTAGATCCAGCTCATGTCCTGGTCTCATCTTGGATACAAGTATGTCTCCATGTACAGGGCCAATATCTGCTTCTTTGTGGACTGAAGCTTGATTTCCAATAGGCTGCCATTTTATCTGTGAAGAATAAACTTTAAAAAAAGACATATTTAGTACATTAAGCCTTTTTCCATTAATATTATTGTAAATTAAGTAAACAACACATACCACTGTGATTTTCATATAAATCTTCAGCCCTGTAAGAGTCCTTTGGTTGTGATTTATTTATAGTGCACTTTACTTTCATTGTAAACTCCAAAGTATTAAATTCAGTTCCTTCTGTTGCATCTGTTAATGAAATGGCTTATATTAATCTAGGAAAATAAATTAGTTAACCACATAATATCTATACCACTTTAAGCAAAAGTAACTTGTGTTTAATGTTTACTGAAACTATATATAACTACTACAATCTATATATATAAATCTATATATATAAAAATGTTATGTTGGTTTGTGTATGCTTTAAAAACTCAAAAAGTACTGCACTAATTGAGCTGAAACTTTAGCATGATATGTAATCCGCATCAAGGATTGTTTTTATCTATTTTTTGCATCAGTCACATATCCGCATCCGCGAAAAAACATTTTTTTTACGATCAGCTCTGTACCAGTGACCGCGCCATCTACCGGAAACGAGGATAACACTCGCTGACAGCCGCAGTCGTAATGACACAGTCACATGAGAAGAAATTTTAGCATGATATATAATCCGCATCAAGGATTGTTTTTATCTATTTTTTTTGTTGAACAAACAGTTTTTTGTGCCACAGCGAAGCGGGGCAGGGTACAGCTAGTTAAAATAAAACTCTATTATAATTTGCAGTGACACTTAAGATTTGGGTGGTAAAGTAAAAATGCAGTTAAATGTATTGCAACAAAACATTAAATTGCACTTGCCTTCAGGGCGGTATTCAAACAATCTTGGATCTGCTTTGAGAGGAATCAATCCTAATCTGTGAGCCAACACTTCATCCTGAATAATGGAAGTATTGTTTCTAATCATTACTTTTTCAATAGCCATGCTTGGCACTTCACTCAACATCAGCCTTCTGAATGCATTGGCAAAAGCAGGCTGTATTCCAATTAAGTCAAATTCCATTTCAAAATTGTCCATTCGCACGATAACTATTCGAAACTTTTTTGTGAATTTTTTAAAGCTCCACTTTTCGTCAGCCATACCGTAATCGTTAGGTGCATTCTGCAATAAATAAATGTGAGGTTACTTATGATCATTTTGTCAGAATTCTTGGTAAAGATAGTTTTCATGAACAATATTAGTATGGTTTACAGCCGGTTTATTAGTAATACATAAAATGCCTGCTCTGTACTTTAAACTTACGGACACAATAGAAAAAAGAAAAGAAACAATTTTCGGTCACGAATTCCTAATTAATGACATAATGTTTGAAATAATTTACCTTTACACGAAACTCTTCTAAAAGTACTCGAGGTTTCTCGTCTAATTGAGGCATTTTATGTTTTAATTATTACTTGTTACAAATAACACGTGCACTTCAACGTTAGTACACAAACTTCAGTCAGATTGGTTGTCTTGACCACAGGTCTTGACAGTGTCACTTACTTGTCATTGTCAATTTGACATGTTCACTACTGTCAATGTCATTAACAGTCAACCATAGAGATTTTTTTTGGTTCTTTTCGTCCCTCTTTAGGACAGGCCATCGACCACACAGCCTGTGTGGTCGATGGGACAGGCAAAGGGAGCTGAGCCCTCAACCATAGAGAAATATTACTGACTTGTAGACAGAGAAAAGTATAGACGACTGACGAATTGATAACTTCCTTCTCTTTCCCCCAAAGGACCGAGGGCGCGTGCCGGTTTTTTCAAGGCCAGCGCAAACATTTTGCTAAGCAAGTTGAAGTCGGATCGCTACTTGCCTACGTTTGGGTGCTCCTTGTGGTGCTCCACATCGCTGTCAATGTGGTGTAGCAGTCGACTTTATCATCATTAAATTCTTCTCTGAACATAATTAGGCAGATTAAGGGAAAAAGTCACATGCAATGATGTTTTCCTTCACCGAAAGCACACACAAAAACTTCACGCGTGATAATAATGTACCCGCTAGTCGGCTAAAACTTTGCAGTATGATAACACCCATTCGTGACGTCAACATTCTCTATCTCATGTGGCTACGCCAAACCTGAATCTAGAAGATACTCTATCTACGTACTGACTCCATTGAGTCAATCATAGAAATCAAGCCTTTCCACTGGGGGCAATGAAGAAATGGGTCTTGCAGGTCTTGCTGACCTTCATTGGCCGTCTGGAGGGCTAAACGAACAATAAAATCGTTCGCTGGCGTTTTCTGGTGATCTGGTCCCAAGAGTGGCGGTAACATCAAAGAAATTTGCATTTTAGCATTTTACTTCCACTGATTGATTTCACACTTTTACATATTTCTATTCTTGAAATATAAGATTTTCACCACCTCTGCTTTCGTTGGCGTTCCTTGGGCCGCCGAACTGCAAACTGCTCGCGTATGGTTGAGCAATATTTTGACTGCCCGACCATGCAGGCGGCAACCCCGCTCCTCCGTGAGCAAGCTCCGTTGGAAAGGCTTTGGGTTGCTAGACCAGTTTGATACCAATTTTATAAGTACCCATTGAGGCCTATGTCAAATAAAATATTTTGATTTTGAAGGTAAGATAAGCCATTGTAGCCATGGATTAAGCAATATTCTAAAGCAGTAGTTTTGGTGTAAAATATATTCTATTCTGACGTCATAAAATTAGAAGAACAGTATGGTCCCATATATACAATGTAGTCTATCTATGAGTATGGGTAAAAGAAACGTAGGTAGTGGGAAAGATGTACATTCCTTACGCAAATATTATAAATTGTGTATTTACCATTAAAAGCTTTTTTTTTATCATGGTAAAATCATCAAATGAGTCCTCCCACCCAGGGCAGGGCGGGAGGGACTGTCAGACTTGTACTGACTAAAATCCACGGTGTCCTTCAATAGCCCTTTACGTACCGGGGTCACGGTAATTCGTTACTTCCGCGACCCCGGCAGGACCATTAAGAGCTAGAGAGAAACTTATCTATAGAAAATATGTCGAACGCTATTTTTATTCCTCAGATAAAAATTATCTGGCTATTGAAAAATCAGCCATAAGAGGTGTGATTTTGATGATAAGTAGACTATGAAAACTGAAATTATAACAATCAAACTAAAGATGGGCAATATGGGCATTACATGCAATCGGGTTTAAACCCATTCTGTTAAACACCGAAAATTGCTAATTACGATTGTTAACTTAAATTCGAATAACTATGACTAGGGCTTTCAATTTGAAAATTTGAAAACACCGAATAAGTAGACAGAAGATGAGTTATAGGTATTATGTAAATATGATGAAAACAATAAGTACAGCTGTTTAGGTAGCGCATCCACCGTATGCAAATAGCTATGTTGTAAGAACTATTTCTTTCCGCTTGGCTAGTAAAAATGGTGATAATGCGGCTAATATGCATTATATCAATAAGTATCGTATGAACCTTAGACCTAAGAGCACTCACGAATAATGTAGCTTTCTATCAGTAAAACATTTTCCTTAAATTGGATCATTGGTTCCGGAGATTACCCCCTACATATGAACTTACAAAAAACATTTTACCTCTCTAATGTAGATGTTCCATTTTTTTATAAACTCTGGAATACATATGTGAAACATTAAGTTTAGTAGGTATAAGTTCAGTTTCTTTAAAGCATGTATAAATAAAATCATCAAAATTCTGTAGCAAGTTGTAGGTGAAGCAAGAGAGGCTTAGTGGCTTATCTACATGATGAAAATGTTGAATTTTGTCGATCGCAGAGAGTCGGTGACTGAATGGCCGTGACATACAGACAGACTTGAAGTAAGCGGTCAATAGCTGCACCACGCAAAGTACCAGAGGTCGTAAGGTCGACCCAGCGACCGTTTCATTTCAGTCGACACGGCGACACCTTAGGAATACACAGATATCTATTATTACAAGTTACAATTAACAAACAAAATCATTAGAAGTAATGAAAGGGGCAAACGGGTTTATCAGGTATTTGCAGTTTGCTTTGCACACCACAGATTTATTAAACAAATTGCGCTTTGTTAAAACATCACTTAAGTGTCGAATAATGTTCGTGAAAACGACTTTATATCAGTAACAGTTTTTGTATGGAACCCTGAAGTTTAGACGCGGGAAATTAAAATATCACGAACGATGTAGATTGCAGGTTTAAACATAAATACCTGCATTGCGTATGTTACGTTATGAGGAATTTACTCTGAAATTAATTATGAAACATATTTTGATTACTACACCAACGCTAGCAGGCATTATTACAACAGATCATGTCTCTTCTTCTTTTAAAGATACCGGATTGACCTGTGCCAGTTATTTCTTGACTTCTTATGGAAATTGAAACGGACATCAGTGTCTCCGGCTACACGTGCATATAGTACGTCATACGCGGAGACCGCGGGCGCTATTGAAGGTGCTGACCTGGTTTTTTTGTTCTTAAATTGATTTCGGCTTACATCACTTTGATTATACCCTTTTACTACTGAGCAACTTGCTTAATAATATCTAGTTTAGGAGCATGAAATATGTATACCTACTGTATGTGTATTTTATGGTCATAATGTTAGAGACTTTATAGTGCATCGAGTGGAAAAAATATAAAGTAGGTACTAATATTATAATTATAGGGGTGAAGTTTGTATGTTTGGATGTTGGGGCTAATCATCGGAACTACTGATCCAGTTCTGCTATCACTGCTGTGAAAAATTGTTTTGAGTGTTAAATTCCCTTGCGACGTTTTCTGATTATTACGGTAGTGAAGTTGCGGGCAAAAGCTAGTACAAAGTAGGTCGAAATAAATAAATATCTGGACCCAATGAAACAGGGTACTATTTAGGAATGCCGTATGTAGGAACTCTTTTAGTACGATTATCTATAATCTAGATGATTGAAAATAAATGCTTAAGCATCTAGATTATAGATTAATTAACATGTTTTGTAATCAGAGCATAGTTAGATAGAGATACGTCTAGTTAGGACATAGCTCGTAAGTCAACATGTTCTCTAACAGGACATGTTACACAACAAATACAGCACTCGTACGTATAATTTGCGCTTATAAATTAATAGCCTGAGTAAGCTAAGGCGTTTTTATAATATTAGCCGACAAGGAGAACGACTCTTTCAAATTACAACTACTGAAACAAAATAAATGTAGGTAAGTAGCGAAAGTAGGTACTGGTGTCCCCCAAATGATAATCTGTATCAACTGTGGCCGGTACTTATGCAACATGACGAGAGCCAAGCGCCGTTCGCCAGCATCAGTGGCCAACGTATCGCCAGCTGCGACGGCCCCACCGCGGTGCTACCTCGACCAACAAACACCCCGCTCTACAGTGCCATAATATTAATCGTGGTTTTATGGATTGACATCAATTAATCAATATACATGTGCATCGTATAACGAAATTGCATCAAAATGCACTCGTTCAATGTTTTTTTGTTGTTGGCGGTGCTCTCTATCGGATATATAAGTTCAGGTAAATATAAGATTATTTTTACTCTCATTGATACCTCTTTTAAACCTATTTAGTAGAGTGGATCATTGCTTTATTTTTATTGTATTGATTACCAATAACTTACCAATTACAAGCTTAACTGCGTAAGAATGCAGGTAAGTGCTTAGGTACTTAGCTAAAAATAATTAATTACAAAAGAATATTTACATACTATAATTGGTTTTTTAAACCACTTTCCTGCACCTTATTTCATAATACCAATATTTCGACGGTCTACCTACTGCGAGTCTGCGACAACTTCTTTTCATGCCCGGAAATTACTTTCAAACTTCAATCGATAATGTAGATACTTATTTCCTTTCCTTCCGACAATGTATTACTTAATTTATTTCTACCATTCATACCGAACGTACGGCACGTTATGAACTTTAGCTATCTCGTTATTTTGCTTTCGCTCTAACGACTCTTTTCTACAGGTTGTACCTAGGTAAGACATATATTATACAATACATACATACGTACCCCTACTCTCCGAAGTTTATGTACACGTTACTACGATATTAAGCAAGCCTAGTTATTTACTTGTATTGTATGTTGAATAATTAAAAATAAACGAAAAAATATTTACAATGGAATATTCTCTTGTTAACCGTACTTTGAAAGATACTTTTATTGTGAAACACTTCTTAGATGTGCAATGTTAACGATGTACCTAATGTACGAGGTGTTTAAATGCTAATTTATCGGATATTTACATGTGGAAAACGTAGTAAATATATACAAATTTAACTTTTGAAACGTTCACAAATATAATCCCTTAAAAATATAAATCTAACAACCACACACACCCGGATCAATGATTTTTGGAAGCGAGGCAAAATTTAATAGTAGCGCCCCCTCTCCAGCCTTGGGAATTAAATGTAAAAAAAAAAAAAAACTAGGGCTGACCAATACATTTTTGTTCTATTTGCCTTGTGTACGAGACAATGATACTACATGACACCTTCTGAAAATGCAGTCCTGCTCGCCGAAGCTTCTGCCCCGCTCAGCTCACATAGCCCCGAGTTTCTAGACAAATAGCGCATTATCTCGTATACATATTATCTTCACGTCCACTATGAACTGAATGTTACAGCAACGTATACTATAAGCTAGGCGAATAGTTTTTTGAAGTGAAAACTTCTTTAGCGGCGTTGTGCGCTTTTTTTTGGAATGGGTAAAAAATGTTAAACTCGCGTCAGGACACGTGACCTGATCGGAAATTCGTAAGACGGCGCAGGGCGCTTGCGCGAATGTTCGTGTGTGTTTATTACTATTGAAGTTTTCACTTCTGCCGGCACTCCCAGAGTGCAACACGTCGTTTTTTTTCTAGCATGCATCAAGCAACCATATTTATGGGTTTGGCGCCCCCAGAAGCTAGTGCCCGAACCCCCTGGGCCAAGTAAAAGCCAACTTTTGGGAGACTGGATATATTACCATGGGGATCTTTTTGGGGTTGAGCCCTAACGGCTACATTATCATCATCATCTTAAGCAGCCGGAAGACGTCCATTACTGAACATAGGCCCCTCCCTTAGACCTCCTCGCCAAACTATAACTCGCCACTTGCAATTTGCATCTATCGGTTGCCCGCGACTGTCACAATGTAGTCGGTCCACCAAGTGGGAGGCCTAATGGCTATAATAATAGTATTTTTTAAAGATAATTTCTGGGGAGATTATAAAGTTAGACACCGGTTCGAACAGCGCCAGCAGAGTAGGAAGTTTTCTCGTTCTTTGTGGAAATCTCAAGGGTTGAAACACATTTGCCTCCAATACAGCCCAGCTTCAATTGTTAAACGAGGTGGTGGAAGTGTCGTTCCGTATCATTTTGATAAAAAGAAATTTTGTTAGTCAAAAATCTTCTTTGAATCGCTATTAATCGCGACAGAACTTCAATTTTGTGTATGCGAATGTACCTATGTAACTCTATTACCCATATCATATTACGTATTTAGCATGTCTATTTAACTGTTAAGTATCTAGATTTCCCGCATAATTAAGCAACTAGATAAACCAATCGTTGTGGCCACTTATGTAGCTTGGTACCTACCTAAAGAAAAAGAAGTATGGTCATAGGCTAAAAATAAAATGAATTATAAAACCTATAATATTCAATTAAGAGGGCTTTCAGCCTGGATATATAATTTAGAAACAGCTAGGTAGGCTAGGAGGTACCTAAGCACAGTTAAAAGCGAAAAAACATTTTAATTAACTTATGATATTTTTTAATATTTTTTAATATTTTTAATGAATTAATTTTGTGAAAATTATAAGTATCACGCCATCAGGTGAAATGTCAAGGCGTTCAATTCGTACATATCGGGCCATGTTATTGTTGCAAATGCAATCGCTCTGATGTCTATGAATGACGATATCGTCCATTAATGTATTTCACGGAGATGTTGCACAAATATTCATCATTGCTTTCGACATACATATTTAATGTTCTGTGGAACTCGGTAACGTTTACTTACCCAATATGTTAAAGATATTTTATTCTTAGGAACTGGCCCCCTTGTACTTATTTGAAGCCCTGGGCACTTTAGAACTATGCACGCGAAGGATGCTGAATTGAAATATGAGCCAAGTGAATCGAATTAACTAGCACACCGTCTCGGATACGTCAGGTTTTCTTTTGCTCGTTTTTATTAAAATATGTTAACTATTGACAAAAGTTGGAAATCTATAGAATTATAGGAATGTACGTTAAAAATAACGAGTAGTGATCTCGAAAATTTTAGAATTCTTCTGAGATAAGTAAAGTTTTTTTGGAAACAGTACCTGTAACGATGTTCACGAGAACTCGGGTCCCACAAGTATTACGGGGTCCTGGAAACCTATGCCCAGTGTGCCCAATGGTTAAGACGGCCCTGTGTGGGACAAGTATAATGACAATTAAAGGTGAAAACTTCTCAAAAATTCGGTTCAGAATTATGGTTTACTAGCTCCCTGTTGTTTCATACTGCAGCCAACACACAAATAACAAACATACTCTTTTCTTGTTTATAATATTAGTATTTAATTTTGTTTTGATTTAACAGTTCAAGCAATATCCCACATCTGCCTGTCCAGCCTTTTCTTTCCAGAACTTAGTAAACTGGTTATCATTATTCGGGCCATTGACCTATAACAAACTGTCAATAATTTACTTGCAAATGGCAGCCGAAACGAACGGGCATAACATGCTCTTTGAAGCATGGAAGAAAAGTGTGTAATAGATGCAATAATCTGTGGTTACCCATCCACGGAACGACCTTGGCAAGCGCAGCTTAACCTTGTAGATAGAATACAGGTTGATATATGGTATGGTATATAGCCACAGGTTCCTCATAGCCTGAATAGTTGGCTATCCTCGTTAGTAAAATCAAATACTCAAGGTTAAGAGTCTGACAGTCCCTTTTCAGCTCCACCCTGGGGGCGGGAGAACTCATATTATATTGGTAACTAGCTGTGCCCGCGACTTCGTTCGCGTGGTTGTCGAGGACAAAACAACGTCGTTTAGGTAAGAGTATATCACCTTTTTGATGATTTAGATAAGAGTCCTGAGGCATTTTAAAGGAAAATTAAAGCAATAAACAAAACCAACAACACTTATGACTGAATAGCCTACAAACTTAAAAGAACGGTGCGTCGAACAGTCTAGTGTGACCACGTATCGTCTGTTCGTGGTCGTGACTCAACGAATTGGCAACACTAACTTATAGTATAACGATTAGCACTATTTTTTTTTTAGCGTGGTAAAATCATCAAATGAGTCCTCCCATCCAGGGCAGGGCGGGAGGGACTGTCAGACTTGTACTGACTAAAATCCACGGTGTCCTTCAAAAGCCCTTTACGTACCGGGGTTACGGTAATTTGCGAGTCCCGCGACCCCGGCAAGTTTTGGCCCTCTACAGGCCCCGTCACTATGCTGACACTCCTTGAGGTACGCGTGGAACACAACGCGCAGACGACCCGGGCATGGTCCATGGTCGGACAGCGAGTCGCCCATTACTCGCCGCCCGCATGCCCGCGCCTACGGTGGCAGGAGGTCGTCTTGCGATGTCCGACGCCGTGGGCGTCTACCACTGCGGCTGGGGTGGAGAGAGGACGCTGTCCTCTCCCTCACGCGGCCCGCCTCCTCCTTCGCGAGCATGACTGCTTCACTTCCCATTCCGTCTCGCCCCGCAGCATGGCCTCGACCAATGCCGGGCGCGAGAGCTCTCCGCCTATCGCCGTCGTGAGGTCACGGCGGTGCTCCGCCCAAGCGGGGCAGTCCTGCACCGTATGCTCCACCGTATCCTCCGGACGATCCTCCCAGTGGTGACACCCAGGCGTTGCTTCCGTCCTTATCAGACACAGGAACCTTCCGAAACTTCCGTGTCCGGTGAGGACCTGCGTCATGCGGTAGGTCAGGACGCCGTGACGCCTACCCAGCCACTCCTCAAAGAGGGGTCTTACTGCCGCGATTGCGGCGTGCCCGCCGATTGACACTATTGGATTCAAACTACGAAGTAAATAAATACAATCTTTACTTCGTACTTCAAACCAATGACCAAAGTTGACCAAACGAAACCAATAAGATAAGCCAATACTTTTTTTCGACCAATTTAGAAAATCGATAAACCAAGCAACCAAAGAACTTGTACGACACACGCAAGAACTTTTAAGACACCTAACGAAACACAATTTTATTTGCCTAGCAAACACGGTGGACGTCAGTCTCGCGCACGAAAATCTTAACACCGCGATTCAGAAAATGACGTCATTTGCACAACGCCATCTATCGGATTTGGATTTCAACTATCAACATTAGTTCTATTTTTAGTCTTAAGATGTCGTCGCAAGTACTATATTTTGCAAGTACTATATTGCGTAACGTAATATTTTACTTCTTGAACTCGCTAAATTAATCATATCTTTTGATAGAGTGAACCGATTTCGATGAAACAAAAACTAAGTTAAACCTCAAGTTGCGTATAATTTTTGTATATAAATATTGTCAGCATTGAAATCGTAGTTTTTACGTGATGCGCGCACAAACAAACAGACAAACAGACAAAAATTTCAAAAATGATGGAAATGGGTTCTGTTACTTATCTTTTCACACGCTGGCTATTTTTTGTTTCAATATCTTCAATGTACAAAAATGACTTTTCTACAGATTTATTATATGTATAGATTTAACACACAAAAAATGGGTTGTACGAATGCTAGAGTAAAGGGAATATTTAATCAAATTACCGCGGCCCTGGAATGCAAAGACATAATAATATACAATGTGAATTTTCGAACTGGTCGTGGATGTGCTAAGTATAATATATCCGAGAAACTATGAGAAGTATCGAAAAATGCTGAAAGGAGTCTCGAAGCCGATTTTGACGAAAACTAAAACTGCATCATTGTGCGTGTGTATTTTTCCAAAATCAACAGGTTAGATTCCTAGCCAAGAAAAAACAAAATTCCCAAGAAAAAATATTGTTCAAAATTCAATTCATTCCTATAAGTATACCTCTAACGACTTTACTATCCCAAAAAAAAGCGACTGTTGTGACAGCTGTCGCTACCATGGTCGCTACTTCCGTGCTGCCGTCATCGCCATGATAGCATAAAAAAGTGACAATATTATAGGTAGCCTTTTAAAACATTTTATACGAATTACCGTGACCCTGGAACGTAAAGGGTTATTGAATGACACCGTGGATTTTAGTCAGTACGAGTCTGACAGTCCCTCCCGCCTTGCCTTTAGTACATGATTAACTTAAACATTGTTGATTAATAAGTAAGGTGGAATTACAAAAGTCTGCTAAATACATCGAATATAATTTTAAATGAGTTCAAAAGAATTACGAAGTTTTGAAATATCGTGTGGATTTATTGTTTAGTAAAAGACTTTCCGTACACACGTTGGATAATTTTATTATATTGACAGTTCAACAAACCATAGATTTACATCACAGACATTCATCTTGACATAAGAGTTCCACAGACTAAAATTCTCTTCACATATCGTCCGTTTTGGACGGACTTTCAAATAATATATTATTCATGTTTTTATTATTAAAAGTAACTCTATTTATAGAAGTCAAACCAGGGATGCAAAATCTATCAAAAAAATTAAAAAGTTCATTAGCGTTTTTTTCTGATAATGTTTCTATCTAAATACTGAAGCGACACACAGAGGTTACGGGGAAAGGAGGAACTAATATTTATGGTGCCTTATACACGTTCCACTCCTTTATGAGAAGGCGTTTTTTTACACCACCCCTCAACATAATATTTTCCTGTTTTCCCTGTTTAAAAACACAAATATTAAAACATTTAATTCTGACTAAATTGTTAGTGATGCATTTTATACTGGCACATTCAAATACTTAACTTACTCCTTTATTTTTAACAGAATTTAACTCTAAAAATGCATGACCAACATTACATAGATTATGTGCATAGCCCTATATTCTTAAAAAATTAACTTAACAAACTTCTCAAAAACAGTTTTTCCTAACGGCTTAGTTAACAAATCCGCCAAATTATCCTGCGTTTTAATATACTTTACTGAAATACACTTATCCTTTATTTTGTCCATAATGAAGTGATACCTAATATCCAAGTGCTTTAACCTTTTATTATTTTCATTATTATAAACAAGTTTTATTGCTGACTGGTTGTCTTCATACAAGATCACTTCATTACCGACAACATCAAAGTCACACAACAAATTTTTCAACCAACATGCTTCTGAAATAGCCATACTTAATGCAATATATTCAGACTCAGTGGAGGATAATGACACACTAAGTTGTTTTTTACAACACCATACTACAGTACAATCAAATATTTTAAACAAATAACCAGTGGTAGATTTTCTATCTTGTGTGTCACCGGCCCAATCTGCATCAACAAAGCCTTGCAATTCTGTGGATGTGCTATTATATATCAAAGAATAATTTAATGTACCTTTTATATACCTTAGAATACGTTTCAATGCCTTGTACAACATAATACTAGCACAGTGTTGGTACCTACTGAGGAAACAAACTGATACACATAGATCTGGTCTTGTACCACAAACTGCATACATTAAACTGCCTATGAGTTGTCTACACTTTTTCTCTATTTCTGGACTTTCAGATTTTTCCCTTTTTAGTATTTCAAACTTAAAGTTTTGGTCTATTGGAGTAGAAACTGGTTTGCAATCTGACATATTATAATGCTCTAAAACTTTAGTAAGATATGTTTTCTGACTAATTACCGTTGTACCTTTCTTTTGATCAATATCGATACCCAAATAACATTTGGCCAAACCTAAGTCTTTCATCTTAAAGTTATTGCTTAGCTCGCTTTTAAAATCTTCCAAAACCTTGTTTTCAGTGCAAAACATAAGAATATCATCAACAAATAGCAAAACATATAGCATACATTCATTTACCTTTCTGAAATATAAGCAATGATCATTTTTAGATTTACTGAAATTTTCTTTACTCATGAAGTCATCAAACTTTTTATTCCAATATTTAGGAGACTTTTTCAAACCATACAATGATTTATTTAACTTGCATGTTTCACCGCTTGGTAACTTTATGTATACACTCTCATCTATGTCACCATGTAAAAAAGCACCTATAACATCCATCTGATGAACTGAAAGTTGAAGTTTATTTGCAACTGCTATAAAAACTCTAAAAGTAGGTAATTTAGCCACAGGAGAATATACTTCTAAATCACAATCAGACTGTTCAAAGCCTCTTGCTACCAACCTAGCTTTATATACTTTATTAGTACCTACTTGTTTAACTTTAAAAACCCATTTACTAGAAATTACTTTATTCCCCTCTGGTACGCTATTTACTTCTGTCCATGTGTTATTTTCTCTCAGAGTATCTAGCTCAGTCTTCATAGCAATCTTCCACTCTTCCTTTTCTTCAGAGTCAAGCGCTTCCTCTAGAGTAGCTGGCTCTGTACCGATGGATAGAAGGTTTGTTTCGTAGTCATCTAGCCTTGATGGTTTCTTTATTGCTCTGCCTCTCCGTGAATGTGTTGATACTTGAGGTGTTTCTTCTGCCTCTTCTTCTTTTTCTGACTCTGATGTTTCTTCTGAATTTAGAATTTCCTCTGTTTGTACTTCTGTATTTTCATCAAGATCTGATAACTGTGTTACATCTTCTTCACCTTCCTCATTAAAACTGTGATATTCTTCTCTTATTTCATCCTCTTTATTATTTATTTCTTCTTTTAATAATAATGGGGTTATATTATTATGATCTTGAAAAGTATTACCTAGCTTTTGACTACTAAAATTGCCTTTCAGGAATGTTACCTCTCTTTTAATCAAAACATCATTTTTATGGGGAAAATAAATTCTAAAACCTTTTGTTGTTTCACTATAACCTACAAAGTATCCTATTTCAGCTTTGCTATCCCATTTTTTGCGATAATGATCTGGAATGTGTACACCTACCTTTGAACCAAATACTTTTAAATTATTTATATCATATAATCCCTTTTTATACCAGAGCTCATACGGAGTTACATTTTTAATCCTACTTTTACCAGTTCTGTTTATAACGTATACAGCTGTATTGACAGCTTCAGCCCATAGAGACTTATTTAAATTACTTGATAACAATATTGTTCTAGCCGCTTCAGTTATTGTACGCATTTCACGTTCTATGCAACCGTTTTGTTGGGGTGTGTACGGAGCACTATTTTGGTGTACAATACCTAAATGATTGAAGAGAGACTTCACCTCTTTGTTTATAAATTCTGAACCACAATCTGATCTTATTATTTCAATTTTATACTCTAAGTTTTTAGTAACAAAATTTAAAAAAGTTTTAATTTTATCAACTGTTTCAAACTTATTTTTCAGAAAATAAACCGTTCTATACTTTGAAAAGTCATCCTTTATGAGTAGATAATATCTTGATCCACCTAATGATATTGTTTCCATCGGTCCGCATAAATCCATATGTAGCCATTGACCGGGCCTATCTGCCCTATTTATACTTATAGGAAACGGTCTCTTATGTAACTTACCCAAAAGACATGGCTCACATGTTATTTCCTTTTGTTTACTAACACTGAAATCTATATCATATTTATTTAACATGTTTTTTACCTGTTCAATATCCTGGTGGCACATTTTTTCATGCCATTCAGATAAACTGTCACTTGATTTACCAACACAAGCATTTTGAATTTTATTAGACCTAAACTTCATTATAAACAAGTTATTTTTCCTATATGCTAGTGCACAAACATTTTTACTGTTATTTTTCCTCAAATAACACATTTTACTATTAATTGTTAAAACATAACCTCTATCTGTAGTTGAACTTGCTGAAAATAGATTCATCTTGATGCTGGGAACATGTAAAACGTTATTTAATGTTGTATTTATCCATTGTTTACCTGTAAATGCTTCTAAAGAAATAACTCCAATACCAACGGCTTGTATGATTTTGCCGTCTCCAATAACTATGGATCTAGGGCATTCTAGTTTTTTATAGTCTATAAACATATCATAATCATAACACATGTGCTCTGAAGCTCCACTATCCATTACCCAACAATTATCACTTTCTAATTGACTGTAAAACAATGATGATAGCTCGAACACAGAGAATGCATTGCCTTGTTTAATTTTGTTTACATCTTGACTTTTCTCGCTTTTATTTTTAAACCAACAATCTGAACTTTTATGATTATTCTTCTTACAGAACTTACAACTAGTATTATTAATTATTGTACCTCTACTTTTCGATTTGCACTCCTTTTTCAGATGTCCCACTTTTCCACACCGATAGCATTTTCTATTAGACTTGTGTACAAACGCAGATGACTCATCTTCTTTGTTTTTGGCTGAGGCGCGTTGCTCTTCGATCAGTAATCGCGCTGTTAACTGGTCCATGGTCCTTTTTTTCTGCTGGCACCGATTCCCACGCTGACACAAAGTGCTGAAATTGTGATGGCAGAGATGAAGTTATCTTTGTGATGGCCATAGTTTGACTCACTTCAGCGTTGAGATTCTTCAGTTTGCTCAGGAGAGACTCGAACCTTCCCAGGAACTCTGACACGGTTTCCCTTTCTTCAAATTTCATTGAAAAGAACTTCTGCTGAAGTATATGCACAGACAGCTCGCCTCGCTGTTCAAATATTGTATGTAGCTTATCCCAAATCTCTTTTGACGTCTTGCAGCTTAATATTTGTGGTATAACCTTTTCAGATATGCTCGTTACCAACATACCTTGTGCTTTCGAATCTTTCTGCATCCATTTCTCCTGATCCTCGTCGGCCTTGAACGTGCCTTCAACGACGTCTAAGAGACCCATAGCTCTTAGTAAAACGCGTATTTTGAAACACCACGCTGTCCAATTTTGTACACCTTGAAGCTGCTGAAAGCTCTGTCCAGAAGCCATATTTTCGACGGAATCCATCGCCCGTATTATTGTTGCTTTACCGCAATTACCAGATTTATCAGAATCTGAGCCGGCGACCGCCACACCTGGTCAGACAGCCCTGGCCGACGTATGTTTATGTAGCTACTTTACCGCAGCGTTTCTTGATAAAAAACCAATCCAGCACGATTATTAGGCCGTAAGTCTGTGTCTGGGCCCATAACCTTTTGAAATATCGTGTGGATTTATTGTTTAGTAAAAGACTTTCCGTACACACGTTGGATAATTTTATTATATTGACAGTTCAACAAACCATAGATTTACATCACAGACATTCATCTTGACATAAGAGTTCCACAGACTAAAATTCTCTTCACATATCGTCCGTTTTGGACGGACTTTCAAATAATATATTATTCATGTTTTTATTATTAAAAGTAACTCTATTTATAGAAGTCAAACCAGGGATGCAAAATCTATCAAAAAAATTAAAAAGTTCATTAGCGTTTTTTTCTGATAATGTTTCTATCTAAATACTGAAGCGACACACAGAGGTTACGGGGAAAGGAGGAACTAATATTTATGGTGCCTTATACACGTTCCACTCCTTTATGAGAAGGCGTTTTTTTACACGAAGAACCTTCTTTGCAGTCCGCTTACCTACTTATTAAATTATGTTACAAGGCTAATAGTGAAAACTTGTTGTGGATTATAAATTTTCAAGATTTTAGCTATTATTTCGCAATTAGTTAACTACTTACAATGATTGTACAAAAGATTAATTATTAAAGCTACTGTTAATTACCTACTACTTTTCAAATTTTAATTCATGCAATGCTTTTCAAAACAATATTTCTGAGTGTTGATCGTAAAAGTGTGCTGAAAATATAATATTTTCGAAAAAAAAAAATACGGAAATCACACATTTAGGTACTAATCTTTTTTTTGAGTTAAACTTAAATCTTTTTTTAATGAAAATCCTTGCATGTAGGTATAGTGTAAAATCTAAGGGGATATTATAACAAGATTGGACCAAGTCTACTCAAAAAGCTCGACATACCTAATAATATGTTATATGTATTTTAACTCTAATTCTGAGAGACTGACATAACCAACACATAAGGAGTGAAAGTATACTACTTTTATAATGTCTATTACTTAGTTACAACGTGGAATGCATAACAGATGGCATAGCAATGAGACTGGTCTCTAACACAGGACTATTCTTATCTAACTACATTCAGGCACTAATTGGGTCAAGGTGCCTCGCCTGCCCCAGGCCAGGGCGGAGGACCTCGAAGGATATTTCGACGGGTCAGCCTTTTACTGAATTGTTGCCGAAATGCTGGAGCAATTCTACACTTTGCATGATCGGTAGTGGTCTGCGTCACCGTCTCACCCACTAGGGCCGGTGTTTCTGTTAACATTATTATAAAGACTGCTGATCTTTTTTTTCATTTGATGTTTGGGTTTGCTCTTGACTCTTGACCAGGTTTTAGGTAACTAAGTCAAAGCTTACGATGGACTGAACTTACCCAGCAGAAGCCTGTTCACTCTAGTTTTGAAGACATTCGGGTTGTATTCGTTCTGTCTCCTGTATTTAAACAATTAATTGTGTACCTACTTGTGTACTACTTATTATTGACTCGTATTGCGTAAAAGAGTCCATTACTAATCTCTAGCTAAACTCAAAGGACTGTATGTCTGTCTTGCCCTAGGTTCATTTTGTAAAACACATGGACACCATTGCAATACCAGAATTAGACCCGCTGCGTGCTTGTCGAGTTACAATAAACACGTGAAATGATTTTTCACCCAGAGATCTTTAATTATTCTCTTCTCATTCTTATCTCTTTTCGATCGCTGTCAAAAAAACAGCCTGAAAAGTACCTTATGTTAAAAAAACCTCTAATTTTGTGACTAGAAACATACACAACACATGTAGTCCTATACAACACTTTTCATCTATATATATAAAAGGAGAACTGACTGACTGACATATCAACGTACAGCCGAAACTACTGGGGCTAGGAATGTGAAATTTTGCACACGGCTTCCTATTATAATGTAGGGGAGCACTAAGAAGGGGTTTTTGGAAATTTAACCTTTAAGGGTGTGAAAAGGGGGAATTAGGAAAGTACGTAACCCACGCGGACGAAGTCGCGGGAAAAGTGCTAGTCTAGAATATAATATACTAGCGACCCGCCCCAGCTCCGCAAGGGTGCAATCTCTACTATATTATGCATGTTATTTACATATAAACCTTCCTCTTGAATCACTCTATATATTTCAAAAAAACACATCGAAATCCGTTGCGTAGTTTTAAAGATAAGCATACATAGGGACAAACAGATACACAGTGGGAGGCGGCTTTGTTTTATCATATTATGTAGTGACACACAAGGGCCCCCATTCTCAAGATTCTCATCTCAACAAACAGGTTCTTAATCAATTACCGGCAATTATTGATAATAATGTCTGATGTGATGTAGATAAAGGTACATGTCTATTATGTATCTGGCCAATTAGTTAGAGGTGTTTGACCTACTTAGCGGTGCATTTTCGTCGACCTTCGCCGGTGCAGCGACTGCGCGAAGTACCGGACCTTTACCGCGCACCGCTCTCCGACACGCCTGCTTACTGCGCCACTATTGTTGTATAATTATTTTTCTTGTTATCTGAGTAATTGTAAACCATACAGTGTCAAACTACCAGATGTCAGACACAAATATCAATAGCACGGGCTTTAAGGTAGAGACATTATTCCTTTGGAGTTGAATGTCGTACAATCTCCATTTCATTACACTTACGGGAAATACCGTTAATTATCGCGTTAATGGACGTTTATACGAACATTTAAAGATTTATCGAGAAAATCAAAGGGACATACCGTTAGTGCAAAGAGAATTAAAACCACTGGTGGTGGCTATATTGTCATTGCGTTAGTGTGATCCAGCTATTAGAAACTTAACAAAGCCCCAAAGCCGCAAACCCCTCTTCGGCTAGAAGAACACCGCGTGGTTTTGAGTCAGGGAGTCTTACAGGATTAGGAGAACATTCATGAAGCGCGGCGTGAGCACTGCGGCCGCGCAGCTGCATGTCGCAATCACAAAGCTGTGTTAACGGTTTATAGAGAAATACCACTGCGCTGGCATGTCGCGGGTTCGAAACCTATAATAATATTATTGCCTTTTCAATACCTTTAATTTTCAATGGCTTTAGAGATACTTTCATTTCATTGACATCAGTAAGATAAATGGTTCTCCTTACTGATTTCGGTAACGGCGATCCTTTAAAAACTACTTTCTTGCTTTAAACACTATACAATTATTTTCGTAATTTTAATTTATTAGTTCCAATAGTCGTGAATAATATATTTTAATCGAATTAGTAACCATATTCTCAGAAAAATATTATTCAGTGGTCCAATACAATCGACCACCAAATCGTGGCTTCGTTCTTGCCTTACAGTCGGGCAAGCCAGGCGTGGCATCGTCCACCTTCGGGTGGCACGGACAGGGCGGGCCCGGGGGCGCTGGCGACGAGCTAGAGTGCACTCTGCCGCGGCAGAAGTATCCAAAGTCAGGTCGTGACACACAAACTTTATCCTTCATGCAGTCGTCGAACACTTTCTGTGTTCGGCGGCAGTGTCTCAAAGTATACTCGCCAGAGCTTTTGTCAACACAATTACAATATTGGTTGAATTCATGTAAGCATTCGTTCTTAATTCTGCGGAGAACGCTCATAGCACACCCTGTTACCTGTTTGCCGAGATGCAAGCATGCTCGTGGATCATTGTGCTCCTGGCGACAGAGCACGAACTCGTTGTTGACGTCCTCGCACAACTTTCCAATGAAAGGGGAAGCACTAATAAGAGCTGATGTCGATAAATTAACTTCATCTGTTTTCAAATCCTCAAATTCGGGAAGGGTCACATCATTGGTTATTACCATCTTGATCGGTGCTCGTTAAAACTTTAATATTTAAAAAACTGAGGAAGTTTAACAATATATTTTAGCAGTTTATTTATTTAAATTGACCAAGAATAATGAGTTTTCGAATAAATTATCACAAACAATAACTGACGAATAATGTTTTTGACAAGCAAAGGACCATCAAAGGACATTGATTTCTAGTTTGACGTTAAGTCAGTGTCAACGAAAAGGTCGAGGTGATAGATAGATACCACGGCCCCGGAACGCAAATAAGATGGAAGAGGATGATTTTTATAATCAAGCAGTCCCTTGCCTTCCGGAGAGAGAGAGTGAACCTAAATTATTTTTGCATATTTTATACATAAACCTGCTTATTTTGTGATAACATGAAAAAAGGAAAGACTAATTTAATAAGTGCATGTCAACAATAAGTGGTTAACAAAAAAAAAGTTGGTCTGTCCAATGTCGTCTTCAATAGCATTCGTAAGGTCCTTATTATTAATTACTGTGTTAATTCATTCCTCTTCAGTGGGTGGCCAATCAGTGGTGTGTCCTGCAGTGCGTACGAGCAGTGGCTGGCTGGACCTGTTTCCACTGCCATGCCAGAAGCATTCTGAGTGTCGAGTTATGAGCAACCAGCACCTCTGCTGCAAAGGCTTTTGCACGAAAGGTGTGAAACCATCAGGTGCACTCAAACAACAACAACAACGGTTGGTAATTGTAGTAAATATCACTAACTTCATGATATTTCCTGGGTAGTTATAACGTTTTCACGATTAATCACGCTTTGCACGTCTTCTGCTACATTACTACATATATACCTACACACACATTTTAAGTTCGGCAGGGTCATAGATTCACGAAACAAAATAGACACAAAAATCAGTGCCTAGTTCTCTTCTGATAACGTTGACGGGTTCATGTCAACCAAGTCAGCAAGTCAGCGCACCACGGACACGCCGCTATCGCGGCGGTAAGACCCCTCTTTGAGGAGTGGAGCATACGGTGCAGGACCGTCCCACTTGGGCAGAGCACCGCCGTGTCCTCACGACGGCGATAGGCGGAGACCTCTCGCGCCCGGCATCGGTCGAGGCCATGCTGTGGGGCGAGACGGAGTGGGAAGCGGTCGCCTCCTTCTGCGAAGGAGTCATGCTCGCGAAGGTGGAGGCGGGCCGCGTGAGGGAGAGGACAGCGTCCTCCGTCCATTCTAGCCGCAGTGGTAGACGCCCACGGCGGCGGAAGTCGGCAGACGATCTCCGGCCACCGTAGGAGCGGGCATGCGGGCGGCGAGTAATGGGCGACACGCTGTCCGACCATGGACCATGCCCGGGTCGACGGCGCGTTGTGTTCTACGCGCTTCAAGGAGTGTCAGCATAGTGACGGGGACCACTGTGGCCTCCACAGGGGGCCCCGTCACTATGCTGACAGTCAAAGGCAAAAGGCGAGGGCAAAGCCTGCCGGGGTCGCGGGTCTCGAGGTGTGCTCTATTTGCAAAGCAACGCACTCTCGTTCACAATCCACGTTGTGATGGCTGCCGTACAGAAGTCCGGCTTCGAAACTCCTAACCACAAAAAAAAAATTTAATATATATATTTTTTTTTTGTGGTTAGGAGTTCAAACCTCTTCCTTTTCATTCCGCGAACTTTTTGACCTCCCCTCGTACCTATAAGGCACAGAACACGTCGTTAGTACGCAAGACCGACTCACGCTTGGCCACCGCAGTTATTTTGCACTACTTCGTTTTTTTTTGTAAGGTTAATTATTTCTATCTCCATACTCGAGTAGCTTTCTAGGACGTTAGGAAATTTAAAATATTTATTTCATGCACATAATTTGCATTTATTATTAAAATATAAACTTGAATCAGCGGTTGTAAAATTTGTAATTCATACCTACTTCTAGTTGATATTATTATGATGTTATTAACAATTTTAAATAAATCGGTTGATTATGATAATGAGCATACGCAATTAAATTTACAAATAAGTGCTGCACAATAGATCTTTATGCAGACCTAGGTTTACTAATCCATAGAGGCATAAATTTAATATCACAACCACAGCTGCTTTCCTGTTTTAAAATCTACCCTATGTGTGTTTTCGTTGGTCGACTGTACGAATTACCGTGACCCCGGAACATAAAGGGCTATTGAAGGACACCGTGGATTTTAGTCAGTACGAGTCTGACAGTCCCTCCCGCTCCGCCCTGGGTGGGAGGACTCATTTGATGATAAAATCATTTCATCTCACTCATTTGATGACTCAACTCATTTGTAAATTGTAAATCGTTTACCACGTTAAAAAAAATGTGTATGATCGATCAACAAAAGAGATATGGATCCAGACAGCAAGTTTTTCCTGTATGAAAAATACGTGCACATAATGTGCTGTATGTCCCCCTTTGGCCTCTCTGGTTGCCAACCATGCAGTGATTGTATGCTACATACAGTCAAAAAAGTTGATATGCAGACACAATACAATTTATAACACAACTAAGACTATCCATTAATTGTCAAGCAAGAGGCACATCTGTGAATATATATTTTTTAGTGTTGCCCTGCTCTAGGCAAATTAAATAAATTTCTCCTGTGTTGTGGGTGCGTCTACAAATATTGAAACTCGCATACCTAAACACCCAATCCCGAAATAACTATTTGTAGGTTTTACAAATATTTGCTCCGTGTGGGAATCGATTCCGTGTCACGCTGCGCAATCAATCAAAAAATAAAAATAAAAAATCGCAAAAATCCAATCGCTCAGCCACAGCGCCAACCGTGCCGTCAAAACAATGTTTATTACAGCTCTGCTTAATTGTGGCTTGCTAAATCATATTTTACTTATGTATTTTAACTTATAGACGGAGGTGATGTAGCTTGCGTTCAGAACTTTCGTAAAACATTTGGAATAATTCGTAGTACTCGCATCTAAGTAGTAACTCTTCCATAGAAATATAAAAAATAAAACTCTTCGATACGATCTGCATTCACTTTACATTATATATTGATACACCAACCAACATCGCTTTTACGCAATGTAGAAATAAAAATGACTTCATTGATCATATTAGTAATCATCATCATTTCACCAACGACTGCCATTGCTGAATCACATCATTAAAACTATATTATGCAGCATATTTCAAAGATAGAAGAAATCAGCTTAACTTAAGGTCAATTCACACCGAGACGCTACGCTGCGCGCACGTTTAAATACATAGTAACTCAAAATCTAATTTTATTAACTAGACGAAAATATACCTACACAGTATCGTCCCGTAGCGTCGCGTCATGTGTCGGTGTGAACTGACCCTTAAAACACTTAACAGCTTTACAATGTTTATACCTAGACAAGCTTTTCATGCTGTGTAATCAATGGGCTATTTACAGCTATTGTCTACACCATTATCCACTCAACATCATCATATCATATAAGTAGCATCCATGGTGGTTTCCATTGTAGAATGACCCAGATTACGGCTAGCGTAGCGGCGCTGAGTAGCACAAGCCCGAGCACAAGCACTAGCACCACAAGTAGCACAACGACCACCACCACTACAACGACCACCACTACATCTGCTCCGAGTACCACCAGCTCGACGACCACCACCACCACCACGACGCCGCGCCCGACCACCACGACCACCACCGAACCGCCGCGCCCGTTCCTGCAGCTATTGCCCCTGCAGATACCGCAAGCTACTACGCAAGTTAGCGCTCCAGTCAAAACCAGTGAGTATTGTGTGTGTACGTTGTTATATATACCAAACCAGCTATGCTATTGTCTATTCGTCAGGCCTGTTGGTCAAGTGGTTATAGTGACCCTGACTGCTATGCCGGAGGTCGTGGGTTCGATTCCCACCCAGGACAAATGTTTGTGTGATGAGCACGATCATTTGTTCTGTGTCTGGGTGTAATTTATCTATAATATGTATGTATTTAGAAGTATACATATAAGTATGTTTATCAGTTGTCTAGTACCCATAACACAAGCTCTGCTTAGCTTGGGACTAGATGGCGTTGTGTAAAAGTTGTGGAATATTTATTTATTTATTTATTATAAGAAATCACATCCCTGGACTCTACGATGTGCTCTTCGACGTTCGCTTTGAGAGCGTCCAATCGCGAATCGCTCACCATTTACGCCGTACGATTGGATAGTGTCGCTGTCAGTAGCTTAGAGCATTCACAGCAAACTTTATTCCCAGGCGTGGTGTGAGCGCTGCGGCCGCGCCGTCACAAGGCTGTGTTTATAGAGAATAGCACTGCTGTGTGTTGGTTACAGTGTGAATGATACTAGGTGGACACCCCTTAAATGATCTGAGTAAATGTATAAATATATGCATGTGAAAGTTATATTTTGTAGTAGGCACCTACTAGTGATGATACCATATATTTTAACAACTTTTTACTTATACTTCTAATACTGTAAAGTTTTGTAGGTAGGTACATACTTACCTGATTGAACATTGAAGACACGCACATCCGAATTGTGGATTATGCAACTAGGTAATGATTGTTAATTTAGTTATTAAAATCAATAGAGACGATTGACTTGCTTCAATAAAATTAGCTTTGTCGTGAAAATCCAAGCAAACGATCAAGGCTGTATTGTTCTTGAAAATATAGGACGTGACCATTTATTTTTGTACTCTTGTGCAATTAAACCTTTGTAACTTTCAGGTGAAGTTGAAGCAGCAACAGATAACATTTATTGTGTAGACAAAAAACTATAACTAGGTAAAACTATAACTAGGTATCAGTGTATCACTTTCGGAAAGAGGAAACGATCGAACAACCATATTGACTCACTAGTATACCTACCTACATGTGCCTAATACCTAATAGAGATCGTGTCTGGTGCGTTTTTTCAAACATGTAGTAACCATCAGTTTTACAATAAAAAAAAAACTTAAATAAAAACCATCTTACAGGTAACAAACAGGTTGACATGACTTAGTTCTGTACTAAATCCAACTTTAGGTTTGATAAACCAAAAGCTATTGAATAGAAAATATTAATGCCACTTCTACCACTCCAATCATAAGTAACTAAGGCATTTGATAATGAACTAGACTCATAATATTGTTCTTAGGCAATACCATAACTGCTGACGTAACTTACTCACGCAACTCTGAATCCGTTTACGGGTATAACGTCGATTACTCGAGTGCAGGCAAGACGCAGAAACTGGTGTGTCCGAAACCTGGACAAGCACCTGTGTTGCTGTTCCCGATCCCGTGCCAGAAAAACTCACAATGCCGAGCGACCAGTGGGCCCGACCAAGTGTGCTGTGAGGGACGCTGCGTGAAAGGTGTTCCGGCGCCACGGCCTACCTCGGCTCCCAAAACCCACCAACGTATGTTTTTTTGTACCTATAACTACTTTAAGTAATAAACATACTGCGAATTACGTAAATCAGACCGGTTTAGAAGTTGACCTGAGAAAAATGAATGTGCTATAGGCTATAGCAAGTTGCACTGCGGTGTTGCACGTATTGAAGGCGTTTACGAGACAGTACGTTTATGCCGCAAATAAGAAAGGTACTTATTAAAATAAGGTCTACTTGGCGGCCTGTTATAACAGCTTATGACTGACTATTAACGTTGCGGTTTAGTACTTCTAACTTCCTTTGTGGCTATATCATGATGCTTATGAAAGATAGTAAATCGTGTAGGTAGACGACCTCACATCACAGTTTTTGATTGATTCCCACGAGTGAAACTACAGTTTATCTTTCATATATTTTCAACGTTATACTTTAGGGAGCTCGGTGTTATTATCATAGTCCGGAGTAGGTAGATTGCTTTGGGGTCAATAACCTGAAACTTATATATTAATATGGTCATGCCGTCATGCCTCCGGAATTCCGGGATTAAAAAATCCCGTAAGTACTATAATGAAAACCCGGGAAAAGGGATTATACATGTTATGATTTCTATGACAGTTCGTGACAAAAGTAAGTACAATCGACAAAATTGAATCATGATGAATATAAACTTATATTCTTACAGACATTCAAATACAATTAAATCCACATTGACGAAAACATACATACATATCCATTGGTAACGACCTTTGTTATTTTGACCGATTCAAATGATTTATTGTCAAAATGGGTCGTGATTCAACTTTGCCGATTGTACATAGAATCAATCTACGTACTCTGGGCTATGGTTATTATAGTCTTCGATCAAGATCGCAGTAGCAGAAGTAAGCACTTCGCCCCTATAATGGATTTTATTATTTATTTAAAACTTGGGGCGCCCGTGTGATCTCTAGATAGGTATGTCGGGCGTACAGGCGGTAGGTTCAAATTGATAATACTACTTAAATTCGTAGGAATATGAATATTTTTTTTATACCTGGTGTGTAAATCTCATGAATAAGTGCTATTTGCCTGTGCTTGTTGCCCAGTTGTCTCTGCTTATTTTTTAGTAAAAAATAAGTAGAGACAAGGCATTTTATGTTATGGCTCCTTTTGATCATAAACGTTTTTACCCTAGACCCATCTCTACTTAAGGCCTTTTATTAAGACCAAAAATCCTGAGGAGAAAGCCCAGACAAAAGGCATTTATTCAGCACACTCAAATGTCCAACGAGGCCCATCTCTTGGTCTCGCAACATTCTAACATTGTGACTTGATAACAAAGTTCACCTCCTCAGTGAAGATACTCTTTCAGAACAATATTATACGTAGTGATTAGCTAGTTAATAATTCAACACCACGATCTTTGCAGCTTTACTGGGTGTTATTCCTCGTGAGTGTCCCTCGGCACCGCTCGGCGAGCTATTGTTTGAAGTTCAAACATGCAAGGCTGATTCGGATTGCTGGCCGCGGATCTGCTGTCCTGATGGCACACGCTCCTACTGCCGTACTGCTCGAGCTCGACTCGATCTGGTGCCAGTCGCAAACCAAATTGACGGACGTAAGTATACATTTGTTGGCGATAGATAATTTCATAAAGGGCTATAATATAGGGTATATTCTAGTCAAAATTTGTGAAAGGAACGAAATCAGAAAAGCACACTTTTCTATTCCTCCCCTCTACAAACCTGTAGGTATCCAACAACAAAAATATTCATTTAAGTCTCCTATCATATTTTTCTATGTTTCAGCTGTGCGGATGTTGGAGCAGTATCTACAGTGCACACCTCCTCCTCAATACGACCTGTTCCCTCAGAAGTGCAGTTCCAGTGTGGACTGCTTCCCCAACTTGTGCTGTGCAGAGGGTGGGAAGAAGCACTGCAGACCCCCACAGCGCAGCCTACTAGCATTGCTAGCTGGAGTTGGACAGGTATAAAACAGGGTAAACTTACAGCTTATGTATGTATTTATTTGATTAACTAATCAAACAAACTGTCCATATCCACTTACTATTCCTGTATTTATTTTCAGAGAGTTGGATCTACATTGGGCAACCTGCGGCAAGTGCAAGAGAATGCAAATAAATCATAGACTATAATTTTTATTTATTGTGTGATTTTAGAAGTTAGTTATTTTATATTTTTGTACAGTTTTATTAAAATAAATCTTTAAACAGTTTCCATTTTGTTTCAATTATTATAATCTGTTTTTTTTTTAAACATATAAATAATAAGTAGATGATTGAAATTATGTACCTAAACATGTTGATGATGAACATGTTAATTGATAATTTAGTGTATTCATATTGCAAGAATTTGCATTTACTTTACATGAGTTTCTTAACTATGAACCTATGTATGCAGTATCAGGAATGAAGTTTGTTTTAAATTAAAACAAAGTTACTTTTTTTAACTTACAAGTTTATTAGCTAAACATTTTAATCAAGCTGAAACAAAAGAAACAAATATGTTAATTATGGATTTTAGAGGCGGGATAATATTAAAATGATACAAAAATTAACATTGAACACTGACAAGCAGATAATCATAACTGCAGTCATGCTTCAAACTGTTTCATGTGTTCAAATTGTTTCAATTTTTATTTATAGTCTGTATATAATTAATAAATATGTTATATAGAAAAAGATAATTAAAGAAATAGAATGAGAACATGATTTATATAATTTGAACAAAAAATTATTTGTCTTTGCGGGAATTGAAACCACAGCAAGCAGTGCAGCAGCCAATCAATATCTCACTGCATTACTACTACTATTCTGACATGCATCATAATGTTGCTATGAACTGTTTCTTTTCTGATAGCACAATGACAAGATTTATAGGTAATTTAAGTATAATGCAGAGCTAACAGAATTGACCTTCCAGGTAGATTAAGATAGTGACTAAATCAGGTTCAATTCAATGAGGGAAAGTTTTGGTCAGCAGGTTATCTTTGCTTGGGCATAATAATTGGGGGTCCAATCCCTATACATTTATGTAGTAGTTCTAAGAATAACCTAATCGTAGGAGCATAATATTAGAGTGTCAATATTCGTAATCTCAACAATCGTGAGTCTATTTGAAATGGGTACATACCTTCTTGAAACCAATGTCGTGAGCGTATTCTCTGAAGCACTGTCTGCAGATGTTCAGACCGTACTTGCGGATGAGACCGTGTCTGTTGGAGCAGGCGCGGCTGAAACATGCAAAGCATCACTTCAAACACGTGTTCTAACCAAGAACATTTTCCATGTCAAAACACATCGTAAATTCATACCATGAGCGGGAGCCCTGGCCGTATCGGCGAGGATGAGAATACCAAATGTTAGCGTGACCCATTGTGCAAATTATTTAATTTTTGCGCTGCACCGCAGTAAGGAACACGTCCAAAATGGCGGATTCTTCACAATAAAAGAACGAACTTTTTAATCTGTGGTTTCCTTTCCAAATTGACAGTTGACACTTATTACTAAGTTGGATACCAAGGCATTTTGCAACGGCGACATACAAAAGTCAGAGCTGGGTTGCGTTGTCCTATTTCATAATTAGGGACACCACACTGGGATGCATACTGACGCGTGGATACTAGAAATGTGTATCTTTGTCAATTCGTCTAGATAATAGGTAATTCCTGTCGCTCTATTGAAAAGTGCGCGCAGCGTTGAACATTGGTGTGTATTGTGTATTGACCCTAACTTGAGTTCACATTAGTGTGTCCGACTCCTTTTGTCTTTTAATTGCCTCCTAAATGGGGCAATTCAACACAAAAATATTTTATCCATTCGAACCTGAAGTTCCTGAGATTAGCGAATTTCATTCATGTTGTACAGAAGACAGAACAGAAGGTGGCGTTTGTCTGTATTTAATTTGTACTTTGACACTTCCTAATTCCATGCTTAAATTCTGTGACGTCCTTGACATTGACGTGTTCAAAATTAAGTTGATAGTGATGATACTTTCGATTATTATAAATCGATTGGAAAATATTGCATTGAAATAATTATCAATCGACTTGAAAAAAAAACAGCTAAAACTGGTGAACATCAGTAAATACTAGTAAGTGTAGTTGATGAGAGCTGGTGCTTAGAATGGATTATGTATGCATTCTGCCTAAATTAAATAATATTGAAAGCGTTAAAAACGCGGAAGAAAGAAAGAAAATGAGAATAAGGGTTCACAAGGTGTTTTAATTTTTGTACGACAGAATCCTGCTCCAAGTGGTAAAAGAAGGACAAGATTATTCTGCATAATATTATGTTATACGAAGAAGAAGTCGACCAATTTTTACCCGACTACGGCAAAGTTAAAAGGAGGGTTATGATTTTGACCGGTATGTATGTATGTATGTATGTTTGTTTGTTCCCTCATAACTTCTAAACTACTTATCATTACATGACAAATGAGGTCTCGCTAGAAGCGTCTCAGCTGTCCGCTGGTTATAGGGTACTGACGTGTCACCAAATCCAATATGGCGCCCTCTAGGGGACGTAAAGTCGTAACCGAAAAAAAATATTTTCGTGAAGTATCGACATGGGTATCAAATTAAAGGGCTTGATGAGCACATTTAAAATATATAAACATGATATAGCTTTTACTAGCTTATTTTCTGTTTCTAACAGTGTCAACATGTGTATCAAATGATAAATTTTAAATTCACAACTCAGAAACTATACATATAACATAAATTACTTACTTCAAATAATATAACCCCAAAATAGTGCAAATAAAAAATAAGTTAAAAATAACTAAAACGAAAAAATCAACCACCTATCCAATAAAGGTTGTGTGAAACAACCGCAGGTGGCATACGACCACGGGTTTTTCTTGTTTTATACTTTTCAGTGCGCGATTTTTTCGTAGTCGGGTTTTAGTTATTTTTAACTTATTTTTTATTTTAGACCAAGTTTTAAGACCAATCGGTTGAGTTGGTACTTATTATTCGAGTCTGAATGAACTTATCGATTCAACATGAATTCGAGCATTCAATCGAGTCTTCGACACTTCTCTAGTAAGTACTAAGTAGCGGTTCTACGGTTGTCGTATATTAGTTGACGATTTATTTACGAATGGACTATCAAATTTGAAGCTTTCAAGTGATTTATCGTAAGTAAATATTACAATATCATCTTATCTAAGGTACATTTTTAGTACCAAACATTCGCGACTAGCTAATCTAAGACTAATATCTAATGCTTTTTCAAACGGTATTCGGTTTGTCAAAAGACTGTTGACATTGCTCGTCCTTTTCTAAAATCAACTTATTCCAATAGTTCAGAGTTATTTTAATCTTTAAATGGACTTTTAAAAACGTCCTTATACATTTGCACATATTATGCATTTACTTTAAGTTTACTACTACTGCCACGTAGACATATACATTCACATGTTGGCGTTTTTTTTTGTCATACTATTTAAAACAATATTAAATGATTAATTTTTCGAGTTAGGCAAATGCCCTAAGACGACCCACTGACCAAAAGAAAGCGTCCGCTACTACATAAATTCTTAATCCTAATAATTTGTAATGAATATATTATTTTAAGTTATTGTATGTGCCATGATAAAATTATTTATCCCATTAATATAAACTCGGATTTTAGGTAGGTACAAATACAAAAAAATAATGTGTGACTCATGTATTTAAAATTCAGAATTTGGCTGTAGTGTTGTAGAATGGAGTGTGAATTGGTATAACACTGTTCTTACACTTTTCACCCCAGTAACCTATTTAAGTTATTACCAAATCTTTCAGTATTAACAATACCAATTTTTCTGTTTTCAGTTCAGTCTTAAGTTCTATTTAAATTTTCGATTGCCAAGATATCCTTTCAAAAAGTTCCTTGAAAATTATGCTGAACTAGCTGTTGCCAGCGGTTTCACCCGCTACAACTTGAAAACTATCGCACGGGAAAATCGGATAAAAACTATCCCATTTGTTAATCCAGATGATAAACTATCTGTGTACCAAATTTCATCCAAATCGGTTCAGTAGTTTTTGTGTGAAAGAGTAACAAACATACATCCTCACAAACTTTCGCATTTATAATATTAGTAGGATTCTTAACACAATGCAATAATAATTGTTAAATATTTTTTTCCATTCACAGCCTCATTTTGTTTTTACAGGTCCTGCCTTCAAAATGGGGTTCATAATTAATGCAGTAAAGAGGATAATAAAGACAGTCATAAAGCTGTCTTTGTATTTGGCCTTGATTGCCACCATAATTGTTTTATTACCTAATTTGCCACCATACACAAAATTTACAAGCATTAAGTAAGTAAAACATATCTGATTATTATATGACACTTGTTTGAACAATATTCTTCAATTTTTCCATGTGAATCTTTTATGTGTTCAACTAATTGCCATTTTTAGTGTATCACCAGTACAACCAAGAGTTGGTCCTCTAGCTCTAAATAGTGTCTTAAACAATGCTGAGAGAGCATACAAAGGAAAACTGTTAGGACCTGAAGCTTTCCAAGTGTATAAAGGTGAACTGTACACCAGTCTTGCAACAGGAGAAATAGTAAAACTGTCTCCTGAAGGTCATGTCACATTTGTGACTACAGTTGGACAACCCTGCAGTAAGTTGTTTCATTTCTTAATCAAAATACTTGTTTTGTTACTTTATCAAACATTCAGAAAATAACTAGGTTAAGTAGCAAATTCTAATGAAATAAATGTATAATATGTATTCTAAATAATAAGTATGGTACATGGTAGAGACAACATACCTTTAAGACATCAAAATGACACTCATATATTTTTAGTTTACGTTCTGTCCATTGTATACAAATGTTTGACCAAAGGTTCAACATCAATGTATTGCATGCATAATATTTAGATAAATATTAATGACTCTAAGTTTTCCAACAATTTTTTTTTTTATAATTTTAAAGTCAATATCTTTTTGGAACAGTCAATGTTAATTATATTTATTTTAGGTGGACTTTTGCATGAGCACATTTGTGGTAGACCTCTAGGGATTGAAATAGATGAAAAAGATCACTCCTTATATGTGGCTGATGCTTACTATGGCATCTGGAAGGTAAACTTAAAGACAAACAAGAAGCAGTTGCTTGTCTCGCCCAGAGTGGAGATTGAGAAACGTCAACCTAAACTGTTCAACTGTATTGCATTGGCCAAGAATGGAGACTTGTACTGGACGGACTCTTCCAGTGACTTCCACTTGAAGGATGGCGCAATAGCCTTCATGACTGATCCTTCAGGAAGGTAATACCTGTTACTATTTTCGTCAATACAATATTGTAAAATGCTTAATATTCATTTCGGTGTAATTAAATTGTTTTCTATTTAATACTTTTCATAACCAATGTAAACTGACTAACTTCCCATGTATGGGAAGACCCTACAAAGCAAGGTCTTGTTATACTGGATATGTATGGCTTGATACTCAATACTCAATTCGTTTATTGCATTCCACAATGTAAAATTAGGTGGTAGGTACATAAAGATACATACAATAGTTTTGGAGCATTGTGGGCCCTGTCGGGCATAACAACATAAAAATTAGGAGGAGGGCTATTATAAATATTTGTTTACAACTTCTGATTGGTTGCTACATCAAATTATTTACTGTATCACACTGATAATATTGTGTTTCAAATATTATTCTTTCTATTTTTAGATTGTTCCATTATAATGCTGCCAAGAACCAAAGTAAAGTTCTTCTCGATAATCTATGGTTTCCAAATGGTGTAGTTGTATCTCCTAACAATGACTTTGTAGTGGTCTCGGAAAGTTCCCGTGCCAGAATCATGAAATATTATATCAATGGACCTAAAAAAGGACAATCAGAAGTTTTCGTTGACGGTTTGCCAGGTAATTTATAATACTTAAAATATTTTTTTAATTTCTTATTATAATTTCAATTTCACTAGGTTGGTGTATTCATCCAAACAAAAAATCAAACTTCAGCTTCATAATATTAGTACCTATAGATTAAAATACAGCAGTTCTTATCAATATACTTTATTGATTAGATAAAATTTTAATAATACATTCTATAAATGCTTTCATATCCAAATTCAGAGATATTAAATAATTTCTTAATCATGTACACTTGCAACATTCCCACAAGAAACATTAAGGTTATCTGGAAGCTCGACCACATGTCTACGATAAATGTGTCTTCGAAAGCCATGTAACTGTCGCGCGACTTGCTCGCAGCATAAATGTTAAGTAAACGTCGAGACTTTACCACGTGCCCTAACGTCGCAGATAGAGAATCTGCAATTGCAGCCACTTTCACTGTATATGTTTGGCCGTTTTCATCGATTCCCTCCCACCTCAGCACTGTTTCTTCATCACCACCGGCATCCTCCATTCCCGGTTTAATTTCACTTGTTGAATCATTGTCTTCTAGAAGGATATACATAAATACGAGTTTGGAGTTTAATACACTGTATGTGTTATCCATGCAAAAAGCATAATCTCCATCCACTTCAAGATTCAAAATAACTGAATTTTCTGCATGTTTAAAATATCTCACAAGTGTAACTTGATTTGGGTCTATTGCTTCGAAGGAAATGTCCAGATCTCCGTGCTGCCCGTCCAACACCTGGAAGTAGGTTTCCAGCATCTGCCCAGCTTTCCCTGTTTCAAAGATGCACGTCCGTTCTCCGGGGTCTATTCTAAAGCTGATAGCACTCAAGTAAATTTTTTGTCCATAGCAGTTAATGCTAAATATCGTCGTAGCCAAAAATAAAATAGTTTTAAAGTACATTACTACGACGACTATCAATACCTAAGTTACTGTTAAAACTAACGAATACGGAAGATAATTTAGGTACATTTATTTCATCATTATTGAAACAAGTGTTTTATAATGTGGTCTCCCGGGCCCCATTGCGCGCTGAGCGTTTCATTGTGTAGAAATGACGCGTTTTGTCCACGTGTTCACGCAGGTGTTCCTGACAACTCGCGCGTGCTGCCAGACGGTTCTGGCCTGATGGTGGCGCTGTACAACGTATTCGAGGAAAACCGCCCACCCCTCCCACAGCTGCTGGCTGCTACGCCAGTCATCAGGAAGCTTGTTGCGCGTCTACACAGACTCGTTGAAATACCTTTCGAATATCTCAATACCATTTACCCACATATTGTGTTTGAAGAGATTGTATACTTTGTAAGTACAGTTTTATTTGCCAATCAGTAGCCCTATCATGACTTTTCCCTTTTTTGTGACGTATACTGGAACTTTGACGTTAATTTGAAGGAAAAAATTTGTTCCTCATTTGCACACTAGAGGTGCTGTTTAATTTTTCCATACAATTTATGCAGCAAATACTTCAGATAAACTGTAAATAAAATACAGAAATCTTGTGTTAGTATGGGTTTAATGTTTTCTTATTGAAGAAACGAAAAAGAAAGAAGAAAAGAATCAACAAAGTTGCTGGCTAATACATATAGTTTTTTGGTCGGTTCCAATACTATTAAGATCGGAAAAAAAGTAAAACCCATAATTTTAATTAAAAATCAATTTTGAGGTGTAATTTTGCAAAAGTAGCGAGAGACCTATAAGAAAGCTTCCAAATATTATTAAATTTAAATGTCATTATTTATTCCCTTTAATTTTAATGATTAAATGCCACCCTAACTGATGAGAGTTTGTTTGCACCTTATAATATGTATTTCATTCAGCTATGTTCAACTTGTTTACAGATTGGTCACTTCAAGAGTCTATCTGGCTTAACTCCAGCCTTGTCTGGAGTACTGCAACTGGATTGGGATGGAAACATTGTTGCTGGATATTACAACACAGACAAAAGTTTAGGCCACATCAGCGATGCTATTGTTTTCAATGGCAAACTATATACAGGCAGCCCACATCAACAAGATTTCGTCGGAACTGTACCTGCTCCTCCTCTTTTGAAAAAGGCATTTGAATCATCAAAAAAATCTGAAGCTCCTAAGGTTGAGAAGAGTGCACAAAACCCTAAACCCGTCCAACAAACACCTACCAAGAAGACTGAAGAAAAAGGTAAGGTAGAAGAAAAGCCAAAGGTAGAAACGAAACCTAAAGTTGTGGAAAAACCGAAGGTGGAAACCAAACCTAAAATTGAGGAAAAACCGAAGGTCGAAACTAAACCTAAAATTGAGGAAAAACCGAAGGTCGAAACTAAACCTAAAGTTCAGGAAAAACCGAAGTTCGAAACTAAACCTAAAGTTGAGGAAAAACCGAAGGTCGAAACTAAACCTAAAGTTGAGGAAAAACCTAAAACGGCTACTAAGCCAGTGGAAGAGAAAGAAGCACCAAAAGTAACTAAACCAGCGGCAGCGGCACAGAAGCCTGCGCAACAATCCAAGCCTGTCGCTACAAAGCCCAGCGCACCATCGCCACCTAAGCCTACACCCGCTCCAGTAAAACCAGAACCTGCAAGAGCGCCAACGCAAACTGAACGGAAAGCGACTACTTCTAAACCTGAAGTAAAAACAACACCTCCTCCAAAACCAGCTGAGAAATCAACACCTCAACCACCCAAGAAACAAACAACAGCAGAAACTAAAAACACGCCCAAAAAAGTGGAGCCAGCAATCAAACAAGATGCTCCTAAAACTGCTGAAATTAAACCCAAACCAATAAAGGAGGAAATCCCATCAGATACTGCCAAGCCGACCAAGGAAACATTAAAAGTGATTAAAAGAGATGGCCCAGCTGAGATCCCTGTGCCTAATCAGTAAGTCGACATGGTTGTGGTTGTATTCAATTTAGTAGTTAAAGATCTCTTTCTCTTGAAGGAACAAATGAAGAGAAACAAACATTGGTTGTAGGTATTAATATTTTGTTGAATAATTTGATAGCATCTACAAGCTGCATTTAGTTGCTCGTGATTATTAGTAGTATGTTTGTTTGAAGGTCATTCCAATTTCATTCCTTTTGTAGTCTAAAATACACCCCATAGAAAAAAATAGAATCTTGGCAATGTAGTAAAGTAGATAGAGATGACTATTTTATTTTTCTTAGAAATTTAAAAGTTCTTAGATAGTATAAGTGTGGGGTCAGAAGGAAACTTTACCAACAATATGTACAATCTACAGACGTCAGACCGTCACAATCCGTCAAATTTCGTTAGTGAATTTTCAACTTTATCGCTTTACTAGAAGGTTCCTGTTTGATTGGGAATTTTTACAGATTGTGGTAGGTTGGATGTGCTGGCGTCTGTACTTACTTTTTTTTTAATGGCTTGTTTTGTATTATTATTACACTTTTATTAGTATGCTTACACTCTTAGTGACCCAGACTTATGGTATAATTGCGAAATTCACACGACAGCATAGGTGAATAGTATTTGCACATTTCATTCCAATTTTTAAAATATGTAGTTATAGTTATATAATAAAGGTAAGGTAAGGTATACTCATTTTCGCGTAAAGTTAGATTCCATCCTTTTATTTATTTTGATTGTGATATAAGTACGAGTTTAGTTTAAATTTATCAAATTGGACCAATTTATAAATTATACACACAAAAATATATATATGTTAAGAACATCACACTTTGTTTCATAAAAATACTTTTTAATTGTGTTGAAACTGTTGTTAAAAATAATAATTTAGAAATTATTGTTTTAGTGCAAATCATTGTACCTATCATACTGCCGTGCTAAGTCAAAAAGCTTTATATCAATAATTCTCGTTTCACCTAATATTATTTTGTTAATAATAACATCTACTTTTAAATACACGTTTTCTCTAAACACATTTGTTGAGTAATCCCGCTTTTTGTGCTAAGAGGGCAGTATGGTCACCTCACTCGTTACATAATTATGCTATTTTTATCTATTTGTTACTCAGATAGTTACCAGTCACCAATTAGTGCAATAATTTGAATGTTTTGGATGTTTATTAATTATTTAAAGATTAGTAGATCATTTAAAGCCAGGAAATACTGATCTTACTATTGGGAATACTGCCACAACCCGAATGATAGGTTGCGACGATTTCCAAGTACAGTTATGTACACAAGTTACATACGAAAGTTTCCCAGGCGGGGTCACCGTGTTTTACCGTTGCAGCTAAATGATACAGCAACATGTTTAACATAGTAACAAGTACACATACAATGTTTCATCCAAAATATATAATTATTATATAACAGCAATATTTGTCGTGTAAGCAATATATAAAGTATATTTTTATTACATAATGTACATTTCTATATTAAACCGTTTTAAATTTAATGTTTTTTTTTTAAATGTATGTATTATTAGAAGTACATAATATTCTAGTGACACTCCCAAAATTAGAGAGGCACGCGGCCACACGTAAAATCTAAACAAATCATAGAGGCTATACTTTACTTTCTACGGTTCCGTTTGAGGTAGAAAAGAAAAATCGGAAACCCTATTGGATCAGTTTATTGTCGATCTGTCAACACCCTTTTTCTCTTGAACGTGTGGAGGCTTATCAACCTGAAATTAATATCAAATACTCGGGTAATAAAATTAAACTTCTAAGTCAACGCAAACAAAAGTTACGGCTGTTTTTGTCGTATATTTTGTCGGTCGCGGTGTAATCAAAACCTAAAGGGTACTTCCCGTATTGATAATAAGGCTGCGGTTCGACTGAGGACGGTGCAGAGCGAAGACGAGCTGTGCCGCGATTCACCAATCACATGGCTGGCCACGTGACACATGTGTATTCAAGTCATGTGATTGGTGAATCGCGGCACAGCTCTTCTCCACTCCGCCCCAGTGGAACCGCAGCCTAATGACGGGGCCCCGCCTTAGAAGGCTAAAGCCTGCCGCAGGACTAACGAATTACCGTGAACCCGGAACGTATATGGCGAACGTATACGTATACGGCTATCGAAGTACACCGTGGATTTTAATCAGTACAAGCCTGACAGTCCGCCCTGCCCTGGGTGGGAGTCCTCCCACCCAGGGCAGCCGGAAACGCCGTGGCGAATCTCCGATGCCTCGAAAAGTTAAGGTGCTGAGGGAAGAGCTCCGGCGTGACCTCATGGCGGTATAAATGGTGCGTCTGGCACAACTAAGGAACGGGCACGTCGCAATCGCGGCGGTAAGACTGAGGGGTCTTAACGGGGGATTTTCTACTTTATACGTCGCACGTCTGCAAGCTGGCAAACAGATTGCTTGCCCGGGTCGCGAGACTGTCTAAACACAGGGTACTAGAGCCCTAGAACACAGAGGGTAAGGGTAACCGAAGGAACTGGGTGGTTTGTGGTCAGGTGTGCTTTGATTCGTTGATATTCAAAGGAAATAATATGGCATGACAAGGTAGGACTTATTCATTTATTTATTTAAATTACTTGTAACGGGGGTAGATAGTCAACATGATTAAACGTACCTATTCTTTGCAGAGAATTAGCAAGAAGACGCGATTTTTCCTTGTATGTAGTCTATCGATTTAAACTGATTCTTGACGTCTATTGACATAATATCGGCGTTTTTTTTTTATCGTGGTAACATCATCAAATGGGTCATCCCACCCAGGGCAGGGCGGGAGGGACTGTCAGACTTGTACTGACTAAAATCCACGGTGTCCTTCAATAGCCCTTTACGTACCAGGGTCACGGTAATCCCTTGGTCCCGCGATCCCGGCATATCGGCCAGAGTTGGGATTCATTGGATGATTTTACCATGTTCAAAAATATACCAATGTTTTCGTAAACATGTGTGTGGGGAAGGGTTTTTATTACGGTAAAATCATCAAATGAGTCCTCACAAACGGCGGGTCTGGAGGGACTGTTAGACTTGTACTTACTAAGATTCACGGTGATCCTTATTCAATAGCCCTTTACGTTTTAGGGTCACCGGTTACCTGAGACAGGCTCGTTACTCTAGCAGGATGGGGAAGGCTTTGCTTGCATTTGTTGACAGGGTGGGGTTCAAAATTACCAACAAAACGCTTACTTAATAAGTGTTGGAATGTCGTGGAAGTAAAATGGGATAAGGACAGGAAGTTGATGAAATCCCAAAAAAAAAAAAAAAACGTAAATGTTTAATCATTTCATTTTATTTTATTTTTGTTAGAGAAATATGTTGAAGTTATATTGATAAAATAGGACTCTCAAGAATGGAGTGGTAACATGATAGTGTGTCACTAAAATGGAACATTACAGTCTAGCTAGATCATTCACAGAATTAGTGACGTTTGCGGGCAACAGGGGTTTTAGAACCGCTGCTCTTTTTCTATTAAGACTTTTTGAAGTTACCCTTTTTTCACGCTGATGCCATATCTGGTTTATTCATATTAAGTAATCGATCGTGTTATGTCCATGCATGAAAGGCGCGATTCTTTGCGAATCACGTGCTCGAACTGGTGTCGACTCACTGAACGTCCCGACACATTATCACTCCACTAAATCACGTATATTAAAAAAAAATACAGTTACAGATGTAAGAGAGCACAATTAATTATTTATACAAATGATGCAAAACGCGTATAACTTAAAGGAATGTTAATTGTCAACTATATCTAAAATGTTCGCAAAATATGCTTACATACATTTAAAAACATAACCCTGCTTCTATCGCAGTCGGGTAAAAAAGGTTGATATTGCATTTCCTAGCTTGAACGGCTTTCTTTCTATAAAGTAAGAGCATTATTAGTTTCTGCTAAATAGACGAGATATCAAATCAGAGAAATATATGAACAGTCACATTCATTATACCTTTTATTTTCAATAAATACCTATTACTATGTACATTGAAAATATTAACACTATTGGTGTCTAATTCAATTTATTGCATTTAATATTCAATTCACTTTTTCGCGCTATCTCCTAATATCTACACATCTTTTTCAACTTGAACGCCACAAAATTTATACCTGTATAGTCTATCCTCCGCACATTTCGGAACTTTGTATTAAAAAACTGGCATCAGAGCCCTACCTGTTTAAACATTATGTTGTATGTAAGGCATACCGTAACAGCGTGTTCATTTCCACCATACATCTAGTGATGAACAAGTCTTGTCTATGTTATTAAGTGACCAAAGAAGGCGGTTGCTATATAAACACTTGCTCGGCTGCGAGCGCGTCCGCAAACGGTTTGACGACGCATCTCGTCGCGAAGTAAAATATTAAGCCGAATGTTATTGAGATGGGCAGCGCTGGCAGCGCTTTCTTGAGTATCGCAAGCAGTAGAAGAGTCAGGCACAAACCCTGTCGACAAGTTAAATAACAGTTACAATTCAGTCAACTTTGACAATGAGATGAGTTTGAGCTGACCGATAAGTAGTTCAGCTTCGGTTTGATGTAGCTTAAAACTGCAGCCAAATAACTTATCAGTGATCTGTAATCGACACACATGGCGCTAGGTTTAGAAAGAGACAAGCTTAATAGCCAGAGTAGTAAACGTTTTATAATTCTATAGTTGCACTAAATTATAATATCAGGGTGGCCACTTTCTGGAAAACCGGGAAAAGTCAGGGAATTTTGCTAGCCATGGAAAAGTCAGGGAATTGTCAGGGAAATTTAAAGGAGGTCAGGGAAGCTCAAGCGGGCTTACTCCAGCGCACTTTAAGAACTATAAATACTTAATTATCAACTACCAATTTACAATAACAGACTACTAATTTTTTGGTCAGGGTTCGAAACTAAACTCTCGTTTTTTTTTTTCGTTGTCAGTTTCGTGATTTGAAGTAAAATGATGGTACAATATTTAAGATTATGTCAGGGAAAAACTTGAAAAAGCGCCTGTAAAACCGGGAAAAGTCAGGGAATATTGATGTTGGTAAATAGTGGTCACCCTGAATATGTAAAAATACTTACAATTAATATTGCTACGAAGCAAGCAAGAGTTGTGTTCCAGTCACCGTACGAGCTGGCCTTACCGACCAGTACGCTGTAGAATATGAAGTCACCCAAGCCCAGCTTCACGCCCTCTGAGAATTAAACAAAAATTTAAACTTAGCTAACTGTTCTTTCATTAAGTTCTGACTTTATGTACAGACGGCAGTACATCAACCTACTCCAATCTGTCAAATTTCTTTAATAGATTTACTACTTTATCAAAATAGCAGAAAGTTTCAAGTTTACTTTTAAGTGACAAAACCATGAAATGAGTCCATCCAACCAGTTTGAAACGGAAGGGACTGTCAGACTCGTACTGACACCCCACCGTGAACATGAACCTTCTGCTAAGGGCTATTTAATAACCCACCTTGTCACTTTAATAACCCTTTATTTTATCGTGGTAAAATCAAATGTTCCTCCCACCCACGGCAGAGCGGGAGGGACTGTCAGACTCGCACTGACTAAAATCCACGGTGCCCTTCAATAGCCCTTTACATTCCGGGGTCACGGTAATTCGTAAGTCCCGCGATCACTTTAATAACCCTTAGCAGAAGGTTCATTTTCGATTGGAAAAATTGGGGTAGGTTGATGTGCTGGCGTCGCTACACATGAACTGATTCAGAGAAAATTTCATCATTAAATGCAATTTTAAAACCATGTGGATTTTTTGAAACTGCTCGCGTCGGAAATACTGGAATAAGCCAAGTTTTCTTAAAAATTGACAATTTTAGGTCAGTCGTAAAATGTATAGAATAAGATGGACTCACTCTCTTCGTCATCGGCCCCGGGCGGCGGCGGCTGCGGCGCGGGTCGCTCCAGCCGCGTGGTGTAGCGCGCCGCCTCCGCGCCGTCCACCCGCAGGCGCCGGCCGGCCGCGGCGCGCGCGCGCCAAGCTTCGTCGAAGCCGGCCGCGTCGCCGCCCGCCCCGCCCCCGGCCCCGCCTTCGCCTGTCGCCGCGGCTTCATCGCCTCCTGAACAACACTCATTTTCATAACATTTTCATTATTTTTATCGTTTTCGTGTAACTCTCTAAGCGGGTGCAAAAATAGAAAAAAGTCCAATCAAGTATACCTTCCCGATTATAATAAAGCATAAAAACAAAAGTTGTGCGTCGCTTACTTTGTAAAAAGTAAGAAAATTAAGCTTTGGAAGGATAAATTAAAAAGAGATAAATGACATGTAAGTTTTTTAAAAATAAAAAACGGAGCAGTTGGTAGTACAGACAAGTCTTCTAGACCTTTTGTCAGTTTACAAATTCTTTCATCCAACAATTTATTATTCAAACAATCTATTATTTATTACTTATTAAAACAGTGGTTGACTTAACATCAACTCAAAACCTTTGAAATGGCTTGAAAATGTTATACTACTTTTTATTAATAAATCAAACTTTCACTTCTATCAGTCGCAAATTGTAATTACTGCTGCATGGCTATTCTGGCGTATCGTCAAGGTCGACAAGGTGGTACGCAAATGATAAACAGCATCCTATTACTAAGACTACGCTCAGTCTGTCTGTTTGTATGTCAGTCACCAGGCTCTATCTCATTAATTACCTATGCTAGTTAGACAGCCGAAATTTTCACAGACGATGTATTTCTCCCTATCTATAACAGTAAATACTAAAAATAAAATAAATATGTATGCCATGTTTTTTTTGACGTTTTTATGGATAACTAGCTGTTCCCCATGGTTTCAACCCCGCTGCTCGGCTCATAATATACCAACAACGCCCTCCTGACCATCGAATGCCAAAACAGCCATACGTCATTTTAAAAAAGGCTGATCGCCATTACGCCGACACATTAGGCAAGGGAAAAAAGTTATGTTGTCAGAAATAGTCTTCACGGTATCGTAGGTCTAAAAGACTAGATTGTACAAGAATGTGTTAGTTCAGTTTAGTACTCCGTTGTTAGCAGTGTATGGGACAAGTGGGATGCGTGGGAACGGACCGTGCGGGTTGAGAGGACGCAGCTCGCGCGCGCGCGCCTCACCTGGCCGCGCCGCGCCCGGCTCCTCCGCGCCGCCCGGGGTGCTCGCCGCCAGGCAGTACATCACAGTCGCTGGAACATTTATTTATTATAACTTCAGACCGATGTGCAATGAGCAACATGAAAACAACTTCATACAAATAACAGATTAGGTTTTGTACTAATGTGGAGTCACTGAATTATATAATATCAATTGACTTAATAACTCTTGCAATATCAACATTTTACATAATAACAGAAATGTGTCCAAGACTCACATGAATAAATTAAAGCTGGGAATATTGGTTCGTTTCGTTCTTGTGCCGTTTCTACAAGTATTCTTAGTGGTCCTTTTGGTGTTAACACTGCTATCAAGTCTGGAACATAGAATTAGTATTGACATAGAGTTGAGAAAAGAACCGTGAAACCATACTATGGGAGAAGCTGTGATTGCGACATATTGTGATGTCATGGATGCTTTCTCATATTTATGACAGTGGCCTTATTGGTCACCCGCGCTGCGCAAAACTGCTATCACCAGATACAACCGGAACCTACGGCTTCGGCCGAAGTTTGGGACTTGTGGCGATAACCGAATAATGAACATCGGCTTCAATCTCAGACAGAATTAAGCCTGAAGGTCGGACTATCGGTTACATAAGTCTACTTTTACCCAATAAGTGTAAAGTTCGTACAGTCAACAGCAAAAGTAGATGATCAGAAATTCAATACTAATGAACGGGTCAGAACTGTGTACTGCACACCGCAAATCACTTCGACGCCACACAGTTCTGACGCGAACTCCGTTTATTAGTATTTAATTTCTGATTTTTGCTGTTGACTGTACCGCCTATAAATAATGTCACTCAATTGTTTTACGAATCTTTTGTACGGGAATATAGAAAGTTGTTTTTAGACTGTTTCGGGCATTTTTTGAATTTTCTCTCCATAAGAACCATCCTCGTTCTTCAAGGAATATTATTAAAAACATAATTATTCGAACCGGCCCAGATGTTTTTCAAGTTTTACGCTTAGCAACACTTAGAGATACATTTTTATTATGTAGAGTAGACGATAATATCAGTAAGTAATAAATCAGAGTATATTATTTACCCCAAATAGATATAACAGCAAGTACGGCCCATGTGGTCCATTCAGGCAGGTACTTGATAAAGACAAGAGCCATCAGCGCCGCGATGAAGATCAGGTAGGCTTGCTGGAGCCGCAGCGGACCCTTCCAGTGGATTACGATCATGCCGACCACACCAAAGTTCCACATTCCAAACAACAGTGTTATGTAGTCCATTGGGATGTTGTATGCTCTCAGTGCTTCCCTGAACACATGTTTACATTGTTGGTTAAGTTATAAATATTTAAACATTTATTCTAATTAACCTAAACTTGTGTCAGTCAAAGGAATGTCATCTAAACTTAGCACAAAAGGCTTAAATTTGAATGGCCAAATAAAATAAAAAAAAAACACTCTCAAGTCTATGGCATAGGGTAATAAGAATTGACCTCAGGGTCAATATTACCAAACCAATAATTATGTTAATCTACAGCAAAAATCTTTTTCAATGCAGAAACTTAGACTCATAGCATGAAATCATTATCATCATCTTCCTGCCCTCATCCTATTTTACTTGGGGATGGCACAACACAATTTTTTTTTCCATTCTATTCAAAAAGGAGTAAATGATATTGTGACGTCTAATAGGAGGGATATCAGACATCACAATATCATTAACTCCTTTTTCTTTCAGATCATTTCTTAAACAATACATCCATCTTTTCTTTGGTCTTCATCTTCAATCGTAGCATGAAATGTGGCCATATAAATATGTATAAAGGCATTTTCCTGGTGCTAATGCTACTAGGAAAATATTAAACAAGGATATTGATTACAAGTATGAAATATTTCAAAATAGACTAATATAATTTACTGATACTCACTCAATATATAAATATGAGAACAAGAACAGAAGCATCAGTGATGACAGTATGAGCCACCCATGTATAATTTTGTAACATCTCTTCTTGTAGAGTACTATGAGTAACACAGTCATTAAGGCAATCACACTTAGCAGGATCAATGAGTTAGCCAGAGCATTCCAAACTTTTGTCACTGCATATGGACTTTCCTCATGAAATGGTGTGTAGGCTCTGAAAAAATTAAAAGCATAATAAAGCTAAATGGCATTAAAAAAAACTCTTTCAGTCATTAAGTTGCCCAATTCATCTAGGAACGTAGTGGAGTTATAAATTCTCCAATATATTTATAGTCTGCAATTTGAACTTGGATATCAGTAAGAAAAATAGTTTATCAGTTTATTTAAAATTTTAGTTCAGATAATATGCATGATATAAAAGCCTATAGCAATCAAAAATAATGTAGATCCTTACCAGAAAAAATTATTGAATTGGATTATTAGTTCTGGAGATTACCCCCTACAGCAATATGTTTACAAATATTTTTTACATTTAAGATATATTTGTAAACATATTTTTACAAAATTAGCATAAAAGTATAGATTTGTTTCTAGTGTGTTAATACTCACAAATATACATCTTTGACTGAATAAAAATTAATTGAAGATATAGTTGCAACTACGACGAGCATGCACAGCGTGACAGGCACAAACAGTTTGATGACATGGCGGGCTCCATATTTAAGTTCAAGCTCTTCTAATTGTGGCTCAGCTGGTGGTGGCTGGGGAGGCATGCTGGGTGCTGAGCTACTGCCCGCCCCAGATCCACTGCTTGGAACTCCCTCAACACTCTGAATATTTACATCATTGGAATTAAACATATAAAGTAAACTTCCTGTTTAAAAAACTTGGTAGTTAATTAAAAGATTTTATAAATTAATTATGAAGTATCTACTATAATTACAATTGTTTATATTTCTTTTAATTTGTTTCAAAATATTTATTCATTTAGTTTACAAACATTACCACTACTATGTACTCTTACAACAGTAAGTTAAAATATTTATGTATTGTACAGGATTTTAGATAGAGGTAAAACCGAAACATTGTGATTCATCCAATAAGTGTACTAAGCAGTCGATTGGTGAATCATTAGAACAACAAGACTACACAGAACTGCTGTATGTTTTTGAAACAGATTAGATAGTGGGTGTTGAATGATGGTCTCAACATAATAATATATGCTAGGTAGTTTTCAGAGTGGCATTAACGTGAAGTGTTGTTTCATAAGCAAATTACTTACTCCATAAGAGCGCTGATTATCTGTTTTAGTCTTTCGTTTTTTCGCTATACGTTCTGCAATCACCCGATCGGGGCGGGCTTCAGCGATGTGGCCGTCCATGAGTGCGGTGTGCTCAGTCGCCTCCTCTGTTTCGCTGCCGTTGTCACTCATTCAAGTATTCTTTGAATCTCGGACATTATGTTAAACACTGTTTATTAATGCTTTATCGCAGTTGGGCTTGTATCAACGTATTCAATAGCAAAGCCCAGCTTTTGCAAACTTCCTACGCGTTTCGAAAGCCAATGAAAATGTCAAATCACAGTGTCAAATTGTCAAGGAATCTTTTTTTTTTAAGTCGCCCAGTATATGGTCTTTCATCCTTATTCCATCCATTCCTTGTGTATTTTTTTAACAAGCTAATAACGTTTTACGCAGTGAATCCACAAGACCACAACATCATAGACTTAAAGCATGGACTGCACAATAATAAAATTGACCCCACTCAACTAGAAAGAGAGGAATCGAAGAGCGGGTCGCCATCTATCTCTTTCCTGTAAGACTAGTAAACTTTTTTTTTTAAACCGTTGTCCCTCTCTAAGAATTTCTCCTGCATCGTGGGTGCGTCTAAAAACATATAAAGTCACATACAAAAAAGGCTAGACCAATAAACAACTACTCGTAGATCATATAAATATTTACCCTGAGCGGAGATCGAAGCCGCGACAGGCACGGTGTGGGCTGCAGCTGAAAATCAGCGTCTGGTGGCAAACTTTGTGCTGCCACTTGGCATTATGCTGAGCTGAGGCCCTTTGGCATTAAAAGATTAATTTTTGTTTTTTACTTAGTTTTAAGTTTTGATGCTAATAAACACAATTTTCTTTCTTTCTTTTCTTTCACCGCAGCAGACCATTCATTCAGCTACTACGCGCGGCCCAATCGTGCCGTGAAAATCAGCAGTCTATGGTAATGTCTAAAGCGGAGTTTTGAATTATTATGATTAATGAATTATACACACATCAAAAGTGTCTAGGGATCAAGCATTTTTATGCGGATTTCTTGAGATTGAGATGTGGCTTTGTAATAAATTTATGATTTTATAAATTTATATGGATCCTTTTTGGTGCATTTCATAATTTGAATCAGGAACTGTGAATCAAATTCGAGTAAAAGATGAAAATCAGCTGTCAATATTTTCCCTATAAAAACATACCAACGCATTGAAGACATTATTAGTGCTACTGTTTCCCTACTACTGATTAAAACCAACGTTATTATGGAGCGGCGACGTCATTTAAGCAGGGAAGAAATGCTCAGAGCCGTGGGAATGATAGAAGCTGGTTCCCGGCAACGTACTGTGGCTTTAGCTCTGAATACTGTAAAAAAACGCCTTCTCATAAAGGAGTGGAACGTGTATAAGGCACCATAAATATTAGTTCCTCCTTTCCCCGTAACCTCTGTGTGTCGCTTCAGTATTTAGATAGAAACATTATCAGAAAAAAACGCTAATGAACTTTTTAATTTTTTTTGATAGATTTTGCATCCCTGGTTTGACTTCTATAAATAGAGTTACTTTTAATAATAAAAACATGAATAATATATTATTTGAAAGTCCGTCCAAAACGGACGATATGTGAAGAGAATTTTAGTCTGTGGAACTCTTATGTCAAGATGAATGTCTGTGATGTAAATCTATGGTTTGTTGAACTGTCATTATAATAAAATTATCCAACGTGTGTACGGAAAGTCTTTTACTAAACAATAAATCCACACGATATTTCAAAAGGTTATGGGCCCAGACACAGACTTACGGCCTAATAATCGTGCTGGATTGGTTTTTTATCAAGAAACGCTGCGGTAAAGTAGCTACATAAACATACGTCGGCCAGGGCTGTCTGACCAGGTGTGGCGGTCGCCGGCTCAGATTCTGATAAATCTGGTAATTGCGGTAAAGCAATAATAATACGGGCGATGGATTCCGTCGAAAATATGGCTTCTGGACAAAGCTTTCAGCAGCTTCAAGGTGTACAAAATTGGACAGCGTGGTGTTTCAAAATACGCGTTTTACTAAGAGCTATGGGTCTCTTAGACGTCGTTGAAGACACGTTCAAGGCCGACGAGGATCAGGAGAAATGGATGCAGAAAGATTCAAAAGCTCAAGGTATGTTGGTAACAAACATATCTGAAAAGGTTATACCACAAATATTAAGCTGCAAGACGTCAAAAGAGATTTGGGATAAGCTACATACAATATTTGAACAGCGAGGCGAGCTGTCTGTGCATATACTTCAGCAGAAGTTCTTTTCAATGAAATTTGAAGAAAGGGAAACCGTGTCAGAGTTCCTGGGAAGGTTCGAGTCTCTCCTGAGCAAACTGAAGAATCTCAACGCTGAAGTGAGTCAAACTATGGCCATCACAAAGATAACTTCATCTCTGCCATCACAATTTCAGCACTTTGTGTCAGCGTGGGAATCGGTGCCAGCAGAAAAAAGGACCATGGACCAGTTAACAGCGCGATTACTGATCGAAGAGCAACGCGCCTCAGCCAAAAACAAAGAAGATGAGTCATCTGCGTTTGTACACAAGTCTAATAGAAAATGCTATCGGTGTGGAAAAGTGGGACATCTGAAAAAGGAGTGCAAATCGAAAAGTAGAGGTACAATAATTAATAATACTAGTTGTAAGTTCTGTAAGAAGAATAATCATAAAAGTTCAGATTGTTGGTTTAAAAATAAAAGCGAGAAAAGTCAAGATGTAAACAAAATTAAACAAGGCAATGCATTCTCTGTGTTCGAGCTATCATCATTGTTTTACAGTCAATTAGAAAGTGATAATTGTTGGGTAATGGATAGTGGAGCTTCAGAGCACATGTGTTATGATTATGATATGTTTATAGACTATAAAAAACTAGAATGCTCTAGATCCATAGTTATTGGAGACGGCAAAATCATACAAGCCGTTGGTATTGGAGTTATTTCTTTAGAAGCATTTACAGGTAAACAATGGATAAATACAACATTAAATAACGTTTTACATGTTCCCAGCATCAAGATGAATCTATTTTCAGCAAGTTCAACTACAGATAGAGGTTATGTTTTAACAATTAATAGTAAAATGTGTTATTTGAGGAAAAATAACAGTAAAAATGTTTGTGCACTAGCATATAGGAAAAATAACTTGTTTATAATGAAGTTTAGGTCTAATAAAATTCAAAATGCTTGTGTTGGTAAATCAAGTGACAGTTTATCTGAATGGCATGAAAAAATGTGCCACCAGGATATTGAACAGGTAAAAAACATGTTAAATAAATATGATATAGATTTCAGTGTTAGTAAACAAAAGGAAATAACATGTGAGCCATGTCTTTTGGGTAAGTTACATAAGAGACCGTTTCCTATAAGTATAAATAGGGCAGATAGGCCCGGTCAATGGCTACATATGGATTTATGCGGACCGATGGAAACAATATCATTAGGTGGATCAAGATATTATCTACTCATAAAGGATGACTTTTCAAAGTATAGAACGGTTTATTTTCTGAAAAATAAGTTTGAAACAGTTGATAAAATTAAAACTTTTTTAAATTTTGTTACTAAAAACTTAGAGTATAAAATTGAAATAATAAGATCAGATTGTGGTTCAGAATTTATAAACAAAGAGGTGAAGTCTCTCTTCAATCATTTAGGTATTGTACACCAAAATAGTGCTCCGTACACACCCCAACAAAACGGTTGCATAGAACGTGAAATGCGTACAATAACTGAAGCGGCTAGAACAATATTGTTATCAAGTAATTTAAATAAGTCTCTATGGGCTGAAGCTGTCAATACAGCTGTATACGTTATAAACAGAACTGGTAAAAGTAGGATTAAAAATGTAACTCCGTATGAGCTCTGGTATAAAAAGGGATTATATGATATAAATAATTTAAAAGTATTTGGTTCAAAGGTAGGTGTACACATTCCAGATAATTATCGCAAAAAATGGGATAGCAAAGCTGAAATAGGATACTTTGTAGGTTATAGTGAAACAACAAAAGGTTTTAGAATTTATTTTCCCCATAAAAATGATGTTTTGATTAAAAGAGAGGTAACATTCCTGAAAGGCAATTTTAGTAGTCAAAAGCTAGGTAATACTTTTCAAGATCATAATAATATAACCCCATTATTATTAAAAGAAGAAATAAATAATAAAGAGGATGAAATAAGAGAAGAATATCACAGTTTTAATGAGGAAGGTGAAGAAGATGTAACACAGTTATCAGATCTTGATGAAAATACAGAAGTACAAACAGAGGAAATTCTAAATTCAGAAGAAACATCAGAGTCAGAAAAAGAAGAAGAGGCAGAAGAAACACCTCAAGTATCAACACATTCACGGAGAGGCAGAGCAATAAAGAAACCATCAAGGCTAGATGACTACGAAACAAACCTTCTATCCATCGGTACAGAGCCAGCTACTCTAGAGGAAGCGCTTGACTCTGAAGAAAAGGAAGAGTGGAAGATTGCTATGAAGACTGAGCTAGATACTCTGAGAGAAAATAACACATGGATAGAAGTAAATAGCGTACCAGAGGGGAATAAAGTAATTTCTAGTAAATGGGTTTTTAAAGTTAAACAAGTAGGTACTAATAAAGTATATAAAGCTAGGTTGGTAGCAAGAGGCTTTGAACAGTCTGATTGTGATTTAGAAGTATATTCTCCTGTGGCTAAATTGCCTACTTTTAGAGTTTTTATAGCAGTTGCAAATAAACTTCAACTTTCAGTTCATCAGATGGATGTTATAGGTGCTTTTTTACATGGTGACATAGATGAGAGTGTATACATAAAGTTACCAAGCGGTGAAACATGCAAGTTAAATAAATCATTGTATGGTTTGAAAAAGTCTCCTAAATATTGGAATAAAAAGTTTGATGACTTCATGAGTAAAGAAAATTTCAGTAAATCTAAAAATGATCATTGCTTATATTTCAGAAAGGTAAATGAATGTATGCTATATGTTTTGCTATTTGTTGATGATATTCTTATGTTTTGCACTGAAAACAAGGTTTTGGAAGATTTTAAAAGCGAGCTAAGCAATAACTTTAAGATGAAAGACTTAGGTTTGGCCAAATGTTATTTGGGTATCGATATTGATCAAAAGAAAGGTACAACGGTAATTAGTCAGAAAACATATCTTACTAAAGTTTTAGAGCATTATAATATGTCAGATTGCAAACCAGTTTCTACTCCAATAGACCAAAACTTTAAGTTTGAAATACTAAAAAGGGAAAAATCTGAAAGTCCAGAAATAGAGAAAAAGTGTAGACAACTCATAGGCAGTTTAATGTATGCAGTTTGTGGTACAAGACCAGATCTATGTGTATCAGTTTGTTTCCTCAGTAGGTACCAACACTGTGCTAGTATTATGTTGTACAAGGCATTGAAACGTATTCTAAGGTATATAAAAGGTACATTAAATTACTCTTTGATATATAATAGCACATCCACAGAATTGCAAGGCTTTGTTGATGCAGATTGGGCCGGTGACACACAAGATAGAAAATCTACCACTGGTTATTTGTTTAAAATATTTGATTGTACTGTAGTATGGTGTTGTAAAAAACAACTTAGTGTGTCATTATCCTCCACTGAGTCTGAATATATTGCATTAAGTATGGCTATTTCAGAAGCATGTTGGTTGAAAAATTTGTTGTGTGACTTTGATGTTGTCGGTAATGAAGTGATCTTGTATGAAGACAACCAGTCAGCAATAAAACTTGTTTATAATAATGAAAATAATAAAAGGTTAAAGCACTTGGATATTAGGTATCACTTCATTATGGACAAAATAAAGGATAAGTGTATTTCAGTAAAGTATATTAAAACGCAGGATAATTTGGCGGATTTGTTAACTAAGCCGTTAGGAAAAACTGTTTTTGAGAAGTTTGTTAAGTTAATTTTTTAAGAATATAGGGCTATGCACATAATCTATGTAATGTTGGTCATGCATTTTTAGAGTTAAATTCTGTTAAAAATAAAGGAGTAAGTTAAGTATTTGAATGTGCCAGTATAAAATGCATCACTAACAATTTAGTCAGAATTAAATGTTTTAATATTTGTGTTTTTAAACAGGGAAAACAGGAAAATATTATGTTGAGGGGTGGTGTAAAAAAACGCCTTCTCATAAAGGAGTGGAACGTGTATAAGGCACCATAAATATTAGTTCCTCCTTTCCCCGTAACCTCTGTGTGTCGCTTCAGTATTTAGATAGAAACATTATCAGAAAAAAACGCTAATGAACTTTTTAATTTTTTTTGATAGATTTTGCATCCCTGGTTTGACTTCTATAAATAGAGTTACTTTTAATAATAAAAACATGAATAATATATTATTTGAAAGTCCGTCCAAAACGGACGATATGTGAAGAGAATTTTAGTCTGTGGAACTCTTATGTCAAGATGAATGTCTGTGATGTAAATCTATGGTTTGTTGAACTGTCATTATAATAAAATTATCCAACGTGTGTACGGAAAGTCTTTTACTAAACAATAAATCCACACGATATTTCAAAAAATACAAGTCAGAGTATTATCAGTCGACTTTGGACACGTTACCGAAGCACTGGTACCGTGGCTGAGCGCCATGGAGGACGGTATCGCTGCACCACACGGAGACAAGACCGATACATTCAAATCTTAACTCGAAGAGCTCCAACAATAACCGCCATGATGTTAGCCGTGAGGCTTCATCACTCTTCAGGGAACTTAATTAGCGACCAAACAGTCAGAAACCGCTTGCATGAAGTGAACCTTCATTCCCGAAGACCGCTACGGGTACCACCTATAGCAATGCACAATCGTAGGATTCGATATCAATGGGCTCTTGAACACAGAAATTGGGCAGAAGAACAATGGCGTTTCGTGTGCTTTTCTGATGAGTCTAGTTTTGGTATGAGACCGGATACAAGACGTATACGACACTGGAGAAGCCCTGGACGCCAACAGCGATTAAAATCCTGCCAGGAAGTCCATCCTTATAGTGGTGGAACCATCATGGTATGGACGGGTATTTGGATCGGCGGAAGAACTGAGTTGATTTGGATCAGAGGCAAGCTCAACGCTCAAATTTATGCTGAGACGATTGTATCAGACGTCATCGTTCCTCTACAAGTGCAAATCGGTCCCTTATTTCAGTTAATGCATGATAATGCACGACCGCACACCGCAAGAGTTGTAAGACAGACTCTCGCCGCAGCTAACATCAATGTCCTGCCCTGGCCTGCTCAGTCGCCAGACTTGAATCCGATTGAGCATGCATGGGATATGCTACAGAGAAGAGCTCTGCCGAATATGGAGGGTATCCAGTCGCAAGAAGACCTTTTTTTGTTGTTGCAACGAACATGGGCGGCCATTCCACAGCGTGATTTGGATGAACTCATTTTGAGTATATGCCAAACCGATGTTCTTGTGTTGTTAGTGTTCGCGGTAGAAACACGGATTATTAATTGCTTAAGTTACCCAATAAAATTTTAAAGAAAACTGTTATTTCAGTCTTTTTTTCGAACTTTTGTGTTAGTGGTTCAAATGTCAAAAATCCCTTTATTAGGAAAATGGCAAATTTCTTTATTAATGCAAAGGTGACTTGGTTTATCGTTACTGTGACAAACGAAAACACTTTATTTGATGAATCCTTAAAAAAGTTTTTAATTAATATCAATCAGGAGAAAAGTTATTGCAAAAATATATGTTGATCCCTAGACACTTTTGATGTGTGTATTTACTGTTTAGTATCAAAATCTTTTACTCATGAAGAGAAACTCTAAATAGAACTTTAATGTAATAAATCAATAAAACTATAGACTATGTAGAGCGAGAAAGTGGCACCACCGGGCAGTACCCATCTTTTCTGTCACAGGAAAGAGAAGATGTACTTGTATCTGTATTTTAGTCGTTCTAGTTTATATGCAGCTATTGCGCAGTCCATACTTTAAGTCTATGCTCTATATAAGAAAGGAAAAAGGCAGGCAATAATCCTTTGATTGCTTTTCCCCTGAGCTCAATTTTCCAGCACACTTCTCAATGAAATCTTCTTTTGCCGTCGTACAGAAATGTGCAATTTCCAGCTCGATCTTTTTAATGAAGACTGCTGAACTTCTTTGAATTTATTTGAAAATTATTATTAATACGACGAATTTTGATTGCGATAAATTTGTGACATGGAATATTTTATTCTAATGCTCAAGCAACTGATAAACAGTTTTAACGACATTGAACATGAAGAAGGGATTTTTTAGACCGGCAGAAAAGTTTATCACTAGGCTCGCTCTTGTCATTCATTCTTCACTCATTCTTGTCTCAATCCGGAAAGTTACCATAATAATATTATAATTCAGAGCGATCACTCAGTTTTTTAGGGTTCCGTAGTTAACTAGGAACCCTTATAGTTTCGCCATGTCTGTCTGTCTGTCTGTCTGTCCGTCCTCGCTTAATCTCTGTGACCGTTAGCACTAGAAAGCTGAAATTTGGTACCAATATGTATATCAATCACGCCGACAAAGTGCAAAAATAAAAATTGGAAAAAAATGTTTTTTTAGGGTAGCCCCCCTATATGTAAAATAGAAAGTGATTTTTTTTTTAATTTCAACCCTAACGTGTGATATATCGTTGGATAGGTATTTAAAAATGAATAGGGGTTTACTAAGATCATTTTTTGATGATGTCAATAGTTTCGCAAATAATCGCTCCTAAAGTCAAAAACAATGTGTCCCCCCCCCTCTAACTTTTGAACCATAAGTTTAGAAAATATGAAAAAAATCTGGAAAGTAGAACTTTATAAGGACTTTCTAGGAAAATTATTTTGAACTTGATGGAAAGAACAGTTTTTGTGCAAAAAAAACAAGAAGGTGGTACAAAATTCCTGGACTAAGTTTGTAGTATAATCAATTTATTTAAGTTTAAAAAAAGGCTATTTGTTAACACTTATTGTAACGGACGGGAAACTACGGAACCCTACACTGAGCGTGGCCTGACACGCTCTTGGCCGGTTTTTTACTTTTTATGAACAACTCAATGAGCACTAATTTTTCAACCAAGCTTCACTCACTTTCCAACGACTTTGATCTAAGGGTCAACAAACATAGCGGGACTTACGAATTACCGTGACCCCGGTACGTAAAGGGCTAGCGAAGGACACTGTGGATTTTAGTCAGTACAAGTCTGACAGTCCCTCCCGCCCTGCCCTGGGTGGGAGGACTCGTTTGATGATTTTACCACGATAAAAAAAAGGGGTCAACAAACACCATAGCGACGTAAAATCTAACTTTGGTTACTACACGAAAATACACATTTCGTCGTTTCAAGTTGCGTCTCGGTTTGAACTGATCCTAAGCGGTGAGCGGAGCGACAGACGGCGCGAATACAACAATAAATTACGTTGAAGTACGTTAATTCCCCACTGGCAGCGCCTCGTGTCGTATTTCAAACATTTCTATACATTTGATCTTATCACTGTCATGTAAGGGCCGTTATGGTCTAAATACCTGCTTTTATCAATACCTATATAAATCTACTTTGTAAACATCTTCCTTGTTGGAATGCACCATTTCGTTCATGAACGCCAAGTTCATACTCAGAGTCGCTCTTGGCCGATTTTCGGGAGGCTGTGCCATCAACAATTTGAGGACTGTTCGAACCTTGTAAAAACTAAAGTCAAACTTGACTTTTTAAAATGCATTTTCTTCGAAGTCAGGATGGCCCTGGAAATGATCTCTACATACGCCCACGGTTATAAGGAACTATCACACAACAGAACGAAGCAATGCCGTGATTGTCGCTTTGTTGGTTGTAAGAGTCTTTAAAGAACATAAACTAACATGATAAAAGTACATGCAAAAGTTATTTCATTAATACACATTTTATTTACGTGGAAATTAAAAGAATACAGGTGTGAAATAATATTAAACCTCTATATAAACTGTTTATAGATAAAGTCCTTCAGGAGTGCCTTCCTTCTTGCGATATAGGACACTCTCCTTTGATTTTTTGAAATCTTCATTGGTTACCTTCATACGGCGTTCTCGCAATGCCATTAGACCCGCTTCAGTGCAAATAGCCTAAAAAATAATAACCATTATGTAAATACACTTTCAAAATAGATAAACAATAATGTTCATAGACCCCATTTTCTAGATCTACATTAAAATCTGTTTTTGGTTTGCAAATAGTCAGAAAAAAGGTGAAAAATAACTGCATGGAAGCTTTGCATGTTTCAATAATATTTTTTGGTGAATTGTTTTCTATCCAATGTTATAAATTCTCCTCTTTTAAGTCTATTGAAAGTGACTGATTGTAAATAATCTGGAATAATTTACCTTAATGTCAGCACCAGAAAGATCATCCTTTGACATGATAAGTTCAGACAAGTTGACATCATCAGCTAGGGTCATTCTTGATGTGTGAATGGTGAAGATCCTTCTCTTGGTTTTCTCATCAGGCAAAGGAAATTCAATTTTCCTGTCAATACGACCAGGGCGAATGAGTGCTGGATCTAAAGTTTCTATGCGATTTGTCGCCATGATTACCTGTAAATTGATAACTATGTTAGCATGATGGTTTTACAAACTGAGAATAACAGTTTAACAGGACCATGCAAAACTAATTTTCAGTGAAACTGAATACTTGAATTTACTGATAGTCCAGTAACCAGACCAGTTCAGTCGTTGCCTGAAACTAGGGGTAAATAACCCCTAGCGTCTAATCAACATTTTTTTGCAGACTAGAACTTTACTTCGAAACTTTTGAGTCTTCAGAGACAAATTTAGTCGTATTGTAGCAAAATCTTCAAAACCTTCTTCATTAACTAGTTCTTTAGGGTTATAATTGCCAAAATTTAAAGAAATACCGACCTTGTGAGGTTTTTTATTATTATTTTTGACAAAGTTGAGTCTCCAATTTGGATTATTCATTGGGCCAACAACATACACAACAAGTCTGCAAAAATTCAAACTACCGGATTTGACACAAGCACTGATTTTTTACTGGACTATGATGATGATCAATGGACTATGAGCAATATTATAACAATGTTACTTCTAGGATATTGGACTTACTTTAACATCACCTCGTGAATCAAATCCATCAAGTTGGTTGAGCAACTCCAACATAGTTCTTTGGATTTCTCTTTCACCACCAGAGTTAGAATCATAACTGTAAAAATATAATTTGTGAGAAAGCTTTTTGGCCAAAAATATAAATAGGTATTAATTACTACTACTTAAGAATATTAAATGTTTTACCGTTTTGTGCCTACAGCATCAATTTCATCAATAAAAACAATTGATGGGGCATGTTCTTCAGCCACCCGGAACAGCTCACGAACCAGTTTGGGTCCATCTCCCTATACAAATCAAACATACAGAACTGATGAAGACAATTCATTATTTTGGCAAGTCACTAGTAATTCAAAATAATCAGGAAATACATACCAAGTATTTCTGTATGAGTTCAGAGCCAACAACTCGCAGAAAAGTAGCAGAGGTCTGGTTAGCAACAGCTTTAGCTAACAAGGTCTTGCCGGTTCCAGGTGGACCATAGAGGATCACACCCTTAGGAGGCTTGATACCCATCTCCTCATAGTACTCAGGATGGGTAAGTGGCAGCTCTACTGATTCCTAAAATAATATTATAAGATGATTATTTAAATTCATAGTTTATGAATAGACCTCACAAGTTGTTTCGGTGCAGCGAAATGATAAGTAAAAAAATAGGTAGGATAGTGTAAAAGTAAAATTCTACCTTAATTTCCTGTATCTGAGTGTCAAGTCCTCCAATGTCAGCATATGTCTCCTGTGGGGCCTTCTCCAGCTTCATTACAGACACCATGGGATCTGTATCATCACCTAGCACCCCTACCACAGCATGGACCTAATGGAAACATATTTAATGTAGATATTTGCTTGCAGATGTAGTAATAATATATGTCTTAGCATTGCCATTATAAACAATGGGTCTAAAGAGGCCACTTTAGTAACATCAAAAAAAATACATTGCAATAAAATTCAAAAAATGGAATATTTTTGCTACTGGTTTAGCAATAGAATTATAATTGATAAAGAATAAAGAACATTTTTATCACAATGCTATTTGCAACATAAAGTGGAATTTTTTAGATCTCTAGATGTATTTTCATTTCACTCATTAATTGACTTAGGGTAGATGTATCACAGCTCATTAATTAAATATCTTTCAAGGGGGTGCAGCTAAGTCTTATGATATAGCAGGGGTGGCCAACTTCATTAGACACAAGATCTACTGTTTACTAACGAAACCCTGTGCGATCTACCAATTACATACTTCTTGAAATCGTAAATGAAACAGCATAGTTTAGTACACAATCATGTAGTATTTTTTTATTGACCAGTCTTAGGAGTTCCTTTTCATATCACATGTGAGATTGTTTCCTTAAGTTTACTAATACTTTGGAATGGAAGTCTGTATTGATGATGTTTTATTAACATAACATAGGTACACGATCGACTGGACTAATAGTCGCGATTGGTTGGCCACCCCTGTGATATAGAGATGGTGTTTATGTTAACATATTCATCTATTAAATGGTTATGAGAAGTCTTTACTAGATAAGTGATTAAGCAAAAATATTTTTATTTTTTTTACCTTATGATTCAACAACACTGAGCAGCCAGGCTCCAGTTGGTCCTTATCAACAAAGGAGAGGATACTGACGTAATGCTCACTGCCCACTGATGTAGACACTATAGCATGGTTGTCATCTATGATCTCCTCCAAGTTGCCCACCGACATTGGTGTCCCTCTAAGATCATCCACCTGACAAAATTATTCAGATCATTTACAATTTATTCCAACAAGCATGTTATTTAAAATATTTTAATTCTTAATTTCATTGAAAATATATAAAAATATATAAAATATATTTAAAATAGCATTTCAGTAAAAAAATGAGTACAAGGATTGTCTTGACTTCTGCTTGCCTGTGTGATTTATTCAGAATATTCATAGCTGACAATATTTCTTTGTGTGGCATACCAAAACTTTTATATTTAAATAAATTATTTTATTGACTATGTATTAATTCGTCATCTATTTAGCCTTTTCCCTTCTATATAGGGGTCGACTTCCAGTCCAAAAGTGACTGTAGAATGCACTCAATTAAATATAGAGAGAATCTATGTGTAACCTCTAAGAAAATATAAGAAAATATAAATATCTCACCTTCGACCTTTCTTCTTCAATCTTCTCCTCCTGAGGCTTCAGTCTTTCCTGATTGCGAATGAATTCCTCCTCCATGAGAAGATAATCCTTGATTCTTTCTAATTTAAGCAGTTTCAGCCGACACCTTGTGTGTGGTGTCACTTGAGGCAGTTTTAGAGCGGCATCAGGCCCCTTTGCCTTTCGCTTCTTCTTACCTACCCTAGTTGGGATTGGAGGTTCGTACTTCTTCTTCTTATCCTTGTCATCTTTTTTGTCTCCACCGCTTCCTCCGCCAGATTGATTCTGACCCTAATAAAAGAAATGATTTATCGAACTTAATACAAGACAAAACTTTGTTAATAAGTACCTCATCTAAGAGAAGGTGTAAGTTACCATTTTATATTACTCTATTTTAATTCTAAAGCACTGCTGTAAAATTCTGAACTTTTTATTATTTTCCCAAAATCAATGACTCCACAAACTAATGATTACAAGGCGGAATTTGAGCCACAGATTAAAATTAGAATTACTTTGTTTGACTTCGAAAATGCAGTGACAGCATGCAGTGGTGGTACAGACGCCAGCACATCAATCTACCCTAATCTGGGAAACTTTCCCAATTGAATATGAACGTTTCGTAATTGAGAAATCGGGCTAAAATGATGTGGTAGCGTCTGTACTATTTTCTTTACGTAGACTGTGGTAGTATTGCATATTGCGTATTAGTCCCCATCAGTGCTTTTTTATCATGCGGTAAACAAGCGCCCAGATAAAAACGAAAGAAGTGTTTTCAGACTTGTATTGATAACTCTTTTTCAGTAAAAAAATGAAACGCGAAACTACTCCAATGATTTTGACATATCTCTAATTATAGCCTGTGGCTTTTGACGTGTCTGCTCGTCGTGTACGCCTCATGTCACTTTATCGTTTTTGTGGAATGGACTACTAAATACTCGTGAAGTGGTGTTGTGAATTTAAAATAAACAATTTGAAACCTAAACATAATAATTACATGAATAAATAATGATTTCTTAAAATGCATCTGATATATTTAGCTTTCAGTGTCCATTTTCGTTAAAAACAAAGACTTTCTCTCAACAGCTGATCCCAAACAAATTGGGCAAATATCTTTAAATTGCAGCCAGCTTTGACTCGTTTTCAAGATGGTTTTAGCGGATTTAGGTCGCAAAATTACGACTGCTTTGCAGTCCTTGAGCAGGGCAACAGTCATCAATGAAGATGTATGTTGGTAGTACGCAAATATGGTAATCAATTCTGACGTCTGTAGGGTACTTAATATACAGCAAAACATTCACAATCTTTCAGGTATTAAATTCTATGCTGAAACAAATATGTGCTGCTCTTCTGGAAGCTGATGTGAATATTCGTTTGGTAAAGAATCTTCGAGAGAATGTTAGAGCAGTCATTGATTTTGATGAGATGGCTGGTGGCCTCAACAAGAGACGGATGATACAGTCTGCTGTATTCAAAGAGCTTGTCAAGGTACCAACATTGTGTTTTTTTTAATCACTCATCACCAAATGTGTTTTTGAGCACTACTTCTACCATTTGTGATTGTGATTAGAAATTGAATGTCATTATTTTAATCAATTAAATGATAAAATGTATAAGAATAGTATCTAATGGGAAGAGATAACTATGGTATGGATAGGACTTTTAATACATTTAATATTATTCTCATAGGAATCTACTTGGACTGGTACTTTAACTACAACTTTAACTGCAAGTAGCAATCTAAGTACATTCCTGTAAGTTACTATATTTAAAAATAAAATATTTTATTGTGGCTGAGAGAAAATAATCTACTTATACTAATACACTAAAATATACAATGTCTATTAGTATATAATGGAACATTATGTTTGTTTACATTTTATAAAATAAATATTTTCAGTTTTTTTAATCTTTAAGGTTAATTTAAGCCTGCTTAGTCAATAATATTCAAATAAAGAATAACAAAGATCTTTTAAACATCATTTCAGTTAGTAGACCCTGGTGTAAAACCATACCAACCAATCAAAGGAAAACCCAATGTAATCATGTTTGTAGGCCTTCAAGGCTCTGGTAAGACCACAACATGTACAAAATTAGCATATCACTACTTGAGGAAAAACTGGAAGTCATGTCTAGTGTGTGCCGACACATTCAGAGCTGGTGCCTACGATCAGGTCAAACAGAATTGTACTAAGGCCAGGATACCTTTTTACGGAAGGTTAGTTTTCTTGACATACTTTGTAAAATGAATAGTCGTAATTCCTAAATGATAAAGATTAAATAGGCTGCTGTTATTCTATACAGTGCCATTGACACTTGTCTTTAGAAGTATTACTTGACCTGTGATTATGTTTGCTAACTGGGTGGTCCTAAAACATAAAATATATTTCATTAATAAAATTCTGTTCAATGGTGTATGCTTCCTCTTACAGTTACACAGAGGTAGATCCAGTAGTTATAGCAACTACTGGTGTGGAAATGTTCAAGAAAGAAGGATTTGAGATGATTATCGTGGACACAAGTGGTCGTCACAAACAGGAGGAATCACTGTTTGAGGAGATGTTGGCTGTTGCTAATGCTATTGTGAGATCACAAAGTATATTCTTAATGTTCTGTAGTTAAGCTATTAATACTACTAGTATTCTAAACTATTATTCTAATAGATTTACTTTACTGATTTTTTCTTATCATCAATTGTGATTGATGATGATGAAGTATCTGAATATTGTGACAATTCCTAGCCTAAAAATGAGATACAATTCAGAAAACAAAAGTTAGTTTAAAAAATGCTTCTCTATTTTACTACTTTAATACATATGTAATCAATTCTGCTTTTACACAGAAACCAGACAACATAATATTTGTGATGGACGCAACAATTGGTCAGGCTTGTGAGGCCCAAGCAAGAGCCTTCAAAGAGAAAGTAGACATTGGTTCAGTCATCATTACAAAATTAGATGGCCACGCTAAGGGTGGTGGTGCACTATCAGCGTGAGTATTTTATATATTTGATTGGAAATGTTAAGCATTATTTGACGAAAATAAGATATGTTTGAAACATCCATGTGGTGAATTCGCGTACTTATAAGTAACTAGCACTCCGCCCGCGACTTCGTCAGCGCGTGTTTCTAACTCCGAACTCGAAATATTAGTGTGGACAAACTGATTATCCGATGTTCGCCCGCTAGTAGGATTTTTGAAATGTAGATAATTACGCATCCTTTATTCGATTGGGAAAATATTTATGGCAAGTTTTTGGTTTATCGAAGCAAGCAGTAAAATCCTTTAGGGGGTGATTTTCGAAAAACCCAAAAACACGTGTTTGATTATTTTTGATCTAACTTCTATATACTGAATTTCAAATTCATCGGTTAGGATGTTATGATTTTCCCATACAAACTTTAACATCGTATAGATCACCAATGGAGGGTAGTTTTAAAAAACTAATGCCCATCTTTTTTATTTACTTTTACTCATATTTGTACCAAGCTCAGATCAAAAAAAATAGGCAGATAGAGCGCTCAGAACACGCGAGTGTGTCAACCGAAGATAATACAAAATCAAAGGATAATACAAACTCGCGACAGTACCAAGCTACGCATCGTCTCGCTCACACGTCACTAGTGATTTGCCATTTTAAGCCAAAACATGCCGTCTTGTGTATTTAAACACTGCAAAAGTTGTTCACAAAAAGAAAGAAAACAAGATGGAATATCTTTCCACAGGTAACTCTTGTTATTTTTATTGTTTCGGTATTTATTTTCCATAAAATATTTTCGGCTCACTTGAAACACAAAACCTCAACAGTAAATCGTCTGTGTTGCTAGTTTATGACGGGTAAATTACCCTGAATTAGGGGAATGTGTATTGTGCATAAAAAATATCGATCCAATTCGTCAATACAACTGCACGGTCGTAATCTATAGTACCTGTATTTATTATTATTTTATTATTTGATGTACGTTTAGTCGTTTACTTTTAGTTCCGCGTGCGGTGTACTGCGCTTTAAAATTTTTATATTTCAAGACTTATTGGGGTTTATGAAATATTTTATTATTACTTTTAGTATCTAATTGCAACAATTAGGCTTTGCCATGTGACATTTAGAGGTTTCCATACTTTCATTAGTGATATTTTTCATTTTCGAATTATTAGTTGCAATGCAAGCAGTATCGTGAGTAGAGCTGGTAGGGCATTTTCTATTGACCGATAAATCGTTTTAATTTTGTACATAGTGTAACATGCCAGCCCCCCCCCCCACACCTTTTTAAATTAGGTCTTCGCCACTGGTTATACTACAATTATTCGGATCCGGTTTTACGCGGTAAATGGGTCACTATTATTCGCCAAAGCAGGCAAGATAATGAATGGCTTCCTTCAAAATTTTGCGTTATAAACAAATAACCAAAAAGCGTTATAAAAAGTGTTATATTCTCTGATATGATATGATGGTCTGATATAAATTAATTAAAAAGGTAGTAAGTAATTACGCACATTAACTTTTATTCCTTATTATTATTCTGTTAAATAATAAATACTACACGCTTTTGCTCTCTGGGTATAACCATAAAACAAAATCGCGTTTCTAATTTAAAAATAGTAGTACAATATTTGAGAACAATTTAACTGAACAAAATGTGGGAGTATTTCTCAATATCTGGCAACCGTAAACGCACACAGATGCACGTGTTCGTACACGGCGCGCCATATTTGCCGCGCACACTAAAATAAAATCTGGCTTCACTTTGTTGTTCGCGCACGTTCTATCTGCCTATTTTTTTTGATCTGAGGTACCAAGTATCAAGTTCATAAACTTAAGGGACAAGACTTTACATACAAGGTTTTCACCCCTTTTCACCCAATTATAGGAGGATTTTCGAAAATCCCTTCTTTGTGCTCACCTACATAATAAATTGCAACTACCGTCCAAAATTCAGGTTATACATTTCTTGATTTTAGATTTTTTCCTTTAAACTTGAATATCCCTTTTCACTAACTTGGGGGTTATTTTCGAAAAACCCAAAAACACGTGTTTGATTATTTTTGATCTAATTTCTATATACTGAGTTTCAAATTCATCCGTTAACGCGTTATGATTTTCCCATACAAACTTTAACATCGTCTAGGTTACCAATAGAAAGGAGGAGGCGGGCCGCCTGAGGGAGAGGACAGCGTCCTCCCTCCACCCCAGCCGCAGTGGTAGACGCCCACGGCGTCGGACGTCGCAAGACGATCTCCGGCCACCGTAGGCGCGGGCATGCGGGCAGCGAGTAATGGGCGACTCGCTGTTCCACGCGCGCCTCAAAGAGTCAGCATAGTGACGGGGCCTGTAGAGGGCCAAAGCCTGCCGGGATCGCGGGACCAAGGGATTACCGTGACCCCGGTACGTAAAGGGCTATTGAAGGACATCGCGGATTTTAGTCAGTACAAGTCTGGCAGTCCCTCCCGCCCTGCCCTGGGTGGGAGGACTCATTTGATGATTTTACCACGATAAAAAAAAAAAAAAGGTTACCAATAGAGGGTAATTTTAAAAAACTATTAACGTCCATATTTTTTAATTACTTATAATCATATCTGTACTAAGTTTCAAGTTTATAAACCCAAGGAATAAGATTTTTCATACAACAGTTTTCACCCCTTTTTACCCCCTTAGAGGAGGACTTTCGCAAAATCCCGGCTTATTGCCCCCCTACATGGTAGACTGCAACTGCTGTTCGAAATTGAAGTTACTTACTGCGTTTAGCGGTTTCGGCTGTAGTTCGAGTCTTAATAAAAAACCCTGTTCTTTTATATATATAGATTAAAGTCCTGAACAGTCCATTACGGAGGCTACTTTTGTTATGTGTTGTTTTTTATTTAATATGACTCTTTTTTTTTGTCTTTTTCAGTGTGGCTGCTACACAAAGTCCTATTATATTCATAGGTACTGGAGAACACATTGATGACTTGGAACCATTCAAAACTAAACCTTTTATCAACAAACTACTTGGCATGGGAGATATTGAGGGTCTGCTGGACAAAGTGAATGAGCTCAAACTTGATGATAATGATGAATTATTAGAAAAGCTTAAACATGGACAGTTCACATTGCGTGCCATGTATGAACAATTTCAGAACATCATGAAAATGGGACCCTTTTCACAAATTATGGTATGCTAGATTCTTGCTGGAGAAATCTTTGTGATATAGTAATTATTGAAACTGAGCTAATATATATATATTTATAGGGCATGATTCCTGGATTTTCCCAAGATCTGATGTCGAAAGGTAGTGAACAAGAGTCAATGGCTAAACTGAAGCGTCTTATGACCATAATGGACTCCATGAATGAAGGAGAACTAGATCACCGTGATGGCGCCAAACTTTTTTCGAAACAGCCCACCAGGATCACACGAGTGGCTCAGGGCGCGGGTGTCACAGAAAGGGATGTAAAGGATTTAATCGCACAATACACTAAGTTTGCAGCAGTTGTGAAAAAAATGGGAGGTATCAAGGGATTATTCAAAGGAGGTGACATGGCAAAGAATGTAAACCAAACACAAATGGTGAAACTTAACCAACAAATGGCAAAGATGATGGATCCACGCATCTTGCAGCAGATGGGTGGCATGACAGGTCTTCACAACATGATGAGGCAGCTGCAGCAGGGCTCCAGTGGAATGAATAGTTTAATGGGTGGCAAATAACACTAGATTTAGCTATGCCATAAGTCAAGTTTAATTTGAACTGTATTTTAACCAATAAATGTGGACACCAACTTCTGATTTTAATTACGTTTCAAATGTACCCAATTGTGTATTACCCAAATGTATGAAGCATATAATACAAAAAGCCTAAATAATGTTTCGGCGCTATTTTCTACCTATCTCTCTATATTATGGTCGCGGGACTGTACGAATTACCGTGACCCCGGAACGTAAAGGGCTATTGAAGGACACCGTGGATTTTAGTCAGTACGAGTCTGACAGTCCCTCCCGCTGTGCCCTGGGTGGGAGGACTCATTTGATGATTTTAAATTACCACTATAAGGAATTCTTGACAAGATGATTCACTTCGTGTATATCTAGCAATGTCAGCAACAGGCTAATTGACTAATTTTGGGAATTTTTTTATTAGATAATAAACACACTACATTGATATTCCTGGGAGATTAGCTATATGACCAAAACAAAACAATATTAAAGTTTGAATTTCAAAAACATCGCCAAAAACGTTGGTTCGTTAGTGGCAGTACCATTGCAGACCGATTACGGAAAAAATAAAAACACGTGTTCATTATTTTTCAATACTCTAAATGATGGACTAAACAGATTTTTAATTAATTTATGCAGTAAACTCTGTACCCTATCAGCTTTACGAAACACATCGATTTAATATCACTAGATAAATAAATAAATAAAAGATTTATCTAAAAGCTCTTCCGGAAATAGCTTGAATCGACTAGAACACCCAAAAATAAAGAACACGAACAATAATCAGTATAGGCAGTTATGTTTACTAGTGTGTGACGAAATCACGAGTTTCAACCATAAACTTAAAAAGTTAGACAGCGTTTCCCTTGCCAATTGACAAATAAAATTACCCATACCAGCCGTGGCCATACTCTAGAAGGAAAACCATTTTTTTTTCTATCGTGGTAAAATCATCAAATGAGTCCTCCTTACACTCAGGGCAGAGCGGGAGGGACTGTCAGACTCGTACTAACTAAAATTTTCTATGTGCATCAGTCATGCGTACCTTCCAGCTGACCTAATGAAAACCACCGTGGTGCCCATAGTGAAGAACGGGACAGGTGACATCGCGGATAAGGATAACTACCGCCCGATCTCCCTCGCGACCGTGATAGCAAAGGTGCTGGACAGTCTGTTTGATTCTTGCTTGCAAAAGTATTTAAAATTACATGATGCGCAGTTTGGGTTTCGGCCCAAACTATCTACTGAGAGCGCAATCTTAAGTCTTAAGCACACTGTCCAGTACTACACTGATCGCAAGACGCCGGTGTATGCCTGTTTTCTGGATCTCTCCAAGGCCTTTGACCTCGTGTCTTACGAGGTGCTTTGGAGGAAGCTGGAGGACAGTGATATGCCGACGGCGATGTTAAATATTTTTAAATATTGGTACAATAACCAGACAAACTGTGTCAAATGGTCAGGCGCTCTGTCCGATTCGTACAGGCTGGAGTGCGGCGTGAGGCAGGGGGGGTTAACATCCCCAAAACTTTTCAGCCTGTATGTAAACGACCTCATAGTGGAACTCAGCAGCATGCGTGTTGGATGCCGGGTGGGTGGTATTAGTGTCAATAATATCAGCTACGCGGATGACATGGTGCTGCTGAGTCCCACTGCTGGGGCGCTCGGAGAGATGCTGAAAGTTTGTGAAGCCTATGCCGAGTCACATGGACTTATTTACAATGTGAAGAAAAGTCAGTACATGGTCTTTAAGGCCGCCGGTAAGTGTCCTGAAACCGTTCCACCCATTACTTTGAATGGTAACAGTTTAGAAAGAGTGGCACAGTTCAAGTACCTTGGACATTACCTTGCCGACGACCTTAAAGATGATGTCGACATAGAGAGGGAGCGCAGGGCCCTGTCAGTCCGTGGCAACATGTTAGCCCGTAGATTCGCCCGCTGTACAGAACAAGTCAAGATCGCGCTATTTAAAGCATATTGTCAGGGCATGTACACGGGTGGTCTATGGGTTAGTTATACAAAAAAATCCCTGGACACTCTACGCGTCCAGTACAATAACATTTTCAGGATGATGTTGGGACTTCCTCGTTTCTGCAGCGCCTCCGGGATGTTCACGCAGACTCAGACGGATGGTTTTCATGCAGTCATTCGGAAAAAGGTCGTCTCACTTATGAGGAGGGTACGGGGGAGTCACAACAGCATCTTGAAAACTATAGCTGAGGATGTGCGTGCACCTGTGTTGAGGCATTTCGTTCGTCTGGTGGTCTCTAGGGAGGTATCTCCCTATTGGTTGTCTTGACGGGGCGGGATGTCTCAGCGCAGGGGTATTTTATGTATTTTTTGTGTATTTTTAGGATTAGGTGATTGTCTCTTGTAAATGTATTAACTAACAATAGTTTTAAGTTTTTGCATACTAACCTATGGATCACAGTTGTCCTAAAATAAATAAATAAATTAAAAAAAAAAATTAAAATCCACGGTGTCCTTCAATAGCCCTTTTCGTTCCGGGGTCACGGTAATTCGTAAGTCCTACAACCAAGGAGAACCACTACCTATCTCTTTCTAAGAACAGAAATATAGGACCGGCTCTTTGGTTCCTCTCTTTCTAATTGAGTGGGGTCACTTTTAGGCAGCTATTGTACAGCCCATACTTTAATTCTATGGTTCCAACCAACCACAAATTTTTAAGACATTTTCGTTTATTTTGCGGAATATATACATTAATTTTTTTGTCTAAAATAAAGTGAAAAAGTGCTTTTCACGCTGTTGTCTGATAGGATTAGGATGGCCACAATTTGTAGTATTTACAATTAGTTTTATATTTTTAATTAGTTTAAATAGTCTATTGCTAAAATATAGACTTACAGTACGAACCGCTAGATACCGGTTTGTCAGTGTGTGTTTATGTTAAAATGTCAGTAAAACGTCAAATTAAATAAGTGCGATTTGTATTATTGATTGGAGAAATATTATTTGAAAATAAAAACAGTTTTTGATAGCGTTATGCAAACCATATGCTTAGAAATATTTAGGTTTGGTAGAAACATCCCGAAAAGGGTAATTGCTATCTATTTGTAGAGGTTATGTTCAGTCGATGAAGATTATAATTGTTTTGCAAGACATTTTCGTTGTAAAAATAATCCCATAAAGTCGCTTGATGGTAAATACGACTGCCGAGTGTGGAATCCTGGATTCGATAACCAGGTGTTATTGGAATTTTTCCGTTAAACACTGTTTTTGTGCCTGATTGATCTCTATGAGAGGGAGAGAAGAGGAAGTGTACCTTTGTTGATATGCACGTTTCTTTATAATATCTCCTGCATACTGGCTGTTTTTGTTGAGACTAGCAGCTGTGTTATAAACACTCTTCTGTAAAACTTCTAGGCATACACAAATTTAAATTCCAATAAGTTATTGAGACACAGAATACGTTCCAAAATGGACCAAGACTTAAAAAGTCGAGAAGATCCAGTTGTGCTGAAGTTAGAGTCACCTGAATTCAAAAGCATATTCACTCCCGAAGTTACAGAGCTTAAGAATTTATTTGATAAATACAAATATGAAATAAGGATAGCTGGTGGTGCAGTCAGGTGAATAATTTATGTATTACAACATTTGTACAAGTTATCACGATATTCTAAAATTATTATTGTTGTCTAATTACTACTTCCAGGGATCTATTAATGGGTCTGAGTCCTAAAGACCTTGATTTTGCTACTACAGCAACTCCAAAACAGATGAAAGATATGTTTACTGCTGAAAATATAAGAATGATTAATTTGAATGGTGAGAAACATGGAACTATAACTGCCAGAATTAATGATAAAGAGAGTTTTGAGGTGACTACACTTCGGATAGACATTGTCACTGATGGACGCCATGCTGAGGTTGAGTTCACTACAGACTGGAAACTAGATGCCAACAGGAGGGATCTTACAATTAATTCCATGTTTTTAGGTGGAGATAAGATTATTTTTTAATAATTTATTCTTAATAATTTCAACAAACACATATTTTACTCTATTATTATGTTTATAGATTTTGATGGTGCTGTGTATGACTATTTTTTTGGATATGATGATTTACAAAAACGCAGGATTGTCTTCGTTGGGGATCCTGATAAAAGAGTCAAAGAGGATTATCTCAGAATATTGAGATACTTTCGCTTCTATGGAAAGATAGCAGATAAACCTAATAATCATGATGAAAACACACTCAAGGTTTTAAAAGCAAATGCTAAGGGGCTTAAAAATATATCAGGGGAAAGAATTTGGGTGGAACTTAAGAAAATGCTCCAAGGAAATTTTGCAGGAAGCCTTTTGAAGACAATGATTGATGTGGGAGTTGGAGAATACATAGGTAAATGTTTTATATTAAATTGAAAATTATTTATAAAACACTATTGTTTGCATTGGTAATGTTCTATCCCAAAAATAATTATTTTATGCAGGTTTACCAGCTTCTCCTAATGTTGAAGAACTAGACAGAGTGTTAAAAAGAGCCGAACACCTAAAGCTGCATCCAATGAGTTACCTAGCAGCTCTTCTGACAGATCTGGATGATGTTACAGTGTTGAACAACAGACTCAAGTTCTCTGGCTTTGATAGAGACCTTGCATACTTCTTGGTAGAACACAGAGGAGACAAAATAGCCAGTAGGCCATTATTGTGAGTTGACTTGTTATTTTTTTAAAACATTACACCAACACCACAATTTAGAGATAATAGCATCCCATTATGATTTTTTACAACATTCCTCTTAAAAATCATGTTTTGTTATTTCAGACCATATGAAAAACTAGTCTTGAACACCAAAATAAAACAAAAGGATGCAATTGAATATGTCAAAGAAGTATTAAAATACAGAGGAGATGAGCTCTTAAAGCAATTTAATGATTGGGAAGTGCCAAGGTTCCCCATTAGTGGTAAAATGTTGAAAGATGCTGGAGTCCCACCTGGCAAAATGTATGGTCCTATAATAAATAAGCTCAAAGACATTTGGATAGAAAACGAATATAAACAACCTGCAGAGGAGTTAATTAAACACATCCCTAGCATTATAGAGGAATTTGAGAAAAAGAAAATAAAACATAATTAACCATAATAAAGTTTTATTTCATTATAAATTAAGTATGTAACAGGTACTTCATGCTCATGGAATTAGAAGCTGACCATACAATAAGTATAATAACAGTAAAATATATAGCACAATTTACATAATATTTATAATTTCAGTGATGAAGAGATTTACACAAATTATTATTGGCCTACAATCGCAAAAAGGGAGGCCTTTGCCCTGCAGTACAATCTCACAGGCTTGTAGTAAAAATGATTATTATTGAACTTTTGGGGCTTCATATGGTTCAAACCTGTTACAGCCATCATCATCATCTCTGTGTTCTAAATAGCACCTCTTACAAAACAGATACTGGCAGCCTAGGCACCTCATTCTCGCATCTTCATTGCATATTTCACAAAAAGGTAGTTCATCAGATGGTTTTAATATGTCGTCCTCCATATACGCCTCTGCTTTTAACTAAAAAAAGTGATGTCGGTTAAAAATTACTGCAAATAATAATTATTATTTCGTCTCTAGGCCTAACAGCTCTAAACAGCTGTAGCTTTAGCTGTACCTAAAACATACCTTTTCAACAATTTTTTTGACGGTTGTTTCTTCATCTTCATACTCATCATTTATCGGAATTGCAGTAGGTTTTTCTGCTGTAGAACTTTGTGGGCTAGGGTCTGATCCTTTAAGCTTCTGCATACGGGCCTCTATGTCACCGATAAGACCATCAAACTCATCTGTGTATTTGGTATCAATGTTAGTTTGTTCCATGTATTGCTTTATCAAGTCATCAGCTTGCTCTTGTTCTGTCCTAGTGTCTGGAGGTGGTAATACTGGCTACAACAAAATACAACAATTAAAAAATATTAAAAATGGACTAATATTATTAAATACATTGTGATTTAAATAACTTACTTTAGCAGTAACAACTTCAATAGGTACTCCTTTTAATTTAGCCAGTCTAGCATATATCTCACCATCTGATGCAGATGGAGTTTCACCTTTGATATTCTGAAGACGACTTTTTATATCATTATCTGTGGTTGATGTTGCAGTTATATTTCTGCCTTCTTTTAACTTTTTTAGTCTTTCTAATATTAGCTGATCTTCTGTTTCTGTCCCTACAGCACTGTTAGAATTACCAGGTTGCTTTTGGTCCATGGCACCTATTCTCCTAAAATACATCACAAATTCAATATATTAAAACAGTCACTGTAGTATGAATATAATATTGTATTGTATAACGGGCTGGTATTCATATTTTGTAGTATGAACAGAGGCGTAGCTACCGCTGTATCAGCCGTATCAATTATACGGGGCCCCCAAGTGTCAAGGGCCCCCGACGATTGGAATAAAAACATAAAATGTTGCTCTTAAATGAATACTTATCGCGGCGGTAAAGCTCCAATTATTGAACTCTATTTTCAAAAAGGCTATATCTAGTTTTGAATAAGCTAATGAACTAAAAATGTTTTACTATCAGTCAGTAATAGCATTAGTTACACGAGTCAGGATGCTATTGTCTTTGTTCTACTAAACTTAGATTAAAAGGGCCCCAAACAAGTTTTGATACGGGGCCCCTTCTGGCCTAGCTACGCCACTGAGTATGAACAATGTGTTAAGGTATTTAAAAAAAAAGTGTACTTTTGTTTATTACCTGTAATAAGCATCGGGTGGTACAATTTGTCTAGGCTCATCAGGTTTTGAATTATTTTTACATTTTGTACAGACCTAAAAGAATGTGTCATTATTCAAAACTGCACTTTTAGATTTGAACCTATTGAAACCTTTATTCTAGATTATAAAACGTAAGACTGATAATAATTATGGTCTACATCAGCATATACATAGGTAGAACAAAATTTAATGTAGGTATACAAAACAAGCCTGCATTTATCAAGGTTCCACTTATATTATTATTCTGTTGTAGGAGCCTCACCTTCGTTTCAGCGTTAAGTTTGGATAAAATCATTTTGCTGTCCAAACATTTGGAGCAGTAACTGAAGCCACAACTGGGACATCCTCTCTGAAAAAATCTTTCATTACAACTTTTTATACCATACATCTTAGATTAAATAATGTCCTTACATTTAAAAAGATTCAACCGAGTATGGACAGCTGATGTGAAAGGCTACAAATGTGGTTACTCAATAGAGACTCAATCAGAATATACCTCTTTACGAAGCAAAGAAAATGGTTTAGTACAGGAATTACAAGACATTATTAAATACGTGAAATAAGTAAGAATACGAGTTCATCAGTTCACAACAAAATGAATCAGAACTTTGTCAATTTGTCAATGTCAGAGTAATGTCAGTTTCTTTTTATAATATTTCTGACTTAGCTTCAAGGCCTTTATGCGAAACAGTGTCAGTTTAAATATTGACAATATTTAATTATCTTACAAGCACTTAAAAGTTGCAACCGAACCAAATCCGATCGTCTGCAGAGTAGTCATGCAAACAAAATTTTAATTGCGTCCGCCAGAGCTGAAGAGTGGGCGAATTTGGTTCGGCGGACCAAATCCGAGCGTGTGTAGATATTTTAAACAAAAGACCCAGGGTCAGCGCACACTAAAAGCAGAATAGAGCATTTATTTAATAATGAACATTAAGACAATTTCACAAAATTTGCTTAGCTAAATCTCGTCAAACTAGGTGCTCAATCCATGCTCGAGCTTGAAAGATTGAAGTTCGATTCGTGCCATAGATATGCTGAATGTCAACTCAAAAGTCAATGACAGTCAGAAAATGACAGGATCGGTTCGAGGTTAACGTCGTGAATGTTTGTTGTTATTGTTTATTTCATTGCATTATGAAAACATTAAAACATTTGTTACCTCCAAATATTTATGAAGTAATCGACACAGCTGGAATTTCTACAGTTAAACAAATAATAATTCTTTCTGTTTGGGATATTAAAAAGTCGACAAACTTATGTGTAAATGATATCTTGCTTTTAAAAAATATTGTGACGGAAAACATATGTCCAATTAGTGCTACAGGTAATGATTTGAAGATCATTAACGCAAATAAACTCACTGTTTCAACGGGATGTACAGGTATAGACAATCTTTTGAATGGTGGCCTACAAAAAGGAACAATTACAGAAGTTTTTGGCGAAAGCGCAAGTGGAAAGACCCAATTGGCTTTACAAATTACTCTAAATAATTGGGCGAACGGGTGTGTTTATATTTGTACCGAAGATGTATTCCCAACAAAAAGATTTGAAGAAATGAAAATGAATCTTCCACAGTTCAACTCCAAAACTGACTATGGAAAAAATGTCTTTGTGGAGCATATAACCGAGGCAAATGATTTGCTATCTTGTGTAAGGATACGGATGCCGAAGTTGTTAGCACAGCATAACTTATCTCTTATAGTTATAGATTCTATTGCAGCACCTTTTAGATGTGAAAGTACAAATTATTTGAAGAGAGCAGAAGACTTAAGAGAAATTGCTACCGTATTGATTACATTAGCACAAGAATACAACTTAGCTGTTCTTTGTATAAATCAAGTGACAGCTTCCTTTGAAGATTTTTCTAGTGTATTGCCATGCCTGGGTTTAGCATGGGCTAACATGGTCACTATAAGGCTTATGATAAAGAAGACTTTTAAAACATTTGATGCAAAACAGCTTCCAAAAACTAGAAATCAGCAACTGACTTGTAAATATGAAATTTTTATCAGAGAACTGTTTGTAGTATTTGCTCCACATTTACCTAATACCATGACGCAATTTGTTATTACTGCAAATGGTATTCAAAGCATTCCTGATTAAAACTTATTGGTTTATAAAAATATTGTTTTATTAATTACTTGTTACATTTTATTAAGGGAAACCGGATACCCATACTCTAAAGCTTTAAGTAACTGAACTATAGAACTGAGTTTGTTTTACACAAAATTTCTACAAAGAGAAATATTTTTTTGAATGATGCAGATCTTGCCTAACTTTCGCTTATTTGGGGAAACCACCCAATTGCTGACCCCTTACCAGTTGTTGACCCCTTAATAAGTGTCTTAAATTGTTTTTTTTTTATAGTCTGCTCTGTCCTACTCCTGGTCAAAGGCCTCCCTCCACTTAATGTATTTATAAATATAAGGGGAAAATTATTTTTTAGATTTACAAGTTTCCCTTTTTTTTTTAGTGTGGTAAAATCATCAAATGAGTCCTCCCACCTTTCAGTCCGACTCGTACTGACTAAAATCCACGGTGTTCTTCACTAGCCCTTTACGTACCGGGGCCACGGTAATTCGTAAGTCCCGCGACCCCGGCAGGCTAGAGGAGTTCCATTATTCTATTATTCCCAAGAGTATTTTCTATTATTTTGGTTATTTAAGACAGTTATTATGCGTTTCAACATGTTTTTCTAACTTAGCCTTAACTGATCTAATTGCTGTTGTCAACAATATCTATATCTAGTTCACAAGTATTATAATAATTTTATTGGCATGGCATGTTAATAATTGGTAGTTAACCAGTTATTGACACCCACTGTTTAAGAGTGGTCTTTGTGTCTGTTTCTAGTCCATTAACTATTACACACTCCCATGATTCTTCTACAGACCAAATGAAAGCCGTTGAATAGAAACCAAAACCAGGCTGTATGGGCTTAATCCCTTCGCCTTTTCCGTTTGAAGGAAAAAGTATACAAAAAGCCATTGTTTTGAAATTGTCACTGTCCTGTCAGTGTCAATGTCAGATGGGATGGACCTATTGCAGCGTGACTGATACTGAGGATTATTGATGAAATAAATTTAAAATTAAGAAACCAGGAAATATTTTATATACACTACTTGCCTGATTAAATTGCTAAATGATTTAGTAAATATTTAATACAACTTTTTCTATCGTTGGTTGCTTCATTCCTATAGAGAGCCACTATGTTCACGAATCGAATTATGAACAGTATTCGTTATATACCGATACACTTTCACCCCACAGGGTCGAAGCCTGCGCTCAATGCCAATCGGTTCGCCGCGCGGTACGCCAGTGTTTTGTCGACCTCGCCCAGTAGAAGGAAAATGGTGTGTAAATTAATAAGTTAGCCTATAATTTTTCTTATCTACATGCAAAATCTCATATAGTAATTGTTTTTTAGGCAGACAAATTGACTCAAGAAGAGCGCGACATACAGCTGCAGCCACTGTTGCAGTCTGGTTGGAAAGTTCAAGCCAACCGGGATGCTATTGAGAAAGAATTTCAGTTCAAGGATTTTAATCAAGCTTTTGGCTTTATGAGTAGAGTGGCACTGCTGGCTGAGAAGATGGATCACCACCCTGAATGGTTTAATGTTTATAATAAACTCCAAGTAAGTGATCATTTGATTAAAGCAATTTTATAGTTAACAATAATAATTACCAATCAAGATTGAGTTCAATGTCATTTTCTGCAATTTACTGATTAATATTCATGTAATAATAATCAACTAGGTAGGTAGGTAAATAATGTTAAATAGTATTGGTTCATTATTTCATAAAGCAGATAAGGTACCTATAGGTATAATAATTTATGTAAAAACATTTTTTATCATATTAGTAGAATATAAAATGACTATGCTATTCATCATGCACTTACTCACATTATCTTAAAAATACAAACATTATTGCACATGAATGTAATATGGTAATGTCTAAAACTACCCAACCAATTTCAATATTATACTATGAATATGACTGGTTTGAAGGATAGGAGGGTTTGGACCCGGCATGTGGTGCTGTTAGTAGCTTAGGCGGATTGCTAGTAACTTATCATACCTATCCACTAAAATTATATTAAAATAATTCAAAATCTTATTACAGGTAACATTGTCTTCTCATGATGTCAATGGACTGAGCAAGAGGGATATCAGAATGGCCACATTTATGGATAAAAATTATAGCTAACTTGCATGCTTTGTAAGTTCAAGAACAAGACGACAATATCAACATGTACCTATATTTTATGAATGTATTCAGTGTTGTGTAAGTGAAAAAATAAACAATAATATATTATATGATGATTTTTATTTTCTTTTTTTGTAGAAATGGAAGGTATCTATAGTGTCTCTGACTCTGTCAGACTTTTACTGATTACAAATTCACCGTTCCTTCAGTAGCCCTTTGCGTTCCAGGGTCAAGGTTACGACTATCACAAATGGGTCGTGACCCCGGCAGGCGTGGTGCTCTATGGGGCCCCGATAATTTGCTGATAACTCCATGAGACGCAGGACAGCGCCTTCTTTATAAAAAACTACATGACAAAATGAGTTTTGTGTAAGTACTAACAAGTCTGAAAGAATTCTAAGATATCGCAGGCTTTCACTAAATATGCCTTGAAAAATATTTTTATTATTGTATCGATAAAATTCAAGGAAACTGCTTCCTATTTAACTGACTGCGTGTTTCAAAGGAGGGTAATGTGTTCTCATGTGTCTTATTCGATCAGCAAGTGCCGTACATACGCATCACACGCAAATCTTTCGGTGTTGCCAACAATTTTTGCAGTTTAAGATGCCATCAGAACTGTCAGCATTCTTCCTTCAATATTCGGATGCTGGCAGCATTTTCCGAAATGCGGCGTGTACGGAGTGTAGGTAATTAATGAATGAGGTTTCATATGGTCCCGTAATTTGGCGAAACCAATACGGGACAGTATCTAAATCGTCCCGTAAAATTTGACGACACGGTTGGCACAGAGTCTCAGTGATCGACTGCTGTGTAGCGTGTCGCGGGTTCGGTCCCCGCACGTAACAAATATTTGTATGATCTGCAAATAGTTGTTCTGGGTCTGGGTGTTTGTGCATGTATGATTCTGTGTTTGTAAATGCTCCCACGACACGGAAGACATTCCTAATGTCGGGCAACATTTATTTTAAAGAAAAATAAGATTTTTATCGTCATTAAGCCGGTCGATTTTTACTGCACCGCAGACTGCATGGTTAAATTGACCCGTGTAAATGACTAAATAATTATAATTGATTGCATTCCTACAAACTGTAATGAAACAAATCCAACTAAGTTTAAGGATCGACAATATATTTTTAATACTTAAAATAGGGTTACATTATGGGAACATTATTAGTGACTTTTTTGATATAGCAAGGGCATGTCCGCTTGTCGTTAAATGGTTCATTTTCGAATATGGAAGTGTTGGGGTAAGCTCTTTCTATGATCCTCTTCAATTCCAGAGCGTGTGGCAAACCTCTCGTCTCGACACAAATTTTTACCTGAAAAACGACGGAATGTTTTTAAATACGGTGAAACCAAATACTTTATTTTAGGATAAATATATTATGTATTAATTTCGTATTGAGTCTAGGTTTTGAGTTTCGTGTTACCGAATATATCCATTCAAGTTCATAATAATTAATACCTAATGGAAGACAAAAAAAATACTTTGCGATTTCACTGTTATAAATTTTCGGGTTCTCAAAATAAACTCAAGGCACATGATTTAATTCATTTGCTATATTACAACAGTCAATTAGCTAGAATAACGTATAATTACTGGCTGTAAACACGGTTAGTGCAGTGGCTGAGCGATTGGACTGCTGCGCTGCGTGTCGCAAGATCGATTCCCGCACGCAGCAAATATTTGTATGATCTACAAGTAGTTGTTCCGGGTCTGGGCGTTTGTGTATGTGAGTTTATATGTTTGTAAACGCACCCACGATACAGGAAAAAATACACGATACAACGTTTTTAACAAAAAAAAAAAACAAACAAAAAAAAAAACATTCCGCATGTCGCAGTAGCGTAATGTTGAACTTCAGCGTGTCGCACAATCGTGCATTCGAACCATACAGGGTGGGCAAAAAATCGTGGATCAAAAGAAACAGGGTGATAGTTGAGGCTATTTGCAGTAAAATATTTCTGAGGCAGAGCCCTAACAATAACTTGGTCTCATTATCTCATTGGTTTGCTGATGAATGGAAGGCGATCGTGTTGGAATGTTTGCGGTTCTGTGAGACGACAGAGTGACAGGATACATTAATTTAGTATTAATGGCTAACGCTGTACTAAATTTTTTAGTCGACTGTTTGAGTGTTTTTTCAAGATAAATCCATTTGTTTTGCTCATTCTGTATAGTGAGTTGCAGTACAGTTTTTTCGCACAAGCTTTAGCGCACATCCGTTTGTCGAACTTACGTAGTAGGTAAACTCGCCTTGAACATAAATGTACCTGTTTACGTACCTCAATAAAGTATTCACAGCCGTCTGTCCACGAGTTGTCTTGAAAGTGACGATGAATATTGTAGCCCCCGGCTGCGATCAGGTCCATTAATTTAGATTTAGCCATAGCGTCGTTCCTTATACCAACCTGAATGCAAAAAATTCCGTCCGTAAGTACCTACTGGTCATTTCGACACTAGTCGTCCTGACAAAAAATCGTACCTACCGCGGCCGCGTTAGATAAAACCTGCAAAAATATTGAGAAGATGCAACCAAAAAATGCTTTATTTAATTTAATTTACAGGCTCATGCAAACATAAATAAGATTCTGTTTGTAGTTTACAGTAAATGTACCTAATGTACCTAGGTATTGTATACGAGTACCTACTCATTGTATGTCTATTTCATTATTCGATCATGACTTACAAGCATAGATACAAGTGCGTACAATACTGGCGACACTTGCTATTGTTTCGTAAATGTTCGACGGAGCAGAAAAAAAATGTTGTTCCGTGGCAGGTTTTTCTGTTTCGTGGTTGGGCTCTTTTACACTAGACAATAACGATATCGCACGATATCGCACGATATCGGTAAGATCGGTAGTTTCCCAAATTTCGTTACCGTTATTATATGAAAACGCTCAAAATAAAGGTACTAATAGTATAATACAAAACAAAGAGTACGCGCACAGAAAATCTCATCGCTGGACTCTACGTCTATAATATAAATAAATATGTAGTGGTGAGCGCTAGTGTCGCTGTTAGTAACTTAGTGAATTTAATAGAAAACTTTAGTCGTAGCCTGGCGTGAGAGACTAGTACTGCTGTGCGCTCGCTTTGTATACCATGTCCCACAGATTTTAATCTTGTATACATTTAATATACAAAGCATAAAGCAGTTAACTAAATAGTTTCTTACCCTGAACTTTACTAAGCGTCCATCGGCGGCTAATCCTCTTTCCATACAACGGTACAACATTACATTATCAACATTTCCTCCGGTTAGTATGCAGACCACACTACAAAATAACGATAGGTTAGGTAAGGTAGGTACCATAAAGAAACAAAAATAATAAGATTAACAAACATCGAACTGTAAATCAAAAAATAAAATATGTTTGTTTGTTTGGTGAAGATCAACCTAGTTTGTAGCAACAATCATTTTTCACTTCAAGTAATTAATTTAAATGACTGTGTTTCTTTGGCGCCGCCTCAAATTTTATTATTGGCTTTTCAGTTCGATGTAGGCTTAATTTTTATTAAAAAGGTTTTATTTATTTCATAGATTTTTCAAAGATGAAAGCTGTTTTCCTAGGACTATAGATACATACTTCTTTGATTTCAGTTCTGGAACAAGGTTTCCGATAATGGCAGCCAGCGGACATGCTGCAGCACCCTCTACTATGAACTTTTCTCTCTCTTGTAAATGTAACATTGCGCGGGTAATCCAGTCCTCTTTCACTAGGAGCTTCAAAAGACAAAAGTCTCATCGTAATATATTTTATTCAATACTCTTATGGTATAGGCGTAAGGACTTACTCAGTGTCCTGGTTGAGCGACGAATTTAAGGTTGCGACTTGCGACCAAATATGTACATTTTGTTTACAGATCTCGTATTAATACCGCGATCCGAATCAATGTAGAAAACAATGGAACTCACGTTTACTTTACCAATTATATGTTGAAGTAGTAGTGCGATTATGATAAGTCGAGTCAATGTGTATTGATAAAAGTGAACTGTGATAATGTCTACCACACATTCCAGAACATACAAACACCAGCACATCGGCCTCCCCAATCTGTCGAATTTTCTCAAGAATCGAATATGATCCTTTTGGTTTATACATTTGAAAATTTATCAAACAAATTGGGTAGAATAGGGTAGGTTAATGTGCTGGTGTCTGTACTATTGCGGAATTGTCTTCCAGTTTCATTCATTCGACTTGAGGTAAGTGGCGTGTGTCAGTGTTACCCAACTTCAATCAGCGTAAATTAGGTTTTTTTACACCATTATCGCACTAAAAAGCATCAGCCCACCTGATGGAAAGCGGTCACCATAGCCGATAGACCCTACAACCGCCCTGCCACCCGAAGGTTGCCTACGCTGTAGAAACATTTTTACGTTCTTTTTGAAGATCCTTACCATTTTATCTAAACGCGGCTTCGCGTTCGCAAATGAATTACAACCGACGTTAGCGACAGTAATGGCATCGGCTACGTTATTTGCGATCAGCAGTGAGACAGGTTCATCGCTTTCCAAAGATTTGAAAAACGTCGGCGTCAACTCAGGTTGGACACCCTGTAAGTAAATTAGTAAGGTTCGTTAAGTACGCGCAATGCTTATTGGTAGTTACAGTTAACTTGATCCAAAAGTTATTCAACTTACATAAATAAGAACTGAAGGTTTCTTGACCTTGATAACAGTACATACGGCAGCGGCTAATCCTCCAGTACCCACTGGCAGAATTATGGCATCTAGGGTAGGCGTGGTTTCTAAAATCTCTACTGCAACAGAGCCATATCCGGCTAGCACATCTGGATGATCGCGCCTTAGAAGTAAAAGCAGTACAGCACAGTTACTTAATAATGATTGTAGCTATGCACTACAGATTGTACAGTATCATATTATTATTTGCATTAAATTACCCATTGATATAAGTAAGTCCTTTGTCTTTTGCCAGAGCTTGTGCATGTTTTTGAGCTTCCACCAAGTTTAATCCTTGCACGACCACCTTCGCTCCGTAAGCATGGCATTTTTGCATCTTGTCAATGGCTAATGTGACGGGTAAAACCACAATGACCGGGATGTTCATCTTTGCAGCGTGATAGCATAGACCTAAAGCCTCATTACCAGATGAAGCCATGACTACACCGAGCTTCTTTTTGTCAGCTGGCAAAAGATGAAGAGCATTGCAGGAACCCCTTTCCTTGAAACTGTAATTAATTTATTATATCTGCTAGTGTAGTTACAAGCAACTCTAGGAATGTGCTAGGGAAAAACCATAAAATGGTAGAAAAGTCAAAACTGTACATTGAATATTTTTTTTAAAGAATACTTGGGGTGTGATCTACAATCGAAACCGAAGCCAAAACTGTAGTTTTTAGAATTTTTGTCTGTTTACAGACAAAAATTCTAAAAACTATGTGTGTCCGGGATAAAATCAAAAAGCATGCACTGCATGGATTTACTTCAAACTTGGCAAGGATATTATTAAGAAGTCGGGTCAACATATTATCACGGTATCAACTACAGGGAACGAGCAGTGAACCTTTATTTCTTCACACGACGTTGCGGGCGGCAGTTAGTCCAGAATAAAAACTAAATTACTAGGGTATTTATCTGTCGAGAGTCTCACAATCATACAATCGAATCGGAAAGTAACAAATATAACTTCTCAATTTAACAACTGTAATCTACAGATTTTAAACTACAGAGCCATACCTGCCAGATTTTTGCATGAATTCCAATTTATAATTAATGTTTATGCCAAATTCTTTGTGGGTATTTGCCAGCTGAAATTTTATAAAACCATTAGATTAACTAAAAGTCTTTGGTCTCATTCAAGGACACGCAGCGCGTCGGGCGGTGCGTGCAGTGCGGTGATTATTTTTTCCGTTTATGGTGACCACGATGTCTAATGCGGCGTCCTCTATCACAAATCAAATAAACGCGCATAAATACGCTTCCCCTTGAACACTCTGCACATCTTTATATGTTTATTGTGTTTTGGGAGGTCCGCTCCGCACGACGTTCCGCGTGTCCTTGAACGCACTAGGAACACTTGTTCTGTATCGTGGTAGCGTTTACAAACATTAAAATTCATAAACACCCAGATCTAGAATAACTACTTGTAGGTCACAAATATGTGTTCCGTGAGGGAGTCGAACTCGCTATACGCTGCTCAGCATTCGATCACTCAGCACTAAAATAATTGCACGGCACGGTTGGCGCAGGTGCGCCAACCGTGCCGTGCAATTATTTAGTTTTAGTTTCAGAAAGCAGTGTGTAGTGGCTTTTCTTCATTGAATGTGTATTATTTTGGTTTCAGATTAATTCAGATAACTTAGTCCAACGTGTTTCCATTCAAGTCCTTTGGGGGTGAACATTTTAAGCTTTGCAAAGAGACGTCCTTTATGACCTAATTGTTTCAAAAAGTGGAAATATTTGGAAGAGACTAAAATTCGAAGAGTTTGAAAAAGTTTCCTAAGTCTGGCCAAATAATTGAAACCTAGGATTTTAGACATGTGTAAAGATGTATCTTTAAAACAGCGAATTCCTCGTGTAACTTACTCTGACAGGTGTGCTGATTACGTATGGCCGTATTCTTTGTGTTGCTTCTACTATATCCTCGTACTTGAGTATTTTGGGATTTTCCGGGTCACAATACTCGTCAAAATCTTCCTAAAAAATAATTTAAATCACATCTCTATTTAACCCACTAAGGAAACCGGAAAACGTAACCAATAACCCAGAAAGGCCTATGGCCTGATGGCTATGAGCATATTTTACATATTATTAAGGCATATGTATTCGTCTAATGCATGTGGTATTGACGCGAGTGGGGTGTCTCCATGCACAAAATCTTGTAAGTTTCTAGCCTAACCCGCGAACGGGTTCGGATTTCAGGTCAGGTTCGGAATAATCCGAATATTCGGGCATTTCCCACTCCGTATCAATTTACGCACATAAAAGGGCTCGAACTAAAAAATAATAACAACACGCTTGCCCCACTACCGATGAGTTTTGAACACTTGTAAATCCGCAAATAATACAAGGATTCACTTCAAGTTAGGACGGACCCGTATCTTCGTTAATGGATTTATCAAACTCCTACATTATTTGAGAAAACAATTTTTCCTTTATACTTACGTTTTTTCGACTCATTTTGATTTTGTTTCGGAAGGATGGTTTGTATGGATCTAGTTACGTGTTTTTTTTAGCAATTTATTGCATTGTTTTATGATTTTCTTTCCATTGATGTTTTATTTATAAAAATGCACAATCCTGTTGTGTCTAAAAAAGTCTTGACAGGAAAACGTCATTTTAATTTTTATATTATAGATGAAATAAGATTTCTAACACCTTGAAAAAAGAATTAAAAAAAAAAAAACGAAAGAAGAGTGAAAAAAAAACATTTTTTTTATATCAGTTTAAAAAATAAAGATTTTTTTTTTTTGTATTTTGTTTACTCAACTAAGTATAATTGTATTATTTTTTATGAATTTATTAGGCTTTTTTAATTTATTTATTTATTTAAGGTCGCTTTTCAACATCTAAGGTCATTAGCGACCACAGGTTATTAGGTTTATTAGGTTATTACTCATTTTTAAACCGATAAAAAAGGAGGTTCTCTATTCGACTTGTATTTTTTATACATGTTATCGGAAATGTATGATATCTAGGAATGGTATATAATGACGGATTACATCTACACACACTATTTCTTAATACATTAGAATACTTACTTTATCTTCAGCCAGGTCTGCAATTCTGTGTTTGAGTATTATTGTCTAAGTCTTGGACAAGTTTTGCGTGTCTCGAATACCTAGCCAAAAATGACAACCAGCTCTCGGGCTATAATTCGGCATGATAACAGCAAGTACCAAATTACCATACATCTATAAGTATTTGACCTACACACGAGTATTGTATTCACGAGTATCGAGGGCGAGAAAAAAATAAAAAACAAATTCGTATTATGTAACGCAATTTACTATGGCAACATCATTTGATAGGTACATTAATATTAAATAAATAATACGTAGTAAATACTGCTTCTTAGTAGAGTTTCTTTTTTGGGAAGCATAAACATCTGTTTCTGGGTTTGAAGGTGTCGCTTGTAAATTCGCAGGTATTGGGGAAGAAACGGTCGACTACATTTCTTAATGTAATAGTTTCTTTGAAAGATTTACTTTCACAAACAATGGTGATCTGTACCGAAAAAAAAGATAACGTGAGTTGGTATTTCAGGTTCTTTTAATGTTGTAAGCGAAAATTTGAATCACTAAGAGAAACTTGGAAATTTTCTTCAAGAAAACATTGCATTTTTTTCAAGAAAAATAATTGTGTATATTGTTGAGTGGGTTCATGGATATAATAAGAATTTTAAACCGATTAAAACTTGCTGCCTGGATACTTGTATCTTTTGTTGACTGTACACATGAGCTTTGCAGGAACTATTTAGTGATCATTGGTTTTAGGATACTAATTCGAGCCTCTGCCTTGATGACGGAATAGGACAAAAGCCCGCGACCACCAGACCTTTGATTTGGCAGTTATTAAGTATACCTTTCTTACCTGATCCAAACTTCACATTCGGGGATCGTTCAATCCTACTTGTATTGAGGACATACACGGAGAAACTTTCAGCTTTTATACATAATTATAGTAAAAGTCTGGTTGTCGTGGGCTGTTAGCCCAGGAAGCGGTGGTTCGCTAAATGGAAGAGTCACTGTAACAAACGCGGTAGGCGTTTCTGGGGGTTGATATGTTTATATTATGTAGATTGGGTTGAAGAAATTGCGTTGTTATGGATTTTTATGTTATCTTACGCTGGTATCACGTAAATTATTATCTTCATCCATCCATGTCTGTTCCGTTTGACAAGATAACACATTGCATTGCAAGTATTTCATCACTTTTAGGATCTTGGTTCGTTTATAATCCTCTCCCGGCGCCACGCGTATCTATAACCAGATTTACTATAATTAACAATATACTTATTAGGTTACGTTAGGTAAAAAACTGATACCGGCCCATCGTTCTGCTCGATGAGGTCGGTAAAATGTTCGAGGGGATTGTCGCCTCCCGGCTTGATAGCCATTTGCGGGGGGTAGGGCCGGATCTGTCGGACGCCCAGTTCGGTTTCCGCTGAGGGCGTTCGACGATCGACGCGCTGGCCCTACTCAAGGGCCAGGTGAAGGAGGCAGAGGAGGCGGGGGACGGAGTGTTGGCGGTGTCATTCGACATCTCAAACGCCTTCAACTCCGTGCCCCACTCGACGATATTGGAGGCGCTCCGATATCACGGAGTGCCCCAATACCTGCGGGACCTCCTTGCGAGCTACCTGGAGGACCGAGAGGTCCTCCTCGTAGACAAGACGGCCACGGTGCGGCGGTACGGCGCAGAGTCCGGTGTTCCCCAGGGTTCGGTGCTAGGCCCTCCCCTGTGGAACATCGGGTTCAACTGGCTTCTGCGGGGGGCCCTCCTCCCGGGCACGAGTGTCATCTGCTATGCGGATGACACTCTTCTCACTGCCCGGGGGAGGAACTTTGGGGAGGCGGCCTGTCTGGCCTCGGCTGGCGGATCCTTGGTTGCAGAGAGGATCCGCCGCCTGGGATTGAGGGTGGCGCTGCACAAGACGGAGGCCGTGTTCTTTCGCGGGCCCCGGCAGCGTCGCCCTCCTCCCGATGCCCACATCGTCGTGGAGGGCGTCCGAATAGGAGTCCAGCCCCAGATGAAGTATCTGGGCCTGGTGCTGGACGAGAGGTGGCGCTTCGGCCCGCACTTCAGCGGGCTGTCGACGCGCCTCTTGAAAGCCGCGGACGCCCTCTCGTGGCTCCTCCCCAACCTTGGGGGGCCCAAGGCGAAATGCCGGCGCCTGTATGCCGGCATCCTCCGCAGCATGGCCCTGTACGGGGCACCCATCTGGGCGGACTCCCTCAACAGGAGGGAGAATGCGACTGCCATCCGCAGGCCCCAAAGGGCCATTGCACAGCGGGTGGCGAGGGCCTACCGCTCGGTGGGCTTCTCGGCGGCGTGCGCTCTGGCCGGCACCCCTCCTTGGGAGTTGGAGGCTTGGGTGCTGGCCAGAGTCTATGAGTGGACGGCGCGCCGGAAGGCGCTCGGGGAGCGCCCCACCGCCGAAGAGCGGGAGGCCGTGCGGCGGGAGGCGAAGGAAGCCATCGTCCTCCATTGGACGGAGGACCTCGCCGCCGCCGCCTTTGGCCGCCGGACGTTGGACGCGCTCGGTCCGGTTCTGCAGAGCTGGCTCGAGCGGTCCCACGGTTTCCTCTCGTTCCGTCTGGTGCAGGTGTTATCCGGCCACGGCTGTTTCGGATCGCACCTGCATCGGATCGGTAGGGAGGAAACCCCGGCGTGCCACGACTGCGGCGCGGCGGAGGACACGGCGCAGCACACCCTCGAGGTGTGCCGGGCATGGTCCGAACCGCGCCGCGGTCTAACTGCGGCTATTGGGCAGGACCTCTCGCTTCCCGCTGTGGTCGAGGCCATGCTGGGGAGCGAGGAGGCCTGGACGGCGGTTGCCTCCTTTTGCGAGGACGTAATCTCGCAAAAGGAGGAGGCGGAGCGCGTGCGGGAGGACGATCCTCTCGCGGCGCCGCTCCGCAGACGTAGAGGCCGGAGAAGGCGCCGTCCTCTTGGTGGCGACGGGACTTTGGTCCCGCCTCCACCTTCGTAAGTCATTCCCGGGCCCGCGTGAGGGCCCGGCCTGAGGGCAATCGTCGGCGGAGGACTGGAAGTGATGGCTGTGCCAAGATTCCCAGTCCCCGCCACTCAGACGAAGCGGGAATGCCGCTGGGTATTTTTAGTGGGTATACCGGGTCAGACCGGGGAGTCCCACATACCCCTCCGATTGGAGGGTATGCGTAATGCATTTTTTCCCAGCGCAAACAAAAAAAAAAGGTAAAAAACTGATAGTTGAAAATGGCTTTGCAAGCAACGTCAAATTTTAAAACATAAAAATGGTTACTGTGCCTGTAAGTTTACTTCAGGAGAAAGACAGATCACATAATTATATCAGGAACACGCACTGAATATTTATAATATAATGTAATATACCTAAACCCTAATGAATCACGCTGTCCTATTGGTGAAAACCGCCCGAGAAGCTGTGCAACTATGCTTTTCTCAATAAGAAATTACGTGGCGGGACTCTACAATGTGCTCTTCGACTTCGAGATCGTCCAATCGCGAAGCGCGAGCGCTCACCGTTCACGCCGAACAGTCACGTGGCGTGACCGCTGCGGCCGCGCGGTCACTAGTCTTAATTGAGAATAGCACTGTAGCAGTTTTTGGTTTCACCACGAACAGTAGCTCGATCACAAGATTTCAGTATTTTATTTACAGCGTACTTGAAGTATTTATTGTATGGAAAAAAGGAACAGCGCCTTTAGTGTACGAAGAAGGAACTAAATTTTTACCTTGAAATTAATGTCAAAGTTACAGTTTAGGTACTGGAAATTCATGATAAGGCGTCAGACAGTGAGACGCGGCGGGGGACTTTGTTGTATGTAGTGATAGTGAGGATAAGTTTTATGAATTGGTTCTTACCGTCATTGTGAAGATTCGGCCTTCAACTGCCTTCCCGTGTATTATAGTCCGTTTTAAATTCCATAAATCTACATTGCCTCCAGATACGACACAAACCACCCTGTGGAAAGTGTTTATTTAATTAATTTTTGGCCGATCGTCGTATTCGTCGCAAGAGTTGCTTATGTTGAGTCGAGAGCCGAGTCGAGAGCGGCTATGCTTATTCTAAGTTAAGCTACGCAAGGCTCGAAATAGCTGTCACATTTTGCACTTCCATTGCACGGGCCTGCACCTTGTTTCTACTGGAACTTCACCTCCCCTGCGCAGTCTCTCGGCGCCGCCGTTACAATTACGTGTCGACTGTTGATGAAGGGCGGCGGCGACGAAGACCATTGTGGCATATAGCCCCTAATAGATATAAGGTATATAGAATACGATATGTATTGACTATTTCTAACACAGTCGTCAATAATAAAGATAAGATCAATGAACTCTATTGTTTTTAATGAGTTAATATTGTACACACAATTAATACACAGTGGTTTGAGCTGTACTTTAATAGCTTTCACTCAGGATAAAAGTTTATATTTTATGAAAGATTAATTTACGAAACTTACTTTTTGCCTCGTAACTCGGGAAGTATGTTGGGTATACATAAGAGGGCGCCTAAGCTGATGGCGCCTGCGCCTTCTGCTATTATACATTCCTCTTCCAATAAATGCAGGATCGCTCTTGCCGTCCAGTCGTCGTGGACCAATATCTAAAGACAATCCGCCTTTTTACAAAAAGGGGTTTAACTGAAAACCCAGGTTTTATCTTGTAAAACTACGGTTTAAACAAAGATTATTACAAATCGTGGTTTTGCGATAAACCATGGTCTAACAATAGTAGCTGTCAAAGGTATGTCAAAGTTTCTCATAGCAAATTTTTCATTGTGTTGTAGTTTTTGTGTTATTTTCACCCAAAATGGATTGAAACAAGGTAGATTTAATTGTTATTACTCATTGTGGATTTAATTGTTTAGACAATCGTTCAAATGGCGGTACTAAAGTCGACGTTTTATCTTAGTTTTGTAATACGGACAAATTAAAACCATGGCTCTGCAGATAAGCCTGGACTTGATAGACCAGGTTTAAACCAAGGTTTATGTAGTTTTTGTAATAAAGCCGAATAAGTATAAGAATCTATTCTGAACTTAGATCACAGAATTGTATATGTAGGTACGGTTGTTACCAAACTGACGAGTTTTAAGAGAAAAAAACTTTCAACGCAGCCGAGGCCGGGCCAGGAAAAGGTGGCGAGACAGCAGAACTATTCTTAATAAACACAACACAGCGCAGTCGCAGCGCTCACGCCAGCCTGGGACTGAAGTTTGCTATTCATTATTCAATAAGTTACAGACAGCGACACTAGCGCTCAGCGCTCGTGCGGCACGATTAAACGAACTCAAAGCCGTCTCGTCAAAGAGCACATCGTAGAGCCCAGCGATGAGATTTCTTATAGAGAATAACTTAGCTGGATGCATACGTACCGCGCCGCGAGGCTTGGTTCCAGTTGTTTATTGTTCAACAATAAAACGTTGCCCCACACTAGGAATTTCTCCTGTGTCGTGGGTGCGTTTATAAATATTTAACCACTGCGTCAACTGTGCGATAAATCACCGTTCTTAAAAAGTAAGTAGGTGTGTGCATTGAAACAAACCAGTTTATCTATAAGTGACCGTGCTGTGTGGAATGCATTTTCGCCAGATTTCGGCACAGTAAGGGAGGACGCTAGACTCTTCACGGGTACTGTCCGGTAGGGTCTCTCGTTATCTAAAGCCTTGGCAAAACTACAGCTTTTACCTGGCTCTACTCCCTGGCAACATAATAAATGTAATTAAAAAATGAAATGACGTATAGAACGACATTTCATACAAACTTTCAAAGTCCTTTTTTTCCGAAATGTCTGGATTTTTTAATCGATTTAAATAAAACTTCACACGCATAAGTAGATCATAAGTAGACATATATGTAAAAAGTTAGTAGAAAACATTTTCGAAAAATAGTCTAACAGTTAAATTAGACTAGTTTATTTTTTTATAAACAGACATTCCGAAAATGTATTCTACTAATTTTCGTGGACGTGTGTAGCATACTAGGTCAACAAGTCCTTTTTCCTACATATATTATAGGAAAAAGGGCTGTTGTATGAAATGTCATTCAAAACAAGTCCTTTTTTTCGAAATGATTGGTACGAATGGCGCGCGCGCGGCGTGCACGCTCTTGAATCTCTCTGAATTAATTAACACATAAAACTATTAAAATGAATCCAGAGGTTATCGGTATGTCACGATATTGAAGCGAATGAAACTTTAAAATTATTTAGATACAGTTATTGTTTGTACTGACTACATATTTTTTATCACGTCTTTACTGATAAACTACTGTTAAAAAATGTAACCTATCGAGTGACATAGAAACACGGAATTTAGCATAAGTGATCTATCTAGGTCAGCGGTCGGCAACTTTTTGGTAGGCAAGGGCCACAAAGTGGTCAAATCAAGTTACGGTCGCAAATATTATATTAAAATCGGAGAAGATTTTTATATGGAGTGTGGTTTCAGAGTTATTATGATGTAATTATGTTTTCATAATTCAATATCCATACCTGCAGGGAGAAAAAAATACAAAAAAATTGTTTCTCCACATTCAGTTTTCGACTTATACTTCGGCGAATAACTCCGAAACCTGACTTTTTAAAAGAAAAAATAAGTAGTGAAAAAAAAATAACTTTACGTATATCAGAACGTTTGGTTTAATGTGTTTCACGATTGAGGCTATGCCCGCTATCAGTCCTCCACCGCCCACTGGGACTAGTATGGCGTCCGTCTCAGGCAACTGATCCATTATTTCAGCGCCGATACACCCCTCTGCAGCTATCACATTAGGATGGTCATACCTGAAAGGACAATTTTTATTAATATTCCTACTAATATTATAAATGCGAAAGTGTGAATCTTTGTTTGTGTGAATGCTCATGTCTAAACGGCTGCACCGACCTAGATCAATTTTGATACAGAGGTAGATGGGTCTTAAAAGACGGTTGTGGGCTAAATTGGAGGCGAGCGAAGCCGCAGGCCAGTTAGTTTACATAAAAGCGCTGCCTGACTTTGGCACCCGGCGCCTAATATGAGATCCAATTAAAAAAGACGGCCCTGATGACACTCGTGTGACCAACAGAGTGAGGCTAGCGAAAAGATGGTCGGATTTTGTTGATATTATTGAAAAAGGATGGAAGAAGAAAACGTGTTGCGCCGACCACAAGTAAAATGTGATATGAGCAGGAAGATGACGATGATGGTCCATACTGTTCTGCTGCATCTAATTAACCTGGAAGTCTACCTCAACGTATAAAGATAAAAGGCTAGGTTTGTGATGATGACATCGTAATAATTATATTGCCTATCTGAATATGGCAGAGTATAGGCAATTTTACTCAAAAAAAAAAATTAGTTCGAAGTTTAGATTATAAAAAATATTAGACCAGTATTTTTTCTTTTGTTACGTAATCTAAAATTGACGAATACACAACGCTTTTAAAAATCACAAAACGTCACTCGGACGGTACAATTTTACAAGCGTTATGACGGCATAAGCCCCCACTCCCGAATTTGAAAGCGTTTTATCTTTGTATAATATACAACGATTAAAAAATATACGTGTCCATTATTTTTCAATATTCTAACTGATGGACTAAACAGATTTCAATCAATTTTTGTATACGGTAAAATACCCTATTGAGAAAAAAATATTATTGCAACTGCATCCTTACCCATTCAAGTAGGTGCCAACGCGACCTTGATCGGTTAATATTTTAAAAGCGTGTGTCTTAGCCTCGTCGATATTCTTTCCATGGACCACAACCGTGGCCCCAAAATCTTGGCACGTACTCACGATGGTAGAGCGGGTGAACTCGGGGACTACTATAGTCACTTGGATGTTCAGTAGATGCCCTTGGTGAGCTAATGCCTGTGCACAGAAAAATTATTTAACCACCACCGAGCCCCTCATGGGAACTGACAAGGCTGTTTTTTTTGGCGCGAGTACTTGAATTGAAAACTGAGCAAGCGAAGGATTTTAGGATTGAATTCAAATATAGAATCCTGAGCGTGGCGAAGTTTTCAAAGGTACGAGACGCAGAATAACTTTGCTGCCGAGCGCAACACACAACTTTTCACCTCACTACAGCGAGGATATGCAGTGGAGCCGGCTCGCCTGTCAGTGTAGAAAATAATTGAATACAAGACGTGTTCGAATTTTGAAAACACTTTCCGCGCTAGCGCGGAAAATGGAGTTTTACGCTTAGATTTTGAAAGACAAATAGAATCTTGCCAAGCGTGAGAGGTGAAAAAATGTTTGATTTTTATTCGTTATCTTCACCTATTTCAATGATTTCTATGATAAACTTAGAACCTACATATGCATTGAAAAAGACACATTGGTACTTACACGGGTTGTATTGGTATTTACCTTGCTGATTGTTATGAAACTTACCATGGCCCAATTTCCTAATGATGCCGTGAAAACACCACCTTTGCACTGATCTGCAGTTAACTTAAGTAACGTATACAATGCCGATCTTTCGTGGAAACTGTTGAAGTAAAATATGAGTGAGTACCTAAAATATTCTACAACAAAACATAGTAGTAAGGTGTACATGATATAATAATAAAAAAAAAATGACCAAATAAATACCTTCCCGTTAAATGCCGAGTTTCTATTTTAAAGTATAGAAACATGTCAAACTTTTTACAACTTTTTGCTTTCTGAAAAAAAGTTGTAAAAACGCAGTGTTACAAGCAATCAAAAGAAAAGCAATACCGTGTGCTGGGACGAGATCATATAACTTACTAGCACTTTGCCCGCGACTTCGTCTGCGTGGGTTACGTACTTTCCTAATTCCCCCTTTTCACCCCCTTAAAGGTTAAACTTCCAAAAACCCCTTCTTAGTGCTCCCCTACATTATAATAGGAAGCCGTGTGCAAAATTTCACATTCCTAGCCCCAGTAGTTTCGGCTGTACGTTGATATGTCAGTCAGTCAGTTCTCCTTTTATATATATAGATAGATAGATGCTCATTTGGTCATCCCTCAAGTTTGGAAAATAAGGTTGCTTTAGAGGATGGCTCACCGAAATGGTTCCTGGGTAATTGTCGGATAAAATATTAAAAGTTTGAATACACTGTGTCTCAAATATTTACCAGAAGTGGAGTAATAGGAATATATTTTTTCAAAATTTCTGCTGCTCTCGTGACATCATTATGGTAAATAGTTTTTGGATTTTGTGGATTAGAATACTTGTCATATTCAAGGTATGGTGGATTCTGGAAGATAAAGTCTTGATATTATATTCTGCAAAACCTACCCAAATCTTTCAAATTTTCCCTAACGATCACGAACCTTTTTCTCATGTTATAAAGTTGGAAATCTGTTAAAGAATTTTGACAATGATTAATAAATAACCTGTTATGGACTCTGATTGCTACCAATGGCAGAGACAGGTCGGTATATTTATGTTGGTAATTTTAGTAACAGTGTGACACCGAGTGACAAAAAACAGTTCGCGACCGGACACTATGTTTTAGGAATCAAACAGTTATTAACTGGAACACAAATACGTTACTTACTGGAAACCAAATTGCTGCCTTATGGAAATCACGCTTGGCGAGGGCAGACGGAGATAATCCCAGAGTATCCTTACAATCTGGGGGGGTTGGAGTCGGTAGTGGTTTGCGGGGCATGATGCAGCTTAACTATATCTGTTAGCATTTGTAACAAGAGGTAAGCAAGGCCATTTTAGCTGTTCTGGTTTGAAGTCAAATTATATTACACATTGAGTTGGTTAGATCTTTTCATCAACGAGCAGCTGTTGTCACATGTCACATATTGCCACAATTGACACGATTCTTTCTGTGTGTCCAATGTGTCCGATGACCACAGATTTTAAAAATGATTAAAAAGTTAAGCAGATACATAATGATTTACTAATTCCATGCGAAATAAAATTTAATAATATGACATGGAGCTGATCGGAAGCCTTAGCATGACTTTTTCACTTTTGTTACGTATAAATAAAAGTAAACTCGTTCGTACACTAGAGGCGCTTTTACAATTTTCCATACAGTAAACGCAGTAAATACTTCAAGTACGCTGTAAATAAAATACAGACATTTTGTGATAAGTAAGGCCTCTGAGGTTGGAGCTGGAAGGTGCCACAACACTTTGAAGTTAGGATTCGTTTGTTTTGTCTTGACGAGTTCCATGCTTTTTGACGAATACCTACTTAGTCTTTAAATAGTAGTTATTTCTTTTAACACGTAATATTAACCTTGGTTTTATAAAAATGTTTTTACTGATTCCATTGTCAGAGCAGAATTATTTTTCATATAGTTTTTTAGAATTTTTGATATAGATTTCATAAATGTTTACTAACATCGCCATACATTCGGTTTTAATTTTATTTACGGCTTAAACCGTATTCAAAACCGTTTTATACATTAAACACAATGATCTTCATTCTCATTTCAAATTTAATAAAGAAAATTTTAAATAAGTGACATATTATGACAACATAATGAGTACGATGATCCCGTGATAAGAGGTCACTGCATGCACACAGGGTTCGGCGCCAGACACGGACCTCGCTTTCTGATTGAAGTTTTTTCAGTCTCGCATTCCATATCTTGGAAGAGGTAGTCTGTATAGTTTTTCTTGATTAAATCCACCAACTGCTTAGTGTGGTCCCATCCTCTGGTTTCACAAATCATTTTAAACTGAAACATTGACATGACAAGGTTGTGTTAATGTTGCGTGATTATAATATTTTATTTGTCATCATCCGCAAATTGAGCATTTTAGTAGGTTAAATCAATTTATTTTAACCTTTCGATTCCTATCAATGTTGATAATGGGATTTCTTTGGTCATAAGTTTAACGTTTTCCTAAATAACTGCTCAATTGAAAAGGGTAGAGCAGAGGATAATGGTCTGACAAATTAGTGTGGAAATACAACAAACAAGAAACACTTTTTGAGTTTCTTGCTTCTGCCTAACCTTTACTCCACTACTATAACTGTTGGGGTCGACTCCAGCCAAACTACATGCAGGTGAATATCAGTATTTTACATAGAGAGACTGCTTATCTGACCTCCACAGCCCAGTAACTGGTAGTACCCTGTCAAAGCTCGAAAAGCCTGACAACCAGTTTAACACTTTGTAAAACTGGTTGTCATACTTTCGAGTTTTAGACTAATAGTAACGGTCTATAAACGACAACCGGGACCGACGGCTTTACATAATTTTTGAGACACGGATTACGGAGGACACTTGCTATGAATCCACAGATCAACACCAGATCGGCCTGTGCGGCTATAAGTATTTAGCCACGACCTCTTTTTTGAGTAACTTTGCTCATTATTATTTTTATTAAAAGTTCTTGCCTGATATGTGTAAACGTTATGGCCAACGCAGACCCTCTCGGGCACACAGTCGCGAATCACGACGCCGATGCCGGCGAGCTTGGAGCACAGTTCGCCAAGCCCGCCCTGCTTGTCCATCACCGACACTTTGTATTTTATCAGCCGACCCTCGGCCGCCATACCTCTATCAAGCGAACGTCCTAACGTCGTTGCATCGATATTGCCTCCAGTAACGATGGTTACAACTCTAAAAATAAAACACTTACAATATATAAATTATTAATTAAAAAAATGAAATATGAAAGTCGGTTGCTAAGCAAGGGGCATGTCAAAAAACTAAAGGGATGTACCGCGTAAAAGATGATATTAATGATCGTAGATATAAGTTCCACACATTGGTAAAAGAGGTAAAGTGGACATCATTATTCACAGATTAGTAGGCTTTTTTTTATCGTGGTAAAATCATCAAATGAGTCCCACCCAGGGCAGGGCGGGAGGGACTGTTAGACTTGTACTGACTAAAATCCACGGTGTCCTTCAATAGCCCTTTACGTACCGGGGTCACGGTAATTATTACTTACCGTATAATTATATCACTATGCTGACACTCCTTGAGACGCGCGTGGAACACAACGCGCCGTCGACCCGGGCAAGGTCCTTGGTCGGACAGCGCGTCGCCCATTACTCGCCGCCCGCATGCCCGCGCCTACGGTGGCCGGAGATCATCTTGCGACGTCCGACGCCGTGGGCGTCTACCACTGCGGCTGGGGTGGAGGGAGGTCGCTGTTCTCTCCCTCACGCGGCCCATGAGCGCGGTCATGCGCGAGCATGACTGCTTCGCAGAAGGAGGCGACCGCTTCCCACTCCGTCTCGCCCTGCAGCATGACCTCGACCAATGCCGGGCGCGAGAGGTCTCCGCCTATCGCCATCGTGAGGACACGGTGGTGCTCTGCCCAAGCGGGGCAGTCCTGCACCGTATGCTCCACCGTGTCCTCCGGACGATCCTCGCAGTGGTTACACCCAGGCGTTTCTTCCCTCCTTATCAGACACAGGTACCTCCCGAAACTTCCGTGTCCGGTGAGGACCTGCGTCATGCGGTAGGTAAGGAGGCCGTGATGCCTATCCAGCCACTCCTCAAAGAAGGGTTTTACCGCCGCGATTGCGGCGTGCCCGGACCTCGGTTGCGACAGTCGCTCCCTCCATACTGCCCTGAGATCGCGCCGGAGCTCTTCCCGCCGCGCCTCGCCTTGTTGAGGTAGCGGGGATTCGCCCCGGCGCTGCGCCTTCACGCGCCACTCATAGACGCGCTGGAGGGCAGTCGCCTCCAGATCCCAGGTTGGCTGATTCGCCGGCGATCGTGCGGTAACCTCGGATCATCCGGATAACCATGGCCCTCTGACATGCGACCAGCTTTAGTGGTCGCGTCCGAATGCTTAGGGCCTACACAGGGGCCCCGTTGAGGGCCATGGACCGCATGACACCGGCGTAAAGCCTCCGGTAGGAGGCGTTTGGCCCGCTGAGATTGGGCAGGAGTCGCCTGAAGGAGGCTGCTGCCCGGTTCAGCTTATGGGCCAAACGCAGGAAGTGTTCCCTGAAGTTCCACCGGCTGTCGAGGACGAGTCCCAGGTACTTCATCGTCCTCCCGACGCCGATGCGAACCCCCTCCGCCGTTATGTGGGACTCTGGCCGTGGCGCGTTCAGACGGCTAGAAAGCACATGGCCTCTGTACCGTATCCTATTAGCGACTGCCGACCTGGTGCGACTCTCCCTTCACCAGGACGAGCGTGTCGTCGGCGTAATATGTTACGCCGACGCCGTCAGGGAGGTCGCCGCGTAGCACCCAGTCGTAGCCGATGTTCCACAGGAGCGGCCCCAAGACCGATCCCTGTGTAACACCGCACGACATCTCTCGCCGGTTCTATTCTCCCCGGTGACCGGGGTAGATGACGGCCCTGTCCGTCAGGTAGTCCTCGACTATGCGACGGAGGTAGGTCGGCACCCGGTGATACTGGAGTGCCTCCCTGATGCAACTCCAGGGCAGGGTGTTAAAGGCATTACAGATTACTAGGCTATAATAATGTTGTAATTTTAAATAAATACGTCGAAGAATAAAAATAAAAGCGGCTGCTTACTGCTCACCTTTTGCCTTTTAAGTTAGGCAGCAGGCCGCACATCAGGGCAGCTACACCCACTGACCCTCCACCTTCCACATTAAACCTTTCTTCTTCAACCATATGCATGATCGCACGTGCTATCCAGTCTTCTGGAACGACAACCTAAAAAAATACAATCAATTTAAAAGCACCAACGAGTTAGTCATAACCGCAGTAATCTGTACTACGCGTCGCAATTTATCAAAAATGAACACATCGATCAAAAATGAAAGTGAAGTCGCTGCGAGTTGTGGGAAGCCCTGCATGAGAGGTTTCTACCATTTTCTTCTGTACGTTAGTGTTTTTGGCCAACCTGTATACTTAGTCACATATCTATATCTATGCAAGAACTATGTGGATTCAACATTAAATAAATTGCGGCATTTGTTTGATCGACTGAATGCATTGTCCATTGCAATGTAGACAACCTTGCATGCTACACACATGCAATTTCTTGCATCGTCTAAATGAGGCTTTAACTAGGCAACATAACGTACCTAACGGCAGCTTGCTTCCTGATTCGCGTTCCACTTTTTTGTTACTGGCAAGTATTAAAATCATAAACTAACCATTTTAGTGACCAACCCCTTGACGGTACAGAAAGTGTTAACTCCGACTTTACTGACAGCTAATCCATCCGCAAGAGAAAAATCTATTGGAAGGAAGATACGCTCGTTTTTCTTCAACGACTCCGTCATGCTGCGAGTTTTTTCTGTTTCGATTCCCTGTATTTAAATAAAATAATAAATAACAAATAGTGCAATTGGAATTTAACTGAATAGATATTTTGAAATTAAAATTCAAAAATACATGAAACTTACAATAACTTTTAGATTTAATAATTATGTTGTTAAATAACTAAAAGTTATAGAACACATCAGTATTACGAAACTGTGAGAGAGGCAAAAGACAATCGTGATTAAAACATGAATTTATCTATCTATAATATAAAAATAAATCGCTGAATGTGTTGCCAAATGCAAATCTCGAGAGCAGCTGAACCGATTTCGCTAATTCTTTTTTATAATATCTCTTGAAGTTCGAGGATAGTCCTTATGGAGAGAAAAAAATTAAAAATTGTATGAAAAAGCCTAAAAACAACAGTTTTCTATATTCGTAATAATACTTAAAAGTCAATTCGAACTTAATACCCTACCATAAAGTTTTAGTGTTAGTGGAGGGTTCCGGGAAGGCAAAACAATTTAGTGACGTTAGTTATGGGCCGTATGTTAGTTTGCCTGGCCATCTAGTTTATTTATAAATATAGAAACTCACATATACTTCAGTGTCTGGTTTGAGATGTTTCACAGCGACGGCTACTCCAGCAAGGAGGCTGCCCCCCCCACACGGCACCAGCACCGCGTCCACATTGGGCACCTGATCTAGTATCTCAATACCAACGGTGCCTTGGCCTTGTATTATGTTTGGATGGTCGAAACTGAAAGCAAGCTTTACTTTAGTAACTTGTTTAAAAATTGTTAGATTTATTACATTGCACAAGATAAGACTGACAGATTGGTGATTGGTTTATTTGATTGGTGTAATTCACAAATTAGATAAAAGGAGATCACCGTATTTTAAACTGGTTTCAAAAAGCAACCATGACAAGGAAAGGCAAGGAAGAGAAAAAAGGAAATCGTCTGTCCTGGTATGCATACATGTGAAGAGGAGGGGTGACAGTGTGATGGTTTGAATGTTGATGGATGGAGGGGATGAGGCCTTCTACTTCCCCTATATCCCCAGATCGAAGAAAGATGGATGGATTGTTTGAAGAATGATATTAATGAAAAAGGAGTAATTAATGATACTTTGATGTCTTGAAATAGTGTGTGCCGACCCTAGGCAAATTTAGGATAAGGGCAAGAAGATGATGAAAAGCAGTGATGACACTGACTGGCTAGTCAGTGAGTCTGCTTTGAATTATTGATACTGATTTCATCATCATTTGCCTAACCTTTTCCCAATGTTTTGGTCGCGGGACTCAGAAATTACCGTAACCCCGGTACGTAAAGGGCTATTGAAGGACACCGTGGATTTTAGTCAGTCAAGTCGACTATTAGACTTGACTGCGACTTGACCCGCCCTGCCCTGGGTGGGAGGACTTATTTGTCAAAAATATAAGTGAGTTTTAGAGTTGTAACCATCGTTTCTGGAGGCAATATCGATGGGTGGGAGGACTCATTTGATGATATTACCACGATAAAAAAAAAACTATGTTGAGGTCGGTTTTCGGTTGCACCTGAATATCAGTATTTTACATGGAGCGACTGCCTATCTGACCTCCACAACCCAACCGGGTAATACGATACCTCTTGGAAAGACTTGGCTTTCAGACTCATTATAGAATTATTGATACTCATTTGTGGTTAACTTAATATCAGGTCTATCGTCGAAATCTAGGAATATGTTAACAGTTAGACACAAAGCGCAGGTTCTGTCTCTTTCTTACCCGTTAACATACATCATTCTTTTTTCTTTAGCTAAGGTCATGCCATACAGTTTTGCCTCTGCCATGTTTTTCCCGTGCAGTATGACCTGTCCACCATGCCTCGTTGCATTGCTTCTCTTAGTCATGGATGAATTGGTGGGCATGACGACAATGCTTGGAACGCCGGCTTGAGAAGCAGTGTAGTTCAGGGCGGTGCCGTGGTTGCCGGAGCTGGCGCTTAACACTCCAAGTTTTCTTTGTTCCTCGCTTAGCATCATCATAGTGTTGCGTGCTCCGCGCTCCTTGAAACTTAACATTTAATTTTGATAAAGTTGGGATTAAAGAAGTAAATCTTTACATTAGTAAAGATTTGTGTGTATTAACACACAATATTATATTTTAATAGATACGTCAAAAAAACGTTTGTGATCACTAAAAGACAAAAATTGCGTTACGTAATACTTGAACATCCCCTAAGCCTGACATACAGCGTGCTACGGCATAGCCACGTAGAAGAACACGCTGCGGCGTAGCTGCATAGAGAAGAACGCTACGGCGTAGCTGCGTAGAAAAGAAAGCTGCAGCGTAGCTGCGTGGGAAAAAGTGCTACGGCGTAGCTGCGTAGTAAAGGGCACTACGGCGTAGCTGCGTAGAAAAGAAAGCTACAGCGTAGCTGCGTGGGTAAAAGAGCTACGGCGTAGCGGCCTAGAGAAGAGCGCTACGGCGGAGCTGCGTAGAAAAGAAAGCTACAGCGTAGCTGAGTGAGAAAAAGTGCTACGGTGTAGCTGCGTAGAAAAGGGCACTACGGCGTAGCTGCGTAGAAAAACGCTATGCCGTATCTGCAGTAAGTTCAAGACGCTTGAAACTGTGATTTTTACAAATAGTTTACTAACTACAAAATACTAGCCTTAAGTGTGCCCTAAGGCTGAACACACGCCACTATTAAACGCAAGCGATTTAGGAATGAAATCGCAAAACTGCTTTAGAAAACGGTTTACTTCAGTTGGAGTTTTGTTTCATTTTATTTCAGAACTATGGATTCTGATCGTTGCATTTACAAATCACGATGAAAAAGCAGTAAGGTACGTTTTTAAAAAAAAACATTGAAAAACGTCTCTAGTTCATACACTTGTATAGAAAGCTATGTGTTATTTGTATTTTTTTTTTGCTGATTTATAATTACGATTTAACGCGTGCGTTTATTTCGTGGTACGACTTTGTCTGTTAAATATTATATTCTTTTATTACCATCCTGTGAACTGCAGCGACTCTTGTTTCATATATAACTCCACTCCCAGTTTTTCAGACATGTGAGCACGCTACGGTCAAATAAATTAATAAAGTTTAAAAAAGTCATAATTACTTGCAACAAGTTCAAGGCGCGTTAACCTCAATACTGTTAAAATGGTTTCTTAGATAGTCCACGATGCCGTAATGCAATGAAAATATGTAACGCAAAAAGTACAGTGGACAGAGAAAGGTTGAAAGTAAAATTATAACAGAACAGGTACTAAATAATAGCTGGATATTCAAAATTTGGAAGTTCAGGCACCAAAATAAACTTTGGCATCGAAGATCTCTTTATTTCTAATGACAAAACCATTTTTTACCCTTAAAATAACACGAGATTACTTTGTTTGTTTCGAATAGGAGTATCATAATAGAGTTTTAGCTGCTTCTTTCGCAACTATTAGCAGGGTACAGAAAAAAACGCGACTGTAATAGATCAGTAGGTTAAAAACAGACAATCGTTGTTCTGAAGGGGAGGTTGCAGTACTCTTTAATATTTTTGAACGTCTAAAAATCTAACAAAATGTGAGATTTTTAATAAATAAAAATCATATGAAAGCTGAACATATTCTTAGGTTTAGGTAAAGATAGAAACATGATTTGGAATAATCGACTCGATAAAAAAAATGCCGAACATGGCACTATATCACAATTTTAAACGCGTACTGTTAAGAGATTTCGTCATAGATTTATATGCAATTAATATCAATAAATAGAGCTTTTTATTTTAAAGTAAATGGTAAAAACAAATTTTACAATTTATTTTTGTTTTTTCAGAAGAAGCGGAAAATATTCAAAATGCGGGTTGTTTAGCTCGCATTTTGGCGGGGATGAGGTCGTGCGTTCATACATTTTTGCACTGTACTGCAGTCTCGCCTTCAGTAAAGCATTATGTTAAACGCACTTACCGGGCATTGTGTCCGACAAATTACGCCTGCCATGCGTCGCGACGCACTTAATATGTCTTCGAATTTGATCTGAATTGGATTATCTGGATCACAGTACTCGTCATACTCAGGATCCTGTTTGTTTTTAATTTTCAGAAATTACTGTTAATGTTAAATTGGCTATGATAAAGTATCTAAGAGCTCACAATATTTTATTCTGTTAAGTACAACCTATGGGTTAGGGAGAGGCGTAACGTGAGGGGAGAGGGTAGAAGGAAGGGGAATCCATAGACCCCGCTGGAACGGAAAACTGGCTGCAAGTCGAAATAATAAGTTATTTATTATATTTTGTATCAGTGGTGGATTTAGCTCTCTCTTGCATTAGTAAATAAGCTTCAAATTTCAGAGTTTTTCACAAACACAAATAATATTGAATATTACACTTACATCTTTAGGATTCACGGCCATGTTTTTTTGCTGTTTTTATTTCTTAATGATTTTTGTTACTTATATTTGATTCAAGACTTTTTCATATTGATTTTATGTTATTATCAAAGAAAAATGAGTTTGGTTAATATTTAATTAAAATCCAGAATTACTACATAGTCGTTGACATTTAATTATTACAATTTTGATGCCATTTTGCACCATAGATGTGTCTTATCTAGGATTTTTGGATATTATCGAAGAAGGTCTTAACCACAAAACCTTAGATTATAGAATGTCCAAATTCTAAATAAGCCACTGAGAATTGAAACCAAAAAATAGAAAGGAAAATTACAAAAACAAACAACAGAACTATGTCAATCGGATTCTCCGCGCGTATAGTTGCCCATGGTAGAAGTAAAAATGTTTGTTCCTGGGTGTAGGCTCTGGAGCCTACACAGAGTTGCAGTATTAGTTAATAAGGTTTTTTAGAATAAAAAACAGGTAGAGAGTATCGATCTGGTATATATTCTAGATGAGACTGACATAAAGTAAAAAACAGAAGAAAGAAGATACAAGTAAATAAAACTAATTCAAAACAGCCAGTGCTTTGATTAGTAGGTTTCAACACTGGGTCTAATTATTTGTTGGTGCAAATGATAGTTTGTTAGCCCGGCTCCTATTAGCAGTAGCGTGATGTTATATAGCCTATAGCCTTCTTCGATAAATGGAGTATCCAAAACAGAAAATATGTTTTAATTCAAACCACTACTTCCTGAGATTAGCGAGTTCAAAAAAAAATCTTTATAATATTATAGTAGACTACTTGTTGCCAGCGTCTTCCTACGCGTGAGGTTCGGATTTTTATCTAAATTCACTTTCACTAGCCTTACAGGACGACCTTAAAGGTGCATTCACACACATCAGTCACGTCACGTCAACGACAACGGATCGGTATCGGTTTATATAAGTATCCACAAACACCATTCACCGTCACGTCGTTCGTCAGTCACGTCGCCGGTTTGACTGAATCATTTAACAATAACATCAGTGAAGTTATGGGTTGGTCACACGGTCACACGTGTAGCAATGACGGTAGCACGACGCTGACTGAACTGAGACGTGAAGATCCCGGGTGTGTGGGGGTAAATGTATGAAACTTGTATGGAAATATTATTTGACGTGGCTGACCGGTAACGTCACTGATAGATCACGTGCTGGTGACTAATTATCCGGTGACTGAAGTGTGGGAACAAAGTCATACTAGGAGCATAGAAACAATTTTTTTTTAAATGCACCTTTACCCGGAGGGTTCACGAGCTCTTAGTCTATCTTTTTCATCTTTGCGTGTCGATGGACTTTGTGGTATCCAAAAGTTGGATGGAATAAAAACACCAAAATAAATAAATATGAGCAACGACGTTTCATTTTTATTGTACAATAATGAGATTGTGTAGCAATGGCACATTTTTTCGAATATTTACTTCTGCATGCACATAGGGTTGGGCGCGAGACACGGGCCGCGCTTTGTTCCTGCCATTTTATCGGATTGTTCGCCCATCTCTTGGAAGAAATATTCTTTATAGTTTTTCTTTATTATTTCCATCAACTCTTTAGTATGTGCCCATCCTCTGGTTTCCACAATTACTTTTAACTGCAACAAAGGTGTTTCTGTAACTTTAAATTATTCAAAGGATAATATAAATGATAAGGTTATTATTATTAGAATACAGTACTTGAACACTAAAGACATCTCCTTTGACCCAGGCTCGCTCGGGCACACAGTCACGCATGGTGATGCCTACATTGGACAACAAGCCGCACAAGTCGGCCAACCCGCCGGGTCGATCCGACACCGTCACTTTGAACTTCACGAGCCGACCTTCCGCCGACATGCCTCTCTCAAGAGCACGCGATAGGGTCGTCGAGTCGATATTGCCCCCAGAGCAGATTGTAACCACTCTGAAACATACATAAGTTATTATCAGATTTACAAGATATCGAATCATCGGCCCATCACTTTTTCTCAAATGTCTGGCTATTTCTCAAACAGAAGTAGGACTATATGTGTATGTGTGTGTAGAAAGAATATAATTTGAATAACGTCTTGTTGGAAAAAATAACAATAAAGTTTTCGCTTTTGCCAGGCAGTACTGCTGCGTCTGCTGCATACTGCCAACGTAAGAATCATACCCATTTTTATCGTGGCAAAATGATCAAATGAGTCCTCCCACCCAGGGCAGAGCGGGAGGGACTGTCAGACTCGTACTAACTAACCGCTCCCGCTCAGCCACTCCTCAAAGAGGGGTCTTACCGCCGTGATTGCGGCGTGCCTGAGAATCATACCCTTTTTTTTTAACGTGGTAAAATCATCAAACGAGTCCTCCCACCCAGGGCAGAGCGGTAGGGGCTGCCAGACTCGTACTGACTAAAATCCACGGTGTCCTTCAATAGCCCTTTACGTTCCAGGGTCACGGTAATTCGCGTAGTCCCGCGACCTCGGGAGAATCATACCCTAAGGTTAATGTAAAGGTCAGTTCACAACTTCACACTGAGACGCGACGCATCATGTAACCTTTTCGTGTGAGAAATTTACTTAAAAGTTATATTTTGAGTTGCTCTATTAAAAGCACGCAGCCTCGCGTCTCGGTATGCATAGATTCTAAAGTGATGAACGAAATAGGATTTTAATTCTGAGAGAGCTAACCACTCAGTTCATTATAACACTTACTTCTTGCCTTTAAGGTTAGGGAACAAACCAGCCAAAATAGCCGCGATGCCGACAGCCCCGGCTCCTTCGACCACGACTTTTTCTTCCTCAATTATGTGCATAATCGCACGAGCCACCCAATCTTCTCTTACAACAACCTAAAACAAAATATTAAAAACCGCGTGTTTACACAACAATAAAAAAAACTGGGTGTTTTATATGCCACTTTAGCAGCCACTGATCCTCGCAATTTCACCTGCTGCTCGGGTTCTATTATCGTTGCGTGATTTACCTTCCTCAATAAATCGACCATCCAACACAAAAATATTTTTTCAATTCTAACCATCAGTTCATGAGATTATCTTGTTCAACCAAACAAACTCTTCAGCTTTGGGTATGATATAAATATGAATTGCGACAACATTCGTAAAATATAATTTACGATTCTATTGCTCTAGTAAAAGAGTAGATATTAGATAGGTATAGAATAACTGTTTCACAATACATGTTAGGGCCACCATAGCCCTTTTAGACCCCCTGCTCGTCGAGTATTGAATGTGATTACCATTTTGTCGACAACTCCTTTGAGGTTAAAAAACGTGTTGACACCGACTTTATTAACTGATAATCCATCAGCAATTGAAGGCTCCAAGGGGATGAAGACTCGTTCATTCTTTTTAAGTGCCTCTACCATACTGTTTGTATGGTCTGTTACTACTCCCTGAAAACAATCATAAGTTATATTCAGCGTCCATTATAAGTACACATTACATTCCGGCACAATTAACGGAACATAGGCTCCACCTTTTCTTAAAAAATATAGGTAAGTGTAAAAAATCTAATAGTCGTGATGGCTCCTCGCCTCTTATGCACTCTAATAAAACAACTATATTATTTGTAATAAGATATATTAAATAAAAAAAGAATAATCTTATAAAAAAAAAATAAGATTGTGAGTTTAAATCCGGGCAAATAACTTATACTGCCTCCTTACCGAATACTGCAAATGATTTTTGTCGCGTAATTAAAACTAAGATTTTTCGTAACATTTAATATCATGGATTTCTGCAAAGTAACGCCTGATTCTTTAATTTACTTGCTATGATAGTTCAGTGGACAACTCACATATACTTCAATGTCTGGTTTAAGATGCTTCACAGCGATGGCAATGCCAGCCAGGAGGCTGCCACCCCCGCACGGTACTAGCACCGCATCTGCAGTTGGAAGTTGTTCTATCACTTCAATACCAATGGTGCCCTGACCTTCTATAATGTTCGGGTGATCGTAACTGCAAAAATAAAGCTTGTAATATGTAGTCTATTATTAAATCGCCTCTATCAAGTTATGACAGCCCCAGGATGATGTAGCTAGGAAAATAGTATTGAATTTCTTTTCACCTCACACGCTCGGAAAGATACTATTTCTCATTCAAAATCAGAGTGCAAAACTCGATGTTGCGCTCTAGAGCACAAAGTGTTTTCAAAATTCGAACACGTCTTGTATTCAATTATTTTCTACACTGACAGGCGAGCCGGCCCCACTGCATGTCCTCGCTGTAGTGAGGTGAAAAGTTGTGTTATACTCGGCAGCGAAGTTTTCAAAGGTACGTGACGCAGAATAACTTTGCAAAGTTATTCTGCGTCTCGTACCTTTGAAAACTTCGCTACGCTGTTTTGTTGTTTTCAGTTCAAGTACTGACGCCAAAAAACAACTTTGCAGCCTTGCATAACAAATAACTATTATTACCGCTGCTTAAATAAGTTTTTTTTTAAACAGTTGTAGTGTCTTATCCCCAGTATTTTTTTATGTGCTGTGGATGCGTTTAGAAATATTGTAACTGACATACACACACAACCAGACCCTTTTTTTTATCGTGGTAAAATCATCAAATGAGTCCTCCCACCCAGGGCAGGGCGGGAGGGACTGTCAGACTTATACTGACTAAAATCCACGGTGTCCTTCACTAGCCCTTTACGTCCCGGGGTCACGGTAATGGGTAAGTCCCGCGACCAAACAACCAGACCCGGAACAACTACTTGTAGGTCATAAAAATGTTTGTTGCGCGGCAGTCGATAGCCCAGCCACTGCGTCACCCGTGCCGTCAAATGAATTTGGCACGTTTATCAGGATCAGGCATAGAAGTAGTGATGTGTACAGTATTATACGCATTAACGCATGCATCGCGAATTTCAAAGATTTTCAACGATGAAAAGTATTCTGTGCCACGAGCAGGATTTGAACCTGCGACCACTAGATTCAGAACATCCGACGCTTTTTCCTTTAAAAAGATTTTTTTTTTGCTTACTCTTCATTTCTCAAACAACGCATTTATTTTTTACATGTCTAGGTCGGGGTTATATATAGTTCAATCCATGTTTGTGTGCCTTAGCCTTCGTACCGCGGCCACTTTTTTATAAAAAAGGAGGCAGCTGGATTTCTTTTTACATTAAACCCTCTTGACTTCTTTTTAAAGTCAAGAGGGTTTATATGACGTCATCTAGCAAATCAAATCCCAAATGTAATTTTCCAATGGACTATGTGACATTAGACTAAATTGCATTGTTTGAGACTCACCCATTAACATACATCATTCTTTTTTCTCTTGATTTAACCATAGCATAAAGTTTTGTTTCAGCCAATGTCGAACCGTGCAACACTATTTTTCCTCCTTGTCTTTCTGCCTTGTTGACTTTGTTAATTGGTGCATGCACAGGCATGTATACCACGCTAGGTATTTCCAATCGAGCAGAGTGGTATGCCAGAGCGCAGGCGTGGTTACCAGTACTAGCAGCTGCTACACCAAATCTTTTTTGTTCATCGCTCAGCAGTGTTAAAGTGTTGACCACTCCACGTTCCTTGAAACTATTGAAATTCTGTTTAACATAGTAGTATGATAAAAACTTAACTAGTGTATCTTGCTGACCAATTTCATAACAGTATTATGTTTCAAGAGCATTAGCTGCTTAAAACAAAAGCCAAATAACATTGGATGACTTAGTTAAAAGTTTAATACTGAAAGGCACTCTTCATGCCGCTGAACGCTGCCCGAATTATTTAAATCTTGAGTGAAGGGATGCGGTAAATCATTGCTTTTCCTTATTTTATGATAATACTAGCTTATGTCCGCGGCGATGTCCGCATGATGACCGGAAATTATTCCACGGGAACGTGAATCCTATGTGTTTATTTAGGTTATAAACTGTCGGTTGACCAAATTTCACTCAAATCCATTGTTACCCAACAGATGTTGGTGTGACAGCGTACCAAACATCCATCCATCCTCGCGTTTATAATAATAGTAAATTATAGCAAGAGATTAATGCCAATAGAGGCAATTTCCTAAACCGGTTAATTGACTGTGTGTGTTCGGTTAAACTGTCTCTTGTCCAGTGACGTTGTTTTACGTGTTATTTAGTTCAGGTCAATTATTGTTATTTAGTTGTTCCACTAGGAAATTCTCATCAGCAGCCCGGAGTTTGGAAGTTGATTCGCGGCACCCTCGGAAACTACACAGAGGTGTTAGCGCTCTCCAATAATGAGATATAATCTCCCTGGTCGTAACAGATCGCCATTTCATCTGACCTAAGGTTAGAAAATTTTAATATTAAAAAATTGTAAGTGTTACCATCCTGTGACTTGTAAGAATTCTTCTTTCATATATAACTCCATTCCCAGTGTTGCCGACATGTTAGCTCTCTACAAAAAATAAATGCTATAATAATATTATTCATTTCGTAACTACTTCATTGAAAAGTTAGATTTGGAGGTGCCTTTGTCAGATGATGCAATTTTATTTTTACGAGTAGATGTCGAGCGGGGTTTGCATTAGTGTTACATCCAATTTCGTGGAGTCACAACTTTTGTCCTGAAGCCGCTATCTTGGAAAACGGGTGCTGATGTTTGTATGTTTTATCTGGCAAACTATTGGTCGCACAAATAAACGTTTCTTGTTGAAAATAAAATTCTAGGACCAAAGTTGTAACGGTGATCCTTTTTTTTATCGTGTTAAATCATCAATTGAGTCCTCCCACCCAGGGCAGGGCGGGAGGGACTGTCAGACTTGTACTGACTAAAATCCACGGTGTCCTTCACTAGCCCTTTACATGCCGGGGTCACCGTAATTCGTTAGTCCCGCGACCAACTTTGATCCTTAAATTTTAGTTAATAAAACCAAAAGTATAAAGTTACAAACAAAAATCCATGAAAATTCTCTGGCAAGTTTTATACATTTACACACAGAGACGTTATTGCTCTCTGAAGGTGCGTACGGATAGCGCGTACACTGGTACGCATAGTCAGTTCACGCGTGTCCGGAACGTCATGTCCATACTAGCAGCTACGCGTACACTCCTGGGGTTCCCCACGTACCGCTCGAGCTAGTCCGCAGCGTGAGCCGCCGTTAGTCGGTTTTTGGTCCCGCGTAGAGATGGGTTGGATTAGGTAAAAATTATACCTAATCCACCTAATCCTTATATTTTAAAATACCTATTCCTTTTACCTAATCCTTCTATTTATTTAATATAGCCGCTGGCCTGTTACCAATATTATGTATCGTATGTGGATTACGTAGGAAATATTTGGCATCATTGAACCGTTTCTGATATATTGTGGAATGGTATATTTTCAGTAGATAAGATTGATAATTATTTAAAAAATAATATTCAATTTAATTCAATTTAAACCAATAAGTAACTATGTACTTTGATATTGACATATAACAGCCAACGGCCAATATGAAAATGGCGGTAATCGGCAGAATACGTCACATAGATATTTCTCAGAAGAGCTCGGTAACATTCTTTTGGCATGAGATTATTCTAAAAAGTCTGCAACTTCCAAAAACGATTTCTTTATTTTAGTTTAGTGAAACATATCGTATTTTTCAATTTTATTTCAGTGATTCCTAACTACGACGTGCATTATTTACGACATGCATCGCTATTATAACAGTAACTAGTCCAGTAGTTTTTCCTCTAGTCGCGCGTCAATGAGGACGCACACGACCAGGTACGCTATATTTGGACGGCAAAATAAATAGACACGCGTGTTCTTCGAGTTTCAATAATGAAAATATTATCAGATTGATTCAACTTCATCAATTTCACCGGGTCTTGTGGGAACTGTCTTGAATAATGAGTAATGCTGCAGTTGTGGTGATGCACGCAACCGCTAAGTTTGGCGGAGTCATGGCGACTGACTGTGTGAGTCCGTACAGAAGCTGTACGCGTATCCAATGTACGCGTGAACAGTGTTTCCCAACTACGCATAACACGGGAACGTGCTATCCGTACACACCTTGAGACTTCAACTCTGAGAAATGCACACTATCTTCACTATCTTCAGAAAGGTAAAATTTCAATGCAGTAGTCCATAACACAAAGCAATTAAGTTACCTGTAATGGTGTCCGAACAATCTGGCCTAGTATTCTTTTTGATGCTGCTAGTATACCTTCATATTTTATCTTACGTGGATTGTCTGGATCGCACCACTCATCGTACTCGGGATCCTAAACATGTCAATTTTACTGTACAAGTTAGACCATTTAAAACTCAAGAACAGCTGGATCAATTTTCACGATATTTGATTTGTTGGATTTAAGTACACACACAAACTCACGCATTCTTCCCATGAGGGTAGGCAGAAACTACAGAGCGCCACCTGCTGCGATCTTTACATACTCCTTTCGCCTCATCCACATTCATATACCGTAAACTAAGGTTACTTTGATTAATTTTGAACTTTAACTGACTGTAATTTTTTAATGTGAGGTTCTAAAAAAAATTAAAAAATAAGTAATTATCGGTTTTTATAGTTCTCTCTGTAAAAGTAAAAAAAGAACAAAAATAATGCGTAGTTTTTTAGAAAAATAAATAAAACAATGTGATAAAAGGTAAAATGATTCTGGGGTTACTTTGGAACTCCCCGTTTTTAACATAGAATCTGAAAGTAGCCCCAATAAACTATAGAAAAAACAGAAAGAAAAGGTATTGATAAAAAACATAATTTTTTTGCACGAAACGACGTGCCATCACCAGCGCACCCACAAAAAGGATTGTGACAGTTTACCATATTTGTAATCCGAAAAAAAAATTCTACTAAAAGTTGTTCCGTCTTACGCAATTTGCAATTTTATGTCGATAAGTAGTTTCTATCAAATTTACCCCATGATTCAAAGTAACCCCGTTTACCGGTACCTGTACATACAAGCACGCCGAATGCGAGTACTACGCACCCGTTTATTTTCATTTATAATAGAAGTTAGGAAGCAAGGATTAGGATTAGGCATTCCATTAACCGAAGTATTTGGTAAAAAAGGTACTTGAAGTCCGTGTATTGACTGTGTATCATATTACTTACGTCTTTTGGATTCATGTTCGAGATTATTCTGATTTTTTTCTAGGGTTATTTATTTTTTTAGTCGGTTGTCTACTTAATTACATCTTAAACTATAATTTATTCATTGTTTAGGAAATATTAATGAATGATTAATACATTATAAAATCAAAATCACTGAACATGATTGACGGACTTGACAGTTTAATTTTTATTTTTATTCTATTTGTCTGTATGAAGAAGGTTATCTGCTCGAATTTATGTAAAACTAGCTGACTCGGCAAACTTCGTACCGCCTCAGAATTTGATTTCTGAACGACTATAATTATCATTTTTACTCACCTTCCTTGGACTTTCAAAAATAATTCAAAACCAAAATTAGCTAAATCGGTCCAGCCGTTCTCGAGTTTTATCTAGTCTCGCTAAAACTAGATAAAGCCTGGACCGACGAACAGCAATTGATTTTTATATAACATAGATGTAAAGCTTGTACTGTATTTAAGGAGTAGTATACGGAACCTCGATGGCTAAAACACCGATGAATGCGAATTCGATGCTACAAAATTGCGATGCACGTTATCGCGAAAGATCTTAACTTCCATGCTACATCACTTCGATGCATGTTATCGCGAAAGCTTAATACTGCGATCGAAGTAACTTGACTTCGATGAACATTATCTACTTATACCTAATAAACGCTTAAAAAATACCAAAAAAAATTACTCAATACAACCGGCTATGTCATAACTTGTCAATTATCTAGCCAACCACTAGTCAATAGCTAGTTATCGGGTTGACGGATATTATAGCCGTGGCTATTTTGCTCATATCCGGTATTTGGCTAGTTATGGCTATAGCTACCCATCGCTAGTCGAACTCAAAGAGGACGTTGCCTGAGTGCTGGAGGTACCTACCCAAGTGGAGTCAACCTCATTGTTTTTACTTTTGTAACTTTATTTTTCATTTGTAAATAAGCACATTCAGACGCGCCTGCCGAGAGGACTTTATTAACTTACTAGCTTTTGCTCTAGCAATACATCGCTGAAAAAAAAAAACAATTCTATGAAGGAGTTTTTTCGTGATGCGCGTACAAACAGATAGACAAAAAACTACTATTAGATTAAGGCCCACTTGCACCACAATCACTAAACAGGTTAAGCGCTAAACTGATTTAAAACATCGTTCTGTCTCTGTCAACTTCAAACAATTTGACAGGGATACAGTGATATTCTAAGGCAGTTTAGCGCTAAACCCGTTTAGTGATTGCGGTGCAAGTGGACCTTACTGTTGCTCTAATAAAGACTACATCAGTTTATCTTTAATGCACATATATCGGCCTATTACTTTTTTCGAAATAAAAAAAAAATTAAGAATAGCAGAAATTGTTCTAATATCTTTATTTTTTTTTGATAAAGTACAAAATACACTTAAAATATTACCTAATTTTATTGTTTTAGCCACCAAGAATTTAGCTAATCTAGGTGTGATTTTTTAATGAGTATATTATTTAATATTGAAATAGTATATTTTTAACTCTATGACAAGAAGACATGACAAGAAAATCCACTCTTGCCTTTAAGTCGTATTTTGCTGTCTTTTTTTTGAAGATCTCGCTTTGCAATGAATTTATACATGAGTAGTAACTATTATTTATACATTTATGATCTGAAATGTAAATGTACAATCCCATTGCAAAATAACTAACCATCCTAAATTTTGAGACACCCAGTCTTCTAAGACAGGGTTCAATATAAAACAAAATAAAACTTAATGAAATAATAATGTCATCAAAATAAACTTTTTACTTATCTATCACAGATAATCATGTGAAATACTTTACAAACTAATTAATGTAATAATTAGAACACTCGTACAAGTAATTTATTATTAACCCATACACATGACACGTTGACCTTTGGTATGGCTGAGCGTGGGTTTCAACTGTACCACGCGTGCGCATTTGTTGCCCCTGTATTATCAAAATTAGACCTCTGCCACTGAGAATGGCACGACAAACTATACACCATCACTGTATGGCATCATGTTCTTTAAATAGGTAAGTATCATGTAATAATTGTTTAGTTTAGGAAATTGTGATTATTGAGTTCCTCTTCGTGACCTCTATTTGTTTAAGAGGCACAGTTTGGACACCTACTTCTGATTGATGAGGGTAATATACTCTATACATTTACTTAGGAACTACACCAGTCCGGGGCCCAGATTTCAGACATTAAGGCTGTGTCTCTAGTAGGCAAATTGTTAGCAGCCGACTGAGTTTGCGGCGTATCGGTTTAGAATCATATATGACATACTTTCCGTATATTTTAATTAAATGGAGTGTTTAGTTTGCTAGTTTTGCGCTCACTTTATGCGGTTTGCAGCGTTTCGTGCGCCGACTGTCTCAGTTAGAGGCCGCAAAACCGCCCAGTCGGGACGACGGCGATATGGTAACTATGGTAAACGCAAACTGTTCATGCTGTCGACCTAAATAAGCAGCTAACTCATAACAGTTTGCTTGCAACGCACAAAAGATTGATTTGAGTTTGCAGTGAACTCAAATTTCAATTTTGTTGGCTTACTATCGCGGCTGCTGAGAGCGGTTGTGCTGCTCTCGCATGTGCTCTCCAGTTACTAGAATAACCGACTTTTACCGAAAAGCTACGAGCACAAAATAGTGCAGCTATGAAAATGTAAGTTAATGCGAAACATCGTCCAAGGAGTCGGTACTATTCCGACGAGGGTAGGCGTCATATTCGCCCGCGAAGTCCCACTCCCGGTAGGTGGTCGCTATCACTCCTCGCAGCTCCTCCAAGTGCTCAGGGCCACGTGTTTCGCACACAACTTTTACCTGGAAAACACAGCAATCTAATGTTGAATTTCTCAAGATCTATAATTATGTATACTTACAGTATTTAAACCGATTTAAATCTAAAATAATAAAAAAATATGTACAAGTTCCTATCATTAAAGGTCAAGTATCAAAAAGAGAAGTGACCAGCTGGTAGCATTAAATTGCCACGATGGGTGGAATGCAACTTTTTATCCAAAAACATGGCCAGCCCTTCTGGTCACGTGAAGCGTCAACCTGTCGACCAAAAACTTGACGATAACTCGAAACACAAGATAGGCATGACCATGACATGAAAAAATTCAGTACTTTGAAATCTAAAAACTGATAAAATCAAACAAAAGAAGGAAATTCTAAGAAGATCTTTACCCGAACACTGAAAATATCGCCATGGACCCAAGCGCGCTCTTGCATGATATCTTTGATGGAAACGCCGGTAGAAGAGATGAGCTTGCAGAGCTCAGCGATGCCCCCGGGGCGGTCGCTGACGGTCACCTTGAACTTCACGAGGCGCTGCTCGGCGGCCAGGCCGCGCTCCAGGCAGCGGCCCAGGATCGTCGTGTCGATGTTACCGCCCGACAGAATACACACCACCCTGGAATATAACAATCTCGATCTGCAAACGTTTTTTTGTAGGATAGGAGGCTTTTTCTACAGAGCTCTAGTAAGAATTGCTAGAATTGCTTTTGTGGAATATTTATTTAACTATGCATTCTATTTTTTATAACAACTTTGTTGATTAGATACAATTTTTTACATGTGTGAGCAGATTATATTATGAATCATTGCTCATATTCAACTTTAATTCAGCACTTTTGTGTTACTTGGGTACCTCTTTATAATATTATTAGTACAGAAAAAGAAGCACTAACTTCTTGCCGGCTAACTCAGGCACGAGGCCGGCCATGATGGCGGCGACACAGACTGCTCCCCCTCCCTCCACCACGTATTTCTCCTGCTCTATCAGGCGTAGGATGGCGCGAGCGATCCAGTCCTCATTCACTGTTATCTGTCAAAATAATCAAATATTAGTTATCAAATCCACTCCATTTTTAAGTCAATTCATAATGACAAAGCTCTCCCTCCCGCTGCCCACCTCCTCCTTCGCGAGCATGACTGCTTCGCAGAAGGAGGCGACCGCTTCCCACTCCGTCTCGCCCCGCAGCATGGCCTCGACCAAAGCCGGGCGCGAGAGGTCTCCGCCTATCGCCGTCGTGAGGACACGGCGGTGCTCTGCCCAAGCGGGGCAGTCCTGCACCGTATGCTCCACCGTGATCGTGTGAGTCGTGAGCGTCCTTTGGGCGACCTTCGCAGTGGTGATATCTCGGCGTTTCTTCCCTCCTTATCCGACACAGGTACCTCCCGAAACTTCCGAGTCCGGTGAGGACTTGCGTCATGCGGTAAGTCAGGACGCCGGAACGTCTATTCAGCCACTCCTCAAAGAGGCCCCTCTTACCGCCGCAATTGCGGCGTAGCCTGACGGACCAATGAGATTTTTTTATGAATCGTAATGACTAATACCTATTTTGAAAACTTTAAAGAAGTTAAAATTACTAGCACTATTTTATTATAATGTTTCATCAGGCATCGGTAACATTGATTGACCTATTTAATTCTAAAAATAATCACCAATTTATCAATACAATACAGACTGTTTGTAAAGGGAGCTAAAAATATTATAAACTAGCGGGCGCCCGCGGCTCCGCCCGCGTGAATGTCGGTTACCGCTGCAAAAAGCCTACTCAGGAAAGACACGGTCAGCAACATGATTCCCAGGTCTATTCACAGACACCGACACTAACATCGACGACGCAGTCATCACAAACACTCGACATAGATAGACATAGTCGGCCTTATTACAAAAACTAAATAAACCTTGGTTTAAACCTGGTCTATCAAGTCCAGGCTTATCTGCAGAGCCATGGTTTAAATTTGTCCGTATTACAAAACTAAGATAAAACGTCGACTTTAGTACCGCCATTTGAACGATTGTTTATACAAATAAGTCCACAATGAGTAATAACAATTAAATCTACCTTGTTTCAATCCATTTTGGGTGAAAATAACACAAAAACTACAACACAATGAAATATTTGCTATGAGAAACTTTGACACACCTTTGACAGCTACTACTATTAGACCATGGTTTATCGCAAAACCACGATTTGTAATAATCTTCGTTTAAACCGTAGTTTTACTAGATTAAACCTGGGTTTTTAGTTAAACCCCTTTTTGTAATAAGGCGGATTGTGTCGCGAAATTTTTTTTAGATATTAATTATAAGATCAACAATTAATTAGAACATTTTATGGTTCTATCTTTTATAGTTTAGGCAGCGTACGCAAAATAAGTAACTTTTCTGGTTGATTCTTTACACCTGTTACACAGTTTATTTTCTCCCTCTCGGTTGGGGAAACAACTATAAGGAAACAACAAATTATATAAAAACTGGTTTATTATTATACATAATAAATTTGATGTGACATTTATTGTTTAGTAGTTATGACAAGTAGGTCGAGAAAATTAAATTAAGATCTTAGTTTTAACTAAAGGTGGCTAGCCAGTTTATACTTTAACGGAAAGAGCTATGGGCGTGGGGAGTTGGAGATAAACCTGCCGAGTACTGTTCCGAGAAAAAGTTAAAAGTTAAATTATATCCAAACTAGAACGTTCCATTTAAATTCAAATTAAAATTAACAAATGGGCGCCAGGGACTGGGAGAGTCCCGGATCCTGAAGCTGAAGATGTTCACCCTACATCCGGGTGAATGAAGAACTAGCCCAAGATCCTCAATTTGAAAATCGGTGGAACACCGACATCCAGACCCGGTATAATATAGACCGGTTTACAGGCTCCGGTTTACAACGGGAGCCGGATTAAAATATAAAAAAAATAAGGAGTAAAAAAAAAGGAGTTAAAAAAAAAAACCGTCTCGCACGGCGCGACCGCCTGCGGGCTTCGCAACCGTGCCGCTCGCTGTGCCGCTGGCTCCGCAGGTGGCTTCAGGCGAGCCCGAGCAACGGGTCCCGCGTCCAGGCCCCAACGGCCTGCTGGATCCTGGCGGCGGGACGAGCTTCTCAAGCTGCCTTCCTGTAATTTGCCATACGGAGACCCAATAATATAGGTGGAACCAAATTGCTTTCCTCAACGGGACCGAAAGGGGAAATCAATTAGCCTGAGCCTGTAACGGACATCAGGTTCTCCATTCAAATACCGCTCCGGCGTGGCATCCGCCACGTCACCACGGGGTCCACGAATAACCTATAAATTAACACTGTGGTAGACACCGAGAAAACACCTACGGCCTATCTTTAGTAAATAGCGATGTTTAATACTCACAGTTCACTCTGAAAGAAGACTCGTCGGCGGCGGCTGCGGTGGAATGCTATGATGGAATGCTGTGGCCGTTGGTCACGGGTCGGCGCCACAAAGTCCCGCAATTAAGAATCCTGCAATAAGTTTTCACGAATCACGACTATATTCTCTCAACAACCGGGGAAGTGCTCACCGAACAACCTCAGACACCGTTACAATAAAAGAACTCACCTTCGCCAAAAAGTAAATAAGTTTGATGCTGACTGGAAGCCGGCTCGGGCAGAATGTGACGACTAACCATCACTGGCGCGTCGGCCGGAAATCAAGGCAGAATTCGGGTGCCCAAGAAATTCACTTTCCCCAAGTCCAGGGAGAATCCTTCTTGGTTACCAATTACAAACACTCCAAGGAAAACACTCAATTCCTCAAAAATACACCAAACTCACAAAAAAACTGTCCAACGTCACGTGTTTAAGCCTAAAGCCATTTCACTAAATTAAATCCATACGATTTCGTGGTCCAATTTATAATTCTTCGTAATCAACGATAACAATTACCCCTGAATATTAATTAGGCAAAATTGACATTTTTCGGTGACAACATTCTGTCACAGACAATTCACGCAAAAACTTCACAGATAATAAATGTTTCGCTGCTTTAGAATGTTCGAGAAAAAAGTCCATATTGAAAAAACTAAATCACTTCCGTTTACGGATATTTCATTTTATTAATATTTTTTATTTCCGTGATCTTAGAATTATTTAGGTTTGCTAAATCAGGTATTTTATATTTTCTATGATTTGCAAACTATTAGTTAAAAATATCGATTATTTTATAATCGTTAATCGGCGAATCGCCAGATGGCGCCTTGAACTGTCATAATTGACGTCTGATGTAATGTCAAGTGAAAAGTAAACAAGTAAACTTTTGTTTTGATTTAATTAATATTGTAAAACTGTTTAAAAAGTTTATTAGAAAAGTGAATCGTTGTGAAAAAGTGATAACCCAAGAAACTCCGTAATGGACTCCCTATATATTGTCAGGAAAACAGCCAGGTACAAAAAAACAACGTAACAGTACCTCCCCAACCACCAGAGATTTGACCCACTAGGGCAAATCTCGACGCTGGCCCTCCAGCGTTGAAGCAGACTCCAAAGGACCTAACACGCCTACAAAAATCCACAACGTCCAAGCCTGAAACGAGGAATGGAGAACGAACCGAAGAGAAAAAGATGTTATTGAAGCTGGTGTACGATTGATTACCAAAATTTCTCCTGAAGCGAGTCTAATCCATTTACGAACATGTAAAAGACAAACTCCAAAGGGATTAAACAAAATTTTGAAAATAACTCCCGACGAACTATCCCAGTCTGACTTACTACATCTATGTAAGACAGACCTACCTACTCTATCGTACACCACCATTCACATCTTAAACCAATAGACTACCAACAGTAATGCTGGCTGGTACCCAAATAAAACTGGAAAAAATTAAATTCTACAAACGAATGAAAATTGGCTAACCGTCTTCCCAAAATGGAAAGTAACGGTTTTCGCCCCTAATATAAAAAATACCATCTTAAACGTATTCCATCAATGCAGCCTACACGCCCGCCATTATGGCCTCCAATCTCAGGACTATCATTTTGCTGCCTTACCAGCAATCCGGAGTTTTAGACTCCCAACAGGGTTGTTAAACATGCAACAACCTCTCCCAAATATGGTTAACAAACGTGGACACAGTAGAAACCTGTGTACCACTACAAACCGTAAAAACAGTGGAAAATACGTAAGTCCAACTGTAATATAGCGCCGTGGAAATAAAATCCCACAAAGCTAAAATAAAAATCAGCAACCTCAAGGCATATACAGCCCTCAATGGTTACTGCGACCAACTACGACATGCAAAAATTAAAATGTTTATTTTAAATAGAAATTAAATTAAGAAGAATTAATCTTGGCCACATGGTGGTTTCATATCCTTAATATGCCATGTGCCCAGATTTTTGCCGGAACTACAGCCTTCCAATTCATACACTAAGGGTGAAAGTTTTTTCCTAATAATACATTTTTCGTACTTAGGTGCTAATTTGGCCATAAAGAATTTGGAAGCGTCACTCTGGGGATAAGTTTTCTTCCACACAGTGTCGCCTACCTCAAACTCCGCCTGCCTCCTACTTTTATTATAATAACGAGCACTACGAGTATGTGATTTTATGAGCGCTTCCTTTACTTTATCGCAGATACCACGTAACGTTCCTAGCTGGTCTGCATATGAACTGCGCGAAGAGCAAGCTAGAGTGAGCTGTCCAACGGTATCATTGCCGAAGACATCACCACTACTAACTGCTTCTCTGCCATGCACTAGAAAGAACGGGGTGAAACGAGTAACTTCATTCGTGGAGGTGTTCATAGCAAATTGGATCTTGGAAATGTTTACGTCCCAAGATCGATGATCATCCTCCACGAGTATTGATACCGCGGTCATTATGGTACGGTTATAGCGTTCTACGGTGTTCACGCTTGGGCAATAACGAGGTGTGAAGTGAACTTGAGGTATTTTGTACCTCTGTAGTAGTGAGCGAATCTCGTTGCCCGTGAATTGCGTCCCGTTGTCTGCTATCACCGTACGGGGTATACCGTGTACCAAGAAAACGCCGTCTTCTAGTTTCTGTGCTATAGCCTTACCAACAGCTCTACGTAAAGGAAACAGCAGACAATACTTTGTGAAACAGCACACGACCACCAACAGGTACGTGAATCCTGCTCTTGACCGTGGTAACGGACCTACCAAGTCGATGCTTATTGTTTCAAAGGGTTTGGAACAGTCTTTCGCATCACCTAAGAGACCGGAAGGAGGCTGTTGTGAGTGCTTGTATGCTGCGCACTTATCACATTTACCGACGTAGCTAACCACATCCCTGTACATGCTTGGCCAGTAGTATCGGAGAGCGAGTCTTTTATAAGTTTTAAACACTCCAAAGTGTGGTGCTAATTCGCCACTGTGGTGACTCCTTAGCAGTTCTTCACGATTGCTCTCCGGTACCACCTGCTTCCAATCATTGTCGCTAGCTACACCGAATTTATTTTTAGAATAGCGGTAAAGTTTATCCCCTTTTATAATATAATTAGGGCACGACCTAGGTGTACTGACGCATTTATCCCACACCCCCTTAAACCAAGTGTCAGTGTCGGACGCTTTAATTTCCAGCACCGGAACGCCACGCGATAAGGCATCTGGAACCACATTGTCCTTACCTTTGCGGTGCTCAATGGTAAAATTGTAAGGTGATAACCGACAACCCCAACGGGCCAACCGCCCAGATGGATTGGTTAAATTAAAGAACCATTTTAAACTTGAGTGGTCGGTTACCACTTTAAATTCAGGACCGCCTTCAACGTAAGGACGAAAGTGTTCTACGGCGAAGACCACCGCTAGTGCCTCGCGCTCCGTCGCTGAATAATTGCGTTCCGCCGGATTAAGCGAACGACTGCAGTAGGCGATTGGGTGCTCCTCCCCATTAACAACCTGAGTCAGAGTGCCCGCTATCCCAAAACTGGATGCGTCACAATGAATCTCAAAAGGTTGAGAGAAATCTGGGCAAGCTAATACAGGAGCCGACACCAATGCCTCTTTCAAGGTTGAGAACGCGGATTCGGTCTCAGCCGTCCACTTGAAAGGAGGCGCCTTTTTGCTAGTACTTGTTAGCGCATTCAAAGGGGCCGCTATGGAGCTAAAGTTTTTAATAAAACGTCTATAATATGAGGCCGTTCCAAGAAACATTTTCACTTGCTTACGAGTTGTAGGAGTTGGAAAATCGACAATTGACTGAATTTTCGACGGATCAGTGTGTAAGCCTCGCTCGTCTACTATGTAGCCTAGATATTTAAGTTCGCGTCGAAAGAAACAGCACTTAGGTAAATTAATTGTCAAATTAGCCTGCGTTAACTTGTCTAAAACCCGTTTTAGAAGCGAAGTGTGCTCCTCGAAGGTTGATGAGCAAATAATTAAGTCATCTAAATATACAAAGACCTTGTTATGGAATTCCGGACCGAAAAGTCTGTCCATTAATCGCTGTTGGGTGGCTGGGGCTCCAGTCAACCCAAAGCACATAACTTTAAACTGGAACAAACCTCGACCGGGGACTGTGAACGCGGTTTTTTCTTTGGACGAAACAGAGTCCAGTTCTATTTGCCAAAAGGCCGATTTTAGGTCAATGGACGAAAGATAACGCGCGTCACGCAACTGATCTAAGATGCGAGAGATGTAGGGTAGTGGATACGCATCATGCTTACTGACCGCATTCAGTTTTCGGCTGTCCAGGCAAAATCGCCATTCTCCATTTTGTTTTGGAGCCAACAGAACCGGATTATTCCACGCGCTGTTACTAGGTTCCACCACGTCCATCTCCAACATCTCATCCAGCTGACGGTTGAGTTCCTTGAGGCGTTCAGGTGACAAAGGGTAATAACGCTGTTTAATAGGAGGAACATCTCCCGTGTCTATTTTATGGCGCAGCAGATGGGTACGACCTAATCCTTTTACCTCAAAGGAGACCTTTTCAAAATCTTTAATTATTAACTCCGCTTCAATCTTTTGATCCGGTGTTAACTCATCAAACGGCTGTAGATGCCTAACCTCCGAGACGCAAGTATGACCTCTTTTACGTTTAAAATATTGAAATGGTAAAGTATTAAAAATTTTTGGTGCCAAATTAAAGGCCTTCCAAAAATCAACACCTAAAATTAACGGTGTGGTAATATCTGGAATAATATAAAATTTAATCACCTTAGTTACTCCCATGAGAGATACTGGTAAAAATAAATAACCCTCCACGGATGCTCGCGAATCATTGGCAGTTACTATGCTGCCCAACTGTTTATCGGCGTGCACAGTTGCACCAGCCCTTATAAAGTGCTGACCAACATCGGAACCCAATACCGAAATGCAAGAACCCGAGTCGAGTAATCCGTAATACTGCTCATCGTATATAGATATAGTTAAATGTGGACGACTATCGTCCGAAGTCTTATAATGTACTGTATTCACCCTTAATGTACTAAAAAATAATTTTAAAAATTTTAAATGGTTGTCCCAATCGGACTTATCAAAATTTTGACTGTAGTTCCGGACATTTAGTTTTTTGAAATGCAGGTTGGACAGGACTGAACCTCCTTCTGCTTTTTATTGCACGTAGGGCACGATGGTGCACGTACGCCCTTCTTGCCGCAACGGTAACAAACGATTTCCTTTGAAGTACAATTCGATAACGAGTGCCCCTTAACCCTACAACGAACACAAAACAACGAACCCGAATCTGTTTGCACGGCTTCAACCCTTGAACCCTTCGGGGATTGGTAAGCTAAGTCAGCTGCGACGAAGGAAGACGTTGGTTTGGGCGGCTCATGGAACTGAGCCTTGCTGTGAAAGCCCGACTCCAGTTGCCTGCACTTCTCCTTCAACTCGCGGAGCGTATTGATGGTGAATAAACACAACCCCGAAGTGTATTCTGGTCTCATGTTGTACTTAATCCGTGCCAACCGATCGTGCTCTGGAACCCTAAAAGAAAGCCTATTGAACATGTTCTCCATAACCGCTATAAAAATACAAGACTGCTCCGTCGACCCCTGTGTTCTGTTTGAGATTTCCGACATGAGACGCATGTCGTAATCAGGTGGAGCGAAATCTGCAAGTAACTGCTTTTTCAGTTCCGGCCAATCACTAACCACCGCTTTAATGCCACGGTACCATAATAAAGCTCCGTCAGAGAAAATGTCCAGAGCTGACTGATGCAAGGAAGACTCGTCGATACCTCTGGCCTCGCAGAGCTCCTCGAGACGCTCAATGAACGCTTTCACGCAACCTGTCCCATTAAATTTTACACCTAGGCTTTTGACTGTGTCTTTTTTGCAGGAAATGATGACGTCTTTCGTCTGCAAATTAGACAGCACCTCCGGTGCCTCCTCGGCGGAAGTAAAGGATTGGTGGAAGCTCGTGTTGACCGAATCAATTCTTGCTAAGAAACTGCTAAGTTGCTTATCAACGGCTGCGTAATCGGCTTCAAGCTCGGTTGGATAAGATATCCTACCCAAACGATGAAATAGATGGAAAGCCAAAGCCCTGGCGCGGTTAAATTTTTTAAAACTGCTGGGATACTTATCCAGAACTTCATTAATTTCTGGCAATTTGGACTTAATTATCTTTAATTCTGACTCTGGATCTCTATCCGTTTCCACGATTTCATCGGAACTAACCAATTTACTGAGGTCCCTAATTTGGGTACGTAATTCCTCTACGGTTGAGGCAGGTTTAGCGTCCCGGATCAGTACTTCATACATGAGTTCATCTTTCCGAAGTAAATTAAATTTAATAGGGCGTTCCATATTTGAAATTTAAAAAAAAACTGAATCTAAGATAAAACTGGCCGTCACAATTTACAAATTCCAGCAAAGTGTAAACATTAACTATAATAAACAGTTACATTAATAGCAGTCTTATAGATAACACAATATTAGGGTTCTTATTTATTAATTTTTTTAAAGACAAAAGTCTTGGTACAATATATTGGGGCACAGATAAAAAAATTGAATTGTATATCGCAGCAAGCAGTAAAAAAAATAAAAAAGTAAATAATTGTAAAATGTAAAGTTGTATAAAACAGCACAAACATAAACAGGCAAAGGATTCTGCAAGACGGTTTTTCCTTAAAATTAAAATAAATGGAAGGTTCCAGAAACAGTACTCCGGTTTGTAAGGTACAGCAAAAGACGTAACCTCTTTCTCCAACTAATACACACGTTGGTCGCCACTGTTACACAGTTTATTTTCTCCCTCTCGGTTGGGGAAACAACTATAAGGAAACAACAAATTATATAAAAACTGGTTTATTATTATACATAATAAATTTGATGTGACATTTATTGTTTAGTAGTTATGACAAGTAGGTCGAGAAAATTAAATTAAGATCTTAGTTTTAACTAAAGGTGGCTAGCCAGTTTATACTTTAACGGAAAGAGCTATGGGCGTGGGGAGTTGGAGATAAACCTGCCGAGTACTGTTCCGAGAAAAAGTTAAAAGTTAAATTATATCCAAACTAGAACGTTCCATTTAAATTCAAATTAAAATTAACAAATGGGCGCCAGGGACTGGGAGAGTCCCGGATCCTGAAGCTGAAGATGTTCACCCTACATCCGGGTGAATGAAGAACTAGCCCAAGATCCTCAATTTGAAAATCGGTGGAACACCGACATCCAGACCCGGTATAATATAGACCGGTTTACAGGCTCCGGTTTACAACGGGAGCCGGATTAAAATATAAAAAAAATAAGGAGTAAAAAAAAAGGAGTTAAAAAAAAAAACCGTCTCGCACGGCGCGACCGCCTGCGGGCTTCGCAACCGTGCCGCTCGCTGTGCCGCTGGCTCCGCAGGTGGCTTCAGGCGAGCCCGAGCAACGGGTCCCGCGTCCAGGCCCCAACGGCCTGCTGGATCCTGGCGGCGGGACGAGCTTCTCAAGCTGCCTTCCTGTAATTTGCCATACGGAGACCCAATAATATAGGTGGAACCAAATTGCTTTCCTCAACGGGACCGAAAGGGGAAATCAATTAGCCTGAGCCTGTAACGGACATCAGGTTCTCCATTCAAATACCGCTCCGGCGTGGCATCCGCCACGTCACCACGGGGTCCACGAATAACCTATAAATTAACACTGTGGTAGACACCGAGAAAACACCTACGGCCTATCTTTAGTAAATAGCGATGTTTAATACTCACAGTTCACTCTGAAAGAAGACTCGTCGGCGGCGGCTGCGGTGGAATGCTATGATGGAATGCTGTGGCCGTTGGTCACGGGTCGGCGCCACAAAGTCCCGCAATTAAGAATCCTGCAATAAGTTTTCACGAATCACGACTATATTCTCTCAACAACCGGGGAAGTGCTCACCGAACAACCTCAGACACCGTTACAATAAAAGAACTCACCTTCGCCAAAAAGTAAATAAGTTTGATGCTGACTGGAAGCCGGCTCGGGCAGAATGTGACGACTAACCATCACTGGCGCGTCGGCCGGAAATCAAGGCAGAATTCGGGTGCCCAAGAAATTCACTTTCCCCAAGTCCAGGGAGAATCCTTCTTGGTTACCAATTACAAACACTCCAAGGAAAACACTCAATTCCTCAAAAATACACCAAACTCACAAAAAAACTGTCCAACGTCACGTGTTTAAGCCTAAAGCCATTTCACTAAATTAAATCCATACGATTTCGTGGTCCAATTTATAATTCTTCGTAATCAACGATAACAATTACCCCTGAATATTAATTAGGCAAAATTGACATTTTTCGGTGACAACATTCTGTCACAGACAATTCACGCAAAAACTTCACAGATAATAAATGTTTCGCTGCTTTAGAATGTTCGAGAAAAAAGTCCATATTGAAAAAACTAAATCACTTCCGTTTACGGATATTTCATTTTATTAATATTTTTTATTTCCGTGATCTTAGAATTATTTAGGTTTGCTAAATCAGGTATTCTATATTTTCTATGATTTGCAAACTATTAGTTAAAAATATCGATTATTTTATAATCGTTAATCGGCGAATCGCCAGATGGCGCCTTGAACTGTCATAATTGACGTCTGATGTAATGTCAAGTGAAAAGTAAACAAGTAAACTTTTGTTTTGATTTAATTAATATTGTAAAACTGTTTAAAAAGTTTATTAGAAAAGTGAATCGTTGTGAAAAAGTGATAACCCAAGAAACTCCGTAATGGACTCCCTATATATTGTCAGGAAAACAGCCAGGTACAAAAAAACAACGTAACACACCTTGTGGCCGAAAAACCCAAATATCTTACGGAACCCTATTTTTCTCCAAAATAAAATAAAGCGTATGTTACTCGTGGATAAAGTAGCATTCGAAGAAGAATTTTTAAAATCGGTACAGTAGTTTTTGAGCCTATTCATTACAATCAAACAAACAAACAAAGTTTTCCTCTTTATAATAGTGTAGACTACCAAAATAACTAATTTCGTACCTACTATTGCTTCAACTATAAAGAAATAAAATGTAAACTAATAATATATGTAAACACTACCAAAACCTATAATACCTATTTCATAAAATAACAACAATACAAATCTAAAAATAAACTATTTATAGACTTAAAGTAAAAAAGGGTACGCCGCAATCGCGGCGGTAAGACCCCTCTTTGAGGAGTGGCTGGATAGGCGTCACGGCGTCCTGTCCCACCGCATGACGCAGGTCTTCACCGGACACGGAAGTTTCTGGAGGTACCTGTGTCTGATAGGGAGGGAAGAAATGCCTGGGTGTCACCACTGCGAGGATCGTCCGGAGGACACGGTGGAGCATACGGTGCAGGACTGCCCCGCTTGGGCAGAGCACCGCCGTGTCCTCACGCACGAAGCAGTCATGCTCGCGAAGGAGGAGGCAGGCCGCGTGAGGAAGAGGACAGCGTCCTCCCTCCACCCCAGCCGCAGTGGTAGACGTCGATAGACGATCTCCGGACACCGTAGGCGCGGGCATGCGGGCGGCGAGTAATGGGCGACTCGCTGTCCGACCATGGAATATGCCCGGGTCGACGGCGCGTTGTATTCCACGCTAGCCTCAAAGAGTGTCAGCATAGTGACGGGGCCTGTAAAGGGCCAAAGCCTGCCGGGGTTGTGGGACTCACAAATTACCGTGACCCCGGTACATAAAGGGCTATTGAAGAACACCGTGGATTTTAGTCAGTCAAGTCTGACAGTCCCTCCCGCCCTGCCCTGGGTGGGAGGACTCATTTGATGATTTTACCACGCTAAAAAAAAGACTAAAAGTCGCGCTGATCAGCACGGTTTGTAAATAACAATTATTGTCTGTCAATAAGGTCGAACAGTCTGAACGTCTATTCGCCTCAGCAGTCAAATATTGTATGAAGCACGCGCGATTTTTTTTTGTGTATGGCATCTCGCAGGTCAACCTCTAGTAGGTTGTGTACTGCTCAATCGGACTTTTCTGTGGATGCCTGAAGATTTTAAGGCCTCCAGGCGCGCTTTTTTTTTTGAATGGCATCTCGCAGGTCAACCTAGAAGAGGTTGTGGGGGCTGCTTAACCGGACTAACTCCAGGCGCGCTGACCCCTCCGCCTTTTTATACCTGTCGCTGCGAAGCGCGTGGATCGCGGCAACCGCTACACAAAAATAATCCTTATAGCATGATTCTGTATTTACGCGCGATAACTGATTAGCGTTTTTCATGTATAACTTTGGTGTTCCTACACCGATTTACATGATTCTTCTTTTATTGAATAGGTAATAATGTTAACTTTTTTAAATTAGGGATGAGTGAGAGTGTTGTAAACGTAAGAGTAGACAAATATAATCAGAACGCTCCGAATTGCTAAGCTATCGGGAGTTTCACGTGTTATTGTGAGTCAACCATAAAAGATAGACATAATTATGTTGTCAAGGAATATTTTTATATAATTTTAAGGAGAATATTTCCGTCGTACATGATTTCTATGTAGCTTTAACCATTAAGGCTGCACACGTGACGGAAGCCTAAAAAAATGGAGTAACTTCTCCCGTTTTCCCAATATTTCCCTTCACTGCTCTGCTCCTATTGATCGTACCGTAATGAAAAGTATACTATAACCTGCCCAGGAGTATGAAGAATAATTGTGCCAAATTTCGTTAAAATCCGTCGAGTAGTTTAAGTTTCTATAACGAACATACAGACAGACAGACAGACAGACAGACAGACAGACAGACAAAAATTTTACTAATTGCATTTTTTGCATCAGTAGCGATCCCTAATCACCCCTTGATAGTTATTTTTTAAATATATTTCATGTACAGAATTGGCCTCTCTACAGATTTATTATAAGTATAGATAAACTATTTACTTTTTCGTTTGAATCATACAAAAATGTAGGTATACGTTGACGTCAATTGACGTATGTATTTACGCAAGCCACAAAGGCAATATAAATTACAGCTACTTGCGTAATCATGTCGTTTTTATTGACCGATTTATTTATTTTATCAAACATAACATATCCGGATTGGTTCTTGGAACTTGAAAACATTGCCTAGACGAAGAAGGCGTGGTTACTCCGAGCGTCATCAAGTTTGGTTGTACAGGGATTACTGTATGTGGACTCGGAGTAATTTAAGTACGAGTATTTAGTTATGAATCAAAGTTCACTGTGCAAGCGCGTTTCAACAATTGACCATCTGTAACCGACTTTTAGTGATCTTATATTTTTTCTGTAAATGTTAAATCAAGTGCCAGGCACATTTTTTCCGTACTTCAAAGGAAAAACTGAATCTTCATAAGACGTCCTTCACTCGTACTGTCTAAAATCCACGGTGTTCCTTTAATATATCTTTACGTTCCAGGGTCACGGTTACCTGTTAAGAGAGTCTTGAATCTTGTGATCCCGTTCATAGGGCCTCGTCGTTGTCGCGTCTTTGAACACATGCTGGTATCAAGTTTCACGTTCAGTTTTCAAGGACAACTTACATAAAAGTATATTATATTACCAACTGGATGTGAATAACTCTAGAAGTAGCAACAAATGTGCACGTAGAAGGGCACTTACCATTCTGTCGACGATGTTCTTGACAGTGGCGAAAGCGTTGTACCCGACTGTAGGCACGGCCAGGCCGTCCGCCAGCGTGGACCTGATCTCCACGCTCCTAGGCTCGTCGTGCTTCATCGCGCTCTGCATGCTGGGGCACTTCTCCGTCTCCACACCCTGGAGCACAGAATTATTTAAAAAAAAATACGGTGTAAGGACATTGAAGACAAGCTGCGCTATTCCTACATTAACTAAGATGAGCGTAAGAGGATGAGGCTGATTTAAATTTTTACCCGACTACGGCAAAGACAAAATGAGGGTTATGATTTTGACCGGTATGTTTGTATGTATAATTGTTTGTTCCTTCATAACTTCCAAACTACTTATCATTACATGACAAATGAGGTGTCGTTAGAAGCGTCTCGGTTGTCCGCTGTTTATAGGGTAGGGTAACAACCGCAGTTGGCACACGACCACGGCTATAGTGTTTACCGTCGGTGTGCAGGAGTTTCAGTTCATTCTCAGTGGAATCAAAGTAAATAAAAAAACCATTGTATGAGGCAGCATGCTGAAATATAAGGAAATATGCAAGTTTTTTTATTTTTTTTTCCAAGTTGTTTAATATATGTGAAGACATGCCGCAACCGGAGCTATAATTATCACTCGATACCCTCTGCGGACGATGTGATGTCAATGTCATTTCGGTATCAATATCATGGTACCTAAAGATGAAAACTGCGTAGGAGGGGTGTGAACTAGAATGGACACGAATTATCTTGAAAAAAGATATGGTTCAGACTTAGCTTTTTTTCCAAAAATGTGTTAATATTGAACCAATCGAAAAAGTAGACAATTACTGGTTGGAAGACATAATTCAGGAAAAAAATGGAACGAAACGTTTTGCTTTGAAAATATATGAGTTTCTTTTTAATTGTGTTTGTGGCAGTAGTCCACTCTACGCTCGTTAGGTAAACTACTTCTAATGTCTTATTAGAAGTAATTGCAAAATAAGACAAACTACCACCACGATAAGACGAGGTGTGTGTCAATGTTTGTTTATCTGTGACCCTTGACTTCGTTAATATAAAAGGAAACGGGAGTCGCAGATAATTAAGGGCCTTCAGCATCGATCTTGTATCTGTGAATTGGCTTTTGACTTTGGAAAAAAACTGTAAACCATATTTACAGTCATCTCTTGTAAAACGTTGGTACTTACGTAGATGAGGACATGAGGCTTGAGATGCTTGATGGCAGTAGCCACTCCAGCCAGCAAACCGCCGCCGCCCACAGGCACGAGCACGGCGTCTACCTCCGGGACCTGTTCTATGATCTCCAGACCCACCGTGCCCTGCCCCGCCATGATGTGAGGGTGGTCGTAGCTGCCACAATCGGTTATGATAGAGGTAAAGTATATTGTGATAAAGAAGCAGGAGGTAGGGACCTAAGTAAGTAGTCACAATTTACTAAAATATAATGTTAGACGACCCCAATATAGTTGGGAAAAGGCTAGGCAGATAATGATGTTATCCACCTTGCCCGATCCATGATTGAGTTATTCATTATCCATCATGCATGTCCATGATATGGGGGCCATAGCCTACATCATGAACATGCATGGCATGTTAGATGAGCCCATGACCCACAACTCGTGACGAGGCCTTACTACTCATAGAACACACTCTATTGAGGAACAAGAAATAATCTTTACCTCTCTTGAAAGGAGAGGATCCTCCGTCTACACGAGTACTGTCTATTGTGGGCTTGCCCGACAGTCGTAAACGAGTTCTTGTATAGTATAGATATAATAAAGACGTAGGTACTATTTGCTCTTAAAATCGCAGAGAACTCTGACACCATGATGTAGGAATTTAAGCTAGGAAAGCTGAGGTAAAAATGGGTGAACTACAGTTGCTTCATGTAAATACTACAACATTCACGTGCATCTGGTTCGACTGGAAGCCGACCCCAACATTGTTGGGAAAAGGCTAGGCAGATGATGATGAAAAATAGCTGAACTCACCCATTAATATAAACAAGCGAGTTATCTTGCGCCATACTCATGGCGTGGTACTTGGCCTCCTTCATGTCGTGTCCGTGTATGATGACGTTGGCTCCGAACGAGCGACACTTCTCTATCTTCATGATGGGAGCCACATTAGGCATAACGACGGTCGCTGGGATGTTCAGCTTGTTCGCGTGGTAGCTCAGCGCCTGCGAATGGTTCCCAAGGGATGCGGAAATTACGCCTCGGGTCTTGTTTTCCTTCGATAGCAACAGTAGCGCGTTTCTCGCACCGCGTTCTTTGAAACTGTGAATGAATGAAAATCGTTAAAATTAATCTTGGTGATAATGTTAGGGCACTTACGGTATTACCCGTATTTTTGCGCAATAATATTCTCTAAATATTCGTGTAGACTTGCAATAACGCGAAAATTAACGACATTTCCCGCTAGTGCAGTGTAAAATAACCTAAATATAGGAATGGTATAACAGGTCCATTCGCATGGTGGGCGCTGTTTCGCACTATTAGTGAGATCAAAATCTGAAATTCTGAACTTACATTTTTAGTCAATGTTCAGCATCGTCGGTTGTAGGGTAAAAAGCACCTAACCATTTTACAAACGATCCATTTAGATTTATTCCGATCCGATCAGTTTAACAATATTTTTATTAAACCTACAATCAGTATACGTGACGATAACATAAAATGAAAACAGATTTGATCATTTTTGGGGTCAATGAACCCATTTTATAAAATAAATATTTTATCTTTTTTAAAATAAAATCTTTATCGTTTACGGAACTTTAAAAAACCAGACCTCTCTAGCCTCTACGAGTATACAAGGTTTTCTAAGTTGGGGACCTTGAAGACTAGTCTTCTTCGTTCTCGGTATGATAATTATGTTCCTCGTTATCGATACGACAAGCTAGTGAAATGGTACCTGATACCTAAAATTTTTATAGGCTACAATAATTTGAATATTTAATGCAAAAAGTATCTAATATCACGTTTCTGAAATTCGCTAGCTGGTGCACGCACAAAATACCCACGAACTTCTACAATTGCACTAAACTTAATATACAGGATCTCTTGAAAGCAAATCAAATGGGTAAGGTAACGCGTCCAAACGTTCAAATGTTATGACCAATTTTTGTTTTTTAATCATTTCGCATAGTGCTAAGCGATAATTTGAAAAGGGTAATGTAGCTTTAAGAGGCCTCTTACAGTCCACTAGCGCTGCCAATCAAAAAAATGTCATAACTCGTAAATAGAATCAAAAATACAAAATGTGGTCTGTCATTACTGTAGAAAAGGCAATAACGTAATTTTATAACACATTGTCAACACTTGAAATATAGCTGTTTAGCTAAATTTTTTTATGTGCATTCTAAACATAAACGGCCGTTTTTGTTACAAATAAAAAAAAATATTGCCTTTTCTACAGTAATTACAGACCACATTTTGTATTTTTGATTCTATTTACGAGTTATGACATTTTTTCGATTGGCGGCGCTAGTGGACTGTAAGAGGCCCCTTAATAGCCCTCACTTCAACGATAGATAAGTGACTGTACGGAGTTTAGTACTGTTTTTAACCGACTTAAAAAAAAAGATATGAATTCGACCCGAATGTATGTCATATTTCCAGAACTGCCCAGTTTTCGTATATGTTAGTCTATATCAGCGTCTGAACAAATATGCCAAATTTCAAAAGTGTACCTATGTATGTATGTTCTTATGTTTGTGTTCGCATATCTTTGGAACTACAAGTCCGATTTGAGTAATTCTTTTTTGGCGCACTAGGTATTATCCAGCTTAAAGAATGCTGCAAGTTTCATCAAAATCAGTTCAGCGGGATTTTGAGATAGAGAATTTTTTGCTTACTTGGATTAAAGTCGATTGTATCTTTGTCCGCGATTATCTCGCGTTTGGCTGAACCGATTTTATGCGGTTTTCAGAAAAGCGGTCGTTACATTCTCGATAAAGTTTTATTATATAACAATTATGGATATCTTGTGATGTTACCCGCATAAATTCGTTTTTGTTGCTTACTTGGATTGTTAATTTCCAAAGACGACGATTATACACATATCTGAACTAAATAGGTAACTGAACTAAAAATAAAACTTTTTTAAAAAAAGGAACCGACTTTAAAAACAAACAAAAAAAAGTTTTTAATAACTTTACTGTGTTTGTTTTTGAAGTCGTTTCATTTTTTACAACTGGCGGCAATGATATTCTTATATCATTGACTGGCGGCCTACTGTTCTGTACTGTTAAATTTTACGTACCTCCCAGTGTGTTGAAGAAAATCATTTTTTAAATAAATTTCCATCCCAAAAGTTGTAGACATGTGAGATTTCTGTAATATACACACAAATTAAATACCTCAGTTTAGTAAGATATCAAAAAATAAGATACAAAAACAGTCAGTTAAAAATGGGCCGAATAAAAATAGAATTTGCAGCTAATTTATTGCTAAAGTGCCGATTTTGTGGCTCAAGCTGATCGGTAGGTGAAGCATGTCTTTTTCTTCCATAATGCTACATGTTATAGTAATAAATGTAAGGGACGTGGCCTGAAACCGGCCCAAACAAGTTGCTCGAGCGACCTTTAGTAGCTAGATCATAGCCATCATCTGCCTAGCCTTTTCCCAACTATATTTGGGTCGGCTTCCAGTCAAACCAGATTCAGCTGGATATCAGTATTTTACATGGAGCGACTACCTGTCGGACCTCCACAACCCAGTAACTGGGTAATACGATACCGCATGGTAAGACTGGTTGTCAGACTTTAGAGCTTCTGACTAACAGTAACGACTGTCAAAGATCTACAAATGACAACCGGGACCAACGGCTTTACGTGCTTTCCGAGGCACGGAGGAATTTCGCTATGACAGATGGTCACCCATCCACAGACCAACCTCGGCAAGCGCGGCTTAACCCGGAAGATCGGCCTGTGCGGCTGTATTTATTTAGCTACACATAGGCCCAGTACCGAAAATAGAGGTGTGCCCAGGCACAGGGCGCTGTCCCTGGAGGGGCGCAGAAATGATTAGACCAGGACCATAATTGGCCAGACCAGGGCGCAGTTAAAGAAGCTCGTACTGTATGGACGCATAAAAGGCTAGATACGGCACGGCATATTCCCTCCTATTCCAGTACTTATAAGTGCTATTCTTTAAGACAGCTTCGCGGCACTGCTAAAGACACTAGTTTTCTTTGTAAAAAATCTGATTATAAACTCGTCGAACAACTTGTCTTAGTCGTATAGAGAAAGGCTTAGCAGGACTCAACCCTGATAGACGTCATCTTATGAGTGACCTTCTTTGTAGCCATATCATCTTTCAAACAGTTCATTCATAGTTTATATGGCCTTCTATGCTATAGCTGTAAATGTTTCTATGAATGCTCATACCTACTCAAAACATTACACACAAATACATCACAATTTTAATGAAAAAGTACCGTTTCATTTTCTTTTATGGCATTTTTATGATTGCCTGGAATAATTACGATCTTACGAATTCCTTAGTAGTAGCCACTGAGTCTAGATTTGTGTCTTGTTGATTGCATAAAAAGACTTGCCCCTTAAGGGCCTTAAATATAATTGGCGAATATTAGGAGCGGAAGGGACTGTCAAACTCTTACTGACTAAAAATCCACCCTTATCCTTCAGTTGCCCTTTGCGTTCCAGAAGCACGGGGTTCTTTGCAGACAATCCTGCGATTGCTTATAACTCTCGACTTGATATTATCGAGACAACTAAGTAAGCGTTAACGATGAAATTGTTACGTGCTTATCGTATTTGCCATTAATTTAGATTGACATCGTGTTTAACAAACAAGTTTGAACGGTTAGAGCGATGTTTATCAGGAAAGATCTCAGTCTATTTCTTGTTAACATGGACGACGCTAGGCTCCGTGATGCAGTTACATACAGGTGCAAATTAATAAATTGAGTGGCAATATTATGGACAAAGAGTTAGCATTTCTTAACTATCTATTCTCTACCCACGCATCAGAAAAAATCTTATGAGATATCTCTACAATCATTATTTACTCCATCTCTATCATCAATCAGTCATCTTCATCTCTATCATATTTTTCAATTATTTGCTTCGAGCCTACGTTAAAATATATAATTATATAGTAAGTATGTAACTTTATATATAAATATTTCGGGCTCAACTTACTTAAGCATATTTAATTGTTGGTACTCACCACGCATGGCGTTTTCACGATCTCACTCTGGATCCTAAAAGCCGCCGCTGATACATCCTCAAATGAAATCTGTTGTGGCTTCTCTTTATCACACATCGGATCGTACTCAACCGTCTGGAACACCATATTTATTTAATTTTCAATAACAAAACTATAACATAATTAAATCTAATCCCCGCTGGGTATCGATTCCCCTTGGCTTCTTACAGAGAAATGAGTGGTCCGAGACGTTATCGCTTATAAAAGCACTAATTATTATATGATAAGGGTTAAAGGTGAAACTATGCTCGTGATGGAACATATGCCTTGTCTATCAGCGTATTAGGCCAGTAGATGCCACTATCAGTGATTATAAGTACGTATCGTTACTTACAGCGGGCTCAAACTTATAACGCTCCATAAAGCTATTTTTAAAACTATATTAATTAATTGAACTATACGCAATAATTAACTCGTTCGTTTTCGACCGACTGCAGTGGCGCACACTTGATATATGACCATTTTATCTTTTGTTTAATTTTCGCCAAGTTTATTTTAAGATAAGGTTTTTTGCTGTTATTCGATAAATAATTATCTTCATTTAGTCATAGTTAGCATAACTCTGCCATTAGACCAATTTTTTTATGTGAAATGGGTCTTGATTATAACGAAGGTAAGCTTTGTGAATTAAGACAATTTTAGCCGCATTATTTATGTGAAAACATGAAAATCAGTCTTTTTTTTACATATTTATTATTTTTTAAACATTACTCTCAAAATCAAATAAATTCACCCCATAGCGCAGACTGAAATGCAAAAAAATCGGTGAACTCAAAACTGCTTGTGGCTCATAGACATAGAGAATGGACTGAGCATTCATCCAGCTGTAAAATGCAGGCAGAAAAGTAAGTACAGAAGCCAACACATCAACCTACCCCAATCTGTCAAACCCAACCAACAAGAACCTTCTGCTGTTAAGATAAAGTTGAAAATCTATTAAAGATACTTGACGGAAGCGGGTAGCCTGGTGTCTGTATATTGTGGCCGCAAAATCGCTTATCTTCTCACCAATTAAAAGAAGACTAATTGCTCAGTCCATATCCAGTCAGTGACCGCGGCAACCGTATTTTCTTTTTCCATGTCATTGAGTGCGACCGCATACTGTAAGAAACTGTCAGAAAAATACTGATGCGTTAATCCACCATTATACTATCAGTTTTGATTCGGCAATTTTTAAAGCACAAAATGTATGCACCGAGTACCTTCCGGCGTGCATCAGAAGCAGACTATCCGTCAGAAGTTTTCGATATGTATTTAATACAAAATGTATGCAGCGAACGCCTTCCGACGAGCATCAGAATTTTTCTGACAGAAACTACAGCGCAACGCGTCACATTCCAGCATCCGCTACCGAAGTTACTACTTTTTGAGATTTGCTAGACCTAAAATTGTGATAACTCGCTCAACTGCAAAACATGAAAAAAAATTGGTTAGATCATTAATTTTGAAGAACATCAACTAATAAAAAAAACTTCTTTACACTCGTTAAAATCTGAATTGATAAAAATATCGATATTGAAAAATATCGGCACTGCAAGCCCAAGTCTAGCCAAGCTGCCAAACGTCAGAATGACAATGACACATGTTGTCATTTTCACATTTTGTATGTTGTGTTGAGGGAGGATTTTGTTGTACTGTCCGTAAACTGCACTTAAAAGCAATAATAAATTGCTTGTGTTTTTTAACATTCTCAGGCTCACAGTAAAGTTTACATAAACGAAGATGCCATACGCCAATCAGCCTTCTGTGCATATTACAGAACTAACAGACGACAATGTCAAGTTCGTCGTTGAAGATACCGAGTTGAGCGTCGCTAACAGTATGAGACGTGTGTTCATAGCAGAAACGCCGACGATGGCTATTGACTGGGTACAGCTAGAGGCGAACTCCACCGTTCTTAGTGACGAGTTCCTGGCACATCGCATTGGTCTTATTCCACTTATATCAGATGATGTGGTTGACAAAATTCGTTACTCACGAGATTGTATGTGTGCCGATTTCTGTTCAGAATGCAGCGTGGAGTTTACACTGGATGTTAAATGTACAGGAGATCAAACCAGGCACGTCACTACGGCAGATTTGAAATCTAGCGACCCGAGAGTGGTGCCAGTGACGTCAAGACACAGGGACGAGGACCAGGCTGACTATGGTGAGACTGATGAGATTTTAATCATCAAGTTACGTAAAGGTCAGGAGTTGAAGTTGAGAGCATATGCAAAGAAAGGATTTGGGAAAGAACATGCAAAATGGAACCCAACTGCTGGTGTTTCTTTTGAGTATGACCCTGACAATATCATGAGGCACACATTGTATCCTAAGCCCGATGAGTGGCCAAAAAGTGAACACACTGAGCTTGATGAAGATCAGTGTGAAGCAGAATTCAACTGGGAGGCAAAGCCAAACAAATTCTTTTATAATGTGGAGTCATCGGGTGCACTTAAACCAGAGAACATTGTTCTTATGGGTATAGTGGTGTTAAAGAATAAACTACTCAATTTACAAGTACAGTTGGCACAGGAAGCTCAGAATGATGCATTAGCTATCAATTAATTTCTTATTAATAAACTATTAAAACTATCATTTAACTTTTGAATGTGTGTGTTATTTCATACGAATAATTGAACCCATAAACTCTGTGACACAAGGTTTTTATAAATTAAATAATAATTAATAAATACCGATATATTTCGTAGATACATCTCCATTTTAAAGTCAATTGTGTACGTAGTGTTGCTGCAGTCACTGATTTAAACCAACTGTGTGGAAGTAGATCAATCACCAGCCACTTGCATCATGGATTGTAATTATGTTGAATGTTCGAGAGAATGTAAAACATGATTGCAAACAAAACTCGTTTACTAAGGTAATTTCATTAATACAGTTCTATTTGGAACATAAATCATTAATAGCAAGTTAAATAGCAGTCATACTATGATAATATACTGATAACTTCTCTGCATTCACATGGACATGCCAATTCTGTTATTTAATAAACCTTAGAAAACAATCCTAAACAATAAGTATTTCAAATTTTTGTGGACTATAGTCAAATAAAAAAAAATATTTTTCCTATGACGTCAACTTTATGTCGCTGGGTCTTTCCAGCTTAAGCTAGTATTTTTTTTTTCTTTTTAAATCATCAAATGAGTCCTCCCACCCAGGGCAGAGCGGGAGGCATTGTCAGACTCGTACTGACTAAAATCCACGGTGTCCTTCAATAGCCCTTTACGTTCCGGGGTCACGGTAATTCGTACAGTCCCGCGACCCCGGCAGGCTTTGGCCCTCTACAGGCGGGCCCCGTCACTATGCTGACACTCTTTGAGGCGCGCGTGGAACACAACGCGCCGTCGACCCGGGCATGGTACCTACATGGTTGGACAGCGAGTTGCCCATTACTCCCCGCCCGCGTGCCCGCGTCTGCGGTGGCTGGCGATCGTCTGGCGACGGGTAAGCTAGTACTAGTAATAAATAAATATGTCTACCTTTGTTTTAGGTAAGAAATCGAAGAAACCATAAAGTAGTAAGTTTTTACTAAAATAAAAAGTAAAATGTATCTGACAGATGTTAGACACAATTCATAGTGTTCGACACAGTGTTCAAATCATTTTCACAATGCTAAAATCACATATCTGAGAAGATAAAACATTAAAATCTACAAGTAACTTGCAAAATTAAAAAAAAAAAACTAAATTAAATGAACGTAGAGAGTGTAAAACAGCGTATAATTTTAATATTATTTTTTACAATAGTCTTTGAGAAAGTCCTCAATCAAACATGGCTCAAGTAGTTGAGGCTAAAGCTACTTCATCCTCCTTAGCCTGCAGTATCCCTGGTGATAGCTTTCCGAAAGAATATGAGCCTTACATTGAAGAACCAGAGGTAAGTACGAGGTTTCCGTACCATAGCTTCAAGGAAGTAAGATTTTCCATAGCAAAGTTGACTTACTTTCGCTACCAGGTTTATATTCCGTCTAGATTTGTAGTTACGGATATCTCTAAGTTTTCGTAAAAATGTCGAATTTACTCATTTCAGTTTAGCATACTTACTTAAATTTAGTGTTTAACGTTGTGTCTTCAAATATGGTACGTAGGTACATATTTGTGTGTACAACTCTTGGAGAGCTATTCAACAAAAACGGTTTCTGCTGGAACTACGATATTCTAGAAGCCTTAGTTTTAAAAGTAGCAGCACTTTATTTGTATAGGGGGTAAAAAATGGCATTCATTCGTTCTTAGTTATTGATAGTATGTAACGAAAGGTAGGTAAATATGTATATTTAAATGAAATAACATCATACATCCAAAAATTTATGAATGGTGGATGTCTTTTGTGTGGCATAAAATATACGCATGTGATAAAACTGCGAAGTTAGACACTTGTCTAACTTCGCAGTTTTATCACATGCGTTCCACTACGCTTACGTTTGGTTTGGTAGTTAAACAGTATTTGTCCTCCAGAACATTCTTAAAAAACCAATAACGGATACGCCGAGCAAAATGAAATTAAAACTACAAGACGTACAAGATGCACACAATCGGATTAAGAAATACGTTGTCTTCACACCAATCGTTGTAAGTTAAAATCGTTTTTATAATCTGCCTTGTACAGTCCAAAATTACACAAGAGAACATCAAATATCGAGAGGTGCTTATTTCCCATTTGCTTTTTTAATTAGCTTGTCTTAAGAGAAAAGGCTTGCGGTGTTAAGCCCCTACAAATAAACGTATCCCTCTGTTCGCTCCCCTGGAAATACGAAACATTACTATAATCCCCGCAGACATTTTAAGTTCTAAAGGTTCTACACGGTCGTTAGCACAATGTAGGCCGATTTACTAAAAATCATAAAACATGCCCCACACTTGGAATTTCTCCTATACAGGAGTGCGTGTGTGGGTGCGTTTACAAACATATAAACTCACATACACAAACGCCCAAACCCAGAAAAAATATTCGTAAATCATACAAATATTTGCTCAATGCGGGAATCGAGCCCGAGACCCGCAGCTCAGCAGTCCAATCGCACAGCCACTGCGCCAATCGTGCCGATCCTAGGTGGGTAGCTAGAACTGAATGATTTTTTATTCGGACATAAACTAAATTCATGAACATATTGTTTTTTAGGAAGCAAAGCACATTGGAAAATCCTTTTGCAATGTCAGTTTTAAATGTGAAAATTTACAAAACACGGGAAGGTACGTATGAAAATAGTCAACGATTTATCCGAATTTGGACTCACACCCTTATTAATAAAAGTTATAATATGTTGTAGCTTTAAAGCGCGCGGAGCTTGTAATGTTCTCTCCGTCATGTCGGCTTCAGACAAGAGTAAGGGTTGCACTGTGTCAGGGGGACGGAACTTTGTCAGCGCCATGACTTACTATGGATTTCGAGAATCAGTGCCAATCAACGTGATTGTGCCTAAGGATTGTCCTCTCGCTGACAAACATAGATATAAAGAGAACTTCGCAATAGTGAAGGTTCATGGTAACGATCGCAATGATGCCAGCCTGCATGCCCTCTCTTATTGTGATGAAATTGGATCCACTTACGTACATGGGTGGGTTACTTTTATTCTTTGACTTAATTTGATTAGAGAGCACTCCGGTTATAATAATCCCTGAAGAATAAGACAGAAATGTATCAAATAGAATATTCTATTTAATTATTTATATCATGCATACTCATATGAGTATGCATGATATAAATAATGCCCAATCTGCTTATTTCAGCAAAGCTGCCTAATTCTCTGACCGTTCAGCACTATGTGCAATTGTGCATTCAAGCATTCAAGATATAATGGTCTATTCAAGTGATACGCAATTTCCTTTGGTACTCGTAGATAGTCCTCTATAAATGTTTATGACTTGTAGTTTCAATTTTGATTCGCTAATGCCTAGGTCAGACCGGTTGGACTTAATTGCTGGCTACGGCACATTGGGACTCGAACTGCTGACTCAACTAGAAAACATGGATGCAATCTTGTGTCCCGTCGGCAGCGGCGGGCTCGTGGCTGGTCTCCTGCTGGTTGTCAAGAGCCTTAAGCCCAACTGCTTGATATACGTATATTTCAACTTCTTCTACGATAGTACTAATTATACTATAGGATCAAACTAGGTTATACGAAATGCTGACAAAATGCCCCGTCAATCTAGCAGAAAGTCAATCAATACTCAGGCATGACTTTTTTTTTATCTTGGTAAAATATCAAATGAGTCCTCCCACCCAGGGCAGGGCGGGAGGGACTGTCAGGTTTGTACTGATTAAAATCCACGTCCTTCCAATCCATGTCCTTCACTAGCCCTTTACGTACCGGGGACATTTAGGCATGACTTAAGACTAGTTTCAAGCCGTTCTATTGGTTGAAACAAGTTTTAAGTAATGCTTGAGATTTGAGTACCTTTTTGCAATACAAAAAATAAAAAAGGGCTCGAAAGTTACTGCTCGGAACCACATGTCGCGCTCGGAGGAAACAAATGGGGTAGTATTACCCCGTGTGTCGCCCGCGGCAGTGGGGACAATCGGGATTTTTTTCCCGATCGTCACCAGTAGCGTACATTTGGGAATAGACGGTATGAAACTACCTACTACTCCCACCGATATTGTAATCGTCAAATGTGAAAGCTCCCAATCACGAAGCTTTTTTTAATAGGGCGTGGAATGTTCGGCTGTACCCACGATGACGAGAGCGCTCCAAGAAAAGAAGCCAGTCATGATTCAGCAGAAGCCAACCATTGCCGACAGCCTGTGCAGTGGTATCGTCAGTCAGAACGCTTTCAACATTATCAAAGGATACCTTGATAGAATGGTTTGTTTTTAATACAAACTTTGATTCAGAAATGTCTAATTTAACTTTAACAGGTTCACCATGCATAAACGATATTTCAACTGACCACGATTAATAGTACTTAGGTAGAGGAATATGGATTGTGGATACTTAACATTTTTTTGTTTTTAAATTCTGTTTTGCTATTTTTTCTTCTCTACCTTGAAAGAGTAATGAGGAACAAATCCTTGTAATGGACTCCATTCAAATAAACATCTCAATCATTGACAGATAACAGTTGATGAATCATGGATCTCGCGTGCCATGATCAATATTCTGGAGCGAGAGAAGCTGGTGGTAGAAGGTGCGGCGGCTTGCCCCGTCGCTGCGGTTATGGCGGGGAAAGTTCCGGAGCTGCGCGGCAAGAAGTAAGCAGAGTGGTGTCAAACACGCGTCTTTATTCTAAGGAGAGCCGATCAGTCGTTGTTAGTTACTCCTCGAAATGCGTGTGCGTAGCTTTTTTTAACGGCATCACTACCTAGAAAGTAACACATAGTAGGATGACTAAGTCAAGCAGAGTGGAGTGGCATCTTCGAGCACAACTCGCCTAGTAATGGAATAACGGCTCATTCAGTGACGGTTCTGTTATTGTGCTGGTGCTGGTGCGCCGACCGCTTACTTGCGCCCCTCACTCTTCAGTACCTACGTTCACAGAAATCATGAAATGAACCATGTGCCGTATCGTGTTTTTTGGCGAATGGCCATTTACGTATTCCGTGAGAATGAGCTCTTCGTCGATTCCCGCAAGTCTCCACTCCATTTATCTCCACATCGACGGAAAACTATGAATAACCCTTACCTTGGCTTTGTGAAGGTGAATATGAAGCCACTTTAATTGCGATACGTTACGATAACCTTTTCCATGAGATGGAATATAATAATAAAATAATTTTTTTCAGTATTGTGTGTGTCCTGTCGGGTGGTAACATCAACAGCAGTCGCATGTCGCGAGTGATCGACCGCGGTATGGCGGCGGAGGGCCGACTGGTCAAGTTTAGCGTGACGCTGCCGGACGTTCCAGGCGCCATGGCCAAGCTGCTGGCCAAGGTCATGGACATCGGCGCCGACGTCAAGAGCTTCGTGCCCGAACGCGCTTGGATGAGACGAGACATTTTTACTATTTCGGTATGAGTTTTGTTACTATATGAATTTATTGAAAAGATTTTAGATAGGTGTAAGGGCTCGTGGCTAAATAATTACAGCCGCACAGGCGATCTTCCATTTCCAAAGTTATTGTGCTGGACACCGACTTAACTTGTGTAGGAGTTATTATAATTTCCAATACAAAACATTATTCTTGAGTGTTGTAGGCTGCATAAGCATGATATAAATAATATTTGCCGAGCTATTACAACTTTTATCTAGCACGTCGGAAAAAGGGTCAGAGCCGATCAAGTCTGGACATTACTAATGTTCTTCACACTTCCAGGTGAACATGCTTATTGAAACAAGTGACTTGCACCACGCCAAGGATTTAGAGAAGAAGTTGATGAAGGACTATCCACATTCTCACTTTATAATGTTGTAGTTTTATCTGTTCTGTACCCATAACGTGTCTGTAATCATTCCTACTATTTCACTATTTACATTCTGATACATATGACAATGAGTAAGTAAATTATTTAATTTATACGTCAGAATGGGCTTTTATTTATTATTTTGTTATTTAGAGACTTTTAAAATAAAAATAACTATGCGTAAAAAAGTATAAAATCATTTTAGGAACTGTTTTTTCAAGCGCCAAAAGAGCCATGTAACTTCTTCCTCGCGCCCGCTCACGGTCGTACGGGCTGTAGCTAAAGGCTGCCTGCCTCCACAGAAGCGGAGCGAGGCTGCAAAGCGAAGAAACAGATAAATATTGGACCAATAAATATGCCACTGAAGAAGAGCCGTGATCAAGTGCAATCCTATTGGTCAATATTTCTCCGTTTCTCCGCTCTGCAGCCTCGTTGGTCGTTGCACTCCTGTAGACAGGCAGCCTAAGGAGGGAGGTAACGGAGCATCGTAGAGCATGTCATTTGAGGGCGAATTTAAGATAAGGCATCCTAAAATCTCCCAAGTATAATTTAAATCAATTCAATTTCAATTATGTCATGAAAAGATCTACAGTTTCAGCGACATCTCATTTGTGCTTTAATTCCTTTAGGTTTTTATAGCTCTTTCCAAAACCTTCCAAAAGTGCGTTGTTAAACCGCGTGTTAGTGCCCATTCGTCATTCGTCATTTCGAAATAGAACATAATTATGCATTCCCATCATGTAATCTGTTCACAAATAAGAGCTTTTGAAAACGCGGCGTTTTTTTTCGAACTGCGTTTTTATTTAAATGCTGGGCGGTGACAGTTAAGTTCAATTTGCCTTTTTGTAAAAAGCGTTTTTTTAACGCCCGAAAAAAGCGCACGTGCGAATGGGGGTCACTAGCTTGTAAACGTAAACAGTCTCTGTCTACGCTTGCATCCTATACTGGAGATGTTTGGTTTACAATCCTTCTTGGTATAAAACTTCAAACAACGTATCTTTTGCCAGAAATGTCAAGTCGAAAAACGTTACGTATTAAAATGTCAACTTACAAAACCGAAAACTCCAAATAAAACAAGCATATTTCAGTTAAACTAATTCTAAATTCCAGTAGAAAATTAACAGGCAACATGGTAATTATGGTTTAGTGAGTAAACTAAAAAATGTGCCTCAATCAAATGGATTTTAATATCGTTTCATTTCAGGGTGAAGTTAAAGAACAGAAAGAGCCGCACGTTTTAACTTTCCATGAAATTAAAAACGCTGCAGCCAAGATTGAAGGAGGCATCATACACACGCCACTTTGTGTTAGTAGCTATAATTAACCACAGAGAACCAAACGAACATTTGATTTGCCTCTTAAATACTTTATAACTATTAATGAGTTTACTAAGCTTTATTTCGTTTTCAGGAAGCGAAAATTAGTAAATTTATGGATTACAATATTTATTTGAAATGTGAAAATTTGCAGTATACTGGTAGGTAAGTACTGGCATGTTAGTCTCAAATTAGCCTTATTGCCCTATTGCCATCAAACAGGCGGGAATCCAGACTCGTGTCTGATGATTTTTTCCTGTTCGACAAAACTATTACTCAAGGCCGAAAGCAAATGGGAATCGAACCGGGGATGCCGAGAACCTCTTGCTCAGCTCTGCTAGACCAACAACGGGGCAGTCTAAATATACCAATAAAATACTACTGTTACCTAATGATTATTTGCCATTCAAATAAGTTGCGCAGAGCGCGGCGTGCGCAATGCGTTGCTGTCGTACGGAGCAGACGGCGTGGAGCGGGGCGTGATCGTGCCATCTCACGCCAACATGGCGCTGGGCTCGGCGTACCACGGCAGTGCACTAGGCGTGCCGGTACGTATGTAGGATCTTTATGTTAAGTAATCTAAAATTTCTATCTTATGATTTATTAATGCAGCTTACAGCTATTGGGCGATTGAACCTTAACCTAAACCTTACATTAATTATACACATATATGTACATACAAAATAAATACTGAGGCGTAAGTATAGACTTTCAAAACTAAATGCTTGCTAGATAAAGAATGAAAAAAAAGGATAGAATAGATATAAACGTTTTACAAGTTCCTAGTTGCTTTGAAATTGTTTATTGAACCTACCCAGTGTCCCTTTCGGGAAAGACAGCACGCTTGCATGTTCGTTCGTTAGTGTATTCCACCACTAACGAACAAACATGCAAGCAATTATCTGTCCTCTTCCCTGTGCATATTCAGGTGACGGTAGTGATGCCAGAGCTGACGCCTCCGGCCCACGCGCAGCGCTGCTCGGAGCTCGGCGCCGACGTGGTGCTGTGCGGCAACACGTTGGCTGACGCCGTCAAGTATGCCCGCAAAGTGCACCAGGAGACCAACCGGATACTACTCGAGTAAACAACTTTCACTACTTACCTGCCTCGAATTACTTAATCGGCATTCGAATCAGAGGGCTAGGCCTGAATTTGCATTAAGCGCCGACCGCCTCGTCCACACTTCGTGCACGTAACTATCGCGGGCTGCGCGCGCAGGAATTTCTGGCAGGGAGTATGCTCTGATGTTTATATTCACTTTCAGTTCGGATGATCCGTTGGTAATGGCGGGTCTAGGCACGGTGGGCATCGAGATCATCACGCAGCTGCCAGAAGCAGATGCTGTGATCGTGCCGGTGGGGGGTGGTGGACTACTGGCCAGCGTGCTCGTCGCTTGCAAGAAACTCAATAGCTCCTGCCTAGTTTATGTTAGCTTCTTGGAATCAATTTTATCAAAAAACTTTTCTCAAAAACAAATTTTGCCCCACACTAAGAATTTGTCCTATATCGTGGGTGCGTTTACAAATATATAAACTCACATACACAAATGTCCAGATCCGGAACTTATTGTAGATCACACAAATGTTTGCTCGGTGCCGGAATCGAACCCGCGACACGCAGCGCAGCAGTCTATTCGCTCAGCCACTGCGCACATCATTTCATTTCATTTCAATATTTATTTTATCATTATTTATTTGAAATGAAACTAAAAGACACCTACAAGAACCTACATGCTGTAGACTGACTTGCGATGATTTAACCTTTACTACAATTGCAGGGAGCTGAATGTTCGAAGGTCCCCAAGATGATGAAATCGCTTCAAGTGGGCCGTCCAGTCTCAGTGAACGTGCTGCCTAACCTGGCAGAAGGCATCAGCGGCTCCACCGTCGGGATTAATGCATTCTCAACCATCAAAGGCAGACTTGACAGGATGGTAAGGCACTAAGTAATCAGTTCAATAGAAGAGGTTCCTCTTCATTTGTGTCATCATCAGTCTCCTGCCTTTACCTATATCTACTTTATTTGGGGTCTCGGCGCAACAAGTCATCTTCAGCATGGCATATCATGCTGTTTCGCTTTTGCAGTTGGTAGTAGACGAGCTGTACATAGCCCGGGCGCTGATATCGATGCTGGAGCGGGAGCGGCTCGTGGCGGACGGAGCTGGCGTGTGCGCCATCGCCGCCGTCATGCAGGGACTAGTGCCAGAGCTGCGCGGGAAACGGTATGGGAATTCAGAATTATTGTTTGTTGACTCATACCAAATTACGTTTAGTATTAGGTCTAGGGTTATGGATAACACTACCAAAGCGCCCCATTTTATACAAGTCAAGGAAGAAGAACAGACAAGATGAGGAGATGGACCACTTGACACTGGGTACTATCGTCTGAACTGAGGGGAGCAATTCGTCTTTTACAGGGCAGTATGCATTGTAAGCGGCGGTAACATCGACTGCGGGCGACTTGCGCGCAACATTCAACGCGGCCTTGGCTCCAGCGGGCGGCTGATGAGATTCGCAGTGCCAGTCCCCGACCACCACGGTGGGCTCATACAACTCGCCAAAACCATATCCGAAGAGAGTGCCGTACTCAAGAGCTTGGTCACAGAGCAGATGTGGGTCCACACGGACGTCGGAACCACTTGGGTATTTATGTTAATAATGTACTTCTGGAAAATTCTGTTCAATTGTTTGTATGTAACAAGTCAATTTATTATTTACATTGGCGGCAGTAGCCAATAAACTGGCCTTGAATCTCAAACAGGATTCAGGCACCAGACTTCTCTCGTCTTATTTATTCGGCTATGATGCTATACAAATAAGCCATACAGGCAACAACTTTTTCTCAATGATCACTAACATCACGAGGCTTTTCAAAAAAGGGTGTGAAAATGATTCTGCAAGTTGGCAACACATGCGATACCACTGGTATTGCAGATGTCCGGCTAAGGTGACCGCTTTCTATCAGGCATAATGATCGTTACTCACCTAGTACCTATGGTGTTAAAAAAGAAACCTATTAATAATAGAAGCACATCAACCTACCACAATCTGTCAAATTACTGTAATAGATTTTCTACTTTATCACAATAGTGGAAGGTTAATGTTAGATTGGTAAAATGGGACAGATTCAGGTAGGTTGACCTGCCGGCGTCTGTACAAGCAAATCCTCTTTTTGGAGTTTACGAGGCTCATCGAGTGTAAATAGGTCTGCTGACACAATTATCATTTATTTACATTGCATCATACACAGCATACACAATAAAATTATAATTTGTGCTGCTTTCAGGCCAATGTGGTGGTTGAGACGGCAAATGAAGAGCACGCGTCTAGTTTTAAAGATCGCCTGCGCGATCAGTATCCTTCTGCTAGGTTCGCAATCATCGACTTCCATGACAAACATAAAATTACTGTCCGATGAAGTTAAAGATAGCAATGCTAGTTGTATTATTTTTGATAAGTTCTGTATACCTGTTGTAATAAACTTTTGTTTTAGCATCTAAATTTATAAGAGGAGGATTATGAATATAAAACAAATCTTTTTTTGTATTTTTTTATTATTTTTTAAACTTATACATAATCTTATGCGACAGGGTCATCACCCTTGGTGGCCCTCGTGTAGATCACCTGACCGTGATGCTGAACTACCTGTTTGATTAAACCTGAAACAACAAAACGAAGTGTCAAGTACATGCTCTAAACACATCAAGGTATTTTGTGATTTACAATAGAATTTCAGACTCAATATATCAGTTTGTAACTGTCATGGTTTATCTAGTAAAGAGATTCATCATAAATAAATTATTTACAGTAAAAAAATGGTACAAATAGTATGACATTTCGTTACAAATAGCACTAAGATCATAACATACACATGGTCAAAAATCGTCATGGTCAAAAGTGATTTTCGAGCATGCTACAAATAAATGTGTTTTTAGTAGCAAAGTATCTATTGCACATAAGTAGCATACTTTATATTAGTAATGATTATGTGTATCTGTACTATTATAATAATTGCTTACTTGTCCAAATGAAAAACAAAACAACCTGCGTTCCATGACAATAACTTGGGTACAATACCAGACCTTTATAATTTTTATTGCAATAATTTATGTCTATATATTGATTCTATTTTAGTGCCTACTTATCTTTCACATCAACTCAAGAATTTAATTTAATTACTTTTTTGATTATTTTTTATGAAGTTTTAAACTCAAATTCTCACATGGCAAGGCAACTAATTTATTTAGATAAAAATCCATACCTTTTTCTCTAAGCTCGATGAGTGCCCGCCTCGCAAGAGAGCCACGGACCTTCAATCTTTCAGAGACAACAGCAGGTGTGATCAGCTTGTACTGCGGCACTTCCTTGTACAGTTTCTCATATGTTGGCTTGTCAAACAACACCTGGTTGTTCAACTTGTCACGGACTTTTCCTTTGGACCACTTCTGCAAGGTTGAAAATATATGTTAGTAATGAAGCAGTTCACTCCACGCGAATATGGTACAGAGTCGAGAAAGGTGATGCCATCAGCCTCAATATATCAGTTTTTACTCTCACAGAGTTCAAGGTAAGATGGATAATCATCTGGCGGTACACCTGCCCATAAATATTTGTGCAACCATATCCTATGATAGAGATTCTAGTCTCATTCAAAACTGAATTCCTACCACTAAGTATATTTCACTTTACTGGAGTAACCAGGCGTTCACTTTATGTCACACGCACACATAACCTATCTTTTAAGACATCGCAAATTGTTTACCTTCTTCTTGGCTTTGCCGCCACCGGATCCTTCCTTCTTCTTCTGTGTTTTCTGGGGCTGCTTGGCCGAAGCCTTAGTGTCCTTCTTGGGCGGCTGAAATTACAAAAACATTGTTGACAACAAGCTTGGCCACGAGGTTCCCACATCCCAACTTCTCAAAAATAATTTATTATTGAAAACGAAACAGGATGAATGTTATGTCACTTGATATTTAAGCGTTTATGATTTATAAATATTATTCGATCGAGATATAATAATCGGGAAATTATTAGTAAATTGAAAATAATCAAGCGAGAGCTTATTCACTCACCATCTTGAAACCGGAAAGAAGGTTAGAGAATTATTGTCTATGAATTGCACCAGTCTGTCATTTACGTTCCAACACTCAAGTTCTATTATTATGATATTTTTTGTGTGGAATCTTATTTATGACATTGTTGGTTTGTTCTTGCTTTAACATTTGTAAAAAACTTTCAAGAGGAAATAATCGGTTTTGAAATTTATTTTCTATATGATAGTAAAATAAGCTTATAAAATAATATCAAAATATTGTTCATTTAGAGATTTTTAGTTTCTGAACGTTTTGCTGCGTTCATTAAAATCTCAGATGAAAACCGATTTAAAACCATAGACATGGAAACATGTACGGTGAATTATGCTGCGTACACACCGGCCGACAAACGCCAACGGTCAACATTCTGCGCTAAGCCTCCATACGCACGAGGCTTTTTTTTTATCTGGTTTTGTATTTGACTATTTATACTATTTAAGTTCAATTTATCTTTTTGTTCAAACAAACTCAGCGCTTTTTTAACGCCCACAAAAGAAGCGCTCGTGCGCATGGCGCCTAACTGCCGCACTATACCGCACGCTCGTTGGTCTTCAACGCAATACACACCGAACCTAGCCCGCCGACACAACCCGGCGGCCAACTTGAAAAATAATATGTCGGCAACATACAACCGTGCGCGTCCATTAGTCTTGCTTGCCGGATTGCAGTCCCATTATTGGACCATGAGAATAGAGGATTCATAAGATCTGTCTGTCGCGCCGCCTGGTGGCTTTTTTAAATTTCAGTTAAGACTGGCCGCCGCCCTTGATCGGAAACGGTCAGGTATAGTCAGGATGACGTTTCTATACAATTACTTTTTTTTACTTTCAATTTGCCTCACATTAGGAATTTCTCGTGTTTCGTAAATTGTAGGTATGACTTAATATTTGTTTAGTGAGGGAATCGAATTCACAATATTAACTGACGCCCTGACTTTCCTCAAAATAAATCCAACCACGCGGGTTAAAGTTAAAAATAACTAAAACCCGACTACGAAAAAATCGCGCACTGAAAAGTATAAGACAAGAACAAGCCGTGGTCGTATGCCACCTGCGGTTGTTTCACACAATCTTTATTGGCTAGGTGGCATACGACCACGGACAACTGAGAGGCTTCTAACGAGACCTCATTTGTCATGTAATGATAGTTTAGAAGTTATGAGGGAACAAACAAACATACATACCGGTCAAAATCATAACCCTCCTTTTGGCTTTGCCGTAGTCGGGTAAAAAGTAAAATATAAACTCATTTCTTTTACGTAGTGCAGTCAGGTATAGTTAAAAAAAAACGCAAGTTAAACAAAACAATGTTACTATCCTTTATTTCATAGAAGCTTCCGTTTCATTTTTCCTCAGTCCATAATTGCAATCACCCATTACAATAAGAATAAATATATACAATAATTCTACTTCTAGGTACACTGGTGATTTAATTTTGCCATAAAAGGAGAAAATGAGGTTGAGTATGCACCTCTGCCTATAAAAATGCCTCTGCCTATCTCTCCGAGAAACACAGGATAAATAATTGTAAAAGACTAGACTTATAAATAAAGTACAGTCAGCTTCACGATTTGGGTAGTCCCTTGAAAGCTTCTACCACACATAACTTCTTCTAGATTCCGCATACAAAGTATGCACGCTACACGTCATTGCATATGCATTCTGTCTGTCGTCTTCTATCAAATAAATATTTATTCCCAAGTCAAGTTAAAGTAGATTTCTAGAAACTGAAGAAGAAAGCAGACGAACATCAACTTAAGTAAAGGCCAATACGCTAACACGTGCGCGCATAAGTTGCCTTGTATGCGGAATCTAGAGGAGTTTATCTGTGGCTGAGGTGCGTTCGTAATTAGGGTACCCAGCAGAGGCGTAGCTACCGCCGTATCAGCCGTATCAATTATACGGGGCCCCCAAGTGTCAAGGGCCCCCGACGATTGGAATAAAAACATAAAATGTTGCTCTTAAATGAATACTTATCGCGGCGGTAAAGCTCCAATTATTGAACTCTATTTTCAAAAAGGCTATATCTAGTTTTGAATGAGCTAATGAACTAAAAATGAGCTACTATCAGTCAGTAATAGCATTAGTTACACGAGTCAGGATGCTATTGTCTTTGTTCTACTAAACTTAGATTAAAAGGGCCCCAAACAAGTTTTGATACGGGGCCCCTTCTGGCCTAGCTACGCCACTGGTACCCAGTTAATGAAGTTCACTATTCTACATTTGTGACTTTAAAGACTCGTAATACGAAAGTTCTTCTTCAGTGACTGACGATCGGAAAGTTTCCACTCCATGTAAAAATTCCGAAACTCCCAGGATAACCGAATCAGGGCTTAATTCACTTTCTTTCACTGCACCTGAAACAAATGTATTTTTTTTTTTTACTTTAAGATAAATATTTCGTCTCTTTTGTGTAGGCCGAGAAACGTATTCTTCTATCCTACTAATATTGGTCGCGGGTCTCACGAATTACCGTGACCCCGGAACGTAAAGGGCTATTGAAGGACACCGTGGATTTTAGTTAGTACGAGTCTGACAGTCCCTCCCGCTCTGCCCTGGTTGGGAGGACTCATTTGATGATTTTACAAGTAATAAAAAAAAGCAAAAGAAAAACTACTAATATTAAAAAAGAGTTGGAGAAATTTGGATAGAATTTTGCACACAGGAATAACATAAAGGATACTTTTATTCCAGTAGTATAATCCCTAGAGACAATTACACGCGGGCGAAGTAGGTGTAAGGTAAAACCATAAGTAAAATTAGTTACCAGCATGTAGTTTGGCAACCAGCGCGCGTACTGCGGCAGACCTCGCGGTCGACACGACCTGCAGCAGGTCGGCTCCCGTGCAACTGTCCGGCAAGGCAGCCGCAACCGACTCCAGGTCCACCTCCTCGCGTAACTTATAGCTGCAGATACGAAACTCGGTTACGATTTAAAAGTAATAAAGACTTTTTTGAACAGTAATTAAAAAAATGATAAAAAAAATTTCTTATTCGTACGGCGCGGCGGGAATCTAGCAAACACAGTGCAATGTTATATTTTGGATATGGTAAGTTTTATCATAGCAGTTTCTGGAACAAGTTATCGTCTTATGTAAATTAAAAGTGCTGTTAACTTTATATAACAAATCAGGGGGTCTAAAAAGGCAAGAGGCCTTATTCTATAATATCTATTTTACGGCTTGAGCGATAGAACATAATATTGAATTTTACGAACTTTCAATTCATATTATGATTTAGTTAGAGGCATTTTTAGACTTTCAGAGCACTCGTGAAAGATAATTTTCTATGCAGCAAAAAATAATAATTGTCGTTCCAAAGGCCGGGCATTATTTGACAAAAGAGATATAATTATTATGTCAAAACAAATACAAACTTTCTACACAGTGCTTTGAGCACGCAGGTTTTCTCATGCAAGCCGCAGTAGGGCCCCACGTATATCATCTTGTCGAGGCGACCGGGCCGCAGCAGCGATTGTTCCAGTAAGTCGGGGCGGTTTGTAGCACCCATTATGAAAACGAAACTAGACGTATCTGCATCTGGAATCACGAAATATTAGATTTTTGTCAGCCAGCTCATACTGAATTGTGTAAGAGAGAGAAATAATTTGTAAACCACACCCACAAACAGTAGGAATTCTTAGAGTGGGGGCAAAGTTTAAAAAAAATAAAATATAACATGCAATTGTAAAATTTGAATATCGCAAGGAAAATCGCGCTCGAAGATTAAAATAGAAAGACTACATCTTTGGTTTATGGATCTCTGATGAAATATAAACGAATACTTTAAACATTGTACTCTTCAAGAGCAAACAATTCCTATTTAAAATTGTCATGACTAGATTATGAGGTAGTTATTTGTAGATGTAAACATGTCGTCCTCTTTTACCACTTGTCTATCGATAAAATGCCACCAACCATATGTCCAATGGTTGAGCCCACTATGTTTCGTCACTAACCTTCTCCGCTGCTGACACCATCAAGCTCGGCCAGCAGTTGGCTCACCACACGGTCGCTGGCGCCACCTGAGTCACCGGCCGCTCCACGTCGCGGGGCCAACGCGTCTAACTCATCCAGGAATACAATGCATGGCGAGGAGGCGCGTGCTGCTTCAAATACTGAAATAAAATTTAAGCAATTTTGTATTTCGAAAAAGCATATTTAATGCTTACTCATAAAGTTCAGATTCGAATGTAACTTTTTATATCTTTTACGACCTTTTTAATAGCATTAATTTATGTGAATTTGCTACTATCCATGAACAGTTAGTTTATTATAGTCACATAAACTATAATAAACTAACTGTTCATGGATAGTTTTCAGTACATGTCAGTACAAACCTTTCCTAACATTTTCTTCAGACTGTCCAATATACATGTTGAGTAGCTCTGGTCCCTTTACGCTCAGGAAGCTTACATTGAGTTCAGTGCTCACTGCTTTAGCTACGAGGGTCTTGCCGCAGCCTGGAGGGCCGTAGAGCAGTATACCTGAAACAGAACCAGAAAGATGTAGATAGGCAAAATAGGTCATCTAAGTTATAAAATACCATAAACAACTCAAATAAACTTCTTACCCGATCTCTTCAAGCTAGAATTTTTGAACAAATGCGGATATTTTATAGGGAACTCTATGGTCTTCAATAGCTCTTTCTTCAGTTTGTCTAGACCTCCAATGTCTTCCCAGTTCACCTTTGGTATTTTGGGAGCATCCAAATGTTGACTTTGTAGACCTCGAATTGACTCTGTTTAGGAATATACATTTTAAATGAACATTTGTGTCTATTCCAATGAAGTGTATATGTTCCTTTATATTGTTAGTTAGTATGCTTAACGTCTCATATTATTGTTGACGTAGCGCTATGTACTACTTGAATGCATTCATGTATAATTATTTAGTTTTCATTATACTTTTCCCATGGGAACCAAGCAGTGATCTTCTCTTTTATTACCCTAACCTTTTACATACATCTCACCAAAAAAAAAACTATTTATTCACAGAAAACTTACCAAGAGCAGAATTAAAATCTTCCTCTTGAACCAAATGCAAGTCTGGTACTGGTGGTAACTGATTGTAACTATTGTGCTGCTTCAAGTAAGACTCTCTTATCGCAAAATGTAGTAGAGTATCCAGGTCTCCATACAGAAACGTCTCAGTTTTCGCGGCCACCCTCTGCAAGACATCTCTTGAAGACTTGCTAAGGCACACCAGTTCTTTATCAGTGCTCAACTGGTTTGGTGACAGCTGTTCTTCCCCATCGATATTTAGCTGCATCACAGTCGCGAACCACTCCAGCATTTCGTATCTCTGCTGAACATTTAGTCTAGGAATGTGGATCTTCTCTAGGAACATCCTCAACATGTTTGGCTTCAAGTCCTGCCTCTCTGTTATTGCAATAAATATGATGGGGTGTTTGGTGTAGTTTTGGTACAAATCTGTGATGGTGTTCATGAAGTATTCTAATACTCTACTGTCTTCATTGTTTTCGGGGTCCACTGCAAATACCTACAAGTATGTAAAATTAGGTAAATCTGGTATGACGAAATGCAAAGAAAAAAAAATGAATGCAAAGGTTGTCAAGGGGCAAAGCATAATAATCCTGATTGCTACTTAAGGCAACTTGAAAAGTTCCTGGCCCTGGAACTCCAAGGGCAACTGAGGGATCAAGTTTGTTTTTAGTCAGACACATTTGATTTCATTTTCCATTCCATCAACAGAAATAGTGCTAACTGCTACTTTAAAGCTTATTCTATGGGAAATAAATAATATTACTCTATACCTCAAAGTTATCCAGCACTACAATAACAGGAGCAGCTGCTTTAGCCTTCTGTACTGTGGAGTTGATTTTGCTCTCTGTCTGTTTAGCAGTTGAACTCTGGAGAGCATTGCAGTCTATTGGAAGGGAGTTCATTCCTAGAAACAATAATTTGGTTTATTTCTAATACTTTGGATTATTGGAATAAGTTGGTGTTTGTGTGTTTTAAATGTTGCCATGTTTTTGCAGCACAGCTTTCACAAACATACCATTGTATTTAGCTAATATTTTGATAAGTTGATGTCTGCCAGATCCAGTTGAGCCAGTGAGGAGAAGCATTGGAATAATAGGAGTTGACATTGAGGACAACAGGTCATCTGAAATATTTCAAATTAATAATATAGTAATTTATATACAGTTTATAAAAGGTATGCCAAAAATAATTAAAGTTGATTTTTTAATAGATACTTTACTCATTTCTCCAGTCAAAAACGGAAGTATTGTCTCTTGTATTTGATCAAACTTTTGTTTTAGTCCTGTTGGACACATTTGCAGAATATTATTCAAGTTCTTGTTTAGAGCTGGTTTGAAGAACTCATCCTTTGGCTTCAGACTGTGTACATTTTCTCCTAGAGTTAGCTGAGTCACACCTTTTACTATGAAGAATGCATGAACTGTCTTATCCTGAGAGTTACTATTCACTTCAGCAACATCACTACTCAGCTTCTTACATTTGAAATATAGCTTTCCGGTTGATTGTACTAGGTCCAAGTACTTATAATGATACTTTGCAGTCACATCTGGTGTGAGGTCTATGCTAAAAATGTCATTAGTGCTCACTAACTTTGGTGTTTCAAAATGGTTATTTAAAACCTCTTTGATGAAGTCATTGGCTAAGTCATAGTCATTGACTATGAGGCTCACTTCTGCAGTTGCTGCTATTTTGGGTGAGCTGTCTAAACTGGGAACTGGATGAAATGTCACACTGATGTCTTTACAAACATTTAATCCAAAACATGAAGTTATGTTATAAAATTCATTTTCATTAGTAAATGCTATATTTTCTGAGACATGTTTAGATCCAACTATTGGTACTATTCTTACATTATCTACAACATTTTGTGGTGTGTCACTCCACAACTTTTTGTGCAATTCTGAAGTCATAAAGTGAAGATTAAATTGTATTTCTTTGTTGGTTTTCTTCTCTTGGTGCTTTCTTCTCTCATCTGGTGGTAGCTTTAATGCTACCCAAAGTACTCCATTGTCTAGGTAGAATAAGTTTTCACTACCCAGTTGAATGAACTGTTCTTTAGATATTATTAAGCATTTATTCATAAGAACTGGTAGGTTATCATCCAGTCTTTCACTTATGAGTGATTTAACTAGATGTAATGGAATAGTTTTCATTTCAAAACGTTCCATGATTTTTCGATTAGTATTCCTTCTTTGGTACCAAATTCTATACTTTATCGTGAGAAAAACGAGGAAGTAGTAGTAGTTGTACTTTGGATAGACAACTTTTAAACAAAACTTTATCACCCATAGTTTACGAGAAGTTTGTTCATTCATATTAACTTATGTCACTTTTTTATGTAATTGTTTTGTGTCACTAAAAAGAAAAAAATAAACAAAAGATGAAAAATAAGACTGTGGTCCGTGTAAGAATTTATTTTTCACACATTTTTGTTGAATTGTGATAACAATGCATAATGCTGATAATAAATTTATAAGATGACAGTGACACTGACAGTGTCTTGAAATGTCAATCTGTCACAGACGATCGTATGGAAATAGTAAATACCTACCACAAGACAGCACAAACCACAGATTCTACTGAGTCTGTTGCGTTTTGATGTTTTTCTGCCAAGTTATAATTTTATTGGGTTGCGCATGAGAATGTTGGTAATACATACATCAATTTGACATAAAAAAAATTAAAACCATTTTTAAACAAACGCAGTTGCTACTGGGCCTGTCACGTTACTGTTTCAAACTTATTAATATTCTACAAAGATGTATTTAACGTGGGCTTCGTTCAATAATATAAGGATGCTTATGATGGCATGTATGCCAGTAGTAATTTTTTATCTAATATGGTTAGTTAACACATCGGAAGGAATTCGTAGTGAAGAGGGAACTTTGTTGGATCTTGTTTGTTGGCCCGATGGGAATGCTATACCTGTTATTATAGCTTGTGGATCTATTATTGCAGTCATTATAGAGGTATTTACTATTGCATTATTGAATTTTTTTGATAATAATTCCTAGTAATAAAAAATCCGTTCTGAATGGAACAACCGTCGGATACCTAGCATCATTGGGCCAAAATCGGAAAACCAATCTTTACAAGGGGCACTAGTAAGTGAAGGTCAGGTAAGCAGTCGCTCCATGATCCTTAGAGAGCAGGCGTGATGTTATTGTTTGATATAAATACTGGAACCAACTCCAAATTATTTATTTGGGAAAAGGCTAGGCAGATGATGATGACCTCATATAATAAATATAAAATGCTGTTTTATCTTGAATGAGATTACTCTCATTCATCATTCTCATTATAGCTTACGCTAAAATCTGTAAGTACCTCCTCACGTCATAACCTATTGATTTCGACCTTCGCTAGAGCCCTACGGACTCCGGGCACAATCTGTATGTAATCTCCGGGCATAATGTCGGTAATACAGTTTGGGGTCGTAAGCTGTATTTGTAATGGTCTATTAGACCATACGATTTTGATAACATCTGCACTGCTTATGCTTCTATTATTATTATTTTCATTCACCAGTTGTACGGTTTGTATCAGTTATTCAAAGCTGGTTTACCAAAGAGAGAATATGACGTCACAAACGGCCTCTTCTACTACGTTTGGGGGCTTATTATAATGATCATCATTTTCCTCGCAATTATGTTTTATTCCGGACTTCAGTCTACTATAATACGAGGTAGCTCATTCATGTTGGATTCATTTATTTCACTAAGATACTTTTGCGTGTATTCTGCAGAAAATGTTATTATAAATTACATTTTAGCTTTTGCACACGTCTTCAAAGTATAATAGTTGATTAATGACGATTTTTTTGTAGCGAAAATAAAGGGTGGCATAACAAAAGCCATGCTCAGATACTCAAGCCATCTGCCATCAAAGGTGGCTATTGATAGATTGCAGACCAGGTTCCATTGCTGCGGACGAGTAAATTTTCAGGAATGGTTCTTCATCCCCTGGTATATGAATGGGGAGCATATGGAAACCAAAACTTTGTGAGTAAGCAACAAATGCTTCTTCGATAAATGCACGTACAAGCACTTGACCACGAAGTTTAAAATTGTAGAATCAGGTTCTCGGAGACTTATGGTTTAGGCACGGTGGTACAAAGGTGATCTGATACTAATAATTCACCCACAGGGCAGCTTGTGGCGAGCAGTTGGGTAGTTGCGACCCCACGGACCTGATCTCCCGGGAGATATCTTGTTCCTCATCTCTAGCTTGCCTTTATTGGGCAGTCAGAGTGAACACTGACGAGGAACAGATCTCCCATCTCTTTCTTGCCTTTATTGGCTGGCTAGAGTGAATATTCGCAAGAGCAAACGTGCCCGCAGTGGTAGACGCCCACGGCGACGGCCGTTGCTAGACGATCTCCGGTCATCGTAGGCGCAGGCATCCGGGCGACGAGTAATGAGCGACTCGCTATTCAATTATGGATCATGCCCGGGTCGACAGCCGTCGTGTTCCACGCGCGACTCAAAAAGCTGTCAGCACAATGATGGGGCCCCCTCAGAGGGCCAAAGCCTGCCGGAGTCGAGGGACTAACTAGCCTGAGAGCCTGATTTTATCATGCTAAAAAAAGTACAGTACAGAAGTTATAGTGTTAGTAATATTTGATACTGATATGCTGATTTCAACAGTTCAATTCACAAGTTCGTGTCGGACAATGTCCCGTACAGCTGCTGCTCCACGGATGAACTCTATCCTTGCATACACCATGGAGTTACACAAAAGGGCACTATTTATAAATATAATCCTGCGGTTGGTTATTTTTTTTATTTTTTATTAAATTCAACTGGTTCCTAGAAATGTTATGAGATGGCTTCACAATCTAAAAGTGTTTGAGCCATCAGGACAAACTTAGCAGTAGGTTAAAACACTATAGTGTTTTAATACTTATATTTTCAGACACAACTGACGATATGGAAAGCCGGCTGTGAGGAAAAACTGATCAATGAAATGATGTCAGTGTCGTGGCGGTTCAATGCCGTGATGGCACTCATAATAATAGCAATGGTTAAGTATTCTTGATTTATCTCTAAAGATCGGCTATTAAAATTCAAGAGGAAATGAGTTATGGCTGCTGCTTATATTATAGCTATGCAAATCTGATTATGCATATTTTGTAGATAGGTAAATAGGTATCTTACTGCCTGGCCACAGACATTCGCTGCCGCGAAAATTCGCGCACTGCGAATAGAATAAAAGCATTAATTAAATTCCGCGTGATTTCTCGCTGCAGTGAATTGTCCCGTTTCCAGGCGGTTACTTATGCGTCTACAATATAATGACGGTACAGTATTTAAACACATTCAAATTAAATATCTCTGAGTCCTCGTGATCGATTTAACTAATCTGCTTTCTAACAAAATATTCCTCCTTTCAACAGTCACTACAAGTAATAGCAGGACGGTATCTCCACACAGCATACAGAGGCGGCCTCCACGTTGATAATCAGATTACTTGCAAAGCTTTCCTGCTTCGTTCTATAACCGACACTGAGCCACTGAAGGACACGGTTAGGAAGAAAGTGTTCAAAAAGAAGTTCCATCAAGCGCGAACTTTGCATTGGGTTTCTGTGTCGTACAAGCGCGGGAAGAAACGATATGTGACGTCATCACCGTCGGAAGGCAACAGCTCCGATGAGTTGTTGAAACCAATTTCTGAATAACTTGAAGTGCTTACGAGCACTTCAAGTTATTCAGAAATTGGTTTCTTTTGCGCCTATCCACGGGATGAAAATTCGCGCGGTGCTAACAGCGTATTATCTAAATTTCTATAAATATACTTACATTTTGTTTTCGCGGTTCACACAGCTAATGTTCCGTGGTCAAGCAATTAGCGAGCCAGTCAGCGAAAAACCCTTACAGGTGGTTATTTTCATGCAATGGTTACCTATATTATGTTATTAAGACGTAGTCGGAATTTCCAAGGATTCTGAGTAAGCCTGGTATAGGATTTGTAAACTCTTCATTTAAACAAATGAGTGTTGTTACTAATTAATGGATTTATTATACGTTCTTAATAAGTTACCTATGTTAAAACTAAATTATTTACTTATTTATTTACACTTCCACCACTTTCACGTAGATATCTGTGGTACATAAAGGCATTATTTACCAGTCAACCTTTAGTTCAAAAGGAGCAGCAGTTGTTAGTGATTATTTACAACTACACTTTAAAACTATTTCAAAAAAAATATAAGTTACAATTTTTTGCATTTTAGTAAGTATAATGCGTTTCAACTAAGAAGGAAAGTTGATGACGCTATATTGTGACGTCATGCAACACTTAAACCCTTGCAAGGTTTTAAATAAACAATTATCATTTGAAAATAAGCCTAACGAGATAATAGAGATGATATAAACTATTAAAAATTAATTAGCACGGAGCATTTTATTGCTAAACGTTATTTTCAAGTGACTATTGACCAAAGAGATTAACCTTCTCAGTTGAATCGCACTATACTTAGGTACTTTCCTTCGCGGTGTATTGCAGAAACTTGATATACTTAAATAATCAAATTATTGTTTAATTTTACTACTAAAATACTGTATTCGCTCAGGGTTGGCGATCTCTTTAAGTCGGTCAAGGTTGTCCCACCACTGCGCCAGCATGTGTCGGTGCATCAGCTTGAACCATGGTGTCACTGGGTCCTTGAGGGTTTCTATGAAACTGATCGAACGAAATACAAAGTATTGGTGAACGCAGTTTCCAAGAGCTTTTATTAGTATAATGCTAGGGCTACATTAGCGGGCGAAGATTCCCCGATAGTACATCGTCTTCGCCCGAATACTATGCGTTACAATCGATCTACCTGGGTACATAGGTACATCACGTAAACACGAATATTCGCCGTAGCCCGCTAATGTAGCCCCAGCATAAAGGTTGCTTTAATTACCCGACTACGGCAAAGCCAAAAGGAGGATTATGATTTTTGACCGGTATGTATGTTTGTATGTATGTATGTATGTATGTATGTATGTATGTATGTTTGTTTGTTCCCTCACAACTTCTAAACTACTTATCATTACATGACAAATGAGGTCTCGTTAGAAGCGTCTCAGTTGTCCGCTGGTTATAGGGTAGGTGACGTGTCACCAAATCCAATATGGCGCCCTCTAGGGGATGAGAAGTCGTTACCGAAAAAAAATTTTTTTTCGTACAATATCAACATGGGTATCAAATTAAAGGGCTTGATGAGCACATTTGAAATATATAAACATTATATAGCTTTTACTAGCTAATTTTCTGTTTTTAACAGTGTCAACATGGGAATCAAATGATAAATCTTAAATTCACAACTCAGAAACTATACATATAACATAAATTACTATGAATAACATAACCCCAAAATAGTGTAAATAAAAAATAAGTTAAAAATAACTAAAACCAACAACCGCAGCTTGTTCTTGTTTTATACTTTTCAGTGCGCGATTTTTCGTAGTCGGGTTTTAGTTATTTTTAACTTATTTTTTATTTTATATTTAACATATTCAACATACAGCAGAGTTATTCTGTAAGTCGTAGCCGAAACTAAACACAAATCGAGACCTTTTCACAAGAAATCTGTATTTTATTTACGACGTACTTGAAGCACTATTTACTGCGATTATTGTATGAAAAATTGAAAAAGTGTCTAGTGAACGAACGAGAAAACTGTTTTCTATCAACTTAACGTCAAAGATTCAGTTTAATTTTTTATGAACTTTGCCCCCTCACTAAGAATTTCTCCTGTATCGTGGGTGCGTTTATAAACACTGAATGCAATATACACAGTACCTACTCAGTAATATACACAAACACCCGGAACTACTTGTAAGATCATACAAATCTTTGTTCCATGCGGGGATATAACCTGCGACACGCTGCGCAGCAGTCGATTGCTCAGCTACTAAGCCAACCGTGACATCACACACTTCATCACACATTTACAAAGAATTGTCTCATTCTGATTCCGATTTAATTAAGGCGTTTGTATCTAGTGACGAACAAAATGTGTCTGTACGCAGCAAACGTAAACAACCAGAAAGTGAATTTGCGCAGGCGCTTAAGATGTTATCACTGGACTTTAAAAATACTCTGACAGAGTGGCGCAAGGAGCTTGATGCACGAATCAGTACCATTTCTGACAATGTTCTGAATATTAAAGGTGAGATTACTGCTATTACCGTGGTGACTTCCGAAATTAGAAACGAAATTTCATCTATTCGCTTAGAACAATCTCGGCTTACGAATCAACTAACGGAACTTGATGGAAAATACGACTGTTTATCAAATGACTTAGCCGCAGTGCAGAGCACCGTTCAATGGTTGTCTGATGAACAGACTGATTTAAAAACGCGCATTCGAAAGAAGGAAGATGAGACAAACGGCTTAATCTATGATCTCATGTCGAAAATGGACTACTTGGACCAAAATGCCAGGCAATGCAACTTGGAGCTATGTAATGTGCCTGAGAGACGCCATGAAAATTTGCTTACAATAATGGAAAATATTGGCTCTAAAATCAACTTTAATATTAACATCAAGGACATAATATCGATACATCGGGTTCCTCACGCACACCAGAATAATAACAAACCAAAAAACATTGTCGTGAAACTGGCCTCACGTATTTTGCGTGACAATTTTCTTAGCGCCTTTCGTTTATGTAAGGGACTGACGTCCGACCAACTGGGTATCTCTGGAACATCAATTCGTATATATATGCATGAACATATCACATTAAAAAGAAAACAATTATTTCGTGAATGTAAAAATGTCGCTACACAACATAATTACAAATTTGTGTGGGTTAAGCATGGTACTATACTCGTCCGTGAAAAAGAACAAACGAAGTCGTTCGCCATTCGGTCACACCAAGATCTTAGTAAGATCAAACCTGGGGCTGCTGTCACTAGAGACGAATCTACAACTAAGGACGATTCTATCACTGGTAACGAATAATGAACTCTATGATGTGTTTGTTTGCTTTTCAATTTTTTACTTTTTAATTGTATATATCTCCTATGTGCCTAGTTTATACGTTTCCATAAATGTTGCAGTTTTACAATATACTGTTCTCAAGCTTTGCGTAACTACTCTTTACTTTTTAATTGTTTTGTTATATGTGTATCTTAAGTACTTGCTATTTTGTGTAAGAGATGGATTTTACAATTTTACATTATATTTATTGCTCATTTTAATCATAGTTGACCTCAGGTTGTATACTTCAATCTTAAAATTATCTAAATGTCACTTTCTGACAAGAATTATTGACTCTATGCTTGCTCAGACTTGTTTAAAGTTACTGCTTCTAGTATATATCTGTGATTATGGCTGATAAATTAGTAATATATTATCAGAATTGCAGGGGGCTTCGCACAAAACTGCATGTTCTATTTGTGAATATTTTATCCAACTGCTACGACATCATAATACTCACGGAGACATGGTTAACCCCTGAAATTCTCGACTCGGAGTTTATTGATCAACGGTATACCGTATATAGGTGTGATCGTGATCGTAAGGCTACACAAAAGAAGGATGGTGGTGGCACTCTTATTGCGATACTGAAGGGACTGCGATCTGTCATAATTGAGCCCACTATCGTACTAAACCAACATATTGAACATGTCATTGTGCGTATCCCGAGCGCAACGAGAGGAAAGTACGATATCATATGTTCAGCGTACATTCCACCAAAAACTCCTGAAAGTTTTTATGTTGCATATTTAGAGCTTTTGCAAGCAGTTGTTGAGAGTGGAAACGTTCAGAATTTCTATCTGTTTGGTGATTACAATCTGCCCAACATTGATTGGTTGGCTACTGGAGGTTTATGTTCTACCATACAAGACTTAAATAATAGTAACTCTTCGATTAGTAGACACATGAGCATTTTTATGTCCATATTTAATGCCTACCAGTATAACAATATAAAAAACTCGACAGGAAAATTTTTGGATTTGGTGATCAGTAACAATGAATGTTCTGTCATAACACCCACTGACACACTATTAACCTCTGACTCTTATCACCCGCCTCTATGTATTTTGGCTTCTTTCAATTTAGGTAATCGTGCCATGACACGTAAATCCATACAAAGATACAATTACTATAAGGCGAATTACGATGAAATTAATCGTGATTTGGACGAAGTTAACTGGGGCGAATTATTGCAGGGGCAATGTGCAGAAGATTCAGTAAATACATTTTATGAAGTTATTTTCAGGGTTATTAAAGCTCATGTTCCTTTAACATCGGTCAGGTCCTCTAAATATCCGGTCTGGTTCACACCATCATTGATACACATATTTAAAAACAAAACTAAGGCTTGGTATAAATGGAAGATGTATCAACATTTATCAGATTACGAACAATTTTCTCTATTTAGGTCTAGATTTCATACTGAATCAAAAGCATGTTATTGTCTATACATAAAATCAGTTGAGGATAGCATAAAAGTTAACACAAAATATTTCTGGACTTTCATTTCGAACCGCAAATCTATTGCTTCCACTCCTGCAACTATGCATTACGAAGGACAGTCGGCTAACAGTCCAGATGAAATCTGTAATCTCTTTTTAAAATTCTTCCATTCTGTTTATGAGCCTTCCACTCTCAACAGTGTGCAGCAGCAGACCTTCGACGATGCCAAGAATAGTCGTCTTGTTAGCAATATTGTGATCAGTCTTGAACAAGTACACAATGTTTTGAAATCCATAGACTGTACTAAGGGCCCAGGACCGGATGGTATTCCACCACTTTTCCTTAAAAACACCGCTGACACTTTGAGTCTTCCACTATATATTATCTATAATAAATGTTTGAGCCAAGGAACTTTCCCTGAAGTGTGGAAACGAGCCAATATCACCCCTGTCCACAAATCTGGTCCAAAATATGAAGTTGAGAACTATCGCCCTATTTCCATTCTGTCGGCCTTGTCAAAGCTTTTCGAGAGGCTTGTCCACAATCAACTGTATCCGATTATTCACGATCAGATTATTAAGCAACAGCATGGATTCGTCAAAAAAAGATCGACAACTACTAATTTGATTGAATATACTGATTATTTATTCAATAATTTAGATACACGTGTACAAGTGGACTCTATTTATACTGATTTCCGTAAAGCCTTTGACAAGGTCGATCATGAATTACTTCTAGGCAAATTGGCATTTAACGGCATTCGTGGGGACTTATTCCGTTGGTTTACTTCGTACATTACAAATAGAACGCAAAAGGTGGTGGTTAATGGTTTCCATTCCAAATCTATTACTGTTTCATCAGGGGTGCCTCAAGGCTCGATACTGGGCCCTTTGTTATTTATTATATTTATCAATGATATTGACATGTGCTTTCTTAACTCTAAATTTTTACTTTATGCAGATGACCTTAAAGTTTTTAGACCAATCAAAACAATGCTTGACTCTCAACTTCTTCAAGAAGATCTGAATCGTTTTGCAGATTTTTGCGCTAGAAATAAACTCCAACTCAATATCTCAAAATGTTGCTGTATTAGCTTCACCAAAAATAAAAATGTATTCAAATATCCTTATACTATTCAAAGTGAAACTCTGTCAAGGGAGAGTTTGATTCGCGACCTAGGAATATTACTTGACAACAGACTGCATTTGGACGTACATGTCAATAAAATTGTTAATAATGCTTATCGCATGTATGGATTTGTGATGAGATCAGCCACAGAATTTAAGCATCCTAGTACATACTTGTACCTCTATCGATCATTAGTTAGGTCACAATTGGAATATGCAGTACCTGTTTGGAACCCCTACTACAATAAATACATTGACTGTGTAGAAAGTATACAACGTAAATTTTTAAAATCTATACAATATCGTTGCTTTAAAAATTGTTATCTCTCTTATAATGAATTATTAAAAAAATATAATCTGCTTTCTTTAAGTTCAAGGCGCACATTTCTTGAGACTAAATTTTTGTATGATTTATGCAATAATTTATATGATTGTTTGGACATCACTAATAGGCTATGTTATATAGTTCCCAGAACATGCCAGGGACGTGAGGTGCGCGCACGTCCTGTATTTGCCACTACTACCTGTCGTACAAATGCCGGCTTGCGTGCACCTCTTCGTCGCCTCACCAGTAATTATAACAGTCATTTCAGCAGCCTAGATTTATTTGCTTTACCGCAAAGAAAGTTTAGGCTCATGTTGCTAGATATGCTGAATCATTAATGTGACACTTTGCGGCACTGTTAGTCATGTTTATTCTTCTATTATTGTAATATTATATTCTATTGTATTTGTTGTTACTGTTAGTTAATTTTCATCTTTCATCTTTTTTACTGTCTATAACACTAGTCTTAAAATGTACCAATTTGTCTCATTAAGTATCTGTGGAGAACGTGGTTGATTTCACATTTGTATTATGTCTTTATTTATCTTATTGTAATTCTTTAATGTGTAATTGTTTGTTTTCCCAAATAAATAAAAAATAAAAAAAAAAAAAAAAATTTACGTCACAAAGACGTGAAAAGGCATGCTATGGCCTCTGTAGTCACAAGTTTGCAAACTGAAATTTCGACATCGACTTGAATAGCACTGCTGAAAAGATATGGAACTGTGATGGATGAACTTACTTTTTCACAAAGGAACAATTATTATGTCACACAATATTTGAATTGGCGCAGTGGCAGATTGGATTAGACACCCCTAAGACGACCCACTGACCGACAGTTGGCGATTGACTCTCCCCTGTTGAGGTTTCGATTCCCATACGAAAAAAATCAATTGTATGATGTACCTTCAAATAGTTGTTTTGGGATTGGGTGTTTGTGAGTTTATTATTTGTCGGAGATACCTATGATACATGATAAATTCCTAGTGTGGGGCAAATTTTTAAGGAATAATAATGTTCACCAACCTCTCAGTTACGTCAGTTACTTCTTAGTATCCACATTTGACAGACAAATGGCATAAATGGGAAGATAGTGAATTCTGGGGTCCTAATCAAAATACACTGATAATTTTTTCAGACCTACCTGTTGATCTTGTTCCTAGGGATATATTTTACATCATCGATTTCGTTAGGGTTTGGCTTGACTGGCGCGTCGCTTCTCAATATAAGCACGTGAGTTAATTCGTTTTCCCCCCATACGCCGTCACCAGGGTCCTCGTATAAGAACCGAGACATAAACGTGAAGTCCTTCCGGTTCAACTGGAAATAGTTTGTGTAGATAATGCTTTTGACTGTCGCACCGTATTAGACTTGGGCATGCGGACGGCGATTAATGGCGGCGGGTGACTCGCCGTCATGGACCATGCCCGGGTCGACGGCACGTCGTGTTTCACGCGCGCCCAAAGAGCTGTCAGCAATCTAACGGCCTCCCTTAGAGGGCTAAAGCCTGCCGGGGTCACGGGACTGTCTCATCAGGTAACCGTGACCCTGGAACGTAAAGGTCTATTGAAGGAACACCGTGGAGTCAGTCAGTACGAGTCTGACAGTCTCTCCCGTCCCGCCCTGGGTTGGAAGACTCACTAGGCTCGTATTTATTATTATCTTGGACAACAATTTTATGGATTCTATTTTGCAGCACTCTTTTAATTAAATTGGACGTCTTACCTGATATTCAGGTATACCCAGTTCCTCGTTAAGTCTGCGTACGGCGGCGGTCATGACGTCTTCCGGTACACCGTTGATCAGCAATGGATGACTGCAGCATGTGTTTGTGAACGCATTCGGAAACGTTACCTACAACATTAATTTAATTTTCTGTGACATATTTTGATCTGGGGTCCTTCTTCACACAAATTATTTTACACCTGGGCTCTCGGTTCCATATTTGGTTTAGACTTGGATGTTTAATATACGTATTAATAATAATAATAATATTATAACTATAAATAGTATTATTATTGAATTATATTAAAATCATATGTTCGTAAGTACACGCTTATCTACGAAATACCCAATTAATTTCAGTAAAATTTCATGAATGTTTGGTTCCTGCTAGAAAATTAGCTTATTTGGAATCATCATTTCAGTGGGAGTAAGCAAGTTACTTTTTGAGCGGCTCTTTTTTGTAAAAGAAGTTCTCCTGCCGAGTTGAACATCAGCACACTGAAGGCTCTGTGCAGCGGCAGCTCGCCGTCGGGTCCGATCCTGTGGCACTCGCGCTTCGTGGCAGATCCGATGATATTGTCTTTCTCGTCCACCAGTAAGCACATGTCGTTTTCTAATGCAGCTGCCTGGAATAAAAAACGTGTCACACCTTATTGGTTTCTTTCTCCTAGCAGTATGCCGTAAGCTGTTCACCACCTTTGGTCTAAGCGGTGAGCGGTGCGACGAGTGGCCCGGGGCATTAATCACTTTGTAAGTACGCGAATTTGCCACTGGCGGCGGCTCGTGGCGTGTTCAAAACATTTATATACATTTGATCTTATCGCTCGCTGCCTGCGCGTCCCTTTGCGTACGGGCCGTTGGATAGCAAACGACTCTTTAACTGCCGAATTTTCAGTGAAAAAATATAGGATGTATACCTGTACAGCCGTGATGTCCTGGGTGTCCGTAGATTGATTCATGGCTGCGTTGATGCAAACAAATTTCCTGTCTACGTTCGAACATTTCCACAGCATTCGACCACTGTTGTAACTTGTTCTAACATGTCGACTCAACATCATTTTAAAAGATAGCTGAATAAAATGCCAAACAATTGCCAAAAAATGAATTTATATACTTGGCGTTTGTGCTATAGAAAAAACCTCATTTTTATGATAATGCTATATATTGTAGAAAATTAACATAATACAAAAAGCGTACTATTGTATTTTGTAAAGTTTACAACATTTTTGACTTTCACCTTCAGAATGAATTATGGTTGACCTTGTCGCATGATTTAAGCTAAGTTATGGCAAAATTATAGGTACAAAGTTTTTATCGTTTCTGTAATTCGTTAGTAAATGTTTACTTTGGAATGGCAACAAATAAACTTTTAGTTTTGAACTAAAACTTTATCTTATATTAACTTTACCCTTTTAGTTCATAAGCAAAGGTAGGATAAGTCCCAGCGCAAACAGGCGGCACGCCACGGCAGGGTTTTTTTGGTATCCCTACATCAGCCTTCATGTAAACCCTTAGTTATGTCGCAATGTCTTTAGACGTCCTAAGGGGTTTACGTTAGGGTTGACATCTCTAAAATTTGGAAACTAGGACCAGACGCGTGAAAACCCCGGATTTTAGAGTCAACAAAGAGGCAACTGCGTCGGGAGGAGTGGGAAGACGGTGAAGTGTTCGTGCGTCGCGGACGGCCCAAGAATTTAAATTTTTAAACCCGGACTACAAATGAAACCCACCCGGACGCTCCCCGGATGCCCTCTAAACTAGGACAAATCCGGGGAAACCCGGACGGATGGCAACTCTAGTTGACGTTAACGCAAAAGTATGTCTTGCTCTTTGAGTTCTATTTACCACCTAATAATCCCTTGTACTACCGTGTCGTTGGTGTGCTTCGCGCTTTACTCTTTTCGTTGACCAGTACCGTACTAAATGCCTGCGCAGACTTGACAAAGCGGGTGTTGAAAATATATTAAAGATTGCAGTGCGTTTTCGTTCGTTCCGTCGCTATCGGTCAGCAGTAATGGGTTTTCAACTTTGTGCTTGGATATTAAGTTGAAAATCTATTAAAGATTACTGAATGTTTACTTTTAAAGTTTGCGTTTGGCAACAGAGTCTGGTAAATTAAATAAGTACGCGACTATGAGGTACGCATTATTTTGTGCATGGTGACATTTTTGCCAAGCATTTGGGTGTCGTCTGTTGAATATCCGGCCAAGTATGGCTGAACCTTTAGTATTCATTAAGCCACTATTATAGCATCAGAGTTAATGTGGTCTAATAAAACATCGTTTCATCAATAATAAATATAATATTTATTGTAGCATTTTATAGAAATTGTACAGAGCATTATGTGGCTTCTACGGATTTTCTCTGAAAATAATCTTTTTTGCAAGCACCCGTCGTTATTAATACAAGAATCACTTATTTACAGCATATCATATTTTGAAAACAAAACTATAGAACCAAACGAGCGATTATTTTATTTAACTTTTTCGCTTAATCAACAAAAGTAGTAAACGCATTGTGTAATATTAATGCATAAGAGGTAGTTACCGAACAAAATAATAAACATAATATATACTTATAGCACTAGAACCTACATTATATTTTATGCCGTGTTTATATAACAGCATTAATCAAATAAAGAAAGAAAACCATTAATTTTCATTTTCCTCTGGTATAAATTAAATTGATCAAGTCTATAGCTACTACAAGTCGACAGTTGTAACTTATTTATTTTCACTCATGAACTTCTGTATCTTATCGGGTTCCGTGAGTTCCTTCAGGCGGTGAAGGTTGTCCCACCAGAGCTTCAGTCGGTGTCGGCGAATCATGTTGAACCAGGGCGTTATTGGACCTTCAAGAGTCGGTAAGAACCTAAAGAAAAAAAAAATCGACTTTTGAAACCGTTATCATATACATAGATGTAGCGACATCTTGACCGCTCACTTAGAAAGTAAACTGACTTAAATCCATACTAATATTATAAAGCTGGACAGTTTGTTTGGTTAAACGTGCTAATCTCTGGAATTACTGGTCTGAATAAGAAGCCGAATAGCGAGGGTGCAACAACGGGGAACAAATTCTAATTGACCTTTACAGTCCTCCCGCGCCCTGTGTGGAGCGGAAAGTACTGTCCTCGTACTGACCCAAACATCCCTTAAAAATATAAACATACAACAGTTGATAACCTAAAATCCACAACATTTAGGTTTTTAATGTTAATAAACGTTTCCGTGAGTTATGATTCGTTACTTACGCGTTAAACTCGGCTTTTGGCACGAAGCAGTACTCGGAGATCTCGTTGGAGTTGGGCTTGACCTTGACGTCACTTTGGAAGAAGAGGATGTGGTCGATCTCGTGCTCTCCCCACACGCCGTCGCCGGGGTCGTGGTAGTGCACGCGCGTCATGAACGTAAACAGCTCCGGGTCCATCTGAATCATAAGGAAGTCATTTGTAAATAACGACGTTAGAAATGAATTGAAGAATTCGACGCTTGTAGGTGGGACCTCGGTTGGTAAAAGCGTTGTGTACTGAATCCGGAGGTCGCACGTTTAAATACTTCGCTGCTCGCGTTTCGATTTTTTTTTTCTTAGAAAATATTTGAAATTCGCGGAATTTTTATAAATAGTACAAAGACATGTTTTTTTTCTTCCCTTAAGTTCAAGTTAACATCGCGTTAGTCGAAAATAACAACTTAACTGGAGAGTTCACTCTCCAGTTATATTTTGCAGCAGTATTGAACTGCAGAATTTTACATAGAAATAACTACAATAATATTTTGTGCAAACTTGTTAGAGGTTTGGTGGTTTAAAATCGACATATTTTGAAAATAAATATTCTGATTCCCCTTCCTCCCCTCCTCTTGACTTTTCCTTCTTTATTTTATTAAACAGAGCAGAATATATTAGATTCACAAGTACGTTTATCTCTCATAAACATCAGCATACAACGTGTTCCTAAAAAAATACAACAATTCTAAGTCATTACCTGGTCTAAAGGAATGCCAAGCTCGTAGTTGAGTCTGCGTCTTGCTGCGGTGATGACATCCTCAGCCTTCTCGTCAATGAACAGTGGGTGACTGCAACACGCGTTCGTGTAGTAATCTGGGTACGTTACCTGAAACATTTAAATTAATACTTAAGAGCTTGTATGTTCTGCCCTGGGATCTGGAGGCGACCAGCGCGTCTATGAGTGGCGCGTGGAGGAGCAGCGCCGGGGCGAATCCCCACTGCCTCGACAAGTCGAGGCGCGGGGAAGATCTCCGGCGCAATCTCAGGGCATTGTGGAGGGAGCGACTGTCGCAACCGAGGTCCGGGCACGCCGCAATCGCGGCGGTAAGACCCCTCTTTGATGAGTGGCTGGATAGACGTCATGGCGCCCTGACCTACCGCCTGACGCAGGTCCTCTTTGGACACGGAAGTTCCGGGAGGTACCTGTGTCGGATAGGGAAGGAAGAAACGCCTGGGTGTCATCACTGCGAGGATCGCCCGGAGGACACGGTGGAGCATACGGTGCAAGACTGCCCCGCTTGGGCAGAGCGCGGACTAAAGAATACCGTGACCCCGGAACATAAAGGGCTATTGAAGTACACCGTGGATTTTCGTCAGTACAAGTCTGACAGTCCCTCCTGCCCTGCCCTGAGTGGGAGGAATCATTTGATGATTAACACGCTAATAATAATAAAAAAACCGGCCAAGTGCGAGTCGGACTCGCGCACCGAGGGTTCCGTACAAACCTGCAAGGTCGACTGGAAGTACCCTTTAGGTTTTGATTCCCTTGCGAGTACTTGCGAGTTTCAAAATATGCAGCTTAAATTGCTGTTTCTTTTGATTGCGTTGACATAGAAGTTTGATTTTGTTACAGCTTAAAGGTACTATAGACCTGAGTATTTGGTATGAATTTCAATTTAATACCTCTACGCGTTTATGAGGAAATGGGTAGTCCGCCTTATTACAAAAGGGGGTTTAACTAAAAACCCAGGTTTAATCTTGTAAAACTACGATTTAAACAAAGATTATTACAAATCGTGGTTTTGCGATAAACCATGGTCTAACAGTAGTAGCTGTCAAAGGTATGTCAAAGTTTCTCATAGCAAATTTTTCATTGTGTTGTAGTTTTTGTGTTATTTTCACCCAAAATGGATTGAAACAAGGTAGATTTAATTGTTATTACTCATTGTGGATTTTATTGTATAGACAATCGTTCAAATGGCGGTACTAAAGTCGACGTTTTATCTTAGTTTTGTAATACGGACAAATTTAAACCATGGCTCTGCAGATAAGCCTGGACTTGATAGACCAGGTTTAAACCAAGGTTTATTTAGTTTTTGTAATAAGGCCGATTAAGTTTAAAATTATTAAAAAATATATATTATGTGATGTAACTAAAAATTTATGGTTTTCGTAATTTTTTCTTTATCTATGCTATAAGACGTTGCTTCGTACCAAATTTCAAGATTCTGAGTTCACGGGAAGCACCCTGTAGGTTTTGATTCCCTTGCAAGTGTCGAAAATTTGCGGCATAAACGGCTGTATCTTTTGATTGCGTTGGCTTAGAAGTTTGATTTTTTACAGCTTCAAGGGACAGTAGACCTGAGTAATTGATATAAATTTCAGCTTCATACCTCCACGCGTTCCTGAGAAAAAGGGTCTTGACAGACGGACGGACAGACAGACGGACAGACGGACAACAAAGTGATCCTATAAGGGTTCCGTTTTTTTCCTTTTGAGGTACGGAACCCTAAAAAGAGCTTGTATGTATACCAAACGACATTTCATACAAAATTCTAACACTAGGGTGACACTAACGGGAAATGCCGTTAATTATCGCGTTAATGGACATTTATACGAAGATTTAAAAACTATTATCGCATAAATCAACGGGAAATGCCGTTTGCCGTGGCCCGTGTTTTTTGAAATGGCTGGAACGATTTTAATGAAACTTCATACACAATACCTAGCATGATACATACATTTGGAAATATTTTGGAAAGGTCTTATTTAATGGATGATTGGTAATTTATTGTTGTATGGAAAATCTGTCTAATTTAACTGTGACATGCAGGCGAAGCCGCTGAGAACAGCTATTAATACAATAAAATAAGATATGACAACAATGAAACATGGTCAAAGTCCACTTTGTTACAATATATTGATTATTACTCGTATTATCAACTTTAACTTACATTGACAAATAGTAAAAATAGCATTTTTTAAAACTAACTACCGCTACAATAAAGAATCATATTATATAGCGTGTGTTTTTTTGTAACAAAATCATCAGGTCTATTTCAGAAATCGGCAAAATTGGCCTCGAGACTGCTTTGACAATTTTTTTTTGCTATAGTTTTGAATTTGGCCATCCACAAAAATTCACCCTGTATATGTTTATATTGCAAATTGTCTAGCTTTTAGGGACTTTAAAGTTAGATACTTGCAATTTCTTAAATCAAGCAACAGCATTATATAGAGACAGCTTCTGCACTGGAGGAACAGTGCTCTCCTGTCAATGAACTCCTACAACAAATCTGTTATGGGCTTGTAAAGCTGATTGTGGATAGTTGAGAATGAAAAATTACATAAGAAGTTATAATCTTAATCTATATTCATATTATATTGACTTGAATGACTCTGACTCTTTCTTTTATTGACTTGAATGCCTCTGGTGGTTGAGAGTATGTGATGCTCACTCAAGTCTCGCTGATGGTGGCGTGTGTGTCGGATCATTTAGTTCCCTTTGAAATGGTTGAGCTGAATGGTGCTTTTATATGAGTCATGTTCATGAAAGGGCGCTGTCAGTTGGGACAGGTTATCTCTTAGCTGCCATGGTCTATTTTAATTATTAATAACTTTATTTTTAATTGTATTTTTCATATTTACTATGGACACTATTAACTTGCCACATCATTCTCACATAATGTACCATCTGATGATTATGATAAATGATGTAACAAAAGTTATGTAATAATTTTGGCGATTTAAAAAGAGTGTCTATGGAGTTTCTTTCCCAATCTTCTCCATAGAGATCTACGCTTTGGAATGGGCAACTACAGTACTTTCACAGTTGTTATGTCTCGTAACTGGGCTGTAGCAACATAATTATTTTGTACTAGTTTTATTTTATGTCTTTTGACAATTAAAAGCACCTGTAATTGGCCTTGTTGAAACAAATGATTTGATAAAGGTGATGAGTTTTTTTAATTTCAGGAACTACTGATTCGAATTGAAAATATATTTTTGTGTTGGATAGTGCATTTATTGTATAGGCTATATAACATCACGCTACGACCCATAGGAGCCGAGCAGCAGGAAACCACGGGCAACAGCTAGTTAAAAAATAAATTAAAGCGTCTGATTATGTGTTTCTAGATGGATTGCTTGCTTGATAGATTGATAAGATAGTTTTGCACATGATAGATGGCGTTGATGCTGTTATCCATATCCATAGACAAAATAGTAGGTGAAGTTCCTATGGAATAATGCACTTTTTTTTTACCCAGGGCAGAGCGGGAGGGACTGTCAGACTCGTACTGACTAAAATCCATGTTGTCCTTCAATAGCCTTTTACCTACCGGGGTCAAGGTAATTCGTGAGTCCTGCGACCATGGAATAATGCACTTTAAGAACACTTACTTTTTGGCTAGCTCTTCTCTGTAGCAGCATGTCTCCTCTCTTGTTGAACAGAAACACACTGAAAGCACGGTGGAGAGGTACTTTGCCATCTTCACCAACTCTATGGCATTCTCTTTTGGTAGCCGTCCCAACGAAGTTATCTTTCTCATCGACTAGAAGACATATGTCTTTATCTAGAGCCTCCAACTGAAAATAAACAAATGGACATAGTAGAAAGTTCATTTTGTACAGATGTTAAAGGACCCACAACATACATAATTTTAGTTTTGTTATTTAGACATGGTAACACCATAATAGTATACCAGAATAAAAAAAATTGAAAACGTAAAACATGAACTGCATTTTTTTTACTAGTTTTTCAATTTATGCAATAACAGAAACAACTACATAACTTCAATAAAATTAAATGGAAATGAATTACGTACTAATTTATCATATTAGTCATAAACAAGTTTTTCGAAGAGAGAAAGTGGTCTATGGAATGTGAGTATAGTCATGGGGTTATAGCTTGACATACTTATTTTATTCATACAACATTCAAGTCTCACCTGAATGGGTTCAACGCTATCCTTTTCTTCAGCTTGTGGCTTCACAGGCTCTGAGGCAAGTAGTCTCTTCTCCACCCGCACTGTGTTCCATAAGGACCGTGTTAGCCTCCGTACCAGCATCTTGAACAGTTGAACAAAGAATGAGCATTTGTATGTGGAAAGTTCAACTCGGTTTGACACGGTATTTTAATGTTAATTCACATGATGTTTATCTTTTAATATATTCAAGTAGGTCCATTGATATGTATTTTTGAATGGGAACTTGACTTATAAAAGAGGGAGGAGGCCTACATGCAGCAGTGGGTAGAACAAGTCTGCTGATGATGATAACACATAGGTTTGGTTAGGTCAGTGGTGTGCCTAAAGGTCAGCAATAATGGGATTTAGGGTCATTCAGATGGCCCAAAGCTTTTAAGATTTGGATAGTATAAAGTTTAAAGTGCAAATCAGGCTTTTATATTTGTATGTGGAGGTTCCACATATGCAAAAAATACTGGAAGTATTCTAATTCCGGTTTAAAACTACGGTTTACTTTTTGTTTATAAGTTTTAAATAATCAACTACATTATATTAAGACTGTAAATAAAATAAGCTGGAGGTATTTATCTTATCTTAATTTCTTTTTAAATTAGTATTAATTAACCTCTACTAGAGTTTGTTTGTAAGAACCAAGTAACATGCATTTTTTCTTGTCAAGTGATAATGTTGATATCTGCTAGATTATTGACTTGTAGTGCAGTAAAAACTGGAGATGGTGATGGCCCAGATAACATTATTTGCATACAACCAACCGTGTGAAAGCCTTGAAGTTTGATTTTCACTTTGGTATTAACTTGAGCATTTGAGTAACAAGAATAAAACTTTACCGACACTGTTTATCGAGCTCTCATTTGTCCGACTAAAATATTTCATGAAACAATATTTAATCGCCGTAACAATTTTGTTTCAGACAATTTGTTGTGAACTATTTTTTTGTATAATCAGGTCTAAACAAAAATAATTACCTCAACACTTTTTTGCGTAATTAGCTATGTTAAATTTATTACTTCAGCGGTGCGCATTAGAACAACAAACAGAAATAATAAAAAGACCTCCTTGGCCAACAACGCTACACGGCTTTTTTACGTCGAAAAAATCAAATGTATGAATGTCAATGTCGGTGAATGTCACTGTCACCACAGTGTCTTTTTTATTAAACTTTCTGGCATGGCTTCTGCTCTTTTGTGCCCATTGACATGGAGCATGATAGAAAAAAAAAATCTGTGCCGTGCAATGATAAAGGAATATTTTAAATGCATTAGACCCCTCGCGCACTAGGCAGCCTAGCTGCGGCAGACACGCTGCAGCACCCAGACCCAAACATATGACGTTTTATGGGAGCCCACGCACTAGGCAGCTACGATTTCCTTGCTGCGGCAGCAAATATAATGCGCTTTATTGCACGGCAGCAGCACGACCTACACACGAGCTGGCTGCGCACGGCCAGACCGTATGTAGGTGAATGTATGTGGCTGCCGTCCGCGCACAAGTTGTAGCAGCTAGACTCTTTTTGGTAATAATAAGTTCTTCCACGTCCATATCGCTCGACGGAAGGATCTCGAATAGTCTTCGATTGGCTGCTATAACTGGCTGCGCAAATATTCTGGATTCTCCGCAGCCTGGCTGAACAGCCAAGCTGCCTAGTGCGCGGGTTGTATGGACATCAGCATAGCGAATTTTAAAGTGTTTTTGCATAACAAATGGAAAAAAAGTCCATAAGAAAGACGCATGATGAAGAAAGTAAGAGAACAGATTTAAGTAATTCGAATATAATGGATGCATTTTTGTTTACTTTTTTCGAAGTGATTATTATATTTATTAATTTGTAAATTTTATTCAGTATGTATTATTTAGTTTTAAAACTAAGATATGTAAAGATATGTACAGTCGAGTTCTAAAATAAGTGTCCACTTTTGAGAAATTATTGAGTCAGAAATCAGAATAAGGTTCATGCAACCCTTTTTGACACTTGAACGTTTTTAATTTATGAAAATAACTCTATCAAGATAATAAAGATAATATACAGTTTTAAAAATAATTTACACAAAGCATTTTATTGCTAAACGTTATTTTCCAATGACAGTTGAAGGTCATTGACACCCTTCTTCATAGTTGAACTACTTAGTATGAAGGTTTAATTATATCAGAGGGAATTATATCTTATTAAGATTTAGGTAGATGACCGATAACCAGATTATTCGGTACCCTGACCATAGGGTACCGATCATCGGTTCAGTCAACAAAAAACCACTACAATAAATACAACGATTAAATTAATATGGTGCAAACATTTGATAAGGAAGGAGCTAATAATATCCAATAATATACCAGTCAATATTTCGTTTTTTAATTATTTAAGCTGCTAGCTTTTATTATGAAATAACACTATTTTAATGTTTTCTAGCAATTAAAGTTACAAATATTTGTTGACAACCGTAGGTACATAGAGGAACAAGATCTATTTTTAAGTTAATTATGCTTTCCTTGTGTTTAGGAGCTACAGGAAGGGTGCGTCGGTCTTAAAATAACTTTGTCCAACAACACGGCATTTCCGAACACTGTTCATTATAGTTCTAGAAATCACAGTCATCATGTCGTTTACGCAGGTGAAATAGTATTAATAAAATTTTGAATTTAACGAACATGACTAGAATACCGAGTGCGTGATTTTTTTGACTTTTTTTACCAAATTACTCTGGTGGATTGAATTTGCAATATGTCTAATGTAAAACTAGCCATAAGAGTAAGGCCCTTTACTGAAAAGTAAGTTTTGTTTAATTTATTTTTGTATTTACACCGTTTAAATAATTGAATCGATTGCAATTGATAAAGTTATTTTATTTCACAGAGAACTGAGGTCAGAGAAGGAACGAGTGCCAGTTGTGAACGTTGTAGACAATAATACAGTTACGATCACCAATATTAAAGTAAGTAGGTACAAAACTTATTTTTATTAGTATCAACTAGCGACCCACTCCGCCTCCGGGTGCAGTCTTTACTATATTATGTATGTGAATCTACATGTGTGTATTAGAAAAACTGAACTTTTTTTCCGATTTTTCTCATTCATACATGTAGATTTATCGTTACCGTTTGAACTATACCGTCGAAACGTAACGATTTTTTTTTTAATCGTCGGTCGGTAAAATCATCAAATAAGTCCACCCACCCAGGGCAGGGTAAACCCACGGTGTCCTTCAATAGCCCTTTACGTACCGGGGTCACGGTAATTCCTGAGTCCCGCCACCAACTCATGCTCAACTTAGAAAAAAGTTAAGTTCATAAACATAGTGTAGTATAGGATTATAAATCACACATAATTTAACTCTCCTTCTGGCGCAGTCGGGTAAAAAGAGAGTAAGATAAGACCCAGTCGGCCAAAAATTTGCTATAATTATTATAGAGTGTGAATATGGCTTACTTTTGCTGGTGGCACTTTTGAATTTTGAAACTGCACAATAGGTAACTACAGATGCGTTCTCTTCTTCCAATATCTTAGTCGCGGGTGGTGGTCTGGTGGTATTGTTAACAACTGTCAAAATGTAAGAAACATCTAACTATAGTACATTTAATACTCTCACCGTGAAAAGAAAGCTGGATCATTGCCATCTGAAAATAACTTTTGAAAATATGCATGGAAAGATATGAATACATACCTGCCTTACTATATACGAGTACCTACAATGCATAGCATGGTTGTATTGCCATGTTCACAGTTGTATTGCCATGTTGTGCCTAATTTCGCACAAAAAAAGGCTATAAAAGATGCTAAATTGAACACAACTGACAACGTGTTTTATCGCGGTTCTATATTATTATCAAGCTTATTGTACGATTGCAAAATATCAATTTTCTATCGTTTAAATTTAAAAAAGCGTTTCAAATCCATACCTACTGGACTAATAATTTAAAGCTGAAGAAGACTGTTTGTTTGGATGGTTGAACGCGCTAATTTCAGGAACTAATTACTGAAAAAAAAATGTGTTAGTCTATTTATCGCGAATGTTTAAACACGGGGAAAAGCTAACGAAAACGTCGAATGGTCCCCACGGCGGTGTAACAATAGGCTATTTTACTCAAAAAAAAAACGACGTGTTGCACTCTGGGAGTGCCGGCAGAAGTGAAAACTTGAATGGTAATAAACACACACGAACATTCGCGCAAGCGCCCTGCGCCGTCTTACGAATTTTCGATCAGGTCACGTGTCCTGACGCGAGTTTAACATTTTTAACCCATTCCAAAAAAACTGCATTTTTTTTATTGATTTATTTATTTATTTAAAATTGACGAAGAATCAATTTCCCGAATTTGGAAGCGTTTTATCTTTGTCAATATTAACTGATTTAAAAAAAACAAAAAATTCGTGTCCATTATTTTTCAATATTCTAACTGACGGACTAAACAGATTCTCAATTTATTTATGCAGTAAAATACTATTGTTTTGGTTATTTCTCATAACGAACCATTTGCCTAGGTAAGCTTATCAGGCGCAGGCGACAGTCGCGAGCGGACTCGTCAATATTATGCTGACTATACCTTCGACAGCTTCTGCCCAGTAACTCATCCATCTTATGCATCGCAGGAAAAGGTCAGTTTAGAATTTGTTTACCTAAATAATATATAAAGAAATCTAGGAGTCTACTTTAGCTGATTTACTATCGGAATATACTCGTAAGATAGAAGTGGCCCTAGTGGCTAAGCGATTAACAGCAGCGTGTTGCGGGTTCAATTCCCGCACGGAACAAATATTTTTTACACCTTCAAGTAGTTGTTTCGGGGCCGGGGTGTTTGTGTACGTGAGTTTAGTAGTTTGTAAAGGCACCCACGTAACAGGAGAAATTCCTAGTAGGTACATATGGGACAACGGTTATTTAAAACTTAAAAAGTGGTTACTTTTGAAATTAGTGAAATTCTCTTATAACTAACTACTCCCAGAGAGTATAGAAATACCCAGTCTTTGCATATAATCGTAAAATGTTTGTATACTATTTTCTAATGCTAGGTGTTCGAAGCTATCGGTCAGGAGGTGATAGCCAGCGTGTCCAGGGGTTGTTCAGCATGTGTGCTGGCGTACGGGCAGAGTGCGACCGGCAAGACGCACACCATGATGGGGACAGAAGCACAGCCAGGGCTGATCCCGCGACTCTGTAAGGCGTTGTATGAACAGCAGCCTGTTGATTTTACTATCAGGTGACTAAGTATATTTTAGTATCTAATAGACAAGTGTTGGCTTAGTGGTAACTGCCCCGACTTTCGCATAGGCCGTGGTGTTGGACCATGCAGGGTTCTTACTTTATGAAGGTAATTTATTTCATATCTCTAAAAATGGTTTTTACAGACTTCGTATCAAAACGAGCATTAGAACATGCTGGTTTCCTTACGCTGTTTTCCTATTGTACAAAGTTTTTAAATAAAAAATTCCAAGATATTTGTAATTGTGACATTTAGCAACAATATCCGGACCCACAAAGCGGTTTACAATCTCTCTCTTCCATTTCTCTTCTTGAAAAGTGACTTGTGTTCCAGAACGCAAGTAGGCAATAATAATGGTTGTGCATACATATTCCCTTGTTATGTTAAGTAGCTTAACCTCTCGGGCGATTTATAATTGAAAATGATAAAAATCAACGTCCAATGAGCGACTGTCTGTTATGTACAGACGTGTGTACGTAAGGCGCTGGGGAGTTTTCGCTTATGTACACCCGGGTGTACGTAACGCGCCCGAGAGGTTAAGCACTTGAGTATACCACTCCTAGACAAAAACATCAATTTCGTAACATTTGTCCTTATAAGAAAGTTTGCGTAAGTCCTTTTAGTCCTTCCACAACATTTCACATATTCAAATAAGTTCTTAGAAAAGAGGCCTGCGCAAGAATCCTCAATGAATTCTAATGACAACTGTGTCACCGTGTGGGGTAATCCTACACCTGGTGGATGTAATACAAATGGATCTGTGATAAGCGTGACTAGAATTTACTGTGAGTAGTAGTTTACTATCTTGTTGCGACGACGAGACGAGATAAGCATACGACAGTTGAAAAAACATCAAGCCTATAATGCCTGATGGGTTAGGCAAAGATGTATCTAATAGTACACCCACATCCCGCCCATATAATAAGAGTAAGAGGTAAGCATATTGCCGTCAATCGAGTGTAAATCAAGATACTGATAGAAAATTTCACTGTTCTTAATATAAAAGTCGACACAGTTGGCGTAGCGATCGATCGATTGTCTGCTGTGCTGCGTGTCACGGGTTCGATTCTAGATTTCCCTTTTTTTTAATCGTGATAAAATCATCAAATGAGTCCTCCCACCCAGGGCAGGGCGGGAGGGACTGTCGGACTCGCACTGACTAAAATCCACGATTTCCTTCAATAGCCCTTTACGTTCCGGGGTCACGGTAATTTGTAAGTCCTGCGACCTTCTCGCTTTCCCTTGCAGAACAAATATTTCTATGGCTTTCAGATAGTTATTCCGCGTATGGCACCCACGAATTCACGAAACAGGAGATTCATTATAGTTGCTTTTTTATAAAAGACATGAAATAGTACCATTACCAAAACCCATTGTTTACCATGGGTTATAAGGTAATCTCTGTTGCTTCTACGTCTATTCGCAAAAGCATTTTGTTTTCGGCAAGTAAATTGTTTCCATCGTTTATGCATGCCGTGTGAAGGAGCCATAGGTGGCAGACACGCGATGAGATTGTCAAAATGAAATGGGTGTCGCGCCATTATTTCATCGGCGTCGATTTTTTCACGGTAAATGATTGTGGACATTAATGCGTTGATAACTTTATTGTAACAGATTTTTCGTTTTCTTTTTTAATATAACTAGCTTTTCCTACAGCTAGTTATGAACATAACTTAAAATGTCTTAAAAATATCCCATGTAAGGAAGTGGCAAGACCTGGATAAGGTCATGATCACCTTTATGCCAAACATCAAAATCCGGTCTGATATATGTGAGAGCTCATCCATTGTTTTTGAATCTATGATTAACTTAAATCATTCCATACTTTTTTATCTATCAAATATTTCGACTGTGACTACGAACAGTATCGAACTGCAAATCACGTACTTTACAGGAGAGCAATTTAAAGTTTTATTTTGCCATAGAACACAGTTGCAGTTTCGATTTTGTTTGATGCAAAACTTGATGAAATATTTTTTTTTCAAAAAATCTCTTTGCTTATCTGATAGTATTTTATAAGGACATTCAATTTCTGTAATAAAAAAAAGGATGGCGATTTTGCAGTTTCGATAGTGTTCGTAGTTACAGTCGAAATATTTGATAGATAAAAAAGTATGGAATGATTTAAGTAATCCCCGTGCACAAAATACATAATAGTACTACGCCTCGTGTTCCAGGTGACTGTCGATCTGTTGCCAATTACCTCCTTATTTCCATAACTACATACAAGCATTCGAAAGTTTCGTACGTTTTTGTGCCTCAGATGTCTATTTAAAAGAATAGATTTTTCATCAGAAACATTTTTTACCGGAATGTAACGTTTAAGTGGCAACGATATAATAACGCCCTAGCTAGCTATATGTGAATATAATCTATAAAAATTAATTCTTAGAGAAAATAAAAAATACTAAAGTTTCACAGCGGTCATTTTCTCGAAGGCGCGAATAAATTTTGAATTGGTTTGGCGCGTGTTGAAAACTTTTTTTTACAGTTGTTTTTCAAAACTCGTGTAATATATTGTTGGTTGTATTCGATTAAGTTTGAATGGTAATAAAGAGAGGCACCGTGGCTTCCTGACCTCAAGGCTGAAACGACACGCGAGCCTTTAACACCCTGCGATCATGGCTTTATCTGCGCTAATATCTCCCTACACGATACATTTACATGTGTTCGTGTTACGTATTCAAGAATTATTGGAAAGCTATTGCTTGTTTTTGCTGAAGATTGCAGAGTTGCAGGTATCGTGTTTGTAGTTTATATGTTTTCGGGATATATCCCGGAAAATAAATCACTTACATAAAACTTAACTAATCATCGGCAGTCGGTGAAACATTAGGTAAATCAAGAAAAAACGATGACCTGTAATTGCTTTAAATAAACAATAACTTTGTGTCGCTTCTGCATTTGCTAAACGCACCCAGCCATCGTGTGTTCTGGGCATAGCAGTATCGTAGGATCAGCGTAACAACTGGCTATTTCCGTCATAGGCTCTGTAGGCAATGCGTAGCAGGAGCGTAGGCTCGGTGTACCACTCGCAAAGCCGCGACGTAGCAGCTGCTTGGACTCAGCTACTCAGCGTAGCATCATCGTAGGTTCGGCGTAGCAGTCTACGTTGACGCTACGCTTTAGTTTTCGGCGTAGAAGTTACGTAGCAGTAAAGTACGAAGCTGTTCAGATACGTCGTAGAAGATGCAAAAAGAAAAACCTTAAGCTTTCATTAAACCTTTTATCAGAGCAAACTTGTTTAGCTTTCTCGATATCTCTAAAAACAGAGGAAGTTCTTCTCTGTTGTCTTCTTCATCTTCAAAATCGTAAAAGGAACAATTTTCTTCCTGTAATCATTTAAAAAAAAGTTTCGTCTACGTGCAATAAACTGAGATGTGTACAAATGTGTGACATAATTTTATTTTTTTAAATTTGAAAACAATTTAAAGTGACTCGATTTTAACTGTTCTGCGATTTAACGTGTGGTAGAATATTATGACTGAGTTGCCTATGTCTAGGGTGCGGGGTGTGTATGGCGACTAATATTTTCAGTGGCAGTAGTTAGTAAGGCTTCAGTCGTCCCGAGTGGTTGTGAGTCGCACCCCGTTGGCTTTCGCGCCCTGTGTCTCCCGCCCGCCCTAGTCGACTACGATTTACGTATAGTGAGTGGATAAGGAATATAAGCTAAAGGTAAAAATCAAATTATAGTATTTACCTCGTAAAATAAAGTAATATTATGGATGATTTACAAAAAATAAATATATGTTACTGCCAATATTGTAGTACATTTTGTGTTGAATTTTATCGGGTTAGTATTCTACGCAACTTCACATTTTGCGTAAAATTTCATTAAAATTTTAAGAAAATGACAAAATGTGTAGGTACTGATTGCCATTTTATTAAAAAAAATCCTACCATGGCCTAATGGGTATACGCCAAGTATTTTGTTAAATCAGTGATTAAAACAGAGTCTTTGTACGAGCACCTTTAACTTGCACGTCGTTCTCACATTGATAACATGAAAAATGTATCTAAAAGTGTCCATCTGTCCATGGAGTTTCTTGCTCATTTTTCGCTATAGAGATCTACGCTTTCGACTGAGCAACTATATATAATATTTTCACAAGTTCTTAAGCCTTGTGACTGTGGCTGTAACTTTTACTATTGGTATGTCTTAACTACGTAGATTCTCAAGCGCCTGTAATGTTTTTTTATTGAAATGCGTGAGATCTCTAAGTTCAGTTTTATTTTTTTCTCTAACACTTTAGACTAGATTGTTTTTGTTTCCCTTTTTGGAAAAAAGTGTGCCTATCATTCAAATAATATTAATCATTCTTTGTATTTCTGTGTGTTAAGGTATTATAAACATTATAAACCTTTCCACAATTCTACGTTAGTTTTGCGGTGGCGAGTTGTTTTATTGCGTCTGTATCACACCGTGCGAGGTGTCTGCTCGCCCGCGGCTCCACCCCACACAATACCTAGGTTTTTAATGTATCTTTTCAACTGTTACATTCCCACCCTAATAACAGATTATTACACACGAACAGGTTTACAAAATAACGGAAACACTGAACTCGGTACAACTTGAAAAGTTTAGATTATCTTTTGAAGAATTTATTGTCTAACATTGATTTACACATTCAAGTGTTCTCTATTTAGCTCACTGCCATTATATCACCACTACTTACAAAACGAATAATAAAATATCCCGAAATAAAGATGTCCCAGAAAATCGAAGATGTTTGAGATCTACCAACCCGCACTGAGCCAGGGATATAGATTAATATTTGCCATACTCTTTCAGGAGGCCATTGACCCAACATTAGGAAAATTACAATTATGCAGAAAGGAATTTATAACATATGTCTGCGATTTCTTCTTTAAATCTTGATTTATTACTTATCTATAGCAGAATTTCGCAACTCCGTCCAAGTAATTTACACATAGTTAAAACTTTAACAAAGTTCAAAACATAGTTCCACTTTGTAAATTACAGGATGATTTATTAGCAGCAATTAGTTTGGTCGTGACTAACCGAAGTTAAACGCGAGTTTCTCGCAGTTAACTTGTTAAAGCTGGACAAATAGCATAAATGACTATTGTTTGTTCATTTAAATAAAACTGAGTGATGAAGTTGGATTGAGTTGAATGTTAATTTTGATGATTGTACTATCGGCGCCGGGAGGTCGCGGGACTAACGGATTACCGTGACCCCGGTACGTAAAGGGCTATTGAAGGACACCGTGGATTTTAGTCAGTACAAGTCTGACAGTCCCTTCCGCCCTGCCCTGGTTGGGAGGACTCATTTGATGATTTTACCACGATAAAAAAAAAAGAAATCGGCGCCGGGGAGCGGTGATTGCTTAAGTGAACCGGCACCCCTGGCTTAAGGCAGTAGAGGACACCGTGTGGTCTTAGTCAGTCGAGTGTGACTCCGTCTTTCCCAGGTGTAGAAAGTCCATGAGGATTTCCACACGAAAAAAAATGATTGTATTTACTATCGGTGTAGGTTCCGCTAAACTGTACCAATTTTTTATTATTTTTGAAATCAGTTTTAAGTACCTAGTTAAAAATATGCGATTGTGCTGCTATTGGGTTGAATCTTAAAGAAAACGTATGATTGAATCTACTGGCAATAATAGAGTGAGTAACGGAAATTAATAAAATCGTTCACGCGGCAATATATGTAATGTTAATGACATACGAGTATGACATCCTGAACCACGGCAGGATACAGTTTTGTTTTTATTGTTCTCTTCAGAATTCCTTTATATCGTAGAAGTGGCTTTCGTGTAGAAATATGAGTCCTCTGAATGACCTTAATCGGGTAAACTCCCATATATCGCAAAATATTTCTGATATCCCATAAGTAGCACCTACCTACGTGCTGACTTGAGAGAAGAACAATATCTATTTTTATTATCTTATTTACTCTTCGGTTTGTTTGCAAGTAAAAAAATCACTCATTCATAATGAGACATTTTTTATTAGTTTATAAACATTTTCCCCACATTGGAAATTTCACCTATACCATGGGTGCGATGCACCATTTAAACCTAAATACACATACAAACTAACCAACCAAAAACTAGATACTTGTAGGTTATACAAATATTTATTCCGTGCGGGAATCGAACCTGCGACACATAGCGCAGCAACAAACCTTCAACTGTTTACGTATCACTAGAGATATCTTCAATCAACATTGCAACAATACCTTTGCGTTATTGAAACTATGAATAGGTCGTAAGGTTTCGATTTCTTAAGCACGTCAGTGATATGCTATGATATTACAGTTTCCTGGAGATATACAACGAGCGCGTGCACGACCTGTTGTCCGGCGAGGTTCCGCTGCCGCCCTGCCACTCATTGCCGCGGCGCAGAGGCAACGCACGCAAAGACCTGCGCGTACGCGAGCATCCTTCTAGAGGACCCTACGTGCAGAGTAAGTGGAAATTTTAAACCTTTAGTTTGTCACACCGTAGGAACGATTGACTGTCGCGGGAACGTCTGCAAAGGTACCCGTGGCCCTGAAACGTATAAGAAAACTTAAGGGACAAGGTGAATTTCTAGTCAGTAAGATTCTGAGTTCCAGACAGAAGAATAGCTTTAGTCTAAGGCTTTACTCTCCGTTCAACCATTTCTCGGTTTCAAAGCGAACGTGAAAAAAGTATAAGTATCTCCTTAGGTGTGAAAATACCAGATAAATCGTAACAAACAGTAATTTTATTCTCTTTCTTCTTCTGTGTTAATAACGTAATATGTAGAAAAATTTGACAAGAACTGTTTGTAGTAATACAATAGACCCTCTTTGTCGGAGGGTCCTCCCCTTTTGAAGTAGTGGTTTTAGTTCTATTTATCCAAAAACTGTAAGAACGTTTTGAAATAATTCTGGCTTATCACTCGTAGTATGGCTAACTTGTAGTTCTATTGTCATCTAACCACACACAGGTGGGAATCACTTCAAGGCATTTATACTCGTAGAATCGGGAGCATGCCTTAGATACAATGCTCATTAATTAAAATCAGATTCCGGAAAATACTAGTAACATCATGCTTAAGCTTTTTACTGAAAGTCATGTCATCTCATCGCGATCAGATCTCCGTCGTGTGTTGGTCCAGGACGCCGAAGCCCTGCTGACGCTGGTGGCTGAAGGGGCCCGAAGGCGTCGGACTGCCGCCACGCGACGCAACTCCGCCTCATCGCGATCTCACGCGCTGCTAGAAATCGCAACACCTCACGCTACACTGCACCTAGCTGATTTAGCTGGAAGGTACACGCATGATACCAAATCCTCTGTTTTTTTTTTTAAACCTTACCCATCATAGTTTTTTGATGTAACATCTTTTCTATCGCTACTGTGAGACATTAATTTCGTGAAATGTAAAAATGGAAGCATGTAAACAGAAATGGGACAGGGTCTGCACAGGAGACGCGTTTTCATGCGCTCTTTGATTGGTAGACTCATCCGTCAGGTGGAAACAACTCTCGCAAGTTTATGAAGTGAAAACTTCTTTAGCGGCGTTGTGCACTTTTTTTGGAATGGGTAAAAAAAATTAAACTCGCGTCAGGACACGAGACCTGATCGAAAATTCGTAAGACGGCGCAGGGCGCTTGCGCGAATGTTCGTGTGTGTTTATTACTATTCAAGTTTTCACTTCTGCCGGCACTCCCAGAGTGCAACCGGTCGTTTTTTGTTAGCACTACTTCCTGAGATATTAGTATAAATTTTGTAGGAATCGAAAATGCAAAATTATTTTTTCTTGCTGGCGCAAACCTCATAAAAACACCGTGACTTTTTAGTCGTCTTACAACAGCAGCCCAGTTCATGTATCCACTGACTAGTAAACGTTCATAATAAAAAATAGGTAATTATGAGATCGGAATAACTGAAAAAATAAAAATATTATTCATAATTACACGCAAGGCGTGGTTAGAAACCCCTTGTCTCATAGAATATGGAGATGGAATGATCTGCTCAACACATGCGATGAGTAGGTATACTCTACAGTTTGATACGTAAGCATTTAAACAGAATGTTTCATATTTGTAATGTACCTATTTTTTAATGATAAAAATTATTATTTAATATGAAAAAAAAATCGCGCCTAGAAGTATTTTATGTCGGATACATTGAGTGGACCACTTTTGTAAGACGACTAAAAAGTCACGGTGTATAATTGAAATCCCATTTGTATCGAAATTAAAACTATAATACTATCAATAAGAACTCAGAAACGGTTTGAATAGAAACCAAATCGATATTTCGTAAAATATTCCACTGAGATTATTACTGAATGTTTAACAATGAAAGCAGGTCATGGCAGAGCTAGAATATATCTTGAGTTTTTCAAGAAGTATTTTGGAACTCTTTTTGTGTCACTAGAGATCATCTAGCTAGGTGATCTTAGATCTGGAATATCTCCCTATGTAAAATAAGACCTCACAATTTGATGATAAACATATGTATATGAGGCTTTGATGGCGTTGTTATGAGTTCTGAAGAGTTATTTATAAGACACGTTATTTTTTGTCTCTACTTTTTATAGTCACGCGCAATGTTACATAGGCACTGTTATTTTCTAAATGAAATAGGTATTGTAAGTTATAGACAGACGCGTATTTTGCGTAAAATACTTTTATGTAAACTGTGAAAATATCTATCGTATACAATTCTAACAATAAATAGCATTTCTTTGACGTACAATGTTATTGGATTCATTTGATGATTTTACCACGATAAAACAAAAAGTATGATACGTGCCTGTTTTTGGTTTTGTAAGTCCCATTTTGTTACAAATAGAATTGTTTTCTATCTGCCTATTATTTATTTCGAGTTTCATTGCAAATTGATTGAGCTATAGGGGTATATAATTATAATTTAAGCGAGTATTACAGCATACCTATCTCTTTGTGATACAGATGTAAGTTATAGTCATGTTTATTTATTACAAGATCAAAGAATTGCCTGCGAATGTCCCTAATCCATCGCGTAAGTTAAGCTTCGACGTGCCTACCTGTAGATTTATGAAGCCTTACGTTAATACTCTTGCTTAATACTTACTTATTTTATTTATTAGTCATGGCATAACTAAGTAGTAACGCATATATGATTTATTAAATGAGGCAACGGTTCGTGTGAGAAACATTTCTAAATAACCTCCCCAAATCTGGGTTGGTCAAAGTGGCCAATACTTGTTTTTGCCAATTAATTAAAGGCTCGGCGCTGACTGTGACCTTTTTGTCCCGGTGACTTTTTGTTACCTATCAAGTGATATGAAGATATTGTCGGCCACTAAGAACTATTTGTCACCATAACCAGCGCACTCACATATAAACAGGGTGAATTTTCCAACTGGGCGTGGATGGCTATATCCGAAACTATCAGGGGTATCGAAAAATACTGAAAGTTGTCTCGAGGCCGATTTTCACGATTTCAAGATTGCCATTATGTCTATTTCCCAGAATTTGATCCTTGTTAGCGACACTATCGGAAGTTTTAATAATACAACGGCTTTTTTTTCAAAATCTATCCACTCGTTCCATTCATGGGCAGGAATATAGATTTTTCAATAATCCAATAATACAGTTTTAGTTTACGTCAAAATCGGTCTTGAGACTCCATTCAGTATTTATCGATATTCCTCATAATTTCGGATATAGCCATCCAGGCTCAGTTGAAAAACTCACCTGTATATCTACATAGCAGTCGACGGAGTAACAAAGTCACCAGGCCGCGGGTACACTAAATATGTGTGATAACCGTATAATTTTGTCCAGTGAGAAAGCCAGTTGGGAGGGCTGTGGCGGAGGCAGGCAGAAAGAAGGTGCTAATATAAACAAGTCATTGGTTGCACTTAGCAACGTCATCTCAGCACTTGGTAAGTTATTGCTTGACTAACATTATAAATGTTAATGTTAAATTTCAACAAAACGTTTCAGAGACTTTTGTAACTTGGGTACGTCGCAATTGCAATCGCTGCGGTAAGTCCCCTCTTTAACGAATGGCTGGTGACATGCCACAGCGGCACTGTGCTCTTGACGTAAGTCCTCACCGGAGACCTTTCTTTCGGGAGGTTTAGTATACCAGTTTATAGCCAGCCAGCTCGAGTCAACAGCGCGTTGGTTTCCACGCGCGTCTCAAAGAGCTGGCAGCAAACTGCGGACGCAAAAAATAAAAAATAAACTGCTGTTACTGCTGAACAGATGCCAGTTTTATTATCTTCAGTGTGTTAGCATGGGGTTCCTGGTAAAGGAGACTATGGGGGAATTTTTAACCAAGTTGTAAAAAAAGTAGGTTCTCCTATAAACAATTTATCTTTCGGAAGTCGGTGGCTTTGTTATTTATTCAATAACTAAGCCACCAAATTCCGAAAGAAAAGTTATTTTATGATATTTTTGGGTTTATTTTTGAAGTCGGTTCTATTTTTTACACGTTCTGTATTCGGTCGGTTAAGTTTTTTTCCCCCTTCTTTATTAGCTACTCATTGCGTTCCAGGGTCGCGGTGCTCGTTCAAGACAGTCCCGCAACCGTGGAATGTGATGATGATAGGGATTTCCTTAGGTGATGAATTGCAGTGCTGTTTGTCATTATTACATATTTGCGTGTTGCCAAGTCGACAGGTGATTTATGTGATTAAATAATTCGTTTAAAACAGCGGTTGGCAACCTTTTGGTAGGCAAGGGCCGCAAAGTGGCAAAATCAAGTAAAATCTAATAATCAATCAACATAAAGATTTGAAAATTAAAATGAGAAAAGAGAATAAAATAAAATTTTATTTGTATCATCATCATCAGCCTGTATTCGCCCACTGCTGGACATAGGCCTCTCCCAATGTGCGCCACTGAACCCTGTCTTGAGCTTTCCTCATCCATCCATTATTTGCGTGTAAGGATATCTGTTAATTTATAAAAGAAAATCTTCAGTTTATAAAACAATCACGCGACGCAAGGAAATAACTCGTAGGCCGCGCGTTGCCAACCGCTGGCTTAAAATATTAGTTCACTATTTACCAAATATGAGTAAATATGCCATCACAGTAAACTCGAGGCATTGACTTATTTAGAAATAAACTAAAGAATTGAGAAATTAGTTTCATTTATTGATTTAGATAACAAACGTGTTTGACCTCGTTAAAATTTCTCACATTTAAAACAAACGCGTTTTGAGTGCAAATGTGCGCAATGATATGCTTTTGCCTAACCCTTTTTGGAAGGTAGCGGGACTTACGAGTTACCGTGACCCCGGTACGTAAAGGGCTATTGAAGGACACCGTGGATTTTAGTCAGTCAAGTCTGACAGTCCTTTCCGCCGTGCCCTGGGTGGGAAGACTCATTTGATGATTTTACCACGATAAAAAAAACCCTTTTTGAAAAACAGGAGCGATAATAAGTGATGGGATCATAATCCCAACGATGAATAGCCCGTTTACGACTTTGCGGTGCGAATAAGACATTAGTTGCTTTGTAAGTACGCGAGTTCACCACTCGCGGCGCCTCGTGGCGTGTTTGAAACATTTCTATACATTTGATCTTACTGCTCGCCGTCCCGCGCCATCACTCACAAGGTCGTGAAGGGCCCCGTCATTCTATCATTTGGGGTCAGCGCAGCGCAGCATATTATCTTCTTCCGTACTTCTCTACTCGTCATCATAGCAGTCCCTTTGTGATGTGTTATGTTTATTTGTGACCATGGAGCTACACTATCGGGAAATAAATTAAAATAACGATGGACGTTTTTACGAACATTTTCAAGTCTATTATCGTAAAAATTAACGGCATTTCCCCTAAGTGTGCCCCGCATAATCATCACTTACGTATTTAATTAACGTATTATATTATAATAAAATAAAATAAAACTGTAGCTAGTGAGGTACGTGCAGTTATTAGGAGAGTGTTTGAGGCAAACTGAAAACTTGCCAAATACTTCTACAATTATCCCACGCTAGTCGCGGGACTTACGAATTACCGTGACCCCAGTACGTAAAGGGCTAGTGAAGGACACCGTGGATTTTAGTCAGTACAAGTCTGACAGTCCCTCCCGCCCTGCCCTGGGTGGGAGGACTCATTTGATGATTTAAACACGAAAAAAAAAACATCCCACGCTGAAACATTCCCAAAAGTTGCACGTAGCTCATAGGCCATTTAAAAAAAAAAGAAAAGGTGTAAATTAAAATAATTATATTATATACTAGCCTGTATTGTCCCACTGGTGGGCAAAGACCTCCCTCCATTCCTCCCAATAGTCACGATTGTACGCTATTACCGTCCAATTCTTAAGGAATGCATCCAGCTCGTCCTATATCCGAATATAATTTTGTATTTCCTAGTTGGCGGGGGCGCAACGCGTGGGAGGTTCGTCCCATACCGCGATTCAGCCCTCACTTGGCTACTAAAAGACTGCTTCACGGGCGGCGCCAGCACTTTTATCATAGCTAGTAAGTACAACTTATATAGCATAAAACCTATGTTTTAGAGGTAGAGGCCATACCCTAATGGGCATACATATGGCGAGTAATGGGTGACTCGCCGTTCGATCATGGAACATGCCCAGGTAGATGGCTCGTCGTGTTCCATGCGTATAAGTAATATGAGGGGTCTTAGAGGGTCAAAGCCTGCCAGGGTCACGGGACTGTCTTATCTGGTAACCGTGGTCACGGAACGTAAAGGGCTATTGAAGGACACCGTGGAATTTAGTCCGTATAAGTCCCTCCTGTCCTGCCCTGGGTGGGAGGACTCATTTGATGATTTTACCCAAATAGTACACCTACACTTCAGCAAGTTACGTGTAGGTAATAAAGGGGCTATTTCCATCAACCGGGCACAAAGCTGTCTCTGAGAAATCCAAGTATGATAAACCCAATAACACCGATGAGCGACCTGGGTACCGAACCCGGCGATCGAAGCAGCCAGTACAACTAATATTATAAAACAGATTGCAACACAGTTTTGTTTAATTAGAATGTTAGGTAAGCGTCGAGGTCTATGACTAGGCTCTTATGAGTTAAAGCCTTGACACAAAATGTAAATAAGTATGTGTGATTATGTCAGATAAAGCAGATATTTAATGTCGAAAGTCCTGACCTTGATTCAATGCTTCTATTTAAATGGAATTTGTGTCAAATGTTTATTTTTGAATCATCAACCATCTGTCGATAATACAATTTGAATTGTAAAGTGATGACAATGGCATGAATTTCTTCTAAACTGTTGTATTTTGTCTGCAACGTATACAGCTGTTTCACCCAGTGTTGCCTGCTACGGCGAGTCTGCGTCGACGCTTCGCTGGGCTGCCCGAGCTCGCCAGCTGCCAACACCGCGCGCCGTCAGCTGCGGCTCTCACGTCGCCTCACGAGCTGCACTACAGGCTCAGCTCAATCAACTCATTTCTGAACTCACTAGGAACTATATACGATATGTCAGTATGAGCATCAACTTCCAGCATTACAATAGTTTACAAATTAAAAATTAAGCATATTAATGTTATTTAAATGGTCACAGGTACCGGAAACTGGAAAAATAATATTTGATGACGAACATTGGACATTACGAGTAAATGAACATGATTTATCATCTAGTGATTTAAGTAAATCAGCAAACATAGGCAACATTATGAATTTAACGCGTCCTAAAACAGACGCGACCAATTCCGAATCAACAGCTTCATCAGTAGCTAGCGGGAGTTCGGATGTCATCAACACGATAGACAAGAACTCAACAATTGCAAGCGAAGTTAATAAAGAAATGGACAAGTTATTTGGACCTTCTCTAGAAAGAGCAAGCAGCGGGGATGATCTCAAAGTGATGGCTCCTCTTAGACATAAAAAAAGACAATTCAGATCTCAAGAAGTTTTACCTAACAGTGAGACGTCCATGCCAGGCCAAAGCAACAATTTGGCAAATACGTTACCATGTCAAAGCGAAGTGACTATAAATGATACACCAAGTACTGAAAAACTAAGTAAAGTTCCTAACATAACCATTCTTCATGAGAACCAGCGAGCAGAAATTGTGGCTTCAGTTACAGAAAGACTTTACACAAAATTGAAAAAGAAAGAAGAGGCTGCTGTTTCCAAAGTAGAATCAGTGGTGGACAAGAAAATAATAGAGCCACTAAGTGAGCTAAAAATTTGCACAAATGCACGACAAAGACTCATGGAACTAAGTCAGAAAGCCATTCGAAATAAAAGAAGAATAGGCATACCGGCGCATACACAAACAAGAATTACCGCGACTCGAGTAAAAGATCAAGCTATCGATGTACAAACCGATCTTTACTCATATTTATCCAGAAATAGGCTTACACATGCCTTTTATCGGGATGTAGCTACTGAGACCGTCCCAATGACACCGCGTTGCAAAGAAATAGCCGTAGGTCCTACCGGATCACTAGATTCTATTGACATTTCCATAGAAACTAAAAGAGTGTATTATAAAAACTCTTTCATGATGACTGATATAGTAACCAAAAATGAGCGATATACACAAACGCTTATTGTACCTCCGCCTAGAAGAAGAAAACGCGCATCAAATCACATGTGCTGTAAGGAAAATCGTAATTTTACTGAAGAATCTTCAACGGCACCAGTAATAAGTATAAATATATCTCAGATGTACCCAGTAGATGCAGAATCTCAAAGTTCTGATGACAATTTGGAAAATTTTAATAAATCAAACAGCAACTCCAGTGTGGCAATTACTACTCCAGATTTGTTGACCAACCACAGTACAGTTGAACCACAAAATATTATTGACATAAGAGAAGACGAGATTAGTGTAATAGTTAATGTGGCTGAAGACGCAACAGCTCCTTATCTAGTACAAGGCGTAAATGCTGGAAAATCTACGAATTATATTAAACATAGTGATGAATTCCCAGATACAGATGATTTTACATTACCTCGAGTAAGTCCCAATTCTGTAAGGAAAGTTAATTCTTCCGAGATAAAAAATATGATATTGGGACGTAATGAAAATATATATCCTTACAATATTGTACTATCACCACCAAAGGAAAGAGATACTAAAAGGATCGTTACATTTAAAGATGGCAACGTAAACCAAGGCATTGCAAATGCTTCAGAAACTAGGAAAGGGAGTGAAAATGGCGAAAATGCAAAGAACGATACTGAAACAGCTTCTGATATGACGACATCTGAGAAAAATTTTCCAGTGGACAAAGACTATGAGAGTATTTATTCTGATTCTACAGAATCTAGTAAAGTAGAAACAGATTCTTTTATTTGGAAAAAAGGTGGCAGCAGAACAATGGGAAGTTTAAAGAGGTCGAATTACGTTCCTGTTTACAAGAGCAATAAGTACAAAACAACGAAAGCGAGGGTTCTTAAGGATTTTATGGGATTAGAAACAGAAGGAAACGACTTAAGGTTTTCGAATAATGAAGCACGTCAAAATATCAGGGATTTAAGTTCCAGTGACAGTCGAGACACGGACAGTGCTGAATACAAAAGCAGACGTTGCAAGTCAAACTATGATAGCGAATTATATTGTCGTCCGAATACTAAATATAATCACGATGAAATGAGCGAATTTCAGAATATTGAAAAGAAATTACTGGACTCTTGTGGTAATCTTGAGGAATCAGTTAATAAATATGAAAATTTTGTTGCAAATTACAAAGGAGTAATGAAACATGGTTGTGTTGATGCAGCGCCACGGAAACCAAAAGAGTATCTTCAGCATTTGGTACAGTTAAGACGAGAAGTAGTGAAAGCAGAGAGCGAGAATACAGACAGTTCTGTAGATGTAGCTCATCAATAATGTAATAGATTTGTGTGTTTAGAAATAAGTTAAAATATGTTTAAGAATGTTTAACGATATGTATTTTTGTATTAATTTAATAATATTAAACAAATTATCCAATAGATACTCATAGTTTTTATCTTATGCAACTATACGTTAGGTATAATCCCGAAGAACAAAAAGATATATTGTTGTGTTGTTACATAAGGGTACACACAATTTGCTTTGACATTGACTCTATTATTCTTGCATTATTTAGTCTAGCTACTCGCAACAGGTGACGTCTGACCGATACAGTCAAATTCAAGTTCATTGAAATCGAAAGATTTGTGACCCTGTCTTAAAGTAGCAGACAATATTATGAAATAGTCAAGCTCGCAGTAAAGTGCCTTAACTAAGAGAGCTGCACTGGTCATTGGCAATGCGCGAGCGCAAGCGAATAACGTCAATTCAGAGATTTAAATAAATATTAAGAAAACTATGAATAATTAGCCAATTTCAAAATTATTATATTTGGAAAAAAAACACAAAAGTTAATTCGGTTGTGTGGTGTGATTTGTTCAATTGTTTTGCAAAATGTCTTTTTTATTAACGCAAGTGTTTAGTCCCCAAACAATAATATTTGCGGTTGTCGCTATTATTTATACATTTCTGTGGTTCCGATATAAGTTTACGTATTGGTCAAAAAGAGGCGTTACCGGGCCGAAACCAGAGTTTATTTTTGGGAATATTAAAAAAGTGATTAAACGAAAGGAGCAGTTTTTCCAGCCTTACTATGATAATTACTTCAAATATAAACACTTACCTTATATCGGTATGTACTCTTTCCACCAACCAGTGCTGTCAATTCACGACCCAGACATAGCGAAGCTCCTGTTGATCAAAGACTTCGACAGTTTCCAATCGCGGGGTACGTATGCAGGTGGAGTTGGTGACCCCTTGGCGGCAAATCTGTTCAATATTTTCGGGAAGCGATGGAAAAGCCTGCGGCTTAAGATGACTCCCACCTTTACTCCTGGGAAATTGAAGACGATGTACCCTATCGTTGAAGATATAGCGAACCAAGCTTTGGATTATGTAGACGTGTTACATTCTAACAAAGAAACCATTAATTTCACCGAATTTTATTCAAAATATGCGATGGAGATTATTGGAAATGTTGGCTTTGGTGTTGAATGTAACGGCTTTGTAAATCCAAAATCGGAATTTTATATAAGAGGACATGAATACTTTGATCATCAGTCTCATTATTGGTAAGAATAATTCGTTTTTTTTTAATTCAGTCTCCAGTAATACGTTTAATTAATTTAGTAACATAATGCTGATAAATTAAACTTGAGCATATCATTTCCTGGCAAACCGCGAAACATTTCACAACGTCAGATGTTTGGTTACCAAGTCACTAAGTAGAAGGACATTTTGAAATAACTTTTTAGGGTAGGACCTTGTTACTAAAGACAACTTTTACCTTACGATGTCCGAATGCCAAGGCACTGATTGAATATACTTTCTCGCTTTAAAATGATGCCTGAAACAACGGTAGGGGAAAAAACCAGCAGAAATATTCATATATATATAAATATAAATCATTTTCATACAATTGTTCAGTTCATTAACGTTGTTATAATTTTTAGGAGACTCATCCGAGCGTTTGCGTTTTTCGCGCCTGACACGTTTGACAGCTTAAAGATCAGACGAATCAGCTCCAAAATAGAAAACTTTTTCTGTGGCATTGTTAAAAGGACTGTAGAACATCGGCAGAAGCATTCATTGACACGAAATGACTTCTTACAAACACTTATCGAATTAAAGAATGGACATGTAGTCGATGAACAAGGTACGTAGGTGAGATAACTGCATTGCACATTCGTTTATGTTTTAAACATTTATTTTGTAAGAGTAACCTGGTTGAAGTAAGCAAGTGCTTATTTAACGATACAAAACATGACGTAAACACCTATTAACACCATTTACTTAAGCAGTTGTTTTGGCAGCACCTATACGATCGTGTAATCATGTATTAAAATGTGTCACTAGAACAGTTGATCAAAGTAAAAGCAAAACTTCTTTATCAAAATGTGTAACACTTGCAACCGGCGTGTGTCACGTTTTATGAACGTCGACGAGTAATACTTTCTGCCTATCTTTATCGATAAACGAACAAAAAGGGAAAAGGTGGTGGGTTGTACAATTATAAAAGTGCTCATAAAAATACAAAACACAGGTAATAATACCCAACAAATTAAACATTTCAGGGGAAGTGAAATATACGAAGACAAATTTCCCGTTCACGATGACTGATATGGTAGCGAACACCATGTTGTACATGATTGCTGGCTACGAGACTTCTGCCACGACCGGCCAGTTCGCGGCCTATCAGCTGGCGCTGAACCCTCACATCCAATCCCGGGCGAGGCAGGAGGTAGACTCGGTACTTGCGAAGTACGGAGGCGAATGCACGTACGAAGCTCAGAACGAGATGGTGTATTTGAATATGATTTTGGACGGTAAGTGTCTCTCATGATTTAACGATTAATATTTCCATAAACCTTGTTGGTTACCTTGAACTTACATTTTTACTCACGTTTTTAGTTGTCGATCACGTTTTCAGTTACTCAATCAAAGTTAATATGGAATCTAACTGATTCAATAATTTAATTGTTGATCTGTCTTTCAGAAACAAAGTTGTTCATCAAAAATCATTTGGTGATTTTACCACGCTAAAAAAGGCAATAATATAAATCTTGTGTGCAACAATCCACGGAGGAACGGGAAGGACTGTCTGACTTAAATCCACGGTGTATGTTCAATAGACCTTTACGTTCCAGGGTCACGGCTAAATGTTTAAGGCAGTCCCGCGACCCCGGCTTTATCTTAATGACTAGGTTAAGGTTAAGTGAGCTATTGCTGCAATACATTCTTGATTTAAAATGATAATATTATGTTTCTGAAGGCAAGTGAATTTGTGCGTTAAAAACAAAAGTCAGCTACAGACCTTCACGGTAATTTGTAAGTCCCGCAACCCCGACAGGCTTTAGCCCTCTACAGGCCCCGTCATTATGCTGACACTCCTTGAGGCGCGCGTGGAACACAACGCGCCGTATACCCGGGCTTGGTCCATGGTCGGACAGCGAGTCGCCCATTACTCGCCACGCGCATGCCCGCGCCTACGGTGGCCGGAGATCGTCTGCCAATGTCCGTCGCCGTGGGCGTCTACCACTGCGGCTGGGGTGGAGGGAGGACGCTGTCCTCTCCCTCACGCGGCCCGCCTCCTCTTTCTCGAGCATGACTGCTTCGCAGAAGGAGGCGACCCTTCCCACTCCGTCTCGCCCCGCAGCATGGCATCAACCAATGCCGCGCGCGAGAAATCTGCGCCTATCGCCATCGTGAGGACACGGCGGTGCTCTGCCCAAGCGGGGCAGTCCTGCACCGTATGCTCCACCGTGTCCTCCGGACGATCCTCGCAGTGGTGACACCCAGGCGTTTCTTCCCTCCTTATCAGACAAAGGTACCTCCCGAAACTTCCGTGTCCGGTAAGGACGCCGTGACGCCTATCCAGCCACTCCTCAAAGAGGGGTCTTACCGCCGCGATTGCGGCTTGCCCGCGGCTACAGACCTTATGTTATTTTTTAGGACTGTCAGATTTACTGACTGAGGAAACAGCCTGTTGCTCTTTGCATTCTAGAGCCGTGGTACCCAGTTTAGACAGCCCCACAACGGTTAATGGCCTCGACATCAGGAAGCTTTTCGAAGCTGTTTAGGTCTGATTCTGAAGACTACAATTTTTATTTCCATTCCAGAAACGATGCGTATGCATCCATCGATGCGCGCTCTATTCAGAAGATGCAACAAGGACTATAAACTGCCCAACAGTGATCTGGTTATAGAGAAAGGCACAATGGTGTTCATCCCCATACATGCAATACACATGGATCCCGACATATTCCCGGAGCCAGAGAAATTCGACCCTGAAAGATTTTCACCCGAGAATAAGGCAAAGTTGCATCCTTGTCACTGGATGCCGTTTGGAGAAGGACCAAAAAAATGTTTAGGTGAGAATTTAATTATAATATGACTAGAATATGACATACTGTCCAATAAGTCACCAAAGATGAAGCCGTCGACATTTACAACATTTTATTTGACCCATCCGCGCATCTTTTTATCGCCTTGGTCTCGTGGCGACACGAGAAGAAGCGCGATTACCGAGTATAAAGTGCTATTGGGTTTTCCATGAGAAATGTCTAAGTAGGTATACCTCACAGTGGTAGACGCCCACGGCGACAGACTTCGGTAGACGATCTCCGGCCACCGTAGGCGCGGGCAGAGTAATGGGCAACTCGCTGTCCGACCATGGACCCTGCGCGGGTCGACGGCGCGTTGTGTTCCACGCGCGCTTCAAAGAGTGTCAGCAAAAATGGCGGGGCCCCCCTCTAGAGGGCCAAAGCCTGCCGGGGTCGCGGGACTTATGATTTACCGTAACCCCGGAACGTAAAGGGAACTATTGAAGGACACCGTGAATTTTTGTAAGTACGAGTCTGACAGTCCCTCCCGCTCTGCCCTGAGTGGAAGGACTCATTTGATCATTTAACCACACAAACAAAAAAGTAGGTATACGAGTACCTAGCAACGCGGAGTTTTGAAGTGAGAAATGATAGCCCTGTGTCTCGAAAGCATGGTAAACCGTTTGTCTTCGGCTATATCTCTTCATCGATCGTGCCGGATTGCCATAATTACTTCTCTAGTTAGTGTTTAAATTAAATGTTGTTTGATTGTAAAAACTTTCAGAACAGGACCAGTAAATTCCTAAATCAATTGGTAATAATGCGAAAAAAGTACCTACACTGCTTATGATGATTTATTGATTATGTACACAAATAATATTATAGTGATGTGCACCTACCGACTTTGTTCTTGACCTGCTACGAGTAGTACCGGACTGCATAGTAAGCGTGTCATCGACACCTTCGCGTCATTGAACATTATAATCTCCGCATGTGTTAATTTTTATCGATTTTATTATGTCATCCTAGTTTGTATGATACTCGTAATATATTCAATCAATTTCGCAATTGTTTGCTATGTATAGTTTATTTTCAATCTTATTAAGATTAGGAATTAGATCATATTATACAATATTCTCTTGAATGTATTATGTCGTGATAGCTAAAAAGCAAACAAGGAGGTCGATTCCCGCGCGAGGACAAGTATTTGTATACAGATGGTTGCTCCCGGTCTGGTTGTGTGTGTATATGGATTTAAATGTTTGTAAACGCACCCCCGATACAGGAGTCATTTCTAACGCTTTGCATTTCCTATTTAAAAAGTGCAGCAGGCTCATACGTAAGTAATAATGTTCGATTTCAAGTTCTAAACTGTTTTCTCAGGTGTAAGACAAGGCTATATTCAGTCGAAGATGGCGTTGATAAAAGTGCTACAAAAATACGAACTGATATTGGACGAGAGAACTGAGGTGCCGATGAAGATTAAGAACTCCTCACTGGTTTACGCGGCTCAAGGCGGCGTGTGGCTCAAGCTACGGAAAATAGACACGTAAAGAACGTAAGTATTGGTACTAACTGTTACTTGAAATAACTTTAGTTTCAGAAACGCTTTTAGGAAAAACCTTTCAGGGTACGAATGGCTGGCGAGTGTCCACACTGGCATAAGTCAAGTAATTTGGCTGCATTTCGAATGTGGGTAACCCAGTTCTTCCCGAGGGATTATTGTGCCGACACGGTATTAACGAACATACTATAGGTTCGGGGAAATGTTTTTAATTGTCGGCACAACGCTCTTTCCTACATTTCTTCAAAGCCCTAAAAAAAGTCGCGGTAAAAAAATTACCTCTAGTGTTGATACACTAAAAGTACCGCGACTTTTTTGGTAGGCTACGGTGACGGCTTTCAATCAGGCGGGTTTTATGCTTGTTTGCCAGTTTTATAGTGAAGTTTATGGTACTGAAAATTTAAGCTTGAATAATAAGATTGGATTACCTATGTGTTATTATTAGCATCTTCAAATTATCTTTAAATAAAAAATGAATACGTTTGGTACGGTAAATCTTGTGCCCTTGTCGGTTATTTTAATACAAACGTTTTGTTCTGGTTTGTTCAGGTACATGAACGAGCATGGACGGCGATTAAGATGATGGTGTGTGTAACCAGCAATGGGCATCAGACCAGCTCTACTGGTGAAAAGTTAGCGAAGAGCTTGTAGGTACCTAACTTAAACTTTGATAGGTGCATTAATCAATGTATTTTGTGGTCTAACGTAAAATACATTCCACTTGTAACTTGGTCAAGGCAGAGTGGAATTTCTGTGAATATACAAGTTGAAGATTTATAGACTTTAGGCACTAAATAATATTTTCTACACATTCGACCTCAAATCACCGCGAATAGAAGTAGTTAATGGTTGTGCATGCAGGTTTTGAGTGTAACGACTCGTCGACTGACCCTGAAGCCCCAAAGTGGTAATTCCGTCTGTGTGCCATCTAAGTGGCCTTTGTATTCATAGAATAATGTTATGACTCTGTTCTTATATGCATACATGTCGTAGTGTATGGTCGTAGTGCGACGTAAACGCGTAAACGCGAGATTAGCGGTCGAAAACTGCACAAAAAAGAGAGTGGTAGGTTATGGGGAGATCTTAGCCCAGTATATGGACAATACAGGTTAAAAAAATGTACGTAGATAGATGATATTGCTCAATGAATGTCGCGTTTTTGGTGTGTTACTCATATCTGGTATAGCTACCTGTTTCGTGACGCCAGTGAATAGAATAATATTTTATTGTTTTTTAATTGACTGACTGTTTATTTCGATAAACATATTTTTTTAGAAATACTGTAGTCGTAGTATAGCATATTGTTTAAATAAGATACCTATATTTTTTATTGCTTTTTAAATTAAAATGAATTTATAAGCTTTTGTGTATTTATTTTGTGAATTTCTTAAACTAATTCTTCTAGTGTTATGTAGACTGACACATTAAAAGATATGATGTCCAAAATGGAGAAGTTTAATCCTTAATATCATAATCATTTCTAGTCACATACTATGTTCTTACAGTTTCCGATCTACATATAATGTAACATTGTATCTAGAAACTAATAACAAGATAAATACTGAAGAAAAAAAATGCGTATAAAAACTTACTTACTCCGAAATGACTTAAGTATACTTAATAAAGACACATTGGAACTAAAGGATTGCAAATATTCAATCTTGTTTTTCCTTTTCTTTAGTTTGTGTCTCTTTCTCAATGTCTGTTTTATTGGGTCGAGTTACAGTTTCAGATTCTTCGTCAGAAGAAATAATGTAGGGGGAATTTGTAACTGACATATGGACGCGTTTTTTGTTCTTATCTATGGTTGACGTCTGGACACCGACAGTTTTTAAATTTGATTTTCTTTCTTTGACTGCGTGGGCTTTTTTTTCCAATCTACTTAATTCTGGAGTTAGGCTCATTAGCGAGTCTTCGATCGGAGGCAATCGCGAGCTTGATGCTTCAGGACTGCTTTCATCCGAAATTTTAATCGAATCTCTTTTCTTTTTTTTGGTATGGTGAATTAAGCTGTCGATTTTTTTGAGATCAGGGGAAATTTCGTCTGTATCTTCAAATTGAGGTGACACTACGATTTTTGACTGGCCGAATTGTCTCATTATTTTCGTTGGGCTATCTTCACCAAGAAAAAGTGAGACAGAAGTGGCACGTTCTTCCAACTGTGTGTCGGAGACTATAGGTAGGTTGTACACTAGGTCAAAAATCCATTTTACAATAAATGCCTTATCTTCAGGGATATCTTTAATTGCATCTTGTAGCGCTATTCTTTTCGTCTCTTCAGGGATTAACGATGGTTCAGAAGTTTCCATTGGGTTGTTTTCCCAATAAAGGAGATTTCCTTTTTCCATAAACTCGTCGATTCCACTCTGATAAGAGTCTTTTCGTTCGTCGAGTGGAATTTTTGTGTCACTTCCAAATTCGCTTTCAGTGTTCGTCCATGTTTCAGGCAAGACAGTTTTAATTTGAACCTCGTTTTTCTCCTGAGTTTTAAGAAACACACGATTTAGTAAATAAGTAGATGTATTTAGAATGCTGTATGTTACACCTGGTTCCTAGCTAGGGCTGTTACCCTTCATGATGATTCATATTTAACGCAAGACAATTGAATAAAATAATAATCAGAGAAAATCTAAATCTGTTAATAGAAAAAAAAAAATTAAAGCAGAAATGCTTAAATCTTTAAATACTGGATTGTTATACTTTTGAACTGCGAACTAAAAGATTAGTTTACCAACCATAATTTTATCGATGTTTCCGTGCAGTTCGGCAGAAACCCGAACTAGTAGAAAATCTACGGCCAGAAACACGCGCACTAGAGCCAACAATGCCGACAGCAGCCAGCAGGCTGTATGCAGCCAGGCGGACAGGATGGTTAGCTGCGTCGCTTGGTATACTCCGCGGATGCGCCGCTCGTACACCAGGGTCGCCACGTTCACAGTATATGAGCAGCTGTGGAAAACATTAAACTATTAAAATGATTTGATTAATTTGAGCTGTCAATAAAATCTTCAAAATTGGTCTAGCAATTCAGGCGTGATAACGTACCAAGCAACCAAATTCACTTTGACATTCAGGATTGTACTATGCAACCACGATAGGGGTGAAGCTGTGATGGTGTCATATGGTGGCGTCTTGCACGTTTTTCTAGCACATGCACGCTCTTTTAATACACAATAATCTAGACAATAATAATAATTGTACTCATGCATAAACAATACCTAATCATAAAATATGAAGATCGACTTTTAAAAAAACAAAAAAGTACAATATTTTTTTAAGAAAAAATAGTCAAAGAAACAATGTAACCGACCAGATTATATTTTTCAAAAGTTTTTTAATTTAGTTAGGTGCCCTTTTTAGTGGGTACAGGCTTAATACTCGTATTACGTTGTGTGATTGCGTAAACAATGAATAGATATGCGATAGCAACAATCGCAGAAGATTTGCTGTCATGTATTGAAGAGTTTTCTCGATTTTACCATGATCCCAACATCAGATTCTGTCCTGATTACTATGAGACCATCTGTCATTTGGGAGCATTGTTGCCAGTTTCGAGTGGTGACAGTACTTACGTGGGACTGCCCGTGATTTCGCCAAGTTTACGGCACAAATCCTCTAAGCCAGCGTGTGTGATCACGGACGAGTAGATGCAGAGGCTCCCCATCGCTAGCGAGAACACGAATACCGGCGGCAGGATTCGCCATGGCCGTTGTAAACTGGACCATAACACAAATTAATAAATAGGTATCAACGGTGCAATTTGCGATGAGTTGAATTATATTGACCAGGTGCCTGTTTCCAAAATTTTCAAGTATGTAGCATATAACCTAACGTATACGAAAAGGGATTTTACAATAGTGAATAGAACAGTCCGTTGGTCTAGTCTAGACAATCGGCTGGCTTGGGAGAATGTACCCCTTGTCGCACTCTCTAATAAGGGGCGTTCATTAAACTAGGTAAGTGTGGCGTTTACGGCGGGATTACCAAACTCGCAATGTCTCAGCAAATAAATATGTTTACCTACATTCGTTTAAAGCCTAAAATATAATAAAAAGGTATATCACCCAGTGAGGGTCCTGCTTCCGGTGGAACACATGAGGAACATGGTGGTCCACACCAAGCCGAAGATGCCCGAGACCAGCGGCACGTACGTCGGAAGAGAACACATGCTCTTGTCCACCCACTGGGTGCTGATGAAGTCCACCGGCACTAAAACAGTGAGATTCTACGGTCTACCAAAATAAGTGTACCTACCCATGTTCATTTGTGGTAATGAATAAGAAAAAAATAAACCCATCAGTTAGTGCTCCTTTTTAAGTTTCTTTAAAGCCTAGTGTAGTTTTTCATTTGTATTTTTAGTGATGCCGCCTTTCTGCCATACTTCTAGGTTCTCATGCGTCTCTCGTCCATCTCTTTCCCATGATTTTGACGATATTGTCAACTCAATGCGTCTTTGGACGGCCCTTATTGTTTCATTGACCTAATCTTGACTACCATTCGGTCAAAACGTTACCTTCTTCTTGTTAGAGATACAACAGCTTGGAGCTAGACGTGTAGCTACCGCCGCATCTGCCGTACCAATTATACAAAGCTGCCAAGTGTCACCCTACAATTAGAATCAAAATAAAAAAAATATGTGGCTCTTAAATGAAAACTTTAGCGGCCATAAAGCTCCAATTATCGAACTCCTAATATAATAGCTCAATGTTCAAAAAGGCTATTTATGTAGTTATCATAAATGAACTACGATCAGTCGATCAGCATTCTCAATTTTCTAGCTCCCTTCAAAGTTCTCTTAATTATATCAGTAATACTTAGCATTATTTACACAAGTCAGGATTCTATTGTCTTTATTCTGTAAAACTATACAGTTAGATTAGAAGGGCCCCAAACAAGTTTTGATACGGGGCCCTTTTGGCCTCGCTACGCCACTGCTTGAACTACATCTCCCTGTATCTAAATTATCTCTCATTCAGTCGCAGCTATGTTTACCTTACACCGAACCAAACATGCTGAAACTTGAATTAGTCCTTACTGTCTCCAATTTCCTTGCTGTTCGGTAAGAACTCATTGATGACGTTGAGTTCGAGCGATCTGAGTGACAAGAGCTTCGGGAACAGCACACACTTCTCATCAAACAGGTACATCAGCATGTGGAAGCAAAATGTGCAGAACGAACCAAACACGAAAGCCAGGAAAAAGAGAAGCAGATGAGCACCTGAAAACATCATTTTTACTACGTAGGTCTTACATCGACATTAAATAAAATATAGTAGTAAAATAAGTAGTACGTGAAACTGACAGTTAAGTATATACAAAAATTCGCTTAAAAAAAACTGATTTGAAATAGTGCGAATAACCCAGCACAGTTCACATAAAATAATAACAGAACATCAGTCAAGCTACAACTAAATGCACGTTTTATTTTGATTATTACCAAAAGGTTTAATAAGATGAGCCAATATTCCTGTGTCCGTACGTTAACGAACATAGGAATAATAGTTAAAGCTGTTAAATCACTGTGCCGTTATCCACATGTTGCCTGCCTTAAGTTTAGGCAACTGTAACTATTCCGAGGACTGTTGCCGACATTATGGTGCTCATCGACGCAGTACTGAAGGATTGAAAAAGTTTGATCTGAAGGCCAAACTTCAGCAATAACTAACAGAGACGCCAGCACATCAACCCATCCCAATCTGTCAAACTTTAACACATTTTTCACTTTCACGCAAAGAAGATGGTTCATATTGGATTGGGGAAAAAATGGACAGATTGGAGCATGGATGACAATGTGCTTTCGTTTGTAAATGAGCTTTTTAAATAAGCTCTTTATTTTGCACACAAACACAAGCTTTTTTCTCATGGGTATAGATAGAAACTACAGAACGAAGATTCTCTTGATCTACTTAGTTGTAAACGTAGGCGTGTTGTTTAATAAGTCGTGATCTCGACACTAGTGATTTTGATCAAGATTCGGTACCAACCCTTCCATGCTCCATTTATGTCGGTCTCACATTTTTCAATTAATCGGTATTCATGAAACAGCGGAACTCTTTCGAGCATTGGAATTATGGAATTATATTTTTACTTGCAAATACTTGCGAGTTCAGTTGCCACGAATGACAACTTATAGAGTAGAGGAAACTGATCATTTATACTCTCTGGTAAAAGGCAAAGAGGAGCGGTGATGGCCTGAATATAGAACGATAAAATTAAAATAAGAACTTTTTTATAATAAATCCGGCTAAGATGACCGGGCCTCTGGGGCTGGAAGACTCATAATTGCTCAGTCATTCTCTACAGGCGCTTTGTACCACAAGGATGTTGGCATGGAGTGGTTGCGGACTCACGGCTTCGGGGAATAAAAATTACAAAAGGTCATTTATGTATAGTGTATCATATGGCACTATACATAAATGACTTTTGTAATTTACACATGCAACTACTATACTTTTTATACGCGGTCATCTCAGAAACAACTTGTCTTAAATACATACATTTAACTTGCGATTAAATAGTCCATTTATAGAGGAAGACGTTTATATACTACGATAATACCTATAGGAGCCGAGCAGTGGGGTTCAAACGGGTTACAGCTAGTGTTTTATACTAAGCTGCCATATACCTTCATGTTTATACCTTGTTGGTCGTACCACAAAAAAGTGTAAAATAACTTTTTTTCGGAAGAATATTATTAGGAAAAATAAAAAAATTACTGACTTCAAAAACAACCACAAAAAAGTGTAAAATAACTTTTGTTTCGGAAGAAGTTTTCTTTCTTTTTTATTTCGAAAACTTTTGTGCCACCGACTTCCGAAAGAAAAGTTATTTTACACTCGTTGGGGTTGTTTTAGAAGTCGGTTAATTTTAAATGTTTTATTTGTTAATATGAAAGCTGAATTCATACTGTGTGGAGTGTGTCCAATATACGAATGATGGCAGCACGTGTAATTGTGTAAAATGTATGTCATGATATTCGAGACGATTGACCAAACAACGGAACAATCGATACAATCGCGATCATTGATGATAATCGCCCGATCTTAGTGATGTTCCCTATTCGATTTTATTTTATATTTATCATCATCATCATATCAGCCCGGGATCACCCACTGCTGGGTATAGGCCTCCCCCTTCTTATGCCATATCTCTCGGTTCTCTGCTTAATTTTTTTATAAAAAAAGAAAATATTGCCCCACACCAGGAATTTCTCCTGTATCGTGGGAGCGTTTATATACATCTCTCATACACAAACACCCAGACCCGGAACGACTACTTATACCTAAGTTATACAAATATTTGTTCCATGCAGGGATCTCACCCGTGACACACTGCGCAGCAGTCGCTGGTGAGATCCCTGCATGGAACAACTGGTCAGCTACTGCGCCAACTATGTAGATACTAAGTAGTTGTTGCAGCTTTAATTCTTCATTTGTGTCATACTCAAAATGTATCGCAGATGTATGGAATATCGATTAAGTTCGCTCAGCTGTGTGGTTATGCGTACATAGAAAGAGGCGATTACCAACCCGACTATCAACAGTCAAACGATATACGGATACTAATTACATTAGAATTAATGAACTATTAACAGGGTATTTTAATTAAAAAATCGAGTAAGTCCATCGGTTACATTATCCAAAAATATTTGACACGAATTTTTTCTTTTGTTACGTAAACCAAAATTGAACGAAGATACGTCAGTTTTAAAATTGGCAAAACGTCACAAGCAAATACAGTTTTTACTTGCTTCTGACGTCACGAGAACTCTCTATTTGATGCGTTATATCTTTGTGCATTAGTTTAGCGAAAGACAAATACGTGTCCATTATTTTACAAAACTCTAGCTGACTGGAATTTATTGAAGCTGTCAAATTACCTTTTGTTCATGAAGATGTAGGTACTTGAGTATTAATCTATGTATACATAATAATTATAATAAATCTGTAGAAGGGTCAATTCTGTACATTGAAAATATTGAAAAAATAAATAGGGGGGGTGTTGCTGGATCGATACCAAACCCAAATATGTGATTTAAAAAATTTTTGTCTGTCTGTCTGTCTGTATATGCAGGCATCACGTGAAAACTAACGGTTCGATTTCGATGAAACTTGGTATAATTATACCTTATTATCCTGGGCATAAAATAGGATACTTTTTATCCTGGAAAAATACGTAGAAAAAAAATCTCATTTTTCAGTTTTATTCATAGACGTTGTTCTGTAGAACCGCGAATCTCCTTAAATATTATAGGCTTAGCCGTATTTGGGTCCAATAGATATTTATAAGATGTCATTGTCAGAGTTACTCAAAATTGAGAAATAAACCATCCACGCGAAGACCGACATCCGCGCGGACGGAGTCGCGGGCGGAAGCTAGTGCTTATTAAAGAAACCCCCTTGTACATCGACCACACAGCCCATAGACACCTAATACACGATAAAACGCACGAAAACTATTCTGCCAACTTGCTGAGGTATTACGTCAGCGAGGGGGACGGGGTACTGCGTCCTGATTGGTCAATTCAAGGTCAGTGCATGTCACTAGGGATGGGACGGTTTTAAATCAAATAAGAAAGTATCGACATTTTTAAATTGTATTTAATAAAATATGTTTTTACATACTTGCATTCAATTACCTTCTTTTATTGTAATTACGATTGAATCATGTAGGTAAAATACAAAAATGAATAAAAACAATGTTTTAAAATTTCCGTAATTATTATAAGCTAAGTTCGAAGTCTTTGGTGAGGCCTATCAAATTGAATGCAGCGCGATGTTATAGAGTTAGCCCAAAAACATGCAGCCAAACGGATCTCTTCGCCGCTACCGACAATGCGGTGGAGTGGTGGGGGTTTTGGGCCAATAAAATATAAATACCGTCGCGGCAGCAAAACGAAAAAGAAGAAAGGTTCCGGAACTATGTTTTTTGCCTAGGAGACAGAAAAACAAGTTCAATAATTAAACTCACCAAAAGCGGCAAATACTTAGTTGGTACTGCTCAACTTAGTAGACATCGACGGTTTTTCATAAGAATAAAACAATCTTCGCTAAAATGACGTGAACATATTACACTTTAAGTAGATGGGATCCAATTCTCTCGCTTGGTTGCAATTATCCATTTATTTTTTAAATCAAGATCGTGTGGGTATCTAAAATTTATAAATTAAAGTTTCACAATTTATCAGATGTACATCTGTTGTAATTTCTAATTATTGAAAAAATATTTTTTGTATAAATTAATAGTTATAGGTTTTTGTTTTGCTTTATCGACAACAGAGGTGGTTGTACGATTTGGAACATCACTAATATGTGTACATAAAATCGACGAAAAGAGATGGCGAAAAAAATACTTTCAAAAGAAAGGGACGGAATCATAAAGACGCCAAGTATGACCAGTATAAGATGAACCCCGATAAATATTGTGAGAAATTTAATCTAATTTAGATTATGGAACTATTAAGTTACCGATGAAATGTGATAACGTCTTTCAGGAAATTTGAAGTCCGGCTTTTTTTATCACACAAACGTATTGTATACGGGAACATATTATGTCTATTTTCTCGATTTTTTAAAGGAGTAATGCGGATGTGTTTACGGCTCACAGGAGTGGTCGAAACTAATACGAGCTTGGTGAGTGACGACGGTTATAAGACATTTTTGCCTAATGTGTTGACAGACATCGGTCGCCTGTTATTAGGAGTCTATAGGCTGTGTGGTCGATGCCCTTGTATGTGTGAAAGTGAAAATACTTAATAAGTTTCGTTACGCAAGAAAGCGTCAATTAAGTTGTAATAAAATTCTATACATAACCTTTATTAAAAAGAGGCCAAGTACGAGTCTGACTTGCGCACTAAGGGTTCCGTATTTATAAGGGTTCCATATTTTTTTATTCTGATTTCATATTTGCTGTTATAGCAGCAACAGAAATACATCATCTGTGAAAATTTCAACTGTCTACCTATCACGTTTCATGAGATACAGCCTGGTGACAGACGGGCAGACAGGCGGACTCTTGGTAATAGCATAGTCTAAAAATGTAATAGGGTCTCGTTTAACTCTTTGTGCACACAACCAAAAGGTTCACCAATATGTTATGTGTTGAAGCTGTTGGTGAACCTTTTTTTAATAATAAATTAATAATCGGCTGTCAATTGTTCTACCTATTAGGTACTAAATACCAAGACTAGGTAATTGATTGTTGTTATCGATAGCAAACGTTTAGCGAACGAAACACATCACAAGATTGGAGACGGCAACAAGCGGTTACACGTTATTAGTGCTGAACTTCATACTATTAACTCGCGTCGTCCAGAAACAGTGCAAACATTTATTTGTAACATGAAGACGTTTGTTCTGTTGTGCTCCGTGTTATCAATAGTGAAAGCCAAATATATAGACTTATCGTCCAGTGAAAATGTCTCCTGGACATTTGTGAACAAAAATAACAGTAAGTTTTATCATTTATTAAATGTTTTATTTCCGATTTTTTATCGTATTTATTGAATTTAACACAAAATATATATTTTTTCACTACAACTCATACCAAACAGGTCATGATTTAAATATATGACAGATGTGATAAGGAAATTTTATTTATAAGTATAATAGTTATTAGTACCTACAGTTCACGAATTGTTTATTATAAATTACAGTTAACTATTGGACATTCTTTTATAATTTACCTAGCTCGACCAGTTTGTGTGGTTAACTTGACAGTTATGACTACTTTCCTCATATAATATACTAGCACTTTGCCCGCGACTTCGTCCGCGTGGGTTACGTACTTTCCTAATTCCCCCTTTTCACCCCCTTAAAGGTAAAATTTCCAAAAACCCCTTCTTAGTGCTCCCCTACATTATAATAGGAAGCCGTGTGCAAAATTTCACATTCCTAGTCCCAGTAGTTTCGGCTGTACGTTGATATGTCAGTCAGTCAGTTCTCCTTTTATATATGTATAATATATATATAGAAGATCATTAGTAGGTAATAATAAAGATGCAAGACTTGTTTTTAAGTCGGTCGTTGTTCATAACGGACTTTCTGTAGAATATATGTTTGGAATATAACCGAGGGAAACCGTATACAACTCATCATCTGCATGGTCTTACTAGTGTGAAAAGTCATGCTACCATCTATGTACTGTTTTATTTCCTTTCGTCTATCAGTAGTAGTAGAAAGAAAATAAAACAGTACATATTATTTTTATAAATAAACCTATTCTAATATACTGCTTTTTTTTTTTTTTATCGTGGTAAAATCATCAAATGAGTCCTCCCACCCAGGGCAGGGCGGGAGGGACTGTCAGACTTGTACTGACTAAAATCCACGGTGTCCTTCACTAGCCCTTTACGTACCGGGGTCACGGTAATCCCTTGGTCCCGCGACCCCAGCAGGCTTTGGCCCTCTACAGGCCCCGTCACTATGCTGACACTCTTTGAGGCGCGCGTGGAACACAACGCGCCGTCGACCCGGGCATGGTCCATGGTCGGACAGCGAGTCGCCCATTACTCGCCGCCCGCATGCCCGCGCCTACGGTGGCCGGAGATCGTCTCGCGACGTCCGACGACGTGGGCGCCTACCACTGCGGCTGGGGTGGAGGGAGGACGCTGTCCTCTCCCTCAGGCGGCCCGCCTCCTCCTTCACGAGCATGACTGCTTCGCAGAAGGAGGCGACCGCTTCCCACTCCGTCTCGCCCCGCAGCATGGCCTCGACCAATGCCGGGCGCGAGAGGTCTCCGCCTATCGCCGTCGTGAGGACACGGCGGTGCTCTGCCCAAGCGGGGCAGTCCTGCACCGTATGCTCCACCGTGTCCTCCGGACGATCCTCGCAGTGGTGACACCCAGGCGTTTCTTCCCTCCCTATCAGACACAGGAACCTCCCGAAACTTCCGTGTCCGGTGAGGACCTGCGTCATGCGGTAGGTCAGGACGCCGTGACGCCTATCCAGCCACTCCTCAAAGAGGGGTCTTATCGCCGCGATTGCGGCGCAAAAGTTTCCCCTAATTCCTTTAAAGAGCACATGTGTCTCTCCTCGAAATATACCTAATTACAACAATTATTTACAAAAAATATTATTGATGTTTTCCAGCTGTAGGGGGCAAAGCGTCAGTGCCGGGCGGAGTGTACTCGGACTTGCAAGCAAATGGAATTATTGGAGATATCCTGTTTGAAGACAATGACGTGCGCACGCGCTGGGTGGCTTACGACACATGGTCGTATACCGCCAAGTTTAATGGTATGCCCATTTCATATTTTTCCTCATTAAATGGATCCTATCGCAGCCCACGTTTGGACTTGGTCTCTGCCCGTATGCTGAAGTGATTATGGAAATGTGTCTTCGCCCCTATAGTAGGGCAGGCGACTATGCTCATGCCACGATTTCCACAATAAAAATGGCCTATCGCCGGCCAAGTCGCAAATACATCGTGCCAGAATCCAGAGGGTTTTTCATTAACCGTATTGTTATTGAGCATGAATATTTGATAGGTGAGAAGGTAGGGCGTGATGAAAATACGATCATGAAGACTATATTTAAACAATTTCAGACATCGTTTGTACAATTTCAGTTTTCGAAAATTAACAACCAGAGCTTTTCGAAGATATTGTGGGCAGTGATCATGAATTTTTATTAAATATTCAGCACTTTTTAGTAATTCTGTCTGAAAGTGTTCCCTATCCCTGGTATGGTCAGAATAGACAGATTCAGAATTCAGTCAGATATAGTTTACATATAAATATAATTTTCAGTGTCAAGTGAAGACTTGGAGGCCAGAGTTATACACTTGGTGTTCGAGGGGCTGGACACGGCAGCGTTCATAGTTCTGAACAAGCACCAGCCTATAGGGGCAGCCAACAATATGTTCGTGCGATACGTTTATGACGTCAAAGGTAAACTTCAGGTAAGATTTCAAACCCGTACTAAAAAGTTGGGTGGGAAAGATGATCTCGCAACAAGGTCTTTCAATTGAATGTTACAAACATGTTTCTATATTTGGCACCCAAAAGTACCCGTTCTCCCCATATTCAATATTTATTAGTTAAAATGTTGTTACGTAAATGAAATAATTTTGATACAGTCAATCAGCCTGTAGAGGTAGTGTACGTGAGAGTTATTGAGTTATTTTTGAATCCAAAAAAAAATCAATTGCATTCCAACAATTCCATTTTTGACATCTTGGGGACAAAAGATAAAGAGTAAATACGCTGTGACAGACGAAGGGTAATATGATTGTGCTACCAGTAACCTCACCGGTGACCGGCTTACTCTCGTGTTGCAGGCAGGAGAGAACGAATTGAAAGTAACTTTCATGTCGCCTGTAGACGTAGCGAAAAGACGATCTGACAAAGCGTTTGTGGCGCCTGCCTGTGTGCCTTCGGAGTACAACGGAGAGTGCCACGCCAACCAGTTAAGGAAGATGCAGGCTTCTTTCAGCTGGGACTGGGGACCCGCCTTCCCATCAGTCGGCATTTGGTAAAATATTTGCTTTAAAAAGTCGTCTATTTAAAATACACTAGCGAGTAAATTTATGGCATCATAAAGTTGGAATTGCGCGATGGCTCTCTAAACAATGGCGTAATTGGAATGAATTTGGTATCACTTTAAAATTAACAGTGAAACCTTTAAAATGGTACCATTTTTATTATTCTTGACTAGTTATGAAATATTCAAGATTGCGCGGAATCGGAGTAAATAATTCCATTAGATACTTTTGTTCACGAGTGTACACAACACTTCTTGAACGTCAATTTACAAAATACAGTCTCCCAAAACGCCTCATGATTGCTTAAACTGTGCTAAAAATAATTTGTATGTAAATAACTAAGCAGTGTAAGTTACATAAAGACGATAAGCCTGTCTTTTATTTTTTCTACTTGAGGATGTCTTTTTATATCACGACAACAAGATATATCAATATCATTTTTATCTATTGCATAAATGATTGGATCTAACTGTCAAAGTACATAATACTCGTAGATACCCACATACTTGATTTTTTTTATCGTGGTTTAATCATGAAATGAGTCCTCCCAGGGCGGGAGGGACTGTCAGACTTGTACTAACCAAAATCCACAGTGATCCTTCATTAGTGATATTATTAAACACACAACAACATTTACGTGCCAGGGTCAGGGTTACCTGATGAGATTCGAGTCCCGCGATCCCGATCTACATACTAGATGACTGATGAGGAGAGGATAGATAATCCTTTAGATATTTTTAAGCTAAAAACAATATGGAAGCGGGGATCATATTTTTTAAATCCACAATGTCAATATTTAGATTTCAAGCCCTGAAATAATTGTATTTACTCGTATTTGTCTATTTTTCTGCAACTCGATACTTTGTCGTAGTTCTAAAATCTTTGAACACATGAGATACGCAAATACTATCATCGTACTTGGAAAATATAATACGAGTCGTGTGTTATTCGATGTGTTTTAGGAAACCAGTCTTCATCGAACTGTACAATGGAGCAATAATAAGATCAGTGACAACACACACTAGTAAAGTAGGAACTGATTGGAAGTTAGACATGAAAGTGTATTTAGAGACGACCATGAAAAAAACGCAAGTAACTGGAGTTTTGAGTGTTGCGCTGCAAGTCGAAGGGAAACAGACCTTGAAGACATGGACGCATGTGAACGGAACCAGCGGAGGAGATGGAACTCTTGTTGTAGACATCAGCATGAGTATAAGCGAGGTAAGGGAACAATGTGGCAGCTGAGAAGCTGTCCGTGTAAGGTATAACTGTAAATCTGTTGTGGGAACTCAAGTTAAGAGTAATAGGCATAAAAATAAATAATAAATAATAATTTTCGCGGTTTCAGTAGAAATAGTGCTTTCATTAGCTAATAATTTCATTCCACCTAAAATTAAACGAATTACTATAATTAATTTGTGAAAAGACAAAGATTGTGAAAGAAATATGCATTTTTCTTTGACCTTGGTTACTTTTATTGTACTGTTTTACTACTTATCCAAAAAATTTCAACCCTGTTCACCATTTTCTGATTTTATTTTACAGAACAAAATTAGACTTTGGTGGCCGAATGGTTATGGAGAACAGCCTTTGTACGAGCTGAACGTTCTTCTAACTCCTGATGAGTACCAAGACGAGTCGTCACACAAAACTCTCATGGTAGGTTTCCGAACTGTGGAGCTGATTGAATCTGATGCCTCTGAGATCTTCGGTAAGAACCGTTATTTGATGGCTTCATTTTTGAAAGTATTAATGTAGCTTTCTCTCACAATAGGGCCACACTAACGGGAAATGCCGTTAATTATTGCATTAATGGATATTTATACGATCATTTAAAGACTTATACGGGAAAATCAACGAGAAATGCCATTGGTGTAGCCCGGTTATTACCTAGAAAAGATGAAAAATTAAACAGTTTTTTGGTTTTCTCAGTGATTTTGTGGTCTTTTCCATGCTTGTTATAATTTTGAAAGAACTTACGATTTTCAAAAATAATTTTCAGGTAACGCGACAGCTGGGCAAGGACTGACATTTTATTTCAAAATCAACGGCTACCCTCTTTTCATGAAGGGCTCGAACTGGATACCGTCTAATATTCTTCCAGAACTGGGCGAAGGTCAGAAAGACGTTGGTATGTCACAAAAACTGTAATATACATATATTATCTGTATCCTACTTTACTAAGTATACCAAAGAAATAGGATGAGACGGCGGAATCCGATCACAAGCCTTGGTCCACCACCTATGCTTCAAGGGACGCTGCACTTTGTGCTAATCCAACTGCAGCTTAAACTGCAGTTGGAACCTGTCCGAAGCTACTACCAGCGCCGTCGTCGTGGCAGGAGTTCTAACTTTTTTTTTTTTATATTCCACAACTATCACATAACGCTATCTAGTCCCAAGCTAAGCAGAGCTTGTGTTATGGGTACTAGACAACTGATAAACATACTTATATATTTCTAAATACATACATATTATAGATAAATTACACCCAGACACAGAACAAATTATGATCGTGCTCATCACACAAACATTTGTCCTGGGTGGGAATCGAACCCACGACCTCTGGCATAGCAGTCAGGGTCACTAACCACTAGACCAACAGGCAACTATGATTTAATTACTATTAAAGAGTTCATCTCTGGTCACGTTAGCCTCAGGGGTACTTGAATCAACCACGATATTGTTTTTTTCTAGTGGATAATTTATTAACGGCTGCCCGGGACACACACATGGCGATGCTGCGAGTGTGGGGCGGCGGCGTTTATGAGTCTGACTATTTCTACGAGAAGTGCGACCAGCTCGGCATCCTCATCTGGCAGGACTTCCTCTTCGCTTGCTCTATGTATCCTACTGATAAAGAATTTATAAGGTAAGCAGCTCTAATGTTAAATTTCTCTTTGTCTCTGTCACCCCAGACTAGAATCAAGAGCAAAACCATGATCAACCAATAAAATTAAATGATTTTTGAATAAGAAATTGTCCACGATTGGTGCAGTGTTTCAGGGAATAGCTGCTCCATTGCGTGCAGCAGGTTTGACTCCTGCACGGTGTAAATACATGTTTGCCTACAGGAAGTTGTTCTGGGTCTTCCTATCTGTATTTGAGAGTTAACGCACCCTAGATATGAAATTGTTAGTGTGATATAAAAGGATCGTCGTGTGTGGATGCTCTCATCCAGTTTAAACGCAAAACATATATTACAATGTCAAAAAGAAAATTTCGTTTTCCAGCACGGTTGAAGATGAAATAGAACAAAATGTGATACGTCTTCAACACCATCCCTCCATAGCCGTCTGGGCAGGTAACAATGAAAATGAAGTGGCGCTCAGAGGCAACTGGTACGACACTCGGCCCTCTTTTGATAAATACAAAGCTGACTATATCAAACTGTATGTGGATACCATAAAACCTATCGTCGAAGACCTGGATCCGGGGAGACGTTACTTAGTTTCTAGTCCATCGAATGGACTGCAATCAGAAAGAGAAGGCTATATAGCCACCAATCCTTACGATCCTCATTATGGAGACACACACTATTATAACTACTTAGCAGATAACTGGAACATGATGACGTATCCAAAAACGAGGTTCGCGTCAGAGTATGGTTTCCAATCTCTACCTTCGCTCAAAACCATGAGAACTGCGACGAAAAATGAAGAAAATTTCAGTTTGCATAGTGAGTTTTCTAAACATAGGCAGCATAGCCCGAACGGTTATAGTTACATACAAACGCAAATGGAAAGTCGCATGAAATTGGAAGAAAATGACCCGAAGTATTTTGAAAAGTTCGTTTTTTATAGTCAGGTATTTACTTTATTATTTTTTTGTTAAAAAAATTAAGTTTAACTTTGCGAAAGAAGGAGTAAATGATGTCGTGACGTCTGACAGGCCCCCCAAGAAATTCTTTGAATGTGTTAAGATCAGGAAGATAATGATAAACTTTTCAGATATCCACCATGTGATGACCCATTATATCCTCAAAATAATTTGTAGATATCCCAAGCGATGGCGATAAAGGCTGAGACGGAATTGTACCGACAAGATCAAGCTAATTGGTACACCATGGGTGCTCTGTACTGGCAACTAAATGATGTGTGGCAAGCGCCCTCGTGGTCAGGGATCGGTAAGTTCTAACAACTATCACTTGATATCTCTTACAAAATTCAGAATGACGTAAAACAGAGCTACCATAACTTGATTATTCTGTGAATACCTGACAACCCGGTAAGTTTAATGGTAACAATTGCGATTGCTGAACATGAGATCTTGCCCCCTAGCAAAGGCGCGAACGATAAACGTAAACACTCTGTATTCTCCAATATATTTCCAACTTTAAACCCACGAGCATGAAGTTGAAAATTTATTAAAGATTACATAGCGTTTTCATGCGTTCCTGTCGCTAACGCTCAGAAGTCTTTAATAGATTTTGAACTTTATACACTAAAGTGTAAAGTTTAATATATATTATACCCTACTGAGCGTTTGCGTTTATCGTTTGTTACTCGATTCCCATATCGAGTGTTACTGGGTTTTTCTCCCAGGAATTCCTCAGTAGCTCCCAATGATCATGGATTGTTTCCGGTTGATATCCACCACATGGAACTAGAATATAACTTGCATTTAGATGTTTTAATAGGTTTTCTTTTTCTAAACCATTCAGGGATTATCAATGTGATGTTATTTTGTTTTCAGAATACGGAGGGAAATGGAAAATGTTGCATTATTTCGCAAAATCCTTCTTCGCGCCAGTTCTAGTGTCACCTCGCTTACTTTCAACCGATGAAATTGAAGTATACCTCATAAACGACAGATTTGTGCCAATAACCGATGCCAAAATCACTGTGGAATTTTATAACTGGGGTTCTGCGGCGCCAATCAGTACCAAACAATATTCTGCAGAAGTCCAACCATTGAGCTCAAAATTACAAGATAATATCAAAATCGATATTATGGACTATAAAAGAGAAGAAATATTTATCAAGTTTAGCTTGCAAGCATCGGGTGTAACGTCGCCACCAAATTATATCTTCCCAGCGCCTTTGAAGTCGATAGTGGGTTTGAGGAAACCGAACATTCAGGTTAGTTTTGTTGAGTAGCTGGCTTTTGTCTATGACTGCTCGTCTCCGTCTCAAGAGTTCCATCCCTGATTGTCATCAAAATCGGTTCAGCGGTTAAAGAGCAAACTCACATTCGCATATTTTATAGTACCCATTACGTAGGATTGAGAGGTATTTAATTCAGACCATGAAATCGTTATCACCTTATTTAATTTGTCATACTTATTGTGTTAAGTTTCATATAACTAAAGACATATAAGTTTCGTTTTTATAGAAGTCGAAAACAGTAGTTAGGCTCCATTTTATGTTTGCTGATGTTCTCTTCAGCAGAAAATGTATTGTCATTCTTGCAAATCACCTTTTGACGAGATAAATACGATAGACGTTAGCTTTTCTGAAGTGTTTATTAAGATTATATCTATTTTTTTACAGATAACAGTAGGAAATATCGTCATGAGACGGCGCAATACCAATCTAGAATATTCGATAAACATAAGAGTCGATACCGCAGTGTTGTTCCTATGGCTGGAAACTGATGTCGAAGGCCACTTCGAAGATAATGGACTCATCATTACAGAACCACAGAGCACCGTGATATTTGTATGTGAGAAACACGTTCCCACACAAACGTTACAGGAATCAATCAAGGTTCAATATTACTCCAACTGATGAAAAAAAAAAACAGATTTAGTATATTTAAAGTAATTTACAAGTGGCTCAATAAATAATTTAAGTCAAGGTGTTTTACGTTGTTTTAATTATTCTATTTTTTTTAATAAAGAAAGGGCATCAATGTATGGAACTTTGCTCCAACGCCCAATAGCTTTAAATCGTATATCCATGAAGAGAGTTTCAAGGGAAACCTTGGTTACTAACATCATTTTCGTCAATTCGTAGTCCATTCGGAGTTATAGGTGACTAGTGTGGCTCCAAAGTTAAGATTTAACATTTCTTAAACCGCATTTAAGAAATGTTAAATCTTAACTTTGGAGCCACACTAGTCACCTATAACTCCGAACGGACTACGAATTTAACTTTCATTTTATTTTAAACATAAATTTTATAAAAAACAATGTTTAACGGCTTACAATGACATTTGTATTCATAAAAGTTAATAAATCAACAAATTCACCGCATTTGGGCACCCTGTTGGCACTTCTCGTACACGCTGTTTAAACTTGTATTTTATTCTACCATTAGAGGTAGTGAACCACATAGAATCCATTTACATAGATAAAGGGTACAATAAAATAAAACATACGTGAAAAAAGCAAATTAATATATTATATGTTTTTAGTTAACAATGCGAATATGCGTGCTGTAATTACAAACTAATTATAAATACCTGCAATATAATATAGTACAATGATGCATCTAAATTAATCTTTGGACGATTCTTCACGAACTGGTAAGGGCTTTGCTGATATTCTTTTAAGTATCAATACTTTACAATTATTATTTTTTATATTATTTAATAATAGGTATAGTCTGTAGTATAGTCTATAGATTTATATTATTAAAAGTTGAAATGGGTAGCTAGAATTTCGGTGACAATAATAATGGTAACATTTTAATTAGATTTTTTAACACTGGATAAGTTAACTGGTTTCGTTTTTTTTGATAACAAAACTTTTTCACAAAAGAATTGTGGTATTACAAACTGGAATACTTAGTAACAGTTCCTATAAAGAGCTATTAAAAAAAAATTACACAACAATGTAGGAATGTCTAACAGTGATTAAGACAGAATTATAGCTACCCTCATATTGTATACATTTAAGTTATCTGACCGTCCAGGCGTATAAATAGCAGAGTTAATATCTTACAACCAACAGAAAACACTGCTAACGTTAAAACCATACAAAATATACAATGATTTGAGACCTAATTTATAGAAAACGTCTATTATAAACAGCTAATAAAATAAAGACCCTTACCTATACAAGGCCTTTAAAAAACTTATTGCAAACAGAGACTCGTCACGAGATAACGTCGAGAATTCTCAAAAAGCACCATTTTTTTAAATCAACGTCACATTTGACGCCTGTTTCACCACTTTTACTTAATTATAATTGATTTTCTCGTTTTTTAAATGTGAATAGGTATTTTGATTACAGTGTACAGTTTGGTTTCATGACTCATGCTGGCTCAAAGACTTTTACTTTGAAACGAGCACGTTCATCAGTTTTATTTCCAGGAACAAGTATAGTTATTCTTTTTTTTCTTTAATCAAAATGTTTCTTTTTTTTAGAAACCAAGTATTACAAAGATAACGTTCCTAAAATTTGTAACAAATATATTTGTTTTTAAACATTATACGCATTAACGCATGCAACGCGAATTTCAAATATTTTCTATGGAGAGAAAAAAGTACGTCACCGCAAGATGTTAAGAATGTATTGAAGAATTTGTAACGCTAGTAGGTAAGAACCTTGGTGGCTCCGTTGGTAAGAGCAGGTGACAAATTCAAATCCCGCTCTCGTTTCGAATTTTTCTTTCAATAAAAATCTTTATAATATAATTTTATAAATTAAAATTTACCAAATTATAATGAGATTTCTAAGGCAGTGGTGAAACACGCTCACATATAAAGCGTTCACAAGCTAAGCGTACATTGTGAAATTGCAACAATTTCATTGAACTTGGCCATTGCACTGTCGTGCAAATTTATTGAACGGAAGACATTTTATTTCAGCGGTTTTGTTGAGCATATCTTTTTTTTTATAAAATTCAATTATGTCGTGAATCAGCGCAATAAATATAACGACTAGGGAAGAGAAATTAATTTCAGTCACAATGATATAATATTTATAAGCTGGTTTTAAAATTATTCTATTCAACAATAGCAATTGTTATTGTTAGACCAAAATAACATATTACAAAAGTAAACCAGAATTAAATATGTAAATAAGTAAAATATTTAACTACGCTCTTCTGGTAAGAAATACTATCATTTTGCTAGTTTAGAGTATTTACAACTCAAGTATTCTATTTAATCGTTGTTGTAGTAAATATAAGTTAATACTTAGGTACTCCTAACACTATTTCTTCATAAACATACACAAATACATAAATGTATAATGTATTAAAAATCTGTGAATAAATACCTACTTACAGACTATTGCAGTTTCACTTTCAGAGTGGTCAATTATTTTGAACTGCATTGCAATGTTGTCATTGAAGAAAATGAGGCGGACGAAATATTAATAAATTAATAAATCAATAACTAAATAAAAATCATAATAGTATTAAGAACTTTGTTAAGTTGAACGTCACAATTTGTGGAAAATACTTAGTTTGCAATTTTTGACAAGAAATATTAATACAATACGTACAACACAAAGCCAGGAATACACATGAATAGAAAAGACAAAACATAGAAATAAAAATAATATGTATGGCTACATATTTATTTATGGCAAGCACGCAAAATACTGGGACGTTACATTTTCCAAATTTAAATTTCTACATGCGTTTTTTTTTTAATGTTGCCCTCAAAGTAACTCCTACATTGTGGGTGTGTTTACAAACATTAATTTACACTCACGTGCATAGACGAGATTGCGAGTGCGTATCGCGAGTATTAGTTATGGCCCAGTATACTACGAACTTACTCTGTTACCCGGTTTTTGATAGCATTTAGAATTTAATCAGTTGCTAAATCTTCCGTTACAATTGATCAATCAATTAAATAACGTGAGATTATTCGAGGACAGGGCTTTCAGAAAGCGGCGATTTGCCTTTGGCATTATGTATTAAAATACATACAAATAGTTTATACATATACTATAATAACAGCACATTTAACATCATGCAGTACTTAATTGTTCCTAGAGAGATTTTCATTAGCTTCTATTTGGCATTTGTATTGACACAGCTTGCAAACCGCCGCGTTCACATCAAATGTAAACGTCCTTTCAAAGTTATTTTACCACTGACTGCAGCAACCTAAAAGGAACTCATTGCTACGAGAATAGAGGTCAATGTAATCAGAATCTTGTTAGAGACAATAATTCAAGAGAAACTTTAGAGTCCTGCTCGTTTTTGTGCACAAATCTACGATCTGAACGCATGTACAATCGAAAAATTTTAATTATGACACATCATAAGATTATTTTTTTACAGACTCTCAAATACCATTAGTTTACCACATTAACGTAAACATAGATGTCCATGGTAACGACCTTGATTTTTGTTATTTTGACGGATTCAAACGATTTATTTTGCAAAATGGGTCATGATTCAAATTTGACAAGAGTACATGCGCGTATAGGCGTCTTTTCACTGACAAACGCGTTATTGCTCGTACGAATTACGATAAAAGGTGCTTTTACACGGAGCTCCAAAGACGTGTTTATACGCGCCGTAAATACGCTAATCCGAGTGCAAAATTTGGTGTGAACGCGGCCTCGGTGAGTGAATATCTGCGTGCGATGTTTGTCGGTAGTTAATAGTAATACATATAAAGTATATAAGTGTACAAATTAAATGGAACACCTTATTTGTACTGTCTTATTTTCCTACGTGGCTAAGTCGAAGCTTCTACGTGTGCTTATTAGCATTACACTGCACTGCTGTCAACTGTAGTGCCCATTGTTAAGTGCTCCTAATAGTTTTTATTTATTTCGGTGTCCATTTAATTTGTCCCGTAATATTTAAAATGAGTGTATGATATTCTTTTGACATTTGGTGTTCAACTGGGTGTAAAAAGATTCCCAAACTGCAATTTTAATTTAGTTTATTTTCTCCTGAATATCATTGAGTCAAAATAATTGATAGGGAACAATTTTTATTCATAGTATGAAATGTATCAACTGAATCGCGCGTATTGCACACGACAGACAGCTCACAAGAGGAGAGATATGGTTTTAATTTATCATTGCTTTAATTTCGTTTAAAAACGTACACTTTCAACTTCGATATCTTCATGCTGTCGAATAGAAAAGTTTTTGCAAGCAAATGACGGGTAGAATATCAAATTCTTGACATCACTAAGGGTCTTTTTACACCCATAATATTGCTTATATCAATTGACAAATGGGATGACCTCATTACAAGGTTAGTGGTCCATGCAAGCCCATCAGAAATAAGCACCGAACCTGAAAACAAACATCCATTTTTATTAAAGCAGCTATCAATATATTATAGAGAATATACAGATAGAGAAGAGAAGTGTAGATAATTAGTATACAGTTTCAATTCGGTGGGTTAAACAAATATTTTATAAAAAAGTACCTAATATATATACATTATTTTAATTGACATTCACCATAAGTACATACATAAATGCATATAGACTAGAGAGAGTAGCATAGAGTATATTAGATGAAGGAGTCCACAAATATGATAAACATATTTAAAGAGGAGCTTGGCCAAGAAACTAAAAAATATTTTGATCGGCTGGGTTTGTGTTGATAGTAAAATAGCTTTTGTTTCAAGATCATTAGAACTAATCTGATTAACAGGTGCTTCTTTTTGCTTGTTCATACAACATACATATTTGTAAAGATTGCATGCTATATATTTAAATTACATAATACAAAGCGTCTAAAAAGGTTTTAAACGTGCATAATATAGTAAATACTTACCACAGGAGACATACAAAGCAAGCATTAATCTTTTTTATTATTAACAAACAATTTATTTTAGTATTTTATAACTTGTAACACTTTTAACTACTAATGGTGCTTTAAAGATAAAAAAGTACGGTGCACAAATGGAAATAAAGTAAGCATTCACTTTAGCGACAGGATACACACCTTATCTTAAAAACATCCCAATAACGACCTAAATTTAACAAAACATCAGAGAAATTCATAAGTGGACAACATTACTAGACCACTTAATTATATCAAATTAACACATAATATAAGAAGTAATTAAGTATTTTGTGCTAAAGTATATTCAAGAAGAATTTAAATGAGAAATTTATGACACACTTTTATGCGGGGGCCACAACGGGAAATGCCGTTAAATATCGTGATAAAGGAATTTAACCGTCTTATCACAAGAAAGTTAAACATCTGTTGAACACTTGTCTAAAAGAACTGTCAACGTCAAAACGACATTTCACGTTGTTATAAAGGTCATTTTGCAGTTACACTTTTTTTTAGATAAGCATTCAACAGATGTTTACCTTTTTGTGGTAAGATGGTTAATGTTCGTATAAACGCCCATTATCGCGACAATAAACGGTATTACCCGTTTTTGTAGCCCCAGTTTTAAAGGGATATATGGTTGTACACACAATTTATATTATAAGGAACAGCTTAGCTGTAAATATTCTGTTGAACTTACTATCCTTTTTGAAGTAATAACTTATTTTATATAAGTATATTAGGCACAAATATTATCACTTCTAAGTATGGGCTAGGCCCAAAGGCTATTTAATTTAACTTGGCAAGTGAAGAAGTCCATACATAATATTATTAGGCACAATTTTCAAGGTTTTTTACATATTTTTTTTTAGAAATAAGTTCAACAGTATATTTTTATAACAACCACTCGTCAGTACGCAGTTGATTACAATTAATTGACAAAATCTCAAAATTCAAAATGGGGGTAGGTATGCATAACGCATTCAAAAATCTATAATCGAAGGAATCGGTCTTCATTCGATACACACATTGAATGAAAATGAATTTATACAAGAGTTCCGTCCACTATTGAACAAAAATTTGTTTTCTTCTTTGCTATTTAGATATTAAAGTTGAAAACAGAAGATCTATAACAGTCGAGAATATTTCGTTGATGAGATAAGAATGCATTATTTTTGGAATGGTACATTTTCTTCTCAATTTTGTTCCATCGTAGACGAGACGCATGACTGATTCCTCGAAGTAACCGGAGATTTACCTGACGCGGGAGTGGAGGGCCGCCCTCTCCTCGGACGGCGTGTCCCTCAGGAATGTAGAGGACAGGTTAAGGACTACCATGAGGCAGCACAGTAGCAGCGGGCCCAGGATGGCTCCCTCGGGCCCCAGGTAGAAGATGCCTCCCGCTATTGCGAGACCGGTGACGTAGGGGTGCCCGCCACTGGAAAAATGGCATAATATCGTTTTTTTAAAGGCGACATACGACTGGCGCAGTGATCGAGCTATCGGCTCATCGATCGTTCAGAGTTTAGCCGTTTGAGTACGTGAGTTTTACACCCACAACTTACGAGAATTCCTAGTAAAAATTTAAAAACGTTGTGTCCCATAGTTAAAAAAAAAAGGAAAAAAGATATAAACTAACGAAACATCTAAAACTACATGAGGCTACACATTATCAGTACTTTTTCGCCAACCTTGACCTCGAGGTGAATCTATCTATATTCTATATATATATATATATATATAAAAGGAGAACTGAAATGAATGAGAATGTGAAATTTTGCACACGGCTTCCTATTATAATGTAGGGGAGCACTAAGAAGGGGTTTTTGGAAATTTAACCTTTAAGGGGGTGAAAAGGGGGAATTAGGAAAGTACGTAACCCACGCGGACGAAGTCGCGGGCAAAAACCGTACAGTTATAAAAAAAAATATCAGCACGAAGTATTTAATACTAAACTTACTCTTTAATCTCGGCGTAGACAGCAGCGTCGAGGAAGGCTATTGGCGCTGCCTGAGCTATGGGCAGTAGGAGCGCCGCCATCGGCCGGCCCTGTAGCCATACGTCCAGTGCCGCGGGTATGCCCGCTAGGTACGGACCGAGGAACGGAGCCGCGCCTAACACCGCCGCTAATACTGCAACAATGCTTGCAAACTTAGCATAATAACTTTTCAAATTCTTCTTATCGTATGGTTGATGAACAACCTGGTGTCAGAGTTTAAGCCGCCCGTAGGCCTCTGACATGGCTTCACACACCGTTGAAAAATCTCAGGTGTGCTGGTTTCCTCACGATGTTTTCCTTCACCGTTTTTAGCAAGTGATAATTAATTTATAATACGCACATGAATTCTAAAAGACATTGGTGCGTGCCGGGGTTCGAACCTGCAACCTCTGACTTGGCAGTCCAACGGTCGTACCACTCGGCTATCACTGCTAAATAAAGAACTTTTCAAATAAAGAATAGCTTTCGATTATTTTACGGTACCTACCTATCACTGCTTCCATAATCTATTATGGATTTGACTGGATCTCTATTTAAATATTTGCATTATTGTATAATATCAACAATTAGTTGGATCATGCGTCAGGTAGAAAACAGAACACACGCATAAATACAGTGTAACATTAGCTGGAGATAATACCCACGCAGGTCAATTGAAACGATAAATGGTGAAATAATATTTATTATTATTACACTACATATGATCTAAAACAATTACGTCTTCTTTTTCTTTACATCATTTTGCCTCGGCGGCCGCAACTGTGCATACACGTATTTGTAGAAATCTAAAGCCTTTTGCTTGTCGTAAGCGGCATTGTTCCTACATTGCGAACCGACGCAGCGGTTAATGTATTCTTCAGGTGGGGACTTCGGTTCCTCCGCGGGTCTTTTACGTGACGAACTTGTACCTCGAAGCGTCTCGACAAAATCTTTAGAGGAATCGAACACAACTTTGATAGCGGTTCTGTTGGTCATGTTCAAGTGTGTGTCTTTGAGCAGGTCATCCTTGTCCACTGCTGTCATGGCTGCGCTTGCGTCACCGTTCGGCGAGTTGGCTTGACGTATCAAGTAGAATGTGGGAGCTGGCTCCGTGACGTCCTCGACTGTCGTCACTTCACTGTTATGCTTGTCACTGTACAACAGACACATCACTTGCGTGTCGAGACTCAGTTGACACATATCACTCTCTTGTAAAATCTTCACTACGTCGAGAGGTAGCGAACACGGGGCGAATAAACATGTATTATTATTCGAAGTGTCCAAAATCATGTTGTTGAGTTCATTATTGGTGTTTAGAAATGCAATGTTTCTGCATATACAGTCCATTTTGTTGTTGGTAATAGTGACTGTTGTTCCGGCAGTTTTGCAACTAGTGTAGTCCAAGGTTATGGAGTGTGGTTCAACGTTATCAATACTGTTCCGTATGAAGTTGAATTGTTTTCTATTGCTTCTTTTTCTGAGACATTTAACACTGCTGAGGGAGTTGGTTTTAAGTTTAGTTATCTCATTTTGAGTTATATACGTGTTTACAGACTTAAGTATCAGTCCATTTGCGTATATTTCTTTGAATTTGTTGCCAGTGATGTATAAATTATCTGCCGTAATGTTTATTGCACCGCTCGTTATATCGTTAAAGGTACTTTCTAATATAGTTGCCAATGTGGTCTGTACTGTGATTCCTTTGAGTTCTAAGTTGTCAATTCTACTGTTTGTGATAGTAAATACGGCATCGTTGCCCATAATCGCCTCTATGGCTTGATTACGAACGTCTGATATGGTAACGTTATCAAATTCAATACTTTTTATACCAGAGACATTATAAATTGCTTTAGTGCTTATAGAGTTTATTTTACTGTTAGTAACTCGAATTTTTTTCAACGTTGCGGATCCTAGGCATTTTAGTTCTGTGGGAGTGCTTGGGGACTTAAAAGTATTTCTTGGTAAGGAGATAACTTCCTTGACATTGTCTATGGTGACTTCAGGCGGAGTTTGGAGCAGAGAGGTGGGTGCCAGAGACACGAATTCGAGTCTGTCACAATCTCTGACGGTAAATCGTTGGAGCTGAGAAGATCTCTGTAGTAGTGGACAGTCGAGGACCACTCGTAGATCTCTGCAGTTTTGAACAGTAAGGCTCGTTATGTGGTCGGTGTAGTAATCCTTCAGGTGAATTATGAAGTCCTAGAACAAAATTGTTGGATTAGGTCTTTGAAATTACCAACAAATAACTTATTTTTATGCAGAAAAGTAAGTAGGAGTATTTAGTGACCCTTTATAATTCATATTTTATGATCACACGACGAAATACCACAAGTAGAAAACATTAAAAAATACTTTAAATTAAATTCAAAAGAAATAATTACTTACATTGCTTCTGACGCTACAACTGTAAACCAGTTCATTGGGTACGTTATTAACGCAGGCCCACTCCGGGTCTTGGCAGCTCGTAAAGTTAATCCTGACACTCAACGCAGATTGAAGCACCACAGCGAACAACACAATGTTCCCGGGGGCCATCACAAACACATGTTTTCCGTCACAGTCACCGATTTGCACAAAAAGGCACGCGCAGTAAAAATACACGTACACGAGTGAACATCATCCCGAGATAATTCTCCGCTAACATGACGTACACTGAATTTTATCAGAAAGTTTATTGACTTGATTGACTCTTTTTTTATAATTATCAATATTACTACATCAATGCTCTGAAGAAAAAATATTTGTATAAAGGTTAGTGTTGAATTTTTGCGAGATGTAATAGATTAAAATGGTAACATCATTGACCTATTTTATTTGGATACTGGCAGTCAGACGGACTGACTTTTCTGACAAATTAATTTGTAGCCATATTAGTACATAACGAGAATCAGTAATTAAATGCGTGTGAGTTTTATCGCGACATTTGTAACTGTATACTAAGGTCACGTTTGTTCATACGCACCTAAAATTAAATTGCGCATTGTCCTTGGTTTTTAGATAACAAGGACATAACAATAAAGATCATGTTTTTATGGGAACTCGACACTTTCAGGGCTCTTGGTTATATAATTTTTTGTAGCCTATTTTGTGTTGGTCGCGGGACTCACGAATTACCGTGGCCCCGGTATGTAAAGGGTTATTGAAGGACACCGTGGATTTTAGTCAGTACGAGTCTGACAGTCACTCCCGCTCTGCACTGGGTGGGAGGACTCATTGATGATTTTACCACGATGAAAAAAAGCCTATTTTGTGTACTGCTCGGCAAAGGCCTTCCCATCTTCTTTCCAAACCTCTCTATTTTAAGACAAATTCTGACCATGAGTAAAAATAGCCAGGCTGAAGTGGCAGCGGGCGGGCCATGTTGAACGAATGCACCCGGAGGAGTGGGCAAAGATTGTCACTCACTGGACGTCTGAGGGACGACATCGCTATCGAAGTCGAACGCGAAGGAGGTGGTGACCTCACCCCCACCTCTGACCTCACTGATTGACGATCATGTTGGTGAGGCAAACGTGGCCAGATTATACTAACAAAAAAGTTTGTGTCTCTCTATGGTCATAGCCTTGAATATTGATGATATGCGATTGTCCTTACGAAATATTAACTATACCGCCTCTTCGTATTCTCATCACGTCGTAAGTTTTTGACACATAAGGAAAACCATAGTAAAAAATTAAGTTGCAAAACATTTTTATCTCTGTTGGCATTATAAATTATTAATACTAATAAATCGAGGTTAATATATTTAATTAGATGGCACCACATTGATAAACTTCAATATAAAAAGTTCAATGTTAATAAAATATGAGAACTAAGACAAAACATTTGCAGCAAAATATTTTGACTCTAAAACAGCTCCGCACATTCCACCCCAGCACATCAACCTACCCCAATCTGTCTATGCCCAGGCACAGGAACTTTCTGCATCGTCACTACATAGTATAAAACAAAGTCCTATGTATGCTTTTATCTTTAAAACTACGCTACGGATTTTGAAGCGGTTTTTTTAATAGATTCGGTGATTCAAGAGGAAGTTTTATATGTATATAACATCCTAACTAATATTATAAATGCGAAAGTAACTCTGTCTGTCTGTCTTTCTGTCTGTCTGTCTGTCTGTCTGTCTGTCTGTCTTTTCTTCACGCCTAAACTACTGAACCGATTTGTGTGAAATTTGGTACAGACATAGTTTGGAACTTGAGAAAGGACATAGGATAGTTTTTATTACAAAAAAATAAAAATAAAAAATAAAATGTATGAAATGCTCTAACGGAGTATAGATAATTCCTTAAACTCTTAATAGATGGCGGTGATCGTTCAATGGTGTCGATCGTTACACGAGTTGTCACTATGGATTGATAGATGGCGTTGGAACCAAAATTGTACTTATTGTCGGTTGTATGATAGTTTATGTGGACTGGTCCTGTTTCGTAAATTTTAAATTGTTCCGTTGTATAATTGGTGTTCCTGTGATGCTTATGAGAAACTATATAACTAGATCCACCAAGACTATATAACGGCATACGGTTACAAATAACCTATTTAGGACGGAATGTCATTAAAGCCGTTATTATGACTGGGATGGCAAAAGGCGAAACTTTTATTATTCCCCGTATTCCCATCATTCCAACTGATTTGCCATTCCAATTCAAAAGAGTTCAGTTTCCGCTGTAAACTGCGTTTGCAATGACCATAAATAAAGCCCAAGGGCAAACGCTAAAAGTTGCGGGGGTACATCTTGAAAAAGACTGTTTCTCCCATGGACAACTCTACGTTGCGTGCTCAAGAGTGTCGAAACCACAAAACCTTTATATTTTTGCAAAGGATGGCTAAACTAAAAACGTGGTAAACAGAAATGTCTTGGTGTAAGAAACTTTCATAATCTCTAAAACCTAAAATAATAGAAAATTTGTCAAGGGAGAAACAGTCTTTTTTCGTTTTGGACTGAAATGTCAAATCAGTAGAATGATGAGAAAATAAGGGAAAAATAACATTTTCGCCTTTTTCGATCGGCAAAACGGCTTTAATGCCCTAAATGAGTATACATCTCTTAAATTCAAACGCAGAGCTCATTATGTTGATTTTTGAAGAGTTCCCTAGAATATCCCGCGAGATCGGGAACTATGTGGGTGTCGGGGTACTTCGCGAGGTGTCGGTGTTTTTGAGGTGAAACACAGTTTACGGGAAACACTGTTTATTACTTCACACTCGAATGTTCTTAAAGACTAAAATGTTACGAAATGTTGGATGAAATGTTTTGAATACACCCGGCTAACGCGGTAGACGAAAGTGCACTAAAAATATAATAATATAATTTCACTTATTCTAAGTAATAATTAATTAGGTCAACGCGCTACGCCGATATTGCAATCTAAGGTGTTCGGTAAAAACACCGAACAGTGGGTAAAACCAAAAATCTGCTGGAAGTCACTATTCCACGCGAACGAAGTCGCGGGCAAAAGCTAGTGCATAATATAGTAGAGATTGCATCCGTGCGGAGCTGGGGCGGGTCGCATGTTTGTGATAAAGTTGAAAATCAATTCAAAAAATATTTGGGTAAGTTGATAATTATGCTGGTTGTGTGTCTTTACATCAATAAAACTGGCTTTTGCCTGCGCCCTCCTTCAAAAGTAGCGTAGCCTCTAGCTCTCAAGTTATCTGTCCACTATCCTTTGTGGACTGGTACCATTGCCGCATATGTACCATTGGTGTTGCAAGTGTGAAATAAATAGTTACTCGTTCATTTATGTACCAAAACTAGCTGTTGCCAACAGATTTGTCTGCTACAACTCGAAAATTGTCCCACGGGAACATCAAATTGGGATAAAAATGTCTCTATCTCCCTATCTATCCTACATGTTAATCCAGGTTGTAAATTATCTGTTTACCCATACAAATTACCGAATTCTTCAATAGATTAAAAAAAATCGCATTCAATTTTTTAAATATTTGTTGGGATAAGTTCGAATGTGTTGGTCTTACCTGATGGTAGGTACACAACTTTAGCCCCAAACAGGTTGTGTACGAGCCACGTCCATAGACCGTAGAACAACGCCATCTTGAATGATGCTCTGAACACCTGGAAGCAATAAAGACATTGATCATTTTATAGTGATCAGCCTCAATTCCGAAGAATCCTACTTGGATGGGCAGCGTTTGGGAAGCTACGTGATATCTTCTCATCGAGAATCCCACAAGGTCTCAAGACAAGGGTGTTTAACCAGTGTGTGTTACCAGTAATGACATATAGCTCTGAAACGTGGTCTTTGACTGCTGGCCTTTTAGAGAGACTAAGAGTCACTCAACGAGCAATGGAAAGAGCTATGCTCGGAGTTTCTTAGAAGACGCAGCGTAGGCAGGCCTCCCACTAGGTGGACCGACGACATCGTGAGAGTCGCGGGCAACCGATGGATGCAAGTGGAGAATTGTCGTTCAGCGTGGCGGTCTAAGGGGGAGGCCCGTGTTCAGCAGAGGACGTCTTACGCGCCCGTCTTTCACATAAGCGAGTAGAAGTAGTAGCAATCAATGTTTTATTTAAGATGGGTTTGCCTTTGACTCTAGGTCCGAGGTGACAAAGTCTACGATGGAATGAGCTTACTCAAAAGAGTCCTGTACACTCTAACTTTGAAGAAACTCGGGTTGTATGCGTTCGGAAACACGGTCGCAGGTAGTGAGTTCCACTGTTTTGCCGTGCGTTGCATTTGTGGAATAGCAACTAGATATTACCACCCATACCTTTGCATTACTTCTAGATGTCTGATGATAAAAGGGAGCCGTATGGTCTATAGTAGAACTATAAACCCACGGCTACAATGAGTCCTCCCTGAGGCGCGGGGGGTACGACTACAAAAGGAGACCGAGGGAGGACTTTTTAAAGCGGTGGGCCTATAGAGTTCACTCTTTAGTTAAGTGTAATAACTTTTTTTGCAAGATCTACGCACGGTGCGAAGTTTTTTTTTTTTTAGTTTTCTGCACACTCTTTGACTCACTTTCGAAAACTTTGTTTTTGAATACGAGATTTATAACATTGTTTCATGCGCAGTTTTTGTTATCAAATTGGAATAGAAAGAGTCCAAAATTAGATAACCTCATTGCTATCAAAATTAAAACAAAAAAAAATGCGTCTCTAAACTTATCTTAGGTTTTTTTTAATGGCATCTCGCTGGTCAACAAGGAGGTTGTGGGACAGTCCTGTGTTGTGCCTTGAGTCTATGGCCTTAATGTCTTAGTAAGGGTTGTTTTTTTGGTACAATCGAGAAAGTTGAATCATGACCCACCATAAGCTTATTTACTTTCAGACATTCAAATACAATTAAGTCCACATTCGCGTAAACATACATATCTATGGTAACGACCTTGATCTTTGTTATTTTTACGGATTCAAACGATTTATTGTCAAAATGGCTCATGATTCAACTTTGCCAACTGTACATGGCATATGAAAAGAACATTAAATGTTTCAGGGTAAAAAAAAAACAAAGCCTGTAATCAGCTTATTCGAAATGAATGCTTCGTGTTCCGCGTTGTCACAGGATATATAATGGTACTACGTACAAAAGGAGCACTTCGCAATTACAAATCTTGAGCCTTTGGATTTGATATCCACGAGGTTTGAAGAGATCAAAATTTCTTACTCAGAAAAAGAATCAATCAGATTTTAAACATCTATCAAGTTATATTTATATACTAGCCTTTGCCAGCGGCTTTGCCCGCTCCTAACCCCCCCCCGCTTATAGCCTATGTCACTCAGGACCAATACAGCTTTCTACTTGTAAAAGAATTTTCAAAATTGGTTGAGCAGTTCTTGACATTATCCCCTACATACAAACAAAAAAAAATACCTCTTTATAATATTATAATATATATACTGACATAAGGTTGAAATAAAGGTTAAATGCATTGTTTCTTCATCTTTGAAAGTTTTAGTTCCAAGTGATTTGTTTCTAATATCTTACCTGATTGATAGCCACTGAGAGAGCGATGCCGAGTCTCGGTCCGAAGTTAGGTTGCACCTGAGTGATCACTTCCACTGGTTTGTACAGCGCGTTGCTGGAAGCCAGTAGATAGAACAGCGTCGTGAAGAACACCACCTGATGGAAACGTTCAAAATTTATAATAAGATCTCTCATCTCAAAGTTATTAGAGCTCGTGGAGCTCGTGGCTAAATAATTACAGCCGCACAGGCCGATTTTCCGGGGTAAGCCGCGCTTGCCGAGCTTGGTCTGTGAATGGGTGACCATCTGTCATAGTGAGATTCCTCCGTGCCTCGGAAAGCACGTAAAGCCGTTGGTCCCGGCTGTCATTTGTTGATCTTTGACATAGTTATTGTTAGTCAGAAGCTCTAAAGTCTGACAACCGGTCTTACCATAAGGTATCGTATTACCCAGTAACTGGGTTGTTGAGGTCCGATAGGCAGTCGCTCCATGTAAAATACTGATATCCAGCTGCATCCGGTTTGACTGGAAGCCGACCCCAATATAGTTGGGAAAAGGCTAGGCAGATGATGATCTCATACTTTTTACTAACATAGGCTTAAGTTTCTATATACTAACACAATTTTGTTTTATAATATTATATATGTTATTTTGTAAGGTATATATCTATGGGCCAAAGTAGCCTGAAAATAAATAAATAATAATAATAATAATAGTTATTAGGGCAATCAACACACACCGGCAACACAACACAAAAAAGAGATCGCATTTTGTCAAAGATTCCACTTTTTCAACACGTGGTTTCATCTTTTAGGTTCCTACCCTAATTTAATAATATTTTGCCAGTGTGTGTATTTAAATAATAAATAAATATTCCACAACTATCACACAACGCTATCTAGTCCCAAGCTAAGCAGAGCTTGTGTTATGGGTACTAGACAACTGATAAATATACTTATATATTTCTAAATACATACATATTATAGATAATTTACACCCAGACACAGAACAAATGATCGTGCTCATCACACAAACATTTGTCCTGGGTAGGAATCGAACCCACGACCTCCGGCATAGCAGTTAGGGTTAATAAGCTAACCATGTCAGTGCCCGATGGGGTTGCCCTAGCAAAAATAAACGAATTTTGTTTCTGTTTTTAATCCCTTAGGAATTTCTAAATATTTAATCTTAGTACCTCACCACCGTTATAACGAACTCGTGTGCAAAATTGTGCGTTTCTAAAACTCTTTTGGTAAGACAGTGCATTTTGTCTATTTTATGTAAATTTGAGACTTATTAAGTAGATTGTGATTTCATTATTTTTAATTAAAAAATAAACGCGGGACCCTTGTCGTCAAGGGTTGTTGTCAAGGGACCATCAGATTTGACCAACTTACAACGACCCTGTTTTTTTTAGCGGCGTGTGCACTTTTTTTGGAATGGGTAAAAAATGTTAAACTCGCGCTAGGACACGTGTCCTGATCGAAAATTCGTAAGACGGCGCAGGGCGCTTGCGCGAATGTTCGTGTGTATTTATTACTATTCAAGTTTTCACTTCTGCCGGCACTCCCAGAGTGCAACCCGTCGTTTTTAGGGTTCCGTAGTTAACTAGGAACCCTTATAGTTTCGCCATGTCTGTCTGTCTGTCTGTCTGTCCGTCCTCGCTTAATCTCTGTGACCGTTAGCACTAGAAAGCTGAAATTTGGTACCAATATGTATATCAATCACGCCGACAAAGTGCAAAAATAAAAATTGGAAAAAAATGTTTTTTTAGGGTAGCCCCCCTATATGTAAAATAGAAAGTGATTTTTTTTTTAATTTCAACCCTAACGTGTGATATATCGTTGGATAGGTATTTAAAAATGAATAGGGGTTTACTAAGATTATTTTTTGATGATGTCAATAGTTTCGGAAATAATCGCTCCTAAAGTCAAAAACAATGTGTCCCCCCCCCTCTAACTTTTGAACCATAAGTTTAGAAAATATGAAAAAAATCTGGAAAGTAGAACTTTATAAGGACTTTCTAGGAAAATTATTTTGAACTTGATGGAAAGAACAGTTTTTGTGCAAAAAAAACAAGAAGGTGGTACAAAATTCCTGGACTAAGTTTGTAGTATAATCAATTTATTTAAGTTTAAAAAAAGGCTATTTGTTAACACTTATTGTAACGGACGGGAAACTACGGAACCCTACACTGAGCGTGGCCTGACACGCTCTTGGCCGGTTTTTTTATTCTACGGCCAGGGTAATCGCTTAAGAAGACATTCCCGGGAGTATAGTTCAATTTTACTATATAAACGCACTAGTGACTACACGCGCTATTTTCCTTATGTTAAGCTAATTTGATATCTTACCAAGTTGATGAACATGTTGATAATCGCACTCCCGCCGCACAGTAGCAGCGACGTGAACGCACCGAGCGACCCCGCCAACAGCGACACGTTGCTGGCCAGCGGGGCCCAGATGCTCGTAGCTATGGCGCTTAAAGTACCCACGTTTGCTTGCAGCCATGCCACTATGCCGGAGTAGTCGAACATACCTAGCAAAGAAGAATAATAGGTTAAAAAGAGAACTATTCAAAGGTCATAAATTCTAGGGTCATGAACGTTTGAAGAATTTAATCGTATAAGTAGCCGGGGGAAGTTCGGAGGGGAAAATAGTTAAGTGTGAATTGTAAATTGCGAAACATAGTTTTCATCACTATAGCAAAGATCTTGAAGGAAATTCGTTACCCACTAAAATAAGTTCGAAACATTTCAGTGTTCCAACAAATACAACATGGCATTTTAGGCTTTGTCAAAACAAAGCCAAAAATGCCATATTGTGTTTTTATCTTACCAAAAACACTAATGGCTGTTTTACATTACTTTAATACTCTTGTTACTTACCGGGAGTATTAGATACATCGTTGACGAGACTATCCCACGAGTCCTGTATAGCTGAGCCATCGACTTGCGGCCCCACAGTGGACGCGAAGTGGCCCGACACCCAGCTCTGGTACACTCGGTCCCACAACTCTAACAGTTGTTGTTCCACGCGCAATATCTTGTCTGGATCTCCTTCTTTAAGGATGCTTTTTACCTGTATTTTATACAAAAAATGATTAATAACAAGAAGACTTTATTACATCGTGATTACAGCGTGGTGTAGGATGTCGGATGATTTATTTCAGACCCTAAAGGAAGTTAATATAAAGTTAATTTTCATGCGAAACTTTATTTCAAGGAGAGTATAAATCGATGTCTCAAAGAACTATTTAAGATGAGAATGAGATAAGCAGTATAGTATATTTGCATGATCAACAACTAATCCGTGCTTTTCTCTCAACCTGTATACGCTATGTGCGAAGTCGGTGATGGGGACTATCAAAACGATCGCAGCGCGCGATGTGACAAAGATGTGAACTAACTGGGGACACTCGCAGAGTGATGTACGACGTGTGTTTTAGGTTTTATCTAATTGTTTTTTTTTAAACCAATTTTTGTTTATCAAAATAATATCAATCAATGGTCCCCAATAATGTGATCAGTAGGTGGGGATGTAATCGCGCACACAGCGTATACTGTAAAGTTTTTATCAAATGGACACTTACAATTTGATCAAGCTTTATAATATCCGTATGGAGGCAGAAAAAGGAAACAATGTAAATTAAAAACAAACATTCGCCTGTTTAAAATATTGTGGTATGTCTGGGGACTTATTTGCTGTAATATAAAATTGTGCTGGGTGCTTTCAGGAGCGATATTAAGAAAGTAGCTGGGGAGTTAGTGAATGCCACGTCGCGCTAGACTAACATAGTCTAGGACGTCACTATCACAAATTGGAAACCTGTGTCCTAGCAGTTGATACATTAATGCTAAAATGCAAAATACAGGGCAACTAGCATTTAGACACACCATCAGTTTGATCTCGACATTGAACTATACTAAACCCAGTAGATACTAACCGCAGTTGAGATTCCTTCCCTTCCATAAGTGTAAGCGTTATCAATGAGCGAGTCGAGTTTCTCCTCCCAGCCGTCGGGGAGGTACGCGTGCAACTCACTGTTCTGAACGTAAGTACTGTTCAAGAGACTGCCACTCAGCTGGACCACTACTATTGCTTCTGAGTATATCTGCAATGAAAAAGAATTTCTTATAGTGAAATGAGATATCATAATGTATTAAAATCTCGGGTTGTGTTTGTACTAGCTTAACTTCAAAAGCAACAAATAAATTATGGTTTTTGATAATTATAAATTATGGTTGATTACAGCTTGAAATTAAGGCTGTTTTGGACCCGATAAGCGCAGTTTTAAGAAAATTGGATCCGTGTGAAGCCGTGCCATATCAGCAGCGGTAGAAGTGATATAAAGATAGGCCTTTAAAAAATAGGTCAGCAGAACTGACGTCAACACAACTACTCAAATCTGTCAAGTTTGCCCGATCAAATATGAACGCTCTTTCGTGGTAAAGTGGAAATTTTACGGATTGGGGTAGGTTGGTTTGTTGGCGTCTGTACAGGCAATTATAGTATGAAGTTGCGTTGTGGAAAAGAATCACATTTTTATTGATTGTGTTACGTAGATATAAAGCTATTTTAATATTTACCGTGTCGTTGAAACATTTTAAGATGCTTATCGTAATTCTGAGCTAAAAGCACTTTTAGACTTCGTGATTAGAATCATTAACCCCATTAACTTTTAGTGTAAAAGGTCAAGCTACGCTAGAAAACACTTACTATTGGGCACGAAATAAAATCCTATGGACAAATAATGGAATACTTTCTGATCACAGTTACTAGTTACCACCATAATTTACCTCATTGTCAACCAATTTAGTGTCTCTTATGTCTTTGTAATAAGGTATTCAAACACGCGTTCTTGAAATGCAACATCATTATCAATTTCAATTTCATGGGTTAATTAATGATGTTTCCACTTAAGCAAATATAATTGTTATGTCCGTATGAAGCATGTGAAGTTTTTTATAAAGTCTCACAATGTTTTTTGAAATGCATAACTTAACATGTATTATTTGAGAACATACATGTATTCTCATTTTATGGAAAGCGAATTGCAATAGCAAAATATATACACCTAATGTTCAATATCGTAGACATTGTGTCTGCCACTTCTGACCTTCTTTTTTATCGTGGTAAAATCATCAAATGAGTCCTCCCACCCAGGGCAGAGCGGGAGGTACTGTCAGACTCGTACTGACTAAAATCCAAGGTGTCCTTCAATAGATAGCCCTTTACGTTTCGGGGTCACGGTTATTCGTACACTCCCGCGACCGTCACTTCTGACCTAGACTAGAATCAAGAGCATACTTTCAAAAGAAAATAAAAAAAACATGTTACCTGTATAAATATGAAGACAATAGCGACAGTCAGGAACAGGATGAGTCCCACGATGACGATGCAGCTGGACACCGTGTCTACAGAGCTGTAAGCCATGTCCCTGAAGCTGGCATTGCAGAACGACGCCATCTTGCCGAGACCGCGGACGTGTACTGGGAGTAATGCTGATTGCCTGTTAAATAGTATGTTTATAATTATCAATATTGCCTGAATTCAGGGCATTGTAGGCTGATATTTCTGTAATAGTTTTAATTATGTTTAATTATGTAATTATGCCTTTCAGGCAACCAAGGCTTTCTTGGAGTGGGATATCATCATCAAAAGATTCCCCGTGCTTTGGGTGGAGTGTAAGGAAATTCATGACTAACTAAAATCCACCCTGTCCCTTTAGTTGCTCGTTGTGCGTTCCAGGGCTGGGGTTACCTCTTAAGAACGCACCTCCCTTAAGGGCCCTTTCACGACTTTAGACTAAGCGGTGAGCGTTGATAAGACATTAGTTACTTGTAAGTACGCGAATTCATCACTGGCGGCGTCTCGTGGCGTGTGACAAACATTTCGAAACATTTTATCTTACGGCTCACCGCCCCGCGCTAAGTCACCGCTCACAGCGGGAAAATCGTCGTAACCTAATCTTATCGCTAGAAATTAATTTTTATTTGTCATAGTTATATTTCTTACCTAGTTCTCCACCAGATCTTCACATGTCCCATGACATTATTATAATGGTTCTCAAAAAACAGCCAAACACCAAAGTAGTTCAACAGCCTCTTCATCACATGGATGGCCAAGAAGAACAAAGTCACTGGTAGCAACCAGATATGCTTCCATACTAGCATGCACAGGCATCCGAAGAACAGAAGCTTGAAGTACAAAGCTGTTTCTTCATCATTGTCAAAGTTATTCTTCATATAGTTCTCGTCAAGCGACCTTTGCTTGAACGCAGCTAAAAATCGAGTATCGCATTTGATTTTCGGATTCGATAAAGGTAACGCGGACAACGTTCTCGTTTTGAATAAAATTTTGGGGTGTCGTGGGGAGCTTTGGATGGGTTCATTGGCGCCCCAGCTACCCCTTTTCACGATCGTTTCGGGGGTGACGGGGGATGGAGTGTCTTTTTCTGGGGTACTTTCTTGTTCACTGGATTCTATGTGAGTTTCCTCATCAGGTTTATCTTCTATCTTTTTGTCAGTTTCTTGCTCATTTGTAATAGCTTTATGTAAAGCTACTATCATTGAAGCTTCTGGATCTGTAAAGTAATTTACAATAATACTGATTAAAACTGTATTCATATAAAATCCTTTAGCATAGCATAATCAGCCTATAATGTTCCTGATGGGATACAGGCCTCCTATCTAACATAGGGAAATGGCTATTAACTATGCAGGCCTAGTGCAGGTTATGATGTTTAATAGTGTAAAGAGCAGTAGTGATGATTTAAATATACATTCAGTCAAAAAAGTATCGGGAATGGATGATTTGTTTATGGTTCCAAATTCTACTTTTTTTTTTTTATAGTTGTTAGATTGGCTTGACGGGGCCTGTAGAGGGCCAAAGCCTGCCGGGGTCGCGGGACTTACCCATTACCGTGACCCCGGTACGTAAAGGGCTTGTGAAGGACACCGTGGATTTTAGTCAGTACAAGTCTGACAGTAATGGGTGGGAGGACTCATTTGATGATTTTACCACGCAAAAAAAAAAGTTGTTAGATTGGCACAACTGTTTTACCATTTTGGCGCGAAGTTTGAGTTGCATCTGTTATTTATATTAAATACAGTGCTGGTTTTAGTAATATCATATATAGTGTGTATTGCGAATTTCATAATGGACAAAAATATCGAACAAAGAGTTTGTCTTAAATTTTGCATCGCCAATGGAATTTCGTGTTCGGAGTCACTGAAAATGTTACAAAAACTCGTGCTTTGTGGTTCAAAGCGTTCAAAAGCGGTCGAGATGTGATGGAAGATTTGCCTCGCTCTGGTAGGCCGTCAACGTCTGCAACTGAAGTTAACATCGCAAAAGTGAAGAAAACAGTGACTGAAAATCCCATTCAACTCTGAGAGAGATAGCCGCCGAACTTTCTATATCTCATCTGTCGATCCGTACCATTTTAACTAATCATTTGGGTATGAAACATGTTGCTGCTTGGCTAGTCCCAAAATATCTGAATTTTCTCCAAAAACTCAATCGCATGAAAGTCGCTGAGGACATGCTAGAACGAGTCAGTTCGGACCCAACATTCATGAAACGCATTGTTACTGGTGACGAGACGTGGGTTTACGAGTTTGACATGCAAACTAGTCAACAAGCTTCGGAGTGGCGCCTTCCAACTGAACCGAAACCGAAAAAACCACGCCAAAGTCGATCAAAAGTCAAAGTCATGTTGACTGTTTTCTTTGACTATCGCGGTGTTGTGCACTCTGAATTCTTACCGGAAGGTCTAACGGTAAATAAAGAATATTATTTGAGCGTTATGCGGCGTTTAAGAGAGCAAATTCGACGAAAAAGGCCAGGTTTGTGGAAAGAAAATTCTTGGATTTTGCACCACGACAATGCGCCTTCGCACAAGGCTATCATTGTGAACGAATTTTTGACCAAACACTCAACAAATACCATCCAGCAACCACCATATTCACCAGATATGGCTCCTACTGACTTTTTTCTTTTTCCTAAACTCAAATTACCAGTTCGTGGCACCCGTTTTCAATCGATAGAAGACATAAAGGAGAATTCGCGGCGAGAACTGAACTCAATTCCGGAAGCAGCGTTTAAAAAATGTTTTGATGAATGGATTATTCGTTGGCGCAAGTGTATCGTTTCTAAAGGAGCATACTTTGAAGGTGATAAAATAAATTTGGATGAATAACAGACATTTTGTGTACTATTGATCTTTTCCCGGTACTTTCTTGACAGAGTAGTAAGTCGTCTGTCAGGTTATTACCAGTGGGCCTCTGTCATTTCTATAGACCTTTCCAAAATATTACAGCAGTGGACTGCGATGGGCTCAGTATATTGAATAAATAGTTTTCATAAAAAATTAAGGTCTAATTTATTCTTACTAAAAATCAATCAATTCTAACCAAATTTTTAATACTAATTCTATTTTTATTAAGTATTTCAGACATAGAAACTTACCTTTCTCCAACATCTTCTTATGAACATCGACCACCTCTAAAGCAAAGCCAGTGACACAGATTGCTTGAAGGAACACAAAGGTGTACACTTGCAGGGACCCTGTGAGGCTTGCTATGAAGCTGGAGATCACTAGCCATAGCAGCTGTGATGTCAGCCGGAAAGCAAACTCCCTTTGCGGTGTCCATAGGATGTACACGCTGATGACATATGCTAAGAATATTGTTAATGTCTGAAAGAACACCATCATTTTTCTTCAAACAATGCTATTCTAGTTTTCAAAAGAAAATAGCAATTCCTGAAATTAGTTTGTCAACCAAACAAACTCTTCAGTTTCTAAATTTAAATTAGAGAAAACATTTTGCGAAAAGCTCGGACATGCCTCTTTCAATTTGCATTGACATGCAAATTTAAATTGTTTAAGCAAATTTAATTAAAGGGAATAAAGAAATTCCTTCATTCTTTTGCCTTAATTTTTATGAAAAGCAATCGAAATACACTCACAATATAAGAGCTGCAGACACTGATAAGTAAGGTGGTAGAGAAACTGATGAAACTGCTGAGCTGCCAGAACAAGCAGACGAAACTCCTTGGAACTGAGTTATACATCCATGGCAGCACGAAAATTGCAGACAACAACCCTATAACAGTCTGAAAAAAAAAAAACAATAACGTAAAAAAGGTTTTAGTAACCACCTATTACGCATGCTTTGTGAAATGGTTTCTTTTTATGTAAATTAAAAATATTGTGAACATTATAAAATATACCTATTCTCTTTCAAAACCAAATTTTATTATTTAACAATATCTATTTTTATTGTATGTCTTGAACAAATGTTAAGAACAGTTTCAACTATTTTTGTTGAGCTGTATATTTTTATCATACTACATAGTGAATCATTTGGGTGTTAGACTTGCACAACTTGATTTCGATCTGATGCTTACCTACTTTACGAGATTTGTTCCGGTGATTGCAATTTCAACAATAGCCACTAAAATGCCAATGGTAAGTTTTTTCCCTAACAGTCATTAGTGTCAAACTTTCATAAACGCTACTGGGAACTTTTCTTCCCAAGTTTAGTTCCCAAACTGTCATTAGTGACATTTATTGAAAGAATTGTGCGGATAACATTTCATTTAGCATTCACGTGGTTTACGAACTCGTATTATTCCACTCAAGGCCAATGATGTCATGTCCATAATGTCAATATAGTGTTTCTCAGAAAAGGTGTTGAAGATTAAACATTGTTAAATAAATATGTATATGAATAAATTCATATATCTATCATGTAAACAATGCATTTTATTTTATGAAGAATTTTCATGATACACACTATTTAAAAAAAAGTATTTAAGTTTCTGGAATACATTTAAATTAATAGTATATGTGAATAGCATAATCAACTAATATGTTCTCCTGCTGCTGAGACACAGGTCTCCTGTTTTAAAATGGAATGAATGATGAAAAAGATGAAAATCCACTATACCTAAAGGCAAAGTGCAGGATGGTACATTTTCCAACAATTTTTTAAAATAATTCTGTGAGTTATACTAGTGATTAAAAAAAAAACCAATCATCAAATATTCTTAAACACTCAGCTGTGTAGCAAATAGAATACAGCACAGCATGAAAAATACCAATTTTTATAGACCGTTTGAATACAATTTGATCATTGCTAGTATAGTCATTTTGTGCCACTTGCACATAATACCATACTAGTTGCTGACAAGCTGGCCAGATTATCATGGAGCTTTGCCAATAGTTAATAGGAAAATTAGGCATAGGTAAATTAAATAAAATTGTTGTCAGGCAGATCTAGAGGTAATGAAACTAATACTGTTGAAGTCTTTGAAATAATTATGTTAAATAAATGTCAATACAATAGTCCCTCACAAATATGAGGTATAATTGTACAACCCTGTATACACAGGCTGTTAATTTTTAGCAGCCAGTCTAGTACCAAAAAAACGTGTAATAAAATAAAACATACCTTATAGTGATCAATAAATTGTTCTCCAACAGTATCCGAAGCAAAGTTGACCACATTCATGGGTATCACCATCAAACCGAACACAACAGATGTATTGGACTTCTCTAGATCTTCGAACCATGATTTCAGCTTCTTAGACAGTTTATATTTAAATGGATGGAGTAAAGAACCCACCAGCAGGGCCCAAAATAGAGGCTTAAAGAAAGGCTCCAAGATAAGAAACAGCACATAAAATGCAACACAACATATTGCTAATATAAATAGGGCAAAGGCGTTATAGAATCCATGTTTCATGGGTTTCTCGTTCCCTTCCGTTATTCCGCCTATAATATTGAATATATTTTCGAAAGGCGACTGCTGCATTGCTCCTTCGATGTTGTAGAATTCGCACAGCACAACTTTATGTAGGTAACATTAAACTTATTAAAAAATAGAATAGGAAATAGTAGTAATCACATTATAATTATGAGATCATGGTTTTTATTTGATTTTGGGGAACATTTCGATTCACCGTCGCGTTTCAGTAAAATCGGGCCGTTGACAACAGGATAGCATATTACGCTTAACACGCGAGTGAAAGAGAAATTACTGTACTGCAAGCAAATACTTTAAACATATTTTTTTTTATGTTTCAAGTGTGGGATTTTTTGGTCTGAAAACTGATCGATGGACTTTTGGCTGGTCTGTCAATTGTGTCAAATACGGAATGACAGTTGTTTATACGGTAACCTTTGTTTTCTCAGACTCGTTTTAAAAAATACGTAAATGCTTTAAATAGTAAAATGAAAAAAAAAAACGATGGGTTGCACTCTGGGAGTGCCGGCAGAACTGAAAACTTCAATTGTAATAAACACACACGAACATTCGCACAAGCGCCCTGCGCCTACGGTGCAGGACTGCCCCGCTTGGGCAGAACACCGCCGTGTCCTCACGACGGCGATAGGCGGAGACCTCTCGCGCCCGGCATTGGTCGAGGCCATGCTGCGGGGCGAGACGGAGTGGGAAGCGGTCGCCTCCTTCTGCGAAGCAGTAATGCTCGTGAAGGAGGAGAGGACAGCGTCCTCCCTCCACCCCAGCCGCAGTGGTAGACGCCCACGGCGTCGGACGTCGCAAGACGATCTCCGGCCACCGTAGGTGCGGGCATGCGGGCAGCGAGCGAGTGTTCCACGCGCGCCTCAAAGAGTGTCAGCATAGTGACGGGGCCTGTAGAGGGCCAAAGCCTGCCGGGGTCGCGGGAACAAGGGATTACCGTGACCCCGGTACGTAAAGGGCTATTGAAGGACACCGTGGATTTTAGTCAGTACAAGTCTGACAGTCCCTCCCGCCCTGCCCTGGGTGGGAGGACTCATTTGATGATTTTACCACGATAAAAAAAAAAAAAGCGCCCTGCGCCGTCTTACGAATTTTCGATCAGGTCACGTGTCTTGACGCGAGTTTAATATTTTTTACCCATTCCAAAAAAAGTGCACAACGCCGCTAAAGAAGTTTTCACTTCAAAAAACAATTTTAACTTTTTACTATAAAAATTAAAGAAAGTATTTAAATATTCTTAAATTACATATACACACATCAACAGAATCTAGGGATATCTTAATCGTAAATTATTTACGATTGTTTAGTTTAAAATCTTTTTAGTTTTCATAAAAAGTTTGTATACAGATTGAAACCTCATTTATTCTATTTTCAAAATATAAAGAATAAATATTAAAAAAAAAGAAAAAACAAAATACGGTGGCAAAATTGTTAGTGATTCGTTATGTTACGGAAAATTAAAATTGTTTTATTAATATTAATTAATGAACAGGGATTAGATTGGTATTCTTTTTTAATTTAACGTATCGTGTGAGCTTTAGGAGTCATGTCACGTCGTCATTTGAGTCGAGATGAAATGTTACGAGCCGTGGTCATGCTATAAAATGGTGCTATTCAACGCTTCGTTGCTGAGGCCCTACACACCAGCCAAAACGTGATATCAAGGTTTTGGTCACGTTATCGCAGTATTGGGGATGTAGCTGAACGGCACACGGGTAGATATCGCGTTACTACGCAGAGACAGGATCGATTTTTCCAAATAACCGCTAGAAGACAACCCAATATCACAGCGATGCAACTAGTACAAAGGCTCCAGGAGGACCACCAGCTGCTGGTAAGCGACCAAACCGTGCGAAGGAGGTTGCATGAAGTTGGTCTTCATGCTCGAAGACCGCTACGTGTTCCAGCATAGCGACGTGGCAATCGCGGTCGGCGGCTTTCGTGGGCTCGGGAGCATTTACCATGGAGTGACGAACAATGGTCTTTGGTGCTGTTCACCGACGAGTCCCGGTTTGGGTTTCATCTGGAATCACGAAGAACACGCGTTTGGAGAACTCCAGGGATAGTTAGCCGTCTAAGGCACCCTCAGGAGGTCCACTCATACCAAGGCGAGACAATCATGGTGTGGGCAGGAATTCGTCTTGGCGGACGAACCCAGCTCATTTGGATCCAAGGTAGCATGACTGCACAAAAATACCACGAGGAGGTAGTAGAGCCTGTTATTGACCCACACAGAATCCAAATGGGCCAGAAATTTCTACTCATGCACGATAATACTCCTTCCCATACGGCGCGGCCGGTGTCGACCGCTCTCCGAGACCACGATATTCAAGTTTTGGATTGGCTTGCACAGTCGCCCGACTTAAATCCTATCGAGCATGCCTGGGACATGTTACAACGAAAAGCTTTGAGAGATTTCCCGCCAAATTTGACGACACAACAACAACTTTACGACCACTTGCAAAGAACATGGGACCTCATACCGCAGCAAGACATTGACAATCTAACTTTAAGCATGAACAATCGATGTTGATGTGTAATTAATGTAAGAGGTGGCAAAACTGATTATTAATAATTAGATTTAATAAGACTTTTTAAATTTTCATTAAAATTAATAGCTTTATAAGAAGAAATGAAGTTTTTTACCATATTAATTTGCTACGGCGATTAAAATAATTAACATTTCTATTTAAAACAAAAAAATCACGAAATGTTTTTTATTTTTTACTGTACACCTTAAAATAACCTATCATTCTTCCATTTACTATATCAGAAAATTCTTCATAGATTTTTAGATATTTGATGAAATATAAAATATCCCTAGATTATGTTGATGTGTGTATATACCTAACTAAATCAAAATACTTATACCAAACCGGAATATTATTTCACAAAATGACTTCCTTTAAATCAAATTAATTCACTACATAGCAAACTTCGCGCACTACCGAAAAAGAATGAAATAGGCGCGATTTTTTGACGCGAAGTTCACGTCGATCAGATTTTATTATTTTAAAATTATCGTAAATGAAAACAATTGGGTTTCAAAATAGGTCAGTTCTGTCTTTTATTTTCCTTTTCGTTGAATGTTGTTATTTCCATTATGTGTTTCCATTTAAAGCTTTTAGGGCCATTAGGGGTGTTTAACATTTTGACAATAATAACTAGGTGACTGCGCTATAGAGATTGTTGATAAAGCGAAAGATTAATAAATTTATCGTCACAACACATTGTTAGTAGGATATTGGGGTTTAAGTGCTTCTTTGACTTTTATCTATTCTTTCACAGAAACTGAAAGAAACAACGTGGTTACATGCTGGTCGAAAATAAAAATAGAGTCCATTATCATCATCAGCTTTTTTCTGTATCTATGTACCGAAGAAGGCAATACGAGTTTCAAAAAATGGAAACTATTATTTTTATTGTTTTTTGCGTTTTATTGAGTGAAAGTGCACTATTGAAAACCGAGACTAATGACGTTCAAGGTCTTACCAGCTGTGTTGTAAAGATGATAGAAGACAATAATTACAAGAAATATTTCCACTTAGTGGATATTACAGTCGTGAATATGAACAACGAATTAAAGCTATCAGACCTCCATAAAGTAGAAGGTGCGCGTTTTGTTTCCAGAAAATTCTTTTGGGAACCCGGAAATATTAGCAATGTGATTTACATCGTGATGAGTGAAACTTATCAAGAATTAAAGCACGGATTAAGAAAATTCATCTCTGATGCATTTTGGAATCCATCGGCAAGATTCATCATTATTTTGCAAAGTTATGAGAATTACAATTTATTAGAACTTACCAACCTACTTCATGCATACAACGTTTATAATGTTTCGTTAATATCACTTAACGATGACGTTTACGCCATATTCAAGTATAATTTTACAAAACCCGGTAATTGTTTGAAATCAGGGCAGTTAACATTTTGGGCATGGTGCTCGGACTACGTAGCGGAGAAAAAATTACCTGTCCTAAATAAGGGTAGTATTCGCAACTGCCGATACAAATTTTTATCACTAAACTTATGGCCACTCGTGAACTTCGACACAGGCACCAAAGGTTCCGAACAATATTTTATTACATTATTTCAAAAGCAATTCGGATTGAAAATTGATTTACAAGAATTTGGCAAACTTGACAAATATGGGAAAGTCATGAGCAACTCAACACTGATAATGTTGAAAAAAGTAGAAAACAACGAAATTGAAGGTGTTTTAGGAGGATACGAGATCAGTCCCATGTATTCTGGTAATGTTTCACACACTTACCCAATTAAAATTGATTATGTATTCTATATTGTTGCTCACACTAGCTACGTTGGGACATTAGTTGCACTTTTACGTCAATCTTTTAATACTTGTGTAACAATCGGATTCTCATATGTGGTTTTCTGTGTGACGGTAACATTGTTATCAGTGTTTTCTCCTCGAAAAGATGTTTCCCGCAATGCCCTTATTGTATTTGGATATTTATTGAATAAAAATGTGGTTAGGCGAACAGTATCTGGATGGCCACAGATACTCATTTTTTCAAGTCTACTGTTTGCATCGTTTATAATCCCTTATGCAATCCAAGCAAACTTGTTCAGTGTAATTACTCAGCCTGTTCGTGACTATGAACCGAAAATAGAAGAAGATTTAAAAACATATCAAGCTGTTTTACACACTGATTTCCAGTATCGCTCTAAATTTGATGGTTATTTCGATTGTGGAACAAGAATTAGTTGTTTATTAATGGTCAAAAAATATCCAAACCATCGTTTTTATACCGTCGTTTCAAATTCCCACTATATGGTTTATCAGTGGCAGTTGACAGACGATCACTGTAACATGGTAATGTATCGGTTGCAAGAACCTTTTTTGACACTATACAGAGCAATTTATTTACGCCGTGGCTCAGTTTTGATTCCATATTTGAACCAATTCATAGTTCAGTTTGCAGCCTCAGGTGTCATGAAAAGGCATGAGTCGGATATATATTTCCGTGAGTGGTTGAAGTGCAAATCTCGTTACCGACCTGAACATGTGGCACTGTCACTGTCAAATTTTTACTATGTGTTTATGATGCTCATTGGCGGTTACTGTTTGTCTATAGTATTATTTTTTTGTGAGCTTTGGGCTGGAATACAATGTACGATGAAACGGTAAGTAAAATATTAATATGTAAATACACTGTGTCTCTTATACTAATAAAGTTTTTGAGCGTAAAGTATCTACTTGTTTTTCTTCACAAAGCTTGACCTATAGACTGCAACCCCCTGCAACTTTGATCGTTTTATTCTAATGAGGGTGTATGAATTCGGCGAGAGGTCTATGAAATATCAACAGTCGCTGTTTATGAGCGGGCCATGTACGTTTTTTTTCTTAAATTCAGTAATACGAGTATTGTGAATATTCTGCAACACCTCAGATTAATGCAAATTAGAAGAGGAAGAGGAAGGTTTTAAGAGAATCAGAGTGACGTAGGGATCAATTAGAAAAAGTGGTGCAAAATTTAGCAGATCTTTCCGTTCCGTTTTTTTTTTTAAATAAAACATTTACATTAAATATATGATTTCAATGTAAATTTGGTTTTACGCCCTTTTTTTTTTGGCGTGGTAAAATCATCAAATTAGTCCTCCCACCCAGGGCAGAGCGGGAGGGTCTGCCAGACTTGTACTGACTAAAATCCACGGTGTCCTTCAATAGCCCTTTACGTTCCGGGGTCACGGTAATTCGTACAGTCCCGCTACCCCGGCAGGCTTTGGCCCTCTAGAGGGGGGGCCCGTCACTTTGCTGACACTGATTGAGGCGCGCGTGGAACACAACGCGCCGTCGACCCGGGCATGGTCCATGGTCGGACAGCGAGTTACCCATTACTCGCTGCCCGCATCCCCGCGCCTACGGTAGCTGGAGATCGTCTGGCGACGTCCGACGCCGTGGGCGTCTACCACTGCGGATGGGGTGGAGGGAGGACGCTGTCCTCTGCCTCACGCGGCCCGCCTCCTACTTCACGAGCATGACTGCTTCGCAGAAGGAGGCGACCGCTTCCCATTCCGTCTTGCCCCGCAGCATGGCCTCGACCAATGCCGGGCGCGAGAGGTCTCCGCCTATCGCCGTCGTGAGGACACGGCGGTGCTCTGCCCAAGCGGGGCAGTCCTGCACCGTATGCTCCACCGTGTCCTCCGGACGATCCTCACAAGAACCTCCCGAAACTTCCTTGTACGGTGAGGATCTGCGTCATGGTTGTCAAGATAGTGAAACAAGATATTGAAAAGAGTGTCAGCATAGTGACGGGGCCTGTAGAAGGCCAAAGCCTGTCGGGTCGCGGGACTAACGAATTACCGTAACCCCGGTACGTAAAGGGCTATTGAAGGACACCGTGGATTTTAGTAGTACAAGTCTGACAGTCCCTCCCGCCCTGCCACGGGTGGGAGGAATCATTTGATGATTTTACCACGCTAAACAAAAAAAAAAGTGCCAGCAATGATCGTCTGAACGTTTACCAGCCTTCGAAGCTTCGGTAGTCGGTACCTACGACAGAAGATTCTAGCTGGACTTTTAGTAATAAACATTAATAATGTATTGTACTTAAATGACTAATGACGTGACAGTATTACAATGTTGTCATATAATTTGTCAACAAATCAAACACCCTAATATGTGCGTGTGGAAACAGAAAATGAAATCAATTTGTTTGCTTTGTCATTTAAAAGCTAAATGGTGTCATCGTACCTAAACCGTAAAACGCTGATTTAATTTGACGATTTAAGAGTTACAATGCACTTAAATCATTACCTTTTAACAATAATACTAATTGCCTTGTAACAGTGACGAATATGATTAATGTTTCCAGTTATACAATAAAAATCAAATTCTGACTGTATTTCTTTTATTCCATAAACGGTATTTGCAAATCAAGGTAAAAACTTCAAACAAACTCCCGATTTTGTTGTGGTCTAATATGAGATCAATTATATTCAATATTTTCTCCATTCTTATTAGTGCTTATGCCTTAATACAATATGAGCAAGATCACGTTAAAAGTCTCACCAGTTGTGTCGTTAAATTAGTGGAAGACATTAATTACAAAAAATACAGCAACACCATGGACATTACTGTTATGAATATAAACGATGACTTACAATTATCAGCCCTCCATAAAGTACAAGGTGCACGATTTATTACGAGAAGGTTCTTTTGGGATCCTGGAAATATTAGCAATGTGATTTATATTGTGATGAGCGAAAATTATCAAGAATTGGAGCGTGGATTAAATAAAGTTACTTCTGATAAATTTTGGAACCCAACAGCAGTATTCATCATTGTTTTGCAAAATTACGAGAGTTACAGTTTACACGACGTCAGTGATTTACTTCACGCATATAACATTTTTTATCAGGTTTCATTAATATCCCGCCAAGCAGATGACTACGCTGTATACAAATATAATTTTACTAAACCTCATTATTGTTTGAAATCGGGTCACCTAACGTTTTGGTCATGGTGCTCTGATTATCATACTGAGAAGAATTTACCTCTCATATACAAAGGAAGTATTCGTAACTGTCGATATAAATTCATAACACGTAATTTATGGCCGTTTACGAACTTCGACACAAGCAGAAAAGGATCTGAACAACATTTCTTGTCATTGTTTGAGAATCAATATGGAGTAAAAATTGATTTACAAGAATTTGGTAAAGTTGACAAATATGGGCAACTGATGAGTAACGTATCAATGATCATGATTCAAAAAGTTAGGAACAACGAATTTGAGGGAGCTATGGCAGGATACGCGATTACTTCGGAGAATAAACGTGGAAACATATCATACTGTTACCCACTGCTTATAGATCATAACTTTTATGTAGTTTCTCATTCTAATTTTGTAGAACAATGGGTTGCAGTGTTACATCAGTCTCCTATAACTTGTATGGTAGTTGGTCTCCTGTTTGTAATTTTTTGCGTGTCGTCTATATTGTTATCAATATTTCCTGCAGGAAAAGATGTCTCCTATAATGCTCTTACTGTACTTGGTTATTTATTGAATAAAAATTCTGTAAGGCGAATTAAGTCTGGAGGGCCACAGACACTAATGTTCTCGAGTCTACTGTTAACAGCGTTTATAATTCCATATGCGATTCAAGCAAACTTGTTCAGTGTGACCACTCAACCGATTCGTGATTTTGAACCTAGAACACCACAGGATTTAGAGAAATATTTCCCAATTTTATATTCTGAATGGCACTATCGCAATGCATTCCCCGGATACTGGGATTGTGGAACTAGATTTCGTTGCTTAAACATAGTCAAAGATTCTAAATCCAAGAATCTTTATACTATTATTTCAGATGCCTATTATCGCGTTTATCAATGGCAACTAGCTGACGATCAGTGTGAAATGACAACATATCGATTGAAGGAACCTTTTAATAGCATATACAGAACCATATTTTTACGTCGTGGTTCTGTTTTGATTCCATATTTGGATCACTTTACACTCCAGGTATCAACAACAGGTATCATGCAAAAGTTCTTCAGAGATATAACTTCTAGTGAGTGGTTGAAGTGTAAATCTCATCACCGACCCGAACACGTGTCACTGCCACTGTCAAATTTTTATCATGTTTACATGATACTTGTTGGAGGTTACTGTTTGTCTTTTATAATTTTTATGTATGAGGTTTGTTCTAGATCAAAACGCTTGGTGCTCATGCGGGGGAACCCTTAATGACACAACATCAGCTTGCATGTAGTGGAATATCTTCTTCACCTATTTGACTACAAATACAGATCTGGTGTAAATAAGTATACAGGATAGGTGACCTAGAGATTTGTCCTTGTGCTGTAAGGAAGTAGGTTGGCATTTTTCATATTTCTGTATTAAGGTGGTAAATCAGGTGATATCTATTGAAACTTGTGTTCTAAAATGTTTGTTGTATTTAAGAATACGAAGATTTGATTATTTTATGTAATAATTGGTTAGTCGACGTCTTTTTAGCACTAATTTGATGGTTGGCACTTGTTATGAATGATAATGATAATTAATGTGTTACGCTTCTTTCACCAATAAACATTATATTGCACGATGAGTACCTGCATTTTTTACTTCAAATCCCTTGATCCTTAACTCTGAATCCTCATCTCAAAGACCTCCAGGTTTTCCTGCTACCCAGTGCTTTCAAAGTTTAAATAAGTAAGTTTCAATAAGTGCTTTTATAATAAGTACGTAAGAGGTTAGTGATTCTGTCTGGATGGCTTTGTCAATTGTATTCCACCAGTTGTATCTATTTCAGAGTCTAAATAAACGGCGTTATCATTTCTCAAATTCTCAGAGCCTTCGGACTTTCCGAGATGATGTTGTATAGCCAATGCAGCGGTCGCCCGGGCGGTGCTGTGGATAACCTTCTTGCTTCCGATCACGGTTCAGTCAATAGAAGCGCGTTTGATGCTGTCGCTTCCATAAATCAGGAGCAGAAAGAAGTACACAGTCTTAAAGGAGAAAGTCCTGGTACTGATGAAGAGGACTTTAAGGGTCACAGCTCATTAGAGCCACCCGGCATCCACCCCGCACGGCCTCGTTACACGGCGTCTACTCGTTGTCGACAGGACAGGGAAAGGAGAAAGTCCTGGTACTGATGAAGAGGACTTTAAGGGTCACAGCTCATTAGAGCCACCCGGCATCCACCCCGCACGGCGTCTACTCGTTGTCGACAGGACAGTGAAAGGAGAAAGTCCTGGTACTGATGAAGAGGACTTTAAGGGTCACAGCTCATTAGAGCCACCCGGCATCCACCCCGCACGGCGTCTACTCGTTGTCGACAGGACAGTGAAAGGAGAAAGTCCTGGTACTGATGAAGAGGACTTTAAGGGTCACAGCTCATTAGAGCCACCCGGCATCCACCCCGCACGGCGTCTACTCGTTGTCGACAGGACAGTGAAAGGAGAAAGTCCTGGTACTGATGAAGAGGACTTTAAGGGTCACAGCTCATTAGAGCCACCCGGCATCCACCCCGCACGGCGTCTACTCGTTGTCGACAGGACAGTGAAAGGAGAAAGTCCTGGTACTGATGAAGAGGACTTTAACCCTTTAACCGCCAGAGTCGTATATATCCGACAAACATTTCCGTGCCCCTATCGCCTGTGTCGTATTTATCCGACAGAGAATATTCACGATTTTTGTTGTTTTCTTCGATTTTATTGCATCTATTCTATATCTCTCTATTTATGTAGATAGACAGATAGAATACTTTTTATTGTACACCATGATATTTTACAAATCGGAGCTTAAAAGGAGCAGAAAGAGAGGAGAAGAGGAAAGCACGATTCGTAGCCGGGCGCTAGGGGCACGGCAATTGATATTTAGCCAAGCGCTTAAAGGGTTAAGGGTCACAGCTCATTAGAGCCACCCGGCATCCACCCCGCACGGCCTCGTTACACGGCGTCTACTCGTTGTCGACAGGTGGTCCACTGGCGGACGCCGTGTTATCTATATATATAAAAGGAGAACTGACTGACTGACATATCAACGTACAGCCGAAACTACTGGGGCTAGGAATGTGAAATTTTGCACACGGCTTCCTATTATAATGTAGGGGAGCACTAAGAAGGGGTTTGTGGAAATTTTACCTTTAAGGGGGTGAAAAGGGGGAATTAGGAAAGTACGTAACCCACGCGGACGAAGTCGCGGGAAAAGTGCTAGTCACCAATAAACGTCGTGCGGTTAGCTAGTGGAATCCGCGCGGTCAACGAGTGAACGCCGCGTGGTCAACGAATTGTTGAGTAAATCATTCGCGAGCAGCGCGACCCGCGTGTTGGCATAAGTAGCTAACGCAAGGCAAGAATGCGAGCAGCGAGTTGCCATCGAGTAGTCCACCCGCCGTCCGCACGTGGAGGGCTTTCGATCGAGACGATCCGGTAACGCTACGAAGTTGATATAGTGAGCGCAGACCCATACAAGTTCATATAAAGAATACTAGCCGCAGGAGGCGAGGCGGTGCAGAGTGGGTGCCGGGTGGCTCTGATGAGCTGTGACCTTAAGGACTACACAGATATGCTAGCGACTGAACCCGCTGAGTTCCCAGCGGAGAAGCCTGCTAAGCGTATTCGCAAGTAACCTGATTGGTACTGTGCTGGTAATTTATGTGTAGGTCAAACCTCAGAGACAAATGCAAGTGAAATAATCACTAGATGAAGTATTGAACGGTTCAGAAAGTGAACAGTGGAAATTAGCCATGCAAAATGAATTTACATCATTAAAAAAAACATTGTAAAGATGAATAAAATACTCGTCCACTTCAGAGATGCCTGCATATTTATTAACTAAGGGTTTGTAAAATGAAACATATTTTTTTAAGAATGTTTGGTTTATTTGATAAAAAGTGATTTATTGTTTATTTGTTACAATACAATAATTATTATGTAGATGTATACTGATATTTGTTGGGTATAATGTGGTAAATGTATGCACCTATTATTTTGTTAAGTGGGGTGTTGGAAAGAGGATGTATAACAAAATGTAAACGTGGCCACCTAAACCTAATGTTGTAGCATTCTAATTCTTGCTTCTGCCTTACTGTGTGTGTTTCATTATAATTTTCGGCCTACCCTGTGAGTTTCTCAAAATCTTTCAAGACCTACATTCAAATCTTGTCCTGAAAATAACGAACACAACAAAAATATACTAATCCAATTTGGCGCAATCCTTCGGAAGTTATTCACGTATAGACCGATAGAGTGACTTTGTTTTATTCTATACAAAGATGCCAATAAAGTGCCTCATTATTATAAGAAATTGGGGGTTTAATTTGAGGATCAAATCTTTTGAATCAGTAGCGTGCGACAGCAAAAAGGGATAATTTATTTACTGATCGTTTTGATAGGAAAGTGTGCCTATTGTGCCTAATTCGTAAAACGGTGTTTCCATATTTCATTCGATGATTTGAGACCATTAAATTGAGTGCCATTAAAAGGAACCAACATGATTAATGTTTTCAATGGTATAATAAAATCAAAGGGTGCCTATGTTTTGTTTATTCGGTATAAGGTTCCAGAAAATAAAAGAACAAACTGGTAAATATCGTGTTTTAAAATGAAATTAATATTGTTTCATATTTTCTGCATTTTGGTAGGTGCAGGTGCGTCTTTAATAGCTGAGCAAGATGTTAGTAAAAGTCTTACTAGCTGTGTTGTAAAAATGCTAGAAGACATTGATTATAAGAAATATTATCATTTGATGGATATTACTGTTATGAATTTAAACGATGACTTAAAATTATCAGCCCTCCATAAAGTACAAGGTGCACGATTTATTACAAGAAGGTTCTTTTGGGATCCTGGAAATATTAGCAATGTGATTTATATTGTTATGAGTAAAAATTATCAAGAATTGGAGCGTGGATTAAATAAAGTCACTTCTGATAAATTTTGGAATCCATCAGCAAGATTCATCATTGTTCTGCAAAGTTATGAAGATTATAGTTTACATGACATTAACAATTTACTTCATGCATACAACATATTTTTAAAAGTTTCGTTAATATCAAGAGATGGTGACGATTACGCTATTTACAAGTATAACTTTACAAAAGCTAATAGTTGTTTCAAAACGGGTCATCTTAAGCTTTGGGCAAGGTGTTCTGATTATCACACTGAGAAAAAATTACCTGTTTTATATACGGGACATATTCGTAACTGTCGATATAAATTCATAACACGTAATTTATGGCCGTTTATGAACTTCGACTCATACAATAAAGGAACTGAAGAACATTTTATTACGCTATTTGAGAAGCAATTTGGAGTAAAAATAGATTTACAAGAATTTGGAAAAGTTGACAAATATGGGAACCTCATGAATAACAATACCAGGATTATGGTTCAAAAATTAGCAACCAACGAATTTGAAGGAGCTGTAGGAGGATTCGCAATAAACTCGGAGAATTATTTTGGAAACATATCACACAGTTACCCAATGAACATAGACCACATGTTTTTTTATGTAGCTCACGCTAATTATTTAGAGCAATGGGTTGCAGTGTTATATCAGTCTTCTCAGACTTGCATTGTGATCAGCCTCCTGTTCGTAACTTTCTGTGTAGCGGCTTCATTGTTATCAATATTTCGCACCGAAAAAGATATTTCCTACAATATTCTTACTGTTTTTGGATATTTATTGAATAAAAAATCTGTAAAGCGAATAGAATCGGGGTGGCCTCAGGCAATAATTTTCTCGAGTCTTTTGTTTACATCGTTTATACTCCCTTATGCAATTCAGGCGAACTTGTGCAGTGTGACTACTCAGCCAGTCCGTGGTTATGAACCGAAAGAACGGGAAGATTTAGATTCGTACTTCCCACTTTTATATACTGAATGGCAGCATCGCAAACTTTTTGACGTGCATTATGATTGTGGAACTAGACTTCATTGTTTGAGTCTGGTCAAAAAATATCCACAAAAGCAATATTTCACGGTAGTTTCAGATGCTCATTATCAGGTATATCAATGGCAGCTGACTGACGATCAATGCCAAATGTCTTTGTATCGGTTGAGGGAACCTTATTGTAGCATACACAGAACCGTGTTTCTGCGTCGTGGTTCCGTGTTATTACCATATTTGAATAAATTTACTCTTCAGATATTAACAACGGGCGTAATAGATAAGTTTGCTAATGATATATACTTGCGAGAGTTGTTGAGGTGTAAATCTCGATACCGACCTGAACACGTGCCTCTGACACTGTCTAATTTTTATTACATATTTATGATACTAATCGGTGGATACTGTTTGTCTATATTGATATTTACTTACGAGATTTGGGCTGGATTGCGTCCAAAAACTCCCAATGAACGGGAAATCATGGAATAATGCATCCACTCTGTGTGTATTAGCCACAATAATGTCTATTCGTATTGTTTAAGACACCTAGGTATGTCAATACAAGCATAGTCTTTAAGAAAATATTGTAAGTGTAATAGACTAGAATAGTAGATATTCAGTTGCATCTGGTTAGACTGGAAGCCGATACAAATATTTGTAGTGGAAAGTATTAGGCACTTGTTGTACAAGGAATAAGTAAGTTATCTAATACCTATCAAGTAGTTTATGCGTAATTATGTGATGTTTAAACCTAATTGTGGTTGAATTATATTGTTTCACAAATAAAGGTTTTAAAAAAAGTCAAATGTGTTCTTTTGTCATCAAAGCAAATATTTAGTTGTATTTGTGTTTTTTGATAAACATGTCGACGATTTGCTTGGCAGCGCGTGGTTGGTCTGCGAGCACCAAGTGTCCAGCACCGAGCACCATTGCCTCCATGAAGTTACCACTCGATTTTACGAAGCTGAAACAGTCACCGACATAACTTATTATTTGAATAAATTCTCAAATGTTAATTCTTTCTTCCCAGACCTTTAGCACCTGGGCGCGTAATATTGCAAGCTGCGATAAATATGTGTGTGTAAGTATTATGACCTCAGTCGCAGTGTTAGATGCCCATGCGGCGATGGACGTCGCAGGACGATCTCTGGTCACCGGGGCGTGACCACATGCGGGCGGCGAGTAATGGGAGACTCGCTGTCCGATCATAGACCAAGCCTGGGTCAACGGCGCGTTGTGTTTCAGGCGCGCCTCAAAGAGTGTTATTACAATGACGGGGCCCCCTTAGAGGGCCAAGGCTTGCCAGACTCGCAGGACTAATACATTAACGTGACCCCGGAACGTAAAGTGCTATTGAAGAACACCGTGGACCTCATTTGATGATTTTACAACGCAAAAAAAAGTATTGTAATTTTTATTTCACCCACTGTTTTTTTCGCGTATAGTACCGTAATTAGTCTTTTATGTGCCCAGTGCGAGCTTTTTCAAGTACTGTCTGGGTAAGTGTGGTCCCAGTTTGGCCATTTTGGGCCCCGCCATTGCCTGCGCCTTGTGCCTGGACATCGTTGGTGCATCCCTATTCTCGGCACTAGATGCGTACAAACAGCTCCTCAAGTAATATTTAAGTCATATGATAAAGTTTGGGTTTTACTCACGAATTAATCCGAGAAAAGTTTTCTTCGTCGTAGAGACATTTTCTGTCGGCGTCGAGGTACTTCTGTCTTCCGGACCATTGCAGGCTTCGATACGTGCGCACTGACAGCGCGTACGGTACCACCATGTCTAGCTGCCCACTGGATAACGTTAACGTGGATTATTATTGGTCCCAGAACAGGTTCATCTTTCTTGTTAAAATAGTAACAGTACATTTAAGGAAACTCCTCCTTTTTGAAGCCGGTTAAACACAATGCACAATCAAACTGCAACAGAAACTGGATCCATTTTCGCAGCATGGAGGGCTCCCTGATCTGCACATCTAGTTTACATAGACTTGGAACAGAGAGGCAGATCTTTTCCATGAATATGAAAGCGGGTAACCCGTCATTCCACCAACAAAAAAAAAACATACCTGAAACACTGCAGCTTCGACAGTATCCATTAGTTAATATATCACAAGTTAGGAAAGTTTTGAGTGTGAATGGCTATGATAGAGAAAGACCATGATGGATGGATTATGTGAAGAATAATTTGGCGTTAAAGGAAGAGACTTAGACATAGACACAGAGAAGTGTAGAAGAAGACAATTATGCTGTTCCGACCCTAAATTAATTTGGGGTAAGTGTAAGAGAATGATGATGTGTAAAGAATATGTACTTAACCCTGTGTTTGTCAAAATCATCCAACAGAAACGTTATACTGAGATGAAAGTTATTCTATAGATGTAAAATTCATCCAGATCCGTTAATGTGATTGAGTAACAAACATCTATCCATTCAAATATCCAAACTTATTTTTTTTATAATATTTAAGGATTTAATAAAACTTACTTGTAACACAGGACTCCATAATGTTCCATTAACTCCTCCAACCATGGTTTGACAGTTAGGAATTCATCAACTTGTAACTGATTAAATACAATTTTATTAAATACAGTGAACTTCTTGTTTACGTGAAGGGCGTTCTGGATTTCTGGCTTGTTTAGAAATGTTTGTATTGAGCTGTCACGTTGTGAAGGGAATTCAGTGGCTTCACCATTTATGTAATTAAATGCATCAACAGGTACAACAGTGTAAAGCAGTTCTATAGCATAGGAGGCAAACTGCAAAAAAAAAACAGAACAGAGGCTCAGAACATTAGAAAAATATTCGGAAGTAAATTCTTATGATTATAACTAGCTTCCGCCCGCGACTCCGTCCGCGCGGATGTCGGTCTTCGCGTGGATGGGTTATTTCTCCATTTTGAGTAACTCTGACAATTAAATCTTATAAATATTACGGCGCTGAATCCACTGCGGGTAATGCAACGTGTGTTCGCAGTTCTACAGAACAACGTCTATGAATAAAACTGAAAAATAAGATTTTTTTTCTACGTATTTTTCCAGGATAATAAAAAACTTTTTCAAAAAAATATGTAACCGCCTTCAAAAAGAACCACAAAAAAGGGTAAAATAATCTACAAAATAACTTTTATTTCGGAAGTCGATGGCTTTGTTATTTTTAACCGACTTCCAAAAAGGAGGAGGTTCTCTATTCGACTGTATGTATTTTTTTTTTTTTTTTTATGTATGTTCACCGATTATTCGAAGACGCCTGAACCGATTTGAAAAATTCTTTTTTTGTTTGAAAGGGTATACTTCCAAGTTGGTCCCATAGAAATATTGCCATGATCTGATCACGAACTTCGGAGATATGGAACGGAACTCTTCAATAATAGACAGCAAATCTGTCGTGATTGCTGCAATCGCTTGGATGTTTATTGTTTACACAACATCATAACATAACATCACGCCTGTATGCTCTGAGGGGGTACGCAGATGTGTACAGTATACCCATATTTCGACAGTTTGGTATGTTAAGTTTCATTTTATTGGGGATAAGCCTATTACCATGAAAAATATTGTTAATAATAACAATGTAAAATAAATGCATAGCAAATATTTGTATAGGATATTACAACTAATAAAAATTATTGAGAAATAAAAAAAACTTTTTTGCAAAAAATAAAACCGACTTTAAAAACACAAAAAAAGTGAAAAATAACTTCAGAAGTAAGTCTAGTCAATTGTTGACCGATTTTCAAAATTATTTTTTCATTGGAAAGAGTATACTCCCGAGGTTAGAAAGAGTATACATGGTGACAATGGGAGCACCCATTGTCACCATGTCAGGATCTGATGATGGAATCTGGAAGGTAAAATTCCTTAACGGTTAAAAGTCAAAATCAAAGTCAGAATAATAACTCAAGTTATATGACGTAGTTCACATACGATATTTACACTAATAAAAATAGAAAAAAAAACAACCTACTGATCAGATGGGGTATCAAGACAGAGGGTTTTATAAATTACTAAATGTAACTAAAAGAAAATGACAAAGTTAACTTACTACATACGTACCTTTTTTTTATCGTGGTAAAATCATCAAATGAGTCCTCCCACCCAAGGCAGGGCGGGAGGGACTGTCAGACTTGTACTGACTAAAATCCACGGTGTCCTTCACTAGCCTTTTACGTACCGGGGTCACGGTAATGGGCAAGTCCCGCGACTCCGGCAGGCTATGGCCCTCTACAGGCCCCGTCACTATGCTGACACTCCTTGAGGCGCGCGTGGAACACAACGCGCCGTCGACCCGGGCATGGTCCATGGCCGTAGGCGTCTACCACTGGGCTAGGGTAGAGGGAGGACGCTGTCCTCTCCCTCACGCGGCCCGCCTCCTCCTTCGCAAGCATGACTGCTTCGCAGAAGGAGGCGACCGCTTCCCACTCCGTCTCGCCCCGCAGCATGGCCTCGACCAATGCCGGGCGCGAGAGGTCTCCGCCTATCGCCGTCGTGAGGACACGGCGGTGCTCTGCCCAAGCGGGGCAGTCCTGCACCGTATGCTCCACCGTGTCCTCCGGACGATCCTCGCAGTTGTGACACCCAGGCGTTTCTTCCCTCCCTATCAGACACAGGAACCTCCCGAAACTTCCGTGTCCGGTGAGGACCTGCGTCATGCGGTAGGTCAGGACGCCGTGACGCCTATCTAGCCACTCCTCAAAGAGGGGTCTTACCGCCGCGATTGCGGCGTGCCCGAATACATACGTACCTACGATAATTTATACAAAAAATGGAAAAATAAAAAACTTTTTTACAAAAAAAAAACCGACTACCAAAATTACAAACGCCCCACCTAAAACCACTAAAAAGAGAAAAATAAACTACTATTTATCTATTTCAGAAAACAAAAATGCACGTATTTTTCAAACGAATTAAATAAAAAACTTATTACCTACCAATTCTAAATCAACTTACAATATTATTTTATTTAACAAACAAGATATTATGTATTTACAAACAACCTATAATGATTTATTTACAAAATTACAATGTGACCATTCTTGTCTAAACCTAATTAGCTATAAATTTAATTATAATATTTTTATAATGTTGTGTGCTAGGCACCTACTGATCTGTTTGAAGTCGGTGCCAAGCCAAAAATAAAGAGAACAATAATACTTAGTAATATAATACACACAGGGTTATAATTAAAAACATCTAATATTTTTATCAATAAACAAATAGCAACCTACGAACACGTAAGCGACTATCAAAAATACAAAATTTATCAACAGCACTATAACGCATCAAAACTTAATTGCATTCAAGACGACCGTCAAAGACTGCCTGCTCGTGCCTGCCCGTTTGGGTTGAATCGCTCAAGACTTGCCGACCCACGATCGCGCGTTCGGTCGCAAGCGCAGGGTGATTTGGTGTGATTTAGATGTAGCGTGATGGCGTGACGGGGCTAGACGTGCGTATCCTATCGAATACCTATTTGGCTTGGCACCGACTTCAAACAGATCAGTAGGTGCCTAGCACACAACATTATAAAAATATTATAATTAAATTTATAGCTAATTAGGTTTAGACAAGAATGGTCACATTGTAATTTTGTAAATAAATCATTATAGGTTGTTTGTAAATACATAATATCTTGTTTGTTAAATAAAATAATATTGTAAGTTGATTTAGAATTGGTAGGTAATAAGTTTTTTATTTAATTCGTTTGAAAAATACGTGCATTTTTGTTTTCTGAAATAGATAAATAGTAGTTTATTTTTCTCTTTTTAGTGGTTTTAGGTGGGGCGTTTGTAATTTTGGTAGTCGGTTTTTTTTTGTAAAAAAGTTTTTTATTTATTTCATTGTTTATTTTTTGCCGACGACTTTGAAGGCGGTTACATTTTTTTTTGAAAAAGTTTTTTATTTTTCTCTTTTTAGTTTAAATATTCAACCCAAATTCTTGCCAAATACATATAATATAATCCGTAGCACTGGTAATAACATCCCTCATGTACACAATAAGCTAATAAAATTCCCTATCTCAAAAACTACTGAACCGATTTTGATGAAACTTTCAGTATTCCCTAAATGGAACGAATTATTTAAATCGGATGTGTAGTTCCGGAGATTCGCGAACAATGAATCAGTCGATGCCTACTCCTTACTGTTAAGGAGTTGTACCTTCCATCATCAGCTCAGCTACATAAGGATGATGATTACCATACGCAAGTACTTGAATTACTTCATAAGATTTACGAAAAACGATGCGTGGGCCTATAAAATTTGAGGGTTGCCCTCGATTTCTCCAAGAACCAATCATCAGATCCTGATTTGGTGACAATGGGACCACACGGGAAGCACCAGCTTTCAAACAAAAAAGAATCATGAAAATCGGTTCACGAAGTCGGTCGTTATGCGGTAAAAAACTACTGTTAAGGAGTTGTACCTTCCATCATCAGCTCAGCTACATAAGATGATGATTACCATACGCAAGTACTTAAATTACTTCATAAGATTTACGAAAAACGATGCGTGGGCCTATAAAATTTGAGGGTTGCCCTCGATTTCTCGAAGATCCAATCATCAGATCCTGATTTGGTGACAATGGGACCACACGGGAAGCACCAGCTTTCAAACAAAAAAAGAATCATGAAAATCGGTTCACCCAGTCGGTCGTTATGAGGTAACAAAATTAAAAAAAAGATAACCTCCTCCTTTTTTGAAGTCGGTTAAAAAGTATCCTATGTTATGCCCAGGATAATAAGGAATAATTATACCAAGTTTCATCGAAATCGAACCGTTAGTTTTCACGTGATGCCTGCACAAACAGACAGACAGACAGACAGACAGACAGACAGACAGACAGACAGACAAAAATTTTTTTAATCATATATTTGGGTTTGGTATCGATCCAGCAACACCCCCCGCTATTTATTTTTTCAATATTTTCAATGTACAGAATTGACCTTTCTACAGATTTATTATATAGTATAGATTACTGGCCAGGCTGAAAATACTGGCTAGCACGCGCAGTGTTAGCAACTTTTTCTTTATTCTACCAAGAATAGACGTTCGAAGTTCTTTGTATACTATTCAACAATTTTTAGTCCGATCATAGAACGACCAGAGGTCTACTCACGACTTTTCACGTTTTTGTGATGTGAAGTAAACGGGGACTTTGATGTATAAAATTAGTATTTCGTTCGAACGCTTTTTCATTTTCCATACAATTAATGTCGTAATACTTCAAGTAAGTACCCTGTACGACTAGGCTTAGAACATATACCAGGGTGTGCGATGACCACTGAAGTGCAGAAACATTTAGCCCCTTCGCACACAAGGCGACGCAAGTCTCCGATACCTCACGACTTTGTCATCCATTGACGCGTACCTGTGTACGAACCTCTACGGATTTGTATTGTGAAGTCTCTTGGATACTAAACTCGTAAGATATCGGAGACTTCCGTCGCCTTGTGTACGAAGGGGCTTTGTCTTTACAATTTAAACATCGCTATGTCCAAGACGTTACAAAAATTTCTACATTCTGCTCGTTTGTCTATTCTTCGGTCGACAAAACCGGTTTCTAAGGTGTCATGCTACGCGTGGAAAATAAAGCTAATTTTATGCAATGTATCATGCAAACTTTCATTTCAATCATATCGTTAGTCTTGATTAGAATATAACCTACCTCTTTGTAAGCAGCGATATTGTTTTCCTTCCAGTTTCGTCTAGCCTCATATTCCAGTTCGTTAAGCTCTTTCGCTTGTTTATGGTCTATGAGGCCCACTTGTAGCGCCCATTCGGAGTAGTGCAGCATTGTCGGTGGATCTATCCAGCCATTGCCAATTACCAGACCCTACATTATGTCAAGCTCTTTATTATTAAATAGGTCATACAAATTTAGCCGATTTACATTAAATAGTAGGCCTGTTTTATTATTTCCTGTTTGCGATAAGTTGAGACCAGCAGTGCCATTCTTCAAAGGAAATAAAAATTTAAAACTATTTCATATAGACTGCCGTTTCAACGCTGTGTCAGCGCTGCATCCTTTAAGAATATCATCGCTGAGCGCCGTTAAGACACAAAAAAGTTTTCAGTTCCATTTAGAAGTAATAGTAAGATACAATCTGTTGATTGTCAATCTAATGATTGTCAATGCAATTAATTTTTCTCAAAAATTATATAACAACAACAAAAAAAGTAAGTTGTTCTCTACCGCGCACAGGTTGTACTAACCTTCAAATTAATCGGCATTTTATCATCTTTATTGTGACGTATGTAGTGTCCAAAAGCAGGAATATATTTTCCAGCGTATGATTCACCAGCTATGAACAGAGGTGCAGTTCTCAATTCCGGGAAAACTTGAAAAAACTGTTGGATGAAACTGAGGAGACACTGGCCTACCTGTCAAGAAAATGTAATTATTGTTTATTAACTTGTTGACACGAGTAAAATGGAATAAGGGCGGGAAGATGATAACTTGTTGACACGACTTCTACTATAGATTTTGGCAATTTTGATACTTTCGTTCATTTAGGCTTCCTTCATTTCTTCCCCTTCTTTGCAAAAAAAGTGAATTTGATTATTCGTCTCAAGGGTCCCATCTGTATGTGTACCAAAATTTTTCAAAAACTTTTCATTAATTTTGGTACGAAAGCGTAACAAAAAACTGCCCCTTTTTGCAAAACCTAGTTCTGTATTCAAAATACAAGCTAGGAAGGTACTTACTACAGATATATTAGTGACGTATTCTCCACTCTCGGTAAAGCTAAATCCAGTTCCCACTGGATTGTCAATGAAGAGAAGCGAGTAGTTGGAGCTCCATGTTATATTCTTTTTTTGGACTGTAAAAAAATAAAAATTAAGTAATTATCATCATAATAATATGATTACACCTTAAGAGGCTTTCATTGTGCAGCTGGCTCAAGGGCTTGATGCAGAGAGCAGTTCTCTTGGACACGGCGCGCATTATGAGGAGGTTCCCTTCTCTGGAACCCTAACCATCAGCAGCTTGGACCCTCTTTCCAATGCTGATGGGCCACTTTTTTTTCTGTTTTTATTTAATCTAAAAACGTACATATGAATGTAAAAAAAATGAATAAAGGATTCGAAGTATTTAATGGAAATCAAGTCAAATTTAAGTAACTGGAGGTTCTTGTGAAAGCTTAGCATAAACATCCAAAATGTTCCCACAGATGGGACACAGGGTTGCAGGCCGACATTACAGTCCACTGCCACCCACAGGAGCTCTTTGGGTGGCAGTGGGCTGTATTCACAACACGGGCCCAGTTCCAGTTGATAGATTTCATAATCATGTCTTTAATTTTTTGGTTTTAGGATACGTCCGTTTCTTCACGATGTTAACCTTCTTCGTTTTGAGAGCAGTGGTGATTAAATAAATTACTCATAGTACCTAATGGCTGAGTTCGACCATAAGACTTACAACCCGTAAGTTGGGGCCATTACTATTGGGCCATCACTGCTCATTGCCATTTACGAAAGCTTAGTATTGACGATTACAGCAGTAATACTTTTTTTTTTTTTTTATCGTGGTAAAATCATCAAATGAGTCCTCCCACCCAGGGCAGGGCGGCAGGGACTTTTTTTTTTATTGGGACAAACCCACCACACTATTCCCTAACCACTGCAACTCCTGTGCGCCAGAATCAACAGTGGCAACCAACCAGAAAAGGGCCGAGACAATGAAGCTCGACGTGTCCCGAAGAATGAATTTACCTGTCTTGGATCCTGCAACGAAATTAATCAGAAAAGAATAGTGGAGGAGTAGGAAAAAATATATGTTTCCACTTCCCTTCATGCAAGCAGGAGACAGAACAAAGCAAGGCCAATAGGCACAAAGGGACATTACAACTGGGAGAAGCCCAGTTGCCTAGCACCACGGGTAAAATGACTACTAATATTAATGGGTCCTAAATTGTGAGCTGCTAAATTTGATTCCAATAATAGGTATGGCAAAAACGCTTGAACGCACGGAAGTTTGTTCGAGTTTCAACAAGGTCCGAGTAGTAAATGACTCCAGATGTAGTCTGAACAGTGTTCAACATAATATTACGTTCGTTCTGCCAAAGAATACACTCCCATAGAATATGATGTGCTGATTGTTCATATTCACAGTCAGATGTCGAACATTGACAAAAAGGCGAGGGAACAAGCTTGAAGGAAAATAATTTACTTTTAAAGTTACCATGTCCCGTGAGAAATTGGGCAACACAGTGATCCACCTCCAGCCACGTCCTAGCCAGCCGCTCACGAACGGATGGAAAGAACTGGTGGAGGTGCCGCCCCTTGATAGAATTATCCCACCTACTTTGCCATTCGGATAAAAGATCCTCCCAGACGTCGCTCTGGGGTTTGAATAATCTAGATATCTTATCAGGGTCACGTTGAGGTAGAAAATCAGCATCAGTGGTCTCCCGTGTGGAAAAGTACATTGCAGCACGTCGCTGTACTTCAAGATCGACTGGAAGAACACCAGCAAGTACTGGTAAAGCTTCAGTACTGACGGTTCTATACGCTTTACTTAAGAATAACAAAGCCAAGCGCTGGCTTTGAAGCAATTTACGTCGTGCCGCCCCTATGGTGGCCCTATCGGCCCAAACAGGTGCTCCGTAGCACATACAGCCCAAGTAAGTAGCACCATAAATAGTTTTTAAGGTTAAAAACGACAAACCCCAAGTAGATTTGGATATTCTCGTTAGGGCATAAAAATTATTTTTAGCTTTTTCACCAACTGTTTTTATATGTTCTATGAATGTGAAATTCCTCTCTAAGACTAAACCAAGATAGCACACCGATTTCTTTTTCTTAACGGGAACATTATTGAATTTAATACTAGGCCACGATTTAAGGTCACCTTTTAAAATGAGTTGATAGGTTTTATGTGGTGCAAAGGTCAGACGGTTACGATCGCCCCACTGTGATATTAATCGTAGGCAAGTGTCAGCCAAATTCTCGAGTCCAGCACGAGTACTCGACTGAATGAGCAGAAGGCCATCGTCCGCATAACCAGTTAAAGAACAACCACTTGGAGGTGGAATCGCGAGGAAATCATCGAAGCCTAGATTCCATAAATAAGGACCGATAACCGAACCTTGAGGACAGCCCATGGTGAGAGGTTTCGATATGGAATGATGTCCGAGTTTAAGTTTCGCGGATCCATTAGAAAAGTACGAACAAAGGAGATTAAATATATTATTATAGCAACCACGAGCTTTTATTTTAAGTAGTAGCATTGGCCACCACGCGTTATCAAAGGCCCCGGAAATATCTAAAAAGATCCCAACTACGTACTTGTGTTTAGAGGTATTAACCATTTTTCTAACAGAAAGTGCCGCGTCAACGGTTGATTTCCCGATAGTAAAACCGAATTGATTTTTATGGAATTTGGGCCCGTCCGGTAACAATCGTGGGACGATAAGACGCTCCAAGAGCTTTCCCAAAGATGGTAATAAAGTTATGGGCCGGTATGACTTAGGGTCATCTGGTGGCTTGTCGCCGCTTTTAGGTATTATTCGTATAAAGCCATGTCTCCATATACGAGGAAAAACGCCTTCAGAAATACACCGGTTGTAAACAGTTAATAACGCGTCACCCGCTGTTTTACACGCTTCTTTTATCATACGATTAGATATTTTATCTTCACCTGATGATTTGTTAAGGGGCAATCTCCTAACAACATTCATTAATTCGTCAGTGGATGGAAGGTCTGACGCTGGTGATTCAGGCGGGACTGTTGCCCATGCTCTAATTTGTTGGTGGTAGTCATTATCATTAACAGGTGAATCATCAGGGATAAGAGTATTTAATAAAACTTCCGTTGTTTCTTCAATACCGGCGGTGTGTTTATTATTTACTTTAATATTCTGAACATACGCGAGGTCGATCGATCGATTGGCTTTAAACTCATGATATAAAGGAGACCACGGACCTTCTTTTTCTAATTTATCGACTACTTTACGCAACAAATTACCCTTAGATTTTTCAACCGATGCTCTGTAACGGGACTTGGCAACTCTAAATGTATTTAAAGCAGTGGTTAGCGAGTCTCCGGTGACTTGGCGTTTTTTAAGCTTAAGGGCGGCAGGGACTGTCAGACTTGTACTGACTAAAATCCACGGTGTCCTTCACGAGCCCTTTACGTATCGGGGTTACGGTGATGGGTAAGTCCCGCGACCCCGGCAGGCTCTGGCCCTCTACAGGCCCCGTCAATTTGCTGACACTCTTTGAGGCGCGCGTGGAACACAACGCGCCGTCGACCCGGGCATGGTCCATGGTCGGACAGCAAGTCGCCCATTACTCGCTGCCCGCATGCCCGCGCCTACGGTGGCCGGAGATCGTCCTGTGACGTCCGACGCCGTGGGCGTCTACCACTGCGGCTGGGATGGAGGGAGGACGCTGTCCTCTCCCTCAGGCGGCCCGCCTCCTCCTTCACGAGCATGACTGCTTCGCAGAAGGAGGCGACCGCTTCCCACTCCGTCTCGCCCCGCAGCATGGCCTCGACCAATGCCGGGCGCGAGAGGTCTCCGCCTATCGCCGTCGTGAGGACACGGCGGTGCTCTGCCCAAGCGGGGCAGTCCTGCACCGTATGCTCCACCGTGTCCTCCGGACGATCCTCGACAGCAGTAATACTGAGAAAAAATTAAAATGGACTAGAAAATTACCTGACCCGTTGATAATTTCTAAAGGACCAATTTCTCCAAAGAGGCCAAATAAGGAAGAACCACCAGGACCTCCTTGCAGCCAGATAACCAACGGTGTGTTTTCTAGATGAACTCCTTGCGCGGGGAAATACCAGAAGAACAGGTTCCATTTGCGAAGTTTGTCAACTGTGAAGTACCCAGCGTGACTTTTGACGCCAGCGAACAGGCTGGGGTCTACTTCAGAAAGTTTCTGGGCTGTTTTTGTTCTTCCATATTCAATTAGTGGTGTAAGGATAAGCGGACTTGCTTTACGGTCACCTCGAGTCACAGCTGAATGGAGAACTGAACAGTGACCGCTGGAAAGGAATAGAATGCTGCACAAAAATAGTTTAAATAAATATAACAGTAAAAAAATGCTATCAAAATTGTGTAAATTTTCCTGTTCCCAAACTAGTGGGCTACTATTTTTTTATTATATGTTTAAATTTTTATACAAAAATATTTAAAAATGTATTTTTTAAGTAAAAAAATGAATAAATAATAATGAAATTGGCACGTACCTTTTGAAGGATCCTAGAATTAGGTTTAACATGAGACTTAAAAACAGTATTTGGGTTTTTATACTAAACTGAACCAATTGCATTCTGTATGGAATCAAAATAAATCTTCTACTGTTTTAACACCACAAAACTGAGATACACACGGACTGTAATATAAACCTATAATGAGTGTCAAACTCCTCGCTATAGGATCAAGACTAAACTAGCATTTTTTTTTTAAAAATACACTTTATTTAAGTTATATTTATCAACAGGATAATATTTCCAAAGCCTGTATTGGGAATACCTATTGTTCGCCCTTGATACGCACGTTTCCTCAAATCATGATGTTGTTTTTTAACTACAAGGCAAAATATTTGGAGCACTATTAAAATAAATATTAACATAGACGTTTAAGAGGGGACGGTAGTCCCAAGGAATTTGAAAAATAGGTATTAAAGAAGAAACTGTTGCCGTCGCGCTGCGCCTACCTAAGTGGGTTGTGTGTGATTTGTGATTTTACCTATAAAATCCTTCTACGGCGCTTCATATTCCGTTGTTTTCTTCTTAAAAACTAGACTAATCTGAATAAATCTGATATCAAAATTTAGGAGATAAGTATGTATATTTCTATTATTTTCTTATTTAATGTCTCTGAGAAGCGTTTGAGACCCAAAAATATGGACCATTTTTTTGTGTTTAGGGACCAAGTTTTTATTTGTTATATTTTATGTACTGATTATGTTTTGGAGAAATGCAAGTAATAGGAGCACGTAGTAATAAAGCCTAGATTTTTCTAGAAAAAAAAAACATTGATCTAGTGGCATTATCCACGATGAAAACAGCGGAATATGTTTGTATGGAGAAAATACCGATGGAGTTCCCTCTTAATAAAGTTCATTTGTTTCCATAGACTGCAGTGAATAACTTTGACGACTTTTGTTACTAAGTAGAAGTAAATATTATGGTTCTTATCGATTGGCATTAGCTTGTGATAGATATTGCTTAGGTATTTTATTTAATTTGTAACAAACTTAACAATTAAAACTAAACTATAACAAAGCATTGAAAATTCCTCTTCAACGCTGTCAGCTGGCAATTACTGTGTCCAATATACTGGCGGTAGCTAGTAGAATATTTAGCTCTTTGAAATTCCTTTTTTTTACGTGGTAAAATCATCAAATGAGTCCTCCCTGATGATGATGAGATGATGAGGGCAGAGCGGAAGGGACTGTCAGACTCGTACTGACTTAAATCCACGGTGTACTTCAATAGCCCTTTACGTTACGGGGTCACGGTAATTTGTACAGTCCCGCGACCAATGTTTAGCCTCTGGACAAAAAGTCGAATGATGACAAAATAAATGAACAAACAAAGGTCATCGACATCCTAAGTAAAATTAGTTATTTTGCAGTACTCATTTGCCCGGAAATCAGTTGTACCTAGGTACTTTTTTTTTGTTCCATGAAAAAAATTTGGATTTGAATTTTTTTTACTTTCGTAAAAAAAATTCAAATCCTCATTTTCCGAAACGATTGCACCCTATTTTAATGAAACTTTATACGCAGTAGTATAAATAGATCTAAAAAGTTATTAGAAAATATTTACGAAACGTTATATTTAAAACCAAACAAAAAAAAAGTTTCACATATAAAAGACATACTTAACAGTAACACTTTTTTATCACAAATGAAATAATTAAGATTATCTATAATCGTAACTATGTTAATTAATTATGTGCCCATTCTTGGAATAACAATCTAATTAATCAATTAAAATGTAGTAAATTCTGCTCCTAATTTTCCTTAACCACTTCGTTATATAAATTGAATAAATGTTAAAAACAATATTTATATTCATCATTTAAACTGAATAAATAATTAAAACAATGTATTCAATTTCGTCATGTAAGTTGAAAATATTTCGTCATTATTTGATTATGACGTTAATATTAAGCACTTGTTGAGTCAGTTATGTATTATGAAATTAATTACTAATACTGGTCGCATTTGTGACAGCTACAGGAATGCCTTATAAGGTTTGATTATTAGGTCAGGCAGTGTTATCGGGTTTGGTCATCAGTTCTTAGTAGTGGCTCTTTAAAATAATATAAAAATCTAAATAATATATCTTTTTTTTGTGTTAATCGGAATTTTTTTATTTTTCCTAGAATTTACATGCTACATTTAAAAACTAAAATTAAAATATTTACAAAAATGACAAAATTAAAACTAAAATGATAGGGCGTCAAAAAATTCGTCCTCATCCCTGCAATGGGGAAAGTGCCAAGAAATAGGTCAGCCCTCTGGTCACGCGAAGCGTCGACTATACGCTTGGCGATGTCTTTGAAAACTTTGTGGGCACTCGGACCCCACGGCCCTAGTATTTCAAACCCAAAAGGCTCAAATATATAGCTAATAGTCAAGCCATTGTATTTGCGCCGCTTGAGGTTTTCGGCAGCCGCACCAGGAAGGAAGGTGGCCAGGAAGGTGGGATGGCACAAGTGTGTCGACACATGTTGCATCCCACACCAAAGGTCTACCCAACTTCCAAGGCATTATAGTCATCCCATCTGATCTCTTCCCATCGTCGCCAAGCCACTGGGTTCTAAAATGGCTGGCACCTGGTGACAAGAGCACGACGGATAATGTCATTAAATCATCTTTTCTTCTTTTTTTTTAAAAAAAAACGTTGCCCCACACTAGGAATTTCTCCTCTGTAATGGGTGCGTTTAAACTACTTTTCTCGCACTAATTCTCAGAAGGGAGTTTCAGTCTCTTTTTAACTAAAACCTTTCAATTTCTATTAGCATTTCAGAGCCGCAATGCATGGCCTGAAAAATAATCAGTACATATATAAACAGAGTTCATTTAAAAGATATTATTCTTTTATTCATTTTAACACTTATAAATTACATTTTTAAATATTTTTACAAAAAAAGCATTAAAAAACATTTAAAAATATAAAAAATAGCAGTCCACCAGCACCGGGAACAGGGTCCGGGCTACCGGCGGTCAGGGCTCCTGAGAGAGGAACCTCCTAACAATACGCGCCGTGTCTAGGAGTACTGCCTTCTGAATCAAGCGCTTGACCCAGCTACCCAGCGAGAGCCTCCTCAGGTGTTGGTCGAGGCTCTTGGCAATTAAGCCATTGGCAGACACGACTATCGGCACAATAACTGCTGTATTCACGTCCCACATGTCAACAACCTCGCGAGCCAGATCAAGATACTTGAATAGTTTAAAAGATATTATTATTATTATATTCATAAATCAAAGTACAAAGATTAGTAAAAAAAATCACTATGGAAATCCCTAGGAACCACGTCATAATGTAGTTCATTGACCTTGGCTAGCAGTACCAATTGGATTCCAGGAATTCGAGGAATACCCAGAGTAAACAGTAACCGTTCAGCGACGCACTTATGCATGACTTATTAGTAGGTACCGGATTATATGTAAATGCACATTTGCGTTAATGCAATTACATATAATGGCTACTTTCTCAATAATTGCTTATTTTACCTGAAATTGGCTGGTTTTGCATTATTTGCACGTGTTTTTTTTTTTAAATTTTAACTATCTATGTATATCTAGAAAAATCTAAAAATGTGCCAGTTACGACACTTGCAAGTGGTTGTAGAACAAAAGCTTTCAGTTTCAGTACTTTGAGTTTAGTAAAGTTTTCACAAAATTACTACTTATCATTGTTGTACATATTTACTTTAGCGATTTTGCTGCATATTTCAGGAATTTATTTTGCATATTGGCATAGATATTTCGCCAATTTTCAGTTACATATAATCCGGTCTCTACTGATTAGCATAGGTACCTATGCCTACCCAAAAATCTATTGTTGGCACAGTCAGAGGGAAGACTCTTCCTTTGCCATTCAACGTGGCAATGGTGCCAATCTTTTTGTTATATCGTTTCTAGATAGCAGGTAGCAATGTACAGGAGCATTATATTTCAGTAAGTTACCTGCAAGGTGAACAGACGATCTCATCGGATCGTGCTGGATGCAAGCCGCTTCCAATCGGTCTTATGGGAAATCTATGGTGCCTATGTTCAGCAGTGGACGTCCTACGGCTGATATGATGCTGACGATGATGGTGATGTTACCTTCCTCGACTCTGCGTTAGCTGATTAAAGAACAACGATTTATTACGTCAGAATGTTCTATCATTTTTACGCAATACATAATGTCTGTGTCATAATTGGTCAGATGACTAATGTAAAGGACGAATCGATATTTCATAAGGTCCTTTGTGAATAGTCCCGAGACTAAAATTCCTAGCGTAAATGGTAGTGGTTGGGGAATTTTGTGGCTTACTAAGGTTTCTATTTTTAGATAGTGGCTTCATACAAATGCTTCGGAAATTTACCGAATTTTTACACGTCCTCATACAGAAAGGAATATAAACATGGCGCGGGCTTGCGAACGGCTAGCAACGGGAGCTCACCGTCGGATAAGGACCCAGGTCCGAGTCGACGGCGCGTTGTGTTCCTCGCGTGACTCAAAGAGTTGTCAGCATCAATATCTGCCGGGGTTGCGGGATTGTCTTAATAGCGGTCCTGAAACGCAAAAGGCAGTTGTAGGAACAGTGTGAGTTTTAGTCAGTACAAGTCTTATAGTCCCTTTCGCTGGCTATTTATTATTATTTAACTAGTTCACTATGAAGGGCCGTATCACAGAATTATTCTTATTATGCAAATTGTTAATCATCTCAATTATCATTACCATCTACACGCTAAGAAAAGCACTAAAATATAGGTAAAGTTATAAATCATTGAGGCTATCCTATATTCATTATCTAAACACAGTTTCCTTTAGGCCTCTGCCTCGAATCTTGCGGACAGCGGGGCGGCGGCGGCGGCGGCGCGGGAGCGGCAGGATCTTAGGCATACATTCAAATGAACCGGCCCTCGGAAACAGCGGCGCGGCAGCGGGGCGGGCGCGAACTGCGAGCGCCGCCGCCGTCGCCGCCCCGCTGCCCGCAAAACTCGAGGCAGAGGCCTTATGAAAACGTTAACATAATTAACTTAGTATTTTTACTTAGTATTATATCATACTTATATGGTTTGAGCATTGTGAATCAAATTGAAGTAGTTATACCTACGAATAACCTACTAGAGGTCTTACATAAGTAATGTATAGTTACCTGCGATAATAACAAATTAACAAGGATAATTAAAAATTAGGCGATATTAACAATTCTATTGATTATTGTGGCAATATTTAACAAAGTAAATCAAATTTAATGTTAGTATCCGGAAAATAAACAGGTTTTTTACCTGTGCATAATGTTCCCAAAGAGACGAAACCTACTAACTGACGTATAAAACTTTGTCACTGTAATGACAAACCAATAGGTAAGGTTTTCGAATTGTAGGTACCTACGCGTCATACAAAGATGACTTGTAAAATACATAGGTAAAATATTTACCTAAAGGAAAAGTAACGTAGGAAAAAATGCTGAATTATGCTGAAACAACCAAGTCAGTCTTGCACAGTCTATGAAAGGATGTCTATGCGATGAGATCCCCATTAACCATTTTGGTTTACAATAAAGCATTTGTAAATACCACGCATTAGTGTTCTGCAATGAATTCTGGCTATTACATTCATAACAGCGTAAGAGCTACCTTTGTCAAACTTCATGAATATTCTGATAAAAAATAATAACAGTAGATACGTTCGTAAAATCGGATCAGTATGTTGTTTTTATTCATGTAATTTTGTTTGTTCTGTGTGTGTGTCAATAATAAAAAATTCTATATGAAAATTCACAAACATGGTGTATAAGTGCCATAAAACATTGCACATGCAAATCATACCAAAGCGTCGGAAAGGATGGTCGCGGGACTCACGAATTACCGTGACCCCGGCACGTAAAGGGCTATTGAAGGACACCGTGGATTTTAGTCAGTACAGGTCTGACAGTCCCTCCCGCTCTGCCCTGGGTAGGAGGACTCATGTGATGATTTTACCACGTAAAAAAAAAGCGTCGGAAAGGATATATAAGTAGGATTTTTATGTAGATTTTTAGTTATAGTGATAGGTATACAGTGTGTAAGTTTAAACGAGTGACGTATTGAAGGAGGACCTTTAGCATTCGAATCTCGTTCCAGAAAAAATCTGACCTTAGCTTTCAACGTAGAACTTTATAAAAGGTATGTAATTTATATAACTACACTAAAGAATAAGCGCGCAAAGTTGTAAACATTTATATATATTATACATAATATATAACCCACGCAAATGACCTTAAATAACAGTGAATTGACACGTTGCGAGATATTATACGATATTTTTTGGGATTTTCACTCTTATTTACCAGTTTTTTTCTTACTTATATTTTTCAGGCTTATTTTGTAATACCTTGTTTTGAGCCTGAATACGTGCCTACTTGCATATACTCGTATTGTACGCATTGGATTCTTTTTTCATAAATGTTGCCCCACACTAACAAGTTCTCATTTATCGTTGGTATTTTTACAAAACTGAACAACTACTTGTAGATCATACAATTATTTCGCCCGTACGAGAACCGATCCTGCAACACGCACACAGTGCAACAAACGATAGGTCAGTGACTGCACCTGCCATGCCATCAAGTTATTAAGAAATAAATACCTACCTTACTTAAGCAGCTTTTATATTCAAAGACTTCACTTACATCAAAGTTAGAGGAGTGTGTACTTAAATCTAAAATCCCATCGCGAAAATAGAATAATCTCACCCTTTTTGTGAACGGTAGGTAGGTGGAGTCCCGTCGCCCCTGGTTACTAAACCCTAAACTCATAACAAATATATGTATGTACAAGTAAATAGGTAAGTTAACTCGAAAAACAATATCAGATTCACAAAGAGTCCCCGTAAATAAAATATGAGAGTGTCCCCGTACTCGTCCCGGTCTATATAACGAGTAATAGTTTTATAACATGATTCGAGTATATATAGAGGCAATCTCCGGGGATCGTAGTTCGAGTGGCTATTATGATACGCAGCATATTTTCAGCAATATTTATTGCTATAATCTGTGTAACCCGTCCGTATTTCATGTTTATCGAGACTACTGGGGTTCCTATCGAACTCACGTGGACACAATCGATGTTCCACATACTAAACGCTCTATTGTTTTGTTCCAAAAAAAAGGTTTTAGAATGATTTGATTTTTCCTTGCGAATGAAATATGTAGTATCTAGGGGAAACCAGGATGTGACACATGGTTTAGGTTGAATTTTAGTTAGGAAAAAAACATTTATATTTATTTGTCTAAGGTAAGGTTTTATTCTGGACGCTTTTTCAGCCATGATGGCTCGTAAACGGGCTTGAAAGGCTCATTTACAATCCCTTTTCCTTTTTTTTTCAGGCGGAAAGTGAGGACGTAGCGCCTCTCCAGCAACTGCTCAACAAGGATCCTTATCACCGCCATTGCAGCGTTCCGGTACAACCATCGCTCAAGTCCCTTGAAGTCACTTTAATAACGGAGAAATTGTTGTGTGTAATCTACAGTCTTGAACTGTACTTAAAATAACAAAACTTTAACCGCCTCTTTCACTTTCTACTTTGTGATAAGACCTCCAAAATGCACATGGCATTTTGGTACCATACTGAATTGAAAAAAAAAACAATTCAGTAGGTTTTTTAGATTTAGATTAAGCTAAGTGCTTAATTATAAAGGGTACAGTCAAAGAATGTCACAATTTTTATATTTTCTACTTTTTAGACCAGTCAATTCTTTATGTATGGTAGTTTATTTTATTTTCAATAACTTTCCGACGCCAGATGGCCTACCATGACGTCTTAAAGTGAGAGTAGTTCCGCTGCGGGAAAGAGAGAGAGCTATACAAATTGTCTAGCGCCATCTCGTTGCCTTAGCGGAACTACTCTCTCTTTAAGACCAAACTTTGAAATCCCAATCGAACATGAACCTTCTCCTTTTGTGAGGAAGTTAAAAATCTAAAAATTCATTTACTGATTGGGGTAGGTTGATTGGTTGGCGTCTGTACTTATATGTCGTTCATCTGACTTTATATCAAACACAAAATGAGTTTTAAGTTTAAATTTCTTAATAAGGTGTTGAAATTATAAATGTATGAACGTCACATACAAGTGCGGTGTCGGGGATATCCTTACAATGGCAACTGGACGGTGGTAATACTAATATTATTACATTATTATATTACATCATGTTCAGTAAATATGCAATAATTCCTTTGTAGAATCAGTGCCTATCATTACATGACCTTTCATTTAACCGTCAGTATAAAGGAAAGGGTATCACTAAACACTGGGCAAAGACTTTAAATTAGGCCAGTTTAAAGCCACTGATCATCACCAGTGGCTTAAAATTAGTCATCACTCATGTGAAACGTAGACATTGTTTTCTTTACTGCAGTGGGTGGCTGATAATAACCTAAATCATAATTTTAATCATTATGTCGTATAACTACGCCATCTTAGCTGAAGAAGTACAAACGCCAGCAAGTCAACCTAGGTACCTGAATCTGTCAAATTTTACCAATCGCTTATTAACCTTCTGCTGTTGTGATAAGGTTGAAAATCTATTAAAGAAATTTGACAGATTGAGGTAGGTTCATCTTATTAGTTTTTGTCTGGGGATTCGCCATTTGACAATCAATTCGGCGCTATCTACGAATACTATACGAACGTTATTGCTTTTTTCCTATGGAACAATTCTCCTTTTCTTTTCAACACCTGAAAAGTATGTGCAAACTGGTTTAACCTGAGAGGGTAACAAACAAACTTACTTTTGTATTTATGTTTAATCTTATTCCAAATAGGTTGGGCCAGCCGTACCGAAAGCTGAATATCAGTGTTCTACATGGAGCGACTGTCATCTCTGACCTCCACAACCCAGTAACTGATAAGACTGGTAAGACCTACAACAAAAATACTTAATATAGGTAACCACTTCCTTTCCAAGGATTTAAACAAACACAACATTATGTTAGCAATGTTTATTCGTTGTCGTTCCAGTTAATTATATTTTACTGACGCAAGTGAACATCTACATAAAAGGATGCAAGTTTTTCCCGTCAACAAAAATAAAATGAAGTAGAAAATGTATGATCAACTGAATAACCCTTTGAGGCCGAAGTCGCTTTGTCAGCAAGCGGCCTAACAACAGTTGCATCACAAATATTGACACACTGTTGTGCTGTCACGTCCTTTTTGATTTACTATGCAATCTGTTCCACCTAACGCACCAAGGTTTTTTATTTTATTTTGGCACATATTTGTATGGTTGCATATAAGAGTGCTCTCATTTTTAAGGTTTTATTGATATGATTGTAGTTGGTCGTATTTTTTTTTTACGTGGTTGTATCTTCAAATGAGTCCTCCCACCCAGGGCAGAGCGGGAGCGACTGTCAGACTCGTGCTGACTAAAATCCACGGTGTCCTTTAATAGCCCTTAACGTACCGAAGTCACGGTAATTCGTGAGTCCGGCGAACCCGGCAGGCAAGTTGGTCGTATTCTACTGACCAAAAGACTACTTGAATTCGGACCTTCAGTGCACTACACTGGTCATCGCAATAGCATACGAGCTACCGACTGTAAGAAAGAACGACGTGTAGGAACTTGAGCATCCCGTCGTTGACCATTTGCCCGAGATCCTTGAAGTATTATCAACGTAATTGTTCAATAACAAATAGTTCAGTTCATCATCATCATCAGCCGGAAGACGTCCTCTGCTGAACATAGGCCTCCCTTTAGACCGCCAAGCGCCGAAAGACAATTCGCCACTTGCATCCATCAGTTGCCCGCGACTCTCACGATGTCGTCGGTCCACCTAGTAGGAGGCCTACCCTACGTCTTTCGGTCTATGGTCGCTATTCGAGAACTTTTCTTCCCCATCGGTTATCAGTTCTATGAGCGATGTGGCCTGCCCATTGTCGCTTCTACTTGCGAATTTTACGAGCTATGTTTTATTTTAAGACCTTGGCTTTATGCTATGTTCATGTAACATATTTTATTTATGACCGTATTCTGACTAGTGTCCGGCAAAAAAAACAACATCCCAGAGACCGTTCAATCACAATAATCGATTAAATAATGTTTACTTTAAATATCCTATTATAACTACGTATAAATACATTTATTTCCCGTTCATTAGAAGTTTCATGACGTAAATATAGTTTACTAATAAATGAGAGGATTGGCCTCTCCTGGGTAATAGGTACCGGCTTAAAATACAATTTTAGTTTTTTACCAGAAACCTCTCATGGGGTTTATTTGATTTTGATCTCGACCCTAAAAAGTGTGGCCGGTGCGAAGAATTAGTTGGCAATAGCGATTTAGCAACCTTCAAATCACGGAACCACAACTGGGATCAGCAGTATACTGCACTTCCCGAATTATGGTGAAAATGCGGTATAATGTAATGTATGGTACGCGACTAACCTAGGCAAGCGCGGCTTTTTTTTTTTTTTATCGTGGTAAAATCATCAAATGAGTCCTCCCACCCAGGGCAGGGCGGCAGGGACTGTCAGACTTGTACTGACTAAAATCCACGGTGTCCTTCACGAGCCCTTTACGTACCGGGGTTACGGTGATGGGTAAGTCCCGCGACCCCGAAAGCGCGGCTTAACTTAAAGATCGACTCGAAAACAAATTCACATAAGTTTGAAAACCAATCTAGATATAGTACAGAATACAGAATCTTGTACGTGATCAGCCTTGATGCATGTTTTATAGGCGTGCCTACCTGTTATGGTAATCGTGAAGTAAATCGTTAGTATTCGGAGCTAGTTTATGTATTTGGAATGCTTAAATGTTAAAAGTATATTATTACATTAATATTTAAACTAGGTTGGGCATGGATTCAGAGATTGATCTCTGGGTCACCGACGACTTTGGTCCTCGTTGCAATATGACGATTTAGAGCCTTTCCCAAAGTGGGCGATGCAGGCCTTAAGGGGGTAGTAAGAGACCCAAAAAAAATGGGGGCGTTGTGTAGAGGCTTCGTGCGTCGATTTGTAATTTCATCTACCTTGTCAGGTAACCGTGACCCTGGAACGTAAAAAAGGCTGTTAAAGGATACCGTGGTTTTAGTCAGAATCACCCGTCCCGCCCGGGGTGGAAGGACTATTTAATGAATTTACCACGATGAAAAAAACCGTATGAACTTGGTATGATACTGCAAATAGACGTAGTTTATCCATTTACTTTAAACTATTTCCATTTATATTATAGGTTATTTCGTAAAATACTGAATGATGATATTTCCATAAACTAATGCGTTCTCTATCAGAACCATTATCCAGTCTAGTAATTTTTGTTTAAAAATAGGTAAATATTGTATACCGCAATAGTGCATTTCTATTCTATATATATATATATATATATAAAAGGAGAATTGACTGACTGACATATCAACGTACAGCCGAAACTACTGGGGCTAGGAATGTGAAATTTTGCACACGGCTTCCTATTATAATGTAGGGGAGCACTAAGAAGGGGTTTTTGGAAATTTAACCTTTAAGGGGGTGAAAAGGGGGAATTAAGAAAGTACGTAACCCACGCGGACGAAGTCGCGGGCAAAGTGCTAGTTAAAAATAAAATATAACATATATTGTGCGCTGAAATTGTAGCTTACAGTAGTGAAAGATTTATTTAAATAGGACCAGTTACTATTGAGTTCATCTATTACAAACAAAAAAAAATCTTTAATGTTACTGTAATAAATGTTCCGTAAATGTTTGTTCATATTTTCGGCAATTTAATAGTGGTTTGCCTTTTAAACGGAACACAAATAAACGTCATAATTTATTATTAAGATTAAAGAAAATCATAACATATTAGTGGCAATATATACAAAAATGATTCACTATATACTTTATAAGGCAATAATAACATGATTCAGAGAAAAGGGAATCCCATATATGCACACCCATTAGTATATAATGTTTGTTTTCAACGGGAATAAGCACATTCTTAACTGGACCAGGGATCCTTCGACACATTCAAAAATACAACCATGTATTCAAATATGCGTGTGAAGATCGCTCTGTGCCTGTCTCTGATCGTCTGCATCGACGGTCATGTGTTGAAACATCGCACCCTGCCTCTGTCCGCGGAAGGCATGACTGTGGAAATTACTGTGAGAAGCAAGGAAGACCCGCGTCACCCCCTGCTGACAACGAGGGTGGACATCAATGAAAAGGATAAGACAGTGGTGATTGCAACGGCTGACCTTCTATCAACTGTGCTGGAACAATCAAAGGATGCTGTCCATTCTTTAGAGGACCGCAACGGGATCCGAGTAGGCTCCTGCCCCCAGGGCACTGTGGGTCGTGGAGGATTCTGCTTCCACACCGACGATGCTTAAACAAATTGACGTTATCTTCAATACTTTTAAATCCTGTGATAAAAACTGTTGCCATTCTTATTGACTGATTATTATTATTAAAATTCTTGTTGATAACATACTTTTTGTTTCTATTTATTTCCTTGTACCATACACCTCTTTATTGCTTTTGATATTGACTTACCAATTGTATATCAACTGATTTAGCAAAAAAAAACAAACAATTGAATAAGCGAACAAATAAAACTTCGCATTAAGTTTATATGATGGATGGATTAGAAACTACCTTAGGAGGTATTACAAGAACCCGCTGAAATGACACCTGAGCGAATGGCATGCGAGCTATTCCGCGAACGGCACCTATCAAAATAGTTTTTCATCTAGCATTTTATTTCACACTAGCTTCCGCCCGCGACTCCGTCCGCGCGGATGTCGGTCTTCGCGTGGATGGTTTATTTCCCCATTTTGAGTAACTCTGACAATGACATCTTATAAATATTCCGGCGCTGAATCCACTGCGGGTAATGCAACGTGTGTTCGCGGTTCTACAGAATAACGTCTATGAATAAAACTGAAAAATAAGATTTTTTTTCTACGTATTTTTCCAGGATAAAAAGTATCCTATGTTATGCCTAGGATAATAAGGAATAATTATACCAAGTTTCATCGAATTAGTTTTCACGTGATGCCTGCACAAACAGACAGACAGACAGACAAAAATTTTTTTAATCATATATTTGGGTTTGGTATCGATCCAGTAAGACCCCCCGCTATTTATTTTTTCAATATTTTCAATGTACAAAATTGACCCTTCTACAGATTTATTATATTATGTATAGATAGGGCACCATTATTAGGATTCATAGGGCGTCATTGTTAGGATTAGAAACCACCTTTGGAATAGTAATGTAAAAGCCATTTTGAAAGTCAACCAATAATAAATATTATTTTAAAATGTTACTTTTGTCTAAGCATTTCTCCTGTATCATTGGGAGTGTTACGAAACATAAAAGGCCTTACCACAAAAAGATAAACATCTGTTTGTTGAACACTTGCTACGAAAGAAAGAGAAAGAAAACTGTCAACGACAAAACGACAGTTCGCGTTGCATTCAACAGATGTTTAGGGTCTTTCTTGCGGTTAAAATTCCGTGACAACTACTATAGCATTTGTTCAGCAGATGACGTGGATAGTCGTACACATATTATTAAGTAATTCCCAAAATTTATGCGTTCAATACTGAAAACTATCGATAAAGTATTCCTGTACTTAATATATTCCGAAATGGGTAAATGTACTACACGCGGACCCGCTCAAGCTTTACATGGGTTCTCGGTCCAGCCAGTGGACCTCCGAAAAAAATCTGTTGACAATATCCAATACCTACAATGAAAAAGTAATTATCAGATTTAGTGCAGTTGTTTAGAAGTTATGCTCGCACAACCAAACTAATTAGATATTTTTACACTGTGTAAAGATAAATATTAGACAGAACCAAAAACTTTATATTATAACATAAGAATGGAATAGAATATACTTTATTGTACACCAAAATTAATAAATAATTTCTCACAATATTGTTAATTTAAAGGGTACTGCAGTCATATCGGTTTCACATTTTTACATTAGTTTATTTTATACTTTTCTTCGTACTTATCTGGACTAGAGATCTATCAACTTAGAATATAGTTATTGACTATATGATAACACTGTAAAAAAAATTTGAAGTTGAAGAAATAAAACGCCATGGCGCCAGTAGCGGCGGCGGCGTCGTCAAACTTTCCCCGCTCATCAAACGATGCTTTTGCACTACCGTAGGCTCTTAAGCCTTTGTCAAACAGATAGGCGAGTCCGAAGCGATAACGAACCGATACGAGACGTCAGTCCGATAGTTCGGTCACGCTATCCGATCGTTTTCGCTTTTCTATGTGACTGGATTTAAACAATACATACATTACAAATAAAAACGTCACGCTTCGCATTCGCCACGCCTGTCTGTTTGACAAAGGCTTTAATCCGAACCAGTACTTCCTGAATTTAGCGCCTTCAACCAAGCAAACTTTTCTGGTGTATAGATTTGAAGAATCCCAAAGCTTCTGCCTATTAACTTTGGATTTCATACAATACGTGTGTTCTGAGATATTACTATGACGAAAAGTTGGTACAATTCAGTCACGTGCTAGTCTTCCTGTGGTTTAAAGTACATTCGTACCGCAGCAATTTTCCTTCTGAAATGAATTAATAATTGTTTAATTTCACAGAATTACGTAATGACCACTATTTATCATACCCAATGGTGTTGAACTCAACATAATTATGTAACAGTTATATTTATGACAACCAAGAAAAATAGGTTTATTGAGTGGACAAGTAACCAGCAGTGGGGATCTTGTGAATAAAGTCTGATGGTCCACTCTACCCCGGGCAACGCCAACACAGGCTACCTGTTACCTGTGGTAGGCTTCAGAGCCAATTGGCTCACGACGACCATGCTGCCGGAGCCCGGCGCCAAATAGTTTTCAATTATGTGCCACTGGGGCGCTGGAGTTCCAGTTTCCTCTTGGGGGAGATCGCATCATGTTAGGTCTTTCGGCTGAATTGAAATCTAGAGCAAATCCTAAATAAAAAAAATGTGGAAGAAATTATCAGAAACGTATTGAACGTGTATTGAACATAATTTTATGCTGCTCTCTCCTATATAAATATAAAATAACTAGCTTTTGCCCGCGACTTCGTTCGCGTGGAATAGTGACTTCCAGCAGATTTTTGGTTTTACCCACATAGTGGTGTTTTACCATCATAATGTAACAAAGGTTTTGTAATAATTTTGGCGATCTAAAAAGAGTGTCCATGGAGTTTCTTGCCCGTTCTTCTCCATAGAGATCTACTTCTGGGAACGGGCATCTACGGTACTTTCACAGTTTTTATGTTTTGTGACTGGGACTGTAGCACCATAATTTTGTAGTATTTAATTATATTTTTTATCTTACACCAAGACATTTCTGTTTACCACGTTTTTAGTTTTGCCATCCTTTGCAAAAATATGAAGGTTTTGTGGTTTCGACACTCTTGAGCACGCAACGTAGAGTTTTCCATGGGAGAAACAGTCTTTTTCAAGATGTACCCCCGCAACTTTTAGCGTTTGCCCTTGGGCTTTATTAATGGTCACTGCAAACGCAGTTTACAGCGGAAACTGAACTCTTTTGAATTGGAATGGCAAATCAGTTGGAATGATGGGAATACGGGGTTACGGAATACGGGGGGAAAAGTTTCGCCTTTTGCCATCCCAGTCATAATAACGGAATTTCTAGATTCGGTCGCTGCGCTTAAAAATTGTGTAACCGTATGCCGTTATATAGTCTTGGTGGTTCTAGTTATATAGTTTCTCATAAGCATCACAGGAACACCAATTATACAACGGAACAAATTAAAATTTACGAAACAGGACCAGTTCCCATAAACTATCATATAACCGACAATACAATTTTGAAACCAACGCCATCTATCAATCCATAGTGACAACTCGCATTATTTATCCAAACTCCGTTCGGGCATTTTCTTTGTACTAAAAGTTTTATTATTTTGATATTATTTTTTTCATACCTTTTTACTATTTATTTACTTTTTCCGATGAATTAAAATAATAACATGATTCAAACTCGTGTAACGATCGACACCATTGCACGATCACCGCCATCTTTTGACAAATTAAGGAATTATCTATACTCCGTTAGAGCATTTCATATATTTTATTTTTTGTTTTTATTTTTTTGTAATAAAAACTATCCTATGTCCTTTCTCAAGTTCCAAACTATGTCTGTACCAAATTTCACACAAATCGGTTCAGTAGTTTAGGCGTGAAGAAAAGACAGACAGACAGACAGACAGACAGACAGAGTTACTTTCGCATTTATAATATTAGTTAGGATAAATGCATAATATACAGCGGGCATGAACTCATGACGATCGTGACAATGATCATGGACGTTGCACGGGTCGACAGCGCGTCGTTTTCAGCAGGCGTGCCCCAAAGGTCTGTCAGCAGCATATGGTTATATGCGGACCCCATTGAGAAATTTCACACAAATAAATCACAAGAAAGCTTATCATACCAACTTTCAGATTAGTCGGTAACGCCGACTAGCACCTGGACACATCTTTAATATTGAATACATTTTGTTACCTACTGTAAGTTTTAGTTTTATTGAAAATAATGACATAATCGGTGATCTAATGAATGAAAATTAATGCATTACGAGGAAAAAAGTCACAAATATAGTATTAAGGGAATCTAACGGTTCTTATCCAGTTTACGTCATTAATGATGGATCATGGTAAGTACCTATATAAAGCCCTGTTTTGACAGGACTAAGCACACTCTTGAACTAGGCTGCGTTCGTTCACCACATTAATAAATACAACCATGTATTCAAATATGTGTGTGAAGATCGCTCTGTGCTTGGTTCTGATCGTCTGCATCGACGGTCACGTGTTGAAACATCGCACCCTGCCTCTGTCCGCGGAAGGCATGACTGTGGAGATTACTGTGAGAAGCAAGGAAGACCCGCGTCACCCGCTACAGACAATCAAGATTGATATCAACGAAATTGACAAGAAAGTGGAGATGTCGATGTCCGAAGCTCCTTCAGGAGTGCTGAAACATCTCTCCAAGACAAACACCGACGTGTCGCGCCTGGAAAACCGTGACGGTGGCGTATTTAAAGTTGGGCAGTGCCCCATAGGCCACATTCCTAAGGGTACCTTTTGTGTACCAATCCCACCCGACGAAGACTATTAAATTAAGATCTATGTAAACTACCGTCCAAATACATGCGCATATATATGTTTTGTTATTTAATAAAATTTCATTGTGAAAACAATTGTTTGGTTTAATAGTGAGTAAGTGTATGTTTTGTTCCTCATAATTCATAAAACCTGGTTTCATAGATTTCGCCTCTAGGTTTGACGAAGATTTTTGATGTTACTTACAAATTTTAATTATAAAAATAACAAACCTTATCTGATTATACGAGTAGTATGAATGAAGGCAATACAAAAACTAATATGCAAAATTCTTAATCAGCAAGGCACTTTAATAGTGTGACAATACAGTAAAAAAAAAACAATGTTTTCGGTAACATTCATAAAACAAGGTCAAAGACACACAGTTAAGGGCGGCAATATCTGGACAAGAACCATTGTATCTTTTTCAACGCATGTGTACTTGAAATTCCTCGGCATTTATTTGGCATAGGCCGTGAGGAGAGAACAGCGTCCTCCCTCCACTCCAGCCGCAATGGTAGACGCCCATGGCGACAGACGTCGGCAGACGATCTCCGGCCACCGTAGGCGCGGGCATGCGGGTAGCCAGTAATGGGCAACTCATTGTCCGACCATGGACCATGCCCGAGTCGACGGCGCGTTGTGTTCCACGCGCGCCTCAAAGGGTGTCAGCATAGTGACGAGGGCTGGAGAGGGCCAAAGCCTGCCGGGGTCGCGGGACTAACGAATTACCGTGGCCCCGGTACGTAAAGGGCTATTGAAGGACACCGTGGATTTTAGTCAGTACAAGTCTGACAGTCCCTCCCGCCCTGCTCTGGGTGGGAGGACTCATTTGATGCTTTTACCACGGATATAAAAAAAGCTTCTTCTTCTTAAGCACCTTCAAAATCTCCGGCTGAATAGGTTTGTTTTTGGTTTCGGCCGAAATTGGTACTAGGATTGAATGTTCGGTTTCGGTTACAGATGAAAATCCTGTTTTGGTCGGACAATATTACTTATTATTCAACCAAGTGGCACGTGTTCCTCTTCAATACCTTTTTTGACACATCATGTTCGTACAGTACTAATTCACAATGATTTGTCAGAAAACTGACGCAATGGAGGCAAGAGAGGCACAAGGAAATATTACTTTTTATTTTATTAGTGACGGGCAAATATCCTGAGTCAATGGCCGACAGGGAAGATGGGAAGAAAAAACGTGTTGCGCTGATTCCAAGTTTAATGGGTTTTTTTTTTATCGTGGTAATATCGTCAAATTAGACCCAGTGTGGGACGGGAGAGACTCAGACTTGTACTGACTCAAACCCACAGTGATTCTTCAATAGCACTTTACGTTCCAGGGTCACGGATACCTGATGAGATAGTCTCGCGACCTTCTAGCTAGTCTACGCTAGACTTTAATGGTATAAAGACAGAAAGATGAAAATGGACGTCTGATAGTGAAAGTCTCCATCACGGTAAAAAATAAACAACAATAATAACAATTGTATGACGATTTCACCATGTGTGGCAGGTTAACATGGCCAGAAGTCGCACTCAGGTTTGGAAGAAAAAAGGGGAAACCTTTGTCTAGGAATTGGGGTATCAAATATGTTGGTAAAAAGAAGTTTTCCCGACTCATGACGTATTTCTTTTACAAACTCTGGCCAAACAGTGATTTGACTGCTGACGCACGCATAGAAAAAAATAGAGGAAATGGTTAATAATAACTGTATAATGTGTAACTAATTCGAATTGACCTACAAAATCGGGTTTTTGCCAACTATTAATATAGTTTTGTGCTGACTTTAAACTGCCAGCTGCAGGAGCAGTGCAATAAGAGCAATGGCACATTTGGAATCAAACGACCACCACGATGTGCACGAACTAGGCTTTAAACATGTGACCTTTTTTATAGTGGTAAAATCATCAAATGAGTCCTCCCACCCAAAGCAGGGCGGGAGGTACTGTCAGACTTGTACTGACTAAAATCCACGGTGTCCTTCAGTAGTCCTTTACGTTCCAGGGTCACGGTAATTCGTTGGTCCCGCGACCGCGGCAGGCTGTGGCCCTCTGAAGGAGGGCCCCGTCATTGTGCTGACACTCGCGTCGAGCCTTGACCTGGAAAAACATGCGACCTTCCAAAACATTTCACTTAATAACCTTATATTTTAAAAGCCAGGCCATATTGCGGGCAGGGTACCAGATTAAAAGTTTCTACTTACATTTTAATTGTATCAGCATTTGTGCATGCCATTAAAGATTTTAGCTTTCAGCAATTGCATTGAATCACAGAGACTTAGAATAGTTTGGAAGGAAGAGAAGACAAGAGAGAGAAAGCTAGACACGAAGTGGGATAAATAAATATAAATAGACAAATAACAGTAGTATATATTATAACAGAATAGCACGCTTGTAATAAATACCTGACGGGTGAATCAGAGGTGTATCTGCTGTAATTGGATAAATGTGGGTGTACTGACACATATATTTCGCCAATTAGTTCTGCACGAGCATAGGTTTCATTGCCCGCTCGATGTCAACAAAATGACATCGAGTGGGCAAAAATTGTCTTAATATCTATATTTGACAAGATTGAAAAGAAGTTACATTGTTCGATATCAAAGTATTTATCTAGAATTTAAGTCCCATACGATTAAATAGTTTTAACACTTGCATTACTTTTCCTCTGTGGATGACAATAACTTAGTAATAACGTAATAACATGCACAGTGATTCACTCAATAATAGCGAAGTATGACGATCGTAGAAGTCAATATATGCGCAACAAGGAATAAAATGTAACGAAGTATTTCCAGTTTACGTCAATAAGCAGTATATAAAGTCCTGCTTTGGCAGGATCAAGCACACTTTTCAACGGCTCCTCAACTAGGCAGCGTTCGTTCACCACATTAATAAATACAACCATGTATTCAAATATGTGTGTGAAGATCGCTCTGTGCCTGTCTCTGATCCTCTGCATCGACTGTCACGTGTTGAAACATCGCACCCTGCCTCTGTCCGCGGACGGCATGACTGTGGAGATTACCGTGAGAAGCAAGGAAGACCCGCGTCACCCGCTACAGACAATGAAGATTGATATCAACGAAAAGGATAAGAAAGTGGAGATGTCGATGTCCGAAGCTCCCTCAGGAGTACTGAAACATCTCTTCAAGACAAACAACAAAGTGCCGTCTCTGGAAAGCCGCTCTAATATGGTTTTGGGAAGTTGCGCTGCTGGGTTCACCTTCCGAAAGGGCTTTTGTATCCCTGATGACTACTAGACTGCAAACCAATATTAGTCTTTTCCAAATACTGTGATACTTAGTTATATTTTGTTGATTAATAAAACTTCATTGTGAATTACAACTCTGTTTTTGTTTATTATTAAACTGTGCCTCTACCCTATGATTCATAACTAGACGTTGTGGAATCTACCAAAGTACACTTAACTGTCTTTCTTTTTTGATGTTGATCTAAATTAACAGATTCTTTTGTATACTTGTGTCCATATTAACTACATTTAAACAAATATGCACAAAAGAGAAAACACACACACACACACACTAAGACATAACCATAACATCATAGAAGAAAGATACCATACAACTGGAAGTTGTTCTTCAAAATTAATAAAAATATCAATCATATTTTGTGTCTCATACGAGGTTACTTGTAGTGGGCCTCTTATTTATAATTTGGGAAGCGGATTGGACAGATTCATCATCACGATAAAGTTTTTTTAAATAAAAGGGTGGCTCATAGGTCAGACGTCACCCATCAACTTGAACATGGCTTAAGGAAAAAGCCCTTTGAATCACGCTTGTTGTGTAATATGGTATTGTACGAACGTGTTCAAGGTTTTTTTTGGTTCTCAATGATGTCAATGAAAGGATTCCTTAATGAATGTTTTTGTTTAATGGCTTTGTGAAATATATTGAAACCTTTTGACACACGCGTAAGAGTCCCTTTTCCGAGTCATAATACTACGTACCACGTAAAACGTGTAACTGCAAAACGACCCTTATATCAACGTCAATTACCATTTTGCAGTTGACAGTTCTTTTGGATGAGTGTTTAAGCGATGTATAACTCTTTTGTCGTAACACGGAGAAGGATGTTGTTGTTATTTCAATCTCTTTTTTAATTCAAATTATTTATTTTAGATATAAGTGATCGGGGTCGCGGGACTTACCCATTACCGTGACCCCGGTACGTAAAGGGCTAGTGAAGGACACCGTGGATTTTAGTCAGTACAAGTCTGACAGTCCCTCCCGCCCCTGCCCTGGGTGGGAAGACTCATTTGATAATTTTTCCACCAATAAAAAAAAAGATATGAGTGACACTTTAAAACTGGCGTCTGAATGGCCCGATTTGTTTATACGTTGTCTTCTATGCTGATGACCGCGGGTTCAAACCTTGGATTAAAATAGGTTTTTATTTTACTTTAGGGTTTCCTTAATTTTTTTTTAAACATTTCTTCTATATGTAACCGAGCCATATATATTTTTATATATATTATATAAAATATATTATATTATTCTATTTTATATTATATTATATTATATTTCATATATATTTATATCTTATCATATGGCTCAATCGACCAGCTGGTTAAATACCAAAACAGTGAAGATAAATATTGTAGACGAACACCACTTTTCCAATGAAACATTTTGAATTACATCCACCTTTTTGGTCCCGGGGCTTTCACTGGATGGAAAACTGGGTCTCCACTCGAAACATCATGAAATGAATATGACTGCAGAAAGGAACTTCAGTGTTGGCACTTGTAGAATGATATGCGGTTAGTAAATAAAGCCGCAAATTTACGTCATTCGACTAAGTTCCTGGTAAATGGTTAGGGAAAAGCTGTGGACGTAAACCTATTATTGATTTCCTTGTCTTTTTTATCCTCAATGTCATCCTATTTCACAGTAGACAGTCTTTTAAAGGTCGTTACTTCATTTAATCACAACCAAAGCAGATGTTTCTTTGGACATTATCAGTCAGCACCATCGATTGATGACCACAGCCACATTTATCGGTCCTGAGCATACATTCAGCGAATTTCTGTATCTTTTGCGATATCCTCGGTTCTAGTTTGGTTCCTTTTCTCTTTGTTTTTACGCTTTTTCATTATTTATTACATATTTGTATAGCATCACAGTGCAGATGTATTTTTAGATGGGACCTGGCGCAAACCGAGCCCCGTGCTGGGATGGACTTCACGAACGTTTTAACAATCATGTTCCGAGCCTCGTCCGGGACGTTGAACCCACGGGGTACAGTCTAGCATACGGTATACGGTCACCTGTCTTCTCAGAGTAATGCTCTGCATTCTATATGACGAGACGGATTCCCTGAAAGAGCTCTTTCATACTGGTAGTAGTAGTTGGGCTCTAGTACCTATTTCAGTAAAACAAACTTCGAGATAGTAAGAAAACTAACAGTTTCAATGAAGTTGGTACAAGCACGGTGCAAGCCGTGGTCCTGGCATTCTAGGACCAAGGGCAACTAAAGGAACAGGAGGGACTTTTGGTTCTTTGAAGCAATTTTACCACACAAAAATAAAGCCTTTGTCAAACAGACAGGCGTGGCGAAAGCGAAGCGAGGCGTTTTTATTTGTAATGTATGGAATTGTTTGAATCCAGTCACATAGAAAAGCGAAAGCGATCCGAAAGCGTGACCGAACTATCGGACTGACGTCTCGTATCGGTACGGTATCGCTCCGGACTCGCCTGTCTGTTTGACAAAGGCTTAAAGGGGTAGGAATCGCCAACGTATAATGCTGTTCCGGCATTTTTTACGACCTACACACTCATATGTTACAGTTTTCAAATGACGCAGACATGAAATCATCCTTTGTGAGAGAAAATACCTACAGGGGGTTTTTCTGTCTTATAATTTTTTGTAGGAGGAATATTGGACTTTGTTTACTTGTATTAACATTTCATTACATTACGCATTCTTTTCACGTTTACTTTATTTCTTGCACAATGTATACAAGATACATTACCCTGTTAAGGTGCAGTGAAATAACTTGAATGTCTATGAGACATTATTCAAAATAATTACATTTACGTTTCGATTACCTACATAATTTAGAAGTTACGATAATTATGTTTACGTTTCGATTACCTACATAATTTAGAAGTTTTTAGAAGCATAGGCAAAATACCTCCAAGGACCTCCAAGATACACTGTTAAATAACAACATAATATATGAGCCCTACCGTAAAACGTAATTTCTTAAAACAAAAAAAAAACATATTCCCCCATTTTGACCAATGAACTTTAGACCTTTTTTATATTACGTGGTAAAATCATCACATGAGTCTTCCTAACCAGGGCAGAGCGGGAGGGACTGTCAGACTCGTACTGACTAAAATCCACGGTGTCCTTCAATAGCCCTAGTCGTACCGGGGTCACGGTAATTCGTGAGTCCCGCGACCGAACTTTAGACCTTGTATAAAATCATGGAAATATTTAACAACAAATATTACCTATAAAATTCCCTTTAATTGCAACTGCAGTACCGAGAATCTTCTCAGAAAGACAATCACGTATTGATACGACAGACAGAAGGAAAACTTTGATTAGACGAATACAAGGTATTATGTATATTAGTATACGTACGTTATCATTACTAATACTCTATAAATAGCCAGTATATCATTTAGTGTTATTTCCCTAATATTTCACAGGGAAGACTAGAGTCTTCGAGCGTGGGTAATGCAAAGGAAGTACTTGCCTTCGGATTTTCCCCAAAGTTACGTACACGGCTATAGAGGGCCAAAGCCTGCCGAGGTCGCGGGACTTACGAATTACCGTGACCCCGGAACGTAGAGTCCGGAGTCTGGCAGTCCGGACTCTCGCTCTGCCTTGGGTGGGAGGACTCATTTGATGATATTACCACGATAAAAAAAAGTTACGCACACGGTGACTAGTACGAGCGAACTAAAAATTAGAGCACAGAGTTTAGTCATCAATCATACGTAAGTACACTTCGAGTTCTGTTTTTTGACTACAGTCTTATATCAGTAAGTCAACGGAACGAAGTTGTACATTAGTACAATTTTTATACAATTACATAATAAAGAAAGAAATCGCTGTTGCTAAGAATCCGTCTGTCACCAACTACATGCAGCCTGGCCATGCAGCAGCACCAACCATGAACAGAAATAGACAGTTGAAAGTTTCAAATATGATGTATTTCTGTTGCCGCGATAAAACAATTTAAACCTAAAAAAAAAACAGAAAAATAAAAAACCCGACTGCATAAAAAGCGAACTGAAAAGATGGAAACAAGATTGTTTTTTTTAAACAGTGCCTTCGGAGCATACATATCCTCCGGCTGCACTGTTTTTTTTTTTTAATTAATAAATGGAAAATTATAATAATAAATTACCGAGAATTATATGAAATTACCCGGGCACAAAAATAGTTCCGGGTTGCTGCTGAGAAAATCTCAATGTAATACTTAGCCCGACTGAACGTAAAATGTACGTATTTATTTTATTATCAGGGAAACCAAGCTCATTATTTTGATCGGATTATTCTTCCTTCATAATTCCTAGAATGAATTGCATCAATTAGATTGATTTCCTAAATTGGATAGCCGCTAATCCAGTCGACTGTTCATAGAATCTAAATAAAAGGGGGTTCCCCATTTACTTAGAAGGCTTGACACTTTTGAGGGTTCTCTGATAAAGAAGGTTAAATAAATAGGATTTTGGTGTCACCTACTAATTTGATTATCATAATTTCTGTTGTTATGAGTCGGAACATGTCTGCTTATAAGTGAAGGAATAGTTTTTTTTATCAAACAAACAAAAGGTCTTAATTTACGACGGTATAACTTCAATTAATTGATAATGAAATGTAGCTATAAATCTTAAGTGACCCGTTTCTGGTTGTACTTTACCGGTTTTTTACAAAGAAGCGGTCGAAGTCGTCACCAAGTGATTCACAGCGTCGTCACATCGGCGTCGTCGTCCTCCGGGGAACGTCCGCATGCGTAACGTCAGAGACGCGTCGACAAGAAACCCCTAGCATGATATAAAACAACGCGCAGACTAGGAACCCCAATCATTCGTGATTTGGCCACCGTTCGTTCAACACATCAAAAGTACAAAAATGTATACAAACATGTGTTTGAAGATTGCCGTGTGCCTGGCTTTAGTCGCTTGCATCGACAGCCACGTGTTAAGACGTCACGAAGTGCCTCTATCACCGGAAGGCATGGTCCTGGAAATTACAATCAAGAACAAGGGCGACGGTAAACTTGTGTCTTCAATGAAGATTGATATCAACGAAAAGGACAAGAAAGTGCTGATGTCGATGGGTGAACCTGTGGAGCCAGTGGAAGTTGGAGGATCGACCACGGAGTTCGTGCCCAGCCTCGAGAACCGTCACAACATCCGAGTGGGCTCCTGCCCACTCGGCTACGTACGACGAGGTGGATTCTGCTTCCCCGATGACGATTACTAAGCTATTGGACCTAAAGTGATCCCTTTCCTAAAGTGTTCCCCTGTTATCCAAGACTTATACAAATGTGATAACCTGTGTTATTAATTTATTAAAAGTCGTTTTTAAAGTTATCTCTTGTATTATATTGTTTTATATTTGCCTCGTATTACATTCCTATTTCGTGTAGATTACAAACCACAACCGTGATTTGAAAGTGTTTTGAAGATGATAAAGTTGTTTTTATTAATAACTTAACGCCAAGTTAGAAGGAGATGGCGGGACGATTTGGAGAGATCTCGTCAAAACTAGAAGGAGGATGCACGGGTTTTTGAGAAGTGGAAGGAGTGGAGACAGGCTTTTGCCCTAGAGTAGGACAGGGGCTTGTAAAAAAGGTAAAATATTCGACTAGGTAATCGTTTATTTCGTATGTAAACTATTACTTGACGGGGCTTGTAGAGGGCCAAAGCCTGCCGGGGTCGCGGTACCCACAAATTACCGTGACCCCGGTACGTAAAGGGCTACTGAAGGACACCGTGGATTTTAGTCAGTCAAGTCTGTCAGTCCCTCCCGCCCTGCCCTGGGTGGGAGGACGGTGTCCTTCAATAGCCCTTTACGTTCCGGGTCGGGGTAATTCGTGAGTCCAGTGACTATAGAGCATAGTCATAGCAAAAAAAAAGAAGTGTGAGATAAACTAACGGCGCACTTAAAAATACAAAACAAAATGACGAATTGATAACCAATTTTATATAATTGTTTATCATTTTATTTATCAGCTGCACTTCCTGCCTATTTCCTTTGTATGAAGTAGGTAAGTGGGTACAATTTTTTGGTTCAAAATTAAATGATTCTAGTTTGGGTACTTCGTAGCTATCGATTAATAATGGGTGAATCGTCGTCCGGTCATGTACCATGCCCAGGTCAACGGCGCGTCGTGATCCATACGCGCCATTGATCCTGAGAAATAGATCTTGTGATAATTACAACAAATTAAATGCGGGCGAAACCGCGGGTATAAACTAGTAAAATAAAATTTTGATTGTATCAATAACACAGCTAATATAAAATATGAAGTTTTGTCAGCAAGATAACTACATAACTAACTTTTTTTTGGATGTTAAAATGTTTCAACATGTTATAAATAAGTAATCTAAATAACCTTGTAGAAACCAGTATGATTAGGTACTAGGAAATACCGGTGACACAAGTTTTTAGGAAGTAGTTGATGTGAGGTTGACAACATACTGCGATTTTATTCGTGCACTTTTTTAATTTGAACGATTTTATGTGCTTCAAACTGCCTGTGTCACAGAATAGTCGCGGAAAAATCGCCGTGGTCGTATGCCACCTGCGGTTGTTTCACACAATCTTTATTGTCTAGGTGGCATACGACCACGGCTTGTTCTTGTTTTATACTTTTCAGTGCGCCATTTTTTCGTAGTTGGGTTTTAGTTATTTTGAACTTATTTTTATCTATTAGGATTTCTCAGTAACTAGCAGCTCGAAGTTTGGAAGTTGGTGGTATGATACCCTCGTGTCTTGGAAAGCACGTTGGTTTTGCGCCTGATCTCTCCCTGGTCATGTCGGATTGCTGTCTCATCGGACTATGAAAGTAAAGGAACAGAGATTGCACCTGTGACTGCGCACACATTTGTGCACTAAACAGCTCCAGCGCAGATGTCTAATTTCCGTAGAGATTGGCTGCTGTGGCCGAAATCGGTTCGGAGGACTATTTTAATCTTTATTCATTTTATACACTTTTATACATATATTTTTAAATCTTTTTACAAGAACATAAAACAAAACATTTAATAATAAAAAAATAGCAGTCCACCAGCATCGGGAAAAGGGTCCGGGTTACCGGTGGTCAGGGCTCCTGAGAGAAGAACTTCCTAACAATACGTGCTGTGTCCAGAAGTACTGCTTTCTGAATCTGGCGCTTGTTCCAGCTGCCAAGCGAGAGCCTCCTCAGATTTTGTTCGAGTCTCTTAGCTATTAAGCCATTGGCAGACTCGACTATCGGCAAAATGACTGCTGTATTCACATCCCACATGTCAACAACCTCGCGAGTAAGATCAAGATACTTGAATTGTTTATCTTTTTCTGCCTTCACGAGGTTCTCGTCATGCGGGACCGTTATATCAATGTAATGTTATCGGAGGACTATTATTATCACGTATAGTATGATACATGCAGGAGTAAATAATAACAAAATCCCTGAAAAATAAACCCTTTACATGGGGAATAGGGTGTTCCCTCTAAAACTTAAAAAAAATAAAATAAAAACAAAAGTCTAATTTAGCAGTATAACGGGATGTCCCCCGGTCATAACCAATACAATAGTGACTCAGTTTTACGATTGAACAACAGAGCACAAATATTATGTATCTACTTGTATGCACTTTGTATTGCAAAAACGTTTTCTTATAGAATAAAGAATGCATCTTTGAAAAAATCCAAAGAGAAAATATCCTTTGCTGTATTAAAATACTAGCTGTTGCCAGCGGCTTCGCCCGTTTCACCTCAGGAATATACCACGGTAACATAAACCGGGACAAAAACTATCATTTGTGTTAAACCAGATTAAAAACTATTTGTGTACCGAATTTACCATTCAAGTCAATAAAAGTCGTAGGTATCTAGTTAAAGATAGCACTTAAGTACCACATAGTACTCACTCAAGCTATGAAGCAGTTAGTACACGTGATCGCACAACCTACGCAATGTCGCAATTATAATGTTTATTACAATGAACATTTACATAACATCACGCCCGGTTTACTTGAAGCAACTAACAGAGGTGTTCGGACACGCTGAAATCCTGGCGTAAAACTGCTTCTTTGGGGAATGGTTGAAGAAACACCACCTTCCGCCCTACGTAGGTCCTCATCGGACAAGGTATGTTTTGTTAGGTTCCTATTTTGGATCCAGTGGCAGTTTACGCCTGGGTGTCATTAGTGTATGGACGGCCTTGCCACGGTGGCGCATTACTCTTGAAGTATGGCTGTTTGGTCGAAGCACTGCCTTTTCCTCGCCTAAGCGATAAGCTACGGAGAACTATCGTTCGTCTCTGGTCATTTAAAACCATTAATTGATTTAATTAAATTCTTTATTTATTTATTTTATTTATTATTGTTGCTTATTTTTGTGTTTTGTTCTTTCTTTTGTTTATTTTAAAATATAACGGAATTATGTTGAAAGATATATAAACGGAATAGTAATAAATTAATTTAAATGATCACCAAAATTTCATTTTAATAACTTCCAACTGAAACCAAAATAATTAATAGCGAAAATAATTACACTGAAACATTTGAGGTAAAGCCTGATTCAGTCATAACAGTGCGCATGAATAGCGTATTTTAATCTCCTTGGCAAAGGTATTATTATTTCAATAGGTGGAATTATGGCCGCTGTCGAGTGCTGAACCTCCATATTCCATTCCCTGAATAGTTCTCTCATATAACGGTTAAAACAAAATAATTTGGAGTATTTTGCGCTCACATTCACTATAGAGCTTTAGGGTGCCTTTCCACCAGAGATGTGCTAAGCAGCTATGCTGCGAGAATGTAAAAGCTGAGCTACGAAACTATGAGTAGGTTTCCATTGATGCTAAGCCATGTAGCGGTGCAAGTAAGATGTGTAATGAAGATCGCCACCGCAAAGTAGCTGGGCGAGGAAGATGCGTAGCTCGAGCTGTGCGATGTATCGATAGTGGGGAAAACGACCCATAGCAGGCATCCATAGCACGCATCCTTCCATACAAAAACACATCTTAGTTGAATCCGTTTCCACCAGTGCTATGCTATGTGCACCTGCTGGGGTCGCGGGACTCACGAATTGCCGTGACCCCGGAACGTAAAGGGCTATTGAAGGACATCGTGGATTTTAGTCAGTACGAGTCTGGCAGTCCCTCTCGCTCTGCTCTGGGACTCAGGAGTCATTTGATGATTCTACCACGATAAAAAAAATGCTATGTGCTTGTGCACCAATGAATATGATTGGTGGATATCACACGCAGCAAACACATCTCTGGTGAAAAAGTAGCCTTACGATGTAAAATGCGAGATTGTATGCAATCATTGGAAATGTTTCATTCGCTTTGAACAGATTTAAACGTATTCATTTTGGCGTGTTATCATTTTAGTTTGTAATTATGTTCATGTACGTTGCTTTTGTAGAGAGTGTATTAATTAAAACGTTATATATATTTATTTACGGAACTCCAAATATAAAACTCGTCAGTTGCTTTCTATATACAAGAATTTTGTCATTATCACCTAGCCTCTCATGTCACAATCCGGCCACCATCCTGAGATAATGATAAGCCTTTGTCATGGGCCTGTGAAGTACCCAGAGGTGGCAATATTAACTCTGATAGCAATGACGGCTGCTGCATCTCACAGGAAGTAGAAATAATTACAACATTATTTTGCCTTTTCATATTCCCAAGGCACAAATCCATACAATACCTGATGAAATAACCTAATAACACAATGCCCAACCTCGGCATCAAAGCTACTACCTCATGCTCAGCAGCAGCACTTCAATTGTTGTTTTGTTCGTCCATAACCCTGACATTGATAGGATTGTCACAAGCCTACTAAAGCGTAACTGTAATTTATTCCATTCGATTTTCTTGGTAAACCATTTCAACTGAGTATTCAAGAACGCAAAGATGACTTTAATTTTGATTCAAATAACAATTAAAAACAAAACATAATGCAGTTTCCTTTGTATCCCAGAAAGTACATTAAGCCATTGTCCCCGGGTTTCATTTGTAGATAATTGACGGTCTTTACAGGAAATCGTTGGCTCGAAAGTATGACAGAGCTTCTCACCAATTAATGATGTTTGGTGTTTATTTATTTATGCAAGTAGGTTATATCAACACCTTTAGATGTTTATTCATAAAACTAGGATAGACCGGTGTTTTTTCTTACCTGACCACTCTGAGAAGAAACAGCCGAAACAAACTCAGAGGTAAAGACATTATGTAGATTAGGTTATACGAGGACCATGCAGGTTAGTGTCTGAAATGGTCTTTTGAAGAAAGGACCACACAAATTCTAGCGTATCTCTTTACCATAGCCCGGAGTAGGTAGATTGATTTTTGGTCAATAACCTGAAACATTCATATTAATATGGACTTGCCTCCGGGATTACGAGAGTTTAAAAAGATTTTTCCGGCATTTTAATATCGTTAGGAAGATGTAGGATGAACATATAATATAATAATAAGCACTCGCTGTTGCCCGCGGCTACGCCCGCATGCATTTCAATTCAATCCCGTAAGGACTGAAATGCAATCCCGGGAAGAAGGATTATCCATGTTGTGATTTCGATGACAGTTCGTGACACAAGTATATCAATCTACCTACTCCGGGCTTGCATAATACACATTCTGATAGACAGTTACTTTATGTCGAATATTGGTATTTAATCGCTTCCGACAAGGATAATGACGTGTGTCAGCGCCATGTCCTGCAGTTTCATTCATAATTTGAACTATGTATTACAAACAGTTATCCTTGTAATATTGAATTTATGAAATAATTTAATTTGGTTGTGACTTTTCAGTAATTGGACGTGTATTTGTCATATCAGCATCATAAATAAGTACGATATTATTATTGAGGAAATACAACAAGGCAAAATAATATTATATTTTAGGTACCTATGTCGGTTATTCATATTTAGTAATTCCCTCATGTGTTTATTTACGTATGCACAATTACACATACATAAATACATTTCCTATGTATTATTCTAATCCCCATAGGTATTCTTCTGCCATGCGTCTCGTACTCTTCATTACTCGTCGTTTCAGCATGCTCAGCATGACCGATTAGATCTCTATTCTACTAAGAATAGACTTGTGGCTTTCGTTTTTTTTTCAAACCGGTCTTCACCAACCAAGTCATCTTGAGGGTTTTCAATGACGGAGGTCTCGCTAGGGGAACGTAGGCCTCAACGATCTTGTGATCGCCGATGTCATCGACGATTTCTTGTTCTGGCTCTACTTTCTTGCGCGAGGCTCCGCTGAAGGTAGGGTTCGCTACACCCCCCCAGTTACGCCACTGACGATTCTTACCTACTTGCTCCATTCTACTTCATTATGATCACTACCTATTATAAAACAAAGTTGCTTCCCGCTGTCTGTCTGTCCCTATGTATGCTTAGATCTTTGAAATTACACAACGGATTTTTTTAATAGAAATGATTCAAGAAGAAGGTTTTAGAAGTATATAACATGTGTAATATAGTAGAGCTTGCACCCGTGCGGATTTGGGGCGGGTCGCTAGTTAAGTTGTTATAAAAATAATAAGTGACCTACTACAGAGAAACCAATGAAATGTGATATTGTCAAACTAGGCGTTAGGTGGACATTATGACTACTAGTATTCATACGATGCAGAGGCATCCTGACGTATAGGTATTTTTAAAAACGAATATAAAAAAATTACAGCATTTCCCGACCTAAGCATGTTTAATTTAGGACTCATTTAATGGTTTTATTTTCGAGGATAACAAGAGTGATGTCATGATATTTTTTTAAGTTGTTGACAAATTCTTGCGGAGACATTGAACAAACACGTTTTTTTTACTATTTCGCGATTAAAAAATAAGTAGCAAGATGTAATCAAAGCAGTTAATACACTATTACATTAACTTATACATTATTGACGTTGATTAATTAGCTTTATTTTATAGTAGATGTCTAATGAATGTCCCTATACTTTTAGTAAACATAATATCTAATGTATAAAGTTGGTGTTATGTCAGCATGAGGTAGTAACAGCGCCATCTAACACTTGGTACATGAACTAAAGGCATTTGCGAAACAGTGAATGCAGAAAATGGGATGTGATAATAAGTCTGCAGTCCTTGTTTTCTTTAGTAAATTGAAAAAAAAATAGCACCTTCAAATATGGAATATGGAAATAGAGTAGCAATGCTAGTTTAGTAAACTCAATGTTTAGTTACAGATGTAACACGTCACATACGTACTCTACCTCCACATAGTGAAAGTAAGATTTTTAACAGTTTGCCTACTGCACTTTGAAACTAGCAAAAATCTTTTTATCAACGGAAAAATAAATAGACATCCTAACTACACAAGTTACTACACTACTTAACAAGTTTTGGCGTGGTAAAATCATCAAATGAGTCCTCAAATCAAATGAGGACTGTCAGACTTGTACTGACTAAAATCTACGGTGTCCTTCAATAGCCCTTTACGTACCGGGGTTACGGTAATTTGTGACTACTTAACAAGTTAACAAAAAAAAACTGACATACGAAATAAGTGAAATTACGAATAAATATTACGGTTACGCTGAGCGAACGACACTGCACGTAACGCAGGTTCAACTCCCGCACAAAACAAGTATTTGTATGGTCTAAATATAGTTGTTCCTGGTATGACTGTTTATGTATGTTAATATTAAATGTTTGAAATTCACTACGCAACAGGAGAAACTAAGTTTTAATAAGTGTGATTAGGTCCATTCAATTAAAGTAAAGATCATCACGTAGTCGCATCTAAATCTGTTCAGACGTTCCTATTTATAAATCGTAATTGATATGTCATCATGTACCGAGACATGAGCAATCCTAAATGAAAATTAGAGCACCTGGCACGATGTTCAGACGCAGTCATAACAAGCTATTTGTCACCACATTAATAGCTCCATCGGTGTGCTTGTCAACCTGATGATGAAAGGGCACGGAAACTTGGGTTGATGATGACTGAAGGCTACCTGATGGAGCTACCTACCGATTCATCACTTCCCCGTTTCATCATCTAGACAAAATAGCATCACAAAGTTTCACCGCACTATTTTTATTTTGTGTTTTTTTATTTTTATTTTTTCAAATAAAATACCGTAATTTGGTCCTACTTTGCTCCTTACGGGTAACTATGCTCCTGTTCTGTAAAATGTTGTCGAATATTCTACGTTGAAAATTTTGCAATAATTCAATAAATTATGAATGCATCTGAAACATTTCACCGAATTTCACATCCGAAGGCTTCAGAAACATCAATATTAGCAGAACTTATTGTAACTGGAGCAGATTGACATTAATTTGCTCCAACAGCTTTAACAATGGAGATTACATAGAAACTATTTCTAGGAACAAAGATACCCGACAACATGGGTAATTTTTCTCATTATTATTTAATCAAAAATAAATTAATAATATACTTCATAATATCCAATTCCTATAAATAAGTACCTGTCAAATAAGTCTTATTACATTAAAATAACATATAATTTTGTTACAGTTGATTGTTTTAAAATATTCTTAGTTTTTAACATTTGGAGCAAATATCGGAGCAAAGTAGGACCAGATTACGGTAGTTATTATATTCTATACTTAGGTTAAATTACAGCTAAGTTCAGTTAGGTTTTAGTTCTTAAAGCTAGCATTTTACAAGAACAAAAAAGAATACAAATTTTCTAGATAAAATAATTCTGCACCTCCCTTAGAGTTATGTGAATGAGTGAGTGTGAGAGGGTGCGTCTATTATTGAGTGTGCTTGTGATTTTTATTAGTTAATACATTATATATAATATATAAATGTATAAATATACATATATTTCATGTTTATTGATGAAACGAGACTATTGCGTGTATTAATTCCCATTTGTTTCTAGAAGAACTACTTATAGAAATATATTCAATGGCAATATTAAATGTTTCTGGTAATAGCTACAGCTATACAAGGGCCCTATCAAGGGTTTTCACGTTTTTGTGTAGTAAAGTAAAGGCGAATTTTGTTTTTTTTTTACGTATTTTGGTAAAATGAGTCCTCCCGCTCAGGGCAGAGCGGGAGGACAGGTCAGACTCGTACTGACTAAAATCCATGGTGTCCTTCAATAGCTCTTTACGTTTTGGGGTCACCGTAATTCGTACAGTCCCGCGACCGCGTACGTGACGGTAGAATTATTTCTTGAGCGGTTTGAACATTAAAAACACTCTCCTGTAAACCTCGGTTTTTGACATGTCCGTTTGTACATAGGGACCGTCGACTTAGACTAGGTGGAGTGACAATTTTAATAGGGACGATTGTAGCAGATGGATGAGAATAGCTACAAATCGAGTTAAAAAAACACGGCTTAGAAAGCCGAAGCTGAAACATATATTAATAATCGGTAATGCGACAAGTAATTAATAAGATGTAAGGATGAAGATCTAAATGTTAAAGTAAAATAAAAAAGACACATTATTGCACTTTTTTCTTACTACTCTATTATATCAATGTTTAAGAATAATACAAGTATAAGAAATGTCCGATTTACTTTTTATTCTATCCTGTTTATGAAAAGATTTTATTTAGCTTGATCTTTAATTGATTTGCCTTGCAAGGCAAAAGATAGAATTACAACACAAATCTTAAATCATGTACCATAATTACCTATGTTCAACGAATAAATTAATTTAGATAAAAATAAGCCGAGTACCTTTTTTTTATCGTGGTAAAATCATCAAATGAGTCCTCCCACCTAGGGCAGAGCGCGAGGGACTGTCAGACTCGTACTGATTAAAATCCACGGTGTCCTTCAATACCCCTTTACGCTCCGGGGTCACGGTAATTCGTACAGTCCCGCGACCAAGTCGAGTACCTAAATAAAATTTAAAACGGTACTGTTTTGTACTTCGTTGGTTGCCGTTTACCCTCTTAATTTTATTTAACTAAAACAATCCTCGCCAGTAGTTCACACCTATCGCAATAGATGGCGCTATGCGTAACAACATCGGTCTAGAATAAACCACATAATGAAATATCATTTCAGTTCATCCTCATAAACTTGTAAGCAAAATTAATATTACTATTGTGTTTTTTTTAGTACAATCGAATATTCCCCAATGCGCATTATTGTTACAGAAGGACATAATAGTTAATCCGTATCCCATGGGGTGCACGTATTCAGGGGAGCGTAAGTGCTTTGTGTCCTTCTGAGGTAGTTTCACAATATGCAGTTACATCTTTATTGGATACTTCCCAAAGGATAAAAAACTGTTTACATAGGCAGATCTATACCTATACAACATTATTTTTGGTGTATGTGTGTGGTGTATAATGAATCGATGTGCAAAATTTCAAAGCCATTTCATGAAAAATCGTAAAGTTATAAGCTTGTTATGTTACTTGCGGCCGTATTATGACGTCTTATAACCAGGCTTGTCCAGTGCGTGAACGAGGTGGCGCTAGACGACTAGTATAGCTATGTCTCTTTCACTCAGTGCTTCTTTCAGCCCGTTGTCCGTTCAAAAACAATATGCTCTTTCGCGGTAGGACAACATTCGAGTTGTAGTGATTGCAGCCGCTAGTAACAGCTAGTACAGACATTAGTTGGTATTTTTATGATTTTCCAAAATGTTTCATAATATTATAATCAAAAAATGTTAAACGAATATGCGAATTTGTCGATGAAGCATATCGCTACAAGTCAAAACGAATTCAAGCGGTTTGGCCGTCGAGTTGTGTGACATCTTACTTCTACACTACTGAAGATGAAAAGGGTAACGTTCAATATAGACACAAGTGGGTATTTTTATTTCTCCGCCGACACTGACCCATTTCTTTGTCGCGAGTGGCCGAGGACGGATCTAAAACTATTGTTTCTAAATGTTTCGTCCATTTTGTTTTGTTATGTGGCCTTTTATTGTTGGCTTTATTGTGTTTTTATTGATAATAAAGGTTTAATTAACATTTTGTAGGGATTCAATGTGTTAGTTTATGTTAATTTTATAGTTTAGTATTCATTTTTAAAGTTTGTATTGAAATGCGCATTTATTCTCATTTGGTCTACTTTGCTAAATTTATTGTCTAATTAATTAGTTACTGACAGACTCGTATTGACTAAAATCCATGGTGTCCTTCAATAGCCCTTTACGTTCCGGGGTCACGGTAATTCGTGAGACCCGCGACCGAGGCACAGTGGATAGCGAACAAAATTCATTTATAAATAAATACATCTTTGATTTACAAAATTATTCAATGAATGTGCAATACGTAGAAATACTATACGAAAATATCGTGGAAACAGAAAAACAGCAATGTGTCACTAGCTATGTGTTATGTTATTTACTTAACAGTTATGTTATTTAAGAAAAAAAGTTTAACTATTGTTCAAACAACTGACCCTAAGTTTCTTCAAAAATTTGTTGAAGTAATACCCCTATAATCCGTATAAAATGTCGGACCTAAAAAACGTCACCCATTTTTGCTGGGCATGCGGATGGCGAGTAATGGGTGACTCGCTGTCCGATCATGGACCATGTCCGGGTCGTTAGTGCGTCGTGTTCCTCATAGAGCTGTCGGTAATCTGACGGGGATTTAAAGGGCCAAAGCCTGCCAGGATCGCGGGACTGCCGCATCAGGTAGCTGTGACCCTGGAACGTAAAGGGCTATCGAAGGACCACCGTAGATTTTAGTCAGTACAAGTCTGACATTCCCTCCTGTTCCGCCCTGAGTGGGAGGACTCATTTGAAGATTTTACCATGTTGAATAAAAACCCAGTCTTGCTACACTCTCTGCAATTTTACACACATCTCCGGAAACGCTCGATGAATATATATCGAGTTGAAACACAAAGCAGACATCAATGGAATGTGCTCAATAAACTATCTGAACACCGTTGATGGTCGCTATGTTTAGCCACCTTTTAGTTTAAACTAGATGTTGGGGATATTCCGGGACTCTTCAAGGAAACTCAAAAATGCTGTGTCTTAATAAAAACTGTATTGCCTCAGTGATGGTCAGAGGTGTAAGAAGAATGACATGCAAAAATTGGACATCCAAATGACCTTATAATTAATTAAAACTAATGAGACACACGTTGATTTGCTCAGAGTAAACGAGCAGGCGTTACGCTCGAACATGCCCCCGGACGTTGAAAGCATCAGGTATGCTTTCAACCAGACGAAGAATCAACGGGCAGCGGACAGATCCTGTTGAAGGCTCTCCTGATGACGCCAGTAGATGTCTGTATGTCTGCGACACGAATAATTCCATCCGACCCTGGATGAACGGCCACAATTCTTCCCAATTTCCATTTGAGAGGAGGTAAGTGTTCCTCCTTAATCACGACCAATGATCCCAACTTCAGGCTGTCTTTACATGAGTGCCACTTGGTCCTTTGTTGCAGCTCAGACACGTACTCCTTGCTCCAACGAGCCCAAAAATGCTGGCGTAGCTGCTCCAGTCGTTGGAAACGAGACAACGAAGCAGGGGAGTAATCTTGTAGATCCCTCTGCGGAAGTGACGTAAGCGGTCGGCCAACAAGAAAATGTCCCGGAGTCAGTGGGGTGTAATCTACCGGATCCGATGACAGCGGCGTCAGTGGACGTGAATTTAAGATAGCCTCAATTTGGACTAGCGTGGTGTAAAGCTCCTCGAACGTTAAGTGACAATTTCCCAACACTCGTCTTAAATGATGTTTGGTTGACTTAACACCCGCTTCCCAGAGTCCGCCGAAATGAGGAGTATACGCAGGAATAAATTTAAAGTTAATGCCGTCATTAGCTAATTGTTCGCTCAAGGAATTGCAATTAGATTTGAGGAATTTGGATAATTCATTGCAGGCACCTACGAAAGATGTACCGTTATCTGAGTAGATGTCACGGGGTTTTCCACGTCGCGAAATGAATCTCGACAGAGCCAATAAATACATGTTACTGGTGAGGTCACTCACCAGCTCCAAGTGTATAGCCTTGGTGGTGAAACACACAAAGATTGCTATGTACACTTTTACCAGCCTGCATCCACGACCTTGTCTACTAGCAGCTGTGATGGGACCAGCATAGTCCACACCAGTATTTTCAAAGGGATGACCGCCTGGAAGGAGACGCTGCTGTGGTAAATTACCCATTAGAGGACTGACTGTTCTACCTGACATGCGACAACAACGCACGCAACTACGATAACATTTCTTGGCTAAGCTTCGTCCGCCTATAGGCCAGTATGTGTCCCTAATTGAAGCTAGCAAAAGCTGAGGGCCTGCATGAAACAACTTTAAATGTTCATGTTCGAATAATAACTTCGTAAATTTATGAGTGGACTGTAAAACAATTGGAAATTTTTTATCAAAAGAAAACGTTGAATTTGCTAAGCGTCCTCCAACACGCATTATTTTATTGTTGTCTAAAAATACATTAAATTTAATAAGGGCGCTTTTATTGTGCAACTTTTGATTATTAATAAGTAATTTGTACTCGGGAAAGGATTCAATTTGGCTTCTAATTATAATAACATTTAATGCATCCTGCAACTCTGCTTGTGATAGAAATTTACTAACAGGAGGAATCTTTCTACACAATTTAATAAACCGAATAACAGTTGCTACACTACGGATAAGCCTTAAATAACTAGAAAACCTATTAAAATCAATGAAGGTATGACGTTGACCATCGTTACTAACACTAGCGCTAAAAGAAACGTGAAGTCGAGTTTCAGGCAGCTGGTCAGACTCTAATGATTTGTGTCGAGAAGGCCAGTGAGACTGGGATTGCTTTAAGAAACTGGGACCACTCCACCATAAGTCCAGCGACTGCAGAACACTAATATCCACGCCACGAGATATTAGGTCTGCAGGGTTCTTGTCGGTTGGAATGTGTCTCCAAGTGCAGTGGCCCGCCTTATCTAAAACTTCAGCAACGCGATTGCGTACAAACGGCTGGAGCTTAGAAGGCAACATCTGCAACCATCCCAACACGACGGTGGAGTCAGTCCAGCAATAAATGTGAGTGAACTTCAGTCGTAGTGAATTCACAACCTTCTCGCACAGACGAGCTCCTATTACGGCGCCACACAATTCCAGTCTTGGAATGGTGGTCGGCTTAATCGGTGCCACTCGACTCTTAGCGACTAACAAACGGACCATGTATTCACCCTGATCATTGGCACTACGTACATAGACGCACGCACCATATGCACGCTCAGATGCATCTGTGAATACATGTAGTTCTAGCGTAGTATATGCGTCACACACAACTAGTCGTGGGACACGAAAGTTGTTGATAAGTGGCAATGCCTTCACAATGACATCCCAACTAGCATGAAGTAGCGGGGTTAATGGTTCATCCCATGATAATTTGTTTAACCACATCCTTTGTAATAACATTTTCATTGTGATTACGCAAGGAGATAAAAGTCCTAGGGGGTCAAAGATACGTGCAATGGCAGCAAGTATGTCACGTTTAGTAACTGGATCCTTAGGAAGTAATATTGAATTTGAAAAACCTAATTCGTCGGAATTGGCAAACCAGTCAAGCCCTAATAATTTATTGGATTTACTAGATCCTATATCTAAATCTAATGACAATTCAGCAGTTTCAGAGACTAACTCAGGTGCGTTAGACCTCCACTTTCTGAGTGGCATGCAAGCAGACGCTAATGCGTTGGTGACCTCTGTACGGATAAACATGACTTCATTTAAATCATCCCCTCCAGTCAGCAAATCATCAACGTAAAAATCATGCATGATGACGTCAGCAATTCTATCTCTGACACTCGAGTCAGACTTAATGTCATTGTTTTTATAATCCAAACCGATTTGCTTTAGGCAACGCGTCGCGAGAAACGGTGCACTAGCCGTGCCATATGTGACGGTATTCAAATTATAAATCTTAATAGGATCACGTACATCATGACGCCATAAAACTTGTTGTAGGTACCTATCAGACGGGTGAACGTATATACATCTATACATCTTTGCAACGTCAGCCGATAAAACGTACTTGTGTTGCCGAAAACGAAGAAGTATTGATATAAGATCGTCCTGCACCGTAGGACCCACCATTTGTACATCATTAAATGACACTCCTGAAGAGGTAGCACAACTTGCATTAAAAACTACACGGAGCTTGGTAGTAGTGCTACATTCACGTAGTACCCCATGGTGTGGTATAATATATCCATTGGGACTATCACAATCTTTTATCTCGGTCATATGTCCTAACGTTTCGTACTCAAACATGAAGTCACGATATAACTTACCGAAATCAGGTTTAGACTTCAGTTTACGTTCCAAAGAATTTAAACACTTAGAAGCTCTTTGGTATGATTCTCCTAAAACAGAAGGACTTTGCTTTAAAGGAATACGAACACAAAAATGACCATCCTCTAAACGTGTCGTATTCTTAACAAAATGTTCTTCACACAGCTTTTCTTCAGGTAAATAATGTGAAGAATGTGAATTAATCTCTTCCAGGTTCCAAAATTTCACAATATCTGTGTGAATCTTATCTAAATAATCATTATTTGTTAAATCGGTTTCATTGAAATTGCATAAAATGTTGTTCGACATTAATTTACCGTTACTATAGGTAATAGGACCAGAAACAATCCAGCCTAACAAAGTTTCACATAACATTGGCTTATTCAAACCTAGTTTAATTCTTTGTGAACCTATAAGATCCCAAAAGATGTCAGCTCCGATCAAAACATCTACCTCTGAAGGTTTATAAAAATTGGGATCAGCTAGACAGATATTATCTGGAATATTTAAGTCGGAAACATCAAGTTCTCGACAAGGCACGACAGTCGTTAATGAAGGCAAAACAAAACAATGAATCCGAGCAGCGAAACTGTTATCTAACGAATTCATTTTTACCTGACATAATTTGCCTATGCGAGAACTAACATTATTTATGCCATAAACCGAACCATTCACCTCACTGGAGTTTAATTTAAGTCGGTTACATAGTCTTTCAGTCATAAAACTCGATGTACTCGCACTATCAAGAAGGGCCCTCACTATGTGCTCGCAATCATTCCGATCATTCAACTTGATGAGAGCTGTAGATAATAACACGCCGCGTTGTTTACGTTCGCCTCGAAACGAACTGAGATCCGCAGCTAAACTTAAATTATTAGCACTCGCACAGTTAGTGCTAGCTACGGCGTCAGTGGGCGATGACGTAGATACGGAATGGTTTTTGTTGTCATTATTGCAAGTATTCGAAACCTCTTTGATGTTCGATGAATGTATCAACGTGTTATGTCGGCGCTTACATATCTTGCATCCCGGCTTTCTGCATCGGTTGGCAAAGTGACCTACACAAAAACAATTATAACACACTTTGTAGTTTGGCAATAATTTAACACGGGCGTCTACACTAAGTGCAAGAAATTGTGAACAACGACTTAGAACGTGATCACCTTTACAGTGCGGGCATAACTTATTTAATACAGTGCTGGAATTATCGGAATCCTGTGATACAACCATACATTTCGCCTTATTAGAATGGGAACTAGATTTTGAGGAACTAGTGTCATTTCGTGCCAACTCTAACGTTTCCACAAAATCAGCGCGAGTGCGAATAAAATGAATGAAGTCGTCATATGTTATTTTACTCTCTTTATCTATGCGACTTTTGTACTCTTCCCACTGACGAAAAGTATGTTGATCTAGCTTCCGAGTTACTAGATATATAATAAGTGTATCCCAAGACTTGACTGGCTCACCCAACGATTCTAAAGCGCGTAGATTTTTATTAAGCTGATCAATTAAAGCTTTTAACGCAACAGAGGACTCCTTTGCAATGGCGTTCAAGTTAAAAAGAGACGCAACATGGTTCTGCACTAAATACCTTTTATTGTCGTAACGCTCACAAACCAGGTTCCAAGCTATATCGTAATTGCTTGCGGAGAATTCAAACGCATTGATAACAACAGCAGCAGATCCTTCCAGCGACGCTCGTAAATAATGGAATTTGTTTATTTTGTCGATTTCGTCATTGCTATGAATGAGGCTAGTAAAAGTGTCACGGAACTCCAACCAATTGCTATAATTCCCATTAAATTTAGGTAGCTGTATAGTTGGCAATTTAACAGGCTTTCGCTGACTAATACGGGTAACTTTGTCGCTGCATGTCGACTCATTATCGCTGTTATATTTACTTAATAAGTCCTGTGCCCTAGCTAGTACCTTGTAATATAGTGACTCAAACTCCGCACGCTCAGACAATTGAGATTTGACATCATCTACTAAACATTCTAACCGTACCTGGACCTCATCGTATTGCTCATACAATCCTTCGAGTTTTCCCATCCGTAATTGCAACTCCTTGACATCACAACCAGTCAACTGCTTATCAGTTGATGCGTCGAGGTAATTAGCAAAGATAGTTAAGCGACCCTTAAAGCTTCCTCGCTTTTTAATAAGTTCTCTTTCTTCGGACATACTGGGAATCGAGTGTTAACAACCTGGAATTTGTATTATAAGCAAATTAGTTACAACTTAATAATGTATAACTTAAGTGACGGTACCTACGTACAGCTAAAATGATAAATTAATTTTTAATAAAGATGCAAATACTGTAATTATCACAAATTCCTGTAAATATGTAAATATAAAATTAATATATATGAGTAATTATGACTTTTATTTAAATATTAAACTCCTCAATACACTGAATGAAGTACCAACAAACAAGGACAATACATTAAGGAATAAGGTTTAGCTAAATCAATTATAATTATTATAACAAATAAAATTCAATGAATAAAATTACCTAACACCAACATAAATTAACAATATCTACCTACACACAAATGATTCCGTTGAATATGAATAGTTATTTAAATGCAGCTTTACAACTATAAATGTAGTAAAATATCTACTGTACTAATTATACAAATTAAGTACGTATAATTGAAGTGCAAATGATAATCAAAATGATTACACAAAAAAAAACTATTGAAACGAAAATAGGTAAGTATCTACGTTAAAGTTAATAAATAATCAGGTAATAAAATACACTAACCTTTTAAAATTCTTAATTAAGATTAAATACTACCTGATCGAGTGTTGGGTGATAATACTTTATTATAATAATGCTTTACACCATAAAACAGCTTCAATCCTTTGTCCACTATGCCAGCTGGTAACTTCCACGGCGAATATCCACGAAAACGATATATTTCGCTTATTTTTGCGAATTTTTCTATGATTATTTTCCAGAATTAATTATCCGGCTCGAAGGACCAAAATGTTGGGGATATTCCGGGACTCTTCAAGGAAACTCAAAAATGCTGTGTCTTAATAAAAACTGTATTGCCTCAGTGATGGTCAGAGGTGTAAGAAGAATGACATGCAAAAATTGGACATCCAAATGACCTTATAATTAATTAAAACTAATGAGACACACGTTGATTTGCTCAGAGTAAACGAGCAGGCGTTACGCTCGAACACTAGATGTGCCACGTAAACGTCTATTTGATAGACCTATCTTTGTAAATGAAGTGTTTTTTCGGATAGTGTTTTGTTTTGAGATAGCGTTGACGATGAATAAACGATTTGCAGATATGCTTTGCTTGTGGTGTGCAGGAGGCTTGTCCTGTGGTTTTTTTTTATTGGTGTCTTACTTCTTATCTCTTCGTCAAGGTTATTATTTGTCTCAGGTAAATTATATTTAAACTACTTGAAAAGTTTTAACAAGACCGTATAAGTAATCAGAAACAAAAGTCATTTGTTTATTTTTTAAGAACACAAACAAGCGATCTTCTTTTCGTTCTCCTCTCAAGGTTTGAAGAGCCAAATTTTCAGTTTATCAGTGACGTCACCCGTCAGCCACGTCAAATAATATTTCCATACAAGTTTCATACTTTTATCTTCACACACCTAGGATTGTCACGTCTCAGTTCAGTCAGCGTCGTGCTACCGTCATTGCTACACGTGTGACCAACCCGTAACTTGACTGATGTTATTGTTCAATGATTCAGTCAAACCAGGGACGTGACTGACGAACGACATGACGGTGACTGCGGTGTTTGTGGATACGTACATAAATTGTCACGGATCCGTTGTCGGTGACGTGACGTGACTGATGTGTGTGAACGCACCTTTGTGAAAGTCATCATCATCATCATCATCTCAGTCATAGGACGTCCACTGCTGAACATAGGCCTCCCCTTTAGATCTCCACATGTACCAATTGGAAGCGACCTGCATCCAGCGTCTTCCGGCGACCTTTATAAGGTCGTCTATCCATCTTGTTGTTGGACGTCCTACGCTGCGCTTGCTAGTCCGTGGTCTCCACTCTAGTACCCTTCGACCCCATCGGCCATCTGCTCTGCGAGCAATATGGCCTGCCCATTGCCACTTCAATTTGCTAATCCGGTGGGTTATGTCGGTGACTTTAGTTCGTCAACGGATCTCCTCATTTCGGATTCGATCACGTAGAGAAACACCGAGCATAGCTCTCTCCATAGCTCGCTGAGCGACCTTGAGCTTTGAGGCCGATAGTGAAAGTCCACCTTTCGGTGCCATACGTCATCACTGGTAACACACATTGGTCGAAGACTTTCGTCTTGAGGCACTGAGGTATATCGGACGAAAAGACATTGCGTAGTTGTTTTGGATTCGGCGGTTGACCTCTTTCTCTTTTTTTTATGAAAGTGCTTAGTTCAAATTGGTGGAATGGCAACTAAGAATGTAATGTAATCAGTAACACGTCTTCTTTTTTTTTTTTTTTTTCGTGGTAAAATCATCAAATGAGTCCTCCCACCCAGGGCAGGGCGGGAGGGACTGTCAGACTTGTACTGACTAAAATCCACGGTGTCCTTTACGTACCGGGGTTACGGTGATGGGTAAGACCCGCGACCCTGGCAGGCTCTGGCCCTCTATAGGCCCCGTCAGTTTGCTGACACTCCTTGAGGCGCGCGTGGAACACAACGCGCCGTCGACCCGGGCATGGTCCATGGTCGGGCAGCGAGTCGCCCATTACTCGCTGCCCGCATGCCCGCGCCTACGGTGGCCGGAGATCGTCTGGCGACGTCCGTCGCCGTTGGCGTCTACCACTGCGGGTGGGTCGGAGGGAGGACACTGTTCTCTCCCTCACGCGGCACGCCTCCTCCTTCGCGAGCATGACTGCTTCGCAGAAGGAGGCGACCGCTTCCCACTCCGTCTCGCCCCGCAGCATGGCCTCGACCAATGCCGGGCGCGAGAGGTCTCCGCCTATCGCCGTCGTGAGGACACGGCGGTGCTCTGCCCAAGCGGGGCAGTCCTGCACCGTATGCTCCACCGTGTCCTCAGGACGGTCCTCGCAGTGGTGACACCCAGGCGTTTCCTCCCTCCTTATCAGACACAGGAACCTCCCGAAACTTCCGTGTCCGGTGAGGACCTGCGTCATGCGGAAGGTAAGGACGCCGTGACGCCTATCCAGCCACTCCTCAAAGAGGGGTCTTACCGCCGCGATTGCGGCGTGCCCGAGTAACACGTCTTCTTAGCAGTTTTTTCCTATTTTTGTACCTAACCTACAATAACATTATCATAAGCTCCCAGAGGAGCTTGAAACGCACCACAAAATGTAATCCTACACATGATCACGTCCGTGCAAACAAAACGTTATACCCATTCGTTCGCAATCACGCAGCGTTAATGATTTTCTAATTAGAAGCAATAGGCGTTCCAAATGTGCGCATAATCCCTTGTAGTCCACTAATTAGAGGATTACCAGTTATAACAATTTAGTAATAATGGGAGTCTGACAATAGAAACGGAATGTGGCATAGTAATTATTTTGGTGGTTCCCAACCGACTGTGTTAGGTGCGTTTCTGGCGCCGTGACAACTTTTTAAGAGGTCATTTTATACACGCGATTAATTGGAGTCATTAGCTCATTTTTATGGCGGTCTGTGTTCGTTCAGGTGAGGGGAACATACTTTTGTCTGTGATTGTAATCGGTTCATATTTTGGTACTTAAGTTTTTCCTTAGACGTCGATTTAATTTGCGGTCATTTACCAAGATAATGTATAGGTTGACTTTTCTGTCTCGATATTACATTTACGTTTTCTGTATTACTATTGTGGTTATAAAAAAATATGAGACAGACTTTAGAACATAAAAAAAAACTGAACTACAAGCACTAGCACTGTATTTTCCAATTATTTCATCGTGTCTTGTCTTGATGTCGAAGAAAATATAAAATAATTACCTAAGTCAATAATATGTTGAATTTTCATCAATATAAAATATTGGTAGAAATTAAGACAGAAGAAAATAATGCCTGGAAGGATTGTTGGCATACAACAAAACTTCGGAATGATAGTGGATGTTTCCAATATTATTTCTACTTTATCTATCTTTATTTTTTAAATTCTCGTATTTAGTAACACCGAATCTGTTTTGCTCACTAGTAGAATTATATATAATAGAAGAGCCTGTTAGGCAGTAGGCGTTTAAGAAGTAAACTGAAATTATTATATTGCTATTACAAAGCCCGATTAACAAAACCGATATTACGGTTACAAAGAAAAATATTTTTTAGGGGATCACAAGGACTTCGCCCTTGTTATCAGGCTTACGCTTTTCTCATATATCTAAGTATTCAACAATTGTGACAATCCGATTGTAAAAACAACATAATTAAAAAGAGGAACCATGGAGTTTCTTGCCGGTTCTTCTCTATGAAAACGCCTCCACCCTAACTTCTTTTTATGGACCTATCTGAAATAAAAATATTTGATTTCATCTTGATTTCAACAATCTACAACAAATTACTGTTCCTAAATAAACTCCTACGGGAGGGACCATAATAGATACTAATATTAAAATTATTTATGAAAAAACGAAAAAATACCTAAGCCAAAGGTACTTTACGAATAGTTAAACGTGGTCGAGGGTCACGTGTACCCAAGAAGGTAGGCAATGTACGGAATGTAGGCCTGAAATCACGTCGCGCTTTCAGTTCTTACCGTACCATACAGATGGCGCCACCGATTGCGGCACGTGGGCGGGCGGGGAAAGTTCAAGATCACACTTTTCACGCATGGCACAGTAATTTTAACGATAAGTGAAGAATCCGCTCAAAGATGAAAACAACTTTAAATTGTCTCCTCAAGCACCAAGCTAAGCAGAACACGCTCCAGCACTTCAAAAATTTGTTCAGTTCATATTTAAACTTCAAACGCAATCCTAAAGACATACCAAGGGACGCTCTGATCCTCTAAATGTTAATTTTATCTGTCCTCCCCTGATATTTCAAAACAAGCAATCAGAGCGCTTTTGGAGGTCAAATTTAATAATTCTGAAAGGTTTTTTTTATTGGGGAGTGGAATGCCTCCGTGGCGCCCTTGGATCTGTGCCCCCGTCTCGTAACGCGACCTGCACCGCTTTCACGTTCACCTAATTACTCATAATTGAGCATGACTGAGGACCAGAACAATGAAAGGTCATAAAAAGTTTCGCGCGATGGAAAAACGTACGATTTGTGTTTCGACAGCGGTGATTGCTTTGTTTTAGACCTCGATTGATGAATGGGATTTCGTTACTCTGAATGTTGATTCATGCGGTGATAAAAAATACTTGATTAGTTTTGTTGGATTGAAAAGTTGACTACTTTCGTTTTTTTTGCCATTAGAACTTACTCTCTATTACAAAATAAATACTCAGTATAAATTCTGCCTTCGAAAATATTCCAACAATTGTACTTTGTACATCCTCACGGGACTCAAGTTTTTGTTGGCCGCGTCAACTTTAAAACTCAATTTAGTTCTCAACTACGTAGACGAAATCCTTCTACAAAAGACTTGAAAATATGAAACGAATAAGACAATAACGAAGAACACGAGACGAAAAGAATAGAAAGTACTCGAGTTTGAGTTTCGTAATATTTAACATCAAGGAGATTCAAAAGGTAAAGACATTCAATTAATTTGTGACGAAACATTCTTAGATACGGTCGTCAAAGCGACCGTCCTCTAGGTTTTTGGGGCACGAGTCTCTCCATTAGGAGGCTTTTAAAAAAGATAAACAAAGAGCCGTCGGAGTGGTCGTGGCCGTGAACTCGTGGTCATGCAGACCATGCAGGTCGTGGTGTGTTGCGTGGTGGCACGCGGTCGTGGTCGCTGTTGTGGGCACCGACCACAAACGCACGGTGCCCATTTGTCAATTGATTCCCGATATAATGAAGGGTACATCGCTACATTGGAGCGAGCTGTCAGAGGTGGTCGCCCATTTCGGTATAGATTTGGTAGGGGTGTGAGTGTGGTGGCGTAGGGTGTATCGAGCGCTGCGTGCGCATCGCGGTGCGTGTCTTGGTCTCACTCGCACTCATCGCCCCGCCGTTTCTTTATCCCGCTCTGTGACCTACACAGCCTCCAAGTTGCGTGCTATTTGATTACGATACGCGTCTGTGTGGCCTCTTGTTTATATTGGACTTGATGCCACTTTAAATTGATTAATTCTTACAACGACACCTCCAATTCTAAGAAACAATTTTGTTTAATGTGTTCAAGTACATTTTGACAGGCCTGTTGGTCTAGTGGTTAGTGACCCTGACTGCTATGCCGGAGGTCGTGGGTTCGATTCCCACCCAGGACAAATGTTTGTGTGATGAGCACGATCATTTGTTCTGTGTCTGGGTGTAATTTATCTATAATATGTATGTATTTAGAAATATATAAGTATGTTTATCAGTTGTCTAGTACCCATAACACAAGCTCTGCTTAGCTTGGGACTAGATGGCGTTGTGTGATAGTTGTGGAATATTTATTTATTTATTTATTTATTTATTTAAAAAAAATGTTTTTTTCTTTCCTTCATAACAATTACTTACTATTTTACATCACAACCTAAAAAAACCAAAGAACCGTCTCCTAGATTCAAAATAGTTTTGTAAAAATCGTTTCAGGAGATGTACCTACATCTAAATTTGGGAGTTTTCCATTTCTTTATTTTCACTGAAACAATTTTTAGGGTCTCGTAACCAAATAGTAACAAAGCTCTTGTATTTACTTTAAACAATTCTAGAGTTCTAGTTGTCTCCAAGTGATAAAACTGCATCTTTAAAAAATAAAAAGATGTATTCCCACGTCAGATGTATGTGACGTCCATTTATTTGATCAATGAAATACATGCCATTCATTTGTAACCTATATTTTCTCACCGTTGAGCAAAGTAAGCACAGATTTTTTTAGTTGCACATATTTTACTTGTATGTATAAATACGGGACAGGGCCGTATTTATAAGTACAAATAAAATATGTGCAACTTACAACATACACCTCGTTTATTATTATATTAACTCATAAAAAAACCGCGCCTAAAAATAGGAGAGACATCTCATCTATATACATATAATAAAATGATAGGAATGTCAAAACTGTACATTGAATATTTTTTTTAAAGAATATTTAGGGTGTGATCTACAATTGGCTATTTGACTGAAAAATTCTAATTAGTCCGTCACTTAGATTATCAAAAAATATTCGACCCGTATTTTTTCTTTTGTTTCGTAAACCAAAATTGACTGAGATACGATGCTTTCAAAATTGGCAATACGTCACAATTTAGTACAATATCTATTGAATTCTAACGTCACGAGCCCCCACTTTCGAGCTTATATTATATATAATTTGTTGTTTCATAATGTGTTTTTTTTATTTATTTACTTGCTTCATGATTATTTACAGACTTTAGATAAAAACATAGGGTGTGATATACAATCGATACCGAAGACAAAAATATAGTTTTTATAATTTTTGTCTGTTTGTCTATATGTATGTCCGGGATAAACTCAAAAAGTACTGCAGGGATTATTTACTTTAAATTTGACATGCATATTATTAAGAAGTCGGGTCAACATATAGGCTACATATTATCACGCTATCACTTACGGGGAACGAGCAGTGAACCTTTATTTCTTCAACGCAGTTAGGTGATAAAAAAAAATGCAGTTCCAATAATATAAATGAAAATGATATTAATATTTTATTTAATACTTTTTTGTAATCATTAATAATAGTAAAACATTTAATTTAATTTAATTTTATGTTTCTAGAAAACTACCATGCCAATTCTTTTTTCGAGGCCTATACAAGGAAGTTATTATACATGCGTATCATTCCTCCCGGCTGCGGAACCCTTTACTGCGCGTGGCCTACTGACACGCACTCGCTTTTCTTAATCTGAGACTTTAGAGCACCGATAAGCTTTAAATTAAAAAACAAACTGCCTTAATTACGAAGATAGCTGAAATAGTTTTAGAGTGACGGAAAACAGCTGTGTGGGTTAAAAATATTTTAGAACAACAAGTACATCAAAACAGATTTGAAACAAATAATGAATATTTAATTTACTTTAAAATAATAAAAAAAGTTAAAAAGAACCTTAACATGAGCACAAAATGTGCGAAGTTCAATACAATGTATAAGGAGCGCTGTTTAGAATCATGAAAATCCTTGCGCTTGTGAAAGCGTCCTAAAGAGAGTTTTCCACAACTCACTAACACCGATTCGCCGGTCGTGAGCACGCGACTTTTCACGCACACACCCGAACCTAGCAAAATAAGCGCCTGAAACTCGGTACGGAGTCGCGGAAAGTACTGTCGTCTCCCTCGCACGCAGTCCCCCGTCCTATTTCAACAGGTTTCGCCTTTCAGCAGTTGCAGTAGAACGCGTGCCTCTAGTAACAGAGCACAAACAGTACGGGGAACACACGTCGCGTTGGAAAACTGAAAACACAGTTTCACTGACAGCTCCGACATCACCTGACATCCACCGTCGTCGTCCGAACTACGGCGGGTTCGCGTATTAGTGAAACAGTTGGACGTGGATACATATAACTATTTATAAATGCATATTCCGACGTATGTTCAGTGGCCGGTTGGGAGTTAGTGGAAAACGCGCGCGTCTCTGCGTCTCGCTGCAAAACTTCACGTGTTCATCATGAACTCCGTCAAACTTAACTGTGCCAAAAACTATGTAATAAACCACTTGTAAATATGAAAGTACTCCGTAAACTTCCACTTTGCGATGCTTCCGTGAATTAATATGGAAATATTGAGAAATGACAGCTCAAGTTAGCACGATGTAAATCTTAACGTGTTTCAATGTTTACCTCTTCAGTGTTGTGAATATAGAATAAATTAGTGTTAAGAACTTGAAAGAGATGTAGCCGTGAATCAGCGTGGGACTTTTAGACTATAGACGGATGGGTGGCCATGGTTGTGATAACAAACGAAGAAATAACGAAAAGAAGATCGGAGTGCGTACGTTATGCTCCTGAAAAGACTTATAAAAATATTCTGGTTGTTAATACTCCCGTAAGTTGTGATTAAACGCTAGGAAAGCCAAATATTTTTACTAAATAGTGAAAAATTAAGTATTTTATGTACATATGTTGGTACCTGTTGTAGTGTTTCTGTTTCTATTGCCATTACAAACGTTGAGAGATTGTCGTTCGGTGTTGGAGGATAATTTCCCACGAGGTTGTGATAACTACAATAAACAGACTAGAGGAAAAACTTGGAAGTTCCATTTTCATTGAGATGTGCTTGTACGTCGTGTTGTATAGTGATATATAGTGCAAGTACTTGGACTTATTCGTGTGCCGCGCTCCAGACATCGACTTTATCAAGGTAAGATTTATAGAGTTTGTGTTGTGTGTGAAAGTTTACTTCTTTCGAATAACTTCTTTATATGTATTTAAACAGTAATCGTTTATGATTGTTTAGCCATTAATTGGTGGGAATTTGATTCTCAAATGGTTTTTTAAGTTGACATTTTTACTATATTATTTATAAGAGTAATTATGTCATTTACGTTTTCGTACATTTAATAAATTACCCCATCTATGAAGAAATACGCAACATATATTACGACCTACATAACTTCTGTCAATTTCGAATTCAATAATCGCCTAACCAAAGCTGTCGGGAAAAAAGCGGGCGATTTTCTTTTGTTCGTACAATTGTAACACCAAGTCCTTTGGACGCGAATTTAAAGTATAATTAGTTTCCTTTTTCTTTGTCTTACTTTCTTGTATTTCTTTTTGAACATTTTTCATTAAGTTTACTTATTCATTATTATTTTGAGTTGTTTATATGTTGTTATTGTTTAATAATCATCGTCATGATTAATGTTTAATTTAAGAAAAGGGAAAGAAGAATGTAATGCAAAAACAATGGCTGACGTATTTTTTAAAGGGATAGAAAATAAAAATTCAGCGCAATTAAGAATATAACGTCACCAGATAGATGATGGTGTATTCTTATTTTGTTCAATTATTTTCGAAATATGTTAACACGGGTAAAAGCTTTTCAAGTCAGTTTATAACTTTGGACTTAAAATGGCTCTACATTAGCAAATTAAAAAAAAAACAGAATTAAAGTTGAGACTTTACCCGCCATCCTTTAAAGGTTGCATTGATTACGATGAACTAAATAATTGCGTGAATAAATATAAATACTCACATAAAAACATCTTCACCATACGATTATGAAAATAAATACAATATTCAAACAGAACATCTTAAACTTTTAATTTTCTATCAAAAACCTTTGCCAAGTTATTAAGTATAACACAAAGGCACTCATTTATCGATTCATAATAAAACTGTTGACTAAGCATAATCATAATTTGAAAAAAGCAATCGAAACCTAAACAAAAGTCGTAAAAAAAAAAGGTTGATTGCAAAAAAGTCGCGTCACCAAATAAAAAAGTAATTGACAAACAATAAAAGAAGAAACATGAACCATTAATACAATAATAAAGTGTCAAACTGTCAGATAATTGGCCCCTCAGTCATAAAGCTAAGTGGCCTTTAATGTCCGCTACAAATACTAAACAGGGATTCCGAGGAAAGTGACACTTTGTTCTGGAAAACTTAGGGCTCTTTCATAGAACACTAGGAAATAGTTCTGTATTTTTCGTAAAATAATGATAAATTAGTCAATAAAATAGGTCACAAATTGATTAAAAACTTGATAAGTATTTAAAAATTAACACAATGTACTCTTTACAATTAAACATCCTAATTAATAAATAGTAAAACGTGTCAAATATGAAACAAAATAGCAATATAAAAAAATATACCTATAGGTCGTAAAAATATTTGTCCACATCGCCGTCAATGGGGAAAGGATAACATACATTTTATAATTTTGAAAAAACGGCATTAGGATGGGCAGTTGCGTTAACTTTAAAAAACATTGATTATCAGATTCATGATTTTAATCAAAATGGAAGCGAAATAGGAACGCACCCACGATACAACAGAAAATCCTAGTGTGGGGCAATCAAAAACAAACATCTGACTCCATAATACTAACAGTTAGCAGTTGATGATATACGGTAAAACGTGTGACAATTGTATTGTAAACAGTAAGAATACAATTATTTAAAGTGAAAGAGAAAGATACATTCCAATATTAACAAATTATTTCAAAATACCTATATTTTTAAGTTGGTCTACTTCTACTTTTTACCCAAAAATCAAATGCTGTAAGTTTGTTAAAATTAATAATTTGAATCACACAGTACACAGTATTTACAATTATTTAAATCGTAAATAATTGTGAAAAAGTATTTTTTTTAAACCCTCTTAGTGTACAACTAAAAAACCCTAACCAATATGCCACTCCTATTTAAGAATTAGTTTAGTTAAATTATTTCAGTTTCTTTTATTTCAAATTAATTTTTAGTCCTCTTTATCTGTGATCACCTATAAATCTATGATCCATATATCGAAGACGCTACTTCTGAATAGATTTGAACTCTACTCAAGGCTCTTAACAATCTTAGGCAAATGATGTAAAGTTTTCATTTCTTAACGTATTATCCTAACAAACAGAGGCGTTCGTACCAAACATATGGTTTTATGTGAATGCGCAATGTTCATTTTCCTTGTAAATAAGAGTAGCGAGGAATGTGAGCGTACATTGAAATTAGTTATTATTTATGAATCTTCGTTTGAGGCCCAAGGGAAATTATTTATACTTCCGTCTATCGTTCTACTGTCTTTTGCATGAGTTATTTTATTGTTTGATATGGACAAATTTAATAAAATAATAGGTACTTATTTTTAGTTACATTTCATAGCTGAAAATTTGTTTAGTCAATACTTTAAAAAACTACCAGGCTTTATAGTTCTATACTCAATATTCTGTTATTAATTATGTTTATCTTGAATTTCTCATGAAAACGAATGTAATATTCACAGTTAAAATCGATCTTCTTTTAAAAGTCTTTTAAGTTCTATTTTCCTTTAAAAAGAGCTGTACTTAAAGTCCGGTGACATTTAATTTAATCACAAGAAATAAAAAACATCTAAACAAAATACAAAAATAGACATATCAAAATTGTTTTATCCATTTAATAATATATTGTTATTCGAATTAGTTACAATTAAAAAAACAAAGCAAATATTCCTTAACAAATAACAGGTATTTTTCCGAGTATATCGTGGGAATCAGTAATTAAATAAACCCTGTTCTAACCCGTATTTTACCGACGGGTCAGAGTAACATCACCATAGATATCCATGTATACTGGAAAGACTACACACTCACAGGTGTTTACTCGTCAAATATTCATCTCGACAACCCAAAGGGACGCTTCTCGTAAATCGTACATGTATTTGCGATATGACAATCTATGTAGATCTAGCTTGGTTTGTGTTTAGGGGTTATGTCTGTGGGAAGAATCGTTTTAGGATTATCTTCGTTTTCGTATTTGAGTTAGATGTTGACTTAAATCATGTTATATTGATTTAAATATCAGTTCTATGCGCGTGCCTTCTAATAATTTTGAATTTGTTAGGAGTCACGTGCATAAAGCTTGAGCTCAGCAAGAGTTGTTAAGTTTTTAAAGTGTAATTTTGACACAAAGTATGCATACTTATAGGTTAAATCCTTATTTCTTTAAAAGTCTTCATAATAACTAAGGTATTTAATTGACACGCATTATAAATATAGAAGCAGACAAGTGTGAAATTAATATAAATTCTCTACGGGCATACAAATCGTTACAAATTAACTTTACATACGAAAAAGCTGCAACATACAGCATACAGTCGCTAATTCTTCAATCCCTGGGGAGGTGCCACAAAATGATGTACATGATGTCGGGCAACCGAATCGCGTGTTGATTGCTCCGCGTATTTTAACTCCCAGCACGATGAAATTGTGTAGAAAAAAGAAACGGACAATTTAATATACGTCGCATTTCCCATTTGTTATATTGCTGCAAAGTAATGCTAATCTGTAAAAAACTTCACTCACGAATACTGGGTTTGTGACGCGTAAACCGCAAAAAAATATCTTATTGAGATTTGCATTTTAAATAAAGACGTCGAAGGTAATATTTCAGGGTTGAATTTTAGCGAAATTCTCTCATATAATGCGTCAAGTAATATGGTGCCTATGTAGAGCTTAACTTCTCAAATAATAATTAATTTGATACTTCTATAGCTTGTTTACAAAGGATAATAAATAAGCCGGCGGCTTATTTAGTCTACCGTAATTTTGGTAACCCTAGATTTACCCTAGACTCGCTCCAATAAGCAATGTCATTCATTCCTAAGGAACTCTAAACTTCCATCCACTAAAGAAATTAATTAAAAGAGAAAATAGAAAGAGTTTGAAAGAAAATCAATTTCCACTTCCGTTCTCACCAAAGCTTAAGACAGAAAAGAAAAACTGTAACGACTCTCGACTAATGAAAGAATTGGAGAAAAATGGAACAGCTACCGAAAATCCCTGTTATTTATACTCGTAACAGTTAATTATGCGTTGAACGACGTACGTAACAGTTCCCACACTGTTATGAAAGATGTTACTTATGACATTTGTAATTTTGTGAGAGACAAGTGATTGAAAGCAAACATATGTATGTATTGTTATGAGTCAGTTTTGATTTTGAAGTAATTAATTTTAGTTAGACCATGCTAACAGTGACTGAATATTTGCAGTGTCAGGTATAATTTTAGAGTTCCAACAAAGTCAAATGTAGGCGTAGTGTCAAAAATCAAGACCCAGCTGTGGGCGGGACATACCCTTTTTTTTCTGTTACCTAAGTGTACTTGTAATTGTTAGTATTATAGAGTTTCTTGTTACAATTCTGTACGTGATTATTCTGCAGATCTGTAAGATGAAATAAAACAATATTTTTTCTTTTTTTGTCGAACTACTTAGGCGTTTTTCTTTCAAAGCTTTTATTAATCTGTTATTCATTTTAGTAAGTTTTCCAATTCTTAGCAACGAAAAAGAGTCTGTCGAATATATTTTGGTAGATTTATTTATTACGATTTTTATTATTAGAACAGTGAATGACCGCATTTATAACTTTTCACTATCACTCTATCTTTACAAATCGTCATATTTCTATTCAAATTAACTCCTACGCCCATAAATATCGCTGAACCCTAAATGAGTATACGCTATTTTAGTCACAGACACATTTCAGATTAAGATGATAATTCTACACACATATTTCCGAAAGTAAACAAAACTAGGCTGTAGGTTGTACAAATTATTACCTATGATTATATCGGTGACAGATTTATGCAAAACATTACCGTCTTTCGTCGGTGTCTGCCATAAAAATATGTTATTAGCATAGCAATGTGTTAAAAAATAAATATAGAACGAGGTGTGAGATTTCCATCCCATTCAGGAACATCCATATTTAACAATAATGTGCTTACATTTTATTATTACCGTTGTGCTGAAAAAGATTTAGGTATGTCTCTGGCCACACTCTGGCTATAAAATAATTTCAACAAACGCGAAGTGCGTGGCGTTTAGGTATACTTCAATTAAATCTGCACATTAATATTAAAGAATTTATTTTTGCATACAATCGATCGAAAGAAACAGTTTTAAATACAAAATAGTGACGTGGCGGTGTTTTTTCACAAGTCGTGAACGCGTCAAGTTAGCACATTAAAATATTTGCATGGTAACATCAAAACGTGAATAAAATTGTGTAAATTGATATTTCAGACTTGATAAATAAATAAAAATCTTATTTATTTACAGTATTTTTTTTCAACAATCTTAGCTCTCATTATGTACTTATATCTCATCAAAATAATCCTCGTACTGGTTATAAGACAGCTATATAATATCAGCAAATTTATACTGAACGCATTTCCATTGTAATTGTGTAAAGTCGAGTTGGTTCTAGCTGAAACTTCCCCCGTTATATATAAATTAGGCAGAGCTGTTCCAATACCTCCTAACCCGAAGATGTATATAGTATAAGTCTTGAGATATATCAGCATAATAAGTGTTGGTAATGCAGACAAAGGGTTATCTCAATGAGAATAAGTAGGTTATAATCTGCCATATACGCCATAATGAAAACCACAGGATGGCGCTGGATGCACGCATCTATGGGGGAGGCCTGTGTTCAGCAATAGATGTCCAACGTCTGAAATGATGATGATATAGGCCCAGTCATCATCTTCCTGCCCTTATCCCATTTTACTTGGGGTCGGCGCAACACTAAATGATATAGGCCCAGTGCGGGTTAATAAATATCACATGAAATGACTATGAATATTTGGTTTTAAGACGTGCTTAAAGATTTCCTAATTATATTTTCCTTCGCCATTTTGAAATGTATGCTGCTGGGCCACCAATGCACTAACTCTTCATCTTGCGATCACTTTTTACACCTCTAATCATTAGTGGAGTACATCTATCTTAATTTTAAATAAACTCGCGAACAAAAGTATGAAACTACTTGGAATTGATCCGGGATAGCTCCTCTAATAATGGCGTGATTTTAATGAATTTGGTATCAATTTAAAGTTAACAGTTAAACCTTCAAAATGTTACTATTTTTATTTAATTTATACATCTTAACTAGTTGTTAAGTATTGAAGATCGCGTGGAATCGGAGTAAGTGATTCCTTACTTTTGCTCGCTAGTATACTCGAAGTTCGTCTGAAAGTAATAACGTGTCTTTGGAAACTAGTTTATATGAATTACAGCGCATTAAGGTGGCGAGTGATTATAGCAGCGTGCTGTGTTTGTTTTTATAATGTTGGCCAAGAGTTATGTGTATAGAAAAATGTGGTGGACGCTTTGCACATGTTGAAATAGTGTGACATGAAAGAGGCGTGATTTTTGGAAGGGGTACTGTTGTTCTGTGTTAGTTTGGATTTGTATCACATTTGAAACACACCCAGGAATGTATAAACTAGCTTTTGCCCGATATTTGCCCGCTGTTTTGCCCGCATGGTAGTCGAAAACCATGGCGAAAGGATAAAAATGATTTTTGATAATCCGGTTGTAAACTATGTACGTTCGTACCAAATGTTTTCCAAATCCGTTCCGCCCCTTTTTGTTTCATCCATCCTCACAAAATTTCACTATTAGAATTGTAGTAAGACTTGAAAGATGATATTGGTGGGAAAGAGATTAAAATACAGATAGAGATGTGGTGACTCTGTGATGAAGAGTAATAGAGAACTAGAAATAAAACTAGGAATAGAAATAGGAATACTAAACGAGAAATAGAACTAGGAATTAAAAAAAACATACGAGGGCAGGATAATAATGATACAGTTGAGGAAGAACAACATGAGTTGTATGAGACAAGTTTATTTGGATGAGAGCCGACGGTCGATGTCTGTGATTATTATGTGTTGCTAACAATTGTAAATCATTGAGAAACCCTGACCTTTACCCAACGTTTATGATATTGTAACTACGATCGTTCGGATTACTCGATATTTACTGGCCGAGTCTTGAAATAGTTCTGCATCAACAAATATAAATCAGGCCAATCTATAAGCGACTTAACTCTTAGACGTACAATGCAAACCTTCATCTATTCCATGCTGTTAATATTAACGTATTATAGAAAGATATGGCGTTACTCTAATTGCACTTATCATCATTCTATTAACTACTATTAGGTGTAAAGACCTTACATCATCTGGCTTCTTATCATCCGGCTCGAACGACCACAAAATGTAAGGTTTTACACCTTTAACCATTAATGATGATAGTTCGATTAATTTGCAAGATTACGTAACAATAGAATTTAATTGAATAACGATGAGTACACAAACACTCTTACTTTACAAAACCGAAAATAGACTCCGAAAACGTCTACCTACACGCATTATTTACGCTTGACTAATCACAAAGTGTTTTCACCTAGTCGGCCTTGAAGAATACATTAAAACTAAAGCGGTTACTAGTACACTCACCAACAACCCTTAAAGTTCACGGCTGTACGTGTATGTACAAAAAATAAATGGCCAAAACACGAATAATGATTGGAAGTACGCTCGCGTCGAGCGGTTGTTATTGCTCGGTGCCGGTCGTTCCCTGTTTTAACAGTTGTATGCGAGCCAAATCGCGGCCGAGTAATGTACTACAACTGCCAAGGCGAATTCTATTGCTATGATACACCAGTGACCTTCTATTGTCTCCGACAGTGGGACATTTCTTCTGTACAGTCGTGGGGTAAAGCGTTATGGTAAACGATGTTTATTCCCATAATTTTAAAGTGGGGATACTACAATCGAAGTAAGTTTTACACTAAGAAAATATGTGGATAAACTAATGTTGCAGTTGATTTTGTTTTGGTAAATTATTTTATTACTAAAAACTTGTGATATGTTTTATCTTTTAAAAACATACAAGATAAACATATAATTATCGGCAAAAAAAAACGAAGAGAGTAAGGACGAGTCGATTCAGTCGTAATGTCAGGAAATAGATATTATAATCGAATAGTAATATTAATCAATCCATATTAATTATTAAGAAGGAAAAGGCGTTGCAACAATGTCACTCATTTTGACATTAACATGTAATTTAAAAAGAAAAGCAGTGCGTGAAAAATACGAATTAGAATAATAATCATGACATTCCTGAGCCGCGCCCGAGTTGAAACTAGAAATGTTTTAATATAAGATAATGTTATTATAAATGCGAAGGTTTGTGAGGACGGGTTCTCTTGCACGCAAAACCTACTGAACATATTTGGATGTTTGGTACACAGATAGCTTATAACCTGGATAATCACATAGGATTTAATCTACCCGTGGAATAATTTTCGAAAAAATAATTCCACGGGTAGATTAAATCCTATGAGAGAGAAGAGACAAAGCCGCTGACAACGGCTAGTATTAGATAATGTTATTAACTAAAACCAATGAAAACGACGGTTTACCTTCTAGCTTCACTTTGCGCACCGCCGTGTCCTCACGACGGCGATAGGCGGAGACCTCTCGCGCCCGGCATTGGTCGAGGCCATGCTGCGGGGCGAGACGGAGTGGGAAGCGGTCGCCTCCTTCTGCGAAGCAGTCATGCTCGTGAAGGAGGAGGCGGGCCGCCTGAGGGAGAGGACAGCGTCCTCCCTCCATCCCAGCCGCAGTGGTAGACGCCCACGGCGTCGGACGTCACAGGACGATCTCCGGCCACCGTAGGCGCGGGCATGCGGGCAGCGAGTAATGGGCGACTTGCTGTCCGACCATGGACCATGCCCGGGTCGACGGCGCGTCGTGTTCCACGCGCGCCTCAAGGAGTGTCAGCATATTGACGGGGCCTGTAGAGGGCCAAAGCCTGCCGGGGTCGCGGGACTTACCCATTACCGTGACCCCGGTACGTAAAGGGCTTGTGAAGGACACCGTGGATTTTAGTCAGTACAAGTCTGACAGTCCTTCCCGCCCTGCCCTGGGTGGGAGGACTCATTTGATGATTTTACCACGCAAAAAAAAAAAATCCTGTCATTATATATCTTTGCGTTGTTTATGCAATCACACAACATAATAATTATAACGCCTGTTCCCATTAAAAAGTTTAAAATAAAAAGTCGAGACCTATCTTGTTAATATAAATGTTCTGTCCCTTATTTTCCCTAAACTAATATTACAAAACACAAATACCGAAAATGCCATAAGTAAAATCGCAGCCTGACGACGAGACATCGAAAATAGATCATAGAAAGACAATAGAACACGACACGGAATCATAACCCGACATAACTATGAACAAGGACAATATTTTTCCAGAAAACATCCCGCAATTTTCTGTCACAATTCTTTTTTCACGAAGACAGGAACAAAACGCCCCTTTCTCTATTCATTGCTCGTTCTGTGCGACAGTCAAGGCTACTGTAGTGGAAAAAATGCAAAATAAAAATAGTGACACTTTTTTCAGTCGATTCGTCACAGTTTCTCGGTTTTGTCACGTTGTTTCGTACACCCGTCCGTCATGTAGGACCAAGAAAAAGTGTAGTTTGGTGCAATGATCGTCGGTTCGTGTGCCAATTTAATTACACTGTCAGTCAAATATTTTTTTTTAAATGTTCGTCGGTCTTATTCCGTAGTCATGCGAGTTTTTATGATTCGTAATGAATGCTATCTGTATTCTCGGTTTAAATAAAAATAATATAATTATTTTGAAGTCAAGATCGCCAGTAACACACCTGGAGCTACTATACTCCAAGATACTCAACAATATGATATTTGGAGTTTTAACTCTTTTATTTTCGAGTTAAGGAACACGCACCTATACGATGTGCGCCGGTATAATACAGGGTGTAAGTGATATCGACGCACAAACGAATACCATGGGTTCGGTACATTCTGGAAAAAGAAAAATTCCAACACGGGGGCGTCCAGAATCATGTCCTGGACCCATGGTAACCGTTTGTGCGTCGATGTCTCTTACACCCTGTATATTGAGTTCGAGCTACAAGCTGACTTTTTTTCGTAACGATTCGAGTCTGAACAGACATGTCACAACGCATTTTAAAAAGAGGCTGATAAAAGTGACAACCCTGGGTTAATAAATCTAAAAGCATTAAAATCATATGTTATGTAAATGTAGATTTATATAACAAGTGTGTTTTATTGAATGATAATTTTAATTATACACGGCAATCGATCTTGATTGAAAAACCAGGCGTTCTAACTTCTAACGCAGCTTCCAATAGTATCTTTCATTTCGATATTAGAACTGTAGTTATCATTCTAATGCAAATACAGATACTCTAAATACAGATATATTGTCATACAAATTAAAATAACTGTATAAATCCATCAATAGAAGTGGAAGTGTCGCCAACATAACTATTGTTTCCTGTATCTGAACAAAAACATCACTAATTCTCTTTCAAAATTGAATTCTATTTTGTAAACACTAGAATAAAACATTACGAATGTATTTGATTTTTTATGATATCCCTTAAATTCTATACATTTAATAATAAAGCTGAATGAAAAAGTATAAAAAATAACTGTAGTCAGATTTTCATTAGTGAAAATATGTGAATGGACCACTACATAAAAGTTAGCAATTACGTTTTAAAAACCAAACAAATAAAATATAAAAGAAAATTAGTGCTTGACTGTACTTTAAGTAGCTTGAAACCAACAATTTTCTTTAAGACACCCACAATCGAAAACATATAAAAACCTCATTTAAATGTTTTATCTCCATAAACTAGTAGCGGCACTTGACGCCACTCGTTAAATACCAACATTTTATGTTAATGGATCAATTTAATGAACTAAATTAGAGTTGACAAAATACTGAATCAATAAATATTAAACCTGTTTTCACGAAAAGTTATAGGTTTAAGCTTGTTAACGTTATATTTTTGTTACAAACATTAAAATCTTTATTGGCACAAAATCAAGAGTTTTAATAATAATGTTATATTGTGGATAAGATTATCTTTGTATTGCTATCAGTTTGCGACAATCGCTCTTGAACTGTCCAACATTTTTCAAGTCAGCCAACGTAGACAGACCGACATAATATCCTATTTTTCTTTTAATACCTATCTTGTAGCTTTTTTTTATCGTGGTAAAATCATCAAATGAGTCCTCCCACCCAGGGCAGGGCGGGAGGGACTGTCAGACTTGTACTGACTAAAATCCACGGTGTCCTTCAATAGCCCTTTACGTACCGGGGTCACGGTAATTCGTAACTCCCGCGACCCCGGCAACCTATCTTGTTGCTAAGGTAGTAAAATAAAAATAGGATTATATGAGTGTACGAATTAGAGTTTCGTTTAACTATCTCTATCGTGTTTATTAGAAGATTTCGGTCAAGTACAATGACCGAGAACCGAGATAATTTGTACGAAAAATTACGTTATAAAATCGGACTGAAAAGTTATTCCTTACTTATAATGTACCTGTATCTAAATGTATGTTTCAATGCAATATAATTGTGTAAATTGATTATTAAAAAAAAAACTTTTTGTAAAAAATTCAGTCTTCAGTCAACATATATCTTATTGGAACTGAAAGGTACTAAAACAAAATTATACATTCATATTTTATTTAAAATAAGGTGTCTCTTATTGTCTTACGCCGCCGTCGGTCCATCAATTACCATCAATAAGCTACGCCGTAGCAGGTGTAGCGCTACGTAAATCAGTAATTGCTACGCGACATGAACAATGTGTTGAAATATTTTCGTAGCATCTTCATAAAAGTTGACTGTTCTTCGAGTACTTTTCATGAAAAATATAAGGGAATGATAGATTAATTTCTTGTAGATTGCAATTTATCTGGGGGCTATTCAACTAATTAATACAATCTTTTAAAATAAAATCTAAAAGATATTGTTACAAAAATTCGCCGTCTAAAATCCACGGTGTCCTTCAATAGCACTTTTTGTTCCGGGGCTACGGTTATTCGTTTGTACCGCGACCCCGGTAGGCTTTGTCTTTATAAGGGGGCCTCGTCATTTTGCTGACAGCTCTTTGAGGGCGCGTGGGACTCGACACGCCGTCGACCCGGGTATGGTCCATGGTCAAACATTCGCAGTCTAACGACCGAAATTAATATTCTACCTCAATTTAAATCCCTGTCTTTTGTTTTGACGGTTATTCGTGATTGGACATCTTTAAGACTCAGATACACAAATTCGGTCATTGATTGGTTACAGATAAAGATAGGGATCAAGATAGCAACCGAGATAGTTTATTAAATTCCAGCGTAAAATGGTTACAAAGTATATACAATCCTTTAAGAATAAAAAAAAGTCGTCTTATAAAAATGACATTACAATTTGACAAAAACAAAATCATTCTATAAAAAGACATTATAATTTGGCGAAAAAAAAAACATCGTATAATAATGACATTATAATTTGACGCAATGCAGGAATATGAAAACAGGTTGATGTCTCACGTTCAACCAGTCGTGTGAAATAACTAACTACATTCTAGCCTCGTAAAACTATTTTATAGTTCACGGCAAAAATTCGCTATGAAACAGTCATTTTTATTCGGTTGCAGAAATGTCAGAGATATTCGTTTTATTGCAGAGCAACAGATATAAGTATTTCAAATTAGGATAGTTCGTTCTAAAGTGTTGGTGGAGGTTAGATACACAGTAACTCCAATTATAAAGAAAACGACGGGTTGCACTCTGGGAGTGCCGGCAGAAGTGAAAACTTCAATAGTAATAAATACACATGAACATTCGCGCAAGCGCCCTGCGCCGTCTTACGAATTTTCGATCAGGTCACGTGTCCTGACGAGAGTTTAAAATTTTTTACCCATTCCAAAAAAAGTGCACAACGCCGCTAAAAAGTTTTCACTTCAAAAACTGGTGTTCAGTTGTATCGTAAACTGAAATACTGGTAAGACTGGAAGCCGTCTCGATATTCTATCTCATCACATAATTGATTATAACTAGTAATATCTTGGTAGATGATGAGTCAATCTTAATGCCTTTGTCAAACAGAATGGCGAAAGCGAAGCGTTTCCGAAGCGATACCGAACCGAAGCGAGACGTCAGTCCGATAGTTGTGTCACGCTATCGGATCGCTTTCGCTGTTCTATGTGACTGGATTCAAACAATTCCATACATTACAAATAAAAACGTCACGCTTCGCAATCGCTTCGCTTTTCTGTTTGACAAAGGCTTAAAAGTTTCTTTCTTCTACTGTCTGTAAGGCGTTTTATTATGAAAGGTTAATTCAAATTCCGCGTTAACATTATAAAAAAAACTCACTAATTAATGTCATATTCAGAGGCATTAGGAAACGTGAATCAGTGGTTCACGTTTTAAAAATAAAACGGGCGTCTTGGTAAAAACGAAATGTGGGCGGGATATACAAAAATATGTCGTCCAGTGATTTGTGACGGCTCATATACATTGCACTTTGTATGTGTTCGTAATGACCTTTACACATATTTCTAACAAAAATATCAACTAGTATTATATAAAGGACGTTTTTTCATAATGTGTAGTAAAGTAATATGAGATGTAATTTGAAAACGTTTGCTGGAAAACCCAATTTTTCTAATGTTGATAAGCATTAGTTGAAATTGAGAGTCAGCTCAATTTCAAAAAAGCTATTTACTCGAATTGAGTTTGAATTTTATGTTTTTACTAGCCTTCGAGGTAATTGTCCCACTACGATCGCGGTTGCATAATTCGAAAGCTTACAATATTATCTTTCAAATGCCTTACCACTATTTATTGTTCGTTGCATAGAAATTGTAAAAAACTGTTTTGAGCAACTCTTAATTAAGAGAGTTCAGTTAATTGCTTGCGTTTGTATATTGTACCAAACATCCTTATTTTATATAACAACAAACAACCAATACGTCCATGTTCAGAAACTTTTGGATTTCGTAGTAAGAAGAAACCAACATGATAACAACCGATGGGGCAAGAACACCTTATCTCATTATCACTCTTTGTATTCCAGTATCGAAGCAGATTAAACCAACAATATGCCATTTCTCTGACGATACGATCTGTCAGTAACTTTTTAGCTTAGTAGAACGAGTAACAGCTCTGAACAGCAATATATCTGGCAAGTTTCAAGCTGTTTGACAGCACTGATTTATGAACGCAACGGACTGAATGTCGTAGACGAAGGGATGACGTATACATGTGTGCTTTAAGGGTCAATTCACATAGAGACGCGACGCTGCGCGCATATTCCAATGGAGTGACTTAAAATCTAAATTTGTTTATTTCAGGCAATTTAGGTCCATATTCCTACATACACACATATTAATATAATCTTTTTAAAAAAATTTAAATCCAAAATCAGGTATATAAACATAAGATTGTGAATACTCACGAAAAGATACACATTTCACCGATGATGCGACGCAGTACGGCGCCGCTTGTATGTACATTTTATTAGCGACTCAAAATCTAACTTTATTAACTACACGAAAAGATACACATTTCCAGTATCGTTGCGTCTCGTTGCGTCGCGTCTTAGTATGAACTGACCCTAACTCACACATGAAAACGGTATGAAGTAAGCAAATCGTGAAAGTAAGTCCCTAGCAAGCAGAAACGGACTGACAATATATTAAGCGGTGTTTTGACAGTCGACGTTTACGAGCTACAGAGTCACGCGTAACTTACTTGCCTTTTACTCATTATATTCTTCTAGGTGAGCAAAAGTTTTTACGTAAACATTACGCAGGTACTTGTTTAAGGGAATGCGTAGGTACTTTTAGTACACAGACACGCTTCCTATGAGAGTGAATGAGATGTCCCTGTGGGAGTTGGTAGTGGTCACAGGATTCTTTGGATTCTTTGTTTTCATCATCATTATTAGATTTAAGTTTCCTCTTACCCGAACACGCAACTACGATTCGAAATAATCCCTAAATAACCACTTTGGTTTTCTTCACAATTCTGTTGTTTACTTCTCTCGTCACCCAATTTATTTCCTACGTCACTAGAACATTAATGTACTAAATATGTATACGTAGTACGTAATAAGAGAAAATTATATGTATAATTAGTATGTATATGCGCACAGGTGAGTCACTTTCCTTGGTATCTCTACGTAAAACAAAACCGAATCTACGAATGTTAACGCGCGTCATAGTTTCCATTTTGTTTCAGTGACGGTATAAAGTTGTGTGTTCACTGATGGAAAAAATGAGTAGTATTAACATGTTCCCCAGATTCATAACCTTGCTCAATATTTTACCAAGAATTATTACTTACGCAATCTTTTAATGTCTGCCAACATTATTCTTGACATTGATGCCTATTATTTCACGTTTCAAAGTTGCTAAACAATCTAAACACCTGTTTTACTACATTTTGTGTTCTCTGCGTGGTACAATGTAGGAGCTGGTCACCAAAATTTTGTCATGTAGTGAATACACGGCTTTACCACCGCTCGTCTAAATTAAGTTTCCACAGTTGTGTGTGCTGATATTTTTTTAAGATGACGTGTTGTTTTTAATGTTTGTACAGGAATTTTGTACGTGTTCGCTGAAGTTGGGCGTCATCTGAAGTAATTATGTATGAAGGGGCGGTTGGCAGCGGTTATTTAGTTGTAGGCATAGCTGACGTAACGAGACAGTTTGTGGTAAACGTGACGAGACTAGTGCATACGAAGCGGTCTGAAAACAAACAGTTTTGTGTGATAGGCTGCCTGCCAAGACGATAGACAAAGGAATGTAGGGATCTAACTGCCATCATTTTAAATGGACGCGCATAATGTGAACATCTTGAAGACCCATTTACACAAGACGATTGACCATAAAAAACAGGAATTACAAAAAAGGCGCCAATTATTCCTAACTAAACAAAACCCCTATCGAGGCCGGGCAAAATTAAAAAGAAAACATTATTTTCACCGTAACTAAATTCCTAAAACACGCGGACTGAAAGGGAAAAAAATACAACAATGGACTGAAGAGGTTTTAAAGGACCCGGCTGGGCCACTTTCGCCCGCAGCGCTTTTTTCGCTTAATGACGCCACGCTCAAGGAAAGTTGGAAATATTAAAATGAGCAAGCACTTGTTTCGTCGGTAAAACGGCCATCGCTCAAGGCATAAACCTTCGCGCCTCCTTCGTAAGGATACCATATTTTAAATGTGACTCGGATTCGCTGGCTCTCGATGCCTGAAATGAAAAAAGTTTGACAGCCGACTTATCGTGTTTAGTTTATATCGAGATCTGTATGCATAGCTTTAAGTTTTCAATTGTTTTGCAAGCTCATGAGAAGTACATGAATTTTGTATTGAAATACTTTGATGATGGGTTATTGATTTGTAAATCCATAGTTTATTTATTCAAAGAAACATGTTTATGGGGATTATTAACTTTGTTTTTTGACGTGAATTCCCGAGTGTCACAAACAACTTCTCTCTCTAAAAAATAAACTGACAACTCCATAAAATTATTTACGAAGGACAAATACACACTTAGCGTACAATAAAACTTGGGCATTATCTCACAAGGACAAACTCCCGACGTCTTGCTTACATTTGACAACATATAAAAATCAGCGCTTACGCGAAACCGTCTCCAAGGCGCAAAGTGGAATGTCGTTAAGGAAAAAAGGAAAAATACTGGGATTTATTCGTAGCGTGTCCCCAATGAGTAATGCCTCCTGCGATTTAGGTGTCAGCCCGATAGAAGGCGTTCGACAGCAATGATTTATGCCCACTGGTCCCGGTGCCCTCTGCACTTTGAAACACCGCAGTTTATAAAGATTTGTACAGACTTTGCCTAAGTCTTAAGAATGAGCTGGCACATATTTTTTGGTCTGAGTAGTTGCTGGAGGAAGATTTGAATAGAAAGGACATAAATAAATTGAATAATCTTGGGCTTATTTCGGGGAGCTAGGCAAGCGATCCATATTAATTTGAAATACGGTTTCGTGCGGATTAATACTCCCAAAGTGAAACGAAAAATCAGAATGGTAATATTAAAAATGTTCTTGAATGAAAAATAAATATATCTTGAACGACAAAACGATATTAATCTGACGATGAAATAACGTAATGAAAATATAGACTTAGCAAAAACTTGGGCGTAATAGAATAAAGTTACAGACTGGGCTAGTAGCACATAACGGTAAATATTTGTACCGAGAGCGTTTCAACAAAGTCTCGAGATTAGAAGAGACGTTTATTTACTTTTTACGAACTCTCAAACTCTGTTGAAGTGTAAAATTAACTCTGAAATCCATTAATTAACTGTTAGTTGTAATGATCAGTAATTTAATTACTTGGCAGAGCGAAATTTGATCGATCCGAGTTTGTAACGAAGTTGATTTCGTCTTGTTTAGTTTCGAACTCGATATCTTTGAGTTTTTAATGCTTGCCCATCTTTGGGCTGATTATTAATTTTGAAATTACTTTCCCAATATCGCTATCTTAATTGCTTTACAATGGAGTAATAAGTGAAAGTATTATATTACGGTGAAGATACTTTGGTATTTTGTGAAGGAGAACTGTTCGTCAAAATTAACGTCGATTCACGCGAAAGCTCTTTATAAAGTTTATTTATTTATTTATCACACACACACATGTCACGTTTGTCATGTTTGTCATTACAGTTGTTAAAACTAATGCGACAAAGTTACTTAAAATATATTATACTAATAACTATACCTTACATGCTACACAGTATATGGTCCTTGTGAAGTCACTCAATGTACAGTTAAATATGTCTATGACCTCCGCCACCGTATTGAGAGTGCGCAGCGCTCTAGTGGATATCTGTAAAAAACCTACGGCGCACAACATTAATCAAGACCAGAGAAGTAGGTTTTATTGGTGTTATTGTCATTAAAAATCCATTGATTCATATAAGGATTACTTAAACTTGTATTTTACCTCCTAAGACTCGCGGGACCCCGGTGTCGCGGGACTGCCTTATCAGGTAACCGTGGCTCTGGAACGTAAAGGGCAATTATTGAAGGATACCGTGGATTTTAGTCAGCATGAGTCTGACAGACCCTCCCGTCCCGCTCTGAGTGGGAGAAGTCATGTGATGATTTTACCACGATAAAAAAAGCGGTCCACCCTGATCAAAGCTACTGCTGGCATTAGACAGGTTAGGCCTTACCAGGGTTACTTACCACGCGCGCGTCGTATACCTTAAGAAAGGAGTTTAATATCCAAAAACTTTTCTTGACCCTCTCTCTCTCTGTCACTACAATAAACACAATAAAATCCAAAGCCTTATTATGAACTCCCAACTATTTTCCCCAACATTCCGGGACCCTATTTCCCCAAAACATTTATTTTTCACCTCTCCCAACCCTCTGTAAACGGCATTACGGAGGAGCAAGTATCGTATCTTTTATCGTTGGGTAATCGCTTATTCAAATTTCCTATAATAAAATGACAGGTGACTACCCTGATCGAATATACAGACGTTTTGCTCGACCATAAGGGTCGTTACTAAATCTTGCATCGATCTTTCGGGTATTGCGTAGTACCCTCATCATCTGAGTAGATGTGCGATCTCGGATGTAGGTTTGTGAAAGTGATTGGTCTGGTCTAGCTTATTTTGGTAGGTATTTGATTTTTTGTCTTGTCCTTTATGGAAGGGATTTCAATAATAATTAATTAATTGGTGTTTTATAACAGCGAGGCCACCACCAACGCCGTGAATGTGGCAGAGTTTTGGTCGAAACATACGATTTAAAGGAATCATCGACACGACGAAGAAGAAGAAGAAGAAGACAGCGATGTAAGTTTTGCCATGGTCGCATACGAAACGACAATAATACTCGGCCCTAGTTGTATCTATCTACGCAAGCAATTTTAATTCTTTTCTCGTAATATTCTGTCACATCACACTTTAACCAACTGATCCCTTGAGAAAAAAGCGCGATAACAAACTTACTTAAAGTTACTGAAACATCTAAAAACACTCAACGAAAAAAATAGGGAATAAACGCGTGTCGCAGCATTTTACCGACGAAAAAAAAGCAGAGGTTTTTAGTTCAACCCATAGTTTTTTTTAGCAATAGGTAATAAATCTCCGAGCCCAACTGAATATTTCCCTTACATGACGTTTATGACAAACAAAACTGATAAGAATCTAACATCCGTAGTTTTAATCTCACAACATCGTGGAGGCAATAAATACTACAGACATTAATATCATTGTAGTACCAGCATCTAAATCTATCTCAACGATGACCTGATGAATCAGTACACAGGGGGGAGGGCATGCGACGAAGGCGAGGGGGGTGGAGGAATGCTAATGATTTATGTTGTCGCTCCGAGACACTTCTCCCATAATAAATGTACCCACGTTACGCAAGTGAGTTCTTCGGGATCCGACGGCCGAGTCTAGCCGCAAATTGTTTGATCACTCAATAATTGCATTACAGGGGACAAGTCAACAAGGAAATTTCGCTTCTAACAGATAGATGGCGTGTTTTTAAAGGTCCCCCCTATTTATCACATACCCTTTTAAGTTGATTTGAGTGGCCTTATCTTTTTGACTGATTACGTTAGGTGGGGAATGTTTTTGCAAGTGTATGTTGATCCGGTGTCGTGCGGTCCATGGCCCTCTACGGGGCCCCTGTGTGGGCCCTAAGCATCCGGACGCGACCACTCAAGCTGGTCGCATGCCAGAGGGTCATGGCTATCCGGATGATCCGGGGATACCGCACGATCGCCGGCGAATCAGCCAACCTCCTGGCGGGATTGCTGCCCTGGGATCTGGAGGCGACTGCCCTCCAGCGCGTCTACGAATGGCGCGTGGAGGCGCAGCGCCGGGGCGAATCCCCGCTGCCTCGACAGGTCGAGGCGCGGCGGGAAGAGCTCCGGCGCGATCTCAGGGCAGTATGGAGGAAGCGACTGTCGCAACCGAGGTCCGGGCACGCCGCAATCGCGGCGGTAAGACCCCTCTTTGAGGAGTGGCTGGATAGGCGTCACGGCGTCCTTACCTTCCGCATGACGCAGGTCCTCACCGGACACGGAAGTTTCGGGAGGTTCCTGTGTCTGATAGGGAGGGAAGAAACGCCTGGGTGTCACCACTGCGAGGATCGTCCGGAGGACACGGTGGAGCATACGGTGCAGGACTGCCCCGCTTGGGCAGAGCACCGCCGTGTCCTCACGACGGCGATAGGCGGAGACCTCTCGCGCCCGGCATTGGTCGAGGCCATGCTGCGGGGCGAGACGGAGTGGGAAGCGGTCGCCTCCTTCTGCGAAGCAGTCATGCTCGTGAAGGAGGAGGCGGGCCGCCTGAGGGAGAGGACAGCGTCCTCCCTCCATCCCAGCCGCAGTGGTAGGCGCCCACGGCGTCGGACGTCACAGGACGATCTCCGGCCACCGTAGGCGCGGGCATGCGGGCAGCGAGTAATGGGCGACTTGCTGTCCGACCATGGACCATGCCCGGGTCGACGGCGCGTTGTGTTCCACGCGCGCCTCAAGGAGTGTCAGCACATTGACGGGGCCTGTAGAGGGCCAGAGCCTGCCGGGGTCGCGGGACTTACCCATCACCGTAACCCCGGTACGTAAAGGGCTCGTGAAGGACACCGTGGATTTTAGTCAGTACAAGTCTGACAGTCCCTCCCGCCCTGCCCTGGGTGGGAGGACTCATTTGATGATTTTACCACGCAAAAAAAAAAAAAAAAAGTGTATGTTGATGGTGCTTTTGCCAATGAGTACGATGTATCCTGAAATGTTTTTTGTTGTCATCTGGATCTCATCCAAGTGTGTGAAATCATTATTGGTTATTTATTTACTTTTACATATTTGGATTGCACAAGCGCGTAGATGCATGTTTTTGGGTACTTGATTAACCATCTAGACTTTCTAGACGTTTCTTTTATTCAGCATTTCATCAACTGTTTTGTTAATGTGTGTTACTAAAAGCAATATCGAAGCCTTTTTAACTTCAAGATTTTATAACGGAATATCTTATATTAAAAAAAAATCATCAGACGTCTAATAAATAGACTCCAAAGATAATTCAATCACATCGTAACTACATTCCGCTAACGACGTAAGCGTCTACATCATTAACGTAAGCTATAATTATGTTATTATTCTAATTACCTAACATGGTATAACTTGTTTGTTAAAGGGAATACGAGTATTACTATAGATATTAAGATGCAGTTAATTGCACAGTTTTCGTCAATATGACGTTTAACACCAAACAAAGCAAGACAATATTAGAAATGGCCAAAGATTGTCTGACAAAGCGTGGTATAGAGGTTAAATGGACGAAAAGAAGATCGGCTGGAGATATCGCGGTGGGTGACGCAGGTATCGAAAGTAAAGCGGTGGTAGATATCTATATATATTATATATATATATAAAAGGAGAACTGACTGACTGACATATCAACGTACAGCCGAAACTACTGGGGCTAGGAATGTGAAATTTTGCACACGGCTTCCTATTATAATGTAGGGGAGCACTAAGAAGGGGTTTTTGGAAATTTAACCTTTAAGGGGGTGAAAAGGGGGAATTAGGAAAGAACGTAACCCACGCGGACGAAGTCGCGGGCAAAGTGCTAGTTATACATACTCGTAGTGTAAAACTTAGTCTGTCTGCACGCGCATAACTTCCGAACGACTGTACTATATTCGATAATTAATGTTTTGGTGTGTTCTTTATTGTCAGGGCAAGGTTTTATGGAGGAATGTTTTTGGAAATCCATGGGATGGGTCGAAAACATGAAGCCTTGAAAGTCGTGCCGGGTTCTTTATAAACGTGGTTGCTTTCATTCTTATGTAATTTCACCAATACCATTACTGCTTTACTACTACTGATATTGCTAGCCTAGTTCATCCCACTTCTGGGAAAACTTCCAGTTTTCACGATTCATGGCCAAAGTGGCCAGTGGTCATTGGTTTTGTGCAGCTCGTCCCGGCGGCATCTTTCACGAGGTCTCCCGCGACGCCTTCTGGCTCTCACACTAAACATGTTTCTAGAAATAAATAATGAATGAATTTACTCCTCTGTATGAATTCCCCCCTCATTACCGTTTACTGAATCCACAATCAGAGTACAGTTTATTATAGTTTCTATTTCTAAAACCACAAAGTTTACATGAAATTAATTTATGTAGGTACATCTGGGAGGGAAGTGTGAGATGTATCAGATACCTATCATTACGGAAGTCGTAACAGTCAGTGGAGGACAAGGCTAATTTGTGTGTACCGCTACCGATCTACAGCGGTATCAAACTGTATGCGTGAGATTGATGATAACATTGCTCCAGATTTCTCTTAGTTATTCGAATTTGCACGTAAATGTAGAGTTGTTAAGGTTTTTTTTTGTGTAGTGGTTTTTGGTAGAAGATTTTAATGTGTAATTTGGTAAGGTGTTGTCTTTGTGTGGGTTGTCGAGATTGTATAGTTAATACATTTGCTAATAAAACAATTCAAAGCTAAGTTATTCAATTGACATTGTCATTATCACTATCTTTATAACTCAAAAACAATACAAAAAATGTTCTATAAACATTTAAGTTCTAATAAAAACAAAAACTATTGCGCTATACTCGAGCTTCAATTCAAATAAAACTGATTACAGATTCACTCATCGAAATATCCAATCCGTGTTCAATTAGCCACTCAATTAAGGCGAAAACAAAGCAATTTCCACGACAAACTATTTTCCACTAAATCTACTAATCTCATAAGCTGTTATAGCCGTTTTAAACATAAAAGCGCGCACGTTCAATATTTACGGGCTCTTATAAAAGTACGATTGTTAGCATGGCCGCCATTACGGTGAACCCAGTTAAGCTGAAACGTGGCATCGACGTGAATGATTTATAAACGAGGATAACTGCGCATTAGCAAAACCACAACACGAACGCACACTGGATTTAGTAAAAAGAGATCTGCCATTATTGTGTGAAAAGATTTATTAGTTGCAGGCACGCCGCCATTTTTTTTCGCTGTCAATACGCCGCGGGTATAGAAAATTAGGTAGGGTTAACAAAACAAGCGGCGTGCGGAGTTGTTGCGCATAGCCTGAAGCTCAACCCGCATGGAACGGAAATTAAGGAAAAGTTTCAGTGTTACAGCTTAAGATACGTACCTACCAGTCGTGAACATCAATGTGTGAGGCACGTGTGTTTCACAGTTCCATCCAACATCTTCGAGAAAGTTTCGTTATGTAACTGTTCAAGTATGTTTGAAAATGGACCTAATTTGTATTTATAAATTAGGTCGATTTTAATTCTTTAACAAGCGTGTACTTTTTATAAAGTACTGATGTACTCGTAAGGTATTTCTTTCATGAGGTAATTTCAAATTACGCGTATCCGTCAGCAGCGGATGTTACACCGGAGATCTTTGGTATCATTGTTTTGAAACATTAGTAAGTCTGTGTAACTTATATTTTCTTAGAAAAAATATATGAGGAATTTTCCATCATTTCCGATTTAATGAATTAAGTAAAACGTACGTTTTTCGTAATGTGTTTTTAAGTTTTCCTTGAGGAAAGGTCGTGATGTTCCGGAGATAGTCCTTTGATTATTTTTAGATCACAGTCGTTGATAAAAATAGTGTTCTGTGTCATTACTGGGCAAAGCGAAATATTTAGTAAAAAATTACATTGTGGGAAGCATGTGTGTATTTTTGGCCATGTTTTTTACACGATTGCCTACATTAAGGGGTTTACGTATGTATGTATGTTTGTGTGTCTCTTTATTTCACCGTAACTCCTGAACGCCCGAACAGATTTTGATGTCTTTGGTACTCCTAGAATCCTTGAATCATCCCAGATAACATAGGCTAGTGAGTCGAGGAACCTAAACAAACAAACATCTACTTACCACGGAACAAAAAAATGTTAGTTTTCTGTTTACCAATATTGTTTAGAACTTGTTTTTCACATTTTTAGTTCACTTTTTTACATTACATACGTGTTTTTAAATTTTTTATTTTAATATTTCTTATTTAATTCGAAAGAAACGATTAGTTTCTTTCAATTATTGTTTAGCTGAGCCCCCAGGCCTCAGGCCTCTCAGGCTGGGCTTACAGACTTACTCGTGCGTGTCAGCCGCCCCGGCTTTCTCACTGCTAATGTCAGTTACCTTTTATTGCGTATATTATGTAAATATAATAATAGCCCAATAGCAAGGCCTTGCGTACGAATTTTATTTGAAATATAACGTTATATTGCGTGCCTAACCGCGGCTTTGACGGGTTTTGTGTGGCTATACGTTGCGCAACCTTCTATTGATAAGGGATATTGGGGTAGCCTAGTATAGTTACTCCTTGTCGAAGTTTGAAGGGGAATAAATTATGAAATATGTTAGAGAAAAATGTTTGCGGTATGCTATTGAGGCTGTTAAGCAGAGAGGAGCTCGTGGCTTAATAAATACAGCCACACAGGCCGATCTTCCGGGTTAAGTCGCGCTTGCCGAGGTTGGTCTGTGTTGGATGGATGACCATCTGTCATAGCGAGTTTCCTCCGTGCCTCGAAAAGCACGTAAAGCCGTTGGTCCCGGTTGTCATTTGTAGATCTTTGACAGTCATTACTGTTAGTCAGAAGCTCTAAAGTCTGATAACCAGTCTTACCATGGGGTATCGTATTACCCAGTTACTGGGTTGTGGAGGTCCGACAGGCAGTTGCTCCATGTAAAATACTGATATCCAGCTGAATCTGGTTTGACTGGAAGCCGACCCCAATATAGTGGGGAAAAGGCTAGGCAGATGATGATATTGAGGCTGTTAAGCCCGTAAAGTTTTTTTTTTAAGTTCAAGGTTGGCTGTATAAACTTTAGGTCTTTTGTGTAATATAAAATACCTCCAAAAGGAACATTACTCATTTTCATGTGTTGCGCGGAGGATGGTTATTCTAATTTATTTTGACAAGGCTCCGTTGTTTTGTTTGTGTAGGTCTGGGACTTGGATATTAGCTCCGTTGTTGTAAGATAATATCTGTAGACTGGCTGAAAAGGAAATTTAACGCGGCCTCCATGAAAATAAAGGTAGACACACAACTTGTTAATTCAACAACAGAAATAACTACTTAACAAAAAACGAAAGATATCGTTATTTCTTTGGAAGTACGACTCGACTTACTTTTTACTTCACAATTTGAACGTGAAACATTCATAATATTTGTTTTCTTGTGTTTGACTTTGACTCCCACGAGAACTGAGAAGGCCGCGCTGAACAAACTCAACTACCTACAACTTTCAGCGAAAGTCCATTACTTATAGTACCTTATAATTATATAGACTTCTTGTTCAACAATAAACATGAAATAAACGCAGTGTCATACATAAACGAGAGTAGATACGCCTTTATCTCAAGTATAAACGATATTAACAGGGCAAGTTATCTCATAGCGAAATATAAGCGGCAACTAATTTCAGATTAAACAAACAACAGTGATTACGGTTAGTGTAATATACGAATGGTTGTATCAAAACATTCTATTTGTACGAGCGGACTGCGTACGCAATAAAAGCAGTTACTGGCGAGTTTGTATCCAATCTTCGTAAACAGCGATCCGTACTGTTATTGGCCATAACGATTACAAAGCTACGGCCAAATTGAAAGTATAACTCGGTCGATGCGATCCTAAGAATGTGCAAGCCGGCAAATCTATAACTAAAGCTACGTCGACCGCCCTTCGTGAAATTATTGCACGCCCGCCCGAAAATAGGTCAATTGCCTCCTGTGTGAGAGTGAGAGGTGTAGGGATCATCGCGCGTGACAAGGAAGGAAGTTTTAATTCGTTCAGGTGACGTCACGAGGGTTTTAACAGGATCGTTCGTTTTCTTTTTGCCAGCTATTGTTTTGTTACTGCTCGGAAGCTCGCAGGAGCTCTCGTCTCCATTCAGGGGGTTTATTTGTTCGATCTTGGTGTGGCATCAGTAATGTGTCTTTTCTATTACGTTAACCGCGGGAGTTTTCGTATTTACCGTATTTTTGACGAAACCCGATACGGTTGTCGTCGGAGATCAAGAGAGAAATGAGTCAGAACAAATGAACGGTTACACTTTGATCAAGATGTTCCTGTTTATTTTCGTATAATCAGAAGCATGTACTATTTGCCTGATGAACTCTTTGTTACGGTTTTCCTTGTAGTAATTTGTGGATACACCACGCTCTCATTGTTTTAGGTAACAACGTAACACAATAAGTGGCGTAAATGAAAGGCCTGACTTTGTTGAACCCTCGGCTTAACTTTGTAGAGAAATTCTTAGGGAGCGCCTGTTTATTTCAGTAAGAAAAACAAAATAATGCCTTCTTTTAAAACATTGTTAACGTGGTAGTTCATTACTGTAATAAAATATGTCAGAAACAGTGTAATAGTGGGTAATTGGACACTTGAATGAAGAGAGATTCTGCGACACAATAACTGCCTTTGTGTCTCGTTGATAATGCGAGCCGAAAGTCATTAAGTACAAAACCTATTGACTGAAGTTATCACGGCGAAATATAATGTTTTATTGCTGTCTCTAAAATTATAAACCCTTGCCTGAAATGAGCTTATATCGAGCATAAAATGTTCAAAAGGCTGCATCGCGATCTTATTACTTACATAGCATTTAATAGATATTGGTTTAAAAGAGTTTCCTTTCGAAAACTGGCTAGATTTCAGCAGACTTTCGAGCTTCCGATTAACAGTAACGAATTCCAAAGATCTACAAATGACTGTCTAGACCAACAGCTTTGCGTTCCTTCCGAGGCATAGAGGTAAGCGCAGCTTAATCTGGAAGAACTGCCTGTGCGGTGTTATTATTGAATCACGAGCTCCTCAAACTGATTCCATCTCACTACAAAAATGTTAAACTTGTTTAGAAAAACTGTCAACTTCAAAACGTTTGACGTTGATGTCGAGTCGTTTTGGAGTTAAACTTTTTTTAGACAACTGTTCAACAGACGTTTAACATTTTGTAGTAAGAAATAAATTTTTAGTAAAAAAAAAATATCACATTTTTTTGTTACGTGTTAAAATCATCAAATGAGTCCTCCCACCCAGGGCAGAGTGGGAGGGACTGTCAAACTCGTACTGACAAAAACCCACGGTGTCCTTCAATAGCCCTTTACGTTCCGTGGTCACGGTAATTCGTGAGTCCCGCGGCCACCTTCTTTTCACATAAAGTAAAATTCCTACAGTTTAGAAGTAATTTACCGTAAAGACGTTCCATACTGGTGGTTAGCAAAATAAACAGATTTGATATACGTGGCTTGTAAGATGTGTAATTACTTCATAATTAACACATAATAAGGAACCGTGAACGTAAGAGAAGAGAAATGTTGACGAGCAATCTGATCATAAATTGTTTTAACTTGAGATTAGGCTGGGGCCTTCTAACCATCGGTATGTTATCATTACTTTTGATTCTTGACAGAAGGATCACAATCTATCTTTATAAAAGTTTTCTTTGTACGTAATGCTACGTTAACTAGCGATGAGATTAATTGTAGCTTTCTTCAATTTTTTTTTAACTGATAAAATCATCAAATGAGTCAGAAAGTAGAATCATCAGACGACTGTCAGACAGAGGCGGCCTTACCCATTGCGAGGCTCCGGGCGGCAGGTCTTTGCGAGGTCCTTTGTCCTTCGTGAAAAGTATGTGATGCGAAAGTAGGTCTGGTTGTTTGGTTTAGGTATTTGTCATGTTTAAGGAAAAATGCTTAAACTGCAGGCCGATCTTCCGGGTTAAGCCGTGCTTGCCGAGGTTGGTCTCTGGATGGGTGACCATCTATCATAGCGAGTTTCCTCCGTGCCTCGGAAAGCACGTAAAGCCGTTGGTCCCGGTTGTCATTTGTAGATCTTTGACAGTCGTTACTGTTAGTCAGAAGTTCTAAAGTCTGACAACCAGCCTTACCATGGGGTATCGTATTACCCAGTTACTGGGTTGTGGAGGTCCGACAGGCAGTCGCTCCATGTAAAATACTGATATTCAGCAGCATCTAGTTTGACTGGAAGCCTTTTCTTTTTTTTTTATCGTGGTAAAATCATCAAATGAGTCCTCCCACCCAGGGCAGAGCGGGAGGGACTGTCAGACTTGTACTGACTAAAATCCACGGTGTTCTTCAACAGCCCTTTACGTACTGGGGTCACGGTAATCCCTAGGTCCCGCGATCCCGGCAGGCTTTGGCCTTCTACAGGCCCCGTCACTATGCTGACACTCTTTGAGGCGCGCGTGGAACACAACGCGCCGTCGACCCGAGCATGGTCCATGGTCGGACAGCGAGTCGCCCATTACTCGCTGCCCGCATGCCCGCGCCTACGGTGGCCGGAGATCGTCTTGCGACGTCCGACGCCGTGGGCGTCTACCACTGCGGCTGGGGTGGAGGGAGGACGCTGTCCTCTCCCTCAGGCGGCCCGCCTCCTCCTTCACGAGCATGACTGCTTCGCAGAAGGAGGCGACCGCTTCCCACTCCGTCTCGCCCCGCAGCATGGCCTCGACCAATGCCGGGCGCGAGAGGTCTCCGCCTATCGCCGTCGTGAGGACACGGCGGTGCTCTGCCCAAGCGGGGCAGTCCTGCACCGTATGCTCCACCGTGTCCTCCGGACGATCCTCGCAGTGGTGACACCCAGGCGTTTCTTCCCTCCCTATCAGACACAGGAACCTCCCGAAACTTCCGTGTCCGGTGAGGGCCTGCGTCATGCGGTAGGTCAGGACGCCGTGACGCCTATCCAGCCACTCCTCAAAGAGGGGTCTTACCGCCGCGATTGCGGCGTGCCCTGACTGGAAGCCTACCGCAATATAGTTGGGAAAAGGCTTGGCAGATGATGATGCTTAAATTATACAAATAAATCAAATTTTGGTTTCTAAAATATTTTAAAATTGAAAGATTTACAAAATTAACAAATACAGAGAGATGATAAATTTTACAATTGATGTTTGCGGCTTTTCCTAAGACTAAAATCTTTAATTAAAGCGATTGAAAGAATAGCGAGGGATGAATATATTGCGATAAAAGAGCAGAACATTATGTCCCGACTCACAAGTGTTATGCGATTAAAAAACCGATCTTCAAGTGTTTCGAGGCGCGATATTCAAGTACTACACTGAGAGATTTTTTTCGATAACCGCAAGCACAAAACGTGACAAGTCCGCGATTCGAAGTTAACAAGTGAAAATGTACGTGGATTGTAGTTAATTTTGGGTTATGATAAGTAAAACTGTACTAAGATTAAGAAAAATATAGAATAAAGTACATCTTATGGTAACAATAACCCAAAGTTTACTTCTGTTTACACACATTTGTACTTATAAACTTCGAATCGCGTACTTGTCATTTTTTGTACTCACGGTTATCGAAAAAAATCTCTCAGTGTACATAATGGATTTTTCAATTATGTTTTGAATTAATGAATTAGATCACTAACTTAATTTTAATTAACGGTTATGTTATAACCTTAATAAGTAATTAAGGATCAAAATCAAAAGTTTTAAATAAAAATAAATTATTAAAAAAATTTAAAATTTTCTTGGGTTTATGCGCGAGGCCCCTGTAGGAGCGAGGCCCCGGGCGATTGCCCCGTTCGCCACCCCCTAAGGCCGCCACTGCTGTCAGACTCGTACTGACTAAAACCCACGGTGTCCTTCAATAGCCATTTACGTTCTGTGGTCACGATCGGGTCTTCAATAGGGCAATAACCATAGAAAATTCTTTTTTTTAATTTTATAATGATAGGTTCGCGTTTTCCTTTCTTCTTGGTATTTATGGTTAGCTTGTATTTTTTTAATGTTCTTTCTCAGTAAAGGCCGCCCCCATATTATTTCCAAGAGCTCTTTTGAACGCCAACTCAGACCGGGCACCCACTTGATATTAGGAATGTCAAATTAAATTATACTGTGTTATCATCAATTTGGAAACAAAGACAAACCTAGTAAAATAATTTTAGACAATCTAGAGATATCTCTGGGAGTTTTCTTTTGTACTGTACCTTGGGTTTTTAGCATTTACCATTTAAGGTTCATACACCTTAACTAACTTCCATTACACTATGCAAGCATGTTGTCTATAAAGTCCGAAATTAATATTCCATCTTAATGTAAATCCTGATCCGTTTTATTTGACGTCTGCTTGTAATTGTACATCTTAGACTTTGATAGGCAAAACCGTTCGTTTGTTGGTTACAGACAAAAATCGGGATCAAGAATGCAATCGAAATACAGTAATGGAATCCAACGTAAGACTATTGAAAACTTTTAAGTTTTATCACTCAGTGTAAATACTTACTCGTTCAAAGTAATTGAATGAGAAAGTAAGACTTTAACAGCTTACATTATCCCCAAAGAGGGGAACAATAAGAACATAATAGTGTTTCAGTACACGGTTCGCAGCATATAATTATGTAGTCTAATTAAACATACGAGAAGTCAACTTTCTAGCCTCCTCCCCTCTTTTGAGAGGCAACCGAGTGTGTGATGAGGGATGACGACGGTACTATTACACGGAGGCTGTTTACTCACGTTTCGAATAATTTAGACTAGGTGTAGAACAATTCTACCTAATGCTTCTTGCTTGCTGTTTGTGAAGTAAGCATGTAATTGTTGTAGTAGCCTATGTTTCTTCCTTATGGAATACAGGATCTTCTTTATAAGAGAAAGTGGGCTAAAATCCGCCTCTAGTTGCTAGCTGTAGTGTAGAATGTGGTTAAATGTAGCGTTGGACTGGTTTAAGGACTATATGACGGATAGGTCCCAGCGCGTTAGAGTAGCTGGCTATGAAAGTACTGATTCCATGTGCAAATATGGCGTTCCCCAGGGCAGCACGTTGGGACCTACATTATTCCTCATCTATATAAATAGTCTATGCAAGATAGCTGCCACCCTGCCTCATATGGATCTACTAATGTTTGCCGACGACACGGTTTTGATCTTTCATGGTCACACCTGGGACATTGTATACGAACTAGCTGAGGCCGGCTTAGCGAAAGTGACCACCTGGTTGGAGAATAGCCTCCTATCGCTAAACACTAGCAAGACGAAGTATGTATGCTTTAGTAAAACATCTGTGGGGAAACCTACTGAATCTCACAATTTCAAAATACATACATTCCCTTGCAATAGAGGAGAGATCCATACCAGCTGTGACTGTGCAACATTATCCCAGGTAACCACTGTGAAATATTTGGGAGTAACGCTAGATGATCAACTTGCCTGGACTATGCATATATCGTTGACTATGGCTAGAATTAGAAAACTAGTATATATATTTAAAAACTTGCGCACAGTAGCAAATAATATTCTTCTTGTACAAACTTACCGAGCTCTGTGCGAATGCATTATTAGATATTGCATATGCGCTTGGGGAGGTGCAGCAAAAACTCACATGATTGGAGTCGAGCGGGCACAGCGTATGGTCCTTAAGGTACTTTTATACTTACCATATCGACATCCTACATCCTCAGTGTATGAACTGGCAGGAGTCTTATCTGTTAGAAAGATATTCTTATACGAAATACTAAGAAGATACCACAAACAAGTTGTACCTTACCTACCCATATCACGTAAGCGCGTAGAGCACTACCCTATACCTCGTACCAAATCAAAATATGCTAGAAAGTACTATTGTTATCTAGCTCCGCATACCTATAATAAATGTAATAAAATTCTGAAATTAAACAAGTTTAACAACAATGAATTTAAAATTGTCATATTTAATTGGCTAAAGACTTTAGATTATAATGAAGTAGAAAATGTTGTGAAAACTTAATGTATCTTACCATCATACACAAATACAGTCTCACACATACAGACACACCCACACATACAGACACACCCACACATACATATACACACACCATACACGCACGCTTGATATTTAACTTTATCGTTTATTAGCTTCTGTATTTTTATTTTTATTTCTATCCTGTTTGTTTTTTTTTTTTTGCTAAAATAATTCTGTCAGACATAAAGTTTTGTCACTTTATTCAGGGGAAGACACTAACACCTGCAACACAGTTTTTACTAGCGTAGGTGTTAGGGAATTCATTATTGTATTTGTAATTACTTATGTCAATAAATGAATTTATTATTATTATTATAATGCTGGTCGAAATAATAATATGGTTGCACTTTCTGAAGTTTTATTTCGCCAGAGGTTTTTTGACAACTCCCACACACTTGACAGTTCCCAAAATAATTATACTCAAATACCCAACGCATCGACTTTTAAACATTTCTACAAAAATCTAGACATCACATTAATCACTCAATAAACTGTATAATATTAATTAACAGCTAGTTGCAAAATTATTGATCAGTAAATATGATTATTTTAATAGTTATATCTTTAATATTCGACGCGCCGGAAGCTGATAAGCGGAAGATAAGTATTTGATAATTTAACATTACTAAATGAAACTAAAATTAAATAAAAATCATTACATAATTCCTTTAAAATTAAACAAAACTAAATAGAATCAAATCAGAGTTATTGACGTTCATTAAATACCAATTACGTCGAGTTGGTATTAGCAATACCGGAAGTGTGTAACAGTAGATAATTTTGATTTTGGTTTAGCCGTTTTTCTTGCGATGTTGTCTTCCACCACATAATCAAAGATGTATTTACCGTTATAAATAAATTATGTTCCCTGTCCCCTGTGCCTCGGTCACGAATTACCGTGACCACAGAACGTAAAGGGCTATTGAAGGACACCGTGGATTTTAGTGAGTACGAGTCTGACAGCCCCTCCTGCTCTGCCCTGGGAGGACTCATTAAGATGATTTTACCACGTTAAAAAAAAATGGTTTTAATCTCCCGAACTACCCCCACGAAGTGGAGCGGAATATCTGGGATTTATCCAAATGGAAATGTTGAAAACTTGTAGGATATTGTCATTATACAAAAAATAGAATAGTTTAAAAATATATGGTTCTTGTAGGCCCGTTCAAGGTAGTCAATCAAACCGAAAAAGTGCGAAAAAAGAGTTCCAGAGCGGGTACTTACAAAGGGAAAAAAGAATCGTGTTGACTTGTGAGTGACAGTGTTTCAATTTTCGAACGCAATAACGAACAAGGAAGAGGGTAGACCTGTAGTCTCTAGTTTCGTTTGCTTATAAACATCTACCCGCAATCACTTCAGTGCATCCGTGATCATGGCGCTTGCAAGTGTTGAAATATAGAAAACTCAAAAGAAATAGATGGTAAGGAATCCCAAGTTTTAATGATCGTAGTCATCTTAATGACTGCACGGTTGGTGCAGTGGCTGATCTACAAGTAATTGTTCCGGGTCTGGGAGTTTGTGTATGTGAGTTTATATATTTGTAAACGCACCCACGATCCAGGAGGGCGAGAAATTCCTAGAGTGTTGCCCCACACTAAGTTTAAAAAAATAATGAAATATGAACGTGTCTTCTAAACCAAGTTTGCTGTAGAAAAAATATAGTTCACGTAGTTCTCTTTAAAACCAAAAGTAAGATATTAGAGTATCAAGCAAATTAGAACACGATGAGTACGGATTTATTTTAAAAGAAGATATACATATTAAATATTTCGTGATGAATAATTGCCTGTCATAGAGGTTCACGCTTGCTGAAATGAAAACATCTGAATCTGTTAGATGACACATTTTCTTCTATAATTTCCAAGAATGTAAACGAATTCCGTTAGTAAAATTAATCATTTTTAATTTTTAATGGGTGCCTTGAACTTTGTCCTCTAAATTTTTTAAATCATGTGTGGTAATGATTTAACAGTATGAGCTTTGCGACAAAATTCTAAATGTTTTTTTGATTACAATCATGCGTATCGTTCAGAATGGCTTTGATTATTCTTTTTTCATGTTTTGTCAGTTAAATAATGTAGAAACTAAAGTATTTTAAGTTAAGTATTTTCTATAACTCAATTCACTTTTTTTTTTAAATAAACTAAATTAAAGAAAATTTTAATTTTTTTTCACTTTATTTTCATTATTTCACTTTTTTCATTAGTACACTGCATCCGCGTGAAACCAGGAGCAGGTTAATAATGTCCAATAATAAAATTATTTAATTTCAGTAATAAAATTATTTAAGTAGTTTGTCGGTACGTTAAAATGCCAAAACTTTGTTGATTCAGACATGCAATAATTATGAAAACATCATGTCAACAGCGCCTACGCTGCCATTGCGACCAACTATTTTTATTTTAAAGTACCGAATGTTTCATGCCCACGATAAATTGTTGGACAACATTTTTATGCAAACAAAATATTATATCTATTTGGATTTTTTTTCATTTATTGTTTCAGGTAAGAAGATTATTGCAAGTGTACATTATTTGAGGAAAAAAGGTACAGACCTACATTGTATATTAAAAAATTGCAAGTTGCACTCCAAGCTCTTGGAAAAGCACAGTTAAAATTTAATGAAGCACTCCGAATGAGATGTGTAAAGTGTGACGAAAGATTAAAAAAATCCTCCATAACGTCCCAGTTTGAACCGATCAGCGTTTTTATTATGTCGATTGTTCCTCTCAGAACGATGGAGTCGTAAAATTGTTATTGGTATGCTCCATAAAATCGCTCATAACATACGTCCCGAACATCAATTAACTTGGAAGCAATTAATCTTCTGATACCCACAGTTTTATAACTCCGATTCAACGTAGATTTGAAACTTTATACTACACTGAATATTTATAAGGAGCGCGGACGTAAGTTTCAATCATATTTTTTGCTTCAACCGAGTGAAATCTGTATTAAAATATGAAAGCTCTTCTGAATGGACGCTGAAGGTATTCCCTATTCTTTAATATTAATCTATTCCTTATTACAGATTTAATTAGACTAGTGTGAACACAAAGAGACTCTCGTTCGAGTCTCGGTTCTCGGTAGAATGTAATGACTTTGGAGTTTTCTTCGAATAACTTATTTTAAGATATATATACTCGTATCTAATGTTGTGATTCGCTTGACATCATCCCCAATATTACTTTAAACCTTCACACACCATTTATACTTGGAATGGCTTTGAAATATCATAAAGTTTAAAACTTTGTTTATCTTAAATCATAATAATTTTAAGCCTATTTTGAAGTTCAGACGTGGCGCTTAATTGAATCTAGAGTTATTTAATAAGGCCTGAGAGATAATTAAAAACACGCAACGTGACATCCGATTAATTTAATTTTCACCTGTCAGATAGTATATTTAGAAGACGTACCTCCGAGCCCTCGGGGGGGGAGAGAGGAGGAGGGATTCCCACGACACTTGGAGAGGAAATGGAACTTTCAGCTTTGATAAAGTTTTAATATATTCTTCGGCAAGTTTCCGACTTGTTTCGCCGGGCGTTATGACGAATTCTGTGTGTGTTCGCCTTCTTTTCGTTACGCTTTTCCCAGTTTCACTTATTCTATGGAAGGATTTAATTTATGGAATATGGCTGCGGGCGCGACATCCCGTAGAAAGTATGTAGTTTGTAAGTTAGTTTATAAAAGTTAGTTCTTGCAGGGAACTACTCGTAGTTTGCAGCGAGATGCCGGTGGTTTTTCGCATAGCTTCAAAGATATTGCGGGAAGTGTGCCACTTGCAACCAAGTTTTGTTTGACTACGTTTCCGTTGTGGTTATCGTTTTTGCTACATTCAAAAACAAGACACATTTCTTTGGCTTATTTAGCGAAATTTAAATATCAGTAATACCAATAAAATAAATGTAAGCTTTCACGATTTTAAATTGAATCATTCGTCAAGTCGAAAGAAGAACTTTTGGTTTTTTTTTTATTATTGGAATAAATAACCCATTAAAAGATTTAATTATCCATTCATGAACACTTAGAACTCAATTCCTACAAATAAAAATTCTTGCAATTAAAAATTAGGAGAGGCGCCGAAAGTTTCCCTCTCAGTGGGTTATTCAAAAGTGTTTAATCGCAAATATAAAAAAAAAACAAGTTGTTTACAGCTTGGCAAAAAAGAGTGTGGAAAAATTGAGGTCGCTACTACTTGTCATATGTCATTATAAATAAACAAGTAAGCACTGATCGTTGCGAAATAATGTAGAAAATTGTGAAATAACACGAGGGAATTGTTTTTTGACACAGAAGCTACTCGTACTTGACTTTTCTAACATGTTGCAACAACAAACGTTTCGTAGTTTCAATTGTCACCGCATCAGACTCTTTCTTGCCAAGCTGTACGCTTAATCTAACAATGGCGGTTTGGTGACGGCATTTGTAAATTAATTTTTAATGTTTAAAATTTTGGAAAAGTTCTCCTGAGTCAGGGGAGTTGTATTTCCTGTCAAATGCAATGAGCCGCAAGCAACGATTTGCTTTGCTCTAGATTTTTCACTTTATTCCTTGGCAATATGGTACAATTTTAAATCTTATATCAATTTGGATACTGTAAGATCGTGCATTTTTTTTGTAGCAATACTCTAATCATAAATTCAATTTGTAAACGCTCAGATTTAGCATTTCAATTAGTTTTCATTAGATTACATTTTTTTATTTCAACGCTTCTTTTGATAAAATATCTATCTCTCGTAAAACATTTTCTAAGTACACTTAGTATTCTACAATCGTATTCACGAATTTAAATAAAGATTGGCAGCTAAGAAATACAAACAAAATAACTTCATTTTATGATCTTTCGAGCGTTAAAAATGACGTGGATTTAAGTCGACCGTTGATATTCATCACGCTTGCGTCGCAAACGTCACTCCGTCAATCGGAGTATCCCGAAAGGGCGAAACTACGCTAGTTTTGGTCTCCAGACAGTCTGACAAGATATCTCCGTCGACCTGCTTGACATTACGTCTGTGCCCATTACGTACCCGCCGCGACAAACAATGCTTTGATAGCTTCTAAACTGGGGCAGTCCCGACATCGCTCCTTGTCATACAACTAGGGTTGCTAATCTAAGGGATTATAAACATTTAGTTATAAGTTTTAAGCTTTAGCACACATATAGTTGGCTGAAAGATTGTTTTATTGAAGGCTGGACTAGTGCCTGAATAAGATTAAAACTAGTGGATCAGTTTATGAATACAGTTAAATTGTTTGACCAAAAAAGCCACTGAATCCTACTTAAATAAACTTACCTGTTCCGATAACTGCGTCGTAAGAGAATTACTTAGTGTTTTAAAAATATACGTTTTTAAATTGACAGCTGTAGTTCCTTTAGTAATTGGTGGGGCTGAATAGCAGTCCGGTCCAGTTTATGTCACAGGGCGACATAAGCCAATAATGACATTTGATAACCCTAATAAATCGTCTGATATGTCTGTCCCGCTTCCACGTCGACCTGCAATCTCTCCCTCGACGCCGACGATGCCCCAATGATATTTGTGTTCGATTATAATTAAACCTATGTCCTCCTTCTTTGAAATGTCAAGCTGTCTTTAATTAAAGTCGGCCTTTAATTATAGATCTGTCCCTTTTTGTTTTCTCGACAAACAAAAAGATACTCGAGTATTATTTAAAACTTGACAAACGATTAAGTTTTCGCAAAGTTTGTTTACGAAATTAATATTTGAGTCCGACGTTTCAGTTTATGTAATAGATGCTGTGTATCGAGCTGTCTTTTGAACTTTTGTTGACAGATAAATATTTTATACTCTAGAACTTTATCCGTTTTATCTATTTTCTAGCAAGAGGATCAAGAAATTTGTTAAGTGTGCACTAAGCTTACATAAATGTAAGCTAAGTGCACAAAAGGCAAATTAAGTTAAGTTTTTATTTACATTGTCCTATCTTCTAACAAAGCCTATATTTAATTATGAGCCTGAAATTTGAACAAAAACACTGCATATCTTATTAGCTATGCTGTTTTTAACATATAAGTATGTAGCTAGCTTCTTGAATGTCGTGAGATTCAATAAAATCGGATCTATTAGCAACTTTCTCAGGTTTCTGTCGTAAAATATGTGTATTTAATTTAATCAAATATTTTTTATGATCAATGGATCAGTCACTAATCATTAAAGATAACTTAAATTTTTAAAACCCATAACTCACGTTTGCATGGAGTTATAAATGTTTAACATTGCAGGTTTCATTCCATCTCCAAAAAACCCATAAAGCCTAGCGTACTTTTCGAGCCGTGCTTGTTACCCATTAGCCCAATAACCCTGCCCTTGTTTCATTACACAACGTTTCCACGATTCCCCTCGGTTTCACACCCGCCTTAAAACCTTTTCATGCATAAAATAGGTATCTTACATTAATTTATTTCATAACATTATCCCACTAGACGTAGGCGTACCTTCGTGCCGAACTGTCAAAATCTCCAATAAGTCGCGTAAAGGAAAAGAAGCAAGATTAATTGGAACAATGTTCGCGTGTCGGGCGTGTGCAGTGGATAATTTATGAAATTCATTATGGCGCCCAACAGCGCCCGCACTCCGCCGTCGTATTGTTACCACCTAATATAAAACATTATTTATACACCCGTTCACGTAATTACCGTTTTATTCCGACATTTTCTTTCTCAAGTCTTGTTATGAGCTAAGAAACTAGATTTTCTTGTTATGCCTACACGTAGAACTTTGGTAATCCCTAGGTAATTAGGAGATAAAATGTAGCTTGCGCTTATTAAGTGCTCTTTGCGTCCTGTTATATTTTCTTGGTATAATTTGGAAGATATTAAATTATTATTATTAAATTATGCTTTGAGTTTATGTCTTTAATTTCTATAAGGATGTTTCCAATTCTACGTTATAATTTCGAACCTTGGGCGGTGTATAGGTACATACTACCTTAATTACCTAATTATCGGATTAATACTTCTGCTCTTTTTATCAGAATTTAACAACTTTTTTTGAAACATGGTCTAAAGTTCATGCTCCAATGTTTACCACAAATAACGTATTTATGAAAACAACATTTACGCCTTTGTCAAACCGTCAGGCGATAGCGAACTGGACCCAGTCCGAAGCGATAACGAACCGATACGAGACGTCAAACTGGGTGCAGCGAAACGAGGCGTGGCAGTTGTATCGGCTGGCTTTTTATGACCGACGTCAAACAGTGCAAATACGCCTTCGCCACGTCTTCGCATCGGTTCCACTCTATCGGATCGCTTTCGCTTTTTTATGTGACTGGATTCAAACAATTCAAATAAAAACGCTTCGCTTCGCATTCGCCACGCCCGTCTGTTTGACAAAGGCTTTACGATCGTTGTCCTGTGAAAACAGCCTATTTGTGTCACAATAATATTTCTTGTTTTATGTCATTTTTTTTTTATTGAAATCAAGCAAGCTATAAACCAATCGTGGCTTTCAGACATAAACAAAGATGTTGGCGCCGACGATGTTTTCTTGTTAACTGTGGCGTTCAGTAATGGTGGATCCGTTCGATAGTGGAGCCCAACCACGGGCACAAACACGACTTGGTTTGGCGAAAACAACACTATTTATCAAGAGGGTAGATATCGGCAACTCTTTTCGGGAAAAGTCGGGCAATAAAAGCCACAGCCGCGTAGCGCGTGGGGATTTCATATTCCAATATGGCGGCTCGTCGCGCCAACGGCCAATTCACTTATACCCGTGACTCATGGCTCATCGGAGCGGCGAGCACCAATCATATTATCTGAGATCTGTATTCCGGAATCCTACTTGATATGCGTTTGCTTAGACAAGTGAATTTTTAAGAGCTGCTGGCGAAGATTGAGAAAATATTTTAAGGTTTATATGTTAAGTAGATATTTTAGATGAGATATGACGGTTTTATATTTGACATTTTAAATGAAAGTCTGATAATAATAACATACTTGATTTATTTTTGTGAATTTAGCAGATTTAAGTTGAAAAGACTTGCTTCTAAAACTAATTTTTGTACGTATAATGAGCTTAGAATCAATACACGCTTCTAAGTTAGATCGCATAACAGTGAGATTAAAACTATTTTGTTATTATCGAATAACATTAACTAATTGGTATTGGTTTACCGCAAACTGTATTTAATTGATATTGGCATAGTTACTACACATTTAACTGCCTATTTATGGTTAATTATTTAAATAATGTGTGTTCATGCAAATGCCAAAATAAACAGAATTATTGTTATAACTTTATTAAGTCTATTAGTGGTATGTGATATACATATAGATTAGTAACATCTGTACAAGTTTCAGAATGAGATTAGTTGTTTGTTGATAATTATTAATTTTGAAACTAATTTTACATTGTTTTTCTAAGCAATTTTTTATTAATTTTTTAATTAATTTTCTGAATATTTTAATTCAGTAACACTTAACATTTGGTAATTCCTGTGTAATTTACCCAAGACTTGTGTAGAATTCAAAATTTATACGCTATTTCCATTTAATTAAAATAGTTCACACCATCATTCAGTTGGAACTTTGATTGCCTGTATTTATGTAACAGAGACAATGTTGCAAGTTGCCGAGCATTTCTAAATTTTTTGACAAACTGCCATAATTAGGTCACTGACTTGTATTCAATTTTATGAATTGACTTACATTCTTATACGATGAAGAATAAAAGCTTGAAATTTACACAAATAGTTATGAATGTAATGATATTTTCACAACACATATTCTATTGGTGTCTTGTAATATCTCAATTGTCTCAAAGAAAACGCCAAAACAAAATTAATGCGCCGTTACCCGTAACAAATGGCTTACGGTTGTTGGCCAAATAATATTGGAACGATAATTATGTATTTGTTCTCGCTGCATAACCTTGAGTCTAGCAGTGTCGGGTTAAAGGAAGAATGGAATTATTTGTGGGTCTTCATGGCCGTGTGTCACACAGTGAGTGTCAACAAAGACGTTCTATTTCCCAACTCTATTATTTTAGTATGAGAGATTTAAGTTCCGTGGTATGGAGCCGTCTGTTTGAAGGAATGCTCGTTCCACTATAGAATATAAAAGAGAGCATAAGCACTGCGTGACATCGTGGCCCGAGGCGGGGAGACGGCATACGTAACAAATTCAACTAAACATGTAACTTTGTTTTATAATAAGCTGAGCGGTGTTAGTACGGATTTATTCTTGGTGAAGACATTTCTTCAAAGAGCTTGTACTGTTATCAGACAAAGAAAATCTTTTCTTTTTTAAGTCTTCACTTTCAAGTCTATTTTTTTTATGAGAAATCCTTTCAAAAGGGTACTTAAATATCGAGTTCTGTTTTCGTTTAACAAATATCTATCTGTGATGAGCGTACCCTTAAGTAGTACTTGTATTTGCGTTAGGATTAGCAAACGATTTAAAATAAAATGATGTATCCTCATGATACATCATTTTATTTTAAATCGTTTAACTCAACTGCGGTTCAAAAGGTTCCATTATCATAATTCTAACAAGGGAAAGGAACAAAACGCGTGCAATGCTTGCTTATAATAAAAACAATGGGGTCGTCCCACGCGTCCCTGAATGTTTTAGCGGTCTGAACCCTTGCTTCGCACGAGCGCAACATTTTTACTTAACTTTTTTCTGGTCTCTTTGAAAAATGACTGAGCACATCGGTCGAAGAGGAATTTTATTAAAATTTGTCGTTGTTAGTTTTTGGGTAATTTCATCAAAGATCATTTCTAATCTTCCCTTAACAATCTTCGTTAGAATTGTCGAGAACCGCTCTCGACAATTCGATCGACGTAACAGTATAAAAAAAATACGATTTATCTTACAATGTTGAAGGAGCATGTACCAAACAAGCTACACTGTTCTACATACATGAATATGTAACTAACCAAAAATGCATAGAAAGGTCCTCCAAATCCTCGAAATACACATTCAAACCAGAAAGAATTTCTAGTCCCAAATTTTATATAGGTAATGTATTAGACTGAAAATGGCACTTACATCCGAACGTGGGACAAAACAAAATCACATTTTGATGTTCGCCCCGCACAGGTGCATTGTAGTGAAGTCTATTTTATATTCTCGTATCCATTTAGAAGGAAAGTGCGATAAGCGAAATTGCCTTGCTTTTATAACAAGTACTAAAAAGAACCACCGAAAATGAGACGCAGATTGTTCTGTGCAATTCCCGCTCGTACAATTTTGCGCTTGCAATATTTTTATGTGGCAAGTTCCAAGTAAAATGTTGCTTAATCTTCATATATTCCGTTTTTGAATTTCACAACGTACGGACATCTAAATATTGCGACGTCACTGGGAGTGGAGTGCGATTTAAAATAAATGGAGCGAGTTAGTAAAACGGGACCGTCTAATATTTCGTCGACATAAAATTAGAAAATAACGTTGAGACGGTCAAGTCAATTACAGGTGGCTTACAAAGTTATGATCCCTCACGGAGGAGGAGACGCAGATTTATCTGTGTTGGCTTCGATTTGCTTATTTTGCGGCGCGCATTTAAAATTGAATACATTAATTTCGTAAAGTTTGTCGTGGACTAAATTATAGATGAAGATCCGAGACGAGTCAGTCTAGCGATGTAATTTGACTGGTAACATTTCTCGTTACGGTTGTAATTTTACTGCGACGGTATTAATCAAGTTGATGCTACATCAGTTGCCCCATTTGTATGTTGGCTTTTATTGAAGAGAATTTGAAAGCTACGTTGTACATACATATGGCTTTTTACTGACATATTGTGACTTTATTAGGTAGCCAGACTTGTATCCGTAATGGAAAACATCAACATTGCTGATAACAATACAAATAATAAACAAAAACAAACAGTACAAACATAACATTGGCATGTAACAAAAACAATCTTATGTAATTTGAAAATTTTATCATAATCATGTAAAATTTATTGTATTAGTTAGAACATAGCCCAAAGCCAACTATCTGTCGAAAAATTTGATGCACGCAGATGTCATTCATCGTCTGCCAACATTGTATAAACAAACGGCGTATCCTTAACCCGAAAACAGACACAATTTATGTCTCTGTTTTCGGGTTAAGGGTTAATTAAATTATTAAAAACGATATCATATTCACTGAATGCGAAAAAAGTAAAAGGAAGCAGGCAAAAAATCGAATCTCCTTTCAATAGTCGTCACGTACTGGGGCCGCGTTCGCTTTTCGTCCAATATTTAGTATGCACGTACTTAGAACGCCAGTGAGCGTGATTGGTGGAACATCCCAAAGGCTTTGTGGGTTATTTGCAGTAGTATCACGTGTGGTGTGTTGCCTACGTGACGTCACACTACCTGGCCCACGCCGCCGGCACTAAATTATGTGCTATCTGTATGTAAAACTGATGAGTTGTTGGCTTAAAGATATAATTCGGAAAACGAGTGAAATTGTTCATGCTTAGTTGCGGATTTCATTTTAATTCCTACATTTTCAGGACGGATAAATTCGCCTCGTTGGGCTTGTGATTAAAAGTAGGTATCTACAAATATTGAGTTTTCAGTCATGGGTTAGGCATAATTGTTTTTTTCTATTAGTAACTACTTCTGAGACTAGAACAGGATGCGTGCGCCTGGCCGTGAGTGTAACTATGCTGAAAGATATATCTCACTAAAAGTAAAATAAGATATATTGTTCATGTATTTCATAATAACTCCTTTTTGAAAAACCGTTATTTTTATAAACCTGCTGGATCCATGGAGAAAAGTCCCACTTTTCCGGGATTGTCAAAGGGAGTGAATTTAATACTGCACTACTGATGGATTCCGTGTGCGTTGGTTGTTTCTGTACACTAAAACATGCTTTAATTTACAAAAACATGAGAATGCTTGTACTTTATTTTTTATCATCTTTTGTGGTAGTCGTGCCAGTTAAGAGAGGGAATTTAGGAATCTAGCTGCAGTGTTTCGTATTTTAAGTTTGCTTCGTCCTGGGCTATTATTATTTTTGTACTTCTAAAGAACTTGCCTATAATCGGCAAATTATTTAAAAAAATACTTGACTGTTTTATATTTCACACATTTTTTTAACAAAGGGCCTTCCCTGCCTTGCTTGCCAGTTGGCATAGACAGGTAATAGAACATATCAGAAACGCGAGTACGAGCCCACACAGACAATGGTTGACAGTGTGTCCTGAATCAGAGAATTAACGACACAGCGGGTTGCACACGACAGTCGGATCTAATTGCACAACCTCCGCCGTATCGGGTTGATTAACCGATACAGATTATTAAGGGGATTGCTCATAGCTCCACATTTGTTCTGGCGGCCGGCCAGCGGCGACACTACGAGTGAGTGTCGGTCATAGGGCTGACTAACGGCTGATTTTATTGACCGTTTATATTTTATTCGCTATAAATCGTTTTAAAAGAAATCTTGTTGGATTATGTTGTGTTTGTGTCAAAGTTAAGAGGTAATGTGTTTATCTTGTTTGTATTCATCGATGTAGGCAGTTAGTTAGATATTATAGAAACACATTATTAAAGACTTGATTTAATTTTTGGAACATAATGTTTGACATTCTTGTAAGTAACTTCGAAATTCATATTGATATTTTTTTTTAAACGTTGCCTCACACTAGGAATTTCTCCTGGGTCGTGGGTGTGTTTACAAACATATAAACTCACATACACAAACGTTCAGACCCGGAACAACTACTTGTAGATCATACAAATATTTGCTCCGTGCGGGAATCGTACCCGCGACTTCAAGCGCAGCCAGCGCAGCAGTCCAATCGCTCAGCCACCGTCCGTGCCGTGCCGTCAAATTACCGCCGTGTCGTGCCATTTAATAAATAAACACAATCATAATAAATAACTAGTCTACGTTTTAGAATAGTAGCTTAAGTGCCAATATTATAGTGAAACTAATAACACTCAATAACTTTTACGTCTAATCAAACTCAAAACCCGTTCTATTCCTGCACTTGAACCATATCGCCAGTATTGATCAATATCCTTCAGTGTTGTGATGAGTATTGCAACAAACTCTGTTAATTAATAAGCACTCGTCTCTTAGTGTCATAAGAGACGAGCCTAATATTATCAAAGGGCCCAAATCCAGAATCCGTAGCAGTTACTAAAAAATCTGTATGGAAAAACCCAATAACACTCATGCCCAATCTGGGAATCGAACCAAGGACCGCCCAGCACTTGTGCTTGCGACCATACCGACGACGATTCATAGCTGTCTAAATTATTTCCACAAGATAAAACCGAACCACACTCGCCGCAACTCCGAAAACATTAAAATTAATGAGGAAAAAAGCCGCTCAGCTCAGCCCTAACGTAAACACAATAGAACTCCGCCCACCAAGTCCACGCTGCAAATATATGAGTGCGGCTGTCAGTGGTCGCCGCAAGCAAACGTGCCAGTGTGATCATGGCTTTATAATTCATCGGCCTCTGAGGCGCCTTTGAACAATGATTCTGATCATTTTAATTTTAGAACAAAGTCCGACTTTAGAAAAACAAAATGAACGGATTAGTCGAACCGTAATGCCTTTGTCAAACAGACAGAGCGAGTCCGAAGCGATAACGAACCGATACGAGATGTCAGTCCGATAGTTCGGTCACGCTATCGGATCGCTTCGCTTTTCTATGTGACTGGATACAAACAATTCCATACTTTTCAAATGAAAACGTCAGGCTTCGCATTCGCCACGCCTGTCTGTTTGACAAAGGCTTTATGGACAAAAATGCGACGTATTTCTGGACACAATCACCTTCGTATTTAAATGATTTCTGAATAGTCTGTGTATGTGTGTCTGTTGTCCACAGTTGGTCCATATTTTATTACTACCAGTTTGACTGATCATTAAAACCTTAGTTACTTAAAGACTTCATATGTAAATCACATAGAAGACCACGATCTAGTAAAGGCCACGTGTATACTATTTGAGGTAGTTAACCACCAATTAAATTGATACCGAACTAAGTTCCCCGTGAAATATTAACGGCACCGCGCTTGTTAGAAGCAAGCAATTACCAGACACGCGAAGGTAGACCACTAGTTGATTTTACATTCTAGGAACGCTCGAAATATCCCAATACACGAAGTCCTGTGTCACTTCCATACAATTTTCCTAACAAAAAGATTTCTTTTCTACAATTTCTACATAATAATGTTCTGCCAAAGAGCCTTTGTTTGCTTCTACGTTTTAGTTTTCCAATTAAAATCGTTCAGCGGTCCGTCTGATAAAATAACCCCAGCCATAGTCAGGTCGGGATATAATTGGCCCTCGGTTATTGGTGGAGCCGACTCTGAAACACTCTCCGTTATCACTATTAGCACTTAGGTCTCGTGATACTGGAACAGGACCTGAATAGAAATGACGTGAAAGGGGTTCGCCCGAGGCCTCTCTCGTAACGCTTCATGCATGTCACGGACGCCCCCGCCCCGAATAACTCGGGTTTTGGTCTACTATGTAAGTAATCGTTTGTTTTATTGTTTCTTGCTATATTTCTTTTATAAGACGTTACGTTATTTCTCTCCACACACGAAAAATCACTCTAATTACTCGATGTTTGAGGATGAATGACGCGAACTCGCATTATCTTACTTCCCAGTAAATATGGGTTGGGAATGTGAAGAGACAGCTGTTTATGAAATCAATTTCCTCCACAATTCTATGTTAGGACGTAATTCTGTGCTTATACAATCTTTGCTCGAAAATACGCTATTTGAAAAGATTAAAGCGGGACTGTTTTGATAGACAGTCGTAAATAGATCCTTTTTGGTGGAAAATTCCTTTCATAAATGTACATAGTAAGTAAATAAGTATCACCGGAGAAGGTTTTATCGTCAAAGGCCGCATGGAGATGAACATCAGATAATATCATTTATATTTTTCAAAGAATCGTAGCAATTGAATACACATTTATACTTTTAAAGCATTTATTCTATACTCGAGGTAAACTGGCTTAAAATATAACATTGATAAAGTGAAAAATAACCAGTATTTTATTTAAATATGAATATTTGCCAGGTTTTTTTATGATTAAGTATATTTTAATAATGAAAGCATTTATTTTTTATATCATGCAGTGAATACAAAACAACTTAATATTGGGGAACTTTTTTTTTGCAACCCGTTAAATTGGAAAACGTTTTCGAATTCAGATAAACCTGGCTGTATCTAATTGAAACCATGTTCGGTGAATGTTTTGAAATACTTCAGTTCAAAAATATTTTTTTTTCATTTACATAAAAACAAAGAAAAGATGAGAGGGATTGTATCAGGAATATAAAAGGAAAAGGACAGAGTGTTGCTGTGACGTCTGTCAGAGGAGAATGAAAGGAAGAAAATGCCGACCCTTAGTAAAATGGGTTAGCGGCAGAAATATCAACTCGCTGTCCGACCATGGACCATGCCCGGGTCGACGGCGGCGCGTTGTGTTCCACGCGCGCCTCAAAGAGTGTCAGCAAAATGACGGGGCCCTCCTCTAGAGGGCCAAAGCCTGCCGGGGTTGCGGGACTTACAAATTACCGTGACCTCGGAATGTAAAGGGACATTGAAGGACACCGTGGATTTTAGTCAGTACGAGTCTGACAGTCCCTCCTGCTCTGCCCTGGGTGGGAGGACTCATTTGATGATTTAACCAAGATAAAAAAAGGTTCCTATTTTCCTACATTTTTTTTGGACTATCTTAAATATTATTTTCTTCTAACACAGATTAGGTTCTCGAAGCTTCGGCCGCAACGCGTTACATTTTACCAATACTTATTATAAATTCTGACTGTGTTATCTTTTTAGTAAAAGGAGCTTCGTCGTACTCTGATTACGGTTAACAAAAGAGAATTATTCAGAATATCAACTAGCCTCATGATGCTTCGGCGTTGCAACAACTTCGTAAAAGCTTTTAAAGTACTCTACGTGTACTTATCGGTTGACTAAGCTTACTGTGGCTTATGTTAACAACAGATTGGACAGATTTACTCCACCATGGAAAACACAATTTTCGTTCGTGACTAAAGTGTAATAAAGGCAATGCGGTCGTAAAGAATTCAGGCACTCTATGAACGTGCCCGAGTGACGTGTTATCAGCTTAAAAATACATAATGCTTTTTCACGACATTAGTACTTTGTGACTAGTCATTTATTAAGCGCTCGCTGAGGTACGAAAAGCGATAATCCTCCGAGAGGCTTAGACAAATTTCGAGTAGAAAATTGATGTGGTGAGAGGAGCTCAACAAAAAAGGACTCATTTGGGCCTTTAGTTAGTCATAGCGTGAAGATAAAATGGGATTTCAGAGGTGGAGACACCTTTTTATCAAGAATTCTTTTCAACGTGTAGATGACTTGTGTCGCTAGGTCCAGTGGTTTTCGGAGCGACAGGTGAAAATAATTTGTATTTTGGTTTGGGACAACTACAAAGTCTATATTAAAAAAAAAACAACGCAAGAAGTATAAAACTGTAATGAAGATTTTTATTAGTCTTATGAGAGAATGTGGTAGCAAAACTAATGTGTAGTAACAAAGCCCGGTCAAGATTGCATTCAGGGGTATTTTAATTCGCACAAAGTTGAATCTTGGTTAAGACCGATTCGACTAAACTACAATTCAGCGTCCCGACCAAGGAGCAGCCGTGAGGTGTCATCGGACCCGTGAAAATCGGGACGTCCCGCGGAAATCGGGACACCTGGCAACACTATACGTAGCCGACTACGTCGTGCATTTTCGGTTTTAATCAAAGCGTAGGGCTATTTGGTATAACGCATGAGCGCAATTCGAGTAGTTGCTCTATTATTTACCGACAGTCGGACGGTTCGACTTTGTAACGTGTTTTAGGTCGCAAATACTTCGTGAAAGGCATCACTGAAGTCCGTCATAGACAAGTGCGCTACATTGTAGTTTTAGTGCAGAAGTACTCACAGACAGTGAATAAATTAATGGTCTGTGTATTATTGCACCGTGTTACGATTATTTCGTTATTTTATCACACTACTTTGAATAGTGTCACTTTGATCTTTGATTTTGTTTTGTTTGACGAATATTCTTCAAGGTGCTTTTTATTAACTCCAAAAGTCTCACTACTAAAAGGTACGCTTTTAGTAGTTGCTTATTTTCACTGCGAGGCAAATTTTGGAGTTATGACAGCAGATAAACATGTTTTGTAGTCAAACAAAAAATTCAAACAAAAATATCTTAATTTCGCAAACATAGCCAAACAGTTTTGCTACACGAATTACGCACAAAAAAATCCTTCATAAAAAGTTAAATTGGCACGAAATGCGTCGAATACGGTACCAATGTGTGAGACAATAATGTCCCTCCTGCCATACTAGGTCGGTGTATACTGTAGTGACACACGGGGCTATTTCTGACCGTGAGTTACAAATGCGATCGCATAATATTTTATTTTCAGTGCGTACTAGTGTTTATTCGTAGATGACGCGAGAGTCCGCCAGTGACTATGCGCCTGTCAAATATTTAGAACAATCTGTAGTATAGGGGACAGTAATGTTATAGGCGGCCTACTTTTATTTACAGAATTGTTAATGTACATAATGTTCTATAGACAATACAGTCGGATATTGCGTGCATAAACAAACAAAGTTTACGTACTGATAAAATTATTTTTTCTTTGGTTTTTTAACTACCATTGTTTAAAAGTTACAGTCCAATACATCTTTCAGCTTAAGTGTTTGTTACGAAGTTCAAAGTCAAGCAACTTTGCGATAAGACTAAGAGCTAACTTGGAACTATGTCAACAACATTATGCATGCACAATGCACATATGTATGTTAAGTAAAGTTCGTGTTTCACGTCGCACTATGGAAAATCGTAGAACAACTGCTGATTAAAAATGGTTTTTGTCAATGTCGCTACTGGCATGCTTTTTTTATTTTACTTAATAGTTTAAGGACCAAACTAGACTATAATATCAAAAAATTATAAATATTAAATGAAATGATTTTTTTACAACACCACAAACTTTATAGTTTTGACGGACGTCCATGTCAGGCCCGTTCACTTCATCACTTTTAACTTGATTTTATTGTTATACGTTACAGGAAAAGGTATAATGTATTATATATTTCTGGAAACCTCGTCTTTTGAAGAATATGAAACAGCTAATATGTATTTAATGTTATGTTAAGGTTCAACTTAAAATAATTGCAAAATAAAATATGGTGAAAAAAAAGTTTTTTTAAAGTTCAACGAGACTTTTGACAGTTACCCACGTTTACCCCTGCTTTACATTTAATGTTGATTTGTAGCCTAACTATCTATAAACATAATCAAATAATAACAGCTGCGGATATTTGCGGGATTCGGAGTAATTAATAAAAATGTGATAAGAGTCAGAAAACGGAAAACCGCTCGCTATCTATTGCGGTTTGAAATGTTGCTGTTTACATCAATAGTTTGCGGTAAGTTTTGTAATTTATCATTGATATTAGGGCATTTATCTTTTTTGCACTCATGTTGCGTCTGAAAATATTAATCAACAAAATGCACACTACCCTCATATTTCAAATAGTATATAAACAGTGGTTTCATTCCATTGTAAATAACAAAATAGTGGTGAATTAACAGAAGTGTAATTACATTTGTTGACTCTTCAAAATGTCTACTTTCAAGTGTTCTAAACGTGAAATAATACTTTCGTATATCGAGGGAGGAAAATCGTTGGAAGCATTATTATCAGTTTTGCAAGAAAAATGTCATGTGTCTGAAGACAACTTATGTTTCATCCTCAGTGATTTTCAAAGACATATTATTCCCGCTTTTAATAAACGCTGGAACGAAGCTTCACGGAACAAGGATACATTTTGGTTGGAATCAGAATATTCAATAACTTTACCGGACTCTGAAGACAAAAATTTCGCAGTTATGCTACGGAGACTGCTAGGATCTATGTGAGCAATTATGAATGGTATTACATGCCATCTTCAGTTCACAAAATTTTGATTCATGGAGAAAGTGTCATAAAGCATTTTGCAGTACTTCCTATTGGTTAAACTTTCGGAAGATGCACAAGAATCTCGCAATAAGGATTACAAAAAATTTCGTCTTCATCATGCTAGAAAATGCTCAAGATCCGCTACAAACGAAGATGTATTTCATACTCTTCTTTATAGTTCAGATCCTTACATTACCAGCATTAGAAAACCGTATACTAAAAACGTGAAGGAACTTGATGAAGACACTTTAGATTTTTTGAAAGTGAACGAATTAATTTTAGATCCCGAAGTTCATCAAGTATAAATAACATAACATTTAGTAAACAGTACAATTAATTAATTAACCTGTGTTCGATTTTAATCTTTAAAAAAATGCTTTTTTTATTTTATTTGATTTTTATTTTGATGTACTATATGATATTTGGTTTTTGTAAACATTAAAATAATAGTATTCATTATTAAGAAATAAACATTGGAGATTTTTTATAATTTTGAATTTGTATTATTTTTTAAAAATATTATTTTAAATTTAATCATAATAAATTACATTCTATTTGAAGCCATATACACTATTCTATATTTGTGCAAAATTTTAGAACATAATATTCAGAAATAAAGAAGTTATTGATTTTTAATCAGAAACAGACCATTATTTTCCACGGTGCGTCGGTTCGGCAGTAATTCAACTGTGGTCCACACGATGTCGGACATAACGCATTAGCAACGCTCGAAACTACATAAGTACCTAGGTACTACAAACATCTTAGGGAGCTTGGTTTAAACCATCAACTGTCTGTCTACGGTTGTTCAAACATTAAAACTTCAACTTTTGACGGGTAAACGGAGCATCAATGTACAACAAATAATTTATAATAGATCAACAACTGTCACTCTTTCCTAATCTCGACATAATTTATGATGCTCTAATAGCGATGGGCCACTTAAAAGTTTAGTAAAATACGTAAATAGAATCGTAGTACAACAAAGAACGAATTCCGGATGACAATCAGATGACAACTTTTTTTTTCATGGAACATAAATTCAAAAATTAATGTGATTTTCAATGTCGTCGTTTCGGAGACTCAGAGCGTACGCCGACATGATTCCATTTGTTTCATCCATCTTGGCATTTCCTTGAAAATTATGTTTAGACATTTGTAGACTACATTGTACTATACGTACCTACGAACAAGATCGCTTTCAAAACATTGTTTCAGGGATTTACGAGCCCATCTAAATATTTTGTAGGGACATCTTTATGAGGTTTGCTAACGAAGATTGCTAGATGTTTTTATTTCGTATTGTGCGAAACTGATGATATCTGCGTAGACATATTTCTCGTATGTCACTACTTGTTCGTAGAACCACTTATCAGTAGATTCCTTGATTTATTTTGTTCTTCTCCAATTTAAAATGTCATTCGAACAGATGTTATTGAAGTTGATGTTCACCTGTCTATTCAGTGATATTCATTGCAATTTGACTATTACTTCGCCACTACGTTAGTAATTTTATAGATTTAATTATTTTCCTACAAAAAACAATACGATAAAAACTACAACGTACATATTTATCCAACCAACATTAATAAAGTAGCTTTCCATTATTTGCAGGTAATTTATCACAGCCGAGGCTGCGACGAGGATTTTTTCGCATCGCCGACCACGAGGTTTGAAAGCTAAAAAATAAGTACTAGCACAGCTTACGCTAGCGGGCGATTCCGAAACAAATAAAAGTGAGTGGTGACTCGAGTAGCAAACTTTTTGTAATTTTAAGTCGGAGAACGAAACGAAACTATTGGGGTGTAGGAATTGCAAATCGAATCGCGTTCAGTAGAGCAAAGAGACAAGGATGTGCCTATTTAAATTAATTTCGACGCTTGCTCGGCTATCTTCAGGAAATGTAGTCCAATGTGGGTCGAATGAACGTTCGAAATACAATGCGCCATATTGATTGTGTCGCTGATCGCTTTGGTTAAGGACCGGGAAATGAATTGAGTCTCAATACTGATAGATACATTTGATAATTCTCAGTGCGAATATAATGGTGTTTGTGTTGATATAAAACACGCATTATTTTAACTTGATGCCGTAAAATATTAATATTTATATAAGTAGTGAAATATTAGTTACAGAACTATCACAGATTTGCTAGTCAAATGTCAGCTCTTTAATAAACTGTAGCCGTAACAACGCGAGTTACGCATCCATCGGCCTGAAATAACTTCTAAAGAATGGGGTCTCTATCAATCAGGAGCAATAAAAACAAGGTGACTGACACCCTTTGTAATGTAACACACGGCCTTTTCACCCATACGACCGGCCGGTGTAATGTTCTGAATTGTCAAACTATTCAGCACAAGCGACGATGAGAAAATAACTTCGTAAATCTGACACCTATGAAATCTCTAGTGGACATTTTAAGAGCTATATTTAACTAAACAAAAGACACGATTTATTTCGTTCCAAAACGAAGATTCTAGAACAATAATTAACAAATTCCATGGAAATAATTTTCGTTGAATGTTCTCAGAGGAATGAAGGCCAAGAATTTTAGAAGCGACGTAAGGTGAAATACAATACAATAGGTATGAAAAGATTTGTATTTTTTGTGTTTCATATGGCGTATAGGTATTTAGGTGTCATTTTAATCGTTGATTCTATCCATTAATAATAATCGGACAATGAAAGCGTAATATAGTAAGTAAAATTTGTCGAATTTCAGTAGAAAACATAAGACTTTAGCAGTTATGTTCTATTGCATAATCACGTAGAAATATGATTTGTTTGTTCTAAAGACTTACGCTCATTTTGACAAGAAAGCAAACGTTTTCTTTGATTTACAAGAAACATGGAATAATCATGTTTCGTTCGATTAACGTCGTGTCCTGTGCTGAAATTGTTTAGGAAATTACCTACTAATGGAAATCAATCTTCCTCGAGGCACTTTATAAAACAACTTTTTGTTAAGAAAAAGTGTGTAATTTGTTACGGGACGCAAATTAAGACGGCGAGTTTGAGTTCTTGAACGAGAAAATGATAAATATCATAAAAAATAACCTCATCTTGGGCTTTTAGGGGTTCTAAGAAAACGTTTTTTCTTTCCGTTTAATTTTAAGAGTATTAGTTTCTCTTGGTAAGTTTGGAGAACATCATATCACTTTTAATTAGCCTTTTTAACTTAATACATTAAACAGTATTATTAAGAGAGCAAAAAATTGAACAAGACACATAATGAAAAAAAAACAAAGATTTTCTCGAACAGAAAAAATTTAGCTCTTGCCCTCATTGGGTAGTGTTTATTTTAATGCTAGAAGTAATTTAAGTAAATTTATATTTTTTTTTATATTTTACTTTTAATTTTAGTTTTTGAATGTAGTATGTAAACAAATAGTTAATCTTCATAGTAATAAAACACTCTATAGTGATTAATTTAAATTATAAATGAAATATTTTGAGTAAATTTATATATATATAGGTACTATATTTAAATACCTAATAAAAGAATAAAACAAAAATAATATTTCTTGTTAAAACAACATAGCGGGGACTATTTACGGTACTTGAATTCAATGGAAGTGGATTTAGCATTTAGATCAAGGGTGCCAACGTAAAAAAAACGAGCCCGCGGGAAGGTTCCAAATTTAAAGGCGCTTTTTAAAATAAAATGCGAAGGAAATTCTATTTTCTTTTGCGTTAATTTTGCGTATAGTACTTAATTAATACTCTTTGGTACTTCATTTGCATTCTAACTATCCCTTTATTTTATCTGTGTCTAGTTATTTATTCTGTGAATGTGTTCGCGCTCTTGTATTTAGATGCATAAGATAAGGGTTATTTCAACTTTAATGGCTTAATTTACCGAAAGAGTCATTTTGTTTTTAATTAATTTGTTTACTTTGTGACTAAGGATTACAGCGCCACGTCAATGTCAATTTTGACATAAATGACAGACTACAGCTAAAAATTACGCGTGCTATTTCAACATAAAAATACTGTTATAAAACCGATAAAACACCGTATCTAATCATCTAATTTTTTTTCCAAAATTTTTGCAAGTAATTAGTTTGGGGACTTTCTTGTTTTTCTTACTAAACCTACTGCTAAATTATCTCAATTTTTATTGTGTTTATCTTTTACAAAATTTTATTATAACTGAATATTAAGTATTTACCCTAAAACACGCCAAGATCAAACATCAATCCATTAGTCATTCGGCAACGTCTATAAAAACAAAAGAAAACATCTCACGTTTCCATAGCGCCGACATGAAAAGTGCGAAAAAGTAAGATTTTATTGTATTCAATTTTTTAAAGCCTACGTTTTACGTTAATCCGTGGTCGCTACGTGACCGCTCCGACGCGGCTCGTAATGTGAACAAAAACGTCGCAAAACTTGCTGTTGGGACCTTGGGTTTATTTTTTTACTGAAAAGCTTGGGGCTCGTGTTTGGATAATTTTTGTACTTATTTTCTTTCGTATAAAGGTCAACTTGAATATATAATAAGCAAGCAAAAGTAAGATTGATAATGGTAAATTATTTATGGGCGCTTACTAGTTACACGTATCAGAAAAAAAATGCGACTTTAAAAAAATCGAAATCCTTTTTCTTACGGTAGATTGAATATGATTTCTTCTTCTTTTAGATTCTTTATTAAAAAAAAAATGATATAGAATATTAATAAAAAAGTTCAATTGTTTTTCCATAAAATTTAAAAAGCTAACGCTACTGAACACAAACTTTGTTTTATGTGTGTATGTACATATATATCACTTTTATCCCATCCCATCTCACATTGTATCATTTTTTAGATATTTACACTTTGTATCATTTTTTAAGATATTTACGCGTTTAGTTTAATTGAAAAATCTGCTGAAAAACATTTTATTTATACTAGCTACTGTGTAAAGTGTGATTGGTAAATACAATCATTACCAAATTGCGCCAATAATTTAATGAAATTACGGAATTCATTGTCCGTGGCTGCTTCAGTGTTGCCATAAATCACTATTTATAAATCTGTGTTTGTCTGTAATAAATAATCGCGCAAGCACATGTTCGAAAACAGAATTTATAATAAAAAAAGGTTTATTTAATCATTCCATTTGTTTGTTTTTTATTTTGTTGGTTTATAAAGTACTTAATAGACTTTAAATCTTGAATATACAGTTTCAAAAAAAAAACGCAAAAACTGTTCGAAAATTTTACTTGATCAATGAATATTTACCTGTTTTTTAAACACCTGTTGAGTGTTTGTCCATACTCTGGAAGGCGACATCAAATAGAGATCACTGGTTCCGATTTTTTGCTAAAATATTGTATTTTTTATGAAATATTTTTGTTTTTCCCAAACATTATAATTTTATTTTTTTACGTGGTAAAACCATCAAATGAGTCCTCCCACCAGGGCAGGACGGGAGGGACTGTCAGACTCGTACTGATTAAAATCCACGGTGTCCTTCAATAGCCCTTTACGTTCCGGGGTCATGGTAATTCGTACAGTCCCGCGACAGCGTAAGTACAACTGGACTACCATCTCTCAACAATAGACGATCATAATAACATAGTAACTGCGTCATATTTCATAGCGATTTACGACAAACGTTGAAGAAAAATCGTATAAATACATTGAACACGTGACCGTCAGTCCAGCTGCGTCTGAGGATGTTCCCGAGAAATGTTCGTATAAAATATTCAAACATACCGAGTTAGGGTTGCCAGGCTCGGATGGGTTAGCTCACTTTATGGAAGTTATAATATTTAAAGGTTATGATGCTCGTAGGCTGCTCGAAATCGGTCATCGCGTCGGCCGTATTAGGCATTAGTAATCGTAAAGTTTTCACTGTGGGCACACTGAAAACTAACTTTAGGTATGTATAATTTATCAATTTTGTACTTAGGCACTTTGCGATTCGACGTAAATTGAGGCACAATATTTGAACTATGAATTCGTTGTGACGTGAATGCGTTGATGAATAAAGGTTCACTGCTCGTTCCTCTTAGGCGATGAGTGATTATATGTAGCCTATATGTTGACCCGACTTCGAGATGTTATTTAGTAACTTTTGAAAAATTATATTAACGAATTTCGAAACGATCTTTACTTAGTTTGTAAACTGCTAATTAATTAACCGACGAAAAAAAGAGGAGGTTCTCAATTCGACATGTATTTTAGTTTTTTGTTTCTCATTTTTCTAACCCTGCACAATGTTTAAAAACTCCCTTTAAAATAAGAACGAAAAGGTCACGTGTCTCACAGATTCATGAATTAATGAAAAGAATATGTTTAAAAAAAAAAGAGGAAGTCTAAAATAAACTGGCGCTCGAGACGAAACGGCGCGAAAAAAAATGCGAGTTTTAAAATAAATATTTGAATTGCTGTGGTGCGTATAAAGATTTTATCGTGGAACTTCATCCGCCTATTTATTTCTATTTGGACATAGGTATATTTATCTATTTCATCTAATGTTTTTAAATTATCATCCACAGACAGTGGCAGGCCAGTGCGTTATAATTATTTAAAATGTTGTTGTTAGAAAGAATCACGTTAAATCGTGTAAAATATTATGTTGTAGCTCTTATTGTCCAACATTTATAGGACGGTCTAACGTGTCCTCGTACAAATTGGTCATAAATCTTAGTTTTCTGGCCAAAGTTAAAACAAGTAAACAATTTCTTTATTGTATTTTTTTTGTTATAACCTCTTTCTAGTAGCCGTCGGAAAATTACAAATCTCGTAAATAGTTAATTCCACGTGTGTTTGTAGGTACCTACTTAAATTGTCTATGAACTATTTACTGATTGAGTTCTGCATTTAAAATAATGTTAAAACAATATCGACAGAAGATATAAATGCGTTTGGCTCGTTTTCAAACAAAAACCCATTACTAGACATTACGTGAGCTATGTTCAACTACATTTTCCATTAAATAAAAGTGAATGAACGAGTATGTGAACTCTTTTATGAGTTGAAGTTATTTTGACGTTAAAATGTACAAACTGTTACGTGACGTCACTTTGTAGTTTTCATATTTGGAACTGGCGTTAACAAAGTAAGTGTCAGTCAGCCATGTTTTTCATCAGAATAATTCTTTTGTATTTTTTGGTAATGGTTTTTCTTGATAAAATTTACGTAAAGCTATTTATTTTGGTAAGATTTAAAAATAATATAAGCAACATATTTTCGCCTACTTGCCTGGCATGTATTTGTACAAGGATTAAACCATTCTAATGAAAATATAACCTACATTTTGCTCTCAAATTACTATTTACGAGTACCTATGTTAGATATATCTGGGCTTCAGTTTCGGCCATCATTGCTTACCATCAGACGATGTGCTGGTCAAACGAGTAAATAAAAAATCTTTGATTACGCTATCAACAAAGCAGCACAACATAATTAATAAATCGATTGTAAGTTTACATGTGCAAATTTATGTGTACGACAATGTAAACATGAGCCCAACAGCAGCCATTATGACAGCGACCATCAAACTTTAATGGCCGGTCCATCAATAAAGTTATTTCAAGTGTTCGGCGAGTGCAAGACCTTTACGAGCCCGCACTAAACGTGTGTTTGTGTAAACAATGTTATTCTTGATATCAGTAGGTTAATCGATTGTTAATCGATGCTGTTTGGTGCCTTAAACGATTGTTAACTTTGAAGTTTTTATTGAAACACATTCCAGTGGAACAAATCTTTAATAAAATTGTTTGTTGTTTAGCTAATAGGTATGTTCGTGTCTGAGGTTATAAATAGTAGTCATAATTTGAGCCTGGTTCGATAAATTCAAGCCTTGTTTTCGTCGTCTTTTATACTATTGTAGATAGCACTATTACCTTTTGATACCAGAAAGAAATACCATCAACCACTTTGACAAACAATAACTATATTTAATGCTTACTTTGCCTTAATCTTTACTAGTCGACGAACAGCTCAATAAATATCAACTACGATCATATATTTACTCAGTTCTGAAAAATAAAAATCAATGACCAAGATGGCGTATTTTACGTAAATATAATATCCATTATAAAAATGTGCGTCATTACATCCACCGCTATACATTAGATTTATAATGGTTCTCATTATTTAGTCTGTCCTTAATGCATTTCTACACAATTGAAAACGGTAAGTGGTGAATTAAAAGCGTCTATGTTTACGAGATACGAATTCTAAAATAAAACTATTTTGGCTCTGATCTTGTACAGTAATTATACCTATTGTAGCGAACGAATAATGTACTCATTTACTTGGTTGAATTTTCAATCGGATAAATTCTTAGAAATGTTTCAGTGCCTTAACTTATTTACCCTATGTAAGCAGTTCTTTGAGTTAAGACGTCAACAAGAGGTATCAACTTGCCAGGGTTTTAGAGTCACCGTAGACACTAAGGGGAGTATGTACGCCTCACCCAGCGAGGGCCCATTCGATGATTTCCCAAACCATCATAAAATATTAGGTATATTCCGTTACCGTGACCGTTTGAACGAAATCCCGTCAAACAGATCAATATCCATATACACAAACAAACACACGTGAGGGCGAATCAAACAATCGTTGATGATAGCCAAATGCTCGGTTAGTTGCTACATGTGTATTTACAGATTTCTATATCCACTAATATGATCTTTCTTAGTACTAATAGCCAAGTGACTTTTGGTTACTGGCGGTCATAGGAGGGCACTAGCGAAGGGACCCAGCATGCAATGCAACCGGTAGCGATTTTTAATTTTTAAACTTTGCCCCACACTTAATAAATGTTTGTGTCAGTTCGCATCTTGCAAGAAGAGTCTATAAACTCCTGTCAATGCGTACATAGCCAGAAAGAGTTGTGATATAAATTTTACAATACCAAAAAAACTTGAGATTCATTCTTACAGATGACCAAATGGGTTATTATCGTGGCCATAATGTACGGTACATTATTTACGCTTATTTTCCTAAGAGTTAGGCAAAAATGATCTATCTACCTATAGTACACCCACTTTTCGACATTGACTGAAAGCTCGAATGCTACACGAGGTAAAAATTGTTAGCAACGGAAATTAAAGAACAACAGACCGGGTAAGTTTTTCGGAATCTGTTTTTTCAAGATGAACTCTTCTTGTTTCTATACGATTCTTATTCTTTTTCAATATCTCTGTTGTAGCAGAGATCATCTATCTTTTTTTAACAAAAAAGCAGACGTATCAATATTTTAACCTCTTAACGACACACACTTTCGTTTTTATCCGATATTTCAAACGTCTCTAGAGCTTTTCAAAACATTGATTCCATTTTCCCTCCAGAGAGATACACATCGTGGTCTGCCTCTACAAATAATACGATATCTATTTCAATCAATAACAACAATAAAGGCTTGAGACGTCTTTTGTTAACATGCTCGTTTATTTCGACCTTTACGGTGAAGAATCTTTGGAGATCATTATTATATTGCACGCTCGGGATATTTAGCACGCTGTATTTTTTTTCTTATCTATGAAAAAAGTTATGGCAAATGTCACGTATTGTATAAAAAATTCTGACACTGCATAGTGACCTCTTTTCTCGCAGTTTTCTGAGTCAAGGTTACTTTATTGTGTTTTTAACACTTTTGTGTGCTACCTGTAACGATACTGAAATACTATGACGAATTAAGTACGGTCTGCTTAATTTTCTACGCCGGGGTCGCGGTACTTTACGAATTACCGTGACACCGGAACGTAAAAGGCTATTGACGGACACCGTGGGTTTTATTCAGTACGAGTCTGACAGTCCCTCCCGCTCTGCCCTGGGTGGGAGGACTCATTTGATGATTTTACCACATAATAAATAAATAAAAATGTGATAGCTTATTCTAGACTTAACGAACTTACCAGTGGCGCCCACTACAATTTGAAATTATTCCACGGGAACATAAAATCAGAATAGAAACTATTCTACGTGTTAATCCAGGTTGTAAACTATCTGTGTACAAATATCCAAAGCCGTAGTTTTTGCGTGAAAGAGACACATACATATATAGGAACTCAAAAACATTCGCATTTATAATAATATTAAGATGTACGGGGACAGAGACATCTATTTCATAAGGTTTTTCGATTGTTATTCTCGTAGTAATAGAAGTTGACGTTGTATATAATACGGCTAACGTCAGGAGTGAGTTAGTGCCCAACAGATGTCGGGAACGCATTCCACCTCGGACCGGAATAGTCTGGTCAAATGACACACCGTGGATTTTTCTTAGTGTTTTTATCTTTTATTTTTAAGTTAACCTTTATTTTAAACTGTGAGATAATTGTTCAGAGGGAAATACGTAGTCTGTTTTAATTCTCATGTAAAATATTGTTCCGACTAATTGTTTTTTTAAATATGTGACAAGCTAATGGTTGGTACTTAAGTGTGGAAGTATGTTAGCGTAATATTTCGCTTCGTATATCGTAGAAGAATTATTCAGGGGTATATTTAAAGTACACACACTTTTCAACATGAAAAATTATGTAATTGTTAGATATAAGTAAGTAGCTAACTACATTTCAGTATCCACGCAACGCATTGCGCAATCTTCAGCGAATGCACACATGTTTTCAGAGAGAAATTCAGTTACGTGACATCCAAATTATAAATAACTAAATATAAATACGCAGTTTTATTTTAAAACTGTCCTCTAAATTCTTCCTCGTTTTAGCGAATACTACATCTTGCCTAATGGGTATAATAATATACTGATTTCAGAGTGCTATTATTTCACATGACAACAATATTTTAAAGTACTTTTTGGCACTTGGCCCAGAGTTTGACGGAAGGAAAGAATCTAAATCGTAGTGTTTAATTGGAACAATAAGTTTCGTCACTAGAGTTTATTGATTGTGACGCTTTGTTTTAGACGAGTTAATGTGAAACGATCTGTTTATGTTTCATGGCTTTATTTTAAGACTTGACATGTTATGGCTAATTAATTTTGAACTTCTATCCAAAACTAAGTCTGAATATTGAAAGGAAATAGTCTAGGAAATTTAAATGTAAATGTGTAAAATATCTATGATTTTTACTGATATTTTTTACTAAGTAAAATCGAATTCTAGTTCTAAAATACCAAACTAATAATTTAATTTGAAAATAGAAACCGTTATCATCTAAGATTGCGGTATTTCAAAAATAACTTTGTATCCAGGTACTGAGAACTAAATTCGCATCTCACGCTACAGTATCCCAAACAACGTACTAAATAATTCCATGGCTCAGCCAGCCACGTGCACTCTCGCTTTCTACGAAATGCGCGGCACCCTTTATCCAATCAATGGCATTCCGGATCACTGGTCGCTGGATACATAGAACAGAGGAGTACAGAAGGTTGGCTACGTAGAAAAGGTGCTCTTGCTTACTCACATAGACAAGAGCTACCCTTCAGACAACCTCTATGTCGACTGAAGGTGGGTTTAAAGACCTTACGAGCGAATGCTCATGCTATCAGCATTGTCGTTCTGTATGTACATCAGTTTGCTATTGTCAGAGGCTTTTTAGGAGGAAAATTATTAGGAACAGAAGGCTTTTATTGCTAGGACTCCAATATAACCCTACTTTGCTCCAAAACGAGACATGTTTTTTAGAGAATTTCCCCACACACCATACTAAGATATCTGAACAAGAAACCATTAGGTTTTAATATACAATCGACAAACTTGAATTATGATCCACCATAAGCTTATTTTCTTACAGACATTCAAATACAATTAACTCAACATTCGCGTAAACATACATATCTATGGTAACAACCTTAATCTTTGTTATTTTGACGGATTCAAACGATTTTTTGTCAAAATGGGTCATGATACAACTTTTTCGATTATACACCTGCATATTTTTGCTGTAAGCAAATACCAGTTACGAAGTACGATTGCGCTCGCTGTACATAAACATAAAAATTAGTGCACCCAAATTTCTCCAGTGTTTTATGTGTGTTTCCCTTGTCGTATGAACCTGAACTTCTGTTCCATTCTGTTTTGTGATGAAGGCGAGCTAAAATCACTGGAGGAAGTTTTACCATATTACCGTGTATCGGATTTGTTACCGCCATGCCAGACCTGTGAGTGCCGTCATAAGTACCCTTGATGTTTATTGAATTGTAACTTGATTGTGAATGCGTTCCAAGCTTTTTTTTTGGAAAATGGAAATGTTAATATTTTCCTGATATTTTTTTGCTTGGACTTTGATTGATGTCTTTGTTTACGTCAACGTTTGGGACATTTCGGTTTGAGTTTGTGCGATGAGTTGGAAAACAGAATGTATCTAGTGTTTACCGAGACTCATTGCGTTTGGGCTACAATTTGAATGCCCATCAATAATTCTTTTTGTATACCAAAATGGATAAATGCTCACCAAATCTAAAACTAAAACTAAAGCACCACAGGAAAAAAAATCCCCGTGGTACTATTCGTTTACTGTGCCGGGATCGCGGGACTGTCTACACAGTTAACCGTTACCCTGGAATGAAAAGGGCAATTGAAGGAACACGGTAGATTTTAGTCAGTACGAGTCCGACATTCCCTTCCAAAAATCTGCTAATGAGATTGAGATTATACAGAGAACTGTGAATAATTAATCTATAATATAAAATAAGTGAGTATTAAAAGAAATCTTAATTTAATGTACATGAAATTGTCAGATTTGCCCACGCTTTCACTTCCAACGCGACATGCCCCTTACTGGCTAATTTTGAACCTCTCAAGCCAACGATATATCCACACAAGGGTATAACAAGCTCAAAGCTAAAGCGGTAGTACTTTAAAGGGAACTCCGGGGCCCTACAGCCGGCAGGCTTTCGCTTTCCGCCTCACTGAGGTTTCCACGTCACGTCACTTCTAAACCATTGAACAGCGTCAAGTGTCATATCTGTTCAGTCTTTGTTTTTAATTAGTGTTTTGATCAGGGAATAATTTAGGTAATGAATAATGGAAGGGAGTGACGATCGGTTTTAAAGCTTTTTGGATTTCATTTACGAAATTTTGATATTATTGAAATAGGTAATCGTTAACTTATGGCAGTCCTTTCTGCATTTTTGACACTTCCACTATCTATCTATCTACACTAATACAACAAAACTGAAGAGCTTGTTTGGTTGAGCGCTCTCTCTCAGGAACTACTTGTTCACATTAAAGCCTTTGTCAAACAGACAGGCGTTGCGAATGCGAAGCGTGACATTTATATTTGTAATGTATGGAATTGTTTGAATCCAGTCACATAGAAAAGCGATAGCGATCCGATAGCGTGACAAAACTATCGGACTGACGTCTCGCTTCGGTTCGGTATCGCTTCGGACTCGCCTGTCTGTTTGACAAAGGCATAAATCATATTTTTGTGTCCGATAGTCTATTTCTATCTATTCAAGGAAGGCCATTGGCTATATAGAATTATGCTACTATTAAGGAGCCAAGTAACGGGTGAACTCGCGGGGAATAGCTATAACAAATAAAGTAACAGTTTTTCTGACGTTGAAAGCATTGACTATGTATTTGAGTTTTTGGTTGACGAAAGGGTCAAACCCACCACTGCAACTCCTGAATACCAATATCAACAGTGGCAACCACCAGAAAAGCGCCGAGATAATCAAGTTCAACGAGTCCCGAAGAATGAATTTACCTGTTTTGGATACTGTGAATTTTTTTTTTTTTTTTTTTTTTTTTTATCGTGGTAAAATCTTCAAATGAGTCCTCCCACCCAGGGCAGGGCGGGAGGGACTGTCAGACTTGTACTGACTAAAATCCACGGTGTCCTTCCATAGCCCTTTACGTACCAGGGTCACGGTAATCCCTTGGTCCCGCGACCCCGGCAGGCTTTGGCCCTCTACAAGCCCCGTCACTATGCTGACACTCTTTGAGGCGCGCGTGGAACACAACGCGCCGTCGACCCGGGCATTGTCCATGGTCGGACAGCGAGTCGCCCATTACTCGTTGCCCGCATGCCCGCGCCTACGGTGGCCGGAGATCGTCTTGCGACGTCCGACGCCGTGGGCGTCTACCGCTGCGGCTGGGGTGGAGGGAGGACGCTGTCCTCTCCCTCAGGCGGCCCGCCTCCTCCTTCACGAGCATGACTGCTTCGCAGAAGGAGGCGACCGCCTCCCACTCCGTCTCGCCCCGCAGCATGGCCTCGACCAATGCCGGGCGCGAGAGGTCTCCGCCTATCGCCGTCGTGAGGACACGGCGGTGCTCTGCCCAAGCGGGGCAGTCCTGCACCGTATGCTCCACCGTGTCCTCCGGACGATCCTCGCAGACTGTGAAATTAATAAGAAAAGAATAGTGGAGGAGTAAGAAATTACGTTTTCACTTGTGTTGACGAAAGTTTTTTAGGAAGAAAATATTTTAATCCAGCATCAGTTGGTTGCCAACGGCTTCGTCCGCGTTTATCTCGAAAATTATCCCCACAGTAACGTAATATTATAAATATAAAAAGTATTTATTCCATGTTTATTACAGACTATAACCTATCTCTGAATGAGCCAAGTGTCATCAAGATTCGTGAAAGAAACGTGAATGTGAATGAATAACAGACATTCCAAATTTCCCGTTTTTAATATTAGTAAGATTACTTAAACCCGTGCTAGGTATATAATTATATGACGAGCTCGTGGGACTGTTTTTTCAGGTAATTGTGGCCCCGGAACATAAAGGGCTATTGAAGGACACCGTGGATTTTAGTCAGTACAAGTCTGACAGTACCTCCCGTCCTGCCCTGGGTGGGATCATTTGATGATTTAAAAAAAAGGTATATGAAAAGAACCTAATTACAGCTAAAGTCAAACTATGTAGGTAAATTTAATTTTGAATTATATTGGGTTATTATAATTCTGACAGGTTTTAGGTAACTAATTTTAATAAGGAAATTTCAATAATATGTTTTCAATTTATTTCATTTCATTTTATTATTTTTTTTAGAGTCGTTGAATTTTATGAAGAATATAATATGTATATATGTGACCTATTTTTGAATAAAACGGGTATACCCACTTTTTTTTATCTTCATCACAGTAATGATAAAAAACTAGTAGGGATACGCGTTTCACCGTCCCTTTCAGACTCACGGTCTGAAAGGCCACAACAGAATCATAATATAAATTGCGATATAATAATTATCTATTATTATACCTTTTTTTTTTTTTTTTTTTTTTGCGTGGTAAAATCATCAAATGAGTCCTCCCACCCAGGGCAGGGCGGGAGGGACTGTCAGACTTGTACTGACTAAAATCCACGGTGTCCTTCACGAGCCCTTTACGTACCGGGGTTACGGTGATGGGTAAGACCCGCGACCCCGGCAGGCTCTGGCCCTCTACAGGCCCCGTCAGTTTGCTGACACTCCTTGAGGCGCGCGTGGAACACAACGCGCCGTCGACCCGGGCATGGTCCATGGTCGGGCAGCGAGTCGCCCATTACTCGCTGCCCGCATGCCCGCGCCTACGGTGGCCGGAGATCGTCTGGCGACGTCCGTCGCCGTGGGCGTCTACCACTGCGGGTGGGTCGGAGGGAGGACACTGTTCTCTCCCTCACGCGGCACGCCTCCTCCTTCGCGAGCATGACTGCTTCGCAGAAGGAGGCGACCGCTTCCCACTCCGTCTCGCCCCGCAGCATGGCCTCGACCAATGCCGGGCGCGAGAGGTCTCCGCCTATCGCCGTCGTGAGGACACGGCGGTGCTCTGCCCAAGCGGGGCAGTCCTGCACCGTATGCTCCACCGTGTCCTCAGGGCGGTCCTCGCAGTGGTGACACCCAGGCGTTTCCTCCCTCCTTATCAGACACAGGAACCTCCCGAAACTTCCGTGTCCGGTGAGAACCTGCGTCATGCGGAAGGTAAGGACGCCGTGACGCCTATCCAGCCACTCCTCAAAGAGGGGTCTTACCGCCGCGATTGCGGCGTGCCCGGACCTCGGTTGCGACAGTCGCTCCCTCCATACTGCCCTGAGATCGCGCCGGAGCTCTTCCCGCCGCGCCTCGACCTGTCGAGGCAGCGGGGATTCGCCCCGGCACTGCGCCTCCACGCGCCATTCGTAGACGCGCTGGAGGGCAGTCGCCTCCAGATCCCAGGGCAGCAATCCGGCAAGGAGGTTGGCCGATTCGCCGGCGATCGTGCGGTATCCTCGGACCATTCGGATTGCCATGACCCTCTGGCATGCGACCAGCTTTAGTGGTCGCGTCCGAATGCTCAGGGCCCACACAGGGGCCCCGTAGAGGGCCATGGACCGCACGACACCGGCGTACAGCCTCCGGCTGGAGGCGTTTGGCCCGCTGAGATTGGGCAGGAGTCGCCTGAGGGCGGCTGCTGCCCGGTTCAGCTTCGGGGCCAAACGTAGGAAGTGCTCCCTAAAGTTCCACCGGCTGTCGAGGACGAGTCCCAGGTACTTCATCGTCCTCCCGACGCCGATGCGAACCCCCTCCACCGTAATGTGGGACTCTGAACGTGGCGCGTTCAGACGGCCATGAAAGCACATGGCCTCTGTTTTGTGCAGCGCCACGTCGAGTCCCAACTGCCGGATCCTTTGAGCGACTGTCGCCACCGCTTGCGTCGCCAGGTCGGCCGCCGCCTGGTGCGACACTCCCTCCGCCAGGACGAGCGTGTCGTCGGCGTAACATATTACGCCGACGCCGTCAGGGAGGTCGCCGCGCAGCACCCAGTCGTAGCCGATGTTCCACAGGAGCGGCCCCAAGACCGATCCCTGTGGAACACCGCACGACATCTCTCGCCGGTTCCACTCTCCCCGGTGACCGGGGTAGATGACGGCCCTGTCCGTCAGGTAGTCCTCGACCGTGCGACGGAGGTAGGTCGGCACCCGGTGATACCGGAGTGCCTCCCTGATGCAACTCCAGGTCAGGGTGTTGAAGGCGTTGGTGATGTCCAAAGACACCGCCAAGACGACCCTGCCCCGGGATACCGCATCCCCCGTCGTGAGGGCTCTTACGCGCATGATAGCGTCCACCGTCGAGCGCCCCCTCCGGAAGCCAAACTGGCTCTCCGAGAGGTCCGGGCCCACCCGATTCAGGTGCCCGACGAGGCGGTCTGCAATAACTCTTTCAAAGAGCTTGCCCACCTCGTCGAGCAGCACGATGGGCCGGAATGCGGACGGAGAGTCCGCAGGGCGCCCGGGCTTCTGGATCAGGACCAGTTTCCCCGTCTTCCAACGAAGCGGGAACTGGCCCCTCTCCAGGCATGCGCTAAAGAGCCCCCCCAGTCGAGGCCCGAGAGTCCCCGAGGCCAGGACCCAGGCTTTTCCTGGCAGGCCGTCGGGTCCTGGGGCGGTATTTTTGGCCTTGAGCCGTTGTACCGCCACTCTCAGGTCTACCTCGGTCACCTCTGGAGCATCGTAGACGTCGTCGTCGCTGTGGTCCGCGTTTGCGTCAGCTTCTCCGTCAGAATCCGTCAGAGACGGAGCCATAGGCGGGGGAGTGTGCTCTCCCCGCGATGGGAACAGGGCGCTCACCACGTCCTCCACGAACTGAGGCTGGAGACTCTGCGTCAACGGGGGGAACCCAGGGGCGGAGCTTTTCTCTCACCCACTTATAGGGCCGGCCCCATGGGTCCCCGTCCAGGGTCTCCAGCATCTCCTTGCGGGCCAATTCCTTGGCCCGCAAGATTTCGTCGCGGAGGGCGGTCTTCGCTGCCCTGTAGCCCTCGTACAGCTCCGCCTCTAAAGTCGCCGCATCCGGAGGTCGGGTGCGGCGCCTGCGGAATCTGGTGTACCGGCGTCGCGCGGCCACGCACGCCTCGCGCAGCGATGTTAGCTCGCGCGACCACCAGTACAGCTGACGCCGGGCGCGTCCTTGCCGGACCCGGGGCATGGCCATGTCGCAGATCTCCGACATGGCCTCCCGGAACCACTCCGCCTCGTCGTTTATGTCGGCAGGCCTGTCCGGTGGTGACACCCAGGCCTGCACGATCGAGGCTTCCAGGAATAGCTCCCGGTCCAGCTGCTTCAGCGCCCATCGCGGACCACATGGGTTCCGTCGGACCGGCGCGTCTGAGGTCTGGGCGGAGACATCAAACCGGATATACCGGTGATCGGAGTAGGTCTCCACCTCCTCTACAACGCGCCAGTCGGTGACGCGCGGCGACAGGGCGGCGTTGGCGAACGTTAAGTCCACCACCGAATCGCCCGTCCACCGCACGCACGTGGGAACGGAACCCCGGTTCTCGACGACCAGGCCATGCGCCATGGCCCAGCGCTCGAGCCTCCTGCCCCGCGTGTAGTCCGTAGTCCGGGAACCCCAAGCCACATTCTTGGCGTTGAAGTCCCCGAGGACGAGCGCGGGGAGGGAACCGAATGCGACGACGACGTCTCCCAGCTCCAATAGGGAGTCCTGGAACTCGGCGAGAGTTCGGTTCGGGGAGAAGTAAACGCCTATAACGGCGATCTCCCCGAACCGTGCTGCGACGATCCCGCGCCCTCTCTCGACGCGATCGAGGGGCGGGGTACCGGCGGCGGCCGACGAAATTAGGGTCACCGAGCCGTCCAGGTCCGCCACCCAGTCATTTCTGGGCAGGACAAAGTACGGCTCGGCGACCACGGCGACGTTAATCAACCACTGCGCCATGCTCTGGAGCAGGAGATCCTGAGCAGCGGCGCAGTGGTTGATGTTCGCCTGGAGGAAGCGCAATGGAGCCATTAATTGGAGTCCATTGCGGCCTCCTCCAGGGCCCTCTGTGAGGGCGCAGCCACGGCGGCAGCGGCAGAAGCGGCGGCGGCGGCAGCAGCGGCGGCGGCGGCGGCAGCAGGAGCTGCGGCGGCGGCGGGGACGGCGGCGGCAGAGGGCCTACCTCTGCTCCTGGCTTTGGCGGGGGGCGCGCAGGCCTTGCCCCCTGCCCGGTGATCAGCCGGCTTGCCAGCCGCCGCACATGCGAAGCAGTGCGGCGGGGCGTTGCACGAGCCGGCCTTGTGACCGGGCTGACCGCAGCGGAAGCAGTTGTCGCTGCGGTCGACCTCTGAGGTGCACATGCATGCCGCGTGGTTACCCACTTGGCAGCGGAAGCACCTCAGAGGCCTGGGCTCCAGCAGTTTCACCTGCGCGGACACCCAGCCAACCAGGAGCCTTCGGCTCTCCTCAATCTTTTTGGCCGCCGGCACGGGGCAGCTGACTGTAATGGTCAGCAGCCCCGCGAGGCTGGGGCGGAGCCCGGCTTGGCCGGTGCCACCGGAGCCGCCCTTGTCGGCGCCTTTTTCGCCGCCGCGGCTCCACCCGGGGGCTGTTTGGGCGGCGCCGGAGGCTTCGCCGCGGCCCGCTTCTCCGGGGCCGGCTTAGGCGGCGTGGAGGCCGCAGCGGCCGCGTACGAGGTCGCCGCGAGCGGGGGGCGCAGGATGCGGCCTTCTAGCACCGCGAAGCGCTGATCGAAGGCCGCCAACTCCTGCCGCACCAGATTTAGGACAGCACTGCTGTCCTCCGCTGGCGCGGGTAGGGCCTGCGGCTCCTTACCCCGCTTCTGCGGGACCTCCTCCCGGCGGCCTGCCTTCCGCAGTCCGGCCAGCTCCGTCTTTAGATGGAGGTTCTCCTTCTGGAGAACCTCCATCGCGGCCGTCAAGCGGGCGACCTCCGCCCGCATTTGGGACATATCGTCCTCTACCGTTGATGCGGGCGGAGCCTGGCCGAGGCTAGCCGCCTCCACTGCCGCCATAATCTTGGCAGTGGCCACGCCTGCGGCCCGGTCTTTCGTCGCCCGCTTTCCCGGGTTTGTGGAGGCCAGGCTGCGGACGGCTGCCTTCACCGCCTCCTCCAGGGTGGGCTCCTCCTGGCACCCTCTACCGCCGGTCCTGCCTCGGCCTTTACCCCGAACACTTGTCGGGATCTTCCGGCCCGAGGCAGGCTCGTCGTCCGAGGATAACGAATGGGGCCGCTTGAGGAAGAGTTTCCTCCTCTCGGCGGCCCCCTTTCCTCCTCCGCGCCCAGAGCCAGGGCTCTGGGCGCTGATGGCGTCTGACGCAGAGTCGGACTCCGACATCGAAGACGGCGTCAGCACCATCCTCTTCTTAAGAGCCGCACTCTGTGCCCGCTCGTTCGGTGCCGGTGAGGCGGACGTGCTGGACAAGTTCAGCGACTCCGCCTCACGGGCACGTGAGCCACCTTGGCTCGCTGCGGCGACTGCCGGTTGTTGGGGGGGGGATGTTTTATTACGCTCCATATAATTCCCACGAGTGTGGGGGATATAAAGGTCCACCTAGGCAGAGACCCCTGTACCTAGGTAAGCCTACGTCTTTACGACATTTATTACTCGCCAGGGGGTCGGCCGGTACCCTGGCGAGGGTAGCACTAGCGACTGATTGTTCAAAAGAACTCCCGTCAGCCATACATCTCCTCGCGGTGCTCCGCCGCTTGAGATTCGGGGTGACTTTTTATAGAGGTTTTCTACCTCGCGGCCCGGGCGGTTAAGCCAAGGCCCTCGACCCCCGTCGAAAGTCAGAGACGTGATCCTGACAATCTTCGGGGCTACGAGATTATAGCGGTGGCAAGAGGAGGTGGGAGTGCAATACCTCCTCCTGCCTGCCCGGCGGCAGGGTAAGTGCACACCGTGCCCGCTCTTGCTCCAACCACTGTGCCCTCCGCTGATCAGAGGGACACGCGGTGGAGCGACGCGACAGGATATTGGCAAACGGACAAGGAGACCCCGTAGGGGTGTACTTGCCCGCATCCCGGGGCGCACCGTCCCGAGAATCTGGGCTTCCCCCCGGACGTATCCGGAAAGGAATTTCCAGCCTCGGGCACTCGAGGAGGTTTCCTGTCCTTAGCACCCCATCTATTATTATACCTTGAGTTTCGTTCAAAATTTATATTATTATTTAGCTAAAGTGTCATTAAAACGTCGCGGGTCTCACGAATTACCGTGAACTCGAACGTAAAACTATTGAAAGACAACGTGGATTTTAGTCAGTACGAGTCTGACAGTCCCTCCTGCTCTACCCTGGGTGAGAGGACTCATTTGATGATTTTACCACGTAAAAAAAAGTGTCATTAAATGCTTGCTTACTTGGTTATGGTAATGCTTTAGTTAGTTGACTGAAAAGAAAATATTTTTATAGTTTTCCAACGTCACTCAATTTAACACACGGACATCAAAGAAAAAATAAAATTAAACTATTCGTAACAACTTCAGTGGTTCAGAAGTTTGGTATCCAATTACAGGTTAACTCTCCTTAGTTTCAGACGTTAATTTATTTGATATTCAATCAAGATAGTCGACTTAGTTTTGTAACTGTAATAAATTTACTGAAACTCTCTTCAGTCTAGTATTTCCTTTTTATTCCTTAGAGATTATGGGTTGTTACTAGAGCGCTTAAATATTTTAGGAATTGAATACTAGTGGGCTGTATGTCGTAAATGTTTGAGTTACTAATGAAGTTCCTACGAACGATTATCTTTTAACTGTGCTTGTTCTAAAGCCTTTGTCAAACAGACTGGCGTGGCGAATGCGAAGCGTGACGTTTTTATTTGTAATGTATGGAATTGTTTGAATCCAGTCACTTAGAAAAGCGAAAGCGATTCGATAGCGTGACAGAACCATCGGACTGACGTCTCGCTTCGGTTCGGTATCGCTTCGGAAACGCTTCGCTTTCGCCTGTCTGTTTGACAAAGGCATAATAGTGTGTTCTAATTTTCTTAAATTTTAATTACACTGTCCAAATTTTGATATATTAATCTCTGGCGCAAAATCATTAAATACGTGTTTTTTCTTTTTGTATCACTCCATACAAAAATATTAGGATATTACATCACAAAGTTATCCATAAAAAAGTTGATGATTCTGGACACCGCGCGGTGCGTTTGCGCTAAGCAACAGCATTGGCCGGCACGCCCCACGCGCCGCCGAAAGGCATTTTTATAACAATAAAAAACAAAGTGACAAATTTTCCCTTTTTATTTTCACGGGCTTAGGACCGTCAATTAGCAAAAGGTTTGTTTTGTGTTTACTATTATTAGAAAGTGATCCTTAATTAATCAATTACAAATAAAGTAAAAATAAATTAGATAAATAAGAACCAACTTATATTACAATATATTTTAATATGTATCAGTAACTATTCCCTGTGGTTTCAATTCTATTTCCGCTCCTATTGGTTGGTTCCTTCCTACGATAGATAAATGCACTATACGTAACAAAAATATATTTTTAAAATTTTGCATAGCTTTTATCCGAGCTTTGAGCTCGGCGACCGAATCAAGAAATTCCGTAACGAAAATAAACCTCACTGTCACTGTCACACCTGTCATGGCAACGTGAATGAATAAAATTTGAATTAATGTTTTTATTGACGTTTCACTTGATTGACGTGGCTGACCATAGCTTAATTAGTAGAGTAACTTCCCACAGAACAACGATGGGATGCTATTCTCGTTAAATATTTGCGGTAGGCGATAATTGTTTCTTTTTATTCATAAATAAAATAATTACAATTGCATAAGTTGATAAAAAATGCTATGCAATAGCTTTACCGCAGTAGTCCCCGAGTGCGACACTTTTTTTTAATTCGAGCCAGTAGCCATATTTTGACTGTGAAATCGCTAAGAAACCATATTTTGTATGTGACGGGCAATTTTATTTCTTAGATAATAAATAAATATGAGATTTGGAAGTTGAAAAAATAATGTCTTAGAAACGTGGTACTAGTATGATAACAACATAAAACAGAGGAATAAATCGAGAAAGAGAAATAAAATTACGAAAAGGTTATTCAACTGTGCGTTACAAAATTAAAATAGGTAATTGGCGAGCGTTGTACATGAAGATTTATTTTCTTGAGCCTCGCAACACTTAGTACATTAGTACCAACTATTGAATATAATTTTTCAAATTATATCCGACCAGTATCCAGCTCTTCGTTTGTCTCGTTTTAATCTCCTAAGTTTATATAGCAATGTCATTGATCTCTCAAAATTATTTGATTTAGAATGTCAATACTATTTTCAGACTACTGTAATCCTATGCTGGATACAGGCTCAGAATTGTCCACTCCTCATCTCCTGCTTTTTTCATCCAGGCTCTGCAACTCTCGTGACGGGGCCTGTAGAGGGCCAAAGCCTGCCGGGGTCGTGGGACTCACGAATTACCGTGACCCCGGTACGTAAAGAGCTATTGAAGGACACCGTGGATTTTAGTCAGTCAAGTCTGACAGTCCCTCCCGCCTGTGGTGGGAGGACTCATTTGATGATTTCACCACGATAAAAAAAAAGTCTCTGCAACTCTGGAAAGCTAAGAGCAATTGAAGGAACTGCGTTAGTTTTAATCAGTCAAGTTTGAAAGATCCTTCAGTCCATGCAGGGTAAGTGATCAACGACAAACGATCGATTGATCGACGACGATCAATCGACATTCACCGCAAAAAAGAAAAGGTCAAATTTGGCTCTTTTTATACTACAACAATTCAGAAAAACGATCGATGACCCAAATCATTCATATACGACAAATAAATAAAGCAATATTCAAAGCCAACATGCGGCTGAATATTAATGACCAGAGATATAAAATTTCCGTTCAACACGATATGTTTGTTGCTTTGTCCATTAGTTGGTGCAATGCCAAACGATTTCCGACATATGGACGTATGGCATTGTTCTATGAACGTTTGTTATAGACGGTATTAATGTGTCGTTTACATATTGGCAGTGATTTTTAAGTATGGCTTTTTATTTAATTGGAATATAAATTAACCTTCAGGGCAATCATGGTCAGGAATTGAACAAAACAGAGAAGTTTAGAAGGAGAAGTGGGAGGCCATTGTCCAGCAGTGGGACACGTTATAGGCCATAAAATACCTATGACTTTTTTTGGTCATTGTTACGGCAGAGTACTAAAAGTAAAATTCTTAGCTGAGGTAGGAGGTAAGTCTGATTTCTTAATATAAGTATGTTGTTGCGTCTTGAAATTCTTATAAAAGTTTCTTAGTATACGAATAGGGTTCGCCTCCTTCTGCTAAGCAGTCATGTGCCCGCCTCCTCGCGAAGGAGGAGGCGAGCCGCATGAGGGAGAAGACAGCGTCCTTCCTCCACCCCAGCCGCAGTGGTAGACGCCCACGGCGTTGGACGTCGGTAGACGATCTCTGGCCACCGTAGGCGCGGGACGGGGCCTGTAGAGTCACGGCCTCGGTCACGGAACTAACGAATTACCGTGACCCCGATACGTAAAGGGCTATTGAAGGACACCGTGGATTTTAGTCAGTCAAGTCTGACAGTCCCTTTCGCCCTGCCCTGGGTAGGAGGACTCATTTGATGATTTTACCACGATAAAAAAAAAGTGTACGAATAGGGCACAAAAGCGTCCAGCGGAGTGCGCAAATGGTGAAGGAAACAAGCAAGCACCACACGCCACTCGGGATTTTTTACCAGCTATTTTCTTTAGTTCACTCCTTCAACAACCGTGGATGGATCCTTGTGTATTAGAAAAAAACATCTCGGATTTGGCACCCCCATGGCGAGGGCAATTAAAAGTTTTATTAAATAGACCACAAAGGTTTCATATGAGTCATTATCCGGTAGTTATTATAAGCATTGTTACCATCAATTTGTATATTCTGAATACAAGACAAAGACAATCATTTAGACTAAATGATCCTTAAAGTATATTAGTAACGGTTGCTTTTGGCAAGCAGGCTGACTTTTGCGCCAATTTTATATTGAAGCAGGAACCATGACGCTTCTTTATTCGAGCTTTTAGATTACTTCCCACTTATATACACTAATGGAAAGCTTTTATTATTATACATTTTATTTTATATGTTCAAGGCCTTTTTTATCTTCTTCTTTTTGAAAAATAAAATAATAATCAGCACTGAAGCACTATTTGAACAAATAGAACTTTCTTGGCCCTAAAGACCAACGAATACCTACTGGTAGTATTGCCACACTGAATGGCAATTGCAAGTCTCTACACTGTCTCTGTAAGAACCGGCGCGATGATGGCCTATTAATTTTAAGCTGGAGTCAAAAGGATTTTAATGTAAGGGTACAGGGACGTTTATTCTGTGGAAAGTTCGCCAACTAGTGGTGCTCGCGGTGAATTGTTTGGGATCACCTGTATTGCGATTCCGGTTGCGAACGAATTAATCCCATGCAAAAGTTCTGGTTTTCATTATTAGTAGCCGACACGCGTTGGCTTTCAGTTGTAAAAGTCCCTACTCATGTTCCGCGTAGGGTGTAGTTGTTTCAAACTTGGATGAAAGAGTTTTATTACGTTCGGGTGAATCTATTCTATTCTAGTTTGTGTTTATTTTGATTTCATAGCTAATCTATAATAGTATGGAAGGGCAATATTCAGAAGGCCTGTAATTATTATTTGAAGTTCATTTAGCTCTACCTAAAGGTTGTTTGGAAGATACTTAATTATACTATCAGCGATAAGACCGCCGATGTACCCTGTGTAAGTACAATGGCGGTCTTAATTCCTAACTTACTTGACCGTCTTTCTAACTTAACTGTCATTTGAAATATTCTAAGACAACTGTTTATCAAAGTAGTTTATAAGAAAACATTTTCATCTGTTTTCTTTGTCTATCGTTAGAAATAGTTCGTGAAATTCAGTTTAACTTATTTTAAAATGTAATAGAAAATAGAACTGTCGTCTTTTATTCTAGACTTAGTTGATCTAAATGCCCCAAAAACATATTTTAAGTGATACTTTATTATATTTCCTACGTCAGCCAGCTACCTCTATCGATGGGTATTTCTTTAAGTTCCCAGTACCTACTAGAGGAAAAATATTGTATAATTTTATTAAATAATTCGTCATTCGAGACGTGCGATGCTTGAAGAAGAGAAGCTAAAGTTTCCGTGGGGGAAATTGATCCAATTCTAAGATCACACTAACGAGAAATGCCAAGATCCCGGCGCCGGCGCGATGATCCAAATCACTGGTTCTAATGCGGGGGGCCACACTAACGGGAAATGCCGTTAATTATTGCGATAGACGTGTATACGAACATTTAAAGACTATTATCGCGAAAATATATATATTATGGCATTTCTCGTTAGTGTGATCTTAGAATTGGATCAATTTCCCCCACGGAAACTTTAGCTTCTCTTCTTCAAGCATCGCACGTCTCGAATGACGAATTATTTAATAAAATTATACAATATTTTTCCTCTAGTAGGTACTGGGAACTTAAAGAAATACGCATCGATAGAGGTAGCTGGCTGACGTAGGAAATATAATAAAGTATCACTTAAAATATGTTTTTGGGGCATTTAGATCAACTAAGTCTAGAATAAAAGACGACAGTTCTATTTTCTATTACATTTTAAAATAAGTTAAACTGAATTTCACGAACTATTTCTAACGATAGACAAAGAAAACAGATGAAAATGTTTTCTTATAAACTACTTTGATAAACAGTTGTCTTAGAATATTTCAAATGACAGTTAAGTTAGAAAGACGGTCAAGTAAGTTAGGAATTAAGACCGCCATTGTACTTACACAGGGTACATCGGCGGTCTTATCGCTGATAGTATAATTAAGTATCTTCCAAACAACCTTTAGGTAGAGCTAAATGAACTTCAAATAATAATTACAGGCCTTCTGAATATTGCCCTTCCATACTATTATAGATTAGCTATGAAATCAAAATAAACACAAACTAGAATAGAATAGATTCACCCGAACGTAATAAAACTCTTTCATCCAAGTTTGAAACAACTACACCCTACGCGGAACATGAGTAGGGACTTTTACAACTGAAAGCCAACGCGTGTCGGCTACTAATAATGAAAACCAGAACTTTTGCATGGGATTAATTCGTTCGCAACCGGAATCGCAATACAGGTGATCCCAAACAATTCACCGCGAGCACCACTAGTTGGCGAACTTTCCACAGAATAAACGTCCCTGTACCCTTACATTAAAATCCTTTTGACTCCAGCTTAAAATTAATAGGCCATTCATAAACGTGGCCCAATTATATTATGTTTTAATTACAAGCCTAACTTAATTTCGGAACAAAAGAGTTTCCTTATTTTTTTAAATTAAATTATGGACAGAGGAGTCGGTGTTACTTTTACAGCCAGGAGGAGCGTAAAATCAAGGTTGCTATGGCAGCCCTGACCTCGTTTTTTAAATCTATACTTTATTTTTTTTTGTGTTTCATTACAATTAATAAGGAAAAGTTGGGATATTAGGACAATGTTAATATCTTTAAGAAAGATGTTCAGTATTGTTATTGCTTACACGACTGAAAATGCTATTCAGTATTTGGCAAAACGTTTAGTTATTAAATATGTGGAGTCTTAATTTATGATATTTCACGATCAATCCATTGAAAATATCTTGTTACTATGAAAAATAAGCATGAAAACCTAAACAAATTCTCAAAAAGATATTTTCAATTGAATACGTTCAAACTTCAGGACACGGAAGTTACAGAAAGAAAGTTACAGGAGGACATAGTTACTATTCTAAGTTTGTTTTGTATGTTTCAATTTTTATTCAGTTGAAAGACGAGATCTTCTTTCTTATCTTTCTAAATCATTCTATCTTGAAACAATGTTTTCATTCTTTTCGGAATTTTAACGACTTTAAATTGTAAACAAACATTTTATTGCACTTCGAGAAACTTCTATCAAAAGTATTTTGAGAGTTATTAAAATTCTTCATTTAATGACTTGTCCCTGGCTTGTTGTAAGGCTCTAAATCCCCCATCTATTTTCACTAGTATTTACACCCGAGGTTCCTTGCCTATATAGGGTGCTAATTTATTGATAGGGTATTTCTTCACATTGAAGTAGCTTTACTAAATTTTGTGTTTAAAATGCAATTAACATTTCTATTTAATATGAAAACGTAAAACGCTGACGTTTTTAAAAGTTGGTCAATGGTCTCACATGGCATGAAACATCTAATGTAGCGGTCATTAGATGTTTCAGACCAAAAATAAGTTGCATTTACAAGTATCTCCATGATTTATTAATTTTACGTTCAATACTTTATTTAAACACTATTAAAACATACTATAGAACTGATAGAGCTGTAAGTTAGAAAAATCTTTTTACAATAATAATAATCCGTGTAGAAACTCAGTCACCTAAAAAGTGTATGCAGAATTTTAATTCTGTCCATTTTATACTGCAACATTAAAAACTCTGGCGCAATTTTCCTCGACTAATTGAATAATGTTTTTGAAAAGCATGCAAATGAGTCGCGTTTGCATATGTTTGGCACACATTATGGCCGATAAATGTTTTCTAAAAATATAATTTAACAAACATGTGCAGTCTTGCGTGACCAAGCTTTTGTTGTTGTTTCGATGTTTAAAATAATGTTCTTTGACACTATTACATAAGTATTAAATAACAACTTAATTAATTATTCAAATATATACATTTATACATACTACATAAAAAAAGTGAAATATTTACAAAAACGACTAAATTAAAACTAAAATTATAAATTTATAGGGCGTCAAAAAATTGACAATGGGGAAAGTGCCCAGAACGCTGGCAGAATTGCTACGTTGGATGGCAATGCTTATCTTTTGACCAAGAAATAGGCCAGCCCTCTGGTCCCGCGAAGCGTCGAATATACTCTTGACGAAGTCTTTGAAAACTTGGTGGGCACTCGGACACCATGGCCCTAGTGTTTCAACCCCAAACGGCTGACATAGTTATTTCTATCGCAAGTTTAGAAAAAGGCTTAGACAAATGTATTGTATGGCACCCGCCAGCCAGTTGGAGCGCTGACCTGCGAAAGGCAACCGGTAGAGACTGGATGAGGACAGATCAGGACAGGGATCAGTGGTGTACATTAGGGGAGGCCTTTTTTGTAAAATCATTAAAAGAACGGACTCATTTTTGATGATTCAGACTCGTACTGACTAAAATCCACAGTGTCCTTCAATAGCCCTTTACGTTCTAGGGTCGTGAGAATGTCCCGCGACACATTGGGAGAAGCTTATGTCCCGCAGTGGATAAATACAGGCTGATAAAGATGTTGAATGTGACAAAAAAAACATTGGCCAATGACATTATTTATGTCAAATAAATGCCGCCACGACTGAGATATTGAAAAGTATTTAACTTATTTGTTGCATTCTTCCGTACTAGTTTTATACAAAGGGAATTAATAAAATGTTGAGCATATCATCATATCAGCTCGGGATCACCCACTGCTGGGTATAGGTTTCCCCCTTTTTATGCCATATCTCTAGGTTTTCACGGTTGAGCATATGGGATAAAGTAACTAATTATAAAGTCATTGTAGACTTTGTCTCTGGCACCTCTGTCCTAAATTAGAGTGAGAAACAAACCCATGACAAATAAAAATATGTTTTTTCTTTTTTCCTTTTATCTATGTGAGAGGGGTATTCAGTAGGCAGGTTTAAGAAAAATTCAACTCATATTATATAAGAAGTCCATATTAAGCTAAAGTTCCAGTGGCATTAAGCCTTTGTCAAACAGACAGGCGTCGCGAATGCGAAGCGTGAAGTTTTTATTTGTAATGTATGGAATTGTTAGAACCCAGTCACATAGAAACGCGAAAGTGATCCGATAGCGTGACAGAACTATCAGACTGACGTCTCGCTTCGGTTCGGTATCGCTTCGGAAACGCTTCGCTTTCGCCGGTCTGTTTGACAAAGGCATAAGTACGTCTGCCTAAAGGATTGTGCTCTACAACAGGTAAGTACACAAGAAAGTTGAAGATATTTGGAACTTCGAGAATGTTCTCCGTGCAAATCTCGTTACGAAGATTCTGTTGGCGAAGAAGCTTTTATATTATGAGACCTCATCTTGACTCAAACAATATGTGACAGAAGGGAACTCTTACAATTGTGGAGTGTGGACCCAATCAACGTTTGAAAGAACTCTTTTAGAATTAAGACGTTTTTTTTCATCCCTCAGTCTCAATGTCTATATCTCTCTGTGTATCTTGGTCTATCTGGTATATTATCTTCTGTGTCTACATAGAATATTAACAAAATTAGCTCTGTTGCGAAATAGTAACAATGCCATTTAAAAATATATTATTTATGCAACGAAACTGGGACAGTTTCGCAGAAGTAGAACAGAAATTAAAACTTCCGTGAAAATGTCTGCGATTACTAGGAAAAGAGTATTATGTTTTTTTTTAAGACCGTCACCCACTGCAGCATTGTCTGAATAACTATTAGAAGCATTTGGCATTTAATTCAATATTCTGAAAGTTTTATGTAATTTAAAGAAACGTCCTCCCACCCAGGTCAGAGCGGGAGGGACTGTCAGATTCGTACTGACTAAAATCCACAGTGACCTTCAATAGCCCTTTACGTTCCAGGGTCACGGTAATTCGTGAGTCCCTCCTAGAAATTGAAGTACATAAATATCGATACATTAATTTATGAATAACGATCACAATCTTACGCAAATAAAATAATAATTAAAAGAGTAAAATCAAACATGTCTACATAATTATCCGATCAAGCGTTATAATTGCTTATCGAGTGTAAAATTAATGATCATTTTAATGTGTTATTAAATTTTTCGGTAGCGAGTCGTACAAATCGTTAATTTACTTTATCGGTGAGTAAGTTAATGAACAATCGCGTCTATTTATTCGACTGGAAACTCACACATGTTTGTTGTGTATACTGCCAGATACATTTACATTTACGTATGTATGTATATTCTGGTATACAAAGAGGGTCTGAACTCGGTGAAGGGCTTTTCGTAACAATCAACAATGCAAGCAACAAGATGCGGTTTGTCAAACCGACTCAGTTCTTGTTTGTTTGTTGGTTTCAGCCTTGAGAGGAGTAACTGCACAGGTACACTCTTAGGTACTTAAATAATCACTTGCCGTACTGAAAAATATTATTTTTACGCCTATGATTTGCTGCATTCAACTTCCTATTTGCAGAAGCAGTAGGCAGAAAGCCTGATATATTAGCAAATTGAATAGATTTATATTACTTTTCAATATTCAAAAGTGTCTTTTGATGACATTTTTGAATCGGGTATAGCTTTCATAGGGAAAATAATAATATTTCGGCACAAAGAGTATAATTAAACTTGCAGACGCGGGCACTTAATCACTAATTCTTCTATTGTTTTCAGTTCTTGAGAATGCGTTTTATAAATGGGCCTATAAATGGGGGAAGGGACACAATCCCATTGCTGGATTGTGTCCCTGTGGGCTTCCTCTCTGTGAGAGCGAGTGGGCCATAATCCACCCCGCGGCAACTTGGCATGCAGGTTACGGTATATAAAACCCACCTATATGCTCCACGTGTATTAATTATACTCATATTTTGACAGCGACTAAACAATACTAGCTCTCGATTCTCTATACGTGCGAAACTATTGGTAGGTATATACATGGGTGGTTGCAACTGAAATCATCAACAAGGCACTTAAATCTGCAACACCAGCGTAAACGCCTGCGATTACAAATGAAATAATTGATGGTTTCGGTGTTGTATATCGTGTTCAACATAACATGATACCTGACAATGTATTTGTTTGTTTGATTCGCTTAAATTAAAATGAATCCGTTAATTGATGTATCCTGGTGTAATCATTATTACAAATATAACGTATTGCTTACATTGTCGGCTTTTGACATGCAATTATTTGAATTATTTAATTTAAATAGAATAACTTGAAGTCAGGTGATTATATACGTATTTTTTTTATTTTGATCATATCAAAGGATTATGAATACGATGCCGATATCTTGGCAGCAGAAAAGTTACCGGATCCTTTATTATTTAATATTTTCCTTATTCGAAATAAAATATCATCCTCACTAGAAATTATATTTGTATCAGTGACAAAACAAACTCATAAACAATAAATCAAATACGAGAATCAAAGGCCTAATTCAAAACGCAATTCTTGTGGACACTGCGCATTGTAAGGAACCCTGATTCCATTCTCTGGAGCCCTGACCACTGTTGGCTTTATAAATACTTATTTATATTTTAAATACTTATGTATGAGTTTGAAAATTAGTAAAAGATGCTTTCAAAATACAAGTTTGATCGTTCACAGATACATCGGCCAATGATCCAATAAATGAAAAACATTCTTGGCTCGGTCTTTTTGTGAAACTAGTACTCGTAGACGTAAGCCTTTGTCAAACAGACTGGCGTGGCGAATGCGAAGCGTGACTTTTTATTTGTAATGTGTGGAATTGTTTGAATCCAGTCACATAGAAACGCGAAAGCGATCCGATAGCGTGACAGAACTATCGGATTGACGTCTCGCTTCGGTTCGGTATCGGTTCGGAAACGCTTCGCTTTCGCCGGTCTGCTTGACAAAGGCAGTAATGTGACGTAGACATGCAAGTACGAGCGTAAACTTGAAAGCGCTTGACCGGCTTTGACTTGCAAGTTTTTGTTCCGAACCGGGTTCTACACTTGCAACTAACTTTAAGTTAGAAGAAGCTTCGATTCACTACAAGTTTTGTACTGAATGGCTCTACAGTGTACATTACTTGTAAAATTGTACATAAACTTAAACACTACTTTTTCCTGAGACTTTAGTTTGTAGATTTATATAATTATGTATTAATATTTGTTATTTTTATATAATTATGTATTAATTGAGTAGGTTAGTTTATTTAATACACAGTGATATTTAGTTTAAGTTTTAAGTACTCTTACTAGTTCTTAAAAATAATTACAAAATCATGTCAAATTATATTCTAATGAAATATAAATCGATGTTAAAAAAAAAGCTTATAAATACAAAATAATAATATACTATATTATTTAAAATATGTAAAAAAATAAAAATTCACTATTACTAAATGATCATTAATTATTAACCAAAAAACTATTTCCTCTTTCATTGTTTTATATATTTAATAATAAATCTGAAATCCCATGTTATGCTTCAAAACTACTTCACTCCTAATTATTTTACAATTTGCAAATCAAACACTACCTCTGCTATTTCGCTTCTTGACTCCGTTTACCGCTTCAACTCCTGTCAATGTAGCAATAGGGCTTTCACAATACGTCTGTCTGTTTGTTTTGCCCACATGACTTGTGTGTAACGTCTCACTGTGCAGGAGTGGTAGGTGCATAGGTGCATTCAATCGGAAGATGGCACATGATCAAAGCGGTCGCTAGAATGCAGATTAGTTGTGTAAATCGATTCGTAGTACACGAATACTGACATTACAGAGGTAGGTAGAGACTATGTCATTGTTTCGTTTAAAAACTAGTTCACCTACAGATGTCACTAAAGCCTTTGTCAAACAGACAGTGACGAATGCGAAGCGTGACGTGACGTTTTATTTGGAATGTATGGAATTTTTTGAATCCAGTCATATAGAAAAGCGAAAGCGATCCGATAGCGTGACAGAACTATCGGACTGACGTCTCGCTTCGGTTCAGTATCGCTTCGGAAACGCTTCACCTGTCTGTTTGGCAAAGGCTTATGAGCCCAGCAAGCGATTTGACAGATTGTTTCTTTTTGATAAAACACCACACACTAGGAATTTTGGGGTCGCGGGACTGTCTTATCAGGTAACCGTGGTTCTGGAACGTAAAAGGCTATTGGAAAACACCGTGGGCTTTAGTCAGTACAAGTTTGACAGTCTCTCCCGTCCTGACTTGGGTGGGAGGACTCATTTGATGATTTTACCACGTAAAAAAAACACTAGGAATTTTTACTGTGTCGTGGGTTACAAACATTTAAAATTACGTACACAAACAGAAACACCCAGAACCCCGGAACAACTAATTGTAGATCATTCACATTTGCATTAATGACATAAACTTGGATAATGTTTGGATTGTATTTTGTGTTCAATTAATTGTATATCTTTTGCTTGTAAATATATTTAGGCTCAAGTTAATATATTATTATAAGACATACAAATACTTGTTCCGTTTTGGGATCGAATCCGAGACACGCACTGCTGCAGTAGATCGCACAGCCACTGTGCCAATCGTGTCGTCGATAATTGAGTTACTTTTAAAAAGAACAATATACTCCTACACGTTGTTTTAAAACAACATCATCCAGTCAGATATAGGAGCCTAGCATTAGACAGCGCCGTGCGATGTCCACGAAAAACAACACTCGAATTTCCGTCCGTATGACAAAGCAAGATCAAAATAAGTCCGAATTATTTAACGCCCAGTTTTTTTGTGATGTTGCTAAGAAGAGCTATGGAATGCCGAGTCATGTGACGCTGTCTCTCTGAAATAATAAATTGTCGCTCTAAACACTGCCGTGTCTCATTCTGACTGAAAAACAGGCGTTTTCTTTTGTTTTCCACAATGATGATCACTGTTTCTGTTGACTTTGATTTGACAAGACATTAGTACCTGTTGTTCTTAATTCTGTCAGAGTGTTTCATCTTTTTTGATGATTTTAATTAACTGAAAGCAACCATAGCGTGAAAAAACATGCTAACTTTCATTACTTTTTACACCGTTTAAATCGCAACATAGTCAAAGAGCTGTTGAATTAATCATAACTAACAAAACAATAGTAATTTTCTTACAATACTGGTTAGATACGTGATACGTATGGTTCCAAAACTTGACAAAGCTAAGAGGTAGCCATATCTCTGCCTACAAAGCAACCATTTCTATACCGACAGTCAATCTTAGAGACATGGACAGTTCAATTCGGTTCGGCGGTTCCTACATTCAATACACAGTCGTGTCTCAAACACGCCCTAGGTATCAGACTTCCGACCGTCAGAGGTTGCATAGATACCCGAAGCTCTCGTTTACTAATGTTTGTGCACGTATCTCCATGTCTGTATACAGATTCAGAGAGATAATCTCTAAAGGATCCATTTAAATGATGGGTTTACAGATGTTGTCGTCTTGTGAGGCTGTACATACGTAGTGGGGTCTATATACTTGGAGGTATCTTGACAAAACTAGGTACAACCTAATCTGAAACGTTACATGAACTTTTAATAAGACCAATTCTAAATTCTATTCGGAAAAGTTGTTTTAATTCTGCAGTGAATGCAAAATAAGAAACTTTTGTTCATAACGTTACAATTTTACAACACTTGTGCACTTTTACAGAAAGACCCGTGCAAATGGTTTTCCCGATCACATCGTATAACTTATAATTTTTATGAACTTTTGATGTCGAAAATGTACGAAAAGCTCGAGAACCAACAGTGAAAATAGACCAGGGAACAATTTTAAAACACCAAATGCTTCGCTAAAGAAAACTGACATAACAAACACAAATGTAGACTCCACGTTACCGAGAATCGGAAACGAATCCCAACTTCCAGTCACCGACAAGGTTAGTGGCGCAGTTCTCACAAAAAGCGTCGTAAGCATTCACTTTTAGACATTACTTTGTAAGGGAGGTGGCTGGGCGGAAGGGGGGCCGTCCCCAGCCATAGAAAGAGCCCCTATTGTCGCGAATCTCTATAGACAACTCGAAATTAGGAATCTGCGGAATCGTGGAAATTATTCAAATGATACCGTTTGGGACGTAAATAGAAATATTGGAGCTCATTCGCTGGATTTATTGTTAGTTTGTTTTTCTTATATCGGATAGCGACCAAGAATTTGTTTTGTCGATCTTATCTCGATTCCTTTGGCAATCTGGATAACACGGGCTATTGGATTGTGAGTAGATACAATCGATTGTAAGATTATCTAAGTTATATTTTTAGAGATGCGAATGTTCCTATGACTTATCGGGCTTAGAAGAACTTCATCTATCTTTTTTCATCTTCTTCTTCACTATGGGCCAAGGTAAAGGTTACTATATGTTTTTTCGGCCGCTTTAATAGATGCATGTAATTTATAATTTAGCTGCTTATATCCGATCGTCAATAATGCCTTTGTCAAACAAACAGGCGAAAGCGAAGCGTCCGATAGTTCTGTTACGCTATCGGATCGCTTTCGCTTTTCTATGTGACTGGATTCAAAACGCCTCGCTTCGCATTCGTCACGACTGTCTGTTTGACAAAGACTTTAAGGTCAGTACATACCGTGACGCGACGCAACGTGATGCGACAATGCTGAAAATATGTATCTTTTTGTGAAGTAAATAAAGTTAGATGTCAAGTCGCTCTATTGAAATGTGCGCCCAGGGTCGCGTTTCGGTGCTAATAGACCTTAAGGCAGGCCTGGCTCACTCCGCGGTGTAGGTATAAAACTGCAAGTACTGGCGGGGGGGCCACTTCGTAGTGGCCATTTAGTCGGTTGCCGCGCGCCGCCCACTACGCACGCGCTTACTTAAATTATATTTAAGTTTGGTGTTTGGTTGTATTTACGCATAAGTTTAAAAAAAAAATATGATGAAGAAAAGAAAATACTGCATAACGTTTGGTTGTTTAAATAATGACAGTGATAGGAGCCTCACGTTTCACACACTACCGCGTGATTTCGAAAGGTAAGGAAAAAAGTGAATATTTATCTATGTAGTACATATTTAATAATGATCAAAAAACTATCTACCTGCTTGTGGTGTGCTTATTAATGTCATTCAAGTACCGGCTAGTAATCATGATCAGTATGATCAGGTAGGTTACAAATTTGGCCTACAAGACGACCAAGATAAATAAAATAGACGAATATCAAACCTGACATCACTCTCACTCACCTAAGCTGAATACGTAGGTAGGTCGAATTATGATCGGTAGAAAGTAGGAAGATGTTTAAGTTATTGTTTAGACACGTTCAAACTCAGAAAATGGCTACACTACGCATTCAAGGTCAGCGATCGTATTTCTCTTCGCGACTTTTTTACCTACTTACCTACAAAGACACGCAACACGGGGCCTGTGACAATGAAATGATAAGGACTAGTTACCTATTTTGCCGTAAACGATAACAATCGATCTTTAAAGTTATGACTTCAACTTGGCCAGAACGGATTGAAACGGAACTAATCTTTTTGTTTCTGACAACGTTTTAAAATCTTTGATATTTGATGTAAACAAAGACCTCTTAAATACATATTTTATATTATAAACGTGTTTTAGTCATTGGATACATGACCTGGGCTGCCGTTGTTAGGCGACTAAAAAGTCACGGTGTATATATTATTCCTCACGTAAGGTGCCGTAGGTACCTACTGTTAACATTCTGTGCTACCAATCGATATGAATATGAAGTAATCGATGACCAAACAGAAAAAGATATAGGCTGATGATAAAAACAAAATTCCTTGAGGGACATAAGGAGGTAATGAGGAGTGATATATATTTATGTTAATTAATGATGTAATTAAACAATGCATAAAATACGTATTCATACCTAACTGTGCCCAAACTCGCGAGTCGCAACCCTATTGAGCTTGACCGACAGTAACCTTTTAATGTCGTTGGCGTCAGATAAACTAAAATGAACTCTCGCGAGTCACTATTCAGTTCATTTTTGCTTGCGCACGGGAAGTTTAGGCTATTATAAAAGTAGGTGGGTGATGCGGGTGCAAGTAAAAATGGACTCTATTCTTTCGTGCATAGATTTTACATTTGTTTGTTTTCTTTTTGGGAGTAATACTTCTGTACCTTTAGGTACTATTATATATTCTGTGCTTAAGGGCACGCATCAACATGGCGTTCTCTGCAGCACGCTAGGGTTGACGGTGACAGCTCCACCCGGGGCTCATTGCCACAGCGCGCGGGTAGTATGACACAGTAAATGACGGCGTCACTTGTCATGCTCGTGTGTCGGTGATATTTTCTTATTTGCTCGGTTGAAGCATAAGAATACGTAGTACCTGGCCGTAAACATACGAGTAATATATGCCTACAAACAGTTTACAGACACGTGAACAGGATATTTTGTTAATCAATTAAATTGCAGATTTTTCACATACAGATTATGTAGCTATTGGCAGAATAAGCACCATTGACGACCCTTGAGAGTACAGAGTACTTAGTAACACTTTCTAAATGATCTCTAATTAGCGCAAAAATCATAATAATATTTTCAATAACACTGAATTGAAAAAAAAAAAAGAAGTTTGAAATAAATGTTCCCTCTAATGGTATAAGTACACCACTTCACGTAACTCACACTTTTTTTTTTCTTTTAAAAAAATTGCATCGGAAGCACTAGCATGAACTCGCTATGTAAACCCGCTGAAAATACAATCCTTATCGTTTTTACCGTCATGTCTTTGCTGACTAACCCTCGCAATACAAATCGATTGAATTAAAATTCATCAAGAGTGGTCATATTAATTGTAATGTTTAATTCATTCAAACTTTGCAGTCCCACTATACAACAATTTCCCAGTCGTCGTAATCGCAACTACAGCACCGTATGTAAAACTAGTTAGCAACACAATCCTAGAGCGATGAATCCCGCTGACATTATTAGTGCATCGCAACATGTGCAGGTTCCAACATATTTTGTAAAACTTGTGCGAGAATTACTTGGAATTGCACATTATTACGCTAAGAGCGGTTTTCTTTGAACGTATCTGCATGGGTCTTGTGTTAATGTGCTATTAGAGTTACTGTTCTGTTGTTCGTAATTATTGGAATACGGCGAGACCATCTGTTAGAAGTATTTTTATATAAATTTTATCGTCAGAAGGTAATATTTTCGTTTAACAACATTTTTCTGAACCTGAGTTTATGCCTTGCCAAAAAGTTGGGGCGGGAGGGTCTGTCAGACTCGTACTGAATAAAGTCCTTCAATGGCACTTTACGTTCCGGGGTAATTCCGCGACCCCGCCAGGCATTGGACCTCTTAAGGGGGCCCCGTCAGATTGCTGTCATATCTTTGAAGTGTGCGTAAAACACGACGCGCCTTCTACCCGGGCATGTTCCATGCCCTCACCGGCCATCGTGCGAAGATCGTCGCTCCACTTCGCCAGGCGGTGATCCACTTTTTTAGCAGCTTGTTAAACATTTCCCAAATCTACATGCTAGAGTTTGGGTCTCACGAATTACCGTGACCCCGGAACGTAAAAGGCTTTTGAAGGACACCGTGGATTTTAGTCAGTACGAGTCTGACAGTCCCTCCCGCTCTGCCCTGGGTGGGAGGACTCATTTGATGATTTTAACACGCTAAAAAAATCTACATGCCTCAAGACACTATGGTATAATTGAAGTACTTCATCAGCGAGTGACATGTCGTATCTATGTCCCTGTCAGAGCCAGACTGCGATACATCGGGAAACCATGATTGATCTAATACATTCATCGACGATTCGACATCTATCTGCTGAACTAAATTTAATGTGAACGTAATTTCATGGTAATAGTTACTCAGGAAGCAGGCAGAAGTAGACACAATTTAATTTACGTGTTTGAAGAAATGTAAAAACTGCTAAGTGACTTCATTACAATTATTTCAACTTCATATTAATTTCATCTTTATTATTTACAAGACTTCAACGACCGAAAATGTACCCTTTGTCATGCATCGATGCGCCAACTAATAACTATAAAATAAATGTATCGGGTGTGGAATACACCTAACTTACACAATAACTTTTTTAGGGTTCCGTACGTCTGAATACAAAAACGGAACCCTTATAGGATCACTCGTGTGTCTGTCCGTCCGACAGAAAATAGACGAAAATTGACCATTCCCCCCCCTTATCTCCGAAACTACTGAACCTAAAATTTTGAAAAAAATACAGAAATTAGTTTTCTCCTTATAGATTATAGGAAAACCTATAAGAAGTCCATGATATTAAAATAACATGGTAAATCACTCAATATTGTGCGTACCAACTTACATTTGTTGTTACAAAGAACTACAACAACTTTTATATTATAATGATACTTGCTGCTACGGAACCCTTCACGGGCGAGTCCGACTCGCACTTGGCCGCTTTTTTTTTTATCGTAAAATCATTAAATGAATCCTCCTACCCAGGGCAGAGCGGGAGGAACTTTCAGACTTGTACTGACTAAAATCCACGGTGTCATTCAATAGCCCTTTACGTACCGGGGTCACGGTAATTCGTGAGCTCCGCGACCCCGGACTTGCACAATTACTTACGAAATTCATGGACATAACATGAACGGCAGATTTTTATATTTGATAGCCGATGTTCCAATGTCCCGGACACCGTGTAATTATCATTATTGGCGACCTATTCCAACCACTACTGAGTATAAGCCTTTTCTCTTTTGTGCCATGTCTAAACCAAGTTTTACACATTCATGTATGAATGCCTTCCACCCACCGGGCAGTTGGCCTGCCAACACTTCTTTTTCTGACACCGTGTAAATCCTATTTATCCAATTGTAAATTGAGAGAGTAATGTTTCGTCATATTCCGCATGGTATGCATTGTAATCAGTACTACGTGTGGACGAATATCTTTAGCCTTTGTCCAACAGACAGGCGTGACGAATGCAAAGCCAGGCGTTTTAATTTGTAATGTATGGAATTGTTTGAATCCAGTCACATAGAAAAGTGAAAGCGATCCGATAGCTTGACAGAACTATCGGACTGACGTCTCGTATCGGTTCGTTATCGCTTCGGACTCGCCTGTCTGTTTGATAAAGGCATAAAAGATAATACCTAATTTTCACAGAAGTCCATTAAACTGTGTCAGTAGAATAATATTATTTGTAGACATAAGTTGCAGGAACTACTTTATAAACGCGTGAAATGATTGGATCGTAGCCTACTTGTAATAGTTTGGCACATGGCTCATATTGGACGCATTTCAACATTCATTCATAAATTATTGTTATGATGAATGATGATACTGAGTTCTCTACTCTTGTATAATAGTGCGCCATTATGACACTCAATTTGTTCTAATAGTCTGAAAATTATTTGCAAGACTTAATTTATTACGATTCAGCACTTAATAATGTATTTAAAAAAGCTCATCGTTTATCAATCCGGCCTGATTTTTTTGTGTGTACATTTACTGTATACATAATTATTTTTGTTTTTTTTTTATAAACCTTTTGTATATTCGTTTTCTTTTCAATAAATCGATTGTAGGTGGCAATTAAATATTGACATTAATCATAAATTATTTTTTTAGTTAATTTGTACTAATTAAGATAATTCTAATTTATGAACACCTACGTTAACAAAAAATAATTTACTTGCCCTATTCTAGGAATTTTCCCATACAATGGAAGTTTCAAGAATATCCGTAGAAACTCTATCATAATACATGTTTATCTTTTGTCTATAAGGTAACTCTTGCTCGGGAAGTATGGCGGTATGCGTCGGTGACTTTAGTTGATTCTGATCGGTTCTTTTATGATAGGTATGTGTAGTTATTGAGGTATAAGAGATGTATTGAGATAAACATAACATGACGTCTGTAATCCCTGAAGGGTTGGGCAGAACTGTTAAAGTCCCATTTAATAGGAAGCGAGCCTAAAACCATCAACCAGTCATAAAACCAGATTCCGTGGCAGTGGATGTTAAGAAATTCTTATTGAGAAAAGGGTAATGACAATCTGTTCGACCTAGGAATAGGACCCGGGATCTCATGCTGCTTCTAGGATTTTATAAGTAGGGTTCAGAACCGGGAAATCCCGGTCTCGAAAGTACCGGGAATTCCCGGTTCTTTTGTCAGTAAAATGGAACCGGGAAATCAAATTTGATTCCCGGTTCTTTCGGTACTTTCGGGAATTTAATTTTTATTACGCGATTCACACTACTATTTACTTATTTACGCTTCCTTTACTTTTCCATACTTTCTACTATTCAAACATTCAAAATTAACGTGAACAATTCAGCGTTAAAAGAAATAACGCGCGAAATTAATGGTGCGCTCGCTACGCTATAACCAATAACTACCTACACTCGCTCGCTTTTGCTAGGATAGGAAGGCTAAGTCGCACCAAATCGTCAACAGCTCCTGTATCTCAACTCAAGCTGAACCCCCACAAATACAAACCTCCCAAGGTGAACAGGCGAGAGCACGTGAATTTGACTCTGATGTGCTTGAAGTTTAAAACATTGCTTTGACAAAAGGCGATGAGTTAAATGCTGAGCTTGCAAAAGCTGTTAGTGAAAAACGCGTTAGATCTTCTGCTCATGAAGATCTCTTTACGAATGTTAGGATTGAAATGGCTCTCTTTGAGAATGGAGGAGATCGTGGGCGTTACCTGTCGCAGGCATATGACCATTAACGATTCCGCGAACCAGTGTTGAGTCAGAAAGAGTTTTCTCTTCGGCTGGTTTGCTATGCAACAAAATAAGATCTCGTTTGAGTGACAAAAGTCTAGATGCACTGTTGTTTTTAAGATCCTACTATACAGCCTGTTAGTGTAATCAGTCTTAACCTTGAAACCATAGGTAGTTGATTTAATTATAAAAATGTTTGTCTGAATTTAAAAATAAATAAACGAATTTTTCTTTAAAAAAATCAAAAATGTTTCTGTCCTACACCGTCCGTTAATTCATGGATACTATGCGCCCGAGTTACGTATTCACTGCAAAGGGCGTTAACCTGCCGCAATAGCCGTCCGTTTAACTACATACCTACATAAGTTTTAACTAACTACATCATAAAATACAGGTAACCTGTGATGTAACTAACTTCCCTTCATACTTTTCCTGGCTTAGGACAGGCAAAAATACCTACCTTTGTTGCGTGACGAGTCCAGATGATGTAAGTTAGTCAGCGTACATTCTCCGAGCCTCGTTCAGGTTATCACCCGACGCGGCGTAAACCCGGACCATTTCGGTCCACTGTTCGTTTATGTACGACATAATCACTAAACACTAACACTTGCGCGAAAAATTAACGGTGGGGCGGCGCGAGGTCGTGAGGTGCGCTGCGCTGCGAGCGTACACACGTACGTTCCGTAGCGACGCTGCCGGCTGACTGATCACTGAAGTGTGCGCCGGCGACGCGGCGGCGCCGGCGTCGCGGCCCGGCGCGCTATTTCGCGGCGTATTTGATCTTACCTTTGCGTAATAGGGTGAAATAATTTTGGGGAAAAATGGAGACTTTATTGAAAAAAAAAAAGTTTTTATTTTTTATTGAATTTACGTTCTGTAAGTGATACCAAACCACTGGTTTCAAGTTTAAGACTGATTACACTAACAGGCTGTAGAGAAGAGAGAGCTCTTATAGCTCTCTCTTAAAAATCTAAACTTTGGTTACGCCATATTTTATGAATACTCGGAAGGAGATATTATGTTTAAATATTTTTTGTTAAAAAAGTTTAATTTTGTTTTCTTTGAAAAATGTTTAAGATATTTCTAAATGTTTAAGGAATCTAAGGTGACTGCCTAATTTTTACCATTTTATTGATAGTAAACACTTACTTAAGAACCTAACAATAACACTGTGATCGATTATAGTCTGATTTATATATATATAAATAATTACTTACTACTAGGTATGAGAATAGAAAATAGTTTAATTTTGTTGCCTTTGAAAAATGTTTAAGATAATCCTAAATATTTAAGGGATCTAAGATGACTGCCTAATTTTTATCATTTTATTGACAGTAAACAATTACTTAAGAACCTAACACTGTCTGTGATTGACTATAGTCTGATTTATATAGGTATAATTACTTACTACTAGGTGTGAGAATAAAAAATAGTTTAATTTTGTTTTCTTTAAGAATGTTTAATATAATTTTAATGTTAAGGAATCTAATATGACTGCCATATTTTAACTCTTTATTGCCAGTAAATACTTACGTAAGTACCTAACAATAACACTGCGATTGATTATAGTCTGATTATGAGACTATAATCAATCGCAGTGTAGTGTATACCTACTACTAAGTATAAGAATAGAGAATAGAAGAAAAAAAAAATCGAATTAAAATTACTTGAATACTAAATTTTAGTTTACTATTGAAGCATATCACTTGTTTTCTACAACAAAAACTAGTAAGAACCGAAAATACCGAAAGAACCGGGAAATCCCGGTTCCGTTATACAAAAGTACCGAAATTCCCGGTTCTCAAAAAGATTACCGGTTCCGAAAACACTATTTATAAGCGTAAATGATTTAACTCAATGAGATCCTTTTATTATCTTTTTTGAACCTAATACACGTATATTGAAAGTATCGCACACGCACATATAACATTTTAGAATACGTCATCAATTTAAAGAAATCTTTAAGGAAACCATTGTAATAATTCTACCAGTTCCAAATAAGGTAACTTCCTCACATGACGTAAACTCCAAACATATACAATAACTGCATCATGCAACATACCACCACTACGTATTTACGCACGCCAGCCATCATCGTTCCCTAATAAAGCAATAGAACGCGAGATAAATACAAAATGGCCACCGGAAACTATGAAACTTGACGTCACGCCAACGATAGTTAAGGAATCCATTGACGTACTACACGAAACATGATATTTTATGTACTCTACTGTCTTATTTGCAGATCAAATTCCAAGAACGTTCGTTGATGGCGGCTTTTTTAATTTTGTAGATCAAACGTACGGAAAAAATTGGTTGGTTTCAGGAGATTATGCTGAAAATCAACGGAAAGTTATGACGTTGTGGCGAAAAGCTTTCGTAGAAACTCCTTGTTAATTTAAAATATTATGGTATTTGCACTATTATATATTTTATGTTTCTTTCGTCTTTTATCTCTTAATAAAAATATTATATGTCATAACAAAGAATCTAATTCAGAGCAACAGCAATCAAATTAGCGAGCGCCTTTTCAAAGAGACGCAAACTGCAGCAAACATTTACCAGAACAATTGACACCATTGTGGAGAAAATAAAAGAATCACCCGTTGCTTCGTTGATACTCAGAATTGTTCGGCATTTGTCGTAAAACAATGTTTTATTGTGATATAAACATGGCTCCGGCAGACAGCCATTGACGGCCGACCGTGCGGAGTACACAGACGAGCGACTGATTAACTAAAAGACGGGTTAAACGGTAAGGACTAATTGCGGTTGCAGCTTCAGCTCTTAACTATATCTATTCTTCAACTCCACCTGACAAATACTTGCTGAAATATAAGTCAATGTTCTATGTCCACCGCTTCACACGCAGGCATTACCAATGCGATCTATACTCTACCAGGAATAGAGAAAGTTATTTCTAAACGATTCGACATTTTTTCTTCAATCGAAATTTCTATAATTATTTTCTACACATTTATCATCGCATCGCACATTACTGAAAACGAAAGAAATCTTTTTACATTCTATCATGTTGTCTATTCTTTCGTCGAAGAAACCTGTATCTACGGTATCATGCTACACGTGCTGGTCTTCAGCTAGTCCATAGTTGGACAGATCTTTAGATCAGCCCAATGCCACGAGCAAATGATGATAATGCGTGATATCCGACTTATTTGAAGTCACTGAATCATATTGTATAACACCCACGTACGACGAACGAAAGTGTCATAGTTTGTCGTCAGTCACCATCTTTGATAGACACCACACTGCCATTGATCATTTCCAAAAATAGTACGAGAACCGACGACTGACGGCCGGAAAAGGCCACGGTACGCTAGCAATACTCACGAGATGTGTTTGTGAACTTTGTCCGTTAGCAAATTGGAAACCGTATGTGCTGTTGTTACTGGTCGTCAAAACGTCCGTCTGTATAAGTACTTATGCGGTAATGAGCAATTTACGTTCACATGCGGTACCTAACAAGGCTCTAAAGAAATTGGCAAACGTTTGTACGAGCTAATGTGCTTTGTTCATTTCTGTTTTGCACCGTCAAGTGCTTCAGTCTTCTTTATGTGTAGCAATGCAATTTGGCAGTTCGTTTGAGCATTTCAAGTAAACGTTTTCGTTATTAAAAACGGTTGCTTTTGTTCTACGTTGGATGAGAAAATTAATTAGTTGTTGTATTGAGAGCAGGTGAAATGTTTTGCTATTGTCCTTTTGAGACTGCTTTTCTATGGCATTAATTAGTATAAGCTACTAATTGGTTTTGACTTTTTTTCTATGAAATATAGTTAATTCCGATACTCTGGTACAATTCTGATTTATTGTTCAGTTAATTCGTTTAGTAACACAACGTGAGCTCTTTAAAGTAACGTAAAGTTTATGCTTTAACAAATGTATGCTCTGAATGGTATGAATCAGATGCCAATTTTAAACGTCCATTTTGGCCCATATCGGAACTTGACCGAGATTCGGGCCAAAGCAATAAACATATCTCATGCCAATCCGATAAAATGTGTGCACACAGTCACATGTTCATCTAAATATTCAGTTATTTACTAGATCGTAAAAAACATGGATGACAGTACGTTATTAGGTATCATAAAATCATTATTCATTGACTTTTATTTATCCTTTAGAATTGCTACAAGAGACACTTTTGTCCTACATGTTACATCTTATGTTATCAGAAATACAGATTTGAGAGTATGGATGGACAGTTTATCATTTTTATATGTAAACCTAAAACACACACGGTGTGTTTTAGGTTTCTAGGTAACTCCACGCGTATGTAGCGGACATAAGGTAGCTTGGTAAAACAAAAAGATTTACCTTTCCCCTATAAACCATCGCCATGATTTTCAAACCATTAATTCATCAAACGTTCGGGTCAAAAAAGTACCTACTATTGACAAATGGGAATATTGCCCCTCAAAACAACAAAGAGTAAGTAAACAAAGCAGACAGGACAGGCCGTATTTATTAACCTAGACGTCCATCCTTTTTAATCCCGTATGGTCTTTGTCAGGCAAACATTGAATGAAGCATACTCGTATGTATTGAACAGTTGGTCTGAATTCGTTCTTTACGGATTATTCCCCTTTGTGTTCCTCGGTGGAGTGTCATTGTCAAAATATAGCGGCCACTAATTCAATTTTGCTAATGGTTTTGGCCGTTTCACTTTATATCTACTTCAGTGTGACAGGCGTGTGTGATTTGGTATTGTTTTTTTTTGTTTTAATTCCTGTTTTTAATGCTAAATGGGAAAGCTCTAGGTTTATCGTATTTTATACACTCACCAACTTACAAATTCTAGCTTGTATGCTTGTTTGTTCAACTTGTATACATTTTGCTACTTGTATGCAAGAATACAAGGAACGTATATAATGGATACGCGTCTTAAGAGTCAAAACTGTCTTTAAAAAATAATATGCTTTCAACATGGCAATCTTCAAACGACTATTGGAACACGTAATAGGTATTTGTACCAAAGACTTTGGTCCAAAGATCCTCTTTGACGAACGTTAGCAAATAAGGTATGCCCCTAATTAAAAGGTACCTTGAAATGAATAACTTAATTTCCGATGACCAATCTTACATTAATAAGTTTTTTTCGAAAATATTATTATAAGGCTTAAGTTTTTTTATTTGCAATATTACTCTATACGTTTTTTTCAAAAAAGTTCACCGATTGCGTCCGTCCATGAAACCTAAAATAACACAGCCGTCGAAAATAGGCATACAATAAAACTAGACATTTTATATTTAATCAAAACTAAGGAAAATTATGAAAAAATATTACTTTCTTACACGTGTCTCCCTCAGTAGAGTTTTGATAACGTTTCAGAGATCCGTACCATAAGAGAAAAACGTTGCCCCACACTAGGAATTTCTCCTGTATCGTGGGTGCGTTTACAAACATAGAAACCCACATACACAAACACCCAGACCCGAAACAACTACTTCTAGATCTACAGCCACTGCGCCAATCGTGTCGTCTAATAATAGTGCCATAATTATCACACCTATGGAAATTCTGGATTAACACTCTCGCCAAGAACACAAACTATGAGTTGCTATGCTTAATTATATGGTACATCGTTTAAAGAAGCATTTTTCTTTTTCGTGTGATACAAAATGGCCGCTCTCTGGTGACAGAGATAACTAAGCCGCCACTGAAAACAGGCTTCAGCCATGGCTTTAGAATTATGTTGATTATATAAGTCCAGGTTTCCTCACGACATTTCACTGATGACAATGATGTCTAAAAGAAACAATGCAAAAGACAATGAAAAAAACAGGTTTTATTAAGTTTTAATTGTCTTGTACACAACCTCGTACAGGACAGGTGAGGTTAAAAGAACGTCTGGCCTATCACGACATAGAAGAAAAAACATTGCATTAAACATTAAATTGATCAATCAATCCATAAATTAACATAGAAATGATGACGGAAAAATTGACACTTTGAGAAATAAAGATAAATTTACGTCAGATTGGCAGCCTCATGAAAGGTACAAACATATCACCACTCTTCTGTTCTTTGCCAATTTCCCTTTGGGTCCCAAAGTGGTCCTAAAGCTTCAATGGCTACAGTACGGATCGTTGGTCACTCAAATCCGAATTGAACTTTGCTTTTTTGCGCAAAAAGTCAGTCAAATCAAATCTGTGCGTCTAACTAAATTAATTATAGAAACGCTATCGGCTGTTTTAATTTAGTAATTGAGTCGGTGTCGGTGGTGACTGATACAGTATTAAGGCTGCGGTTCCCCTGAGTCGGAGCGGAGAGCGATTCACAAATCACATGTCTTGAGTGGAGAAGAGATGTAGATTTCAAGCCATGTGATTGGTGAATTTCTCTCCGATCTGCTCCGCGCCGCCTCAGTGGAACCGCAGCCTTACTTTTTGGAATATTAGAACCTTTTTTGTTTTAAAACATAAGGAGCACATTGTATAATTGACTAGCCTTTGCCAGCGGCTTCGCCCGCTCCTAGCCCCCCCCCCCCCTTATAGCCTATGTGTCACTCAGGACCAATACAGCTTTCTACTGGTGAATGAAATTTTAAAATCGGTTGAGCAGATCCAGATTACCCTCTACATACAAACAAACAATTTTACATCTTTATAATGTTAATATAGATTATGTATGTCCATTTTGTCTGTGGCATCTATTGGCAGTATGAATGATATTGTTTTTTTTTGTTATGAGGTTTGTAAGGAAGAAGAAGAAGGTTTGCAAAGAATGTTAATGTAAAAATTATGCATAGCTGAATGTCTGCGGGCATGCGGGCAGCGAGTAATGAGCGACTCGCTGTCCGACCATGGACCATGCCCGGGTCGACGGCGCGTTGTGTTCCACGCGCGCCTCAAAGAGTGTCAGCATAGTGACGGGGCCTGTAGAGGGCCAAAGCCTGCCGGGGTCGCGGGACCAAGGGATTACCGTAACCCCGGTACGTAAAGGGCTAGTGAAGGACACCGTGGATTTTAGTCAGTACAAGTCTGACAGTCCCTCCCGCCCTGCCCTGGACTCTTTTGATGATTTTACCACGATAAAAAAAAAAATAGCTGAATGTCTACTTTCATTCAGTTTCATACTTGTAACTTGTCTGAGTCTCTGAGAAAATTATTAGAATCTGAAATAGTCTTCACTTCACTTTAGTTTAAAAATTCCTTTTCAATACCTGGAAAATATGTCACAATCTAAACGCCAAGCTCTTCCTTGTTTTCATAACAGCAGTTCATAAATCCTTTTTGATTTATATTCCTGAATACCTCAGTTCACCTTTGTTGTACGTGACAAAATTAAAAACACTTCTTGTGCATAAAAATGTAATAAATTACCTGCAGTTACTTTGTGTCTCTAGACTTCTTTATTAAAGTTTTCGAGCCAAAGTGATAAAAATGATGCCGGGCCTTCATAACCAAGAAAGCTTTGTCTTTATTTTGTAATAATTTTTAATGAAAACTGGTCTCCGTTTTATTTAGACAAGAAAGGGCGACAGAGGCATTGACCTATGAAGTTCACGCTAACTATCTTCAGAAGGCTAAGCAGCATTAGAACAACTAATTAAATACTAGAGCTAGACGCGATTTCTCTTTCGTTCTACATTTTTAAATATTTTTATGATCGTATGCTAGTTGTCTAACTGGTGGGTGGGTATCAACTCTAAATGTTAGGTATTATTATTTCGGATCATGTCTTACAAATACTGTGTCACTTATTATTTACACATTAAACACTAAAAGTGGTGCAGGACAACAACAGGACTAAAAATTCGAAGATATGTAATATCTACTTATCCGCACTTGGCCCGTGTGGTGGATATATAGCCCACCACTTTTATGCCTTATTCAAACAGACAGGCGAAAGCGAAGCATTCCCGAAGCGATACCGAACCGAAACGAAACGTCAGTCCGATAGTTCTGTCACGCTATCGGATCGCTTTCGCTTTTCAATGTGACTGGATTCAAACAATTCCATACATTACAAATAAAAACGTCACGCTTCGCATTCGTCACGCCTGTCCGTTTGACAAAGGCTTAAATGTTAGGTATTATTATTTCGGATCATGTCTTACAAATACTGTGTCTAACTTATTATATACAAATTAGATACTAAAAGCGGTCGAAGATATGTGATATCTACTAATCCGCACTTGGCCCGTGTGGTGGATATATATCCCACCACTTTTACAGAGAACAGATATGTCCCTATTGTGGGAACATGGCTGATTAGAATAAGTAACAGAATTATTTTTTGTTACAAAAACAGGCAAAAAAATTATGAAATGATCCATCGAACAAAAAAAGTCTTACTATACACAAAGTTCTTTCATCTGCCACTAATTGGGACATTGTTTTCGTAATATTATTATCTTATTTGCTTCTAAAATTCTTATATTTTCTGTTTACACGTGCCATTCGAGAACTAAGACTTAATAATGTCTCACCGATACCAAACTATTTAATCCTTTAACTGAAGTTAAGAAACTAATTTAGTTCTGAAGCGAAAATTATTAATTCTATTTTCAGGTGCTTTCAAACTGAAGTCTTAAAACCAAAGCTATTAGCAAATTTTTTTTTCAACTATTTCTTCATAGATTAATCCTTTGAAACTTGTTAATAACCAACCTGCCTTTATTTCGTGTAAGATTCGTTAAAAAATAGGCATTTTCATAAAGAATGAAACCAAATATCGGAAATATTTAGGAAAAAAGTTTGTCCATTTTACGTTTAGAAAGAATAACGGAAAAATGATATGTTTTCTATTTAGTTTTTACGCTGAATAAAATTTCAAACTGGTTTTTCCACTGGGCACGCTGAATTCCTAGGATTGCAGTTTATTTTGTTTGCTTTAAAACAAATACTGGGAATAACTTTTCAGTATTACTCGTAAATCGGATATGTATCGGTTTCCATGAACAAAAAAGAGATCAATAAAAAAATGTTGTATAGAAAATGTTTGTTGAAATTTTAAGATTTAAAATGCACTAAAAAATATAAAAGTCTAGTAGGAAGAGCAACAGAGCTTTGTTACTCAATGAAATTACTTGTGACTTTCATTTGAACTTTTAAAATTAACCTTGAGCTTCCAACCTTAACCTAAGACTTTCTCTAATATTTAAAAATCCGTCCAGAATATAAACGCAGCTGGTATAATATTGTAATAATATATCATAACAAGAGGCATCCATTCTGACAGGCTATCAATCATCTTGGTCCAGCTCTTGGCACCGGCTTACGTCTTGTTATAAATGAATTTTTAAACCCAGTGCTGCGACGCCCGTCCCTTATCGACCAATAAGATATACGAGTAGTTACTTTTATGTGAAAATAGTTTCACCTTTATATGCACTTGGTTTTATTCATCATAACAGTAAAGTTACAATAAGTAAACTCAAGCGCTAGAGTGCTACAAAATATTTTCGTAGCAGCGTAGCAAGTGCTACGGAGCAGGCCTTTGCTACGCCATTTGCTACGAAAGTTTTAAGCACACGTTTACGCGATCAGTGTTTTTAGACTAGTTACTTTTTTTTAGTGTGGTAAAATTATCAAATGATTCCTCCCACCCAGGGCAGAGCGGGGGGGATTGTCAGACTCGTACTGACTAAAATCCACGGTGTCCTTCAATAGCCCTTAACGTTTCGGAGTCACGGTAATTTGTGAGTCCCCGGCAGGCTTTGGCCCTCTAGAGGGGGGCCTCGTCATTTTGCTGGCACTCTTTGAACGCGCCGTCGACCCGGGCATGGCCCATGGTCGGACAGCGAGTTGCCCATGACTCGCTGCCCGCATGTCCGCGCCTACGGTGGCCGGAGATCGTCTGCCGACGTCCGCCGCCGTGGGCGTCTACCACTGCGGCTGGGGTGGAGGAGGACGCTTTCCTCTCCCTCACACGGTCCGCCTCCTCCTTCGCGAGCATGACTGCTTCGCAGAAGGAGGCGACCGCTTCCCACTCCGTCTCACCCCGCAGCATGGCTATGGTCTCCGTAGACTAGTTACTTGATGTAATAATAAGGAATTTTTGATTCTGTAACTTATATATGTACCTCTTTATTTATTTTTTTACTTATTCGTTACTGATCTTATCATCAATTTAGGATTACGCAAATTCTAAGTTTAAATACATCTTGGTTTCATTAATTCCTGCGTCGCATATATCACAGTACATTTGTAGAAGGATTTAGACATAAAAGCGTTTAAATTCACAAGTTTTGCTCAGTTACGTGCTTTACGTAAACAAGAAGTTCTCCTCGTCTCCGCTATCTAAACTTTAGTTTCCTCCTCGTTTCCGTTTTTCTGTGGCAACACTGCCCAAGTGACATGTTAAAATTGTGCTCCGTATTTTTAAAATTAAAAATAATTAGTAATAATGTTATAATCCGGTGTAATTATAAATGCAAATGTATAATTTATGTATAAATAGTCACTAAAATTGTTTTCCGGAAGATTGGTAAAGTTATCGGTGATATAAAGTTACCGGTAACCTACAAAAAACAGCTGACGTTCTAACTTCGGATTATTACGGATATAAACGGGGAAGTATTGTTTACTTTTATTATAGCATAGCACACAAATATCGGAATTCATTTCTGTATCACAAACATGCCAATTCTGGTAAATTCTTGTCAGTTTAAAATAGGGTCAAAGACCTTTTGTTCACAAATCTAATTAAAAATTTTTTTGTTGTGAAGAATTAATTTTATATTATTCCCAATATTACTGAATAAGTGTAACGATTATTTTATTTGGTAATTTTAATTGTGGAATCTTTAATATTTCAATATAAGCAGATTTTTTATGTCAAAAACGCCAACCTACCCACTTGTATTAAAAAGTAAATCACATAAGCTAACAGTAATAAGTTGAACATTTCTGTTAGACTGTATTAACCTTTTGAGCCTATAAATAGCAGCCTACCTCATATCTTGACAGTGTAATATAAACTTTTACTGCTTTTATTTATTTATTTTCCCCCTATTTTCATTTCTAACTTTCCTTTGTTAGTCTACCCTATTGGTTCTCACTGTTTCCTTTTCATAATTTTTCAGTAAGCACTACATCTTGAAATCATGCCTGTGATGACCCGAAAGGCTACTGCTCAGGATTTAGAGCTCAAATTGAGAACGGCCCTCCAAGAACTTAAAGACTCAAAACTCCAATGTCAACAACTGTTTAAGGAGATAGAAGAGAGCGAGGAGGAAGTTATTAATGTTAACACCAAAAACTCAAGCTTAAAACGGGAGCTTGTGGACCTTCATCAGCAATACTTACATGCTGTTGATGAACGGGATCGTCTTAGGGTAGTCACAGATGGATTCAATACATGTAGCAATCTATATGAGGAGGCTTTGTGTAAAATCAGGGACCTGGAGGATGAATTGATCCATGCCAACTCTCTAATTTTAAAGTTGGAGAAGAAAAAGGAACATACTCAGATTGATGAAACAAATCATTTGTATAATGAGTTATTAAATACAACTTGTAACCCTCACCCAGTTATAACAATCGACCTTACGGAGGATTCTATTTTAAAACATAACTCCTATAAAATCAGCCAAAATAAAGTAAAAAAATATGCAAGAATAAATAAAATTATTAAAAAGTGTAATAAATACAAAAAACAACAGAAACACCTTTCAAAAAATATACAACTAAGGAAAGAACGTGTTTCTCTAGTAAATAAGTTAAATAACTATCAGATTAAATTGGAAGATAGTATGAATATATATAACATAGACACTCAGCGGTTACAATCAGAAATTGAAGTTCTGAATAATACTCTAAAATCTTTATGTAATAAATATAAAAGCTCCAAAAATCAAATAAAAGAGCATATTCTTGCAACTAATGATTTAGTAGACAAATTAGACTTGCTCACTCTCAGGAACACTCTGTGTACCTGTCAGACAGAGTCCCGTCCTGAGATTCCCCAGCCTGAGGTAACGGAGGACCCGTCCCAGGTTGTGAGTCCTCAGGACTGTAACTTCAGTCAGGAAATAATTCCTGATATGGAATATAATAATAACATTCAGCCCGAGCTAATCAATGCTGTACCTCCTATTCAGGATGACTGCCATTCAATTATGTTTTCTGATAGTATTGGTCGAGGGTTAGGTAAATTAATAAGTAACAATCTGAGCTATAACACTCAGAATTACTGTATGCCAGGGTCAACCTATAAACAAATAATGTCATCAGTCATAAAAACTCTATGTAATAATAATACAACAATCACTATATTTATAGGTAATAGTTCTAAGGTTAAAAAAGAAGACATCACTGACTGTGTTTCACAGTTGTTAAAACTAGATTGTCATAAAATTATTTTGTGTGCTTTTCCATATTTTGAGAAATTGTCTAATAGAAGAAACAATTACATACACATGCTGAATAAGCATGTTCATTTCCTAGCAAATCACTACAGCAATAAGCTTTTATGTTTAGACATCAACACTTTTGTTGATAAACTTAGGTCAAATCGGTATTCAGTGTATCTGCCTATTAGATATAGACAAATAATAGCTAGTCTATTAAGTTTTAATATTCACTCAGACATAAACAGTATGTCTTCGTCTTGTGTACATATTTATAGTAGTATTTTTAGTAGTAGTGTTAGCATAACGAAGGAGGATCCATGTGTCACCATGGAAGATTCTCAATCGCAAGGTGAGACTACTGGTGGTAGGATATTTTTGCCTGGTGATGGCATGGGAGTCCCGGGGCTCACTCCTGATAATATTTGTTTAAACTAGTCAGTAGGACAACAGAAGGTACCATTCGCAATATAAAATCTACTAGCAAAAATGTATCTTCTTGCAACCAACCATTTAGTTTTAAAAAAGGGCCTCAGCAGAACACCTTGAAATTGTTCCATCAGAACATTCAAGGTATCTCTTCCAAATTATTAGAAGTTGAAATGTTTTTAGAAAAAACCATGTATGATACTATCTGTTTTACTGAACATTGGTTAAAGGACTACCAAATGCTATTTAATTATGAAAACTACACTGTGGCTAGTTGTTTTAATCGTAAAAATTTGCTGCGTGGAGGTTCCCTAATATTAGTTAAAAACTCTTTAAAATTTCATCAACGTAATGACATAGTAGGTCTCTCAGTTGAACATTGTATCGAACTGTCTTGTGTTGAGCTTGATAAGCATGTAATAGTGTGTGTGTACAGACCCCCTAACTATCAAAACTTTTCCTTATTTGAATCTATAATGGAAGATGTTCTGGCAAAACTTGCAGTCAGGAATAAATCTGTAATAATTTGTGGTGATTTTAATATAAATATTTTGGAAGAAAATTCAAATAGTAGTAGGTTATTAAATCTTTTTAAGTCATTTGATTTGACTAATATTTTTACAGAACCAACTAGAGTTACTCCATCTTCTGCTACTTGTATTGATAATGTTTTCTGTGATTGTGATTATTTGGATAAAGCCATAGTTAGTTGTCTGCCGTCTGATCATAGTGGACAGACGGTAACTTTTAGATGTAACTCAATAAAGCAACAACTTGAGATTCAATTTAGACCAATAACGGCCACCAAATTAAATAGCTTTAATAATTCCCTACAAAACAAGTTAAGAGTAATGAGTATGGACGACATAAATGTTAATAAATTGTATGATACTTTTTTTTCAATAGTTCATACTGAATTTAATAAAACTTTTGAAAAGAAAACCAAAAATATTTATCCTAAATTCGTATTTAGTGACTGGGCAACTAGAGGTATTAGGATAAGTAGGGAAAGACTATTTGAACTGTATGGCCTTAAGCCATATATTAACACTGAAACTTATAATAAGTATGTTACTGCATATTCAAAAATTTTTAGAAATACTTGCAAGGCTGCTAAAGCCATGCATATTAGCAATAAGATCAAATCATCAGAAAATAAAATAAAAACGGTTTGGAAAGTTATAAACAACGAAACTGGCAGAAAAAAAAAGGTCAACACTAACTTTACATTGCAGACATCACGTGGTCCCATAAGCTCAAATCTAGAAGTAGCTGAAGAATTTGTTAATTTCTTTACTGATATACCGGTTAGGACTACGGAGGCTCTGAATTCCTCATCTGATAGTTCAATGGCTTTATTAAAGGCGAACGTTTCTGGCAGCCCGGCTGATTTTAGGTTTGAACATATAAACCCTATGACAGTTATTAAAGCTTTCCGGCAAATCAAAATTAAAGTGACCGAAGACTTATGGGGATTTTCTATTAAAGTTTGTACAGCCATAGTGGAAACTATAGCGCCATATTTGGCTTTAATTTTTAATTTGTGTGTGGATCAAGGTGTTTTTCCTGATTTGATGAAGTTCAGTAAAGTCGTACCTCTTTTTAAATCTGGGGACTGTAAAGATTCTAATAATTATAGACCAGTATCCGTGTTGCCAGTCTTTAGCAAGGTATTTGAAAAAGTAATGTTAAATCAGATGCTTAATCACTTTAACACCAACAGAATCTTACACGATCAGCAGTATGGTTTCACCAAGGGACGTTGTACAACTGACGCCGGTGTCTCCTTATTAAAGCACATTTTTACTGCGTGGGAGGAAGCCCAAGACGCCATAGGAATTTTTTGTGACCTCTCCAAAGCATTTGATTGCGTTAATCACGATACATTACTTTTGAAACTTGAACATTACGGACTAGGTAAACTTGCGCTTAGTTTGGTAAAATCTTATTTGTGTGATAGGCAACAGCAAGTTCAAATAAATGGTGTAAATTCACAGGGTTTAACAGTTAAAATGGGAGTTCCACAAGGCTCAATATTGGGTCCTTTCCTCTTTCTTGTATATATCAATGATCTACCATATTTACTTAAGAACCAACTACACAATATGGTGTTATTTGCTGATGACACTTCCCTAATTTTTAAAATAAATAGGCGAGCCCAGAATCTAGACGACGTCAATAACGCTTTGCATCAGATCCATAGTTGGTTCACAGCAAACAATTTAGTATTAAATGGAAACAAGACGAAATGCATTAGATTTGCCTTACCAAATGTTAAAAATAGTAATTATGATATAGTGTTGAATGAAGAGATACTAGAATTCGTCGATAAAACGGTTTTCCTGGGGATAACACTTGATTCAAGGCTACAATGGGGCCCTCATATCACAACTCTTGCGGGGCGATTAAGTTCTGAAAGTTGTCAAATACTTGTCAAATATTAACAAGTCATATGTATGAAAATAAGAAATATGGCTCTGTAGTGCACTAAAAAAATGATTGGGGAATGCAATAAATAATTTCGTAACACCGAATAAATAGTTTTAGATACAAAAAATGTTTCAACATCAAATTCAGTGTTTTTATGGCATTCCTACATAAAATTTCATTCAAAAATGAAAAGTTGAAGGTTGAGTTGATTAAACAAACAAAAGTTTGAAGTCTGCATCCTAAAACAGTTTTATCAATCGTCTAATTTACCCAACCCAACATTTAGATCATTCATTGATTAAGTCAAAGGCTCTCCTGTACACAGATGACATGCCTTTGGGGTGCCTTTAATCATGGGCCTTGGGTCTATACAGGTCACCGTGACCCTGTACCGTAAAGGGCAATTGAACACAGTGGATTTAAGTCAGTAAGAGTCTTACAGTCCCTTCCGTTCCACCCAGGCCGGGAGGACTCATTTGATGAAACCAACATAAAAATGGTAAACCTTTGGGGATGCGCGGGCATGCGGGCAACGAGTAATGGGCGACTCGCTGTCCGACCATGAACCATGCCCGGGTCGACGGCGCGTTGTGTTCCACGCGCGCCTCAAGGAGTGTCAGCACAATGACGGGCGGCCCTTTAGAGGGCCAAAGCCTGCTGGGGACGCGGGACTAACGAATACCGTGACTCCGGAATGTAAAGGGCTATTGAAGGATAAAATTTGGTACACAGATAGTTCATAACCTAGATTAACACATGGGATAGCTTTTATCCCGATTTTATCTTTCCGTGGGATTAATTTCGAGTCGTGGCGGGCGAAGCCGGTGGCAAGAGCTATAGTACTATAATAATGTACTGTGTTGAGAAGCTTCAGTATCTCCTACAGCCAATAACTAATATTGACAAGTTAAATGAATCGTGAAACAGCAGCACTCAAGCGCACTGGCATGGCACAAGTCAAAAGTGATGACGTCACTTGTGTCATGGGACGGTTGACGTGTCCTCTCTAAACAGCTCGCTCTTGTTAACTGGTTAACTAATTTTTTTTTTTTTTTTTTAGGTTTGTTTTTATACCCTCCTGTCCCCTCTGGGTGGGAAGGTATATTTAAATATGGATTATTACACCTCACAAAGATTTTGGTCAGTACAAATCTGACAGTCCCTCCTGCTCTGCCCTGAGTGGGAGGACTCATTTGATGATTTTAACACTCAATTTTTTTTTTACTTTTTCCTACTTTAGGATTTTTGCCTGGATCGTGGGTACGTTTAATAACATAGAAACACACATACACAAGCAACCATACCCAGAAGGACTACTTCTAGGGTATCGAACCACCACACACTGCGCAGCTGTCGACCCACTACGCTAATTGTACCGGCAAATTATTGGCGCAAGAATATAGAATATTACACAATAACGTAGTGTTTATTGCATAATAACATAGTAAATTAATTTTAGTTTTACAATGTTCGAATTTTCACTAAAATATTTCTACTACATGCATAATAATTATCATGTCAGTTGGATTTCTATAATGCCTTTGTCAAACAGACAGGCGAATGCGAAGCTTTTCCGAGGCGATACCGAACCGAAGCGAGACGTCAGTCCGATAGTTCTGTCACGCTATCGGATCGCTTTCGCTATTCTATGTGACTAGATTCAAACAATTCCATACATTACAAAAAAACTTCACGCTTCTCATTCGCCACGTCAGTCTGTTTGACAAAGGCTTAATTGTATAGGCTGTTGGTCCATTACATAGTTTTTTTTTTTGCACGTATGAATTTATTTGAGGGGTATTGTAAAATGTGTTGCAGTATTTTTTTGCGTGGTAAAATCATCAAATGAGTCCTCCCACCCAGGGCATGACAGGAAGGACTGTCACACTTGGACTGACTAAAATCCACGGTGTCCTTATTTAAACGTAATTTCCAGAACAATACTCTTGTATATTCCTATGCATTCTATTATTATGTTGACATAACTTTCTGCTTTTTGAATATCTATTTTGCTACTACAATTACCATGAAGACAATAGGCTACGAGGCAACCTTTTGAAGTGAACACTTTTTAAATTCCTAACAAAAAGATCCTTGACAACCAGTTAGTTTTATATTGGCTCCTTCCTCCATTCTTCATTTTATTGGCTTTTCCTCTATTAGCGCGGAGAGCTCTCGAACTTTCTAGTTTTTTTTTCTTTTTTAATGTCGGTTTGTCAACCCGTTTGTAGGATAGAAAATTTAATTTAGATTTTTATGACGTGATTTTTAAGCGAAAATTCATGTAGCACTTTCATTTCATTTTTGTTAATAAGGTATTTAAACTGACGCTACTGTTAGAACTGAAAATGAGATATTCGATAAACTCAAAATAAATAATAAACATCACAAATATCTCGTTTCAAGAGTGCTTTGGAAGATAAAGGTGGAATCACACAGTCTACTCGCCTCCAAAGCCGTCTTAAACCCGCTATTGACGGTCAAAATATAACTGTCTGCATCCACTAATATCGTCAAGTTTTATTTATCTCCACACGTGCACATTGTGCCTCGGAATGTCCGTCTGATTCAATCTTATTAATGGACTTGGAAACTTGCCCCACTGACTCTGAACGCTACCATTCTATTTGTCGCAAGACGAGCATCTTACAACGTATGATGAGTGATTCCATAACCTATGCGCTTGTGTTTAGGTCTATATTTGTGAGACGATGCATAGTGTTTGTTGTAGGGCTGCGACTGAATATCAAACATTTTTATCGTATTATTTAATCAGTGGAAAAAAATAGTTTCATGCTGACAGAATAACTTCAATTAAATTGGAATGGATTTCTTTCAATAACCTAGCATTACTTACGACCATATAGGTAAAATAATTATGTCGACAAAACACAATTGATGGAATTGTGTTTTTTGACATTTTATCCGTATTGATTGTCGCAGAGTAGTATTTTTGTAAATAATGTTTCGTCTCCATCTGATTTCGTACAACGCCAGTATTGAGCTCATTTGCCAGATATACAAAGGACCTTTCATCATTTACACTAAGTCAATGATAGAGCTGTGCCCGTAATTGCATATTAGTCTGAAAAGATTTGAATATCGACATGAAGAAGTTAGCAAATTCTGTGCCGCCATATTTTCCTCTATTCAGCAGCCTAGTCGTTTAGCTGCACATACGTACAGATCTTTGCAAATAAAATATTTATCTAATAGGTAGTGTGTGACAGAGATAACGCTATAAAAAGCCGAAATTTGCCGATTTTCCTTTTAGAAGTCGATGTGCATTATACTTACAACCTGCACTAGTACGTACGTGTAAATTATTCTTCACGTACGGTCTGTCGCGATTTTAGTGAGAAAAAGCAACTTAATACGCGCCGCTGACGTCAGTGTCGCAGTATGGTGCTATATGGAACACGTACGTGAGACTGACGTACGCGACTGACATCAGCGTAACAGGAATTCACGCCTTGTAGGTAGTAAACAAGCACCAACCCTACGTATAAGACGAGTCGTCCCGCCCCGCGAGACAGCATTGACTCATTGTGTCACGCAACATGTCAACAAGGCCGACCCGTTTCGCCGTTTACGATATTGCTTTTAGGTTAATTTACTTTATGATTATTCAATTCGTAAAGTTTTCACATTCGACACTATTCTTGCTTTACGTTGTTTATTGCTGTGAGGGTTGGTGGTCTTAACACTTCAGGGTGAATATTTTTTTGGGTCGCGGAACTGTCCAAACTTGACACTGGAACGTAAAGGACAATTGAGGGAACTTGGTGGAATTTGGTCATTATAAGTCTGACAGTTCCATTCGCACCACTCAGGATGGCCAGGTTCGCGGGACTAACGAGTAACCGTGGCCCCTTAACTTAAAAGGCTATGGAAGGACACCATGGAGATTTAGTCAGTACAAGTCTGACAGTCCCTCCCGCCCTGCCCTCGGTGAGAGGAGTCATTCGATGATTTTAATACGTAAAAAGTGTGGAAACTTTTATGCCTTTGTCAAACAGACAGGCGAAAGCGAAACGAGTCCAAGGCGATACCGAATCGAAGCGAGACGTCAGTCCGATAGTTCTGTCACGCTATCGGATCGCTTTCGTTTTTCAATGTGACTGGATTCAAACAATTCCATGCATTACAAATAAAAACGTCACGCTTCGCATTCGCCACGCCAGTCTGTTTGACAAAGGCATTAATGATGCACTGCGATTGTTTTTGATTTCTCTGTCTTTTCTCATCAGACTTGACGATTTTGACTTTACACTGTGTTAATTTCAACATTATTTTGTTTCAGGATGTGTCGGTAGCCGGCACCGTCCATGCATGATGGCGGCAGTGAATTCGGTAAGCTCCACAAACAAATGTGATTAAACTTATTTATTTCGTTTATTATGCTCAGTATGTATCTTTGTATATTTGACGTCCGATACTGAAATTAAATATAATTTTATACACATATCGCACTTAAAATTACCTAAATTACTAAAATATAAGGCTTAGCATTGCAATACAAAGAGGCAACGAAGCCAACATAGAAAAAGAATATAATAAAATACGTTATTTATAAGTTCAACGACATCATGACTACTCGACGTCGACGTCTCCCTAAAATTAATAAGGTTTAATGTTCAAACAGCTACACCTCAAACAATACAATACTAGTATGAGCTGATCTTTGTACGTGCGTAAAGATCACACAAAACGAGACCACGATAAACTGGTTTTGCATAGGTTGGTGTGATGGTGTAGCCGTGTGTATCAGATCCTGGGTATCATTGGGTCGACTCCCAAGTCGGACATCAATGTAATAAGTTTTTTCTATAAGGAATTTCTCAGCAGCTGTTATGGTTTGTGCCTGGTTGACGATAATAGGCTCGTCCCTATGACCTAACTGAGGGATGGTGGGGTATTAGGTACACCTCTGTCTTACCTTTCGGATATTACAGGCGAGGTATTGTGATAATCCTATAGTACCTGTGAGTTTCACTAAGGGTGAGATGTTTGAGCAATACTTAAACTATTGTTTAATTAATGTTTTAGATTTAACAAATAGTTTCCCAATTGTCTATCTTACAGATGAGTTATATGCCCTTAAGAGAGATAATATAATCTGTCAAATGCTTTTCAAGTAATGAAATACGGATTCTTTTCCAAATTAATTATAAACCTTGAACAAATGAACATCGCACACACAAATTCATTACACTGACACAATATTTCAGTATTTACAACCGACAACAAAGCCGAAACTCTAATCAACATAGCTCATAAAATTCACTCCACGGACATTGGAATACATGAATTAATAAAGCCGTGTGTTCAACATTGGACAGACAGTATACAATGAATTTGAGCACCAAGCTTTAAGCCTTTGTCAAACAGACAGGCGTGGCGAGTGCGAAGCGTGACGTTTTTATTATATATGGAATTGTTTGAATCCAGTCACATAGAAAAGCGAAAGCGATCCGATAGCGTGACAGAACTATCGGACTGACGTCTCGTATCACTTCGATATCGCTTCGGACTCGCCTGTCTGTTTGACAAAGGCATTAGGATACTTTTTAATTTTGTTATTACGTTCCTATATGATAATATAATATTCGACGTCCACGAAGACGCTAGTTTCTAACTAGTCTAGTTTGGTTTCCACTTTAAAATAAGACCTATTTCGTAATAGTATGGTTTCTAAAATAAAAGTCTAATGAAAAGGCAATAAAAGTTTAATAAATATGGTAGCAGAACATCGCTTTTGAATACTGCTTAGTGTATACATACTATGGCTCGTGACTGTAGATGTATGTGTTTGTGTATGTGTGACTGTAGATGTATGTGTTTGTGTATGTGATGTATGTGTTTTTTCTTTATGTGTTTGTCACAATAGAGATATAATATCACAGATAGTAGGTATCCATATGGCCTCCCACTCTGTACAAAATTATTGTTTACGTCTTAAAAACATGTTTTGTCCTCAGTGAGACAATAATATCATCTTGTACGAGTCTCCCTTTTTTTTAACGTGGTAAAATCATCGAATGAGTCCTCCCACCCAGGGCAGAGCGGGAGGGACTGTCAGACTCGTACTGACTAAAATCCACGGTGTCCTTCAATAGCCCTTTACGTACCGGGGTCATGTTAATTCGTACAGTCCCGCGACCGTACGTGGCTCCTTAAGTATAAATTATACGATGAGATTACTCGGTTGCTAGGAAATTGCTGCCTCACCTAGAAAACGATCCACGCCTAACCAAAGTTTTCTAATATTCATAAATACAAAGGTATATGACATCACACCTGAAGTTACTAACGAGTTCAGCATAGTTACGACTAGTAGATTCTAATAACATTTTAGTGGATTCCTGTGGTTTTGTAGGTCGGTTAGATATGGATGTTTTTCGGCCATTTCTTTTTTACAATGCGACAACATTTACAGGAAAGAAAGGTGTGATGACGCCATATTGGGGGTAAGAAGGAAAAGGAAGCTTCTACCTTGCAGGATACTGCAGAAAGATAATGATGATGATGATTCGATTTCCAGTAAGTAACTCCTAATTCTGCAACTTTTCCTAAATTGCGTTAAAGAACAAAAACCACATCCAACCTGCAAGTGATTCCGTTACACGTATCGAATCAGCTAAACAGAATAGTTCCACACCTCTCACTGTTTTATCTCCTTTTTTCCCGCCATAAGGCCCCCGTTCAGAGCTTAACAGCCGGCGATTGAGGGACGTAACTGCGAGTTGGCTCATCACTGCTCTCTCCCAGGTATAACGTGACCAGGTTAAATAGAACTTCGCGAACAATTTTTTTTATAGTTGCGAGCAGTCCATTTTATGCTGGTATGGTTATAATGGTGCCCGTGTTGGACGTTCTGCCATGGACGCCTTCCAAATCGCATCGCATTTGAATAGCGACTGCAGTTCGACGATGGTCGTTTAACTTTTATCGAACTATAACTGAACAATCTTTAACGTTTATATTTAAATTAGCCTATCTAAACGATAATGTGATGTATAAATTATTCAATGCTGATAAAAGTATATAGGTAGATTTTATTAGGAATTACTAATAGTAGATATTTCCCTCAGTAGGAATGTGTAAATATTGATTCGATTTCATTAGACATCGTTCGCTCATAAGTTATATGAGTCAATAGTTGGAAGCAAACTGTTCGCTTCGGTGAACGATACCGGCTATAGTAAGAGCTAATGATGTTTGCAACCGAATATTTATCAAGAAACTTTTCCAACATACAAAGAAACACTGATACTGAACACAAAATGAATACCTATTTTATAAGGAACATTGGCGAGCAGTCCAAGAATTTTTTGCTGGCATAATTTTCTGCGTCTTCCCATGGAAACTATGTAAATATATAGAGTTTTTAACTGCTTAACATTAAGGTTCACTATTCAAGGCAATCTAAAAAAAAAGAAAATCTATGTATGTGTCGTTGCTCTAAGACCTTAGATACACAAATTATTACGAACTGCATTAGAAAAGGTAGAAACAGTGAAAGAAATATTTTTCACAATATATCTACACTATCCAAACTAATATTATAAATGCGAAAGTAACTCTGTCTGTCTGTCTGTCTGTCTGTCTGTCTGTCTGTCTTTTCTTCACGCCTTAACTACTGAACCGATTTGTGTGAAATTTGGTACAGACATAGTTTGGAACTTGAGAAAGGACATAGGATAGTTTTTAATACAGAAAAATAAAAATAAAAAATAAAATTTATTAAATGCTCTAACGGAGTATAGATAATTCCTTAAATTATTGATAGATGGCGGTGATCGTTACACGATTTTGGTTCATGTTATTGTTTTAATTCATCGGAAAAAAGTAAATAAATAGTAAAAAGGTATGAAAAAAATAATATCAATATAATAAAACTTTTAGTACAAAGAAAATGCCCGAACAGAGTTTAGATAAATAATCCGAGTTTGACAACTCGGATACCTTATCGATAGATGGCGTTGAGATCGAAATAGGTCGCGACATGGTCGATAGATGCCGTTGGGATCGCAATAGATCGCGCTATGGTTTCGTTACACGCATTTTGTTGGGTATCAGCCGAGCGCTTCGGTACTGTCGTGGAAAAATTGTAGTGTCGGTTGTATGATAGTTTATGTGGATTGCTCCTGTTTCGTAAATTTTAAATTGGTTCCGTTGTATAATTGGTGTTCCTGTGATGCTTATGAGAAACCTAGATCCACCAAGACTATATAACGGCATACGGTTACAAATAACCTATTTAGGACGGAATGTCATTAAAGCCGTTATTATGACTGGAATGGCAAAAGGCGAAACTTTCATTATTCCCCGCATTCCCATCATTCCAACTGATTTGCCATTCCAATTCAAAAGAGTTCAGTTTCCGCTGAAAACTGCGTTTGCAATGACCATAAATAAAGCCCAAGGGCAAACGCTAAAAGTTGCGGGGGTACATCTTGAAGACTGTTTCTCCTATGGACAACTCTACGTTGCCTGCTCAAGAGTGTCGAAACCACAAAACCTTTATATTTTTGCAAAGGATGGCAAAACTAAAAACGTATACAGAAATGTCTTGGTGTTAGAAACTTACATAATCTCTAAAGCCCAAAATAATAGAAAAATTGTCAAGGGAGAAACAGCCTTTTTTTGGTTTTGAACTGAAATGTCAAATCAGTAGAATGATGGGAAAATAAGGGAAAAATAACATTTTCACCTTTTTCGATCGGCATAACGGCTTTAATGCCCTAAGGGAGTATACATCTCTTAAATTCAAACGCAGAGCTCATTATGTTGATTTTTGAAGAGTTCCCTAGAATATCTTCCACATTTCATTTTTGAAGAGATCCCGCGAGATCGGGAACTATTTGGGTAAAACCAAAAATCTGCTGGAAGTCACTATTCCACGCGAACGAAGTCGCGGGCAAAAGCTAGTTGTCAAAAATATTTCTTTCACTGTTTCTACCTTTTCTAATGCAGTTTAACCTTCACTTTCTCGATAAACATTACCTATTACTAAACAACTCAACAATATAAACGTATCTTTCAACAATGCAGAAAGTCATTGCCCTATTTTCAAATTGTCTTATAACCGTAAACATTAAGAGGTGATGCCCAGCACCAGAAACACGTTTATGGACGGTAACAGAACATCATAAGAACGTCTGCCAAACGACGGTAGTTACACACCTTTAGTTCCAGTTCAAACTCAAACAATATCTTGAAATCAATTTGTTCGTTATACTTCAGTCATTTTCTGGCTGTAAGGAGCAAATAAAACGGTGCATTAATGACAACACTGGAAGAGGCACTTCATTTTAGAATATAAATTTGAAGTTAGTCTATCGTGTAGTCCATTTACGTTTTATGCTCTTACAATGTTCCTTCACCATTCACAACATCAAAAAGTGAAAGAAATGAAGAAAAAGTAAAGGCGCCGCGTATTAGGTACTTTATTAGTTGTTTGTGTTTGTATGTTTTTATGTTCTTAAAGGCAGCCACGACACATGAGAAATTACTAGTGTAGTAAAACTGAAAAACATGATAAATAATAATAGTTATGTAATAGTAACAAAAACGTCAAAAACTCGCCCGCGTCGCTGTCTATGGGAGAAATGCCCAGAAAGCTGGCGGGACTGTCATATTGAATGACATTCTTTGTCCAAAAAGAGTTCAGTACTCTAGTCACGCAATTTTTCCATTGCTGGGACAGAAGGACAGAAGCCTCCTGTGGGAGAGAGTGGGCTGCAATCCATCACGCAGAACGGATTGCTAGATGTGACGTGTCTTCGCATTTTTGATTCTAGGCAATGCCGGTTTCATCACGAGGTTTTTATTCACCGTTTTGGGAGCAGTGGTGGCGAAATGAATTCTTTGGCTGTCACTACTAAGACATCACTGTTCTCTCCTATGTCATGTGGAGCGTCCACCTTCTTTGTCTCTGGGGGTCTACTTTCTAAGTCCGTTACCGAAGACACGTACACAGATACGGATGTGCGAACGTAACTAACGTCAAAATCAAATTTGCGGACGAACAATACTTAGAACCGCGCCTCTACTGGAGTCCTTTTGACACGGCGATCGCTAGAATCTATGTCATTACATAAAATTGCATTAAAAAATGTAGTACCACGAATTTTTCGCAGATCATGAGTAGCGGCGCGGACTCTAAGAAACTATCTGTCAAATCGTAATATCACTAATTCTTAGTTTAGGTTCGTTGTCAAAACGCCCGTAAATAAGGCCGAATCCACGGGTTTTGTGCTAAGAGATTAGACCCCCAGATCCAAAGCTTTCCCCCCTTTTTGATCTACAGACAGCTAGAAGATATCTAATATTTCACATTTGCTTTGAGTTTTCCAAGAACAATAAGACAAAAGACACAGTTCCAGAACACGGAATGCTCGCAAATGCTTCAGATTCAATTGTCAATCCTACAGTTGTATTCATGTGGCCGTAAAGAGATCTGTGGCAACGAAACTTCGCTAAGACTTTAGTACTGGATCACCGCCGTCGTATAAATCCGTCTTTCGTTATTACCCTACTAGTCGGTTACATGAAACTGCAATTGAGTATGAAAGAGACAAAGTATAGACTGCAGTGAATATGTAAGAGTAGAATGTGCTTTCCCAAGGTACCACAAGTATAAGAAATATCTTATCCATTGGCTCTATCGGTCACACATTGAAAGAAAATAATCCGAAGGTCTTAATGGAGTTTGTCTTAAAATTTTAGGTACCTGTAAATTTGTGGCAATAATTCATTTTATTCTTTAGAGACTACGGTGACCGTTTCGAGTTTCTTTAAGACGTTAAGAATAGATACAGTAGAATTAAAAAAAAAACCTTATCGCGCATTACTGCGATGATAACTAGTAAGTCTACTAAGTATCGAATGAAAAATCATAAAGGAGTTATTATTTTTACAATATTCCTACTTAAGGCGACTTAGAAACAGCTCTCACATCATTGACAAGGCTGTTAACCCAAAAATTCACTGGTTCATGTCTTAAACCATCTGTTTCCACTCGGTATGCCCGAGCCCCGGCCTATACGAGTGTTCAACGTATTACGAACCATTTAATTTTATCGAATGCAATGTAATACAGATTGTTATGAATCAGCTGGGAGTCAATATACCGGCAAGCATATGGAACACATAACGCACGTGTCAGCTCAATTTTATTTTTTACTCGGCCGTATGTTTTTGTATTTGATTTATGCTGGCTTTAGTGTCAGTAGGTCACGCATTAAACAAGTGTCAGGTTACTTTTTAAATCTCCACCCCTTAACGCTTAAACTAAAGTATTTCTGAACGATATGTTCAACGATATACATACCAGCACATACACCATCCCATACCCATTCTGTAAAATTCCCAATTGAATATAAACTTTGTGCTTTTGTGATTAAGTTGATAGTCGTTTAAAGTTTGGTACATTGGTGTAGGTTGTGGTAGGTGTTCTATACTCGTACGTTACAGTTGATATTTAGATTTTTATTTCCGATCCATTTTTAAACTGATGATAACCGTCCGTTAACGTGTGGTTTTTTTTTTTTTTTTTTCGTGGTAAAATCATCAAATGAGTCCTCCCACCCAGGGCAGGGCGGAAGGGACTGTCAGACTTGTACTGACTAAAATCCACGGTGTCCTTCAATAGCCCTTTACGTACTAGGGTCACGGTAATCCCTTGGTCCCGCGACCCCAGCAGGCTTTGGCCCTCTACAGGCCCCGTCATTATGCTGACACTCTTTGAGGCGCGCGTGGAACACAACGCGCCGTCGACCCGGGCATGGTCCATGGTCGGACAGCGAGTCGCCCATTACTCGCTGCCCGCATGCCCGCGCCTACGGTGGCCGGAGGTCGTCCTGCGACGTCCGACGCCGTGGGCGTCTACCACTGCGGCTGGGATGGAGGGAGGACGCTGTCCTCTCCCTCAGGCGGCCCGCCTCCTCCTTCACGAGCATCACTGCTTCGCAGAAGGAGGCGACCGCTTCCCACTCCGTCTCGCCCCGCAGCATGGCCTCGACCAATGCCGGGCGCGAGAGGTCTCCGCCTATCGCCGTCGTGAGGACACGGCGGTGCTCTGCCCAAGCGGGGCAGTCCTGCACCGTATGCTCCACCGTGTCCTCCGAACGATCCTCGCAGTGGTGACACCCAGGCGTTTCTTCCCTCCCTATCAGACACAGGAACCTCCCGAAACTTCCGTGTTCGGTGAGGACCTGCGTCATGCGGTAGGTCAGGACGCCGTGACGCCTATCCAGCCACTCCTCAAAGAGGGGTCTTACCGCCGCGATTGCGGCGTGCCCACGCGTTAACGTGTGGTGGAAGAATTTATAGCTGATTATTCATAGCAGTGATTTATTCTTAGCTTTGTTTGATACATGTTTGAGTAAACAAAGTTTTGATTACGGAGGTCGTCATGGAAACGTTAGAACTTGTGATTGTTCACGTATTGTGTTATTTTCTGGCGATTTATTTATTTATGAAAGGTCCTAGCAAAGGTTTGTATCACATTTATCATAACAAGCTGTCAAACTCCACACCTGGTTCACACCAGTTCAGAATAATATTAATGTTTAAATTACGTAAACACCGAAAAAATATTAAAAAAACAAGTGCCTTCTTTCTTTCTATTGTTGGAACCTTATTTAGTATTGTGCATTGTTCGCGTTTGTAAATTAAATAACTTGTTGAATGCTCAAAGAAAAAAAACTCAACGCGACTTAAATTAAAATGTTTCAAATTTACAAACTCAACAAAGTAAAATAATATCAACAATAAAATTACCTTCAAAACTACACAGCGACCAAAGCCTTTCCTTATTTTCTACTTCGTTCAGAAAGAATACAATGAAAACAACGAACGAAATAGACAGAAACAATGAAGAAAATATCACTCTGTATCTAAAAGAGAGGAACTTTGTTTATATCCTTTTTCGAGACTAAAGAATAAGAAAATAGCATAAAACATCCTGTAGGTACGTACTTAAGATAATGTTTTACAACTTATCAGTTAAATCAAACAACGTTTCGCCATTTAAAAGGCATAAAAAAGGAAAAAGGGGCCAAGTTTTTCGGAGTTTCTACGTTTGGCCCGGATCGAACTGGATTAGGCTAATGAGCGCCGGATTCCCTCCATAAAATATACAAGACATGTCCTGAGCTTTATATCGGCAAATATTTAATGAAAATGGAATCAAGGGTTCCAGTCTGTTTATTTTTGGAATGGATTAAAAGTTCATTTGTTTCATGTTTATCGAATCCTCACATTAGAAACACATGACTATCGTGAAAGAGGTTTTACACCACCGTCTCGATGAAGGCGAAAACAAATCTTATTTTTAATTGTTTTAAAGACGCTTGTGTGTCTCAATCACTTAAGCCTTTATGAAACAGTCTGGCGTGGCGAATGCGAAGCGTGACGATTTTATTTGTAATGTATGGAATTGTTTGAATCCAGTCACATAGAAACGCGAAAACGATCCGATAGCGTGACAGAACTATCGTACTGTTCCCAAAATGTATAACTCTTTAAAAAATTTGATCCCATTTCCAATTTATAAGTAATACTCGGACAAACGTGCACAATGCAGATATACACATCGACAACCTTGTTTTTAAAATCGGTGAAAAAGTGTCTAAAAAGTTCTCAAATCATTGTGTAAAAATAACAGGAAAGATGAATTCGTCACAAAATTAGTCACTTCAGTATTATAACGTACACAATAAACAGTTCGTTGTAACCTAATAAAGCGTTTAGTGGCAATTCGCGCGACGTTCGAGCCTCCCAAAATAACCGTGTAAAGCGTAACATCCCTATTTTGAAGGAATATTGCTCACATGATAATAAAACGAATGTCAATACCATTTGGTTCCGTAGCTTTTTATTTTTTTTTGCTTGGTAAAATCATCAAATGAGTCCTCCCACCCAGGGCAGGGCGGCAGGGACTGTCAGACTTGTACTGACTAAAATCCACGGTGTCCTTCACTAGCCCTTTACGTACCGGGGTCACGGTAATTCGTAAATCCCGCGACCCCGGCAGGTGGTTCCGTAGCTGAGAATTTTTTAATATTTTTTATTGAATTCTGCGAGTGCATTGAGTTCATATGATTACCTAAATGAAAATATTATGAAAGCCCCTAAAATGTTTATCGTCTGGTAGATAACGTTTTAGTAAGTGATTGATTCATTTTAGAGCCTTGTAGGCTATCAAATTTTATATTCTCAATAATCTTAGTGCCTTGAAACTATTCGAGGGTGAAATAATTGTTCTAATAACATTGAGCTTGTAGTTGTTACTGAACATTACTTATTGTAAATCCACTAACTTTTGAACTACATATTATTTTTGTGTATCTTGGCAACTTCATGTTTGTAGATTATACTTGTAAATATGAACTTATTTTACTACTAGCTGCAATGCCAGTTAAATTATGTAGATTTTTTCGGCCAGAATCCATATATCTGTAACTGTTCTCAAAGAAAAAAAAACATTTTCCAACAAATAAAATCTTAAACAAACTCGTTTCCCTAACTCAAAATAAAAAGCCATTAAAATTCTTCTTTCGGCCCAGTAAAACGAGGAAACGAATGAGTGGAGTCTTATATTCTAGTGCAAAAGGCTCCAATGTTGTAGCACTGGAGCCTTTTGTAACGGGTAATAAAGGGCATTCTAGGGCTCAAGTGGACCCAACGGAAATTTAATCTGACGGAGGACCCTTTTGTTTCAAGAAATTCTGTCCTTAGATAAATGTCGGTGGAGTAGGCACAGCAACGAATGAATATTTCAATTTAATTAAAAATACGAGCTGAAAATGTTGTTCTCTCCCGATTGCCCGTTTAGAGGACGCTCTTATCAAATCTTAATGACCCTCCAGTGTTTTGTTTTGATTTGAGTAATGACTTGAATTTGTACCGGTGGGTTTTTAACTGGCTCAAAAAAATGAGTCACTATTTTTGGGTATTTAATTTCATTAATTATCTTTAAACGCAATAACGCATGCAACGCGCATCGTAAAGATGATTTTTGAGGAATGAAAAATCCCACCTGCAACTGAATTTTTCATTCCCCAAAAATCATATTTAATTACAATTTATTTAATAGTTCAGTTCAGATGGTTTGATTTTGAGTTTAGTTTATATCACCTTAAAAAAATCCCTTTTAGGTAGAATCACCTCAATTTCCTGGCTAATTTAATTAATCATCGTAATAAAGGAAAACTAATAAACATCAATGCCTACGCAACTAATTACAAAATTTTGTTTGCTTGGAATGAAGACAAACCATGAACAAAGGTGACCTTTATCTTTACTAATTGGATTTATTTTTAGTATGATGAGTACTTATTAATTAAGTAACTTATATTGAATGCGGGCAGTGAAAGTAGCTTTAATAGGGATGTACAATGTGAATTTTTCTTTCCATAGAAAATTTTCGTCATCATAATCTTAAATTCAAAATGTCATTTACGGGATATCTTCCTTGATTCAATGTTTCTTTGAGTTCCCGATATTTCGACGCTTTTACAAGCACCATAATCACGGGTTGACATCACTGTTTTTTTTTTAAACGTTGCCCCACATTAGGAATTTCTCCTGTGTCGTGGGTGCGTTTACAAACATAGAAACCCACACACACATCAAATATTTCTTACTCCAAATATTTTATTTTTTGTAGATATATAAAGTGTCGTATTTTCCTAACTCTGACAGTGGCTTTTGAACCGTTAGCTAGGGAGGTACTGTTACCTACATAAAACAGTACAGATCTCTACGTTTCCTGTTCTCAGCGAGGTTTAATTTACATTTTCTCTTGTTTAAGCTAGTAATGACAGCCGGGTTCAACTGCTTACTTCTCAACGAGTTCTGAAAGGAATCCGTACCTCTTGTAGGTAGCGTAGACTCTGAGGATGATTCATAATGGTGGATGGATGGTGTTGTAGAATAATACTGGTATTGAATATGATTTAACATGGTTTTTAACATGATTAGTATAGCAGTTTTTTTTTTTTCAATATTTACGTTCAAGTCCGAGTTCATCAACAAGAGACGGCATTGTATTTTAAATTGGTAAAGAAAATGTGGAATATGCAGTGGAAATAAAAATAGGTATATTAGAAAAAAAATACTAGACTACTTTAGTCGTTTATGTATATCTTTCACTGTTGTATTTTGATATATTGCAAGCTTCTTTTAGCATTATTAAATCAATGTTAAATCAATTGTATGGTATTAAGCATAATTAAATCAATTGTATGGTAAAAAATGTCTACTAGTAAAGTAAGTTAACCTCAGATGAAATATTTTATACTAGACTAGCTGTACCCTGCCCCGCTTCGCTGTGGCACAATAACTTTTTAAAATAAACAAAAAATAGATAAAAAGAATCCTTGATTCGGATTATATATCATGCTAAAATTTCTTCTCATGTGACTGCATCATTACGACTGCGGTTGTCAGCGAGTGTTATCCTCGCTTCCGGTAGATAGCGCGGTCAATGGTACAGAGCTGATCTTTAAAAAAAACTGTTTTTTCGCGATAAAAACAATCCTTGATGAGGATTATATATCATGCTAAAGTTTCAGCTCAATCAGTGCAGTACTTTTTGAGTTTTTAAAGCATACACAAACCAACATAAAATTTTTATATATATAGATAGAGATATACAGATTTTACAATATCAATTCAACCAAAAAGTCTCCCTTCATCTCCAACCAAAATATTTAGTCTGAAAATGAAATATGGGACATTTATCTCATGTTCACGATAGCGGCAGGAGCCTCAGAGCTGCAGATAATGAGTCGGGGCTGCCCCCATGGGCATAAAACTGACGCATAGACCACTGTGGGCGGAGCTTACGAGATATCTCTTGACGCAGCGACTTATTTGTGAGACCGATGTCTGAAGCCGATTAATAAGATGGTATTTTGTAGAATCTAGAATAACCAATTTATAACAATGACTATTTTGGATCAACTTACAGGAAGGTTTCACGTTTAGAGATGGCAATTGTATACAAAGTGTACTTCGGAACAACTCATTAATGTAAATTTTGCTTAGTTAGATCAAACATTACAATTTTATTTAAACTCTCTACGTAAAACAATGTTAAATAATGACGTAGGCTGACGATTGTAACTGCAAGTGCGCAAAACGTATTGACTGTCAACGCCTTAACAAACTTAGAACAAACCTATTATGTATGTATGCGAATCTAAAATAGACATGAAAACTATTTCAAGGGCCTCTAACCCGAGTGGGTGACGGGTCCTTTCTACCCTTTTAGCGAGTGAGTGGATCACAATCGCTGAGTTGACTTCAACCCTCCGCCGCCGGCCACCCGACCGACTTGGAAACACGCCAACAATCTGTTTACTCAACTTTAATTGAGATTATCCTGTTCCAAAATAATTTTAAATAGCCAAACGTTGATTACAGAAGCAATTCAAAATATTCTGATTGCTTAATCACGAATCTTGTCCAAACAGAATTTCATCAGCCATCCAAATATTTATGAAATTGCTAGTTAATATAATTATATTTTCCATTTCCGATGACGCAAACGCTAAATGCATCAGAACGTCACACGTGAAGCGGCCGAATGTCTCAAATGACAAGTACACATCACTCACGCGGACAGAAATAACTGACGGTTGAGTAACCACTTCAGAAAAAAATAGATCTTAATTTTCTCTATAATGTTAGCTTTACTCCGCTATCAAAGCCGTATTGAACATAAAATTTTAACGACGCCGCAAAACGGGCGGCGGTAGCGAAGTGAGTGCGGCGCTCCACCGCTTTATAGCAAATTGGAGTCATAGCGGGTTGACACCGAGACGGCATGGCATTGTCCCATGTGACGCGATACAACTAGACCCAACGGGCCATGTCGAGCTGCATTGAGATGAGGCGGCCATCGGACAGGTTGGATTCGAGCCAGCGATGTGTCCCGCCACTCGCGTGCTACGGGATAACAGGATATCTAGCTTATGTAGGGATTATTCAGACAACTAGGTCGCAATCTCGTTTGTCGAGCGAATTTTCAATGGGATTTAATGTTGTTGATATAAGTTTAAACTTGTCGAGTATAATCGTTGTTGGCATTTCGACGTTCTGCTAAAAGTTATTGTTCCACGAATATCGAGTATAAGGAGTTTGATTGGGAAATAGCGATATCTATGTTCATAATCTTTTTCTTACTCCACTGACCTGAATTCTGGATTCCCATGCTGTAGCATTACGTGCACGATTAGTCAGTCTCCTGTGTTGTATGAATCCAGTTTCAGTAGAGTGAGTCAATCCTAAATAGATTCCGTATATCCAAAATAACTCGCTGGTTTATTTTTAAATCAGCAGGTGAAAAATTAACATTTAACAGTTGAATAGTTATGTCTTTTTTACTATTTTGTCCGTAACTTATATTTTTTTTATCCAGAAAATAAACTAACGTGAAATTTCGTCTCTATGAAACGATTGAGCTTAAATTATGTCATTAGGACACTGAAAATTCACCTTTTATCGGGCAAATAGCGTCAGCGTTGTACAATGAATGATCTCCATTTGTCCATAGGTAGCACACATATTATCGCGGTGCCTATCTCAGTAGCCTGGTTTACCGTTTTTGCTAAACTCAGCGATTTGATCAAACGTGTCCATTTAGCATGTTAAATTTCCAATTATGTGCGTATTTCTGTCTTAATAAGGCGTAGGCTAATATTATTACAAAAAAAACAGCTTCACCCACATGGGTCCTCGCATTCACAATGAACAGAAATGCTCATCTCTGCATCATACTATAACGACAGTGTTTTAACTACACTATTATGTAGACTACTGGCAGGGAACTATCACACTCTTGTCTTCTATTTTTGGGACTGTTACGAACGGAAGAAGAAAAAAACTGTCTCATTTACTTTATTCATCAAAAGTTTCACAAACATCATTATTACCTAAAGACATTGTTGAATGTGGACTGTTCAAGAGAGTAAGAACAAAGAAATTTATTTGAACTTGTTGATGAACATGTCAATGATCTGCTTGGCGGCGCGCGGCTTGTCTGCGGGCACCATGTGTCCCGCGCCGCGCACCATCACGTCCATGAAGTTTCCGCTCGCTTTCACGAAACTGGAATTTAACATCAATGTTAGCAAGAATACTTCAAAAGATTTACCTTTACATTCGCAATTTCTCATCAAAAAGTTTAAATATGATGTAATATAACCCTGAGGATTTATCTGTTTAAAAAATTGTTTCCTTGAGACCTGAGGAGTTCAAATCAATAAAATCACTACTCACGAATTTAGTGTTTTGTCTTCTGCATCGTAGAGAGGAACTCTTTCAGCGTCCCGGTACGCCTGCGCACCGGACCAATTGAGACTTCTGTGCGTGTGGACCGACAGCGCGTACGCAACGATCACATCTAGTTGCCCACTAAGAAAAAGAGCAAGAGTAGGTTGTAAACGACTCATTACAACGTTAAAATGTGTTTCATTGCATCATTCTCTATATTATACACAAAACATGGGGAAAAAGGTGCATGCAGCTTCACTTACTTGTAGCACATAACTCCGTAATGTTCCAACAACTCCTCTAGCCAAGGTTTGACGGTATCAAAGATCTCATTTTCTAGATGTGAATAAACATCGTCATTAAAATCGACGTAATGCATTTTCTTGGCGTGAAGAGCACTTTGTACATCTGCTCTATTCAAGAAGGTTCTGAATGATGAATCACGTTTATCGAAGGTTTCTCTTAAATAATTGTAGCTATTGACAGGCGCGAAACTACTGAACTTTGCAGAAGCTTTATAGGCAGCCTAAAACAAAATTATGCCAGTCGAATTACTCCTTTAATTAAAAAAAATACGAGTATCATCTTGAATTTCGACTGTTTAATATTTCGACCCTGTCCAAATAGCAAAAACAATAGTTCGACGACTCATTGTTTCGAACTCTTTTGACATGCGCTTATCCGACGGATCTTTATTTTAACTGAACATACCTTCGACATAAGTACTTAATAAAACAATTCTTATAAAATAAAAATAACTTCGCTCAGGATTAGACGTGGGCCATCCTATCGTCATAAACTGCATGATTATCGGGAATACGTTCTTATGTAAATTGCCATCTTTGATCTTGCTCACATACAAACCTGTTTATAAGCTTCATAGTTGCCTTGATACCAATAATTTCTTGCCATTTCTTCCAAATTGTGAACTATTTCTGCTTGTTCAGGGTCTAAGAGCCCCACTTGTAATCCAAATTCGGCGTCACGCAGTAGTGTCGGTGGATCTGTCCAGCCATCTCCTATCGCTAGTCCCTGTATAGAGTCAAATAGTTTTAGTGAATTACAACTTTATGAATTGGCACTTACATGTTAAAGTTGAACTAACCTTTAAATTGATTGGCATTGATTTATTTTGATTATTATGTATGTAGTGCCCAAACGCCGGAATGTATTTTCCAGCGTATGACTCGCCAGTGAGGAATAAAGGTGCCTTTCTCAACTCTGGGAATACTTGGAGAAACTGCTGAATAAGACTGAGGAGACACGCGCCAACCTGCAAAAGTAAACGGTATGAAACTCGACAGTCACAGCAGAAATGTTCTAAGAAACAGTTCCGAATTATTCCATAAGCAAATTAAGCAATTACTTAGTCTCAAGGAGCACCATAAACCATGCTGAAAATATATATCATAACACCCGAAACCTATAAAGGAACCAAACCTATCCGAGACAGAATGCTTAAATTTTCTAGCTCACTTCACTCGCTATTGCAACATGGGCTTAGTTAGTTTTATATATCTTTATTGAGTTTAACTTAATCCCTTTTTGGTCTGTATAAAAGAGAATGAAACCCTATTTATTATTTTTGGAAAGTTGAAAAAAAATTCGAGCTCGCTGCGCTCGCTCTTGCACTCAATTACTTGTGTAAAAGTGTTTGCTTTACCTTCTAAACGAATTACTTCACTACATAACACATATCAAGTAGTCAATATATAAGTATGTTTATTAGCTGTCTAGTACCCATAACACAAGCTCTGCTTAGCTTGGGACTAGATGGCGTTGTGTGATAGTTGTGGAATATTTATATTTATTTAATCCGGCACTGCTGAGAAATAGTTCCCTAAGATACTGATAATAACTTAATACCTCATCCTCATTGGTGGCGTATTCTCCTCCCTCAGTAAAACTGAATCCTGTTCCGACTGGATTGTCTATGAAGAGAAGCGAGTAGTTGGATCCCCACGTAATAGGCATTTTCTCCACTAAAAGATAGTTAAACATATTTTAAGAACTTCGTCCAAATATTCTATTGGAAATACCAGTTAGGAAGTTTACCTGTATCATCAACAATCCTAATCGGCCCAATTTCATCAAATAATCCAAATAATGATGAACCTCCTGGCCCTCCTTGCAACCAGATAATCAACGGCGTACTCTCTAGATCAACTCCTTGGGCAGGGAAATACCAGAAGAATAGGTTCCATTTTCCAGTTTTATTAACAGTGAAGTACGCGGCGTGACTGTTTACGCCAGCGAACAGGCTCGGCTCCACTGCGGATAGTTGTTTTGCTTTTTCCGTTTCTCCATTTTCGATGAGGGGTGTTAGAATAAGAGGACCATCATCTTTGTCTGCTGGTGTCACGACTGCACCAAAAGCAGTTGCACTGAAATAAGACTTAAGGTCATAGTTTTATTTAATAAAAAAACTGATTTCAACAATAAAATAAAATTACTTGCCAAAAGAACGCGATAAAATAGACTTCGCCGATCATAATATCAAACTGTCATGTACTCGTAGATTGATGTGTGGTGATATTTAAAGCAACACCAAGACATTTAAAGAATGTGAAAGAAATTAAATATTAAAAGAATGTTATCATTGCAAATACCCTTTTTTATCACTACATAATATTATACGATAAATTCTCCCGCCGTGTCTGTTTGTCTCAACAAAATAATCCAAACTAATCTTCTTAATATATATAAATCTCGTGTCACAATGTTTGTCCTCAATGGACTCCTAAACCACTTAACCGATTATAATAAAATTCGCACACCATGTGCAGTTCGATCCAACTTGAGAGATAGGATAGTTTAAATCTCAAATATGTGCTATGATAACAAGTTTTTCTGATTTTTTTTCTTATACTTAAACGATTAAATTAGTATTTCAATTCTTATTGAAATTATTATTTAAACTCTATAATTTAAATATGTACATGTCAGTATTATAACATAATTATAAAAGTTAATTAGAATGATTTTAAATTTTTTTTTCTCATATTTCTCCCACAGCAACGCGTGGCCGGGTCAGCTAGTATATATATATATATTTTTTTTTTAATAGCCTAACTGAACCGATTTGTGTGAAATTTGGTACAGACATAGTTTGGAACTTGAGAAAGGACATAGGATAGTTTTTATTACAAAAAATAAAAAAATAAAAAATCTGCCGGAAGTCACTATTCCACGCGAACGAAGTCGCGGGCAAAAGCTAGTCTTAAATAAATCTGAAATATTACCGTAGGAATTTCCATATGGGCACGCAGCAATCGCGGCTGTAAACAGGGATCAGTTTGAAGAGTGACTGGAGAGGCGCAACGGCGTCCTCACCTACCCCCTGACGCAGGTTCTAACAGGACACGGGTGTTTCGGAAGGTTCCTGTGTGCGTGTGTCACTGTGTTATGCGGGAAGAAACGCCTGGGTGTCACCGTTGCGAGGGTCTCCCGGAGAACACGGTGAGCATACGGTATACGACTGGCAGACCACCGCCGACAGAGACCTCTCGGACAGAGCACCGCCGTGTCATTATGGACGCCATTGGCAGCCTTTCGCGCCCGTCGTTGGTCGATGCCATGCTGCGGGTCGAGACGGAAAGGCAACAGTCGCCTATCGCAGTAAAGCGAATAAATTAGGGAATTCGTGAAAATAGAGAACAAAAGAGGCGTCATAATAACACCTTGAGGAACACCAATTTCTATGACAAAGCATTTTTAAGAATCTCCAGTATTAGTGGACTACGCACGGTACTTAAGTTATAAAACATTAAGACTATTTCAGTGCTTCAAAAAAGACATTAAAAAAGAACAAAACAGCTAAGAGGCTATCCTGACTCACGGTATAAAAAGCATTCGATAGATCAATAACTTTGGTACCAGTCCTCTTTTTTTATTTATCATCAGTCTTTCGTAACTATATTTGAAAGCCATTATAGGAAATAAATAAAATGCGAATCATGATATATATGTACTTTAATAATGCTTAACAAACTTTAGTGGTTTCTGAACAAGTAATTGTTGTAGTAATTGATGAAGTTAAGAATCAGAAGAAATTAATTTTCTACCAATTTGTATCTATCTAAACTTGTTGATAAATATGTCGATGATCTGCTTTGCGGCGCGCGGTTTGTATGCGGGCACCGAGTGTCCTGCGCCACGCACCAAAACGTCCATAAATTTGCCGCTCGCCTTAATAAATCTGGAATGATTAAATATTTAAATCATTATAATTATCAACCTTGAAAAGCTTTAAATTACAAACGTGGGTAACTTCGTAGCACTTAAGACTTTACGAATGCGAAGCGTGTCGTTTTTAATTGTAATGTATGGAATTGTTTGAATCCAGTCACATAGAAACGCGAAGGCGATCCGATAGCGTGACAGAACTATCGGACTGTGTCTCGCTTCGGTTCGGTATCGATTCGGAAACGCTTCGCTTTCGCCGGTCTATTTGACAAAGGCATTAACTATAACAGGAAAGTGCCGAGGCCCAGTGCTATCGACTTCAAGGCACTTTGTGTAATTTATTTCATCACCTCTACTCTCAAAACGAAAAAGGAAAACATCCTGAAGACACTGGCATGTCTTAGAGGACATGTGACATCTACCAACCCACCCTGGGCTCGCTTAGTGTATTCACTATGTCACAGAGACGAGGTATGTGTTCGCAGTGGAAACATGAAAACAACCCAAGAAAAAGGTTGGGCAGCTGACTTTTCGTCGAAGCCATATGTGGAACAAACTATAAGATTTCAACTCACGAATTTAGTGTCTTTGTTTCTGCATCGTAAAGAGGAAATCTTTCAGCGTCCCGGTACGCCTGCGCGCCGGACCAGTTGAGACTTCTGTACGTGTGGACCGACAGCGCGTACGCAACGATCACATCTAGTTGCCCACTAGGAAAAGAAAAAATAAATAACATAGTGCTTCATAAATATGTTGAAAACGAACTCGTATGGCTTACATTAAATATTTTTAATCTGAAAAGGTTTCTGACACTATCACAGTATCATTATAACTTTAAACAGAATATGAATCATAATACGATAAATCCATTTCGTGATGATGAAAATATCAGAAAGTATAATTATATAAAAGTCTATTATAAATATTTGATAATATCTCTTTTTAAATCTGATGATACTACTTATTATGCGACCACGATAACACGGAACACGACAATAACCTCCGTCTTGCAACTGTCATTTAAAAATTAAGTAAAACAAAAAAAAAGTGTTAATAAATTTTGAAGAATATCTTTTTGTTGTTATTTTCATATGATTTATTGGTCATTTTAGAGCGTATTAGTGATTTTTTCAAACACTTGTATAATATGCCTAACCTTATCGTGACCGCATAGTTCATTATTATTTAGATTTTAATGCGAACTTAAAGAAACAGGTATTACCTGTAACACATGACTCCATAGTGCTCCAACAACTCCTATAACCAATGTTTGGTCCGGAAGACATCATGAAATTGATTGTATACATAGTAATTCAAAGCTTTATATTTCATTTGCTTTACGTGAAGGGCCCTTTGCACATCAACTCTGTTCAAGAAGATGGTGAATGATCCTTCAAGATCCACGTTATTAGAACTTTGTTCGCGCAAATAATTATAGAAATTGACAGGCGCAAATCCATCGAATATTGTGTTGGCAGTATTAGCAGCCTTAAAGAAAAAAGAAATTCATTCAACATAGATAAAGATAACATACAAGTCATGATAGCTCAGAGGTTAACTCCTCACCCCTTATGCACGAGAGTTCGAACCTGGGCAATTACCAGCGTATCTATTTCAATGCATGTACTTTCTAAGTTTATTGGACTACTATTGACATTGATTAAGGAAACCTGAATTTTCATGTATAAGTTTCAGCCACATCTGAGACACAAGTCTTTTTTTTTTCGAACTGTATTTGACTTTTAAGTGCAGTGCAATTTACCTTTTTGTTCCAACTCAGCGCTTTTTTAACGCCCGATAAAATCGCTCGTGCGAATGGGGGTTTACCGGTGGGCACAGAGGCTAAAAGCGATATTAGCTGAAGTGCACGAAGAACATTAATTGTGCCCCACACTATTTCGGTGCTACTGTGCCATAATTTTATCATCTTTGTTCTACGTGCGTACCTACCTGATAATAGGCGGAGTAGTTGCCTTTATTCCAATACTGTCTTGCCTTTTCTTCCCAGTAGTGAACTTTTTGTGCTTGTTCAGGGTCCAAAAGTCCCATTTGTAGTCCCCACTCTGATTGGTGCAGTAATGTCGGTGGGTCTATCCATCCGTTCCCAATCGCTAGACCCTGCAAAGAGTTTACTGATTTAATAGATTAAACTTTTAAAAATGGATATCAATTTATGATTTTATCTAACCTTCAAGTTTATTGGCATTGATTTTATTTGATATTTATGTATGTAATGTCCAAACGCCGGAATGTATTTTCCAGCGTATGACTCGCCAGTAAGGAATAAAGGTGATTTTCTCAATTCTGGGAATACTTGCAGAAACTGCTGAATGAGATTAAATGAATAACATAAAACTGGGCACACTATACCATCAAATAATCTATAACAGCATATTTATTGATTACCTCATCATCAGTAAAACTGAATCCAGTTCCAACTGGATTGTCTATGAAGAGAAGCCCACGTAATAGGCATTTTTTCAGCTGAAAAGAAATTGTTTATTTAACTGTGATCAAATCAGCGTACTACCATAAAGAAATATCATAGCTAGTGTTTCGGAACTGTCTAAGGAAGATGGATACTTCGGCCCTGAAACGCAAAGAGCAACCGAAGGAACTGAGTGGATTTTTAGTCAGTAAGAGTCTTTCAGGGGAATAGTTGGATAAGAGAAGCAAAGAACCGAGAGATATGGCATAAAAAGGGAGAGGCCTATACCCAGCAGTGGGTGATCCCGGGCTGATATGATGATGATAATGAAGAGTCTGACATCCCTACCGCTCCACCCAGGGGAGGTGAGGAGGGATTTGTCCTGGGTGGGAATCGAACCCACGACCTCCGGCATAGCAGTCAGGGTCACTAACCACTAGACCAACAGGCCTGTCAAAGTCTGAAGTATCCAGAATGACTGTGGATGCCAGCGAATAGTCTCGGGTCCACTGCTGATAGTACTTTTTAACCGACTTCAAAAAAAGGAGGAGGTTATCAATTCGACTGTATTTTTTTTTTTTATGTTTGTTACCGCCCTACGACCGACTAGGTGAACCGATTTTCAAAATTCTTTTTTTGTTTGAAAGCTGGTGCTTCCCGTGTGGTCCCATTGTCACCAAATCAGGATCTGATGATTGGATCTTGGATAAATCGAGGGCAACCCTCAAATTTTATAGGCCCACGCATCGTTTTTCGTAAATCTTATGAAGTAATTTAAGTACTTGCGTATGGTAATCATCGTCTTATGCAGCTGAGCTGATGATGGAAGGTACAACTCCTTAACAGTAAGCAGTAGGCATCGACTGATTAATTGTTCGCATATCTCCGGAACTACACGTCCGATTTAAATAATTCTTTTTTTTGTGCTAGGTATCGTTCAACTTAGGGAATACTGCAAGTTTCATCAAAACCGGTTCAGTAGTTTTTGAGATAGGGAATTTTATTAGCTTATTGTGTACATGAGGGATATTATTACCAGTGCTACGGATTATATTATATGTATTTGGCAAGAATTTGGGTTGAATATTTAAACTAAAAAGAGTAAAATAAAAAACTTTTTCAAAAAAAATGTAACCGCCTTCAAAAAGGACCACAAAAAAGGGTAAAATAATCTACAAAATAACTTTCATTTCGGAAGTCGGTGGCAAAAAAAAACAATGAAGTAAAAAATAACAAAGCCATCTACTTCCGAAATGAAAGTTATTTTGTAGATTATTTTACCCTTTTTTGTGGTCCTTTTTGAAGGTGGTTACATTTTTATTGAAAAAGTTTTGCATATTCCGTTCGTCCATCGTAAGGTGTTAAAATAAGAGGACCGCCTCTATGATGACTTGCTAAATCTTCTGCATTTAGAGCAGTGACACTAAAACCGAATAATAAAATAGAGTGGGTCGCTAAAATAAATATTTTTTTTTAATAAAAAATATTACCATATGAACACTATGAAAAACACCTCACCGAACATAATTTTAGAATCCCATAAAGTATGATTTAGTGATATTTAAACCTATGCATATGCATACATCTGAATTATTTAACGAATGTAGGTATTTCAAAGAATATTTGCTCAGAAATATTATCAACAAAACATTCCATGTCTTAATTATCTATATCTATACTATATAATAAATCTGTAGAAGGGTCAATTCTGTACATTGAAAATATTGAAAAAATAAATAGCGGGGGGTGTTGCTGGATCGATACCAAACCCAAATATATGATTAAAAAAATTTTTGTCTGTCTGTCTGTCTGTCTGTCAGTCTGTCTGTTTGTGCAGGCATCACGTGAAAACTAACGGTTCGATTTCGATGAAACTTGGTATAATTATTCCTTATTATCCTGGGCATAACATAGGATACTTTTTAACCGACTTCAAAAAAGGAGGAGGTTATCTTTTTTTTAATTTTGTTACCGCATAACGACCGACTGGGTGAACCGATTTTCATGATTCTTTTTTTGTTTGAAACCTGGTGCTTCCCGTGTGGTCCCATTGTCACCAAATCAGGATCTGATGATTGGATCTTGGAGAAATCGAGGGCAACCCTCAAATTTTATAGGCTTACCCATCGTTTTTCGTAAATCTTATGAAGTAATTTAAGTACTTGCGTATGGGAATCATGATCTTATGTAGCTGAGCTGATGATGGAAGGTACAACTCCTTAACAGTAGTTTGTTACCGCATAACGACCGACTTCGTGAACCGATTTTCATGATTCTTTTTTGTTTGAAAGCTGGTGCTTCCCGTGTGGTCCCATTGTCACCAAATCAGGATCTGATGATTGGTTCTTGGAGAAATCGAGGGCAACCCTCAAATTTTATAGGCCCACGCATCGTTTTTCGTAAATCTTATGAAGTAATTCAAGTACTTGCTTATGGTAATCATCATCCTTATGTAGCTGAGCTGATGATGGAAGGTACAACTCCTTAACAGTAAGGAGTAGGCATCGACTGATTCATTGTTCGCGAATCTCCGGAACTACACATCCGATTTAAATAATTCTTTTTTTTTGTGCTAGGTATCGTTCCACTTAGGGAATACTGAAAGTTTCATCAAAATCGGTTCAGTAGTTTTTGAGATAGGGAATTTTATTAGCTTATTGTGTACATGAGGGATGTTATTACCAGTGCTACGGATTATATTATATGTATTTGGCAAGAATTTGGGTTGAATATTTAAACTAAAAAGAGAAAAATAAAAAACTTTTTCAAAAAAAAATGTAACCGCCTTCAAAGTCGTCGGCAAAAAATAAACAATGAAATAAAAAATAACAAAGCCATCGACTTCCGAAATAAAAGTTATTTTGTAGATTATTTTACCCTTTTTTGTGGTTCTTTTTGAAGGCGGTTACATATTTTTTTGAAAAAGTTTTTTATTATCCTGGAAAAATACGTAGAAAAAAAATCTTATTTTTCAGTTTTATTCATAGACGTTGTTCTGTAGAACTGCGAACACACGTTGCATTACCCGCAGTGGATTCAGCGCCGTAATATTTATAAGATTTCATTGTCAGAGTTACTCAAAATGGAGAAATAAACCATCCACGCGAAGACCGACATCCGCGCGGACGGAGTCGCGGGCGGAAGCTAGTAAGTAATAAAATACTACACGTGTCAATTTTACTCATGTACCTAGTAGATAATACTAACATATTCCGCAAAATATAACGAAGATTTTTTTAAAGATCGGGACGTTATAAAAATAATTATTGAAATTCTATACATTTTTTGTCTAACCTAAACACAGTAATTCTTGCTGAATGCATTTTAAAAATATTTACGAATTTTTCTTATGTAAAAAAAAAGTCCTTTATATCCTAATTTTATATCTATCTGTTCCTTTTAAGAGAAACAGAATATCAGGTTTAGGTGAACCTTATTAGCTTTTTTTTTAACGTGGTAAAATCATCAAATGAGTCCTCCTATCCTGGGCAGAGCGGGAGGGACTGTCAGACTCGTACTGACTAAAATCCACGGTGTCCTTCAATAGCCCTTTACGTTCCAGGGTCACGGTAATTCGTACAGTCCCGCGACCGAACCTTATTAGCTACTGCTTCTTTACTTGCGACAGAGCAAACTGTGCACCTCATGGAGCACGTCATCTACATAAATTGGGCCAATGCGTGGCAGGATTGCTATTTTGCGTGTCACGTAGGATCTACATTATTCTGCTACCACAAATCAAACTTATTCGACGAATATTCCGAAGTTATGTCTCAGTGTTTTTCTTTACGGGCTAGTCCAAGTTATGGGATTACTATGTTATACACGTTTGAAAGTATATCGGAAGGTCGGTTGATGATAATATTAACTACCAAAAAAAAAGTTCAACTATAACCAGTGTGGAAAAACACTATTTACAGTATATAGGTACTTAAACTTAGTTACTTAAACGTAGTTTACTTAAACTCTGTAGACGGTACTTTTGAGGATTTTGCTAATCTTTTCCTGTTTATTTGTCGGAAGATTAAGCTCCTTTAAAAAAAATACTAGTTATTTTACAGCTTAAGTGGTCTTCTATTTTTAACTTTCACTTATTATTTTAATACTAGTGACCCACCATGGGTTCACAAAAGTGCATGAAAATTTTTCACTCATGTACTCAAGAAAATTGTAGCTTTCTACTTCAAAATCAGATCAATAGTTTCAGAGATTAAAAATATCTATTGAAATGACCGTAATAAAAGTAAACCGTGGTGAATGATCAGTGTCAATCGCTTTAATTAATTAAATAACAGCTAAAGCATCATAGAATTTAAATTTTATCAATTATTTACACTTTTCATCATTATTAATTGTTGTATGTGGTGTCACTGTCATTAATATAGATGCCTTTTAATTGGTTACTATTCATCATTGCTTGTATGAATAATTCCTGACAATGAATGATGCAATAATGACCTGCCACAAAAATAAACACGTTGTCCCACGCTAGGAATTTCTTTTGTACTGTGGATACACTTACGAACATAGAAACTAACATACACAAACACCCAGATCCGAATCAATTACATGCAGAACATGCAAATATTTGCTCCGTTCGGGGTCCGAAGGCATGCTGTAAAATGGTGATGTGATGATAAATAAATAATTAGGATAAGACTGTATTTTTTCTAGAACTGCACTCGTTTTTAAAAAATATACTTGTCATCCAGCAGCCAATACATTTGACAGAGAAACAAAAAGTCCACAAAAAGTGTCCAGTGAGAAGCAACTATAATTCTATTAATACTTCTTCTTCATACTACGACACTTTATTGACGGCACGGTTAGCGCATTGGTTGAACGTTGGACTGCTGCGTAGCGAGTCGCGGGTTCGATTCCCGTACGGAACAAATATTTGTATGACCTACAATTAGTTGTTTCGGGTCTGGGTGTTTGTGTCTGTGAGTTTCTATGTTTGTAAACGCACCCACGACACAGGAGAAATTCCTATTCCTAGTAAAATAAATATTTCTATATGCCAGACAGTACACAAATTGAAATCACGATGAAAATAGCAAATCATTGAGAAATAGTTTCGTAAACTCATTCAAATCTATTAATTCATCGTTTCGCCGAAAACCTTTTCGCATTTACCTATTCGATACAAATAGTACTTATCATTACTTTATGTAATGAGCCATCCCGGGAATTCGTCGCGCTCTAGTTCCCGTTAGTGAGGTTCCCAGGCGGCCCGCAATCCCCGGTCCGGCATTATACGGGCATTATTCTAGATTATACATTACATGCACAAATGAACCGGCAGATCGGGAATCTACGCACTCGGTACACCTTTAGACAATCTATCAATTTTATTGTAGACCTAATTGATGAAGCTGTCTAGGTAATTTTCATTGTAGTCAAAAAAGAGGATTCACTGAGTGAAGATCATGTACTTATACTACACCAGCGACCAAAAGTATGCAAACACTTAAGACTTTGTCAAACAGACAGGCGTGGCAAATGCGAAGCGAGGCGTCTTTATTTGTAATGTATGGAATTGTTTGAATCCAGTCACGTAGAACAGCGAAAGCGATCCGATAGTGTGACAGAACTATCGGACTGACATCTCGCTTCGGTTCGGTATCGCTTCGGAAACGCTTCGCTTTCGCCAGTCTGTTTGTAAAGGCATTACTCCGGTTCCGCGGGATCATGAGTACTTCATAACTAGTTAAGAATAATAAAATGGCATCATTTTAAAGGTTTAACTTTTAACTCTATATGGTACCATTTTAATCACGCCATTATTTAAGGAGCTTTACCTGATCAATTACAAGTAAGTGGTTACATAACTTTGCCTGCTAGTATATTACCGTATTTAATTAACTTTATAAGGCAGGTAAAGTGACAATTTGCAATCGATGACAAAAATAAAAATAATGGATGACAGAATGATTGAATTTATTTTTGATTAACTAAAATCTTCAAGTTAGTCCTCCCTGCATGAAAGGACCGAAGGAAGGCTCTGACCGACACAAAATCCACCTCAAATGCCCTTTTGTTAGAAGACTGCGGTAACCTCATCACATATTTCACCCAAAGTCATAATTTTAATCAGGCATCTTATAGACTCTTAATACTTGAATCAGTGTTTAAAGTTCCCCGTAGCTAAGGCCAATGAGCTCCATTGTAAGGAGACATGACAGGTAGCAACAGGTCGAAGCAATCCAGTACAAACCACTAAAGAACCTTACCATAATGGATCTAAAGATATTACCAAGATAGAACTAGGTAATAGAAAATTTAGGCCAACCCCTGTTTAGCATATTTTGAACGCACTGGCCGCGCGCCTCTTTAAACTTTAACCCCGAAAGGCTTATATCGCAAACATTATTAATTACTACTATTATAACGAAACTAATTACTGTCTAACTTATATAATTAGACACTAATAAATAAACAACAAAATATATTAAATTAAACTCAACACTAAAACATACCTTGATTGGTTAAAAACAAGAAGAGCTTCAAAATCAACGCTATTTGCTATCCTGTTCAAAGAATTTAATTAGTTCCCTCAAGTCTCTAGATCATGTGAAATTAGATAGCTACTTATGAAGCGAACTCCGACATAATTAAATTTAGAACAGGTGGGAGCAACAAAATGAATCAAAATTAATCCAGCGCAATTTGACAGCGCTGCCGACGGCTTCCAGATTAATTTTCATGTTTAATTATATAATATTTTGTTTAACACACGAATGGGGACAGAATAGAGGGAAAAAATACTTCTCATTAGCTTTGATGCCGAAATAATTAGGTGGCCTACACAACAAGGTCTTTAAAAACAAGTTCTAACAAAAACACGTTCTTTTTTGCTGTCGCTAAGGGAGTGTTTTCTATTTATGTCTCTACTTCAGTAATTTGGATAATTAGCGAGAAACTTATGAGAACACATATGTATCTATAAATTTACTTACAGAAAACATATCATTAGAGATATTTCTTATAGGTAACTATAAGATAAATGATATATAAATATATGAAACATCAAAGTCTTACCGCACTCTACTAACTCATTTCGGATTCAAACAACATCAGCGGAACAATAATTCGGATTATCAAATACATCTTATTTTTCGCATTCACACAAGGCGTGAAGGAAGCAGAATTTCTTGGCACCAGTCCAACTGCGGGCAAACATCTAGCACGCCTGCCTTTATGACCGCCAAAGGACGAAACTTTGCTTGTTATCCGAGAAATATTACAACATATTTCGAAGCTTTTATAGGGAAACTTTGGAGAGGCTCACAAGACCGAGCAAGGAATCATTGACCAGCCCTTCGATTGAAAACTTTGGGCGACTCCATAAAACTGCTGTTATTATGTATTGGTACACATAACACTCATATTTCGTGCCACAATTATTGAGCGTGCGGACAAGTTTTTAGGAGTCAGTGTTAGTTTGAAATGGGTTGGTTTTGAGTTTGTCAAGAACTTGACAAGCATGCAAAGGATAACTATTAAATATTACTCACAGGATTTATTGATCCAATATTATTTGTAATATAAATTATGATCAGGGTACCTACCATACATGAATAAAACATTAACCCCAGTATTCATACCATACAGGCTAATATAAAAATAATCTAATTCTGTTTAAATCACTTTCGTTACAAAAAAATCCATTAATATCGACTCAGTAATTCTTTATTCATGGCTCCTAATTTTAAAACAATAATGCCCTACAAATCCATAAACTCGAAAAACGATTACGCTCCCAAATAAAATTGGAAGTAGCAAACGTAAAATTAAGGCGAAGTCACTTTAAATACGATGGAGTTTAATTACGAGATTTGTCAAATAATAAATAAAGAAAGTTCTGTCTACCCTCTCTCTGCTCGGCGTGATTTCAAAGCAGGCTTCAGATACCGCCAGGATTTATTCCCCGAGTTCCCGTTTCCTTTATTTAACTTACCCCTTAAAAGCTTAGCATTGAATTTGTTTCTTTTTTCTTTACCTCTATGATTGAAGTTCAGATTTGGATTTCGATGTTTTTCATTTGCGATTATATTGGCTTTTAGGAAAGTAATTCTTTTTAGGACAAGTTTTTTGGTCAACCTTTAAAGATTTGTTTACATTGATGTCGATGTTGATGGCTCCCGTATTCGGAATACGTTAATTATCATGTAAAAAAGTTGGGTAATAAAATGTCTTTTCCGAAGTTGTCACATAAAAATCTTCAGAGGTACATCTCGTGACCTCTCCATAAAAATAACCATAAAAATGAAGTTCACCAATTTAAAAGTCCAAACTGTCCAAAAGAGCTTTTGTCCCGATTTATCGCCGGGATGATCAGTCTGCTGGATTTGCCGTAGCACTGACAGATCGCTTTTTAATGCTGACGGCATCCCTAGCAATTACTGAACAAATTAGAACAGTCCCTACCTACAATTTAACACTTTTTCGTCCATTTTAATGAAGACCTTAATGAAGGAGTAACTAAGTTGTGTCGTAGTTATTACCGTTTTGTGCGAATTCAATTCTTTCATCTAGATTTTTAATTCAAATTGTTATAAATGTGCTTAGCAAAGATATTGAATGGTAGGATTTTCAGAAGATTGGAGCGGTACGTTTTTTAACTGACAAAACCTTTCGGAAATTCTACTCGAAGTTCAAATAAATTCTTGTTGCCGTGTGTAGTACATTGAAGCATTCGGAACGCTCAGCCGAGCAAATGGGACATTCAAGGCACATCAACAAAGACAAAAGCCGATTTGGTTGAGCGTACAAAGAGGTTGGGAGCCCAATCGGTGTTTGACGATCCTTTTTTAGGAAAATCGAAAATATATCGTTTGAAAGTAGCTTTAATTAGCACGAATCTTTTGTAAATGTCGTAGGATTTATTTCTTTCGAAGAAACAAAATTCTGTGAATAGGATTTTTCGCAAACACAACCTAATTAGGTAACTGGACAAACTTGACAACGAACACAGCCAACAAATACATCTTAATACCTGATACGAGCTAGTTTCGCAAAATCAACACCAATACCTGTGGGAAAATCGAATGTCCAACCTAAAACACACCAAAAGGTGAGCTTAACTACCTAGGGAGGTGTACCTACTGGTACAGAAGTGCCAACTGACAGTAATTAAGTTAACCGGAGTGTAACAGACAGCGGTAACGTCCTACCTATCGCCCTGGATACCTACATCTGTTCAGCGGTTAGAACTAACCACGGTTAAACAACAAAGGCGCTGATTCTCTTGTTCACCAACTAACGTTAGTTAAACTATTGATAACTTTTACTAATAAATAGTGCGAGTAAGTAAAGATGTCAGTTTTAGAGTAGTGGTTCAGGCAGCATGCTATGACATCTAAAGTGGGTGTGATTCAAATCGTTTTTTTTTAAAGTACTTGTGCTATGTTGATCTTGCTCTCAAGACGGCATGATTGGCGCAGAGGTTGAGCGATTGACTGCTGCGAAGTGTGTCCCGGGTTCGATACCCGCACGGATTTTTTTTTAATGATCCGCAAGTAATTGTTCCGGGTCTGGGTGTTTGTGTTTATGAGTGTCGATGTTTGTAAACGCACCCACGACAGAGGAAGAAATTCTTTGTGTGGAGAAAAGGTTAAAAAAAGATCTCTGTTACTTTATTTATTTGCAGATCATTAATTTTCAAAACTACGATGTTGCTACCTCTTCTTCTACTTTGCAATGAAAAAATAGCAACACTCTTAATTATTAAATACACCAGAATTAGTACGGGTATAAAACATGACCACGGAAGTGATCATGCGATTTTGTCGCAGGGAGTGACGGATAGCTCTCTAATGAAGAGATGACGTGGCTGGTCGCAATTACCGCGAATTACCAATGCGATTGCTTTGCTAGCATTGCTGATTACTCCGTATGCGACTAGCAAGCGAAATTAGAGGCGGTATATCACCATATTCGTGGATATTTTGGATACACAAACATGGTTTTTGAAAGAAGTTTAGTTGTAATTTAAATGGATTCTAAATCTTGTGTTGTTGTTTAAAAGGTCTTTACTGATTAGATATGGAGAAATCTTTTCTATAGAGAAATGTGTAGTTTTAAAAGCCGTATTCCGAAATTAGCTTTCATAAACAACTTAATAATCTAAAAAACGATGTCTCTGGCATTTATATTCCACTTCAAAGCTTCTCTGTCGTTAAACAAAAACTGTAACAAAATGTGAAATTTGAATCTAATTCTTGAATCAATGACCTAGAGTTATGCAAGGTCGGTTGCATTCAGAAAGTTTACAAAATAGAAAGACGAGAATCTCTCAAATAAATTCTGAACGTAATAACGTTCTTTATTTAAAATTATGTACCTCGACACACTTCTAATAAATTGAGTGAGCCAGTTGAAATAAGCCTGTTTCTGATTTTATATTTTATTTTATGTGAAGTCTTGAAGCACGTGTAAGTAATTCTTAAAACTTTTGCGATACAATACTATTTATCTTGAGAAGTGATGGGCGATATAACGTACGTATAATTAAATTACACATGAATTATAGAGCGAATCAGAAACAATGTTTATAGTGGGTAGGTATGTATATCAATAGTTCTAGACTTGTTTGAAATGGCGTCGCGTATTAATCGAGTCTAGCACAAAGGCGACAGTTTAAATGAATTTGAGAATCGTCAAGATATTCAATCTTTATTAATTACTTATAGACCAGCAGACTCTGTGTAGGCAGGCCTACTAGGTGCGACAATGACATCGTGAGTCTCCGGGCAACCGATAGATGCAAGCGGCGAATTGTCGTTGGTGGTCTCAGGAAGGGCCCATGTTCAGCGCTGGACGTCTTCCGGCTGATGATAATCTATACATATAATAAATCTGTAGAAGGGTCAATTCTGTACATTGAAAATATTGAAAAAATAAATAGCATTGCACAGTGTTGCTGGATCGATACCAAACCCAAATATGTGATTAAAAATTTTTTTGTCTGTCTGTCTGTATATGCAGGCATCACGTGAAAACTAACGGTTCGATTTCGATGAAACTTGGTATAATTATACCTTATTATCCTGGGCATAAAATGGGATACTTTTTATCCTGGAAAAATACGTAAAAAAAATCTTATTTCTCAGTTTTATTCATAGACGTAGAACCGCGATATAGGCTTAGCCGTATTTGGGTCCAATAGATATTTATAAGATGTCATTGTCAGAGTTACTCAAAATGCAGAAATAAACCATCCACGCGAAGACCGACATCCGCGCAGGCGGAGTCGCGGGCGGAAGCTAGTGTAAAATATAATGCCTTTTCTCTCATCTTTTATCTTTAACAGTTAACATTAAGTATGACAATCAATCCTATAAAAGAACATAACTTAAATAACAGCCTGAAAGCAAAAATCCGTAACGCCCTTAACAACTTACAGGCCTTAAACAACTCCGTAATTGGATCATGTTTCTAATGCAGAAAACGTGCCCTATATGCATAGACATAACATTTTAATTATGTATATTCACGTCAAATGCGAAACAAAAGCTCACATTTCCACGTGATGCGAGGAACATGACGCTCTAGGCATACGAAATGAAGCCAGCCCAACAAACCGAATTGGTACGTACGTTACGTTAAGTGAAATTTTATGCCGTCTCATAAAAATCCACGTGCTAACACTGGTAGAGACGTGGCCTCGATTAAGCGAGGTATTGCTGCCAACGAGGCATAACTTACGAGGCAAAGGTGCAATCATTGTGATGTTTTGACCTTTATTGATCGGTCTTTGTTGTTGGCAATAGTAATTTTTATTTTCTATGATATTATTTTTCACCGACCCCAGAAAGGTTTCGTCGCATGCCTATTAATTTTATTAAAAAGTTTATGATTCCAATCGTAACAGAATAACAAGGTGTGCAATGCCACCGCACTATTCTCAAATCACTGCAACTTTTAAAAGCCAGGATCAACAATGGCGACTACCAAACTTCGCCGAAATAAAAGCTGGATTGGTGTCTCGGAGAATGAATGGTGTGCAGTATTCATTTAATTAGTCAAAGTACTTACGTACCATGAATTCCAGGATTCTTTTTTAAACTAACCTATGTTGAACCACTAGTGGGCAAAGGTCTCTCCCAAGTTCTTCCATACTTCTTATTGTGTGTGACGGGGCCTGTAGAGGGCCAAAGCCTGCCAGGGTCGCGGGACTAACGGATTACCGTGACCCCGGTACGTAAAGGGCTATTGAAGGACACCGTGGATTTTAGTCAGTACAAGTCTGACAGTCCCTCCCGCCCTGCCCGGGGTGGGAGGACTCGTTTGATGATTTTACCACGATAAAAAAAAGTACTTCTTATTGTGTGCAAAAATCTCTAAATGTATTCGTACATAGACTCGCAGATACATAACCCAACGATGAAAATACCAAAGTATCTCTTGCAAAAATAAAAATTTTGCTCACGGCGAGGCATCAACTTTTAGCTCGAGTCCGTAGGCACAAAGTGAGGATTCGTGGTTGGACGCAGTTCACTAAAACGATTCCAGTTCCGAGCCATTTACCCCACGGCTACCGCGCCAGTCTTTTGTTTCTATTATACTGTATATTTGTAGGTACATACAAATAGTGTGAAGTTCACAAAGGCGAGATGATTTATAGCGTGTTTTATAGCGGTAAAGTTCTACCTTAGCCTCGGTTTGAGGTATTCTTTTAAGTTGCAAAGTATGACAAGTTAACTAGAGCTGCAGAGCTTTAGAAGTCAAGAACTTTAATCAGCAATTCAGCAGTGAGATTAGTCGTAATCTCACGTTTAATTTTCACACTACATATTTAAAACATGAATACGATTTTACCGTTTACTTTTCTCTAAATAATCTGCAAATACTCTAAACTCACCCTTAATTTCTCATTCCAATAATTCTTCAGGTACTAAAATTTCTTTTTTAAACCAAGAACTTCTTGCACAAATCGAACCACCGCTAATGTTCGTGATCCATTGCTCTCACCACTTGCGACAGCCATCATGTATCATGTCCACCACCGCAAATGTATCGCCAAGTTGTGACACATCGTTCACAGATAGTAAACGATTGTGTTGCCATGCTTCCAATGTTCTGGACAAGAAAAATGGGTTGAGACGGATACATTTAAAAAGCATGGAAAAAACAAAACTTAAAGAAAAGCTTTTAAAGGGATTTCTGGGAGAAAGCTATTGAACAAATCACAATGCAAGTTAGGAAAGTAACATACTGGTCGATTTTTCAGAGCTAAGACTTTTAAATTATTATTTTTTGCAGTATAGGTGCGTGTAAACACTTTAAAATTAATTTAAAGTCGGGCGAAAGAGAGAATCTTTGGTCCTTCAAAAGTGCGACTAAAGAACCTGATAAGTAGAAATCTCTTTCAAAACGGTTCTTATCTACAATAGGACAGGATTAATACACAGATGAGCTTACAAAGAGTTTTTAGATGGTGTTAATCACATAATTCTTTTTTCTTTTCTATTACCCAGGTTCCCAAGATACAGATTTTACCTAGTTTGGGGACCACCGATCAAACAAACCAATGTTCTCTTAAATTAGTTACAGATGAAACAATGTTTAGATTTAAGGTTATCTTTCTAACAGTCAAATAAATTTATTCTTATTCTTATTTATTCTTATTACCGCTTTCCCTGATATTACGTCACAATCTAGGTCTTCAGTGCTACTGCACCGGGCTGTAATGTCGGCGTGGTCACCGTGGTGAGACCTAACACCCGACCACACCACTTTCAACGTAACGTCACTTATCAGATACTGTAACCACAACGTTCCTACCACATGAGTAGATAATGTGCAACAGAGACCAAGCTTTAAATAATTGCACTACGATAAGTTCTCTTTAATACTGGTATTGTTAGTTTCGGGAGGTTCCTGTGTCTGATGGGGAGGGAAGAAACGCCTGGGTGTCACCACTGCGAGGATCGTCCGGAGGACACGGTGGAGCATACGGTGCAGGACTGCCCCGCTTGGGCAGAGCACCGCCGTGTCCTCACGACGGCGATAGGCGGAGACCTCTCGCGCCCGGCATTGGTCGAGGCCATGCTGCGGGGCGAGACGGAGTGGGAAGCGGTCGCCTCCTTCTGCGAAGCAGTCATGCTCGTGAAGGAGGAGGCGGGCCGCCTGAGGGAGAGGACAGCGTCCTCCCTCCATCCCAGCCGCAGTGGTAGACGCCCACGGCGTCGGACGTCACAGGACGATCTCCGGCCACCGTAGGCGCGGGCATGCGGGCAGCGAGTAATGGGCGACTTGCTGTCCGACCATGGACCATGCCCGGGTCGACGGCGCGTTGTGTTCCACGCGCGCCTCAAGGAGTGTCAGCACATTGACGGGGCCTGTAGAGGGCCAGAGCCTGCCGGGGTCGCGGGACTTACCCATCACCGTAACCCCGGTACGTAAAGGGCTCGTGAAGGACACCGTGGATTTTAGTCAGTACAAGTCTGACAGTCCCTCCCGCCCTGCCCTGGGTGGGAGGACTCATTTGATGATTTTACCACGCAAAAAAAAAAAAAAAAATACTGGTATTGTTGTCAGGTGAAAGTTTTACACCTAGTGTAGCCCTAAGGCTAAACTAGGTGTAAAACTTTTGGATTACGTTGGATTACTCGTCAATCAATTAAAAACGACTACCTACAGTTACAAATTAAAGCATCATATGAAATGATGAAAATGCATTTAATGATTAAAATAATTTAATTGTCGTTATTTTAGATGACCTTATAACAACGACAATTTAATTTTAATCATTAAATTCGTTTTCATCAATAATATATCTATTAAATGGCACCGTAGAGAATAATTCCTTTCACGTTTGATTGACTTTGAGAGGGGTGGTCGGAAAAAAAAATATTAGAAAAGTCTGTAAAAGTATTTACAAATTAAAACGACACTGCTTTAGATCCAATGAAGGCCTCGTATCATCTACTATGGCATTACTAGCAAAATAATCAAGTTTTTTTAATACCATACACACATCAACAGAATCTAGGGATATCTTAATCGTAAATTATTTACGATTGTTTAGTTTAAAATCTTTTTAGTTTTCATAAAAAGTTTGTATACAGATTGAAACCTCATTTATTCTATTTTCAAAATTTAAAGAATAAATATTAAAAAAAAAAGAAAAAACAAAATACGGTGGCAAAATTGTTAGTGATTCGTTATGTTACGGAAAATTAAAATTGTTTTATTAATATTAATTAATGAACAGGGATTAGATTGGTATTCTTTTTTAATTTAACGTGTCGTGTGAGCTTTAGGAGTCATGTCACGTCGTCATTTGAGTCGAGATGAAATGTTACGAGCCGTGGTCATGCTATAAAATGGTGCTATTCAACGCTTCGTTGCTGAGGCCCTACACACCAGCCAAAACGTGATATCAAGGTTATGGTCACGTTATCGCAGTATTGGGGATGTAGCTGAACGGCACACGGGTAGATATCGCGTTACTACGCAGAGACACGATCGATTTTTCCAAATAACTGCTAGAAGACAACCCAATATCACAGCGATGCAACTAGTACAATGGCTCCAGGAGGACCACCAGCTGCTGGTAAGCGACCAAACCGTGCGAAGGAGGTTGCATGAAGTTGGTCTTCATGCTCGAAGACCGCTACGTGTTCCAGCATAGCGACGTGGCAATCGCGGTCGGCGGCTTTCGTGGGCTCGGGAGCATTTACCATGGAGTGACGAACAACGGTCTTTGGTGCTGTTCACCGACGAGTCCCGGTTTGGGTTTCATCTGGAATCACGAAGAACACGCGTTTGGAGAACTCCAGGGACAGTTAGCCGTCTAAGGCACCCTCAGGAGGTCCACTCATACCAAGGCGAGACAATCATGGTGTGGGCAGGAATTCGTCTTGGCGGACGAACCCAGCTCATTTGGATCCAAGGTAGCATGACTGCACAAAAATACCACGAGGAGGTAGTGGAGCCTGTTATTGACCCACACAGAATTCAAATGGGCGAGAAATTTCTACTCATGCACGATAATACTCCTTCCCATACGGCGCGGCCGGTGTCGACCGCTCTCCGAGACCACGATATTCAAGTTTTGGATTGGCTTGCACAGTCGCCCGACTTAAATCCTATCGAGCATGCCTGGGACATGTTACAACGAAAAGCTTTGAGAGATTTCCCGCCAAATTTGACGACACAACAACAACTTTACGACCACTTGCAAAGAACATGGGACCTCATACCGCAGCAAGACATTGACAATCTAACTTTAAGCATGAACAATCGATGTTGATGTGTAATTAATGTAAGAGGTGGCAAAACTGATTATTAATAATTAGATTTAATAAGATTTTTTAAATTTTCATTAAAATTAATAGCTTTATAAGAAGAAATGAAGTTTTTTACCATATTAATTTGCTACGGCGATTAAAATAATTAACATTTCTATTTAAAACAAAAAAATCACGAAATGTTTTTTATTTTTTACTGTACACCTTAAAATAACCTATCATTCTTCCATTTACTATATCAGAAAATTCTTCATAGATTTTTAGATATTTGATGAAATATAAAATATCCCTAGATTATGTTGATGTGTGTATATTGCCATCCTGTACCAATGGGATTATGTTTTGGTCAAAGCTACCCCAATATTACATACGCTTTGGAAATATTTTTAATTCTTTTGCAACATGTTTTTTCATCTGCCGTACTCAAATTTTCCTTTTGAAAACGTCCCTATTTAATAATAATTTTGGTGCTGTTCTATGATTGGATTGGATTTGAATCGGATATAGAGGAACTGGTTGATAAATAATTTAAAGGTTACAACCTATAGTTTGTTTACATAAAAAAAAAATGTCACATTTTCAAAGTTATTGTTATAATTTTTCTTTTCAATTTAAACTATGCAAAAATAGAACAATTCTTAAGTAAGCAGGAAACGTATCTACTGCAGACGAATTCGGAAAGGTTTTAGAAAAGCCAGAGTCCGGCGGATCTCAGCACTTGGACACAATGATGGATTAATGGCTGCCCGGGGAATACCCGGCTACGATTTAAACAGTTCTTGGTAGGAGAACTTTTTAAATGTACGATATACCTGGATATCAGGTGATATTGACTATGAGCCCTTAATAGTAGTGTTCCATAGAGGGAATGTAGCTTAGGTTATAAGAATCTCGAATCATGAAAGATTTGATAAATTTGCAATATCGAAATATACAAAATACCTCTTAACTAGTAGTATTGGCTTAAATACGCTAATACTAAATTCGAAATAGAATTATTACACAAGGCAATTAACGGTACATTCCTTGAAGTATGTTATTTAAATTGGATAAAAACATTTTGTCAAATCCCCAATTCAAAGAAAGCCATCGACTTTGCTCTTTGATAATCAACAATTTATATTTCGATCTATAAAATAACATGTTTTATTTTTTCAGGTAAGTCTGCACAATTTATGTGATTGATGGAGGTATGTAAATCTGTTTAGCGTTTAAAGGAGACCAAATCAATATAATCTAAGTTCAAAGTCAACTCCGAATAAAATTGAAAACATAGACCTATAATTGTTGTGAACGAAATTCTATTTTCAATTTCAAACAGCACTAGAAATGACAAAGTAAAGACTGTAAAATGAACGATAATAAAATAAATAATCCGATAACACTTTAAACCTTTCACTTTAATCTAAAGTGTTGAGCAATAAAACAGGCGGGAGGACAGAATGGCCAGAAACTTTTAAGAAAAATAAACGAAGCGGGGAAATAAACACGCCATGTCAGAAACACGGCAAGTTCGAGTGTCCGTGGGTCACACTGCGGACTACAGACAAGAAACATGGCCGCTCTAGTAACGTCACAGTTATCAGATAAATGTTTCCTTTTATGACGTGTTTGTTCACGTACTTCATATTGTTTAGCTTTTTGTTAAGTACTTTTAGTGAACGTGACATTTGTGTGGGACTTAACAAAACTTCTTGCGTTGAAAAGAAGTAGAAAAATGTGGTTTCACATTGCCTTCTACTATTATATTGGTTTGATACAGTTATAGAGGTTAAATTAATACTAATTGTCGTTTTCTAATCCATTCACATATATATGTATATATATTTTTTAAAAAAACGTTGCCCCACACTAGGAATTTTTCCTGTATCGTGGGTGCGTTTACAAACATAGAAACTCACATACACAAACACCCAGACCCAGAACAACTACTTGCAGATCATACAAATATTTGTTCCGTGCGGGAATCGAACCCGCGACACATAGCGCAGGTGTCCAATTTCTCAGCCACTGCGCCAAACGTGCGTCTAATTCAAATGATTAAGTCTATGATGAAATCAAAATTAATAGTAAAGTTTTGCGCAACCACATGAGTCGTAAAAGCAATTAACAATACTCGTAGTAATAATTTACAATCAAATTGATATTGAGTATACAACATGACATGACAATTAGCCGTAAATAAGACAAAATAATTGTTATCATACGCTGAACCAAAGCCAATGGTCAATAGTTTTTAAGAGCTGGTAGTCGACCATAAATTACGATTAACAAATAAAATAATGACCCACTCTGGCAACACTACTTACAGCCAACAATTCTTAGTACACAGGTGCACTTTGTTCCATTTTCATTGTGTAACTGGATAAAAGTGCATCAAGACGAAACAAAAAGCTTTTTAGTAAGCCAAGTAGGTCGCACCTATTGCTATTCATTAATCAGTGCATTTTGTGCAAAGGCAGTCGAACCAAAAAGGGCCAAAGCAAGGAGGTATTGTAAAAAGTGTTGGAGCAAAATATCGCGACCTACTTACGTCAACAGCAGATGGCTTCGGAGAAATAATTTCCAATAGCTGGTGGTCCCTTCCGTGTGAAAGGCGAGGAAATTTGTCGTCTTTGTCGCGGCTTCGGCTTTGAACTGTCCCCTTCGGGTACTGACATTCACTTCTTGTGTAGTCCCGCCTAATGGAATGCTGTTGGGTGTTTCTTCTTTGAGTGATGATAATTAAACTATTGTATAAAGGAATAGCTTGTTTGTTCCTTTCGGTTAGTTAACGTTTTATTTACCAATCTAAGATAATCTAATATCTATTAACTAACAATAACCATCTAAAATTAAATTAACACTTCAAAACTATTAAAGCCTTTGTCAAACAGACTGGCGCACAGTGGTTCGAAATCGACGCTTAGTGGACATTGAAAACCAAAATGGCTTTAGGCGAGTAATAAAAATCGGAATGGCTTTATTTCAGTATTATTTATAATATTTGGTAATATGACAGCTATAGACAGCACCATCTCCGAAAAAAAAAATATTTAATATTTTTTTGTATGGAGAAAAACACAAAATTCGTTTTTTCTCACAACTTAACAAAACTTAAAGCCTGCGGCTTACATGGGTTGTTGTCCCACATGAGGCGATTCCGAAATGCTATAACACGCACACCCATGCGCGCCGCTTCACTCACAGCAGAGTGTTGAAGTTCTAAAAATTCGGTAAGAGATTTTAACGTAGTTTTAGGTGTGGTTTTGAAAAGATACAAACTAATTGACTCTAGTGTGCTAATTTTAAAATTATAATGAAAAAAAATGGAATATCTACCTTCTATTTACATAAAAATTAAAACTGACTGGCTGACTAATCTATCAACGCACAGCCGAAAGCGCAGCACCTAGGAGCATGAAATTTTTCATAAGCGTTCCATAAATAACGTAGGTGAGCACTAAGAACGGATTTTGCGAAACTCGACCCCTAAGGGGTTGCTTTTGGGGTTAATAGTTTGTATGAAACTTCGTTACTACAAGTGCTAGGAGTTTGAAATTTTGCATGGGGATTTTTTTTAAGACATAGATGCTTACTACGACGGGTTATTACGAAATTCATCCCCTAAGGGGTTGCTTTTGGGGTTGATAGTTTGTATGAAACTTTGTTACTACAAGTGCTAAGAGTGTCAAAATTTGCAAAGGGAGTCTTTTTAGGATGTAGATGCACACCAAGACAGGATTTTGTTAAATTCCACCCTCAAGGGGTTGCTTTGAGGTTGATAGTTTGTAGGAAACTTTGGTACTACAAGTGCTTGGAGTATCAACATTTGCATGGGGGTTCTTTTTATGACATAGATGCTTACCAAGACGGTATTTTGGGAAAAGTGACCCCTTAAGAGATGTTTTGGGGTTGATAATTTGTATGAAACTTTGTTACTACAAGTACTAGGAGTATAAAAATTTGCATGGGAGTTCTTTTTGGACCTAAATGCTCACCAAGACGGTATTTTGAAAAATAACCCACATTTAAAGTTTGAGTCTCCTAACTATTAACCCTAAAACAACCCCTAAGGGATCGAATTTTACAAAATCCCATCTTAGTGAACATCTAGGTCCTAAAAAAACCCCCATGCAAATTTTGACACTCCTAGCACTAGTGGTTAAAAAGCTTAATACAAACTATCAGCCACAAAGCAACCACTTGAGGGTAGAATTTAACAAAATCCCGTCTTAGTGTGCATTTACATCCTAAAAAGACCCCCCTTGCAAATTTTGACACTCCTAGCACTTGTAGTAACAAAGTTTCATACAAACTATCAACCCCAAAACCAACCCCTTAGGGGATGAATTTCGTAATAACCCGTCGTAGTAAGCATCTATGTCTTAAAAAGAATCCCCATGCAAAATTTCAAACTCCTAGTACTTGTAGTAACGAAGTTTCATACAAAATATTAACCCCAAAAGCAACCCCTTAGGGGTCGAGTTTCGAAAAATCCGTTCTTAGTGCTTACCTACGTTATATAAGGAACGCTTATGCAAAATTTCATGCTCCTAGGTGCTGCGCTTTCGGCTGTGCTTTGATAGATTAGTCAGCCAGTCAGTTTTAATTTTTATGTAAATAGAAGGTAGATATTCCATTTTTTTTCATTATAATTTTAAAATTAGCACACTAGAGTCAATTAGTTTGTATCTTTTCAAAACCACACCTAAAACTACGTTAAAATCTCTTACCGAATTTTTAGAACTTCAACACTCTGCTGTGAGTGAAGCGGCGCGCATGGGTGTGCGTGTTATAGCATTTCGGAATTGCCTCATGTGGGACAACAACCCATGTAAGCCGCAGGCTTTAAGTTTTGTTAAGTTGTGAGAAAAAACGAATTTTGTGTTTTTCTCCATACAAAAAAATATTAAATAATTTTTTTTTCGGAGATGGTGCTGTCTATAGCTGTCATATTACCAAATATTATAAATAATACTGAAATAAAGCCGTTCCGATTTTTTTTTCTCGCCTAAAGCCATTTTGATTTTCAATGTCCACTAAGCGTCGATTTCGAACCACTGTGTGGCGTAGCGAATGCGAAGCGTGAAGTTTTTATTTGTAATGTATGGAATTTTTTGAATCCAGTCACATAGAAACGCGATCCGATAGCGTGACAGAACTATCGCACTGACGTCTCGCTTACATCTCAATTCGGAAACGCTTCGCTTTCGCCGGTCTGTTTGACAAAGGGATTACAAAGAACCGAAAAACTGTTCCTCAACGCTGTCATCTGGTAATGTGCTCACAAGACTGGCGGCGTTGCCTCGTTGTATCTAAGATTAGTTTATGTTGATATTAGTTGGACAATTATGGTTACCGTGCCTACCAACATTACAGGCATTTTATGTTTTTCATCATACTACGCTCATATTACAAAGCTCCTATTCGTCTTTCCTCGCAGCGGCTGTATATTCTTGTTTATACTTACCATCTTGCGTAATAATGCGTGAAAAATCGGTACTCAAGTCACATTTTATGTCAGTTTGTGAGTCATAAAAAACAGTCCCTGTTGGTACTGGCATACATAAAATGCGTGGGTAGGTATGCAGGGCATGTTTATAGTAATATCTTATAATGTAAGGGAATGTAACTGTAGGTCTAATATCTACCTTATAGCGCATACGTTATAACTCTTCGTCTTTATTTATAAATTTTTGCTGTCAAAACTCGCCAAATTGGCTTTTTATTTAATTTCTAAGTACAGGCCTTGATGAGCCTCGGAATATTCGCAAATGGCCTCCAAATTGGTTCGGTCATTTAAGCTGTATGTGGTAAATGCCGGTGCATTTATTCATGAAGGTAAATTGTCGTCCATCTGTCAATGTATCATCGAGATATTTTGGAAAATACATTTACAAGGTAGGTTTTATCAATACCAGTTATGTGTATGGTGTGTATAATAAAGAGTATTCTATCGATATTTTAGTTGTCATTTATCGTCTCTCAGCTTTTACTCATCTCTTTAGCTTAAAACATTTAAAAAAAGCAAAAACACGAGGCATAAATCCAATTCCATAATAAGTTAATCACATAATAAGTTCCAAAAACCCAGGAGTCAAATATAAGTAGTTAATTCAAAAACTACTTAGCGAGTGGATTTTAAATATAGCCAAACAAAATGTTACTTTCAAACGAAGAACTTTTCTGAAACGTGGCCTTCCGTTTAAAGGTCAAAGCGTACCATCTAAAACTCAACGACCACCTAACTAACCGTGGCCATTATACATTACCTCCCTTTATATTTACAAGCCTTTAGCCTGAAAATAGGGACGAAAAGGCTATTGAGAGCGAATAAAATTGCAATAACATTTGAAATAGATATAGAATTGGTTTAGAATGATAGATTTTTGTGATTTACGAGATAATAAAAATTTAAACGCAATGTCTCGCTATTGTGCAAAGAGCGTAAATTTTATCTTCAACAATTTTTTTGAAAAACATTAGTAGCAAATAAACGGGTTTGACTAGCAATAATAAAACAGGTTCACAAAAATCTTTCGAATTACTTCTACAGCCACAAGTTATCGGCAACAATAAGCCATAAACTATTAAAATGGCGACTCCCCAGTCCACGGGCTAGACAAGTTTTGTCGTAAATTCAACTCGTCCCATTTCTGTCGAAAACAGCCGGCGAATAATTCCCGATAGGCACCATACAGCGATATTCCATCATCTATAGAGAATGAGCCGGGCCTTCTCGACCGAACAAGGATCCCTTTTCAACCCACGGGGCCTTAAAACCAGAACCCGCTTTTCATTTACCTATCTTTGAGTAATTGAAAGGGACATTGATGCTACTTATTCGGGCGGAATTGATAGGCGAATGTATTGAATTGTGACGTATTCAATTCGTATGTTGTTGGTATTACGATGATTCTTCATATTGTATTCCATTATGGACGTAGTCTTCTAAACGGCTTTCAATTTCAGTTGCAATGGTGTTTTGTTTGACAAATTATTCTGTGTTGTTTTTATGTACCTGTCATTGATACAATCTTAACAATAGTTTATTGCTTTTCTGAAAATACAAAACGAAACAAAAACAATGTTCTGCTAGACCACTTTACTCGCTCAGACACTATCATGTTTCGAGAAACCTTAGAATCCAGAATTTCGTTACGCTAAAACCGTTTCAGTTTCAAGTGAAACAACATGAGGACACTACAAACATCTGCACCATTTGCTTTAGTCCATCCGTTGGAACGCCCCGCCGGCCGACATTCAAGATATTACACAGCGTACGGGACATTTTGTAAACTTCCTACACGTTTTCCTTTATAGAAAATTGGCTTGGGGTACGTGAAGATTTCACGGTAATTTGCTAAGATGAAAAGCGGTTTATGTTCGTTTAATAAGGCATAGAAACAAAATTTTTTCATAAAAAGGTTGTAAACGTTTATTTGACAAGCGCGGGCAAAGTATTTTTGTTGAAATGGCCTTAGTACCGTTGCTGGCAATTCTTCTCAAGCCATAAAAGATATAAAACAAATCTTGTTTCCATCTTTCGCGAACTAAATCTCCCAGATTTACAGCTATCGTGATTCGTGAGTCGCTGTACCCCAAACCTTATCTGTTTTTCTATTGTCAACAACAAAAAGTATTGAGACAGCTCGCTCAAGCAAACAAACGCATGTGAAGTAAAAACGCGATAAATCTGCCAAAACGCGGTGACGTTCGACGCGAGTTCGTCACGTTGACGTCACAGGAAGCGTCAACAAAAACCGCACGCGCCGATATCAAACCAATATTTGCTCAACGCGTATTTGTAAAACTTATTTCTATGAGCGCACACTAGCGCGCACTAGCGCAGCCGCGCGGGGGCGTCTGCGTCAACATGCAAATTCGCTTTAGTTCGGCGCATCGCTGTTTGAACTGGGGCTTTGGCAAACGGAAACTTCGCCTTTACAATGTATAAAGACGTTTCGTAGCTCGTCTAATGCGGTGTAAAGTTAATTGAATGATACTCCCCTATAACAAAATTAGCTGACTTTAGTTTGGATTTATCTTGATACATCTCCGTCTCAAAGGATCGAGCTAGAGAATTTGTTAATTTATGAAAGTTCACTCGCGGAATGGAGCTCTGGATAAAGTGCTGGCTTTAAAGCGCTTTATTAGCTATTTAATAAAGTGACTCTCTAACTAAGTTTATAATTAGCACAGATATTTACGTAGGTGTCATATTGGGGGTGCTAAGGACAGGAAACCTCCTCGAGTGCCCGAGGCTGGAAGTTCCTTTCCGGATACGTCCGGGGGGAAGCCCAGATTCTCGGGACGGTGCGCCCCGGGATGCGGGCAAGTACTCCCCTATGGGGTCTCCTTGCCCGTATGCCAATGTCCTGTCGCGTCGCTCCAACGCGTGTCCCTCTGCTCAGCAAAGGGCACAGTGGTTGGAGCAAGAGCGGGCACGGCGTGCACTTACCCTGCCGCCGGGCAGGCAGGAGGAGGTATTGCACTCCCACCTCCTCTTGTCACCGCTATTCTCGTAGCCCCGAAGATTGTCAGGATCACGTCTCTGACTTTCGACGGGGGCCGAGGGCCTTGGCTTAACCGCCCGGGCCGCGAGGTAGAAAACCTCTATAAAAAGTCACCCCGAATCTCAAGCGGCGGAGCACCGCGAGGAGATGTATGGCTGACGGGAGTTCTTTTGAACAAATCAGTCGCTAGTGCTACCCTCGCCAGGGTACCGGCCGACCCTCTGGCGAGTAATAAATGTTGTAGGCTTATCTAGGTACAGGGGTCTCTGCCTAGATGGACCGTTTTTTCCCCCACACTCGTGGGAATTGTATGGAGAAATTAAAAAAATCCCCCCCCCAACCGGCAGTCGCCGCAGCGAGCCAAGGTGGCTCACGTGCCTGTGAGGTGGAGTCGCTGGACTTGTCCAGCACGTCCGCCTCACCGGCACCGAACGAGCGGGCACAGAGTGCCGCTCTCAAAAAGAGGATGGTGCTGACGCCGTCTTCGATGTCGGAGTCCGACTCAGCGTCAGACGCCATCAGCGCCCAGAGCCATGGCTCTGGGTGCGGAGGAAAGGGGGCCGCCGAGAGGAAGAAACGCTTCCTCAAGCGGCCCCATTCGTTGTCCGAGGACGACGAGCCTGCCTCGGGCCGGAAGATCCCCACTAGTGTGCGGGGTAAAGGCCGAGGCAGGACCGGAGGAAGAGGCAGCGCAGAGCCCACGCTGGAGGAGACGATCAAGGCCGCCGTCTGCACCCTGGCCTCAAACAAGTCGGGGAAAAAGGCCACCAAAGATCGGGCCGCAGGCGCGGCCACGGCCACGATTATGGCGGCAGTGGCGGCGGCTAGCCTCGGCCAGGCTCCGCCCGCATCATCGACGGCAGCGGACGAAATGTCTGAAATGCGGGCGGAGGTCGCCCGTTTGACGGCCGCGATGGAAGTTCTCCAGCAGGAGAATCTCCATCTGAAGACGGAACTGGCCGGGCTGCGGAGTGCAGGCCGCCGGGAGGAGGTCCCGCAGAGGCGGAGCAGGGAGCCGCCGGCCCAGGCCGCGCCAACAGAGGACGCTGTCCTAAAACTGGTGCGGCAAGAGCTGGCGGCCTTTAACCAGCGTTTTGCAGTCTTAGAGGGCCGCATCCTGCGCCCCCCGCTTGCTGCGACCTCCTACGCGGCTGCCGCGGCTTCCACGCTGCCTAGACCGGCTCCAGCCCCGGCCCCGGAGAACCGAACCGCGGCGAGGCCAGCGAAAGGGAGACAGCCCCCGGGGAAAGCGGCCACGGCAAGGGCGGGTCCGGGTCCATCCAGGGCGGCCCCCGTGGCACCGGCCACGCCGGGCTCCGCCCCAGCATCGGCCCCGGCGAAGGCAAAGCCAAAAAAGAGTGTCCCGGCGGCGGCGGCGGCGGCAGGACGGCCGTCCCAACCCACCACGCCTTCACAGCCTTCACAGGCTCCCCCAGCCGTCGCCGAGTGGCAGACGGTTGGAGAGAAGGCTGCCAACAAGAGGCAGAGACGGCGGCAGCGGCAACGCAAAAGACGAACCGTCGCGGCAAGACTCCGCGCCCCCAAGACCGCGGCTGTAGTAATTACGCTACAGCCGGAAGCGGTCAAAAGGGGCGTAACGTACCGCGACGTGTTCGCTAAAGCGAGGGAGGCGGTGGACCTCCGGGAGCTGGGAGTCGACGGGGGCCTCCGGGTGCACGTCACCGCGACGGGGGCCAGACTCCTGTCGATCCCCGGCGCAGCCAGCGGCCCTACCGCTGACGCTCTGGCCGAAAGGCTCAGAGCGTCCCTAAACGCGGAGGAGGCCCGGGTGTCCAGGCCCGTTAAGCGCGCTGACTTGCGCATTATGGGTCTGGACGACTCGGTCACGGAGGGGGACGTGGTGGCCGCCGTCGCCGGGGCTGGGGAATGCCCTGCCGACCAAATTAAGGCAGGCATCCTACGCCCTGGCTTCGCGGGGCTGCTGACCATTACAGTCAGCTGCCCCGTGCCGGCGGCCAAAAAGATAGTGGAGAGCCGAAGGCTCCTGGTTGGCTGGGTCTCCGCGCAGGTAAAACTGCTGGAGCCCAGGCCCCTGAGGTGCTTCCGCTGCCAAGTGGGTAACCACGCGGCATGTAGGTGCACCTCGGAGGTGGACCGCAGCGACAATTGTTTCCGCTGCGGTCAGCCCGGTCACAAGGCCGGCTCGTGCTCCGCCCCGCCGCACTGCTTCGCATGTGCGGCGGCTGGCAAGCCGGCCGATCACCGGGCAGGGGGCAAGGCCTGCGCGCCCCCCGCCAAAACCAGGAGCAGAGGTAGGCCCTCTGCCGCCGCCGTCCCCGCCGCCGCCGCAGCTCCTGCTGCCGCCGCCGCCGCCGCTTCTGCCGCTGCCGCCGTGGCTGCGCCCTCACAGAGGGCCCTGGAGGAGGCCGCAATGGACTCAAATTAATGGCTCCATTGCGCTTCCTCCAGGCGAACATCAACCACTGCGCCGCTGCTCAGGATCTCCTGCTCCAGAGCATGGCGCAGTGGTTGATCAACGTCGCCGTGGTCGCCGAGCCGTACTTTGTCCCGCCCAGGAATGACTGGGTGGCGGACCTGAACGGCTCGGTGACCCTCATCTCGTCGGCCGCCGCCGGTACCCCGCCCCTCGATCGCGTCGAGAGAGGGCGTGGGATCGTCGCGGCACGGTTCGGGGAGATCGCCGTGATAGGCGTTTATTTCTCCCCGAACCGAACTCTCGCCGAGTTCCAGGACTCCCTATCGGAGCTGGGAGACGTCGTCGTCGCCTTCGGTTCCCTCCCCGCGCTCGTCCTCGGGGACTTCAATGCCAAGAATGTGGCTTGGGGTTCCCGGGTTACGGACTACACGCGGGGCAGGACGCTCGAGCGCTGGGCCCTGGCGCATGGCCTGGTCGCCGAGAACCGGGGTTCCGTCCCCACGTGCGTGCGGTGGACGGGCGAGTCGGTGGTGGACTTAACGTTCGCCAACGCCGCCCTGTCGCCGCGCGTCATCGACTGGCGCGTTGTAGAGGAGGTGGAGACCTACTCCGATCACCGGTATATCCGGTTTGATGTCTCCGCCCAGACCTCAGACGCGCCGGTCCGACGGAACCCAAGTGGTCCGCGATGGGCGCTGAAGCAGCTGGACCGGGAGCTATTCCTGGAAGCCTCGATCGTGCAGGCCTGGGTGTCACCACCGGACAGGCCTGCCGACATCAACGACGAGGCGGGGTGGTTCCAGGAGGCCATGTCGGAGATATGCGACGTGGCCATGCCCCGGGTCCGGCTAGGACGCGCCCGGCGTCAGTTGTACTGGTGGTCGCGCGAGCTAGCAGCGCTGCGCGAGGCGTGCGTTGCCGCGCGACGCCGGTACACCAGGTTCCGCAGGCGCCGCACCCGACCTCCGGATGCGGTGGCTGTAGAGACGGAGCTGCAGGATGGCTACAGGGCAGCGAAGACCGCCCTCCGCGACGAGATCTGGCGGGCCAAGGAATTGGCCCGCAAGGAGATGCTGGAGGCTCTGGACGGGGACCCATGGGGCCGGCCCTATAAGTGGGTGAGAGAGAGGCTCCGCCCCTGGGCTCCCCCGTTGACGCAGAGTCTCCAGCCTCAGTTCGTGGAGGACGTGGTGAGCGCCCTGTTCCCCTCGCGGGAGGAGCACACTACCCCGCCCATGGCTCCGTCTCCGGCGGTGCCTGACGCTGACGCAGACGCGGACCACAGCGACGACGACGTCTACGACGCTCCGGAGGTGACCGAGGTAGACCTGAGAGTGGCGGTACAACGGCTCAAAGCCAAGAATACCGCCCCAGGACCCGACGGCTTGCCAGGAAAAGCCTGGGTCCTGGCCTCGGGGACTCTCGGGCCTCGACTGGGGGGGCTCTTTAGCGCGTGCCTGGAGAGGGGCCAGTTCCCGCTTCGTTGGAAGACGGGGAAACTGGTCCTGATCCAGAAGCCCGGGCGCCCTGCGGACTCTCCGTCCGCATTCCGGCCCATCGTGCTGCTCGACGAGGTGGGCAAGCTCTTTGAAAGAGTAATTGCAAACCGCCTCGTCGGGCACCTGAATCGGGTGGGCCCGGACCTTGCGGAGAGCCAGTTTGGCTTCCGCAGGGGGCGCTCGACGGTGGATGCCATCACGCGCGTGAGAGCCCTCACGACGGGGGATGCGGTTTCCCGGGGCAGGGTCGTCTTGGGGGTGTCTTTAGACATCTCCAATGCCTTTAACACCCTGCCCTGGAGTTGCATCAGGGAGGCACTCCGGTATCACCGGGTGCCGACCTACCTCCGTCGTATAGTCGAGGACTACCTGACGGACAGAGCCGTCATCTACCCCGGTCACCGGGGAGAGTGGAACCAGCGAGAGATGTCGTGCGGTGTTCCACAGGGATCGGTCTTGGGGCCGCTCCTGTGGAACATCGGTTACGACTGGGTGCTGCGCGGCGACCTCCCTGACGGCGTCGGCGTGATTTGTTACGCCGACGACACGCTCGTCCTGGCGAAGGGAGAGTCGCACCAGGCGGCGGCCGACGTGGCGACGCAGGCGGTAGCGACAGTCGCTAATAGGATCCGGCAGTTGGGACTCGACGTGGCGCTGCACAAAACAGAGGCCATGTGTTTTCATGGCCGTCTGAACGCGCCACGTTCAGAGTCCCACATTACGGTGGAGGGGGTTCGCATCGGCGTCGGGAGGACGATGAAGTACCTGGGACTCGTCCTCGACAGCCGGTGGAACTTCAGGGAGCATTTCCTGCATTTGGCCCCAAGGCTGAACCGGGCAGCAGCCGCTCTCAAGCGGCTCCTGCCCAATCTCGGCGGGCCAAATGCCTCCTGCCGGAGGCTGTACGCCGGTGTCGTGCGGTCCATGGCCCTCTACGGGGCCCCTGTGTGGGCCCTAAGCATCCGGACGCGACCACTCAAGCTGGTCGCATGCCAGAGGGTCATGGCTATCCGGATGATCCGGGGATACCGCACGATCGCCGGCGAATCAGCCAACCTCCTAGCAGGATTGCTGCCCTGGGATCTGGAGGCGACTGCCCTCCAGCGCGTCTATGAATGGCGCGTGGAGGCGCAGCATCGGGGCGAATCCCCGCTGCCTCGACAAGTCGAGGCGCGGCGGGAAGAGCTCCGGCGCGATCTCAGGGCAGTATGGAGGGAGCGACTGTCGCAACCGAGGTCCGGGCACGCCGCAATTGCGGCGGTAAGACCCCTCTTTGAGGAGTGGCTGGATAGGCGTCACGGCGTCCTGACCTACCGCATGACGCAGGTCCTCACCGGACACGGAAGTTTCGGGAGGTTCCTGTGTCTGATAGGGAGGGAAGAAACGCCTGGGTGTCACCACTGCGAGGATCGTCCGGAGGACACGGTGGAGCATACGGTGCAGGACTGCCCCGCTTGGGCAGAGCACCGCCGTGTCCTCACGACGGCGATAGGCGGAGACCTCTCGCGCCCGGCATTGGTCGAGGCCATGCTGCGGGGCGAGACGGAGTGGGAAGCGGTCGCCTCCTTCTGCGAAGCAGTCATGCTCGTGAAGGAGGAGGCGGGCCGCCTGAGGGAGAGGACAGCGTCCTCCCTCCACCCCAGCCGCAGTGGTAGACGCCCACGGCGTCGGACGTCGCAAGACGATCTCCGGCCACCGTAGGCGCGGGCATGCGGGCAGCGAGTAATGGGCGACTCGCTGTCCGACCATGGACCATGCCCGGGTCGACGGCGCGTTGTGTTCCACGCGCGCCTCAAAGAGTGTCAGCATAGTGACGGGGCCTGTAGAGGGCCAAAGCCTGCCGGGGTCGCGGGACCAAGGGATTACCGTGACCCCGGTACGTAAAGGGCTAGTGAAGGACACCGTGGATTTTAGTCAGTACAAGTCTGACAGTCCCTCCCGCCCTGCCCTGGGTGGGAGGACTCATTTGATGATTTTACCACGCTAAAAAAAAAAAAAAAAAAAAAAAAAAGGTGTCATATTGAAATACTTATCATTAATACCACCTCTATATAACTATTTGCTCAGTACATATATTATATAGGTAGACAACTCATAAATACGTACGATGTAATATACAAATGTAAGAGCCTACTTACTTCCAAAGTAAATTCAATGTAGCGGAGCATAAATAGCATTGCCTGTCAACCAAACAAAACTTATCTTCTGAAATAATATGTCATCCTTACTTGAGCTCATGCTCACATTGTTCAGATTTCACGCATCTTTAGGTTCCATTTTAGTGTATCTTGAAAAAAGAACTGAAACATATACTTATATAGATTAAAGTACTATTCCATTCAGTTCGTAAGCAATTGAAAAAGTAAATATAAAGGCTCAATCCTGCGAAAATAAAATTCGCTGAAATATCCGGATTTAGACGCGGCGTATTCTAGTGCCACGTCGAAACGACGCCACTTAACGGGAAAACATGGACTTAGGACGTTGAAACACGTCCCTTAGGAAAAAAGAGGAACAATTTAAGGAAACCCGAGACAAATCCGCTGTAGCAAAATTATCTGCGCGCTGCGTATGCCAGATTTTAACGAAATGAGTTTAGAGCTTAGACAAAGAAAATCTTTAATTTCTCGATTTTAGTTTTATTTTTAATTTAATTATGTCATTTTTGTAAATATTGTAATAATGTCTTTATTTCTCGATTGTGTTAACAAATCTTAAATAGATTCTAGCTTTTTTTGTAGACACTGACCGAATCAAGTCGCTCAGATGATTTTGAAATTAAAAAGAAAACATAGATTATCTAGAATTTTCGGTGTGAAAAGCAGTTGTAATAGTTATCGCGTCTTTGCCTTGAATATAATGTTATCTATACATATAATAAATCTGTAGAAGGGTCAATTCTGTACATTGAAAATATTTAAGAATAAATAGCGGTGGGTGTTGCTGGATCGATACCAAACCCAAATACATGATTAAAAAAATTTTTGTCTGTCTGTCTGTCTGTTTGTGCAGGCATCACGTGAAAACTAACGGTTCGATTTCGATGAAACTTGGTATAATTATTCCTTATTATCCTGGGCATAACATAGGATACTTTTTATCCTGGAAAAATACGTAGAAAAAAAATCTTATTTTTCAGTTTTATTCATAGAAGTTGTTCTGTAGAACCGCGAACACACGTTGTATTACCCGCAGTGGATTCAGCGCCGTAATATTTATAAGATGTCATTGTCAGAGTTACTCAAAATGGGAAAATAAACCATCCACGCGAAGACCGACATCCGCGCGGACGGAGTCGCGGCCGGAAGCTAGTTTTAAATAAATATACAAATTTTTAAAACATATATATTACAACGAGAAGACATAAATAAAATCCAACAACTGAAATCCATCAAAAGAAAAATACAAAGAGAGGTACGAAAATAAAAATGGCACGTCGCATCTCGTTTAAAGTCAAGCACAGCATACATATTCGTTTAAAGTCAGTCCCAGGAAAAAAATTATAACAAGTAAATCCAATATTGACAGTGCAAGCAATACAACAACAGTTCTCTTTGACATGTCAGATAACTTTACATATTTGTCGTCATATGTTCTCAGTTCAGCGAACACGGCTTTTGAGCACATAACGCGCATTTACACGTGCATTTTACAAGGACTGGCGATGCATGCAAACGTCCCTTTGACAAGTGCTGCCTCGATTTGAGTTTTAAAAAAGGCATTCGTTCATATTTCTGTTGTTGCAAAAAGGGAAATACTGAGACGTGCTTCAAAATCAAATATGGAACTCTCAAAGCTTTGTATTGCATTTAAGCCTTTGTCAAACAGACAGGCGTGACGAATGCGAAGCGTGACGTTTTTATTTGTAATGTATGGATTTGTTTGAATCCAGTCACATAGAAAAGGAAAGCGATCCGATAGCGTGACAGAACTATCGAACTGACGTCTCGCTTCGGTTCGGTATCGCTTCGGAAACGCTTCGCTTTCGCCAGTCTGTTTAACAAAGGCATAAATCCCTTCGCACACAAGGCGACGCAAGTCTCCTCTACATTACTACTTTGATATCCATGCGACTATTGCAATACAAATCTATAGAGGTTCGTACACAGCACGCGTCAATGGATACGAAAGGACTAAATTAGTGTTAATCTTAAATTCTTTTACGTTGATGTCGGTCGCGTACGGTCGGTTGCGTATTTTAGTGAGTAAAAATGACGTAATGTACGCCGCTGATGTTAGCGTCGCAATGTATTGTTTTATAGAACACAATGTGTATGCGCGACCGACACACGATGAACGATATCAGCGTAATAGCAATTAAATACTTTTCACGACTTTATTTTAAAAAATCTCCAGATTTACTTTTATCTTATTAGGGTTAGAGCATATTTTCTTCAATATTTTTCTATTTCTCGTCTTTTTTGAATTCTCCTCACTAGTCATTCTTCACACAGTCCAATGTCGACAAAACGTAACGAAAATAAATCTTCTAAGTACATAATCCAATTACGCTGAAATAAAACAAGGAGTCGCCATAAAGATAAAGATGCCTTATCAGTTAAGATAAAAGAAAGATGGAGGTGGACGGGCGACCCTCGTCCGAACTGCAAAGCTCCTGCTCTACCAACTTACAAGGAGACGACACTTGACGGTAAATACTGTGTCTTTTGTTGTTTGATTATCGTCTGCAAAAGATACATAGAAGGCGTATAAATATACAAATATTATTTGTTTGACGTAAACAGATCGTTTAACATCATTTAAATAATAATAACTGTACTATATACTGCTCTATTGTAAAAACTTTATGGGAAAATCGCCAAAAAAGTCTTGACCTAAAACTTTACAAATAAAAGAATGAACATCCGTCTGTCAATTTTTATTCGGCACGGTTAGCGCAATGGCTGAGCGATTGGACTGCTGCGCTGCGTGTCGCGGGTTCGATTCCCGCACGGAGCAAATATTTGTATGATCTACAAGTAGTTGTTCCGGGTCTGGGCGTTTGTGTATGTGAGTTTATATGTTTGTAAACGCACCCACGACACAGGAGAAATTCCTAGTGTGGGGCAACGTTTTTAAAAAAAAGAAAAAAAAAAAAAAGAAAAAGAATTTAAATTAAAATATTTTGTGACTTACATCATATGATGACTGACGGGGCGGAAGGGACTGTCAGACTCTTACTGACTAAAATCCACCCGTGCTTCTTCGGATGCCCTTTACGTTGCGGGGCCGCGGTATCCTGGATTAAGAAAAAAGCCGCGACCCCAGCAGGCATTTGGCCCCCGTCGGTGACGCGTGAAACACGACGCGCCACCGACCCGGGCTTGGTCCTTGGTCGGACGGCGAGCTTACCCATTACTCACCGTCCGCAAGCCCGCTCCGCCGCTGTGCCCTCTGCTGTTCAGAGGGACACGCGTTGGAGCATCCACCCGACAGGCTATTCGCATACGGGCAAAGAGATCCCTTAGGCACACAGTGCCTAAAAGAGTTTTTGCCCGCATCCCAGGGTGCATCGGCCCGAAAAACTGGTCTTCCCTCCCAACGTATCCGAAGGGGAACTCCAGTCCACGGGCGCACGTGGAGGTTTCTTGTCTTAGCACCCCATCATATGCTGACTTGGATAAAACATGAAACAAACACGGAAGCACTGCGGCTGGCGCAGTGGTTGAACTGTGCTACGTGACACGAGTTCGATACCCGCACGGAAATGATATTTATATGACCCATATGACCTGATATAGAAGTTAATGTATGTGAATTTTAATGTTTGCAAACCTACAACACCCACGATATAGGATAAATTCCTAGACTGACTTTATAACTTTTTCAAAAAAAAAAACCTTGTTGCAAAAGCAGTTCCAAGATCCAAGTTTTATGTAGAAACTTTACGTGTGTGTGTATGCTCATCCGTTGCAAGGGTCATTAACTACCCCTTTGTCGGAGTTGATTGTAACCCAAAGAAACTTGTATGGAATTATAAGTATCTTTGTTTCCCCTAAAATGTCGTTTAACTTCCCTTCCAATCAACTGTCGTGGTAAACGATCCTTTTAACGAGATGGAGTAGTAGTTAGATAGTCTTCTTATCGTATGGTTGATGAACAACCTGGTGTCAGAGTTTAAACCGCCCGTAGGCCTCTGACATGGCTTCACACACCGTTGAAAAATCTCTCAGGTGTGCTGGTTTCCTCACGATGTTTTCCTTCACCGTTTTTAGCAAGTGATAATTAATTTTTACGCACATGAATTCTAAAAGACATTGGTGCGTGCCGGGGTTCGAACCTGCAACCTTTGACTTGGCAGTCCAACGGTCGTACCACTCGGCTACCTCTCTTAGCTGATGTTACCTACTTTTTAATTATATCATAAACGTGAAAGTTTAGTTTGTATGGCTGGATGTTTGTTTGCATTACTGAAAGAATTTTGCAAGAAAATTACAGTAATCTAATCTAACTTATATTATAGACCGGGGTCGTGGGACTGTACGAATTACCGTGATCCCGGAACGTAAAGGGCTATTGAAGGACACCGTGGATTTGAGTCAGTACGAGTCTGACAATCCCTCCCGTTCTGCCCTGGGTGCGAGGACTCATTTGATGATTTTACCACATAAAAAGAAAGAAAAAACATATTATAGAGGCGAAAGTTTGTGAGCATTAAAGCCTTTGTCAAACAGACAGGCGTGACGAATGCGAAGCGAGGGGTTTTTATTTGTAGTGTATGGAATTGCTTGAATCTAGTCACATAGAAAAGCGAAAGCGATCCGATAGCGTGACAGAACTATCGGACTGACGTCTCGCTTCGGTTCGGTATTATATCGTTAAAAACGGCAAACAAATCACTTTGTTGTATTGAAGCCTCCTTAATAAAATAATTTATTCTGTTTTTTTAGCTGCAACAGCCACAGATCATCTGTGAATATTTCAACTATCTAAATAGCATGAACGTACGAACAGATAGACGGACAGCGAAGGCTTAGGAATTGGTACCGTTTTACCCTTTGGGTACCCAAGAAAATGCCGACGCTGCGGATTGAAGCTAGTACCTACAGAATAAAATTCAATACATTTTTCCTTGAACGTCAACTTGCTATTACCCGTATTTGGTAACCCCGTGTGCTAGTTTGGAACCTAATTACCTAAGTTACTAGTTGTGAAATCCGCAAAAATAAATGTTTATTCTTTATCAACCGAACTCAATGCTAGGTAAAAACTTATTTTGTCCAAACGTGTTTTGTTAAAGTTTATTTATAAGTAACATAAGCACAATCAGCCTCTAATGCACTTCCACTTCTTCTTCTTCTACTTCTTTCCACTGCTGGAAGACAATCTCCCTCTGTATAAGAAGGAGTGGGCCGTTATCCACGACCCGGCCCCCAATGTGGCTTCGTAGACGTCACATGTCAGAATTTTCAGTGCTATTCCATGCCAGTTTTCTCATGATATTTTCTATAATTATATCACACTCATATCTCATTCTTACAATTCTTTTTTACCTTACGTCCAAAATCAATATTCTACCTTAAACTAAATCCCGTTGTTTTGTTTTTAACGAGTGCTTCATTGGACTTCTTCGTCATCTTTAAAATGAGCAAATTCGGGCGTTGATTGGTTACCGCACTCAGAGATCGGATTGAAGATTGCAAGCGAGATAACTTATTAATTTCACTTCACTATCGTTCTAGGTATTAACAGTATTTAATTTTCTTTCTAGAAACATTTTCAATTTACAACAATACCTCACAATACCTTTACAAATATAAGAAAGAGAGCGTAAACAGTGCTCGGGCGATCGATCTCAGAAGACGTGTTTAATCGCCGAGCAACGGACTCGCCGACAGAAAGATTAAGCGATACGGAAGCTGTGAGTTTTCTTTCTAAAGGCCACGAAGCTGAGGTAACTACGATATCTTTTGCTATTGTGGTTTATTCACACAATGATATAGTTACTATTTATTTATATAACTAGCACCCCGCACCACTAGTAGCAGTTTGAAAATAAAAAATAGTCTATGGTTTTCGGTGAAAATGTAAATGTAGGTGGCAAAATAGAAAAATAATTAAGTAGTTTTTTATTTTTTTACAAACACACAAAAATCTAATAATTTCTCTTTATAATCACACTCGATATAATGCACCTTTGGACACCTTTTTTTCATAATCACACACATTTTTTTTTTATCGTGGTAAGATCATCAAATGAGTCCTTCCCACCCAGGGCAGAGCGGGAGGGACTGTCAGACTCGTACTGACTAAAATCCACGGTGTCCTTCAATAGCCCTTTACGTTCCGGGGTCACGGTAATTCGTACAGTCCCGCGACCTTCATAATCACGGTGCACAACAAAAGTTATATCTTTAAAAAGAGGAGACTTAGACAAAGAATAAATATGGACATAATGTCTTAAAGCGGTCAGGTGTCAGACTTATTCGCCGCAATGTAACTCGAAAACTGAATGTTGGAAAACAACTTTAATGGTTTTTTTCTCCCTTCATAATGATTTTGTCAATGTGTCAGTCAAGCCAAACATTTCATTAGTATAGTATACACACGAGACTGCCGTGCGAAATAACATTACAATGGAACTAATAGGTTACGCCATAGAGTTGATATTGTAATTAACACCTGCATAATAACATCTTAATTTAAAAGTGAAATGAATAAACGAGGACACAAAATGAAATGTCAGTCTTAGTAGTTAATAATGCTTAGCCATACTGGACACTCAGTGTATGCACGTGACCCAGTAGTTTAAGCCATACGTGACCATTTTGCGAAGCCAAGTTGACTTTAGCTCGAGCAAGTCCGGGGTACTTTCGTTCGTTTCAATTTATTTTGAATATGAACGATATTTTATATTAAAAAGTGTTCGTACATAGTTTTTAAAAATAACTTAATATTTAAAATACTATTTACCTTTCCATAGTTATAATTTTAAAGGTTAGTCTAAACAATCGCATATTCTCACAACTTATCGAAGACAAGTAATATGAGGCTGGCACGCTGGATTCAGTGGGTAAAGCCTTTGGTTAATGCAATAATACACACATCGACTGTGACTACGAAAACTATCAGAACTGAAAAATCGCCATTTTTTATTGCAGACATTGAAAGTCCATTTAATATACTATCAGATAAATAACGAGATTTTTTGAAGAAACATTTTAGTTCGTCAAGTTTTGCATCGAACAAAATCGATTGCAACTGCATTTTAGGTCAAAATAAAACTGAATTGCTCTCCTGTAAAGTACATGATTTGCAGCTTTGATTCTGTTCGTAATCAAAGTCGACATATACTGCGGGGCACAAAATAAATCTTCGAAAACCGAAGCCTAAAGTGAATGATAGCTCCACCATCTTACAAAAAAAAGACCATAAAAATGTTAATAGTTTAACCTTTTATCACTCTAAAAAGTAATAATGATAATCCATAAATCTGTTGAATTTAAAAATAAATTCTGAACCTCCGCTTATTTCGAGGCCATGACCTGGCCTTTTCAGAGGTGGGCCTTAAAAACAGCTCAATGAATTAGTGACGTAATCGCGAGCACTCGCCTAGTACTTAGATTTATTGCGAAAGTTTTTTCGCATTGATATAGTAGATTGATGGTAGTAACTTAAAATGGTGCTTTTATTTTACAAAGTCAAATTAAGGTACGAACAGTAAAAAACCTGTTGGTAAAATAAAAAAAATACTTAATGATTTGGATATAATCGTCCCTTTTTCAGGGCAAACTGCCCTTCCTACATTAAATCCTCTTAGTTTAATTAAGTATACATAAAAATGCTTTTAAAATACATTAGGTACTTAAAAAGAACATGCAAAATTCAAAGCTATGTAGCAGCGCAAACAGCCCCGTCGGAAATAATTGAGGTAGGCGTAAGAACTGGGGTAGGTTAACAGTTATGTTACTTTCAAAAAAATTTACATAGGGAAGCCTTTGTGAATACCAGTTTTTTTTTTCTTAACGTGGTAAAATCATCATATGAGTCCGCCCACCCAGGGCGGAGCGGGAGGGACTGTCAGACTCGTACTAACTAAAATCCACGGTGTCCTTCAATAGCTCTTTATGTTCCGGGGTCACAGTAATTCGTAAGTCCCGCGACCCCGGCAGGCTTTGGCCCTCTACAAAGGGGCCCCGTCACTATGGTGACACTCCTTGAGGCGCGCGTGGAATACAACGCGCCGTCGACCCGGGCATGGTCCATGGACGGACAGCGAGTCATATTATGATTACCAAAAATTAGAAGCCTTAAAGACAACAGCTTACCATCAAGCACTGTCTAGTGTCTCTTCGTTATCGTCACGTATAATGAGCGTGCAATAATTAGCTCGTTAGTTCATGTATGTATCAATAGCTTGAAGGTAGCTTCTTATTAGCGCATGTAATTTGAGGCTTTAACACACACACACAAACTGTGGCTGTGATTAGTGGTAAGCTATGTGGGAGGTATTGTTTTCATGCAATTGGAATAGTTTATTATTATAAATTATTCTTAACCACAATAACGCATGCGACGCGCATCGTTAAGATTACTAATATCTTAAGATACTCAATATCTTTATTGCATTCCAAAATGTACATTTGTAAGTTTACATTAGCTGGTGGGCTATAATAACGACACAATTTTGGACCCTGTTGGGCACAGCATATAATAATAATACTTACCAATTAGGCCATAAGCCGTCTGGAGTAGTTATCCAGAAGTCGCGGGTTCAAATCCCACTTGCAACTGAATTTTTCTCTCCTCAAAAATTATCTTTATTATTATACTTTAAATAATATTGTCCAACACTGGGATCATCTCCTGGGGGTCTACCACTGTTACTGTCACTGTCAACCTGTGTCATCACATTTTGGGCTAACACAGAGGCCCAGGTTTCGACGCAGGGCCAAAGTGGGCAAATGGTCCTCTCTGTGTAGAATATAGGTGCATGAATATTTTAAAAGCGATAACTCAAATTATGAAAAACAAAAACATCTCTACCTCCTCAAAGATTTTCAAAATTAAATCTGCGACCTCTGGATTCAGTACATCCGAAGTTTTTACCTACCGAACCACCAAGGTCAAATTCAAATTCAAACATTTATTACATTTATGGATATTTTATGATGTTAAAATATTTTCCAGAACCGGTCATGAACCCTGCAAGGTAACAGCAATACACTTAAAAATCAAAGTAATAAAAACTTACAAAATACATACAAGCATCGAATTTTCTATCCATTCCTAACGAACTTCATTAAAAATATTGCAAAAGAAACTGTAAGAAATGCTAGTTTCATTTAAATAAAACTTTCATTGTTTCAGTGCCTATATACCTCACATTAGGTATAATGAAGTACTATTCTCTTACACGTGACTTCAAACAATTATTATCGCTTCGACTTCAACCCGTGCCGATAATTCTCAAGGGCTCCGCGATAATTGTGCCGAGGTTTTATCTTACCCACACCTGAACGATAATTCTTTATCTGACCGTTTTTGTTTGCCACCCTTATTTTATCACCCTTTGTTTGGTTAGACATAATAGAAAATATACGAAAATTTTACACCGCGCGGATTTATTACAATGTAAATTTATCTGAAGCGAATCTCTTTCTGTCAACATTTGTGTTAGAAACGTAAATGTTATTTTTATTGTTGAGTTCAAATGTTTGGTTTTATAAAGTTTATCAATTTGTTAAAAGTAAATTAAGAACATGTGTTTGAGTTAAACAAAATGTTAAATCGTTTGTATCTTTTATCTTTCAACGGAATTTTGTGTTGGTATTTTAAAATTAATGACTTAATATATAAAGTATGGTTATTATATTATACAGTTGTAGTTGTAGCAAAGGCTGTAGTATTTCAAACTCGTAGCTTAGCTACGCAAGTTACGAACCTACGCCGTAGGCCAGAGGGCTACGCCGTAGGCGGGCGTAGCACTTGATTAAAATGTTTTAATAAAAACGATTCAATTTTACTTTCAGATTGACATTACTGAAAGCATAAATAACAAATTAATTCGTTAGCAATACTGAAAGAGTAAAGATTTAAAGCGTAAAAGAATGAATGGAACAATCCTGCATTAAAATTATTCGGTTCGCGTGTACAGCATTCCCAAATTTGCAAACCTTTATTCAAGTCCATATATTAGTACTTTTTCAAGGAATTTCTAACGTATATCACAAAAAGAAAATAACACTTGCAAAAAAATAAAAATAAATTCAAAACACAAGTACTCTCACCACGCTCTTTACTCTTACCTTCAAATGTATTAATATTTCAAAAAAATAAATACATTATCGACATGTTTGTCGAACTATCTGCGTTTGACATGTCTCGAGAAAAATAAATTACACTTTTTCTAACAACCTTGGTCTGTGGGACCGCAATACATGTAACCGTTCTTACTAAGTCGGAGGCTTTTTTGTGACGAAAATAAAATGGTTTTTCAAGTTGTACGAATATTTTTTTTTGAACTGTCTTCGAGATAGACGACTTAGGTTTTTGTAACCTTGGCAGATGTTTGGTATTAGTTTTTAAGTTATTTTTCTGCTCGGATGGAAATAAGTCGTGAATGTCAAGGGCTAAAGAAAATGGGTAGTCTTACTAAAAAGGTGGAGTCATTAGAAAAACTTTTTTTTTTCTTTTCATCTTTTTTTATTACTGTATTTGCTATTCAAATAAGTATTTCGTTCAATATATGTACTTAACTCACATGTCAAACTTCTTGTAGGTCTTTCAAAGAGCTAAATATTCTCGATCCAATTTCACATTTACAACTTACAAAAGATAGTAGTTGCATTTGTTTGCTGTCTTTGATAATATAAACTGTAATGATAATTTATTTATAATATATTAACCACAAATTGAATAATTGAAGACTTAATATTTTGTACAAAAGTGACCTTGACCTCAAACTAACTTGACCTTGACTCAAACTAAGTCTAAATTTAGGTAAAATTTTAATTTTTGCAATAATAAAAACTTTTTCCACTAACTGAAAATTAAAAGAAAGAAAAATTAATGGAAGTACGAGTACATAATTTAAAAAGGTTGAAATTTTACAACTAAATGACTTTGTGACAATATTGGCTTGCTTTACCTGGCTCGTTTACATCGCCAAACATTCCAAATAGTACACACAGTAGAGAATAAATCCTGTTCAAAACACGAATTTGTACCAAAAAATACAAACACGTTCTGTGTGTACGAATCAAATACAAACATGTAATCGCTTTGACGTTTTATTATTAGTGAAATACTCTGTTTGTTAGTCCGCAGGCCGCTTCTAGTAAAACTGCAACTTTTCAGCGGCATTACAAACGGAAAAATACCGCACCACGATTTTTGAAAATCGCCGTCGGTAAATAGCAGGGAAAAATATTGCTTCTTTTTTTATTCGAATGATATTCGCCGGCTATATTTTAATTCAGCTCAATCGGACGTCGATTTCTGAATGAGTGGACTCAGTGGTTTTAAAGTAAGCTATTATCACTTTCAGTCTCTTGTGAAAGTGATACCTGGGATTTTATACCGATATTTTAGGGTTGCGTGGATAAAAATGTTGTAGACAAAAGGAACCCACTGCTATATCTCTGAAGACATTAAAATTAATCTCATGTCACCTGATCATCATCATCATCATGTCAGCCCGGGATCACCCACTGCTGGATATAAGCCTGTGAATATGTCACCTGATAAGAATGATTTTTGGCATTACTGTAGTCGATAAAAAGTACACATTGCACTGACATATTCACAGACAACCGACATCCGTGTATGGCTAAATGTACAAACATAAACAACGCGAAAAGAGTGTATCAGGATCATAGTAAATAGTGTTCTTCGTTCCTGCCTATCTCCATGGGAAGCAGGCAGGAGTTCATGTATGTATGTTGTAGCTGACACATCTCAAAAACCTAAATTATTATGGTACACCATAATCCGCTAATTTAGTTTTAATAAATATTTAAAGTTAATTCTACGCTAAACAGTATACATTCCGTGTCTTTCTATGTTTATTCTACAACACATACTCGAGACTTTGCAAGTCAAACTCACAAAGAACAATGGTAAGGTGATATTAAACTTTCTTTAGTAAAGACGTGGACATTAAAGCCGTGCATTCATGACACGACAAAACGTTGGGACACGTGAACCTGCACTGTCGCAGTCACATTAAGCTTATATAAAATGTGCATAGTCGAAACACGGTTTGTGTTACTTGGAGTTCTGTCAGTTGAGTGGTGAATAGACTTCTTTATTATAAGCTAAATAAAGTAACTATGTATTACTTAAAAAATTAAATAAAATTGAAATTGTGCTTTAATTAGCCCATAATTAATCGTAGACACAGTAATTTTCAATTATTCAAACCTTGGCTTTGGTCCTCTAAAGGGGGGCCCTTTAGAGGGCCAATGCCTACCGGGTTCGCGGGACCCGTGACCCCAGACCGTAAAGGGGATTTTAGTCATTACAAGTCTGACAGTCCCTCCCGCTCTGCCCTGTGTGGGGGACTCATTTAATGATTTTACCTCGATAAAAAAGCCCAAGATACTACAAAAGACATTTTTGACATAAAATAAATACCACTAAAGTTCAGTAACCCAGTCATTTCCAATTCATGTACAAAGGCTTTGAACGTACATGAATAGAGACCGCATTACTAAGTCTTCATACAGTGAATCTACATGATAAATATAACCCAACAACAAGAAATATGTTTATAAAAATAGAGAAAATAATATTTTTAAGAAAATTTTACAATAATAAGTGAGTTTACTCTTAGAGAAAAATGTGTGTAGTTCAATTAAATTGGCTTAACTTAAAAAAAAAACTACGCAACGAGTACAGTGACTGAATTCACTGCATCTTTCGCTCTGTGATTTCTGTGTTTTAGTAAGTCGTTAAACTATAAATAAATAAAAGTCTATATTTTTAATGACAGTCACATATGCACATATGACAGCTGTATCAATTGATGACTACGGTTATTGGTGTTCTTGAATTTAGAAACACAAAATAGTGTTGCTTATTTTGACTACTGAATTATTCAAGGCATACAATGAACCCCTCACCCCTTCCCCGCATACCAACAAGATGTTAACACTTCGCAATAGTGTAACACGTCACACCAATTGTCACCTCAGCGGCAGAACAATACCAATCGAAAGTTCACGATGTCACATCACACAGACATACCACTTGATTGATTGAATCAGTAACCACCGTATGAATGCTGCGTAATCAAGCGACGCCATGTTATGTCAGCCGCGACGCCCCACGATAAGCCTCTAAGCCAATGTATTGTTGATATTTACATATATACGAGTATATGTGTTGATTTAATCTCATACGGGTTGTAATGATGATTTTTGAATGTTTGAATTTTTTGTGGTACTGTTTTTTTACGGCCTGGCAACTTTATAAATATATTATGTCTATTAAACTGGCACGTGAGAGCGTTTTAGTTAAAAAAAAACAATAGAGCCATTTATTATTGTTTTAGAAGGTAAAATATCTAACATCCATCACATATATGTTCCAATCGTTCTCGTACGTTCCAAACCAGACCGTCTCTCCCCTTTAAACCTACAAAATCTTTCTAAAAATGTAAATAGATAAAAATCTGTTTAGTCCGTCAGTTAAAATATTGAACAATATTCGATACACGGTATTTTTTTTTAATCTTTGAATATAGGTAGACAAAGAAAAAACGCTTCCAAATTCGAGAGTGGGGGCTTATGACGTCTTATCGCCCGTAAAGTTGTACCGACCGAATGACGTTTTGTGATTTTTAGAAGAGTTGTATCTTCGCCAATTTTGTTTTGCGTAACAAAAGAAAAAATCGGGTCTAACATTTATTACAATCTATATTTCGGGCTAATATTTTTTTTGAGTAAAATAGCCTATTGCAAATCACATAGTTAACATATGAACTAGTAATAGGGAACCCCACTACACATTATTACATTCATAAAATGACGCAGCTCCAGATGGTTATGAAATTTTCATTAAACTTTCGTGGGTTGAGCCCGGTCGTCAAAAATATTTCATTACGGTTTTAGGTGGCCCTTAGTCTGGTAAGATATAGCTTTTTGTGCGTGTTACACAAAGGGTGGTAGAACCACCTACCTGCTTTGTGTGCAAGTTTTTGTGCGTTAAGTGCAGAGGATTTTGGGCATTCTCCTCGTGAAATTAATGTATGTCTTATGAATGGGGTCGATTTAAAGGTGTTTAGAAGCTAGGTAATAAAATACTCATTTGACCATTATATCATTTCATAAGGCGTTTATACCAAAAATCAAAATCAAAATCAAATCATGATTTAAAAATCTCTCAAAAAACCATTCGAATTTTGAGTGCCTTGCATGGGAATCGAAATATCGATAACTCATAACAAATAATAAACTAGACAGAAATATAAATAATTCACTCCTAGCAAATGAGTCTTATTAGAATTGTTACTTGGTGACGTAAACACGAGTAATTTTGGAACTTTATCAATTTTGGTCGCCTTACTAAGACACCTTTTTAAAAATAAGTAAAAAAAACAAAAGCTTTTCACCAGTTCGACAGCTATTTATTTTCTAATTTAATCCTCCTGAAACAGAACTTACGAGGAAAATCAGTCAATTGTAACACGTAGTATACTTTGAGATATAATTTTATTACTTTAAATCACATTAATCGACTAACAAGTTGGTATCGATTAGCATATCGATTCCGAATGTCAACGTCAAAAAGCGTCAAGTCGTCAGTCGGTTGACGATCATCGAGGGTGAAATATACTGATTAGAATCTAACCCATGTTTGATTTTTGCCCTTTTCCCTTCTGAGTTTTACACAATAATGTTTATAATGACAAATAGATCTACTAACATGACTTTTCAAGTTTATAACACGACATTTGCCTACGAGTAGGACATACGTGGGTTCCCAGATGTTTACCGTATACAGCTTAGTATGTTTACTTACCAAACTACATCACAAAGAAATACACGGACAAGAGTAAGTAACTTCGGCATGTAACCGACATATTTATCAACATATAAAAGCCTTACCCGGGGCCACTTCCCCCGTCCGTCCAATATTCCATATTAGTGACTTAATTCCATCCGAATAATATAAAATATTCACAGATTATTTTGCAACTACCAATGAAATGGATTTAATTCGAGCTGTACGGATCAATCGTACACTGGCGGTTCATTAAATCTGCTCGGTTCGTAATATGTATGTTTTATTTTAACGATGCCAAAAGTGGAGTGTATGCAATGATCAATTTCATGCAATACGAGTACGTAGTTTTAATGATGTTTTTGTTTTCATTTATATGAACTCTTGCTATTACGCGTAGTGTAATGATTACTGTTCGTAAATGAAGTTCTTGCTCATAAATTGCTTCAATTATAATAATTATGGGTATATTATTATGGCGATCACCATATTTGGTCGTGTTTTAAACGATAATATTTCGTGGAAGTGGGTACTTAGTGAATGTTTTTATATAGCATTTAATAGATACAGAAATAAATTTATTAACTATCTGTATTTTGGCAACCATAAAATTTAACCTTTAAAATGTGAAACCATTATTAAAACGAAATCACCTAAAAGGTTCCAATAATAGTTTCAAAGACCAGTTAAAAAAAAAAAAGGGAAATCGAGTGAATTTAAATAAAATCAGAGCAACTTTTATTTCAACGCGAACTGCTGAGGTAAACATTATCTATAATTATTGCAAACGCAGACAAGACTAGTCAATTCTTTATTCATTTTTCTTCTATTAGTATTAGCTCGGCTTTATGACAGTACCTTTCTTCTTTGTCTTTTCATTTTGTTTCCTAGTATTGTTTTTATGTTACTAATGGAAACTATTACTGTGGCTGCTGTCCGTAATAATCCTCCTATACTTTTGTATTTGTCTGAAGTACTACTTCAGCAACTAACCAAGCGAGAGCACCTATTTCGCGTGGTCGGCTTCAGCATTTATTTTATATGCTTAATGTGAGCACTGACACAGCAAATTAATGTTGAAAATAAACATCACAACTCAAGAACTTTTTTTTTATCGTGGTAAAATCATCAAATGAGTCCTCCCACCCAGGGCAGGGCGGGAGGGACTGTCAGACTTGACTGACTAAAATCCACGGTGTCCTTCAATAGCCCTTTACGTACCGGGGTCACGGTAATTTGTGAGTCCCGCGACCCCGGCAGGCTTTGGCCCTCTACAGGCCCCGTCACTATGCTGACACTCCTTGAGGCGCGCGTGTAACACAACGCGCCGTCGACCCGGGCGACTCACTGTCCGATCATGGACCATCCATGATCGGACAGCGAGTCGCCCATTATTCGCCGCCCGTATGCCCGCGCAAGAACTTTACTCTAGACAGTAAAAGTAACAAAAAACAAAAACATTGAATTTTGTATCGCAATTTGTTTTTATAGGATCCAATAATAAAACGAAAACCATTTACTACTCCATTATTAGACGACGCAATATAGCTTCTTTGTTATGTTTGATGAAAACATTTCTGAAATTAATACAATTCAAATAACCATGTCATCGGAACGCCAAAACTCGGTACAAACATTTATTATCAATATTTCAAGTTGATGATTAAAGGGCAATTATTTTGGATCCAGTGGAAATTCCTGAGCTGAGTCGCTGCGTCGCCGCTCTAATTAATTGATAGGGAAGGATTGAGACGCCGGTGCAAATCGAATACAAGTCGACTAAACGAAAGTGAAACACAGTTCGGACTTGAGAGATTTTGAGGTTACCGTTTCATGAAATTAGTTTGTAGACTTTCCATATTTTCTAAGGTAAAATTGTATTTTTATAATATCTTCCATAATTTACAAAAGCGAAAGTCTTAGAAACTACAAGTGCTAGTTTTAAAATTTTGGATGGGGGTTCTTTGTAGAAAGTGCCCACTAAGAAGAGATTTTGACTCCAAAGGGGTTGTTGTTGGGGTTGATAATTGTATGGAAAACTAAAAGCGGGAGCGGGTGATGGGATGCAACGCCAAAATTTCACACGAAAACGCGAGCAGAATCTGACATACTTATAGATACGACTGTAAATTATATTATACAACACTATTGGGGATGTAATCTTATTTGGGACAAATTAAATCTTTATTCACTAAAATTTTTATAAAACCTATTAGGTAATCATTGCACATAATTTTCTTAAATCTCGACTAATCGACTAAATTTTCTACCAACACAAATCGACTAATTCCCCTCAACCGCCGAGTCCCATCCCTCAAAATTAACAGCGTCAGATATTCATTGAATCCAATATTACTTAGCCGGGGGCGTCGCGAGTTTTGATGCCAGCTGATTGACTTCTGTAAACATACTGTGAGCTGCTGATTTGTGTGCGTTGAGACTATGTCGCATAATTTGATATAGCGGGAACAACTGTGAATCGACAATTTACAATTAAGGATTGAATATTCATAGTCTTAGACAAACATCGTCAACCGAGGTTAAGACACTGTCTATACAGGTAACCGTTACCCTGGAACGTAAAGGGCTATTGAAGAATACCAGTCTAACAGTTTTCGTCACGCAGCCGTTAATGCGTATAAATATATGTGTTTTCTATTTATTTTGTTTAAAAGTTTTTGATTTAAAAGTGAATTTTACTGAGCAAAAAATAAGTGGCTTGTCTTGACCGGGCATTTAAAAAACCAATAACTGGGAAGAACGATAACATAAACAATTTTGTTTCTTAAAAATTGATCCTGTTAAAAGATTCGCTGGAAGTTGTCCAAGAAAACATTTTAAGATTCTTCCAAAACTGGGGCTTATGAAAACCACTTTATATGGAAACTACTTATTTGTGTTAAATTTATCAGTTAACCTAAATCAAATTGATGAAAGTCTACTCAAAAATGGAGCTTTACAGAAAAAATACTTACGCTCATAATTTTACATCTTGGTATTCCAGAACGATCCATATCAAACAAAAGGGATTAAAGAATTCCCGCAACTACCGACCAACGATGCTCAAAAAACATTAATCACCAAAAAAAATGCTTAAGCCCCGATGTTTTTGCATCCCAAATTTTCCGACCAAATTCCCTAAATTTTTCTCCACAATCTGAGTTTTAAATCTAGACCAAATGGTACAGTTTTATCATTTTTATTTAGAGTTTACAATGTGATATAACCAAATGTGAGTTTCACTGGTGAGTTTCATGTTATTTCCTTGCGAAGTCTTTCTTAGAAACAATTGTTTGTAAAATATTCTACTTTATAAGTATTTTGCAGTGGAGAGTTTTCGAACGAAGTCTTTGCTTACATAGTGAGTGTAGTGCTGGAAATTATAAGCTTGTTCTGCGAACTTGTGAATATAAGGACGTCTTAATAGTCTACATACAATACTCAGAAAAGCTGCTTCACGAACTAATAACACAGTTAGAACAACCATACTGTTCTATGTATTCAGGTTGTTAAGATGCAGATTAGCTCTATAACTTGTCTGTAATTTCTATATTCATAACAAGAGCTTTGAAGTCGCATACAATCAAAAGAAAACTTTTGTCTCATCGAGTTTAAAACAATACGTTTTGAAGATGAAATTGTAAAACAATTTGCATTTCAACAAAACACTCCGATGTCCTAAACTAAATTCTCGAACAAAAACAAAAATTACATTTACAAAATTCCCCTTTAATCCTTGTACTAGAAACAGAGTACTGTCGTACACATTCTGTTACTTCGTCCGTAGTTCTCATCACGTACATTCCAACATCTGAATCGTTGTTGGACAGTTTTAAAAGCTGTAAACGTCCATTACTCATGGGAAAGTTTAGACAATGAGTCGCATTTGTTTATCACAGGAACTTGAGTAATAACGCACTGGGTGGCATCTGTGTAACCGTCCGTACATACGTACGGACGTGTTGCCTGCTTTAAATTCTCTCATTTAGTTTTTAGAACAGTTCAAAACATGGCCGCTGTTTAATGCTGGCTGGCATGTTGGCTTTAACTTGTTTTGTCATTTCGGTCTAGTTTTCGTTTGTAACCGTTTTGGTGTTTAGTTTGATCTTGTGTAGTGAGTTTCAAATGTTTGGCTTACACTAATGCATCTCGACACAAAACACTCCAATGTTTACAAGGTCTTCCTTGTTTATCTGAGAGTTATAGTTCACTTTCCACAACGACCTCATAAAGAAACAACCTTCAATAAACTACTATGTTCCTAAAGATAGTATTGCCGTACAAATCTAACCCATTTCCTTTATTTTACGACTCTTATCAAAACTCTAGTTTGAATACCAATAAAACTATTTAACATAAAAATCAAATCGCAGAAAACCTAGGAAGGATTGGAACGGTTTCGTATAACTTGTAGTAATCGTAAAAGACTTCGATTGCTAAAACTTTGTAAGGTGTGGGTCGTAAAAGGAGATTATTTACGAGCATAGCTTGGCGCGGGTTCATGGCGCCGCGGAGATTAGCAAGCGAATGGAGGAATTACGTGTGGTTATAAAATCTGTACAAATGTGTTTGGATGAAAGAGCGCTTTGACTTTAGTAGATGTTGTCCGCGCCTTTTCTTAGGCGGAGGTTAAAACATATACATAACACGTATTAATCGTACTACTTAAATACAACACAAGTACTAATACATAACAATACAAAAACTATGCCATTTCCTGACAGTCGTATGATACAGTAACAATGTGACAAATCCCATCATGTTCAACAATCACGAAGGTTTGTCACTTTTGCAATCTATGCATGTCTCACTTTTCCAAAAATGTCAGACAACATATTACAATCAAATAAAGTGTTTTTTTTCATTTCTAATATTATTATCTATAGAATTAAACTGTTTTTTATAACCCGTGAAACCTCCCTTTTTCTCTAACGTGAGTTCTACTATCCAGAGTTGGTACAAATGAGCAACATCTCAAACTAAGTAGAACCCGAGACATGTGTCTCTGTGACATTTTATTGGTGAGCAAGTAAAATGTTTACAGAGCCATAAATATAACTAAACACTCCAATTGCTCACTACTCCATGCAGTTGCGGTCCGTGCCGGAGCACCGACCACCTGCACCTCACCTCCTATATATTAACGTAAAACTATGTGAATTTAATTAATTTGCGGTGTCTCTAATCTCTTTAAAGAGTGCAGATATGCATTAGCACTGGTTTAGTTCAGTTTAATCTTGTTACTAACTTTATATGAGCTTCTGCCGCGACAGTTACGTTGATTAGTTCGTGTTTTATTCAGAAAATGGAATTAGTGGAATTGGATTTTGAGAGATATAAAATGTACACAATCTTTTGATAGAATTTAACTCAAAGATAGGTAATAGTCTGGTACATCATAGAAGGTACTGATAATTTCCGTTGTAAACGTTTGTGAAGCCGCTTTTTAGGGTTCCGTAGTTAACTAGGAACCCTTATAGTTTCGCCATGTCTGTCTGTCTGTCTGTCTGTCCGTCCTCGCTTAATCTCTGTGACCGTTAGCACTAGAAAGCTGAAATTTGGTACCAATATGTATATCAATCACGCCGACAAAGTGCAAAAATAAAAATTGGAAAAAAATGTTTTTTTAGGGTAGCCCCCCTATATGTAAAATAGAAAGTGATTTTTTTTTTAATTTCAACCCTAACGTGTGATATATCGTTGGATAGGTATTTAAAAATGAATAGGGGTTTACTAAGATCATTTTTTGATGATGTCAATAGTTTCGGAAATAATCGCTCCTAAAGTCAAAAACAATGTGTCCCCCCCCCTCTAACTTTTGAACCATAAGTTTAGAAAATATGAAAAAAATCTGGAAAGTAGAACTTTATAAGGACTTTCTAGGAAAATTATTTTGAACTTGATGGAAAGAACAGTTTTTGTGCAAAAAAAACAAGAAGGTGGTACAAAATTCCTGGACTAAGTTTGTAGTATAATCAATTATTTAATCATATATACAAGCATTTTTTTTAACTTCGTTTACGTATTTCATTATTCTGAACGTATCTTCTTTCAAACAAAAAAAGAATTATTGAAATCGGTTCGCGCATTCCAAAGTTATCAAACGCATAAAATGTTAAGGTAAAAACCAGTTCATAAATGGTTCGATAGATGGCGTTGCGTAATGACGTCAATTTTAAAAGTCGATGTCTTCGTGCTTTCATGACCTACCTGTGGTAAAAATTTGCTACTACTTAAAATATATGTTCTTAGAGTGCATAATCGCTACCTGAACTACTTACTCTTTTCGATTAAAATAAAATAGCTATTTGATAAAGGTTTGTGGGAAATTGTTATTGTGTCTTTTCAAATTTATATTGAGGGTTTTTTTAGTTATCACCGTCCTTTGTGGGCCCGTTTTTAGGGTTCCCTTTTTATCAAAGTTCAAAATGTCAACGTAACAAATAACCTTTTTTTAACACACAAGTTTAAAAAAAGGCTATTTGTTAACACTTATTGTAACGGACGGGAAACTACGGAACCCTACACTGAGCGTGGCCTGACACGCTCTTGGCCGGTTTTTTTTTATCGTGGTAAAATCATCAAATGAGTCCTCCCACCCAGGGCACGGCGGGAGGGACTGTCAGATTTGTACTGACTAAAATCCACGGTGTCCTTCAATATAGCCCTTTACGTACCGGGGTCACGGTATTCGTTAGTCCCGCGACCGAGGGTGAAGCCGCTGCCAACAATTAGTAACAAATAAAGATAGTAATAAACGTAAATCCCAACCGCAGCCTGGTACATCCCTAGCGAAACGAGCAGAGACAAGTCAGAGTAACGGATGGGTCCCCGTCTGATCTGACAAGATCGGCAAATCCAAGTTATAAGATATTTAAAGTGAATAAATTATAGATTTAGTAATGATTCGGGTTTGTAGTTAACATTATAATATATACATGTTTATGTATATGTTATATTATATTACGCCTTTTTCCATTTGGCAGGCAGATCACACTTACAGTCTCCATTTTATACGTAGAAATAATTGCTCTTCAAACCTCCTTACATTGTCCTTAGTCGAAAAAACTTCCTCCATCTTTCTACCACGCCGACCATCATTATTCTGAATGGCACCCACGGTGCCTACTAAGGGGCTGACGTCATTCTAACAGGGCCCATACCACGCGCGAATTTTCCCCGTTCCCTTTAAGCGCTAAACTTCGCTAAATGAAAGATAATAGCCACTAGCACTACACACACAGTTTAAATCTTTCAACAATGGGAATTGAACTCACACATGAAGTGAGGGATAGTAATCTACAGCACTGTACTATTTGTAGCAGTGCATTAATAAGTAATTATAAACACACAATTATTAAGCCAAAAAGCGCCTTAAAGCCTTTGATAAAGCTTTCTTTGGATTCTATTTTTGTTATTGTTTTTTATTTGCTACTAGCTCGGGCCCGCTCACCCCCCCCCCCTTTCTTATTGCCTATGTCACTCAGGACCAAAGCAGCTTACAACTAGTGAAAGAATTTTTGAAATTGATCTAGTAGTTTCGGAGCTTATTCAATGCAAACAAACAATCAAACCTTTTATCTTTATAATATTAGTGAAGATTAAAATGAAAGGTCTGTGGAAAGGTTATTCAATTTAGAAGACAGTCCTGTGACAGATGAATAGACACATCACAGCCATAATAATAGACGGCACGGTTGGTGCAGTAGCTGCACGATTGGATTACTGCGCTGCGCGTCGCGGGTTCGATTCCCGCACGGAGCAAATATTTGTATAATCTACAAGTAGTTGTTCCGGGTCTAGGAGTTTGTGTATGTGAGTTTATATGTTTATAAACGTACCTACAACACAGGAGAAATTCCTAGTGTGGGGCAATGTGACACATCCTGTTCGCATGCCTTGGTTACGGAACCCTAAAAACAGTTTTTTAACGCCGACGCCAAGTACTAAAACTGGCGGGAACTTATTTGGCTCATGATTAAATTTTATAAGTAATGGTCAAAAGTTGGTGGTTTTTCGGCAATGCCGGCCGTACATTATTTATTGGCCGATATGAAATATGTATTAATCAGTTCGAGGTTTTTGTAAACAAGTTTTATAAGTTTAACAGCTGGAATTAATGAGAGGCCGTTCTAGTGTTTTGTGTTGTCATTTTAAATATGAGTTCTATACATATACAACATAGTAGTTGCCTAGTCGTTGTAATTTACCGTAGTTCACTAAAACACTAAACTTTTCTGTTTTTTTCTTGTATTGTTGCGACATTCCTCGAAATAAAATTAGTAATTAACAAATTTATTTATTACTTGAAAATAATTATGCCAAATATAAACTCCAGCGTGCGCGCAAGTACAAAGTTTTTTCTTTTCTTATACTATCTCTTTCGATACAATCGCTCCCTCTCACATATGTCAACAGAAGTCCATCAATCAAGCTAATTTATACATTTCTTTATGTCTATACGCAAGCTGCACTTCAGAATTTCCCCATAAGAAAAAAAGTACACAATTTTCTCAACAAAAACCAAAATAATCTAAAATGCAAAACAAGTAATAAAAACATGTCGTAAAAAAAAATACCTACCCAATGTTATGAGTATTCTACCAACCACGTAATCCAATCCAACGCCAAAGAATGCATCCAATAAATAATTCTTTTTTTATTTTTCTTCCAATGAAATCGGTAACGAATCACTCCATCGGGAGGCTGATTGACAGATGGCCCGTCTGCGTAATTGAGACGAATGAGACTCAGCTTGTCTGCCCCGATAAATCTGCTCTTGTATTTTTCATCGATATTGTCAAAGTATAACTACCATTTATATTTATGCGGAGGCACGTGTAGATATTGTACCGATTTTTGCAGTTTTTTTTTTTTATTTTTACTTTGATGTACAATAGCGGTGTATAAGACGGACTTAAACTAGTCAAATTTTGGGTCAAAAAGAGTTCATGGTATTGGTACATGAAAACATTAAATCTACATTAAGTTGAGATTATACAATTTATTATATCTTTGGGACTCTTCAAAAATCCACCCTAAACATATTCCTTTTCCAATGACAATCAAGTATCTATCATATCACAATTACAAGGAAGCATAATTTCAATATTTTCGTTATCTTCATTTTCTGAAGTATAAAATAAACTTTATTTGGCAAATCAAAATAACAACATTACAAAAAGTATGTATATACATTATGTGATCTTTAACACAAAACTGATTCAATCTATTACCCGTAAACTGTATTACCATGGAACAATTTTCCTTCTTCCATGTAATATACATGTATACGAGTATTACAATCAATTTAGAAAAAAAAAATGATACTATTGGGCGGTGGATGGTGGAAACGGGAAGGACTGTTAGACTTGTACTGACTAAAATTCTCGATGATCCTTCAATAACCCTTTACGTTCCAGGATCACGGTTACATGATGCGGCAGTCGCACGACCCCGGCAGGCTTGTATTATTGGATAAACTTTGAAATTAGCGATAACAAGCTGTAATTTCGTATACTAATATTCAGTGCCAAAAATAGGGTTGTGTCAACGATGCCCAGGCGCAGGGCCGTCTCTGGAGGGGCGCAGAAATGACCAGACCAAGACCACAATTGGCCAGACCAGGGCGCTGTTAAAGAAGATCGCACTGGGCGAATAAACGTCTAATCACGATTTTGTTTTTACGTGGTAAAATCATCAAATGAGTCCTCCCACCCAGGGCAGAGTGGGAGGGACTGTCAGACTCGTACTTACTAAAATCCACGGTGTCCTTCAATAGCCATTTACGTTCCGGGGTCACGGTAATTCGTAAGTCTAGTAGGCTAGGCTAGTCACGACACTGACAATATTCCAAACAAAGCAATACGTACAAGAACTACTTATAAAACATTTAATATCGAATGAACACCTCGAAGTGCGAACTCGTAGAAACTACGAGCACAGTAAGACTAGTTCTACCAGTACACGTTATCTTACAATCGCTGAGAACTAACGTCGTGTCTTGATGTTCCGAACTGCGCTATTATGGCGAAATTCAGTAAGTTTCCACAATATTCTAGTGTTCTAGGTTATCACTGATTGAAAGTTTGGGTAACTTGTATTGGAGGTACTGTAAATAACAAGCGCCCTGCGCCGCCTTACGAATTTTCGATCAGGTCACGTGTCCTGACGCGAGTTTAACATTTTTTACCCATTCCAAAAAAAAGTGCACAACGCCGCTAAAGAAGTTTTCACTTCAAAAACCTTTACATAAAAGTTTGTACGGACTTATCATGGTTATAAACAGTTTGGAGTGGGTGGGATTTACCTTCTAGAGATCCACCCAGGTAACAGCACCACAGGCCTGTAACGTATGTGCGATGGTGGCTAAGTAATCCCCCTGGATATAAGTAAGCCTCACTAGAACCACCTTCCTCGCGAGTACCTCCGGAATCTGACGCTAAACGGTTTTTGCCGTGTAACGCAGTGTTCGCGATGCGCAGGAGTTGATGTAACTCCTGAGCCCGCTCCATCTTAGGTCTCATCTCTGCTTCTGGGCCAGATTGAGGCTTAAAGCAAGCCCAAATAAATTAAAAAAGCCTTATTTCGCCATATTAAATAACTTAAATCCATAGAAATAACAATAGCGGGCATTTTCGAATATTTCCTATTAAATTCCACAAAAATTTTCGAATTATAAGAAGAATCCGTAACATTCAAAAGGAAAGCAGACAAATTGAAAAATTCTCCAATACGCGAAGTATCTCAATAGCGTAACATATTTCCAAACATATTATTACGGTTGCATAACACAAATCGCTAAAAGCATTCTCAGTTACAGAATCTCCCAAACATGGGTGAACGAGCAACTTGAAACCAGGTCTCTAATGTTAGAGGAATCTAGACCAACTTTGAATTGCAGGGTACCCAGATAATGGCGAGATATATGGATGGAACTTAGGCTCCAATGATACTCAACCTGCGGGCCGCACGACGCTTATCATTGCGACCCGCCATTCCGTTTCTACCCGTTGCTAAGGAAATCGGAACTGTTTTTTCTTTCGCTGCTACGTTTACTTTTGTGAGCAATTTTGTTTGTGGTTTCACTTATTTGATATCAAACGATTTATAATATCTATAGTAGTGACCCACACAGGAATAATGTCGCTTTCTAATGGTATTTTTTTTTAACTTTTAAACTTTTTTTTACTTCTGTTGTCACACTACTGAGCCAAGGTCTCCGCCATAAGCAACTTAAACTTAAATAATTTTCAAAATGATTAGTTGACATATTCTGTAGATATTAATATTAAGTTTTGTCAGTTTTAACGTAGGGGATTATTTCCAAAACTTCACATTCGGTTTCAAAAACTCTTTGTTAAACACTGAACTATTTGGGACAAACCCACCACACTATTCCTAAACCACTGCAACTCCTGAAAGCCAGAATCAACAGTGGCAACCACCAGAAAAGCGCCGAGACAATGAAGCTCGACGTGTCCCAGAGAATGATTTACCTGTCTTGGATCCTGCAACGAAATTAATCAGAAAAGAATAGTGGAGGAGTAGGAAAAAATATGTTTCCAGTTCCCTCCATGCAAGCAGGAGACAGAACAAAACAAGGCCAATAGGCACAAAGGGACATTACAACTAGGAGAAGCCCAGTTGCCTAGCACCATGGGTAAAATGACTACGAATTATTACTGAATGTTTTTATCAAGCGAACCCTTATAAGCAAAAGAACAGAAACCAATGTGAGCGACATACTTCTGATCGAGGCATTGCGATCCACGCAGCAAAAACCTTGAGAACTGCTGACTCAGTAGATTCGTTCATTCGGCTCACGAATGAATGTGATATTAGATAACCTACGGTGAAGAGTACCTGTAATAATTCGAAGGTGAAGTTTTTGGCAGCGTTCCATTCGATTCAATTGATTCCATTGACTCTAGCACTCAGAATTAGGGTAGTGCTGTTGAAAGTTACCTGTGAAATGGAAAAGCCAGCTTTGGAGTAACAAATAATTTTTGGCTTGGAAAATCAGCAGTTGTGCTCCCAGATAAGCATATCGATAGCGTAATACAATATTAACCATTACACCACAAAATGCGAAATAAACAGATGAAAGTCCTGAAAAAAAATGTGGAAATAACTTACATAGATCGAATGGCAGAACTTTAACGGCAGAAGTAATCAACCAAACACACAGAACAAAATACTGAACAATATCTCGACAAAATACATCCAAGTTCGTGCTCGCACAATTTTCACCTTTTCGGGATATTTCGGATCCAACAAAGCCGAAGGAAGAGTTAAACGCTTCGGCTTTAACCCCGACTAGAGATTGCATTCGCTGAGTTATGGGCGATCTAACCCGCGATATTTACCAAGTTGCCGACTGCAGTGTTACGTCTCGTTCACGACCTCGGGCAATGCGATTTGTGTGTGACGCGATTTGCATTCGCGCATACCTCACTTGATCCCTTTGTGTGAGTATACATATACATGGTAGTAACTCATTCACTTTCATTTGTGAGGTATTCCACATTGGACACCCGCTGAAATGGCACCTTAAGTAATAGCACCTTAATTATTCCACATACGGCTCCTGTCAAAATACGGCTCCTGTCAAAAAATATCGCGGGTCCCAGGTGCCCAATGTGTGTGTGTGTGTGCTCATTTGTTTAGTGAGTATTCCACAAGTCAACCTCATTCACTTTCTTTTCTCCGTAGTGGCAGTTGCAGCACTCTAGCCGCTTGAGTTCAGTTTGTGGCCTAGCAATTATAGTCAGGCTCTCTAGGCTATTAGACCTTAGATTACATGTTCACGGGATAGGATATCAGTTGGCTTTTTTGATTTCCCCACTGATGGTCATGAGTTTGTTTATTAAAAAACAGAAAGTAAAAACTTTATTTTTCGTTTTTTTTTTTGTAATTAAACTCCAATAATGAGTAATCGTTGAATGCCAGACAAGAATATATATAAAAAAATATCTGGGCGCAAAATACTTCAGTACAAAATCATAGCTTCTTGTTTCCGTGACCGCAAGTTATGATGTCATGTTTCTGCAGCGACTGTTAATTAATATTTCCTAAGGCACTTAATAATTGGTCGCGCGAGCTAGCAGCGCTGCGCGAGGCGTGCGTTGCCGCGCGACGCCGGTACACCAGGTTCCGCAGGCGCCGCACCCGACCTCCGGATGCGGTGGCTGTAGAGACGGAGCTGCAGGATGGCTACAGGGCAGCGAAGACCGCCCTCCGCGACGAGATCTGGCGGGCCAAGGAATTGGCCCGCAAGGAGATGCTGGAGGCTCTGGACGGGGACCCATGGGGCCGGCCCTATAAGTGGGTGAGAGAGAAGCTCCGCCCCTGGGCTCCCCCGTTGACGCAGAGTCTCCAGCCTCAGTTCGTGGAGGACGTGGTGAGCGCCCTGTTCCCCTCGCGGGAGGAGCACACTCCCCCGCCCATGGCTCCGTCTCCGGCGGTGCCTGAAGCTGAAGCAAACGCGGACCACAGCGACGACGACGTCTACGACGCTCCGGAGGTGACCGAGGTAGACCTGAGAGTGGCGGTACAACGGCTCAAAGCCAAAAATACCGCCCCAGGACCCGACGGCTTGCCAGGAAAAGCCTGGGTCCTGGCCTCGGGGACTCTCGGGCCTCGACTGGGGGGGCTCTTTAGCGCGTGCTTGGAGAGGGGCCAGTTCCCGCTTCGTTGGAAGACGGGGAAACTGGTCCTGATCCAGAAGCCCGGGCGCCCTGCGGACTCTCCGTCCGCATTCCGGCCCATCGTGCTGCTCGACGAGGTGGGCAAGCTCTTTGAAAGAGTAATTGCAAACCGCCTCGTCGGGCACCTGAATCGGGTGGGCCCGGACCTTGCGGAGAGCCAGTTTGGCTTCCGCAGGGGGCGCTCGACGGTGGATGCGATCACGCGCGTGAGAGCCCTCACGACGGGGGATGCGGTTTCCCGGGGCAGGGTCGTCTTGGGGGTGTCTCTAGACATCTCCAATGCCTTTAACACCCTGCCCTGGAGTTGCATCAGGGAGGCACTCCGGTATCACCGGGTGCCGACCTACCTCCGTCGTATAGTCGAGGACTACCTGACGGACAGAGCCGTCATCTACCCCGGTCACCGGGGAGAGTGGAACCGGCGAGAGATGTCGTGCGGTGTTCCACAGGGATCGGTCTTGGGGCCGCTCCTGTGGAACATCGGTTACGACTGGGTGCTGCGCGGCGACCTCCCTGACGGCGTCGGCGTAATTTGTTACGCCGACGACACGCTCGTCTTGGCGAAGGGAGAGTCGCACCAGGCGGCGGCCGACGTGGCGACGCAGGCGGTAGCGACAGTCGCTAACAGGATCCGGCAGTTGGGACTCGACGTGGCGCTGCACAAAACAGAGGCCATGTGTTTTCATGGCCGTCTGAACGCGCCACGTTCAGAGTCCCACATTACGGTGGAGGGGGTTCGCATCGGCGTCGGGAGGACGATGAAGTACCTGGGACTCGTCCTCGACAGCCGGTGGAACTTCAGGGAGCATTTCCTGCATTTGGCCCCAAGGCTGAACCGGGCAGCAGCCGCTCTCAAGCGACTCCTGCCCAATCTCGGCGGGCCAAATGCCTCCTGCCGGAGGCTGTACGCCGGTGTCGTGCGGTCCATGGCCCTCTACGGGGCCCCCGTGTGGGCCCTAAGCATCCGGACGCGACCACTCAAGCTGGTCGCATGCCAGAGGGTCATGGCTATCCGGATGATCCGGGGATACCGCACGATCGCCGGTGAATCAGCCAACCTCCTAGCGGGATTGCTGCCCTGGGATCTGGAGGCGACTGCCCTCCAGCGCGTCTATGAATGGCGCGTGGAGGCGCAGCGTCGGGGCGAATCCCCGCTGCCTCGACAAGTCGAGGCGCGGCGGGAAGAGCTCCGGCGTGATCTCAGGGTAGTATGGAGGGAGCGACTGTCGCAACCGAGGTCCGGGCACGCCGCAATCGCGGCGGTAAGACCCCTCTTTGAGGAGTGGCTGGATAGGCGTCACGGCGTCCTGACCTACCGCATGACGCAGGTCCTCACCGGACACGGAAGTTTCGGGAGGTTCCTGTGTCTGATAGGGAGGGAAGAAACGCCTGGGTGTCACCACTGCGAGGATCGTCCGGAGGACACGGTGGAGCATACGGTGCAGGACTGCCCCGCTTGGGCAGAGCACCGCCGTGTCCTCACGACGGCGATAGGCGGAGACCTCTCGCGCCCGGCATTGGTCGAGGCCATGCTGCGGGGCGAGACGGAGTGGGAAGCGGTCGCCTCCTTCTGCGAAGCAGTCATGCTCGTGAAGGAGGAGGCGGGCCGCCTGAGGGAGAGGACAGCGTCCTCCCTCCACCCCAGCCGCAGTGGTAGACGCCCACGGCGCGGCGTCGGACGTCGCAGGACGATCTCCGGCCACCGTAGGCGCGGGCATGCGGGCAGCGAGTAATGGGCGACTCACTGTCCGACCATGGACCATGCCCGGGTCGACGGCGCGTTGTGTTCCACGCGCGCCTCAAAGAGTGTCAGCATAGTGACGGGGCCTGTAGAGGGCCAAAGCCTGCTGGGGTCGCGGGACCAAGGGATTACCGTGACCCTAGTACGTAAAGGGCTATTGAAGGACACCGTGGATTTTAGTCAGTACAAGTCTGACAGTCCCTCCCGCCCTGCCCTGGGTGGGAGGACTCATTTGATGATTTTACCACGATAAAAAAAAAAAAAAAGGCACTTAATAATATTAACAACCGCACAAAACATCCAATACACTTAAAAACGAACTTCAAAGCTGCCGTAATTGAATTACTACATAGTTCATAAAATCATTTCAAGGATTTTATTTAAGTACCTACATGAAAATTCTTCAGGGAATATAGTACTTAATTTCCTATCTTTTTTAATATTACTCGGAATACCTACGTTACAATGTCATGATGACATCACCTGCCTGTCGGTCTTCTATAGACTAAACTTCGGTTAGAGTGGGTAAGAACTCATCACATTATATCCGTTCTACAATCAGATATCTAGACATAACTGCAAATTACTACCCGAACCTACTTGCCGCTCCAATAATTCGTAATGAGCGCTTCAAAACATCCTTCACAATACGAACGGCAAAAGAATAGAATTCACTAGCTGCGTCAATGTTCCCGAACGCATACAACAAAAGTTACAGTGAACAGGCTTCTTGAGGGTAAGCTCACTCATCATAGACTGTCTTAATCACCTTTGACCTAGACTAGAATCAACAGTAAACCCACCTTAAAAAAATGCAGCTTATAACCATTTACATGGAGCAACTGCGTATCAGGTGGTCTACTTTATCTATGTCCGTAAACGAAGACACGGATACTGATGTACGAACGGAACGTAACTAACTTCAAAATCTTTACAGACGGAGAAAACTTAGACCGCGCCACGTCTGAACTCCTTTTGATCTATGTCATTATATCGAATACCATGTTAAAAATGTAGAACCACGAATTTTCCACAGGGGGCGTGGAGTCTAAAGATATATCTGTCATATCATAATACCATTATTTCTTAGTTCTAAAATGTTAATGAAAATATCCGTAACTAAGGCCGAGACCACAGGTTTCGTGCTTAGTCATTAGACCCATGACTTCCACGGCATCCTGATAAACTATCTAAATTGTGTTGTGAAGAACTACCCTAAGGAAGTTTGTCCAAACTTTGCTCTTAAGCGGCCGCACAAGGCCATGAAGCGAATGCGCAAATCAACTAGTAACTTAATATCCGAAACCACACGACTGCAAACAAACAAAATAATATACTAAAAAATGGGCGCCTCGTTTTTACAGAGAACCACTCTAATATATCAAGTTCCGAGCTGCGTTTTGAAGTTTGAAAATAATTAATACACGGGTTTTTTGCAATATAACAAGGAAACCGAAGTATAATCGGAATTATTTCTAATTGCACCACGATACTGTTTTCAGGGATTTTATTTTAAAATTAAACAGCATTCTCCTTTGTAAATTATGCAGCGATTTATCGCGTATTCAATTTATTCAAATTGAGTATGAAAAGCCAATAGTAAAGCGTACTTTATCATAATTTATGTGCTAAGGTAATTATTCCACGGATAGCTAGTTATCTTTTCTGAAATCTACACATATGCAGTTCTATGTAAACAATAATTAGAAATGAGCGCTTATTTATATTGAAAGAAATACATTTAATCGGCACAGGCCACACATAACAAATCATAAAATAAAAATATAAATAGAAAAAAAACATAGGAACCAACGAATAATAATAATAAAAACGTCATCTATATATATAAAAGGAGAACTGACTGACTGACATATCAACGTACAGCCGAAACTACTGGGGCTAGAAATGTGAAATTTTGCACACGGCTTCCTATTATAATGTAGGGGAGCACTAAGAAGGGGTTTTCGGAAATTTAACCTTTAAGGGGGTGAAAAGGGGGAATTAGGAAAGTACGTAACCCACACGGACGAAGTCGTGGGCAAAGTGCTAGTTGAACATATATTCGTTTTATGAAACACAGTGTATAATTAATCACTATGCGTTTCAACTTGAAATTGGACGACCTTGGCGCCATTTTGTGAAGATAATTACTGTTACTTTAAGCAAATAAATTTTGAAGAATAATTTAAAAAAATTATATTCATATGATTGGGTATTAAAAAGCGTGTAGTCTAGTATCTCAGTTTTTCTTTTTGATATTTCTAAGTATTAGAAATGCCACTTTGCTTTTAATTCCAACTTCCTTTCTTCAGCTCAAAATATATGGTTTCTAAAGTAACATAATGCGTTCGCCACCCATTTAAAAGTTATCCACATTGCAGTGTCATGAAACTGGAAAATTGCCAAATTTGCATTGTAACAAGTTCTTTTTGCACAAACATTCTGAAATTATTCAAAAATTTTATTGTAATGTCCGGCCTGAAGGTAATTAGCGTTTTATGTTATACGAAGCGAAAGAGTTTAATCGAGGGCTATTTAAATGTGGATAAAGGGAAGGATGAGTCGTTAAAATATCAACAATGCTTTGCGGTTGTCTTTAAATATAATTTTATTATGTTTTTATCTACTACGTCTGTCTCGTTACAGATTCCACGTTTATATTCTAAGCTACATAAGAAAGCTAACCGTATTTTTTTTTATAAATAGAGTTTACGTATTTACGTCTTAAGAAATTCTCAGTGTAATTCAAAGATCTTTAAAAGAAAAAAAAAGTAGGAATAGATACTTCAAATACCGTACCTGCTATAAAAATATTTATTTGTATAAACATTCTCTGAAAATTATTTTTTATTTCATAATAAACATAAAAGTGTAAACATGATGTTTTTATCAGGCAGTATTGTAGGTATACTCGACTCCCAAAGTCCGTTGAAAAGCTCGAGGATTTGCCTTTAATAAAAATTTTACGTCGACGCGAAGCTGTTATGAACTTGCAAATTAATTTAGGCCGGTTTTGAAAACTCAATTTTCGCTTTATTTTATCAGCCAATATTTACTGAATATCAATTATCTGGTCCGTGGCGGTGGGACGTGAAGTGACGTCATCAATCTGACTGGCCGCTCTCCGCTCTCCTTTATATTTCGTAACGTTGCTGTTTAGGAGCGTTTCGTCATAATTTCATTAGTCCAATATTCGGGGGAGTTGATGTGGGTAATTAGTTTGTCCTACTTTGGCTTTGGGAAATTCTTTGAACCAACTACATAGTTGGTAATTTTATTGACTTAATTTTGCAATTGACTTTAAAAGTTTTTCAATTTGATAGACTGTAATACAGTATTGTAACTGATGCATAAATGTTTTAGATATATTTACAAAAATTTACATACAAAACTAACTTTTTAAACATCAATTATCTTCTAAATTGAAGAAGATTAAAGTAATCACTTTAAAGTTGCAAAACTATATTCCTGAATGTTAAAAAGTTAACAAGTCATTCAAGAAGCATCGTTAGAACTGTATTGTTTAAAATCAAATTTCAACACCATTTTCATTCAGAATTCGAAATTCAAAACTTCAAAAAACTAAAAAATCATCACAAATTCTGTTCTGCTGGCCACTCGACCTAAATTCCTTTAACAAAAATTCTCAACAGTCTTAAATAACACCTTGAGTATTTAATCTACGTTGTTTTTGTACTGTAACTATCAAGAGGGTATTTAAGGGGAGATTGCCGCTATCCGCCATGCTTAAGTACCTCGGTAATTTGAAACAAGCTCTGAATGAGGCAACTCGGCCCACTTTCAAAGTTCTGCTCAGTTTTAGGAGTTAGCTAGTCTTAAGGTAACTTAGCTGAACGTCCGGGGTCGCGGGACTTTTTTATCAGGTAACCGTGACCCCGGAACGTAAAGTGCAATTGAAGGACACCGTGGACTTTAGTCAGTATGAGTCTCACAGTCCCTCCTGCCCCGCTACAGGTGGGAATACTCATTTAATGATTTTACCTCGATTAAAAAAAAAACTTGTAAACTCGTTTATAAAATCATACATTATACGAAATGAAAATGATATTCACTTGAGTGCTTGCATAAGTTTAAGGTGGTGTGTTTTTCTATAATTCTGGGTAAGTTAACTAAAATTGACTTTACTAAAGAGCAAAATACTAGCTTTCTTTTTATTCCCGCGACCCCGGCAGGCTTTGGCCCTCTAGAGGGGGGCCCCGTCATTTTGCTGAGACTCTTTGAGGCGCGCGTGGAACAGAACGCGCCGTCGATCCAAAATTACTAGCTAGTTCGAATTTATAGAAAAATAAACATGATATTTACGATTTGAAAATCTTACATATCCATAATCTGTGTGTAGGTAGATGATAGGCAGTAAATTAAATATTCAAATGTAAGATAATATATATCACAAGTATTTTAGTACCGACATTGACATCATAAAAAGTAAAAAAAAAATGAAATAAAATTAATAAAACTACTTTAGAACCAAAATAGGTTGAAGTTGCTTCAAATGGATAGTGGGCATAATGTGCGACTTTGGCAGGTTAATAAACTTTGATAAGACTAGATGTTCGAAATGATATATTTATTCTATGTAACCTTATTTTGGTCGCGGGACTCACGAATTACCGTGACCCCGGTACGTAAAAGGCTATTGAAGGTCACCGTGGATTTTAGTCAGTACGAGTCTGAGAGTCCCTCCCGCTCTATCCTGTGTGGGAGGACTCATGTGATGATATAACCTTATTCGAAATATTATTTGGAATAATGCTCAGAACAGGAGTCACTGTGAATATTCGTACCTAATATCGGTATATTTAATTCTTTATTCAAGACAAATAATTTTCCAATATACCGACAAAGGAGAGAAAGTCTGATACTGATTATCCGCCTCCAATTTGTCCCATGTTGAGCCAATCTGCTTGTGTATTACATAGTTGGGTGAATGTTGCGGAATCTGATGGCCATGTTATCGCAGAACTTGATCGCAGATAGGCTCCGAGTTACAAACAAGACTTCTCTTCTTACGTAACTCGATCTCGACCACAAATTAAGTCTACTACCTAAGTTTGTTCTAGATTATGTCGCTCTCTGTGATCGTTTGCACGGCGAAAAGATCATAAGAATATTCGTTTACATAATATAGATATTCGCTTGTTTGTTTGAGAATGTACATAAATATATGTCACAGCTACGAATATGAAGTTCAAATATGTTATGTAGCAACCAAATTACTTAACACACGAGAAAGTTCAACTTAAGTAATGTATCACTGAGTTTAATTACTTATATTGACATTTGTAGGTTTGAGATCTTGGCCTTAATAGGTAGTCGTCTTAATACGTACGTAATCAAATAATTTAGTCTAAAAATCTCACAAGTTTAACAACCAGGAAATTGATACTTCTGAAAATTGAGCCGTAATTAAAGAAACAGATGAGCACCCATTATAATTGATTCCAAGATTTTCCAATAATGATATGAAATTAATTCGACACCTGATTTTGGTCGGATATTTTTTAACCTACCTTGTAATTAGTGTGTACCTTTTTAAGTTCATTAAAACCTGTGGAACGCTTTTAATTAAATCGAACACGAACCGAAGCCCTGTGGTTTTGGTTTCGTTTCACAAGAATCGGTGTAGTTTGCGTATGGTGTGTTAGCTTTACAATGTTTTTATCGACAGCGTGAATATTGTTATATGTTTAGATAAATGCGGTATTATTTACAATTTACAGATCATTCAACAATATAACGATTATATACAGACTATAAATAAAATATTCTTAATAATATGTATTGTTATTGATTAATATTAAAAGTGGAATATTATTTTGAAGTGTCTTTTTTTAGAATTTTTTGGTAATATAATTCAGTATGTACTCGTATATATTGGTATTAAGTTGCCGGTTAGACTGGTAACGGGCTCCAACAGAGGATGTTTTGTGTTACTAAGACTGTTATGTTACAATTATCCATTATCTGGACAAAAACCTCTTCCATTCCTGTTCTTAATACTGTAATTTTTCTTGCCATCTACATGGTTTGCCGCTGCCTTGTTTATGTAATAAACGAATAATCTATGTAAATGTAATTAGTTCGATTTCAATAAAATTTACAATAAAGCCTTTGTGAAACAGACAGGCGTTGCGAATGCGAAGCGTGACGTTTTTATTTGTAATGTATGGAATTGTTTGAATGCAGTCACATAGAAAACCGAAAGCGATCCGATAGCGTGATAGAACTATCGGACTGACGTCTCGCTTCGGTTCGGTATCGCTTCGGGAATGCTCCGCTTTCGCCTGTCTGTTTGACAAAGGCATAAACGTTTGAGGTATTTTTTTTTACATATTTCTTTTTCAGTAGATACCATTTCATGAAATTAATTCTGCCCTTTATTTTCACGAGTAGTTACTTAACGCAGGTATTCTTAGAACGATGCCTAACTAAAGTACGCGCCTAAACTATAATTAGACACGACCGATGTCTGGAAAATCAGAATATTCCTTGTAAAATTACCTACCTATCTAAATTATAATGAACTTGATCGCAAATTAAATTTCAGTAACTAGGCTTCTGAAAGATGTTTATTAAACAATAACGCTATTTTGGGACAAAAACTTTATTCACAACTAGCTGTTGCCAGCGGTTTCGTCCGCTACACCTCGATATTTTTGTCTAGGGAAAATAAAATCGGGACAAAATCACGTGTCAATTTTTTTTTTACATAAGAAGGGGATTGCTCTTGACCTTAGTCTAGGTCAGGGGTGAGAGGGACAGGGTCGACGATAGGCTTACCCAGAAGAATTCGTTTAACTCTGAATTTTAATTCAATCATTCGTCAAAAGAACATGAAATGAAATGAAATGAAATGAAATGAAATGATGATGAAATGAAATGATGTTTATTTATGCAAGTAGGTTATATCAACACTTTTACACGTCTTTTTATAAAACTAGAAGGGGCCGGTGTTTCGTACCTGACTACTCTGAGAAGAAACAGCCGAAACAAACTCAGAGGTCGCCGTCTCTTTTGAAGTCCAGACATTATATGTAGATCAGGATATACGAGGACCATGCAGGTCAGTGTCTGAAATGGTCTTTTGAAGAAAGAACCACACAAATTCGAGTGGACCTGTCCAGTCAGTGCAAGCATTTGTCAGTAATCGTGTAGCTCGACTCATAACTCAAGGAGCTCAACGACACGACGAACAATACCAAAGAAAGGACACTTGTGTAGGCCGCTTAAGTTACTCAAACTGTCAGACAATCACTATGATTATAAAAAAAAAAAAAAACCAGCTTGACTCGCATGGGTCCTCGCATTCACAAAGAATAGAAATAAAAATGTATATATATATATATGAAAAAATAATAATAATAATTATGTCAGTTTGTATAAACAAAAAAAAAATCATACATGTCAGATTGTAAAAAATAAATAAATTCGTACATGTCAGATTGTATAATAAAAACAAAAAAAATATGGTAAAAAAAAAAAAAAAAATATGAATAAATAATGATCTAACAATCGGAAAATTGTTTCGTCAACACCTGTGAGGACCATGTAGGTTCTCGATATCTCATGATACCCACACATCACAAAAAAGTCTCATACGATATCGGCGTCATTCGCTAATTTAAATGAGACAAGTGGAGCGCAACGTCTATAGCCGTCGTGTCGTGGCTTTCGCGAGTCGTGACTCATAAGGGCTCCTGTACACTATGCCGCCGCCGCTTTACTGTGTATACCTTCGCGACTGCGCCGCCACCGCGTCGCTACCGTGCCGCTACTGTGCCGCCGTCGCCGCCGATCAAATCAAACAATAGCAAATGGCGGCGCGGTGGTGGTGTACAGGAGTCGTAACGAAAATGATACCGGCAGCACATAAGAACTGAAACGTTGCAAAGAAACAGAAACGCGGTGGAGATGCCACTATACCAAAAAAAAAAGGTTTTTTAATTACCATTTCTGTCGTTAATGATGGTGGCTCATATTGTCATATTCCCCAATAGATTATATACCAAGTAAAAGAATTTTATCAGCACATACAACCGTACACCGGGGCAATCAGCTCCAACCGGCTCCACTCCTCCCATTTCTCCCGAGTGAGCGCGTCCGTAGTCCAGTTCTTCATGACGCAGTCCACCTTGTCTAGCCATCTTTGCTTGGGTCCGCCATGAAGCATCGTTGAGTTTTCTCCCCTGGCACTTATTTAATTTATTTAGTTACATTACTAATTGTTATCTTTTCTCTTTTTACAGGTACTGATGTCAAAACATCCACATCTAGTAAGATACTAATTCAATATTACCACAAAGTAACATTATATGCCAACTGCGCAGAACCCAACCCCCGCTTTTCCTTTATAATTCAAACAAACATGGGAGATATAATTTCAAATATTTTCTCAAGACATGTTCCCTTCTAGCGTCGTTGGGTCACGGATGCCGCGGGCTCATATGAAGTACTCGTACAACGGAAATGAGATACCGGTGTCTCAATGTTCGGATCAACTCCACGCATATTATGATTAATTTATGTTCTACGGTTTTGTGTGTGTACTGTCAGTGTTTGTTTGGAATCGTCTGCAGGGAAATTAAAAGTATTGTCTTAAAGTTGTTGCAAATGTAGTAAAATATTTTTTTCTTTTTAAGTTTTAATTCTTTTTCACAAATCAGGGGATCTAAAACGGCCAACGCTGTTTATGGAATGTCTGACAATGGTTCCACTGACGAATTACACATAATTGTTTATGCGGGCCATAAAAAAAACAAACGACGGAAGTTGGTCTAATCTGCGCTCTTATCTTTTAACCCTTTAACGCACACCCTAACTTTTTATTTAATTCTTAATATTTTGTGATAAATATATATTCTGTGCCGTAAATCATAATGACATGTTCTTGAAAAAAGACCTGAAAATCTCTGTTTTTCGAGAAAGTCATAAAAATCATACGGTCGTAAATGTTTATAAAGTTCAATATATAAATAAAAATCTATAACGACCTTAAAGTGAGTGTCCAGTTTACTGGCCACTTTGTATGAGCCGTCCTATAAAGGGTTAAACACTTTTTTTTAAACTTCTTGTACATATTTTTAAACTTCTTGTTCATTTTTCTATCTCTTTTTTTATGGAAAATTATTCAATGAAATCTTCTGATTCGTAACCATGAAAACCACCCTAATTCTTTGAATTCCAGGGCCACAGTACCCTATTTACTCAGTCCATATATCATACCACCAGTTACCCATATAAATAATATCTTATGTAATATATTAATATTACTCCTATAAAATATTTACAAACAATTCTAAATACATGCGGCAGTAAATACCAATATATTTTAAAATATCTATAACAGAAACCATACTGGTTTGTATGAAAGAGCTCATTCTTATACAAACGCTTGTACAGCTTCAATTTAATCTCGCCCGTTAAAGAGCATCCATTATAGCGACGCCATTTTTGTTATAAGTATTCAGTCATCTATTACACGATGGATTATTTGAAAATAATGTGACGCCTTTGTTTCATAAGCAGAGTGAGTTATTTGTAGATTTCTGTCGCGGGTGACGATTTAAATCGCGAGCGTAACGAAGGACTCGAGGTTTACTCCCGAGCGTAGCGAGGGTGTTAAAAACTTAAATCACGAGCGAAGCGAGGGATTTAAGACGCGTCCTGAGTGTAGCGAGGGATTTAAGTTCACCCAAGATTAAGACAGCTTTATCACCGAGGAAAATACTCTACTTTTCGTACCATTTGCGAAAAAATTAACTCAATAATAATATGAGATAAGCATTTATTGAAAATAATGACAATTAAAAGTAAAAGTTAACATTCGAAACATTGGTCCAATTATTGATAGAGAGAGTTACATTTTTGTTTGGTACATTTATTGTCGATGAGTTAATTTGAGTATGTCTCTGTTCTTGCGTCTGAGGAACTTGCGTTTCATTTGATTTAACATCGTTACGCATTTTTAGAACATTAACTTATTTATAAAAATAAAATAAACTCAAGGTTTTATTTGAAGAAAACAAAAACGCGGCAAATTCCTAGACTACATTTTTTTTGTCGGAAAAGCAAAGGCATCAAGCTCATACGGCCTCTTCGGTTTTCGTAATTTTGTTTAATAATCATAACTGCATAATAAATACGTATTCCTTTTTCAAAAAGATGTGTAATGCTTTATATACAAACTCAATGGTGTAAACACAGATGTAGTTCAGTATAAATTTCGGTAAGTATTCTAAATTTAAATCACATTCTCTCCCTAGAGGATGAATGAAATTCAGTACAACATTCTCTCCCTGTTTTTAACAGATTAAAAATGACTATCGTTATGTTCGATTTTTGAAGCATAGAATGTCACTTTTTTGAGCAAGTGGTACGAAAAATATCATATTTTGATAGCGAGATGATGTTGACCAATATGAACTACATGTTTGCAATAAAAGAAAATTATCGAAATGGTTTAAAGTTCAAAAAAATATTGCTGGTTACATATGCTTCCTACCCTTTTCTTGGGATCGGTTTGAAATGAAACTTTAAATCTTTACTATTTACTTGAGAATATGTTCAATTTTATATAATGGTTTTTATTTATTAAAAATCTTACTTTTTATTAGATTTTCAGCCGTTTATAATTCTTAAAAAGTACTGCAACCTCTCCTTAACACTAAAAGCGATCTTTTCAAGACAACCTTTTTGTTAACCTTTTCTGTAATTCATTATGTTCTTTTATGATATGCAAATATCATAAAAGCCGCGCCGACTTAATTTAAATTTTCATTGACACGCTAAAAAAAAGTGTTTTACCATTTTTAATAACCTTTGCCCACTTGAAACTTTTCTTTGCCCAAATGCCCAGACGTAGTAAAATTATTATAGGGTACAAAAAAAAACTTTCTCCAAAGTGTTAAAACTTTTTAACCTTAGGAGCCTTTACGACGCAGAAAAAAAAAACCGTAAAATCAGCCAATATGGCGGACGAACATAAATGTGAGCTCGTCGACGAAGCTAGCCGTCATCAATAAGAAAAATAAAAGTTTGACGGCCCGTCAAAACAGTATGAATAAATAAGTGAAGGGCTCGAAGGAGGGGCACAACTCAAGTCGAACAGTCAAACCACTTGTGCACAAACTTAGCTAAAATATTAAACGGTCGAGACTCGAACCTCAAACTTACTTAATAACTTAACGTTTTGAGGATATTTTTGGTACCGGAGAAAGTACTTCAGAAAGCTTTGCCTATATTAAACAAAGAATATTATATTTTAAAAACTACTCATAGAATTTGTAATTTTTATATTGTAGAAAGCGATTTTTTTTTATTTAGGAGCCCCTTAAATATTTGTTTTATTTTAATTTAGCTATTTGGTTTAAAAGCCAATATGTAATTAAATATTCTTTGAATATTTTAAGCGTCTACTTGTTGCCGTTATAAATATTGAAAAGAGCAAAAAAAAAATACATTTGTTGTATAGGAGCCACCTAAAATATATATTTATTTTACTGTTTCTTAGTTATTTTTTGTTCAAGCAAAAGAAATATATCATCTGTAAAAATCAAGTGTCTAACTATCACAGTTCAACCTTGCTGATAGATTTCACCCTTTGGGTACGGAACTCTAAAAACTACTCAAAGAATTTGCGATTTTATTTATACTTTAAAAAGTTAAAAATAAATTCCGATCTTATAAAAAATCGTTAATCACGACATTATACTCTAGAATTCCAGTTACATAAAAACCAAGAAATCCTAAATTGATTTTCCGTGTTCGCAAGAACTCGTCGCTTGAAAAATGACCTATCCTACTTGCGAAGGTAATGCCGAATAAAAAGTTGTACCTTATGCACTTAATTATTCATAATGTTTGCCGGTGATACCCTCGCGAACTTCCTTCTTCCTTGTCACTGTATTAAGTGACAAATTATAGCCGAAAATCGAAAGAATTTTTCATGAACAGCGACGCTCGGATTTTGGTTGAAATTTCTAGAAACATCTTTTTTTTTAGTGTAGTAAAATCATCAAATGAGTCCTCCCACCCTGCCCTGGGTGGGAGGGACTGTCGGACTTGTACTGACTAAAATCCACGGTGTCCCTCACTAGCCCTTTACGTACCGGGGTCACGGTAATTCGTAAGTCCCGCGACCCCCGGCGTAAGTCCCGCGACCCCAGACGGAATATCTTGCCTAAAATTCTTTGTTGGTATTTTCGAATGCTAAATATTTTGACAGCATCTGTTTGTAAATTATATCAATAATAAGTTTCCGAATGTCCTTGTGACACTGCTTGTCAAGAATTCAAATAATTTTGTAATACTAAGGGCACGTTTTTGTTTATCACTACTTAAACAAAATATGAATAAAAATCCCAATTTTTTTTTTAACAAACGGTTTAATATTATACAACGTACTTTGCTAATTGTTAATTCAACTAATGATAAAACAAGTAGCTGTATGGTATCATTCATCTTTTTAAGTTAAATTGTCATTCTGATTAACAATTTCAATATTATAAAATACACTCCAGCACCACAAACAAACCGTTAAACCAACTACTTAATTAACAGCGAAAAACAACAAAGAAATAAAGCCACAAGAAAAATAATTAAAACAGTCACAGATTTTATTGAAAACGTAAAGCAAATAATGAAAAAAGAATAGCTGGCATGTGTTTTAAATAAAATAAAAAAGAAACGCAAAGGGCTTTACGTTGGGAAAGGGATTTGGCCTGACATAGGGGATGGCTTTATCATCATATCTGGTATATACACACTGATATTGTCTGTCTGTTCAGGTTTTATTTTTGCTCGTGATGCTGTGTTTATACGAATATGTACAGTTCAACGGTAGATATGAAACAGTTTCAGCGTTTGTGGCATGGATTCTTCTTGGTTCATCGCATTTTTATAAAGTACGTTTGTTGTACTGTTTTCTGGTTCAGTTATTTAGACACATTTTACAATATACAAACTGAACCCAGTTGTACAAGTCATTTTATTGATTGGACACAACCATACACTTTTTTTTTATCTATACATATAATAAATCTGTAGAAGGGTCAATTCTGTACATTGAAAATATTGAAAAAATTAATAGCGGTTGTTGTGTTAGTGTTGCTGGATCGATACCAAACCCAAATATGTGATTAAAAAAATTTTTGTCTGTCTGTCTGTCCGTCTGTCTGTCTGTCTGCCTGTCTGTCTGTCTGTATATGCAGGCATCACGTGAAAACTAACGGTTCGATTTCGATGAAACTTGATATAATTATACCTTACTATCCTGGGCATAAAATAGGATACTTTTTATCCTGGAAAAATACGTAGAAAAGAAAAACTTACTTTTCAGTTTTATTCATAGACGTTGTTCGGTAGAACCGCGAATCTCCTTAATTATTATAGGCTTAGCCGTATTTGGGACCAATAGATATTTATAAGATGTCATTGTCAGAGTTACTCAAAATGGAGAAATAAACCATCCACGCGAAGACCGACATCCGCGCGGACGGAGTCGCGGGCGGAAGCTAGTCACCAATAAAAGGGGAAAAAATAGTTTATAAAAATGTTATTCAGTCAAAGTAATCTTAATCACAACAAATATGTACTTCAGTTACATTATTTTGTAATGAGTTATCTGTGTTCTAAAAATCATTAAAAAACAAGCAGATGAAAGAAAAATTATACTAAAATCAATACATAAAAGCTCTCTGGAGTCCGAAATAAAAATACACGATCTCGATATACTTTATTGTCCGATGTCTAAATAGACGGGACAGGTGACACCCACGACTTAGCCTCAGGGAATAATGTGGAATAACATTTTTCTTTTAATATCCAAATAGTAGAATATACCTAAGTATAATATTTATTCCACTGATATGTTTTTTATATTATATAAGAGGTGTATAGTGAAATATTATGTTACCGAAAGTTCAGGGTTAACATTAGGCAAAGAACAGAAATAGTTTTACTACAAAAAAGTACTAGGTAGCTATCGCTAACTACAGTTATAGTTGTGTTACAAATTCGTGTTTTTTTTTTATAATTCGCTCTATCGCACTAATTCATTCTTGAGTCTTGCCTTTTAGGTCTGCCTCGTTTCCGACACACGTTCCGACGCACTCAGTAACCAACACATAAATACCAAATACATCCAAATACCTAACCTTTCATACACACGGGTAGGCACTGAATTTCACCTACTGCGATGCTAACATACCTATTTCTCCACCTCATTCAAGTTCATACATCTGGTAAAATACAACTAAAAGCATATAATACGATTCGTATAGAAACCTGTTTAATAAAACCCCAAGCTCTGCCATCAATAACTTTGAAACCAAAAATCCAGTGGAAGTATTTACATTCAATAAATTTCAACAATTCACCTCGGTTCCTGTACAATAAAGCTCTGGTAATCACCTGATCACTGTGTCAAAGCTCCGTCACTGTCTCAGCACAATATCCGGCTTGCAGGCAAAGTTACCGATACACAATAACATTGCCCGGGCCAATCTCCGCCGGATACACCGGCTTCTCTTCCCATAAAGCCACTTTACACTGCCTTTGATTATAATCTCAGGTAGCTTGTCTCGGGATTTATATGTGTGATGGCTCTGTGAATAGGAAGATTCAATGAGGAAAGTCAAGTCCAGGTTCAGACAGATATTTGGTTTGATTTCTTTTGGATTTAGATGAAAATTTTGTCTAGTTACCAAACAATTTAACATCTGGAGCGTTTATACAAGATTAGAAGGCTATGAAGCTTGCACCAGAAGTGGGACAATATAGATTAAAAAATAGTTATTTATGCAACCGTTGTATAATCAGGGGTATTAAAACACGAATGTGGGTTTATCACACGAGGCGTAGCCGAGTGTGATAATAGTATCACATGAGTGTTTTAATACCTAATTATAACGGTTGCATACAAGACTTTATCTACAATCATGCTGTGAATCCTCTATAAAAGATTCTCATAACATACCATATTCGCATACCATATTCGAGTGAAAAAATGGCGGGATATAACACGATAAGGCGAGTTGTTCTTTTTTCAAAATTTTAGCGATCTGTTGGTGAAAATGTCATTGCATGAGAATGTTCTTTTTTTGAAATTCATTATAACACGCGTTTGGATGATATAATGATCATTATATCATTGAGTGTTTTAATGTTGGCAATAAGCTAATTGTTATAGGTTCTTTTATAGAGGATTAATAGCATGATAGTAGATAAACATCTTTATACCACCTGTTCCGATTAGTAAGTAAAGAATATTCCAATTAAAGTTACAAACCAAGCAGCGTCATTACAAAACAGTTTCCAAACATCAAATGTATAAAGAACTGTTTGCTAGTAGAAGGCCATTCAATAAAAATAAATAATATTTGAAAATAAATACACAAATGAGCGTCATATTCTGCCTCCTACACCTTCCACAACAGTTCTCTAAAAATGAGATTTTAAAATATCTTGCATGTTATTCAGATATAACTACCGTTGAGTATTTGTGACGCGACGCTAAATAAAGATGACGCTTTATTTTTATTCATACATCGAGCATAGTGAGTGTACTGACTCTGTACCAAATGGATGAAAATAAAATTAAGACGTGTCTGACACCTGGTTATTTTTTTCCGTACCTATTGGTGAAAACGTAGTCCTTTATTGTTTTATTACTAGCCTATATTGTCCCACCAGGCAATTTCCTCCCACAAATTGAGTAAACATTAAAAATATGGAATGATCCTCATAATATGATGAAGAAGACGATCCAATATCGGAAGGCATCTTGATACTGATGATAGAAAGAGAGAAAGATACTTTAGGGTAACTACCCTAAAGCTATCTTTAATAGCTTACATGGAGTAGTAGATAGAACTCTATCTACTACTCCATGTAAGCTATTAAAGATAGGATAAAACAGGCCAAAACAAACCTTCACCGTCGGTACCGTAAACTCTTCTGCAAAAACATTACTCTAATTTTACAAAACTTCCTTACACATAACTTCCTCTGCTAATGGAGCATGAAAAAGACACATCATCAAGAACCAGCCAAGTTAAAGTTAGTCCGACGCAGCGCCCATAAACTTTCATTGTATGCGCTCAATAGTAGTTAGTGTATTGTCACGGAATAGGTAGGGTACAGATACCCTACCAAAAGCAAAAATTGCCGCATATCGCGATCTCAGTTGAATACCACTTACGACGATACTACAAGAGCACGCTATTGGAAAAGTCAAAGTATGCAGACGTGTGTATATGAATGTTCTCCCAAAATTACTAGTCATCAGTGAAAATAAATTTATTTATTCTACAAGCAAGTAGCATAACGGAATCTCATTTCATCATTTACACGTCATATTTTTATTTCAATGAGCGAAATGGAGTGCGTGTTATACTCGCAGTAAGTGTATTGAATGGGGATGTGGGACTGATCTCTCCCATCCCGCCCTAGGTGGGAAGACTCATTTGAAGATTTTACCACCATAAAAAAGGTGTATTGAATCTAAGAGCAGGCTTTCTGTAAACTGTTTACTCTGTGGTACTGTAGTCAGTCGTTCCTGTTTCGAATAGTCTCCATAACAATGTGTTATGTGGTGTCGAAACGCTTCGTACCTCATTAATGCCATAATACGAACAAAGGATTTTAGTTTAGCTTCGAGTTAAGCGCCAACTCTGGGTGAGCACATTCTCGTATTGTTGTGTTGTTGTGGGTACGACTGTAATTTGGTCGTGGTCAGTCAAATGTGTTTGTTAATTTGCTAATTAAGTTCAAGCAGAAGGTGCTTATTTCAATGCGTGTTTGAGAATACTATTTTTTACTCGTACAGAGTCATTTATTTCCAATGTCGTATATTATTCGGGAGACCGTTCGCAAAAAGAGCTTTTTAGAAATTATGACAGACAGGACACAAAGTAATATTTTGCTAAATTCTAAGATAGAAAAGTTCGACTTGAGCTTTGGTCACACACAGCGACTAATCGGTCTGAATGCCGAATCGCCACGAGTATTCGCTGTATGTGACAGGTTATTCGTAGCGAATAGTCATCGCAGTTTGAATTAAGTATTTTCAATTTTACTTGCAGCGAGAAGCTTGAAGCTTCGGTCACACACGGCAGCGAGTAGGCATTAGCAGCGATTAGTCGCTGTGTCTGACCATAGTTTTACTGAGCCAGTTAGCCGACAAAAAGTCTCTTGGCAAGAATCGACAACCCTACAATCTAATTCCGAAGGTAATGTTGCTATTAGGACATCTAACTATAGCAAAACGCGCCCGGGGAGCAACCATAACGGTAAAGTGTAAATGTTTTCTTACCAAACGGCGCAATGGTGAAGTAATAATGGGGAATAGCGTCCTTTGCGGATACGTCAGTAATATTGCGATGGCCGACATTCGGGCTTATGATGCCACGTAAATAACAATAATATCATGCGTATACAAAGCCGTTAACATTGAAATAGTATGATTATCTCGTTTTTATGCCGACATGTCAGCTTTATTCTCGTGTTTTTATTTGTGTGAGCGCTATATTAGACCGTTTGCGGATGTCCTAGAGATATTTTCGTAGTATTCCGATGTTGAAAATGGTTTTCTTTCAAAAAGTGAAACACACTTTCTTTGAAATGATAAATTACATTCTTCAAATATAAATAAAAGCTAATCTAATTATTTGAGTTACTATGAGTAGCTTGTGCCCACAATACATACTAGCACATAAGTCGATGTAGTCGATCCTTGGACATCAACCGTGCCGTTAAAGTATCGACTGTGGCTGAACGATTGACTGCTGAGCTACTTGTCGCTGGTTTGATTCCCGTACAGAGCAAATATTTTTATGACCTACAAGAAAATTTAAAAGTAAAAAGTTCCAACTGGGTATTTATCTATGGAGTTTAAATGTTTGTTAATACACCCACGACACAGGAGAAATTCCTAGTTTGGGCAATATATTTTTTCTCAAAGGCTACTCTGCAAAATTATCCAAAATATTGTAGCCGGTTTTTCACGGTCTAACCGACCTCTCTTAATACAATTCTGTATTTTATCCCAAAACAGTCTTTAAAGGAGGTTCCCACAGGCCAAGTTTAATGTTTTTCATGTCAGTGTTAGCCGTCACGATCCTTTGTTCTGCCTCAGTTTACCGTTCTACTGCAAAGGACGTTGTCATGTTTACGCCTCAAGTTTCTTGGACCCCTTCCAGTCGCGTCACTCCCAGTAAAATCCCCTGGAATCCAGCCACAGCGATAAAATACTAAAAAATATTACTGCAAAAACTATCTGAGACATGAGCTTTATTTTTAAATAGTCAATATTTTATGTAAATGTATACGCCATTTGTATTTACCCTCTGACGTTTTTGTAGACAAAAATGACGAACTTTTCTTTTTGCAGATTTTGTATATTTGAAATATCAAAGAGTTTAAATATAACGTTAAATGAGAACCCGAAAATGTTATTTTTCTTTTTTACCGTCTAGTTTTTTGACAATTCAAAACGGAATCGTGGAAAATATTAGCCATTTGTTGGGTTATAAATCGTGTTACATCACTGGAATCATTTGTACTTCTCTGAACGTCTGCGACAAGGAGACGATGTTTCACTCAGCGACTACTTACATCGGGAGCAATAAAACTGACTGATAGCTTGTCTCATATTTATTTGTCGAGGATACAACTAATAACTACTTCACTTACTCTTTCAATATCAATTTATGATATCCATTTTTCTGGGAACTCGTCATCGTTCGTGTATTATTCCTATAATGGTACTCTACTTCCCTATCTACCTATGTTTCCTTTGTACATAGCTCGACTATTAATTTTAAAAGGTACGTCATGCCAACTAGTTTTTTTTTCTTTTTTTCTCCAAACTATGCGTCGCCATCGTACTTTGTTTTTATGGATAATATTTTATTAACAGACCCCAAAGTAGGATTCTTATTCAACTTATTAGTTAGTAACCGCACTACGTTTTACTTCTGCAGTCCATTATTTTACTGACTTTGTCTTCAAGTAGTTTATTTTGGAAAAAAAGTAAAAAACCCCTGCAGCATAAAACTTTTGGTACGAAAAACTCAAGCTTCCGTTTTTTTTTTTAATTTATTGTCAAAGAAGACTGTTCTGTACCATCTCTCTCGCGTTTCGTAGTTAAATCAGTGCGGATTATGGCGCTTTTAATCGAGCAATTTAATAAAATGAATGTGGACTATTAGTCGGGCGGGGTTGCCGTCAACCGCTAACTCTACAGTGTACTTTTCATCTAAGCGGTTAGTTAAATGTTTTATGTTTATAGTTTATTTTCTGTGGAGGATCGAAACATATTATTTTTGCATCAAGTTTTACATTTTACATTAAATATATGGTTTGAATACAAGGGATATATAGTTTAACGTAAATATACACTGATGTGGCGACACCAGCACACCTAACTTTTTGTAGAAAACTAGCTCGTCATATAATAGTTTATTTTCTGTGGAGCGTCGAAACATATTATTTTTGAATCAAGTTTTACATTTTACATTAAATATATGGTTTGAATACAAGGGATAAATATAGTTTAACGTAAATATACACTGATTTGGCGACACCAGCACACCTAACTTTTTGTAGAAAACTAGCTCGTCATATAATAGTAATAGTTGGTTTATTTTACGCTATACTTCTCCCAGGTTCATTTTTGTAGCTAGTATACGAGTGCATCCAGAAAAAAATGGATAGCTTCTCGCCCAGCAATGGCTTAATTTCCATGCTCATTCTATGGGCTCAATAGTACAGTAAATTGAATAGTGTTATATGAATAAATTCGTTAAAAAATTGTGTACACGTTCAGATTTTTAGCTGTACGAAAATGACGCATTGTATAATTTCCTTAAAATTGACAGTAACAAAGACAAAATTTTTAATGAAATATCAACATCATTTTCAATAGTGAATGTGTCACGTCCCTTCAACAAAATTCCTTTGTCTGTTAAACTATCAATAAATACAAAAACAGGTGCACATTCTACAAGCTTACGGCTGAGCTTTTGACAACAACAGAGCTGCCTCGACAGCAACTAAACGTGACCAGTTTCCTTTTAATATTTCTTCCGACACCTCATGCATTTAATATTAAAACGAGTAATGGACGACGTTTTAAATCTGCGCCTTCCTTTAATCGCGCAATTTATAATGAAGAATATGGTTCGTTATAGCCGCACCTCCCTTTGGACGTTTCATAAGTAATCGTCGTGCTATATTAGTAGTAAATTGATTCAATTCGGTTCAATGAGTTCATAGATTTTCAGTTGGTTTATTAAACGTGTTACTTTATTCAATTTGTTTGGTATAATTCGGGAAGAGGTCGTGGCTCAAAGTTATACTAAAGGTTATCAAAGGGAATGAAGATTATTTAAAAGAAACATTAGATCACAAGAAGGTAATTCGTTGCTGTATCATTTGAAAATTATAACAAGTGTTTTTATGCAGTTTATTACACTATAGACGCATAGTTCAATCTTCAAGATTAAGCCGTGCTTATCGAGGTTGGTTTGTGAATATGTTACAGTTAACAAAACTTTATTTGAGAAACATTTGATGGCACTTCAAAAAACCATTCATATCTAACTACTAAGAGTAAGATCAAGTGAGTATTTGCATTGTCATTCAAATCAGTTTTAATAGTATGTCTAACATGATTTACTCCACAGATTATCTTTAAAGAACTATGACTTTAAAACAATCGTAGATCAGTAATCATGGTCGCGGGACTCACGAATTACCGTCACTCCAGTAGGTAAAGGGCTATTAAAGATCACCGTGGATTTTAGTCAGTACTAGTCTGACAGTCCCTCCCGCTCTGCCCTGGGTTTGGAGGACTCATTTGATGATTTTACCACGTAAAAAAACAAAAAACAAGATCAGTAATCATAGAAAGTCGAAACAAATCCGAAGTTTTTTTTCCGGGTTCTGTCGTTAGGTATAATATATGAATCATTGAGCATGATAATGGCGGATTCTGCACTTAGCGTGATGGAACCCACCAGCCACCCATGCCAGGCCATCTCATGATAAATTGCTTTGTCAAACCCCTCGGATGTGGGTCACGGAACCCGACTCTAATGGCCCTGCAGCTATATATTTTAAAACTAACGGACTTGTCTTATTCATGGCGATAATCGAAGTTTACGATAAAAGTTTTACGGATCAAATTATGGAATTAATGTCTGCGTGAGTAGCCGCTGAGTTAACTAGGAGCAACTTGAAGTTTTGAAGGCCTTTGAATAAATTAAAATAAACTTCTACGTAGTTAGTAGAAGTTTAAATACTTACTGAGTTTGTAGACAGAAAATCGCCTTGCTATCTGGCTACTATAGCAATGCCCCATAACTGTAAATTATACCACTGAAGGTTTGTTCAACATAATTATTTAAACCTGTCATTATATTCATCATTATGAACAACTAGCTTATGCACGCGACCTTACCCGCGTGAAAATTGGTAATCACCCCACGGTATGTCACAGAAACTATCGGTGTACCAAAGGCCCATGCAACTTTTAGTATGGACCTTGGCGTAATTTTTTTTTCTATTCGCCAGTGATTAAATTTTGGCCACAATTAGACTACTACCTAAGAAATCCATAGAAAAAAAAATAAGTTTCTAAACCGTAACCAACCAGAGATATGGCGGTTTTAATTTTGTTCTAATCAGGAGTGATTTACTCCCGATTAGAACAAAATAAAATCCGTTATATCTCTGGTTGATTACGGTTTAGATTTTTTTAAATATTTTTTACGAAGTTCTTAGGTTGCGGTCTACCATTTCATTATTGGCGAAAGAAAAAAAACATTTTTGCCAATTAGTTGCATACCCCTTTGATTCAAATGCGTTCGGTATTTTTTGTGTGAAGGAGTAACAATCATCCTTTCGCATTATTAATAGTAATACTTTTTCTATGGACCAACACAAAATAAATAAAAAACAGTTTTTCATTATTTTAATCTATTTAACAGAACGGGAATGAAGCTGCAATTTTTCTAAAAGACTATGTCAAGAGGTCAGGTCCCTTACTAAAAGTTCTTCATAATGCTGACTACGAGCTACGACGTACCCTTTTTTTTGGGTGGAAAATCATGAAATGCGCTCTCCTTCGGTGGAATGGATTTGTCAGACTTGACTGAAATCCCTTCCGCTACACTCAGGGTGGGATGCTCCATTTTTTTTATTGGTAAAATTACCAAATGAGTCCTCCCACCCAGGGCAGAGCGGGAGGGACTGTCAGACTCGTATTGACTAAAATCCACAGTGTCCTTCAATAGCCCTTTACGTTCTGGGGTCACGGTAATTCGTACAGTCCCGCGACCAGGGATGACTCAATAGATGATTTTTAAACCTATAAAACTGTCTTGGTTGACTTAAAATTTCCCTGTTCCTTCAGTTGTCATTTAATTTTGTTTCAGAGTAACCGCTTAAGATAATCTCACGACACTGCAATGTACCCTTAAGCCTTTATCAAACAGCCTGCGAATGCGAAGCGTGGCGTTTATTTATAATGTATGAATTGTTTAAATCCAGTCACATAGAAAAGCGAAAGCGATCCGATAGCGTGACCGAACTATCGGACTGACATCTCGTATCGGTTCGTTATTGCTTCGGACTCGCCTGTCTGTTTGACAAAGGCATTAGAAAGTTTATGGTGACCAAAATCTAAGGTTGTTTTAATAATGCTACAATAAAATATAGTCATAGCTACATAAAATTTTTCAAACCAATTACACGAAATAACAAGTTTAACAACTTCAAAGAATAATTAAGAATAAGTACCTCCAATTAATTCGCTATCAGTCCATTCCGCGACTTCAACAAACTTCCCATTCCAATACCGAAGCCGCTTTACAAGCAATAGCTGCCTTCTGTAGGCTCGCGATAACCATATCTTAGCGGCTAATACAGCAGTATTAAGATAATCCAAGTCAAATATATTATTGCGCGGGCATGCGGGCAGCGATTAATGGGCAACTCGTTGTCCGACCATGGACCATGCCCTGGTCGATGGCGCGTTCCACGCGCGCCTCAGATAGTGTCAGCAAAATGACGGCCCCCCGTGTACGAACTACCGTGACCCCGGAATGTAAAGGGCTATTGAAGGACACCGTGGATTTTAGTCAGTACGAGTCTGACCTGACTCTACCCTGGGTGGGAGGAATCATTTGATGATTTTACCACGTAAAAGCAAAAAAAAAGCTTTCAACTGTTTAAACTTTGTCTAAACTTCAAAGACTAATTTAGAATAAGTACCTACATCAACCACCTTATCAGTCCATACCGCGACTTCAACAAATCTCTCAATACCGCAACCCCCTTACCTAGTGTACGCTTAAGATAACCATATCTCAGCCGCTAATACAGCAGTATTAAGATAATCCCAGTCCCGACAATTACATTTAGATACACGCCTGGCGAACAGCCAAGCCGATCATAATTGACAGCAAGATTGATGCCTGTCCGTGGCTTGATGATTTGATCATACGAGTGAGAAGTTTTATAAACGATTTCATTGAATATATCTATTTCATAACAAAGAGTGTTTGTGGCTTGATTCTCTTCCAATTTTCGATATTTATTTTTTATTTTTTTGAGGATATTGTTTCGCCTTGATATGCTTCTAGACTATATTTATGTAGGTTTACAAAGGACCACAGTTTATACATTGACCAAAATACCCCAAAACCAATAAAGAAAACTTCTAAACTCTTACTAAAACACAAAGAATCGATTTTCCTTTATCTCCACAGTTTAGCTCCCGAAAAGAACTACATTTTAACCCGTCAACTTTATCTTTAAGAAAAATAGCCGTACGTTTTGCCGCAAAAACAACTGATTACGGGCAAAACTGTGGCTAAAAGTTACTGATATACTGCTAGATAATACAGTCTCAGATGGCACATAGCTCAAGCTAACGAGGTTTTACTGCCCTCCCCTGGCCCGTAAATTTAGGCCCACTATTCTTTCCCGGTAGAATTTAGTAAATTTATTCCTTAGCGCAGGGAATTCGACGCATTTATAACGGTTTGATGTGATAAAACCAGCTCTGATAGTTATTTTATGCATAATGTTTGGACTTTATTGTTGCTTTGGTATCGATACAGAGGACATAAAGAAAAGGACAATTTTGTTTGTTCATGAAAATGCTGATCATGTTTAAGTCTTTTAACATTTACAAAAGGAGGACTAGATAGGCAAGAAATTTAATAATCACAAAGAAAAATAATATAGATTTTTAGGTAATAAAATTAAAATGAAAACTACTATTTACGAACATCAAATCATATTCATCATTTAATTTTATTCATAAAACTGAATTTAAGTTTGGATTCCAAAATAAGTTCTTTGAAAGCGTAGTTCTGAATAATAGAAGCCTTTTCCTCCAAATAGATTTTTAAATATCCTTTAACAATCATTCTCTCTCATCTTTGTTAACACCAAAAGCAAATAACAGCGTAATCGCTAGATCCAAACATATAGTTATACATCCATCCATGTAAACATGCCTGTATGACATGTAACACATTAGTGTATTAGCAGACATTCCTTCATAGCTCATGTATCTTACAGGCGAGCACCTCGTTAGCATTGTTATTTACAGGCCTGTTTACAGTTTACATACGCGTACATGTACAAATAAGTAAGATTTACTACGCCCAGGGAATATTCCTACGCTTTTTTTTTCTTTCAACGTTTTTCCTTTGGTTTTGTTTTGGGTTGAGTAGTTGGGTATCTATTTATGGACGCTGGCTACCAGAAGAAAGAGAAGACACATCTTTGATTCCTTGAATATCGTAACCGTTCAATATGAAATTAACCCATTCTGTGCAACAGTGTTGTCTTATTTGCAACAACCAAGTTGGTTGGATCGGTTTTGCTTGTCGAAAAGTTTTATTGCTTGCCATACAAATGGTCACTATTTGCAATAAAAAATTGTAGTAAATACAAGTAGAATTGCCATTTCAGACGGTCGATTTTCGCCGCGCGACATGTCAGCTAAATCGAACGAAGAGTCGAGCCGTGTGAACACCCCATTAAGCATAAAACATGAGGCCGATTATTCAAAATAACAAAACACAATTATTTCAAATTCCACCGTTTTAGTACCACCCAACCATAACAGAATTAAAAATCTATCTCCATACAGATAGGTGAGACAATGCAAGGCATAAATCGACCATTATCACCGGGGTAGCCGTCGCCCGGGCCGTTTGATTCAATTCCGTAGAGATTTAGTGTCGCCCTTCCGACACCTCACCTTGCCTCGAACATTGTCTCGCTGCTAATTGAATCGGCTGGCATATGTGAGGTCAGGCTTGCGAAGGAAGCTCGTGGAACAAAAGATACTCTTCATGGGAGCCGGTGACAGTGTTTATAATCCTTCTATTGTAGATTGCAGTAAGGCATGACTAAGGCCCAAAACAAAGCGTAGGAGATTTAAGAATACCGATGTTAAAAGGGTTTACAAAGGATGAAACAAAAATATAATTCAAATAGAAATCCACCTACCGGGGTCGCGGGACATCCTAAGCAGGTTACAAAAACATCGGTGCTCTAAGATCGTTGCCCAAACGGGAATACCTTTCAGGAACTAATATGCATTTATGTCATCGAAAAAAAGCTTTTGTCTTATAGCTCCATTTTATAAGTTTCCTATTTAAAAGAATGATTCGTTTTTTGAGTTAAATAAGTAAATATAAATATAACATGTCCTTGGATGTCATAAAAAAATAGAACAAAAGCGGACGTTTAAGTCAATAATAACATGTTATTCTAAATGTGGGCAGCATATAATACCTACACAAATACATCTGACAATAACAAAATATACGTGGGAGTTTGGGTTTAAAACAGGTTATATAACAATGAGAGGCAAAAATAAAATTATGATAACATAGTATACAATATACATCGATACTTTTTTTTTTTTGCCCCACACTTGGAATTTCTCCTGTGTCGTGGGTGCGTTTACAAACATATATACTCACATACACAAACGCCCAGACCCGAAACAACTACTTGTAGATCATACAAATATTTGCTCCGTGCGGGAATCGAACCCGCTACACGCAGCGCAGCAGTCCAATCGCTCAGCCACTGCGCTAACCGTGCCGTCAACTACTATACTAGGCCTCGTGTAACTCGAAACTTATCCCACAGGAACGTAATACTGGGATTTTATTTTATTTATTATTTATAAAAGATATTCTACGTGTTATTACAAAATATATACTCTTTGTGTGACAAAATGATTTTTTTCAAATCATAATCGCGAAAAAGTTATCATCTGGCTGATACAAAAGTATTAACTCGACCCAAATGTAAAGACAGGTGACAAACAACTAATCCATCTTGACGATGTATGACGATCTTGCTCGATCTATCACGATCTTGCTCGATCTATGAGAATCTCGCTGTGTGAAAGAGTCACTAACGTTTAAATTCTCGCCCATCCCATGCAGTTTTCTCTTCGCCAGTGTGTAACCACCTTTACCAAGATCGCAATGCCAATAAACAAGCGCGCGATATAACGAGTGCTATTAGTGTTACCTCGGAAAATCAAAAGCCGCGAGTGAGCGATGTGTTTACCGAACTGTTTAATGTCGTGTAGCTATGTCAAGCTATTTAATTATCTCTTGTGGACGCTGGGCTTTATTATGAGAACGTAATAATGTATCGTAAGCAAATTTAAGAGTATTTTTGTGTCGGACTAGACAGATTGTCATACTAACTACCACTATTTTATCTCTGTCACACGAAACTCTCGATCGACAATCAATCAAAGAACAACCACAAACATCAAAAGTAGAGTGTGAAAGAGATAACGCTCTATGAAGCCGAAATTAACCGATTTACTCTTTCTTTTTTAGGACCGGTGTGCAATATTAATCCCCGGCGTTTGTAACTGTACTGTATAAATAGCTGATTCAAGATTAGAATGCTATGAAAACTGCCGATGTTAGATATATTTTTTCTTATCTTTATTTTATTCTATCTTTCTCATAATTATGTCGACCCAGACCCTCTTACTATCAAGCAGTGATCGTGACCACTAGAAAATGCGAGAGATCGTGAATCTCGAACGCTGGAATGCTTTCCCGAGAAAAACACGATATTACCAAATGCGTGAATCATCTGAACAATGTTTGCGACAGTTATGGCGGCGTTCTCCTGAGTTATTGTGTTCCAGACTCAAATTTACTGTGATTTAACGTCTACCGGTCGTTATTTTTCTTGCCATTTTCCTTGTGGCTTGCGAGGGGTTTTGGAATAGGACCCGTAATGCTTGAGAGACCTGGTGGGCTCGTTTATTACTGTACTGTTGCAACTGGAAACTATCGACCGAACACGAGGTTTTCTTTTAGAAGTTTTGTAAAAGGAATAGATTATGGGTCAAAATAAAAGAACAAAAAGCTCTTCAAGTCACTGGTATAATCAGTTTTGATTTATTCAAACAATTGCGCAATCAGAATACCATTAATCGTTAGATACAATTTGACGTTCCTATCGGCGACCCCACTACCAAAATGCATTAAACACAATCTTGAACCAAATAGATTTCCAATCCACTTCCCGAACAAAACGTTTGATTAAAACACAATCCACTTCTCACAGTCCGATGTTAGACATTCAGTCCGTGAAATGAAGCATCAAATCCACAAAAATTAGACAACTGAACAATTTAGCTCGAATTTCCGCTCGTACGGGCCATTTAACCCAATAAATTTAGACCATTACCCTTGTCCGAACGGGCCGCAATAAAGTGCTTTAAAGCGCCCGTGTCGCTTTGAAAACTCGTTACTTTTTTTTTGAGCGAAGACAGAAATAAAATTAATTTTGTATAATTGGGAAATTATAAAATGTTAGGATGACATTCCGGTCGTTCGGTTCGGGTCCCTTGTGTTTATATGTGCGAATTGGCGTTCGTATGTGTTGGAAGGGTGCTAAAATGTTTTCTGAATTGATATGGGACGATACTTTTAAAATGGGACTCGGAGCCTTTTCAATTGAAGGTAATAAAGACTCGGGGGAATGGATACTTGGATAAAGGCGTAGCGCTGAAGTTTCAGAAGACGTAACAATAAAATTAGGTACTCTTAGTATCATTGGACGTGACAATACGTTTCGCTGTCTACCGTAAAGCTACGAAAGATAGTTTGGAGCCAATCAAAAGTAATAAGATCTTACTCAGACAACAAAGCGGTACTAAAACTCTCCTTCACTAACTGACGTAAACGAGGCATCAAGCTGTAACTATGCGCTTTGAAGCAACTTGTTAAAATCACTCTGCTATCGGTACGCGCGAGTTAATCTGGAACATCAGTTAAGCTGCAGCTAAGCTATTGATAGCTGTACCTTTGCGAATCACGAGCTGCTTTATACCTCATTGCAATGTTTTCGCAGATCTGTGGCAAAGTTTACACCGTGCCGGGTAAAATGTAAACCGTGTATGGAATCGTATGAATGATATTTTAGCACCATGTGATTAAATCTGTTTTCTGTGGCATAATAATTTAACTGCATAGGAATGCAGCCAATCCACTTTTGCAATGCAAACCAACTGCGAAATAGCAGTTTGGAAGCAGTAGGCATCGAAACTATTGACCCACTGCACAATTTGCGATAGATACTCGTAGTTACAGTTGCATGCCGATTTCCAGTAAGGGTATTTCAATTCAACAGACTTGTTTTGCTATTCAAAGCAAGTAATGGTACTTTTTTTTAGCGTGGTTAAATCATCAAATGAGTCCTTCCACCCAGGGCAGAGCGGGAGGGACTGTCAGACTCGTACTCACTAAAATCCACGGTGTCCTCCAATAGCCGTTTACGTTCCGGGGTCACGGTAATTCGGCCCGCCACCCCGGCAGGCTTTGGCCCTCTAAAGGCTCCGTCATTTTGGTGACATACTTTGAGGCGCGCGTGGAACACAACGCGCCGTAGACCCGGTCGTGGTCCATGGTCGGATAGCGAGTTGCTGACGTCCGTCGCCGTTGGCGTCTACCACTGCGGTTGGGGTGAAGGGAGGACGCTGTCCTATTCCTCACGCGGCCCGCCTCTTCCTTCGCGAGCATGACTGCTTCGCAGAAGGAGGCGACCGCTTCCCACTCCGTCTCGCCCCGCAGCATGGCCTCGACCAATGCCTCCGCCTATCGCCGTTGTGAGGACACGGCGGTGCTCTGCCCAAGCAGTCCTGCACCATATGCTCCACCGTGTCCTCCGGACGTTCCTCGCAGTGGTGACACCCAGGCGTTTCTTACCTCCTTATTAGACACAGGTACTTCCCGAAACTTCCGTGTCCGGTGAAGACCTGCGTCATGCGGTGGGTCAGGACGAAATTATGGTACTAGTGTTAGAAGTATCTAAAATATCCCCATAGACACACTATGAACCTCTACACCATTATAATAGGTCAAAGAGTAATATTTGTGTCAGAAACATATACAGAGACTACATTCATCTGCTGAATTCTTAGAAATGGACATCGAGTCACAAATGGTTAGCCATTTGTGCCTCGATGTCCATCCCTCATTTGTGAAAAATATAAAAGTGCACAACGCAAACTATTACGCTCAATCTTTGTTTACTTCAAAATTCATGAACAATCTACTAACATACTTCTGAGGCAACAGTCTCACTTACAAACCGACTCTTCAAACAGAAACTTTAAGTATAAACTTGAAGTTGCAAAGTTTTGAGAGCACTTGAAATAAATACTACTGAAACTCGACTAGCAGGCGTCAATTTGTCCCGAAACCTTGTATTTAAACTAAGATTAGAATAACAGGGTCAATAAAGAGATTAAGATTTATTTGAGTATCTTACATAGACTATTACAATATTATTTTTAACATCAATTTTAAACTTTTTATGGAATAACATTGAACGCAAAAAGCTACTGAAGGAACAGGGTACATTTTTACACAGTACTTTTCTATGTGACTGGATTCAAACAATTCCATACATTACAAATAAAAACGCCTCGCTTCGCATTCGCCACGCCTGTCTATTTGACAAAGGCTTAAGGGTGTCTCAAAATCAAGTTCCACGAAGTCAAACGAAAACCATAAATAGATCAATAATGATCAACAAATACCAATTAACATTACAGCCACACCACAGCAAACACACAAACATTACCAAACAAACGAACACTAAATAATAAATTAACATCTGCAGTTGTCTAATATATCGGTGAGTTCCATCGGCTTACAGTAATACAAAATCAATATAGTAAGCCTTCAATTAATCGGTACTTCGTTGGTTCGGCACGCAAAGCCGATTCGACGAGCTCGCGGTACTTACGGGCTGCCATACCAAAAGCTCTCGTGATTCCTGATAATGGCTGCCGGGTTATTCATAATTCAGGTGTTGCGATACAATGGCGGTGACGGGGAATTACCTACAGACGAAAATTTAATGGATTTTACTATTGATTATGGATACTTTCAAAACTTAGAGCGGGTGTCTGAAAAGTGTAGTCTTATTAAAGGGTGATTAAGACTATTTTACTGAACAATTTTCTTCTATTATTTTCTACCTTCCTCCGAACCTACCTAAATCAGCGAACATTTCCCAGTTTTACAAAACATTAACTTGTATGTATTTAAACGAATTTCGAAGCCTGTACCACGAAGTATTGTACTTACATCAATTAGTGCGTTACGCTGGGTTGAAAAACAAGCTTGTACGTTAGGTACAAGCTTGCAAAACAACAATGAAAGGCTTCGAACAATACATCATATATCTAGAAACATATAACACCTACCTCGTTACTAAATATTTTACACAATAGCTATCGACTTTCTGAAAGTGAATTAAAATGCGAAAGTTTGAGAGAACGAATGGATGGATCGATGTTTGTTACTCATTCACACAAAAACTACTGAACGGATTTGCATGAAACTTGGTAGACATATAGTTTATAACTTGGGATAAGTATTATCCCAGTTTAACATTCCCGTGGGATTATTTTCCAGTTACACGTGAGCGAAGCCTCTGGGAAGAGATAATTGTGTAGTGTGTCTATTACCTATACAAACATCATGTATACGTATACAATAGGCAGGTAATTAAGTTGTGTAGAGACCAGATTATCCTACGGCCCCACGTAAGCTGAACCTGCAATTATCGTCCGTCTATAAATCCTGCTCACACAACACGATATCCCCACTCTAGGCTCTGTTATGTAAGCTTTACCAATAATAACCTTAGTTGTATATTAATAGAATAATTGTGGCATGTCGTCTTACAATTTCTCATTAGAGAAACGTGTTAGCAGTTAAGACTTCTACCTACTTACTATTTAAGAAGCAAAATTAAAATCGCGACATTCTTTTACTGGATTTTTATTTGAATTGAATTAGCTATAAGAACATCTGTTAAAGAACCCTAAAATGTTTACTGTTATGTTGATATTTTTACTATTTTACACTACTATCCTATTTAGCCTGTATTTATTTTATTTTCACTTCATCCTTTATTTCAGGCAACTAAGACCCATAAAAACACAATACATATATAATTATAAAAATAATAACTATAAACTAATCCATGTTTATAACAATACTTAAAAACTATTGCGCACGAAGTGACGTCGTCATATTATGCTGCTGTCGCGTAGCCGGCCTCGTAAACGCCAATACAGCACAACTGTCGCTTAAAACTCTTTCTTGAGGAAGGTCGCCAAATACTAGGTTGGAAGGCGCACCACGAACGACTTGAAATTAGTGTTATGGCTGGACACTGCTGGACAAAAGCTTCCCAGCCCTTACAACAATCACAATTATGCGCTGTCTCTTTCAAAATCTATAGAAAGAAATTGTTTTCAAATTGTACGTCCCGCTTTTTCCTTTTTCAAAATGATAAAGTATTATAATACATAATTCCTTGAGGAATACAGACCTACATAAGGCTCAAATTAAACATTGCGAAAGTAAATAATACTGGCCTACAAATTGTCTACAAAACGAAAACGCTAAACGAACAAGCTATCTGTTAACATTGAACATTTTAATTCAACTCGTCACACAGGAATTGGCACGTCAAACACATGATGCCCGAAGGGATGAATTGTCAGACCTATGCCTAACAATTGAACACAAAAATTTTACTGGCTATATAAATTTTTGCCTGTAGGTATTTTATATCGAGACGAGATTCGGGGATTTTTTTACCCATATCTTGTCTAGTTTATGCTTAATACTCATAAAAGTCCAGGTTTTATGCTGGACTGAAGGCGTGTAGAATCAATAGTGGTACTGTATTTTTCTTACAAAATTGAATGGGTTTATGCCTGAATAGATACAATAAATAAAGTTAAACGGATTATGATTTTGCGTAAATATTTTAACTTCTGTGGCCTTTCTTTTTCAGCATTTCACTGATTCATGATCATGCCGATGCAAAAGAAAAACTAGATCGAGCATTTATTCAATGGAATATCTTTATTGCGAAAATCTCTGAAGCCTTCAAATATCGCTCAAAGTTCGTCTCAGCTCATCACTTTCCCTTGATGTAGATTACACAGACGCTCACTGAAGAAAGCGAAGCGAAGGTAATTTCGGCACGTTATTTAGGTGCAAAACACAATAACGCGAGATATTAATTAACATCTAGTCTAATAAGAAGAAGCTCCCCAAACGTCCTGTCATTACGCAGAAAAACAGGTCAGGTAGGATGAGCGCACGCATTGTCGGCCGAGCCATTTACTCACAATACACACGGTTAATCACTCACGCGATTTCTTGTAATATCATGCCTTAGCACGTAACGCGAACAAATGAGTCGAGTCGTCGGCAATCATCACACGAATGCGTAATCTTAAGCGAGATTACTGTTCGCTCTTGACCTAAATCGAGGTATAAGGGATATATTATTATTTTCTTTGAAGTACGGTCACAGTACTTAATATACTCGTACTTTATTAACGAGTATTTTGAACCTCCATTTCTCTGGAATTTCGTTCGGATCGTAAATTCTCGTATTTGAAAATTGTATTGGACTTTGAAAGTGAATTAACAGTTTTATTATTCAGTAGGTCTATTAGTTCGCTCTTGTGAATTATTATTGTATTAACGAATCATATTTGTGCCAATAATTGATAAGCAAGTTGATTTGGTTAACTAATTAGAAATTCTGCTAAGTTGAATTAGTCGAGAGTATGAGAGTGCAGATTACAGAAACTATAAGGGATTAATCACAAGGATTATACTGAAAGTTATGGAGCTAGTGCGCGACAGATAATGTCAGGAGCTTGGAGATGGCTTATGCTGAAATTCATGTGTAGATGATAAAGGTATAGCTTAAATGTTATATTAAATAAAACTGAATCAACTTATCGAATTGCTCCTTATTCATCAACATTACCTACTGCTTCCTTTATTAAAAGCGACAGCACCACTAAAAGTAATGAAAACCCTTTGTCAATTACGTCAAACGAAACGAACTTTCGTGTCTAAAAACATTTATAGATAGTGTGTCGGTGAAATTGCTCATCCGGTCTATTATGTGTTTATTTACCGGCCAACAGGGTGTAATTGTGCTGTAATCAGCAGGCCAGTTACCCCACGGGACAGGAGTTGCGGTGCCCGTAAATAGTTCTATCACAGACGACATTCAAAGTGTGTCAGCATAATGACGGGGCCCCCCCTCTAGAGGGCCAAAGCCTACCGGGGTCGCGGGATTCACGAATTGCCGTGACCCCGGAACGTAAAGGGCTATTGAAGGACACCGTAGATTTTAGTCAGTACGAATCTGACAGTCCCTCCCGCTCTGCCCTGGATGGGAGGACTCATTTGATGATTTTACCACGTAAAAAAAGACGACAACTATAGCATTTACTCTGTCTGTCAGTTTAGAATTTATTAGTCTATTTTAAATTGTTGTGTTACTTATTTGAAAATTTTCTTACACATCCAAAACTTATTTATACACAACAAAGGAAACCGAAGTATTATAAAACAAAGAGTATCATTTACGTTAAATTACTGTTGTAATGTTAATAAAATAATTATGTTATCAATTTTCAATTACGAACAAACAGATATCTTGATTAATTCGAACACATTATGTTTTTATTGATAAACGCTAAGTAATTCATGATTCTAATAGTTCATTTTATTTACGGATTTTTGGTTAAAAGCTTTTGAACTAGAATAAACGTATAATATGTTCAAAACAATTTACGGAGTATAATTCATTTTCGTTACATTTTATAATTTAAAACAAATTTGCATTTGGCCTCAAGCCCAAAAGCAAAATTGAGATCTAAGATGGACACTGAAACAGCAAAGCAATAGTAGTTCCAAGCAAGACCGTTCATTGTAATTTATTGATCTAAAATATTACTTTTCGGAAAAAAATCTAGGTGAAATACGTATCAAAATACATTGTGTAATTTATTATATTCTAGGCTGCCCTAAAGACTTTACTATAAATGTCACGTGACCCTGCTTCTTTCTTTGATTGCTTTCCGCTAGCCAGCGATCGCTTCAATGAGCTGTCAAATGGGAAATATTCTCGCAATCATCACGCTCCATAGACACATTGGAGACCGTTATTTGTTTTTATTTTAGGACAGAGACTATCTACTTTATTTTTTGTTACTTTCACATCTCTCCATGTAACCTAAATAGACCTTAATAAAATTCCTATTGTCAAACTGAAAATACTATTTTGAACTTTTAACTTATTTTTAGACAACACAGGGACTGGGGCTTACCCTTTTGTATCTACAAATAGATTTTATAGGTTGGTGGTCTTAAAAAATGATAACTAAAACGATACTAGAATTGATACTTTAAATTTCCCCCTCCCCCTGTTCGGCACAGACCTCTCAAATAATTTACAGGAACACACGTGCCTCATCAAACCATCCCCCGTGGTGCGCGTCCAGGTCGTTTTATCTCTTTCTGTGATTCCAGGGGCGCCGTTGAACCTTCGACCATCATTGAGTCAAGACTGTTATCTTAATGTAACATGTTTATTTCCCGAAGGGTTCAGTGTAGTTCCACCTTAATCTTCATGACTTTGAACATTGCTATGAATTTAAATCTTATGTAACAGAAATATAATTGAAAATACCTCAAAGACCTACCGGCCCCCTTCTGCCATCAGACATCTAGGCGTACTGCAAATTACCATCCATACTTAGTTGTCTCGGAGTGTCGTAACTAGCCATTTATGAGCCCACTAGCACTTTGCCCGCGACTTCGTCCGCGTGGGTTACGTACTTTCCTAATTCCCCCTTTTCACCCACTTAAAGGTTAAATTTCCAAAAACCCCTTCTTAGTGCTCCCCTACATTATAATAGGAAGCCGTGTGCAAAATTTCACATTCCTAGCCCCAGTAGTTTCGGCTGTACGTTGATATGTCAGTCAGTCAGTTATCCTTTTATATATATAGATTGTGAGCTTCTTTAACTGCGCCCTGGTCTGGCAAATTGTGGTCCTGTTCTGGCTATTTCTGCACCCATACAGGGTCTGCGCCATGTGCCTGAACACCGATGTCACACCCCTATCACCTCTAGAGTTCCCAAGAACAAGACCTAAAGTATAAAAAAAATGTGGCAGTGAATCACCCCATCTTCAAAACTCATCACCCACTCGACTCCACTATAATCGAGTAACAATCGTCAATCAATCAAGACTTTATCACCTCCCCTCTCTGCCCAATGTCCCCCCCCCCTCCTCGTCATCACTCTCAGCAAACAGTTCATAATGGGTGCCTCATTGGCTGCCGCGATGGGAGTTCTAATTAGCCGCCACGTAATGACGTCTTAAGCTGTGCACTATTTATATGAACGAGGTAATGACGTGTTAATTTCTCCGTAAAATGTCTTTGAATTTAGCGGTGGAATGTCTCAGGGTTTTCAGCTTATATTTCGTAACGACGTGACGCAGTTTTCGAATGTTAACGCAATACGTCTTCGTTTTTCTTAAGAAGTTATACGAACTTAGTTTCTCATAACCAGAACTTGTTTATGGTTCATTGTATTTATCATTTTAAACAACTTTTACTATGAACCTTCCCCCCAAATATAGTATGCGCTCATATTAATCGTTAAATTATCATCATGTTTGTGTATGCCTAAAAAATACCACCTTGATTGACATAGCCCGTAACGAATACGAAATAAGGAAATACAAAAGAAGGAGAAGAAGCCATCATACGTCTACTTATCTCCATCAAAATGACAGTCGTAGCCTTTTGTTCTCCAAAGCTCTGTTACAAACCTTTTAAGTTCAAAACTCTAGTTTATTACAAAGAACCCTCACAATTTAATAAAGTCATTTTACCTAAATCCAACAGGTTCCTCCAGATTTAATTAGCCGAAGTTGCTTCCTGTTTGAAACCTTTTCTTATCGTCCAAATTAATTCCATTCAGTAATTAAAATCCAAAAAACCTTGCCCTAATTAAACCTATAAATAATGTTCATAACATGTTAATAAGAGGTATTGCAACTCACATAACATAAATTTTAAGGCGTCATTTACCGTCTAATGGGACACAATCGTGGCTTAATCAGGGCCCTACCTGGGGCTTTGGGCCCCGGGGCCCTACATTGTCTCGTAATTATGTTAGGGCCCGTTCATCTTGAATTTAAAGCGTGTTGTATCAATTTTCACAACGTTTCTGTGGTTGTGATGGTAGGTAGCTATTACTTAATGATTCTAAGTGGAAATGCGTTTACTTGTAATGAACAAGGCCTCGTGTTAGTTGTGGGCTTTCATGTTTAACCTAACCCTAACCTAATTAATGTACCATTTAGGTATATTTTACCATATCAGTGATTTTTTTCGTGGTAAGATCAAGGAGGCAAGGGCAGGGAATATCAGACCGTTACTGACGAAAAGTCCACCCTATTCGGTCGGTTGTCCTTTGCATTTCAGGGCCACCGTTTCCTGTTTTCAAAATTGTGACTATGGTAGATCATTTCTGCAGCTCAAAAATGAAAAAAAAAACGACATAGTAAACTGCATATAAGAAAATTCACTTACTTTGTTGAAAGACTTGATAACCTGTCATCATTTATCCACGTTAGTAATCCATAATAATAAAATAAAAACGCTGCAATGCATCGACTTTAACACTGCAATACAACTAGAGTAAGTCAAGTAAAAATTTAATAAGTACTTAAATACTTGGCAAGCTATACTCAACTAGCGACCCGACGGGCTTTTGCTCGCGGCCCCTTGAGCTTAAAGGAGGTCCGCAACATAAAGTATTTAATACGAGTTTAACTTAAGTTATATACCTAGTTTAGCTAGGGAAGCCTTTATCCCGCAGTGGGACAGTGCTTGCTAACATTTAGTAAATAAATTATAGGTTTAATATAGTCATTTTGGTACCTATAATAGAAACTATAACGATGTTTGGTTCCTGCGCCTACTCACTTTTTTTTGCCACCTGCTACAATACATACTCCTTTCGCGTTATCAACGTTTATATATCTGACACGATATATACATCACACCGTCACACAAGACACGCCACGCAAGCGCCAACGTTTAGCAGGACGACTTCTCCATTTTATGTCGCGACTCGACGACGCTAACGTCGCGTCCCGCCAAGCTTGGACAGGCCTGTTGGTCTAGTGGTTAGTGACCCTGACTGCTATGCCGGAGGTTGTGGGTTCGATTCCCACCCAGGACAAATGTTTGTGTGATGAGCACGATCATTTGTTCTGTGTCTGGGTGTAATTTATCTATAATATGTATGTATTTAGAAATATATAAGTATGTTTATCAGTTGTCTAGTACCCATAACACAAGCTCTGCTTAGTTTGGGACTAGATGGCGTTGTGTGATAGTTGTGGAATATAAAAAAAAAGCTCGCTTTTGGGCAAAGCCTTTATGGCACGTGTGAGTGACGTAAACGTTAATTTCTTCTGAATTCGTAAAGTACTTCTGAATGTTATGGATTTATTTATAACATCTTATAACATCTTTGTGGTATTTATATTTTTTCATTTTAATATTTTGGGACCCCACACTAGGAATTTCTTCCTGTATCGTGGGTGCGTTTACAAACATAGAAACTCACATACAAACCAGACCAACTACTTTCAGATCATACAAATATTTATTCAGTGCGGGGATAGAACCCGCGACACGCTGCACAGCGGTCAATTGCTCAGCCACTGCTCCAACCGTGTCGTCAATGCTTATGCTTGATGAAATAATGATTATGCTTTTTGCTAAAAATTTGACCTAAATGCAAAAGGATGTATCCGTCTAGTATTTTCCTAACCATGTCAGAGTAGACTATGCCAACATATTCTACTATGACATGCGTCCCCAAGGGAGCATTCCAAACAGTAAATGGGTAACCAGTAATAGGGTGTTTATTTTAAACTAGCTTCCGCCCGCGACTCCGTCCGCGCGGATGTCGGTCTTCGCGTGGATGGTTTATTTCCCCATTTTGAGTAACTCTGACAATGACATCTTATAAATATTACGGCGCTGAATCCACTGCGGGTAATGCAACGTGTGTTCGCGGTTCTACATAACAACGTCTATGAATAAAACTGAAAAATAAGATTTTTTTTTCTACGTATTTTTCCAGGATAAAAAGTATCCTATGTTATGCCCAGGATAATAAAGAATAATTATACCAAGTTTCATCGAAATCGAAACGTTAGTTTTCACGTGATGCCTGCACAAACAGACAGACAGACAGACAGACAGACAGACAAAATTTTTTTTAATCATATATTTGGGTTTGGTATCGATCCAGCAACACCCCCCGCTATTTATTTTTTCAATATTTTCAATGTACAGAATTGACCCTTCTACAGATTTACTATAGTATAGAAGATAGAAGATTAATAAAAAATCGGCGTATTTAGTTTACGTCGTTCTAGCCTTTGGCCATGCAAACGCGCAGACCGGTACTGAACTGCAATTTATTTTAGGAAGACTGTCTTTTGTGATTGGCTTAACGAACCAAGAAATTGCGAAAAAAAAACCAGTCCAAAGCTTTGATTGAAGTCATCAAACGGCAAACACAAAATTTTTTCCCAGCTTTTAGTTACCTAGAAAGCTAGATAGATTCTAAACCCTTGCATGTTTGTGCTTAGACAATCACAGTTTCTATTAACACAAGTACAAATTACAAGTTTGAACAAGATAAGTAAATTCAGGGAACATGACTGAATCTGCATAGCGCAAGCGAACCAGAGAGTCTGAGCTAGTCAAATTATATAGATACTGAAATTGAAATCCACGAACCGTCCTCTCGTTGCAATTAAACTTTACCCAAGCTATTTGAACTATCAAGTTATTTGCATCGGTTTAGTACTCAAAACTGGCAATTTTATTATTTATTGTAATACCACTCTGTAGTTGAAGGTGAATAGATAAACTGCTCTATTTTTTAAATTTATCTTTAAAAATGAAATTACGTATCTTTCCAAATAAAATTGTACACAGCGACAACTTCTTGTTTTTATGAATCAAGGAATAAAACAGGTCAATAAATGGTACCATTTCGAGTCAATACGCGTTGCTATTTGGCTCGAAGGACCAAATATGAGAAGTTTTGACCAACTATCTGCCAAGGAAGGGTTACATAACCCTTCTTAAATTGCCTAAGAACTCACTCACGCAGTTTAAAAAAATGTATTTTACTTTACTAATTGTATTGCCATTTATGACTACCCATTTAAATATTGCTATATCTCCAAGCAACTATTTTGTAAAGATCAGAAAACAATACCGCTGAATTAATAAATCCACCGTCAATATTGAACAACTCTTTTTAATCACAATAGCTTCGTTTCTCCACGAACAAAAAACTCAATTTACTGTCAGCGGTAGTGTTACGTTGTATTATTCCATTACGGGGCGCCCTCCGGTTTAATCGCATTATAATCTGGGCTGTCGTTACGCGCCGGCAATGAACAATGCGCGCCGATAATTACTCGCACAGCTACTATTTATTGTCACCCGCCACCTAAGAGCTGAGGTTAGTAGTTCAAGTTGGAACAAAACCCAGTGTTTGTACCCATTGTTGAAAGTTTACGTAATTTGAGTGATTTACGTAAGTACGGGTCTGGTGGAGACTAATGAATAATTAAGACAATAAACCTATTTCTAGGCAACTAAGTTAGTAATTTTCAGGCGTATTACTAGTACTAGCCTTGGTACGAAGACTCTAGTTATTATCAGGATTTACAGAAATTATCAAAGGGTGCAGATTAGACAAGAAGACTGAGACGGCCCGTTCACATCCTTGTTGCTGTGAGCGTTAACTTAGCACGGGACGGCGAGCGGTAAGATCAAATGTATAGAAATGTTTGAAAGGCGCCACGAGGTGCAGCCAGTGTCAAATTCGCTTACTTCCAAGTAATTAGTGCCTCACCGCTAAGACACAAAGTCGTGAACCTTCCCATAGTTTTATTTACTTGATTTTAGACACACAACAGCAAGCAGACGTTTTGCTGAGCATGTGCACCACACAGAAAGAGTTACCAACTCAGTATTTGATGGGCGAAAGACACCCAGAGATGGTTTTCAGTTGGCACTTCAGTGACACAACATTTAACTGAATGAACATAATATTTTCGGTAGCTGATGTTGATCTATAGGTACTTACGAGAACAGCTACATCGGTAATGTACATAAAGCTCATGGTATATATTTTTTTTCCAGGACTTCTAATTCTGTAGAACTAAAATACTAGCTCCGATTCAAAAAGAAAACTTGATCTCATCACTTTTATAACCGAATCAATTTTCTTGTTTGCTATATTGGCATAAAAAATATCCATAATTTATTTTAAGCATAAAATATTCTTCGGCATTTTACTGCCCAAGATTTTATAGTACAAACACAGCCTCTGTAGATTCTCAGGGACTAGGCTTTGTTATTGGACAGTAAAATGTTCATATCATCAGATAACCGGCATAAAATCACCAGACCAAGAAACAAAGCTTCAGGAATAAACAGAATCAAAATCAAAATCGAATCATTCAAGTAAGCCGCAACAGTTACAGGCACTTTTGATTAGACAAAAGACAAAAGTAAAACAAATAGTTTAAAAATAGTTATAGTGGTACAGTCCCAGTCATGAGACATAAACACTGTGAAAGTACTGTAGGTGCCTCCGGATTGACGGCGCGTTGTGTTCCACGCGCGCCTCAAGGAGTGTCAGCATAGTGACGGGGACTGTAGAGGGCCAAAGCCTGCCGGGATCGCGGGACTCAGGAATTACCGTGACCCCGGTACGTAAAGGGCTATTGAAGGACACCGTGGATTTAAGTCAGTACGAGTCTGACAGTCCCTCCCGCTCTGCCCTGGGTGGGAGGTCTCATGTGATGATTTTATCACGTAAAAAAAAGTACTGTAGTTGCCCAAATCCAAAGCATTGATCTGTATGGAGAAAAACGGGCAAAAAAGTCCATGGACACTCTTTTTCAATCGACAGAATTAGAACAGAACCTTTTTAACATCATTCAATTTGAGATAGTACATTATGTGAGAACCATGTAGCAATTACAAAGTGTCCATAGTAAATAATTATTTATTTATTATGGTATAGTATCCATAGTAAATAATTACTGACTTTGACTCTACAGGGCCGAAGCCTGCCGGGATCGCGGGACTCACAAATTACCGTAACCCCGGAACGTAAAGGGCTACTGAAGAACACCGTGGATTTTAGTCAGAACAAGTCTGACAGTCCCTCCGGCCCTGCCCTGGGTGGGAGGTCTCATGTGATGATTTTATCACGTAAAAAAAAGTACTGTAGGTGCCCAATCCAAAGCATTGATCTGTATGGAGAAAAACGGGCAAGAAAGCCCATGGACACTTTTTCAATCGCCAAAATTAAAACAGAACCTTTGTTACATCATTCAACTTGAGATGGTTCATTATGTGAGAACGATGTAGCAATTAGAAAGTATCCATAGTAAATAATTATTTATTTACTATGGTATAGTATCCATAGTAAATAATAATTACTGACGGGGCCCCCCTCTAAAGGGCCAAAGCCTGCCGGGGTCGCAGGACTGTACGAATTACCGTGACCCCGGAACGTAAAGAGCTATTGAAGGACACCGTGGATTTTAGTCAGTACGAGTCTGACAGTCCCTCCCGCTCTGCCCTGGGTGGGAGGACTCATTTGATGATTTAACACGATAAAAAAAAAGCCTTTGCCTGCGGCTTCGCCTGCTCACCCCTGTCCCTTATTGTCTAGGTCACTCAGCAGCTATCCACTGGTGAAAGAAATTTTGAAATCGGTCCTGTAGTTTTGGAGACTATTCAATACAAATAAAAAATCAAATCTTTCCTCTTTATAATATCAGTGTAGACGACGACGATGATAAAAAAAATGCTTAGAGTCCTCTAAGCATTTTTTTAAGTTATCTGTAAATTGTTAAATTTTCACAAAGCATTTATATAATTATGAAAAGACAATTCAATAAAATTATCAATAACTAAAAACAAGATGGTTGCTAAGATCAAGCGCAACTCAATTTAAACTACTGTTAGGTACTCGCAACATGTACAAACTATTACAACTTGTACATTCGTGAACTAAAGGGCTCCTACGGCTCATAATTATGTGTTTCAGATTATGATGGATATGCTTTTGATGTATTCGAACGACGTGCGAAATTACACGAGCCTTGTTACCATGTAATACATTATCATATACGGCAAATGGTTTTGCCTGTACATGTATGATAGGCCTGTCAAATGCATCTCAACAGTTTTAAAGGATAATTAAGATAATTTCACTGTGTTGCGTGAGAGGAATCGGAATTGAAAAAAAACATCGCGAATACTTGTCACTTCTGCAATTTTGGCCGTGATGTTACAATAAATAAAGACTATTCGTCGTATAGAGCACTGATAGCCCAGTGGCTAAGTTGCCCGGACTTACGAGTTGTAGGTCGTAGGTATGTACGTACAAGCCCAGCCAGGCACATTACTTTGTGTTATTTATTTCATTACCACTGCTCTTAAAACGGTGAAGGAAAACATCGTGAGAAACCGGCATGTCCTAGTACATGCTGATATACATACATAAATTCGAAGAAATGCGACACCAAACCGCACCGGTCCTACATGGTGGATTATGGCCCACTCCCTCTCACAGAGAGGAGCCCTGTGTCCCAACAGTGGGACCATTATAAGCTGATTAACACGTTTCGACTTTACAGACATTTTTTTTTACGTGGTAAAATCATTAAATGAGTTCTCCCACCCAGGGCAGAGGGGGAGGAACTGTCAGACTCGTACTGACTAAAATCCACGGTGTTCTTCAATAGCCCTTTACGTTCCGGGGTCACGGTAATTCGGACAGTCCCGCGACCGACTTTATACACTGGATATAATTTATATTCTAGTTACACTAACCTTTGCGGTATATTCTCGAGATATTTACCTTCACCGATTAAGCTTTCAATTATGTAGGTACCAAAAATTATTCAGAACTAACGTTTGAACTTATAGATAATATTCTGGTTTTTGTTCTAAAAATAAATCGATCTAAGAGCACTCCTAAAGAGGTTTTACGTGAGAATGAGCCACGTGTATTTTTAAGTGGGCAGCAATCACAAAACCGTTTCAAAAAAGTTTTAAATCCGTCCCGTCCTCCCGAAGAGTAATGGTTGTGACTCTTCGAACGGCAATTATGGTATTTTGAATATGCTGTGGATTATGTCCCATCACACCAATGTCACATATAAAACATATACACTAGATACTATGACGACACGGTTAGCAAAGTGGCTGAGCGATCGACTGGTGCGCAGTGTGTCGCAGGTTCGATCCCCGCACGGAACAAATGAATGATCTACAAGTAGAATTTGTATGATCTACAAGTAGTTGTTTCGGGTCTGGGTGTTTGTGTGAGTTAGTTTCTATGATTGTAAACGCACCCACGATACAGGAAGAAATTCCTAATATAGAATTCTCCACTGTAAATAACCTCCTTTTTCAAAGTCGGTTTTAAATATCACTTAAAAAATATGATAGTCCTGATCCGTCCCAAACAATATGCTTCGTTTGTCCCAAAATGTTATTTAAAAAAAGCATTTTTACCAAAAATAAAACTCATTGGTAAAAAATCTCATTACTATAACTGCATGCTGCTGTTTTATGTTAAAAATCTAATAAAGGTGTCCTCCCACAGGTACAAACAACGCGGCTACCGCTGCCGACGTTTGGACCTCGTGCCGTAGTGATGTACAGCGCGTCAGTGGGCGGCGAGGGCTCAGTAGCACTGCAGTTGCGCGAAGCAGGCCCCGGCGACACCGCGCGTTTTCACGACAACCGCCTCGCCATCGCGTGTCATGAGCCTGAGCTGCTTGCTGACTTCTTAAATGCCAGTGATATTGGTAAGTGTACCTAATTAATACAGACATCATATATCAAACAGTGAACAAAAATGTATGGCATCTATAGAAACGTAATCACAGCGTTGCGTACGCGCGTCTGATCGCACACACCTTGTCCAGAAGAAGCGAATTCGTCGCGAAACGTTTCGCGCTGTTGAGATACTAGGCACAAATACATCGCGTCCACAAGCATCGCGCGAATTCAAAATACGCGCGTAAATCGCGTGCATAATGCCAGACCCTCGACTCGCGCGTAATTCGCTTCTTCTGGACAAGGTCACAAGCGCTCAAAGCGCACGTATTTATTTGACGGTAACTCGAGCGCGACAGCAGCAGCCAAAGCGCGCGGCCTGTGCACTCTGTCTAATATCGAGTATTAAAATTTAACTGTACCTTAACAGACATGATAATTCCGCAAATGCCACAGATACATTTCAATCTTTTAAATTAAGTAATAAAAATATTGTTGAAAGAGAAAAATGTTTCATTTGCAGCTACGTAATGAACTAACTTAGAATGGTTTAAAAACGTTTTAATTTTGAGCACTTTCGTTCTTTTAATACGACCATTTATTACTAAAACACTATCTTCTTCTTTTCGTCTTTAAACGACATGTTCATAAACTTATCTTACCTACTCGTCTTCACTTAGCTTAATGACATTGGACAAACTAATCAGATTAAATTATCCGTTATAATCGATATTAGAGACCTTATTTGAATTCTACGAAATACATTATCTTGGCTTTTAAAATGTCAGTTACTTAGCTACTAGCCAACGAAGACTGATTTTAAATTGATTTACGAGAAATTGTTATTGAAAATTTATTCAAAGTTTATTAGTGATGTATTGAATACAGAATTTGTAATGTAAGTCTATGTTTCAAAATATTAACTAAGTTTTCAGTTATTTAATAAGATGTAGTACGAGTTGTACGGACCTTATCACCCTACGTACTATTCCCGATGCTCCGGGTTGAAAAATCAAATGTTGAAATGTTGAACAATCGTTTAAAGTGCACAGTCAGCTGCAACTGAGCACCCAATACATTATCCTGCATTTGCTTTCACATAAAAATTTGAATTACAGTCAACAAAATTGGCATTCAGACTTCGCTACAACGTTCCAGATATTTTATTTTACGCAAAGAATCATGAGCGGTATTCCACGACTCGGAACCCGGAAAGCTTCGACGGTTATTTTGAATTTCAAATATCGAGTTTTGCATTCGAAACTGGCTGGAAGCAGCGCGCTTGGACATCGCTCCGTCATTTGTTATCAACTCATTTAAATCTTGCAAGTGTTGTACATCACTAGGTAATGTCACTGTAGGTTTCCATGCCATAGAGATGGGAAATAAAGAAAATAAAATTGAGTGTCACGGCTCGTGTGCATAGATTGAAGTGCACGGCCATAATGTTTTCATTTTATTATCCGATGCTAGCATTCTAGTATAAGTCGATTGTTATGGAAATTGGTTCGCTTCTTTGAACATCGATATTAGATTATATTCTTGTAAACTATTGATCTTCTTGTACTTATCCCGATTCAGAAAAATAAACCGCAAAGCAATATAAACAAGTACAACCAATAAATACTAATTTCAATCTGAATTATTCAGTTATAAATAAATACAGTTATTCAAGTTACAGCCCAATAAAAACTAAACAATGTACAAAAAGATAAAATCCCGATTCGCAAACATAATTTAGTGGCAGCAATAATTCAGTAGACACACAGTTAAATAAAATAAGTCTCCGTGGAACACAAAAGTGCTACAGCTCATTTACAAAACCAATACTCACGGCGTTGCTGGAATATTAAGTAAAGCTAGGAGAAATAATTTATTTGTTTCGATATTGTACTGCAAATCTTCTTTGAGAGATATGCTTTCAATTAATATTGTGAAATCCTAAACACAACTGTATAGATTTGAAAATCGAACGCAAGGTTTGAATATTTGAAAATTACTGTGTTTGTTTTCGTTCTTTTTACCGACCGCGTCAGAAGAAGGGTTTTTCGATTTGCAATATCTTTAGGTAAATATAGAATTCTTATAAAATCGTAGCGATAGTATTGCCATAAACTTGATATTAGTAAAAGTGATTGAATGTTACCCTTAATTTTCCACGCCATTCTAGAAGAAAAGATAAAAGATAGAAAATATAACATCATAATATTTTTCTGTTAACACAACGAATTTAAATATTCTAATAACCCAATAATAATATAAAAACGTTAGTATCAACACAGGCGAAGCATATTTGAAGAGATCTCGAAATATTTATTCAATGCCGTTCTTTTGCTCTTTATTTTTGTTGAAGATCAAAGCTAACATAATTTACTAGCATCCAAATTCAAATTATCTAGTCATTCGCCATTCCCCATTAGCCCCGAGGGAGGCCGCCGTTGCAGGACATCAACTTGTCAAAATTCACTTGAGAAGTGTCTCGATTTTGTTTAAAAATGCAAACTCATGCAAACGAACCCTGAGCATCTAATTGAATTAGATCTCCTCAGTAAGCGATGGAAATTTCTCGTCTATTATTGAGCCTTAAATTGTTAAGATCTTGCCGCTGTGCATTTCAATTAAGCTAGTTATTACGTAATTATGATATAAGTTAGGTAGCTAAGGCTAGTGGAGCTCCTGTCAATTTGTTATACTTTTTTAATCTACTCAGTCTGCCTACTTTATTAAATAAACGTTAATTTCTTGACAGTTTTAGTTTTAGATCGTACTCATAAATAAAAGTAATATTTTTTTTTTACTTTTTTAATTTCATAGGTGTTGAAGATTTGAACCCAACAAAGACAGAAAAGGCTGGAATAAACACCCCACTGATTTCACTTACATCACTTTGAAATGTCACAACTTATATGAAAACAAATTCAGTTTATCTTTGCGAAGATCACTAAAGTGGACGTAGACCGTGTGATAGTTTGCTGTCAACTAAAGTTACAGTACGCTAAAATAGGTGGGAAGTTTCATAACATCGTGTTCCATCACCGCGAACCCTTGTAGGTAAATATTCGGGAATTCCATTAGCAAATCCCTTCGAGAGTATTTAATTAACATATGGTAAACAAGTTCATTATCCCTTTGTGCTTTGAACAAACTTTTCGACATTCTATAACTTCTGCCGTATTTGAAATATAGGTACTTTAGAACTGAAAGCCTCACCGGGAAAGATATTTAGAAATTATTACTCTTTTAATTACGCTGAGTGGAGGTTATGAGTTCCAGAGATTCGGTGTTGTCATTCTTTTTTTTTACGTCACCCTTGAGGCGAGCTTGATCCTTTTTGGAGAATTTTAAATCAAGGATGAAATTCGAATTAAGAATTCGAAGAAGCACTTTTGTTTTTTTTTCGTTTTTCTTTCTTGCCTATTTAACCAGTAGGTAAATTTTGATGGACCGCCTTTGTTTTGATTATAAATAAAACAATTCTGAAAATATGCACAACAAATAAACTGCGTAATTTATTAAATTACGCAGTTTATTTGACATCTCTGAAGTAAACAAATAACAAAAGCAGCCTCTCAAACACAATCAACTTATCACGCCTCCATAAAATAGTCGTCATAAAAAAAAAGAAAAACAGTATTATTTTCCTTAAAACACAACCTCAGCAAAGGGGAACAATAAAAAAGCGAACAGCAGTAAGCAATCTGCAATATGAATAAGTGGTAGTTTTTGCATATTTCATCCGCGTCGCGTATCGGAGCTACAAGCACTTACAAAAATGAATTGTCACTTTTACAAATTGTATTCGCCGACTCACCCGGTTCGACGTTAGATGACGGTGGACTACTCCATTTAATTATAATAGGGATGATATAACTAAATTTAAAATAATATTTCACTTTACTTATTGCTTTAAAGTCTTGAAATACTTTTCAAAAATCCTACCATTTATGTTTATTAAAACAATTTAATCAACATAACTTCCACACAAATGTATTAACATGTAAAATATGACCTTAATACAAGTTTCCAAATAAAAGAATTTAAACTGCTTTCATTCTGAGCGTAGACGGAACAGTCGCTCTCATAACCACAATGGCCGAATAATTTCTACTATATGAGTTTATTTAGATGTTCACGTGTTACTTTCACCCCGTTTCACCCTTCGAGAAATCATAATAATGCCGTATTTTTTTATTGTCCGACCTTGAATGACTTACGAAGTAGAGCATAAAATTACATGCGCATGATTTCCATGCATTTACATAGAATTTCCTGCTTCAATGTAGCCCGTGTTTCGTATTTTATGTGAGGCTTTGTCTTTGCTATTTTGTCTCCTTAACTAGGTATTGTGCGATATCTCCTTCTAATTTGGTAACATCAGATATTTTTTTAATGACCTCCGCAATTTTAACAAAAGCCTAACGAGATTGAATAAATTCGCTAAATTTTTCCCCTAAATTGATTCTGTTTTTAAAACCCGTCCGTTGAAATGGAAACCCATCGTAAATATTTTCGTTTCTCTCAAATTTTCGAGCTACTACAGAATTAGTACTGGAATCCCGATCGACCCACATTTAGCTTCGCATAAATTCACGTGGGCCTGTTTCTATTAAATTTTACGACAAACACGAACCCTCATATAACTTTGTTAATAAATGTTATAATATATTGGAGGCAGATGCTAGTTCTATCTGACATACTAACTACGAGTACAGTCACCACTATTTAAGTCTGGAAATTTATAAATAATGTCTTTAGCAACTATTTTCATGTCATGATTTGTGCTTGTCTGAAGTTGTATAAAAGGGATTGTTGTGTGTTAAGTAGCGTGTTATGAGTAACCTAGTGAATTATTAACATGAATACAAGTAACTTGGGACCCCAAGTAAAGTTAAACGCCTGAAATTCGTAGTCATAAACTAGATAACACATTAAAGAGATATTAATGTGTTGCAAAAGAAAGATTAAACAAAGTGTTTTCGAAAACTAGGTAACGGTAATTCAATTTAAAACAAAAGGGCAATAAAAAGAAAGTGCTTGAAGTAAATCTATAAAGTAATTATCTAAATAGCTGGTACTTACGTCGCTCTCGCTTTAAAGACTTGTAAGAAGTTCAAGCCGTATCAGATGTCATAATTGTCCTCTGCAGAATCTGAGACGAGTCCATTGAGCAAGAAATACAGAAGATTTATGAGAACAACATTCACTTTCACTTCAGCTTCTATTTTATTTGTGAAAGCATGAAACGTGACATGTTTTCCTTTATTTATTGTGGAAGATTGAGGCCTTTAATTGAATGCTAAATTAGACTGTATTATCTGACCACTACTATCCACATTATACTTAAGTTACAATCCGTTCACGACTTTGGTCTTAGCGGTGAGCGGCGCGACTGAATTCGCCACAGGCGGCGCCACGTGGCGTCTTACAAACATTTGTCAAACAGACAGGCGAAAGCGAAGCGAGTCCGAAGCGATACCGAACCGAAGCGAGACGTCAGTCCGATAGTTCTGTCAGGCTATCGGATCGCTTTCGCTTTTTTATGTGACTGGATTCAAACAATTCCATGCATTACAAATAAAAACGCCTCGCTTCGCATTCGTCACGCCTGTCTGTTTGACAAAGGCTTTATATACATTTGATATTACCGCTCACAATGACAAGGTCGTGAAAGGGGCGTTAGGTACTAAACCATCGAATTATTTATGTTCTTCTGAGCTAAACTGTGCAAACTGGAGTTATTAATTTTTTCTGCAGAAAGCCACTAAGAATTCACATTTTCAAAAAAAAAAAACAGAAAAACATATAACTAGGTATACCTTCTGACTACCTATTTATGTTGGAAAGGGCAAAGACTCGAGAGCGAGACATAACAGAAAGGTCATGAAATTTATCCAACAACGCTGTAATTTGGAAGCCATTTCAGCGCTGTATTATACTTGAGACCCACTTGGAAGCATTTCTAAATTAGCTCATCTTAATATGTATGAAATTAAACCGAGTCTTTTATCTTAAAGTTTGTTTTAGTTTAAACGTGTTTTAGGGAGGTTTCTTGGTTTGTCATTTTGTGGTAGCTATGTTCTTTTACAAACAGTTTCATTCACAAACAATAATTACTTAAGTCATGCTTTTGTTCTTGGGCCCTTCGAACTTAGATGAATTTTGCTTACTGTCAAACAGTCCGTTTAGTTTGGGCCGTTCAGATTAAGAACTCATGCAAATATTTGTTTGTTTTTTAATCACTCAATCGCTGCACCATTTGAATATTGTATGGTGCCATACAGTCACCATACATTCTGGCTAGCAAACACCATGAGAATTAGTGTCAGCACAATGACGGGGTCCCATGTAGAAAGCGAAAGCCTGCCGGGGTCGCGGGACTCACGAATTACCGTGACCCTGGAACATAAAGGGCTATTGAAGGGCACCGTTGATTTAAGTCAGTACGAGTCTGACAGTCCCTCCCTCTCTGCCCTGGGTGGGACGACTCATTTGATTATTTTACCAAACTAAAAAAAAAGTAATATCGAGCCTCTTCGTTTTATTTGCTATTTTTTTCCTTACCTTATACGACAGTATATTCCATTACCACTGTTGGGTAAAGGCAGTTCCTTCCATAAACTCTTTTATCACATCGCTTCAAATCTGCTCTCGTGTTCCGTGATATACGTCAAGGTTGCTTCGCCACTTTTTTCTTTATCTCCTGGCACCAATAATAATTGTATGGAGAATTTTGTTCAGCTGTCATCATGCATATTACTGGCGTGACTTTTGACCATTACTTCCAGTTTTAACATCATCTGCCTAGCCTTTTCCCAACTATATTGGGGTCGACTTCCAGTCAAACCAGGTGCAGCTGGATATCAGTATTTTACATGGCGCGATTGCATATCGGACCTGGGTACAACCCAGTAACTGGGTAATACGATACCCCATAGTAAAACTGGTTGTCAGACTTTAGAGCTTCTGACTAACAGTAACGACTGTCAAAGGGCTTTACGTGCCAATGGCTTTACGTGCTTTCCGAGGCACGGAGGAAACTGGCTATGACAGATGGTCACCCATCCACAGACCAACCTCGGCAAGCGCGGCTTAACCCGGAAGATCGGCCTGTCCGGCTGTATTTATTTAGCCACGAGCTCCTCTACTTCCAGTTTTAACGTTCCAAGGAAAATGTAGCCCACTGGCCGTTAATTTTATATGTGGCTATAAAATCCTATAGTAATTTTAAGCCAGCTATGTATCGATAAGGTGACTAGTTATCTGATCGTGATACAAAAAGGCAGCTCTTAACCGAGCCTCCCCGATACAATCTGATCGGAACCGTTGAAATCGTATCGGTATCGGATATCGAAGCGGTATCGATAGTGCAAATACTCTCATTGTTTTTCTTTTTTCCGAGGTGAAATGTTTTAACATCTGCTGGAGAATTTGTTCTGTAGTTATGTTAGCTTTGTATGTATTAATGCGTTATTGAATAATTCTAATATTTTCTAGATTGAAATGCTTTGTGAAAATTTACCGATTTACATGTAACTTTAAAAAATGCTTAGAGTCACCTCATCATTGTCTACACTGATATTATAAAGATTTGATTGTTTGTTTCTATTGAATAGCCTCCAAAACTACTGGACCAATTTCAATTAATCTTTCACCAGTTGATAGCTGAAGCCGCAAGCAAAAGCTAGTTCTATATAAAAATGTACTGTGCCTTATGCTTAATTAAGTCCTTTTTTGTAATTTTCATAATTCATTTAAGATCATTCATTATATCCAAAAATACTAAGTAAATTCCTTCGATTCCGACTCCTCTAGACTAATCTACTGGCCAAAGTTGACCGCTGGGGAATGATATCAGCAACTCACAAAGTTATCGTATCCCTAGAGATCAGCCATCACAGTAGTGATCGACTATTTCGCAGCCAGCTCCACTAATACCGAAAATGTTATTTATTTAAGGATGAAAGATATTATTTATGACTGAAGTTCATGATTGATCGAGCCATTTAGTTTCGACGTAGTTTCGATATAGAAACGAGTGACATTTTTGATATGGGTCGCTCTTATTAAATTTTAATACGCTTACAAAGCATTAATGTCATACGTTCTATCTATGAGATTAATATAGATTTTGTTTGAAATTGACTTTTAGTGGTGGTGCGGCGATACAACCAATAAAATAAAGCATGGGGCATGAAGTTCATTTCAATTTATAACGTAATATTAAAAGTCACCAAATAATACTCAAACACCAATCGTGTCGTATCGAAAATAACCACCAACAGTTTCCCCAACGTAAATTAAAAACAAATTAAATGAACAGCGTTTTATTTGACGAAAACATAACAAGGGCAGTTGTACACAAACACCTACTTTTTCCCTCACTACTTCAAGAACAAAGGAACGCTACGGGATCATAATTTTAAGGAAACAGCCTCGGAGTATTTTTTTCATAAACCAGGGGAGCGGAACCCTCGGTCTCGCGCGAGGAAATGCGGTACCATAAAGTTGCAAATGAAGTAATACCGTTCCCGAGTTGACTTACTACCGAAAACTAAGACTGGTCGCTGTGGCACTTGTCCCACAATGAACTGCTACCAATTTGCACTCCCTATTTACTTAGTGTCATTTAATTTAACTGAATAAATTTGTAGGAGCACTGCGCCCGCTGCCCTGTTGGCTTTGTAATTAATATTGACCATTCCAACCGAAATATCGCCAACTATTCAATTGTGTTCAACTATTCTGCTGCCGTCTGAAGTTGTGTCCTACCAATGAATTTGTAATTACTTAGATTTCTTGGCTCAGTCCTCAATTATGCTTTGTTATGGGCTGCAGTGACCGCTATTTATTTAGTAAAATAAATAATAACTGTTCGGTTAAAACGGCATGGACTAAATGCGCGAGTTGAATCGATCCCTCTTTGGTTATAGGAAGTAAATAAACCCGCCCTTAAAGTTGAAAACATTCGATTCCATTCTGCTCGCAAATTAAAAAAGTTTGCCGCTCAACTTAAAATTCGTACCCGACCTTATTTGTATGCGGTGAGCACACAAAATATCCAAATGTAAACGGATCATAATTCAAGATTACGTTGCATGAAGAAAAATATTCTTGAAATTGAAGTCGTGGGGAGCACCTTGCGTTTATTGCACCCTTTCCACGTCACTTGTCGTTTTATTATGTCCCACATTTGGTCGCGAATAAACAAGATGATAACTGAAACGTGCCAACAGAATCCACAACATTTTTACTGCCGCCATATTGCAGAATTTGGGGAAGTATGATTGATTGAACAATACCTTTTTTGCCTTTTATTATTGGACTTGATTACTTGTTTAGGGAAGATTCGATTTTGTTGATACAAAACTGCCAGAATGCGTATAAACCGGTTTCTTTGTTATGAAAATGGACTCGTGCTCTGGTTCGACATAGTAAATTAAGGCGTAATTATTTATAAGATTTCATAGGTCTTATTATAAACCGATACTCGGTAATTATTTCTGAACTTCTACCATCTCATTTCTAACATAACTCGACGATATTAAGTTAGGTCTGAATTAAACAGTACTCTCGTTAATAGAACAATTGAGTATGACATCTAAGAGGTACTTCAGACCTACGAAATTAGGGACGCGCCGCACATCAGGGAATAAGGAAATTGCTCAACTGCCATAAATAATTTATAGGGATTCGAAGCTGCACAAGTTTTGAGAGCTCTTCTGTTCGCTCGCAGGCAGTCTTAAAACAATTATTTTGCTATCAAGTACTTATGATATTACTCCGGGCAACTGTAGCGTTGTAATAATCTTTTTTTTCAAATTAAATAGAGTACTTATACCTGCATTATTTTTAAATTATGAAATATTTTCCTTTTATATCGTGCCGATTATTAAACACTAGAGGTTATAATATCATTTCAATTAATGTAACGGTTTAGTCGAATTTTTGATTTGGGCATTCCTGACTAATTGGTACATCTCTAATATAGTATGTATGTAATTATGTAGGTATATCTACAACTTTGTCGATCAATATCAATCTATCGAAAATTGAACAAGAATAAAATCTATTTCGTTTCATAAAAAACATTTTTATTTATTTATTTAAAATCTTCCATACAACTATCATTACAGGTTTGTTAGTTACCTAATGCGATAGTGTGGCTTATCTACTTAAAATTAACTTCCTTACAATATAAAAGAAAATAAACAATATAAAACATAACAATAAAACTTTACAATAGATTAAAAATTAAAGGACATAAAAAACACAAAATACAGTTTAGAAAACAATATAAAACAACAATAAAAGAAACTACATGTCTATACTAATCACTATAACATAAAAACTGGAACACAACATGTTTCGAAAACTAAGAATAATTTTAATAATAAAAATGTACATATCTTGATTTAGAGATTGTCGACATGTGGGACGTGGATTCGGCAGTCATTGTACCGATAGTTGTTTCGATCAATGGACTAATTTAGAAGAAACTCGACCAAATAATATGTTAAAAAATGAATAAAGAATATGTACATAGTAATCCAATAACAAATATTTATACTCATAAAAATATAATAACGAGCAAAAAAAAATTACATATTTAATTTATAATTCATATCGGATAAAAATGCTTTATAATTCTTAAAAAAAAAACTTAAAATTCTCCTGAAACATAGAGAGGAGGCGTGGGTAGGACGTTCTTAAGTATCAAGTACTTAGTCATCAGTACATTACTCTCAAAACAAAACCACAACATATAAATTACACAATAACACCAACTTCATGATATACTTGAGTTACAAACTTAATTTGGTCTTAAGTGAAACCTATTCGTTATGTTGACTTGAGATTATAAGTAACTAGATTAATTTTAGGCTCTGGACTTAATGTAATAAACCCTATGCAAACTGTCTTATGGAATAGTTTTAGTACGTAAATAACAGACTTTGGGACTGAATGGTACATTTTGTCCTTCCCAATTGATTGTAATAATAAACGAATTGTTTTGGAAGTTGGGTAGTAGGCTAGGATATCCTATTACATATGTATTTCATGATAATCTTCTCTTCGTGATGTCAGCGATATTAATGTGTTTCACTGGAAAATCATCCCAGGGTAACGCAACATTTATTCTACATTAACGATATCCCAAATTGTATTCCAGACATCAGTCCATCCATCCAAAATCTTGCATTACGTTTCGCAGGAAGAATTCCATTCAAAACATATTTAAATGTCTTTTAACCCACTTACTTATTGTGCTTAATAAACACACATGAGTACACGTTCAAAAAGACAGAAATATTAAAAACCTGAATAAATAAGGTCATCGCATTAAGAAGATTTAAGACCTCATTAGACTCCTCCAATCTGGAGATAAAATAAGCATAGTGATCATATTAACAGTACTAATAACATAGCCCATTGCAAGAACATACTATTAACTAGTGCGACTGCCCATCCAAGCTTACTAACTTTAACAAAAACCATTCAAAGGACAGCTTTGAAAGAAGTCTCTTTGAATTGTTACAGATGGTGAGCATGGAGGACTGTCAGCGCTACTGGGGGCCTCGTCTCCAGACATAGCCCTCGCATCAGATGCCTCCGACAGTCTACCGCTACCAGATCATGATAACGGTAAGACTTATTAGCCTAGATAGCACAGATAACCTCTTCTAGATAATGCACAGAAGGCCACTTAAAATTTCAAATTATGTCTCGCAAGATAGGCTTGTGTACTAAAAATAGTACATTATTCACCAAGAGGAGAAAGTGACCGATTACCGTCAAGGGTGTCGTTTGAATCCCGAGCCGTAGGCGAGGGCTTTAAAACACCCGAGATCGGGAATCGCACTTTCTCTCGAATGATACATAGTGCTTTATACTACACCTGTGTGGAAAGTACCTTGATACGAGGAGAAAACGCATCTACGCGGGAGAGAAAGCGTTTTCTTCCCGCATATTTGTTCGATATGCAATGACGTACTTTCTACCGTAAATTTGATAAAGTATCAAGGTACTTTCCACGCAGGTGTATTGTAGTATAAAATGTAATTACTCCGTCAGTTAGATTATCAAAAAATTTTGAGTTTTTTTTTGTTACTTATATCAAAATTCACAAAAATACAACGTTTTTAAAATTTATATTACGTCATGCCGTGGTGTCATTCTTTTAAGCCTTTGTCAAACTGACTGGCGTGGCGAATGCGAAGCGTGACGTTTTTATTTGTAATGTATGGAATTGTTTGAATCCATTCACATAGAAACGCGAAAGCGATCCGATAGCGTGACAGAACTATCGGGCTGACGTCTCGCTTCGGTTCGGTATCGCTTCGGAAACGCTTCGCTTTCGCCGGTCTGTTTGACAAAGGCTTTAGTGCGTCCCGACGTCACGCCCACTCTCGAGTTTTGATACGATATATATTTGTGAATATTCATTGATTTAACAAAAGAAAAAATACATATCTATTGTTTTTCAAAACTCTAAATGAAGGACTAATTTGATTTGCTATTTATTGATACTGAAAAGTAGTATATTATCACAATGAAATTCATTGGATGATTCAGTAAACGAAATGCTTATTTATTAAGTACAACGTGCCGGTTTAAAAAGATTTTCGTTCGTACGTATAATAATTTTATTTTCCTAACAAAAGCTTTATAGAAGTGTAGTATGAAATCAGAGTTAATAACTTTAATAAAATGGGTAACATCAACACAATAGCAACTAGTTAGCAGCTTCTGTAGTTGTTCTAAAAGTTTGAAAGTTTTGTACTCCGCGGTAAAAGGCAACTAAGTAAAGATAGACTTTGATTGACTATTTACCGACGTAATGTTTTACAACTTGTAAGACAATGCCTGAAGATAAAATGAGAAAGTGTTCATAACAGTTTTACCAAGACTTGAGTTTTAATTTCACTACTTTGCATCGGTAAATAATTAAACATATAAGATTTGAAAATAATCATTTTCCATCCGCTATTTACAATCGAAGCGAAATCTTTCGCAAAACAGCTGTTTATGCATGCGGTGTATTAAATATTAGTGAATAAGTTTCATAGAGAAGCGCGGGTGGAACACAACGCGCCGTCGAATCGGGCATGGTCCATGGTCGGACAGCGTGTCGCCCATTACTCGCAGCCCGCAAGCCCGCGCCTACGGTGGCCGGAGATCGTCTAGAGACGTCGGTCGCCGTGGGCGTCTACCACTACGGCTGGGGTGGAGGAGGGACGCTGTCCTTTCCTCACGCGGCCCGCCTCCTCCTTCGCGAGCATGAATGCTACGCAGAAGGAGGCGACCGCTTCCCATTCCGTCTCGACCCGTAGCATGGCCTCGACTAATGCCGGGCACGAGAGGTCTCCGCCTATCGCCGTCGTGAAGACGCTGCGGTGCTCTACCCAAGCGGGGCAGTCCTGCACCGTATGCTCCATTGGTCTTCCGGGCGATCCTCGCAGTGGTGACACCCAGGCGTTTCTTCCCACCTTATCCGACACAGGTACCTCCCGAAACTTCCGTGTCCTGTGCGGACCTGCGTTACACGCTAGGTCAGGAGGCCGTGACGCCTATCCAACCACTAGTCAAAGAGGGGTCTTACCGCCGCGATTATGTATCATAGTCTGATATAATAGAAGCGTGTCCGGAGCTCAATTGCGAGAGTCGCTCCCTCCATACTGCCCTGAGATCGCGCCGGAGCTCTTCCCGTCGCGCCTCGACTTGTCGAGGCAGTGGGGATTCGCCCCGGCGATGCGCCTCCACGCGCCACTCATAGACGCGCTGGAGGGCAGCCTCCAGATCCCAGGGCAGCATCCGGCAAGGAGGTGTATTTTTGCACATTTAGCATAATTATCTATTATGCTAACAATGCCTAATGAGCAATGTCTTGTAGATTATATCAATTCCGTGTCCTACTATTATTCAATCCCACTAATTTGAGGTATCACAACAACGTATGTACGGTCTTTGATTCTAGATGTAGTGCAATTAATTTGCAGACTACATACATACTAGTGTTTATAGTCTAGTAATACATTAGTGAATGCAAATTATGTCAAAGCGGAGACGTCTAGGGTACGTTATTATGTGTGAGGTACTCGAGGTATGTAGACGCTTCAGAAGCGACTGAATAACGTACTGGAGTCCCTTTGTATTGACTTATTTGACTGTGTCGTGTATAAAATTAAGGCAAAAGAAACTACTACTAGGAGACAGCTTTCATATTTTGTCTGAAATTAAATACTTAGACACGCAGTATTGACATTTAGGTAATACTTTTTTTTATATTACCCAAAACTGGGAACTTCTTCCTGTATCATGGATTCGTTTACAAATATAGACTCTCACATACACAAACACCCAGACCAGGAACAACTACTTTGTAGATCATATAAATATTTGTTCCGCGCGGGGATCGAACCTGCGTCACACTCTACAGCAGTCATTCGCTCAGCTACTGAGCTAACTATGCCTTCAAAAGAAAATATAAAACGTATGTTTAGTTTTCTCAGTGAATCTTTTTGTCGTTTCCGAAAATATGTCACCATCATCAACAGCCTCGTGTCTGTCACTGCTAGACATACGCCTCTTAAACCACACGATTCGATATTCAGCAACTCTTGTCCTGTTGCTACCAGCCACCCAGCGTAGATCATTGTAGGATGGTAACAAATATTGTGTATTAACTTTTGCAAGCGGCTTAGCCCGCTAGGTGGTCTCAAGTTATCCCATGCGAACGTTTGTCGCAAATAAAAATTATCATATTTCTTCCAGTCTTTAGTATATTTCTGTGGCAAATTTCATCCGGATCCGTTTAGCCGTTTTGGCGTCAAACTTTCGCATATAATTAAATATAATTAGTAAGAATGTAATGAAATTGAAAAGTGAATTTTGCTATTTGAAAAGGCAAACTCGGAAGCAGTTAAGGCTAAATATATGTATTCCTAATGACACGCTTATGCCCTGTGGATTGATGAATGCGGCTTTAAAACATTAAGATGAATAGATCGGTGGGTTCCGTTCCACGTCGGGAACTTAGCGAGATTGATGTGTTTCGAAGACTGACACCCGAAGAGAAACGGCGTACCTCCACTTTTATGGTTTATGAGACATAAAATATATAGGAAGCGTTTGTAACGACCTATTACAGTTACTGGTGATGAATATTACACTTCGGAATTTAGAAAGAGAAATTCGGTAGCGCATTGTCTCTTTCGCTCGAAGCACTAACCAACCACATTAAAGCCTTTGTTAAACTGACAGGCGATAGCGAACCGGACCGAGTCCGAAGCGATACGAGACGTCAAACTGGGTGCAGTGAACCGAGGCGTGACAGTTGTATTAGCTGACTTTTTATGAACGACGTCAAACAGAGCAAACACGCCTTCGCCACGTCTTCGCATCGGTTCGGTCACGCTTCGGAAACGCTTCGCTTTCGCCTGTTTGTTTGACAAAGGCATAATTGTGGTGTTCGACAATTCATCGCCACACGTCATATAGGTGATGTATGTCAGAAATAATGCTCGAAACTAGCCCATTATCTCTTTCTAAAGAACGATGTGCAATATTTATCGCCAGTATTAAAATCAGAAATACATTCTAAAATGTTCGCTCGAACTTTAGTTATGCTATAAATATTGTAAACAGCTATTTATTGCTGTATAGTGCGATAGTTTTAACAGTTCTAGTAAATGTTATGTTATAGAACTGCAGTACTGGTATTTCCAGATTTTTTTGTATAAAAAAGTCAGTTATTTTCACATAAATTGAAGCGGCTCTAACGCCTTTGTTAATATTGTTGCCATGGCAACGATTCTGAGCCTATTTAATTGGCCCTCTTCGAACAAATCTTTCTAAAATACTCACAAAGAAGATAAATAACAATACATCCTGTTAACAACAACATAATTAAACATTTATTTGGAATAATCCCATTACATGTTCCCAGCACCTTATATCTGTGTACTTTGTTTATCAGCAAACTAGTAATAAATTAAAATGCATCATATTCCTCTGAAACAGCTCACATTTGAACGTGGAAGTTAAGCCAAGTTCTTTGAAGAGCGGTTTAAAGGACTATTTAATGTACGTATGAAGCAATCTCTGGTGTATTTGGAAGTGGCGACCTCTAGTGAGCGACGTTTGAAACTGTTTGTCAAAGGGATTTTATTTTCTGAGTAGTGGTTTCGAGTTGAGCTAATCCTCTCAATGAATAAGTGGATGGAATATGTAAAATTCTCTGATATTAAACTCAAAATAAATACAGCGTTATCAAGATATTCTAGCCTTTAAGTTTTCTTAAAGATTGTGTTATGAAAACAGTAACTCAGTAACAACATTCTGTCAAAACTATGAAGTGAAATTAACAGGAAAATAATTAACAAGGTATCAAAAACACACCGTTCTTTGGAGTCCGAACGTACAAGCAGTCAAAAAAGTTGCAACACTGAAGTTGGTAAAGGAAACAATTTGGAAATATTCGCGGCTTTCAGGATGTACCGCGTCAGTTGCAGCCGCGAACAAACACGCCACTGCCTGCCTAGTTGGACTAACTTGGTATTATTCTCTCGTAATAGTACAATAAGTAAATAAATATGATGTTAGAATATTCGCAAATAAAATACCCTAAATAAAATAAATTGTTGGTTATATTTTTTAATACCAATCTTGTTTGTGGATTTTAATAATGCAATAGTATATTTAAAATGAGTACATCTGATTTTGAATTATTATTGGTTGTTGTTATATGTATATATGCCTCGAACTCGTCACGCGACATAAAGCTGCAACAAGATGTATATGGGTTATATCTGTTGCAAGAACATTTACACGAAAAGACCATAAATGCCTTTCAGTACAATACATGTCACTCGTCACATAAACTCAATAGCCGAAATGTCGAACGATACGAAAAGGCAGGGCTGGACTCGCGGCGATACGAGTGACCTCTGACCAGTGCCGGTTGCGGATCCGTACTTCCGCAGTAATACGCGTCACTCAAACGTCATGCGTCGAACTGACAACAGCTCGCTATGCGGCCAGCAAGAGATACCGTGTCACTGAATTTATTATGAGCTAGTTACTTTTGAGATAAAGTGTATAGTTGTTATCATCACTGATAACAACTATACACTCTTACCGTGAGGGTTAATCCGAGGTACGAGTAATACAGGATCGAGTGGTAAAATGGTTCTAGAAAGACTTGGGGAAACCTTTGCCCAGCGGTAAGACAGTTAGGGCTAGATTTAAAATAAAAACAAATACAGATACAAATAAAAATATGTATTATCTCTGCTATCGTCAGCAGATCTTTACAACTCCAAAAATTACATCTCCAAAGTATTACGCAACTTTGGTCCCGATTTTTGCCTTTATCATCATTACGGCGACAGATATTCAAGACAGACGACATCGCTACCCTGAGACTAATTCCCTTCTCATTGTCAGCACAAATTAAGCCTCGGGCGGCCATGATTGACGCTGCAATACTCTGTATTGTGACAATCCATTACGACTAATGGATCCTCCTTCCAACTTATTTGACGGTCAAATTCGTCCCTTAAACTGACGGATTAACAAATATATGGAGTGTCTATATGATTTTTTGTTTCAACGTATTCCACTCAGCGAATTGACCAGGCACACATGGTAAAGGTTTTTTTGTATTTATTTGATGCCCTCGGCAGTTTCCATTAAGCTTTGTTGCGGGGTTACACGCCATATTTGCGCGGATTTATTTTATGCCCCGTCCGTTTCATATTTGCAAGCCGTTTGATTACCGGTGTTTTGTACTAAGTATGCGTGTAAACTAATATACCAAACAGGTTATGTAACTGTAATATGCCGCTTTTGTTGTTGTCATTTGCCGAAATCAGAATCGGGATTGGAAGCCATTGGTCGCTTATGTATCGGTTATACCGCACAACGGCAAACAATAGATGATATTGATTACTATTAATAGCAGATAGAGTGGTCGCTCGATATTAATAATCTGACCGTTTGGACCGAATCGGAATAATGAAACTGGAGGCAATATTAAGTGTGGAATATTCTTTCTTTGTTTCACAGAAAAGTAATTACGATGTACTCGACATTATAACCAAAATTACGTTATTTAGTTACGCGTTTATTTTTAGTTTTTCGTAGTTAATGTGGAATTAATGCAAAAGTGAACAGCTGGTAGGTCGATTTAACTATTATGTAAGGATAGGTTCATATCGTACCCAATCTCACACACCTGTATAACTTAGCCTGGTCTACATAATATTGCCCCATAACCCACCACAAAATGCACGAAAGTATCCATCTTCTAAAACAATTCCCAGCAGACTTCCTGGGGTCACGGGACTCACGAATTACTGTGACCCCGGTACGTAAAGGGCTATTTAAGTACACGGTGGGTTTTAGTCAGTACGAGTCTAACAGTCCCTCCCGCTCTGCCCTGGGTGGGAGGACTCATTTGATGATTTTACAACGTAAAAGAAAAAAAACAAAAAGCAGACTTCCCGTAAAAGATGGTAGCACTGTTAGCTAAGACAGTATTCAAAGTCATGCTTCAAAACACATTCTTTTATATCTTTGATTCCCTAGGGAGCGTTCTGGTCAAGTATCGTAATATCGAATGTACAATGGAATTGGAGAAAACTGTAATGGAAGACAAACGATACAGCAATTTCTTCGTTCTCTCATGTCGAACGGTATTATTTGTTGGTAGAATAATCAAGTGAGGTTTCTTTTGATTTATTGAAAAACGTGCGGTTTATTGAGTTGTTTATTGTGAACGTATTATTTGATTTCGAGAAAGAGAGGGATTCTTTTAAAGTACGACTTAATTAAAAGAAAAATAAATGTATGTTATGGCATATTTTTGATCTTGTAAATCGTTTTTAGACATTCAACCAGCATAAATACAGAATTATTTCTGAAACACATTTAATATTTTTCTCAAACATTACGTACAACTTCAAACGCAAGTCGCGACTACTTAAATACTTAGACGCAAACGTTTCAAGTTCTCAAACAGCAGTAACAAGCTTGCATTACTAATATATTAAATCAAATAAAATATAGACAGACGAATGAAAAGCGAAGTAATACATTACAAAGTAATGTATATAGAAGTCCAGCTCCTCGATCCAAAACAGCGCACGCACACTCACACATAGATACAAACACATGTATAAGATTACAACTGATGACAGCGGGTCTAAAATTGCCACTTTATCAACGTTGCTAATAATAATGTTGCTGAAATTGTTCTTTATCAAATTTACCCTATTGCTTGAGCATAGAATAGAGTATTCCATCTTAATATTTTGATTGCGATAAAAGTTCAATTTCGTTTCGCTATTTTAGACCCACAGCTCACAAGTACGTTTCTAGTCCCTGTAAGTAGGAGCAGCTGAAAATCAGCGTCAGGTGGTAAACTCAGTGTTGCCATCTGGCATTATGCTGAGCTGAGGCCCTTTAGCATCAAATTGTTAGTTTTTTTAATTATTATTTTATATATTTTATAACTTTGATTAGTATTAATCAGTTTTAAGTTTTAGTGCCAATAAACACAATTTTCTTTCTTTTATTTATTTCTTACGCGTATTCAAAGTACAAGTCTTCGACTTTCTGTAAGAAGTGGACATTCTGTAGTCAACTATTTTGTGCTCGCTAAAAGGTGCATTAGCAAATGAGCTCCCCACCTTATATTAGTCCTCGCTAAGTAAAGTGACGACTCAGAACGAAGACGTTTCGTTTATAATGTATTGGGATTCCGTCTGAGAGGCTGTTAAGCCTCGTGCAGACACATGCGATTATACGAGCGTGACGACATCACTGTTGCCGCGCGCGGTTCCTTGCCGCATTGCTGTTCACACAGGAGCGCGAAAGCACCGCGCCGCCGTGATGAGGTATGCTAATTATGCTGAGACTAGACGGGCCGGCCCGCGACACAGCGCGCGCGCGGCGCGCGCCACGCGGCGCGTTGCCGCAGGTCCAAGCCCTGCCAAGAGAGGTGAACCCAATCGTAGTACGTTTAGATTGGAAATTACATTGGCATCTTGCGCCAGCGCGCGTCACGCGCGCGCGGTTTTATACGCGGCGGGCGGCGAAGCACCCTTAAGTGCCACAGAAATATAAACTCTAAATGTACTAGGGTAAGGACACGAGGAGCCGGCGCGCGACGGGAGTGCGCGCGGTGCGCGCGCGCGGCGCGCGTGACGCGGCGCGTTGCCGCAGGACCACGCCCTGTCAAGAGAGGTGAACCCAATCGTAGTACGTTTAGATTGGAAATTACATTGGCATCTTGCGCCAGCGCGCGTCACGCGCGCGCGGTTTTATACGCGGCGGGCGGCGAAGCACCCTTAAGTGCCACAGAAATATAAACTCTAAATGTACTAGGGTAAGGACACGAGGAGCCGGCGCGCGACGGGAGTGCGCGCGGTGCGCGCGCGCGGCGCGCGTGACGCGGCGCGTTGCCGCAGGACCACGTCCTGTCAAGAGAGGTGAACCCAATCGTAGTACGTTTAGATTGGAAATTACATTGGTATCTTGCGCCAGCGCGCGCGTCATGCGTCAGCGCGCGCGTCACGGGCGCGCGATTTTCAACGGCGGCGAAGTACCCGTAAGTACTACAGAAATATAAACTCTAAATGAACTAGGGTAAGGACACGACGGGCCGGCGCGCGACAAGACCACGCGCGGAACGCGCGCGCGGCGCGCGCACTTACATAACCATACGTAAATTTCTTTTAGTTTTTCAGAGGGTTCATTTCTTGTTGAAAGGTCTGGTAGACTTTTTGTTAGGTAGTCGTCAGCTGACATTGTAGACAGGAACGACTCATTTAGTGAATCATTTATGACGGATTTCTTTTTCCGTATTATTATATTACCGTAATCCATTCTTGTTTGATAGGTATGCAGAAATACAGAGAAATAATAAAAGTCTAAATGCAAAATTTATTCCACTGAGATTCGAACTTGAGCTCTGTTAGAACGTTTCATGTAGCAGGGGTACCAAATGCGCTATTTGTGCATGAAGTTTGATAACGAAATAGCCATTAAGTTACAGGTAAATAAAATCGTTAAAAGAGGCATTGAGTAGCGCATCGTTTGAATTTGAATTTCTTAAAAAATGCTTAGATATTGTAGTTTTCACTTAGTTTAAGGTTTGTCACATAATATATAGTTCACTTTGTTTAAAATATTTAAGAGTATTTTTGTGTTTTTGGGCGTGCTTCGTGAAATGTTTATGTTGATTATCACTAAATTCACTTGTTTATTAACAAACTTCTTAGTAAATTGTTTTTGTTTAAGTTTATTATACACTATAGTTTACACACGTTGTTGCAAACGTTTTCTGGCAACTATTGTTCGTTTACGCACAAGTTAAATAACATTCTGTACACTTTTACACTGTTTTTTTTTACTATTTTTTATAATCTTAAATACGGAGCGCACTCTGCGCACTTAATATTTGACAACTATTATTATCTCTCCGCAGGGCAAAAATATTTATTTTTGTAATATTTCTGAGAAACCTGTCGTCTCCATCCACAACTGAATTACATCGTTATCGTTATAAAATAAGGTCTAATTTTTTTTGTGCACAATTTAAGTGTCGGCTAGATCAAAAGGCACGGCATACGGGCGGCGGGCGTGCTATCTGTATTTCAAATAGAGGACATAAATAATAAATGATTTGTTATTTTTGTTTCATATCAAAACGATTTTTATAAATTTATTTTAGTTTTTTATTTTTGCTCTAATTAATGCATTAAATTAATTCCTTAATATTTTTTGAAGTTTAATTTTCAATGTTACAATTTCCGAGTTCAGTCGCGTGAAAGCAAACTTTTCGAGAGTTTAAATTTTTTATATAATATTCTATGTTTATGCAAAATTTCAAGTTTATATCACAGTATAAAAATCATACAGTAAGACGACGCCGTTGATCTTGTGCAAAATGCCGACATCGTCCTAGACAGTAACGCATCGGCCAGGGTTGTCACAAATAAACAATATTTATAAAATTATTTATTAATTGCAGATCAATATCGATAGCAGTATTATAATAAAACAATATTACATATTGATATAATAATGAAAACAATTTTTAACCCGCTCTTTACTGCATGTATTATTAAGGAGTTGAGTGTGACAATATAAAATGCAGATGAGGCGTAAACAAAGAGATTTAAACATTGAACTGATACAGAATTGATTTTTAGTGCTGGTCTGTTGGGAAATTTGTGATGAAGGACCTGCTAATTCATGGTCTCTTTGAGCTATTTTTCGTTTTTTTCTGGGTTTATTGTGTAGATCCAATTTTACGTCACTTGAAATTGTGACTTTATGATCGGTCTGTGTATGGATGGAATCTTTAGTTGGTAAAAGTAACGTTGGTAGCTGTTTTCTTCAAGGATTTCTTCCCGTACATACCATTCTCAAAATGCAAACTGCAAATATATATATTTTTTGAACTTTCGAAAGATCTTTCAAGTAAATTCGGTCTTCTACAAGCTTCCACCCATAATTTACATCTGAAATGTTAAAATACAATACAAATTAATAATTATATTCAAACCGAAAAGGAACATACATACATACATACACATACGAAAGAATTTGCTACAGACCACCAAACTGAACAACTTTTACTACAGGACCAACTCGAGAGAGATTTAAGTTATTTAGATGGCATTTTCGTAACCAGCACCCCAATTGAACACAAAATTGACACCCATATCAAATTATAAAAAAAATGACGTCGTCCGCCATCTTGGATTTCAAAAAGGATGCCTTTTTCGTAACAAGCACCCCAATTATACTCAAAATTGACACCCATATCAAATTACAAAAAAAATACGTCGTCCGCCATCTTGGATTCCAAAAAGGATGGCTTTTTCGTAACAAGCACCCCAATTATACTCAAAATTGACACCCATATCAAATTATAAAAAAATACGTCGTCCGCCATCTTGGATTCCAAAAAGGATGGCTTTTTCGTGACAAGCACCCCAATTATACTCAAAATTGACACCCATATCAAATTATATAAAAATGACATCCGCCATCTTGGATTTCAAAAAGGATGCCTTTTTCGTAACAAGCACCCCAATTATACTCAAAATTGACACCCATATCAAATTATAAAAAAAATACGTCGTCCGCCATCTTGGATTCCAAAAAGGATAGCTTTTCCGTAACAAGCACACCAATTATACTCAAAATTGACACCCATAACAAATTATAAAAAATGATATCCGCCATCTTGAATTTAAAAAAAGATGGCTTTTCGTAACAAGCACCCCAATTAAACTCAAAATTGACACCCATATCAAATTATAAAAAATTACGTCCACCATCTCGAAATTCACCCTTAGTAAATAATAAAAAAGTCCACCATCTAGACACGGAACATACAAACAAACACTTTCACAATTATAATATAAGTAGGATTTCCAAACAGATGGATGCCCTTGCGATAACCTTTACATTTTTTTTACCGTGCGCCGGTCGACCATTTTATGTGTCCGTTTCGACCGCGCGGCCATTGCGTTTTTTTTAAATAAAAAACATCCCAAGTTTTTGTAAAAAAATGTAAAAGTCGATTGCCGAAAACCATAAATTTGTCAAACCTATGGTTAAAAAGTTATAAGGGTTTGAACGTGGCCGCGCCATCGAAACGCGGCGTACCGCGCGGCCATGGAGATCTTTAAAACTAAGCGTCGCAGAGACCTGAAATTTTGGGAATTGTTGATTGAATTTGTAAAAAATTTGTAAAAATATAGAAAAAAATCCTGTGTGTATATTTTAGGAGCTATAAGGCTAAAACCTCATGGCCGCGCCATTGAAATGGTGACAAACATGTTATCGGCGATATCTCGCTGAAAAAACATCGCAGACGTCTGAAGTTTTTTGTAAAATACAGATTTGATTTTGTCAAAACTAGTAAAAATACTACAAAAAATCCTAGGTTTATATTTTAGGAGCTATAAGGCTAAAACCTCATGGCCGCGCCATTGAAACGGTGACAAACATGTTATCGGCGATATCTCGCTGAAAAAACATCGCAGACGTCTGAAGTTTTTTGTAAAATACAGATTTGATTTTGTCAAAACTAGTAAAAATACAACAAAAAATCCTAGGTTTATATTTCACGAGCTATAAGACTAAAACACGAGGTTTTAGCCGCGCCATCGAAACGTTGATAATTTCGTTTTTCGCCAATATCTCGCTGAAAAAGCATCGCAGAGGTCTGAAGTTTTTGTAAAACCTAGATTTGAATTTGTCAAAACTAGCAAAAATACAACAAAAATCCTAGGTTTATATTTCAGGAGCTGCTGAACAAAATCTTCAATGCCTCTTGAATGTGTCGATTAGGATGACCACAGATTATTATTTACAGAGAACGTTCCACCTATGTCCTAGTGTCAGCCAACAATCTGTGATTTATGTGATTTTTAAAGAAATGTATGTCTTAGTGTAATCGAACAATCTGTGATTTTTAAATAAATGTATATGTCTTAGTGTACGCGAACAGTCTGTGATTTAAGTGATTTTTAAAGAAATGTATGTCTTAATGTAAACGAACAATCTGTGATTTTTAAATAAATAACAATATTTTTGTACGTACCTTATTTTTCATTTTAATTTAATTCGAATCCTTGAGAGATAATTTCTAATAAAAATAGATGCAAAATTCTCTGTAAATAATAATCTGTGGTCACCCTAATCGACACATTCAAGAAGCATTGAAGATTTTGTTCAGCAGCTCCTGAAACATAAACCTAGGATTTTTTGTTGTATTTTTGCTAGTTTTGAGAAATTCAAATCTAGGTTTTACAAAAAACTTCTGACCTCTTTTTTTTTTTTTTTTTTTATCGTGGTAAAATCATCAAATGAGTCCTCCCACCCAGGGCAGGGCGGGAGGGACTGTCAGACTTGTACTGACTAAAATCCACGGTGTCCTTCACTAGCCCTTTACGTACTGGGGTCACGGTAATCCCTTGGTCCCGCGACCCCAGCAGGCTTTGGCCCTCTACAGGCCCCGTCACTATGCTGACACTCTTTGAGGCGCGCGTGGAACACAACGCGCCGTCGACCCGGGCATGGTCCATGGTCGGACAGCGAGTCACCCATTACTCGCTGCCCGCATGCCCGCGCCTACGGTGGCCGGAGATCGTCCTGCGATGTCCGACGCCGTGGGCGTCTACCACTGCGGCTGGGGTGGAGGGAGGACGCTGTCCTCTCCCTCAGGCGGCCCGCCTCCTCCTTCACGAGCATGACTGCTTCGCAGAAGGAGGCGACCGCTTCCCACTCCGTCTCGCCCCGCAGCATGGCCTCGACCAATGCCGGGCGCGAGAGGTCTCCGCCTATCGCCGTCGTGAGGACACGGCGGTGCTCTGCCCAAGCGGGGCAGTCCTGCACCGTATGCTCCACCGTGTCCTCCGGACGATCCTCGCAGTGGTGACACCCAGGCGTTTCTTCCCTCCCTATCAGACACAGGAACCTCCCGAAACTTCCGTGTCCGGTGAGGACCTGCGTCATGCGGTAGGTAAGGACGCCGTGACGCCTATCCAGCCACTCCTCAAAGAGGGGTCTTACCGCCGCGATTGCGGCGTGCCCGAACTTCTGACCTCTGCGATGCTTTTCCAACGAGATATTGACGAAAAACGAAATTATCAACGTTTCGATGGCGCGGCCATGGGGTTTTAGTCTTATAGCTCCTGAAATATAAACCTAGGATTTTTTGTTGTATTTTTACTAGTTTTGACAAAATCAAATCTGTATTTTACAAAAAACTTCAGACGTCTGCGTCTGCGATGTTTTTTCAGCGAGATATCGCCGATAACATGTTTGTCACCGTTTCAATGGCGCGGCCATGAGGTTTTAGCCTTATAGCTCCTAAAATATACACACAGGATTTTTTTCTATATTTTAACAAATTTTTTACAAATTCAATATACTATTTCCCAAAATTTCAGGTCTCTGCGACGCTTAGTTTTAAAGATCTCCATGGCCGCGCGGTTCGCTGCGTTTCGATGGCGCGGCCACGTTCAAACCCTTATAACTTTTTAACCATAGCTTTGACAAATTTATGGTTTTCGGCAATCGACTTTTACATTTTTTTACAAAAACTTGGGATGGTTTTTATTTAAAAAAAACGCCATTGTCGCACGGTCGAAACGGACACCATTTTATTAGCGTTATCAACGTGGTACGACATTACAAATTAAATTAGGTATTTATGCACTCTACAATAACAAAACAGATTCATTTACCTTTCTTCTGTGCGTGGAAGCTGATGAAACCGCAGATCTTTATTTATGTGAGATGAAGACTTGCAATCACTCACAGCGCACGTCGTACGCACCATTTCAAATTAACAAATAAAAAATAAACACGCGTTAGCCCTGAATAATATGTACCGAACTACTAACATCGTTTTGTTCGCAGTTCGGTATCGGCTTACCCGCGTCTCGCCCCTCACACCCCGCACGATTGCCCTGTCTAGACGTCTTCGTTGGACGACTGTATTGTTTTTAGACTGTGTTTATATCTTAAAAATCAAATAAGTTAATAGATTTTTAATCAGCAAAGACCCATTCGTTCCATCGTGCAGCCACGTGCAGCGCACCGCGCTCTTTGATCTAGCCGAAGCTTAAAAATAATGCACATTTTTCTAATATTTGGTTTGCCGCGCTGCTATGCAAAAATATCAAACGACTATACAGCTTACAAAGAAGGACTTACAGTTCAAATCTCATTGTCGATATGTACAGCACGCGCGGCGACGCACGGCGGGCGATTTTGTTTGAAGAATCATCGGCAACTTCAAACAGTTACGCGCGCCGGGCGTTTTCGTTTGAAGAATAATTGGATGAAATTTAGACCTTATTTTTATACACTTTGCAGTGTAATTCAGTTGTGGATCGAGACAAAAGGTTTCTCAGAAATATTACAAAAATAAATATTTTTGCCCAGCAATTTTTTTCGGCATCCTTTGAGTGTACGTTCGTGTGGATGACGTTGGCATTGAAAAAACCTAGCTTCAGGGATCGCGGTTCAAGGACGTTCCTAGTTCTAGTAGCCATTAGACTAAACAAGATGGAGGGCCTGAAGGGCATCTCCCACCCCGGGGTGGGATTTAAAGATTAACGAGAAATCCTCGGGACTACCATTGGAGGCCCTGAGTTGGGCTGCCAATTGTCTTGTCGAGGATCTCAGGGTATTTTGGTAGTTGGAGGTTTCGTTATGTCAGTTTTACATTGCTTGTTCAGTCACTCAGTAACAGACTGAGGTGGTTGTAAAAGAGCAATGTATTTAATGCAAAAATAATACAGTCGTAGTAATACAGGAAAACAAGCATAAAGTAGTACAAGTCAGATAAATTTTACGTCTTGTTTTTTTTTCGTGATTTTTAAGACAAATATTGTAAAATACTTGTACAAGTTACCTGTGTTTAGTGATGCCAAGGTTTCTAAAATTTTTGTTTTGGCTTCTATTTTTGCACGAAATCAATGAACAAGACGGTGTGTATGTAGATAGATGTAGTAGATATGTGAACAAAAAAGTGAATGATTTGACATTATTGTGATTTTTTTACCCATTATTTGAAACTATAAAGGCTTTTTTTTAACGTGGTAAAATCATCAAATGAGTCCTCCCACCCAGGGCAGATCGGGAGGGACTGTCAGACTCGTACTGACTAAAATCCATGGTGTCCTTCACCTTCAACAGCCCTTTACGTTCTGGGGTCACAGTAAATCGTAAGTTACGCGACCCCGGCAGGCTTTGGCCCTCTAGAGGAGGGCCGCGTCATTTTGCTGACACTCTTTGAGGCGCGCGTGAAACACAACGCGCCGTCGCCCCGGGTATGATCCATGGTCGGACAGCGAGTTGCCCATTACTCACTGCCTGCATGCCCGCGCCTGCGGTGGCTGGAGATCGTCTGCCGACGTCCGTCGCAGTGCCGTCTACCACTGCGGCTGGGGTGGAGGGAGGACGCTGTCCTCTCCCTCACGCGGCCCGCTTCCTCCTTAGCGAGCATGACTGCTTCGCAGAAGGAGGCGACCGCTTCCCACTCCGTCTCTCCCCGCAGCATGGCCTCGACCTATGCCGGGCGCGAGAGGTCTCCGCCTATCGCCTTCGTGAGAACACGGCGGTTCTCTACCCAAGCGGGGCAGTCCTGCACCGTATGGTCCACTGTGTCCTCCGGACGATCCTCGCAGTGGTGACACCCAGGCGTATCTTCCCTCCTCATCAGACACAGGTAGGTACCTACGTCCCGAAACTTCTGTGTCCGGTGGAGACCTGCGTCATGCGGTAGGTCGGGACACCGTGACGCCTATCCAGCCACTCCTCAAAGAGGGGTCTTAACGCCGTGATTGCGGCGTGCCCGAACTTTAAAAACTTAAAAAAAAGAAACGAGGAATGAAAAAAGATTTTTATTTACTTAAACGATGATTGTTTTTATAAGTGTAACCGCGTTGGCTCAATTACTGAATTCAGAACGCTTTGTCCATTGTCTCAAAGTCTCAGTTAGACTCAGATAAGAACTCCGAGCACATTGCACACAAACGCAAATCCGATACGTAATACACGTACCTATACATACAATATCCCGAGCGTGGCGCTCACTCGTACACATTTATAAAAACCGACCAAGTGCGAGTCGGACTCGCCCATAAAGGGTTCCGTAGCAGCAAGTAACATAATATAAAAGTTCTTATAGTTGGTTGTAACTTTGAAAGGTAAATTGCGGTTTACGATTTATGACGTATTTAAAAAAAAAAAACAAATTACTTGATCTCGTTCAAACCTATTTTCGCTGGTACTTTGCATTGTAATGTACCTACATCATATATTACATTTTTTTTTAGTTTTATTATTATCTTATTTTAGAAGTTACAGCCCCCCCTGTAACTTCTAAAATAAGAGAATAATAAAACTGGACACATTTTACCACTTTGGAAGTGTCTCTCGCGTAAACTGTTCAGTTTAGACAAAAATGAAATCAGTAACCACAATATCATTTTCAAAGACCTATCCATAGATACCCCACACGTATGCTTTTGTTTTTTTTTTTAATTTCTCCCAAGTTCCCTGTAATCTATTTTAAAGTACCTACCTACTTTTTAGTTTTTACAGGGAACTTGGGTTTTGTGTCGGGGGTTTTTAAAATTATTAATTAAATTTTTTTTTTCAATTGCTGAGCGGATGCTCAGCACCACGTGGACGCCGACACGGCCCCATGCCACTTCTTCTGTTTTTAATATTTTTATATAGGCTTTGTATTATTAAGCTATTTGCCCTAGCGGTTTAGGTTAATTTGTGTAACAACGACTATTTAGAAACTTAAATCAGCTAAGCATTTAGTCGTCTTTGTATTAAAGTTGCTTTGAAGTCGCTGAATATCGGTAATTCGGGATCGAATCCTGGGTTTTTTCTTTTTCACTTTTTGTTTTTCTTTTTTGTTGGTTTTATTTATCCTGTGAGTTTCAAGTAGTTTAAATAATTTTATGCATACTTTTGTTTCAAAATTATTAACACTTTTTATAAAAATAGTGTTCAATAGTTCTCTGGGATATCTATGCTGATTTAAATTGTAGGTAGGTAAAAAGTCTAAAGCTCATTTAATTGAATGCTAATGATGCCAAAACAATTATCTTTCTGTCATTGAGTAAAACGCCATCTGTTGCAACAAGCTGTAAACAAAATGTTTTATCATTCTGTTCGATCGAATGGAAGAGTCTGCAGTTTTCTTTTTTATCAAAATAACGTGATTTATGAATGTAAATGGATAAATAAGCTATAGAAAAGAAATTTGAAATTTTTACTCATCTTACTTCAACCAGAATCCGCTGTTAAACGCGTTTTATAGTGGTCGTTCAAGTCGTAACAATTACCTTTACTGCCATCTTTGTTTTTTTTTCATCACTCATTATAATTTGTTTGAGTTGATACCCCATACCTACAAAGATAAATGATTAAGTATGTAAACCTACGCGGATTATAGGTGTGATGTTATGTAATGAGAATGACAATGATTACTACTAAATAACATTATTTACGTACTTACTTTATGTATACGCCTATTAAAGAAGTCGGGGTAAAATAATTAAATTGACAAATGAGAAAAGTTATTTATTGCTTTATCAATACCTAACTAATTAAATACCCATACCAGCATTAGATATATTCTTCAAAAACTTTTCGTTTCTTTCCTTTGGAATTCGTACCTAGTTCCTGTAATTTGTCTTGAGTAGGTACCTACCTACCTAATTTTATCATACGATGCGGTGAAATAGACATAGATCCTGACATGACTGAAATCAGATTATAGCGTCATATATACTAATATATTTTATTGCAGAAAAGTTTGTTTGTTTGGTTGAACGCGCTAATCTCAGGAACTTTCTTATTTTTGTGTTGGATAGTCCATTTATTGAGAAAGGATATATATAACATCACGCTATCACCAATAGGAACGGGGCAGCAGTGAGAAATGTTTCAAAATCGGGAAAATGTATTCCTTTTCGAGAGCTGCCGTTGCGCTGCGTAAACGGTTACAAGATACGCAAAAAATATGTGTTAATTACGTTATTCCTCATGAAAAGTTCTAAAATAAAGTCCGCGAAAGAAAATATCTATCATTTAAGGTTAAGTCATTATAACCTTTTTTATCGAAATCAAATTTGTTTTAAAGTTATGTATTATTTGCGAAGGGATTTTCATAAACATGATATTAATCCTTCTCCAAATAAATACGTTAATCATCAGAATATTTAATTTTGAACATAATGAACATCTTATGTCATAATTGCGGTAAGATCCCTCTTTAGGCAGTGGTTGGAGATGCGCTACGGCGTCCTCACCTTCAACCTGACGCAAGTCCTCCTGGGCACGGTTGTTGCGGGAGATTCCTCAGGGATTCGGCGACAGGCGAGGGGAATGGGGAGCAGTCGGAACGCGTGAGGAAAGGACATCCTCTACCTATCAACTCAGCCACGGGTTAACAAATCGTGGGGCATATTCCAGCTGCGTGCGGACGGGGAGTAATGGGTAGCTCGCCGTCCGACCAAGGATAATGCCCCAGTAACGGTGCTTCGTGTTCCCCGCGCTGCTCAAGGGAACTGATGGGGACAGGAATATAGGGCCAAACGCCTAACATGACGCGGGTGAAACCGCGGTCAGAAGCTAGTCCTTTAAATAGTGATATAAGAACGTCACGTCAACTTGGTTCTATACAAAATGATCTACAGGTGGCCTGATTCGTGTCGCCTGGCGTAACGCGTTCGTCGCGCGTCAATCCTGCCGCAAACCGTCGCAATAATAATATCAGAAACGCGATGCGCCGCGCCGCTTCAGAGTGAACAGATGTGGGTGTTTTCATAGAAAATGGACTAAGTAGATTTTTTCAACAATCGCCACGCGCGGATAACCGCGTGTGTCTGCAGGAGGCTTTATTTGTAACAAGTTGCATTTTAATTTGGTTAAAGCTTATTAAAAATGCAAAATCACGATAAAAATAAATACATTTTTGATTGTCTTGTTATAAGATTGTCTTGTAACTAAATAATTACAGCCGCACAGCCCGATCTTCCGGATTAAGTCGCGCTTGCCGAGTTTGGTCAGTGGATGGGTAACCACCTATCATAGCGAGTTTCCTCCGTGCCTCGCAAAGCACGTCAATCCGTTGGTCCCGACTGTCTTTTGTAGATCTTTGACAGTCGTTACTGTTAATCAGAAGCTCTAAAGCCTGACAACCAGTCTACTATGGGGTATCGTATTACCCAGTTACTGGGTTGTGGAGGTCCGATAGGCAATCGCTCCATGTAAAATACTGATATTCAGGTGCATCTGGTTTGACTAGAAGCCGACCCCAATATAGTTGGGAAAAGGCTTGGCAGATGATAAGTTATAAGACAAAAAAGATTTTACTATTGTAATAAAAACCGATACATTTTTGCTAAAACGAACTATAAATAATTGCAAAATGAATAGAATAATGAAACCCCAACACATTTCGGTACAGCCACAGAGTCGACCAGAAACAATAAAGGCCGTCCATTCATTTCCCGGTGGACGGTTCATCAAAAAGGAACTCGTACCTAAAATATAACCGTACAGTTATACAAAACCCATTGAATAATTTTCATAATAATTTCCTATTCACATCTAAAAACAAATACTAATCTATACTTAATATTATAAAGAAGTTAATTTGTTTGTATGTAGGGGGTAATCTCAAAAACTGCTCAACCGATTTTGAAAATTCTTTCACCAGTAGAAAGCTGTATTGGCCTCACTCGCAATGACTCGCGAGGCTGCTCGCTCTGTATGGAGCCTAATGTCTCATGGCTTCCCATTTTTCCGAATTTAGAATTGTAGGACTTTTTAAGTAATTAAAAGGCAGCAGACCTTGGCTTATCTTAAGAGCCTTGCCAGTACTCGATGGCTAGCTTGGGAGAAAGCACGGCTCACTGACATTCCGGGCGACACAGGTACTCTCGGGGCACAACTGCTTCGGGAAGTACCTGTGTCGCATAAGCCGAGAGCCGGAAGCTCGATGTCATCACTGCGCCCAATGTCCAGAAGACACAGCGCGGCATACGATGGCCGAGTGCGTTGCGTGGGATGAGCCGCGCCGTACCCTCTTGCAGAGGTAGGACGAGACTTGTCGCTGCTGGCTGTAATTCGCTCCATGGTCGGCAGCGCACAGTCCTGGGATGCGATGTTAACCTTCTGCGAAATAGTTATGTCGCAGAATTAATTCCCTCTTTTTCTCTTGTGTCCTACTTACACCTGCAGTTCCTATTGAGAATGCAATCTGAAGCAATAAGTACCACATTTCAGTGCAATACAAAGTAATATTAACCTGCGCATAATTGTACGAGTTCGGGGAACTAGGAATGGGAATTCTAAATGAGAGTGTTTCGTCTCCAATTTACGTTTAAATTGAAATATTCGACGAAAGAGAAACAGAGTGCAGCTTCGCTTTTTTTATACATGCATTCATGTTTGCGAATATGTTGTAGACTTGTAATCAGTAACAAAGTAAACTATCTTCGTGTTTTTTTTTTTCAAAACATATATATAAAATATGCATCCAGCAAAAGTAAAGCTTAATACGCATGCACGCATTCCAGTAGTACTGTCTAATCATCTGTTTACTGACGGAACAATTTGCAAACAACACACATTCAAAAAAATGTCTCAAGGAAAAACTCCAAAAAGCAAAGGGATAAGATACAAAACAGTAGCACGTATACATTACAGGATGGTAATGAGGCTCGCCCGCAGGGTCCAATTGTTGACAGCGTCTGATGGATCGCGAGCTCTTCCTGTTTGCACAATAACCTCAACCGTTCGAGACCCTCCGAGTTCGCAACTTGCTTCATCATTCATAATACGGGCTTTTACTTTGATAAAACTTTCTCTATATAAATGATGGTTGTTTTAACCCGTTAGGATTTAGGTTTGTGAGTTACAGCTTCTGGAAAATGGTTTTAGATAGTTTGTTTATCATGTTTAGCAAGTCAACAATTAATTCGAAGACAGACATAGGTACGGCAAAATAACACATACATACATACATACCGGTCAAACTCATAACTCTCCTTTTGGCTTTGCCGTAGTCGGGTAAAAATAGCCCATCTTTTTTCAGAAGAAAAAGTAAAACTGTAACATAACTTGAAAAAAAGAACTGACTCCACTTTCCAAGTACTCAAATGTAATTAATTCAACCTGTTTAAAACTAACTCTTGACTTGATAAAAAATGCTGGGTCGTGACCACAGACAGATAGTCTCGAGGCGCCGGCGTTGTATACTGTCCTTTATGCTAGAACTTTGTAAGTGGGCGAACGTCGTAAATTCCCGCGGCACAGATGTCTGAGATAGGTGACGAATAAAGGCGAGAACACGCTGCCTCGTGCCGGTGGGTCCGTACTAATTTATGCTTACTTTTCACTATTATGACTCTCTGAGGTCGTGAAATTGAGACGGTAAATTCTGTTTGTATAAATGTGGTAGCGCTTATATTGGAATGAAAGGAAGATGAAGGACTTTTGAGCTTGAGTTTAAGTGAAAATCTTCTGAAGTGTATTCTTTTAGGGTAGAATTAAATGCTGACACTTTACATAGTCAACAGGTAAAGTATATTTCAGAGATTTGATTTTAAAATAGCACTTTTGTAGTTATTTTAAAGAACTCAAAATCTTACCTACTTCTCAAACGTTTATGTTACTAAATTAATTTTATTTTATAATTTATTCATTTATTTAATGTCTCAATGAATATTATTCATTCATTGTTTTCCCTATTCTGTTTAAAATTAATTTCTAAACGCAACATTGTCCGGTCACCGTGATCAAGTGAATCGATTCTTCCTACCTGTTGGTTTGTTTCCGACATTTCATTAATGTTTCATTTAGTTGAACAAGAGGAGCCGTCAATTACCAAACAATAGACTAAATATAACTTGTAATAATGAAAGGAGAAACAAATTGATATAAGCGGCTCAATGGACGGCTCTATGGCTGCGCACACCAGTGGGCGTTAATTGTCTTATTTTGTAGCACAGTCAAAATAAAACGTTTGAAAGAGCTCTAACAATATGATGGAAAGACATAGGCACATAGCTGAACTGGTCACAAGTTGAGAATTTGAGATCTAGGACTGCTTTGTCAAAAATGAAATGACCATCTTGATCAGCGTTGTAATCAATACTCGGGCCGTCTCCGTATAGGTTTTTGCCTGGGATTGGAACAGTTTTTTCTTTGTCGTCTGAGACCCATGTCTTAGAGACCAGGAGATGACCATTTATCCCCTGGTCTTAAAGTTAATTAATCTCACAGGTCTCTGATGTCTTTCTGATCGCTTATATAAATCCAAATTTGCCTCACGATGTTTTCCTTCACCGAACTCAGTACTGTCATTATAAACTTAGAAAGAACTTATGATTAAAATAAAACACACTGGTACTTGGCCGGGTTTTGAACTCGAAGATTTGTGCATGAATAGCGAGGTGTTAGTATCTGGCCCATCACGACGATTAATAGGATAGCATCATTTATATCGAGTCAGGCGGATTTGAACATATGTGTAGCACGCCTTAACACGTAACGGTTAAGTTAAATGACGGCACGATTGCCACAGTAGCAGAGCGATCAACAACTGCACTGTCGCAAGTTCGATTCCCATACGAAATCAAATCTTTGTATGGACTACAAGTAGCTGTTTCGATTTTTGCTGTCTGTGTATGTAAGTTTCCATGATTTTAAACTCACCCACGACTCGAGAGAAATTACTCATGTTGGGCAACGATTTAAAAAAACATCCCAACGGGGACAAAGAAAAACCCAGTACCCTGGAATTATTTTTCATATAAGTCGCGCAAAGCCGCAGACAGAATCTAGACAAATCATAAATAGCTGCTTTGTATTAAAGGTTTTTACAAACTTGTTTCCAATTTATTTCTGTCAGACTGAACTGAACTTGTGAAGGTCGGTCCCTTTGACGGCACTGTTTCTATATTAATCATTATTTGAGTATTTGTTAAGCCTCATAATTAATGAATAAAGTTTTATTTCATGTTGGTAAATGTAATAAGAGGTTTAGGATTGCTTCTGAATGTTTAATTTTAGAGTCAATGGAGTTCGATTTTAGTTTGAATACGCTCTCGTTTGAGTTGTTATTTTGATGAAATAGGCATGCGAAAACCATGTTTTATTGAATCTAAATACAGATTACTAACCTAGCTAAGCTAGCTAACAAACCTAGCTAGGATGCCAGATTTAAGTCTGTTAATTTTTACTCTTAAATATGTATCCGTTCATTGTTGCCGTGACTGTTTAAACACATTTTTAATAAACAATTTTTACTGTTTTATGGCAACCTCTGATCAACCATACCATACTAATGAAGTTGTACTGCAGCTACACTAATTTCTTACCCAGAATTCACATAATTAATTAAAAATCAACTCGATCCAATAAATTACCCTCTGCCACCACTTCCCTTTTACATTCCACGCAAGAATAACAATTAGTTCCCACAATATAGAATAGCTAACTGCAAAAAAAAAGTTAAATAAAAACAACGGGAATAAAAGAGAACATTTTACGCAGTACAGCTTTGGTGATTTAACTAAAGTCCGTGAAGGGAAAAACGAACGATTTGTATTCATGATAGCGTCCCCTGCTCAGGTTTGGTAGGTGCGACAGAGTAGATTCGCAATTTTCTCTGATTCTCTGGAGGGGGACCCTGATTCGGAACAGTTATTACGATAAATCCGAAGCCTACTTCGCATATCGGAAGAAATGAAACCATCGGACTTCGGCGACTACTGATTTTAAAATAAATGAAGAAAATCGAACAGGTAATTTCCTCTACATGCGCTTACTTTATGTTATTAAAATTTTGATAAGGAAATAACCTACATATATGATGATCAGTCACAAAATTCAACTTCAACAACTTCTGATAAGTTAAACAAATTACACACGTACTCAACAAAGCACATACCATCACAGTTTAACAAGCGTCCATTAACTCAGGCTATTTCACACGAAACCTCGTTAAAACATATTGGATAAGTACCGAAACTTTAAAATGACTTATCCTGAGTTAACCTTCGCGTGCTCGGTTTAAAACCTCGGCTGTCGTGTTTGAGTCAGCCCGGCCGGAGATAAATCCCGCGCACACGTGACAACTCAGATAAATAACCCTAACTCAACCCTTTGTGAAGTGACACAACATCGGTGCATAGCTTTTGTTAATTAACTTAAATATATTTTATACTACAAAGTACGGAACTCTTGGATTTATTTTAAGGGGCGTGGGAGCTCGTTTTAGGTAAATAAGTACTATGAAATTGCTTTCAGGAAGTTTCAGTGTAGGTGTTTACTTGTTTAGAGAATGGATAGATGAGTTATATATAAGCTGAACTTATAAGGTTTTTGGTGTAATCTGTACGCTGATTTGTGTTCGTCAACTTTTTAATATGTATAATGTTGCAGGGAGCATGCTGAGAACCCTACCGCGACGGGTTTAACCGAAATTAATGTTTTTATATCAAAGAGAAGTCAAGTTTTCTCAAATTCATGACTCTCTGTTATAGCTGAATTAATAAAAATTGGTCGAAAAGTAAATTCAGTACGTCAATTAAGTAGAGACAGTTTTTTTATGAATTATCAAGACACCACATCGTCCATCGTAGACATCACTTTGGTGCTTACCGTAATTTTTCGAACACTTTGAAAATGCTTTTTGTTTCTGTTGTGCAGACTTTTAAATAAACCCCACTTAAACTTGACTTTATAAGACTTTAATACACTTCGTAATTGCTCAAACACCCGTTTCATTAACCTGAAAATACTTCTTTAAAAAACAAGAGCAAGTAAATAATAAATAAGTTGGAAAGAGTTCCATTTTACAGTGAACTACTTGACGCCACTTTTTATATGCCTTTAGTAAATTAGTAGTAAAGTTTGTCTGCCCATTCCCGGCACCCCCACATTTTATCAAGTTGCTTGTGACTAATTAATTATTTTAGTCTTTTATTTAAAACGCAAAGTGCTGCGCTGAACTAAATGGAGACAAAGGAAAAGAAAAGTTTTACTGCCAAACTACAAAAAAAAAACAAATGAATGTTGCGGTGCTAAGGCGGTCTAGAGAACAAACTTAGACTTAATCCGAAAATAAACTTTATTAATTTAAGGTTACTGTACATATTACTACAAGTGACTGTAATAAAACATATAACAAGAATTAAAAAAAAAACTAATGATATCCAAATAGGTATGCGATGGAAATGCACAAATTGGTTCCACCTGGCCACCTGGAATGCAAGTTTTATCAAAATCGGTTCAGTAGTTTTTGAGATAGAGAATTTTTTGCTTAATTGGAATAAAAAGCAAAGCTCGGTAGCTTTACTTTTTATTTCATCCGATAAGAAAATTATAACACTTTTTTTGTGTTTGGTTTTGAAGTCGGTTCCTTTTCTTTCATTCATTCGAATTAAAACCCTGTTTAACAAATTAATGGTCTGTTAAAACAACTGCGTATTTGTTAAATTTCAACCTTATTGCCATAATAACACTCACTCACAATAACAACCAGCTTGTTTGTAAATAAAACTATAACCATTACGAACACGGCTGTAACACGCACTGCGTTAAAACCGTGTCACATTCATAGTTGATGGATGTGCACGCAATTACGGTTTACAGTCGCTGGTCCCTCTTAATAACGTAATCATTGTGACAAGCGAAACACATTTGGTTCATATTAATTCACATTCTACAACAGTTTGCTGCTATGTGTCGTAATTAGCAGACGTCAGTCGCGATTAGTGTTGTTAAATTAATTTAATTTTTAGGGTTAAATAATAAGCCTACTTAAGAAACAATAATCAGCCTACTTAATCAACAATGGTAACAAGCTTCAATATAAGAAGGTCTTCTACAACGCGTCACGTGTTAATATTTCGTAGCGCTAAGCCTCACATGCGTAGGCGCCTCGTAGCTCGTAGCAGATATTCGTAGCACGCTACGCGGCGGTGTAGCAAGCAAAGGCGTGTTTGGAAAGAAATATTCAGTCAAGAAAATAATAAAGAACAACCATTGTTCCTTATTATGTCAAGTCGAATTGTGTTCAATAAAATAATTTATTTTTAATATTTGCATATTGAATAGAACCTTCATTCATTGAGACTCAATAGCCTAGCAACCCAATCCCATTATTCCAGAACAACCCACAATAAAGGCGTTATTGTTGAGCATAAGTAGTATTCTGAGAAAGAAAAAATCGATGTGTCTCGGTAATGTTAAAGCCTGCCTGTCGGCGAAACGATTCTCTCGCAGCCCTACCATCGAAACTTATGCCGTAGCGTCTTCAATAAAACCTTAAAAGTTCCCGAGGCGTTGTTCTAAAAGCCGCCCCTTATTACTCATCAAAACTCCGACGAAAATATCTCTGGAGAACACAAAAAGTTCAATCGACAATGGACTGGTAAGACTTCTTTGATGTCAATTCTTTACATTCTTACGAGTACGAGCAGGGTAAGGGATAAATTAAATAACACCAATTAAAAACCAAATAATTTTTATTGACACAAGAATCACTAATTACAACAAACGCGATTTAACACTATTCACCACTAAATCACACTTGAAAGTCAACTTCGAGATTTTCACTTTCGAGTCGCCTCAATCGTAGACAAAACCAGACTGCCTAACGGCCCTATCGGCGCCCTATTTGCGAGTATATCCCGGCCGGACCCACTGGATGTTAAGAGAAGATGGTCGAAAGCTCTGGAAAACATCCATGGACTTCTACTCAGTCCCATAATTCCTAGAAACTTCCGGTCAATCAATCTTCCAAGCAATCTTCAGTAGAATTGTTGAGAACCTTATAGCTTGGTCTCGCAATTCGATCGATGTATCAATATTTTCACAATTATTGTCATGCTTTGTGGAAAATGTAAAGGGCTATTGAAGGACATCGTGGATTTTAGTCAGTACGAGTCTGACAGTCCTTCCCGCCCTGCCCTGGGTGGGAGGACTCATTTGATGATTTAACCACGATAAAAAAAAAAAGTCGGTGTTTTTGCTATATTATAAGAATGGCACTATACGTTTACCTCATTATTTTACACTACAGTAAATATCTATAGGTACTTTTTTTATTGGTAGGTATATTTGTTTGTTTATTTGTTTGAACCCGCTAATCTCAGAAACTAATGGTTCGAATTGAAAAAATATTTTTGTGTTGGATAGCCCATTTATCGAGGAAGGCTGTAGGTTAGATAACATCACGCTAACCAATAGGAGCCGAGCAGCGGGTGACACCGCGGGGAACAGCTAGTCAATAAATAATTACCAAACATCACTCATACGTAACATATCTTCTCCAATACTTTACTAAAAATGTAAGAGAAACTGGTCTCTCCACTTTTTTTTGGAACGTGGAACGCAACGCGCCGTTAACCCGGGCATGGTTCATGGTCGGACAGCGAGCCCACTACTCACCACCCGCATACCCGTGCCTACGGTGGCCGGAGATCGTCTGCCGACGTCTGTCGCCGTGGGCGTCTACTACTGCGGCTGGGATGGAGGGAGGACGCTATTCTCTCCCTCTCGCGGCCCGCCTTCTCCATTGCGAGCATGCCTGCTTCGCAGAAGGAGGCGACCGCTTCCCATTCCGTTTCACCCCGCAGCATGGCTTTGACATACGCCGGTCGCGAGAGGTCTCCGCCTATCGCCGTCGTGAGGACACGGCGGTACTCTACCCAAGCGGGGCAGTCCTGCACCGTATGCTCCACCGTGTTCTCTTATAATACTTTACCAAAAATGTAAGAGAAACTGGTCTCTCCACTTCAAAGAGAATTGAAACCGATGTCGCGTAAGAATCAAGTATGATACAGGCTTATGCTTGTTTGGAAACCTAGCTGAAACTGTGTCAAAGGCACTGAAGTTACAAAGTATTAAATTGCTGCGAAATTGATTTCTTCAGGGACTTAAATTACACTCTTGTTTAAAGCTACGGTATGTATGACATTTACTTAATTTAAATGGAGCACTCTAAATTAAATTTGTAATCTAAATTGTATTTTTTTAAAGATTTATGTTGGATGTTGTGTTTTTAATGTAAATTTTGCTCGGGTAAAAGTATTTAAGAGCCTTCTCACGCAAAAAATTGTCTCGAACATGTCTGTCCTTCTAAAACATATCTAGTGATTAATTTATAACATAACATCAAGCCCGTAGAGTGTTAGCATAGTGACGGGGCCCCCTGTAGAGAGCCAAATACTGCCGGGGTCGCGGGACTCACGAATTACCGTGACCCCAGTACGTAAAGGACTATTGAAGGACACTGTGGATTTTAGTCAGTACGAGTCTGACAGTACTTCCCGCTCTGCCCTGGGTGGGAGGACTCATGTGATGATTTTACCACGTCAATAAAAAAATCTACCGCCCGGCTTAGGCAAAAGTCTACCTCATTGAACACCCTTATTTCGCCAGTTGTATCCTTACATTTCTTCACATTGCTACTTAACCTTTAGCCATCAACCAAACTCCCTTTTTGTCATATAGAAATTTCTATTGGAAAAACCCTATGACACTTTACTCGAACTAGCAATCGAAACTCATGCTCAGTAACTACGCTTGCGACTCCTGCACCAACCAGTCATTCAATATTGAAATTAATAAAAGTTTAGCTTAACGTCAACAACTATCAACTCTGTCCATGATGTTCAAAGTCCACATAAATTAAATCATCCTCTCATATTAACTAATTACTTAATAGGATGCAACTCGCAATAACTTCCACCTTCCAATACGTTCGCACATCAACTAATGCATTCCAACTACTCGTAACTTGCAACTTTACAATTCCGTAGAAGCCGCGAAGTTGAGCTCAAAGGTCACTCGGAAGCTCACCGAGTGTTGGTAATGTGATTAAAATCTCCGCTCTAACCATGAGTGATGTCGCACCGCCATATCCCGGTAATTAATTAATTAAATATTTTATCTTGCTCTACTTGGCTCACAAAGAGTAATGTTCGTAACTCACTGTTGTATTATGAGATGTGATTTCTCTTATTTCTGTGCTTTGTTTTCAGGCTTATGTTTTGCTTTTAATGACAATTAAATGAGCTTTTCGTTAACTTAAAGTTGAGTTTATCAGTTTGTACTCGACCCCCGACTAGCACTTATCATGGCGCGTTAAATATTCAAAAGTCCATGTTTAATGGATTGATTTTAAGGGCACGACACGTGTAACATCGTCTGCTAAAAAAGACGTAGGTAGGGATTTGTACACCCGTTTGAAACACTTTGAATCTATTCATGTACTGTTAATTGCCTCACATATTGGATGTATCGAGCCCCTGTTGTACCGACCTCATTTCTAACTTTATAAATTAATTATTAATGTGAAAGTTTGTATGTTTACATTGATATTTGTTAATGTTTAACGGATTTTGGTGAAAGCCTCAGAGACGCGAGAAAGAATCTTTTATATTATTTTGTAGTCGGATAATTTTCAATCTGCACGCGGGCGAAACCGCTGGTAACAACTAGTACATAAATAAAACTCACACCTTTTCTCCGTGAGGATATACAGACTCTGCAATTCTTTTCGTCGTGTCCATGTTGATAAACGCAGTCAACACAGATTTTTTCAAAGAACACCACACTAGCCGAGCCTCACTACTCGCCTACACCACAATCATCGGCGTACGTACTGTGCAATTTGAAAAATGTTAAAATTTGTAACCGAAGTCTGTATTAAACAAAGTGTAATAATTCAAACGGACTTGGATTACCCGTTATTACCGTTGGACTTTCGTCATATCCTCAACATTTGGCGCGTCGTATGTAGTTCTAGTAATACTAACCACTACATCCAAACTAATATTATAAATGCGAAAGTAACTCTGTCTGTCTGTCTTTCAGTCTGTCTGTCTTTTCTTCACGCCTAAACTACTGAACCGATTTTAGTGAAATTTGGTACAGACATAGTTTGGAAGTTGAGAAAGGACATAGGATAGTTATTATTACAAAAAATATTTTTTTTTTTAAAATCTGCCGGAAGTCACTATTCCACGCGAACGAAGTCGCGGGCAAAAGCTAGTAGTAAATACTGATAGCATTGCATGTACTGTAACTAATTTATCCTGGTGTGGAAGGCTTGTATCATACCAGCGCAATACAAAGATAAATATAGGTCGGCAACAGTTAGGCTAAGTGTGAGTTATATCGCCGCAGCGATTAGCGCGCTCCACTAACGAGCGCACGTGAATGCCTTATGAATAGTCCGTGTAGTTAACGCGTTAAGTACTTGTCTTCTAAACATACAAGTAGCCTCATCAGCTACGTTTTAGCTTTTTGGTGAAGGTTGGCTAGCGGAATAATTATGTGAGTTGAATGTATATAGTTGTTCTGCAGTGGTCTTCCAGAATTTGTTAGATTTTCGGACTTCTAAATGGGGTTGTTTGACCTGAGATATTCGTCATAGTTTTCATAAATGAAAAGATCTAAAGCGAAGGTTTTCTAAGGAAAGCAGTTTTTGTTTTTTTTTTATCGTGGTAAAATCATCAAATGAGTCCTCCCACCCAGGGCAGGGCGGGAGGGACTGTCAGACTTGTACTGACTAAAATCCACGGTGTCCTTCACTAGCCCTTTACGTACCGGGGTCACGGTAATCCCTTGGTCCCGCGACCCCGGTATGTTTGAAAATAGCATTTAAAATCTACGGCAGCCATTTTTATTCCCAAAATATTGGGTACTTACTTAAGTTTCAACGAAATTCCTTCTGTGAATCGTAGGTATGTATTTCTCGTTATGGCCAGCAACTGAAATACTACAGAAAACGAGCACAACCCTCCTAGTTCGTTACGGAAACCGAACTGATCCTAATAAGATTACTTCCTTAACTCATATTTGTACAGGTCCACTATCGTTCATCTAAACGGTTGACCAACGAAAATATGTTGCGGGTCGCCTCACCCTTAAACAAAATATTTAGAGATAGTTACAAAACAAAATGATAAAAAAAGGTCTGTGTTCGTAATAAATTTCCAAGCATTTGTAGAAATATCCATCAATTGGGATAGATTCGGGCAGGCCGCCGTGCCCCGGGCGCGGCGCACGATCCGTTTCGACCGGGTCACCAATATGAATAATTTTCCAATCTCAACGTTTATTCACTTCTTTGTCTAACATTTCTGGCTCGGAGACAATTTTATGACGAATCGTAAATGCCTTTTTATGCAGTGATACCGTAGAATGCGTAATAAATAACAGTGACAATTTTGGATGGCTGCACATGTGATTTATTTTAGTTTCTGGCTCTAAGTAAGTAGGGTAATAAAATGCACGAAAAATAAAAGAGAACCAGCATTAAATTGATTAGCTACCAAATAAAATCTACAAAATAATTAACCTAATAAAATAACATACATCACATATTTCTTCTTGAGCTCAATAGAGTAATGGGCAACTCGCTGTCCGATCATGGATCATGCCCGGGTCGACGGCGCGACGTGTTGCACGAGGACAATGACGGGGCCCCCCTTAAAGGGCCAAAACCTGCTGGGTTCGCGGGATTATCGAGCTACCGTGACCCCGGAACGTAAAGGGCTATTGAAGGACACCGTGGATTTTGGTCAGTACAAGTCTGACAGTCCGTCCTGCCCTGCCCTGCCCTGGGTGGGAGGACTCTTTGATAATTTTACCACGCTAAAAAAAAAACTGCATGCTAAGTCCTCACATAGAGCTTACAGTGAGGTAGAAGGTACCTATGTAAATAACTAAGAAATTTCTTAACTCTATCGCACTTGCTAAGCCAAAGAAACAGCCTAACACGTAATGTAGGCTTTGAGAGACTTACTCGTTTCAAAGTATAGCTTACTGGGGAACAAGTCAAGTCAGTCATATTTGTAATACGTCACGCCACATGAAAGACGCACCCTTCCTGCAAAACCACATATCAGTATTAAGAAGTTCATGATGATGAGACATAATTAAAAAGAAAATAATAATCTAACCAGCGGAAAGGATGAGAAGTCGGAAAACTTTCTCTTTTCTTCCATAGGTCAGTACCTATGGAAGAAAAGCAAGTTAGAGCATGATATAGAAGAAAATCGAAATTGTTTTTTTTTAAACATTGTACCCTCTATGATTTTCTTCTATATCATGCGTGAGTTTACAAACATTTCAATTCGCAGACACAATCAGCCAGAACCGACGATAGGTAATACAAATATTAGTACCGTGCGGCTATCACTACACGCAGCTCAGCAGTCAATTACTCAGCCACTACAACAACCTTACCTGTCAATATGCCTTTGTCAAACAGACAGGCGAAAGCGAAGCGTTTCCGAAGCGATACCGAACCGAAGCGAGACGTCAGTCCGATAGTTCTGTCACTCTATCGCATCGCTTTCACTTTTCTATGTGACTGGATTCAAACAATTCCATACATTACAAATAAAAACGTCACGCTTCGCATTCGTCCCGCCCGTCTGTTTGACAAAGGCTATAGTGAAACACTTCCCGTAACATATTACCAGTATACTCATACCTTTATCAAGTCATTCAACTTTACAGACTCATAAAATAAGTGAGGAGGAAGCTCACTTGATGTAAACACACGCCAATAAAATACTGAGTGTTCCTAGTCTTTGTGACTAAAACGTCTTTACTTGTACCGTTATTGAAGACGGTACCCTCCACGGAAATTTTGCTCGGATATTGAGCCAAAGTACTTTAATATCGTTTCATAAATGCATGCTTGTTATCGCGATATTGTAAATAACGGAACGTTTTGTCAAGGTATGGAGTAGAGGATAGGTTTACGGAACGTGCTTGACTTAGAATAAAGGCTATATGGTTCGATTAGGATACCACTTTTTAGGGTTCCGTAGCCAAATGGCAAAAAACAGAACCCTTATAGATTCGTAATGTCTGTCTGTCTGCCTGTCTGTCCGTCCGTATGTCACAGTCACTTTCCTTCGAAAGTATAAGTGCTATCCTGTTGAAACTTGGTAAGTAGATGTATTATGTAAACCGCATTAGAATACTCAGACAAAAATAAATAAAAAATTGGGGGTTCCCCAAACTTAGAATTGAAATTCCCGAGCTAAGTCCAAGGATTCTCAGCCTAAATGTTATCCAATATAATTTAGTTTGCTCCTCAAATTTGAACTTTATCACCCTTTCTATCCGATTTGTTTCCTACCCACTTCCTTGTTTCAACATAGCAACAATAATATTATCTTTTTCTCTGTCGCACCTGTAAAATATTTTTCCGGGAAGTGACCTTCTAATACTTCTAAAATATTTGAGCGGAAATAAATTAAATACGGAACAGGAAAATGTAAGAATTAGGACAAAACGCTCAGAGTTTGATGAAACATTTTATTATATAAATATTCCATGTCTGATCTAATATTTGGAGAAAACATGACGTCATTATACCACGTTTAATGATGGAGAGGAAGTCTTTCAACCAATTTTTATATGTATGATTGTGAACTTTCAAATTCTAACTGACTTCTAAAATACAAATAAATTATACATTTTAAGGAGCAACATTTAAGTACTATTTTCCCCTAATTCCCCGAGGAAACGTAATAGATGTCCACTGAAGTGATTTTAAATTAATTGTAATTAATGTACACGTTTTAAAAGTGAACGGTGGAGTTCATTTGCAAAATGTAGTCATTACTGGGCGTGCTGTGAATCGTATTATGCCTAACTACATATACCTAGACATATAGGTTGGTACCGACAGGTTTCAGGAGAGGCCTATCTCTTTACTTGACATCGACTGCACGTATTTAATCTAAAAACCTTTGCGAACGTTGAGCTTTTAAATTTAAAAAGTAGATGAAGTTTTACTTATTTTACAGTCGTAGATTACGTAAGCTGTAATAGTACGATAGTAGTAATTTACTCGTATATTACGTGCAAAACTGGAGAATGTCAAGCTAAAGTCACCCAAATTGAAACGCAGATTTTCTTATCATAGTTAAATTCTATTAGTTGTGTACATGTAATAATTTTAACTTACATAAAAGTATGATACTAACGTTTGCATGATATTTCATTGAACGTAAGTATTATTATACCAAAGTAAAACGGCAAATTATGTTACGCAATTATGTAACGAGACGTCCTACTTCAACGTCAAGCATCAAGCAAGCGAAAGAACGAAACGATTGCGCAGGCATAAAAGCTAACATAATTAAATCGGCCGAGAGCAACTTATCCTGAGTGGAACGAACAACGTCTTTTTTCTCCAACGACATTACCTATTCATCACACGGCTCGCTGAAAAGCGACCACTTTGTTACTTATATATCTTTCCGCACAGGTTCTCTTGAAAAAGATCGAGAATCATTTTTCTTCGGTTCCATTAGTGGGCATCGGCCGGCCGAGACGAATATGCGGCTGGGCCAAACATAAACAAAGTAATGGTGCCTGTCTTGTGACAAAGAACATCCCATCAGACGGCAAAGCGGCAGAATCAATACGGATCTGTATGAGCCCGCCTCGTTTGAGAGCCTCTGAATTGGCTTCACGTTATTGTACCCGATAGCTATCGGGCGAGGCCTCCTCCACTCTCCACGCCACAATGGCTGACTCAGGATATGAGACTATGAGGCACATCTTGTGTGCGCTCAGGCGAATTGTGTCTACTGAGCAAGCACCGGCCGTGAACGTATTCAAAGACAATAATGGTAATTATACAGTTCATTCAGCTGTGAAGACTATCCGAGATTGAAGCCGAATAGTCTTCACGCTTTGTTAACGAACAGGGAAGTACGAAACTGTTGTATCAGTTCGTAGTAATATTCAATTAGCAAACCAGAAACAATAAGCGGTGTAAAAAATATCTAAAAGCGTTATTTGTTAAAAGCTTATATACCTTTGCCTGATACCCAACACAGTAAAGTGTACGGAAAATATTTGTCTACAAATAAAAAATACCACCATCAAAATCTAAGCTAACAGTTTTTTTATAAATTTATTGCCCATCCAACAACAATTTATTGGCGATTCAATAAAAGCACTACAACATATTTCAAAAGAAAAAATATAAAAATGTAATGAGATTTTCGTGGCTTTCGAGAAATTATTTCAAACAAAAAAATGATTTTGTTAGGCATTGATTAATGGTGATTGATAATTTAAATATCCGGCAACGAGTTCCTTTGTTCATAGATTACCGGCAAGCGCTCATTCGTCAAAGGGATGTCCTTCATTTGCCTACAACCTGCGCTGCTTGAGGACGAATCAGCATTAGATTAATTTCTTTTCAAATCTGCTTTAACGAAATAAATGAAAAGTGAATCGACTCTATTCTTTGTTTTGATTCAAATTTTCATTCCAAAACCAAGAACTTTGATAGAAAAGAGTTTCTTTTGATAGCTCCTTTATCAATTACTAGCGACCGGCCCCGGCTTCGCACGGGTGGACATTTATTTTTTAAGCTCTCTGAAAAAAAAAAATCCGGCATAAAATATAGCCTATACGGATTCGGAAGAATCCCTCTGAGTAATGGTAAAAGAAATTTTGAAATCGGTCCAGTAGTTTTTGAGCCTATTCAATACAAACATACAAAAATACAAAGGTTTCCTCTTTATAATATTATATAGTATAGATATAGATTTATAACTTGTAGGTACTATCAGACGGTCGCGGGACTGTACGAATTACCGTGACCCCGGAACGTAAAGGGCTATTGAAGGACACCGTGGATTTTAGTCAGTATGAGTCTGACAGTCCCTCCCACTCTGCCCTGGGTGGGAGGACTCATTTGATGATTGCACCACGATAAAAAAAAAAAGTACTACAAGACAAAAATTAATAAACATTGATGGTAACTTGTAACCAACAAGTTAACGCAAACTTAAAAAAATCGAAACTCAAATGAAATTTACTCCCACAAAACCGTAAACCAATCTAAATGCACGTGTAATGTAATATAATGAACAAAAAAGTCCAACGAAATTAGATTGTTCGCGAACAGCTTAAACCTCGAGTTTCACAAAATTGATCCTTCTCCCAAACAATCTTTACTTTCTCCTAATTCAACAGTTTTTCCCCGATGTGAAAAAGGAGAAATAACTCGGGCCGTACATTTTGGAACTCTTGTTTGCCTTCGGCTCGGTCTAAATTAATATCGAACCGTGAAAATTAGGAGCGAACTCGAATTACGAGCTATTCTGAACAGGGTTGTGGGTGGACAGCGGGTCCTGATAGCTGAATTTTGGATCAATCAAGTACCATCTACCTCTTTCAAATTATGTTTGCTTGGTACAAAACCCTGTTGTCTCTGTATAAACGAGCATTTTGGTGAACGACAAAAAGAGCTAAAAATATTAAACCTATACATTTTGAATGTTTTGTAATATAAATTCACAGAGACGTAAAATGTTTTGCAAACAACAAAACAGTAATAAATATGATTCCATTTTATCTGCAACCACATAAATACAACTTAATTAAGAATCAAACATTGTAATAGCAAACCATCGTACTGCAGGAACTTTGAATTCAGTCATTTTATTCATTGAAACAACCAGCACAGTCGGATGCACCGAATTATTTTCTGTAAACAGCATTTCACAATAAAATGACTGACATATTTGAGTTGGCCAATAACTGATGAAGTTATTTATCAAATGCGAAATTGATTTCGAAATTATTCGACGAATTTCGCTTCGTAAACAGTCAGACATCGAATTGTGGTAAATTGTGGCGTGGTTGTAATTTAATAGGAATGCAATAGACAAAGTGACAACCGTACTAATATTAATTGAAATAATATCGAGTAAGCTTATTGTTATTTTCAGTGATATTGAATTCCTGACAACATACAGGCATAAATTAGTTGATTTACTGAAATTAGATCTTGGAACATTTGATATAGCTTGTCTATAACGGTCACTTTAATGCCTTTGTCAAACAGACAGGCGAAAGCGAAGCGTTTCCGAAGCGATACCAAACCGAAGCGAGACGTCAGTCCGATAGTTCTGTTACGCTATCGGATCGCTTTCGCTTTTTTATCTGACTGGATTCAAACAATTCCATACATTACAAATAAAAACGTCACGCTTCGCATTCGCCACGCTTGTCTGTTTGACAAAGGCTTAAGTAATATCCCTCACTTCGTGCATTTCCAGCAACGTCATTGGCTGTTTTAGATTTAGATCTTCTTTTCTGTCTCCTGTTTTAATTAAATTCATATTTTGTTTGTCATAATAGAATTGAAACTATGAATCATTGTCACAAAACAACACAAAAAAAAAAACAACCTGCCAACTTGAGTTTAACAAACCATCGAAAATGTATCTACAAGCCAGTTTACAATAAAAATAAACACAAATTAAAGAAAAATAAAACTAATTAGAAATAGTCAACGGGGCTAATGAACGTTTATTAGACAAAGCAAGAACTTTCATACACGTTTCACTACATTGCGGTATTTGTTTGATCAATTGAATTCGTTGTCCCTCAAAAGACCGCAATGTAATGTAAACTTGCATGCAAGTTCTTGCATCGTCTAAATGAGATGTTACTGACAACTTTTCCGTCTTGACTAACTCTTATATCTCTTGTTACAGAGTGCACATCATCATCATCGTCACTGCTGAGCGGGGTGACGACAGTGTCGGTGGCGGTCACAGGACTGGACCGGCCACTCTCCAAGAAAGTGCGCCCCAAGCCCGCATCCCCCAACCGACAGGGACCACAGCAGTGCCAAGTGAGTACTGAAAATTGATTATATTGGTCTAATTAGATTTTAATTATAGTTGTTTTTAGCTTGAATATTGTCAGTGTCGTGTCTAGCCTGGTCGCGGGACTGTACGAATTACCGTGACCCCGGAACGAAAAGGGCTATTGAAGGACACCGTGGATTTTAGTCAGTACAAGTCTGACAGTCCCTCCCGCCCTGCCCTGGGTCGGAGGACTCATTTGATGATTTTACCACGCTAAAAAAAAACACTATTTCGTTCGTCAATGCATGAAGAACGTAATTGTGTATTGCGATAATGTGCTGATGATACACGATTTCATTCAAGAGAAGATATCCTTTTGTACCTACTGATATGTTAAATATCTTTAATTTTCTACGAAAGCAGAATTTACGAGTAATACCTGCCGCTGCCATAGATTACGAAGATTTCATAACTATTTTAAAATATAAGTTATTCGCAAAATTAAATTTTCAATTCCGGTCTTTATACAAGACTTAACGAAAAAACCTCTATGATTTATTCGCCACAAAATACATGGGTTTTCTTTGATGGCGTGTGTTGTAGCGAGTGATATGACGTCACAGTAGCCGGCTAGTTTCCGGCTCATAAAGGTCGATGGGCCGTGACGATTGCCTCTATTTGTCTTCGGCCTTACAAAGGAGAACAGCCGTCATTTGTCTCATGGACACCGGTCCTACTATCTTTGGTATCTATCTAATATCTACATGTACTAATGTGATAGTTGGCTATATAGGATTATTGTTCCTGCCTAAATGTGTGTGTGTTTTTTTTTAACGTGGTAAAATCATCACATGAGTCGTCCCACCCAGGGCAAAGCGGGAGGGACTGTCAGACTCGTAGTGACTAAAATCCACGGTGTCCTACATTAGCCCTATACATACCTAATTGTATGGTTAGAAAAACTTTCTTTTAATATATAAGTGCACTATGAATTACGCTTTTGTATAATTATAAAGATACATATGCTAATTCCCATTAATTGTAAAATCCTTTTTGTAAGCATCTAAGAATAGATAATAAACTTAATTACTAACTAACTAAATATTTACAATAAAAAGACTAATGTTAGTTCTTAAACAATTATTACATATTTGAGCAGGTTCTATAAATGAGATACCTACATATTTTAATGTAGCAACTTCAAAACAGAATTTGACTAAATAAACACAAAATTAAAAGACATTTAGTTTACTTTAAATATTTGCAAACCATTACTATTTTTATATTCGAAAACATAACTTTCTTACTGCAAACATTTTCTATCTATATACATTTATAACAAGCTCAAACACAATTTAACTCTATATTGAGAGTTCGCAAACAAGAATTTCTGTACAAAATAAATCTGTAATAACTCAACTATTCGCTATTATAGAGGAATCCGTATTTATGAAACATCGAGTACGTCCAATAAACTCAAATATTATGTAGGTATTATGTATCTAGTTTCGTTTATGTGAGGAAAATATTCTGTCTATTTTATTATTGGAAAGGATCGTTTACACCGACACAGTTAGGTGAGTTGCCAAATATTTGCTAACGAAGGATGTAAACAGTCCTAATTGGCACTTACGACGCCCAACACGAAAACTAATCAGAAAAATACCATTCGAAAGTAGGAGATTATCTACTAAAAATGTTTACTTTCGACTGTCAAGGATTAAGATAAAAAGAAGCAAAAATAAATTATCTTCAACATTTTTACGTTTATATTACTTCCAAAAACATGAAAAATACAAAATAGTACTCATTAAAAGCATTTACATAACTAAAACTAGAAATGTAAAAATAAAACTAAATATTATTGGTTTATTTGTTATTTTATTGACAAATTCACAATAATTAAGATACTAACAAATTATAAAAAGTCTTGCCGCCCGAACAGGGACTTGAACCCTGGACCCTTGGATTAAAAGTCCAATGCTCTACCGACTGAGCTATCCGGGCTGTAGAAAACTTGCCAAAATAGCGGTTTACATGGAAAATAACTGGGTCGACTCGCTAATCTAAGAATTCTTATCGCTTTATTTTGTTTACAGCACGAGTTTTAGCTAGTTTACGAATAATAGAAACATGATTTCATATTGTTGGATCTACTTTTATAGTAATATGTTTAATGCTTATTCTTATCTGCGTTAATCAGTAAAGTCATTGTTTTACAGCGTATATTTTTTATTTACTTTCTTATGTCAATCAATATTTTCTTTGACGAACCACATACATAAAAAAAGTTTGCAACCTATTTGATAAATCCAAACCTTTTTTACGGTAAATTGTATTATTATGATTTCTTCTTCTTTTAAAATTCTTTTTATAAAAATATAGATTTATAATACAAAAAAAATAAAACATTTCAATTGTTTTTCCATAATTTAAAAAAAATCACCTTATGCTAAAAAAAGTTAGGAGTATGACACTCCTAACTTTTTTTGAGGTGTGAGATACTTTTGACGGGAATCACGGGAAAAGAATTCATCTAATGTAAATAGATCGGGGTCGCGGGACTCAGGAATTACCGTAACCCCGGTACTTAAAGGGCTGTTGAAGGACATCGTGGATTTTAGTCAGTACGAGTCTGACAGTCCCTCCCGCTCTGCCCTGGGTGGGAGGACTCATTTGATGACGTTACCACAAAAAAAAAGTAAGTAGATGCGCCTCCATAAAAATAGATGCTAAAGTTTGGATGTTTAGATGGATGTATGTTACGTAGTTAGTCAATCAGGTCAGAACGAGTGATGGGAACGATGAACGAATTTTGATGATATGGCTCGGAGATAGATTTGAGCATTGTCTGTAATAACACATAGGATACCGTTTGTTTATTATGTTCCCGTGGGACAATTTTCTATTAATTATAACTTCTTAACTTCACTTATGCCATCAACCGAAATAAAGGAACATCATCTTATCGTAACACCCTTATCTATCTATCTTACCTCCTTATCTATCTTTAGAACAATTCACATATACATATTGAAAGAGAGGTCTGTAGGGACCCAGCAGGAAGGTTCGCAAGACAAACACTAAGAGGGCTGAGTGGCTCATATCCGGGAACGTCCCCGAACCCAGGAGGAACACCGGTGAAATACGAGTATTTATGTGGTGCTTCCGTAGATAGTGGTTTTAAAAAGTTCGTATTTCAGGACTTAAGCCTTTGTCAAACAGACTGGCGTGGCAAATGCGAAGCGTGAAGTTTTTATTTGTTATGTATGGAATTGTTTGAATCCAGTCACATAGAAAAGCGAAAGCGATCCGATAGCGTGACAGAACTATCGGACTGAGGTCTCGTATCGGTTCGGTATCGCTTCGGACTCGCCTATCTGTTTGACAAAGGCATTAAGATAGAACTTCAAAAGAATAAAAAAAATGGGATGGCAAAAAAATTTTTTGTTCAAAAGTTTAGCAATACCTATTATTTTTGAATATGATTAATTCATACTTTTATTAAGTAGTAGTTTAAGTCAGTATTGTTTAGTAATAATGTAGTGTTTATAATGTTTATGTCTGCGGAGTTATTATTGTATTTTTAAATATTCTTCTTGTTGTGTTCAAACCTGTAATGGTACAGTCCAATGGTACAGTAGAATTACTAAATAAAAAAATGAAATAAAAATTTTGGCCTTGCAATTTGTTATACTGCTGTCCATGTTTCACTAGAATGAAAGACTAGCTGCTGTATGTGGCTTCGCCCGCGTTTTATTTGAAAGTTATCCCACGGGAACGTAATACTGGTAAACGGTATCCTATGTGTTTATGTGATAACCTATCTTAGAGCCTTCCATCAAGATGTGTTCAGCCGTTCTAACATGATTTTATAACAATCATTCGTTCATCCAAACATCATTTTCGCATTTATAGTAATTATGAGATCGTTAAAAGGCCTATGTTCCGGGTTAATCCGCGCTTGCCGAGATTGGTCTGTGGATGGGTGACCATCTGTCATCGCGAGTTTCCTCCGTGCCTCGGAAAGCACGCAAAGCCGTTGGTCCCGGCTTTCATTTGTAGATCTTTGACAGTCGTTACTGTTAGTCAAAAGCTCTAAAGTCTTACAACCAGTCTTACCGTGGGGTATCGTATTACCCAGTTACTGGGTTGTGGAGGTCCGACAGGCAGTCGCTCCTTGTAAAATACTGATATCCAGCTACATCTGGTTTGACTGGAAGCCGACCCCAATATAGTTGGGAAAAGGCTAGGCAGATAAATAGACAGTTAAATTAAATTTCATCTGCTCTTTAGAATCTTAAAAATGAACGAGTTGAAAAATACAAACTGAAAACTAAAAAAACAAATTCTTTTTTAACACCAAAAAGATTATTCAGATTGCGATTCTACATTCTAGTAGCACAAATGTATTAAAAGCACTTCCAACAAATTGATACCCACTCCCAAAGTACCAAATACCAGCTTCTTCAGAAGTAAATGTACTTTTTTCACACCCCTAAAACTTGATGTTCATTGTTATTTTTATAACGTCTTATTACTAAAACGCCTCTTAAAAGGAACTCATTTACAAATTCAAAAATACATAAAATATTATTGTTGCGTATATCTAGGTACTGCGTTCGGAAACTGTGTTTGTAGGTCAGTCGAATATCAACAAAAGAGGGATAAAGAACGTCGCAGAGGGGTGGGACTACGGTTACCAGAAATAACGAATTTCGTGGAATGTCCTGATTTTAGTCCTAAGGACCGGGCCTGTTAATGTCCTTCTATTATGTTCAGAAATAGCTTCGATTTCCGATTAAACAGTATTTGGATTTTTTTTTACTAGTTTTTTATTGAACTTTTATTATTGAACATTAAATGTATTCATCTTTTACATGAGACATATTTTGCATCTAAATTGGTCAGCGTATTTAAGCAAAAAATAATGTTGGGTACTCGTACATCTCGTCGCGGAACTACGAGTATCTAAGCAGGTTACCGTCATCTTGCAAAGTAAAGGGCAAGAGAAGGTAGGCTTTTTTTTTTTTTTATCGTGGTAAAATCATCAAATGAGTCCTCCCACCCAGGGCAGGGCGGGAGGGACTGTCAGACTTGTACTGACTAAAATCCACGGTGTCCTTCAATAGCCCTTTACGTACCGGGGTCACGGTAATCCCTTGGTCCCGCGACCAAAAGAAGGTAGGCTGGGAGGACTTATTTGACAATTTAACAACCCAAAAACGGTACTCGCAAGAGAGAAAAAAAATCATTGATTTAATTTATATGTGATCTTGCCGACAAGCAAAACAAATACGATGTCAAGCCCTTATCCCGAATTCCGACACTTCAATCCTGGCAACTCTAAGTAGGGTGGTCCCCTTTGAAGGAAAGTGGCGATTCATCATATCTTGCCAACCCTCACACTACGTAATTGCAGACTCTGAAAATGAACCGATATTCTAACTTGTATTTATCACTGATGTTACCGAAATGTTTGAGTGGATCTCAAGTTTTGAGCATTAAAGTGAAGTGACTTTGAAGAGTTAAAAGCGGTTTATGGATAGGTACTTTTAAATAATATTAAAAGGTAATCTTTTTACCAGCACTCCATTATTTTTTTTTTTCTTTAAAAAATCTTCGTGGTTTGATTGTGGACTCGTTTGGATTTACTTATGATTTTATACACTTAACCCCTACAGGTACCTGTAGGGGGTAAGTTTTTAAATCATCATGTCTGATCTTTTATATTCGTTTAATTTTATATTAGTAATGTAAACTTAGTAATGACGTATGCAAAGTGTAATCATCGGAACTACTTATTAGATTTAAAAAAAATTGTTCATTAACTTAAAGCCACAGATTCATAGGTAGGCTATATTTAAAATGTTCCATAACCATGACACGTGGGAAGCCACTTTTTTTTAATCGTGGTAAAATCATCAAATGAGTCCTCCCATTACGTACCGGGGTCACGGTAATTCGTGAGTCCCGCGACCCCGGCACGCTTTGGCCCTCTACAGGGGGCTCCGTCACTATGCTGACACTCCTTGAGGCGCACGTGGAACCCGCGCCTACGGTGGCTGGAGATCGTCTGGTGACGTCGGTCGCCGTGGGAAGCCACTGGCAAAAGTGTACATAGTATAATAGCTGTTCCCCGTGGTTCCACCCCCGCTGCTAGGCTTCCATTGGACATAGCGTGATATTATATAGCCTACCTTCCTTGATTAATAGACTACCCAATACAAAAATATTTTTTCAATTAAAACCAGTAATTTTTGAGATGAAACATGACTTTTAAAAGTTAATGTTTGTTTAAATATGTACTCAGATTATTACATGTTATTATTATGAATGTAACGCATTCGCATAGATAATAATAACATGTAATAATTTAGCTACATATTTGTACATTTCTTTTAAAATATTTTTTTCCCTTAACAATCTCACTTATTACTGAAATTCAAATCCCAAACATATTTGTAATGCATAAACAAACAGCTTAATTACCGTGTAGAATGTCCACAATCTAAGTCCAATTGATCCCACTTAGCACGTATTAGAGATAAAATATTGATCATAACGATAGCAATAAACAGTAACAATAATCTCTAAGGACCAGTGTTATGGACCTTTTTCCCTTCTTTCTTTTATTTCACCTTCAATTTCCACGTGCCCCCAGCAACACTTTTGACTTTGAATCTACTTAAGTATCTACAAAGTAAGTAGGTATAATAAGCCTTGTTGAATTTTTCTTAAGGTCTTTTTTATGTTGAAACGTCTAAGTGGGTTATTGAATAATGAAGTATGAGTTTTACTTCGAATTAGAAACTAATTCTATGATTTTTGTGTTAAAACAATACCGCACTATACCCAAACCACTGCAACTCCTGAAAGCCAGAATCAACGGCGACCATCAGAAAAGCACCGAGACAATAAAGCTTGACGTGTCCCGGAGAATGAATTTAACTGTCTTGAATCCTGCAACTAAATTAATCAGAAAATGATAGTGGAAGAGTAGGAAAATAAATTCTATACTTGATAGTCTAGAATCTAGGTGATTGAAGTACCCGTGTAACGGCACGCCTCGAAAAGCTGATGTCAGTAAATCCAGCAGAGTTGATCTAATACAATGGGTGTGAATGGAATAAAATGTACTTCACTCTCAAAGAAATAAAGCTCAGATCCTCCAAAACAAAAAATAAAACGTGAAATCAGACAGCAAGCTTGATCATGACCTCCGAACGAATATAAATTCCCGAAGTTCGTGTGACCTAACGCTAACTCAATTCTGCACTAGCTAAACTTATTACAGAAACCACAGCGGCAAGATTTCAACGATATTCCTAATTGAGCCAGGAGCTAATAGCTATGATGGCCGGCGCCAATTAAAGCTTATTGATGTCGCTCTGTAGATCTTCGACGACCCTCGTCTTGTTTTAACCCCATCTAACTCCCTTACTAATAATTAATCAAGCAATTAAACAGATCCGTGGAACGCGGCTGCTGATATTTTCGTTGCTTCATGAAGCTCTAGTACGGATAATGGTTACGGATAAGACGAAAGTCGATCGTTTTTCGGAGAATAGTTGTTTATCATGTGACTATTGTTATATATAATAGGAGCGTTTTCACGTTTCTGTTATGACAAGGAAAGGTTAATCGCTGGAACAAATAAAAATAAATATCTCTTTCATTGAGGCACGTGTTAGTTGCTACTATTTTCCGTTTGGTCCATTTACAAGCGACAACGGAGATCTCTGTTTACACGTAGTGCCTGGCTTATGTTTAAACTGCTCCTTCCCCGCTTTTATCTTTTAAAACCATATTTTTATCGTATCATGGTTATCAATAATGACCGCGCTGTATTGAAACCGCTTTAGATATCCTTCTAACGACACCCACAAGACTTCTTTCTATTCTTAATCTAAGACACGAGGCAAGGGACTTTGTAAAGCTTTTATTACCAAAAATACCTATTTATATTTTTTTATTGCGAAATGTAAAAGTTTTGCGAAACAAAGAGGTATCTTAATGAAGAGTCACTTTGGCTTCATTTTACGGTGATTAATTTGACTTAGAAGTTGGAGAATTCCATAGATAGATATTATAATTGAGATTGAACGGATTTCACATTAAATTAGCGACGAGAGATATTTAGAAATTGATGTTTAAGACATATTTGATTATAATTAAGCAGATACTTGATTGGTTAAACAATTAGCTGTACGTTTTTTTTGAGGGAAAATACTTTTTAGTGTAATAAATAGAACTTTATCATTGGTGTCTTTCACAGTAGAAATTCTGTTCTGTTCCGAAAAATGGAAGAACATCGGTGAAAGAGTAATACTCGTCTATGACCCATCGAATATATCTCTGTACATCATCTGCGCAACCCCAACTACTCTAACAAGAGTATTTCGACTAAGAAAGAGGAGAGAGAAATTCTATACCTATATGTTGCCTTAAACAATACATGGTTATTTGTAAAACATTAACGACCTTTGGTGGGCTGAATGAATTATGATTATAAACAACTTTTATTATGATACCAAAAGTTCTTTCATCCCAAGTCAATTTTTCACAAAAAATAAGCCTTTGTAATAACAATTGCCTTTTAAACTCACGCTGCTCTCAGCACCCCCTTCAAATACTCCTACTGCCGCTCCAGAAACAAAACTAGAATTGACACAAATAATACTCACGAGCACATTTCAACATTGTCAAATACATTCTCACCCCGCATCCCACGGTAGGATTACTGCCGACATTCCGCATCGGAACCAGAGCTGGCTGGAATTAATTAGCGCCCCACGAGACACCTCTCATTATTGCGCCAATTATAGAGTAATAAGCAGGCAAGATTGTGTACCGCGGGGCTCCCTGCCCTCTGTTATATTATGAACTGGCAACACTAGCGTTAATACGCTCATAAAGGCTTTGCCAAACAATTGGCGTGCCACGACGCTAGCGTGGCGTGTCCTTAGCGTACCTTACAGAAGCACACACCTAGTTTCGGCGCTAGCGTAGCGTGTTTTGTGTGGAAACTTACGTTTATTTCCATAGTAAATAAGCACGCCAAGAACAAACCACGCTAGCGTCGTCAACGTCGAGCTCGCTGTTTGGCACGCTCATAAGTTCTTCTATTTGAAATCAGAAATTGCTGCACTTGCTGCGTCAACTTTAAATTAATAGGGAGAAGGCAAAAATGATGTTGATTATGTTATTCACTCTACACGATTTTCCCACTTAGCATTTTAGATGATTATGTCGATTGTCGCACTTGGCATTTCAAATGATTATTTCGTTTACTCTATACGATTTGCCTTACACAGGCAGACACTAATTATTACGAATCATCATCATCATATCAGCCCGGGATCACCCACTGCTGGGTATAGGCCTACCCCCTTTTTATGCCATATCTCTCGGTTCTGTGCGTCTCTTATCCATCTATTCCCCGCGATCTTGACGATATCGTCAACCCAACGGGCTTTTGGGCGACCCTAGTTTCTATGCCCGAACCCCTTTTTTTTTTTTTTTTTTTCGTGGTAAAATCATCAAATGAGTCCTCCCACCCAGGGCAGGGCGGGAGGGACTGTCAGACTTGTACTGACTAAAATCCACGGTGTCCTTCACGAGCCCTTTACGTACCGGGGTTACGGTGATGGGTAAGACCCTCGACCCCGGCAGGCTCTGGCCCTCTACAGGCCCCGTCAGTTTGCTGACACTCCTTGAGGCGCGCGTGGAACACAACGCGCCGTCGACCCGGGCATGGTCCATGGTCGGGCAGCGAGTTGCCCATTACTCGCTGCCCGCATGCCCGCGCCTACGGTGGCCGGAGATCGTCTGGCGACGTCCGTCGCCGTGGGCGTCTACCACTGCGGGTGGGTCGGAGGGAGGACACTGTTCTCTCCCTCACGCGGCACACCTCCTCCTTCGCGAGCATGACTGCTTCGCAGAAGGAGGCGACCGCTTCCCACTCCGTCTCGCCCCGCAGCATGGCCTCGACCAATGCCGGGCGCGAGAGGTCTCCGCCTATCGCCGTCGTGAGGACACGGCGGTGCTCTGCCCAAGCGGGGCAGTCCTGCACCGTATGCTTCACCGTGTCCTCAGGACGGTCCTCGCAGTGGTGACACCCGTTTCCTCGGCGTTTCCTCCCTCCTTATCAGACACAGGAACCTCCCGAAACTTCCGTGTCCGGTGAGGACCTGCGTCATGCGGAAGGTAAGGACGCCGTGACGCCTATCCAGCCACTCCTCAAAGAGGGGTCTTACCGCCGCGATTGCGGCGTGCCCGATGGCCGAACCCTGGCCACCATTTGGTCAAAACCTGACTCCATATGCCATCTCTGCGTCTAGCCAGACTCCACTTGAGGCGTATCGCCCTATCCTATTACGAGTACTAAGATCATTCTGCTCAGTTGATCGATTCCTGGAAAAGAGGGAAATATCAATTATTTATGACTTGCTACAGCGCTTTTATCTTCAGGCGATGAATGTACGATTGTAGCCAACAATAGGAGTCAGAGAGTACTATTGACATTAATAGTTTTCAGTGAGACAAACATATTTATCAAGTAACAAAGAGTCTGGCACTTTCAACACGACAAAGCCTACAAACTTGTTACCACGCAAGCAAAATACAGTAATATCGATCTTGTACCTACAAACGTAGAACATCTTTTAGATTGTTTTTAAAATGCAGATTTGGTCACGCAGAGCTTTTTCGCGCCCTGTAAAGAAAAATAAGTGCTCGCAGTCTTATTTAACGATTCCTGAGACGAGCGGCGACGCGACTTGAATGCCTAATACCATTTAACTTTCTCAACTTATTGTTTACTGTGTGCTTCAAACTCTGCTGTTCACCCACAATCGGCGGGAATAATGATTTCAAAAGAGTTCTAAAGGCTTCAAACTTTGGCGACGCTTTACATAAATTAAATGTTGAATTGTTTATATAAATATTTGTTTCTCTAGAACGTCTCTAGAACTGCGTGTCATCAAATGTAACCTATCGAGAAATTTATTATGAAGTTATGAGGCCAGAAATGGGGTAGTTCTCTACATTTTAATAAAATACAATAACTCAAAAAAAACACAAACCCAGACAGCAGCAAAACGAGGAACCGTAACTTCAACACAAGCCAAAACAAAAGGCGAATAATTCAAATCCCTTCAGAAAGTATTCTTTATATTTTGTGGAGCGTACGTAAGTGTACCTTGAGGTATTAACCGAGCCGGACTTGAGTCGCGGTGGGTCGCAAAGCCTCCTGAGCCGAGCGTTTGGGTGACTGCCAGACCCCGATAAGCCACGCCACATAACATTACATATTTCTTATTTAACCCCTGTCTAAGAATATCTAGGTAATTGCTGATGCAGGTGCTGAGAACATTTTAAGTTTTGTGAAAAATTTGCGCAAAATGTTGTTACGGCGCAAAATTCTGAGTGTAAAATTGGACTTTATAAGAGAAAATAAAACTGTTTCGCCACCAGAATTTAGTATCCAAAGTTAACACATTCTAGGCCTTATAAAGAACTTTTACAATGACGTCACACCGGCCTTCATAAAACTCTCGGCTCTAAAGTTAACGACAATAGGGGAAAAACGTAGCCTTTTTAACAAATTCTTTTTACGTCGAGAAAAAAAAATACCTCCCGATCTACCAAGTAATAAGTGTTAAGAAAATCCTAGCTAAATATTTTTTAATTTAAATTCATTGTTCTTAAACTTTGGTTTTTCTTCGATTTGATTCTTAAAAGTGAAAATACTTTGGTGAAGTGTTCTTTCGTGAAAAAGGTTACAACAAAACAAAAGGTACCCTTGTAAAAACGATTCGTCTAGACAGACACTACATAAAATTAGTCGATTTTTCTTGCAAAATATATCATTAAAGCACTTAAAACAATATCAAGGAGCCACTTCTCAAAATTCAATATCTACCTGGAATTCCTATTATTATCACAAAACTTTATGTAACAGAGATCTATCGGTACGTTCTCGAGGAGACATATATAATATATATCTTATATTACCGCTATCACTTCACAAGAATCGCTAGATTGGAAGCACTAAATCTAGTTAGATCAAGTGTAAAGGCATGATCAGAATATGGCTGTTCACAGAATATTAAGTTTATACTTCACGAAAGTGGCTTTAAATGGAATTATGTTTGGCCCTTCTTGGTATAGATTCGACATTAAAATTTACACACTTCATAAATCAAAACGCTCATCTCGTCAATGACCTTTTTTGGTGTTTGAATGTCGTTTTATCCTAATACGCGTTTCCAAACACTATATATCGATAAAAGAAAATTACGTATGAAAATAATTTACGAATACATTACGACTGTACATGTCGATGTCCGTATACGTAAACATAGACTTTCAAAATTGAACATTACTTTAAAAAACATAGACCACCAATAATAAAACAAATAAACCACAAATTAAAGACTTCAAATACCCTAAAACGGTGTACGATCTGAAGCACGCTTTACAATCGCCACACAGGCGAGGCAAAGAGTCGTGCCACACTTGGATGGTCGCCAAACCACGCCAGGTAATCCCACAAATGGTCGCGGTCATGTCCACAGACTATGCCTCGATATTTAGTTCACTAAAGTGCCTAAATCACCGTCCATTTTGGGTGCAGCTTACAAATGCTACAATTATTAGATACAATTTCAGCCTGAAAATGCCACGCACCGTTTTGTATCGACCCGTTAATTGGCTATTTGTGCGGTTCTGAACGCATTTGAGTGTTAAACTCGGCTGGACATAATAATACGATTGGACAGTTGTTCGCTAACAGTCATTAGTTTAACTCCTGAACTAACCTCGTTCAGGATAATCGCATCTCGCACATGCAATTAGTATTCGGGACGAATCAGAGACGTAAACTTTTGATTCAATGATGTTTGAAGGGTAATCTGTTTTGGATATTAAATATGTTAACAAAATATACTTAGTCATATGTTTTTTAAGAAAACATTACCTTTATGATCGTTAAACACGTACAACAACAACAAAAATAAAAACCGCGTAACCTCATCTTGTCAAGGCTTACAAACGACTCTCACTTGTTCTCTGATTAGATGAGAATGCAGCAAAACTAGCTGCGGCACTGGGGACTCTTTTACAAAACTTTACAAGCATTCTTCAGTCCCCACGCGCCGTGGCGTCGTTCATTCATCGATTTGTTTTTATAAGCACAACCCTATTTCAAGGATGCCTCGCCCTGAGTGTCCGTTCAAGTCCAATCCAATCGTGAGATCGATGCCCAATTAATTTTCTGTTCGAATATATCACCCAAATGTCAGCCAAGTCCTGTGAACGGATTTGACATGAAATGCACATCAATCAATGTTAGATTTGGAAACAAAAAAAAATTAATTGTGGTCTCAGCATTATATTGGTTTAGTTTCTGAAATTCAGCGGGATATTCTGTTATTAGGTTTGTTTCAACGTGAAATAAATTAATCTTTCAATAGCGTCTAGTGGAATCATTGAGTCACTCATCCTCTTAAACTCCATACTGAGTCTCAACAATGCTACATTAAATCTGACTCACCTATAAAGTGAAACTCTACTAACATTCAGACAAAAGCTATAAACGTGCCAACTTCTGCCTCAATCTGTTGATAAACGTTGCTACCGATCATAAACTTTTCATCGAAGTATTGAGGAGTCTAAAGCCATAATCGATAGAAGTATAAATAGCTGATACATGAAAACGTAATCTGTTTTAGAACGAATATTAGCTTCTAATAGGATTATACACGAGTTCTAAAATAAAGTTAAAAAACATTATCAAATTCGTTTAATTCAAGCTTCTGAGAATATCATTAAAAGGGTTTTCACATAAACAGATATCATGTTAAACCAACGATGAACACTAACGAGAGTAATCTCTTGTTTCTAAGGTCTTAAGCTTGTTAGTGCATTTAGTCTAAAACGTTCCACGAATCGCTCTTATCTGTACTATTATGGAACGAAAACAGACGTAGCCAAAACTAATGTCGGTTGCCCCGAGAGAATCCGACGGTTCCCTTAAAAGGTAAATTCGATCCAAACGCGAGGTGTTGGGATTTTCTTGACAAATTCACATTATATCCACGATTGTCTGTGCGACCGTAAAAAAAGGTCAGTTTTATTACACGGACAAGGAAATGTGCGACGGTTAGTTAAACAAAGAAAATTGTCGTTTTGGCAATAAAAAATTATGTTCGTCTGTATCGGTCTTTAATAAATTCGGCCGGTGCAAAGAAAAGCGAAAATAAAATGGCTGCCTCAATAAAGATATTACACTCGAATAGTTCGGGTTGGTTGACGGGGTACAGATAGTTCTTTTTTTGTAGGGGAGCGCTATTTTGGATTGATATTTCGTTGTCTGGTTTCGAGGAAATTCCACAACATGCACACTGAACGAGCGTGTTCAAATGAATTAGATTGGCTCGGCGAATTCGGCTGGTTTATTCTGAGCGTTGAAAAACTGTGCGTTGTTCCACGTTGTTAGTTTACTAAAAATTATATTGAATATGAATATTACTCTCCCTCGGAGTTTAGCTGTTTTTATTAAATTAAAGCGATGTAGAAATAGAAACAACATATTTGTATTTTGTATGTTTTCATGATAGCGCTTCAAAAGTTGGATTATTTTGTTAGAAATAAAACTAACATTAGCATCTCAAGAACGGGCACGCCGCAATCGCGGCGGTAAGACCCCTCTTTGAGGAGTGGCTGGATAGGCGTCACGGCGTCCTGACCTACCGCATGGCGCAGGTCCTCACCGGACACGGAAGTTTCGGGAGGTTCCTGTGTCTGATAGGGAGGGAAGAAACGCCTGGGTGTCACCACTGCGAGGATCGTCCGGAGGACACGGTGGAGCATACGGTGCAGGACTGCCCCGCTTGGGCAGAGCACCGCCGTGTCCTCACGACGGCGATAGGCGGAGACCTCTCGCGCCCGGCATTGGTCGAGGCCATGCTGCGGGGCGAGACGGAGTGGGAAGCGGTCGCCTCCTTCTGCGAAGCAGTCATGCTCGTGAAGGACGAGGCGGGCCGCCTGAGGGAGAGGACAGCATCCTCCCTCCACCCCAGCCGCAGTGGTAGACGCCCACGGCGCCGGACGTCGCAAGACGATCTCCGGCCACCGTAGGCGCGGGCATGCGGGCAGCGAGTAATGGGCGACTCGCTGTCCGACCATGGATCATGCCCGGGTCGACGGCGCGTTGTGTTCCACGCGCGCCTCAAAGAGTGTCAGCATAGTGACGGGGCCTGTAGAGGGCCAAAGCCTGCCGGGGTCGCGGGACCAAGGGATTACCGTGACCCCGGTACGTAAAGGGCTAGTGAAGGACACCGTGGATTTTAGTCAGTACAAGTCTGACAGTCCCTCCCGCCCTGCCCTGGGTGGGAGGACTCATTTGATGATTTTACCACGATAAAAAAAAAAAAAAAAAAAAAAAAAGCATCTCAAGAAAAGAACGTAAGATTTTCTTTAATTAAAGCATAGCTGAGAGTAAAAATCAAATAACAGAGGATAAACTACGGCATTAAATCAAATGCTTCCGAAATCTTACCTTCCCTGTGTTTTCTTCATACAAAAACCTGAGGTGTGGGAACAAACCGCAGTATTTTTTCTTTTTCCCGCCGAAAGGAATGCTCCACCATCTTGAAGCCGTGTTTGTTAACAAAACCGCTGCCGCCATTTGTCACCCGCTGCTAGCCTTTGTCTTCCTCTAAGATATTTGTCTTCCCCTAATCTGAAACGAGTGCATTATTTCAGTTCTGTTGCTATTGTTAAATTTACACAATCTGGATCTGAATTTGCGGGTTATTCACCAAATCGACACAAGACACCGGAGACACGTGTGTCTAGTTGGTGAATAACCCGAAACTGCTAATGTGGATTTTGATTAGTTTGTAATAATTTCACTTGTTTACGCTGAATTTTATATCAACTGGATGTCATTTGTAAACAAAAAATAACAGAAAAATATAAAAGCTTCACAACAACATAAACCCCTCTCAACGACTCTCAAAGACGGACAAAACTTGTTATAACTACGTATATTCCGAACAAACTAAAAAAATGTTACGAACAGCGGTGACCCTGCAAAACGGGAAAAAAACAAGATACAAAATCTATGTGAAACCAACAATAGACCGCTTCCACAGAGGTTTTACCAATGGAAACATGAAAAAGAATTTCGACACGCGTATTTCCCGGATTATTTGGAAACTGGTACCTACTATATGTAGGTACTACCTTTTAGTAACAACTTTATATGGAATATGTAATAAAGCTTCCAACTGTAAAAGTGAATCTCAAAGTAAAAAACTCTTTGAAATATTAAAAATACTGTTCAATTATTTTTATTCTTACGCTTTCTGTGTGATTTTATGCCCGTCCTTATTTACTTTGTGGCCAGTTCTTTACAAAACTGTATGTTTAAATAAAAACGTTTTTAATTTTGTTGTTTATTTTTCCATCTTTCGCTACAGAAAACAGCGACCAAAAACAGATTAATATTGATAATGGAGCTACAGTGCACGTTAAAGTAAATATTTGTTTTAACTCTCGGTGTAATCCTTTTGATAGCTAAATGTTTTTATTAATAACTTGTTTGACTTTGCTTATTTATACAATGCTATTTGATGCAATAAGAGTGGCTTTATTATGCAAATTTATCACTTAGGTAAACGTGCTTACACGTTACCAGACCCCGCTACAATGAACTTTCTCGAAATAACCTCAAAGGAAAACGACGTACTTTGTTGTACTGAAAAGTACGTCATTAGCACAAAAATATTCATAGACATACTTTTAATAGCAACAGTAATAAAAACGTAAGGCTTTAGTATTTTCCGTCCCATAAATTGAGTTTCTTGTACGACCAACTAAAACACATTTTTATTATAATCCAAATTACAGGGGAAGACACCAAATTACTAGTATATGGTGTACACGAATGGATGTCGTAATACGTGACTGTTTTACCAGTGACGGCCTTTAGGCAAGGCTGCCGAATTCTTCAAATTAATTCATTCCTTTCGATCTTAAACGTTGACGAAACTAATTAGGATTCTGTTGGCAAACGAACGATTTCAGTCAACTGGTATGATTTGAACGTTATATTTAATTGGTAATTTTGTTGGTATTTATAATGGATCCTTAGAATTTCTTTGTGTCTTGTCAAACTGCAGAGACCATGGTACATAATCTGTAATTATGGAGCAATGTCACATTTTTTTTATCGTGCTGAAATCATCAAATGAGTCCGGGAACCCAGAGCAGGGCGGGAGTGACTGTCAGACTCGTACTGACTACAATCCACGGTGTCCTTCAATAGACCTTTACGTTCCAGGGTCACGGTAATTCGCAGGCTTTGGCCCTCTAGAGAGGTGGCCCCGTCATTATGCTGACACTCTTTGAGGCGCCGTCGACTCGGTCATGGTCCGCTCGCCGGCCGCATGCCCGCGCCTAGGGTGGCCGGAGATCGTTTGCCGGAGCAATGTCACTTGGATATCAAATTAGAGGAAGCTTGAAGTCTTCATTATTTGTAGAATACTACAAAAAATGAAGACTTACTGACGGGTCAAACCTAGGACATCATGACAAGCGTACACACATTAAACATCACACGAACCTTACAACTGCGTGACTGCCATACACATTACACCCCTAAAATCAGCGTAAAAGCAGTCTTGTAACAAAATCGTAAGAATATCAATAGCTCTTAATTGGTGGAGACGAACCACTGATCCCCGCACAGGAACGTCATCCAATTAGCGAGGCGCTGAGCTTCGAACGTGAGCCACAAGATGGCGCGCGGAGATTGGCCCTATCGCCCTTCGCTAATAGCCGATGTTGGGCAGACGTGGGTTCCGTTTGTATTCGGCAATGTTGATGAATTTATTGTGGGCCCATTTTGTATACTGAGTCGCAGAAATGATGGTGTCAGTAGTTTTTTGGTCGACGACACGGGAATAAATCCTGCTGCCTGCCTGCTACGTGTGACAGTGTGTCTAAGCTTTATGTGTTATCTGTCATTATTTCTTGGTCTTAAACATATATCATGATAAATATTTAATTCCAAAAAATTACCAACACGATCCAATAAGTTACTCACTTCTACATTTCTCGTAAAAAGTCAAAGATAAGTAGGGCAAATGTCACCAGCAATACAAAAACTTGCCATCTGATCACATACAGAGACTTGTAACATTGTTTCGTGCACATGGATAATGAAACACGCATTTTTCGCAGAAGCAGGCTCTATAAACAAAGGGCGCTCATCCCCTTTCAATTCAATTCGCGGTAACGTAAATCCGAGCGATCAGGGGGGAAACATCGTCAGATTATGTGGAGTACTGCCTCTGGAAGCATATTTATATAAATACACTCTACCGATGAAATAATATGAAAACTGTTATTACTATCTCCGCTCGCGTTATATTTCAATAAACATTTTCGATGCGTTGCGGTTATTGTAAAGTAATCAAAAGCTGAAAGGTATCGAGTTTACATTGTGCGGATTCATCGAATCCGTTTTAATGTAAACTTTTAACAAGTGTTTATTACAGTTATCCCAAACCGATATTAATAAACCAAATTGCTACTTGCTATACAATAAGTAAATTTAAAATTTTAGAAACACAAATCTAACTTAACATAAATGCGAAATTTTAGATGTGTGTTTGTTAGTGAATCACGGGCCTGTTTGACACTAAAATAGACCCTATAGCCTGGAATAACACTTAGAATATCTTTTATCCAGATAAAACACTCCTATGTTCTAGTTATACGCCGTCGAAATAAAATATAAATGGAATAATATTAACAACTAGCTTCCACCCGCGACTCCGTCCGCGCGGATGTTGGACTTCGCGTGGATGGTAGATTTTTTTTTCTACGTATTTTTCCAGGATAAAAAGTATCCCATTTTATGCCCAGGATAATAAGTTATAATTTTACCAAGTTTCATCGAAATCGAACCGTTATTTTTCACGTGATGCCTGCATATACAGACAGACAGACAGGCAAAAATTTTTTTAATCACATATTTGGGTTTGGTATCGATCCAGCAACACCCCCCGCTATTTATTTTTTCAATATTTTCAATGTACAGAATTGACCCTTCTACAGATTTATTATATGTATAGATTAGGTATAGGGTATATATTATGGTATTATATTTATATATTAGGTCTATTAGGTACTGTCCTACAGCTGAGCAAAGCATTGATCACCATCCTTGCTCAAGCCAGGTTGAAGATTCCAGACGTTTATAGATTAAAAGTTCAGGCTTCTTCACTATATTTTCCTTTCACCTTCGAAAATACATACATTATAAATATGCAGTGAAAAAGACACAATAGTGCTTGCCTGAATTTGAGCTCACAACCTCGTGAATAAGAGGCGATGTATCAACCTAACCTTCAGTACGTCCTATGAAATACAAATATGCCTCGTAAAATATGAAAGTCTCAACAATAACAAGAGTAGATCTTATACTCTTTAGCTCGCAGCTCACGCCCCGTGGGGGTGGAACAAATCCAACAGATTAAGTCATCGAAAAATTTGATGCGTGCGCGGCGCGCGCCCCGGAGGCTTAGCCCAAGGTGTGATCCGAAACCGCCGCGCACTTTCCATTGACGATGTGTTGCCGAAAAAACGGATTTAACGGCTTTACGGAGCTCCAGTTATTTGGACTGACAGCGTCGCTGACTATGAATTTATCAGAGAAGTTGTTTTTGCGAAGATGGTGACGAAAATGGAAAGGGTTTCTATTACTTCTTTTTGATTTATCAGAGTTATTCATAATCTTATATGGCTATGCTATGCTAAATGGCTCCAATATCGGCAGTGTACAGTGTAACAGTGTATTTAACAATAGACACTAGTTGAATAGTACAACAAGCGATATTAAAAAATATCATAAATCAGTTATTATATATATATATATCAATTACTAAATACGATTCCATTTCTGGTACAAATTATTCCGAGAGGAACATAAAATCCAGCGAGCATTTACCCGAAAAACATAAGCTCGGAGCAATAATAAAACGCAGTAAACACGAGTTTACCCAACTATACCGGTAAAAGAGAAATAAAAACGTGTTATAAATAGGGTTGTCACGTATCAAGACGCTTTCCTCTTTAGAACTGGCAACCTTTGAAGTCCGAGATAAGTTCACAATTCGCTGAAGCGAGACAAAAAATACTAAAGCCTTTTATGTGAAGACTGTCTTTGGCTGAATTAAAACGGTAATTTTCCGAGTTAACCTTAATGAAATTTTCACCTAAATATAACTTAAACTTCCGACATAAGAACTGTAATTTGAAAATAAGTCTTGATCAAACTTCTAAAAAAATATTTTCTATTCACCAGACTTTTACCAAAATACTTTTATATGCAGTAATCCCTATATTTATTTTAGGTAAACTTTTCATAAGGAAAACTAAAACCGACATCATTTTGTACCTGCAGTTTAAAACCATAAATAAACAAGATTTTTAGTGCAAAACTCTTTTACAAAAATAATCAACGTCTGTGACAGACACGTTAAAGGAAACAAGGGTTTACTTCCAACAGTTCCATTTTTATCTTTAAGGTTACGAAACCCTAAAAACGATTAAATAAACAAGTTTACCTCCTAAATCATTCAGTGGTTACCTCTTTGACCTGTCAAAGGCAGCCCTGGTAATGTAATACTAGACTTGACCCCGATTTTGCGTGCATTTCAATGTGGGTCAGGGGCTCGACGGTGTACGGAATTGGGTCGCCACAAAATGTCCACCAAAGTGACGACTGCGTTTTAGTACTGGAATATAATTACTGCTTAATGATCTTGAATATTTAAAATGAATTTTGTAGCTTTTTTCAACTGGTGTTTATCACCAACCACGCTGATGAAATCAAGATGCTGATACCAGCAGTCCTACACATCCTAGAAAACCACAAAAACAAATAAAGAAATCGTGGTATCCATGATATCGGAAACGGTTACTATCTATCTATTCTATCTATAAAAGACCATCTCAGACACCCGCATAGTCTTCATATGACCTGAGCAAAACAATGTCAGGTCTTTAAAAGAGACTGTGACCTCTGTGTTTATTCAGCTGTTTCTTCTCAGAGTAGTTAGGTACGAAAAACCGTCCTAAAGTGATTTTTTATAACCAACTTACAAAAATGTTATATTATGTCAAATTAATACAGACATTAAGGGAACTAATTTATTTTGGTACTTACTAGTCGAAAATTATTACAGAAATAGAGACAGATTTCCTCGTTCTGAAAAAGTCAATATTTGATCGACACCCTCAATAAAATTGCGTAATGATGCAATAAATAATAAAAGAGTAAACCCATGCATACGACCCAATACAGTTGCGACAACTATTTCCGAACATAAAACTGATATTAACGTCAGATACAGCCGTTAAAATCCGCTTCACATCAAACTATCTGCTTTTGACATCGGTCTCTTATATGGCTATAAAACCATGGTAGCCCTACACTTGCTGTATCTTAATGTTTGCTCGGAAGCTGTAAGGTTTTATGTGCACTTTAACTTGCATCAATGAAACTGAGTTGTTTGAAGATGTTCGTAGAGTCGTGCCTTTAAGTGTCCCGGTTTTTGTATTTGTTTAGTTGGTGTAAACAGATTTTAGCAGTTCTCTCTCTTGTATCAATCATAAAATCTTTATATTCTTAGCGTGTCGGTTGAATATAAATTGAGAAGACCCAGAACTAGACTACGTGTTTGGTTCCTTTATAAGTGTTCGTTAAATCGTCAGTCTGCTTCTAAATTAAAAACATAATGAGATCGGGAACAGTTAAAAGATATATTGAAACGTTATCTTAACGGTCCTAGTCAGCACTGAATTATTGACCACAAGCAATCCCACAGGGTATCCTCAGTGTATTTTTCACCGACGAAACACAATCTTTACACAATACAGACATTAACTTCACAATAAATTAAACAATAACAAAAAATTATAAAGAATCTTGCCAAATAAATAAAATACAACACTCAGAAAGCATTGTGACTGCGAGCAAATTATTGTTTCCTTTTTAATTTCTCTAAAGAATAACGGCGCTATATCGATATTGCTCTCTTCCCATCTTTTCTTCTATATTTCACTGTTTTCCATTGATATTTTACTGTGTTTTATGCTCAATTGATTTTCAATAGCTAGTGAATCGAAATTTATTATTTCGAATCTGTTATATATAATGAAAGCAAAAATCGACTCCTTGTTCGAGAATCCTAGAGGTTTATTGTTTTGGATTTTTGACGGATATGAAAATTTTGCATTCTTGTAAAGTTATGTAAAAGTTTAAGTTTTCATCAAAAATATCAAGCCCCGCACAACAGCAATTTGAAACCACAATCACTACTTCTACTACTTGAAACCAAGTCGGTACACAAAAATAAAAGAACATTGATCATTAAGGCGAGGTTTTCCTGAGCACCGCAGGCATTCAACGCTTACCGCAGCGCCCGCAAGGACTAGCGGATACGTAATGAATTACGATGCGCGATGACACGCGCGCCAAAACTTGCGAAGTCTAGATAGTAGTTACAGAGTAGAGCAAAGCAGTAAATCAACTTGAATTGATTACTATAGGCACGTTTGTATGTATATTTTTTTTGTTGCGGTATTATTTTGAAATCAAATGATGTCAAGGGCAATTTTGTTCAAAATGAAATACTTATGACGATTAACGTATTTATTTGGAAATATGGATTAATATAATGTAAAACTACCTTCGCATATATTGCATTATTTTTGAACATACAGAATAATTTAGTTGGAAATATGATGTTTACAATCTTAAAATGTTACAATGTTAAAAAGTAAAAAAAAATCAGGACCTTTGGACCATTAGATAAATGCCGTTTGTATTCGACTATCATTATATTAAGTTGGTGATATGTTCGTATCGCAAATAATTTTGGTATTACGTTTGAATGGAGAAATTACTTGGCGCCGGAACCTTAATCAAATAGAAGCTAATGAAAGCTTATATTATTTTTTCTCTAAAAAGTAACGGATATCATCAGTAGAATTGTTTTCATTAAGTACATTATAGTCACATACTCCTCAATTTTAGGATTATTCAAATGAACAAGTTGTAAAGTAATTAACGGAGACACCTTACGCCCTTCCGTATGCTCTATTCACCTATAATACAAATGTTGATTTTGATTAGCTCGTAATAATTACCACTAAATACTTTTTTTAATTAAATAAAAAAGTGGAGTAAATGACTCACTCGTTATCCCCTGAATCATTAGTCGATATATGCGCACTGCGCTTGGCCTGCAGCTGCATTGCTCTAAAATATAAAAAATCTAGGTAATTTTAAAGCGTGGAGGTGAATTAGGGGTCACGGCAGTTAATAACTAATATTTTTGTAGGAAATGATCATACTGTGTACACTTCCACACTATGACCACTACCTATTTCACATTTGGAGACAGTAAACCATTATAATAAGTGCGTTCACGGTGGCTTTATGAACTCTGACATAGGGTCTAAATTTAACTGTCTTAAATATTTGATGCGGTTGGTAAATCCGCTAGAAAAATAAACCATTATATTATATTCTGTGGTTATAGTCTAGGAGCCACTGAAACATCCCACCCGTTCTCCACAAAGCTAGATTTTTTAAAATTGGATTATTGAAAAGTAACGTTGTAGCAGGCATCTATGTGGTTGCATTATCATTCCTCAAAACGGAGACAAAGTTATTTTGTTTTTGCTCTCACAGTATGACTATAATTTTAAATTCTAACTTTGTGGAAAACAGGTAAGTCGGATGGTTCAGTAGCTCTCCTACTATTAGTAAAGAGAAATAAATATACAAAGGAGGTTTTAATAATTTTTCCAATGCATCCTTACCTTTTTTGTTTATTCAGCCTTCGAAGAGCCAGCGATGACAACTTCTTACTTTTTCTGCCCATTTGTTTACAAAATTATAACCTTATAAAATGAACAATATTACAAGTATTTTGAAAATTAATATATATACAGGTATTATTATTTAAAATAAATGTTTGTCTCTGTCAGTAATAGAACTAAGCGTGGTGGTGGGTTTGCAAAAAAATTGACGTACATCCGACCTCCGACACGGTCCAAGACCGACTAAATGCCACGGGTCGAGTGTATGAAAAGATGAAATCACCTAATTCTGGACTTACTGGTATGGTTTCTCATCCTTTTACAATAATACTGCTAAATTCTATCTAATTTTTTATGCTCTTTAAGATGGTATAAGTTTTATTATTCAAAGCCTAGTATAACTCAAATAAAATGGTATCCAAACCATGAGTTGGACCTGTTTTTGCGATTTAATTGAATGCAGTAAAGTGCAAGCAATCGTGTATCGAAGAGCAGAAACCTGTAGACCGAAGACTGAAATATGTACTATGTTTTTTTCAAAATTTAAATCCTGTTTATTAAGGAATAATACACAATACAAAATGACGGTTTTGCGTCTCACATCGCCTTAAGGGTAGGTTAAAAGTTGCATTTCCTACAAAGAAGCCCGCAAGACTGCGCACAGCAATCATTAATGTGCATCAGTCGAGGATCTTAGCTCGCGAACCGACTTTGTTTTTATTCTGTTTATTTTTCATTTGTACCACAATAAGAAACTTAAGCACACGTACACTTAGAAGTGTAGATGTGGGGCTTATTAATAGTTTTGTTTAAAGAAAGCGTAGTAGTAGGTTGATCATTAAACATTTTCGATCTGTATTCACCTTCTTTTGTTTCGATTCTGGGACTTTTAAGCCTTTGTCAAACAGACAGGCGTGACGAATACGAATCGTGACGTTTTTATTTGTAATGTATGGAATTGTTTGAATCCAGTCAGATAGAAAAGCAAAAGCGATCCAATAGCGTGACAGAACTGTCGGACTGACGTCTCGCTTCGGTTCGGTATCGCTTCGGAAACGCTTCGCTTTCGCCTGTCTATTTGACAAAGGCATTGCAGTGGCTTGTGGCAGAATGTTCCCCGAAGTATTTAGATGTGGGAGTTTTAAAAGTGGTAATGGCCACAACATAAAATGTCTACATGAAATGTATAATGTAAAGTTATTATATTTATTAATACGCAATAACGCCTGTGTTGCGTTTTCGTAAAAAAATTTTTTCAGGAACAATAGTTCAAAAACAAAGAAATGAAAGATTCAGCTTCAAAAACGAGTGGTTGCGATAGCCTAATTGGTAAGGCGTCTGGAGTATTATCCAGAAGACGCAGGTTCGAGTCCAGCTGAAGTCTTCTTTGTCTAAAAAAAATGTGTGTATTCATAATAAATGAGCTCATCAAGTAAAAAAAAACCATTTACTTAGGATTACTTAACCCTTAATAACAGTAAACTCTTTAATCTTTTTCTATGGCTCTGTCCATATTCGATACCAAAACAAAACATTTTAGAATTACACATGCAGGCCATTATAAATGAATGGACATGTTAAGTATAACTACGAGTATCGCAAGGGTCGAGAACAATGGCTGGCCTTCCTACGGAACCTTTGTCCTGCTGACCCTCACGATAACATCGCACTACCAGCCAATCTAATTTAATGTTAACTGCTTTTACGATATACGGATACATGTTTAAAATTGGTATATAGTATACTAAAACCTGTAAAGTAAAATCATGCAAATGGTAGAGTAGATAATACTTATGTATCAAATCATTACATGGGTTGTAATCAGTACGAAGCTAAGGGAATTTCATTGGTCGCGGGACTAACGAATACCTTGACCCCGGAACGTAAAAGGCTATTGAAAGACACCGTCGATTTTAGTCAGTACAAGTCTGATAGTCCCTCCTGCCCTGCTCGGGGTTGGAGGACTCATTTGATGATGATAATTTTACAACTTAAAAAAAGAGTGATATTTTTAATTCCTTTGATTTACATATAAAATACCTACAGTAATTAAAATGATGTATGTGAATAAAATAGCAAGTAGAATGAATAAAATATGAAAGCTTTATTAATTAGGTACTATAGATTAACTCGTATTATGCCAAAAACGAGAATATTTTTGTCATAAAAATCACATCAAGGAAAAAGGTTTTAACGTACATAATGTTACCATATAAATGGCCACGCTAGCTACAATGATTTAAATTTAGAATGAACGTACGTATTCATTCGTATTTCAAATGGACATTATCTACAGATTAAAATTGGATACGCATTTTACCAATTAAATTAAATCCAGATTTTAATAATGCGTTTTGTTAATTGGTAAATAATACTCGCGTCTGCTTCTCAAATATTCCACGAAGCGAACACAATAGGAATATTGCGTGAAATTGTTGGAAGTGCTCACAATATTTTGATTTGGTTTTAATTCGACTGGAAACAATTGCAAAATATTTAAATTAAACATTCAGTTCATACAGGGTACGAAATGAGTCGTAACAACCACTGTAAACAGAACCGTTTTTACATTTGATCCTGAAATTTAAATTGTAGCTTTGTTCCCTGGGACCTTACTAACACAGTCCTGCCTTATTACTAGGAATGTTCCGATTATCCCAAGTTTACGAGATGCTGTCAAAATTTCCGACACCCGGCCTTGACGTCCGCGTGACATCTGACACAAACGAGTTCTCTGTGAAATACTGCTTCCATTTGTATCTAAATCGGAACCCACGTTAATACTGATCAATCAAACCTAGATATTCGTCACAATAAAACAGTGACAAGTTGTTAACTCACGAACCAGGCTTTAATAAACGTAATTTTCCTTAAATAACATCCTTTCGAAAAAACATCTGACTGCATATTCCCCGCTATTCCATTTTCCAGCATAGAAAGAGTCGTCTTACAATAATACACCGAATGACAATGAAAGGTATATCGGCGAAAAATAGGTTAGCGAAAAACGTTAGGGTTGACAAAAAATATTCAAATAGGGTACATAATACGGGAACAATGGTGAATCGATTGTACCACACGCCGTTGCTTAACCTGCCCTTATAAATAATTCATAATATAAATATCTGTATGCCAATAAAACTATGTTATTATAATTTAGATGGGGTTTCGATCGAGAATTTGTAACGTTTTTGTATCGTTTTTGTTATTTGTGTTTTGGTTTTCCGGATGTAGTGAAAATTAAACGAACAGTTTATTTTGTTCGAAATCTATTTTTTTTTCTATCCAAGATTAGAGTACTAAATTTTTTGTAAAATAAAACAACAAAATGATAAAATACTTTTGTTAAAAAAATATGTTTATAATAGTTTTAGACTAGTGTAATTTTTGTTCATGGTAACATAATTTACTGTTTGTTATTATATCCATAATTTGTAAAGCTAATTTATGGAATAATTTATGATTTATTTTAAAAGAGTTAAAACATTTTTGTTGAGACAATATCGATGCAAAAGGATTACTTCGATCTTAATATGTATTTTTCACACTACCCTCATTGCGTTTGATTTTTTCGATGTTGAGCTAATTGTGAATTTTAGATCCAACAGTCAGACGGGCTTGAGCCTCGGCGTCGAGCAGGTCGAATCAATCCTTGATAGTCGCGAATAAAAGTATTTGAGCCTTAAGAAGTGTAAAATTATTGTTTATAAAAGTGAAATAAATACGTAATAATAATGATTGTAGCCGGTAGCTTGGACCCTGTTCCCGATACCGGTGGGCCACTGTTATTTATATTTTTAAATGATTTTTATTTTTGTTTTTTTTTTTTAATTTTTAAAAATGTAAAATAATATGTTGAAAAATGAATAAACGATTGTAGACTTATTTAGTCAGCGATCTAACACTTTGAAACGTGCAACGAAATTATAGAAATCCGAGTCTGATAAATACATACCTATAGTAAGCCAGTATGCTGGGTTATATCTTATTCCTTCTCATATAAAAGATATCTTTGTCCCACAACTCAGTCAGATGATGCATGGCCCCAACAATAGGAACGTTACTGGAACCCCCAAACAACTGGCTGATTATTTTTCTTATGTATCAAGTCTATTTAAAGGTTATTTATTGTTTTAAAAAATAGCCAACATTTACGAATTACCTTAAATCCTACTACACGTGCCATCCAACACAAGTAGCCTCAATAGCTTGCCCAAGAGGAACATAAAAATAAAAACAGGATAAGGAGACGAAAAGACCTACTAATTAGATGAGAAACAAACGCAAGATTAGGGTCAACACTCGCCCGGGGAGTACTCGCCATTGTCGGAGGCACAACCTCCATTTTAATATAATTATTATATTATATTAACTACAGCTTACTGCCACTGCCCGAGGTTACTTGCCCGTTTTGATGTTAGTGGCGCTACAATGGAAGAGAAAAGACATCGTTGTCTGCTATGTGTGTGGTGAATGGACAATGTATCTTATGTTTATACAAACAGGTAATAATTCTCAATGAATATAGTTCTACTTTCTTATTGCCATCTCGGAAAGTGGATTATATATGTTTAGTTCCACGAAGTCCCATGTGTATTCTTTAAATCGAAACACTGCAGAATAGCTAGGTGACAGAAAGAAGTATGGTTGTAGTACTTTCCCGGACAATATTTCTTGCCAGAAAATGGGTCAGTGCCTTACTTTATACACTTAGACGTTTGCTTCTTAGATTTACAGAGTGTTTTTGTTCCAGGTATGCAACAAGATCTTCGGCAACGCGTCGGCGTTGGCGAAACACAAACTAACGCACAGCGATGAACGCAAGTACGTCTGCATCACGTGCGCGAAGGCGTTCAAGAGACAGGATCATCTGTAAGTTCATCTATTGATTGTGTCTGTTCTTTTTTTGATGTCCACCCATTGGACTTTATTCTACAGAACATAACATTCTACCTGAAAAGGGTTAGAAGATGTGTGCATCATTTATACAGTAGGTATAGTAAAATTTCGCCGGTTATTTTCTATCTAAACTGGTATATGTTTTGATGATAAAAACAGTTAGATTGAATCGAAACGCAATTGAGTTCTTTTTGTAATTTGAAGAGAGTCCAAAAATACGTCTCACGTCCATTCAAACCTACTCGTATTTCTCCAGGAAACCCGATCACCTTTCAATTTCATAATAAAAATTAAATTCGCAGACGCAATCTTCAATCTAGTTCGCAAACCCGTGGGAATAGTTATCGTACGCTAACTAGTTTGAACAAACAAGCTAACTAGTTTAAAGATCAAAGCAGTCATTTAGTCGCCGGGACACATGTCGGGCAAGGTGGTGCTTTAATAGCCGCAGCTTAGCCGCATGAATATTAATGAGCAATGAGATGTAGTCACGAGCAATAGTATGTATACACAAAGCAGTATTCAATAGCGATGTTCTGTTACCATGTTGATTAAACTTTTGCCTTTTCATTAGACTTCTATTTTGGAAGCCATACTATTACGAAATAGGTCTTATTTCAAAGTGGAAACCAGTATTTTACGAGTAAATTGCGTTTGAATTTTGTTTAGTGTATGTATACATGTTATTCACTCATGAACATAATGTACCAGCCCGGGAATATAGTAGAAAAAGATTGGCTTAGAATATCCTTTTCTCATGTGTGTCAAAATCATTTAAGAATTTATTAATCTCTTCAAACTAGCTAAATAAACAATATTTCTGCTAAACTTTGAAATAAATCAGACATTGAGAAAGTTTTATGTAAAAAAAGGAAGTAGCTTATAACTATCAGGATCCCATTTATCCCTGTACCAAAACGCTATATAACGCGATTTTAAAGTACCAGGCACAAATTTCTATAATAAAATAAAACAAAATGCAAGATTATAGCTACCAGGTTATAAATATTAATAAAAATACTTTATTTTAGTAAATATTTTTTACGCATCACAAATCGTAGATCTATAAAGAAAAATGTCAGTCTACCCGCATGTCTCTATGACGGACAGTCTATTTCCAAAAAAATACGATGATTACCATGATTTACTGTGTCAAATTAAACCTTGTATGTAGGTACTTAGCATTTAATTGCGACCTAGTTTAACTAATATAATGGTATCTGGCCTTTCATTGTCGAATGGCGAGGTTTTATTAGACTCATTCAGCGTTATGGACTATTGTGGTGAATATTTTAATAATGTCATTTACTTAATTACTTTATACTACATATGACTATATGTACTTATATGTGGACCCTGAACACATCTGTGAACGGCCGGTAACTCGAAATTGAAAATTAATTTTGCACCAGCCAGTAATGAGGGTCAGCTTTTGAGGTAGGTAGATGCTGTGGATTCTTGATCGCATCTAACTGGATCTTAATTGGTCATACAGATTGTGTATTTAAGTAAAAAAAAGGCGTGTATCTAGTTAGTAAGAAATATATGTGTAGTATTTTGTAAATAAATAAGATGCGTAATCATTTGTAAAGGCCTTAACCCACCCGGGTCGACGGCGCGTTGTGTTCCACGCGCGCCTCAAGGAGTGTCAGCAAATTGACGGGGCCTGTAGAGGGCCAGAGCCTGCCGGGGTCGCGGGACTTACCCATCACCGTAACCCCGGTACGTAAAGGGCTCGTGAAGGACACCGTGGATTTTAGTCAGTACAAGTCTGACAGTCCCTCTCGCCCTGCCCTAGGTGGGAGGACTCATTTGATGATTTTACCACGCAAAAAAAAAGGCCTTAACCCACAAAGAATTACAAATATTTTTTATTTAAGGCGTTTACCCACAAAGCGCGATCCGTCCTTAGGCCTTAAATAAAAAATACTCGTAATTCCTTGTTAATAAAAATATTTGTATGAGTAATACTTTATAAAAAATACTTGTTAAAATGATATTATTTTTTAAAAACATCTTTTAAAAAATAATATCATTTCATCCTTTCGAGTATGGCCACGGCACATTAAAAATACATCTATAAATCGACACCCACAATATTCATTTACGAAAATGTGTCCTACTGGGTACGGAATTTAGTGCTTGGGACAAAATCGGTTCCTATCTATTACGGGATAAGATCTGGAGTTAGCCATCCCAATTTCCGCCCGGACACATTTCTGTTATCCTATTTAAGGATATGTGAAGGGAAAAGGTATTTCTGATGTTTCATAATGGTTTTGAGCGGCTCCGATAAACGTACAATGTTGTTTTATTAGCCCTAGGTGTGTATAGATTCTTCCATCAAATAACTAAATTCTCCAATACTGGTATTAATTTCAAGGGAGTTTCTTTCGAAATAAACGTAAAATACGTTACTCTTAACTTTATCACTGTCTTTATATTCTATTGACGCTCATATCTTGTTGCAGCAACGGACACATGCTAACACATCGCAACAAGAAGCCTTATGAGTGCAAAGCGGACGGGTGCGGCAAGTCATACTGCGACGCGAGGTCGTTGCGACGACACACTGAGAACCACCACCAACCACCCGCATCAGAAACAAGTGAGTATGATACGGTAACAGTTGCAAGCAATAGAAGTTTGAAATTAAAATGGACTTTTAAAAATATAATAATCACACAAGTTCACAAATATGATCAAATCCATACAATTATTTTTTAACGTAAATAAAAATGTTTTTGTGAATGTTTTTTTGTACTTGTTATTTTGCGTAGTAATACGATTAATAAATAATTGACAAGTAACGAAGAAAATAGCATGCAATTCTTAGTAGTTGTATTTTACTATTCTTATTACGAGTAACAGACAGTTTATGAAAAAAATATCAAAGAGATACTAGATGTTACATATTGTATGGAATATTTTAATTTTCAAAAAAGATATTTCTGATATAGCTCGTCTCGTCCTGAAATCCTTAAATTTAGTTTGTAGTCAAGGTTTAAATCTCAGAGCAACGTCGCTATCAACTTATTCACGTTCAGTCTGTAATCTTGAGAGATGTAGGTTCTACGCGAACATGCTGTCAATCCCATGTTGCACGTTCAATCTGGAGGCTTGTCGGCTTCGTTCGCTGTCTATAGTCACCTCCCAAATTGCAGCAGAATGTTCTACGACCGTGTGATTTAAATCTTACTTGAGTGTGGGAAAGAGATGGGTCTAGATGGCCTATGGAGCTCCATCTCCTTCAGTGACGTAAGATTCTGTTTGATAGACTATAAAAAAAGAAAAAAAAAACACGGTCTAATAAACTACACATGTTTCATCAGTAACTTATTTAAGACCTCAAATAAAATAAGCAATTAATAATACTCATCTGCTACTTTCTCTAGGCATCGTAAATCTGTGAGGGTCGGTCCTAATCTCAATAAGTACCAATTTTTAATCGATCCCTACGAGAAGGCTCTTCAATTTGTTTAAATCCCTCTCTTGAATCCCTGATTAGTTTTCGAATACGGGTTTTGGTTACGGCTTGATTGGATAAATCATATAGGGTATAGAATTAGTTCAGCTTAAGCTAACTAGCTTTCTGAAAGTTATTTTTTGATCGCATTATGGTGCTGATAAATTTGATCGTTCACTTGTAATAAGGATCGTTGCGAATGTTACATTACAGATAAACAAACGATAGTGTTTAAGCGAGCTTTGTAACGAGAGTTTTGAAAGATCGTGAAAATGTTCGTAGCGCTGTTTGGCTCTAAACTTGACTCAGTTCGTTGTTAAGTGCGATAAAATTACAAACGGCAATGCTCGATGTTCTGTTACAACTGAAGTCTATCAGCACCTTTTTATAATCATAGCAACGATTCCGATTTTGCAAACTTTTAGGTATAATTTCTAGTGGATACTCATCGATCATAGACCTACAAAAAAAGCACGACCAGAACAAAATATTGTCTTTTAACTACGACAGAATTGTTGAACGAAATACTACGAACTCCATATCATGTAACATGTTCCTCCATACATCGTCTATCCACGATATCAGTATGTACGCATGTCTGTTCTTGTAACTAGTTCAAAACCCGAGGCGAATATAAATGGGGTCTGCGGCGAATTGAAACAGACTCAATACCTCCATAAGCCCGAGCGTTCGTCTCCTTTCTTTGTTCCCTTGGAAGCGAAACTTGTAATTAATTGTTGTAGTCTTATAGTAAGCTTTTGTATTATTTTGTGGGAAATTAAATAAGTAACGAGACAATAGTAGAAGTTTCACAATTAGGAACGTACTGAAGTAAAGAAAAGCTTTTTTTGTCAACAAATGGTTTTTTTGTTTTTTATCGTGGTAAAATCATCAAATGAGTCTTCCAACCCAGGCCAGAGCGGTAGGGACTGTCAGATTCGTACTGACTAAAATCCATGGTGTCCTTCAATAGCCCTTTACGTTCCGTGGTCACGGTAATTCGTGAGTCCCGCGACCCCTCATTTTCCTGACACTCTTCCGAGGCGCGCGTGGAACACAACGCGCCGTCGATCATCAAATGGTACTCTACCCAGAGCGGGACGGAACTGTCAGACTCGAACTAACTAAAATCCACGGTATCCGTCATTAACTCTTTACGTTTCAAGGTCTCGGTTACCTCATAAGACAGTCACGCGACTCCGGCAGGGTTAGGAAAGACCTGAAGTAAAGAAAAGTCGTTTTGTCGTAAAGTGGGGAGAGTGTGAAACGGTTGGTGCAGTATTACGGGCCATAAAAGGTTATTACCCACTAGAACTGCAGCAACGATAGTTTCCAGTGAAAGTGTCACTACAGCGCTGTGCTGTGGCAAATATTCACGCAAATAAAATATTCACAGCAGTGTACTGCAAACCTGACTTTACTAGAGCGTTGAAACCAGCAATTTTATACATATAATCAAAAACTGTGCTGTATCTGTCCATGTTTTTGATGATATTGTCGTGAATAATACAACCATTTAAAATTCATACGACAAAAAACATCAACGAATCATTTGAAATGCGCGTGTAAAAAAATACAAACGCGAATTTAATACCGAAAGTAGACTAGTTGTAGTAGTAGAATTTACTCCGCAGTAAATGTTGTAAATGCGATCAGTACATAGAGGGTTAGAGCTTGTTGCATTAAAGTGAACTTTATAAACCTAATGGTTGATATCAAAATTAAATGATTACTAAAAAATATTATATGTTTTCTTCTCTCTCCCGCAGGTTCAGCAAGTACGCCAACCACCAGCGTCATCACGATCGTGGAACGCGAGGTGACCGTGAATGCTACCGCGACCGCAAATGCGAACAATACCCATGCTCAGCGGATCGCGTCCCCAATCTCTCCTGCGGCACGTACTCAGCCCCCACATTCTGATGTAAGTTTACCGGCAAGGCAGCAACTGATTATTAAAATACAACCTTAATTCAGTCAGATGTGGGTAGTTATTTGCACAAAAGAAACCCACACGTTATTAAAGTCAAGATATAAGTGACATTACGTCGGCAGTTAATTTTAATATTTATTGTCATGACGAAAGTTATAATTCGTATAGACATGGATGGCGCAGTGGTTTTGAAATTGACTGTTCTGCTGTGTGGCGCGGATTTGATTCCTGCACGAAAAAACATAATTGTAGGCAGTAATTTTTTCGGCTCTGATTATTTTTGAACAAAAATTAAAATGCTTGTAAATGCACCCACGACACAGCAAAAAGCCAAATGTGGAGCAACATTAGTGAAACAAAACATTTTATCATTCAAAAATGAAATAATACAACATCGAGATGAAACACACTGTGAAAAAAACTTCGAGCGAAAAGTTTACCCCATGACACCCACACATAAGTTCACCCCATATTCCGTGAAAAAAACTTTCAGATTTCATTAAATTATTTCTTCAAGATTTTCTTGGGAGTTCTTAGAAATTATGGATTCTCTTCAGCAGAGTTCTCTACGGCTACGAAGAAAAGTTACTTCTACATAGGTACAAGCCAAAGGTCACTAAGACGCCAGTACAAATGCTGCAACATTAACTACACCTGTTTACTAAGAAACCTAATAAAACATACCTTCACAATTTAAACTTTAAGTTAACCGCTGTAGTTTATATTTTTACTTGAAAGTTTGACTTTACAACCCTCGCGTATAACTCACCTTCTTAGGGTCAATTCATACCGAGACGCGACGCTGCGCGTACATTTCAATAGAGCGACTCAAAAATTAACTTTATTTACTACACAAAAAGATGCACATTTCACCGATGGCTCGACTCAACGTGGCGCCTCGCACCTTTTAATAGCGACGCAAAGCCTGACTTTATTTACTAGGTACACGATTTTTTTTTTTTTTATCGTGGTAGAATCATCAAATGAGTCCTCCCACCCAGGGCAGGGCGGGAGGGACTGTCAGACTTGTACTAACTAAAATCCACGGTGTCCTTCAATAGCCCTTTACGTACCGGGGTTACGGTAATCCCTTGGTCCCGCGACCCCGACTAGGTACACGATAAGATACACATTTCCAGAATCGTCGCGTGACGTTGCATCGCGTAGCGTCTCTGTGTAAACTGACCCTTGATATTGTATTTTCGCACGGAACAAATATTTGTATGATCTGCAAGTAGTTGTTCCGGGTCTGGGTGTTTGTGTATTTGAGTTTCTATGTTTGTAAATGCACCCACGATACAGGAGAAATTCCTATGGGGCAAAGTTTAAAAAAAAAATCAATGAAATAAAACTGGTTACAAAAATTGACGGAACCACAAAAACATACCTAACCCTAATTCGCTAATTTCCCATCAGTAAGTTCATACGCAGCTTTTAGTCCGTCATTAATCTAGCTTTTTATACTTAGCCATGTCTGGCGGCTTTCCAACTGGCCATCCGTGTAAAACTCGGCCACCAGCCCTTATTAATTAACCAATTAGCCCCAAAATCCACGTTGTGTGTGCTCTTTTAATTTCCCACCATTAAAGGTTGCCACAAAAAATGTCCACCAATATGGAGGGTGTTTATCTATACTCGTGTTCTGTTAAATCAAGTGGAAATGTAAGGGTTGAGTTTGATGTTTTTGTTTGATATTTGTGATGATAAATATATATTGACAGATGTTCGATTGGGTGTGAATTGTAATAACGTTCTCAGTAAAATTACATTCAAAGCAATAAACAAGTTCCGGGTTATTATTAACTTTAATGACAATCTAATTAAAAAGACACGCTTTTATTCTTGGAATAGTTGGTGCAAAAGTTGTTACAATGGTTTAATTAAGGACATGTTCACCGCAAAATCGTCTCTAAGACTGATTATGACGTCACTAAAACGAATAAGTTATTGCAATGGTGTAATTCAAGTGGCCTACCATGTCTTAAAGCGAGAATAATTCCAGACTGGGAACGAGATGACGCTAGACGACTTGTATAGCTCTGTCTTTTTCCCACAGTGGAATAACACTGGCGCACCCAGACATTTCCACTGCAAAATCATCGAGAACACAACGGAACGGCGAATTATGTGAATCACTAAAAAATAGAAAACTTATTCCGACGCCCTAGTTATATCTTCCAGGTAGTTCACTATACTAGCCTACCAATCAATGACAAACAAGCTTAGTTCCAATACAGAGTTATAACTCATTCAACAAAACATAGTTGAGCGTCATTCCAAGCGGCGCGCGGTGACAAAACACTGCAACTTTGAACAACAACAGCACTTCATCAGGACGTAAGTTGAGGCTTCAACATTGAAACTTCTCCAATACACTAAATTGTTACAACTACACTCCACCTAGTTCTTATGCCTCAAGGAGGAACTTCTTTCTTTGTCTGATTTTAAGTGCGATTAAAGATCATGCTGTTTCTTATTCATTACTTAAATTACGTAAAGTTATTATAAGTGTAATGAGTTCTTTTATGTTGTCTAAGGTGAGTATAAGGCGCTGGACACACAGAAAAGATGTCCTTTTTATACAAAATGTATAAAAGCGTCGCGTCGCAAAACATACAGAAGAGTCGGGTAGCTTATACGTCTGCGCCTGTCCGCAACGCGTCCTCGTCTTACGTCTCTTCTGTCTGGCCTGCACTTATAAGAAGTTTTTATATGCCAATAAAGTATTCTCAAATCATCAATTATAACTAATATTATATAAATGCTTTCGAGTTCGGTTAGAACCGGACACAGTCAGGGTTTTTAGCCGCGTGTCCGGTCAAGTTAGACCGTGACCGGACTGTCCGGCTTTTTTTAGATTTTTAGCAAGCAAGCGGACTAGCACTAGCCGAGCTCGCTTGCGCCGTTGCACGGCGAGGAGAACCTCGTTTAATAGAACCGAACCTTGCTTTAGTTTTAAAATATTGGTCGTTTTGTAGTAGGACTAAAAAATTAAAGATGTCCGGTCTTAGCACCAAAATGTTCGGCTAAACTAATTTGTCTGTCCTGTCCCGGTTTTCTATTTTAAGACGTGGCAATTCTACTTACAAAGATACTCAAGTCTACGTTATACATTTAACCAACAACTTTCTTTTTTCTTGTATGTAAATGAAAATTCTTTTTGCAGTCAAGCAATGGATCGGAGAAGTCGGTGGCGACTTCAAGCAGCATCACGAGTGACTCGAGCCCCCCCTGCACCCCGCCCGCACCGCCCACTCCCCCCACGCCTAAGCCCAGGCCCAAGAGCAGTAGCAAGCCCAAGTCTTGTACGGTAAGATACCAAAGTTTTTGTTTCTTTAGAGTATGAATGAGACAAGGTATCCCTCGTATTATTGCCGTTTCACTCTGATCTAACCACGACTAAACGGTAACCAAATACGGGTAATTATATTAATTTTAAATTGCACTAAATATATTTGTTTTCTTTATTAGTCTACGAGTATTAGTCTGAGATCTATGAAAACATTTCTTGAACACATTCAGGCATAAAGAGAGAAAATAATAAATCAATTGCAATTGCTTAAAGTGTTTTGTAAAAATCATGAGCTAGGTCACATTCATACTTCAAGAGTTTCTTTCTCTGTGATAAGTAAAGTCTTTTTTTTTTTTTTTTTTGCGTGGTAAAATCATCAAATGAGTCCTCCCACCCAGGGCAGGGCGGGAGGGACTGTCAGACTTGTACTGACTAAAATCCACGGTGTCCTTCACTAGCCCTTTACGTACCGGGGTCACGGTAATCCCTTGGTCCCGCGACCCCGGCAGGCTTTGGCCCTCTACAGGCCCCGTCACTATGCTGACACTCTTTGAGGCGCGCGTGGAACACAACGCGCCGTCGACCCGGGCATGGTCCATGGTCGGACAGCGAGTCGCCCATTACTCGCCGCCCGCATGCCCGCGCCTACGGTGGCCGGAGATCGTCTCGCGACGTCCGACGCCGTGGGCGTCTACCACTGCGGCTGGGGTGGAGGGAGGACGCTGTCCTCTCCCTCAGGCGGCCCGCCTCCTCCTTCACGAGCATGACTGCTTCGCAGAAGGAGGCGACCGCTTCCCACTCCGTCTCGCCCCGCAGCATGGCCTCGACCAATGCCGGGCGCGAGAGGTCTCCGCCTATCGCCGTCGTGAGGACACGGCGGTGCTCTGCCCAAGCGGGGCAGTCCTGCACCGTATGCTCCACCGTGTCCTCCGGACGATCCTCGCAGTGGTGACACCCAGGCGTTACTTCCCTCCCTATCAGACACAGGAACCTCCCGAAACTTCCGTGTCCGGTGAGGACCTGCGTCATGCGGTAGGTAAGGACGCCGTGACGCCTATCCAGCCACTCCTCAAAGAGGGGTCTTACCGCCGCGATTGCGGCGTGCCCGGATAAGTAAAGTCTACAAGAAAAAACGGTAAAGACCAGCAGAGCGAGCAGAAGCAAGCACAAGACTTGTTCTGTACGATAACAAACTTTTTTCTACCTATTTACGTCGAAGAAGGGAGAAAAATACAGAGCTTAAACAACACTAAGAATCCTCTTTGTTAATTAGTAGGATTGTAATTTGTTTCTTCGAGTGCCGTCGTCATCTTCAAAACATCTCAAGCGTTAATTTTTTCTCATTACCAACTCGTGGTTCATTAGCATTTTATTTTAAAAGGACTTTTAATATCTTATTTGTTTTATACCTCTCCAAGCATTAAACTGAAGTAATTACTTAAAGTGTACTACATAGGCAACAGAAGCTTATTTATTAACTACACGAACCGTAGCAAAAGACCACTAAAGTGCTAGAACAAAAAGACCAATTCCCGAAGAAGAATAGTTACTGGTCTACCTAAACTCAAAATAATTCTCATCCAAAATTGACCGTAACTAACAGGGCACGCCAAACAATAACACATCTGAGTGAAAACAAAACATGCTACGGCGTAGCGTGTAACAATACTGCTACGCTTCGTAGCCACCGCAAACTTCTACAGTTTCGTAGCGGACGCAGCAGTAAATCCTATGTAGGACTTGTACAACAATTCAGCCCACGTTGTAGATTGTGTATCGTTAAGTAACCACCGCACACATTTATCTAAGTACACACACATATGTTATAGTATATGTGTACTTATAAGTCTCGGGTAAACCATTTATAACTTGGTCGAAGACATTGCATTGTTGTACAGCGTCTAGTTCGCCAACAAGATTAAATCAGTTGGATAAAGTTTTGACATTTTATTGGTATGTTGACAGATTTTAAACGCGAAAGGAATTTTTAAATTCTTATAAATATATCGGCCGTATTAGAATACAGCTACATTAAGCATGGTGACAGTATCAATAAGATGCAAATATAATTGGTCCATCAATTAAAGTTTCGAAGAACAATAGATACATGTTTTTTTCTTTTGTTATATCAATGTATATTACAAAGACAAAACGCATCGTAAACTACGTCAGAATCCAATAAAAAATATACTACGTTATTGGCAATTTGAAAACCGTCGTGTCTTCGTAATTTTTGTATTTATTTACAAAAGATACGGGTAATTTTTTGGTACTCGAACTAATGTATTAACTATATTTTTTCAGTCAACATGAACAATCGCCAAGTTTTTATTCATTTCAATTCAATATCGTCACTCAATACAAGAAAATTGGACTACAAATTCATATTTAAATCGCATAAAACATATATTCAACTCGTAAACACAAAATTTTTACATTCTCGCCAGCATCAGAACCCATCGAACTTAGGTAAATACAATTACAAGATATTTTATTCAATACAACACCCGTCAAAACATTTTTCATTTCAAAACAGGAAAATAACAACCCATGTTATTAAAGCTTCGCTCAACAAAATTGTACCTACAAAGCTCGCCATAATTAACCGTTCAAACTTCAAAGCTGCAACTAGAACATAATTGAGTATTATTAAATGCGATCCGAGTAGAATTATTAATCCTAGTGAGTAATTCTATTATGAAAACAATGTAAGTGGACCGTGGGAAGTGGGGTGGATCGGATTCTTATGGTAATCGCGATACATCGCGGATCGGAGTGCGAATCGCCAGTGGGTTACATCGGCCATTCATCAGCCGTTGTAAGGGTTTTAATAATTCAGGTGTGGCCGCGAACTCGCAGAGCAACCCTTACTATGATTTAGGTGCGATATCTGCGATACGGATCGCAAGGAGTAATAATTTTAGACTTAAAATATTTTCTACGATAGAATAACTTGTCTGTTATCTTTTTACCCGGTTCCCAAAGAAGGGTTATATTTTTAATAAGACAACACATACGTTTACTACATACAGGCATTATCTTTTTTTGCCTTTAAATAATCTATATACAGTTAATTAATATCCTTTAGTAAAACATCCAACTTCAGAAACACACACAGTACAAACTCCATACAACATCGTAAAATCATTCTGATCTTTATAGTACTAAGGACCAAAGCCATTTAACCCACATCTAGCACCCCAATACGAATTCGACATTCATGTTTTCCATTGTGTCTCGTGGTAGAGGGTTTGCGAAACGGTCCCGCATACATCGCGCGTCCACCTGTTCTCGTCCCATAGACCGCTTCAAGGGCTCTAGTTAAAACCGGTTTTATCGCATTGTATCGAACTAGATTCGGTCGCATTTTGCACTGCTTCTGTATGGGGTGGTATTTGAATAGCATTTACGATGAGAACTTTCCAATGAGAAATGTCTTATTATTAGATGTTAGGGCTTATTAGGTTTTTTTTTTATTTGGATTAGCACCTGTTCTTTGGTATCTAATAAATGTTGAATACGTTATAGCAGTAAATGAGAATGAAAAGTTTTCAATGTATTGATGTTTAAAATATTTCTTGTTTTGTAGACTCATAAAAGTTTGCATAAACTCAAAATAATATTGGATAAATAATATCCATGAGGTATTTACAAATAAATTCGCACAGAGAAAATTTCGCCAATTTGCAGTGCATATAATACTCGTATGAATTGAAAGTATGATACCGGCACCGAACATTCCACAAAACGAATTAATCGAAACAAACATGTCGCACATAGCAAAAATAATTACACCGCACGATTAATTAAAACTACTCGAAACGAATTCAGTTTATTTAACCTGCGGAAAATCCACCTCTATACTACCAGTTTTTACACAAATACCAAAGTATAATTGCATAAATAATTAAAACTGTATTTGTCATACATCGGGGTTGACTTCTCGAAAATGGACTCTCAAAGCAGGGATTAGGGGTGTACTTTGTAATTTTCGTTTGTGGGTTTTGACAGCGTCAACGTGAAAAAGGTATTGCAGAGCAGTATGCGGCGGTGGAGTTTATTAAAAGCACTCACTTTGATCGGAACCCTGATTTGACGTCACTAGCAGGGGGCAATAAAGGCGGTCCCATAATTGCGAACGGTCCAGCGTACCCCACGGGCGTAAGTCCCTCATAACATTGACAAAGGCTTTCAGTGTAAAGGATGATTCACGCTACATCGGGCCGAGACCAGGCCATGCGCCGTCCGGATCCTACTTTTTGAACGAAGTGATTCATGCTTGCGGTCCGGGGCACGGACGAGGTACGGTTAAGCACTTCATACAAAAAGTACCTTGCCCCGTCCAGCGCCCGGACGGCGCACGGAGGTGTAGTGTGAATCCTCCTTTAAGCGGTTGTTTCACCACTTCGAATACCTGCGTATTTGCCGGCATTATTTAAATAGTTCATATGTGGTGGCTACCACTGAACGTCGTGGAGATTTTGATTGGAATGGACGCCGATTTAAACCATGGATACTATGATCGGCAAAATACATTCAAAGCGTGTGGTGTTGTAATGTGTATGATGTTAAATGTACTACTACTTAAATGTATACTACTAACAAATAAACTTTAAACTATTTACATATTTCTTTCATTTTAATTGCACGTGTGACAGTTGTTATACATTAAACTCATTAAGATTTTGTACACATATTTTCTAACAAAAAAATGTTAACATCGGTAAAAATAAGTGCATGCATTTTTTTTATTCCTTGTTTATTTTTAAAAACTTGCGGCTGAAAAACAACAGTTTACATTACATACCTAACTGTAAATTGAAACGGAAAACTTTCAAAGCTTTTTTGTATTGCATGAAATAGGTAGGTCGACAAAAACCCTTTTTGATGAATGAAATTCACACCAAACCGAACTCGCGCAGCATTAAATACAATACTGTAAATGTATGGATTCATTTTACAGCGTGTTTCACGGAAACAGAATGAGAATTCATTTGCTAAATATTTGTCACCACGTCACATATAAAATGAAATATTTTGAATCCTTTCGGGCAAATAAAACCTTTTTAATTCAAATATCTACAAATTCATAACAATAGATTTGGATTACAAATGTAATGTTTATTAGTCAAATTCTTAAGATTTGTTGTCATTTAGCCATGATTGAACATTGTTTCTGCGTAAGTTTATACTCCAGTTTCAGGTTGTTTGGAAATATTTTCCTCGCCTTTAACATTTAAAAAGAAACAGTGACTCACCGAACAAAAAACACGAAAACATCTCCGCAACTGCGCTTTAACTGTAACCCGACCGCGTCGGTTCACCACTTTCGCGGTTTACCACTTTTCAACTTGATTACAAACAAACTACGAGTACATATTTAATTCCAATCTTTATTTCCTTTAAATAAGTTCTACAATTCGTTGTATTATTTAATGTTTATAAAGCTTTCAATTTATGAGATCACGTAAGCATTTTCCGAGTACAACTCGATAGCCTCTCGAATTTCGTCTGGGATCGATTTGTGTTAATAACAATGGGTTTGCTGTGTCAGGAACATCGCCGGGGGCTTTAAGTTAGGTAGCAATCGGTAGGGAACATCGCCTGTAATTATAGGCCAGTTGCACACCGTTGTAATAGGACACGTTTGGTGGCTGACGTTGACGTCGGTGATCGGCTTTCATGTCATTGGAGCATTATCTATGTGTGTGGTTTATGATTGTTTCGACTGTTCAGCTTAATTGTATCATCTGTGTTTGATGGAGGATAACGTGGCTTTTGTTACGTGGTCTGGTCGAGACTGGTGGCACACTACAGGTATTATTTGAAATATTGTGTGGTTTGTGTATACAAATAGAATAATACTATTTTGTCTAACTTTTGAAAGATGTTATGTATCTCTCTACCAATAATACTTTAAAAATAAGTCCAGACAAAGTTACAAGTACGATTATACGGTCCACAAATTATCATTAAATTCCAAGTTACTAAACCCTATTTCTATTGACCGGGCACAATTCCAAACTTCAAGTCGCTACTGAGAATTCTGAAACCCCAATAACACTGCCTGACCTGGTAAAAGAAGTTGAGACGAAAGAAGCCTGGCTTGCGGCCAATGGCCTTCTCTAAACGTCAACTTCTCATCTAAACCTGCCTTAACATTTTAGAAACAAAAGCTGGAAAATTGTATTTCTTAGAGCATTGCTATTGTGTGAAATTGCATTGCAGTGTTAGCGGCAACACACAAAGAGCTGTTTGTTACGTAAACTCGATTAATATAGAGAGTCCATTGGGCCGTAAACAGCCAATCTAAAATTAAAACCGTTTGCGTTTAATTTTGTTGCAATCAAGGCTGCGTCGTTCAAAAAAGTTTTTGTTGTTTCATCTGTTCAAAATCAAAATCAAAATCAAATAATTTATTTCAAGTAGGCCATTTACAGGCACTTTTGAATTGTCAAGAGACAAAAGTAAAATAAAATAGTTTAAAAATAGTTACGGTGCTACAGTCCCAGTCACAAGACATAAAAACTTGTGAAAGTACTGTAGATGCCCATTCCAAAGCGTAGATCTCTATGGAGAAGAACGGGCAAGAAACTCCATGGACACTCTTTTTCAATCGCCAAAATTATAACAGAACCTTTGTTACATCATTCATCTTGAGATGGTACATTATGTGAGAACGATGTAGCAAGTAAAGTGTCCATAGGAAATTCATATAAAAAAAGACAATTCAATAAAATTATAAATAATTAAAATAAACCGCGGCTGTTAAGAGATGACCAGTCACGACTGACAGCGCCCGTTCACGAACATGACACATGCATCAGCATCACTCAGCTCAACCATTTTTTATTTTTTTTATTATTTATTTATTTTATTAGGTTCACCAACAACTAATTACACTGATACAAACACAAATAATACTTATAAATGAATAACATAACAGTGCATCAGTTACTTATAGGTAAACACCACATGCATACAACAATGAATTAGAAAAATAAGCTAACTTACTTAGTAATAAGCGCTTATATTGGGGATTTGACAAAAAGGTACAAACAAAAATTAATTATTTGATTTGATTTGAAATTTTGAGGTAACTCATAATTATTGGTAAAATCAATAATAAAATTAAGAATACCTATTTGAAATTTAGTACATTAGTAAAATCGATGAGACTATGCATACACTAAGTAATAAAATAAAAATAGTAAAACATAAATTCATAACATTAAGAGGGTGCAGTATTATAATATCGGAATGTACATATGGATAAAAATTTTGATAATACAGGTTTTAAATAAGGTGGAAATCAATTTTTAAATAGGTTGAATTAAATTAAATTAATTAATCGGTTGGTAAAAATAAAATAAAAACACAATTTAAGAAAAATTAAATTAAATCGATTGAATACAATTGTTAAGATTGGTAAACAGTAAAATTGATTGTATTAACTTAGTAAAATTGATAAAAATAGTTAAAGTAAAATTGACAATTTTTTTAAAACATTTGCAAGATTGACAGATTTGTAAGTGATTGACAGATTTGCATGTTTGTTAGACTAGGGGTTGCTTAATATGCGATTAATGATGGCTTTCTGTTTAGAAAGAGAGTCAAAGTGGAGATCAATAATATCACTGTAGCCATTTACTGCCCTACACATTCTTGCAAGGGGCGAATTAGATCCCAAAACAGTTCTTCTGAAAGGTGGACAAAGGGGTGTAATGGCACTACGTGGCATTCTGGAGGGTGCACGGAAATTGAAAAGGGCAAGCAGTTCGGGACTGTCGATTTTATGCTTGATAATTTTATAGGCAAACATCACATCTAATAAGTGTCTACGTTTATCCAGGGAAGTCATTTTAAAATACTCAAGTCTCTTATTGTAAGAACGTATTTTTTTGGCAATGCCATTGGAAAATGCAAGGTGCCAAGCAAACCGTTTCTGGACACGTTCTAGTCGTAATGAATGCGTTGAGTAGTGAGGACGCCAAACTTAATTTTGAAGGGAACTAAGTGATCCGACACACGCGCCACCATCAGCGAGACATTTGAGTGAGCATGACATAATCTCAACTGCCAGGGCCATTCAAGTCATTAAAAGACGTGGGTATCTACTCATTGAAAGCTATAAAGTACATGGTACTCACACAATGCTTCCGGTGAAACTATATAATACTAGAAAGATTGACTCTATACAACGCAACGATAGTTTACAATCTTCATCAGCTCCGACAATAGTACTAAATGATACCCTACGACTGTTGTAATAAAGATAAAAGACACACACAGAAAAAGAACGAATTAAAACTCATGTAAAATACAATAATAATACAGAGTTGTATGAGAGGTGTATGCTGTTGAGTCCCATAACCATGTCAGCTAGCTAATTATGTTAAAAGAACATGAACAATGTCTTGTGTTCAACACAGCGACCAACTATGCTTATCATCTAAATAATCTCTTACAGAATAATATGTTGTTCTGTTATCGTGATCTTTAAAGTTGAGCAGTTACCACGTTACGTCATGTTATTTTCGTTGCTACAACTTGTAAATTATCAAATGGGATGATAAAATCGGGATAAAAACTATCCTATGTGTTATCCTAAACTATCTGCGTGCCAACATCCAAATCCTTTCGTATTAATAACATTAGTAAGATAGTTGTCAGACAAACAGTTGAGACAACTGCCTATATCCTGCTGTTCCCTACAAGATTATCTTTTTTCATTACATTCGGAATTTCTATTTTGAATAGTATTTTTCATTAACTTCCATTTTCTTTGTAATATCAAAGCTTCCACTCGCGCCTCAAAGAGTGTCAGCAAAAATGACGAACCCCCTCTAGAGGGCCATAGCCTGCCGGGGTCGCGGAACATAAAGGGCTATTGGAGGACACCGTGGATTTTAGTCAGTACGAGACTGACAGTCCCACCCGCTCTGCGCTGGGTGGGAGGACTCATTTGATGATTTTACCACGCTAAAAAAAAAATATCAAAGCTCACCTTATGTTGAAGTAACGTCTTCGCCAAAACCTTATAAGAAATGTAGTCCAAAGTTATGTTGATATTCATGATATGATGATATTTTGTTTGAAAATGCAATCAAAGGACTTATTTTCGCTGGAAAATCATATCGAAAAAGCTCATTGACTGACCAACGTTCACCAATCCGAATGGAATCTTATAATGAACAATTCGAACACTTAGACATACTTACGTGCTCCATGAAATTGTTTCGAAGGCTTTTGTATGAGACACTTTCACTTCTTAGACATGTGATTTTATCTTGTTTATTACAGTATTTTTCGTTTTTTGTTTTACTAGTTACAAGAACTGTTATACATGAATAGCTATCCCCTAGCATTTTTTATTTTTTTCAATCATAGTAATTTGTAAACAGCGCTGTGGGCTACATAATTATTTAAGTTAAAATGTTATTATGTTGTAATATCACATAGTGTAGCTATGTGTGTTAATAAAATGAAAATCAAATAACTATCGAAAATAACATATTATTTAATAATCAATGGAGTAATCTCAAAGGGCGTCAAAGAATACGTCCACAATATAAATTGAGTAGTGAAACATTATTTCGTGGTTGGAATTTCCAAGTTGAATACAGAGTTATTGAATAGCTGACAGCCCTGACGCATGTACGAGTAGCGTGTTCATTATTGTTACAACTCTGTAGAGCTCTACGCGAGCGCAATATTTTATTTTTAATTTTCTCTTTAGTGATATAAATAGGTATTGGTGTTTATAATTTTAATGTGTGGGCTTTAAATGTTTTTTTATGTTGTGTTTTTATTTATATACGAATGTCGAGTCGAGTGTCAAGGGTCCGATTCCCACACAGCTGATGTTTATGTAAAGTCAAATGTTTGTAAACGCACCCGCGGCGCAGGAGAAATTACAGCTGTGGAGTAACGTCTTTAAAAAACGAATAGTTAAGTTGAATACTCGTCAAACAACGAACCGTTAGTTGTTTTTAAAACACAGTCACTAACTTTCCGACAACGTCATAAGCACACAAGAGTATTCACAAAAAGTGACCAAACAAATTCATTCACACTCTTCTGCACTTCGAAAACTATCCTCAAAATTCACGTCTCACATAACATAATACTGCAAACATATCTCTGTCGTTCCCAAACTGTCACTATACAAAATAAGAACTCATTTTTCGTTGAAAATACGCGGGAATTTTCAATGGAAACCAATTTTCGGCGTGGTCAATACATGTTTAGCGGCCCCGCTGGGCGCTCAATAAGTGAAGATTGGGCACGCCACCGCTGCAATTTTTGACGCCAACCGCAAATTGCATTTGCTGCCTCTAAGGACCTGCCTTTCTTACCTTGCAAGAGGTTGTAATACATACGTGAGGTCTGGTTTTATTTTTATAACGTAAAAACCTTGCTTTAGAAAGACGGCCTTATGACAGTGGTATTAAATACTAATTTCAAATAATTTTGGTGGTTTTTAGTAACGATCGCATAAACCCTTTCTTCCAATAAATTCCGGCGCGGTACCACGTTAGCCCTCGTTTCTCATTTGTTCACGACATGAATTCGTCGTGTCATGTTTTCTTGTCTGCCACTATTGATGTAACCCAGAACCATATTACAGTCATAATATTTTTCGGTCTTGTACTTAATGGATGTTTTTTCTTGATTCAATTAAAAATTACAATCTTCTCCAACATGATTTTCTGATGAGATGTGACGTACATTACGCAGTAGGTACACTAGGTATTTAACCCCGTCTTCCACTTTTCATCTCACAGTTTTATTTCAACTGTTAGAAGACGAACTGTACGAAATAAAGATAATAAAATCTGAAAACACGAACACAATGTCATGTTAGTATTTTAGAGAACAAAGAGCGCTAGTGTGTCCTCGACTCTAACCACGTCCCAAAAGAATTCCTCGCTGTCTCTTATCGAATTCTACGTCTTTGTACATACCACCAACTTCGCTCCAAATTCGATTCTTTTCCAACTGTCATCTGCTCGAATATCTCGTGGACTTTTGATTTTTCACCCCTCAGATGCGTCAGTTTCTACAGAGATACAATCGCCAATATTCAAAAATAGAACATTAACATTTACCCAGCATTTTACTTAATACTCGTATATATAAAAAAAAGTTTTGGGGACTTTTAATGGGAACGGAAAAAGAAAAACTCAAAAGTAAAATTGAATTCGATATCCTTCGTATCCTTCGCCGATGTCACGCTAAAATATATTCACGCTTATTCGTTACGTGCCAATTTAAAGTGCATAAAACACTATCTGGATTAACCGAGCCCATTATACATGCAAAACATAATCCCCGAAACACCGCATACATTGATTAAAAACGGTGGCAGCCTTTCAGGAGTGAGATCTAACAATAATTCATAAGTTTTAGCTAGAAAAGGGATCGTTTATAAAGACGGTGTCATTGTTTTAGGCCGACGTCGCGATCCCCGCCCGACTCGCTCCATTAATAATGTAGGGTGACAACGACGCAGGTGCGGCCCGCTTCGCGCCGATAAACGTCCCGATGCATAATTGAAGACGTGTACCTAACGTAGCACTTACGTGACTCCCTCTATCTTCTAAGCGTTACATCAACTTAAAGCACGTGTTATAAATGGTTTTCTAATATGAAAAATATGTTTTCGCCAGGCTGCTTACAAGCTCAAGCGCCTCCGTAAATGTAGACTGATCAAGTGTCGCGAAAATACTTTTCTATTTCAAAGAAATTTCTTTTGAAGTAGATTTTTCTTTGACACATTCGTTCTGGTTACCCTCAAATACGGGCTGTAATTTAACGTTTTTCAATTCGCTAATAGAATAACGTTTCGATGGAACGGTAGGTATGGGTACCTACCCATACCTACCGTTCCATACCTACCTAATACGGTTGAGACTGAACGGTATTACAGAAAACGCACACAGCCAATTAAATTATTTAATTAAAAGACGAAAAACTTCAATAGGGCTCCCTATTTTAAAAATCGAAGACTTTTGACCTTTGCTGACGCGTAGTGACCCGTGACCTCGGCGCCACGTGGCCTACTCACCCCTCGACTTAAGTGTCAGACTTTACGTGACCCTTATTTGTTGGCTTCCAAAAATCAGCATTTTTAATTTTTCACACGACGTCTTACAATAGATTTGAGTTATTCTGACACACTCCGCGTCTTTGTAAACTTTTTAAGAAATTCTATGTATTATTAAAGTTTATAAAATAAAGTAGAGGTTAATCTTAAAGTAAAATGTCAGTTACGGTTTCAGAATTGTTTTAAAAAACATTTAAATATTATAACATTCACGAAAACAAACATAAAATCTATGGAGGTATTATTTTCAGTTGAAATATTAAAATAAAGAGAAGTTCATTTCAATCAAAGATTTCAATGGCCCAAAACCCAATTTCATCCGTATAAAAGCAGTTGCCATTAAATTTATAACACACGAACTCTCAACAATAAAAAAACTTATGAAAACTACTTTCTGCAATTCCAGTTTTATTCGACAATCTATCATTTCGACTGAAAAAGTATACTAAGGCAGTTTATTTTAAATGGCGACTCAACAATAACATTAATTCTAAAATTCTTTTCACTGGTATTCGTAATTGAATAAAACTAATATTCTCACAAGAAAATAATAATGTTTTAGTCAAAATACTGTGTTCTATTAAGTATATGCAAATCGGTCTTCATACAAACTGCGCAGCTTTTGTTACTTGTCTGGTCAGTCATCTCGATTCGCGAGCTTGGAAATTAATCGAGGGGTCATCTCTTCGATATCTTTCCCATTCATTGTATCGTCATTTTATGTTCGTGTCCCATGAGATGAACATCACAGTCTCGTCGCGAAGGAATTCGTGTTTGGTCGAAATATTTTCACCGACAGCAGTGAAAGGGTCATGTGGGTCGCGATGCGTGGGACACTTCAGTACTTAGTATTGTTGTCAATTGTGTAGATATGGACAACTGGATCACGGAGCTTTTCCAAACCCCTAGGCCTACCAGTAAGTCGTTTCAAAAGGTATGTAATTTTATTTTTTTACAAAGTTTTTTCTTTGAAGACTTAATTTTACTAATCAAATTCTTCTGCTAATTAAAACATGTTCTAATTAATGAATGTAGTAAACTCTAATTAGTTTATTACATAATAGGCTTATTATATCTTTTAAAACTCTCCACGTGTTTTGATATTATGAAATTCAAAACGCAAAGATAACGGTTAATTTTAAATGCCATCTACAAGATAAGATATGAAAAAGCTCCATATTCTTAGCTTAATAGCTGAATTGAGTGCCATTTGCGAACTGCGCAACAATAACGAGAGAACGGTTCAGACCAAAAAAGCACAATACTAGAGCCAACTGCAGTACGGATGATGTATAGCAAAAACGCTACAGCCAGCTCCATGGAACATCTGCTCTCACCTCCACATTAACCTAACGAGCCAGCCCTAATGGCGCGTTAGGGCTGCTACGCGAAAAAAGCTTCAAATCAAATAAATTACGCTCCCACGGCCCACTTTTAACATGTGTCCTCTGTACCGTTATTAGTCACGTGACAAAAAGCGTTTATCTGTACAAATGAAGACATAATACAGCGTTTTGTTTGTGCGTGGCAACCCTGACAACGGTGACGTCATTAGTGCGGGTCCCAATGTGTTTAGTTTAAGTGGTTGAATTCTAGTTTTGAGTTTTCGTGTATTTCGTATTCGTAGCAATAAAAGCAAGCGTTTGCAATATTAGTTTGTAAAGTTTTACGCTATAACAGTTGGCAGTGTTGTTTGCGTATTTTGCGAAGACTGAATGAGCAAAATTGTTCAATTTCAACGATATTTACATACAGTCAATATTTGAGTTTATAAATAAAATTTATATTGTGCCTCCAGATATTATTTATTGGTAAATCCAAACTTTAAAGTTTAGTTATAAATGTGTATATTGTGAATGTTTATATAATATCTTTTGAGTCGTAATTAATTTCCTCAGTATAAATTATTGTTCCGTAGTCATACAGACAACCCTAAGGAATGTACGGTCTACATCTATCGCAGCTATAATATTTGTTATGTCTACTCTTTTTTACAAAAAAATGGTCTCAATACAAATAAAAGACATTCCTTTATATTTATGCGACATTACTCTGTCTCATTGGATTAATTCAGGATATTTTGTTGTTCTTGAGAACTGTTATCATTGAAGTATATATTATCGTTAAATTGACTGTATACTTGTGGAAGATGATGGTAATAATATTTTTCAAAACATGCGTTCTTTTTTGGTGAGGTTTCGGTTTTATACGAATTATGGATACAAAGCAAACAGTCCAGTAAAGTCCAGTGGAAATTCAATCACTATTCTTTTTAAATTTGTGATGGTTTGGCACGTTTTTACAGCTTCTGTTGTAAAATAATAAAACCTCTTTAATCGGGTTGTTGCATATTTGCGACTAAGTTAATTTGCCACACTTTTTAAACCTCGCATGTTGTGAGGTAATATGCCGTAGATTAGTAGATTTTGTTATTGTAAAGCCACATATCCTCATTTCACATATTTTTTTCCTAAAGTAGCGATAGCAAAATAAAGATAGAGGTTAAACAAATGTGTTAAACAAAAATAAATACTAGGTTTGCGTGAATGCCGAGATCGCGCGCGTTGTATCGTCAGGTAACCGTGACCCTGGAACGTAAAGGGCTATTGAAGGATCACCGTGGATTTTAGTCAGTACGAGTCTGACAGTCCCTCCCGTCCCACTCTGGGGAGGACTCATTTGATGATTTTACCACGATAAAAAAAAGGTTTGCGTGAATTTGAAGTGAATTCCTATTTTGAAGTTCGGGGCAGAACCTATTCATGATAAACTAGCAAGAGCTTTAAGAAAGTCGCATCAAAATGCGTTGCGCAGTTTTATAGAGCAAAGCATACAGATGAACAGACAGACAGCAGAAAGCGACTTTGTTTTATACTATGTAGTGATAGTGAAGTACTAGGCTTGCATGAATTTAAGGAAGGTTTCGATCATTGTTGTTGTTTAATAGGTACGCCCTAGAACTATAACACGTACAAAAAGACATCGTAAATATACCTCTGATATTTTATAATATCGTCAAAAATACAAACTTGTTTATAGAGAAAGAATTGTTACAATAGATATCACCTTGGATGTTTGCAAGCTTGCACACATTCGTTTCGAATAAAAATAGAATAAATCATTATTGGAAGCAGCGAAGAGCTAACACAATTATATTTCATAATTTACTTGGTAATCAAAAAACATTTAGTTTTTATTTAATTTAGTAAGAAAAAATCCTTCACCCACAAAAACAAGCTTAAGCAATGGTTTCACAGATTCTTGCTAATGAATTCCGCTTTAAGCATAATGATAAAATATTCCTTTTCATCTGTGCTTAAATTAATTGGCTCCATGTTTAGTAGTCCGAACCGCAATAAGTGTCTCGTTCATAATTGGATATTTGTATTACGGGTATTAATTAGGCTTTTGCTCAATTAATAATATAAGCGACTCCCGTTAATGAGATCAATAAGAAAACTCGATGAATTCATTTAGATTATGAAGGACACGGGCCCACCCACCCAGGGCAGAGCGGGAGGGACTGTCAGACTCGTACTGACAGTAGACCTTTACCTTCCAGGGTCACGGTAATTCGTACAGTCCCGCAACCCCGGAGGACACGGGCCTGGCCTGTATTTTGATAAAAAGTGGAAGGAAACGGTATTGACATAATAAGAAACACACATATTTTAAATTTAAAAATTTCGTACATGTATAGGTACATCAGATAAGATAACACAAATTGTTCTTGATAGATCGAATACCTATAAAATTAACAATCTAAGTTTTACATCAAGTTAACGATACTCACAATAATATGATACGTTTTAAGTTATCCAATAAGTCTTCACGACTTTTAAGGGAATAAGTCGTTTAACAATCGTCTACCTGCACCTGCTCAAAGTGCGCCAAGGGTATCGTTTAAGTATTATTGCTTGCAAGACGACAATAGCTACGGAAACTTTCGGCTGCCAGCCCTACTCCCTACTCGTAATGACATTAAACTACCTCACCTTCTGTTTCGCTCAAATTGGGTTCCATTTAAACATTTAAAGTATTTTGAATGGTTATTTTAAAGCACTCACTCTCCTTTCCCTACGATAAACAATAAAACATTGTAGTACAATCACATTATTTTATGTTTGCAAAAATATTGCCGTAATTGTCCTCCTAACTGCGCATATAGTACAAACTTAAATGCTAATGTTCGTAAATAGAATAATTCCGACATTAAAACATTTTATCAGATATAATTTACGATTTGGCGCGGGACGCGTCGGACGCCAACGCGGTGCGACGGAAATCCGCAACTAATTAAAATTCTACGTGAATGAATAACTGCACTGCGCTCCCGTTGCGCTTTAGATGAAAAACTCCGCAAATAAATGTACCATACGCGGCATTACTCACTATTAATGTTCTAACTAAAGTTTCCGCTATTTACGAGTCCGGATTGACCCGTTTTTACCTATTTCCTTTTACCATCAGGGATTACGCAGAGTCCATCAGAATCCATTAATTAACTCAGAATATTAACGAGCCACCAAAGATCGAAAGTTTGTACCTTGAAATTACGAAGTCCGTAATAGGTTCTAAAGTCTTTTGAACTTTTCAAAAGTCATCGTGAATTTCACAGACGCAGCAAAGCAGTCAGAAAGCTGCGAATGGTGCGAGTGCTAGCGGGGCGTCGAGCGGAGCGGGCAGCGGCGCTACGATCACAGCCGCGCGACCCAGCGATGTCAAGCCGGTAGAATGCAACCTCTGTCATCGCAAGTTTAAAAATATACCAGCTCTTAACGGCCACATGCGACTGCATGGTGGATACTTCAAAAAGGTAATATTTACCTCAGCAATATAATAAAAAATGTTTGAACTTCGAATATCTATGATTGATTTGTTTTTTTTTTCAGGACTCTGACAACAAAAAACTGGACAAGAAAGAATCAACGGGACCACCTCTACAAACAGCATCGGTATCTGTTCGAGCACTCATAGAAGAGAAAATCATAAGTCGCCGAGGCGCCACTGTTGCTGCCACGACACCTACAGGTATGACTGAAACTGAACAACGTACAATATAATTAAATGCAGGATTTTTTTTTTCATTTTTGACTACAAACTATCATGATTGTCTTGATAACAGGCACAAGTACAGACTCAGTAGCATCACGTACAAGCTTCGTAGCGCCGGCTCCTCCGCCACTGTCTAACATCCGTACCTCGATAGCATCGCCTGCGTCCCCGGTAGCCACGTCGTCACATTTTGTCTCTCCTCGAGCTCCGCCCGTCGTCACCGTCGCCTCAAACGCAGCTACCAGTATCTGCTCAGCACAAAGAGACTCTACTCTCATAGAGTTATTGAAGAAAGGAAACACTAAGGTAGAATATTTTTGATATAATCGTCAAACTATTTTAAAATGGCAGTGGATAATCATTTTATTCGTCCACAGGTTGTAAAACGATCCGCATCAGATCCCGGTCAGACTTCACCGCAGCAAGACTTCACTTTCCGCCCAGAAATATTCGGAGTCTCCTTCAATTCAGACGATGGCTACTTTTCTCCCGCTCTAAACGAAGACACTTTCCAATTTACCTCTACTCACGACCAATTAGAAGAGCTCGCCTCACTCGAGGACTATGCAACTGTAGCTGCATCTATACGAGAGCGATCGCCTGTAACTTTTCCTTCCAACCGACGGCTTGCTGCGGTTCTTAATTCACCGCTGCCAGAATCTCTTGCTGACTTCGGCGCTTGTCATGGAGGATCTCCGGTTCCATCTCCAGGAATGGGGTACACTGCCAACTCACCCGGACTCTCCTACTCCACCAATGGTTCCCCTGGGTTATCGTTCACAGCCGCGTCGCCCAGTAGCTATTCAAATCATGCCGAGCCGTCACCAGGAATGACTTATCCAACGCCTCCTGCTTCACACGATGCTCACTCACCAGGTCAAAATGCTCCCCGAGCATCTTCACCACTTTCAGCTGCCTTTTTCACTGCTACAATGTCTAGTCAAGAAGAGGTAATTAACATTTCTATAATAACTTTTATTTAAAGCATGAAACTCCAATATAATTTTCTTTAATTTGTTTAGGTGGAAGAAGCCTTAGAAGAAGTGCTTCCGGAAGAGTGTCGATCGCTAGATGCGTACGCACTGGAACCATCTCCAACTCCACGTCGGATCATGCTCAACTCTGAAGATCCACTCCTGTCGAGCAGTCCTCGGGACTTCTCTCACCAGCGGCCTTTTCGTCGACATAGTCGTATGGGATCATCTACTATTTCACCTTTGCAACAATGGCAGCACGACTCACTCCAAGTAAAGATTCAGAATTTATATTGTTTAGTTTCTTTGTATAAACCTGTAGGTATTGAAGTTTTAATTTCGGAATGTTTTCTAAAGGTATGCGTGGAGGGACGAGATACCGTGCCAGCAGTATTCTTGAGTCCAAGCAGTGTGCCCGCGTCCCCTCAGAGACGCAAACGCCGCGCGTCTCCGGCTGGTCCATTCCGCTCTCGCATGCGACGCACAACTAACCACTACACGCCTCAGCCAATACTGCCACCGGACAGAGAAGGATCAGGGCTGCTCATAGAAACTACAGCAGGTAAACGATTATACCTAAATATTTTACATAATGTAACATAATAATATAATAAGTTATAAGTATTAATTACTCCTCTGTGTCTTTCTGTCTGCTCCTCTACATGTAAACGACAACATGACAAACCTAGACACACATAACTTGACGACTCCACTTAATTCCTCCAAAAAGAAAGGCTGCCCCTAAGACGACCCACTGACCCTGGTCTCAGAGACAGAAAGAGAAAATTGAAAGGAAAGTTAGGGAAACTGCGCTATATTGGAATACTTCGGGCTTCTAACAAACTTTTTTTTTCAGGCATAGCAGCTGCGCAAACCGATGTTCTGGCTCAGCTGGAAGAGCCCAGACATCCTCAGATCAACATTGGTCGAGACTTCCAAGCCGACCTGCCGGCGCTGTGTAATGATCGTATAGACCTACATCGCGTGCCAGAACAGCTTCTATGGGACCCTGGCATCAACGATGCCCTAGACGAAAATGAAGGTATGCTCATTTGAGATCGTTCATCTTCTCTTGTTCTCACAGATACCTTGCAAATTCTAACACCTACTATTATTTTACAGTGCGTATGTTCATGGAGCTGTCGATGTGCGCGGCCATGCCGGTAGGCGGACACACGCGCGAGTTCGCGCTGCAGACGCTCGGCGAGTGCGGGGGCGACATCCGCGCCGCCACGCTGCGCCTCATGACGCGCCCGGCTGCGCCCACGCAGCACGACTCGCGCTGGCAAAGCGAAGAGGTCGAGGCCTTCCTAGCTGGACTAGGACACTACGATAAGGACTTCTACCGAATTTCACAACTGGTTAGTAATCTAAACCAAAGTTTATCCCAAAGAACCATCAGTATTTCAAAATAATAAGGAAACCTAAATCTCACTCTTTCCCAGGTAAGAACAAAAGACTCGAAACAATGTATACAATTCTACTACTTCTGGAAGAAACTCACGAAAGATTACAAACAGCTGTACTTGCGGAGCTGGACCATGGATCAACAGGTTTCAACACAAGTAAGCACCGCCATTCACGCTGGCCTACAACACTTTGTCTTCCGGCTATCTGATGAGTGAACAACGAACGCTTGACGGATCTTAATACACGCGACTTATCTACATCCAGGGTTCTGTAGGGCAGTGTAGCGCGCCCACCAGCTCGGCCGGTGCGGCCTCCACCTCCACCTTCGATACTGAGGAGTTCCCTTGCAAGATATGCGGGAAGTAAGTTCCGAGACGCGGAGCACGTCTGCATACCGCTTATAATATCGACATACAGCGAACTGCGCAAACGCAATTTATGTGGAACATCGACTTACTCAAACTATAACCTGTGCCAAACGTATCAACTTAAATCTCTTGATATAAATATTTATAAACTCTTTAACTAACCACGTTAAGTTTCACCTAAATTGCCTTTTGTGCATGCATTAGATCGTATTAAGAGAAATATTTACAGCTTCATAGTAACTAACTGAATGGATGGGTAAATGTTAAATAAGTTAAACGATAGAACGCCGGCTCAGTGAACACGGCACTAGTTGTGTAATATCGTAAATCGTCGACGTGTACAAGTGTTCATTACAGCGGCGGTCCCGGGCCAGCGCCCGCGGATCTCTGATATTGATGTTGACTTCGCGTCAACTAATGTTTGCCAAACTTCGTATTTTAAACTAATTATTTATTTATATTATTATATAATATCTATTCAGTATAGAAATGTTATAAGGGCGTACTTTGCCAAAAAATGTACTTTGTGCCAAGCATCCGAAGGTGCCTAAATTCAGAAGCACGTATTCTTCATTGAAATATTAATAAGAAATATATTTTGTTAGACTAAAGTTAGCAAAATTCAAAAAGTGTTGTGTACTATTTATACTGTATCTTACGTGCCATTAAACTGCTAAAATACAAATTCAAACGTTAAACGAGACAGTTACAGTAGGTTGGTTAAGGCTACATGAATAGGTTTTATTATTTGACAGCGATTCATGTAAATAATATTATTATTGTAATGTATTTTCATTGTATTTTAAGACAGTGAATTTATGTCCATTGCTTAAGAGGTTGATATCTTATTTATTTGTCGTACTTATCGTAGGATTAATATTTAAAAGGTTTTGTGTATTAATGTTGTATGTATATAAGTTTTCTCTAATACTAACGCTTAACGCTTGCAATTATGCTTATAAGTTTTAATATTTTTGTTTGTTTTTCTTTCGCTTCTTTCATTTGTTTCTTGTGTTGCTATTTCTAATAGTGTACCCTGTTATGTTTCAGAGTATTTAACAAAGTAAAAAGTCGTAGCGCACACATGAAATCGCACCGGCCACTCGACGCCGAGCCAAAAAGGCCAAAACTCGAAAAGCCTTATGAAAAGGTCGAAAGATCCGATGACAGATCCCACGCGACAGCTGAATACCAAAGCAAACTGCCCGCTCAGTAACCGACTCCTTGCTCACTCACACCGGCCGCGCGCGCTCGGCACTAGCCAATCTGTCCGACTGTCCGACTGCCCGCCCGGCACTAACGACTCGATCTGTAGCTAACTAGCGCGCACACGCACCCAATAGACACACGAGTGACTCGCTCGGATGAGGACTAAATGCTGAATTGTTTAAGCATTTACTAAGATAACGAAATAGATAATCTAGAGTAAATTAAAAGTGACCTAGTAAGAGCGATGTAGTATCTAGTGGCTAGACAAGAATTAGCTTTGGACAAATACTATAGAAAAAGTAAACCTTCGAAATTCTCGTAACGCTAACGCTTTGAGAGAGCGCATAAAGATATTTTGTATAACGATTGATACATAAATAGGTAGCTCTTCGTAAAGTTTTTATATGACAGACTTCTTAATGTGACTTGCAAGTGTGATGTTGTAAATAATGTTAGAACAAGTAGTTCGTTATAACGCTACGGTCCCATCGAGGCGCGAGCTCTATTCGAGATATTGATCTATATAAGTATTACAACTATGATATACGTGTGATAGCATAAATCGTGTAGTAACTACACTACCTCGTTTCTATTGTTTCGTTACACCGCGAGCTCAGCTCTTGGATACATTTGGTTGTTTGTTCATTACTTTGTTAATTTTGTAGTTAATCATTTCTATTTATTTTTCTAGTCGTATTAGACAATTTTATGTTGAATGCACTTTGGAATTCAGTCATTGCTCTGTTGTATATTAGCATAATATTAAGACAACGGAATTCAATTCAGCATCCGTACCTACTAGTCACATATCGATGTTGATTCAACGCACCTATACGAAATATTCACACGTTTATATAAGCTCCGTGAGCTCGTGTAGTCAAGTGGAAACACAAAACTGATTGATACTATTGATTGATCGAAACTAAACAATGAATTGATATTCCGTCACTTATTAGATGTAAATTATATTATAATATTATAAAGCAAACTTCCACTTGATTCCGAACTGCTCACGGAAATCGACAAAATGGAGGGATAATATTTTTTTACACAAATATTATTGAATGCTCAAATGTGCTATATTTTATGTTGGTAATATTATTATCTAGTTCCTCGTTCTGAATAATATGTCATTATTTAAACTTGACAATGTATAGTTAATTTATTAAAATGTGGACATTTTTTTCTATAAAATTTGTCGTATTTATAAATGTGTCTACGTGTACCTACGTGTTGTGATATACCTATGTATGTATGGTTTATTGTTTCATCATATTCTGTCTATCATTCGATAGTTCATACCGGGCAATAAACTTTGTTGCTCAAAATTGTATTAGCGAGTGTCCCAAGTTGCCTGGCATTCGGAACTATACTCCGCTGCTCCCAAAGTTTACAACTTATCTCTCAAGTAACAAATACTTTGTGGTTGTGATGTTTCTTAGTCTCTACTATTTTATTGTCTTCCGATACTTCTAACGACTAAATTAATTTTGGGGCAGAATTCCTCGTAAAAGACATGTTTTAACAAATAGTTTCGAATTTTATTTAATCAACTGTTATTAACAAATTCTTCTATAGACTAAAGTTTAACAAAATCTATAAAATTGCGTGCGACGCGTCCAGTATTATGAAAATAGCTCGATATATAATGTAAAGATATTTATGGCAGAGTTATCGTAGAGCTATGTGTGTATTGTATCGCGCTGGGATCTGATATATCATACAAACAATATATAAATAATTTAAATAACTGTATATTAATTCCTAGAGCCAGTCATACCAGATGGACAGTCATGTCTCAGTGCGATATGCTGCAGATGTTACGTACAACGCAGATAAAAAGATGTATATTATTTTTTATTATATCTTCTGGAGATATATTCGTTTTCCTTCTACGAGTACCTGAACAGAATTCTGCCAAAACACTACACGATCAACTGGTTGTTAATATTATATAATGTCGCATAGTACTTATTTGTAAATCACTAACTTGTGTGATTATTTGGTTGTGTTAATCTATCTTAACAATTTAGACGAAATTTTCTAGTGATGATGTTGATTCTATACTTTCTAACTCGTTATATGCCAACGTTCTGCCAAATTGATAGTTGTAACTGATTTAAAATAGGTACATCGTAACTAGACAAATTATATGAAATAGACGCGTTTCATTTAGAATAAGGCAAGGCTTGAACTGAAACCCCAAACGTGAAGGTTTAAGTGAGTCGCGCTGCTTTACCGTTCATCTACCGAATAACGAAACAAAGTGCCATTGATGTCGTTCTACTTAAATTAATAACTTTACAGCGACTCTACCAAATAGCTCGACTATCAGTTTTTATTTCTACCTTCAGAGAGTATAGAGTTATTTTCTTAAAGAACTAAAAATTAAGTCATACAAAACTATCGTGTAAATACTGAATATTTTTCCAAAATAAACTTAACGGTTCCGGAGATAGTTCGACATCGTAATAAAATCTCATACGCAAGACAAATCCCTCCAGAGATAATTTTTAACAATACTCTTAGCCATTAAGACTGAAAGGTACTTTCTAAATTCAGAAAAAAATACTTCATTAATTTCGCGTAAATGTAGATAACTTCCTTCCTTTCATTATTTATTAACTGTTAGTAGTGTAATCATGGTGTCACTAACCCATTCCATGTGCCCAGTCATACTAGTCAGGGTATAGCTTTATAATGATACCCTAATTTAACAAAATGTAACCTTAACTAGCGAGCATCGATGTGATGTAGCGCGCCGCCGCGAGCGCCCCCTAGCGCTCACTAGGACATGTCGCTGTATTCTAATAGAAATATGCACTCAGATGCTAAGTATTAAAATTAACATAAGATTGACGATTTAAACAAAACTTATTTCAACTTAAATATAGAAGTGCCTTACAATTTTAATTTTTATAATATTTTCTTAGTTTATTTTCGTTTTAAATATCTAAAAGCACTGGAAATTGCATTTATTGATCCACTGTCCATTCTGCTAGGCCAGAATCGATGTGCGGATCGCACTGTCGTGTTTTCGTTTCATGTTGTTTTCGTTTCTTAAAATAATTCTTAGAAAATAAAATTAGTGGTTTAATGAAAACCAAAAAGACGTTATTTTTTCATGTTTTTCTTTTAAAATTAGGACGTCTATAGTATTAAAAATCACAAAATATACATCAATAACATCATCAGAATAAAGTAAACTACAATAACTAACGGTCAATTGTATGAAGAGTCTAATAATGTGAGGAAAACGTTTTACCGATTAATGTAACATAATGAATCACCAATGAATACAGCGCTAATTAACTATAAGTACTAAATGTTTGTAATATTAAATCCCAATGTTATTTTCGCTTGAATGTTCTTGTAATCCGACTCTTGTTTCTACTCTGTAGTCCTGGCACATAGTGTAAATGTAAGTACTTCTGTATTTGTGTCAACACATAAAATGTTACTATAGTATTAATATTTTGTAAGTCTAAATGGATATTATATTCTTCTAATTTTGTATAAAGCGCGCGTGCGGCGCGGCGCGGGTCGGGGTGTACGGGGAAGTAGGGGGGGCTGGGGGGTGGGATGCGCCTGCGCCGCCGCTGCGCCTCGGTGTACTACGTACTTAATACGTACTTACTTGTAATATAACTGTAGACGATTAATGTACACGTGCCAAACGCACGATAATTGATATTACACTCTGTGTTGTGATTTTGAAAATTCTGTAAATTACAAAAGTCTTTGAAAATACTACGGAAAAAAATTGTAGACACCTTTTTAGATTAGCACAATTCTTCGCGTAGACACATTAGGCCAAAAATTATTAAGCATTTAGATTAAACAAACGTAGGTAATCATTGGAAGATGTAAGTGTATGTATGAATAGATTCATTGTTATATTCGATCAATGTGATGATTCGTAAGAACAACGACTTTGACTCGAGTCCTGTACCATACCGTGCTGGGCGACTCTTCACAACTTCGCATATCCTTTGAAACAATAAGTAATAAAATTAATCTCTATATATATTGATAAATTTATTAGGGTAACTAATTTTTTAAGACAATGACTATTACGTGATCTTTTAGATTGTCTTTATTAATAAATATATGGTGAAGGTTTTGTCAATTCGTTTTTATTTTATACTCCTGCTTCTGCATACCCCTGATGTAAATCTAGACAGTCATAGGTTTTTTTATAGATTGTATTTGAAGAATTCGATTGCGAGCAGAACTATCAAAAAATCTTCACACTTCTACGGCGTAGCTAAGCTCCAACGTCTCCCTTCGTAGCAGCTGGTGGAAGACTACGATATCGTAGCAGATGTGAAATTGCTACGATATCGTAGCAGATTTGAAATTGCTACGAGCTCATAGCTCGTGGAGTACTACGAGCTCGTAGCGGCTCGTAGAATACTACGGTACTGTCGCCCATTGAACTGCGTATTTTACAATTTATTAATTTTTGGTCGAACTTAATATTGCACTTTTGTTATTAGCACTAGCAGCAGATTGCAGATTATTATGTATAAATAGTCTTTTAATTTAGATCCAACATCAAAAATGAAAAAACCGAGCTGATTACAGGCCATCCATAATTCTGAAAACTATCATTAGATATTTCATTAATTTTGACCTAATTCTTTGTAATTTTTTTTAAGATATTATTGAAAAACGCTAGACGTCTGTAGCAGTGTCCCGAAATGAGTATGGAAAGGAACACGAAACAGTATTGTTTTACGACACATAGTAATAGGGTTCAAAATGTGATCTATACCAATATTGTAAAGCTGAAGAGTTTGGTTGAACGCGCTTAATCTCGGGAACAACTGGTTCGAATTGAAAAAAAAATGTGTGGGATAGGTAGTCTTTATCGAGGAACGCTATAGACCGTATAACATCACGCTACGACCAATAGGAGTCGGGCAGCGAAGGTAAAACCGCGGGAAACATCTAAAATATCATTTTTTAGCGCGGTAAAATCATCAAATGCGTCCTCCCACCCAGGGCAGAGCGGAAGGGACTGTCAGACTCGTAGTGACTAAAATCCACGGTGTCCTTCAATAGCCCTTTACTTTCTGGGGTCACGGTAATCTGTGAGTACCGCGATCAAGGCACGCAATGGCTCTCAAGGGGGGAATTGTGCTGACACTCTAACAACATACAAAATAAAACCAAAACTGTAGTCTCCATCCGTTTATTAAGAACATTGTTACCACAATGAATCTTATCCACAGATCGATAAAACTCTGTTACAATTACGAAAAACAATTGATGGACAACAATAAAATAAAAATACGTAACACAATAACACCCACAGAATTATAGCAATTACTTTTGGATTATACCTTTTTAATGACATTTTGCACGCGAATTTTAGAGCCAAAGTTACTACTTGAAGTGTAGTGTTGTTCTCTATAAATGCAAGATAGTATAGTAAACAGCAAAAGTAAATGAATTTAATTAGAAATTCAATAATAAAGAACGGAGTTCGCGTCAGAACTGTGTGGCGTCGAAGTGATTCAAATGTATGTGATTGTAATTTACCAAACATTTACTACTAGTTCATCTACACAGTTCTGACGCGAACTCCGTTAATTAGTATTGAATTTCTGGTTTTGATCATGTACTTTTGCTGTTGACTGTACGACGACCATAGAGCATGAATTTGTGAAGAAAGTAAAGACAAGATAGAACTTGGAAACTTTTTTACATTGAACATGTTGTAATATAGTCACTGGTATTCAAACTTTAAGAACATAAACTTAAGACAGGTTTTCTTAAAATTTTGTAGTCGTGTGTAAAGATTAGAGTACTACACTTCAAGAAGCAATTTTACAAATGGATCCCAAAAATATAACATTTACCATGTCAAAACATGGATTTTTAATTTGTTGGATATTGGTTTGTTTAATTCACAAGAAATATTACATTCTTTCAACTTTATTAACAGTTTTACACTAAATTGTGGTAAGTACTGATGTGTAGCGAGGCAAAATTATTACACGTAGGAATTTAATAAATAATACGTACGGATAATAGGACAAATATAACTTTAAATATCGTACAAATGGACGTAGGCATTACAAATATAATTCTTCTCGGGTTAACTTCATAGTAATAAGGTCGCGAGCACACTGCGCGACTTTCACAACAGCGCGACTGCGCCACGAGTCACGACTAATCGCCGCGACGGTTTCCGACTTAACTTTAGACACAACTGAAGGGTAGATGTCCTCAAAATTATGTATACAGCCATTATCTTAACACGTTTATTCAATCTATTAAAATTGACGGGACAGTAACATCGATGAAATTAAATGTACGACTACTAACAATCGATCTAACATTATAGAAAAACGAGACACACAGGAAACCAAGGGATGTTATACTCTTATAATCGTTAACCAGTTAAAAACCGTTTTAATCAAATTACTCTCGATACGTAAATGAAATATTCATCAATGCACTATACACAATTATACACGACTACAACTAAGTAAGTCGCTGTATTGCCACACAAGTTATCCAATATTGAATACGGAATAGAAGAAATTATTTCAAATACAAAGTAAATGAAGCATTATTTACAGATCCGATTTTATTCGTGCATAAAGAAATATATTAAAGATTTCTGTACTATTAATAAAATTTGAATTATTGCATTTCTATAGTGTCCATGAGACAAACTCAACACTTATTATAAACACCAATCTACCCAGTGCTAGAACAAACTAAATTATATTTTTTAGAAACATTTTATCTAATGGACTAAAATACATACATAATTGGTGTCAGTCATCATCAGTTTATATTACATCAGTGGTAGCTCCGTGTTTTGTATGTCACTTTACAATCACATACACAAATAATTCACATACCTACCTATTTATTAATATTAAAATTGTATGAGAAAATCACGCACACCCACACAAAAATATTGAATATTATTGATAATATCGAATAAGGAATTTCCAATAGGCCAATGAGATAGTTTCACTTCGTTTTAGACATTAAAATACAAAGTGAAAACAAAGACTTTTCCGAATATAATATTCAATATCTATTGTCGCAAACTTTAGGCCTTCAAAGTTGATGAGGAAAAAGTACACGTAAGATTTCATTTTAAATTTCTTCCCGCTAATATACAAAACATTAAAAAAAAACACTGGTATTCAAAATTCAATTCTTAGAACGTAGTTTAAAGAATCATACATACAAATGTACACACAGATCCATAACTATTACAAAAAGTTTACATAAAACCCTACGCGTACTAGGAAAGTTCACACATCAATTAAGCAGTGATCTTTTCCTTTTCCTTATCCTCTTGTAACACAGCTTCATTCAATTTCTCCATACAATTCCTGCAAATAGGTTTGTGTACAAAACACGGCACGTTCCCACTGATCAGCGAACACTATCTGCGCACACGCAAGTGTGCGCGCGCGCGCTCGCGGCCTCGCACGCTGCGTCACTCCAACCTCACCGCCTTCTTGCCTTTCACAATCGTGGGTTTGTTTTTGATCATGCCTTTTCGCCGTTTAGATGTCTGTAGGGAGAATATAGTATTATCGGATTTGTCTATTAGAAAATATATTTTATTTATTAAGCATTGCAGCCAACGGAAGTCACATTCAGTGTTGTTTTACCTTTGTGTGAAACATGCAACTTACTCCTTATATAGCTAAGGAGTAAGTTTGGTTTGATAACTAATGAGGAAAAGACTCTACTGAAGAGAATTTAGAAGAAATATATTCGAAACAAAATGGTATTGAAAATTAACTTAATTAAAATAAACTAAAACTCTACACAGATCTTTCTAAAACTATGTTTCGTTACTATTATGACAAAGTTGCCAGATCTTGGACCTTTTAAAACAAAGGTTTAATTCTAAACAGGAAAATTAAAGTATCAATATTTTGAATGGCATCTGCAGTAACTCTTAAAACCATGCATTTCAAACACAGCAACACTATTATTTTGACCTGACAACCCGTTTTACGTCAAACTAATGACAATGCGAAATAAAGACAGTAAAGCGAAGATGTATGACGTCACACAAGCTCAGGCTACATATAACAACATACATCGGTCAAACAGAACTCAACAGTGGTAGGTACTATACCATCGGTCCGCCTCCTAAGGCATGCTGAAATACGAGAAAATTAGTCAGTTCACCAGTTATTAGTAACGAGGGTTAATATGAAGCTTTACAAGTTGGGAAGGACTCAATTGGATTGCTATATTTTATGCGCACTCGCATAAAAGTACTGAATGTATTCAATGATACCATTTTCAAAACATCATTTCGTCTCTGTAGTCACTAAATGTTTGGCAGAAACAGAACGATGTTTAAAAATGTTTGAAGTAATAAACGCATTTAGTGATTATGCGATTCGGGATTTATTTTTTAAGTTATTTGTGATAATTCACAGAATATTCAGTACAGAAATATAATATATCTCTGTTAGCAAAGACAGTAATATTTTGTTAATATAACAAGATAAAGATAATGACTGTTTTTTTAGAATAAACCAAAACCAAAGAGAATTTATAAACATATTCACAAAGATATTAGTCAAATATTAAGTTAGTAAATTAAAAAAAAAACAACAATAAGTAGATGTTATTTAAAGTTTATTTTACCTTTTTAGAGATAGAGTTGCTGGTTGGGACTGTTCGTTTTGCAAGCGGCAAGCGCGGACGATTGAACTCATCTGGCTTTTTAACTCTGAAAATTGTATACAAAAATTAGAATAAATCAACTACAAACTATCTTGGAATTTTGGTTTTAAAATAGAAACTCTATTGATATTAACATAAAGCCAAATTTCTTTTTCTTTCTTTTCTTTTTAAATAAACGTTGCCCCACACTAGGATTTTCTCCTGTGTCGTGGGTGCGTTTACAAACATAGAAACTCACATATACACAAACATCCAGACCCGAAACAACTACCTGTAAGTCATACAAATATTTGTTCCGTGCGGGAATCGAACCCGCGACACGTTGCGCAGCAGTCCAATCGCTGAGCCACTGCGCTAACCGTGTCGACAAATTTAATTGATAAATGCAGAAATGGGGCTACTTATGCAAGTAATATGCTAAACTGTTTTTATCTAAAATATTTAGGAAAGAGTTTGAGTTAAAGGTATTTCAACCTAATTTACTTACAAATAGGGAACAAAAGAACAATAGAATATTCGACTGAAATAATCAGATTAATCCCTCAGCTGGATTATCAAAAACTATTTGACACGTTGTTTTCTTTTGTGAAAATAAGACGCTTTTAAAACTGACAATACGTCAAAAGCAAGAACGATTATTACTTGTTTCCGACGTCACGAGCAATTATTACTTGCTTCTGAGCACGAATTCGGGAGTGGGAATTCCCGAATTTTGATGCGTTATATCTTTTAAAATATGAAATGATTTAAAAAAAACGAAAAAAAAACTCTAACTGACGTATAAATTAGATTTGCAGTTTATTGATAATGTTAAAATGCCTATTCTAATTAGTGAACATACCTGTATATTCTGACTAGCCAGTGCTCCGTGGTGTATGCCTCCTCTAGGTAGGTGAGTTTAAAGCCGCGGTTGCCGGGCAACGCGCCGCGTGTTCTATCGTAACCCGGCGGACTACCACCGCTGTCGTATCTAAAAACACGAGGATTTAACAATAAGTAAGACAAATCATAATGTAAAAGCATTGGGTAACTTGAAACGGTATCCGGACTAGTAGTGGAGTTATTTAGTTCATTAAAAAAATTAACTGTAATTTCTTTTTTCATGGTAATAGAAATGTGGTTGTGATTGAATTTTATTGTAAGTTCATAAACGTGCCAGCCGGGGTCGCGGGACTCGGATATTACCGTAACCCCGGAACGTAAAGGGCTATTGAAGGACACCGTGAGTTTTAGTCAGTACGAGTCTGACAGTCCCTCCCGCTCTGCCCTGGGTGGGAGGACTCATGTGATGATTTTACCACGATAAAAAAAAAGATTTCATAAACTAAACGTATCTAAACCAAAAAGTAATGTTATCAAGAATGATCGTGAATCATTGTGGTAAAAATAATAAGTTACATATTAAAGTGATTCCATACCTATAATATGATAGTTTGTACATTAAACAGTTTAACATAGTTTTAGACGCTTCTGAATCAACCCTGTATTCGCCTCTCTCCGTGAAGTAGTCTGCTTCCTGTAAAAGAGACTCCAAGTTAGTAGAAATAAACAAACAACACTTTGACAATGACATAACTGAAATGGCAATATTACAGCTCATAAAAAATACTCATGTTTCAGCTAGAAACCGAATTAGAATTTTACCGAATAGAATTTTTATCGTACCTACTCAAATTTTTTTCAGAAGAGAAAAACCTTACAAATGAACCTGCATAAATTAAAAATACCATCAAAATACTTACATGAATATCTTTAGGATGCTCCCCCTCCGCGATACGGACCATCCAAATAAACTTATTGATATCGTCCCCGGAGTACCCGATAGCCCCTCCGAATATGACCAGGACATAGTCTACATCTAACATCGTCATTATCTCATAGGCTGCCGTCTCGTTACTCGCCATCGCCTTGCCGACTAAAGCGATATGTGAGTTGTTCCATGTGTTGTTGTCGACTAGAGTTGTTCGGTTGCCCATGCCGGCGATCTAGAAAATGTGTAAAAAATTTTGTTTAAGTAGTTGTCTAAATAATTTGGGAATATAATAATACATTTACACTCGTAATAAGCATCGGTAGCCCGGACCCTGTTCCCGATATCGGTGTACTACTATGAAATAATAATTGGAAAAAAATATTAACATACACATAGTATCACGACTGTAATCACCTATAAAAAATTGAATGCAGTGCAACAATACTGGGTACGAGCCCCACTAGGATCGTTATTGCCGATATTTTCGAACTATCGTGAGTAGTACGGTCGCGGGACTCACGAATTTACCGTGACCCCGGTACGTAAAGGGCTATTGAAGGACACCGTGGATTTTAGTCAGTACAAGTCTGACAGTCCTACCCGCTCGGCCCTGGGATATTTTTTTTTTTTTTTTTTATCGTGGTAAAATCATCAAATGAGTCCTCCCACCCAGGGCAGGGCGAGAGGGACTGTCAGACTTGTACTGACTAAAATCCACGGTGTCCTTCACTAGCCCTTTACGTACCGGGGTTACGGTAATGGGAAAGTCCCGCGACCCCGGCAGGTTATGGCCCTCTACAGGCCCCGTCATTATGCTGACACTCCTTGAGGCGCGCGTGGAACACAACGCGCCGTCGACCCGGGCATGGTCCATGGTCGGACAGCGAGTCGCCCATTACTCGCCGCCCGCATGCCCGCGCCTACGGTGGCCGGAGATCGTCTTGCGACGTCCGACGCCGTGGGCGTCCACCACTGCGGCTGGGGTGGAGGGAGGTCGCTGTCCTCCCCCTCACGCGGCTCGCCTCCTCCTTCGCGAGCATGACTGCTTCGCAGAAGGAGGCGACCGCTTCCCACTCCGTCTCGCCCCGCAGCATGGCCTCGACCAATGCCGGGCGCGAGAGGTCTCCGCCAATCGCCGTCGTGAGGACACGGCGGTGCTCTGCCCAAGCCCAGTCCTGCACCGTATGCTCCACCGTGTCCTCCGGACGATCTTCGCAGTGGTGACACCCAGGCGTTTCCTCCCTCCTTATCAGACACAGGAACCTCCCGAAACATCCGTGTCCGGTGAGGACCTGCGTCATGCGGTAGGTAAGGACGCCGTGACGCCTATCCAGCCACTCCTCAAGGAGGGGTCTTACCGCCGCGATTGCGGCGTGCCCGAACTTGCGGTTGCGACAGTCGCTCCCTCCATAATGCCCTGAGATCGCGCCGGAGCTCTTCCCGCCGCGCCTCGACTTGTCGAGGCAGCGGGGATTCGCCCCGGCGCTGCGCCTCCACGCGCCATTCATAGACGCGCTGGAGGGCAGTCGCCTCCAGATCCCAGGGCAGGCCCTGGGATATATGGATAAGATGATTTTACCACGTAAAAAAAAATCATTAGTAGTACAAGAATAATTTAGCATGTAAAATTAATTAATTGTTTTAAAATCGCTTGAGAAAATTAAAAGTAAAACATGAATTATTCGCTTGACCAACATTCATATCAACAAAGTTTGCCTTCAACTACACGATTAAATAATCATTATTGCGTAAAGTAGTAAAATATCCGCTAAATCTCCGTATCCAATCGGTAAAACATTAACAATGAAATGCTAATGAAACGCAAGAACAAACCGAAGTAACATCGATTTTTCGCTCACTGAATAATATTATTAGGTCTTACAAATATTTGTATAGTAGTACTCGCAACTGGCGTACTTGTATGACAAGATAGTTGTGGCGAAAGGAAATGTACCAAAAAACGGGTTGAATAGAGAACGCTGGGGTGTCAAGACTATACTCCTATTCTCGGTTTTAACGTTGAATTATTACGGTCTGTCAACAAAGTCTCTTCATTTTAAAGTATAAATAAATTACATGTCCGTAACATGTCTTAAATATAATGTTTATCTACTATCATGCTATTAATCCTCTATAAAAGATCCTATAACAATTAGCTTATTGCCAACATTAAAACTAAAATTGTAGAATTCGTAATTTCGGATTCTCGTCTTATCGTGTTATTTCCCGCCATCTTGAATTTACATAGTTCTTACAACACTGTACAACACCCTATGGTATGAGAATCTTTTATAGAGGATTCACATCGTGATTGTAGATAAAGTGTTGTATGCAACTGTTATAATTAGGTATTAAAACACTCATGTGATACTATTATCACACTCGGCTACGCCTCGTGTGATAAACCCACATTCGTGTTTTAATACCCCTGATTATACAACAGTTGCATAAATAACTATTATTAACCTCTCGGGCGATTTATAATTGAAAATGATAAAAATCAACGTCCAATGACCGACTGTCTGTTATGTACAGACGTGTGTACGTAAGGCGCTGGGGCGTTTTCGTTTATGTACACCCGGGTGTACGTAACGCGCCCGAGAGGTTAAAGGTTAAAATCCCTTTTAAAGGTTGATCTAGATTCACCTCTGCGTTCTCTATTCACCCGGTACCGTTATGTATGTAAATATTCGAAGATCTTACCTGGTACCCATAATCCCACCAGGACATAACTCTCGCATCTTCAGCGGTATTCTGTGACAGCCAGCCATATGCTTCCCTGAAGTCATCCAGGATTTTACGAGATCTGAAAGAAAAACATAATGTTGGAAACTAAAATAAATAATGGCCTGAATAAATATGCGTACACCAAAATGTATTAATTCAACCATTAATTGCAGCAAACATTTTGTTCGATCACATCTTGTTACCAAATAATTTTGAACGTTTAAAAAGTGAAAAATTAAAATAATAGTCTTACCCATCATTTCCGTAGCTAGCGAGCACGATACTAGGGCTGGAGTAAGCGTTGGAGGTGGCCCAAGTACAGTGCACGGAGAACAACATTAGTAGAATCATGAACAAGATCAGTGTCACTGAACGAACATTCATTCCCAAGCCAGAGTCGGGAGTGATGGCCGGCTCGTGGGTACGCTTCTTTAGCTTGCCGGCCTGTTGGAATTATATGGTTTTAAGCTTTTGTCAAATAGACAGGCGTGACGAATGCGAAGCGTGACGTTTTTATTTTTAATGTATTGAATTGTTCAAATCCAGTTACATAGAAAAGCGAAAGCGACCCGATAGCGTGACAGAACTATCGGACTGACGTCTCGCTTCGGTTCGGTATCGCTTCGGAAACGCTTCGCTTTCGCCTGTCTGTTTGACAAAGGCATTAAGGTGTATTTGTAGATTCCTTTCTCAACATTTTAGATATATAGGGCACACAAAAATCTGAAGGGACCAAAGAGGGCCCAACACAAGTAACCGTGACCCAGGAAAGTAAAGGGCTATTGAAGAAACACTGCGGTCCCTTCTACTCCACCCAGGGCGGGAGGACTCATTTCATGATTTCACGACGGTAAAAAAAGGCACAAACAAATGAAATGAAAGCTCTCTCTGTTTTTAGACAGTAGAACACAACAAGCATTAAAAAAATGGGAGACATGTAATTGTGTATGACAATGTAGTGCAAAAGTTATAGCTTGTCAAATAAACGAAGGATTTTTTTGTGTTTTATTTTTAAAATGTGTCATCTTTAAGATTAAAGTACAATATCTGACACATAAAACCATGTCATCTTACCTTGTCATACAAGCTCTTCGACTCCTCAGTATCAACTTGAGGCACTGGAAGCTCATCTTCTCTTAACACCAAGTCCAATAGGATGGAGAAGGCGATGCCGGAGAGTACACAGACGACGGGAGTCAAGGTCAGCATGAGACGGACCATCACTCCGGCGAAGTATACCGCGCTCAACGCATAGAGGGCCACTGGAAGGGAAATGTGGAGGTCAGAGAATTCTGTGAAAGTGCGAATTTCTAGAAAATTCTTTCAGTTCGACATAGCAGTAGAACTACGGAACAACCAGCTGGTATGATGTTCATAAATGTTATTATTTCTAAAAATTCAGTTTTTTATCCCATGCAAACTGGCATAAAAAAACGTTGGTAACGTGTTGTTTGGTATGACGTTTTGATTATTTAGAAGCATGAGGGACAGAGTTTAAAGTTGTTTAATAGGTACTCCATTAAAAAGGAGAATTATCCGCAATGCCGTAAATAGGGGTGTGCCAATGGTGATGTTCCGATCAAACTACTGCCCATAAGCTGAAGAGAACTCCAATAATATGTTGCAATATTTTGAATTCAGTTCTTTGCGTTTACTGTTTAACTATATAATTGCCAAATAGGTACAAAATCGCTACAATGTCATCAATGTCAATGATCCTTACCAAAAACTCTCTCATCGTTGATATTCTTGATGCAGTACCACAAGCCGACGGGGAAGGTGCACACGAGCACATGCAGGTCGAAGAAGAATGATGACCACGTGGTCGGCTGGTGCTCCGACACAGACGCTATGATAGGAATGTGGATCTTCGCATATGTCGTGTCCCATAGAGAGTAGAATCTGGAATAGAGAGCTCAGTTAGACCTTTTTAACGAAAATGCTGGTTATGTTAAGGAATTGTTTAGTAATATATGTAGAAAGGACACAACAAGGACAGTGTGCCTCACGGCTGTGCCGAAAAGGCTCAGTTAAGCATAAAACAGAGCCCATTCGGTGCCTAGTTAATAATATACACCTTACTAATCTCGTCTAACAAATATCTACAAAACAATATCTATATTAATCTATAAATCTATTTATTTAGACTCAAATGTCCGTTAAATGTCACCATATTATCCTAATCAAACATTTGACAGGCTTCAACAAACTACTAAAAGTGAAGATGCTATCAAAACCAATATATTACAAAATACCATGTTCAACATATTTACTATTAAAACAAAAGGTGTAGCGATTGAGGTCAACACTACATTGTAAACACGAAAATTTATATCAGGCCATAAAACATGGGTTTAGTAGCATTTTGAGCAAACACCTTATAAATGACCTGGAAACACGTCTGACATGACTCGAACACATGTTCTAAAATAAATAAAACACGCAAATATGGCCACCATAATTATACATGCAAAATTATGTTTATATTATACAATAGGTGTATTTTTATACTATGTTGTTGAAGTCATGCTAACTTATGTGAAAAATATGGAATAAAACGATTTGTCTTGTATATTATCATGATAGTTTTAAAAACCCGTAGTATTTTTATAAAGACTACAGGTTTTAAAACCATTATGGTTTCTCTACATATTTTAGCCAACATGTCATTGGACAAGGTGTATAAAGTTATAAACTACCTACAGACGGTAAATATAATAAATAATATTCTAAACTTATCTTTAAACCTTCCATTATGAAGCAAACATAGAAAATGTATCACAATTATAATGCTTCCGTTTTTATCGCGGATTCTAATCGCCATTCCAATCGATGGATATCTTAATTAAAAATACGTTTCAAACGCGGACAGAAGCTTTTATATTTCAATGATAATAATCCTTTATATGACTAGCCGTAATCACGTTTAGTGGAAGGTTAAGGGGGACAAAGACTTAGTTCTGGTTTGATGGTGTATAACCTGATCTATCTTTTATTTAGCATAACTGACCTTCCACTCCAAGGTGCGATTACTCCAGCATAAGTGAGCAGCACAACTGCTAGGAACACGGTACCAGCGGCGGCCAGACCGCCCAGGATGAGCAGCTGCTTCCACTGACCCTTAGGGTTCAGGCTGTGGAGGTACTTCAGGGCGCCAATGGCCATCACCAGCGCGAACACACCTGTTGACAACGAACCATTACGATTGTTAGTTTACCGTGAGAACATCATAAAGGAGATTCTATTTTCGACTCTATTTCTACATCATCAGTGTTCTTTTTGGTTACCCGTAAAACACACGCTGCGTTGTTTTTTTTCGTTCTTTGAAGATACCATAAAGCCTTTGTCAAAAAGACAGGCGATAGCGAACCGGACCGAGTCCGAAGCGACAAAGAACCGATACGATATGTCAAACTTGGTGCAGCAAACCGAGGCGTGGCTGTTGTATTAGCTGGTTTTTTATGAACGACGTCAAACAGAGCAAATACGCCTTCGCCACGTCTTCGCATCGGTTCGGTCACGCTATCGGATCGCTTTCGCTTTTCTATGTGAGTGGATTCAAACAAAACCATATACTGCAAATAAAAACACCTCGCTTCGCATTCGCCACGCCTGTTTTACAAAGGCCTAATGGAGCCTAGTACATGTCATTTTGATGGCGGCTAAGGTATGTAGGCTCCATAACAAACAAAATCGTGATGGATGAGGCATTTGTTTGTGGCCATGATCGATTGGCACACCTATGGGCCGTGCATAGCAACCCCACCCGTATGTTCAACATTAGACCTACTTTCTGAAAACAAATCTCATGGTAGAACTATGAAATAAGAGGTAGCTTAATGCGGTGCAAGCACACAGCAGTATTGATCCGACCTGCAATGAGCATTTACGACCGATAATCTGATAACATTTTCAGTTTTTTTTTGCTTAATGTTCTGATAAGAATCCAGTGAGAACGAATGACAATAATTAATTTCATGAAGTATGAGCGTGAACTATGTATCTATATGTAGGTGAAGTCTAGGTACATAAGAATTAAAGTTCGTTGCCCTCAATTACCGCGGTGAGCCTGCGTGGGCTTAGGTGCCATATTGCTAACATTTCACATTTTGAAAAGAAAATTAGCATATACATTTTTCCTCATTTCATTTCTGGATACCTTAACTTATTTTCCAAGTGAATTTTCTCTACTATAGCTTTGTACTAAGAGTTGGACTTTGGCCAAACTGCTTAGTAACATTCGTAATACGTGCAGCACTTTAGAAAATTACCATAAATAAAACGGATGAAATGCACATGAGGAGCTAAGTCACGATTGCGCTATGGTAACAAAAATGTCAACAAACTAATATTGTCAATTTATTTCATGAGTGCAATTACAGCTAGGCACAGAAACACTAAACTCGCTCAAGGTCGAAAACAGGCGAATGTAAACGCGATTAGTATTTCAAACAATCTTTATTCAAACGCAAGCTTGCCTTTTTTTACGTGGTAAAATCATCACATGAGTCTTCCCACCCAGGGCAGAGAGGGAGGGACTGTCAGACTCGTACTGACTAAAATCTCGGTGTCCTTCGAGAGGTGTCCGTGAGTCCCGCGACTGACCGTTGGTCAGTTCCTTCCGAGTATTTTGCTCATTTTCTCTCTGGACTAGATTGAGTCCAAGAACAAACCGATTTTAAATAATAAACATGAAAGAATATGTTTTAATAATCGGTTAAAGCAAAATGCAGTGATGATTGTTCATGTTTATTTATTCGAATTAAGGTTATGGGTTCTGTGTTAGTCTAAGTTCAGGAAAAGAGGTCTCCAGAGAACATTACTCAGCTATGAAATATTCGGGGCGCGGAACTGTCCAAACGGGAACAAAAAAACCCACCGTAGATTTTAGTCAGTACGTGTCTGTTCCAGTCGGTTCAGTCCCTGGGCGAAATGACTAATTTGAAGATTTTAGCACCTAAAAAAATCCTGTTGAAATATACAAAGGTACTGAGGATCTTACGACTCCTTAGGCAGTATAATCTTAGGACTGTCATGAGATGACGCCTTCACGCATGATGCGAATAAATGTATACCGGGCTGGACAATTATAGGTATTATATTTCAATGGCTGAAACATGTTTATAGAATGAAAAGAATACGAAACATAACAACAACATAATTTAACCTAGCTATCAGGGCAAGTCAACCAATAAAATCGCTAAACTTCAATTAAATTTTCGATTAATTGACCTTGAACACCACACACACATTTAAACGCAGAAAACGTATGAAATTACGAACATTTGTAAAATCTCTATTCATGTGTTCCAGTGTTCAGCAGTTGTTTATGAATTGAATGAATAGCTCGCAGATGGGATGTGAATAGACTTTGTTTATAGAATATTTGATACAGTAGTTAAACGGTAACATTTGGTTGGCAGAGGATAATCTGTGCTTTGTATATCAATCGTGGCGCACGTAGCGTGGCCATGTATGAGAATTTTGAAGACTGATATTACTCAATGCAAAACAAAATAAACAGTAATGTTTGGACTAAAAGGCAGTTTTCCTAGAATGTATTTTTATGTGGCTTTATAGGTCGATAATAGAGTAAATTAAAATACATAAAATATTCATCTTGGATTCTCAGGCCGCCAAAAAATACCAACATTCAAACAAGAACATTTATTGCAGAGATGGGGAAGTCTTATGTTCAGCTATTGTCCAAAGTGCGTATTTTTGTACGGTTGGGAAAATCAATAACTTCTCCAACCCAAATCGCTCAGTCCAAATCCTCGTAAAAGACCACCAACGGTACCAACATTATGATTATGTATCAAAATCAAATCATTTATTTCAAGTAGGCCAGCTATATCCACTTTTAAAAGTAAAAAACGAATAGTTTAATAGTATAAAAATAGTTATGGTGTTACCACCATAAATATTTTTATTCTACACTGCACTAGTCCCAGTCACAAGACATCATAATTCAAATTAAAAACATTTATCTCAAGTAAGCAGCTACTATTTTTTTTTACATTCTAAATACGCTGTAGATCTAGCTAAACCGTATCTTTAAATTTGTCTATATCATAAGCAGTATCTAATAGATAGTTTGTCTTGTTCAGAAATTCTTGAATGCTAGTTTTTATGTCGTAAGTGTTAAGCCTTTGTCAAACAGACAGGCGTGGCGAATGCGAAGCGTGACGTTTTTATTTGTAATGTATGGAATTGTTTGAATCTAGTCACATAGAAAAGCGAAAGCGATCCGATAGCGTGACCGAACTATCGGACTGACGTCTCGTATCGGTTTGTTATCGCTTCGGACTCGCCTGTCTGTTTGACAAAGGCCTAAAGTTGGAGACCCACCGCGGCGCATGCTACACACGAGCAGGCGGTGCATTTCAGCTTCATGGATTGTTTTATTTGCCAACGTGTGTCTAACGGCTCGTTCACGACGTTGTCGCTGCGAGCGGTGACTTAGCGAGGAGCGGAAAGCGGTAATACGCCACGAAGAGCAGCCAGTGGCAAATTCGTGTACTTACAAAGTAACCATAGTAACTATGTGTTATTTTTTCAAAATCAATATCAGAACATTTTATTTCACATGGGCCTCAATAGGCACATATAAAATGTCGTAAAATTGGCACGGTTCGGGTTGGCCGTTGCCATAGAGACAAGAAACTCCGTGGTTAGGCTGCGGTTCCACTGAGGCGGAGCGGAGCAGAGCGGAGACGTGACGATGCACATGGCTGTCATCAGACACAAGTGGATTTCAATAATGTGATTGGTGAATCGCGGCACAGCTGTACTCTGCACCGCTCCACTCCGCCTCAGGGAAACCGCAGCCTTACTCTTTTAAAAAAAAATTGATTTAACAATGTTATTGTTACAGTTTGATTACATAAACATGAGAGAACAGCGTAGGCACCCCATATTCGCGCCGCCCGTCGCTCCGCTTACCGCTTAAGACCAAAGTCGTGCACGTTAGTTTTCACGGCAGCACACTCTATACACAAATATTATACCACGACCATGTAAAATTGTAGCGTGACACAACGCGCAAATACGCCTTTGAGGGCAAGCCGTGTACCGCATGCCCAACGTGTACCTATAGTGTGGAGCTACGCGAGCGCCTTTTTCAAGCCACGCATATATAGATTACGACAATCCATGCGTAGCGAGTGTATGGGTTGTAGTAGACACGATCACATATATTCTCGAAAAGGAAAGCTTGGCACACGGCATCAGTGGCGTAGCAAGGCGTAGACGTAGCGGACCCAAGACCCCGGCCTCGCACCTGAAAGGGCCTCGCGCTCAAAAAAAAAAAATCTTAACAACGGCGATCACAACTTCGTAACCAGTCAGTAAAGCGGTACAACTTAACTTGTGGTGTTGGATGACTTGGAACTGAAAGAACCTAAGAGGCCGCGCAAAGTCGCAATGATGATGTCGCCGACAATCATGTTTAAGTCTAGCGCTTCCACTGCTAGCGCGAGGCTCCATTATGCAAGAATGATGACTTGGTTACGTTTCATTTGTGACTGGAAACTGAAAGAGTGAAAAGAGGCCTCGCAAAACTGATGTCGCTGACAATCACATTTGGTATAAATGACTAGGGTGAACCAAGTCATGTTACAGCAAGGGGGCCTCGCGCGAGCAGCGATGTGAAGTTATATTTTTCGTCCAGAATTAAAAGGGCTTCGCAGGTGTGGATTTCCCCCTCCAAGATTCGGTCTCGCTATGCCACTGCATGGCCTATCCGTGCTTCGAAGTAGGACAGCACCTTTATGTTATGTTATACTTTTTATTTAACAATTCTAAAGTGCCTGTAATTGACCTACTTGAAATAAATGCTTTGATTGATTTCATTTCTATACATACATCATAGACTTAAGACCATATTTAATTAATTAAACTGATCATGGACTTATCATCAGCATGTCATGTACAAGTCAGCCTTTTATTTTTCCACTACTTGTAACAAGACTTCGTCTTGCACTTTGATAGGACAAGCAAAAACCCACCAGAGTGATAGGTTGGTTCATACCGAGTTGCAGTTCGATGTAATTGTGCACCTGTTAACATCAGTAATAAGTTAATTATTACATACAATTAAATTCTATAGCTTACCAGAAGCAGCCATATGTTCACTAGTCCGGATGGGCTGGAAGCCAACAAAGGGAATCTGCATGGACATCAACAGGCCAACGATGTAGAACACGGTGTAACTGACAAATAGCCGCTGGGAGAATCTTCCCATGATCAATAACAGGAACACGTGAAGAGGGATCAAGTTGATGATGAACACGTAACCACCCCATGCTGATACCTACAATGTAAATAATTAATTTGTAAACATGTCTGTTTTATTGACAAATGTCTGTCTCTCTTCCTCTCTTTCTCTCTCTGTCTCTCTATCTATCTATCTTGTTTCCTCATATTCTCCCTCACTACCTTTATGCCTCTTTTCACATGTCTAATCAGGGTGACCCAATATCAGAATGGAAAACAGAAATAAAAATTTAAATGGAAGTAATATTTTTGAGTCTACTCTACATAATATGTATAGATTGTCTAAATAACAGTAATGTTAAAACACTAGGCAGATGCTGTATTGAACATTTAAAGCTATTTAATATGGACTAAAATATATGAAAAGCAGTCAATGTCTGATATGCATCTTAAGATTATTCTAACAGGAACATAACAGAATATGAAAAACTATTCAGATTCATATACCAGTATGTGTTGCTAATGTATTGTTTTGTAAACAACTAACAAGACAATTATTATACCTACCTCTTTTACTAAGTTTACAATATTCCCAAAATTGCATTTGAAAATTGACCTAAACTATCAATTTTATGTAATTTGTATTCTAGTTAAAATGGCCATTATAAGTCTTTCTACCTTGACATGCTACTAAAGATATATTTAAAGAGCTCAACATGCTTTTATAATAATTGTCTAAGTATTACTAATATCTAGCTTAAACCATGTTTGATTATATTATTTAACCAACTCACCATGTAAAAGTAAGAGAGTGCCGTACAAATGGACCAGAAAACGGATCCGTTCTTCAAACTCTTCAGCCATAGGTAGTATGTGAACTGTAGCGCAAATATAGCGATACCCTCATTGTCGTAGCTTCCTGCTACAGACCTACTGCTGTAGCCAGGCACTATGGCTATGAAGCAGGCTGCAAACAGACCGGCTCCACGAGACCAAAGCTCAGAAGTCAGCAAGTATGTTGCTATGGCTGTTAGACCGCTAAAAGGACAAAAATATATTTATTTTCCTTATATATTTTTAGATTAATGATAAAAATGATAATGAGTATCAATTATATTCAAAAATGTTTATAAAACTGTACTGAACTTTAACTATTGATCTATGGTTTCAGCAATCTATCACTAAGTTTGTTGAATTGTTTTGTCAATAATCTAGTGGAAAGCTATCACAAGCATGCAGTTTTGTTAACAGTTGCTCTAATTTCCTGTTGAAGTATGACACTCCAAATTATCTGATTTTATCTATCATATTATGTTTCAGTATGAATAGATTTTCAATGATCATTACAAATAATGGTAACCTAGATAGCAATGAATACCAAAATAATTACCTGAACACAGGTGCGAGGAACACACAAATATCTCTAATGTGTATTGGAATGTTTAGGGTGTGAAGGATCCAGTGAATTGTGCCTGATGTAATCATAAGGCCGGGGTACACGGTGCCACCCACGATACGACCCAGTGGGTACCAGGCGCGTTCGTCGAACCAGTTGAGGAAGTTGTAGAACCCATGCTGCACCATGTAGGCCGTGGATCGGTAGTTAAACCTAGAACACGTAGGCAATAAATGGAGGGAACCCTATCTTCAACAGGTTAGCATTCTAAATCTAATTCTCTACACTTACCATGGATCAAACTCGTGAATTATACTCTCGAATCGTATGACAGCGAATAGCCGGGATGCGAAACCGGCCAGCCAAGCCAATGATAATACCGTAACCGTGATCAGAGTGCTGAAGCCGGTTGTATTATTGAATAATCCTTTATTACGGCCATTGCCCGACTTCGCAGCTACAGTCTGCGGCATCTTTGGGGCTGATAATACTATCAACTATCCTAATAATTCACTACAACTGTAATTTCATACATCGGTCCCAACAATTCGATTCAGAAGAAAATTGACTTTTTGGATGACTGACGTACGGACACGTCTCTCTTCAAAATAAAGTTGCCAAGTAATTAAAAAAAAATGCCAAGTCCGAGTTGTTTTTGCACAGATTCGATATAACCGATTTTAGCTGTTGGATTTTTGGACAGTGTGAAAGAATGCTATTAATATTTTATATGGCAATGCTGTTTTGGATGTGTGAGTGAGTGTTATTTTTTACAGCTGTTACTTTGTTGACGTTGACGTTTTGCAATCCATCTCGTCAGACGTAAATAAATTCCAATGATTACATTCATATTGTAACAATTAACTGCTTTCCGAATGAAATTGTAACAATATAAAAATACAAATGTCTAATTATCAAGAAATTGTAAACTTAAACGTAGGTGGTACGAGGTAAGTGTTGATTGAAATAGAAAGTGTGCAGTTAAGAATTGTATTTTATTTGCTTTTACTTGTTATATCTTGGTATTAACTGCCTTGACATCATACATTGTGATAAATAATGTCTCAAAGATGTGTCATGCATATATAAACTGTTATTAAATGCAAACTCCAAATGAATATTCCGTTGCAGATCGACATTTCTTAGCCATTTCATTTTAAACATTGTTTTATGTTTATACTTGCGCTGCCAGGTTGATTCTCAACTGTAATCTTATCTTATTATATACCAAGAAGCTTTGCTTGTATACAGTAGCACTGTGACTTCCTATATTTGTTCCTTTAAATGTATGTGTTTAAAAAATAAAACTGTTTTATAGTTTTACTCAGCTAAATCACCATTTTTAGATTCTCAACATCATGGCACACATTGACCTGGGTCCCAGAAACATTCTTCACTGCTCTCCTCAGTGGAAGGATTCCCACGGTGCGGGATGAGACAGGAGCCATATTCATAGACAGGGACCCAAACCTCTTTGGTCTCATATTGAATTTCCTACGTACTCGGGATATAGATCTTAATAATGTTAATATTAGGGCTTTGAGACATGAGTGTGATTACTTTGGCATCACACCATTGAGTAGAAGACTGGCTTTGTGTGACGAGATGAATCATTCAAGCTGTGGAGATGTACTATTCTATGGATATCTACCACCTCCATGTAAGTACTAATGTTTCATACTACTTAAAAATGTTAGTTTGTGGGGATGGGATGTTTGTTACTCTTTCTTTGGTACAAATATAGTTTATAATTTGGATTAACACAGGCTACTTTTAACCCTGTTATGAAATTCCCATGGCATAATTATCCAACTTTATGCAACAATTCTGTGGACATAAGCTAGTGTTGTGATAAATTTATCACTTGATAAACATAATGATTGAGTGATACATGTGTGACATGAGTTCAGCATATACATGTGTATATGCTAAACTCATGTTGACATTACTGTGACTCATGGAGCCCCACCTAAAGTTATCTAAGTTGAGCTGATGACTCATACAGACCAATTAATCTGCTATAGGTACTTTGATAAATAAATTCTGTTGTCATTGCACACAATCCAATCCACGAAAATAAAAAAGTAATACTGGGAGTGGTTTTTTACTTTAAGCCTTAGCAGATCAGAGATATTTTTGGGATTTTTAATATGGTATATGTAAATAATGAGGACCCTTTAAGCTAAGGAAATAGTGGGCTAAAACAGTATTTAAATGTTTTTGTCCATGTAGAAAAGGCTCAATTTGCACTTCTTAGTTTTTCATATAGGAAAAAGAAAGGTAGTTAGTTGTTATATAGATATCTGGTAGACAGTTATTCCTAGAAAAACAAAATGTCCCATTCACAATGAATAAGTTTAATGAACTTTATGAAAGATAACAGAATTATAAACAAATACTTGATATCTAGTGTCAATACCTACTAATGATAAAATCTGTTAATCTCAATAGCTTAATATTATGATAAAAGTTACATGATAAAATTCTGATAAGTACCAATTAGATTTTATGATAACACACATTATTAAAAAAAATACCATGAAAACTAATTTTATCCAAAGTACATTTGCTATCATGAGTAGCTTAAATTCCTGAATATAGCAATTCTTTTTTTATTTTTGACATTAGAGATGTTGACTGTGCTGCCAGCGTTATGTGGTTTTAACCTCTATAATTTGCAGTAAACACTGCCCTGCCGAATGGCAACAGTACGAGGAGCGGCAACAGTTGTTCGCGAAAGAACTCGACAGCCTCCAGCACTGAAGTGCCGGTGAATAGAACACACTCGCGAAACTCTTCACTTGATCTCCGGACTGTAGGCAGAATACCCTCACAGGATCAGTTAAGGTTTGTAACTCCTAGTTTTTCAGTTTATTGATTTTGAATTTGTGATGCAGGTAAAAGAGTAGTGTAGCGTATCTTCCAAAAATCCTTGTATTTTTCAAACCTTTTTATGTCACATTTAGAAGGAATGTATCCCAAATCGTCGATGCATTTAGTAAGTGCAAATATTTTTTTCGTTCGAGAAGCGAACCCCCAAAACGTACGTAGCGCAGCAGCCATTGCGCCCTCCATGGGCAAATTAGACCAAACAATATTTTTGGAAGTCGTTTAATTACCTGAATTGAGTCTATTTTCCTATAGCTAATACTACAACTTCACATTGCATTCCAATTGTTCACAAACATGCATCATACATTAAAACTTTCACAAATAATAACAAAAGGTAAATTACATTCATTGTTAACGAGTGGTTTAGCTGCTATGTGTTATCAGAATGTGAGAACAATTCAATAATATTTTTGTGTGAACGCCGACCTGAAACATATTAGCACAGGCGATTTTGAACTCTACGATTTGTTACGAAATTCAGCGCTCTGCTTAACGTTGAGAGTCCAAAATCGAAAGTTGTCTTTTTTGATTCATTAAGATGCTCGCTCTGTTTTAATTTCAATGCTAAGCTCCGTATCGAGAGTTGAAACTCCAATGTCCTTTAAAACTTTCTTTTCTTTTTAAAAATATTGCCCTACACTAGGAATATATCCTGTGTCGTAGGTGCGATTACAAACATACGAGTATAAACTCACATACACAAACGCCCAGACCCAGAACAACTACTTGTAGATCATACAAATATTTGCTCCGTGCGGTAATCGAACCCGCGACACGCATCGCAGCAATCCAATCGCTCAGCCACTGCGCTAACCGTGGCGTATAATTTACCTGTAACAGACATGCAATCTAAAGTCTAAACCTAACAATGCTCTACAATTTCCAGCCGCTGTGGCAGAGGTCACTCGAGAGCAGCGTCGTTAGGTAACGCGGACTGCCACAAAGGACATCGTCCGCCAGACAGTACGTATCAAATGTTGATGTCATTGTGTATCTGTGTGTACCTAATTCGAGGCAATTCAACTCGTGAATCATTCATTGTGCCTTTATATCGTCCGATGGTTAAGTGAGATAGGTATAATTTAGCAATCTTGATCATTATGAACGTTGAAAATGGCAATGCTTCAATTATTTCTATGTACTGTCATGAGCAATAGAATGATCACTTATCAATCATAACTTATCAAAATTGAAAGGCGAGTTTCTCGTGAAATACTGATTTCTTACTTTAATATAAGACCTATTTCGTAAAAGCATGGCTACCAAAATAGAAGGTTCATGAAAACGCAAATAATAAATGAATAATAATTCTGCTAAGTGTATACATATTATTGCTCGTGACTGTAGTACAAAACGCACAAAAGAAGAAAACTTTTGATATATTCCGTGCTTTGAACAACACAATCATCTCTTTCTTCTAAGCCAGGTGCTTCCAAACTTTGCCAGTTCGCAGTACGCGGCACTTACAGGTTTAGTCGCCTACATAGCTAATGGATGCCGGATGACAATGGGCGCTTTCACATAAGACGATAACTTTGACGACACGACATCGGTAGTTTCATACATTACTAGGCAAAATTTTGCGAGAGCTGACAATATTTCAGTGTCGTTAACGTCACCATCTAATGTGAAAGCGCCCAATGATACCAGACTGAAAACTCGATCAAATTGGAAAACGTGCACCAGGTTTTAAGGCTGCAAGGAAGTAGGATGAGACTATCCTCTTTCTGGTGGATCTTGGGCATCGAAAGAATTTTGGATATACGCAAATTCTTGATAGTGGACAACAGAAACGTCTCACGGCGTCTCTCTGTTCTCTGTACGGCGCACAGCTTGGGAACCACTGCCATAGCCCATGCCATACTACACCTTAAATTATCTTCAAAGTCTTAGTAGGCAGTGGTTATTGTATGCGTATTGCCAAGGGCAAAAACCGCTTGAAATGGGAGTGGTTTTTGTCAATAGTACCAACATCGTGTGGGCGTTCAAATACGCTTACCTACCCATTGTTTGCCATACCCGATGCCTTATGGACTTACTGCATTTATTCAGCACTTTACAGCTTGTGTACGCATCCGTTCAGCTTTCCACGTCTATTTGATACTTAGTCTCCACTCCATACAAAATAGTTAGTTTTTATGAAAAAAAGCTGAATAGAGCTGAATAAATATGATGAGTCCCTAATTCTATTATGGCGAATCAAATGGCGATTAGCAAATGCAGAATAATCCGCCCTTCCCCCCCGCCCAGACGTAATCCGTCACTTTTTATACGACTTCTATAATACGATTGTGCCAGTTTAATCCTATTGTATAAATAATACTTTTTGTTTATTTACAGTGAGCACGTGGAATGATAGTATGAAGGTTCAAATTATAAAAGCACACCACAATTGGGTTGCGGTTGCCTATACACACTTTGTAACTGGTTATAGGTACGTGAACATACATTAATGTAATCTCTTTATACACCCACTGCAGTTCACTGTTGTTTTTTCTCGTCGTACACGTAATCCGGACATTATCTAAAGATGTTAGTGATGTGATGTATGTTATGTCTTTGATCTCAGGTTATACCGATGCTCTAAAAAAGTGCGATGTTTTTCGATGGAAAAAGATAAAAAAACAACTATTTTAGTAATGAAAGAACTAGAAATAGGATGCGCAGGTTCGCGAGACGTTAAAAAAGTGGGGACAGAGTTCTTTGTCCATGAATCGGCAAAGCAAGCTCATGTAAAAGTTAAAGGGATCCCAACAACACTGTTTTATTTTTTTGGAGACAAAAAAGACACCTACTACAACTTGTAAAAACGAAACTACAATCAATACATCAACCAGTATCTCCTTTCAGATTAACAGACTCATGTGGTTGGTATGTAGTATTCCAATCTCCAGTACAAGATTCAGTGATAGAACGAATAGCGTTGAACGCCAAGACTGGTGGAGGCGCGGGCACCTCTAGCGGGACCAACTCTACGGGTACTGACGTCATGCTGGGCATAGCTAGTGGGGCGCATGTCCGACTGTGGGCCTTTTCTACCCATAGTGAGCCTGTTAGACGTACTTTGGTTGGTGAGTGTGTTTTTTTATCTTTAATATTAGAATCAAATTTCATGTTTTTTTTGTGGCAAACGTTGTTTCTCACTAAAAATTTCTCAATAAAAGTCTAAAATAAAATATTTGTTCCGTGCGGGAAAAGAAGTTAAAATTATTTGAATCTGAAGATCAATAAATAATTAATTTAACCTATAAGTATTGAAATAATTTCGTCTGCTAGGTTTCAATGCAAGGTCACTTTTCTTCCAAACCGTCTACAAAAAAATTATGGCATAGTCGAAGCATTAAAATTCTTGCCATGGCTTCATATTATTTTTGTCAAACCAATACGCTTGCAATGACTTTAGACATGAAGTCATTACAATAACTTTGGTAGACCCCATTCATTCTAATCTCTGTCCCCTTCACAGGTACTTTCAACCTAGGCGTAAGAGTAGAACACCTGCTCTTCGTAGGTCCTCAACTGGTAGCTTTAAGTGGCGCTGGCAGCCGCAGCAAAGCAGGAGTATGGCACACCAGCACACAACACTGGCAGACACAGGATGTGGCACATCTCACGACGTATGACACGGCTGGCTCGTTTCTACTGCTCGGCACTGCCACCGGAGCCATTAATTATATTGGTGAGTTGAAGATAGCCTTTTAACTAATATTATAAAGAGGTACTGTGTACGATTTTATATTATAACTAGCTTGCCCGGCAAACTTCGTACCGCCTATAGCTCAATTGTTTTGCCTTCCCGAACTCCTCCACTAACAATTAAACTTTGTGGTATGGTAATAAAGATGACTTTGACTTTTAAGTATTACTACGAATCTTTTGTATGGGAATGTAGAAAAGTGTTTTTATAGACTTTTTCAAGCCATTTTTTATTTTTTCCATCCACAAAAACCATCCTCGTACTTCAAGGAATATTATAAAAAAAAAAACGGTTCAGCTGATCTCGAGATTTGCCCTTAGCAAGACACTCAGCGATTCATTTTCATATTATAGATAGAAGACACAGGGTGGTTTTTAATCAGTCATGTCTTTATAGTCCTTTCCGCTACACAAAGACGGCGGCACGGTTAGCGCAGTGGCTGAGCGATTGGACTGTTGCGCTGCGTGTCGCGGGTTCGATTCCCGCACGGAACAAATATTTGTATGATCTACAAGTGGTTGTTCCGGGTCTGGGCGTTTGTGTATGTGAGTTTATATGTTTGTAAACGCACCCACGACACAGGAGAAAATCCTAGTGTGGGGCAACGTTTTTTAAAAAAAAAAAAAAAAAGATGAGAGAACTCATTTGATAATTTTCCACACTAAAAAATCCCCAAGAAAAGCAATTAAGCAAAAGTGAATTATAAATATTAATAAACTTTATATTTGCATAGCTTTTTTGCGATGTAAAATTATCATCCCTGCAGATAATCATACAATGTACATCAAATAATATTATCTTGATAAGATTCTACAAATATAACATATGTAAGAGGTTGCCGTGGCATATATTAACGTCAATCTATGCATTGATTGACAGGCACAAGGCGCGATTACAAGGCGCGATTAGCATTAGTGAGATCATAATCTTTGTCTTGTGTTTAAAAATAGGTAATCATAAATGTGATATGAATAAAAATACACAACGCTATGTAATACTGTGTAAGGAACAGATACATTTCTGGGAGACATCTTTGGGCGATTCCGACCCACCGTAGGCGCGGGCTTGCGGACGGCTAGCAATGAGCAACTTGCCGTCCTTCCGAAGAACCAGGCCCGGATCTCTGACGCGCCTCAATGAGCAATCAGCAGACTGACAGACCCTATAGGGCCAAATCCCAGCCGCGTAGCTGTATAAGAAGAGAACCGCATTTTTTTGTTAGTAAGAATCTGACAGACTTCCGCTCCTAAATGGGTGGGAGGACTAATTAGATGATTTTTACACCCCACAAAAGGCATACTTTTTATAGCCTATACGTCATTTTTATTGTCAGATATGCAAAAGTTCCCGCTACGTATGAAGGACAACGATCTACTCGTGACGCAGCTATATAAGGACCCCAATCAGGAGCCCATCACAGCTATTTCTGTATATCTCACACCTAAAACGAGTAAGTAATAAACGTTATAAAATTAAACATAATCATGTATGTTGGGTCACCTTTGTTAATGACAATTACGCAGTATTGGACTCTCAGCTCAACATCAAGCATTGGAGATCCAACAGAGCGCGACAAATCTTACAAATTATTGTTTTTAAACTAGAGATCCCCGCTGGATTAAAAATCTTAAATGCACTTTGGAAGACATTATGAAAAGAAAGAAATAATGTGAAATTGCACACATGATTATCTATTAAAGCAGAGATGCGCACTATTTTTTTTTTTTTTATCGTGGTAAAATCATCAAATGAGTCCTCCCACCCAGGGCAGGGCGGGAGGGACTGTCAGACTTGTACTGACTAAAATCCACGGTGTCCTTCACTAGCCCTTTACGTACCGGGGTCACGGTAATCCCTTGGTCCCGCGACCCCGGCAGGCTTTGGCCCTCTACAGGCCCCGTCACTATGCTGACACTCTTTGAGGCGCGCGTGGAACACAACGCGCCGTCGACCCGGGCATGGTCCATGGTCGGACAGCGAGTCGCCCATTACTCGCTGCCCGCATGCCCGCGCCTACGGTGGCCGGAGATCGTCTTGCGACGTCCGACGCCGTGGGCGTCTACCACTGCGGCTGGGGTGGAGGGAGGACGCTGTCCTCTCCCTCAGGCGGCCCGCCTCCTCCTTCACGAGCATGACTGCTTCGCAGAAGGAGGCGACCGCTTCCCACTCCGTCTCGCCCCGCAGCATGGCCTCGACCAATGCCGGGCGCGAGAGGTCTCCGCCTATCGCCGTCGTGAGGACACGGCGGTGCTCTGCCCAAGCGGGGCAGTCCTGCACCGTATGCTCCACCGTGTCCTCCGGACGATCCTCGCAGTGGTGACACCCAGGCGTTTCTTCCCTCCCTATCAGACACAGGAACCTCCCGAAACTTCCGTGTCCGGTGAGGACCTGCGTCATGCGGTAGGTCAGGACGCCGTGACGCCTATCCAGCCACTCCTCAAAGAGGGGTCTTACCGCCGCAATTGCGGCGTGCCCGAGAGATGCGCACTATGGAAGAAGTTTTTTGAAAATCCATCCCTATTTGAGTCCAGAGGATAAATTGTTTATAAAGGTTCTTCACTCTTGCTGATGGGAAATACCATCATAAATGTTTATCATTTTCCCTAACATTATAATCCCCGTGACAGATCTATGCGGCAACTGGATAGAGATAGCGTACGGGACCCGCTGCGGGTCTGTCCGCGTCATCGTGCAGCATCCGGAGACAGTGGGTCATGGACCGCAGCTGTTCCAGACCTTCACTGTGCACCAGAGTCCTATCACTAAGGTAACTTTTAGTTTCAGGCAATGACCGGTCAGTAGAGACAGATGAACTGCGAAAACCGCGCCACATTATGTTGCCATTGTAAGAGTGACTGGTATCGCCGCTAACCCTACTATTTATACTCCAATTGGTCATTCTAGAACCAGTGTTCTAGATTGCCCAATTACTAGGTTGTAGGGGTCCGATAGGCAGTCGCTCCATGTAGAATACTGATATTTAGCTGCATTTGGTTCGACTGGAAGCCGACCCCAATATAATTGGGAAGAGGCTAGGAAGATGATGGTCATTCTAGAACCTTGCACAACACTGAATATAGTTGAATGGTGAAGAACAGCCTAGTTGATCTCTTACGAACACTACTTCTACTGCAACATTCTCCAACCGTTTTGAAACGTCGATCCCCTTCTGGAATGTTCTGGTAATACGGTCGACGTAGTATTACCATAGCCCTGCATATTTTGGCTGTTCACTCGGCAATGAACTTTCGACACTGGCTTTTGTAGTAATTCTAGTTTATAATTTATTAATACGAAGTGTTACTGTCAGCCTGCATCGTCCAATTGCTGGGCAAACACCTCTCCCTATAACTGCCAACTATGATTTATCTACGATCTCTCTATCAGGGCTTATTTGAGCCATTTGCCAATAGTTTCTAAGAAGTCTTCCGCCATGCCTTCTGGTTGTGTCAGGAGTTATGACATGCGACTTGCACATCTTGACATCGCACTTAAAACTTAAATCAAAAACTTCGAATGCGTTTTCAATCTTAATTGAGCCATCTCAAATGAAAACTTAGCAGCAACATTCTCACAAGCTAATTTTTCCACCAGGTATCTCTATCAGAGAACTACCTAGTGTCAGTATGCAGCGAGTACAACCACGTGCGCACCTGGCGCGTCACGCGGTTCAGAGGAATGATCTCCACACAGCCGGGGACCACGCCCAAGGCGGCCTTCAAAGTACTGGCCTTGGAGGCGCCGACTGCACAGCCCCATAATGACTGTGGTGAGTTTAATTAGGTTTGATGTACTAATGGCCGACATCTACACCGATTATTACGAACTAAAATGACATTGCACATCGTAATATCAGAATTATCTACGTGATAAACATCAAAGCCGTGGTTGAAGGAGGAAAGACATAAGAGCAAAGAGATCTTTCGTTGATAACACTGTTCCTCATACTTGTAAACATTGATAGCATAATAGAAGTGATCTCCAACAAATTCATTGACTATGAATACATTACCTCTTTTCGCGTCGTGCAGTAGGAGAAAATTGGGACACGATTTTTTTTTAAATTTTGCACCAGAATTTACTGCGAGTGAAACTTTGCCATCAAAAAGTGTATTTTTTTGTTTCAGGTCCATATGGTGAACAGGACGAAGAGCAAATATTTATCCAGAAAGTAGTTCCTGACACAGATACACTATACGTTCGGCTAGCTTCGAATGGCAAAAGGTAAAAAATACTTCCAAACTTTTGCATGCCAGTGACCGAAAACTGTATATTCGTCTAGCTCGTTGCGTACAAAGAAAACTGTACCATTTGCACTAGACGTATGGTCGATAATCCCATACCATTTTCGAGACTGTCTTCGTATTTTTTAGGGTATGCACAATCCGTTCAGTGGACGGATCAGCGGTCTCATGCTTCGTGGTAGCGGAGTGCGAAGGAGCGTTACGACCGCGACGGCTACTGTTGTGTGGACATCGGTCCGGCGCGACGCAGATGTGGGACCTTACAGCGCCCATAGATAAAGCAGTTAAACTCCCACCTGTACCTGGCAATGGAGGTATGGAATTATTTGTTATTGTCTATGTTTGATAATTAAATAGCATGTGAAGAAATGTCCATAAACTTCGAGTTTTGGCCTATTAAATTCTTTACCACTCCCACGAACAGGGAATACCAAAACCCACAATCATTTAAAATCAATATCGATCAAATTCTAGTTCGCTATTGGTCGCGTCAAGGTAGTTGGGTGGGGCTAAAGATACGTGTGCATGGTGATTGGTCGCCGCAGTAAAGTCACTCAGTTGCGCGGGAATTGATTTCCCTTTCTTCAGATATTGTTTGTAGTTTCTTAGAGAGCATAGGATGTTGAAATGCTCTAATATTTATTTTATTTATTGATAGGATGGATTGCGTACCTACAATACCTACATGCTAGTATTAATTGGAGTCTACAATAGAAGCGACTTGTTTGAATTGTATGTGATTTATATAATATTCTTTGATATTATCTTGTAGCCCTAACATTTTTTTTTAGTTTTCTACACAAATCCAGACCAAATTACCAGGCAATACCTTGATGCATACCTGCTGTTACCGACCAGTAGACATGATAAATTGAAACAAAAATTGACTATTTACTGTTTTAATATTGCACATCGACCTTCAGAAAGAGATAAATAATAATCGGCTAGTTTCGGCTCTGTAGAGCGTTATCTCTGTCGCCCGAACCACTAGCAAATCACATCGAACGTTGAACCAGCGATAAACGTCACATAGGTACCGTGTGACAGAGATACAGTGTATTTTGTCTCTTTTGTTCCTGTCCAATACCTTCATAATCTATATTTCCCAGCAGCGGAGGGCGATGAGTCACCGCCCCCCGAGGGCGGCCCCTCCCCGGACGAGCTGGTCCGCCTGCTGTCGGCGTGCGACCTGGACGCCGCGCCCGCGCCCGCGCTGCCCCCCTCCCCCAACCGGCCCCTGCAGGCGCCATGAAACACGGCCTCCGTCTGCGGGGCGCTACTCAGGTTCTACTCTTTACTCGTCAACGCTTGACATGATCTGACTTGACTGTTTATCTTTGTAGAGGTTTTATTGTCTCTGATCTTAGAGAATGTGTCGATAGAATCGCGGGGCTTTTTAAAACTCCATTTTTAAGTGTTGCCTTTTACTCACTAAAGAAAAGCAAGAGGAGTAATCAAGCTGGTAGAACAACAACTACAGCTTTAAACTACATATCAAATTGTCAAACACCCGTTACCCACATACCTGTCGACATATTTATCTAAGTATTGACTCGATAAAATAATTGACCATAAGTATTTTTTCGAATAAGCTTTTGATGTTATGTATCACATGCGATAAAATAGATAGGCATTGATAGAATTTCAAGTAAATGTAAAATTGATATCAAAACTCTTCGTAAATTTTGAAAAGTAAATTCGACTTGAAAAAATATTGCCAATTTTTGCCTTATGATACACTCAAAATGTCTTATCTTATATTTGTGTGGATAACTTATAATAAATAATTGATATAGTTGGTATATTTTTTCCACACTAAATTGTAAATAAATTGCAATTTTCATTGTTCAAGTGTCCGCCTATTAATTCACTTTTCATCGCACGGCAACTATTTGATGTATCTTAAACTTGCTTTATTTTACGAGACCAAGGCCGGGTTTTCCCCAAAACGAAGTCGAGCGGGATTGTACGAAGACGTGCAAAATTCGACCAATCATAAGAAAGGCAATAGATTTGATATGGTTTTCAACCAATGCGATTGATGGATCGTTCGGAAACTGACCAATCATATTGGTTGTATCCAACATTTAGTTTCATCTTTTCCGTGATTGGATGAATCTCGCACGTTTCTCGCGCTCCAAACGTCTCGGTTTTGATGGAAATTAGGTCTTGTGTGCATAAACGGTGAGGTCAAAATGGCTTATCAAACTAGCTCGAATATTACAGGGTTCGGTTAAAATATTTATTACTGAAAAGATATAAGTCTGTAGGGCAGATACTGTGCAAGGCTGACTCGTCGAGAAATGGCAGCGTTTAAAGAACAATAAGGTCATTTTTATTTATTACTATTAGCTGCGATTACGCGAAGAATTTTATCTAGCTAGCTATGCTGGTCGCGGGACTCACCAATTACCGTGACCCCGGTACGTAAAGGGCTAGTGAAGGACACCGTGGATTTTAGTCAGTACGAGTCTGATAGTCCCTCCTGCTCTACCCTGGGTGGGAGGACTCATCTGATGATTAAACAATTTAAAAAAAGCTAGCTATGCTATTCTCTGAAATACTCTGCATTGAGCTTGTAATAGACTTTATAATCTAGAGCATAAAGTTAAAAATCCATTAAAGACAAGTTGTCTCAACGTCGAGGACCGAAACAGTTTTGTCTTTATTAGATTTTCAGCTTTATTCTCTGGGGCATAAAGTTTAAAATCTTACAGAGACTAACCGTAGTTTCATTGTAGCCGCGGCGCTAAGTCTTTAGAGAATACTACTGATCTGACTAGAGCAGTATATGCCATACAAACCAGTTTTTGTAAAGTTTCGAATTTTGCCAGAGAGCCTATTATTTCTATTTAGATGTTATTACGAGTTGTTTTCGTGTAGTTATCGAGTGCAAAGTTTAATCGCGTGTAAGACTGATTTGATACACGAGCTCAATCACGAAAATTCACTAGGTATCTTGAATTCTTTATTTTTGAATATCTATGTATATCTACTAATTTAATGATATGTTACTGAAATGAAAGTAAATTAGATAGATGTGATCATTTTTTGTGTAATGTTTCTTGTTAATTTAACACTGCGTATAAATATTTATCAAATGCATTTATTAACGGAGTGTTAACTATATAACATTGAACAGACAAATCTCTATTCTACTTCAACTACAGAAGGTTCATTTTTAAACACTTCATTAGACATCATTGCAACTAATTTGCACATTTGACTGTCTTTTTCGCAAATAATTCAATGTCTATTTTTGAAATATTTTACATAATTTAAAGATAGGAAATTAATGTCATATCAATGTTTTAAAAAAATCAAGCTTCCTATCGTGTCTGTCAAAAATATGTCAAAAAAGTGTTCATAAATAAAATGTATGTGCTTGCAGTTCTGCAATTAATTAATTTCTTGAATAAGCGAGAATATTAATTACAAAAAAAAGCGGTATCGGCATTTCGAGCGATAAGTATACTCTATAAACTACTATACACTTAGTTTTCAATGGCAGACTAATAAGCCTTTAATGAAAATTCAACCTTGCGGTTGAAGTAATAAGAATGTTTATCCATTAGTTAGAAACACTCTATTCCTGCGTGAAAGCTGAAGGCCGACGCTGACTTGAGAAAGCGCAGTTCCGCACACACTTCCATTAGTGTGCGAAAGTATCAAATCGGACATAGTCACGCTTGTTTATTTATTTTCGACTTTATGCCTACGCGCTCAATGGTGAATTTTGATCGTTAAAAACCGCGCTTTGCATGTCACCGGTCGGTAGTACTGAATGAGCCTAAATAATGTTGTAGATAGAAAAATAATGAAATATATTTTCTGAACGCATCGTACTTGGTTCGAAGTGAAGTAGATTTTTGTCTCTATTTAAATTTTATAATGTATTTGTGTCTTTAAACGAGTGTATGCTATTTATGGTGTAAATTAGAATGAATTAGTTTGTTCCTAGATAATACAAAATTATGTATATACGGAGTAAATAAAATATTATTTACACATACCCTGTGTTCCTTTTTACTATGTATTGACTTTTTATTTATTTACAAATAAATAGTTTTACAGCTTTGCTTCGCATCTGATTTCGATTCTGCTTAGTGTAAGTCATAAATAAAAAAACAGTTTTGTTATGAATAACTGGGTACTAACAGGTACTAGGTACTACTCAATCTAGATTGCCATCAAAAGAAGTCTCAATAAGTTCGGCTAACAATCATTATTAATACTCTTAGGTTGTTGACATGTAGGCCATGAATATAAAAATATTGTGTCATCTTGTCATGATGTAAAATGGGATATGGGCAGGAATGACTCTGGCGGTTGAGAGTATGTCATGCTCACTCAAATGTCTCGCTGATGGTGGCGCGTATGTCGGATCATTTGGTTCCCTCTAAAATGGTTGAGCTGAATGGTGCTGATATATGTGTCATGTTCGTGAACGGGCGCTGTCAGTTGGGACTGGTCATCTCTAAGCTGCCATGGTCAATTTTAATTTGTAATTATTAATAACTTTATTTTTGAATTGTCTTTTTTATATTAACTATGGACACTATTAACTTGCCACATCGTTCTCACATAATGTACCATCTGAAGATGAATGATGTAACGAAGGTTTTGTAAAAATTTTGGCGATTGTAAAAGAGTGTCCATGGAGTTTCTTGCTCATTCTTCTCCATAGAGATCTACGCTTTGGAATGAGCACCTACGGTACTTTCACAGTTTTTATGTCTTGTGACTGGGACTGTAGCACCATAACTATTTTTAGTACTAGTTTAATTTTATGTCTTTTGACAATTCATAAGTGCCTGTAATTGGCCTACTTGAAATAAATGATTTGATTTGATTTGATTTGAATATAATTATTTTACTAATGTTAAACCCGGGGTCTCGGGACTAACGAATTACCATGACCCCGGTACGTAAAGGGCTATTGAAGGACACCGTGGATTTTAGTCAGTACAAGTCTGACAGTAAGTGGGTGGGAGGACTCATTTGATGATTTTACCACGCTAAAAAATAAAATGTTAAATGGAAAAGTAGGAAATATTTAAAATCAAAACAATATAGTTAATCGTCATGTATGTTTATTTTATGACAAGTAATATCGTTGTTTTACAAACATACGTCACAAATCTTTTTAATAAGTGTTAAATATTAAAAAAAAAACAATCAATTGACTAGTGAGGCAATATGTTGCGATGAACCCATGCGTGCAAACCCTGTCTAAAATATTATTTTACGTATTTACAGTTTGATGAAACATATGGCACACACAACACAGCATGAAAAGATTTTTCACCATATGGCCTTGACTAAAAAGCTCACACCAAAAGTTTTCGTTCTGGCAATCTTCCTAATTTAAAAACTTTGTTTTTTTTTTTTTAAATTAAGAACTTATTAAATAAAAACTAGAAACTTCTCATCACAATAAAAGCTTTTTAAAAATCGGAACATATATTTGATATACATTTGAGCCTTGAGGGGACGGCTAGAATACAATATGTCCCCTCTGTAAGATGGGAACAAACGTGAGTCATAAGAAGCGATAAAACCACCAGGGATGAGCCAGTTCTTGAAGGATCATCGTACACTGGGTACCTACGGTGTAAACACATTGCACCGAAACTATTATTCCTTTACTATCAAGAACAACGCTTCTTCTTACTTCTTAGTCACACCCTCAAAAAGTGAGTGAAACTTTGTAGGGTCGGCAACGCACAGGCGATACTTCTAGTGTTGCAGGCATCGCGTCCATAAACTACGGTGACCGCATACGACCGGCCCGTATACTTATTTGACACCGTTATGCCTTTATCAAACAAACAGGCGAAAGCGAAGCGTTTCCGAAGCGTGACCGATCCGATGCGAAGACGTGGCGAAGGCGTGTTTGCTCTGTTTGACGTCGTTCATAAAAAGTCAGCTAATACAACTGTCACGCCTCGGTTCGCTGCACCCAGTTTGACGTCTCGTATCGCTTCGGACTCGGTCCGGTTCGCTATCGCCTGTCAGTTTCACAAAGGCTTTATGGTATAAAAAAGAATTGTTCAAATCTCTAGTAATTATTTTTATACATATAACGAACACATTAGCAAAAGCGATAAGCTTTTCTGCAACAAACATGAAACATTAATATACTGCAAATCTGGAACCCATTGCTATGAGAAAAACTAGCATAACATTATTAAAATACATCTTTTTTGCAACAAGGATGATAAATAAATGTATGTATACACATGGTTCGGAGTTTAATATTGTGCTTGTACAATTTGGAGTTACTTGTTTTATTCAGGTACCGACGTGCAGGCAGATACAATTTGTTCACTATAATTCAGCTAAATTATTATCATAGACCTTGAACACAATCGTTCTAGCATGATTTTATTTCTAGAAAAACCTTAATTATAATTATCTAATTAGTTTTAAGCACTTAGCACACACTCACCGACACTTGACGACAGCGAAACACTCCTTTTAGCAGTCATGTACAAACTGCTGTGCAATATTAAATCAAAGCTAGTGTAGACAAACAGACACACATCTTATCATAATTTTTAATAATTAATCAACATTAATATCCCTTGTTCAACTATATTAGTAGCAACCTTATGACAAAGTTATTTAATTATACTGTGATTAGATTTCTGAGGTAAATTACTTATTCAGGCAACCAGTGATTAGCAATACTGTAGTTTTACTAATAAGTTTTATAATTAACATATTTTTATAATGGCAATACCTATGTCACAGATAAAAAATAAAATTTAACTGAGTAATGTTATATAAGGTGTAAGCGCTAATGTACCCAGCGAAATCAAAAACCTTTCGATTATGTTTCAATTCGTAGGTCATTATCAGTTCGTTTGCTAAAGTTTGATTGATTTGCGTTCGTAATAGCCGAGCCACACTAACGGTATTTCCCGTTGAAGTTGGCGATAAGTCTTTAAACGTTCGTATAAACGTCCACTGACGCAATAATCAACGGCATTTCCCGTTAGTGTGGCCCTAGTTTAAGAGACATGGCTTTTCATAATTAAAATAGAACCAACAATCATTCTTGGGTCATTCCCCTTAAAAATGAGTTTGCGATTTTCACTGTCATACGTCACAATTCAATCAATTATCAACATACGAATCAATAAATTTCTCTGGTTACCCGTGCGCCTTAATTTTTTTTTTTCTAGGCATAATGGAGGACAAATCTTTACCACATACATAGGTAATGTCTTAACAAATATCAGCTATACTAAAATGATTTCTAGCAGTGATGTTCTACTTTCAAACTGTTTTGTACTAACTATCATGTAACCGTTTCAGTTGATATTATTTCTTTTTGTATGAGGGTATGGGCGCCCTCTGGTGTCAAAGTTAATTAAACCGTTAGTGGGTACACCACAGGCCTCTGATAAGGCGTTAGACTTTTACTTAATTCCAGCAGGTCTTAAATTTCCACTTTATGAACGATGCTAATAATAATGAAACATTGTGAGGAGGTTCCTCTCTCTAGAGCCCTAACCACCGGCACTTTGGACCCTGTTCCCGATGCTATGATAGTTTTTGTTTTTGTATAAATGTAAACAAATAGGTAAAAAAATTAGACACTGACAATAAAATTGTTCATTATCAATTCTACTGTATTGATTGAGCAATAGAATAAAATATTCTATGTTACGAATTTTAATTGCAATGAAATTAGTTTAGACCGGCAGGTTTCCTCACAACATTTTCCTTCACAGAAGTCAGTGATGTCCAAGATAAGTGAAAAGATAAGTTAAAAAGTACACTGCATTGAATAGGACATTGGTACTTGCCCGAGTTTAAACCCCGTACATGACAAGCGAGCTGTTAACTTTGCACCATAAATATCAAGATTGCGATAACACGCGCCAATCACTTCATGGAAAATGATATAAAAGCAGTGATGCATAAAGGCATTGTTTTTTATCGTAGAGTGAAAATTACAGCAGCATAATGTCGTTTCAACGATGCGCTATAAAACCGATAACCCGATTTATTTCGTTCCTGTCACATTATAATGAATTTTTGATGCTGGCAAATTTTAGGCCCAAGTTATTTCAAAGCTTTATATCAACTTTCAACAATTACATGGTGCTTATTAAAGGTCCTATCGACTCTGACGGTTAATTTATTACATCAAAAATATGCAATGATGCACTTGTATAGAAAAATACTGGTTTTTTTAAGGGTGGGGGACATACTATATTGTTTCATATTTTTGTAGTCGACTTATAAATTACCCGAACGTAATTAAGACACGTCGTAATTATCACAAAATTATTAGTTATAAAAGTAACAGAAACAGCTCCACAAGACCGAAGGTTTGAAATTTCGACGTGGTATTTTATGGCCGGATACTTTATGAGATATTGGTGTCATCACTAGTTATAATATTATACCTTTAGATTCAAGTTTCCCAGTGTAATCTGTTGTCGAAAATATCTGGACTAGTTAAAGGATTGAGCAGGAAACACCATAATCCGAATCCGAGTAGGAAATTGCAAACAATTAATACTCTTTGCAGAGGTGGGAACTCGGATATTTCACTAAAGTTTGGAAATCCCATGTGGTTGCAGAACATGTGTGCGACTAGAGGAGCGACGAAGTGACCTGGAAAATAGAATAAAAATAGCTATACAGAGTGAATTTTTCAACTGGGCGTGGATGGCTGTATCGGAAACTATGAGGAATATCGAAAAACTTTGAAGGAGTCTCGAGGCCAATTATGACGAAAACTAAAACTGCATCATTTGATTTTAGATTATTCAATAATCCTGGCCAGGAAACGAACCAACAGATTTAATTTTAAAAAGCACAACCTGTATTATTAAAACATTGGATAGTGTTTCACTATACTATACTAAACTGTATACTAAAGTAAAAAGTATTTGCTAATATATTTAATATTTTCCATATTTACAAGGATAAAACAGTAGTAGGATAATTAGGCACCGGGGTCGCGGGACTCACGTAATTCGTGAGTGACCCCGGAACGTAAAGTACTATTGAAGGAGACCGTGGATTTTAGTCAGTACGAGTCTGACAGTCCCTCCCGCTCTACCCCGGGCGGGAGGACACATTTGATGATTTTACCACGCTTAAAAAAAAGGATGAATAGGCAATATCTACTGTTGTCGTAGTTATTTAAAATACTCCCAATATGATTCGATAGTACCCACCTGTTCTTACAAACAAATACGCCGAATAAGCGCCAAACATACTGGTGTACACAAACTGGAATGCTGAAAAAAAAATTGGTTGCCTGTAAAGTCGGTATACGGGCGAAAGTTTTACGTGACAACGACTTTGAGTGGTAAAATAATTTTAATGTGAATATTCATTCGTATAGTAGGAAGAAGGATGATTTATGTCTGTCTGTCTCGCTCTTAGGCGGGCTAACCATGCCCGAGTGGAAGGGACGCGTGCCTCTCACTTGCTCTCATTGTGAGCGCATAACGTGTGCGGAGCGTAACGCAGTTTCTTGAAGTGTCACCCGGCAAACCAATTTATAAGACGTTGTCACGTCAAAAAAAAGATTATAAATAAGTATTATTACATAACACGGTTATGTAGATGTTTTCCTAATGGTAGTTACTAATACATTTTTGCAGGATACGGTTGTGCTTTATTCTGTCATTATTTTGTGTGGTACTTACAGATGGCTATGGTACTTAAATATTAAAAACAAACTACTCTTATAGGCAGAAATCAAATTTAGGGTAGGTTGCCTATTATTTGTCACAATAAACTGACTAGCAATCAGGTGAGGTGACAATATCTATATAGAATTCCAGGCAGGATTTTTTTATTTTTTATTATTGATTGATTGTTATTCTAGCACAATACTGTTCTGATGTGAAGTGAAGAAACAGTTCCTGAGTGACTAAAATTATTTCATAACAATTGGCTACACATACAACTGAATACTTGCCAAAATTGTTTTATCTACTATCATGCTATTAATCCTCTATAAAAGAACCTATAACAATTAGCTTATTGCCAACATTAAAACACTCAATGATATAATGATCATTATATCATCCAAACGCGTGTTATAATGAATTTCAAAAAAAGAACATTCTCATGCAATGACATTTTCACCACCAGATTGCTAAAATTTTGAAAAAAGAACAACTCGTCTTATCGTGTTATATCCCGCCATTTTTTCACTCGAATATGGTATGCGAATATGGTATGTTATGAGAATCTTTTATAGAGGATTCACAGCATGATTGTAGATAAAGTCTTGTATGCAACCGTTATAATTAGGTATTAAAACACTCATGTGATACTATTATCACACTCGGCTACGCCTCGTGTGATAAACCCACATTCGTGTTTTAATACCCCTGATTATACAACAGTTGCATAAATAACTATTACAATCACATTATTATCTAACATTCAATAGCTACAACAATACTTACTTGAGATCATAAGAGCAGACTTGAATTCAAAGCCAGCGTTCATCTGTTCTAGCATATGATGGAAATGAGCTGGAATAGGAAAAAAGACTTGGTATTATTTTAATCACCCTTTTTACCCGACTACAACAAAGCCAAAAGGAGGGTTATGATTTTGACCAGTATGTGTTTTTTACCAGTGATATTTAGATTGTACTTTTAAGATTTTATTCAATATTCTATTTTTTTTTATTGGGCTTTGGTGTCACCCTGCTGAAGGCATCCACTATAACCTTCCCAGAACTCTTTATTGAGTAAAAGTATTTAATAATGAATTTAACATAAATTACAAAAGTATTAGAAAATATCAGGGCATTACAATAATATCTCTTGTAAAACTGTTATCAGAGCTACACATTTTCTTTTTATCTTTTCTAAACTGATTTTTGAACATGGCAGCAGTTTGCAAGTGTAGATTTACTGATAATGTCAAAATAATCTTTTTGAAGTTAAAATTGATATCATTATTATTAGATCACACACACAACCACAATAAAATACACTTCTAAATCGTTTTTCTTTATTACTTTAGGTAGGTAGAGTAAATAATATCAGATTTTTCAACCATACAATACAAGTAAATAACCATGAAACAGTTTCAAATAAACTGTTTACAAGACAATTATTTCAGCTTATTTACACTAATTACTGTTTTCCAGTAATCCAATTAGTATTTAGAGAACAAATTTATTTTAATTCTGAAAGTAGTGTCATAGTGTATCATATTTTAAAGATAATAGTAGTACCTATATCAAACAAATGTCTTACCTATTCCAAAGAGTAAAGGACCTGCAAACACAGCAGTCATGGGCTCCACACATTGTATCAGCAGTGGGATCATGCAGGCTCTGAACACCCACTCCTCACTCAGAGGAGCCATGAAGTGGTTCCTCACCCACACAAGATCCTGCCAGCTGGACAGCCAATACATAGGCTCTGGAAGGTAAAACAAAATAAAAATATGTGGTGGTGGAAATAAATTATTTTTAAAAATGTCAATAGGAAAGTATTAAATGCCATCAAGTGACAGTATATTTAATTACCTGCATACAGTTTCCATATTCCAGATAAAAATTGCATAGTTAATGGTCCCAAAAACAGTGTAGCAGTCAAAATTAGGGGTGCAATAATTGCTGGTATAATACCAGTCCACCGCAGTCCAAGGTGCTCATACAAGTCACCTTTACTCAAACTTTCTTCCGTGATAAAATAATGAACAAGAAATGGAGAGAGTAACATCATAACAGATACACTGAAAAATCTTTTTTTTATTGTGGATGGATGGTCCCTGGGAAAATAAATTATAATATTAATAACGACTTGAGTATCCTTAATGCTTATCACAAGGTTAATTAATTAAAACATTTCATTTACCTGCTCAATGTAGACCTCCATACGTACAAACTCGCAACATATGAAACTGTTAGAAAGATACTAGCGAAAACAGACAAACTACACTGACTTATACTAAACCAATCAATGAAAGACATGTTAAATTAATATGTACAAGCACAATATTAAGACAAATTACATAAATATAATATTTAAAATTTTAATTTCAAAACAGCATCCGAGACTTATCTGACTGATACACATGACATTTTGACATTGTGACAGACAGATGTGACATTTAATTGACTTCACAAAATGACAAGCTATCAAATTTTCCAACTGCCAACAGCAAAAAAGAAGAAGTAAAGGAAAGGATCGATATGACTTGCAATGATGACCTCTACTCCTATACAGTTTGTGCCTCTACTTTACCAAGCATACCATTCAGTGGCGGTGTGGTGGCGGCTAGCCGCTACCGTAACCGGAAAGTGCGGTTAAGAAACAGAAGTGGTTTGCGGTTGGACGTTTCTATTCGAATATTTTGCGGATTTTGTATTCCTAATTGCTGGCCTATTTTATATCCTAATTATAAACTTTTCTGTATCGAAATCCATAGCTAATTATCGATAAAATGCGCTAGGGTGGATGATTCGTCTGAATTTTTCTTACAGTATGTGGTATCTAATACAAAATGTATGCATCACAGACGATAGATTTTTTGCAGCGAATGCCTTCCAGCGAGCATCAGAATTTTTTTGATAGAAACATACCGTATGTAAGGTTTGGGTAAATGATATGAACGTAATTTCGTGGTCTGTATTTTTAACCGACTTCAAAAAAAAGTAGGTTCTCAGTTCAACCCCTATGTTTGTATGTATGTATGTTTGGCTGCTAGTTGACTAACCCAGAATTACCCAATGATAGGAAATCATACAATTTGATAAAAGAAAGTCGCAATACTTTGACATGGGAAAAAACATTATTAGAACGCCGTTACTTTGAACGCACCAATATGTAAAAAAAAACAATTCTTGTTATTTTGTAGATGGCGCTGTGATCGGTCGCCATGTTAATCCGAAATCCGCCATATTTTGCTGAGAGTCGCCCATCGCTTGAGGGTAGTGTGGATTTTCATCATAATTTATTCAGATAATGATTATTATCAGTTTAATATCATAATTTTAGTGTCAGTGATTAGTGTGTTATTTATATAACAATAGAACTCTCATCTAGCAATAATCAATGTGGTATAATCTCTGTTTCCCGTTTGTCTGCCCAATCTAATCTAAACAGAAAATGGCCGACGGTGTTGGTGCGGGTGTCTCCTTTGTTTAGGGCTGAATTCTAGTGAAAATAAGTGTTAAAAGAAATAATGCCTAGTGCCTCGTTTTCCTCTTCGCGTTCTTACGTCCGTAGATCGCGGAGAAAAGGCGGACATCGAATACCACTACCTTCTAGGACACAATCGAGTAAGTAATCCGGGTCGGCCGAAGTCGCCCCGATCTTTAGAAATGCTTCGTTATTCACATTTCCTTGATCATATAACTTTGAGTTCCACGTAAATGCATTTCGAAGTTGTAAGGTAGTGCAGATAAGACTAATTTATGCAGCTGTAATATAAATTTGACATTCCTCTTTTGTACAAAAATGTTTGAGCTTGGTATTGAATTTTGAATTGGTCGATCATTGTTCCTGGAACGTTGATTGACATGTAAATTCTTTTTTCCATACATCCAAAGTTTCGTGATGATGTCTGATAGCGCATTTCAGTGACATTTTGCGCAATATGGGTATTGATTTGGTAGATGAAAACTTATTTTACATAGAATGACGAAACAGCTGTTCTGATACATAGTCGAAGAGCCGATGTGTATTTGTGTGCAGTTACGAAACTTTTTTCGCTTCAGTCCTCACACATGGATACAGTGTCGAGTACTTGTTTGTTTTTTTATCTCTTCAACGTTTTTATGCTGTTCAACAAAAAAAAAAGTATAGTAGTAATCTGTATGACATTGGATTCTGTCAAACTGTAGAATGGACACTGCTCCAAATTAGAGCGTATTTACGCAAGTTTCTTGATTTTGACTAAGTTTTATTTTTATTTCACCATACTATCATGAACTTTGATTCAATATTCATACTGGTTATTGAACTATTGTTTAACATAACTATATAGTTTCTCTTTTTTAAACCAATAAATATTGATTTCTTTCCCAAGAGTGAAATAAACATGCACTCAAGCATGTAAATAATATCTGCCATTCTAACATCATATAGCTGTTTGTTTATTCAATCATAATGTATTACACTTATAGATAAATTTCATGAAATGTTTTGTGAAATCCTTGTGAATAAAATGACTGTAAACTAATACTTAATATGCGTCTAATTATGAAGGACACAAAAATTTAAGGAAGTAGGTACAATCTTGTATTGATATTTTTGCATAATAACCTCCATGCTTTGTCAATGAATACCAGTTTTGAATAAACAAATCTTAAATGTTGTCATAAATTTGTCAATGCTATAAAATTAAATAGAATAATATGCTATGATAATAATAACTACTACTAATACTGATAATGTAGAAAATAATTCTTAATCTGTTGGAAATAATAGTAAAAAAACCTTAGCAGCTGTGGAAAATATCATAAACTAATTTATTTCATAATAAAAGCCATTTGCACATGAAATAATCAAAATATTAGTCACATTTGACTTGTAATGTATGATTGTTTGTTTCAACATAACTAGGTACATTCATCAAAACTAAGCATTCATTCATGGTGGTGAGTCATTGTAACACAATATTTGCCAATTCTCTCCACCCAAGTTGAAATAACTGTTATTTTATCTGTTATTTAAGAAGGTAATTTTGCCCACCTCTTCACATCAAAATCTTAAATGGGTCAAAAGTTTTGGCAAGACATCAAACTACTTTCTAATACATAGCTGTTACAAACTAGTACAGGCATGATTTAGTTTTTTTTTTTAAATAACCAGAGCATGTGAGTTTTTGCAAAGCACATGTCTATGAATGTGAGAATTCATGAGTGGCATCACCATGTTTATTCACAAACTTAACAGTTATAATTAATGCAAATTAATTTTGATTGAATAAATAGTTCAAGACAATTTAATCGGTAATTAGGCAATTGTCTCGCCAAAGTTTATCAACAAAACAGGTTATGTTGGTATTTTCAATTGACTTATCAGTCCCATAAACTGATAAGTGTAATGTTTGTAAACATGTTCTACCTCAGTAGTACCATGACCAGTCAACTTCAGATAAGACAATATTTTAAAGGGGCTCCTTACAGGGTCTAGACGCAGTGTTCACTACATTTTGCTTTCTTTTAGAAATTACATAGGATTCTTTTTTAAATTACAAATTACACAGTTTAACTCTGAATTTTGTATCTTTTTTATGTAGATGTGATGAATTTTCAATGTGACTAACTGTTAAACAAGAAAAAACATGCTTTTTTGCCTACAACAATATAGCGAGATTTCACTTTATGTAAAAAAAATTGATCAGTGAATACTAGTTACTTTATCCCAGCATTCTCAGCAAAACATCACTGCATTGCAAACAGTGTAATAAAAACTGGCCAAGTGCGAGTCGGACTCGCCCATAAAGGGTTCCGTAGCAGCAAGTAACATAATATAAAGTTCTTGTAGTTGGTTGTTAACTTTGAAAGGTAAATTGCGTTTTACGATTTATGACGTATTAAAAAAAAAACTAATTACTTGATCGCGTTCAAACTTACTTCATTTTTTTTTAGTTTTATCATTCTCTTATTTTAGAAGGTACAGGGGACACACACACACATTTTACCACTTTGGAAGTGTCTCTCACGCAAACTGTTCAGGTTAGAAAAAAATTATGTTAGTAACCATTGTGGAATATTTATTTCCCACACATAAGGGTATGGGGAAAGTTTCTTTTAAATTTTAATTCTTTGATTTCATTTTTGTGTGAGAATCCTAATGCAGTTCACATAATACATCTACTTACCAAGTTTCAACAGGATAGCTCTTATAATTTCGAAGAAAAGTTGCTGTGACATACAGACGGACAGACAGACATGACGACTCAATAAGGGTTCAGTTTTTTGCCATTTGGCTATGGAACTCTAAAAAGTTAATGATGAAGTGATTCTGCATCAGCACATTATAAGTAGAGCTAAGATTTCAATCAAGTTATGGCCTGGAGTAAGTCCAATATACATAAATACCTCAGTCATCATCCATCTCAAACTTTTGAGTGTTACAAAAATGGTAAGTAAGATGACAGATTTGAGTAAGTTGATCATGCAATTAGAACTTTTTAACGTTTTGGTTTAATTTTATTGCAGGTGAGCCATGTGAGTCAGTCCCTTGCCCCAACAACGTGACGGGCAGCGCGATGGCGGCGACGGCGGCGTGCGCGGGCGCGAGCGGCAGCGGCGGCGGCGGCGCCCCGCCCGTGCCCGCAGCCGCGCCGGCCAGCACGCCCGGCCACCACAGCCCCTACGACCTGCGCCGCAAGTCGCCGCCTGCCTACCACGAGCCCGGACCCTCGGGCGCTTGCTCTCTACCCGCCAGGAAGAGGCCTAGAACGTAAGTACTGTAACAACTAATGTCTTCTGCTTCTTCTTGATTTTTATTAAGTCATCATCTGCCTAGCCTTTTCCCAAATATATTGGGGTCGGCTTCCAGTCAAACCAGATTCAGCTGGATATCAGTATTTTACATGGAGCGACTGCCGGTCGGACCTCCACAACCCAGTAACTGGGTAATACGATACCCCATGGTAAGACTGGTTGTCAGACTTTAGAACTTCTGACTAACAGTAACGACTGTCAAAGATCTACAAATGACAACCGGGACCAACGGCTTTACATGCTTTCCGAGACACGGAGGACACTCGCTATGACAGATGGTCACCCATCCACAGACCAAACTCGGCAAGTGCGGCTTAACCCGAAAGATCGGCCTGTACGACTGTATTTTTGTAGCCACGAGCTCCTGTCTGACCTGAAATATAAACTCCGAAAACAAAAAAAAAATACTGCTACAAATCAGAAAAAAATGATGCTGACATGTGTTTCACACCTGCAGATGTTACTGAACTTATAACAACACGAAAAACTCGTCGTTTTAAATCCTTGTGTATTTAAAAATGCTTTTATACCGAGACGTGGCTTCCTAGTAATAAAGTATCAATGATTAAAACAATTAATGGACAATGCTCTTATCCCACACAGATCTTTATCCCAAGGAGTGGATGTGTGCAATGTATCACAGTACTTGCAATATGAGTTGCCTGATGAAGTTCTTCTGTGTATTCTATCGCACCTGACTGAGCGGGACCTCTGTCGAGTCGCGCAAGTCTGCAAGCGATTCAATACAATTGCTAACGACACTGAACTATGGTAATATTATACTTTTTTTTTATTACATTCATGCTAAAAGTAAGCCTATAATATTAGAGACATGGTAGAAAGTAGTATTGCAAATTAGCTATAATCTTTTACAACATTCATGAATTATGAATATGTAAACATAACAGTACCTTTTTGGTGGTAAGTAAAAGAGTATTTTCTTGTCAGTACAAATGTGTCTTTAAAATTTAAAATTGTAAATTCTTATACCATTTAATTTGTATGCAACTCCCTAAATAAATACTCAGCAAGAGTTTCTCATGAAGCAGAGTTTCTCTTTAGCTTGTTTTGAGTAGGTACTTTGAGTTCTCTCATGGGGCATTCAGCTAAATGAATAAAAAAAAATCTACTCGACAGCTAATTTTTGCTACAAGTCTGCATATTATGCTTAATATATTTTTTTAACAATACAGGAAAAGTTTGTACCAATCGGTGTTTGAGTACGACATGCCACTGATGCACCCTGCGCCGTGCCAGTTCGAGTTCGTAGCACCCGACGAGTGCGACGCCGACAACCCTTGGAAGGAAAGCTTTAGGCAGCTCTACTACGGCATCCACGTGCGACCCAACTACCGTCCTAAGAAGGACTCGCGTATTAAACATTTTAACACAATTAGGGTGAGTTGTAGATTATACTGTAGAAATAACACTTGCCTTTTCAACGTCTAATTTTTTTTGATAATTGTTTCTTACTTACACTTACATGTCGTGAACATCAACATAGGCTTACTGGAAGGTTTCCGTCAAGTTAGGTCCTAAGAATAGACAAATTTCATGTGCAGAAATTGTCTAATTTCATGACAAGATTGCACAACACACCATTTCAAAATTACCCATCTGGCTAGGCGGGCCTGGAGTATGTGGAGGAGCGGGGTGGTGGAGCCGCGAGCGCGGCGCACGCGGCCGGCTCCAGCGCGGCCGGCGCGTGCGGCGCGGGGGCCGCCTGCGCGTGCGGCGCCGCCGTGTGCACGTGCCGCCGCCCCGCCGCGCCGCACCCGCCCGCGCTGCTGTTTGTGCACGCCGGCCTCTACCAGGAGGAGTGCCTGGCCATCGATACCGATGTGCAGCTTATAGGTGAGTCTTTTTAATTGTATTTGATTGTAATATGTGTGTACTGAAACACATCTTTTACCTACAAGACTTGCGCCCAATATTAATATTCACAGCTGCTTCTGTTGGCTATTGGTTACAGGCAAAGATCCAACCGAAGATAACAACTGAGATAAATTATTATTAATTTCCAACATTAATTATATCTATTAATCTCTGTCTGAAGCAGGGATTCCCAAACTTTTTTAACTCACAGTGGTTTAATGAGACTATCCTCTTCCTTCTGGTGCATCTTAAATAAATAAATAAATAAATATGAATCTTGAATGCAAACTGGGTCTGGAAAGTGGTCAACAGGAGCATCTCACGACGCCCCTCTGTACTCTCTACGGTGCTTCAGAGTGCCACGGCTCGCAGTTTATGAATACCTGGTTCAAAATAATCTTTGCTGTGATAAATCTCTAAAATAGAAACAGACAGCAGGCAATTTTGCCTGCGAAGTACCAGAATCATTAAAGCCGCTGCCAATGCCATTCCGGTAAGCAGACGCTTATTACCATCACCTCCACAAACTAACTTAATCCTTTTTCAGGTTGTGCCACTGGCAATGTAGCAGAATCCGTGGTTCTGGAACGCGAAGCTGAATCTACATTGACTTTTGCCGAGGGTGCGAACCGCGCTTACGCCGGTCACATGACGCTCAAGTTCTCCCCCGATGCGACCAGCACTATGCAGCATCACAAGCATTACTGTCTGGAAGTATCCGACAACTGCTCGCCTACCGTGGATCACTGCATCATACGGAGCGCTAGTGTTGGTGAGTTAGTCATGGACATTAACGTTAATGCCTTCAAGATCATTCTATCATCCATGTTATTTTAAGTTAATTTAAGATCATTGTCATATTTTGAAGTGGATAAAAAAGTCCAACAACAGCTTAAAATGCCTTGTAAACATAAGCAGAAATATTTTGTACTAAAAACAATCATTTTGTAGTTGGTGCGGCTGTATGTGTGAGTGGCGCGGGCGCGAACCCTGTGATCAAACACTGTGACATCAGCGACTGCGAGAACGTAGGACTGTATGTCACTGACTACGCACAAGGCGCCTACCAAGACAACGAGATCTCGAGGAACGCACTCGCCGGGATATGGGTGAAGAACTTCGCCAATCCTATTATGCGTCGCAATCACATACACCATGGCAGGGATGTCGGCATATTCACTTTTGAAAATGGCTTGGTAAGCAAAAATGCGTATTTCTCAGTGTTAAATATCGTCCAAGAAGAGCTATGCTAACAATCTAATCATACAATATTAATTCCTTCAAACCAAAGAGAAATGGGTAAAACTTCCCTTTCCTTGTAACATTTCAATCTATTTATCAAATGAAAGTACTTGAAAAGTGTATCATTTCATTGTATGACAGCAAACCTGTAAACCATGGGAAAAAAAATGTATGGACCCCGTCCCTTTCCTTGCACTCCCGCAAGGAAAGGGACGGGGTCCATACATTTATGTCCAATCCTCTTTTAAACGAAATAAGTACATCAAGTCAAAATCATTTTGAACATTACAGGGCTATTTTGAAGCAAACGACATCCACAACAATAGAATCGCTGGTTTCGAAGTGAAAGCCGGCGCTAATCCCACCGTAGTCCACTGTGAAATTCACCATGGACAGACTGGCGGCATATACGTACATGAATCAGGACTGGGCCAGTTCATAGACAATAAGATACACTCCAACAACTTTGCTGGGGTCTGGATCACCTCCAATAGCAACCCGACGATCAGACGCAACGAAATATATAACGGCCATCAAGGCGGGGTGTATATCTTCGGCGAGGGACGCGGGTTGATTGAGCACAACAATATTTATGGAAATGCTTTAGCTGGTATACAGGTAAGGCGTCAGTTTGTTTATTTTGTCCTCGTATTAAATTCATAGTCATACATTATTTTGTGTAAACAACTAAATGTATGGTATTACTGAGTAAGAGCTTGCTAATTATTGCTGGCATATAAATAACTGACTTAAATACGTTGGAATTCTTTATTAATTCCTGTTTTACTGTCTGGAAATTGGCTGTACCAACAGGAATATCATAGACGAACTCGAAAGTATGAACTAGTTCTGACTAAATAAAGCCCAGACCTGACTAATGAAGTTTAGAATAACATAACCTACATTGTGATGCCAAGTTTAGCAATGTTGAAATAGCGTCAGTTGAAACTGACCTTCAAATTATTTTTATTCCTGATTGTGTTTGACCGAACTCAATATAACTTCCACCTTTGTGTGTTAGTTATCAAGCATTATGATGCCAACTACCCAAATGGGATTAGGGAAAGTATTCAGTGATGTGATAGCATTCTTGCATGATATAAATAAATTAATAATTTCTGAATCTTGTGTAGTCCTGTTTTATCTGCGTTTTCACCTGTCCTTTTAAATATTTTCCCCTTGAGATCCTCCATGCCAATTTGCATAAATAATTTTCAATGTCTTGTAAATTAGTAGAGCAATGAACATTGAAGTCCGGCTATGCGCCATCGTGTACTGCCTTACAGCCACCACACCGGAAGGCCAAGGTACTGTCTTCAAAGCTCCCAATGTATTACTTTTTTAATGTTAATATCTCATCATTACAGATACGTACAAACAGTGATCCAATAGTCAGGCACAATAAGATCCACCATGGTCAACATGGCGGCATCTATGTGCATGAGAAGGGCCAGGGTCTAATCGAGGAGAACGAGGTGTATGCCAACACTCTCGCTGGCGTCTGGATTACGACAGGATCCACGCCCGTGCTGCGACGCAACCGCATACATTCGGGAAAGCAGGTTAGTTCCAAAATGAACTTTACCTCATACACATGGTTGCTATTGCTCAAAAATATTATGATTACAAGCAAAATAATGAATAACTGAAGTTAATTGTTAATTTTTCTTTTGAAATATTAATTTTACTATACTATGACTACAGGTTGGAGTATACTTCTACGACAACGGCCATGGGAAACTAGAAGACAACGACATATTCAACCACCTATACTCAGGCGTCCAGATACGGACGGGCAGCAACCCGGTGATCCGGGGTAACAAGATATGGGGTGGCCAGAACGGAGGAGTTCTCGTGTATAACGGAGGCCTAGGGCTACTGGAACAAAACGAGATCTTCGACAACGCTATGGCCGGAGTGTGGATAAAGACTGACTCCAACCCAACGCTCAAGAGGAATAAGATATTCGATGGGCGCGATGGGGGTATTTGTATTTTTAATGGGGGGAAGGTGAGTGTTTGTGCTCTTGCTTATGTTTGAGACATTATTTGTATAACTAAATTCCAACATAACTGCCAAATAAGCGAGCAAAGAGGTTCGGTTTAAAGAACTTTATTTCTCATTAAGACATAGTCACTTACATGAGAACATATGGTTAAGTGGGACGAGGTGGTTCTCCTCAAAAGTTCGTGATAGAACACTGGATAATTTTGTCACGACAACAGAAATACCTTCAACTTTTCAAAGAATTTGTTATCTTTTATATTTGTGCTAGTTTAGCAACCTAACTTTTTTCTAATATTTATGAACAAGTGCTATAGTATTTAATACGTGTTTCAACCCCCAGGGTGTTCTCGAAGAGAACGACATATTTCGCAACGCGCAGGCGGGCGTGCTGATCTCGACACAAAGTCACCCTGTGTTGCGGCGCAACCGTATCTTCGACGGACTCGCGGCTGGCGTCGAAATCACTAACAACGCCACGGCTACACTGGAACATAACCAGATATTTAATAACAGATTTGGAGGTAAGACACTCAAAATTTCTGCATAACTTCCTTTGGCTAACGCAAAAGTCAATGTAAGCTACAAAATTTAATATTGTACTTATTTATGAATACGGCATGACTTGGAATGGCGCAATTGGCCCAAAGCGGGGATCGCGCCAGATACAAGAATACTTGAAGGTTGCCTTAGACATGAATAATTTAGAAGCATTACTACGTCACAACTAGCCACTCATCAATTAAAGGTTATAAATGATAAATAATAACCATATACCTTGAAATGTGAACAAAGTGATTTAACAGTACTTACACAGGTTTTAAAGGAAAATATGTGTTGCTGATTAGTCCGTTAAAACCGTAATAAAATAAAATCTAGAGCTATTTACTAAAAATGGTTCATAGTTACTTATTCAATCTAAAAACACAATTAAGCAGAAAATCACTGTAGACTAGTTATAATTATTATCAGAAACTAATATTGTTTGTACTTGTGCAGGTCTGTGTCTCGCGTCTGGCGTGTCGCCGTTAGTCAGGGGCAACAAAATCTTCAGCAACCAGGACGCGGTGGAGAAGGCCGTGGGCGGCGGACAGTGCCTGTACAAAATCTCATCTTACACTTCCTTCCCGATGCACGATTTCTATAGGTACGTGTATTGACGTAAGCATAGACTGAATAATGATATATTCCACCTTCTCATATATAAACTTGCTGACAGACTGCCCTATCGTCTATTTTTATGACGTCCTTCACCAAGAACTAGCAGGTCTCGGCGTCTCCAGGATTGTGGAACTGTCCCAACTACAAGCCGTAACCCTGCACGCGTAGCATGGCGATTCTATCTCTATTCTACCAAGAAAAGACAAAGCTCTTTCTATCCAACTCGAGATGTCTTCTGCCCGAGCATGGCGATGCTGTAGACTCGCGTTTCTATGAAGACAAAGACAGACGTTCTCTTTCCATAGCAACGGTGAATGATTGAATGTGACTGAACTAAAACGTTTAGTTAACCAAAAAAAACGTGTAAAAATCATAAGTTTTCAATACAATTAAAATGATTTATTGAAATCAGACACAATTATACATAATTCTAGTAATATGTGCATTCATTTACAATAAAAAAACAGTTTTTGCTCATAAATCAAAGCGACAACAAAACGCAAAAAGTATACAACCCATAGACATACAGTATGGTACGAGTCTTTCCTAGCCAAATGTTAAATAACATTAATTAATTTTCTAGAAAGAGAGAAAAACAAGTGTGGAAATGATCTATGTGTTAAAGGAGAGAGATAGATATTTAATATATGATAAATTATAATTATTACAATTTTAGTCAGATAATGTTTGGTCCATTCTTTATGTCTATGAGTGATGGGCAACAAGTTTCTTGCAGCCATTTTTAAACTTTAAGGCATAAAAACTGATGCGATTGCATTGGGAGGAGCCTTACTTGTTTTTAAAACAAATTTAAGTCAATAAACACCAAGAATATTATAAAAAGAATCTTATCTAGGTCTGATATGAAGTAGACAAATTTCTCTTGTAGAGAAGAAACTTGTCTTCCCCCAAGTGTCAAAAGTAGAGAAAATATTATCGGCATGCTTGACGTTGTAGACTTGTCTCTATCGTAGAGAAGAAACATTTCTTTTCTACTTGTCAAACATCGCCATGCTTGGGACGATAGAAATCTTTCTTCAATCTGTCATTATGTCGATTCTTCCGTCGATATAACTCCTTTCTACGGTGCTCATGCTACGCATGCTGGAATGTAAAGGGCAATTGAAGGAACAGATGTGGATTTGTCTGTACGAGTCTGACATTTCCATCCGCTCCATGAGGGCGGGAGAAGGCTAAGCGTTTGTAAACAAACATAAAAGAAATGTTGTGTAACAGTTGCATATAACGAATAAGTAATTTGATGTTGGTTTTTAATTTTTCCATCTTTTCGATTTCAGGTGCCAGACCTGCAATACGACAGACCGTAACGCAATTTGCGTCAATTGCATCAAAACGTGCCATTCCGGACACGACGTAGAATTTATTCGCCATGACAGGTAATAAACAACATTTCATACTATTATTAGCTATTATTCAATGTTAGCAAGTTCAGAATAGTCACAGGACCGTAACTAATTCAGTTCATGAGAAATAAAGCATCGTGCAACAAGTATGCAGTTGTTCTGCTTGTAACGTTTAGTCATGAAAAACCGCGCTACGTTCTGTATTTAATGTGTGACGCGATAGCACGATAATGAACGTTAACTAAGCAGCATGTGTTATGGTCAGGTTCTTCTGCGACTGCGGCGCGGGCACGCTGTCCAACCAGTGCCAGCTGCAGGGCGAGCCCACGCAGGACACGGACACTCTGTACGACTCGGCCGCGCCCATGGAGTCGCACACGCTCATGGTGAACTGAGCGCCGCCCCCCCGCCATACCGCCCACCGCGCACAGCGAGCGTCGGATATCAGTATTCGTCGGAAACTATAATTCTTTTTATTTATTTTTAGGCGTTATTCGCCGCCAATTTTAATGTAGTTATTTGTCTCCGCGAGTCGCGACTCGCCCTCTTCTAGTTCAATTATTTTTATTATCTAAAACTTGGTATTGTATATTCTCGTTAGGGAGTCGCTGCCAGTGTGCTCCCGCTCGCACACGTGTATCCGGCTGATATAAATGTATTTTCATCTTTATACTTTATAGTTGACGAAACTAATCATATTTCGGACATTGTTACTCTATCTGTATATGTAGGGAGTTTTTTTTAATCATCGGTACTTAATAATTATTGTATTTTGTCGAGTAGTATCATGCATTCCCAAATTGTAATCGTAAACCATAATAACGAGAGATCACATTGATATTTAGAATAATGTTATTCGTTTTATAAGATGTACTGGTAGTAGCTTATATATTATAGTATCTACTAGTTTCATAATCATGGGGAAGTAAATTAGTTTTTGTTTCTCAAAAAAAAAACTAATGTTTAGTTATGTAATAATTGTCAATCCAGCGACTGTGACAGTCAGGATAACTTTGTAATATAATGAATCCATATAATTTTAACTTTTTGACTATACGATTTCATTTTTATTTTTGGGGCATTTATTCCTTAGCTCTCCTGACAATAAAGTTAATTGGTCAGATGTTTTAGTTAATAAAGATACTTGTACTTGACTTTAGTTGGTGTAGTGGCGTGGGAGGCCGCCGTCGCCGCAGCTCGTGGACGCATGGCGCGGCGCATTTATTAATCTCTCGTTTAGGAGTCTGCCTCGCCTAACTATTTTGGCGCTCCTAATGCGCTTTGTAAATATTTATGTCACACAATAATCGAAAAATGTAGTAATTAATGTATTTGTATCATTATATTTTTATTATTGATCACAACATGTATGTTTAATTATGGAATTACGTACGTTATGCTCAGACGGAAGGCCGGGGTCGCGCGCTTGCGACCTGCCGGCGGCGTCGCTTCATGTGAAGAGCACTGCCTGTGAGCCAGTAGATAGTCCGGAGATATCATTAGCCGCCTACGCGGCCCGTTAGTGTATATTAAGATGCAAATTAAGAACGAATGTGCGTATTTAATTGGAAAAGATCTTAGGTACAATTGATATTTTATTATATTGTTAATTTAAATTTGGTATTGATATCGATCGAGAAGCAATGTTAGGAACTGGAAAGAGCCGTGCGTGAGCGGCCAGAGTGCTGATAGTGATAAGTTAGCCCATAAGCTATAATGAAACCTAAATTACTCAGTAATCACTATTGCAAGTTTCGAATTGTTAAATCGTCTCTCCATAGCACGGTATGTTCTGAATCTGCTTTTTTATAATCCTCAAATCTGTGATCATCGCTAAATGTATAAGTGAAAATATTTTAGTTGAAACCCAACATACAGTATGAATATGACTATTATGTTATTAACATCAAACAAATTCAAATCATTTATTCAATTTTTATGTCAAATATAACGAGAAATTTATTGTGGCGCCGATGCTTTATATATTTGAATGTGAAAATTGTTATTTATTAAATTGTCAGTAAGTTCTTAATTTATTAAATTGAAATCTGGATATTTTGTTTATACACGAAAATACCACTGTAAAATCCGTGATATACATCATATAATATTATAATTGGAATTTTATTTAATTTATTTTAGGTTCACCTATACCTCCTATTTACAAATGGGTTGTTTCTCTAACAGCTGTAGACCTGTAGTCGCAAAACATAAACACAGTACAGGATAACATAACACAGCTACCTATCAGCGGGAACGAACGACTAACGAGTACCTACTTTATGAAGTTGATGTTTGAACACCACTAGTCTAGAGTAGTCAGAAGATGATGGGTAGTAGGTACAACAACGAAGTAATAAAAAAACAGCATACATCAGAAAGGCAGTCACAAAAATGGTGTCCGATATTCATCTTCATCTATATATATAAAAGGAGAACTGACTGACTGACATATCAACGTACAGCCGAAACTACTGGGGCTAGGAATGTGAAGTTTTGCACACGGCTTCCTATTATAATGTAGGGGAGCACTAAGAAGGGGTTTTTGGAAATTTAACCTTTAAGGGGTTAAAAAGGGGGAATTAGGAAAGTACGTAACCTACGCGGACGAAGTCGCGGGCAAAGTACTAGTTTAGTATAACAGATGGGCTGTTAAAATCCTATATGTAGCTATTGAAGATTGTACGGGACAGCCGAATAGAGCTGCTTTTTTATTTTCTGCGATTTCGAAATGTGTGTGTTCGCGCAGCGGAATGTTGTTAAATTTTAAGATTTTAATTATGCAGATATTTAGTGTATGACGTCGTATAATTGTGTATGGTAAATAAAAATTTGTGCACGCAGCCATTGTGGAGAAATTCACCAAAAACTGATTCCGCTGGGCGAACGTTGTCCTGGCGGAACTTTTTTTAATCCATAGCCTTTAGAAGAAAAAAGATGTGTCCAAAAATTAGTGTGTATTTGTGTGTAATTGTGTATATATGAATAAAATTAGTGCATGCATAAACTTCGGAGATATTCAAGTTTCCGCTACGCGAACGTTTGGCCATTAGCTAGTTTTCATATAAAGCGCTTACATAGAGAGCTGTAGATTTTTACATACGTTGTTTTGAATTTGTTTATATTTAAAAACAGATTTAGAAACGCTTTTTTGTAGCCATCCGAACTTGGTCGGGTTATGTAGGTTTTCGATGCTTCGTCAGTATTATAATTGTTTTTCTTTAATTACTGAATTTAATGACATGAAATTTTGCATGTGAATAGTTGAATGAATACACTAATTATTGGCATAAATTTTACTATGCAATTCCTTTAGAACATCGTGATATTTGACTGCTTTATAAACAGTGATCTATTCATGGTAAATTGTCCTATAACTCTTTAATTACTAACGGAACAGCATTGATACTTGGCAACATGTTGCAGACACTTAGAAGGTTTGTATAAACGTGAAAATCTAGACCCCAAAGTGCATACTTTAAGAACTAAGACCTCATAAGCGTATTTTACGTTTATATTTTTATCTTTTAAGCCCTACGATTTTTTCTAAATCTGTTTTTTAAACAAATATAAACAAATTCAAAACAACGTATGTAAAAATCTACAGCTCTCTATGTAAGCGCTTTATATGAAAACTAGCTAATGGCCAAACGTTCGCGTAGCGGAAACTTGAATATCTCCGAAGTTTATGCATGCACTAATTTTATTCATACATACACAATTACACACAAATACACACTAATTTTTGGACACATCTCTTTTCTTCTAAAGGCTATGGATTAAAAAAAGTTCCGCCAGGACAACGTTCGCCCAGCGGAATCAGTTTTTGGTGAATTTCTCCACAATGGCTGCGTGCACAAAATTTTTTTTACCATACACAATTACACGACGTCATACACTAAATATCTGCATAATTAAATTCTTAAAATTTAACAACATTCCGCTGCGCGAACGCACACTTCGAAATTGGTAACAGATGCTCAAATATGACCACAGACTTTCTGGTGTGTTCAGTGGAATTAAAAAAACAAATGAACTTTATAGTTAGTCTGTTGCACCTAAATGTGGAGAGAAGAGCAGTTTCGCTTTAATTTAATTATTAAAATAATTCTTGCACAATAAGTAACAATATGGACACATGCTAAAATCTTTTTTTAAAAAAGAACCGACTTCAAAAACTTCTTTCAAAGGAAGGTAGCTTTGTTTATTATTTCATTGGCTTCTTCCGATCTGTCTAGTTCACACATTCAACAAAAATCGGCCCCGGAGTCTTATACATAATCAGCGTGTTTGAAAATGCGTCATCCAAGTAAGTAACATGCGGAGGACGTTAGTGGATATCCGTTATTGTTAAATCCTTAACTACTAAACCTCCAGAATGTATAAAATGCTTTTTTGAAAACCGTATCAAAATCTGTTCAGCCAAACGCGAGATAATTGCAGATAAAATACAAAAACATACGGGTTGAACAGAAAACCTTTTTTTTTGAAGCCGGTTAAAAAAATAAGTGCTATAGCATGCAGCGTCTTTAGTAAAACAGTATCCATGATGTGTAATGAAGTAACACTACACGCGGCTGCGCTCACGTGGAATGGAAGGCTATTTCCGAAACTATGAGGAATATCAAAAAACATTGTAAGGAATCTCGAGGTCGATTTTGACGGAGTGACGAAAAATGTAACGTAAACACTTTACTTATATACAAAAAATTTTAAACTTCGAATAGACATGAAAAAAAAAACAGAAGGTAGCTAAAATAAAGGTAATTTTGTTGATCAGTTTTTAATATAATCATCACTAATATAATTAGAATTGTATTTACAAATGGCCACTGGTTACAATATTTTACCTAATCGAGCATATAATGTTATAACAAAATCATGTCATATAGGTAGATACATAAATATTAATCAACAGATATTGATTTAATTCCTTACTAAACACGTTGCTTTTGCCGTGGAGATCGTCTTCTCGGAGAAATGTGAACGGCTTTCAATGGCGTATTAGTCTTTCTGAGATCATTGCTAAGGGCGGGTAGTCGAGAAGTCTTTGGAGTACAAAGAGGCTTCTTCAATACTGGTATTTGTGGGGTTTTCATTAACGTACTTCTCGGAGAAACTACGTTCTTTACAGGTGGCGTAGTTTTTCTAGCATTTCGCCAGTGTTCGAATTCATTGTTACTGGGGATGTTCAAACGATGCGATTTCGAAGGGACATTGGAAACTTCTATATTCCTTGTTACTCGGACTGGGATATTTGGAGACACAACAGGCGATTGCATTTTAGGTTTCACATGTGCCACATTCTTTTGTGGTTTATTTTGCTGACTACTTATTCTAGGTTTTCTCGCAAAACCGGTATTGGCGACCTTTTCCTGTCTTTCTGATGATTTATCGGAGCTCGACTCAAAGAGCTTCGCTTTAGCAAGAACGGCGCCAGCGTTCTGTCGTCGCAATTTATTTACCGAAGGTCTCCCTGTCTGACTAGTCTTCTCCAATTCCCCAGTTTTATCCATGAAGAACGCTGCAGCACTCCGCCACTTTTGTTGAGACTGTGGGGGACTTGGCTTGCGATTCCTATAGGTTATGTTTTGGTAACATCTAGCCAATACGCTATTGTTAGATTTTTCACTTGAGTTAAGAGTGTTGTTCGTTGAGTTTTCCGAAGCTGTGTTGTCCCAGCTGTTATTGATGGTAATGTTCAGAGACCTGCGCGCCGGTATTCTACTAATAGGTTTTTCAGCGCTATAGTCGGGTATTAGACTAGCTCGTTTTCGTAGGCGATATTTCTGACTAGAATCCGAGACATTGTTTAGGGATTGTTCTGACGCGGAAGCGTCCCATTCATTAGCTGCTTTCTGCGATGCTAAGTCAGGTTTCGCGGTGCTGGTTCGTTGCCTACGAGTCAGTCCCACATACGGATAAAACCTATCAGTGTTTTGACTAGATTGTGACTGAGATGACACATTCCAGGACTTGTGCCTTACGATTTTCGTGATGTTCTCTTTGGATCTACGTCGTATGGAGCCGATCTTCCGCGCACTTGGTGATCGAATTATTTTGGCTTCTTCGTTGGGCCGTATCTTCAGTTCTTTGCTCAACCTTCTCGCCAAATGATCAGAACTGGGGCAGTGCAACATAGCAACTTCTTCCAAAGTTTGTTCATACACATTTTGTACTTGTTGTAGAGGTTGTACTCTTGGTATGACATCTGTGAATTCTCTAGAAAGTCTGTTTTCGATAGCTGATACCCTGCTTTTGATCTCTTCATATTCCTGTTTGGAAATTCTTACATAATCTTTGTCGGACTGTTTCATATCAGGAGACAAGTCTATGGTGTCATGTGCACTGAACAAATGTTCAGAGGAAGTTAACAAATCTTCACTACTGACGCTAGTTTCAGAGTTCTTGTGAGAACTGAAGTCCCGATTGATGATTGGTGTACTTCTTGCGTCCATGAGACTCAGTCGTAATCGTTTTCGTTCGATACCCCTGAAAGATAATCCATGTTGTGATTATTAATGATCAGTGCTGAAATTTAGCAGACAGCCAGCTGTAGCTGCAAGCAAATTTTATGACCAATATGTAACACTTACATTTTCATTGGCGTGAAAGTTAATTCTTTTTGCGGAAGTCCTTTCGTTATTTCTTTCCTGTGAAACAAATAAGTTGTCGTGAAATGACTGATAAACTAGATACATTATAATATGTTTATGATTTGCATTAATTTTCTAACAAATAAACTTACTTAGTTTTAGCAGAAAGACCTTCATGTGTATCAAACTTCCGTTTTGCTGCAGATTTGCTCAGGATTGGAGTCTTGCCATTCTCGTTGACCGTGGCTGGGGTGTTTACGCTGCCCGACACCATTTTGCGGAGGCCATTTAAAACTCCTAAAAAACATCAAGGGGTAATTAGATACAACCCACATATTTTAGATTTTTTTTTTTTTTGATTTAGTTTTTTTATCTACACTAATATTATATAGAGGAAAGATTTTTTTATTTTTGTGTGTGTGTTTGTAATAAACACAAACACTACAGTGACGATTTCAAAAATGTTTTTACCATTAGAAAGCTACATTCAGCCTGAGCAATATAGGCCACTCGTGCAAAGTCAGGACAGGCTGCTAGTAAATTGAAAAATCAACTCACTGTTTAGAGAACCACTGCGTCGTTTCTTCTTCCTCCTTGCAAGATAGCCATCGGAATCATCGTCCAACTGTGACATCAGCTCTTCTGTTAGTTTACCTATGTGTTGCGAGTTTTCGATGAACATCTGACAAAGAAACAAGTATTATTAGTAGTTATTTCAAGTATCGGGTCAACACCGAGACGCGATGCTGCGCACACATTTCATTATGGCGACTCAAAATCTAACTTTGCAACACATAAGATCGTATTTCCAATATCGTCGTGTCACGTCGCGTCGCGTCGCATCTCGGTGTGAATTGACCCTTAGCTCACGAAGAGTTTGTAACCACTATTCTATATTCACGCTTTAGTCGCATTCAACAGCAATACAGCATCAATTTGATGCTTAGTGATTACTACAGGTGTAAGATGCGACTTCAGTCGCGCATTTGCATCGATGTGGTACCTATACCTGGCGCGCGCTTGTGTCGCACGTTTCAAAATGTACTAGCTGTTCTCCGCGGTTTCACCCCCACTGCTCGGCTCCCATTAGTCGTAGCGTGATGTTTTATAGCCTATAGCCTTCCTCGATAAATGGACTATCCAACACAATAATATTTTCTTCAATTCCAACCAGTAGTTCCTAAGATTAGCGTTTTTAAACAAACCTCTTCAGCTTTATAAGATTGATGATATAGATTACGTGTTGTATGTGGACGCTTTTATGAAACGCCTAGCAACAAAATGTCAACATGAGCGAAGGCCTAAGGGCTTTCACCCAAGTCGATGCCCAAGATAGCTTGCAATGACGGCACGTTGGCGCAGTGGCTGAGAAATTGGACTACTGCGCAATAAAAAAAATTGTTGTTAATTATATATAATTTTGCTGTATGAAGGAAACCAATCAAATATCGGGCCACTAAACTATTTTCCACAATCTATAAAGTTAGAGATAAAATAAGTATATTAGATAACAGCTTATTATAAGAGCAGGAGTAGTATATACCTTAACAAGTGCAACATGGTGCTCCAGTCTCTGAGCGGAAGCTGCAGCGGGTAATGGCATAATACTGGGAGCCATCACTATGGCCAGGTTGGAGGAGTCCATCAGATTGTCCTTGTGTCTGGACGCTAAGAAGTTCAGTAACTAGAATATATAGAAAATGATAGCTATTATAACCCCCATAATATTACTCTAAACATGTGCTGTGCCAGGGTCGCGGGACTGTATGAATTACCGTGAAAAAAAAACATGTGCTGTGATATAGTCCTTGATAGGACAAATATGAGTTATTCAAAAAAAGAACAAGGATTCCATTTGTTAAAAGTGTGTAAGTAGGTTGGAAGCCTCTTACAGCAACCTTAAGAGGAGGTTGCATTATTTTTTAAGATTTTTTTAACAGCTGAAAATCTATAGTAAATGTGTGCGCCTTAAGTCAAGTTGAAAAGTCAGATTCAGCAAACAAATCTTTTCTCTTTTTTTAGGGTGGTAAATATTCAAGTGAGTCCTCCCTCTTTGGGTGGAGCAGAAGGGACTGTCGGACTCTTACTGGCTAAAAATCTTCAAATGCTGTTTACGTTTCATGGTTCTGGTCACGTGCATAGACAGTCCTGCGTCCCAGCAAAGAAGTCTTACCTCCATAATATAATGTAACAGATGAACATGTAATACTGGTAGTAACAACAAAGTGTGCAGGATCGGCTTCAGTGCATCCTCTCCAGCGGTCAGTCTACATCTCAACAATAAGTCTTGCACTTCTGCACTGATCAGGGGCTCTGGCAGGCAACGCAGGTATAGTTTCAGTACACTAGCCACGTCTATGGGGTGGTGACCTTCTGATACACAGCCCCCTGCATCTAACAGTCTCTGAAAAATACATGGTTTAGTGAAAAAACAGTGAAATTATCTAATCAGGAAATGGTTATAGCTGATAAGAGATGACTAGTACAACTTTTATTATCAACAAATGTAATTAATGAGTTCAACTGTTATGTGAGCATAGTACAGCATAAATTTGTTAATATGAGTTTTGGAGGGAAAATAGGCTTTCATCCAAAAGCCCCCAAAGTGATTCAGTTTGTTTCCATTTTCAAGAGTACAAGACAATAATTTGCACTTGCGTTTTCTTACGTACCTTGATATCTTTTTGGCGGTTTTGTGAGCCAGCTTTTCGGAACAATCCCTCGACATGGGCGTTGGACCGAAGCACTGAGGACATCTCAGTGACAACTATGGGAACACTCAATGTACTGCCACAACAAATAACACTGCACGATGGCACCTTCAGTAAAGGTGCTCCAAATACTGTTTTAGGGTCCTGAAACAAATATTCCCGTTATAATTATGGAATGGAATTGTAATTACCATTTTTTATAACAGGAAATGCACTCACTTTTACACTTTTCAATATGATCTTCTTCAGGCGATGCTTTAAACCGGCCTTCTTCAATTCTCCAACAATTATTGATTGCAATTTTCCATGATTTATCCCGTCCGAAATTAACATCTTGTTTATTTTTAATAATTAAAAGGCAAAACTTCAGTAAGTTTTCAAATCCGCCATTCGTAAATTCGTTAAATGTCGTTCCGTTTCAAGATGTGAAAACAACGTCAGCACCAGTCAGCACTCGAGAAATTCAAAATCAAAAGGTTATAAAGTCCTAGCCACAGCAGTGTTATCATGAGAAGGTTTTTCAGTGTAAATAGATTATAGAATTTATATTAATTTCTCTTTATTTTCACTTATTAATCCAACATCTTTTTTAAAGTAATATCTACGTAGAATGGAAAATAATTTCGTTTAGAAATCTTAATTTCGTTTAGAAAGAAAATTTTGATAGAATCTAAACACTTTTTTCCAAAAATTATTTTGATGATTATTGTCCACACTAACTATAAAACTAATTTTTAAAGTTTCTCTCATTATCAATAATTAACACATCAGATAATTTGATACTTTAATAATTTTACTCAAAATTGTGAACCGAATCTAAATCATACACATTACCGGTTTTTAGTTTCAGAACTTTGACACGTAATTCATACTTGACACTGACATGTTATCTGTCACTGAAATTGATAACGTCCGTGGTTGTTGACTTTTGTTGATCAATCAAATCTTCAAAATTATTAGAGCATCAGCAATTTCAAATAAACATTATAATTTTGTAACATAATTCACTGCAGTATTTATAATTGTGTTACAAATGAGACATCACAGTGTTTTCTTCTGATTTCATTGTTTGGAATAACACAAAACAACGTAACAATGATTGAATTGTCAGCAAAATTAACAACTGGAACAGTTTATTTAGCAGGCGAAGCCCTGGAATGTTGCATATCATTTTGCTATACTGCTCAACCAGAGCATCGGAATTCTCAAAGTCACTGGTAACAATGCCTTTCTCCCATATTGCTGTATTAATATTACAAGTTTGATAGTCAGCAGAAACTTACCTGTTTTACTTTATTACATTCCAGTGATGCCCTAGAAAACTTAGCATGGGCTTCAGCACAAATCCACTGTTTCTACTCCACATCAAAGAACACGGGCGACAAGACACCAACTATTGGCAAGACCACTGCTTTGGAAGTTACCTCATGTGATATTGGAGATGTCATATTCCATACTAAACCCAAAATACTGTTCTGTGATTTGACTATTCCATTGGGGGAAACTAAAACTTGTAAGTACTTGTTAATGATGTTAAGAATAAAATTGAAACAAATTAAAATTAACTTTTTCTGTAAAAATGGTCAATGAATGTATTAAAATCTCATTTCATTCCCCAGTCTGGTACAGAGAATCTCTTCCAATTGAAGCTCCACCATCATATAGAGGGACTTCTGTCAAATACTCCTATAAAATCACCATAGCAACTCAGAAAGTGGGGTCCCACATCAAAATGGTCCGGATACCATTCAGAGTGCTACCCATCAGTCCTATCATGAACCTGCAGGACCTGGCTGCTCTGTGTGGTAACGAGACTACTGAGGAACTGCAGCCTACCAACCCATTTTCTGAGGAGAGGAAGGTTGAAACACCTTTGACAATGGCATTACAAGTTTTACAGGTAATTTGGACTATTCATTTGCAGTTCTGCATTCCTATTTCCAAATTAAAGTGTAATGTGGATTTCTAATAAAATTAAGAAAATGATAATAAGAAACAAAAGTTTATTAGAATTTCTTTCTACCCACATTACATTCCACTAAACAATCAAAAAAGCAACATTAATAAATTCTCATAGAAGAAAAGTAGTGCTGATGTTCTTTGTTGAACACAAAGAACTAAGCTTATCACTAAATTTAGTAAATAAATGAGGAAATACTAATATGTTATGAGTTTCAGAATCTCACAGCCAGAAGAAGTCCTAACTCCTATATGATAACAAACACTAGAGGCAAGGTTGGTCGCTTCTGTCTGTTCAAGTCAGCATACAAGCTTGGTGAAGACATTGTTGGCACTTTTGACTTCTCTGTGGGAACTGTCACATGTATGCAGGTAAATCTGGTTGAAAACAAATTAATTGGTAAAATTCTGATATTTTAGGCTACTCTCTGCACTCTCTGTCTCTTGCAAGAGAATATAGGTGTAAACATAAAAAAATAAAAATAAACACTATGATATGGTTGTCATAAACAGGCATAGACAACAAGACTATTGTATTTTTTTTTTAATTCAAAGCCAATGTTAAATATAAATTATTAAAACCTATTTCAGGTGTCAGTATCCCTACAACCAGAAGAGATAATCAAATCTAAGTCACCTTCCAAGAATGTCAGTAAGGACACCAGCAGCAGGTCAATGACAGTGGCTAGATATCATGAAGTGACTCTAGGACTGACACAGTCACAGTTGATACTGCCTATACCTCTGCATATCACACCAGCGTTTGAAGTTGATGATGGTAAATATTTTATTTTGCAATTTTTATTTTTTCGTGTTAGTAATATACTAAGTATACTTAGGAACTGACCCTAACATAAGCATTCTGCCCTGGGTGGTAGGACTCATTTGATGATTTTACCACGTAAAAAAAAAACAAAAAAGAAAATTAAGCATTCCTGGATTAAAATAATAGGGCAGGACACAACTGTTTTCTGCTCTATCCTATTTGAACTTCTACATAAACAAAAAAATATTCTATCTCTCAACACCAGAAATGTATAAAATCTACTTTATTTTTCCAGTATCACTTAGCTGGCGGCTCCACTTCGAATTCGTAACATCAAATGAGAAGCTTCTTCCGAACCCAGAAGAGAAGGACTGGACTGCTCCACTAAATGTCCCAATAGAGACCATGGTCTGGAACCTTCCAGTCAAGATTTATTCAACTTTGCCCAAGCAGATCACACAGCATTCAATAGGCAATGATGCTTATACCATGTTTATTAAATAAGGAGGCAAGTGACAGTAATAGTGAAGGATGTAGTTTTTTGTTAATTCCAGCCAGCATTGTCAATATTGTCCACAATTTGACTAACAGAAAAATAACTCTGACTAATCATAAAGTTATCCAAGTGTCAAATTAAATAGTGTGTAAGATTGTTTTAGGATTAATGTAAAATACTTACTGTAAATAATATTACACTGTAAAAAAGTGAATGTATTTTCGTTTTTATGGAATAATGCAATGAATATTAATAACTTTGATATTTACAATAAAATTATTTATTAAAATAATACTTAAAACTATTCATTAGTGTCATTCATCAACAGACTCTTTGTCCCAATCCTTCATTTTGGCACCCATCATGAAATCATCCCTGAAATAAGAAAATGAAATTAGTGGACTGTAAAATAGAGATTTCAGAGCAATGCAAGATGATTTAATTTTAATACAATATAATTTTGAAATAAGCTTTATGTTAAGGAGGGTTTATAACAGCAACGTACAAGCAAAATACTATAATGTATTTCACAATATTAACACATTACCTCAATGCACTCCATTTTGGTTTGTCTTCATCTTTGATTTCATTCTTTGCCACTTTAGTAGCTTCATCAACAATTATTGATTTACTTTGTCCCATAAGTGTGTCTAAGAAAGCTCTTTTATCAAACTTCTTCAATATTTTTTCTTTTTTGCTTTCGGACAAATCATTTCTATCCATTTCTTGTTCCAGAGATTTCTGTTGATTTCTGACAGCATTGAATAGTTGCACTACACCTTTTGTAGCAATTTTGTTAAGTAATCTTTCTCTGTCTTTTTCTAGTACATTTGGCTTTACTCTTATTGATGGTTTTTCATGTTTCTGAAAAGAAAAAATAATTATTAGTTAGATTTGAGGTTAGATAATTAAATTGTGTAATGCAGAACTAAGAATTATTGCTTCTTCATAACTTGGGGTTTACTCACTATTGAGCAATCTGAGGAAGGTCAGAATATTTAGATAATATAATACAACTCAACTGCAACTGTATTACTTACAACTCTCTTTGCAGGGGGTTCTGATGACACCACTTCTTCCTTCTTAAATACTGGCTTCTTCTCTCCTGTTTCATCTATAACCTCAAATGCTGGTTTATCTTCCTTGACAGTCTTAACTATATCTGCATGTTTCTTAGCCCTTGATAACACTAAAGTCTTTTTGTTCTTGGGTTTGCTAGATCCTAAGATCTTTGCTACGGAGTCTGCCCAGCCTTCGTTTACGAGAGTAGCCTTGTCATTTTCCTCTCCATCCGAGGATTCACCGCCGGCATCAGAGCCACCACTTTCGGCATCAGGAGCATCACTTTCGGCATCAGATGCACCGCTTTCATCAACAGGAGCATCATCATCGGCATCAGCAGCACCACTTTCAACATCAGAAACAGTACTTTCGGCATCAGAATCACCGCTTTCGGCATTAGGGTCATCACTTTCAGCCTCAGCTTCGATGTCATCCTCTGCATCTTCTTCTACGTTTTCAATTTCGTTATCGGATGCTTCGGATTCTTCTGCACTTGATGAATCTGTTTCTGAATCCACTGCAACAATTCATAGCCAATAATGTCCGGACATAAAGAATAGCGCCACCCCATATCTTCCAATGGGTGTCGTAAAAGGCGACTAATGGACTTTAAGACCTAGTGTATGCTATCAAGCACCTTGGGTCACTCGAATGGTGGCGGGTAAACCACCAACAAACGCATTCCCAAAGAGGGTTAGTGTCAGGCAGGCGGCCGGCTATAAAAGCAAAGCCAAATCTTTAAGCAATATGTTGAGAGAAATTGATATGCGCGATAGTGCTAGGGCGTACCCCGCAGGCGACGCGCAGGAGCAGCACCCGGCCCCTGCGGGAAATGGACAAGGGTTGTCGCATCAACCCGGACGGGTGCGACGTAAGAAGCGAGCCCGGGAAGAAAGATTGAGGTACGCCAGTTGGAATGTTGGGACAATGACTGGAAGAGCCAGAGAGTTAGCGGATGTATTGAAAAGAAGAAGAATAAATGTGGCGTGCTTGCAAGAAACTAAATGGAAGGGTACAAAAGCGAGGGAAATTGGGGAGGGATACAAGTTCTTCTACTGTGGAAGTGATGGAAAAAGGAATGGCGTGGGAATAGTGTTAGATAGTAATTTGAAAGAAAGTGTGATGGATGTAAAAAGAATTAATGATAGATTGATAGTTGTGAAAGTAATGTTAGGGAATGTTGTACTGAACGTGATAAGTGTGTATGCTCCCCAGGTAGGAGTGTGTCAAAGAGAAGTTTTGGGAGGATTTTGATACAGTTTTAATAACCATCCCGGCGCATGAGGAATTAATTATTGGAGGTGATTTTAACGGGCATGTGGGAAGAATGAAAGGAAGTTATGAAAGAGTACACGGGGGATGGGGTTTTGGGAATTTAAATAATGAGGGGGAAACTATGTTGCAATCAGCTACTGCATTTGATCTAGCAGTAGCCAACACCTGGTTTCAAAAAGCCGATGGACACCTAATAACCTATAAGAGTGGGACACATAATACGCAAATAGACTACTTCCTTGTTAGACGCAACAAAATAAAGCTCGTCAAAGACTGCAAAGTGCTACCGGGAGAAGATTTAGTCTCACAACATCGACTCCTGGTTATGGAAGTAGTCTTACAAGTAAGGCTTCTAAAGCAAAAAGAGCGTCCCCCTCCTAAAATAAAATGGCATATGCTAGAGAAGAATGATTGTGCTGGAGAATTAAGAGAGCGAGTGGTAAATAAAATGATTGAGATGGGTGATATGAACGGCCAAAGCGTAAATGAATGTTGGAATGAGATGGCTCGGTGTATTAGGAGCGCAGCAAAAGATGTTTTGGGAGAGACGAAAGGCAGGGGCACGATAGATAGGGATACATGGTGGTGGTCGACAGAGATACAGAATGTTTTGAGGGAAAAAAAGAAGAAATTTAAGGAATGGCAGAGCATTGGTAATGAGCGTGCTAGTTTGAAAGCTGAAAAAAAGAGTGAGTATGATGCTCTTAAGAAAAAAGCCAAAAGAGCTGTGGCTATAGCAAAAGCAAATGCCCAAGGAAAGCTATATGACACTTTGGATACTCCAGCAGGCCAAAAACAACTCTACCGGCTTGCTAGAGCTAGGGAGAGAATGGCGAAGGATGTTTGTCAAGTAAAGTGCGTAAAAGACGATGCTGGAATGATTCTGTCAGAAGACGAGAAAATTGTGAATAGGTGGAAGGGTTACTTTGAAAGACTGATGAATGAGGAGAATGACTGGAGTGGTGTGCTTGAAAATAAACCAGTAAATAAGGGATTAGTAAGAAAAATAAGTGTGGATGAAGTGAGGAATGCAGTGAGTGGAATGAAGAATGGTAAGGCATTAGGACCGGACGGAATACCTGTTGAAGTGTGGAAAATATTGCGGATGTATGGTTGGACGTGGTTAGCTTTATTCTTCAATAAGCTGTTGCTGGAAGAAGCCATACCTGACGAATGGTGCAATAGTTCGCTAGTGCCCATTTTTAAAAACAAAGGTGATGTGCTGGAATGCAATAATTATAGAGGAATAAAGCTGATGTCACACAGTATGAAGGTTTGGGAGAAAGTTATTGAAAGGCGACTGAGAGAGGAGAGCGAAATTTCACAGAACCAATTCGGTTTTATGCCTGGTCGGGGCACGACGGATGCTATCTTCGCTATCCGCCAACTGTGCGAGAAATACAGAGGTGCGCATAAAAACTTGCACATGGTGTTCGTCGACCTCGAAAAGGCATACGACCGGGTGCCCCGTGAGGTTCTGTGGTGGGCCCTTAAGGAGAAAAGTGTGCCTGGGAAGTATGTGCAGTTGATCCGTGCTATGTACAGTCGATGCAGTACCCAAGTCCGGTCTACAGCGGGCACTAGCGGCAGCTTCAATGTGGCGGTTGGCTTGCACCAAGGGTCGGCTCTCAGCCCGTACCTCTTCCTGATGATAATGGATGCTCTGACGTCGGACATTCAGGAGGAGGCCCCCTGGTGTATGCTGTTTGCCGATGATATTGTGCTTATTGCCGAGAGCGGCCTAGAGGTCCAGAGCAGATTGGAGGCGTGGTGGCAAAGACTGGAGAACGTTGGCCTGAAATTTGAGCAGAACCAAAACCGAATATTTGTTTTGCGATTTTGGCGGTCTCTCCAGTCCTGTGCCCATTACACTTGCCGGAACGCCCATACCAGTCTGTTCCGACTTTCGGTACCTCGGGTCGCTTGTCCAAGGAGATGGCGATGTCGACCGGGACATAACACACCGGATTAACTCGGGATGGATGAAATGGCGACAAGTCACCGGAACAACTTGCGACCCACGGATGCCCCTCAAGTTAAAGGGGAAAATATACAAATCCGTGATTAGACCTGTTGTATTGTATGGATCGGAATGCTGGGCTGTGAAAAAGTTGGATGAGAAACGTTTGCATGTAGCGGAGATGAGAATGTTAAGATGGATGTGTGGAGTGACAAGAATGGATAAAGTAAGGAATGAGTTTATAAGGGGAAGTTTGAAAGTGGCGCCTGTTACAGAAAAAATTAAAGGGAATCGTCTGTCTTGGTATGGACATGTGATGAGGAGGGATGACACTCATGTGACTAAGAGAGTGATGAGTATGAATGTTGATGGATGGAGAGGAAGAGGAAGGCCAAAAAGAGATGGATGGATTGTATAAGGAATGATATGGAAGACAGAGGAGTGAATGATACTGTGACGTTTGATAGAGGAGAATGGAAGAAAAAAACGTGTTGCGCCGACCCCAAGTAAAATGGGATAAGGGCAGGAAGATGATGATGAATATCATTAATATTTAAGATAACATAAAGTTTTCAATACACTAAAACTACTTACTTGAAACTTTAAGTACTGGTTTATTCATTGTTTCAGCAACTACCATATTTTCGTAAGATTTCTGATACTTTTCAAGATAGTGTTTTGTTTCCAAGATTCACGTGTTTTCATCCACATGCGATGCGACTTTTGACAGCATGATTTGACAGTTGACGGTGTCAAATTGACACTCAAAGGAATGCGTTCATTTAGAATGGTTAAGCATGCGTTCCGAGCATTTCAAAACTCTCACTTTTTCAAATCAAGTGTTTGGTGAAAAATGAATTAATCTGTAATTCATTTCCATATTTGTTTTGGATTTCTGACCTATCTGATCTTGATTGAGGATTATTCTTATTTAACCAATAATATAGATATGAAAATTACTTAGTCATGTTTATGCATAACGAAACGCAAAAATGTTTTTAAAAATAAAATACAGCTGATCGACAAGGCAAGAGAAGTTTTGTTTCATTCTTGAGAAAATGGTGGTTTTGCTCTAAACATGGCGAATATTGCGAACCCTTTAATTTATCTAAATAGGAGAGAATACGGACTCTTACCAGATATTAAGTCTCAATTCTTTAACAAACGTTTAAACGCAGCGAAAAATTTATATCGTCGGGAACTTGTGTGCCATTTTGGATGTGTAAATGCTATTGAGTTTTCTAGCAATGGCGAATTACTTGTATCAGGTATGTCATTTTCATAATAACAAGCTGTAAACACCCGCAGACTACGTCTTTAGGAGTGGATATGTTTATCTTCAGTTAAACTTGATCAGGAAAACGTAAACGAAGAAAATTAAAAATATGTTACATGGGATTCGGTAGGTATTTTAAATAACTGGAACATAAAATCGTGATTGATAAACAAGTACGTTGCGGTTTTGTTGAATACATATTATTATAACTGCATTAAAAACTAATAATAACAACTGAATTATTGCAGGGTGTACTGTGAAAGAAAATACATTCTTATCAGATAAAAATAGTCTTCTTATTAAGTTTCCCCAAGTACGGACAGAAATGGGTCTCTAATCCTTAATAGAATGTTACAGTCTGTAGTTCTGCAACAGGTCTATGATTAGTAAATGATAGTGACACATATACATAATTTTTTGGGCCCTGTCAAGACATGGGTCCTTTCATCCTGAAAGATGTTAAAAAAGTACCGTTGTTGCCTAGTGACAGCTTTACTTGGCATTGTGATAATGTTCTACAGTCCTGCATACCCAAATAATATCACTGGCTACAAGAATAATTTTAAAAATCCATTTTCTAATGAAAATATAAAAATAAGAAAGCATTGTCTCTTCTTTTTGATAGTTAAATAGGACAATAAACATGAAATTTTTTAAATGTGCTGCTACCTTGAACTTGTAGACTATTAGTTGAAAACCCATATTGGTAAATCAATAAAATCTAGCACATTAAACAGCAAGCAAACTAAACAAAAAAGTAAAAACACATACAGGTCTGAGAACTTACCTTAAGTACCAATCATATCATTATAAGTAGGAAGTAAACATCATAGCAATGTGGAGATGAAAGCAGTTTTTCATACATGTATAAGACTTTGCAATATCAGGTGGTGATGACAGGAGGGTGATGCTATGGCAGTTCGGGAAGGCCATCCTGGACCGAGGCAAGCCTGAGGCTATGAAGGGTGTTCACCAGTCTAATGTATTTTGTCTGGGCATCACCAGCGACAACCATCTCATTTATTCAGGAGGAAATGATGATATTGTAAGTATATGAATATACTAGCTTTTGCCTGCAACTTTGTTTGCACCCATTAAATCACAGTATCCACCTGCGCTATTTCGATTTTAGACAATAATTGTGATAGCTTGGCTGTTATACAATATATTATTATTAAGCCAACATAATATTCAATTAAATTTACAAATTACTTATGCAATTATTAAAATATTTTAAAATCATAACTTATTATTATTGAGCATTTCTATATATTGGGCGTTGGCGTGTCTTGTGACACGAAGGCCTCCTCCATCTCCTTCCAGTTTACTCTCGTTTGTGTTATCCTATGCCATAGTGGACCTGCAAACTTTTTGATTTCATCAGACCAACGATTTTTTGTCGTCCTCTCTTTCTCTTTGTTAGGAATCTAGGGGTCCATTCTGTTATATCCTTGGTCCATTTATTCCAGTTCTCCCTCATCATGTGTCCAACCCACCTCCATTTCAGTCTTTTGGTTTTGATTACAACATCCTCCATTTTCATAATATACAATATATGAATACAATTTAAGCTATAGCATTCAGAAATATAGCACTTTTAGCAGGTTTTTACAATTTTGCATTCTAAATACAGGTGATAGTTCATGACGTGGAGAGTAAGTGCCCTGTAGAAGTGCTCCAGCATCAGCGCGCAGTATGCTGCCTGACCATTGACCCTTTTAACAACCGTGTGGTCGCCACAGCTGGTAATGATGGCCGGCTGCTACTCTTTGATACGAGGCAGTCCATACATGGTGAGTAAATTATGATTCTATCTATTTCTGAGATGACAGCAGTTCAAACTGAAGATGTATTAAAAGCAAATATAGGGTGCTGTTTGCTGTATGGCCATAAGTACCCATAGCCATACTATAGATAAATGCAGAAATATCAATCACAACTAAGAGAGACAAAGATGTAAAAGAATTCGGAAAAAATTATATTGCATCAATAATTAAAGATACCTCAGCCTATGTTCTCTTCACGGAGTGAAAAAAGTATGTATAGTTAAAAAAAAAATTCAAATGTTGAGTGTTATGTTTACTCCTCACAGAATGCCTGGTGATATCGCGCAGTCGCAAAGCGTTCCACGGCGTGATGTTCCACCCGTCGCAGTTAGGCATGCTCACGGCTGCCAACGCTCGCGATGGGGTCGCGCTGTGGGACCTGCGCTCGCCTAAACAGTTAGTAACATAGTTCTACTATAGACGATTTTTATAGATACCGGCGATAATTATTCGACCTCTGGAAAGAGACAATGGAGTAGAGCATTTTCTCTGTCGCTCGAAGGACTAAGGCCGAATTTATTTCTGGACCGACGGTCAGCTTGACCCGTACTAGTTGACGATAAGTGCTTACATACGTAAACGTACGTGCGTACTATTTAACAGCGCTGCACTCAACGCTGTCAGCGTTCAGTCTGGCACTAAATCCAGCTTAGTAATGATTGTCCACATACCAATCTATGAACCATCGACAGACGACACACAAGTAGTGTGTGACAGAGACATCGCTCTACGAACCCGAAGTCAAAGTCCAAAAGTCGATCTGCAATATTATTTTACCCCTGTACCTGTATGATATAATTATTACATCAATTAGACCATAGCAAGTTCGGAACTGGCAATGATCTACTTTTTTGTGTACCAACAAAAAAACAACATTGAACCTACCTATAAATATCAATCCTGCAATTTCTTGACACACAGCCCGGTCCTTCGCTACTCCGGCGCAAACGGCACTTGCCAGAACTGTATGAGCGTTCGGTTCAACTCCGCTGGTACGCACATCTTAGCTCTGCGCCGGCGTCAGGCCCCGGTCCTATACGCCGTTCACTCTCCCGAGCCCGTTGCAGAGTTCTATCACCAAGACTACTATAACTCCTGCACCATGAAGAGCTGTACCTTCGCCGGAGAGGGCGACCAGTATGTACTATCTGGGTCAGACGACTTCAATCTGTATATGTGGAAAGTTCCAGAAAAATGTGATGATGATCGTGAGTATACGGATTTTTAGTTTGATCAAGTTTCTATAGTTGTACTAAATTACAATATAAATCTTACTTAAAAAATTGAGGCTTTTCTAGCTATAATTTTTTATGCCTTGTGTTTAGTATTAACAATCATATAAATATTTATTTTTAAATAATATTTAATCTTTCAGAAGTACCAGTAGAGCCGCCACACATAGTACTATATGGACATAGGTCCATCGTAAACCAAGTACGGTATAACCCTCACTACTGTATAATTGCGTCATCCGGTGTTGAGAAGATTATCAAGGTTTGTACCTATTACTTTAATAGCTTGAATTTCCTTGCTCACCACAGTTGGGTAAAAATAATTATCTGTTATTTGCAGGTGTGGTCAGCGGTAGAGTTCCCTAAAATGCGCGGTGCATTGTTGGAAGAGGCACAGGGCTCCGACAACCCGCGCGAGATATACAGCCACGAGGACTACGTCTCGCTGGTACATCACAGTGGACAGGTTGGTGACCTTCTACTCATTACTTGCAATGCAGGACTGGATGTTTGATAAAACACTCAATCGATCATCTTTTCTTAATCAAGTTATTTTATCTTAACTAAGCAGATGACGGCCTTTTCGAAACACTGCATGAGTATTGACTTATAAATTGCCTTATCATAAACATCGCAACTAATTTAAACAGCCCCCTTTTCAGTACATATCCCACAACTACGCGGACCAATCAACAACCGAAGACCCTCGGATGATGGCGTTCTTCGATTCCCTCGTACAAAGGGAGCTAGAGTGTATGGCCGAGGAAACTGACTCGCTCGACATCTCGAGTTCATGCGGCTCCGTACACGATAATGATTCGGACTCGTCTGATACTGACCAGCTTGTTGCGGACTTCTTACCGCTGCCGCCAAAACGAGGTAAGAAAAATATTTTTATTTGGAATAATCTTATTTTCATATTGATCTTTATTTTTATTTATTTATTTTATCAACAATTTCACAGCAAATCAAAACGTGAATCGCAGTCAGAGATGTCCCAACAGACTAGCGAGGCTGGTGGCACAACGTTACTCAAAGAATTTGCGTTCACAGAGAAGGGGATCGCTCAGGTAACAAATAACTACAATTTTACCATCACAACAAGGTTTATTTTGTTAGAAAAAGAAACAAATTAGGAAGATTTTACAAAACTATTTTTGTTTAGAATGCTTTATTTTTTGTTAATTATTATATGTTTTGAATATAATCTGTTTGGGTGTCTTATTTTGAAGGGGAAAATTCTTCGACTATGTTTTTAGATGAAAAAAGTTGGCACGTTAAAACAGGAGTTTTGGAGCCTTCCTCTATGGCGGAATTGCTGGAAAATTTGTAGCGTAATTACGAAAACATGTTAACGAAAGGCATACATGTTATCTATATTTATCGAGGCAGGTTAGTTCTCTAAGTTCATAGTTGGTGATGTTTGTCGTGTGCATGAGGTATAATGAGTTATTTTACAGGAGAAGTAAACAGTCGCGATCTTCGCTGAGCAAGTCGAGTACGAAGTGCGTAAGCGGCACGAGCGGGAAGGGCAAGCGTGCAGTCGCGCGACGCTCGCGAGGCCCGCGCCGGCAGCCCGCGCCGCGCGCGCCGCACGTGCCGCGCGAGCGTCTGTCCGCGCCCTCCAGCGAGCGGACCGACTCCGATGAGCCTGCGCACAGCCTGTTTAGAACTAGTGGCAGGGTCAGTCATGTTATTATGTGATAAATATCGTTAATTTTAGTTTAAAATTTATTTGGGTCTACGTGTCTTCAAATATTGTGAATCATATTAGGACTATAACGCAAGCGCGCACGCTATTACTAAAAAATCATTAAGAGCTCTTACATTTTCAGGTGATCAGACAACTTCGTCGGCGGGTGAACCTCACAAGAACTGCTAAAAGAAAAAGGAAAGTCACTAGTTATAGGAAACCAATGAATTTAAGAAGTAACGGTAAAAACTACTTACATTTCTATTCTGATGATTTTGCATTTAATCACGAATGGAATGAACTATTTAACCTTTGATATTTTTCAGGAGGAGCCATGGCACAAGACAGTAGTGATAATAACAATTTTTCTAACTTTGATACTTTCGACGACAACTTAGCTCAACCAAGCACAAGCACAGGTAATTGAAACTATTTATTCAAATTGTCTACCAATTTCACACAACAATTTTTTCTACTTTTACGATTCTATCTTGTATGCACATTCAGGTTACCGGGGTCAAAACACATCCGCGCTATTTAGAATAGCGGAGGTAGACTCCGACGATGACCAGTCAGTGGGTAGCCGGCCGATATCGCCGCGGAACCAGAACGGCAACCAGAACATTCCTCCAAACCTCGTGAGTATCATCCCGACACCTATCAATGGATCACGTGACTCGCTCGGAGAATCCCTTCGTGTTGAACCACCCGAGTCTGAGAGTAACAACTCTTCGCCTCCACCACCCGAACCCAGACGAATGAACTTGCGAAGAGTGCGACGGAACGGCCGCCTCAGTCTACATCGCTCAGATTCCAGCGAATCCCCGCCACCAAAAGAACCAGCTGACCGAGCTAGTACATCAGTTCTAGAACATTCTCCCAAAGTAGGCTACAACAGGACAGTTGCGAGGCTCATGAATGAAACAAATGAGAGTGAGTTAGAAAGCAGCTGTAGTACAGAAAGCAGTTTGTGGCCTGCCCCAGACACTATGGGCACTCCCGATAGCGGGTTGGGAACAGTTGTCGGCAGCAGCACGAGGAACTCGCAGCCCCTCGCGGACGACGTGTCAGACGATCCAGACTACCAAGCATTGAAATTCCGACAGCGGGTGAAAAAAGCGCGGCGCAATTACAGAAATCACATGGACTCTGACTCCAACTGAACTGAATAGGTAGTTATGAATTGTGTTCCATGATAATGTAGTATTGTAGTGGTTCTACTGTAAGTGGACTATCCAACGACTGCATCTTAAACTATTATTGTTATGTACTAATGCTAAGTCTATCCACGTTTATTGGTATGTGTCTACCCTTTAAATGCTTGGAAGCATCTGATGAAGCCACACTATGATTAGGCCATGGATAGTAGCAGATGTGGTCAGTAAGAGCCAACAGTGTCGGTCGCAATGTTAAATGTATATGGTAGTAAGCAGCGGCGTAGATGAGAGGTTTTTGAGTAAACCATACCAGCACAATGTTCATACTTTCAAAACGATTTGTGTATGAAAAACTTAAATGTAATCGGTATCCTGTGTGTTGTTACGCATTCAAGGGTTTTGCTTTTGTAAAGTTTATTATTATAAAAATATATGTGATCTAATTATTATTATCAATAACTTGACTAGTTTTTAAGAAGCATCAATGTTCCCATAAAAAAGGTTGTTAGCATTAATCCATGCAAATATAAACATTGACGAAAGTAAATTGTTTAATTTAAAATTCCAGAAGATAAACAGAAACTAACGGCATTTATTATAGTATTCATAATATTCTTTGCATTTCCCTGTGGCCCTATAGTGTAATGAATTGTCAAGCCTTAAGGTGCGCTTATACGGGCAACTAAAATTGCTCAATTCCAGTCAATACTATGACGACGACTACATCATGCAATTTACGGCAACGGCAACAAGCATCGATATTGCGCAATACAATATTGAGCGATATGGCGCAACTTCATCAACTAGGCAATACTGTCCTACACGAACATTCAGTATTCGCTCGCTATGGACGACACTCAAAGGAATAGGCGTATCTGGGTGCGATCGTTTTTGGCAGAGGCTGCAGTTTTCATTGTGTAAATGTAAAGAATTAGATGATATATTATTCAAAAACTTTATTAGAATGTCCCGAACAGACTTTGAATTGACTAAGCGCTGGACTGGCGACGCCTTGCCGCGCACCCGACCTCTCGCTCTCCCCGCGGAAGCAAGACGGCAAGCCGCAAAACAAACAAGTGCGAACGAGATACGTACAAAAATTGCCTGGAATTTCTAAGCCCATTGGATATTCGTCAATTCGTATCTGCGACATTGAGCGATAAGAAATATCTGGAGCAATTAGAAGCAATATCGCCGAAATAATTGCCGCAATTTATTGAAACTGCTCCATATTGCTCCACTAATTGCTCCAGATCGGTCCATTCGTGTCGCCGAGCAATTATTGCCCTCGTGTAAGCGCACCTTTACATAGAGTCTGCGCCACCAGCGGAAAATTTGAGGTACTAGGTTTTTTACTGTAATGGCATAGACACTAGCGCCGCGTCGAAAGGTCCCAAGTAGTGGCACTCTAGGTTTTAGAATAATTAATATTGAATTTTACACCAGGGATCTTTACCATTTTAACAACGTTGCTAACATCAATGTTTCTAAAATTAAAATAGATTGTTTCATGTTAGGTATTTTGTATAAAATTGCAACACTGAAATGCTGCTAAAGTGACCACTAGGATTTAGGTCCCACAAATTTCAATCGTGGCGCGGACTTTACGCTAATAAATTAAATTAAAAGTATTACGAAAACAGAGTTTAATTATTCTCTAGTATATCTATTGGTCAAATTAGACATCTTGCAAACTCGGCTCAAATAAATGAAATCAAAACTTTGAATGACGATGACGTTGCTGGAAATGCACGAAGATCGTGCTCCCGCGACCCCGGCAGAGGTCCGTCTTTAGAGGACGCACAACAGCGTCAAAAGGGCCATGAAAAACAATAAGAAAGTATTATATGTTTTACAGACGCCAGCGCATCAACCTACCTCAATCAGTCAAATTTCTTTAATAGATTTTCAACCTTATCACACTAACCGAAGGTAAATGCACGATCGGTAAAATTTGACAGATTGGGGTAGGTTGACCTGCTGGCGTCTATACATACATTGTGCGAAAAGCCTGCTTTCCAAGCATGTGATGCAGGGTGTGGAGTCAATGAACTCATTGAAGTTTATGACATTACAACTGCGCCAGCTGATCATTCATTCTGTATTGAACGCAGTTGGGAACATAACCTTAAGTTTTCCTAGTTATTCCATCTCCTCTCCTATTATTTAGTGAGTCAAACGTAGAAAATATGGATGGGATATCAACGTACAATAATTTCTTAGCGTTACACAAACCACAGTTATTACTATCTGGTGTACCGGAACATTTTTGGCCATCAGTATGCAAGAAAATAACTGACCAGATTTTTGACGCCGGTATAACTTTTCAACTAGTTCAAATAGATTATGAAGACACGAAAAGAATGCCCTACGATCCTATATGGAGTGTTATTGCAATTCGGGATATCGAGTGCTCAGATGCTAGTCATATTTACTTAGTCGATCATGCCTGGACTTTTAAAGCTAATAGTGTCCAAAGTAGTCTGAGAAATGTGCCGGGTCTTTTAGAAAGAATGTGCAATTTGATGCAAATATCCGCGACGACTGTGGAAGAACAAATTGATCAAGTCTCAAAAGACATATGGAAGTACGCACACACATATGCAATTGGAGGAGATGAGTTTTCAGTTGAAGACAGAGTTCCGGTGTGGTATGTGTTAGATGAACTGGGTTCAGGTATTACTCACTCTGATACTCCTAATTTCCGAGCAGTGCCTTTTATCTATGTGCCTGAGCAATTAACTTATACTTTACTATTTCCAATCAAAAATGTGGAAGAAGGTGACATGGTGACTAGAAATTTTGTAGAGGGTCATTTTCCTGACCCTATGCAGAGAGAAGCAATGCTTATTCCCTGGAAACATTATGAACATTTTGGTGAAGACTTCACCCAGGTAGAGCCAAGCTCAAAATATTTTCTGGAGGGTCACATAGTGGAAACACTCCCAGATCTAGAACTGTTAAAAGTAAGAGATAGTAGTTCTACTAAGCTAAAAGTATTCTCAGAATATAGATACATAAATGACTACTTAACAGCTCCTGAATTTGAAATAGTTGACAATGAAAATGATGCTGATGTGTTGTGGTTTATGAACCACTTCAAGGAATTTCAAGATTTAAGTGAAAAGTCACCAAATAAGTTTGTTAATCAATTTCCATTTGAATATGTTCTGACCATTAAAGATCTTTTAGCTGTAATTGCTAGAAGATCTTCAGATAAATACTGTAATGAAAACAATTCCCTTGATACAAACCCAATTTGGTTGCCCACTACTTTCAATATGAAAACAGAACTACCAAAATTTGTTGCATATTACATGCAGAGGAGGAAAGCTGGATTAGATAATCACTGGATTTGCAAGCCATACAATCTTGCTAGAGGATTGGACACCTACATCAGTGACAATTTAGATTTTCTATGTAGATTACCACTGACTGGGCCTAAAATAGCTCAGAAGTATATTGACAACCCTGTTCTCTTTGAGAGGCCAGATGTTGGACAAGTGAAGTTTGATATTCGCTATGTTATTATTTTGCATTCTGTTAGCCCAACTAAAGTGTATGTGTATAATAACTTTTTCCTCAGGTTTGCTAATAAACCATTCTCTTTAGACAATTTTGAAGAGTATGAAAAACATTTCACTGTTATGAACTACAGTGAGAATGCACCACTTTTTAAGAAGTTATGTGCAGATTTTAAAGAGGAGTGGTCTAGGCAGTTTGCCAATTATGACTGGGCAGATGTTGAACAATCAATATTCAAGATGATATCAGAGTTATTTAGTGCTGCTACTGCAAAGGGTCCCCCGTGTGGAATAGGCAAGAGCCCTCAATCTAGGGCCTTGTATGCTGCCGATATTATGCTTAGTTGGCGTCAGAAGGATAACGAAAAGGTCATTCAACCTATTTTGCTGGAGATGAACTGGATGCCTGACTGCCGTCGTGCTTGCGAGTACTACCCTGACTTCTATAATGATATTTTCTCTGTAATGTTTTTGAACCGTGACATTGAAACATGTACAAAAATTATGTAGCTTCAATAATGCAGCATTTACGCATTCTGCTTTTATATGCATTTACCAATTTATTGTATTTACACATTTGTTATTCACATAATAAAACATTTGAAGCCTGAGTTTTGAAACTTTATTTAACATCTTATTCATAATGTTATGGAATTATTAGTTTGAAACAAATACATTATTTAAATAAAAGAAATTAAATTAATATAATACAGCTAATTGGGTTTACAATATATCACTTCTTAGATTGCTTGATATTTATAATAAATACGAAACTAGTTTTTCTGTAGTACCCTTTTGTCATCATCCTGGATCACACCGAAGGGGTTTTCTTCATCGACGTCTCTGCGGCTGAGTAGCACTAGGACCACTATTACTGCTATCAAGATGAATAGCATGATCCAATAACGTCGGTAGATACCTCCGGCTCTTCGCACTCGAGAAGATGGGAGCGAGTTCCTGGTAACAGTATCATTATTTTTAGAACCTGTGACCTAAGTCAAACTTTTGTAAGTTGACTAAATGCGTCATCGTCATCAGTGCGTGACGTGAGAGTGCATTTACTAGTTCTCTTGTGAAAAAGATGTCAGGCTAGCTGTGTACACTAGTACATTGTATTTGTAGCTTGGGTTCACATTAGGACTTTTAAAATATTTCTTATTTCTTAAAGAATAATAAATAAGGACTTACTTCCACCACCTACTAATCCAAGCGAATGTAGACTTCTGTTTGTACTTGTTTTCATCATGATCATAGTTTGTCGTGAGTTTTGGTGGTTCACTTGATTTGATGCTTTTCCTCGGAGCTTGACCACCTTGAAAATTAAATAACATTCTTAACAAACTCAATGTTTATTTTATACTATGTCCGTGTCTATAACTAGAGTTGAAAGATCCTATCACAATTAGTTCCTAAGTGTGTACGTTACTCCAGCAAGAAAGTATCTCCTAGAGTTATATGAGTAGAACGTATAGTTTGTGCCTTATCTGCTGTAAATGTGCCCCCACATAAAAAATGTGTGCCCCCTGACGTTTCGAAAAAAAAATGGAAAAAACGATTCTTGCTGGGGTAACGTTTTTCTAGCAGGAAAATTCTAAACGAATGATCGGAGAGAGAAAAACTGTGCATGGCCAGATAGCTTATATGTGTGCCAAAATGTGCCCCCAAAAATAAAATCTGTGCCCCTTCAGATTTTCGAGATATTGCATTTCCTGCTGGAGTAACGTTTTGATGAATAGTATATCTCTAAAACCATTGCATGTGCCCCTGTAGAATAAACATACGCGAGTAGCTCTTAATGTGTGCCCCTTTGTGCCCCAATTAGATTTTAGAAAATATTTATAGTTTTCAAGTTATCGCGGTTTTATGAAAACCCGAAAAAACATGGCAGCGCCTAAATGAGACAAGGCATAACTTCGCTGAAAACTGTATTCGGTCCTTCTTGACGCTAATAATAACCATACAAAGTTTCAAAAATGTTCATGCATGCGTTTTTGAATAATCTTGCTAAAAGTAAAAACGATGGTGTCATAACTTTGACGGCAAAATACAAGGAACTGGCACAATCCCAGATGTGTAGGTGTAAACCAAAATCATGTGCCTTTAGTAAAAAATATATGGTGAAAATATTGAGCTTCAAATGTTACGCATTAAGTAAATATAAACAAAAAACCAAAATATGTAAACAACGGCTGGTTATCCGACCAAATCTGAATGACTACTAAAAAGCGAAGGATTCATACATATCGATGACCTTCTTTATTGGACGTATTATACCTAAGCTGTTGTCCGCACAGTCGCGTTCAAAAGTTTTGAGGGCTAATTAAAAAATATATTAAATGCACCTTGTGACTATATAAATGAAACAGCTTGTTGATGTGGAAATTATTATTTTTATTCCCTTAATTTTAATTCTTAAAGTAATTATTGCATCAAATCACAGATCAAATTTCCTACCTATAATGTAGTCTAGTTCTTTACATCACAGATCAGTTTCTCATAGCCTAACATAATTATAATTAGTAAATTTGCATCACAAAAAATCACAGATCAATATTAAGTTTATGAATAATATTGTGTAAAAAAAAATATAAAATTTGAAATTATATTATTAATATATTATATTAATAATATAATTTATAAATATATAATATATTATTATAAATATATTAATTATAAATGCTGAATTTGATCATTGAACCTGCATTTTAGCTCCCTGCCGGACCCTGCTCCATTTGAGCAGTAGGACATAGTTACATGTAAACTCTGCTTTACAATAAATGTGACTTACATTAGAATAAAAATACAGGTATGTCACAAAACAGTTTGGTCACGATTTTAAGCATGTTAGTCACATGTACATTTTATTTGAAAATGGCTCTTATAAATGTACTTAATCATGTGTAATAACTTTATTTTATTAGTTATTACTTTTCTACTTCAGTGTACTCAGGCACAACAAGTGTGAACCGGTTAGTGAGTAAAGTAAAGAAGGTCATCGATATGTATGAATCCGTCGCTTTTTAGTAGTCATTCAGATTTGGTCGGATAACCAGCCGTTGTTTACATATTTTGGTTTTTTGTTTATATTTACTTAATGCGTAACATTTGAAGCTCAATATTTTCACCATATATTTTTTACTAAAGGCACATGATTTTGGTTTACACCTACACATCTGGGATTGTGCCAGTTCCTTGTATTTTGCCGTCAAAGTTATGACACCATCGTTTTTACTTTTAGCAAGATTATTCAAAAACGCATGCATGAACATTTTTGAAACTTTGTATGGTTATTATTAGCGTCAAGAAGGACCGAATACAGTTTTCAGCGAAGTTATGCCTTGTCTCATTTAGGCGCTGCGATGTTTTTTCGGGTTTTCATAAAACCGCGATAACTTGAAAACTATAAATATTTTCTAAAATCTAATTGGGGCACAAAGGGGCACACATTAAGAGCTACTCGCGTATGTTTATTCTACAGGGGCACATGCAATGGTTTTAGAGATATACTATTCATCAAAACGTTACTCCAGCAGGAAATGCAATATCTCGAAAATCTGAAGGGGCACAGATTTTATTTTTGGGGGCACATTTTGGCACACATATAAGCTATCTGGCCATGCACAGTTTTTCTCTCTCCGATCATTCGTTTAGAATTTTCCTGCTAGAAAAACGTTACCCCAGCAAGAATCGTTTTTTCCATTTTTTTTCGAAACGTCAGGGGGCACACATTTTTTATGTGGGGGCACATTTACAGCAGATAAGGCACAAACTATACGTTCTACTCATATAACTCTAGGAGATACTTTCTTGCTGGAGTAACGTACACTTCCTAAGTCATATCATCAGAATCTTGTATTCACTGAAAAAGTTGACTAAAGACTGGGATGAAAAATCTTAGAAAATGTAATCTCTGTAAATGTAATATTACTCACATTGTGATGAGGAACTTTCTATATAATAGCACTGGGCCTGCATGGAGGATTATGATCCACTCCCTCTCACAAAGAGAAGGCCTGTCAGCAATGGGATACGTATAGGCTGATGATGATTTATGTAGTTATTTTAAGAACTAACCTTGTAAACTGTCAGTCCTCTTAATAGAAGTGTTATCATAAATGTTAACTGGTTCATCAGAAATCTGTACGATGGAATGTGGCGTGCCATTGGCAGAGCGGCTGGTAGATTCGTCATCACTGGCTCCTACTGGAGTGCCTCGTTGATTATCCACTGTGCTTGTGTAGTAGGGGGAGTGGTGGTCGATGGGAGACTGACTCCGGCGCCCTGCTGCGCCTTTTATGTCTTGGTCTTCTGAGAGCTGTAATAAGGGGATGATGTGAAAATAAATGTGTGTTTTTTATATGTCTCAACTTAATTTTTTTAAATTTAATTTGAAAAATTTGTTTTTGAAGTGACCACTCTGATAGGCTCTCATAAAATTTAACATTAGATATTTGTGTTAAAGTCGGATTAAACACAACTTGGATAAGTTAATTATAAGACTGTTTTAGTATTCACATGTCCGTAACAGTTTCATATTGTTGAATAAGGTTTGTTTTCCCATGTTTTTTTTTCTTCTTTATCAATAAAAGTACCCACCAAAGGTAGACCCAAGCCAGCTCTAGCCCAGTTGACTCCCGCCAGTTTTTCTCGCAGCTCGTCAGCTACTGGGGAGACTAGGTTGGGAGGAGGGAACACAGGTGTAGCACAAGATGGGCACTGGTAGCCTGCTGGAGCAGTTGTGCGGGGCAGAGCCCTGTACCTTGCCTCAGCACATGCCCAGTGAAATACATCTGAAAAGATAATGTTATAGTTGATAACTTACTAATAGTTGCATTCTAAGCAAACAAATAAATACTGGCTTTTATTAGCTTACTATTATTTTAATTTGAATCACTTAACTTCAATACAGAGCATAAAATAAGTAATCTTTTAAATAATAACTTTATGATAATTTTTTATTGGTAAAATTGATATGTTTCACAAACTGATTGATTGAAATATTTGATATTATTTTTAACTATGCCTGGAACAGTAGGTATCTTATCAAATGCAGAAACATGTTTTATTAATTAAACTACTTTGAAGTTCGCTATCAATATCCATTAATACTTACGATAACAAGTAAGACGAATACATTCGCCCTCACTGAGACTTTTTGTGCAAATTTCACAGATGGGATTATAGTCACTATCTTGTAACCATTGCAAATAAGACTGTATTATGCACTGAAAAACAAAAAGTTAAACTTTTAGTCAATACGTTGCATACTTTCACTGTTATTGTACATATTTTTTAAATATGGGGCTACAAATTACCTTCGGGTGACTCGTCACCATACAATATTCACAAACATTGACTCTGTGCTCAAAGCAAAACTGATTTGTTACTCGTCTCTTTGGACATTTACACAGCCCCATTGTGATCCTTGTATAATATTATACCAACAGGTAATTTATTACTAGCTGTACACGAAAAACAATGGTGTTTTATAGAAATCCTGCATTTAAAATCGAAGACAAACAAAAGTGGCAGTGGGGATGCAGTCAGCCCAGTCAGCCACGTAAAACAACTGTCAAATTTATACTGGTGCGTTCGAGAATAGGGAATTAAAACAAGAAACTTAGACAAAAAGCCCGCTATGAATGTCTGAACTAGACTAATTACTATCTATATACTATCTAATATTTTACTTATTTCCTTCTTCGTCCCCTTTATTTTATTTATTTAAATTTTAGAACTTACTATTAGATAATGGTTCTATGAGAGACTTACAACTCTGCTTATAACCACGCTTACAACTACCTATAATTAGTTTGTGACTATCTATACTCTATACTTACTTATACTTATATACTTATTACTTATACTTATTACTTATATTACTTATAATATTATAAAGAGGAAACCTTTGTATTTTTGTATGTTTGTATTGAATAGGCTCAAAAACTACTGGACCGATTTTAAAATTTCTTTTACCATTACTTAGAGGGATTCTTCCGAATCCGTATAGGCTATATTTTATCCCGGAAAATAGATAGAATTTTTCGTGGTAGTGAAAATTGTGGAGTAAGGCGTCGAAAAAACTGCCGTACGTTAACGATTCTCGCGGACGCTGCCTAAATGGTTAGAGATGTATGGTTGACTTCTATAGAAAAGTTGTAGAACTCAATAATGCCTACAAAAAAGTCCGCGATAGTATAAACCAAACATTTATATTTTAGCCATTATAACCACTTTTCCATAGAATAAAAGTAATTACAATTATTAGCCTATGTTTATTGATCATATTATCGTCAAATACTAATCCTTATCCAAATAAAGCAAAATATTAATTGAGCAAGATTGTTTCAATAGCTATAAATTACTTTTTATTTTATTCCAATCGGACAATCCATTCAAAAGATATTACGAATTTAAAATTGTGATAGAGCTTAAAAAATAAATGTCCACCCGTGCTAAGCCGGGGCGAGTCGCTAGTCACAAATAAAATTATTAGTAGTGGTATAGTTGGGTATAGTATTAGAAGTCAAATCAATTTTCTCGCATTTCATGGCACAAAAGCCCAGAAGCTATATCAAAACTGTGAATGTCAACTGTCATTGTCAATAATTTTGAAAGATATGAGAAGGTTGAAAGACCATAGCCTGCTGTCCAATCCTGGGCGAATTAAAAAAAAAGATGAAACTGACAGATAAATAAAACGTGACAGAAAAAAAGCGCGGGAAATTCATAAAGAGAGGGCGCCTTTTTTAAATAAATTTTCACTAATAATTTATATTTGTATCTGATAGGTTTATTCATTTTGTTATAACATAATGGGGAAAGAGCATCCCAAGAAAAGAAAAAAAAAAGATGAAAATTCATCTTCTCTCTCGAGGTTGTCGGGCTCCGAAGACGACGGAGAGGACTCAGGTGTTTCGGTGGAATCAACAGCAACTGAAAAACAGGACAAGTATCGCGAGTTCAGAATTCCTGATTACATTCGGTCATATCCTGAAAACGGAGGCAATTTTGAATACGTAGTATTTTTAGAAAGTATAGACTCGGTCCCGATCGGTGATAGAGACATGATGTCTCTCTCAAAGTCTCAACCAACATCAAAAAATATAACAAGGGTGTTAAACAATTGTTACGCATGAATCGCTTTAAAATTGGGGTCATTTTTGAACGCCCTGGTTTGGCCAATACAGCTTTAATGAATAGGAAATTTCTTGATGGTTTTAAATTAAAAGCCAGTATTCCTGCTGCTGCTACAGAGAATACAGGTGTAATTATGCACGTTCCCATTGAATTAGGCAACGAACACATATATAATGCCATATCCAGTACAAAAAATATTATTTCTATCAGAAGGTTTATGCGTCGCACTGTTTCAGAAAAAGGAGAGGTGTCCTTTCAGCCTACGAAGACGGTGTCCATCACATTCTCATGTGCAGTTCTACCAGATAGTGTCGATTTGAATAGTTGGCGATTTGAAGTACGTCCGTACATCCCACCAGTAAAACAATGCCTGAAGTGTCTAAGGTATGGCCATATAGCTAAGTTTTGTAAAAACTCTCAAAGATGTTCCATATGCACAAAGGATCATAATTATAAACAATGCAAAGTACCATCAACTGAGGCAACATGTTGCCATTGTCAAGGTAAACATGTAGCTATTTCGTCACAGTGCCCAGTTAAGAAAGAAAAAGTTGAAGAAAATAAAAACAAAATTAATAGAAAAACATATGCAGATTTATTCAATGAAAAGTCATTTCCATCTCTTACAAAGTCTAGTCCTGCTAAACAATTGCAATCACTGATTGAAACAGAGCCAATTTTAAATATTTTAGTACAGACAATAGTAACATTAATTTCTCAAAACAAAAACAATGAAAAGAGTATTTGCACTCAAAGCATAAAAGATGTTCTATTATCAAAAATTCAGAATAATATAAATAAACCTTAAATTTTATGGATCAGTTAAATATTGTACAGTGGAATGCTCAGAGCATCAATAGTAATAAACATGCTTTTTCCTATTTTTTGTATGAACATAATATACATGTAGCTCTATTGTGTGAGACATGGCTTAAACCTCACATGAGATTTAGTATTAAAGGATATAATATAGTTAGATTAGATTCAGGTAATACACACAATGGTGTAGCTATTTTAGTACATAACAGCTTACAATTTAGTAAAATAGATACTTTATATGATGATTCTGTACAAAATATAGCAATTCGTTTAAAATATGGCAATAACAAAGAAATTACTAATTTACTAAGTCTAAATTTGATAATTTAATTCGTAGTATTCCTGCTCCTCTCTTGCTGGGTGGAGATTTCAATGCATATCATTCTGCCTGGGGATGTAACAGTGTGAACATTCGTGGCCGAGATGTACTAGAAATCATTAATGACTGTAATTTGATTTTATTAAATGATGGAGAAATGACTACTATAGGCTCTGATAGATGGCAAAGAAATGCTCTTGATTTGACTGTAGTGTCACCTTCTATTTCTTTATCTTGTAATTGGTTTGTTCACGATAATCCTTTGGGTAGTTACCATTTGCCTGTGATTACAAAATTATTAGTTAATAATAATTATAATATTTCATACGATATAGAAACTTCAAATTTACCAAAACATTTTAATTTTAACTTAATTGATTGGGATATATATAAGAAGAGTGTTGATAGTTTGCTTGTACATTTTAATATTAATCAAGATAATCCATTACAGTCTTACAATGACTTGATAAAGTTATTAAATTCAGCCATTATTATATCTTTACCATCAACTTCAAGACCTGCTACATCTTTTGATACATCTTTAGTAAATAATCGTAAAAAACGCATTCCATTACCATGGTGGAATTTAAATTGCACTAAAGCAGTAGAAGACTCTAGAAATGCATATTTAAAGTTCAAGCATAATCTTACTTTAGAAAATTATATTGAATTTAAAAAATTACAGGCTTGTAAAAAGTTAGTTTTAAAAAAAGAAAGATATTTAAGCTGGATTTCTCTATGTGAGTCATTTAATCGAACTACTTCATTATCTAAAATTTGGCATATTTCAAAAAGATTTAATAAAACATTTATACCTCTAAGCAATAATATTTCTCCTTGGGTATTTGATTTTCTTAGAAAATATACTCCAGATACAGTTGAGGGCCAATTTCAACCACTTCCCAATGTTGTACATGCTTCAGGACATCATGAATACCTGATTTCCTCATTTTCTCTTCAAGAATTAAAATCTGCAATATCATCTAGACGCGATACAGCTTTTGGCCTTGATGGAATACCTTATAAAATGTTGAAAAATGTATCAATTAAGGCTCTTTTTGATGTATTAAGTGTTTTTAATTTACTCTGGCAGGAAATGATCATCCCTAATGACTGGAAAATAGATTGCCTCATCCCAGTATTAAAACCTAACAAAGTAAGGCACAAAGCAGAATCATACAGGCCAGTAGCATTAACATCATGCATGGGAAAAATTTTTGAACAATTAATTAAACAAAGACTGGAATTTTATATAGAAAGTAATAGTCTATTACCATCCAATCAGTTTGGCTTTCGACGTGGTCGCTCCACTCGAGATAGCATTATTCATTTGCAATTAGATATATATAATTCTAATAAAATGAACAATCATTTTGTTGGCGTTTTCTTTGATATAGTGGGTGCATTCAATAATATCAATCAGCATATTTTGTGTGGTGAACTTCGCGCCCTTGGTATTCCTGAAAAAATTATAATATGGATCTTTAAATTTTTACATGGCAGAGAAGTATATGTCAAAGTGAACAATCGGCTTATAGGACCACGTTTTTCATTCAAAGGGGTATGTCAAGGCGGCATCCTCAGTCCATTGATTTATCTACTTTATATACATAGATTAAATATTGTACTGGGACCTGAAGTAGCAAATTTACAGTTTGCAGATGATTTACTTGTCTATGCTTCTGGTTCAGATATAATTTCTGTTGAAAGTATTTTAAACACTGCTTTATCTCGATTAAAGAACTATTTTCACTATCTAAACTTAGACATTAGCCTAGAAAAATCGAAAGTTATAGTGTTTGGTGAGTATGACTCAGACTTACACATTTATTACAATAATAATATTCTTCCAATAGTGGATGAAGTGAAGTTTCTAGGCATTATCTTTACAAGCAACCTCTCATGGAGTAAGTATGTTGATTATCTGCTGGGTAGAGCTAATAAAGCATTTAATTTTATAAAGTCACTGTCAATTGCAGCTGATCCTAAAATTTTGCTAATGTTATACAAATCTTTAGTACGCAGTCATTTTGAATATGGATTTTTATGCTTTGGGTCTGATCAGAGATTGGTTCACAAGTTGGAGGTTCTTCAGAATCATAATCTTAGATGTATAACTGGTGCAATGAAGACTACCCCAATTAATTCTCTTCAAATTGAGTGCAACACTCCTCCTATAAATATTAGATTTCAGTTTTTAAAATCCAAATACATTCTCAAGATTTTATCTTTTGAAAATCATCCTTTATTAAAGAAATTATTATTTTATCACAGAGTATATAATCCTTCTAATTCCGTAAATGTCCCTTATATACTTCATGACTTTTCTTATATAATCAGCATTGATGATCAATATCAAATTGAGAAATGTAGAGACAGATGGCCATGTTATTCTGGCAGTTATGTTAGCAAATTCTGGCCTATGGATATTCATATTAATCGTGACATAAGGAGTAAAGAAGATGTGTATCAGCTAATAGCAGAGTTCTCTGGGCACAGATGTATATTTACTGATGGATCCAAAAACAATAGAAACGTTTCACTAGCTATATATCTACCTCATCTTACTGTTGGACACGGAGTTCGGTTACCTGGAGCCATGACTATATTTACAGCAGAATCATTAGCTATTTTATCAGCCCTGGAGTATATACGTGAAAAGAATCTTGGACACACCACTTGGCTTATTGTGACAGACTCCATGAGTGTTCTTATGGTTTTACAAAATCCGAAACTGGACGCCAATACTCGTAATATTATTTATAAGATTCGTACTTTATACGCTGAGCTTTGTTCTAGAGGATTTGTGATAAGTTTATTATGGACACCTTCCCACATAGGAGTATCAGGAAACGAAAACGCAGATCATCTTGCAAGAATTATTGTTGACGCTGACATTGCAGAGATAAGAAATGTTGCCATACCAATTTCTGATTTGATAACCAAATTAAATGTACGACACACCTGTATTTGGCGTGAAAACTGGCAAGAAACATTACAGACCAAAGGAAAATGGTATGCAAAAATAAATCAAACTGTTGGTTTAGCGCCTTGGTTCACCAGATCTGTTTTTCCTAAGAGCAGAAAATTTTATACTACTATAAATCGACTTAGACTTGGACATGGAAGATTTAACGCACATCTAGCCAGAATGAACATAATAATATCATCTATTTGCAGCAACTGTAACTCAGAAAGTGACCAGACTCTAGATCATATAATTTTTGAATGCTCTGCTTATGCCTTACAAAGAGTTTTATTAATCAATGAATTATTAGAAATATATAAAACACCTGCAAGCATCCCGCGCGATACTCAAAGTTTGCTGGTGGATTACAGTACCTACACTGTACTGTATAAATTTATTGACAGCACTGGACTATCAATTTAACCGATCGGGACGATTTAATAGAAGGAAATGACCACAACCTGCTATGACATAAACAACAAGATCATGACAAATACGGATATGACACTTTATGATTATACAATGAAAACTGAAGACTTGGCTTTGGCCTAAAACATATTTATAAAATAAGGGATATACTACTGAAGACGAGGCTTCGGCCTTACTTATTTGTGAAATAAGAAGAGAATACTGAAGACGAGGCGGTATGGTCTAAGACCTTAGCCTGCCCAAAAAGGGCGAAGAAAAAAAAAAAAAAAAAAATGAAAGATATGACAGATGTGTAGGGAGTCGGAGTCACTTATTTCGATCTTAAAATAAATAATAGAAACAGAGGCGTAGCTCTGTTTCAAAATGTCTACAAAAATACTGACTCTAGGAAACATCTTATGTAGACCAATCAATATTCTATTAAAGCAAAACAAGGTCACACCTAACCTCAAAACTAATTTCAGCACAACTTCTGTTGCTTGTGTAAACTTCTTCAATAAATGTAAGTTCTTCACAGCAAATCTTTTCTTCATTACGATGCTGCTAGTGTAGAGTTAAATGCCTTGTAACAATTTTTTTAACAGTGCCTGCTGAAAAGTTATGGAAGTCAGTGACATCCGTAAGTAATGCTGGTGCCAAGAAAGGTCGTGGTAGAGGAGCGGGGCGGATTCGGATCCGCGACTTGAACCGCGGCCAGATGATTGGAGTGGGCAGGATCAATATGCTGTGGCCGGGTCTCTCTGCTCCAGTCATTAGGGGTAGAGAACTATTGAAGCAGCAGAGACTGCCTGATGATCAAGAAAGGTAAATAAAAACTAGCTTCTAGCACTAACAGGTTTAATTGATTCATTTACATGGGTAAGAAACTACATTTTGATTCACTTTGATTACAGACTTGAAAAACTCATAAAGATCAGAGATTCAATGACAAAGTTCCGTCGCCTTAAACTCAGCCCTATAGAAAGAGGTTGGTCAGGCACTAAAATGCCTGGACGCAGTATAGGACCCCCTGATCCAGTTGGAGAAGGTAATATTATTTACAAACATGAATAAAAATTGTAAATGAGGATAAAAAAGAAGAATTTTTTTGTCATATTGAAGACAATTGTTGTTTGCAGATGAATTTGTTGGATTTGATACAAAAGTCCTGCAACTGAGATCACTTCTGATCATGAAAGGCAGTCTTGGACGTACCAGGAACTTTCAAGCAATGGTAAGACCCAATAATTACACCTGTAAAATTGATTAAAACCTAAACTGAACAACAAGCTACAGATGTTTTTTTTTTAGGTTGTTACTGGAAATGGACAAGGCTTAGCTGGATTTGGTTTTGGCAAAGCTAAAGATGCACCGGCAGCACTCCGGAAGGCCAAGAATAGAGCCGGACAGAAACTGATGGACTTTGAAATTTACAATGGACACACAAGTATGAGATTATTGTTGAGATAAATATTGACTACAAGATCAGTTTTTATTAGTACAAGTAATAATTAAATTTTTATAATTTTTTCAGTCTTCCATGATTTCTACACAGCTTTTGGAAAGACAAAGATATTTGTACAAAAGAAAAATGAAGGCTATGGTCTAATGTGCCATAGAGCCATCAAGGAAATCTGCCAAGCTATTGGTATTAAGGATTTGAGAGCTAAAGTTGAAGGGTCAAACAACCTACAGCACATTGTAAAGGCATTCTTCATTGGTCTACTGCAACAGGTATATTATTTTAAAACAGTTTAATAAAACTGTCCGGTAATTACAACCTTGTTGTTATGAAAATATAATTTATTTTTCAGAGAACTCACCAGCAATTAGCTGAAGAGAAGAAACTGCATTTAGTTGAATACAGAGCTGAAAATGAATATTTCCCAAAAGTAGTTGCCAGTCCCTCTGAAGTTAGGACAAAGGATGAAATACAGAAGAATGAGACTCTAGACTTCACACAGTATGTCATGAACGACAAAGTTATCCTGAAGAAAAAGAAGTTCCCACGCTTCTATGAGACTATGCCCCACTACAAGACATACCTTAAGAAATATGAGAAGTTCAGAAATCATGAAAAGATACGTCTCAATTTGAAGGTACAATATGGTGAAGTAAAGAGCTTCCTCACTGACAAATACCCTGAAAAAGCAGAACAGGAAGCTTAGATATATTTATGTTGTATTGTGTAATATAGTTGTTAGTAAGTAAATAAAAGAATGTATGTTGCAATCACTTATTTATTGATTCAAATTATCAAAAGGATTATTTTCATTTTTGAATAAAAATGATAATGGAATAGTCTTACTACTCTATTAGAATCATGCGTATAAAATGAAGAAAGCGTTTCTACTTTGAGTAAGTAATAGCATTTGCTTTTACACCGTCACAATCTGCATTTGCGTTCGAACCTCAACTTTCCTCGCGTTAATTTGATGATGTTTCATAAGTCAGCTTCACAGTTACTTTACCTCTGAAGCAGTAACATGAAGATAACGATTTGACAGTCTCGTTGCGGCAACTCGTAACGAGAATAAAGTTGACTATTGCAAAGTTAGAAGTAAAATAAACTGAAAAGGTAGAAGGCGACTTCTGAAACAATTTTGCTGTACTATTTGATTAGCTATTGAAAAAATAATAGAAACAAATTGAACACCCCATTTCGATATAATTACAACGACTTCCAAGATGTAAATAAATCTATATACAGACCAACATTCCGAATAGGATCTCGGCATAATAAAACCTATATTATAACTTTCACGTATCTGTCATGGCACCTAACTTCCGTCCAAAGATTAATATACATGAACGTTTAAAGCCTAAAGGAGCCGCTAAATGCTCTAAAATGCTAGACTGTTCAACTCGAGCACCAGTCTTCCTTATATCAGTGTTCTATTGTTTTAGTTCTGGCGAGTCTAGTTGCATTAGAGTTGATTAGAGGGCCGGGAGATACTTTCGATCATACGGAATTTTATGTTCCTAATGGATGATCAAATCGTTAAAAATAAAAATGCAAGGTAAAGTCAAGTTTTCCTAATGCAACTATTACCGCACTAACAATTATAGTGACGATCTTCTGCTCATTGATTTGCAATTTAAAAAATTATTGATTACAAGTAAAGATCTTTTTTGATAACTCGAAAAAGCTGTACTTGAAAACACTAAATTAAAATGAAAAAAAAAAAACAATATACTATTAACTAAAACTAAATCTATCATAAGACAATAATGAGTTACATAACCATCGCTCTTTAATATTGCAACAATGTCCTGCCAAATTTATAAAATAATATATCTAATATCAAAACGAAAGGATTAGTTTTGTACCTCGATTATGTAATTTGTAACTCTGTATAAAAATACATCACATTTTAGAATCACTACGAGTGCTTGAAATATTTTATTTCATTCACTTTATTTGATGAGCACACGATGAAAGCGCATTTTTTATTTATAAAAATATTGTGTGCCCATATTTATTTTTACCAATAGAGGCAAGTACATGTTTTAAACTAGCCGCTCCCCCATTGATTTACGCCAATAACCCTAAATCTACAGTTTTTCTAATAGTATTGAAAATAGCATATTTCCATGAACATATGTGGCAGTCGATGGACAAGCCTCGTGTGGTGAACTGAGCAGGGTACTTGAGCGGATTGCATCAAACTTAGTACCTTTTCCCAAAGAGTGAAAACTTGAGCGTTAGACAATAAATTGGATATGTACTTTTTTATGAGTTTTTACGTAATTATTGTAGTTTTCAGATATGTATGTAAGTATTCTAAATCGTTTTTAAAGCGGAATGTTATGGTACTAATGCTAAAGAAGTGACGCTGATGTTCTTAAGTTTATTGCAACCCGCTCTCACAAAATTATAAACGAGAATATATTGTGTGAGAGAGATCATCGTATAAAAGTTGACAAGCGGGATCTACATCATTAGATTAATCTATAGAATCTGAAACAAAGAGAAGTACAGTTTATTAAAAAATTAAAAATACTTGAATACTATGAGCCGCTCATTATGGTGACAAATAGTTTCTAGCAGCCCATACATTTCATAGACAAAAAGTCTTTGGTCTAAGGCAGGGGTTCCCAAACTTTTTCTGCTCGCGGAGCACATACATGATCCGCGAGCGCGAAGAAAACCTCCCCACATCCCTTCTACTTCTCTCGATGGTGTGCCTCTTCATAGGAATTCACAAGGAAGCCATCCAAAGCCATCAAAATGATGTTTATTGTTGATGATTTTATCACGTTTTGAAAAGGTATAGAAGATTTAACTAACGTAACCAGAAGACACTGGATTACCATCACACAAAACCGCCAAAAGTGTGAAAATTTGGAAGAGACTTAAGGGTGGCTAAAGGTGGAGAAGGTTCCTCACCAGTGGACCTGTCGTTCCGGTCGTGCGTGCGCCACTTGTCGGCGTGGTGCCGCTCGTGGTGCGGCGCGAGCGAGGCGCGCACGCCGCCCAGCACGTCGGCGGCGCCCGCGGCCGCCAGCGCCAGCGGGGCCACGGCGGCGCCCGGCAGGTGCCGCAGCACGCCCACGCCGTGCGACCAGCGCGCCGCCATCGCCATCGTAGCGGCCGTGTCCGCGAAGCCCTGAGACGGCAGCATGATGAATTACTTACAGATTTCAAAGAATATAGGATCCGACATGCTCTGAGCTGCCATGATGGATTATACTCCAGGAACTATCAGAGACATGGGGCCTAATAGTGGACGCAACATCATTTTATAACCATAGTAACCAACCAAAAGTGGTCGATACTTATCTAAACGAAAATGATTTCGTTCGAAGCAAAAGTATACAAATATTTTATCACCCAATTTCTTCCATCGATTCACAACATCACAAGACATACACGATTAAAAAAGGCTAAAGAAAGTGTTTATTACGATGATTTCTCATCTTAGCTTTGGTTTTATTAGTTTCGCATCTGTTATTACTAACGATTTATCTCGTAATTGCAACTATAACTATACTAACCTCCTTAACAGTCTGGTAGGCGCTGGCGACTCCTTCCCGGATGTCGGCGGGGTGTCGCGAGGGGTCGTGACGTCGACGGCGGCGTCTCTCTCGCCGCGCGTACGCATCTTGTAGCTGCAGCGTCGGACCGGGAGTCAGCATGTCAAATGCCGTCTCTGCTGTCGCCTAAATATCAAAATATTACATTAATAACGATAGACATCTCCTGAAATAATGGTTATCAAGCCAACACCCTTTTTTATACTTGGTGAAGTCAGACTTGTACTGACTGAAATGCACAGTGTTCCTTCAATAGCCGTTTACGTTCCAGGGTCGCGGTTACCTGATAAGACGACTGTCTTACCTAAAGGGTGACCCGTTAGTTTTCCAAAAGCAATTATAACATTATGGTTGTAATCTCTGGACAGAGTATTTTTTTTTATCTCATGTTAGAGGGGGCGAGCTTATTATCTTAACCACAGGCCCGGGGTCGCGGGACTAACGAATACCACCGCCCCGGAACGTAAAGCTCTATTTAAGGACACCATGGACTTCAGTCAGTACAAGTCTGACAGGCCCTCCCTCCCTGCCCTGGGTGGGAGGGTGGACTCATTTGATTACGATTATCCACGATAAAAAAAAACTTCGGACTTTTGTAGTCCGAAGTTTTTTTTAGAAAGGTATCAAACCTGTATAAGCTGCAAGAGCCTGGTAGTAATATCTAGCGCGGCGACCGCGGTCCGCGCTGTGAAGGAGGCGGCGCCTCGTCTCAAGCCGTGCACTAATCTGCCGTCGCGGCGCCACTGTTCCACTGGCAGCCACACTAGATCTCTGATGCCGGTTACTGAAGAAGATAGATAGACACATAGATAGAATACTCTTTATTATGCACACCATACAAATTACAGGTAGTTAAACTAGAGAAGATAGTTTATAAGTATCGTTTAGAGAACGATGCCCAAATTAGTACAGAGCCCTGACACGAGCGATGACTCTTGAATCGGTAATTTATATGATATTCAATTTAGATATTTAAAGAGTACCGTTAAAGAGCTATTTAAAATATTCATTTGCATTCTGGGCGTTACTGGGGCAGAAATGGACATAGTATTTTAAGACAAAACACAAGAAGATAAATATCGTATAAATAAATATTTCATTTAAGTGGATAGGAGTGAAGAGGTACGAGGTGCTTTGAATATTACTGACGAATTTTGTAACGATAAAAAGAGTTCATTAAGAATTTAATTTTCATAAATTGACATTTACACTTACAAACAGCAATTACCTACCTATTTTATTACGCGAGTATTTTTTTCTTTGGTTTTTATTTTTGTGTAAAATTTATACTAAATATGTTTCGATACTACTGTATGTTTGTTATGAAATAAATTGAATTGAAGATCCCTCTAACCAATCAGCGGAGAGAGCGATGCAATTTGTCCGATTACAACACGTATTCTCACCACTCCGGTCGGCTCCACTTCGGTGTAAACACGATAGAACAGAATTTATTGCGGTCAAGAGAAACGTATTAAAATGTAGGATACAAAATCCAAAGATAAAGACTTACTAAGCTGCAGTAGCGAGTGCATAGGTCCGATGCCGCTGAGTAGACCGGGCAGTTGATGACGTTTGATATCTGACAGCCACTCGTGTAGCGCCCATTGTACTAGTTTTTCTAGACCAAGAAGACCCAACCTAGAAAATAACACTAATATTTGATCTCTACGTAAATGTAAATAGAGAGTAAGACTGAAAGTTCCAGGGTCGCGGGACTTTATCTAATCTTTATCAGGTTACTGTGACCCTGGAACGTAAAGGGCTATTGAGGGATCATCGTGGATTTTAGTCAGTACGACTTCGTGGATTTTTTTCGGCAATTGAAAGGTTCCTGAAATGGATCTAATTGGCTATTTGACAGTAGCTATAAATTACAAATATAATTAGTCCGTTATTTAGAGTTTAAAAAAATAACGGACACGTATTTTTTCTTTTGTAAAATCATTGAATATTCACCAAAATAAAACGCATCAAAACTCGAGAAATTGTACTAAATTGTGACGTATTTCCAATTTTAAAATCATCGTATCTCCGTCAATTTTGGTTTACGAAACAAAAGAAAAAATACGAGTCGTATTTTTTTTTTGATAATCTAAGTGTCGGACTGATTATAATTTTTCAGTCAAATAGCCAATTAACCTCTCGGGCGATTTATAATTGAAAATGATAAAAATCAACGTCCAATGAGCGACTGTCTGTTATGTACAGTGTACGTAAGGCGCTGGGGCGTTTTCGCTTATGTACACCCGGGTGTACGTAACGCGCCCGAGAGGTTAAGATTGAAATAAATATTTCACTTACTTGTAGTCAAGTCTCTTGAGCGTAAGTTCGGAACAGTTCAGTTGTCCCAGCCCCATGAGTAGGCCAGCAACGGGTCCCGCTGACAGATCCACACGCTTACCTACATAGTCTAGACGTATAGGTACCTCGGGCGAGAAGACCACACGTCTGGACGAACAATATGAGTTTAGTATTAGAAGAGTTGTTGTACGATTGACAGCACAGCCTGTGTATCGCGGGTTTGATTACCGCAGCGAATATTTGTACGTCCTATTTACTGATAGTTACGGTTCTGTTTATTTATTTAAATATTTATTAACGCGCCCATACACAGGAATCACTCATTGTGCGGGGTCAGTTTCTAAAAAAACACGGTAAAATTGAAAGATTAAAAACTTCGAATTGGAAATTACACTATCCGACGTTAAAATTATATTAAGTTAGAGCAGCAGCCCATATACTGCTTAGAACACAAAATTATAAGTTGTGAGTTAAAGCTAAGCTTTTAAGCTTTTTGTACATTACGATTCACGACCTTGCCGCCGTGAACGGTGACTTAAACCTTTGTCAAACAGACAGGCGTGACGAATGCGAAGCGTGACGTTTTTATTTTTAATGTATGGAATTGTTTGAATCCAGTCACATAGAAAAGCGAAAGCGATCCGATAGCGGGACAGAACTATCGGACTGTCGTCTCGCTTCGGTTCGGAATTGCTTCGAAAACGCTTCGCTTTCGCCTGTCTGTTTGACAAAGGCATTAGCGCGGGGCAGCGAGCGGAAAGATCAAATGTATGGAATTGTTTGAAACAAGCCACGCGGTGTCGCTAGTGGCGAGTTCGCGTATTACAAAGTAAGTTATGTCTTAACAGCGCCGCCCATTGCTTACCGCTTAGACCAAACTCGTCAACGGCACTGTCATGTATGTATGAAAAACCTTTTACATTTTTTTTAAAATACACCGTCACACTGGTTTGTGCAATTTTTTTCAACATATTCTTAAACTATTTCAATAATATATAATCAAAGTTTACCTAAAGTAAATAGGTGAGTCGTCTATAGGCTCAGTGTCCACAGGTAGCTTAGCAACAGGTTTCTCCTGTATGCCCAGTTTGTTGAAGTCTTCTTCCAGTTGGATCAGATTCTCTGAGACTAGACGTTCTGCTTCGTATGTCTCCATCAGCGGCTCTTCGTTGCGGATTACTGGCAATGGAAATTTATTACCTGAAGATTATGCACACAAAAATCCGCCACAGTTGGTAGTATTTGCACCGGTTGGAGCGATTATAGATCTAAATTACTCAAATTTAAATCTAAAATTCGGCTGCGGTCTGTGTGACCGCACGTCGGAGACAACGTAACTATTTTTCTATGTAGTTATTTATACACAGTGTCGGATCCAGGGGCGGACAGGCGGGGCACGTGCTTCCCAAAATTATAAACATTATTTCTTGCGTGCAAACAAAAATCTGATATGTCGGGGAAAGGTGCTAAAAATTTGAGCTCGCTTCGCTCGTTGTCACATTGTTCTTAGCTCTAGACATCTATGGTGGCAAAAGCGGCATAATGACCTTTTCAGACATAATATGTAATCAGGACAAAAAAAAAGGTTAAACAATTTTCTTTTTTATGACCTTGTCTGCCTTGTAGCCTTATCCCAACTATATTGGGTTCGGCATCCAGTCAAACCAGATGCAGCTGGATATCAGTATTTTACATGGAGCGACTGCCTGTCGGACCTCCACAACCCAGTAACTGAGTAATACGATACCTCGTGGTAACACTGGTTGTCAGACTTTAGAGCTTCTGACAAACAGTAACGACTGTCAAAGATCTATAAACGACAGCCGGGATCAACGAATTTACGTGCTTTCCGAGGCACGAAGGAATCTCGCTATGATAGATGGTCACCCATCCACAGACCAACCTCGGCAAGCGCGGCTTACCCGGGAAGATCGGCCTGTGCGGCTGTAATTATTTAGCCACGAGCATTAAAAATAATCACTATCTTTGGAAAATAAATAAAATAATAGTATGTATAGTCCCCAATCACACGATAATAATAGCACTATCATTTGTTGTGTCTGGGTGTAATTTATCTATAATATGTTTGTATTTAGAAATATATAAGTATGTTTATCAGTTGTCTAGTACCCATAACACAAGCTCTGCTTAGCTTGGGACTAGATGGCGTTGTGTGATAGTTGAAAAAAAAAAAATACTCACCAGCTTCGTTCAAAGACAGCGAGTCTGCGTCCCCGAGCGAGGTGGGCGTGGGCGGCGGGTCCCGCAGGTGGGACGCGATGCTCATGACGGGCGGCCGGTGCGTGGGCGTGGTCTGCCGGGACCCGCTCGAGTCCGTGGACAGACCGCCCACGCTCTTTGAGTCATCATCTGTTGAAGAAGGAATAGTTCTTAAAGTCTTAGTCTTAAAAGTTATTTTATAAAAAAAAAATTAACAGTCCGTCAGTTAGAGTACTTTTTTTATCATGGTAAAATCATCGAATGAGTCCTCCCACCCAGGGCAGGGCGGGAGGAACTGTCAGACTTGACTGACAAAAATCCACGGTGTCCTTCAATAGCAATAGAGGTCACGGTAATTCGTTAGACCTGCGACCCAGTTAGAGTACTGGAAAAAAAGGACACGTATTTTTTGTTTCTTAAAATCAATGAATAGGAAAAGAGGATACAAGCAGGGCTGGGCAAAATACATGCTTTGCTTTAATTGAAATACAAATTACAAAATACAGTATCGCAAGTAATTAAAATGCAAAATACAAAATATCTTTAGGTAAGGTATTTGAAATATAAAATACAAAATACAGTATTTTAGCCATTTTTAATTGAAATACAAAATACAAATTACAAATTACACACTTTTTTTTTTTATCGTGGTAAAATCATCAAATGAGTCCTCCACCCAGGGCAGGGCGGGAGGGACTGTCAGACTATTAAAAATCCACGGTGTCCTACACTAGCCCTTTACGTACCGGGGTCACGGTAATGGGAAAGTTCCGCGACCTCGGCAGGCTATGGCCCTCTACAGGCCCCGTCACTATGCTGACACTCCTTGAGGCGCGCGTGGAGCACAACGCGCCGTCGACCCGGGCATGGTCCATGGTCGGACAGCGAGTCGCCCATTACTCGCCGCCTGCATGCCCGCGCCTACGGTGGCCGGAGATCGTCTTTCGACGTGGGACGCCGTGGGCGTCTACCACTGCGGCTGGGGTGGAGGGAGGACGCTGTCCTCTCCCTCACGCGGCCCGCCTCCTCCTTCGCGAGCATGACTGCTTCGCAGAAGGAGGCGACCGCTTCCCACTCCGTCTCGCCCCGTAGCATGGCCTCGACCAATGCCGGGCGCGAGAGGTCTCCGCCTATCGCCGTCGTGAGGACACAGCGGTGCTCTGCCCAAGCGGGGCAGTCCTGCACCGTATGCTCCACCGTGTCCTCCGGACGATCCTCGCAGTGGTGACATCCAGGCGTTTCTTCCCTCCTTACCAGACACAGGAACCTCCAGAAACTCCCGTGTCCGGTGAGGACCTGCGTCATGCGGTAGGTAAGGACGCTGTGACGCCTATCCAGCCACTCCTCAAAGAGGGGTCTTAACGCCGCGATTGCGGCGTGCCCGGACCTCGGTTGCGACAGTCGCTCCCTCCATACTGCCCTGAGACGCCGGAGCTCTTCCCGCCGCGCCTCGACTTGTCGAGGCAGCGGGGATTCGCCCCGACGTTGCGCCTCCACGCGCCATTCATAGACGCGCTGGAGGGCAGTCGCCTCCAGATCCCAAATTACATACTTACTAAAACTATTAAAAAAAAACCGCCTTCAATAACCATCAGACAATGAATGATAAATGACTTAAAAACAAAACAACCAACATTTTAACCCTTTGTTAGTTCAAAAATTTAACCCAAATTCTTGTCAATACCTAATTTTCGTACATGTGCACTAGAATTAGAATATTAATACAATTCTTTGTCTACTTGGACTATGTTATTATCGGTCGTAGTAACATCGTTCACGTAAACAATAAGCGAAAAATGCTCATTCATAACATAAAAGATACTGAACCAAGTGAATGAAATTTTAATTTTGTTGATTTTTCAAAAACCGCTTTTCCGATTTCGATAAAGTTTTATAAGACACCGTTTGGAAAGTAAACCATTTTCAACAAAAAAAAAAATTCAGATCGGTTTGCAAGCGACGGAGTTACGCGCAAACAAACAAAAAAATACAAACATCCGAATTGAGAACCTCCTCCTTTTATTTCAGTCGGTTAAAAATAAGTAATCTAGACCAGCATGGGCTGAAAAGGTGAGGAAAACAAGAATCTATAATGTACAGAATATAATCAACAGAAATTAATCTATACTTATAATAAATCTGTAGAGAGGCCAATTCTGTACATGAAATATATTTAAAAAAAAACTATCAAGGGGTGATTAGGGATCGCTACTGATGCTAAAAATGCAATTAGTAAAATTTTTGTCTGTCTGTCTGTCTGTCTGTCTGTATGTTCGTTATAGAAACAAAAACTACTCAACGGATTTTAACGAAATTTGGCACAATTATTCTTCATACTCCTGGGCAGGTTATAGTATACTTTTCATTACGCTACGATCAATAGGAGCAGAGCAGTGAAGGGAAATATTGGGAAAACGGGAGAAGTTTCTCCATTTTTTAAGCTTCCGTCGCGTGTGCAGCTTTAATGGTTAAAGCTACATAGAAATCATGTATGACGGAAATATTTTCCTAAAATTATATAAAAATATTCCTTGACAGCATATGTCTATCTTTTATGGTTGACTCACAATAACACGTGAAACTCTCGATAGCTTAGCAATTCGGAGCTTTCTGATTATATTTGTCTACTGTTACGTTTACAACACTCTCACTCATCCCTAATTTAAAAAAAAATTAACATTATTACCTATTCAATAAAAAAGAATCATGTAAATCGATGTAGAAACACCAAAGTTATACATGAAATACGCTAATCAGTCATCGCGCGTGAATACAGAATCATGCTATAAGGATTATTTTTGTGTAGCGGTTGCCGCGATCCACGCGCTTCGCGGCGACAGGTATAAAATGACGGGGGGGGTCCGCGCGCCTGGAGGCTTTAAAATCTTAAGGCATCCACAGAAAAGTCCGGTTGAGCAGTACACAACCTACTAGAGGTTGACCTGCGAGATGCCATACACAAAAAAAAGCGCGCGTGCTTCATACAATATTTGGCTGCTGAGGCGAATAGACGTTCAGACTGTTCGACCTTATTGACAGACAATAATTGTTATTTACAAACCGTGCTGATCAGCGCGACTTTTAGTCTTATTGAAGTGAAAACTTCTTTAGCGGCGTTGAGCACTTTTCTGTAATGGGTATAAAATCTTAAACTCGCGTCAGGACACGTGACCCTGACCGAAAAAGCGTAGGACGGCGCAGGGCGCTTGCGTGAATGTTCATGTGACGTTGCTAGGTAACATTGTTTATAAAAGATGTACGTCACATTGGAAAATTATTGAAACAAAAAGTCAACCATTTTTGCGAGTTTTACTAAAATCTGTTCACAAGATATTTCCAACAATTACTATTCAAGTTTTCACTTCTGCCGGCACTCCCAGAGTGCAAACCGTCGTTTTTTTTTTTTTTTTTAGCGTGGTAAAATCATCAAATGAGTCCACCCATCCAGGGCAGGGCGCGGGAGGGTCTGTCAGACTTGACTGACTAAAATCCACGGTGTCTTTCAATAGCCCTTTATGTACCGGGGTCACGGTAATTTGTGAGTCCCGCAACCCCGGCAGGCTTTGGCCCTCTACAGGCCCCGTCATTATGCTGACACTCCTTGAGGCGCGCGTGGAACACAACGCGCCGTTGACGCGGGCATGGTCCATGGTCGGACAGCGAGTCGCCCATTACTCGCCGCCCGCATGCCCGCGCCTACGGTGTCCGGAGGTCGTCTATCGACGTCTACCACTGCGGCTGGGGTGGACACGGCGGTGCTCTGCCCAAGCGGGGCAGTCCTGCACCGTATGCTCCACCGTGTCCTCCGGACGATCATTGCAGTGGTGACACCCAGGCATTTCTTCCCTCCCTATCAGACACAGGTACCTCCTGAAACTTCCGTGTCCGGTGAGGACCTGCGTCATGCGGTAGGTCAGGACGCCGTGACGCCTATCCAGCCACTCCTCAAAGAGGGGTCTTACCGCTGCGATTGCGGCGTACCCTTTTTTACTTTCAGTCTTTGAATAGTTTATTTTTAGATGTGTTTTGTTATTATTTTATGAAATAGGTATTAAAGGTTTTGGTAGTGTTTAAATATATTATTAGTTTACATTTTATTTCTTTATAGTTGAAGCAATAGTAGGTACGAAATTAGTTATTTTGGTAGTCTACACTAATATTATAAAGAAGAAAACTTTGTTTGTTTGTTTGATTGTAATGAATAGGCTCAAAAACTACTGTACCGATTTTAAACATTCTTTCACCATTCGAAAGCTACATTATCCACGAGTAACATACGCTATATTTTATTTTGGAGAAAAATAGGGTTCCGTAAGAAATTTGGGTTTTTCGGTCACAAGGTGTAAAAAAACCACTAGAAAAGTTACTTATTTTACGTACGCTGCCTAAACTATAAAAGAAAGAACCATAAAATGTTCTAATTAATTGTTGATCTTATAAATATCTACTAAAAAGTCCGCAAAACACTATATCTATCTATATCGAGTGTTTGTGATGACTACGTCGTCGATGTTAGTGTCGGTGTCTGTGAATAGACCTGGGAATCATGTTGCTGACCGTGTCTTTCCTGAGTAGGCTTTTTGCAGCGGTAACCGACATTCACGCGGGCGGAGCCGCGGGCGCCCGCTAGTTAATCAATAAAACTAGAGTTTCCTTTCATGAACACTAGATATTTAAATGTACTGTCAGATAAACAGCCTCTTGTTGGAGAATGAATAAAACCTGCCAAAGAAAACAATCTTTCTACAGGTCCTGATAAGCACAAACTCGTGTTAAATTGTATGAACACATTTTTTATATTTGGATAGCGCTCAAGAATTGACAGCCCTTTGCTTCTATCATTTAGGAAGCTGACCAATTCTAACTCCATTTTAGATGTCTGTGGTTGATTACTGTCTCTGTTCTCAAAAACAATAAATTCATCATCTTCTTTATGATAGAAGCAGCAGTAGTGGTGCTACTGCTGCTGCTTCCATCTATTATTTCATGCTTTTTGTTACTTGTCTCTAAGGCATGAATGGCAAGATTTTGAATTATCTGCCTCTCCTCTACTGTGATGCTTTCTGGTAACCAACGCATTTTATAACGAGGGTGGTAGCATGACGCCAATATGGCTCCATTTACTTCAGGGGACAGTTTAAAAAACTTATCAAATCTTTTTTCCGTAAAGTAAAATGCCTCAAATTGCTATCCTGCAGTCGATCTAATCTGGTTCTCAGAGGCATTAAAGTAGGCAGAAGTTTGCCATAGTAACAATTGTTGCCCTGAATGTAATCTAGAACTGTAGAAATGGGTTTCAATACTTCAATGAATTCCTCCAAGTATTCTAGTTCTATGGCAGAGAAAGTGTTATTCTTATCCAACTTATCAAATAAGTCATTTAATTTTGATTTGCATCTCATTAGCTGCGCTAGAGAATCATAGAGTTCCATCTTGTGGGACAGGGATATATTAACTGATGTCCAAGACATTCTTTTATCACTTCAGCCGATTTGGGTCTTCTGGACATATTCCATAACAAAGTACATTTAGCAACCAACTCTAACAGCTGCTTTACCATCATTGCACTCTCGCCTCGCACTCACACTCTGACATTCACGATCGCTAAATGAAGTTTAAATGTATTTTAATGTTAAAATGTATTTTGAAGCCTCAAGTATTTGAAATACTAATTACAAAATACTTCGTCGTCAGGTATTTGAAATACGAATTACAAATTACATTTTAAGGAAGTAATTGAAATACAAATACCAAATACGTATTTGTATTTCAATTACGTATTTTAATTACAAGTAATTCAAATACTGCCCAACCCTGGATACAAGTCTTGGCAAAAAATAATAATAGCAGAATAAGAAGATGCGTCTTTACATCATTACATTATTTTGACTTACCAGCAGACTCATCAGTTCCCAGCTTTGATAAGTATCCGACGAGGAAGGCGAGCGTGTCTTGATCCAAGTTGAACCACAGAGGCAGGAGGGAGACCTTCAGGCAGCACTCCTGGGCTGATAGCGCAGGGTCTGGTCGCAGGTGAACCGCTTTTACTATTAACTGTTGGAGGAAACATTATTACATTGTGATTAAAGTTCCGTCAAAAATCTATTCAGGACAGAGCTGTGGAGATGCAGAACCAGACTTGTTCCAGTGAGTGAACGAGGTGGCGCTAGACGACTTGTATAGCTCTGTCTCTTTCACTCACTGGAACAAGCCTGGTTTTAGGACGTCATAATACGACCGCAGGTTGCTGCGGTCAATAAATTCTTCCGTGATATATGTAAGTGCGCGCATTATGCGGCTAGCGGTCATTTTCTGGCCAATTTACGAATTTAGTCGCCCGATGTGACCAAAAATTAATAGTGTGCGCCTTGGCTGCCTTAAACGGTGGGGCACTAGTAGTTTGTAAGAAATAGAAAAAGTGCATCATATTTCTATGTCTCAATACATCTATACTATAATAAATCTGTAGAAGGGTCAATTCTGTACATTGAAAATATTGAAAAAATAAATAGCGGGGGGTGTTGCTGGATCGATACCAAACCCAAATATATGATTAAAAATTTTTTTGTCTGTCTGTCTGTCTGTGCAGGCATCACGTGAAAACTAACGGTTCGATTTCGATGAAACTTGGTATAATTATTCCTTATTATCCTGGGCATAACATAGGATACTTTTTATCCTGGAAAAATACGTAGAAAAAAAATCTTATTTTTCAGCTTTATTCATAAAAATCGTTGTTCTGTAGAACCGCGAACACACGTTGCATTACCCGCAGTGGATTCAGCGCCGTAATATTTATAAGATGTCATTGTCAGAGTTACTCAAAATGGGGAAATAAACCATCCACGCGAAGACCGACATCCGCGCGGACGGAGTCGCGGGCGGAAGCTAGTATATAATATATTGAAAAGTATTAAAGTTTTGAATAACCTGCATATTCCGTAATTTTAAATATCTAATATGTCTTATGTATATAGCACGGTGATTTCATACCATATGCGCGTTCTTCCTCTCTGGTTCATCTTTAAGCTTGTATTGGCTGAGCAGTTTGTTGATGTCGCTGTTAACTAGCTGGTCTAGTACTTCTATCTTGCTGATGGCGAGCGTCTGGCGCGACGCGTGGATACCGCCTGATGGGTAGATCTCGTATTGGAATTTGACCTAAAAAGAAAATGTTCTTGATTTGTAGTTTAATTCGGCAAGGTCCATGTTTCCATAGAATCTAAAGGTTTTAGATTGGGTTGTGCTTGAAGCTTCTTTGAAAGATAAAACCAGGAATGAAACTATCCGAAACAGAAAATACAGTAGCTGACATAGTTTGTATTTTCACGACTTGCCGCTCGCTGCCGGCCGCCCAGCGCACGCCACTGGTGCAGTACACGGCCGCTTACCTTAGTGAGGCACAGCTTGACCCTCGTGTGATGGTCCCGCTGCGGCCCGCCCCGCGCCCGCAGCTCCCGCCTGGCCGCCGGCCGCGCGGCCCGCACCCGCTTACCTTAGTGAGGCACAGCTTGACCCTCGTGTGATGGTCCCGCTGCGGCCCGCCCCGCGCCCGCAGCTCCCGCCTGGCCGCCGGCCGCGCGGCCCGCACCCGCTTACCTTAGTGAGGCACAGCTTGACCCTCGTGTGATGGTCCCGCTGCGGCCCGCCCCGCGCCCGCAGCTCCCGCCTGGCCGCCGGCCGCGCGGCCCGCACCCGCTTACCTTAGTGAGGCACAGCTTGACCCTCGTGTGATGGTCCCGCTGCGGCCCGCCCCGCGCCCGCAGCTCCCGCCTGGCCGCCGGCCGCGCGGCCCGCACCCGCTTACCTTAGTGAGGCACAGCTTGACCCTCGTGTGATGGTCCCGCTGCGGCCCGCCCCGCGCCCGCAGCTCCCGCCTGGCCGCCGGCCGCGCGGCCCGCACCCGCTTACCTTAGTGAGGCACAGCTTGACCCTCGTGTGATGGTCCCGCTGCGGCCCGCCCCGCGCCCGCAGCTCCCGCCTGGCCGCCGGCCGCGCGGCCCGCACCCGCTTACCTTAGTGAGGCACAGCTTGACCCTCGTGTGATGGTCCCGCTGCGGCCCGCCCCGCGCCCGCAGCTCCCGCCTGGCCGCCGGCCGCGCGGCCCGCACCCGCTTACCTTAGTGAGGCACAGCTTGACCCTCGTGTGATGGTCCCGCTGCGGCCCGCCCCGCGCCCGCAGCTCCCGCCTGGCCGCCGGCCGCGCGGCCCGCACCCGCTTACCTTAGTGAGGCACAGCTTGACCCTCGTGTGATGGTCCCGCTGCGGCCCGCCCCGCGCCCGCAGCTCCCGCCTGGCCGCCGGCCGCGCGGCCCGCACCCGCTCGCTGCCGGCCGCCCAGCGCACGCCACTGGTGCGGTACACGGCCGCTACTGCGCGACCGCTCTCGTACGGCTCGTACTCTTTGTTTCGTCTGCATAATGTACAGGAAAAAGTTATTTGTTATGCAAGGCTGCAAAGTTGTTTTTTGGCGCGAGTACTTGAATCGAAAACTGAGAGAGCGAGCGAAATTCTAAGATTAAACCGCGAGCTAAGCGAGCGGTTCAAATATAGAATCCTGAGCGTAGCGAAGTTTTCAAAATACGAGACGCAGAATAACTTTGCTGCCGAGCGCACATACACAACTTTTCACCTCACTACAGCGAGGAAATGCAGTGGCGCCGGCTCGTCTGTCAGTGTAGAAAATAATTGAATACAAGACGTGTTCGAATTTTGAAAACACTTTGTGCTCTAGAGCGCAACATCGAGTTTTACGCTCAGATTTTGAATGAGAAGTAGAATCTTTCCGAGCGTGTGAGGTGAAAATACAGTAAGCCAGTCAGCTATTTGTTTATTGCAAACACAATGTTTGTGTCATGTTCGAAAATCGAATCTTTTACTTTTTTTTTGTAATGTATCTACCCTTGACTCTAATCTAGGCCAATCGATTGAGTGTTTACCCAGAAGAAATATTTTTTTCAAAAATGTTGTTGGGTAAACTTCACGTGCGTGATCGCGACACAATAAAAAAACTGATTTTTTTAAATAAAACACAATAAGTGGCCGTTCATCTCATAAATTCGTTATTTCGCTTACCATCAGGCAAGATAGTGGTCAAATGCCAGCCTACATAAATTAAAAAAATACTTCCGAGCTTGTGAAGTTTCGTTAACGTTAAAGAAATTAACCCAATCTGGGTGATCTTCGAATATCTACTTACTTGCCAGTAGTAGGTGATCCTTGTTGTCTTGGCTCCCCCTCAATGGTGACCGTCTTCTTAGCTGGCGGTGAATCAGCCGGACGGAAGTCATTACCACCATACATGTTCCACGTCACGCTCATCTCGCACAGAGTATACCTGCAAGGAAGTTGATATGTGAATGAACTGTTAAACTGAAGATAAAGATAGAAATATAATTTTGTCACAAGTAATTTGTTTTTTTTTTTCACAGAGACTACTACAAAAGATTGAAAAGGCTGAAAGTGTGAAATAATGAAACTAAGCATGCGAGTCCATTAATCTTGGAGTTATTCTATAGTAAAATTGAAAAAAAAAAAAACTCATTGTAAATCTTAATACCGGTACACATGGTAAAGAATTGGTAGTTACGTAAAATACGTGATGTAATGTGTACCTATTTTTAAATATTCCATTTTAAGTTAATAATTTGTTAAATTTTAATTAGTATGTTGACGGAACCTTTACAAATATAGTCTATTTCATAGGCAATTCCACTCTAAGATCAAACTAAATAAAGTCCAGAATCACCTCAGCATGGGCAGCGGGAAGCTCTTAGGCGCCTTCAGCACGTCCGTCCTGGCGGCGGGCACAGTGAAGTGGTTGTCAAACATGTACACAGGCCCGGGCCCGATCCAGTTGACCACGGGCTCCTCCAGGTCGTTGTCCAAGGTCGACGCCTGCGTCTCCACGAAACAGTACTCGTCGTCTGTGTTTCCGCCATCGCTACTTGATTTGTTCTATAATGTTTTATACAAAGGGGTACTTAAAGGGCGGAATTAAGGTTAGAACTTGGGCGAGTGGTTAAGATATTTTAACATTTATTTTGTAAGATGTTATTCTCCTTTAAGCAACACAATCATGTTAATAGTTGTGTTACAATTCTGGTGTACAATAAAGTATATTCTATCTATTTATCTATGACTGACATATCAACGTACAGCTGAAACTACTGGCGCTAGGAATGTAAAATTTTGCACACGGCTTCCTATTATAATGTAGGGGAGCACTAAGAAGGGGTTTTTGAAAATTTAACCTTTAAGGGGGTGAAAAGGGGGAATTAAGAAAGTACGTAACCCACGCGGACGAAGTCGCGGGCAAAGTGCTAGTCATCTATAAGACGTGTAAGTATAAAAAAAACACAAAGCAAAAAGAAAAATCGGAAGTGGGTTGTTATTTGATTCAAACCCCATTTTATTTTACCTCGGTCCAGGTGTCTTTGAGTAATCGAGTAGCGAACATACTAAATAAATACAAACGAATTGAGAACCTCCTCCTGTTTTTTAGTCGGTTAAAAAAGGGATATATTTCGAATTTCATCCAAATACGAAAATCCTCAAGATTTCTTTGAAAAAATTGTTTTACTTCTCGACAATTTAAATCCAGGAATTCCTACTAAATATGGCTCTCAGTAAACTCACCGATTTCCTCTTAGGTTTTCTCGGCGTGGCTTTCGGTGTTAAAGTAGGATCTCCTAACTCCTTCGCCACTTGCACGTTGGTTGGCTTGGCTTCCTGTGCCTCCTCAAACATGGCTGGTGGGAGGTCCTCCGACTCTATGGAGTGAGGTTCTTCCTCTAGCGGCTCTGAAGGTAACCGTTTCATGTTAGACTCGTCCGGGAAGAAGAATATCTCTACTCCTTCTTTTTCCGTCGAACTGTTCAGTTCGTCTTCGTCTACTGTAATAGAATTGGAGATTTTTGTTTAAAGAATATTACATTTTTTTAAATAATGAGATTATTACTACCTGCAGGTAGTTGTTCCAGGTCTGGGTGCTTGTGTATGTGAGTTTCTATGTTTGTAAACACACCAGCAATACATGAGAAATTCCTAGAGTGGGGCAACGTTTTTTAAAAATAAAATAATTGACACGAATTCACACTTTTGTTAAATCAACTAATATTTACAAAGATAAAACGCATCAAAACTTAGAAGTGGGAGCTTGTGACGCCAAGGGATCTAAAACGGCCACTTTAGCAGTATTTCTAAAATTAATGTTGCTCGGATTGATCTTTATCAATTATCTACTCTAAATATTGATTGCATATTTTGCTCTAGGATAATTATATTTTTATATTACATGCTATATTGTTATAAGCATCGCTGCTAAAGTGGCTATTTGAGACCCGCAGAACGAACACAACCTTGTTGATACCACGGCGGGGCGTATTGAAAATTTTAATAGAGTCGCATCTGTGTTTATATATCGGATACTTAAATCAAAAATTTCAACTGAATATTGCTATACTAGATGACTGTTATTACAAGGTTAAGTTCATATTATGAACTTACGTGTCGTGTTAGGGCTCTCTTTCATAGCTTCTGCCATGAGATCGTTCACTTGCTGAATTTCACTGGGTGATAGTTCTCTTATTTCTTCTATGGGTCTGTCTTCTAGTCCTGAAAATAAAACAAAATGTGTACCTTAAACCTACCCTTAAAACTTTCAAATAACAAATACTGTACGTAGTATGGGAGAATATTTAAATAATTTATAATATTTAAATAATTTTAATATTTTTAATATTTAAATAATTTATAATATTTAAATAATAATTTCAAATGAAAAAAAATGACAGGAGTGCAGGTCCCGAAATGAATCATTATTGTTATTCAATTCGCGAGAGTTTTGTGAAAATCCTTCCAGTCAGGAACGGAAGTGACTGTCAGACTAGACAGAAATCCACGGTATTCCATCAATAGCCCTTTACGTTCCAGGATCACGGTTACCTGTATAGACAGTCCCGTGATGCGCAAGTTTAACCCTTGATTGATTACAGACAAAGATTGGATTCAAGATCGATCGAAGAAATGAAGATCGGATTCAAGATCGAGAAAAACACCAGGGGCTGTATTGTGAAGTCTTAAAACCAGGCTTGTACCAGTGAGTGAACGAGGTGGCGCTAGACGACTTGTATAGCTCCGTCTCTTTCACTCTCTGGAACAAGCCTGGTTTTAAGACGTCAAAATACGGCCGCAGGACATATTGTATGTTCCCCGCGATACTTCTTGAGGTAACTAGGTCTACTACTAAGTAAATTTGTACTCACCTACTAAAGGTTCCAGCGGCTGGTCGGAGCATATGCTGGTGTGTCGGGAGGAGGGGTCGAAGGGCGTTTGGGAGTCTCCATCAGATGCTGCGTACGTCAGCAGGCGACATAGAGCTGATGCGGAGTCCCAGCAGGTGTACAGTGTTACCATGTTGTTGGACGCGCTTAGGTCCACTTGCGGTTGTTCGTTTGACTAGAATTGGTTTGAAATACGAGTTAAAGAGTTTTTAAGACAAGTATCTTAACGTTTGAAATACCGCATACAGTAATATTGCACAGTAATTGCAATTTAGCTTTAGATTAGTAGAGGCTGCCTACTTATGGTGACTGCAAACGGTCGATTAAACCACATCGTCACGATCTGGTTTGATCGCCCTGTACTCTGCGTTTGATATAATCAGCGGTCTTATTATGACGTCTTAAAATCAGGCTTCTTCCAGTGAGTGAAAAAGACAGAGCTATACAAGTCGTCTAGCGTCACCTCTTTCACTCACCGGAACAAGCCTGGTTTTAAGACGTCATAATACGGCCCCAGGACGTTAATTGAATATAACCCAGGACCTAAACAATAATACACCAGTGGGTGCAACGCACAAGCCAAGTCGCAAACGATAAATTTATTAATATTCCACAACTGTCACACAACGCCATCTAGTCCCAAGCTAAGCAGAACTTGTGTTATGGGTACTAGACAACTGATAAACATACTTATATATTTCTAAATACATACATACATATTATAGATAAATTACACTCAAACACAGAACAAATGATCGTGCTCATCACGCAAACATTTGTCCTGGGTGGGAATCGAACCCACGACCTAGCAGTCAGGGTCACTAACCACTAGACACTTGACATTTCACTTTATTTTATTTTGACATTGTATTTAATTTTGACATTATCTTTATTTACATGTATTAATTTTATTATTTAATTTTTTGCTTGCTATATTGTTATTATTATTCTGTCGTGTTTTGTTATTATTATTTAATTTTACTGAGAAATCTAATTACCTATATGTTAAAGAGTGTACACCTTTGAGGTAGATTTTTGTGAAACAACTTATCTATTTTTTAAAATCTCATGTAAAATGTACAAAAAGTCACACTAGTAAATTGATTTGATTTGATGTCAAAAACATAAACCTCTATAAAGGATAAAATACTCGCTAGTCTCCAATAGATTTTTAACTTTACATCCTAGAACATAAAGTTTAATAACTATTTAAGACTTCAGAGCTTCAGCCACCGGAACGAACGAAAACGCTATATAATTTTAATACTACTTGGCTATTAATTATGAGACCAACCCTAGCTGGTCTTATATTAGGACTGGTCATAATTCGTCAAATATTAATTACTATTGTACTTAATACTTACGCAATTAGCCTTATCTTCCATCCTAAGCGACAATTCAAAAAGGCCGACATCCACCACACACACATAATCTTTGACCACATCTGGCATTTTATCGTCGTCTTGAGGCACGGCCATATTTGGCTTACTGACGTTCAAATGCATCAAGAATAGAGTACATTCTTGGGCTAGGAACCGCAGGCAGGAGGTGTTGGTCGCTGCGATCAGATTGCTTGATACACTGAAGTTGCCCAGGGTTAAGACTGTACGGATTGGGAGGTAGAGAGGCCTGTAAAAAAATCCGAATGAAAATTCAGTTAAAGAAATGGATGAAAAAAGGGATTTTAATGCGGGATTTTGAGAATTTTATGCTAAATCTTACTATTTTGAAATCTTTTTGGAGTGGACGATAAGGTTTTTCTTTTCGGTAGCACTCTAGACTGCAGCTAAACTTGCTATTTTGCTTAACTTTCTAGCAAGCTTTTTACGACCTGTTTACGAGACTCTGTGAGCGGCGGCGGGCGCTAAGATAAAATGTTTATAAATCTTTGAAGCACGTCAAGAAACGTCGCTCATAGCAGAAACGCGAAAGGCCGGAAGTAAAGTACAAGCGAATGAGTGCAGCGCAACGAGACGTACGGACAGCGGTGTGGGAGTGGGGAGTTCGGCGGATGACGCCAACCGCTACTGTGTTTAAAGTCATTAAAGGGCCGTAAGTCCGTACAAAAGAAATCGTAAGTTCTGTTCTTTTACTTTCTTCAGTACTAGTTTATGTTTCTAGTGAGTGCTAAAACGAAAAAATATGTGATCAAATCTCATTCAGAAAAATTTGCCGTGTCTATACCATTGTTACTCTATGTTAACTTCAAAGTATACTAATACATACCTATAATCAACAGCGCAGTCTACTACATGGACATGCAGCTCTGATAAGACTGTGGAAGGAGTATATCCGAGTACGGGGTAGTCAATCACGTCTATAACGTCCATAAGTTGAGTCAGCCACGCGATGCCCTTGTCGCCTCTGTGGCGGAGCGTTGCTTGCTCTATGCCTAGTGCAATGCATATTGTCTGTAGACGAAAATAAACATTGTTTACAATGTAATAAATAACGACTGGTGTAAGATTAACGCAATTAAAGAAATGTTGAATATTTGGATTAATTTGCTATCTTGCTGTGTGAGCGAATGATTTAATTTCTAGTAATGAGAGAATTCGAAAAAAAAAATACGTATGCACGAAAGGTTGTTCAAATGTACTAATGTAATGTACTTACTTGTCATGAATAATATTTTTTTTTAAAAGAACGTTGCCTCACACTAGTAATTTCTCCTGTGTCGTGGGTGCGTTTACAAACATATAAATTCACATACACAAAAGCCCAGACCCGAAACAACTACTTGTAGATCACACAAATATTTGCTCCATGCGGGAATCGAACCCGCGACACCCAGCGCAGCAGTCCAATCGCTCAGCCACTGCGCTAACCGTGCCGTCACGGAGTCAAGTTATTGGAGAAAAGATAAATGGTTTCCTTAAACAATTTAAATAGTTTTACACGACACTATCGTTGCCTGATCGAGTTAACAGTAGTAACATGTAATTCAAGTTATATTGTGACCTAAGATAAATCTCGAAATAATCCTACCTTCAAATTAGGCGTCTCCGAATCGGGGTCCACTTTGAGCGCTAACGTGAACATATCTTTCTTCTGCAGCCGATCCTTGATGATGACGCCTTTACCGGACGGGTAGATGGTGCTCTTCAAGTGAGATGGTAACATGGTGCCGTACTGACGGAACGGAGGCTTCTCTGACGGTATTGTTAGAAGAGCTAGAAAGAGAGAAACATATTTAGTTTATTTTTGAGCTGGCTAGGCTGTCTATACGGTTCGGATCTGCAGGGTCTGTTGTTATAGATTTTTTTGTGATTGTGAGTATTGTAAAACGTGATTATAAAGTACATTAGAAAATAAAATGTAAAGCTTTGCGATGTGCAATAACCATTTGCGTATGTTTTAGAAAGTTGTTGTATACAAAGACTGTAAAGCCTCGTTTAGACGATGCAAGAAGTTGCATGACAGTTGCATGCGAGTTTAACTAAATTGTGGTATTTGTTTGATCCACTAAATTCATTGTCCGTTAATAGTTCGCAATGTAGTCAAACTTGCATGTAACTCGTATTCAACGTCGTGCAGCGTATAAACGGGCCTTAAAAACCAGTCCATAAGAAACGAATCATAACTAAGAGAAAAAATGTTTAACTGTTTTTTGTCTACAAATATGTGTTCAACATCTTACTTTAAATAAATAATAATAATAAAAATCTTTATTGAATATTCAGCAATCAGTGCTAAGGCCGGCTATATAGAGTCTAGTATAAAAAAGTTTATAGGGTCACATCTACCTTTGCACGAAAATTCGTCAAAATTGAATCAGCGGTTATGACGTAAAAACGAAACACAAACATACACATCTTTGCAAACATCACATATATACATATAATAAAATGGTAGGAAAGTCAAAACGGTACTTGGGGTGTGATCTACAATCGATACCGAAGCCAAAAACATAGTTTTTAGAATTTTTGTCTGTTTGTCTGTATGTATATCCGAGATAAACTCAAAAAGTCCCGCATGGAGTTACTTCAAACTTGGCACGAATATTATTAGGAAGTCGGGTCAACATATAGGCTACATATTAACACACTATCACCTACGGGGAACGAGCAGTGAACCTTTATTTCTTCAACGCATTTACGCAGACGACGTCGCGGGCAACAGCTAGATTATAATATTAGTAGAATAGGACTGACAAGCCTATACGCCAGATTCACTAGAACGTTTAATTAGACAGGCCTGTTGGTCTAGTGGTTAGTGACCCTAACTGCCGTCCCTGCCCTAACGGTCGTGGGTTCGATTCCCACCCAGGACAAATGTTTGTGTGATGAACACGATCATTTCTTCTGTGTCTGGGTGTAATTTATCTATAATATGTATGTTTTTAGAAATATATAAGTATGTTTATCAGTTGTCTAGTACCCATAACACAAGCTCTGCTTAGCTTGGGACTAGATGGCGTTGTGTGATAGTTGTGGAATACTTATATTTATTCGTCATTTTAACGATTAGATACTGTTATCTATTTGCTCACAATCATGGTACAAGGTGGTCCTCTCAGCTCGTAGACACAGCTGCGCAGTCTTCGGGCGTCCGTTGAGTCCGCTCACTTGACACATGGCCAGGTTTTGGGCTTCTATTACAAGCTCACCCATCTGACCTGGAACTACTCGCTTGTTGCTGTCCTGAACCAAGGATAAGTGGTTAATAACGAACTGTTCCAAAGAATATACACTCGCGAGCAACAGTATGGAGTCACTTACTCCGATTCCGCACGATCTTGAGTACTTAATAAATAGTTTAGAATAATAAAAATGGTACCATTTTAGGGGTTTAACTGTTAATTAGAAATTGATACCAAAGGGGTATGGAACTTATTGGCATCAAAAATTTTTTTTTCTTTCGCCAGTAATGAAATGTTGGTCATTAGTAGACCGCAACCTAAGAACTTAGTAAAAAATATTAAAAAAAATGTAAACCGTAACCAACCAGAGATATAACGGATTTTATTTTGTTCTAATCGGGAGTAAATCGCTCCTGATTAGAACAAAATTAAAACCGCCATATCTCTGGTTGGTTACGGTTTAGAAACTTAATTTTTTCTATGGACTTCTTAGGTAGTAGTCTAATTGTGGCCAGAATTTAATCACTGGCGAAAAGAAAAAAAAATATTGATGCCAAGGTCCATACTAAATGTTGCATGGGCCTTTATTCAATTACACTATTTTTTAAGGAGCTATCCCGGATCAATTTCAAGTAAGTGATTCCATACTTTTGCTCTCGAGTGTTAACTGTATGAATTACTGAGTCTGGTTGTGTTTTTATCCAGTCGGAGATAGGATTTTGTATCTAAGCGTATATATAGCACACATCACTTCTTTAAAAAAAAAACCTTGCGAGACTATTTTTTTTTCCTATATCATCGGTTCGTCGCTGGACTGTACGAATTACCGTGACCCCGGAACGTAGTCTGACAGTCCCTCCCGCTCTGCCCTGGGTGGGAGGACTCATTTGATGATTTTACCATGATAAAAAAAAATATCGTCGGTGTGTTTAAAATATTTAAACTGTGTATGTGACTACTTGTAGATCATAAAATGTTTGTTCCGTGCGGGGATGGAACTCTTGACAAGCAGCTCAATAGTCAATCAGTCAGCTACTGCGCCAATCGTGCTGACAAACCTTTGGTTAACTCTTCCAAAATTATTGACCTAATTTGATGTGTTTTTCACAGAACTAATTTTTTTTAATGTAACAAAGAAAAGCTATCATACTACACTTACCCTAACAGGAGTATAGATAGTCAAGATCCCCTTCCCAACTTTGAGAGTGAGACAGAAGTTATGTGCGTCGCCAGTCTCCTGCGTCGGTTTGCTCGCGCCGATGCCTTTGCGCAGCTTGTTGTCGTACGTGGAGTAGTACAGGTTCTCTTCCTCAGACGAAGTGCTGTCGCTTTCCGAGTCTAAAGGGAACAATACTAACGTACAGGGATCTGCGGTTAGTATGATATTGATGAATGATTTTTGATATGAGAGGGAGGTTGGCATAAGCAAAGGGACATATACAACATTATTTTTTGTTTATGCGAAACCCGATACAACTGTCTAGTATTTTAGTGTAAAGAATCTATGCACAAAATTTTAAAACCGTATCATAAATAGTAGATTATTAACCAAGGGGATAAAGCAGTGTCTTCTGTCGCGGGTGACGATTTAAATCGCGAGCGTAACGAAGGACTCGAGGTTTACTCCCGAGCGTAGCGAGGGTGTTAAAAACTTAAATCACGAGCGAAGCGAGGGATTTAAGACAAGTCCTGAGTGTAGCGACGGATTTAAGTTCACCCAAGACTAAGACAGCTTTATCACCGAGGAAAATACTCTACTTTTCGTACCATTTGCGAAAAAATTAACTCAATAATAATATGAGATAAGCATTTATTGAAAATAATGACAATTAAAAGTAAAAGTTAACATTCAAAACATTGGTCCAATTATTGATAGAGAGAGTTACATTTTTGTTTGGTACATTTATTGTCGATGAGTTAATTTGAGTATATCTCTGTTCTTGCGTCTGAGGAACTTGCGTTTCATTTGATTTAACATCGTTACGCATTTTTAGAACATTAACTTATTTATAAAAATAAAATAAACTTAAGGTTTTATTTGAAGAAAACAAAAACGCGGCAAATTCCTAGACTAAATTTTTTTTTGTCGGAAAAGCAAAGGCATCAAGCTATGAGCTTGATGCCTTTGCTTTTCCGACAAAAAAAAATTCGGCCTCTTCGGTTTTCGTAATTTTGTTTAATAATCATAACTGTATAATAAATACGTATTCCTTTTTCAAAAAGATGTGTAATGCTTTATATACAAACTCAATAGTGTAAACACAGATGTAGTTCAGTATAAATTTCGGTAAGTATTCCAAATTTAAATCACATTCTCTCCCTAGAGGATGAATGAAATTCAGTACAACATTCTCTCCCTGTTTTTAACAGATTAAAAATGACTATCGTTATGTTCGATTTTTGAAGCATAGAATGTCACTTTTTTGAGCAAGTGGTACGAAAAAAGTTATAAGTTTGTATATTACCTTGTTGTCCGTTCAAAAACATGCTCATTTCGCGGTACACCCGCGTAAACCGCGTCTCCTGTGTTATACACTCGTGATAATAGCTTGGCAATAGGTACCTAACCGTACGGTGATTGTATTGTAATTATCTGGCAATAAAATTTAATTAAAATATTTTTGAAAAAAAAAATATAACATAAAATTATTGGAATCGAATCAGTTACTGATTCTGAACAAACTATATTCAGGTTTCGCATATACTAAAAATAATCTTGTATACATATACAGCCTGTTAGTGTAATCAGTCTTAACCTTGAAACCATAGGTAGTTGATTTAATTATAAAAATATTTGTCTGAATTTAAAAATAAATAAACGAATTTTTCTTTAAAAAAATCAAAAATGTTTCTGTCCTACACCGTCCGTTAATTCATGGATACTATGCGCCCGAGTTACGTATTCACTGCAAAGGGCGTTAACCTGCCGCAATAGCCGTCCGTTTAACTACATACCTACATAAGTTTTAACTAACTACATCATAAAATACAGGTAACCTGTGATGTAACTAACTTCCCTTCATACTTTTCCTGGCTTAGGACAGGCAAAAATACCTACCTTTGTTGCGTGACGAGTCCAGATGATGTAAGTTAGTCAGCGTACATTCTCCGAGCCTCGTTCAGGTTATCACCCGACGCGGCGTAAACCCGGACCATTTCGGTCCACTGTTGGTTTGTGTACGACATAATCACTAAACACTAACACTTGCGCGAAAAATTAACGGTGGGGCGGCGCGAGGTCGTGAGGTGCGCTGCGCTGCGAGCGTACACACGTACGTTCCGTAGCGACGCTGCCGGCTGACTGATCACTGAAGTGTGCGCGGGCGACACGGCGGCGCCGGCGTCGCGGCCCGGCGCCTTTTGCGCACCTTTGCGTAATAGGGTGAAATAATTTTGGGGAAAAATGGAGACTTTATTGAAAAAAAAAAAGTTTTTATTTTTTATTGAATTTACGTTCTGTAACTGATACCAAACCACTGGTTTCAAGTTTAAGACTGATTACACTAACAGGCTGTATATAGATCGGCAGTGTGTTAGGCTAGGTTTTTGCAGGCTAAGGATGAGTTAACGGTATAAATGATAAAATGAATAAATACAGGGTGTAAGACACATCGACGCACAAACGGTTACCAGGACATGATTCTGGACGCCCCGTTTTGGAATTTTTCGTCCGTTTCTTTCCATTTTTTTATATTTGTTTTTTTTTTTAAGTGTGTAATGCGCACTAGGTACTACAGGTACTGCGGTACTGGACACAGTATTTAGGTATTCGATGACCTTTTATTTGAACTTTTATAAACAGCTGAGAAAACACCCATTTCTAGTATTATTTACATTGCTACTTTTTACTTTTAGCGAAATATTTTTTTTTTAATAATATCATTGGGTTAAGTAAAAATAACGATTACGAACAGTCTAAAGTAAAAAAAAAACTAAAAAAAAGAGAAAATTTGGGAAAAACCGACGATAAATTCCAACATTCCAGAATCATTTGTCCTGAACCCATGGTATCAGTTTGTGCGTCGATGTCTCTTACACCCTGTATAATAATGAAAATGATACTACTTTTTTTAAGTTTGTGTGGGTTGATCCTGAATGTGAATTTCTATGTAAACGTTCGCTTATAATAAGCCGACTTACCGACGCCAGCATATAAAACCTATCCCATTGAATATGAACCTTGGGCTTTTGTGATAAAGTTGAAAATCTATATCTATTTCGGTTGAAGTGCTGGGTTTGGAATTTAATAGTGTTAACATTTGTAGTAAAACGTTTATATTTTAGGACAAGATTCCATTCTTAATGGAATGAAGCTTTCGACCCTTTGGAGCATGATTGCTATAGCTCGGTTTGCAAGAGCGTCCTGTGTATAGAAGATCGCAGTTACAAATCTTGCTCGCAGTCAAATATTTACTTCCACAGAACAGTTTTATCATTATTTTTTAGATTTTCTGTTTTGAGTAGATCCGAAAAGATGACCAAATACAACTTTCAAATACTGGTCGAATGTATAATTTTTTTTTGCTCCACACTATTATCCATGCATTTTGGGTGGCATATCATAACCTAATTTAAATTTTCATTACCACACTTTGATTACCCAAAATCCTGTAGTAAAGTCTAATGTAAAACCGCATATAAACTTTGCTTACCATAGCCACTGCCTTTGCACATTCCAAAGGCGGGGTTGAGCGTGGGACACACGAGCGGAGATATGTCGAACTGGTCGGTGATCTGCGGCTCCCACAGCAGCAGGTCCGAGTTGATGCGGTTGTAGATTATCTCGTATAGCTGCTTCGATCTTGATATGGGAAAGAGTTGAATAGTGGGCTAATTATTCCAAGGGGTGAGTTTGACCGATTTAACCGGTTTTAAACCAGTTAAATCGGATTCGATTCGAAACATTATAGCTACAGTGCAGCGATCATAAATGCCACGCGCGTACGTCTACATACGTAAGGACGTACCGTCACCGCGTACGGTACGCGCTGACCGTCGATCGTGCAATAAATCCAGCCTCAGGGAGCTTCCCCATGACGCCATGCGACGCGATTCGACCGATTCCAACTACAAGTGAAAATCATCCTTACTACTACGACATATGACATAAAACGTGCGCTTGTCTACGGGTAGATGAAAAACAAAACACGCTCGCCATGACGTCGTCAAGTCAATTGAATTGCATCTTTATATAGCAAGGACGATTTTCATCTTTAGTTAGTTGTAATTGCAAATTGCACGAATCGCGACATGGGTAAGCTCCCTTAGTGTGGTGACTTTCTAGGCTTCTATCAAGCAGGCCAGGGGCCGAATTATGACGTCTTAAAACCAGGCTTGTTCCAGTGAGTGAAAGAGGTGGCGCTAGACGACTTGTGTAGCTCCGTCTCTTTCACTCACTGGAACAAGCCTGGTTTTAAGACGTCATAATGCGGCCGCAGGTTCAGTGTTTGTTTACGTGAAACCTTTCTTTGAACATGAAACGCAGTCGGTCTACATTTTTGTAAACTGTGATAAAGATGCGAAGATTTTTTCTAGTAAAAACTGTATAATCAGTGTAAACTATATTTTTATAATGAAAATAAATAATTCCAAGAAGCAAACTTACTCTAGCTGCAAACTAAGGATAGGTAGAATGAACTCCAGATGTATTGACGCCAGTTCTATCGAGCTGCTTGTAAATTCTGCCATTTCTTCATCATTGCCGGGGACTATCAGCTCTTCTTCTTGACCACCTGAAAAGGCAGTTTTGTCTTCAGAATATTCACCAAGTGCAAATATCGAACTTACAAAAAATTCTATGTAAAACTAATAGAAAAACAATAACCATTGTTGTTTTTAAGATTAAAAACATGCACAACATTAATTTCCTAATATTATTACTAGTAAGTATGTGTGTTTTATTACTCTTTCATGCAAAAACTACTGAACGGATTGGGATAAAATTTGGTACACAGATAGCCTTGATTAACACTTTTTTTTAACGTGGTAAAATTATCAAATGAGGCCTCCCACCCAGGGCAGAGCGCGAGGGCCTGTCGGGCTCGTACTGACTAAAATCCACGGTGTTCTTCAATAGCCTTTACGTTCCGGGTCACGGTAATTCGTGAGTTCCGCGACCAGCCTTGATTAACACATAGGATATTCTTTATATTCCCGTGGGATAACTTTGGAGTTGTAGCGGGAGAAGCCGCTGGCAACACTAGTTAATCTTATTCCTCGAGCAGCCTTCCAACACTTTAACATCGACTACTAAGAACTAAAACAATTCACCTTTCTATTTTGTTCTATTTCTGGTGCACGGTGCAATTTGAACCCTATGTCAATATGACAGGCCTGTTGGACTAGTGGTTAGTGACCCTGACTGCTATGCCGGAGGTCGTGGGTTCGATTCCCACCCAGGACAAATGTTTGTGTGATGAGCACGATCATTTGTTCTGTGTCTGGGTGTAATTTATCTATTATATGTATGTATTTAGAAATATATAAGTATGTTTATCAGTTGTCTAGTACCCATAACACAAGCTCTGCTTAGCTTGGGACTAGATGGCGTTGTGTGATAGTTGTGGAATACTTATTTATTTATTATACCTTGGTGCGGACTACTCTCGTGCTTGGTGACACTCTGATGCGCCATCTTCTTCCCGCTGAAGGGACTGGGGTGGTTCGGTCGCAGGTTGTTCATCATGTACATGGAAGTCGTCATGGGGTTTACGTGCGCGGGCTCGAAGTGGGAGGGCTCGTCGTGGAGACTGTCGAAGGGGCCCTTCGATGTGGACTTTGGCTTGAAGGTTATTGATATCCTGGAGGAGCAACATTGGTTTAGTGTTTTTCGTGTGTAAATGATGTCGAGTAGTGGTGGCTCAGTGGTATCGGCCTTCACTCACAAGATGTAGGTCGTGGATTCTAATCCAGCCAGGCTTATTTTTTTTATTGGGACAAACCCACCATACTATTCCCAAACCACTGCAACTCCTGAAAGCCAGAATCAACAGTGGCAACAACCAGAAAAGTGCCGAGACAATGAAGCTCGACGTGTCCCGGAGAATGAATTTACTTGTCTTGGATCCTGCAACGAAATTAATCAGAAAAGAATAGTGGAGGAGTAGGAAAAATACAATATAATACCCAGCCAGGCTTACTACTTTGTATAATTTATTTCATTACCACTGCCCGAAATCAGTAGGTATGTCCTAGAACCAAAAAGTCTACCAACCTGTAATTTACCCGCGTGGTGGATTATGGCCAACTCCCTCTCACAGAGAGGAGGCCCGTGTTCCAGTAATGCTAATGTTAAGCTAATAATTATGAAACGATGTTATATGATGCGCTGTTGGTAAACTGAACCTTTTTTTTTTCGTCCCCACCCAGGGCAGGGCGGAAGGTACTGTCAGACTTGTACTGACTAAAATCCACGGTGTCCATCAATAGCCCTTTACGTACCGGGGTTACGGTAATTTGTAAGTCCCGCGACCCCGGCAGGCTTTGGTAAACTGTACCTTTAATTGGAATTAGTTAAGTAATGGCCACGTGCCAAAATACGAGTATGTTTTTCACACTATTAGCAAGAAGAAGCAAACTACTGAAAGAAGTAGAAGGAAGTGTGAGGCATTTGTCTAAGGATGGGAAAATAAGGGACAAAAAGAGACCAAAAGAAAAATTATGTAGAGTGGCTTCGGATTGCCAACTTCACGAAAACATTAAAGCCTTTGTCAAACAGACAGGCGTGGCGAATGCGATGCGAGGCGTTTTTATTTGTTATGTATGGAATTGTTTGAATCCAGTCACATAGAAAAGCGAAAGCGATCCGATAGCGTGACCGAACCGATGCGAAGACGTGGCGAAGGCGTATTTGCTCTGTTTGACATCGTTCATAACTGCCACGCCTCGGTTCGCTGTACCCATTTTGACATCTCATATCGGTTCGTTATCGCTTCGGACTCGGTCCGGTTCGCTATCGCCTGTCTGTTTGACAAGGACTTAATTGAAGTAATGTAAGCTGTTAAGTTACTTAGTTTTCTTTTTAATAATTCAGAATTCAACTGTCTACAGACCCCGATATATCTTTGACTTACGTTGGCAAAGCAGTCGTAGACACGTGTCCACTAAGAATGTTGCCTTCTGTGACGTTGTCATCCATTATTGTCCTGGCTATGTGAGTCCCAGGGAAAGTTTCATTCTCCTGAAAGAAAACATTGGACTTTTTAAAAAAGACATGTGTGTACTTAGATTGACAGGCCTGTTGGTCTAGTGGTTAGTTACCCTGACTGCTATGCCGGAGGTCGTGGGTTCGATTCCCACCAAGGACAAATGTTTATGTGATGAGCACGATCATTTGTTCTGTGTCTGGGTGTAATTTATCTATAATATGTATGTATTTAGAAATATATAAGTATGTTTATCAGTTGTCTAGTACCCATAACACAAGCTCTGCTTAGCTTGGGACTAGATGGCGTTGTGTGATAGTTGTGGAATATTTATTTATATTTTATTTTATTTATTTAGAACTCCTTATGCATTGTAGTTTTAGAGATGTAATTGATATCTGCAGATATCTTCATTGAGATAAAAAAAAAAACATAGTTTACTTGGTTTCCGACGATAGACATATATTTTTTTTTTTTTTAGAATCTGACAGTTCTTATTGAGCTACTGTGTAGACACCTCGCACTAACCGGTAGCTCAGAGTAATTCTATACTTACATAATAATACAAATCCAGCATGGTGGATCGCAAGTTGACCGTGGTGGGCTGCGGTCGGGCGCTGGGCGTCTGCTGCGAGCTGATCGTGGCGTTCTGGAACTTGAACATCAGGTAGTCGGGCCGCACGCGACGGAACTCGCGGTTTATGCCCGGGCGCAGGTCCGCTATCGGGAACCTTAAAAACGGGAAAGACGCTAATCATAGAACGATCTGTTTTTTTGACTGCTTTCCTGCAAATCCGGGTGCTAGTTTTTATTTTACAACCAAAGTTTCTTCCAACTAATTCGATTTAGGGCTAATATGAGCCTGCCGGGGTCGCGGGACTCACGAATTACCGTGACCCCGCTACGTATTGAAGGACACCGCGGATTTTAGTCAGTACGAGTCTGACAGTCCCTCCCGTTCTGCCCTGGATGGGAGGACTCATTTGATAATTTTACCATCATAAAAAAAGGGCTAATATGAGCCACTGGTCGTTAATTTTGTCTAGCTCATCCCGCGATTTTCTGCGAGGTCTACCGCGACTTCTGGCTATATCAGGGCTCCACATAGTGGTTATTTTTGCCACAGTTCGATGGGGAGAGACCTTTGCCTAGCAGAGGCATAACACAGGCTGATAGTAACAGTAAGTTTTGTATTTTATCCTATAAATGGTCTAGATTTTATGGGTACATCGCATTTACATTTATTTTTAAATTTGTGATTTCAAAACATTGTAAAACATTTTTGAAAAAGAGTAAGTATGGAGTTTCTTGCCCATTCTTCTCCATACAAACCTACCCTTGCGAATGGGTGTAGAATCAATCCCTTCCCATCCCATTTCCTTTAATTTTAATAATCGACGTTCAAAAGTGCCTCTTTGATGGTCTAATTGAAATAAATGATTTGACTTTGACTTTGACTTTTAAGGTTTCTTACCTAAGTACTGCATTGAGGTTGGGACACTGCAGCGACATGGACAGTTGGTTCTGTGAGGACACAGGCGTCGTCGGGGTAGTTGCCTTGCTTGTAGGACCCCCGAAGAATGTCGCAGACATACGCTCTATTAGCGTTAGTTCCACGTCCAAGTGAAATGGCGTGCATTTTACACTAAAATTGAGAATTTAATAATGAGACAGGCAGTCTAGAGAACCTTTTAAAATAGAAAATGGGTAATTTAATTATTTCAGTGCCGGGAAAGCCAGCATTTAAGTTTCTGTCACTGAAAGTGAGTATTCTTTTCTCCGGTCTTCTAAGATGATGTGGTAAATGACTGCGTAAAAGCGGCTTCCCAAAAATGTTGCGTTTATGCGTTTTGATTGTTAAACGTATTGATTATTATATATTCATAAGTAGCCAAACTGACTTGTTAGTAAACTGAATTAAATTGAACATTTAACTGTTAGAAGATTGTGGCTTTTACTGGCCCCAATCACATCCATTTTAACACAAAACATTTTTCAAAGTTACAGCATTACATCTTTGCTACACTGGCAATTATTTCTCTTCATATTATGTACTTTTAAAACATAAAGGAGTATGCAACTTATTGGCATCAAAATTTATTTTTCTTTCGCCGGTAATGAAATGTTGGTCATTAGTAGACCGCAATCTAAGAACTTCGTAAAAAATATTTAAAAAAATCTAAACCGTAACAAACCAGAGATATAACGGATTTTATTTTGTTCTAATCGGGAGTAAATCACTCCTGATTAGAACAAAATTAAAACCGCCATATCTCTGGTTGGTTACGGTTTAGAAACTTAACTTTTTTTTCTATGGACTTCTTCGGTAGTTGTCTAATTGTGGCCAAAAATTAATCACTAGCGAAAAGAAAAAAAAAATTATGCCAAGGTCCATACTAAAAGTTGCATGGGCCTTTACTTACACTACATCAGTGGTCGGGTACACTAGTTTCTTCTCCCCGGACATTCGCACGTACTTCGACGTTTGCTTGAAGTTGACGCGCACGTTAGCGCGCGACGGTGTGGAGCCGTGTTGACTAGAACTGTCATCATCATCTGTTCACAGAAGAAACAAGGTAAGTAAGTAAGATCAATTTTGGCAGGTGGAATTGGTTGGTCGCGGAACTCACGAATTACCGTGACCCCGGTACGTAAAGGGCTATTAAAGGACACCGTGGATTTTAGTCAGTACGAGTCTGACAGTCCCTCACGTTCTGCCCTGGGTGGGAGGACTCATGTGATGATTTTTCCACGTAAAAAGAGAAGGTGGTATTGGTTACCGTTTTTACCGTTTACCGATGAAACAGCTATATTTAGAGATAATATATCGCTAAGAGATGTATGTATATAGACTGAATTTGCTCGATTTTAAGGTAAAACGGGACTAAGACTCCGTTGTCCATCCGTCTGTCTGTCTGTCTATCACAAGGCTGTATCTCATGAACCGTGATAGTTAAACAGTTGAAATTTTCACAGATGATGTATTTCTGTTGCTGTTATTATAAAATAACAGAATAAACTAAACATTTACTACTCACATACAACGCACACGATTTTTTTGCCGTTCTTTAAAGAAAAGGAACTCATCGTGCGCTACTCCAACTCGCACTTAGCCGGTTATTGGATTTCCCTTTCTACTCTTACTAATTCTATACAGCGGTACTGCCTTATAATAATAATAATAATAATAATCATTTTATTATCAGGCAACTAAGACCCATAGAAAAAATACACAAAATAATATTTAACAACAATAATATACTAATACATATTTTAAACCATAATAGAACTAAAACTATACACGCAACGTTGTCGGCGTCGTGTTTCGCTGCGTGGTGTCGCGTAACCGTCCTCGGAAACGTCGATATACGACACCCTTCGGCCAAAAGTCCTCCTTCAAGCAGGTCTGAAGATGGTGGGTTGGAATTCGTACCACGAATGACTTGAAGTTGATGTTGTGGCGCGATTCCAACCTTTCGACCCTCAGAGTCCAGTCAGTCTTCACTTTCAAATACTGCACCACTTCCTCAGTTGTCGTGGAGTGATGCAGACGTGAAACGTACAGCTGCGTCGTAGGCACAGCAGGACGCAGCAGCATGTTGGGTCCACTCGGTGCGGTTCCACACAGGTTACGAGAACAGGGCTTCTTCTTCCTCCTTTCTACTTTAATGAAGCCCTCCTCATCAACTTGGCTCGTTCTTGGCACGGAGCTACGGACCGCAGCCAGGGCTGGTTGAGCACCCACATTCAATTTTTCCCCTTTCCTGGTTTGTCGCTTAGGCTGCGACGCATCAGTTTTACCGCTGGTGACAATAGCAGCATAGGCACGTTTAGGGGTCGACGTACCTACGCGTGACGTATCCGCAGCCGGTGTAGTGGCGCGGGCGACGACGGCGGCGGCGGCGAGCGGCGCTTGCTCAGCGCTATCGGCAGCTGGTGACGCACTTGTGTTCGCCGATTCAAAACTGCCGATGGTTGCATTTTGCGCCCCTCGACGTGTGTTCACCTTTGAGGCCTCAGGTGACCCAATTACCGAACCGACGTTTCGCAATAATGCTATTTCCGCACGTAGCTCGGTATTTGTTTTTTCTGAAACCTCCATTCTGGACTGCATCTTGGTCATCTCCGCTTTCAAGGAAGTGATGTCCTTTAACAGCCGTGTAACGTCGACGTGGTCGAAAGTGACGGGAGGCAGTTTACTTAACTCCTTCGCCACGAAATCTGGCACGTCGTCCGGGTCAGTCTTCTTCAACATATCGAGGATATCCTGAAGACTCTTCTCGGTTCCATCTCTGCGCCGAGAGGGCATCTGGTCCAGTTTTCCAAGAGACTGGAACAGCAAGAGTTTTCCGCTGCTGATGTCGTCCTCCTTGAAATTGGACCGGCAAATCTGCAGTATGCTCACCTCGTCCATGTAGTCGATGGCATGGACTAGGAATGCCAGCAATTCATTAACTATAAGTTGTTTCGAACTCATAGTTATAACGGGCAGCGGCTATGGCCGCGCAACACGCGAATAAAATTCGTGCCGTGCACAGTGGAAAACACGTCCGTGTTCGAGCTAGTCTGACTTACCTAGGTTGGTTGCGATTAGGCTTTAGGGCCTAATATGGTGATAGAGTATTATAGGAACTACCACATTACATATACACATAACATCAACAGCACGGTTAGCGCAGTTGCTAAGGGATGGACTGCAGCGCTGCGTGTCGCGGGATCGATTCCCGCACGGAACAAATATTTGTATGACCTACAAGTAGTTGTTCCGGGTTCATACACCAACACCCACAGGTGTTGGTGTATGTGAGCTTCTATATTTTTAAACGCATCCACGACACAGGAGAAATTCCTAGTGTAGGGCAAAGTTTAAAAAAAAACCATGTTCTAGCGAATGACGTCACTCACCTTTACATTGGAACCGGATCAAATCGAAGCCCTGCGGCTCATCGCCAGCCTCCGTAGGGAAGTAGAGACACTCTCTTACTAGAAGGTGCCGTATTGAAGCCTCGCACATCGTCTGACTACCGATCGAGGTGACTTTCTCGCTTCCGTCGAGTGATATCTCTGAAGTTAGTAGCCTAAGGACCAAATAGAAATAGCATTTTTAAAGAGGCAACACCAATTTTTTTTTTTTACTTTAGTAATTGTTCCTGTAACAAGAACGCGTTTAGGAACATTTAAACTCACATGCACAAGCACCCAGACGCGGAACAACTACTCGTAGATCATACAAATATTTGTTCCGTCAGGGAATCGAACCCACGACACACAGCGCAGCAGTTAATCACTGAACCACTGCGCCAACATACGTTATAGTTGAAAAAAAAATATTCACCCCTAAATCCCAATTACGACAGATCTATTTAGTTTTTTGTGGAAAATCATAAATAAGGGAACTAATTGACTTTTTTCTTGTTTTAAACTTAAATTTCTACCGCATAATTAAGGTATTAGGCCTTTGACTTCTCACCTTAAATGGTTCTTCCCAGTGGTTCTATCAAGAGCCTCGTTGGCTGCGCTGAAGTCATCGACGATGGAGAAAGGATCCAAACTGCTGTAGAACTTGGTGGACACTTCCTGCATCTTGGTGGCGCTGGCTGGTGATATGCAATCTGAGCCGATCATTGTTGGGACTAGAATATCCTATAAAGAAAAGATTTTTTAGTATTAGTGAAAGTCAACACTGGCTAATATTTCTGTCAATTGCCTGTTTACATGTAACGAGTACAGTAGCGAGACACCCAAGTCGGCGGATTCTTTAACGTGTTCTTATCGTTTAGAAGTCGAGAGATAATCTTAATGTAGTTATTCAGGTCATTCATTCATTTTAAGATGAACCATGTCTTCACGAAGGCGATGGTAAACGATGGTGACGAAACTAAATGTCTCCCTTTAGATTTGGAATGAGGTTGCAAAATCATGACGGATAGAAGTTATAGAAAGACCTTTGCGAAGCAGTGGGACAGTACAGGCTAGTTGATAGAAAGTTAAATATTTTAAACTTTTACCTTATGTAGTAAAACGCAGGACACCGACGCAACCCTCAAACTGACGTGTGACACTTCAGCCGTTGGATCACCGTCGATGTGAGGAACTGGAAACAGAATCATTTATTAAGAAAACTATCACACAAAAATGGTTACCGACCATAACAAATGCATGAAAAGTTATCTTTGTCCGAAGTCCTAACCAAACACAGCGAACGAAGAACAAGCAAAAAAAGTCACATAGTGTTTGACATAGGAGATACTCTAAGAAGCTGAGACTAGCTTATTTTTGCAGAGGTTCATATGCATTCTTTACGGCCTGTAGTTTGTGTATACTATGTTAACGGTTCCAGAAATGGAAGGCGGGCGCGCGCGGCCAGTAGAAGTTGAAACAGTGGAGGGAGGTCTTTGCTTATTTATTTATTTAACAATTTATGTACAGAAAACAGAACATGAAACAACGCAAATTTAAAACTCTAGTACAAGGGTACTGCTTAGGAGTGTGATGGAGCCGGCTAGAAAAACTTGTGTGAGCTTAAAAAGTTATCGATTGAATCGAGACAAATGTCAACGTAGCTAGTGCTTTCTAGTCGGGCACGCCGCAATCGCGGCGGTAAGACCCCTCTTTGAGGAGTGGCTGGATAGGCGTCACGGCGTCCTTACCTTCCGCATGACGCAGGTCCTCACCGGACACGGAAGTTTCGGGAGGTTCCTGTGTCTGATAAGGAGGGAGGAAACGCCTGGGTGTCACCACTGCGAGGACCGTCCTGAGGACACGGTGGAGCATACGGTGCAGGACTGCCCCGCTTGGGCAGAGCACCGCCGTGTCCTCACGACGGCGATAGGCGGAGACCTCTCGCGCCCGGCATTGGTCGAGGCCATGCTGCGGGGCGAGACGGAGTGGGAAGCGGTCGCCTCCTTCTGCGAAGCAGTCATGCTCGCGAAGGAGGAGGCGTGCCGCGTGAGGGAGAGAACAGTGTCCTCCCTCCGACCCACCCGCAGTGGTAGACGCCCACGGCGACGGACGTCGCCAGACGATCTCCGGCCACCGTAGGCGCGGGCATGCGGGCAGCGAGTAATGGGCGACTCGCTGCCCGACCATGGACCATGCCCGGGTCGACGGCGCGTTGTGTTCCACGCGCGCCTCAAAGAGTGTCAGCAAACTGACGGGGCCTGTAGAGGGCCAGAGCCTGCCGGGGTCGCGGGTCTTACCCATCACCGTAACCCCGGTACGTAAAGGGCTCGTGAAGGACACCGTGGATTTTAGTCAGTACAAGTCTGACAGTCCCTCCCGCCCTGCCCTGGGTGGGAGGACTCATTTGATGATTTTACCACGCAAAAAAAAAAAAAAAAAGTGCTTTCTAGTCTTACATGGACAGTTCGTCACAAAACTATGCCTAGGAGAAAGCTGAATTCGAGTAAGAGAGGGAGAATGCTAACGACACGTTATACACACGAAATCACATATGGGCGAGAGAGACAGCTGTAATGAACCACTTACTCTTCTTATTCCTCTTGATCCTGGGCGCGGCAGTGGGCATGTTGACGCTGGAGTTCATGCTGGTGCTCATTGAGCTCACGGATGACGTGAAACTCTCAGACATCTGGTTGCCTTGCGATGCCATTGGGAGAAATTTCTCGTTCTCAACCTCTGTGTCTTCTGTTGAAGAAAGAGATTTTTTTTAGGAGATTGATTGGTTGTTCACTCAAGCTAGGTATGATTTTCACTAGTCTAACAGTCGTTTTAAGGATGTTTACCCATTATCAAATATGGGAGGTTAAAGCAATTGGATGCATATTCTTATTTCGAAAAATGAATCAATGTATTTTGAACGAATTAATGTATGAAAGCGAGCCCTGCTTGCAAAATAAGAAATAAACAACTTTTTCGACGTACAATAATTTTTGGAATTAGTAGCAGAATGTTGATCTTACTAATATCAATTTTGGAGTCGAGGGACTATCTAAACGTGGTACCCCCGCCGGTAACGGTTACCGACATGAAGAGTTGGTTTTTAGTCAAGAAGGGACTGTCAGACACAATCCCTCTCGCTCCTCCCAAGGAGGGGGAACTCATTTGATGATTTAAAACTCCCCAAAAAAAAACAGTATCTATAATTTTTTTGCAAATATCAAGTCAGTGAGTGTATCTTACCGTAGCTAGGTCCTGACCATCCATACATGCCACCAGCCGGTTTAGAGTTCTGCCTCTCCAGGTTGCCTAGCAACTGAGCCTCTATCATCTGGAAGTCAGCTTGCCTCATCGGCTTGCACTGCATGTTCATACCGGTTGGACGAAGTGGTATATTACTGGGGAGAGATGTATGAAATGGTCACATGTAAATTGAAATAGTTATTTTAAGGCATATATTTGTTTAAATCAAAGGTTTTCGTTGATGATATACTGTGTTTATTTATGAATTACCAATAAAATAATGGTCTTACCTGGTATCTTCTAAATGCGGCTGATTCAGAGCGTCAACAAGTTCCAGCAACGTATGCAGCTGCCTTGGAGTAATGAAAACAATGAAGGAACCAAACAGCATCTTCACTTCAACTTTAGGACCCTCCACCTCTTCAGTGTGCTTCAGTTTCAACGACAACTCCTGTTGCCCAGTCAACTTAGCAAACAATATAGGGTCAGGATGATTGAGCTTCTCATCGGGAGTCATTTCCCTAGATTCTGCTCGACTTTTGGCTTCAGTTATTATCTCTTTAACCGGATCCGATTCTATAGTCGATATAACACTTCTGGTCTCGTAAAAAACATCTGATAAAGTACTCTGGTAGTTCATGTCGGGAGTTTCGACTTGGCTGTCTGCTTTGTCTGCTTGCGAGGAGACGGACTTCTCCATGATAAGACTCCGGGCCATGGTGCGCAGTTTGGAAGGGAACTCGTCCGTGTACATGGTGACTCCATCGAATTTGATCTTTTTATTTGTGTATGTGGCTACTATGTACGTTTTGGGCTTGTCCGGGTCTGTTACGTCTGGTGTTGGCTCTGAACCGGCCTCGTCGAAGTAGTCGGTACTATAATGTAAATTAAAATGTTAAAGTGGTACAAGGTTTTGGAAACCTGCTGCAGGACCTGAACCTGATGAAGAACTGTAGTGCGGTTAAAAGTCAATATGTGTAATTTTATTAATTCAACTTCCTCGCCGGTAGTCGGTAATAAAGTAAGAAGTAATCTTTTGACTTTAACAAACTGTGCATTTCTAAAATTTCTTGTCATTACCACAATGAGCTTTAGTCCATTTCTAATACTAAAGTAAGCAAATTCTCTCTTCTGTAGTTAACAGAAAAATAAGATATTTAAGGGTCAATACCCACCGCGTTACGAAGCTGCGCGCACATTTTAATATCCCGAGCGACTCAAAATCTACCTTTATTTACTACACAAAAAACACATTTCCAGTATAGTCGCGTCACTTCTCGGTGTAAACTGCTCCTTAAGTCTTTGTAATAAGGCTTAATTGATAAAAAAATAAAAATCATACAACACATACTAATACATAATTTATTATTCTGTATGTACACAGCCTTGAAAGTCCGTTACAAATAATATTGGAATTTACCACAAGATCAGAATCTTGAGATATAAATAACTGTTCTATGTATCATAATGTATCCACTATGTGTGATTTAAGTACTTTGGCAAACTTTTTGCCTTTGAAAAAATCGGAAGTATTATCAATTTATTCATGATTTCTGTTCAACAGACAAAACAATGACATGTGCGATATAATCAAGGCCGTTGATTCGTCGAGTTAAGATTATTCTAATCAGGACGCCTGAAGAGAGGTCAAATGTATTGACAAGGAAGTACCACAATGTATACGAACGAGACCAGTGTCGACACATTGGGCCTTTTAAAACTTAGTAGTTTGTGACGTCACTCGTCATGCAGGATCAAGTTAAATATTAATAGACAACTTTACCGCGTTAGTTTTTTTTTATTTATTTAAATATAGACCGTAGAAGGGCTAAGGTCTATATTTAATTTACTAACATCTGCTCACGTTTTCTTTCGCGAGGAACGAATATCTCGCTCTATTGCTTTTTCCGATTTGGTAGACGAAAACTGTGATAGCTTAGCTAATGTACATGATATAGTGACGGGGCCCCCTGTAGAAGGCCAAAGCCTGCCGGGGTCGCGGGCCTTACGAATTACCGTGACCCCGGTACGTAAAGGGCTATTTTTTTTTGGATACGTGTCTGACAGTCCCTCCCGCTCTATCCTGGGTAGGACTCATGTGATGATTTTACCAAGGAAAAAAAATGTAATTGATATGAATTTAATTCATAGCCAAAATGCAACACACAAAAAGAAAATTTATTTCTCTATAATAGTAGAATAGATTTGGCTAATACAAATGATACCGTTTAGCTTGATGGCACGGTTAGTGCAGTAGCTGAGCGATGAAATGCAGCGCAGCGTGTCACGTGTGTTTGTGTATGTGTTTCTATGTATTTAAAAGTACCCACGACACAGGTGAACTGCCTAGTAAGGAGCTAAGTATAAAAAATAAATTACTTGCTGTGAGTTGCAGGTTGTACTCCCGACGGAAAAAATAATTGTATGGTCTACAGCTAGTTGTTTTTGAGTTAAAATGTTTCTTAATGCAACCATTATACAGGGCGAATTCATAGTGGGGCAAAGTTAAAAAAAAAATTGAACCATTCCTGTTCAAAGAAATGTTTATAAGTAAGAATAATAATACTTACTTCTTTATATGAACCTCTAGTGCGATGCCTCGGTCGCCATTTTTAGGTACATGTTCTATTCTTATTTTAGTGTTTTCAAATTTTACTTTCACTCGGCTTAGTACTGAAAATGCACAATGTTTATTACTTATATCACAAAAATTATTTGTTTATTTTCAGATTTGTTATCTTCCTTTACAGGACTATTAAAAAGGCGAAGAACCATTGAAAGCTGTTTTGTCTGTAAATAAATAAATAAGGTTGACTGTTTGATTGCAAGAATATTAACATACATAATCTGGCATTCAATTTATCCATAGCAAATTTTTCTAGGACCAAATTATGATTCAAGATTTGTAAACATACTTTCAGAGTGGTCTCGAAACCTACATCTAACTATTGGTAATCAAACAGTTAACAACTGTATGATTACCAATACTATAAAATATATATAACATATATCTGTTAACAATTTGTTGAAACAAAGATGAAAAACAATTTAATATTACTAACTTTTTTCTATTTTACACTTTCAAAATATATAATATTGCTACATTGTTTTTCATGTAGACACTTGTGAAAATACAGCAATGTTTTAATAAGCTGACTCACTTGAATCAATAGCATGTGCAAACATCTCAATGCCTTCCACGGGATGTGACTCTTGTGGGCCATCCTCCTCTCTCAGACATTCGGCAGCCAGTTGCATGGATGATGACATGGATGACCACATCGACTCCAGCATTGATGACACTGTTCAAAGATGAAATATATAAAAATTAGCTTCAGCATATGCAGTTTTTAACACTGGGGTCTGAATAGGCCAACGTAACAGATTTTAGGAACATGGACCTTCTTAGATCCCTGATTTACGGAATTTCATGTTCCACTTTTTTTTGGTATTTAGACTGTTTGATTTCCAGGTGACTTTGTGATAAGTTTTGTGAGGCTATTACAGATTAAAAATAATCACGTTTGTTGTTTGGGAGCCTCCTTTTAATATTAGGTATCTCCTTCTAATTATCTCCTTTTAATTATTAATTTTATTTTTTAGTATTTTTTTTTATAGCCGCAACAGAAATTTGTCAGACAAATTCATCATTCAATGAATACATGATCAAAGACGAAAAATTTCAAATGTTTTACTATTATGGTTCATGAGATACAGACTAGTGACAGACAAACTGACAGACAGACAGCAGAGTAACAGGGTTCCGTTTTATTCTTTGGGTATGGAACCCTAATTATCTTTCATTACCAATTTAACTAGGAATAGTTATTTTAATTATATGAATTGGTAATAGAATGTAAGGAATGTTTTAACTCTAATGTAATATGCTTTTACATCAGTATGTAATGCAGTCTATTGTTGTAATGACTTTGAGCACTACATAATGAATTCAAGCCTCTAAATAATTAACAGAACAATAGTCTCATGTAATAGTGGAAGGTTGTTTTATAATGTTTCATGAATTTTTAATATCAAAAGATGTTCTTCTTTTTTAAAAATACAATAAAAACTTCAAGGTGAAGCTAAACATCCAATTTGTTGAACCTGTCAAGTAATCCAAACTAATATTATAAATGCGAAAGTAACTCTGTCTGTCTGTCTGTCTTTTCTTCACGCCTAAACTACTGAACCGATTAGTGTTAAATTTGGTACAGACATAGTTTGGAACTTGAGAAAGGACATAGGATAGTTTTTAACCGACTTCAAAAAAAGGAGGATTGTATTTTTTGTAAATGTTTGTTACCGCATTACGACCGACTGGGTGAACCGATTTTCATGATTATTTTTTTGTTTGAAAGCTGGTGCTTCCTGTGTGGTCCCATTGTAACCAAATCAGGATCTGATGATTGGATCTTGGAGAAATCGAGGGCAACCCTCAAATTTTATAGGCTCACCCATCGTTTTTCGTAAATCTTATGAAGTAATTTAAGTACTTGCGTATGGTAATCATCATCTTATGTAGCTGAGCTGATGATGGAAGGTACAACTCCTTAACAGTAGTTTGTTACCGCATAACAACCGACTGGGTGAATCGATTTTCATAATTCTTTTTTTGTTTGAAAGCTGGTGCTTCCCGTGTGGTCCCATTGTCACCAAATCAGGATCTAATGATTGGATCTTGGAGAAATCGAGGGCAACCCTCAAATTTTATAGGCCCACGCATCGTTTTTCGTAAATGTTATGAAGTAATTTAAGTACTTGCGTATGGTAATCATCATCTTATGTAGCTGAGCTGATGATGGAAGGTACAACTCCTTAACAGTAAGGAGTAGGCATCGACTGATTCATTGTTCGCACATCTCCGGAACTTCACGTCCGATTTAAATAATTCTTTTTTTTTTGTGCTAGGTATCGTTCAACTTAGGGAATACTGCAAGTTTCATCAAAATCGGTTCAGTAGTTTTTGAGATAGGGAATTTTATTAGCTTATTGTGTACATGAGGGATGTTATTACCAGTGCTACGGATTATATTATATGTATTTGGCAAGAATTTGGGTTGAAAATTTTAACTAAAAAACGAAAAAGTCGATGGCTTTGTTATTTTTTATTTCGTTGCTTTTTTTTGCCACCTACTTCTGAAATAAAAGTTATTTTGTAACAGGGTTGTGGAGGTCCGACAGGCAGTCGCTCCATGTAAAATACTGATATCCAGCTGCATCTGGTTTAACTGGAAGCCGACCTCAATATAGTTGGGAAAAACGCTAGGCAGATGATGAACGGAGTATAGATAATTCTATTAGTACTATATGTCGAGTGGTCCTTATGCTCGATAGATGGCGGTGATCGCGCAATGATGTCGATCGTTACACGAGTTCAATCGTTACACGGGACAAAGAAAGCTACTTTGTTTTATACTATGTAGTGATTAAATGCAAGTAACATTGGTCCGACCTGTTTATTAGTCAGTGTTTAGTAATCCGTTTGTGCTGGATAGGATAATCTAAAGCCCGGGGAAGGACATAGGGCTACTTTTTGTAAACACACCATACAGGTAAAGATTGATGAAGAAACCACTGGTAGAATTTTGAAATTTGCAGAGTTCTATTATTATTATTTTTTTATCGTGGTAAAATCATCAAATGAGTCCTCCCACCCAGGGCAGGGCGGGAGGGACAGTCAGACTTGACTGACTAAAATCTACGGTGTCCTTCAATAGCCCTTAACGTACCGGGTCACGGTAATTCGTAAGTACCGCGACCCCGGCAGGCTTTGGCCCTCTAAAATAATGAGCACTTAGAAAAGAATTCAGATAATTCCACCCTCAAGAGATTTCCTATAAATATTAGGTTAGGTGTTCAAAGAATGTATGGAGACTAATTTTGAAGTTAGAAATCTGGGATGTACGATGTGAAGTTACATAAAAAAATATAAGTATTAAAAAAAAATGTCACGTAACTTAATGAGGCAGACCAAATTCTACGCGAGCGAAGCCGCGGGCAAAAGCTAGTTGCCTATAATTCGGTCTCTCTGAGCTCTATGGCTTAAACCAGTGTTTTAAAACCTGTGTGTCGACCCCCCGGGGGGGGGGGGGAAGCTTCTTTAAGGGAGTTGTAAAAGGCTGTAAAAGCTACTTCAGTAAAAAAACAAAGATTAAAAGATTTATTAGGACAAATGTTAACTAAAGGATATAATCATTTGTATCATTATGAAAATGAATAACTATGTTATATTGAATACTTATTTGTTACAAAACAAAACACATGAAAAAAAAGAAACAGGTAGGGGGGTCACGAAATATTTCTTCATACTAACAGGGCTGTGCTGTGAAAAAGGTTGAAAAACACTGGCTTAAACAATTAAATATGATTGTTTTTATGTCTATTATTGTCAGTCCAACATATGCCAGGTGGATCCAAGACAAGCACATAATTATCATAGCTAAGCAATTTAAACAAAACATTAAGAATTGAATCATAAATATTTAACTACTTTGCTAATTGGAAAGGACTTGTTTTTACATGAATGGACATTAGTCAATAACATTAACTAGCAATAATTAAGAGTAAATTACCTGGTTCAGCCCGCACTTTTGGTTGGACCGTGAGTGATAAGCCATTGACTTTGACAATGGAGTCATCTTTGAACAGCGTGGACCATGGGATTGTTACTGTGATCTCTTGCATATGGCCATCCACTATCTCCAGGGGCCAGTTCTGTGCATCTCCAAGCTCGTTGAGGGCCTTAAATATGATTATGATTTAATTTTAGATTTGTGGGTTTTTATTTACTACTTTTTAACTTTTAATTCTTGATATTGTTTTTTTGTTGTCATTAAACTGACCATGATTTTGTTTGTGTCTGTAGTGTGTAAGTGAGTAAAAGCTTTTTTATCACCAAAATCTTTATTAACAATAATATATTTTTGTCTCTTGTAATGTTAATTTGTGCTGGTTACAAAAACAGTGTTTTTTCTCTAAGTAGTGGGTGAATTTTATTATTTTACTTCTAAGCTGTTATACTGTTATCATTGAGTGTGAATCATAGAAATTGAATAACATATTGGAATTCAAAGGCATTTTCTTTGTGTGACATTGTGACATTGTCAACTTTATACAGTTTCAATTTTCTTTGCAGTGCTATGATTAATTGAATGTGATCTGAAATACAACTTGGATAAAGCGCCCGTAATCGAAGTACCGAGATAAGGTACTTGGTATTTAGAATGCATTTGAATTTAAGATTTGAAAAGAGCATTCCATATTTTTTTTAAGAATAGAATATGAAGTGATAAGTACGAATCGGTGTATTAGTTCAGCCAGAGTGACGAAACGTGATCACGATCTTAGGTGTCCTTTGTTTGAAATTCATAAATAACACGTGTTGTTCCGTATTGCGCATATTTTATTGGCAAGTGAGTGCACACGTTTCATGATAACACCGAATTGTACCCAAACCATTTATCACACAATATTAGAGGAAATGAAGCAATATAATAAAATAAACTCACATCGCAATCAAGGCTAACATCGCAAACTGTTCCAGTACCATTGTACAGATCCACACTCAGCTGATCTAAAGTCAGTTTCTCTTCAAGGAAATTACCAAGATACCGTTGTAGCAGATACCTACAGGCTCTTTTTTTAATACTTTCAGACCATGGTAGATACCACAACATCTTCAGAACTTTTTAAAGAGCATCACACTGAGAATTTTTATTTTTGTGCGTAATGACTATTGTGATTTGCGTGCGATTGACTCGCGAACGTAAATAAACATAACGTTCCGTTCCATCCAGCTGTCTGTCATTTCTGTCCTATCTGTCAGTTGGTGTTTGTCTATGGATGAACTATTGTTTTATTATTGACAGCACATTAATTCTTTATTTTATTTAGTTATTTTAAATTTTTATGCACTTATTATTTCAACCAAGATGACACACAGTTTAGGACAGAAATAATTGTAGGACTATCAAAAAAACAGATTACTTATATGTAGCATCCATATATTTTAGAATTTATCCCTCCACAATCGTTGTGTTTATTTCGTGAAAAGTTCACTAATTAAAAAGATAACTTGCCTTGTCTTTCATCAGGAATTAGTAATAACGAGAGTTTATAAATGGTTGCCCGGTACCTACTTTGATACATGATAAAATACATTGGTCTTGTAATATGTAACGAAATTCTGGCATCAAGTAAGCCGCGCGCGCTGGATTACTTTCGGCGAGCTGCATCTGTATCTACAGCACACATGTTAATTAAAGTCAGTGATGAATAAAAGGGAACTCTCCTCTTGGAGAGTTCCAAGAAGCCTTCAGGTATAATTCCAATCGTAGCAGCAGTGCTGCCGCCATACTGCTGCAGCAGTACTGATTTCCATGTATTCTCCATGGGCTTAGAGATGAGATTACATTTCGAGCTTGGCAGCACTCCGAATGCTGCCATGCTGCCTGAGCTGTCTGGAGTAACTGTAACAGAGCAGTAGAGTAGTGCCGTGTAGGTCACAGCGATAGAACTAGAGCATGGCATTAAGCCTTCTTTAACCAAATGTCAAATAAAATGGCCATTCTTTTCTTTACGTTCTCTATGTAATACTGGAAAGAGATAGAAGGTCCAAAAACGTTTTTCTCTCATTCTAGAGTTTTATTTTGATAAGGCTCAGACCATGCTGTAAGTCTATGATCGCAACATCACGTTCAGCACGACACTGCCGCTCGCAATTAGTGTTAGGACTAGGTTTAACCCATAGATATAGAGAATGGACTGAGTCATACTGAGACTGAGTATAAAATAGACCACTCTTTAAATAGAGAGATGGCGATTCGGCGGCCCTTACCACATGACATAAAATAGATAGTGTGAGTGTCGCCCATCTGCTGCCATCGTTTGCTTCTTGATTGATAACACTGAGCTCGTTATATAACCTAATGTATTTCGGCTTTATATTCATACATTAGGTTTTTTTTTATTACCTATGTTACGGTTAAAACTGATTTTCCAATTGTATGAATTAAACTAAAACTACGTTCCAGAACTTCTGGAATCCATGGGTAGGTACTCTATTAAGAAATGGCCTGAAATAAGTAGATATTAGAATCTCAACGCAAAAAAGAAATGCTACGTGTGTGGGTATTACTACACAAATAATTAGAATAAAGGAATAACTTATAATACATTTTTTTTAATCGTTTTAATTCCCAAATTCAATTCTCTTTATCACTGTTAATGTGATCATTAACATGTGTAATGTCAAACTCACTGCGATCTTCATTTTGATTGTAATAACCACTATGATTAAAATGAAGAAAAGGCATGTAAGGAAGCTTCGTATTTGATTTGTTAGCTGCTTCAGTTGAATCTCGGTCTCGGTGGCAGCTATAAATTGTGAGGGAATAAAATACGTAATTGAGATTCGTTGGCAAATATAACGAAGCAAAAAACGCTGAGTTTCCGACACCCTCCTCAGAATATGCGTAACTGCTTGTGTTGTTAATTACAAGCCTTATTTCGACTTTGGATACTTTGTAGCGCTCTGAAACAGAAGTTAATCATTAGGAAATTTCATTCAGTTTATTTCCACGGGATATTACGTAAGAACCGACCAAGTGCAAGTCGCGCACGAAGCCGAAAGCATTATCTATAAATACGGTATAAAATATGGGAGTGCCCCTTAGATATTCATTTTATTTTAATTTATTTATATATTTTTAAAGTGAATACAACGGTGAATCAGTTTAATTGCCTGTATTAATCTTTAATATTTTAAGATCGGCAAATTTGATCAATCAATCGGCAAAATGCCTTCGGCACCTAGTCGATTCTAGAACAATGCCGGGCGCGAGAAGTCTCCGTCTATCGCCGTCGTGAGGACACGGCGGTGCTCTGCCCAAGCGGGGCAGTCCTGCACCGTATACTCCACCGTGTCCTCCGCACGATCCTCCTAGTGGTAACACCCAGACGTTTCTTCCTCCTTATCAGACACAGGTACCTCCCGAAACTTCCGTGTCCGGTGAGGACCAGCGTCATGCGGTAGGTCAGGACGCCGTGACGCCTATCCAGCCACTCCTCAAAGAGGGGTCTTACCGCCGCGATTGCGGCGTGCCCGTTCCTAAGATATTAAGATATATGATTCTGCAGAACAGCAGCATGCCGAACTGATATGTTCAACTTGCCAACCACAGTGACGTGAAGAAGTTCTCAAAATAAAGGAGTTGAAATTTTAGAATATAAGTACCTATCTAAACAATTATTAGTGCTAAAATGCCATAGCCCAAAGCTAGGGTCTAATCTATCTTAGGGTGCACGATTGTCCCACTGATGGGCAAAGGTCTCTCCATTTCTTCCAAGAGTTGTGAAATTATACGCTACTTCTTTCCAATTGTAAAGAAAGATATCAAGTTTGTTCCGCCATCTCCTTTGTGGTTGTTTGTGACGCTGTTTCAATCTTGAGTTTTACGGGTCCACAGTACCCTCGGCATGCGACAGATTCGAGCATCAGACAATTGTAGGTATAGAAAAAACATGATGACTTTGCAAGTTCCGATTTTAGCTACGCAATAAGTAATCTTTACCTACTTATACAAACTTTAAAAGGTCACAGAACTGTGCTAATACCAGCCTATTTTCTTAAGGGACTAAAGGTCAAGAATACTTGTCTTAATTATTGTCAGGTTTAAGGAACTTAATACTATTAATACCAACCGTTGTCGCACTTGAAAGCAATATCCAAAACTCGGTTATATAACATTTTCCTCCATATTTTTTGATCGAGGAAGAGCACGGTTTCTGTAATAAGATTAGGAACCGATTCTATGAATTAGGAATAAGATTTAATATCATTATGAATTTTGATGATCTTTATCCGACAAGGACAACAGTGTCATCTTAGATTCGAAGAGAATCGTTGAATGGAACAAAGGACTCTGTATTTAAGCTCTTTCGTACACAACGCGATGCAAGTCTCTGATACCTTACGACTTTGGTCTCCAAGTGACTATCGCATAACAAATCCATAGAGGTTCGTACACAAGCCCGCCTCAAAGGATACCAAAGTCGTAAAGGTATCGGAGACTAGCGTCGCCTTCTGTACGAACCTCTAACTCTATTCTGTAAAGTTCATGAGCTCAATTCACCCAAGTGAGCGCACAATCGAACTCAATTTTTAGAGTACCTAAATCACCGCGTATTCTCAACGAGACAGCGTTCGAATTTATGACGTGTGTTTTTGGAGAATTTTTTCTATTGTTTCGTTCAGAATCTGCGATGATTTAATAAAAAACAAAGAGTTCGATTGTGCGCTCACCAGCGTGAAGGTTACAGAATAGCACTGCAGATATTTGACCCTTACCTACTACTAAATGAGTAAAAGTCAAGTAGAATAGCAAAACTTACCTGTACAAGAACCCAGCACCATTACAATTTTATAGTATGGACTTTATTTTTTATTTTTTATTTTTCTTTATTGGGACATAAAACAGTTACACATTATATTATAAATATAACAGAATAGACTTATAGACTAAGTAAACGTGTAACCCACACCAATGTCCGCGAAATAATGCTAAGAATGATAGATTTTATGCGTGCGTTAAATATTAAAAAATGCTAGGAAGTTGTCTTTTATGTTTTTATAGATACAGTGGTTATAGAATGGTTATTGCAATAATTCAATAGCCATCTTTTTGAACTTGAAGTACGTGAGCGCAAAGATATCCAAATCAATAAAATGGGTGTTGTATATATCAACAATACGTCGTAGAGGCGCCCGTGCACCAGCATTGGTCCTGCACCTTGCGGTGTGGAAAAGTCGGGGCACACGCGCCTCTCGACGCATTACGGTTCTAGGTACAATGTAACATAGGTTATTGGTGATTTCAGGACAGTCGAACCTGTTATTACACAGACCATGAAGCATCATGGCCATCAGCAGGTGGCGTCTAGACTCCAAGCTTTGTATTTTATAGCGCATCAATAATTGACCATATGGTAATTTAGATCTAGTGCATCTGTAGTGCATAACACGTAAAAACTTCTTTTGAACCATTTCTATTCTTTTTATATAAACATCATAAATGGGACTCCAAATCTGTACTGCAAATTCCAGTTGAGAACGAACCAAAGCTTTATATAGAAGTAAGAAAGTAGATGATCTTTTGAAATCATTTGAAGAACGCATGACGAAACCAAACATACGAAATGCTTTATTAACGATATTATCAATATGAAGATTGAAATGTAATCTCGAGTCCATCTCGACACCGAGATCACGAATATGGTCAACTTTACGAAGACTGAAACCATAAAGACTGTAATTAAATTTGATAATGTTTTTGTTCTTTGTAAAAGAGATTGAATTGCATTTGGGCAATGCAAGCTGAAGCCTGTTATGCGAACAATATTGAGAGAGTCTATCAAGATCCTCCTGCAGGAGCAGGCAATCATATATGCTTTTACACGACTTGTAAATTTTGATGTCATCGGCGTACATTAGAAATCTAGAATTAATGAAGCAGTACTTAATGTCATTGACAAACAAAATAAAGAGCAGTGGCCCCATTATTGAGCCCTGGGGCACACCGGAGGTGACGATGTTCGAGATCGATTGGAAACCATTAATTACTATCTTTTGCGTTCTATTGTGAATGTACGCCATAAACCATCGTAACAAATTGCCACGAATTCCGTTGAAGGCAATTTTATCTAAAAGTAGTTTGTGATCAACCTTGTCGAAAGCCTTCCGAAAATCAGTGTACACAGCATCAACTTGAACACATTCATCCATGGATTTGAATAAGAAATCAGTAAATAACATAAGATTGGTGTTCGTCGAACGTCGTTTAACAAACCCATGCTGCTCACCAATAATGAGGTTGTGAATGTGAGGATAAATTTCACTATGTACAAGACTCTCGAAAAGCTTCGACAAGGTGGGGAGTATAGATATAGGGCGATAATTTTGTATATTACTTTTATCACCACTCTTGAATACCGGTGTGATATGTGCCTGTTTCCAGATATCTGGAAAGATGCCTTCACTTAAACATTTATTAAATATAACATAAATTGGAAGCACTATAGTTTCAGCCGTTTTCTTTAAGAAGACCGGTGGGAGACCATCGGGACCAGGGCCCTTATTTAAGTCTAATTGCATTATCGCTTTGTGTACAACGTTTACTGGCAAGTAGATGTTTGAAATACAGGGCGCATTATCTGCGTATGTATTAGTTGACTGCCACGTCGCGGGGTTGAAATTCGTGGGTTCATAAACGGATGTGAAAAAATTTGAAAACATGTTACATATATCAGTAGGATTATTGGAGTTAAGATTTTCAAGAAACATGTTCGCTGGGATTTCCACCCTGCCCCTCCTATTTCTTACATAAGTCCAGAAATGTTTAACGCTAAGCGGAATACTATCTTCAACCGATCTCATGTATTTATCAAAACATTTGACACATTCAGTTTTAAAACGTTTACGATGTGTAGAAAAACTTTCAAAGTCCGATGCATTACCATATTTTTTCCATTTAAGCCAAGCTTTTTCTTTGTTTTTGAAAATGTGGATGAGCGAGGGGGAAAACCACAGAGGAAAATGTGAATTCCTGAGACGGGATAGCGGAATATGCCTTTTGATTATACTATAGATTTGATTGTAAAAAGTGTTAACAGATTGTTCAGCAGAGAGGCCGTAAAACAATTGATTCCAGTTCAATGTACTCAACTCATTGTTGATCAGTTCATAGTTAGCTTTAAATAAATTATGTCTCGTAGATAAGTGACGTTTCATTGGTATAAATTTCATATTAAGTGATGTTAATATCGAGAAAGGTGGATGGTGAACATCAATCGGTAGAATTGGTGTACATGTTTTAAGCTCACAGTCAACGTTAGACAAAAACAAATCCAATATACGACCCAAGTTATTCCTCAGCGTGTTAAATTGAAAAATGTTCGTTAGTGAGATAAAGTTGCATAAATGGCAGCTCGAATTATCGGTCGGTTGTGGCACAACATATTTACATCCACTACTATCCAGCCAGTTAATGCCCGGTAGGTTATAATCGCCTGTTATGTAATATGTATCAGTACCACCAGCATTAATTACATCGAGCAGTTTATCAAAGTGTAATGTGTACAAGTCTTCAGGGGAACGCGGAGGTATGTAGGCTGCACTTATTACATGGCGCCTTGTAGAATGAGACCCCGGCAGCTGCACCAAGACGTGCTCAATATCGGGGAGAGAGGGGCGAGTCAAAATACTAGTTGGTCGTAAAGTGCGTAGAACGGCTATAAGAACCCCGCCACCGTCACGCTTCCCCGTGGTACAGCGGTCGCGGTCGCATCTAAACACCAAGTATCGATCATCAATGAACTCACCGTCGGATATGCTCGGTATAAGCCAAGTCTCTGTAAGAATGATTACGTCATAGGTGAAAGATAAGATATTCATAAATAATGTATATAGTTTGGTTCGCAGTCCTCGGCAGTTTTGGTAATAAACTGTTAAATTATAACTATCCATTGTAATCAGAAAAAATGTAAAAACTTCTATCAATACAAAGCTTGGAGTCATGTTCAGTTAAAAATTCCATTGTAAACAAAATGTAATACACAACACAGAAATGGTAAATACAGAATGAAAAAAATAAACTCAATTGTAAGCACAATTTGTTAAAGTATAGATAAGATGATACAATTATAATTATATCTATTTTATGGTTAATGAGAATGTACAAGCAAAAGGAGAACAAAGGTACGACTTCAACAACAATTACAAGAACTAGTCGATGTTTACATAAAAATGTGGATAACACCATATCGCTCAGGAATCGTAATCCTAAGTTATTGGTACAATAATATAGATATGTGACGGTGATCGTAAAACATTTCGAGCTCATATCATTAGTACAAATTCGGTAAACAACTTGAAGTAATGTGTGAGTCACAGAGCATAGACCGTATAGAGAACAAAATAAAATGTAATGAGTTAAGAGATACGGATAAGCTAGCACTTTTACACAAACTTCACTGCACATGTTTGTAACCTTGTCCTTGCATGGATGCTTTGTTATAGGGCTTGATTTTAGATAAATCTTCTTCGGAGCGAATTGTGAAAGCCGCTTCGGCGACGTCAGCACGAACGAGAATAACACCATGTTTAATCCAGACGAATCGATGTCCATTCTGTTTCGCAATCTCCTTTGTTTGACGAAACAACTTCTTGTTCTGCAGTGTTAGGTGCTCGTTGATGTATATTTTTTCGGGATTGCCACTAATTTGCAATTCTTCAGAAGTAATTCCCTTTTTAAGGCGAGCAGCTGCAATAAAGTTATCTCGTAGTATTTGGTTGGAAAGTTTAGCCACTATGTTTCTTGGCCGTGTGGATTTAGGGTTCATTAGAGGAACACGGTGAATCGTGATGACGTCACGTGGCGATAACGGTTGTTTGATCAAAGTAGATATATTTTCGATGATCGACATGAGATTTTCACCGCGCTTCTCAGGCAGATTGCTTAATTCAACATTGCAGTTACGGGACTTCTGTTCTGCGGCTTCTAGTTTTGCTTCTAGAGAAGCAATCCGTTGTTGAACTTCCAGGGGAGAAGAAACTTTTTCCTCGATCTTCGAAATGCGATAGGCAAATTCCTTCGACTTTTCTTCTAGACTATCATATTTGTCACTAATAAACTTCATTGATGACTTGACACTTTCGAAAGTAGATAAAAGTAAATTGAATTTTTCGTCCTGTTTTGCTATGCAGGTCTCGAGCATAAACTTTATACTTGCTTGGAAATCCTTGAGCTCGTCACGCCAGTCTGGATCTTTATTACTAGACATCCCTTGACGAAAAGTAACGTAAGGAGGAGGAGACTCCTTCTCTATTAAGGAACCATCTACACTCATTCCGCCAGATGGCTCATCGACTTCACTTATATTATCATAGGTGCTGTTTATTGTATTCATGTCTATGAGCACAAAGTTTAACTATATCACGATAACAAATGATCCGTAATTAGTCACACACGCACTTGTACGTACACTGAGTTAATTTTATTTACTAGTGAGGTTAAGCGACCGGTTAGGTCCGGGGCGCACGACGGAATGCAATAGCTTCTATCCTTCTCCTAAATCTGTATTCTTTAGAGTTTTGGATCAACATTAGAACCAAAACCAAGGACAAATGTAACGTTTTTATGCACATATTGATACACAATATGACTTACTAGCGAAACAAGCATTTAGGAGAGGTCATAGGAGTATACAGAATGTTAACTGTCTAGCTAGTGTCTTTGTTTTGAAAACAAGATGATATATATTTAGATCTAGGTATTGTTTGGTTCTAAGTATCTGGCATCATTAGAGGTTGACACCGTATTGAATAACTGTTTCATGTTTGCTAGAAAGACTATGCGTTTGAGGCAAAGCGTATATATACTGTAGGTACAGACGCCACGGGCACGCCGCAATCGCGGCGGTAAGACCCCTCTTTGAGGAGTGGCTGGATAGGCGTCACGGCGTCCTTACCTTCCGCATGACGCAGGTCCTCACCGGACACGGAAGTTTCGGGAGGTTCCTGTGTCTGATAAGGAGGGAAGAAACGCCTGGGTGTCACCAATGCGAGGATCGTCCGGAGGACACGGTGGAGCATACGGTGCAGGACTGCCCCGCTTGGGCAGGGCACCGCCGTGTCCTCACGACGGCGTTAGGCGGAGACCTCTCGCACCCGGCATTGGTCGAGGCCATGCTGCGGGGCGAGACGGAGTGGGAAGCGGTCGCCTCCTTCTGCGAAGCAGTCATGCTCGCGAAGGAGGAGGCGGGTCGCGCGAGGGAGAGAACATCGACTTCCCTCCACCCTAGCCGCAGTGGTAGACGCCCACGGCGTCGGACGTCGCAAGACGATCTCCGGCCACCGTAGGCGCGGGCATGCGGGCGGCGAGTAATGGGCGACTCGCAGCCCGACCATGGAACATGCCCGGGTCGACGGCGCGTTGTGTTCCACACGCGCCTCAAGGAGTGTCAGCATAATGACGGGGCCTGTAGAGGGCCAAAGCCTGCCGGGGTCGCGGGACTTACCCATTACCGTGACCCCGGTACGTAAAGGGCTCGTGAAGGACACCGTGGATTTTTGTCAGTACAAGTCTGACAGTCCCTCCCGCCCTGCCCTGGGTGAGAGGACTCATTTGATGATTTTACCACGCAAAAAAAAAAAGGTACAGACGCCAGCAGGTCAACGTACCCGAATCTGTAAAATTTTACGAACATTAACCTTCCACTATTGTGGGCTTAAGGGTTAAGGCTGAAAATAAATAAATCTATTAAAGAAATTTGACATATCGTGGTAGGTTAATGTGCTGGCGTCTGTACAATGACTACCCATAGACTGCCTTTTGCATCTTTCCAAAGAGATTAAATATAATTTAATGTCTTTGCATCTTTCCTAAATTGATTATGCAATGACGGTCGTCAATCATCGTCGGTTCAGTAAGTTTTATTTAGTTTTTTTACTTGGGTACCTTCGGGTACATTATGGTGAGGCATACAATTTTTTTCTGAGCGGCGTCATCGGCTGGCGTCCGAGGGCTAAAACCTGGCTAAAGTAGGATTTCTTTTCTGATACCCAAAATATACTTGATACTTTTTTTTTCTACATAATTTTACGTTCCTCTCTTTGTTAATTAAATCCGGGTCTGGGCGTTTGTGTATGTGAGTTTATATGTTCGTAAACGCACCCACGACACAGGAGAAAATCCTAGTGTGGGGCAACGTTTTAAAAAAATAATAATTAAAGGTTTAGCAGGTTTGTTCATGTTTAACTTCAAGAATAAATTAGTAGTTTTCATTCTAAGACTAAACCGTCCGTAGGTTTTAATTTTGAGGTTGCATTATTTATATGTTAATAAAACCGTCTCAAAGGGTAAAAGTTTTTTAATGACGTATGTACAATAAAACCGTATTAAGTTTAATTATTTACCAAGTTGATAACACATAATGAGCTCCTGCTGCGATTCCAGCCCAGGTCTCCGTCACAATTTGTTCAACGTATTCTGGAGGCACGAGGAATCCGTATTCGTAGCCGGGGAGTTCCAGGGTGTATGTTAGAGGGATGCCTACAGCCCTGGTCCAATCCCGGGAGGTACCCGTTGTGAAGTACAGGACGCTTGCGGCATTACCCACAATGTATGGGTCGGCTTTATCCAAAGCGACTTTATCAATAGCTGTTGCCATTTGGATACCGGCGAAGTGGAGGATCAGACCGTTTGGTGGTAAAGTTCCTGAAATGAATATATTAAAGAGATTTTAACATAGGTAACACATGTGTGATGTGTAGTAGCACAACTTTTCGACAAGTTACTGTAGGGCAAGACGATATAATAAGTCTAATTTTATTCAGTTAGTCGCACTAAACTTGAAGGGATACATTAGACTCCTTTTTTCTGGTATTTGCGCAAACGACAAAATTATAATATTTAGACGAAATTTTCTTACCGTTGTTACCCCAAGAGTACAGGAACATGTTTCCGAAGCTGTGCAGAGATATGTAGAGAGAAGTTCTCTCAATATTGGACAGCACGGCGCTTCTGATAATCCTAGTCTCTGGCTCTGAGAAAGCAGAGGGACCTTCGTAGATGAGGGCGCAAGGGTTACCACTGCCCGGACTCGTGCCAAAGAAGTGGTCAAAGTTGCGATTGCCGTCAACTCCAGGACATTCGTCGGAACCCTCGTGCGCCTTTGAGCGAGTTTTACGCCACATACGGTCCTGTGGATGGTTGAACATCAATAAATGCGTGAGAGATACATAATGAGTCTTTGATCATTTAAATGAACAATCTTATTGCAGTTTAGTACAGAAAACTTTGGCGCCAGAAAAAATAAACACACTGGAATTCTCGAGAAAGCAAAACTACCAGCGAACTAGGAGTTATGAGGAAAGTATACTGAGCTAATGTTGGAATTTTTATTCGAGTCATATTAATGAAAGCCCACTAATAAACTAAACTCTTAACAAATGAGTAGTAAGGGTATCAAGGAACAATAGTGTAACATTGACTATAGTCGTCTGTGGCATACTCATACAGGTCAATGGTCAAATGAGTAAAATGCATTACGAATACGTAATAGCCTTTTTCCTAAAATAACTTCTAATCTACAGTCTTCCATGAATACAAATGGAGCCTAAAAGGAAATGTAGTTAATAGGGTGCCCAATTATGTGTACGGAAGATGCTGATGTAGGCCATATAAGTCATAAGTACGAATGCCTATTTGTTGACGGTCACGCATCATCTATTAAGATGCGGTGTAGACTTACCTCCTCAATGGAGTATTCATAGCCGTCAGGATTAGCTAAAGGAATGATGATCCAGTCGATGCCATCAGCCAGGGCGCTGTACTTAGCTTCTTTGACTAGCTGTTCGATAATGTAGATAGCAACGGGAGTGGTGACCCATTCTCTGGCGTGAACCATGGCATCAATCACGATGACTGGCTTCCGAAGGTTCTCGAAACGGGTTGACGAGATCCTCACGTACTTGATTTGACGACCTTCATAGCTGAGACCTGCGTTGATCACGGTTACGGTTTCAGGGTACTCCGCTGCCAGTTCATCCAAATATTCGTTGATCTATAAGAAGACATACTTAAGTATTCATAAATCTCCAAAAAGTGTGATCCATATAAAATAAAAGAGTATTTCGTCTTAATTGGATAATACTGACTTCCTCGCTGTTGTAGTAAGTGTCCCAGGAAATCGACTTTCCGCTGCGTTTGGCTGCTGCTCTCTTTGATTGTATTCCAGCTTCTTCCGCACGCAGGATGCTGTTGATAAAAATATTTTATTTTGTAATCAGAAATAGCTTCGAATACTAATTGAACATTGCAATTGCAAACAATAGAGACCAAAAATCAAATCATACCACATTACGAATATTATTCGTAGTAGGTACCTTTGTAGTGTCGTATTAACTTTGGTATTTTTGCTGAACCAAACTACCAAAAAAGATGTTAAGCGTTGAAATTATAAAATTTATAGTTTTAGCTTACTCGGCGAGGTTGTCGGCGATCTTGGTGTATGCCATGTTCCTCTCGTCGAAGTACTGAAGCCATTGCTGCTTGTCTTCGGGAGACAACCTGACAACAGCTTCAAGTCTTCCCGACGAGCTCCTGGCAGCCGGTGTGGCAGATAAAATGTCTAGGCTTGCTTCTATCGCTCGGATTTGTTCGCCAAGACCCGACACGCGATATAACTGATGGCTGAAAATACAGAAGTTACGACTCAATTTATCTTTCTTGCTGCTAAGTATGTATTCATATTAGGCTCCTTATTCTAATAAAAGATAATTAATGTAAGAAGAGATCTAAATCTTGTGGATCAGTTTTAAGACTGGAATATTTTTTTAATATAAAAATATAGGTAAGGAAGGAACATCTAGTCATGCATATCAAATTAACGTAAATTGGTGTCAAGGTTGCTACAGAATGGGTTATTTTATTCCGGTGTTTCCAGATTAGAACCGTCACATCTTCAATGAAAAAAATGTTTAAAACCATTCAGTTGGAACGGAAGCTAAAAAAGTAAGAGCCAGTTGCAAGTTACAGTTAAAAAAAAACCGTATTGTTAGTGTCGGTAGAGTTTGTTCTTTGAACTTCAATTCGGGGTTCAAAGTCAAATGTTGTTTCAATAGAATTCATCATTAGAGACCAAACAACACGTACAATTAACAATAAAATACTGAAAAATGAGCACTTACCCTTCATATTTCTCGTGACCTCCTAGGACAGAGGAGGCCACGCACAGGAGTACACAGATCACCAGCCGAGTCATATTTTCAACTGCCATGGAGCCCACAGGGCGGTAAACTTATAGCCTTTGATTACAGATAATCCTTTGATAGTACTCACATTTTTATATCTAGAGAGCTCAAATTGTAAATATGGTTGTTGAATGCTTTCGTTGAATTGAATGGATATAGATAACAATTTTATCGTCAATGACTTTTATTATTAATGATCGAAGTCAATGACGAAGGGATCGGCAGGTATTTTCAGAGTAGCTCAGGAAAAGTATTTTTATACTAACACCAAGCGTTGCGAGGCGTTTGAATGAAATGCGTTTGAAGCTAGATACAGTCATACTATTCGGTTGCGTGTCCAGCTAGTCTGGCTTTACGCTTTTAGAATTTGACCATTTCTTTATATTTGTCATGTTTTGGTTTCCGCTCCGCCTTCCTAACCTTTATCGCTCGTGCCAGCGAGCGAAATACTCGTAGCTCTAGCAGCGCCCGCTTAAGCTGTCGTGTACCGAAGGAGAACCAAAGAGATCCTTTAGTTTAGTTGCATCGAATCTTAGTAAAAAAATTAGTCGTTTTATACTTAGACCAAAAAAATAAGTGTTCGCTCTTTTTAACCAAATGTCTGTATAATATTGAGCGAATTTTCGCAAGGATTTCACGAATGGGTGAAGTGATTTATGACAAAGTATTATATAATTCATGAAGGTTTTGTGTAAATTGACTGAGATATGATGATAATTGTTGAAGATCTCGGAAAAACGTGTTGAATGGTAGGTTTACTTTGCTACCAAGAAGCCAGGTGTGGTCACTTAAAACTAGAGATTTTTACTACAAATTCCTATATTTTTGGATTTTGGACTGGTAACTCTTGCTTACTATGTACGAGGTATGTTCCCTTCCCCTTGCTTGCTAAGAATGGATGATAAAATTTGGCATGCAGATAATTAATCACCTTGGCTAACACATAATTATGATATCGTTTATCTTGGTATTACCTTCCTGTGGTATTTTCAAGTACCACATGTATGAAGCTATGGGCAAAGCTTGTCCGGACCTATGGATCGTCTGGAGGATACCCTTGGGGGTTTCATGGGAACTTAAATTCGGGCCTGTGGCACTCCTAGAGTTATTATTGCAGTGCTTTTACCTGTTAATAATTTAAATGATTTCTCTTTAACAGCAGTTTTACCACTCATCCATCTGATAACATTCGAGAGGCCTTTGAATGGATGATATGATATCGGAATATACTATGATACAAGCAAAAAAGTACATCCAGTAAGCAACCAATAAGCACATTAAAATAATTTGTAAGCATACTGTGTTAAGAACAACACCTGAAAATGAATTAAATCCCCTAATTAATTTTGTATCAGTTGCGAAACTCCGTTTGGATAATCGTAATCTGACCTTTATATTATAATTTACAGCCTGATAGGTTTAGTTTTGTTGAAATTATCTTTACAACAGTAAAATTAGGTCGTAAAGATTGGTTGCTACTGCTTCGTATTAACCGATTTTCTAGAATGCTCTTTAACTGTTTTTAAATGAATATTATTTTTATAGGCATATTTAGAAACCCACAAAAGGGCGTTTAGTATCATTTCTCAGAAAATTGTCGTCCTTATGCCGATTGAAACTGCAAATACGGATGTTATTTTTTGTATTTTACATCAGTCAGGAAAGAAGGCCAGCTGTTGGGCACACACAATTGTTATTGCTAAATTAGCTGGAGGTCGTAGGTTGAGCACGCACCAAGATTAAACTCAAGCGAGAAAAGAATAGCTGAAACTGAAAACCCAAAACCACTCTGTATACCACCATGGATTTCAGATCGTGCGTTTACAAGCCGCGACAGAAACGCAGCAAGTTACGTTTTTAAAATTAGTCACTGAAAAATGTCCTTTGGGCGTGCACTTGTATACAAAGCTGGGTGTTAAATTGTTTGCGGTTTAAGACTAACAACTAAGGGCACGCTGAGGTTGCGGTATGCCCATAGTAAGGTACCATACCTAGGTAAGGTGCGGTCAGTACCGTACTTAGATAAGCCCCCCCTCTTTGAGGACTGGCTGCAGAGGCGCCACGGCGTTCTCACCTTCCACCTGACGAAGCGATTTCCGGCCACAGTAGGCGCGGGCTGACTCGCCGTCTGATCATGGACCGTGTCCGGGTCGACAGCGCGTCGTGTTTCCCGCGCGCCTCAAAGAGCTGTCAGCAATATGACGGGGACCCCCCTTAGACTGACAAAGCCTGCTGGGGTCGCGGGCCTGTCTCATCAGGTAACCGTGACCCTGGAACGAAAAGGGCTATTGAAGGATCACCGTGAATTTTAGTCAGTACAAGTCTGACAGTCCCTCCCGTCCCGCCCTGGGTGGGAGGACTTATTTGATGATTTTTTTCATTTGATAGTTTTGTCAGTCCCGAAACCCACATTTATGGTCATCTCTTGTCTACAGCCAAGGATTGGTACCCAAGAGCTGATTTTTCGTTTGTTTATGTCTAACTTCAAGATTAAATTAGTACCTATGTTTCATTCCAAACTGAAGTGTCCGTGGTTTCCAATGAAAAGGTTGTAGCAAATAAAATACTTTTTAATGATGGAATTATCTTTTATGGTATTAAGCTTACATATTTACCAATTTGATAACACATAACGAGCTCCTGCTTCGATACCAGCCCAGGTCTCCGTTACAATTTGATCAATGTATTTTGGAGGTACAAGGAACCCGTATTCGTAGCCAGGAAGCAACAGGGAGTATGATAGTGGGACGCCAACAGCCCTGCTCCAATCTCGGGAGGTACCTGTTGTGCGGTACAGAACCTGACCGGCGTTACCCACGACGTATCTGTCGGCTTCGTCCAAGGCGTGTTCATCGATAGCTGTTGCTATTTGGATACCGGCAAGGTGGAGAATCAGACCGTTTGGTGGTAAAGTTCCTGAAAAGAATACATTAAAAAGTTTTTTTGCATAACAGATGTATAGTAAAACAAACTCTGGACAAGCAACTAAGGTCAAGTCGATATACTTAGTCTTTTTCTTTAGTTTGTTACACATTCAACTTCTAAAGGTACTGATGCTCTTGTAACAGAACATGGAGGATTAGCCTTATTTTTATTTGTCGCACTGAACAACTAATAAACCCAAGCATAGTGTCAAACAAAAGCAGTGATAGCCGAGTGGTACGACCGTTGGACTGCCAAGTCAAAGGTTGCAGGTTCGAACCCCGGCACGCACCAATGTCTTTTAGAATTCATGTGCGTATTATAAATTAATTATCACTTGCTAAAAACGGTGAAGGAAAACATCGTGAGGAAACCAGCACACCTGAGAGATTTTTCAACGGTGTGTGAAGCCATGTCAGAGGCCTACGGGCGGTTTAAACTCTGACACCAGGTTGTTCATCAACCATACGATAAGAAGAAGAAGAAGTGTCAAACATCGCTAAGAACATTTTCATAATATTTCTAGTGAATGCTATAGTAATCGATGCTCCTCAAAAAATATTCTTCAAAAAGGTCTAGTCTTGGCGGCCGGCTCAGCAAAAAGTTCGAAGCTATACAATGCTTATTACAAGGTTATACTCCTAGGCACAGATTTAGTGATCCGCAATTTTACTTTTTTTGTGTATCCTCACGAGCGATAAAATTAGAAAAGCCAAATGATCCTTACCATTGTTACCCCAAGAGTACAGGAACATGTTTCCGAAGCTGTGCAGAGATATGTAGAGAGAAGTTCTCTCAATATTGGACAGCACAGCGCTTCTGATGATCCTTGTCTCTGGCTCTGAGAAGGCAGAGGGACCTTCGTAGTTGAGGGCGCAAGGGTTAGAACTGTCCGGACTCGTGCCAAATAAGTGGTCAAAGTTGCGATTGCCGTCAACTCCAGGACATTCGTCGGCACCTTCGTGCACCTTTGAGCGAGTTTTACGCCACAGACGGTCCTGTGGATGGTTGAACATCGATAAATGCTTCAGAGTAACACATAACGAGTCTTTAAAAATTTTGATGAACGATCTTGTTTCAGTTTAGTGCAGTAAAATAAACTCTTAACCAATGAGTAATAACGGTTATAAGAATAACAACGTGACATTGACCGTAGTCGTGTAGCATACACATTACCCACGCAGGTCAATTGTCAATTAAATAAAAACATTCGAAATACGTAATAGCCATTTTCTCAAAATAACTAATTCATCTACAGTCTACCATGAATACAAATGGAGCTCTAAAGGGAAATTTAGCAAATAGGGTGCCCAATTATGTGCACGGAAGACGCCGATGTAGGTTATATGTCATAGGCACGACTACCTACCTATTATGATAGTTTAGTAAAGTAGGTTACAGCAGTGTTGACTTACCTCCTCAATGGAGTATTCATAGCCGTCAGGATTGGCTAAAGGAATAATGATCCAGTCGATGCCATCAGCCAGGGCGCTATACTTAGCTTCTTTGACTAGCTGTTCGATAATGTAGATAGCAACGGGAGTGGTAACCCAATCTCTGGCGTGAATCAAGGCATCAATCACGATGACTGGCTTCCGAAGGTTCTCGAAACGAGTTGACGAGATCCTCACGTACTTGATTTGACGACCTTCGTAGCTGAGACCTGCATTGATCACGGTCACGGTTTCAGGGTACTCTGCTGCCAATTCATCCAAGTATTCGTTGATCTATAAGAAGACATAAGTATTCATAAAAATTGTGATCCGTAAAAAATTACAGAGTATTTCGTCTTAATAAGATAATACTGACTTCCTCGCTGTTGTAGTAAGTGTCCCAGGAAATCGACTTTCCTTTGCCTTTGGCTGCTGCTCTCTTTGATTGAATTTCAGCTTCTTCCGCACGAAGGATGCTGCAATAATAAACATTTTTTATTTTGCAATTGCAAAATAAAAAATGTTTATTATTGCTATTATATTATATATGTTTATTATTTCTAATTAGAAACATTGCAATTGAGAACAATAGGGCACAAAAACCGTACTAACAGTTGTATTTTCTCTAAAAGAAATTTCTAGCAAATAGATATACCTACTCAGTTAGTCATGTTAACGATTTGGACACTCCTTGGACATTAATAGTTTAAGCTTACTTGGCGAGGTTGTCGGCGATCTTGGTGTACGCCATGTTCCTCTCGCCGAAGTACTGAAGCCACTGTTGCTTCTCTTCGGGAGACAGCCTAACAACAGCTTCAAGTTTTCCTGACGAGCTCTTGGCAGCCGGTGTGGCAGACAAAATGTCTAGGCTTGCTTCTATCGCTTGGATCTGTTCGCCAAGACCTGACACGCGGTACAACTGATGGCTGAAAATAAAAGAGGAGAAGGAGTTATGATTCAACTGATTTTTGCTGCTTTTAAAATCATCAACATAAGTATATTAGAATCCTCATTCTTATAAACGATAATTTATGTAAGAAGATATCGAATGGCAGAAGAGTTGGAGGATCAGTTTCCTAAAATATTTATAAAAAATCTGGAATATTGTTTTGAAATTTAAATATAAAAGAACTGGTAAAGAAGGAATTATATAGACAGGCACATTGACGTAAATTGATATCAAGGTTGCAACAGCATGGGTTTTTTTATTCGGGTAATTCCAGCTATAACCGTGACTTTTGAAACAATTTAAAAAAGTTTAAAACCATTCAGTTGGAGCGGAAGGTAAAAAAGTTAGAGCAAGTTGTAAGTGTCATAAAGTTTCCAGTGAACTAGAACTCGGGGTTCAAAGTCAGGTGTTATTTCGATAGGTAGCTAACGACACGTATAAGTAACAATAAAATGGTGAAAAATTAGTAGGTACTTACCCTTCATATTTCTCATGACCTCCTAGGACAGAGGAGGCCACGCACAGGAGTACACAGATCACCAACAGAGTCATATTTTCAACTGCCAGGGAACCCACAGGGTGGTACACTTTTATATATTATGTGGATAATCCTTTAGTTATACCTAGAGGGTTCAAGTTGTAAACTTTATGGCTGGTGACTGCATTTGCTGATTTGAATGCATAAATGATAACAATTTAATTTTGTCGATGATGCCGTGGGGCGCCGGCTTAGAATTGCGTTCCCCCAAATCATCCCGTGGGTGTCGTAAGAGGCGACTAAGGGACAAACCGGAGGTCGGGCAGCAGCGTCCTCCGTGTACTGCACATCCTCACTGCGATCGCCAACCCGCCTGCCAAGCGTGGCGATTTAAGGCAAATTACCCCCTTATGAGTGAAAGCACAGAAACCAGGCCCCCAGTCCCCGGCAGCTCCGCTATCCCTGGCGCGGGTAGCAGTCAAGGTAACGGCGGAGCAGGGGGTGCGAAGAATCTCCGGAAGAGATCCGGCTACCCACCCCGACGACGACTGGCCCTGGTAACACACAACATACGCACAATGAGGACTGACGAAAAGATCTGCGAGCTGGAAGAGGAGCTGAGCAAATTACACTGGGACATTATAGGGTTATGCGAAGTCCGTAGAGAGGGGGAGGACACCGTAACCCTGCAGTCTGGTAACTTGCTCTACTACCGGGAGGGCGACCAACAGTCCCAAGGTGGTGTCGGGTTTCTCGTTCACAAGTCCCTCGTAAACAACATAATAACCATCGACAGTGTGTCGAGCAGGGTGGTATACCTAATACTCAGAATATCCAAAAGATATTCGCTGAAGGTCATTCAGGTATACGCACCGACCTCGTCACACTCCGATGATGAAGTGGAGACTATGTATGAGGACGTAAGTAGGGCCATACATAGTTCCAAAACCCACTTTACTGTTGTTATGGGGGACTTTAACGCAAAGTTGGGCAAGAAAAGCGGTGATGAGTTGAGAGTGGGGCAATTTGGATATGGGCAACGGAACCCTAGGGGGCAGAGGCTGGCCGACTTTCTGGAGAAAGAGGAACTCTTCATGATGAACTCTTTCTTCCAGAAGCCGCCTCACAGGAAATGGACCTGGTTGAGCCCCGATGGTTTCACGAGAAACGAGATAGACTTCTTCATGACCGACAAGAAACGGATATTCAGTGATGTCTCTGTGATCAACAGGGTAAAAACCGGTAGCGATCACCGAATCGTAAGAGGCTCACTGAATATCAATGTTAAACTTGAAAGGTCCAGCCTGATGAAGTCTACGCTCCGACCTACTCGGTCCCGCATTCAAAACCCCGAAAGCTTTCAACTCGGGCTCTCTAATCGCTTTGCTTGCCTTGAGAACTTAGTTTCAGTGGACGAGATCAACGACGGGCTAGTGGAAACTGTCCGCACGGTAGGGTCTAAGTTTTTTAGACCCTGCCGTAAAGATAGACCTCAGAAATTGACCGATCAAACCTTAAACCTCATGGCTGAACGACGCTTGCTACAGTTGCAGTCTTCCGATGACGCGAAGTCATATAGGCAGCTCAATAGACGTATATCTAAGTCCTTGCGACACGATCTGCGTCTCTTTAATACGAATCGTGTTAAAGAGACCATACAGCGAAACCAAGGCTCCAAAGTGTTCGCAAAGGACAAGTCTATTGGGCAAAGCCAGATGACAAAGCTGAAACGGGAGGATGGCAGCATAGCGTCGACCAAAGCAGAGGTTTTAGGCGAGATCGAGAGGTTCTATAGACAGTTATACACTTCGGTCGCAAAGCCCGTTGACAGCTTGGTAGGAGATCCAAGAGCCAAGCTGTCCCGACATTATACCGAAGATATCCCGGACATCAGTCTGTACGAGATTAGGATGGCCCTGAAGCAGCTTAAGAACAACAAGGCGCCGGGCGAGGACGGAATCACTTCGGAGCTTCTGAGAGCGGGTGGAACACCGGTACTTAAAGTCCTCCAGAAGCTCTTTAATTCCGTCCTGTCCGAGGGCAAAACGCCTGAAGCGTGGAGCAGGGGTGAGGTGGTGCTGTTCTTCAAAAAAGGTGATAACTGCCTATTGAAGAATTACAGACCCATCACGCTTCTGAGTCATGTTTATAAGCTGTTTTCAAGGGTTATCACGAACCGTCTCGAACACAGACTTGATGACTTCCAGCCTCCCGAACAAGCCGGTTTCCGAAGAGGCTATAGTACCATAGACCACATCCATACGCTGCGGCAAGTTATACAGAAGACCGAAGAGTATAACTTGCCATTATGCTTAGCGTTTGTGGACTATGAGAAAGCCTTTGATTCGGTGGAAACATGGGCGGTGCTTGAGTCACTCCAGCGATGCCGTATTGACTATCGGTACATCGAGGTATTGAAGTGTTTGTATAATAACGCCACCATGTCGGTCCGAGTACAGGAGCACAGCACGAAGGCGATTCCATTGAGAAGAGGCGTAAGACAGGGGGACGTTATCTCCCCGAAACTGTTTACTGCCGCAATGGAAGACGCCTTCAAGCTCCTGGAATGGCAAGGACTTGGCATCAACATCAACGGCGAATACATCACTCACCTTCGGTTTGCCGACGACATCGTAGTCATGGCAAAGTCGATGGAGGAACTCAGCATGATGCTCGATGGCCTCGACCGAGTTTCACAACGGGTGGGCTTGAAAATGAACATGGACAAGACAAAAATTATGTCAAATGCCAATGTTGTGCCCACCCCAGTCTCTGTTGGAAACTCGGTACTCGAAGTTGTTGACTCATATATCTACTTAGGACAAGTAGTCCAATTAGGTAGGTCCAACTTCGAGAAAGAGGTCAACCGCCGAATCCAACTCGGTTGGGCAGCGTTCGGGAAACTACGCAATGTCTTTTCGTCTGACATACCTCAGTGCCTCAAGACGAAAGTCTTTAACCAATGTGTGTTACCAGTGATAACTTACGGCACCGAAACGTGGTCTTTCACTATCGGCCTCATCTCAAAGCTCAAAGTCGCTCAACGAGCTATGGAGAGAGCTATGCTCGGTGTTTCTCTACGTGATCGAATCCGAAATGAGGAGATCCGTAGACGAACTAAAGTCACCGACATAGCCCACCGGATTAGCAAGCTGAAGTGGCAATGGGCAGGCCATATTGCTCGCAGAGCAGATGGCCGATGGGGTCGAAAAGTACTAGAGTGGAGACCACGGACTAGCAAGCGCAGCGTAGGACGTCCACCAACAAGATGGACAGACGACCTTATAAAGGTCGCCGGAAGACGCTGGATGCAGGTCGCTTCCAACCGGTATATGTGGAGATCTAAAGGGGAGGCCTATGTTCAGCAGTGGACGTCCTATGGCTGAGATGATGATGATGTAAGGTTTGGAAGAAATTTTCATTTATTATCAATAAAGTTTATTACATTCTCATTTATTTTTTCTAATAATGAATCTATCACTATTAATTTTCTGTATATTTATTTGGCCTGAGTTAATTCGGGCGACCAGGTACTATTATATACGAACGTACGTACATAAAACGAAGTACCCTGTCGCGATTGTCTGTCTGAACGCAATAAACACTTAATATAGGTATTTCACAAATATCTCATATTCGTGGTTTATGAGGAATGTTAAGGTGTAAGTACAATAATTCATTGCACCAAGATCACGCCTAGTTTCGATTTCATTTATTGTGTTGCCATTAATGCAGTTTTCAGGTGCAACAAGATTTTTTGGAGGAGGAGTTGAACTGATGCATCTGTGGTAATAAAACTACATTTCTATAATAAAAATGCTTTAATTTATTTTTAACAAAAACATCGACTTATCAATACTGTTTCTTTTACAACTTGCTATTAACTATTGTATTCATGTTACAAATAATCATACACACATCAACATAATCTAGGGATATTTTATATTTCATCAAATATCTAAAAATCTATGAAGAATTTTCTCATATACTAAATGGAAGAATGATAGGTTATTTTAAGGTGTACAGTAAAAAATAAAAAACATTTCGTGATTTTTTTGTTTTAAATAGAAATGTTAATTATTTTAATCGCCGTAGCAAATTAATATGGTAAAAAACTTCATTTCTTCTTATAAAGCTATTAATTTTAATGAAAATTTAAAAAATCTTATTAAATCTAATTATTAATAATCAGTTTTGCCACCTCTTACATTAATTACACATCAACATCGATTGTTCATGCTTAAAGTTAGATTGTCAATGTCTTGCTGCGGTATGAGGTCCCATGTTCTTTGCAAGTGGTCGTAAAGTTGTTGTTGTGTCGTCAAATTTGGCGGGAAATCTCTCAAAGCTTTTCGTTGTAACATGTCCCAGGCATGCTCGATAGGATTTAAGTCGGGTGACTGTGCAAGCCAATCCAAAACTTGAATATCGTGGTCTCGGAGAGCGGTCGACACCGGCCGCGCCGTATGGGAAGGAGTATTATCGTGCATGAGTAGAAATTTCTGGCCCATTTGAATTCTGTGTGGGTCAATAACAGGCTCTACTACCTCCTCGTGGTATTTTTGTGCAGTCATGCTACCTTGGATCCAAATGAGCTGGGTTCGTCCGCCAAGACCAATTCCTGCCCACACCATGATTGTCTCCTTGGTATGAGTGGACCTCCTGAGGGTGCCTTAGACGGCTAACTGTCCCTGGAGTTCTCCAAACGCGTGTTCTTCGTGATTCCAGATGAAACCCAAACCGGGACTCGTCGGTGAACAGCACCAAAGACCGTTGTTCGTCACTCCATGGTAAATGCTCCCGAGCCCACGAAAGCCGCCGACCGCGATTGCCACGTCGCTATGCTGGAACACGTAGCGGTCTTCGAGCATGAAGACCAACTTCATGCAACCTCCTTCGCACGGTTTGGTCGCTTACCAGCAGCTGGTGGTCCTCCTGGAGCCTTTGTACTAGTTGCATCGCTGTGATATTGGGTTGTCTTCTAGCAGTTATTTGGAAAAATCGATCCTGTCTCTGCGTAGTAACGCGATATCTACCCGTGTGCCATTCAGGTACATCCCCAATACTGCGATAACGTGACCACAACCTTGATATCACGTTTTGGCTGGTGTGTAGGGCCTCAGCAACGAAGCGTTGAATAGCACCATTTTATAGCATGACCACGGCTCGTAACATTTCATCTCGACTCAAATGACGACGTGATATGATTCCTAAAGCTCACACGACACGTTAAATTAAAAAAGAATACCAATCTAATCCCTGTTCATTAATTAATATTAATAAAACAATTTTAATTTTCCGTAACATAACGAATCACTAACAATTTTGCCACCGTATTTTGTTTTTTCTTTTTTTTTTTTATATTTATTCTTTAAATTTTGAAAATAGAATAAATCAGGTTTCAATCTGTATACAAACTTTTTATGAAAACTAAAAAGATTTTAAACTAAACAATCGTAAATAATTTACGATTAAGATATCCCTAGATTCTGTTGATGTGTGTATTTTATGTTTTGCTACACACTTCCAGTATATCCTCTTTAGAGTGCTTTTGAAACCTGAATGTCTCCATGCATAGATGATAGGATCACAGAGACTATTACATGCCCCTAACAAATAAAGAGGCCCTAAAGTTAATATTTCTAATGGAATACAGTCATAACCATTCTTCATAATATCACACTTCACATACATTATTACTGCTACATAATATGGGGCCCATGTGAATAGAAAACATAAAGTTACTATAAGGACAGTTTTCACTGCCTTCAATTTGCTTGGATGTGAAGTTGGCCTGCTTCTACAACATCCAAATCTTCTTCTTTCTCTACTAGCATCACTTGTTTGAGTTTCACTGTCAAACTTGCGCATTTCAACATTGTTCCCATTTTCAAATGATTCACATATAGATATAACGGTAGTTGAAGTTGACAAATCTTCGAGGAAGCCTTTATTTGTATAACCGCTCTCCTTAAACACTCTAATTTTGTTGACGGCTTTGACGGCGCTGCGTAGAATGAGTATGTATAGTATACAGACCATGATGATTACGGTGAGGACTATGATGGAGAGAACGAGGAGTAGGGCTGAGGGGAATACGGCGATGTACCAACATCTGTAGTCCGTGAACGTCCGCCCTGTCCACCCCATCGCTGGTAAAGTTGATATAAATATACCTGTGTGCATGGCAAGTGGAATAATTAGGATGGGGCTTTCTAGTCGTTTAATTTATTTCTAATTTTTTACGTAAAAATACGCTATCGTATATCGTTACAGAAAAAGGAAACAATCATTGTGAGCAACATGGAAACTTGCAAAAAAAAATATAGCCTCAATGTGCACATTTTTTATATTTATTTTTCTAGGTATGGCACTGAAAGTTACGGTGCGATTTACAGGGATTGGATGATATGAATAGGTAAAATAACAAAAACATGAATGTTAACTTACACAGTTATTAAGCAGCTGGGAATCCCAAGTGAAGTTTTGTTAGGTAACAATAAAAACAGATATTACTGTAATAAAGCTGGATTACATTATCACAAACATATAAAAACATAATATTATTTATAACAACAATAACGCTCTACCTTAAATTAGGTTCTAGAAAAGCAATTACAATAATTTTGTAGGATACAAAGTCATAGAATTGCACTATTAACTATGATTAGAAACATACAGAGAGCTTGTTCATTCAAAATGTCATGGATAAAACCATAAAGTCCCTTACTTTAAATATTTGGTTTCGCTACCTACTAATCCTACAGATATGGTTTAATATAAATACTCGGTAATAGTTCCTAACAGACTTTTGAAACCCCTTATGCCACCATGCATAGATCAAGGGGTTCAGTAAGCTGTTCAAAAAGGCTAGGGCTGCTAAGGGACCACCGAGTAAGGTCCTAATGTACATGCATTTCGGATTTATTAATTGATCCTCACAAAACACAAATGCTGTGACCGCAATGAAGAATGGCATCCAGGTAAATAGAAAACTGCCAGAAGTTAACATAACGATGGTGATTGCCCTCCATTTATTTGGTTCTTTCGGCTTACGTGTTATAGCGTTTATATTGCAAATTTTCTTCACCTGGTTTTGGAATCTTGATGTTTTAGGAGTAGGCATTGAGAGATTAGGACTGGAAGCTTGAGAGTCATCACTCGTATCAGTCCTTAATATCGACTCGCTGAGATTACCAATATTTTCGAAGTTATTAGCTGTCTCTGTTTGATCAAGATTGAGGTCATGGTTACTTTTAGATTTTGCCTTCATGGTTGGTTTTACTTTAATTTCTTCTGCGATCCCATAAAAATTGTTATTACAAGAGGCACTTTTAGTTAAAATTGGCGGTGAATTTCTTTCAGGAATCTCAATGGATTGAGTGCTAGGCGTTTTGCTCACTGTACCCCGAGAAATTCTTAATTTTGAGTCTTCGTTAGTTGTATGCGGTTTGACATTCTTGGATGTTTTGTTAAGAATGTTGACTGTTTTTAACGCTCTTACTAGTATAATTGAATACAGGATAAGGACTGCCATAATTGGAACAATACTAAGGATAGAATTAATAAGTATAAGGGGGCCAGGGAAGAGAGCGACGTAGTAACACGGAGTGAAGAGTAACTCTGTGTTAGTCCATCCTGTCGCTGGCATGAATCCAAGCGTTATACCTGGAATAATGGTTAAACACAAACATTTTATAATACACACTAATTATTGGGTTAAATACAAAAACATCCACTGCAGGCGTGCCGTTTATCATTTCAAACTGTCATTATTAGATAGACGTCGATTTTTCATTTGATAAAGCAAATAACATGGTTTTAGTTTAGAAAATTATTTTATTTAATTAAAATATAGAAGCTTGTCAACTTGTTGGACTATTAGCTCATTCAAAAGCATCAAAATATTATTTAACGTTAAGTAATTTTTAGTCTACAATAGCACAGATAAACACAAACCAGTTTAAAAATAGTTTCTCACCAATTATCCATATGCAGAGAATACCGATCCTGACGCGTGTAGTGTTGAAGTACCTCTGGTAGTACAGGCCGTGAAGAATATAAATATATCGATCGACGGCGATGAGACCCACGCTGAAGATGGACACCATCGCCGGACATACCAGCATGCCTGTTTATAAAAGTAAAATTTCACATGGAAGTTTTGTCATACACATTACGATAATTAGCGGAATGCAATGATTAAATAATAAACACATATCATTACCATAAAAACACTTGACAAAAAACCTCACCTTATCGTTAGTTCGTTCGTTACGTTCATACATAATAATACGGCTATTTGATTTTTTTTACTAGAAAAACCAGCCAGTGACATGTACACGACATTAAATAACCATATTCTATGTGCATTGTACAGTTAACATCAAAAGTAGATGATCAAATGAACGGAGTTAGCGTTAGAACTGTGTGGCGGAGAAGTGATTCAAAAGTATGTGAATGTAATTTACCAAACATTTACTATTAGTTCATCTACACAGTTCTGACGCGAACTCCGTTCATTAGTATTGAATTTCCGATTTTGATCATCTACTTTTGCTGTTGACTGTACTAAACACACATTAAATTAAAAATTATTAAAACAATCATGAATCAGCAATTCTACGCATGCCACATCACTTAAAACGAGTTTATAGTAGGTTTCATTAAAATAACAAATACATATTTGCTTTATTAATAGAGTTCGTTAAGAAAGAAAATATATCTATACGACAAGCTGCAGATAATCCTATAAGTACCTATAAGTAAGTATTTAAATAAAATTCGAACCGAATTTGAAAATACTCTTGTTTAATTTTGCAAAATATTTCCGTATATTATGTAAGTATATATTTATGTACATTTTTTTCCATATATATATTTGTACATTTTTCATATGTACATTTTTTTTCCATATATATATGTACATTTTATTGTTCCCTACATAAATGCATATTATAAATTTAGAAGAATAAAAAAATATTTTGGAAAGCACTTGTTCTAACTACAATCACAAGTAAATCGACGCTTAACAAATGCAAGATTGTGTTTAATGGTGACTTTGATAAAGTTGATCACAAAACAAGCGTGAGTCTTAACAACAACGCTTCTATTTTTTTATCATTATCTTCCAATAATGCTGTCGTCAATGTATTTGTAGTCAGAAACAAGGATCGTTAGTAAACAGTACCGTATTTCTGTAATATAGATTGGGGATACTTCAAGGAGCTTACTTTGGTCGTGTTCTGTTTACTCAATAGTGAGAGTAAGAGAGGTATGGTTGCGAAAAAACCAATTACATTCGATAAAAGGTGTGTTTTGTAAATTAGGCTTACCAATTTGAAAGATACACAAGGGGTTGGAACTCACAGAGTTCTCTACTGTGACCCCAAATATGAGGGAGAACCCGACGATGGTGTCAGCTAGGGAGACATTTCCTAGCAGAAGGTACGTGCTTTTTGGCTGTTGACCTGAAACGAGAGGGTGAGGGTTCTTTAGCATTTTAAAATCACGATTATTGGTAGTTAATAGATATTATTGGATACAATACAAAATGTCCAAGCATCAAAATGAAATTGAATAACTTTTCGGGTCTTTTAAATTGCCCATTGTTATTACACATTCAATAACAATACGACAACCCAGACTTTGTCATACAACAGTACTCGTACAAAGGTAAGTGTATGAACTGCTTGAGTTGATTTTTACCTAAAGGAAAACAGTCGTGTTTTGAAGCAGTTAATAATTGTGCAAGCTGGAGAAAAGGTTATAACATTTACCCGCCACTTCTAAAATCGTACGATTAATCGTACGATTAATTAACATTTTAACTCATCAAATTTGCCATTGACCTATTGATCTGTAGCTGCTGCTTTCATCTCCTGAGACTCGTTTGTTTACTTGATAGCTAAGATTGCTGAACCTTCACTATCGGTTGGCAATGTCAATATTGCAGAAACCTCATCTGTATGCACATCATGTCGTAATATTCGGTTATACAAAGCGTTTTGCCAATACTTTTATTGTGCCCACAGCTAAGGGTCTGAATATATATCCTGAGAGCTTGGAGTCTTGAAGTCAAGAGTGAATAGGTTACTTCTAGGCAAGCGTGCTTCAACGTCGACCAGACCTTCGCTTACCATCAGGTCGAGATAGTGGTCAAACGCGAACCTACCATTTAATAAATAAAAAAGAAAAAAGACTTCACGGACGATTGGGCTTGCAAATAAAATAATATTTAAAAAAATGTTATACGCATTATTTAAGTTTCAGCATTGAGTGATGGATATTGTATTTCTTTCAATTTACGATTCACCAAGAATTTCAGTATAAAAAAACATCTGGGCGTTATTTTAAAGTAATCTAAGTGAATATTCAAATTATGATCTTTTTGCTTTTGTTATTAGTATCCTTCATGGCACATGTCCGTCACGATTACTCCACGGTACATTCCTTTATGTTTTGTGTTCGTAGAATTGTGACTCATATTACATTGCCCAGTATTTGTTGTTGTCAATGCGCACAAATATATTTTGGATAAGGGATAGCGGTTGCTAGATCTTCTTAATTAAATCCATCTTTATTGTTTTCTAGAAAAACAGTTCTTATGGAGAGCTTAGCCTATTGTCGCGGGTATGTCTCAAGAGGTTATCGTGGGCCTGGAACGCAAAGGGCAATTGAAGGAACAGTTTCATTTTTAGACAGTCTGACAGACCCGTGCACTCCACCCAGAACGGAAGTACCCAAAAAAAGTATTTGATAACCGTTGCTTGGTCATAAAAATATAATATAAATAGTGAGATAAATAGACTGTTCCTAAACAGGTTTGGATAAAGTTAGATGTTTTGTGCAAATTGACGTCAAACAGAAAAAAAAAACAAGATTATGAATAACTATTAAATTAATTCAACGGGATATTATGTCAAAGTACAGACGCCAGTACATCAACCACAATCTATCAAATTTCTCAAATAGATTTTCTACCTTATGACAGTAGTGGATGGTTAATGTTTTATTGGTAAAATTTTACAGAGTAGGTTGACCTGCTGGCGTCTGTACGATGTGCGCATGAGTGACATTATAGATCTCAGATTGTGGCTTATGTAAAAAACGATTAGAGCAATATTAAAAACTTGCTTGCAGAAGTTATCAAGTTAGCAACAATATTACAAAGCGAACCAAAGTTTATGCATTCGTCGTGGCCAACCAAATTATGAAAGAGGTCGATATACCCGTTGTTGATGACAAACGTAGTGCTATATATACTGACATGACCATGAAGACTGTCTCGCTAAGTTAGGCTCGACTAAGGCAAAGATTAAGGCTCGATTAAGGCTCGACTAACGAGTTGGGAAAACTGTTATTTGGGATTTCCTAAGTTCGCAGTAGCATGCTGGATTCGCATCCAGCTCTATGACAATAAGTTCGCTTTCTATTCAATTTCACTGGCGAAATGTGAAATTGAGTCACGTTGGCGAAAACAGGAGTCACTCATCATTTGATAGATGTAGCTTACAAAGGTTGTAAGTGAACTAAATGATTAAATAGGCAAGGTTATTTAAACCTTAGCATCTAAATCAGAAGGACGCAAATTCCTTACCAATTAACAATATCATTCGATAGGTTTATTTGTATCTTACTTAACACTTCAGAACACTATATTTAGAAATAAAACCCAATGCTATTGAAGACAAATTCCATTCTAGGAATAAGCAATTTTTTTTTGGGACAAACCCACTACGCTATTCCCAAACTACTGCAAATCCTGAAAACCAGAATTAACAGTGGCAACCACCAGAAAAGCGCCGAGACAATGAAGCTCGACGTGTCCCGGAGAATGAATTAACCTGTCTTGGTTCATGCAACGAAATTAATCAGAAAATAATAGTGGAAGAGTAGGAAAAATATGTTTCCACTTCTTCCCTCCATGCAAGCAGGAGACAGAACAAGAAAAGGCCAATAGGCACAAAGGGACGTTAGGAATAAGCTATCGTGCCAGTGCCATTTTGTTGAGGTTATTATCCCAAATTCGTAGATCTGCGGTTAGTGATTTATCTTTAGAAGAAATTATGAAACCATGGTCTTGGTCAATTTATTACGAGTATGTAACTCAAATATCTACTTATTTATACTTCCGCTGTAAAACACGCTACATCTTACACGTTACAAGTAGGTATACATACATTATTACAACAGTCGGACTTTGCTATGGTGTGATGTGTAGCCTTGGCTACCCCTCACTCTGAATTACCAAATCTTAGAATACAGACCGCGTATGCGTACCTTAGGACTGAGCACGTGTGAAAGTGAGGATAATGATAGACCGATAGCGATGCTGTCACGGCGTCGTGCAAAACCCATCTCTATTCTTTGGTCGTAACATCAATCTTTGAAGTTGCAGTCATAACTTTCGCACATGTGCAAAATAATTGCAGAGTGTCAGTTCTTTGTGCACCATCTGTCTATTTGTCAACCGGTTCTGTATTTTTGTTATTCTTTTTGCTGCTATTTTTGGTTGTCAATTTGGTATGGACTATAAGTTGAAGCCGATAGTTCATGTAAAGTACTGCGAGGCCTTTGTTTAATTTTGTTGTCATATTGACATAGTCTAGTATTTAAAAATAACCGGTTAGAAATCGCGTATGTGCTTTTGACTTACATTAGCTCTACAGATTACAGATTGAGTATATTTCGAAATCTGATAGGTTTTTTGATATGACTATGAATGTGAATACGACACCTTTTCAACGTATGATATATTATGTTGAAAAGGTGCTGCGACAGGATGGTGATAATATTTATGAAATTAAAATCGTTAAATCTACCAATTTCTGTATAGAACAGTTGGTACTTACGTTATTTTTCATACATCTAACTACAATTTTTCCAAGTGACTTCGTGTAGAGAACAGTGTCCTCCCTCCGACCCACCCGCAGTGGTAGACGCCCACGGCGACGGACGTCGCCAGACGATCTCCGGCCACCGTAGGCGCGGGCATGCGGGCAGCGAGTAATGGGCGACTCGCTGCCCGACCATGGACCATGCCCGGGTCGACGGCGCGTTGTGTTCCACGCGCGCCTCAAGGAGTGTCAGCAAACTGACGGGGCCTGTAGAGGGCCAGAGCCTGCCGGGGTCGCGGGTCTTACCCATCACCGTAACCCCGGTACGTAAAGGGCTCGTGAAGGACACCGTGGATTTTAGTCAGTACAAGTCTGACAGTCCCTCCCGTCCCCTCCCCTGCCCTGGGTGGGAGGACTCATTTGATGATTTTACCACGCAAAAAAAAAAAAAAAAGGGACTTCGTGTGTGTGAGAAATGACAATAAGCAACGTAATTAGGTTAATTTGTTTACACACATTTTGTTTGGATGTAGTCATGATTTATTTTGAAGCAGCTACAGAACGTGGATAGGTACTATGTAAAAATGATATTTTTGAATGCCTCTCTCTTCTCTTCCTAAAAGTTTTAAAGTTATTTATATTACTGCCATGTTGAAATTAAGCAGGAAAAAAAACAGTTATTATGTGTTGAGTAACAATTTCTACTAGCGTGAACTTAATGTTACAAAATTGCAATTTCATTAATTCGTCGTGGTGAAATTATTTCAATTGCATCGCGGCAATAAGTCCAAACTTACACAAAATTGTTTGTTTTGGACCACATTGAACACTGCGAAAGCTGTAAGTTTATTTAGGGTAAATTATGCAAATCATTAAGTAAGTATGAGCATCGTAAATAATGAAGTGATGCATACCTTTTCTTAGAATCAGTCCGCTAGATATAACAACAGTTAAATTGCTTAAAATTATGAGTGTCCCGATAATGTAAGCCACTGACTTGTACACCATTAACTGTTCCCTCTCAATTGTCCGGTACGCTTCATACAAATCGAACAAATGTATCTGTGTCACTTCACTTTGGTTCACATTAGAAAGGTTCAAATTAAAGAAATCCATCACTTGGTCCAACGTCACATTTGTCTTAAAGTTTGAAATATTGGTCTCCATGATTCCGGGCTACCGCACCATTCGGATCGGTTTCACAAATAAAATAAATTTACGAAATATTGGCGGACACATGTAAATGCCGTCGGTCGACTGTGAAGAATGAAGCCAAACACTACGGTCACTGCGGCATCTTGGCGATGACACTGACTCTGGTCCATAGTTTTGTTTATTACAATGACTTGATTTACATGTTTTATGGTTCCTCATGAATTTTTCTGCCGTCACGCAATATTGGTAAATATCAAACATTATGCGGTCCTGATGCGGTAAAGCAATGATCAACTTTGGCGGCTGACAGGTGTGTTTATTTGTTATCGTTTTTGAATGTATCTAACTGGTTTTTTGATTCACTAGGTACATATCAACATTGTTCGAGTTGCGAATCAGGTTTTAGTTTCTTTAGTAGACGAGTAAATCTTCACATTAATGCGAATTTTCAGAGTAGCGTGTACGGAACTTTTTTTAACATGGTAAAATCATCAAATTAATGTGTCCTCCGACCCAGGGCAGCGGGAGGGACTGTCAGACTCTTAGTGACTAAAATCCACGGTGTCCTTCAATAGCCCTTTACGTACCGGGGTCACGGTAAATCATAAGTCCCGCGACCCCGTGTACGGAACCTACGTAAAAGCTTTAAATCTCAAGTTTCCGTAGTTTGCTCAGTAGGATTATGTTCGTAAGTGGCAGTTATTGCCAATTAGGTTCATTACGAGCGTTCAGTGCTTCGTTTTGAATACAAATTTGTCAATGAGGATGTTAACAAAGGCTAAGCATTTCAGATAGGTAGTTAATGAGGCCACTGAAAGCTTTAAAATTGTGCTGGGTTCTCTTAAAAGAAGTTAGTTGGGTAATGTCCGTGTTTACCAACGTAAATATTTGGAAAATAAGAAAGTATGCTATGGTAGGCAGATCAGTATAGTAGATAGTAGCAAAAAAATTTGGGATTGAAAACAATTGACTTGGTTGAATGGTCGACAGGCGCAGGTTGTCGCGAGTTCGATCCAAGCACGGAACAAATATTTGTATGACCTGCAGGTAGTTGTTCCGGGTCTGGGTGTTTGTGTGTGTGACTTTCTTCGTTTGTAAACAAACCCACGACACAGGAGAAATTCCTAGTGTGGGATTGCCCCACACCCCACGTTTCAATGAAAAACAAAAAAAATTCGCTGTGAAGAATAGGAATTTCTTGGGCTTGTCATGTTTACCTAGGACTGTAGGTGCATAGGTGTACAACGTAGGTACATATCCCTAATTCTTTGTTGCGGGAAACCGACCTTTTACCTAATTCAAGTAAAGATTTTTTTAAACTTTTTTTTTAGAGTCACTTGTATTTTTTGGGAAAGTGTTTGAAGCACCCTGAAAATATTTTTTTGATTCCATAAAAGATGCTTCAGACATTTCGAAACCTTTAGGTGTACCTACATATATGTACAAGTGTTCAGCGTGCCTGAAACACTTTCCGAAAAATTGCATTCAGCTCTTCGACCATTAGAAATAGTGACACGTATCTTTTTATGACCTAATAAAAATACCAACATTTGTAACAAGTGACCTAAGTTGTTATTTCCTATTGGCATAGAAATTGATAGAAAGATAATGATACACCTGTGTTCTTTGTGTTCAGGAATTGTTTTGATCATGAGGCTATTAGTGAAGAACGACAGCCATTAACTTCGACTGGATGGCGATTGCCGAACAATGGTCAGTTAAACCTCATATAGAACCTATTTATGTGTAAATAGTCACATGATTCTAATAATTATTAGTGTTGTGTCGTTCTCTTCAGTCTAACACTCATGTTTTCAATTCATTTCATGAAAGATTTATTTAGTTATTGATCTTTGTATCGCTTTCAAAAAGTAATAAATAACAGGTTTTAAAACACTATTAAACTATCAATCTTAGTTTGTAAGAATGGTAAGTACTCACCTACTTACTACAGCGGCTCGTATAGTGTGTAAGATTGTAAAGGAAAATCTACTGTTGCAGATTTACAGTCCTAGCCGCTCTAGGCCCCACACCATGTTCCCCTTTTATCAGCAACCATCATTATACTTTATTATTAATGAATTTACTGTAGTGGCCAAGCTGTGGCTGAAAGCTGCTACGCACATATAAATATAACATTTAAAATCGTTTTATTAAGATTTTTTTTATTTAAGAAATTTTTAAGATTTTTAACGTAAGTTAAGAAAAAAAGTAAGGTACGCGAGCCTTTATTATATATTAAGATACTTTGCATTTGAGTTATTTGACACGATTTGCCTAATTTAATATCTGGCCACCCTAGGCCCAGGCCTACTGGGCCTTAGGGGAAATCTGCCATTGAATTTGTAGTATATTAGAAACTACGAAACTGATAGTTAACGTAGATCAGAGAGTCTTTGGTGTGTGAAAGACGCAAAAGCTGTTCGTGCGAGCCGCAAACGCTGACCGGGCGAGCAAAACAAAAGAGTTATGTAGGTACTAACTTTTGCTTGGTATTTTTAAAATATACAAAAATATAGGTAATAATATTAACGTCTATTTAAAATGAATATCAATTTTTATTTTTTGTAGAATGGAACGTTAACAATACGTTCCATTGTAATTTTAAACTTAGAATCGCGTGGAACGAATCAGCAATTTTAAAATGTGTTAATTCTTTGAATAAATAAAATAAATTAGTAAGATTCCAATGCTATTTAATTTGTTAACGAGATATTCAGTCAAGTTTTCTACACACGAGTAAAATGATTTTTTCAGAATATACCATGACATTTCATCTCGTGGAACGAAACGTAATTCGTATTTATTCTGCTGTGAATAAAATTTTATTTTTTAGGTTTTGAATAATAACATAATTGTGTGATTTATAATACAACTATGTTCAATTTATCATTATTGAGACAGTTTTCCAGGTGCGTACAATTGGATTTGATTGCAATTGTAAACATAACCTATACGGCTCAATCTTTGTATCTCAATTTCCATTTTTTACTTCAAAATATCAATAATAAGTGTAATTTACAGGTTAGCAATATGTCCTATTATGAAAACACCAATTAACAGTAGAAGTATAGCTACAACAGCAGCAGTGCAGTTCAAAATTACAGATCAACTATGGTAAGTTAAGTACAACACAGATTTTCTTAAATGTTATAAATTCATCAAACTTGGATTTATTTCTGAATCAAAGATAAAAAAAATAGTAACTCTTACTTTTTTAAGTTAAATAAATATCACATTTGTTGAAAATAGAAGACAGGTTAAACATAATAATTTATAAAAAAAAAATATTTCGAATGTTGACAATAAAATATGTAACAATAAATTTACCTACTTCAACTTCTGTTCATTTTGTATTTCAGGGCAGAGCCAATGAAGAAAAAGAAAAAGATAGACCCTGCAATTGTAAAAGCTCGTGAAGATAGGCGTCGTAAGAAGTTGGAAAAACAGATCAGAAGATTGGAGAAGAATGCTCGCCAGTTGAAGCCTATTGATGAGCTGGAAGTACCTCTTGAATTGTTGGACAACTTTAAGTGAGTGGTATAACCTGTCATTTATTTATTTAAACTGCACAGAAAACTTGGTGTCTAAAGTAATTCACTAACACAAAATCTTATGGTTGTACTAGAAGCTGATTCCAAGATAGTCTGGAAATAGCTACACAGATCACGGTGAACAGTATGATTATAAAATGGGGAATTTTTATTGCCGACCATTTAAAAATAACATATGTACCTAAGATTGGTAAAAACAAAAATTGTTTTCATACAGCAAACGAAAGAGGCCGCAACCAAAGTTAACACCGGAGGTCATCGAGGCTCGTGCCCTCTTACAAAAGGACTGGACACGGTACAAGCGTGAGGAATACATAAAGTGTGTGGCACAGATTGACAGGATCATGGGAGCACAGCGGAGGGCACTTGAAAAGCTGTTGGAAGAGTCGGAGGACTTGTACAATGAAGCTATTATGGTGTGTAGTTTGAATTTATAGTATTTTTAAGTAGTTAATATATAGAGAGGTCAAACAATAGCTAAATGTCAAAGCAAAAAATTTTACATTGAATTTATAACAATGTTTCATGTGGTTATCATTGTTAATCAATATAGTAGCTGATGGACCCTACGGTTGTGCCAAACTTGTCACCATTTGGGCTGATTCAATTTAGATTACCATTGACACCTTAAAAAGAAGAAGTATTGAACAATTAAGACTATAATTTTTTAAATGATCTATTGTTTTGTGTCTCCTGATTGACCTTAATTTTGATAAATCAACATTGATACCTTTTTTATTCAGACACACAGTCTGACAACAGTTCCTTGTGCCAATAAACCAGAAATGGCTTGTATTGATACTCAAATTCGCTATCAACACTGCTTAATCAGTACTATTTAAATAAGAATGCAAATTAATGATATTTTGTGTCCGATTATTTATGCTTTAAATATCTAATATGTGACACACATGCTAAATTTAATGTTTTGAGCTCCATCCTACTGGGCCACTCATAAAAAAAAAAATGGTTTTAGTCAGTTTTTTTTAATAAGTGGCCTGCTACTTCACTTGTGAGACAATATTAGTGTTACACTGTCGCATTTGTTTTTATTGTTACATCTACTAAAATTGATTTTTGTAGATTTGCCTACTAACACTCCCAAACATTAAATAATCACAAGATGAATTGCAATAAAATTATTAAATAAAATTGTTATTCATATTAATTTATGATTTTGTAAAAGCAAAAATCAAAATGATTTTTGCTTTTACCTGGGGCTAATGATTCGCTTTTAATGATTAAATTGATATCCCTGATTCGGCACAAGTCATGCGTCACAATCGAACGAATATTTTGCCGTAATGTAAAATGTAGCGTGTCTAATTTCTTTTTATGCCCTCAGCCCGACTTGCAGTTGATTCCCTATGAAATCAACGGCCCCGTGGCGACGCCCCCGATCAAGAACTACGTATCACCGGATGGCGAATATATTGACGTATCTAAGAAGTGGGATAATTAGTATTTTCTGTACTCTAGGTAATATTATATTAGTGTAAAATAAAGTTGTTTATGTTTTAAATATTTTTTTTTTTCAAATGTACCTTTATTAAGAAAGGAACACAGCGCCATCTATGACGCAAATGAAGAATTAATATCAAAATCCTACATCGGTCATCATATTCAATTGCTCACTAGGCAACATTCAACATGGGGTGCTAAGACAGGAAACCTCCACGTGCGCCCGTGGACTGGAGTTCCCCCTCGGTTACGTCCGGGGGGAAGACCAGTTTTTCGGGCCGGTGCACCCTGGGATGCGGGCAAAAACTACGACATATAAAATATAAACTAGTCTATCGGTATAAAATGATGGAGATCCGTCCACAGGCTTTCTTTTACTGTACCTATAAAATACTCATGGAGTTACTCCGAACGGAGATGGAGGAGGGGCATATAAAATTCGACTCACTAAAAGTAGGTATAGGATCCACAGGTCGACCTAATGCAAGCATTGCTTTACCAAAACTCGTGTCACAATTGTAAAAAACACAGGCGTTTGTGTTTTCCCGCAATCAAGAATAGAAACAGGCTTAGTGCGTAAGATCTACACTGGCGTAACCGTGGATCGCCACACGCTACGTGTGTAAGGCCGCACACTTGTAGACTCGTAGTCCTCGGGCTTTTTTTTTTTTTTTTTTGCGTGGTAAAATCATCAAATGAGTCCTCCCACCCAGGGCAGGGCGGGAGGGACTGTCAGACTTGTACTGACTAAAATCCACGGTGTCCTTCACGAGCCCTTTACGTACCGGGGTCACGGTGATGGGTAAGACCCGCGACCCCGGCAGGCTCTGGCCCTCTACAGGCCCCGTCAGTTTGCTGACACTCCTTGAGGCGCGCGTGGAACACAACGCGCCGTCGACCCGGGCATGGTCCATGGTCGGGCAGCGAGTCGCCCATTACTCGCTGTTCGCATGCCCGCGCCTACGGTGGCCGGAGATCGTCTGGCGACGTCCGTCGCCGTGGGCGTCTACCACTGCGGGTGGGTCGGAGGGAGGACACTGTTCTCTCCCTCACGCGGCACGCCTCCTCCTTCGCGAGCATGACTGCTTCGCAGAAGGAGGCGACCGCTTCCCACTCCGTCTCGCCCCGCAGCATGGCCTCGACCAATGCCGGGCGCGAGAGGTCTCCGCCTATCGCCGTCGTGAGGACACGGCGGTGTAGTCCTCGGGCTTACGAAAAAATGCTAGGATAGTGCGGCTCGCACATCGTGTGGCTACGTTCACACGGCGATTATTTTCCCGTATACCGTATACGAGATTATCGAATAGAGTAGTGACAACAGAATATATATGAAAACTTAAAAATTGTTTACACGGCGTTCATACGGGAAAATCCCGTGTTCGAGAAATATATTTTACCGTATACCGTGCGAAGTTGTCACCGGAACGCCGCGTCTCGAAACGATTTTATCGAATACGATACGATTCATGTTGTCTCGTTCACACGACTCGCCCATTCGAGAATCGTACGCACTCGTCCTTGTGCGTTGCATCAGTCGGTTGTCAGAATCGAATGGTTGCCGTGTGAACGATTGCATCGTATACGGTTTTACCGTATACGTGAAAAAATCGAATCTAATGGTCGCCGTGTGAACGTGGCCTGTGCGTCGCCAGACCTTACAGCGGGCGCGCGCAGCAATTGTTCGGCCGCAGCCAAGGAATTAATGTGGATAAAGCTTTGGAATAACGAACGACGAAGTGTCTTGCTACTAAAACAAATGTATAGAAGTGAATGAAGGTATGATAAATACCTGGTATATTTAGTACATACATTTGTTTTTGTCGCAAAACAATACGTCGATCACGCAGCGCGAATTTTCGCTGTAACGAATATTCCGCCCGCGGATAGAAGGTTAAGCAGCAGATGATTTCTGTTCTATACGATTCATAATGTTCATAATATATAGCTTAATCACTATGACTGAAACCTTCTTCATCCATTCTCCGACGAACGACGAATAAAGTCGCCTATGGGTAAAATCGATTTTCATGCATGATCAGCTACTAAGACGTTGTACCCGGCCAATTTATTTGTCATCAAAGGTTTATCTTCATTTCCTTCCTATTTATTATAATGGCTCGCTAATTATTATGAGAATGAGAAAATCATAATATTGCCACTTATCACTTAGCAAGTAAAGGCAGTAACGATTTGAACTGCTTTTACGAAACGAAATCTTTGCTAGTGAACATAATCAGGTCGCGGGACTCTCTAATTACCGTGACCCCGGTACGTAAAGGGCTATTGAAGGACACCGGGGATTTTAGTCAGTAAGAGTCTGACAGTCCCTCCCGCTCTGCCCTGGATGGGAGGACTCATTTGATGATTTTACCACGATAAAAAGAAGTGACCATAATCACAGAGAAAACAGTCTTGAATTTTGAAATCATGTGTCTCTCCTTAGTTAAATGGAAATCCGCATAGGATCATGTTGAATCCGCATGATGGATCCTCAATTTTGCTCAGTCATTGAAAAATATAAAAATAGTAACTGCTACTCATCAAGGATCATTAATATTTAAATTCAACGCTTTTATGCTCGGAAATGTACAGACAGGGGGCTGTCTTAGAAAAAAAACCGGCCAAGTGCGAGTCGGACTCGCCTTTAAAGGGTTCCGTAGCAGCAAGTAACATTATATAAAAGTTGGTTGTAACTTTGAAAGATAAATTGCGGTTTACGATTTATGACGTATTAAAAAAAAATGTAAGTTGGTACGCACAATATTGAGTGATTTACCATGTTATTTTAATATCATGGACTTCTTATAGGTTTTCCTATAATCTATAAGGAGAAAACTAATTTCTGTATTTTTTTCAAAATTTTAGGTTCAGTAGTTTCGGAGATAAGAGGGGGGGGGAATGGTCAATTTTCGTCTATTTTCTTGAATAACTTGGAAACTATTTATTTTAAAATTACAAAAAAATACATTTAAGATCTTCTCAACAAGACCTTTCATTTGATATGCCACATGATGCAGTTTTCAGATTTTTTTTTTAAATTTTCCCCTTCCCCCCCAAAAATGACCCCCCATATACAGATTTCATCTGCTCACGTCACACCTCTGTGTTTGGGTCACAGGAATTGATATGTGCACCAAATTTCAACTTAATCGGTCTAATAGATTCGGAGATAATTGACTGTAAGCGACGGACGGACAGACACACGAGTGATCCTATAAGGGTTCCGTTTTTGTATTCAGATGTACGGAACCCTAAAAATGTAAGAGATTAAAGTCCTGCGTAACAATATGCATAACCGAACAATGTGTTCAAAAGAATGAAAATAAGATTAAATTCTCTGAGTTGAATAAGCAACCATTATTACCAAAACTGCAAAATACTCACCCTCTTATTATCTATAAAAGATAATAGCAAGAAAAATAAAGGTGTAAAAAAATTCTGATTCAGCGAATTCCGCATTGAATTTAAAATGCAATATCATTATTTTTATATTAGGTATATTTTACGAGATATAATGATGAGTACCATTATGATTGCCTTACGACCACGAAAGAGTTATTAAAAAGGTTTAATATTAAAAAGGATTGGTTGTGGTGGAATTTGGTTTCAAGGCTGCCCTCGACATATAAATTCCAAATACTTGTATTATCGATTTTTCTCGACATGGAATCCTAAGCAGCGCTTTTACCTGCTAGGGTGAACTTTTTAGCGTCATATATATTGATTTGCATAAGTGTATTCTGTGATATTTGCGTTAATCATGTGTTCAATGTTACAAACAACATAGTGATTGACGCACGCCCACAAGGTTCTTGTGGTGAAATAATGATGGGCAAATAAAATCAACTGTCTTTACGTAAACATCTTTTTTTATCGTGGTAAAATCATCAAATGATTCCTCCCACCCATGGCAGGGCAGGAGGGTCTGTCGGATTTGTACTCACTAAAATTCTCGGTGTCCTTCAATAGCCCTTAACGTTCCGGGGTCACGGTATTCGTTAATCCCAAGACCCCTGGCCCTCTAAGCAGGGCAGGGGGGCCCGTCATTGTGCTGGCACTCTTTGAGACGCGCGTGGTCCCGGGTATGGTCCATGGTCCTGGAATGCCCGCGCCTATTGTGGCCGGAGATCGTCTTGCAACACATGTAGCCGTGGGCGTCTACCAATGCGGCTGGGCTGTGAGGTGGACGCTGTCTCCTGCTGTGTGTGCCTCTGCTCCCTCACGCATCCCGCCTCCGCCTTCGTTAGCATGATTGCTTTGCAGAAGGAGGCGACCGCTTCCCACTCGTCCCGCTGCATGGCCTCGACTAATGCCGGGCGCGAGAGGTCGCCGCCTATCGCCGTTGTGAGGATACGGCGGTACTCTACCCAAGCAGGGCAGTCCTGCACCGTATGCTCCACCGTGTCCTAGCTTGGCGATTCTCGAGTGGTGACACCCAGGCGTATTTTCCTTCTTCATTCGACACAGGTACCCCCCGAAACTTCCGTGTCGGTGAGGACCTGCGTCAGGCGGTGGGTCAGGATGCCGTGACGCCTATCCAGCCACTCCTCAAAGAGGGGTATTACCGCCGCGATTGCGGTGTACCCGTTACGTAGACGTCTTGCGTTTGTTTTTCATATTTGTTATCCTTTTTGTGGGGAAATAGCTTGCGGTATTGGCATATTCCTATTGAAGATGTATTGAGAGATCAATCACCATGTAAGTATGTGTGTAAGTTATGTGGATATAATAGGGTATTTTACTGCATAAATAAATTAAAAATCTGTTAAGCCCGTAAGATAGAGTATCGAAAAAAATAAGCAAGTATTTTTTATTTGGAATATTGGCAAATATAAAACGCTTTGAAATTCGGGAGTGGGGGCTTGTGTCTTCATAACGCCTGTCAAATTATACCAACCAATGATATTTATAAGTAAAAAAGGTGATACCAACCGAGTGACGTTTTGTGATTTTTAGGAGCATTGTATCTTCGTCTATTTTGGTTTGCGTAACAAAAGAAAAAATACGAATCAATTTTTTTTTGATAATTTAGCTTTCGGACTAATTATATTTTTTTCAGTATAATAGCGTATTGTTTAAAGTTAATGACATTTTCAGTTTCTTTGCAAATTCAATTACTTAGGTATCCACCTCTGCCTAAACCTATATAAAGGTGTCTATTCATGAACGCATTTCATATAAGTATGTATTCAGTTTGCTGTTTGCCTGTATAATTTCATAAGGCGTTTGAGTAAAACATTATGCAAAAACAAAAATTATTTAAAACCCAGTTGTTTCTGCGATGTAATATTATTAAGTATAAATCGGACGGTTTTTGTGAAGAAATTATTGAAAAATTTTAAAGCACATTATAGAATTATACAGCTGCCAGACGCCATCCGCAATTATCGCGATAAAAATGATTGCACCGCGATTCTCATCAAAAGAGCGACGCTTTTTATTCCAGCGCCGGATGCCTACATCGTAATGAAAGACAAAACCTATGATTTCAGCAACTGATGTAGGATTTTCAACTTCAAAATTAAGAAAAATAAAGTCGAATATTCAGTAGTTAGCGTTGTATTTTGTGTCCTATCTGAATTAAGGGGAGTAGTGTCAACATTCAGGTGATTTTAAAAAGATACGCGTTCCACTTCCACTCCACCTGTAGTCTTTTCATGAAGTTTTAATAGCGGTTGGTACCCCTTTGAGGTTTGCCTCGGGTTTGAACGTGGTGAATTGAATGGTCCTAGTTTAGTAGGTCAAGTAGCGTCTATTGATGCTGAGAACTCGACACTAGGAGTCCTAGTTTCTTAAAGACATCTTCTAAGTGAGGCTTTCAAATCTTAGCGTGTGACCTCAAACGTTTCCCTGTTAGTTTCGCAGCAAAATATTTGGGACATTTTTTGCCTTTTTACCGATGGTCATATCAAATTCTATGTGAATGCCTCAAGGGGAATTAGAACCGTAAACGAACAATAAATTATTCCATTGCCATATCAAATTACCTACTACCTATTGCTGATCGAAAATTGAATAATAAGTACCCAGCCTTCATAACAATATTATATTTCCAGAATTCGCCCATAGGGAGAAGTTTTTCAGGATATTATTATTGGCAATGTGGTCAACCCACCCGAAACTTATATATAGGAACTTTCAATGAAATACATTACGCTGAAATATATTTCATATTCCCTTTTCTGTTCTACTGTTATATAAGCTTTATGGGTGTTTGTACTGTTTCTATTGGGAATCCAAGATGTACGTTAGATTGGATAATGTTCCTACATTCTGTCGTATTGAGTAGGTATATTGGCTTACGTTTAGGTACCTATACATTTGTAAAAAGAAGTAATAGTCGTAAGTAGGAGTTGTACGTCAACTCGTCCTTTATGTTAAGTTATGATAGTAGGCTATTTTACTCAAAAAAATGTATTATTAATCCGAAATATAGATTATTAAAAAATATTAGACCCGTATTTTTTCTTTTGGTACGTAAACCAAAAATTGACAAAGATACAATGCTTCTAAAAATGACAAAACGTTATAAGCTCCCACTCCCGAAATTGGAAGCGTTTTATATTTGTCAATATTCATTGATTAAAAAAAAAACATAAAAAAATACGTGTTCATTATTTTTCAATAGTCTAACTGACGGACTAAACAGATTTTCAATTTATTTATGAAAAAATTATCGTAACATTATGACGTCTAAATAGTAGGTAAGGTAGAGGTGTACGTCATGTGATATGAGGCCGTTATTAATCTGTGCCGTTACCATCAACCAGGCGCAAATTCAGACCTTGTTGGTCCATAATAGTTTATCAAAAAAAAAACTATTCATTGAAAATGTCTAAATCTTGTTAACAAAATTGATAATGGTGCTAAGCGGCAATAAAGTTATGTCGTGCATTTCCCAAAGCTATGCAAATAAATTAAACGTTGTTCACAGTTCACACAAACCCAGAATATAAATCAAAGCGAAGTGCGAAGATTTTCGTTTTCGATTAAACGAATAACTTTTGGCAAGCCACCGCGAATCCTCGTGAAAGCTTTGAAGCCGAGACATTTATTGGGTTACTATTAAAATACCCGCGAAATACTGTCGGCTTTGGCGCCATAATTCAGCCAGTATAAAGGCTGGAATGAAGTGGATTTACCTTGTATTTCTCTCAAGTAATAGATTGTTATCTACTTAGTTGTAGATTAAATTATCTTATTAGCATTAGTATCTATATTATCAGATAAGTAGCTTTTGTAATAGCTGGTATAAAATACATTCTTAGGTTAGGTATACTTGCAATCTGGCGTGGTCGCTGAACAGTCTAAATGGGTACCCACGTTCACGGTTGATTTTAGTCAAGAGTCTGATAGTCCCTTCCGCTGTACTCAGGGAAGCCTCATATAATGATTCTATCACAAAAAAAGGTGTAGGTAGGTAGTATCTGCAGGTAGTAGGAGCATTTTAATTTAAATTTTAAGCTTATATTCAATTTAAAAATGTACTTACAAATGAAATACAAATTGCAATGAATTTGTTAGGTTCATTACGTAGACCGTGTGTTTGATTAAAAACATCTTGTTCAGCAATATTCAAGAGTTCCAGTTAGCGGAAGTTCATCGCTCCGTAGTTTGACAGTTCTAAGTAAGCACTCAGTTTGGACGTGGTGTGCAAGAGGCGCTTCAACTAAATCTGCTTTACACTACATCCGTTCAACTTCTTAAGCCAACATATTATATTAGTTCAGTATGTTTGGTACGAGAAGAGAATGTTTTAATAACTTGCACGTGGTATAATTTTCAGGCAAATCCCCACATGAGACTCAGTATGTTTGATTTGGAAATTGTGCAGCAGAACATTACTGTTTACATATCTCGAGGGGACTAACTAACAGGCGCGCGTACCGTACTGCAGATTGTCACAAAGATACAATGCAATGTACTAGCGATCCACCCTGGTTTCGCTCAGGTGCGTTTTTTAAATTAAATATAGCCTTATGACACTCGAGAATAATTTAGCTTTATTTGGTGAAAGAATTTTCAAAATGTTTTTAGTCAACTCAGAGATTACTTCCTGCAAACAAACTCACAAACATACTAACTTTACCTGTTTTTAATATTATTAAATAAAGATGTGCTTATAGTTATTTTTTTTTATTTAACGAAAGGTTCGCGCTTGACCACTATCTCGCCTGAATGTAGGCGATGATGTTGTCGACGGTGAAGCACGCTTACCTAGAAGTAACCTATTCACTATTGACGCGAAGACCCCAAGGTATCAGGAAACACAGACCTGCCAGGATATTCCACTTCTTAGCTGTGCGCACAATAAAAGTATTGGCAAAAGGCTTTGTAGTTTCATTACATACTAGAGGACAGTTCACCGAGTAACGATGACGTATTGCTATATGAGGGGTAGGCGGAATCAAATTGTGTAGTTCCATCGCACAGTCTCCAAAGCTCTACGGCATTGGACAGATTGAACTAAATGTGGCTAGAAACATACCTATCGGTTAGATAGATAGCTATCCAGAGCAAACCAATTGAAGGAAAAGCTCTGTTTATTGCGTTCCCTTATTGCTGGTGGGATCATTTATTTGTCAGTCCATAATTACGCGGGATTATCTCGGCTCGCCATCAGCTCTCCACAGACGTGACGTGAAATTGAATTATTTCGATTCCGCTGCCGCTGGGGGCTGTCATTTATCAATTTATTCGTTTTTACGCTTTTATTTTCATATATTGAATTGATTCGAGCGTGTAAGTGGGATGCTTGGTCTTGATTTCGGGTTGCAAAAAACAATATCAGTCATCAAGGCTGTGTAGGTGTGAAACTCAACTATTTTCGTTCCGGTAACAAGGTTCTTTATACGTAGTTATTCAAATAAATTTTTGTTGTTGTCTGTCAATAGAATTTCCTTACAAAAAGTTGACAGTATCAATAGGCAATCATGGCCGGTCATTGGAAACAACCAAAAACGTTGTGGCCATTGTTATCGCTGAGAAGATATGGTAGGTATGTAAAAACTAATCGACCAAAATTAAAATATCATCTTAAATGATGAACTTTAAATCGTGACTTGTCTTTATAAAAACAGCAAAAGTAGTTAGTAATTTTAAAAGTGCATGTCGGAATACGGATAATCTGACTACAATGTCGGAATACGGACACCAGGACAATCATTGAATCAATGCCACAAACAAATCTTCGGGCCGTTTATTAACAGCATTGTTATAAAACGATCATTCAAAAAAGAACATAGGGTGACTGACACATATTTATCATCCTGGTAAACAGACAAACCTGGTAAATAGCAAGGGACTAGAATCAACAAAGCCTTGAGATAAACATCAGACACAGACGTCTAAATGGAGAAGCTTAATCGTCCTGAAAGATACAAGAAAACCGTAGAAAAGTTGTCTCTATTTTCGTTAAGAAATGAGTAGTAAATGATGAGGCATTTCTCAACGGAAGAATCTAGATGTTTTTGAGAAAAAGAACCGAAATACAACGTAAGAAGATCGTAGCTGCTCTGTACACCTTCATAGAAATGATTGAAAATATTATAAATCATCATAATCATCAAACTATAGTAGTGCACTGTTGGGCATAGGCCTCTCCAATCACATGTCGTTTCACTCGATCTACTCCAGCTAATCCAGCTGTTACTGGCCAGCTTATGAAGGTCGTCGCTCCATCTTGCTTGAGCGCGTCCCACCTTACGTTTGCCGATTCACGAATCTCCATTCGAGAAAACGTCTACCTACTGATATGTCCGGCCTATTGCCACTTTAGGTTGCTTATTCTGTAGACTATACATATCTCAAGTGAGATCTTAATTTAAAGTTTAACTACTATTGAAGTGTCATATCCAATTTGGTGAGGTGATCTGTACCACGGAATCTTCCTATTTCAGACACCTTTTTCTATTTAACATTGTAAAAGTTAACCAGTGCCTGTAATATCTTGATGTGGAGAAAAATGAAGATTTATGATTTATGATTATCGATCATTTTCGTTCTCTGTCGGTACACGTCATAACGAATTCGATCCTGCAGAGAAACGTCAAGCATAGCCCTTTCCATAGCTGAGTAGCTTTAGCCGTATCGTGATTGTCCACGTCTCGGCTCCGTAAATCATAACAGGTAGGACATACTCATCGAAGACTGTCTTTAGGCTCTGTGGAATAGGTGACGAGAAGACCCGACGAAGCTTACCAAACGCCCCCAACCCAGCTGAATTCTTTTATAAGCCTTTCTCTCGAAGTTGTCACACGTCACAATAATCAAGATTTTTCTCTTCGACGTTTCTTTACAATTTATTCATCTCGCTGGATTTTCTTCATTACCTCTGACCACCACAGTTTCTTAGTTGCGCATTTCAATAAATGGTTATTAAACAAAGCAACAAAATAAAAACAAAACAAGTGCTGCGCGCGGCAAAAAGCTTTTTCTAGTAACTGTAATAATTTTCGCTTGCTCATTTAGTGGTTTACTGATTGTTAGTTTTTGATTTGGTTCAATAAGTTAGGTTTGTTAACAGAAGCGCGGATGAAATTCAATTTATTATTACTAGCTGTTGCTAGCGGTCTCTCGCATTTAATTCGTCCTAAGGGATCTTACTAACGTGTTTATTTTGGTTCGTTCCATATTTTCCATTCTCATCCAAAACAATTATGTAGTAGAAGAAGATGGTTTCTTGAAAATTTTGTAACATTTTGCTAACATTCAGATTTTTTTTAATAAAAAAAAAACGCGTATTTAAATTACTTTTTCATATTTTCATAAAAAATATATTGTGTAAAAGTACGAGTACTACAAATGCCTTTAAACATTTATTTGCCATACATAATGCGAGTTTATTTGACAAGTTTGCATCGCTTTGTTTCGTCTGGTACCTTAAACTGGTCTTTAATAATTGGGTGTTGGTATTTACTAGTGGCCGATCTATCTCAATAAAACAAGAAGGTAAATCAGATAACGTGCCAGCGTGTATCCTTTAAAATTGATTATACTTACTACATTGATATACTTTAACAAAGATTTTATCAAAATATCTCTGTTGAAATAAGACTAATAAGATTAATAATATACATTGAGTTATCACTTTGAGAGGGAGCGCTGTAATCCACCACGCGGGCATGGATTTTTTGGCTATAGGACATGTCTTTTTCCTCCGATGTTTCCCTTCACGGTTTTGTGATAAGTAGAGATAAATTTCACAAAGAAATGCGGCTGTCTGGGTTCGAACCCCCGACTTACAACTCTTAAGTTGGGTCCGTTTTCACTGGGTCACCACTGTTTGAATAGGTACTACGTTAAGTAAGCCAATAAAGGCTAAGCACGCATAGCTAATTTTATTTCCATAACTTTAACGCAGGATTCTGCGAAATGAAAAATTTATGAAGCTGCACGCGCGAAAATAGTGCCAGTACACGGATTAAAAACCGCGCGGTGAAAATTCGTAGTGCAGAAATATTTTATATTAGGTACGTTCATTGCATTTCATGCCTCATTTTTCAGGTAAATAAATAAATTGTCCATACGTGTATTACGTACCTCACAATCATACGGAAGAACAATTTATTTCCTGAAACATAAGCTTAAAATAATGTTGAGACATTGACAACCTTGAAGGCATGCTTAGTAAGTGAATTTGACATCGAATAATACACAATAATGTAAAGTATGTAAATTTTGATTCAACGTTTTTATAAGTCAGTAGGACGGTGGGTGATGATGAAAATCTTTTGATGACTGAATTTGGGCTGATGCCTTTTGCAGTTTATTGACGGATTTTGCATTGCATTTATCTGTGGTTGAGCGATTGACTATGCGCTGTGTGTGCGCTAGTTTGATTCCCGCACAGAACAATATTTATATGATGTACAAGTAAGTACCGTATCGCATTATCGTTTACCACCATATAGGCGACATCGTGGTCAAACGCGAAAACATCATAACATAAATAAAAATAAAAAAACTAGTTGTTCCGGTCGTGATTGTTTGTGTATGTCAGTTTAAATGTTTATAAATACACGCCACGGTACAGAAAAAGTTCCTAGTTAGGGGCAATATAAAAAAAAATAACCTATTAAAACTCACTGTTAGATTTTAAACCTAGTCGAAAGCCGTTACAAAAATATTTAGGGATTCCTTTAGGTTGAGCTTCGAGTTTGTGAAAATGGGTAATGCCTAACTGGGAATCTCAAGCATCAAATACAATAGCTTGGTGTTTGAACTCGCAGAGGAGTATTTAATTATCTCGAAAGCTTCTGTTCTACCACTTTTTGTATGGTAGCGTAAAGTTTCTCGAAGCTAGTTAAATTGGAAATAGATATCACTGTCCAATATTTATTAACCGACTCAAAAAGAGAAGGAGATTCTCAATTCGTCGCAATCTTTTTTCCAACGTACCATTGTACAGAGTTCCAAGGATCTATTGACATTTCAGTGTCGTACACTGGTGGGCGGAGTTGGTAAACATTATGAATTGTATTGAAATAACAAGATAGAAATGTTAGTTCCGGATTTGGCCCAGCGCCAGAAGATCTACATAGTCCATGCTTAAGAAGATTACTCGTATAAGTAACGTGCGTAAGTAGTCAACTAGTCTGGGATTCTTTAAATTGAGGCTATTATGAGACAATGAAGGCTTTGATTCAATGGTTTGATATAATATTTTAGAACAGCTTTATCAATGGTTTTGAATTGTGATCCGATTTGTAAAAAAAATAGTTTTATTAGTTCCTAGCTGATATCTTCTCAAAGTTGGGCCAAAATATTTTTCTACTCTGCTTCCTCGTCTTTTATACAGAACTATCAAACACCATTTATTGACAAAGAGAACTATCTGGGCCTGTTGAGATGTAGGAGTACCGGTACCCATGGAGACTTGGTATTTATAACATCAATATTTTTTGTGCCGCAGAGGCCTGAGCTGACTATCTATTTTTAACAACGGATCTTTTTTTGTAAGAAAATATATTATTTATTTTGCTCAACCTCGAACAATGCTATGCGATGTGATTCATACTCGTAGCCAAATGCATGCTTTTTGTAACAGAATTTAGGCTAGCTTAGTTTTTCTATGGGTCGACTTTTTCTATGGGCGGCGAGTAATGGGCGACTCGCTGTCCGACCATGTACCATGCCCGGATTGACGGCGCGTTGTGTTCCACGCGCGCCTCAAGGAGGACCCGTCAGCATAATGACGGAGCCTCCCTGTAGAGGACCAAATGGATCGCGGGACTCACGAATTACCCCGGAATGTAAAGGGCTATTGAAGGACACCGTGGATTTTAGTCAGTACGAGTCTGACAGTGCCGCCTACTCTGCCCTGGGTGGGAGGACTCATTTGATAATTTTACCACGCTCAAAAAAAAGGTCAACTATATCAGTAACAATGACGGTCCCTTAGTGCGTTGCGCCGACTGACGCACCGCAGTTTTGTGCCATAATATGCGTTGACTTCTTACTAAGACGCGACGCAATGCATATTATTGCAAAAGGTTCATGATAGAGGCGCATAAAAAAAATGTGGAAACGTAATTATTCCAAAGTGCGCCTTATGGTAAAATAAACAATAACCGCTTCAAAGTGTCAGCGCGTTAATTTGCGCGCGTTAAATGTCGGTAGGGGTGGGGGAGGGAAAACTCACCCAGATTTCCACATTACAGCATCAAAGCTTCAGTACCCCGGTTTCTGCCGCAGTGCGCGGACGTGTACTTCGTGCCAGGTGTTTTCGTGTCCGCGAATGCGATGTCGAGTGAAATCGAGTGCTTATGTGCGTAAATAGAAGTGAGTGAGTGTTGCACTGGAATGTTCTTTGTTCATCAGGAGTGCACATCACGGGGTTTTAAAATGTAAGTAAAAGTGATTATGAACGGTAGTCGCGTTTTCGCGTTACTCTCATTACTATCTTTTCTGAAAACAAGAAAAAGAAAGTACTGTTTCTTTTTTATAAAAGTGATTTTTGTATAAAAATTGAAAAAAGGTGCTGCTAAAAAAATCTTTTAAGTCTTTACCGTCAGTCGGTCGTCTTAGGGGCGGATTTTACTTCTGTCTTTAAACAGTGTAGGCAAAATAGAAAAAAAAACATTGGTATTAAGTATCTAACAAGTAACCACTAAATTTAATTTCTACAAAGATACCTAACATTATAAATTCTGGTGAAAACAACAAGTTCGTGTCCGTTTAGATTGTATGAACAATAATTATAAATCACCAACAAAATTCACACATTGTCTCTTGTCCGTACTCGTATATCTTAATTAGACATATAAAGGACGATGGTGCGTAACAACCCTAGTTCTGCAGAGCTATTCTACAACGTTCACGACCTCATTTCGATAAAGTGAGCGCACAATTGAACTCATTTATAACGTAAATCAACGCAGATTCTGAACGAATTAATAAAGAAATTCTCTAAAGATCACGTTCGAAATTCGAACTCGGTGTTTCGTTGAGAATCCGATATAATTAAAAAAAAAAATCCTCTGACTTGGTCGAAGTGAGCCCATAATTTTTATAGAATAACACTATTTATCTAGGTTGTTGTGAAAAACACAGGAAATCGATAATCAAATCAAGTACTATACTTTTATTTATACTAGAAGTAGGTAATGTATGTATTTATTCACCCTCAAGCAAAAGGTCGATTGTTTGTAAAAAAAACAAATTCAATCGAACCGTTATCTTTATGATGTTTGAATAAATAACATAAGGCGTAATGCACCCTTAAAATAACAGTATTACAGGATGTTAAAAAACAGCTAGTAACTAATTACAATGAAATATTCTAAATATAAAAAATAATAATATACATGTAATATTTAGGTGATGGGAAATAATAAAGGCATGTTATTTTATTACTAGCTTCCGCCCGCGACTCCGTCCGCGCGGATGTCGGTCTTCGCGTGGATGGTTTATTTCTCCATTTTGAGTAACTCTGACAATGACATCTTATAAATATCTATTGGACCCAAATACGGTTAAGCCTATAATAATTAAGGAGATTCGCGGTTCTACAGAACAACGTCTATGAATAAAACTGAAAAATAAGATTTTTTTTTCTACGTATTTTTCCAGGATAAAAAGTATCCTATTTTATGCCCAGGATAATAAGGTATAAGTAATTATACCAAGTTTCATCGAAATCGAACCGTTAGTTTTCACGTGATGCCTGCATATACAGACAGACAGACAGACAGACAAAAATTTTTTTAATCACATATTTGGGTTTGATATGGATCCAGCAACACCCCCGCTATTTATTTTTTCAATATTTTCAATGTACAGAATTGACCCTTCTACAGATTTATTATATGTATAGATTATTTACATTAACTAATTATAATACCTAATACTTAATTAAGAATTTAATAATAAATTCGGCGATACGTGGCGCCTTGTAATAGGAAAGTTAGTGTTGTATTTCTTGGGAACATTTTATTTATATTTAGAGTACCCTATGTCCGTCTCTGTATATGAATTTTTTTTTTTTGCGTGGTAAAATCATCAAATGAGTCCTCCCACCCAGGGCAGTGCGGGAGGGACTGTCAGACTTGTACTGACTAAAATCCACGGTGTCCTTCACAAGCCCTTTACGTACCGGGGTTACGGTAATGGGTAAGTCCCGCGACCGTCTCTGTATATGATAATGTATAATTATACAAAATGTCAGGATGACTGGTTCAGTGGTTCAGGCGTGCAAAGTTAACAAACTTACTTTCACATTTTTACACGCAAGTTACCTTTTCATCTTTTTTAACCCTTTTCATCTCTCCTAATGTGCTATCGTATTAAGAATTTTTTTAACAATTTTAAAACATCAACTGGGTTCAGATTTCGTGCGTACCCGACAACGAGAAACACGAACGACTGGAGTTATTCTGAAACGATATTTTTTTTTTGTTTTTCTCTGATTCTTCCCTTGAAATCAAAATAACAATTTCCTATGAAATACGCATGTTAATAGCATTGTATATGTCCCAGCCACGTGTTAGGTTATTCTGGGAACTGTTCATTTATATACATTAGATACCTTTTATTGCGCAGAATACAAATACGTATTTACGCAATATCCTTTGAAATAATATTTGATCAAAGATAGGTAAGGATTTGCAGTGCATTTGTTAGCCATTTAAAGAGCAGAAGTGCATTCGTTATTAGGGTTCCGTACCCGAAGGGTAAAACGGGACCCTTTAACCGAGAATCAGCTTTCCGTCCGTCTGTCTGTCTGTCCATCTGTCACTAGGTTGTATCTCATGAACCGTGATAGTTAGACACTTTAAATTTTGATTTTTGAGATGATGTATTTCTGTTGCCATTGTAACAACAAATACTAATAATACACAGAATTAAAAAAAAAATGGGCCTCCGTACAACAAATGTGACTCTCTCGCTCGATATTGAAAACTGCAGCATGACGCTTGAAATAATCACAGAAAATTTACTTCACTTTAAAACTAAAATTATATAAGGAGTGCTCCCATACCAAAAAACTCCGTTTTTTGTAGATAATGTTACAGAACCCTGCGTGTACGAATCGCACTCGCTCTTGACCGGTATTCTAGTTTATAGATCTACACAGTTGATTTAGACTTTGTTTACCATGGACAGACACTAGATATTAATAGTCTATGAACCTTGACAATGTATTCGCATCTCTGAACACAATACATCTTCCGAGTTGGCACGCGTACATTGCTTGTTTAGTTACCTAGTTTATATTACTGCTCCCAACATAGCCGTCGTCGGACTGTGATCATAAAATGTTACCGAACTATTATGTTATTTACGTATCAGCTGATTAATTGTGCTCATTGATGTTGATAATATTATACAGTTGTAGAGTGGCATTGTATGGAGCTAGAGAGGTAGACTAGTGAATCGTACTCAGAAATCTAGGTAGTTCCATGTGGCGATTTAATACGCTATCGTGTCATAGAGTGCTTTATAAATATTTACTAGCTATGTACGAGTATCTCGCTTTATTCTCATGATAAAATTATAACCATGTTATGTCCAGTTAAGTGCTACTTCCAATAATACGTACCTGAATAAACCATTATGCTGGATAGGTAAGATAAATGTAAACTTTTTTAATTAGTTTACTTTGTTCCACTCCTGAGCAACGGCCTCCCCAATTTCTTCCACTTCTCAGGATGGTGTGCCGCTTCACGCGTATTTACAAAGAAGCCATCCAAAGCGTTCCGCCATCTTGCATCAACATGATTCATGTTTAATTTAGAATCAATTAATAATTACACCCTTTCATAATGTAAAACAGGCTTGTAAAACGTACCTAAATTGTAGGTGCATCATTCATATATAACAACCCACCCAAACAATAAGGTGTATACAATAAAGTACAGTGCCAAGTGAAGTTTCCTGTAATTTAAAAGAATGTTTTTAAACTAATTTACAAGTAAAAAGTTCTTATTTTTAAAAACATGTTTATGTAAATAACACGCTTCACAGCAACATCAAATGCCTATCATACTTGAAAATCTTTTAAAGAAGGGTGTGAAGAAAGGTTCGACGTTAATTTGAAAACTCAATTCAGTATTATGCCACGGTAAACTCGTTGCGGGAATTGGAACTGGAAAGGGAAAATTGTCTCGTTATTTTAGAAAATAATTCTATTTGCGAGAAAAGTCTCGTTTAGTACTTATCTTTCGTCAGTAGATCTGTCTTGGTATACGATTGCAATTAAAATAGGTTCAGTTTTATATGCCTTTTTACAACATGAGTAGACAATGTTTAATCATCAACATAAGGCCGAAAACTTCACTGTTAGGGCGCGTAACCATAAAGCTGGCAATGTCACTACAGAGCCATATTTCTTATGCCCATACTTTAACATTGCCAAATTAATTAAAACTTGTTAATATTTGACAATTATTTGCGACGTTGCCAGCTTTCAGAATACGCGCTCTTAAAAAAAGAACAACGAGAATATTTACTTTTGTAAAATAAAAATGTTATATTTTAGGTAATTATAATTAAACTGAAATATTAATAGTGAGACGCATGGGCGCTTCTGATGCCCATGTATCGTCGCACCTTATGAGTGATTTATTTATTATGAAATGAACAAACGAACATGTGTTTCAATACTAACCGTTTCAAAATTAATTTTAACTTTGTTATCTGTGGATAATGTAGTGGGCTGCAATATTGTTAATACTACTGATAAACCTTTAATGTTATATGTTAACACATTATATTGTAGCTGTTTATTGTCCCTTAATAAATAAAATAAAAAATAAAATGTGTCCAAAGCGTGCCTATAGTGGAAGTAAAAATCGATCTTACGACCATCATGTTTGTGTCGGATGTTCAGCAACGGGTTAGTGCATTTATAACAATAAATTTTAATCGTAGGCCGTTGATTAATAACGTCAAACGTGAGAGTGAGGCAGAGCAGTTAATCGAACATTCTTTTTTCAATAATGGAGTACACTCGGGGGATCCGAACACGCGAAAAATGTGTATTTATTTTACTACCCCGACTGTATCGCCTAGGAGTGGATAAAAAGACATTTTTCTCACAAAAATGTTATCAGTAATTTCGCTGGAAAACCATAGGTACATTTGAGTTGTATTTACAACGTTATGATATAACACCACATTTATCGCCTCGGAACTAAACAGCAGTATATAATGACAGTAACATTTCACCTGCCCGAATTGGAAGGAGGACGCACGGGCTCACGAGAAGTGGAAGGAGTGGAGGGAGGCCTTTGCCCAGGAGTGGGACAGAGCAGGCTATTGAAAAAAAAAACATTTCACCTGTTATGTTAATGATGGCGTTACGTTGTCTCAACATAAACAGATTACATAGTTAGCGTGCACAATAACATTCTCTGCGAGTACGAACAGAAATCATACGCACCAATAGATTGAACAATAAACAAAGGAACGTCGTGTTTGTCGAGTAAATAATATCTAAATGTACATAAATGTTTTCATTCAGGATTGAAATGTACATGCATACATACATAATCTCACGTTTTTTTTTTGCGACTACAAATAGAGAATGCCACCTGCTATGGCATACGTTGGCCTTGTCCACTTTCATACATCTCATGATAAATGCATGCCGGTTGCGAGTACTACGCACCTTTTTTTTTGGGCTGTGAAATCATCAAAAAACTCTATCCAGAAGCGAAAGGGACTGTCAGTCATAATTGAATGATATAAGACTGTAAAGCTGACTGGTCTAGCTGCTGTCACCATATTAGTAGAAATAATCAGCAGGAACGTCATTCAAGTCGCCCCCAAGGCTGTTTCAATTGATTAGTCGCCCGTTATACAAGAATGTTTTGATTACATGCCTACTGTAGTACGGAATGATAAGTAGTAAGTATCTGTACTATTTTATAATAATGTAGGAAAAAGTTAAAAATGAATCAACGAAGAACAGAATATCTAATACTTAGACTAGACATTAGATAACCTTGCTCAATGATTCTACTAAGTATAGGTAGAGCCTACCCAAAGTACACAATCCGTTAATCAAAGCCTTCGCAAGCACAATACATATTCATGGTCTTGAGATTTCGAGAAGGGCATTCTTGTTCATTCAACCAGAAACATTAACCTTCTTCAAGCCAAGTTCAAGTACAGTGCTTGATTGATAGTCAAAAACGAGTACCAGTTGATATGGCACACTCACATTATGTACAACTGCATACTAACAACATGGAGGTGTAAGAAGTTAGGAGTTACACTCCGTGCAACTACATAACACGCTTCTACAAATTATGTATCGGTATTTATTATTATCGTCGGATCGAGTCTGACCTCCATTGCCTGATGGTGAGCAATAATGACGTTGTTCACTATAAAGCACGCTTGCCTAGAAGTAACCTATTCACTCTTGATTTAAAGAGCACAAGGCCTTCCTTTTACGTTTTTGTATCTCTCCATTTCCGGCAGTGGTACGGGACTTTGTTAACTTCATAATCATCCAAGCAGAATTGGTAAATACCGAGCTCTACCTCGTTTCCAAACTGGACCCAAGGTATCCCCGGGGAACATCCCTGGGGGTGTCACGGGAACATGGATTCATCAGATATTCACAGTAATAAAAATGTACACACAAGTATATAGGAGAACAGTGTATAAGACGAGGACGCGAGGTATAATGGGGATATACACTCTTTAGGCATACTTAACACAACACTAACGTAGCGCAAGCGCCATCAGGACGTTATTTGTAAGCGGTCATTAACAAATGGGGCACCCGTGAGTGAATAACAAAGTGTGTGATTTCTCATCATACCTCGCGTCCCAGTCTTATACACTGTTCCCCTACTAAATTGGCGGGTATGCATTCTTTGCTTTATTACTACCTACTGCACACTTTTGATGCATTGTTGCTACGTTGTTCATAATAACACGAATGTCATGAGTCATTTTGTTTACGATTGACTTTCATTACACTATTTACATTCATTAATGATCGGCCACGTGTAACTCTTTGTGTTGTACTTTATACGTCACCGCTTGTTTGTTGCAATCAAAACAATGCACGATGCAAACTTGGCATTGAAAACTTGAAAGTAAATATAATATAGTACATGTATCCTATTGTCTAGTATGTTTTTATAGCAATAAGGTATTTATTTACTTGCAGAGTCGATATTATAATAATTTCTACGTGTTATCAGGATTAAATGAATAAGTGTGATTTTGAAACAGTCGTATTTATATATACAAAATTATTTTTAGTATATGCGAAACCTGAATATAGTTTGTTCAGAATCAGTAACTGATTCGATTCCAATAATTTTTGTTATATTTTTACCATGTTATATTTTTTTTTTCAAAAATATTTTAATTCAATTTTATTACCAGTTAATTACAAAACAATGACCGTACGGTTAGGTACCTATTGCCAAGCTATTATCACGAGTTTATAACATAGGAGACGCGGTTTACGCGGGTGTACCGCGAAATGAGCGTGTTTTTGAACGGACAACCAGGTAATATACAAACTTATAACCTTGTGATTTTTTATGATACGGTTTTAAAATTATGTACACAGATTCTTTACACAAAAATACTAGACAGGTGTATCGGGTTTCGCATAAACAAAAAATAATGTTGTATAAGTGTTTGCCTCGCTAAAGAAAGTAAAAAAATAATTGATAAGAAAGTCGTACTTGTTTTTTACGATTATACATATCATTGTGTGTACCTAACGGTTATCTTTCAGTAATGCGGCAAATTCAGTAGTAGTCAGTGATCCAAGTTCGCAAATGTCTTGCTGAAACGCCGAAATACGTCGCGTGACTTCAATGTTTTCAGTTCTTGAACAAGTTAAGCGGAATTAAATCGTGCACTCTTTACATTTTATTTATTTATAACTAGCTTCCGCCCGCGACTCCGTCCGCGCGGATGTCGGTCTTCGCGTGGATGGTTTATTTCTCCATTTTGAGTAACTCTGACAATGACATCTTATAAATATCTATTGGACCCAAATACGGCTAAGCCTATAATAATTTGTAGAGGGCCATAGCCTGACGGGGTCGCGGGACTTTCCCATTACCGTAACCCCGGTACGTAAAGGGCTAGTGAAGGACACCGTGGATTTTAGTCAGTACAAGTCTGACAGTCCCTCCCGTCCTGCCCTGGGTGGGAGGACTCATTTGATGATTTTACCACGATAAAAAAATAAAAATAAAAAAAAGCCTATAATTATTAAGGAGATCGCGGTTCTACAGCACAACGTCTATGAATAAAACTGAAAAATAAGATTTTTTTTTCTACGTATCTTTCCTGGATAAAAAGTATCCCATTTTATGCCCAGGATAATAAGGTATAATTATACCAAGTTTCATCGAAATCGAACCGTTAGTTTTCACGTGATGCCTGCATATACAGACAGACAGACAGACAAAAATTTTTTTAATCACATATTTGGGTTTAGTATCGATCCAGCAACACCCTCCGCTATTTATTTTTTCAATATTTTCAACGTACAGAATTGACCCTTCTACAGATTTATTATAGGTATGTATAGATAACAAATGAATTCTTTTTAGTGAAATCGTTTAAGATCTCCATTAGTAAGTAGCTCCGTGTTTCACAGACAGAATGTTTTACAACGCTGTATTATTCAGTTGTGATTCGTTTGCAGGATTTGGGGTTGTATAAATATTAGATAGCTAAGCCGTTTTTTCGTTGAGATTCACTTTCACCTCGGTCTGGTAAATTCATGACTTCAAAAGCGGATATTAATTATTACTATAGGACAGGCTGTTGGTCGAAATTCGACTTGTGAAAAGAAATTGTGGTTAAAAATCCATTTTCGACGACCATACATTTTGACAATCACCTTCTCTCATCTGTGTTGCCCTTATAACCGTGATAAAACACAAATTTGACAAATCTACTCAACACAACGTGATATTAAGTTATAAAATTATTGTTTGTTAAAAAATAGAGGACTTTAAATTTATTGTTTTTATTTCATTATTTAAGGTTCGAACAAATCATAGAATTAGCGAATATTAAAGAAGACAAACATTTCATGGAGATCAATTTAGATTTTCAGAAATACATTTCACTAAAGCGTCTGAAAGTTCTCGTGTAAAATATTTAGACACAGTGTTTGCATTACTACGGCGTTATTACGAAGTGTGGTGAAGCTGGAAACAGTAGTAGGTCGTAAGCTCTCACAGTATTTTCCTCTACTGGTGCTGAGTAATCAACATGGCTACCTGAATCCATTTGACCTCCACAAACATAAAATACATTAGGACTGCTCCTTTTTCTCGAGTCACCACGAACTAATTTCTTTTGGCATTCTCTCACGCCGAGCCTAAGGTTAACTACGGCCTAGACAGACATACTTGTGATGTCAATAATGATTAAGGTCAGACTTATTAAAGTATAAAGCCTTTGTCAAACAGACTGGCGTGACGAATGCGAAGCGAGGCGTTTTTATTTGTTACTTAAACGTATGGAATTGTTTGAATCCAGTCACATAGAAAAGCGAAAGCGATCCGATAGCGTTACAGAACTATCGGACTGACGTCTCGCTTCGGTTCGGTATCGCTTCGGAAACGCTTCGCTTTCGCCTTTTTGTTTGACAAAAGCATAAGTAAGTATAATTCAAGTGTGGCTGAGTTTTTTGGGAAAAGTATCTTTATTTGATAAGTTGATCAAGTTTTTTTTGGTAATTCACCATTTTTCGCTCATTTTTAGAAGTGACATGAGTATATAAACAAACTAGTAGTAGTAGTAGTCTCATTACAGTAGCATTTTATAAAACTTTAGTAGTGGCCATCTCGTTGTAAAAGATATTCGCTCCAATCTAATGTTACAATGAAAATGGTTTTAGCTACTCTATGGAGCAAAAACCATTTTCAATCTTATAATTAAAATCGTGTAATCATTTTTTTTCTTCTTCACTAAACAAAATGTTGTTTCAACTAAAAAACCCGAGGAAGGGGAAACTCCTTACTCTTCAAATGATTCTGATGAATAGCAATTAAGAAAACTCCAGAAAAATGAAAACACTGCACCCTCTAAAACAAAAAAACAAACGTTATATTTTAAAGACAAACACAAAACCTATAAATCCTCCCCCAGAACGGCTCGTCACCGCGGGGGTTGTAGACGACCACCCTCCAAACCTAAAAAAATATTATATATCTACATTCAATCTCAGATCATTAGCAAATGAAGCAAGAATAGCTGAATTGGAATATGCGATATCGCAAATTAATTGGGACATTATCGGCATAGCTGAAGCGAGAAGACTGGGTTATAAAATAGAAGACAGGGGAAGATATCTTCTTTATTACTATGGGGAAACAAAGGGAGAGAAAGGTGTTGGATTCCTGGTAAAGAAACAAAACAATACAGAAGTATATGATTTTATAGCGATATCCGAGAGAGCTGCTGTATTACAAGTAGGTATATATGGAAAGAAATTCTCTATAATCCAAGCATATGCACCTACGAAAAGAGCCACTACAGTTGAAATAGAAAACTTCTACGCCAATCTCGACAAAGCTATGAATAAATGCACAAAAAATATAATATTTCTGGGAGACATGAACGCAAAAATAGGATACCCCAAAGAAAATGAACAATTAGTAATGGGAAGGTATGGCTACGGAAAAAGGAACGATAGAGGAGAAACGTTCATACAATTCTGTCTTCAATACAACTTAAAAATCTCTAACACAATTTTCAAAAAATCTAATAAGCTTCGGTGGACCTGGAAAACACCTGACGGAAAATCGAAAAACGAAATTGACTTCATAGCTACAAACGTCACAAAAAGTATACAAAACGTAAATGTAATGAGCAAATTGCACCACCCTAGCGACCACAGAATGATTAGAATTACTTTAAATATAGAGGAAAATAAAAAATCCCGAGCTCACTACCGAGGCAAAGCATATACAGACAATGAAACTACGAATGAAGACCTGCCATCCTTGTCCAACTGCGAAAACGACAGCGTGCACCAATTTAACAAGAAAATTGAGACATTTTTACTAAAAGGCTACAAAAGACGAACTGAAGACACAACTGAGAAAAGAAATAAAGAAATTATAACAGAAGAAATAGAAACTCTGAAAAACAAAAAACACATGTTAAAAAACAAGAAAAACAAAACTAGGCAAGAAAAGAAAAGTCTGAGTAAACTATATAGAACAATACATAAAAAAATAAAACAAAACATTAAAAAGAGGAGACTCGATACAATCAGCAAGTTCATAGAAGAGACGGGTGGAATAAAAAAGGCTTATAAAAAGTTAGAAAGTACCAAGCATCTCATGACACAACTCCAGAATCCCTCGGGAATCATCGTCACTCATAGGAAAGACCTAATGACGATAGCTACACAGTTTTATAAGAGCCTCTACACGCGTGTAAATAAAAATCATGAGACACCAATGCCTAAAAATTATAAACCAGTTCAAGAAACAGTACCACCTTTCTTAGAAAGAGAGATAGAGCTATCTATAATAAAACTAAAAGCAGGAAAGAGCCCAGGACCTGACGGAGTGACAAACGAAATGATAAAAGCCGCGAAAGAGAAACTAATAAAACCAATCACTAAGCTCTTCAACTGTATTTTAAAAACAAAAGAACTACCGGAAACATGGACATGCTCGGAGATAGTTCTACTGTATAAAAAGGGAGACCCCAAACTGATATCTAATTACAGACCCATCAGTCTTATATCCTGCCTGTATAAAGTATTTGCATCGACCCTACTAAGACGGGTAACAACGAAGATTGACGAGAATCAGCCTGTAGAGCAAGCGGGTTTCATGAAAAATTTCTCTACCTATGACCACATACACACACTGAAAGTAATAATCGAACGGTTTATGGAATATGACCCTCCCCTTATACGTTGCTTTTATAGACTACTCGAAAGCCTTCGATTCAATTTCACATGACTCTATATGGCAGGCTTTAAACCAGCAAGGACTAGACCACGACTATATAGAACTTATTAAAGCTATTTACTTGAGAAGCACAACAAGAGTACGTCTAGACTCAAGAGGACCATCATTTCAAGTCGAGAGGGGGGTAAAGCAAGGCGATCCGCTCTCCCCAAAGCTTTTCATCGCAGTCTTAGAATCCATATTCCGAAACCTCGATTGGAGTGATGTGGGAATAAAAATCAATGGCAAGTACCTCTCACACCTCAGGTTTGCGGATGACATAGTACTGCTGTCGGAAGACCCGCGCGAACTTAACGACATGATAGAGTCCCTTAGCCATCACAGTGAGACCGTTGGGTTACAGATCAACTGGGACAAAACGAAAATAATGACTAATCGTGAAGAAATACCTATATCCATACAGTCTCAAATTATAGAATATGTCGCAGATTATACTTACCTCGGACATCTAATCTCACTAAAATCCTGTACAGAAAAAGAAATCGATCGAAGAGTAAAGAAAACGTGGAGTAAATACTGGGCTATGAAGGAAATTTTCAAAGGCCCCATACCCACAAAACTGAAAACGAAAGCGATGAACATCTGCCTAACGCCGGTTCTTACCTACGCATGCCAGACATGGTCCCTCAAAAAATCACTTTTAAATAAAATAAGAACCTGTCAAAGAGGACTAGAACGGAGTTACATGAACATCAAATTGAAAGATAGAGTCAAAAGTTCACTGATAAGGAAAAGAACAAAGGCGAAAGATGCAGTAAAACAGGCCCTGACACTAAAATGGAAATGGTCTGGTCATATTCAGAGAGCTACGGATCAAAGATGGTCACAAATAATCACAAATTGGTACCCAATATATAAAAAACGAAGGAAGGGTAGACCATTTAAAAGATGGAGTGACGACATCGTAGAAATAGCTGGAAACTTATGGTCCAGACGGGCAAATGATAGAGCCACCTGGAAGGGTTTGGAGGAGGCTTTCACCGCAAAAGGCGGCCCTTACACCTAACAATACTAACCGTATTTAAAAACAAAACTAACATTACTAACAAATAAATAAATAAGCATACATAATAGTAGATAAGAAATACATAAATGTAAGGGATTAAATAAAGCTAATATATATAATATATATATAATCATTTTTTTTTTGTTTGCGTGGTAAAATCATCAAATGAGTCCTCCCACCCAGGGCAGGGCGGGAGGGACTGTCAGACTTGTACTGACTAAAATCCACGGTGTCCTTCACGAGCCCTTTACGTACCGGGGTCACGGTAATGGGTAAGTCCCGCGACCCCGGAAATCGTGTAATCATGCAGTAATTATATAAAGTTAAATGAGCCACAAGAGTTGCAACGTTAAAGAAAATTGCTAGAATTTTTGGGATGATCCGTTTTATGAACGTAGCTAATAGCTATGTAGTAAAAATTAAATGCATCGTAAACTTGTTTTTATCTGTTTCATAAAACTTGTTAACTTGTTACACGTGTAAGACAAGGCTGTAAGAGTATATTATAATAATATAAAATCTACTTAGGTACTGGTAGGTATCGTTAATCATTCGTTTTATTTTACGAGCTATTTACAAAGTTGTTCAGAACATCAGTTCGGTCATTGCACTCAGTTTATTGTTGCAGTTCATACACGTGTTGCAGTCATTTATAAATATTATTGCTGGCTTTACCTTGACTGTGGCAGTAAATGAATGCCAATTTAGAATTCATCTTCATAACTGTCGCTATTTTCTACGGAAAATAGCTTTTTGACGCTAACGAAGGCCAATAGGTATATTTCAAGGTTGTTAATTACCGTGACCCCGGAACGTAAATGGCTATTGAAGGACACCGTGGATTTTAGTCAGTACAAGTCTGACGGTCCCTCCTGCCCTGGCCTGGGTGGGAGGACCCATTTGATGATTTTACCACGATAACAAAATACCATTTTAATTTCAAGCCAAACCAAAAATAAAATTATCTGCATTGCGCTGTCTGTGTCGTGGTGGTTTAAGAAGTATGTTGTAGTTTACGATAGCGCTTCATTTTAGAGTACTGCCGACAAGAGTCACATTCCGGACTTTTAGATGACTGTTTATAATTCGGGCTATGTACCAGACAATCTGGGTGTCACCACTGCGAGGATCGTCCGGAGGACACGGTGGAGCATACGGTGCAGGACTGCCCCCCGCTTGGGCAGAGCACCGCCGTGTCGTCACGACGGCGATAGGCGGAGACCTCTCGCGCCCGGCATTGGTCGAGGCCATGCTGCGGGGCGAGACGGAGTGGGAAGCGGTCGCCTCCTTCTGCGAAGCAGTCATGCTCGTGAAGGAGGAGGCGTGCCGCCTGAGGGAGAGGACAGCGTCCTCCCTCCACCCCAGCCGCAGTGGTAGACGCCCACGGCGTCGGACGTCACAGGACGATCTCCGGCCACCGTAGGCGCGGGCATGCGGGCAGCGAGTAATGGGCGACTTGCTGTCCGCCATGGACCATGCCCGGGTCGACGGCGCGTTGTGTTCCACGCGCGCCTCAAAGAGTGTCAGCATGTTGACGGGGCCTGTAGAGGGCCAAAGCCTGCTGGGGTCGCGGGACCAAGGGATTACCGTGACCCCGGTACGTAAAGGGCTAGTGAAGGACACCGTGGATTTTAGTCAGTACAAGTCTGACAGTCCCTCCCGCCCTGCCCTGGGTGGGAGGACTCATTTGATGATTTTACCACGCAAAAAAAAAAAAATGTACCAGACAATATTTAAACGTGACTACATAGTGAGATCTTATTCTGTTAAAGGTTCGGTCACACACAGCGACGAATCGCCGCGAGTGCATTCGCTGTTAGTTAAACGGAACATGCTCAATTGAAAACGCGGTGACTATTCGCTACGAATAGCCTGTGACGTATAGCGAATACTCGCGCCGACTAGGCATCCGAAGCGATTGGTCGCTGTGTGTAGCCCAAGCTTAAGTGTAGGTAGCTACTACTAAGCAACCATTATTAGGTAGGTACTCCAAAAAAAGGGCTGGTAAACATAATATACATAAAATACGTTACCTAGTGTCAAACTCTGTTTACCTAGGGTAGAAGATTATGTGTTTAGCTACGTAAACATCCTACCGTGATTATGTAATAATGTTTATTTGAACATTGGGGAGGAAAATGTGTTTTCCATTATTCAACGAGACATTATTATAATGAGACAAGTTTGTGTAAACATGATGACCGTTATAACAATGTTTTTATGTTGAGGTGTTTCATGAATAAATTAGAATAAAAAAGGAACATTTATTTCGCCACCTGCTAGATTGTAATATGTTGTTACACTTTTCCTTCTTTTAACAGTGCTCAATACACTGTTTGTTCATTAGTAGATATGGTTTAAGAAGCCTTTCTGAATATGGTTGAAATATGACAGTTGTCTTTGACAGCTTAAAAAGACCTGCATTCTCTAGAAACACAACTTTGTTACAGCGCGCCTGCTGAGTTCGCGCCACGCAGAGACTAAAGTTTGCTATTCACTAAGCTACTGACAGCGACAACTAGCACTAAAGCCATTGTCAAACAGATAGGCGTCGCAAATACGAAGCGTGACGTTTTTATTTATAATGTATAGAATTGTTTGATTCCAAACACATAGCGATAGTCGCGAAAGCGATCCGATAGCGTGACTGAACCGCTGCGAAGACGTGGCGAAGGCGTATTTGCTCTGTTTGACGTCGTTCGTAATAAGCCAGCTAATACAACTGCCACGCCGAGGTTCGCTGCACCCACTTTGACGTCTCGTTTCGGTTCATTATCGCTTCGGACTTGGTCCGGTTCGCTATCGCCTGTCTGTTTGACAAAGACTTAATGCTTTACCGCTCGTGCTGCACGATCGGAAGATTGAGATCTAGAGATCATTTGCCGAGTACATTGTAGAGTCCAGCGATGAGATTTTTTATACAAATACTCTTTGTAGACATTAAGCCATCTCATGATGTATTTTTTTTTTTGCCGCTGTGCTGGACTCCTATTTCCACGTGCAAGGTTTAAAGGAACCTTACCAAATCGAACCTCGTTGTGCCCAAGATTTGTTTGTGCCACACGTTTCCGGACGATTTTAGGAATTACATACATTTCCTAGGAATTGTATTCAATGACGTATTACATACATTTCCGTTAACATATACATAGTATTCGCCAGACGATCTCCGGCCACCGTAGGCGTGGGCATGCGGGCAGCGAGTAATGGGCAACTCGCTGTCCGACCATGGACCATGCCCGGGTCGACGGTGCGTTATGTTCCACGCGTGCCTCAAAGAGTGTCAGCAAAGTGACGGTGCCCCCCTTTAGAGGGCCAAAGCCTGCCGGGGTCGCGGGACTGTACGAATTACCGTGACCCCGGAACGTAAAGGGCTATTGAAGGACACCGTGGATTTAAGTCAGTACGAGTCTGACAGTCCCTCCCGCTCTGCCCTGGGCGGGAGGACTCATTTGATGATTTTACCACGATGAAAAAAAAAACATATATACATAGTATATGCACAAAATTCAATCTCTTTTACAGCAGTTATTTAACATTCGTCGCAGGCTAAACTCCAGCACTCGCAGTAGCAGTTAATTTTCAGAAAACTGTAGCTTGTATGAATGAACACAACTCCTCTGGGACCACAGTGTTCAGAATATCACAAACTTTATACTGTGAATTTAACAGCAGTGAGCCGGGACCCACTACAGAGTTCACTCACATCAGTACAATCTGTAATAGATCGGTACTTACTTCAAAACCGTATAATTATTTGGAATATACACCTACTATGCTCGAAATGTTTGACTGTAACCGACAATTAACCAAATTATCATGCATTATGGCGTTGTTTTAGCTTTACTGAAGGTATTCCCAAAACCAAAAAAATTACCATATATTAAGGTAAACTACAAACTCGCATGCGTAGAGGTATAAACTTTATTGCCCAACGTACTTAAGTTATGATACTCGTAATATATCGTATAAGATGAGATCGGACCGAAGCCTTCAGGCGTCTGAATCATTATCTCCCTAGTCTTTTCCCAACTATATTGGGGTCGGCTTCCAGTTGAACCAGATGCAGTTGAATATCAGTATTTTACATGGAGCGACTGTCTATCGGACCTTCACAACCAAGTAACTGGGTACCACGATACCCCATGGTAAGACTGGTTGTCAGACTTTCAGAGCTTTTGACTAATAGTAACGACTGTCAAAAGTCTACAAATGACAGCCGAGACTAACAGCTTTACGTGCACGGTGGAAACTCGCTATGATAGATGGTCACTCATCCACAGACCAACCTCGGCAAGCGCGGCTTTACCTGGAAGATCGGGCTTTGCGGCTGTAATTATTTAGCCACGAGCTCCAGGCGACTGATCATATTATTGTTATGTGCAGAGTACTAAGTGCTGCTGCTCGACAGGAACTTGTAAATGTTATTTATGTTTTCGCCGCACCTTCTACATAGATAAGTGGACATTATCACGTGCTGGATCACAGTATAATTACCCAACGTATGATTATTCAGAAGCATGAAACAGCGCTTATACAGAAACGAGATTATGCTATACTTTTTTCGTGTAAAAGAAGAAGGTTTTGGTGGACTTTGATGAAATCCAAAAAATCTTTAAAAAAATGTTTAATGTTAGGGCCCGTTCACGACTTTGGTCTAAGCGATGAGCGGTGCAAAAAGATAGGTGGCGCCTCGTGGCGCGTTTCAAATATTTCTATAGATATGCTCTTACCGCTCGCCACCGACGACGCACCGCGCTAAGTAACCGTTTCAAAAAACACTTTACGAGTTTTGGAAAAGAGTTCCTCTGTATCTTACCAAATAAGAGACATCAAGGACAAGGTTTTGAGCCAGTCAAACATCTGGATTTGAAACATTCATATTTAATAACTCAAGTCCTTTAGATTACATCTATTTACAGATGCTGCTAACACAGCTCCACACACATCACGTGACCCTCTGTTTAATGACGACGGTTGACGGCTCAAGCACCCTGCTTCCCTCGCATCGAGTACAATGCTTTATGTAGGTTCGTTACGTATGTTCCTTCGTAATCCTAATTAAGACAGGATTAAACGGGTGAATACCGTGTATGAATAGCGTTCTTGAAGTCCTTGGCAAGCCTATAGTTTCAAATGGAGGACCAAATATTTTAGTAGAACCGTAGAACCGTACCGAACCGTAGAATTTTAGCACATGAAAAAAGAGCAACTGGTTTCGTTTGTTTTTGGTAAACACACATACAAATTTATTTTTGTTGTATGCGAAACCTGAATAGTTTGTTCAGAATCATTAACTGATTCGATTCCAATATATATTTTATTCCAAAAAATTTTCAATAAAATGTGATTACCCTTTAATTACAATACAATCACCGTACGGTTAGGTATCTATTGCCAAACTATTATCAATTCAGTGTACGACACAGGAGGCGAGGGTTGCGCGGGAGTACCGCGCCCCGCCGCGAAATGAGCATGTTTTTCAGGTTTTTCGAGCTTATGTATAATTTGTGATTTTTCATGATACAACTTTAAAATTTTGTACATGGATTATTTACACAAAAATACAAGACAGGTGTATCGGATACTATGTTGTATTGTGAAAGAAAGGTTTGTTGGAAGAAAAACTGATATTACCACGTTATTTCATAGATTATTTCATAAGACTTGCACAAAATTACACTATTATAACTTTCATTCAAGCTATTGGTTAGAACACAGAAACTTGTGGTTACAGTAGCGCTACATTGTAACGTTTCCTCAGGCGGTACTTGCGTAATGAACGAAGGAACTTCAACAACAGCACTTCAACTCCTACAAAGCTTCGTTTCTCTGTGATGAGCCGTAAGAACAATGTCGCTAAACGTTGTTACTGGAGCCTGTTTTTTACACTCACTCTAAAAGACAACCTGCACTTTTTACCCAAAACAATTTCTTGTCTGTGTTTTAATTTCTTCCCGTCGAGAATTTTATGTAAATCTACCGCAAAGTGGGCCAATAAACTTCGTCAGATGAAGTATTTGTACACCAAGACTTTTAATGATCGAGTGCCAGTTTCAATAACCGACACCTAATACAGTGGAAATATTTTTAAAGTGTATAGATAATTGTGCTTAGCAGAAGTTCTAGTCTTTAAACACGCCGTAGATTCGACCGTATAGTTACGGATGTTAGCTACTCCGCATCACTTACGGGCAACGGTAACTTTTTTTTTATCGTGGTACGCAGGGCAGGGCGGGAGGGACTGTCAGACTTGACTGACTAAAATCCACGGTATCCTTCAATAGCCCTTAACGTACCGGGGTCACGGTAATTTGTGAGTCCCGTAACCCGGCAGGCTTTGGCCCTCTACAGGCCCCGTCACTCACACGGTGTCGACCCGGGCATGGTCCATGGTCGGACAGCGAGTCGACGGGCAACGGTAACTTAGGTAAACTAAACCGAAGAAAAACCATTGTACTTTAACTTTCATGTAAATGTATACTGGTGTAAATATGATTGGGGCCAAGTATGAATTGGTACTATCTGACCGGGAACACAACCGCGGTGTCGACACGTTGCATGTTGGACGGACGCCAAGCGCACAATATTTATAGCAATATTACATGTGCTTCTGTTCGCGTTAATTTACTATTGTAAATAAATAATTTGAAATGTGCATCACGCTTATTAAACTCCTTTTTTATAACGTTCTATAACGTTTCCACACCACAAAGCTATCTACGATGACAGATGACACACGGCCCCATTACACAGTATCAGTAAAATTCAAATGTGCGGCTTTTATAACGATATGCAAATAGTAGTTCGCTCGTTTAACCATTACGCCGGTCACCGAGTACTGGGTCAGCAGAAAGAGCGCTGTTTTCAGCACGTTATATGCTGGCTATTAGCGGGACGCGTCCAGCGTTAACAGCGTTTTTTTTTCATCAAAGTTTAAGCTTTACGGCTCTTGTGTTATGTGCTGAAATGTGAGCGCAATTATGGTTGACCTCCTTTATTTTAGAAAAAATATATCATACCGTCGCATTGTTGGGTTCTTTTAATTATTGGAATAATATATCAATTAATTAAAATGAGTAACCGTCAATGTGAAATGTTTCAGTTAGTGATGACGTACTCATGTGTTTCAGTTAGTGATGACGCACTCAAATGTTTCAGTTGATGGAACATATCAGTGCACAAACATGTAGTTTTGAACTCCACTCCGCAATTTTAAATACTGTTGCTAAAAGTAATAAACAAATCTGATGTTGCAGCATGAAGGTTTCTGACAAACGTTAGTTTTAAACAAAAACATCTAATACCTAATTCGAAAGAGTACAAAAAGTACAAAGTACGTATTAAAATATATAAAGATGATAAATAACAGATATTGATGCGGTTACTTATTAAAGTTCTCTGAAAAGTTTTTTTCGCTAAGTTACTCACAAGAAGAAAGATTGATTCTAATCGAACGAAAATAAACATAAAATTCTAAGAACAGTGAGGAATGTTATTGTTAATAAATTTCAGTGACATTTAAGAAGTTCTGTAGACTTTCTTTAAACTTAAGAAAAACTTAAGTTCAGTAAGAGAAGAATGTAATTACAATTTCAAATTCATGAAACTTTGAATGCCATAGATGTTAGTCACGAAGTTTCACTGAACCGTACTTAACCTCTCAAATCATTGTTAAGTTTTATACGTTTATAATCATCACTTTTTCATATGATCACACTTTTAATATAAGGTAGTCACTGAGGTAATCAGAAAAAAGATTTGATTCTCAAAGGCGATCTGTAGTTTAGTAAACCCATTCGTAGAGTATAACATTAGTCGACGTTTCAGAACATTTGTGCTGAACTCACATTTGTTAACTGTGGATAATCTACAAGTTTCACATTAGTTTCTAGTACTAGTCGGGAAAAGTTTGGTGATTGAAATATCTACATATTTCAACTCAACTTCTATTGAATGGTATTCCTATGCAAATGCGGTTGTCTGCTAGTATGGGCTTAAAACTTGAAATGAGGTTTTTTTCTGAAACTAAAATGATAGATTTTAGTGATATGTAGGATTGTAGGCATTTCTGAATTTGTTTTGTTGCAATACCTAATGTTGTTTTGCCTTTTTTTATCGTGGTAAAATCATCAAATGAGTCCTTCCATCCAGGGCAGGGCGGGAGGGACTGTCAGACTGGACTGACTAAAATCCACGGTGTCCTTCAATAGCCCTTTACGTACCGGGTCACGGTAAATCGTGAGTCCCGCGACCAATGTTGTTTTGCCTTGGAAGAAATACGAAAATTCACCTTCAATCATGGTGGGCTGTGTGTAACCCATCAAGAACAATCCCAGTTTAGTTGGAGTATTTTCTCTGTTTAATTAGGCTGAAAAACTTTGGACCCTGTTCCTCATTCTTCGAAATTCTAACCAGTCTCTTATATACTAAATTCACCTCCTCGCTTCACTATTTAATTTAACCTCGATTCGAAGTGCGAACAGTTCCCACTAGATTACTGAAGGTGTTCAATGTTTATTTATTTGTTCTGTTTAACTCTACTACAGCATTCAGTTTGGTGCACCTCGAGATAACTTTGGAACGCTTTGTACTGTTTGTTATTAGTTGGTGGCAATTCGTTGTTACAGTTGCGCATAGTTTAACAAATGTTTTTTTTTTTGTTAACTTTCTCAATAAATCGAAAGCAAAGTAATTTAATTTTATGGAGTGTAGGTCTGCAGTGGGATCAATCAAGTCGATTAGGACCTGTCTGTCAGATGAAGTAAGTGGATTTGTGTTGGAAAATCCATTCGCCTTTGAAATATCTTTTTGGAACGAACTCTCATCTGAGTTTCACTATATTAGAGACCATTCATCTTTCAATCCACTTCGATGTTTTCAAATGGTTACATTTTTCAAAGGGCAAAAAGTTAAACAAACTGGAATAAACACGGATATACAAATACATTTTCATGATTGCTGACTTTATGATTGACGATCTTAGCCCCGAGACATTTAATTATCTTGAAAAAAAAACTACATTGGCTTTGCAGTAATTATGTGTTTGAGCCGTTTGAGTTTGAAATTCTAGGGCCATGGGGTCTAAGTGCTCATAAAGTTTTCAAGGATATCTCTAGGCGATTAGTCGACTCTTCAGGTGACCAGAGGGCTGGCCTATTCCTAGAACCATATAACGTGGCAATGCGGCCAGCCTTCTGGGCACTGTTCCCGTTGACAGCGATGTGGACATATTCTTTAACAGCCTTTGAATTTGTTTTGTGCATTTTCATAATAAGTTTTTATTTATATTTAATATTAGTATAGTATATTATAATATCGTTTTATGTTTTAAAATAAGTATATTATTAAGTAATAAAATTTTAAAAAAAAAATCTTGAAACAAAATAAACAATATACATACTACAGGGTGTCTCAAACTAAATTTTGCTAAATAAGCCTCAGCGCGACATCGTCAAGCTACATCGTCTGGAGAATCGTCTTCTACTAATGAGCAAATGAAATTAACCTTGTCGAGTTCATGTCGTGCTATTTAACGGGGATTAACTAATTAATGGAGTTTCGTGGCAAAATGTAAAAGTAATTGCTTCGGTACCCCTAGCGGTGGGGATGAATTCATAATTTAGGGATTTCTGTTAAGTATTTTTTTCATCCGTAATTTGTGATATGTAAACAAATAATCTCTCTTAGAAATCTACTTCTTGATAAAGATGTGACATATAATATGTTTTCAAATAACTATTCCAGTTTAATTTTAAGATCTTCCGTTTTCGCCTTCGGGATATTTGTACATATTTATTAAACGATTTTTATAAATAATATGTAGACAAGAACATATAGATCGTTAACAAAGGTACAATATATTCCAGCTGCTATTTATTAATAAGATACTATAAATGATGTTTATTGAACCAAGAATTTACATCGAATTTTATTACTTTTATTAAGTATTTTTGAGAGCAAAATCAATTCGAATCCTTAAATCCATTGATACCACAGAGAACATACAATTTTTCAACCGTATTTAGTATTGGATTATCTGTTTAATTTTTAGTTGTTGATTAAAGCAACGCAGAATTGTAAGTTATTATTTATGGCTTGCATTAAGAGCATATTTTATATTAAGCTGGAGAACTCATGTAGAGTTATTCAGTAACAAGGATGTGATTTTAAGCAAAAAGTTTTTAATGTTCGACTTATCCAATTTTTAGAAATTTATTTATATTTTGCCTACATGTCAGAATATCTCGTCTCATGATCTAAAGAATAAAATTATACAAGAGACGTTTACACACACTTGGCTCACTCAACTCGCGGGAGAAATACAATTTGTCATCATTATTTTAATCGCGACTGTCAGCTTAAGAATTTGATACATTTCATCTACAAAGTTAAATATTTAAGAACGATGAGAGAGTTGTTATTTTCATGCTGACAAAGCATTATACAATGAACTTTAGAAGAACTATAAATGTATATTCTAATGGTGACACATTTGCACTTTTTTTTTGTACCTGGGAAAATCATCTTATGAGTCCTCCCACCCAGGGCAGAGCGGGAGGGACTGTCAGACTCGTACTGACTAAAATCCACGGTGTCCTTTAATAGCCTTTTACGTACTGGGGTCACGGTAATTCGTGAGTCCCGCGACCCCGGCAGGCGTTGGCTCTCTACAGGGGGCCCCGTCATTACGCTGACACTCCTTGAAGCGCGCGAGGAACACAACGCACCGTCGCCGTCGACCCGGCATGGTCGGACAGCGAGTAGCCCATTAATCGCCGCCCGCATGCCCGCGCCTACGGTGGCCGGAGATCGTCTGCCGACGTCAGTCGCCGTGGGCGTCTACCACTGCGGCTAGGGTGGCAGTGCGGGGCAGTCCTGCACCGTACGCTCCATCATGTCTTCCGGACGATCCTCGCAGTGGTGACACCCAGGCGATTCTTCCCTCCTCATCAGACACAGGTACCACCCGAAACTTCCGTGTCCGGTGAGGACCTGCGTCATGCGGTAGGTCAGGAAACCGCCGCGATCGCGGCGTGGCCGGACACATTTGCACTTAGCAACGTGAACTGCTGCCAAATTCACCGACTTTTGTATTTAGCTACGAGTGCTGCAAGTGTCATAATTTTCAAATATTTTGTCAACCTTCTCATATATTAATGTAGCTACATTTTAAAATAATTGCGTCCAATTTGTGTACCATCGCCCACTCATCTCATTTAGCCCGTCTCACATGACTGTAAAGAAACAAAATGAGGTCGAGTAATAACGAAGTATGTTTATAGCGTATCATAATACTATTGTAGTTGATTAGCTGTGAATGTATGCGTTTGAAGTTTTATTCCATTAAAGGCAATTCATGCAACGAATTTCAATAAAGGTACTGGAGACACGTCCATATTCAATTCACAAAAATTTAAACACTTGAGCACTCGCGGGTATCCAGTTTCCATATATTTGAAAAACCTGAAAGCAAATCCCTTCTAGGTATCTTACGGGTTCAGGAAATTGTTACACAAAATCCGATACTATTTCTACATCATCTGTTTGCTGAAAACCCAAAGGATTATTGCAAAGCTCGTAAAACACCAAAGCAACCACGAATAGCTGCTAACCCTTTCATCTGTCACTGGGGCTTTGAAAATGGACCTTTTAACATCGGATAGTATAGTTAGTGCAGTACTAGTTGCGAATCCATGTGGAACTAGAATCGATGGCCACCTTATGTACATTGTATTGTACACCCTATGTTTACACATATCATGTTGTTTTGTTTATTTCCTTTTGGTTATAAAAACTTCTCCTATTTTGTGTCCTACAAAATTCTAGTAAAACTATTTCAGTTAACTATTTCGGGCGGGCGGCGCGGCCATTGTAACGGAATGTTAGTGTTCGGTTAGCAGATAAAGATTTTCCAATTTTTTGTGACCTACATATTGCCCTACTCATTTGGCATTATTCCAGGCTGTGGCCTCAGCTAAAATGCCAAACTGAAAGTCTGGCTCAGGATTAAATTAATATTTAATATTCAGCTGATGAATTGAAAAAATACTGAACCTTTTGTGTAATTTTCTATGAATTATCTATTGCAGCAGAGATTCAAAGCGCAAAGGTCGGTAAAGAAATATATTTGTGAATGTATAAACTTACGTTTTATTTCAAAAACTTTAACTTTTGAAACGTATCTAGTTTTTCTTTAAGATGTATTAAAACCAAAGCATTCCTTTGGTACATATTTTCCCAGAGCACCAGCTCACTTCTTTTAATTACTTTTTAAAAGTTATAAAGGCTTTGTGAAGTTTTGTAAAGCCACTGAAAGTATGCAAGCAGTAGAACTCAAAGAATCGCGGAACTACTTAGAACAGTTTCTAACTAACTAAAGTGCTACTTCAAATGCTGCTGCTCTACTCAAAAGATTGTAAAGTTGTAAATTAGTCAAATTAAATTAATCGCAAGTAGGTACTACAAATATAAATTGCAGTGGTAGACGCCCACGGCGTTGGACGTCGCCAGACGATCTCCGGCCACTGTAGGCGCGGGCATGTGGGCAGCGAGTAATGGGCAACTCGTTGTCCGACCATGAACCATGCCCGGGTCGACGGCGCGTTGTGTTCCACGCCCGCCTCAAAGAGTGTCAGCAAAGTGATGGGGCCCCCCTCTAGAGGGCCAAACTCTGCCGGCGTCGCGGTACTGTACGAATTACCGTGACCCCGGAACGTAAAGGGCTATTGAAGGACACCGTGGATTCACAGTCCCTCCCGCTCTGCCCTGGGTAGGAGGACTCATTTGATGATTTTACCACGACAAAAGAAAAGCCAGGAGAAGGTGGTACAGTAAAGGGCCGCACTCACTGCACCACAAACAAAAGTGAAGAATAAAAAATTGTTTTCAGATTTTTTTACGTGACAAATATGGTGAAGTAGTTTATTATTATTCCTGACGTAAGAGCTTTATAACAAGAATTGTGTTGTTGATGGAACTACGGGAACCCAATTAGTACAGTCATCGTAGCATTTGTGTGTAGAGATGTGACTGTACTCAGATGTGAAGTGTTAATTGTGTACTCATGTCAATTCATGTTATTCAGCCGAGTAGTTAAAAATAATTGGCAGGTTTACTGTGTGGTACCTAATCAATTTTATCAATGAAATTAAGGTTATATTTAACTCTGACAGGTTTTTGTATTGATAATTGAAATCTTTCGGAATACCTAATTTTTTTTGGTGCTTGCTTGATATTGATTTACTAATTGAAGAAAATAATATATACGACAAATATAGCCAAGTGAAAAAAATCACCAAGCAAGACAATGTATGTACATCGAGGGAATGTATTGAAACGAGTAAAAAATTCGAGTCCTGCCAGCGACGGGTACAAATCATCAATCCTTTTAGCGAAGCAATCCTAAAAGAAGGCATTTATTAAACTGTTTCTGATGCTCCATTAATAATAGACTGGATACTAGAGACTGCTCGACTGCTCGACAGTGACCCGCTATACTACTACTTAATTATTTAGTGAAAATGGCAATTTGGCTAATTTATAGACAAGAACCCGATTTCCTTTCTGAATTATATTGTGGTAACATTATTTTGTTTACTTACTACCTACCAGTCAACATCTTTAATCGTGTTAGTATTTTATGTGCCTCTGCCGACTGTCGACTTCGCAAACTTCACATATATTTTTACGAGACCCAAATTATTACATCGTATACTAAGTTATATTACGCTAAAGAAGTTTATTTTTAGCAGAAAGTTTCGATAACGACGCAGTTCATCTTGGTAGTTAATTTTTAAATGGCTTGTTTGATTCGTTGTCGGATTGAACGGCATTTAACCAATGGGGTTTATTAAAACAAATGCCAAAACAGAAGTGATATAAATATACTTGAAACTGTCGTATGACATTATATTTTAAAATAGTACACATTCTTTCAATAAAGGAATGGAAATTATACGCGGCCACGTTCTTTTCAACTTTATGTCAAAGCCAAAGACAATTATACATAGGTATAATATGTTGAGAAATGTCACGTACAAAAGCTAGTTAGCTATAAATATAAAACCTAATCTTTTAGTCTATAGGATAAGTCATCTCCTATGTCTGCCCCCGACTTGTTTAAAATAATACCAAGAATCAGTCTGATACAAGAATGAAGTACCTTTTTTTATCGTGGTAAAATCATCAAATGAGTCCTCCCACCCAGGGCAGGGCGGGAGGGACTGCCAGACTTGACTGACTAAAATCCACGGTGTCCTTCGATAGCCCTTTACGTACCGGGGTCACGGTAATTCGTGAGTCCTGCGACCAAGAAAGAAGTACCTAGTATACCTGTATCATAAGATGAATTAGAACGGGTTTCTGTGACAATGGAGCCTAAACATTATATCCTAAGAACCAAGTATTTACTTTAGATTTCATATAATCAAGGCAAAACAAAGCTTGTGAAATATCTTGAATTATGATATTTAGTTGATTTTTACGAATCCGTTAAAAGTACAGATGCAAGCTGGTCAACCTACCCAAATTTGTCAAATTGTACCCATCGACAAATTTTGCCACACACGTAACGGAAACTTCTTGAACTCGTGAACCATGAGAGTTTAGTTTATTTTACGGCCTTTGGCTCGAATAGAGATTACAACAAAAAAAAAAGAGCTCATGTTTGCTACGACGTAGCAGACTACGTCGTAGCAAACACGAGCTCTTTTTTTTTTTTTTGTAATCAGATGACGTCACAGCTACGACTGCTACGATTTTAATAAATCAATAACAGCTATCAATCTCTACAGTCGTTTTATAAACCTTTCTGAAAACATAAAAATATTTTATTTATAACTCTGTACGAGAGTAACTCTTGTATATTTATTCGATATTTGGCATTCCCTTTGTGAATTTACGAGCTCTGTTGAAGTATATGAAATACAAAATAAAAAAAATCAGACATGACACTATGAAACGTATAACTTTTTTATTGCCTTGAGACATTAAAATTCAGAATCACATTTAGTGAATTTTTTTGTCGAAAAAATATTTTTATTTCTTTTCTACCGTGTTTTACCCAAAAGTCGGTTTTTAGGCCAGTTCCTACATCAGAATAAGTACATAGCATATTAATCATGGACAAAAATTGTTAAATTTAGTTTTTTTTTACGTGGTAAAATTATCACATGAGTCCTCCCAGGGCAGAGCGGGAGGGACTGTCAGACTCGTACTGACTACAATCCACGGTGTCCTTCAATAGCCCTTTACGTACCGGGGCCACGGTAATTCGTGAGTACCGCGACCCCGGGTTAATTTTAGTTAGGAATAATATTACATAATTCAACTATCCTTTTTGTTACTGCATAAAGATATAATTTGATGACTATAACCTTAATTGTAATTAGGTATGTCTTTTCTTCAATATTGATTCATATAAGAGACAACACACAACATATTTAAATTGTTTTAGCTATATTAGTCTCCAAATAACGTCAGCGATATTCGTTTTATTTTTATTAATAACTTTAAATTAATTTCACTATTTGTAGGATGTTAACGTCTCAATTAAGTGTTACTTACCCCGCGCGTGAGACAGCGTGCACATAACAACAACGCCGTACTGTACATTACTCTCACACTTAAGCAGTTTTTGCATCTCTCAGACAGTTTTATGAAGAGCGGAACATGGAGGCTTTGGCAACAGAAGGAAGTCTCCTGGATCCACTCCAACAATCGTAAACTTTATGTGTTCTGTGAGGGGTCCGTCTGACCCACATAAACAGCAACGAATTTACATGGGTTTGCTATTTAAACACGGACTTTTTTGGACTAAATGTGATGGTTCAGGCATACAAAATGTATGTATAATAATGTATGTGTAGTTTTATACATCTTCTGTTATTTTGATCGATGTAAGGCTGATCAAAGACTGTTGTGTTTTAACATTGGTTTACTTTTATTGATAACACTACGTAACTCTTGAGCAAGTGTCGCCTCGATCACTTATTGCACAGTGCAATCAGTATTTTCAAATCAATGATTTCTCATAATCTATATATGATAGTAAATCATTTAATTTAATTTACTACAATATTATTGTTTCAAATGCTTTATAAGATTATTCTGCCATTCTGGAAAACCGTTCAGACAATCAGTTTTATAGAAGCCACAGTAAAAACTGTAAAGAAACTCTCAGATACTAGTTTCCGCGTTTTTGGCAAATGTCCAAAGTGGTGGAGGCAATAATACGGTCAGTGACAGAGGGATGTAGATACCGTTATCAAAAGCAATTGTCTTGAGTAGCTTCCTAAGAAGATTGATTTATATGAAATTAGTTTTTGCCTGCGGCATTGCCAGCCCCTCACTAGGAATGGGGGGAGAGGGCGGACTTTTACAGTCAGGTCACCCTAGAGCAAACTATAAAGAAGTAACATTACTAAATATCGAGATATAGATTTTAATCTGTCCTATAAGAAAAAAACTTGTGTTACTTCTTTCTTCACTAATTGTTATTGGTTAAATAGGTAGACTCAAGAAAACAGTGTCATTTATATTTATAATGTTACACCTACAGATTCACAGTTTTTTATGTTTTCCAATAATGAAAGGATACAAATAACTTTAGCATGCATAGCTTGTTTAACTTGTAGAAACAAACAGCAAAGTTTCAGTGTCTTACGAAACTTGGAGAGCTTTGCCAAAACCTCGTCGCACCATTCGTAGTGTATGTAGTATTCTTATCTATCAGTTTTAAATAACAGCCTATTGCGTAACAAATATAGAAATTGTTTTTGAAATTGAAAGCGCGTCCACATTTATTACACGCTGCTTTAAATCAATCAGAATAACTACGAAATAATTTAACAGATTGTTTGATTCAACAATGGATTACGCGTGTACTCTGTGAAATTCATTGTTGAAATCAAATAACACAAATATTTATTTTATACAATGCATGATCATTCACAAAAGGCTATACTGGAGTCACGTCGCTCAGTCAGAGATGAAACCTTTTTTATTCCGACATTAGAATGATTGAATTGTGCTCAGATTTAGATGAAAAGGAAATTAAAATGTTGGCACGTCGAATTTATTTGATATCTGAAAATGAAATTCAGGCAATTTTATATTTGACGTTTATTAATGAAGTGTCAAATAACAACTCGCAATTGCAAATATTTTTTACCCAACTTTAAACGTATTTGGTCGCAGGACTGTAGAAATTACCGTGACCCCGGAACGTAAAGGGCTATTGAAGGACACCGTGGATTTTAGTCAGTACGAGTCTGACAGTCCCTCCCGCTTTGCCCTGGGTGGGAGGACTCATTTGATGATTTTACTACGTAAAAAAAACTTGAAACGTATTTACAATTCTTTTTTATATTGAATCATGATGTTTAATAAAAATCACGATTCATTAATAATGAGCGCTAATTAAAATTGAATTTCTTTATATAGAATCTAAGCGCTTTACTCGATTCAAAACATTCGTTTGATTAATTAGATTAAAAATTCTTTTAACTCCATTTAATCAAGTGAACTGTTTGATTAAGCGATTGCTTCCTTTGAAAACGGATTAATCACTTTATTTTCTTGAAATAAAATGTTGAAGAGAATGAATCTGTCATTACTTTAAATTACAGAAATGCTTTGAGAGGCAGGTTTGGAATTGTGAGTTATGCACTTATTGAAATAAGTATTTATGCCTTTGTCAAACAGACTGGCGAAAGCGAAGCGTTTCCGAAGCGAAAGCGAGACGTCACTCCGATAGTTCTGTCACGCTATCGGATCGCTTTCGCTGTTCTATGTGACTGGATTCAAACAATTCCATACATTACAAATAAAAACGTCACGCTTCGCATTCGCCACGCCTGTCTGTTTGACAAAAGCTTTAGTTCTTAGGATCAGTAATACTTACAGTGAAACATTTTTTGATTTCTAAAAGCATTCATATCATCTATTTCATCTTGTTCAAAGTGAAAGCTTCTTAAAGCTAACAAACTTTTTGAACAAGCAAGATCTTTATACTCAGACACAACCGGACAAAGATAAAACAATAATCCTAAATCGATTCAAATTCGATAGACCACAACTGAACACTTCTTTTTGAGAAAACGTAATATTATAAGCATGATAGTATGTTCTTAGCAAGCATGAACCACTATTCTTCCTACTCCTCCACTATTCTTTTCTGATTAATTTCGTTGCAGGATCCAAGACAGGTAAATTCATTCTCCGGGACACGTTGAGCTTCATTGTCTCGGCGCTTTTCTAGTGATTGCCACTGTTGATTCTGGCTTTCAGGAGTTGCAGTGGTTTGGGAATAGTGTGGTGGGATTGTCCCAAAAAAAAAGCATGAACCACTGATGTCACAGTAAATACTTTTATGGTTTCATGAAAACAGGCCAACATTTTTGTTGAAAGAAAGTTACCTAGATATGAATAAACCAACAAAAAAAGGGATTGCTAGCTAGCCTTGAAGAAGAAAGTGATTACTTTTGGCTAAGATTTCCTGTTATTTTTGCTCTTCATTTTTGTAAATATTTCTCCAACAAGGATTTCATTTCAGCAAAGCCGTAAAAACTTCGTTATCTTTCAACTCATTTCGTATTTCAGTGGCTGTCATAATCTTTCCATGTAGTTGCTTGTCTCCTTTAATAATCTCTTACTTTTGTTTACTAGCAGATGATGAGGTACTGGGCAATACTCGTGAATAAATGCAAAATACTAGCAGTACTAGTTTTAGTTTTATGGTGATCCACGAATTGGCTGTGAATTAAACATTCCAAACGTAGTTTTTTCTTGCAATAACGATACACCGGTTAACTTTTTCTATTTTTCAATTCATATAGCTATGAAATTTTAGTAAATTTTTAAGCAATGTTAATCAATAATGATCTACTAAGTATTCCTGTTTGATCGCTGTTTTAATGCTTTTTTTATCGTAGTAAATTCATCAAATGAGTCCTCCCACCCAGGATAGGGCAGGAGGGACTGTCAGACTTGTACTGATCCACGGTGTCCTTCAATAGCCCTTTACGTTCCGGGGCCACGGTAATTCGTGGCAGAGAGCCTGGCAGGCTATTTTAAAGCTAATAGAGGCTTATTTATACGCCATGATCTCAGTTCATTTTCCTTAATAGCTTATCAGGACAATTAAGGTCTGTTCATTATATTTGATGGTAGATACTTATCGTTACTTGTAAGATGCTTTTAAACCATTTTCATGTATAAAATGAAAACAGACTGTAATGTAGAGTAGAAATTAAATGTTTGGTCAATATGTACGTAGTGTAATCCAAACGTTTAGAACCATTTCAAAGTTTGGTAATTAGTGGTGAATATTTTAATTACTTTTATAGGTTAGTACCCTAACCAAACCACAATTTGGGTTACATGCGTACCCGCTACCCGTGGTTTGTTAATGGATTAACTTTCTTCTGGTATGAGCAAATTTAGAGGCGGATTGTTTTAAAATCATTAGTTTACTACGAATTTTAAATAGAATAACATAACAAACATTTTTGACGAGCTTTGATGTGATACATATCAATCCGAATCCATAATGTGTGAAACTGCAAACACAAGCTAAACACTTTTATCAAATGACTTTACATATAATAATATACCTTTAAATATAAAATGGATTGTTTACAGCGTGACTTATGGAACACGTCACTGATCGCACAGCGCTGGTGCACATAACTCCGCTTAGAGGAAACTGTTTCAAACATGGCGGCGTATTTGTGTTTCGCACACGATTTGAGTTTCGTCGACTTGCTTTGTACTACAAACTACTATATAAAGTAAAAAAAAATAGAGTGTTCAGGTTGCTTGATAGATATATTTGATTTCATGTTAGGAAGTACTAGAAAACTTTCGGTTATTGCATCGGAAAGCTTGTTGTTACATTTATATTGATCTAGTGCACATACAAGTAAATCTATTAGCGAACTTCAGTTTTTTTACTGAAAAAATATTTCAAATAAAGCAATAAATTGTTATAACGGCCTCGTTCGCTTGATATACGATACACTTTTTGGGCTTTTTAGTACTTTGAGCACTGAGTTTCTGCTAGGCTGGATATTGACAGTGAGATACCAAACAATGTATCAGACAGTTTTACTAACAGTACCTGCTCATCGTTGGATGTTTGATGTTACCGCCAATATCGAGTTATTACCGAGTTTGTAACTGTATAGTTTATTTCTAAAAAACGTAACAAAATGGAGCTTGGTCTCAATAAGAACATAGGTAAAGATATTTCATCAAAACCTATAGGTAAATCACTTGACATTGACTTAAATAACATAATTCCATTTACAGATAATGAGAATCATTAACTTTCATTGTGTTCGAATCTTTTAAAAGCTTTGTTATCTTTTCCTGTTAAAATGGCCCATGAAAACAGTTTTATCTTTGTTCCAAAGTTTGTCTTTCACATGAATCAACTCAGTTGTGAAAAAGTATTACATTTTCGTTTTTGTTCCAATTATTAGTAGGTTTTATTAGGGTAAAAAAACGTTAAAAGCAGCATTTATACGTGGCAAAAGTTGTAGCTTTGTCTACACACGGGACAAAGGTGTAGAATGACTTAAAATAATTGTATCAATCAAGTGAATCTAGTAGAATTATTAAAAGATTTGGTTAGTTTTGCACGTTCCGTTAGTAAACTTTGTCTATGTGTAAACTGAAACAAAACCTTCGGGGTGTAAAATTTGCCGGCCTGATAATGGCTGAATTTGATGTCTTATCTATTTATGAATTTTCCAGTCTATCATAGATATGCTGTAATGATCTTCATTTAATTTCAAGTTGTACGCTGGTCATTTCGAAAGTTTAGTTAAGTTTGAATGAACTTAAAATAAATCTTCACTAACGATTCGATCGTTTAAAAACATCTACTGTGAAGTGCCGCGTTTCCATTTAATTTGTAAAGAAGTATTTTAAATAGAATCTAAGGAACTCTATAGCAGTCCTGGAAATTTAATTAGACGAAGGAGAATAAAGTTTTACTGTGATGGTCTACTTTGGGTTGAGGACAACTTAGGTCCTCGCTGCGTCCTCTTTTCATTAATTTATATCAATAGACGGAAAGTTTAGGGCAACGCTAACAAAATGTTGACCCCTTAAACATTCAGTACGGATTCAATGAGAATTGCAGTATTTCTTTAAGGATACATTTTACAGTTACAACCTTTTTAACATCAATCGATGAGTCGGGTGACGCTTTCAGTTCAGGCATATTGAAAAAACGGTACACGTAGCAATAATCTCAACGATATTTGAAAGTAGTTCTGGTATTATTGTTTCTAACAATTTAATTTTATGAAGGGTAGAGAGACCCATCAAAGTTCCTGGTTTCTGGTTCCCTTTGTTACCTATTTATTTGGAAACGTATTCTATATATTGCTCCTTTGATTTCGTTATTTTGCATCGTTTGTATTTAGGTGTTTACATAAATTTTTAGATCTCTGACATTTAGATACAAACAGTGACTGGTACTAGTTTAACTAGCTCTAGTCTAGTAATTTGGTGCCTTTCGAAGTTGACTGTATACTATAAATAACTTTCATATCTTATCTCACACTCGATTAGCTAATGTTCAGTTACTTTAGAGCAAGAGTCGCCAACTCGTCTGACCAACTTCCTGAATATACCAGAAATGTTCATCCGAGACCAAGTTAACGCGAGATATTTCATACATATTTGATAAGATGGTTCTTCAAGTTACAATCACGTGTTGTTATTGAGAAAGAACAAGATTGGAAGTAACTAGATGGAGTTTTAGACTCTTGATAAGCAGCAGATGAAGTAGCTCTGTAGATAATTCCTTCAATTCATTTTGAGGAGTATGACAGAGTGTTTGAAGAGTATGACACTCCTTTCCGCCCCCAAGAAAAAAGGAAGGAAACAATTACTTTTTTAATAGTCATCAAGAAAAGAACCGATATAGGTACTACAGTTTAGTTCGCTAAAAAGACGTAATGTAACATTTTCCCTAATAAATTCATACAATCAAGTATTCTCTACCGTGAAACGCAAGCTTAGTTTAATTTAATTGGAGAACTTTGTACAAACATATTCGTGCTCACGGATGAGTTTTACAACTAAAGGGATTTGTCCATGAAAACTACCATACAGAATATGGTTGAACAAACATTGCGGTGATAAAGCGGTTTTATTCGTGAGCAGCAAGTTATGAATTGAGCACGTACATCATTAGCATTTTTATATCTTTTACCTAATTCTGTGTAATGTGGCATAACACAGAAAAATAGAACATGCGTTTAGATAATAATATTTTTCAAAATAAAGAGGAGAGTAGGGATTATTAAATTGACCAAGATTTATTTGCTTTCTACGTGACATGTTATTCGAACGAAGTCCAGAGGGCTGGCCTATTCCTAGGCCAACGAGTCAGCATTGCCACACAACGTGGCAATGCTGCCAGGGTTCTGGGCACTGTTCTCGTTGACAACGATGTGGACGTATTCTTTGACGCCCTTTGAATGTTTTTTTTTTGTTTTTTTTTTTTGTACTAAGTTTTTATTTATTGTCTGTATATAATCGTTACTACTTCCAATAAAATATTAACGTAGTGGTTTAGAAGTAAATAACGAAGTCCATAAAAATATGTGCGAGTCATGTTGGTTTAGACATTTGTTTAAACTTCTGATAATTATTATACGTAAATAAGTATATAACTCCATGCGGGAACCTATGACGGAATTTAACTACTGACGAATCATTGATCAAATGTTAGAGAATTAAGCACTACATATAATATCAAATTGAACGTGATTTTTGTTATTCGAAATCAATTATTGACGTTACTTCTTGTTTATGTAAGAAGTAACTAGGTAAGAGTGCTGAACATGTTGCACTGCTTTTTTTTGATCGTGGTAAAATCATCAAATGAGTCCTCCCACCCAGGGCAGAGTAGGAGGGACTGTCAGACTCGTACTGACTAAAATCCACGGTGTCCTTCAATAGCCCTTTACGTACCGGGGTCACGGTAATTCGTGAGGCCCGCGAACCCGGCAGGCTTTGGCCCTCTACAGGGGGCCCCGTCACTATGCTGACACTCCTTGAGGCGTGCGTGGAACACAACGCGCCGTCGACCTGGGCATGGTCCATGGTCGGACAGCGAGTCGCCCATTACTCGCCGCCCGCATGCCCCATGTTGCCATGCTTGGAGCATTATTAAAACGTTGAGAGCGATTCGTTAAATTTACTGGTAGTTGATTTGCTTATTTTATAAAGTCTATTTCAGGAAAGCATTGAATTGAAATAATTATTTTGGTTCGAATTACATTTGTAGTCGTTAAAAGATAAAAAGATTTATTTGCCATCACTTAATTATCCGTAAGATTCCGTTTATCCTGAATCCGTCATAAGAAAAATGTTAATACGAGTATGCTGCTATAACTTTATTTATTACCAAGTTTCATGTAAACTTAATCACGATAACAGTATAAGGGAAAAAGTTTATTAATAACGAAAACTGCCAAAAACACGTAAAATATGTTGGTAAAGAATTATGGAGTAAACAATATTGTTAGACAAACACTTTTCAGGCAGCTTTTACATGATGTATTTCCTAACTTTAACCAAATGCGGGTTTCAGTTGACCACGTCGGCCTGTACGTAAGCTTTTATGATGACACAAGGTTTAAGAAATGGGTACTGAAATCCTAAAATATTTGTTGATTCCTTTTTATTAAACAAAAAGTCTTTATCGTTTTGTCGTTTGTTTGCAGTGCAGCATTTTAATTCATGTTGCAGTTTTCGGTATAATGTGGTCTTTATTGACAGGTCTAAACGAAGTGAAATCAAAACCCTATTAAATTTTCAATCAGTCTTTTGTTCCTTGAAATCAAACACTTCAGAGACTGAAGCTAGTCAAGTTGTAATTACGTACGCGTCAACGTTATTACATTAACAACAATCAGACGCGGATACATAATAATTATGTGTATAATTGTTACTACAATCCACAGAATTAGGCCAACATTAATTACAAAATCAATGTTATTATGTACAGGATCAAACTGTTATGTCAATTTTGATAATCAAATACTCAAATTGTAATCTGTGAGTGTGCACTCAGTGTACTAGTGACTTAAGAAATCTAGATGACACAATTGAACTGTACTTTAACAGTTCAGTGATCAACATTGAAGTCAGAATTTCGGATGTTCGTCGAATTCAAATATATATTTTCGTTACCTTTAATGGCTCCCACAAACATAATTGCTTCACCCCAAACAACAAAGGTATAATATAAATTAATAAGGATTCCTTAAACATTCAGTGAGGGAAGCTGTAATTCATTCAAGATTCATCACTTTGCATCTTTCTCTATAAACATCCGCACTCCCTCTGTGCGGTCAAGCGCGTGGTTAATTTCCTTCTAATTGTGTACAAGTTGCGGGTAGTCGTAAAATGTGGGATCAGATTCATGGTCGATGAGATTCGGTCTCAGTTCGCAGGTTTAGTTTCTGGCTTCGTATAATTCTATTTGCTAATTGGTTGGGGTCAAAATATAATTATAGTGACACTTTAATAATCCTATATGCCTACATGAAATAGAATTGAGAGAAGATTAATTTCATATCGATTAATAGGTAACCTTTTAATGTGTCATATGTATCTTTTGTCCTACAACTGATTTATCTGATGAAAGAAAAAAGTTTGGTAACACATATTAAGATGGTCGCGGGACTTATGATTTACCGTGCTCCGGTACGTAAAGGGCTATTGAAGGACACGGTGGATTTTAGTCAGTACGAGTCTGACAGTCCCTCCTCCATAAAAAAAACACATATTAAGAAAACAATCCAATTCATCGCTCCGTCGTGGATGCCTACGGACCATGCAAATCCAGATTTATCCTTTGAATATTTTACACTTGCTCCTGATGAGTTTTTCAGAAACTTTGCTCACGATGCGCTTTTGTGGATAGCGTTTTTCATACGATATGAAAAATCTCTACACGTGTAGGTAAAATAAACTCACGCAGTCATATAGCCGAAGGTTTTATGACATTGCATTAAATTTCAAAGTCACAGGCGAAAGGTTGCTTTACACTTTTTTATTTTATTATAACCTTATTTAATGCAGTAAATCTAAATGAAGCTTATTTTATCGTGGTCGCGGCAATGGCGCCACATTACTACGGCGTAGCTCGCATTGAGTTACGGCGTAGCACCCGCTACGCACAATGCTACGATCTGGTGTGGTACAAACTAGACCACATGGGTCACATCAATTGACTAATAACTAATAAAGAATACAAAATAAATTAATTTTTCTGACAAAATTAATTTTATTACTTCGCTTCATTAATTTGTAACACCTTTTTCTTATAACTGCCGTCATAAATTACAATACCTACCTGCTGCATTCCTTATATATATCCTCCGTTCACCTCGTTCATAACTAACCTCATACCAAATACAATTCAATTAAAAACGTTTCATAAAATTCAATCAGTTGAGAACCCTAAACTTTAGCTGCAGTAATAGAATAGGTACTGATCGTACCTCAATTTCAGACTTAATTGAATTTTCAGCTGTAGTCTCGTGGGTACCGGTACTGTTGATCAATATAAATTACTAAAGTTTTGACCTCAGACCAGAAGCCTTCACACCTTTCATGAGTCATTAAGGTTTATACGAAAATTATTAAATAAAAGCAATATCACAGGATACTCTTACCTATATAAAAAAGGAACTTTAATGGTCTCCTAATTGCTAAATTATCCTACAAAATTAATATATTCAAAGTCTGGGGCAGCTATAATTAATTAAGGTATAATTAATTTAATAGATTTATGAAGTTGATGGTTCTGACAACTCCTGGCTAGATTTATTGAATCCGTCATTTATCAGCGCTACGATTTGTAAATCACAGTGAGACAATTTTGTAAAATTGTTTATAAAAATAAATCTGCGTTTATTCTGCTATTAAGCATGAATAATAATAATAATAAAAGGATGCAAAGAACAACTCACTATTGATGCGATCACTATGAACAGTGCTATTAAAAATAAGACAGATATTCACACTATGTTTATAGATTACCAAAAGGCTTTTGACTCGGTCCCACACAGTTGGCTATTAAACGTTTTAAATTTGTACAAAATACATCCAACACTAAAACATTTCTTAGAAACTTCTATGCAGAATTGGCAAACTGTCCTAAAAATTAATTCTTCTTCTTCATCTGTAACTACTGAGCCAATCCGTATTAAACGCGGAATCTTTCAAGGAGATGCTCTAAGTCCGCTGTGGTTTTGCATGGCACTCAATCCACTCTCACACTTACTGGATAAAACAGGAGCAGGATTCACACTAGCACATAGTAATTCACATTATACACTCACACACCTAATGTATATGGATGACATTAAATTATACTCAGCTGATAAAAATGCGCTCTTTCAACTAGCTGACACAACTCAACAGTTCTCTAATGATATCTGTATGTCCTTCGGAGTCGACAAGTGCAAAATTTTGTCAGTTGTAAAAGGAAAAGTCCAAAATAACAGTTACACACTCGAGTCAGGTGAATTAATAGAACCGATGGATGAACAAAGTACATACAAATACCTAGGTTTCAAACAGTCCAGACAGATACAGCAAAAAATGATTAAACAAGAATTGCTCAAAAAGTTTTCACACCGTCTCAACCTCATCTTGAAAACTAACCTTAACTCTAAAAACACCGTCAAAGCCATCAACACATATGCAATACCCATCCTTACTTATTCATTCGGAATTATAAAATGGTCAAAAACAGATATCAGAAAACTACAACGCACTATAAATACATCATTAACAAAACATAGAAAACATCACCCAAAATCAAGCATACAGCGACTTACACTACCGCGTCAAGAAGGTGGAAGAGGACTGATCGATATACATAACCTACACAACAAACAGATACTTTCACTCAGAGCATACTTTCACAATAAATCAGAAAACTCATCACTACACAAACATGTTACTGAAAACGATAAGAAAGTTACACCGCTTAACTTACACAGTAGACACACCCAAACAAATGAACAGATCACAAGCACAGAACAAAAAATTGCCGCATGGTCCGCCAAAGCTCTCCATGGAAGACATCGAGCCTACCTGAGCCAGCCACACGTCGACAAAGCTAAGTCGAACGAATGGCTCAAACGAGGCGAACTGTTTCCCGAGACGGAAGGGTTCATGCTGGCCATTCAGGACCAAATAATAGCGACACGAAATTACAGGAAATATATTATTAAGGACCCTCTTCTGCCGACTGACTCATGCAGACACTGCAATACTGCCTCCGAGACCATACAACACATAACAGGGGCTTGTAAGGCACTTGCACAGACCGATTATAAGCACCGACATGACCAGGTTGCCGCTATAATACACCAACATTTAGCATTTAAATATAAACTCATAAATGAAATGAAACCATATTATAAATATAAGCCCGAATTAACACTAGGAAGCAGGAATCAGAAAATTTATTGGGACCGGACTATAATAACCGACAAAACTATACATTTCAATAGACCAGATATAACAGTTCATGACAAAGCCAGTAAAACAGCTTACCTAATAGATGTAGCTATTCCAAACTCACACAATATTCAAGCAACAATATCAGAAAAACTAAGTAAATACCAAGACCTCGCCATAGAAATAAAGACACAATGGGAAGTAGAAACAGTTCACATCGTCCCCATAGTACTCTCTTCCACTGGTTTAATACCGAAATCTCTCATTCAAAGCCTCAACATTTTACACATGCCTCCCCACACTCTCCATCTGCTTCAAAAAGCCACAATTCTCAACACCTGTCGCATCACCAGAAAATTCCTCACTTCTTCTACTATATCATCAACATTATCTATTTAAACTCCCCCCTACAAACTTGGCTCCGGCCCGTCTGTGGGGTTTTAATACTCTCTTACAAGGGAAGAAAATTAAACAATTCGAAATAATAATAATAATAATAATCGTTTATTTCAGAAATCAGGTTCCATTTTGTTAGTATTACAGCTTAAAAATAATGTTAGTACGTATACCTAAAAAATTTGAAAATTAAGATTAAAATAAACCAAACGTGGCATGAAAGGAGGGCCACTCATCTCCTGTTGCAAAGAGAGTGCAACCCCATCCATGCCTGCAGCAATGGTGAATCCCACCGTTCAGACAAAGTCTTCAGGAGAACGTTAGAGCTGATCCGTATCCGATTCAACAATGAGGCGCAGCGCATGCGCATCACAGCGAAGAAATCCTGTGTGCCCGCTTCCGCGAACATGCCTGAAGCGCTGCACCACCGCGGCAGCCCCAGCATTCCCCTGAAGGTGTTGTTATACTGGACGCGAAGGGCACTGTACGCGCGATGCGTATAACTTACCCATAGCCCGCACGTGTACAGTGTCTGGCAGTACGACTTAAATAAAGTAATCTTTACGTCACTTGTACAACGTGCGAACCTACGAGCGAGCATATTACACCGCACGGACAGCGCCCTTCGTTCCCTCTCAATATCCATATCATCCGATGAGTCGTCGGAGACCCAATGACCAAGATATTTAAACTTACTCACCTGTTGAAGAGGTGAGCCGCAAAGAGTGATCACGGGCGCACAATATTGTTTTCTTCCCGCCTTAAATATCATAAATTCACTCTTTTTGGCGTTATATCTCAGCCCATGAGACTCCGAATACGCTTCACAGATATTTAAAAGACACCTTAAAGCTCTGACTGAGGGACTCAACAGCACCATATCGTCAGCGTAACTTATGTTATTTATGCAAGTTCCGTCTATCGAGCATCCGACACCGGTGCCGCTGAGCTCCTCAATCAGGCCATTAATGTACAGGTTGAAGAGGCGCGGCGAGCTCAACCCCCCTTGCCTCACCCCACACTGCAACCTGTACACTTCAGATAAAGTGCCTGCCCATCGAACAGTGTTCTCCTGATTACTGTACCAATATTTAAGCAAACAAATTAATTCAGAAGGGAGCCCGTCAACCTTGTGAAGCTTGCTCCATAACACATCATAATTTACAAGGTCAAATGCCCTGGAGAGATCCAAATAACATGCATACACGGGTGTGTTCCTTGCTGTGTAGTAGTGAACAGTCTGCTTGAGACAGTAAATAGCACTTTCAGTAGATAGGTTTGGTCTAAATCCGAACTGAGCGTCGTGTAAATGTATATTTTTCTCCAGCTGTTTATCAAGCAGGCTGTCCAAAACTTTAGCAATTATGGTGGCTAGTGAGATAGGCCTGTAGTTTGACAGGTCCGACGGATCGCCTGTTTTGTTTTTTATTATAGGAACAACCAGTGTACGCATGAGCTCATCAGGTAAGTAGCTATGCGAAAGAGACAAATTGAGAAACAGAGCAAGCACCCTCGGCAGGTGTATACCAGCGTACTTCAGATGCTCGATACTGAGACTATCGTGTCCAGGAGACTTTCCTCTAGACATATTACCAATAACATTAGATATTTCCTTTGCATGGAATCTTAATTTAACATTATCACCTAATGTCCCAGTCTCGAGCATCTGAGACACCGCAGGAGGTACAGTAGGTGGGTCTACTTTGAAACTCTGCTGGAAGGCACTAGCTATATCGTGTGGGTCATGTAGACCACTGACACTCACAGGCAGGCCCGACCTTGGGTTGAGCTTTTTAGTAGATTTCCAAAATTTCCCGAATTGTTTATTTTTGTGTTGCTCAGCGATAATATTCATCTTAATTTGTTGCTCGTTGTCTTGACAAAATTTCAATTTAGATTTGAATATTTTTCTCGATTCACACATATCATGATAAATTCTTCCTGTCTTTGGTTTACCATACCATAGCCACATTAGAAAACAACGACGAGCCTCCCTGTGAGCTTCACTCACATACCTGTTCCACCCAGGTACAGACCTTCGTTTACTGTGCTTATTTATATAACTACTCGTAGCAGCTTCCGATAGAATATTCACAATATCCAAATACAAGTTTCTTAATATCAATTTGTGACTAACATCATTACACATTTTGTCTGCACACGAAAGGAACTCCTGAGGAAAATCTAAATCTCTTAATTTTGTATTACATAAATTCGTGTACAACTCTATTTGGTTACTACTACGGTCACCCCATACAACAGTACTACAGACACTACTATTTGTTACGGTGACAGTCTTTTGACAAATTCGATTAATATCACATTCAATCTGTAATGGATAGTGATCCGAAAAATATGTGTCATACAGAACAGTGACGGCACGCACGGATACCCGCGCCGCGCTGGTCACCAGGCAGTGATCCAGCCAGCGCCGGCACCCGTGCGCGTCACTTACAAACGTAAAAGTGTCACTAGATAACATGTCCATATCGATACACGACCACGACTGTTCACAACAAAAATCACGTAACTCGTTTGAAAACAACTCACCTGGGTGTGCGTTAAAGTCCCCCAGTATATAAACTGTTTCTATATTATTGTTTTCAATGATAGAACACATTTCACTTAGGCAGTCTGTAAACTCTGACAAATTATCAATAGAATCTGTAGGCATATACACCGAGAACACTAATATAGAACGATCCTGAATCACTATTTTAATCGCAATAAGTCGTACACTGTTACACTGTATGACCGAAACCGCCGGAAAGATAGCTTTTCTCCAGAGCAAAGCCACGCCCCCGTATGGCCTCCCTCTCAGTATCCCAGCTGAAGTATCCACTGCAGATTTTCCCGTAAAGGAGAATGAGTCATTTATAGTGCCCAGGAAAGGAATATCGTGTGGTAATAACCATGTCTCTTGTAATGCAATAATGTCCGCGGTACAACACAGTCTCTTAACGCATTCAATCGACCGTCTGACACACTTGCAGTTGAAACTGACCAACTTAGTCGCCATTTGTTAAAGGTTTTTGATCACGGAATCTGGGCCTAAATTGTATGTAGTGTCTATAGGCAATCCCTTCTGGCCAAAAATCGTCTTTAAGAATTGTATCTAAATGTAATTTTGATACAAAAATTTTATACGATTGATAGTCTTTTGAGACTTTCATGTTGACCCTCTCCACTGAAACATTAATATTAGCTCGTTTTTTAATGTATCCTATAATATCGCTTTCACTGACTTCCTTTCCTACGTTATATATATATATAGGAGTTTTCACATCAGCCGCTTTGAATTTTTCATCCGGTTCCAAAACTGCTTTCCCCCTTTTTCCTGCAAATCTATTCCTTACCCTTTTCCTTTGGACTAACGTCCATTCATCATTATCATTAAATAAAGGCCGGGCACGCCGCAATCGCGGCGGTAAGACCCCTCTTTGAGGAGTGGCTGGATAGGCGTCACGGCGTCCTTACCTTCCGCATGACGCAGGTCCTCACCGGACACGGAAGTTTCGGGAGGTTCCTGTGTCTGATAAGGAGGGAGGAAACGCCTGGGTGTCACCACTGCGAGGACCGTCCTGAGGACACGGTGGAGCATACGGTGCAGGACTGCCCCGCTTGGGCAGAGCACCGCCGTGTCCTCACGACGGCGATAGGCGGAGACCTCTCGCGCCCGGCATTGGTCGAGGCCATGCTGCGGGGCGAGACGGAGTGGGAAGCGGTCGCCTCCTTCTGCGAAGCAGTCATGCTCGCGAAGGAGGAGGCGTGCCGCGTGAGGGAGAGAACAGTGTCCTCCCTCCGACCCACCCGCAGTGGTAGACGCCCACGGCGACGGACGTCGCCAGACGATCTCCGGCCACCGTAGGCGCGGGCATGCGGGCAGCGAGTAATGAGCGACTCGCTGCCCGACCATGGACCATGCCCGGGTCGACGGCGCGTTGTGTTCCACGCGCGCCTCAAGGAGTGTCAGCAAACTGACGGGGCCTGTAGAGGGCCAGAGCCTGCCGGGGTCGCGGGTCTTACCCATCACCGTAACCCCGGTACGTAAAGGGCTCGTGAAGGACACCGTGGATTTTAGTCAGTACAAGTCTGACAGTCCCTCCCGCCCTGCCCTGGGTGGGAGGACTCATTTGATGATTTTACCACGTAAAAAAAAAAAAAAAAAAAAGCATGAATAAAGGCATATAACTGAAGAGCAAGATTAGCATATCAAAAGCCGCATTGCCCGGTCTCGGGACAAAGCGAAAGAGTGCGGGAAGCGGTGACGCAGAACTGTGACGTCACAAACTGTGGCTCGAGTACTGCTTTGAAGTAAGACAAGTCAAGTGGTTACGACTGTACGCCACGAGAGTTAAATCTTTTAACAGAATAATATTCACATTTTTCCGTTTGACAAGATCCTTTAATAGCATTGGGAATCGGTTATTTTTACGAATAGATTTGTGTTATTTGATTAACCCTATATATTTCGACCCGACTATAATTTTTCTCGTTCGTGTATTATTTAAGTCTTAGTTTTTCTTCTCATGACTGATGTAATGTTTGCTTTTGTTTCAGGTATGTATTCAAATTAGTGTTGGAACGGTAATACGGATGAAGTTAATTCAATAATGCTCTTGAACCACATTTTGGTAATGGCAAAAATGAATAAGTAAAAAAAGCCACCTATTTCCGAAACAAAAGCTATTTTACACTTTTTTGTGGTCGTTTTGAATAGTTTGTTTTCGAAAAAGTTTTAGTTTGTTTAATTTTTTGCCCCAAATTCTTGTCAAATACGTAATCCGTAGTACTCGTACCAGTAATAAAATCGTCCAAGTACACCATACGAAATGCTCATAAAATAAAACTACTGAACCATCTGAAAGAAACTTTTATGGGATCGAGCAAAAAAAGAATCATAAAAATCGGCTCGGTAAATTGCTTTTCGTTGCACACCCATCCAAAGACAGACCACGGCAAGAGTTACTTAACGTGGGTGGCCCATCCAAAGAAGGACCTCGACGAGAATTGCTTGTCCTTGCTCACCTATGCAAAGACGGAGTTTGGCAAGAGGTGCTTAACTTTGGTGACCCGTCCAAAGATAGGTCTCGACACAAGTCTTCCATCTGACGGCTAACTTTCATTGAATATAACAAATGTTACGCGCGCTTTTGCGCCGATTTCAAATCACACCAATCCTGTTCCACTTCCCGTCAGCTGTTTCCGTTACATTTCACCAAATCACTCTCAAAAGCGATAGTAAGGATGTAACACATCATCGTCATCATTTTCCTGTCCTTATACTATTTTACTTGAGGTAAAAAGATGTAACACATTAAAAAATAACATAATATTGCTACACATAGTTTTAACCTTCACCTATACTTGTTTTAATATTACTTTATCCACGATATTATATCAATTATCTAGTTGATATGATAAATTCTATGTCAGTTATCACTTTGACTAAGTCGTGCCAGATATTATACATAATATCCAGTTAATGTGATGAATTCTGTATCATTTATCACTTTCACTAAATTGAGTAATTAATATGAATAATAACTTGTTATTATGTATGATAACTAGATTTATTACTTTGACTGTAACATATACATTTGCACTGTAAAATGATTCTTGAATAAAACCGATACTCAACAATTTTGACTGAGTTCTAGAGGTGAAAATGCACGGCCAGTAAGCGAAGAACAGCTTTGTGCATAGGAAAACAGTTAAAAGCTTCGAAAACATTCACTACACTGGCTCGAATATCCAATATTCTGATATAATAACTGGCCGTTTTATTGAAAACTCTTTTCAAGTCCCTTTTGCTGTACCGACACTGGAATGGCATAAAGCAAGCTAGTATTTTGAGTTAGTTTTGATTTTAATTTGACACAGTCTCTCACTAATTAATTTCGCGTGTCATACAAATATTTTTTAAGATTTTACCACGTTAAAAAAAAGTGTCACAGACAAACGTGGCGAATGCAAAGCGAGGCGTTTTTATTTGAAATGTATGGAATTGTTTGAATCCAGTCACATAGAAAAGCGAAAGCGATCCGATAGCGTGACCGAACCGATACGAAGACGTGGCGAAGGCGAATTTGCTCTGTATAACGTTGTTCATAAAAAGCCAGCTTATACAACTGCCACGCCTCGGTTCACTGCAACCAGTTTGACGTCTCGTATCGGTTCGTTATCGCTTCGGACTCGGTCCGGTTCGCTATCGTCTGTCTGTTTGAAAAAGCTTATGTGTCATTGCAAAGTTTCCTATTTATTTCTTCTTTGTGAAAATCGTCGTGCTGTAGAATACTATAGAGAAATATGTATGAAAAAATAATGTTCTATTTTATTATTCAAAAAATTTTACTGTGTCTTCAAGCGGTGTTATGTAATGTTTTTATAATCAACACAAAGTGAGTTCTTGATATTCTACTTAAATAAAATAAATAACACGCTGATACAGCACTCCGTCTTCATTATTAATTAGGACCTTTTTCTTCGTCATTCTATCATTTTCCTCAATTACCCGGAACTCTGCTGATCAAGCCACACGTCCGTGTCTCAGTGACGTCACTGAGCTAATCAAATCGTCTATTGTCCACAGTATAATTAAAGAGGCTATACAGTTAAGTCGTAGTGAGAGGCAAACATTGAGAGGTAATTGATAACCAAATATCATTGCTGTGTATCGATATTAAAATTGATTAGATTTTTCGTCTATCATAGGAACTTGAATGCATATTTTCTTACCAAAATGCTCTCTTTAGTGAAAATAGTGGTAATCAACATCAACATATTTAATGTATTGTCTCTGCTCTTCAGTAGATAGTTGATATTTTATTCTTTGAATATCGTATTTTAATTATTACGAAGGCTGTTTAATACTAAGTCCTTCATTCAACCTGTAGAATAATTAAAATTCATGATTTTGTGAACTAAATGAATAAATTAAATCAGAATTGTGTTCAGTGAATATTAGTTAGGTACTTTATTTAATTATAAACAAAGTAACCAGATTTACGTAGAACTTCACAAACTAATTTAAGGTACCAAGTCTTTTAGAAATAAACCCGCACTTTCTCGCTTTCATTGAGGGTCCATTCATAAATAATTCGATAACTAAATCAAATCAATCAATCAATTCGATATCTAAACCTTATAGGTTTTTATTGCCAACGAGTATACAAAAATGTCTTTCGTATCATTTCGAGTTTTATTTTGTCACCATATGAAGAAGATTTCATATACGTGAGCATGGCTGGCAGCCGCCACATGTTGATACATAAACAAGATGTATCGTATCTACTGCGCACATAAAACATGTTGTCACGACTTATCGTATTGGTTTTGGTTTGTATTTTTTTCAAGGTTCTTTTTTGACCGAAAATCTAAAGTAGTAAGCTGCAAGATTCGGTGAATAAGTCAACGACGAGGCTCGATATTCATACTTTTATGCCGTTGTCAAACAGACAGGCGAAAGCGAAGCGTTTCTGAAGCGATACCGAACCGAAGCGAGACGTCAGTCCGATAGTTCTGTCACGCTATCGGATCGCTTTCGCTTTTCTATGTGACTGGATTCAAACAATTCCATACATTACAAATAAAAACGTCACGCTTCGCATTCGTCACGCCTGTCTGTTTGACAAAGACTTTAAAGATTCATGAGTCAGTAAAAATTACTTTGGAACCTTGTATAAAAATCGTGGTCATTGCGGGGATCCTTTTTTGATGTTTTTTAGCTAGGATGTCAGTGGATAGCCCTGAAGATGGATGGCGACTGATAGTGTTAAATTAAAACGTGTGTTAAAGTTTAATCTTGAAAATGATCTATGGATGTAAACTTAATACTAGTCAAGTAATATTAATACCATCAAAGTATTATTTAGAATTAAAACGGGTTATTAAACATGGTAAATACCCCGTTTTAAATCTAAGTAATAATTCTAGTGACCATGCCAGTCTAAAAACTTATACCATCAAAGTAGATTCTCAAAGCGTGATGAACGCTGCTGCGTTTAAACTTGTACCATAATAACATATAGAACTATTTCCCGGAAAATCTTCAACATCTCGCAACGTTCAACGGACCGGAAAATTAAGGAATGGTATCTGCTTCGTACTTACTAGGGTCTCATACCTCACGTCCTTTGTGAGCATCGAATAACCAATTACCTTCCTTATACAAAGCACCCCATTTGTCTGATATTAGCTAAGTTCTATACGCACGCGAGTCATGGCAGCTATGTGATACATCTGTCACATTAGGGACATGTTCAATTTGCACATGATTTATGAAAATAATCTTTAAATTCTGTGGTAGTTTGAACGTTATAAGTATGGTATAAGCTTGAATCACTTTATATTATTTGAAATATAAGTAAGTAATATAACATAATATAGAAAATACTTATAACACGCTTAATTCGATCGTTTGATTTAAAAAGTTTCGTTTATAAAGGGACCGTTAAACTGAATATTTACGTTGACTATGATATGTGTAATAACAATATGCTTTCCGTGGTATTGCACTGCACATTACTTTCTACTACATTGTTATTGGGAACTGAAGCTTCTCTTTGACTTACATTTAATTCTTTGCATTTTCCTTGAAACAACAGTCATTTAATTATAGAAGCTGTTTCAAATCCTGCAGCTTCAGTGGTAGACGCCCACGGCGACGGACGTTGGTAGACAATCTCCGGCCACCGTAGGTGCGGGCATGCGGGCAGCGAGTAATGAGCAACTCGCTGTCCGACTATGGACCATGGGTCGACGGCGCGTTGTGTTCCGCGCGCTCCTCAAAGAGTGTCAGCAAAACTGACCCTCCCGGTGACCCCGGTACGTAAAGGGCTATTGAAGGACACCGTAAATTTTAGTCAGTACGAGTCTCACAGTCCCTCCCGCTCTGCCATGGGTGGGAGAACTCATTTGATGATTTAACTACGTCAAGAAAAAAGAAATAATGTACTTAAAATTAGTGAGCTTAATAATGCATTAAAACTTGTGGAGCTAAACTCAAGCTCACTTTCCTCAGTAGGTTGTGCAAATGTTTATGAAACTTCCCTCTATCTTTAGTTCTATGCGTAGGTACATTGTTAGTCAGAATACAAAATTAATTTTACGACTTTCGCGATGATAATAGGCCAGTATTCACAGCAGTGATAAACCAGTTCATGATCATATCAATCACGGTTCATTTGGCAGTAACACTTGATTGCTTGATCGAGATATAACTGTTTGATTAACTCTGAACAATATGTTGATATTACTGCATACTCCTATGTAGAAACAAATGTCTCTTACGCAATCAACCTGTATGGGTTCCACGAAAACTGTTTTGTACGTGTATAATGTGATGTAGATTGAGCATGGTTACACTTAGATGTTAATATTTATCATTACTACCCACTTATTGGTACTTGGCGCTACATTTACCTAAGCTACTATCTTATGTAGAACACCTTCATACATATTCAAATAATTACCAAACTGCTCAGCGTCCTCTTGCACAATATATTCACTGATCGTCGAGACAACCGAGAAACCACTAAGAGACTGAGCGCACAAGGTTACCTTCCACCTTAATGTTAATAATTTCACAGTAGTGAATGTTTTGAATAAGGACACGATTAGAAACAAGGTTCAAGTGGATGTTAGCTTTCGTATTTTAGTTCTTGTAGATACCAAATTAACAGCTTTTCTAGTTAAGTTTTTAATAATTGTTTTTCCCATGAATACCAAAAGTGATAAAATGTAATTAATTTTATGCACTAAAACGTTCTAGTTGTAATATACATAAAGAGTATTGTATTTATAATTAAAATTCGCTTCCTCGTTCAGAGTGAAAACAGTAGTTCATTAATTATTCTCTTAGTCTCGCTAGTCTTCGTAATTGGTGAATATTGGAAACTCTCGGGCTCTGTGCTCTTTCATGTTTAATTGGGCAAAGCTTGTTGTTAATATAATATTGTATGCTATCCGTAGCTACAGTGCTGACAAGCCGGTAGTTTATAATTGTTTTTAAGCTTATATTGCTATCTTCGAATGAGTAAAGGGATATTGTCCCGTGCAATGACTGTATTCGAATCATAAGTTAGCCGTTTTTCTTTGAAATAATGCTATTTTTTGTTTAACCAAATAATTTCGGGACGTCAAATGCAGTTAATTTTGAATAAATTATGGCTCAGTAGAAGTGAAGTAACATAAAAAATGCAATTTCTTAAAAATCTGCTTTTCCTTAAGGTTGTCGTATATAATTACTTGCCAGAATTTGATCCTTATTAGCAACGCTATCGAGTGGTGTAATAATACAGGATGTGATTTTTTTTTCCAAACTTAGTGAGTTCGATTCCTGGCTAGGATTATAGATTTTTCCAAAATCCAATGATGCAGTTTTAATTTTCGTGAAAATCGTCCTCGAGACTCTTTTCAACGTTTTTCGATATTCCTCATATATCGAATAGAGCCATCCACACCCACTTGAAAAATTCACCCTGTTCATTTTGCAATATTTTATTATTTTGTACCTACAAGTATGTATCACAAAACAATAAACCTGTTTAAAAACACCTAGTTGCGGGAAAAGGTCGAAGAGGTCAAAGGAGATTTGAATATTGATGCGTGAATTGAAGCCCGGAGTGCCGTGATTTATGAGGTTCCTTGATCCGAAATTAATATTTAACAGGTTACCGCATTTAGTATAGATCCTAACTGATCATTAAGGTTATTAAATTTTACAATCCAACACGTATTCGTATACGTGTGTATTTTTGATTTTACCATCATGCTATTTTATTATGTTCCCGGGGAACGCTTTAAAATTCACGTACGTTTATAAACGCATGGTGGGTCTGTACATTTATACAGTTATCTCTTTTGTGTGGTAAAAACCCCAGCGCAGTAACCCTTCATTAGGCTGCGGTGCGACTGAAGCGGAGCGGAGACGAGCTGTGCTGCGATTCACCAATCTGAATCTGATGCGCATGGCTGACCACGTGACACATTTGTATTCAAGCTGTGTGATTGGTGAATCGCGGCAAAGCTCGTGTCCGCTGTGCTCCGCTCCGCCTCAGTCGAACCGCAGCCTTAGGCTGAAGCTACATTAGGCCGCGACGCGATCTGCGACACATGAGTGATTAAAACAAATAAATGAATGCTCACGTATATGGCTACACCGTACATCAGCGATAACACGTGTAATCTGTTTCGCTCTTCCAGTCGCATTGCAAATCGCTGTCTAATGTAGCCTCAGCCTTACGGTTACGGCTGTTGGGTGACGTCATATGTAACACTGGCTATGTTGTACCGATTTTTAATGATGTGTTTATCCCAATAATGTAAGCTAACTCACATACGTTTCGAATCACAAAAAATAGTTATTTTTAATAATAGTTTTTGAAACAGGGAAATTGCATGAAAAGTACGGTCCGCTAAATATATTCTGAGGGATTTTTAACATGTTCAGGACTTCGATGGGTCAAGGAAATTTCTATGGTTTTGGAAAGAAGTACCTATGGCTTTTCGCACGATGTATTTAACTTACTCATTAATAACTTTACGTACGGTGTGAGCTTAGACGCTGAAGTTTCTAGTTTATTTATGCAAAGGCATTGAATTGTAAATATCTCGTACACAACTCTCTGGAGATGCTCTCAGATGGAAGTAGAATGGATCGCACATACCTCAAGGGATGCTGTGTGATGTAAACATAGAGAAAAGGAGATCGGGTTAACTGTAATATATGAATATCAGAGAATTGAATGAATATATAAGATATAAATATAATAAACGAATTGATTATTGAGCTAAAAGGACTCGTAACATGTCTAGGTATTTTGTAATAGATATTTTCTATATCCAGAATACTCTCGCAATAAAAATAAAACATAGACGAATAAAATTAAAAAGGTTGTTTTACTAATATATTCTTCTTGCATAATTATACTGATTTTCTGAAAAATTGGGGTGAATCTATACCTCGTAGTATGAATAAATTATTCCCATAATTTTGTATCGCAAATAAACAAATTTTTACAGAAAAAGATTTAAAAAAAAGCCGTAAAAAAGGTACAGGTCATTTAGTGTTGATTAGGCGCAACCGAAGTAGTATGTACTAATAACTGCAAAAAAAGTTTTTATTATAATTCTAACAATTGAGTCTGAAAAAACCGATTGATTCAATTTGTTCACCATCTCAACTTATGAAGGAATCCGAAGAGAATCGTATATTTTTATTGGTCGAGGAAAATGAGTTTCGCAATCAATTTTGTTTGTCTGTGAAGTAGACAATATTGAGCTATTTGTTGTGTTAGTGTAACAATATAAACGAAATTGTTTTATAGAGCACATTTCGCTATCACTATGACTTCTATATATATCTACTTACAATTAAATAAGTATGTAATAAATCTAATTATATTATATTTTTAACTCATCACCATATTAGCCGTAAACAGCTGAAGATTAACTAACTTTCCTGATTTGAATAAAGTTCCAGATACCTATAAAGTTCGATTTCAAATCGGAACAACTAAAGTTGAAGTATTTTTACGAGCAAACCTTAATTTTATTTTCTAGCTTTCAACGCCATAAAATTGAATCCCTCACCACGAAGCACCATGTTTGTGAACAATCGTTTACCTTCGTGAACTCAACCATTGAGTTAACAAACGTACGTCGGTCCCTCGAGACTGACCTTTTAGCAGTCGTGTGTAGTGAGAGACGACGAGGTAATAAAGCTTTTCTCAAACTGCAGAGCAAAACGGATTTATTTATAAAATAAAACTTTGTGTTTTTTATCAACTGTACTGCTCTTATAACATGGGTTACATACTACCAAATACTGGTTATAAGTTGAAAAAATCTCTGTATGAAAATTAATAACATGCATTGATTTTCAAAATGTCAAATCAAATGTAATATCATCAAATGAGTCCTCTCACGCAGAGAAGAGCGGGAGGGACTGTTAAACTCGTACTGACTAAAATCCATGGTGTCCTTCAATAGCCTTTTACGTTCCGGGGTCACGGTAATTCGGAAGTCCCGCGACCCCGGCAGGCTTTGGCCTTCTAAAGGGGGCCACGTCATAGTGCCACTGACACTCCTTGAGACGCGCGTATAACACAACTCGCCGTCGACCCGGGACCGTTTCACCTTCCTAGTTTTTTTTCTCATGATGAAATTTAATAAACTTCTGTTGAGTTACTTGTGTTTCTATTATTGTACGTGCTGCTGGTTACTTCTTGGGGAAATAATAAAAATAATGTTGCTGTATTTTCTTTGCCAAAGTACGAAAACCTTACTTCCAGTAAGGTTAAGGTTATTTCCAAACTCTTAAAACAGCTATTAGGATAAAGGTCACGTCTTGGATTGATCTTATTAAATATTAACTCTGGCTTTGGTAATATTATTGAGTTATTAGAAGAAGCAGGCGGGGTAAGATTTCGTTAAAAATTAAGAGCGAGTTCAAAATCAAGAGGTGAGGCTGCATAGTTATTTTCTGCCCGAAAAAAACTAAACAGACTTACCTATTTAATTCAAGAGAATCGATGTCAACAACAAATTTCTTGCTTCAACTTGGCATTTATTTTGGAGACACTCAAAATAAACCTTGATTGGATTTTTATTACACTATTGTTAACGAATGAAGAGTTAAATAATCAAAATACAATAGTTATGATTATTTAACTCGATCGGCTCATAAACACGTCCTTTGGGATTACTTAAATAATGAAAAATACCAACCAAATGCCGTTGAAAAGATACAGTTTAGCTCTAATGGGAATCGATTTGAATTATTTTTCCGCCCCCGAGCGAGCAACTCGACAAAATTCTGATGGGTGCTCAATCGGGAATACGTCATAAAAATAGCAATGAAACGCAATATTTCAAGAGAGAACCACTCTCAGAGCAAGCTTCTAATACAATATTGTCCAAGGAATAATAAAGTTATAAAGGTAAGGAAAAATTCTCATAAAAGTTACGCTGTTACGTTTTGGACAATCTAATATCGCTCCATGGAGCAGAACTTCGTCATGTTCCCAAATTAATTTGATAAGAAAATTCGTATTTTGGTGGAGGGCCTTATGTTTAAGGATGAACTGAAGTGAGCCTATTTTTTTTTTTTTTATCGTGGTTAAATCATCAAATGAGTCCTCCCACCCAGGGCAGGGCGGCAGGGACTGTCAGACTTGTACTGACTAAAATCCACGGTGTCCTTCACTAGCCCTTTACGTACTAGGGTCACGGTAATCCCTTGGTCCCGCAACCCCAGCAGGCTTTGGCCCTCTACAGGCCCCGTCACTATGCTGACACTTCTTGAGGCGCGCGTGGAACACAACGCGCCGTCGACCCGGGCATGGTCCATGGTCGGACAGCGAGCCGCCCATTACTCGCCGCCCGCATGCCCGCGCCTACGGTGGCCGGAGATCGTCTTGCGACGTCCGACGCCGTGGGCGTCCACCACTGCGGCTGGGGTGGAGGGAGGTCGCTGTCCTCCCCCTCACGCGGCTCGCCTCCTCCTTCGCGAGCATTTTTTTTTTATTGGGACAAACCCACCACACTATTCCCTAACCACTGCAACTCCTGTGCGCCAGAATCAACAGTGGCAACCAACCAGAAAAGGGCCGAAACAATGAAGCTCGACGTGTCCCGAAGAATGAATTTACCTGTCTTGGATCCTGCAACGAAATTAATCAGAAAAGAATAGTGGAGGAGTAGGAAAAAATATATGTTTCCACTTCCCTTCATGCAAGCAGGAGACAGAACAAAACAAGGCCAATAGGCACAAAGGGACATTACAACTGGGAGAAGCCCAGTTGCCTAGCACCACGGGTAAAATGACTACTAATATTAATGGGTCCTAAATTGTGAGCTGCTAAATTTGATTCCAATAATAGGTATGGCAAAAACGCTTGAACGCACGGAAGTTTGTTCGAGTTTCAACAAGGTCCGAGTAGTAAATGACTCCAGATGTAGTCTGAACAGTGTTCAACATAATATTACGTTCGTTCTGCCAAAGAATACACTCCCATAGAATATGATGTGCTGATTGTTAATATTCACAGTCAGATGTCGAACATTGACAAAAAGGCGAGGGAACAAGCTTGAAGGAAAATAATTTACTTTTAAAGTTACCATGTCCCGTGAGAAATTGGGCAACACAGTGATCCACCTCCAGCCACGTCCTAGCCAGCCGCTCACGAACGGATGGAAAGAACTGGTGGAGGTGCCGCCCCTTGATAGAATTATCCCACCTACTTTGCCATTCGGATAAAAGATCCTCCCAGACGTCGCTCTGGGGTTTGAATAATCTAGATATCTTATCACGGTCACGTTGAGGTAGAAAATCAGCATCAGTGGTCTCCCGTGTGGAAAAGTACATTGCAGCACGTCGCTGTACTTCAAGATCGACTGGAAGAACACCAGCAAGTACCGGTAAAGCTTCAGTACTGACGGTTCTATACGCTTTACTTAAGAATAACAAAGCCAAGCGCTGGCTTTGAAGCAATTTACGTCGTGCCGCCCCTATGGTGGCCCTATCGGCCCAAACAGGTGCTCCGTAGCACATACAGCCCAAGTAAGTAGCACCATAAATAGTTTTTAAGGTTAAAAACGACAAACCCCAAGTAGATTTGGATATTCTCGTTAGGGCATAAAAATTATTTTTAGCTTTTTCTCCAACTGTTTTTATATGTTCTATGAATGTGAAATTCCTCTCTAAGACTAAACCAAGATAGCACACCGATTTCTTTTTCTTAACGGGAACATTATTGAATTTAATACTAGGCCACGATTTAAGGTCACCTTTTAAAATGAGTTGATAGGTTTTATGTGGTGCAAAGGTCAGACGGTTACGATCGCCCCACTGTGATATTAATCGTAGGCAAGTGTCAGCCAAATTCTCGAGTCCAGCACGAGTACTCGACTGAATGAGCAGAAGGCCATCGTCCGCATAACCAGTTAAAGAACAACCACTTGGAAGTGGAATCGCGAGGAAATCATCGAAGCCTAGATTCCATAAATAAGGACCGATAACCGAACCTTGAGGACAGCCCATGGTGAGAGGTTTCGATATGGAATGATGTCCGAGTTTAAGTTTCGCGGATCCATTAGAAAAGTACGAACAAAGGAGATTAAATATATTATTATAGCAACCACGAGCTTTTATTTTAAGTAGTAGCATTGGCCACCACGCGTTATCAAAGGCCCCGGAAATATCTAAAAAGATCCCAACTACGTACTTGTGTTTAGAGGTATTAACCATTTTTCTAACAGAAAGTGCCGCGTCAACGGTTGATTTCCCGATAGTAAAACCGAATTGATTTTTATGGAATTTGGGCCCGTCCGGTAACAATCGTGGGACGATAAGACGCTCCAAGAGCTTTCCCAAAGATGGTAATAAAGTTATGGGCCGGTATGACTTAGGGTCATCTGGTGGCTTGTCGCCGCTTTTAGGTATTATTCGTATAAAGCCATGTCTCCATATACGAGGAAAAACGCCTTCAGAAATACACCGGTTGTAAACAGTTAATAACGCGTCACCCGCTGTTTTACACGCTTCTTTTATCATACGATTAGATATTTTATCTTCACCTGATGTTGTTAAGGGGCAATCTCCTAACAACATTCATTAATTCGTCAGTGGATGGAAGGTCTGACGCTGGTGATTCAGGCGGGACTGTTGCCCATGCTCTAATTTGTTGGTGGTAGTCATTATCATTAACAGGTGAATCATCAGGGATAAGAGTATTTAATAAAACTTCCGTTGTTTCTTCAATACCGGCGGTGTGTTTATTATTTACTTTAATATTCTGAACATACGCGAGGTCGATCGATCGATTGGCTTTAAACTCATGATATAAAGGAGACCACGGACCTTCTTTTTCTAATTTATCGACTACTTTACGCAACAAATTACCCTTAGATTTTTCAACCGATGCTCTGTAACGGGACTTGGCAACTCTAAATGTATTTAAAGCAGTGGTTAGCGAGTCTCCGGTGACTTGGCGTTTTTTAAGCTTATTAAGATGTTTACGCGCTCGACGATAGGTTTTACGCTGTTCGGTTAGGTAGTCACACCACCAATCACATCTACGTATATTGGTCATAGGTCCGCGACCAATGGCAATGTCAGCACAGTAAGTGAAGGTGTCTGACATAATTTCAGCACTTTCTTCGGCTGACAGCCCATCACGAGTGAACTCTTTGGCGTGACATGCAAAAAGCGATCTAAAGAATTCCCAATTAGCACTTTTGTACCTAAAATTACCAATGACATGTGAGGAACCCTGAATAGAAACCGGAACAAACCCGTAAACGATCAAGCGATGATCACTACAAGACGCGTCCGGTAGGACACGCCACCTATCCAAGTGTACGTCTGCACTAGAAAGTGTGACGTCAATACAAGATTCGCCCATTTGGCTGCAAAAAGTAGGTGGTGCGTCGGGGGTGTTGTGAATAGTTAGGTTCATTTCAGCAATGAAGTCTTCAACAGCGCAGCGCCGTTCGTAATCCGTGGACCGAACTTTGCCATACCACAGGGACGAGGACGCATTAACGTCTGCGCCTACGATAACTTTGCAGCCCGCGAGTGACCGCAAGACGTGACGGAGATTATGTATGTGAGGACCAACAGGGTCTGAATATTGAAAGTAGCAGCTCACAACGTAAACTTTAGAACTAGCGGATGAGACTTCCACAACCGCGCAGTGTCGATTCATGAGGTTTCGTAAAGACGTTACTGTATAGTTAGAAGAACGTGACACGTAAATTCCGGCTCGTGCCTTGTTATCCAACTGAACTACCTTGTGACGTAAGCGCGTCTTTTGGTATTGTTCTTGAACCAGTACAATATCTAAGTTATAATCGACAATTAATTTGTCCAATTCAGAAGTCGCCACCCTATCGTTGTGTAGATTTAATTGACCTATTATTAAACTATCCATTATATTAGTAATTAGTGTTGCGTATTAACTGTTCGAGCCTAACTTTATAGGTGGTACACTGTTGGGACCCGCATCGATGGTCAAACGGTTTTTTAATACGTTTACACGCCGCACATACTGGTGTAAAATTTAAATTATCCTTATGCGGGCATTCTTTTGTTTCATGTGCTTCAGAGCAATTAGCACAGGTAGGCGATTTATTAACGCAGTATTTTTTCACGTGACCGAACTGCTGGCAATGTAAACAACGAACTACATCGATATCATCAAAAAATCGGCAAGTCGCGAAGTCAATAAAAAGCTTCTCTTTGGTACTAATTAAATGCTTTCGTATGGCGTTGTCGATTTCAATGCCTACCCACTTCCGGCCATTATCTAATGCACGTCTACGTATAATTTTTGTCGACTTAATAAAGTCTTCCTCACTAATTGCCAATTCGTCTTTAATATTTTGACGGTACAACGCATGCAGAAAAGGTTTGTCTTCCATTGAGGATGGGACGTCTTTAATTAATAAACGTGGCCTGCGGCCTTTCGGTTTTTCAAGTCTTAACCCGGCAGTCCTAATAGCATCAACCGACTCAAGTTTACTTATTTGACTATCGTTAGCGACACGTAATACAACGCCCGATTTCGCGATTTTTTTCATGCCAACTATTTGAAAACCGTCGTCAGTTGGCTTAATTGCTTTTTTAAGCGCTTCTTTAGTGGCTGAGGAAGTCGCGAATTCAGCTGACCTTTCGTTGGAGGGGTATGCTATTACACACGGCAGCGGTGGTCTAGACTCCATCACTGGAGCGACCTTAGGCAGACGAAGTTTCAGAGAATCTGAATAAGAAACTTTGTTGAAATCTGTTTTAACAATACTGACATTATTATTTAATTTGACTTTGTCCAATTCGCGCTCCATATTTGCTAACTTTGTTTCATTTGAAGACGACCGTATGGCTAACAAAGAAACAATGGACGTAATCCGCTGTGTCATGTCCATAATCGCGGATTTATTGGCTACATTAATACGGGATCCTTGATCGCTCACAAGGTCGTTTATTTTTGACAAGTATGCAGATGCCTGAGTAACTAAATCGCAGTAGTCTTCGTTTGAATTACTGACATTATTTATTGATAACGGCGATTTTTCGGCAGAATCGGTCAGATGTTGTCTCGTCGGCCTATCTTCAGGTGTTAAATAAGACGGAGACAATTCGGTAAACAAGCGTTTAGAGTAAGCGGAGGTCGGTGACCTGGGAGGTTTATTTACGCGTCGCGAAGTCCCCCCGCCACGGTCTGGCGGATCATCATTACTGGACAACATTTTTAAATCAAAATGACAAAACGATTTAAATCAGATCGTAAAAACAAGACGAAACAATAAGACTTTTTTTTTTCCTTACGCGGTACCCCCACACCCAAAAAATAAAAAGTACTCACCGAGCGCTGATGAACTAATTTAAAACTATATTTACCAATTAAATACGCGTAATAACACTTAAAAAACTTACAATACCAACACTAAGCATAAAGGCACACAGTTAGGATCAATTCACGAGCCGGTAATTGATAACGAGACACGAAAAACGTAATTATTAACGGCAGCGATACAAATCACATCTACACGGCGCAATTGCACAGAGGGAAGTGAGTGAGTGACTGCTTCGCAGAAGGAGGCGACCGCTTCCCACTCCGTCTCGCCCCGCAGCATGGCCTCGACCAATGCCGGGCGCGAGAGGTCTCCGTCAATCGCCGTCGTGAGGACACGGCGGTGCTCTGCCCAAGCGGGGCAGTCCTGCACCGTATGCTCCACCGTGTCCTCCGGACGATCTTCGCAGTGGTGACACCCAGGCGTTTCCTCCCTCCTTATCAGAGACAGGAACCTCCCGAAACATCCGTGTCCGGTGAGGACCTGCGTCATGCGGTAGGTAAGGACGCCGTGACGCCTATCCAGCCACTCCTCAAGGAGGGGTCTTACCGCCGCGATTGCAGCGTGCCCGGAAGTGAGCCTTAGCTATAGAATCAGCTACGTGGGACTCTTTTTTTCCTCAAAATAATCTTTAAATACACAACAAACGCGTTAATACGTATAAATAATTAAAATCCAATAATAAGTATTGTTTGTATTGTTACAGGCTGGTCACGCTTGGTATCGTTGTGCTGATCGTGGCCGCGCAGCACGTGCACGCGCAGCAGCGTCACAGCGAGCACCAGGGACCACAAACCTGCGGCGGACACTTGAAGGCTCCCGTGGGCACGATCACGACACCAAACTTCCCCAACCCTTTTCCCGTCCCGATAAAGTGTAAATGGATAATAGAACACGACATAGTGAACGGGACTATATCGATATACTTTACTCAGCAGTACACTACCAGCGGGTTGACGTTCACTGAGTACATGTATTATGACGAGTCTTACAAGTTAGGCGAGAGGAGAGCGCTCACCGTCACCGACGAGAATATCACCAGGGTCAAGTGGCTGCAGGTATGTTATAGTTTGATAAGTACTGTAGATTTAGTGAAACTTTTTGAGACTGTTATGTGTTCATATGATATTTGCTTACAATTCAGACATTATTTTCATGCCTAACTAATACGTTGGTTCTCACAGAAGCCTACAATACATGTAATAAGTAGAAAATTCACATTTTTATCTATTCAAAATCGGAGTGAAGTGGAAGCAAAGGTACATAGGACAACTGTAGACTTATTTATTGACAAAGAAACTATGCATGTTGAGTGGCTCACTATGTGAAGGAGGTTAATAATGTGGCACATTTCTGTAATTATTTTACGTAACGAGGTTGTCGTCGGCACGGCTGCAGTGAGAAAATAGTGTCGTTGACTTTTATTACACTTGCAGTGAGCATGATGTTTGAAGTTGGGATTATTTTTTTCGTGTAAAAATGCGAACTAATTATGTTGTGATGATTTTCCTTTTACACTCCCCACTTCACTACTTTTCATTCATTAAAATATGCCCCTGTATTACGCTGGAAATATTAAACAATGCCATGGTTACAGTTCGAATTTTTCTTTTCAATGAAAAGAGTTGAAACTGAATTTGGGTATAGAGTGTGAGGTGAAGGCACACAATTGTCTGTGGACAACACGACTGTTCAGCGAGAGTCGTACGAATACTGATTGCTGATTTCATGCTGTAGGGAAAAGTGAAATAGTTCAAATAAGTGGATGGCTAAATACATGAATAACTCTACCTATTAACAGATATGACGTCAGAATGAAGGCAGTTTACGAGTGCGGGACTGCGGGCACTCAAACTTTCACTGCACAACTCCACAAAACAAGAAAAGTTTCGATTGCCATTATTAGCTATGTTTGTGGAGAACTAAACAAATATCACAAACTAATTAACCCTTTGTAAGTGGTCGTCCAATCTCAAGTTTCTCTTATGTCGGTTAATCTCTTGGTCTCATTTGGTTAGACTACGAGAGATTCGTTTTCGCCCAATATAGAACTACATTAAACATTATTTGCAATCCTATGTAAAGTAGAAAGATAAATCGGAAAAAATTACAACCCTACAAATTCACGCAGGTAGCTTTTTTTTATCGTGGTAAAATCATCAAATGAGTCCTCCCACCCAGGGCAGGGCGGAAGGGACTGTCAGACTTGACTGACTAAAATATACGGTGTCCTTCAATAGCCCTTTACGTACCAGGGTAACGGTAATTTCTGAGTCCCGCGACCCCGGCAGGCTTTGGCCCTTTACAGGCCCCGTCAATATGCTGACACTCCTTGAGGCGCGCGTGGAAAACAACGCGCCGTCGAAACACGCAGGTAGCTTAATGGCTTTTTGCTTTACAACAAAAGCATTCACAAGCAAAACTCTGGAAATAGAGCCGAAGTATGAAGCTCCTTAGTGAAAAACAATTATCCAGGTTGAGCTGTTTTTATTCTGTTCACGGTTTTGAATATTTGCTTCTGTGAGCTGCCTTTTAATCTTCCCGCTTTTGTTTGAGCAAATTATTATAACTAACTGGCCCGGTAAACTTCGTGTCGCCTATAACTAACGTCACTCAACAGTTTAGCGTTCCTGGAACCCCTCCACTAACACTTAAACTTTATGGCATAGTATTAAAGTTCAAATCGACTTTTAAGTATTATTACGAATCTTTTATATGGGAATATAGGCACTTTTTTATTTTTTCTCCGTAAGAACGATCCTTGTGCTTCAAGGAATATTTAAATTAAAAAAAAAGAATTAGCTTAACCGGTTCAGCTGCTCTCGAGATTTGTACTTAGAAACACATTCAGCGATTCATTTCTATAAAACAGATTTTAGAGGATTTTAGAGGTATCTCTGCTTATATGAACAGTACTAGCTCGAGCCTGAAACACCTTTAAAAACACAGGTTTTCACGAAACAGAACAGAAAAAGTCCTGAAACATTATTTTATTGTCTTGAGAGCGACTTGGTTTTTTTTGTCTCAAACGAGAACCATTTCGACCAGACCTCTACAATAGACAATAACATCATAAAATTAAATTTAATTGACCCTGAAATAGAATACCGATTTCTCCTGCGAATTGCTGTTTCTAAACGAGATTGTTTTTTTTTCCTTTTTTTTTTCGTGGTAAAATCATTAAATGAATCCTCCCATTCAGGACAGGGCGGGAGGGACTGTCAGACTTGTAATGACTAAAATCCACGGTGTCCTTCACTAGCCCTTTACGTACCGGGGTCTCGGTAAGTCGTAAGTCCCGCAACCCCGGCAGGCTTTGGCCCTCTACAGGCCAAACGAGATCGTTTTTTTTACTTAGCGATACGTTTCCCTTTTTTTGATAGTTGTGTGTGACAGGGGTCGAGCGAGACCTTCGTCAGTTGACCGGGCAGGGAGCCGAGCGTTAGCGGTAAAAGTGAAATCAAACATAAAATGGTTGAAGATCTTTTAAGAGAAAATCAGCGAAATTAACCATGATTAGCTACGTACATTTACCAGCAATATACAAAAGCATTGTATAGACTTGATGTCCTATATCAACACAATTCTATACGAAACTATTTAAACAAAAATACAATTCACTTGCGAGTTATTATATAGTTATAACAATGCGTAAGTGTCCAGTGAGTTGTATGTGTAACAACTTGTAATGCTACATAAATTTAAAGTTTCCGTAATTTGCAAAAATAGAGAAAAAGAAATCTGTTAAAATATGATACTCGTATTATTATTAGCAACTGAGTCTTAGTCTGTATGTGACCTGCTAATACGTACCTTATCGTGCTTTATATGCGCGGGCATGCGGGCAGCGAGTAATGGGCAATTCGCTGTCCGACCATGGACCTGGCCCGGCGCGGCGCGTTGTGTTCCACGCACGCCTCAAAGCCTGTCAGCAAAATGACGGGGTCCCCCTCTAGAGGGCCAAAGCCTGCCGGGGTCGCCGGACTTTACGAATTACCGTGAACCCGGAACGTAAAGGTCTATTGAAGGACACCGTGGATTTTAGTCAGTACGAGTCTGACAGTCCCCCCCGCTCTGCCCTGGGTGGGAAGACTCATTTGATGTTTTTACCACGTAAAAAAAAAACGTTCTTTAGACAACTTTATTCAAGCCTTATTTCACGCTGTCTCTTGTAACTTTAATCGGTAAAAACTTCTAAGTTCCATGTTGTTGTGTCATACATTTTGTGACCCCTTGTCGGATAAAGTTTTTGGGAACAAAGATTGCCCGGTTAATCTTAGAACGACCTTTTACTGCTCACACGAGGCGTTTTATTTTAAGCACAGTGTTAGGTAAAACAGCTTCGTGTAAATGGGAAAATTTGTACATTTCAAGGTACCACTTTCCCTGTTTTTTTGGTTTCGTTATGAAGGTTTTAATTTTTAGAAAAGGTACAAGTAATTTTATACACTCATAGTCCAAATATTCCGATGCTAACTTTATAAATAGTCACTTGAATATACGAGATTCAGTCGTTCCATTTATCTGTGCGGAGTTTTAGAGGACGAAATGGACAATTTGTGCGCACATAACATTTTACAGCCATAGTTGTCGACATTTTACTAGAATATTCTATAGTTGCAGAATGGGATCGAGGTTTTATTTCAATTGAAGAAATACATTTACGAAAAATCAACAAAAGTTACTGCCTGGTGTATGTAAAACTAAAAAATACCTACACTAATAAATGACACAGTATGGGTACGGGTTACCATCAATCAGAATAAAGTTAATCATAAAATATTTGTATGTAATATAGCACATTAATTGGAAACCAAATGTAATGTCGTACTTTTGCTCGTTCAACTGCAAATTAATAATTAACTTGAAACCCTAACAACATTATTGGAGCAAAGTTTCCACCCAGACGTTTGTAATTCGGTGAAGTACATCGAAATGAATGTAGCACTATATCACTAACCCTTCCTAACTATGTTATAGCTCTTCTTTGGAAATGAAATAATGATACAATTGTCTACCTTTGATCATCAAACCCGTAGTAATTTGATTAATTTGATAGATGGTCAGGCACAAGAAATACGTGTCTGATATTGTTAACCGTACAGAACAGAATCTGTATGATTCAACTAAAAACATGATTGCATGCCAACCATTAGTGATAGAAAGATAATGTCGACAATTTCTTTTTTTTTGTGGTATATTCATCACATGAGTCCTCCCACCCAGGGCAAAGCGGGAGGGACTGTTAGACTCGCACTGACTAAAATCCACGGTGTCCTTCAATAGCCCTTTACGTACCAGGGTCACGGTAATTCGTGAGTCCCGCGACCCCGGTAGGCTTTGGCCCTCTAGAGGCCCCCAGCATTTTGCTGATGTCGACAATGTTTGAAATAAAAGTGATTGGTTTATGCATTCAGCTGATTGTAAATGATTTGTAAGCAATTGGATCGACGTGCTACAAACTGCTACGTTGCGCTACGACACTTGCTACGAAATGCTACGAATAGCTAAGCCAAAGTTAGTGCAATTCCTTATTATAAATAATTGACTCATAAAACTATTAGTTTGAGGTATATAGGCTAAGGCCCACTTGCACCACACATCACTAAACGGGTTTAGCGCTAAACTGCCTTAGAATATCACTGTATCCCTGTCATATTGTTTGAAGTTGACAGAGACAGAACGATGTTTTAAATCAGTTTAGCGCCAAACCTGTTTAGTGATTTGTGGTGCAAGTGGGCCTTAGTTAGTAAATATTCTGTAACTCTTGACGTTTCCAATTTGAGAGCAAATGGAGAAGATTTTCGTTCAGTAATCGTTCACACAGCAACGGACGTATTATCAAGATGATCACTGCACACTCAGCGACTACCGATTATCACAATCAGATCTGAACAGTTACTGCGTCAAACGTTGATGTTAAATGATAAAGAGATTGCGATCTCTTATCTCAAGGTCAGAATAATCAAGGAAATAGTAGTGTAGGGGTTAGATGGAACCTGGGACTGAGTCACTAACTCGTCTACTGAATAAGAGAGAAGTGTACTTAAGTTTAACATCGAGTGCAAAAGAAAAGAGCGCAGAGACGTATTGTGCGATAGTGTTAGGTAGAGTACAAGGTTGCTTTGCTGAATTTGTAATAATATTCTAAAGGTTAGGTAAATATTTCTCTTAAGACTGTGTGGGAGGATCAACGTCTGATTACGTTAGAATGTTGTTATACAAGCACAAACACTGTTTAAAACTACTTAAGATTTCCAGTAAGTCCGTTGTTTGTATTACTGTTATTTCTACAAAATTCACACAGACAATGTATTAGACAGCAAACACAACATGAAAATCTACAAATAGCTATAATGTTAGCTGTAAATCAAATGTACTAAAAGAGGTCAAACGAATACCCTGAGTGCCGTGTGACGTTGTTTATGACAAGAGTGTTTGTGAGCTCAGTGTCGTTTTGTCGCGCGCGACACAACGGATGATATGAGATTCATTAATGATTTGATTTGTGAATAAAATCAAGCAGATTTGTGTTTATTGCCTTAGTAGATTTATTTTGTAGTATCGGCGACGGAAAATAAATAAAGTGAACCACATATTACGGAGCCTACAGCAAAACTGAAAAGACTTCCTAGTCATCGCTAGTCACTTGGAGGATTTGTAAGCATGCAATGATTTACCTTCGCTCTTCGGCAGATCTTTTGCCTCCGAATTATCAGCTTAAATTGTATCCGATTCAATACAATCAAAAAGGCTCTCATTATTCGCCATTCCCTCAAATAGCTCTTCTAAACGTGATATTTAAGAAAATGGTAAAGTTACCCATTATTTTCATTTATTCGTAATGGTCGCCCGTCTCAAGATTACACTCGTGCTGATGACTTTTCTTAAACCATCATTCGCTTGTTTACTAACGGCTTTTCTGTAATCGGCCATTAGATTGAAAACGAAAAAATCTAATTATTTTTAGATGTCGTTTGAAAGTTAAAAAGGTTGTTTCGGGGAGTTTAGAACCATTTCATTTTATGAGTTGTCTGTTCTTTCAGTAAATTCTACTGAACTGTTAACAATTCATGTCGTTAGGTCTAATTGGATTGTGAGTTTGGACCTCTGTAATTATTCTGTTTTTTATACTTGTGTCCGATGTTGCTTAAAGTATTATGTCGTCTATAATATTATGGTGTTGGTCAGACACGGCAATGAGTTTCAAATCGTGTGTAATTAGTAGACCACGGACTTGTAGGTTGTATTTTAATTTGAACTTTTTGAACACAAAGCTATGTTAGCTTTTCATCTATGAATGCTTTGATCATTTGAGAGAAATAATAAAAACCACAAAATAATTCAGCTAATGTTTGGACGTATTCTCATAACTATAGTTGATCGAAGTATGACTACGTTAATAAGACTTGTGATGGATTAGATGATACATTAATTTGGACATAGTGTTAGTTTTTCCTTGATCAGCACACAAATTTGTGAATGTAATCATGTGTACCTACACAAAACCGGTTTGTACAGTTGTTTATTTCGGGATATTCTTTATAAGCATTATTTTACATTGTTTAACTTGGTTTGTTTTTGTTTGTTTTGTTGGTTTGTTTTAAATTGGTTACTTAATGATACAAACTACATATAAAAATTAAGTAACAAATAGCCCTATCATTAGAACTGACCATTTTGCGGTTATATACCATTAGCTAACTACCGAACGCAAATAAACCATAATAATCACGATACTGTTTAAATATTAACTTGTTATACAGTAAAACATAATAATGTGAAGCTCTGTTCTGATCTGCTTCATGTGCCCTGCTGACGCTATTTACTCTGTGGTCTGTGCTCTGCGGTCTGTTACTGTATTCACAGAAGCTCAAACGTAATACGCTTGATTAATTGTTTATGTAGGAGTAAATTTGCAATGGAATGCGTGGCTTTAGGGGTTAAAGAGGTAACATTTATACAGAAGCAACTCCGATGTATTAGAGCTTTAACCTCAAAACCCTGTCTTGGGAAGAACAACATTTCGTACTTATTACTATATTCACAAAAGCTAAACATAATAAGTACGTTTCGCACTAGTTACTACATGTTTTGAATTAAACATGTGTTTAAAACCACGCCGATTTTCACAAAATAAAATAGGATGACTCTTTTACTGACTGAAAAGAATATTAACTAAAATTACAAACGAGAAGTGTTGGACTTATGAAAAGTGTTAATGCATTACCGATTCATTACAATTCACATTACCAAACATGCATTAATGTGGATATACTACAGAGTTCTCAAGAATTAGATTCTCGTATAATTATTTACTAAACTATACAAATTTTGTTATTCTATATATACTCGTATTTTGACGTATTTGGATGAGTATGCCTAATCACATACGAAGGGTATATACAGAGGAAAAGCATGGAATGTCTCAAAAAGTTCAAATTTAAATTAAGTATAGCAACACATAAAAGCAATCTATCTATATATATAAAAGGAGAACTGACTGACTGACATATCAACGTACAGCCGAAATTACTGGGGCTAGGAATGTGAAATTTTGCACACGGCTTCCTATTATAATGTAGGGGAGCACTAAGAAGGGGTATTTGGAAATTTAACCTTTAAGGGGGTGAAAAGGGGGAATTAGGAAATTACGTAACCCACGCGGATGAAGTCGCGGGCAAAGTGCTAGTAATAAATGTAATGAGATATCAAAATAATAATAATTGCAATAGAGAAGAGGGTGCGATTGTTTCAAAACGTACGGCCTCAGTTGTTTATTTCTTAACCAAATTGAAGCATTTGTTTCTTAAACTTCAGTTTAACTTTTGAAACCAAAGCTTTCGAAACTCCTAATTCACTTAATTAATTTCAATTAGGAATCTAGAAACTTTTCCTTCTCAATAATTGTCTGAAAAGTTTATTCGGAGATGTTCCAAGTTTTGTCACGCTGATGGTCTCGATTAACTAAATTACATTCATCTTGACTGTATAATGTAAGTAATAAACTGTGCGTCTCAGAGCCAGCAATGAAAACATAATTCACGTATAACTCTGATGACGTAAATTATAAAAAGAATAATATATACCGTAGAAATATAGTTTATTGCAGTAATTTTAAAGCGGTCTGGAATTGAAAGCGGAGTGTTAGCATCAAAGACGCCTCCAGAATAATAGTGTTTATTCAAGAGGGAGCCACAGCTGCCACTGAGTTTAACAATTTATAGTCCAAATACATGCATGTTATTTGGTACTTGAAACACATATCAAAATTTTCTACGTATTGTTTGGAATATTGCCTTTAAGTACACTTTATATTGAAATTACTAATCGTACTTACTGCTTCTTGCGTTAAGTTTCTTGTCTTACGTACTCGTAAATCATCTCAACGATTATCTCCAATTCAACACTATAATTTAGAACTTTCTCTAAAAATAGAATATATCGTAAATAAACATATCGTAAAACATTTTATTACCAATCAGCGTTGACTGTTTATTGTTTCAGCATTTACTTGTTTTCCTTTTATTTTATTACCATCTGACATCTATTTAGTGGACAGTGCGAATTCCGTCGTCGTCAGCCGTAAACACGCTTTATTTACTGATTCGGAAAGCGATCCAGACAAAGATACTGTTCTATTTGAAAACAAACTTACATATCCATTCAATATTGATCCTTATCGTAAAAGCAACAAAAGTGATGATATCTAAACATAGATAAAGAAAGAATAAAACATAAGTTGGTGAACTAATCCTAATTGTAACTATTAGCTATATAGCCTCCGTTCGACTTTATCGCTAACTTTGACAATTTGTTGAAAACAGTTTTGTATTTATTACAAATCGACCTTTTTAAACAAAGATGAACCTACTGGTTTGCGCTAGTATGAATTGATTTGAATTGTTGACAGAAATTGTTTTGAATTGTTGATGGAATTTTTGAAGTAATATTTTATTTCATTTAAACAAAAAGTGAGTTCAGACCTGAGATTTTTAAAGACTTAATTTCCATTTTATTTTCAGGACTATTTTGTATAACCTAATGTATTTTACGCGATGCCGGGTTCCATATAAGTTGAATCAATCATAAAATTGTTCTCTCACTTGTACGTCGTCGTTCAAATCACAGTTATAATAATACACCAACTATAATAAAATACGAGGACGAACAAGTTGAACAACAATGTTGAACAACAAATGTCACTGTTTGCGTTACCACGGTTACCGCGGCATTCACAGCAGATCTCTTTTTCTTATTGTAATTTTTCCGCCATGGCTTTAAGGCCTTTTTGGCAAACAGCAGACCTGAACAACCTGAAAAGCTAGGGCATGAAATTGTAAAGTACTTAATGTTACTAGCCAATTTTAATAAAGGAATGAGGTTGGCAATTATTATTACATAATCGATTAATATTATGATATATATTCTTTACATCGTTGGGCATATTCGTATTCCAATAAATCTGGTAATTTGAAAATTGGGTCGCAACCTCTATGTTGTGCTATAAACACTGGCTGGTTTGGGTAAAAGAAAATAAAGATGCCATAATTTTTTTATTTTATTTATTTTTCCTTTTTTAGGAAACTGGCTGCCTTCGATTTTCAAAACAGTTGTACAGTACTTTTTGTTGATATTCTAAGCATAAAACCTCTTTAATGATTTTACAACTACAAATTAGAATTTGTTTTGACATAGACCTTAATTCAACGTTAATGAAGGAGTCAGAGGTTAAAATTATAAAAATAAGAAAACAAGTCAACGACAACGCTGATCTTTGTCAAGTGACAATGTAAGACGTACGAGTATGTACAAGTTTCATATAAGTTTTCTTCACAAGTTTGAGTAGCTCCGAACAGTTTCCTTAATAGTTTGTATACAATAAAGAGAAAACTTTTCTGTCTAACACCTATATGCTACAGCCGCAGTTTCAGAATGTTTGTTAATAATGTAACGAAATACACCGACTGAGTAACATTGTTTGAACAACTGTACATCCGCATTACACGTATTTGCTTAAATCATTCATTTGTACGATGCTAATTGGCCGGTTTTGCAAACATTATGCGCTAAAATTACAAAAGCACAGGTACATTGCTCGAGTATACTAAACTGAATCAGCTTAACTAATAGCTTTCTGAAATTCATATTGTGTTACGTAATGCGGTGGTATTCTAATTCATTTTTATCAGAAGTCGGTTGTTGACGATGGAGGTTCACGGATTTGAGTAAAGAGGTTTATTGAAGACCCTCTATTCTGAACGCCGTTCTAACTAATAGACAATATGACAGCATCAATAAATTGAAAATCGAATTACTCCGTCAGCTAGAGTTTTCAGACATAATGGGCACGTACTTTTTCTTTCCAATACATACTTACAAAGATATAACGCATCAACATTCTGGGGCTTGTGATGTCAGAAGCAAGTAAAAAGTGTACCTGCTTGTGACGTTTTGCCAATTTTAAGTGTGGTTCTTCGTCAAATTTGGTTTACGTAACAAAAGATAAAAAACGTGTCAATTACTTTTGACAATCTAATTTTTATAAATACAATATTATTTCTCGTTTGTATGGGAATTATATAAGTTCCACATTTTAAAGTCGAGAACAATATTGTAAAAAATGAAAAAAGATGAAAGAATGTGAATGAAAAATTCAGTATTTTAGTTTGCGCTGAAATGAAACGAACCTAGAAAGATTTTGTGATTGGATGCTATTTTGTGGATTTATTGATTAAAACTTCAAGCAAGCGAGCACATTGCGAATTTTTGTATTGCTCCTTTTTAATACCATTACATGTATAATTGCGTTTTAAAATAAAAGTTAGTAAGTCAAATATAAAACCATCGTCGAAACATTGATTTGCTTTATGTACCACATTGCTGTTATTCTGAGGCATCGTAGCTCATGTGTGCTACGTCGTAGCTAATCAGTCGTTGCTACGACGTAGCGAATGTAAATGTAAGTACTCATACAAACAATAACTAACAACACTATCATAAACACTAAGGCGGCACGTGAGCCTATTAACTCGTCAGTCTAACTTGTGGGCTCGTTACTTAATGTTTCAAATTATGCTCCCTTTATTATGTACATAGTACTGTGTGTACTCTCTTGAGGGTGCTTTTGTTATTAAACATTTCCACTGGTGTAGCAGTATGTGATAAATTATTTAAGATTTTGAAAGCTACGACCGCTTTGAAACTTACCTACAGACTTTGCTTGACTTTGTTGAGAACGATTGAGATAACGTCTAGTGCTTATAAACTAACATTTATGTAGACCTTACTGAAGTGGATGAAAGTTAAAAACATGTAGTTATAAAAGCTATTTCGTGGTGAGCGTGGTCTCTTTGATCTCCGACCGCCTCGAGCGACTCCGAGCAGCTCACATTCGCGACACTGAGACGCATCACAAACCACACCTGAAAAATACATGAGACAGAATAAACTTTGGTTAGTATCAGTACGTCTTACTGATGTTTTTTTTTCTAACTTTTTTAGCAGATTAAAGTGTTTGGCGCGCGTATAGCTGGCAGAGACGCAAAGGCTAACATCTCGCTATTGATTTATAATTCGAGTTTTAGCGGTTTCTGAAGAATATATAGTTTTTCCTGCAATTTGCTAAATCGGTTTACTAAAAAAATTTTAACATATCGGTAGAAAACTAAAAATTATATATAAGTCACAACGATGTATTATGAATACTCGCGTCAACCGAAAACTCACGATAAAAACGTTTGATTTAAATGTGTAATGGAAATTGCTTGCCCCTGGGAACTCATAAATATTGCAAACCCACTCGTTTATAAATCTCATCCAACGTAATAAGTGAATTTTATTACACGAAAATAAAAGTGAAATATCAACACAACCTTTTGGAATTCAAAATGTAAACCTCGCTCAACTCGATAGTATTTTAAATGCATGTTACATATACCGATAAAACTTTAATTCGTTTATTTCTTTATTTAAGTTTAATAAATCGTGTTGTATTAGCGATTCTTATCACAGCTTACTACAGTATCCAATTAAAGAAAAATAAAAAAACTGCCAAATAATAAGCATGTCTGGCGGGTGGCTGACGAATATCTTCATAAATAATAATAACTTGAGGACGTTTCTTTTGACGTGTCTCCTTTGTTTGATGTTGCATTGATAATGAGGCTGTCTAACGCTGCTCCTCTTTACGTCAATACTGCTGTCAAAAATGTGAATATTCAAACGAAAATAAAACACGCTTTCAAGTCTATTATAAGGCGTAGTTGAATTTTCACATGGCTTATTTTGTAGTAAAGAAATATGTAAATATTTGTAACAGCAATAATCACAATTATATAGGTACATGTTATGTTTAAAACTTGATTTTGTATGCAGGTGCAGAGTCCAGTGCTGGTGGTGGAGTTGACCCTGAACAGACTAGAGGGCACACAGCTGAGGGCGCTGGGTCTGCTGTCCGTGTACGGGTTCAACGTGACATATGAGGTGCGAGGAGCAGCGCAGTCATCGGGACCCACTTCATGCAGCGCCATCGAATGCAGGCTGCTGGGACACTGCTACGCCACAACGGATTATCAGTGAGTTGACTTAGATTTTAATATGATATCAAAACCATGGGTAAACATTGAATTACGGAACAAGGATGAAAACAATGTAATTATGGAAAACAACTGTCTATTTAATTGTTAGTATTTTATATATAAAACAAAGTTTCGATTCTATTGGAAACTTTGTTAGCGCAAGCAATAAATCGTGGTAAGTATTGTGTATTTCATTAGCAATATTTCATTTTTCATTTTATTATAGAATTCTGGTGTTGTAAGAAACGCGTAATACCGCTGCGAATACAATCGTGATATTTATTTTACTAACTCCACAATATGTTCTGCGTCGCAGGGAGTTTTACTGTTCGTGTTTCTCTGGTTACTCCGGAGCGGACTGCGGAGAGGGTCCGCTGTGTCCGAGGACCTCCAACATGTGCATGAACGGTGGGACGTGCAGGTAAGTCAACCCGAGAGTTTAGGTGTATAAAAAAACCTTTATAAAAGGTTGGCGTGAGGTGGGTGGGTGGCGTGTGTAGTTCGACTTCGATAAATGCAGTTTGAGATCTGTTAATGTGCCATAAGACTCATTTATGTTCAAAGAACTTTAAAGAAAGTTAGGCGTGGGAACGGACGCGCGAGGCATGCAATAGCGGCGCGTGTCGTACATACGCAGCCTAATTAGATTTTTAGTCAAGATGCCTGTTACAATAAAACGCTACCCAGAGTTGAAGTACCAACAATCAACATAGCTTACGTTGATTTCTTTGGGATTTTTTGTATGATTGATGTACTCTATAAACAAAAAGTTATCAGAAGACTTCTAGTTATCAACAATGGACCTACAAGTAGTATGTATCGACAGACAGATGGGCCCGGCCGCCGTCAGCTGTATCTGTGCGCCGGGCTACACGGGCGACCTGTGTGAGGCGCAGCTAGCACCACCCGGTGAGATGAGTTTCATTATAGTTATGTAATATAAAATTTTCAAACAAGCCTTTCATCCCCTAGTTATTTTCTCATTTCTACTTAAGGTGTTGGAGCTTCAGTACCTTGTTTGAGAACTGTGAGTGAACGAAATACGGAATCCTCACCCAAAAAATAACAAGACAAAAGAATTTTCATTTTTACCTCAAGGCTTAAAAAAAAAAATATTCCACAACTATCACACAACGCCATCTAGTCCCAAGCTAAGCAGAGCTTGTGTTATGGGTACTAGACAACTGATAAACATACTTATATATTTCTAAATACATACATATTATAGATAAATTACACCCAGACACAGAACAAATGATCGTGCTCATCACACAAACATTTGTCCTGGGTGGGAATCGAACCCACGACCTCCGGAATAGCAGTCAGGGTCACTAACCACTAGACCAACAGGCCTGTCAGCCTGCTTAGGTGCGACGCTGCGCTTTTTCAAAAGAGCGACTCAAAATCTAACTTTATTTACTACACAAAAAGACACACATTTCCAGTATCGTCGGGTCGCGTCACATCTCGGTGTAAACTGACCCTTAGGAAATACCGGAAAATACTTTCTTTCCAACAACCAACTTGATATGCTTAATTTTCAGAATGTGGTATTGAAGAATGTGCAGAAGTTTGTAAGCAAGGAGCAGTTTGTGACTGTAATCCAAAGGATACCGATTTCTGTGAGTATATACTGTCACCAAAAATGCAAGAAAGAAATGTTTGATTAATGAGAACGTAACGGAATGTATAACTTAAAATTATAATGTTCATAGCATCAGCACAATTTGAAACAAGACTGGAAGTAGTGGATCAAGCAGGTGTGAACATATCTCAACAAATCGTTAAACAGGTATTTAATGAATTTAAACATTTATTTACAATACATTTAAAAAGTGAAAGAATAAATAAAATAAAGAATATAATATTTATTTTAGTTGACCAGCTATTTAAAGGCGTCGAACATAACATTGGAAGATGAAATAGAAATTCTAAACACGAGGTAAGTTTTCTCTTCACTGGTAACTGTTGTAGTATCTCATGATGGTCTATGCATGTATGTGTGTGTGTGACAGTGTTGCGGGGGAGGGGGGAGCGCGTGGGGTGTGGGTTCGAGTGTGGGGTGCGCGGCGAGAGGCGGGCGCACTGCGCGCGGCTCTGGCGCGTATGCGCACACACCACGTTCGTCTGCGCGCCGACACCCAGCACTTCCACATGCTACCAGCACTCAGTTTACAAGTGCGTATAAAATTACTTAGATGGCAAATGTACATACAAATAGAATGGCTACGTAGAGTATAATATTTACGGATAAATGCAACTTACGAAAAACCTTTTGTAGACTCTGGTTGTGAACCATCGTCCAGAAATATGGGAGGGGTCGGAGTTCATACTGACATGCATGGCGTATGGATCTCCGAACATCACATTCACGTGGTACAAAGACGGTGTTAAGATAAACTTCAATGGAACTATGAGGTAAGTGAATGTGTTGGTAGTATATACACTGACAGCTCATGACCACTATTTAGAAAAAATATCGTGTTCTGTTTTGAATTTTATTGTGTAGGAGAATTGTATAGTTCAGTTATTTAAAATTTAATCATAAATGAAACTCACCAGTCTAGTACGCCTGGACATAATCGATGCGAGACTGTGCAGACCCGGAGCCAAACGAGCGTCCATCCAATTACCGGCGACTGTTATTTGACCGCATCCATTAATCGACCAACTTCTATCTAACACGCTCGTTCTCTGATGGTTGCTTTTCGTTTAGTCTTTATTATGGGAATGAATGTATTTAGTTGAATTGAATTTTACGCTAATCTTGTAAAAACTAGATGACACGGTACAACAGCAGTTGGCAAAAGCAAACATTGTTATGACACAAACATGTACAAAGGCGTTCGTTTTCAGAGACATTTGGACGCGCACGGTGTCAGAAGACGCGCTCGGTCGTCGCATGTCAGTGTTAGGCATATCAGAAGCAAAGAGGCTCGACAGCGGCAAATGGTCCTGTGCAGCAGACGATGCTGGCAGGAGACGATGTAGAGCGCTGAGGCTGACGGTGCTGAGACCACCCGACATACGACTCGTGCCTTCCACGATCACTGTCAACAAGGTGAGGCAATCCAGATCAGCAGAAGAAAATAAAAATACGCAATATAAAGTTGGAGTAATGTAACAGTTGTATTATGTCAGGGTGACAATGTTAGTATAACATGTTTGGCGGGAGCGGGGCGGGTGCACGGCGCGCTCGGGTTCAGTTGGGCGAGGGAGAGGACGCTGCTGCCGATGGTGCCGGGCAGAGTGGTCTGGGAAGATCTGTTCCCCGCGGGGAGTGTACTCAAGCTTTATAATATACAGGTGCGTTACGAATTGTTAGGCTAAAAACATCCGTTTATATGTTTTTAGTCTACCACTAAAATGTGTACACATTTAAAGTATTATTCGAGGACTTTCTTTTGACTTTTTGTGTAGAAATCCAGTGAGTTCCGGTGTCAAGTATCGTCAGTAGCTGGCACCAACGCCAAAGCCGTGACCATGTGGGCTCTAGGAGATGAAGACGAAGCGTGTGAGAGCGACGCCTCCCATGGCTTGCGCTGGCCGAGAACTGCTCCCGGAGCGCACGCCACAGCCTCTTGTCCACCTGGACATAATGGGGAGACTACCAGGCAAGTAGGAAATATCGAAAAAATTTGGAATATCGTTCCATCCTTTTTCTTACAGACAATGTAAAACTATTCTATATCCTTACTTAAATATATAACATAATTTTATTTAGGTTACATATTTTCAGGTTTTGTGAACCAAAAACTGGACAACATGGAGTAAAATGGATGCTACCAGATTTCTCTGGATGTGTTGCGGACTCACTGCGAGATATTTATGAACAGGTAAAGGAAAATTTAATACATAATTTTGAAAATCTTGTCCGATCACATACACTAAATAAATCATCACGATGTCATCAGTTCACTCTGATATCGCTGGGCTACTCTCGGCGCTCGGTGTCGCTCGTGTCGCGGCAATACTTCGCAGTGCTGCGCTCCCTGCCAACACACCCGGGCGAGGGCGAACCTCCCCTCACACATGCAACACACATGCTGCACTACCTCATGTCTGCTGCAGCTCAACCAGCCGACAGGTACCACAGCGCGGAGCATCTGCTGCACATCTATGACCACCTGCTCACACATCCTGACGCCTTCCTGGATGAGGAGGTAGCTTTGGTTTTTGAAATGTTGGTCTGTTTAGTTTAGAATGTTACATTGATTAGCCATGGTTTCCCTTGTTAGAAAATCTTCGATCTCCAAAACGCGGTGGTGGACACAGCGGGTATGAGGAGTAACTTCGATAAGCGCTTCCACGAGTTCACAGTCACAACGAAACCAGTACACTTGGATAACGCGGCGCACTTCGAGCTTCAGCCAGCTCCGGTGGGGAGCGAGGAGTGGCTCGTGACGTCAGCAGGAGTGGAGCTAGCGGATAGAACTGACAATGCTACCGTGGTCACCGTGCTGTATCATAACTTGGGATCAAGGTTGCCGAGCTTGAGAAGATACGTCGAGTATAAGTAAGACTCTTTTTTCGAAACGGGATTTTGGTACTTACTGCAAACATTTTGTATTCGTAATTCAAGCCTGGTTTTGATCTTTGTATTATTTTTATTTAGTATTTTTTCTTATTTTATTTTGTTTAGTTTTTTATTTAAGTTTCTTTCTTTTTCCTTTCACACGGTAGTTGTAGCGGCAACTCTTCCAGATCGGGCCGCGCGACAGAGTACACAGTAGCATCACAACAGGTGCAGGTGTCTGTCAGCGGTATGGGAGTTGATCCCACGCTCCCTCACACTGTCACACTGCTGTTTACGCACTCCAAGAATTACAGCGCTATTGGTGAGTACATACGTACAGTACACAAGTCCGCCGCAACAGTGTCAACGAGAATGTACTGAGCTCATGTAGTTGTACTGTTCAGCATCTCAGCTCGCGTGTGGAGGTCGGTCGCGCTCGTCGCCGCGCGTGTGGAGCACGCAGGCGTGTGAGCTGCGCATACCGGAGCACACACATGTCGCGTGCCGCTGTGTCGGACCCGCCACCATCGCGCTCTTCACTGTACAGAGAGAGGCATTCGTGAGTACTTCTACAGAATTGATCTAATGATGATACAATGTTCGATAACATCTCAATTTTGTTTACATCAGACAGGTTCAGAGAATGACTTAAGAGAAATCGTGAAGATCACTGTTAGCCTGGGAGGTGCGATGTGTCTAGTGGCGGCATTACTGCAGCTCCTGGGCCTGGTAGCTGGCAGTAAGATGAAGCTGCTAGTACTGCTGAAAGCTGCCGCTGCGGGCTTTCACTCCGCAGCCATGCTGGCTCTACTAGAGTGTGACACGAGCCAGGTGAGTTGAAATTTGTTTGGTGTTTTTTATATATGATGTGGGTAATGTGCAAGTGAGAGCGTGCGCAGGACGTAGCGTGCGGCGGCGGCGCAGGCTGGGCGGCGGCGCTGTGCTGGATGGCGGGCTGCGCCGCGCTGTGTGCTGCGCCGCTGCTGCTGCACGCCGAGCTGGCTGCCACAGCGCCCTCTGTCGGACTACTGTGCGGTACGTGTAGGTGCAGACGGGCCGGTGTGCAGGAGGGCCGGGCGTGTCGATATACTCACGTGAACTGGTTGCAGGCGTGTGCACACTATGCTGGCTGACAGCTCGACTGTGGGGCGGCGCGCCACTACAGCTGGGCGCGGCCGCCAACGCCGTGTGTGCTGCAGGCCAAGTGCTACTAGCCGCGCTCGCGCTAGCACTTGCGTTCGCGCTCAGAGGGCGAGTACGCGAGCACAAGCCGGCCAGACGTCGGCACGTGCGCGAGCGAGCAAGAGTAGTGCGGCACACGCTAGTGCTGCTGGCCACTACGGCAGCCACGCAAGCGGCCGGAGTGGCGTACGTGCAGCCCGCGGAGACCAGCGTGACGCGCGCCGCGGTACTAGCAGCCGCCGCGCTCGCTAATGTGAGTCTCAACTACAACAGTACTGTCCGTACACTAGTACACTCAGCCTACATCTGTCGCTGCTTGTCCAGGGTATAGCGATGCTGGTGTGCTACGTGATCATGGACGAGGAGTGTCTGCAGGCAGCGCGGCGCCTGCTCACGCTCTCCTCGCACAGCGAGTGGCAGGACGCGCCGCACGGAGACGTCTCGCATACTCGTGAGTGACATTGTTCTTTGTTTTCTTTTAGAGTTACGTTTGTATTTCGTAAATGTTTATGATTGTTGTAGTGTACATAAAGCAAGCTCGCGAGGTGGAGTGCTCCTCGTCTCACGTGTCGCCCGCTAGCACCTACTGGCAAGCGCCGCCGATAGAGAGCCCGAACGCTACGTACAGGTGAGGACTGAGGTACTATCTCACTATCATTCAATCGCGATCTGTAGTGCTTGTATCGTGTACATGAGAACTGACATGTTGGTATGTTGGTGCAGGCGTCAGTCGAGCGGCGCGTGTGTGGCGGACATAGTGCGGTGCGTGGAGTATACGCGCGAGCTGCACGCGCCGCGCACACACACGCGCGCACTGTGCGACCTCATACCCACAGGTAGCAAGCACTACTGTACCATCAACTAGTACCTATACACTGCGTTTTCATATGGCAAATCTAAGACTGTAATGAAATATGGTTAGTGTTACGCAACCACCATAAAAATCCGTATATTCTGATTTCAACTGATGGCATTATGTTAGAAGGTGGTGGCGGTATGTCACACGTGTGTGTGGAGCTGCGCGTGCTGCCACACGACACAGACACGCGTGCGACCACCTACAGGGACAGCACCGACACGCCCAAGGTACTGCAAGTTCGATTAAACATTTGATGCTCTTCAAATGTCTACTTGTAGTCTAATCGCAGCATTATTGTGTCAGGAGAGCTGTACGATCTGCAGCCAGTCCACGCCCGACGTGTCGGCTCGTCCGATCAAGAGCTGTCTCAAGAAGCGTGCGCAGTTGTCGTGCAGCAGCTCGCTGCCGTCCATCCACCGCGAGTGCAGCGCCGACCACAACCACTCACACATCCAACTAGTCAACACACACTCACGCGACACATCAACTACTCACAGCACGTACACACACACTGACAAAGTGCTGCACAAGATATCACATGACCTGGACTTCCTACTCAACAGGACGCCGAGCCGCGCCGCCGACCACTGCTCGCAGCGCGACCAGGAGGCGCCGCCTTAGTACTGTGTCATACAACTACGTACATTTTAACGGAAATGTGATATAACAAGCAGCTTTGGTATATTAATGTACATAACGTTGTAAGATATAGCATGAATGTGTTTATAACTTAGGGTAAGATTTTTAATGATAATAACATATTTTTGTTAAAAACAACGAACGATTTGTGCAATTTCATATAAATAAAGAGTTGGAATACAAAAAAGAAAATCACAAATCTTGTTCATTGATAATTATGATGGATCTCACTATAAATCAGTTTGATATAAGTTTTGTATTATTTAGATACTAATTATAAGGTTAAAAACTTGTTGAATGAATATTATATTTTTGTACCTGTATTTTGAAACTCTTGTTTTATTTAAAATCCATTATAAAATTTAAGAAGTGTTGTCGGTATTTGATATTCCAATAATTCATAGGTTTGAGAATAATTACGGGAAAATAAAGCTTGTGACAGTAAAGTCTTTGTCAAACTGACAGGCGTGACGAATGCGAAGCGTGGCGTTTTTATTTGTAATGTATGGATTTGTTTGAATCCAGTCACATAGAAAAGCGAAAGCGATCCGATAGCGTGACAGAACTATCGGACTGACGTCTTGCTTCGGTTCGGTATCAGGCGGAATCTACTCTTGTAGATTAAATTATTTATTATGTAATTAATGCTCAAAATTATGTTTTTCCCGACAGGGAAAAAAGACATACACTTAAGAAGTACATAAGTAGGTTTACTTTAGGACTGTGACGGTTGTAAATGTTTTACAGATTACAGAGTTATTTTCACAACTAAGAGTTATGGCATAAATCGAGTGTAATAAAGTGTCATAGGTATTAAAAAATCGATGTAATAATGCCAATTAGTGTACAGTGTGTAGTTACAATTATTAAGGACTAGCTTCCGCCCGCGACTCCGTCCGCGCGGATGTCGGTCTTCGCGTGGATGGTTTATTTCCCCATTTTGAGTAACTCTGACAATGACATCTTATAAATATTACGGCGCTGAACCCACTGCGGGTAATGCAACGTGTGTTCGCGGTTCTACAGAACAACGTCTATAAATAAAACTGAAAAATAAGATTTTTATTCTACGTATTTTTCCAGGATAAAAAGTATCCTATGTTATGCCCAGGATAATAAGGAATAATTATACCAAGTTTCATCGAAATTGAACCGTTAGTTTTCACGTGATGCCTGCACAAACAGACAGACAGACAGACAGACAGACAGACAGACAGACAAAAATTTTTTTAATCATATATTTGGGTTTGGTATCGATCCAGCAACACCCCCCGCTATTTATTTTTTCAATATTTTCAATGTACAGAATTGACCCTTCTACAGATTTATTATATTGTGCACTTTGCAATAATAATTAAAATGTAATTGGAGAACTAACTTAACAACATCAATGCACCAATTTGTATACCCATGATTGTTATGATCTTAAGATTCGTGATAGGTCCTCTCCAAATTTCTTTCTTTTGCTGTGCCCGACAGGGTCCATGATTGTTACAATAAATGTTTTACCACCTAAGCCTACATTGTGGGACGCAATAAAGAATTGAGTATTGAGTATATGTTTAGATTCGGCAAGCTGCACACTACACAAGTCGCCATGACAGAATGCCTCATTTTCAGACCTGACTTTGCCTAATATTGCAAACACACGCAGTTCACGATGTAAGTGTCACATTATTTGTAGAGCAGTTGTCTATCTTTATTTGCTTTTCGTTATTTAAGGTTTATTGTGTGTTCTTTGTGTCAATACGACCGATTTAATGTTGTATCAATTGATGCGCACCGGTGAAGTTGAACCGAAATAATGATATGTAAGCACAATCAGTTGTCTGATATTCATCTACATGTTTACAAGACATGATAATTTCGTACGATGCTTGAGTTTTCATCCATTATTTTTTATGTACAGGATAATTCGTTTCAAATGTTTGTGTAATTGTGTATTGTGAAAATTGCATAGTATTCATTTAATTACACACATTTAGTGTCTGATGAGGCAATGTTCATACAATACAGCTTGAATGATAGTTCAAACCTGTAAAGTTAACTTTAAATTAATATCATAGAAAAGTTGGTATGGAATATTAAAGTAGTTTCAACAGAAAAACCGAATATGAAAAAATGCGCGTCTCACCTCGATTCACTTCATAGAGGTTTACAGTGGTACGCTTTGAAGCCAGTCTCAGGTTAAAACGATATTTGAATGCTTGTTGACTGGGTCAAGTCTATTGATGGTGAGGACCAGGCACTGACACGAAACCTATTTTCTTTTACAAATTTGCGACTGTAAGCTGACCTGAAAAGCATTTTCCAGTTGTCAAACTTAAAAGTTGTCTGCTTTAAAAGTATAAAAAATAATAAGTTGTTCTAAAATCTCACCACGTTATTTTATGCGACCCCTATATTACAACGATGCTTCAGTGAAAGGAGTGAATATTTTTTTATTCTAAAAGGCATTTCTGTTCCTTTGAGTGTACGTGGTCAGTTTAAATAGTATTTGAGTGTGTTCTGATCTCTTCTGTAAGCTAGCGGAAACGTGGGTCAAATATATGTACTATCGAGTGGAATGAGGCCGGGTAGTGTGTACCATGCGTGTTTCAAGAAGTTGGCAGCATAAGTAAAGAGGCTAATAAGGCAAAATGATCGGCCAGTGTTGCGGGAATGTCTGCAAAGAGGTACTGCGGTCCTAGAACGCAAAAAGGCTAACGAAAGAAGGAAGAGGGAAAAATAAATTGATGATTTCAGAACGCTTTAAAAATGCTAGGACGTATCGGTCGTCATAAAATATATCTGCAATCGTACAAGTAGTTACTTTTTTTCAAAACCTTCCGTAGTTTGTCTTGTAAGTGTGACCGAATAAACTTCGGCCTTGAACCTTATTTTGTAAGCGTACCTCATTCCATTACAAGAGATGGATAGTGTTCTTGTTCGCGTTATAAAATAAAATGTTGAGTGATTACTTAACATTTTTCACCCTACCAAATCATGTTCGCATGACGTAGGATCATAATTGTTGAAAAAACTGTCTGGTGAAAGTGGTTGTGAGATTGATAAATGCGTTTCATTGTCAATCTGTCAAATGTCTTTAATAGATTTTTAACCTTATCACAATAGTGAATTGGTATTTGATAGATTGGGGTAGGTTGACCTGGCTGGCGTCTGTACACCAATATTTGTGTAAAACGAGGGGCTTATTTCCAATGAATGCGAAGTTGTGCTTTTTTTGGTAGTACTATATAAATTGTACGACAAACATCCAATTGGGAGAAAAAACCAAAGATATAAAAATCTGAAATACCTAATTAGATTACTCTAAAGTCTGTACTCCGGTCGCGGGACTGTACGAATTGCCGTGACCCCGGAACGTAAAGGGCTATTGAAGGACACCGTGGATTTTAGTCAGTACGAATCTGACAGTCCCTCCCGCTCTGCTCTGGGTGGGAGGACTCATAAGATGATATTACCACGTAAAAAAAAAGTCTGTACTCCAAGTTAATTCAATGCTGCTTTTACTTGTACCTCTTAGGAGAAAGTGCAGTAGTATTTAATTGGCACTTACTTTGTGCCAAGTAAATATTGTAATTAGAGTTCTGGAGCGTGTCGTTCTTAATTTCTACTTCGTACCGTCTGTGAGAATTTGGTAGAAGCACGTACGATGCCGCCAGCTAATAAGAAGTGAAAATCATCCTTGCTACTACGACATAATGATGCAATTCCACAGACGTTATGTCGTAGCAAGCCTGTTTTTTTTGCTGTCTACCCTCAGACAACCACACATTTTATATTGGCAGCGCCTTTATCAGTCGAGTCGCGTCATGAGTGAGGACGCTCACACGACACTACCGTGGTCCATGAGCGACTCGTGTGATTGTGTTGCGTGTAAGTGAGGCTCGTGTGAACTGTGTGCACGTTATAAGTTATGGGTCTCGAGACGAGGTAATAATGTTGGACATTGGTGCACGTGCGTGTCTCCGGGGGCAGACGTGATCAGTTTGCGTGGCGACACTTGCTGTGACAAGGATATACCTACTACAGCGAGCGGTGGTTGGTGAGTATTCAGAGACTGAACGAAGATATTTGACTTACCGACATGTTTAGGTATTCTGATATCATTGATTTTCTCTATTTTTAGTATTTTGTACAGATTTTAGACACTTAGGAGATATAGTCATTTTCTACTTCTTCTTGTGACGTAATTGAAATTTTGTCAGACCTATGTAGCCGTATGTAGAGAGAGACTCATTAATAATTCAATACAGTTTTACACTTAACAGTGTAATGAGTTTGTCTCAAAATAACTTTTACCCTTTTGATATTTTATCGATATCAATCGGTGTTTGTAAGTAAACTGATATAGTTTTTACTGTTTATTCTTTGGGTGAAAATATGTTGATCGAAGAACAATGTATGTTGAAGATGTCTTGCACACGTATATCTTTACGTAAATAACTTGTAGTCCACAACTTGTAGTAACATTGAATAGACAACGAAACATAATCCACCTATATGGCCTTTCGAGACAGATATTGTATCAACTAGATACACTAGGGTATGGAGCAAAGAAGAGAATTTCATCTGCACACTACAATAGAGTAGATTACATTATCTGTTGTGGTAACATTTATTTGTCAGTTCGTAATTACGCGGGAATGTCTAGGTTCACTATCTCTGCACAGACCTACCAGACATAACGTTAAATTGTCTCCTTCGTTCTAAACTTTTCTAAAGTCTGTGTGAACTGGCGCGGGCATGCGGGCAGCGAGTAATGGGTGACTCGCAGCCCGACCATGGACCATGCCCGGGTCGACGGCGCGTTGTGTTCCACGCGCGCCTCAAGGAGTGTCAGCATTTTGACGGGGCCTGTAGAGGGCCAAAGCCTGCCGGGGTCGCGGGACTTACCCATCACCGTAACCCCGGTACGCAAAGGGCTAGTGAAGGACACCGTGTATTTTAGTCAGTTCAAGTCTGACAGTCCCTCCCGCCCTGCCCTGGGTGGGAGGAGTCATTTGATGATTTTACCACGCAAAAAAAAAGTCTGAGTGGCCTTTATATATTGTTGAACATAAATGAACGCGGGTAGGAGGAAACTTTTAAAAAAAACTTTGTAAATTACGAAATATTTTTTTCAGCTACAGGATGAAGTCACTAATCAAATGAGGACGTAAATTAGGAATGACATACTTTCAGATAAATTAATAAGCTAGTTCGTACAACTTTTCTCATTTCTTCACACTTAATACATTTCTACTAGAAAATCTTCGGTGACTGAGTGTCTCAAAAGTTGTTACAAAATACGGACTTTCAATTATAAGATTTTTTTCTTTTACGAGACGAGAGAGAACAAGTTTCCGTTTGTTCAGTTAGCAGTTTGTTAGCTTTTCATTTTTGTTAAATAATTTCACTAACATTGAGGCGACGCGACGATGAAATTCAATTTCAATAATATTGTACAGCGGATAGGTTCAAAATTATTTCTGTAATATTAATTTCAAAAATAAATTATTTGTGTTTTAAAAGGTGGTATACAATAGTCAGTAGACATGTCATTATTGTGGTGAATGAATACATTGAAATGTTCTTTCATCAGGAGCACACTTCATAGGCGATTATAATTAAAGCAAACCAACTTTTTACATTACAATAAAATTTGCAGGTTCCTTTGTGAAGATCTGAGAACGCTAAGTATTAAACTGTTAGTTGCATTTATTTCGACATTTGTTTTTTCCAGATTTTCTTCGTGAGACTATTTATTTATTTAACCGTAAAGAAAAGATCAATTTATTAAAAAGGTTTTCCAACAGCTTCTGTATACAGTATAGTAAAGGTATAGAATTATAGTACGACTAGGACTTACACAGGACTAGGACTTATCAACTATAATGAATGCTAAAACAACTACTATTTTTCTGTAAATAATCGCCAAAGTTATACTTTCCTTAGTAGCAAAGAAAGATTTATGTTCGAAAGTAAGAAAGACACACTTGTGTCTTCTTCTAATATGTTTGTTTCATGATTATCGTCCAGTAACGAGACAAGTTCGGTAGTTAAGGAGATACAAGTTTGTTACATGTTTTTGAGATCAATAGAATACTATTATTTAGACATCAATCAGTTTGCTAACATCATGCTCTGATCGTGATCGAAATTGCAATGGATACCATCTTATTTGAATTAACTCCGTTACGAACATTGGCAATCCAATTTCAATTTAGTTTATAATCATTGCCTATCACATTATTGTGATTTAGCTACCACATTAGAGTCCGCCTCATTTGATTTGAACTAGAGCGTGACAGGATGGTAATTAGATTTCAGCATGCATGAATATTTTATTGTTTGTGTTAACTTGGGTCCAAAACATTACCATAAAGCCTTTGTCAAACAGATAGGCGAGTCCGAAGCGATAACGAACCGATACGAGAAGTCAGTCCGATAGTTCGGGCACGCTATGGGATCGCTTTCGCTTTTCTATGTGACTGGATTCAAACAATTCCATACAATACAAATAAAAACGCCTCGCTTCGCATACGCCACGCCTGTCTGTTTGACAAAGGCTTAAGTGATACAGTAGGTGAAGAAGAATAAAATAAGTGAAGCTCGCGTCACATACAGAAGTTAAAATAAAGCTGTTCAGAATAGAGAAAACTCTGGAGATTTGCATTTGTTGAGAATTATTAGTCTAGAATCTAGATGATTTTGCTGTTATCGATACATGCTTCTATCCCAATGACAAATTATATTGCATTAGTCGGTAGCAATTGTACGTATCGATCCTTTATTCATTTTTCAACATATTATTTTACATTTTTTTTTTACAAAAACAAAACAAAAAAACTTTAAAAAATATAAATAATAGTGGCCCACCGGTATCGGGAACAGGGTCCAAGCTACCGGCGGTCAGGGCCCCAGAGAAAGGAATCTCCTAACAAAGCGTGCCGTGTCTAGAAGAACTGCTTTCTGAATCAGGCGCTTGATCCAGCTGCCTAACGAGAGCCTCCTTAGATGTTGGTCGAGGCTCTTGGCAATTAAGACATGGGCCGACACGACTATCGGCACAATGATCGCTGAATCCACATCCCACATATCGATAACTTCGTGAGCCTAATCAAAGTACGTATCGATTATTATTAACTAGAGTACAACAAAATACTAACTATTTACACCACAGAGTTAGTTTATTCAGACAGCTGACAAATCACGTGTTAGACACGGTGTTCGGATTATCCCGGTGTTATAGCTAAGTGTGGTGTAGTTGGAACACGTTGGTAGTTTCAGAGTTTTAGAAAGGGTTCTAGTCGTAACAATTTTCCTTTTCCAAGTTTAGTTATCGAAACTACGTGGTTAGTCGAAGCGATTTGACCTCGACACACATAAAAGATGTTAGGACGCGTCCATTTTCCTGACTCATCGAGGACTAATTTCTTTTGAACATTTTCTCGTGAGCACAAAGGGAACAACGGTCTAGACATAGTTACGTGATATGTCACCAACTAGGTAAAGTCAGACTTCAGTAATCTCGCCGTGGTTATACAAATAGTTACGGAATTCTTAATAGGCAGTGGTGTTGCTCCACAACTCATCAATATCTTGTTAAATCTGAACTTAAATATCCATTACAATTATTAAGGAAACACGCTTTTCTTGGTACAAATTAATATTAATTAAGATTCTAAAGTAAACGTTTCCTTACGAAAGTTATGTCGTTAGTAACTATATACTTACATATAGGGCAGCGATTACATATTTTGTAGTGTATAGGTAGTGGGTCCATGAGATTACGATTAGAGAAGAAAAATAAATTATTCGACAATACATTATTATAATGAAAGTATTTCACATAGTGATTATAGTAATTTTAACTAAGTTTTTCTGCAGTCATGAGGTGAGCCCCTAAACGTTAGAAATTGGCACTACGGACTTGAACTTGCAATCATTTAGCAGTATTAATTTCAGACAACTGCACTTTGTATGAAGCTTAATCCCTACACGACAGACAGTGTTCAGAATCTGTAGGTACACCGTGAATTAAGCAGGACTTAATTCAATCATCACATAAGGTTTATTCCAAAACATTTTTAAAATCTGTTATGTACTTACGTATATAAGTTGAGGTCTAGGTTTATAAATCACTGTTATTGTCTTAAGTTACGTCGTTAATTTGACGCATTGCCCTAACTGATAAGATTGTACCAGAGAGTCGTGCAGATTACTTATGTTATTATAATAGTTAATTGGTATAATTTATCTATGTAGTAAAGGCACGATACATTTCCACGATCACAAGCAGTTATTTGAATACAAGACGAGATGGCGAAGGAGCTCGGTCCGAAGCCTCCAGGCGACAGAATACACTGTGCAAGTGGTACTAAGTGCTGCTGTTCTACTGGAACGTGTAACCGTGATATTGTGTACTACCAATATCTACATGTACAAGGATAAGTGGTATCTTTTAGGGGATCAGTGTGTAAGACGGGGTCGCGAGGTATAACGGGGACATACACTCTTTAGGCATACTTAACACAAACACTAACGTAGCGCAAGCGCCATCAGGACGTCATTTGCAAGCGGCCATTAACAAAAAGCGTCCTGTTGGCGCTTGCACTATGTTAGTATTGTGTTAAGTTTTCCTAAAGTGTGTGATTTCCCATCATACCTCGCGTCCCCTTCTTATACACTGCTCTCTTACTTGATACTATAATCATTATAGTACTCAAAATTAATTCAAAAACTACCTCGTTCTGAGAACATTATAAACTGTTATATATTCAACTTTCTGATCTGATCTTCTAGAGTAAAAAACCGGCTTAGTAACTAACTGATCTGACATATAATTTTTAATCTGAGTACTGTAAAAAGTAATAAAAAAGTGTCTTCGACAGTTACCAAAAATCTGGGCATTTTTTTTATCGTGGTACAATCATCAATGCGTCCTCCCACCCAGGGCAGAGCGGGAGGGGCTGTCAGACTTGTACTGACTAAAATCCACGGTGTCCTTCAATAGCCCTTTACGTTCCGGGGTCCCGGTAATTCGTACAGTCCCGCGACCGCTGAAATCTGAAATCTGGGCTAGGTATTTATTCAGCGTTATACTTAGATTTTCAATTTACATAAATCTAAATGAAAGTAACTTCTGTTATCAAACAATGTTTGATTATTTTATCTCATTTGTAATAAATTAGATCTCGATCTTACTAACTGGAATCTAAGCAAAACTATAACAAGATAATTTAAACTCTGAACTAGATTAGGGTTAGAATAATATAATTGTTTTTAGTACGAAAACACAGAATTTAATAATTAAAAAATGTTGAATTTTGCAATCACTCGCTTAATACCACATTCATGAAGGTGACATAGGACCTCATACTTGACGTGACCATCTGGTTTTGACTACGGTTAACGTACTCACATTAACCCGAAAAGATTAACCTAACACAGGTTAATCTTTTTGTTATCCTTATATACCAAGGGTGTTCCGGGTGAAACTGGTTAATAAACACCGTGCAGTATCTATGAAGCTAGTAGCAATGTGTCCTGAGAACACAACTGGCGTGTTACAAATAAATGTTATCGGTAATTTCGTTAGTTTTTTTTTTTCGTGGTAAAATCATCAAATCAATCCTCCCACCCATGGTAGGGCGGGAGGGACTGTCAGACTTGTACTGACTAAAATCCACGGTGTCCTTCACTAGCCCTTTACATACCGGGCTCACGGTAATGGGTAAGTCCCGCGACCATTTCGTTAGTATTTCAGATATTATATACATAAATCTAAAATCCAGTTTATAACAGACTTATAATGTCGCTACATTATCTGTATATGCTATAAGCATAGACTTTGTTCTGCCTTTAAAAAATATTCCGATGTCGGAGAGGAGTACTTCTAAAGACTTGCTCATAATATTATAGTTATCTTTTATTTTTTGAAAAAGTTCTAATAGTGTCAGCGAATACCTCCTTGCCGGATTGCTGCCTTAGGATCTGGAGGCGACTGCCCTCCAGCGCGTCTATGAGTGGCGCATGGAGGCGCATCGCCGCAGCGATTAATGGGCAACTCGTTGTCCGATCATGGACCATGTCCGGGTCAACGGCGCGTTGTGTTCCACGCGCGCCTCATTGAGTGTCAGCAAAATTACGGGCCTCGAGAGGGCCAAAGCCTGTCGGGGTCGCAGGACTTATGAATTACCGTGACGCCGAAACATAAAGTACGAGTCTGATTACCACGATAAAAAATTGTGTCAGCGAAGAGTTAAATATTTAGCGCGTCACACACAATGTCTCCTCAGCGTTTGCTTAATGAACCACGATCTGCAACAATGCCTGCATTGTACTCGTTCACTTCAACTCTTACAAAGAACTTGTTTCTCTATGATGTGCTGAACAACACCGTTTAACGTTGTTATTATAGCTTGTTAGTACACCCGCTCTGTCGTTCTGTCGGGCAGCGCAGCGTAACGATACTCTAGGAAATAATCATGGCCTTTTTTCTTCTTTGTTATTATTTTCTTCTGTTCTTAAATCTACGTCGTAAAGCCGGCTATTGCAAATAGCACTACAAAGTTTTTTTTATTAAATTTCAGTTATTTATGTCCGAAAAAGTTTTGTCGATAACTGAACTTTCAGCACCTGGAACAGTGAGATTGTTTGTAGTTAATATTGGCCTTTTAATAATTTTCTGTTGTGGAGTTTACGGCAGTTATGGTTACTTAGTTAATGGTGTGTCTAATTATCGAGAATAAAGACTGAATCTGTTGTTTAAGTATTTAGTAGATACACATATTAATACTCATATAAAACAAACGTTTCTGCAACTGCCTTAACGCGACGTTTTTCTTTAATTACTTAGATTGTGTCAACGTTGCCTCACACTAGTAATTTCTCCTGTGTTGTGTGTGCGTTTACAAACATATAAACTCACATTCAGAAACGCCCAGACCAGAAACAACTACTTCTTTTTTTTTTTTTTTTTTAATGGGACAAACCCACCACACTATTCCCTAACCACTGCAACTCCTGTGCGCCAGAATCAACAGTGGCAACCAACCAGAAAAGGGCCGAGACAATGAAGCTCGACGTGTCCCGAAGAATGAATTTACCTGTCTTGGATCCTGCAACGAAATTAATCAGAAAAGAATAGTGGAGGAGTAGGAAAAAATATATGTTTCCACTTCCCTTCATGCAAGCAGGAGACAGAACAAAAACAAGGCCAATAGGCACAAAGGGATATTACAACTGGGAGAAGCCCAGTTGCCTAGCACCACGGGTAAAATGACTACTAATATTAATGGGTCCTAAATTGTGAGCTGCTAAATTTGATTCCAATAATAGGTATGGCAAAAACGCTTGAACGCACGGAAGTTTGTTCGAGTTTCAACAAGGTCCGAGTAGTAAATGACTCCAGATGTAGTCTGAACAGTGTTCAACATAATATTACGTTCGTTCTGCCAAAGAATACACTCCCATAGAATATGATGTGCTGATTGTTCATATTCACAGTCAGATGTCGAACATTGACAAAAAGGCGAGGGAACAAGCTTGAAGGAAAATAATTTACTTTTAAAGTTACCATGTCCCGTGAGAAATTGGGCAACACAGTGATCCACCTCCAGCCACGTCCTAGCCAGCCGCTCACGAACGGATGGAAAGAACTGGTGGAGGTGCCGCCCCTTGATAGAATTATCCCACCTACTTTGCCATTCGGATAAAAGATCCTCCCAGACGTCGCTCTGGGGTTTGAATAATCTAGATATCTTATCACGGTCACGTTGAGGTAGAAAATCAGCATCAGTGGTCTCCCGTGTGGAAAAGTACATTGCAGCACGTCGCTGTACTTCAAGATCGACTGGAAGAACACCAGCAAGTACCGGTAAAGCTTCAGTACTGACGGTTCTATACGCTTTACTTAAGAATAACAAAGCCAAGCGCTGGCTTTGAAGCAATTTACGTCGTGCCGCCCCTATGGTGGCCCTATCGGCCCAAACAGGTGCTCCGTAGCACATACAGCCCAAGTAAGTAGCACCATAAATAGTTTTTAAGGTTAAAAACGACAAACCCCAAGTAGATTTGGATATTCTCGTTAGGGCATAAAAATTATTTTTAGCTTTTTCACCAACTGTTTTTATATGTTCTATGAATGTGAAATTCCTCTCTAAGACTAAACCAAGATAGCACACCGATTTCTTTTTCTTAACGGGAACATTATTGAATTTAATACTAGGCCACGATTTAAGGTCACCTTTTAAAATGAGTTGATAGGTTTTATGTGGTGCAAAGGTCAGACGGTTACGATCGCCCCACTGTGATATTAATCGTAGGCAAGTGTCAGCCAAATTCTCGAGTCCAGCACGAGTACTCGACTGAATGAGCAGAAGGCCATCGTCCGCATAACCAGTTAAAGAACAACCACTTGGAAGTGGAATCGCGAGGAAATCATCGAAGCCTAGATTCCATAAATAAGGACCGATAACCGAACCTTGAGGACAGCCCATGGTGAGAGGTTTCGATATGGAATGATGTCCGAGTTTAAGTTTCGCGGATCCATTAGAAAAGTACGAACAAAGGAGATTAAATATATTATTATAGCAACCACGAGCTTTTATTTTAAGTAGTAGCATTGGCCACCACGCGTTATCAAAGGCCCCGGAAATATCTAAAAAGATCCCAACTACGTACTTGTGTTTAGAGGTATTAACCATTTTTCTAACAGAAAGTGCCGCGTCAACGGTTGATTTCCCGATAGTAAAACCGAATTGATTTTTATGGAATTTGGGCCCGTCCGGTAACAATCGTGGGACGATAAGACGCTCCAAGAGCTTTCCCAAAGATGGTAATAAAGTTATGGGCCGGTATGACTTAGGGTCATCTGGTGGCTTGTCGCCGCTTTTAGGTATTATTCGTATAAAGCCATGTCTCCATATACGAGGAAAAACGCCTTCAGAAATACACCGGTTGTAAACAGTTAATAACGCGTCACCCGCTGTTTTACACGCTTCTTTTATCATACGATTAGATATTTTATCTTCACCTGATGATTTGTTAAGGGGCAATCTCCTAACAACATTCATTAATTCGTCAGTGGATGGAAGGTCTGACGCTGGTGATTCAGGCGGGACTGTTGCCCATGCTCTAATTTGTTGGTGGTAGTCATTATCATTAACAGGTGAATCATCAGGGATAAGAGTATTTAATAAAACTTCCGTTGTTTCTTCAATACCGGCGGTGTGTTTATTATTTACTTTAATATTCTGAACATACGCGAGGTCGATCGATCGATTGGCTTTAAACTCATGATATAAAGGAGACCACGGACCTTCTTTTTCTAATTTATCGACTACTTTACGCAACAAATTACCCTTAGATTTTTCAACCGATGCTCTGTAACGGGACTAGGCAACTCTAAATGTATTTAAAGCAGTGGTTAGCGAGTCTCCGGTGACTTGGCGTTTTTTAAGCTTATTAAGATGTTTACGCGCTCGACGATAGGTTTTACGCTGTTCGGTTAGGTAGTCACACCACCAATCACATCTACGTATATTGGTCATAGGTCCGCGACCAATGGCAATGTCAGCACAGTAAGTGAAGGTGTCTGACATAATTTCAGCACTTTCTTCGGCTGACAGCCCATCACGAGTGAACTCTTTGGCGTGACATGCAAAAAGCGATCTAAAGAATTCCCAATTAGCACCTTTACTTTTGTACCTAAAATTACCAATGACATGTGAGGAACCCTGAATAGAAACCGGAACAAACTCGTAAACGATCAAGCGATGATCACTACAAGACGCGTCCGGTAGGACACGCCACCTATCCAAGTGTACGTCTGCACTAGAAAGTGTGACGTCAATACAAGATTCGCCCATTTGGCTGCAAAAAGTAGGTGGTGCGTCGGGGGTGTTGTGAATAGTTAGGTTCATTTCAGCAATGAAGTCTTCAACAGCGCAGCGCCGTTCGTAATCCGTGGACCGAACTTTGCCATACCACAGGGACGAGGACGCATTAACGTCTGCGCCTACGATAACTTTGCAGCCCGCGAGTGACCGCAAGACGTGACGGAGATTATGTATGTGAGGACCAACAGGGTCTGAATATTGAAAGTAGCAGCTCACAACGTAAACTTTAGAACTAGCGGATGAGACTTCCACAACCGCGCAGTGTCGATTCATGAGGTTTCGTAAAGACGTTACTGTATAGTTAGAAGAACGTGATACGTAAATTCCGGCTCGTGCCTTGTTATCCAACTGAACTACCTTGTGACGTAAGCGCGTGTTTTGGTATTGTTCTTGAACCAATACAATATCTAAATTATAATCGATAATTAATTTGTCCAATTCAGAAGTCGCCACCCTATCGTTGTGTAGATTTAATTGACCTATTATTAAACTATCCATTATATTAGTAATTAGTGTTGCGTATTAACTGTTCGAGCCTAACTTTATAGGTGGTACACTGTTGGGACCCGCATCGATGGTCAAACGGTTTTTTAATACGTTTACACGCCGCACATACTGGTGTAAAATTTAAATTATCCTTATGCGGGCATTCTTTTGTTTCATGTGCTTCAGAGCAATTAGCACAGGTAGGCGATTTATTAACGCAGTATTTTTTCACGTGACCGAACTGCTGGCAATGTAAACAACGAACTACATCGATATCATCAAAAAATCGGCAAGTCGCGAAGTCAATAAAAAGCTTCTCTTTGGTACTAATTAAATGCTTTCGTATGGCGTTGTCGATTTCAATGCCTACCCACTTCCGGCCATTATCTAATGCACGTCTACGTATAATTTTTGTCGACTTAATAAAGTCTTCCTCACTAATTGCCAATTCGTCTTTAATATTTTGACGGTACAACGCATGCAGAAAAGGTTTGTCTTCCATTGAGGATGGGACGTCTTTAATTAATAAACGTGGCCTGCGGCCTTTCGGTTTTTCAAGTCTTAACCCGGCAGTCCTAATAGCATCAACCGACTCAAGTTTACTTATTTGACTATCGTTAGCGACACGTAATACAACGCCCGATTTCGCGATTTTTTTCATGCCAACTATTTGAAAACCGTCGTCAGTTGGCTTAATTGCTTTTTTAAGCGCTTCTTTAGTGGCTGAGGAAGTCGCGAATTCAGCTGACCTTTCGTTGGAGGGGTATGCTATTACACACGGCAGCGGTGGTCTAGACTCCATCACTGGAGCGACCTTAGGCAGACGAAGTTTCAGAGAATCTGAATAAGAAACTTTGTTGAAATCTGTTTTAACAATACTGACATTATTATTTAATTTGACTTTGTCCAATTCGCGCTCCATATTTGCTAACTTTGTTTCATTTGAAGACGACCGTATGGCTAACAAAGAAACAATGGACGTAATCCGCTGTGTCATGTCCATAATCGCGGATTTATTGGCTACATTAATACGGGATCCTTGATCGCTCACGAGGTCGTTTATTTTTGACAAGTATGCAGATGCCTGAGTAACTAAATCGCAGTAGTCTTCGTTTGAATTACTGACATTATTTATTGATAACGGCGATTTTTCGGCAGAATCGGTCAGATGTTGTCTCTTCGGCCTATCTTCAGGTGTTAAATAAGACGGAGACAATTCGGTAAACAAGCGTTTAGAGTAAGCGGAGGTCGGTGACCTGGGAGGTTTATTTACGCGTCGCGAAGTCCCCCCGCCACGGTCTGGCGGATCATCATTACTGGACAACATTTTTAAATCAAAATGACAAAACGATTTAAATCAGATCGTAAAAACAAGACGAAACAACAAGACTTTTTTTTTTTCCTTACGCGGTACCCCCACACCCAAAAAATAAAAAGTACTCACCGAGCGCTGATGAACTAATTTAAAACTATATTTACCAATTAAATACGCGTAATAACACTTAAAAAACTTACAATACCAACACTAAACACAAAGGCACACAGTTAGGATCAATTCACGAGCCGGTAATTGATAACGAGACACGAAAAACGTAATTATTAACGGCAGCGATACAAATCACATCTACACGGCGCAATTGCACAGAGGGAAGTGAAGAAACAAGAAACAACTGCTTGTCGATCATACAAATAATTGCTCCGTGCAGGAATAGAACCCGCGACGAGCAGCGCAGCAGTCCAGTCACTCAGCCACTGCGCTAACCGTGCCGTCTGGATTAGATTTTTAATTCAGTGCTAGAGGTACTGGATTGAAATTGTAATCTTCATTTTCTTGCATTTTATTCGTCTTCAATAAAATACCACTTAGAAAATAACGTATAATAAATTCGAAGAACCATTCCGTGTCTTTAACGAGACAATATCGCACCCTGAGGCAGAGCAACGTTCAGTACAGTAGCGAAATGAAACTTCATCCATTTGTTCATTAAAATTGCATAGTTTCCACGAAACTTTAAAAGAAGTCTGCAATTGTACGTTGGTTTAGCGAAATGAAATGGCAAAAGAAATTAATTTCGCAAATTTTACAGAAGTATTTTTTTTTAATCTTCCAAAATGTCCCAATCCAGTTGTTTATCAATGAAAAATTGGTTCGATGAAAAAGAAAATCCTCTAAAACTCCCAGTGTTCTCACAGTATTTTAGAAATTGGGAATTTTAGAGCAGTTGAACATCGGCAGTTCAGGCAATTAAGTGCAGGGGAAGGTTATTTCATACGTTGGGTCGATATTTTTCATTTCGGCTCCAATTTTTGGCTCCTTTACGCAGCCTAAAAATGTTTGGTAATTTTCGTTATATCTATTTTCCTTTACGATAGTTCATTTTCGTCCCAAAAACTCTAATGATGTTACGAACAAAACACTGTAATTAAGGTTAAATCAATCGTTGTTAAAAGTTATTGTTTACTAGCTGACCCGCAGAATCTTTAAACTGTATACTAATATGCTATTACACATTTAATTGATTTCAGAACGACGGGACGAACATCCAATATTTGACAGGAAGGAATAGTTTCTAAAGGAAAAATAAATTGTTGCTTTTACTATATTCCTAACATTTTTATTATATTTACTCAGCTTTTAAACCTTTCCTGGACTTCCAAACATAATTCGAAACCAAATAAGCCAAATCGGTCCAGCCGTTCTCGAGTTTTAGTGAGACTAACGAACATCAGTTTATAAAAATAGAGTTCACATGAGACTTAATATCAACAATAAACCCATTTATCCGTTTACTGAAGAGTTCTAATCATGATTGTTTAATTGAGGACTTTATGGTAAACTTACTTACTTAAAGCTGCTATTTTAGCTGTACTCGAGTATATCAAGTTTTAGCTAAAATAGCAGCTTTATTATTTAAAGATATTTGTGTCATAGAGTAATCCTTATATTAGTAGAGAGAGCTTTTTAATTAATAGACAGTGTAACGGTGTAAAAAAAGAATTAAAAAAAAAAAAAATATTTGTGTGTGGAAATGTAAATATAAAGTAAGTGAAAATGTGTCTTCAAGCTCTCGGCTTTCAGCATTGAACTATTGGTTCAAGGACCTCTTGTTTTAAAAACCTATGGGAGGTTTATTTGAAATAAAACCAAAAAGTTTAACATGCGAATATAAACATTATATTGTTAATGTTACAACAAAGTTTAAAAACAAAGATTGAGTGGAATCCAGCATCTTAAAACTAGACTGTCCAAGTAGGAACGAGGCAACGGGCCTATGGAATACGTCGCGCACTGACTCTAACTTCTGGCCAGATAACATAGGAAAAATTGACTTACGGTACCGTGGTCACACACACACTCCGTCACATATTGCTACCGAAGCAATAATTGGTTCCCCACGAAGATGGTAAACCAGGCGTTCACCTGGGCACTGCTTGACAGTGTCCGTCGAAGCCTGGACTCGTTGAGGATACTGGAAGACCCCTCCAACACACCTAGCAAAGGTGTGCGGAAGCTGGCACGGGTTGCTGGCGGTGGAGACGGATGGCGAACACGGTGAGCAGTCCTTGAAATCGTCTACCACGCATGGCTGGTGGCAGGCACTAGCGCTGGTACAAAGTCCCACGGATGTGGCACTTCCCCATGAAGCCGGTCAGATGAAACGATGAACCGATGATGGTCAAGGGCTCTTCAGGTTGCCCTTGAGGTGATGGCGGCGTTAATGTTCTCTCGGCATCGTTCGCTATGAAATATAAATAGCGAACGCAGCTCGCCGAAAGCTGTCCTACGAGAAAGTCACTATTACGCAGATAGCTTTACGGATTCACACTCACACATAACTTTAATGTTAATACATTGCTTCTAAGTTAAATAAAAAAACCATGGACCGAAGTCCGACACAAAGAAAAACCAAACACGCGCCCACGTGGCGCTAATTACATTAGAGTTCACATGTGTCTTTGTTTAAATGTCAAAATTGTGAGCCTGACCGAACGCGGGCGTACGCCCCGCCGCCGAAAACAGACTGTCATGACATGCCAGAATCGACCGCTTCGATACATCAATAATTCGTTCTATGCAGAATGTTGACATGGAGAATATATTAACTATTTTTAATATCTGTAGATTTAAAACAGTATTGATTAATCAATAGATTACCACATCCCACACAAGAACATAATTTATTCGTTCGCGTTTATGTAGTTTTTGCAAAAAGAACGTATATTCAAGTGTCACCAAATAATCACTAAGTGTGACGTGTACGAATTGACAGCCGCATGAAACGAAACGCAAATTGTATTTTATAATTAAGGTTATGAAAAAAACTAAAGTTGTAATAAATCTAAAAACTATTATTATATTTGAAAAGATCGTGCAATGACGATTCCAAAAAGTAGTAATATGCATCCAATCCGTGCAACAGTTATCGAGTATTTCGCATACCAATATTGCCGGTATTGTTAAATTGTTTTTACGTTATTATGAGATAAATACAGGGTCTTATTTCAAAGTACTCGCTGTTTAAGGTTACTTAGTACCTAAACATCTTATACACAATGAATGCCAATCATTCCCTATCGTAATTCATGTTCCTGGCTTTCATTGTAAAACTAACCCTAAATGTCATTGTGCAATGTTAATTGGGTTGTTGTGAGGTAAGTAGCAGGCTATGTAATATCTCTGCTACAAGAGGCTTTGTCAAAAAGACAGGCGAAAGCGAAGCGTTTCCGAACCGAATCGAGACGTCAGCGAAACGTCAGTCCGATAGTTCTGTCACGCTTTCGCGATTCTATGTGACTGGATTGAAACAATTCCAATACATTACAAATAAAAATGTCACGCTTCGCACTCGCTTCGCTTGTCTGTTTGACAAAGGCTTAAAAGCAATGAGTGTGACAACGTTTAGGAATGCTACAATTGACATGTGGGAGGAATACAATGACAATGTGTCCTCATTACTTTCTCAACGCCTAATTAAATCATATATTTATCTAGATTAGACAAATTAAAACGAAAGTTGTGTAAATAAATATGTTGTTGGCTAATGATTTAATATTATCACTAATTAATCTTATACTTAACTTGAAAATATGTGGAAGTGTATATTCGTTAGCTAGTGTCAAAGGTTAATTCGTAGTTTGACGATAAATAGCAAGCTCTACGTCACTCTGAGGCAATTTGTGATTCAATTGCACTGTATTTCACATACTCTTACGTCTGCTTCGACGTTAATGTAAGAGCTTGCAACTACCTACATAATAACATTCTAATTACAGCGCCATGTTTACACTTAGCAACGTGTACTACTGCCAACTCCACGACCCATCTATTTAGTCCGCGATCGCTTGCTACTTTATTTGCATACATTTCAAGAGCTTTTTTAATTAATGTGCAGTTTTACGTATCATAATTGTATACAATTTTTATACCATTGCTCTCTCGTCTAATTCAACGCATCTCTCATGCTATTCATAAAATATGAGGAACCACGGGGGAAGCCGCAGTGAAGACACGCTCCACTAATTAAAATACTGGAAGTAAGAATGTGGAGCGAGACGAGTGAGGTCGGGTAATGAACGAAGTGTATGACTTATTACAATGCTATTGAAGTTGCTCAGCCATTTTCATTTTTTAACATAAAAAGGTTTTTTCTTCATTACTAAATGGTTTCTTTGCGCTTATATTAAAAACGTGGAATCGATTTAAATGTGAGTAGTTGGAAAACGTCGCGTTCAATTTACAGCAAAAAATAAAGCTTGACGTCACCGCAGGCTTCCAATTTCCCTCCATTTCCCTCAACATCGGCGGCACTCGGAGTACTCTGTGCCGGATGTTCGAACTCAACTAACGAGAACCGGTTTCATTTGCATTCTTTGTAATTTTGGTTACAGTTGACGTTTGATTTCGTTCTTGAAGTTTTATAGCTGAAGCATTATATTTTAAGACTTGATTAGTTTCCGATTTCTAATTCTGGAAGCTAGAGATTAAATCTTATAATTCGAATATATAATTTGCATCAGAAAATCGCTGAATCCCTTTTGGATCCTAGTATTGTATAACGAAACACACCCAAAACCCTCATCAAAGGTTCTATAACATAAGTGTTGAAACTTATATGCCTTTACATCCGTTAGTCGCTCCTATAACAGAAATATATGAAGGAGTTTTCCTTGTTGACAGTAACAAATGGGACAGGAAAATGATGAAACTACGAAGAATTTCACTTTTGTTTTCTTAAAACCCCAAGGAAAATTCAGAATCAGTGGAGAAGATTCCACACATAAAATAATAATTCAAATTCAAATTCAAATATCTTTATTGCGAACTAAGTGTAGGTATACAAAGTTTGTAGGTGTTAATATTAAGTAGGTTCTTAGAACTTAGTTGCCTGTTTAGGCATTGCAATTTACACAGTTTTTTTATATATACTAGAATACAAGCAACAATACGCTAAAAAAACAATTTTAATTTTGTATAATATTAATTATGTTAGGTTAATTACAAGTATTTCATTAAATATTAAGGTATTAAAATAGAATTAAATAGATAGTAAAAGTCAAAATTAAGGTTGAAACAATAAAATTAGTGTTCTTCTAGGAATTCACTTATCGAGTAATAAGCCTTTTTTATAAGAAAGTCTTTTAGCTTCCTTTTAATAATATATAATAGCTTGTTGTTACCCTTTCACTGATCACTGGACACGGACTTTAAATAGGACCCTTTAACAATGGATAGTGTAGCTATTGTAGTGACGCAAAAAAAAAAACACCGACCATGTCCGGCCATGGATCATGCCCGGGTCGACGGCGCTGTGTGTTCCACTTCGCCTCAAGGAGTGTTAGCATAGTGACGGGGCCCCCGTGTAGAGGGCCAAAGCCTACCGGGGTCGCGGGACTCACGAATTACCGTGACCCCGGAACATAAAGGGCTATTGAAGTGAATTTTAGTCAGTACGAGTCTGACAGTCCCTCCCGCTCTGCCCTGGGTGGGAGGACTCTTTTGATGATTTTACTACACTAATAAAAGAGGTTTGCTTTAAGTAATCTCAAAAGTATGTAATCCTTTTGTATACATTCCCCTAGGGCATGAGCTAACTTGTTTCAAAGGCTTTTGTAAATATTTTAAAGCCACTGAAAGAACGTAAGCAGTATAAACTAGACTTAAGATATTCTCAAAGACTCTTGGTCTTGCTTAGAAGAGATCTAAATAAATAATTCTGGGGTAAGTTCAGCTTATATCGAGCAGTCTAGAAGTTCAAAGTGTTCATCGGTAGGTATATAGTTATATTTGCACAAAAGAAATACTTCAAATCATGGAGTGAAAGTGTGCCAACTAAGGAAACGGGCAAAAAGTAGGCTCCTGCAAACGACGCGTACAAATAGTCATTTATTTCTAGCGAGATAATCATGAAAGAAGCTCTCTACAATGTTTTATCATGATCCGGCTCTCTGCTCCATTAATAACAGACAAGAGACAGACTCTCGACTGCTCAACAGACGACACTGAACACTTCATTGTTTTCAATGAACACTTCAGTTTCAGTATTTTGACGTTTCTACAATAAAACGTAAGTTATTGAGATGGTTTCTGCTGAGTTTTTTTTTGTTTCTTGTCAGTTATCTTCTGTTAACGGTAATCATAATTAATTTCTATTCACATTGCTTATTTCTTATATCTTTTAAGATACCTTATTTTTAAACGACTTCTGAAAAAGGAGGTTAGGCAATTCGACCGTATATATGCTTTTTTATGTTTGTTCGCGCCTAACTTCGTCGTTTATGAACCGATTTTTGTTGGCAAGAAGATATTTCAAAGGTGGTCCCATGAGAAGTCAGGGTTTGATGATGGCAGACCAGAGAAATCGAGTGGGCGACTAGTGCGTTTGTAAGTATTTTCATTCAGTATTTCAAAGCACTACAATTTAATAAAGGTCTGGAGTATATCTGATGATGAAACCGAGAGACAGTTGAGGGAACTCCTCAACGATCACAGCAGCTACCTTGTGTTTGAGCTTGATTATTTGTATTGATAAGAACTTTACACCTAGATGGGTTGTTACTGTCATTAGGGGTCTGATGATGAAGACGAAGAACAGTTCAGAGAACTCCTCAACGGTTTATAGCAGCTATCTTGTGTTTGGACTTAATTCATTTATATTGATGAGAACTTTGCACCCATATGGGTTATTGTTCGATGCAGTATATCTGCCATTTGGTCCCATAAAAATTCACTTAATTTGGTTCAGTAATTTTTATTTTATGAGCATTTTTAGCATATTGTTTACATTGGCGATGTTATTACCGGTGCTACGGATTACAAAATTCTAGTGCACTTGTAAGACAATTATGTATTTGATAAGAATTTGGGTTCAAAATTTAAAGTAAAAAGAGTAAAATAAAAATATTTTTCAAAAAAAATGTAACCGACTTCAAAAACAGCCCGAAAAGGGTAAAATAATAGGTTATTTTACCCTTTTTGGTAAGCCAAACAACTATTCTTTGGAAAGTCGGTGGCAAAAAAGTCAATGAAATAAAAAAGTGAAACCAAGAGATGTTTAGTGATTTTAAGTGAAATTTTTTCACGGTTATTCGTAATATGTCCCGCGACCCCGGCAGGCTTTGGCCCACTACAGACCCCGTCACTATGCTGACATTCTGGCGTTTACGTGAAATTAAGCTTTCTTTTCATGTTAAAGAGCAGAATTTAATATGACACCATTTGTCAAAGCAGTATAAAGGTTTTGTAAAAATGGGAAATTATCTTACAATGATATTACTTACCCGTAATTTATTGAATTAATTTCTTAAATTGCCATGGGACTGGCACTAATATCGACATTTTTTTAAGTAGGTGAGCAACATTATGACGAGCAGAAAAGGAACGTTACACTGTATAATTAGCTTTTTTTACGTGTTAAAATCATCAAATTAGTCCTCCCACCTAGGGCAGAGCGGGAGGGACTGTCAGACTCGTACTGACTAAAATACACAGTGTACTTCAATAGCCCTTTAAGTTCCGGGGTCACGGTAATACGTACAGTCCCGCGACCACACTGTATAATTAGCTGGTCAAAGAATCTCAAAACAGGTAGAATAAGATTAATTAACCGATTCTTTATAACACAAAGAAACACAGATACCTACCTAACAACTTTTATCTAAAAAAAAACAGTTTGCTGATGACAGATTACAAACGATCTAATGTCTTTTTGTCCTCGAAAATTTGGCGTGAGATAAATGGTTACAGTTGAATAAAACAAGTTCTGTTCAAGCTACGTTTTTTTTATTGTGGTGAAATCATCAAAATAATGACTCCTCCCACCCAGGGCAGAGCGGGAGGGACTGTCGGACTCGTACTGACTAAAATCCACGGTGTCCTTCAATAGCCCTTTACGTTCCGGGGTCACGGTAATTCGTACAGTCCCGCGACCATTCAAGCTACGTTACGGAAACTTTTTTCAACGTTTTTCTGTTAAATCTTGAACTGACAACGCTTGTGCAACAACAAGTTAATTCACATACACATTCAGACAGAAAGCGAGTCTTTTTAGATAATTAAATAAAAAATGTCGTAGTAATTTAAATATTCACAAAACAGTAGCACTGTTAAGTTGAAATGTGTACATTGGTGCTACGGCGTAGCTGAGATGATGACGTCATCGCTACGATTGCTACGCCGCAGCTCTTTGTTATCTATTTTCAATAAGTTGATATTATATCGGGCATTGTCTACAGCCGTATTACATGTGGACCTTTGCAAATTAAAACATTAAAGTGAAAAAGTTTACAATACATTTTAGATACCAATAAGTAACTTATGAGAATATTATATCAAAAATAGATAGAGAAATTCCCAGAACCAATTTAAGTATTTCTGAAATTGTTTGATATTCCTTTTGCGTTAACGTTTTCATGAGCTCTAAATAGAAACGAAATACAATATACAACATTATTTTTTGTTTATGCGAAACCCGATACACCTGTCTAGTATTTTTATGTAAAGAATCTATGTTCAAAATTTTAAAACCGTATCATAAAAAATCACAAAGTTATAAGTTTGTATATTACCTGGTTGTCCGTTCATAAACATGCTCATTTCGCGGTACACCCGCTTAAACCGCGTCTCCTGTGTTATACACTCGTGATAATAGCTTGGCAATAGGTACCTAACCGTACGGTGATTGTATTGTAATAGAATGGTAATAAAATTTAATTAAAATATTTTTGAAAAAAAATATAACATGGTGTAAAAATTATTATTGGAATCGAATCAGTTACTGATTCTGAACAAAGTATATTCAGCTTTCGCATATACTAAAAATAATGTTGTATATATTACGTTTATTGAAGGGACTTTTCAAATGCTTGACACAGAACGCTAAGATCAATACAGAACGTAATGTTAACGTTTACTTTTTCACAATAAAACTGAAATACTCTTTAAGCTTACTGTTATTGGACCTGTAAGTTGTTTTTCTATCGTGTTATTAATCACTCATACAATAGACACAGCAATTATTTTTTGAGGCACTCATGGTAAAAAAAAGGTGATAGTGTAATAATCAATAGCAATCGTCTGTAGCACATTACAGATTTTAAACTTATAGTAGTTTTATTTCAAACGGATTAAAATATGCTTAATAACTATTTACAGTATTTTAATTCATTTGAAATGAAACAAAACTCAACAGTCGTCTAAAAACTATTTAGTTACAACTCTATAGTTTTTTAGATGACGCGAAGTAGATTTGTACACATTATGTTACTGTTTAACACACTTACTTGTCAAAATCAAATGTTTTTTATTTTAATTTTATACTAATAAGCCTATCTTTTTTATCGTGGTAAAATCATTAAATGAGTCCTCCAACCCAGAGCAGAGCGGGAGGGACTGTCAGACTTGAACTGACTAAAATCCACGGTGTCCTTCAATAGCCCTTTAAGTTCCGGGGTCACGGTAATTCGTACAGTCCCGCGACCAATACTTATAAACCTGATATATTTTTTTGGACGTGACTTCCTCGAAACTGTCTCCAAAAACGCAATAATACTAGTAGCATCATGGTTCTTGAAATATTACTTAGATGATGCAATCGCCTCATAGTTTTTATTCAAATATAGAAAAAATCTCCATCAGACAGCCCCTGTGTGTGTGCTCACGGTCGACTGATCTAAAATATTTAGTGATATGGATTGCGCTTTTCATCGCTAGTGAGCTGTGAAAATCGTCGGAATTGAATTTTCACAGAGAAAAACGCCCTTTTTCGACTTGATTCATTTAGTGAATCACAAATTAATTGGTTTATGACCGGGCTCTGAGTAGCGCCTGCTAATTGAGTTCGGTGATAATTATGAATATGCAAGTGAGTTTTAGTACCAGTGACTGTCTTATTCTTTCCTAGTCCTAGGTAGGCTAACACGCAAGCATAATATTTTTCTACCAATAGGAGAATATGAAAAAGTGACTTTCCTATTTAATTCTCTTTCTCATATCCAAAAAAAAACCGGATAAATAATGTTCAGTAGTTGTAAACACAGCTCTGTCATTTGCCTCATTCAAATCCTGGAAGGTGCAGGTTGTTGGGCAGGATGGGCACGAAATGCGATGAAGAATGAGAATTCGAAACGGCATTCGGCCTTATTACAAAAACTAAATAAACCTTGGTTTAAACCTGGTCTATCAAGTCCAGGCTTATCTGCAGAGCCATGGTTTAAATTTGTCCGTATTACAAAACTAAGATAAAACCTCGACTTTAGTACCGCCATTTGAACGATTGTCTAAACAATTAAATCCACAATGAGTAATAACAATTAAACCTACCTTATTTCAATCCATTTTGGGTGAAAATAACACAAAAACTACAACACAATGAAAAATTTGCTATGAGAAACTTTGACACACCTTTGACAGCTACTACTGTTAGACCATGGTTTATCGAAAAACCTCGATTTGTAATAATGTCTGTGTAAACCATAGTTTAACAAGATTAAACCTGGGTTTTTAGTTAAACCTCTTTTTGTAATAAGGCGGATTGTGTTTGGGATGAGTCTAGTATACCCCATTTGAAAAGATTATTTTTACAAAATTGAGGCAAATGACAGAGCTGTGCGGGTAGCTACGTATTGGTCGGATGCAATTTGAGTACATCGACACGCAAAGAAGAAAGTAGTTGTAAACATCTGCTTGTGATACACATGTCCATGATTGTATATCTTATGTAGAGAAGATATTTTAAGTGCTCATAAAAGGGAGATTACTTTGTTGATTATATCGTTACGTAAGTGAAAATATACAAAGTACTTTGTATCAATCGCGCTTCTGAGAAATACATTTTTGAATAAATGGACTTATTTTTCATCGGTTAAATGAACAAAAATCTCTTAAATGGATAAAAGAACGGTTGTTTTTCAAAGCCATTTTACTTAATCCAATCAAACGTTTAAATGGAAAATTTAAATACTAAGAGATAGGGAAATCAAGGAATTCAATGAAAAAATGATTGTGTTTGAACAGGAGGCCCTAATTTAAATTGAAGACATTAAACTCCGACTTGGACTGGAAACACAGTTTAATTTCAATGATTGACAAAGTTTGAAAACTGGTATTAGTAGAAATCATAAAGTACATTAGATACTAAACTGTACTAAAGGTTTGCGTACCGCGCCCGGCATTGGTCGAGGCCATGCTGCGGGGCGAGACGGAGTGGGAAGCGGTCGCCTCCTTCTGCGAAGCAGTCATGCTCGTGAAGGAGGAGGCGGGCCGCCTGAGGGAGAGGACAGCGTCCTCCCTCCACCCCAGCCGCAGTGGTAGACGCCCGCGGCGTCGGACATCGCAGGACGATCTCCGGCCACCGTAGGCGCGGGCATGAGGGCAGCGAGTAATGGGCGACTCACTGTCCGACCATGGACCATGCCCGGGTCGACGGCGCGTTGTGTTCCACGCGCGCCTCAAAGAGTGTCAGCATAGTGACGGGGCCTGTAGAGGGCCAAAGCCTGCTGGGGTCGCGGGACCAAGGGATTACCGTGACCCTAGTACGTAAAGGGCTATTGAAGGACACCGTGGATTTTAGTCAGTACAAGTCTGACAGTCCCTCCCGCCCTGCCCTGGGTGGGAGGACTCATTTGATGATTTTAGCACGATAAAAAAAAAAAAAAAAAAAAAAAGGTTTGCGTACATTGAAAAAATGCGCGCGTCCTAAATTTCGTGTTATTTCAGCGTGTTAAAAATTCGTTACATCGTAGGTATATCACGCTTAAACAGATGCGACGAGAATACTTCGCAAGAATCATGCATTTTAACCTAGATTTACGCAATTCCCCTGCGGAGAATGGAGGCCACGACCGGCAGGAGATATAGATATGACATGTACCTACTTGATATTATGTGCGTGTGAATATAGCAAAATTTCTAACGCCTGTAGAAAAACTTAAACTTAAATAAGCTTATCTTTAAGTTCATATTCAATTTTACAAAACTAAGAATGATTTTATAGCAATTTTTGAGAAATAGGTCACCAAAATACTTTTTACGAAGACCTCCTCCCTTGGGCTTGTCAACACGGCTGATAATCGTTTGCTCTGATTATGGTAATTTTACGGTAAACGGTACGCATTATTCTTTCAAGAGCCCAAGTGTTTTTGTAATCCAAATCGCAGAAAAATAAGAGAGTAATATATTTGCGAACTTTTGAATGCAGTTTTTAAGACTACTGATCAGATTGATATTTCATTTCGTCATCAAGTCTTATGCAGCAGTTGTGGTGTCTTATTATTTAATATGCTGTACTTCTTCTTAAAAAGTGACAGCAAAATGACCCCCCCTCTAGATGGCCAAAGCCTGCCGGGATCGCGGGACTTACGAATTACCGTGACCCCTGAACGTAAAGGGCTATTAGCCGACACCGTGGATTTTATTCAGTACGAGTCTGACAGTTCCTGCCGCTCTGCCCAGGGTGGGAGGACTCATTTGATGATTTTACGACGATAAAAAAAAGGTGTACTTCTTATCAGCTTATAGTACAGTGACCCACTTTCCTCGGGAGATGAAGTGACTAAACTGATATACTTTTTTTTTTTTTTTTTTTTATCGTGGTAAAATCATCAAATGAGACCTCCCACCCAGGGCAGGGCGGGAGGGACTGTCAGACTTGTACTGACTAAAATCCACGGTGTCCTTCACTAGCCCTTTACGTACCGGGGTCACGGTAATCCCTTGGTCCCGCGACCCCGGCAGGCTTTGGCCCTCTACAGGCCCCGTCACTATGCTGACACTCTTTGAGGCACGCGTGGAACACAACGCGCCGTCGACCCGGGCATGGTCCATGGTCGGACAGCGAGTCGCCCATTACTCGCTGCCCGCATGCCCGCGCCTACGGTGGCCGGAGATCGTCTTGCGACGTCCGACGCCGTGGGCGTCTACCACTGCGGCTGGGATGGAGGGAGGACGCTGTCCTCTCCCTCAGGCGGCCCGCCTCCTCCTTCACGAGCATGACTGCTTCGCAGAAGGAGGCGACCGCTTCCCACTCCGTCTCGCCCCGCAGCACGGCGGTGCTCTGCCCAAGCGGGACAGTCCTGCACCGTATGCTCCACCGTGTCCTCCGGAGGATCCTCGCAGTGGTGACACTCAGGCGTTTCTTCCCTCCCTATCAGACACAGGAACCTCCCGAAATTTCTGTGTCCGGTGAGGACCTGCGTCATGCGGTAGGTCAGGACGCCGTGACGCCTATCCAGCCACTCCTCAAAGAGGGGTCTTACCGCCGCGATTGCGGCGTGCCCGACTGGTACATAACATTAGTGAAAGTTTAGTAAGTAGTAGGTGTCGTTCGTGTTATTGATTGCTAAAGTTTACAGATGTAACGTATTTTTTCAAGAAATTAGATAATAAGTACCATTATTATAGCAACAAATATATTAAACAATAGATGGTATGGTTTTTCTGAGCTGTACAAATAATTATTTTCAGATATTTTAGAAAAAGAAATAAACGTTTTCTCACCCTTGTTGATTTACGAGTCACGGTAAATCAGAGTGTCTGTTATAACCTTCAGCACATGAGCAGCTCACTAGAAAAAAAATGGATGCGTAAATAATGAATCGGAACAAATGTAACAGGGATAGTGATATATCTATGAGCGTTTGTGTTTGTACTTGAGTAAGTTCAGGAATAGAAAACAAATCAATCGTGAGAAGCTCGTCTATTTGTTTCTGGAAGAAGGAAAAATCATTCACCAGTAACTGTATCTCCTTGTATGTTACTTTATACAACATTATTTTTAGTATATGCGAAACCTGAATATAGTTTGTTCAGAATTAGTAACTGATTCGATTCTAATAATTTTTACACCATGTTATATATTTTTTTTTAAATATTTTAATTAAATTTTATTACCAGTTAATTACAATACAATCACCGTACGGTTAGGTACCTATTGCCAAGCTATTATCACGAGTGTATATCACAAGAAACGCGGTTTACGCGTGTGTACCGTGAAATGAGCATGTTTTTGAACGGACAACCAGGTAATATACAAACTTATAACTTTGTGATTTTTTATGATACGTTTTAAAATTGTGTACATAGAGTCTTTAAACAAAAATACTAGACAGGTGTATCTGGTTTCGCATAAACAAAAAATGATGTTGTATTATAATGTTCACAAGCCCAGCACGTAGTTGAATCCAACGGATCTAGTTATCAGTTAAAATAAATCTAATAAAGTAGTAACTTGTTGTAATGCCCTCATTTGTATGATATATGCAGAGTTTTAGGCAGTTTCAGTATTTTACTGCTTTTCCGCTAGACTGGTTTATAAAAGAACATTATTTTTAACGTGATCCCTTAACACTGTTATGTATGTGCTTGTGAATGCACGAGTGAACAGTAATGGGGCACTTTGTTCAGTAATGGCTGTATTCTTTTAGCTAGTCGTAGTTTTGCGGCAGTAACCATTATATCGGCATGATTTAAAAGCTTCTTTAGATTTAAAAAATATTTTCACTTTTTCAATTTATCCTTCATATTCATTCTATTTGACATTACTTCACGTTGTACTTACTCCACTAAAAACACCCCACTCACACACTCTTCACCTCTCTACACCGTAGAGTCACTACACACATCTCTTAGCACACTGACAATACTGTACACAATAATCCTTACTCACACATCATGCACCACCTCATTTACAACATGATTCAATCCTTAAAGTAATTATTAAATCATGCAGCTTGTTATATACTCGTATTTATCACTGACAATAACCATTAATAAGCTTTCAATTTCCAGAAAAAATGAACACAGTACTATCAGCTAAGTGACAACTTGTGAGCTTATCACATTGATCCGTTGACGACGCTATACTTGACTAGGTACGATATCGATCATCTTTGTGCATATAAGTCAGTGGTTAATTTAGTGGGAGTAACAGTGATGACATTTATGCTCAATATCAACACCAATTCAAAATGCAATCAATGCATAGATATGTTTCAGCTGCAGTAGTAGATTTCCGGCCACCGTAGGCGGGCGGCGAGTTATGGGCGACTCGCTGTTCGACCATGGACCGTGCCCAGGTTGACGGCGCTGTTCCACGCGCGCCTCAAAGAGTGCCAGCATAATGACGGGGCCCCCTTTTAGAGGGCCACAGCCTGCTGGAGTCGCGGGCCTTACGAATTACCGTGACCCCGGAACGTAAAGGGTTATTGAAGGACACCGTGGATTTTAGTCAGTATGACTCTGACAGTCCCTCCCGCTCTGCCGTGGGTGGGAGGGAGGACTCATTTGATGATTTTACAACGATAAAAAAAAGCATAGATTTAATTTATGGTTCGTAAATTCTTCGTGTTGTGGTAGCTATAAACCTGCAGTGATATATTTCAGCTCAGCGCTTGCCAACTAGAACGTGACCACCAACTAGCTGTACGTCCCTAAACACAGACATCACTTGCAGCTCTGACTGGAATGTTAGAATATTGAGTGATCACAAGACATTGTCTCTCAAGCGAGAAGAAACTTGGTAAATATTCCTTTACATAAACCATAACTCCCGCTGTGAGAAAGTTTTCCTCAAATGAAGGTCGAGTACCTCAATTTGCTCCAGCGGCGTGCTTTCTGAATTTTTCACGCGATTTCTTTAGCTTTGAAAGTAAGTAGAGACGTTTATTTACTTCAGAGCTTTAGAGAATTTTTCGAAAATATTTTCTACGAGGACTACAAAATTGTGTGTAAACATAATTTTCACTCGATCCATCTCGAAAATGTTTTCACTTTATATTCGCTCAATGTGACTACATTTCGTTTAAGTTGCCAACAATTTATTTTAGTGGATGCGTTTTATAGGTTTTCGATAATGCTCTGTCAGATTTTAAAACTGTTTCACGACTCACTTCACACTCACGAATTACCGTGACCCCGGAACGTAAAGGGCTATTGAAAGACACCGTGGATTTTAGTCAGTACGAGACTGACAGTCCCTCTGCCCTGGGTGGGAGGACTCATTTGATGATTTTACCACGCAAAAAAAAAGGGTTGCATACCCATTGTGCATTGTTATCGATTTGTGTGCAATCGGCCACTACGTGCTACGAATCGCTACGACGACGTGCTACGAGCCGACGTGTTTCGTGTTATCAGCGAATTCAAGTTTATTTGATAAATCAGCTTTATTATATTATTGACCTCGATATAAAGTTTATTATTGACGAGAAGTTTACATATAGAGCGAAAACAAAATTGAATCAACTTCTCAGTTTTCTTCTCTTAAATAGATCTCGAGATAAACAACAAAATTGAATGAAGAATATCTGTGTTTTTGTCTAACAGCTGGGCAAAAGCCCTCATATTTTTCGTAGTCAGTCCTCACTTTTTCTGATTTAGCACAAACGCCTCTCAATGTACACAAAATCCACAACATCAACTACTACAATGTTAAGTATTCTGTGCTACAACCCAGGCATTAACGAGCAGATAGCAAGTTTATAACTTCTATCGACGACGATCCAGCGATCTGTCGCTTGACGATAAGCTTCTCCATGCGACAGTCCGCTGTCCTCAGAAGTAAGACTGTGAGTACACTGTATATTAACCTTCCTATCTAAAGTCCACTCGATTAGCTAATGTTCAGTTACTTGAGAGCAGGAGTCGCCAACTCACCCGACCGACTTCCCAAACATACCAGACATGTACGAGAACTTGATCAAAGTCCAAGTTAACGTAAGATATTAGGTGCGCTGATAATGATCACGTGGGAAGAAATCTACACACGTGCAAAACAACTAGAACACTTGTTGTCTTAGAGTAACTCGGTGGTTGTTGGGGCTGATCCCTTTGAATTTGATACGAAACAGTATAATTGCCACAATGTTGCCACTATAACACCTTGAAATTTCCATTGTATAAACGTAATTAAACAAACATAATACGTTACATAACGCTGTCTGTTTTCATACCAAGATTGTATCTCAATATTAACAACACAAGTTTAGATTGGCTCTTCAATCAGATATCTTTCTGTTAAACAATACGTAGCACGCCGTGTGGGCTGATGATATCATTTCCTTGCCATTTATGCACCGATATATGAGCTAATGAAGTAACATTATGAATTGTTGTATCTAGCTGTGCTTGATTATTAATCACATACAGAAAGGTATAAGTAAGTAATTATTTAGCGTTATATTTAACTAATTAATAACATCAAATAGTAATTATTAAGTTATGAGTTCGTGTTTAGAAACGCAATCGGCCTTATTATAAAAACTAAACAAACCTTGGTTTAAACCTGGTCTATCAAGTCCAGGCTTATCTGCAGACCCATGGTTTAAATTTGTCCGTATTGCAAAACTAAGATAAAACGTCGACTTTAGTACCGCAATTTGAACGATTGTCCAAACAATTAAATCCACAATGAGTGATAACAATTAAACCTACCTTATTTCAATCCATTTCGGGTGAAAATAACACAAAAACTACAACACAATGAAAAATTTGCTATGAGAAACTTTGACACACCTATGACAGCTACTACTGTTAGACCATGGTTTATCGCCAAACCACGAATTGTAATAACGTTTGTGTAAACCGTAGTTTTACAAGATTAAACCTGGGTTTTTAGTTAAACCTCTTTTTGTAATAAGGCGGGATGGGTTTAATACACACACCACACTTTTTAAGACAAAGCTAATAATAATAATAATAATAATAATAATAATAAATGTTTTTTATTTTACGAAAACCTTCATGTACAATGAATTGTGCTGGGAGCCTTCTTTTAGGCAAACAATGCCTGTGTTAGGAGACTCCGCTCTTCCATATCGTAGAATTTATAACATTTAAGAACTTAATTATTACACTTAAATTTATATAATTTGTATAGTTTAAATTATTGTCTTGTATCATGATTGTAGTAAGCTTAGAGTAGTGTATGCAAATTTAGTTTAGTGTGGTGTGTATGAGCTGTAGTGTAGTGTGGTTTGGTTTAGTGTGTTGTGGTGTGATGTGGAATGGTATGTATAGTGTGGCGTAGTGTGGTGTTTGGAGAAAGAGTAAGGTGTGTATCGTTACGATGTGACATATTACTCATGAAATTCCAGAAGAAATTCCGTGTCCTCATAACTAAGAGACTTAATCCAGTTCGTTATCATTTTTTTACAGTCAAAATGGTTTCTATTGTGTACATATATGGTTTTATTAATCCTATTGTAAAGTTGTGCTGATAGGTGGTAAAACTGTCTGCTTGCAAGTTTGGTTTTACATTGGGGAATTTCTGCAATTATATCTTTTCTTCTTTTAAGTTTTTTGTTTTTGTCAAATGGAAGGGTTTTATGTTTTTTTAGAATCGTTTGAGTTATGTATAGTTTTCTGACTGAGAGTAAATTACTGATTTCGTATAGGTTTTTAGTAGAATGTCTCTTATTTTTAAAGTACATGACTTTTATAATTGATCGTTGTGCACGTTCCACGTCCAGAAACCTAGTTTTAGCGGCGCTACAAAGCTACAAAGCTACCTATGTAATGTTTCAAGTTATTTGGTCATATCGCAATAATATATTTTGTTAATAGTCTCAATGAGGATAAGCTAATTACATAATACCTATAACTAAAATGAACTCAATAGCTTAGTTAAGTAAAGCAACGATTACTTTGGTACCGAGCTTTACTATTTAAGAATTTCAACGTCGAGCCAGATTAGCATATCAAAAGCTGCATTGCCCGGTCTCGGGACAAAGCGAAAGAAAGTGGGAAAATGGTGAAGCAAAACTGTGACGTCATAGACCGCAGTCTTGAGCAACAGGCTCAAGTATTGCTTTCAAGGGAGAGAATGAAATCTATTAACACCATTACATTCAAGCGATATTTTACTTTGTGGAGAATATTGTCTTCTCTAATAGTTCAGTTGGTTGATTTGTAAGCTTGAGAATATGAAGAAATTTTACATTATAATGTTTCGTTTGTAGTTACTTAAGTAACATTATTCTAATTACGGTGTGTAATTTGCAATTTGTTTTTTGGAGGCATTAACTAGTATATATGTATTCGTAAAGATAACGGGTGTTTTTTTTCTGATAAATATCTTATACAATCAAGAAACTTTCCAAAAATTCATAACATCTTTAAAAAATTCATTTTCTTCCAACTTCGTTAACAAGTTACGAATTCCAATAGCTTTCATAATCGTACCAAGTAGTAGCTTGTCTCCTTTAATAATCTTTTAATTATGTTTACCAGCAGCTAACGAGACCCCTCTAATGGGAGGGCGCTCGCAATCCTCGTAAATAACATCTGAATAGTACATAGTTCAGAGTGTTATAGGAGTTGACGACAAAGCCTGTGGCCTGTACAACCTATTTTATATCTGTTTTAAACGTAAGGGTTAGCAAGGAATTCACTTTATGGTGGTCGCCACTTGAAACTTTCATTAATAGTGAGTTCTACTACAAGTATTTTGTGGGGTTACACTCACAAGGTTTATGTTCCACTTTACGATTGTAAATTCTTTGAATTTGATGACAACAGTACACTTGTGTTTGCAGACATTAGTTCTGCATTACCTATAGTATGGTTCAATTTTGTTGGTTCGTTTTGTATGCAATAATAAAACACTGTGTGATTCTCTATACTTTCAGAACGCAAAAAAAAGTTTGTTAAAATGTTTCTTGCGGAATTTCAGTCCGTACGGTTGTTAACCGTCTTTATTTTTATATCAAATCTTTAAAAAATCTGTATTTTAATTTGCAATCAATTGACACTGCGTCTTTTATTGCTTCGATTTTTACTTTATCAAATTAAAAAAATAACTCTTTTATATGGTTTTCGTTTTCTCCTGTCTTACATTCTGTTGCAAATTGCCTCATGAAATGACCTGAATACAAAGTTTGCACAACAGCGAAGTGAAAAGTTGTGAGCTTATCAAATTGACCCATTTACGTCGCTACACCTGACTGGTTCAATTTCATCATTTGACTTTATTACCCCGACTATCTGTTAAAAGTAACTAGACTAACATAGTAATGCTTATAATCAACATCAATCCAAACTGCCATCAAAGATTAGTAATTACATAATAAGTTTGGTACTGTACTGTACCAAAGCTGTAAGCTGTACAAGCTATACAAATATTGCTTGCAGCGTGTGTTACGAGAATGTTCCGTAAAACAGTGTCTAGTTGTCACACGAGCCATTCCTATTCAAGTAGTAAGTATTAAGTGACTTGATAAGCTTTCCACCACTTAAACTTGTTCCCTCCCTCTCTGTCGTGATGAACACTTCCAAAATGGCGACAGCAATTTATTCTAGAGACGTAATTTGTGAATTTTTCAGAAGATTTCCTTGGCTTTGGGAATTAAATATAGCTGTTTATTTATTTCGGAGCTATTTAGGAAGAAATTCCAAAGAATGTTTTATGAATTTGCCGCCTTTGAACGTATTTTTCATGACGCAACGACTAGAATATTGTGTGAGAACCTTATTCTAGCTAAATTCATTTCCAATGTTTCTACACTGGAAAAGTATTTCACGATTTTATAGGTTTTGGATACTGCTGTATCAACAACATCATATGTTTATTATTTGGATTTGGAACTTCACGCATATATCCAAATATATACACTGCCTCCTAAGATACAGGATTCTCCTAGTTTAGGAGTCAGGGTTCAAATTTTTGTATGATTGTACTTTTTCAGTAAGTTTTGAAGTAAAATCTTGGTTGTACAGATCAGGCACAAGATATTTGATACAAGGTTGTGTTACAAAGTAACATATTTATAAACGCTAATTAATCACGTAAAAAATTTATAATTTTATTTTATTTCTTTGGGTTCAGGCTCATTAAATATCTTTGGTGAACAGCAAAGTTGTTCCATGCAGCTTACTTAGAACTTTTGTTTCATATTTCGAGTATTTACAATGTATTTCTAAAGACTTACGTTGTTAGTGTTAAATTTTTATTTGTGAATCTAGATCTGAAATATTTATAGTTTTTATTCATTGTCTAAAATTGATGCTTTACATTTATTTAAAATAAAGTCTATTCACTGATAACCTGTATGCAATTCAATACAGTTATCTGCTTTCATTAGTTCAAGTCATTTAAAAACCTCTTTCTCAAAAATTGCGTCTGAGTAACGGTTTTATCTTTGTTACGAAGTTTTCTCTTTCACATAAATCAACTTTGTTACGGAAAGTATTGTGTTTCTCTAGGACCTAATTAGTAGCACTTTGTTCAGAACCTCCATAATATCTTTATGAGGGTTCGGAATAAAAGAAGTTAAAACTGAGCAATAATCCGTGATCATTTTTTTTTACGAAACATTTCAATTTTATTCATTTTCTTTTAGTCAACAGAATAACAACTATTATAAATTAAACATTCAGTTTCAGTTAGTTTTGCGAGGCTCGCTCGAACGAATAATTTCACCAAGTTTAACTTGGTCCGCAGTGGTAGACGCCCACGGCGCCTCCGGCCACCGTAGGCGCGGGCATGCGGGCAGCGAGTAATGGGCAACTCGCTGTCCGACCACGGACCATGCCTGTCGGGGTCGCGGTACTTATGATTTACCGTGACCCCGGTACGTAAAGGGCTATTGAAGGACACCGTGGATTTTAGTCAGAACGAGTCTGACAGTCCCTCCCGTTCTGGAAGGACTCATTTGATGATTAATGTAATTATAAAAGCCTTAACAATGGATGTCTAAATTATTGTTTTGTGAAAAAGTTTTGACACTGAATTAATTTACTTATTCAAAATAAAATTAAGGGATGGTATAGAGCACTTATGTTAAAAATTGTAGCATGACCTCCGTCTATTTCTTCGCTCGCTGCTTCACGTTGTAGTAATCTAAGTCTGATTGTACAACAACGAAAGTGAATCAGTAACTGTTACTGAGAAGCTCGTTTAACATTTAGATCAACTCACTGCTCATCCCCTGCCGAGCTCGTTAGTAAGTTTACTGAAGTGATAAGATGCTGTGTGTCTACAGATGAACTGGCTTAATGACTTTGTAATGAATTGTGATAGTTTGTTTTTTTTTAAAGTTTGATTGAAAGTGATCATCAGGATTACCTGATGACTACTTTAAGAATTTTATAGATAACTTTTCAGTAGGTAGGCATAGTACACGTTAATAAGTAAATAATTATGTTGAAATCAGAACGAAATCTTTTAAACTGGACATCAAACAAATACTTTGTTAAGTAGTAAGCGGTTGTATTACCAACGATTGTTGGAAATACCTCGATGGATACGGACAAGGACGTAATCTCTACAAATGTGCTTAAAGTCCAATAGTCTTGACCCAATGATGTTAATATACTTACCAAGGGAAAAGGGATTCTGTTTGAACTTTTATTCAGGAATTGGGGTTAGGGAAGTGCTATCCTGATTTGAACCTTATGAACTTGAACGTTGCCAACTAAAAGCTAATCTTCATCGAGCATTCCGGTGTCATCTAAAGCGAAGCACACTATAGATTATTCAGATACTTTAGAGCAGAAGTCGCCAACACCCTGATCGACTTTTAGAGCATGCCAGATAAGTACGAGAACTTGACCCGAGTCCAAGTTACTGCTAAATGTTTCATGGAATTATTTCTCGAAAAAACGGCATATCACGTACTGTTACCAAAATAATAACATTAGTATTTGCTTTAGAATGCTGGTCCTGGTATTTGGGATACTACACAAAATATACCTTTGGTACGTCTTCTCTTCTATACGCATCATGAATTTTTAATAAGGCTTTTCAATATGAAACATGTAACTTTATATTTTACCGCACTGAGCAACTTAATGCAGGAATGTTCGTGTTCACGAATACATTTTCCAATAAAAGAGACTCATTTGTTAAATCTTCCACATTCTGTATAGTCGAGCTTTACATCATTGCGTTAATGAAGTGGTTTTATTCGCGAGCACAAATTAATGAGTTAAACGATATATTATTTCTGTATCAAATCGACTGTTCAATAATACGTGTGTGTTTATTTAAATCCTTTATAAAACAACTCGATACAAATCATGGGTGTATGAATAGTAAACTAGCGGTGAAGGTATTAATATTAAAGAAAATATAAGTACTTAGAAAGTTTAACACAGTACAAGGATTACGTTTCATAATATCAAGTTTTGGCCGTAAATCAGAACCGTCCTCAAAGTCAACAAGTTTCTGGTTCTAGACATAATATTTTACAAGACAAAGAGCAAAGTCAAGGTAAGTGTTGACAGCCATTCTCCCGGAGGTCGCTTAATTAAAGCCCGCACGAACTTCACCGACATCTGACCCTGATTTATTGGCTCGCACAGTGAAATATTCATCGAACTAATTAACCGTACAACGATTTCCTTTAACAATTTACTTAGTAAATTGTAATGTAGTATATGGCAAACATAATATCAATTCCTAATTTGTAATTGTATAATGATTCAATTAGTTCAATTAATTAGCGATTTAGCGGTGATGGTCTTATCAAACATCACGCAGTGAGTGGCTTCAGGGGTAGATGAGAGTTCAGTACTTAAATAAAACCTTAATTTTGTCATTAAATTTTATGTTTTTTTTTACGCAGGAAATAGTTTACTAGTAGACTAAGTACTTTGTAAGACTAATTTATGTGTTTATATTAGTTAATAAATTTTAAAAAAGTGTAAACTTTGATTTTGAATTTCACCTAAAAAGTGAACGGTTTCCAGCAATCTGCCTTTTCCTTTTTTAACCGACTTCAAAAAGAAGGAATACGGATGTTTTATTTTTTTTGTATGTTTGTTCGCGCATAACTCCGTCGCTAACCAATTGATTTGAAAAATGGTCCCATGAAAATTTTATCAAAATCGGACTAGCGGTTTTGGAAAATCAACAAAAATATTAAAAAATATCAACATTGTCTACACCGATAACTCCGAGGTGTCTGGTCCGATTTCGATGACTCTTTTTATGTTCGATGCAGTATACCTGCCATTTGGCCACATAAATTATTTATTAATTATTTATTTTCATTTAGTTTGTTTCAGTTGTTTGTGTACATGGGCGATGTTATTACCGGTGCTACGGATTACAAAACTCTAGAGCTAGAAAATAATGTTATAATATTAGAATATTTAAACTAAAAAGGATACAATAAAAAAAACTTTTTACAAAAAAAAATGTAACCGACTTCAAAAACAACCACAAAAAAGTTTAAAATAACTTTTATTTCGAAAGTCGGTGACAAAAAAAACAATGAAATAAAAAACAAAGTCACCGACTTCCGAAAGTAAAGTTGTAGGTTATTTTAAACTTTTTTGTAGTTATTATTGAAGTCGGTTACATTTCTTTTATATGAGTTATCTATTTGCTATATGCAGGTTTCGGTGGACCACTTTTCAACATTATACCCGTCATAGAGCCCTCCTTCAAAGTGTACTGATATACTATAATGTTTGTTGTTTCCTGTTCATTTAATAAAAAGATGCATTAACTGGATATCAATAAATTAGCATAGTCCATTTATTCATTAGATACACTCTCGTTGACTTTCTGTTTATAGCAATGCTATTAATTAGTGTTCTAAAAGCAAAATTGTGTATATCACGCCTACCTTTCAACTAGTTTTAAATAAATAGCAGAGGATCTAATTCGGCCACTGAATAAAAATTCGTGCATTTCCCGCAACGCTATTGGCTATTAATTCACGAAGGTGAATCATTTGCGATATTGCTAACTGGCTGTTGTAGACCCTCAGGTTACACATGTGACTGAATTTAAATCTGTGACCGACCAAAATCATTTTCTCTATATTTGCACGGCCTCATAGGGTAGGCCCTTATTTGAACAATTTTAATTAGTTCACGGTTTTATTTAGGGTCTTTGTAAACCACATGCAGTTCTATTTGTTTAGGATGAGGCTGAAATCGTCTAAAATATGACTAGAGATTTTTATGTATCTTGTTATCAATGTACAAATGCGTTGTTTTGTTTATGCGGAGTGAAGTTATAAAAACTGTTAACTATTCATTCCACAGCTCGTAACACTATTAACGCCGCTTGATACCATCCCTAGTAATTTCATCTCGTCTACGTCTACATCTAGTTCATGTAACTTTTAGATGTATCTACTTCCATAAGTAAACGAGGCGAGTACTGTGAGCTTGAACTAGTAAGAAGATCTTGAGAACTTAACTCAAGCTGACACAGTTCTGTGGATAGCATCAACACAAAGACTTAACAAAAACAAGGTTGGTAACGTCCAACAATAATGTGCTAAGCGAAAATATATGGCAATCACAGTAAATTCCATATAAAATATTTCGCTGTTGTTATCCAAACTAATATTATAAATGCGAAAGTAACTCTGTCTGTCTGTCTTTTCTTCACGCCTAAACTACTGAACCGATTTGTGTGAAATTTGGTACAGACATAGTTTGGAACTTGAGAAAGGACATAGGATAGTTTTTATTACAAAAAATAAAAAATAAACAAAAATCTGCCGGAAGTCACTATTCCACGCGAAAGAAGTCGCGGTCAAAAGCTAGTGGTAATATATTTTTTTGTAGTTTTATAATTTTCTTCTTATAAAAGTTACAGGAGGGACACACACACACATTTTACCACTTTGGAAGTGTCTCTCGCGCAAACTATTCAGTTTAGAAAAAAATTACACTAGTAACCTCAATATAATTTTTAAAGACCTATCCATGTTAACACCACACGTATGGGTTTGGTAATTTTTTTTTTTGAATTTCAATTCTAAGTATGGGGAACCCCCAATTTGTTTTTGTGTGAGAATCCTAATGCGGTTCACATAATACATCTACTTACCAAGTTTTAACAGGATAGCTCGTATACTTTCGAAGAAAAGTGGCATACGGACGGACAGACAGACAGACAGACATGACGAATCTATAAGGGGTCCGTTTGTTGCCATTTGGCTACGGAACCCTATTAAAAACTATTAAATTTACCCAATGTCCTCCCCGATTGCGCTGACTTTTTTGTTTCATAAGCTAAATCGATCATACCACTTTAAATATCGTGTTTGTGAACTGAATTTAAAAACTCATCAGTTCGGTTCACTATGACCTGCCGTGAATAATAATTGTGTGACAGAAAAACTCCATACAAAACAAATATAGTACTTATTAACGTAGATCAGCTTGGTAGTTAAGCATCCCTTTAGCAAATAATAAGTTCTTTACATTCATTGTATTTAGCATTCAACATGTTGACCTTGTCTTTGTAATTTGACGTACGTCTCTAATGCCTTTGTCAAACAGACGCGCGAGTCCGAAGCGATACCGAACCGAAGCGAGACGTCAGTTCGATAGTTCTGTCACGCTATCGGATCGCTTTCGCTTTTCTATGAACTGGATTCAAACAATTCCATACATTACAAATAAAAACGTCACGCTTCGCATTCGCCACGCCAGTCTGTTTGACAAAGGCTTAACAGACATACGTCTCTACATTATAACAGTACCTACAGGATTTCATATCAAGATTGTATATCAATGTCAACACCACAAGTTTAGATTGCCTCTTCAACCAGATATCTCTATTACACAGGACGTGACACACTGTGTGAGCTGATAATATAATTTCCATACGATGCGTCGATATCTGATGTCTTAAGCCATATACTGAATTGCTGTGCGAATCTGCAAGTGATCATAACTATTGATACACACTTGAGTTCTCCAGAGCGATTATGGACAAGATTAAACTTTTGATGGCACGGTTAGCGCAGTGGGTGAGTGATTGGACTGCTGCACTGCGTGTCGCGGGTTCGATTCCCGCACGGAGCAAATGTTTGTATGATCTGCAAGTAGTTGTTTCGGGTCTGGGCGTTTGTGTATGTGAGTTTATATGTTTGTAAATACACCCACGACTCAGGAGAAATTCCTAGATACGGCAAAGTTAAAAAAATAAAAATAACTTGCATTCGGGGTCCTCCGGGTCGTGGGCTCAGAGAATTAGGGGAAAGCTATATATAATGTTGAAAAAGAAAATTTCGTCCAAATAGTTCAGGTTGTTTGTACACCTGCTCATAATACATTATGGATAAGCATTACTATCGCTAAGTTCAACAAAAAAAAAAAACCGAGTCGGTCACATTTTTTCTTTTGTCTCAATATAGATTACAAAAAACCAACATTTTAATTCTAGCAACATGATACTTATTACGAGTATAATGAGGTCACCAGTTAAGTAAAGTAAAGCCGAGACTATTTCAATTGAGCGTTAATAAAGGCCGTATAACCGTTAGTAAAATAAGCATATCAAAAGCCGCAGATTCCGGCCCCGCCTCAGGACAAAGCGAAAGAGTGCGGGAAATGGTGACGTAGAACTGTGACGTCACAGACTGTAGCTCAAGTACTGCTTTGAAGGAAGATAAGTCGCGTAACTGCTACTCCAAATCTGTGTAGATTTTCTGTACATATTTTTTTTTTAAATTCTTTACAAAAAGAATTTATTTTGCACTCTCTAGTCAAAATCAAAATCAAAAGTTTTTATTTCACATAGGCCCATGAGGGCAGTTATAAAACGTCGACAGCAGGTGCTCTAGTGTAACTGTAATCAAAGAAAATCCTTATAAATACACGACTGATGGGGTAAAAAAGAATGAATAAGTTTCCAAGGAACAAAATAACGTAAGAAGTAAAGTAAGTGAATAATTTTCACCTCGACGAATGCTAATTCCAACATTAGCAGCTCTTCATTGCTTTATCTCGGAGATCTTTTAAACTGTTTTCCTTGACCGTTTTTCTTCCTTACTTGACAAGTCTTACAAGTTTTAACGCTTTTGAATCTGAGAGTACTAAGTTTTATTTTCCGTGTTGTGTACCAATTGCGTTATGGACATATTATGCATTTTATTTTTTCTCTTATTAAATCGCTTCAATGTTTTCAGACTTGACTTCAAAAGTAATATAACAAAAGTAATCAGCATGTTAATTAAACGATGTCTAAATGCAATTAATATTCCTGAACTAATCACAACAAAGTCGCTTTCCGCTGGCTGTCTGTCTGTCCCTCTGTATACTTAGATCTTTTAAACTACGCAACGGATTTTGATGAGGTTTTTTTGTTATACATAGAGTGATTCCAGAGGAAGTTAAACATGCATACTACTTGTATAGTAGAGATTGCACCCGTGCGGAGCCGGGGCCGCTAGTTTTTTTTTAATTAGGAGGCAATTTAAATGCTGGTGTTAAGTACTTACTGTTTCTTCACAAGTTTATCAAGTAGAACTTTATCAGCTGTGACTCGGAGCCGTTTCTGTTAAATTGAGTTTATGTTAGAGTTCCTTCTGATAGTAATTAATAATCAAGTGAGTTATGAATATGAATGTTGATGGATAGAGAGGAAGAGGAAGATAGATGGATTGTGTGAAGATTGATATTAAAGTAAATGGACTACAATTAAATGATGCTTTGATACACGTTTTCTTCTTCCATTCTCCTCTGTCAGAACAGAGGAGAAAACGTGTTTTATTTCACAATGTGTGCTCTTCATCATCATCTGACGATGAACAGCACACAATGTGAAATTATTGTGATGGGAAGTATTAGGTTACTGACACAAAACTTTTCCCTGTTTTCAGAATAGACAAGAAACATGATAAATGATTTCCTGGCATTCCCTTTTTTTACGTGGTTAAATCATCTTATGAGCCCTCCCACCCAGGGCAGAGCGGGAGGGACTGTCAGACTCGTACTGACTAAAATCCACGGAGTCCTTCAATAACCCTTTACGTTCCGGGGTCACGGTAATTCGTGAGTCCCGCGACCAAGTACTAGGTTCCTGACATAAAACTTTTCCCTGTTTCCAGAATTGATCAAGAAACATGATAAATGATTTCCTGATATTCCCTGGTAGCAGAACTAAAATTGTTGTTCATGACAGACTTTGTCACTGAGGTTAGTAGGGGTCTGAGTTTACACTATTAAAATTATCTCTTATACAAATGTCTGGCTTCTGAAAAATAAATTGCATAAAGGTTCTTGAGCCAGCGTTAATTAAATTCTTTCATTGCAATTAGTTCTTCCATCGCAGCCTTCCATGGATTAATGAGATGAAGAAAGTTAAAAAGCATTAATATATTAATTTAATTATGTCTAGGCTATGGAAAAAAAGGTTCTTAGTTTTTATTTAGAATGGTAGGAAAACAATTTTTTTAACGTGTGTTACATTCAAAGGATTTAAGCCTTTATCAAACTGACAGCCGATAGCGAACCGGACCGAGTCCGAAGCGATAACGAAGCGATACGAGACGTCAAACTGGGTGCAGCGAACCGAGGCTGACAGTTGTATTAGCTGACTTTTTATGAACGACGTCAAACTGAGCAAACACGCCTTCGCCACGTCTTCGCATCGGTTCGGTCACGCTATCGGAAACGCTTCGCTTTCGCCTGTCTGTTTGACAAAGGCATTTAAGATACGTAGTTATAATTTAAAGTATTTTTCTTCCTATTATCGGACGAACTTTAACCACTAACAATTTAAATAAAGCCTTATTATAAGCTAATAATAGTGAGTAGTTTCCCACATCATAATGTTAAGTTCAAACAAATGGCTTTCCTTACTAAATAAAGCTCCTGTGTTACAAAAGACGTGCTACTCGACGTTTAAACACAATGAAAATGTTATTAAAGTAAGTTTCACTGTAGTACTCGTTCTTCTAAGATTTTCTTCGTGAATTAAGAGATTTTAATTAGGACACCTTAAAACGTTGGCTAAGTCAACTTTTGAGTTTTATCTAACTTATGACTTAAATAAATAACTTTGATTAGTTACTGAAATTCATTTAAGTAACTACATTTATATTTGTAATTATTCAATTTAAATTTTACTAATGAATTTCATTCCAAAACTTTACCTATTTATGATCATTCATTTTAAAGTCAATGGATCTTTTCAAGAAAGAACAAATGGACCATAAAACGTTGTCACAGGATAAAACACTAAATTTTCTGAAAGTAACCAAGTCTACCTCTTACAAAAACTGTGCAGGCATATTTTCCCTACACATTCAAATACTATTAATGTGATTATGTAGGTATATTTTTTTTTGTGTATCTTTTTAGAAGTTCCCTCTTCTTATCGTGCCTACGGTGTTTTCTCGTGATTATGTGATACCAAACTGTTTTTTTTACGTTGTTAAATCATAACATGAGTCCTCCCACCCAGGGCAGAGCGGGAGGGACTGTCAGTCTCGTACTGACTAAAATCCACGGTGCCCTTTACGTACCGGCGTCACGGTAATTCGTGAGTCCCGCGACCGATACCAAACTGTAACAATAACTTTGTAAAGCAAATATTTTTAAAAGAGTAACCATGGAGTTCCTCGCCGGTTCTTCTCCATGGAAACGACCAACCCGAACCCGTGCCAATCTTTTTTTCTCTTTTCTTCTCGACGTTTTAAAAGTGCCCATTGAGGCTCATGTGAAATAAAATATTTGGATTTGATTTAATTTCGATGTAATTCCATAATATAAGAACTCTATGGAGGATCATTTGTAATCATTTTCATAACAGCATGACAGGCAGTCTACACAATAACATGTCGCTACTTATGCAAGATTTATTGTCTGAACATCGATATATTCACTCCACGATCTGATATTGTGTTATTATATGAATCTATAGTTATATTTAACGTGAGATCAAACATTTTAATAGAATTTAATTTGTTGTTTTATTTCGTTGCTGAATTTCAGGACATTATAATCAAGACAAACTACGAAATTTTTAGTGCAAGTTGCAAAGTATTCGCTAAAGCAGTTAGAACAGCTATAAAGTGTGATGCATTACTCGCTGGCTACAGCGGAATCTCTGAAGATGGATGGAGATTGACTGTGGAAAATGCAATCTAAGAAAATGCAAAGTTATAGGATTTTTAAACGAAAATCGCAAGAAGACAGAAAATTAGAAATTATTGTCGTCTCTGGCACAAATGTGTTTAAATTACTAGCGACCTGACCCGGTTTTGCACACATGTGTATTTTGAAAATAAAATGTAACCTGTTAGATTAGATGATAATGTAACTTTAAAAATCGGTACAGTCGTTTTTGAGCTCATTCATTACAAACAAAAATACAAATGAATCATTTCTCTTTTCAATTTTATTGTAGATGTAATAAACATCTGCATAAACATCATCCCGCTTGCCCGGCCACCGTAGGCGCGGGCAAGCGGGCGGCGAGTAATGGGCAACTCACTGTCCGATCATGGACCATACCCGGGTCAACTTCGCGTTGTGTTCCACGCGCGCCTCAAGGAGTGTCAGCATAGTGACGGCGCCTGTAGAGGGCCAAAGCCTGCCGGGGTTGCGGGACTCACAAATTACCGCGACCCCTATTGAAGGACACCGTGGATTTTAGTTAGTCAAGTCTGACAGTCCCTCCCGCCTTGCCCTGGGTTGGAGGACACATTTGATGATTTTACCACAATAAAAAAAAAACAGATATTTATTAGACATTAACATCGTGAAACTCTATTCTCATAGCATTATTTACAGCTTCGTCGAAAGTATTACTATGCCGCGAAAATCTTCAAATCCTGCAGTGTTCAGTAGACCGGAAAATTATGAAAAAAGTAACGTTCTGTTCTATAGTTATTTAAGCTTCATAACTCAAATATATTATGACGCCTAAATAACCAATTACCGTTTCTAATAAATCATCCAATTTGTCTGATATTAGCTAAGTTTGGTGCGCACGCCTGACACGGCAGCTATTATGTAACACATCTGTCACACTAGGCACTAATTTAATCCTCAAGTGATTTATGGAATCAATATAATTAAGTAAGTCAAAGAATATTGAACGCTACCGACTTGGAATAAGGTTATCTTTCATGAAATTAAAGGTCAGATTAATTATGACCAAGAGAAAAATGCCTTGGTCATAATTAATCAGAATAGACACAGAGATAAGTTAATTGAAATAATATCGCAATAGATATTGTTGTCATCTTACTGATACAAGGTCTATTGTTACGAAAATACTTAGTACGAGTTGTTTACGTTCTACAACTTATACTTTAATAAATATTCTTTTGTGTTTAACCGTTATTAAAAAACAATAAAGCACATTTCTACTTTATTTTTGGTATTCATCATCATCTTCCTGCTCTTATCCCATTTTACTTGGGGTCGGCGCAACACGTTTTTTTTCTCCCTTTTCTTCCATATCATTCCTAAGACAATCCATCCATTTTTTTCTTTGGCCTTCCTCTTCCTCTCCATCCATCAACATCATACTTATCACTCTTTTAGTCACATGAGTGTCATTTTTGGTATTAATGCCTAAAAAGTATTGTCATGTTAACCGTATTTTATAATAAAATAAATATTCAGGAAGATTAAGTGTATCTTACGTTTATATTTCTGCATACTACATTTGAAACACGAGCTATTACTTTGAGCAGGCAACAAAAAATGTTATACTAAGCTGAACTCCTCAGCCTCTTGTACAATATATTCGGTGTTCGTAGAGATAACCGACATCACTGAGAGACTGAGGACGCAAGGTTAGCTCGCACCACAATGTTAATAATTCCACAGTATTTGATATCCACAAGGGTAACCGAGATCAAGATAACTACTGTAAACGTTACAGAATGTTCCAAGTGGGAATTAGAAATGATCTAACCTGTGATAGGGAGAAGTAATGATGACGTGAGAAATTTTAACTATTTCCACAAAAACTACCCAAGTCAAGGATATCCTTCTCTTGCTCGGTCCTAGTAATACTAGCGTTACTTCATGTATGATTTTAGTGGTTCAATAATCAAACTCATGGTCCCGTGAATAATGAAACCATTCGATGTTCGTGTGATTTCGGTTTAATTGGGTAAATCCATGTAATGAGCTTCACAGCCGCGCGCCTCGCTTACATCGGCGACACGTGCAGCGGATATTACAACTCTCTACAGACATTAATATACAATAGCAATACCGGTCTGTCATTGAATTAATTTAGAAAACACCGCGGAATTTTTGAATTAATTTAGTGGAGTAGAGCTCTTATCGTGGTTTAAACACTAAAAATGTAACCTATATCATACATATTGATTGTAATCATCCTGTTACTAATCAGCGAATAAGCAAACTTTGACAGACTTCTTCATCCTCTTTGATACCCTTATTTTGATAAGACAGGTCAAGTGCGAAGAGGTCGATATAAAGGGAATTAAGTATTGATACGTGATTGGAAACTGTGAGTTTGTGAGCAAAACTGCCAGTAAAAAAGATTTAGGTGCGAGTGTATTTTTAGCCCAATCGAATATTCAGCAGGTGCCTCTTCCCTTAAAATCCAAACCTAACATGAACTTTGGCTTTTCAGTTTTGTAAACGACTCTTGTGTGTTTGAATTTTATTCAAACGTTACACTAATATCTGTATACTTAGCGTGTTACAAAACTATGAATTCCTCCTTATTCTTAAAAATGTCTTTATGGCTTTTTCCAAACCGTCGCTTACTTCCTTTCTGTAGGTATATCAAGGCCCAAAGCAGTTCGTTATCTGTAATCATGCGTCCGGATGTCTATTGTGGAACTTACATCCGTATTGGTACAGAGTTATCGGTGTCATCAGTCGTCCACAATAATCACTTTTTTAAAGCAATTTTTGGCCCACAGCTGGGCAAAGGCCTCCCACCATATTCTTCCAAGTGCTCAACAATCACTTATTATATTTTCTGTCCCACATACAGATGAGATATTGTAAGAATATAAAATAAGCTGAATTGTTAACCTTGTTGTTAAGCTATTAAATGCAAACAATAAAACGAGAAAAGGTTTTAGTTTGAATGGAAAAGTAACAGAAATACCGCGGCCCTTATAAATTTATTGTTAGGGGATTTCCGCGTGTCCAGGTGCACAAAGGCCAAGCTTGTCGGCGAGTTAAATCAAGCGGACGCGATCGAAACCGGTTTTATTGGAAATTACGGCGGGTTTCGGGGTAAACCCTTTTTGGGTTTACCACATCGTAGAACATAAACTTATAAAACGAAACACTGTTTTAGGCTATCACGGTTTGTTATCCCGACTGACAAACTTATCCCTTTTTTTAGTTTATTTTTTTATTGTGGTAAAATCATCAAATGAGCACTTCCACACAGGGCAGAGCGGGAGGGACTGTCAGACTCGTACTGACTAAAACCCACGGTGTCCCTCAATAGCTCTTTACGTTCCGGAGTCACGGTAATTCGTACAGTCCCGCGACCAACAAACTTATAGCTAGGTACTGATTTATTAACACCCGCAAGATTATAGTCATGAGTGATGAGCTACTACTTTGATAAGACATCTCAGTAAATACATTACTTGCTACGTATACCATAATACATTTCTATGTACAATCATCCGTAATCTACATGTATGTTTGGAAAGGTACTGAAGTGTAAACATCTCGCTCTAAATCTTCTAAAGACCCCGTCAGAGGGAAGCAAAATAGACGATATTACGAGTTGTTATCTTAAGAAATATTGTGCGATAACCACTCGGAGAAACGGTTAAAAAGTTGACTGTAATATGAGTAAAAGAACAAAATACGTATATATTGTTCTATTACAAGTATAATAGACTGATTCAAAAGTGAAAACTATAATCATTATCTTTTACGGAGATTCAACGCCAAATTTAGAGCTTCTCGAAGAATTTAATCTTACCTGCCATCTAATGTTGTGTCTACACCTATGCACGTGTACATCAACAGCTGTATAGCGAGTAGTATCGTAGCGAGACAAACAAAGGAATTCGTACTTTCTATTTCAATGAATCGTGTAGGTACGATGGATAATAAATGATAGATGGATTAATTCCCGATGGACCGTTTCGGTCCAAATTATTCTTATATTCATAGAAATTATGAAATAGTTGACAACGAGCGCTTGCAACCTACGAATGTGTCCAAAAATGTCCAACCTACGTATTTTCCTAGATCCACGTGAATCTCATTGTTCAATGTTTGCAGGAAACAGCGTGTACTAACAAATAACACCAGTTATCACGGAGCCACTAGTCACAGTTGTTATGAACTGAGGGAAGAAGAATTAAGTTGTTGGTTACTTCTTTGTTTGTTTTGCTTTCTTTGTCAAAGTTGACGATAAGGTTTCGTTGTTTATGTTCGTGTTTCACGAGATAATGAGTTACAATAAAATAATGTTGCCACAAATTCAGTCGGTACGCTCGTAATTTGCGGTCTTTATTGTGTTAATTAACGCATGTTACTCAAGCTATTATAAATAATTACCACTTGAATGCTGAGGTTGCCATTAAATGTTACAATTAATAATTTATGTATGAAAATGTTAACAGAATAAATAAAAGAGTATTAATTATTTATTGCGGAGAAAGGCCGCCATGTAATAATGTATCCCATATCCTTTCACACAGATTTCAACTGAAGGCCTTTTAATGGACTTTCACATTATTATAAAAAACTAGCTTCCGCCCGCGACTCCGTCCGCGCGGATGTCGGTCTTCGCGTGGATGGTTTATTTCCCCATTTTGAGTAACTCTGACAATGACATCTTATAAATATTGCGGCGCTGAATCCACTGCGGGTAATGCAACGTGTGTTCGCGGTTCTACGGAACAACGTCTATGAATAAAACTGAAAAATAAGATTTTTTTTCTACGTATTTTGCAGGATAAAAAGTATCCTATGTTATGCCCAGGATAATAAGGAATAATTATACCAAGTTTCATCGAAATCGAACAGTTAGTTTTCACGTGATGCCTGCACAAACAGACAGACAGACAAAAAAATTTTTAATCATATATTTGGGTTTGGTATCGATCCAGCAACACCCCCCGCTATTTATTTTTTCAATATTTTCAATGTACAGAATTGACCCTTCTACAGATTTAATAAATGTATAGATATCGGAGTCAAACCATCAATAACCTCACCTGACAAACACTTTGTATTTTTAAATGTTGTCGTAATAAGTTCTGCAAGCTGCAAGCATGCTGGCTTATTAACCTAATCTTCTAGTTCTAGTCATCGCCTGTCACTCAAATGGAAACGTTAGAACATTGTATAATTGTTTTCCGATATAAGTGATTTAAGTAATGGTTTTATAAAATACTATTATACCTTCGAAACCATGTGTATAGTTTTATAAATACAAGAAACCTACTTAAAAACCCTACAAACACGTTACTAAAAAAAAACTCAAGAGTGCGAAGAAATCAATAAAAGAGAATTAAATATTGATGCGTGAATCGAAGCTTGGATTGTCTTTCGACGATTTGTGAGTTGAACTCTCAGTATAAAAGTCAATCAAATCAAATCAAATCAAATCATTTATTTCAAGTAGGCCAATTACAGGCACTTATGAATTGTCAAAAGACATAAAATTAAACTAGTACTAAAAATAGTTATGGTGCTACAGTCCCAGTCACAAGACATAAAAACTGTGAAAGTACCGTAGGTGCTCATTCCAAAGCGTAGATCTCTATGGAGAAGAATGAGCAAGAAACTCCATGGACACTCTTTTTCAATCGCCAAAATTTTTACAAAACCTTCGTTACATCATTCATCTTCAGATGGTACATTATGTGAGAACGATGTGGCAAGTTAATAGTGTCCATAGTTAATATAAAAAAGACAATTCAAAAATAAAGTTATTAATAATTACAAATTAAAATTGACCATGGCAGCTTAGAGATGACCAGTCCCAACTGACAGCGCCCGTTCACGAACATGACACATATATCAGCACCATTCAGCTCAACCATTTTAGAGGGAACCAAATGATCCGACATACGCGCCACCATCAGCGAGACATTTGAGTGAGCATGACATACTCTCAACCGCCAGAGTCATTCAAGTCAATAAAAGACATAGGTATCTGGTCAATGATAGCTCTTAAGTACATAGTACTCACACAATGCTGGCTATGAAGCTATATAATACTAGACAGATTAACTCTATACAATGCAATGTCTTCATTGATAAAAAGATTTGCGAGCCTTCTTGATAAGAATTGAATATTTTGCAAGGACCTTTTTCGGCTTTGAAATTGATAGACATTTTGGTTTTGAAGTCGTAAATACCTAACTGCACTTAAGTTAGAATTTTACCCGACCGTCCCTATACAATTTTATGTTACGAATGCATAGTTTCGCCCATTACCATATAAAATGTCATAAAACCCTTTTACAAACTCTTTTTTGATAAATATACATTTTACAAAAAAGAGTTTGTATTTTTACATAAAGCAGTTTTTCTTTTGTGTGATGCAAATCCAACGCGGTAACCCTACAGCCGGATGCTCATTGTGGTACATCCCGTCGAACGACGTCATCTGCTTTACTCACTATTCACACTATTCAACATTTATTTATGTTGAAATAAAGCTCGATAGACGTGAATTCTTTTTAATTTTGATGAGTCTTAGTAGTATCAAAAATTTAAATAAAACCATTTTATCCGAAAAAGAAAAGTACCTTGTAGAAATACAACGACGCTCATAAATGTATTCCAAAGGGATTTCCACATGTTGAGGTATACGTGCGGTAACATATGTGACTATTGTGGACGAGTTATATCAAGCGGACGCGATACGAACGAAATTTTATTGGGTATCTCTACGGGTACAAAGATAAGAGGATTCATATTATTTATGAAGGTTTCATATTAATAGCACAACACACATCACACCTTTTTAGACATATGTACATCCCATTGCCATACCTAGTGTGTATCTAAGTTGCTCGTAAGTCAAAGTCCTGAAATCTTTAAAAAAGTACCTACTAGTAAATATTGTATTCGAAGCTATCGAAGTGTAAACGTGTCGCGCTAAATCCTCTAGAGATACTTTCAGATGGAATAGAATGGATCACTTTATATCTCTAGAGATGCTGCACGTTGTGAACATTGAATGAACATCTAGGAGTATCCAGTAAACTGATTGCTACATCACTGAAAACTTAGTTTACTTTCTAAGAGGCGAGGCTAACGCCACTGCTATTTTATACTTTTGGTACAATTTGATTAGGCCTTACTGCTTCTGCAAAATAAGTTAAATCTATTGAGAATCACAACAAAACAAATGTGTTGTGTCTGCTAAAGTTCTGACAATAAGCTGTTTTCAATTGATGATTCTGTACGACTTATTCTGAGAGTTTCAGTGTATCTGCACCAATCGGTGAACTTGTTTTTTTTGTGTCAATGATGTTGAGATTTTTATGAATCACATTTTTTTTTGTTATCATAATTGGGAAGTTAGGCAAGTAAAAAGCATTGTTAATAACATTGGTGATGAGTAAACTTACCAACGCGCTGTAAGTCCACTAGAGGCGTTTTTTCATTTTTCATACAATAGACGCCGATCATACTTCAAGTATGCTAAAATACGGAAAACTTGTGATAAGGTATGGAAATCACTCATCACTATTTTTTTACTAACTAGTTTTTTTTTGCTACTTAAGTATTTCTTTATCTCCATTGTTTTCTTTGATATCGTAAACTCCTGTATCCCGTAGTGGGATCGAAAAATAATAGATCTTCTTTTCTTTATTACAACAGTAATTTACTTGAATAAAACCCTATGGAGTTGTTTGTTTTATAGTTCTTGTGTACAGTGGAAGATAAATTAGAGAAACAGTTCTCTATTTCTTATAGTAATACTAGCAACAATCTTCTCGTTTTACTTTTCTTTGTCAAATTGATGATACAGTTGGCGAGGCGACATTAAAATTAGTCATGTAGTTGTGGCAAATATTGTAGTATATGAAATAACCTACGCAATCATGAATATTTGACAATGTTGCCACAAAGTCAGAAAGCGCGTTCATAATGTGCGGTTTTAATAACGTAATCAAGGTATTTACAGTTGCGTTCAATTCGAATTATTAAAATTAAATCTGTTGAATTTCACATTTCAGACAATTCTGTTTTGATTTATTTATTGCATGTCAGCGTAATACGTTTTTAATCCTTTCAAGAAAATAGATAATGAAGCCCTCAACAGCCTACTATATAAATTCTATTTGCTTATAACGCACCAAATTATCTTCACAAATACAATTTTATTCTGAGGTGGTACATAAACTGCTGAATGACGTCTCCATTAAATGACACCCACACCCTCTCCTCTACATTAACATATTCACTCACATTCTCACTGCAGATGATATGAACAAGGACGCGTGAAAGTATTAGATATCGCGAGATGTTACTTACGTGAGAGCTCTGCTGATGGTGCAAGGTGATTTTACATTTCCCTCTGTATAGGAAATAACGATGGGAGTTTATCCTTAGTCGCTTTGAAGTCTTGTAGCATTCTCGTTCAAAGGAACTACTTTTAAAAGCATCGAAGCTCTGGAAATGAACTAGGAGTATTTGCTTTGGCTTTTTCATATAGGAATGTCTACGCAATTCTTTCAAGTACTCTAAAAAATTAAACAAAAGAACTGAGTTGGACAGAAAACATTGTATTTTTAAGCTATTGCATAGCTTTTATCGCGGGCTTTGAGCGCGGCGACCGAATCAAGAAATTTTGTAAAGAAAATAAACCTAACATTGTCACTGTCACATCTGTCTTGTCAACGTGAATGAATAAAATTTAAAAGAATGAACTTTTTTCTTGACGTTTCACTTGATTGACGTGGCTGACCATAGTCTAATTAGTAGAGTATCTCCCATTGACCAATGATGGGATGACATTTTCGTGAAATATTAGCGGTAGGCGATAATTATTTTTCTTCTCTTTTTTTCATAAATAAAATAAATAAATAATTATACTTGCATATGTTGATAAAAAAAAATGCTATGCAATAGCTTTACCGTGGCAATTCCCGAGTGCCACACTTTTTTTTTTCATATTTTGTTCGTCCTTCTATCCTTTGTTAAAAACACGCGTCGTTGCGACGATGACAAAAATAAATACCTTTGTGTGAAGTCAAATAATGATCGGATCACTTCTCGCTATCTCGAGTCGGAAATCTCGCACTGTTGGCATGTTAACACCCTTTGTGTGAAATATATCCTCATGAATCTACAGATCTATCACATTTACCAGAGGCCACATGAATTTTCAGTTTTTGTAACGTAAATTGGAAATTTGACATTAATTTCAAGGAACAAAATAGTTCCTTCTGCATACACTAAAACCGCTGTTCCATTTTTCCATATAATAAACGCAGTAAAGCCTTTGTCAAATAGGCAGGTGTGGCGAATACGAAACGAGGCGTTTTTATTTGTAATGCATGGAATTGTTTGAATCCAGTCACATAGAAAAGCGAAAGCGATCTGATAGCATGACCGAACCAATGCGAAGACGTGGCGAAGGCGTATTTGCTCTGTTTGACGTCGTTCATAAAAAGCCAGCTAATACAACTGCCACGCCTCGGTTCGTTGCACCCAGTTTGACGTCTCGTATCGGTTCGTTATCGCTTCGGACTCGATCTGGTTCGCTATCACCTGTCTGACGCCGTCACTTCGTGTGCAGTAGTTTTTAAGTATATTGTTTAAAATATGTATTAGTTTATTATTGTTTTATATTTATATGTGTATTGTGTTTTATGGGCCTTTAGTTGCCTGAAATAAAGGATAAAATAAATAAATAAAGTCTCTCTCACATCTGTTACAGCTTCTTTCCACATTTCAATGCATGTTTAATGGAGACACTTTATTTATTGCGACTTTTTTCAGTTTGCGCTTATTTTCAGAACTGAGGTAAAATTCATCTCCAACTAAAGTGATTCATGCTTATCTTTTATGGGAAATAGTCTTCACGAGAAAAATGCTAATCATTCTCTAAATAAAAATTGTATTCTACATATAACTTTCATACATAAATTGCGCAAATTAATACCCTCTTAAAACTGGGATATACAATACGCAGAAATTTCAACAACTCCAAAGTTTTATATTACTATTTCTTGAACCAAACTTCAAGTGAAAACAAAATATTTTAAATGGTGGATGGTGCCACTGAAAGTACGTCCTACCCTCCAAACAGATTTTCTGTTTCATTTACTTGAACAGCCCGAGTTTAGCCCGAACGTTAGGGGTTGTATCGGAATTTTGAAAACCTAAGGAAAGTCAAAACCAAAAAATATTGGTAGGTCCCTTTGTTGTTTTTATTTAAGTGACAAAGGAAAGGCTGGAAATGATAAAAAATATTACATAAAGAACAACACTGGATGACAAGATTTTGTCTTGCTCAAAAAGATTCTGATCTAGAAATGCACCATAAAGGAACGAAACTGTGTCAGCAGCTTTCAATACATACATATATCAAACTGAATATCTTCGCCTTGTGACAGAAATAACTTAAATATTCGGGGAACTAAAATCAAAATTTTCTTAAACCGTCAGGCGTAGTTGAATATATTCCACGTCCAACGCAGCCACCGCAGTAACGCAATGTTGCAATATATCACGGACGTAAGTATTTCAGAAACTATTTTTATATATCTGTCACACATTCCTATTCTGTTAGAAGTATTGTACAGAAATGGAGTAATAGAAAACCGCTGAAACTAAGTGATAGTTTAAATTTTAATAATGTTTTATAGCGAAATGTTGATATTATTGAATGATAGGTTTTAGAGAATAAGAAAATAAATTCTACTGTAGAATTTTGTTAAAAGCTCTTCAACGCGTAAATATAGCTCATTAAAACGGATATAAGGGAATACCTTCTAGAACTTGTCCAAGAAGTAATAAAATAAAGCCTGCCGGGGACGCGGGACTGTACGAATTACCGTGACCCCGGAACTTAAAGGGCTATTGATGGACACCGTGGATTTTAGTCAGTACGAGTCTGACAGTCCCTCCCGCTCTGTCCTGGGTGGGAGGACTCATTTGATGATTTTACCAAGTAAAAAAAAAAGAAGTAATAAAATGAAGGCAAGGAGAAATCGGTTATTTTGACGTTTACTCTTTGACATTTTAATTAAATTGCATGTTATAGCTCCGTGGACTGGTGAATTTCCTCATCTTGCCAAATTAATTTGATTGAAAATTCTGCGTAGTAGTAGTTGTTAGAGCTCACAAACTTAATCACTGCTTGAAAAGACGGAACCAAACTGAGCCATCAAAGAGCGATGAGGGTTAATGATTAGAATGATTAACATTTTTTTTTATCGTGGTAATATCATCAAATGAGTCCTCCCACCCATTTCTATAAATTATAATAAATACAAAGTAGACAGTTAAGTAACTAGGGACATTTAATAAATCATTTCATGCCATGTTACGCAGCCTTCAATTGCAATTGGATTATCAGACGGCTCAAGTAGATTTCTCATACATCGGGAGCAGTAAAGTAAATGGAAGTGCTTAATATTATGCTCAAAACCTTCATGCGAATGGCAAGTACTACGTGCGACAAACTGCTGTACATTATTACTCGTATAATGGCGGGGAAAATTGAATAGCTCACTCTGCGGAGGAGTTTCATAATGTGCTTCGTTTTTGTAATTATTTAACGTAATGAAGTTGTCATCGACTGTACCGCGAAATGTTAAAATAACATTGTTGAGTTTTATTTAATACGCTGATTTTTCTGTCAAAAGTTGGGTTTGTGTTTTTCGTAATTTACGAGTAGTAACAGCTAATTAATTAAAACCCACCTAGTTTGTTCTATTACTTTTTCATTTAAAAACTAAACCTAGCACACAGATAATTCGCGGGACTGTAGGTACGAATTACCGTGACCCCGGAACGTAAAGGGCTATTGAAGGACACCGTGGATTTTAGTCAGTACGAGTCTGACAGTCCCTCCCGCTCTGCCCTGGGTGGGAGGACTCATTTGATGATTTCACCACGTAAAAAAAAAGCACACAGATAATTATGTATCAGCTTATCCTCGACATTCAACGATACAAGTAAGACCAATCTGAACAGCATTAAACTCTTAAGTAAAAGTGACATAGCAGTCCACGTTTCATTGCAGCGCAACTGTTTCTTTATCGTCGTCGAAAGTTCCTGAGTAAAAATGGTGTTTCAAGCTCGCGGACATCAAACAGCCGCGTGACTGGTTTCCAGGAACACGGAACAAATACCACTTACTTTAGCCCACAGTTACATACCTCATTCTACCTTTAGTGACTTCTCTTTATTTACACAACATTTTCTTCTCAGTTTTTCAGACTCTATAGACCCTCATGCAACGAGAAAAATATATTTGTAAAGAAAACATTGAAATTTTTCTTTCACATAGCTTCCGCCCGCGACTCCGTCCGCGCGGATGGTTTTTTCCAGGATAAAAAGTATGCCATTTTATGCCCAGGATAATAAGGTATAAATATACCAAGTTTCATCGAAATCGAACCGTTAGTTTTCACGTGATGCCTGCATATACAGACAGACAAAATTTTTTTTAATCACATATTTGGGTTTGGTATCGATCCGGCAACACCCCCCCGCTATTTATTTTTTCAATATTTTCAATGTACAGAATTTACCCTTCTACAGATTTATTATATGTATAGATGTAATATTGGTAATTTATTTTGGTATAAAGACCAATTATGGGGGAGGTCTATGTTCAGCAGTGGACGCTCTACAGCTGCTGTGATGATGATGAAAGTGCAATGAAACTTTTTAAATTGGCTATTTGACAGTAGCTAAAAATTACAAATATAATTACTCCGTCATTTAGAGTTTAAAAAAATAACGGACACGTATTTTTTTCTTTTGTAAAATCTATGAATATTCACCAAAATACAACGCATCAAAACTCGAGAGTGGGGGGCTCGTGACGTCAGAATTCAATAGAAATTGTACTAAATTGTGATGTATTGCAAACTTTAAAAGCATCATATCTCCGTCTTTGGTTTACGAAACAAAAGAAAAAATAGGGGTCGAATATTTTTTGATAATCTAAATGGCGGATTAATATATATTTCAGTCAAATAGCCAATTCTCGCGTTCAATGTTTTAGTAACGCAACACATATAGGTAGTTGATGTGATTTAAATTTAAATTAGTATTAGAACTGTTTGGCATGCTGCCAGTTATTATGAAACCACAAACAGAATTATAACCTGCCAATAATAACAACATTTACAATTATTTATGAAATTGGACTGAGTAATATTAGAATTGAAATTAGTCGAACTATTGTTTACTGTTTGAAATACAAATAGGCACGTATTTGTAAATGTAGAACATTATACAGTTTTTTTTTATAAATTTAAATGTGTATTAGTAAGATTTGATTGATTGTGTTTTTTTTTATGAACTGATAAGTAACAGTACAGTTTTTCTCCGGAGCAGTATTTTTCGGGGTTAAAAAAAATCACACAAACATATAAGCAAAATTTCAGGATTATCGGTACAGTAGTTTAGACGTGAAAAGGTAAAAAAACCAACGAAGCAAACTTTGATTCGCAATTATAATATACGAAGTTTAATATTAGTTCACAGCAGTCAGCTGTTTTAAAAGCTTGAAAGGTAATTTAAATAAAATCAGACCCTTATCACAATATTTCTGTATTTTACAGCGTTCTTGAAGTATTTACCGAGTTATTATTTATTTATTATTTATTGTACGGAAAAATTAACCACCTTTAGGGTACGAACGAGGAACTTATTTTTTTCTTCAAATTAACATAAAAGTTCCAGTGTACTTTACGTGTCATGGCTATCCGGATGATCCGGGGATACCGCACGATCGCCGGTGAATCAGCCTACCTCCTAGCGGGATTGCTGCTCTGGGATCTGGAGGCGACTGCCCTCCAGCGCGTCTATGAATGGCGCGTGGAGGCGCAGCGTCGGGGCGAATCCCCGCTGCCTCGACAAGTCGAGGCGCGGCGGGAAGAGCTCCGGCGCGATCTCAGGGCAGTATGGAGGGAGCGACTGTCGCAACCGAGGTCCGGGCACGCCGCAATCGCGGCGGTAAGACCCCTCTTTGAGGAGTGGCTGGATAGGCGTCACGGCGTCCTGACCTACCGCATGACGCAGGTCCTCACCGGACACGGAAGTTTCGGGAGGTTCCTGTGTCTGATAGGGAGGGAAGAAACGCCTGGGTGTCACCACTGCGAGGATCGTCCGGAGGACACGGTGGAGCATACGGTGCAGGACTGCCCCGCTTGGGCAGAGCACCGCCGTGTCCTCACGACGGCGATAGGCGGAGACCTCTCGCGCCCGGCATTGGTCGAGGCCATGCTGCGGGGCGAGACGGAGTGGGAAGCGGTCGCCTCCTTCTGCGAAGCAGTGATGCTCGTGAAGGAGGAGGCGGGCCGCCTGAGGGAGAGGACAGCGTCCTCCCTCCATCCCAGCCGCACTGGTAGACGCCCACGGCGTCGGACGTCGCAGGACGACCTCCGGCCACCGTAGGCGCGGGCATGCGGGCAGCGAGTAATGGGCGACTCGCTGTCCGACCATGGACCATGCCCGGGTCGACGGCGCGTTGTGTTCCACGCGCGCCTCAAAGAGTGTCAGCATAATGACGGGGCCTTTAGAGGGCCAAAGCCTGCTGGGGTCGCGGGACCAAGGGATTACCGTGACCCTAGTACGTAAAGGGCTATTGAAGGACACCGTGGATTTTAGTCAGTACAAGTCTGACAGTCCCTTCCGCCCTGCCCTGGGTGGAAGGACTCATTTGATGATTTTACCACGAAAAAAAAAAAAAAATGTGTACTTTACGTCACAAAAAAAGGAGAAAAGTCATGATATGGCTGCAGATTACGTGCGTTTAATTTAATATGAATATAATTTTGGATTACACGTAAATTGAAATTGAACCAAACTTTATTGCCAGCTGAATACCAACAGCTTAACTCATTCAACAAATTAATCTACATTTCCGCGGCTTTCCACATTCGGAGCTGAAATCGTCATTCCAACTGCAGCTGAAATAGGCTGGGAGCTCACCGAGCCGTTACGTCACGCTATTAAAAACAGCGACGCGTGAAACGCGCGGGTTCACGTCAAATCAAATATTGACCGTGGGAACGTTCCCGTGTGTCGCATGCATGCTCGTCGACAAATTTGGTATCGAAATCCAGTCTGAAATGTTTTAGTTTGTTCGCGATCAGTATAACGAATCCATTTTGAATGCAAGAAAGAACTAAAAAATAATGAAATTAAAAAGAAACTATTTTGTTAAGAGATTTATTGACATTGTTGGTAGAAATTTATCTAACCAGTAAGGTAGTAAAATCTTGTGGGACCATTATCGAATTACACAAGCAAAGGCATGGGCGTAAGCTAGTGAAATATAATTCGAATCAAAGTTGTTGTCGTCGCCACAAACACCATAAAAAGTTTAATAATAATTACTGCTGCATCATTAAGTTATTATTTTATAAAAAAAAATACTGTCTAAATCGAAATTCGATTTTGATCAGAAACACCTATCACAAGCTCTCAGCATTCATTCCGGGTAACAACGTTATGATGTTGTAAGCACATTTGCATACACTTGGCCACCATCTTGCTTTTGTAATGAAAAACGTATAGGTATATAATTAACATGCGCTTCTATCAATAAAATACATTCGTGCCAAAAATAATAAAAGTTGGCAGAAACACTTTATCTCAAACCAAACGTTCACGTAATAAATATAAGTTCCCCAGTTATATTTATTATAACAACGTGATACGAACAATGAGAGTGTTATGTTCCTTCTTTTTATAAGTATAAATCTTTTTATAAGTATGAAAGGCTGGCAGGCAGGATTTTCTTTCGCTTTGGTAAATCCTTTGTGCGTAAGAAATGTAATTTTCATTGGTGGATTACATTTCCCAAACACTGATACTTGATTTTAACTTCTTGCTTTATAATGCGTACAATAACGTTTGTATAGCGCTTTCAAAATACTTGTTACTATTATTTATAGTATTTCAAGTGAAATGCACGCTTACCGCTGTAGCGCAGGAATAGATTCGTATTCATTCATATTTACCCAGACCGGTATCAAGAAAATGTGGGCTACATTTAAAAGGATCTTGTATGGTGATCACATAAAGAATTCCGTGTAACAGCTCAACGCCAACCGCTTAACTAATTGCCTTAATACGGAACTCGTTAATGGTAAAGTATCACCTGCATGTACTATTGTTAGAAACAAATTAGTTTTTATAGGCAAGACAAGAGAGATAAGTTTTTAAATCTATTCAGAATTCCTTATGAAACTAATGAAACGTGAATTCTGAAAACAATCGGGATTTTCACATTTTTTTTTCATGTAGAGTAGTAGACGGTTCTTGATAAAATTTTGGGTGGTGTAAAACATAATATTTAATACTTTAGCAAGCGGAAATTGTAACCAAAGGCTTTCACGTCATTATTATCGATTGAGTTACACAATGCCAGTGTACAACGAGACTCACAGGGATAATGGTGGGATTAACAATCAATTTCCCGGCTTGCTTGTGTGATCGGATTTACTATTCTAGCGAGCAAGTTATATAACCTCTTTGCTTAACCAAAACTAAAAGTATTTGTAAAAAAAACACAGAATACAGAGCCTAATGATGCGAGTACAATATTCGTGGAACACAATTGTCCAGGTTGAGCTGGTTTTGTTCTGTTAGTTCACGGCTTTAAATATCGGCTTCTGTTTGCTTCTACTTGATCTTGCCGCTATTGTTTGTTCAGGTACTATCGCGGACTTTTCCGCCTGACCAGTTAAAAATTTTTTCGCCTAAATCATGCGGAGGCACCGAGCCACGCCCCCTTACAGTTTGGGCCTATTAGGAAAGAGTCAACGTTATTAGTTGCAATCTGCTCTACGCAGGTTACTGACGTGTCCTCTGTACACTTTTTTTTGCGAATTTTACGCGCGAAGTTTGGCGCGCTCACCGGACCTTTTTAATATTTACCATTGCTCTGTTTACCTGACCTTTGATTGCCTAAACGTTAACCTGTGCAAAAATATTGGACTCCTGAGAACCTGTGCTAGAACATTTTGTGCATAATGTCTTCCAGAAATCTCAGAATAGAAGAATGGACAAGGATTTAACTTCAGTCAAATCGCTGAGCAGCTGCATATGAGCGTAAGTAATAGATTATTTTAATACTTATTATTATGATACATTTTGTTATTTTCAACGACTTTCTTTTTTTTAATACGAACGATTTAAAGTGTTTCATGCAAATAATTATCATCTCGTGTAAATAATTAAAAACTTTTTAGCTCGTTATATAAAAAGTAAAAGTATTTGATACATATGATTAAACTAGAAACAAATGGAATATTACTTCGCGAACTCAAATACTTATTTTCCTTTTTCTCGCTAAGACACGCACTAATATCTCAGTTGTTTTTATTTCTGTTTTTGATTCTCAAAGAACAATCTTTGCCACTGTATCTTATAAGTAATTCATTAGTTATTAGGTATTTCAATAGTTAATATCATAATCTTGTTAAAAACTTTTGGTGCCAAGCACGACTTAGCATATGGGTCAAACAATTATTATTTCTACGTGAGCCCACAACCTGCCTCCCAAGTCGTCGTTATACGTAGCTATAAATGATTTGTGATGATACCCAAGGGATAAGATGAGCGCTTTAGCAGAATCAATTGCATACTACTATGAATCAACCAGTTACAAACGCAGTTAATATTATGGATTGTCACTTTGTGACCATTTTACGAATTGTAATGTAATTCATATTATTATTCTATTTACGCTTCGACTAAAGCGGACATTTTAGGCCCCCGGACACAACTTTGCTAGTTGTGTCCAAACAGAAAAAAAACTAAATTATAAGTCTTATTTTTTTTAATGCCAATACTAACGTAATTTCTTTCGTTACAAAAAGATCATTCGTATCTATTTCGAATGAGCTTCAGATTAGTTTGAATGGAAAATGATATTAATATCTCGGTCAAATCCGAACTTCCTATTTTTTACTTTAGTATAACAAAGCAATTAGAAATAGTAGAAGGCATCAAAGAATTTTAATCCTTGCCGAAAAAGTTTAAAGAGTGATAACAAAGCGCAATATCTATTATGTTAGTGGTTTTCAATTTTTTTGCTAAAAAATATAAACAAAAGGCGCCGGCCCTTTGTTTGCGTAACTATTTTCTTTGTGTCAAATTGCATGCCGAAATAAGAACATGCTTTGTTCTAAATATATCTATAATATGACAAAAAAATCGGGCCCAAGCCGCAGTTTTATTAACTACACATAAATAACACCAGAGTAGGTGTAAATAAAGGGGAAAATATAATATGTTTTGTATTGATTAAAAGGTATCCCTTTTCATCTCTTAAAATTGTTTGTCCGAAAATCATTATCCAGAACACGTTAACTAAAAAATTCATTAAATATATTGATCAAAAATTCTAGTCATATGTCCTAAGTATTTAGGACATATTGTATTAAGGAATTTTAATGTTATGGCATGTGATAACATGTGATCTTATGTTGGGGCAAGTTATTATTCGGACAAATGATGACTTTTAACTAAAATAAATAATGGCATTTCAGATTTATGTTTAGACTAGCTTTTGCCCGCGGCTTCGCTCGCGTAGAATTTGGTCTGCCTCATTAAGTCACGTGACATTTTTTTAATACTTATATTTTTTTATGTAACTTCACATCGTACATCCCAGATTTCTAACTTCAAAATTAGTTTCCATACAATCTTTGAACACCTATACCTAATATTTAGAAGGAATCTCTTGAGGTTGGAATTATTTGAATTCCTTTCTAAGTGCTCATTATTTTAGAAGGCCAAAGCCTGCCGGGGTCGCGACCCCGGCAGGCTTTGGCCCCCGTATTCGTAAGTCCCGCGGGACTTACGAATTACCGTGACCTCGGTACGTAAACCGTAGCACTGGTAATAACATCCCTCATGTACACAATAAGCTAATAAAATTCCCTATCTCAAAAACTACTGAACCGATTTTGTTGAAACTTGCAGTATTCCCTAAGTTGAACGATACCTAGCACAAAAAAAAAATTAAATCGGACGTGAAGTTCCTGAGATATGCGAACAATGAATCAGTCTATGCCTACTCCTTACTGTTAAGGAGTTGTACCTTCCATCATCAGCTCAGCTACATAAGATGATGATTACCATACGCAAGTACTTAAATTACTTCATAAAATTTACGAAAAATGATGCGTGGGCCTATAAAATTTGAGGGTTGCCCTCGATTTCTCCAAGATGCAATCATCAGATCCTGATTGGTGATAATGGGACCACACGGGAAGCACCAGCTTTCAAACAAAAAAGAATCATGAAAATCGGTTCACCCAGTCGGTCGTTATTCGGTAACAAACTACTGTTAAGGAGTTGTACCTTCCATCATCAGCTCAGCTACATAAGATGATGATTACCATACGCAAGTACTTAAATTACTTCATAAGATTTACGAAAAACGATGGGTGAGTCTATAAAATTTGAGGGTTGCCCTCGATTTCTCCAAGATCCAATCATCAGATCCTGATTTGATGACAATTGGACCACACGGGAAGCACCAGCTTTCAAAAAAAAAAGAATTATGAAAATCGGTTCACCCAGTCGGTCGTTATTCGATAACAAACTACTGTTAAGGAGTTGTACCTTCCATCATCAGCTCAGCTACATAAGATGATGATTACCATACGCAAGTACTTAAATTACTTCATAAGATTTACGAAAAACGATGGGTGAGCCTATAAAATTTGAGGGTTGCCCTCGATTTCTCCAAGATCCAATCATCAGATCCTGATTTGGTGACAATGGTGGTCCCACGGGAAGCACCAGCTTTCAAACAAAAAAAGAATCATGAAAATCGGTTCACCCAGTCGGTCGTAATGCGGTAACAAACATAAAATTGATAACCTCCTCCTTTTTTTGAAGTCGGTTAAAAACTATCCTATGTCCTTTCTCAAGTTCCAAACTATGTCTGTACCAAATTTCACACAAATCGGTTCAGTAGTTTAAGCGTGAAGAAAAGACAGACAGACAGACAGACAGACAGACAGAGTTACTTTCGCATTTATAATATTAGTTTGGATAGAGAACCGATTTAAAGTTTCAGGTTGACACTTTTAAAAATTTGTATCTGTGACTTATGAGGTTGTTTATTGTTTGTAGAGAAACACTTCGCGGCTGTGGATCAGACGCCATAAAGAAGAGGGTGTCTTAGAGGAAAGACCGCGGGCACCACGTCCGTTTCTCATTCCTGAGGAAAACGTCCAACGTATGGGGAACACCTACCAACAAGGGGACGCGTTTACTCCGACGAGAGTGTTCGCCGGGGAGTACGAAGTATCACTACGCACAGTTCGTCGTGCTTTACATAGAGGGGCTCCATTATAGGAAACCGCGAAATAGCGAAAAAAATCGCCACTTTTTGTTGCTCACCGAGCAACAAAAATTTTAATATGACGACACAGTTAGCGCAGTGGCTGAGCGATTGGACTACTGTGGAACGTGTCGCGAGTTCGATTCCCGCGCGGAACAAATATTTGTGTGACCTACAAGTAGTTGTTCCGGGTCTGGGTGTTTCTGTATGTGAATTTCTATGTTTGTAAACGCACCCACGACACAGGAGAAAATTCCTAGTGTGGGGCAACGTTTTAAAAAAAAAAACAAAACAAACAAACAAACAAATATTTGATTTGTTGAACAATTTAACTAGAAAGTCTAATTTTAATAATAGCGACAATTAAAATGAAATAATTCTGTATGTTATTATGCACGGGTATTATTGTATACTTTCTCGCTTACTCACGCAATATCTGTTTCATTTTCTTAGTTTGGTTTTAAAGAAACAATGTTTGCGCCACTGTAAAGATATCAGTATTAACTTAAAATATATTTATAAGTAACTAGCTTTCGCCAGTGGCTGCGCCCGCTCACCCCCTCCCTGCCCTTATTGTCTATGTCACTCCTTGAAGTTAATTTCATAACTTTTTCTATGATTTTGTGTTTAACCTATTTTTACTGATTCAGTTCCTATATTGAACCTAATAAAAATTTTACGAATATCTGTTTGTTTTATTTACTTTAGGAAAAATTAGGGCGAGACTCATTAGTCTCGCCCTAATTTCGAAGGAGGCCTCCTTCTGCGAAGCAGTCATGCTCGCGAAGGAGGAGGCGGGCCGCGTGAGGGAGAGGACAGCGTCCTCCCTTCACCCCAGCCGCAGTGGTAGACGCCCACGGCGACGGACGTCGGCAGACGATCTCCGGCCATCGTAGGCGCGGGCATGCGGGCAGCGAGTAATGGGCAACTCGCTGTCCGACCATAGACCATGCCCGGGTCGACAGCGCGTTGTGTTCCACGCGCGCCTCAAAGAGTGTCAGCAAAATGACAGGGCCCCCCTCTAGAGGGCCAAAGCCTGCCGGGGTCGCGGGACTCACGAATTACCGTGACCCCGGAACGTAAAGGGCTATTGAAGGACACCGTGGATTTTAATCAGTACGAGTTTGACAGTTCCTCCCGCTCTGCCCTGGGTGGGAGGACTCATTTGATGATTTTACAACGTTAAAAAAAAGCTTATCTATTGCCTGTCAATAGCATAGGATTTTATAAGATTACTATAATAAATTGAAAGATAATAAATGAATAAATAAGAAATCAGTAAATTCCGAATTTCCGACACACACAAACACTTAACGTAACGTAAGCCAGTTTCAACAAAGTTAAAAAAAACACACATACTTATCGTCAGTAACGCAGGCCAATTTATGCTAAAGTATTTTTATAATTCAAATAGCAGTTAGAAAAAAAAAACTCGTTTGGCGTGCGTCGTCAGTGCGCTCGGCCGATCGGTATTGTATTTCATTCATTATTTCTACACAAAGGAAACGGGGCGGGGCTAGAGAACGTTTCTATATTGTAAGTGCAAGCAAAAATGAGCTTAGTGGTGGTCAGGCGGGAGTGTCCGCGATAGTACTTACCAACTGAATATTTTATTTATCGCTCGCTTTTGCCGGTTTCAGGAATAATTTTATGCGAAATGAAAAAAAGGTGAGGTTCAAATTTGCATGTTTGACTTAAAAGAATTTACATAACAATAATTGTAAATCCCAAACGTGACTTTCATATGAAGATGATAGTGACTCTGTTTAGCCAAATTGGCTACTTGACAGTAGCTATAAATTAAAAATATAATTAGTCCGTCATTTAGAGTTAAAAAAATAACGGACACGTATTTTTTCTTTTGTAAAATCAATGAATATACACCAAAATACAACGCATCAAAACTCGAGAGTGAGGGGCTCGTGACGTCAGAATTCAGTAGAAATTGTACTAAATTGTGACGTATTGCCAATTTTGAAAGCATCGTATCTCCGTCAATATTGGTTTACGAAAAGAAAAAATACCGGTCGAAATTTTTTGATAATCTAAGTGACGGACTAATTATAATTTTTCAGTCAAATAGCCAATTATTGTAATCTTATTATGCTATCCTTGAACCAATCTCTGTCTTTTGTTCTTTTGTCCCTTCAGAACAAACATTCACAGCCCCTTAGAAATTAAATTGACCCTGAAGTACAAGTAAGGTATTTCCACGAGCGTATTTTACTAAGTGATTTTTTTTGTACTTAGTTATCTGTTTGTGATTTTTGTATTGTTGCGTGGGTGTGACAGGGGTCGTCCGGCTGAGACCTTCGTCAGTAGCTGCTTCGTCAGGGAAGCAGGGGCTGAAAAAAGTACGGTTAAACTTATAATAGTTGATTTTTCATTGTACATTATGACGAATGGTTGCCAAGATTATTTTTAAATTACGAATTGCAGAATCAATGTGATGTGACCCGATATTTTAGTTATTATTAGATATATTTACCATATAGAAAACCGTTCCCACTTATATGTAAGTAGGTTTGATTTTAGTGACGGTGTCCCCTGTAGAGGGCCAAAGCCTGCCGGGGTCGCGGGACTCACAAATTACCGTAACCCCGGTACGTAAAGGGCTATTGAAGGACGACGTGGATTTTAGTCAGTACGAGTCTGACAGCCCCTCCCGCTCTGCCCTGGGTGGGAGGACTCATTTGATGAATTTACCACGATAAAAAAAGGAGGTTTGATTTATAGCACAGTTAATTTGAAATCAACTAATTTGCAATAAAACCAATGTCTTGAATGTGTAATATATTAGTCAGTAACAATCGAATCACAAGAGTTATAGACAATGTCCCTCACTTAAAAGTCCATCTATTCCCACACAAACATTATAAATCACCATTCGTATTTATTTGAACATTCCATTTATCTGTGCAAAGCGTTCGAGGGCAAAATTGACAATTTGTGTGTACAAAACATTTTAAAGCATTAATTGACAGTTTTAATGGAATATTCTATTGGTGCTGAATAGGATCGGTTTTTTTTGTGAAATTAAAACAAAATTCGTATTCATATATTTTTCTCTTTGGTGTTTAAAAAAAGAGAACATTTTATATACCTACCGTACCTGCCCAAAATGATGGTTTCTTGAGAAAATGTTTTTATTCGGGGTTTGTATCTGTTGTGTGTATTTGCTATTTTCAAATAGGTAAAATAAAACGGCATATGTTACTGAAACATTTACATAAACAGTCATTCTTTGTTTATTCATTAAATCTGCATATCATGATCACGCACTTCTACTGATCCCATATACTGAAACCTGAATATCTCTCATCACACGTCATTCATATATGTTACCACACGTCACAATATGACGATTACACTTTTTTTTTACGTGGTAAAATCATCAAATGAGTCCTCCAACCCAGGGCACAGCGGGAGGGACTATCAGACTCGTTCTGACTAAAATCCACGGTGTCCTTCAATAGCCCTTTACGTACCGGGTCACGGTGTATCATAAGTCCCGCGACCCCGACAAGCTTTGGCCCTCTATAGGGGGGGGGCCGTCATTTTGCTGACACTCTTTGAGGCGCGCGTGGAACACCGCGCATGGTCCATGGTCGGACAGCGAGTTGCCCACTACTCGCTGCCCGCATGCTAATGACGATTACACAAAAAAAAACTTTATTGATGCAATAGAATATGTACAAGAAAAATATTCAACTTTCAGTTTGTATCATGAAATATTTTAATCCTGCTGTCGGTCGGTGTAACTGACAATTGAATACTCAATTAAACGTGTGGTAGGTTCACAGCTACGCTTCAGCTGCGATGTGTACGTAACTTATTAATTCATTTCAGTTTATTATCTGTTTCATATTTATTTATCGGAATTGACAGGCCTGTTGGTCTAGTGGTTAGTGACCCTGACTGCTATGCCGGAGGCCGTGGGTTCGATTCCCACCCAGGACAAATGTTTGTGTGATGAGCACGATCATTTGTTCTGTGTCTGGGTGTAATTTATCTATAATATGTATGTATTTAGAAATATATATGTATGTTTATCAGTTGTCTAGTACCCATAACACAAGCTCTGCTTAGCTTGGGACTAGATGACGTTGTGTGATAGTTGTAGAATATTTATTTATTTATTTATTTATTTATTTAATTACAGAGGTGTAATTTTTTTATATTTTCTGAAATAAAGTGGGCGTACAATATGGCACTACAAAATTTAATTTTCATGCAAGTGGTGCCCATTTGCCTTGCTACACGTATTAAAGCCTTTGTCAAACAGACAGGCGTGACGAATGCGAAGCGAGGCGTTTTCATTTGTAATGTACGGAATTGTTTGAATCCAGTCACATAGAAAAGCAAAAGCGATCCGATAGCGTGACCAAACTATCGGACTGATGTATCGTATTATCGTTATCGCTTCGGATTCGCCTGTCTGTTTGACAAAGGCTTAATAGCTTGATCTATCATAATGTTTTCTATATCTGGGAACTGTACAAGCTTCTTATATGGCTTTTAATTATGCACACCATGTAAATAAAAAGTATAAGAGGAGATCGTGGCTAAATAATTACAGCAGAACAGGCCGAAATTACGGGTTAAGTCGCGCTTGCCGAGGTTGGTCTGTGGATGGGTGACCATCTGTCATAACGAGTTTCCTTCTTGTCTCGGAAAGCACGTAAATCCGTTGGTCCCGGCTGTCATTTGTAGATATTTGACAGTCGTTACCATTAGTCAGAAGCTCTAAAAGTCTGACAATCAGTCTTGCTATGCGTATTACCCAGTTACTTGGGTTATGGAGGTCCGACAGGAGGTCCATATAAAATACTGATATTCAGCTGCATCTGGTTCGACTGGAAGCTGACACCAATATAGTTGGGAAAAAGCTTGGCAGATGATGATATACATAAAAAGTATACTACAATGTAGAAATTACAAATATGTTACGACAATATTCTTAATGTGATATTTTCGTTTTAATACAAAGTTTGAAATATTGGCAAGTTATTGAACCTGATGATAACTGCATCATTAAGAACAATTTAGACAAACATAAACAGCAGGAAAGCGAATACGAGACTTACCTAAACGTTAGCCATTAATCAGATTGGCTATTTAAACCCCATTTACTTAACATTTTATACCTAGTACCTCCACATTTCTAAAACATAAAAAGGGTAGTACTCATTACCGTAACATTTTTTTTAACCATTTACATTATTCCAGCGTTTACAGAAGTCCACACATGGAAATAATAAAGCAGCCAGATGGGGGTATGTCTGAGTAATCCTATCATAATCTTTTTGTTATCTAGCAGCTACGTTGGGATGTACAATGTATCTACGTACTAAAGTATGATCTAGACTTATTTTGATTTGTATTATTTCAATGTTGAATGTACCTTTTTTTATCTGTTTTTTTTATCTGTTAATTTGTCTAATATAGGTATAATATCTTGTATACGGTAATCCGATGAATTAATGAAATGTTTATTTTTTGTGTACCCTTTTTGTTTGGGGAAAGGTAGGCGCTGCTGGAGGGGTAATAAAGAGCCCGAGTTTATTTACATCCTGGAGTTTATTCCGTCCAATACTTTTTATTTTCACATGTCTTGATAAAAATATAGGACAAGGTCGAAAAGGAATAAGGGGGTAATGTTACAGTCTAATTTACTGTAAATATGTATGAATAAACTGGCACCTTTACTCATAAGTTTATCCTAGAACTCGATAGCCAACTAGACGAAAAATCAAACCAATGCTCATTAGTAGTTACAAACTTTAGTTTGGCAGCGGTTCCTCCCTACGTAATACGATGAACAAGTTTCACAATTATGCTGAGAAGCTAGCTACCCACGGTGCTCTCAGAGAGAGGAAATTCAGAAAATTTATTCCACGCTATTCCAAAATCTTTTAATTAAGCGGTTGTCGGTGCGAGGTTCCCCAATGTTCCCTTCTTGCGTCGAACTTCTTATCATCCATGTGTTTACTAGAACGTTCTATTATATTTGATTTTTAAATAAAGGCAAACATGTTTGGAATAACACAAAAAGATTTTCTTCGTAGTTATCACAAAAAAAAAATTCGGGTAGAGTAGATACCTACTATGATTTTAGTACTCTTTTCTAGTAAAAACTCATATCAAATACTTTTTATACAAACGTTTTCAGTCAAGGTTATCTATGCCTTAAAACTTTTCCCTAAATAACTAAAATTAAGTACTGCAAACATGATGTCGACAGACATAATGATGAATGTTATAGAAATTGGTATCTGTACAAAATTAGTCCATGAAATTGGAAATGAACATTTGGTTTAGCAATAAATTCTCAATACAAACTTGTATTTCATTTATGCATACAGTAAATGCTAATGTTTCTGACTGATCCAAGACTATCGCTACATTTGTCAGCTCGTCTCTGGGGTCGCAAGTGACGAGGGTACTCAATATAAATGTTTCTTTTTGTTCAACATGTTATATTTCTGGCAAACACATATCGGTATGGTAATATAAGAACACGGCGTGTTTTTGAAAATGTAATCATTAAATAAATATAGGCTATGGATTTTTTATGTCTGAAGACGAAATTAGTTATCATAGTTTGCTCCAGGACACACTAGGTGTATACATTTGATGAAGAATTTCTGCACATGTTCTATAATCAGAGTTATACAACTGAAACTAATTATCATTGAAGCAAAATATGGAACCATAAGTTTGTAACTCAATACAAAAGCTCATTAACCACATTACTTGTAGGACGTATATCGCCGACCCATTCGAGTTTAGTGCACAATTATTGTACAGACGTCAACATATCAACCTACCATAATCTGTCTTTCATTAAAAGATTTTCAACCTCATCGCAACAGTAGAGGGTTCATGTTCGATTGGTAAAATTTTACAGATTCGGGTAGGTTTACCTGCTGGCGTCTGTACTTTAATTCTATTCGAACCCCTAGCTATCGTAATTTGATAACTTAAGTACTAAAACACACTCTACGATTACGACTTTGATTACAAATAAAATTATTTTAGGCTACCAATTACAGAATAATATAAATGCCTAAAGTTTCGTCTTAATCCACTGATCATCATTAGTCGCTGCATGTTAGGATGACATTATTAAGTCTGACACTCCTGGGTGTCTACTTTCTAAGTCCGCTAACGAAAACGCGGGAACGGATACAGAGATGTGCGAACGTAATTAACGTCAAAATCAAACTGCGGACGGATAACAGTCTTGTCGGTTGTGTCTATATCATTACATCGAATAGCATAAAAACGTAGTACCACAAATTTCCTCAGGTCATGAGTGGTGGCGCGGACTCTCAGGAGCTATCTCTCAAATCGTAATATCATTCATTCTTAGTTCAGGCTCGTTGTCAAAACGTCTGTCACTAAGTCTTCGTAAACCACGGGTTTCGTGCTTAGAGATTAGACTCCCTGACAAGGATTTATCACTTGTTTCGTAACCTGTAGTGGAGCTTGATTGTAAATCCCGACCACATCAGTTTCCCAATCTCAGTGGGTCAAACGCCTTCTGCCGGAGGCTCTACGCCGGTATCGTGCGATCCATGGCCCTCTACGGGGCCCCCGTGTGGGCCCTGAGCATCCGGACGCGACCAGTAAAGCTGGTCGCATGCCATAGGGTCATGGCTATCCGGATGATCCGAGGATACCGCACGATCGCCGGTGAATCGCCTGGGTGTCACCACTGCGAGGATCGCCCGGAGGACACGGTGGAGCATACGGTGCAGGACTGCCCCGCTTGGGCAGAGCACCGCCGTGTCCTCACGACGGCGATAGGCGGCGACCTCTCGCGCCTGGCATTGGTCGAGGTCATGCTGCGGGGCGAGACGGAATGGGAAGCGGTCGCTTCCTTCTGCGAAGCAGTCATGCTTACGAAGGAGGAGGCAGGCTTCTTGACGGAGAGGACAGCGTCCTCCCTCCAACCCAGCCGCAGTTGTAGACGCCCACGGCGACAACGTCGGCAGACGATCTCCTGCCACCGTAGGCGCGGGCATGCGGATGGTGATGGTGAAAGACGGTGCCTCCCTCTAGAGGGCAAAAGCCTGCCGGGGTCGCGGGACTTACGAATTACCGTAACCCCGGAACGTAACGTAAAGGGCTATTGAAGGACACCGTGGATTTTAGTCAGTACGAGTCTGACAGTCCCTCCCGCTCTGCCCTGGGTGGTAGGACTCATTTGATGATTTTACCACTTGCTACTGTCTCGTCTTTGCGTCCTGTAACATTGTTTATATTTAAAAGCAGCAGGTTTCATAATATTGCCCGAAGAAAGAGATCAGTGACATCTTAAACAGTTGATAGGATTATTGTGGTTGAATGTTTCTGAAGTTTGCTTATCAGCTTACAGACAGACGAGACAAATACAAAGGTTTTGTTTGTTAAGGATTCACTTCAAATTGCTTTGTCTTCATTTACGGTGGCCACAATTTTGATTTGGTGATGTTGAAATAAGTTTTCTAAAAAAAAAGAGGATCTATTTGATCTCCATCTAGGTACAACGATTTGATTGCTTGTTTATTTAAAGCTTCGAATATGTTATACTTCTTTTTTCTTTTTTTTTGCGTTGTAAAATCGTAAAATGGGTCCTCCCACCCAGGGCAGAGCGATAGTGATTTTTTATAACCTGTTAGAACTCCACCATGCAATAATTTAAACTCAAGCAGAGCCCTTTACAGACAAAGGATGATCCACAAGTGAATACTCTCTACACCCACAAAAAAACCTTTTCTTATAGAGACCATTACTTTAGAAAGGGGCAATATATTCTGTTCCTTGCCGCAGTAACTATGACCGCTAAACGAATTTATATTTATAGCCGCTGGCCTTTTAAGGTTCCTATTTTTATACGAAAAAATGTAACATTTAACTTGTGACACGCATCTTCTGGTATAACAAAAAACCTGAAACTCATAATTTTATCTGAAGATTCAGTTTATAAAATCGAAAATATGGACTGAAATTGTGTAGTTATGGGGGGACGGATTACATACAGCATCCGTTGACGGAGTGTGTCCGGTCGATCAGTCAGCCGGACAACTGCAGTTGATTGGAAATACAAACATTCCGGACATACATCGACTTGAAATATGAGTATCGCGTCACATTTGTCATATGAATGATATTCTATTATGTAACCCGATTTTCAAATTAACATAACATCACGCCTGAACAGCGGTAGTAATATTCACATGGAATAATACTGAATTCAGTTCAAGCCTGATATATAAATAAGGTAGTGAGCAATATTAGAAAGAATTTAAAAACAATACAATTCACAAGTTTTGAACTTTCTACTAATAATAACTATAAACAAGTTAACATGTAGGTATAACGTACAGGCGTTTCTCTTTAGAAAATCTTTGTGTTATTATGCACTAAGCCTCAGCATGTGATAATTCATCATTCAGTCTCAAACTAAATGTTCTGTTTGGATGCTTTGATCACATTTGAATATGATTATGTGAACCCAGAATACATTAACCCTCACAAACCACAGAATAATAGCACTTCACAGGAAATTGAATTACTTTTCAATTTTGTCTTTGATCAACAAACCGGTTTTAATTTGATAAATTAACTAGATAATGTTGCCTTTATGTGGCATAAGAAACATGCTCGACAGATGTTCGTTACGGGGAAAATATCTATATAAACAATTTCTTAATAAACTGTAGTTATGAGATACCCTATACCAGGGGTGGCCAACCGGTCGATCGCGATCGACCGGTCGATCGCGACTATTACTCCAGTCGATCGTGGCAAAGCAAAAAATATAAATAAGTAGATCAGACTGCGCAACGTAATTACCAACTACGGCAGCATCATCTTGTATCATTTTTCAATCGCTGTTCCGTCACGGTTGGTAGATCGCACAGGGTTTCGTTGGTAAACAGTAGATCTTATGTCTTATCAAGTTGGCCACCCCTGCCCTATACAGTCATTCTTAAACAAGAGGGTTAAACCAAACGAGAGTTATGAGTGCCGTAAGTACTTAGGTGCATGGATGGCGGGACTATCTGGGTCACGTGTCTATCTCATCAGATCACCGTGACCCTGAGTCAGTACAGGTCTGGCAGTCCCTCCCGCCCCGCCCTGAATATGATTTTACCACGATAAACGAAAAAAAAAGTACTTATTTGCTTGAATTTTAAATGAAACGAGCTCTGAAAAAATCAACTTGTTTTAGACGCAGAAAATGTAAATAAATGTGGTTCTTATCAGAATATAGCGTAAGTAGCGTGAGATTTCCAATGTGTTTATTATGCAAACGGAGGAAATTGTTATCGATTTATGTGCAATCGGATACGACGTGCTACGAATCGCTACGACGACGTGCTACGAGCCGCTACGCCGCGTCTTCTGTCGATGAGGTACAAACGGCTACGACAAATATTTTGTAGTGCGAAACAACTTGCGACGGCACGTTTGGCGCAGTGGCTGAGATAATGGACTTGCGTTATATGTCGCGGGTTCGATTCCCGCACGGAACAAATATTTGTATGATCTGCAAGTAATTGTTCCGGGTCTGGGTGTTTGTGTGTGTGAGTTTCTATGTTTGTAAACGCGTACACGATACAGGAGAAATTCCTTGTGTGGGGCAAGGTTTCTTTTTTTTTTTCAATCCCATGCTTGTGACTATAATAAATTAATGCAAACAATAAAAAAAAATGTATTCAGCAGATGTTGTTTGTACTCACGTTTTCGATATATGTTTTTCGATATAGGTATCCTAGTCCTACTGAATGTTTTTGGATTTCATTTCATTAAATTGTTTTGTAAAAGTTCAGTTTTATTGCAAAAACTTTAATAACGTATTGACAATGTAGCGACAACCGCTACGAGTATTTACTTGAAGTTAAAATAAAAAAGAGTTCAGTTTAACTAATCCAACGTAAAACCGAGCAATCATAAAAGTAAGTGAACTGTTCGGTAGCTCACAATTATAAAATAAACAGTTGTTGACTCAAGTGTTAAGCGACAGACAAACAGATTGCGACACGATTCTAATCTGAATGTCAAAGTAGTAGTATCGAGTACACTCGACTAGATGAGACTGAGATCAAGTCATGAACGATAATCTACTGAATACGAGAGTGGAATTTTTAGTCGAAAACAAAAGAAAAGAGTGGTGTAATTGGGATATTAATTCAGTGAGGGGCGGTGTTATGTGGTAGTGTTGTGTTCAGGAAGAGATAACAAGCTATGGGGAGGCTTTGTTGTGCGTGAGAGCCTTTAGATGAACACTCGATATAACCAAACTACTACGGCGTAAAAGCCATTTTCTCGCAACGTTCCGGTCGCTCAAGATTTACTTTTTTATTGGGTTCCTATTTTATATTCATGAATTTTCTAAGGCAACTAATGTTATTAATTTTTAAAAGAATTACGCACGCTTTACGGTCATTTATTTTCTGAAGATAGTAATTACTGTAGCATTAACGTGTCAAGGGTTTCGATGACCGGAGTGAATTCGAATTTAACTTTAATTAACAATAGACTGTAGGCCTGAAACATTTCTGAAATTGCTAGCTTATCACGAAAAGGAATTTGATCAAAATAGATACACAAACTAGGTTACAAAAACATTTCTTAGAATATCATAGAATGTGCTAAGCTAAGTAGGCGGTAAATAAATTTTGTTAAATCTTTTTTTCTTAATGTTTACTTTTTTGAGTATAATAAATAACTTATTACTTAATTTGATACTCAAACAAGGAATTTTATGAACACAAAGATAGGAAATTACAATTACCTCGACTGGTCGATTTTACGTTCCATCCGTTTATGTTCGGGCACACCGCGATCTCGGCGGTAAGACCCCTCTTTGAGGAGTGGCGGGAGAGGCGTCGCGGAGTCCTCATCTACCGCTTGTCACAGGTCCTCACCGGACATGAATATTTCGGGAAGTTCCTGTGTCTGATTGGGAAGGAAGAAAGGAGAAACGAACGCCCGGGAGTTCTAATTTTATGACTTTACCACGATAACACAGCACAGACATTAACTAACTACTGAAACTTCTTATTTTACCGGCGGTATTAGTATTCAAAAAGCTTTTTCTAGGAATCAGTCTCTGGTTTTATCAAACAGCAGATTGTTTAACACTGTTCGTTATTGTGGAGGCAAACACACTCGGCTGACATGAGTCTCTCCTATTTTGTTTCGTAACCTCTTGCGGTATATATAGTACAAAGAGTGTAAAGAGTACATATTTTCTCTACATGTTTATACTAGAAAACCTTCAGAAGCATCTTTTCATATAATTTTCCTCTATCTCTGACCTAAAAACCATCGTAACGGTTTATTAAAATTACTAGATCGTGAAATCAAGGCAACCTCGTGAAACGGAAGAGATCAGTGACATCTTAAACAGTTGATAGGATTATTGTGGTTGAATGTTTGCTTATCAGCTTACAGACAGATGGAACAAAGACAAAAGTTTTGTTTGTTAAGAAATTATTTAAATCGGTTTGCCGTTGTTTACGTTAACTACAACTGCGATATAAATAAATAAATATTCCACAACTATCACACAACGCTATCGGTCCCAAGTTAAGCAGAGCTTGTGTTATGGGTACTAGACAACTGATAAACATACTTATACATTTCTAAATACATACATATTATAGATAAATTACACCCAGACACAGAACAAATGATCGTGCTCATCACACAAACATTTGCCCTGGGTGGGAATCGAACCCACGACCTCCGGCATAGCAGTCAGGGTATTTTATTATTGACGTGATATTCTAAGTATTCTGCATTGAAATATATGCAGATCTGTTACTTTAGCTGAATTGCTACTTAGTGTAAGCAGTACCGGGCACGCCGCAATCGCGGCGGTAAGACCCCTCTTTGAGGAGTGGCTGGATAGGCGTCACGGCGTCCTGACCTACCGCATGACGCAGGTCCTCACCGGACACGGAAGTTTCGGGAGGTTCCTGTGTCTGATAGGGAGGGAAGAAACGCCTGGGTGTCACCACTGCGAGGATCGTCCGGAGGACACGGTGGAGCATACGGTGCAGGACTGCCCCGCTTGGGCAGCCGTGTCCTCACGACGGCGATAGGCGGAGACCTCTCGCGCCCGGCATTGGTCGAGGCCATGCTGCGGGGCGAGACGGAGTGGGGTGCGGTCGCCTCCTTCTTCGAAGCAGTCATGCTCGTGAAGGAGGAGGCGGGCCGCCTGAGGGAGAGGACAGCGTCCTCCCTCCACCCCAGCCGCAGTGGTAGACGCCCACGGCGTCGGACGTCGCAAGACGATCTCCGGCCACCGTAGGCGCGGGCATGCGGGCAGCGAGTAATGGGCGACTCGCTGTCCGACCATGGACCATGCCCGGGTCGACGGCGCGTTGTGTTCCACGCGCGCCTCAAAGAGTGTCAGCATAGAGACGGGGCCTGTAGAGGGCCAAAGCCTGCCGGGGTCACGGGACCAAGGGATTACCGTGACCCCGGTACGTAAAGGGCTAGTGAAGGACACCGTGGATTTTAGTCAGTACAAGTCTGACAGTCCCTCCCGCCCTGCCCTGGGTGGGAGGACTCATTTGATGATTTTACCACGATAAAAAAAAAAAAAGTGTAAGCAGTACAATTTGCATTCAGACATAATTCTGAATACCTGACGTCTAATCTGAATGGTCCACGTTTGAAATCAATACACAATATTAGTTATAGCGTATTAAGTTCAGCCGTGATCTGGTTGATCTTCAATTACGATGATTGCTGGTCTAATCAAAGCTTCATACAGCTGCAGTCATCTGATAGTCAGTTTTACCTGTTTGGGCCCTTACGGGCAAAGAGACCCCTTAGGCACATAGTGCCTAAAAGAGTTTTTGCCCGCATCCCAGGGTGCACCGGCCCGAAAAACTGGTCTTCCCGTTTGGGCCCAGCCTTACAATAATTTAAACACAACCAGGGTTTTTTTTTTAAAACGTAGCCCCACACTAGGAATTTCTCCTGTACCGTGGGTGCGTTTACAAACATAGAAACTCACATACACAAACACCCAGACCCGGAACAACTACTTGCAGATCATCTCAATCAGAAAAGGGCAATATGCGGCTACATCATTTCCCTCAGGGTACGACCACGAATCGAATTTATATTTTAAGCTGTTGGCCTTGTAAGGTCTATTGTTCTGAAAATATAGAAAAGAAAGAAGAAAGAAAAAAAAGATATTTGTTGACACACACAGTACAGAACAAACAAAATAATACAAAGAAAAACAACAAAAGGAAAAACAAAAAATAAACAATTTAGTTCTGTGCGAGGCCAAAAGGCTCCTACCTCAGTATATGCTGCGACATTTATAATATTATGTTCATTATTCAAATGCTAACTTTACTAACTTGTGGTATCTACTCACGATTTACGTAACTATGCAATTTTTTTGATAAAATATATGCAGATGTCTGATGATGTCTGTGTCAAATAAAATAATTTTTCTTTCTTTCTTTCAGAATACAAGGAAAATGAGATACCTACTAAAATTCATAATACAGAGTGTGTTACCTACAGACTCGGTTTTGAAAACGAAATACGCTCTCAAATTGTGAAGTTATAGGGAGACAGATGACACACAGCATCCGTTGATGGAGTGTGTCCGGTCGATCAGCCGGACAACTGCAGTTGATTGGAAATACAAACGTTCCGGACATACATCGACTTGAAATATTGTTGTCACGTGTCTTATGGGTGATCTTCTAAATGTAGCCAGATTTATAAAATCTCGGAATAAATACATAATCCAGTTCAAACATGATATTCGTTATGATAACAGTTAGTATTACAACAAGGAGATCAGTCACACTTATATAATCTTACAAATATGCGTACTCTCTTAAAATAATACAATTTGTAGGAGTAACGTAGGTACTTAGGTGATTTTTTAAATATGTACTAGTTTCAAGTATTTGAAATTCAAGAAAACGAAACATTGATACCATTAGCAGCCCCTCCGATTAAAACCATTCGTTTACTATACAAAGGAAGCTTATTGTTATCGATTTGTATGCAATCGAATACGACGTGCTACGAGCCGCTACGACGTGCCACGAGCCGCTACGGGCGGCGTGCTACAATGCGCTACGCCACGTCTTGTTACTTCTCGTATACAAACTGCACAAATTCTTGGAACGAAATGCTACGAATGATTTCATCGATTTCCGCTACTACGTTACTCAATTCTAAGAGTACATGTAATGTTTCCGATACATCGAGTACACGAGTTAAAATGGAGATCGAGTCCCAAATGATGACTCACGCAATAAAACGTGGAATTTAAGGTCGAAAGCAAAAGAAATGAACGTAGTAATCGTGCTATTAACTCAGTGAGGGGCGGTGTTCTGTGGTAGTGTTGTATACAGGAAGAGGCTTTAGTAAGCTTCGGAAGGCTTTGTTGTGCCTGAAAGCCTTTCGATTAACACTGGGTGCTACCGTGTAAAGTCATTTCTCGACAGATTTACTTTTTTGTTGGGTTTCTTATTTTGTATTCATGAAGATGGCATGCATAAATAAATAACTCTCTTATGCCTTGTCAAACAGACCGGCGAAAGCGAAGCGTTTCCGAAGCGAGACGTCAGTGCAATAGTTCTGTCAAGCTATCGGATTGCGTTTCTATGTGACTGGATTCAAACAATTCCATACATTACAAATAAAAACGTCACGCTTCGCATTCGCCACGCCAGTTTGTTTGACAAAGGCTTTGTAGCTTCTAAAAGTGATATTAAGGTACTTATTATGCTTACATTGTCAGACCAAGCGTTTCATCATACGCAATAAATTAGACTGTAACTTTAATAAGTTAGACTAAATACCTTTAACATTCTTGAAATTACTTAGCTTATTGCGAAAGGTTATCTCAACAAAGTATTTGCGTAAAGTAGATTACAAATTTTTTTTTCATAAGACCTCATATTTCAAGAGCGCTGAAGACTGTGACATACTAAACACAAAGTTAGAAAGACATATTTTGGGGTTTATTATTTTTAGTTTTGAATGTATATCAACTGTTATTTATTATATAAATCGCTTGATAACTTAATAATTTTATCGTAAACTCTACCAGAATCATTTCACTGGTTCGATCCAGCTCTATCGTTAATTCAGAACCATGCAAATAGGTCAAACGAATATCAAACATTGTCTAGCCATGTCCACTGTCCGTATCACGTGACATTGTTTGTGAACTCAATAGAACAACATGCGGCACAACGGATGTGATGACATTGAGCAATGGTTTCATTTGTACTGCAGAAAATTATGCAGATTTGATTTTTATATCACCCAATGGATTTTCATATCGTAAATGGGTGATATGTGTATTTAGTTGTATTAACCTCTCGGGCGCGTTACGTACACCCGAGTGTACATAAGCGAAAACGCCCCAGCGCCTTACGTACATACGTCTGTACATAACAGACAGTCGCTCATTGGACGTTGATTTTTATCATTTTCAATTGTAAATCTCCCGAGAGGTTAAAAATCAACATTCTACGATGGAAAATTTTGTTTAAAGGCATATTCTGTGGAGCCTGCTGCACAAAATTACATACAATACAAGCTGGAAGCTTCCAGCTTCGGCATTTGGCATGCGGGCGGCGAGTAAAGGGTGACTCGCTGTCCGACCATGGACCATGCCCGGGTCGACGGCGCGTTGTGTTCCACGTGCGCCTCAAGTAGTGTCAGCAAAGTGACGGGGCCCCCTGTAGAGGGCCAAAGCCTGTCGGGGCCGCGGGACTCACGAATTACCGTGACCCCGGTACGTAAAGGGCTATTGAAGGACAGCGTGGATTTTAGTCAGTACGAGTCTGACAGTCCCTCCCTCTCTGTCTTGGGTAGGAGGACTCATGTGATGATTTTACTACGTAAAAAAAAAGCTTCCAGCTTCTAAGATAAGCTGATGTTGCAGGAATACAGAATTCCAATCTCTTTCTAGACATGGTTCGTTACCTCAATGAAATAAGATTTTACTTCAGCAAGCAGTAAGATACTCTATTCTGCTAGTTTATGCAAGCACAAAACGATTTTCTTCTAAACGCCATCCCGATGGGATGAATTTAGTCAACTTATTACCATGCTCTGCTGTAAGTTGTGTTACAAACCTATCACGGGCACCACTCATGAGTTCACCACATTATTAAAAAAATTAAAAATTGTGAAAAAATGGCGTACCTGTAACGACGCTTCTTAAAAACTACAAAATTAATAATCAAGTCCAGGTTGCTACTTTTGCAAACCGTTCAAGGAGTTTAACACCCAGAATAACCTTCAGTTTCTACAAATAGCGTCTAGTTTAACCAGCAAAGTAAAAAGTTAAATGCAAAAATGTTATTTAGTGTTGGTCAGCCTTGATTTGAAATGGCAATGAAATGCATTCGAAACATGAGTGGTTTGAAGATCGACGACTCGTGAGTTAGATATCAATTTCAACTCTATTAACAATGTAAATAAAGTTCGATATTGCATGTTTTAAAGGTCGTATATTGCATACATACGGTGATGTTTGCTGAAAGCTGCCAAAAAGCGTTTTATTTAATCAGTGACTGTGGCGAGAGCTTGTGCCTTATCCTCTGAATATTTATCCGGCACTCGGAATCGTAAATTGAAAGCTCTAAAATCGCCTGAAAAACGTTTCAGGCGATTTTACAGCTTTCAAAAACTTGTGTGTTTCGAGTGCAGCTTTTATTCAGAGTTAAAGGATAAAACTAACCGTTTGGTTTGGTATCTACGTATGTAGGTTTCAAAATCTTTTCACGAGCGACAAAATCTATTTAAAAGATTTCTTAAAGATGTTAACTAACTGTGTGGATTTCATGACAGTAAAAAAATATTTTTGTATATCTTGAGCATTTTTCTTTCCGGATATCAAATTTTTTCTTTGATTTTATATAACATCTGTGTCGGTCCCATGTCCTATAAACGTAATAAATGTATCTCATTCTGTAGGGACACATTCTTTTTGAGGATATGGTAGAACCGCAAATGCAAATGGAGAAAGTTTTCTGTCCAGAAAGCGTTCCTACGAGACACATAAATTGTTTTAAAGACCGATACTCAGTTATGTATTGGTAGATAAGTACTTACTTAATCAATACACAAAGAAAACTCATGATACCAATTCTGTTAATTAATACCTGAATAAGACTTTAAAAATCCTTCAATATAAAAAAAGAAGGCCCCATGTTTAGTGAGGATACACGGAGGATTACACGAGGAGGATTTTAAATGAAAGGAATTATTGAGTATCTAAGATCTAAGGAGGTGATGTGGTAGAATAATGATTTTATCATTAGGAATCAAAATCAAAACAATGACTTTAAAATTGTCCTTGGAAAGGATCTAAACATAACTACAAAAGACCGCGAATATAAGTAGTACATAGTGTCGAAATAACCGATAATCCAAAAAAATACAATTTCTTGTAGTGTGTGCAACTTCTCATAAAACATAAAATGGATACTATTAAATTAGAATTGAACATTAAAGTTTGACACAAGAGAATAAAGATAAACGTTTTACAGGCTGCCGTTGAAAATTGGAAAGTAATGGAGAACGACGAAAAATGAAAACAAAGGTTTTCTTCGTTCGTCTAAATTTTGGCTCAATAACTTAATCTTTTTTTCTAATGTTTCTGGCATGGCGTTTGTACCGAACAGCTACTTGGAAGCTTTTTTTTTTAAAGAAATCAGTGAAGATTTTTCATTTAGGTCTTAATAAAATAATAATGTTCATAAAAATGTTTGTATAAAAATGTTCAATGTTTGCGGATGATAGTACAATTATTTTCAACAGTGATAATGTAAATACGCTTGAATTTGACATTAATAAGAATATACAATCAGTAATCAATTGGCTAAAATGTAATAATTTGCAAATTAATTTAAATAAAACCTTAATAATGAAATTTAGACAAAGGACAAATGACAAATTCAATTTAAATATCAATTATAATAATGTGCCTATCAAGGAAACAAAATCAACTAAATTTCTTGGGCTACATATAGAAGATACATTGGCTTGGGGTATACAAATTGAAAATGTGTGTAATAAGCTGAACCAATATTCTTATGTTTTGAAAAAGTTACGAAATACTGTTAATAAATCGACACTACTTACTGCATATCACGGTCTAGTCGCATCATGCTTAAGATACGGAATCATGTTTTGGGGTAATGCGACTGGAAAAGAAACTGCATTCATTGCACAGAAACGGTGTGTTCGTGCTATATGCAATCTTCAAAAAACTGACAGCTGTGCTCCTCATTTTAAAGACTTAAAGATATTGACCCTACCATGCATGTACATTTATGAAAGTGTTCTTTTCGTTCGACGCAACCTGTCAAAATATTCCCGGGTCAGCAGCCTTCGTAGAGCTGATAAGTTAAACTTAATTCCAAGTAAAACTGCAATGTTTCAGAAAAGCATTTTCACTATGGGTCCTAAATTGTACAACAAACTTCCGAAATGTGTAAAGGCAGCAGAGACTTTATATTTATTTAAAAAAATGCTATTTAAATTATTAATAGATAAAGCATATTATTCGATTGAGGAATTTTTGAATGATAATATTATATTGTGATGTTGTGGGTTGACGAATTTTGTAATTGACATTGACATAAAGTTTTTCATTGTTTTCATTTTATGACATTACGAATAATGACGTGTTTTCAAGTTTTAAAATTGACATTTAACCACAGTATTTCATTTATATTTCATATTGTTCTTGACATTCCTATTGACTCTTTCCCTGTTATTGATTTATTATATTCTTTGATGTATTATTTGAATAGAATTAATTAATATTTGTACACCATTAAATGGTAGGCATAGTGATCGACTGCATGGAATGTAACATCTATTATATACCTATGTTCACAAATAAATATATTGAATTGAATTGAAAAAAATTAGGCCCTAGTTAGGTCTTCAAGAATACCAATAAATGCTGGTGGGTTTGACGAAAAAAAACAATCAGTCAGCCATATAAATACAAAAAAAAAGTTTAATTTATTTTACATTTTAATGGTATCTGACATTTTGTCATGAGTGCTGTTTATGTTACTCATAAACATAAGTATTAAAACCTGATTTGGGTTTTAAAACAGAGGAGTAGACTGCAGTAAAATCATATTTTCAAAACCGTATCGGTATGTCAGGGCGGATTCGCTAACCTAATGGACCACAAAAATATTTTAATAAAAATATTTTAGTTTTATTCCATTTATGTTATTCTTATTTTCTAACATAAAAGTTAACTAGAAATAGGGCCACTTTTGTTCTAATTAGATTTTTCACTATGCGAATTTCAGAGTCTAGATCTCTCAGCCAACACTGAATACTACTCCCAACTGAGCAAGTTAATTGGTCCCTTTTATTCCAAATTAGACATTTCCAGTAATACTAAGACTAATTTCTTAGCTTTACAGCTTCTGTAATTGCAGGCAGAAACCGGTTGTCTAATGACAATAATTTCTAAATTGCCGAAGTGAGCGACAGATGACAAGATATTAGTACTATAAAGAATACTTAAAACTTCCAAGCCCATTCATTCAATCAAATTTATTAATGTTTTTGTTACTTATGTAAAACATTATGAGAATATATATGTATAATAAATACAATACAATATTATGAGAAAACAGTATTAGAATGTATCAAATTAGTTTCCTCAAAGCATTATAGGTTCCTGCCGGGGGTCGTGGGTCTCAAAAATTACCGTAACCCCGGTACTTAAAGGGCTATTGAAGGATTTTAGTCACCGTGGATTTTAGTCAGTCAAGTCTGACAGTTCCTCTCGCCCTGCCCTGGGTGGGAGGACTCATTTGATGATTTTATCACGATAAAAAAAAAGCTTTATAGGTTAGAGGAAACTAATTTAATACATTCTCATACTTTGTCACGCTAATCGTCTTGATTATTCAAGAGGGAGATTGGAGAGTTTATAGTTTTATTGTTACTAAATAATGCTCATGTTTAAATGAATTCTGAATGTTTTAGGCCTAAATCTAATTTTGGTAACTAATTCTATAACGAAAACGTGTGTTTCTGAACAGAACAAATCGTGACCAAACTAGCAAGAAAGAAAATAAGATAAGCCACACACATAACCGAATTACATAAAAGCTATTACGAACACTAAAATAATGTTATCTTAAAGTGTAGAGTGTGTTCAGTTTTTTCGGTGTAATTTATTTAGGCGTGGTGGATAACTCTTCTCAGACCGTTTATGGTCACCAGACAAATTGTAACGAGGGTTTTGTGATTCTAAAATTGTGTTTATTACCCAGAGACGCTTTATTACACAAAAGAAGACTTTTTTCTACCGACTGTTACATTCCTCCGAGTCAACTTAAACGCAGCGATGTGAAAGAGACAATAGCGCTATATTTCGCAGAATCCTCTTAGTAAAACGAGTCAACTAAAGACAAAGGCAAGCGCTTTATATTGAATTTATATTTACTTTAAGCTGTAAAATTTTTGAAAAATCTTTTCTCTTTTTACTAACAACCTTGGTCGAGTTTTGAACTTCTGATTTTATGACAATACCTCAGTATAAGTACCGTGTCTGGTGTAGTAATTAGATTGATTCAATATAAATGACCGAGTTGGTTGTGGATCCTAAACTAATCACACTCAGATCTCTCACCTGGGGCCATATTATGACCTCTTAAAACCAGGCTTGTTCCAGTGATTGAACGATGCGGGCCGCCTAAGGGAGAGGACAGCGTCCTCCCTCCACCCCAGCCACAGTGGTAGACGCCCACGGCGTCGGACGTCGCAGGACGATCTCCGGCCACCGTAGGCGCGAGCATGCGGGCAGCGAGTAATGGGCGACTTGCTGTCCGACCATGGACCATGCCCGGGTCGACGGCGCGTTGTGTTCCACGCGCGTCTCAAAGAGTGTCCAAAGCCTGCCGGGGTCGCGGGACCAAGGGATTACCGTGACCCCGGTACGTAAAGGGCTAGTGAAGGACACCGTGGATTTTAGTCAGTACAAGTCTGACAGTCCCTCCCGCCCTGCCCTGAGTGGGAGGACTAATTTGATGATTTTACCACGATAAAAAAAAAAGAAAAAAAAAGTGATTGAACGATTAAACGACTTGCAGAGCTCTGTCTCTTTCACTCACTGGAACAAGCCTGGTTTTAAGACGTCATAATACGACCGCTGCACGTGTCTGTACGATGGACTTAACTAACAACACAACTCTTTAATGGAGGCTCTTATGAACATAATGTTCAAGTGCAGATTAAAATTAAAGATTTAAGTAAGAGATAAAGTTTCGAGTTCATTTACTAGCATTTTCAGTATTTTTAAAGTTTGTTCACAAATATTAACACGTCGGCACTCCTCCGCTGTAGGTGTCTCAACAATTAATCAAACGCGAGTTTCACGTTTATTGCCCTGAAGTGCCGGCATCGAGGACACCTCCGGAATAAATGTGGAATTTATTCAAGAGGGAGACACTGCTGCCAGAAATTTTGTTATACATTTTTTAAATACGTGCATATTGCCAGTATCATCATTATTATCTGCCTAGCCTTTTCCCAACTATATTGGGGTCGGCTTCCAGTCAAACCAGTATATTGCATATGTATGTTGTATATTACCAGTAAATGTTTTAAATTTAAATTTAAAAGTATGTAAAGAGAAGACGTTTAAGCACCCAGACCAAGTTATTTAAAATTATTTATAACTTTGTCACCTGCTCTAAGACAATACATGAACTTTACCTTAGCGTCGTATTTCCATAAACTCATACAAAGAGGGTGTTCAACTTGAATTAGAATGCTAATTACTTTCACGTTCACAGCTCCTTATGGCACATTTTCATGTATTTATGCGAAATTTTCGCGTGTTTATTTCAAATTACTTCAATTTATTTTCTTCATTATATGATTAACGTTAATTTGTTTTAACAACACGAATAAGAATCTCAACACGGAATTAAATAAGTACCCAAGTAATGTTTGCAGACGATGTAACTGGCTTTGTTAATTCTTTACCACGACAGTTTTTTTTTATTTGCCTAAATATGAAGTATTCTATATTTAACAAAATCTTTCTTTTCCTGTACAGATTTTGATTTGATAAAAATAAGCTTAAAAATATTTCAGTGAAATAAAAAAACTTTGGATCAGTACTTACTGAAACAATGCTGAACGCGGAATTTGTTAGTCACACAATAGACTTTCAGCACACAATATATAAAGGTTAAAAAAGCGTAGTATCGGCGAGTAAGTTATGACATCCTAAATTATTCTGATGTCAACGTTGTCCGAGCATACCGTCAGCATGATTATAGCATTGTAGGTTGTTCGTTACGAGGGAGATTAGAAGTTGAGCTTGATGAATAGCCTGCACTAAACTGGAAAACAAATGATGACGTGGTCATGAGCTTATATTTTGTAATGTAATCAATGATCTTAGCTTATATGTCGAACAGAAGAATACAATTATTACGTATATATGTGAACAATAAAAGAAAATGATTTCCATGTTTTCTATCGGCTTTTTTTTTAAGTGAAACTTCTTTGCGCGCGATGAGGGTAACTTTTCAAGGCCGCGTCACGATAATAATAATATGAGCGTCAGATTTTAGTGCGACGATTTTAAATTTTAAAGGATGGATAGATGTAAACAACTAGAGAAAAAGAGAATAAGCATGCTATATACTTATTTACTATAGGGGCTTTAGGATTATTTTCTTTTCTTTGTGCTATATTCGTTGTGGAGGGAGCGTGCACACTAAAGCCACGCCTCCATAAGATTCTTATAGGAGACGTGAACGTAGACAATAGATCAAAATGTATATTTTCTTCCAGGTTCGCCAAAGAAGTTTCACTTCTGACATGCGTACTCTGTTTTCTACAATTTTACATAGATGCGCGAATTTCGTAAAACTAGCCAAACTGGAAAAAAAATTGTTATACAATTAAGCTGACATTGTATTTGCTTTGCTTTTATTTTGAAATTTTATCATCACGAATCCCACATAGGTATGGTTAGTTAACCTTTTATTGAAAAGACAGTTCGACAGTTTTCTACATTTCATCCAAAATGTCGTGTGCCCGGTACGACAGGTAACTAAAAATGGCTGAAACATTTTCACATAGTGAAAATCGTGAAAGGATGTGGAACAATACGCGTTGTATTATAGTGTGGCGAGCACAATGACGGCCGGCAGTGAATATCGGAAGTGAGGTTGCAGTGCAGCCGGACTGCTTGTGTCGGATGTGAACATGTCCACAGGTGAACACGAACTGTCTATATTTTTACCTCATTCTGCTAAAAAAAGCTTAGGGAGCAGAATTTTTAAATTAATTTTGTTGTTTTTTGTATGATACGCAAAATAGAATGTCGGAGTCTTTTGCAATAGTATGTCGGTGTGTGAACATTTTCGATTGGATTAAAATGAATTTTAATCCAAACCGAAATTGATAATAGTAAACCGATAATAGGCGTAACTGTGAGCCCCTTCGTACACAAGACGACGCATGTCTCTGATACCTTACGACTTTAACATCCTTTGACGCGTGCCTGTGTACAAACCTCTATAGATTTGTATTGCGATAGTCGCTTGGATACCGAAGTCGTACAGTAAGTAATATTTACTACACGAAAAGATACACATTTCCAGTATCGTCGCGTCGCGTCGTGTCTTGGTGTGTACTGACCCTAACACGCATATTCCACACCTGCCAATTTCTATATACATTCTGCTAATCCCAAAATTCAAAAAGCCGTGAACATTCAAACCTATCGACACAGTCACAGGCAACAGTTGATACCTTTGAAACACGATATTTTAAATCATTCTCGTCGAATAGAATGTCCAGCGTAGTTCGGTATGTGACTGAAAAATGTACGTCTTGAACCATACAGTCAGTTATTAGGTAAAGCCTTTGTTAAACAGACAGGCGTGGCGAATGCGAAGCGAGGCGTTTTTATTTGTAATGTATTGAATTGGTTGAATCCAGTCACATAGAAAAGCGAAAGCGATCCGATAGCGTGAACGACTATCGGTCTGACGTCTCGTATCAGTTCGTTATCGCTTCGGACTCGCCTGTCTCTTTGTCAAAGGCCTAAGAACAATATTATTTCGTATTCTGGTTTATAAGAGCACGACGTACTCCGGTAACAAGACCACAATACTTATTGGATGTATCCTAGTTTTTCATGAATTCTTCTTGTTGTTATAGGTTATCAACTGCCTAGCCTTTTCCCAACTATATTGGGCTCGGCTTCCAGTCAAACCAGATGTAGCTGGATATCAGTATTTTACATGGAGCGGATGCCTGTTGGACCTCCACAACCCAGTAACTGGGTAATACGATACCCCATGGTAAGACTGGTTGGCAGACGTAACGACTGTCAAAGTTCTACAAATGAGGCCGGGAACAACGGCTTTACGTGTTTTCCGAGGCACGAAGGAAACTCACTATGACAGATGTTCACCCATCCACAGACCAACCTCGGCAAACCCGGCTTAACCCGGAAGATCGGCCTGTGCGGCTGTTTTTATTTAGCCACGAGCTCCTCCTCTTGTTGTTTGTTATAGGTATGTGCTTTAAATCACTGTAAGCTTGACAATCGAGCTTAGGGAAGGTTAAACTTCCTAAATCAATTAAGTTTGTACGTACGTGAAACTAATAAACGGTGGCTTCGTAGTGAACTGTTAATATTAAAGTTACTAAAGTCAATATTAGCAGTTTAGTTAGTTTGTTGGCCTGAAGTGTGTGCCTACGACTAACTTATTATGCAATCAGTGTTATCGCAGTAGTGGCTTGATAAGCTTACGCAGCAGAGAATAAGATTACTTACTTTTGATATTAAAAGTTTAAACTCTGTAGATTTATATAAATATAGTGTTTTCAAGTATCGTCACAGCCATGGTTATGTTTTTTTTTTAAGGCCCGTTCATACTGAAATGCGACGCGACGAAACGTGACGTGAAGTGAAACTGGAAATGTGTATATTTTCATGTAGCAAATAATGTTAAATTTTGAGTCACTCTATTGAAGTATAGCGTCGCGTCTTGGTGTCAATTGACCATAACGCTTTGTATTTTTTCTTTTGTTCTATATTCTAATAAAAGTACCTACATCGGGATAACCAGGAAAAAAAAAACAACATTACTGATCCAAGGGAATGCAAAACAGGTACAGGGAAAACAAATTCGTTTATTTGGACTAGAATAATACTATTCAGAGATTCAAAACAATTTGTAGAAATTATTCTTCTTAAGGACTTATAGCATCATAGAAGTGTATTGTTGTTGTTAGTAAATTACCGTAATACCTGACACTGATGAAATTGGTTCCATTCACTTACAATAGTCACAGTTTTATAAATTACATGATATGAAACGGCTTGCACTATTGTTTTGATACAAAGAAATATATTTGGAAAGTAGACGTCTTTTTGATATTAGACGTTATGAGAAATAAACTTTGAGGGAATTATAGATTTGTGGACTTTTTAGGAATGTGGATGAAATGAGAAATAGACTGAAAGGCTTAATGCCTTTGTCAAACTGACAGGCGATAGCGAACCGGGCCGAGTCTGAAGCGATACAAGACGTCAAACTTGTTGCAGCGAACCGAGGCGTGACAGTTGTATTAGCAGACTTTTTATGAACGACGTCAAACAGACCAAATACGCCTTCACCGCGTCTTCGCATCGGTTCGGTCACGTTATCGGATCGCTTTCGCTTTTCTATGTGACTGGATTCAAACAATTCCATACATTACAAATAAAAACGCCTCGCTTCGCATTCGCCACGCCTGTCTGTTTGACGAAGGCTTTAGGGAATGACCATTTTGGATAGTGGGCGTTTTGTGAGACTGGCCGTTCAAGGAAATATTGTGTAATAATGTCATTTTGAACCTAAAGGAATTTGTAGAAAAGTTATAGAATATCTAATGTTCATGATTGTATAATAGAAGTCTGAGGTAAGGATGCGACAAAAATAGTAATAATAACATAGTAGATCATGATGCTTGTGATTTTTCAAATGATCAAAAGTTTCCAAAACAAGTAAAACTCAGTGATAAATACATACATTATGAAAGAGAATCCAATGACTTTAAATGTTCATTGGTTTGGAAAACTCTATCAATGAACTCTCGAACAATGAATTACAATTGCTAAAGTTGTACAATAACCGTTATGGGGATGAAACAATTGTCATCAGATATCTATCAGTTAGAACAATAAAACATGACTGTCGAATTTTCCATAATATTTCAGATATTCTTGTCCTAAACTTGACTTTGTTACGACAGATATCGAATTGTATTTATTAAAGTTTGAAATTGGTTCGCGAACTCTTTTGCTGACGTAAGTATGATGTTTAGCAAATACTGATCATTTTGCGTAAAACAATTAGATGCCATAACATTAGACTTTTATTTATTTGTTTGTTTGTTGGTTTGAATGTTTTTAGTACTTCCAAATTAAAGAAGTATAAAACGAACTGTCGTTTTGTTCACTTTTAGCACATATTTATTACTGTTACGTTACATAGTATTGTTACGTTCTAGTTTCTTTGTAAATTGAAATTGTTATACATCGGAGTAGTCGACAACGGTAAACGTCTTTTTTTTTTTTAAGGTTGGTAAAATCATTAAATGAGTCCTCCCACCCTGGGTGGGCCGGGAGGGACTGTCAGACTCTTACTGACTAAAATCCACCCGTGTTCTTTCGGATGCCCTTTACGTTCCGGGGCCGCGATAACCTGGATTAAGAAAAAATCCGCGACCCCAGCAGGCATTTGGCCCCGTAAGGGGCCCCGTCGGTGACCCGTGAAACACGACGCGCCACCGACCTGGGCTTGGTCCTTGGTCGGACGGCGAGCTTACCCATTACTCGCCGTCCGCAAGCCCGCTCCGCCGCTGTGCCCTCTGCTATTCAGAGGGACACGCGTTGGAGCATCCACCCGACAGACTATTCGCATACGGGCAAAGAGACCCCTCAGGCACACAGTGCCTAAGGAAGAGTTTTGCCCGCATCCCAGGGTGCACCGGCCCGAAAAATTGGTCTTCCCCCCGGACGTATCCGAGAAGGAACTCCAGTCCATGGGCGCACGTGGAGGTTTCCTGTCTTAGCACCCCAACGGTAAACGTCTTACTACAAAAAATTAAACATCTGTTAAACACTTGATATAAGGGCCGTTTTACATTTACACTTTTTTTGACAAGTGTTAAACAGATGTTAATCTTTTTGTGGTACGACGGTAAAGTTTTATTGTCGAGTAGCATCGAGGTTTTTGTGGTAACTACTAACTAACGTCCTAAAGTTTAGAGATTAGATTTATCGGAGAGTTTACTTGGACATAACTAATTGTATTGTTATGCTTCAACTTATAGCATTCTCCTGGGTTTGATACACACTAAACCATGAAATAACCACCAGTTTAGCAAAGACCTCGTCGATCCTTCATTCTACTTTATGGAAGGGGTCTTGCTACAATGTTAATAGAGGTCATTCGATCGTGTAAGCTATTGAAATCGGAGGCCATTCAGTTGCTTCATCTTTAATTGGATTATCTAAAGCAGGCAGTAAATTACGTAAAGTCAACCAAATATGCACTTCCTACGTTTGGCCCCAAAGCTGAACCGGGCAGCAGCCGCCCTGCCCAATCTCAGCGGGCCAAACGCCTCCTGCTGGAGGCTGTACGCCGGTGTCGTGCGGTCCATGGCTCTCTACGGGGCCCCTGTGTGGGCCCTGAGCATTCGGACGCGACCACTAAAGCTGGTCGCATGCCAGAGGGTCATGGCAATCCGAATGGTCCGAGGATACCGCACGATCGCCGGCGAAGCGGCCAACCTCCTTGCCGGATTGCTGCCCTGGGATCTGGGGGCGACTGTCCTCTAGCGCGTCTACGAATGGCGCGTGGAGGCGCAGCGCCGGGGCGAATCCCCGCTGCCTCGACAGGTCGAGGCGCGGCGGGAAGAGCTTTGGCGCGATCTCAGGGCAGTATGGAGGGAGCGACTGTCGCAACCGAGGTCCGGGCACGCCGCAATCGCGGCGGTAAGACCCCTCTTTGAGGAGTGGCTAGATAGGCGTAACGGCGTCCTTACCTTCCGCATGACGCAGGTCCTCACCGGACACGGAAGTTTCGGGAGGTTCCTGTGTCGGATAAGGAAGGAGGAAACGCCTGGGTGTCACCACTGCGAGGACCGTCCGGAGGACACGGTGGAGCATACGGTGCAGGACTGCCCCGCTTGGGCAGAGCACCGCCGTGTCCTCACGACGGCGATAGGCGGACACCTCTCGCGCCCGGCATTGGTCGAGGCCATGCTGCGGGGCGAGACGGAGTGGGAAGCGGTCGCCTCCTTCTGCGAAGCAGTCATGCTCGAGAAGGAGGAGGCGTGCCGCGTGAGGGAGAGAACAGTGTCCTCCCTCCGACCCAGCCGCAGTGGTAGACGCCCACGGCGACGGACGTCGCCAGACGATCTCCGGCCACCGTAGGCGCGGGCATGCGGGCAGCGAGTATTGCCCGTGTCGACGGCGCGTTGTGTTCCACGCGCGCCTCAAGGAGTGTCAGCAAATTGACGGGGCCTGTAGAGGGCCAGAGCCTGCTGGGGTCGCGGGACTTACCCATCACCGTAACCCCGGTACATAAAGGGCTAGTGAAGGACACCGTGGATTTTACTCAGTACAAGTCTGACAGTCCCTCTTGCCTTGCCCTGGGTGGGAGGACTCATTTGATGATTTTGCCACGCAAAAAAAAAAAGTCAACAAAACGAATCTTACAAGTTTAAACAGCGATATTGTTTTGTTGACGCTCTCAATCTGACACATAAATACTTTATGTATAAAGTAAAACTATCCATTACTGTGACGGTTGTTCGATAACATTCATCAATAGCGCGGCTGTGTAAAGCCTACCCTTTCAATAGATGTCATCAGAGCAGTCGATTGTTCAGTTGTCCCAATAGACTTCTAGCACTCTCGTCGTAAGTTAAGCTTTATTGCTCACACATAGAGCACACATTTCAATGTACCAATCTACTTTATTGGCTGCCGCTAGTTCGTTCTTATCCACCACAATGACGTCTTCACTTTCAAGTATTTGCGAGCTAAACGCAACATTAGACAAAGATTTAACTATTTTAATTTGTTTTCAAAAATACATAAGTTTTTCTCTTCATTCGTTTTGAGCAGCTTTGAGTTAAATTATTTAAAAACACAAGACTTATTGAGAAACTTTATCTGTCTCACAACTGAGCTGCTACCGCAATTGACTGTCTAAAATTCTAGACTATCATGTCAGTACACGCAATGCACAAAGTTACAACATTTTTGACCCGAAATACTGAAACACGCAGTGGGAGTTTACTTACATTGTTGGGTGTATGACACCCGCATTACAAGCATTTGCTTATATCACTGGTTCATTGCTAATTACCTGATGTTGAACATATTATTCTGCAAGCGTAGCTTGGTAGTGCAACATTTGATCTGACCGTTAGTATCCAAAAGCATTTTTGAAGGTTTTTTTTTTTTAGAAAAACGTTGCCCCGCACTAGGAATTTCTCTTGTACCGTGGGTGCGTTTATAAACATATAAACTCTCATACATAAACGCCCAGACCCGAAGCAACTACTTGTAGATCGAACCCGCGATACGCAGCGCAGCAGTCCAATCGCTCAGTCACTGCGCTAACTGTGTCGTCAAATTTGTTTGAATTATGTATCGAAATCCAAACTAATATTATAAAAGCGAAAGTGACTCTGTCTGTCTTTTCTTCACGCCTGAACTACTGAACCGATTTGTGTGAAATTTGGTACAGACATAGTTTGGACTTGAGAAAGGACATAGGATAGTTTTTATTACAAAAAATAAAATAAAAAAATACAATTTGTTAATTTTTGAAAAGATCCCGCGAGATCGGGTACTATGTTTGTAAAACCAAAAATCTGCCGGAAGTCACTATTACACGCGAACGAAGTCGCGGGCAAAAGCTAGTTCAAAACATAAATCAAGTCCATATTTTATGATGGACGTTCAAAAGTACGAATAAACCTCTCACTCACCTGACTACAAGAGACTTGGCGTTACTGTATTACCCTTCACATAAATCACCTGTATCCCTTGACGGACGATGTTATAGAGTGATGACCCGCGTAACGTATTCCGGGATCCCACGCTTCCATACATTTGTAGTGATATGACGTATAGCACTGACGATTTCATATTTATATTTTCCCTTAGCAATAATAATGCGGGGGCCATACTAACGGGAAATGACGTTAATTTTCGTGATAATGGTCTTTAAATGTTCGTATAAACGTCCATCATTGTGATAATGAACATCATTTTTCGTTAGTATAAGACATTATGTGAATTGTTTCCAGGCAATAAGCCACGAGATACTAATATCTGTTGACAGTAGATCGAATGTGGTTCGTTATGTATACGTCAATAAATAAGTGCGTTTTCTAGAATTTCAATCTGATATTTCAGCTTTTTGTGAAATATTTATATATAGGTATGGTGTACAGTCAACAGCAAAAGTAGAAAATCAAAATCAAAAATTCAAAAATTATGATTGGAATTCGCGTCAGAACTGTATGTTGAAGTGATTCAAAAGTATGTGATTGTAATTTACCAAACATATACTACTAAAACTGGTAAAAGGGTTGTTTTCGCTGCTAGCTCTTCCGTAAAACGCAACTGTAGTGAACGCAACGTTACATTTGTGAGTTTGAGATTTCATTTTCCCGAGCCAAAAATAAAACTATTTCGTCAATAAAATGTCAAGAAGAACGTTTTTCCTTTCTGAAAATAAAATGAATAAAATCAACGATTATAGCTTTGCATAAAAATTACTATTCACCAGCTCGTTCTGTTACATCATTATTTTTCTTTTTAACAAATTCCTTTGCGAGCCTTTTAAATGTAATAATAATGTCTTTATATTTGCCACCTCGACGTCTCCTTACCTTGACTGTAACAATTTTATTACGTTACTTTGTTATGATGTCTTGTTTTTATTTGACTTGTAAGAATTATGTCTGCGTTCAATTTTATGCTTTACATATTTTGAAACCAATTTGCTTGGTAGTTTTACGATTTGTTTGATGAGTTATTTCAAACAGATAGACGAAAACTAAAACCAACATTAAGGTTTAAACCAGTAGAAAGAGCCCTTTCAAACACTTTATAATTGTTGTAGTCATGAATTATTTTGGTATCCATCGATTTTATCTGGGACGTCGTGCGACTGATTACGTCTTGTATCATTTAATAACTATCCAGTTTTCCTGGCCCATCAGATTAATAAATAAACGCGGGATGTAATAATTAACTACCTGGCAAAATTTGATCGTCAACGAACAAAAGCCATACGTGAATAAGGTCCTTCATCCAATACATTACCACATATTACGCTCAGAGAGTGGTAGCGGTTGAATGAAAGCCACTTTAACGGTGAGCTACACAATGTTCCGGATGGTAGTCCTGGCCGTTTCTTTAATGTATCCTGTTATGTTTGTAATAAAGGTGCCGTCTTGCAGCTACGGAAATCCTTTTCTTTCGGAATCGATTTTTTTCAGAACTAGCGGTTAATGCTAAATACAACGAAACATCAGTAAATCGAAAATTGTTTGAAAATCACACACATGGCTTCTAAGTAAAGTTAACTTAGTCATTAGTTATGCATGAATTTGAAACAAAAGTTATTGGAAAAAAGAATGCGTTTCTGAAGCTGTACAAACTTGTTTGCTTATTTGTAAACCAAAACTATTTTTTGACGAAAAAACTGTGCAATTGCGTTTCGTAAGATAAAACTACCTAGTTACTTTGTTCTGAAAACTGTTCATCTAGACTGTCTAGATACTATCAACTCTATCTTTAGTTTAGTTTCCTTGAGGACGCGGCGACCCAAACCAATATAAATGATATTGACTTCAAGTTGCGCTCTACAATATACTCAGAGAAAGCCTAATAAAACAAGCTTGAAACTGAAGTAGTTATTCTAAGAACTCAAATCTAGTGAGAACTACAGACTGGTTTCAGGTACTGAGGCTGTATTGAAACTATCTTAAATATGCTTCCAGAACCTAAACACAAGTAAGGAGTAAAACGATTTGAATAAGAAGTCGATTTGACAAAATTGGAAACTAAAACGAGTTTAGAAATGGTCTCAGTTGGCACCTGGTGCCAACTGAGACCATTTCTTACAACTTCAACTTTCTGCTGTGTCGGATGAGGAAGGAAGAAACGCCTGATTGTCACCACTGTGAGGATCGCCTGGAGGACACGGTGGAGCATACGGTGCAGGACTGCCCGCTTGGGCAGAGCACCGCCGTGTCCTCACGACGGCGATAGGTGGCGACCTCTCGTGTCCGGCATTGGTCGAGGCCATGCTGCGGGGCGAGACGGAGTGGTGAGCGGTCGCCTCCTTCTGCGAAGCAGTCATGCTAGTGAAGGGACGCGTGAGGGAGAGGACAGCGTTCACCTCACGCCCTAGCCGCAGTGGTAGACGGCCACGGCGACAGATGTCACAGGACGATCTCCGGCCAACGTAGGCGAGTAATGGGCGACTTGCTGTCCGATCATGGACAATGCCCGGGTCGAAGGTGCGTTGTGTTCCACGCGCCCTTCAAAGAGTGTCAGCGTAATGACGGGCCGCCCCTTAAATGGCTAAAGCCTGCTGGGGACATCGTGGATTTTAGTCAGTACAAGTCTGACAGTCCCCCTGCCCGTGGCGGGAGGACACATTTGATGATTTTACCACGTTAAATAAAATAAAATAAACATGTAATTTACTACCAACGCGCAACATAATTATGGATAAAAATTAGTTAGGTTAATTAGGTCCTTCTGAAAGCATTACGTTACGGATAAAAAGAAAACGTTTTATTTACGGAAACAGGAAGGTATCAGCGAGTAAACAGATTGTTTTGCAAAAATAAACTTGTTGTTGCATAATGTATGTCTTGAGACTCTGAGAGTTTTATCCAGATATAAAGAATCGGCGACGAGTACATCATAACAATGATTTCGAGCTTTTAGAAACTTGGTAAAATACATCTTTTATACTGTAATTTAGGACATTACTATTTACAGTAAAAGTTAACAAGTTAAATATAAAGCTAATGTAGAAATATTGTGATTTGACATACCCATCTTCAACACAAATTGTGCTACGACACTGCTATCATGTGCTTCGTCGTATGTATTGATAGAAACTGTAGTTTATTTTAAAACATTAACAATTAAACACTCATACACATGAGCTTATTGATTCATACTAACTCGTCGGCTCATTACTTAATGTTTCAAATTCTCTGACTTTAATAATGCATGTGTACTGTAGCCTACTGTTTGTACTCCCCTGAGGGTACCTCTGTTATTAAATATTTCTACCGTTTTAGTAGAATGTTGTTATGATACATTATTTAACATGTAATGAGAGCTGGTAGCTTTTGAAGTTACCTAAATTGCCTCGAAGTCAAGTATAAGTATACTTGGGCTGACAAATGAATCAAATACTTTTTATCTTCTCCTTGTTTTGATTTCGAGTTAAGCACTGATGGCTTTCATGTTTACTTAGCTTGAGTATCTCAAAGGTAATACCTTGTAAATATTTACAAAAGCTATTCCTTGGCGTCTCTTTGATTTCCAACCTCCTCAAGCGACTCAGGGCCGCGTTAATGAGCTCATTGACCACCCTGCTCAGCTGAGCAAATTATACCTAGTGATACAAACAGAATTGTATATTAAATGTGAATCAAGTTCCTACATATTACCTAAACAATTTCTTTCAGATGATGATGATAAGGTCAACAGTCAACAGTATTGAAAACTTTCCGAAATTAGAACATTACGCTAAATCCTCCTTTTAACTTAGATGATAAAGACGTTAAACAGTATAATGAGGTCACAAGGTCACCGCGGATTAAAACGTAAATTTGAGATTTCTGAGCTTATGACAGCTCCGTCAGAATAACTGTTCCATTAGGCACATTCAGTTGTAAGAGTTGGTGTGAGTCTTTGAAGAGCATTTAAGACTTCTGTACAACTACTAAAAGCGTCTTTTTATTAGGGTGGTAAAATCATCAAATGAGTCGTCCCACAGGGCAGGGCAGGAGGGATTGTCAGACTTGTACTGACTAAAATCCACGGTGTCCTTCAATAGCCATTTACGAGCCATTTAGCCATATTTGAGGCGCCCGTGGAACACAATGCGCCGTCGACCCGGGCATGGTCCATGGTCGGACAGCGAGTCGCCCATTACTCGCCCCTCGCATTCCCGCGCCTACGATGGCCTTAGATTGTAACTACTAAAAACTACTAAAGCCCTAAGATTTAGATGTAAGTATTAGTAGCTCATGCATGACAATTTAAGAATACACATCCTTTTCTTTTAAATATTACATTCACCACATGACTCCAACGTGACTTACATAATCATCGTACCAAAAACATACAAGCTTCAGGATATTCGCCTTCTTCGGTGCACCTGTACTTACTGTAAAAGTGTACATGTTTGATAAATTATTTGCAAGCCAAGTCATGAATACTTCAGCTATGAACTTGAGTCTCAGAAACTTGTGTGAACTATGTTTGGACTTAACAACTACTACATTACATAGAATATAACTTTAGTTGCTCTTGTGAGAAATTTGAAATCTAAAATTTTAATTCAGTACAGACGTAAAACGCGCCATAGCAACAAGTTAAATTATATCCCGGTGGATCGGTATTGGTAAATACCCATTAGCCGGATCCACATCGTACGATTCAAAATGGATCGCCAATTCCTGCGATCCGCGATCCGGGTGCATGAGGCATGGATCGTGACGTTTGACGAATTTAACTTTTCTTGCGATCCCGCCGTGTCACACCGACACCCTCCAACCGTTCCACACTGATTCGCCTAAGTATAGCACAGTTGAATAAGATTTCATTTTCTTCTTTAACTTTCAACTGGGACATTGTTAATTTCGTGACTAATACTCGCCATGTAGGTAGGTATCTTCCCCAGCTCCTCTTTTGGTGTATTGTTTGTTACTTGGATCCCATAAGCATTTATGTTCTTTGTAAAGTGAATCAGACGTGATTTCGATTGTGATGTGTCATCACTCGCGCGCTTCACTCATAAACGTCTACACCGAGTGCGCCGAAACACTGAGGGGCCTGTGTGCTATAGTATCGACAAGTGACGGATCGCTCGCGGTAAGAAGCATGCAATCCTGCCGCGCAGTTTGTATCGCTTGAGCCAAATCCACATCAAACGCTCCAATGGAGCGAGCTCCTGCCACCCGCAATCGGAGCGCGTTGGATCGTCTGTTGTGGATCCGGCTATTGACCATCTTCAATTATACGCGAAGCTTTGGTTATCAACAGATAGAGAGTAAAAGGAAATTCCGTTCACGAGCAAACTCTGAATTAATTTGATAAGATTTGGGTCATCTAACTTAATTAAATACCCTTAAAACACTTCCCTGTAATTATATTTCAGTAATACGACTTGAACGAAAATGTCAGAGTCTTATAAATAGGATCTATTTATAAAACAAGACTCTCGACTATAAAGTTAAAGGAATTCTAATTGAAATTTTAATTTTGTTAAAGGAAACTTGGTGAACTAATAAGCAGAACGAATTTGGTTTACGACTAAAATGTCGCAGTGACTTTGAGACTTGGCCGCCGTACTTTAATATAGTTAAAACCGAGTGGCGTGTTATTTTTTTTTTTTTTATTGGTTTGTTTGCTCTTTCATAATAATATTCACATCACAAATGGGGATAGAAATTAGCAGCTTGAATGTAATGTTCTATCTTTACGACAAACCGCCCTCACGATGTCTTGTGCACTCAGCAGTAAAGCCTTTGTCAAACAGACAGGCGATAGCGAACCGGACCGAGTCCAAAGCGATAACGAACCGATACGAGACGTCAAACTGGGTGCAGCGAACTGGGTGGCTTTTTATGAAAGACGTCAAATAGAGCAAATACGCCTTCGCCACGCCTTTGCATCGGTTCGGTCACGCTATCGGATCGCTTTCGCTTTTCTATGTGATTGGATTCAAACAATTCCAAACATTACAAATAAAAACGTCTCGCTTCGCATTCGCCTCGCCTGTCTGTTTGATAAACGCTTTATAACCTTTTCTGTAATAACTACTACAGATTCATATCTGTCAACGTCTCATGACGTTGTCACTGTTGCCAGGTAATCTTGTGTTCCATCTCAGATCAGAGGTTTTCAATATTTGCAGGAACATAACACAATCAACGTTGCACGTTGTTTGCTACGATATCAGCATCAGGTTTGTTCATACCAACTATAAAAAGTACTTTAAAAACATTAAAAATAAATAAATCATAGGCAAACACTTAAAATAAGCAGTTATTCAAAAATACTGAAAAAAAACTCTCTAGAATTATCAGTGATAAAAACACGTCTAAAAATGCTTCGTTATTATGTTGCCTCTATTCTGTAAGGCAAAAGTTAAATTATCTACCGATGTTAATGCAATAACAATAATAATTAAACGGACACACTTTGCCACTGAACAATTAGGTCGGCCGTCCGTCCTCACACTAACCCTCATAATTCAGACAGTATTTACGTATACCACACAACTCACTGAATATTGTATACGAGGAGTGCTCAGCGAATTACTTCTCATTTACTAAGCCCTGAGGAAGAGCAGTGTGTCTTACAAGTTAACTTTGTAAACTGATAGTATTTTTTTTTAGCTTGATAAAATAATCAAATGAGTTCTCCCACCCAGGGCAGAGCGGGAGGGACTGTCAGACTCGTACTGACTAAAATCCACGGTGTCCTTCAATAGCCCTTTACGACGGGCGCCACGATCCGCCTATCCAGTCTGCCTCCGTCCGCGCAGGACGCCGTGACGCCTATCCAGCCACTCTTCAAAGAGAGGTCTTACCGCCGCGATTGCGACGTGGCCGGACCTCCGGTAAACTGGTAGTATAACGATAATTTCAACCGCTGGCGAGGGGACGGCAGAGAATTTCTCCTGTATCGTGTGTTGGTTTACAAACATCCAACTCACTTGAAACAAACAGCCAGACACAGGACAATTACCTGTAGGATAAACAAATATTTTTTGTGGCTTATAAAACTCGTCATTATACTTTAATTGTTTAAATATCAACACAACCTTTTGTAATTTAAGGTAATTTTCATAACAATTAAAACTCAAAAGAAAATTCAATAAGATTTTCAACTCTAAGTTAACCCAATAATAAATGTGCTCATAGAATTTGTTTCTTTTTTTATATTATGTGCTCGTGTCGAATTTACCGGTCTCTCCACACTAATTCTTTTGTAAATTACGTATGTAAACTTGCTGCTTGTTCTGATAAAAATTTCATCGTTTGGATATTTGCCAAGTCCCTACATCGACTTGTTCGTAACTTCCGTTCTTCTTATAGACTGACGCGGGGGTGGCTGACGAATATTTCATAGATAATACGTGGGCGTTTCTTTGACTTGTGCCTTCTTTGTTGAATTGAGAATGAGGCTGCCAAATATAAGAAAAATCTTGTGCTGACCTTATAATTGGCTATTCGACTGAAAATTCTAATTAGTATTTTTTCTTTTGTCACGGAAACCAAAATTAACGGATATACGATTCTTTCAAAATTGGCAATACGTCATAATTTAGTATAATTTTTATTGAATCCTCACGTCACGAGCCCCCACTCTCGAGTTTTGATGCGTTATATCATGGTAAATATTCATTGATTTTACAAAAGAAAAAAAAAACTTGTCCGTTATTTTATAAAACTCTAAATGACAGACTAATGATTTGGAATTTATTGATATTGTCAAATAGCCGATTATAAAAAAAATGTATTTAAATTTCTTTTTAACATTTGTGGATAACATTTACCAACTACCGCCTATTCCGCACCCTTATCAATTAAAGGGGGAAAAGCCCATTAATATGGTAAACCTTATTCCACATAAAGCTGGCAAAGTATCCTACGTACTCGATAAAACCAAATAAATATACACAATAAATAAAATTAAAATAGATGCGACAGACGAAAGGTTGTCCAGTCCATAAAAAATATCACAAGTTTTCGAAAAAAAAAAAATACACTTTGTCACATTCCAAATAATAAATGACTAAATTCAACGACGGATTTCTGTCAAAATACAACTTGAAGTAATCTGTGCTTGAAGTACTTTCAACATTATCAAAGCAAAGTTTATCCATATATTCTTAACTCGGTTAAGAAGAAACATTAAACATAAGTAACATTTCATTATAGAACATATGTCGACTGAAACTCATTCAACTTTAGTTCACAGAATGTCGTACGATCTTACAATCAGACCATCATTATACTCAGGCTCTGAACTACCATTTTCTGAAAACTTACGCAATGAAACACGCTCTAAGACGGATTGCTAAACTATGAAACTTTACAAATTATAATCAACTAACAATACAAGTACACTACACTGCAAAGCGGTGCTAATATTCGGGAACTTTACTCGTTTAAACAATACTTAATAAGGATATTAATTTGATAACGGATATTCGACAAGGATGATTTCATAGAAATCAAAGAAAAATTGTAAAGCCGAGATGAACATTATATAACAATATAGAAGTAATGAGTTCTTGTTGTTATGTCTGTATAAGCCAAATGTATTTTTTTTAAACTCAATACAACATTTAATCTTTGCTTGAAAACGTATTGCTTACCTATTAAACTGTTACTGCTAACTTGCTCAGGTTCACAATAACTTAAATTCAAAGAAAGATTATCTGAGATAAAGAATTATCCATGAATGGCTACTTTCTACGTTCACAAAGACCTCTTCTGAAAGAACAATTTTTTAAGAAGAAAATATCGTAACCCATTTATATTCGGCTTCAACATTTTCATTTTCCCTTCATAAAACGAATTGGTACATTTGGCTACTAGAGTCTACAAGATAGCTGTTTTATTCAAAATTTCTGTATCATATTTGCATGATAACAAACTTATTAATAAAATCTTAGTATTAGCGTGAATTTGAATCATTTACTATTAAAAATTAGACAAGATATCAAACTCAATTTCACGTTACACTCAGCAAAGATCAAAGTATCTTCTTCAGATCTCACAATCACGAGTCAAACAATTGTTATGTCAAGTGTTAATTATACAGACAAACAGATTGCGGCTCGCGATCTCTAATCTGAATGTCAAAACAGTACCATCGAGTACACTAGATGAAAACTGGGATCAAGTCACAAACGATAAGCTAATGAATACGAGAGTGGAATTTAAAGCCGAAAACAAAAGAAAAAAGCGCAGTAATTGGTCTACTAACATAGTAAGAGACAGAATTATGCGGTAGTGTTGTATAAAGGAAGAGAAAACGAGATTCGGGGAGGCTTCTTTGTGCGATAGAGCCTTTCGATTAGCACTCGGTATAAAGAAACTACTAGGTACGGCGTAAAAACCCATTTTCTTTAAAACCATTCAGGCCACTCCAGATTTACGTTTAGTTGAAATTGTAATTGTATATTCATGAACTAGCATCGGAAACTCAGCATATTTTAAAGTAAAATTATTCTTATAAGTAAAAGTATCCGTAACTTGTACAAAGCGGGCACGCCACAATCGCGGCGGTAAGACCCTTGTTTGAGGAGTAGTTGCATAAGCGTCACGGCGTCCTGACCTACGAGCATGACTGCTTCGCAGAAGCAGTCATGCTCGTGAAGGAGGAGGCGGACCGCGTGAGGGAGAGGACAGCGTCCTCCCTCCACCCCAGCCGCAGTGGTAGACGCCCACGGCGACAGACGTCGGCAGACGATCTCCGGTCACCGTAGCCGCGGGCATGCGATCAGCGAGTAATGGGCAACTCGCAGTCTGACCATGGACCATGCCCGTGTCGACGTCGCGTAGTGTTCCACGCGCGCCTCAACGAGTGTCAGCAAAATGACGGGGCCCCCTCTAGAGGATCAAAGCCTGCCGGAGTCGCACGACTCAAGAATTACCGTGACCCCGGAACGTAAAGGGCTATTGAAGGACACCGTGGATTTTAGTCAGTACAAGTCTGACAATCTCTCCCCAGGACTCATTTGATGACTTCATTACGTAAAAAAAAAGTTGTAGGTACAAATATTCTTTTGTGTCCTACTTGTCACAGTGGCATATAGACCAAACTTTTAATTGGCCGAAAGAATTTAATTTTAAGTAAATACGCCGTGTATTTAATTAAAATTAAATTCTTTCGGCCCAAATAATTGTGAAATTATTAATGTTTCAGAATCAAGATCTCACAGCGATCACTGAATACTATTGCCAACTGAGCAAGTTAAGTGGTCCCTTTTACGTTCCAATTTATACAATTCGAGCGATATTAAGGCGAAGAAGGTGCTTGTCTTAGCTTCTTAGCCTTTATAATTACAGGCAGTATCGGGTTATCTAATGATATTAATTTCTAAATTGCTTAAGCAAAGCTGGCGGTAGATGACACGACAAACTTTAAATAATTCAAAACTACATCCACTCAGAACTTCAAAGCCTATTAATTTTAATTAAGTAATTGTGTTTTCTTAGGTAATTGAAGAGTTCATTTGAAAGTAATTTAATTTGGACGTGTCAGATTTTGACAATCTAATCGTCTTGGTATAATATTCATGAGGTAGTTAGTATTGTGGCTAATTAAATAATGTTTATGTAGTAAGAAACTTACCGAATTTTGTCAAATTACTTATTCATTACCGTAATGCTCTGTACAGAACAAATCGTGATCATCATCTGTCTAGTCTTTTTCCCAACTATATTGGGGTCGGCTTCCAGTCAAACCAGATGCAGCTGGATATCAGTATTTTACATGGAGCGACTGCCTATCGGACCTCCACAACCCAGTAACTGGGTAATACGATACCCCATGGTAAGACTGGTTGTTAGACTACAAATGACAGCCGGGACCGCTTCGACATCGCTTTACGTGCTTTCCGAGGCACGGAGGAAACTCGCTATGACAGATGGTCACCCATCCACAGACCAACCTCGGCAAGCGCGGCTTAACCCGAAAGATCGGCCTGTGCGGCTGTATTTAGTTAGCCACGAGCTCCTCACAGAACAAATCATGATCAAACTATAAAATTAAATAAGAACACATACCCTTGTTACAATATAACTATTGCATAATATATTAAAATACTAAACGACGTTTTTCCGCTGTAATATATTCTGGAAGGACAACGAACGGACGGACTGGATACATAATATTCTCAGACCGTTTACGGTCAGAGGACAAAATTTTGTGAGGATTTTATGATACTAAAACAGTGTTTATTACCCACAGACGCTTTAGTACCGCACAGAAGCAGTAAGATTAAAACTGACCGTTTTGGCACATTTAGGTTTCCCCGAGTTTTCCTTAACAGAGGACTGTTGGTAGTTCAAGACACTTCAAGAAGTTAAGCTCTTTCTAAAATCTCACATAGACCACAATAAAACTTTATAGCTACCAACTGAAACACTTAACCGTACCTTTTTTTTAAGTCAACATAAATGCAGCCAGTGTTACGTTAGTCACGTAGTGAAGTAATGTTATAAAGTCGAGAGTTCCGTTTTAGTACTACTGAAGTCCAAAAAGGAAAATGTGACTACCTAGATTGTGTAATTAAATATCTCGAGAGCTCAACAAAGAAATTTCGATTACAAAGTATAATAAAATTAGTATTCAAGAGTATTTCAATGAGACTGAGTATTTTGTTTCAAATCAACGGAGGATGAAATCAGAAAGACAATATTTTTTTTGGGAATTTGTTGGATAAGAATTAACTTTTCTTTGCCAGTAATTACAGATCAAGTTTTCTTAATTAAAATATTCAGAAACACAGTGGTTATTTTTAACACAAATTATTTTTCGGAAATAAGATGGCACTTATTTATACATACACTATCTTGGCTCAGCATCCACGCGTGTGTTTATGTTAATACGGTTTGTTCGCCGGATGTTTTACATAATGACCAGCTCATCACCGGCGGATGTTCTGGTTCACCTTCGCCTGGGTAGCTACTGTTTCATATGTATTTTAATTTTCAACTGATGTTTTCATTGTTATTTTAGAGACTCTATTTGTTGATAAAATGTATGTGATAGAACTGAGTTTTGTATTTATTTAATACAACACATGGTGAGTGTAGCACGTATTCCCATGTAGTAAATTTACTATGATCAAGAGCCAATTCAGTTGCCAGAAAAATACATTGAGCACATGCATCATGTTGGTGACAGTCGTACTCCGCAGTATTTTAGTTATTCATATTCTCCCGATGTCCTTCTATCATTCAACGCTGAATATGAATGCACTGTACCTTAATACACGAACTAAAGAACGAACGAACCTAAATGTACAAATTGTTCAATCAATCAAGTACACCATTGCTGTTAATTCTCCACATAAGACAAAATTATAAATTGTACAAAATTAAAATTGACACATAATTACATTTCTAGAAAAGAAAGTAACGTCTACATTATTTAGCGTGTGTTAGCACTGAACGGAATTAATGTGTGATCACACAGAAACTTCAGATAGAATGTAAAGGCGTATATTTCAATCATTATCTGATGTGTGACGCATCGCTAACCTCCACTCAGGCGACTCCCTCGGCGCGTCGAGAATTAATACTCTCGCTAATCTGGCGATAAAAGAGAATGCAGAAACGATAAAATATCCTGAGAACTTAAGTATTATTTACTTTAATATCACATTATATTGTTATATCTTTTTAACTTGGACTGATTCAAGGCTATAACGACGTACCTAATCTATACATATAATAAATCTGTAGAAGGGTCAATTCTGTACATTAAAAATATTGAAAAAATAAATAACGGGGGGTGTTGCTGGATCGATACCAAACCCAAATATGTGATTAAAAAAATTTTTGTCTGTCTGTCCGACATCCGCGCGGACGTAGTCGCGGGCGGAAACTAGTATAGAAATTATAGAATAAGTGAACATCGGTAGGAGCAAACACAAACAATGTGTATTATAATGTTTTCCTGTTTTTATTCCTTACATTTATGTTTAATTCTGTCAGTAAATCTTGTTTAATGTTGTAACTTTCAAGAGAGCTAGCAAAAAACATATCGTTCCTGAAACAGGACTAATAAAATAGTTCTTTCCATTAAGTGCGATTGGTGCGTCAAAGTACCAACAGATATTTACACGAACTTCAGCCGCAATCTCATTAGCGTCAATCAAGTCAAGTGATTAATTAACTAAACAGTGAATCAAATCAGAATAACCACAGCAGCTGGTGTAGGTCATATTGGTAATATTGGTACTAGCATATAGACGCAGAATAGTAAGTCCGTAAATATAAGGGATCATAAAAATTGATAGAAATATCTTGTAGGTTCTATGGAAGCCCAAACTGTTGAAGTGGTTATAATATAATTGTATATTGTTAAGCGTATTTTAGTTCATGGAACTTGATAAAAGTAACAATAGTTTTCTTGAGGGAGCTCCTTCTCATAAGGGTACCTATTCATGCTTGGGCCAGCTGATCTTGACAAGAATGCCAAAGTAAAATTTGTAAATGAATTAGATTGTTTATTTATTTTATTAAATGGATTCCGTTTTCAAGCAAGAGTTCATGAAGATATAAGAATACGCCATCTATTTCAGGAATCCTGATTGTTTTTTTTTTTATCTTTGTTACATCATCAAATGAGTCCTCCCACTCAGGGCAGGGCGGGAGGGACTGTCAGACTTGTACTGACTAAAATCCACGGTGTCCTTCAATAGCCCTTTACGTACCGGGGTCACGGTAATCCGTTAGTCCCGCGACCCCGGCAGGCTTTGGCCCTCTACAGGCCCCGTCACTAAATCCTGATTGATAAGAAAATTTGTAGCACCAAAATTGTCACTTCATAGTAGGTAGGCAACAGGGTAGTGCACTCTCATATTGCCGTAACATTGTCTGGTCCATTCATTACAGTAACATTGGCGCTAATGATCGACTGGTCGTTGATGTGATGCACATTGTTCGCCCGTGTTGCAACCGAGCGTAGCTTCACCCACCTGCACGATGACGTGCTGCCGCTGGATTGACATAGAGCGGGTACTACTATTGTATTCTAGGAAGAAAAGCGTGAGGCGCAATCTATCTATACATATAATAAATCTGTAGAAGGGTCAATTCTGTACATTGAAAATATTGAAAATATAAATAGCGGGGGGGTGTTGCTGGATCGATACCAAACCCAAATATGTGATTAAAATATTTTTTGTCTGTCTATCTGTCTGTCTGTCTGTCTGTCTGTCTGTATATGCAGGCATCACGTGAAAACTAACGGTTCGATTTCGATGAAACTTGGTATAATTATACCTTATTGTCCTGTGCATAAAATGGGATACTTTTTATCCTGGAAAATAACGTAGAAAAATAAATCTTATTTTTCAGTTTTATTCATAGAAGACGTTGTTCTGTAGAACCGCGAATCTCCTTAATTATTATAGGCTTAGCCGTATTTGGGTCCAATAGATATTTATAAGATGTCATTGTCAAAGTTACTCAAAATGGAGAAATAAACCATCCACGCGAAGACCGACATCCGCGCGGACGGAGTCGCGGGCGGAAGCTAGTGTTGAATAAATGTCAAGGAGACGTTGGTTGGGCAAGCAATCTAGCAGAAAAATTGGTCGCTGATATAATTTCGGCAGACAATTCAATTGAACTCATTTCGTTGACTTTTCACAAAAGACTTTTGCCTCTTGTTCTGTATTAAAAATACAATTTCTATAATAACGAACCAGACAAAGAAATTTACTGATTATTTTTCTGTGTTCTACAAAAGATTTTCCTGTACAGTGGAATACAAATTCATTAATTTTGGTCAAGTGAAAAGCTTTTCAGCGACTAGTTACTTGGGCATCTGTTTCCTTTTGCAGATTGTAGAGGAAAAATGTAGTATAATGAACGAGTTTATTGACTTGTTTTTATATGGTTTTGATATTGGAATAACTGATAGGTTTGTACTTCATACGCATCAACTACAAAATCGGTATATGTTCAAACTGGATTGAACAGTAACATAATAATAAATAAATAAATATTCCACAACTATCACACAACGCCATCTAGTCCCAAGCTAAGCAGAGCTTGTGTTGTATGTTTATCAGTTGTACTAGACAACTGATAAACATACTTATGTATTTCTAAATACTTACATATTATAGATAAATAATATTAGACTAACCGCAGTATACCGAACACAAATTATACGACACAGTTGTCACACAGAGAAAGATTTATATAGTGGGGTACTGTAGACACTATAGGGGCTTTTGTTCCCGGTTTTGCCAATCAATTCGGATCGTACATGTGGTTCCATCTATTATCAAATTAACATTATTGTTATTTTTCTCGTGAACCTTCTTTCGGGATAGAAGGTACCTTATGTCCGTCTCTGTATCGCGTACCGGGAACGTAATGGGCTATTGAAGGACTCCGTGGATTTTAGTCAGTACGAAAGTCCGTCCCGCTCTGCCCTGGGTGGGAGGACTCATTTGACGACGTTTCCACGCTACAAAAAAGTCCGTCTCTGTAGAGTTAACAACGTAGCAACTAATGATCGGTTCGATGGATTGGCGTGAAAAGGTAACAGACAAACAAAATTACTTTCACATTTGTAATATTAGTCAGTTCGAGTTGATGTCAGAGAAACATCGATATCAGAAATAAATTAAAACAGCTCGTAGGAGCTGTTTTAATTTTTTTTTTTAGCTATTTTAGAAAATAATCGCTTTTCATGTTTTATTGTAGAATAAATAAAAAATCACATAATAGAATGAAATAATAGTAAATAAATAAAGACAGAGACAGACAGAGAGATCAGACATTCCCATCATCAGTCACAACATATATATTTAGAAATGTTTCGAAATTGAGTCGCAACCTCTTTTCAATTTTAATGGTATACAGTAATACTGGCTGGTTTGGTTAGAAAAAGAAAAATATAAGATGCTTCATAAAGTTTATTTTTTATTTAGGTATTTATCTTTTTAATTATATGGCATTCTTAATATTTTTACAAATAGTTGTCCAGTATGGTATGTTCACTTTCGATGCTTAGGTAAATTGAAGTAGTTTTACATTGAAGTAGTCGAAGACGCTGAGGTTTAGTATCTAAGTTCCAGAGTTATGTGACAATGTTAGATGTCCAAGTTATAAAAATAAGATTTATCGTATGGATATAACTAACTTTATTACTGCTGACTAATGAATTTTAGCATTTAATTGGATTTGGTCTTCACTAAACGGTTAAATTACGTCCAGTTAACAAAGATCTTTATCCTCCTCTATTTTGTTTTGCGGAAAAGGTCTTGTTACAATTAGAGCATCTAAATTAGACATTAAATATTGAATACCCTTCGAAACAACGATTTCAATTGTATTGAATTCGAAATTTCGTACTATATTCTTGGATTGTTTTATTTAATATAAGAGTATTATACGAGTATCCCATTAAAGTATTTATCAAACAGACAGGCGATAGCGAATCGGACCGAGTCATAAGCGATAACGAACCTATACGAGACGTAAAACTGGGTGCAGCGAACCGAAGCGTGGCAGTTGTATTAGCTGTTTTTTTTTTATGAACGACGTCAAACAGAGCAAATACGCCTTCGCCACGTATTCCCATCGGTGACTAGAATTCAAACAGTTTCACACATTATAAATAAAAACGCCTCGCTTCGCAATCGCCATGCCTGTCTGTTTGACAAAGGCTTAATATGTAGTTAACTTCGGGCGTCTGTAATAAAGTTAGTTGTGTACTTCATTTATTTTACATCCATTAAGAAACAATAGCATGATGCTTTGCTACTCAACAACTACTCTGTCAAAGGTTTTGAAAAGAAAAAAGTGCGATATCTAACAAAAATCAATTTCCTAAAACTTACCTATTATATCCTAGGTCACAGGAAATTGATATCGTTCTTCAAATCCAGTTTTCTATCTTTCTTTTTCATCTTAATCCGTATCTGAAATTATTTGTTATTCTCAGCGTCAATTTCTAAGTAATTCAAATTTCCTGAAGCGAAAGCTATAGTTTCCAAAAATGTCTTGAAAGAAGAAATAGTCATCAAATTATTTCATACAATTATGGTTAAAATAGTTATTGAATTATGACATCTCATCCAATTATGATTTAAATCAAATTCGTTTCCATGTGGTATCGATTTTCGATCGCAAAGAACCAGCGATGAATAATAAATACATTGATATTTGATTTCTGAGCCGAAGGTTGATAAAAAAATATGAAATGTATCGTCTACTTAGCTTTTATGCACGTACCTACTGGAAACATGATTATAGTAGATTATTATAGTATCTGTGTACTACTTCCTTTTGGGATACCTATTATGTAATTTTCCCTAAAGCCTTTGTTAAACAGACAGGCGTGACGAATGCGAAGCGCGACGTTTTTATTTGCAACTAGCTTTTGCCCGCGACTTCGTTCGCGTGGAATAATGACTTCCGGCAGATTTTGGTTTTTATTTTTATTTTTTTGTAATAAAAACTATCCCATGTCCTTTTTCAAGTTCCAAACTATGTCTGTACCAAATTTCACACAAATCGGTTCAGTAGTTTAGGCGTGAAGAAAAGACAGACAGACAGACACAGTTACTTTCGCATTTATAATATTAGTTTGGATGTATGGAATTATTTGAATCCAGTCACATAGAAAAGCGATAGCGATCCGATAGCGTGAGCGCGTTCGGTATCGCTTCGGAAACGCTTCGCTTTCGCCTGTCTGTTTGACAAAGGCATAACTACGTGTAACGATCTTCAGCATCGAGTAACGTTATCGTGCATTTCTGTCATGACAGGTTCAATAATTGGTATCAAATTAAGATCCTCCACCTCAAAATATCATCAAATTAACGTTAAATAATACCAAATTATTGTCAACTTCTCAATAACGTTATACCAACATTAATTATGGATGTCGAGGAGGGATGAGCAATGAACCAGAATATACAATAAGCTCATACATACAAATAGCTTATTTTCAGAGATCACGTATATTTGTCATAAAAGCAAAATTGCCTGTAGGCATAGATATATTTATGAAGGTATTTAGCTGTTTATTACTCACTTTATAAATAAGCGGAGAATAGGTACTCCGCCGTGACTTCACGACGGCGATAGGCGGTGACCTCTCGCGCCCGGCATTGGTCGAGGCCATGCTGCGGGGCGAGACGGAGTGGAGAGAGGACAGCGTCCACCTCACAACCCAGCCGCAGTGGTAGACGCCCATGGCTATGAGCGTCGCATGACGATCTCCGGCCACCGTAGGCGCCTCGACGGTCGGCGGTCGACTCGCTGCCCGATCATGGACCAAGCCCGGGTCGACGGCGCGTGGTGCTCCACGCGCCGCCGCCGTCGCGAGCGCCAGCACAATGACGCCCCACCCTCCTTAGAGGGCCAAAGCCTTCCGGGGTCGCGGGACTAAAGAATACCGTGACCCTGGAACGCAAAGGGCTATTGAAGGACACCGTGATTTTAGTCAGTACAAGGCTGACAGTCCCTCCTGCCCTGCCCTGGTCGGGAGGACTCATTTAATGATTTTACCACGTTAACAAAAAACCTTTTACTGCTTTTTTTCCATAGTCATCACCAAATTAGCTATTAAAAGCACGTTTTTGTATTACTAATTTTACACGGAAATCGTTTGTATTATTACTAATATTAATTTGTGAAATTATTCCACAAATATTTAATTCCAGATGTACAGTAATATTATATTCAATGTATTTAATTGTGAGTATTAATCCTGATTGATAATACTTTTTTGTTCAAGTATTTTGTTGCATATGTGATAATTAATGATTGGTCACTTTATATTTCAAAGGATAATGTTTTCATGTAACTGTTGGTTTAATATTATGAAAATTCTGTGTGACAAGTGGGTTTCGTGGTAGGCTATAATGAAACCATAAATCAATGTACTTACATGTTTATTTAAGCACGATAAACAGAAAAACATGGAAGTACGTTCTTAGGTAGCTTAAGGTTTCTAAGCACTTGTCACTGGTAGAAGGAGGAAGGAATGTTACTGCCCTGCCCAAATGAAATTTATATAGTTCAAATTTTCTTTATTTATTCTAGAGCTTTACAAATAAACACAGTAAAAGTTTAGTGTTCCATAACGTTACAATTTGGAAAGTAAAAGTAACTAAAAATATAAATGGTACAACAATTTGCCCCTCAGTATTTCGACAGTATGAGTATGTGTGTATATTTGTATGTGTTTTGAACAGTGTGCGGGTGTGTGGCAATGTGAGATGTCTGCATTTAAGCGCTTGGTGCGATGAGTGAGTTTCAATGGTTATGTAAAAATACCTACCATTCGGTTTATCCACCACTAGTCGAGTAGATTCTCAGTGGAACTATACTCCATAAGTATTCATAACATACATGGTATTGTATATATCTTAGTTTCCATACAACACAAATCATATTGTATTACCCCACGGGATATTAGATATCTCCTTTCATTTGAAGTAACATCTGTGTCGGTCCCATGACCTACAAACATTACCCATGTAACTCTCCCGGTTGGAACACATTCATTTCGAGGATTTGAGCAGAACCGCAAATGTGTAACTTTGAAACTAGGAGAAAGTTTTCTATCAAGAAGGTTTTAGTCCTCTGAGGGAAATATATTGTTGTAGGTGTCATTGTAGCACATCATCTATTCTATCTATGAATTGTTATAACCTAATTAACGCATTGAAAACTCATCGTCAACATTCTATAACAATTATCTGAAAATTACTTCTTAAATTAATTAACGTTATTTGAAAACAACACGTTATGTACTTACTATTACTGAGGGAGGACCACATGAGATACATGAAAGTGATAAGGGATAATTATGTTATTGCTGAGGTGAATTCAGTAAAATATAAAACTTTTGCATGAAATGTAAAGTATTGCCACGAGTTTTTTTTTACAGAAACCAATCATTATTTTTCGTTTAGGTCATGAATATCACTTTGCAAATCATTTGATACCAATTTGGGATTTCAAAAATACCAACATGAATGCGTCAGCCATTTAAGTAGAAGAAAAAACGGTTTATTTATACAACATTATTTTTCGTATTATGCGAAACCTGAATATTGTTCAGAATCAGTAATTCAATCGATTCTAATCATTTTTACATTATGTAATAATTACAATACAAACACCGTACGGTTAGGTACCTATTGCCAAACTATTATGAGTGTATGACACAGGAGGCGCGGATTGTGTGGCGGTACCGAGCCCTGCTGTTAAATGAGCATGTATTTGAACGGACAACCAGATTTCATAACAAGCTTATACCTTTGTGATGTTTTTTTTAATTCTCTACATAGATAAAAAAATAATGTTGTATTTTTTTAACAAGTTTTTAATGGCACCTGTATTTTTTTAGAGTATGTCAGCCAGTTACCATATTTTAAGGTCAGATTATTAAAACCTCGTTTACTTCTAGGGACAGAAAAAGTTCTGTACACCACGCGCATTACCTTTTGTTTACTCGTTTCCCTGTTTAGTGGTTGATTCCAGGTAAACGTACTCACGTTATTACTTGTGTTCATGTTCTGTGAATTACAACACTGTATTCATAGAATTCGTAATATGCTTGACAGTAAATCAAACGTATCATACACACACTATCATCATAAAATTAATTCCGTGAGTTGAACTTACTGAATTACCACTCATCGTTACTGAATTAGCAGAATAGTAATATAGCTCCAAAATAATTATTAATTGTTATTAAACTGGGTAAATTTTAGAGACCAAGCTTATTAAAAAATGGTATTAATCTGTATTCGTACAAAACTAGATACCATTTTATAATTAAAACGTTTATCGAATTCGTAATAAAAGCCCAAAGCAACTTGAATTATACATATTTATATTCGTTCCACAACTGATCCAAATAGTTCATTTTAATTTCCCTCTATTACCCAATTATACACGCTCTATAGTGTAGACTGACATCACACGGACCCTCGTCATGGTAGCCACAACCGCGCTTTATTTATGGTGTAATTGACCGGACAGCAGCCATTGTGTGGCTAACAGATTGAATAGTGGAAATTAACGAGATTTTCCTCATTTCGTTCCTTATTCCTACATTACGTAATTTTGTGAGGAGATTACCGGTAAGCAGGGCCTTATTATGAGCATTTTTGTCTGAAACTGGATTAACCTAAGGTCTCTAAAAAATCTAGTTTAACTAAATTCACCTCATGTCTCTTAATGGAAAAGTTAATTTAAAAAGGCCCAGTTTTTTTTCAAGATCTGAATCCAGACATTACAGTCAACATTGAATACTACTCCCAACTCAGCAAATACAGCGGTCCCTTTCATTCTTCTAATTACAATAAAAAGGGCCGCTTTTCCAGCAATAAATATTGCTGAAAAAGCGACCCAATACAAAGGCCTGCTATATCTGGACTCTTGCTTTTATATTTGCAGACACAATAAAATAGTCATAGTTATGATAAATTTATTTCTAAATTAGTCAAAGTCAACGAGAATTAATATTGTAGGCTTTACTGAATATTATTTATTTATTTTACTTTTATTATTTATTTATTATTTATTTTTTGTCACTTCATACAACACAAAAGGTACAATAATGTTAATGCCACTAGAATACTTAGCTTTTTATGTCAACAAAATTTTGAACAAAATTAAATTTAAATGATAAGATAGTGATAATGATAAAAAGAGATAGATTAGTTATTGTGATTTAATTATATAATATTTGAATGATATCTGAGTTCAGAATAGCCAAATGAAAAATAAATAAATATGAAAACGAGTACTAAAATACTCGAAATATAATTAGGATGTAATTCTGTTAGGTTCATTGCTGTTATTTATCCAGGCGGTGTGGATAATATTTTTAGTCTATTTACGGTTCTAGAGCCATTAGTGACGAGGGTTCAGTCATACTTAAAACTAAGGTTCAAGGAGCCGATGAGGTGTCCCCAAATTTTCTGTAAAAGTAGTTGAAAGCATATGATAATTATTAAGCTCAGTATAAAAAGTCATTTAACGAACCAAAAGTACAGTTAGCGACTATTGACCGCAACGTTTTCTTCCAAGTCAAATAAAAGCGTTAAAACAACAGTACTTTATTTAATAGAAGCCACTTGAGGACAGCGACTCAGCAAAAAAAATAAAAAAGCCAAGTGCTCTAAAAAAATTATAACAATGTTAGCTGCCAAGTTCTTGAAGAGTCCTTTTTTATTTTTCAAACAATGTGAATCGGGTAGACAACTAGCAGCAGTCTAAAACGGCCACTTAGCAAATATTATTAATGATTCACTTCGTGAATTAATAAAAGTAGAAAAGCCAATGACGTTGCTAGACATTCTTGCAGTGAATCATTAGGAATATTGCTTAAAGTGGCGTTTGTTGGATACACAATTCGGTACAGCAATTCAGTATATTCAGTTAAATGGTCTTGGTGATGATTTATATCGAATTTTTTACTTTTTTTTTTTAGCGTGGTAAAATCATCCAATGAGTCCTCCCACCCAGGGCAGGGCGGGAGGGACTGTCAGACTTGACTGACTAAAATCCACGGTGTCCTCCAATAGCCCTTTACGTTCCGGGGTCACGGTAATTCGTTACTCCTACGGGCTATTTTAAAGTTAATACAGACTTATCTATACACTATGATCTCAGTTCATTTTCCTTAATAGCTTATCAAGACAAAGGTCTGTTCATAATATTTGATGTTAGATACTTATCGTTACTTGTAAGATGCTTTTTAACCATTTTGTTTTTGAGTTTCATATTTTCCGTAACACTGTTTAAAATGATAGCAGACTGTAATGTAAAGTTTTATAAGAGAGCAGAGATTTATATCGAGTTATTTTAACTTTTTATTAAATAAACAGGAAGTAATGAATAGGATTTCAGCATCTTTTAAGCCTTTGTCAAACAGATAGGTGATAGCAAACCGGACCGTGTCCGAAGCGATAACGAACTGATACGAGACGTCAAACTGGGTGCTGCAAACCGAGGCGTGGCAGTTGTATTAGCTGGCTTTTTATGAACAACGTCAAATAGAGCAAATACGCCTTCACCACGTCCTCGCATAGGTTCGGTCACGTTATCGGATCGCTTTCGCTTTTTTTATGTGACTGGATTCAAACAATTTCATACATTACAAATAAAAACGCCTCGCTTCGCATTCGCCACGCCTGTCTGTTTGACAAAGGCTTTACAGAAGTCAGAAGACAGTGTCCACTGTGAAGGCTTTAATATTTAATGTGGTCAACAGAAATGTGCAACGGATGTGTATACTTTTTTAATTTCTAAAGTTTAAAAAACATACTAATTAGCCTTAAAAGGAAATCGTTTTTAACACATAATATTAATTAGATTTTTTTAGTCAAATATCCTATTGTACTTAGCAAATGAACTTATGAAAATATCTTGTCCTGAATTTGAAATACAATAGTTACTAACTACTTCCAGTCCGAATTTCAGCCTGCAAGTGTGAGTTGCGATGGCTTAATTGATAAGGCGTCTGGTGGTCTGGCTTTTTCCAGAAGACGCGGTTTCAAATCCCACTTGCAAGTGAATTTTTCTTTCCTCAAAAATCATCTTTAAGGACATAAATGTTTGTATGAGATGTTCGACATACACACACACACACGCTCTTAAAACAAACAATATGCAAAGTTCTAGTGGAAATATCCACGCATTCTATTTTTAGTTTTCCTGTATGTTCCAGTACCTATCAGACGTTGTTTTAATAACCGACTTCTACATTGTGAAGAATGTCATGTTTTTAGTGACTATGTATAATAATATAGTTGTTATTTTGTGTTTCTTTACTCTGTGTTCTTGTGATTATGGGAAAGTTTTAAAACATTTCGATTTATCTGAAGGTAAGTCAATGTTGACACCATTATTATGTCCTTAAATTTTTAAATATTTTTACACAAAGAAATAAAGAACATTTCAAAATATAAAAATAGTAGTCCGCCGGTGTGGGAGCAGGGTCCAAGTTACCGGTGGTTAGGGTTCCAGAGACAGGAACCTTCTCACAATGTGAGCCGTAGCAAGGAGTACTGCCTTCTGAATCTGGCCAACTACCCAACGAGTGCCTCGAGAGATGCTCGTCGAGGCTCTTGGCCATCAGGCCATTCGCCGTTACAACAATCGGCATAATGATAGCCGAGCTCACATTCCACATGTCGACAACCTCGCGCGCCAAGTCAAGATATTTGATTTGTTTATCTTTCTCAGCTTTCACGAGGTTCACGTCATGAGGGGTGGTAACATTGATTATCACTACGCGGCGCGCTGATCTGTCTATCACCACTATGTCAGGCTTATTAGCGATAATAGTTCTGTCAGTAATGATAGGCAGATCCCAGTACATCGTGGCATGGTCTTTCTCGTGAACTGGGTCGGGCACATACGGTACTTCTGAATCAAAAAGTTTGTTTTTTTAAGCAAGTTGCTGGATAATCCTGGCTACTAGGTTATGACTGTGCAAGTACTCGCCGTTAGCAAGACGAGAACAACCAGAGATAATATGTCTGATCGACTCACCCGGACGGTGGCATGCCCGACACACGCCAACCGTCCCGTCTTTCATAATATGTCTCCGGTATTCGTCAGCATAACTTCGTCCATAATTGCACAGACAAAACCTTCAGTTTCCCCGAAGAGGTCACCGAAACGTAGCCAGAATACGGACGCTAGGAAATCTACATCGGCCCCACAAAGAGCACGGTAGAAGCGTCCGTGAAGCTCCTAGCTTTGCCATAACTTCTTGCGATCTTCCTTAGTGAGTACTACAGGTTTGCGCCAGTTCTCTCTAGCCATGGATAACGGGGTAAGTCCCTTGTCCTCCGCGACCACATCTCGGTGCATACCCGCGTCCATATTCACGAAATATTCTCTAAGAGTCTAAGGGTCTTAGCGTTTAAAAAGCCTCGACCCCCACGTTTCCTCGAGATCTATAAAGTATACAAATTTACTGAGCGAATTTTCCAACTGGGCGTCTTCGACGACTTCAGGAAAGTGCTAGGTCTTTTACTGACTTTTCGTTTTTGTTATAAAAACGTTTGCTGTTTATAGAATGAGTTACTTGTCTTTGGCAGTCTGAATCTGGGAATCAAAATTTTATGCTTACTCCATGTATTGATATTACCCAGCGCGTCTATGATCTCGGGAGGTATCTGTGTCGAATGAGGAAGGAAGAAACGTCTGGGTGTCATCACTGCGAGGATCGCCCGGAGGACACGGTGGAGCATACGGTGCAGGACTGCCCCGCTTGGGCAGAGCACCGCCGTGTCCTCACGACGGCGACAGGCGGAGACCTCTCGCGCCCGGAATTGGTCGAGCCTGTGTTGCGGGGCGAGATGGAGTGGAAAGCAGTCGCCTCCTTCTGCGAAGCAGTTAGGCTCGCGAAGGAGGTGGCACGCCACTTGAGGGAGAGGACGGCGTCCTCCCTCAACCCCAGCCGCAGTGGTAGGCGCCCAGTCAGTACGAGTCTGGCAGTCCCTCCCGCTCTGTCCTGGGTGGGAGGACTTATTTGATGATTTTACAACGTTAAAAAATATATTAATATTACGGAAATCACTTCTAATCTTGAAAAGTCCTTTGTCCTAAAGGTTTTTACGTACATACAGAATAATCTGCAATATGTAAAGTGACGGTAGCGTCAATATTTCTATTTCTTGAAATTTTCCTTTAAATTACTGTGAAATTGTAAATTTGGTTTTTATTACTTAAACTAAATCAAATTCGCGCGTCCCGGCACGCACTTGGTTGGTTGTTTTCTGAGTTCAGTTCAAAAGTTTTGACAATGACTCCGTAAAAAAAAGACGTTCCATCAATAAACGTTTCGTTTGTGTGAAAAACTATAACTGGATATACCTCAACTCAACCGCATCAAAATTGGTTTTAGGAGCCGATTGCGAGTGGGATGGGGTTAAAGGGACGTGTGTGAAAGAGACGCGATGCTTCACCACTTTGGATAAACGAGGCGATTCTCATCCGGTAAGAAATTATTTTACTTAAGGTGCGAAGCCGACTGCAGACAGCAGCGGCTGACGACGCGTGAGACGCCCATGGCAACGGACGTCGCGATGCGATTTCCGGCCAGCGTAGGTGCGGGCATGTGGATGGTGAGTAATGGGTGGCTCGACGTCCGATCATAGACCATGCCCGGTAAACAGAGCGTCGTGTTCTACGCGCGCCTCAAAGATCTGTCAGCACCGGTAGGCTGTCTCATCAGGCAACCGTGACACTGGAACGTTAGGGGCTATTGAAGAATCTGACTGTCTCTTTCCGTCCCGCCCTGGGTCTCATTTGATGATTTTAGCAAGATAAAATAAAGCAGCAGACGACGTGTCACTACGACACTACTGGTTTCCATGTATTTCTATGAAATATCTTCCGCAGCTAGCGACTCGTTGCCCGACTATAGGTCTTACAAAAACGTAAAACTCGTGATAAGATCCCTGAACACTACACACATAACTTAATGACAAATCTTGACATCTGTTGGTGACAAAATTGTAAAATCTATCCTATATAATTAACCTATACTCTGTCTGTCTGTCTTTTCTTCACGCCTAAACTTCTGAACCGATTTGTGTGAAATTTAGTACAGACATAGTTTGGAACTTGAGAAAGGACATAGGATAGTTTTTATTACAAAAAAATAAAATTTATGAAATGCTCTAACGGAGTATAGATAATTCTTTAAATTCTCAATAGATGGCGGTGATCGTGCAATGGTGTCGATCGTTACACGAGTTCGGTTCATGTTATTGTTTTAATTCATCGGAAAAAGTAAATAAATAGTAAAAAGGTATGAAAAAAATAATATCAAAATAATGAAACTTTTAGTACAAAGAAAATGCCCGAACGGAGTTTAGATAAATAATCCGAGTTGTCGCTATGGATTGATAGATGGCGTTGTAATCAAAATTGTATTGTCGGTTGTTTGATAGTTTATGTGGACAGGTCCTGTTTCGTAAATTTTAAATTGTTCCGTTGTATAATTGGTGTTCCTGTGATGCTTATGAGAAACTATATAACTAGATCCACCAAGACTATATAACGGCATACGGTTACAAATAACCTATTTAGGACGGAATGTCATTAAAGCCGTTATTATGACTGGGATGGCAAAAGGCGAAACTTTTCCCCCCGTATTCCGTAACCCCGTATTCCCATCATTCCAATTGATTTGCCGTTCCAATTCAAAAGAGTTCTGTTTCCGCTGTAAACTGTGTTTGCAATGACCATAAATAAAGTCCAAGGGCAAACGCTAAAAGTTGCGGGGGTACATCTTGAAAAATACTGTTTCTCCCATGGACAACTCTACTCTCTCGTTGCGTGCTCAAGAGCCACACCACAAAACCTTTATATTTTTGCAAAGGATGGCAAAACTAAAAACGTGGTAAACAGAAATGTCTTGCTGTTTTTTTTTTTCTTTTTTAATCGTGGTAAAATCATCAAATGAGTCCTCCCACCCAGGGCAGGGCGGGAGGGACTGTCAGACTTGTACTGACTAAAATCCACGGTGTCCTTCACTAGCCCTTTACGTACCGGGGTCACGGTAATCCCTTGGTCCCGCGATCCCGGAATGTCTTGGTGTAAGAAACTTTCATAATCTCTAAAGCCTAAAATAATTGAAAATTTGTCAAGGGAGAAACAGTCTTTTTTCCTTTTGGACTGAAATGTCAAATCAGTAGAATGATGAGAAAATAAGGAAAAATAACATTTTCGCCCCGTTCGATCGGAAAAACGGCTTTAATGGCCTAAATGAGTATAAGTACATTTCTTAAATTCAAACGCAGAGCTCTTTATGTTGATTTTTGAAGAGTTCCCAAGAATATCTAATTTTAAGATATAAAAAATATAATTAAATACTACAAAATTATGGTGCTACAGTCCCAGTCACAAGACATAAAAACTGTGAAAGTACCGTATGCCCGTTCCAAGAAGTAGATCTCTATGGAGAAGAACGGGCAAGAAACTCCATGGACATTATTTTTAGATCGCCAAAATTATTACAAAACCTTTGTTACATCATTCATTTTTAGATGGTAAAACACCACTATGTGGGTAAAACCAAAAATCTGCTGGAAGTCACTATTCCACGCGAACGAAGTCGCGGGCAAAAGCTAGTACTTATAATAAATCTGTAGAGAGGCCAATTCTGTACCTGAAATATATTTAAAAAAAAAAACTACCAAAAGGGTGATTAGGGATCGCTACTGATGCCAAAAAAGCAAACAGTAAATTTTTTGTCTGTCTGTCTGTCTGTATGTTCATTATAGAAACAAAAACTACTTGACGGATTTTAACGTATTTTTGGCACAATTATTCTTCATACTCTTGGGAAGGTTATAGTATACTTTTCATTGCGCTGCAATCAATAGGAGCAGAGTAGTAAAGGGAAATATTGGGAAAACGGGAGAAGTTACTCTATTTTTTAAGCTACCGTCGCGTGTGCAGCCTTAATGGTTAAAGCTACATAGAAATCATGTATATTCCTTGACAGCATATGTCTATCTTTTATCTTTGACTCACAATAACACGTGAATCTCCACGCGGGCTAAGCCGCTGGCAAAAGCTAGTATTAAATACCATTACGGGCTATTTCGTTTTTGGGTGGGTTGGATCCACCACACTCTTGGATTCATCACGAGTTGTTACGTTTTTGTGACGTAAGTAAACGAGAACTTTGACGTTAATTTGATGGATAATATTGGGCCAGGGTCTCTACAGTGACCATCTTGTGGGAGTCCAGCGCCAACAAGTTTTTACTGGGTTCCATTGGTGTGCAGAAGTTCTTGTTCTTTCGGGGTGAGCTCGCTCAAGCAAGATTGAAGCCGAGATGAAACCTATTTTAAAAATTCAAAAGAATATGACATCGTCTATTTATTTTTTGTATCTTTTTCAGGTTTGCTCCACAAAAGGAGATGAGAAAATCGTGTGCTGCACTGACTGTGAACTAATAAATAGTACAAGGTACTGTAATGGATTGATGTGTAAATAAAATAATTTAATCTTTAAACAGGTTAGGTAGGTAACAGATTTTTCACACAAAATACTAGATATATTCCTTTTAATTTAATTTTTTTTAATATCAAACTCGTCTGAGTGACTTGATTCAGCCAGTATTTAAAACAAACAGAATCTATTTAAGGTTTGTTCACAGTACCTATAGTTATACCTATAGGTTTGAGGTGGGTGAGATCTAGGAGTACATTCTAGTGGTCCACCCCGGGCATCGTCAGGGTCCTCTGTTTCATCCACTGCTGAGATTAAACCACCTCCCTTTTGTGTCATGCTCGTCGGAGCTGTGCAAGTCCAAACCACGCGATTTTCCGTATATAGTCCACGTAGCGTCTGCCAATTCTTTATCTATCTCCTCTCGATATACATTCAGTGAGGGTTTTACTCCACCTGCCATCGCCACGTCCAATCCTTGATGTGTAATCGTCGTGTTCATCACAACGATCATCAGATTTTTTTAAATTTTTCAGAAACGTAGTATTCACTCCAAATACTTTTTTTCTATGGAAAGACGGCACTAAAGCGAGAGACAGTAAGTTTCATTCTCTTTTGGCTTATTAATACCGCTTCTATTGCCACTATAAAAAATGTAATAAACATAAATGGTACGGAGCCCGACTTGCACTTGGCCGTTTTATTGATCCCGGTACATGAAATAGACATGTTGATAGTATTAAATAAATTGCAAATCTAATTAGTCCGTCAGCGTGGGTTTTTAAAAATAATGGACACGTATTTTTTATTTTGTTAAATCAACGCAATATGCATTGTACAAACATATAACGCATCAAAATTCGAGAGTGTGGGCTCGTGACGTCATACTCGGTAAAACTTGTACTTGCTTCTGACGTATTGGCAATTTTAAAAGAGTCGTTAATTTTAGTTTACGTAAGAAAATAAAAAATGTGTCAAATATTTTTTGATAATCCAACTGACGGGCTAATTCTATATTTTTAGTTCATACCCTATTAAATGCAATTTTCTCAGCCTTTTACAAAACTATTATTACATTCCAGATTGTCTCGACTACTTGAACATCTTACCGTACGACTGTAGGAGGATGGGAGGCTACTATAGTTTTATCCGCAAAGAATATATAGAGGAAAAGAAATGCCACTCAATAAGCATATCTAGTGTTGGGGGCTCTCCAGCAATAGGAGAAGAACCTGGCATTGAGTATCCCCACCAGGTAAGTCAATCCATGTCCCCGCAAACTATACATACATATCTTCACGTGTCACGGGACTTGGTAACTTTAAAAGTAAATTATTTTCCTTCAAGCTTGTTCCCTCGCCTTATTGTCAATGTTCGACATCTGACTGTGAACATGAACAATCAGCACATCATATTCTATGGGAGTGTATTCTTTGGCAGAACGAACGCAATATTATGTTGGATACTGTTCAGACTACTGGAGTCATTTACTACCCGGACCTTGTGGAAACTCGAACAAATTTCCGTGCGTTCAAGCGTTTTGGCCATACCTATTATTGGAATCAAATATAGCAGCTCACAATTTAGGACCCATTAATATTAGTAGTCATTTTTACCCATGGTGCTAGGCAACTGGGTTTCTCCCAGTTGTAATGTCCTTTTGTGCCTATTGGCCTTGTTTTGTTCTGTCTCTTGCTTGCATGTAGAGAAGTGGAAACATATTTTTCCTACTCCTCCACTATTATTTTCTGATTAATTTTGTTGCAGGATCCAAGACAGGTAAATTCATTCTCCGGGACACGTCGAGCTTCATTGTCTCGGCGCTTTTCTGGTGGTTGCCATTGTTGATTCTGGCTTTCAGGAGTTGCAGTGGTTTGGGAATAGTGTGGTGGGTTTGTCCCACGAAAAAAACAAAAAAAAATACATATTTCATAATCATATTGCACACTCAGTTCAAACACCTAACCTGTCTTATTTGCCTAGGGGTGTGTATCTTGTCCACGATGCTGTAACCTCTTCGAACCCCGGCCTGCACCAACAACTGGAAGTCATCGAATTTTTTTTATTTCACTACATGGCTAATTCAGGATCTGATGATGAAGCCAGAAAGCAAATACTCTAAAAATAAATGATGCTACCATGTATTCCTAATGTAAAGTTGTTGGTTTTTTGTTTTTAATCGTGGTAAAATCATCAAATGTGTCTGATGCGGAGGATGTCAGACTTGTACTGACTAAAATCCACGGTGATCCTTCAATAGTCCTTTATGTTCCAGGGTCACAGTTTCCTGGTGAGACAGTCCCGCGTCCCCGGCAGGCTTTGGCCCTCTAAGGAGGGCCCGTCAGTTAGCTGCTGACAACTCTCTCTCCAACCCGGGCTTGGTCCATGATCGGACGGCGAGTCACCCATTATTCGCCATCCGCATGCCGTGGCCGGAAATCGCCTCACGACATTAGTTGCCGTGGGTGTCTTCCTCTGTGGCTGGGTCGTGTGGTGGACGCTGTCCTCTCCCTCACGCGTCCCACCTTCTCCTTTGTTAGCATGACTGCTTCGCAGAAGGAGGCAACCACTGCCCATGCATAATTCATGATTCGGTTGGCGCAGTGGCTGAAGCGATTGACTGCTGCGCTGTGTCGCTTCTATAGTGTAGTTGTTCCAGGTCTGACTGTGTACAGACGCCAGCAGGTCAACCTTCCCGAATCTGTCAAATTTTACCATTCGAAAATTAACCTTCTTCTATTGTGACAAGATTGAAAATCAATTAAAGAAATTTGACTGTGATTTTGGAAGCTTGATGTGCTGGCGACTGTACATGACTTTATATATTTATTAAAAATACGGGGTCGCGAGACTGTCTCATCAGGTAAGCATAACACTGGAACGTAAAGGGCTATTGGTAGGGAAGGATCACCGTGATTTTTAGTTAGTACAAGACTGACAGTCTCTCCTGTCCCGCCCTGGGTGGGAGGACTCATTTGATGATTTTTCCACTATAAAAAAGGGCCACTGTAGTTGTATCATGTGAAATATGTCACCTTGGTAATACGCAACAAGACTTCGGCGTCGACTTTGAATTTGAGACAATAGACTGATCCTCAGCAATAGTAGCTTCCATCTGTCGTCTCACTCTAGCACCCCGCGGTCAATGTAGTTGTCTGATTTGACCAATCCTGTTCCATTTCCGTTACATTTCCAAAATACTTTCCCATAGAAGCGATAGTAAACACCAAAACAATTGGCTTCCGAAATTGCGGTTTTAAATTGCCCTCAGAAACTTTACTGTGTTTCTGATACAGGCTTTGTTGGGATTCGGTTACGACGTGGATACAGCTAAGTGGGAAGAATCCGGCACCATCATCAGCAATAAGTACATCTTGACCGCGGCTCACATTGGCAGGCTACTATTTCAAGCGTAAGTAATTAAATTTATGTTTTTACCTACGATTCTGCTACTAATATTATTTCAAAAACAGTTAAGTAGGTTGAATTAATAACGGACATGCCGCAATCGTGGTGGTTAGACTCCACTATGAGGAGTTGCTGGAGAGACCATATTGTAATCATCCCTTTAAATATTCGCAGAGGTCCCCTGAAGTATGTCGCGCTAGGAATTAAAAAAATCACAGACGATTCAGTCGCCTGGCAAACACAAAAAGTGAAGAGGTTCATCCGACACCCGGACTACAAGCAATTCAGTTTGTACAATGATATCGCACTGATTGAAACTGAGGATACGTAAGTACAGAAATAGCAGTTCATCTATTTATAAGCCCTTGTAGGGCAAGTTAAGCTACTTTTTACTACAGGTCGCGGGAATGACTTCAGAAGTTATCGCGACCGCGGCCTAAAGGTACAGCGTCCATGTCGATTTGACCTAGCGTTACGTTTGGTCCGGGCGGTTCGGAAAGTACTATTTAAGCCTTCTACTCCAAAACAGCCATTGTCTAGTTTTCACTAACACCATGCGCGTAGAAAATTAGCTGCAGCACGTCGCGTGCGCCCGTTCAACGCAATAACCATGCCTTGCCCAGTTGTAATTTGTTAAGTTTATCGCCCTCAAAAGACGTGTGTAATGTGTGCACGACGTTTGATTGTGAAGAATGTGGTCACACGGGGTTAAATGTATCGACTGATTCAACGTAGCCCAAAAAAAGCTTTTACAGCGAAAACATTCAGTTGATACTTCGTTTATTCTCAGAATAGTGTTTGTTTGTAACATCCGACTCACAACTATTGTTAGCGCCCAAGGTGGGTCGTAGCCCAAACTGTTGGTGGCGCCCAACGTGGGTCGGAATCCCACGTTCAATGACAATATAGCCACTTGACTGCTCATACGGGCGACTCAGGCTCACGACACATCAATGGAATAGCACTTATATGAGATCCCGATACGAATGACTGTTTTAGTACTGACCAGTTGTTGGATCTGTGCACATTCCTTAGTTTTGGAACCTAAAAAACATTTATCGAATAAAACCGAAGCAAAAATGAGTACCTGTTCAATTAAATGGTGCGGGAAATCATATAAAACATCTAGTTATAAAAAAGATGGTATAAGTTTTCATCGGTAAGTAAAATATGTTTATATTTATTTACATTATTGGTAATTAGAGGGCTCAAGCTAAACTGGTTGGTTACGAAAAAGGATTACGCGTTGATGTCTTTTGGGATACCGCGTTGATGTCTTTTGAAAAGTCCTTTACTTTCACTAGAATATTAGATAAGTCTATCTCTTTCTATCCATAAGTACTTTGTGCTGTGTGCTGAAGTGATGTGACAACTTAAAACATTGTTGATAAATTATTTAATCGATAATTTCTAATGGTAAATAAAAAATAATGTTATTTTTCACGTTTACATTTTAGATTTCCAAATATTCCGGAAGTTAAAGAAAAGTGGATTAATGCCAGTAAATCTAAATTTGATTTAAAAGAGTGTCCATGGAGTTTCTTGCACGTTTTTCTCCATAGAGACCTACGCTTTGGAACGTGCAAATTAGCTTCAAATTTTGACAGTTCAAAAGTGCCTGTAAATGGTCTATTTGAAATAAATAATTTTGGGTTTGAGTTGCCTAAATTTAAAAAAAATGTTTTTATATTTGTTTTTAGAAATGTAGTAAATAAGTAAGAATAACAAATAAAGGATATTATTTTTCGTTTAATTTTCATTTATTTCTCTACATACAAATCAACATTGAAAAAAGCAAAAGAAGACTTAATTGCCATCGATTTTATCGATATCGATATTATTGTTGCTGGATTTACTTGTTATCACTATTCTTACTGACATTGTTGCATCAACCAATCACAACTACCGCGGGCCGAGGAACGGGGGAAGGCGCAATCCCCCGGTCCCCGGCCCGCGCTGGTGAATCGTGTGCCTAGGCGAAATCGCTCTATGAGCTCTCAAGTGGTTTTAATTCTCTTTGCCCACGTTAGATGAGGTCAGTCTGATGAGTAACCAAAGTAAAGCAAAATTTATCGAGGTCCATCTCTAGATGACTCTGACCAAAAACCATATTCGGTTTCAAGACACTTATTTAAAAAAATAAAAATGTATCCCACTGCTTAGTAAAAGCAGTCCCCTCTCCCCTTTTAAAACTCCCTGCCTTCTTTTGAAGCTCTTTGTGCGACAATTCTGACAATTTCTGAAGCCTTATCACAAGGTTTCTGTATTTAAGTAAACGGCGTACTTGAAGTATTTACTGTGTTAATTGAATGGAACAATAAAAAGGCGCATCTAGTGTACGACTTCAAAACAATTTTCTTCCTACAAATTAGCGTCAAAGTTCTAGTTTACGTTACAAAAACAAAAAAAAGTCATGATAGGGTTTTTGGGTTGCACCACCTTCATTATCGTCATTAATGAACGCCATTTCACTCGCTCACTGGGTTTTAATTTCATCTGAATTCCAGGATTACTTTCGACATAAACGTTTTACCAGCTTGCCTTCCCTTTGAAGTAACTGATGATGAGAAGGCTATATACACGACTTGGGTCCAATGGGAATCAGCATATACAGCTGATGCTGGCGTTCGAGCCCAAACGGTAAGTCATCAATATCACTCTCAGAAGTATGAGAGCGGGGGTTCGTACTTTCAATTTTCGAGGAAGATTCTCTGACCAATGTGATTACTATGGTTATTTTACCATTATGCATTTTTTTTTGACTTATCAATTATATTTTAAAATATTTTTACAAAAAAGCAATGAAAACCATTTTAAATATAAAAAATAGCAGTCCACCAGCATCGGGATCAGGGTCCGGGCTGCCGGTGGTCAGGGCTCCTGAGAGAGGAACCTCCTAACAATACGCGCCGTGTCCAGAAGTACTGTCTTCTGAATCAGGCGCCTGATCCAGCTGCCAAGCGAGAGCCTCCTCAGATGTTGTTCGAGGCTCTTGGCAATTAAGCCATTGGCAGACACGACTATCGGCACAATGACTGCCGTATTCACATCCACACATGTCAACAACCTCGCGAGCCTTTTTGTGCCTTATTATGGTTATTATTATTAATAACCAGTAATTATTAATACATTATTACATTTTCCAAATGTAAGGTGTAATTATTAATAATACCCGTTAAAAGTAAATAATTCATTACATTTACCTTCAATTTTGGTAATCATTAATCATTTTAAATTAATCAAACTTACCGTAACGTTGTGAAAATTTAGTAAGATCTCATATAGTGATAGGTAGACAAAATATAACCAAATATAAATAACGATGACTCGTTTAACTAGAGTCTGGAAAAAGTGACTGGCAGATATAGGTTGAAAAAAAATTAAATTATTAAAATGAAGATTTTCATTCACATTTTTCAGGTACATGTAGATAAATTCTCGGAAGATGAGTGTAAGGCTGCTTATAGTTCATATAAAATGCAATTTAGTGATGGAATAGACTTTGACAAACAAATGTGCTATGGAACCAAGGAGCAAACTCGAATAGCTTGTAAGGTAAAATCCTCCTTTAATAATTTATGGTGATTCTCACGATAATACTTATCTGCATGAGCGAAAGCGGCGAAGCAGATTTTTTGGCGATGGCGGCGTGCCGCACCGTTATCCAGTACACTGCGCGTATATTCGGTGCATCAGCAACCTCTAGCAGTCCACTACTGGACATACACAGGTCTCCCAAGGAGAGCTACAGCGCACTATCTCCTGCCTATTTCATTCAACCAGTGCCAGATATTTTTTTCAGTTCATCGGTCCGTCTTGCCGGAGGGCGACTAACACTAATTAGCAACGCGCCATCAATTCTAATGCTTGAAACAACTTTAAAGTAAATAAATACTCCACCTCTCGCCAGTTCTGCGACATTTGGTCACCAAAAATTATACCATTTTGGTCATCAAATGAGTCCTCCCACCCAGGGCAGAGCGGGAGGGACTGTCAGACTCATACTGACTAAAATCCACGGTGTCCTTCAATAGCCCTATACGTTCCGGGGTCACGGTAATTCGTGAAACCCGCGACCCCGGCAGGTTTTGGCCCTCTAGAGGGGGCCCCCGTCATTTTGCTGACACACTATTTGAGGCGCGCGTGGAACACAACGCGCCGTCGACCCGGGCATGGTCCATGGTTGGACAGAGAGTTGCCCATTACTCGCTTTCCGCATGCCCACTCGCTGCCCGCATGGCCGTGGATCTTCTCCTAAAGAAGTTTTCCACCCTAAGGACAGACCGGAGGGGATCTGTCAGACCCGTACTGACTAAAATCAGCCTGGTGTTCTCGCGTATACTTATTACAGGGAACAGCTGGATATTATGTGACTTCCACTGCCCTGGGCTTGTTAGGGCCCGCTTGACGTTTGAATCCCGTTCTGAGAGCCAGAGGAGGGGGAGTAGGACTTCTTCTTTTATATCTATGAGAGGTGCGTGGTACACTACGCATCGTCGCACCGACTCGGGTCCAGTTTGAAGGGCTCTCCTCTGGATCTAACTCTCTCTGCCTACCCGTTATAGAACAAAGACAAAATTTTGTATATCTTTTTCCAGGGTAATTCTGGAGAACCACTACTGATGTCGTCTCTATACGAAGGATGTATCCACATGGTCATTGGAGTGATGTCGTTCGGCAGGTCACAATGTGGAAGTAAACGTAACTTCCCTGATGTTTACACTAAGGTGGCGTATTATAAACCCTGGATTGAGAGCGTGGTGTGGCCATAAGAGTTGTGCGACTACGAATTGGGTGTTTGATTAAGGGACTGGTCGAAATGAGGTGGACATCGCACGAGATGCACTCATCTACTGTTGTTTTTTTTTTTAAATAAATCAAATTAAAATTAAATAGTTTACTTCTTACCATTCATAGCAATAAGAGGTATATATTATTAAGTAACTTAATTTTAAGCGAGTAATATCATCATACAGTCATTTACTTATACTTTATTTGGTAGTAAAGAAAGGTTAGGTTAGGTTAGGCCTGTATCTCGGAAGATAGTACTCAACTGACAATTTCTTGATTTTATAACCTAAAATTAAAAAAAAAACAAACAATGTTTGCTGCTGCATTTTCTTTATTTTATCGTTATGAAAATGATAGATAGATAGATAGAATACACTTTATTATGCACACCATATAAATTATTGGTACAGAGTATATCTTACACATGAATATAGTATATCTAGTATGCGTATATTATCGTAAAATGAATTAGTGAATAAATGAAATTAAGTGTTTGTGTGTGCATACACTCAGTGTGTGCACGTGTGTGTTTAATTATGTTTGTTAACAAAACATTTTCATTATTTAGGTAGTCCATGAACGTTATCAAATTATACCGATATAATGTTTCTTTTCTCGCACAAATAGCTAAAAGAATACAGCCATTTCTGAGCAAAGTACTCCATTACTGTTCACTCGTGCGTTCAGGAGCACATACATAGCAGTGCGAAAGGATGACCTAGAAAATAATGTACTTTTATAAACCAGTCTAGCAGAAAACCAGCAAAATGCTGAAACCTCAATCTGTATATCATACAAACGAGGGTATAATCACAAGTAATTGCTTTATTACCCGACTGTATCAGAAGGAAGGTATTAGGACATTCCGTCTTACTACAAAAAAGATCATTGTAGACTGTTACTGTCTAGAAAGTATAACTGCAAAACGACCCTTCTATCAACGTCAAATACCGTTTTGAAAATGACAGTTTTTTTTTGTAGCGTAGCCCTACACTTGGAATTTATCCTGGGTCGTGAGTGCGTTTACAAACTTATAAACTCACATACACAAACGCCCAGACCCGGAACAGCTACTTGTAGATCATACCAATATTTGCTCCGTGCGGGAATCGAATCCGCGACACGCAGCGTAGCAATCCAATCGCTCAGCCACTGCGCTAAGCGTGCCGTAAATTTTTGTGGCAGGACGAATTTATTCTTACTAATAACTCTATTCACTGGATTCAAATACGTTTTAGGCCGTATTATGGCGTCTTAAAACCAGGCTTATTCCAGTGAGTGAACGAGGTGGCGCTAGACGACTTGTATAGCTTTGTCTCTTTCACTCACTGGAACAAACCTGGTGTTAAGACGTTATAATACGGCCGCTAGGCTCGCTCTTTGTCGATTCACATGGGTCATATTGAGTAACACAGAAGAAGAAAAAGTTAAACTGAATATTTTTCTTTGGTTCTTGAGTTTCTCACGATTTATTTGTTTTCTATCCCTAAACTTACACAAGTACAAACACAAGCGCTCGTAGATTTATCAAGATCCCTGTTAAATTTGTTCTGATTCATTACCTATTTACGAATCCATTATGACTGGCCTGTTGGTCTTGTGGTTAGTGACCCTGACTGCTATGCCGGAGGTCGTGGGTTCGATTCCCACCCAGGACAAATGTTTGTGTGATGAGCACGATCATTTGTTCTGTGTCTGGGTGTTATTTATCTATAATATGTATGTATTTAGAAATATATAAGTATGTTTATCAGTTATCTAGTACCCATAACACAAGCTCTGCTTAGCTTGGGACTAGATGGCGTTGTGTGATAGTTGTGGAATATTTATTTATTTTATTTATTTATTTATTATTTTTTGTAGTGAGCTGATCATCTGATAAAGGAGAAACTAAAAGACAGTCGTATTGATTGTGACTCGTAAATCAATAAGGGATAGAAAACTTTTATCCGTCACAATAATGGTTTGTACAGATCACAAAAACCTCACATAATGGTGCAGATATCTTGGATTAAGAAGGTTGAAGAAGGTTGAAAAAAATACGTTTTATATTCAGCTTTAGTATTCAGTTACATTAACGATGACATCTCTCACTACACACACAGCTGTCACTGATGTTGAATAACATGCCATAAAAAAATTTCACGGAATGTGTTTACAACAATAAAACACGGCGTTACTGTGACACATTCATTAAAAAAAAAACATTCCGTTTATCACGCGCTTAGCAGATATTGCACGTATTTTTCACAAATAGACAGAAAGGCACACACATAAATAAGCAGAGAATACCTCTACGCAGATGTGACTCGCTTCCTGCACAGCTCTAGAGAGACTTTTATATGAGTAATATATGAATAAGCAGCGATTGCCTTATGTAGCTCAACCTAGTGGATGTGTGTTTTATGTGATAGTGTTGCCGCTATAAACTTTATGTAGTGCATCAGTAGTAGTCACTTCATCTCCCGAGAGAAGTGGGTCATTGTGTTATAAGCCGATAAGAAGTACAGCTTACTAATTACTAAGAAGCCATTACTGCTGCCTGGATCGTTGACAAGTTATTTATGTGATTATGAAGATACTACGGGTACTTCCGAATAAAGTTTACGTAAAACAAAGACATACGATAACATTTTCTTGTATAATTATTTTTTTCGTGTGAGATGCGACGGTGAGTAATGGGTGACTCGCTGTCCGGTCATGGACCATGCCTGGGTCGACGGCGTGTCGTGTTCCATGCACCCGCCAAAGCCTGCCGGGGTCGCGGGTCTCTCTCATCCGGAAACCGTGACTCTGGAACATTCAAAATCAAAATCAAATATTTTTATTTCACATAGGCCCATCAGGGCACTTATAAAACGTCGACAACAGGTGCTCGGTTCGGGTTGGTCGTTTTCATGGAAAAGAACCGGCAAGAACCTCCATGGTTACTCTTTTAAAATATGTTTTAACAATCCGATTGTTACAATTTTGAATACTCTAATATGTGAGAAAAGCGTAAAGGGCTATAGAAGGATCACCGTGGATTTTAGTCAGTACAAGTCTGACAGTATGGGTGGGAGGACTCATTTGTTGATTTTACTACGATACAAAAGGACTTGACTACGCAATCAAACATCTACGTGAGTGGTGAAGTTATTTTACAAAAATATCATTAATCCTCGAAAAAAAGAACAAAACGTTTTTCTCGTAAAAAGTTTTTTTCTGAGTTTTACCTTAAAAAAACACTTGGGAGGAAGCTTACGCAAAATCACAAAATTACCATAATCGGAGCAATAGGCCGTGTTGACAGGCTCGAGGGAGGTCTTCGTAAAAAAGTTGTTCAATGACCCATTTTTAAAACAAGAAAATTAATTGCTATAAAAACATTTAAGATTCTGTACCGGCGCGGCTATTAAATTGAAAAAAACAAAAATGACTTACTGTGAAAGATTAGAAAGAATCCTATTCAGTAATTTGAACAAATTCATCATTTGGGATTTACTTGTTCGTAGCTAGCTTAGCTTTGTAGTAGTTTGTAGCAGCTAAATAAGCCTAAGATAAATAGTATAGTTTTAAAAATGCTATGTACGTGAAGGCAAGACTTTTGTCATCGTATGAATGTACGAGATGTTCGTATTTTCGAAAGACTTATATCAAGTACACGTCATAATAATATCTACATCTCCTGATGGTCGTTGCCTCCACTCTTCAAGTGCAGAGAAAGTTCGTAAATCACGGTTAATATACAGTCTAAAGTATTACGCGACACGTCAACTGAAGCGCGGTATTCTTGTATTACATGAACACTGATCGCAGGAATTCCTCGAACTTGTTCTACAATTATCAAAATGGTATGAAAATATGAATTGACGGCATTTTTTTTCAATTTGAACGTAACCTATCTTAACGCAGTGGTTTCATGTAAAATATATCAGTATTTTATTCAGCTGTATCTGATTCGACTGGAAGCCGACCCCAAAATAGTTGGGAAAAGGTTAGGCTAACCAATCGTTAATTTATACATATAATACTACACTTAATGATTTCAACGAATAGGCACTTATTAGTCGAACCTTTTGTTATTATTAATTAAACATATAAAACATTCCAATCCGGAAGTGGATTTGGAATCCGTTTGTTTCTGCAATTGAATTGACTATTTGCTAGTTGACTAGTTGTTAGACCAGTTGTTAGTTCAAAGCCAATATTTTTTTCATCAAAACCTTTGTGCCCTGCCCTGGGTGGAAGGTCTCATTTGATGCTTTTACCACGCAAAAAAAAGGTGTTACCGTGCTCAGGACTGGGAAGGTAAAATAAAGCAGTCACTGACTACGATGCTGATGCTTAGTTACCTGGCTTATTCACAATTATCACCGAATGCAATTAGCAGGTGCGACCCAGACCCCGGAAGTCGTTCACTAAATGAATCAAATCTGAACATGGCGTGCTTCCGTGGCGATTCAATTGATACAATTTTCACAGCTCACTAGCGATGAAAAGCACAATCCATATCACTAAAGATTTTAGATCAGTCGAGTGTGAGCACACACACTAGGGCTGCCCGACGGAGTCAGTCTTTTTTTTTTCTTTGTAAAATCATCAAATGAGTCCTCCCACCCAGGGCAGGGCGGGAGGGACTGTCAGACTTGTACTGACTAAAATCCACGGTGTCCTTCACTAGCTCTTTACGTACCGGGGCCACGGTAATTCGTAAGTCCCGCGACCTCGGCAGGCTTTGGCCCTCTACAGGCCCCGTCACTATGCTGACACGGAATCAGTCTTCAACAAGTTTTTCAAGATAAATGTTTCGTTGTTTCTATGGTGTTAATGAGATTGAGACATATTCCATGAAAAGCAATATACAGATCCAATAAGCTCAAGGAGCACTTTGTTTTTATTGTGAAGTTAAAACATTTCAACAGAATACCCACCTAAAAGTGCTTCTGTATTTTTTGTTACTCGTATCGATTTGAACATTCTGTGTCAAGCGTTTGCCAAGTCAATAAAAATCCTTTTAATACATATTACATTGTATTTTGTTTTACCTACCCCTATATTTAGCTCGTGAAAACGTTAACGTAAAAAGAATATGAAATATCAAACAATTTCAGAAACAATGTTAGTTCTGGGAATTCCTCTATCCATGTCTTTGTTTGAAACATCGTTACAAATTACGAGTACTTAAGATCGTATAAAATATTCATTTGATGATTAAACTACCCTGAAAAAAGTGTATTTAAAATGACATATTATGATAAGCCTTTTTAATTTAATGTAAAACTTTATACTTGCAACTGTCCATTGAAAATAGATTGGTAACACCAAAACTTTAACAGCGCGGCGTAGCGATCGTAGCGGTGACGTCATCAACTCCGCTACGCCGTAGCATACCGTGGTGTGGATATTTGAATACAACTACAACTATTTTTGCATTTAAAATTTTAAAAAGACTTTTACGTCTAAGGTGCCATGATATTGTATTTAGTAATCTTAGCACAAGGGTTGTACGAGTATGTAAACCCATGTTTTAACAGACGAAAGTTTCCGCAACGTGTCTGGTGTGAACAGAAACTTAATTGTTTTATTCAACTGTAACCATTAATTTTTTCATTTTTTCGAGGACAAAAAGTACTTTGATCGTTTGTAATCATCAGCAAACTGTTTTGAGGTATTGAGAGAAAAGTTGTTGTGTTTCAATCTAACTTGAGATTCTTTAACTACTTAATAATATCATGTAACGTTCCTTTTCTGCTTTAATTTTACTTAAAAAAAAAACACAATGTCGATATTAGTGCAAGTCCCATGACAACGTAACAAATTAATGTAATAAATTACGGGGAAGCAATATCTTTGTAAGATAATTTCCCATTTTTACGAAATCTTTGACAAATTATGTCATATTAAATTCTGCTCCTTAGTAAGTCTTCTAAAGAAAACTGTTTTATTTTTGCTTATAGAGGCCAACGGATGCGAAGCAGTTAATTTTTGTAGAAGTATTAATTTGGCCGAGGGGTTATGGGTATGTTATGTGTGGTAATACCGGACTCAGATAGGGCTTTTTTTGTTTTTAAGGGGTAAAATCTTCAAACGAGTCCTCCCACCCAGGGCAGAGCGGGTGGGACTGTCAGACTCGTACTGACTAAAATTCACGGTGACCTTCAATAGCCCTTAACGTACCGGGGTCACGGTAAAGCATAAGTCCCGTGACCCCGACAGGCTTTGGCCCTCTACAGGCCCCGTCACTATGCTGACACTCCGCCTGAGATAGGGCTTAGAAGAAAATAAGTAAAAGGAAGCGTTATCTTAACAAATTAAAATAATTTTACCCCGATTCAACGATCCAATACTGAATCCTCAGCTACTGCCATTTGTGATCGGAAACTAATCAGGTCTGAAAACTGTTGCAAATAGTCCAAGAACGAAATGAAACGTCAACTGTAACCAAGAGTACAGAAAATGTGAATGAAAGAGGTTCTAGTTATTTAAGTTCGAACATCCGGCACAGAGTACTCCGGGGGGCGCCGATGTTGAGGGAAATGGAGGGAAATTGGAAGCCTGCGGTGACCTCAAGCTTTAATTTTTTGCGATATATTTATTGAATGTGGACATTTTTTGAGTTCTCATATTATAATCGATTCATTTGCAGTGGAGCAAATTGAAGCACGAGTAATTATAAAGAATTATTACTCTACGATTAATTTTAAATATACAAAATGACAGTATACTAATGAAGAACTAATGGAGAAAAATCTTTTCCACGTTAAAAAATATGAAAGGAAAATGGCTGAGCAACTTCAATTGCATTGAAATTACGTCATACACTTTGTTCATTACCCGACTTCACTCTTCTCGCTCACGTACCTGACTTTTCCCGTGATTCCTCATATTTTATGAATAACATGAGAGATACGCTGAATGAGATGAGGGATCAATGGTATAAAAACATTAATACAATTATGTTACGTAAAACTACAGGCACATTAATTAAAAAGTTCTTAAAATGTTTGCAAATGAAGTAGCGACCGATCGCGGCTCTAAAATAAACAGGTCTTGAAACTTGGCAGTGAAATTAGAATATTATTATGTAGGTAATTGTAAAATCTTACACAAATGTCGAGAAGAAGACGTAAATGTGGAGTAAATGATGTGAGGTGTAGTGCTATTGAACCACCAACGAACCAGTCAGTGACTGCAACAGACTAAGTTACTGTGGTCATGATGGCATTTGTGACTTGGTGCTTACTATTTATCATCAAACTATGAATTGTTCTCTGAAAGTAACTAGCAAATACGATAAATTACCAAACATTTTCAATTTATAACATTGAATTAAATCTAATAATAAGCCACAAGACGTCGAAGTTTGTTAACAACATGGAAAATACTCACTTTAATTACAAATACTCGTTGATTTTGTGTGAGTTGAACCTCGTCTTCTACGTTCTAACTAACTTCAACGTTAAAAAACAATTCCACTATTTTAGGTGTTCAAGAACTCTAGTTATCGAAACTATCACAAAGTATACCCGTTAATCAATAACAAAAACTTTCGTTGTACGAAATTCATCGAATAAACTTTATTGTGCACTTCGCAACGGCATCACGCTGTAGATCTGCATAAAATTCTTGAAACAATGCTTCGCTCACAAATACAGTGAGATTACAAACAGGCCCAGTAACAGGATTTATTTAAGGAGCATAATTGACAAACACGTTCTTTGTTTTAACAGTTTAAGTGGTCGAGCACGATGCAGCTGTTGTTGATGTTGGTCGTTCATTATGAAAACGCTGAGGAAACATCAAGTTTCAGCGCTAAACAAAATCGTTTTACCTGCTCGCTGTCACAACTTCCTTTTTTATTAAACGCAAGTTTTTGAAACAACTTGCAACGGGATGACATCATATCATCACGTTTCATCAAATATTAAGGATTCGTTTACAGCTAAAGCTGAGAAATCCGGTCGAAATGTCGGTCTTCGCGTGGATGGTTTATTTCTCCATTTTGAGTAACTCTGACAATGACATCTTATAAATATCTATTGGACCCAAATACGGCTAAGCCTATAATAATTAAGGAGATTCGCGGTTCTACCGAACAATGTCTATGAATAAAACTGAAAAATAAGATTTTTTTTCTACGTATTTTTCCAGGATAAAAAGTATTATTGTAGTTTTCACGTGATGCCTGCATATAAAGACAGACAGACAGACAAAAATTTTTTTAATCACATATTTGGGTTTGGTATCAATCCAGAAACGCCCCCCGCTATTTATTTTTTCAAAATTTTTCAATGTACAGAATTGACTCTTCTACAGATTTATTATATGTATAGATTTAACTTGAATACCTAAAAGGTTTAAATATACAAACTTTAACTTACATAAACATTTTGGAAACATTGTCCTTCGAAGATGAATTTGACAAGTCTAAAGCAGTGTGGCAAATAATCAAATTATCACAAAAACAATAACCCGCCTGAAAAAATAAATCGGATAAAATGTAATAACCAAATTATAATTGACCCTGATTCTATAGCAGAAACATTCATTCAACAACTTTTTTATTGATGACATTGCAAAACTATCAGATAATACAATAAATTACGCTAAGATTTTAACTTGTAATAAACCAAACTCCTGTTTTCTAACACCAATTACCCTTTACGATATTATCAAAATAATCATGACATTAAAAAATACTAACAGTACAGGCTGTGATGGAATTTCCACAAAAATAATAAAACGTGTAGTATACGAAATTGCTCCTATCATCGCCTACATAGTAAATCAGTGTCTCGAAGAAGGAATTTTCCCGACATGTATGAAGACTACTGTAGTTACACCAATATTCAAAAAAGACAACAAAGAGGATGTTCGATGTTATAGACCCATCGCTCTTATTCCAATAATGGCAAAGATATTTGAAAGGGTTCTATATAATAATTTTAGTGAATATTTCGAAAAAAAAAAATTATCGATAATAATAAGCTGGATTCAGAAAAGGTAAATCGGTTAATACAGCAATGCATCAGTTTTTACATAAAATTATAACGGAACTTGATAAAAAAAATCAGGTTACAGCATTATACATGGACATGACTAAAGCCTTCGATTGCGTTGACCACGGACTACTGCTACATAAATTAGAAATATACGAGTTCGTGGAAAAGCACTAGAAAAAATCAAGTCTTATCTTTGTAATAGAATTCAGTTCACTGAAATAACACAATTATGTCCTTTCACAAAAACGGAAACTAAACACACGTCAAGCCCAAGATTTATTAAATATGGTGTACCTCAAGGGTCTATACTGGGACCACTGCTATTCCTCATTTATATAAATGACTTGCCAAGCGCTATTCGTCACCCTATGGTTTTATTTGCAGATGATAGTACGGCTCTATTCACAAATAACAAAAATAAAAATCATGAATTAGAAATAAATGACTCCCTATCTAAATTAATAAACTGGCTTACAAAAAATAACTTGAAAATAAATCTTACAAAAACTCATTACATGAATTTCAAAAATAAAAATGCAAAACAAATTCCACTATCCATTAAGTTTAAAAATGCTAATGTATCTGAGGTCACCAGTACAAAATTTCTAGGTATCCATATAGATTCTAATATGTCATGGAAAACACATATAATTACTGTATGTAGAAAATTAAACCAGTACTCTTAAGCTCTCTATATACTCAAAAAAGTCTACTCATTTCATAAACCTCAAGATATTAACCCTCCCTGCTCTTTATATCTACGAAGCCTCAATACTTGTAAGATCAAACATCAGTAGCTATGACACATTAATAAGCAGTAGACTTAAAAATACACTACGCAATAAAGCATCCCGCACTACAGTGTATAGCAATAGTATTTTTTGTATGGGCATAAAAATATATAATAAGTTACCTCTAGACATTAAGAACATTAATTCAATTGCTATTTTTAAAAGGAAGCTAAAAGACTTTCTTATAAAAAAGGCTTATTACTCGATAAGTGAATTCCTAGAAGAACACTAATTTTATTGTTTCAACCTTAATTTTGACTTTCACTATCTATTTAATTCTATTTTAATACCTTAATATTTAATGAAATACTTGTAATTAACCTAACATAATTAATATTATAAAATTAAAATTGTTTTTTTGTTTAGCGTAATGTTGCTTGTATTCTAGTATATATAAAAAAAAACTGTGTAAATTGCAATGCCTAAACAGGCAACTAAGTTCTAAGAACCTACTTAATATTAACACCTACAAACTTTGTATACCTACACTTAGTTCGCAATAAAGATATTTGAATTTGAAAATTTGAATTTGAATTATCTAGTAGAATATAAAAGTACTAAGTTTATGTTTTCACATATTTCCGTTTTCAGTTGTTAAAGACGTTGAATACGTGCCTCGAAAATAACTCCGTGTTCAATAATTTGGGTATTCAGCGTTCTACTGTGGTTCAAAACAAGACAACTACCACTCATATTTGTACTGCAGCACAAGTTTCTTGGGAGCAGCACTTAATCTACAACGCATAATGTACACCGTCGCCTGAAGGCTTTGGTTCGAGCTCCTCTAGAACATTCTCGTCTCATTCCATAACTCCTTGTGCCTGAAGATGCAGGCTCTAAACGTTTGCGTGATATCTAGAAATTACCATTCCGCGTGAAACTTTAGTTCTAATGGTATTCACGAATTACTGTGACCCCGGTACGTAAAGGGCTATTGAAGGACACCGTGGATTTTAGTCAGTACGAGTTTGACAGTCCCTCCCGCTCTGCCCTGGGTGGGAGGACTCATGTGATAATTTTAAGCCATCATAGCGTCATATTGCTAGATAACTACCAATCCACGATCTTAATAACCTGCTTAACTATATAAACGATCCTAGCGATATGTCAAATGAATGACACAACTTATCACATTAATAGGTATACTATAACCAGCTAACGACAGTTAACATTAATCTCCACTCATGCCCGGGTCGACGGCGCGTTGTGTTCCACGCGAACCTCAAAGAGTGTCAGCATAGTGACGGGGCCTGTAGAGGGCCAAAGCCTGCCGGGGTCGATGGACCAACGGATTACCGTGACCCCGGTACGTAAAGGGCTATTGAAGGACACCGTGGATTTTAGTCAGTACAAGTCTGACAGTCCCTCCCGCCTTGCCCTGGGTGGGAGGACTCATTTGATGATTTTACCACGATAAAAAAAAGTATCTAATGTCAGGATTCGGATGCATTCTTGTTTTGTGGTACATTAATTTGTGGCTAATACTGAATCTCTCGGCTCACTATTGTACAATACAGTACAAAGTTGGAGAGAATTTGAACACTGCTGTCCCAAAGGGATGTATGCATTTACAATGTGTAGTATTCTCAAATTTACTACTGTGTAAGCTGAAGTTATTTTGTTAATGTGTAACACTCTACACAAAGCCTCTTTTCAGGGAAATATGTTTAATTACTTTTTTGGAGAGATGTTTCAGAGTGTTTCATACTATAAATTTAACAAACAAAACATAAGGCCGCAGTCTAAGTAAAAGGCACTAACATTTTCATAAACAATACCTATAGTACCCATGTAATCGAGTTTTTTGCTACAAGCAACGATACCGTGGATTTTAGTTAGTACAAGTCGGACTTTCCCTCCCACTCTGCCCTGGATGGGAGGACTTATTTGACGATTTTACCATGTTAAAAAAAGTCTGTATACTCGTAACTTATTATTAAGATGATAAATTATATAAAAACCCTTTGGGTGGCTTCTTTACAAATATTTTTGAGTTTAATGTAACTTTTCAGAAGTGATCAATCTATCTACTGTTTTGACAAGCTTCTTGTCAAAACACTAGGTAGATTGTTACAGATTCTTACAGAAAGTCCGTAACAGTTCATTAAACACGGCCAGGTTACAGAAGACTGACCTTACTTACTTATTCATGACATATTACGTAAGTCTATCTAGACCGTTGTTAACCTTTGTGGGCTCACGAGAAAATGTTCAAAAGAAATTAGTACTCGGCGAGTCGGGAAAATGGAAGCGTCCTAACATCTTTTGTGTGTCGAGGTCAAATGGCTTCGAGTAACCACGTAGTTTCAATTACTAAACTTGGAAAAGAAAAATTGTTACGACTACAACCCTTTCTAAAACTACTGACGTGTTCCTACTAAATCACACTTAGCTATAACACCGTGTCTAACACGTAATCTGGAAACTGCTCGAATCAAGCAGTCTCCGTGGTGTGATTATTTAGTGATTTGGTGTACTCTAGTTAATAATAATCGATACGTACCGTAATACGTATTGCAGATGTGAAGGTTTTATTGTGTGAACAAACCTTAAATAGATTCTAGCTGTTTTTTTAAATACTGGCTGAATCAAGTCGCTCGACGAGTTCGAAATTTAAAAAAAAAGTAGATTGTCTAGAATTTTCTGTGTGAAAAAAACAGTTCTGAAATGGTTCTCGCGTTCTTTGAATAAATTTTCACTATAAGAAAATTATTTTAATTAATAGACCGATCCCTTATACTACCGACTAATGCATTATTATTTGCTGCTGTTAACTTCAATAATTCTCAATGAATGCAAACGTCTGGCGTTTTCTGTCTTCTGAAAAGCTTTATTTTAACTTTCGTGTAACGTGCTTCTCTTATTAAATTTATTTTGGGAATATTTTGGATCCAAGTAAACACAAACAATATATTCATGCATATTATGTCTAAATCTAGCTAATCTAATCTCCTGTAACACTCTGGTTCAAATCAAATGAGGCACACTCTAATGTGGTAGCTAAATCAGGCTAATGTGATAGACAATAATTATAATCTAAATTGGAATTGGATTGCCAATGTTTGTAGGTAACCGAGTTAATTCAAATTAGATTATATTCATTACGATTCCAATCACGACCAGAGCATGATAGTAAGCTGATTGACTGCTGAATAAATAATACGAGAATTGGCTATTTGACAGAAAATTTCTAATTAGTCCGTCACTTAGATTATCAAAAAATATTCGACCCGTATTTTTTCTTTTGTTTCGTAAACCAAAATTGACGGAGATATGACGCTTTCAAAATTGACAATACGTCCCAATTTAGTACAATTTTTATTGAATTCTGACGTCACGAGCCCCCACTCTCGAGTTTTGATGCGTTATATTTTGGTAAATATTTATTGATTTTACATAACAAAAAATACGTGTCCGTTATTTTTTTAAACTCAAAATGACGGACTAATTATATTTGTAATTTATAGCTACTGTCAAATAGCCAATTGTATTGATCTCAAAAACATATAACTGTAACGAACTTTTATCACCTTAACTACCGAACTTGTCTCATCATTGTACGATAATCATGAAACAAACATATTGGAAGGACACACAAGTGTTTCTTTTTTACTTTCGAACTTATATCTTTCTTAGCTACTAACGAAAGTATAACTTTGACCGTTATTTCCAAAAAATAACGGTTATAGTTGTTTTCATGTTCGTTGGAATTGATCTCTTATTTTTGGTAAAATAATCAAATAACGGACTTTTGATCGAAGTCGAAAATGCGGTAGAAGAAATAAGAAAATGTTATGTCAAAATGTAAATAAATTCAACTAGATAATAGTTTAATTCATAAAGTTTTCAGATATTCACAAAGGAACCGGCAAATATTGGTCGTAATATAATAAATTAGTTTTTTTGACAAATGAAAAAAATTACCACTCTCTTTATTATCACTACATACGACGTGACCTTTTATCATTTAATTCAATATAAAATGGGCGGTTGTCTGCGGGTAGATAGAAAAAAGAACAGCATGCCACTACGACGTAAATTCAATCGACTTGCTTCTTCACATTATGTCGTAGTGGTAAGGATGATTTTCACTTCTAGTTGTTCGGCGAGACAAATTAGTTGAATTACATACGTATTAGCATTGCGTCATTAGTAGGCGCGCTGTGTTATTTGCTGTGCTGAAATAAAAAAAAGACAACAGACACGTTGAAAACAAACGTTTTATTATCTTACTTGGTAGATGTAAATATACGAGGAGGAGCTCGTGGCTAAATAAATACTGCCGCACAGGCCGATCTTCCAGGTTAAGTGGCGCTTGCCGAGGTTGGTCTATGGATGGGTGACCATCTGTCATAGCGAGTTTCCTCTGTGCCTCGGAAAGCACGTAAAGCCGTTGGTCCCGGCTGTCATTTGTAGATCTTTGACAGTCGTTACTGTTAGTCAGAAGCTCTAAAGTCTGACAACCAGTCTTACCATGGGGTATCGTATTACCCAGGTGCTGGGTTGTGTAGGTCCGACAGGCAGTCGCGCCATGTAAAATACTGATATCCAGTTGCATCTGGTTTGACTGGAAGCCGACGCCAATATAGTTGGGAAAAGGCTAGGCAGATGATGGTAGATGTAAATATAACACAATGTGTTTTTTTATTGTGTTGAGCATCAGCCTATTAGTGTTCCCACTATTGGGACGCAGGCCTCCTCTCTGTGAGAGGGAGTGGGCCATAATGCACCACGCGGGCCCAATGCGGGTTGGTAGATGTCACATGTCTTCGAATTTTTGGTTCTAGGACATGTCGGTTTCCTCACGATATTTTCCTTTACCTTTTTGAGAGCAGTGGTGATGAAATAAGTTACACAAAGAAATGCGCTTGGTCAAAGTCAAAGTCAAATTATTTATTTCAATTAGGCCATCAAAGAGGCAGTTTTAAACGTCGAATATTAAATATTATAGGAAATGGGATTGGATGGGGTTGATTCTACACCCATTCGCATGGGCAAGAAACTCCATACTTACACTTTTTAGAAATGTTTTACATTGTTTTTATAATTTGGCTGGGTTCGAACCCACGACCTACAACTCGTAAGTCGAGACCGATACCACTGGACCACCAATGCTCTAGCTCAAACCCTCCTCTATGCCTTCATTTAATGAAAATTTCTATAAAACTCGACATGGAGACATTTTAAATGCTTCTACCATTTGCAAATTCTCACAGACGGTACGAAGAAGAAATTAAGAAGATAATCTAGGTCTTACTCGAGCTCTTTGTCTAAAACCCTGACACGCTCCAGCACTCTAATTACAATATTTACTTGGCACTTACTTCGCCTACTGCTCTGTTTTTGCTGCCAAGGTACTCAGAAGCACAAATAAAAGCAGCATTGAATTAGCTTGGAGTACAGACTTTAGGGTAATCTAATTAGGTTTTTCTGATTTTTAAATTATTGTAAACTTTGTGCAGCTATATCATTGGTTTTTTCGCCTCATTGATTTTTTGTCGTACTATACTACAGGGTGAATTTCCCAACAGGGCGTGGCTGGCTCTATCCGAAACTATGAGGAATATCGAAAAATACTGAAAGTAGTCTCGAGGCCGATTTTGACGAAAACTAAAACTGCATATTGGATTTATACAATTTAATAAGCTAGGAATTGAACCCGCTGATTGCGGAATCAGGATCAAATTCTGGGAAGACTCCTTTCAACGTTTTTCGATATTCCTCATAGTTTCCATAAACAGAACGCAGCCATCCACGCCCAGTAGAAAAATTCAACCTGTATACAGGGCGAATTTTTTAACTACCTGAACCATATTTCCGCTAGCGTACATACGAGATTAGCAAACCAAACTCAAGTACTATAAGTGACCACGTACTACTCCAAGAAAACAGAAATGCCTTTTAGAATAAAAAAAAAAACGATCTATTCACTCCTGCCATTTTCTATAAAAAACGCGGCGATTTTTACAGAAACGTATTCTTGTAATGTCTTTTTATACTTTTAATGCAGATAACTTTTTAGTTTGACAACTGGAAAATGCTTTTCAGGCCAGCTTATAGTGGTAAATATTTAAAAGAAACTAGGTCTCGTGTCAGTGCCCGGTCCTCACCATCAATACCCACTTGGCCCAGTCAGCAGGTATTTAAATATCGTTTTAACCTCAGACTGGCTTCAAAGCATACCACTATAAACCTCTACGAAGTGAATCGAGGTGGGACGCGCACCTTTTCAAATTCGTCACCGGTCAAACTATTTTAATTTTACATAGAATTTCTCTAGGATATTCGAAGGTAACTCATGCTAAGTAAAGGGTAAGTCATGCTGTATTTTATGAACATTACCTCATCAGACACTAAATGTGTGTTATTAAACGAATACTATGCAATTATCATAATAGACCATTATACAAACACGAAACGTTTTGAAACGTATTCTCCTGTACAAAAAAATAATGGAAGAAAACTCAAGCATCGTACGAAGTCATCATGTCTTGTAAACCATGAACATCAGACAACTGATTGTGCTTACATATCATTATTTCTGTTCAACTTCACCGTTGTGCGTCAATCGAAAGGCCTCTTGAAGGACACCGTGGATTTTAGTCAGTACGAGTCTGACTGTCCCTTCCACTCTGCCCTGGGTGGGAGGACTCATTTCATGATTTTACCACGACAAAAAAAAACAACGAATCTGGACAGGGGCCGTATTATGACGTCTTAAAACCAGGCTTGTTCCAGTGAGTGAAGGAGCTGGCGCTAGAAAACTTGTATAGCTCTGTCTCTTTTTAACGCAAATTAAATGAGGAAATGCTGCTTATTTGTAGATATTACACTATACGAGTAGTTATACACATGCGACTGCTCTAGTTCCATAGTTATTATCTATCTATACTATAATAAATCTGTAGAAGGGTCAATTCTGTACATTGAAAATATTGAAAAAATAAATAGCGGGGGGTGTTGCTGGATCGATACCAAACCCAAATATATGATTAAAAAATTTTTTGTCTGTCTGTCCGTCTGTCTGTCTGTCTGTCTGTCTGTCTGTTTGTGCAGGCATCACGTGAAAACTAACGGTTCGATTTCGATGAAACTTGGTATAATTATTCCTTATTATCCTGGGCATAACATAGGATACTTTTTATCCTGGAAAAATACGTAGAAAAAAAATCTTATTTTTCAGTTTTATTCATAGACGTTGTTCTGTAGAACCGCGAACACACGTTGCATTACCCGCAGTGGATTCAGCGCCGTAATATTTATAAGATGTCATTGTCAGAGTTACTCAAAATGGGGAAATAAACCATCCACGCGAAGACCGACATCCGCGCGGACGGAGTCGCGGGCGGAAGCTAGTTCTGTAAATAAACTTGATTTGTTTCCTATTTTTACTTCTGGAAATTTTAATACAAATGAGAAATAACAATTGTAGTTTCTGTGCCTAGAAAAGTAAGACAGTCGTTCAGAATGGTCTTCAATAAACCTTCTTTACTCAAATCTTATGAAAAAAAAAAAAAAAAAAAAAAAAAAAAGTTATTTATTACCTTTAGTTTGTACATAAACACTTAAATTTATACAACTATGCTTTACAAACAGCGTAAGTGTTTTCGATAAACTCTGGCACCCAGTGTAAGATTTAACTTGTGTTTAGGGTGCCAGCGTCCTCGCCTGCCAATTGAGCATAAAGTAGCAGTAGTTGTTACACAATATAATATTAATATTACGTACTAAAACCAATCACTTATTTCTAACTTAACTATTTTGTTTGCCATTTTGTATGGGTAAGTGTGCATGTGTGTAATTATACCAAATCATAATAATTATGCTAGATTATTGGACTTTTTAATCTAATCTAAGCGATCGATATTTGCAGTAGATCTTCAGTCTGATAATAATTTAGGGTTAGTAGCCACTTTGTAACCTCGGTCTTACATTTACTTTGGCACATGGGAGCAATGGTGCAGACTTTATTTATTTTGTTGTAAAGGTGGTTTGACAGTACAACGTAATTCCGCTGTGCAAGAGCCGTTCTACAACCATGTGTTAAGCACATTACATAGTGTCTGCGCTTTTTAGTAGCATGGGGCTCGTACACCACTGATGGATGCCTACGTAGAATTGTGCCAAGAACAAAGAGCTGTCTCACAGTGAGTACCTGGCATTCGGTGTATAGTGCCGAGGTGGGATATCGGAAGGGTTTCGAGGTCATAACCTTGAGGACAGCTCTCTGTGCACGTTCCAAAGGGAGGAGGGTTGTCTTGGGGGCACCACCCCACACAGTGATGCAGTAGTTTATTATGCTTTGACATAGCGCATAATAAACGGTCTTGCTAGTATTTAAATTAGCAGAGTACCTTAACTTTTTAAAAATAAATATGCATTTGCGGACTCGTGATAAGAGGGTACTAATCTGCGGTTTCCAGCTCAATGAGCTATCGATGTAGACTCCTAGATACTTGACAGACTCAGATCTTGAGAGTTGAGGGCAAGCGCATTGTGAGGAGGATGAACCAAGTGAACAAGTATGGGCTTTAAGCACCATTGAGTCATTCGAAGGGAGTTTTGTAGGTTGTAAGGAGAAAGGTAGGAATACTGTTTTTTTGAGATTCAAGGTTAAGATGTTATTCGACAACCATTTCATCACGGAGTTGAGAGCGTGTTCCGCGCAAATTACAGTCTCTGGCCAATCACTACCATGAATAAGTAATGCCGTATCATCGGCGTAAGTAAAAATCGAGCAGTTAGTTAAAGACATTTTGCATAGATTATTAATATAAATAAGGAACAAAGTAGGTCCTAAAATTGAGCCTTGAGGAACGCCAAAGGTCAATGATTTGGTGTCACTAATAACATTATTTATTTTGACGCACTGAGTCCTATCACACAGGTAATCCTGGAAGATTTTGAGAGTATGTCCTCGAATGCCCGTGGCTTCGAGCTTATATAAAAGGTGGGGAACAGACACAGTGTCAAATGCCTTGGAGAGATCTAAGAAAACAGCCAAACATTTCATTTTACTGTCTAGCTTAGAAACTACATGATCAACCAAGGCGGAAACAGCATTTTCAGTCGACCTGCCACCCCTAAAACCGTACTGGTTGTTGCTTAATATTTTGTGTGACTCAAGAAAGTTTACGAGTCTTTTATTGAGGATTTTTTCTAGTATCTTGGAGATGGCAGGGAGGACCGAAATTGGTCTGTAATTATCTACACTGTGTCTGTCCCCATTTTTGAAGATGGGATGAACAACAGCTCTTTTGAAAATTCTAGGAAAACAACCAGTCGAAATAGAGCGATTGCAAATATGTGTAATGGGTGGGACAAGCACGGGCATACATGACTTTAGCAGTCTCGATGATATGGCATCCCAGCCCACTGCAGCATCTGTACGTAACCCAACAATGAGATTCGAGACTTCCACTTCATCTGTGGGTAGTAGTACTAGCGAGTTAGGAGGGAGAGCATCAAGTGAATATTCCGGAATGCACGTGGCCGATGAGAATTTGGCAGCGAGTTTCTTGCCAACATCGGCAAAAAACTCGTTGACTTTATTTGCTGACAGCTTCTCACTCGAAGACAAACTTAGCAGTTCGTTAGGGGATGTTGTGTTGAGACTAGACCCCGTTATATTTTTAATGATTTTCCATGTCGCTTTAGGATTGTTTTTTGCCATTTCAAACTCGTCTTTTTCATATGCATGTTTTAAGTTTTTGAGTAGTTTGTTGCAGAAATTACGGTACCGCTTGTATGTGATAGAAAGAATGTAGTTTTCAGGGTCTGCCTCTACCCTTTGAGCCATATTATCTCTATTTCGGATACATCGAAGCAGACCATTTGTAATCCAGGGTTTTAGAATTCTGCGTTTGGAAGATATGTACACCGATTTGGAGTAATTAGTGATGACAGTGCTAAGATGCGAGACCAAAGACTCAGCGGCATCGTTTGCGTCCTGGATACTTAATATCCCACTGAAGTCCTTAGATAAGACATCATTTATTACAGCTGTATAATCCACAACTATGCGGTTATGTTTGGAGGTAGGATGAGACTTTAGATGACAAATGTTTAACAGTGTGGGTCTGTGATCAGTAATACAAGTATCGAACACTAGAGTCGTGCTTTTATAATCGGATCTTAACATTATGTGATCAATACAAGAGTTGATGCGAGTCGGGAATACATGTGTCGGAAGGAGGCCATGTGAAGCAAGAAGGTTTAGGTACTGATTGTCTTGTAGGGAGAGAGCATTTGGAGCAATATCAATATTTAAGTCCCCCATTATCACTAAATTTTTGTGATCAGAGAGCTGAGTAAGTGTAATGTCTAGACTGTCAATGAAATTATCGAGATTTCTTACAGAAGGGGAACGATATACTGCCATAATTAAGATATTGTGAGACTGTAAATTGCAGGTCAAACAGCTAGCATCATGCATTGGAGGTTCAGTGACGATATGAGGTAAATCTGATTTTACATATAATATAACACCATCGTTTTGATTAATAAGATTTTTTGTTTGATAGGAAACATATCCTTGTAGTGGTGGAGCTGCTGAGACCCTGAGCCAGCACTCTGATAGAATTAAAACATCACAGGTAAGTTTAATTCTAGCCAGAAGTACTAAGAAACTATCAAAGTTACAGTTTACACTGCGTATATTAAGGTGTATTATGTTTAGTGACTGCACGTTATCGCTTATGAGACGCGTGCATGCCTCAGGTTCACAGAAGTGTGAGTCTCTTAAACCAAAAGAGTCAATATCATTTAGTGTGTCGGAATCGAATATTGGTAAGTGTTAGTATGTGCATATTGTTGTCAGACATAACCGTGTGTAGTTTTATTTTAAGTATATTAGGTTGTCTTGATTTGTACATTACAGGTGTGTGATATAGAATTGTGTTAGTCAATAAGATGATTATAAGCACGTTCACGAGATGAGTTTTGAGTTTATGATAACAAGTTGTTAAATTATTGTATATTTTACAAGGTATAAGAGAGAACGATGTATGATACATGGGCTGATTAATACAGGACGCATTATGTAACATTGCTAATATTAAAATTAATGATTCTAGGTAAGAAGTTGTACAGGTAAAATAGTAGAAAACAAATTTGTTAAGTGGTTGGGGTTTTAGTATACAAAACTGTAAGGTTCTAATAAAAAATAAGGATATGCAATAAAAAATTAAATTAAAAGTTTTGCATTTATAATGCAGGGGTGGGTAGTTTTTTAAGGCAAGAAGTTGTTTTGACGATAATAGAATCCATACCCTCTCGTTCGCGGAGAAAAATCTTTCCATTTTGCGACCAACAGAACTTATATTTGTTTGTATTGGCAAACGAGCGTGCCTCGAAAAACAGTTGTCTCTGGGTACGAGGCAGGTGATCGCCGATATATATTGGTTTAACCACACCGGGGACACCAATGTGCCCCGTGTTTAACTTTTCGGTCGGTGGCAGACCCTTATTGAATACACGGCAGGCATCCAGCACCTTATTTTTCGAGGGGACGGTTAGGAATTCTGCTACTATAGGTCTATTTGACCCTTTTTTTCCCGGTAGGCGATATACGTCACGCAACTGAGGCGGGTTAACGGACGGCTGGATGGTCTCAAAGGTTTTCAAAACAATTGACATTAAGTCATTAACTGTTTCCTTCTCATTTGCTGGTACATTCCTTATCTCGACGCAGGATGATCGCGAGCTCAGCTGTATGTCTTCTACTTTTTTTTCCAGATCCAGTATGTAATTGCGTTGTTCACTATTTTCTTTTTCCAGTTTTTGCAGTGATAACTTAATGGAATCATAATCCTTACTCAGAAATTCTATACTTTTTAATGTTTCAGCGTTGGTTTTTTGAATATCTGCGTTCTGTAGCTTGATTTGCGTTAACTCCGACGTTAATTTCCCAAGCAGAGCATCCTGCTCGGTTTTCCAGGAGGTGAATAAATTCAAAATTTTGTCCTCGAAGTTTTTCCACTCGCACTCCGGAGAGAAGTCAGGGCGAAGACGCTTGGATCGCGAAGTTATGTTTGAGGTTTCAGGCTCACTTGGGTTACTAAACATGTCAGGAGTTGAGAAAATAGGTGGATTGTCCTTCTCGCGAGCAGGAGTAGCAGGGGGCGAGCTCACAGTCCTTGGCATCGTTGCTGTATACTTTTCACTCAAATTGATACCGGTGCACGCAAAAACAAAACAACAGTAATAGCGCTAAAACCGGACAACTCGTTTCGTAGCCGATCAACACGTAGCACTGCTGCTTAGTGTCTCGTAGCACTCGTAGCTGCACGTAGACGATAGCTGGTGACGCGTACTCGCGTAGCGGTCCGGTTGACGTAGCACTGGAGGTAGGGATGCGGTGATTCGCGACTATGCGTCAGCGCAGTTTGGCTCAGCGGCACGTGACACGGCTTGCCGCGCAGAGAGGAGGCGGTTCAAAACCGAGTCACACAAGCCCAATCACGATGGACGTTTTAAGGATTGTAAGCTACGGTGGTGACACTAATATGGCTATCACTTTCGTGGGGAGTGGCCTGGTCGTAAGAGTGCCCCAGGAAGGAACGAGAATTGGAATTTTGGTTTTAAACCAATCACAATTTAAATGATTAGATTTTAGCACGAGTAGTTAACACACGTCTATTCACTGTGAAATACGGCGAGAACTCCATGATATGATAAAATGAATTAGGGTTCCACCACATTACGTACCACGATATGAATTTCAGAAAGTTATTAGTTAACCTGATTCAGTTTAGTATACTCGAGCAATATATATATATATATGTGCTTTTGCAATATTAGCGCAAAATGTTTGCGAATCCAGCAATTTAGCATTACTGTGTCTGATTTAAGTAAATGTGTGTTTTTCCGATACGATACAGGTGTTCAAACAACGTTAGTTAAAAACGCAGTTGTTACATTTCGTTACAATGTTGTGTTGCAAAGATTCTGAAACTTGTTACACTGTATGCTCGTGGACGTAATTTAACCTCCGTTTCCTTTATTAAAGTTGAGTTAAGATTGATGTCAAAATGTTATTTTATGTCATTTTACCAAAACTATTCAGTATCTATAGACCAACATAGAGGTTTCAACCTAATTCTCGATTCATTCAGAACAATTTTGTGATTGATTCATATTTTATGGTGCGCGGCATCGCTAAAAATGCATTAGGCTTAAAAAGGCCTTAATATATGTAGCAGAGATATTACATAGCCTGCTACTTATCTCACAACAACCCAATTAACATAAATTACAATTGACATTTAGGGTTAGTTTTACAATGAAAGCCAGGAACATGAATTACGATAGGGAATGATTAGCATTCATTGTGTATAAGATATTTAGGTACTAAGTAACCTTAAACAGCGAGTACTTTGAAATAAGACCCTGTATTTATCTCATAATAACGTAAAAACAATTTAACAATACCGGCAATATTGGTATGCGAAATACTCGATAACTATTGCACGGATTGGATACATATTACTACTTTTTGGAATCGTCATTGCACGATCTTTTCAAATATAATAATAGTTTTTAGATTTATTACAACTTTAGTTTTTTTCATAACCTTAATTATAAAATACAATTTGCGTTTCGTTTCATGCGGCTGTCAATTCGTACACGTCACACTTAGTGATTATTTGGTGACACTTGAATATACGTTCTTTTTGCAAAAACTACATAAACGCGAACGAATAAATTATGTTCTTGTGTGGGATGTGGTAATCTATTGATTAATCAATACTGTTTTAAATCTACAGATATTAAAAATAGTTAATATATTCTCCATGTCAACATTCTGCATAGAACGAATTATTGATGTATCGAAGCGGTCGATTCTGCATGTCATGACAGTCTGGTTTTCGACAGCGGGACGTACGCCGCGTTTGGTCAGGCTCACAATTTTGACTTTTTAAACAAAGACACATGTGAAGTCTAACGTAGCTAGCGCCGCGTGCGCGCGTGTTTCGTTTTCTTTCGCGCCGGACTTCGGTCTACGGCCCTTTTTTATTTTAACTTAGAAGCATGTATTAACATTAAAGTTAAGTGTGAATCCGTAATGCTATCTGTGCAATCGTGACATCTCGTAGGACAGCCTTAACGGCGAGGCTGTGTCCGTTGTCATTTCTAAGCAACGGGCGACTCCAGGAGGACATTAACGCCGCCATCACTTCAAGGGCAACCTGAAGAGCCTTTGACCATCATCGGTTCATCGTTTCATCTGACCGGCTTCATGGGGAAGTGCCACATCCGTGGGACTTTGTACCAGCGCTAGTGCCTGCCACCAGCCATGCGTGGTAGACGATTTCAAGGACTGCTCACCGTGTTCGCCATCCGTCTCCGCCGCCAGCAACCCGTGCCAGCTTCCGCACACCTTTGCTAGGTGTGTTGGAGGGGTCTTCCAGTATCCTTAGCGAGTCCAGGCTTCGACGGACACTGTCAAGCAGTGCCCAGGTGAACGCCTGGTTTACCATCTTCGTGGGGAACCAATTGTTGCTTCGGTAGCAATATGTGACGGAGTGTGTGTGTGACCACGGTACCGTAAGTCAATTTTTCCTATGTTATCTGGCCAGAAGTTAGAGTCAGTGCGCGACGTATTCCATAGGCCCGTTGCCTCGTTCCTACTTGGACAGTCTAGTTTTAAGATGCTGGATTCCACTCAATCTTTGTTTTTAAACTTTGTTGTAACATTAACAATATAATGTTTATATTCGCATGTTAAACTTTTTGGTTTTATTTCAAATAAACCTCCCATAGGTTTCTAAAACAAGAGGTCCTTGAACCAATAGTTCAATGCTGAAAGCCGAGAGCTTGAAGACACATTTTCACTTACTTTATATTTACATTCTCGCACACAAATAAATTTTTTTTTTTATTCTTTTTTTTTTACACCGTTACATATAGAAATGTATTAAATATTTAAAAGTCTCAGGTAGGCCCGCAATTTTTATTCCTGGTTTTATTACTTTTCAATGGAATAAAACTAACACTTAAAAAAAAAAACCATCGACAATTCAAAACATCTTCTGTTTCTGATTTAATTCTCTACGAAGTTGGAAAAATCATCCCGCGTTGAAATGCTTCTGAATACTAATTTTGTCAGTTTTCATTATAATTATGTCGCTAAATTACGAGATATTCAATTTTCCCTCTTCGTTCTACAAACAGTCACAAAGTCGGTACGGCTGCAGGGAGGGGGAGGAGCGAAACTTTAACAATTTATTGTATACGGTCCGATGTGGTGTATCTCATTAAAAGTTAAATATAATATGAACTAGTCTAGAAATGGTAACTGTTTGGTATTGATCGTATGTTTTAAAATATTTGGTTTATATTGTCATTGTACAAGCAGATCAATATTACAAAATTCATTAATACTACCTATTCGTAGCACTACGAATCACGACACACTTGGGGTAAATGCAATTCATATACCTTTTTTTCCGTGGTAAAACCATTAAATGAGTCCTCCCACCCAGAGTGGGACGGGAGGGACTGTCAGTCTCGTACTGACTAAAATCCACAGTGATACTTCAATAGCCGTACTTTAGTTTTGATTACCGGTCAGGGAGTAAGTCAGTTAGTGACAAAATTTGTTATTTTCATAGGGTCTTATTTCAGGATCTCCTGAAGCTATATCTATGTTTGGCATACTGCTTTAGTACTAGTATATTATTACGTAGGAACAATTTTATCTTTGTACTTGCAATAGGCACTGAGCTACAGGGGGATCAAAAGTGGGTCGAAACGATTCGTGTAAATAATGCACGGCAGCCTGTTGCTCAAACTTGGCCTGCGCACTACCGTGCGCTTAGATTCCGATTAGTTCGCCAACTTATGTTTCTTTTCTTTCTGCATCTATGTTCGGGTATCATCACTTTTGTTGCTTTCGCGATAAGGATCAATATTGAACGGGTATGCAAGTTTGTTTTTAAATAGAACAGCATCTTTGTCTAGATCGCTTTCCGAATCAGTAAATAAACTGTGTTTACGGCGGACGACGAAGGAATTCGTACTGCACACTAAATAGATGACAGATGGTAATAAAATAAAAGGAAACAAATAAAGGCTGAAATAATAAACAGTCGACGCTGATTGGTAATAAAATATTTTACTTATGTTTATTTACGATCATTATCATCTGCCTAGCCTTTTCTCAACTATATTGGGGTCGGCTTCCCGTCGAACCAGATGCAGCTGAATATCAGTATTTTAGATGGAACGACTACCTATCAGACCTCCACAACCCAGTAACTGGGTAATACGATACCCCATGGTAAGAATATCTTGTACTAAACATACCCAGCTTGTATGTGCTGAGCATTATGATGCAGGAAAAAGTAATACTATGTCCAAATTCTTGTATCTTCATTAGCCTTTTTAAAGTAGTCTTACTTCATACATAAGTAAATTATTTTGTGTTTTTTATTATTTCTCTCAGATGATCAAAGCATTCGTAGATGAAAAGCTTAGACAGCTTTGTGTTCAAAGAGCTCAAAGAGTTCAAATTAGAAGCTACAACTCAGTGGTCTACTAACTACACACGATTTGTATTCAACTCATTTCCATGTCTGAGCAACATAATGTTATATCCTACATTATTATTATTCAACATCGGACACAAGTAAAAAAAGCAGAACAATTACAGAGGCCTGTTATATATGTGAAAACAGTTCAGTAGAATTAACTGAAAGAACAGACAACTCGTAAAATGAAATGGTTCTAATCTACACAAAACAACCTTTTTAACTTTCAAACGACATCTAAAAATAATCTAAATATTTAGATTTTTTCGTTTCCAGTCTAAAGGCCGTTTACAGTAAAGTCGTTACAAAAAACAATCTAATGATTGTTTAAGAGAAGCCATCAACACGAGTGTAATCTCTGGACGGGCAACCAACCATTACGAGTGATTGAAAATGATGGGAAAACTTCAAAAGTACCATTTTCTAAAAGATCACGTTTAGAAGAGCTGTTCTTAGGGTTTCTTTTTTTTTATCGTGGTAAAATCATCAAATGAGTCCTCCCACCCAGGGCAGGGCGGGAGGGACTGTCAGACTTGTACTGACTAAAATCCACGGTGTCCTTCAATAGCCCTTTACGTACCGGGGTCACCTAGGTCCCGCGATCCCGGCAGGCTTTGGCCCTCTACAGGCCCCGTCACTATGCTGACACTCTTTGAGGCGCGCGTGGAACACAACGCGCCGTCGACCCGGGCATGGTCCATGGTCGGACAGCGAGTCGCCCATTACTCGCTGCCTGCATGCCCGCGCCTACGGTGGTCGGAGATCGTCTTGCGACGTCCGACGCCGTGGGCGTCTACCACTGCGGCTGGGGTGGAGGGAGGACGCTGTCCTCTCCCTCAGGCGGCCCGCCTCCTCCTTCACGAACATGACTGCTTCGCAGAAGGAGGCGACCGCTTCCCACTCCGTCTCGTCCCGCAGCATGGCCTCAACCAATGCCGGGCGCGAGAGGTCTCCGCCTATCGCCGTCGTGAGGACACGGCGGTGCTCTGCCCAAGATGGGCAGTCCTGCACCGTATGCTCCACCGTGTCCTTTAGAGGGCTACAGCCTGCCGGGGTCGCGGGACTCACGAATTACCGTGACCCCGGTACGTAAAGGGCTAGTGAAGGACACCGTGGATATTAGTCAGTACAAGTCTGACAGTCCCTTCCGCTCTGCCCTGGGTGGGCGGTCTCATTTCATGATTTTACCACGAAAAATTTATAAAAAGTGTGCCTCAAGCACCCTCCAAAATTTTAAATAGCTCTTAGGCTACTAACACTATCTCACAATACGTCCTCACTGACTTTACTTAATTCCTGCGCTCTTATTTTGCACTCAATGTAAAACTTACGTACACTTCTTTCTTATTCAGTAGACGAGTTAGTGACTCAGTCCCCATCCATCTAGTCCCTACACTAGTAGGTACTTGATTATTCTGACCTGGAAATTAGAGATCGCAATCTCTTTATCATTTAACATCAGTGACGCAGCAACTGTTCATATGTGATTGTGATAAGTTATCGCTGAGTATGCAGTGATCATCTTGATAATAGGTCCATTGCTGCATGAATATGTACCTAAGCGGAAATCCACTCCATTTGCTCTCAAATGAATACGTTAAGAGTTACTGAATATTCATTAACTAAGCCAATATATCTTGGTCGTGGGACTTACGGATTACCGTGACCCCGGTACATAAAGGGCTATTGAAGGACACCGTGGATTTTAGTCAGTACAAGTCTGACAGTCCCTCCCGCCCTGCCCTGGGTGGGAGGACTCATTTGATGATTTTACCAAGTTAAAAAAAAAGCCAATATATCTCAAACTAAAGGTTAAAAGAGACAATTTATAATGAAGAACTTCGTAGTAAGTATAGTAGCTCGTAGCGCAGCTTAGCGGCGTCACGTCAATTCGATTGCATATAAATCGTTAACATCTATCGAAATCGGTTGGCATACCATCATACACAATTTTTTTAGTTGAGTCGTACAGATTTCTGTCTATCCAGTTAATATTACCAGACCTACGAATAATAATTATTTGTAGTATCAGTTACGTATTTGTTGTGCCAGACCATCTAACACATTAATCAAATTACTTAGGGTTTGATGATCAAAGGCATCGCAATTGGATCACCATATATATTTCTATATTTCAAGGACTACTAATAACATAGAAAGGGTTAGTAATGTAGTACTACATTCTACAAGTTGATGTACTTCACCGAATTACTAACGTGAGGGTGGAAACTTTGCTTCAATACTGTTGATAGGGCTTCAAAGTAATTAATTATTAATTTGCAGTTGAACAAGCAAAATGCCGTCATTGAATATAGTTTTCAATTTATGTGCTATATTACAAATAAATATTTTAGCATTTTCTTTATTCTGATTCTTGATACACCCGTACCTTTTTTGTTTTTGTCGTGGTTAAATCATCAAGTAAGGCCTTCTATCCAGGGTGAGTCCGGAGGGACTGTCATATTTGTACTGACTAAAATCCACGGTGATCCTTAAAAAGTCCTCTACGTTCCAGGGTAACGGTTATCTGATGAGACAGTCCCTCGATCAACACTATCATCTATATTATGTGCGCACAAATTGACCATTTCATCCTCTAACGCTCCGCACAGATAAATGGAATGATCGAATCAATTCAAGCGGCGATTTATAATGTCGTTGGTTTAGAATCAATAAAATAACTTGTACCTTTTGTGATTCAATAAGTTGCTTGAAAAATTAACACCTTTATATTGAACTAGCGACCCGCCCCAGCTCCGCATGGATACAATCTCTACTATATTATGCGTGTTATATATTTACATACTATTATAAACCTTTCCCCTTGAATAACTCTATCTATTTAAAAAAAAACGCACCAATATCCGTTGCTTAGTTTTAAATATCTATGTATACATAGGTACAGACGGACAGACAGACAGCGGGAAGCGACTTTGCTTTATACTTTGTATTGAAGCAAAACAAAAATAAATTGTTGGAGTTAGAGAGGAGAATAGAATCACAGTTTAATATCCCAGATGAAAATGATTTAATACAACATTTCATTCATGACCTAAATAGGTAAAACGGTACATAAAAACATACGAATTTACTTATTTTCACGAAAATGTTTCAACTAACACTGTGCTTAAAATAAAACGCCTCGTGTGAGCAGTAAAAGGTCGTTCTCGGATTAAACGGGCAATCTTTTTTCCCAAAAACATTATCCGGAAAGGGGTCACAAAATGTATTATATACAACAACATGACCACATTTCATCGGTGTTGCTTTTTACCGATAGAAGTAATAAGAGAGGGCAAATAAATTGCTATAAACTTGGATACATCTACACAAAACTATGAGTAGGGATTATAAGGTAAGTTTACGCATCTTATACAATAATAAGCCTCAGTTGTTTACAAAATCATAATATCTTGTAATCTGAAAATCATGGAAATATTAATGTGGCACTACAAATTGTTATGCATACAACTCACTGGACACCTGCGCTATTTTGATAATTGGCAAGTTGGTCGAACACAAATAACCGTAAGAAGGAAATGTTGTTATAAATACAAACAGCATTGTATAGAATTGTGTTTACATAAGATATCAAGTCTATACAATGTTAATATTCTAATATTTGTGTTGTTGCTATTTACACGTGACTAATTAATTTTTAAAGATTAATTTCAATGATTTCCACTTCAAGAAACGCGGTAAATTTGACCTCACTTTTACCGCTAACTTTTTCACTCACGCTCAGCTCCGAATTCGGTCAACCGACGAAAAATCGATCCGAAACAAAAGAATATTCTAGAAAAAAAGGTTGTATTCTAACAACAACTGTGCAACGATTGTAGTTAGAATATAACTGAGACTGAATTTTAAGGGCCCGGCAGAATATAACCGTCCAATCAATCATTTTGTTACACATACGAGTGCAGTTTTGAAATGCACCTGTTTTACTGAACACCTGTAAAATAACGTGTTTAATACGTATATTACGATTGCTAACCAGCATGTTCGAGACGTGGTTATTAATATTTTCTTTATAATACTGAAATTAAATATGTTTGTCGTGATAAAGGCTTTCATCTGTTTATTTAGTTTCATACTACAAGATAGCATCGCTTTCCTTCATGGAATCTCATCTCACACACACGTCACGAACACGCGCGATACAAAAACATGAACGGATGATGTCTGCACAAATATAAAACAAACTACAGAACACATGACATACATACAGCCAAAGACTGAAAATAAAAAACAGAATGAGAAACTGTGTATCTATTCGGAATCATGTATAAAATAGGAGCTGGGAAAATGTGGTTGTAAATTATTAAATGGAAAAGCACAAACTCGCGAACAAAGTTTTATAGTACTGATATAAAAAAAGTATTATAAATACATTTCAACAGATATCAATTCTCGAAGAAAATCTATTATATGTCAAACTAAATCTGGAGGTTCTGTGTGTCTTCAAAATAAACGATAAGTTGAAGGAATTGCGCGTTTAGGAAATTTTTTTCGTAACACTCTTTATTATTTACTAGAAAATTATTACCTTAAATACTGTCGTCTACGTGGGTATGTTAAAATAACATTTGGTGACCAATGAATCGCGAAAAATCTTACTTCCAAGTTTGGCAAAGAAAAGTGTAAGAACCAGCAATATAATAAACTTCCCCCAGAGAATGTGCACAAGGACAAAAAAAAAACAAGTAACTCAATAGAAGTTTATGGAATTTTATTATGAGAATACGAAATACAAGGGTGGTCAAAGGGTATGAATTTTTGACATGGTATCGACCATGCAATGGTTGTTTATTTTCATTGTTCAAGGAGGAAAAGTTTCAATTATAACGAGTATTCGGGTCATACACTCTGTATGGCTCAGAGTGGTTAAGTTGTAGAGTTGGTGAGTTGACGAAAACCACAGACTTGACGATGCCAAGTAGTTTAATGTAAAGTAACAAAGTTATGTAGGCTGCAAATCCGTGGTCGTATCGCAAAGGTAGCTAATGGTCAACTAACGTTTAGTATAATAAAGGTATATAAAATGAATTAACGAAAGTAGGTCGTGGCGTCAGTAACTTGCTAGCCTGTACGTAAACCGTACACACTCAGTTTTGTTTGATACATACCTGTACCCATATTAGAAGAGGATTGGTGTGTTTGTTTAGTATAAAACACATAGTTTTGTTTCCGTTTGAGCAAAACACATACGGCCTTATTACAAAAACTAAATAAACCTTGGTTTAAACCTGGTCTATCAAGTCCAGGCTTATCAGCAGAGCCATGGTTTAAATTTGTCCGTATTACAAAACTAAGATAAAACGTCGACTTTAGTACCGCCATTTGAACGATTGACTATACAATTAAATCCACACTGAGTAATAACAATTAAATCTACCTTGTTTCAATCCATTTTGGGTGAAAATAACACAAAAACTACAACACAATGAAAAATTTGCTATGAGAAACTTTGACATACCTTTGACAGCTACTACTGTTAGACCATGGTTTATCGCAAAACCACGATTTGTAATAATCTTTGTTTAAACCGTAGTTTTACAAGATTAAACCTAGGTTTTTAGTTAAACCCCTTTTTGTAATAAGGCGGATTGAGAGCTTTATTACCTCATCGACTCCTACATACGACTGCTAAAAGCTCAGTCTCGAGGGACCAATGTACGTTTGTTAACTCAATGGTTGAGTTCACGAAGGTAAACGATTACTCACAAACATGATGCTTCGTGGTGAGGGATTCAATTTTGCTCTAGACAATTTCGTTTACATCGTTACGCTAACACAACAAATAGCTCAATATTGTCTACTTCACAGACAAACAAAATTGATTGCGGAACACATTTTCCTCAACTAATAAATATATACGATTCTCCTTGGATTATATTTTGAACATAACTTTTTCAGACTAGATTGTTAGAAAATTATTATAAAAGCTTTAATTATAGTTATTAGACACATCGTGTGCGTTAAGATGTTTTTCGGTTCCAATTTGTCGATACTAGAAAGCCTGTACTTTTTTAACATTCTTGGAATATGATTCTGCATCCGATTGTTTACGTTTAATACAACAAATAAGGGACAATTTTTTCGTCCCAAAAGTTATTACTAAACTCCAATTTTGCAAGGAATCCGTATTATTTATGCGAGCACAATATTTCAGTCGTTGTAGTTGTAGTTTCAGTTGTAGCAGTTTAAGCGCATTTTTTTTTAAATTTTATTTCATTTTTTTATTACGAGGTTTTATTTTGTAAAGAAAATATCCTACACTATCCAGACACAGCTATGAGCCCGTTCAGCTTATTAAACAATTCGTTTACATTTGTTTGTTGCTTCACTATTCATATAATTATGTATTACAGTAATCCCGATCTCTTTTTATTTGAGCTCCCATCGCACTGCACTTTGAGATAAATAAGCGATCCATTGTACTTCCGTCTGAGAAAATCTCCAGAATATTGTGTACGGGATATTTACAATTCAATACCTTTGCATAACTAAAAGATGATTCACGCTACACCGTGTTGCGGCCGGGGCACGGTCAAACATTATGGCATACTTTTTGTATGAAGTGATTCATGCCTGACCGTGTCTCGGTCGTGCCCCGACCGTACGCCGCCCGGGCTCGGCCGGGGCACGGCGTTGAAATGTCGGTGGGTATTGTTTCACGACTTCGGCATCGTCCAGCCCCGACGCGTTGTAACATGAACATATGCGCCAGGGTGCCCGCAGGGGTAACATGACTCACTGGCCCGGCCAGCGCTCGGCGGACTTATCCCGTCCGGGGCACGGCCTGGTCGCGACACGGTGTAGCGTGAATCATCCTTAAAACAAGAGATGTTAGCGACTAGGTTTATATAATTATTACATTTATAAATTGAACCTGAACATGTTAAAAACTTCTCGGAATATATATAGCGAACAGTACTTTTGTTGTATTTTACTTGTTTCAGAAAAAGATGACATTCTTATTTTTTTTTCGTGGGTTACACATGGGCACGACATAGCTAGTGTTACAGATGACGTCACAAAATGGTCGTGAAGGGTTACTGCAACAGTTTTTTCTTTTGTGTGGATAAAAACCCCATTGCCACACAAAAGAAAGAACGGTATAAATGTACCGAACTCTGCTTAAAAACGTACGTACATTTTATAGCATTTTAAAAGGCTATGAGCATTACTCCGGAACATAATAAAATAACGTGAATTTCGGGAAAAACCGAAACTTTACAGGCTGAAATGAGTTGTTTGTATAATTTAAAAACTTTAATGGGTCAGTTAAGGATCAATGCAAAATACGTACCAACTAAATATTCATTTCGGATCAGGCAGCTTCATAAATCATCTATCTGTTGTTACTCCGGGACTCAATTCACGCATCAGTATTTAAATCTACATCGACTTCTTCACACGTTTTCCTCTGTCTTGTGTTTTTTTTTGACGCTGCTTGATTAGGCTGAGGTTGATGATAAGGGACTGCAGATGTTTTTCGTATACATTTATGCTATAGCTCTTATGTTATTGACACATTGCCTTGAAATCTAAATTACAAATAAATCCAATAACAATCTGAAGGTGTTGCAAATTAATGTGTAGGGAGCTGCAATATCCACTGCATGCGTCACGATGTACCTAAGCGTGCCGCGCGGCTTGGTGTGGTTGGTAATTTGATTTCAGTGATTGAAGAGTAACAATATTAGCTTGTAAACAATTATAAATTACTAGCTTGTCAGTGCACATCATATACACATTTATTCATATTCATCATATATTATATCATACAATATTAGATTAACAAAGCTTTGCCCAATTTAAGCACGAAAACGCACAAAGTCCGAGAGTTTCCAATATTCACGTTATAATTACCAATTACGAAGACAAGCGAGACTAAGAGAATAATGAATGAACTACTGTTTTCGCCATCAACGAGGAAGCTTAACAAGTTCAAACACAGTTTCCTTTTATTATTTACAAGATCGTGTTAGTGCGCAAAATAATCTATTACATTTTATCGATGTTGTATTCTTAGGGGAATTAATAAAATTTACAAACTAAACTGGAAAACAAGAACTAACATCCACTTGAATCGATTTTGTAATTGTGTCCATATTTTAAACATTCAGTCAGATCTTGGTAATCTATCTGTTATATCTTGGTATCCATCGATCGATAAATATTAACATTGAGGTGGGAGGGAACTTTGCATGCTCAGTCTCTTAGTGGTATCTCGGTTTTCTCGACGAACAGCGAATATATTGTACAAGAGGTCGCTGAGCAGCTCGGTTTGGTTATTGATTGAATATGTAGGTAGGTGTTCTACATGAGATAATAGCTTAGGTTAATGTAGCGCCAAGTACCAACAAGTGTGCAGTGATGATAAATATTAACATCTAAGTTTAACCACACTCAATATACATAACATTATACACGTACATAACGGTTTTCGTGGAACCCATACAGGTTGATTGCGTACTAGACGTTTGATTCTACATAGAACTGTGAAATAACATTGATACGTCTTTCAGAGTTAATCAATTAATTATATCTTGATCAAGCAATCAATTGTTACGGACAAATGAGCCGTGATAGTTAATCATCAATGTGGAAAATTTCATTGTGAGCACTGGCGTCTAATCACCGTAATTTTCTTTTTACCAACGACAACTGCGTCGTACGCGTAGTGAAACTTAACATCTAGGAGGAAGTTTTATAAACATTGGCTCAACCCGCTGAACAAAGTTGAGATTCAAATACAGCTCCACAAGTTTTAATGCATTGTCAAGCGATAGGATTTGTGTGAATAATGCAGATGAGACATGAGACTTCAATGACTCTTGTTTCAAAGAAAATTTAAACAATTAAATGCTAGTCAAAAAAGAACCTCCATTTCTATATTAGGAAATTATGGTACAGCAGGAAAGGCATTGATTGATTTAGTAAAAATAACATTGTCATAATAAATATTTTCACTTTGGCGGTAACTTTATAAACGAAAATGCGTTTAAAAATCACACTGAAAATACACGACCACTTTGTGTCGTAGACGTGAATATGAAAGCAAACAAAGAGTAATTTTGTAAAATAAATAGCAAAATGTCATAATCAATTTTGATTTAATCTTTTAATCGTATTATTTGTTTGATAAGCGTGCAACAGTTATCATTATTGAGGCTTTGAATATTTTAAAGTAAACTAACTAGTAACGCACTAATAACGTTAAAACTACCGCAGAATTTGAAAATTATTTTCATAAATCATGTGTTAATTGAACATGTCCCTGATGTGACAGATGTGTCACATAGCTGCCATGACTCGCGTGCGTATAGAACTTAGCTAATATCAGACAAATGGGGTGCTTTGTATAAGGAAGGTAATTGGTTATTCGAAGCTCACAAAGGACGTGAGGTATGAGACCCTAGTAAGTACGAAGAAGATCCTATTCCTTGATTTTCCGGTCTGTTGAACACTGCGAGATATTGAAGATTTTCCGGGAAGTAGTTCTACCTACATGTTATTAATTTAAACGCAGCAGCGTACATCACGCTTTGAGAATTAACTTTAATGATATTCGGCCTTATTACAAAAACTAAATAAACCTTGGTTTAAACCTGGTCTATCAAGTCCAGGCTTAACTGCAGAGCCATGGTTTAAATTTGTCCGTATTACAAAACTAAGATAAAACGTCGACTTTAGTACCGCTATTTGAACGATTGTCTAAACAATTAAATTTACAATGAGTAATAACAATTAAATCTACCTTGTTTCAATCCCTTTTGGGTGAAAATAACACAAAAACTACAACACAATGAAAAATTTGCTATGAGAAACTTTGACATACCTTTGACAGCTACTTCTGTTAGACCATAGTTTATCGCAAAACTACGATTTGTAATAATTTTTGTGTAAACCGTAGTTTTACAAGATTAAACCTGGGTTTTTAGTTAAACCCCTTTTTGTAATAAGGCGGATAAAGTTTACTTGCCTCGTATTTTGTTTGTGATTGTAAGATTTCAAGAATCAATACGATATCAATGCTTGAGATTGAAGCAGATTTTCCGAGTTTCAGTAATTTTCTGTTTAAATAGGGTTTCACTTTTAATTTAACACTATCAGTCGCCATCCATCTTCAGGGCTTTCCACTGAAATACTAGCGAAGAAACATTAAAAAAGGATCCCGGCAATGACCTCAATTTTTATACAAGGTGCCAAAGTAATTTTTTACTGACTCATGAATCTTTAAAAGTATCAATACTGATCCTCGTCGTTGACTTATTAACCGAATCTTGCAGCTTAGTATTTTAAGTTTTCGGTCAAAAAATTAACTTTCCATTAAACTATTTAACAAAGTTTCAATGAAATAATTCTAGGGACAAAAAACAAAACAAAACCAATACGATAAGTCGTGAAAACATGTTTTATGTGCGCAGTAGATACGATACATCTTGTTTGTGTATCAACATGTGGCGGCTGCCAGCCATGCTCACACATATCAAATCTTCTTCACATGATGTCGTACTACTCGGACTAATATGATATGTCATTTTTGTATATATTTTTGTATAGTTGTAGGCAATGAAAACCTATAAGAATTTGTATGAGATGTATGGTTACTTTCAAGCTTTTGTCAAACAGACAGGCGTGACGAATGCGAAGCGAGGCGTTTTTATTTGTTTGAATCCAGTCACACAGAAAAGCGAAAGCGATCCGATAGCGTGATCAAACTATCGGGCTGTCGTCTCGGATGCTTGACAAAGGCCTTAGGACGTGATCAGCTTACTAGTAAAGTTTCAATAGGATGATATCTTTATGTTGCTAGCTATTTGTATAAGCTATCGAATATTTTATGAATGGAGGCTTAATGAAAGCCAGAAACTGCGGGTTTATTGCTAAAAGACTTAACAAATTATATTAGTTTATGAACTTCTACGAAAAACTGGTTACTTTGTTCAATTCTAGTAAACAATTCTAATTTAAGTTATTCATTTAGTTAATAAATTCATGAATATTAATTATTCTGCAGGTTGAATGAAGGACTTAGTATGACACACAGCCTTCGTTATTAAGACTATGTTATTCAAATAATAAAATATCGTCTATCCACTAAAGAACAGAGACATTGCGTTTAATGTGTTCACATGTCGACTAGCACTTTTTTGAGTACAGAGAGCCATTCATAAGAAAAAATAGGCTTCCAAGTATGATAGACGAAAGAATATACCATAAAATGTAATGGTGGAACTAGATAGTCATTAATCTACTGATGATTTTACCACGATGAAAAAAAGTATAGTCAATCTGTTCAAAGCTTTTAACTGGTTTTCTATGCACAAAGCTATGCCTTCGCTTACTGCTCGTGCATTTTAACACCTGGAGCGCAGTCAAATGTTTGATTAACGGTTTTATTCAAAAATCATATTACATTGCAAATGTATAAACTCGTTTAAAAATAAATACTACCTTTCTTTTGCAGATATAAATTGCTACCTTTGTGAATATAAAACATGGCATAAAATATGTTCATGTAGAACAGAGAAAATAAAACAATGACAGGGGCGCGGTCAGAGCTCGTGCATAATTTGTGGTAAACTGAGATTTTTAAATTCTTTTTTTTTTCTTCGCAGCACGTTTTTAACGTTGTTATTGTGACGAGATTTCCTAATTGAAATAGGAAGATCCAACTTGTTTTGAACGGTAAAAGGAACGTTATTTACAAAAAAAAAAGAACAGATTGAAATGGAGAGCTACTCGTATTGCAAAGTTCCATAACCATGTTTTTGTGTTTTAAAAGAAGCCTTCCTTTTTTTGACAAAGACATACATTATAAATTAAATTGCGTAATTATTATTACGCAATTTAATTTTACATTACATTCCGAACCTCATTATTTTATCAAAGGAAGATTGCGATGGAATAATTAATTGCATCGAGAAATTTTAATTAAAGCTGACTCAGATTTTTTTTAGATATTATTTTACGATTACCAGGAAATTACCCAACAGATAATTTACAAAATAAATATGCAAACCTGAACAACAGAGTCAGCATGTTTCCAGTTCAGCTGAAATAATAATTTAACAATGAACATCTAAAATGTAAGATCAGGGTGTTGTTTTGCTCTGTCATTAATTCTTCTCAGAGGAAACTCAAACACAAAATTAATTTACAAAAGCAACTCTGGGCCGCAGCTGATAATGTTCGTTCAAACAGACAGGCGTGACGAAAGCGAAAGCGTGACGTTTTTATTTGTAATGTATGGAATTGTTTGAATCCAGTCACATAGAAAAGCGAAAGCGATCCGATAGCGTGACAGAACTATCGGATTCACGTCTCGCTTCAGTTCGGTATCGCTTCGGAAACGCTTCGCTTTCACCTGTCTGTTCGACAAAGGCATTAGAGATTAGACAACTACAAACATGCGATTATTGTTATAATGAAGATAATTATACCTACAAAACTATATCACTGTGACTAGACATCGAGGGCAATTACTGAGATACCAACTAACACCATCATTTAAACCTTAAAATGGATGAACTGATTCGAGATACTGTGATCCGTGACATTTGTAACAGAGTGCCGAAATATAATAAACATTGTAAAAAAAAATGGTAAATGGTGGTATTTATTTATTCAGAACATCTGAATAAAATTAAAAAAAAATGATATAATTGAAATCTGATTCTCGTTCTTGAAACTTGGTCTGCGCACCACCGTGCGCTTAGATCATAATTATGGGAAAGCTTTATTAAGCATCTTATTAATGCTCTGACCTTTATAAAAAGAGAATTTTAATGGACTCCTAATTACTTAATTGATTTAAAATTAATATTCAAAGCTTGGGCCCGCTATAAGAAATCTGTAATTAAGATATTATTAATTTAGTAGAATTATGAAGTTCAGTTGTGTATCTCGCAACCGACGGCTAGGTTAATTATTCATTATTGGCCAGTATTTCCTTCTTAGTAATATGTTATGCTGACTGCACGTTTGTCCTCGCGGAAGTAGAGTTGTACCAGGCGGCGGCAAAGCTGGTCTCATGCCAGAGGGTCATGACTATCCAGATGATCCAAAGATACCGTACGATCGCCGGCGAATCGGGCAACCTCCATGCCGGATTGCTGCTTTGGGGTCTGGAGGCGACAGCCCTCCAGCGCGTCTATGAGTGGCGCGTGGTGGCGCATCACCAGGGCGAATCCCCGCAGCCTCGATAAGTCGAGGCGCGGCGGGAAGAGTTCTGGCGTGATCTCAGGGCAGTATGGAGGGAGTAACTGTCGCAACCGAGGTCCGGGAGCGTCCACCTCACAGCAGTGATAGACGCCCACGACGATCTCCAGCCACCATAGGCTCGGGCATTCGGGCGGCGAGTAATGGGCGACTCGCTGTCCAACCGTGGACCATGCCCGGGTAGACGGCGCATTGTGTTCCACGCGCGCCTCAAAGAGTGTCAGCACAAAGCCCCGTTTTTTTTCTAAGCCCCGTTTAGAGGGCCAAAGCCTGTCGGGTTCGCTGGACTAGCGAATTACCGTGACCCCGGAACGTAGAGGGCTATTGAATGACACCGTGGATTTTAGTCAGTACAAGTCTGACAACTCTGGGTGGGAAGACTCATTTGATGATTATACCACGATTTTTTTTTTTTTTTTTTTTTTTTTTTTTTGCGTGGTAAAATCATCAAATGAGTCCTCCCACCCAGGGCAGGGCGGGAGGGACTGTCAGACTTGTACTGACTAAAATCCACGGTGTCCTTCACGAGCCCTTTACGTACCGGGGTTACGGTGATGGGTAAGACCCGCGACCCCGGCAGGCTCTGGCCCTCTACAGGCCCCGTCAGTTTGCTGACACTCCTTGAGGCGCGCGTGGAACACAACGCGCCGTCGACCCGGGCATGGTCCATGGTCGGGCAGCGAGTCGCCCATTACTCGCCGCCCGCATGCCCGCGCCTACGGTGGCCGGAGATCGTCTGGCGACGTCCGTCGCCGTGGGCGTCTACCACTGCGGCTGGGATGGAGGGAGGACGCTGTCCTCTCCCTCAGGCGGCCCGCCTCCTCCTTCACGAGCATGACTGCTTCGCAGAAGGAGGCGACCGCTTCCCACTCCGTCTCGCCCCGCAGCATGGCCTCGACCAATGCCGGGCGCGAGAGGTCTCCGCCTATCGCCGTCGTGAGGACACGGCGGTGCTCTGCCCAAGCGGGGCAGTCCTGCACCGTATGCTCCACCGTGTCCTCCGGACGATCCTCGCAGTGGTGACACCCAGGCGTTTCTTCCCTCCCTATCAGACACAGGAACCTCCCGAAACTTCCGTGTCCGGTGAGGACCTGCGTCATGCGGAAGGTAAGGACGCCGTGACGCCTATCCAGCCACTCCTCAAAGAGGGGTCTTACCGCCGCGATTGCGGCGTGCCCGGACCTCGGTTGCGACAGTCGCTCCCTCCATACTGCCCTGAGATCGCGCCGGAGCTCTTCCCGCCGCGCCTCGACCTGTCGAGGCAGCGGGGATTCGCCCCGGCGCTGCGCCTCCACGCGCCATTCGTAGACGCGCTGGAGGGCAGTCGCCTCCAGATCCCAGGGCAGCAATCCCGCTAGGAGGTTGGCTGATTCGCCGGCGATCGTGCGGTATCCCCGGATCATCCGGATAGCCATGACCCTCTGGCATGCGACCAGCTTGAGTGGTCGCGTCCGGATGCTTAGGGCCCACACAGGGGCCCCGTAGAGGGCCATGGACCGCACGACACCGGCGTACAGCCTCCGGCAGGAGGCGTTTGGCCCGCCGAGATTGGGCAGGAGTCGCCTGAGGGCGCCCGCTGCCCGGTTCAGCTTTGGATTATACCACGATAAAAAAAATGTCATAAAATCTCAAAGCGGCTATGATTGTACACACTTCGAAGGAAATTAACAACGCGCCTAACCGCACAGAGGGAGTGCGCGGATGTTTATAAACATCTTGAATGAATTACAGCTTTCCTCATTGAATGTTTAAATAATCCTTATTATTTAGCCATTACAGGTAACTAAAATAAATATCAAGCGATGTTTTGAATTCGACGAACTTCCGAAATTCTGATATTAATGTTGATCACTGAACTGTTACAGTGCAGTTCAATTGTGTCATCTAGATGTCTTAAGTCACTAGTACACTGAGTACACACTCACAGATTACAATTTGAGTATTTGATTATCAAAATAGACATAACAAGTTTGATCCTGTACATAAAACGGTACCTAACATTGATTTTGTAATAAATGTTGGGGTCATTCTGTGGATTGTAACTGTAACAATTGTAATAATTATATTTATAATTACTATGTATACGCGTCTGATTGTTGGTAATGTAATAACATTGACGCGTACGTAATTAAAACTTGAGTAGCTTCAGTCTCTGAAGTGTTTGATTTCAATGAACAAAAGACTGATTGAAAATGTATAAATGAAAATTTAATAGGGTTTTATTTCACTTCGTTTAGACCTGTGAAAAAAGACCACATTAATACCGTAAACGGAAATATGAATTAAATGTTAAGTCATGTATGAACACTAACAACTTTATGCTTTTCTAACAATTGTGACTAATGAGTGAATACTAATAGCATGCACTGCAAACAAACAACAATATGATAAAGACTTTTTGTTTAATAAAAAGTAATCAACAAAAATTTTAGGATTTGATTACCCTTTGCTTAACCCCAGTGTCATTATAAAAGCTTACGTACTCACAGGCCGACGTGGTCTATTGAAACCCGCATTTGGTTAAAGTCAGCTTTACAAAATACGTCATGTAAAAGTTGCTTGGAAGTATTTGTCTAAAAATATTGTCTGCTTCATGATTCTTTACCAACATATTTCACGTGTTTTTGGCAGTTTTCGTTATTAATAAAGTTTTTCTGTTATACTGTTATCATGATTCGGTTTACATGAAACTCAGATTAATAAATAAAGTTATTGCAGCGTACTAACATTTTTCTCGTCACGGATTCGGGATAAATGGATAATTAAGTGATGGCAAACAAATTATTTTTTCTTTCAACGGTAATAACGTATTACTACTTACTTCTCTTCTAGTAATTCACACAAGCGGCCATTAACAAATGGCGTTCTGTTGGCGCTTGAGCTACGTTAGTATTGTGTTAAGTTTGTAACAAGTATAAAAGTAGCTATCGATTATTTTAGACGGGTAGCGCCCTCTATTGACAAAAACGCGAACTAATAGTAAATAGTTACAGTTAATTGTGCAATAGTGATAATAGATGGCGTTAGAGAGTAACATATTTATTTTCTAGATACTTTAGATTTTAAATAAAATATCATAAGTACGTAAATAAAATTCAAATAATTAATTGTGATAGATTTCAGTTGAATTGCGTTTAATTATAGATAACGCAGGGTCTAAAAGGCAAAAGCCTAGAAGCTGGTCTGAGTGTGGTTTAATAGGATGACGTTGAACTCAGGACTTGGTTTCCTTTTTTCTTGGAACCTGGACACGCGATTAAGACGCGGATTGTTAAAAATAAAACAAAATTTAATTAAATAATTCATGACGCGGACAAGACGTGGTACAGCGGCTAAAATGAAAATGCACTAATTTAAAGGAACCGCATATGCGTATGTATCCATAATTATTTCCTATTTTGTTAGAATTACATGGCATCACCCGCCATGAAGGTGTATTGAAATGCTCACGGATTTCTTTCTGATATTGTTCTCAGGGTTCCATCCATCCATTAATTTTAAATTAAATTAAATAAATAAAAAGACGTCTTCTCAACGCTTGGCACATGATTATGAAGTAAGCTAGGACAAGCTCTGGTTCCAAGCCACGTGTTATATTCTACAAATCACACAGGCTGCGAATGCTGCCTGCGTTACATATCCAAGGTTCGACCTGGATAGATGGTTGTATGTTCTTCCTGAAGTAAGTGTTATATCTATAACCTAACATTGTAAGGAAGCTTGACAAATGCTGTGATCCTGTACTTACATATTGAAGTGTGTACCAATATTCAATAGCTGAGAAGACGGAAGCATCTCTTTTATTTCAATCCACACCTCATGCGAACAGAACCCGTTAGTCTCATGGCAATCTACGCTGGCAGCTGGTGGTAAGAGACGTAAGGACCTTACAATGGCGCCCAACGTGGGGCATGAGGTCAGATTGAAATCTTCACTTCAAGATTAAGAGCTTGATCTAACTTAATTTGATTTAACTTAGTGTTTAGTAATTAGAGTCATTTAACTTAGTACAATTTTCTTAATTTGAGTTTTCAAAATTAGTTGATAGCACATGTTAACATTTTTATTAAAAGGTAAATCTTTCCACATAATTGATGTAATAAAGCTTAAATGTATAGACTCCTCTTGATTTATATAAAGTCATATAACTTATAAACATCAACACTTTGTGTTAAAAAGTAAGGTTATGCCACATGTCATGTTAACATTGTAAACTTGTGCAACTACTTGAATGGATTGACTCTAATTTAATTTAATTCACCTTGATTAATGTAAAATTACTATTTACATTCACTTAACTTAAAAATTGGATTCAAGATACTTATCAAAGACTGTTTAAATATTTTAAATTCAATATGGATAAGACAATCTGGATTGACTATCTTCGTAAAGAAGAATTATTACATGAGCTTAAATATTTTAATATATCCACAGATGTAAAGGCGACCAGGGATGTGCTTCGCAGGCGGTATCGCAGTCTGTGTGGCTTGTTTAGGAGAGGCAGCATTAAACCAGAGGATTATGCAACGCCAGTAAGCGCAGAAGAGGTACGCTTATGCTTGGAACCTATCGAAGAGCTGTGCCTATTACATAGGGATTTAACCGAGGGAGATAGCTCCACTGTTAAGCGAATATTAGCTCGTTCGCAATATTACTTGATGAGAATTTCACGTGTGAAAGATAAATCACCGGAATTAATCGAACTTAAGAATAAATTGGTAACGTTGATAACATCTTTAGAGGATGGCTCTGATGAAGAGGAGATGCAGTCTACTCATGATCCCTCCTCTGAAAATGAATCAACAGAAAAAACACAATTAGTAGTAGTTAAAGATAGACCAATTAATCTGTGTTCTTTAAATTTAAAGTATGACGGTACTACATGTGTTAGGAGTTTCATTGAACGTTTAGAAGAGTTGAGACAGGCTCGAGGTATATCTGCAGATCGTGCATTGATTGCTTTTTCAGATCTTTTAGATAAGTCTGCATTACATTGGTTTAGGTCATATAAACAAACCTTTACGTCATATAAACATTTACTTGCTCGTTTAAGGGAAGATTTCGATATTCCTGATCTTGATTATAGGTTGACTCAGGAAATACGCTCCCGTACGCAGGCGAAGCAAGAGACAATAATAGTATATTTGTCAATTATGCAGGGTATGTTTAATAGATTGTCTAGACCTCTCTCTGATGATGAACAATTAGAAATCCTAATGCACAACATAAGACCTGAGTATATGAAGGAAATGGCTTTACTAGATATTAATTCAATTAAAGATCTACTTTTGTATGGTAAGAAATTAGAACTTGCTCGTGCTAGGTCAGAACAATTTGTGGAACCTAACCTCTCAAAAGCGAAACTTAGTCAGGATTTTCAGCCCACAAAGAAAACTGATCATAAACCAAGGTCAGATAGGTCTGGAGAACCAGTTGCTGTCGTTAATGCTCCTTCTACTTCAGAAGCAAAGGGGAAAAAATGTTTTAGGTGTAACAGCACAAATCATTTCACAAGCAAGTGTAAAACTTCAAAGGAGTTGGTCTGCTTTAAATGTGGTGAAAAAGGCTTTAAAAGAATTAACTGCCCAAAGTGCTCAAAAAACTAATTAACGTGAGTCACAAAAACTTAGTGATTAATTTAACATCTTTCCCATCACATATTGATGTGGCTCACTTTGAAGCTAAGACACATGACATTCGACCACATTTATTGGTAAAAGTTTTAGATTTGGAAGTTTATGGTCTGCTAGACACTGGAGCAGTTTGCTCAATATTGGGGGATAATTCACATAAATTATTTATGAAATATGGATTTAAATTAGTTAAATTACCAAAAGGTCAAAATGTAAGGGCTGCAGATGGTTCAAGAATTCAATGTTTAGGTTTTATGCAGTTACCCACTAATTATTTAAATAAAATTAAAGTTATAAAATTCTACATAGTTCCCAACATAATTACTCCAATCATTTTAGGTATGGATTTTTGCAAAGCATTTTTGATAACTTTAGACAGCACATTAAATAATAATAAGATTTTTAGTATACCTGACAATTATATTAATTCAGTTAGCTTGGACCAAGGTTTAGAATGTTTTGATTCATTGACTTCTGAACAACAATTAATTCTACAGAAGGTCATTGATAAATTTGATAAGATTAATACTGAAAAAGTAGGTTTAGGTAGGACAAAACTAATTACTCATAAAATAGACACAGGTAATAGCCCACCAATTAAGCAAAGATATTATCCTTTGTCACCTTCCAAACAATTAGCATTGGAACAGGAACTCGATAGAATGCTGCAACTTGGAGTTGTAGTGCCTTCTAACTCACCTTGGAATTCCCCAGTTGTCATGGTAACCAAACCTAATGGTAAACTAAGGCTTTGTTTAGACTGTCGAAAACTTAATGCCGTCTCTAAGGCTGATGCTTATCCTTTGCCATACATCCATCAAATACTTGATAGCCTGAGAGATGCAAGATATTTAACTTCAATTGACCTGAGTGCTGCATATTGGCAAATTGAATATGATAGTGTGGAGTCTGCTGAAAAAACTGCATTTACAGTCCCTAGACGTGGTCTCTTCCACTATACAACTATGTCGTTTGGTCTTGTAGGAGCATCTGCCACTATGCAACGACTTATGGATAAATTGTTTGGTCCTGAGTTTGATAATAAAGTATTTGTTTTTCAGGATGATATTATATGCATTTCCAGTGAATTTGACACACATGTTAAGTTGTTGGAAAAAGTATGTCAACGTTTAGCAGACGCAAACTTAACAATTAATATGAGTAAATCTCAATTCTGTAGAAAGGAACTTAAATATCTTGGCTACATGGTTGATAAGCAGGGTCTTCGTACCGATCCCTCTAAGGTGGAAGTTATACTCAATTACCCCACACCCACCTCACCCAAAGAAGTTAAAAGATTTGTGGGAATGGCTGGTTGGTACCGTAGATTCATACAGGATTTTTCTAAAATTAGTAGACCACTTAGTAAATTAACTTGTAAGAATGTAAACTTTGAATGGACAGAGGAAGCAGAAGAGGCTTTTAATAAATTAAAATCAAATTTAGTCTCAGCTCCAATTCTTAAATGTCCAGATTTTAATTTACCATTTTCAATTCAATGTGATGCCTCAGCATATGCTATTGGTGCCGTGCTGACACAGTCATATGACAATTTTGACCATCCTGTTGCATTCGGTAGTAGATTACTTAATAAGCACGAGGTTAATTACACTACTACAGAACGTGAATTATTAGCAGTCTTGTTTGCTTTAGAGCAATTTAGAATGTATGTAGAGGGTCAAAAATGTAATATAGTCACTGATCATGCATCACTACAATGGTTTTATAAATTAAAGAATCCCACAGGCAGGTTAGCTCGGTGGAGTATTCGCTTAAGCCAATTTGATTTTAATATCGTTCATAGGAAGGGTAAAGAGATGGTTTTACCGGATGCACTCTCAAGAATTAAAATTGAATCGTTAGACATATCTGACAATATCCAGGATAAATGGTATTTAAAAATGGTAGAAAATTGTGAAAAGTTTCCCCATAAATTTCCAAATTATTCTCTTAAAGATGGTAAACTATTTCGACATTAAAAAAATAAATATAATTTAACATCACAATTCACTTGGAAACAAGTGATTCCCAGTGATGATGTGGGACCTCTATTAAAACAATTTCATGATGATCCCACAGGCGCCCACTTTGGTATATTTAAAACTCATAAAAGATTAGCATTACATTATTTTTGGAAAAATATGTATAAAGATGTCGAAAATTACATTAATAAGTGTCAAACTTGTAAAGAGTACAAGCCGGTAAATTCATCGAGACCTGGTTTAATGGGTAACCCTAAACAGGTTACAAAACCATTTGAAGCTATTTGTTGCGATTTGTTAGGACCCTTTCCTGTGTCCACTAAAAGGAACACAAATCTCTTAGTATGTTCAGACTATTTTAGTAAGTATGTTATGTTGTTTCCTATACGGAACGCAACAGGCAATGCTATTGTTAAAATTCTGGAAGAAAAAGTGTTTCTGGTGCATGGGATACCGAAATTTGTCTATGTAGACAATGGTCCGCAATTCATTTCAAAACAATTTAGAGATTTAATGTGCAAATATAATGTGCCTAATATTTACTATAATCCTAGGTATCACCCGCAGGTTAATCAGGCAGAAAGAGCCATTAGAAATGTTCTGTATGCGATTGCCTCATATGTGAAAACAAATCACAGGCAGTGGGACAATCACATACCAGAAATTCAGTGTGCACTGAACACCTCAGTTAATGAGTCAACTAAATTCTCACCTTACTTTCTTGTACATGGAAGAGAGATGTTTGTAGATGGTAAATTACATATAGACTCTGAAGTGCCACAGCCTGATTCAGATCTATCAACTGTAGACCCTAGAATTCATGGTGATAACTTAAAAGAACTAAAATCAATTTTCCAGGAGGTTAGTAAAAACTTGAAACTTGTGCACGATAAAAATAAAAAGCACTATGACTTAAGAAAGCGACCTTTAGAATTTAATGTAGGTCAAATAGTCTATAAAAGAACATTTACTTTGTCGGATGCTAGTAAAAACTTTACTTCAAAGCTAGCACCGCGCTTTATAAGATGTGTTATTTCAAAGAAACACTCCCCTGTAGTGTATAGCTTAAAGGACATGCAGGACAAAGATTTAGGTAAATTTCACATTAAAGACATCTTAAAATATGAAGACTCCTAGTTTTATACATTGTTGTTGCTAATCCAATATTTGCACGAAATTAGCAATATACGTGCAAATATTTAACTTGAAGGGGGATGGATGCATGTTGGTAGGGTAAAAGGTTTTTTTTTTTTTCAAAATTAAATAGGTATACCAATTTTATTAATAAGGAATGTCTGCAGATGTATGAAAGGAAACACAATGATTGTTAAACTTAGTAGTATTCGAATGGGACTTAAAAGTGTCACCACTTAACACTTAATAAAACACATATCTACATTAATTAAAGATAGTGTTTACTTAAAAACTACCAAGTATAATAAACCTATACTTTATAACTTAATACTTAATAAAACACCTATCTACATCAATTGGAGATAGGGTTTACTTAATAAATTTAAAAACTTAAATAAGTATTTGCCTATATTTTGGTTTAATACTTTGTAGATAACACTTATCTAGGTTTCAAGGATAGTGTTTATTTAACTTAAAACTTAATTAGGAAATTAATTAGACTAAGGCATGACTAGTTAAAAAAAAAAAAAAAAAAAAGAAATTAGTTAATTAGTTGATGTCTGCAGAGAGTAGCTACGTGCTATATATAGATAGGCAGACAGACGCTTATTATTATATTAGTTTAGTAGATAGTTTAAGGCAGGAGCAATCAATGTACGAATTTGCCAAATAGGTTTTGTTTCGGAATTGTGCTACTAGCCATTAGCATTTAGCAATTTAGTCGGTAAGTCTAAGGCATTTGGTTTCAGACTGTCTCAGTTTTCAATAGGATGATTTCGAGCTTTCAATACACATGATGAAAAAATTTTTTTTTCTCAGCAAAAATTTTTTTAACTGGGGAAAGATGTATTGTAACAAGTATAAAAGTAGCTATCGATTATTTTAGACGGGTAGCGCCCTCTATTGACAAAAACGCGAACTAATAGTAAATAGTTACAGTTAATTGTGCAATAGTGATAATAGATGGCGTTAGAGAGTAACATATTTATTTTCTAGATACTTTAGATTTTAAATAAAATATCATAAGTACGTAAATAAAATTCAAATAATTAATTGTGATAGATTTCAGTTGAATTGCGTTTAATTATAGATAACGCAGGGTCTAAAAGGCAAAAGCCTAGAAGCTGGTCTGAGTGTGGTTTAATAGGATGACGTTGAACTCAGGACTTGGTTTCCTTTTTTCTTGGAACCTGGACACGCGATTAAGACGCGGATTGTTAAAAATAAAACAAAATTTAATTAAATAATTCATGACGCGGACAAGACGTGGTACAGCGGCTAAAATGAAAATGCACTAATTTAAAGGAACCGCATATGCGTATGTATCCATAATTATTTCCTATTTTGTTAGAATTACATGGCATCACCCGCCATGAAGGTGTATTGAAATGCTCACGGATTTCTTTCTGATATTGTTCTCAGGGTTCCATCCATCCATTATTTTTAAATTAAATTAAATAAATAAAAAGACGTCTTCTCAACGCTTGGCACATGATTATGAAGTAAGCTAGGACAAGCTCTGGTTCCAAGCCACGTGTTATATTCTACAAATCACACAGGCTGCGAATGCTGCCTGCGTTACATATCCAAGGTTCGACCTGGATAGATGGTTGTATGTTCTTCCTGAAGTAAGTGTTATATCTATAACCTAACATTGTAAGGAAGCTTGACAAATGCTGTGATCCTGTACTTACATATTGAAGTGTGTACCAATATTCAATAGCTGAGAAGACGGAAGCATCTCTTTTATTTCAATCCACACCTCATGCGAACAGAACCCGTTAGTCTCATGGCAATCTACGCTGGCAGCTGGTGGTAAGAGACGTAAGGACCTTACAAGTTCGCCTTAAGTGTGGGATTTCCCATCATAATGAATAACTGATTTATGTGCTAGAATACATCAAACCTCGCGTTCCCGTCTTATACACTGTTCTCCTATATTTTTATCGTCTTAGTTCAATAACATGTCACGTAGAAAGCAAATAAATCTTGGTCAAATGTTTCTGAACTGAACTTTTGTCAAACAGACAGGCGTGACGAATGCGAAGCGAGGCGTTTTTATTTGTTTGAATCCAGTCACATAGAAAAGCGAAAGCGATCCGATAGCGTGATCAAACTATCGGGCTGTCGTCTCGGATGCTTGACAAAGGCCTTAGGACGTGATCAGCTTACTAGTAAAGTTTCAATAGGATGATATCTTTATGTTGCTAGCTATTTGTATAAGCTATCGAAAATTTTATGAATGGAGGCTTAATGAAAGCCAGAAACTGCGGGTTTATTGCTAAAAGACTTAACAAATTATATTAGTTTATGAACTTCTACGAAAAGCTGGTTAGTTTGTTCAATTCTAGTAAACAATTCTAATTTAAGTTATTCATTTAGTACATAAATTCATGAATATTAATTATTCTGCAGGTTGAATGAAGGACTTACTATACACACAGCCTTCGTTATTAATTAAGGCTACATTATTCAAATAATAAAATATCGTCTATCCACTAAAGAACAGAGACATTTTTTTTTTTTTTATCGTGGTAAAATCATCAAATGAGTCCTCCCACCCAGGGCAGGGCGGGAGGGACTGTCAGACTTGTACTGACTAAAATCCACGGTGTCCTTCACTAGCCCTTTACGTACCGGGGTCACGGTAATCCCTTGGTCCCGCGACCCCGGCAGGCTTCGGCCCTCTAATAGGCTTCCAAGTATGATAGACGAAAGAATATACCATAAAATGTAATGGTGGAACTAGATAGTCATTAATCTATTGATGATTTTACCACGAAAAAAAAAGTATAGTCAATCTGTTCAAAGCTTTTAACTGGTTTCCTATGCACAAAGCTATGCCTTCGCTTACTGGTCGTGCATTTTCACACCTGGAGCGCAGTCAAATTTTTGATTAACGGTTTTATTCAAAAATCACATTACATTGCAGATGTATAAACTCGTTTAAAAATAAATACTACCTTTCTTTTGCAGATATAAATTGCTAGCTTTGTGAATATAAAACAATGCATAACATATGAACATATTTTATGCCTTGTTTTACACGGCATAAAATATGTTCATGTAGAACAGAGAAAATAAAATAATGACAGGGGCGCGGTCAGAGCTCGTGCATAATTTGTGGTACACTGAGATTTTTAAATTCTTTTTTTTTCTTGGCAGCACGTTTTTAACGTTGCTATTGTGACGAGATTTCTTAATTGAAATAGGAAGATCCAACTTGTTTTGAACGATAAAAGGAACGTTATTTACAAAAAAAAAAAACAGATTGAAGTGGAGAGCTACTCGTATTGCAAAGTTCCATAACCATGTTTTTGTGTTTTAAAAGAAGCAATTTCCTTTTTTTGACAAAGACATACATTATAAATTAAATTGCGTAAATTTAATTTTACATTACATTCCGAACCTCATTATTTTATCAAAGGAAGATTGCGATGGAATAGTTAATTGCAACGAGAAATTTTAATTAAAGCTGACTCAGATTTTTTTTAGATATTATTTTACGATTACCAGGAAATTACCCAACAGATAAAGGAGATGTTTCATTTTCGGCCATCAGAAGTACATTATATCAAAAAAGAGGCAAAAATACAACAAATTCGGGAAAAATATTCTCTGGTGGATTTGAGCCTGATTTGTTGTGCACAAAAAAAAATAGTTTTTCAATTATTGCCATGTTTTATTCAACATGGCGTCTCGTTTGCTTGCATAATTCATTCGTTCTGAAATTATGTCTCATCAAATTAATGTTAAGTTGAAAAAAAATAAAAAAATGTGTGTGTTCTTGAAGTGTTTAAATAAACTATTATTCTATTGTACATATTTTTGAGTAAACATACCACGATTTCATCGTTGCAAAAATCTTTTATTCGTGTTTCTGAACCCACAAAATAACCGCTTGTTGATTGGCGTAAAAGACCAAAAGCCATGCCATAAAAATATTAAAAAAAACCACTTGTAAACAATGCAATGACATTAGGTACCAGTCAAGTCTACATATAGAAATGATTCAAAGATTTGATAGTGCATTGGTGAGCCACTTTTGTCTAATATTTTATTAGAAAGATCACAGTTCTCATCTAGAAGACTATTTAAGAAGTTGGTTTTGATGAACAAAACAATTCTAGGTTATGTAAATGTCATCTCTACAATCTGTCATGGCTGTCATAACTCTTAGGACAAACGTCAAACATTTTTTATTTTTATCTTGTGCATAAAATCCATTTTATATTATGAAAAAACTGTTACTTTATTCAATTCAGGGGTAATATTCCCTGCTTTGGTAAAATGTACAATTGTACATGTTATGGCCGGAGCGCCATACAAAAATGAAACATCTCCTTTACAAAATAAATATGCAAACCTGAACAACAGAGTCAGCTCTCGTGTTTCCAGTTCAGCTAAAATAATAATTTAACAATGAACATCTAAAATTTAAGATCAGGGTGTTGTTTTGCTCTGTCATTAATTCTTCTCAGAGGGAACTCAAACACAAAATTAATTTACAAAAGCAACTCTGGGTCGCAGCTGATAATGTTTGTTCAAACAGACAGGCGTGACGAAACCGAAAGCGTGACGTTTTTATTTGTAATGTATGGAATTGTTTGAATCCAGTCACATAGAAAAGCGAAAGCGATCCGATAGCGTGACAGAACTATCGGATTCACGTCTCGCTTCAGTTCGGTATCGCTTCGGAAACGCTTCGCTTTCACCTGTCTGTTTGACAAAGGCATTGGAGATTAGACAACAACATACATGCGAGTATTGTAATAACGAAGATAATTATACCTACAAAACTATCTCACTGTGTCTAGACATCGAAGGCAATTACTGGGATAAGTAACTAACACCATCATTTAGACCTTAAAATGGATAAACTGATTCGTGATACTATGATCCGTGACATTTGTAACAGTGCCGAAATATAATAAACATGGTAAATATCCCATTCATGTTCTGAATAAAATTAAAAAAAAAAAGATTTCATTGAAATCTGATTCTCGTTCCTGGAACTTGGTCTGATCACTACCGTGCGCTTAGATCATAATTATGGGAAAGCTTTATTAAGCATCTTATTAATGCTCTGACCTTTATAAAAAGAGAATTTTAATGGATTCCTAATTACTTAATTGATTTAAAATTAATATTCAAAGCTTGGGCCAGCTATAAGAAATCTGTAATTAAGATATAATTAATTCAGTAGAATTATGAAGTTCAGTTGTGTATCTCGCAACTGATGGCTTTTTTTTTTTTTTAGAATGGCAAAATCATCAAATGAGTCCTCGGAAGGGACTGTCAGACTCTTACTGACTAAAATCTACCCGTGTTTCTTTGGATGCCCTTTACGTTCCGGGGCCGCGGTATCCTGGATTAAGAAAAAAGCGACCCCAGCAGGCATTTGGCCCCGTAAGGGGCCCCGTCGGTGACGCGTGAAACACGACGCGCCACCGACCCGGGCATGGTCCTTGGTCGGACGGCGAGCTTACCAATTACTCACCGTCTGCAAGCCCGCTCCGCCGCTGTGCCCTCTGCTGTTCAGAGGGACACGCGTTGGAGCATCCACCCGACAGGCTATTCGCATACGGTCAAAGAGACCCCTTAAGCACACAGTGCCTAAAAGAGTTTTTGCCCGCATCCCAGGGTGCACCGGCCCGAAAAACTAGTCTTCCCCCCGGACGTATCCGAAGGGGAACTCCAGTCCACGGACGCACGTGGAGGTTTCCTGTCTTAGCACCCCCGCAACTGATGGCTAGGTTAAATATTCATTATTGGCCAGTAATTCCCTTTTAGTTATATGTTACGCTGACTACACGCTCGTCCTGGCGGAAGGAGAGTCGTATCAGGCGGCGTCAAAGTTGGTCGCATGCCAGAGGGTCATGGTCTCGGTGGGAAGACTCATTTGATGAATTTACCACGATGAAAAAAAAATGACATAAAATCTCAAAGCGGCTGTGATTGTACGCATTTCGAAGGATATTAACAACGCACCTGACCGCACAGAGGGAATGCGCGGATGTTTATAAACATCTTGAATGAATTACAGCTTTCCTGATTGAATGTTTAAGTAATCCTTATTAATTAGCCATTACAGGTACCTAAAATAAATATCAAGCGATGTTTTGAATTCGACGAACATCCGAAATTCTGATATTAATGTTGATCACTGAACTGTTACAGTGCAGTTCAATTGTGTCATCTAGATTTCTTAAGTCACTAGTACACTGAGTACACACTCACAGATTACAATTTGAGTATTTGATTATCAAAATAGACATAACAATTTGATCTTGTACATAATACGGTACCTAACATTGATTTTGTAATAAATGTTGGGGTCATTCTGTGATTGTAACTGTAACAATTGTAATAATTATATTCATAATTACTATGTATACTCGTCTGTTTGTTGGTAATGTAATAACATTGACGCGTACGTAATTAAAACTTGAGTAGCTTCAGTCTCTGAAGTGTTTGATTTCAAGGAACAAAAGACTGAGAATGAGAAAATGAATATTTAACAGAGTTTTGATTTCACTTCGTTTAGACCTGTGAAAAAAGACCACATTAATACCGTAAACGGAAATATGAATTAAATGTTAAGTCATGTATGAACACTAACAACTATGCGTTTCTAATAACTGTGACTAATGAGTGAACATTAATAGCATGCACTGCAAACAAACTATAAAACTTTATTTAAATAAAATGGAATCAACAAAATTTTAGGTTTTCAGTACCCTTTGCTTAACCCCTGTGTCATTATAAAAGCTTACGTACAGGCCGACGTGGTCAACTAAAACCCCAGTTTTTGGTTAAAGTCAGCTTTACAAAATACGTCATGTAAAAGTTGCTTGGAAAGTATTTGTCTAACAATATTGTCTGTTCCATGATTCTTTACCAACATATTTCACGTGTTTTTGGCAGTTTTCGTTATTAATAAACTTTTTCTATTATACTGTTATCATGATTCGGTTTACATGAAACTCAGATTAATAAATAAAGTTATAGCAGCGTACTAACATTTTTCTCGTCACGGATTCGGGATAAATGGATAATTAAGTGATGGCAAACAAATTATTTTTTCTTTCAACAGTTATAACGTATTAGGTACTACTTACTTCTCTTCTAGTAATTCACACAAGCGGCCATTAACAAATGGCGTTCTGTTGGCGCTTGAGCTACGTTAGTATTGTGTTAAGTTTGCCTTAAGTGTGGGATTTCCCATCATCTATCTATATCTATATCTATATATATATATATAAAAATGTTATGTTGGTTTGTGTATGCTTTAAAAACTCAAAAAGTACTGCACTGATTGAGCTGAAACTTTAGCATGAGATGTAATCCGCATCAAGGATTGTTTTTATCTATTTTTTGCATCAGTCACATATCGGCAACCGCGAAAAAACAGTTTTTTTAAAGATCAGCTCTGTACCAGTGACCGCGCCATCTACCGGAAGCGAGGATAACACTCGCTGACAACCGCAGTCGTAATGACGCAGTCACATGAGAAGCAATTTTAGCATGATATATAATCCGCATCAAGGATTGTTTTTATATTTTTTTTTTGTTGAAAAAACAGTTTTTTGTACCAAATTTTATTTGTTTGTTAACATAATGTCTGCCGCGGGCATGCGGGCAGCGAGTAATGGGCGACTTGCTGTCCGACCATGGACCATGCCCGGGTCGACGGCGCGTCGTGTTCCACGCGCGCCTCAAGGAGTGTCAGCATAATGACGGGCCTGTAGAGGGCCAAAGCCTGCCGGGGTCGCGGGACCAAGGGATTACCGTTACCCCGGTACGTAAAGGGCTATTGAAGGACACCGTGGATTTTAGTCAGTACAAGTCTGACAGTCCCTCCCGCCCTGCCCGGGGTGGGAGGACTCATTTTGTTGATTTTACCACGATAAAAAAAAAAAAAAAAATGTACATCACCATACAGTTATCCGCTATAAATATGACGCCTCCAGTCACCATTGCGAACTGCGTGCAAAACATAGTGAGTTATTAATTGGTATTTTGTTGCTGTTGGAGTAAATAACTTTTAAAATTGATCCTAAAAGTACTAACTGATTTTAGAGCACGAAAAGGTGGTGGGAGGTCATTCCAGCAGCGACTGGCAGCGAATTTAAAACAACCACGAAAAGCGGAAGCTCTGTGGGAGGAGGCCAACATCAGGTACGATGATGCTCTGGTTTTTACTTGATTAACGTCGCGCGACCAAGACAGTTTTTTTATACAAATAATCTGGCTTTTTTGTGAGAATGATTTTTTTTGAATTTTATGGTCTTAGTTTAATAACATGTCACGTAGAAAATCTTGGTCAAATGTTTCTGAACTGAACTGAACTTCGAGATTTAATTAGACCTCCGTAAAGAGATTGGTTTTGAAAAATAATCGCGACTTTGCTCTTTAATTTGTAAAATATTGTTATTTAATATATAAACATGTTCTTTTCTTCTGTGTTATGCCACAAGACATAGAAATGCTAATGATGTACGTACTCAATTCATAACTTGCTGCTCACGAATAAAACCGCTTTATCACCGCAATGTTTGTTCAACCATATTCTGTATGGTAGTTTTCATGGACAAATCCCTTTAGTTGTAAAACTCTTTCGTGAGCACGAATACGTTTGTATTAAGTTCTCCAATTAAATTAAACTCAGCTAACTTTTTACGCTTGAGACTATCAGTGATTGTATGAATGTAGTGGGGAACATGTTACATCACGTCTTTTTAGTAAAATAAGTAGTATCTATAAAGGTTCTTTTTTTCATGACTAATAAAAAGTAACAATCTTAGTTGTAGTTGTTTCATATTTATTTCTTTGGAGCGGAAATGAGTGTCAACCTTTTTAAATACTCCGTCATATAAAGTGATGTTATAATTTATAGAGCTATTTCATCCGTTGGTTATCAACAACAACATTCTAAAACTTCATACAGTTACTTCCAATCTTGTTCTATCTCAGTAACAGCACGTGATTGTAACTTGAAGAACCATCTTATCAAATATGTATGAAATATCTCACGGACAAACATTTCTGGTATGTTCAGGAAGTTGGTCAGACGAGTTGGCGACTCTTGCTCTAAAGTAACTGAACATTAGCTAATCGAGTGTGAGGTTAGATAAGAAACTTACTTTTAGTGTAGAGCCCACTTCGACCGACGACACCGGATGACCAGACTAGCGTGGAGATAAGCTGGTAGCCAGCCACTGTGCATCTAAATGTCAGGGATCTTATTATATGTTTAATTAATAGATCCCCTGGATAAAAGCTGAAGTACGGCAGTGCTAAATACAAACGATGCTTTGAATAGGTTCCCAAAGAAAACCATTTTGATAGGTTCTCGTCTTGCATTTTGCATGCATGCATGCATGCATTACTTTGTTACCATGAATAAATCATAGACTCCTTTGTGTCTAAATTGATAGTGCCGCCGAACTTATTGATTAATGCTAAAAATGTTTGCATCTGTGCAATGAACGGTACTGCAATTCTCTTAGTGTAAATAAATTTGTTGACGTTGCCCTAGTTAAATCCTCAATATATTGAAACTTTTGATATAAATTAATGAAAAGATGACGCAGCGGGGATCACTCTAAAGTAAACCATCACACTAAAACTATACAGTTCCTTGGATTCTATTTAAAATATGTCTTTACAAATTAAATGGAAACGCGGCACTCTGCGGCAGATGTATTCAAAGTATTGTACCGTTGGTGAAGATTCATCTTAACTAAATCAACTAAAATTTTCAAACGGCTGGTTTTCAGCTCACAACTTGAAATTAAATGATGTTTTATTACAGCATACTTTTTATAGACTGGGATTAAAAAACGAAATTAGCAAGAAACTATACATACAAGTAAAGAAATTATACATACAATTCAACCATTATCATATCGGCAATTGTAGTACCCCGAAAGGCTTTGTTTCAGTTAAAAGTATACTTACGGAAAGTAATTATTATTGTTTAAGTTTTGGTATTGCTGGTAAATATTATGTTTTAGAAGTTTCTCTTATCTTTGTGAAACTTGTAGAAATGTACACTTTTTTTTTGATCGAATACAATGTATGCTATACACGATTATAAAATACAGTGTTCCATTAAACTCCTCGGTGGCAGATATTTGCCACAACTTAAAGGCACCCAACGGAATTGAAACTAAAAGTGTCGTAAAATAAAGTCGTTTTAACTCCTAATTACAACAACTTTTCTCCGGAACCCTAATAATACCTACTACTAATTGGAACCGAAAGAAAAACATAATACTTTTAACAACGGAGTTGATTTATGTGAAAGACAAACTTTGGAACGAAGATAAAACTGTTTTTCAGAAGCCATTTTTCAGGAAGAGATTACACGGCTTTTAAAAAACTCGAACAAAATGAAAGTTAATGATTCTCATTATCTGTAAATGGAATTGTGTTATTCTTCAAGTTAATGTTAAGTGATTTATATTTTTAACAAAAATATTTGCCTGACGAATAACTAGCGGTAAGTTTTGAGATGGATCTCAAATAATATATTAGGTTTTATTACGCAATATTCCAAAACAAAGAGTATTGAAATTTTGTGTATTACGAAAATGAGGTAATTATAGATCGCTTCTGTGTAAGTTTTATTCCGGGAAGGTTATCTTCGGTATTTATTATTGGAAAAGTCTTCGACAAATTTTCAGCGTGCCTCAAATACCTACCCAAAAATATCAACTATCTCTCGTGCAAGAAAATGATTTCAGTAACAGTAAATTCGTAACACGAGTACATTTTATGGAGCTCCATCTTAAGTAACTCTGAAGTAAATCAACATCTTTATTTCCTCTTCGCAGCCAAAGCCATCTTGTGAAAATTTTAGAATTTGCTTTGCTTGAAAAACTCGCGGTCGCGGTTTAGGAAACAGTTACTCATGGCGAAAAGGGCGAGTGTTACATTTAATTAATGGCATGTTTATCAAGCCTCTTAAGCCTTTGTCAAACAGACTGGCGAAAGCGAACGGTTTCCGAAGCGATAACGAACCGAAGCGAGATGTCAGTCCGATAGTTCTGTCACGCTATCGGATCGCTTTCGCGTTTCGATGTGACTGGATTCAAACAATTCCAAACATTAAAAATATAAACGTCACGCTTCGCATTCGCGACACCTGTCTGTTTGACAAAGGCATTATTACTTGAGACGAAACCCGAATACTGGCCACTCACTGTTTTATGAACATTAAACTTTTTCGAAAGTTGAAGCCGCATGTGATGTTTGTGTTTAGGAATGTATAACTTGTAAAGCTACTCGTAGTTAGTGGTCACGTTCTAGTTGGCAGGCGCTGAACTGTGCTCACTCAAATTTCATAGGTTTATAGTCACCACAACATTCTATTATAAATTGATAAAATTAAAAGTTATTCTGGTTTTAGTTTTAGTTTTTGTGTTCTGTTTATATTTTTTAATTACATTTAAAATTTCAACTATCTGTCTGTCTGTCACGGTTCATGATATACAGCCTGGCGTCAGGCGGACAGACAGACAGACGGACGGACAGCAGAGTCTTAGGTTAGGTATAGGATTTTGGTACGGAACCCTAAAAACTACTTACTATGCACCAGCAGGGGTTTATAGTCATGTAGAGTGATGATAAATATCGTAGTAGTGACGTCAAATGAGTCAAGTGTAGTGACGTAAACGAGTCAATGTGATAAGCTCGTAACTTTTTATGTTCGCTGTTACTAACTTTGTATTCAGGTCATTTCATGAGGCAATTTGTTACAAAATATGGAGGTCGCATGAACCGTGCTATTAAAAACGTTATTAATAAAAAAAAAAAACAATTTACCTACCACATGGCACACACCAACAAAGTTTACGATCACATTGAAGAATCTAAATCTTTTTTGTTACGGTAAACATATAGAATAAGAACATAAAACTGAGAGAAAAGGCTCACCGTGTTAAGAGCCTAAATCACGTGTTCATGAATCAATTATTACCATAGTAAGTCTTAACATCGAATACGTTTACAATTAAATACGCATAGATGCGAACGAACGTTCACAAGATTACTCCTGTGAAAGTATATATTTCTATACGCATTAACACCTGTGTTGCAGGTCTTTTTTTTTTCTCGCCGCCCGCATGCCCCCCACACCTGCGTTGGCTGGAGATCGTCTGCCAACGTCTGTCGCCGTGGGCGTCTACCACTGCATCCGGGGTGGAGGGAGGCCGCTGTCCTCTCCCCCACGCGGCGCGCCGCCTTCTTCCCTAGCATAACTGCTTCGCAGAAGGAGGCGACGGCTTCCCATTCCGTCTCGCCCCGCAGCATGGCCTCGACCAATGCCGGGCGCGAGTGGTCTCCGCCTATCGCCGTCGTGAGGACACGGTGGTGCTCTGCCCAAGCGGGGCAGTCCTGCACCGTATGCTCCACCGTGTCTTCCGGACGATCCTCGCAGGGGTCGTAAAGGCTTGGATGGAAAAATCGGAATCAGAAGGTCGCAGATTCAAGTCCTGAACGCAATCGAATTTTTCTGTCCATAAAAATATTTTGTGCTCAAAAACGAGCGAAGATGTGTGAATCTTAAAGTACGCTCATCATATCGACTGAAGCGTATATTACCATATTCAACGTTCAACACGGAAACTCGTTAAACTCACCTTAGTTCGAGGTGTCGCGAGGTCGCCTGGGCTGCAACTGAAATTCAGCGTCATGTGGCAAACCTTATGCTGCCATCTGGCATTATGCTGAGCTGAGGCCCTTTGGCCTTAAATTGTTACTTTTTTTTTACTTTTGATTTCATTTATTTTTATAGAATTGCTGTTTGATATTCTTATTGAAAACTTTGGTTAGTGTTGATTATTTTTAAGTTTTAGTGACAAAAAACGCAATTTTCCTTATTTTTTTCTAGGTGAATGTATACGACCAACATACCAAATAAAAAATCAAATTGTAAAGCCGTTTAGTACTTACAAAAACTCAATAATTATTTTCTGTCGGTATAAGAGCATGATATGAGAACCTTTTCCGTTATAATTTTATTACGAACACGTAAGGTAGTCTACGTTCTCGTAAGAACTGACACACTTGATACATGTTTGTGCCAATTTACAACTACTGAGCATTATAAGAGCAACTGTCTTTGGATAAAAGGAAGAGAATCTATTCGATGGCACTCGAAACCTTTTCAGTAATCTGCTAGAGACAGGGAAATATTAGTTTTGTCAGGTACTAACATATTCTCGATATAATTTTTTTATTGAAAAATGCGAACATAATATGTAAAAGCCTAATCAGTGCACTATTATTATATTATTAATGAGTCTAATTGGCAGTTTAGTGACGGCTCAGACATTAACCAATAAGATAATCGTTCACTTAATGAATTGAGCCTGAACACGGTGTTTCAGTGAATAATTTTCTTTCACGATTTTCACATATCACTAGCGACGTAAAGCGAGCGCTATTCGTATCGCTATACAGATTTCAGATCAGTTAACCATGAGCACACATGCACACCTGACCTGTCCAAAATGAGATCTAAACGAAAATATCAATCGGTTACAATGTATTCTGCTAGATTATCACATCTATATTTGTATAGGATTATTTGATGTTATTCTTATCTGTAAGAAATAGTTAGTAGAACGCGCTCTTGTATCAAAATCAATGTAATAAAAAAATCTCCCCTGCTGTTGTCTCTGCTTTACGTTTTTTGGATTGATTACACTTCATATACCATTAAATACCATCGTAAATTATTTTTAAGTTTCAATATAAAATCGTGTTATACGTAAAAATGGACAGTCTAAAGTAAAATTGGCGTAATTTATTTCAATTGAAATAAAACCTGACACTTTGTTAATGAACATCAAATAAATTTAATTTCCTGACTCACATTTTCAGATATCAATTAAATTCGACGTGCCTACATTTTAATTTCCTTTTCGTCTACATCAGAGCGTCATCTCAATCATTCCAATGTCGAAATAAAAAAGGGATCTCTGATTTCGCATTTTACCGCCCCAAGCGTACGTGAAGGGTGGATGACTTTTCACAGAACCCTTTTTATTCAAACAATGATCATAATTATACCGTCTAAAATAAATACCAGACTTCACGGAATCCATTGTTGAATTATAACGAACAAAATTATTCAACTGATCCTGTTTTTATTTGTGATCTAAAAGCGGCGTCTCGTCTATTTATTAAAGTATTTTTAACTTCCAAAATATCAGCCACTTTTAACCCACGCACATGACTCGCAGAATTATTCTTCAATCATTGTTTTCTATCAGTTTTCTTTTTCTTCATTATTACTTGTGTTGAAATAAGATTTTGGCTTTAAAAATTTCGGAAACAACACTGAAAACGATTAGATTGTATTTTTTATATGTTTCAGTTTTTTCTATAAATATTTTGCGACGGGGAAAATCGATTTTAACGTTTCCTTTTGTTTGTTAGATGCAGTATACCTGTCATTTGTTTCATTCACTTTGGTTCAGTAGTTTTAATTTTATGAGCATTTTTGGTATATTGTGTACGACCGGTAATAACATCGTTCAAGTAGACAAAGATTACAAAATTCCAAAGTAGGTGTAAGAAAATTTGGTATTTGACAAGAATGTGGGTTGAATATTTGAACTAAAAAGGGTAAATATATGTTTAAGTACATAATCCCATTTTAAATGTAAACTCTTCAAAATACACTCGTTTGACTTGAAACCTATATTTTTTTCCAACATCCCTCTGTTACAGCTTCCAAGACTTTGGAGACTAGCCAAAAACGGGATCCGGTCTGATTGTCGTTATATTTTTTTTTCTGTAGTTTGTATAAAACTAATCGTCTGAAAGGTTTTCTGAGAAGAAGAATAATCAGCTGAAAATTATAATAAAGGCTGCGTTATATAATATGTTATATGTTGGTTTCAATATTAAAAAAAATCTTAAATCAGTTTGAATAATGAATTAAGTAAAACAATAAAGGCGGCATAAAACTAAACCAATGTTATGTGTTTTTTTTTTTTTTTTTTTTTTTTTTTTATCGTGGTAAAATCATCAAATGAGTCCTCCCACCCAGGGCAGGGCGGGAGGGACTGTCAGACTTGTACTGACTAAAATCCACGGTGTCCTTCACTAGCCCTTTACGTATCGGGGTCACGGTAATCCCTTGGTCCCGCGACCCCGGCAGGCTTTGGCCCTCTACAGGCCCCGTCACTATGCTGACACTCTTTGAGGCGCGCGTGGAACACAACGCGCCGTCGAACCGGGCATGGTCCATGGTCGGACAGCGAGTCGCCCATTACTCGCTGCCCGCATGCCCGCGCCTACGGTGGCCGGAGATCGTCTTGCGACGTCCGACGCCGTGGGCGTCTACCACTGCGGCTGGGGTGGAGGGAGGACGCTGTCCTCTCCCTCAGGCGGCCCGCCTCCTCCTTCACGAGCATGACTGCTTCGCAGAAGGAGGCGACCGCTTCCCACTCCGTCTCGCCCCGCAGCATGGCCTCGACCAATGCCGGGCGCGAGAGGTCTCCGCCTATCGCCATCGTGAGGACACGGCGGTGCTCTGCCCAAGCGGGGCAGTCCTGCACCGTATGCTCCACCGTGTCCTCCGGACGATCCTCGCAGTGGTGACACCCAGGCGTTTGTTCCCTCCCTATCAGACACAGGAACCTCCCGAAACTTCCGTGTCCGGTGAGGACCTGCGTCATGCGGTAGGTCAGGACGCCGTGACGCCTATCCAGCCACTCCTCAAAGAGGGGTCTTACCGCCGCAATTGCGGCGTGCCCGGACCTCGGTTGCGACAGTCGCTCCCTCCATACTGCCCTGAGATCGCGCCGGAGCTCTTCCCGCCGCGCCTCGACTTGTCGAGGCAGCGGGGATTCGCCCCGACGCTGCGCCTCCACGCGCCATTCATAGACGCGCTGGAGGGCAGTCGCCTCCAGATCCCAGGGCAGCAATCCCGCTAGGAGGTTGGCTGATTCGCCGGCGATCGTGCGGTATCCCCGGATCATCCGGATAGCCATGACCCTCTGGCATGCGACCAGCTTGAGTGGTCGCGTCCGGATGCTTAGGGCCCACACAGGGGCCCCGTAGAGGGCCATGGACCGCACGACACCGGCGTACAGCCTCCGGCAGGAGGCATTTGGCCCGCCGAGATTGGGCAGGAGCCGCTTGAGAGCGGCTGCTGCCCGGTTCAGCCTTGGGGCCAAATGCAGGAAATGCTCCCTGAAGTTCCACCGGCTGTCGAGGACGAGTCCCAGGTACTTCATCGTCCTCCCGACGCCGATGCGAACCCCCTCCACCGTAATGTGGGACTCTGAACGTGGCGCGTTCAGACGGCCATGAAAACACATGGCCTCTGTTTTGTGCAGCGCCACGTCGAGTCCCAACTGCCGGATCCTATTAGCGACTGTCGCTACCGCCTGCGTCGCCACGTCGGCCGCCGCCTGGTGCGACTCTCCCTTCGCCAGGACGAGCGTGTCGTCGGCGTAACAAATTACGCCGACGCCGTCAGGGAGGTCGCCGCGCAGCACCCAGTCGTAACCGATGTTCCACAGGAGCGGCCCCAAGACCGATCCCTGTGGAACACCGCACGACATCTCTCGCCGGTTCCACTCTCCCCGGTGACCGGGGTAGATGACGGCTCTGTCCGTCAGGTAGTCCTCGACTATACGACGGAGGTAGGTCGGCACCCGGTGATACCGGAGTGCCTCCCTGATGCAACTCCAGGGCAGGGTGTTAAAGGCATTGGAGATGTCTAAAGACACCCCCAAGACGACCCTGCCCCGGGAAACCGCATCCCCCGTCGTGAGAGCTCTCACGCGCGTGATGGCATCCACCGTCGAGCGCCCCCTGCGGAAGCCAAACTGGCTCTCCGCAAGGTCCGGGCCCACCCGATTCAGGTGCCCGACGAGGCGGTTTGCAATTACTCTTTCAAAGAGCTTGCCCACCTCGTCGAGCAGCACGATGGGCCGGAATGCGGACGGAGAGTCCGCAGGGCGCCCGGGCTTCTGGATCAGGACCAGTTTCCCCGTCTTCCAACGAAGCGGGAACCGGCCCCTCTCCAGGCACGCGCTAAAGAGCCCCCCAGTCGAGGCCCGAGAGTCCCCGAGGCCAGGACCCAGGCTTTTCCTGGCAAGCCGTCGGGTCCTGGGGCGGTATTCTTGGCTTTGAGCCGTTGTACCGCCACTCTCAGGTCTACCTCGGTCACCTCCGGAGCGTCGTAGACGTCGTCGTCGCTGTGGTCCGCGTCTGCGTCAGTGTCAGGCACCGCCGGAGACGGAGCCATGGGCGGGTGAGTGTGCTCCTCCCGCGAGGGGAACAGGGCGCTCACCACGTCCTCCACGAACTGAGGCTGGAGACTCTGCGTCAACGGGGGAGCCCAGGGGCGGAGCCTCTCTCTCACCCACTTATAGGGCCGGCCCCATGGGTCCCCGTCCAGAGCCTCCAGCATCTCCTTGCGGGCCAATTCTTTGGCCCGCCAGATCTTGTCGCGGAGGGCGGTCTTCGCTGCCCTGTAGCCATCCTGCAGCTCCGTCTCTACAGCCACCGCAGCCGGAGGTCGGGTGCGGCGCCTGCGGAACCTGGTGTACCGGCGTCGCGCGGCAACGCACGCCTCGCGCAGCGCTGCTAGCTCGCGCGACCACCAGTACAACTGACGCCGGGCGCGTCCTAGCCGGACCCGGGGCATGGCCACGTCGCAGATCTCCGACATGGCCTCCTGGAACCACCCCGCCTCGTCGTTGATGTCGGCAGGCCTGTCCGGTGGTGACACCCAGGCCTGCACGATCGAGGCTTCCAGGAATAGCTCCCGGTCCAGCTGCTTCAGCGCCCATCGCGGACCACTTGGGTTCCGTCGGACCGGCGCGTCCGAGGTCTGGGCGGAGACATCAAACCGGATATACCGGTGATCGGAGTAGGTCTCCACCTCCTCTACAACGCGCCAGTCGATGACGCGCGGCGACAGGGCGGCGTTGGCGAACGTTAAGTCCACCACCGACTCGCCCGTCCACCGCACGCACGTGGGGACGGAACCCCGGTTCTCGGCGACCAGGCCATGCGCCAGGGCCCAGCGCTCGAGCGTCCTGCCCCGCGTGTAGTCCGTAACCCGGGAACCCCAAGCCACATTCTTGGCATTGAAGTCCCCGAGGACGAGCGCGGGGAGGGAACCGAAGGCGACGACGACGTCTCCCAGCTCCGATAGGGAGTCCTGGAACTCGGCGAGAGTTCGGTTCGGGGAGAAATAAACGCCTATCACGGCGATCTCCCCGAACCGTGCTGCGACGATCCCACGCCCTCTCTCGACGCGATCGAGGGGCGGGGTACCGGCGGCGGCCGACGAGATGAGGGTCACCGAGCCGTTCAGGTCCGCCACCCAGTCATTCCTGGGCGGGACAAAGTACGGCTCGGCGACCACGGCGACGTTGATCAACCACTGCGCCATGCTCTGGAGCAGGAGATCCTGAGCAGCGGCGCAGTGGTTGATGTTCGCCTGGAGGAAGCGCAATGGAGCCATTAATTTGAGTCCATCGCGGCCTCCTCCAGGGCCCTCTGTGAGGGCGCAGCCACGGCGGCAGCGGCAGAAGCGGCGGCGGCGGCGGCAGCGGCGGCGGCGGCGGCAGCAGGAGCTGCGGCGGCGGCGGGGACGGCGGCGGCAGAGGGCCTACCTCTGCTCCTGGTTTTGGCGGGGGGCGCGCAGGCCTTGCCCCCTGCCCGGTGATCGGCCGGCTTGCCAACCGCCGCACATGCGAAGCAGTGCGGCGGGGCGCAGCACGAGCCGGCCTTGTGACCGGGCTGACCGCAGCGGAAACAATTGTCGCTGCGGTCCACCTCCGAGGTGCACCTACATGCCGCGTGGTTACCCACTTGGCAGCGGAAGCACCTCAGGGGCCTGGGCTCCAGCAGTTTTACCTGCGCGGAGACCCAGCCAACCAGGAGCCTTCGGCTCTCCTCTATCTTTTTGGTCGCCGGCACGGGGCAGCTGACTGTAATGGTCAGCAGCCCCGCGAAGCCAGGGCGTAGGATGCCTGCCTTAATTTGGTCGGCAGGGCATTCCCCAGCCCTGGCGACGGCGGCCACCACGTCCCCCTCCGTGACCGAGTCGTCCAGACCCATAATGCGCAAGTCAGCGCGCTTAACGGGCCTGGACACCCGGGCCTCCTCCGCGTTTAGGGACGCTCTGAGCCTTTCGGCCAGAGCGTCAGCGGTAGGGCCGCTGGCCGCGCCGGGGATCGACAGGAGTCTGGCCCCCGTCGCGGTGACGTGCACCCGGAGGCCCCCGTCGACTCCCAGCTCCCGGAGGTCCACCGCCTCCCTCGCCTTAGCGAACACGTCGCGGTACGTTACGCCCCTTTTGACCGCTTCCGGCTGTAGCGTAATTACTACAGCCGCGGTCTTGGGGGCGCGGAGTCTTGCCGCGACGGTTTGTCTTTTGCGTTGCCGCTGCCGCCGTCTCTGCCTCTTGTTGGCAGTCTTCTCTCCAACCGTCTGCCACTCGGCGACGGCTGGGGGAGCCTGTGAAGGCTGTGAAGGCGTGGTGAGTTGGGACGGCCGTCCTGCCGCCGCCGCCGCCGCCGGGACACTCTTTTTTGGCTTTGCCTTCGCCGGGGCCGCAGCTGGGGCGGAGCCCGGCGTGGCCGGTGCCACGGGGGCCGCCCCAGATGGACCCGGACCCGCCTTTGCCGTGGCCGCTTTCCCCGGGGGCTGCCTCCCTTTCGCTGGCCTCGCCGCGGTTCGGTTCTCCGGGGCCGGGGCTGGAGCCGGTCTAGGCAGCGTGGAAGCCGCGGCAGCCGCGTAGGAGGTCGCAGCAAGCGGGGGGCGCAGGATGCGGCCCTCTAAGACCGCAAAACGCTGGTTAAAGGCCGCCAGCTCCTGCCGCACCAGTTTTAGGACAGCGTCCTCTGTTGGTGCGGCCTGCGCCGGCGGCTCCTTGTTCCGCTCCCGCGGGACCTCCTCCCGGCGGCCTGCCTTCCGCAGTCCGGCCAGCTCCGTCTTTAGATGGAGGTTCTCCTTCTGGAGAACCTCCATCGCGGCCGTCAAGCGGGCGACGTCCGCCCGCATTTGGGACATTTCGTCCCCATCCGTCGATGCGGGCGGTGCCTAGCCGAGGCTAGCCGCCGCCACTGCCGCCATAATCTTGGCAGTGGCCACGCCTGCGGCCCGATCTTTGGTCGCCCGCTTTCCGGGTTTTGTGGAGGCCAGGCTGCGGACGGCCGCCCTAACCGCCTCCTCCAGGGTGGGCTCCTCAACACACCCTCTACCGCCGGTCCTGCCTCGGCCTTTACCCCGAACACTAGTCGGGATCTTCCGGCCCGAGGCAGGCTCGTCGTCCGACGACAACGAATGGGGCCGCTTGAGGAAGCGTTTCCTCCTCTCGGCGGCCCCCTTTCCTCCGCGCCCAGAGCCAGGGCTCTGAGCGCTCATGGCGTCTGACGAGTCGGACTCCGACAGCGCCATCTTCCCTTTTTGAGCGGCACTCTGTGCCCGCTCCGTCGGTGCCGGTGAGGCGGACGTGCTGGACAAGTCCAGCGACTCCACCTCACGGGCACGTGAGCCTCCCTGGCTCTCTGCGGCGACTGCCGGTTGTTGGGGGGGATTTGTTTTGGTCTTTTCCATAAGATTCCCACGAGTATGGGGGATAATGGTCCACCTGAGCAGAGACCCCTGTACTCAGGTAAGCCTACGACATTTATTACTCGCCAGAGGGTCGGCCGGTACCCTGGCGAGGGTAGCACTAGCGACTGATTTGTTCAAAAGAACTCCCGTCAGCCATACATCTCCTCGCGGTGCTCCGCCGCTTGAGATTCGGGGTGACTTTTTATAGAGGTTTTCTACCTCGCGGCCCGGGCGGTTAAGCCAAGGCCCTCGACCCCCGTCGAAAGTCAGAGACGTGATCCTGACAATCTTCGGGGCTACGAGAATAGCGGTGGCAAGAGGAAGTGGGAGTGCAATACCTCCTCCTGCCTGCCCGGCGGCAGGGTAAGTGCACGCCGAGCCCGCTCTTGCTCCAACCACTGTGCCCTCTGCTGAGCAGAGGGACACGCGGTGGAGCGACGCGACAGGACATTGGCATACGGGCAAGGAGACCCCTTTTAGGGGAGTTCTTGCCCGCATCCCGGGGCGCACCGTCCCGAGAATCTGGGCTTCCCCCCGGACGTATCCGGAAAGGAACTTCCAGCCTCGGGCACTCGAGGAGGTTTCCTGTCCTTAGCACCCCAAACCAATGTTATGTGTACCGAAACTTTACAGTTGTCCAAAATGCAAACCATATCTCTGTTGCTTTTTAGTGGGTCAGACGGAACCCTCTCAGAATACGTAAAGTTTACGATTGTTGGAGTGAGTCCAGTACACTTCCTTCCGTTGCCAGAGCCTCCATGTTCCGCTCTTCATAAAACTGTCGGACCGATGCAAAAACTGTTTGAGTGTGAGAGAAATATCTATGTGCAATTTGACTCAGGCACGGGGTGAGCACAGTAAGTATGGCTTGGAAAACAATATTAAAGTATCAAAGCTTAGATTATAGAATGTCCAGATGCCTAGTCGGTCAGTGAGAATTTAAGCCAAAAACACGATTCCCGTAGTTCCATTCTTATGTAAAACAAGCGAACGTCTCCAAGGAAAACATTGAAATGTGTGCATGGCGCTCACTCACACATTTAAGCCTTTGTCAAACAGACAGGCGTGACGAATGCAAAGCGAGGCGTTTTTATTTGTAATGTATGGAATTGTTTGAATCCAGTCACATAGATAAGCGAAAGCGATCCGATAGCGTACCAGTACTATCGGACTGACGTCTCGTATCGGTTTGGTATCGCTTCGGACTCGCCTGTCTGTTTGACAAAGGCATTATAAATAAAAAAGTGCATAAAAACGTTTTACGATTTATGACGTATTAAAAAAAAACTACTAACTAGATCTCGTTCAAATCAATTTTCTGTGTAAGTTTACATGGTAATGTACTTCATTTTTTTTTAGTTTTTCATTCTCTTATTTTAGAAGTAACAGGGACTTGCCACACATTTTACCACTTTGGAAAAGTCTCCGCTAGATTCTCTCGTATTGTTTGATGAAGGTCGCGGGACTAACGAATTACCGTAACCCCGGTACGTAAAGGGCTATTAGGTACGTAAGGGACACCGTGCCCGGTACGTAAGGGACACCGTGGATTTTAGTCAGTACAAATCTGAAAGTCCCTCCCGCCCTGCCCTGGGTGGGAGAACTCATTTGATGATTTTACCACGTAAAAAAAATGGTTTGATGAAAAAAAAAATGAAGAATGTTCTGTGTATCTTTATCTCTAGATCTAATAGAAGTTTCAATTCTAAGTATAGGGAACCCCTTTTTTTAAATTTTTGAATGAAAATCTTAATACGTTTCTGTGAAACGTAAGATTTTCACTATTTTCATTTTATCATCTACTCACCAAGTCTCAATAGTATAGTTCTAATAGTTTCGGAAAAAAGTGGCTGTGATATACGGTCGGTCAGACAGACAGACAGACATAACAGTCGGGTAGAAACATATATAAAAGTAAAACGATAAAATATGTTGACTGGTAGGTAGAAGATAAATTAATACTAATTAAGTAACATTCAGAAACGTAAAGAAACTCCTGTCTACAAACTGTCCAAATTGCCATTTTTACTGAAAAAATGAAAATGCGCCTTCATTAAAAATAATGAAGTTGTAGTTTCGTGGTTCAATGTCGAGCAGTCGAGTCAGCCTCTTGTCAGTTATTAATGAAGCGTCACCAAATCGTGATGGATTCAAACTTGAATTTATATTTCAGTTAGGCTGGCAAAACTTTCCCATTTCAGTAGGATTAGTCGGACACTTAATAACATTATAATGTCACACCCTTGTTAATCCTCACATGACTCGTGTAGTGTTTCAGTTTAATGCAAAATTATTTATGAACTAGCTTTCGCCCGCGACTCCATCCGCGCGGATGTCGGTCTTCGCGTGGATGGTTTATTTCTCCATTTTGAGTAACTCTGACAATGGTATCTTATAAATATCTATTAGACCCAAATACGGCTAAGCCTATAATAATTAAGGAGATCGCGGTTCTACAGAACAACGTCTATATGAATAAAACTGAAAAATAAGATTTTTTTTCTACGTATTTTTCCAGGATAAAAAGTATCCCATTTTATGCCCAGGATATTAAGGTATAATTATACCAAGTTTCATCGAAATCGAACTGTTAGTTTTGATGCCTGCATATACAGACAGACAGACAGACAAAAACTTTTTTAATCACATATTTGGGTTTGGTATCGATCTGGCAACACCCCCCGCTATTTATTTTTTCAATATTTTCAATGTACAGAATTGACCCTTCTACAGATTTATTATATGTATAGAAGATGCCGTTAATATAAACATTCTGCGGAAGTATTACGTACAACTGACGATTAAAGAGATAATCTGTTGCCCAGTACAGTTGTAAATTGTACCTCTAATGCGATATCAACGGTTTACATTAGGTCTTTGCTACCGCAAAAACTCTTCGATTCCCATAATCTTTAACAAAAAAAGATTACGATTGTAATGAAGCATAATGTAAATTCTTGTTTTAATAAATAATAATGGATTGGATTCCAATAACTTGTAAGTATTCTTATTTAATAATAATAAATCCTTTAAAGCAATCGCTCTTAATTGACGTTTTATATTTTATTGATCAGCTTTTTTCTCAATTCACACAACTTTTTAAAAATTGAGGAACGACTTGAAATCAACTGAAATAGTTATTGAATAAATGATACATTTCTTTTCAAAAAGTTAAACAGTTGGATTGTAAGTAGATTATTTGCTTTTATCAGAGACCCCATTGCGGTTGATTAATTACAGAGACATTTAAATCCCACCGTTGAGATGGCTACCACAGCAATTACTTTTGCAATTTGTCACGAACTCCATTAATTACTAAATCCCCGTTAAATAGCAGACATGAACTTGACAAGGTTAATTTCATTTACTTACTAGTAGATAGCGATTCTCCAGACGGTATGGCTTTAAGACGATGCGACGTTGCGCCGAGACGCGTAGATCTTACAACCTAAATAACCTATGTTTTGAGAAATTAAAAATTAAATAAAATATAAAAAGAAAGAAAAATTAAATATCTAGGGATAAAGACAACGCAACTGCGCATGTTTTATCAGGTAACCATGACCCCGGAACGTTAAGGATTATTGAAGGACACCGTGGATTTTAGTACAAATCTGGCGGCCCCGTCCCGCCTTTGGAGGAAGGACTCATTTAATGATTTTACCACGTAAAAAACCGGCCAAGTGCGAGTCGGACTCGCGCACCGAGGGTTCCGTACAAACCTGCAAGGTTTACAAAGTTCGTTCATTACGAAAATTTAAGGTTTTCGGAATTTTTCCTTTATGTGTGCTATAAAACGTTGCTTCATGCCAAATTTCAAGATTCTAGGTCGACTGGAAGTACCCTTTAGGTTTTGATTCCCTTGCGAGTACTTGCGAGTTTCAAAATATGCAGCTTAAATTGCTGTTTCTTTTGATTGCGTTGACATAGAAGTTTGATTTTGTTACAGCTTAAAGGTATTATAGACCTGAGTATTTGGTATGAATTTCAATTTAATACCTCTACGCGTTTATGAGGAAATGGGTAGTAAGTTTAAAATTATTAAAAAATATATATTATGTGATGTAACTAAAAATTTATGGTTTTCGTAATTTTTTCTTTATCTATGCTATAAGACGTTGCTTCGTACCAAATTTCAAGATTCTGAGTTCACGGGAAGCACCCTGTAGGTTTTGATTCCCTTGCAAGTGTCGAAAATTTGCGGCATAAACGGCTGTATCTTTTGATTGCGTTGGCTTAGAAGTTTGATTTTTTCACAGCTTCAAGGGACAGTAGACCTGAGTAATTGATATAAATTTCAGCTTCATACCTCCACGCGTTCCTGAGAAAAAGGGTCTTGACAGACGGACGGACAGACAGACGGACAGACGGACAACAAAGTGATCCCATAAGGGTTCCGTTTTTTTCCTTTTGAGGTACGGAACCCTAAAAAATGGTCTGAATTATGGTTTGTCCGAGGTACAAATTAAAATAATTAAAAGAAAATAATCTTTAATGTTTCAACAAAACTCAGATGAGAAGTTTCAAATGGATTACGGAGATTGCAGTTTCCATGCAAATCCACTTACTTTACCTGATAGACAGGTCCTAATCGACTTGATTGATCCCGCCGCAGGTAGACGCCCGATAAAGTCGTAATCCCAACGACTTTGTTTTCGACTTATACGTACTTAGAAAGGTCACAAAAAATAACTTCTGTGTTAGGTATTATATTTTTTGCTGTCCTATTACAGTTTGCATAAACATGCACAATGTGCAACTGTAACAATGAATTGCCACCAACTAATAACAAACTGTACAAAGCGAGCTAAAGTTATCTCGAGGTGTACTAAACTGAATGCTGCAGTCGAATTATTTGTTCAGAAGCTATATCCCCTGAACACCTTCAGTGATCTAGTGTTAGTGCTTCCAAATTAAGGATAGCTTAAATAGTGAAGCGAAGAGGTGAACAAATTTATTGAACGTAAATGGAAGAACCTCGCAGTATTTAAATGTTCTAAAATGTCGTTTAATGTCCTGCGAGCGAATATGTGCACAAACAGGGAGCTACAATGTGAATCTTGTAATTAGGGTTTGCTTGTTGTGTCTTCTTGTAAAAGTTCAAACATCTGATCTGGTAGCATCAGTCTGATCTAAAGCACAGATAGGTGAATGTGATATTGTACCTAGTTTCAATAATTATGATCTTTACTGACCTAAGTTTTGTTCTTAACAGATTCCTCTGAAGTGTTGTATGAAGTCAACCCGAACTTTTAAAAAATCAATGAAATAATTTAACATCTCCCATTGTTCTTTTTTTTTAAATTCATTTCAATCGTATAGAATCAATCTTACACGATAACGAAGTACGTACTAAGCAACACGGCACTTTTTAAGGGACTTTGAAAGTACAATAAAACCGTGATGATATTTATTAAATTTTGTTTGAATTTACGCAATGACTAGACAGTGAGAATCTGATTCTGCATGTTATTTACCTTTTTAAAAGAATTAGATGTTGTTATAAAGGTTATCTATTTGTGTATTAACCAATTTACCTAGTTTACCAATTCCCATATTACATTAACAGATTTGTTAACAACAAAATAAAAAAAATTAAATCACCGATAGAGTTTACCGTCACACAGTTGGGCACCATCATGGCCCCCAGCTATAATTTACATTAAGATAGACACAATGTAGCTCAAAATTATTTTGTTTATATTTCAGTAAAGTTTACACGTTGATGAAAAAAAAAACGCTGTTGACACTGGACGCGTACCGTTTATAGCCATAATGCTCCAGTAACGTATGATAAATGTCGCTCATTCCGCTAACCCAGCACTCGGTGATCGGCGTAACAGGTATACCAGCGAACTGCAATTTGCATATCGTTACAAAACCCGCACATTTGAATTTTATTGATACTGTGTAATGGGGCTGTGTGTCATCTGTTACCGTAGATAGCTTTGGGGTGGGTCACGAGACTGTGTCATCAAGTACCCGTGACCCTGGAATGTAAAGGGCTATCGAAGGATCACCGTGGATTTTAGTCAGTACAAGTCTGACTGGGTGGGAGGACTCATTTGATGATATTTTTACTTAGATTTAAAAAATGACCAGATTGATAGTTGGCCATTAAGAGTTGAAGCCAAAAACACGGGGTAAAAATTTACCCCGTCTTAGATTCCTACGTAAAACAAGTGAACATCTCCAAGGAATACTTTTAAATGTGTACGTGGCGCTCACTCACACATTTATAAAAAAGTGGCTTCACTTAAAACGTTTCGTTTTGTTTCGAACACGGAATCTGGACATTTTTTAATCTAACAACACGATAAAAAAAAATTAGGTAGCTTTGGGGTGTAGAAACATTGTAGAACTTCTTCTCGTGTGCTAGTTTTGTAATAATACCAGTTTTGCAAACGTAATGCACTTATTTGTGGATACACAAATTATTAGTTTTCAATAATAAATTAACGTGAACAAAACCACGACTAATATCGCTCGCCATAAATATTGTGCGCTTGGCATCCGTCAAATCGGTGATGTGACGAGACTGCGGTTGTGTCTCAGGTTAGATAGGTACCTTTTCATAATATTATGCTTCTCTCGTTCGTCAACAAAAATTAATTCCCCTCTAAAAGTAGTTTCATATTTACGATTTTTGTAAACACATTTGCAGAAGGGACAACTAATATGATACTTTATAAATATTTAATGCATTAACGCATGCGTCGCGAATTTAAAAAAAAATCTGTGTAAAAGAAATTTGAACCGCTAGCAGGATTTGAACCTCGTCCTCCGGATTCTGTACATCTGACGCTATTACCAAACAAGCTACCAAGGAAAACGTAACCGTAAGACGTTAGAAAATGGATTGAAGAATTCGACGCATGTAGGTGCGTAGATGTCACCATCGGATGGTAAGAGCATCGGATGTACTGATTCCGGAGGTCGCAGATTCTAATCCAACCTGCCGTTCGAAATTTTCTTTCCATAGAAAACTAATATGATATTTGCAAGTGGTACGAAACAGCAAGTCGTACCTTCAGTCGAATCTATTAGTTGTTTTCATGCTCAAATATTACACGAAAATACAAAAAATATTAACTACAAAATGTTCCACTGTATTAGGTGTTCGTTAAAAACTTAGTTTTACATAAACTTCGTCACGAGTCGGAAGTTTATCGGCCACCAGTTCGCCGTGGAATTTGCATAAAGTTCTCAGCGGAGAGAAATAAAAATAAGGAATAAAATGGGTTTCCTAAAGTACCGCTGCTTTTCTAAAAAGTGAGTGGCTAAACAGACTCCATTACTGGAGCCTGTTTGTACACTCACAACACGAACAAACTCGCTAAATGTTGTTGGCAACGTTTAGCGACGTTGTTCTCACGGCACATCACAGAGAAACGCGTGCTTTGTAAGAGTTGAAGTACCGCTGTTGAAGTTCGTCGTTCATTAAGCAAACGCTGAGGAGACAAAGTATAGCACTACACGAAGGCGTTTAAGTTACATTTTTCTTTGTTCTTACTAAGTTTAATAGTGTTATTGTATGTAAGTCATGGGAAATTAGTTATATGAAATAACGTGGTGATATTACCTATCTTGCTTCTCGTTAATACCGGGGTACTAGGAAATGCGCCTAAAAATTATTTGAAATGAAAAGGTATATTTGACTTTATTTAACTCGACTTTTATTTTAGAAAAAATGTTCAGATGGTCTTTTATAAAAGTTCTGTGGTACGTATTCAACGTTCATTTTGTTCGCTCCCCTCAAAACTACTGTTAAAACGAGCACTCTTCCACAACACCATACTTACACCTCATTCACCAGTTTAATCTTACCTTAATTAGGATTACGAAGGAACCTATGTTAGGTTAATCATTTCACGTTAACGTGGATACATAATACGCATTATCCGGTGCGATGGCAGCGTGTGCTTGAGCTGTCGACCGTCGTCACATACCTGGGAGTGACGTGAAGTTGGAGGCGTGCGATATGAATATGGTAATACGTCAGATGTTTAGGATTTAAATAAATGTAATCTGTTACGTCTCATTGACTCGAAAAACTGTTCGTTACAAATTTGTCGCCACGCGATTACACCTCAACATCTTGAAATAATTATTTTATCATACAAGGGATGTTGGACTTTTTCCCAAAACCCAAAGAGTGAATTTTGAATGCATAAACATTCCACAGGAAACACATTTGACTGCGTGTAGATATTGGAATGACACGGATTCGAAGTACCTATCGACCTGTATCGGTATCACTATACCGCGCTCATATTGTAATTCTTCCTTCATTATGTTCCTTACTTTTTTATTTCAACTATCTATTAAAGTAATTTTTTGATAGGACTACTGAAAATCAGTATTCGTATCATAATTTAAGATTCATAAATAAACTAACTTTACAAACTAATTTCAATCACTTTAAACTTGATTAAGTGACGTAAAGTGAGCAATTTAAAATATTATTATCTTGTTTCAGAAACTGCTTTTGATTACTGCTTCAATTTATTTATTTGAAATTGTAAGAAAACAGCGAAACATTGTTTTAATAATGAAATCTTTTCTGCTGGCTATTTGAAATTCACAATCTTTATCAATTTTTTTACTACCCTTGCCAAACAACAAACAGTTTTAATTATGTTAGAAAAAAAAAAACTTTAGTTTTGGGAACATGTTCCGATTTAGCCACGAAGCCAAAACAACGTCATAATTATAGACAAGTACTAATTCACGATAATAGTTATCTGCTAAATACCTGATTACAGTGTTAACAGTGTAAGTAATACGTCAAATTATCGACACAACTTATCACATCAATACATTATAACCACTTAAACTTAATGCCAGCAATAAGTATGCTACTATTCTGATATTTTGAAGCCTCCTTTGGAAAACAACATTTTCCTCCCCATTTTACATAAACATCATTACATAATCACGTAAGGATGTGTGTCTACTTAGTAAACATATAATTTTCCACCTAGTAAAACAACCTACACAAACATAAGAAGTTTATTTACGAACCTAAATATTTGACGGCGCGTTTAATTATTAGGAGATTATTTAAGAGTGAATGTCAACCGGATACGCCAAACGCCATCTATCGGAGCGATAGATTGTCATTCACTCTGACGCAACACCAAGGGCTGGCGTGGGGGGTGAGAGCGGCGCGCTTGACAGTTCAGTCCGAATCTAGCAGGCGACCCGTTCGCACCTAATACTCGCTACGTTATTGGTGGAGTGTCCTGGTGTTATAAGTGCTCTGTAAAATCGTAATAAGATTGTAAATTATAGTTGGTGATTATAGTGTGTGATTATAACCGAAGCGAAACCTTTTATTCTCCTCGCCCGACTACCCACGTCCTGATAAAATCAAACATGGACCCAAATTATATTATGGACTCTCCTGACGTCCCTTTATATTATTTTAAGAAACAATACAAATATTTTGGGTTCCTATGTACGGCTGGTACATAGCCAGAATTACACAGAGTTATCGAAAAGTCTGAAATTGTGATCCTTGTCAATTATATACTAAGAGGAAGCATTATTGTAGACTAAAACAAACTTTCCGAGCCACCACCGCACAACGTGATGATGAGACACTGAAATGAAGATAATCTATAGCAATAATTGTTGTTGTTGTTCGGTTCTACGAGTACTTAGAAATACTCTCAAATGTTGACTGATTCAGCACGATGACTTGGGACAATATATACTAGCATTTATGCCTTTGTCAAACAGACAGGGGAGTCTGAAGCGATAACGAACCGATACGAGACGTCAGTCCGATAGTTCTGTTACGTTATCGGATCGCTTTCGCTTTTCTATGCGACTGGATTCAAACAATTTCATACCTTACAAATAAAAACGTCACGCTTCGCATTAGCCACGCCTGTCTGTTTGACAAAGGCTTTATAGTACATGTATCCAGAAGCGGATTTATACAATCGTTAAAACTTAAGCGTTTGTCAAACAAACAGGCGATAGCGAACTGGACAGAGTCCGAAGCGATTACGACCCGCTACGAGACGTCAAACTGGGTGCAGCGAACTGAGGCGTGGCAGTTGTATTAGCTGGCTTTTTATGAACGACGTCAAACAGAGCAAATACGCTCTTGCCACGTCTTCGCATCGGTTCGGTCACGCTATCGGATCGCTTTCGCTTTTCTATGTGACTGGATTCAAACAATTCCATACATTACAAATAAAAACACCTCGCTTCGCATTCGCTACGCCTGTCTGTTTGACAAAGGCTTTAATCTTAACTTTTTCTTCCATTAATATCACGGTCAGGGTAAAACCGGCAGTGTTATTTTTAAGACTGCAACACGTGTATGAACTGCAACAATCAACTGAGTGCACTGACCGAAATTTTGTGTTCTAAACAACCTTGTACATAACTCGTAAAATAAAACGAATGATTTATGATACTAACTGGTACTTCAACAGTACGAATGATATTATTGTTATAATGATTGACTCTTAACTCTTGCAGCCCTGTTGACCACGTGACTAGTCAAGAAGTTTTATGAAACAGATAAAGACATATTTACGACTCTTTTATTTTTTATTGTATTTGTTTGTACTTTAATTTACCTGGACCATAAACTATATAAAACGCGATTATCCGAAAAGTATACCAATTTTCCTTACCACTACAACTCCAATGGTTCGTTTAACTTTATATAATAACTGCATGATAAATCAAAATTGAATTTACGGAGCTGAAATATTCTGAGCTATATTTCATGTCACTTCCAAAAATGAGTCATAATTAATGATAGTTAGAATATAATAAATTGAGATTTTTTCCCATAAAATCCACTTATTCCTTTGATAAGTCTGACCTTATTAATTATTGACATGTTATGAATGACCGTCTAGACCGTAATTAACCTTCGGGTAGCCATGAAATAATGCCAAAGGAAATTAGCTGAGAATTTTCTTGATAGATTTGATCAGTGAATTAGTCTGAGTTTACCTTCACGAATTGTTATTCTAGATATTGGTATTGAAAATTAAACTACCTGGTAAAATAGTGGTTAGTATTATTGCATAATAATGGCGAAGAAATAAAAGTAATTTTAACAATACTATTAAAAGTTCTGAACATAATAGTATTATTTGGTATAACTGTGTAGATTTGTTGATTTTATGTTGCATCGCGGTATGTATCGTAAATCACACGAGAGTTGTTAGAGTAAGGATAGTCTTTGTGTATGAACTTCAAACGTTTTGTTTCAACAATTTCTTTTCAACATTTGAATTTCGACCACCTCAGGCGATCCTAATAATAATTTATGTCCAGTTTTAATATTTCAGACCGAGGTCAACCGAGGTTTATACAAAGCGTGTCTCAACAAAAAAGACTTAGCTATCTAATATTTATACAACCTCAAATCCTGCGAACAAATCGCAGCTGAATAATAAAACGTAATACTTTCTATCTGTGGAACAAGGAGCTACTAAAAAATTAATGCAGCCTTTGAACCCTGAACGATTTCACAAAGAACTCGTTTCCGAGTATAAATTAATTAAAGAGAAACACCTCTCTCACTTGTTAAATGAGCTTAACAAGTAAAGCACGAACTGAAAACCATCAGCAGCGTATTCTTTCAGATTTTCAGCAACGTCCCGTAACATTTAGGTACAAACTTGGATTACTGGTAACTATCGACAGTGTCGTATTTCTGGAAGACAATCATAAAACAAAAAACAATTGATCAGGCATTAAAAAATACTTTCTTGTTTATTTTCTTAACCTTTGCACTCATATATTTTACAAGTAGGTAGTACACATAACACTATCTAACTTCTTCTTTATTCTCGATATAACTTGGCCAATAATTCAAAAAGTCTTATCTGATCATGATACAGACCAAAACATAAGCCATACTAGAGGTTAAATACTCGAAATACGTTTTAAACACTCGAATAACATAATATAACTACTACCGTAATAATTAATATTAACGATCACACTAAATTTCAAAGTCAAGGGCAACATTCACTTAATATCCAAGAAGTAGATAGGGGAACAGTGCATAAGACGGGGACGCGAGGTAAAATGGGGACATACAGTCTTTAGGCATACTTTAATGTAACGCAAGCGCCATCAGGATGTCATTTGCAAGCGGCCATTAACAAATGGCGACCTGTTGGTGCTTGCGCTACGTTAGTATTGTGTTAAGTTTGCCTTAAGTGGGTAATTTCCCATAATACCCCGCGTCCCCGTCTTGTACACTGTTCCCCTACGTTTTTGGTTATGATGAAGACATTATGACGCCGTTCATATTGTTCATATTGGCATTAATATTACAGAGGTATATGCAGTAAATTCAGTATGCCTCGCTAAAGCGGTCCATGTTAAACTGTACGCCACTGATTACTGCCATAATAGCATCAGATAAAATAAACTGATTGCAACAAAAAACCCGCTGCCTAATTTACATTTCCGTCTAATTAGGCAAACACGAAGACTGGGTTAACTAACAGAGAAATTAAGGCAAAATACCTCCGTAACTTTGAACGATGAAACTAAGTAAAAAGATAATGTAATTAAATATACTTTCTAGCCAAACAGTAAGCGTTTCGTCTGAGGAAACATTTACTTATTCTTCTGAGTATGATACATGCTCTGTCTCCTTATAATTAAAGCAAAACACGTTATAAAAATATTCCATAAAATATTTTTTCATGAAGGTTTGAATGTCAAGTTTACATTTTACTATTGTTCCTCATATTGAATTTTCTCGACATTCATAATCTGCATAATTTGTATATATGTCAAGGCTATATATATGTCATTTTTAGCCAAGAACCTGCAGCTACACCTAAGTTTAGCCGGCTAAAGATAGAACAAACTAACATTAACATTTCGTCGAAGATAAACCTAGGTTTAGCCGGCTAATCTTAAGTTTAGGTTCACACCTACCTTTAGCCGTAACATATATAAAAAGTTGTTTTCATTCACATTTTAGTCGCCAATGATTTTTTTCTCCTGATGAACAGCTCTGCATTTTTTTCTCCTGATGAAGAGCTTTGCAGTGTACACTGTGTACAGTATACCGCACTCACACTTCCACTCACTATTTGCACTTTTATTAACGCATGACACTCGATAACGTTCTTACACTTACGATCACGAGAACGATCGATACTACATACGTTCAATAACTACTCAATAACTACGACAAATGCATTAATGCCTTTGTCAAACAGAAAGGCAAGTCCGAAGCAATACCGAACCGATACGAGACGTCAGTCCGATAGTTCGGTCACGCTATCGGATCGCTTTCGCTTTTCTATGTGACTGGATTTAAACAATTCCATACATTACAAAAAAAACGCCTCGCTTCTCATTCGCGACGTCTGTCTGTTTGACAAAGGCTTAAAGCTTTGATGCTGTAAAGTGGAAATCAGGGCGAGTTTTCCCCCCGTGGACCTACTCTAAGCGCTTTCAACCTAACACGCTGACACTTGAAGTATCTTTGTTATCTATTTAATGTAAGCCGCTTTTCACACTAAGGATACTAAGAGAAAGAAACGATGTTACTTTACTGCCATCGGCAGTCCTGTCGTAATTTAGCTTAAAACCAAGAATACGTGTCTTTGCCGTCACTTAAATGTTTGTTTAATATTGAACTAAAATGAAAAGCTAATAAACCGCTTAATGTTCGGTCAATATTCTACAGTTGGACAAGCCCCTCCAGATGTATGCAACACGTAAACAACAAACATTGTTGTTCAATCAACACACAGTCCATTGAATTCTCCTAGAAGCCTCCTTTCCGAAATACAATACTACAACGTCAGTTTACATACAGTGATTGATGTTGATACCGATATCTTTGTTATGGTTAATTTTAATTAATGTATTGTTTTTGATATACACGTATTATAATTTGTCCATTAAAATACCTACATAAGTTTAAATTAATAGAGAATTAATGACTTGAGCTCAGAATAAACGCATAATTTTATCAGAAAAGTTTAATTTTTTATTTGTGAGTACGTAAAAAAGGTCAAAACCCAGTTAACAAATTTTATCTGCTGCCTTTCGTTATTAATTGATAAATGTTTATCATGCGGCTTCTCGGGTCTTACGTATGTTTCATAATTATGGAAAAGGTATGTTCTAAAAAAAGACTGAATAAAGGCTAACCCAAATAGCGAATATGCGAATTCCGCACTTAGGGAAAAACGCTAGGAGTACACTTACGGTTGCAATAACTCAAATCGACACAAATCTATATATATAAAAGGAGAACTGACTGACTGACATATCAACGTACAGCCGAAACTACTGGGGCTAGGAATGTGAAATTTTGCACACGGCTTCCTATTATAATGTAGGGGAGCACTAAGAAGGGGTTTTTGGAAATTTAACCTTTAAGGGGGTGAAAAGGGGGAATTAGGAAAGTACGTAACCCACGCGGACGAAGTCGCGGGAAAAGTGCTAGTTACATACATTAGGATGCTCATCAGTATCACTACTTTTTACCCGACTGCGCCAGAAGGAGGATTATGTTTTTTAAGAAACAGGACTCCGTGAGATGTAATAATAACTTAAAAAGAAGGTATTCCTCACCGGGTGGTGCTAGCTGCGCCTCGCACAGGTCGTCCGTGTAGCGCGGCGCACAGATACAGCTGACGTCAGTCGTATCTGTCAATACATAATAAGCTTGTTAATGAATTATATTTGATAAGATAGAGTAGACAAATAGAGAAATGTAAATTCTCATTGAAATAATCTTATCTTTAGAGTTTTGTGAGCACAGTAAAAAAAAATGCTATGATCAAAATAAAATTCTACTTGATTTTTTTGTTTTAGAGCAAAACGACTATGGACATTAAAGAAACACGACACAAAAAGTGGAATTGTTTCGACCGCTGTGAATGTGACCCTTACATACAAATGTGACTTCCCAGGAAATAAAAAGCCGGAACTAGAACTGAAGAAAAAAAAGACAATGTACAAAATTGTTCTGTTCTTCAGTAAAATATTCTGTTTACATTATGGTTGAATTGGGAAATATGTTTTTGTACAATACATCTTTTCACGTGAACACGAACAATGCTATCTAAATCACTTATAAAGTGACATCTCTTTTCCCAACTATATTGGGGTCGATTTCCAGTCGAACCAGATGTAGCTGAATATCAGTATTTTACATGTGGTGACATTCTATCGGACGTCCACAATCCAGTAACTGGGTGATTCAACACCCCATGGTAGACTTATAAAATGACATGCAAAGCAAAAATTATATACCTACTAGCTTTTGCCCGCGGCTTCGCTCGCGTAGAATTTGGTCTGCCTCATTAAGTTACGTGACATTTTTTTTAATACTTATATTTTTTTATGTAACTTCACATCGTACATCCCAGATTTCTAACTTCAAAATTAGTTTCCATACAGTCTTTGAACACCTTTACCTAATATTTAGAGGGAATCTCTTGAGGGTGGAATTATCTGAATTCAAATTTCAAGAGGGCCAAAGCCTGCCGGGGTCGCGGGACTTACGAATTACCGTGACCCCGGTACGTAAAGGGCTATTGAAGGACACCGTAGATTTTAGTCAGTCAAGTCTGACAGTAAAGGGTGGGAGGACTCATTTGATGATTTTACCACGATAAAAAAATAATAATAATAGAACTTTGCAAATTTCAAAATTCTACCAGTGGTTTCTTCATCAATCTTTACCTGTATGGTGTGTTTATAAACAGTAGCCCTATGTCCTTCCCCGGGCTTGAGATTATCCTATCCAGCACAAACAGATTACTAAACACTGACTAATAAACAGGTCGGACCAATGTTACTTGCATTTAATCACTACATAGTATAAAACAAAGTAGCTTTCTTTGTCCCGTGTAACGATCGAACTCGTGTAACGATCGACATCATTGCGCGATCACCGCCATCTATCGAGCATAAGGACCACTCGACATATAGTACTAATAGAATTATCTATACTCCGTTCATCATCTGCCTAGCGTTTTTCCCAACTATATTGAGGTCGGCTTCCAGTCAAACCAGATGCAGCTGGATATCAGTATTTTACATGGAGCGACTGCCTGTCGGACCTTCACAACCCAGTGACTGGGTAATACGATACCCCATGGTAAGATTGGCTGTCAGACTTTAGTGCTTCTGACAGTAACGACTGTCAAAGATCTTCAAATGACAGCCGGGACCAACGGCTTTACGTGCTTTCCGAGTGCTTTTTACCCATCCACAGACCAACCTCGGCAAGCGCAGCTTAACCCGGAAAAATATATATAATAAAAAGCTTTTTCAAAAAAAAATGTAACCGCCTTCAAAAAGAACCACAAAAAAGGGTAAAATAATCTACAAAATAACTTTTATTTTGGAAGTCGATGGCTTTGTTATTTTTTATTTCATTGTTTTTTTTTGCCACCGATTTTTTTTTTAAAGTTTTTTATTTTTCATTTTTTAGTTAAAATATTCAACCCAAATTCTTGCCAAATATATATAATATAATCCGTAGCACTGGTAATAACATCCCTCATGTACACAATAAGCTAATAAAATTCCCTATCTCAAAAACTACTGAACCGATTTTGATGAAACTTGCAGTATTCCCTAAGTTAAACGATACCTAGTACAAAAAAAAAGAATTATTTAAATCGGACGTGAAGTTCCGGAGATATGCGAACAATGAATCAGTCGATGCCTACTCCTTACTGTTAAGGAGTTGTACCTTCCATCATCAGCTCAGCTACATAAGATAATGATTACCATACGCAAGTACTTAAATTACTTCATAAGATTTACGAAAAACGATGCGTGGGCCTATAAAATTTGAAGGTTGCCCTCGATTTCTCCAAGATCCAATCATCAGATCCTGATTTGGTGACAATGGAACTACACAGAAAGCACCAGCTTTCAAACAAAAAAAGAATCATGAAAATCGGTTCACCCAGTCGGTCGTTATGCGGTAACAAACTACTGTTAAGGAGTTGTACCTTCCATCATCAGCTCAGCTACATAAGATGATGATTACCATACGCAAGTACTTAAATTACTTCATAAGATTTACGAAAAACGATGGGTGAGCCTATAAAATTTGAGGGTTGCCCTCGATTTCTCCAAGATCCAATCATCAGATCCTGATTTGGTTACAATGGGACCACACGAAAAGCACCAGCTTTCAAACAAAAAAAGAATCATGAAAATCGGTTCACTCAGTCGGTCGTAATGCGGTATTAACATTTAAAAAAAAATACAGTCCTCCTTTTTTTGAAGTCGGTTAAAAACTATCCTATGTCCTTTCTCAAGTTCCAAACTAAGTCTGTACCAAATTTAACACTAATCGGTTCAGTAGTTTAGGCGTGAAGAAAAGACAGACAGACAGACAGACAGACAGACAGACAGAGTTACTTTCGCATTTATAATATTAGTTAGGATAGTTAGGATTAGGATGAATCGCCGCCGGTTACCATAACAATATGAACAGTAAATCTCCTTGCGATGCAAAAAATATTTTGACTCTTATTTAATGGTCGCGGGACTAACGAATTACCGTGACCCCGGAACGTAAAGGGCTATTGAAAGACACTGGATTTTTATCAGGACAAGTCTGACAGTCCCTCTTGCCCTGCCCTGGGTGGGACTCATTTGATGATTTAACCACACTAAAAAATAATAATTAACCGATCACAACAATTTGAAGTTGCAGTGTCCCAGCAGCCTGCACTCGATGGCGCTGCATGAAGTGGGTCCCGGTGACTGCGCTGCTCCTCGCACCTCGTACGTCACGTTGAACCCGTACACGGACAGCAGACCCAGCGCCCTCAGCTGTGTGCCCTCTAGTCTGTTCAGGGTCAGCTCCACCACCAGCATTAGACTCTGCATCGGGGAATAAATCAAGATTTAAAACCTGGTGATAAAAATATTAAGTATACTGCGGAAATAATTTAATTTTACTTTTGAGGTCTCCTGCACTGGGAAAGTTAACGGTCTAGCCTAAGCGTCTAGCTATGTTAGAAAAGAGCAAAGATCAAATTAGCAATAGAAGTTTGATGTTACTTTTGATGTATTTCGAGCTGCGTTATGTTGTAACATAACTTTTTACACTAATTCGACGAGAATTCTCCACGATTTATTTTTTAAATGTTTTAGAATGATTAAAATATTCAATCATTGTTTAAAATTTTAGTGTACCCGATGATCAAGAAACCCTTTTTGTTTCTTTTCATAAAATCACTTTTCTGGTGTCATCTTATATATTATCACATAATTTTAACCAACCTAACATCAATCAATCAATAAAAACTAACAATAACAACAAAAATGTTAGCTTTGCAGACGTATGGATACAAAAGAAAACTAATTCAAACATTTGAAATTGGAATACGCGCGCTATTTATTCATTTCATTATTATCAGCCAGTTCTTTTTCAAACGTGTCGATGTGTAGTCTCATTTTTGGTACATCTAAAGCTAGGGACACACTTTTTTTTTTAATTTGTAGCAGTTTAGTTTAGTTTTTTAATTTACTGGCAGTATTTCTGTAGAGTCAGACGAAGTTATTCATCCGTTCTGCAATTGTACACAGCAGTCACGATCCGTGTCCGAACAGCAAATAGAATTAAGATAAATTAATTTATTCAGCTAATAAGTTTTACTTAGAACTTTCTTCGTCTACAGAATTAATTGAATCTGCATTAAAATAGTACCAATGTACTTCTTTCGTTAGTACTCGTATTAAAAAATATTCAAAAAAAAAACAAGAAAAATTTTCCATTCGATGATAGAACTTACATGTATGGACCCAAGCACTAGTAAGAATACTAATAAGTTTGACAGCACGGTTAATTGGCGCAGTGATTGTGCGATCGACAGCTGCGCTGCGTGTTGCGGGTTTGATTTCCACACGAAAAAAATATTTGCATGACCTTAATATAATTGTTCCAAGGGGGCCGTTTATGTATGTGACTTTAAATGTTTGTAAATGCAACCACGATATGGCTCAAAACTATAAAAAGTTTTATTTTAAATATTTATTTTAGTTACATATTTTAGCTTTGCATTTAAGCTCGCCCTCCTTCACTACTATACAGGGTGAATTATTGCTGTGATTTCTTTTCAAAATCAGCTTCCTGGCCAGGATTACAGATTTTTCTAAAATCAAAATAAATTTGATTCAGTTTTAATTTTCGTCAAAATCAGCCTCGAGAGTCCTTTCAGTATTTTCCGCCTTTCTTCATAGTTTCGGAAATAGCCATCCACGCCCAGTTGGAAAATTTACCCTGTATAGCTTATAACCCTCTTTAGAATCCTAGCACTCCAGGAGCCCCGGGAACATCAACGCGACTCAATGCTGTACTATGCACTAACTCTAAATATTTTTAATTAAAAGCCATTAAGTTTTTTCTTACTTTTTTGTAAATTATTTTATGGCTATCCACATTTTTTTTTAAATATCAGCCATTACTACGTACAAGCAACAAAACTGTGATTATAACCTAGCATGCACAAAGAGTTGGTAATATTTGAAATGCCATTATGATTATCATAACTCCGTAAATTATGGTGGAAACATATTAATCATACACATTTAATTGTTAAAAGTATTATTATGATTATTTGATTTTGAATTAATATCATACGCAAACTGTCAGGAAGTAATAAAATATGTTGCAATTCTTTGAAATAAAATAGTATCTAGTATGTATTTATTACTCGGATCGATTTGTATTTACTTTTATCATAGTACATAGGTAAGAAATCAATTATTTTTATGCATATTTAGTTATAACTGAACTTTAAGTAAATAAGACTCAAATTGAACACCTGTTTAATTATAAATCCTTTTTTTATGCGTTTTTTTATGTGAAAGACTTTTTTACACGAAGCTATGTAAGTAGTTGCAATTCAAGTTTAAGCAATAGTATTGGTTCATCATCATCATCTACATAATCATCATCATATCAGCCGTAAGACGTCCACTGCTGAACACAGGCCTCCCCTAGTAATTGTATTGGTTGTTTTAACTAAATTCACTTTACATTAAAAATAAGTTCAAGTTTATATTTTTTGTTTTAATTTTATGTTCCGCCTATCAAAAGACAGAACGGTTGGCGCAGTGGCTGAGCGATCGACTATTGTGCAGCGTGACACGGGTTCGATTCCCACACGGAACAAATATCCATATGACCTACAATAAGTTGTTTCGGTTGTAGCTTTTTGCGTATGTGCGTTTTGTTGTTGTATGCTCGTAAACGCATCCACAATACAGGAGAAATTCCTAGTAGCGAAATATACATTACAGTTGAAATGAGTAGTTGATGCTGGTATAGTCGTCTTTTTTCCAAGCGACTCCTTTTCAAGGGAACCACATAACCGCAGGCCACTTTCTACCAGTAAAAGACCGCAAAAAGCGTCCATTTTTTAAATGTACTACCCCTATCCACTGATTATTCAAACTTTGCACAGCAAAAAATGAAGTGAGGTTTTCAACAGCAAGGGAATTTTATTCCAGGTAGGAAATGTGAGTTTTATGTGAGCCAGGACATGATTGTGTGTGATTCAGAAATGAAATTCTGAAAAATGCAAGTTTCGTTCGGGTCTCGTCGTAGTGCCGCTTGGAGTCGCTCGAGGCGGCCGCAGATCAAAGAGACGACACTTCTTACGGAATAGCTTTAAACTTCATACTCTAACTTTAAGCTGCTCATATAAGGGAAACAGCTTATGTGTTGTATAATTATGCCTTTCAAGGCAGTGCAAAAGCAAGATAAAAGTACGCTGTAAATTGAGTATAGAAATCATGTGATAAGGTCTCATTATTTATTAAAATAACGAAGGTAGCACTATAGCTAGGTACTAAAAGGTTGAACAATTTTAAAGACGTTGCAGACATTGATAACAAAGTCGTAATTTCAACGAAACAAAAATTGTATATTTATAAAGACATTGTGCGTAATTCACAGAATTTATTTCAATTCTTGCTTAGACAAATGCACACGAGAGCCTGATTCTATAATTATATAAATGAGTGATAACATTTGGAAAACATTCTTCTTTTAGGATATTTTCGAGTAGGTACAAAATTATGTTTTTTGAAGCAATCGATCTAAACGTAAGCACGTTTGAAATATCAAATCAATCGTTTTCGTATACGGAATACTCGAGACGTTCAATAGGATAACGTGTTGAAAGTAGATTTGATGAATAACAAATAATTGGATCATTTAATTCGAAAAAAAAGACATTTATTAAGCATCTTTCAATAGGGTTCTTAGAAATGTAATAACATATTCAGAAACAGGTAAATTACGAAAATTGAATATTGTGAAAGCTCTTTGGCGTTTTTTATGTCAAAAATTATGTTACTACGAGTATTTCAAATATTTTTTCCAATAAAAATACCTTATTAGGCTAAGTAGATATTATAAAACAGTTGTGTAACAATTTTCAAGAGGTATCTGTGTCAGATTGGGCGGGAGGAAACGCCCGGGTGTCACTAATGAAATGATGTTAATTTATGCAAGTAGGTTATATCAACACTTTTACACGTATTTTTATAAAACTAGGAGGATCCAGTGTTTCGTACCTGACTACTCTGAGAAGAAACAGCCGAAACAAATTCAGAGGTCACAGTCTCTTTTAAAGTCCAGACATTATATGTAGATCAGGCTATACAAGGAACAAGGCTATGCAAGTCATTGTCTGAAATGGTCTTTTGAAGAAAGAACCCCACAAATTCGAGTGGACCTGTCCAGTTAGTGCACGCATTTGTCAGTTATCGTGTAGCTCGACTCATAACTCAAGGACCGTGTTCTTGATAACTTTCGGATCAAAATATAAATTGCAAACATTATACTAATCACATAGTATATTTTTTGTAAAACTAATCAGCGTAGGGAATACTAGTGATTTAATTCAAATGTTTGTAGTGTGGGAAGTATATAGATACTGTTCAAACAACGTTAGTAAATGTAGCTGAATATTTAATTCCAGGCGTCTTGTTTCTAAATAGAGAGAGGATGAAGATCTTTGTTCAACTGGACGTGATTTAACAGTTTAGTGTGGGTCAAATCGAAGTGAAAGCTATAAATTCAACAGTATCAATAGAATTGGCTATGTCCAAGTTAACTCTCCAACAAATTTTACCTTTTAAACTTGGACGCCTAACATTTTCACTCAGCTCAGTAACCACGATACTAAACCTCTTTGACTGCAATTCATTTAAGAAGGAACTCTAGAAGGAAAAAGTTTTCACGCGATGAAACTGTATAAAACATACTGGACAATTTATTGAAAAAAAAAATGGAATGCCATTTCCATAATAAAAGAAAAATAAATTAAAAAGTGAAATTTTTAAGGCATCCTAAATTTTTCTAACTAAACTAGCCAGTATTTCTGAATACCATTTGAATACAAAAGAGGTTGAAACTCAATTTCGAACTAGAACATTTTAATATCTGTCGTTACGACGACGTCATGTTACGTACTGTGATGAAAATGTCTAAGGAATTGTGGAATATAATAGCTGTTTTTTTACTGTTTGAACTATTTTATTTGTTTTCTATGACAATTGTTTCCCCGCTGCCTCGACAAGTCGAGTCGCGGCGGGAAGAGCTCCGGCGTGATCTCAGGGCAGTATGGAGGGAGCGACTGTCGCAACCGAGGTCCGGGCACGCCGCAATCGCGACGGTAAGACCCCTCTTTGAGGAGTGGCTGGATAGGCGTCACGGCGTCCTGACCTACCGCATGACGCAGGTCCTCACCGGACACGGAAGTTTCGTGAGGTTCCTGTGTCTGATAGGGAGGGAAGAAACGTCTGGGTGTCACCACTGCGAGGATCGTCCGGAGGACACGGTGGAGCATACGGTGCAGGACTGCCCCGCTTGGGCAGAGCACCGCCGTGTCCTCACGACGGCGATAGGCGGAGACCTCTCGCGCCCGGCATTGGTTGAGGCCATGCTGCGGGGCGAGACGGAGTGGGAAGCGGTCGCCTCCTTCTGCGAAGCAGTCATGCTCGTGAAGGAGGAGGCGGGCCGCCTGAGGGAGAGGACAGCGTCTTCCCTCCACCCCAGCCGCAGTGGTAGACGCCCACGGCGTCGGACGTCGCAAGACGATCTCCGGCCACCGTAGGCGCGGGCATGCGGGCAGCGAGTAATGGGCGACTCGCTGTCCGACAATGGACCATGCCCGGGTCGACGGCGCGTTGTGTTCCACGCGCGCCTCAAAGAGTGTCAGCATAGTGACGGGGCCTGTAGAGGGCCAAAGCCTGCCGGGATCGCGGGACCAAGGGATTACCGTGACCCCGGTACGTAAAGGGCTACTGAAGGACACCGTGGATTTTAGTCAGTACAAGTCTGACAGTATGGGTGGGAGGACTCATTTGATGATTTTACCACGATAAAAAAAAAAAAAAGAAATGACAATTGTTTCATTCACATTAACGATTTTAGTGTATTGACATAATTGAAATCCTCATACATAAGATATACAGATAAACTTTCTTTGCAACCTTTAGCTTTTTTTTTAAATAAAAATGAGCCAATATTTTTTTAATGCTGTTCCACTCTATTTCAGGTAAGTATCATTCATTGCATGGTGAGGAAAAAATTCGGGACGGCATAAGTTGGTCTTTAGCAAAACATTTTTTCATACAAATTGTAAAAAAAAAAAACATAATTTCACTGTATGGGAAGAAAAATATTTGGGTAACAGAAGTGGGTAAAATATTATGAAACACTATTACCTACTAATACGACTCGATGCTATTTTAAGTAACATTAGTTTACTTTTGACTAACTTCTATCGATAAAAATTTGTTCGTCTATTGTTATTAGGTAAAAACGAAAGCCATAAGGCGCAGTATAATAACCTTCTACACATCTAAATGATAATACTATCATTTTAACACATACCTACATATCCCTGCATATATGCTAATATAATTAACACTTTTAGCATACAACGTAAAAAAATACTTGAAAAACTGAAAAGTTTAAGACTTCCTTGCTACCAAGATACTTTTACATAATAATGTCTTGGTAATACTTATACAAGTTACTTACTGCCTGACGAAGAGCACTCACAATAAAAAAGTACGATATAAGAGACGTAGTAGTTCTAGAAACTTGGCCATTAAAGATTTTAACTTAGTATCTACTTAGTCAAGTTATAATGAAGCGCCTCGAGAAATCAATACCACCAGTTACTTTAATAACTCACATTTCCTCCTACTACGATTGTTTTAAACTTCGTTCACTCTTCTGTCCGACCGTGGACCATGCCCGGGTCGACGGCGCGTTGTGTTCCACGCGCTCCTCAAGGAGTGTCAGCATAGTGACGGGGCCTGTAGACGGCCAAAGCCTACCGGGGTCGCGGGACTTACGAATTACCGTGACCCCGGTACGTAAAGGGCTATTGAAGGACACCGTGGATTTTAGTCAGTACGAGTCTGACCGTCCCTGCCGCCCTGCCCTGGGTGGGAAGACTCATTTAATGATTTTACCACGATAAAAAAAAAGCTTCGTTCACTCTACGTCGACTTCAATACATTGATATATTTCCTACTGGTTGCATCATTTATTATGAAACATTTTCACTCCATCCGGCCTGGACATTCAATTGACCGAGAACATTAATCACTCGCGTGATCATCTGTTACCTTTGACTGTGAAATTATCACAGTTTTATATATTTCAGGATAAGTTGAGTGCAGTGCACGAATTTAGTGTCAGGAGTGAATTTGACGTGATGGTGTTAAGATTTTGTCTTCGTCACTTCTTAAGATGGGATAACCTCCAGCAAGATGGACCGATGATTTGAAGAAGGTTGCTGGCAGTGGCTGGATGAAAAAAGCGCTGTGGCGCTCCCTAGGAGAGGCTTACTCGTATGTCCAGCAGTTGGCTACTATTGGCTAAAATGATGATGATGACTTCAAATAGTTACTTCACAGAGAACTGATTTTTTTTTTATTTTTAACGTTCTGAAAGAATTCTAAAATATAAATCGAGATACCCTTTTGTGCAGAAAACGTAATTTACTCACGGTGTATTGTCTCACTATGCAAGCGGATAATAAACAGCACGCTGTATAAATCTATTTTTTTAGAAGTTGGTTTCAGATCCACTCTTAATTCTCATGAATTTTAGTGTGTCATGGGCGCGTTTGCAAACATATAAACTCACATACACAAACGCCCAGACGCAGTAGCAAACAGCTACAATCGAAACAACTACTTGTCGGTCATACAAATATTTGTTCCGCGGAGGAATCGAACCCGCGACAAGCAGCGCAGCAGTCCAATCGCTCAGCCACTGCACTAATCGTCTTTCATGATGAAACGTTGAAAAAATTGATCAAAGTACATTGAAACAAGAACATGTAACAGCATCCTATCCGTTTCATACATTAGCTACTTAATTGATCTGATACATCAGATTTCCAAATAATTTGCAGAAGAAAAAATACTAAACGGATGATAATCAAATACCAAATATAACGGACTGAATGAGCTTAAATATACAGTAGGTAATCTGTCTTATTAAATTAGGCCTTGAGGCGGAGTGAGGTCGTGACCTTATTATACTGTTCAACGGCTTTCTTATCTAAGTTAGAATTAGCATTTAGCCCAACGAGTAGCGGCTTTACTTCAGGATTTTGTAAATTTCGCAAAAGACGCCTGAAAAATATTTTCATACTGAATGATCACACAATTTTTCAGGTAGCTTTAACATTGATTTTTTAAGAAGGAGAGTTTTCAGAGCGTCGGAAAACCCTCTTAGAAATATACTTCAAGCTGAGACGGTGGAGTTGTTTAATAACTGTTCAATAATTATGAACATATCATTATCTGTACATTCCAAGACAGTAGGACATACAACGATATGTACATTATCAAAAAGGAAATATTTTAAACATTAAGTCTCAAGCTGCCGGGTTCAACTGAAGACCCAAGTCGTCTGTAAATGAGTTGTAAAATATAGTTTTTAAGAGTTGGTTTTCGTATCTACAGAATTGTTGCTACGGCGCGGCGTAGCACTCAAAAACTACGGGAGCTACGCTGTAGAAGCACGAAGCAGAGGATCACAAGTGACTAAATATTTTGACAGGAGTTTTGTAAGTAGAATGCAAAACTTTTACGACAAATTTTATTTTGCTGTTGTTACATTTCAGGATACAAATCAATAAAAGAGCCGAAGAAATATGTACAGCCGCCAGCAGGTCAACCTACCCAAATCTGTCAAATTTTACCAGTTGAGTATAAACCTGCCATTATTGTGATAAGGTTGAGAATTAAAGAAATTTCACAGATTAACTTGATGTGGCGTCTGTACAACAAATAGATTTGTAATGTTTTGTGAACATTTTTGCACTCTATCGTCGCATCGCCCGGGCGCGTGCTGAGTCGTTTGATAATGCTCAGAGGACTATTCGTTTGAAAATCTGGATAAAACTCGAAAAGTTTCAAGATATGCATACAACGAAGTGTTTTCTTGCAAAATATTTTTTCACTAATACCTTACCGAACTGGTATAAAGAGTTTTCTTTCAATGTTCTGTTTAAGCAAAGGTTTATGGGGAAGATGGTAATAAATATGAAAGCAATCACGTATTCCAATATTCATAGTATAAAAGGGCTATCTCTCATTAAAACAAAAAAAAAATATGTTAAAACCAAACTGACAAAACTACTAAAGCTCATAAAGAAATCCGTTTAGTCTCAAAATTAAACAAAGAGGAAAACCTTTTACTTTAAAATTTCTCTTGAACATTTCATCGAGCGGAACGCGGAAATAATTCCATTTGTATGCGATTTTTAAACAACGAAGTTAAAACTGCTTTCATGAACGATGACGACATTACATAATCTACATTCACAATATAAAACATGGACTAGTTACAGCTGCATTATTTTCGTAATGAGTAGATCATTATTAGCAGTTTTAACTACTCCTTCTACCCATGACCTATTCGTTTCAAATAATGTTACATTTACGCGATTTAAATTTTGCGTGAGCTTTCGAAAGACCCATTAAATGTACAGCAAAAGTAAATAAACTGACAAACAAAACAACTTCGTAAGAAAGTTAATGCTACAGGCGTGGGGCCGGAGACTCCTGCTGTAAATTATATGTTCCTGAAACAATTTATGTATCTGTAGGGCGCAGAGTTATTCACAGCGAGGTGAATAACTTGAACAATGTGACAAAATGGTGGCTTTTTATGTTTGTTTTATGATGCTAAGTAAAACTTAAAATTAAAGTAGCATTACCTAGAAATTGTTCAAAAAGTTTAATAACCCTGTATTTAGGTTATCCATTTATAATGTAGCTTCTGCATTCTCCACAGAGGACAAAGTTGTAACTAGAATGTATAATATGAAAAATGTTGAAACCAACAAAATGTTTTTCCTTTTTTTTTGTAACCATAATGTTTCAAATTCATGCTAAAAGACTAAGTTAAAATTACGCTTTGTGACTTCAAAATGAGCTTTATCGTACATGAGTTTCGGTGTACCTTTTAAGTATTCGTCACTCGTTCTGCAAAAACTCGATACCGGACGGAAGCTTTTATGTTTAACCAGATTTGTATCAGATGTTCACTTCTTCTGGCGTTTCATTCCATTTAATTTCCTTGCAAAACGTTGTACTTGTAAGCATTTCATGCTTACTTTATCACAAACATGTCAGGGTACGTTAAGGAAAATGGCAAGACTACCAGCCGGAAAATTGTGAAGCTCGCCATTATAGCGGCTTAATTCAACCATAACAGTTATGGGCGCAATTTATTATCCAGTAATGTATTAGGTTGAGAACATTGTTACCATTTTTCCAGTCCGACAAAGGCAAGTGATATGCAATAAGTTGGACACATTAAAATAGATCGAGCGTCATAATAGCTTTCTTAATGGGGTCTAAAAAATTTAATGCCACCGCCACGCCGAACGACAATTCGCCACTTGCATCCATTGGTTTCCCGCGACTCTCACGGTATTGACGGGAGGCCTGCCTACGCTGAGTAATATTTATAATATACTGTATTTATAAAATTACATGAATAATAATTTAATAGTTATTTATGCAACTGTTGTATAATCAGGGGTATTAAAACACGAATGTAGGTTTATCACACGAGGCGTAGCCGAGTGTGATAATAGTATCACATGAGTGTTTTAATACCTAATTATAACAGTTGCATACAAGACTTTATCTACAATCATGATGTGAATCCTCTATAAAAGATTCTCATACCATAGGGTGTTGTACAGTGTTGTAAGAACTATATAAATTCAAGATGGCGGGAAATAACACGATAAGACGAGAATCCGAAATTACGAATTCTACAATTTATTGTTCTTTTTTCAAAATTTTAGCGATCTGGTGGTGAAAATGTCATTGCTTGAGAATGTTCTTTTTTTGAAATACATTATATCACGCGTTTGGATGATATAATGATCATAAGAACATTGAGTGTTTTAATGTTGGCAATAAGCTAATTGTTATAGGTTCTTTTATAGAGGATTAATAGCATGATAGTAGATAAATAAATATACACACGCGCACTATTATAAGTTTAATGCGATTTCAGCTACTCAAAATCTAACTTTATTTCCTACACGAAAGAATACACATTTGCGAGTCGTGTCGACAAATCACGAGTCTCGGTGTAAGAGTCTCGTGTGTGTAGTCTTTAGTAATTTCAAAAAGTATTATAGGTTAGTCAAGTTCTGCATAAAATACAGGTATGCGTACCTATATAACTTTGGCGCGTTTAAATGTGACAAGAACAATGTTTGCAAACTTAGCTTACCAAGCCAGTGATTTAAGCAGGAACTTGAAATGTGGATAATATACAGGTGTTCAAACAACATTAGTTAGTAAACTTAGTAGGGGTACTTTAGCATGCTTCAAACATTCTGAAACTTATTACACTGTTCACGTGTGAGGTAGTAGTAGTAGTTTTACTTTAGTAGTTTCGGGTCAGAGCCCATTCGTACCCTAAGATTCGCACCCTGTGCCCACTCGTACCCTGGAACTTTTGAGGGGCCCATTCGTCCCCTGAAGAATATTTATTTTTATTCATTCTTCTAATATAAGTACATGTGTATGTGTATACTGCAGCTTGGTAGTCCTGGTACAGTCGCGCAGAAAAGGGTAAAATAAAAAATATAGTAATTCGGTAGATATAATGTTTATTTCAAATAAGATTAAGTTTAATAAAATGCCTCTAGGCTCTAGGCATTAAGCCAATCTTCAAAATAATTAATGAACTTTTGGTTTCTTGTACATTTGTAAATACCTATTTAGCAAAATATATGATAACTATAATATGTTTATGCAGTAAAATAAAACTGTGTAACTGTTTAATGCGCGCACATCTGGAGAGTACTTACCAATTTTAACGCAATTTATGCAGCAAAACAGAATTAATGTTAGAACGTTCATTATTTTTGTACATTAAAAGGGTGACAACGGCTCTACATTGAGCTAAAACGAAACACTTAGAATACAAGAACATAATAACATCCACTAATATGATAAAATTATAATTGCGGATAAAAAATCGCTATAAGCTAGGAGTAAATAATTTAGTTTTGACTTTTTAGTCAAAATATGACTGTAGTATTCTACCATAAAGTGAATTACCATCAATAATAATACTAATCATATTCCAGGATTCAAGTGAGATAATTCGATTCAATTATGTTAAAATTATTATTAAGATAATATTAAGCGATAAAATATAATGCCCACCATAAAATACTTTGATACCCTTAATTCTTTTACCAAAAATATATACATAACACCAGAAAAATAAAGTCCACAATTACAATAGCACTAGCTATTTAAGTCACGGCTGCACTTCAAATTGTAATCGAACACCAAATGTAGTAAATGATCACCAAACCTAAACGAGCAAATTAAAGGGCTATTTCTGCCTAAGTAAACCACTATGATTGCCATAAAATGTAGGCTTAGCAAAGAAAGCATTAATTGCGCTGTTGAGCGACTGGAAATACAGCTCGGGACTTGCTGGCACCCCGACTCGGCCAACTTAGGTTAGAAGAGGATGGCGGGGACTGAAAGACCCCGCCATCCTCTTCGTGGTTATTTTTTTTAAACCACCCAGAAGTAGGAGCCCCGCGAAGCGGGGCTCCGTCGACATGCCACTGCCAATGTGAGCTCCTTATACTCTGCTCATTAGTGCAATTTTCGGGATTTTGTCCATCGGCATTTTAAAGTTCTGGATTTTGATATGTACCCAATAATTTGGTGTTCATTAACTATTTTTGGGTTGACAATGATTTATTTGGAGTCAGTTTGCTTAAATAGGATAGCGAGATGTTAAAACTTTGGCTGTAAATTTACATTTAAAATGCGGGTTTAATTTTGATGGTCATTTACTATTTATGTCTGTTAATTGTTACTAAATCTGGTCGTAAGTTAAACATAAGCCTAATATTAACAGTACTGTTTATTTCGTTAGACGAACTTCATTTAATAAAAGACCAAAAACACATTGAGCAGTCTCGTATTCGCAGTCACTTTCAAGAACCAATATGTCACCGAGGCAGCCACAACATACAAACAAAACACCTTATCTATTTTATAACCTGTTTTTTTTTAACAGGCCATTTGTAGAGAGAAAATATTACATCGTAAGCCTATCGACAGGTTATATTATTATCATGACGGATTATCATTGATCAAAGCTCTTTTTTCAATGATCTGTAATGATTTATTAAATTAATTCCGTTAATAAACTGTTCACAAGTGTACTACGTTAACCGTTTCTTATGTAAAATATTGCTAATTTTATCTCAGGGGACCGATAGGCACCTGAACAGGTGCCGAATCTTTAACTTATATTGTATATATATTAGAGGGTACGAATGGGTACCTTAAAAATAATATTTTTTATTAAAATATTAACTGGTCCCCTACCAGGAGACCAATGGGCACCTATATAGGGGCCGAATCCACAACTTTTATGCTGGGGGACGAATTTTAGGGTACGAATGGGCTCTGACCCGTAGTTTCACATGCAATGCCGCCTCTATGCACTCAGTTCAAAGACAACTAAAAAAATAAAAAATACGACACGTTATTGATGACTATGGTACTGACCATAGTTTATTGCATTCAATCTTCATTTAGTTTAGAGATTAGTAATATATTGTATTCATTTCACAACTTTGGGTGTTAATTCGGGAGGGCGGGATTCTAATCTCTTCGAACGAAACACCTCACATAATTATGATCGAACTTCACTTACAGGTAAGTTCGTTTAATCATTAATTATATTTCTGTGTTTTGTTCTCGAGATTAGATTTTACACTTGTGAAGTGAATGCATTTAGGTGTTGGATAAATCAATAAAATATTGAAAATAAAAATAACAAGTGTAAAATCTAGTCTCGAGAACGAAACACAGAAACATAATAAAATGTGTACTCTGTATGACGACTATAAAGCTCATTTTACGATGAAAGTGCCTATGAAGTCAACTGAGACATCTGAACGATCGATGGCTCTAACATCTATTAAAAGGGTGGGCGTTACAACATCACGATATTAATGAGTATTATCGAATAACGAATAAACGTCAGAGTAATAGATGATATTTATACAACATTATTTTTTGTTTATGCGAAACCCGATACACCTGTCTAGTATTTTTGTGTAAAGAATCTATGTACAAAATTTCAAAACTGTATCGTGAAAAATCATAAAGTTATAAGCTTGTTATGATACCTGGTTGCCTGTTCAAAAAATCCGAATTTCGCGGCGAAGCGCGGCACCCACGCTCAACCCGCGCCTCCTGTGTCGTACACTCATTGATTATAGGTTGGCAATAGGTACATAACCGTAAAGTGATTGTATGGTAATAAACTGGTGATAAAATTTAATTAAAATATTTTTGGAACAAAATATAACATGATGTAAAAATTACTGGAATCGATTCAGTTACTGATTCTGAGCAAACTATATTCAGGTTTCGCATATACTAAAAATAATGTTGTATATTTACAATTGGAGGACGGCACTTTGGGCCACATACTCTTTGAATGCAGAAACAATCTTCCACCTTTGGGTTTATGTAGCCGTCTCCCGAAACTCAAGATCCCTTCCCTAACTAATTTCTACAGCTACAGGCTTTGATGATCTTCAGACCGTATCTCGGACTCGTTATTGGATAAGTTTCCAATGTCTTCTGCTTTCTTCTTATTTGTAAACTAAACCAAACGCTACTTTGATTCAACGAAATAGAAATCAAAATTTTGTGCAAAATCCTAGGCACCGTACCACCATAATTACATGTAGTTACTACGTATCCCTTTTTAAACTTGAACGATATGTAAATTAAATCACTTGCGTCACATGAACGGTCGACTGCTCTCTTAACTGTAACGTTTTCAATGGTTATGTTAATTGCCTATTCCGGACAGTGCGTCCTTCCGGGAACATGTCCATAACGGCAGAACGATATCGTCTCTGAACCTTTATCAATAGTTTCTACATCCGCTTTTCTACTACATGAGCAATTCTTGTTAAAACATTAGCAGCAGAAAAATATATTAAAACTACGAATGCAAATCTATGCTTTGGCAGTGTTGTTATTTAGTTCGGAACCAGACTTGAAAAAAAAAACATTATAGATGATAGCTATGTAGTAAGTACTTACCAATCACGTCAATTTGCGTACAACGTTAAACTAAATACCTTCCGTATCGCAGATATTTAAAAGTTAATCTGAAATGTTTTATGTTATTCAGTATATTTTAAATTCAACGCACAGATGTGCCTTCACATACTAGGTATGTAAGATAGGTAAACGTGTTTCGGTATGAAATTCGCTCGGTGCACTCTTGTGTGGATATTTGCCGAAAGAATGAGATAGGTTACAAAAGCCTTTTCATGAAATTCAGCATAATATAGTATGTTCAGTTAAGATCGCTGCAATATATTGCAATGCAGTCCTACTAAGAATAGACACAAAATAGTATTTTGAGCGTTTAGAAAATTTAAGAGTTTAGACTATCAAATTGTAATTAAAGAGCAGAAAATAAATGACTTAATACTAAAATTCCCTTAGACATAATAATAGTCTGTAAGAACTTCCTGAATAAATCTGTCCGATTGCGATAATTTCGCATAATTTGTGTTCTGTTTACAGTAGTAAGTCAGTTTCGTGTCAAAGGTTACTGTTCAATTTAGTTCAGACTTACACTGATCGGACAATGTAACTTCATAGATTAATTGGTGGAAAGTACTTGAGATTCAAGTTGTTTAAATGTAGATGGGAAATTGGTGCTTGATGACGAATAAACATAGCAGTTTTAAATTCATGTGCTTTTCATGGAATAAATCAATTTCGAAAATCTAACATCACAGACTTTATAATTTCCCATTATCCGTTAAAGGAAAATTTGATTATAAATTATTAACTTCAATCTCAATAACATTCTTTTAAAAGCCTCTTAACATTACCCATTCAAGGAGATTTTTATACATTCGTCTACTAATTATTCTTTAACGTAAAGTAAAATGAATCAGTGGCATTCTTTGTCTGGTTATTCTCAATAAAGTAACTGTATTTTAAATTCAAAACAAAAGGCGAAAATGCTTTTTGTTACAAAAGTCTTTCACAAAAATTGTTTGTCGTACAGCAACATGAACACAAAAAAATAATTAAATGCTGAAATTACATTAGTGTGCTTGCCCAACCCACGTCTACTTGACATTTATTTCAGTGAACAACCGTTCACGTTTTACTTCTTCGAATACAATGGAATCACGCGCAGTATGTGAGCCCAGCGGCACGCGTCATCATAATTATTGTGTGTTCGTGAGGCTGCGCTCAATGTAGCAGCAAAGGCACACACAATGTACTTCACATTGAAGAAACATTCTAACCTGCGGCTGTACAAGATACAGCGTTGCGTGTTTACTATGAAATAATGTTGCTGCAGGAGAATGTACCATTAAATAAGATCTCTGAAACTGACTTCGTCTTCGTCACCAGCGCACCCACAAAAAAGATTGTGACAGTTTACCATTGTTGTAATCCGAAAAAAAATCTACTAAATGTTGTTCCGTTTTACGCAATTTGCAATTTTATGTCGATAAGTAGTTTCTATCAAATTAACCCCGTAATTCAAAGTAGGTTTACGGGTACCTCCAATAAGTTATAGCTGTGTGTCCAGAGCATACCCTGGAGAAATTGGAATATGAAATCATTGAAATTTTGCAGAATGTTTTGGAAATATTACATGCACGTAGATTAATATTACTATTAATATGAGCTTACTAACTTTTATTATGAGCCATGAGCTGCTTTAAACTGCATAAACAATGTTGGCTACTGCTGGGGTTATTAGAATGCGATTCCTGTCTAGTTCATGAATTTAACTTGATTGACGTTAACGGCTTTGGGATTGCAGTTACCTCAGAGTGGCATCTTTCAAAGGATTGTTTTACCGACAACATGTTTATAATTTATAGCACGTAACATGTTGATTACATTACTTATTAAATAGAATAGTATTCCTGAGTTTCGTTGAAGAACTAAAACAGTTACTTACAGGGAAATATCATTTTGTTTTTTTCATGATCATAAGTTTCTTTAATAGGTATAATTAATCGCTATTTATCTGTTAGATAAGTCAAAGTGTTAATTGTAGATTTATGGTTCACGCTTGCTTTGGCACTCCGAAGCACTCGAACATCATATATCATCAGATAGTGAATGTACGCTCCATTACATTCTATTTGAAGGTTCTGTTAACTCACACGTGTGTTTTATTTATTCAGTTTGAGATGTTAAAGAGGAGAGGAGAAGAGATGTAGGAAGGAAAATAAACGAAATTAGCAATTTTCATTTCTCTTGTTGTATCTGCAGTGGACTATAATTATCAAACGCTTATAGTAAAACTCAAAGTTGAAACTTGCTCATTATGTATCACGGAGCCATCAAGGCTGTAACGTACACTGAAATGCTCTAGTTAGACGTGCATTTTCAGAAATAAGCTACACTTTTGGTGCATTTTATTACTTTTAAATTTCAATTTGTTTTGAAAATGTCATATAAAGTTATTGAAACCATTTGACAGTAAAAACCTGTATTTCTCAAACAAAAGCAGACAAACACAACATGCTGAGCTAACATTTTTATTTTTATTTCACAAGTTTACGTTAGGTATCGCACTTTATTACAAAAGTCCCTTCATGTCTGGAATCTCTCTCGTCGAGATATTTCTTTATTATTTACAAAGTAGGTACCTAATTTTATAAAGTACAGCATCAACTTGGTTTCAGTTTAATATAAAAACTAATGGGAAGCCTTAATTGTGGTCTGTATTTAAATGTTAGCTAACAAAATAACGAGGAATAATCCTGACTAAATTAGAAAACATTTCAGAAGTATATTATTACCAAGCAGCCGGGCGAAGGTGAACCGGAATATCCGCCGGTGATTAGCCGGTCATTATGTAAAACGTGGCGCAAATGGACCGGATCAACATCCACACACGTGGCTGCTGAGCCCTCTAGATGATTACATTAGGTATCAAGTAAATCACAATTGTTTAAAAATGTTAATCAATTTGTTTTTAATACCGAGATTATTAATCGTTTTTACAAATAAAAACTTTCTTCCGTAATTTCGGGCAATAAATTCTATTAGTATTTCAAAACACCTTTATTTCATTCTCCATTGAAACAAAATACTTTGACGCGCTTATACTTTTGAATACTAATTCTGTTGTACTTTCTAAACAATATTTCCGTCGCGGACTCTCCAGATATTTAATTACACAACGCTAAATCGAGGTATTCACATTTTGCTTTTCGTTTTACAAACAAGTTACAATAGAACGGACGCGGTGTAAATAAATAGGAAATTATTTCGAGTGGTTGAAAGGGAACGAGCCGGGAAAACTTATAAATTTACGGATTACAAGTTGGATTGGTGTTGTGTATGTTCTATAGTTGTTAGTTGGATTATTCGTTAAACAATGGATGCAATATCTTCACTTTATTGTTTTTCTTATTCCATTTGGATTGGAGAAGTGAAACAAATATATATCATACTAGCTTCCGCCCGCGACTCCGTCCGCGCGGATGTCGGTCTTCGCGTGGATGGTTTATTTCCCCATTTTGAGTAACTCTGACTATGACATCTTATAAATATTACGGCGCTGAATCCACTGCGGGTAATGCAACGTGTGTTCGCGGTTCTACAGAACAACGTCTATGAATAAAACTGAAAAATAAGATTTTTTTTCTACGTATTTTTCCAGGATAAAAAGTATCCTATGTTATGCCCAGGATAATAAGGTATAATTATTCCAAGTTTCATCGAAATCGAACCGTTAGTTTTCACGTGATGCCTGCACAAACAGACAGACAGACAGACAGACAAAAAATTTTTTAATCATATATTTGGGTTTGGTATCGATCCAGCAACACCCCCCGCTATTTATTTTTTCAATATTTTCAATGTACAGAATTGACCCTTCTACAGATTTATTATAGTATTTTTTTTTTTTTATCGTGGTAAAATCATCAAATGAGTCCTCCCACCCAGGGCAGGGCGGGAGGGACTGTCAGACTTGTACTGACTAAAATCCACGGTGTCCTTCACTAGCCCTTTACGTACCGGGGTCACGGTAATCCCTTGGTCCCGCGACCTCCTTGGTCCCGCGACCAGATTTATTATAGTATAGATTTTGTTTTCTAAAATCATTTCACGATTCGTGCATTTCAACAAATGTGGAAAACTTCATTTCCTTCGATCTGTATCACAAAGTACACGTATACGCTGTCTCATCGCCAACTCATCAGTTGTTTCACAATCAAGTACTAGCAACTCTCGCTTCTAATCCCTGACCTCCATATAATTGTAGATCTTGCACCGTATGCTCCACCGTATCCTCCGGACGATCCTCGCAGTGGTGACACCCAGGCGTTTCTTCCCTGCACATACAGTTTTAGATCGATACTAGTATTACGAGATACTAGCACACACAAAGACTAGACCATATACATTGTACATTGTACATTGCACGTATTTGAACAATAAATTGCTAAACTTAGTGGCTGCAAAGGCTCCCGCTTGAATAAATTTCCCATTTATTCTGAACACGTCCTCGATGCCTACACTACAAAGCAATGAAGCTAAAACTTCTGTTTTGATTCATTGTTGTGACACTTGTAGGTACAGTAAATATCATAACTTTCAGAACAGAAGAGCTTCATTAAAGATTTGATGAGGTGCACCGTACAGACGCGTGCAAATGAGAAACCAAAGTGGGTTGGGATCCTTTAGGAACTGTGTATAAACCGTTTAATTACTACACACTAATTTCAACCAATCAAATGCCTTAAATCTAAAAAGTAATTCTTGAGTATTGATTGACGTTCTGTAATACGGGCCTAATGCCTTTGTCAAATAGACAGGCGAAAGCGAAGCGTTTCCGAAGCGATACCGAACCGAAGCGAGACATCAGTCCGATAGTTCTGTCACGATATCGGATCGCTTTTGCCTTTCTTTGTGACTGGATTCAAACAATTCCATACATTAGAAATAAAAACGTCATGCTTCGCATTCGTCACGCCTGTCTGTTTGACAAAGGCTTAAGAGATAGCATCTTTTTTTTTACCTTGGTAAAATCATCAAATTAGTCCTCCTACACAGGGCAGAGCGGGAGGGACTGTCAGACTCGTACTGACTAAAATCCACGGTGTCCTTCAATAGCCCTTTATGTTCCGGGGTCACGGTAATTCGTGAGTCCCGCGACCAAGAGATAGCATATACGAGACATTGTATAGATCACTAGCTGCTGCCCGCGACGTCGCCTGCATGAATGCGTTGAAGAAATAAAGGTTCACTGTACGTTCCCCGTAGGTGACATCGTGATAATATGTAGCCTTCTTAATAATATTTCTGACAAATTTGAAGTAAATCCTGCAGAATTTTTTGAGTCTATCCCGGACATACATCAGACAAACAGACAAATATTCTAAAAACTATATTTTTGGCTTCGGTATCTATTGTAGATCACACCCCAAGTATTCTTTTAAAAAAATATTCAATGTACCGTTTTGACTTTCCTACCATTTTATTATAATTGTATAGATTATGAGACATGCTATTTAAATTGAGATACTGCTCCAGAGTGAAGGTTGGTTATAAATGCAGAGTATTCGGCGCCCGACCTACATTGTCTGAAAAATATGAAAGACTTTTCAAGCATTTGAATTGTTTTATAAATTTATTTTATAAATTCTAGATAGAGCGCTTGCCTTTTGTCTTTTAGCTGACTCGCTGTATTTTGTTTTTTGAAACGCTTATGACTTTTCTTTTGACTTGGAAGAAAACGTTGCGGTTGATAGTCGCTAATTGTAAAGCCTTTATCAAACAGACAGGCGTGACGAATGCGAAGCGAGGCCTTGTATTTGTAATGTATGGAATTGTTTGAATCCAGTCACAAAGAAAAGCGAAAGCGATCCGATAGCGTGACAGAACTATCGGACTGACGTCTCGTATCAGTTCGTTATCGCTTCGGACTCGTTTGTATGTTTGACAAGGGCATAACAGTTTCTTTGGGTTTGTTAAGTAGCTTTTTATTCGGAGATTAATAATTATCTTGTGGCTTTTGTAGAAGACTTAGAGACACCTCATCGGCTACTTTAATCTAAGTTCTTTTACATGTTATTAATATATCGCCCTTGGTATGATTGAACCTTGGTATAAGCACGATTAAACCTACGGTCCTTTTGGTTGTGTAACCATAAATTGACTGAAAATATTATCCAGCCCGCCTGAATAAGTAACAACAGTGAACCGAACGAACTTACATCAAGATAATATTATTTCAATACTTTCTGTGGTTGAACGTGTTGCGCCAAACTTAAGTAAAATGGGATAAGGGCAGGAAGATAATGATTACTTTAGTGTCTGTGGTTTATATTTTTTAAATATTATTTTTCTTAGAACTACCACTGTTCTGAACTCGGATTTCATCAAAATATTAACAAAATCTTAATCACAATAACTTAACCACAGTTTTCTCAATATAATAAATTTATGTCAAAGTTTGATGTGCACATAGATTATAAATTCCTCAATTATAAATCCTTAAATTAAGTTATCATGAAGAAGCTTTTAAGTTTTCTAGTGGCTTATAATATTCAAAGTCTACAATTCAAACTTTCGCCGACTTTGATTAATTTAGAAACAACTATTGTAAATATTATAACTTGATTTTGTCTGCGATTATAAAATATAAAAGCGACAGACTCTAGAAATAGAATACCTTTGTGTTTAATAATATTGGTGAAAAAGCGACCCCTTTCATTGTATAAGAAGAATGAAAGGAACCGCTCTATTTACTGAGTTGGCAGTTATGTTAAGTGTTGATAGTAAGGTCTCGATTAAGATCTTGAGCATCAAGGCCTTGTTAATAAGCTTTTCTATTATGAGATAAGAATAGCGCAAATTGAGTAAAATAAAAAATTAACTTTTTTACCTCTTTTTGAACTCTTCAGACATTCAAAATAGACTAACACTTCGCCCATTTCTTCGCCCTTCTAACCGTCAATCTCACTACAAAAACACATAAAAGAGTAACTCAGTTGCACTGCTCAATCTATTAACCACACAATGGCCGATATTCAGTCAATTACACCATAAATAAAGCACGGTTGTGGCTTCCATGACGAGGGTACTTATGTCATGTCCACACACTATACATAGAGCGTACTTACGTAAAAGTTATAGAGGGGAAAATGAAATTAAAAAGGTTGGGTACCCGTAGAACGAATATAGGGGAAATTAAAACGGGGACGCGCCATTAATAAATGGCGTTCTGTTGGCGCATGAGTTACGTTAGTAAGGTGTTAAGTTTGCCTTAAGTTGTGATTTCCCATCATACCACGCGTCCCCGTCGTCTTGACTGTTCCCCTAAATATGGCTAAATAGCTGAGATTCAACTTTCTGTGGGCTTTAATTCTGAATTTGATGAACTTTTAATTACAAAATTGTATCTGGGTTTCCTTCTTCTCTCTTAGCTGTAAACTTATCGAAAGCCAAACTTTTGCTAAACTAAATTCATAAAATATATTATTAAATAAATAAATAAATATTCCACAACTATCACACAACGTCATCTAGTCCCAAGCTAAGCAGAGCTTGTGTTATGGGTACTAGACAACTGATAAACATACTTATATATTTCTAAATACATACATATTATAGATAAATTACACCCAGTTATTATTTTATTTTTTATTTTAGTATTATTCGAAGTTAAATGCAAACATTATCCTTTGAAATATAAAGCGACTACAAAATTAATTATCACAAATGTTAATTTGGCTTAATTGCCAAGAGCCAACATCTTAGGAGGCTCTTGTTAGGCGGCTAGATCGAGGGCCTGATTCTGAAAGAAGTTCTTCTGGACACGGTGGCATTGTTAGGAGGTTCCTTTCTTTGGAGACCTGACCGCCGGTAGCTTGGACCCTGTTCCCGTTACCGGTGGGCCACTATTATTTATATTTTTAAATGTTTTTTTTGTTTTTTTAGATACTTAGTACCTAAGTGAAAGTAATAAATAAAGGCTTAAAATGTTATTATTATAATAGGTAGCACTACATGTACGATCCGATTTGATGGGCAAATTCTAAATTAACGCGAGCCAAGCCGCGTGCTAAAGCCCCTATAATGTATAATCTGCAGTACCTCACTACATAAATCTTTGCTCTATGTGACAACTGTGTGCCACTGTGTCACATAATTTGTGTTCGGTTTACTGCGGTTAGTCTGTTATTATTATAGATGTCTTATATAACTGTTAAATCCAATTTGAACTTATACCGATTTTGTAGTTGATGCGTATGAAGTACAAACCTATCAGTAAGTTATTCCAATGTCCACAAACTCGCTCATTATACTACATTTTTCCTCTACAATCTGCAAAAGGAAACAACTGTCCAAGTAACTAGTCGCTATAAAGCGTTTTACTTGACTAAAATTAATGAATTTATATTCCACTGTACAGAAAAGTCTTTTGTAGTACCTACACAAAAAATGTATCAGTAATTTTCTTTGTCTGATTCGTTATTATAAAAATTGAATTAATACAGAATGAGATGCAAAAATCTTTTGTATAAAGGCAACGAGATGAGTTCAATTGAATTTTCTGCCGAAATTATATCAGCGACCAATGTTTCCTGCTGGATTGCATGCCCACCCCACGTCTACTTGACATTATTGAACAGTGCGCCTCACGCTTTTCTTTCTAGAATACAATAGTAGTACCCGCACTGAGTTCAGCAGCAACACGTCATCATGCAAATACGTGAAGCTGCACTCAGTCGGCTTACAATGTTCATCACATCGATGACCATATTTTAACTGTAATGAATGGACCATACTGCACTACAGGAGTGTAATACGGTGTAGGTTACGTAATACTCGTAGTAAGCAACGATTTTGTGATGCTGATTGTCCTATTTATCAGGATTCCTGAAATAGATGACGAATTCATATGTACATCAAAAGGAAAGGAAATAGGATCTTCATGAGCTCTTGTTTTTAGGGTTCCGTACGTCTGAATACAAAAACGGAACCCTTATAGGATCACTCGTGTGTCTGTCCGTCCGTCGCTTACAGTCAATTATCTCCGAATCTATTAGACCGATTAAGTTGAAATTTGGTACACATATCAATTCCTGTGACCCAAACACAGAGGTGTGACGTGAGCAGATGAAATCTGTATATGGGGGGTCATTTTTGGGGGGGAAGGGGAAAATTAAAAAAAAAAAATCTGAAAACTTCATCGTGTCAAATGAAAGGTCTTGTTGAGAAGATCTTAAATGTATTTTTTTGTAATTTTAAAATAAATAGTTTCCAAGTTATTCAAGAAAATAGACGAAAATTGACCATTCCCCCCCCTTATCTCCGAAACTACTGAACCTAAAATTTTGAAAAAAATACAGAAATTAGTTTTCTCCTTATAGATTATAGGAAAACCTATAAGAAGTCCATGATATTAAAATAACATGGTAAATCACTCAATATTGTGCGTACCAACTTACATTTTTTTTTAATACGTCATAAATCGTAAACCGCAATTTATCTTTCAAAGTTACAACCAACTTTTATATAATGTTACTTGCTGCTACGGAACCCTTTAAAGGCGAGTCCGACTCGCACTTGGCCGGTTTTTTTTGTGTTATGTTCAGCTCGCCCCAGAAAACAAACCCTTATGACTCGGAGTGGTCTCGAGAAAACGTATCATTAGTTTTCATCAAGTTCCATAAAGTAAGAAACGCCTAACGAGATACTAATATTATTTCCACTGGATCAGTTTGGGCTTCCACAGAGCCTACAACACATTTCCATCAATGGTTATGCTCCTTTATATTCACAGACGTAGTACTCCGCATCTGTGCTTTTTTTTTTAAGCTAGGTACTGTGTATTCTTGTTCAACATTTTAATAATACAAAGATAACAGGAGAATATGAATGACTAAATATAATAGATCCAAGTAATGGATGACTCATTACTGCGGCGTACAACTGACACCAACATGATGCATGTGCTCAGTGTATGACAACTAGCAGGTGAATAGGCTTTTGATCATAGTAAATATAGAGACAGCCGTGCTGCTCTTGATAAGTGATGTATTAAACAATACGAATTATAGATGTTTCTAAAATTACAATGAGAGTATCCCGTTAAAATTATAATACATTATGAAGTAATAGCTATCCGGTTGAAGTTGAAAGAAGGGAAACATCAGCCTATGATGAACCGTCATTATGTAAAACATCCGGCGAACGAACCGGATTACCATAAACACACACGTGGATGCTGAGCCAAGATGGTGAATGTTAATTAAAATAAATAAGTAGCATTTTGCTTTCCAAAGCTAATTATTAAACGGAAATTAATATGTTTGTAATAATATTGTATCAAACAAAAACTTCGTCCGTCTTATTTTGGCAATGAAAAGCTCATTATAAAACAAAAGTTCCAAAAACATCTTTTCTTTCTGATTTTAACCGTCATTGATTTGAAACAAAATACTCAGTTGCTTTGAAATAGTCTTGAATACTAATTTTGTTGTACAGAGTTTATAATCTACATTTCTTTGTTAATCTCCCGAGGTATTTAATTACACAATCTAAGTTAAGGTAGTCACGTTTTATTGTTTGTTTAACAAACAGTTACAAAATGGATGCAGAATGAATAAAAGCAAATTACTTAGAGTAATAGGAGGGGAGTGAGACAAGTAAAACTTGTATTTATTTGTGTATGCGTATATGGTTGGTTCATTATTGTTTCGTTTCTGGTATTTTCATGAATTCGATATCATCTGCTATCTTTTTAGTACATATTTTCAAATTCAATTTTGATTAAAAAAGAAATCAAAGCTTTTTTATTTTTTCTCTTATTATATGGTTCAAACACATTGGCAGTTTTAAAAGACTAGATTTAATTCCTCAAATAACATAAACATTAAAAAGGTAACAAATACAGATATTCATAGTTCATATTATTATTCACCTGAGACACTGCTGCACTGCAGCCTCACTTCCGGTACTCACTGCAGGCCACCGTAGTGCTTGCCGCACTATAATACAACGCGTATTTTTGCTTTCACGATTTTCTTTTTGTGAAAATGTTTCAACCGTATAAATTCAATTCAATTCAATTCTATGTAATTTATTTCAGATAAAATCCATAAAATAACATAAAAACCGAGTGCAAGTTATAAATTAACAATTATTATCAAACAAAAAAAAAAAACACTAAAATTAAAAAAAAATATATGTTAGTGTTGTTCGGTGCATATTTTTTTCTGCGGAATACTTCAATTCAAAATAATAATAGGTTCATGTTATGTAGAACACTATCACCTTTTCATTCCAATATCAAAAATACCTGTGAGGTATGAGTATTACGTAGAACACAGTCATCTTGTCTGTGCGCGAACTTTTCTGCTAATCTTTGTTATAATTACTACTTTTATAGAACCGTCAGTTAACAGAATTTGTCGTTTCATAAATTCAGTTCAATTCAGACTGAAAGTTCTATAAATTCATCAACACAATAAAAAAACTAATTTTGTACAACCAATCGAATGAAAATTCAAAGAACCAGTAATTAAATTCAAGCACAGTTGTTGTTTTAGAACGAATGTTATTTAAGATGAGAACAAGCATACTTTATAATACTAATTATTATATAAAGTATGCTCGTTCTCATCTAAAACAACATTCGTATCTCTGTTCAAATACTTTAGAATACATAATAAGTAAGAGAATAGAACCTATACATGGTTATAAATACGGCATTATGTTATTCTAATGCGAGGTTTCAGAGTTCTTAGAGTAAACATTGCAGGAGATTTATGGTTATTAAACATGACATTAATTTATGTATAGGAATCGTGAATCGTAATAGCTTCGTATAATTTTTAGAATCAAAGAGGTTAATATATCTTTTTGAATACAATCATAAATTAAAGAGTTTTTGCAATACATTCACGTATTCTTACATTCGATCAGTACCATAAATAAAGCTGTCTCATCGCCAACTCATCAGTTGTTTCACAATCAAGTACTAGCAATTCATTAAGCTCTCGCTTCTAATCTCCGACCTCCGTCTAACTGAAGATACTGTAACAGTTTACAATTATAGGATTTTGTTGCCAGTACGCTCGGACAACGCTAACATCTGACTAACAAACGATTGTCATAGCTTACTCGCTACCCGACACTGCGCTTTTTATTTTGTCTCTAGGCTTGGATCAATCCTTTCTCTGAAATATTTATAAACCTGATAAATTATCAAAGCGTATTCTAGAAAATTCTAAGTCACATCTGCAGTAAAATTAAATATTAAATGTTAAAAGAGTACTCCGTCGATGTCAAATTAGAAGAAAGCGTTTCAGAAACATTATGACCGTTGAGATAGGAGCTTTAAGAGAATATAATTAATAACAATAATTTGGGATTATATTAAATTATTATATTAAATTATACGTATAAATGTGCTGCAATATATTGAATAACAATATTAGCATTCTAATTCAAGTTGAACATTTCATAAGTATTTGGAATTTCTTTGTATAGGGGAGAGTAAAGTTCATGCATTGTCTTAGAGCAGGATCGGGTGACAAAGTTATAATGTATTGATTGAAGTAATGAGACCTCTCGCACTCGGCATTGGTCGAGGCCATGCTGCGGGACGAGACGGAGTGGGAAGCGGTCGCCTCCTTCGCGAGCATGACTGCTTCGCACGAGGTGGGCCGCGTGAGGGAGAGAACAGCGTCCTCCCTCCACTCCAGCCAGCAGACGATCTCCAGCCACCGTAGGCGCGGGCATGCGGGCAGCAAGTAATGGACAAATCGCTGTCCGACCATGGACCATGCCCGGGTCGAGGGCGCGTTGTGTTCCACGCGCGCCTCAAAGAGTGTCAGCAAAAATGACGGGGCCCCCACCACCACTGTTTGTCCACGCTAAAAAAAAGTTATTCTGCGATCTTTAGAACGTAAGTACAATTTATTAAATGAGTTTTTAGTTTTACAGCATTTAAATCTCAATATCCCGTATTCGCATTTTGTATGTTAAGATATTAAGGTTTTTTTTTTTTTTTTTTTGCGTGGTAAAATCATCAAATGAGTCCTCCCACCCAGGGCAGGGCGGGAGGGACTGTCAGACTTGTACTGACTAAAATCCACGGTGTCCTTCACGAGCCCTTTACGTACCGGGGTTACGGTGATGGGTAAGACCCGCGACCCCGGCAGGCTCTGGCCCTCTACAGGCCCCGTCAGTTTGCTGACACTCCTTGAGGAGCGCGTGGAACACAACGCGCCGTCGACCCGGGCATGGTCCATGGTCGGGCAGCGAGTCGCCCATTACTCGCTGCCCGCATGCCCGCGCCTACGGTGGCCGGAGATCGTCTGGCGACGTCCGTCGCCGTGGGCGTCTACCACTGCGGGTGGGTCGGAGGGAGGACACTGTTCTCTCCCTCACGCGGCACGCCTCCTCCTTCGCGAGCATGACTGCTTCGCAGAAGGAGGCGACCGCTTCCCACTCCGTCTCGCCCCGCAGCATGGCCTCGACCAATGCCGGGCGCGAGAGGTCTCCGCCTATCGCCGTCGTGAGGACACGGCGGTGCTCTGCCCAAGCGGGGCAGTCCTGCACCGTATGCTCCACCGTGTCCTGAGGACGGTCCTCGCAGTGGTGACACCCAGGCGTTTCCTCCCTCCTTATCAGACACAGGAACCTCCCGAAACTTCCGTGTCCGGTGAGGACCTGCGTCATGCGGAAGGTAAGGACGCCGTGACGCCTATCCAGCCACTCCTCAAAGAGGGGTCTTACCGCCGCGATTGCGGCGTGCCCGGACCTCGGTTGCGACAGTCGCTCCCTCCAAACTGCCCTGAGATCGCGCCGGAGCTCTTCCCGCCGCGCCTCGACCTGTCGAGGCAGCGGGGATTCGCCCCGGCGCTGCGCCTCCACGCGCCATTCGTAGACGCGCTGGAGGGCAGTCGCCTCCAGATCCCAGGGCAGCAATCCGGCAAGGAGGTTGGCCGATTCGCCGGCGATCGTGCGGTATCCTCGGACCATTCGGATTACCATGACCCTCTGGCATGCGACCAGCTTTAGTGGTCGCGTCCGAATGCTCAGGGCCCACACAGGGGCCCCGTAGAGGGCCATGGACCGCACGACACCGGCGTACAGCCTCCGGCTGGAGGCGTTTGGCCCGCTGAGATTGGGCAGGAGTCGCCTGAGGGCGGCTGCTGCCCGGTTCAGCTTCGGGGCCAAACGTAGGAATTGCAAGATATTAAGGTAAGATATATTTTATTATAACATGTTAAATATAGATGTTTTCTTACGATAATAAATTCTCATATCGCTCTCTATCTTAAGATATGAAAATATGAAATGTATGTATTAAAATACTTTCGTCGTGTCATGTAGTAAAATATTTTCGTCGTGTGTGATGGTCCATTGAATTGTATGGCGAGCGATTTGGTATCATAAAATAAAATATTATAGTATCTTAGCCGTGTGTGGCGCGCTTAACTGCAACTCGCGTTTAATAAATTGTTGTGATGCCAACAGCGGACCAGTGCTGACGTGTTAATACTTAGGAACTGAAGCTTTAGAAGAAAGAAAGTGAAATTGGAGCGTCAAAACATAATTTCACTACGTGACTAACGTCTTTTGACACTCGTTTCGTTTATGGTGACTTGGAAAAAAGGGTACGGTTGACTTTCACAATTGGTAGCTTTTATGAAGGACTTAATTTCCTGAAGTTACTTGAACCACAGTCATACTTTTAGGATAACTTGAGGAAACCTTAACGTTCCTCAACGGTAACTTTGATCTTACAGCTTCTGTGCGTATATATATATGGGTAATTAACACTGTTTTATTATCATAAAATCCTCACAAAATTTTCTCCTGTGACCGTAAACGGTCTGAGAATATTATGTATCCAAGCCGCTCGTTTGTTGTCGGTCCAGAATAAATACCAGCAGAAAAATATTACGCAATAGCTATATTGTAATTCGGGTTTGTGTTCTTATGTTATTTTCTAGTTTGGTCTGTGCCTTTTTTTTTATAGTGGTAAAATCTTCAAATAAGTCCTCCAAGGGCAGGGCGGGAGTGACTGTCAGACTAGTACTGACTAAAATCCACGGTGTCCTTCACTAGCCCTTTACGTACCGGGGTCACGGTAATGGGAAAGTCCCGCGACCCCGGCAGGCTTTGGCCCTCTACAGGCCCCGTCACTATGCTGACACTCCTTGAGGCGCGCGTGGAACACAACGCGCCGTCGACCCGGGGTCTGTGTTGGAGGTTTTCTTATTAGATTTAGTAATTTGACGAACTAATTTCGTCAAATTACTAAATCTTTGTCACCGAAGACACCCCAAGTTTGTTAATACAGTAACATTATTAAGGCTCAATACTTACTCCCTCATGAATTTATCAATACAATTAACGTGTCAAAAGCGTACCAAACTTGACACGTCTGTATTAAATTACTTTCAAATGAAGTCATAAATAATTACCTGAGAAGAAACTTCACTAATAAATAGGCTATGAAGTTCTGATGAGTGTAGTATTATTTAAAGTCTGTCGTGTCATCTAACGCCAAGTTTGCTTCGGCAATTTAGAAATTAATATAATTAGACAACCTGACACTGCCTGTTATTACAAACACTGTAAAACTGAGAAAAAAAAGGACCTGTTTGTCTCAGTATTGCTGGAATTGTCAAGTTTGGAATATAAAAAAGACCGGTTAACTTTTGGGAGCACAATTGGGAGTAACATCTAGTGTTGGTTGTGAGATCTAGATTCTGTCTTTGAAGCCTTTGTCAAACAGACTGCCGTGGCGAATGCGAAGCGTGACGTTTTTATTTGTAATGTATGGAATTGTTTGAATCCAGTCACATAGAAAAGCGAAAGCGATCCGATAGCGTGTCAGAACTAGCGGACTGAAGTCTCGCTTCGGTTCGGTATCGCCTCGGACTCGCTTCGCTTTCGCCTGTCTGTTTGACAAAGGCATAAAAGTACGCTCAAAAATAGTAACAGTACTCCGATTACTAGTGCAACCAATGATGTAGTAAAATGTATCACTATTCATTCTGTTTATCACACAATGGCTGCTGCCTGACCAATTAAACCATAAATAAAGTGCGGTTGTGGCTTCCTTGAGGTACATGTGACATCGTTCTACACACTATAGGTACATAATCAGGAGTATTTTGATTTACCTTAGTAATAGACTAGCAATTTGAGAAACCTTTTTGGTACTTGTGTATTGAATTGAAGTTAAATTCTAATTTGTTTCGACCAATGAAAAGTTTAGTCTGTAAATGCCACCGTAACTAATAGCTATCTACACTAATAAAATTCTACGAGGACTCTTTTACTTTTAAACATTTTACTTAAAAAATATGCTAAGTTTTAGTTCATGAATATACAATGACAATTTCAAGAAAAAGTAAATCTGGAGCCGTCTGAATGATGTAAGAAAATGGGCTTTTACACCGTAGTAGTTTGTACCAAGTGCTAATCGAAAGACTCTCGCACAACAAAGCCTTTCCATTTCTTGTTATCTCTTCCTTTACACAACACTACCGCATAATACCGTCTCTCACTGTGTTAATAGTTATGTTTTTTTTTTGGGACACACCCACCACACGATTCCCAAACCACTGCAACTCATGAAAGCCAGAATCAACAGTGTCAACCACCAGAAAAGCGCCAAGACAATGAAGCTCGTCGTGTCCCGGAGAATGAACTTACCTGTCTTGGATCATGTAACAAAATTAATCAGAAAAGTATAGTGGTGTAGTAGGAAAAGTATGTTTCCACTTCCCTCCATGCAAGCAGGAGACAGAACAAAACAAGGCCAATAGGCACAAAAGGACATTACAACTGGGAGAAGCCCGTGTGTTAATAGTTAATAGACCAATGACTACGCTCTTTTCTTTTACCCTTGACTTCAATTTCCAATCTCGTATTCAATAGATTGTCGTTTGTGAATTGATCCCAGTTTTCATCTAGTGTAGTGTACTCGGTCGAGCTTTGACATTCAGATTAGATATCGCGAGCCGGAATCTGATTGTCTGTCACTTCAACATTTGACTCAACAACTGTTTCGGTTGTAATTGTAAAATCTGAAGAAGACACTTTGCTTTAAGCTAAGTATGTGAAATGGAGTTTGTATCTTGTTCAATTTTTAACAAGTATTAAATTTCACTTCCGCTAACACCATAAGTTTATTTATAATGTTCATCAATAACGGTATACCAATAAGTGCAAAAAAAAATTGTGTGAAAAAACTATCTTATAGACTACAGCAGCCAGGTAGACATTTTGGTTTTATGATCAAGCCCTTGTGAAAATGATGAAGTCGAAAATAAATGGGTTGCAATATTTCCGTCTTCAAATATTGGTCTCTCAAAAGAGGTCTTTGTAGATGTATAAAGTAGCCATTCATATTCATTTATATTCTATCTATCCATAAATCATTCATCATCTTCATCATCTTCCTGCCCTTATCCCATTTTACTTGGGGTCGGCGCAACACGTTTTTTTCTTCCATTCTCCTCTATCAAACGTCACAGTATCATTCACTCCTCTTTCTTCCATATCATTCCTTATACAATCCATCCATCTCTTCTTTGGCCTTCCTCTTGCTCTCCATCCATCAACATTCATACTCATCACTCTCTTAGTCACATGAGTGTCATCCCTCCTCATCACATGTCTATACCAAGACAGCCGATTCCCTTTAATTTTTTCTGTAACAGGCGCCACTTTCAAACTTCCCCTTATAAACTCATTCCTTACTTTATCCATTCTTGTCACTCCACACATCCATCTTAACATTCTCATCTCCGCTACATGCAAACGTTTCTCATCCGTCTTTTTCACAGTCCAGCATTTCGATCCATACAATACAACAGGTCTAATCACGGATTTGTATATTTTCCCCTTTAACTTGAGGGGCATCCGTGGGTCGCAAGTTGTTCCGGTGACCTGTCGCCATTTCATCCATCCCGAGTTAATCCGGTGTGTTATGTCCCGGTCTACATCGCCATCTCCTTGGACAAGCGACCCGAGGTACCGAAAGTCGGAACAGACTGGTATGGGCGTTCCGGCAAGTGTAATGGGCACAGGACTGGAGAGACCGCCAAAATCGCAAAACAAGTATTCGGTTTTGGTTCTGCTCAATTTCAGGCCAACGTTCTCCAATCTTTGCCACCACGCCTCCAATCTGCTCTGGACCTCTAGGCTGCTCTCGGCATTATTGCTTAATATCATCGGCAAACAGCATACACCAGGGGGCCTCCTCCTGAATGTCCGACGTCAGTGCATCCATTATCGTCAGGAAGAGGTACGGGCTGAGAGCCGACCCTTGGTGCAAGCCAACCGCCACATTGAAGCTGCCGCTAGTGCCCGCTGTAGACCGGACTTGGGTACTGCATCGACTGTACATAGCACGGATCAACTGCACATACTTCCCAGGCATACTTTTCTCCTTAAGGGCACACCACAGAACCTCACGTGGCACCCGGTCGTATGCATATATCCATAAATCATTGTTCCATGAAAATCCATTGTTTTAAAGTTATGAAGAAATAAACTTTTATTTTAAATATATATTCATGTATTATTTCATGCTTAAATAAAGAACTAAAGTTATTGGGTATTATGTATTGGAGGTTTTCATAGCGTATATGTATAAGGTAAGCACAAGATTTGTTGTTTATTTGGCAGCCTCGTTCTCAAAGAACAACTTCAATTCAAAAACAATGAAGACATAAGTCAAAGAAACGCCCACGAATTATTTACGAAGATGTATTCGTCAGCCGCTTCCGCCGTTTTGTATAAGAAGAACGGAAGTTGCGAACAGACGATAGGGGCTGTGCAAATTCCAGACTAAGAAATTATTTTTTCTGATCATGAAGCATGTTTATATACGTAATTTACCATAGAATTAGTCTGACGAGTATATAATATATATTAGTTACAATTTGTATAGGCGTATCTGTTTTTTATTTATCATGAAAAAGCTTGGAAAAGCCATGTAACATTAAATTGCCAATGCGGTGATTAGGTGCGTCCACTAAGAGCGAGCATGGGAGACAAGATTACCTAGCAACAGAGACAGCCTCTCAGAGTAGTAATTACAGATAAGCTTAGTACTGCTGAGTGCAAACGACATCTTGAGGGCCGTTTGATGTAGAGAAAAGACATTTAAATTAAGCTTCTAATTCCTATCGCCAATTGCAATTTGAACATGATAGTACAAACAAGTAACTAAAAAAACGCACTTAAATCTACAAGCTATTCGGCTTAAATTAAAGTACAGTAATGCAGATTAATTCTCATGTCACTGCGACATTTTAGTCTCAAACCAAGTTCATTTCGCTAACTAGATCATCAGGTTTTGTTCTATCAAACTTTTTATTAGAATTCTTTTTACTTTATAACAGTTCTATTTATCGACGATGAAGAGTCAATAAATAATAACTGCAAAAACGCAACTTTACAGGAGGCGAAAAAAACGTTTCAAGTCCGTTTAATTATTTTTTTAGTATATTTGATTTTTTTTATGTTTTATTTAAACTGACTACAATATTATGCTTATGACTACAATATTAATGTATTAATCAATGATTTTATTAGTTTTTAGATATATTTTAGATAGATTTTATTAGTATTTATTGCCATCGTAAATGACGTAACACCACTTAGTATATATTGCAATAATTGTTTATCTTGCAAAATTAATAAGAAACAGACCTAAGATCTTTGTCAGCATGTGCATTACTCTATTCTACAATAAATAATGCAATAAAACAAAAATGGCCAAAATGTTAGATATTATATATTGACTCTTCATCGTCGTTATAACACAAGACTCTGACATTTTCGTTCAAGTCGCATTACTGAAATGTAATTACAGGGAAGTGTTTTAAGGGTATTTAATTTAGTCAGATGACCCAAATCTTATTGAATTAACTCAGAGGTTGCTCGTGAAGAGAATTTCCATTTACTCGCTATCGGTTTATTACCGAAGCTACGCGCGTAATGGAAGACGATCAATGAGTATTTATCAATACTGACCCACCGGTGTATATGTATTTTAACTTGTTGTTATGGCTTGTTCGAGGCGTGAGATCAAAGTTCACGTTTCCAATTTCTCACTACAGCAATTGAAGTCGAGTTCTGTGTAAATGCATTTTAAACTAAAGATCATAATCAATTTATTCATGACTTCGGTAGCAAGTAATGTATCATGCATGTACAGGTACTCCGGCGAAGGAGATTATCCTGAACCTTGTATGTTTTCGGTACAATGATAATGTAAGTCACGTTGGGGTCGTTTAGTCAATGTAACATATAAAACAAGAGGCTATATGCTCCTTCATTGTCATACATGAGCTGTTGATAGATCTGTTGATAGATAGACTTGAAGCACAGATTATTTGTACAGAAGTGAAACTTAAATGCTCCTCCAAGATTCATGCCAATAATTAAGGACTGAATGTGCCTTAAAACATTTATTCTGCCGGAAACCTCATTACCTCAGAGAACTGATCTCGACATTTCGACATTTATAATGAAATCACGACGTCAGGTTGACGTCACGTCGACGTCACGTCGTGATCTCATTATACTATGCAACGTTTCTCTTATATAAGTTAAAAAAGGAACATTTAGCATAATGTTCGATTTCGCAAAGTTTTAAGTACTGTTGTCTTTTAGCCTCATCATTTTCATTATCCGTAAAACATTATAAAAGAAACTGTTAAGATAATATGTAGGAACTTGATTCAGTTATACGAGTATAACTATACAATCCTGTGTGTCCCACCAGGAACAGTTTGCGTGGCTCATTGACGCGGATCTAAGTCGCTTGGGTCGGCTAGATATCAAAGAGACGCCACGGAATAACTTTTATAACTAGTTTCATGGTTTTTACTTTGAGATGTGCAAATTAAACATTAATACTAATATATAATTTTTAATTAACAGGCCTGTTGGTCTAGTAGTTAGTGACCCTGACTGCTAAGCCGGAGGTCGTGGGTTCGATTCCCACCCAGGACAAATGTTTGTGTGATGAGCACGATTATTTGTTCTGTGTTTGGGTGTAATTTATCTATAATATGTATGTATTTAGAAATATATAAGTATGTTTATCAGTTGTCTAGTACCCATAACACAAGCTCTGCTTAGCTTGGGACTAGATGGCGTTGTGTGATAGTTGTGGAATATTTATTTATTATTTATTTATTTATAATTAAAAGTGTTTGATTCGTTTGTCAGCCCAAGTATACTTCTACCTGACTTCGAGGCAAGGAAGGTAATTTTAAAAGCTACCATCGCTCATTACATCTTAAATAATGTATGACATAACAACATACTGATAAAACGTTAGAAATATTTAATAACAGAGGTACCCTCAGGGGAGTACAAACAGTAGGCTACAGTACACATATATTATTAAAGGGAGAGAAATTGAAACATTAAGTAACGAGCCGACGAGTTGAGTTAGTATGAGTTAATAAGCTCACGTGTATTAGTGTTTAATTGTTAATGTTGTTAACTACAGTTTGTTTAAGTACATACACATAATGTTGCGTTGCTTCTCCGTTGCTATGACGTAGCACACGACTATTTCTTCTACTACTTCATACACTTTATGCTTGATTTCATATAGTTTTCAGCGTGTGTTGTAGAACGCAACTTGAAGTCAACATCATTTATCTTGCCTCGCATCACCACTCCTGAGAAACTGGACCAGAGACGGAATCGATAGTTCCTAGTCAAGCTAGTTAAATTTATTTACAAAATAAAGTAACTCGGCACTGTAACCTTATGAAATGTTATTTAACAATATGTTTTATACACAATTTTAGCAAATAATAATTTAGATCAGATTATTACAAGTCAAGACAAAAATAAGTAATTGAATAAAACACATTTACAACAAAGCGAGGGGGACGTCGTAATAAAGAAATTATTCATTTGAATGTCTCGCGATGAATTTGCAAATTAAATAACGGAACGAGCAGATGACTGGTAAGTTTAACACAAAGACACAAATTGTTTCTTTGATTTATTTTATTTCATAAGAATGAAAAATATTTTTCATTTTTGGAATAAAACTGCGTTAGTTCTTGCCAGAGAAACCGGAGAAATTTCAAAATAAAATGAAACAGCGCGTTTACTACAGTAATTTGCTTTTATGGAAGAGTTTGCATAGATAACAACCCTTTTACTATTCGTACCTGGAAGGCATGCGTCGAACACTAAAGCTACTGGTGCGCTCAATAAAATAAAAACCATATTAAATGTTAGAGCACGTAACAGTGTTTACAATATATGTAAATAGAAATCCTAGATGCTGTAGGTATAACAATAAAGTAAATTAGATGTAAACATAACGAATTATCACCGATCCATTTATCTTAGTTCTCGCTTATTGTTTGAAAACATTATTCACACGAGAATATCTGAAATGTTATGGAATAATCGACAGTTATGTTTTATAGTTAAATTGTTTTAATAGATTTCTGATGACAATTGTTCCATCGCCATAACGGTTATTGTACAACTTTAGCAATATTCATATTTTATTGTTCGGGATTTCATTGACATAGTTTTCCAAACCAATGAATGTTATTATATTAAAGTCGTTGGATTCTGAGTCTGAGTGTTATTTGCTTTGGAAACTTTTCATATTTTAAAAAACACCGGCATAATGACCTACTATGCTATCACAACTATGTTTGTCGTATCCTTACCTCAGACCTCTATCAAAATTGAATTTTAGGTACTCTATTACTAAATCAGTTCCTTTAGTTTCAAAACGACCACTTCCCAGAACGCCCACTGTCCCAAAACGTCCACTTCCTAAATGGTCATTCCCTAAATGGCCATTACCCATTTCATTCACTTTTCTAAAAAGTCCACTAATTTTCAATTCCTAAAAAGTTTATTTCTCAAAACGTCTAATATCAAAACGTCAAAACTTTTCAATTCTATTATTTTCTTTTTATTCAGTATGTTATGGTGAACTAATAATATTATTTAATAACTAGAAAAACTAGAACTTTAATACCATACCATAAAGTTTAAGTGTTAATGAAGGGCTTCCGGGAAGGCAAAATAATTGAGTGACGTTAGTTATAGGAGGTATGAAATTTCCCGGGCCAGCTAGTAAACAAATAAATCATGGTTTTGATGATACATCAAACACACTATATAAAAAAAAACTACAGGGTTTCAACTGTCAATATCAAGTTATCTCTCTGCTGAATTATATCACCCAGCCACTACTGCGTAATCACTGATTGCTTTATACAACTTAGTACTAGGCACACACTAACTAACTAAACTGCTAATATTTAATTAAGTAACTTAAATATTAACAGTTCAACACGATTGCTTATTAGTTTCACGTACAGAGTTGATTAATTTAGGAAGTTTCAGCTTTGCTAAGTTTTCCATTACATACTCGTACATATAACAACAAAAAATGTTTATGAAATACTTTTTTTTATCGTGGTGAAATCATCAAATAAGTCCTCCCACCCAGGGCAGGGCGTGAGGGACTGTCAGACTTGACTGACTAAAATCCATGGTGTCCTTCAATAGCCCTTTACGTACCGGGGTCATGGTAATTCCTGAGTCACGCGACCGTTTACGAAATACTAGGATATTTTCAATAAGTTATGGTCTTGTGACCAGAGTACGTCGTACTCTTGTGAAATAGAATACGAAATAATATTGTTCTTACCTAATAACTGGCTGTATGGTTCATGTTGTAAATTTTTCATTCACATACCGGACCACGCTGGACATACAATTCGACGAGAATGATTAAAAACACTCGTGTGTCAAAGGTATCAACTGTTATCTGTGACTCTGACATAATTATGAATAGAATGTTCACGGCTTTTTGCATTTTGGGTTTATTAGAAATGTGTGTTAGGGTCAGAACACACCAAGACGCGACGGTACTGTAAAGCCTTTGTCAGACGATAGCCAACCGGACCGAGTCCGAAGCGATAACGAACCGATACGAGACGTCAAAATATCTGGGTGCAGTGAAACGAGGCGTGGCAGTTGTATTAACCGGCTTTTTATTAACGACGTCAAACAGATCAAATTCGCCTTCGCACGTCTTCGCATCGGTTCAGTCACGCTATCGGATCGCTTTCGCTTTTCAAATTTCAAATAATTCCATACATTACAAATAAAAACGCCCAGCTTCGCATTCGCCACGCCTGTCTGTTTGACAAAGGCTAAATATGTATCTATTCGTGTAGTAAATAAATTAAGAGTTTGAATTGCTCTACTTAAAATGGACGCGCAAGGCAGCGTTTTGATAGATTGGCCTTTAGGGATTTACGTTGAACATGTGAATGCAGTTTTTTTGTTAAATATTATTATATTATAACGAATGAATGAAACGAGTAGAATAGGTGAATTTAGATAAAAATATGAATAACTAGCTTCCGCCCGCGACTCCGTCCGCGCGGATGTCGGTCTTCGCGTGGATGGTTTATTTCTCCATTTTGAGTAACTCTGACAATGACATCTTATAAATATTACGGCGCTGAATCCACTGCGGGTAATGCAACGTGTGTTCTCGGTTCTACAGAACAACGTCTATGAATAAAACTGAAAAATATTTTTTTTTCTACGTATTTTTCCAGGATAAAAAGTATCCCATTTTATGCCCAGGATAATAAGGTATAATTATTCCAAGTTTCATCGAAATCGAACGATTAGTTTTCACGTGATGCCTGCATATATACAGACAGACAGACAGACAAAATTTTTTTAATCACATATTTGGGTTTGGTATCGATCCAGCAACACCCCCCACTATTTATTTTTTCAATATTTTCAATGTACAGAATTGCCCTTCTACAGATTTATTATATGTATGGATATAGATGGTACGAACATATTTTAGTCTTCCCGGAAATACATACGAAGCTTTTTCAGTACATTTTATTTTTTCTTTGTTGTGCCTACAGTTTACGTTAACGTTAAAGTATTTTTATACAAAAGTGATTTTACAACCATTAGTTAAAAATTTTATAGAAACTGAAGTAGAAACGCTCGTAATAACAAGCGTATAGCTGACGTCTGTATGACGTCATACATCATGTGACGTCACGCGTGTAACGTACACTGAAACGCTTCAGTTATCCGTACATTTAATTGTCAGAAAGGATGCTACGTTTAAAGAAATAGCATTAGTAATAATCTTTTTACTTCACAATTATTTATTCTGGCAGTCTATTTTATGTTTTAATGTCTCAAACCGAATGTTATCGTTAAAGATCCGTGTGACAATTCAAAGTCAGTTTCTATGAAAAAAGGACAAATGTAATGAAAAATTTATCACCATGCCTCAAGGAGTGTCAGCATAGTGACGGGGACTGTAGAGGACCAAAGCCTGCCGGGGTCAGGGGCTCACGAATTACCGTAACCCTGGTACGTAAAGGGCTATTGAAGGACACCGTGGATTTTAGTCAGTACGAGTCTGACAGTCCCTTCCGCTCTGCCCTGGGTGTGAGGACTCATGTGATATTACCACGTAGAAAAAAAAAGCTGGCATTTTGAAAAACTTTTCAACGTCTTTGTTAAGACTTTAGTATCTATAGTTTACTACGAGACGAGGATAAGTGTGAACATATCATGCACGAGCTGGACTATTCTAGCGACGCGATGTTTCTAAGCACGTCTGCAAATGTTTCTTTGAAAAGTTATCATTCCATTCCGTGTAGATTATTGTACTCGTTAAAAATAACTAAAGCAAAATGTTAATTCTAATCGTTGGATTTCCTTAACTCGACTGTACCACTAAGGAAGAAGTATTAAGGGTAACTAAAATTAATTGAAGAAATTAATTGTAATAAACACGAGAATATTTCTCAGAAATACATGAAAATGTGCCGTAATGAGTTGTGAACGTGAAAGTAATTAGCATTCTAATTCAAGTTGAACACCCTCTTTGTGTGAGTTTTTTGGAAATCTGACGGTAAGGTAAAGTTCATGTATTGTCTTAGATTAGGTGACAAAGTTATAAATAATTATGAAAAAAGTGGTCTGAGTAATTAATTGTTTTTCTTTTGGGTACTGGTAAATCCAGAATAGAACAAGGACATTTGATAAGAATGCGGTATTTCCATCAATTGAAACGTCTCCAATACTTTTATGCTTAACAAGGTATAATTTTATATTTTCAGAAACAATACAATTAGCAACGCGTGTTTAAGTAATAAATTAGCAGACTTAGTGGCTGCAGTGTCTCTCTTGAATAAATTTCACATTTATTTTGGTGTTGACACTTCAGGGCAATGAAAATGAAACTGGCGTTTGATTAATTGTTGTGACACCTACAGCGCACGAGTGCTGACGTGTTAATATTTGGGAAGAGAAACTTAAAAAAACTGGATGTGGTAAAAATGAACTCAAAACTTTATTTCTTAAGTTCACTTAAAAATCTACAGTTTCAATTTACACTTCCAACATTATGTTCAAAGAAATAAAGGCTAAATTATTATTTTTTTTTAAAGAAAAAACGTTGCCCCACTCTAGGAATTTCTCATGTATCGTGAGTGCATATAAACTCACATACACAAACGCTCAGACCCGGAACAACTACTCGTAGATCATACAGATATTTGCTCCGTGCGGGAATCGAACCCACAGCACGCAGCGGAGCAGTACAATCGTTGTTAGGTCTACAGACACGTGCAGGTGAGACCTGAGTGTATTAGTTGAGGATCCTCAACTAACTCGGTATATATAAACCATCTAATTACTACACCAGACACGGCACTTATACCGTAGAGATTCGTAATTAGATCAAAAGTTCAAAACTAGACCAAGGCTGTCAGCAAAATAAGAAGAGGTTTTAAAGCAGCGAAAAGTTTTTATAAATTCGAGAAGAAGCACTTGACATTTTGTATTTGGTTAACTTGTCTTACTAAGAGGTTTCTGCGAAATATAGCGCTATTGTCTCTCAACATAATTGAGTTTAAGTTAACTCGAAGGACAGGGTATGGTTCATTTAAGCCTTTGTCAAACAGACTGGCGTGGCGAATGCGAAACGTGACGTTTTTATTTGTTTGAATCCAGTCACATAGAATAGCGGAAGCGATCCGATAGCGATCGTGACAGAACTATCGGACTGACTTCTCGCTTCGGTTCGGTAACATTTCGGAAACGCTTCGCTTTCGCCAGTCTGTTTGACAAAGGCATTAACAGTCTGTAGTTATAAAGTTTTCATTTAGTTGGTTTAATAAGCACCAGTGGGTATTTAACGCTGCTTTAGTGTCATAATTTATATCATCATAAAATTTTGTCTGGTGACCGTAAATGTTCTGAGAAGTTCGAGCACGTCACAAAAAGTTTTAGCAGAATAACTGAATACAGGACCTACATCAAGATTACATTATTTTAGTACTCTAGCAAACTACGCAATAGCATTAACGTAACTCGGCTAACTGTGGCTTATTTTATTTTCTATTTTACTAGTTTGGTCACGTTTTGTTCTGTACAGATACAGAAGTTCTCGTAATAAAATTAACAATTCCAGAAAATGAGATTTATCAACGAAAGCGCTCACACTTCATTGAAACATGAGCATTATTCAACCACAATACTTAACCTCCTCTTGAATTTATCAAGACGATTACCGTGTCAAAGCATTAGACGTAGGACATCTGTATTTAATTACTTTTGAATGAATTCCTCAAAGATTTATCTAACAAAAACATTAGCTTTCTTGATTGAAATTAATAGACTTGGAAGTTCTAAGTGTCCTTCGTGTCATCTGTTGCCAGCTTTGCTTCAGTTATTTAGAAATTAATAGCATTTATAAACCCAATTCTGCCTGCAATTACAGAAGCTGTAAAGCTCAGAAATTAAACAAACGACTTTATTGTCTTAGTATTGCTGGAATTGTCTAATTTGGAATAAAAGGGACCAATTAACTTACTCAGCTGGGAGTAGTGTACATTGTTGGCTGAGAGATATAGATTGTGAATAAACAGAGTGAAAAATCCAATTACAACAAAAGTGGGCTTTTTAGGGTTCCGTAGTTAACTAGGAACCCTTATAGTTTCGCCATGTCTGTCTGTCTGTCTGTCTGTCTGTCCGTCCTCGCTTAATCTCTGTGACCGTTAGCACTAGAAAGCTGAAATTTGGTACCAATATGTATATCAATCACGCCGACAAAGTGCAAAAATAAATATTGGAAAAAAATGTTTTTTTAGGGTAGCCCCCCTATATGTAAAATAGAAAGTGATTTTTTTTTAATTTCAACCCTAACGTGTGATATATCGTTGGATAGGTATTTAAAAATGAATAGGGGTTTACTAAGATCATTTTTTGATGATGTCAATAGTTTCGGAAATAATCGCTCCTAAAGTCAAAAACAATGTGTCCCCCCCCCCTCTAACTTTTGAACCATAAGTTTAGAAAATATGAAAAAAATCTGGAAAGTAGAACTTTATAAGGACTTTCTAGGAAAATTATTTTGAACTTGATGGAAAGAACAGTTTTTGTGCAAAAAAAACAATTAGAAATTACTGTTTTGATTAAACTACGGAACCCTACACTGAGCGTGGCCTGACACGCTCTTGGTCGGTTTTTTCTAGTTACTTTTATATTAGAAAAATAAGAACTATGGAAGTAAAACTCAAAGAGACAAGTTTTATTTTTTTACTGCTGTCTGCTTCTCTATTTTACAACCCAAATTAGGTTTTAATACCTATGTTTGCGGCTGACATAAATAATACTCATGAGAAAATGACAGATGGTATTAAAATGTTAGAGATAGAATATTCTTTATTATGCACACCATACAAATTACAGATACATGCAAATTGGACACAAATTTTGCCAATTGGTGACACAATGGGCGGTCTTATCGCTAAAAGCGATATTTTCAATGACGAGCAAAACAATTTAAGTCCCTCAGAGGAAAGCTTTCTGGTCAAAGAACTTTCTCCAAATATCGAAGTTACGCATTTGCGGTTAAACCCACAACCTCGAAATGTTTTTAGGACATGAAACCGACACAGATGTTATATAATCCGACAAAGAAGAGTAATAGAATACTCACAAAAAGATATTCCGGAACAATCATAACGTTAATAACTGGAGTTTTACGCTCGTAAAAATGTTTCCAAGTGTGAAATACGTACCAAATCAAATCAAACTGTTTAATTTTTTAATGCAAACTAAAAGCTCCACTCAAAAATCTCTCCAAGTTTTTTAAAGCTATAAAGTCGCCTGAAACATTTTTACCAATTTATAATTCGAGTGCCTGATAAATATTCAGAGGATCAGGCACAAGCTCTCGCCGCAGTCAGTGTTTGAATAAAACGCTATTTCGTAGGTTCAGTAAATATCACTGATACATACAGTGATATTTCTCTCACTCTTATTCATGCAATATCAAACTTTATTCGCATTATCAATTGACTTCAAATTCAGCTTACGAGTCATCGGCGATCTATGAAACTCATTCACTTTTCGTTATGAACCATGAAGAAAAATTTAAAATCTTTCAAATTGTCATTTTCTTAAATATCACATTTAGAAGATCTGTTCAATTAATTTAGATGAAGTGAAAATTATTGTGTGCTTGCATAAAGTATCTTACTGCTTGTAGAAGTAAAATCTTATTTCATTGAAGTAACGGACCACGTCTAGGAAGAGATTAAATTTCCGTTTCGCTGCAACATCAGCTTCCAGTTTCAGTTAAATGTAGTTTTGTGCTGCGGGCTCAGAAATTGCTGACAGAAACCATTTCATTTTGCACTAGCGACTCGCCCCGGCTCCGCACGGGTCCAATGTCTACTATATTAAGCATGTTTTATACATAAACCTTCCTCTTGTATCAGACGACTTAAACTACTCTACTACCTGTTCAAAATTACTATCTATCTATTACTACTATTAAAAAATCTATTATCTACAAAAAAAAAAACATCCGTTGTGTAGTTTTAAAGATCGAAGCATACATAGGGACAGACAGTCAGTCAGCGGGAAGCGACTTTGTTTTATACTAAGTATGTAGTGATATTAAAAGTCGATATAAAACTTAAACGAATGGAACGTAAATAACACCGACCCGCAATGACTTTATGCACTACAAATCAAATAAGGTTATCAATTTCATCTGTTATGTTGTTTCGCGTGCAAGTTAGTGATATCATGTACATTTATATTTATTTACAGTCTGGCCTGTTGGTACGGTCTATTTACATTATTCGATTTTATTCTGCGGTTGTGATATCGTTACGTTTACCGCGACCCCGGAACGTAAAGGGCTATTGAAGGACACCGTGGATTTTAGTCAGTACGAGTCTGAGAGTCCCAGGAGAGAGCAGGAGAACTCTTTTGATGATTTTACCACGATAAAAAAAAGTGTATTTTTCTATCTCTGTGTCTAAAAAATCTGTTGTTTGAGCATTAAACATGTTATTGCGAATTGGTCGTATCGCTCTTGATTTTAAGCAAACCGCCCACACAACCTTTAGTAGTCTGAAACATTCTAGGATCTTCCCAGGAATGTTTTGTAACCTAGTTTATGTAAGTAGCTATTTTGATCAAATTCTTTTTAGTGATAAGCAAACATTTCAAAAACCTTTCAGGCGTGTAGTCTATTATTAATTAAAGTTAAATTCTAATTCATAACGGACAACGAAACCATCGATATTTTAATGCTACAGTAATTAGTACGTACAGAAAATATATAACGATAAAGCTTTTCTTCATTTTTAAATACCTTAGAAGTTTCTATGACAGAATAGAAACTTCATGATAATAAAATGAGGCACCCAACAAAAAAGTAAACCGGAGGAGCGACCGGAACGATGCAAGAAAATGGCTTTTACGCCGTAGTAGTTTGGTTATACCGAGCGCTAATCGAAAGGCTCTCACGCACAACAAAGCCTCCCTATAGCTTGTTATCTCTTCCTGAACACGACACTACCACATAACACCGCCCTTCACTGAATTAATAGCCCAATTACGACGTTCTTTTCTTTTGTTTTCGACTAAAAATTCCACTCTCGTATTCAGTAGATTATCGTTCACGACTTGATCTCAGTCTCATCTAGTAGAGTGTACTCGAATCTATTACTTTGACATTCAGATTAGAGGTCGCGCCGCAATCTGTTTGTCGGTCGCCTCAACACTTGAGACAATAACTGTTTATTTTGTGGACAGTTGAACAGTGTACAAGTACACGGATTATTTGATTTATTAGATAGATTATAAAGTGGATACATGTAGAATTTATTTCGTAGTTTAAAATATTTAACGTAGCCTCGTGTAACGTGCCCCCCCCCTTGAGGGCCAAAGCCTGCCGGGGTCGCGAGACTCGCAAATTACCGTAACCCCGGTACGTAAAGGGCTATTGAAGGACACCGTGGATTTTAGTCAGTACAAGTCTGACAGTCCCTCCCGCCCTGCCCTGGGTGGGAGGACTCATTTGATGATATTACCACGCAAAAAAAAAAGTTAACGATGTACGAAGCTTTGATTAGAAAGAACAGATATTCGACCAAGTTTGAATGCGAATATTACAAATGTTTATGACCTGTGAGGTAACAATACAATGTAATATAAGCACACTGACTAATCTGACAGCTGAAGTGAAAGAGGTAAATAAACCTTCATGCAGAAAACTTATTTCAACATCACAAAATCAGAATTGTGGCCATCGTTAACGAAGACAAAGCATTATGAAGTGAATCCTTATAAACAAAACTTTTCTTTAATCCGTCTGTCTGTAAGCTGATAAGCAAACTTCAGAAACATTCAATCACAATAATCCTATAAACTGTTTAAGATGTCACTGATCTCTTCCATCAGACAATATCGTGAAATCTGTATTTAAATAAAAATAGTGTTACTACAAGACGTGGAAAAGAGAAAGTAACATAAAGTTGTGGAAAAAATCCTGTTGTTCGGATTTTACGGGAGCTCTACTACAGGTTACGAAATGAGGCACAGACAAGGTGATAGACCCGTGTCAGGAGTGTCTGTCTGCCGCCACACATATTCACCCAACTACGAGTATGTTACGTAGATCAATAGTGTGAACTTGACGTGAAGCGACAACGTGAACGTGGATTGAGACGACATTTTAAAATGCATTAATTTGACATTATTTTGTTATTGGTAGCCTTTTTTTTTATTTATTTTCCGTGGTAAAATCATCACATGAGTCCTCCCACCCAGGGCAGAGCGGGAGGGACTGTCAGACTCGTACTGACTAAAATCCACGCTGTCCTTCAATATATTTACGTACCGGGGGGACCGTTATTGGTAGCCTAAAATAATTTGTTTCTAGAATATTCACGAGTACCGAAGCTATATTACAAACTATATATTTAACCGTAATTCAAACTTCAAAGCGTATTGCACGGGTCTGAGCACACTTAAAACACCGACATGTGTTTGGTACAAAAACAACACAAACACGAAGAAATATTTAAATTGAGTACCCTCGTCACTTGCGTCCGCCAGAGACGAGCTGACAAAATAATATAGCGATCATTTTGGATCAGTCACAAACATTACCATTTACTATTAAGTAGAAATAAAATACAAGTTTGTATTGAGAATTAATTGCTAAATCAAATGTTGATTTCCAATTTCATGGGAAAATTTTGTACAGTAGGTGGTATTAGTTACCTTTAGAGTACCAATTTTCATAACAGTTCAGTTCAGTTCATTACGTCAGTTGTTATTTTTTTTTATTTAGAGAAAAGTCACACCATACTGGCAACCTTTTCCGTGCCCTGAAAGAAATCTTTTGTATAAAAAGTATTTGATACAGCGTTTTGCGTTCTTACTAAGGAAGGATCCTGAGATTATAGTAGGTACTCGACCCAGAATATATTTGTATAAAAGAAAATTGTATTGAGTTATTCAAAACATGTTTTGCCTTAACGTAAAAAAAGCAAATATACCAGAGGCTTTCAGCAAAAACATGGGCAATAAGAGTTGGTACAAAAATCGAACATTCGGAAAACTCGCACCGATAGCCGTTTAATTAAAAGATTTCAGAAGAACGTGGAATACACTTTCTGAATTTCCTTCCTCTGAGAGCACCGTGTGTCTAGCTGCTTAGCATAATTGTGAAACTTCTTTATCTTAATTATTACGTAGGGAGGAACCGCTGCCTGACGGCTGAAGTTTGGTTTTACAAAAGAGTATTGGTTTGATTTTTTCTTCTAGTTAGCTATCGAGTTCTACGCTAGGATACACTTATGATTAACTGTGCCAGTTTAATTATATTTACAGTAAATCCGACTGTAGAATTATCTCCTTATTCTTTTTCAACCTTATCGTATATTTTTATCAGCACAAATATGAAAATAAATAAATACTCCAGGATGGAAATAAACTCGGTTTTTTTATTATATTGTTTGGGAAAATGAACATATCATTCAAGGGTACGCGTACGCGTAAGTGTAACAATGTATACAAGACAACATAACTATATTAGACATACGCCAGTACACTAAATATTTTGACGCTACTAAATATCCAATAAATAAATATGAAACAGATTTTAAACTGAAATGAATTAATATGTTTCGTACACATCACAGCCAAAGCGTAGCTGTGAACCTGCCACACGTTTCATTGGGTATTCAATTGTCAGTTCCACCGACCGACAGCCGGATTGAAACATTTCATGATACAAACTGAAAGTTGAATATTTTCCCTGTCTATATTGCATCAATAAAGTTTTTGTCTAGCATTATCGTTATGATGTGCGGGAACGCATTTGAATGACGTGTGAAGAGGGATATTCATGTTCCAGTAAAGGGGATCAGTAGGCGCGCGAGATCATCCGGTCTGACATGGTGTTATACAGATCTAATGAGTAAACATGTTTTAACTGTTTGCATAAATGTTTCAGTAACATTTGACAATATTTTCTTAAGAAATCATCACATTTGGCAGATACGGTAGGTAGGTATATAAAATGTTCAGTTTTTTATCCACCAAAGAGGTTTTTAATTTTTTTTAGAGCTTAGTTTCAATTTCACAAAAAAAATACCCGATCCTACAGCACCAAAAGAATATTTCAGTAAAAACGTCGACGAGTGCGGCTTTAAAATGTTATGTGCGCACAAATTGTCCATTTTGCCGTCGAAGGCTCTGCACAGATAAATGGAATGTTCGAATAAATACGAACGATGATTTGTACTGTCAGCGTGAGAATAGATGAAGAGATATTGCATATTCCTCTTTTGATTCGATTGTAAGTGACATAAATATTACACATTCAAAACACTACACATGTACATTATTGGTTGTAAAGCAAATGAGTTGATTTCAAATTATGTTACATATCAGACTTACATATAAGTGGGGACGGTTCTCTAAGTAGTGAATATAACTAGTAACAACTAAAATATTGGGTCATATCACTTTGGTAAGTTACTGCCAGCTAAGAGAATAATCTTGCAGACATTTCTCATAATGTACAATGACAACTCAACCATTTTAAGTTTGATCCAACTTTTGTCGACCCCTGCTGCTCACGGTCGACTGCCGGGTGTCCACTGACGAAGGTCTTAGCTGACCCCCGTCACACCCACGCAACAAAACAAAAATCAGAAAGTAAAACTAAGTGATAAAAAACAATTTTATTGGAAAAAATAAGAAATACCGTCCTGTGTTTCGGGGTCAATTTTTGTAAGAGAATGAGAATATTCGTTCTAAATGGTTGTTGTATGAGTGAAGAGAAAGAAATTGGTTCAAGGATAGGAAAATAATGTTACATGAATTTGCCTAAACATTTTGTGACTGCAGTTTCTTGTGAAAGTCACTTTTGGGATTTACAATTTTTTTATTTTATTTTATTTGTAGCGACAATAAACAGTTATCTAAATTAATAAAATGTAAGTTGTGCGTTTCCAATAACCGACGGAGATGACGCCTCTCTACACGTCTATGTGTAGAAAAATCGAGGAGCGCGAGCTTCCCGACGAATAATAGTCCTAGGTCGCGGGACTAACGGATTACCGTGACCCCGGTACGTAAAGGGCTATTGAAGGACACCGTGAATTTTAGTTAGTACAAGTCTGACAGTCCCTCCCGCCCTGCCCTGGGTGGGAGGACTCATTTGATGATTTTACCTCGATAATAAAAAAAAAGGTACAATGTAACATAACCTATTTGACAGTTCAGTACAATTAAACTTATTATTACATATGCCATACAGCATTATTACCATTAAAAGTGCACGTCTGTGCTCCAAGCTCAATATTTTGTATTCGTTTATCAGATCCGCATAAGCGGCCCGGGTGTGGTAAATTTTAGTGAGTGGAACGAAGACATTTTTTCTGTAACCATTTCCAGTCTTTGCTTATATTTATCGTAAAAAGGACTCCATATGGGCACTGTATATTCCAGTTGGGAACGAACTAAAGTTTTATACAAAAAAAGATAAGTAGAAGCTTTTATAAATTCTGCAAAAATGAATTTAAAAAACCAAGATACATGACCGCATCAAATTGATATGTATATACTTTTAAAGTAAACATGCCATTCTAAATCTCGCCAGTTTTTCGCACAACATTCTCCTGAATCCGGCGATAAATAAAATATTCAATTGGTGCCTGAACAAACAATAGCGGTAAGATCAAATAGAAGCAAACAGAAGCCGATATTCAAAGCGGTGAACTAACAGAACAAAACCAGCTCAACCTGGACAATTGTGTTCCACGACTATTGTACTTGCGCCACCAGGCTCTGTTTTATTTGCAAACACCAGTTTTGGTAAAGTAAAGAGTAAGCGGGTTATAACCCGCTTACGTGAGGTTGTCAGGTTGAGAACGGCGCATGCTAAATTTAAATGTTTGCTATTTCTACAGTAACAACTAATAACGCCAATGAAAACTTTTCTTGTTTTGTAGAGTTGCGCATTAATGCCTTTGTCAAACAGACAGGCGAAAGCGAAGCAATTCCGAAGGGATACCGAACAAAGCGAATCGTCAGTCCAATATTTCTGTCACGCTATCGGATCGCTTTCGCTTTTCTATGTGACTGGATTCAAACAATTCCATACATTACAAAAAAACGCCTCGCTTCGCATTCGTTACGCCTGTCTGTTTGACAAAGGCTTAAAAGTTGTGACACTGAAGCTATTGTTATAATAACTAGCGATACATTATAGTATTTTAAAGTACTATTTTCTCTAAATTCGTATACAAACAGACTGTTGGATAGTAAGACATACAAAGAACGTGTACCACAATATCACTGTGCTACAAAGCCGATCACACAAGCAAGCCGGGAAATTGAATGTCCGATGATAATCCACCATTATCCCTGTGAGTCTCGTACAGCAACATTGTGCAACATCGATCTGGAAAATTGGATGTACCTTTAGTAACAAGTTCTGTTTCTGTATTAAGTGGAAATGTTCCTCCTTCTGTGAAGCAGTCATGCTCGCGAAGGAGGAGGCGGGCCGCGTGAGGGAGAGGACAGCGTCCTCCCTCCACCCCAGCCGCAGTGGTAAACGCCCACGGTGTCGGACGTCGGCAGATGATCTCCCACCACCGTAAGCGCGGGCATGCGGGCAGCAAGTAATGGGCAACTCGCTGTCCGACCCATGGACCATGTCTGAGTCGACAGCGCGTTGTGTTCCACGTGCACCTCAAAGAGTGTCAACAAAGTCACAAGACAGTCTCTCTCGATCTGCCCTGGGTGGGAGGACTCATGTGATGATTTTACCACGAAAAAAAAAGTGGAAATGTTCACTGACAACAAAACACAGTATTTTTACTGACTCAAATGACCGGTTACTTGTTACTGACTGAAATAAAGGGTTCTCACGCTCTTTTTCAGTTGAAAAGTCACCGTGTTCTGGTATATAGAATCGTGAAGATTATCATTATGTCTAGGTGTCACTAAGCTGTTTTACACTGCTTTTAAAAAATAAGTTTGCAAACAGTTCCAAGTAGTTTTAAACTCATTTCCGCAGCCGCTAACAGTAAACCGTCAAACTGTTCACAAAGTTAGTAACTCTTCTCACATTGTATTGTGTTCATATAGACTCTCTCGTTTCAAACAAAGCGCTGGTGAAGTTTATGAAAGAGTTCTGTATGGAGGCAATTAGTCAAACGGTTGGCCTTTAGCTGTTAGCTAGCTAGGATGTGCCTACTGATCAAGTTATTTTAAATATACAACACATTTAACAATTTTTTTTTCTTTTTTTTTAATACATCAAATTACTCCGGGAGGTCTCTGGGCTAGCCCAGGGCGGGACGGGAAGGAAGGCTTCAATAGCTCTAAACGTTCCAGGGTCACGGTTCCCTGATAATACAGTCCCGCGACCCTTAACAACATCTACCACTAGCTGTACCCCCGCGGCTTCGCCCGCGCAAAGTTCCTTTATCGTTTGTTTCTAAATGAACCTACTGTACCCTACACTATCCTAATTTTTATTTTTTTTAGAGTTGAGTTCATAAGAACCTTCTCCTCACAATGACGAAGACAACAAAAAAAGAATTGGCCAAATTGGTCCAGGCGTTGTTGAGTTATGGGCTTACCAACACATTTAGCGATTCATTTTTATTATTTAAGATAATTGGAACCATATAACAAATAAGATAAATAAACAAAACGATTACCAAACGTTACATAATATTTAAACACAAAATTATCAGGTAAAAAGTGTATGGGAAAATCAAAATGGATCATCCAATGAAAATCGCATTTGTACGCACAAACGATTTACTAAAGCAAAGGTAAATCCGGGTCTTTCATATTTATAAAAAGAAAGAATTACGTTCCTTCTTCGTTCTCACTCTCATTGTATCACGTTGTTATAATAAATATTACTGAGAAACTTATATTTATTACGTGAACGTTCCGACCGATATAAACAGTTGCTGCCAACTTTTACTTATTTAATGAAAATGTTTGTATCGTTTATTGGGGTTGTCTGTATTGTGCTGTATATTTTCAATGTTAATTGGTAACAGTTATTAAAAAGTTTCAGGATCACAAGTGAAACGTCTTCCGTAGCTAACAAAGACACCATCAATACTCATAAATATATTGTATGTGGCCAGGAGTGAGTAGACAGAGAAACACATTGAATAAATAAGAACAGTCTGTGAGAGATGATTACTGTTCGCGTCACGTCTCTGAGCTCACTCTAGATAAAAATGTCAAAACCGAATATGCTAATGGAAAGCATTATACTTGAAGGGTAATGTTCAAACAACGACGACGTGTCCATGATTCGATATAGATTTTTTGTAGTTGCGTCACAGCGAGAATAATGGCATATGACGAAGTTCGATTTCATTATATTGAATTATTCAATAACAACGAATCTATAAAAATGCTGAGCGTTCTTCAGCAGCCTAAGACAGTATCTAAAACTATATTAAGATTGTTTGACAACTAAGTAACTCATCATCTGCATAGCCTTTTCCCAACTATATTAAGGTCGGCTTCCAGTCAAGTCAGCTTGCAGCTGGATATCAGTATTTTACATGGAGCGACTGCCTTTTGGACCTCCATAACCCAGTCAGTAACTGGGTAATACGATACCCCATGGTAAGACTGGTTGTCAGACTTTAGAGCTTCTGACTAACAGTAACGACTGTCAAAGATCTACAAATGACAGCCGGGACCAACGGCTTTACGTGCTTTCCGAGACACGGAGGAAACTCGCTATGACAGATGGTCACCCATCCACAGATCTACCTCGGCAAGCGCGGCTTAACCCGGAAGATCGGCCTGTGCAGCTGTATTTATTTAGCCACGAGCTCCTCTTGACAACTAAGTAACTACATGTTAATATAAGTTTAGGTCCAAAACTCAATTTCTATACCAATTTTTTCCTCCGGCATGTATGTGACATACCTGGATATTCCCACGGTCAATATTTGATTTGGCTTAAACCCGCAGGTCTCTCGCTTCACTGTTTTTAATAGCGTAATGTAACGATTCAGTGAATTTCCAGCCTATTTCAGCTGCACTTGATATGGAGCAGAATTAAGTGGAAAAGCCTAAAGGCTGGAGAAGACTTATGCAATAAATTGTTTGGTAATAGCTGCGGTGTTGAGTTGGTAGTTAATGGAAAAGTTTTTCAGTATCATTTTATTTTTAGTCCAGTGTTCTATTTTGGAGCCGATTCAATGAAATGTTAACAGTAAGGTTTTTAGCAGAATATTTGAAACGCTTATTCATTCAATTAGTTTTTTTTTTTTTCAAGTCAAAAAGTAAAAGAAAATATTTCTAGATGTTCTTTGAAGTTCTGTTCTTTAGAAGTTTAATCACGACAGTCTTTGTGTTCAATTAAACTTAAAAAAGTTTACATAAATTATGATAAAGTTTTGCTTCTGCCCAGGAAAAGCAGACTCTTTGTATGTCAAATCGAATAAACATCGTCCTCCGTGGCCGCGGGCTCACATCCGACATTCCTTCCTCTGTCCTCAGCTCCCTCAGGAAATTAATATTGTTCTGTGTGTTTCTGTAATATATAGTATTCAGAAAGAGCTCTGTTTTTCTAAAAATTCAACAGATCTTATTCCTTCATATATCGGATCGATCATTCATAAACGTTACGCCGCTGTTCATAAAAAGTTAAAAGGGTGTCGGATTTATACATGAATAAAAATGTGTTGATGGAACTAAATAAACCTATGCTCAGTTATGTAAAAAACTTTAAACAATCATCAATAAACATACAAAAGGCTCAATATTATAAAATAATTGAACCGATAAATAACTGAGCCCCTTCAGCCACCATATCCACCTCAGGTAAATATATTATTTTTTCATTCCACTGTAAAGTCGACGACAACATCGTTACGATGAATAATTACAGTTTTATTTTTAGATTGTCTGGAAGATATCGCTATTAGCGATAAGACCACCATTGTAACCATAGAATAATGAATATTGTAAAACAGTAGTTTTAAAATTTTGGTGTACAATAAAGTATTTTCTATTCTATTATTAGCTTTCTTCTCACAGTGAGCTGCTTCAGGTAAATCGAGCACATTTTTTGACATTTTTGCTCAGTTATATAATGTGCAACTACAGGCATCATATTCACCTCAGGCGAATAAAAGTCAAATCTACAATTTTCCCTTTCCACTGGAAAGTCGACAACGACTTCGTTACGTTGAATAATTACAGTAATGCGATACATTATTAGTCTCCTTTTCACAGTGAGCTGCTTCACTTGCTCACACACTTTCTTGAGGTAAAAAGTGCACAATTTTTGCCGCCGTAATAAAATACTGCGGTTATTTGTCACGTTCTCACTTCCTTTCTTTTGGCATGACTGTCAAACATATAAATATATAACACACTGAGTAATATTTACTGCTTCCTCAGGAGAATTTTGTATTACGTCATCAAGAAGAATATTTAACTTTAAGAATTATGGCAGCTATTAAGGTTAGAGTGCCTACATTATTTAGTTGACTTAGTGCTTGGCAAATAATGTTACATAAAGATCAACTTCATGTTTAACTGTAGCTATTTGATCCTGACTGTTTTTAATCGTAAAGTCCCCATGATATTTTCATCGGTGACGGTGAGCGCACTCCTCTCACCCAACTTATAAGACTCGTTATAATACATGTACTCAGTGAACGACAACCCACTGGTAGTGTACTGCTGAGTAAAGTATATCGAGTTTATGAACATTTACGCAACCTTGATTATTACCGCTCTATGGCGTGGTTATGCTCAACAGCTGACAAACGTCACCAGTCAGCAAGAACACAAACAATGCTCAAATTATTTTCAGAATAGTTTCTGACGTCATCCCGCTAAGGAATAATTTCAATAGAAATGTGCTAGAATAGTCTCTTAATATATTTGGAATTGAAAGCTTCTGAACTGAACGTTTCAAATGAAAAGTAATCATTACTTTGTGGAAAAAGTAATGGCAAACAGACACAAACTAAAATGATTTCATTCATTAAACGTACCTTCAAATACTTTAACCGTCTACTTTGTGATAAATGTAATTGGTCTTTTTAAATCCTTTAATGTTCATCATTAACCCTCGTCACTACTGTTTGGTGCTTAGGATAATAGGCTCAACATGTTTTTTTTTCTTTCATCTTATAAAGTTCGTGAGCCCCGATAAAAAATCTAGAGTTTATTATCAACGTGACGAACTTCAAAGGTCAATGATGTTAGATTGGCTGAAAACGTAACAGCAAAGCTTCATGAAAGATTTTCTTTACCTTTATAACTTTATCGAACGTTGCACATAATTTTACAATATATTGAGTTAAAGTAACTTGTATTTAAAATGATATTTGATCGGTTTTTTAAACTGTTACGTAATATATTAAAGTTCATAGGTATTTGTCGGTACAATTCTGCAATACGTTTATCAATACCTAGCAATAATTTGAGAAGAGTCGTAAAAATATTCAGTCTCTGAAACACGTCCATGAGATATTGCAGCGCAACATTGCGTTGACTTCGACGCTGCGGTGAACATGAAATATGTTCAACTACTTTGACGGCTTAGAAATTTGATTTTAGTTTCTGGAATGTACGATGCAGTGTTATGTTGCAGGAATTTAGATGATATCGCTACACAAAACGAATGGACATTTATGTTACTCTTGTATTGATCGTAATAATATTGTTGCCTTATAGTTTCTATTTTGACAAAGCAGATCCATAATTTTTCGTTGTTTATCTTATAGTTTTTTTATCACTTTACATATTTTATATACATAAACAAAATAGACAGGAATAATAAAGTAAAAACAAATTTACAAATGCTTTGTGTTAATACTCTTATGAGATAATCACACAATTAAATGGAGGTATAAAAGAAAAGTAAAGTCAAAACAGAAAACCACAAAGGACTGGATTATGAGGCAGACCCTTTTGTTATTAGTTTTTGTAATTCATCAACGTTCAGAAACAGTCTCTGAGAAGTACAGACGCACTCAGTGGTAGTATTCGAAACTTGCGCACATTTGTCTCCGCGACGTTACCAGAATAAACTCGGACTGTTCAAGTAAATGGAACAGAAAATCTTTTGGGAACGTTTTAGTGACACCATCCGCAGTTAGCGAAGTTTTGTTTTTATTGAGACTTCGTTCAGCAAGTACTACAACAAACTGTTAACTTTTGTAAATTCCGCTCTAATTTTCATTGAAGTTACCTACTTTTCTACTGTACGAACAAAAGCAAATTACAAGGAGAATTTTAAATACAAGCTTTGTCTTGAGAATGTTTCTTTTAATACATTTCCAACATCGGCATGATTAGAAATATTTTTAAACCATAAAATCATCATAAACTATCAGCAGAGCTCTCTCGTAAGTAACATCTCGCGATATCTAATACTTTCACGCGTCCTTGTTCATATGATCTGCAGTGAGAATATGTTAATGTAGAGGAGAGGAGGTGTGGGTGTCATTTAATGGAAACGTCATTCGGTTGTTGTCATTATGTTCAACCTCAGAATTGTATCTGTTATGATTGAGTTAATATTATTTGGTGTGTTGTGAGGCAAATTGAATTTATACGACTGTAAAAAGCTAACATGTAACTATCAGATATCTTTCAGTACGACTTAATGTAGAACTATAAGAGATATGGTATATATAGTTTTATAGAAGTAAGGCCTGATCCAATCTCGTCTCTTTTTTTTTAGCGTGCTAAAATCATCAAATGAGTCCTCCCACCCAGGGCAGAGCGAGAGGGACTGTCAGACTCGTACTGACTAAAATCCACGGTGTCCTTTAGCAGCCCTTTACGTTCCGGAGTTACGGTAATTCGTGAGTACCACGACCCCGGCAGTAACCTCGTCTCTTAGAAAGTAAATTAAGTTTTCAGCTGTTTAGCAATCCGTTTACTAGATATTCATTCAATGTTCACAACACATAGCATCTCTAGAGATATAAAGTGATCCATTCTATTCCATCTGAAAGTATCTCTAGAGGATTTCGTGCGAGATGTTTACACTTCAATATTATTTTTATTTTTATTTTTGTTTTTGTTTAATTTGCTATGCATAAGTACGATGTACTTACGTAACAATTTAACTCATGTTTTTTATTTCATTTTTTGGCCAATGCCTAACTTTCTTATACTTGCAGGCATAAATTTTATAGAAAGTTTATGTGAATTTTATTCTATTGTTACTTTCAATTTTTATTATTTTATTTTTATCAAGCAGCCTATTAAATAGAATATTTCAAAAAATATTCTATGTAATAATGTTCCTTGCTGCCTTATTTTCGTTTTATATTTAACTGTCTTGTAAATAACTACAGTCTTCATATTTCAAGTGGGATCATAACTTAACTACTGTTGAAATGTCCTATCTAATTTGGTGAGGTGATCTGTAACACAGGATCTTCCTATTTCAGACACCTTTCTCTATTTAACATTGTACAAGTTAACTAGTGCCTGTAATTTCTTGATGTGGAGATAAATAAAGATTTATGATTATGATTATAATAGCTTTGTATACAATATTTACTTCAGTAGAGATTTCGGATTCAAGGTTTTAAGTTGACTTTGATACAAAATGGGATGCTGTACATAAAATATGTCTGGAAAGTTGTGATGAGTGTTGTGCTTTTAATATGAAACCTTAAATATCCTTTCTATGTTTGAATCTATATGATTTAACTCGTCCACAATAGTCACATAATTGTTCCTTCACGTACAACTCAACATGAGGAAATTCCTTTTGGAATACATTTATAAGCGTCGTTGTATTTGTACTAGGTACTTTTCTTTTTCTGATAAAATGGCTTTCTTTTTATTTGTAATACAACGAAGACTCATCAAAATTGAAAAGAATTCACGTAGTCTATTGAGCATTCTTGCAACATACATAAATAAACGTTGAATAGTGAGTAAAGCGGATGACGTCGCTCGACGAGATGTACCACAATGAGCATCCGGCTGTAGGGTTACTGTGTTGGATTTTTTTTACATCACAAAAAAGAAAAACTGCTTTGTGTGAAAAAAAAACATACTCTATTTTAAAAAAGAAAACGGCTTTTATGGCATTTTGTATGGTTTTTGGCGAAACCATTCATTCGAAACATAATATTGTATAGGGATGGTCGGGTAAAATTCAAACTTTAGTCATGTAAGGTATTTATGACTTCATAATCAAACTGTCTGTTAACACTCAAGCCGAAAAAGGTCGAGAAACCTTTTTTTTTAACGTAGTAAAATCATCAAATGAGTCTCCCACCCAGGGCAGAGTGGGAGGGATTGTCAGACTCGTACTGACTAAAATCCACGGTGTCCTTCAATAGCCCTTTACGTACTAGGGTCACGGTAAACCATAAGTCCCGCGACCCCGACAGGCTTTGGACCTCTAGGGGGGGGCCACGTCATTTTTGCTGACACTCTTTGAGGCGCGCGTGGAACACAACGCGCCGTCGACCCGGGCATGGTCCATGGTCGGACAGTGAATTGCCCATTACTCGCTGCCCGCACGCCCGCGCCTACTGTGGTCGGAGATCGTCTGCCGACGTCCGTCGCCGTGGGCGTCTACCACTGCGGCAGGTCGGGGAACCTTGCTAAATATTCAGTAAACAGATTTACGAGGCGTCTTGATAAGATATCAAGACGCCTCGTAAATCTGTTTACTGGAAGTTCCACTTACAATCGCCGATAGACAATCCAAGCTTCTATTCACGCATCAATTTTTAATTCTCTTTTCTCTTCGCACTCTTGAGCCCTTTCTTAGTAACGACAGGCACGTTACTAGGAGTTTTTAAGTACGTTACTTTTATTTATAAATCCATACACATGGTTTACAAGGTATAAATAGTATTTTATAAAACAATGAATTAAATCACTCATATCGGAAAACAATCAAACAATGTTCTATCATTCCCATTTGAGTGACAGGAGATGACTAGAACTAGAAAGAAAGAAAGAAAGAAAGAAAAAACCTTTATTTGGGTAACCATTACCGGACACACAAATTAACAAATAGAAATGAGAAAAAAATAATAATAAAAAAGTAAATAAAAAAACATCAACGAAATAACAAATAATATAACATTGTGTGTCCCACGGCTACGCCAAATGGGTCCAGTTCAGCAATTTGTCGAGCAGCTAAGTGCTCGACGCTGGTTTTCAACTGGACCCGGTCGATGACGTGACGGACGCAAAGCAGTCTTAAAACATCCAAATGTGTGTGTTTGTGAAATATATAAATACTTATATTAACTTAAAAAAAACAAATATATACGTATTAAAATAAATTAAATATACATGTACCTACAATATAATAAATAAGGAAGTAAAGATCTATAGGAGATAAAGTAAGTTAAAATATATAGGGTAGACGCAGGACGATAACACTTGACAACAACATGATGATTTAACAAAAAAAAACCTGTTTCGCACGTTGCCAGACTTCTTGTTTACTCTTAACTCTTAACTAGAAGATCAGGTTAACAAGCCAGCATGCTTGCAGCTTGTAGTAGTTATAGCGACAAATTTCACAAATACAAAATGTTTCTCAGGTCAAGTTATTGATGATTTGACTCCGATATTTATAATAATGTGAAAGTCCAAAGGGACAACAATTGAAACCTTTGTGAAAGGATTTATTTATTATTTCTGGCCAACCAACAATTGTATAAATAATGATACATAATATGAAAATCTTATATTTAAGGTTAGTATTACTATTTCTTACAGGTTAGCACCGCATGCCCCATAGAATAAGAGATGTTACAAGTTATGTTAAGTCTTATGTTATTAATATAAAAGTTTAAAAAGTTATTTACTTCATGTCAGCCTTTCACCCCAAATTTATTTAATCTATTCTTTAAACATTTTCATACGTGAATTAATTGTTACATTTAATGGCAGGCTCCTCATTCAAGTGGTAATTGTTTAGAATAGCTGGAGTAACATGCGTTAATTAACACAATAAAGACGGCACATCACAAGCGAATAGATTCTTGAATTATTCTCCGAAATTCCACCACCCGGCTACGTGATTTAAAGATTACTGGCTGCTGTGGGGCATACACAAGAGAAAAAATGACAATGTTTGGAAAAAAATAGAGCCAGTTTTTAATATATTCACCTAAGATTATAGAATGTCCAGATTCCACTGAGAATTGAAGCCAAAAACACGGTAGAAAAATAAACCCTATCGTTTAATAGCTACGGAAAACAAGTGAAAAACTCCAAAGATAACATAGCATGTGTGCGTAGGGCTCACACATTTATTAAAAGTGGCTACACTAGAAACTTTACTTTTTGTTTCGAACACGGAATCTGGATATTTTATAATATTTACGGATATTTTACGGGATTTTTATGAATTTGGATAAAAGCATACACTACTGTACGAGTATGCGTACGTTTGGTAAAATTCAAACTCTTCTATTCGATTCGTTTACAAAACTGAAAGGCCAAAATGTCTTTACACAAAATTTTGATTTCAAGGGAAGAGGCACCTGCTGAATATTCAATTCGGCTAAAAATAGACTCGCACCTAAATCTTTTTTACTGGCAGCTTTACTCACAAATCGTCTGTAAGTACTCACAGTTTCCAATCACGTATCAATACTTCATTCACTTTACATCGACCTTTTTTGACCTGTCTTATAAGGTTAAGGATTATGAAGAAGTTCCAAATCAAAAGATTGCTTGATCGCTGATTAATTGCAAGAGAATTACTTGCATGAAATGGGAAAAAAAATGTGTTTAAACCACTATTTTGTTGGTATGCTACACCCTTTACAAAGCTCTAAACAAAGTACTCGTAAATTTAAACATACCGCGGCGATGTCTAAATTGATTTACTAACCGAACGTAATTGTTGCTGAATATTTATATCTGTAGAGAGTTGTAATATCCGCTGCATGTGTCCTTGATACGTTGCGGGACTCACGAATCACCGTGACCCCGGAACGTAAAGGGCTATTGAAGGACACCTTGGATTTGGGAGGGAGGACTCATTTGATGATTTTACCACGATAAAAAAAGCAACATGTCTCACGTTACTTCTCCCTATCACAGGTTAGATCGTTTCTTATTCCCACTTGGAACATTCTGTAACGTTAACAGTAGTTATCTTGATCTCGGTTACCCTTGTGGATATCAAATACTGTGGAATTATTAACATTGTGGTGCGAGCTAACCTTGCGTGCTCAGTCTCTCAGTGATGTCGGTTATCTCCACGAACACCGAATTTATTATTGCACAAAAGGACGCTGAGCAGTTCGGTCTAGTTATAAAATGTTAATGTTGTGGTCCTGACCTGAGCTACAATATCATATAATATTGTAGCTCAGGTATTCAATGAAGCATATAGTAATAAGCACGTAAGCAACAATTAATCTTCCTGAATACTTATTTGGGGATTTGGTTATTAAGACCTCAAAAAAGATTTGAGTTGTACGGTTTAAATAGCCATGAAATAGTAGGTAACCTATTTCATAATTTTCCGCGCTGTTTACTTTGTTGAACGCTGCAGGATATTGAATATTTTCCGGACGTAGTTTTACTTTTTACTGAGCTTTGAGAATACAGTTTCACAATATCAATATTAAAGCACAATTTACACTAATATTACTAATAGAAAAGATTTGTAATTTAGTTTGTAATTAATGCGCTTAAAAACTACTGGACAAAGGACATTGCCAAGTCTTCAAAGAAGACTCGGCCTAGAACTCAACAAAGATGAACTATATATCAGTAAAAAGGAAAACAATTGATAATATAATTAGTTTTCCATAAGAAGTACACCGAAAAAAAGTATTGTATAGAGTTGACCAGTCAATATTTCTAACTGTAACGTTAACATAAAAGAAACTTTTAAATGATTAACTAAATTTACGATTTTTTGTATATTATTCTCGAATTATTATATGTTTTATGTTATGAATTATCTTTAATATAGAAATTCTGTTGGACGAAACATGAATCGGGCCTATTCTTCTTCATTCCCCTTTCCAAAATACTTTTACCTAAAGAAAGCTAGATTTATTAACAAGTTCCTAACAGGCTACTTTTTATTTTAAAGAAGAAATGAAATTTAAAGAGAGGGCGGGTGGGTTTTCGCTAGTAATTTAAACATATTTGTACCAGGGACGACAATAATTTCTAATTTTCCGTCTTCTTGCGATTTTCGTTTAAAAATGCAATCTAAGAAAATCCTATAACTTTGCATTTTCTTAGATTGCATTTTTCTCAGTCAATCTCCATTCATCTTCAGAGATTCCGCTGTAACCAGCGAGTAATGCATCTCACTTTATAGCTGTACTAACTGCTTTAGCGAATACTTTGCAACTTGCACTAGAAATGTTAGTTTGTTTTTGTTATAAATGTCCTGAAGTTTAGTCAGTAAATATGTCAACGAACAAATTCTTTTCGCAGTATATTTTCTCTCAAAAAGAAACCATGTCAGTAAAATACGATCATGTTCTGAGCTGCAATATGGGCTAATTCCGAAGTTCTGTTTCATGTTCGTAACCAGGTGAGTTTTTATGTTATTGGAATATGTTTGAAAAGGCAAGAAAGTAGCCAATCTCAAAAGTAATGAAAATGCAGAAATGATCATGTATGCAGCATTTAAAGGAAAATAATAGTTTCACATTTGTAAATCATTACGAATTCAATTAGAAATATCGCAGGTGGTTCCTAACCGAATAATAAAGTTATACTATCATCCCTACGTGAGTTACTGACCTGCACACCTGCCTTCACTGCTGCACCTTCACTGCTCCAGATCGTTGGCATCCAAGTTTGATTAAAATACCTACAATGTACTGATATTGTAAACAGATTCTGATTAGCAACACAATTATACAACGATCAACTGTCGACTGTCACTGACCCAACATTATGCAAATCAATGGAGTAGATTTGCAAACATGTGATCGGAGGCCGTATTATAACGTCTGAAAACCAGGCTTGTTTCAATGAGTGAAAGAAACAGAGGTATACAAGTCGTCTAGCGCCACCTCGTTCACTCACTGGAACAAGCCTGGTTTTAAGACTTCATAATACGGCCCCTTCCTACGTTGAATAGCTCGCGGGAAAGGGGATATCAGAGGATAGATTCACAACCTTATTCTAGTCCCCTCCTTGTTTGACGTGAAATATGTGCAGCTATTTATTGATGCTTCCATCTGTTGAGCGTACCTGGTACGATCCCTGGTTCAGGCAAAGATTTAGGCTATCAGATACGAATTCCTAAGTAGTTGCTACGAATTCTCGAGGAATCCATTCAGCTAAAGAATTCTAATCAAATTCTATACCCGGGGTCGCGGGTGCCTGCCGTGGTCGCGGGACTCACAGATTACCGTAACCCCGGTACGTAAAGGGCTACTGAAGGACACCGTGGATTTTAGTCAGTACAAGTCTGACAGTCCCTCCCGCCCTGCCCTGGGTGGGAGGACTCATTTGATGATTTTACCACGATAAAAAAAAAAAAAAACTGCTAATTAGACAACCATTGCGTCTTTGTCTCACATCGATATGATGAATGTCCTTAATGTCATATAATGTTTGCGCTGCGCTCTGAGTTATCTATATAGCCTCTCTGTTTAGCTACCAACTCCGGAGGCGAGGATTTGATTAGCTAAGTAACATCACTGAGACACGGATGTAGAGATAAGGTACCACGGATCCAGGAAAATGTATAAAAGATAGAGAAAAAGGATTCAATTAATTACTATCAATATATGGAATATATCTGTCCAAGTTAAAATAGACGTAATAGTGCTAGATGCTAAAAAATATATTACAGACTGCAAGAAGAGGCTTTTGAAACTCGTGTTTTAAAACATTCTAGAAGTCAATTAATTGCAAGCTGTTACAGCAAAGAGTGTTCAGCATTTTTGAGCAACGATTACAAAATATATTTCAGAGGTACATAATCGCTTGGAGCTACATATATTTCACAGAGATAAATTGCTGGCTTTGTGAATATGAACAAATCATAAAACATTTTCTACGTGGAACAGAGAAAATAAAATAACGGGAGGCTCGAACAGAACGTTAATGTCGTGGTGTATAAGAATTATGCACGAGCGACGTGGAGTTATACGCTAAGGCTTTCGATATTTGTAAATACAATAAGCTTAGAAATTTCCCACTACTAGGACATAGGCCTGCTCTCCCTGAAAATAAAATCTCGTAACAGTGGTGAAAGCGGACATTATAGGTACTTACAATTTTACCCGAAAAGAAGGTAGATTAAAAACATTTAGAAAGGGAAAAATTAAAAACATAACTTTTACTTAATTCTTGATAATAATAAATAAATATTCCACAACTATCACACAACGCCATCTAGTCCCAAGCTAAGCAGAGCTTGTGTTATGGGTACTAGACAACTGATAAACATACTTATATATTTCTAAATACATACATATTATAGTTAAATTACACCTAGACACAGAACAAATGATCGTGCTCATCACACAAACATTTGTCCTGGGTGGGAATCGAACCCACGACCTCCGGCATAGCAGTCAGGGTCACTAACCACTAGACCTACAGGTCTTTCTAAATTTGTTCTTTGATGACGCACAAAAGTGATATTAGTAACTGGAACCAAACTTTTAGCTTTAGTTATCTGTATAAGAAAGACCAGTTTTCCAAATTGTAACATCCCATTAAAATAATTTCGCAATGTATGTGTCCTTGTGCTTCATTATTAATTACTGTCAGAAGAAACTAACATAAACTCAATTTAACAGAAATGGCTTCGGCGTCGCATCTGATAAAGTTCTAGTTGCTAAACTTGTGAAGGAACACTAAGTACTTAACTTAAACATTTAAATTGCTTCTTAATTAAATTACTTTAAGAACATAAAATGAATTTGAGACATCATTAAATTGTCATTTTGATTACTTTTATGCCTTTGTCAAACAGACTCGCCTGGAGTCCGAAGCGTGACCGAACCGATGCGAAGACGTGGCCGGGGCGAAGGCGTGTTTGCTCTTTTCGACGTCGTTCATAAAAAGTCAGCATTTATGGTTAACTCCAGTCTGAATACATACCTAAAAACAAAACAATATCACTCAATTGTAAACTTTTGGTCTAATAGCGATTAAAATAGAAAAGCAACAAAGTCGTGTTGATATGTATAAGGGAAAACGAAAAAAGAAAAAAAAAACTTAGTCCACTCAGATCCAAAAGTATAAAAAGTTGTAAGACAACAACAGTGTTTCGGGAGGTTCCTGTGTCTGATAGGGAGGGAAGAAACGCCTGGGTGTCACCACTGCGAGGATCGTCCGGAGGACACGGTGGAGCATACGGTGCAGGACTGCCCCGCTTGGGCAGAGCACCGCCGTGTCCTCACGACGGCGATAGGCGGAGACCTCTCGCGCCCGGCATTGGTCGAGGCCATGCTGCGGGGCGAGACGGAGTGGGAAGCGGTCGCCTCCTTCTGTGAAGCAGTCATGCTCGTGAAGGAGGAGGCGGGAAGCCTGAGGGAGAGGACAGCGTCCTCCCTCCACCCCAGCCGCAGTGGTAGACGCCCACGGCGTCGGACGTCGCAAGACGATCTCCGGCCACCGTAGGCGCGGGCATGCGGGCAGCGAGTAATGGGCGACTCGCTGTCCGACCATGGACCATGCCCGGGTCGACGGCGCGTTGTGTTCCACGCGCGCCTCAAAGAGTGTCAGCATAGTGACGGGGCCTGTAGAAGGCCAAAGCCTGCCGGGATCGCGGGACCTAGGGATTACCGTGACCCCGGTACGTAAAGGGCTATTGAAGGACACCGTGGATTTTAGTCAGTACAAGTCTGACAGTACCTCCCGCTCTGCCCTGGGTGGGAGGACTCATTTGATGATTTTACCACGATAAAAAAAAAAAAAAAAAAGACAACAACAGTGAGGAAAAAAAAACATTTAAGGAAAACAGTTTAAAAGATCTCCGAGATAAAATGTTTAAGAGCTGCGAATGTTGGAATTAGTATTCGCCGAGGTGAATATTATACACTTGCAACAATCTAGAACGGCCACTTAGGAAATATTCCAAATCTTTCTATAACACAAGAAGGAACACACTATTTGAACTGATAATATAATTTCCATACGAATATATATCTGACGTCATAAACCGAAATATAACACAGGCCTGCAAAATGAAGGTCATAACTTCCTCTCTGGAATTTGATAGCTGATTCTGGAGTATTTTGATGCGCTGATTACGAATATGTACTTAGTTTTTCTCCATCACCTCCTGATTTTTCAAAAAAGCTACAGATAGAAAATTGAGAAAAAAGACAAGTTTTCACTTAAAAAATTATATATTTAAAAAAGTACTTAATTTTTAACTTAAAAAACTATTAACACGTAATAACAACTTATTGCTGGGTTAAAATACACTTAAATTTTATTTGTGGAACCTGGTCCTTTTTTCCTGGAAGCTTCTGTTGTGCGATTTTCGCTTATATTTCCGGTTTGGATCATCACGCTTCAACAACCAACAATAGTCCGCCATCATGCTGACATTCCATCTTCCTTGATACCGGACTTCAAGCTCTTTTAAATCTTGGTGAAATCTTTCACCTTGTTCTTCGCTAACGGCTCCTAGATTTTCTGGGAAGTAATCAATGTGCGAATTCAGAAAATGAAGTTTAACGCTCATATTACAACCCATTACACCAAAATTCGTTATCATTTTGGCTACTATTTCTTTATAGTCCGAGCTTTTATTGTTCCCCAAAAAGTTTTTTACCACTTCCTTAAATGATTTCCACGCTTGTAACTCGACATCATTGAGTTTTTGATCAAATTTTTCCTCCGACATCAATTTTCTTATATCAGGGCCGATAAAAATTCCTTCTTTTAACTTAGCATCTGATAAAGATGGAAAAACTGAATGCAGATATTTGAAACCTTCCCCATCTTTATTTAAAGCCTGCACAAACTGCTTCATTATACCCAATTTGATGTGTAAAGGCGGCAGTAAAACTTTTTCTCTGGGAACCAAACTCTGTTTAAGCACGTTTTTGATTCCTGGGGTTAGTTCAGTTCTTGGAGGCCATTCCTTTTTGGTCCAATGATGTTGTTTATCCCGGCTATCCCATTCGCAAAGAAAGCACGGGTATTTTGTATAACCACCTTGTTGGCCGAGTAGCATGCTTATGATTTTCAAGTCTCCACACACCATCCAGCCGTGATGTTCGTAAGCTATAGTAGCTAAAAGCTTTTCCAAATTTTCATAACATTCCTTTAAATGGACAGAATGTGCAACAGGTAGTGAGGCATATGTATTCCCATTATGTAGAAGGACTGCTTTTAAACTTCTTTTTGAGGAGTCAATAAACAATCTCCACTCCTTAGGATTGTATTCAATGTCGAACATTTTCATCAAGCCAGGAATATCTTTACAGTACACCAAATCATGATCTTCAGCGAAGAATGGAAGGAAATCTTTTTCTCTGTGACGGTACCATGAAAATGAAGTACCAGGTGCAAGCATATTTCTTTCTTTTAATCGTGATCCGAGGAGCTCAGCTGCATCTTTGGGGAGATTCAAATCTCTTGTCAAGTCGTTTAAATCTGACTGTGAAAAGAGCTGACACTCGTTAGAATCTACTTGAAATACAGGATCAGATTGGGATGCATTCTGTTCATTTGTATCATTAGCAGAATCTTCAATTTGTATAGCTGGATACGGGGGCTGCACCATTTCTGAATCTCCGAAAACTGCAGGCGTAACTGATGACACATTTGGATAGCTTATGTCACTTTTATTTTTAGAATTGTATCCAGTTATGTCACAACAACAAAAGTAGCAATCTTCAACATGGTTGTTAGGCTCTCTCCATAGCATGGGCGAAACGATTTTGAAGCTATTTTTCTGTCCTTTTGACCACTTGCGAAGTTCAAGTAAACAAGTCGAACAAACTTTTTGAGGTGTCCAAGTTTTGTCTTGGTTACTTATAGAATGTCCAAAATAACTTTTGTAAATATTTTTCACATAGTCTGTAATGTTGTTTCGTTGTTTTATCACCATGAATTTCCCGCAAATATAACAAAAACAATTCGAAGAGTTTAAACAACTTCGCGACGACATTTTAAAGTTTAGGTTGCAAGATGCGCACTTCGACTGTTAGTTTTCTAATTCAGAGTAGGTACTTATACAAAAAAAACCTTTTGTTTTCTTCATTATACCCTTTTTGAACAACATTAACAACAATTAGGCAATATCACCTAAACATCGTGTATTAATGAGCTCATTACTAAATGAAGCCAAAATGACCCGTTTTCGAAATGGTTTATGCGAATTACTTACACTTATTATGTAGTAATTAACAAATTACTGATTTGCATTCATTTCTATGTCGTCTTAAACTAATTAAATGCAATAAAAATTAAGCTGAAGTAATTAAGTGACGTTTTATAGATTTTAAAATGTATGCGCTCAGACATTTTTAGTTAAAATCTTAAATATTCAATATCAAAGAATCCTGACGTGATAGAATTTTTTTATTATTTTTCTCGTAATCAGCACATCAGAAACTATAGAAAACGTTAATCAGATCTCAGAGAGGAAAACCATTGCAGACCTGTGTAATAGTAGAATAGCCAATGACGTTGCTAGAAATTGAATACACAGATGTAAATTCACTAATATTAATGACCTACTTATTACAAACTACTTGAAGATAGGCCCAACATACGCCGGCCCAACTTACTACAAAAAAGTTAAACATCTGTCAACTGCAAAACGGCATTTGACGTTGACATAAGGGACGTTTTCTTCGTGACACTTTTTTTTAAACAAGTGTTCAACAGCTGTTAATTTTTTTGTGGTACGACGGACACAGTTTAACTTATAGAAAACTTGACCCTTGGTGTTGCTATACCTAAACAGAAAGTCGGTGAGAGTGTATTTAAGTAACAAACGGTGATGATTTCTATAGAGTTAATGTAACTTTTTATTAAATCAACAGAAAACAATAAATACTATATTGTAGTAACCTTAGTAGAAGAGCCATGTTTTAGGTTTAATGATAAACTAGGTCAACTGAAACGTGCTTGAGGTAAATAGGTAACTTATATAAAAATGAAAAAGGCAAGTTACTGGAAAGGTTTCAGCTCGTAGGTGAAATTTTACACATTTTAAGAATTATTAAAGGATCAAAACACACATAAACTAGCCAAAAAAGTACTTAGTCTTAAGCAAACAATTCTATGGGTAATTTGTGTTTCCCTAGAATTTTATATTTTTATAAGTACTGAACTCCGATCAACCCCTTAAACAACTCACTGTGTCATGTTTGATAAGACAATAACCGCTAAATCGCTAACCAATTGAACTAATTGAATTAGTATCATTCGATTACAAATTAAGAATTGATTATACCTATTTACTAAGTAAATTGTGAAAGAAAATCATTGTAAGGTGTATTTTAAATAATTCGATGAATATTTCACTGTGCGAGCCAATAAATCAGGGTCAGATGTCGGTGAAGTTCGTGCGGGCTTTAATTAAGCGACCTCCAGGAGAATGGCTGTCAACAATCACCTTGACTTTGCTCTTTATCTTGTAAAATATTATGTCTAGAACCAGAAACTTGGTGACTTTGAGGATGGTTCTGATTTACGGGTAACCTGATAAATTTGACGTATACTCCTTGACTTTGACTTATGTTAAACTATGTACATCATATTTAAATTGTAATCGCTAGTTTACTATTCATACATTTATGTTTAAATTCGTTTTGTTTTACGAAGGATTTAAATAAACAAACATTTATTTTTTACATACATCATTTAACTCTTTAATTTGTGCTTACGAATAAAACCACTTCATTAACGCAATGATGTAAAGCTCCACTATACAGAATGTGGAAGTTTTAACAAACGAGTCCCTTTTATTGAAAAATATATTCGTGAACACGAACATTCCTGCATTAAGTTGCTCAGTACGGTAAAATATAAAGTTGATATTTATGTTTTATGTGATAAAACCTTTATTAAAATTCATGACGCGTAGAAAAGAAGTAGAACAGGTATATTTTATCTAGGGTTTAATACTGCCTGCTGGGGTCGCGGGACTCACAGATTACCGTGACCCCGGTACGTAAAGGGCTACTGAAGGACACCGTGGATTTTAGTCAGTATAAGTCTGACAGTCCCTCCCGCCCTGCCCTGGGTGGGAGGACTCATAAGATGATTCTACCACGATAAAAAAAGGGTTTAATTTTAATGTTATTACTCGTATTTTAGGAACAGCACGTGATATACAGACGCTCTTTCACGAATTATTTTATGATACAGTTTAGCGTAACTTGAACTTCGTTCAAGTTTTCGTACATATCTGGCATGCTTAGCTCTAAAAATCGGTCAGCTGAGTTGGCGACTCTCTAAAGTGACTGAATAATCTATAGTGTGCTTCGCTACAGACAACACCGGAATGCTCGATGAAGATTATTAGCTTTTAGGGCGAGGCCACAACAATGCGTTGCGGTGTCGCATCGTAAAAATCTCTGAAGCCACTCTGTATTGCCATGCGTCGTCGTTTTTGCGATACGATGTTGCAACGCAGTGTTGTGGCTTGGCCCTTTTTCCGTTGGTAAGTATATTAACATCATTGGGATTCTGGACTATTGGCCTTTTTTTTGGTAAAATCATCAAATGAGTCCTCCCACCCAGGGCAGGGCGGGAGGGACTGTCAGACTTGTACTGACTAAAATCCACGGTGTCCTTCACTAGCCCTTTACGTAACGGGGTCACGGTAATTCGTAAGTCCCGCGACCCCGGCAGGCTTTGGCCGTCTACAGGCCCCGTCACTATGCTGACACTCCTTGGACTATTGGTCTTTAAGCACATTTTTAAAGATTACGTCCTTATCCGTATCCTTCGAGGTATTTCCAACTATCGTTGGTTTTCAGCCGCTTACTACTAAGTATATGTTTAAGTCGAAAATTATATATAATTAATTCATTTGTTAACACACAGCATCATATCACTTCAGTGTACTTACTAACGAGCTCGGCAGGGGCTGAGCAGTGAGCTGATCTAAATGTTTAACTATCTTCTCAGTAACAGTTACTAATTCACTCTCGTTGTTGTACAAACAGACTTAGATTACTAAAACTTGAAGCAGCGAGTGAGGACATAGACTGAGGTTATGCTACAGCATTATAAGTGTTCTGTACTTTACTTTTCCATAATTTGATTTAAAATTAAAGTAATGCCAATTTTTTTTTCGCAAAATTAACTAGGCATCCATTGTTACTTACATAATTCAGCAACAGCGGAATGAGTTTTGTTTCAATAATTAGGAAGGAATAATTCCACCAACTTTAAACATGAGTTGCGCAAAACTAACTGAAGCTGAATATTTTAATTATAAAAACTGAAACTGTTGCTTTTTATGTTGCTAGAGAACACTTTGGATTATAAAGCACAATTTACAAGATTATATATGTATATTTAAAAATTTAAACATTTTTAAATTTTGACGTGAATTGTCATAAATAAGAGATTTCACAAAAAAAAATTAAAAGTTTCACGTCACGATCAAGTCCTCAACTACTTTTGTTCAAACCTTAATAAAGGTATTTATTTTAGGTTTCTGAACAAAGTGCTACAAATTGGGACCGAGAGAAAACATTATAGGTTCTGTAAGAAAGTTGATTTATGTGAAAGAGACTCTTCGTAACAAAGATAAAACTGGCTTTTTCAGACGCAATTTATAAGGAATAGGTTTTTATAAGACTTGAAGTAATGGAATGTTTTGCATTGTATTCTAATTATTTGTAACAACGTTATGTATAAGGTTAATTTAAAGTGTCAATTTTAATACCAACAGCCAAGCCTTGTAAATAGTATGAAAAAAAGCCAAGATTAAGCTGTGCCTATAGAAAAATGTTAAAGTTCAACATAAAGAATAATAAATGGTCGATTATTAAATTTTTACGCTAATCACATATTAGCAATTATTAAATTTGTGACATAGCCTTGTTTGCTATAAAAGTGTATGTTACATTATCATCTGTACTGCCTACAACTTCTATCACGAATACATTTTTGGATGTTTTAGAACAGTTCCAAACCACCATCACATACAATACTGTAATTTCTTGATACTACTTTATCCAAAACATATGTAACTACAAACAGATTAAACGGTATGCGACTACATTGTACAGTTTCGGAATTTATTCAAAGAAATAAACTCCCACAATATTCCAGTCGTTGCGTCGTGGAAAATACATTCGAAGGCGATAAATTCGTAAAACATTCTTTGAAGCTTCATTTTATGGAGATCTCTGGCTTCGGAAAGTAAATTAAGTTATTTACTTCCAAAAGCCAAGGAAATCTTCTGAAAAATTCACAAATTACGTCGCTCGAATAAATTGCGGTCGCTGTTTTGGAAGAGAATTCCTCACGGTAGAGAGGCTGGGAGTAACATGTCACTTAAGAATAAATAATCATTGTTTATGAAACATTATTCAAAAGTTCAAACTACACCCAAAGTTTCTGTTTGGATAGAAAAGCACGTGCTTTAATACGTTTTTCATTATTACAGCATGCAAAATTATCATTTCATTTTTAATCTTATCAGTGACGTAATCTATGAAACATGATGACAAGTATAGTATTTCAGACACTAACACATTTTAAAATTTTGTCACTCGTTGATTATACTGTTTGCATTGTGTTTCTCAGTTTAGACATCTCGCATATCTGCGATTTTATTTTGCATGGAGATACTCAAACGACCGTGTCGAAAGCTGACCCTAAACTAAAAGGAAATGAGTTCAGTTTCATCATTAAATTCAGAAACTCGATGAACTTAAACTGGAACATAAAGTACTTAGCTTGCCACAAAATGGCGGAATTTACAATTTGTCTGAGTATGACCACCATAAAGCAAATTCCTAGCTGACCCTCATGTAATACCAAACATTCAGGCCACAGGGGACAATCCTGCGGTCTGAACGCTATTATCTTTACTCAAGTCCTAAAATATGTATACGGACATTCCCAACTATAAGTGTTATTCATTTATTTACGAGTATTGCGAGCGTCCTCCTATTAGTGTGGTCTCGTTAGCTGCTGGTAAACAAACCAAGAGGTTGTTGAAGGAGCAAAGCAACTTCATAGCAAAATTATGAAAACCATCGGCATTCTTAATGAGTTGCAAGATGTCAACATTTTTACGGTACTCTTAAAATTTACACAAATGAAAAGCAAAGATAACAGGAAAAGGAAAAGGTATTCGGATATCTTTTTCAAGAAAAACTAATAACCTTGGTTCCTGTTGGAAAGCAATAAGCTGTATTTTAAACGATGTCAAAGATTTTTGCTTCTCTCTGGTGAGCTCTCTGGGTTCTCTTTTTTTATTACTTTGAGTCACAAGTAACATAGAAGAAGCAAAATTTTCTTCTCTTTAAAAAACAAAATATGTGCTTCATCCGATTGTTTTGTATCCCTGAATTACGCCTCATCTTATATGAACACAAATGCTCGTAGATACATCACGATCCCTTTTACACTTGTTCCAATTCAGTATTTATAAATCCACTATTTTCTGGTGAGCTGAACATATTGCGAAGGCACTAACAGGGACTCGGATTTATTGTGACTCATAAATCAACACGGGCAAGAAAACGTTGATTTTTTCTAAAATCCACCACAATTACTAAAGCCTCGCATAATGGTACATTAAAATTATTACTTGAAAACAAAAGAATTCAACTTTAGCACTCAGCCGCCACCATTAACAAATCACAAGGCCAATCCTTGATGGGCGACTCGCTGTCCGACCCTATGGTCGTGGTCATGGACCATGCCCGTTTCGACGGCGCGTTGTGTACCACGCGCGCATCAAAGAGTGTCAGCACAATGACGGGCCCCCCTAAGAAGCCGCAGGGGTCGCGGGAGTAACGAAGTACCGTGACCCCGGAACGTAATGGGCTATTTAAGAACACCGTGGCTTTTAGTCAGTACAAGTTTGACAGTCCCTCCCGTTCTACCCTGGGTAGGAGGACTCATTTGATGATTTTACCACGTTAAAAAAAAAGTGATAAATCACTGGTCACGGGACTGTATGAATTACCGTGACCCCGGAACGTAAAGGGCTATTAAAGGACACCATGGATTTTAGTCAGTACGAGTCTGACAGTCCCTCCCGCTCTGCCCTGGGTGGGAGGACTCGTTTGATGATTTTTAAACGATAAAAAAAAAACATGACCTAGTTTGAACAGCCCCCCTGTCGTATTCAACTGTATCCATTAATCTCTTGCAGATCTTCGATATAGATATTTCAAGCCTACAAAATCAACCAGGTGTATACGACAAGACTAGTTCTGAGAAGAAGAATAATTCTGTACAAAGTGATAAATCACTGGAATGTAATGGTGCTAATAGATTTAATTATCTCCTTTGAAAGCAATGCTTGAGCCACAGTCTATGACACCATAGTTTTGTGTCACCATTTTCCCACTTTCTTTTACTTTATCCTGAGACCAGGCAATGTAGCTTTTGATTTTTTTTTTTCCACAACTATCACACAACGCCATCTAGTCCCAAGCTAAGCAGAGCTTGTGTTATGGGTACTAGACAACTGATAAACATACTTATATATTTCTAAAAACATACATATTAATGATAAATTACACCCAGACACAGAACAAATGATCGTGCTCATCACACAAATATTTGTCCTGGGTGGGAATCGAACCCACGACCTCCGGCTTAGCAGTCAGGGTCACTAACCACTAGACCAACAGGCCTGTCAAGGTTATGCTAATCTGGCTCGCCGTTGATAATCCTATATTAATGCTTAGTTTCAGAGTAATCGTTGCTATACTACACTAAGCTATTGACTACATTTTTAATAGGTATAACAGACTTATCCTCATTGAGACTACGAGCAAAATATATTATGGCGATTTGATCAAATAACTGGAAACAATGTTACAAGTAACTTTTACTTTTCAGTATTTTATAGATAGCTTTCTTTTATCGAGCGTAGTGTGTGTATTACACATCGGGTTTGTAAACTCAAAATCATAACTTAATCATAAACAGTTGATGTATGTAATTAGTTATTTACACATGAGACCAACTAATTTTACCGCTTACCGCTATAAGCCTTTGTCAAACAGACAGACGTTACGAATGCGAAGCGTGACATTTTATTTGTAATATATGGAATTGTTTGAATCCAGTCACATAGAAAAGCGAAAGCGATCCAATAGCGTGACAGAACTATCGGACTGACGTCTCGCTTCGGTTCGGTATCGCTTCGGAAACGCTTCGCTTTCGCCTGTCTGTTTGACAAAGGCATTATAGATAGGTACGATTACGCACAGACAGGTTCAACAATTCATTATGTTGCTTTATGAACTCACATATCAATGCGTCAATGGCAAGGAAATTATAATATCACCACCCCACACAGTGTGTTACGTATTGTTTAACAGAGAGATATTTAATTGAAGAGCCAATCTAAACTTATGTTGTTTATATTGAGATACAATCTTGGTATGTTTGTTTAATTACGTTTATACAAAGGAAATTTCAAGGTGTTATAACCACATTGTGGCAATACTGTTGCGTACCAACTTCAAAGGGAACATCCCTCACAACCACAAACCTGCTCTAAGTTTACAAATGTTCTATTTGTTTTGCACGTGTGTAGATTTCTTCCCACATGATCATTATTCAGCGCAGCTCATCGAGAACTAAGCTGATCGATTTCTTAAATTCAGTTCACCGACATGATATTCAATATGATACGGTGGATTTAGCTAATGAACTAATTACAGAGCCATCCGGTTAGATACTGGTTTTTTTTTTTTATTGTGGTAAAATCATCAAATGAGTCTTCCCACCCAGGGCAGGGCGGGAGGGACTGTCAGACTTGTACTGACTAAAATACACGGTGTCCTTCACTAGCCCTTTACGTACCGGGGTCACGGTAATCCCTTGGTCCCGCGACCCCGGCAGGCTTTGGCCCTCTACAGGCCCCGTCACTATGCTGACACTCTTTGAGGCGCGCGTGGAACACAACGCGCCGTCGACCCGGGCATGGTCCATGGTCGGACAGCGAGTCGCCCATTACTCGCTGCCCGCATGCCCGCGGTTAGATATTGGATAGGAGATTTAACCATTAAACGCTATTAAGTCTGTTTGTTCTATCAACTCATGATATCCTTATATCAAACTTGAAAAGCCAACTTATCAAACTTACATGAAATATCCCACATTAACTTGGACTTGGATCAAGTTCTCGTACATGTCTGGTATGTTCGTGACATCGGTCGGGTGAGTTGACGACTCCTGCTCTCAAGTAACTGAACATTAGGAAATCGAGTGGACTTTAGATAAGAATGTTAATATACAATGTACTCACAGTCTTACTTCTGATGACAGCGGACTGTCGCATGGAGAAGCTTATCGTCAAGCGACAGACCGCTGGATCGTCGTCGACAGAAATTGTAAACTTGCTATCTGCTCGTTAATGCCTGGGTTGTAGTAGTTGAGGTCGTGATTATTGTGTACATTGAGAGATATTTGTGCTAAATTAGAAAAGGCTTTTGGCCAGCTGAGAGATAGAAAAACACACATATAATTGATTTTAATTCTGAGGTTTTTCTCAAAACAAAATTATTTACATAAAGAAAACAGTAAACTTGTTTCATCAGCGGTTTCGCTCTGTAGATAAACATAAAACGTCAATAATAAACTTTATACAAAGGTCAACAACGTAATAAAGCTCATTTATCAAATAACACGAATTAGCTGATAACACGGAGCCGACAGTAATTGGCGTTTAGAAAGATACACATATAACGACTATGGTTATATTTATTACTATTTAAAGCTGCCAATTATAATATTATTACTGAATCTATTTATGGCTTAAAGCTACTTTAGTGAAACAGTTTTAAAAGCTGACATATCATTATCGAAAACATATAAAACGCATTAAATGAAATATCTTGTTAACAATTTACACGAAAAACTTGGTAACACTAATCAATTAAAATATATAAAAAACTAGCTGACCCGGCGAACTTTGTTCCGCCTTAATGGCAATAAATAAGCAGACTTTTTTTTTAATTTGAAAAAATACAAATAAAATTAATCATTCATAATTATTTCTGTATTTTAGTACATAGGTTGCTCTTCATTTAAGTACCTTGTGATACACGACATTTTTTGTTTTATTATCCGGCGCAAAAACAAACAACGCAGATGGTCTTCCGACCCGTGAACATGCCACGTATAATTGACCATGGGAAAAACATGAATGTTCTAGATTTAAACCACAAACTTTTAAGGATTGGCCTTGTGATTTGTTGATGGTCATGGCAAATGCAAGACGTATCGGAAATTGAAGTCTTTTAAATTCAAACGGCATATCGGTTGGGATCATCGGTATCCTCGGAATGAGAACTTCCTCACCTTTGAATTTTCCTATCATTATCGTAGCGTAAATTACATTGTTCATCAATTTTCTAACCACCAAACGCGTACCGTTGCACAGTTTTGGTTGGTTTATGTTTCGAAGCATGATTACTACGGAGCCAACCTTTAGGCGTAAATTGTGCGGTGGTAAGCCAGGCACGTCCAAAGAGTTTAAAAATTCAATTGGATAGTTGGTGGCTTCATCTTCATTTGTGACGCTGTCTATAGATTTGAATGAATGCATTGTTCCAATGATCTTATTTTGAACTATGTAGTTTAGGTCATCTACATCTTTATTCTTAGCCGCTAAAATTGCTCGCTCACTCAACCATTCATTATTTTTGTAGTTAGAAATAATTTCTGGAAATACGTTGTTGATAAGTTCGTCTTTTGATGAGACAAAATTACAGAAATTATTTGGAAATGATATTAATCCGCTCGATTCATCGACAGGTACTTGACCATTACCGATAGTCAGCAATTGCTCTGAGAAATCTTCAGCAGATGTATCATTAAGCAATGTAACTCTCATGTTTGTTGTCAGTTTCAGTTTCTTCACATAGCGCCATAGATTTGACGATTTGAGGCAAGCGTTTATTTCGTCGGCAGCCGTAGATCTTGGAATTACTGGCAGTATTTGGCGGAAATCGCCAGACAGTAAAATCATTGCTCCTCCAAAACATCTCGAGTCATTGCGTAAATCTTTTAATGTTCGGTCAAGTGCTTCTAATGCACGTTTATGCGCCATTGTGCATTCGTCCCAGATGATGATTTTCGATACCGCTAAAACTTTGGCCATTGCTGAGTGTTTTGCAATATTACACGTTGGTTCTTCAATAGTTTGAAGATTTAACGGTAATTTGAATGCTGAATGAGCCGTACGGCATCCTTCTAACAATGTGGCTGCTATTCCAGAAGAAGCAACTGCAACCGCTATGTTAGATCTCGCCCGAACAGTTGCTAAAACTAATGACATGAGGAATGTCTTGCCAGTTCCACCAGGGGCATCTAGGAAATATAAACCACCATTTTCATCATCGATTGCCTTCATTAAAGTATCATAAACTTCCTTTTGTTGGTAATTCAACAGGGGTGCATTCGTTTGAACTACTAAATCTAATTCCTGGTGATCATATTCACGTTCCCGTTCCAATTCTCGATTAAATGCGTCATTCATTTCACGATATGGTGCTGGCATTCCTAATCTGATTAATAAATTACCGCACATGAGGTAACACATATCTTCGATCAAGAGTAAAGCACGATTATGTATCTCTTCATTCATCTCAATATCGTGATTTCTGGAACTGACACGAATTTGATGTAAAATATCTTCTGACATATTATCCTTGTATTTGTGCCACAGGTTACATGGGTTTGATGGAAAACATGTCGAAATTATGATAGCGAATAATGTGCGTATCTGACTTGGAGATGCAGAGATAATGGCTTCAGCGATTGTCGTATCCCAATGACTATCGTTTTCTAATAACTTCAATTCTTCACATGCAGCACGATATGTTGGGAATATTACACCATTAACAGTTCGTAGTGACTCAAATGACGTTGGCCCACGCACATTTACCAGCAACAACCGCAAATAGAAACATTCATTATTCTTTGGATGAACTGTATACATACGACCAAGAGCATCAGTAGAACGCACATCTGGATACCCAGGAACCGCATCACCTTGCTTCCGTCTTTGAAAATTCTTCGATGAAGCATTCCAAGTATAATAACGTGGCATCTCCGAGTAAAGCAAAGTTCGTGCAAACTGATCGCTTTGGCAGATTGCAAAAAAACTGGTCAATGTAGTTGCTGGAGGTGTTTCAGCACGTTGCGTAGCATTCGAAGCCGTGAAATATACTCGTTGACCATTCTCCAGATGCACCGCCAAATGCATAACAGTAGGATGACGTTCGTGAATGGGAAATGAGAATATACGCCAAATCGCTTCATTACAGTTCACATAACGACCAACTTGATAGCGTGAAATTTCATCGTTGGTATTCGAGGATTGCAATCCAAAAACCGCCATATCACTGCCTTTCGTGACATATTTGCAAATATATTTTATGGACTTAACTGAATTGCAGTATTCAACGTTGCAATGTGTCTTGAACGATTTAGAAATAAGTGGCGAATATGGAACAATCCAACTGTTGTCGACAACGAAATCCATTCTTTTCACTTTCGTTGTGACAGTTCGACCGTTGTCATCTGGTGATCGACGCCGATACAGCGGATAACCATCATTGCCAGTGACAGTCTCCGCCGTTAATTTCCGTGGATATCGTTTAGAGCACTTTCCATCGACCATGCAAGGTGATTGGGGATTGATGGCACCACACGGTCCATGAATCATATTAGTAGTAACAACATCATGTAGGTCTGGATCGACTTCATAATCAGGAATCTCGGCACATATGATATCATCTATTTGGTCAGGCTGAATTCTTTCCACTAACCAAATAAGAATGTGTGCGTGCGGCAGGCCTCGCTTTTGCCATTCGATTGAATACATCCAGCATCGAGTATCTCCAAAGACGCGTTGTTTAACAATAAAGTTCATCAGGGACCGAATTTTTTGCCTGAATATACGTGCTGTGATGTCGTGTCTATCACTTGATGTTTGTCCGGGAAGCAGCAATTGAGTAATTTCTATCCATTTTGGATTACAGGTAAAAGTAATAAAGAGATCGGGCCGACCGTAATGACGAACATATGTCATAGCATCTTGTGCATATTCATGCATATGACGTGGACTACCAATGTATGTCGCCGGCAGAATAGTTAATCGACCAATATTAGCTGCATTTCCTTCAGTACTAACTGCATCACGTAAATGAATGTACTCCTCAGAACGCAGTTTGGCTTGGTTCAACCTAATGAATGTTAAACGTTCCGTTTCTATTTTTACATACATGTCAACGCAATACTGCTGAAACAATCGACGAAACCGCAGCAAATAGTTGTCAGCATTTTGACGAATCATCAAACGATATGCGTAATAATTCATTGAGCTAACTTTCTTTGTAGTTTCTTCACCTGAAATTAAAAATTTGATAATTAACCATTTCAAAGGCAAATTTTAAAGGCAAACAATACAGATATTAACCATTTTTTTAATAAGCATTATTTTTAATCAGTGTCTTTCACAGATAAATGAAATAAATTATGATACTGATACTCACCATTCAATGGATTTTTCATTTTAATATTGAAATAATATCCATCTTCTCCTTGCCAAAACATCAGCGGGTATTGCAATGTGTCATATGATCGATGAGTTTCAGATATTTGTTGCAGTTGCCCAGTATCGCGACGTGTAAGCACAATATCGCGTTTTTCCAATTGTTCACCAACAATCAGGATGGCAACTTCGTCTACTGTTGGAGCATTAAATGTCCTTTCGTGTGTTCCAGATGGTCGTTTATCTGCTTTGATGACAACTTTATAGTCATCACTTGGCATGCGCTCTAAAGCACTCTTAAACAACCTGACCAACGCATGATGTTCATGAAGCAGACACTGCAAGTCTTGAAGAATTGCTCGCTTCATTCCTGCATTGATCTCTAGGCGTCGATCAAGTTGTTCTTCCATGTTGCCCATGAAATATATTTGTAAAAATTTATTCTGTGTTTCTTCGAAAGGTATTAATGATCCAATTCGATGATGAATCTGTCCTTGTATCTACAAAATAAAAACCCCACCGTATTAACTGGGTTATAAACACTTTTTTCGGTGGGAGAGTAGAGTTCAGAATTAGCAAATATACTACATAGGTACCAATAGATAAAGTAAGTTATTCTTTAACTACATTCTATATAAGTACAAAAATTAATACCTTAAATGTCGGATTAAATCCTCGTTCTTCGATAATATCTGCCCCAAATGACGTCATCTGGAAACAGCCATTATATTTTTGAGTATTTGCAAGAAAGTGGCGTGATTCTTGTGTTTCGCCACAAAGCAATGAATACAATGGCTCAGGTGGCGGAGTCAACAATGGCAACTTCACTTTGCCATTAAGGCAGCATAATCCAGGCGTTTCTCCGGAAAACTTTAATGCACCACAATACTCGCAAACTACGTCCATTTGCCCAATGCAAACGCTAGGATGCAAGCTGTAATCATTGCTGCAATCGTATTGAAACGCTGCTCGATTCAAATCAGCACTTGATAAATATCTTGTTCTGCGTCGCAAATTATCTATTTGTTGACCTCTGTTGTTCGCTCGACGATTCTGCATTGCCAACCGAGCTGTTTCACGGACTGCTTCACTTTGCTCTCGTGATTGAGAAGCACGAAGTCGAGCCATACTATCGCGGCGCTGTTCACGTGCAATTTCTTGTTCTTCTTCAGTCCTTTCATTTGCAGTATTTCGTATTCTTCTTGCATCACGGCTTTGTCGGGAAAGATTCGATCGTCTTGGTCGCGGCATTATTAATTAAACTTCACTTCACCTAAAAACTCAAATTTTCAACGATACCGAGTTTTATAGTTCACTTCACTGTTTATACGAATGGGCAATGGCACTATCATTACATAGATGTCATTATACGTCAATTACATAGCTGTCATTTGCGTTTTGTTATTCCAAGTCTGATTCTTTTTTGTTATACCACGTTTTATAGTGACTGACGTTTCATGTCAAGTCACACGGGAATGCTGTCGAACGGGATAAAAAGTATCCTATGTCCTTCTCCTGGCTCTAAACTACCTCCCTGCCAATTTTCAGCTAAATCGGTTCAGCCGTTCTTGAGTTATAAGTGGAGTAACTAACACGACTTTCTTTTATATATATAGATAGCTTCGGGAAGTATTCAGTGCAAATCATATTTACACACAATATTTTAGTTCTTGTAGAAAACATTTCCGTAAAATCCTTTAAAGCTTTAAAGCAAATAAACATCCCTATTTGCTTTCAAAGCCAAAGAAATCTCGTGAAAAATTCAGAAAGTACACCGCTTGAGCAAATTGAGGTACGCGGCTTGAATTTTGGAAAAACTTCCTTACGTCAAAGAGCCGCATTACAATTTATGCAAAGGAATGTTTATCAAGCTTCATCTCGCTTGAGGGAAAACTTTCTGTGACCACTCAATATTCTAACATTCCCGTCAGAGCTGCAAGCGGATATTTGGGTTTAGGAATGTACAGCTAGTTGGTGGTCACGTGCGTTCTAGTTGGCAAGCGCTGAGCTGAAATATGTCACAGCAGGTTTGTAGCTACCACTATACGGAAATTTCACGAAAGAATATACTTTGTTTGCGCTATTGATCATGCTTGTCCATCATCATCTGTCTAGCCTTTTCCCAACTATATTGGGGTCGGCTTCCAGTCAAACCAGATGCAGTTGAATATCAGTATTTTACATGGAGCGACTGCCTGTCGGACCTCCACAACCCAGTAACTGGGTAATACGCTACCCCATGGTAAGACTGGTTGTCAGTCTTTTGAGCTTCTGACTAACAGTAACGACTGTCGGGACCAAGGGCTTTACGTGTTTTCCGAGACACGGAGGAAACTCGCTATGACAGATGGTCACCCATCCACAGACCAACCTCGGCAAGCGCGGCTTATCCCGGAAGATCGGCCTGTGCGGCTGTATTCATTTAGCCACGAGCTCTTCATGCAGATCATGCTTGTCCACATACACCAAATTAACCACTGATTAATAATGCACAAATTGCAATAATCAAGTGATAATCGATATCATAGTAGCCAGTTGTAGCGACGTAAACGATTTTGTGGTGGAAATTGAAAGCTTATTAATGACTATTGTCAGTAAAAACTAACAAGCAAAGCAATGAATAAATCATGTTGTAAATGAGAGATGATGTGTGTGATGAGACCGACAAAATGGTATAACCGTACAAATAGCTAAAAGAATAAAATCATTATTGAACAAAGTACCCCATTACTGTTCACTCGTGATTCTGAAGTTTCAAATAATGTACTTTTATAAACCAGTCTAGCGGATAGCAGTAAAATGTTGAAAAAGCCTTAAGTTTGCCTATATCACACAAACGAGGGTATTACAAGTTACTGCTTTATTAGGTACATTTATGTTAACTGATAATTTGATCCGTTGGATTTAACCACGACTGGGCTTGCTCTTTAGGTACTAATTCGCGTAAGTTATATAAAATAACACTGAAGGAGAGATAGGTAGTTACTGGTGAATCATTTTTCCTTTTTCCAAAAACAAACAGACGAGCTTCTCACAATGGATTTGATTTCTATCCTTGAACTTATATAATATAAGCATAATTTTAGTTTATTTCCACTTATTATTTAGTACATTAATTTAGTTTTTAGCTTAAGTTACCACTTATGTTCGTGAATGTTGGTTCACCTGTTATAGGCAACTGTATAAGCCTTTTAACTATAAATACCTACACTATTTTTTAATTTATGTACAGAAGCTATTGGTGTACCTTTATTATTAAACTAGCTTCCGCCCGCGACTCCGTCCGCGCGGATGTCGGTCTTCGCGTGGATGGTTTATTTCCCCATTTTGAGTAACTCTGACAATGACATCTTATAAATATTACGGCGCTGAATCCACTGCGGGTAATGCAACGTGTGTTCGCGGTTCTACAGAACAACGTCTATGAATAAAAATTTTTTTCTACGTATTTTTTCAGGATAAAAAGTATCCTATGTTATGCCCAGGATAATAAGGAATAATTATACCAAGTTTCATCGAAATCGAACCGTTAGTTTTCACGTGATGCCTGCACAAACAGACAGACAGACAGACAAAAAAATTTTTAATCATATATTTGGGTTTGGTATCAATCCAGCAACACCCCCCCCCTATTTATTTTTTCAATATTTTCAATGTACAGAATTGACCCTTCTACAGATTTATTATAGTATATAGATAGAATAGATAAATAAATAAAATTACCAAGTACAAACAAAAGCGCTCAAAGATATTTCACCATCCCTGTTACACTTGTTCCGATTCATTATTTACGAATCCATTTTTTTTTGTAGAGAGCCGAACCATTGTGCTGAAGGTACTAACAGACACTGATTTATCGTGACTCGTAAATCAACAAGGGTGAGAAAAGGTTTGTTTCTTTTCCTAAAATCTCTGACAACAATTATTTGTACAGCTCACAAAAACCATTCCCATCCATTGTTTAATATATTTGTTGGTATAATAATGGTAAGTACCTTTTATCTTATTTCTTGAAAAATACGATACTTCTGTAAACTTTAGCAATCAATTACACTTCCACTAATTTTATGTATAAATTTCACACATACTTAATCTGGTTAAAACAATAAAACACGGTATTACTGTGACAGATGGGAACACATTCAACATAAAAACGTTCCGTTTATCACGCGCTTAGCAGATATTGCACGTATTTTTTACAAATCGACAGAAAGACACACACATAAATAAGCACAGAATATTCACGCAGATGTGACTCGCTTCATGTACAGCTCCACGATAAGAGACTTCTATATAATTCAAGTTCAAATTTTAAAAACGCTTGCGACACCCGAAAAATTATATGAAAATGTGAATTTTTCGTTTCTGAAACCTTTTTTTTAAATGTGGACATAACCTATCTTTAATTATCTAATACTACACTTAATGACTTCAACGAATGGGCAACTATTAGTGGAAACATTCGTTATTATTAATTAAAAAATATAACACATACCAGTTCGGAAGTGTATATCGTAAACGTTAGTTTCTTCATTTTAAATAACCGACTATGTTCAAACTTCATTACTTTGTTTCATCAAATACCTTTTCTCGTACTAATCGTTTCAATGGACCATTTAAATAATTTATTGCGTTTAGAAAAATAGGTTTGAAGAAACGCTTGCCGTTTTTTATCAAGAATAACAAGTAAAAAAAAAGTTAAGTTTATTTAGGATATTTAGGCCCACTTGCACCACAATCACTAAACGGGTTTAGCGCTAAACTGCCTTAGAATATCACTGTATCCCTGTCAAATTGTTTGAAGTTGACAGAGACAGAACGATGTTCTAAATCAGTTTAGCGCTAAACCTGTTTAGTGATTGTGGTGCAAGTAGGCCTTAGTTTATTTAACAAATCTTTAGGTTATAATGAGAAACCTATTTTTTCAAATTGATATTCCTAGAAACTCGGGCGATATAAAATGGCAGTACTTTGTATCTTCCGCTTTCGAGCGCACATCATTGTTTTGCAACACAATATCTTCCCTTTTATGAGCACTTAAAAGTATCTTCTCTACGCAACAACTGACAATCTTGAAACAATCATGGACGTGTTTATCACACGCAGTCATTTACAATTATCAACTACTGAACATTATTTATAAGTATTTTTATAATAGAAAAACATTCGATTTGGTGGCACTCAACACCTTTTTGATGGTTTACTTTTGATTGACAAATTAAGAGTAATTAGGAGTTGACAGGTAATTAAATAAACAAAACAGTTACCTGGTACTGAAGCTTACCTGCGTAGTCATAATTTATTACCGAAATCAATTAGCAGACGCTAGCCAAAGCCCGGTCATAAACCAATTAATTAGTCATTCACTGAATGAATCAAGTCGGAACATGGCGTGTTTCCGTGAAAATTCAATTCTGACGATTTTCACAGCTCACTAGCTATGAAAAGCGCAATCCATACCACTAAAGATTTAAGATCAGTCGACCGTGAGCACACACACACTGGAGCTATCTGGTGGAGATATGTTCTACATCTGAATAAAAACTATGAGGTGAGGGCATCACCTTTTTTTTTATCGTGGTAAAATCATCAAATGAGTCCTCACACCCAGGGCAGGGCGGGAGGGACTGTCAGACTTGACTGACTAAAATCCACAGTGTCCTTCAATAGCCCTTTACGTACCGGGGTCACGGTAATTCGTAAGTCCCGCGGCCGAGGGCATCACGTAAGGAATATTTCGGGAAAGATGATGTTACCAGTAAAAAAGCATGTTAGACTGTCTGTCTTGAGTAACTCGCATTTAAGAAATTAAGTATGTTGATTTTCAGTTGTGTTTAAATTAATAGTAACGTATAAAGTTCACAAATAAATGATTGAGTAATAGTTAACCGTCTTTAAATCTATAATATTTGAAATGTAACTACCGTAAGTTTATTTGCACGTCAATGTATATTGCTTTTGATGACGACACTACCAGTGGTAAAATAATTGGAGACTTAAAACGGAAAAAAGTAATATTCAACAGTCAAGGGACGTAAAATCTGAAAACGTATTTTTTTCAAAGTGAGTTATTAACTGTTGCTGGTATATTATCGAATAGATACTTTTTTGTACGAAGGACGAGGGAATTTGTAACACTTTTGCTTAAATGTACAACACAGTTACAATATAAATCTCCAATGAGTATCTCTAAAAAATATTTATTGTCTCTATATGTAAGTAGGAGGCCTTTTATAGACACGTTCACGGAAAACAACATAGAAAAACAACTTACATGCCCAATAACAATAAGCTTAAAGAGAACTTCAGTTTTATTATGAAAAAGTAAATACAATAACATTACTTTCGTTATTGATCTTAGCGTTCTGTATCAGTACGCGGGACTCACGAATTACCGTGACACCGGTACGTTAAGGTCTATTGAAGGACACCATGGATTTTAGTCAGTATGAGTCTGACAGTCCTGGGAGGACTCATGTGATGATTTTACCACGGAAAAAAAAACAAGCTTTCTGTATCAAGCAAATTTAAAGACTTTTTAATAAATATTATGTATTGTATTTCGTTTTTACAACGTCATGAAACCGTTAACGCAAAAGGAATATCAAACAATTTCAGAAACAAATAAATTTGATTGGTACCGTGAATTGTTTTATAATTTTTTGATAAATTCTCACCAGTTACTTTGTGGTTTTTAAAATGTACGGTGAACTTTTTCATTTCCATGTTTTAATTTACAATGACATGTAATATGGCTGTAGACAATGCCCTCTATATCTTAACTTATTTGAAATAGATAATACACCGTGGCGGCGTAGCAATCGTAGCGGTGACGTCACCACTACAGCTACGCCGTAGCACCCGTGTACACCTTTCAACAACACAACTGTTTTGTGAATATTTAAAGCCTTTGTCAAACAGACTGGCGTGGCGAATGCGAAGCGTGACGTTTTATTTGTAATGTATGTAATTATTTGAATCCAGTCACATAGAAACGCGATCCGATAGCGTGACAGAACTATCGGACTGACGTCTCGCTTCGGATCGGTATCGCTTCGGAAACGCTTCGCTTTCGCCGGTCTGTTTGACAAAGGCATAAATAAAGTAACATAGATTATATTTAATGTTTTAAATAGACTTTCACTTTCTGCCCAATGTGCCATGATATTATATTAAGTTATCGTAGCAAAAAGGTTTTCTCTAAATCCAGCCGCGGGGTGGCAAACTGTAATAAGTCATGACTTAACAGACAAAAGTTGACAAAAGTTTCCGCAACGTGGTTGGTGTGAACAGAAACTTGTTTTATTCAACTGTAACCATTTATCTCACGCCAAATTTTAGAGGACAAAAAGTAGTTTGCAACCTTGTCATCAGAAAACTGTTTAAGAGGTATTTTGAGATGAAAGTTGTTGCGTAGTTATCTTTGTGTTATAAAGAAGTTTATTTTGAGATTCTTTAATTAGTTAATTGTATAGTGTAACGTTCCTTTTCTGCTTGCCATAATATACGAGTAGCACACTATCTTAAACAATAAAAAACACCATGTCGATATGACTGCCAGCCACATGGCAACGTAAAAAAATAAATTTGACAAACAGGCTATTTTAATCAAAAAAAGAAAAATTCGAAAAAAAGATTTTCAAAAAATATTTGACCCGTACTTTGTCACGTAAACCGAAAACGACGAAGATATAGGTACGTAGGGGAGGTAAGCCTAAGACGGGTACCCCGCCTAAAACGGGTATGTATTTTAAATTATGAATTAGAATGTGAAGATGTATAAAGTGTGCGTTTAGAACACGTCGCCTCTAACTATGAGGAGCTGCGTCCTGCAAGCATACATTCCTATTAGCAATAACGACGTGTAATTTAACATGCATACCCGTTTTAGGCGGGCTACCCGTCTTGGGCTTACCTCCCCTACAACGCTTCTAAAAATTACGTCTCGTTGTTCTAAACGTCACTCCGTCCGTATAATTTTACAGTCGTTATGACGTCATGCGTCACAAACCCGACTTTCGAATTTCAAAGCGTTTTATCTTTGTCAATATTTATTGATTTAAACGAACAAAAAATACGTGTCCATATTTTTTAATACCTTAATTGACGGACTAAACAGTTTTTTTTTTAATTTATTTATGCAGTAAAATACCCTATAAGTAAATTCTTAATAAGATAATTTCTTATTTTTGGCAGAATGTTAACTTAAATTGTAAAACCTCTCTTGGATATGATAGACAATCTACCTGAGGTGAATAATCGACACGAAGTTTATTACTGTAGATATTACAGAAGCTTCAACACGCCTGAACGCCGGACATCTCATTTAACATGCCAGGGCAAATGGCTCGGCATAAAGTATAATGGTTATATCAAGCACATCCGTGAGAAAAAAGGTCCGAGAAACAAACAAAAACTGTTGTGTAATAGTATAGTATACATACAACAAAAGCTACTGCGGTAGTGACTAATGAACTTCGATGTGAGTGCTACGCACGCGCGGCTATAATTCAGGGAAGTCGTAATCTAGGCCATAAAGTAGTGTAGATTAGGTTTTATATTTATAGCTATTCACATGGTTTATTGTCTCATGAGTAGTAAGTTACTTTTATGACACTATAGCTTATAAAGCAGCGATGCACCCATAACTATTCAAAGGTGGTAAAGCACTCATATTCAGCTTTATATTTTTTAAATAAATATGGTAACATAAAACTAGCCAAATGTTCTGTATATTGTAATGTGTTGTTGCCATACTTGCATAATTACGATAGTTTCTCATACACTCAGAAGATGCAGCTGGCTAGAGATATTCCAATAAAATCCTTCAAAATTTGTTTTTTATAAGCCGACTTATAAGTCGTTTCAAACTGATTTACATGGTAAAAACGTTGAGTATTTATATAATGTATCAAACTAGGTGACGAATATGACGTAACTTATTAATATAAAAATACAGTCTCTTAAAAAAGAATGATTACTTAGAGGTATTCAATTTAAATAAAAATTAATTATCATTACCGTTACCAAAAGATAACTGACAAGAAACAAGAAAAACCCAGCAGAAACCTACTCAATAACTTACGTTTTATTGTAGAAACGTCAAAATACTCAAACTGAAGTGTTCATTGAAAACAATGAAGTGTTCACTGTCGTCTGTCGAGCAGTCGAGAGTCTGTCTCTTGTCTGTTATTAATGGAGCAGAGACGACCCGGATGATGATGGATCATAATAAAACACTGTAGGGAGCTTCTTTCATGATTATTTCGCTAGAAATAAATTACTATTTGTACGCGTCGTTTGCAGGAGCCTACTTTTTGCCCGTTTACTTTGTTGGCGCACTGTCACTCCATGATTTGAAAAATTTCAGCGGCAGTGCAAATATTACCATATAACAATAAACTCTGTGAACTTCTGAACTCAATATAAGTTGTACTTTATTTCAAATGTTTATAAAAACGATACAGAAGATTCCTGGAGTGGGGCAACGTTAATAGGCTATTGCCGCATGCAACACACATAGTGCTGGAAAACTTTTCACTTATGAAGAATAATGGCTAAGGGATACGAACCTATTAAATGTTGTAGAAGATTTTTTTTAACTATATTAAAGTAAAGCCTCCTATGACCCAGATTCAACGATCCAATACTGAATCCTCAGCTACTGCGATTTGTGATCGGAAACTAATCACGTCTGAAAAGTGTTGCAAAAAATTCAAGAACGAAATGAAACGTCAACTGTAACCAAGAGTACAAAGAATGCAAATGAAAGAGGTTCTCCTTAGTTGAGTTCGAACATCCGGCACAGAGTACTCCGGGGGCCGCCGATGTTGAGGGAAATGGAGGGAAATTGGAAGCCTGCGGCGATCTCAAGCTTTAATTTTATGCTATAACTTGAATGTGGACGTTTTTAAATACTCATATTTAAATCAATTCTATTGCAATGGTACAGACTGGGGCACAATTTATTTTTACGAGTTATAACTCCACTTTTCAGCGCAAAGAAACCAATGGATAAAAATTCCTTTCTACGTTATATAAAATGAAAATGGCTGAGCAACTTCAATGGTATTGTAATAAGTCATACACTTCGTTCATTACCCGACCTCAATGCGGTTTCTCGCATGGTTTCTCATATTTATCAATAGCATGAGAGATGGCGTTGAATGAAAAGTGTATACAATACTTTATTCATAATATGTAATACTTTAAAAAAATGTGTGCAACATAAACTACGTCTATTAATGAAAAAGCTCTTAAAAGAGTTGCAAATGAAGTAGCGGGCTATTACGGCACTAAATAGACGGGGCTTGGAACTTGATAGTAGTTACGTTGGTAAGTGCAAGTATGACGCTGTAATTAGAATGTTATTATGTTGTAGTTGCAAGCTTTTACATACGTGTCTCTTATGAAACAAATGTTTAATTGTAACAACGGTTTCATAACAGTAAAGTCAGTGATAGTTTTTTTTTTTTGAAATGACGTTAGAGTTGATAGCCAAAAATGGATTATAACAGATAAAACTTACATTTTCAAGCAATTTTCTAGGCGAAAAGGAAACAAAAATTGGAGCCGAAATCAAATAGCGACCGAGCTAGTCTGAAATAAGTGTCTTCTGCACTTGATTGCCGATGCTCAACTGCTCTATAGTTTGCAATTTCAGAAATATTGTGAAAAAAAAATTTCAGAGTCTAAAGATTTTCCTTTTCATTGTATAAATTCTTTTTAAGTTAAAAAAAAAATGTTATTTACGTCCTACTTTCATGTATCATACAAAGGTAAGTTCATTTCTTTTGCATTTCATTTTTCAAAGATTACGTACAGTTGCAGATTTTAGTTAAAGTTCCACAAAAAGTATACAATTTTAATGAACAAATGAATGGAGTTTTCGCTACTGTACTGAACGTTTCCCTGCCTCGAGGCGCAATATCGTCTCGTTAGAGACAGGGAACTGCTCATCATATTTTTTTTTTAAAAAAAGGTTGCCCCTTCTTGCAATTTCTTCTGTATCGTGGGTGCGTCTACAAACATAGAAACTCACATACACAAACACAGACCCGAAACAACTATTTGCAGATCATACAAATGTTTGTTCCGTGCGGGGATCGAACCCTTTTTTGATATATTCTACATTTGAATTTAAGTGGTATTAATTATGAATTAATTAATATCAAAACACAATTATATACGAGTACCTCCATGATGACGAGCAGTCTGTATCGTATGGAGATTGTTGCAGAAACGTCACGTAATATTAAGTGTCTCTACTAACTTTTTCTTGGCAATTAACACATCATTAACTGTAACTATAACAGCCGTAAAATTTACAGCATAAAAGTTTTGAATGTCCAACATAAACCACTAACAAACACTGTTCTGAAAGTCCAGTTATCGACAAAATTTTATTGAAAATCAATAATTTGAAGTTTAATTATACACAAACTTCTTCGAGAAAACGTTGTAACGTAATTTTCAATAGCCGGCGTCTAGTTGTACATTTTAGTTTCGGAAGAAAATAATAACAGTGAAGCATAAAAAGGCCATAATTATTTCCTATAGTATCGAAGACGTAAAAAAAAAAGCGCTTGTCCGACCATGGACCATGCTCGGGTCGACAGCGTGTTGTATTCCACGCGCGCTTCAAAGAGTGTCAGCAGAGTGACGGGGCCTCCCTCTAGAGGGCCAAAGCCTGCCGGGGTCGCGCGACTGTACGAATTATCGTGACCCCGCAACGTAATGGGCTATTGACACCGTGGATTTTAGTCAGTACGAGTCTGACAGTCCCCCCCGCTCTGCCCTGGGTGGGAGGAATCATTTGATGATTTTACCAAGTTAAAAAAAAAAAGAGTATCGTACCGCTGCGCTGCCCGACAGAGCGGGTGTACTAACAACCTATAATAACAACGTTTAACGTTGTTGTTCAGCACAACATAGAGAAACAAGTTCTTTGGAAGAGTTGAAGTGAGCGAGTACAATGCAGGCATTGTTGCAGATCGTGGTTCATTAAGCAAACGCTGAGGAGACATTAAATATGTCGCGCTGTATGTTATAACTCTTCGCTGACACGATTACAACTTTCTCAAGAAATAATGCCTTTGTCAAACAGACAGGCGAAAGCGAAGCGATATCGAACCGAAGCGAGACGTCGGTCCGATAATTCTGTCACGCTATCGGATCGCTTTCGCTTTTCTGTGGCTGGATTCAAACAATTCCATACATTACAAATATAAACGTCACGCTTCGCATTCATCACGCCTGTCTGTTTGACAAAGGCTTAAAAGATAGCTATTATATTGTGAGCAAGTCTTTTGAAATAATTTATTGAACAAGTTATTGACTTATGACAAAAAATTAAGAAATATAAGTTTTCTCCACTCCTTCTTCAACAATTCCTTTGATACTCTGACGTCGGACTAATTTTGGTAAAAGGCGCAACAAATTCTTTGTTTTAATATTTTATTAATATTTACGAATATCTGAACAAGTTACAAAATTACCGTTAAGATTTAATATAACACGCCAGTTGTGATTTAAGGACACATTCCAACTCAATGACAATATTCTATTAAGATAATCAACTACTAATAAGAAACTACCAGCTTCATAGATATTTCACGTTCAACCACCAGTTTCAACCGGAATATCCTACGTTATTAAGCCTTTGTCAAACTGACAAGCGATAGCGAACCGGACCGAGTCCGAAGCGATAACGAAGCGATACGAGACGTCAAACTGGGTGCAGCGAACCGAGGCGTGACAGTTGTATTAGCTGACTTTTTATGAACGACGTCAAACAGAGCAAACACGCCTTCGCCACGTCTTCGCATCGGTTCGGTCACGCTATCGGATCGCTTTCGCTTTCGCCTGTCTGTTTGACAAAGGCTTTAAGGATAACAAAAAGATTAACCTGTGTTAGGTTAATCTTTTTGGGTTTATGTGAGTACGTTGTTAAGGTTTTCTCCACGGGTCGACGGCGCGTTGCGTTCCACGCGCGCCTCAACGAGTGTCAGCATATTGACGGGACCTGTAGAGGGCCAAAGCCTGCCGGGGTCGTGGAACTAACGGATTATGGTGACCCCGGAACGTAAAGGGCTATTGAAGGACATCGTGAATTTTAGTCAGTACAAGTCTGACAGTCCCTCCTGCCCTGCCCTGGGTGGGAAGACTCATATTTTGATGATTCACCACGCTAAAAAAAAATTCCTAAATAACAGAAATAAACTACTGCTGCTGCTTGCTGATTGCAAGTTCGAGTCCCGCTCGTATGACAAATTTTTCTTACTGCAATAAACAGCTTTACTGCTAAATGTGTTTGTCGATCATTATTTTCTATTTAATGAAAAAGGAAATTACCTGCACGCACCAAACTGATAATACATTGTATATCGCGAATGACTGCGTATCGCGTGTTGTTTGCGGCACATAGTATCATTGAATTACGTTGAATTTATACGAGTATCAGCTTACCGGCTCATCCTGCATTTGTTGGGATTAAATCTGTTTGGTTGGAACACTGAATAGTGGAATTAACGTTTAATTTTGTATTGTAGATTTTTTGTGTACATGCGAACAAGGGATTTTTTTTAGGACACGCATAACTGATTTCTAAATACATTTTTTATTGACTGACTATTTATAGCACCGGATGTAACGGCCTAGGTAAATATATGGAGGTTACTTGCAAACCTTAATTAATGCGTGTATCAAGAAAAGCATGTTTATTTAATAACTGCGTAATGAATATTTAAGTTTAGGCTTAGGTTTAACAAGATGTTCATGAGTTATGGAGCAATACTACAGCTACTTGTCTTCATATTTTAAAAGAAAAAGGCAGTACTTGAAACTTGTAACATGTTGATGTTACTATTATATTCACTGCGTTTGCTTCATGCTCGTACTAAAACCAAATATTTGTAAACCTCGGTCAAAGTTAATATCACTGAAATGTTTATAAAATAAGATAACTGCAACACGTGTACTGCAACAATATAATCAGTACACGGACCGCTAGGTCATTTAAGTTTATAATATTACTTAAGCAGTGGGCATAAACTTCACACCTGCGTTAACATAATTTAATTTCGCTATTAAACACGGCCAGGTTACTGAAGACTGACCTTACCTACTTATATGTATAATTATGACGTAAGTCTGTATATACCGCTGTTAACCTTTGTGTGCTCATGAGAAAATGTTCAAAAGAAATTAGTTCTCGGTGACTCAGGAAAATGTAAGTGTCCTAACATCTTTTATGTGGGTTGAGGTCAAATCGCTTCGAGTAACCACGTAGTTTCAATTACTAAACTTGGAAAAGGAAAATTGTTACGACTACAACCCTTTCTGAAACTATCAATGTGTTCCAACTAAATCACACTTAGGTATAACACCGGGATAATCCGAACACCGTGTCTAACACGTGATCTGGAAGCTGTTTGAATCAAGAAGTCTCCGAGGTGTGATCAGTGGTAATTAGATACAATATAGATTCCTAATATGCGATAGTCATGTATGTCCCTACTACTAGCGACTAATGCAATATAATTAATTTGCTATTGGGATATAAACGTGTGACCACAACAGCAAAATCATTTAGGACTGGAGTAATTCTCAATTAATGCAAACCTCTAGAGTTTTCTGTCTTCTGAAACACTTCAGTATAAATAAATTGGGTATGTAGATAAAGCGCTTCATTTATTATATTATTTCTTCAGAATGTTTTTTTTTAACCTAAGTAAACAGAAATATGTTCAGACATCCTGATATCTAATCATTGTCCTGTTACGCTCTGGGCTCCAAAATGGTAGCTAAATCACAATAATGTGATAGGCAATGATTAGATCTAAACTGAAATTGGATTGTCAATGTTCGTAACGGCGTTAATTCAAATTAGATCAGTATCCATTATGATTTTGCTCACAACCACAGCATGATAGTGATGGTAAATTTTATATTTATTTATATTTTGTATATTTGTTTAAATTTTGCCCTGCACTAGGTATTCTCCTGTGTCGTGGGTCCGTTTACGAACATAGAAACTCTCATGCATAAACACCCAGACCCGGAACAACTACTTGCAGATCAAACAAATATTTGTGCCGTGCGGGGATCGAACTCGCGACACGCTGCAATGGATGCAATGAAATTTATTGATGATTAAATAATACGAGTATTATATTCGTCTTAAAAACATAACTGTAACAAACTTGTATCACCATAACTACCGAACTTGTCTCCTTACAGGACGATAACCATGAAACAAATAAAATTGAAGGAGGCACAAGCGTTTCGTTTCTTTCGATCTTATATCTTTCTTTGCTACTAACGAAAATAACTGTGACCGTTATTTACAGAAAAATAAGGGCTGTAGTGTTGTTTTCACATTCGTTAGAATTGCTCTTTTCCTTATGGTTGACTTTTGATCAAAGTCATCACAAAGAAAATGAAAAAAATTATAATTTAATACTTAATGTTTTCAGATTTTCACAAAGGAACCTTTAAATATTATTAAATGTAAGAAATTGGTTTTGCTTTCATTATGATCGTCTATGAAGTGTGATGATTGATGACTCCTGATGTAAGAACATTTCAATTAATTCACTATAATAATGACATGTCCACTCAATATTGTCAGAACCTAAGTGACCTATACCACCTTTTAAAACTTAAATAATTTATTTTTGAAATTAATATTGCAGAAATAATTTAGAACCTATATGCTGTACAATAAAATTCAAAATTTAATTTCATCGTCGCCCTACGCTTCAATGTTTGTGAAATTATTTAACAAAAATGAAAAGCTAACAAACTGCTAACTGAACAAACGGAAACTTGTTCTCTCTCGTCTCGTAAAAGAAAAATCTTATAATTGAAAGTCCGTACTTTGTAACAACGTTTGAGAAAGTCAATCACCGAAGGTTTTCTCGTAGAAATATATTAAGTGTGAAAAAATGTGAAAAGTTATACGAATTATCGCATCAATATATCCGAAAGTATGTAATTCCTATTATGTTCTTATTTGGTTCATGAATTAATCCTGTAGCTGAACAAGAACTTTCGTAATTTACAAAGCTTTTCTGCTCATAATAGATATAATAATAAATTTAGATTACAGTGTGTTAAAAGTAAGTTTTTTAAGGTTTTCTCCACGCTTTATCGCATACAAGCGTACATTTGTTGAACAAAATATAAAGGTCAAACAGACAAATTAGAAAAGTTCAGAACAACGGAAAGAATTTGAAAATAATTCAATTTCAGGTTATGTCTGTGCAGAGTGAGCAGAGATAATCCCGCGTAAATACGAACTGACAAATAAAAGTTAACACCACAGATAATTTAATCTACTCTATTGTCGTGTTCAGATGAGATTATCTACTTTGTCTCCATACCCTAGTGTATCTAGTTGATGCAATGTCTGCCTCGGAAGGCCAAGGTGGATTATGTTTCGTTGTCTATTCAATGTGTCTGCGTTTGTAATAAGCTGCGGGCTTCAAGTTAGTTACACTAATATGACGAATGTCACATACAAATTATACGTGTTGCATAGATATGCAACACGTATAATTTGTATGTGACATTCGTGTAATTTATCTATAATATGTATGTATTTAGAAATATATAAGTATGTTTTTCAATTGTCTAGTACCCATAACACAAGCTCTGCTTAGCTTGGGACTAGATGGCGTTGTGTGAAAGTTGTGGAATATTTATTTATTTATTCGTATAATTTGTAATTGGCTTCAATTTATTTCATTTTTTTTTATAATTATATTGTGATGTAATGCATGCATATGTATAAACATGTAATTTTCGTATGCCTACTGCAGGTGAGATGTCTTTGTACCACCCATAAATTTTAACAGCCTTGTAAAACCATCTCTAGCGAATAAATGATTCTATTCTATTCTATTCACGTCTTCAACACAACATATTTCACCCAAAGTACAAAACAATAAGAATAGTGTAAGTTTACAAACGAACGAGTGAGATAAACTCATAAATAGTTTAATACTGTATTACATTATTAATGAGTTTCTCGCTACACACGGCTACATAGGTCTGGCGAAATTTCAATAACGTCGCGCAAATAAGAAAAATGACCTTATCCGCTATGTGTACAAAATCTATACAAAGTACTTTAAATTGCGAAAATGAATCAATTGATCTCAGAATAAACATGTCGGTAGGTAAAATATCTTCTTTCAGTCTCTCTGAATACTCACCAAATGGCGCTCGCTATAGAAGGTATATCCTTGTAAAAGCAAGTATCATCACTTACCTAAACCGATCACGTCTGCCCCCGGAGACATGCACGTGAACCAATGTCCAACCAACATTATTAGCTGCCCTCTCGAGACCTATAACTTATAACGTGCACACAGTTCACACGCGCCTCACATACGAGTACACAACACAATCACACGAGACGCTCATGGACCACGGTAGTGTCGTGTGAGCATCCTTGTTCATGACGCGACTCGACTGATAAAGGCGCTGCCAATATAAAATGAGCGGTTGTATGAGGGTAGATAGAAAAAAAAAAAACAAGTTGTTCACGACGACGTAAAGTCAGTTGAACTTGATCATGATTTACACTCCTAGTTGCTGTGTGACACAAAATAGTCGAATTGCATAAAATATACGTGAACAAACATGATGCAGCAAAGGGCAGTGCTGAAATAAAATGAAAATAACTTTTCTTTTATCTAACTTGGCAAATATGTTAACTCCTGTTAACAGTTTTTTTAACGTGGTAAAATCATCATGTTAGTCCTCCCACCCAGGGCAGAGCGGGAGGGACTGTCAGACTCGTACTGACTAAAATCCACGGTGTCCTTCAATAGCCCTTTACGTACCGGGGTCACGGTAATTCGTAAGTCCCGCGACCCCGGCAGGCTTTGGCCCTCTACAGGGGGCGCCGTCACTATGCTGACACTCCTTGAGGCGCGGGTGGAACACAACGCGCCAAACTGCTGTTAACATTGCACAATATTATAATTATGTTCTTATTATTGTGTTGAGATACGTTCAGTTATTAAACAGTATTTATTTAAAACTCGTCATGGAAGTTTTTCAACCATTTATGAATTCTCACAAACTGTACGAAGTTCAGAAAATTAATAATAAATAATAAATATTCCACAGCTATCACACAACGCCATCTAGTCCCAAGCTAAGCAGAGCTTGTGTTATGGGTACTAGACAACTGATAAACATACTTATATATTTCTAAATACATACATATTATAGATAAATTACAATTATCTAGGTCTTACTCGAGCTCTATTTCTAAACCCCTGGCACGTTCCAGTACTCTAATTACAATATTTACTTGGCACTTACTACGACTACTGCTCTGTTTCTCCTGCCAAGGGTTTAATCTGAGGTACAAGTAAAAGCAGTATTGTATTGGCTCGGAGCACACGAGTGCGAACTTTATGATAATTTAATTATTTCTAACCAAAACATTATTTCAGTTGGGCCGCGGGACTATCTTCAATCAGTAAAAGTCTGACAGTATATCCCGTCCCGCCCTGGGCTCGTTTGATGATGTTACCAGGATAAAAAAACAGTTTAATAGAAAACTTTGTGCTCTGGATTTTCAAAATTATGAATGCTTGGAAATTCAAATACATTTTTTTTTGATAAAATGAATTTTTAATAAAATAACTATTTTAAAAATGCAGGTAAAAAAATATAATTTTTATTCAACAAGTTTTTTAACCCTATAATTAAAATCGACATAATACAAATCTTATATGAAATTGATTAACAATGAGATCCGTTATAATTGTATTGAACGAGATTTGTGTCTTTCTTTTCTTTTCTGTATTTTTATGAAAAAAAAACGTAACAAATACTTCGTTGTTTTTACAAAAATATGTCAATTTTCATCAATTTAAATCGTGAGTTATAAACTCATTTATGTCATACATATAACGTTAAGTACATTATTATACCAAAGCGTAGTTGTGTGACTAAGCCGGCGCCTCCTGGTCGCGCTGAGAGCAGTGGCCGGCGGCGCGGCTCGGCGTCCTGTTGAGTAGGAAATCCAGGTCATGTGATATCTTGTGCAGAACTTTGTCAGTGTGTGTACGTGCTGTGAGTAGTTGATGTGTCGCGTGAGTGTGTGTTGACTAGTTGGATGTGTGAGTGGTTGTGGTCGGCGCTGCACTCGCGGTGGATGGACGGTAGCGAGCTGCTGCACGACAACTGCGCACGCTTCTTGAGACAGCTCTTGATCGGACGAGCCGATACGTCGGGCGTGGACTGGCTGCAGATCGTACAGCACTCCTGACACAATAATGCTACGATTAGACTACAAGTAGACATTTGAAGAGCATCAAATGTCTATTCGAACTTGCAGTACCTTGGGCGTGTCGGTGCTGTCCCTGTAGGTGGTCGCACGCGTGTCTGTGTCGTGTGGCAGCACGCGCAGCTCCACACACACGTGTGACATACCACCACCACCTTCTAACATTATGCCATCAGTTGAAATCAGAATATATGGATTTTTATGGTGGTCACGGAACAACTACCGTATTTCAAAACAAACTTAATTTGTATAGAAACTTAGTTTGCCATGTGACAACACAGTGTGTGTAGGAACTAAATAAATAAATAAATATTCCACAACTATCACACAACGCCATCTAGTCCCAAGCTAAGCAGAGCTTGTGTTATGGGTACTAGACAACTGATAAACATACTTATATATTTCTAAATACATACATATTATAGATAAATTACACCCAGACACAGAACAAATGATCGTGCTCATCACACAAACATTTGTCCTGGGTGGGAATCGAACCCACGACCTCCGGCATAGCAGTCAGGGTCACTAACCACTAGACCAACAGGCCTGTCAACTAGTGGGTGGTACAGTGGTACCTGTGGGTATGAGGTCGCACAGTGCGCGCGTGTGTGTGCGCGGCGCCTGCAGCTCGCGCGTGTACTCCACGCACCGCACTATGTCCGCCACACACGCGCCGCTCGACTGACGCCTGCACCAACATACCAACATGTCAGTTCTCATGTACATGATACAAGCATTACAGATCGCGACTGAATGATAGTGAGATAGTACCTCAGTCCTCACCTCACCTGTACGTGGCGTTCGGACTCTCTATCGTCGGCGCTTGCCAGTAAGTGCTAGCGGGCGACACGTGAGACGAGGAGCACTCCACTTCGCGAGCTTGTTTTATGTACACTACAACAATGATAAACATTTACGAAATACAAACGTAACTCTAAAAGAAAACAAAGAACGATGTCACTCACGAGTATGCGAGACGTCTCCGTGCGGCGCGTCCTGCCACTCCCTGTGCGAGGAGAGCGTGAGCAGGCGCCGCACTGCCTGCAGATACTCCTCGTCATGATCACGTAGCACACCAGCATCGCTATACCCTGGACAGGCAGCGATAGATGTAGGCTGAGTGTACTAGTGTACGGACAGTACTGTTGTAGTTGAGACTCACATTAGCGAGCGCGGCGGCTGCTAGTACCGCGGCGCGCGTCACGCTGGTCTCTGCGGGCTGCACGTACGCCACTCCGGCCGCTTGCGTGGCTGCCGTAGTGGCCAGTAGCACTAGCGTGTGCCGCACTACTCTTGCTCGCTCGCGCACGTGCCGACGTCTGGCCGGCTGGTGCTCGCGTGCCCGCCGTCTGAGCGCGAGTCCGAGTGCGAGCGCGAGCGCGGCTAGTAGCGCTTGGCCTGCGGCACACACGGCGTTGGCGGCCGCCAGCGGCAGCTCGACTGTCAGCCAGCATAGTGTGTACACGCCTGCAACCAGTTCACGTGAGTATATTGACACGCCCGGCCCACCTGCACACCGGCCCGTCTGCACCTACACGTACCGCACAGTAGTCCGACAGAGGGCGCTGTGGCAGCCAGCTCGGCGTGCAGCAGCAGCGGTGCAGCACACAGCGCGGCGCAGCCCGCCATCCAGCACAGTGCCGCCGCCCAGCCCGCGCCGCCGCCGCACGCCACGTCCTGCGCACCCTCTCACTTGCACGTTACCCACATAATAAATACGCAACACCAAACATACATATTTCTACTCACCTGGCTCGTGTAGCACTCTAGCAGAGTCAACATGGCTACGAAGTGAAAACCCGCAGGGGCAGCTTTCAGCAGCACTAGCAGCTTCATCTTACTACTAGCTGCCAGTCCGAGGAGCTGCAGTAATGCCGCCACTAGACACATCGCACCTCCCAGGCTAAGAGTGATCTTCACGACTTCTCGTAAGTCATTCTCTGAACCTGTCTGAGGGAAACAAGATTGAGATGTTATCGAATATTGTATCATCATTAAATCACTTCTGTAGAAGTACTCACGAATGCCTCTCTTTGTACAGTGAAAAGGGCGATGGTGGCGGGTCCGACACAGCGGCACGCGACGTGTGTGTGCTCCGGTATGCGCAGCTCACACGCCTGCGTGCTCCACACGCGCGGCGACGACCGCGACCGACCTCCACACGCGAGCTGAGATGCTGAACAGTACATCTACATGAGCTCAGTATATTATACTCACCTATGCCCTAACCGCCAGCACCTTGGACCTTGTTACCGATGCTGGTGGACCACTATGTTTTATATTTTTAAATGTTTTTTTTTTAATATTTAAAAATGTAAACATATAGGAAGAAAAATGAAGAAAGGAGAATATCATTAAACGCGTATTGTTAGGAGGTTCCTCTCTCAGGGGCCCTGACCACCGGCAGCCTGACCCTGATCCCGATGCTTGAGGAACGCTATTTTTATATTTTTAAATGTTTTTCATTCATTTTTGTAAAAATATTTAAAAATGTAACCAATAAGTTAAAATATGAATAAAGAAATGTCGTCAAACATAACAAGGAATCAACAACAATTTGGCAATTACAACATAGACATGCGTCTTATGACCATGAATAAATGAAACTTATTTTTTATACCTGATTTATTGAAATAATGGGTTGTTGTTTTGCAACATTTACTATAGCTACGTCGTAGCAACGACTGATTAGCTACGACGTAGCACACATGAGCTACGCTGTCTCAAAATAACATGAATGTGGTACATAATGCAACTCAATAATTCGACGATGGTTTTATATTTGACTTACTACCTTTTATTTTAAAACGCAATTATACATATAATGGTATTAAAAAGAAACAATACAAAAATTCGCAATGTTATAACATGCCGGTGAAATTTAAATGAATAAGTCTACAAAACAGCATCCAATTTTATATTGTTAATGCATGTAGATCATTGTTACACGATTAATTAATACTACCTACTAGTAGCACTACGAGTCACGTCACGTTTGTGGTAAATGCAGTTCATGTACATCTGTATTCAACACATACTGCAGCCTCACTTCCGATACTTACTGCCGGCCGCCATTGTACTCGCTGCACTATAATACAACGCTTTCACGATTTTCACAATGTCAAAATGTTCCAGCCAGCCATATTTTACTGTCTTTCTGTAATAAAGGCTATTTTGTATAAAATACTACGGTTTGAAATAGTGGTTTCAGTCATGGCCACAATATCACTTCATTTCTAAATTTTAAGATGACACGATGCTCAGTACCCACTGATCCCGTGCGGTATCATTGCCCATCATTTACCACCAGTGATTCAGATCAAATGCTAGTATTTTCTTCGAGAAAAAGCTGCTTTTTTTATCGTGGTAAAATCATCAAATGAGTCCTCCCACCCAGGGCAGGGCGGGAGGGACTGTCAGACTTGTACTGACTAAAATCGACGGTGTCCTTCAATAGCCCTTTACGTACCGGGGTCACGGTAATCCCTTGGTCCCGCGACCGAGAAAAAGCTGCTTGGTGAGAAAATCTTAAAAATGTTTCATGAACTTTAAGGTTTTATTTTAATTTTAAGGAGCTAAAAATACATAAATATAAAAATACGAAATTAAAATAAAACTGAACTATTATAGAGCATCGAAAAATTCATCCTCGACGCTGTCAGCTGGTAATGTGCCCAAGAGACTGACGACGTTGCCTCTTTGTACAGCAATACTTAACCTTATGAACTTTAATAAATGTATAGTTGTTGTTGCTTGCTGTTGAGTGAAAATCTATATAAAATATAAGAATTAACAATAACATTGACAAAGATGAACATTTTGTAAAATCTACCATCTAAGCGCACTTGTGGAAGTAATAAATAAATTGAGTAAAGATGTTATTCTCAACAGAATTTGCACACACCGCAGATTCGCCACACTAGGAATCTCTTTTGTATCACAAGTGTATTATAACTATTTATAACGAATTGATTGTTACTTAGGTACTATTTTAATATTATGTTTATGAACTAATTTTAAGTATTTTATTTTAAATTTTAATTTGTATGTTAAGTAATGTTTAACAGAAAAATATTTTTAAAACCTAGAAGTTTATTTTGTGTTATCAAACGATGTGTATAACTTGAATAATGTTTGCATGCCATTTTTATGGCGAAATGTGTTTGAACTTATATTAATTTTATCATCTTTATACATACCACATTTAAAGCAAATAAATAATTTTGACTTTGACTTTGCGTTTACAGATATTTTAACTCACACACAAACAGCCGTACCTAAGACAACTATGTCAAATTAAATCAAACACGCAACATGATCAGCAACAATCAGTGGTCAGCCACTGCACCAATCGTACCAACAATTAAATTGCCATACCAGTAGGTTTATCTTTGTTTATGCTGACTGAAAAAGGTAGTTTTTTTTTAATCGTGGTAAAATCATCAAATGAGTCCTCCCACCCAGGGCAGGGCGGGAGGGACTGTCAGACTTGTACTGACTAAAATCCACGGTGTCCTTCAATAGCCCTTTACGTACCGGGGTCACGGTAATCCCTTGGTCCCGCGATCAAAAAAGGTCGATCTGCAATAAATATAAACCTGTTTTAAACAAATTGTTAAGATTAGCGAGAAAGACCTGATAGATACAATTCGGATTAGGTCACCAACTTATGTTTCACTTCTTTTTTTATCTATGTTGAGGTATCATCACTTTTGTTGCTTCAACGATAAGGATCAATATTGAATGGATATGCGAGTTTGTTTTCAAATAGAACAGTATCTTTGTCCGGATATCTTTTCGAATCAATAAATAAACCGTGTTTACGGCGGACGACGAAGGAATTCGTACTGTCCACTAAATAGATGTCAAATGGTAATAAAATAAAAGAAAACAAATAAATGTTTAAACAGTAAACAGTCGACGCTGATTGGTAATACAATGTTTTACGATGTGTTCTATTTTTAAACAAGGTTCTAGTTTATAGTGTTGAATTGGAGATCTCTATGTTTAGGAAATCGAACTTTCGAGGAAATGGTAGTGTTGTTACTTACTATTATTAGATATAGCCATTTAGCGCTCCCTTTAAGATGGTCCCAAATAAACTTCCGAGTTGTGAATATTATCCGGTTCGCTTTAAAATTACAGCAATAAACGAAGTTTTCTACGGTATATATTATTATTTTTATACTTGACGTCATCAGAGTTATACGTGAATTATATTTTCATTGCTGGCTCTGAGACGCACTGTTTATTAATTGCATTATACAGTCAAGATGAATGTGATTTGGTTAATCAAGACCACCAGCGTGACAAAACTTGGAACATCTCCGAATAAACTTTTCAGACAATTATTGAGAAGGAAAAGTTTCTAGATTCCTAATTGAAATTAATTAAGTGAATTAAGAAGTTCGTAAGCTCGTAAGCTTTGGTTTCAAAAGTTAAACTGAATTTGAAATAAATGCTTCGATGTGGTTAAGAAGATATAAGCAACCGAGGCCGCTTGTTTTGAAATTATCACACCCTGTTTTCTATTGGAAATATAATTAATTTGGAATCTCCTAATATTTAGATTAAAGACTGATAATTTTTTTTCATCTATTTTTCATTTTTTTTTTCATCTATTTATTTAATTAAGTTTGTCATAAGCAAATCTGGTAAAATTTTGTACTGTAAGTAAATGAATTTTAATATCCATTTCTCTGTATGCTTTGAAATACAAAGAATAGGATATTCAAATTCATTTACTTCAGGTAAAAACAAACAAAAAAACGTTTCTTTTATTTATTTCAGGTAATATGAAGTAACAACCCTTCTCTTTCTTTTCAGTAAGTAATTCATCGAAATTAGTTTCTAACACGTGGTTAATACATAAAGTGTAGGAGATAACTAGTGCTAAATATACTTATTTTGTTTGGCTTTTATGAATACAGTAAAAAGTACCAAACGTTGTTAGTGCCAGGTTAGGATTTTGTGGTTAAAGCTCTAATATACTCGTATTAGAGTTGCTTTTGTATAAATGAAACCTCTTAGTCTTACAAATCCACGCTTTTCATTACACATATACTCCTACATAAACAATTAATTAAGCGTATTTATTACGTTTTGAGCTTCTGTGAATTTAGTAACAGACCACAGACTAAATAGCGTGAGCAGAGCTTTACACGTGCTGTATTACAAGTTAATATTTTATTTAGTATCATGATTATTTTAGTTCATTTGCATTCGATAGTTAGTTACTAGTATGTGACTTCAATATGTTAAATTCCGGTTTTAATGTACTGTATACAAAAACGTCAAATCTGCCGTCCACTAACTAAAAGGCCGTTAAGCCACAGTTGCTCGTTTTTCACTTTTTAATGTAGTCTTATACAACTTTTGATGCTCTATCTTTTGGTCTAAGAGTCATTTTTGTATGATTAATAGTTTAGGAGATACAGGAAGATTGCTGTGCAGTTAAACCACATAAAATGCATAATTAAAAATTAGAAAATGAATTTAAATAAATATAAATGAATTAAACATATAACATATAGTGCAATAACACTATGCCTACATATACAGAGAGAGCCTACATATACATATACATATACAAGAGACATCAATTCACAATTTTAGCGTTTTCTCGAAAACTACTTTTTGCACTTAACGGCCTTTTAGTTAGTGGACGGCAGAAATTAGAATCTAATCTACAAGCCAGTAGTGGTCTACTTACTACACACTATTTGTATTCAACTTATTGCCATAATTATCTAACCACAATAACATTACAAATAGGACCTGCAACATCGGTCACTCCTCGTCTGAAAAATACAGAACAATTACAGAGGTTCGAACTCTCGTTTAAATTAGGCTTAACGACATGAATTGTTAACAGTTCAGTAGATTTCACTTAAAAACAAACAGATCCTAAAATGAAATGGTTCTAAACTCCCCAAACAACCTTTATAACTTTCAAACGACACCTAAAAATAATTAGATTTTTTCATTTCCAGTGTAACGGTTGTTTAAAGTCGTTAGTAAACAATGTAATGATTGTTTAAGAGAACCCATTAGCACGAATGTAATCTTGAGACGGACAATCATTACGAGTAGGTAATTGAAAATTATAGGAAAACTTCAAAAGTACCATTTCCTTAAACATTACGTGTAGTAGAAGAGCTGTTCTGAGGGAATGGCGAAGGATGTGAACTTTTTAATTGTATCGAATCGGATACAATTTGCAGGAAAAAGATATGTCAAAGAGCGAAGAAAAATCATTGCATGCTTAAGAAGATTATACGTCTTTTCTTCGAAGTAACTTAATAACCAATTGCAACGACCACGACGCACATCAACAATGTAATAAACTGCAAATATCATTAATGATAATAGAATACCAATGTTTACATCTTTTACCATATACCTACCTACTAAAAAGTAGCATAAAAAAATAGGAATGATTTTTATTGTGCACAAACTTTCTAATGAAAATAAATATGGTAATTAAAGAAATGGAAAAATAAGTCGGAACTTAATAATATAACTTAATACTTTGATCATATGTAACTTCGGTCAAAAGTTTTTCGACCAAATGAAACAGCGGAGTGACAAAAAAGTCGTATTCTAAATAAGTCAATTGATAAAGTGGCAAATGTGAGTTCGACGCAGTACAAAAAGATAATGATAATTCAATAGTTAAAAAAATTTAAGCGAAATGAAATTCGGTCTAATATTTACTTATGATAGGTAACTGATTTTAAGAGATATTATAATAAATAATCGCAGTGACGATTATTGTTGGCGTAGGCATTCGTAGCATTTCGTAGCAAGTATAGTAGCTCGTAGCGTAGCGTAGCTATAACATAGGATGACTTAAGCCTTTGTCAAACCGACAGGCGTGGCGAATGCGAAGCAAGGCGTTTTTATTTGTAATGTATGGAATTGTTTAAATCCAGTCACATAGAAAAGCGAAAGCGATCCGATAGCGTGACCGAACTATCGGACTGACATCTCGTATCGTTTCGTTATCGCTTCGAACTCGCCTGTCTGTTTGACAAAGGCTTTAGTGATGTAGAGCTACGAGTACATTCTACATGTTGATGTACTTCACCGAATTACAAACATGTGGGTGAAAACTTCTTGCCCCAATAATGTTGATAGAGCTGCGAGTTAATTGTTAATGTGCAGTTGAACGAGCAAACTACGACATTGAATATGGTTTCCAATTCTCGTGCTATATTTCAAACAAATATTTTATTATTAACTTTATTCTGATTGATGGCACACTCGCACCCATTCTGTATCTTCATTAGTGTAGGTATTTTAGTTTTACACACACCAGGCAGTAGTTTTATATTGATATTTCACTAAATGTATTTCTTCAACTGAAATAAAACCTCGATCCCATTCTGCAACTATAGAATATTCCAGTAAAATGTGGACCAGTGCAGCTGTAAAATGTTATGTGCGCACAAATTGTCCATTTCGTCCTCTAACGCTCCGCACAGATAAATGGAACGATTGAATAAATTCAAACGACGATTTATACTGTTAGCTTCGGAATATTTGGACTATGAGTAAATAAAATGACTTGTACCTTTTCTTTGTTTTCAAAAAAGTATTTGGAAAAAAAACATAACGAGACCAAAAAAAAGAAGGTCTTGTTCAGGTCAGTCAATAAAATGCAATTTAATATAATTTTACTAACTCCTGAAAAAAAAAATTCATAAAATACCAAGTTACGCAGGCACAGCGAATGTACGAATTTTCCTATTTACATAAAACTGTTTTATCTAACACTGTGCTTAAAATAAAACGCCTCGTGTGAGCAGTAAAAGGTCATTCTCGGATTAACCGGGCAATCTTTTTTCCAAAAACTTAATCCGACAAGGGGTCACAAAATGTATGACACAACAACATGAAAAAAATATTATTTTAAGGTTCATTCTTTTTATCGACGAAAGTTACAACAGAGAGCGTGAAATAAGGCTTGAATACAGTTGTATAAAACTACAATATACAATAATAAGACTCAGTTGCTAATAATAATATCAAATTTTTAATTTATTTATTTTAAATTACGGAAACATTAAATTCATGAAGCATTACAAATTTTTACTCATACAACTCACTGGACACCTTTGCATTGTTTTAATAAGTCACAGTCGAATATAAATCACTTTCTGATGAAACATTTGATAGAAAATCAGTTTATTTATTTTATTTATTTATTTTTAATTTAATTTTTGTTTTGATTATTATTATTTTTTTGTAACTATTCGCGACACAAGGAATTTCTCCTGTGTCGTGGTTGCGTTTACAAACACAGAAAAGCACATGCACAAACACCCGGACTCGGAATAATTAATTGTAGGTCATATACATATATTTGTTCCGTGCGGGGATCGAAAAATCCATATTATTAGTGAGCAACTCAACGTGCACTGTTTTCAATGTCAAAGAAAGGGTTGGGGTAGTTTGGTGTTGTGATCGTGCCCACGGGAGCCTTCAAGTGTCCGCGGCAGGTCTGTGGTCCCTGGTGCTCGCTGTGACGCTGCTGCGCGTGCGTGTGCGATGCGGCCACGCATAGAAGAGTGATACCAAGCGTGACCAGCCTGGAACAATATAAACAATACTTATTATTGCATTTTAATTTTTTATACGTACCTATTTACGTATGCGTCGCGAATGTTACAGATTTTGATGAGGAGAGAAAAGAGTCCCACATAGCTGGGAGTCTACTTTCTAAGTCAACGGTTATTTAAGTAAAGCCACCACCGACCCACCGTACCCTAAGAAACGAAACTAAGCGTTAAGTGAGATAAGAATGTCGCGAAACTGTCCCATCAAGTAGCTGTGACCCTGAAACGTAAAGGGCTATTGAAGGATCACCGTGGATTTTAGTCAGTACAAGTCTGACAGTCCCTCCCGTCCCGCTCCGGGCGGGAGGACTCATTTGATGATTTTACCACGATTAAAAAAAAACGGATGCGGATGTACGAACGTAACTAACGTCAAAATCAAACTTGCGGACGGATAATACCGCCGCGACACGTAAAAAAATGTAGTACCGCTAATATTCCGCTGGTCTCGTGGCGCGGTCTCCGAGGAGCTCTCTGTGAAATTGTAATATCATTAATTCTTAATTCAGGCTCAATGTTACGGGGCCTAGAAAACATCTGTTACTAAGCCCGAAACTACGGGTTTCGTGCTTAGAGATTAGACACCCATTCTATAGCTTAGGCTCACGTCAACTCATCTTTTAAACATAAAGACCACCAAAATTTTCTTATCAAATTAATTTGGGAACGCGACGAAGTTCTGCTCCACGGAGCGATATTAGATTGTCTAAAAACGTAACAGCGCAAGTTTTATATGAGTTTTTCCTTACCTTTATAACTTTATTATTCCTTGGACAATATTTTGTTAGAAGCTTGCTCTAAGAGTGGTGCTTGCTCTGAGAGTGGTTCTCTTTTAAAATATTGCGCTTTACTGCTGTTTTATAAGGATTTTGTGTGTTACTAATTGTATCTTTTCAATGGCATTTGGTTGGTATTTTTAATTATTTCAGTATTCCATTTCAAACTTTATGTTATAAAGTAGATTACTGAAATCTACGGAACTGTGTGTTTGATTTTACACCGAATTGTGACCGTAACGTTACGTTGAAAGATGTTCAGTCTGTTGTTACTGAATTTTCAAGTTTAACAATCAATTAATAATAAGTTTTGTGGACGGAGCGGGTTTTCGCACCAACCGACCTGTGAAATTCGGCATTCCATAAATTTGGAATATTTTAATATTATAGTAAAATTAAAAACGTATGTATTATCAAGGCTCTCTTCTGTTTATTTAGTTTCATACTACAAGAGAGCATCGCTCTACTTCATGGAATCTCTTCTCACACACACGTCACGAACACTCGCGATACATAAACATGAACGGATGATGTCTGCACAAATATAAAACAAACTACAGAATACATGACATACATACAGCCAAAGACTGAAAATAACAAACGGTGAACAGAATGACAATCTGTGTACATATGTTCGGAATCACGTACAAAATAGGAATTGGTAAAATACGATTGTTGATTTTTAAATAGAAAAGCACAAACTCACGAACAAAGTTTTGTAATGATGTAAGATAAAGTAAATCTAAATACATTTCAACAGATATCAAATATTGAAGAAAATATACTCGCTGTTCTCTGTGTCTTGAAAATAAATGATAAGATGAAGGAATTGCGCGTTTATGACATTGTTTTCGTATCACTCGTTGTTATTCTACGTAAGGTTATGTCGTGTCATTTGGTGATCGCGAGAACATCCAACTTTGGCAAAGAAAAGTAACAATTTTGTTTGCACAGTCGGTAATGAATCTTTTGTAATATTTAATAACCTTAATGGTCAGTTTAGGATCATTTCGGATCAGGCAGCCTCATAAATCATCTGTCTGTCGGCACTCCGGGATTCAATTCACGTATCAGTATTTAATTCTACATCAAGTTCTTCTTACTTTTCCTCTGACTTGTGTTTTTTGCACTGGTTTATTGTTTCCTGTTACTTCGTACGTACAAACAAAATGGTAGAAGAGATACATGCATTTTTCACATCGTAGGAAATTGACTTTTTAACATATTTTTAGCGCCTGGCGAGGCTAAATGATCTGGCTTATTAATTTTTCCTCTCTTTAAATATTCAATTTTCTCAAGCACTTTTTTGGGACCAAATAATCGCATCTTTAAATATGTCGAGCTTCGTTCAAAACCACTTTTGCTCAGCCAGGTCACTATTTCTGTGTTTAGGGATAATTGAAGAAGTATAGAGCAAGGTTGTTTCAGCGTACCTCAAACACTTTTCTAAAATTTGAAGTGGCTCTTCAAGTAAAAGGTTATCGCTAAACGGAGGTTATAGAATGCTAAGGGACTGCTGATGTTGCAAATTAATATGTGTAGAGAGTTGCTGCACCCACTGCATATGTCACCATGTAAGCGTGGCGCGCGGCTGTGAAGCTCACACTTTTTTTTTTTAAACGTTGCCCCACACTATGAATTTCTCCTGTTTCGTGGGTGCGTTTATATATAAACTCACATACACAAACACCCAAACCCGGAATAACTATTTGCAGATTATACAAATATTTGTTCCGTGCGGGGATCGAACCCGCGACACGTTACGCAGCAGTCGATCGCTCAGTCACTGCGCGAACCGTGCCGTCAACACTTTAATCGGCGTGTTTTATTTTTTTATCGTGGTAAAATCATCAAATGAGTCCTCCCACCCAGGGCAGAGCGGGAGGGACTGTCAGACTCGTACTGACTAAAATCCACGGTGGCCTTCAATAGCCCTGTACGTTCCGGGGTCACGGTAATTCGTACAGTACCGCGACCCCGGCAGGCAATCGGCGTGGTTAGTAATTCTTTTTTTTAAGTAAATATCTGCTTTGACCGTAACTTTATGAACAAAAACAATAAAAATCATGGTGGAAATACGCGAACGCTTTATGTTGTTGACGTGAAAATGTGGAGCAAAGAACGAGGAATTTTATAAAAACAGCAAACTATGACAGTTTGCTGTTTTTACAAAATTCCTCGTTCTCGTAATATTTTCATTAAATATTTTTGTCATATCATTTGTTCGAGAAGCGTGCTATAGTCATCATTAAGGAGGCTCTCAATATTTTAGAGACCAGTTTATACCGCACTAATAACGTTCAAACCACCGCAGATTTTGAAGAAGATTCTCATAAATCATGTGCAAATTGAACATGTCCCTGGTGTGATAAATGTATCACACAACTGCTATGACTCGCGTTCGTACAGATCTTAGTTAATAGGTTTTCACTTTTTAATTTAGACTATCAGACGCAGTCCATATTCAGGCCTTTCCACTGAAGTAATGGCTAAGAATCATCATAATCAGGGTCCGGGAAATTACCGCATATTTTTTACAAGAAATAAAAGTAAAGTGTTCATAAAAGGGACTAATATCTAATTACAAAGACAACACTTTACTACAACACACGTTACACAAAATATTTAATTAAAAAGACTCAAATCTAGAGCCCGACTTCGTCAAAGATTCATGAATCTTTAAAGCCTTTGTCAAACAGACAGGGGAACCGGACCGAGTCCGAAGCGATAACGAACCGATACGAGACGTCAAACTGGGTGCAGCGAACTGAGGCGTGGCAGTTGTATTAGCTGGCTTTTTATGAACGACGTCAAACAGAGCAAATACGCCTTTGCCACGTCTTTGCATCGGTTCGGTCACGCTATCGGATCGCTTCCGCTTTCTATGTGACTGGATTCAAATAATTCCATACATTACAAATAGAAACGCCTCGCTTTGCATTCACCACGCCTGTCTGTTTGACAAAGGCTTAAAAGTATTTTGGTTTAGATTTTTAGGTTTTCAGTCAAAAGAGACCTTTCAACTGTTTCACCAAGTTTCAATAAGATAATTCTAGCCACAAAAAAGGATACAAAACTGAGGCCAATCCGATAAGTCGTGACAACATGTTTTATGTGCCCAGAAAATATGATACATCTTGTTTGTAACATGTGGAGGCTGCTAGCCATTGTCACAAATAATAATAATTCTTCTTCGCATGATGTCGAACTACTCGTACTAATCTGATATAAAAGACATTTTGAGACATGTTTGTATACAGAAGGCAAGGAAAATCTACAAAGTTTTGTATGAGATGAACTTTTGAGACGTGATCAGCTCACACGTAATGTTTCAATAGGATTATATCTTGGTATTGCTATTTGTTTCAAATATCGAATATTTTATGAATGGAGCCTCAATTAAAGCGAGAAAGTGCGTGTTTATTTCTAAAAGACTTGTTAGATTAAATTAGTTTGTGAACTTCTACGTAAAGCTGGTATAATTGTGTATAGCTAACTAATATTCACTGAAAACAATTCTAATTTAATTTATTCATTTAGTTCACTAGATAATGAATATTAATTATTCTACAGGTTGAATGAAGGACTTAGTATTAAACAGCCTTCGTAATTATTAAAATACTAACGTTATTCAAAGAATAAAATATCAACTATCTACTGATGAGTAAAGACATTACGTTTAATGTGTTAACATGTTGATTAGCAGTTTCAGTAAAGAGAGCCGTTCGTAAGAGAAAAGGCATTCAAGTATGGTAGACGAAAAAGTATAACTATATACATAGACGGAATTTATTATACTATAAAAAAAACTTGGGTAGAAATAAAGTAGTCATATTAAAAATCTATTCGCGATGATATTTGGTTATCAATTACATCTTAATGTTTGCCTGTCACTACGACTTATCTGTATAGCCTCTTTAATTATATTGTGATCAATAGACGATTTGATTAGCTCAGTGACGTCACTGAGGCACGGATATGTGGCTTGATCAGCAGAGTTCCGGAAACTGAGAAAAATGAAGAATGACGAGGAAAAAAGTTCTAATTAATAATAAAGACAGGGTGCTGCATCAGCGTGTTATTTCTTTTTTTAAGTAGAATATCAAGAACTCACGTTGTGTTGATTAAAAAAACATTACATTACACCCCTTACAGTCATGGTAAACCGACACACTACAATTCTTTGAATAATAAAATAGAACATTTTTTTTCATGAACATTTCTCCAACAGTATTCTGCAGCACGACGGTTTCACAAAGAATAAATAAATAGGAATCTTTGCAATAACACAAAATGAATATCACCGTTTTGATTTACACTTAGCGCAACTAATTAGTGCAAGACTGTAGCAAATTAAAACTTTAAACAATAGATTTGACGTAAAATAAAATGGTAAAATGTTTTACCACGTCAAAATCGATGTTCTATGTCATTCCAGTTCCATTGTCGGTAGAGCAAAAGGGCCTCCTTTTAATAAAACTGCCAGTTAATCTACAAGAATATTGAATATTCGTGCCAGTATAGTCATTTTGTTCAAAGCTTTTAACTGTTTTCCTATGTACAAAGCTATGCCTTCACTTGCTGGTCGTGCATTTCCACTCTAGACCTCAGTAAAAATTTTTGAATAACGGTTTTATTCAAGAATCTTAAATATTACAGATGTATATGTATACTTGTATAAAATTCAGATGCTACCTTTCTTTTGCAGATATAAATTGCTGGCTTTGTGAATACGAACAAGGCATAAAATATGTTCATATGGAACAGAGAAAATAAAATAATGATACGGGCGTGGCCAGAGCTCGTGCATAATTTATGGTATACTGAGATTTTCTAAATTCTTTTCGTTATTTTTCCTTTTCTTGACAACACGTTTGTAATGTTGTTATTGTGAAGTTATTTTCGTATTGAAATAGAAAGATCCAACTCGTTTTGAACAGTAAAGGCAACATTATTTACATTAAGTATCAGATTTTGGTGGAGAGCAACGTTTCATAAGTTTTAGCCAAGTCCATATACAAATTCAGAGTCCAATAAAACTGCGTCATAATAACATTCCGAACCTCATATTTTATCAAAGGAAGAATATGATGGAATAATTAATTACAATGAGAAATTTTAATTACAGCTGGCTGAAAAATATAGTTTTACCAATAATTTTCCGATTACCAAGAAATTACCTATTACAAAATAAATATTAGTTAAGATATTCCACTCAGAGGCACACACACCCTGTGCCACCGTCTTCTTAAAGATAAGTTATTTTACACTTTTTTGAGCTAATTTTTGAAGGCGGTTAGTTTTTTTTTCATGTTTTTTATTTCATAATAATAATGTGATTTAAGAGCATTATTGAATTAACTTCATCCGTATTACCTGTCCAACACCAATTTGAATACACACCTGAAACAAAATCAAACATTACGTCAGTCATGAGAAGAAAAACTAAAACTTAAATAATGCAATCGAACGAGGAAAATTATAGTTTTTACGAGATATACAAATAAATAACACAAACCTATTTATAAAATTTCCCGGTCAAAAACTTTAACACCACACAATCAATTCCCAACGCTATTAAAAGATCTTGTCAAAAGGAAAGATGTGAAGATTATTCTGTTAAAAGATTTAACTCTCGCGGCGTACAGTCGTAACCACTTGAGTTGTCTTACTTCAAAGCAGTACTTGAGCCACAGTTTGTGACGTCACAGTTCTGCGTCATCGTTTTCCGCGCTCTTTCGCTTTGTCCCAAGACCGGGCAAAGCGGCTTTTGATATGCTAATCTTGCTCCACAGAGATTTTAGTTTCAGAGTAATCGCAGATTCATTTTAAAGAACTGTTTATGGTCGTTATAATATCTGGTACACCAGATAATAACAATGGGAATTACTAAAATTCAATGGAAGGTGTGAAGGATCGTTATCTAAGGTCAAAACTTGTGCTAAACTTCAGTAATTTATGTTGATCAACAGTTCCGGTACCCACGAGACTACACCTGAAATTTCAATTAAGTTTGAAATTGAGGTACGATCAGTACCTACCCTATTACTACAGCTAAATTTAATGGTTTTCGTCTGATTTGACTTTATCAAACCTTTGTAATTGAATTGTATTTGGTATGAGGTTATAAATTAAGAACCTTATTATTAAAAAGCCATAAATTATTAAAAAGAACATCGTTCGTCACAGAAAAAAAAACTAATTAGTCCGTCATTAAGTCAGTTGTGTGTCAGTCATAAGTTGTAACATTCTTTTGTTTTTATTTGTGTTTTAATAAAACGATGCCCCACTAGGAATTTCTCCTGTGTCATGGATGCGTTTCCAAACATAGAAACACACATAAACAAAGTATAAAATCTGAGCAGACATATAATATCTATGTATATTAAAATATTTGTCTGTAGACTCAACAATATGTTATAATTGTGCAGTTAATTACTGGCAACACTCGACGATAACGTCACACGTGAAGGTGACGTGCAAGAATCCAATTAAATACAGACAATGTGCTGTAATCTCATCGGGGGAACGCAGAATTACACGTTTTTCGATATAGCACTGTGCTTCTTGGTGTCTCACTTCATCCTAATCCTAGAATAATCCATACCTTTAGCAAATTATGTAAGAAAAGTAATAGAAAAATGTGTTAAAATAACGAAGCTATGACAGAATGTTAACTTCTTGTAGAAGTTTTTTATTTACGTGGATACACAATCAAAGACTTGAACTCGTACACCAGATATTATATTGTAAATAAAGTTACAGAATAAAAAAAAGTACATGAACGACACATTGACGAATGTGAAAAGTCATTCTAGATTCAAAATCAATTACTCCAGAATAGAACCAGAACCATAAATCAAACTGTGACTGTATTAAAAAAGGTCAACATTCAACACTTCCCCTCAATCACTGTTTGAACTCAGACATCACCGCTGGCTCAGTTGGCTTAAGAAAAACCTAAGCCCAAGTTCACAACACAGAACTTATGTTTAGGAGCACACAAAGATTTAGTTAGTACATCAGCCACCATTTCCTGAGTAGATAAATAATTCAACTTGATTACATGATTATTCACAGCCTCCCTAACATAGTGGTACCTGATATCTATGTGCTTAGTCCTCCTATGAAACACTGGATTGACACTAAGTTTCTGAGCAGACTGATTGTCATTAAACAAATCGACGACTAATCCAGAACTACCAGTCAATTCAGTAACCAAGTCCCTAATACAACGTGCCTCCTTAGCAGCCTCACTAAGAGCAACGTACTCAGCCTCAGTACTTGATAAACTAACACATGTTTGTTTTCTGCATTCCCAGGAAATGGTGTTTCCCCCATACTTAAAAACAAACCCCGAAAATGATTTTCGGTCGCGTACGTCACCGCCCCAGTCCGCATCTACAAACCCCTCAACTTTAACATGACCCGACCTACTAAACACAAGACTACCGTTTTGAGTTCCTTTAAGATACCTCAATACACGTTTCGCAGTCCTCCAGTGTTCCATAGTATGACACGTATTAAACTGGCTTAAGTACGAAACTGCATACGTAATGTCTGGCCGTGTAAAAACACTTAGGTACATAAGAGAACCAATCAATTCCCTATACGGAACATTACCTTCATCTAACACACACGTATCAGTAAACTTAATGTTTGGGTCCAAAGGAGTCTGGACTGGTTTGCATTCCGACATACCGAAACTGTCGAGCAAGCGCTCAATATACCTCGCCTGACAAAGCTTAAGAGTTTTGTTCGTCCTGTCACGCTCTAATGTGACCCCGAGAACATGCCGCACCGCACCTAAGTCCTTAATCTTAAATGGTTTACGTAAACTCTCTTTCAGCTCTTCAGCCATGCGTGCATCATTGTAACACACAATGAAATCGTCGACGTACAAGGCAATGTAAACAACTGACTTACCATTTCTTTTGTAGAAGATACATTGTTCAAGTTGGCATTGAACAAAACCTGTCAGCAGAAGCACATCCTTCACCCTCTGATACCAAGCTCGTGAAGCTTGTTTTAGTCCATAGACTGCTTTTTTTAATCTGTAGACTTTATTTTCTCCACCAGGTGAAATGAACCCCTCCGGTTGAAACATAAAAATTTCCTCATCTAAATTACCATTTAGGAACGCCGTCTGTACGTCCAGATGGTCTATATCAAGATCCATGACTACGGCTATCGCCAACAACAGTCGCAACGAACTGTACCGTACTACCGGTGAAAACGTCTCAAAATAATCTTCACCATACTTTTGGGTAAAACCCTTGGCTACTAACCTAGCCTTATACCGGGCTATCTTCCCCTCGGCGTCACACTTAATTTTGAAGTTCCATTTGTTCCGAACCACATTTTTGCCCTTAGGACGATCCACCAACTCCCAAGCCTCATGCTGATTGAACGAATCAATCTCCATCTGCATAGCTTGCTGCCACAAGTCGCTCTGCCCTGAACCTAGAGCTTCCTTAACAGTGCGCGGTTCAGCTGGGATCGCATCATGTGCGTACAAACCCTTAGGTTGTCTAGATCTAAGATTGTACCTCGGTTCCGGAGGTTCTACCACCTCCTCAACGCTATCTTCAAAAACCAAAGTGTCGTCGCCGCCATCATCACCGCTCGCTGACACAACCGGTTCAACATTCCTCGTTACCGGCTCTTCAGTGACAGATTCCTGAGCTGCATCACCAACCACCTCACTCTCAGGCACGCTTGACTTCCACTCACTGTTGGAATCGTCAACTTCTTCCCCTGAAAGAAATATTTCTATAGTGGGTGATCCGTGTCCAGTTCCTAGCTCTTTGGCTGGAAACACACTTTCATTAAATTTGACATCACGACTTCTTATAATATTATGTGTCTCAGAGTCATACAACCTGTAAGATCTCCCATTATCTTCATAACCGACAAAAATATATTTCTTACTCTTAGGTTGCAACTTATTTCGCTTAACGTCATGGATATGTACAAAGGCCTCGCAACCGAAAATCCGTAAGTGGTCATATTTTACCCTATTACCCGACCAAACCTCTTCGGGCGTTTTCCCACCTAATCTACTAGATGGAGACCGATTAATAAGGTACCCGGCAGTGTTAGCCGCCTCAGCCCACATCTTGTGATCCAAACCCGCGTGATACAACATACAACGTACCCGTTCCAAAAGAGTTCTGTTCAACCTCTCCGCCGCACCATTCATTTGGGGCGAATACGGAACAGTGACCTGATGCACAATACCCTTTAGTCTGAAGAATGAGCTTAGCTCTTTATTTACATACTCCGTACCGTTATCACTGCGTATTGCCTTTACCTTGGATTCACATTGTTTTTCAACGAGCCTAACAAAGTCCATGGTGACGCTAGCTACTTCGCTCTTATTTTTCAAGAAGTACAAGAATACTTTCCGCGAGTGATCATCTAGAAAAGTTAAAATGTACCGCTTACCTGAGTGGGACGCAACAGGAATGGAACACAAGTCTGTATGCACCAGATCTAACCGCTTTGCCGCTACGTCACGACTAGATTTCTTGAACGGAAATCTTATTTGTTTTCCAAGAATACAAACATCGCAATTATTTGTAATTTCTGCATTCTGAAAATCAATAACGTGTGACAGTGACTTTAAGCTGTCATAACTCAAATGACCCAACCTATGGTGCCAAGACTCCTTTGAAACCTCTTTATTTACACTACTTAAAGCTACCGCGTTAGTATGCAGTTTGTATACCCCGCCAACAGACCTAACACTAGCTATACAAGATTTATTTCTAAAAATCTTACAAGTAGACTCAATAAACTCCACTCTAAGCCCTTTAACTGCTAAACTATTTACAGACAGTAAATTAACACTCATTCCCGGAATGTACATCACTTCTTTAAGAGTCAAATCATAATCTCCGAGTTTCAAACACACATTACCGATACCAACACATTTCAAAGTCTGTCCGCTTGCCACGTTCACCTCTACACTTCTTGTAGAAAAATCGTATATCCAGTCTCGCCGTCCCGTCATGTGACTCGACGCACCCGAGTCTACGTACCACGTGTCAGCCAAGAACCGAGTCGCAACCATCGCAACCTTTTTCTGGGTACACTCCTTCTTAACATGACCAGACTTTCCGCAGTTCCAACACCTCGGCTTCTTCTCTTGGCGCCTCTTACCAGACCTTTTCTCTGACTTATCAGCAATCAGGCAATCTCCACCTTTGCAATTATCAGACCACTTCGTATTCTGTAGCAGTTTAGCCTTCACGAAGTCACTGGTTAGGTCGCTCACACTACTCTCCAAGGCCATGATCATTGGATCAAACTTAGGAGGTAATCCCTGAAGAATAATCGCCGCCAGGAACTCATCGTCAATCGGTTTATTTACAGCCGCCAACTGTTGCGACAACGACAAACATTCGCCAACATATTTGTCCATATTACCACCGAAGTCGTCTAACTTTACCGAGCACAGCATCCGCAACAGTTTTAATCTCCTGCCTATGCCCTTATCGTCATACGCCTTCTCCAGGCTCAACCAGGCATCCTTACTTGTCTTCGCAGTCATCACGTGGGACACGCATGAAGCGTCCACTGACAGGCAGATCTTAGCCAACGCCCTTTCATTCTTACGCCGTTTCAGCTCCGGATTGGACTTATCGCCTTCCGGATACCCGTCGATAGAACACCAAAGGTCGTCATGAATAAGCAGGTTTCTCATATTAAACTTCCAGAGGAGGTAATTGTCTCGCCCTTTCAGTTTCTCAATACAAAGCCCACTTACGCTTCCGCCTCCTGCAGACATAGTTGTCAGGTCTTGTTCGCTCATCATATCTTAGTAAAATTCCACTTCTTTGCGCACTCTGGGCCCATAACCCTGTTAACTTCTTGTAGAAGTTTTTTATTTACGTGGATACACAATCAAAGACTTGAACTCGTACACCAGATATTATATTGTAAATAAAGTTACAGAATAAAAAAAAGTACATGAACGACACATTGACGAATGTGAAAAGTCATTCTAGATTCAAAATCAATTACTCCAGAATAGAACCAGAACCATAAATCAAACTGTGACTGTATTAAAAAAGGTCAACATTCAACACAGAACAAAGTGCCCTATTATTGCACACTCGTACATTCTGAATCACTTAGCATTACATTTATTACGGAAAGATTACCTAATACCCACAAATAAACATGTATTTACATCCAGTTTAGAAGAAACGCATTACCATAAGTATTGAAAAGCCCAAAAAGTAATATATAGTTTGAATATCGTATATCAAACGAACGAGATCGTTGTAACAATTTATTGCTTCATTCGCTGTATTATTTCAGTAATATCAGTAAAAAACTGTAGTTAGCTAACAGATTTAGTTGTATGTGCACTAGATCTAGATCATGACTGTATGAATTTAATAACAACCTTTCTGGTGTAATTTTTCTAGAAGTGAAAGTTTTCTAGTAATTGCATCGCATCACTCCGTTAGCAAATACGTGCGACTTGAATCGGCGATCGATTCGACTGCACTAGTCGCATCGCGTCATGAGTAAGGTCCCTAATAGTCACGCTGTGAACAATCCATGTTACATTTGAAGGTATGTTAGAGACTTTTACATAAAGCCATGTTATAATGGTGTTTGGCATGTGTTTGTAAGTTTCGATCAATTCCGGTTTGGGTTTAATGTTACGTATCACGAAGTTAGTTAAAGCTCCTTGTAGTAGTGAAATGTTTGTTATGTTATTGTATTTAAATTCATAGTACACTAATGGTTTTGGAAGAATCCCTTAACTAACCACGGGTAGCGGGTACGCATGTAACCCAAATTGTTGTTTGTTTAGGGCACTAAACTATAAAAGCAATTAAAATATTCACCACTAATTACTAAAGTTTGAAATAGCCGTAAACATTTGGATTACACACTACACGTTTATTGACCATACAAATATAGGTTTAATTTTCTATTCGACACAGTCTGTTTTAATTTTAAACCGTGTTACAGAAAATGTGAAATTCAAAAAGAATATTGTTAAGTACGATAATATAGTAATAAATACTATACCCATGATTTTACCACGTAAAAAAAAGAGAAAAATCAAAATAGCTGTTTTAAAATATTGTATTCCAGCTATTTTGCCAAAAAGGGCCAGTTTGAAAGCATCTTTCAAGTAACGATAAGTATCTGAATAACATTAAATATTATGCAGACCTTTGTCCCGGAAAGCTATTAAGGAAAATGGATTGAGATCATAGTGCATAGATAAGCCTGTGTGTTTGATCAACATTGACACTGCTCCTTGCCGCACTAAATTGATTATTTATGATTTTTTTGTCTGTATTTAAAGAAAAAGCAAATCTTTTCGCTCATTTATAAATTGTATAAATCTAATAAATTTAATTTATTTTATCATTGCTAATTAACTGTATTTTTTATAGACAATCTAACGTTATAGCAAGAAAAAAACTATGTTGGAACCTAACTCGAAAGCAAAACTCTCAAACATGGTTCATAGAAATAATCTTATCTAACACATAGAATTTAATGATTTTACGATCGTGTGGATTGCGTTGGTACAAAATGTTGACTCTAAAAAAATATGATTCAATTTTAATTCGAGGACCAACATAAAACGAGTTCGTAATTGACCCTTGAATACAAAACTGGTATCCGGGGCACAGGATTGCCCTCAAATTGCTGGCCTGCCTGGATTAATCAATACCTAAAATACTTAGATTCTACTCACATTTTTAACTATAAGTAATGCAGTTATTCACAAGAATATTGTACCAACTACCTCGTTATCTTCTGATAAACGTAAGAGATTATTAAAGGAGACAAGCAACTGCACGGAAGATTATGACAGCCACTGAAATACGAAATGAGTTGGAAAATAACGAAGTTTTACGGCTTTGCTGAAATGAAAACCTTGTTGGAGAAATACTTACCCAAATGAAGTGCAAAAATAACAGCAAAAATGTTAGCCAAAAGTATTAGCTCTTCCTCTTCAAGGCCAGATAGTAATCCCTTTTTTTCCTGTTTGGTTTATATAATTTGCTCAAAAAAATTGGTGTTCCAGATCTTCAAATTTATTCTCTTAGAGAGCACCGCCGTGTCCTCACGACGGCGATAGGCGGAGACCTCTCGCGCTCGGCATTGGTCGAGGCCATGCTGCGGGGCGAGACGGAGTGAGAAGCGGTCGCCTCCTTCTGCGAAGCAGTCATGCTCGTGAAGGAGGAGGCGGGCCGCCTGAGGGAGAGGACAGCGTCCTCCCTCCACCCCAGCCGCAGTAGTAGACGCCCACGGCGTCGGACGTCGCAAGACGATCTCCGGCCACCGTAGGCGCGGGCATGCGGGCAGCGAGTAATGGGCGACTCGCTGTCCGACCATGGACCATGCCCGGGTCGACGGCGTGTTGTGTTCCACGCGCGCCTCAAAGAGTGTCAGCATAGTGACAGGGCCTGTAGAGGGCCAAAGCCTGCTGGGGTCGCGGGACCAAGGGATTACCGTGACCCCGGTACGAAAAGGGCTAGTGAAGGACACCGTGGATTTTAGTCAGTACAAGTCTGACAGTAACTTTCTCAAACTCTAAACTATCTGCGTACCAAATTTCATTTAAATCAGTTTATTAATTTTACCAGGAAAGCGAGTCAGACAGACAGAGTTACATTTGTATCTTCTATCTATACTATAATAAATCTGTAGAAACCCAATTCTGTACATTGAAAATATTGAAAAAATAAATAGCGGGGGGTGTTGCTGGATCGATACCAAACCCAAATATATGATTAAAAAAATTTTTGTATGTCTGTCTGTCTGTCTGTTTGTGCAGGCATCACGTGAAAACTAACGGTTCGATTTCGATGAAACTTGGTATAATTATTCCTTATTATCCTGGGCATAACATAGGATACTTTTTATCCTGGAAAAATACGTAGAAAAAAAATCTTATTTTTCAGTTTTATTCATAGACGTTGTTCTGTAGAACCGCGAACACACGTTGCATTACCCGCAGTGGATTCAGCGCCGTAATATTTATAAGATGTCATTGTCAGAGTTACTCAAAATGGGGAAATAAACCATCCACGCGAAGACCGACATCCGCGCGGACGGAGTCGCGGGCGGAAGCTAGTTTATAATATAAGTGTGGATTTATATGGAGTAAGGCTTTTACATAAAGTTAAAAGAAAGTGGCCGAGTATAATTTCCAGTCCTTTATTAATGACGGAATATATTGTTAAATATATGTCACTCGACAGTTTTTTGCAGCCTTGGCAGGATAAATCTATACTTATATTATTTCTAATGTGGTTGGTTAAATTTTTGTGGTTGGTTATGATATTGGCATTTGTTTAAATAAACCCCTTTAGTTAAAAGTCGTTTAATCCGACAACGAATTAAACATGCCATTTCAAAATTAACTACCAAGATAAACTGCGTCGTTAAGGGAATTTCCTGCTCAAAATGAATACCTTGAACGTAATATAACTTAATATACGATGTTATGATTTGGGTCTCGTAAAAAGGAATTGAAGTCTGTGAACACAGTCGGCAGAGGCACATAAAATAGACGATTAAATATGTTGACTGGTAGGTAGTAAGTAAACAAACTAATGTTACTACAATATAATTCAGAAAGGAAATCGGATTCTTGTCTATTAATTTGCCAAATTGCCATTTTCACTAAATAATGAAGTAGTAGTATAGCGGGTCACTGTCGAGCAGTCGAGCAGTCAAGAGTCTCCAGTCTATGATTAATAGTGCGTCAGCAACCATTAAACAAAAAGAAAGCTCTTTTAGGTTTGCTTCGCTAAAACGAATGATGATTTGTACCCGTCGCTGGCAGGACTTGACTTTTTTACTCATTTCAATATATTCCCTCGCTGGAATTTCAACAAAAAAAGAGAAAGAAAAAATTGGTAAATCAATATCAAGCAGGAACTTAAAAAAAATCAATCTAACTTTACAAAAACCTGTCGGAAAGAAGTAAGAACTTAACTTCATTGATTAATTAAATTAGGTAGGTGCCACATAGTCAACCTGCCAATTATTTTTAACTACGCGGCAGACTAACATAAATTGACATGAGTACACAATTAAGCCTTTATCAAACAGACAGGCGTGACGAATGCGAAGCATGACGTTTTTATTTGTAATGTATGGAATTATTTGAATCCAGTCACATAGAAAAGCGAAAGCGATCCGATAACGTGACAGAACTATCGGACTGACGTCTCGCTTCGGTTCGGAATCGCTTCGGAAACGCTTCGCTTTCGCCTGTCTGTTTGACAAAGGCATTAACACTTCACATCTGAGTACACACACAAATGCTACGATGACTGTTCTAATTACGATTCCGTAGGGAACAACGGAATTGACGAATGTCAATAACAATTTCTTGTTATAAAGCTCTTGTGTCAGGAGTTATAAAAAACGAATTCACTACTTTTGCTCAATAAAAAATCTGCATAATGTTTGTGGTGTAGACTAATGGTCCTCTACTGGACCATTTCCTCCTAGTTAGCAATAATTTAGTGCAGTACCTACCTGCGATTAATTTGATTTGACTAATTTACAACTTTACGATCTGTTAAATAAAGCAGCAGCATTCAAAGTAACACTTGAGTTAGTTAGAAACTGTTCTAAGCAATTCCGAGAGCCTTGGAGTTCTTTAAAGTCTTCTTTCTACTGCGTGCATACTTTCAGTGGCTTTACAAAACTTCACAAAGCCTTTATAACTTTTAAAAATAAATTAAAAGAAGTGAGCTAGTTCCCTGGCAAATATGCACCAAATTAAAGCTTAGGTTTTAATATATCTTAAAGAAAAACTACGTTACAAAAGTTAACATACTGAAAAAAACGATTAATTTATAGAAAATTATGCAAAAACTTCAATATTTCAATTCACCAGTTGAATATTTAATACTAGATCCTCCCCGCGGTTTTACCCGCTGCTCAGCTCCTTTTGGTTGTAGCGTGGTGTTATCTATACATATAATAAATCTGTAGAAGGGTCAATTCTGTACATTGAAAATATTAAAAAAATAAATAGCGGGGGGTGTTGCTGGATCGATACCAAACCCAAATATGTGATTAAAAAAATTTTTGTCTGTCTGTCTGTCTGTATATGCAGGCATCACGTGAAAACTAACGGTTCGATTTCGATGAAACTTGGTATAATTATACCTTATTATCCTGGGCATAACATAGGATACTTTTTATCATGGAAAAATACGTAGAAAAAAAAAATCTCATTTTTCAGTTTTATTCATAGACGTTGTTCTGTAGAACCGCGAATCTCCTTAATTATTATAGGCTTAGCCGTATTTGGGTCCAATAGATATTTATAAGATGTCATTGTCAGAGTTACTCAAAATGGAGAAATAAACCATCCACGCGAAGACCGACATCCGCGCGGACGGAGTCGCGGGCGGAAGCTAGTATAGACTATAACCTTCCTCGATAAATGAGATTCTTTCAATTCAAACCAGTAGTTCCTGAGATTAGCGCGTTCACCCAAAGAAACTCTTCTGTTTTATAATATTAGTATAGATTAACCTTATTCCCGAAACCTTTTAGTTTGACATTTTAGCTGAGGCCACAGACTGGAACAATGCACGATGAGTAGGACATGTAGGTCACGAAAAATGGGAAAATATTTTATCTGGCAACTGAACAAATTCGAAACAGCTAACTGAAATAGTTTTACTGGAATTTTGAGGTAAACAAAATACGAGAAGTTTTTATAACCAAAGGAAATAAGGTGGAAAACAACATGGTATGTGAATAACATAGGGTGTACAATGTACATAAGGTGTCCATAGAGTCTAATTCCACATGGATTCGCACCTAGTACTGCACTAGCTATACTCTCCGATGTCCATTGAGGTCCAGTTTCAAAGTCCCAGCGACAGAGAAAGGGTTGGATGCTATTCGTTATTCCTTTGGTGTTTTACGAGCTTTGCAATAATCCTTTGGGTTTTCAACAAACAAATGATATGGAAAAACAATTTTCTGAACCGATAAGATACGTACTTACGTACTTAGGACTTTCTTTCAGGTTTTTCAGGTATGTAGCTAACGGATGTATTGGTAAGTATTGTAGATGCTTTACTCAGGAAGGGTACTTGAGAGGGTTAATGGCATCAATTGAAGCCAAAAGTACAAAGATCTTTACTGACGTAGAGATACTGAAGGAAATGGGTGGAAACTTGAAACCCGCGGGTACTCAAGGGTTTTAATTTTTCTGAATTGAATGTGGAAGTGTTTCGGGTACTTGTATTGAAATTCGTTGCATGAATAATTCATGCAAAAACTTCAATTGCATTATTTCTTAAAATATTTAAAAATGAATACACTCGCTGCACTCGTAGCTAAATACAAAAGTAAGTGAATTTGGCAGCAGTTCTCGTTGCTAAGTGCAAATGTGGGTCGCGGGACTATCGATTTACCGTGACCCCGGAATGTAAAGGACTATTGAAGGACAACGTGGATTTTACTCAGTACAAGTCTGAGAGTCCCTCCCGCTCTGCCCTAGGTGGGAGGACTCATTAGATGATTTTACCACCATAAAAAAAGTGCAAATGTGTGACACACATTAGATATACAATATACATTTACAATTCTTCAAAGGTTCGTTGTATTATGCTGTGCATGAAAATTAAAACTCTTTCATCTGTCTTAAACATTTAACTTTGTAGATGAAATGTATCAAATTCTTAAGCTGACATTAAAATAATGATGACGAATTGTATTTCTCCCGCGAGTTGAATGAGCCAAGTGTGTGTAAACATCTTCCTCTTCATTATTTTCTTTTGATTATGAGAGGAGATGTTGTGACATGTGCATTATATGTAAACAAACAAGTTTGCTAAATAACCAAAAAAATATTCAACAGAGTTAGTGGGACACGAAATAATATTGTAGTTCAGTCTCTCCCTTGATACTAGACATATCTCACATAGTGTTTCTGTTTATTATAAACTATACATGTCATTAATACATGTAATTAATACTTACTATTCGGTGGTGGTCTAAACTAAAGATATAATCTGTTACCCTCCACAGCTGTAAATTGTATCCTCAGTAGTATCAGTGAATTTGCGTATTAACTCCAATTCAATCCAAATCAATTCGAATTGATATTGTTCCCACAAATACTTTTGTATATAGGTAGTGAAATTCGATGTAAATTCTTGTTTCAATTAACCACTAGATCGATTTTAATAGCTACCGACCTACTGTCAAATACATCATGGGATGAAACAAGAACTTAAAATAAAACTGGATTAGTAATTTGAATACATTTTAGTAAATCAATTCTACGTTTCTTTTCCAAAAGTACACAAACAGTTGATTTCAAAAATCATTTTTTGTTTATACAAACAAGCAAAATATGAAAGAAATTCCTACAGTATGAATTCATCCCCACCGCTAGGATGGGTGCTGAAGCAATTACTTTTACATTTTGACACGAAACTCCATTAATTAGTAAATCCCCGTTAAATAGTACGACATGAACTCGACAATGTTAATTTCATTTGCTCATTAGTAGAAGACGATTCTCCAGACGATGTCGCGCTGAGGCATTTTTGGCAAAATTAAGGATAAAATACTGCGTAGAGGTGTTTTGTTAATTTTGTTTCAAGATATTTAAATGTCTAGAAGCTAAAATCACGCAAGGTCTTGGTTATGGATATCCGCAATATTAATTTTATAATAAAAAAAATCTATGAATTGTATTTGGATACCGTGGTTGTTCCAGTTTGTTTAACTTTTTTGCCCTTATTATACCATTTAAAAACATCGAAGTTGATTGAAAGTTGAATGTTCTCTAAGGGCGATTGTGCACTACAAGGAATTTTACTGTCCGGCAGTCCGATTTTTTACGGTCCGATATGGCACGCCATATAATGTATATACTAGATTGTGCACTATACGTAATTTTACCGTCCGACATTTTACTTTTCCCCATTCCGAACGGTCATCGTTCAGATTAATTTCCCGTGTGTGGCGTGTAGTTTCAAAGACAGAGCTACCCTAAACTGAGGCGTATCATCCGAGTAAAGACGGACAAGTGCACAAGCCAATCATCCGTTTTTTTCATGCCACTTCGGACCGTAAAAAATCGAATGTTCGGACAGTAAAATTCCTTGTAGTGCACAATCGCCCTAATATAGTGAAACTCAGATGAGAGAGTTCGTTCCAAAATAATGTTTTAAAAGTGAGTGAATTTCATTGGACAAGTCGACTTACATCAACTGACAGACAGGTCCTAATCGACTCGATTGATCCCACTGCAGACAAAATTTAACAACTTTGCTTTCGATTTATTGAGAAAGTTAACAAAAAAAAAACATGTGTTAAACTATGTGCAACTCTAACAGCGAATTGCCACTAACTAATAACAAACAGTACAAAGCGTTCCAAAGTTATCCCGAGGTGCACCAAACTGAATGCTGTAGTAGAGTTAAACAGAACAAATAAATAAACCTTGAACACCTTCCGTAATCTAGAGGAAACTGTTCGCGCTCCGAATTGAGGTTAAATTAAATAGTGAACCGAGGTGGATTTCTGGAAAATAATTGAAAGGAACATAGTATTAAAGAGACTGGATAGAAAGGAACAGGTTGTAATGTTTTTCAGTCCCTATTGAGCAGAGAAAATTCTCCGACTAAACGAGGATTGTGTTTTTTGGGGCTGTCCACCATGATTGAAGGCGATTTTATGTATATGTTCCAGGGGAAAACAACATTAGTATTGTAACAAAACAAAATCCCAAATACCTACAATCCTACAACTACATATCACTAAAATAGGGTACCTTATTAGTTTTAGAAAAAAAAAGGATTGTTAAGATTTAGCTCAAGTTTTAGCTCATACTATCAGACACCAGCATGAATTGAAGTAGATATTTCAATCTTCAATTACTAAACTGTTCCTGATTTACTACTAGAAACCTCCACTCTAAAACTTATAGATTGCCCACAGCTAACGAATGTGGGTTCAGCACAAATATTCTGGAACGTCGACTAATATTATAACTTACGAAATGGGTTTAGAAACTAGAGATCGACATTGATAATCAAATCGTTTTGTACGATTACCTTAGTGATACTTTTTTTTACGTGGTAAAATCATCACATGAGTCCTCCCAGCCAGGGCAGAGCTGGAGGGACTGTCAGACTCGTACTGACTAAAATCCACGGTGTCCTTCAATAGCATTTTACGTACCGGGGTCTCGGTAATTCGTGAGACCCGCGATCACCTTACTGATACTTACATAAATAATGTAATGATTATATGAAAAGAGTCACGATTATTCAAAAACAATTATTTGAGAGGTCTAGTTCGGTTCAATAAAGATTTCTAACTAACATTTATGGCATTTAAAGTTAGATGAATTTGAAATTGTAATCACAATCTGCTCTTTACTGAACTTGAGTTTTTCTTACAAATTTACTTGAAGTTTAAAAAAAGTCTAAAGAACTCTTAAATGTCACTGAAATTATTTAACAATAACATTCCTCGTTTTTTTTGGAATTTTATGTGAGTTTTCGTTGGAGTAGAATCAATCATACTTCTTGTGAGTAAGATGAGATACTTAAGTAACCGCGGCCATATCTTTTATTTATCATTTTTATATTTAATACGTACTTTGCCTTTTTCGAACCAGGTATTTTATGTTTTTTGTTTTAATCAATCAATCATTTATTTGCTTTAAACATCGTATACAAAGGTGTAAAATAAAATATAGTAAGAGTTCAAGCATGTTTAGCTAAGATACAACATAGCATGCAATTTTTTTTGTTTTTACAAAATGTGAGAAAATTCAATTTTTCTTATACATGAATTCTTTTAAGCTGTATATAAATTTACATTCATTTAACCACTTGTACAATTTAACCTTTAATAGTCTGCAGTTTAATGTTTTGAAGTGGCTTGGCATCTTATTGTAAACTAGCTTCCGCCCGCGACTACGTCCGCGCGGATGTCGGTCTTCGCGTGAATGGTTTATATGGTGATGGACATCTTATAAATATCTATTGGACCCAAATACGGCTAAGCCTATAATAATTAAGGAGATTCGCGGTTCTACAGAACAACGTCTATGCATAAAACTGAAAAATAAGTTTTTTTTTATGTATTTTTCCAGGATAAAAAGTATCCTATGTTATGCCCAGGATAATAAGGTATAATTATACCAAGTTTCATCGAAATCAAATCGTTAGTTTTCACGTGATGCCTGCATATACAGACAGACAGACAGTAAAAAAAATTTTAATCACATATTTGGGTTTGGTATCGATCCAGCAACACGCCCCGCTATTTATTTTTTCAATATTTTCAATGTACAGAATCGACCCTTCTACAGATTTATTATATGGATAGATATGAACACACATAGCTAAGCAGTTTTTATTATATTTCGTAAGTCTAGGCAAATCATTTAATACTAGTTTATGAGGATCTCGTCTATTTCGAGGATTTACATCATTTGCTGTTTTAAATAAATCTTTATTATTAACTACAAATACAAATGTTTCATATATATAGAGGGATGGTAATGGTAGCAAACCAAATCTTTGGAACATTGGCCGACATGAGTCATCAGGTTGAAGTCCACACATCGCTCTGATGCACTTTTTTTGAGCTACAAATGCTCTATCCAGATTGGTGCTGTTACCCCACATAACTAGACCATAGCGCAGTAGCGATTCTACATAAGCATAATATAACTCAAACTAACTTATGTCAGAAATCTTCATGTTTCATCATCAAATCTGTTTATTACTTTTAGCAACAGTATTTCAAATCACAGAGTGGAGTTTAAAACTACGAGGTTGTTCACCGACATGTTCCATCAGCTAAAGTACATAATCATTAACTGAAACATTTCACATTAACGGTGATTAGTTTTAATTATTTGACATTTTATTACATTTTTAAAAAAAAAAAAACGCTGATGCCCTGGATGCGTCCCATTTATGGCTATTATGTAACGTACTGAAAATAGCGCTCTTTCTGCTGACCCAGCCCTCATTGACCGGCGTAATGTTTAAACGACCGAGCTACAATTTGCATGTCATTACAAAACCCACACATTTGAATTTTATTGATACTGTGTAATGGGGCCGTGTGTCATCTGTCACCGTAGATAGCTTTGTGGTGTGGAAACATTGTAAAACTTCCACACGTGACTAAGAAGTACCTCACTCATTTTATAGTATATTATAAGCAATAATTAAATTTAATACATTTCAAATTATTAATTTACAATAGTTAATAAACGCAAACCGAAGCACATGTAATATCACTATAAATATTGTACGCTTGGAATCTATCCAATATGCATCGTGTCGACACTGCGGTTGTGTCCCCGATCAGATACCGTAGACCATGTCATAATATATTTGTCACAATCACATATTTATTATAATATGCACTAAAGTATACATAATAGCTTACCAAAATATTAACCTCTAACTCTAACTCTTCAGTCCATCAAAAAAGATAACGGCCCGACCAAAAATAGTTTCATACTTACGAGTTTTGTAAACACATCGGCAGAAGGGATAACTAGTATGGTGTTCGTAAGTTGTACGAAGCAAATGGGCAACTCGCTGTCCGGCCGTGGACCATGCCCGGGTCGACGGCGCGTTGTTATCCATGCGCGCCTCAAAGAGTATCAGTAAAATGACGGGGGCCCTCTAGAGGGCCAAAGCCTGTCGGGGTCGCGGGACTCACGAATTACCGTGACCCCGGTACGTAAAGGGCTATTGAAGGACACCGTGGATTTTAGTCAGTACGATTCTGACAGTCCCTTCCGCTCTGCTCTGGGTGGGAGGACTCACTTGATGATTTTACCACGATAAAAAAAGAAGTTGTACGAAGCAGCGATAGTCATACCTTCAGCCAAATCAATTGATTTTTGATTAAATAGCAGACCTTCTGCTATGATCTGCAACGCACAAACGATACTGATAAATGCAAACATAAACTTCAAACTTTTCCACTGTAATAGGTGTTCGTTATCGAAACTGGTACAAAACATTTTTGAACATCAATAATAATTAAAAGTTTCAGCGTACATAAACTTTGTCACGAGTCAAAGTTTGACTAACGGCTGCCACTTCGCTGTGAATTCGCGTTAAGTTCTCGGTGAGGAAAATAAAAATAAGGAAGAAAAATGGTTTTCCTGACGCAGTGCTCCGCAGTCTTATAGAGTGAGTGCACAAACAGGCTCCAGTAACAACATTTAGCGACGTTGTTCTTACGGCACGTAAAAGAGAAACTAGTCCTTTGTAGGAGATGAAGTCTTAGTGCCGTTGTTGCAGTTCATCATTCATTATGAAAACGCCGAGAAGACACTAAATTAACGTGTTTTAAGTCTAACTAAAATGTTTCTTAGTTTTAGCTTGTAAGTTAAATAAACTATCTGGAGGCGACTGCCCTCCAGCGCGTCTACGAATGGCGCGTGGAGGCGCAGCGCCGGGGCGAATCCCCGCTGCCTCGACAGGTCGAGGCGCGGCGGGAAGAGCTCCGGCGCGATCTCAGGGCAGTATGGAGGGGGCGACTGTCGCAACCGAGGTCCGGGCACGCCGCAATCGCGGCGGTAAGACCCCTCTTTCAGGAGTGGCTGGATAGGCGTCACGGCGTCCTTACCTTCCGCATGACGCAGGTCCTCACCGGACACGGAGGTTTCGGGAGGTTCCTGTGTCTGATAAGGAGGGAGGAAACGCCTGGGTGTCACCACTGCGAGGACCGTCCTGAGGACACGGTGGAGCATACGGTGCAGGACTGCCCCGCTTGGGCAGAGCACCGCCGTGTCCTCACGACGGCGATAGGCGGAGACCTCTCGCGCCCGGCATTGGTCGAGGCAATGCTGCGGGGCGAGACGGAGTGGGAAGCGGTCGCCTCCTTCTGCGAAGCAGTCATGCTCGCGAAGGAGGAGGCGTGCCGCCTGAGGGAGAGAACAGTGTCCTCCCTCCGACCCACCCGCAGTGGTAGACGCCCACGGCGACCGACGTCGCCAGACGATCTCCGGCCACCGTAGGCGCGGGCATGCGGGCAGCGAGTAATGGGCGACTCGCTGCCCGACCATGGACCATGCCCGGGTCGACGGCGCGTTGTGTTCCACGCGCGCCTCAAGGAGTGTCAGCAAACTGACGGGGCCTGTAGAGGGCCAGAGCCTGCCGGGGTCGCGGGTCTTACCCATCACCGTAACCCCGGTACGTAAAGGGCTCGTGAAGGACACCGTGGATTTTAGTCAGTACAAGTCTGACAGTCCCTCCCGCCCTGCCCTGGGTGGGAGGACTCATTTGATGATTTTACCACGCAAAAAAAAAAAAAGTTAAATAAACTAGAGGTTATAACAGAGTCAGCGCTTCATTTTCTGTAAGTCTTAAAAAGTGGTCGCGGGACTTTCCCATTACCGTGACCCCGGTACGTAAAGGGCTAGTGAAGGACACCGTGGATTTTAGTCAGTACAAGTCTGACAGTCCCACCCGCCCTGCCCTGGGTAGGAGGACTCATTTGATGATTTTACCACGATAAAAAAAAGTCTTAAAAAGTGGTATAATGACACGACATCACGCAAGTGTCATATACCGTTTCACTTTTCTTTTTAATAGCGGGAAAATGCGCTCTTAAACTGAAATTGTTATTCAAATTATGTTCAACTTCAGTGGCCTCCACAACATAAGTGTACTTAACATTTGGTGCATATTATATTTATTCCTTCGCCCGAAGGCTTCAGTCCGAGATCCTCGGCACCTGTCTCATGTTGTACGATATACTTACATATCATTACGTTGGTTAATGAGGTGTATAGCATTAAGCAATTACGCATACCGTACGTGTTTATAATTTAATAATGTTTGGAAATCGGTTTTGGAAATACGATCTAATTTAGAGCTCACAGATGCAAAACAACGTCATAATGAGAGGTAAATACTAATTCACTATTGTAATAATCTTCTAAATGGCCGATTACAGTCAAACAGTTCGAGCAATCTGTTAAATTAACGACACAACTAATAACATCTACTTATATGCAATAACCACGTGAACATAAAGTCAGATGTTAAGTATGGTACTATTATGGTATTTTGAAGGCTCATTTGCTGTGATTCAACTAACTTACTGCTGTCTTATTACTTGTAAAATAAAATGTAGCTCGGTAGTAAGAATTATATATTCTTTATTCATATTTTACTCATCTTTTACATTTTAAAATATTTTTACAGAAGTATATTATTGTTATAATTAACTCTTAACGCTTACAACGTTGTTGAACAGGTGTAACTATGTTTGTTTGAAACAAATAAAAACGTATTTAAGACTCATTTCATTTTACTGTATAGCTACTTTCATTTAACTGCACCATAACGTACATAAAGCGCGATTATCCCAAAAATTCTAGCCATTTTATTTAACGTTGCAACTCCAATGGCTCATTTAACTTTATGTAATTACTGCATGATTACACAGAATTAACTTTACGGAGCTGAAACCATTCTCAGTCCAATATTATTAAAGACTAGCTGTGCCCGCGACTTCGTTCGCGTGGATGTCGGAACTTAACAAAGCAGCATTTTCAAAAAAAAGACTGAACCAATCAAAAAAATATTTAACCAAATAAATCAAAAATTTACAACAACACGAACTTTCAAAATGAGAATAAAGACTAATTTTCAAACTACGAAGTAAATAAAGACCGGGAGCCAAGTCAAAATTTCGTCAGTGATTTCTTTTATTTTTCTCAAGCCATAATTAATTAGTAGACTACATAAGGGAGTCGTATCATAAAGATTCGTGAAAGTCAGCTGCGACATTTTAGTAATTTCCTCCCAACTGAAACCTGGTTTAAATGATTATTTAGTTTTTTTTTTTGGTTTTTGCATTTTTACTTAAATATTTTTTTGATTGGTTCAGTCTTTTTTTTGAAAATGCTGCTTTGTTAAGTTCCGACATCCACGCGAACGAAGTCGCGGGCACAGCTAGTTCAAGGAAAATCTTAACACCGCGATTCAGGGAATGACGTCACACGCGCAACGCCATCTATCGCATGCGTCTATAATCAATACCGCACGCAGTTGATCTAGATCTCTCGATAGATGGCGCTGTTTTAATTTTATACTCCGGAAACATTGTTTTAATTTTTATTAATTTACATTTTTTTAAGATGTGAACTGATTACGATTAAACAAAAAACTTAATGTTACTTCAATTGACTCACATATTGTTGCGTATAAAAGTTACGTGAAGTTGTGATACCAAGTGCACATAATCCATTTTTTTTTAAATAAATGATTTTTTGTAAAATAAAAGTAGCCTATGTTACTCCTTATTACATCAGCTACCTGCCAATAAAAGTCCCGTCAAAATCGGTCAAGCCATTTCAGAGATTAGCGATTACAAACAGACAGACAGACAGACAGACAGACAAAAATTTTAAAAAATGTTATTTTGGTGTATGTACCGTATATATATTCATATGCAAGTAAGAAAAAACGGTTATTTCAATATTACAGACAGACACTCCAATTTTATTTATATGTATAGATTGGTGAAAATTCTATAATTGAAATGGCTAGCTTTGAGAAATTAAACAGTTATGCCTTTGTCAAACAGACAAGCGAAAGCGAAGCGTTTCTGAGGCGATACCGAACCGAAGCGAGACGTCAGTCCGATAGTTCTGTCACGCTTTCGCTTTTCTATGTGACTGGATTCACACAATTCCATACATTACAAATAACACGTCACGCTTCGCATTCGCCACGCCAGTCTGTTTGACAAAGGCTTTACGGAATAAGTAATTTTTTTACTGGACCAAGATAGCAAATAAGAAATTATGATTTTTGACCTATGAACTTACTTATTACTTTAGTAAGTCTGTCTGACCTTCATAATTATTGACATCCCACGAATGTCCGTCTAGACCGTAATTAAACTTCGGGTAGCCATGAAAGAATGCCAATAGAAATTAGTTGAGAATTTTTCTTTTTGGGTAGATTTGGCTCATTCAGAGCCTGAGTTGACCTCCACGGAATGTTAATCTAGATCGGTATTGAAAATTAACCTACCTAGTAAAAGACTGTTTATTATTGTTGCATTAAAATGGAAAAGAAAAACGTAATGTTAACAATACTTTTAAAGGTTCAGAACATAATATCGTTGCTTTGATATAACGCATGTTGTTAGAATTAGAAGATGTTTGTATTGTCTTTGTTTAAGGACTTCAACCAATTTACGACAAAAAAAAACTCTAAAAAAGAGACCGACTTCAAAACCAAACACAAAAAAGTGTACAATAACTTTTCTTTCGGAAGTCTCGGAAGTGGCTTTGCTATTTATTTCATTGACTATGGTCATCATTATTACAAGATACTCGATTTTCCTCCCTCACTGATCGAATCTTTAAAAAAAAAAAACATTGCCCCACCCTAGGAATTTCTCCTGTGTCGTAGGTGCGTTAACAAACATATAAATTCACATACACAAACGCCCAGACCCGAAGCAACTACTTGTAGATCATACAAATATTTGCTTCGTGCGGGAATCGAACCCGCGACACGCACTCTGGCGGTTGAGAGTATGTCATGCTCACTCAAATGTCTCGCTGATGGTGGCGCGTATGTCGGATCATTTGGTTCCCTCTAAAATGGTTGAGCTGAATGGTGCTGATATATGTGTCATGTTCGTGAACGGGCGCTGTCAGTTGGGACTGGTCATCTCTAAGCTGCCATGGTCAATTTTAATTTGTAATTATTAATAACTTTATTTTTGAATTGTCTTTTTTATATTAACTATGGACACTATTAACTTGCCACATCGTTCTCACATAATGTACCATCTGAAGATGAATGATGTAACGAAGGTTTTGTAAAAATTTTGGCGATTGAAAAAGAGTGTCCATGGAGTTTCTTGCTCATTCTTCTCCATAGAGATCTACGCTTTGGAATGAGCACCTACGGTACTTTCACAGTTTTTATGTCTTGTGACTGGGACTGTAGCACCATAACTATTTTTAGTACTAGTTTAATTTTATGTCTTTTGACAATTCATAAGTGCCTGTAATTGGCCTACTTGAAATAAATGATTTGATTTGATTTGATTTGATTGCAGCGCAGCAGTCCAATTGCTCAGCCAGCCGTCAAACGTTACGTTACGTTAACGTTCAATTACATACGTGTACTTATTCAATATTTGTTTTAGTTGACTAATTCGAAAACAAAGACCAATAATAGTAGTATTGTTCCATTTCTACATATTTTTATAGGAAAAGTTGTTTTCACTGACATTTTAGTCACCAGTTATATTTACTCCTGATGAATAAAGAGCATTCCAGTGTATCCACGCTCCCACTTCCACTCACTATTTGCACGCTTATTTACGCATGACACTACACATCGTTGACATACTTGTGATCACAAGAACAATCGTTACAACGCACACATCCATCCACTACGGCAGGCGCCGGGGTACTGAAGCTTTGATGCTGTAAAGTGGAAAATCAGGGTGAGTTTTCCCTGCACAACTTAACGCGCTAACACTTGAAGCAATCATTGTTTTTTTTATATAAAAGACGCTCTTCACACTATCGATAATTAGAGAAAGTAGCGATATTATTTTACTGCCATCGGCAGTCCTGTCGTTACTTAGATAAATTATTAATTAATTTAGAATTAAATCAAAAATACGCGTCGTTGCCGTCGCGTAAATGTTTGTGAAATGTTGAACTAAAATGAAAAGCTAATAAACCGCTTAATGGTCGGTCAAAATTCTATAGTTACTGAACGTGTATAACTGTATGTTGGTTGAACAATAAACGTCGTTATTCAATCAACACACAGTCCATTGAATTCTCCTAGGAGCCTCCTCTCTGAAATACAATATTACAACGTCAGTTTACATACAGCGATTGATATCGATACCGTAACTTTGTTATGGTTAACATTAATTAATTTAGTTACTGTGTTTGATATACACGTATTAATTTGTCCATCAAGATACCTACATGTGTTGTTATTGAAAATGAACGACTTGAGCTCAGAATAAACGCATAACTTTATCAAAAACGTTTGGTTTTTTATTTATGACAACGTAAAACAGGTTGAACCTTTTTTACTTTTTTGGCACAGGTTAACTTTTATCTGCTAGACTTTCCCGCTTTCGTTATGAAACACCAACGTTAATAAATGTCTATCATGCGGGTTCTGCGGTCTTACGTATCTGTTATATGTAAAAGGTATGTGCCCTTTCTAAATATAAATTGAATAAAGGCTAACCAAGACGCGAATTACGTACCTTTGTCAAACAGACGCGCGAGTCCGAAGCGATACCGAACCTAAGCGAGACGTCAGTCCGATAGTTCTGTCACGCTATCGGATCGCTTTCGGTTTTCTATGTGACTGGATTCAAACAATTCCATACATTACAAATAAAAACGTCACGCTTCGCATTCGCCACGCCAGTTTGTTTGACAAAGGCTTAAGGGAAAAACGTTGGGTTTAGACGCACGGTTACTTTAATATAAGCTTAGTACTGCTGAGTGCACACGACAGCGTGAGGGCCGTCTGGCGTAGAGATAGAACATTTAAGTAAAGGAACATATTATGACTTAGGACCCAATATATAAAAATGCGGTTAAAAACACAAGCAGATGAGTTGTGTGTTTAATTTTAAACAAAGTTTATTCTAATTTTAAGTTCACCGAGTTTTCGTCTTATTAACTTTAACTTTTAAGAGATCATTTATGTTGAGATCAACTTTACCCTTTTCCATAAACCAATTATTACTTTTTGAAATCGCATTACAAAAAAGTAATTACAAGGAAGTATTCTAAGGGTATTTAATTTAGTTAGATGACCCAAATCTTATTGAATTAACTCAGAGGTTGCTCGTGAACGGAATTTTCATTTACTCGCTATCTGTTGATTACCGAAGCTTTGCGTATAATGGAGGACGATCAATGAGTATTAATTAATATAATATACTGACCCGTGTCGGATTTAATAGAGGATGTTCTAGTGTTGGGATATTTAAAAAAAAACATTTTCAGTACAACGGAACGACGTTACTTTTTAGCTGGGCTTCAAGCGGGATCTGGTGACCTACCATTACATCTTAAAGCCAGCGTAGTTCTAGTGAGCGAACGAGGTGGCGCTAGACGACTTGTATAGCTCTGTCTCGTTCCCTCACTGGAACTACTCTGTCTTTGAGATATCATGATAGGCCACCAAATGAACTGCAAGAGGCTTCAGATGGGAGCTGGTGCCGCACTCGGTTGTAATGCATGTTGTTCTCGGCGACGCGACGCTTGGACTGGATAGAGTTCAATGTCGGACGTGACACACGTCCGTAGACACTAGTGTTTTATTGAAAAGTTTACTTCAGGGATCTCAGTGTTTTGAATATCAAAATTCCCTTTGACTAGTGAAGAACAGCAGCAGCTGTTGACTTACATAATCTTGAGTTCACGACACAGAGTTTACAATATATGTTGATTTGAAGAAGTATTTTAATTAATTTCATTCAAAAAACTAAAATATTGTGATACTTGAACTATTGAAAATATCTAAAGTCTCATCTATCAAGTTAAAAATAACTAAAACCCGACTACGAAAAAATCGCGCACTGAAAAGTATAAAACAAAAACAAGCCGTGGTCGTATGCCACCTGCGGTTGTTTCACACAATCTTTATTGGCTAGGTGGCATACGACCACGGCTTGTTCTTGTTTTATACTTTTCAGTGCGCGATTTTTTCATAGTCGGGTTTTAGTTATTTTTAACTTATTTTTTATTTACACTATTTTGGGGTTGTATTATTTGAAGTAAGTAATTTATGTCATATAACATAAATTATATATAGTTTCTGAGTTGTGAATTTAAGATTTATTATTTGATACTCATGTTGACACTGTTAGAAACAGAAAATTAGCTAGTAAAAGCTATATAATGTACATATATTTCAAATGTGCTCATCAAGCCCTTTAATTTGATACCCATGTCAATACAGTACGAAAATATTTTTTTTTCGGTAACGACTTCTCATCCCCTAGAGGGCGCCATATTGGATTTGGTGACACGTCACCTACCCTATAACCAGCGGACAACTGAGACGCTTCTAACGAGACCTCATTTGTCATGTAATGATAAGTAGTTTACAAGTTATGAGGGAACAAACAAACATACATACATACATACCGGTCAAAATCATAACCCTCCTTTCGGCTTTGCCGTAGTCGGGTAAAAAGAGTAAAGGAGAAATATTTTCAATATTAAGTCACAAGCTTGAAGTGAAGACTCAAGTTGTCTGTGTTTATATTGTAAAATAAAGTTTTTAAGAATTCAAGCACGTATGTTCAGGATTGTTGCTACATCGAAACACGTGGACACTACAAGAACTACGCTGTAGAAGTATTACATGTGATCAAAGGTGACGCAATATTCGAGTTTTGTTTATGTAGAATGTAAATATTTTATAAAATATTAAACAGATTGCTGTTCTTACAAAATGTAATATTTTAATTAACAAAAAGGATCAAAGGAACATGTTGCACATGCACAACCAGATATTTAAAGTTTTACGTAGATTTTTCTACGCTTCATTGTTTTTTTTTTTAAATTCACAGAGCATTATCCGTTTGAAAATCCAGATAAACTCTCAGAGTCCTAATAAATGCAGTACACAATAAATTAATAGTATTATTACAAAACAATCTGTTCGCTAATCCTTCCCAAACTGAAATAAAGAGTTTTATATCAAGGTTCTGCTTAAACGAGGGTTTATGGGGAAAATTATTATGAATGTTGAAAGTAATCACGTATTTCAATGTTTATAATTTAAACAGGTCTCTAAAACAAAAACAAAAAACATTAAAAAACCAAACTCAAATGCACTAAAGCTCATACAGAAATCCATTTAGTATCAAAATTAAACAAAGAGGAAAATTTTATGTCATCATACGATACATTTCCTATGCAGATTTTCCAGTAGACAGCTTTTTAGCGATTGCCAAGTAAATGCAGCACATTCCGCGTGAACCTAAAGTGAAATAGTAGCCTAACCTACTACTACTAATGTTCAAAAAGTTTAACAAACCTGTATTTAGATTGTCTATTACAATTTAAGGTCTGCACTCCCCACAGTTTTCTCTATACGTAATGTTTCAAATACATGCTAAGAGAATAAGTTAAAATTGTTATATGATTGCAATACGAGCTTTATCGTACGTGCATTTCGGTGTACATTTTAAGTATTCATACGACATAAGCGTTACCGGACGAAAACTTTTATGCTTAACCAGATGTATCAGATGTTCGAAGGATTTGCATGTCTAAATTTTTCTGGCGTTTCGATTCGTGTTGTTTCCTTCCAGAAAGGTTGTAGTTGTAATCATTTCATGCTTCCTTTATCACAAACATGTCAGGGTACATTAAGGAAAATGGCAAGACTACCAACCGGAACATTGTGAAGCTCACCATTATAGCGGCTTAATTCGACCATAACAGTTATGGGCGCAATTTGTTGTCCAGTAATGTATTAGGTTGCGAACATTGTTAACATTTTTCCAGTTCCGACAAAGACAAGTTAGTTACGTGCAATAAGTTGGCTATATTAAAATAGATCGAGCGTCATAATAGCTCTCTTAATGGGTTCTAAAAACATAAATGCAATAAAATAATAGCCATTTGGTATTAATATAATAGGTACTGTATTTATAAATTTACATAAATATTTTTTTTTAATAAATATACACACGCGCATTATTCATATGTTCCATGGTTAAATCATGGAATTCGATTTCAAAAATCTATATATTTATCAAACAAACGTCAAATTAAGCAAAACCTGAATTTGAAAGCAGCATATCTGACAACGAAACAAAAATCTGAGATTTGAATAAAGAAATAAAAACATTACAGTCATATAACAAGGGAGACGTCGAGGTGGCAAATAATGAAAACATTGTTCCGTTATTGCGACGAATGTTTTAAAAAAGCAAATAAAACAATACGAGGAACTGGTAATGTGAACAAGAAGTCACAAATCGTTAATACAAGTAGGTGTTTCGTGTCGGGACTTATTGAAAGTTTCTTTCGTAACAAATTTTACAGCGATATGATCCAACAAAACAAAGCAATCTAAAGAGATACAACGCATTTACTGAGCAGTGTGCTTGTAGAAAGAAGAATTGAGACAGTATAAACTGTACGCTAGCTGCCTCAACTTCTTGTACCTATTACATAATTCATTTTGGAAAATCGATAAAGACGTTATGGTGTACAAATGTTAATATCAATGTTGCCTAGAACCTCTTCGCGTATTTTATATCGTAGTGCAATAATTTGAATTACTTATTAAGTAACCACTCCAATTGGGCCGCCGCAATCGCGGCGGTAAGACCTCTCTTTGAGGAGGGGCTGGATAGGCGTCACGGCGTTCGAAATTCAAGTATCAGCAGTTTACTGAAGTTATTACCAGTTGCCAGTCTGTTTGACAAAGGCGTTACTGTGTATTTAAGTTCCCAATTTTACCTTTTTAAGAATAAATACTTTTACAATTTACTAATGTGTTATGCAATTAAAACATATTTGCCGGAACTCTTTGCAGCCCTGCAGGCGTTGATTGATAACGACATCGCTACACAGTGTCGTCAGGGTCGTAACTACGACACTGTGTAGTGTCGTCATCTCATAATGGAAGAAAATGAAACTATCAATTTGTTTTTAAGAATGTTGAATGTTATTATTGTTATGTTTTGGATTTGTTTGTTTTTAAATTTTTAATTTAATTTTCTTTTGTTTTAATTCGGTTTTAATAATGTCGAATCCCATTATTAGTAATTATTACTCCTATCTCGATTTTTTTATCAATTAATTATGAACTATTATTTAGTAAGTAATGTTTAATGTTTATGCTATCCCTAATGTAAAATTTTAATCACAACTTTATATTAATTAGTGCATGTGGTGTTAGCCTGTAAGTAATTGTTGCACTTACAAATGTACAATCACTGATGTCAATTTAATTGTATGTCTTGTGTTAACAATTGTTGGCTAACCTAAATAAATAAATAAAAAAAATACAATATTTTCATTTAGATTTATGTTAAGTTCTTTGTTCGTCTCGTTTTTAAATGAGAATAAAAAATTCTATAAACAAGATTAACAGAGATCTTAATTTGTTTCTAGCTTGAATTAAGAAAAAGAAGGCGTAAAAAGTCAATTATAAATATTTTACTTCAAATAGAGCAGGTACAAGAAAAATATAGCACTTTCGTAATATAACGAAGCGTGAGATTCAACAGGTATATATCATGGATCATGATCGCTCTATTATATTGTCGATCATATAAAACATGATTTATGTGAAGGGAAATACAGTAACGTCAAGCCTCATTGTGCTTATTCATTTATGTGAAAATTTATTACTTATGCACTTATTATTATTGAATGTAAATTTTATTGATAGTCGTAATAAAATTTTAGTCTTCAGTAATTCCAAAATACGTTAATCAACTTCTGCATAAAATACAAGTACGCGTATGTATAATTTTGAAGCTCTTATATGTGCCAAGCTGAGTTTGCAAACATTATGTTTGCTAACTCAGCTTACTAAGCTAGTGATTTAAGCAGGAACTTGAAATGTGGATAATATACAGGTGTTCAAACAACATTAGTTAGTAAACTTAGTCGGTGCACTTAGTCTTGTTTGAAACATTCTGCAACTTATTACACTGTTCACATACGAGGGGGTTGTTAGTCATTGATGTAGTGTAGTAGTAGTAAATAGTCCTACTACTACACTACATCAATGACTAACAACCCCCTCGTAGTAAATAAATAGTCCATCAGTAGTAGTAAATAGTCCATCAGCAGTGATAGCCGAGTGGTACGACCGTTGGACTGCCAAGTCAAAGGTTGCAGGTTCGAACCCCGGCACGCACCAATGTCTTTTAGAATTCATGTGCGTATTATAAATTAATTATCACTTGCTAAAAACGGTGAAGGAAAACATCGTGAGGAAACCAGCACACCTGAGAGATTTTTCAACGGTGTGTGAAGACATGTCAGAGGCCTACGGGCGGTTTAAACTCTGACACCAGGTTGTTCATCAACCATACGATAAGAAGAAGAAGTAAATAGTCCGCAGAATAGACTTACAAAAATATTTAACACGTATTTCTTATTTTGTTATGTAAAAAAAATTAACAAAGATACAACGCTTCTCTGGTTTAATTTTACAGGCATTATGACGACACAAGCTGTAACTGACGGAATAAATTGATTTTCAATTTATTTATGCAGTAAACTGCGCTATTGTGTATAACCGTCAGTACGATAGTACGGCACGTCATGAGTTAAAGAAAAAACTATTTGAAATCCCATTTTAAATTTAATCTATGAAGGTAAACTCATTGACTTGCGTCACATGAACGACTGTTCCCTTAACTGTAACATTTAGAATGGTTTATATCAATTGCCTATTCCGGACAGTGTGGCCTTCCCGGAACATGTCCATAACGACATCATGATATCTTCTCTGAACCATAATCAATGGTTTATACATCCGCTTTCGTAAAAGTAACCATTTCTTGTTAAAACTACAGCAGCAGACAAATATAAAAACTTCGAACACAACTGTAGCAGCGATGTTATTTAGTCTGGAAACAGATCTAAAAACCAGTTTTATTTATTTTATTGGTTTAATTACAGGTAGATAGATACGATACCGTTCACATCGTTGATATATAAAAAAAAGTGAAATGTTTTATATTATTCAGTGTACCTATTTGAAATTCAGCACACAGATTGTGCCTTTATTTACATACTAGTTGTGTAGGGTAGGCAAACGTGTTTCGGTATTAAAATTCGTTCAGTGAGCTGTTGGGGGTTATCTGACGAGAGAATTACTCAGACTGCAGACTGAAGCCTGTTCATGGTATGCCTCATACAGTATGTTTAATTAAGATCTTTTGTAATTATGGTTTTCAGAACCATTGTTTAGAATAGACACGGAATCGTATTTTGAGCGTTTCAAAATGTAGGAGTTTAGAATATTGAATTGTAATTAAGGTAATTAAAATGCAGAATATAACTGACTTAATACTAAAATCTCCTTGGTAATAATAGTCTGCAAATACTTATTTAATAAATCTATCCGTTTCTGACAACTATGTTCAACAATTTCACATAATTTGCGTTCTATTCATCGTGGTATGTCGGTTTCGTGTCAAAGTTTACTGTTCAATTTAGTTCAGACTTACGTACACCGATCGGATTATGTAACTTCATAAATTAAATGGTAGAAACATTTTCCAAGCTTTTTTCCTTTTTTACACGGTCCTTAGCCTCCATGATCATCGGGGTCGCGGGACTCACGAATTACCGTGACCCCGGAACGTAAAGGGCTATAGAAGGACACCTTGGATTTTAGTCAGTAGGAGTCTGACAGACCCTCCCACTCTACCCTGGATGGGAGGACTTGTATGATGATTTTACCACGTTAATAAAAACCTCCATGATCATTGCTATTTTTGCTGTTAGAAAAATCAGAGTATTAATTGGAGATTTATGGCTAACGATTGGGCCGGCATCCCTAGAGACTCGACTGAGTGGAAAGGTTGGCGATGTGTCTCACATCAGATAATTGTTGAAATATACGCTCTATTAAATTATATCTGTGTTTTCTGTTGACTCACGTTTATATTATTTTGTAGCAATGGGTAGCTATAGCCATAACTAGCCAAATACCGGCTATGAGCAATATAGCCACGGCTATGATATCCGTCAACACGATAGCTAGCTAGTGGCTACTGGTTGGCTAGTAACCGTCAGGTTATAACATAGCCGGTAGCTGCATAGCCACGGTAGCTGCGTTAGCTGCGTAGCCGCGGTAGCTGCGTAGCCGCGGTAGCTGCGTAGCCGCGGTAGCTGCGTAGCCGCGGTAGCTGTGTAGCCGCGGTAGCTGCGTAGCCGCGGTAGCTGCGTAGCCGCGGCAGCTGCGTAGCCGCGGCAGTTGCGTAGCCGCCGCAGAGTATAGCTAACTGCTACGTTTTGTAGCCGCCCCGGTATTCGGTAGCCGGGTAGCGTGAGTAGCCAGAATAGCCGATAGCTGTGTGCGCGCTCAATGCGCTACGTGAGTGCGATTTTGATTCGTATCGTACAACTCTTTCTCACAAAATAGATTAGACAAAGAGATAGTATTATACTTTCGTTCATTTAATAAACGAATTTACGAAAAGCGATTATTGGAAAAGTAGTTTGTTACCGTCAGATATAAAAGTAAACACAAGAAATAAAGATCTGATAATTAGTATTTTTGATATTAAGACAAACTAGGGGAATTCATTTCTTTTAATGATTAAAAAAGTAAAAATAAAATTAAACGAAATCTATAATCATCTGGACTTTCTGGCGCGAACAGGTCGAATTCGGATCGTGTAGTTGATGCTGCGTTACTTAAGTCCTACCTAAGTACCTAGCTACACCGGCGCCGAGTCGCTGCGTCGCTAACGCTAATAGTCATTATTGTTCAATAGCCAAGTAGCCAAAATAGCTGGCTAGCTAGCTAGCTATTCCACAACCAATAGCCGGCTAGCTAAGCTATTGAATTTCGGCTAGTTACCCATCTCTATTTTTTTGTTCAGTTTGAGATTTTGAAGAGGTAGAAGAAAATATGTAGGATGTAAAATCGAAAGTATATTTAATACTCAATTTTCATTTCCCTTGGTTGTATCTGCGATTGACAGTATTTTACAAACATTTGTAGTAACACTGAAATTTTAAACGCGCTCATTACACATTGTGGAGCCGACATCAGTATGTCGTTTTTCATCATTGACGTCACGCCTGTAACGTACACTAAAATGTTCTAGTGAGACGTGCATTTTCAGAAATAATGCAAAAATATTGATGCATTATATTACTCTTATTATTTTGATTTCAATTTGTTTGGTAGAATAAAACAGAAAACGATCATGTAAGGTTATTGAAACCATTTGACAGTTAAAACCAAACAAAAACAGACAAACACAACATTACGAGCTAACATTTAATTTTTTTATTTCTCAAGTTTACGTTAGGTATCGCACTTTATTACAAAAGTCCCTTCATATCTGGAATCTCTCTTGTCGAGATGTTACCTTATTATTCACAAAATACCTAAATTTATGAAGTACAGCATTAACTTGATGATTATGCAAACTTATACTTAGAAGATTTCAGCATAATATAAAAACTAACAGGTAGCCTTAATTATACTGTATATTTAAATTTTAGCTCCCAAAATAACGAGGAATAATCCTGACTAAATTAGAATATATTTCGGCAGTTGATTATTACCAAGCAGCCGGGCGAAGGTGAACCGGAATATCCGCCGGTGATTAGCCGGCTATTATGTAAAACGTGGCGCAGATGGCATATCAACACACGGATAGTGAGCCTCTAGAGGATTACATTATTAAGTAAATGTTCAAAGGAAATAGTTTTAGGAAAAAAAAAAACAGTTTGTTTCTACTATCAAGATTGATTTATTGAAGGAAACGTTCGTCCGTAATTTCAGGCAAAGAGTTCCATTACTAATAGAAAACATTCATTTTACATTGATTTGAAACAAAATACTCAACCGCTCTGAAGTACGAATTTCTGTTGTACTTGCTTATCAACATTTTCGTCGCGGACTCTCGAGATATTAAATTACACAACACTAAATCGAGGTATTTACATTTTGCTTCTCGTTTTACAAACCAGGTACAAAAGAACGGACGTGGAATAAATAAATAGGAAATTATTTGGAGTGTCGAAAGGGAATGAGTCGGGGAAACTTTGACCATTTACGAGTATTTCTTTGCGATTCATAAATTAGTGTTGTGTATTTTGTATAGTTGTTAGTTTTACATCAATTTTCTTAGTTTAATTGTTTTTCTTATTTTGGTTTAAAAGTGAACCACACCTTTTTAATTTTTAGTTTTTTTTTACCTATACATGATGAAAAAATATAAATCCAGCCTGTATCGGCCTTCAAAATAAGGTCAGCAAAAATAATAAAATCATTATTCACCGGTGTACAAGCTCATCGACACACATATATCTTAATGTCGTTCAGTGCAAGAGACTTCTTGTATATGAGTATAAAGAAAAAATAGTCCGTTATCATCAAGGCCAATGATTGGCATAATATTGGTACGAAATTTTGAATAACTTGCATGAAATGAATTCATATTTGAATTCTTATAGTAGGTAAGTATGGCTTCTTTGGAAGAGGTCTTTGCGTAAATGTTCTTGAAGATTAATCGGGAATTAAAACTTAATTAGGGGAATTAAATTATAAATGCAGTTTATAACTGTAGTTCTTTGAAGAAAATAAAAGCTTTTATTATTTATTATAGTAGGTAAATACTGCAATGTGAGTCAACGCAAATGAGATTTGTTTTTGAGATTCGTGCACTTCAACAAATAAATATATAAAATTCTTTCCTTCGATCCGTATCACAAAGTACACGTATACGCAGTCTCATCGTCAACTCATCAGTTGTTTCACAATCAAGTGCGAGCAATTCATCAAGCTCTCGCTTCTAATCTCCGACCTCCGTCTAACTGTAGGTACCACAATAGGTAGGATCACGGTATGCTCGGACAACGCTGACATCCAACTAATTTACGATGTCATAAGTTACTTGACGACACTGTGGCTGTTTTGTAATAAGTAGGTTTAACGAACATTTTTAGAGCTTTTATACTATGTGCCAAAGAGTTAATAACGAGTTTTAGGTTCAGCTTTGTGTTAACTGTACACACGATGAAAAAATAACATTTAAAAAAAAATGAACAGTGTTACCCCGCTCTAGGAATTTGTCCTTAGTCGTGGGTAGATTTACAAACACATAAACTCACTTAAACAAACGCCCAGACCCGGAACAACTACTTGTAGATCATACAAATATTTGCTCCGTGTGAGAATCGAACCCGCGACACAACAACAAAGTTTAGTCTAATAAACATTTTTTAAGACCCGAGTAAACAGAATGTGTTACTTAAAAACATCGTACAGTAAAATGTTTTTTTTTTTTACTGTACGATTTTTTTATTGGAAGTGTTTTTTTTTTATTGGAAGAAATATACAAATATTTGCTCCATGTGAGAATCGAACCCGCGACACAACAACAAAGTTTAGTCTAATAAACATTTTTTAAGATCCGAGTAAACAGAATGTGTTACTTAAAAAAATCGTACAGTAAAAAGTTTTTTACAGAAAAGTCGGCCTAATCTACTAATTGCAAATATTATGTTATTTTTCATATTTGAACTTTCGTTGAGTACCATATAACGTTGTTAATAATTAGGAAAAATTAACTTTATTTTAAATTAAGGAATTTTGTAATTATGAGGAACATCGAGTTTAAAAAAATGTATGTATTAGTTTAGGATCCTCAACTAACTGTGCAAATATAAACAATCCAAATACTACACAAGACATGCTATACATATTTATGTTGAGATACTGTTCCAGAGTGCAGGGTTATCATAACAGCAGAATATTTGGCGCCCGACCTACATTGTCAGAAAAATAAGAAATGCTTTTTTAAAAATTTGGCAGCCAAAAGTTTTATAAATTCTAGACACAGCGCTTGCTTTGTGTCTTTTAGCTGACTCGCTGTTCTTAAGTGGCTTCTGTTCAATAAAACACTTTTGTTTTAGCAATTACGACTTTTAATTTGACGTGGAACACCGTTGTAGTTGATAGTCACTAATTGTAACGGTTCCTTTGAATTAAGAATTATCTTGTGGTTTGAACTACTTTTATAAATAACTTGGAGACACCTCATCGGCTACTTTAATCTGAGTTTTTCTATATGTTATTAATATAGAGTCCTTGGTATGGTTGAACCTTGATTTAAGTAGGGGGAGTGTACAAGACGGACACGCGAGGTATAATAGGTACATACACTCTTTAGGCATACTTAACACAACACTAACGTAGCGCAAGCGCCATCAGGACGTCATATTTTGCAAGCGGCCATTAACAAATAGCCTCCTGTTGGCGCTTGCTCTACGTTAGTATTGTATTAAGTTTCCCTTAAGTGTGCGACTTCCCATCATACCTTGCGTTCCCGTCTTATACACTGTTCCCCTTTTTTTTATCGTGGTAAAATCATCAAATGAGTCCTCCCACCCAGGGCAGGGCGGGAGGGACTATCACTAGCCCTTTACGTATCGGGGTCACGGTAATCCCTTGGTCCCGCGACCCCGGCAGGCTTTGGCCCTCTACAGGCCCCGTCACTATGCTGACACTCTTTGAGGCGCGCGTGGAACACAACGCGCCATCGACCTATACACTGTTCCCCTAGGATTAAACCCTCATTATTTTCGGTTCTGTAACCGTAAACGGGCTGACAATGTTATCCACCACGCTTGAATAAATAACAACAGTGAACCGAACAGAACTACATCAAAATTAAATTATTACTTTAGCGTTCGTTATTAATATTCCTATAATTTGGCAGTGCTGAACTCTGGTATATAACTTACCCATCTCTTATTATCAAAACAATGAACGTGTCCACGTTTGAGTTGTAAATATTACCTTATTTAAATTTAGTTTCTTCATAATTAAATTGACATAAAAACTTTTGAGTATTCTATTTCGAGTATTTTGAGGTCTTAATATTGAGTAGAGTTCATTTTTGTAAATATTTTCCTTTTAATTTTAGTTTTTAAATTTATTTGGTATTTTTCTTGTATTTTAATTTAATAAAATAACTTTTCTTATTAATAAAGTTTAATATATAAACTCTCGTCGACTTTGAGCAATTGAGAAATTAATCATTACTATGACAAGTTAATTCTGTCTGTAATCATGAAAGCTACAGGGTCCAGAAATAGAAGACTTACTTAATAAAAGACTTTCTGTCTAAATATTGCTGAAAAGCGACCCCTTTTATTGTAACTAGAGGAATTAAAGGGCCCACTCTATTTGCTGAGTAAGATGTAGTAATCAGTGTTGATTGTGAGGTCTGGATTCAGACCTAAAGGAAAAAGAGTGCGTTTCTTAATTAACTTTTCTACTATTAGGTAAATTGCATAAAACTAACTAAAAACAAAAGAGACCTTGGCTGAGTTAATCAAGTTTCTTCAGATATTCAAAGAATACTCACTATAAGGTTAATACTAGGCCATTTCTTCGCCGTTCTAACCAGTAATCTCATTACAAAATAATGTAATGAAAGAAAAAGAGACGAAATGAAGAAAATCTCGTTCATTGTTACCTTTAATCTGTTAACAACATAGTGGCTGCTGTCCGGTCAATTACACCATAAATAAAGCGCGGTCGCGGCTTTCATGACGAGGGTACGTGTGATGTCCGTCCACGCACTATAGAACGTATTACACCTAATTATTTACTATAGTGAAAATTATAATCTGGTTGGTTCTGTTGTATAATCATTAGAAATGATATATTTCGGGATTATGTGCCATTAAAGTACTCGTACCTATAGAAATACCTACTTAGTTACACACTTTGATCGGAGTAAACAGGTATTTTCTATACTTAGAAATAAATGAGGTTTTAATAGTCTCACTTTAAAATATGCAAATTGGCTGACATCCTCAAAAAATGTCAGATGCCATTTACATAGCTCAAAAAAAAGAAATAAAAACTTTTTCTTTTATTAATATGGCAGTCGTATTTGTTTTTTTAGCCAAACTCGCCAGCATGTGATGGTATTTTTGAAGACCCAAATTGTTGTCAAATATTTTACGAAGTATTATTTAAGACCTAATCAAAAAGTTTAGACGAGTTTATGTAAAAAGAAAATGGTGCCATTAATAATATGAGGTAAATAGAGAAACTATGTATTCTCATTATTTTCTTTGACAATATTCATAAGTGCATGTAATCGCCTACGTGAAATAAATGCTTTGATTTTTTGAATTTGTACGAAAAAGGTTATCAAAAAGGATCGATGAGCGCCCTCAGCGATGCATCGCCCACAAAATTCTTCATTCCTTTAAATTTCCTCGCCATCATTTGATAAAGCGAACGTTTATAGTCAACTCGTGGCAATATTTAATATTTTTATTTATATTCTATTTTGTTTTTTGTATTATATATTCTAATTCACATCCATCATATATATGTGAGATGTGGATTAAGGGGAAATTTTTAAAAGGACAAAAGTGAGTGTGATTTCTGGCTGTTTTTATTCCCATATTGTCTATTCATATACTTTCACCACCACTTACCACGTATTTGAATACGCCTTCGCAATATTTTCGTGAATCCTATGTCATATGGACCTCCCTCAGTAATTACCTTACATTAAGTACACGTCATGTATCCTCACTACACACATCGCTCATCACATACACGACGTGTGAGCCTTTTTGAACCAACGCTGATTGATTCATGAAATCAATTTAAGATATTTTTTAACGTTGACCATGAGTTATCTACGCGTTGGTAAAATACTACAACACATAAATAAATTACGTTTAACAATGACACCTAAAACAATTTATTTCCCTCAGAGGACCAAAACCTTCTTGATGGAAAACTTTCTCCTAGTTTCAAAGTTACACATTTGCGGTTCTGCTCAAATCCTCGAAATGAATGTGTTCCAACAGAGAGATTTACATGGGTAATGTTTGTAGGTCATGGGACCGACACAGATGTTACTTGAAAATAGGACGATTCTAAATGAGGACATATCTAATATCCCAAGGGGTACAACATGATTTGTGTTGTATGGAAACTGAGATATATACAAAACCATGTGTGTTATGAATGCTTTTATTATAGTTTTCTAAAATGTAACCTACAAAGAAAATAACAGATGCCGTTACAATAGTTCATTGAAAAGAAAACAAAAACTTTTTCTTGTTTTACAATGGCTAACGTATTCATTTTTCTGGTAATATCCGCCAGCTACCGAGTGGTATTTTTGAAGACCCAAATTGGTATCAAATTATACGGAGTATTATTTAGGACCTAAATGAAAAGACCAGTTGAAACAATCTGTCAAGTTATTGACGTCAATGTTAAAATGAATAGAACTAAAAACGAGTCAACATCGTATTTGACAAGAATTTACAATGCAATATTAAAACACATATAAGAAATGTGCAAAAAAAAAAAAAAAGTATCCCAGAGTATGTTGTAGAGCACAACTTGAAGTCGATATCATTTATCTTATCTCGCTCCGCGCTGTGTGGCAAGGAAATAGACTTGAGTTAAGATTACCTTGTTAAGAGAGCTGTAAACTTATTGAAAGCTAAACTTTTACTATGTTTATAAATCTCTAGGATAAATACATTTAAAATAAATGAATTTCATTCATAATCATAATATTAACCAAACACTTAAATGGTAACATTATACTTTGAAATATAAAGTGATAACCATTTATCACATAAATGAAATACAAAATAACAAAGCCATCGACTTCCGAAATAAAAGTTATTTTGTTGATTATTTTACCCTTTTTTGTGGTTCTTTTTGAAGGCGGTTATATTTTTTTTGAAAAAGTTTTTTGTTATTTTGGCCCCGTCAAAACAAAAATGCACGATTACGACCACGTAATCAACCATCATTCCACGTAGTGTAATATCCCAAAAGGAAGTATTTTAGTATACAGCTGCAGCTGGCTACTAAAATCATGTTTCCAGTATACATAAAAGCTAAGTTAACGTTACGTTTCATATTTTCATAACAAGTTTCGGCTCACTAACTTTTTAGAATATTTAATGTTCATCGCTGGTTCTTGGCAAAAAACGAAACCGAATGGAAACGAATTTGATTTAAACCACATTAGATGTCCTAGTTCAATATTTATAAAATTGGTAAAATGTAATATAATTCTTATCTTTGTTACTTGGACGTCTAACATTGTCACTTAACTCAGGAACCAATATACTAAACCTCTTAGCGTGTTCGAACTACCTTCACTATAAAACTAACTCTTTTTACTTATGAACTGAAACGAAAAAGATTTTATGGAAAAATGTCAAGAACTCAAGACTGCCTATTCCTTGATAAAAGAAAAACAATTAAAAAGTAAAAAAATAAGGCATTCTTACCATATTCTATAAACAAACTTATCAGCATTACCGAGTTATCATTCGAATTACCGAATTATCATTACCATTCGAATACAAAAGAGGTTGAATTTGGAATTGGAACATTTCAATTTCTATCGTGACGACATCAAGTTAGTGCTGAGATGAAAAAGCCTGAACTATTCTGGAAATAGCTGGTTATATTTGAGCGGGTAATGATTATTACAAAAATTAAACTATCAAGGTATAACTTAAGCAATTTCGTATTTATTGCTTAAGAGAATGGTGACATAGTTTTGGAACACTAATTTAATTTTGTATAGAAATGACACGCATATTCTATTTAATTCAGACATTTAAAATTGAAACTTTATGACTTAGCTTTGATAATAGATACAAATACCGGGAACATACACATTATTTGAGCAATAAATTGTTAAACTTGGTTGCTGCAGTGGCTTCTTCTTAAATAAACACATTAATTCTGAACCCGTCCTCTTTGCCGGCACTTAAGGGCAATGAAACTGTAACTCGCTTTTGATTAATTGTTGAGACACCTACAGCGGACCAGTGCTGACGTGTTAATACTTGTGAACTGGAAGCTTTAGAAGTGCTAGAAACGAAACTCTTGACTTCATAACATAACTTCACTAAGTGACTTGGAAAATAGGGTTACGTGGAGTGACCCAATTTTTTTTTATGTTCAATGTGTTTGCTCTTGACCTTAGTTTACGTCAGGAGTGACTAAGACAAGGTCGACGATGGAGCGAGCTTACCCAGAAGAAGGCTGTTAACTCTGAAGAGATTAGGGTTGTATGCGTTCGGAAACACAGTCGGAGGCAGAGAGTTCCACTCCTTCGCTGTCCGCATTATAAAAGACGTTTGGAAACGCTTAGTGCGAATTGGTGGAATAGCAATAAGGTAAGAATGGTAATTTGCCGTGCGTCTAGATGTGCGATGATAGAAGGGGGCTGGTGGTATGAGGTCGTGAAGTTCTTTGGCAAACTCTCCGAAGTACAATCTGTAGAAGACCGACAGGCAGGCAACCTTGCGGCGATGAGTCAAGCTATGGAGCTTGGCATTCACCATTTTTACGTCGCCAACGAGCCTCTTAGCTCTGCGTTCCACTGAGTCAAGAGCGGCGAGTTGGTATTTAGCTGAGCCATCCCAAAGGTGGCTACAATTCAATTTGGTAGCCATAAAGATTTTTCTTAGTGCGTTAAGTGAGTTTTATAAAGGGCTTAATTTTCTGAAGTAACTTGAACCACAATCATGTTTTTAGGAAAACTTGATAAAACACTAACGTTCTTCAACGGTCACTTTTATCTTACAGCTTCTGTGCGGTACTAAAGCGTCTGTGGGTAATAAACGCTGTTTTAGTATCATAAAATCCTCACAAAATGTTGTCCTGTGACCATAAACGGTCTGAGAATATAAGCCGCCCTTTCGTTGTCCGTCCAGAATAAATAACAGCAGAAAAACGTCGTTTAGTACTTTAATATATTACGCAATAGTTATATTGTAACACGGCTATGTGTTCTTTTTCTATTTTCAAGTTTGGTCGCGATTTGTTCTGTGCCTACGAGGTTTGTGACGGGGCCCCCCTGTAGGGGGCCAAAGCCTGCCGGGGTCGCGGGACTTATGATTTACCGTGACCCCGGTACATAAAGGCTATTGAAGGACACCGTGGATATTAGTTAGTACGAGTCTTACAGTCCCTCCCGCTGTGGGAGGACCCATTTGATGATTTTACCACGTTAAAAAAAAAGTTTCGACGAGGTTTTTTTTATAGAATTAGTAATTCGATAAAATTAGACTTGTCACCGAAGTCACCTAAAGTTTGTTGATACTTTAACATTATTAAGCCAAAATACTAACTCCCTTATCAATTTATCAAGACGATTATCGTATCAATACTTGACAATTACTTTCAGATGAAATCATTAAAGATTACCTAACAAGAAACATTAACAAATGACTTAATTAAAATTAATAGGTTTTGAAGTTCTGAGTGAGTGTAGTATTATTTAAATTTATTTATGTATTTTTTCGTGTCATTCGTGAAATGGAGTTTGAAATGTTGTCTAATTTTGAAGAGTAAATGATTTGAACTCACGCTAATACTACCATTTCATTTATAGGTTCGTTATCATGCAAATATGATACAGAAATGTATAAAATAGCTATCTTGTAGACTCTAGCAGCCAAATGTACAAATTCGTTTTATGAGCATACCTTTGTGAAATGCTGAAGTCGAATATAAATGAGTTACAATATTTTCTTCTTAAAAAATTCTCTCTCATGGATCATTATTTATCTCAACAAACCTTTCTCTGGGTTTACGTTATTTTGAGATTGAGTGGAAGTTAGCAGTAACAAAATACTTCCTCTTATTTAGTTAAAAACAAGAAAGTTCGATTGGACAGCAATTCGTTTTCAAGAAATACGATTCAATGTGGTATTGATTTCAAATGAGTTCCATTTGGCTTTATACAGACATAACAACAAGAATTTATTATTCATCTTTAATTTCTATTTAATCATCCTTGTCGAACATCCGTTATCAAATAATATCCTAATTAAAGACTGTTTAAACGAGTAAAGTTCCCGAATATTCGCCTAATATTAGTTAATTATAATCTGTAAAGTTTCATAATTTAACAATCCATCTTAGAGTGTGTTTCAGTGTGTAAGTTTTCACATAATAGTAGTTCAAGGTCTGAATGTAATGAAAGTCTGATTGTAAGATCGAACGACATTCTGTGAACTAAAGTTGAATGAGTTCTCGTCGACATACGTTCTATATAAAATGTTTAATGTTTCTTTTTTATTGAGTTAAAAACATATACACTTTGCTTTGATAATGTTGAAAGTGCTTCAAGCACAGATTACTTCAGGTTGTGTTTTGTCGTAGTATTTTGTTCAGAAACTGGTCGTTCATTTTTTTTTTTTTTGAATATATTTACAGATTGTATATTATTTTCCAATACATGTAATATTTATTTATGAACTGAACGACCTTTCGTCAGTTGCGTCTATTTTAACTTGATTTATTGTAATTTATTTGGTTTCATCAAGTACGTAGGATACTTTGCCAGCTTTATGCGAGGAATAAGGTTTACCATATTTTCCACCTCATAATAAGGGTACGGAAAAGTCGGTAGTTGGTATATATTTATTACAAGAAAAATGTTTTTTTTTTTACGCTTTATTGAAGAATTAAAAATATTATTTTGTATCGGAGGTTTACATGATGTACAATTATAAGGTCAGCATAAGATTTCTCTTTTATTTGGCAACCCCGTTCTCAATTCAACAAGATAATGTCAATCAAACGCCACCGAATTATCTGTGAATATATTCGTCAGCCACCCACGCGTTATTCCTATATACGCACGAAGAATTATTTGTTTATCCTACAGGTAATTGTCCTGTGTCTCACTGTTTGTTTCATGTGAGTTGGATGTTTGTAAACCCACACAAGATACAGGAGAAATTACCTGGCTTTAACGGTTTAAATTTTCGTGAAACAACTCTTTTATAAAGTTTACTTGCATGACACTCTGCCCTTCTTCTTGTGTTAGTAAATGAGGAGTAATTCGCTTAGCACTCTTCGTATACAATATTCAGTGAGTTGTGTGGTGTACGTAAATACTGTCTTTAATTATGAGGGTTAGTGTGCAGACGGACGGCCGACCTAATTGTTCAGTGGCAAAGTGTGTCCGTTTAATTATTATTGTTATTGCATTAGTGTCGGTAGATAGTTTAACTTTCGCCTTACAGAATAGAGGCAACATAATAACGAAGAATTTTGTGTGCATGTAATATCAGTGTCTAAAGAGTTTTTTTGTTCAGTATTTTAGAATACCAACTTATTTTTGGTATTTGGCTATGATAAATTTATTTTAAACATTCTTTACACATTTATTTATTTAATTTTTAACTTCTTTACAGGTACGACAAAAGTCAAATAGGCAAACTTGATGCAGATATCGAAGCCAACAAAGTGCTACATTGATTGTGTAATGGTCCTCCAAATATCGGAAACCTTGTGATCTGAGATGGAACACAATATTACCTAACAAAAGTGACAATGTCTCATATACCTATGTAGTACAGTTAGTTATTACAGATAAGCCGGTTACTGCTGAATGCACACGACATCATGAGTGCGGTTTGTCGTAAAGATAGAACATTTAATTCAAGCTGCAGCTGCTAATTTCTATCCCCATTTGTGACGTGCATACTATATTATAAAAGAGCAAACAAATTGACCAATTAAATGCTTATAAAATAACACTCCACTCGGTTTTAACCATATTAAAGTACGACGGCTAAATTTCAAAGTCACTGCGACATTTTAGTCTCAAACCAAATTCATTTTGCTTATTAGTTCACCAAGTTTTCCTTTAACAAAATCAAATTTTCTATTAGACCTTTTACTTTATAAGGGTTCTATTTATAACACAAGACTCTGACATTTTCGTTCAAGTCGTATTACTGAAATATAATTACAGGGAAGTGTTTTAAGGGTATTTAATTTAGTTAGATGACCCAAATCTTATTGAATTAATTCAGAGGTTGCTCGTGAAGAGAATTTCCATTAACGCTCCATCTGATGATTATCGAAGCTTCGCGTAAATGGGTATTTACCAATACCGATCCACCGGGATATAATTAACTTGTTGCTATGTCGTGTTTACGGATGTGCTGAATTTAAATTTTACATTTCAAATTTCTCACAAGAGCAACTAAAGTTATATTCTATGTAATGTTAGTTGTTAAGTCCAAACATAGTTCACACAAATTTCTGAGACTCAAGTTCATAGCTAAAGTTTTCATGACTTGGCTTGCAAATAATTTATAAAACATGTACACTTGTACAGTAAGTACAGGTGCACCGAAGAAGGAGAATATCCTGAAGCTTGTATGTTTTTGGTACGATGATTATGTAAGTCACGTTGGGGTCGTATCGTGAATGTATTATTAAAAAAAAAGATCTGTGTTAAATCATTATGCATGAGTTACTAATACATCTAAATCTTAATGCTTTTAGTAGTTGTACAGAAGTGAAAATTAAATGCTCTATAAAGACTTACACCAATGTTAAGGACTGAATGTGCCTAAAAGAACAGTTATTTTACAGGAGCTCTCATTAAGTCAGTGAACTGACCTTGAAATTTCAACTCGGGGTGACGTCGTGACCTCATTATACTGTTCAACGTTTTTCTCATCTAAGTAAGACTGAGCATTTAACATAATTTTCCAATTTTTAACCTATACCTATCTATTTTGCTGGGGTCGCGGGCCTAACGAATTACCGTGACCCTGAACGTAAACGCCAATTGAAGGACACACAGTATAAATCTAATAGTCCCTCCTGCCCTGCCCTGGGTGGAAGGACTCATTTGATGATTTTCACTTAACACATATTTACAGTTAGTTTTTAGCCCCGTTTCAAGGTCGCGGATCTGTATGAATTACCGTGACCCCGGAACGTAAAGGGCTATTGACGGACACCGTGGATTTTAGTCAGTACGAGTCTGACAGTCCCTCCCGCTCTGCCCTGGGTGGGAGGACTCATTTGATGAATTTATCACGAAAAAAAAAAAATAAGCCACGTTTCAATCATTTAAAGACTCTGTTTAGGTAATATGTAGTAACCTTATTCAGTTATAAATATACAATCCTGTGTGTCTCACTAGGTTTAGTTAACGTGGCTCTTTGACGCGGCTCTGAGTCGCTTGAGCCGGCTGGAGATCAAAAGGACGCCACAAAATAGCTTTCATAATTAGTTAAGTACATGGTTTTACTTCGAGCTACTCAAGTATAGTAAACATAAAAGCTAATGCTTCACTCCTGGTTAATGTAAGGTAAGTAATTTTCAAAGCCACCAACGATCATCTTAAATAATGTATCACATAACAACATACTACTAAAACGGTAGAAATATTTAATAAAAAAGCTACCACAGGGGAGTTTAAATAGTAGATTATAACATCAAAGGAGAGAGCATTTCAAACACTAAAACAAAGTAACGAGCCGACGGGTTAGTAGGAGTTAATAGGTTAGGTGTTTAATTGTTTATGTTACTTTTGTAAAGTAAGCTGCAGTTTTAAGGAGAACTTAGAAAACACATAACGTTGAACCGTTGCTACGACGTAGCACTCGATAGCGGTCGTAGCAGTTGTGCTACGACCGCTATCTACGACCGCTATCGTGTTACAAGTTCCGGGGTCGCGGGACCTAGGGATTACCGTGACCCCGGTACGTAAAGGGCTATTGAAGGACACCGTGGATTTTAGTCAGTACGTGTCTGACAGTCCCTCCCGCCCTGCCCTGGGTGGGAGGACTCATTTGATGATTTTACCACGATAAAAAAAAACGTGTTACAAGTTGTTGTATTGAGGATGGATATCTCAAATCTCAATATTTCTGCAATAGCTTTATATCTAACTTGTTAACTTTTACTGTAACAAGTAATGTCCTAAATTTGAATATAAAAGATTAATTTCACCAAGTTTCTAAGGGATCCCTTCTTTTCGCATAATGTTCTTTGTCATAATATACTTCGGCATAACGATTTTGGCACAATTTGGTTTGGCATAATAATACTTCGGCATAATTTTTTTCGGCATACATTTTATGTTGGCATAAAGACTAATTTGTTTTGGCATAAATTTGATTCGCATACCGTTAATAGGCCTAATGACTATTAGCATAGTAATATATAGTAATATTTATTCTTTTCTAGTAGATACGAGTGACTACATTACTAAGTGAGCAACTGGAAATACAGCTCGGGACTTGCTGGCACCCCGACTCGGACAATTTAGGTTAGAAGAGGATGGCGGGGTCTGAAAGACCCCGCCATCCTCTTCGTGCTTATTTTTTTTTAAACAACCCAGAAGTAGGAGCCCCACGAAGCGGGGCTCCGTCGACATGCTACTAAAATAAATTTATGCTTTAGCATATTATGCTTAAAAAAGTTATGCTTTAGAACTTTATGCTTAATCATTATTATGGTTAGAGAAATTATGCTTAAAAAATTATGCGTAAGCTGTTATGCGTTTATATATTAGGCGAAAATATAATTATGCCGAACAAAATTATGCTAAGTTATATTAGGTCTTAAAATTTTATGCAAATGGATAGGGAACCAGTTTCTAAAAGCTTGCAAACATTGTTATCTTCCACTCGTCGCCCGGTCGAGTACTGAGTCGTTGGATAATCCCTTACATAATGCAGATTGTATATATCCGGATGAAACTCTCAGAGTCTCAAGACATACATTATGCAACAACAAGTTTATTTTTGCAAAACAATCTGTTTACTCGCTGATACCTTCCTGTTTCCGTAAATAAAACGTTTTCTTTTTATTTTGTGAATAACTAGAACCCGCCCCGGCTCCGCACAAGTGTAATCTCTTCTATATTAAGCATGTTTTAAACATATAACCCTCCTCTTGAATCACTCTATCTATTAAAAAAACCGCATTAAAATCTGTTGCGTAGTTTTAAAGATCCAGCGACTTTGTTTTGTACTGTGTGGTGATGATGTAATGTTTCCACAAGTATCCACTCCATAAAGCTTGTCTAACCAAAAGTTTTAATAAGTAACTCTTATCTAACTTATAAACTTTGCAAACGATCTTTATTTTAAAATCTATATATTTCTTATTACTTATAATAATTAAGAGTCATATTCAGCGAATCCCGTCTTAATATAATAAGTAACTTTAATAATTACAACACAACAAATATAATTCAATTTTTTATGTGGATTTTATGAATTAATAAATAATTTTTTTTTAGAAATGTGGGGAACCAGTTACCACCTATAAAAATAAATAACAAAGAATAAGTAACTTTGTGAGGAAGTGAATGTTACAGTCGAGAAGTCCTGCTGTAAGTTATGTCTTCCTGAAAACACTTTAAAATTTACCTTGAATGCGCAGAAATATTCATAGCGAGGTGTTGAAGATGAGACAAAATTATGGCTTTTATGTTGGTTTTATCATATGAATGGGCTATGTTTTTTATGGGATATTATGAAAAGTTCATGTGAACCTAAAATATGATGACGCTATGTTATTTGTGTTTTTCGTAACTGCAGCTGTAGATATTTGAAGTATTATTATTTGAGAGTCAGTCCGTATAATTTTAGAATATAATTTAATTAAGGCAGCAGGTGGCAACTGACATTTACGAACTCGTTTTAGTGTCCAATTCAGTTAATTTTACTTATTCTAATCGTGTTACTGGTTTACTTGTGTATGTACTGGGAGCATATTTACGGAATAGTTTCCGAAGTTACTTTCCCTGAATCCAGCCTGTATTTCTCTCTAGATTTGAGTCCTTAAAACAACTCTTTTAAACAACTTTAAACAGTTTCAAGCTTGTTTTAATGGAGTTTCGGCGTGTGTCGTACAAGTTGAAGTCAATATCATTTATCTTGGCTCGCGTTCCCGCGGCTTCTAACTGAAAAGAAACTAGACTGGACGAAGTCGATAGTTTCTAGACGAGCTAGTAAGTAAGTAATTAGGGTATCATTGTAATAAAAAATTACAGCAGTGCATTTAACAAATATTAAATTTTATTTTGTACAAAGGTTTTGAGGACGGTGAGTATGAGAACTACAGCTTCAGAAACGCGTTTCATATTTCCAGTAATCTATGTTTCAGATTTATGCTTAAAAGTGAAGTAAGTATTACTTAGGAACTCTATGATTTACCATCGAGTTGTGGTTTAATGATGTTACGTTGTATTTATTATATTTCACTGGTTTTGAGGAAAATTCGATCCCGAAAATAAAAAGACATTTCCTTTTTATTTTAAACTTGATTTGTATTATGAGATTTACATTTTTTGTTTTGTTTGGTTTGTGCTCCAGGGATTCTAATCTCTCAGCACGCAACCCGTGTTTTCAGCCTTAGTGATAGACACTTTGACAAAGAGTCCGAACTAAGGATGAATTATATTACGATTTGACAGATGGGGTGGTCCGGGGTGACAGAGGCGAAGCGTTTCCGAAGCGATACCGAACCGAAACGAAACGTCAGTCCGATAGTTCTGTCACGCTATCGGATCGCTTTCACTGTTCTATGTGACTGGATTCAAACAATTCCATACATTACAAATAAAAACGTCACGCTTCGCATTCGCGAAGCCTGTCTGTTTGACAAAGGCTTTTTTGTTGACGAACTTAGAAAGTACCCTGTTCCTATATTAGCTGTAAGATTTTCACGGCCCATTTATCGCAAACTCAAGGTACATTGCGGAAAATTTCAACATTAACCGGAACCGAAAAATTGTGTGGCTCACCGTTAAAGTGGCTTTCATTCAGTTACCGCTCTGAGCGTAATATGTGGTAATGTATCAAATGAAGGACCTTATTAATGTAAAGGCTTTTATCGTTCGTTGACGATCAAATTTTGCCAGAAGGTTCATTATTATTGCATCGCGCATTTAGTTTTCACTCTGGATCGGCCTACAAAACTTGATAGTTATTACATGACACAAGACGTAATGTTTCACACGACTACCGTTTCTTAGAATCGATGAGTATTAACATGATTCATAACTTTACAACAACTTTAGTTTAAACTATTAGAAAGTGCTCTTTCTGCCAGTGTAAACTTAAATATTTGTTTTACTTGATGTCTATCTATCTGAAATAACTCAACAAAAAAATCATAAAACTACAAAGCAAATTTGTTTAAATTATGTAAAACATAAACTTGAACGCAGACATAATTCTTTGAAATCAAATAAAAGCAAGACATCATAACAAAGTAACGAAATAAAATTGTTACAGTCAAAGTGAGGAGGCGTCGAGGTGGCAAATATAAAGACATTATTATTACATTTGAAAATCTCACAATGGATTTGTTGAAAAGCAAAATAATCATATAACAGAACGAGTTGGTAAGTCGTAATTTTATACAAAGTAACAATTTGTTGATTTCATTCATTTTATTTTCAGTAAGGAAATACATTCTTCCTCACATTTTATTGAAGAAATGGTTTTATTTTTGGCTCGGGAAAACGAAATCTCAAAGTCACAAATGTAACGTTGCGTTCACTACAGTTGCGTTTTACGGTAGAGCTAGCAGCGAAAACCACCATTTTACCATTCGTTCCTGAAAGACTATAGATGTAGTACACTATACCTATCCATTATAAAATATGGACTTGATTTATATTTTCAATTCCGATACATAATTCAAACGTATTCATTCAAAAATTCTTTTGGATAAGTTGATTGCGGTCAGTACAAATGGAAATAGTTACTCGTACGCTTGCAGAATAACATTTAGCAATGCACCAGTGATATAAGCAAATGCTTGTAATGCGGGTGTTATACACGTGTTCTATTCTAAGAATGTTAGTAAATTCCCACTGAGTGTACATATCGTTACAATATCTCGTATCAAACATTTTGTAACTTTGTGCATTGTGTGTGTTGATGTCTTGTGACTGAGACTATAGCACCATAACTATTTTTTTTTTGTCTTTTGACAATTCAAAAGTGCCTGTAACTGGCCTACTTGAAATAAATTATTAGATTTTTTATTTTGATACGATAGTGTAGACAGCCAGTTGCGGTATCAGCACAGTTGTGAGATAGATTTGTAAAGTTTCTCAATAAGTCTTCTGTTGTAAAGTAATAACTCAAAACTGCTCAAAACCAACTAAGCGTTATTTTATAAATCCGTATTGTTGAAAGTAAATTAAATACCTCGTTAAATCTTTGTCTAATGTTGCGTTTAACTCGCAAATACTTGAAAGTGAAGACGTCATTGTGGTGGATAAGAACGAACTAGCGGCAGCCAATAACGTAGATTGGTACATTGTAATGTGTGCTCTATGTGCGACGAATAAAGCTTAACTTACGATGAGAGTGCTAGAAGTCTATTGGGCCAGCTGCACAATCGACTGCTCTGATGACATCTATTGAAAGGGTAGGCTTTACACGGCCGCGCTATTGATGAATGTTATCGAACAACCGTCACAGTAATGGATAGTATTACTTTATACATAAAGTATTTGTGTGTCAGATTGAGATCGTCAACATAACAATATCGCTGTTTAAACTTGTAAAGTTCGAAACTTGGTGGACTTTACGAAATTTACTGCCTCGTATGACCTTTATTAACATTGTAACAAGATCTCTTCCATAAAGTAGAATGAAGGATGGACTAGCTCTTTGCTAAACTGGTCGTAATTTAATGCTTTAGTGTGAATCAAAACCCAGGCGAATGCTATAAATTGAAGTGTGGATAAGGAATTAGTTATGTCGAAGTAAACTCTCGAATAAATCGAATCTCCAAACTTGGATGTCTAACATTGTCATTTGGCGTAGAAGCCTCTTAACGATTTCAAATACAAAGAAACTGGAGTTTCAAAGTTTTAAAATGCATTCAAAACGTACTGGACATTGACAATATATAAATCTTAAATTTTCTCGGCAAAGTAATAATTAATAGAGTAAAATGTTATGGCGTCTTTTTATTTTACCAAAACTGACATGTATTTGCTAGTTATCATAATTGTGCTGACATAATATAATAAATTATCAGAATGATACTGGTCAATATTCTGTTTTGCTGAAAAGAGGTTGTTTTCCAAATTTGAACTTAAATAAAAATGCAACGTAATGTGTGTCGTCACGACGTGCTTCCTCAGATTTATGTTGCAATGAGAACATCTGACATGTTCGGGAATTTTCGACAGTTGTGTTTTAAGCCTTTGTCAAACAGACAGGCAATAGCGAACCGGACCAAGTCCGAAGCGATAACGAACCGATACGAGACGTCAAACTGGGTGCAGCGAACCGATGCGTGGCAGTTGTATTAGCTGGCTTTTTATGAACGAAGTCAAACAGAGCAATTCGCACCGGTTCGGTCACGCTATCGGATCGCTTTCGCTTTTCTATGTGACTGGATTCAAACAATTCCAAACATTACAAATAAAAATACCTCGCTTCGCATTCGCCACGCCTGTCTGTTTGACAAAGGCTTTATTGTTTGAACTATTTTAATAGTTTCTGATAACAATTATTTCATTCCTCTAATGGCTATGGTATAACTTTAGCAATATCGTAGTTATTGCTCGGCACTTCAGTGACATCGTTTCAAAATCAGTGAATATTTAAAGTCATTAAATTCTTCTTCATCATAAATCGGACTGTTATTTTATTTCCTCATGGGAAACTTGTTATACAAAGAGTCATAGGCATTCGATCATGCTACTACCCGGCGCTTTATATGCTGAAATGATGAACAAAATGATGATGAGTAGCCGAGCAATCGACTGTTGTGCCTCTTGGCATGTCAAAGTAATTAAATCACGTCCGTACTTGCATACGCATATTTACAACAACGAATAATTTAATGAGTAATCAAAATTAAAAAAAATAATGAAAGATGTTGTGCCAAAACATCAAAAAATGTTAAATTTGAAATCTACTGGCAGCCGAATTATACATTTTTAATGAATGAGTTTCTAAAATAAAAAGGAGAAGGATCCCGTGTAAATAATAATATATTTGAAGCGGCAAACGCTAGCCGTGAAGATAAACCGGAACATCCGCCGGTGATTAGACGGTCATTACGTAACATCCGGCGAACAAATCAGATTAACATAAACGTGGATGCTGAGCCAAGATAGTTTATTGTAATTTAAATAAAATAATTTCGCAACAAAATTGTTTAAAAGTAACCAGTTTTTTTTTTAAATTATTCAAACGAATATATTTTCTCCTGTAATTTTAGGTGTCGAAAAGGTAATTTAATCAAAAAATTCCAAAACTACAAAACATAAACATTTTTGTTTTTGATTCTGCCCTCCCTTGACTTTAAACAAAATACAAAACGCGCTGAAATAATCCCGAATACTAATTTTGTTGTAGCTGAGAAAAGGCGTCGGACGTCGCAAGACGATCTCCGGCAACCGTAGGCGCGGGCATGCGGGCGGCGAGTAATGGGCGACTCGCAGCCCGACCATGGACCATGCCCGGGTCGACGGCGCGTTGTGTTCCACGCGCGCCTCAAGAAGTGTCAGCATAGTGACGGGGCCTAGATCGTGTGAAGAAAGCCTGTCTGGAGAGAGACTTACCCATTACCGTGACCCCGGTACGTAAAGGGCTAGTGAAGGACACCGTGGATTTTAGTCAGTACAAGTCTGACAGTCCTTCCCGCCCTGCCCTGGGTGGGAGGACTCATTTGATAATTTTATAACGAAAAAAAGGAACAGTCTTTGATAATGACATCACTAACAAATTATCATTTCCCTGCAGCAGACTGTTCTATATAATCGACATTGTTTTGTTGGACTCTCGAGATACGAGTATTTATTTACACAGTGTTACTGAAATGGTTTTACAAACAGTTACAGAAACGATGTGGAATTAATAAATAGGAAATTTATTGGTGTGGGTGAAGTCCTATGCGACAGATAACATTTATTTTTAGTTTTGCCGTTTCATATGGTTTTGTTATAGTTACTTCTATTATCGTTTTACTATTATCAATTTTGATTTGGATTTACTCGTAAGTTCATTATTCAAAATTAATTTTAATATTCTGCTCCCTAAGCTTCTTTTAGCAAAATAAAGTAAAATATATGGAGACAGTTCGTGCTCACCTGTGCTCACATCCGTCACACGCGGCCCGGCTGCACTGCAGCCTCACTTCCGATACTCACTGCCGGCCGCCATTGTGCTCACCACACTATAATACAACGCGTAATGTTCCACATCCTTTCATAATTTTAAAATGGCCGTTTTTTTTTGTTGACGGCTCTTTGTCGCGTTCGATGACACGGAACAATATGTGTATGACCTACAAGTAGTTGTTCTGGGTGTTTGTGTATGCAAGTTTCTATGTTTGTAAACTTTATTGACTCACTAGGATTTTCCTATGTTGTCTCAATGTTTTAAAAAAAGATTGATGAAGAAGAATGTTTTAAGAGAAGATTGTGTAAAATCTTTTTTACCAGGATTTTTCCCAGTTTTATTGGATTTGTGCACCTCAGTACATAATAGAAGAGATGTTAATTATGGAATTCGGGAGACGAAAATCATTTTTTTTAATATCCGTCTGTTCGACCCATACTACAAACTATGTATTCTCATCACACTTCATCATTTGTGTTCCAGTCAAGTGCTATTCATCAAGCTCAACTTCTAATCTCCCTCGTAACGAACAACCGACAATGCTAGAATTATGCTGACGGTATGCTCGGACAACGTTGACATCAGAATAATTTACGATGTCATAACTTACTCGCCGACACTATGATTTTTAACCATTACCTATATATTGTGTGCTGAAAGTCTATTGTGTGAGTAACGAGTTTTGGATTCAGCTTTGTATTTCAGTAATTTAGCTGTTCTGGCCTACGATATTTTTTTTTCACTGTAATATTTTTTTTAACCTCATTTTTTATCAATCACAGTCTGTACTGTGATTGATAAAAAATGAGGTTTAAAAAAATATTACAGCATGTCATGTACAGACATGACATAAAAAGTTTAAAACGGTCGCAGTAGGTATTGAAATTTTTGGTTAAATAAAACTTTTTATGCATATTAAAAAAAAAACTACATTTTATTAAGAAAGTAAATTACATAGTCAACATTACTTTGATACTTATTTAATTCCGTGTTGCATTTTCTACATGCGTTGTTAATTATTAGACCAAAATAACTTTAGTTCTAATTATGCGAAGAAAATAAATAAGTTATTTGAAGTTAACACGAGAATATTTCTCATAAATACATGAAAATGTGCCGTAATGAGTCGTGAACGTGTAAGTAATTAGCATTCTAATTCAAGTTGAACACCCTCTTTGTATGAGTTTGTGGAAATACGACGGTAAGGTAAAGTTCATGTATTGTCTTAGAGCAGGTGACAATGTAAGATCCCGTAGTAGTAGGCACCTTACACTTGCAGTTTTAGTAAGAAGTTTTAAGTTGGAGTTACGGTCGAGATGAGTTGACGTAAACACGCACAGATTTTGTAGCACTAAAGTTTATTAGATGTACCGATCACAACTAAGTTTGAGTAGGATGCTAATCCGCGGTGTTCGTAGTAAGTAATTAATTGTCAACTAACTAAAATTGTATTGAGAATCATTATAAATACGGTATAAAAAGTAGGTTGCTGCGTGAGCAGTCTGACAGTATGTACGTAAACCGTACATGCTCCCAAGGGAAAGGGCGAGATGAGCATCCAGTACATAAAAATATAAAAAGTTCACAAACGTAAAAGTAAAAAGTGTAAAAGTAAATATTAATTAAAAAAGTAAATATAAAGTAAATATTAAACATGTTCACAAAACGTAAAAGTAAAAAGTGTAAAAGTAAATATAAAACATGTAAACATTAAAATCATAAATTTTACAGCTCCTCAAAGTGAAATAGTTTTTTCGGCCTCGCATCGCTGTATAGTGGCTCCGGCGGTGTCGCTTTTCGTATTTCTTGCATTTCGATTTCGACTTGATTGTCGATTCCTTTAAGCTGCTTTGGCTTCTTTGTTTTCTTATACCATCGTTTTATAAAAATGTAGAGTATAAACGAAGCAGATCCTCCCAACAGCAAAGAAGTCACAGAGTAAAGGTATATGTCGTGGCTCGAGATGTCTGACTCTTGGGGTAGTCTTTCCTGCTCTTTCTGCTGAGTTATTTGCTTCTCTATAAACTTGATGCTTTTTGCAGATGTTTCCAGTTCCGTTATATTCAACTGTGCATTTTTCCAACTTATGTCGAATATATTGTTGATGGTGGTGTTAAGTACGGGTACTTGAATATCCGCCTCCATGTAAAATTTGCTTCCTAAGTGATTGTATGTGAATATAGTTGCATCTTTCTTTTGTAGTATGCATTTTGGTTTCAAGACAATCACTCCAGTGCCATTGATGACCGTCGGCGTAACTTGATCGTTACATATGACGCGCATCAGCTGTGTATCGCACAATGTAAACAACCACCAGTTAGGTTTATGTAATTGGATCCATGTCTCTTTACAGGTTACGTCCTTGATGACACATGATAAAGACGTCTGTTGACTGAATACCTTGGCCTCGCAAGGTGCATCTTTGTCGTGTAAGCTAAATACTGGCTGACGTGAAATACAAATGTACTCGTCGTTTCCGTATGACGTACATTGACGCATATCTTGCTCTTCCATGGTGATGTACGAATTTTTCACGAAGTTTATGGCGATGAAATTGGTGAAAGACTGCACAATTTTTAATTGTCCTTGTCTCAGGAACGGTATGGGTATTACCCGATATATTCTGTAGTCCTCATCACTTAAAAGTGGAATATGTAATTCGAAAAGTAGAAAGTTATTTGTAATTCGAGCTTTAACATGGATCAGTTCGTAGATATCTCGGAAGTTCTTTTGTATATCCTGTATTGGTAAAGCTAGTCCTTGTGGCAGTTTTCCAGAGATGATGTTGAGCTGTTCTATTATTTGAGATGCTGGAAACAAGTGCGTATCCAAATGACCTCGGTAGATGTTGGCAAGAGCATTCATTAACATTTCTTGAATTCGATGCAAATCGTTCAAAATTAAAGTTGATGCTAAGGCAGCAGAATTCACGTCGTTTACTGTGTATAGTATTTGCGCTCTGTTTTCAATTTTTGTGATTGCGTCGCTAGTCTGGCTCATGTAGGTTTGTATTGCGTGAAATTGTTTGTCCATGAATTCCGTATTGTTTTTAATAATGTTGTTTTCAGCTTCAATAATCAAAGTTTGATTCTTCATCAACTGCAACAGATAATTATCGTTGGTTTGCAAATTTTGGATATCTTTCTCGTACTTTTGCGCAAAGTCTTCATCCAAAACTCCGAATAATGTTCTGGCTAATTTTCCGATTCCATCAAAGTAGCCTCTTTTTTGTCGCGAATGCTGAGAAAGTAACATGGTATTGTAATTTTCAAGGTGATGCAATTCATGACGTAGATGGTTGACGACTGTTTCGCATGCTGTAAACTCGTGGGCGATTCTTTGACAGAGTCTATCAATTTGATTTATATAATTATTAATATTTTCTGTAGCTTGCCAGTAGGATGTTAAGTTAAAATAGATAAGTAGTGTCCATTCATCGTGGATTAATTGTAATTTTCCGGCTTCATCAAAATAAATAGGTTGACTGTTGGGTATAGAGGTCATCTTAAAGTTATTTGTAGTTGATGATGATTGTGCCATTCCCATCGTTCCTATCAAAGTCATAAGAACGAGAGTCAGGAAACTGTACTTATTGGTTCTTGTGCTCCTTTTTCTTGTTAGGTTTTCAGGCATCTCTTCGTCTTTCTCACTTTTGCTGCTCGTAGTTTCTGCAGTAGCGGGCAGGTTTTCTTGTAGTGGTAATGGTGTCAGTTTGATAGTAGGTCGTTTTATCACTCCAGATTTGGTTTTAAGGGTGGCCACTCGTACTAAACCGTCCTTGCCGGGATGAGTTTCTATGACTCGTCCCATGGCCCATTTGCCAGGCGGTAAGTTTGTTTCCTTTATTAGTACGACGTCATTTATTTGTAGATTTTTTACTGTTTTGTTCCACTTGCTCCTAGACTGTAGAGTATTTAAGTAGTCATTGGACCACGCCTTCCAAAACTGATCTAGCATGTGCTCTGTAAGTTGCCAGCGTTTTCTCAAATCCATCTTTCTGTCATCAGGCTCCGGTTGAGGTAATGACAACGTAGCACTGCCAGTTAGAAAGTGACCAGGAGTAAGAGTATTATAAAATTCCTCCGGATCTTCTGTTAGCGGACACAGAGGCCTCGAGTTCATGCAAGCTTCTATTTTTGCTAATAAGGTCGCAAATTCTTCCCAGGTGAGTTTTTGATCTCCGAGAACTCGTCGCAAGTGGTGTTTTAACGACTTAACGGCCGCTTCAAATATCCCGCCCGCACTAGGCCAAGCAGGGGCGTTGAAGTGCCACTGTACTTCTAATTTGCCAACTTCGTCAAAAAACTCAGGAGAAAGTAGCTTTTTGAAGTTTCTAAAATCCTCTCTCAGCACTTTGGATGCCCCAACGAAATTCGTGCCGTTGTCTGAGTACATATGTGCGGGCGTTCCACGTCTCGCGCACATTCTTTGAAACGCCGCAATAAATGCTTCTGTGCTAAGTTCTGAGACTAATTCGATATGTACGGCTTTCGTAGCCATACAAACGAAAACAGCGATATAAGCTTTTGAGGTCTTCACTCCTCTTCCTTTGTTCAGTTTCACGTCTACATGGCCAGTAAAGTCGACACCAGTATGAGTGAACGGGCGACTTGGTGTTACTCTTTGTTTTGGAAGATCGGCCATTAGTTGAGCGTTGTCGGTAGAGTTGAAACGATGACATTTCACACAGCGGCGTATTCTTCCCTTTACAGCTCGATTTCCCGAAACTATCCAGTATCGTTGCCGTATATAAGTCAGGGTCAGCCGGGCTCCTCCATGAAGAGTCATCAAGTGTGCTTGGTCGATAAGTAGCTCAGTGAAGCGGCTTTTGTAGGGTACAATTGCTGGATTCTTCATATTAGTAGGTAGTTCGGAGTGTTGTAGTCTTCCGCCCACGCGAATGATTCCTTGATTGTCCAGATAAGGTTTGAGCTTGTAAATGCTGCTTCTAGGTGACACTGACTTGTTTTGTTTCAAATGTTTGTGTTCTTGCGCAAACTCACTCTGTTGAACATATTTTATTATATATTCTGCTGAGTTTTCTATGTCAGTTGTCGTTAAGTAAGTAGTGCTTGGTTGCAATTTTTGCTTAAGTGTTGCAAAATATCGCAATATTCGAGCAGTAATTCTTGTTATTGAAGTTAGCGAACTGTGGGTCGTCAATAGCTTGTAAACAAAATGTTCAGTATTGTAATTTTGCAAACTAATGTCAGTGGGTTCGATTCTGAGTGCTTTGCTAGTAGTAAAATGGCAATTCGCACTATGAGGACTTTCTGATTCCACGAAGTTTCTTAGGAATATAGGTCCGTCCCACCATAAATTGAACTCGATTATCTTGCTCGGTAACAAGCCTCTCGAAGCGCAGTCAGCGGGATTAAGTTCAGATCGTACGTAACACCATTGCTGCGGTGGAATTACGTCTTTTATTTTCCCCACTCTGTTGGACACGTATCTTTCCCATTTTGAGAGGTCTCCCTGAATCCAGGCTAGGACCACTTTGGAGTCACACCAACCGTAAGCTGATACCTCATGCTCTGTCAGTGATTCTTTTGCTTTCGCCATGAGCTGAGAGAGAAGTAATGCGCCGCATAACTCAAGTCGAGGCAATGTTACTTTTTGAGTAATTGGCACCACCTTAGTTTTTGAAACTAATAATGTGATCTTAGGATTGCCTGTTTCATCGATTACTCGGCTGTATATGACGCAAGCGTATGCCTTTTCGCTTGCGTCACAAAATCCATGTAGTTGTATACTTTTCTGCGTACTGCCAATCCATCTGTTTATTTTAATATTTTTAATTTGATGTAGTTCTTTGTTTAGATGCCACCATTCGTTTTGGAAGTCAGTAGGTAGTTCAGCATCCCAGTTAATTTTAGTCAGCCACACCCTTTGGAATAGTAATTTAGCTAACACAGTTATCGGTGCCAGCCAACCCAAGGGGTCGTATATTTTTGATATCTGTGACAGTAATTTTCTTTTAGTTAATGGTGTTTTGTTGTAGTCGTCTATAGTCCAGTTAAATATGAAAACATCTTCCTTTGGATTCCAACTTAACCCCAACGTTTTCATGGGTTCATCGCCTTTAAAATCAAATGTATTTCTTGAAATTTGATCTTCATCTAAGTGTCGTAAAAGCTCGGAGTCATTGCTTGACCACTTGCGCAGATTCATTCCACCTCCCTTTAGTAGTTTAATGATAGTTATTTGAATGTCCTTTGCTTGTTTTGCCGAGTTATGACCGCTAATTAGGTCATCGACGTAAAAGTGACGGAGTAATATTTCAGCAGCCTTTGGGTATTTGTTACCATCGTCATAAGCGAGTTGTTTGAGTGTTCGCATTGCCAACCATGGCGCACTCTTTGTTCCATATGTTAATGTTTGCAGTTCATATTCTTGTAAGTTATCTGTGGGTTGACTTCGCCATATTATCTTTTGCAAATGTTGTTGTTCAGAATGACACCAAATGGAACGGTACATTTTTTCAATGTCTGCAGTGTAGACATATTTATACCCGCGCCATTGTAATATCAATGCTTGGATGTCCTTTTGCAGGTTTGGACCTTTTTCCATCACATCATTGAGGCTGCATCCACCCATGGTCTTTTGTGAGGCATTAAAAACAGCTCTTAATTTAGTTGTTGTCGATTGTTCTCTCAGTACTCCATGGTGCGGCAAGAAATGTTGACCTTTGACGGACGTCGTTGTCGAAAGCTTCATGTGACCTAAATCGATGTATTCCTGAATGAAATCTTTATACATCGAGGCAAGTCTGGGATTTCTCTCAAATTTCCTTTCGAGTTGTAAAAATTGTGAGATTGCGATTGGCTTTGAGTTTCCCAATTTTTCTTCATAACCAGGAATCAGTGGCATTTTCACTACGTATTTTCCGCCGCTTTCTCTCTCAGTAGTCATTTTGTAGTATGTTTCGCACCAGTCGTCCTTAGAAGTATCTTCATTGTTTTGTATAATATCTTCAGTCTCCCAAAATCTCTTTAAGTCGTCCATGTCCACAAGAGCAACATGGCAGTTGAAAGTTTCTAGCTTCCCGCATAAAATCCATCCTAAACGGGTTTGCTGAGCCGTCGGTGTTTGAGTATCTCCCTTTAGGACCCCCTCTAATATTACTTGCGAATAGATATCTGCTCCCAGCAGCAAATCCACGCTCCTTGACAAGTTAAATTCAGGATCCGCTAGTTTTAAGCCTTGAAGATGAGGCCAGTTGTTTTTCTCGAACGTTTTATTAGGTAAGTTGTTCGTAATCTTTTTCATTATAAGTGTGCTTGCTGAAAATGCAAAATCAGTGCAAAGTGATTTGCATTCCAATTCCAGACGTCCTTTACAATCTCCAGAAATAGTACCCACGCCGGAAATTGTGGCGTTCAACCTTTTTCTAGGAAGTTTTAGTCGTTGAGCTGCGTTCTCCGTGATAAGGTTCACTTGCGAGCCTTGGTCAAGTAAAGCTCGCAATTTAATGTAGTTTCCTGTTGTATTCTTAACTTGAAGTTCCACTGTTGTAAGTAAAATTTCCGTAATGTTATTGTTGGATATGTGGTTCGAAATATTTTGATCAGCTGAAGTTGAAGGTTGCTGCTCCCGTTGTTGAGAACGCTGACCCAAATTGTTCGTATTAAACCTCGATGTCTGTTTTTGCGCTGAGTAATGTAATAGCGTATGATGAGGTTTATTGCATTCTTTGCACGTTTTGCGTGACGTGCATTCGGTTTCGCTATGTTTATACAAACAGTTTTTGCATATTTGTAATTTCCTCACTGTGTCATTTCTCTGCCGTGTGTCCATTTCAATGAACTTCGAGCATTGCATGATCACGTGAGAGCCGTTGCACAAGAGACATTTTCCGAATGATGTATGATAAATCCTAGATGTTTCTCTTCTGTTTGATTCAGATGATGGCTTAATTGCGTTAAATTTAGTTTTGTTGTTAAATTGTTGTTTTTGTTGGTTTGAAGTATCTTTCTGGTAACCCTTTGCAGCTTCTAATGCCATAAATTTAGTTTCCAAGAACTCCAGGAATTCACCCAGCTCTGGGACTTCCTTTGGGTGCTCTAATTCTCTCGTATATTCAGTATAAGATGTTGAGTCCAATTTCTGTGCCATCAGATACACGATAATTGGATCCCAGCTTGATGTATTTAGACCGATGTTAAGTAGGCCATTCATGCATTCGTTGATTACGTCATGCATTTTCTTCAAAACAGCAGCAGATGCTTGCTGTATGGATGGTAACTGCATCAAGGTATTCATCAAGTTTGTGAATTGGAGTCGTTTATTGTCATATCGCTGAATAAGAATATCCCAACAAGCTTCATAGTTTTCAGCGCCGACTAAATGTTGGACTAGTCGTTCAGGCTCTCCTTTCAGTTTAGATTTTAAGTGTTGCATTTTCTGTGACTTCGAACAATTCGCATTGTTGTGAATTGTCTCCAAAAACATATCCTTGAAAGTAATCCACTGACTGTAATTTCCAGTGAATTCCGGTAGTTGAATCCTAGGTGCAGAGTTCTGGTAATTAGCGTTAGTCCATAGCTTTGAATTAAGAGATCTTTTCATGACATCGTATTGACGTTCTTTATTGGCAAATAAGTCGTTGTACACTTCGTTTGATCCTTTTAAAATTGCTTCTAGCTCCCAGTGACATCTTTCTACGGTATCCCACTTGCTCTTCAGGACGCTCAGCTGATCCTCTAACTCCCATTTTTCAGTTATAGAGTCAATGCTTATCTTTGACATTGCTCGTTCAAGTGCTTTTATGTGACATTCTTGTCGGTCAAGTAGTTCCTTGGTTTTAGCGTCTATTCCCTGCGGATGCGGGATGACAACTTCAGGCTGTTTTCCTTCACAGGCCAACAACCGTTGTAGCAGATCGACTCTGGTAGTTTCGTAAAGTTGTTTTGTTTTTTCAAAAATATTTTCAGTAAAATAGTCGTTTCTTTTATCCTCACGTTCAAGTAATAAATTGTGTCTATTGTTAAAGTCTTGCCAGAGATTTTCCAATGACACTAACCGTTGAGTCAAGTATTCCTTCCCCTTTCGCGATGCACTATCCTTTTTGTAGTTAGTACAGAGACGCTTGATGGATTCGAAGACTTCGTTTTGTAAAGTAATTTCGCTCATCTTGAGTTATTCGATGAAATAGTCGAACGTAGTTGTAGCAGTAGAAGTAAAGTTGGATTTGAAGAACACGTAGTTGGGTGTCTTCTAGTTTGCAGGCCTCGGATTACTCGCAGTTCACGTTGTAGTCCGGACGTAGTAGTAGTAGTTGCACTAGTAGTAGTTGCACTAGTAGTAGTTGTATTTGCAGTAGTAGTAGTTGCAGTAGTAGCAGTAGTAGTTGCAGTAGTAGCAGTTGACTGTAGTCGCCACTAAAATTGTTGTTCACGAAGAGTAATTTGCTCTTCGTTGATTGCTCAAAGCTCTTGTACTCTCGCTACGAATATGCGCGCTTTCTCAACTTGTCTGGGGCGACCCGCTTGTGGGAGACCAGCCAAGCCGATTCGCTGTCGTTTCAAGAGACACAATTACTCCGAGCGGCTCGAAGGACCATTAAATGTAAGATCCCGTAGTAGTAGGCACCTTACACTTGCAGTTTTAGTAAGAAGTTTTAAGTTGGAGTTACGGTCGAGATGAGTTGACGTAAACACGCACAGATTTTGTAGCACTAAAGTTTATTAGATGTACCGATCACAACTAAGTTTGAGTAGGATGCTAATCCGCGGTGTTCGTAGTAAGTAATTAATTGTCAACTAACTAAAATTGTATTGAGAATCATTATAAATACGGTATAAAAAGTAGGTTGCTGCGTGAGCAGTCTGACAGTATGTACGTAAACCGTACAGACAAAGTTATAAATAATAATGAATAGCTCGGTCTGGGTACTTTATTGTCTGTCCTTGGTAGATTAAGAATAGAACAAGAACTCTTGAAAAGTTTTTGGATTACCTTCAAATGAAGTTACATCTGCAATCCTTTTGAGTTTAAAAAGGTATAACTTTATATTTTCACATTCATTCTGGACTTGTCCTCGATCTTGACACTTCAGGGCAATGTAACTGAAACCCGCGTTTGATTAATTGTTGTGTAGACTACAGCGGACGAGTGCTGACGTGTTAATATTTGGGAACTAAAGTTTTGAAAAACTGGAAGTGCTAGAAAATGAACTCGTAACTTTATTTCTTACATTCACTTGAAAGATCCTTAATTTCAATCTGCATTTATAACATTATGTTCATAAGAGTCTCCATAAAAGAGTTGTATTGCTCGTTAAGTCCATCGTACAGACACGTGAAGGTGAGAGACCTGCGGCCGTATTATGGCGTCTTAAAACCAGTCTTGTTCCAGTGAGTGAAAGAAACAGAGCTATACAAGTCGTCTAGCGCCGTCACTCACTGGAACAAGCATGGTTTTAAGACGTTATAATACGGCCCCTGGTGACCTACCATGACATTTTAAAGCGTGAGTCTTTAGGCTGTGGGAAAGAGACAGAGCTATACAAGTCGTTTAGTGCCATCTCGTTCCCTGAGAGGAACTACTCACGCTTTAAGACGTCATGGTAGGCCACCTGAGTGCATTTATGCCTTTATCAAACAGACCGGCGACAGCGAAGCGCTTCCGAACCGAAGCGAGACGTCAGCGAGACGTCAGTCCGATAGTTCTGTCACGCTTTCGCGTTTCTATGTGACTGGATTCAAACAATTCCATACATTGCCAATAAAAATTCGATATCGCTTCGGAAACGCTTCGCTTTCGCCAGTCTGTTTGACAAAGGCTTTATTGTATAAATACGGCATTTATAACGAGGTTCTTCTCCTGACTGCAGAATTGTAATTAAATCAGAAGATCAAAATTCGACAAACACTGTCAGAAATTTATGAAGACATTTTCCAAGAATTTGGCAGCGAAAAGTAAGCTCAATATAAAGCGTTTGCCTTTTATATGTTGGTCTCTGCGAAATATAGCGCTATTGTCTCTTCACATCGCTGCGTTTATGTTTATTTGGAATAAAGTACAATCGGTAGATTTAATGTTACCTCTTAGTTTGTTTAATAAAGTGTTTGTGGATAATAAACGCTGCTTTAGTATTATATAAGACCCTCGTAATATTTTGTCTGGTGACTAATCGGGCTGAGTATATTGCTCGCCTGAATAAATTACAGCAAAAATCTGAATACTTCAAGATAACAATATTTTAGTACTCGTAATAGCTTTTATGTAACTTGAGTATGTGTGGCTTATCTTATTTTTTTCCTTGCTAGTTTGTTCAAGAACGAACCAGTCGGAGTACGTTAGCATTATTAAGTATTGTCTTTAACTCTCGCTTGAATTTATCAAGATAATTAGCGTGTCAAAACTTGACACGTTCGTATTAAATTACTATTAAATGAGCTCTTCAAGAATTACATAACGAGAACATTAACTTTCTTGAAATTAATTGGCTTGGCTTTGAAGTTTTGAGTGGGTTCAGCATTTTTAGGGTTCCGTAGTCAAATGGCAAAAAACGAAACCCTTTTAGATTCGTCATGTCTGTCTGCCCGTATGTCACAGCCACTTTTCTTCGAAAGTATAAGAGCTATCCTATTGTAACTTGGTAAGTAGATGTATTATGTGAACCGCATTAGGATTCTTACACAAAGAAAAAAAAATTGGGGGTTCCCCATACTCAGAATTGGGATTTAAAAAAAAAAACACCAAACCCATACGTGTGGGGTATGTATGGATAGGTCTTTAAAAATGATATTAAGGTTACTATAATAATTTATTATTTTTTTCTAAACTGAACAGTTTGCGCGAGAGACACTTCCAAAGTGATAAAATGTGTGTCCCTGTAACTCCTAAAATAAGAGAATGATAAAATAAAAAAAATAAATGATGTACATTACCATGCAAACTTCCAGCAAATATTAGTTTGAACGAGATCAAGTAATTAGTTTTATTTTAATACGTCATAAATCGTTAACCGCAATTTACCTTTACAAGTTACAACCAACTACAAGAACTTTTATATTATATTACTTGCTACTACGGAACCCTTTATAGGCGAGTCCGTCTCGCATTTTTTTAAATATCAAGTCATCTGTCGCCAGCTTTGCTTCAGACACGTACAAATTAATATCAAAAGCGACGAGCAAAACAATTTATATCCCTCAAAGGAAAGCTTTTTGGGCAGAAAACTTTCTCCAAGTATTAAAGATACCTGCCCTGGGATCTGGAGGCGACTGCCCTCCAGCGCGTCTATGAATGGCGCGTGGAGGCGCAGCGCCGGGGCGAATCCCCGCTGCCTCGACAGGTCGAGGCGCGGCGGGAAGAGCTCCGGCGCGATCTCAGGGCAGTATGGAGGGGGCGACTGTCTCAACCGAGGTCCGGGCACGCCGCAATCGCGGCGGTAAGACCCCTCTTTGAGGAGTGGCTGGATAGGCGTCACGGCGTCCTTACCTTCCGCATGACGCAGGTCCTCACCGGACACGGAAGTTTCGGGAGGTTCCTGTGTCTGATAAGGAGGGAGGAAACGCCTGGGTGTCACCACTGCGAGGACCGTCCTGAGGACACGGTGGAGCATACGGTGCAGGACTGCCCCGCTTGGGCAGAGCACCGCCGTGTCCTCACGACGGCGATACGCGGAGACCTCTCGCGCCCGGCATTGGTCGAGGCCATGCTGCGGGGCGAGACGGAGTGGGAAGCGGTCGCCTCCTTCTGCGAAGCAGTCATGCTCGCGAAGGAGGAGGCGTGCCGCGTGAGGGAGAGAACAGTGTCCTCCCTCCGACCCACCCGCAGTGGTAGACGCCCACGGCGACGGACGTCGCCAGACGATCTCCGGCCACCGTAGGCGCGGGCATGCGGGCAGCGAGTAATGGGCGACTCGCTGCCCGACCATGGACCATGCCCGGGTCGACGGCGCGTTGTGTTCCACGCGCGCCTCAAGGAGTGTCAGCAAACTGACGGGGCCTGTAGAGGGCCAGAGCCTGCCGGGGTCGCGGGTCTTACCCATCACCGTAACCCCGGTACGTAAAGGGCTCGTGAAGGACACCGTGGATTTTAGTCAGTACAAGTCTGACAGTCCCTCCCACCCTGCCCTGGGTGGGAGGACTCATTTGATGATTTTACCACGCAAAAAAAAAAAAAAAAGTATTAAAGATACGCATTTGCGGTTCTACCCATTTCCTCAAAATAAATGTGTCCCTACAGAATGAGATACAAGTACTTAGTTTGTAGGATATGAGTCGAACACAGATGTTACATAAAATAAAATAAAATATTTAATATCTGCAAGGCAAAATGCTCAAGATACACAAAAATTATTTGTTACTGTTATGAAACACAATCCATAAAAAAACATTCCTAAACAATCATAAAGCTAATTAGAGGATTGTTTCGCTAGTGAAAAGGTTTTCAATTGTAAACTACGTACCAAACCAAATCTAACCGTGTAACTTTAATCTTTTAAAACTCACTAAAAGCTCCACTCAAAACACATTTCACTCTTTGAAAGCTGTAAAATCGGCTGCAACATTTTCACCAATTTACGATTCCGAGTGCCGGATAAATATTCAGGGTATCAGGCACAAGCTCTCGCCGCAGTCAGTGTTTGAATAAAACGCTATTTGGCAGGTTCAGTAAATATCACTTTAGTTTTTATTTATGCAATATCAAACTTTATTCGCATCAATAATAGATTTCAAATTAATTAAGCTATGAGTCACTTTTCTACAAAATTCACACACTTTTCGTATTAAACCATTAAGACAAATAGAAAATCTTTAAAAACAAACTTTTATTTTTATGTCACATTTTTTTTAGCGTGGTAAAATCATCAAATGAGTCCTCCTACCCAGGGCAGAGCGGGAGGGACTGTCAGAACCGTACTGACTAAAATCCACGGTGTCCTCCAATAGGCCTTTACGTTCCGGGGTCACGGTAATTCGTGAGTCTCGCGACCCCCGCAGGCTTTGGCCCTCTACAGGGGGCTTCGTCACTGACACTCCTTGAGGCGCGCGTGGAACACAACGCGCCGTCAACCCGGGCATGATTCATGGTCGGACAGCGAGTCGCCCATTACTCGCCGCCCGCCTGCCCGCAAATATCCCTTTTTTATCGTGGTAAAATTATCAAATGAGTCCTCCTACCCTTACTTTTTTTTTTTTTGGGACAAACCCACCACACTATTCCCTAACCACTGCAACTCCTGTGCGCCAGAATCAACAGTGGCAACCAACCAGAAAAGGGCCGAGACAATGAAGCTCGACGTGTCCCGGAGAATGAATTTACCTGTCTTGGATCCTGCAACGAAATTAATCAGAAAAGAATAGTGGAGGAGTAGGAAAAAATATATGTTTCCACTTCCCTCCCTGCAAGCAGGAGACAGAACAAAACAAGGCCAATAGGCACAAAGGGACATTACAACTGGGAGAAGCCCAGTTGCCTAGCACCACGGGTAAAATGACTACTAATATTAATGGGTCCTAAATTGTGAGCTGCTAAATTTGATTCCAATAATAGGTATGGCAAAAACGCTTGAACGCACGGAAGTTTGTTCGAGTTTCAACAAGGTCCGAGTAGTAAATGACTCCAGATGTAGTCTGAACAGTGTTCAACATAATATTACGTTCGTTCTGCCAAAGAATACACTCCCATAGAATATGATGTGCTGATTGTTCATATTCACAGTCAGATGTCGAACATTGACAAAAAGGCGAGGGAACAAGCTTGAAGGAAAATAATTTACTTTTAAAGTTACCATGTCCCGTGAGAAATTGGGCAACACAGTGATCCACCTCCAGCCACGTCCTAGCCAGCCGCTCACGAACGGATGGAAAGAACTGGTGGAGGTGCCGCCCCTTGATAGAATTATCCCACCTACTTTGCCATTCGGATAAAAGATCCTCCCAGACGTCACTCTGGGGTTTGAACAATCTAGATATCTTATCACGGTCACGTTGAGGTAGAAAATCAGCATCAGTGGTCTCCCGTGTGGAAAAGTACATTGCAGCACGTCGCTGTACTTCAAGATCGACTGGAAGAACACCAGCAAGTACCGGTAAAGCTTCAGTACTGACGGTTCTATACGCTTTACTTAAGAATAACAAAGCCAAGCGCTGGCTTTGAAGCAATTTACGTCGTGCCGCCCCTATGGTGGCCCTATCGGCCCAAACAGGTGCTCCGTAGCACATACAGCCCAAGTAAGTAGCACCATAAATAGTTTTTAAGGTTAAAAACGACAAACCCCAAGTAGATTTGGATATTCTCGTTAGGGCATAAAAATTATTTTTAGCTTTTTCACCAACTGTTTTTATATGTTCTATGAATGTGAAATTCCTCTCTAAAACTAAACCAAGATAGCACACCGATTTCTTTCTCTTAACGGGAACATTATTGAATTTAATACTAGGCCACGATTTAAGGTCACCTTTTAAAATGAGTTGATAGGTTTTTTGTGGTGCAAAGGTCAGACGGTTTCGATCACCCCACTGTGATATTAAGCGTAGGCAAGTGTCAGCCAAATTCTCGAGGCCAGCACGAGTACTCGACTGAATGAGCAGAAGGCCATCGTCCGCATAACCAGTTAAAGAACAACCACTTGGTAGTGGAATCGCGAGGAAATCATCGAAGCCTAGATTCCATAAATAAGGACCGATAACCGAACCTTGAGGACAGCCCATGGTGAGAGGTTTCGATATGGAATGATGTCCGAGTTTAAGTTTCGCGGATCCATTAGAAAAGTACGAACAAAGAAGATTAAATATATTATTATAGCAACCACGAGCTTTTATTTTAAGTAGTAGCATTGGCCACCACGCGTTATCAAAGGCAAACCTACCTATCCTACCCTTACTATCAGACTTGACTGACTAAAATCCACGGTGTCCTTCTATAGCCTTTTACGTACCGGAGTCACGGTAATACGTTAGACCCGCGACCCCGGACAAATATCACATTTAGAATAACTTTTCAAATTATTTAGATATAGTGAAAAGTATTCTGTGTTTGTGTAAAGTATCTTACTGCTTGCTGAAATAAAATCTTATATCATTGAAGTAACGAACCATGTCTAGGAAGATATTGGATTTCCGTATTGCTGCAACATCAGCTTCCAGTTTCAGTTTAATGTAGTATTGTGTTTCGGGCTCCGCAGAAATTGCTGATACAAACCAAAATTGTAAAATATTCAATGTCGATGCTATAGAAGTCGATTTAAATCAAACGTAAACGGATGGTACGTAAATAACGCCGACCCACAATGACTTTATGCAATACAAATCAAATAATTTAGTTAATTTCATCTCCAATTTGGTTTAGCGTGCATATTGTTTGAGCACACAATAGCTCGTTTCATAAACAACGTCCGTGATATTATGTACACTGTATAACCTGTTTGTTCGGGCTATTTAGCCGAGTCAATTTAATTCTGCGAATGTGATTTTAGGTATTAGTTTGAACGACCTGTCAACATAAATGTAATTTTCTATCTCTGTGTTCATAAAATTCCTTGTTCAAGTATCAAATTAATTGATAAGTTATTATTCTCAAAGAAGTAAACATTGAGCAAAAAATATTTTACTTAATTTATTGAGAATAGGTCATATCGTTCTTGATCTAAAACAACCACCCACACAGCTTTAAGTTGTTTGGAAATATTCTCTTAAGTATTCACAGAAATGTTTTCGTAACGTACTTATTGTAAAGAAATTTTCCAGGCCTACAGTCTCGGGGTGCTAAGACAGGAAACCTCCACGTGCGCCCGTGGACAGGAGTTCCCCCTCGGATATGTCCGGGAGGAAGACCAGTTTTCGGGCCGGTGCACCCTGGGATGCGGGCAAAAACTCTTCTGGGGTCTCGTTTCCCTTGCCTTGCCCCTGCAACGCGTGTCCCTCTGAATAGCAGAGGGCTGAGCGGTGGAGCGGGCATGCGGACGGTGAGTAATGGGTAAGCTCGCCGTCCGACCGAGGACCAAGCCCGGGTCGGTGGCGCGTCGTGTTTCACGCGTTACCGACGGGGCCTCTTACGAGGCCAAATGCCTGCTGGGGTCGCGGATTTTTTCTTAATCTAGCCCCGCCCAGGGCGGGAGGACTCAATTGATGATTTTGCCACCCTAAAAAAAAAGGCCCACAGTCTCTTACTAATTAAAGTTAAATTCTAATTTATTATGGACAACGAAACCCTTGGTATGTTAATGATACAGTAATTAGTATGTACAGAAAATAAGTAACCATTAAGCTCTTGTATATTATTATTTTTTAAATAAACCCAACAAAAAAGGAAATCTGGAGCGACCGGAACGATGGAAGAAAATGGCTTTTACACCGTAAAGGAATCGAAAGGCTCACACACAACAATACCACATACCGCCCTCACTGAATTAATGGACCAATTATGATGCTCTTTTCTTTTACTTTCGACTTAAACACTTTCGTATTCAGTAAATCTAATTAGATGGTTTGGTCGCGGGACTGTACGAATTACCGTGACCCCGGAACGTAAAAGGCTATTGAAGGACACCGTGGATTTTAGTCAGTACGAGTCTGACAGTCCCTCCCGCTCTGCCCTGGGTGGGAGTACTCGTTTAATGATTTTACCACGATAAAAAATAAAATATTAGATGGTTTGTGACTTGATCTCAGTCATTATCTAGTCGATTGTACTCGATTCTACTATTTTCATATGGTGATTAGATTTGCCACAATCTGTATGTCAGTCTGCTCAACTCTTGAGTCAATAACTGTTTATATTATGATTGTGAGCTCCCGAACAGGGCACAAGCACTTTAAAATATTTGACGTAGCCTCGTCAAAAGACGCGGCGTAGCGGCTCGTAGCACGTCGTCGTAGCGATTCGTAGCACGACATATCCGATTGCACACCAATCGATAATAATTTGCTCCCTTTGCATAATACACTATTTCACGCTGTATTCTGCAAGGAACTAGATCAATTTGCATTTACTGCATTTAAAAAGACTTCATCATTGCATATTGAAGAGTTAGTTTAATTTGAAATTCAAGCATCTAAGTAGTTATGACAATTATAACTCTCGTTTGTTTTAACTCTCTTGTATAAGGATGACTATGAATACAGGGTATCTAATAATTACAGTTTACATATTATTATGGCACACTAGGAAATTGTTTATATTGATATCTTTCCCCGAAATGGCAGTGGTTTGCCTGTCTTGTTTCTTGTGCTACATAAAAGCAACATTATCTAGCTAATTTATCAAATTAACACCGGTTTGTTCGTCAAAGACAAAATTGAAACATAATTCGATTTCCTGTGAAGTGTTATTATACTGTGGTTAGAGAGGATTAATTTATTCTGGGTTCACATTATCATATTGAAATGCGATCAAAGTATCCAAACTGAGCATTTAGTTAGTAATTGTGGATGAATGCTTACATGCTGAGCACGGAAGCTTAGTGCACAGTACCACAAAGATTTTCTCAAACCAATTTCCTAAAACTGAGATAAGTATAACCTACGTGTGGGCTATACAAATATGTGTAATAAATATAATGCATATTAACTACCTGGGTAGATAATTTTATTATAATTCACAGTAGTTCTCAATTATTTAATACATAGCTTAACTTATTTATATTCTTAGTTGTAACGAGAGTCACTTACAATATTCTTGTTAATTGCATTGTTTTTCAAATCTTTCTAATGTTGCTCGCATTACAGTATTTGATTATTCAATGGAAACATATAAGTATGACTTATGATAAAATAATTTTATAGGAACGTTTGCTGAATATTTAAGTTAAAGATATAATATAGCTTGTTGATATTACAGGCTTGAATTGAATTCAGCATTATTCTTGTGAATATTTCTCCACAGACGTGATGTTATTTTAATTTCAAAATCAGGTTACATAAAGAATTTCGCTCATATGACAAAATGTGATGCGACACTCATATTTCAAGTCGATGTATGTCCGGAATGTTTGTATTTCCAATCAACTGCAGTTGTCCGGCTGACTGATCGACCGGACACACTCCGTTAACAGATACTGTATGTCATCCATAACTTCACAGTTTCAGGGCACATTTTGATTTTTGTTACTGAAATTGAATTTATGAGTTTGAGATTTCTTATTAAATCAGAAGATGTGTATCACAAGTTAAAAGTAACATTTTTCGTATAAAACTAGGAACCTTAAAAGACCATCCACTATAAATATAAATTCGTGTAGCGGTCATAGTTACTACGGCACGGAACAGAATATATTGCCCCTTTCTAAAGTAATGATCTCTACAAGAAAAGGTTTTTTTGTGGGTGTAGAGAGTATTCACTCAAGGTTCATTCTTTATATCTAAAGAGCTCTGCTCGAGTTTAAATTATTGTACGGTTGAGTTCTAACAGGTTATAAATAATCACTATTAGAATACTAAAGATTCACTCATTTGAAACGTTAAAAGTTAAAGATGTACGAAGCTTTAATTAGACAAGCAATCAAATCGTTGTCCATGGAAATCAATTACATCCTCTTAGTTCAGTGGTATTTCAATATGTAAACTTAAAAAATACATATTGTGCTGTATTTCGATTAAAAATATGAGTTATTCAAAGACTAAGTTTGAGTGCAAATATTACAAATGTTGACCACTAGTGAGATAAAAATACAAGGTAAATGAGTACACTGACTAATCTGACAGCTGAAGTAAAAGACGTAAATAAACCTTCATGCAGAAAACTTATTTCAACATCACAAAATCAGAATTGTGGCCACCGTTATTGAAGACAAAGCAATTTGAAGTGAATCCTTAACAAACAAAACTTTTGTCTTTGTTCCATCTGTCTGTAAGCTGATAAGCAAACTTCAGAAACATTCAACCACAATAATCCTATCAACTGTTAAAGATGTCACTGATCTCTTCCGTCGGGTAATATTATGAAACCCGCTGACTTTAAATAAAATTTTCAAATACGAATTTGGAAACGTAAAGGAGAAAGTAACATAACATTGCGTAGGACTAGTAAATACAGAAAAAAAAACTCAAATTTCTTCTTTTCTGTGCAGGCAAGAGACAGGTGCGTTACACGGGATTTAGAATCGAACTCCACTACAGGTGACGAAATAAGGCATAGACAAGAGATAGACCCGTGTGGACCGATGTGTGGCGGCACACAGACACTCCAAATCCCCCGAAGGGTATCAGGAGTGTCTTTCCGCCGCCACACATAACTGTTGACAATTTTACACAAATATGTTCACTGGTTCACACTATCGAATTCGATAGTGTGATCATAATGTGTAGCGACAAGTGATGTCCAGTGGATTGAGACGAAACTGTAGAGATATTTTATTATTGATAGCTGTAAATAATTTTATTTGTTATCAAGGTTATCGTGGAGTGTGGTTTAGTACTTAAGTTATCACATTACTATAGTTAGAGGTTCAAATGAAATTAAGGTCAACCTACATTTTGTGCACTAAACTTAAATGGGTCGGCGGCACACGTCCTACAAGTACGGTGTTTGATTTGCTTGTGTATTTAGTTACAAACTTATAGGTTTATAATTTGTTTAATTCGCGATTAGTATGAGTTGTATTTCTTGGATTGTAGTATTTTGTGCATAAATTAATACGTCATTAAGTGTATGTCTGGAGTGTTCACGAGTGCTGAAGCTATATTATAAACTAATATGAACTATTTCTTTAACCATAATTCAAATTTAAAAGCTAATAATTTTGAGCGAGCACACTGGAAACACGTCGTGTTCTTATATTACCATACTGATACGTGTCTGCCATAAATATAACATGTTAAGCAAAAATAAACATTTATATTGAGTACCCTCGTCACATGCCACTCCACCTTTTACACCCTAGAGACGAGCTGACAAATGTAGCGACCATCTTGTATCAGTCAGAAACATTAGCATTATATATTACGTACATATAATGCCTTTGTCAAACAGACAGGCGAGTTCGAAGCGATAACGAACCGATAGTTCGGTCACGGTATCGGATCGCTTTCGCTTTTTTATGTGACTGGATTCTAACAATTCCATACATTACAAATAAAAACGTTACGCTTCGCTTTCGACACGCCTGTCTGTTTGACAAAGGCTTAAATGAAATATAAGTTTGTAATGACAATTCATTGCTAAGCCAAATATATATTTTTTGATTTCATGGGCTAATTGTGTACACAAATCATTAAACCTAAACCTTTTCATCACCCTGATAGAAATCGTTATTTATAGAGAAGGATCTTGAGATTATACTCGTAGTAAGTACTCAACCCTGAATATTTTTGTATAAAAGAAAGTTGTATTGAGTTATTCCAAACATGTTTTGCCTTAAAATAAAAAAAAGCTACTATAACATAGGCTGTAAGCAAAAATTCATGGGCAATAAGAGTTGGCACCAAAATCGAACATTCGGGAAACTCGCACCGACAACCATTTAATTAAAAGATTTCGGAAGAACGTGGAATAAAGTTTCTAAATTTCCTCTCTCTGAGAGCACCGTGTGTAGCTAGCTGCTTAGCATAATTGTGTAACTTCTTCATCTTATTACGTAGGGAGGAACCACTGCCTGGCGGCTGAAGTTTGTAACTACTAATGGTATTGGTTTGATTTTGTTTTATGCTAGAGTAAACTTATGATTAACTTTACCAGTTTAATTATATTTACAGTAAATCCGACTGTAACATTATCTCTTTATTTCCTTTCAACCTTATACTATATTCTTATCAAGGCATGTGAAAATAAAAAATATAGGACAGAATAAACTCCAGAATGTAAATAAACTCGGCCTCTTTATTATACCTTCAGCAGCGCCTGCTTTTCCCCAAACAAATACAGAGAAAATAAACAATTCATTAATTCAAGGGATTACCGTAACATACAAGACAATATACCTATATTAGACACAAGTTAAATATATTCAAGACTGAAACAATTTCAGTCGATTAATAAAATTATCGATAGTACTTTAGTACGTAGATACATGTAGTACATCCCAACGTTAACTGCTAGATAACAAAAAGATAACGATAGGATTACTCAGACATACCCTTATCCAGCTGCTTTATTATGTACGGGTGTGGACTTTGTAAGCGGTAAAGTAATATTTTAAATGGTTTTCATGATAACAGAAAATGTTAAGCTAATGAGTAGGCAGAAGCCCTTTTAAATGTTTTAAAAATATGGAGGTACTGAGCTTAAAATTTAGAGTAAATGGGGTTTAAACAGTTACATCGAGATGATGAATGACTAACGTTTAGTAAAGTACTCGTATGTTTTCTTTCCTACACTATTGTTTGCCTTTGTGTAAATTATTCATAATCATGTCGTTAGATACCATCAGGTATAAAATAAGTTGCAAGTTTGGAAAAGATCTATTAGTAATAGCATAACATTTTAACTTTGCAAGTTCTGCATGTATACCTGTTATTTGTATGATTTGCATAAAAATAAGAGTCAGTATCTTGTGGGGTTCCCAGAGGCATTTCATTAAGTATGACACCAGAGGGTGGCCACATCCACATTCGAAATACAAAGAAGAAGTATTGTATTGTGAAGACAAAATTTATTCAATAATTAAATCTGAAACAATTATTAAACTGAAATGAATTAATAAGTTACGTACACATCGCAGCTGAAACGTAGCTGTGAACCTGCCACACGTTTCATTGGGTATTCAATTGTGAGTTCCACCGACCGACAGCCGGATTCAAATATTTCGTGATACAAACTAAAAGTTAAATATTTTTGCTGTATCTTATTTCAGCAATAAAGGCATTTTTTATCACTAACATTATTTTGTAAAATGTAGGTAACGTATTTGAATAACGTCTGATGAGGATTATTCAAATTTTAAAGGATGAGTAGGAATGCGGGATCATCCGCTCTGATATGATGTATACAAATCTAATGAATAATCATAATATTATGACTGTTTACGTAATTTTTTCAGTTACATATAACATTTTATTTTAGCTGTTTGAAAATAGCAAATACAAACAGATTCAAAACCCGAGTAACAACATTTTCTCAAAAAACCATCATGTTTGGCAGGTACGGTAGTTATCTAAAATGTTCAGAGAGAGGTTTTCAATTTTTTAGACTTTTGTTTAAAATTCACAAAAAAACCTGATCCTATTCAGAACCAAAAAAATATTTCAGAAAAAAAATAATGTACTCAGTGTCAGAATAGATGAATTTGAAGTGAGAAAAATTGCTTATAACCTTTGTGATTCAATGGTAACTGACATAGATATTACACATTGAAAACACTATACACTTGTACATTATTGGTTTTATCGCAAATGAATTGATTTTATATAACGTTATGAATCAAAGCTACTCGTTGTAAATGGGAACGATTCCCTACGGTCTATTTATTTAATCTTTCTAGTAATAACTAACAGAATTATCGGGTCATATAACTTTTGTAAGTTTAAAACGAATCTTTTCTACGATTCCTCATAGTGTAAAATGATAACTCAACCATTTGAAGTTTGACAATACTTTTGTCGGGCCTTGCTGCTCACGGTCGGTACTTCACTTGCCTGGCGACTACTGACGAAGGTCTCAGCCACCCGACCCCTGTCACACCCACGCAACAAAACAAAAATCAGAAACGGATAACTAAGTAATAAAATAATTTCACTTAAAAAAATACGCTCGTGGAAATACGGTCTTGTATTTCAGGGTCAATTTAATTTGTTAGAGGCTATGATTGTTTCTTCTCAGGATCCTAGTTCGAGACAAATGAAAGAGATTGCTTCAAGTAAATTATTATACGGTTTTAGGGATTTGGTCAGGCATTGTGTCATATGGCATTCTGCGCCCCACCTTTTTACTTTTCACATGAATTATTCCTGAATCCGGCAAATGCGAGCGATAAATAAAATATTCAGCTGGTACCTGTACAAACAATAGCGGTAAGATCAAGTAGAAGCAAACAGAAGCCGATATTCAAAGCCGTAAACTAACAGAACAAAACCAGCTCAACCTGGACAATTGTGTTCCACGACTATTGTATCTGATTTCTGAATTTTTTTTATTTGCTAAAACTAAGTTTTGGTAAAGCAAAGAGGCTTTGTTACCCGCTAACTTGAAGTTGTAAGGTTGAAATTGTAATCAGATGAAAAAAAAACTCACAAAATTCAAACCGAGAGTTAATTTTGCAATTCCTACAGAAAACTTTTCTTGTTTTGTAGAGTTGCGCACTAAAAGTTGTGACACTGTGAAGCTATTGTAATAATAACTAGCGATACGTTAAAGTAACATTTTTTATAGCAATTCCAATTTCACCAAGTTCGAAAAGTACACAAAGAGACTCTCAGGCAGTAAAACTTACAAAGAACGTGTACCACAATACCAATCTCGCTATGCTACAAAGCCGATCACACAAGCAAGCCGGAAAATTGAATGCCCGATGATAAGTTTACCATTATCTCTGTGAGTCTCATACAGCAGCATTGTGCAACACGATCTGATAGAGAATACATGATTGTACCAATTCTGATAAATACTCGTAATGAGATTTACATGCCTGTATGTTTTTACACTACTTTAGAAAAATGTGTTTGCAAACAGTTAAGTTCAATTAGTTTTAAACTCATTTCCGCTGCCACAGACTGGCCACAAAGTTAGTAACTCCACTCACATTGTGTTGTGTTCATATAGACTCGCTCGTTTTAAACAAAGCGCTGGTGAAGTTTATGAAAGAGTTCTGTATGGAGGCAATTAATCAAACGGTTGGCGTTTAGCTGTTAGCTAGCTAGGATGTGCCTACTGATCAAGTCATTTCAAATGTATAACACATTAAACATGTTTACAAACATCTATTTTTCTCTCGTGATATATCATAAAATGAGTCTGGGAGGCCTCTGGGCTAGCCCAGGGCGGGACGGGAGGGACTTTCAGACTAGTACTGACTAAAATCCACGATGATTCTTCAAAAGCCCTTTACGTTCCAGGGTCACGGTAACCCAATGAGACAGTCCCGCGACCGTTTAAAAACATGTACCCTATAATTGGAACCATTAAACACACATGTGAACAAATAAGGGAAATCAATTTGAGAACTGTTACAAACCTTTCATAATATATAAAAACAAAATTATCAGGTAAAAAGTGTGTGGGGAAATAAATACACCTTCCAATGAAAATCGCATTTGTTACGCACAAACGAGTTACTAAAGCAAAAGTAAATACGGGTCTTTCATATTTATAAAAAGAAAGAATTACATTCCTTCTTCGTTCCCACTCTCATTGTATCACGTTGTTATAATAAATATTACTGAGAAACTTATATTTATTACGTGAACGTTCTGACCGATATAAACAGTTGCGACCAACTTTTATTTATTTTATTAAAACTTTTGTATCGTTTATTTGGGCTACCTATATTATGCTGGGTCGCGGGACTCACAGATTACCGTGACCCCGGTACGTAAAGGGCTACTGAAGGACACCGTGGATTTTAGTCAGTACAAGTCTGACAGTCCCTCCCGCCCTGCCCTGGGTGGGAGGACTCATTTGATGATTTTACCACGAAAAAAAAAAAAAAAACCTATATTATGCTGTAAGAGATATATCTTCAGTGTTAATTGGCAACAGTTATTTAAAAAATTAAGAACATACTACTGTTTTAGCTATTGCTAGCGGCTACGCTCGCTACAACTCGAAAATTATCCCACGGGAACCTAAAATCGCGATAAAAACGCACCAAAATTTCATACAAATCCGTTCAGTCGTTTAGGCGTGAAAGAGCAACCACCAAATATACCATCATAAGTACATACTTTTATCCATCCTTACATCATCATCATTATCTGCCTAGTTTTTTTTCCCAACTATATTAGGGTCGACTTCCAGTAAAATCAGACGCGGCTAGATATCAGTATTTTACATGGAGCCACTGCCTGTCGGACCTACACAACCCAGTAACTGGGTAATCCATCAATCCTCACAAACTTTCACTTTTATAATATTACTAAGATTTGTGGAAGCTAAGATTTAATTTTGTGATTAAAACATTCATCAATTTCAGAATGAAATCCTACAGAAACTTGAATGTGAGCCAATAAGACATTTTGTATTCATTCCACGACTAGTTCACTTAAATTTACCCTCTATTACCTAATAACGTAGGCCCTATAGTGTGTGGACTGACATCACACGTACCCTCGTCATGGAAGCCACAACCGCGCTTTATTTATGATGTAATTGACCGGACAGCAGCCATTGTGTGGTTAACAGATTGAACAGTGCAATAAGTTACCCTTATATGTGATTTTGCGGTGAAATTAATAGTTAGAATGCCAAAGAAATCGGCGTAATGTTAACCTGTTAGTATTTTTTATTGTGTGAAAAATGCAGTGAATTAAATTGGGAAGAAAAGTTCTCTTTTAATTATATTTTACTTAATTATTAAATATTATCACATAATAGAAAAGTTAATTTTAAAAGGCCTTTTTTTGCTCTAGATCTGAATCCAGACCTCACAATCAACACTGAATACTACATCTAACTCAGCAAATAGAGTGGTCCCTTTCATTCCTCTAATTAAAATAAAAGGATCCACTTTCAACACTCGATATAAAACGCCTAAAAATGTGTGTGAAAATAAGTTAATTTATATAGTTAATGTGTGATAGTAAGTTGGGACATTGTAAATTAGTGAAATGTCGGCGATTATCGGCAAAATCATACCATTGTTTGCCATTATATACGGTATCTACAGTTAGACGGAGGTCGGAGATTAGAAGCGAGAGCTTGATATATTGCTAGCACTTGATTGTGAACATTGATTGTTACGACCGATGAGTTGGCGATGAGACAGCGTATACTTTGTGGTAAGGATCGAAAAGAGACGTATGTGTGTGCGAATGACAAAGACTATTATTAACAGTTCCATCTGTTTAAAATAAATATACATCTCTTAATCTGAATAATTTTACATAATATCTCTTGAAATGCATGATCCCTTTATTAACGTTACACCAGCTGTACGAATGTTATTTCTGTTGAGAAAATGACTTTTGCCCACAGCGTAGAAATTACATGCGTATCTCTACGGTACGGTGCAGATGTCTGAATAGTTTCTTATATAAAATACTCGTACAATGTTAAAGTTAAATCGTACAATGTTAAATGTAAAAGGTGTATGGTTCCATTTTAATCCAAAATAAGTAAAACTAACAACTGAACTACTTACAAATAACTAAACTAACAATAAGAATCGCACACAAATACACGTAAATTGTCAGTTTCCCCGGCTCATTCCCTTTCGAGCACTCCAAATAATTTCCTATTTATTTATTCCACGTCCGTTCTTTTGTAACTGGTTTGTAAAACGGAAAGCAAAATGTAAATACCTCGATTTAGCGTTTTGTAATTAAATATATCGAGAGTCCGCGATGGAAATGTTGATAAGCAAGTACAACGGAAATTCGTACTTCAGAGCGATTGAGTACTTAGTTTCAAATCAATGTAAAATTAAATAAGAAACTTAAAATGTTTTGAATTAGTAATGGAATTCTTTGTCTGAAATTACGGACGAACGTTTCCTTCAATAAATCACTCTTGATAGAAGAAACAAATTGGTTTTTTTTTCTAAAACTATTTCCTTTGAATATTTACTTAATAATGTAATCCTCTAGAGGCTCACTATCCGTGTGTGGATGTGCTATTTGCGCCACGTTTTACATAATAGCCGGCTAATCACCGGCGGATATTCCGGTTCACCTTCGCCCGGCTGCTTGGTAATAATCAACTGCCGAAACATATTCAAATTTAGTCAGGATTCTTCCTCGTTATTCTGGAAGTTAAAATTTAAATTTAGAGCATAATTAAGGCTACCTATTAGTTTTTATATTATACTGAAACCTTCTAAGTACAAGTTCGCATAATCATCAAGTTAATGCTGTACTTTATAAAATTAGGTACTTTGTGAATAATGAAGAAATATTCTCGACGAGAGAGATGCCAGACATGAAGGGACTTTTGTAATAAAGTGCGATACCTAACGTAAAATTTTGAAAAAAAAATGTTACTTCGTAATGTTGTGTTTGTCTGCTTTTGTTTGAGAAATACAGGTTTTTACTGTCAAATGTTTTCAATAACCTTAAATAATTATTTTAATAAAAATTGGTATAAAAGGAATCAGATTAATTATAATTATGCATCAAAACTGTAGCATGATTTCTGTAAATGCACGTCTAACTAGAGCATTTCAGTGTACGTTACAGGCGTGACGTCATCTGATGAAAAACCTCAAACAGATGTCGACTCCACGATACATAATGTTTTACTACAAATGTTTGTAAAATACTGTCAATCGCAGATACAACCAAGATAAATGGAAATTTAGTGTAAAACTTGTTTATTTTCGTTTTTACTTCCAACATCTCTTCTCCTAGTTCTTTTACGCCTCTTCAAGTTGACCAAAATAACATAAATGTGTAAATCCGTACACAGAAACTTCTGGCAGAGTTGGAATGGAGCATATATTTCAGTAATTATCTGATGTGTGACCACACCAACCTTTCCACTCAGTCGACTCCCTCGGGATGCCGGAACAAGTGTGAGAATATTATATCTCAGTGATATCATAGATCTACAATTAATACTCTGATTTATCGCACAGTAAAAAAAAAAGTTGGAATGATCATGGAGGCTAATTACAGTTTTAAAAAGGAAAAAACTTTTTCCTGAAAATTTACTGTTTAAGTTCAACAAACTCTGGACTACTATCCTCTTCATACAGTATTTTTCATTTTTCAAAAAGTTACATTTAAAATGCAAATTACTATGCATAAAACCGTCAACCTTCATTCAATCACATCTGTCACAGTCACGCAACAGTTGATCCCTTTGATACACGAGTGCTTTTAATCATTCTCGTCGAATTGGAAACGTCCAACACATTTCTGTATGTGAGTGAAAAATTGAGATGATGAACGAGATGCAGCCAGTTATGAAAGGATTTGACAGTTTATTGAAACTGACTTTGAAAAAAAATTGAAAGGCATCGCTTGCAAAATCGTATACCTAAAACAGATTGTTATTGTTTAACTTGATATAAAAATATTTACCTCGTTTTTACGAGTATCCTCCAAAAATGACTGAGTGACACACATTAAGGTAGATACGCTAATGGACAAATTCCTTAAAACAGCCAGTCTGTACGTAAGTTAATTATAGGAAAGTGAACACAAATATATATAATATAATATTAATATTAAAATATTATTCTGTTTTCCCTTCAGACATTTGTTTTCTGATGGCAACGTATCAAAAATATAATGTAATCTGACCTGTTGTCGCTAAAGTAGCCAAAAACTTTGAAAGCTGAACCTCTCTGAGGTGCGAGTATAATGTTAAGTTACTAACTACAATGAAATTCATGAGCTAAATCACTAACTAATAGGAGTATTTCATATTCCAATTTTAGCACGGCTTGCTCTGGTCACATAGCTGTAACTTATTGGACGTTTGGACGTATCACAGGTTACGGACTTTCAAGAACACTTCTTTGTTTATGTTTGTGCGCCATTGTCAAACTTAGCATATTTCAACTAGGTTTGAGAATGAAGCGGTTACTCGAGCTTAAACTTCTTCAGTCAAGAAACTCTGTGTACGTAAAACACACTAATAAACAGCGGTACAAGTGCGAACTGTTAATTAAAGTCAATGTAAGGACTATAATTAGTTTATCGACCGCAAACGTGAGCGTACGACTAACTTGTGATAAGCAATCAGTGGTATCTCAGTAGTGGCTAGGTGAGCTAACTTCGCTAAAAGCCATTTATGAAACTTATTTATTGTGTTAGAAGTAAGTTTACCTCATAACACTTAACTACTCGATGAAAACATAAACCTAGTTTTCTTGTATAACAAACCCTTCCTAAAGGAAAAATAAGGCTGTAAAAAATATCAATGAATCAATAGTTGCAATAGTAGTCTCGATAGGTACTGACGCCAGCAGGTCATCCTACCCGAATTTGACAAATTTACCAATTGAACATTCACCTTCTAATATTATAATAAGGTTGAAAATCTATTAAATAAATTTGACAGATTGAGGTAGGTTGATGTGCTGGCGTCTGTACAATATAGGCCTACTTAGACCTTTAGGATTTTTTTCTTTCATTTTTTTCATATTATGATAACACAAGAGCTCATATATTCCACAGTTTTCTTTCTATGTAAGACGAAGACCGTTTCAGAGATCTTATTTAATGGTACATTCTCTAGCACCAACATTATTTTATAGTAGACACGCAATGCTATATCTTGTATAGCCTCTGGTTATAATGTATCTTCAATGTGAAGTATATTGTGTGTATCTTTACTGCTGCATTGAGCGCAGCTTCACGAACACACATGGTAACGTGTGCCGCTGGGCTCACATAGTGCGGGTGGTTCCATTGTACTCCATGAAGTAGAACGTAAGCTGGCTGTTCACTGAAATAAATGTCAAGTAGACGTGGGTTGGGCAAGCAATCTAGCAGAAAATAATGGTCACTCATGTAATTTCAGTAGACATTTACGCTAATTTAATTCTTTTTTTTTTGTGTCCACGTTACTGTACCACAATGGATTTTATCTAACACTTTTGAAACAAAAAGCATTCTTGTCTTTTGTTTTGTATTTAAAATATAATTACTTTATTAAGGAACCAAACGAGGCAGAGAGAATGTTACTGATTCATTTTCCTTTATGTAAGAGAAAAAGGTTTACAATTATTTTTATATGGGTTAAGTTAAAAGGCTTTCAAAAGAATGGAGATTGAAGTTGAAAAATATTTATTTTTTTCTTGTTATGGAGATTGAAGTTAAAAAATATTAAAAAAAAACTATCTTTAAAAGGATAATGGGAAATTAGAAAGTGTGTTACGTCGGACTTTTGAAATTTATTTATTCCATTAAATCGTGCACAAATATAAAACTACTATGTCTGTTCGTCATCAAGCACCAATTTTCCATTGATTGTCATCTACATATTAAACTAACTAGAATCTCAAGAACTTTAATCTGGTCACTGTAAGACGACTGAACTATAAAAAACCAAAGGTATCGTAGCACAACACTTTTTTCTTGAAATGATAACGTGTGGTACTACTGACAGACGATTCTACACAATTTTCCATTGAAATAACCCAAAAATTCGTTGCGAGGCCGATAAAGCCCCCGTGTTACTTTGACTGTCATTTTTTATGTCGTTATTCTTAGCTTTTCATTTCATTGTCAGATTTATTTCAAACTAGCTGTACCCCCGCGGCTTCGCCCGCGTGAAGTTCCTTTATCGCTTATTTCTAAAATAAACCTACTCTACCCGACACTGCCCTAATTTTCTTTTTTTTTCATAAGAACCTTCTCCTCACAATGACGAAGACAACAAAAAAATATTGGCCAAATTGGTCCAGGCGTTGTTGAGTTATGCGCTTACCAACACATTTAGCGATTCATTTTTAATATATAAGATTAATAATTTGCTTAGTTTGACATTAAAATTTTTCTTAGTTTCAACATACAAAGCATGAAATGCTTACAACTACAAACTTTTAGCAAGAAAATAAAACGAAATGAAACGCCAAAAGAAATTGGACATTCAAATCCTTCGAGCAAGTGAACATCTGATACAAATCTGGTTTAACATAAAAGTTTCCGTCCGGTATCGAATTTTTGCAGAACGAGGGATGAATACTTAAAAGGTATTCCGAAATGCACGAACGATAAAGCTCGTTTTAAAATCACAAAGCGTAATTTTAACTTCCCTAGTATTTTAGCATGAATTTGAAACATTACGAATACATAAAAAACATTTCGTTGGGTTCAACGTTTTTCATACCATTATACCTTCTAGTTACAACTTGGTCCCCTGTGAAATGGGAAACCTAAATTAAGAGTTGTTAGAGTTTTTGAACAATTATTAGGTTATGCTACTATTTAATTTTAGGTTCAACCGCAATCACAGTGTGGTGCATTCACTTGTCAATTATTTTGTTATTTAATGAAGCTGTGTACTGAAAAATCTATATAGGTAATGTTTCGTATGATGGCATCAGGTTATCAAAAATATACAATTAGGTACATAGGCAACGCACTTTTCTCTCCATAATGAGCGCTTTCAAAAAGTGTAAAACATCCAACTACTTATCATAAAACAAACATAAAAAGCCACCATTTTGTCACATCTTGCACACCTCGCTATGAATAATTCTGCGCCCTACAGATACATAAATTGTTTCAGGAACACATAATTTACAGCAGGAGTCCCCGGCCCCTGTAACATTCACTTCCTCACGAAGTTGTTTTGTTTTTCAGTTTATTTACTTTTGCGGTACATTCAATGGAGCTTAAGGATTCTGACGCAGAATTTAAATGGTGTAAATGTAACGTTGTTTATAACAAATAGTGGCCTTCTGTTCTTGTAAGGACTAGTTACAGCTCCATTCTTTCTTCATTTGGAAGACTATTACTGCATCAATCAGCAAAGCAGTTTTAACGTAATTGTTTAAAAATGGCTTCCAAATGAAGTTATTACCGCGTTCCGCTCGATGAATCGTTCAAGGGATATTTGAAAGTAAAAGGTTTTCTTCTTTGTTTAATGTTGATACTAAATGGATTTCTGTATGAGCTTTAGTGCATTTGTCAGTTTGGTTTTAACTTTAACTAATTTTTTTTTTTGTTTTAAATTTTAAAGAGAGACTATAATCATTGGAATACATGATTGCTATCAGCATTCACTACCATCTTCCCTATAAACCCCCGCTTAAACAGAACCTTGGTAGAAAACTCTTTATTCCAGTTCAGGAAGGTATTAGCGAACAGATTGTTTTGCAAGAACAGACTTGTTGTATAATGCATTTCTTGGGACTCTGAGAGTTTATCCGGATTTTCAAACGAAAAGTGCTCAGAGAATTTAAAAAACGATGAAGCAAGACTTTAAAAATCTTGTTGTGCAACACGTTGTTTGATCTTTTGTTGATAAGAATATTGTATTTTGTAAGATTCTACGTAAACAAAACTCCATCAAATACTGCGTCACTTTTGATCACATGTAATGCTTCGGTCTGCGTGTTTTGCCGTAGCAACGATTCTGAACATACGTGCATGAACTCTTAAAAACGATATTTTACAACATAAACATAATATAAACATGAGTCTTCAACTGTACCCGCCAGTTTAATGGTTAGAATATTTCCCCTCTACTTATGTAAGTATACATAGCGCAGTATGTACTTTTCGAGGGTGCATCTATTTTTAAACAATTCTACCGACTCAGTACGTAGTATATCTTTGAGACGATTTTTGGTTGCTCTGAAAGTCGTGTACCTTAAAAAATCAAGGTAAAGCTACCTCAAAATTTTATTATTCAGTATGATAATATTTTCCAGGCATTTACCAAATTTACAAAATCCTGAAGTAAAGCCGCTACTCGTTCGGCTAAATGGTAATTCTAACTTAGATAAGAAAGCCGTTGAGCAGTATAATAAGGTCACGACCTAACTCCGCCTCAAGGTTTCAGATTTAATAAGAACTCCTTCATAATACCTACTGTATACATAGGCACATTCAGTCCATAATTGTTGGTTTTTGTTTGATTATTGTCCGCTTAGAATTTTATCTTCTGCATTTTTTAGCAATTTGACGTATCAAATTTATTTAGTAGCTAATGTATCAAACTGTACGAGAAGGTATGTTTAGCATGTTCTTATATTAATTTACTCTGACCAAACTCTTCAACATTTATTTTATCATTAAACAAGTTTCAGAATATTATCTTTACCAGTGTACTTCTACAGCGTACGAGTATATTATTATGCTCTATAATGCCTATGTCAAACCATCCAGCAACACCGGCCTGGGAGGACTCTTGTGATGATTTAACTAAGATAAAAAAGCTATAGTGCTATCTACGCTATTCTTATCAAATCTGTATTGTAGAAGACATTTTCAAAAAAAGTAGGATTATGACAAAACATTATAATTTTTCGGGTGTTTTGACTGTTTCAGTTTCATACTAAAGCATAAAACTTTGATTTCATAAGACGTAAAAGTCACACCCTCCTTGTAAAGAGCATAGATTTTATTCTTGCTTTCAAGCACAGAACGAGTCTTCAAACAATAACTGTCTCATTACTTATCACAAGATATTGCAACTTTTGAACAAACTGAAACTCTGGCAATAACTGACGCTGAATTTTTGTAAAAATATGAGTTGAGTGGAGTAGTTACTATAAATAATTTATTTAATTTCTCTATATATTTCACGTATAACGTATAAGATACGTGAATTGTTTCCAGGCACAATGGTCCAAAAGTTATGAATATTTGTAGATAGTTGAGGTTTATTGTATATATGTTGTCAAACAACATCCAGCATAATTCATCGTCTATGAATGCTAGCTTCTCGCCAAAAGTTAGAAAAAAAAACACAAAGATACTAATTGACTCAATATTTTAATTGAGTTCATGTACACAGTAATGGTGTACATTTTCTTTTCCAATTATTTAACCAAACTAACAATTTGTGGCTTGTGGTTTAAATTACCAGTGAGCAGTTCGTTGTGTAATTTCGTTGGCTTTTTTTTTATCGTGGTAAAATCATCAAATGAATCCTCCCACCCAGGGCAGAGCGTGAGGGACTGTCAGACTCGTACTGACTAAAATCCACGATGTCCTTCAATAGCCCTTTACGTTCCGAGGTCACGGTAATTCGTAAGTCCCGCGACCACCGTTTCATTTGCTTAGAAAATATTCGCAGCGTTTTCATTATTTGCCACTTCGGCTCTCGACGTCTCTCCATCTTATTTGGAATGTAACGTTGTTATTTTTTTATTATTCATGTCTTTGCTTTTCTTTTCCTCGCTGGGAATACGGACGCCGGTTTATTATTATGCATATTTTGTTATTAAATACATAACTTCTTGGTGAATTGCTATTTTTATGTTTAGTTGTTTTGATGAGTTTTGTAGTACAGAATATGTATTTGTGATGTGAAAAATTGTATCATGGTCCCCGCTAAAGTCTACATTGACATGTAACTAGGAGAGATGGCACAGGATAAAGGACTTGTTCTCGTCCAACCCACTGTTATAAAAAACGTGTTCTAATTAGAGGGTAGACCTTTGTCCTTCTTATCATAAAAGAAACATTAAAGTCATTATTTCCTTAGAGCTTTAACATTATATTGGCACCGTTGGCGTAAATGTGCGATTGCGATTGACTTGCTGCGCACGGAACTATTATTATTTATTAGTTGTTCTGGGGCTGACTGTTTCTGTATGCGATTTTGAAAGTTTGTTGACGCACTCGCGATATAGGAGAAATAAGCTCTTGGCAGGTGTATTGTTTTTTACAAAAACATAAATTAAGCAGGATTCCCCGGCTCGTTTGCTGAAACATTCACTTCTCCACGATGTCTTGTTTTTGAGTTTATTTACTTTTACGTTATAATATACGGAACTTGAGAAGCATGAGAATTATTCCCTTAATTCTTGATCCAAACCTCTAAAAATGATGAAAGAACGATTTATTTCAAGTAAGCTCAATTTTAATGTCCATATTTAAAAGCTCTTACAAACGGATTTAGTTACGCCTGATGAAACGTTCTAAAATAAGAGATCTTTGTAAAGTGGAAGATTCCTCAGTTTAATTTCGGTGGAATAATTTATAAACTAACATTTCACAGAACATAAGTTATTCAATCTTATATTTATAAAATAACTTACTTTTCAACTTGCCAAGAAAGGTCTCCCAAAATCGGAACAGGACAGCCCTAGGGAATAAAACAATGTTTTCCTAAAATGAACTTGTTATTGTTAAATGTATGTTTTGAGACTGATAGTATTATCCGGGTTTTTAAACAAGCAGTTTTTGGAGACTTATTAAATGACACGGATCTCGACCGGGTGAGTCAGTCAGACTTGACTGACTAAAATCCACGGTGTCCTTCAATATTTGCAAGAATTTAAAGTAATAAAAGTAAGAAGTAAAATATTTACAAATATAAAATACGTTGAATACAACAGTCTTACTTCAGCAGCGTAGCTCTCGTACGGCCGCGTTGGTTTACTAAGCGGTAGTTAGAATTCATGAGAATAATCATTTAAACCATAATAATAAAAGGAGGTAAATGTGAACATTAAGAGGCAGCGCGTATTATGTTAACTAGTCTGTGCAACCTGTCGGCTTCTTACTTTATGTTTCAAATGCTCTACATTTCATTATGTATGTACATTGTACTATGAGTACTCTCCTCGGTTATTTCAATTTCCGCAGCTTTAGTAGATATTGTTATGTTATATAAAAGCCGCTCTAAAACTTACCTACCTTGTTTAAATATATCAACGACAAAACAACTTATATCTTCCTTATATGAGCAGTTTAAAGTTATTAAGAGTATGAAGTTTAAAGCTATTCCGTAGTAAGAGTCTTCTCTTTGATCTGCGGCCGCCTCAAGCGACTCCGACCCTCACTAATGCCTCCTTTAGACGATGCGAGAACTCGCCCGCGAGTTGCGTTACATTGCGGACTTTATAACAACAAATTCAGTTGATCAAACAAATACCGTAATGTAGTGAAACTCGCATGCGAGTTCTTGCTCCGTCTAATGCCTTTGTCAAACAGACAGGCGAAAGCGAAACGAGTCCGAGGCGATACCGAACCGAAGCGAGACGTCAATCCGATAGTTCTGTCACGCTATCAGATCGCTTTCGCTTTTCTATGTGACTGGATTTAAACAATTCCATAAATTACAAATAAAAACGTCACGCTTCGCATTCGCCACGCCAGTCTGTTTGACAAAGGCTTAAATGAGGCTTAAGACGAACGACTCTTAACCGGGCAGCAGCCGCCCTCAGGCGACTCCTGCCCAATCTCAGCGGGCCAAACGCCTCCAGCCGGAGGCTGTACGCCGGTGTCGTGCGGTCCATGGCCCTCTACGGGGCCCCTGTGTGGGCCCTGAGCATTCGGACGCGACCACTAAAGCTGGTCGCATGCCAGAGGGTCATGGCAATCCGAATGGTCCGAGGATACCGCACGATCGCCGGCGAATCGGCCAACCTCCTTGCCGGATTGCTGCCCTGGGATCTGGAGGCGACTGCCCTCCAGCGCGTCTACGAATGGCGCGTGGAGGCGCAGCGCCGGGGCGAATCCCCGCTGCCTCGACAGGTCGAGGCGCGGCGGGAAGAGCTCCGGCGCGATCTCAGGGCAGTATGGAGGGAGCGACTGTCGCAACCGAGGTCCGGGCACGCCGCAATCGCGGCGGTAAGACCCCTCTTTGAGGAGTGGCTGGATAGGCGTCACAGCGTCCTTACCTTCCGCATGACGCAGGTCCTCACCGGACACGGAAGTTTCGGGAGGTTCCTGTGTCTGATAAGGAGGGAGGAAACGCCTGGGTGTCACCACTGCGAGGACCGTCCTGAGGACACGGTGGAGCATACGGTGCAGGACTGCCCCGCTTGGGCAGAGCACCGCCGTGTCCTCACGACGGCGATAGGCGGAGACCTCTCGCGCCCGGCATTGGTCGAGGCCATGCTGCGGGGCGAGACGGAGTGGGAAGCGGTCGCCTCCTTCTGCGAAGCAGTCATGCTCGCGAAGGAGGAGGCGTGCCGCGTGAGGGAGAGAACAGTGTCCTCCCTCCGACCCACCCGCAGTGGTAGACGCCCACGGCGACGGACGTCGCCAGACGATCTCCGGCCATCGTAGGCGAGTAATGGGCGACTCGCTGCCCGACCATGGACCATGCCCGGGTCGACGGCGCGTTGTGTTCCACGCGCGCCTCAAGGAGTGTCAGCAAACTGACGGGGCCTGTAGAGGGCCAGAGCCTGCCGGGGTCGCGGGTCTTACCCATCACCGTAACCCCGGTACGTAAAGGGCTCGTGAAGGACACCGTGGATTTTAGTCAGTACAAGTCTGACAGTCCCTCCCGCCCTGCCCTGGGTGGGAGGACTCATTTACCGAACGACTCTTGTACCGTTTAGATTTTCATTAAAAAATCACATACATGTCCTGGCTCGCATCAAACTCAAATTTCCTACCTGAAATAAAATTTCCTTGCCGTTGAAAACCTCCCTTAATTTTTTACTGTGCAAACTTTGAATAATCAGTGGATAGTGGTAGTTTAGTAAACAAATGGACGCTATTTCGATCTTTCACCGGTTCTCTCCGGTCTCCGGTCTGCGGTTATGTGGTTCACTTGAAAGGGAGTTCATCGGGAAAAAAGACTACTAAGCTATCTATACCAGCATCAAGTACATGGCCACTATCACTACATATTATGAAACAAAGTCGCTTTCCTCTGTCTGTCTGTCTGTCCCTATGTATGCTTAGATCTTCAAAACTTCGCAACGGGGTTTGATGCGGTTTTTTTAATAGATAGTGTGATTCAAGAGGAAGGTTTATATGAATATAAGATGCATAATATAGTAGAGATTGCACCCGTGTGGAGACAGGGTGGGTCGCTAGTTATATTTAATTCTTTGTCTTGCTTTCATATCAATTATAAGGTATATTCCGAAAGAAATGACAAATGAAATATAATCGTTAACGTTGCTCCTTACTAGGAACGTTTCCTGTATTGTGGGTATGTTTACAAGCACACAACAACAAAACGACTTCTTGTAGGTCATTCAGATATTTGTTCCGTGTTGGAATCAAACCCGTGTCATGCTATGCCAACCGTGCTTTCTTTGGATAGGCCGAACATCAATTTCAACCCAGCATTATAACAAAAAATATAAAGTAAATGTTTGAAAAATATTTTTTAATAAACTTGTACTAATTTATTTCAACTGTTTTTTGTATGAGAAGTTATTGTAATGTGAAATTAGTTAAAACAATCAATACTATTGTAAAAACTCGAATGGCTACAACTTACGTAACTTCGCAGCGTATTTGAGTTAATAAGCTAGATATACTGAACAACAGAATCCCCCAGACACGGAAATTCTCAAAATAACAATATGTTGAACATTTCACGCGACTGTTTCATAAAATAGTTCAGACGAAGCGCTTCTAAAGGTAGCATTGCATCGATTTCCCTTGGGCAACATAGCAAATTGGCTGTATTACAGAACTACCGTATTTATTTATCTCCGAAATTCATCTATATTGGTATTTTTAACCATTCATACGTACCTTTTAGGTTATGTAGGTGCTGGGCAGCGAGTAATGGGCAACTCGATGTCCGACCATGGACCATCCCTACGACGGGGGGGGAGGCCTAGAAGGAGAGGGATCTCCAGAGGGCCAAAGCCTGCCGGGGTCGCGGGACTCACGAACTACCGTGACCCCGGTACGTAAAGGGCTATTGAAGGACACCGTGGATTTTAGTCAGTACGAGTCTGACAGTCCGACAGTCCCTCCCGCTCTGCCCTGGGTGGGAGGACTCATTTGACGATTTTACCACGTAAAAAAAAAGTTATCTAGGTGCTTGAAATCCGAAAATGAATGAAAATGTCAATAAATCCGATGTTCATGTTAGCAGTTTCCTTGCAAACTCTCGAAACGCGACTGTACGAAGGGTGGGTGTGGTATGTGTGGTGTGGGTGGGAGGACTCATTTGATGATTTTACTAGGAAAAAAAAAAAAACCTTACAAAGTGCCTTCAAGAGTTGTTCAGAAAACTGCACATTTTTATTACTATGGCCATTTCAAGGGCCTCAGTTAACTCCAGACGTTATAACCTACAGTGAAGGACCTACGGTACATGTCATTTGATTGTGACTCGTAAACTCAGGATCTTATCTCAGCCATATTTAATCACATTCAGGGTGAATGATTTCTCCTCAGTTTCTTAATAAGAGTTTAATTAGAATTTACTAAGAAAACCGGTCAAGTGCGAGTCGGACTTGCCCATGAAGGGTTCCGTAGCAGCAAGTAACGTAATATAAAAGTTCTTGTAGTTGGTTGTAACTTTGAAAGGTAAATTGCGGTTTACGATTTATGACGTATTAAAAATTAACTAATTACTTGATCTCATTCAAACGTAGTTTGCATGGTAATGTACATCATATACAGCCTGTTAGTGTAATCAGTCTTAACCTTGAAACCATAGGTAGTTGATTTAATTATAAAAATGTTTGTCTGAATTTAAAAATAAATAAACGAATTTTTCTTTAAAAAAATCAAAAATGTTTCTGTCCTACACCGTCCGTTAATTCATGGATACTATGCGCCCGAGTTACGTATTCACTGCAAAGGGCGTTAACCTGCCGCAATAGCCGTCCGTTTAACTACATACCTACATAAGTTTTAACTAACTACATCATAAAATACAGGTAACCTGTGATGTAACTAACTTCCCTTCATACTTTTCCTGGCTTAGGACAGGCAAAAATACCTACCTTTGTTGCGTGACGAGTCCAGATGATGTAAGTTAGTCAGCGTACATTCTCCGAGCCTCGTTCAGGTTATCACCCGACGCGGCGTAAACCCGGACCATTTCGGTCCACTGTTCGTTTATGTACGACATAATCACTAACACTTGCGCGAAAAATTAACGGTGGGGCGGCGCGAGGTCGTGAGGTGCGCTGCGCTGCGAGCGTACACACGATCGTTCCGTAGCGACGCTGCCGGCTGACTGATCACTGAAGTGTGCGCCGGCGACGCGGCGGCGCCGGCGTCGCGGCACGGCGCGCTATTTCGCGGCGTATTTGATCTTACCTTTGCGTAATAGGGTGAAATAATTTTGGGGAAAAATGGAGACTTTATTGAAAAAAAAAAAGTTTTTATTTTTTATTGAATTTACGTTCTGTAAGTGATACCAAACCACTGGTTTCAAGTTTAAGACTGATTACACTAACAGGCTGTATTTCTTTTAGTTTTATCATTCTCCTATTTTAGAAGTTACAGGGGGGGGGACGCATTTTACCATTTTGGAAGTGTCTCTCGTGAAAACTGTTTAGAAAAAAAAAATACCTTAGTAACCTCAATATAATTTTTAAAGACCTATCCATAGATACTCCATACAAGTTGGTTTGGTGAATAATATTAAATTCTAAGTATGGGGAACCCCCAAAATTTGTTTTATTTTTATGTGAGAATCCTAATGCGTTTCGCATAATACATCTGTCTACTTACCAACTTTCAACAGGACAGCTTTTATACTTTCGAAGAAAAGTGGCTGTGACATACGGACAGAGAGACAGACATGACGAACCTATAAGGGTTCCGTTTTTTGCCATTTGGCTACGGAACCCTAAAAAGGGAGCTAAGTTAACTATACACCCCTCCCTAACACTTTACGAAGTACGGCATGATATTATGCTGGCTTAACTATCCAGAACAATAACACCAAACAAGGTCACATGACACCCTCGTCGATTTTGATAGAATTAAAGAAAAAAAAAGTATTATGATTTTGATCTGTATCATGGGTGCATTTACAAACATTTAAACGGCCCGCTTGGAACAACTATTTATAGGTCATGCAAATGTTTATTTCGTGTGGAAATTGAACCCGCGACACGCAGCGCAGCAGTCGATCGTTGAAACACTGCACCAATCAACAGTGCTGTCAAACTTACTACTCGTAGTATTCTTACTAATGCTTGGGTCTATACATAATTATGTAAGTTCTATCATCGAATGGAAAATTTTGATAGGTTTTATATTTGATATACTATTTTAATAGAGACCTAATTAACTCTGTAGACAAAGAAAGTTCTGAGTAAAACTTATCAGCTGAATAAATTAATTTATCTTAATTATATTTGCTGTTCGGATACGGATCGTGACCGCTGTGTACAATTGCAGAACGAATGAATAACTTCGTCTGGAGCTACAGAAATACTGCCAAGTTAATGAATTAAAAAAGTGTGTCCATAGCTTTACATGAACGAGAAATGAGGCTACACATCGACACGTTTGAAAAATGAACTGGCTGATAATAATGAATAGCGCGCGTATTCCAATTTCAAATGTTTGAATTAGTTTTCTTTTATATCAATACGTCTGCAAAGCTAACATTTTTGTTATTATTGTTAGTTTTTAATGATTGATTGATGTTAGGTTGGTTGAAATTATGTGACAATATATAAGATGGCACCAGAGAAGTGATTTCATGATAAGAAACATTATTCTTGATTATCAGGTAATTATCGTGAAGTGAATAGTTATGTTACAACATAACACAGCACTGGCAGGAGATCTCAAAAGTAAATGATTTTCGCAATATTCTTAATATTTTTAACACCATTTTTTAAACCGTAATTTATTCCCAGGTGCAGAGTCCAGTGTTGGTAGTGGAGCTGACCCTGAACAGTCTAGAGGGCACACAGCTGAGAGCGCTGGGTCTGCTGTCCGTGTACGGGTTCAACGTGACGTATGAGGTGCGAGGAGCAGCGCAGACACCGGGACCCACTTCATGCAGCGCCATCGAGTGCAGGCTGCTGGGACACTGCTACGCCACAAGAGGGAAGTAAGTAACACGAAAACTTAATCAAACATTCAAATTATTATGATTGGTTTTTAATAAGAGTTAAAATATTTTTGCATCGCAGGGAGATTTACTAATTATATTTATCAGGTAACCGAAATTGTATCACCCAGTTACTGGGTTGTGGACGTCCGATAGACAGTCGTTCCATGTAAGATACTGACATTCAGCTGCATGTGGTTCGACCAGAAAATTTTACAGAAAAACAGAACAATTTTGTTTAGAACACACGTTGTCTTTTTTTTTAGTACTACGGAATTGAAAATCCTTCAGTCTTTTCAATTCCTGAAGGCTGAAGGCTTTTCAATTCCTGGGACGAAGTCAAATTTGTATGTAAGGGTCACATTCAGGTCACGGGACTTTTTTTTTTTTTATCGTGGTAAAATCATCAAATGAGTCCTCCCACCCAGGGCAGGGCGGGAGGGACTGATGCTGACACTCTTTGAGGCGCGCGTGGAACACAACGCGCCGTCGACCCGGGCATGGTCCATGGTCGGACAGCGAGTCGCCCATTACTCGCTGCCCGCATGCCCGCGCCTACGGTGGCCGGAGATCGTCTTGCGACGTCCGACGCCGTGGGCGTCTACCACTGCGGCTGGGGTGGAGGGAGGACGCTGTCCTCTCCCTCAGGCGGCCCGCCTCCTCCTTCACGAGCATGACTGCTTCGCAGAAGGAGGCGACCGCTTCCCACTCCGTCTCGCCCCGCAGCATGGCCTCGACCAATGCCGGGCGCGAGAGGTCTCCGCCTATCGCCGTCGTGAGGACACGGCGGTGCTCTGCCCAAGCGGGGCAGTCCTGCACCGTATGCTCCACCGTGTCCTCCGCACGATCCTCGCAGTGGTGACACCCAGGCGTTTCTTCCCTCCCTATCAGACACAGGAACCTCCCGAAACTTCCGTGTCCAGTGAGGACCTGCGTCATGCGGTAGGTCAGGACGCCGTGACGCCTATCCAGCCACTCCTCAAAGAGGGGTCTTACCGCCGCGATTGCGGCGTGCCCGAAATCGCGGGACTTACGAAACATAACACATAGGTATAATATACGAAACGGACACCGTGGATTTTAGTCAGTACGAGTCTGACAGTCCCTCCCTCTGCTCTGGATGGGAGGACTCATTTGATGATTTTACGACGAAAAGAAAAGGGTCACTTTCAGCGGTCGAAACAATTCCACTTTTTGTGTCGTATATCCTCAATTTACGAGTATGTTCTCAGTTTTGTTCTAAAACAAAAAGTGGTTAGAAAAAAAAGTAGTAAAAACTGAAGTTTCGATTATTGCGGAATAACGCTTTACTTTGAAAATAGCATCATAGTTATACATGAGCATGCTAAGGTATATAATTTGTGTTGATTTGAGTTACTGTAATCGTACTTACCCCTAACGTTTTTCCTCAAGTGCGGAATTCGCATCGTCGGTATTTATGTTAGCCTTTATTCAGTCTATTTTTAGAACCTTTTTTTGCCTTTTCCATTATGAAGAGAGAGAGAGAGAGATACGTAATATCCTAGAAGCCGCATGATAGACATCTTTTAATGCTGGCTTCTCATTACGAAAGCGGAAAAGTAGCAGATAAAATTTAACCTGGCCTAAAAAGTAAAAAAGGTAGTAGTCACAAATAAGAACCAAACGTTTCTGATAAAATTATGCGTTTATTCGGAGCTCAAGTTATTCAATTTCAATAATAACGTATTATGTAGGTATCTCAATGGACAAATTATTACGTGTATCTGTATTTCAAACATAGTACATACATTAACATTAACCATAACAAAGATATCGGTATCAATATCAATCGCTGTATGTAAACTGACGTTGTAGTATTGTATTTCAGAGAGGAGGCTTCTAGGAGAATTCAATGGGCTGTGTGTTGATTGGATAACAATGTTTGTTGTTTACGTGTTACATACACCTAAAGAGGTCTGACTAACTGTAGAATATTGACCGTCCATTAAGAGGTTTATTAGCTTTTAATTTTAGTTAAACATTTCACAAACATTTGAGCGACGGCAACGACGCGTTCTTGGTTTTAATCTTAATTATTTATTATTTACCTAAATAACGACAGGACAGCCGACGGCTGTGAAATAGTATCGTTACTTTCTCTAAATATCGTCAGTGTGAAAAGGTGCTTAAATAAAAAAAAAAACAATGATCACTTCAAGTGTCAGCGCGTTAAGTTGAAAGCGCTTAGTGTCGGTCCGCGGGGGGAAGGGAAAACTCACCCTGATTTTCCACTTTACAGCATCAAAGCTTCAGTACCCCGGCGCCTGCCGTAGTGGATGGATGTGTGCGTTGTAACGATTGTTCTCGTGATCACAAGTATGTCAACGATGTCTAGTGTCATGCGTAAATAAGCGTGCAAATATTGAGTGGAAGTGTGAGTGTGGATACACTGAAATGCTTTCTTCATTAGGAGTAAATATCATTGGTGACTAAAATGTGAGTGAATCTAACTTTTTAACCGACTTCAAAAAAAGGAGGAGGTTAATTCGACTGTATTTTTTTTTTTATGTTTGTTACCGCCTTACGACCGACTGGGTGAACCGATTTTCAAAATTCTTTTTTTGTTTGAAAGCTGGTGCTTCCCGTGTGGTCCCATTGTCACCAAATCAGGATCTGATGATTGGATCTTGGAGAAATCGAGGGCAACCCTCAAATTTTATAGGACCACCCATCGTTTTTCGTAAATCTTATGAAGTAATTTAAGTACTTGCGTATGGTAATCATCATCTTATGTAGCTGAGCTGATGATGGAAGGTACAACTCCTTAACAGTAGTTTGTTACCGCATAACGACCGACTGCGTGAACCGATTTTCATGATTCTTTTTTTGTTTGAAAGCTAGTGCTTCCCGTGTGGTCCCATTGTCACCAAATCAGGATCTGATGATTGGATCTTGGATAAATCGAGGGCAACCCTCAAATTTTATAGGCTCACGCATCGTTTTTCGTAAATCTTATGAAGTAATTTAAGTACTTGCGTATGGTAATCATCGTCTTATGTAGCTGAGCTGATGGTGGAAGGTACAACTCCTTAACAGTAAGCAGTAGGCATCGACTGATTCATTGTTCGCATATCTCCGGAACTACACGTCCGATTTAAATAATTCTTTTTTTTTGTGCTAGGTATCGTTCAACTTAGGGAATACTGCAAGTTTCATCAAAATCGGTTTAGTAGTTTTTGAGATAGGGAATTTTATTAGCTTATTGTGTACATGAGGGATGTTATTACCAGTGCTACGGATTATATTATATGTATTTGGCAAGAATTTGGGTTGAATATTTAAACTAAAAAGAGTAAAATAAAAAACTTTTTCAAAAAAAATGTAACCGCCTTCAAAAAGAACCACAAAAAAAGGGTAAAATAATCTACAAAATAACATTTATTTCGGAAGTCGGTGGCAAAAAAAAACAATGAAATAAAAAATAACAAAGCCATCGACTTCCGAAATAAAAGTTATTTTGTAGATTATTTTACCCTTTTTTGTGGTTCTTTTTGAAGGCGGTTACATTTTTTTTGAAAAAGTTTTTTAAACATTTCGTTAAAACTGCTTTCCTGATTGATGCAGTAATAGTCTTCTTAACGAAGAAAGAATGGAGCTGTAACTAGTCCTAACTAGAACAGAAGGCCACTATTTGTTATAAACAGTGTTACATTTACACCATTTAAATTCTGCGTCAGCTACCTTAAGTTCCATTGAATTTTCATTAAATAAATGTAGATTATTAATGTCTATGATCGTAAAGAAGGTTTAATATCAGGAACAATACTGTTGTTTATGTACGGTGTCTGTGTACAATTCTTTTACTTTCTTTTCGGAAGACCTACCTACCATATTTTCGTACCTATGTATTTCGTGTCATTTAAAACGAATATTGAATACGTATACTATCCATAGAATAGTAATAGGCTTTTTATATAAACCTGTACAATTGTACATTTGCCTTTCTTGCACAGAATTTGAAGGGGAACACAATACACGAGCATTTCACCAGTGAGGGAATAAATTCGAGCATTACAATTCGCATCTTGTAATGATACAAATATATAATACCATGATACGACTTGTAACGTCAATGCACTCCACTTGTAACTAAATGTGTGCAACGGACCTCATAAGTTACATTACCTGCAAAAGGTCGTAAGTCAGGAAGGCACGCAGTGGTAGACGCCCTCGGCGACAGACGTCGGCAGACGATCTCCGGTCACCGTAGGCACGAGCATGCGGGCAGCGAGTAATGGGCAATTCGACCATGGACCATGCCCGGGTCGACGGCGCGTTCTGTTCCACGCGCGCCTCTAAGAGTGTCAGCATAATGACGGGCCCCCCCTCTAGAGGGCCAAAGCCTGCCGGGGTCGCGGGACTCACGAATTACCGCGACCCCGGAACGTAAAGGGCTATTGAAGGACACCGTGGATTTTAGCCAGTACGAGTCTGACAGTCCCTCCCGCTCTGCCCTCGGTGGGAGGACTCATTTGATGATTTTATCTATATTTTATTTCTTCCCGTAATTTTACATTACACGCTTATGCTCTTGGTGAGGGAGCACCTTTCCGTTTGATTTTGATTACACTTTTTACATTCATTAACGACCGACGACTTGAAACATCGCAGTATTCTTTATGTACAAGGAGAGAGAATATTTGATTCTCAGATAAGTTAAATCTTTCCTCAGAAGAAGTTCTCACTCTTTGGCAAAACAGTATTTTTAATTACATTATCTTTTTATTAAGTTTCATTTTTCAAAGTTACGGAGGTATTTTGCCCTAATTTCTCTGTTAGTTAACCCAGTCTTCGTGTTTTCCTAATTAGACGGAAATGTAAAGTAGGCAGCGGGTTTTTTATTGCAATCAGTTTATTTTATCTGATGCTGTTGTGTCACTAGTGCCGCAGAATTTAACATAGCGCGCTTTAGCAATGTATACTGAACCTACTGCACTTGCTTCTGTAATGTTAATGCCAATATCAACAATATGAACAGCTTCATGATCTCTTCACTTACCCCCGACAAAAAAACAACAACACGTAACATTTTCTTTATGGAATTAAGTGAATGTTGCTCAATATTTGCTTTGTATGTTAGACTTCAGTGTGATCGTGAATTCTAATTATTACAGTATTATTAATATTATGTTATTCGTGTGTTTCAAACGCCCAGGAATCATTTAACCTAGTTTGGATATATTTTGGTCTGCCATAACCAGTGACCGTCAAAATGAAGGGACCAAGTCTCCAATGCTTGTCATATACATGTAAAAAAATAATACCATTAATCTACTGTTTACTACCTTTGCAATAATTTTAGCTACCCCGTCACATAATTAATATTTTAACAAAATACGTGGTCCCTCCATCATGATATCAAGATGGAGGGACCAAACTGATAGACTACTCCCTGGAATGTTGTACCAACTTAGTGTTATAATACCTTTAATCTACCTTAATATTATTGATTTTGGGTGCCCGAAACATATATCGTTTTAAAGATATCGATTATATAAGTTGGTTCCTCCAAATTGACTATTCAATAGTTTAATGCAACAGGTTAATGGGCGGTTTGTTTTCGATTTTCGAAGGATAAATATTTAATACCTATTTACTACCTTCAAATCATACAAAATTTCTAATATAAATGAGAGTCTGTGAATGCTGTCTTCTGATGAAAAACTCAACCTTTACGAAATTCCTAATCAGTTAAAATTAGGAGATAAATATTACAGAATTCTTTCAGTAATTGATTTTATCCCGCCAATATGCGGAGATGTTGGCCACTACAGGGCAAATTGTACAAGAGTTCTTGGGAAATGGAATTGTTATGATGATATGAAACGTAGAGTCATCAAAAGCCAGACGTTTGTTACACCACATTGTTTAATTTACGCTTTAAAATAATTGTACATCATACTAGCGGCGGCCCGCGATTTCGTTCGCGTGTAATCATTTCTTAGTTGACGTCGCTTAATTGTAAACGTAGATTCGTAATTTTGTTTATTGCAATAAATATAACTGGAATATTAATAGAAATATATTTTATTACGACCATTCACAGACTCTCATTTATATTAGAAATTTTGTATGATTTGAAGGTAGTAAATAGGTATTAAATATTTATCCTTCGAAAATCGAAAACAAACCGCCCATTAACCTGTTGCATTAAACTATTGAATAGTCAATTTGGAGGAACCAACTTATCTAATCGATATCTTTAAAACGATATATGTTTCGGGCACCCAAAATCAATAATATTAAGGTAGATTAAAGGTATTATAACACTAAGTTGGTACAACATTCCAGGGAGTAGTCTATCAATTTGGTCCCTCCATCTTGATATCATGATGGAGGGACCACGTATTTTGTTAAAATATTAATTATGTGACGGGGTAGCTAAAATTATTGCAAAGGTAGTAAATAGTAGATTAATGGTATTATTTTTTTATATGTATATGACAAACATTGGAGACTTGGTCCCTTCATTTTGACGGTCACCATAACCATGTAAGGCTATCTTTGAATTATTGTGCAAGGTATATCGAGAATAACGAAGTTAGGTAGCGTTCTGTTCACTACCTACTTGTTAAAGAACACTCTTAGAAATGTATGTGGGCAAAGATAAAGGAAATAAAAACAGAAAAGTATTGCCGTACAGCCTGTTTAAAGCCTTTGTGAAACAGACAAGCGAAGCGAATGCGAAGCGTGACGTTTTTATTTGTAATGTATGGAATTGTTTGAATCCAGTCACATAGAAACGCGATCCGATAGCGTGACAGAACTATCGCACTGACGTCTCGCTTCGGAAACAGTTCGCTTTCGCCGGTCTGTTTGACAAAGGCATAATTGTTTTTTGTTTTACGATTGTCTTTCAGAAATACTGTCGATAGTTACCAGTATTAATGCAAGTTTGTAAATGTTATGTGACTTTGCTGACAGACTAAAAAAATACGTTGCTGATGGTTTTCAATTCTTGAACAATTAAAACTTATTTAATACGTGAATTTGATTAGATTAGATTTATTTATACTCGGAAACGAGTTCTTCTTCGTGAAATCGTTGAGATATAGATAGCTCTTCATTTGTTCGTAGCTCCTTGTTCCACAGACAGAATGTATTACAATGTTTTATTATTCAGTTGCAATTCGTTTGCAGGATTTGGGGTTGTATATATATTAGATAACTAATATAGCTATAGCTAAGTCTTTTTTGTTGAGATTTGCTTTTTATAAGACCTCGGTCGGAAAATTCAAGCTGATAATTATTATCAGGATCGCTCGAGGTGGTCGGCATTCGACTCTTAAGAAAGAAATTAGTCCATACAAACAATCAATAAAATACAATCCATACATCATGAAACGACGAAAAAGACATTCGACAAATCTGCATTGTTATACCAAAACAACGATATTATATTCTGAAAGTATTGCTAACATTACGTTTTTGATTGCCATTATTATTCAAAAATAATGACCACTCTTTTACTAAGTAGGTTAATTTTCAATACTAATATAATATAAACTGGCATAGTAGATGTTGGCAGAAAAGCTGCAAATCTGAAATGGAATTGGGCGGGTCACGTCTGTCGCATGCAAGAGGACCGCTGGGCAAAGATCTCCACACAATGGGTGCCGGGAGATGGAAGGCGCCGCCGAGGCCGGCCCAGAAAAAGGTGGAGAGACGACCTGGACGCATACCATGAGGGCTGGTTCGAAGTGGCCCAGGAAAAGAGTTCTTGGAAGGAATTGGGGGAGGCCTTTTCTCAGCAGTGGGACAGTGCAGGCTAATTAAATAAAAAAAAAATATCTAGATCAACTTTTCGTCAACTCAGATTCACATTTCACAAGTATTTATACATATAATTTTATCAATGACCTTATTCCGTAACTGTATAATTTCGAAAAGCTAGCCATTTCAATTATATGATTTTCGATCCAATATTAGGTAATGTTGTTTCAGCTCCGTAAAGTCAATTCCGTGTAATCATGCAGTAATTACATAAAGTTAAATGAGCCATTGGAGTAACAGCGTTTCAGAAATTTGCTAGAATTTTTGGGATAATCGCGCTTTATGTACGTTATGGTGTAGTTAAATGAAAGTAGCTATACAGTAAAATGAAATGAGTCATTCATGTGTTTTTAATTGTTTCATATAAAAAAATTAACAAGGTATGTAATTACACGTGTTCGACAACGCTGTAAGAGTCAAGAGTCAATTATAACTATATTCATTCGTACTTCTGGGTTACCGATAGGTATCATAAATTACACATTTCACGAGTTGTTTACAAGGTTGTTTAGAACATAACATTTCGGTCAGTGAGTGCACTCGGTTTATTGTCACAGTAAAAAAACGTATTGCAGTAATTTGTAAACATTTCTGCTGATTTGACGTTGACCGTGGTATTAATAGAATATTTGGAATAAATACTTACAATTGTCACTATCCACTACTGGAAAAGGCCAACACGTAATTTCTAAAGTCATCGTGCTTAAACTATGAACATTTCATACGTTTCTGAGAGTATTTCAAAATACTCGTAGAACGAAATCAAAACATATTGTCTTAATTACGCTGTCTCCTCATCAAGTCGTATTGGGGTGACGCGGAAAGTTTGTTGTAGTGTACTATAGCGATTCGTCTCAGAATATTATCAAAATAAACCACATCTCAGAAGTTTCGCAGATCGTGTGTAATTGTGATTATGTACCGTAATACATAGTTCGGAACCTAAACAGTTGTACCGTACATACATAGTTCGAAACCTACATTATTTGTATTGTTCCTTAAAGTAAGATTTCGGTTCGTAAATAACCTCGCATATTTGTATAGGTTGTTTAACTAGGTAGAAAATGACATGTTTACTAAGTAGACACACATTCTACCGTGATTATGTAATAATGTTTATTTGAACATTGGGGAGGAAAATATGTTTCCCATTATTCTGCGAGACATTATAATAATGAGACAAGTTTGTGTAAACATGATGACCGTTATAATGTTGTTATGTTAATGTTTTTATGTTGATGTGTTTCATGAATAAATTCTAATAATATAAAAAAAAACAGTATGTTTACCACCAGCTTGGTTGTTGTTCGTTGTTATAGCAAACCTGAATATATATTTTTTTCATTTGTAAATATTATCTTTCACACATCATTTTGAAATAATAATAAAAAAAAACACAACTATACAACTATCACACAACGCCATCTAGTCCCAAGCTAAGCAGAGCTTGTGTTATGGGTACTAGACAACTGATAAACATACTTATATATTTCTAAATACATACATATTATAGATAAATTACACCCAGACACAGAACAAATGATCGTGCTCATCACACAAACATTTGTCCTGGGTGGGAATCGAACCCACGACCTCCGGCATATCAGTCAGGGTCACTAACCACTAGACCAACAGGCCTATCAAATGTTATAATATATTGACGCAAAGGTGATCAGACTTTAGTGACACTGATAGAATATGCATTGGATTCATGTCATTACCATATCTACCCGCAGTCGAGTGTACCCTTTGGAAATTTGGAAACATTTGCTTATCAAAAATACACTCTATGTGTATCGCGAAAGAGTCCAGGTTCTTCTGTTTGGCAAAATATCTGGTATCAAGGTGAGACGTGATTGCATGTCGATAGATTTTTAATGTTCAGTAGTGTTTCAAGTGGATCAAACAATGCGGGTTTTAAAAAATCATATTTAATTAAGTAAGTCCTTAAATGTGTATCCAACATCTCATCTATTAGCACATTTATAACACAACTGCACACACATCACATGACCCTATGTTTTACGACGATGGTCGACTGCTCGAGCACCCTGCTGCCCTCTCACAGGGTAATGCTTTTGGGTATGTTTGTTAACCTGAAAAGATTAACATATGTAATAAGGTAGGATTAAACTGGTAAATTCCGTGTTAGTATGGTGTTTTTCAAGCTCGTTAAAGTGAATAGTTTCTTGTTGAGGTACCAAAAGATCTCAGTAGATACGTACAAATATAGGGGAGCAACTGAGTTTTTCAGCGTCTTTAATATTTTTGTAAGCACTTATGTTGTTAAAAAAACAAAAACGAAATATATCTATTTTCTCCGTTCAAATATTATAACAATTCAGTTTTAGAACGGATTTTCCCGCTATTAAAAAGAAAAGCAAAACGGTGTATATAAGTCGCGTGTCCGCCTCATTATTCCACTTATTAAAACTTGCAGAAAATGAAACGCTGACACTGTTATAACTTTAATTCAACCTATAAGGCAAAACTAAGAAACATTTTTGGTTAGACTTCCAACACGTTAATTATTTATTTCCTCAGCGTTTTCTTAATTAATGACTGCAACAACGGTACTCCATCGTACAAAGGACTAGTTTCTCTTTTACGAGCCGTGAGATAAACGACGCTAAAATGATGTTACTTGAGACAGAGGAGTACTACTTTAGGAAAACCATTTATTCTCTTGTTTTTATTTCTTTCCGCCGAGAACTTTAAGCAAAGCCACGGCGAAATGGCGGCCGTTAAACTTCGATTCTGAAGTTTCTGTACAGCGAAACTTTTAATTATTATTGATGTTCGAAAATGTTTTGTACCAGTTCGATAACGAACACCTATTACAGTGGAAAAGTTTGAAGTAAATGTTTGTATTTATCAGGATCGTTTGTACATTGCAGATCATACTTGACGATCTACTATTTAAGCAAAATCAAAAAAATTGGCTAAAGGTATGACTATTGGTGCTTCGCACAACTTACGAACATCATACTAATTATCCCTTCTGCCGTCTAATACTCAAATTATTTTCGGTCGGGCTTTTATCTTTTTTGGTGTTCTGAAGAGATTAGACCCTTTTGTATACAGTTAATATTGTGTTTAACAGTTACATACTTTTCTGCATTTATTATAATATTATGTTTCTTCACAAGACTAGCATATTATGAAATGGCACTATCTGACCGGGATCACAACCGCGGGATGTCGATACGTTGCATAGAGACGGACGCCAAGCGCACAATATTTATAGCGATATTACATGTCAATTTGTTTGCGTTAATTTACTATTGTAGATAAATAATTTGAAATGTATTGCAAATTGCATCACGCTTATCAAACTGCTTATAATATAAAACGAGCGAGGTACTTCTTCTAAGCTCTACAATGTTTCCACAAAGCTATCTACAATGACACACGACCCCGTTACACAGTATCAGTAAAATTCAAATGTGCGGGTTTTGTAAAGATATGCAAATTGTAACTCGCTTGTTGAACCATTAAGGCGATCACAGAGTACGTTACATGATGGCCATAAACGGGACACGTCCAGCATTAACAGCGTTTTTTTTTGTCATCAAAGTTTAAGCTTTACGGCTCTTGTGTTATGTGCTGAAATATGAGCGCAATTATGGTTGACCTCCTTTATTTTAGAAACTATTTACCAAATAATATATCATCCCGTTTCATTGCTGGATTCTTTTAATTATTGGAATAATATATCAATGAATGAATCAAAAACAAGATTACCCTTATTGTAAAATGTTTCAGTCAATGATGAACTTCAGCTGATGGAACATATCGGTGCACAACCGCGTAGTTTTGAAATCCGCTCCGTGATTGTTGATTAACAAATCTAATGATGCAATATGAAGACAAAGTATGTATTAAATATAAAGATGATAAATAAAAGATTTTGTTGTGGTTACTTATTAAAATGTTCTTTGAAAAGTTCGTTTGGCTAAGTGACTCACAAGAAGTAAGATTGATTCTACTCGAACAAAAATTCATATAAAATTTCCAAGAACAACGAGGAATGTTATTGTATTATAATTTCAGTGACATTTAAGAAGTTCTACAGTCTTTCTTTAAACTTTAGGGAAATCTGTAAGAAAAACTTAAGTTCAGTAAGAGCAAATTGTGATTACAATTTCAAATTCATGAGCCTTCGAATGCCATAGATTTTAGTTAGTTACGAAGTTTTACTGAACCGTACGTAACCTCTCAAATCACTGTAAGTTTTTTACCTTTATAATCATCACTTCGTCATTTTTTGCTGAAACTCTTTGAGGCGCGCGTGGAACACAACGCGCCGTCGACCCGGGCATGGTTCATGGTCGGCCAGCGAGTTGCCCATTACTCGCTGCCCACATGCCCGTGTCTACGATGGTCGGAGATCGTTTGCCGACGTCCGTCGCCGTGGGGATTACAATACCTAATGTTATTTTGCCCTGAAAATAAACAAAACTTGCCTTCAATCATGGTAGGCTATGTGTAACCCCCAAAACAATTCTCGTTTAGTCGGAGGATTTTCTCTGTTCAGTAGGGGCTGAAAAACGTTACAACCTGTTCCTTTCTATCCAGTCTATTTAATACTAAGTTCCTTTCAATTATTTTCCAGAAATCCACCTCGGTTCACCATTTAATTTAACCTCAATTTAGATTACTGAAGGTGTTCAATGTTTATTTATTTGTTCTGTTCAACTCTACTACAGCATTCCGTTTGGTGCACCTCGAGATAAGTTTAGCTCGCTTTGTACTGTTTGTTATTAGTTGGTGGCAATTCATTGTTCCAGTTATACATAGTTAATAAATGTTTTTTTTTTTAACTTTCTCAATAAATCGAAAGCAATGTAATTGAGTTTTATGAAGTGTAGGTCTGCAGTGGGATCAATTGAGTCTATTAGGACCTGTCTGTCAGATGAAGTAAGTGGCTTTCTGCTGTAAAAATCATTCGCGTTTGAAATATGCTTTGGGACTGAGCGCTCATCTGAGTTTCACTATATTACAGACCATTCATCTTCCAATCCACTTCGATGTTTTCAAATTGTTAAATAAGGGCAAAAGAGTTAAAGTGGAATAACCACGGATCCAACTAACATAAACAAACAAATACTTTTTCATATATTTTTTTTTACAATATTTAATTCGTACAACGGATCACAATGTCCATAATCAAGATCTCATGTGATCTTATCTCCGAGACATTTAATAATCTTGAAACAAAACACCTACACTACACAGTATTACAACCTTAATTTTGCCAAATAAGTCTCAGTGTGACATCGTCAAGCTACATCGTCTGGAGAATCGTCTTCTACTAATGAGCAAATGAAATTAACCTTGTCGAGTTCATTTCGTGCTATTTAACGGGGATTTAACGGGGATTTACTAATTAATGGAGTTTCGTGGCGAATTGTAAAAGTAATTGCTTCGGTACCCATCCTAACAGTGGGATTGAATTCGTACTGTAGGAATTTCTGTTAAGTTTCACTGTTTTTATAATTTTTCATCCTTAATCAATGTTTAGGGTGTAAACAAATAATGTGTTATCAAATTAACTGTTTGTGTATTTTTATTTAAAATACATACAATATAATTCAATTATGTGTTCAAATTATTATCCCAGATTTATATCAAGTGCTCGTTTTCCCCCTTGAGGTATTTGTACGTAATTGTTAAAGGTTGTTCTCTTTATGTTTGCATTTTTAAACAATATGAAAAAAAGATAATCTTTAAGTAAGACAACATCAACTATAAAAGCTGTTGATAAATTAATTACTACAAATATTAAATGACAGTACTGAGGTAGCAATTGAAACCAATCTAGTGGTTTATTTTAACAAATGTATTTGTGGGAGCAAAATCAATTCGAATCCGTAAATCCACTGATACTGCGGAGGATACGATTTACAGCTGTATTGGGTAACGGATTATATCTTTAGTTGTGGGTGATACCACCACCGATTAAGTTACTATTAATGGATTGCATAGTTTGAATTGAACAGAAACAGAATGCGAGATATGTTTAGTATCAAAGGCGTTCAACCACAATAATATTTCATGTCCCACTAATCCTGCTGAATAATTTTTCGGCTTTTTAGCAAACTTGTTTATTTACCAATAATTTACATGTCACGATATCTCCTCTCATAATCACACTTGGCTCATTCAACTCACGGGTGAAATACAATTTGTCATCATTATTTTAACAGCGACTGTCAGCTTAATAATTTGATACAGTATTTCATCTACAATGTTAAATATTCAAGAAAGATGAGAGAGTTGTTATGTTCATGCTTACACAACATAATATAAGGAACTGTAAAAGATATATATTCTAATAAATATATATTCTAGTAATGGTGACACATTTTCACTTAGCAACGTGAACTGCTGCCAAATTCACCGACTTTTGAACTTAGCTGCGAATGCCACGTGTGCAATTAATCGTCACGTAGTTTTAAAATATTTTTACAGCCTGCTAATCTATTAATTAACTACATCTTAACATAATTGCGTCCAATCTCAGCGTCTCATATGACTATGGACAAATGAGGTCGACTAATAAAACATAGGTATAGCGTATAATGCTATTATAATTGCTTACCTGTCAATGTATTAGTTTGAAGTTTCAATATTTAATTTCTATCAAGGGCAATTCATGCAACGAATTTCAATACAAGTACTCATAACATGTCCACATTCAATTCACAAAAATTAAAACTCTTGAGCACTCACGGGTGTCCAGTTTTCATTCATTTCCTTCAGTACACATCTTTGTACTTATAGCTATAGTTGACGTCATTAACGCTCTCTGATAATCTTCCTCAGTAAAGCATCTACAATACTTACCAATAATCCGTTAGATAAATACCTGAATAACCTGAAAGAAAATCCCCACTAGGTATCTTACGGGTTCAGAAAAATGTTACACAAAATCCGACACTATTTCTATACCATCCGTTTGTTGAAAACCCAAAGGATTATTGCAAAGCTCGTAAAACACCAAAGCAACCACGAATAGCTTCTAACCCTTTCATCTGTCACGGGGTCTTTGAAAATGGTCCTATAACTTCGAATAGTATAGCTAGTGCAGTACTAGGTGCGATTTCATGTGGAATTTGACTAGATGGCCACCTTATATACATTGTACACCCTATGTTTACACGTATTATGTTGTTTTCCCACCATATTTCCTATTGATTATAAAAACTTATTCTATTTTGTGTCCCTTAAAATTCCAGTAAAACTATTTCAGTTAACTATTTCGGGCGGCCATTGAAACGGAATGTTAGTGTTCGGTTAGCAGACAAAATATTTTCCGATTTTTTGTGACCTACATTTTGCCCTACTCATCTGGCATTATTCCAGGCTGTGGCCTCAGCTAAAATGTCAAACTGAAAGTCTGGCTCAGGAATAGGTTAATAATATTCAGCTGCAGCTGATGAATGGAAAACTGAACTTTTTGTGAAATTTTCAATCAATTATTTATTACAGCAGAGATTCAAAGATTGTCATTGTAGCAAAAAGCACATGGTAAGGAATATTATCAAAGAGCAAAGGGCGGTAGAAGAATGTTTGTAAATGTATAAACCCTTTTTTTCAACATTTTAACTTTTATAATGTAGTTTTTCTTTAAGATATATTAAAACCAAAGCATACCTTTGGTATATATTTTCCCAGGGCACTGGCTTACTTCTTTTAATTACTTTTTAAAAGTTACAAAGGCTTTGTGAAGTTTTGTAAAGCCATCGAAAGTATAAACACGGTAGAAAGAATTCTTTAAAGAACTCACAAGACTCGCGGAACTACTTAGAACAGTTTCAAACTAACTTGAGTGCTGCTTTTAAAAGATCATAAAGTAGTAAATTAGTAGTAATTTCTGGTAGGTACTGCAAATAAAACTGACTCCTTTATTAAAGCTATAATGATTACTGTAAGAATTGAAAAAATGATTTTAGATTCAGAATTTTATGTAAAAAATGTGGTGAATTCGTTTATTATTCCTGAAGCAAGAACTTTTTACAAGAATTGTGTTGTTGATAGAACTACGGAAACCCAATTAGTACAGTCATCGTAGCATTTGTGTGTAGAGTTGTGACTGAACTCAGATGTGAAGTGTTAATTGTGTACTCATGTCAATTCATGTTATTCTGCCGCGTAGTTAAAAATAATTGGCAGGTTTACTGTGAAGTACCTATTAATTTAATTAATGAAGTTAAGGTTACATTTTTCTCCGGTAGGTTTTTGTAATCTTTCGGCTTTTTAAATTTTTCGGTGCCTGCTTGATATAGATTTACTTATTTAAGAAAATAATATACGACAAATGTAGCCACGTGAAAAAAATCGCCAAGCACGACAATTTGTGCACAAATAAACTGCGTCAAGATGTTGAAATATCAGCGAGGGTATAGGTATATTGAAACGATTTTAAAAGTCGAGTCCTGCCAGCGACGAGTGCAAATTATCATTCGTATTAGCGAAGCAATCATAGAAGAAGGCATTTATTAAACGGTTTCTGACGCTCCATTAATTATAGACTTACTACTTCATTATTTAATGAAAATGGCAATTGGGCTAATTTATAGACAAGAATCTGATTTCCTTTCTGAATTATATTGTATTAACATTATTTTGTTTACTTACTACCTACCAGTCAACATCTTTAATCGTGTTACTATTTTATGTGCCTCTGCCGACTGTGTTCACAGATTTCAGATATATTTTACGAGACCCTTTTTATAACATCGTATACTAAGTTATATTACGTTCCAGATATTGATTTTGACCACGAAATTCCCTCAACGACGCAGTTTATCTTGGGAGTAAGTTTTGAAAAGTCATGTTCAATTCGTTGTCGGATAAAACGGCTTTTAAATAATGTTTATATAAACATTACCAAAAATGTAACCAATCCCATTAGAAGTAATATAATTACCTATAGGATTAACTTGTCAAGGATAGTAGAAACTGTCGTATTTTGCTCAATTATTTTATTTTGCTCAATTGAGTTAAAACTGTTTAATCTCGCCAGCTTAAAATATTTACTGGCCGTGACCACACACGTAACGGAAACTTCTTGAACTCGTGAACCATGATAGGTTAACTTTGTGTTTCCGACTCTAAGTAGACGCCTTTTGTGCTTGGAACTATTTTACGGCACTTGGCTTGAAAAGTGATTACAACAAAAATGTTATAAAAAAAGACCGCATGTTTGCTACGACGTAGCAGACGTGATGACGTCACAGCTACGACTGCTACGATGTTAAATATTCGGCGTTTACGCAGTCCAATCACAACATTGTGACTGTAACATTATTTGAATCAATAACGGCTATCAATCTCTACTGTCGTTTTGTAAACCTTTCTGAAAGCATAAAAAAGTATTTTATTTACAAATCTGTACAAGAGTTACTCTTTTACGAGTATATTTATTTGATATTTGGCATTCCTTTTGCGAATTTACGAGCTTCTGTATATGAAATACAATTTACATGTATGATTTTGATTGACTTGAGTTTAAACGAAAAATTAAATAAGAAAACATTTAGTGAAATTTTTGTCGAAAAACTGATTTTATTTCTTTTCTACCGTAATTTACCCAAAAGTGGGTCTTACACTACCTTTTTAAAGATATATTTTAATGACTATAACCTTATTGTGATGAGCTATGGTTTTTTTTTAATATTGATTCAGATAAGAGACAACGCACAACATTATTTCAATTGTTTTAGCCACATTCGTGGCAGTCAGCGGTATTCGTTTTATTTTTACTATTATCGATGAATTATTTTTACTATTTGTGGAATATTAAAGTCTCAATTTGTGTGTTATTTACCCTACTAACCCCGAGTGATACAGCGTGCATGTAACAAAAACGCCGTACGTACAATCGAAAAACTTGAATTATGACCCACCATATGCTTATTTTCTTACAAACATTCAAATACAATTAATTCCACATTCGCGTAAACATACATATCCGGTAACGATCTTGATCTTTGTTATTTTGACGGATTCAAACGATTTATTATCAAAATGGCTCATGACTAAACTTTGTCGATTGTACATTACTCTCACTCAAACAGTTTTTGCATTGCTCAGACAGTTTTATGAAGAGCGAAACATGGAGGCTTTGGCAACGAACGGGTATCTCCTGGACCCACTCCAACAATCGTAAACTTTATGTGTTCTGTGAGGGGTCCGTCTGACCCACATAAACAGCAACGAATTTACATAGGTTTGCTTATTAAACACGGATGATTTTTCGATTAATATATGCAGTTTTATATACATCTTCTTTTATTTTGATCGATGAAATACTGATCAAAAGCAAGTAAACTATAAACTCCACAATTTTCGAGCGATGTCGAGCGTTTCATCTTAATCATTTATCTCATTGCAATCAGTATTTTAAGATGCTTTTTAAAATTATTCTGTCCTTCCGGAAAAAATAAGTCAGTAAAAACTGTAACGAAACTCTTTGATACCGGCTTCCGCGTTTTTGGCAAATGTCCAAAGTGGTGGAGGCAATAATACGGTCAGTGACAGAGGGATGTAGATACCGTTATCAAAAGCAATTGTCTTGAGTAGCTTTCTTAGAAGATTGATTTATATGAAATTAGTTTTTGCCTGCGGTATCGCCAGCCCCTCACTAGGAATGGGGGAAGAGGGGGATTTTTATAGTTCGGGCATCCTTTTTTTTTATCGTGGTGAAATCATCAAATGAGTCCTCCCACCCAGGGCAGGGCAGGAGGGACTGTCAGACTTGTACTGACAAAAATCCACGGTGTCCTTCAATAGCCCTTTACGTACCGGGGTCACGGTAATCCGTTGGTCCCGTCGACCCGGGCATGGTCCATGGTCGGACAGCGAGTCGCCCATTACTCGCTGCCCGCATGCCCGCGCCTACGGTGGCCGGAGATCGTCTGCCGACGTCCGTCGCCGTGGGCGTCTACCACTGCGGCTGGGGTGGACAGAGGATGCTGTCCTTTCCCTCATGCGGCCCGCCTCCTCCTTCGCGAGCATGACTGCTTCGCAGAAGGAGGCGACCGCTTCCCACTCCGTCTCGCCCCGCAGCATGGCCTCGACCAATGCCGGGCGCGAGAGGTCTCCGCCGATCGCCGTCGTGAGGACACGGCGGTGCTCCGCCCAAGCGGGGCAGTCCTGCACCGTATGCTCCACCGTGTCCTCCGGACGATTCTCGCAGTGGTGACACCCAGGCGTTTCTTCCCTCCCTATCAGACACAGGAAGGTTAGGGCACCCTAGAGCAAACTATAAAGAAGTAACATTTCAAAATAATGAGATGAACATTTTAATGTGTTGTGAGAAAGGACTTGTGTTACTTCTTTATGCACTAATTCTTATTTGTGAAGAAAGAAGTAAAGCGTCATTTATATATAATGTTGCATCTATAAGATTCACCGTTTTTTATGCTTTCCCATTGTGTTTAACTTTTAAAAACAAACTGCAAAGTTCAGTGTCTTTACGAAACTTGGAGATCTTTGCCAAAAATTCGTCGCATCACTCGTAACATCATCTATCAGTTTCCACATATATGTATACCTAAATGTATAATGGTCTGTTGCATAATATTATTTTTGTGTTTTGCAAAATTATATTTTAAGTTATGTTGTTTATGAAAATCAAAAACACTTCCACATTTATTACACTGCTTTACATCAAACAGAATAATTTAACAGATTGTTTGATTTCAACAATAGATTTCGCGTGAACTGGGCGAAATCCATTATTGAAATCAAACAATACAAATACAAATATATTTTATTTTATACAATGCGTGGTCATTATTCGTTTAAAAAGGCTTTTGTGAAGTCACGTTGTCGCTCACCTAACGCTTCGAGGGATCAAATGCAAAATCAGAGATCAAACCTTTTTTATTCCGACATTACAATGATTGAGTTGTGGACGCGCCCTGATTTAGATGAAAAGGAAATTAAAATGTTGGCACAAATTTATTTGAAATCTGAAAATTAGAGTCAGGCAATCCTAACTAATATTATAAATGCGAAAGTAACTCTGTCTGTCTGTCTGTCTGTCTTTTCTTCACGCCTAAACTACTGAACCGATTTGTGTGAAATTTGGTACAGACATTGTTTGGAACTTGAGAAAGGACATAGTATAGTTTTTAACCGACTTCAAAAAAAGGAGGAGGATTTTTTTTATGTTTGTTACCGCGTTACGACCGACTGGGTGAACCGATTGTCATGATTCCTTTTTTGTTTGAAAGCTGGTGCTTCCCGTGTGGTCCCATTGTCACCAAATCAGAATCTGATGAATGGATCTTGGAGAAACCGAGGGCAACCCTCAAATTTTATAGGCTCACCCATCGTTTTTCGTAAATCTTATGAAGTAATTTAAGTACTTGCGTAAGGTAATCATCATCTTATGTAGCTGAGCTGATGATGGAAGGTACAACTACTTAACAGTAAGGAGTAGGCATCGACTGATTCATTGTTCGCATATCTCCGGAACTTCACGTCCGATTTAAATAATTCTTTTTTTTTGTGCTAGGTATCGTTCAACTTAGGGAATACTGCAAGTTTTATCAAAATCGGTTCAGTAGTTTTTGAGATAGGGAATTTTATTAGCTTATTGTGTACATGAGGGATGGTGGCAAAAAAAACAATGAAATTAAAAATAACAAAGCCATCGACTTCCAAAATAAAAGTTATTTTGTAGATTATTTTACCCTTTTTTGTGGTTCTTTTTGAAGGCGGTTACATTTTTTTTTTTTTTGAAAAAGTTTTTTATTTTACTCTTTTTAGTTAAAATATTCAACCTAAATTCTTGCCAAATACATATAATATAATCCGTAGCACTGGTAATGACATCCCTCATGTACACATGATAATATGATTGACTTGAACGGAGCGCCTAACGGCGGCGGCAGCACGGGCGGAGCGCGAAACGGCGTCGTGGCGAACAATGCAATCCAAGCAATTCGCTATTGCTCGCAATCGCCTCATCGTCGAGCGTAGTTTTAAAAATTTAAGCATACATAGGGACAAAGAAAGCTACTTTGTTTTATACTATGTAGTGATTAAATGCAAGTAACATTGGTCCGACCTGTTTATTAGTCAGTGTTTAGTAATCCGTTTGTGCTGGATATGATAATCTCAAGCCCGGGGAAGGACATAGGCATACTTTTTATAAACACACCATACAGGTAAAGATTGATGAAGAAACCACTGGTAGAAATTTTGAAATTTGCAGAGTTCTATTATTATTATTTTTTTATCGTGGTAAAATCATAAAATAAGTCCTCCCACCCAGGGCAGGGCGGGAGGGACTGTCAGAGTTGACTGACTAAAATCTACGGTGTCCTTCAATAGCCCTTTACGTACCGGGGTCACGGTATTTCGTAAGTCCCGCGACCCCGGCAGGCTTTGGCCCTCTAAAATAATGAGCACTTAGAAAGAAATTCAGATAATTCCACCCTCAAGAGATTCCCTCTAAATATTAGGTATAGGTGTTTAAAGATTGTATGGAAACTAATTTTGAAGTTAGAAATCTGGGATGTACGATGTGAAGTTACATAAAAAAAATATAAATATTAAAAAAAATGAAACGTAACTTAATGAGGCAGACCAAATTCTACGCGAGCGAAGCCGCGGGCAAAAGCTAGTAATTCTATATTTCACGTTCGTTAACGAAGTGTCAAATTACGTTACGCAATTATTTATTTTTACCCAATTTTATACTCATTTACATATTTTTCTAAATTGAAACATTTATTACTGTGATGTTATTTAATGAGTTTTAATAACTCCTTCCAATTGAACTCGTTAATAAATACGAATATGGATGAATGTCTTGACAGATTTTAAACGCCTTGGTCAGGCGCTTTTTAGATTAAAATCTTTTTTCAATCCAATTTGTCAAGTGAACGGTTTGATAAAGTAATTGCTTTGAAAGCGGTAGTTCAATAAAATAAAAGGATTTTGTTTGAACAGACTAGTTACATAAAATTCGAGGAATTGCTCTGAGAGGCAGGTTTATTTATATATTATTAATAGAAAATAGATATTTCATTTATGGTTATACATGTTTGTACTCATACTCATTTTCGAATTCTTTATTTCAATGAGTTTTAGTTAATACTTTCATTGAAATTCGCTACGCATACGTTAATGCGTTTAATATTTATAAAAATCACTGTATGTATTGTATGTACAGACACCAGTACATCAACCTGTCAAATTTCGTTATAAATGTAATTCTAAGTGATTCAGAATGTGCTAGTGTGTAATAACGCAGTAGATACTTTGTTGTGTAATGGCTTCGTTATTTTATCACATTTGTGTATCGCTTTTCTTTGAGCATAATTTAAAGCACAGTGTTATTTCCTTTTTTTTTTATTTCGGTACATGTTTCAAATTGTGACTTTGCACAAATACCAGTCATCAAATAAAACGTGCGCATCTACACGTGGGATAAATGACTTAAACTTGTTTCTTTGAATCTTTATTTGTTTTATTACCTGAAAGTTTCGATTATATCAACACATCGGCAAACAAGCACACATAGTAATTATCTCAAGGCTTGTTCAAATTAAACCGGGAAACATTACATTCAGTATTAGGTCTGATCCACTGACGGTAACAAAGTTATCAAAGTCTTCGATCTTCAGTTCCCGGTTTTTCAGCTTCATTTTCAATCCTTCGTACGGATTGTATTAAGCATACAGGTGTTGCCATAACTTAATCACCAACACGCCATTTATAAATGAAGACACGAACGTAAACGTTGTCCTATCTCAGCTATTATACAGAGGAATCATTACTTAAAAATCGAATGAGATCACCGACATTTAGATACACACAGTGACTGGTAGCAGGTTATCTCCACTCTAGTCTGGTCATCCGGTGTCGTTCGAAGTTGGCTGTCCACTATAAATAACTTTCTTATCTAACCTCACACTCAATTAGCTAATGTTCAGTTACTTTACAGCAAGAGTCGCCAACTGGCCTGACTAACTTCCCGAATATAGCAAAAATGTACGTCCGAGACCAAGTTAACGCCAGATATGTCCTACATTTTGATGAGAGGGTTTTTCGAGTTACAATCACGTGCTATTACTGAGGTAGAACAAGATTGGAAATAACTAAACTGAGTTTTAGAATGTTGATAACGAAGAGATAAAAAAATAGATTCTGTAAATAATAACTTCACTTCACATCATTCTGAGGACACAAGAGTATGAGCCTCCCTTCTGCTCCAAAGAAAAAAAATAGGAAATAAATACAATAAAATGGATAGAAGAAACAAAACGTAGTGTAACATGTTACCTACTTAAACCATGCAATCATATTTGTATTAACTGGCGTGAAACATAAGTTTGATCTAATTTAATTGCAGAACTTTATACAAACATACTCGTATTCGTGCTCATGATATATATGAGTTTTGTAACTAAAGATACAGAATGTGGTTGAAAAAACATTGCGTTAATAAAGCGGTTTTATTCGTGAGCAGCAAGTCATGAATTGAGCATGTACCTACATCTTTAGCATTTCTCTGTCTTATACCTAATTTTATATGTTTAATGAAATGTGGCAAAACACAGAAAAAAAGAACATGTTTTCAGATAACAATATTTTTAAGTTAAAGAGCAATGTCGAGATTATTGTTGGAAACCATTCTCCCTACGGAGGCTTAATTAAATCTCGAGGTTCAGTTCAGTTCAGAAACATTTGACCAAGATTTATTAGCTTTCTACGTGAAATGTTATTCGAACTAAGCCCATAAAAATATTTATGAGAATCATGTTGGTTTACATGTTCGGTTAGACTTCTATTAGATGTTAATAAACATATGTAATTATCTAACTCCATTCTGGAAACCATGACGGAATTTAACTACCAACGAATCAATGATCAAACGTTTTTTTTTTTGCGTGGTAAAATCATCATATGAGTCCTCCCACCCAGGGCAGGGCGGGAGGGACTGTCAGACTTGTACTGACTAAAATCCACGGTGTCCTTCACTAGCCCTTTACGTACCGGGGTTACGGTGATGGGTAAGTCCCGCGACCCCGGCAGGCTTTGGCCCTCTACAGGCCCCGTCAATGTGCTGACACTGCTTGAGGCGCGCGTGGAACACAACGCGCCGTCGACCCGGGCATGGTCCATGGTCGGGCTGCGAGTCGCCCATTACTCGCTGCCCGCATGCCCGCGCCTACGGTGGCCGGAGATCGTCTGGCGACGTCCGTCGCCGTGGGCGTCTACCATTGCGGCTGGGTCGGAGGGAGGACACTGTTCTCTCCCTCACGCGGCACGCCTCCTCCTTCGCGAGCATGACTGCCACGTTAGAAAATTAAACACTACGTAAATGATATCAAAGTGAACGTAGTTTTTGTTATCCGAAATCAATATTTGACGTAACTCTCAGCTTATGGAAATAGTAACTACGAAGATGACCGAACATGTTGCCATGCTTGGGGCATTATTATACAATTTTTATTTTATTTATGCGAAACCTGATACACCTGTCTAGAATTTTTCTGTATAGAATCTATGTACAAAATTTCAAAACTGTATCATGAAAAATCATAAAGTTATAAGCTTATTATGTTACCTCTCAATCTGTCTCAAAGAGTGTCAGCATAATGACGGGGCCTGTAGAGGGCCAAAGCCTGCTGGGGTCGCGGAACCAAGGGATTACCGTGACCCTAGTACGTAAAGGGCTATTGAAGGACACCGTGGATTTTAGTCAGTACAAGTCTGACAGTCCCTCCCGCCCTGCCCTGGGTGGGAGGACTCATTTGATGATTTTACCACGAAAAAAAAAAAAAAAAAAATCGTATGACTGAACTGAAAACATGACTTATTTTAGTTCCATGTAATGGCTCCCACAAACATAATCGCTTTACCCTATACAACAAAGGTATAATATAAATTAGTAAGGATTCCTAAAACATTCAGTGAGGGAAGCTGTAATTCATTCAAGATTAATCACTTTGCATCTTTCTCTGTAACCATCCGCACTCCCTCTGTGCGGTCAAACGCGTGGTTAATTTCCTTCTGATTGTATACAAGTTGCGGGTACTCGTAAAATGGATCAGATTCATGGTCGATGTGATTCTGTGCTCGTTTCGCAGGTTTAGTTTCAGGCTTTGTATAATTCTATTTGCTAATTGGTTGAGGTCAAAATATAATGCTTGGTGAACATTTATAAATCTGAATTGCGTACAATCGTAATACGGTATTTATATTGTAAAAGAATTTATTGAATATTATTTTGTTCTGAATCTAATTTACCTCATAAAATCAAAAAGGTTGGGTTACCAGCACTAAGTAATTATTTTCATAGTATTTTAACATATACTATAGAAATAATTAAATTCACCGATCCATCACGGTGACTACAGATCGTATGCAAATCCAAATTAATCGTATTCAATTCAATGTATTCGGCCTTCCATTGAATTTCGAACACGGGGGTAAAACATAGTTTTACACAACTTCCTTTATGTTGACGATACCTTCAATACTTCTCATGCTTATCAGAGCACTATAGAATGCACGCTTAAATATAACTTCAATATTAAGTTTACAAGTTTAGATTGCTTGTTCAAATTCATCTCTCAGTTTCACAAGACGTACATACTGTGCGAGCTGATAACACAATTACCTTGCAATACGTGAGAGGAGCCGTCAATGTGGCACGTCATAATTCGATGTGGGATATTTTATGTATTTAGACAGGCTGTTTATCTTATGTGTAGCTCACGCTGAGTGACGGCGGGCACATCAGCGTACACGCTACGCACAATGCTATGATGTGTTGTTTTACATGTACAAATAACAAAGGCTTACATCAATCGACTATCGTTTTAGGCGAGGAGGGGTTAATAGATTTTTCAACTGACAAATTAACGAATGAATACATAATTGACCAATTTACCTAACATATTTGATTTTGTTACGTAACTTCATTCATTCTTTCTTCATCCTTACATTCTCTTGTCACCTCGATCTTGTTCATACATAACCTCACACCTAATATAATAAAATTAACAAGAAATGATAAAATTTAATCAGTTGAGATCCCCTAAACTTAGCTGAAGTAATAAAGCAGGTTCCGGGTATAGTCTCGTGGGTACCGGAACTATAATGTTAATCAATATAAATTACTCAAGTTTAGCTCAAGATTTAACCACAGAACACGATCCTTCACACCGTGTAATATATTGCACAACTATGAACTACAAATTTTCAAATAAATTACAACAAACAAACAAAAACTATAAAGCCTTTGTCAAACAAACAGGCGATAGCAAAACGGACCAAGTCCGAAGCGATAACGAACTTATACGAGACGTCAAACTGGGTGTAGCGAACCGAAGCGTGGCAGTTGTATTAGCTGGCTTCTTATGAACGACGTCAAACAGAGCAAATACGCCTTCGCATCGCTTCGGTCACGCTATCGGATCGCTTTCGATTTTCTATGTGACTGGATTCAAACAATTCCATGCATAACAAATAAAAACGCCTCGCTTTGCATTCGCCACGCCTGTCTGTATGACAAAGGCTTAATACAGATATGGAGCAAACAACAATATGTATTGTATCACATGACTCGATCTCCTATAATTACCTACATTCCTGCGACTGACATCGGAGTAAAAATGTGAAATATTTGTAATGTTATTGGCATTTCAACAATCGTCGCACAGCTCTGTGTCTGAATGTGGAATTAGATAAGGAGCTTAACTATAGGTGTTGGTCACTGATTTAATTGTAATGATTGTAACATGCTCATGTAGGCTAAAAGAGGACTTAGCCACAAAAAATGAAAAGGGTATGCTTAGATGGTTCGGTCATGTTGAGAGAATGAGTGAAAGGTGACTAACAAAAGGTATTTATAAGGCAGAGGTGAGTGGAAATTCCGGGAGGGGACGCCCTAGGAAAATCTACACTGACCTTATTGGTAAAGAACTTCAGAAAGGCTAGGTGCGTAGTTCTTGCAATTGACGTGCGTGTATGACCAAATGTATGAATGTGGATGGGGTGAATAGAGTGTAAGGATCGTAGCAGGTGGCGCTCTGTAGTTTCTGCCTGCCCCCATGGGCAGAATGCCAGAATGCACTCGTAATGAGTTTATGTATGTATGTAATACGAGTATGCACATCAACTACCCAGTGCGGAAACTTAATGTTATCACATTTCTTTAATAACAACCCATGTAAAAGTTCAGCGCAATTAGTTCTAACCAGATCAATAGAATAAGAAATAATTCCTCAGTATATGGACCGATGAAAGTAAGACACTTCTGTTCAACCGCTACTAAAATGTTGTCACAATGATTTAAAACATAACAGCGTGAATCCAACTGACTAAATTATCCAGTGACAACAAGAATTTGTAGAATTTAGTCGACATGGTCACTTACATCTATCCTTAGAACTTTTTATGAACAGCAGCAGTTCCGAGATCTCGTAATGAATATCGTAGATATCCCGTTTCAATTTCTAAATAAAATATAAAGGTACAAATTTATGGATAAAGGTATAATTATGATCAAACAAAAAGGTATAATTATGGGAAACCTTTATTAAGCATCTAATTAATACTCTGACCATTATAAAGAGGGAGCTTTAATGATCTCCTTCTTACTAATTATCTTACAAATTAATATTCAAAGCTATAAGACATCAGCAATTAGGGTATAATTAATTAAATAGATTTATGAAGTTGATGTATCTGGCAAGTCATGGCTAGATTTATTACGAGCCCGTCATTTATCAGCGCTACGCATTATAAGTCACAGTGAGACAATTTTGTAAGTTTGCTTCAGTGATATCAGTACCCGCACGAAACTGATTCGATCAGAATGCACATTAAACGGCAACATAATTTAGTAGTTACGTAATTATCAGATGCCATTGCTGGTCCTTCATATCGACTAGATGTAATAAATAATACTTTGATGTTTTCGTAACTAATTGGATTATATTTCTCCATTGTTGACACATTTTCCTCATTTTCCCGGAATTCTGCCGAGTGAGCGGCTCATCCGTGACTCAGTGACATCACTCAGTTAATCAACTCATCGCTCCAGGAGCATCGTTAGTGAAACTGTAAGGAGAAGTCGTAATACCAACATTACGCGGTATTAAACAAGTTCATTATATTAGCGTCCTTGTTCCCACAAGCATTAGGTGCTCAACCGAATATAATACTTCGCTATGTAGGTACACATGTTATACAACTAATACCTGATTCGATTTTTAAATGACTGACATCACTTAAATTCTTCCCTTTGAAAGTGAACTATTCTTACAAATTATTGCTGATTGCTCTTCAGTCGATGTCTGATATATTATATTTTTTTCTATGAATAACGTAGTTTCAATAAAATACTAAGAGAATTCAGTAATTCATTCAACCTGCAGACTAATTATGTATGTTCATTAATTTATCAACTAAATGAATAACTTGAATTGGAATAATTGTGTTCAGTGAATATTAGTTAGGTAAATTATTGAGTTAATAAACAAAATGGCTGGCTTAATTTAAAAGTTCACAAACTAATTTAACATAAGACTGTTGGATAGAAATATATCAGAATTTTCTTGATTTTGACAAATATTTGATAAATAATGTATTTTATGCTAAAAAGTATACAAATAAATATTTATAAATACTTTTAAAGTTGATAAAAAATGAATGTGTGCTCGAATATTTATTATAAGAGACTTTGCCTGAAATAGAAATTTAGCAAAATAAATATTTATCCTACCCTTTAAATACATCTCATACAAAACATTGTAGCTTTTTCCTTTCTTTAACAAAAACCTCCAACTGTCTTTCGGATCAGCCAGTAATTCTTTATCAGTTGCAGAATATTTATCATTATACTCACAACAGTATATCCTGGCAGCCGCCGTATGTTGCTACACAAACAAGATGAATCATCTCTACATTGACATTTTCCCTCCACGACGTCCTCCGCACATACAACATTGTGACAACTTATCGTATCATTTTGGTTTTGTACTATTATTATTTTTATAGCTAGAATGATCTTACTTGAACATGAACTGGGAAGATTAAATATTAAATGACGATTTGATTCTTGAACGTATCATCGACACGAACATAATACTGTAAAATATTAATATCTTAAAAGTGTATTTTCAAAGCTTGACTTACTGCTGCGTTTAAACTAAAACTACTTCTCAGAAAATCTTCAATATTTCATAGCGTTCAACGGACCGGAAAATTAAGGAATGGTATCTGCTTCGTACTTACTAGGGTCTCATACCTCACGTCCTTTGTGAGCTTCGAATAACCAATTACCTTCCTTATACAAAGCACCCCATTTGTCTGATATTAGCTAAGTTCTATACGCACGCGAGTCATGGCAGCTACGTGACACATCTGTCACATCAGGGACATGTTCAATTTGCACATGATCAATGAAAACATTCTTAAAATTCTGTGATAGTAATGTTATTAGTGTGGTATAAACTTGTCTCTGTTATATTACTTGAAACTTTAGTAATGTAGTAAATATGACTATTATTATTATGATAGAAAAATTCGTATAAAAAATAAAATAAACAGTCTGCTAACTATTTTCACTTCAACAACACAAAGAGTTTTTGTATTTCCATTATGATTTTAAAACGTATTTTCGTTCACAAAGTTATCGCCAAAGTGAGCCTTACCTTCAGTAGCATAAGTTCCTAGTAAAATGGCAAAGGGAAATGGTGGTTCTTTTGACTCGTATTTAATAGCTCGAATTTTCCTTGAAACAAGATGCTCTTAAGTTTGTAAGGTGTTTGTCTGCATTATTCACACGAATCCTGCAGCTTGACAATGCATTGAGACTTGTGGAGCTCAATTTAAATATCAACTTTCCTCAGCAGGTTGAGCAAATGTTTATAAAACTTCCTCCCATCTTTAGTTCTATGAGTACATCGTTGGTTGAAACAGAAAATGGTTTTACGACATGTACAACGATGAAAGATGCAATGATAATATATAAACCAGACTAATGTCTATTACTGTTGATTTGACAGTAACACTTAATTGCATGATCAATATTTAAATGTTCGTTGTTTGATTAACTTTAAACGAAATATCGATATCATTGCACAGTCGAATGAAGACTCAATCTAATGTTACTCAATCACCCTGTATTGGTTCTACAAATACCGTTTAGCACGTGGATTATGTGATGTAGATTTAGTGTGGTACACTTCGATGTTAATATTTATCATCGCTGTACACTTATCGGGTACTTAGCGCTACATTTACCTAAGCTACTATCTTATGCAGAACCCCTCCATACATATTCAATTAATAACTTAACCGAACTGCTCAGCGTCCTCTATATTCGGTGTTCGTCGAGACAACCGAGATACCACTAAGAGACTGAGCACGCTAGTTTATCTCCCACCTCAATGTTAACAATTCCACAGTACCTACTTATTATCCACACAGACTGGTTATCCACAAGAATAGAAATATGGCTGAACTTTTAAACTATGGACCAAAAAAAAAATGGACACAATTAGAAACTCGGGTCAAGTGGATGTTAGTTCTTGTAAAGGTTTTTAATTTTTTAAATTATTATTTCCCGAAAGAACACAAACTGCGATAAAATGTAATCGATTAATTTACGCTTCAACACTTTCTAGTAAATAATTTAAAGAAAAAAGTATTTAAATTAAAATTCCTTCCTCTTCCTCCTTCCTTGATGGCGAAAACAATGCTTAATTACTCTTAGTCTCGCTAGTCTTCGTAATTGGTCATTATAAGGTGTATATTGGATACTTTCAGGCTCTGTGCGCTTTCGTGCTAAGTTGGGCAAAGCTTTGTTAATTGTATAATGGATGCTATCCATAGAAACAGTGCTGACAAGCTGCTAATTTATAATTGTATACCAGCTGATATTATTATCCTAAAATTAATAAAGTCATATTGCGAATAAACCCCGTGTGATTAACAATGTAAGCTTCTAAACCGCGCGCCACACTTACATCGGTTTTTTTTTTTTTTTTATTGTGGTAAAATCATCAAATGAGTCCTCCCACCCAGGGCAGGGCGGGAGGGACTGTCAGACTTGTACTGACTAAAATCCACGGTGTCCTTCAGTAGCCCTTTACGTAACCCATTACCGTGACCCCGGTACGTAAAGGGCTTGTGAAGGACACCGTGGATTTTAGTCAGTACAAGTCTGACAGTCCCTCCCGCCCTGCCCTGGGTGGGAGGACTCATTTGATGATTTTACCACGCAAAACAAAAAAAAAAAAGCCCTTTACGTACCGGGGTCACGGTAATCCCTTGGTCCCGCGACCCCGGCAGGCTTTGGCCCTCTACAGGCCCCGTCACTATACACTTACACCGGTGACACTTTTTTATCGTGGTTAAATCATCAAATGAGTCCTCCCACCCAGGGCAAAGCGGGAGGGACTGTCAGACTCGTACTGACTAAAATCCACGGTGTCCTTCAATAGCCCTTTGCGTTCCGGTGTCACGGTAATTTGTAAGTCCCACGACCACACCGGCGACACTTCAAGTAGATATTATAATTCTCTACATTGTACTTGTAAAATAGCTATAATTGCAATATTTCAATGTGAAAATGTGAAGACCGTGTACCTTTTAGCTGTGTAACTATTGTTTTTTTTTGTTAAAATACAAAAATATCCTTTAAATGGTCTAGACTTTATGGGTATATAATTTGGAGTTGAATCAATCCCATCCCTTCCCATTTCCTTTAATTTTAATAATCGACGTTCAAAAGTGCCACTTTGATGGCCTAATTGAAATAAATGATTTGATTTTTGACTACATAATATAATAACACAAATAACAGATTGTTATTGGATTAATTTACATCATGACGTCCTTGCGACTTTGTTCAGTTGCTTTTACAAATTTTAGATTTCAATTCCACCTATAGGATGATAACTGTGTTTTTAAATTACGGTCCGCTAAATGTATTCCGAGGGGTTTTTAACGTATTCGTACGGTAACAAAAGGGACCATTGTGGACGAGTTAAATTACTTGGACGATTCAAGAGGCGCTTAATTGAATGCTTCGACGGTTTCAGGGTTGTGCTATGATTTTTGAAGTGAATAGGTTTGAGGTTTATGATTCCAGATGCTAGTTTAGCTAATGCAAAGTATAATGAAGAATATCGAAAAACGTTGAAAGGAGTCTCGATGCCGATTTTGACGAGAACTAAAACTGCATCATTGGGTTTTAGAAATTTCAATAATCTTGGCCAGCTGATTTTTTTAATTCAAAATTACTTCCCAGGAGTTGATCCTTATTAGCAACACTATTTTTTTTCCAAAATCTGCGGGTTCGATTCCTGGAATGGAGTTTCTACAAAATCGGCCTTGAAACTCCTTGCAACGTTTTTCTATATTCCTCATAGTTTCGGATATAGCCATCCACGCCCAGTTGAAAAATTCAACCTGTATACACAAATTGTCTTTCTGTTCGTAAGTTATTTTCAGTCTTTGGCTGTATGTATGTCATGTATTCTGTAGTTTGTTTTATATTTTTGCAGACATCATCCGTTCATGTTTTTGTTCGCGAGTGTTCGTGACGTGTGTGTGAGATGAGATTCCATGAAGGAAAGCGATGCTCTCTTGTAGTATGAAACTAAATAAACATAAGAAAGCCCTTATCAAGACAAACATATTTAATTTCAGCATTATAAAGAAAAAATAGAGAACCACGACTTGTTCATTCCTATGCCTTATTACTATTTTATAGTTTTCTAATATCTTTCTTTCGTCAGACAAATGTTACACATTGTTTCCACCGTTTGTTTGCGTGTACGGTATCGCCGCTCAATCTTGAGCATCTATTTGGTCTGAATATGCTTATGGTCATCTCAGACGGTTTCGTTATCAAAACACTTTCATAACGAAAGGGTCGGCTCATAAACACGTCCTTTGGGATTTTAGGTGTTCTTCTGTTTTCTTGTTTGTTGTTGCCTTGTTTGAACATTTGAATTTAGTATATTTCCCTTTCTCCTGAATTGCAAAACATTGGTAAACTTCCTTTTTTTTTGTTTTCAAGTATCTGTGTGTGTATAGATAACGAAAATAAGACAAGATTATTTTTTGCATAAGAGATTCTGATCTTGACGTGAATATTCAACGAAACTGTGTCAATAACACATAACAAAATATCTGTCAACGCAACAGTATGATAAAAATACGATGTAACATCAAACTCACGGTTCCGAGGATTTCAATATCATTTCAAGTACTGACCAAATGCCATTGAAAAGATAGTAACTGTCAAAATACTAATAAAAAAAGCAAAAATCGCAATGTCTCAAAAAGAATCACTCTCAGAGTAAGCTTCTAAAACTATTGTCCAAGAAATAATAAAGTTATGAGGGTAAGGAAAAACTCTAATAAAACTTAAGCTATTAAGTTTTTGGACAATCTAATATCACTCCGTGGAGCAGAACTTCGTCGCGTTCCCAAATTAATTTGATAAGAAAATTTTTGTGGACGTGCTTATGTTTAAAAGATCAATGAAAGAAGGAATCAGCTATAGAATAATATTTTAATCTCCACTTACTGCAATGCAGAATTATTAAGCACCGGAGCTAATACAGATTGGTATATTATACAAAGCAATAATAAGTATTGTTCATGTTGTTCCAGGCTGGTCATGCTTAGTATCGCTCTGCTGAGTGTTTCTGCACCAAACTCGCACGCGCAGCAGCGTTACAGCGAGCACCAGGGACCACAAACATGCGGCGGACACTTGAAGGCTCCCGTGGGCACGATCACGACACCAAACTTCCCCAACCCTTTCCCTGTCCCGATAAAGTGTAAATGGATAATAGAACACGACATAGTGAACGGAACTATATCGATATACTTTACTCAGCAGTACACTACCAGTGGGTTGACGTTCACTGAGTACATGTATTATGACGAGTCTTACAAGTTGGGCGAGAGGAGAGCGCTCACCGTCACCGACGAGAATATCACCAGGATCAAGTGGCTGCAGGTATGTTACTGTCTGATGTACTGTAGATTTATTTAATTTTTTTGAGACTGTTTTGTGTTCATATGTCATATCTATTTATTATTTAGATATTGTATATTCAATTCGTCTTAATACGTTGGTTCTCACACAAGCCAACAATGAATTTAATATAAAAAAATATCCATTCAAAATCGGATCGATGTGGAAGCAAAGTTACGAGAGAAAAATAACTGTAGACTTATTTAGTAACAATGAAAACCGTGCACGTTGAGTGGCATCAACTTGTCAACTTCACTTCTTTTTATTCGTTAAATTATGCTCTTGCGCCGGAAATGTTAAATAATGCAACAGAGCAGACTTTGTCTAATTAGATCGGTTTTATTCGGTCGGTTAAAGACGAATTCAACTGTAAAAGTTATAATTGGTTAAGTTTGCTTATTTAAAAGATTGAAAAGTTTACAGTTACCAACTTCACCAGTCTTGTCATTTAAATGAAAGCTTGAATATCAGCATACTCCATGCAACCAAACCTGTGCTCAGCACACGTGTTACATCTCTCGACGTGGCGTGCGACGGAGTTGTGTATTATGCTATGGTTTCTAATGTCATCAACATCTACAATTCAATTCATCACCAAATTCAATTCAATCACACTGAAATTCGTACCGTAAGTTCAGCTGAAATAGGCTGGGAGCTCATCGTTGCGTAACGCTATTGAAAACCATCTACTCGTTATACGTTCGGGTTTAAACCAAACCAAATAGTGAACGTACCGATGCATCACGTACATGCTAGTTAGCAAACGCAATATACAAACAAAACACGGTATTTTACAGACGTTCAAATACAAATGCATTTCAAGTGCACTTATGTGGGCAACACGATACAGGAGAAATTCCTAGTGTGGGGTTTGGGAAAAAAGAAACTAAATGATTGATTGGGACGGTTAAATTCTGTTGTGCTCTTAAAAATCAAACTCAGTATATAATTGATCATGTAATGTCAAACGCATTGTTAGAAGTCATAATACTCGTAGGTTTGTGCATAGTCTTCTACGTGTTAGTGGGATTTAATTTTTAACAACTGTCAGCCTATCGATCGATTTCGAATTCTCCCTCCTCCCCCCAACAAAAAGAATATCTGTACACATTTCTTTTATTTATTACATTTTATGACAAAATCTGAGCAAACTTTTATACACTTTTTAAATTACAGTTTTTTCATAAAAGTTGCTCGTAACACACAAATAAAACGTACACGTAATAATAAATAAAAGAGAAACTTATATAAGTTTCTTTTTCTCTGCAACAGTTATTTTCACAACGTGATACGAATGCCTAAATTAAGTTTTTATAAATCAGATGAAACCCACCTTTGTGTTTAACAAAAGTGTATAAGGTGGGAGGACTCATTTGATGATTTAACCACGATGAAAAGGGGTTTTATTTTGGTAGACTATACCTAGTATCAGATTTCGTCCTTAACTTGATGGAACGTGGAGATGGTTCGCTTGATTCAATGGATTTTTCTTTTCCGCATGAAAGGCCATTACCAATTGACCTGTATACCTACTAAGTACTTTCGATCACATCGATTTCGTACGAAGCTACTAAAGATTGACACCCAATTAGCAAGCTAAATGGAACAAACTAGGTAGAGGTTGAAAGTGTGATGTGAAGGCACACAAGTGCCTGTGGTCTGCAATACAATTCTCTAGCGTCGTACGACCACTACTGATTTTAGGGAAAGGCTTCAAAGTTTAAATTGCAGTAGTTTGAAAAGTTTAAACACAAAAACAGATGACCATGGACATTTCGCGAGTGCGAACACTCACAACTATCGCTCTTCACAAAATAAGAAAAGTTTTGAATTGGCCTGTGTCTGTGGAGAACTAAACAAACTCATTTACCCTTTGCAAGGGATCATCTAATGGAAGGTTGGCCTTGTTTCAGTAAATTTCTTTGTCTCATTTCATTGGAAAACTGAAAGAAATGATTTAAAACCGACCTTGAATTCTAAACAAAAATATTTTCGATAACATCAGTAAGTATGCGTCTGTATATGTTCTTTTTAGGGTTCCGTACGTCTGAATACAAAAACGGAACCCTTATAGGATCACTCGTGTGTCTGTCCGTCCGTCGCTTACAGTCAATTATCTCCGAATCTATTAGACCGATTAAGTTGAAATTTGGTACACATATCAATTCCTGTGACCCAAACACAGAGGTGTGACGTGAGCAGATGAAATCTGTATATGGGGGGTCATTTTTGGGGGGGAAGGGGAAAATTAAAAAAAAAAATCTGAAAACTGCATCGTGTGGCATATCAAATGAAAGGTCTTGTTGAGAAGATCTTAAATGTATTTTTTTGTAATTTTAAAATAAATAGTTTCCAAGTTATTCAAGAAAATAGACGAAAATTGACCATTCCCCCCCCCCCCTTATCTCCGAAACTACTGAACCTAAAATTTTGAAAAAAATACAGAAATTAGTTTTCTCCTTATAGATTATAGGAAAACCTATAAGAAGTCCATGATATTAAAATAACATGGTAAATCACTCAATATTGTGCGTACCAACTTACATTTTTTTTTAATACGTCATAAATCGTAAACCGCAATTTATCTTTCAAAGTTACAACCAACTTTTATATAATGTTACTTGCTGCTACGGAACCCTTTAAAGGCGAGTCCGACTCGCACTTGGCCGGTTTTTTTCCCGATCGTATTTGTAGAAGGATAACATCTTTACTCTACAAATACACTCAAGCTGGTTATATAAAGCTTCTTTGCTTTACCGACACCAAAAGTGTTTGCAAACATAACTCTTAAAACAGATCGAGATGACAATAGAGTCAAGTAGGTACAAGTACAACACCATCGCTGAACACAATTGTTCAGATTGAGTTGCTATTTGTTCTGTTAGTTAACAGTTTAGCATAAAGCCTTTGTCAAACAGACTGGCGTGGCGAATGCGAAGCGTGACGTTTTTATTTGTAATGTATGGAATTGTTTGAATCCAGTCACATAGAAAAGCGAAAGCGATCCGATAGCGTGACAGAACTATCGGACTGACGTCTCGCTTCGGTTCGGTATCGCCTCGGTCTCGCTTTGCTTTGCTTTGCATAACGGTTTCTATTTGCTCGCACTTGTTCTTACCGCTATTGTTTATTCAGGTTTGAGCTGAATATTTTATTTTTATCTCTGGCTTTTGCAGGGCGATCTGTTTTTACAGAAATGTGAAAGTAATAAAGTCGAGGTCGGTTATATTGTTTTACAATAATCACTACTAATACAAAGAGAAACAGAATTTACCCAAATTCTAGAAATCCAATTGTATTTTCCCACAAACAATTTTTTTTGAAGTGAAAACTTCTTTTGCGGCGTTGTGCTCTTTTTCTGGAATGGGTAAAAAAATTTAAACTCGCGTCAGGACACGTGACCTGATCGAAAATTCGTAAGACGGCGCAGGGCGCTTACGCGAATGTTCGTGTGTGTTTATTAATATTGAAGTTTTCACTTCTGCCGGCACTACCAGAGTGCAACCCGTCGTTTTTTTCTTAACGGTATTATAAACGCTGTAAATATCGCACATCTGCTCCATATCTTAGAAAATAGAAGTAATAATTAAATTTAAGAATGATGTCGAGCCTTCGTCAATGGGTCGGACAGGGGTAGGGGAATGGGTAAAACAGTAAACTTTATACTCTTTTCAGATTTTCGCTCCCATTTTCTAGCGGCTTCCGTCGATAAAAAAGGTCAACATTAAATAACGTCATGTTATAGTGCATATTATTTTATGTCCTCTCTCCGGATAAAGTTTTGGGAAAAAAGATTGCCCGGTTAATCCGAGAGCGACCTTTGACTGCCCGCACAAAGCTCTTTTATTTTTAAGCAAAATGTTTGCTGAAAGGAAACAGTTTCATGAAACAGGTAAATTCTTGTGTTTTTATACATTCATCCCTGCGTTAGCCTTAAATTCAACTTAGTACGTTTATTTGAAGTGATTTTATTTACCTAGTCACTACCACTAGGTACTAAGACATTAGTCATAACTCATTGAATTACAAATATTGATGATCATTTCATTTAATCTAAATCCATTTTGTTCTAAAGTTTCATACTCGCCTGAATTTATACAATTGCTTCATGTATCTGCGCCGAGCGTTAGACGACGAAATGGACAATTTATGCGCACATAACATTTTACAGTCACACTCACCGACAATTTCACTCGAATATTCTATGTGCGCTGAATGGAATCGAGATTTTTATTTCAATATTGAAAAAGGATATATTTAGTGGAAATTAAAAAAAAAAACCTTGAGTGTATTGTTGACATAATATCGGTATGTGAATCTACTGTAATTCGGTACAGAAAGACATTAACGTGTAAAATGTCGCTCTTCATCAGCAATGCCTTTGTCAAACAGACTGGCGTGGCGAATGCGAAGCGTGACCTTTTTATTTGTAATGTATGGAATTGTTTGAATCCAGTCACATGAAAAGCGAAAGCGATCCAATAGCGGACTGACGTCTCGCTTCGGTTCGGTATCGCTTCGGAAACGCTTCGCTTTCGCCTATCTGTTTAACAAAGGCATAACAGTCATCCAAAGGAGGGATATAACATGGTTAGGACCGGCCTAATCATGTTATACCCCCCCTTTGGAAATGAAATAATGACCCAATTGTGTTTGCCTTTGATTTCGGTAATTCGTACAGTCCCGCCACCGGACAGTAATACAAAGACCAAGAGAAGTCATCAATATCCTTGATAAAAGTAATTTGTTTTGAATAGGAAGTTGACTACTGTGATAAACGATTTTATTTGCAATTGGGTCGCCATGCTTCGAGCCGCTACGCTACGAAATAATACGATTTTTACAAAATGCTACGAATAGCATAAGTGTCATTTTATTTCCTCGTAAACGTTAAATTGATATAGATTGGCTAAGTTGTAGATTTTATTAATAACCTCAAAATGTTTGAAATAATATAAAGTATAGCTTTCTTCATCACATCATGACGGCACGGTTAGCGCAGAGGCTGAGCGACTGGACTGCTGCGCTGCGAGTCGCGGGTTCGATTCCTGCACGGAGCAAATATTTTTATGATCTACAAGTAGTTGTTTCGGGTCTGGGTGTTTATGTTTATAAGTTTATATGTTTGTAAACGCACCCACGACAGGAGAAATTCTTAATGTGGAGCAACGTAAAAAAAAACACTGGCTGAAATTTTGAAATAGTCGTGCTTTGGAAGCAGTTATTAACCGACTTTTTGTTAAGTAATTTGACTGCGTAGTTTAGTACTCTCACTGAGCTTATTTATACTAGCATTTATAGCTCGAAGTTCTCGTACAATAACTTATCTGAGAATACAAATACGAGTAGATTGGATATTGTAAAGATTAGATAAATATTACTCTGCGATTTGAGGTCTACTCAAATCGCTTCCAAAGTTGTGTGGGATCAAAGTCTGATTACATATTGCCTCAGTCCACTTAAGTCGCAATGGACCATTCGTTATTAAATTTTACTGTTATTTCTACGAAACACTCATTCAATGTAATAGTCATAAAATATTATAAATAACTACAACTAACTATAACATTCAGTAGCTGCTAAATCAAATACACTAAAATAGGTAAAATACAAAAGGATTACGTCTCAGTGTGTGCCGTGTGACGTTGTTTATGAGCTCAATTGAACAACATGCTTGCGGCATTACAGCAGATCGATCAGGCACGCCGCAATCGTGGCGGTAAGACCCCTCTTTGAGGAGTGGCTGGATAGGCGTCACGGCGTCCTGAAGTTTCGGGAGGTTCCTGTGTCTGATAGGGAGGGAAGAAACGCCTGGGTGTCACCACTGCGAGGATCGTCCGGAGGACACGGTGGAGCATACGGTGCAGGACTGCCTCGCTTGGGCAGAGCACCGCCGTGTCCTCACGACGGCGATAGGCGGAGACCTCTCGCGCCCGGCATTGGTCGAGGCCATGCTGCGCGGCGAGACGGAGTGGGAAGCGGTCGCCTCCTTCTGCGAAGCAGTCATGCTCGTGAAGGAGGAGGCGGGCCGCCTGAGGGAGAGGACAGCGTCCTCCCTCCACCCCAGCCGCAGTGGTAGACGCCCACGGCGTCGGACGTCGCAAGACGATCTCTGGCCACCGAAGGCGCGGAAATGCGGGCAGCGAGTAATGGGCGACTCGCTGTCCGACCATGGACCATGCCCGGGTCGACGGCGCGTTGTGTTCCACGCGCGCCTCAAAGAGTGTCAGCATAGTGACGGGGCCTGTAGAGGGCCAAAGCCTGCCGGGGTCGCGGGACCAAGGGATTACCGTGACCCCGGTACGTAAAGGGCTATTGAAGGACACCGTGGATTTTAGTCAGTACGAGTCTGACAGTCGCTCCCGCCCTGCCCTAGGTGGGAGGACTCATTTGATGATTTTACCACGGTAATAAAAAAAAGGCTGCTAAATCAAATATACTAAAATAGGTAAAATACAAAAGGATTACGTCTCAGCGTGTATCATGTGACGTTGTTTATGAACTCGTTTAACAACATGTTTGCAGCAGATATATAAATGGTTTGATTTACATTAGGTAAATAAAATCTAGCAGATTTGTGTTGTTGAAAAATAAATAATTGAGAAGCATTCTGCTGCACATAATCAGAATTACATTCTTCACTCTTAGACAGATCTTTACCCTAAATAAAATAGTCAGCTTTTAGAAATCGAAGCTGACAAATTTTAATACAAACATAAGACTCATAAACTTTGCCATTCTCTAAAAACAAACAGCTCTTCTCATGATAAATTTAAGAAAATGGTACTTTTGAATTTGTTTTCCTAAAACACTCAATTGCTCGTAATGATTACTCGTCTCAAGATTACAGTCGTTCGAGCTGATGGCTTTTCTTAAACAATCATTATATCGTTTACTAAACTTTACTGTACCTATAGATTGAAAACAAAAAAATCTGATTATTTTTAAGTATCGTTTGAAAGTTAAATGGGTTGTTTTGGGGAGTTAAGAACCATTTCATTTCATGAGATGTTTGTTGTTTCAGTAAATTCTACTGATCTGTTAACAATTCATGTCGTTAAGTCTAATTGAATTATGAGTTTGGACCTCTGTAATTATTATTACTGTAATTATTATACTATAATAATTATTATGCATGCTGTCTATGTATATGATGGCGTTAGTCAGACATGGCAATGAGTTGAACACAAATCGTGTGTAGTAAACCACAAAATCAATTAGCTTAAGTATTTAGTTGATCGAAGTAAGATTGTACGTTAATCAGACTATAGTGATAGATTAGAACATATATTAATTTGGACGTAGGTAGTTTCTTCTTGATCATCAAACAAAGTCGTGTATGTAATCATGTTAACCTACACAAAACAGTTTGTTTCTTTCAGGATATTCAGATTTCTTTTCCTATATAAGTATTTTCATTGTTTTAGGTACGTGATGATACATTAAAGTAATAAATAGCCTCATTATTAGAACTGACCTCTAACATATTGGGGTCACATACTACTAACTACCGAATACAAATAATCACGACATTAAATAAATTTTAACTTAAAATACAGTATAACATCACATGTGAAGTCTGCTCACGCTATTTATTCTGTGGTCTGTGCTCTGCGGTCTGTTACTGTATTCACAGAAGCCCAAACGTAATACGCTTGATTAATTGTTTATGTAGGAGTGTATTTGCAATGAAATGCGTGGGTTTAGGGGTTAAAGAGGTTTCATTTAAACAGACGCAACTCTGATATATTAGAGCTTTAACCTCAAAACCTCTTGACACGAACAACTTTTGGTACTCATTACTGTATTCATAAAAGCTAAAGATAATACTAGTTATCACCACATTTTCTGAATGAAAAATTGTGTTTAAAACCAGGCCGAATGTCTCAAAATAAAACCTTTAACCTATTTTACGGAATTTAGATGTGTGTGGTGTATGCCCAATTACGCTCCTACTATCGTGTGTGAACCGACATGACACGTGTCCTCGTCATGAAAGCCACAACCGCCTTCATTTATGTTATAATTGACCGCAGATAGCATTTTATGATTTACAGATTGAATTGAAGAAATAAATAACGGTTAATAATAAATAGCTTCGCGTAATAATAAATAGCTCACGTGTGCTACGTCGTAGCTAATCAGTCGTTGCTACGACGTAGGGAATGTAAATGTAAGTACTCATACAAACAATAACTAACAACACTATCATAAACACTAAGGCGGCACGTGAGCCTATTAACTCGTCAGTGTAACTTGTGGGCTCGTTACTTAATGTTTCAAATTATGCTCCCTTTATTATGTACATAGTACTGTGTGTACTCTCCTGAGGGTGCTTTTGTTATTAAACATTTCCACCGGTGTAGCAGTATGTGATAAATTATATAAGATGTTGAAAACTTCGACCCATTTGAAACTTACCTACAGACTTTACTTGACTATGTTGAGAACGATTGAGATAACGTCTAGTACTCATAAACTAACATGTATGTAGACCTTACTGAAGTGGATGAAAGTTAAAAACACGTAGTTATAAAAGCTATTTCGTGGTGAGCGTCGTCTCTTTGATCTCCGACCGCCTCGAGCGACTCCGAGCAGCTCACATTCGCGACACTGAGATACATCACAAACCACATCTGAAAAATACATGAGACAGAATAAACATTAGTTATTATCAGTACGTCTTACTGACTCATTTTGTTTCTTCTAACTTTTTAAGCAGATAAAATTACTTGAAATTTCTGGTTCGATCCTCGATAGAAGGCTATGTGTTTGGCGCGCATCCAACACATTACTTGCATACGAACTTAAACGCAAAGGCTAACATCGCGCCATTGATTTGTAATTCTAGTGTGGTAGTATAGCGCTTTCTGAAGTATGTAGGTAGTTGTTGTTAACCTTTTTTTATTTTTTCTCTCACTCAGGGCAGAGCGGGAGGGACTGACAGACTCGTACTGACTAAAATCCACAGTGTCCTTCAATAGCCCTTTAGATTCCGGGGTCACGGTAAATCGAGAGTCCCGCTTCCACGGCAGGCTTTGGCCCTCTAAAGGGAAGCCCCGTCATCATGCTGGCACTCTTTGAGGTGCGCGTGGAACACAAAGCGTCGATCGAGCATGGTCCATGGTCGGACAGTGAGTTGCCCATTACTCGCCGCCCGCATGCTTGCGCCTACGGTGGCCGCAGATCATCTGGGGATGTCTGTCACCGTGGGCGTCTACCACTGCGGCTGGGGTTGGACGCTGTCCTCTGCCTCACGCGGCGCGCCTCCTCCTTCGCTAGCATGACTGCTTCGCAGAAGGAGGCGACCGCTTCCCACTCCGTTTCGTCCCGCAGCATGCTCTCGACCAATGCCGGGCGCGAGAGGTCTCCGCCTATCGCCGTCGTGAGGACACGGCGGTGCTCTACCCTAACAGGTACCCTGTTAGGTTTAAAAACGTGATTTTGTATGCAGGTGCAGAGTCCAGTGCTGGTGGTGGAGCTAACCCTGAACAGACTAGAGGGCACACAGCTGAGGGCGCTGGGTCTGCTGTCCGTGTACGGGTTCAACGTGACGTACGAGGTGCGAGGAGCAGCGCAGTCACCGGGACCCACTTCATGCAGCGCCATCGAGTGCAGGCTGCTGGGACACTGCTACGCCACAACGGACTATCAGTGAGTTGACTTAGATTTTATGATACCGACACCATGTGCAAAGCTTTGTCACTCATTGCTAATGAATTCTGGTGTTGTCAGTGAGAAATTTTACTTTATTATATTATATTTATTTTACTAACTCCACAATATGTTCTGCGTCGCAGGGAGTTTTACTGTTCGTGTTTCTCTGGTTACTCCGGAGCGGACTGCGGAGAGGGTCCGCTGTGTCCGAGGACCTCCAGCATGTGCATGAACGGTGGAACGTGCAGGTGAGTCAATCCGAGAGTTAGGGTGCCTTTCCACCAGAGATGTGCTATGCAGCTATGCTGCAAGAATTTAATAGCTAAGCTACGAAACAATGTGACCGTTTCCACTGATGCTATGTAGCTGTGCGCGGAAGAATCGCAGCTTGAGCTATGCACATCGCATAGTTATCGATAGTAGGGAAGACGAGCTATAGCAGGCATCCATAGCACGCATCCTTCCATATTAAAAAACATTACTTAGTTGAATCCGTTTCCACCAGTGCTATGCTATGTGCACCAATGAATAAGATTGGTGGATATCAAACGCATTCACAGCAACGTTTCAAAATGCAAAAATATGCTCTGGTGTAAAAGCAGCCTTAAGGTGTACAACGAAATCTTTATAAAACTTATGTTGGCGTGAGGCGGATGCGTGATTTGTGCGATTGGATTTCGATAAAGCAGTTTGAGATCTATTGAGTACCATAAAACTCATTTATGTTCAAAAAATTTCAAAGTAAGTTAGGCACGAGTACAGACGCGCGTGGCGTGCGCTTAGCGGCACGTGTCATATGAACGCAGCCTAATTCGATTTTTTCAGTCAAGTTTTCTGTTAGATCAAAACGGTTTTGTGAATGTAGGTACCAAGAATCAACATAGCTTTTTTTAGCCCTGCCCTGGGTGGGAGGACTCATTTGATGATTTTACCACGATAAAAAAAAAATCAACATAGCTAACGTTGATTTCTTTGGAAATTTTTAATTGAATACAGATATTTTTTTAAAGAATCATTATACAGGGTGTAAGAGATCGTTATTATTACTTAATCCAATGATATTATTAATAAAAAAGTAATTCTTTCGCTAATTTCACTAAAAGTAGCAATGTAAATAATACTAGTAATGGGTGTTTTCTCAGCTGTTTATAAAAGTTCAAATAAAAGGTCATCGTATACCTAAATACTGTGTCCAGTACCGCAATACCTGTAGTACCTAATGCGCGGCACACTATTTAAAAAAAAAACAAATATGAAAAAAAAATATGAAACCGACAAAGAATTCCAACACGGGGGCGTCCAGAATCATGTCCTGGACCCATGGTAACCGTTTGTGCGTCGTTGTCTCTTACACCCTGTTTATATGCAGAATGATTGATAAACTCTATAAACAAAAAGTTATCAGAAGACTTCTAGTTGTCAGCAATGGACCTACAAGTAGTATGTATCGACAGACAGATGGGCCCGGCCGCCGTCAGCTGTATCTGTGCGCCGGGCTACACGGGCGACCTGTGTGAGGCGCAGCTAGCACCACCCGGTGAGATGAGTTTCATTATAGTTATATTTTGAGATTTTTCAAATAACCCTTTCTAACCCCAGTTATCCTCTCACACTTTCTGAAGGTATTAGAGCTTCAGTAACATGTACTAAATCGCGTCACATCACGGTGTAAACTGGGTCAGTCAGGTCAATACTTTCTTTCCAACAACCAATTCGATATGCTTAATTTTCAGAATGTGGTATTGAAGAATGTGCAGAAGTTTGTAAGCAAGGAACAGTTTGTGACTGTAACCCAAAGGATACAGATTTCTGTGAGTATTTACTATCACCAATAATGCAAGAAAGAAATATTTGGTTAATGAGAACGTAACGGAATGTAATCATATCTTGAAATTATAATTTTCATAGCATCAGCACAATTTGAAACAAGACTGGAAGTAGTGGATCAAGCAGGTGTAAACATTTCTCAACAAATCGTCAAACAGGTATTTAATGAAGTTAAACATTTATTTATAATAAATCTATAAAGTGAAAATAAAAGTAAAGCATTATGTTACTTCTTTTAGTTGACCAGCTATTTAAAGGCGTCGAACGTAACATTGGAAGACGAAATAGAAATTCTAAACACGAGGTAAGTTTTCTCTTCGCTGTGATCTGTTGTAGTCTCTCATGATAGTGTATGTATGTGTGTGTGTGACAGTTTGGCGGGAGAGGGGGGCGCGCGCGGGGTGTGGGTGCGAGTGTGGGGTGCGCGGGGTGAGGCGGGCGCACTGCGCGCGGCTCTGGCGCGCATGCGCACACACCACGTGCGTCTGCGCGCCGGCACACAGCACTTCCATATGCTACCGGCACTTAGTTTAAAAGTGAGTATAAAATTACTCAGATGGAAAATACCCGTAGAATGGCAATGTAGAGTATAACTTTTGCGGATAAATACAACTTACGAAGAACCTTTTGTAGTCTCTGGTTGTGAACCATCGTCCAGAAATATGGGAGGGGTCGGAGTTCAAACTGACATGTATGGCGTATGGATCTCCGAACATCACATTCACGTGGTACAAAGACGGTGTCAAGATAAACTTCAATGGAACTATGAGGTAAGTGAATGGGGTTGGTAATATACACACTGACAGCTGTTTAGAAGAAGATATAATCATGTTCAGTTTTGAATTTTATTATGTAGAAGTATAGTTCAGTAAAACAAAATTAAATCATAAATGAAAGTCACCAGTCTAGTACGCCTGGACATAATCGATGCGAGACTGTGCAGACCCGGAGCCAAACGAGCGTCCATCCAATTACCGGCGACTGTTATTTGACCGCATCCATTAATCGACCAACTTCTATCTAACACGCTCGTTCCCTGATGGTTGCTTTTCGTTTAGTCTTTATTATGGGAACGAATGTATTTAGTTGAATTGAATTTTACGCTAATCTTGTAAAAACCAGATGACACGGTACAACAGCAGTTGGCAAAAGCAAACATTGTCATTGAAAAAGTTCATTTTCAGAGAAATTTGGACGCGCACGGTGTCAGAAGACGCGCTCGGTCGTCGCATGTCAGTGTTAGGCATATCAGAAGCGAAGAGGTTCGACAGCGGCAAGTGGTCCTGTGCAGCAGACGATGCTGGCAGGAGACGATGTAGAGCGCTGAGGCTGACGGTGCTGAGACCACCCGACATACGACTCGTGCCTTCCACGATCACTGTCAACAAGGTGAGGCAATCCAGAACGGCGGCTGCAGAGGAAAACAAATATAAGCAATATCATGTTGGAGTAATATAACAGTTGTATTGTGTCAGGGTGACAATGTTAGTATAACATGTCTGGCGGGAGCGGGGTTGGTGCACGGCGCGCTCGGGTTCAGTTGGGCGAGGGAGAGGACGCTGCTGCCGATGGTGCCGGGCCGAGTGGTCTGGGAAGATCTGTTCCCCGCGGGGAGTGTGCTCAAGCTTTATAATATACAGGTGCGTTACAACCTGTTAGGCTAAAAATATCCGTTTATATATTTTTAGTCTACCACTAAAATGTGTACACATTTTAAGTATTATTCGAGGACTTTCTTTTGACTTTTTGGGTAGAAATCCAGTGAGCTCCGGTGTCAAGTATCGTCAGTAGCTGGCACCAACGCCAAAGCCGTTACCATGTGGGCTCTAGGAGATGAAGACGAAGCGTGTGAGAGCGACGCCTCCCATGGCATGCGCTGGCCGAGAACTGCTCCCGGGGCGCACGCCACAGCCTCCTGTCCACCTGGACATAGCGGGGAGACTATCAGGCAAGTAGAAAATATCGATTAAATGAGGAATATCGTAAGACTATTCTATATCTTTGCAATACTTTTATTTAGGTTACTTATTTTCAGGTTTTGTGAACAGAAATCCGGACAACATGGCGTAAAATGGATACTACCAGATTTCTCTAGATGTGTTGCGGACTCACTGCGAGATATTTATGAACAGGTTAACGAAAATCGAATAAATAATTTTGAAAATCCTTTCTAAATACAGCTTTTACGTAAATAAAATATCACGATGTCGTCAGTTCACTCTGATATCGCTGGGCTACTCTCGGCGCTCGGTGTCGCTCGTGTCGCGGCAGTACGGCGCAGTGCTGCGCTCCCTGCCGACACACCCGGGCGAGGGTGAACCTCCCCTCACACATGCAGCACACATGCTGCACTACCTCATGTCTGCTGCAGCTCAACCAGCCGACAGGTACCACAGCGCGGAGCATCTGCTGCACATCTATGACCACCTGCTCACACATCCTGACGCCTTCCTGGATGAGGAGGTCGGTATAGCTTTGGAGTTTGAAATGTTGGTGTGTTTAGTTTAGAATGTTAAATTTATTAGCTATGGTTACCCTTGTTAGAAAATCTTCGAAATCCAAAACGCGGTGGTGGACACAGCGGGCATGAGGAGTAACTTCGACAAGCGCTTCCACGAGTTCACAGTCACAACGATACCAGCACACTTGGATAACGCGGCGCACTTCGAGCTTCAGCTAGCTCGGGCGGGGAGCGAGGAGTGGCTCGTGACGTCAGCAGGAGTGGAGCTGGCGGATAGAACTGACAATGCTACCGTGGTCATCGTGCTGTATCATGACTTGGGAGCAAGGTTGCCGAGCTTAAGAAGATACGTCGAGAATAAGTAAGCAATCTGTTTTAGAACTGTTACGTTTTGTATTCGTAATTCAAGCCAAGTTTTGGTCTTTGTATTGTTTTTATTTAGTATTTTTTCAGCTTATTTTATTTGGTATATTTTTTTATTTCAGTTATTTTCTTTTCCCTTTCACACGATAGTTGTAGTGGCAACTCTTCCAGATCCGGCCGCGCGACAGAGTATGCAGTAGCATCACAACAAGTGCAGGTGTCTGTCAGCGGGGCTGGAGTTGATCCCACGCTCCTTCACACTGTCACACTACTGTTCACGCACTTTAAGAATTACAGCGCTATTGGTGAGTACATACGTACAGTACACAAGTCCGCCGCAACAGTGTCAATGAGAATGTACTGAGCTCATGTAGATGTTCTGGTCAGCATCTCAGCTCGCGTGTGGAGGTCGGTCGCGCTCGTCACCGCGCGTGTGGAGCACGCAGGCGTGTGAGCTGCGCATACCGGAGCACACACACGTCGCGTGCCGCTGTGTCGGACCCGCAACCATCGCGCTCTTCATTGTACAGAGAGAGGCATTCGTGAGTACTTCAACAGAAGTGATCTAATGATGATACAATGTTCGATAACATCTCAATTGTGTTTACATCAGACAGGTTCAGAGAATGACTTAAGAGAAATCGTGAAGATCACTCTTAGCCTGGGAGGTGCGATGTGTCTAGTAACGGCATTACTGCAGCTCCTCGGCCTGGTAGCTGGCAGTAAGATGAAGCTGCTAGTGCTGCTGAAAGCTGCCGCTGCGGGCTTTCACTCCGCAGCCATGCTGGCTCTACTAGAGTGTGACACGAGCCAGGTGAGTTGAAATATGTTTGGTGTTGCGTATATATGACGTGGGTAATGTGCAAGTGAGAGGGTGCGCAGGACGTGGCGTGCGGCGGCGGCGCGGGCTGGGCGGCGGCGCTGTGCTGGATGGCGGGCTGCGCCGCGCTGTGTGCTGCGCCGCTGCTGCTGCATGGTGAGCTGGCTGCCACAGCGCCCTCTGTCGGACTACTGTGCGGTACGTGTAGGTGCAGACGGGCCGGTGTGCAGGAGGGCCGGGCGTGTCGATATACTCACGTGAACTGGTTGCAGGCGTGTGCACACTATGCTGGCTGACAGCTCGTCTGTGGGGTGACGCGCCGCTGCAACCGGGCGCGGCCGCCAACACCGTGTGTGCTGCAGGCCAAGCGCTACTAGCCGCACTCGCGACCGCACTCGCGCTCGCGCTCAGACGGCGAGCAAGCGAGCACAAGTCGGCCAGACGTCGGCACTTGCGCGATCGAGCAAGAGTAGTGCGGCACACGCTAGTGCTACTGGCCACTACGGCAGCCACGCAAGCGGCCGGAGTGGCGTACGTGCAGCCCGCGGAGACCAGCGTGACGCGCGCCGCGGTACTAGCAGCCGCCGCGCTCGCTAATGTGAGTCTCAACTACAACAGTACTGTCCGTACACTAGTACACTCAGCCTACATCTGTCGCTGCTTGTCCAGGGTATAGCGATGCTGGTGTGCTACGTGATCATGGACGAGGAGTGTCTGCAGGCAGCGCGGCGCCTGCTCACACTCTCCTCGCACAGCGAGTGGCAGGACGCGCCGCACGGAGACGTCTCGCATACTCGTGAGTGACATTGTTCTTTGTTTTCTTTTAGGGTTACGTTTGTATTTCGTAAATGTTTATCATTATTGTAGTGTACATAAAGCAAGCTCGCGAGGTGGAGTGCTCCTCGTCTCACGTGTCGCCCGCTAGCACCTACTGGCAAGCGCCGCCGATAGAGAGCCCGAACGCTACGTACAGGTGAGGACTGAGGTACTATCTCACTATCATTCAATCGCGATCTGTAGTGCTTGTATCGTGTACATGAGAGCTGACATGTTGGTATGTTGGTGCAGGCGTCAGTCGAGCGGCGCGTGTGTGGCGGACATAGTGCGTTGCGTGGAGTACACGCGCGAGCTGCAGGCGCCGCGCACACACACGCGCGCACTGTGCGACCTCATACCCACAGGTAGCAAGCACTACTGTGCCATCAACTAGTACCTATACACTGCGTTTTCATATGGCAAATCTAAGACTGTAATGAAATATGGTTAGTGTTACGCAACCACCATAAAAATCCGTATATTCTGATTTCAACTGATGGCATTATGTTACAAGGTGGTGGTGGTATGTCACACGTGTGTGTGGAGCTGCGCGTGCTGCCACACGACACAGACACGCGCGCGACCACCTACAGGGACAGTACCGACACGCCCAAGGTACTGCAAGTTCGATTAGACATTTGATGCTCTTCAAGTGTGTACTTGTAGTCTAATCGCAGCATTATTGTGTCAGGAGAGCTGTACGATCTGCAGCCAGTCCACGCCCGACGTGTCGGCTCGTCCGATCAAGAGCTGTCTCAAGAAGCGTGCGCAGTTGTCGTGCAGCAGCTCGCTACCGTCCATCCACCGCGAGTGCAGCGCCGACCACAACCACTCACACTTACAACTAGTCAACACACACTCACGCGACACATCAACTACTCACAGCACGTACACACACACTGACAAAGTGCTGCACAAGATATCACATGACCTGGACTTCCTACTCAACAGGACGCCGAGCCGCGCCGCCGACCACTGCTCGCAGCGCGACCAGGAGGCGCCGCCTTAGTACTGTGTCACACAACTACGTATATGGTAACAGGAATGTGATATAACAAGCAGCTTTGGTATAATTATGTACTTAACGTTATATACTCACGATTAAAATTTATGAAAATTTAAATATTTTTGTAAAAACATCGAACAGTTTATGCAATTTCGTGTAAAAGAGAGTTGGAATACAAAAAGGAAAGTCACAAATCTTGTTCATTGATAATTATGATGGATCTCACTATGAATTAGTTCTCTATAAGATTTGTACTATTTAGATAATTATTTAAGGCTTAATTAGAAACTTATTGAATGAAAATTATATTTTTTTACCTGTATTTTGAAACTCTTGTTTTATTTAAAATACATTAACAGTTATAAAAAAAAATGTTGCACTTGATATTCCCGTTATTCATAATTTTTAGAAATAATAACGTAAAAATAGAGCTTGTCAGTAAAAGCAAATCAGATGTGACTTGTCGTATAAATTAGTCGTCCAGCATAAATGACGAGGCCCGGTTAGGCCAAATGGCCCGCCATACATTTTTTTTGGTAAAGTCACCAAATGCGTCCTCCCACCCAGGGCAGAGCGGGAGGGACTGTCAGACTTGTACTGACTAAAATCCACGGTGTCCTCCAATAGCCCTTTACGTACCGGAGTCACGGTAAATGATAAGTCCCGCGACCCCGACAGGCTTTGGCCCTCCAGAGGGGGGGGGGGCGTCATTTTTGCTGACACTCTTTGAGGCGCGCGTGGAACCCGGCCATGGTCCATGGTCGGACAGCGAGTTGCCCATAACTCGCTGCCCGCATGCCCGCGCCTACGGTGGCCGGAGATCGTCTGCCGACGTCCGTCGCCGTGGACAAAGCTACCGCGGTACTAAAACGCAAAAGGGCTAACGAAAGAAGGAAGCGGGAAAATCATTTGATGAATTCAAAACGCTATAAAAAGGCTAGGACGTATTGGTGTTATAAAATATATCCGCAATCGAAAGCAGGTACTATTTTTAAAACCTTACCTAGTTTGTCTTGTAAGTGTGACTGAATAAAGTTCGGCCTTTATTCTTATTTTGTAAGCGTACCTCATACCATTACAAGAGATGGATAGTATTCTTATTTGCGTTAAAAAATAACAAAAATGTTAAGTGATTACTTAACATTTTTCACCCTACCAAATTATGTTCGCATGACGTAGGATCATAATTTCGTTATTGAAAAAACTGTCTGGTGAAAATGGCTGTGGGATTGATAAATGCCTTTCATTGTTTAACAATATTTGTGCCTAACGAGGGGATGAAGGGGTTGTAATCAGAATGAATATTGTGTTGTACCTTTTTGTTATAATAGTGAAATATTCTAATAATCCTTCTATTTCGTTTTCGTCTACGGTGACCGTTTAATTATCATCCTACTGGCGTCTATCATGGGCTCTCACGTACTTCGAAACACCAGCTTCGTTCACAAAGATTTTTGTACAGAGTAGACACGTGTGAGCATCATTAACATAATTGTAGGTAATTAAAGACGCAAGCTTTTCCCTTAAGCCAATACAATGCTGCTTTTACTTGTACCTCAAAGTAAAACCTTAGCTGTAGAAACAGTGCAGTAGGCGAAGTACCGAGTAAATATTGTAATTAAAGCACTGAAGCGTGTCAGGGTTTTAGACAAAGAGCTCGAGTAAGACCTAGATAATGTTCTTAATATCTGCTTCGTACCGTGCGTCTGTGAAAATTTGGTAAAAGCACGTACGATGCCTCCATGTCGAGTTTTAACGAAATACTGTTTTATTAAATGAGGGCATGGAGGGCTCAACACATATTAGAACATTTTGTGTTATATTTACAGAAGTTTGTTACCTTCCAAATTAGATAAGAAAAGTTATATTTTTTATTTCAGCTCAGGTGGGTAGACACAGCGCGTATGCAATTCGATTAATTTGCGTCGCCCAATAATACAAGCGAAAATCATCCTTATCATTACGACATAATGATGCAATTTGACTGAATTTACGTCGTAGTGGCAAGCCTGTTTTTTTTGCTATCTACCCTCAGACAATCGCACATCTTATATTGGCAGTGCCTTTATATCAGTCAAGTCGCGTCATGAACGAGGATGCTCACACGATACAACCGTGGTCCATGAGAGTCTCGTGTGATTGTGTTGTGTACTCGTATGTGAGGCGCGTGTGAACTATGTGCACGTTATAAGTTAAAGGTCTCTAGAGGGCAGCTAATAATGTTGGACATAGGTTCACGTGCGTGTCTCCGGGGGCAGACGTGATCGATTTAGGTAAGTGACCATACTTTCTTCCACAAAGATATACCTACTAAAACGAGCTGAGGTTGGTGAGTCCGTACTTGTTGTACCTATCACATAAAGGTAGCGACCAAAAGAGTCTGAACGAAGATATTTGAACAATCGTCATGTTTATTCTGGGATCAATTGATTAATTTGCTCTGATTTAAAATGTTTTGTACACACATTTCTTGAACTTACTTTTGTTATTTACGTGTCGATACATATTACTTCATGTCATTAAATTATGTCAGACCAATGTTCAGCCAATGTCGAGTACTACCTTTTATTACAACAACAGTCTGTAAACTGACACTGCTGTTATTGTTTTGTAATTTGCGTGAAATGTGCTGATCGAACAACACTACGTTGAGGACGTGTTGAATAAATGCATCTATCTAATGTACCTAACTTGTAGTCCGTAACTTGTTACAAACACAGTCGTTGAATAATATACAATGAAAAATAACAATAACATAGACAATGAAAAATAATAGAGCCTACCAATACGTCCATAAAAGGTAGAACCGCATCAACATATTGTATCTAACTACGCAGACAAAGCAGAGAATTTTATCTGAACACAACAATAGAACAGATTACATTATCTGTAGTGGTAAGTGTGGTAACATTAACTTGTCAGTTCGTAATGATGCGGGATTATCTGGGTTTACCATCTGTCCTCAAACGTGACGTGAAATTGAATTATTTTCAATTTGTCTTCGTTCTTCTGAACTTTCCGAATTTTTGAATTGGACCCCTCCAATAATTGCAAAAGACACCCACTGACCGACTAGGTAAACGACAAATATTATGAAGGCAGCAAAAAAAATATTTTGCAGATTCTTTATATTATTTATTACTAGCCTGTGCTGTTCCACTGCTGGGCATTGACATTCCTCCATTCCTTCCAACGATCACAATTTGTGCGCTTTTTCTTTCACTTATCAAGGATGGCATCTAGTGATGATTCTTCCTTTTATTGATTCTGAATTAGAATTAAAAAATAGACGGACGTCGACGTCGTACTTTTTTTTTTTTTACATCGTGATAAAGTCGCGAATCAAGTTAAAAATAATGACATACTTTCAGATAGGTTTATGCGCTGTTTCATATAACTTTTTCCATTTCTAAACACTTAGTATTTCTACGAGAAACCCTCCGGTGATTGAGTTTTTTAAATGTTGTTACAAAATACGGAGTTTCAATCAGAAGACTTTCTTTTACGACGCGAGAGAGAATAAGTTTCCTTTAGCTCAGTTAGCAGTTAGCTTTTCATTTTGTTAAATAATTTCACAAACATTGAGGCCACGACGACAATGAAATTCAATTTCAATGTTATTGTACAGCAGATAGGTTCATAATCATTTTTGTATCAATCAGTTAAGAACATAAAGTATAATAAATTGTGAGTGGACATGTCTTAAAGTTTAAAAATACCACTGGTGATTGAAATGAGAACTTTTGAACTAAACTAACTTCTTATTTTACAACAATATTTCCATGTTCATAGGTGAACTTCTGAAAAATTTAAGTATTAACCGTATAGTTCGGTACCGGGTCCTAAAGGACCCGAACACATAGACCTACGCCGGCTCAGTAGCGGGTCCTAAAGGGGCAGACTTTGTAGTCATACGACATCCTCATTTTAAATTAAAAAATAATAATATTCTGAGCGTTAAATCCTATGAGTGCGTATTAATTAAGAATAATAAATAAAAATCTGATTTGTTCACGCCATTAAAACTTCTACATTTAGCGCGCATTTTCTTAATTTACCATAACAAAATCCAGAAGTCTAAATACGACCGTCGCCATTTTGATGGCAGTGCTGGGTTGAGCTAAAAATCATAAAAAATGTGGTTTCGGGACATCTAAGGGATCATTATAGGAGGGATGAATAACTCGTCATTTAGTATTGTAACGAATTCATACATAATTCAACATAAATTAGTAGTGGTAATGAAGAATTTGATATCTGAAGTCGAAGTTTCGCGCCACTCGTGTTTGTTTACATTTTTATTTTTCACTTGGATCACACACATGCGTTTCTACTCAATAACAATTACGATAAATATCATGTCAAATATTATAAATAACGTAAAAAAGCCCAGATCTTAGCGTAATTCTCTAATACAGAGCTAATAACACGTATTTTTCATTACCACTACTCAATTTGTATTCATAATCGACAACCATGCTTATTTTTTTTAATCGTGATGATGTGTGAAAGCGAGTATTCTAATCGATTCCATAATTGAATTTTTCGTCAACTCGAGTGAAAAAAATAAGGAATTGAAGAAAACGATTAATAAAAATTAAAATAAATTTGTTTTAAGCTTAGAATACAATTATTAATTGTTATAATATTTTTTAAAGCTTTTATAATAATTTTACGTGCATTGTAATTCCCAAAAAACAATAATAGACAAAAGAATAATGTCAGTAATAAATGTTTGAATGCGCGCCAATTATAAATTCCAAAAATTGGATTTGGAATGCGCTTGCTGTGGTACTCGCTATTCAAAATAATAAATTTTATTTATTAGCTAATTTTTAATGTACATTTTGTTTTGTACAATAATATAATTAAGGTTGAATGAATATGGAATGCCTTTGATCTTGATAGGCTTATTAGAAATGAGTTTGTTTCCCACCAAATAAAAGATAGATAAGTAAATTATTATATTCTCAAAATTGTTTCGTAACATTGGTTTGGCCATGTTAAGTATAGACGCCAGCACATCAACCTACCTCAATCTGTAAAATTTCTTCAATCGATTTTCAACCTTATCACAATAGTGGAAGGTTAATGTTCGATTGGTAAATTTTGACAGATTTGGGTAGGTTGATCTGCTGCCGCGCGTACAGATATGATCGTCAAATCAAATCAAATCAAATCAAATAAATTTATTTGTGCACACAGGTCTCAGTTAAGTTGTTCATAAATATTTACATGTATCTCTGCGTCCTGCCACAGTTAGTAGCATACAAATTTTACATTAAATAGGAATTTTAAAGAACATGCATATGTAGTCTTAGAAATTGTCAAGAAACAAAAATAATAATTAAAAATAACCCATAAACGAAAATCATTAAAAATAAACAGGTATACATTTTTTTAACAATAGTAATTTAGTAAAATAGCCAATAATAATCAAATGACATAAACTTTCATTAAGAAATATTCAACAATAATAATTAAATTCAATTCAAAATAATTCATAATAATACAATTTATTTACAATAATCTATAATCATATACATACTTATAATGTCTATAAATCCATAATAATAAAAGCCATAATCAAATTACTATTTTATCCTCTAAAAATTCTGTCACACTATAATAAGCTTTTTGGGCTAGAAATTTCTTTAATTGATTTTTTAAAGCATTCTTATTCAAATCCTTCCACTTTTTCGGCAACTTGTTAAAGATAATCGGAGCCATACATATGATACTCTTACGCACAAGTGCAGTTTTAGCTCTGTGTGAGCTAAGTTTGCTGTTATCTCGTCTGTTACGCGAGATTATGTCTTCCAAACGAGGAAACAGCAAAGGATTTGCTAGCACAAACATTGTGACCTCTAAAATGTATAAACAGGGCAGTGTAAGTAGTTGGTACTTTTGGAAATATGGTTTGCAACTATCTGTTGTTTGTAGTTTAAACATAGACCTAACACATCTCTTTTGGGCCTTAAATGCTAAACCATTATCTGTGGAGTTTCCCCAAAAGATAATGCCGTATCTTAGTTGTGATGCCGCTAAACCGTGATAGGCCGTTATCAAGGCTTCTGTATTAACAGTCGACGACAGAGAAAATAATGCGTAGGCAGATTTACATATTTTCTTGCACAGAATCTCAATATGTGCTTTCCAGTTAAGTCTAGCGTCAATCGTCAGTCCAAGAAACTTTGTCGTGTTAACGTTTTCAATTATTTTGTTATTATATATCAAATTAAAATTTTGTTTTGTTGGACGTTGTTTAAAATGCATAATCTTAGTTTTGTCTAAATTTATCTTTAAATTATTACATTCTAACCATTGTATTATTTTATTTAAGGAATTATTAATGTCAAAGTAATATTGATTTATGTCATTATTATCACAGGAAATTGTTACTGTACTGTCATCGGCGAAAAGTGTCATTGGATATGGTATAGCCCCTGGCAAATCGTTTATGTATAAAGTAAAGAGTGGGGGTCCCAGTACACTTCCTTGTGGTACACCATAAACAATATTGCGTTCCTCTGAAAGGTAGATTTCTTCTCGTTTAGTAACTGTATTTACTTTCGAAGTCTCTGTCCTTTGTTTTCTGTTACTCAGGTATGATTTAAATAAACTCAGAACATTGCCCCTAATTCCATACGCATCCAGCTTCTTTATTAATATGTCGTGTTGAACATAATCAAACGCTTGCGTCATGTCACAGAAGATGGCACACACAGGCGTTCTGGTGTCTACATTTATCATAACCGTGTGAAGGAAGTCGTAAATTGCCATATTTATGGATTTATTTTTACGAAATCCTTTTTGTTCATCACACAATATGCCATGTTTCTCCAGATACCTATGCAGCTCGGTAGAGAAATATTTTTCAAAAATCTTGGATGTTATTGGGATAAGTGAAATAGGCCTATAATTTTCAATACGTTCTCCATCCTCTTTTTTTAACAAGGGCTTTACGATGGCCATTTTCAAGGCATCCGGAAACGTACCTTCAGAAATACAAAGGTTTATAATAAAACTTATATGCTTGCAAATTTCAAGTGCAACGGATTTTAGTACTCTAGTCGATATACCGTCATATCCAACGCTGCTCGTATTCCTCAAGGACAGTATTATTTTATAAATGTCCTGAGGTATACAAGGTGCCATGAACATCGAGTTCATTTTGCCTTGAAAGGGTAATCTGATGTTATTATCCCTGTTAACAATAGGTTGTATTTTATCAATAAAATAATTATTTAATTCATTTACTACCTGTTTTGGATCTGTTATACACGTATCATTTATTTTAATATTATTTATACAATTTCTGGGAATATTAAATTTAGCTTGATTTATTATTTGCCAAGTTGCTTTACATTTATTTTCCGAAGTCCTAATTTTATAATTATTTTGTGCCCGCTGTGTCAATGTCATTATTTTCTTGAACAGTTTAGAGTAATTCTTATATAGTGTTTTATTACAAAGGTTTGGTTGTACTCTATTCTGCCACAAAAGTTGTCTTTTCTTTTTACTACAGATTTTTATTCCCTTAGATATCCACCTTTGTTTTTTAATTACACTAACGGTTAAGCGGGATTTAGGAAAACACAGATCATAAAATAGGCCAAAATCCTTTATAAAAACGTTAAAGGCTGTATTTGGATTATAGGTTTCGTACATTTCTGAGAAACTTAGGTTCTTTAAACAACTTTTAAATTTTATGATATTTTCTCTATTGTACTCTCGTCTATACGTATGGTACTTATCAATGATACATAATTTAGTAACGGGACATTTAAGTAATTGGGCTGTATGATCAGAAAGAGCAAATTCCAATATTTCTGTTTTACACTGTCTGTTGAAGTTATGCGCAAAATTATCTATACATGTCTGGCTCACAATTCTAGTTGGTTGATTAATAGCTAGGTTTAAATTAAAGTTCATAAGAAGGCTTTTAAATTCCATTGCTTGACAATTGGTTTTTAAAATATCAATATTGAAATCACCAGCTATGACAATGTTTTTATAACTTTTTGTTGCTAGTTCTCTCAACATGATTTCTAATTTATTAAAAAACTCATTAAGATTACTCAATTTCGGCACTCTATAAATGCAAACAATAACAATTTTGTATTTAACAAGCTCTATTGCACAACATTCAAAAGATTCTGGTACAGACATTTTTGATACCTTTGTTAATTCTATCCACGCATGACTATGTCTGACAAGGATACATGATCCACCTCTTTTAACGTTTTGTCTGCTAAAGTGAGCAGCTACAGAGTAGTTAGGTATATTAACTTGGTTTTCGTAGCCTTCCATCAAAAAGTGTTCAGTGATGCAAATTATATCTACTTGTATTTTCTTTTCTGCTAACTCATTGATACAGACAGTAAATGCATCTGACTTACTCAATAATCCTGCTATATTTTGATGTATTATGTTGAGATGTTTATAAACGAAAAAATTCATTGTTCGGCATCGTTTCCTTGCTTATTTCAGGCTCATTAGAGCAATTATTATTATAGTCTGACTGTATGAACTCAATTAAGGCAGATATGTCCTTAAATATAGTTTGTAGCCCGATATTATTAATGACGCCAGTGTGCGCGTCAAACATTGTGCCGTCATAACTTAAATTCTTATTACTGTCAATATAGTACGCGTGCTCGTGTGTTAGTATATCTAGATATAATAGATTATTAAACGTTTCCACTCTAAAATTATGAAGGTTGGCGTAATTCCCGAATTTGTAAGTTGGCATACATATGATGGCATTCGTGTGTTTAATTTCTTGTAGTACACATCTAATATGCAAGACGATGTCAATATAAGGTTTTGTGACCTTGAAGTCCTGTTCGCCCAAAAGTATTATGCAATAGTCATTTAGTGAGAAACCGGATAGTTTTTCTTTAATGCCCTTTAGCAATTGCTGCGTATTCCCACGAACTGTAATGTAATGACAACGTTCTGTCCAATTCAGTGTGTTTTCGGCAATGCTTAACAGCGTATTCTTATTATCTGTGCTCAATAAACATATCTTGCTTCCTTTTGTCTGACACTGCGATGTGTTCTTGTGACCCTTGTTACTGTTGATTGCTTTAACTTGTTTGGTGGCGCTAACATTTTCTTTAATCGGTGACTTTACAGACTGAATTTGCCTCATGCTTGGTATTTGTTTTTTATTTAATTTATTTTCCATGTTAAGAGGCTTCTGTGTAGCTAGACTATTTGTAACTTTGCTAGATAACTCATTTTTAGTAGCTAACTTATCATTTATTTTCCTAAGTTCACTATTTTCTTGAGTGAGTGTTTCAATTCTTAGATGGGCATTTTTTAATTTCAACGTAATATTCAAGACTTCTTCACGTAGTTGCTTTATTTCATCATCTTCATCTTCTGATATATCAGGGATAGTTGTAGCAGTATCATTCATAGTTATTGAATGAGCAACCACACTTTCATTCAGGATTGAATCAGACTTGGTTCTGGTACGACGAAAAGTGATATTCTCTAAGAAATTCATTCCAAATAATATAACAAGAAAGACTATTTTGTGTATTTTATGTTAAAGGTTTGGAATCAAGTAATTTCTTATGTACAAACAATGTTCGTCAATTTACGAGACACAAAAAGTCAACGCTCGACTTAGCTGGATACGAACTCGGACCATCGAGATTAGAATGAATGTGGTGTAGCGACTGTAACCATTCAGCCACTTAGACCGTATGATAAACGCTTCAAATAGATGTTCTTAACATACAGCAAAATTAGCGTTATTACATTGGATGTCCGTGAATGTAGTTTTGTTCAAAAATATTTTTAGTTCCACCGCCACTTTTATAAACAACACTTTTGTATTTTATATTTTATATTAATGAATTCACTTGTTTTGGTTATAAACTAATTGTCACAAATGTATTTAGCGTTAAAAGGCACTGCACTAGTTTGATTATATCCAACATTAATACATTTTGAATAGTTTTAAGAATCGCTTAGTATTGTTATTAGTCACTTTGTTCCTTATTCACAGCACTTGATTGTTTTTGGTTGAAAATTACGATGTGTATGTTTAAGGTAATCGTTGAGTTTACTTTTACTTGTTCACGGGTTCTAGTTAAAGCATTATGGCACGATAAGTGTCCAATATTAATGGTACAACTAATTTTAATAATTAATTTTACGTGGAGCTTATGTGTACGTGACGACTGACGTCAGGTTAATCGTCAGTATTGACACCAGTATAATCATATTTTTATATAGGTATTTGTTAAGGATACTTTAGATGTGATGCAGTTCGCGACTTAACTCCAGTAATACACACTGTTATAAGTTGAAAAACCTTTAAATGATTCTCTCCCTGGGTGGAGCGGAAGGAGATGTCAACTATTACTTACTTAAAACCACCCTGTTCCTTCATATGCCTTTTGCGTTCTAGGACCGCAGTACCCTTTTAATGATTTTAATACAATTCCGTTAGCCACTATTTTGTCCTCGTCAGTTCGCTGATAGTTCCTTAAAGCCCGCTTGGAACACGACGCGCATTCGTCTCGGGCCTAGTCCATGATCGGACGGTGAGTAACCCTTTACTCGCCGTTCGCAAGCCCGCACCTACAATCGCAAAAATTAAGTCTGCGTCTTAAGATTTTTGCTGGTCAGGAATAGAGCTTGTAAATGAAAAAAAAAAAAAAAGAATGTGGTATATTTTTACACTATTTCATAGTGTCGCTGTTAAGGATCAAATTCGTAATGATATACGACAAACTACAGTAAAGTGATATTAATTTGGTAAAATATGAACTAATATTATACAAACAATAATTTAGTCATCGTACGCAGATCAAAATCAAAATTCGCGCCAATTCACTCAAAGTTCGAATTTCAAAAATTTCGTTATTGTATTTGTACCGCGAAGTGATTACTCGTAAAAAAAATTGAAATGAGAACACGATGTTGCGAACATGTAGTGAGCTACGGCCATTGACTAAAGTTTGAATCGATTTATTAAAGAAAACCTTTTACTTTATGTTTGTCGCATGTACTTAATTACTTCACAGAACATTAATAATTTGATTACTGGCAATTGATATTTCAAAAATGTAATTTTATGCAATGTAATTTACATTTTTTATCAAAATCGGCCACGAGACTTCTTTCAGTATTTTTCGCTATTCCTCATAGTTTCGAATTTAGCCATCCACGGCGCGTTGGAGATTTAAATTGTTTATAACTGCAGGGAATCATTTGGAAGTACTCCCATATCTCTCCCTCCAGCTTTTGATCCGAACCCGGTGTTTGTCTTTTTTTACGTTGTTTAGATTCGTTTTATAAAATGAAATAATCAGATAAATTGAAATTAAATAAAGAAGACACAATATGGGTAAAACTATATGGTTGAATTTAAATTTAAAAGACACACACGTTTGGCCTCCAATGAAACACCAATATTTATTACTATCCCAATCATTAAATTAAAAAATTAATTTATTTACTGCGTACCTAATAAAAAACTTATTTTCAAAACGAAATAATACTTGAAATATTATACCAATGAGTCTATAGATTCCGTTCCATAGATTTATTGCATGGAGTAAACCTTCTCTAGTCAAATAAGCAGATAAATCGGTCCATGTCTTTGTACTACTTTTTTTTCCATGTTCGATTAAATTGCGAGTATCGATTAGGCTGAATGAACCTTTTCAATCGTTATATGAGCATTGGGATTGCGGTCAGCACTAAGAAGTGTCATGTTGCAACATAGTTTTTGGTAATTTTTATCAAGTCTTTGATCGTTATTATTTATGAAATTATGTATGCACACTGGCAAATCTAATAATGCATGTAGTAAGTTACTTCATTTATTTCACTGTTTAACCATTTTTTATCACGTGAGAAGCTTGTTCATGTACATATTTTCAGCACATCTAAATTACATAGTTTTTGGAACGACATAGCATTTTGTATGTTACACACATTTTACAGAGGAATGACGCAGTTTTAGTGACCTCAACACGTTCTTGGATATATTGCTCATAAACTTATCGTATGAAATAACTGTAGTAACATATTTTTGATAAAAAAATCGAATGCTGAAAATTTACAAAAATCTTCAATATTATCTCAAATTTCGAATCACCCGGTCGACTCAGCTGATGCGTCATGTGTCAAAATGTTGTCGTGCAGAGTGGTTAAACTGTTATTTAGTTACATTTATTTTCATTTTGACATTGCATTTTTTTTCTTCTTCCGTATTTCAAAAGTCAGTTATCTGCTTATTTCTTTATTTAACCATAAGGAAAAGAGCATCCATCATAAGAACGAATGTGAAAACAACATTATAACCGTTATTTATCTGTAAATAACGGTCGAAGTTATGCTTTTGTTAGTAGCAAAGAATGATATATGAATCGAAAGTAAGGAGGAAACACTTGTGTGTCCTTTCAATATATTTTTTTCATCGTTGTTATCGTACAGTGATCAGATAAGACAACTTCGGTAGTTAAGGTGATACAAGTAGTTTGTTACAATTATATTTTTGAGATGAAAAGAATACTCGTATTATTTAGCCATCAATCAGTTTCCTATCTTACTCTCATTGTTATCTACATCGTAATGGATATCATCTAATTTGAATTAACACCGTTACGAACATTGACAATCCAATTTCAATTTAGATCTAATCATTGCCTATCACATTATTCTAATTTAGCTACCACATCACAGTCCGCCTCATTTGATTTGAACCAGAGCTTTACAGGACGATAATTAGATTTGAGGAAGCATGAATGCATTGTTTGTGCTTACTTGGGTCCAAAACATTCCCAATAAAACAGAAAAGTGAAGCCGCATTATTTACATACTGAAATTATTTATAATAAAGGTTTTCAGAAGACAGAAAGATACAGCGGTTCACATTCATTATAATCTTATTATATTTCAATAGGAAATTATGTTTAGTTTATATCTCAATAGGTTGTGTTAGTAGGTATAGGTGCGTATCGATTATTTCTAGAGAACAACAAATTACAAACTAATCACACCACGGAGACTACTTGATTCAAACAGCTAACAGATTACGTGTTAGACACGGTGTTCGGATTATCCCGGTGTTATAGCTAAGCGTGGTTGTGAACACGTTGGTAGTTTCAGAAAGGGTTGTAGTCGTAACAATTTTCCTTTTCCAAATTTAGCAATAGAAACTACGTGGTTTCTCGAAGCGATTTGACCTCGACACACATAAAACATGTTAGAACCCTCTATTTCTCGAGTCACTGAGAAATAATCTTTTTTCAACATTTTCTCGTGAGCACACAAAGGTTAATAACGGTCTAGATAGACTTACGTGATATGTCATCAACTAGGTAAGATCCGACTTCAGTAACTTGGCCGTGGTTTTAGAAATTGTAACGGACTTCCCGTGGGAAATTGGCTAAATAATTATACTATCTTCGAAGGACAGGATATTTCCCGTTTTATAAATATTTCAGAGATCTTAAGTTTGATCGAGGTTTCCTAACATTTGGTTTTAGCGCGAGCATGAAGCACACGCAGTGATTATAATAATGACATCAACATAAGTTACAAGTATTAAGTTCTGCCTCTTTCTTTCAAAATATGAAGTAAAGTGGCATTAGTGTTGCTTCACAATCACAACTCATCAACATCTTGTTAAATCTAAACTTAAACATTAATCGCATTTATTAAAGTTCTAAAGTAACCTTCAAGTATTTATCTCGGTTGTTTCCTTACGCAGAAAATTATGTGTTTAGTGACTATATACTTACATATATGACAACGATTATATGTTTTATAGTATGTAGGTAATGTGTCCACATAATAACACTGTGTAAATGTAAATTGCTCCAACCAAACAATTAAATAAATCCTAATAAACGCAGGATGAGCAGGTAATCTGCTATAAATTTAATGTAATTCAATGAATTGTACCTCGAACACACGATACACGGTGATTCACGGTATGCAAAATGCTTTATCATGAGTTTAATGCATGCAGGCCTTTTTCATTAAACAGGAAATGTTGACAACAATTAGGATCGACACACATTTAGCAGCAAAGGTTTTTTTTTAAAAGTCGACTGCGAGCTGTAGTTTAAAGTCACGAGCTCATTTTTTCAAAGTAAATCATCGCAGATTCTGAACGAAATTATTAACAAATTCTCTAAACATCGCGTCCGAAATTCGAACTCGAAAACTCGTTGAAAATCCGAAATAATTTTCTTAAAAATTTTTTTTCGATAATCCACTTACTTGGGTGAAGGAACCCCTAAACGTTACAGAATAGCACTACGGACTTGTACTTGCTATAATTTAGTCCGTACAAGTCTGACAGTCCCTCCTGCCCTATCCTGTGACAATATTGAATCCTGAGGCTGAAAAAAATTGTCTACAGTCGCGAAATGAAACTTCATCTGTTTGTTCATTAATGTTGCATAGTATTCACGGAACTTTAAAAGAACTCTACAATTGCTACGGTTGCTTGGTAAAATGAAATGGCAAAAGAAATTAATTTGACCAACTTTGTGTTCAAATTTATATGATACTAGCTGTACCCTACCACGCTTCGCTGTGGCACAAAAAAAATGTTTTTTCGCGGTCGTGGATGCAAAAAATAGATAAAAACAATCCTTAATGCGGATTATATGTCATGCTAAAATTTCAGCTCAATCGGTGCAGAACTTTTTGAGTTTTTGAAGCGTACACAAACCAACATAACATTTTTTATATATATATAGATAATATGCCCACAATAAAGATACTTCGACTTTAACAAATGAACAAAACTATATTTTTTAATTCTCCCAAATGACCCAATTCAGTTGTTTGTCACTGAAAAATTGATTCGATGAAAAAGAAAATCCTTTAAAATCCCCAGTGTTCTGACAATATTTTAGAAATTAGGAATTTTAGAGCAGTTGAACATTGGCACTCCAGGCAATCAAGGTTATTTCATACGGTGGGTCCATATTTTTCAATTCGGCTCCAATTTTTGGCTCCCTAACGCAGCCTAAAATGCTTAGTAGTTTTCGTAAAATCTGTTTTCCTTTGCCATAGTACAGACGCCAGTACATAAACCTACAGCCAAGTTCCAAGACCCGTCTATTTAGTCCGCCATCGCTCGCTACTTTTAAGTATTTGCAGACATTTCAAGAGCTTTTTAATTAATGTGCATATAGTTTTACGCAACATAATTGTTTAAATTTTTTTATACCATCGCTCCCTCGTCTCATTCAGCGCCGTCTCTCATGCTATTCATAAAATATGAGGAACCACGGGAGAATCCACAGTGAAGATACGCTCCACTAATTAAAATACTGTAAGTAAGAATGTGGAGCGAGACGAGTGAGGTCGGGTAATGAACGAAGTGTATGTATGACGTATTACAATGCTATTGAAGTTGCTTAGCCATTTTCATTTTATACTAGCTTTTGCCCGCGACTTCGTTCGCGTGGAATAGTGACTTCCAGCAGATTTTTGATTTTACCCACATAGTTCCCGATCTCGCGGGATATTCTAGGGAACTCTTCAAAAATCAACATAATGAGCTCTGCGTTTGAATTTAAGAGATGTATACTCATTTAGGGCATTAAAGCCGTTTTGCCGATCGAAAAAGGCGAAAATGTTATTTCTCCCTTATTTTCTCATCATTCTACTGATTTGACATTTCAGTCCAAAAGGAAAAAAGACTGTTTCTCCCTTGACAAATTTTCTATTATTTTAGGTTTTAGAGATTATGAAAGTTTCTTACACCAAGACATTTCTGTTTACCACGTTTTTAGTTTAGCCATCCTTTGCAAAAATATAAAGGTTTTGTGGTTTCGACACTCTTGAGCACGCAACGTAGAGTTGTCCATGGGAGAAACAGTCTTTTTCAAGATGTACCCCCGCAACTTTTAGCGTTTGCCCTTGGGCTTTATTTATGGTCATTGCAAACGCAGTTTACAGCGGAAACTGAACTCTTTTGAATTGGAATGGCAAATCAGTTGGAATGATGGGAATACGGGGAATAATAAAAGTTTCGCCTTTTGCCATCCCAGTCATAATAACGGCTTTAATGACATTCCGTCCTAAATAGGTTATTTGTAACCGTATGCCGTTATATAGTCTTGGTGGATCTAGTTATATAGTTTCTCATAAGCATCACAGGAACACCAATTACACAACTGAACAATTTAAAATTTACGAAACAGGACCAGTCCACATAAACTATCATACAACCGACAATAAGTACAATTTTGGTTCCAACGCCATCTATCAATCCATAGTGACAACTCGTGTAACGATCGACACCATTGAACGATCACCGCCATCTATTGAGAGTTTAAGGAATTATCTATACTCCGTTAGAGCATTTCATAAATTTTATTTTTTATTTTTATTTTTTTGTAATAAAAACTATCCTATGTCCTTTCTCAAGTTCCAAACTATGTCTGTACCAAATTTCACACAAATTGGTTCAGTAGTTTAGGCGTGAAGAAAAGACAGACAGACAGACAGACAGACAGACAGACAGACAGACAGAAAGACAGACAGACAGAGTTACTTTCGCATTTATAATATTAGTTAGGATTTTGTAACGTAAAAAGGATTTTTCTCCATTAGTAAATGGTTTGTTTGCGCTGATATTTTTGAAACGTGGAGTAATAAATATCAAAATAAACCAAGCTCCAGTTTGCACCACTGCAATAGAATCGATTTAAATGTCAATAGTTAGAAAACGTCCACATTCAATTTACAGCAAAAAATAAAGCTTGACGTCACCGCAGGCTTCCAATTTCCCTCCATTTCCCTCAACATCGGCGGCCCCCGGAGTACTTTGTGGATGTTCGACCTCAACTAGCGAAAACCTCTTTCATTTACATTCTTTGTACTCTTGGTTACAGTTGACGTTTCATTTCGTTCTTGGACTTTTTGCAACAATTTTCAGACGAAATTAGTTTCCGATCACAAATGTCAGTAGCTGAGGATTCAGTATTGGATCGTTGAACCTGGGTTATAGAAGGCTTTACTTTAATTTTGTTGAAATGAAATAAATCTTCTACAACACTTAATACGTTCGCATACGTTGGCCACTATTCTTTATAAGTGAAAAGAAATAACAATTTTCAGGAAAATGATGAAACTTCAAAAACATTTCACCATCGTTTGTTTTCTTAAAACCCAATGGCTTGTAACTTTCACTGATCGCTGGACACGGACTTTGAAGAAGACCCTTTATCAACGGATAGTGTGGCTATTGTAGTGCCGGAAAGAAATTCACTTTGTTATTTCCCCGAATTAAAATTCTGTGCTTAAAATGGTTTTGTATTCCTCGAATTCCTAAAGAAAAACAGTTTAAGTAGATAAATTGTCGGACTGTATGGCAAAGGAATGTTATAGGTGGGTTGTATTAAAAATAAACTTTCACATTTTTAATGTTTTTTTTTTATTTCAGCTCAGTCTTTTTTTTAACGTTGCTCCACTTTATAAATCTTCCGTATCGTGTTTATAAGCATACTAGCTTTTGCCCGCGACTTCGTTCGCGTGGAATAGTTCCACACTATGTCTGTACCAAATTTCACACAAATAGGTTCAGTAGTTTAGGCGTGAAGAAAAGACAGACAGACAGACAGAGTCACTTTCGCGTTTATAATATTACTAGCTTTTGCCCGCGTCTTCGTTCGCGTGGAATAGTGACTTCCGGCAGATTTTTTTTTTGTAATAAAAACTATCATATGTCCTTTCTCAAGTTTCAAACTACGTCTGTACCAAATTTCACACAAATCGGTTCATTAGTTTAGGCGTGAAGAAAAGACAGACAGACAGACAGAGTTACTTTCGCATTTATAATATTAGTTTAGATTTAGATACACTGCAACGCAGCTTATATCGAGTTCAGAAATTCACAGAATTCATCGGTATATGTTAATATTTGCACAATTTTGACACGTTGGCGCAGTGACTAAGCGATCGACTGCTGTGCAGCGTGTCGCGGGTTCGATTCCCGCACGGAGCAAATTTTTGTATGATCTGCAAGTATTTGAACCGGGTCTGGGTGTTTGGTTTGTGTATGTGAGTTTCTATGTTTGTAAACGCACCCACGATACAGGGAAATTAGTGTGAGACAACATTAAAAAAAAAAACTGAAATTGTTAATTGATGGAGTGACAGTGCGCCAACAAAATAAACGGGCAAAAAGTAGGCTCCTGCAAACGACGCGTACAAACAGTCATTTATTTCTAGCGAGATAATCATGACAGAAGCTCTCTACAATGTTTTATTATGATCCATCATGATCCGGCTCTCTGCTCCATTAATAACAGACAAGAGACAGACTCTCGACTGCTCGACAGACGACAGTGAACACTTCATTGTTTTCAATGAACACTTCAGTTTGAGTATTTCGACGTTTCTACAATAAAACGGAAGTAGTGGTAATAGTAATTAGTTTATTACCAGCATTTTTGTATAACTATTGCATACCTCTTCGTTTATTTGTACAACTCAAAAGGATCTAAACTTCGTGTCAGTCAATCAAAAGAGGGTTAATGTTTTTTTTTTTGTATCATGGTAAAATCACCAAATGAATCTTCCCACCCAGAGCAGAGCGGGAGGGACTGTAAGATTCGTACTGACTAAAATCCACGGTGTCCTTCAATAGCCCTTTACGTTCCGGGGTCTCGGTAATTCGTTAGTCCCACGACCCCGGCAGGCTTTGGACCTCTAGAGAGGGGGGGCGTCATTTTGCTGACACTGGCGCGAGAGGTCTCCGCTTATCGCCGTCGTGAGGACACGGCGGTGCTCTGCCCACGCGGGGCAGTCCTGCACCGTATGCTCCACCATGTCCTCCGGACGATCCTCGCAGTGTTGACACCCAGGGTTTAATGCTTTAAGACGATAATCTATCATTGTCATGAACTATTGTTTTCTTTCATGTTACTCAGCTGGAGCAGAATTTAATATTACATCATTTATCTAGCGGGTATAAAGGTTACACAAAAATGTAAGATTATGTTATAAAATATTACTTACCAGTAATTTATTACATCAATTTGTAATGTTGCCATCGGAGTCACACGAATATCGAAATTCGTTGATTTTTCTAGTGTTTCCTACATTATCCCGATTAGAAAAATAACAGTTAGGATTTTCAACATAATTAGAACAAGACTAATAAATCGACTCTTTATTACACAGGAAAACATACGAGAGAACCTACCTAACAACTTTTATCTCAAAACAGTTTGCTGATGACAGATTACAAACGATCAAAGTATTTTTGTCCTCGAAAATCTGGCGTGAGATAAATGGTTACAGTTGAATAAAACAAGTTTCTGTTCACACCAACCACGTTGCGGAAACTTTTGTCAACTTTTGTCTGTTAAGTCATGACTTTATGACAGTTTGACTCTCCGCGGCAGGGTTTTCATACAACCCTAACTTGTACTAGGATAACTTAATACAGCATCATGGCTTTTTAATCTTTTCAATACTTTAAATATAAATAAAAATAGCCATAGTTGTATTTAAATGTGTTGGTTTTTGTGTATGTGAGTTTCTATGTTTGTAAACGCACCCACGATACAGGAAGAATTCCCTAATGTGGGGCAAAGTTATTAAAAAAAACACACACACAAAACAGGGGTGCTACGGCGTAGCTGAGTTCATGACGTCACCGCTACGATCGCTACGCCGCGCTGTTGAAGCTTTGGTGTTACCAATCTATTTTCAATGGGATTTGTTACAGCTATATAAATATGAACCTTTCTAAATTAAAATATTGTAACGCGTTCTATACTTCATTTACATAATTATTATTACAAATGTTATAATATTTAAATGAAGTATATCATAATATTATATTATTTAAAACACGCTTTTTTAGGGTGGTTAAATCATCAAATGAATGATTAAAATACTAAAGTGATATGAATTGCGCTTTTCATCGCTAGTGAGCTGGGAGAATCGTCGGAATTGAATTTTCACGGAAACACGCCATGTTCCGACTTGATTCATTTAATGAACGACTAATTAATTGGTTTATGACCGGGCTCTGGCTAGCGTCTGCTAATTGATTTCGGTCATAAATTATGACTACTCAGGTAAACTTCAGTATCGGTGAGTGTTTTGTTTTATTTTATTACCTTCCTAGTCCTAATTACGGTACCAAAAATAATATTTGTCCATCAAAAGTAGACCGTCAAACAGGTGTCGAGTGCCACCAAATCGAATGTTTATCTATTATGAAAATGCTAATAAATAATTTTTAGTAGTTTATAGTTGTAAATTACTGCGTGTGATAAACACGTCCATGATTGTTTCAATCTTGTCAGTTGCTACGTAGAGGAGATACTTTTGAGTGCTCATAAATATGGAGATATTGTGTAACAAAACAATGATCACCTCACGTAAGCGGAAGATACAAAGTACTACAAAGTAATGCCCTTTTATATTGCCCGACTCTCTGGTAATATAAATTTGAAAAAATAGATTTATTAGCATAATCCAAAGATTTATTAAATAAACTAAAATACGGTGCCCATTCGGTTAAATCAGTAAGTGTAGTATTAGATAATTAACGATGGGTTAGATAAGGACAAATTTGTAAAATGCCGTTTACGAAACGATCAATTCACATTTTCATACCATTTTTATTAATTGTGTAAGAACGAGGAACGAACGAGGAATTTCTGTGATCGGTGTTAAAAACTCGTAATACGAGAATATCGCGCTTCATTTGACGCGACGCGAATATTTTACGAGATTTATGTATATTAACCAAGACTTACGCAATTTCTCTGCACTTGAGTGGGGGCTACGACCATCAAGAGATGTAGATATGACGTGTACTTGATATAAGTCTAATAGGAACTCTCGTATATTCATACTATGACAGAACCCATCCCTTCACGTTCATAACATTTTTTAAAAACCATGCAATTTATGTTATGCATGTTGATTTGTAGACCTTCGTACAAGTAGTCCCAAATAATCAATTTGTGCAAATGCCAGAATAGAATTTTTGTTAAGAAAATTATATAAAATTAATAGCCGGAACAAAACCTCGAATGCTTTTATAGCAATTAATTTTCTTGTTTTAAAAATGGGTCATTGAACAACTTTTTACGAAGACCTCCCTCGAGCTTGTCAACACGGCCTATTGCTCCGATTATGGTAATTTTGTGATTTTACGTAAGTTTTTTTAAGGTAAAGCTCAGAAAAAACCTTTTTACGACAAAAACCTTTGTTTTTTTTTCCGAGGATTAATGATTTCATATTTGTAAAGTAACTTCACTGCCCACGTAGACATTTGATTGCGTCGTTTCAAAAGATGAATAAATCAAAAACATTACAGTTTTTAATTCTTCATTTTATCGGACTTCATTATTAACAGAAAATATGACTAATTAAACTAGTATGATTTTCCTTTTTTTAATCCATTTAGTTCGATATAAAATTATACATGAAAATGTTATCATATCTCTTCTTTATTTGACGTAAATTGTATTTGTAAGTAATTGTATGTGTAAGTACTTAAAACTTCAAATTCTTGTAAAAAACTTGTCAACGATCCATACAGCAGTAGTGGCTTCTTATCGGTTTATTACACAGTGACCCACTTCTCTCGGGAGATGAAGTGAATGCTACTGATCTACTATATAAAGTTTGTAAGCCCTAAAATTCAACATGAGGCACATAATACGAACATCCACTAGTCACGGGGCCTATAGAGGGCCAAAGCCTGGCGGGGTCGCGGGACTCACTAATTACCGTGACCCCGGTACGTAAAGAGCTATTGAAGGACACCGTGGATTTTAGTCAGCACGAGTCTGACAGTCCCTCTCGCTCTGCCCTGGGTGGGAGGACTCATTTGATGATTTTACCACGATAATAAAAAATAAAAAACTCGAGCTACATAAGGCAATCGCTAAGCCTACTGGGGTCGCGGGACCAAGGGATTACTGTGACCCTAGTACGTAAAGGGCTATTGAAGGACACCGAGGATTTTAGTCAGTACAAGTCTGACAGTCCCTCCCGCCCTGCCCTGGGTGGGAGAACTCATTTGATGATTTTACCACGATTAAAAAAAAAAAAAACATAAGGCAATCGCTGCTTACCCATATTAAAGTCTTTCACTGTGGAGCTGTACATGAAGCGAGTCACATCTGCACTGAGATATTTTGTGCTTATTTATGTGTGTGCCTCTCTGTCACTTTGTAAAAAAAGCGTGTAAAATCTGCTAACCGCGTGATAAACGGAATGTCTTCATGTTAAATGTGTTGCTATCTGTCACCGTAATGCTGAGTTTTATTGTTGTAAATACATTACGTGAGGAATTATTCTAACATATCCAACAACAGTAGCAGCTGGAAGTAAAGTTAGTGTTGTCATTAACGTAACTGAATATTGTCACTACATAGTATGAAACAAAGTCGCATCCCGCTGTCTGTCTGTCTTATGTATGCTTAGATCTTTAAAACTACGCAACGCATTTTGCGGTTTTTTTTAAATAGATACAGTGATTCAAAAAGAAGGCTTATATGGATATAACACTCATAATATAGTAGAGGTTGCACCCGTGTGGAGCCGGGGCAGGTCGCTAGTTGAAGATTAAAACGTATTTTTTATTCAAGTAATAAAATATAGGTACCATTATATAAGACATTTCTGATTTGTACAAACCATTTTTGTGAGGTTACAAAAGTTTTCTTACCCTTGTTGATTTACGAGTCACAATAAATCCGAGTGTCTGTTAGTTTCTCCTTCACCACATGATCAGCTGAATAATGAATCGGAACAAATCTAACAGGGATCGTGATATATCTACGAGCGCTTGTGTTTGTACTTGTGTAAGTTCAGGGATAGAAAACAAATCAATCGTGAGAAGCTCGTCTATTTGTTTTTAGAAGAAGGAAAAATGATTCACCAGTAACTTTCTCTTTTCTGTTATTTATACCCACGCGAATTCATAAAAGTACGGAGTTGAATCCAACGGGTCTTTTTTTTTTAGGGTGGCAAATTCATCAAATGAGTCCTCCCGCCCTGGGTGGGGCGGAAGGGACTGTCAGGCTCTTACTGACCTAAATCTACCCGTGTTTCTTCGGATGCCCTTTACGTTCCGGGGCCGCGGTATCCTGGATTAAGAAAAAAACCGCGACCCCAGCAGGCATTTGGCCCCGTAAGAGGCCCCGTCGGTGACCCGTGAAACACGACGCGCCACCGACCCGGGCTTGGTCCTTGGTCGGACGGCGAGCTTACCCATTACTCACCGTCCGCAAGCCCGCTCCGCCGCTGTGCCCTCTGCTATTCAGAGGAACACGCGTTGGAGCATCCACCCGACAGGCTATTCGCATACGGGCAAAGAGACCCCTTAGGCACACAGTGCCTAAGGAAGAGTTTTTGCCCACATCCCAGGGTGCACCGGCCCGAAAAACTGGTGTTCCCCCCGGACGTATCCGAGGCGGAACTCCAGTCCACGGGCGCACGTGGAGGTTTCCTGTCTTAGCACCCCATCCAACGGGTCTAGTTATCAGTTAAAATAAATGTATCTTATGAAGTAGTAACTTGTTTTAATACCCTCGTTTGTATGATATACACAGACTTTTAGGCAGTTTCAACATTTTACTGCTTTTCCGCTTGACCGGTTTATAAAAGCACATTATTTTTTACGTGATCCTTTTGCACTGCTATGTACTATATGTGCTTCAGAACGCACGAGGGAACAGTAATGGGCACTTTGTTCAGTAATAGCTGTACTCTTTTAGCTATTGTTGTTAAAAGCAGCTATTGATTTAAATGTTATATTCTCGTTTTCTATTAAACCTTCTGTTAAGGACCTAGCTAAAGGTTCGTAAATGAAAGTAAAGTGGACTGTAAACACTTAAAATACCTATAATGGTTCTAAAAAGACAGTATAATGACAGGCCTGTTGGTCTAGTGGTTAGTGACCCTGACTGCTATGCCGGAGGTCGTGGGTTCGATTCCCACACAGGACAAAAGTATGTGTGATGAGCACGATCATTTGTTCTGTGTCTGGGTGTAATTTATCTATATATATGTTACGGCTAAAGGTAGGTGTGAACCTAAACTTAAGATTAGCCGGCTAAACCTAGGTTTATCTTCGACGAAATGTTAATGTTAGTTTGTTCTATCTTTAGCCGGCTAAACTTAGGTGTAGCTGCAGGTCCTTGGCTAAAAATGAAGGAAATGGAATGGTCTTGCTTTCGCGGGGCGTCCACGCTTCCCAGCATGTCGACGGAGCCCCGCTTCGCGGGGCTCCTACTTCTGGGTGGTTTAAAAAAAAAATAACCACGAAGAGGATGACGGGGTCTTTCAGACCCCGCCATCCTCTTCTAACCTAAATTGTCCGAGTCGGGGTGCCAGCGAGTCCCGAGCTCGCTTCGCTCGCTCATGTGTAATGAAAGTGATTATTTTTTAATAAAGTTTTCGTGTCAAAATAGTAAACATTATTACATTGTTTCCTTTTCCATTTCCTTCTACATTTTTAGCCAAGGACCTGCAGCTACACCTAAGTTTAGCCGGCTAAAGATAGAACAAACTAACATTAACATTTCGTCGAAGATAAACCTAGGTTTAGCCGGCTAATCTTAAGTTTAGGTTCACACCTACCTTTAGCCGTGACATATATAAAAGGAGAACTGACTGACTGACATATCAACGTACAGCCGAAACTACTGGGTCTAGGAATGTGAAATTTTGCACACGGCTTCCTATTATAATGTAGGGGAGCACTAAGAAGGGGTTTTTGGAAATTTAACCTTTAAGGGGGTGAAAAGGGGGAATTAGGAAAGTACGTTACCCACGCGGACGAAGTCGCGGGCAAAGTGCTAGTCTATAATATGTATGTATTTAGAAATATATAAGTATGTTTATCAGTTGTCTAGTACCCATAACACAAGCTCTGCTTAGCTTGGGACTAGATGGCGTTGTGTGATAGTTGTGGAATATTTATTTATTTATTATTATTATTATAATGTTGGACTAGCTTTGTACAAAGAGAAAAACGCGCGCGTCGTGGACTGTGGCCCGCTGGTGGTCCGCGCCGCGCCGCTACGTTGTCGTCCCGCGCCGCACCACACCATCCGCGAGTCCCCTTGTGTTGTCTATGAATCACGCCTTGTGTGCGTGAACACCTTCAAAATCACTTCTATTTGACATTCACAGAGCAGTGGTTAAGTGATCGACTGCTGCGCTGTGTGTCACTGGTTCGATCTCTGCACGGAAGAAATATCTGTAAAACCTGCAGACCCGAAACAACTACTTGTTTCGGGTCTGGGTGTTAGTGTATTTGAGTTTCTATGTTTGTAAATGCTACTCACTCCACTAAAGTCACTCTCACTCACATACTCTTCACTTACACTACACACATCTCTTAGCACACTGACAATACTTTACACAATAATTTAATTCTCTCTCACACATAACCTCTCATTTCACAACATTAATCAGTAGTTAATTAAGTGTAAGTAACGAATGTGACCACAAACTAGCTGCACAAACCTAAACACATACATCACTTGCAGCTCTGACTGGAATGTTAGAATATTGAGTGATCACAGGACATTGTCTCTCAAGTGAGAAGAAGCTTGGTAAACATTCCTTTACATAAACCGTAACTCCCGCCCTGAGAAAGTTTTACCCAAATGAAGGTCGAGTACCTCAATTTGCTCCAGCGGCGTGCTTTCTGAATTTTTCTCGAGATTTCTTTGGCTTTGAAAGTATACGTAAAGACCTTTATTTGCTCCAGAGCTTTAAAAAATATACTAGCGGACTACGAAATTGTGTCTAAACATAATTTTCACTCAATCCATCTCAAAACTATTTACGCTATATATATTCGCTCAATGTGACCACATTTCGTTTAAGTTGCTAACAATTCATTTTAGTGAATGCGCTTTATACGTTTCCGATAACACTGTGTCAGCTTTTAAAGCTGTTTCACTACATTCATAGTGCGAGAAATAGATGCAGTTAGATAACAAATAATAATAATGTAATTGGCAGCTTAGATAGCATTAAATACAGTAACCCATGGTTGTTATAATCTTTGTAAACGCCAATTACTGCCAGTTTCGTGTTATTATGAGCGAGTTAATGTTTATTCGATAAATAAGCTTTATAATGTTCTATTGATGTTTGATGTTTATCTGCAGAGCGTAAACTCGATTGAATCAATTTCTCTGTTTTCTTTACATAAATAGGTTTTTAGATAAACAACAAGATTTAATGAAGAATGTGTGTGATTTTATCTAACAGATGGGGAAAACCCTTTTCTAATTTAGCATAAACACTTCTCAATGTATACAATAATCACAACCTCAACTACTCAGACATTAACGAGCAGATAGCAAGTTTACAACTTCTATCGACGACGATCCAGCGGTCTGTCGCTTGACGATAAGCTTCTCCATGCGACAGTCCACTGTCCTCAGAAGTAAGACTGTGAGTACACTGTATATTAACCTTCCTATCTAAAGTCCACTCGATTACCTAATGTTCAGTTACTTGAGAGCAGGAGTCGTCAACTCACCCGACCGATGTCACGAACATACCAGACGTGTACGAGAACTTGATCCAAGTCCAAGTTAACGTGAGATATTTCATGTAAGTTTGATAAGTTGACTTTTGAAGTTTGATATAAGGATATCAAGAGCACAAATAGACTTAATAGCGTTTAATAGTTAAATCTCCTAACCAATATCTAACCTGATTGCGCTGGTTCACGATGAGCTGCGTTAAATAATGATCACGTAGGAAGAAATCTACACACATGCAAATCAAATAGAACATTTGTAAACTTAAAGCTTGGTGGTTTTGCGGATTATCCCTTTTAAATTGATAGGAAACAGTATTGCCACAATGTTGCCGCCATAACTCCTTTAAATTTCCTTTGTAGAAAAGTAATTAAACAAGCAGTGTACGTAACTTCCATCATGTTAATGTTATATAACGGTGTACGTTTTCATACCAGGATTGTATCTCAATATAAACAACAAAAGTTTAGATTGGCTCCTCTCCTCAACCATAAATCTGTCTATTAAACAATACGTAACACACCCTATGGGCTGATAATATATCCTTGCCAATTGCACTGATAAGTGATCTCATAAACTAACATAATAAATTGTTGTACCTAATTAAATCACGTTCACGTTGTACGAGATTATTAATCACATACAGATACCTATCTGTATATAAGTGGTAAAATTAGTTCGTGTCTTATGTAACTAATTAAATCAAATACACACATCAAAAGTGTCTAGGGATCAAGCATTTTTATGCGGATTTCTTGAGATTGAGATGTGGCTTTGTAATAAATTTATGATTTTATAAATTTATATGGATCCTTTTTGGTGCATTTCATAATTTGAATCAGGAACTGTGAATCAAATTCGAGTAAAAGATGAAAATCAGCTGTCAATATTTTCCCTATAAAAACATACAACGCATTGAAGACATTATTAGTGCTACTGTTTCCCTACTACTGATTAAAACCAACGTTATTATGGACGTCATTTAAGCAGGGAAGAAATGCTCAGAGCCGTGGGAATGATAGAAGCTGGTTCCCGGCAACGTACTGTGGCTTTAGCTCTGAATACAAGTCAGAGTATTATCAGTCGACTTTAGACACGTTACCGAAGCACTGGTACCGTGGCTGAGCGCCATGGAGGACGGTATCGCTGCACCACACGGAGACAAGACCGACACATTCAAATCTTAACTCGAAGAGCTCCAACAATAACCGCCATGATGTTAGCCGTGAGGCTTCATCACTCTTCAGGGAACTTAATTAGCGACCAAACAGTCAGAAACCGCTTGCATGAAGTGAACCTTCATTCCCGAAGACCGCTACGGGTACCACCTATAGCAATGCACAATCGTAGGATTCGATATCAATGGGCTCTTGAACACAGAAATTGGGCAGAAGAACAATGGCGTTTCGTGTGCTTTTCTGATGAGTCTCGTTTTGGTATGAGACCGGATACAAGACGTATACGACACTGGAGAAGCCCTGGACGCAAACAGCGATTAAAATCCTGCCAGGAAGTCCATCCTTATAGTGGTGGAACCATCATGGTATGGGCGGGTATTTGGATCGGCGGAAGAACTGAGTTGATTTGGATCAGAGGCAACCTCAACGCTCAAATTTATGCTGAGACGATTGTATCAGACGTCATGGTTCCTCTACAAGTGCAAATCGGTCCCTTATTTCAGTTAATGCATGATAATGCACGACCGCACACCGCAAGAGTTGTAAGACAGACTCTCGCCGCAGCTAACATCAATGTCCTGCCCTGGCCTGCTCAGTCGCCAGACTTGAATCCGATTGAGCATGCATGGGATATGCTACAGAGAAGAGCTCTGCCGAATATGGAGGGTATCCAGTCGCAAGAAGACCTTTTTTTGTTGTTGCAACGAACATGGGCGGCCATTCCACAGCGTGATTTGGATGAACTCATTTTGAGTATGCCAAACCGATGTTCTTGTGTTGTTAGTGTTCGCGGTAGAAACACGGATTATTAATTGTTTAAGTTACCCAATAAAATTTTAAAGAAAACTGTTATTTCAGTCTTTTTTTCGAACTTTTGTGTTAGTGGTTCAAATGTCAAAAATCCCTTTATTAGGAAAATGGCAAATTTCTTTATTAGTGCAAAGGTGACTTGGTTTATCGTTACTGTGACAAACGAAAACACTTTATTTGATGAATCCTTAAAAATTTTTTAATTAATATCAATCAGGAGAAAAGTTATTGCAAAAATATATGTTGATCCCTAGACACTTTTGATGTGTGTAGTTATGATTAAATCATAATTTCGAGTTTACATAGGCGATGTGTTTAATACACACATTTCTTTAAATAATTTGTGTTTAGTACACCAACTAAATACTTTGTGTTGTCCTGTCCCAACGATCTGTGTATATCATTTGGTAGCTTTTTTTTATCCTGGTAAAATCATCAAATGAGTCCTTCCACCGAGAGCAGAGCGGGAGGGACTGTCAGACTCGTACTGACTAAAATCCACGGTGTCCTTCCATAGCCCTTTACGTACCGGGGTCACGGTAATTCGTGAGTCCCACGACCCCGGCAGGCTTTGGCCCTCTACAGGGAGCCCCGTCACTATACTGACACTCTTTGAGGCGCGCGTGGAATACAACGCGCCGTCGACCAGAAGTTAATAGCTTAGCGTAGTAAAGCAACGATTACTCTGAAACTAGCAATAATATAGGATTATGAACATCGAGCCAGATTAGCATATTAAAAAATGCATTGCCCGGTCTCGGGACAAAGCGAAAGAAAGTGGGAAAATGGCGACGTCGTAGACTGTGGCTCAAGTATTGCATTCAAGGGAGAGAAATAAATCTCTTAACATCATTAGTTTACATTCCAGTGATTTTTCACTTGTAGGGAATTATTGTCTTCTCTAACACGGTTTATTTAGAGAAGATTTGTAAGCTTGAAAATAGGAACACATTTTACATTATAATATTTCGTTGGTACTTACATAAGTAACTACGGCAGAAGCGTCTCATTTTTAGTTTGTTAAACAGCTGCCAAGTTCAACAATTCATTCATTCATTCAACCACTATATGTCGACTAGCACTTTGCCCGCGACTTCGTCCGCGTGGGTTACGTACTTTCCTAATTCCCCCTTTTCACCCCCTTAAAGGTTAAATTTCCAAAAACCCCTTCTTAATGCTCCCCTACATTATAATAGGAAGCCGTGTGCAAAATTTCACATTCCTATCCCCAGTAGTTTCGGCTGTACGTTGATATGTCAGTCAGTCAGTTCCCCTTTTATATATATAGATGTACATATATGTTGACTAATAAATCGTGCTTGTTGTCATTTTGTAATATCAACATAACGGCCATCCTGGAAAACATGATTAAAGAGTACTTTCATCTCAATATTCAAAACACACGCTGATGACGAGTTACAAACTCTCGACTTACTGTCCTCGAAGATTTGTCATGAGATTAAGAATACAGTTGAATAAAACAGGTTACTGTTCGAACTAGGTCACGTTACGGAAACTTGCGAAAGTAAGTAAACTATAACGGCCTTATTACAAAAAATAAATAAACCTTGGTTTAAACCTGGTCTATCAAGTCCAGGCTTATCTGCAGAGCCACGGTTTAAATTTGTCCGTATTACAAAACTAAGATAAAACGTCGACTTAAGTACCGCCATTTGAACGATTGTCTAAACAATTAAATCCACAATGAGTAAGAAAAATTAAATCTACCTTATTTCAATCCATTTTGGGTGTAAATAGCACAAAAACTACAACACAATGAAAAAGATGCTATGAGAAACTTTGACACACCTTTGACTGCTACTACTGTTAGACCATGGTTTATCACAAAACCACGATTTGTAATAACGTTTGTATAAACAGTAGTTTTACAAGATTTAAACCTGGGTTTTTAGTTAAACCCCTTTTTGTAATAAGGCGGTAAGAGTTTGTAGGCGTCAGACAATCTTTGTGCTCAGATAACTTAATACGGATAACTATAGTGCGTTTTTCCTTTTCTGGGCTGGAAGAGCTGGTTCCTTTTTAATAAACTAATAGAATACATGTTTATAAGTCGTTCGATGCATAAAAGTCATTTTCTTAAAATTTTTAATTAGGCACCTGCTGTCGACGTTTTATAAGTGCCCTCATGGGCCTATGTGAAATAAAAACTTTTGATTTTTTTTTTTTTTAGGCCACTTTAATTCTAAAGGTGCAAAATCATTTCATCAACTTTTAAAAATGAATCAAAAATAGACTGAAGAATTCAAAAATATTTGTATCTGGAATGAGCTCTGAACGTAGGTATAACTTACATGTATATTTGATTCATTCAATATCTACTTCGTAATCATTTTACGAGTACATGTACACAAATGAGCTCTGTAGAAGGGTATCAAGTACGGGACAACATAATATTTTATATATTGAAGGAACTTTAACCTGTTGTGTGGTGGCTGAGCGGTGTCGTCGTTAATTTAACTGAAAGCTAAAGTTGACGTCTTTTGTTTTCAAGTAAAAAGTTTAAGGTACCATAATGTGAGGCTTTAGTGATTTGTTCAAGCCATTATTGTGAAGGATTTTTGGAGAAAAAACAAACATGTTTTTGCGCGTGTTGATTTACGAGTCACAATAAATCCGAATCCCTGTTAGTACCTTCGCAATATGTTCGGCCCACCAAAAGACAGTGGATTTATAAATAATGAATTGGAACAAGTGTAAAAGGGATTTACGAGCATTTGTGTCCATATAAGGTGAGGCGTAGTTCAGGGGTACAAAACAATCGGCAGAAACACGTTTATTTGTTTCCGAAGAGTGCGAAGAAGCAAAAGTTACAAGCAAAACTTTTGTTTCTTCTTCTATGTTACTTGCGGCCTAAAGTAATAAAAAAAGAGTAAGCCCAGATAGAACCGCTAATATAAAGATAGAACCAGATAGAATCGCTTAAAACACAGCTTATTACTTTCCAACAGTTTCCAAGGCTATAAGCTTTCTTTGAAAAAGATAACTAAGTACCTTATCATTTCCTGTTATCTTCGTTCTTCATATTTAAAAAAAAAATGCATTTTAAGAGTACCGTAAAAATGTTGTACCACTACCAACTCATTCAAAATATCAATGGTTTTCAAAATATTGTTATGAAGTTGCTTGTATCCTTCAATAACCTTTTGGTTTGTTTACCAGCAGCTAAAGCTAATGGGAGGACGCTCGCAATCCTCGTAAATAACTGAATAACACTTACAGTTGGGAATGTCCGTGTACATATTTTAGGACTTGAGTAAAGATAATAGCGTTCAGACCGCTGGGTTGTCCCCTGTGGCCTGAATGTTTGTTATTACATGAGGGTCAGCTAGGAATTTGCTTTATGGTGGTCAAACTTAGACAACATTTAAATTCCGCAATTTTGTGGCAAGTTAAGCATTTTGTGTTCCAGTTTATAATCGTCGAGTTTCTGGATTTAACGGCACTGAACTCATTTCCGTTTAGTTCAGGGTCAGCTTTCTACTCCGTCGAGCTTTCGTTTGAGCACCGCCATGAAATATAAAATCTCAGATATGCGAGATGTCCAAACTGAGATACACAAAGTAAACAGTTTAATTATCGAGTCACAAAATGTAATATGTTACTGTCTGAAACATCTATTTGTCTTCATGTTTCCTGGATGAATGTCCCTGATAAGATTAAAAATTAAATGGTAACTTTGCATGCTGTGGTAACCACAGTGATAACTAAAAACATATTAAGTAATATTATTGCAGCTCAGTGCTTACTAACTAGCGCGTGATTTTCTGTCAAACAAAAACCTTGGGCACTTTATAAAACTTTTTATCTAATTTTGCACTTTAACGTTTATCTATAGGTACAACTTACTCATCACTTTCTTCATACTATTTACAAAGCAAGTAGCTTGGCTGTTGGCATTCATTATATTTATGAAAATAAAGCTGAATTTTTTTGGTTAGTGAATAATGAACTGCTTTATTCACTGTCGTAAAATTGACACTTTACGTTAACTTGAACATAACGCTTTTACAAATAATTAGTGTACAATGAAATACAATAATCTATTTCCATAACTTTTTTCTTTTCCTCAAAAATTGCGTCTGAAAAAACCAGTTTAATCTTTGTTACGAAGAGTCTCTTTCACATAAATCAATTTTCTTACAGAAACTATAATGTTATCTCTCGGTTCCAATTTGCAGCATTTTGTTCAGAACCCTCAAAATAAATACCTTTATAAAGATTTGGAACAAAAGTAGTTATTTATTCAACGAAACTTTGACATTTAAGATTACGTGCTTAAAACTTTTTTTTGAGTACCTTCTTATTTCTGAGTAAAATTACAAACCACGTCTTTAAAAATCTTCGAATTTTGATTACAAAAACCGTTGCATCTATAATTATTCTGACTTGTACTTGATAATGTAAAGTATTTTCACATTCTCCAACAAAAAAGAAAAACAACGTATTCAGTATTTATAATTAAAATATTCCGCTTCAGTTAGTTTTGCACTGTTCGTGTTTAAACTTTGTATTTTAAAATATTATTCGTTCACAATTATTAAAACAAAACCCATTCCGCTGTTGTTGAATAATTTTATGTTGGCCTTAACAATAATTGCCTAATTTGTATTGTGAAAAAGCATTGACACTGCTTTAATTTACTTATTCAAAATAAAATTGTGGAGAAGTAAACACAGTTTAGTACAGAACACTTATAATGCTATAGCATGACCTCAGTCTATGTCCTCGCTCGCTGCTTCAAGTTTTAGTAATCCAAGTCTGTTTGTACAACAACGAGAGTGAATTAGTAACTGTTACTGAGAAGCTCGTTTAACATTTAGATCAGCTCACTGCTCACCCCCTACCGAGCTCGTTAGTAAGTACACTGAAGTGATAAGATGCGGTGTTTCCAGATTAACTGGTTGTTTGACTTTGTAACAAATTGTGATAGTTTGAGATTATTATATCCTTGATGGATTACCAGATAGATTGTTAGAATTTCTTACATAGCTTTTCAGTAGGCAGGCACAATACACTTAAATACGTAATAATTATGATGAACCAAAACATAAAAGAAAAAAGAGGTCCTTTTTAAAAACTTTTGTTGAAACTTAACTTAGGTTAGTGCTATCCTCATTTAAATCTTACGTTGCCAACTAAAAGCTAATCTTCATAGACCATTCCGGTGTCGTCTGAAGTGAGGCTACACTGAGACTAAGACAGAGATAAGTGACAACCTTATTCAGTTACTCAGGAATAGGAATCGCCAATTCGCCCGCCCTAGCATGCCAGATAAGTACGAGAATTTGACCCGAGTCCAAGTTACTGCAAAATGTTTCATATTCAAGTTAGTTTTCCAAAGAACGTCTGCATATCACGTGATGTTCCTAAAATAATTAAAATAAATAATAAATAAAATAAGTTTATTGACACGAAATACCTTTGCATACATTACTAGACAAATACATTTTACATGTAGATAGGTTTAAAAAAAGGCTGCACAAATAATGAAAAACCCTGCCTCCTAAACTAGGGGAACCCTGTGCCTTAGGAGTCAGTGTTCTACTGTAACTTCGTGTACTAAAGACACCTTAATAAAATAAGTGTGTTAATAAACCTATACTCAAACATTTAAGCTACAATGATTCAGATCTTAAAATTAGAATTTTGTATAATTGTAATGTGTGTATATGTGTCAGGGGGGATTTAATTAATTGCATTAGTATTAGTTTTACAATTTTGATGACCAAAACCCTTAATAAAATATACCTACGAGTATTATATTTATTCTCTGGTATACGCTTCATGAGTTGTTAATAAGGCTTTTGCAACATGAAATATATAAACCTTATTTTTAATCAGACTGAGCAACTTCATGGAGGAATGTTCGTGTTCACGAATATATTTCCCAATAAAAGGGACTCGTTTGTTAAATCTTCCACATTCTGTATAGTGGAGCTTAACATCATTACGTTAATGAAGTGGTTTTATTCGTAAGCACAAATTGTAACGGTGTAAAAAAAAAAGAATAAAAAAAAAGATTTTATTTGTGAATGTGGGAATGTAAATATAAAGTAAGTGAAAAAGTGTCTTCAAGCTCTCGGCTTTCAGCATTGAACTATTGGTTCAAGGACCTCTTGTTTTAAAAACCTATGGGAGGTTTATTTGAAATAAAACCAAAAAGTTTAACATGCGAATATAAACATTATATTGTTAATGTTACAACAAAGTTTAAAAAAAAAAGATTGAGTGGAATCCAGCATCTTAAAACTAGACTGTCCAAGTAGGAACGAGGCAACGGGCCTATGGAATACGTCGCGCACTGACTCTAACTTCTGGCCAGATAACATAGGAAAAATTGACTTACGGTACCGTGGTCACACACACACTCCGTCACATATTGCTACCGAAGCAATAATTGGTTCCCCACGAAGATGGTAAACCAGGCGTTCACCTGGGCACTGCTTGACAGTGTCCGTCGAAGCCTGGACTCGCTGAGGATACTGGAAGACCCCTCCAACACACCTAGCAAAGGTGTGCGGAAGCTGGCACGGGTTGCTGGCGGCGGAGACGGATGGCGAACACGGTGAGCAGTCCTTGAAATCGTCTACCACGCATGGCTGGTGGCAGGCACTAGCGCTGGTACAAAGTCCCACGGATGTGGCACTTCCCCATAAAGCTGGTCAGATGAAACGATGAACCGATGATGGTCAAAGGCTCTTCAGGTTGCCCTTGAAGTGATGGCGGCGTTAATGTCCTCTTGGAGTCGCCCGTTGCTTAGAAATGACAACGGACACAGCCTCGCCGTTAAGGCTGTCCTACGAGAAAGTCACTATTACGCAGATAGCTTTACGGATTCACACTCACGCATAACTTTAATGTTAATACATTGCTTCTAAGTTAAATAAAAAAACCGTGGACCGAAGTCCGACGCAAAGAAAAACAAAACACGCGCGCACGTGGCGCTGACCACGTTAGAGTTCACATGTGTCTTTGCTTAAATGTCAAAATTGTGAGCCTGAGCGAACGCGGGCGTACATTCCCGCTGTCGAAAACAGACTGTCATGCCATTCAGAATCGACCGCTTCGATACATCAATAATTCGTTCTATGCAGAATGTTGACATGGAGAATATATTAACTATTTTTAATATCTGTAGATTTAAAACAGTATTGATTAATCAATAGATTACCACATCCCACACAAGAACATAATTTATTCGTTCGCGTTTATGTAGTTTTTGCAAAAAGAACGTATATTCAAGTGTCACCAAATAATCACTAAGTGTGACGTGTACGAATTGACAGCCGCATGAAACGAAACGCAAATTGTATTTTATAATTAAGGTTATGAAAAAAACTAAAGTTGTAATAAATCTAAAAACTATTATTATATTTGAAAAGATCGTGCAATGACGATTCCAAAAAGTAGTAATATGTATCCAATCCGTGCAATAGTTATCGAGTATTTCGCATACCAATATTGCCGGTATTGTTAAATTGTTTTTACATTATTATGAGATAAATACAGGGTCTTATTTCAAAGTACTCGCTGTTTAAGGTTACTTAGTACCTAAATATCTTATACACAATGAATGCTAATCATTCCCTATCGTAATTCATGTTCCTGGCTTTCATTGTAAAACTAACCCTAAATGTCAATTGTAATTTATGTTAATTGGGTTGTTGTGAGATAAGTAGCAGGCTATGTAATATCTCTGCTACAATACCCCCCTTCGCGGAAAAAGGCTAACCCTGTTAGCCGACACAGCCGGTCTAACCAGAGAAAAGCATTGCAATACATGTTAATTTTGCTTAAAACTACTGTTCAACGCTGTATCCTGTTAAGATGCAGTTGAATCAGGCATGCTAGACTAAGTAAATACTAGGCTACATTTCTATGAAAATATAAGATTAGGTAACTAAACTATCGGCTTATGATGTATTGCCTTAAGAACTATCTTATATGAAATATTAATACCTAATAGAGTAACTGGGCTACTTACAATATAATTTTGTTAGTATCTCCTACTATCTAAAAATCCTATTATCTAAACAATAAATTATTGTTTTCAAAACATAGTAACCACAGTGCTGACCTAGGAACAGTACTGGGAAACATATTAAATATGTCACTGAAATGACAGGCAATGCTGCTAATGAATATGAGTCGTCACCCAATTCAAAGCGAGCAATGTGAAAATGAGTTTGTGAGTCAATGTTCTAACTCAATACTCCAAAAAAACTTGTTTTCAATTGTTTTGAAAAAAGTAATGAACTGATTTTGAAAAAATAAACCGGATCAGGGCTATCAAAGGCCACTGATACAGGAACAATTCAGTTCAAAGAAAAAAATAGTTTTTTCTGAAATGAAAAAAAAAACTTTTTTTCAATTGTTTTGAAAAAAGTACTGAACTGATTTTGAAAAAATAGTGTTGATCAGGGCTATCTAGAGCCACTGATACAAGAACAATTCAGTCCAGTCAAGTGAAAAAATATAGTTTCTTCCGAAATGGAAAAAAACTTTTTTTCAATTGTTTTGAAAAAAGTACTGGACTGATTTCGAAAAAATAAACGGGGTCAGGGCCCACAAGGGCCACTGATACTGAAGCAATTCAGTTCAGTAAATAAAATTGTTTTTATCAAAAGGAAAAAATAATGTGCAAGTGCACATTTTCTAACCTACTGAAATCTAAGCATAAAAACAACAACACCATTCACTTATATTGGCACTTTTATGAATGTCATCAACTGAATGTGGTGCATTGCCCCTCTAGGTATGCAGTGCACCGTCAGAGATGATTTCACGGCCTCTGGCGGGAAAATATGGTGTGTATCCAGTTGCTAGATTTATAGTAGTGTTCATAAATATCTGAATTTGAGGAAGGAACCTAGACCAATTTGACTGATCCTTCTCTACTAAAATTGCTAAACAAGTTTGAACAGTTAAATTGTAACTTTAACGCAATGCAGTCACTAATCCGCAAGAAAAAAATCCACTGTGCTTGAGTCTCCGGTAAACTCTAAATTCCACGACTTGAAATTGTCGTCACGTACTATATAGGTTACGACATTCGAGTGGTGTGGTGGTACCGATTGACTAAGTGATGGTCGAAAATTATGTTTCGAGTCATGGGATGTGACTGACATTGGTGGCTGTAATGCTACTTTACGTCTATGCGTTACATTATGCGAGACATCCTCATCATCTGATGCGTCATGCATGTGTTCCGCATCTTCTGTATCTTGGAACTTTTCTAATGGATCTGCCATTGTGATAACAAAACTCAAAAACAATGATTAGTAAATAAACAGTGCTTAACAATCAACTATAGTGTCTATTTATTGCAGTTATTCTTGCAAGTACATAAATATTGTTATAATTTTATGTTTGCAATTGCGATTAACTTGACACTAGCAAGGAATGTTGCTTTACCAATAATTATACTGACAAAAATGCAAACATGAATTCACTGTTTATATACCTCTCTTAATGGTATGTGTAACTAGACATACCATGTAAAATACATTGGAGAATGTCAAAAATTAAATGTATAACTGAAATAACTATTGAAAGAATTATTTCAAATAAATCCCATAGATTATAAGTATAATAAAATGTTCGGGCGCCATTGTAACGGTGTAAAAAAAAAGAATAAAAAAAAAAGATTTTATTTGTGAATGTGGGAATGTAAATATAAAGTAAGTGAAAAAGTGTCTTCAAGCTCTCGGCTTTCAGCATTGAACTATTGGTTCAAGGACCTCTTGTTTTAAAAACCTATGGGAGGTTTATTTGAAATAAAACCAAAAAGTTTAACATGCGAATATAAACATTATATTGTTAATGTTACAACAAAGTTTAAAAAAAAAAGATTGAGTGGAATCCAGCATCTTAAAACTAGACTGTCCAAGTAGGAACGAGGCAACGGGCCTATGGAATACGTCGCGCACTGACTCTAACTTCTGGCCAGATAACATAGGAAAAATTGACTTACGGTACCGTGGTCACACACACACTCCGTCACATATTGCTACCGAAGCAATAATTGGTTCCCCACGAAGATGGTAAACCAGGCGTTCACCTGGGCACTGCTTGACAGTGTCCGTCGAAGCCTGGACTCGCTGAGGATACTGGAAGACCCCTCCAACACACCTAGCAAAGGTGTGCGGAAGCTGGCACGGGTTGCTGGCGGCGGAGACGGATGGCGAACACGGTGAGCAGTCCTTGAAATCGTCTACCACGCATGGCTGGTGGCAGGCACTAGCGCTGGTACAAAGTCCCACGGATGTGGCACTTCCCCATAAAGCTGGTCAGATGAAACGATGAACCGATGATGGTCAAAGGCTCTTCAGGTTGCCCTTGAAGTGATGGCGGCGTTAATGTCCTCTTGGAGTCGCCCGTTGCTTAGAAATGACAACGGACACAGCCTCGCCGTTAAGGCTGTCCTACGAGAAAGTCACTATTACGCAGATAGCTTTACGGATTCACACTCACGCATAACTTTAATGTTAATACATTGCTTCTAAGTTAAATAAAAAAACCGTGGACCGAAGTCCGACGCAAAGAAAAACAAAACACGCGCGCACGTGGCGCTGACCACGTTAGAGTTCACATGTGTCTTTGCTTAAATGTCAAAATTGTGAGCCTGAGCGAACGCGGGCGTACATTCCCGCTGTCGAAAACAGACTGTCATGCCATTCAAAATCGACCGCTTCGATACATCAATAATTCGTTCTATGCAGAATGTTGACATGGAGAATATATTAACTATTTTTAATATCTGTAGATTTAAAACAGTATTGATTAATCAATAGATTACCACATCCCACACAAGAACATAATTTATTCGTTCGCGTTTATGTAGTTTTTGCAAAAAGAACGTATATTCAAGTGTCACCAAATAATCACTAAGTGTGACGTGTACGAATTGACAGCCGCATGAAACGAAACGCAAATTGTATTTTATAATTAAGGTTATGAAAAAAACTAAAGTTGTAATAAATCTAAAAACTATTATTATATTTGAAAAGATCGTGCAATGACGATTCCAAAAAGTAGTAATATGTATCCAATCCGTGCAATAGTTATCGAGTATTTCGCATACCAATATTGCCGGTATTGTTAAATCTGGGGGCACGGCAGTGCCCCAGCCAAGTCTCGAGCAAAACGGGCACGGCCGTACCATCTTTTCTCGATGCGATTCGCGGCTGTTTCGCCCCCCCTATATCTTCGACGTGGACAAAGCTAGGAGTTTAGGTTTTCGGTGAATAATAGTAGGCATTAGAACAAGCTTAAGTTCGAAATTACATGCCAATTGAATTAATAGTTTAGGAGTTACGGTCGATCAAAGTTACACCATTTTGTCACTCACTCACTGACTCACTGACTCACTGACTCACTGACCGATCATCAAAAATCTAAGGTACTTCTAGCAGACTTAGAAACTTCAAATTTTGCACCAAGATAGGTCATTAGCCACATATAAAGGAAAAATTATAAAAACATTAAAAAATAATATACCATAGAAAACAATTTTATATTTGCGGTTTGGCAAGAACATTATGTATGGATTTTGACTGCATTGTTAACTTTGTTCGTTGTTTAAGTATTCAATTGGATGAATAAATACATGGAATAGAAAAGAATAATAAAAATGTAATACATAGACTATAATTAATTGATACATAAAGTTCATAATTCATTAAATTAATAAAGCTAAAACTCCATTGTATTGCGATAAATTTCGATTGTATGCGCGCTCGATAGATGGCGTTGTACCTGTCTGAATCGCGCTATGGTTTCGTTACCGAGCGCAGTATAAGTAGTACTTTAAAATAATTCGATAATTTTCATTTGATAGCGCCACCTACCTATGAAAAACCATTTCGAAACTAAAAAAATATTGTAGCTATATTCGGAGAACTTAAGTTAGCCGGATTAGATAGTAGATTTATTATTGTTACTGAAACAGTTATTTAGGCGAATAGTTTATTAATATAACATAGACATAGGTAGTTACAATATCTAGTTGTTTACGTGTTATTTAGTTTAGTTATATTTATTTTGTAAGTTAGTAGATTTATGTTTATTTAGCTCGTTGAAAAGAAACAAAAGAGATAGAGAATGGGTTCTAAGCAAAGCAGTAGCTGAAGTCCAAGAAATTATGAGGTCACCTAAAAAAAAAGAAAGAAATACACTTACAAAAAATAAATGAGATCCCACCAAAAACATTAAAATAATGTAAAAAAATGCCAAGTCTCTCGATGCAGTCTTTCCATCGTAAAAAGTTTTGAGATCTCATAGAAGCCAAGTCCTATTCAAATTATTTTGTAGTTATAAATCAACATTTAGTAATTGTATCAATAGTTTTCTTTATATTATAATTATAGTGACTTGGCAATGAGCACCCTGTCCAGTCCAATGAGCAGTCCTGCGCAGTTTACTAGTCTTGGATGAGACTGACTGCCGTTGCCGAAATTCGGTTGGGACGACACGGATAAACCAAAAGAAAATTAATTTTGTGATATTAATGTTTACGCATGCGGTGTGTGACTTTCAACTCCAAATATGCCGTTTTGTTTCTTCTTGTGCTCATTGCCAAGTCACTATAATTATAATATAAAGAAAACTATTGATACAATTACTAAATGTTGATTTATAACTACAAAATAATTTGAATAGGACTTGGCTTCTATGAGATCTCAAAACTTTTTACGATGGAAAGACTGCATCGAGAGACTTGGCATTTTTTTACATTATTTTAATGTTTTTGGTGGGATTGTTTTTACATTATTATGAGATAAATACAGGGTCTTATTTCAAAGTACTCGCTGTTTAAGGTTACTTAGTACCTAAATATCTTATACACAATGAATGCTAATCATTCCCTATCGTAATTCATGTTCCTGGCTTTCATTGTAAAACTAACCCTAAATGTCAATTGTAATTTATGTTAATTGGGTTGTTGTGAGATAAGTAGCAGGCTATGTAATATCTCTGCTACAAAATTAATTAGTTTAACGATGTATTATTGATAAATCAAATAGAGTGTTAATGATACATGTGTATTTATTTTAATCCTTTGTAAAACAAATCAAAATAAACCTTAGTGTATGAATCACCTGGTGGTGAAAATATTAATAATTATAGATAAATATATAGTCTGGCATAAGTCAAGGTCAAACAGTACACGTCATAATATCAAGTTTTGACCGTAAATCAGAACTGTCCTCAAAGTCACCAAGTTGTGTTCCTAGGTACAACATTTTACAAGATAAAGAGCAATGTCAAGGTGAGTGTTGACAGTTATTCTCCCGGAGGTCGATAATTAAAACCCGGAGTTCGCTGACATCCGACCCTGATTTATTGGCTTGCTACGGGTAGTATTCATAGAATAAATTTATTCTACACCGATTACCTTTTGTAATTTACTTATTGCAATCATTTAAGCCTTTGTCAAAAAGACAGGGAAAGGTTTCCGTTTCTTCCTTTCTCATCCGACACAAGTACCTCCCGAAACATCCGTGCCCGGAGAGGACCTGCGTCAGGCGGAAGGTCAAGACGCCGTGTCGCCTTTTCAGCCACTCCTCAAAGAGGGGTCTTACTGCCGCAATTGCGGCGTGTCCGTGGTGAGTGATTTAGCGTAATTCGTCCAGAAAGTAAGTTGCTTCAGGAGTTGATTTTCCGCAAAAAAAAATCGTTTAGTTCGTCTAGTAGACTAAGTAGTTTTTAGGCTGATTGACAAGTAATTTTACAAAATAGAATACAGTCTATTTATTGTAAACCATGAGCATACATCAATAATATGTTTAAGGTCTGTGACCCACATTCATTTTCTCCGTATTTGTACGCCTCATAGAGTAGGCCCTTATTTGAACAAATGTTCATTAGCTCACATTGTTATTTAGGGTCTTTGTAATCCACATGCAGGTCTGTTTGTTTAGGTTGAGGTTGACGTCGTCGTCTAAAATAGGACTAATGTTTAAATGTATATAATTATATATATACATGAGGAGCTCGTGGCTAAATAATTACAGCCGCACAGGCCGATCTTCCTGGGTAAGCCACGCTTGCCGAGGTTGGTCTGTGGATTGGTGACCATCTGTCATAGCGTGATTCATCCGTGCCTCGGAAAGCACGTAAAGCCGTTGGTCTCGGCTGTCATTTGTAGATCTTTGACAGTAGTTACTGTCAAAGATCTAAAGTCTGACAACCAGTCTTACCATAAGGTATCGTAATACCCAGTAACTGGGTTGTGGAAGTCCGATAGGCAGTCGCTCCATGTAAAATACTGATATCCAGCTGCATCCGGTTTGACTGGAAGCCGACCCCAACATAGTTGGGAAAAGGCTAGGCAGATGATGTTTATATGTATATAATTATCAATGAACAAATACTTTGTTTTATTTATACGGAGGTGTAATTTAAACTCATAAATATTAATTCCACAAAACAGCACAAGAAACAACTCTATTCATTATAACTTATAATATTTTTATATGAATAAATTAAACCTTTCAGACATACTGAATCGTTATTACTAATATTTCATACCAATTAAACATAATTACGACTACGAATTTAAATCTTTGCAAAGGACAAAATTAGCTCAAGTGTTAATTATGTCGGGCACGCCGCAATCGCGGCAGTAAGACCCCTCATTGAGGAGTGGCTGGATAGGCGTCACGGCGTCCTTACCTACCACATGACGCAGGTCCTCACCGGACACGGAAGTATCGGGAGGTACCTGTGTCTGATAAGGAGGGAAGAAACGCCTGGGTGTCACCACTGCGAGGATCGTCCGGAGGACACGGTGGAGCATACGGTGCAGGACTGCCCAGCTTCGGCGGAGCACCGCCGTGTCCTCACGACGGCGATAGGCGGAGACCTCTCGCGCCCGGCATTGGTCGAGGCCATGCTGCGGGGCGAGACAATTCTATGTTATCATTTAACTTCGTGGGACTTATGAATTACCACGACCCCGGAACGTAAAGGGCTATTGAAGGACACCGTGGATTTTAGTCAGTACGAGTCTGACAGTCCCTCCCGCCCTGCCCTGGGTGGGAGGACTCATTTGATGATTTTACCACGATAAAAAAAAATGACCGTACTGCTCAGTCCCCTCTTGTACAATGTTTTTGCTGTTTGTCTAGTTATCTGAGATACCTTTGGGAGACTGAGCACGCAAGGTTAGCTCGCACCACAATGTTAATAATTCCACAGTATTTGATATCCACAAGGGTAACCGAGATCAAGATAACTACTGTAAACGTTACAGAATGTTTATAATTATAAGTATAATTATAATGTTCCAAGTGGGAATTAGAAACGATCTAACCTTTGATAGGGAGAGAAGTAATGATGACGTGAGACATTTTAACTCATCATCATCATCACATCAGCCCGGGATCACCCACTGCTGGGTATAGGCCTCCCTCTTTTTATGCCATATCTCTCATATTTAGACACTAGAAAATACTAACAGCATTGCTATCTAAATAATTGTTTGTACCAAAACTAGCACTTTGCCCGCGACTTCGTCCGCGTGGGTTACGTACTTTCCTAATTCCCCCTTTTCACCCCCTTAAAGGTTAAATTTCCAAAAACCCCTTCTTAGTGCTCCTCTACATTATAATAGGACGCCGTGTGCAAAATTTCACATTCCTAGCCCCAGTAGTTTCGGCTGTACGTTGATATGTCAGTCAGTCAGTTCTCCTTTTATATATATAGATTTTAACTATTTTCACAAAAACTAGTCAAGTCAAGGATATCCTTCTCTTGCTCGGTCCTAGTAATACTAGAGTTACTTCATGTATGATTTTAGTTGTTCAATAATCAAACTAATGGTCCCATGAATAATGAAACCATTCGATGTTCGTGTGATTTCGGTTTAATTGGCTAAATCCATGTAATGAGCTTCACAGCCGCGCGCCTCGCTTACATTGGCGACACATGCAGCGGATATTACAACTCTCTACAGACATTAATATATAAGTACGTACAACAGCAATAACGCTCTGTTATTGAATTAATTTAGACATCGCTGCCGAATGTTCGAATTAATTTAGTTTAGAGTTGGTATCGTGGTTGGAACACGTTGCATATAATTATCATATTATTCGTTGTTATCATCTTACAACTAATCAGTGATTAAGCAAACTTTAGCTGACTTCTTTATGCTCTTTGATACCCTTATTTCGATAAGACAGTTCAAAAAGTGCGAAGAGGTCGATATAAAGGGAATTAAGTATTGATACGTGATTGGGAACAGTGAGTGCTTACAGACGATTTGGGAGTAAAACTGCCATTAAAAAAGATTTGGGTGCGAGTGTATTTTTAGCCCAATCGAATATTCACCAGGTGCCTCTTCCTTTAAAATCCAAACCTAACATGAATTTTGGCTTTTCAGTTTTGTAAACGGCTCTCGTGTGTTTGGATTTTATTCAAACATCACACTATCATCTGTATATTACGTTACAAAACTCTGCTTTCATCCATATTCATATAAAAAATAAGTTAAAAATAACTAAAACACGACTACGAAAAAATCGCGCACTGAAAAGTATAAAACAAGAACAATATTCATTTGACCGATGTTATCTCCAATTATGAACTTTAAATATTTATCTTTTATTACATGGACAACTTATAATATTATACTTTTTTATATATCTTCCGTGTTACAGAAGTTTTTAGTAATAGCCTTGGTGGTGTGCCAGACTGCGTGAATTCTTTTCAATTTTAATGAGTTTTATTAGTATTGAAAATAAAAATAAAACCCTATTATCCGAAAAAAAAAACCTAATAAAATACTACAACGCTTATAAATGTATTCCGAAGGGATTTCCACATGTTGAGGTATACGTGCGGTAACATATGCGACCATTGTGGTCGGGTTAAATATCAAGCGGACACGATACGAACGATATTTTATTGGGAATCTCTACGGGTGAGAGGTAAGAGGAATGAAGATTCCCGTTAGAAGCTCAACACACATCACACCTTTCCACACATATGTACAGCATCCCATTGTGTATCAAAGTTCACATAAAGCCCTGAATCCGAAATATCTACTGAAGTAAATATTGTATCTCTATTGAAGTGTAAACATCTCGCACTTAATCCTCTAGAGATACCTTCAGATGGAATAGAATGGATCACTTTATATCTCTAGAGATGCTGCGCGTTGTGAACATTGAATATATATCTAGTAGTATCTAGTAAACTGATTGCTACACAACTGAAAACTTATTTACTTTCTGTAAAGCGAGGCTAATGTCACTCCAAGTTGAAACTTTTGGTGAACGAGTAGTAAGGTCTGATCAAATTTGTTTGTTTTTTTATGCTAAAGTTCTGACAATGAACTTTTCTCAATTAATGATTCTGAAAGACATACTCTGAGTTTCAGTATATCTGCACCAATCGGTGAACTTGTTTTTATTTTTGTAACAAAAAGATTTTGAATTAGGTATTGTTTATTTTAATGTTTTGTCAACGTAAAATACATAGCTATCAGCTTTTTCATGGAATCAAACATGTTATATTTAGTTAAAGTTTGTTATTGAATTGGGAAGTTAGGCAGGTAAAAGGATCGCTACCGATTAGTAAACTTCCCAACGTTGTAAAAACATTATATCAGACACTCTAGCAGAGTCTTCACTTTTTGTGACGTAAATGAAAGAAATAGTTCATCGTTCATCCACTAGAGGCGCTTTTTGATTTTCCATACAATAAACGCCGTAAAAACTTCAAGTACGCCGTACAGTAAAATACAGAAAACTTGTAATAAGGCACGTGGTCTGAAAATTACTATTCGCGCGATCGATTACTATTCGATCGCTATTATTTTACTACAATATAGTTTTTATTTTTTTATTTAAGTAGTTTTTATGGTGCAAAAGCGACTTCTATTAACTAGCATTCTTCTTTTTCTTCGTGTCGCTGGCACGACGGTACTAATATTTTATTAGCCCAAAACTCCGCCATTTTCACCGCGTTGTCGGTAGCAGCGAAGAGATCTATTCTATTTGGCTGCATGTTTTTGGGCTAAGAGGGCAAGATAGGGGCATTAATATCCACAAAGTTACTTCACAAAATTACTTAGTCAACGACGAATCAAAAAAAATTATTAATCAGCAAAATGGACAAAAATAGGCCAAATCAAGGCCAAAATAGGGCTAACCTAACCAAACAGAACCTCAGGGTGCTCTCAAAACTAAAGAATTGCAGTTGTAATATTCACGGCATAGTTTGCGGCTCGGTTAATTATTTCCCGATCTTTATCTCCTTTGTTTTCCTTGATATCTGATCTAAGTTTCGTAAACTCCTACGAGTATAAGCCACTACATCAGATAATAATAGATCTTCTTTTCTTTATCACAACAGTAATTTACTTGAATAAAAACCTGTGGAGTTCCTTGTTTTATAGTTCTTGTGTACAGTTGAAAATAAAAGAAATAATAGCAACAATTCTTTGTTTTTCTTTTCTTTGTCAAAGTTGAAGATAAAGTTGGTGGAGCGGCATTGAAATTAATAATATTATTTGGACCGAAAGATATATGAAATAAACATGAACCTACTTAAGAACTCTACATAGTACAAAGTCATAGTCATTCATAAGGTAATTTGTTGACATTTTTATTGAAAGTAATTGATTTCATCTGTTGAAAGGAGACAATTTTTTTTGTTTGGGGAATAGGCCCACCACAGATTGTGGCGTATAGCAATGAAATGCACGTTGGTTTATTCCTTATAATCTCTAGATTACAGTGGTAATATGAGCAAAACTTTATGTAACCGGAATACTGTGAATTACTACAGTCAAAACATGACTCTCGTTATAGGTAACCTAAAATCTCACAAGAGCTATTGTCTAATGAGTGGATAGGTCTCCTTGGTATTATAAGTCAAAATAGTGCACTTTTCAATAATATATAGGTAGTAAAGTATAAAACAAAGTCACGTCTGTACTACGAGATAGATTTTGATGTGATTTACACGATTTGATAAACTTATTCATGAAAATGGATTAGATGTAAGTATTCATTTCGAAATAGCGCGGCTTTTGCCGGCCAATACTGTAGATTTACAATAAGAAGGTGATGTGTTATAAGCTGGTTGTGTAAGGAGAAAAAAAAACACATTATAGGTACGTCACAAGAGGTATTTATTACTCAGCTAGCTCTCAGCCAACAAGCCATACAGACTTGTTCTAAAAGTTCCACCTGAAAAAATAGATCATTAGTATTGCAAATAAAGTCTATCTTAATATATTTTGTTAATAGAAATCTTTATTGCAGTGTTGTGCTAATGTAGTGTTTAAGTGTGTTTGTTTTTTCTTTACTATTTTAGTGACAGACCAGATCCATACTTGGGCAAAGGCATGGTAGGAGTTAGTTAAAAAAATGCAGAAAGTTCAGATAGGTAACCAAATATAATCAAAATCAAAAGTTTTTATTTCACATAGGCCCATGAGGGCACTTATAAAACGTCGACAGCAGGTGCACGGTTCGGGTTGGTCGATTCCATGGAGAAGAACCAGCAAGAAAATCCATGGTTACTCTTTTAAAATATGGTATAGTTTTACAAACAGATTGTTACAATTTTTCGCTTAGATATGTGAGAAAAACGTAGGCCTGGTAACAAGGGGGAAGTCCTAACTAAAATTAGTGCTACAATATATATATATATATATATACACACGACTTACAATGTTCTCACATTCACAAACAAAGAGTAAGAAAGAATCTACACAAAAAAGAAAGCTATAAAAGCTGGGTTAATTCTATAATGTCTTACAAACTGTAACAAATCTGATCTTCTGATGAATCTTTTAGGAGATGTAACCCTTTCACTGATAGATGGAATTTCAATTAATAACCGTTCAAATTGATAGTGAGTAAAGCCTAACCAATATTTGCATAATGTTGCATTATGTTGAATGATGTTTTCAATATCGTAATTTCGAATTGCACTACTTTTAAGTAGTGAACATAAGTCGTCCATTTGGGATGCAGTGAAATCTGAAAAGTTACTGATTGTGTATAAATTATTCCAATCATTATGAGATTCATTCAAATGGTATTCACAAATACGAGCACAACGGGGCACATAAAATGAGTGATCAATCAGTAATCTTTCCTTTAACAGCATAGGTACTAAGAACCTAGATGTATTTTCACATAACCTAAATATACAGTGGCGGGAAGTAGAAGCAGCACGCTTGTAATTAGACAGTTATTTTTGGTACTCCTCTGTATATAGCAGGTGTAGTAACAGCCGTAGGCATAGGAGGTGGTTGTGGGGTGTTACTGCTGTTTTCAATATCCAATGGCTGTATTTCCATATCCCTGATTTCATCCTGTTGCCTGTTTCTACGCACAGCTCGGGAAGCTCTCAGCCAACAAGCCATACAGACTTGTTCTAAACGTTCCACCTGAAAAAATAGATCATTAGTATTGCAAATAAAGTCTATCTTAATATATTTTGTTAATAGAAATCTTTATTGCAGTGTTGTGCTAATGTAGTGTTTAAGTGTGTTTGTTTTTTCTTTACTATTTTAGTGACAGACCAGATCCATACTTGGGCAAAGGCATGGTAGGAGTTAGTTAAAAAAATGCAGAAAGTTCAGATAGGTAACCAAATATAATAAATAGGTATTTGAAATGAAATATTATATAAGTACATATTTAACTATATTATATTAGGTATTTTAAAATTACAATTTTAATATTACCTGGTGCAACGGTATCCACTGTAAAATAATATTCCTTTCTGCAGTGTCAACATGAACAGCATGTGTTTGGTGTGCTCTTAAAATTGAAGAACCACATGAGATGCAAATATTCCTATGTCCGAATCTTCTCACTGAATGGCCAGTTTGAATACATTCTTGCAATATCATGAAGCAGTTTTCACAAACGGCATCTAGTGGGTGTAACTGAAAAACAAAGGTAAGCAAGTTACATTGGTGAAAGAGGTGGATGTGGGGTCAGACTTGAACTCATAAATAGTATGGAGAGCTCAACGTGCGGCATTGGAATGTGTTCCTCCCAGAAATGGCTGGGTGGGTGACATAAACACTCACCTCGCGAGAAATCCACATGTATACACACAAGTTGGCGCACGTCTGCAGCTGCCTCGGACAGTAACTGTTGTCGCACATTCCGTTGAAACCGAACTGCACAATTGATACAACGGCTTTGTGGATTATGCACTGTATCTACAGATGCCATTATCATAAAATCTTTCGAATAAAAATATGAAAAGAACAGAAGAACTAAACTATTGCAGGAAATTGTCCAAAGAGTACCTACGTTTTAGGTTGTCTGTCTATTCTATTCTATTCTATTTTTGATATATGGCAACCAAGTCGATGTCAACTATTCTGCCAATAACAGTGAACTGGAAAAACAAGTGTGCATGAATATTATAACAAAAACAGTTAAAAATAAATAAAAAAAAGTAAAAATTTTGATTGATACAGTTGAACGCAATGTAGATCTTGTTGGGTTAGTAGAGGACTGAAACAAACAGAAAAGATATAGTAAATATATATTAAATAATTGTTAAAACATGAAATAAACAAGTACGACGATCACAACGTACATCATAATTTAATGTTATTGTGGCGGATGAACGTCATCAGCGCCACAAGTAACTTTGAGGAGGAATAAGTTAACAAGGAGGGGAAATTAATGGGGAGGGGGATTTTAAATTTAGGGAGACGGCTATATAGGTCTAAAGGTGGGACGTTGTTTGAACATTCAAAAAAGATGTGGTCCAGGGTACCTTCTTCCAAACCACACTCACAAAGGGAAGAGTCACGTGCATGGATTTTATGCATAAACACAGGAGAACAACAAAAACCCAATCTGATACGGCAAAGAGTGGAGATTATAGGCTTCGATACTTTTTTGAAGCTGTAGAACCAAGGTTTTGTTTTTATGTTTGGTTGAACAGCTTGATAAAATCTCCCCTTTTTCGCCCCAGAGATATCCCACTGTTCCTGCCAAGCAGTCTGAAGCCAAACTTTCGGAAGGCCCAGCAGGTCATAACCCTGGAGACGATTGTGGCTAAGATCAGCTGTTGCTGATGAGCAAGCGTCTTTTGCCAAAGCATCGACATACTCATTGCCCTTAATGCCACGGTGACTAGGTATCCAAACAAGCTGAACCTCTTTCTGACTGCCAGCACAAGAGAACAAAGAGTTTTTAATTTTAAGAACAAGAGAACTGTGCGATTTACTTTTAAAAGGATTTTGATCCAAGGCTTGCAGGCAACTAAAAGAGTCTGTAAATATTACGGCTTTTTCTATATTTTGATGTGACTCTATAAAAAGGCATGCTTCTAATAGAGCCACACACTCGCCAGTGAACACCGACGACTCCCCAGGACACTTGTATTGCAGGATTATTCTGGAGTTTTGGTAATAAACCGCGGCGCCTGTGTTGCTGTGATCATTAAATTTTGAAGCATCCGTAAAGAACCTCTGGAACCCTGCCCATCGTTCTCCCACCACCGCGTTGAAAGTCGAATTCGCTGCAGAAGACTTTTTGGAGATACCGATGTCGAAGCAGATTTTTGGACTAAAATGTAAGACATCATACGGGAAATTAAAAAGAGCTAGTCTGGAACTTTGTTCTACTGGACTATCTAAATTTTGGATTTGTCGAAATGCTTGTACTATAAGGGGAATTTCTTTATTTTTCCAGTAATTTGAGCTATTGCATAAGGCATTTAGTTCGTGCAATTTAGTTAAAAGGGGATGAGAGGATCTGGGAATTAGTCTAGCCAAGAAACGAGAGGCCAGATACTTCCGTCTTAGTGACAATGGCGGTTCAGCACATTCAACCTGCAACGCGTTGACGGGAGACGACTTCATGCACCCAGAGATGATTCGAAGGCATTTTGACTGAAGCCTATCTAACCCAGCCAAGGCACCCTTGTTACAAGGAACTAAATGGAACGAACCATAATCTAGTACACTACGGACTAAGGCGTTATAAACTAATTTCATGGTGTAAGGGTGGGCACCCCACCAGACACCCGCGAGAACTTTTAATATTGATATGACTCTTTCACATTTTTTAATTAGAAAATTTATATGATGTGTGCCTGTTAATTTACTATCTAGTAAGACGCCTAAAAATTTTGCTTGGTTTTGTAAAGGAATACCTTGACCCGAAATATCAACTGATATTTGCGGGATCAGTCTCTTGCGAGAGAAAATTACTGCCGAACTTTTCGGTGCTGATAACGTCAGGCCGTGGCTTAAAAGCCATTGGTTCAAAGAGTCCAGAGAGACACAGAGAGATGACGCCGCGTCTATGATGGAGGGATCTGTCACATATAAAGCGAGGTCGTCCGCGTATTGCAATATGTGGCAATTATTGTTAATACAGGAGCCAATATCTGAAGTATATAGGTTATAGAGGATTGGACTGAGAACGGAGCCCTGCGGAAGACCCTTCCATGTCTGCCTGCTATCAAATAGTTCACCCTGGACTCTCAGAACCAAGGAGCGAGACGTTAGGAGTCCACATATGCATTCGATCATCTTGACCGGTAGCCTCAGCTGGTGCAGTTTTTGCCTGAGTACGGGAAGGAGAACATTGTCATATGCGGAAGATATATCAAGAAAGGCGGCAACAACAGATTCGTTCTTAGAGAATGCTAAGCGTATATCTGCAATTAAAACGCCGACGCTGTCCATTGTGCCGAGCCCTTTCCTGAAACCAAATTGATAGTTCGGCAATAACTCTCTCGATTCGACTAGCCATTCGAGTCGGTTTTTAATGAGGTGTTCCATTAGTTTCGCCAAGACTGAAGACAGAGCAATTGGTCTAAGGCCATTCGGATCATCTACGTGTTTACCAGGTTTCAGCAAGGGAATTATGGTTTGCAACTTCCACTGTTCTGGAACCCAACCATGGATGTAACAAAAGTTAATAATCTCGAGAAAATATAATTTAGCCTTATCTCCAGAATGAATCATAAAAGAATATGGTACTCCGTCAGTTCCCGGGGCTGTATCCCGGACATGCCCGAGCACCACATTCAATTCTTTCAAAGTGAATGGCACATCTAGAGGATCATATGAGGCATTTTGAACAGGCATAATGGAACATTCAGAAGGAAGAGGAACATATGGTGGAGCAATTTTATCAAAAAAAAGTTCAGCTGTTTCCCTAGTAATGGGGGAAGAGACCGATGGAGAGCACCCACGTCTGTACCGATTAATGCTTTTCCAAACTTTCGAGATTGGGGTAGCAGGAGATAATGATGTACAGAACGTAACCCAACCAGAGCGTTTCTTCTTGCGAAGGAGACGTTTGGTTTTGGCGTTAATCCTCAAATATGAGAGTAGGTTTTCGGTACTCATGTCTACATTATAACACCGCTCGGCCTCTTTTCTTTCCCTGATAGCTGCAGTGCACTCTGAATCCCACCATGGGGGGGAGGGTATTTTATTACGGGCACTGTTTTTAAGGGGAAAGCAGGCATCTGCACTGGAGGTGATGGCTGTAACAAGTCCCTCGTAACAGATCTTGGCATGGGAGTGACCAGATGTATCTGTAAAAGTTGAATTTAAGTTTGGAAGTGACTCAATCTTATCCTCCAATAATGAAACATATTTTGGCCAATCTGGCTTAGACAAGTTATATTTCAGGAGTGGAGGGCAAGTTTTCTCTAAAAATGTTCTATTTAGCAAAGATATGACAATAGGGTAATGGTCACTCCCATGCGACAGGGACGTACATTCCCAAATGGTTGATGCTGCTAGCTCAGCCGAACAAAATGTTAAATCAACACAGCTTTTTTGTTGGCCAGGAGAAGATCTGCGTGTAGGGCAACCACTGTTGAGAATGCATAGGTCCAGATCATCCAAGATCTCGACCAAAGCTATACCATAGGCATCACAGCGTTCAGACCCCCATCTGAAATGGTGGCAGTTGAAATCACCCATGACCAAAATAGGTCCATGAACATTGGAAAGAATGTTTCTTAGGGTGTCCAGAAAATCATGCTGAGGGTGGGCAATGTAAACCGAAAACACTGTGATGCCTTCCATCCTTCCTGCCACTATACTCATGTTACCTGTGAGCGAAGGTAAAGGGTAGGGTAAAAGGGGGACCCGATTGTTAACTAGGAGAGCCGATCCTCCATAGCCATCAGATCTGTCACATCTGAGAATGTTGAAACGGGGCATACGAAAGCTGAGACTTGGGGTCAGCCAGGTCTCAGCTATGGAACAAGCCAGTGGCTTGTATTTATTTAATAGAAATATGAGGTCGTGCTTTTTATGCCACACGCTCCTCACATTCCATTGAAGGAATACTTGGCAAGACGCCATTTTTGATACTTGCAAGTAGTGAAATAATGTGGTCGGCAACGTTGGACGGTAACTGATTATTTGAAGTGGAAGAAGAAATAATAATAGGGATAAGTTTAATAAGAAGTTCAATAATAGAAGAAGAATTATTGCTGGTAGATATATTATTCTGGTTAAGAGAACAGCCATTAGGCTGTGTGGGTTGGGGAGAACTAATAATTTTCTGATGAGCAGCTCTATCATAAGATGGGGAAAGGGGGGCATGTGTCCTAGGTTTGAGTTGAACGGTCTTGCGGTATGACTGAGAAACTGGGGTTTTAACAATATTGGCATAATTACGGGAAACTATAGGTATAGTCTTAGTAGCCTCAGCATAAGGGATGTTTTTCTCAGCCATGACAGTTTTAATTGCCCTCTGCCTGCCATACTCAGGGCATGACCTGCTATTGGCAAAGTGATTTCCCGAGCACAGCACACAGAAGGCCTCACCCTCAGAAATGCTGCAACCATCACCTGGGTGATCGTGGCCACACTTACTGCAGCGAGGTTTAGACCGACATACATTAGCCACATGGCCAAATCTACAACACTTGCGGCATTGGATTGTCGGGTATATGTACTGCTCAACAGGGAGAGAAGTGTAGCAGCAGTAAATCCTTTTTGGTAAGACTTGTCCATCAAAGGTCAGAACACAAGTCTCAGTGGGTTTCCACTCATTAATGCCATCCTTTACTGTATTTCTATTTATGCGGCGGACTTTCAAAATTTGCCCACAGCCTGGGGGCACAGAGAGATAAACTAAGGCTTCTTCTTCAGTCAAGTCTGTTGGAACACCTGTAACAACACCCATCCTAGTAATGCTGAAAGTAGGTATTGATGCAGTATAACTGGATTTTGACAACAGACTGTTTGTCAGAAAAGAGTTGGCATCCTGAGGGGAAGCAAACTCCACTGAAACTCGGTTTCTGCCGACTTTATTCACGCCTCCACGAACAACGTTTGCAATGTTATTGGCCATAAGAAACTTACCAAAATTAACTGGATGAAGGGTGGAGCCTGCATTTGGTTGAGCCTCTATTCGAGAAACATGTACAACATAAGGGGCTTTGTCTAGTACCGAGTACTTAGTGCGACCGATTTGGGTTTTTGGTTGTTTGCTGGGAGTAATTAAATCTTCATTCTCAACGGGACGCTTGCGTGAGGATTGTTGTGATTGTGAGACGTCCATCGCTGGTAAGTTGCAAACAACGTCCGCGAATTGTGATAGTGGATTTGGGGATAAAGGGGATAACGAGGCAGGAATATCTGGGGGGTCAGGGTCTGGCGGTTTATTTCTTTCCATCTCGGATAAAACTGGGATTAGGTTAGGACAAATACAAGACCAACCTGATTACGAGCACAAGGACAACACACTTAAACACAAAACAAGTCACAAAAGTATCAACAATCACTCAAAACTTAAAAACTAAAAAAAAAACTCTAAACACACGTGTCAGCCAAGAACTCCGTGGCGAGAATCAGGTTGTCTGTCAAACTGTTTGAAACTGGACCACAGAGTATCTGCAACGGGCTAATAATTACGTTTCGTTCCACGGTGATTTTTAAAGTACGTTAATTGATATATTATAACGTGATAACCGTTAATAACAGCATTAAAAACAAGTTCACTGTACCAATTAATGATTACCTATTTAAACGTATTTAAAGACGATGTTATTACCGCTGCGCACCGTAGTAACATTTGTTTTCACGTTAAAATAAACCTAAAAACGCTCCTAAACACGCATTTTTTGTCGTAACACATTTTTACTATTATTTCATTATTCCGGTTACATTTCTATATAATTTCTGGTCCGTTAATTATAATAAGATGATTACTTTTTTCATGTGCAATATGATTAATAAACGTTACCGTTTTACAGTGGGCCCAAAAAAAATTGTCTCCTTTGTGTTTTATTTACTGTTTTCTTTTTCAATTTATTATAATAGTTGACATGTGTAATTTAATTTTCTGCCATGTAAGTAACTGACATTTGTTATTTAATTTATTGACATTTTGCCTTATTTGGAAAGTATTGTTTTAATTTCTTCTTTTTACATTACAATATTTAACGTAAGCCTTTTTATGTGTATTATTTGTACCTATCATATAAATAATTTTGCATGCCGTAAGGCAAAATGTATCTGGGACTGTTATAAAAATAATATTACCATCATTATATGTACTATACCTAACGGATATCATGGTAATAATATTTTGGTAGCCTACATTATTGGCAAATCTAAATGATTCTGATTCCGATAGCCAGTAAGCGATTTTAATAACGCAATCGAGTTATCTACGATTGCGTTTAACCTCAGTAATTAAAACTAAATACGTTGAATGCTATGCCTCTCTCTACAGACAATTCAATTATTAATTTATTTATTGAATGTCAACATAACACGATTTATAAACCTTTCAAGAAAATAGATAATGCTGTCCTTAACAGCCTACTATATAAATTCAATTTGCTCAGAACGCAACAAATTATCTTCACAAATACAAATTTATTCTGAGGTGGTACATAAACCGCTGAATGACGTCTCCATTAAATGACACCCACACCTCCTCTCCTCTATATTAACATATTCACTCACATTCTCACTGCAGATGATATGAACAAGGACGCGTGAAAGTATTAGATATCGCGAGCTGTTACACGAGAGCTCTGCTGATGGTTCAAGGAGATTTTACATTTCCCGCTGCAAAGGAAATAAGGATGTGAGTTATTCTTTAGTCGCTTTAAAGTTTTCCTGTAGCATACTCGTTCAATAGCACTACTATTAAAAATATCGAAGCTCTCGAAATGAACTAGTATCTACTTTCGCTTCTTCAAATAGCTAAGTCTTTAGTATTCCTATAAGCATGTTTAAAAATACTACAATAGAACTCCTGTGTCCCATTAAAAGAAAACTGGGTAAGCTCGCTCCATCGTCGACCTTGTCTTAGTCACTTCTGACGTAGACTAAGGTCAAGAGCAAACCCATTGAACATAAAAAAAAACATTATAATTCGTATATTACATTTCATGTTCCATCCATTCTTCGTTCAACACGCGCGTCGAGGTGATTATGGTAAATTCCGCTGTGTGACATCAGCACGCGTAGAATAACCGATTCTATCTCTATTCTACCAAGAAAAGACAAAGTTATTTGATTGTTATTTCAATACAATTCGACTGTTTTTTGACACTAGTATAGCGTGATCCAAATACCATTAGAGAATAAAAACATTTCATTTCTGTATTTAAAACATTACTGTGTTTAAAACGGTAAAAATCATTCTACGTTCTGTCATTTTGTCTTTTCTTCCGTCGATAAAACCTTTTTCTACGGTGCCATGCTATGCGTGCAGACGCTGAACAGCACGCGTAGCATGACCCCTTATAAACGAAATTTGTTGACGGAAAAATAGACAAAATTCTCTAATAAGAATCATGGCAATGTTTAAAATATGAAAAAATATTCTGAAGTCATTTTATTTTTATCATTCCTCTGGCATGCTTCTAAGAGCAAAACAAGTTGATAACTTCCACGAAAATTAGTGCAGAATTTACAAAAGTATTGTTACAAATACTTCCTGAATGAAGTCTCAATAAAAACAAAACTTTGCTAACTGCGGATGGTGTCACTAAAACGTTCCCAACAGATTTTCTGTTCCATTTACTTGAACAGTCCGAGTTTATTCTGGTAACGTCGCGGAGACAAATGTGCGCAAGTTTCGAATACTACCACTGAGTGCGTCTGTACATCACAGGAACTGTTTCTGAATGTTGATGAATTACAAAACACCCTAATAACAAAAGGGTCTGCCTCATAATCCAGTCCTTTGTGGTTTTCTGTCTTTATTTTATTTTTCTTTTATACCTTCTTTTGTGATTATCTTACAGGGGAACAGTGTATAAGACGGGGACGCGAGGTTTAATGGGGACATACACTCTTTAGGCATACTTAACACAACACTAACGTAGTGCAAGCGCCATTTGGACGTCATTTGCAAGCGGCCATTAACAAATGGCGTCTTACGTGTTAAGTTTGCCTTAAGTGTGTGATTCCCAAGCCTTCGATAGCTCAGTCGGTAGAGCGGTGGACTGTGTGTATCGTTGATATCCATAGGTCGCCGGTTATGCCTGGGTCGACGGCGCGTTGTGTTCCACCCGCGCCTCAAGGAGTGTCAGCATAGTGACAGGGCCTGTGGAGGGCCAAAGCCTGCCGGGGTCGCGGGACTTACCCATTACCGTGACTCCGGTACGTTAAGGGCTATTGAAGGACACCGTGGATTTTAGTCGGTCAAGTCTGACAGTCCCTCCCGCCCTGCCTTGGGTGGGAGGAATCATTTGATGATTATACCACGATAAAAAAAAAAAAAAATGTGTGAGTCCTATCATACCTCGCGTCCCCGTACACTGTTCCCCTAAGAGTATTTAAAACAAAGCATTGATATGTTTCTGTCTATTTTGTGTGTGTATAGAAGATGCGAAGTGATAAAAAACTATAATGTAATAAACAAAGTAAGGATCTGCTTCGTCAAAATAGAAACCAAGTGGCAACGGAATTATTCCGATCAATACCTACGACGACAAGAGTAACATAAATGGCTGAATATCTTCGTCTTGTGTAGCGATATCATCTAAATTCCTGCAACATAGCACTGCATCGTACATAAACAGAAACTGAAATCAAATTTCTAAGCCGTCAAAGTAGTTGAACATATTTCATGTTCACCGCAGCGTCGAAGTCAACGCAATGTTGCGCTGCAATATCTCATGGACGTGTTTCAGAGACTGAATATTTTTACAACTCTTCTCAAATTATTGCTAGGTATTGTTATACGTGGTCGCGGGACTGTACGAATTACCGTGACCCAAGAACGTAAAGGGCTATTGAAGGACACCGTGGATTTTAGACAGTACGAGTCTGACAGTCCCTCCCGCTCTGCCCTGGGTGGGAGGACTCATATGATGATTTTACCACGATAAAAAAAAAGGTATTGTTATACGTATTGCAGAACTGTACCGAGATAATACAAATGAACTTTAATATATTACGTAACAGTATAAGAAACCGATCAAATAGCATTTTAAAAACAAATGTTCGTTTTAAAATTCAGCCACCCTCCAAACCCTAATCAAAAAAAAAATGTGATATTACAAAATGGACTTTTGTCGAATTGCTAACAACGTATTGTAAATTTGTATGCAACATGTGACAAAGTTATGAAGGTCAGGTAGAACTTTCATAAAGCTTGTGCTGGTACTTTTTCAGCCAATCCAACATTGAACACCAACATATCAACATCACGTTGATAAATAAAACCCAAAATGGCTCACAAAAGTTTACAACATATAAAAAGATGGAGCAAAATGATGAGCCTATTACCCTAAACACCAAAGAGCAACGACGAGGGTTAATGATGAACATTAAAGGATTTAGAAAAACAAATGAGTTGAACATTTATCACAAAGTAGACTGTTAAAGTATCTCAAGGGACATTTAATAAATGATCTCATTTAAGTCTGTGTCCGTTTTCCATTACTTTTTCCACAAAGTAATGATTGCTTTTCATTGGAAATGTTGAGAAGCTTTCAATTCCAAATACATTATAAGACTTTTCTAGTTCATTTCTATTGAAATGATTCCATAGCGGGTTGACGTCAGAAACTATCCTGAAAATAAATCAATCTTCGAATAGTTGTGTTAGATGTAAACAAATGATTTCGCAACCAACAAAGGAGTGCAAAATTAGCAAAAAGAAATATTCTAAAGAGTTGGAATTGGCATGTACAAATATTAGGGTGTCCCTTATTTTTCAAAGTTTTAATTTTTTAACGCATACGTCTTAGTTTTGTTCGTATGATCCTAAAACACACGAAAATACATTTTTACCTCATTTGGAGAACGAGAACCCGTGCCGACTTGCATCGAAACATGTTCATACTAACAGCGGCGCGCACCCGTCTTATTTGTCATTTGTTCACAGTAACTCTCGTGATTAACATATTGTTTTAAAGTTAAAAAATAGCAGTGGAATTAAGAAGCAATAAAAAAACGTATTTTCTTAATTGGTGACGTGAATCATCAAATAACTGGAGCAAAGTTACCGTCTAATCGTCATGTTCTTGCAGTCCTCTTTTTTAACATTCGCGAAGTTAAATTGACTGTTAGTGAAAGCGCAAATCTTGCCGTTCGAGAGTGTATTATATTCTGGGAAAAAGCTAGAATCACTACTAGAGCTGTGCCTAACTGTGTAAAAAACTTGTGGTTCACCGTGCTTGGAGAGAGTTACAAAAAAATTCAAAAAAACGCAAGATGTTTTTGCCCAAACTGGACAGCTCTTCCGGTCAAGATCAAGCTAAAGCTGTTTTAACTGCACTTCATGACTGGAATCTCGAGGAAAAAGACAAATAATGTGTTGTGACACAACTCCATCTAATACAGGGCGACTGAACGGAGCTTCTGTACTTTTGGAACAAAAACTAGACAGGGAATTATTACTCTTTGCTTGCCGCCATCACGTTTACGAACTGGTTTAAAATGTGTATTTGAAACAAAAATCCACCAAACCACAAATAGCCCTGACATCCCGATGTTCAAAAAGTTTAGAGACAACTGGAAAACTATTAATCCTGCTGTTATTGAAGCGTACACCGACATCGTCACACAACATTTGTCTAAAACAACGATTGATGAATTGTTGACATTTTATAATCGAGAACTGCAAAAATCCCTTGTACGTGACGATTATACGGAACTAATTGAATTATCTATTATTTTCTTAGAAGGAGATAATGAGTAAAAGATTTAAATAAGACCTCCTGAAGCAATGCATCAAGCCAGGTGGATGTCTAGAGCCATTTACTCTTTGAAAATATGTTTGTTGCAATCTCAGTTCAAAATTAGCGCCAAGGATAAACGAGCCCTATAAGATATTTGTTTATTCATTGCGGTTATTTGACAGGCCTGTTGGTCTAGTGGTTAGTGACCCTGACTGCTATGCCGGAGGTCGTGGGTTCGATTCCCACCCAGGACAAATGTTTGTGTGATGAGCACGATCATTTGTTCTGTGTCTGGGTGTAATTTATCTATAATATGTATGTATTTAGAAATATATAAGTATGTTTATCAGTTGTCTAGTACCCATAACACAAGCTCTGCTTAGCTTGGGACTAGATGGCGTTGTGTGATAGTTGTGGAATATTATTATTATTATTATTTCCTTTATTCATCTTTAAACTTATTTGTTACATTTTTAAATATTTTTACAAAAAAGAAATAAAAAAACATTTAAAAATATAAAAATAGTAGTCCGCCGGCGTGGGAGCAGGGTCCAAGCTACCGGTGGTTAGGGTTCCAGAGACAGGAACCTTCTCACAATGCGAGCCGTATCAAGGAGTACTGCCTTCTGAATCTGGCCCTTGATCCAACCACCCAACGAGAGCCTCGAGAGATGCTCGTCGAAGCTCTTGGCTATCAGGCCATTCGCCGTTACAACAATCGGCACAATGATAGCCGAGCTCACATTCCACATGTCGACAACCTCGCGCGCCAAGTCAAGATATTTTATTTGTTTATCTTTCTCAGCTTTCACGAGGTTCTCGTCATGTGGGATGGTAACATCGATTATTATTGCGCGGCGCGCTGATCTGTCTATCACTACTATGTCAGGCTTATTGGCGACAATAGTCCTGTCAGTAATGATAGGCAGATCCCAGTACATCGTGACATGGTCTTTCTCGAGAACTGGGTCGGGCACATACTTGTAATACGGTACTTCGGAATCAACAAGTTTGTATTTCAAAGCAAGTTGCTGGTGGATAATCCTGGCTACTAGGTTATGCCTGTGCAAGTACTCGCCGTTAGCAAGACGAGAACAGCCAGAGATAATATGTCTGATCGACTCACCCGGACGGTGGCATGCCCGACACACGTCAACCGTCCCGTCTTTCATAATATGTCTCCGGTAGTTATTCGTCAGCATAACTTCGTCCATAATTGCACAGACAAAACCTTCAGTTTCCCCGAAGAGGTCACCGAAACGTAGCCAGGATACGGACGCTAGGAAATCTACATCGGGCCCATGAAGAGCCCGGTAGAAACGTCCGTGAAGCTCCTTGCTCTGCCATACCTTCCTGCGATCCTCCGTAGTGACTACTACAGGTTTGCGCCAGTCCTCTTTAGCCATGGATAACGGGGTGAGTCCCTTGTCCACCGCGACCACATCTCGGTGCATACCCACGTTCATATTCACGAAATATTCTCTAAGACTGCACCTCGCGGTTGTGGAGGGTCTTAGCGTTTAAAAAGCCTCGACCCCCACATTTCCTCGGGATGTACAGTCTCATTACTGATGATCGTGGGTGATGCATCCGGTTTGCGGTCAACAGTGTGCGGACTCGTCTATCCAAGGCGTCGAGTTCAGTCTGAGTCCATTTGAGTATGCCGAAAGAGTACATTAAAACCGGCATGACCCAACCGTTGAAGGCGCGCACCTTGTTTCCACCTGAAAGAAGGCTATTTAAAACCTTCTTGAGGCGTCCGAAGAAGCGCTCCCTCAACGATTGTTTCATGTCCGATACATTAATGCCAAGCGCTTCCGATATACCCAAATACTTATAGGTTTCGGATGAGGAGAGGGATCTAAGGTGTATGGAATCTGAAAGTTGTATTCCTTCAGATTCCATAATCTCCCCTCGCTTTACATGCATGACTGCACATTTGTCCACACCAAATTCCATCCTGATGGCACTACTAAAAGTTTCAGTTACCTTCAGTAGCTCCATCAGTTGCAATTTGCTGGGGGCAAAGAGTTTGAGATCATCCATGTATAGAAGGTGAGATATAACCTGGCCACCTCTCTTCAACCGATAGCCTAGACCTGAATCCTCCAGCAATGTGCTTAGAGGATTCAGGGCTAAGCAGATTATTATTATTATTATTCTTTATTCATTTTTACACTTATTAATTACATTTTTAAATATTTTTACAAAAAAGCAATAAAAAACATTTAAAAATATAAAAAATAGCAGTCCACCAGCACCGGGAGCAGGGTCCGGGCTACCGGCGGTCAGGGCTCCTGAGAGAGGAACCTCCTAACAATACGCGCCGTGTCTAGGAGTACTGCCTTCTGAATCAAGCGCTTGACCCAGCTTCCCAGCGAGAGCCTCCTCAGGTGTTGGTCGAGGCTCTTGGCGATTAAGCCATTGGCAGACACGACTATCGGCACAATAACTGCTGTATTCACGTCCCACATGTCAACAACCTCGCGAGCCAGATCAAGATACTTGAATTGTTTATCTTTTTCTGCTTTCACGAGGTTCTCGTCATGCGGGACCGTTATATCAACAATTATTGCGCGACGCTCCGATCGATCTATCACCACAATGTCAGGTTTATTGGCAACAATAGTCCTGTCAGTGACGATAGGTCGATCCCAATACAACGAGATATTGCCATTTTCGAGAACTGGGTCGGGCGCATACTTATAGTACGGCACTTCCGATTCCACAAGGTTGTACTTCAAAGCAAGTTGCTGGTGGATAATCCTGGCAACGAGGTTGTGTCTATGCAAATATTCGCCGTTAGCTAGACGAGAACACCCAGAAATAATGTGTCGGATTGATTCTCCCGGACGGTGGCATGCCCGACATATGTCAACCGTACCATCCTTCACAATGTATTTCCGGTAGTTATTCGTCATCATAACTTCGTCCATTATTGCACAGACAAAACCTTCGGTTTCCCCAAACAGGTCCCCGAAACGCAGCCAGGATACGGACGCTAAAAAGTCTACATCGGGTCCATGTAGTGCCCGGTAAAAGCGTCCGTGAAGCTCCTTGCTCTGCCATACCTCCTTACGATCATTAGTGTCTAGTACTCTAGGTTTGCGCCAGTTCTCGTTAGCCAAGGAGAGCGGAGTAAGACCCTTGTCCACTGTGACCACATCTCGGTGCATCCCCACGTCGGTTTCTCGAAAATATTCCCTGAGACTGCATACCTCACGGTTGTGCAGAGTCTTAGCATTTAAGAAGCCACGACCCCCGCACTTCCGCGGGATATACAGTCTCATCACCGACGACCGTGGGTGATGCATCCGATTTGCAGTCAGCAGTGAACGGACTCTCCTATCCAGGGTGTCAAGTTCCGTCTGAGTCCATTTAAGTATGCCGAAAGAATACATCAATACCGGCATGACCCAACCGTTGAAAGCGCGCACCTTATTGCCACCTGACAAAAGACTGTTAAGCACTTTATTCAGGCGACCAAAGAAGCGCTCCTTCAACGATTGCTTCATGTCAGCATTATTGATGCCTAATGCTTCCGACATACCCAAATACTTGTAGGTCTCTGTTGAAGAGAGGGATCTAAGGTGTATGGAATCCGAAAGTTGAGTTCCCTCTGATTCCATAATCTCCCCTCGCTTCACATGCATGACTGCACATTTGTCCACACCAAATTCCATCCTGATGGCGCTACTGAAAGTTTCTGTTACCTTCAGTAGCTTCATCAGTTGCAAGTTGTTGGGGGCAAAGAGTTTCAGATCATCCATGTAAAGAAGGTGAGATATGACCTGACCACCTCTCTTCAACCGATATCCTAGCCCCGAACCTTCCAGTAATGTGCTGAGCGGGTTCAAGGCCAGACAAAACCACAAAGGACTCAGACTATCACCCTGGAATATGCCGCGCTCAATCCTTATCGGTTCGCTGCTCCCTCGAATCTGTCGACATCCTGGATAGCGAAGAACTGTTCTCCAAGACCCCATACACGACAACAGGAAGGTACGTAGAGTTATATCAACTTTATACAACTCCAGCACCCTCATGAGCCATGTATGGGGTACCGAATCATAAGCCTTCTTATAATCTATCCAACATGCGGACAGATCTTTTCGGGAGCGACGAACCTGTTGGCTAATGGCCACATCGATGAGGAGGAGCTCCTTAGTACCGCGGGACCCGTTCCTACATCCATTCTGAGAGGCAGACATGATGGAATTGGTCACAATATGTTGATTGATTTTAGCTCTCAAAATGGATGTAAGAACTTTATAGACCGTTGGTAGACAAGTAATCGGTCTATAATTTTTGGGTTCCGCAGTACTACCCGATTTATGGAGCAGGTGGGTCACTCCTGTTGTCAAGAATTGGGGCAGCGACCCTGACTCTAAGGCTGATTGGAACTGGGACGCTAAGCGAGCGTGTGATCTTTTGAGCCATTTTATCCAGAAGTTGTGCAGCCCATCCGGTCCTGGAGATTTCCAGTTCGGCAACAGATGGACTGCACAAGCTACATCTTGGGGACTGATGGTGATAGCCCCCATTTCTGGAATGTGATCACACGCTCGCTCAACATCCCGGATCCAATTGCCCTCAGTGTGACTGACAGGCACCGACCAGATGCTGCGCCAGAATGAACTCATGGCGTCATCATCCGGCAGGGGCATGTCAGCCACACCTTGATCCGGTCGCTCCCAAGCCCTGTAGACCCACCTTTCATCGCTTTGGAATGTGCGATTCAAAGTGTATCGCTCCACTCGTCGCTTGTACCGACGAATACGGTTTGCCCATGCATAAATCTTCTGCTTCAGGAAGTCGATACGTTCTGTGACGCGGGTCAAATAATCACGAGGATCGGTATCAATACCCGTGAACGCCCGCCTCACAAAACGCATCACTCTAGGGCGAGTATTACCCTCCCTGAAGCAGAGCAATTTGCCGATGAGTACTCTAGCCTCACCGATACGCCGTTCAATTCTAGACTGCCAAGCTGGAGTTGCTGGTTTTGGTCGTGAAGCTCTGTCGCTATCTGGGAATTTGACGTGAGCTACACGACATGCCGCTACAGCTGCACAGTACAAGATTGAGTGGGTATCGGTAAGATATTTACTGCTGTCAAAAAAATTTGACAGCTCGGAGTCCAGAGAACACACAAGCGCCTTGTTTTTATTATGCATAGGCAAACGAGGTAAACGTGGTCTAAGTTCCGGCGGTGCGGAGCGGTACTCCCGGAAGGCACTCTCCAAAGCGCTCCTCAATTGTGCGTTGCATTGGGTACTCACGGATATAACTTCGCTATGATCCTCTTCACAATCGCGATCGGATCGCGGTGGCACACACGATGAACTTTGTTGTTGCGTCGCGATCAGTGGTGAAGGAGGAATAACTCTGTTACTCCGTGATTCGAAGCGTAGTCGATCAAGTACGGTCTCATCCAGCATACAGTTACGCTGAATGACCCGCACCTGATCCGAAAGTCGTTGCGCCGACACGCTGACATCTGGCTCAAGCACCTGAAACAGAGAGAGCATCCGACCACGGTACGCAGTACAGTTACTTCCCCCCTCAGTAGCCCCATAATATGCGCGCATGACGTTTTCATTCATGGACTGGGTCCATCGCATGCGCGACACATTTCCACCGGCAGCGGGGACCCTGTTCGGGGCCTGTTGGCCTCGAGATCCCAAGCCCGCTGGTGGCCGTCCTCTGCCTCGTCGTCGTGGTGGTGGCGGAGACGACGGCGGGGAGAAAAACTCGTCGCTAGAGCTCGACGCAACTGCAGCTACCGGTGACACGGCGTCCACGGGTGAGGCGCGTCCCGGCGGCTGCGAGGCGGAGCTCAGCGACGAGCCCGGAGATGGTAGGTGTGCTTGTAGTCTTTGTGTCCTGCTTCTAGTCAGCATTCAGAACCGTAATTTTTGACATTTCATGTTCTTATTTCTGTTTGTTCTTTCGTGTGATATATTTTTAGTTTTAACTTTATTTTTGGTGTTGATTGTTGTTAACAACATATTTATTGACCAGTTATGTGCGTTTTAAACAATTATTTTCTTGGAAAAATAGGAATATATAAAAATTTACGTCTTTCAGCTTGACAGTCGGACCATTATTATTATTATTATTATGTATGTAAAACCATGGCTTGAATGTAGTCTGGCGGTCAAGGCACCAAATCAAGATTTGCGCTTTTTAAAAAGTCTTAAGGAATATGAAACTGTTAAAAAAGAGATCTCCAAAGCAGCCCTGAGCAAGTTTAGTCAACTTCTTTGGTACTTGTCAGAAGAAATAGCTGTTTTATCACTCTTTGATGATGAAGTAGATGAACAAACTAAGACGAATATTGTAGCGAACTTACAAAGAGAGAGTTTGTATGATTCTGTAAAGAGATACATTCCATCAAAAGAAGATATGTCTAATTATTTGTGTGGTAAGTGGAAATACATAATGTTTTCGTATGGTTTCGCGATTGTTATACATTTCAATTAAATAACTTAATACGGTTTTATAGCGTTTATCACATTTTTATATCTAGAACTGACCTGACAAAAAAATGTAATAAACGCGAGAAAACCGTATTATTTAATTTAAATGAAAGTACATAGTTTTATATCTTCTACATGGGAAGAAGGTGTAACTTATTTGCAGGCAAAACAAGGTTTCTTTCTTTAAGGGCCGTGAATGATACAGCTGAAAGAGCTGTAAAACTAATGCAAGATTTCCATGGTCTAGTCACTGCAAAGGAAGAACAAAAACATTTTTTGCTGCGCTGTGTACAAGAGCATAGAAATCTGTACCCAGATTGTAAAAAAGAGACCCTTAAAAGAAAATATCCTTGCTGATTTGTGATGTTCTTTTGATTAATAAATACCTATTTTCTAACTTTCTCTTCGATTATTATTTTTATACAATATAAACATTTTATTTCATTTTATAACACATACACAACGATAAGCGTTAAAGACAGTTAAAGACAACGATTTTAAAAATCTTCAAGGCTGTCGGCACGGGTTAATGTTGACATATATTTATAAAATTTTGTATTTGATTAAGTTTAGATAGTTTAAAAAAAATTAAGGGGTATGCATTTACATATCTGAAAAAAATTTTTTTTGACCCATATAAGGGACACCCTAACAAATATATTTATTAAAAATGTGTGCAATTAATAGTTAATAATGAACAATACTCCCCGTTTTAGATCCGTAGTAAGTGCGTCAGCTGATTGTTTTAGATTCCGGCAACTATGTGTTAGGTACCGAAAACTTTTTAAACTGGTCCAATTATTAGGAAAACAATATTCCTGCGTATTTACACAATAACAATACGATTACACATTAAAATATAGTTGATTACAGCCTAATTACTAATTTAATTTAATTCTAAAATACGGAGCAAAAATTTGAAATGTTACCCGGGCAGTGTTGCCCGCTTCGCCTTTCACTCTACGATTAAACTTTATACCACATTATATCTATAGTAACTTATACTCATCTAACAACCCTAATCATACCTAAATATTCTTGATGTTTACTCATACGGTCTCAGCTTTCTAGATTTGGTAAATCGGAACATATTACAATGAGCTTGTGTAACGAGAAAACTTATTTGAAGAGAAAATACTGACAGTAATTCGTTCCCCCAGCAAGATAGTTATACGTACAATGTTATTTTAGTTTTTTTATTGTCGTTAAAAAAGTATCAGTAGTGTTGTTATTAGTCAGCAAAATGACGGGGCCTCGGGACTTTACGAATTACCGTGACCCCGGAACGTAAAGGGTTATTGATGGACACCGTGGATTTTAGTCAGTACGAGTCTGACAGTCCCTCCCGCTCTGCCCTGGGTGGGAGGACTCATTTGATGATTTTACCACGTAAAAAAAAGTGTTGTTATTAATAATTTTAAAGTTAGAGTTATGACTGTCCGTTGTTTGGCATTACATTAGTCGAACCGCTCTTCAAACTCATTCATAAACCACTAACTAAATTCCAGCCGCTAAATTGCGATGTACTTATTCACAATACATTAGTAGATTCGTATATAATTGGATTCGGGGTCACTAGCAAACTCAGAGTGCAATTACATAGTTGTGTTCGATATTGAATCTAATTAAACCATTGATGTTTACCATTTGCAGTACTAATGTATATCTGCAGGTTCAATTTAATGATTAGTTCGTTCACGTTATTTTACATTTGCTGTATTGTTTTTTACAATCGCATATTTGCATAAAATTGAAATACAAAGGTTGTATGTAAAATATATTTTTTTAATTATGAAAAACAAAGGGAGTCGTTTCAAACTTCGAAAGAACAACTTAAATACAATGTTCTTTTACTTTTGACTTAACAAAATAACTAATTGAATGAATAAGGTAAAATGATAACAAAACGTTTCAAATATTCTGCTAAAAAGCTTACTGTTAACATTTCATTTAATTCCTCCAAAATAGTACACTGCACTAAAATGAAAATGTAACATAAAAACTTTTCCATTAACTACCAACTCAACACCGCAGGTATTACGAAACAATTTTATTGCTAGAATGCTCTCCAGCCTTTAGGCTTGGGGCGAGATGGAGTGGGAAGCGGTCGCCTCCTTCTGCGAAGCAGTCATGCTCGCGAAGGAGGAGGCGGGCCGCGTGAGGGAGAGGACAGCGTCCTCCCTCCACCCCAGCCGCAGTGGTAGACGCCCACGGCGACGGACGTCGCAAGACGATCTCCGGCCACCGTAGGCGCGGGCATGCGGGCAGCGAGTAATGGGCGACTCGCTGTCCGACCATGGACCATGCCCGGGTCGACGGCGCGTTGTGTTCCACGCGCGCCTCAAGGAGTGTCAGCATAGTGAGGGGGCCTGTAGAGGGCCAAAGCCTGCCGGGGTCGCGGGACTCACAGATTACCGTGACCCCGGTACGTAAAGGGCTACTGAAGGACACCGTGGATTTTAGTCAGTACAAGTCTGACAGTCCCTCCCGCCCTGCCCTGGGTGGGAGGACTCATTTGATGATTTTACCACGATAAAAAAAAAAAAAAAAAAAAGCCTTTAGGCTTTTCCACACATTACGCTTAATTCCAGTGCAGCGGAAATAGGCTGGAAGCTCACCGAGCCGTTACGTTACACTATTAAAAACAGTGGAGAATGAGAGCCGCGGGTGCGAGCCAAATCAAATATTGACCGTAGAAATATCCCAGTGTGTCACTCCATACGTGCTGAATTTGCTGAACGATAAACTTGGTATCGAAACTGAATTTAAAACTTAAACTTGTGTAGGGTTCAATAGGATGTATGTAACATCAACGAAAGCAAATGATCGAATTTTGTAAAGTACTTATAAAACAATCTCAGTTGTGTTGTATCGGCCGGTCTGTACGAACAGGACTGTACGAATTACCGTGACGCCGGAACGTAAAGGGCTATTGAAGGACACTGTGGATTTTAGTCAGTACGAGTCTGACAGTCCCTCCCGCTCTGCCCTGGGTGGGAGGACTCATTTGATGATTTTACCACGTAGAAAAAAAATATATAATGTAAATGGAACTTCGTCATTTGGCATTATACTCGCTGTGACGCAGCTACAAAAAAATCTATATCAAATCATGGACACGTCGTCGTTGTTTGAATATTACCCTTCAAGTATAATGATTTCCATTAGCATATTCGGTTTTGACATTTTTATCTAGAGCGAGCTCAGAGACGTGACGGGAACAGTAATCATCTCTCACAGACTTCTTATTATTCAATGTGTTTCTCTGTCTACTCTCTCCTGGCCACATATAATATTTATATATATTGATGATGCTACGGAAGACGTTTCACTTGTGATCCCTTAACTTTTTAATAACTGTTGTCAATTAACATTGAAAATATATCTCTTACAGCATAATATAGGTAGCCCAAATAAACGATTCAAAAGTTTTCATGAAATAAGTAAAAGTTGGTCGCAACTGTTTATATCGGTCAGAACGTTCACGTAATAAATATAAGTTTCTCAGTAATATTTATTATAACAACGTGATACAATGAGAGTGGGAACGAAGAAGGAACGTAATTCTTTCTTTTTATAAATATGAAAGACCCGAATTTACTTTTTCTTTAGTAAATCGTTTGTAAATAAATGCGATTTTTATTGGATTGTCTATTTATTTCCCCACACACTTTTTACCTGATAATTTTGTGTTTATACATTATGGAACGTTTGATAAGGGTTCTCTTTGTTAACATATATATGTTGTTTGGTTTCAATTACAGGAATTGTAAAGGGTCGCGGGACTGTCTAATCGGATTACCGCGACTCTGGAACGTAAAGAGCTATTGAAGGATCATCGTGGATTTTAGTCAGTACGAGTCTGAAAGTCCTTCCCGTCTCCCTTAGCCTAGAGTCCTCCCGAACTCATTTGATGATTTTATCACGGTAGAAAAAAATATGTTAACTGTGTTATACATTCGAAATAACAATTCAATAAACACTTCCTAGCTAGCCAACTTACAGCTAAACGACAACCGTTTGATTAATTGCCTCAATACAGAACTCTTTCATAAACTTCACCAGCGCTTTGTTTGAAACGAGTGAGTCTATATGAATACAACACATTGTGAAAGGAGTAACTAACTTTGTGGCCAGTCTGTCAGTTAACTGTTAAGCCTTTGTCAAACAGACGGGCGTGGCGAATACGAAGCGAGGCGTTTTTATTTATATTGTATGGAATTGTTTGAATCCAGTCAAGCGAAAGCGATCCGATAGCGTGACCGAACTGATGCGAAGACGTGGCGAAGGCGTGTTTGCTCTGTTTGACGTCGTTTATAAAAAGTCAGCTAATACAACTGTCATGCCTCGGTTCGCGGCAGCCAGTTTGACGTCTCGTATCGCTTCGTTATCGCTTCGGACTCGGTCCGGTTCGCTATCACCTGTCAGTGTGACAAAGGCTTTAGAGGCTGCGGCGATGAGTTTAAAAACCACTTGAAAGTTTGCAATCACATTTTCTAAAGCAGTGTAAAAACACAATTATTGTAAAATAAACCTTGTTATTTATCAGAATTAGTACAACCACTTATTCTCTATCAGATTGTGTTGCACATTGTTTCTGTACGACAAGACTCTCAGGGATAATGGTGGAATTAACGTCAGGCATTCAATTTCCCGGCTCTTGTGTGATCGACTTTGTAGCGGGAGTGATATTGTGGTCCACGTTCTTTGTATGTCTTACTGCCTGAAAGTCTGTACATGTATGTCTGAATACTTTACGAATTTGGTGAAACGGGTAAAATCATCACATGAGTTCTCCCACCCAGGGCGGAGCGGGAGGAACTGTCAGACTCGTACTGACTAAAATCCACGGTGTCCTTCACTAGCCCTTTACGTACCGGGGTCACGGTAATTCGAGAGTCCCGCGACCGAAACGGGGACTGCTGTAAAAATGATACTATATCGAATCGCTACTTATTATTGCAACAGCTTCACAGTGTAACAACTTTTAGTGCGCAACTCTACAAAACAAGAAAAGTTTTCTGTAGGAATTGCAAATTAACTCTCGGCTTGAGTTTTGTGAGTTTTTTTTTTCATCTGATTACAATCTCAACCTTTCAGTTCCACGTAAGCGGGCTATAAAGCTTCTTTACTTTACCAAAACTTAGTGTTTGCAAATAAAAATACAGAAAACAGAGCCAGGTGGCACAAGTACTCGTACAACAGTCGTGGAACACAATTGTCCAGGTTTAAACTGGTTTTGTTCTGTTAGTTCACGGCATTGAATATCAGCTTCTGTTTGCTTCCACTTGATCTTACCGCTATTGTTTGTTCAGGTACCAGCTGAATATTTTATTTATCGCTCGCTTTTCCAGGACTACTCAAAAGAATATACTTAACAATAATTTTAATTCCCAAACGTGACTTTCATATGAAGATTATAGTGACTCTGTTTGACCAATCTTGTAACCTAAATATCTTGAACCAATCTTTCTTTTGTATCAAACGAAGACCATTTAGAAAAATCGTTCACATTCTCTTACAAATTAAATTGACCCTGAAATACAAGGAAGGTTTTTTCCACGAGCGTATTTTGCTAAACGACGTTATTTTTATTACTTAGTTATCCGTTTCTGATTTTTGTGTTGTTGCGTGGGTGTGACAGGGGTCGGGCGGCTGAGACCTTCGTCAGTAGTCGCCAGGCGAGTGAAGTACCGACCGTGAGACTCGAAAAAGTGGGGTCAAACTTAAAATGGTTGAGTTATCATTTTCCATTATGAGGAATTGTCGGAAATATTAGTCTTAAACTTACCAAAGGGATATGACCCGATAATTATGTTAGTTATTACTAGAAATATTCAATACATAGACCGTAGAGAACCGTTCCCATTTACAACGAGTACGTCTGATTCATAATGTTATTAAAAATCAAGTTATTTGCGAGAAAACCATTAATTTGCAGGTGTCTAGTGTTTTGATTGTGTAATATCGAAGTCAGTTACAAAGGAATCACAAGAGTTATAAGCAATTTCTCTCACTTCAAACTCCGTTTATACTGTGTATTCTGACACTGAGTACAAAATCATCGTTCGTATTTATTTGAACGTTCCATTTATCTGTGCAGAGCGTTTGAGGTCAAAATGGACAATTTGTGCGCACAAAAAAATTAAAACCACACTCGTCGACATTTTTACTGGAATATTCTTTTGGTGCTGAATAGGATCGGGTTTTTTAGTGAAATTGAAACTAAACTCGTTAAAAAAATAATGAAAAACTCTTTGGTGTGTAAAAACATTTGACTGAACATTTTATATACTTACCGTACCTGCCAAACATGATGGTTTCTTGAGAAAATGTTTTCATTTTGCGGTTTGGATCTCTTATGTGTTTTTACAAAATTAAACAGCTAAAATAAAACGTAATACGTAACTGAAACATAATATGTTTATTGTTTATTCATTAGATCTGTTTAACATCATGTCGGAGCGGATGATCCCGCACTCCTGCTCATCCCTTATAATGAAACTTGACTATCATCTCACGTTATTCAATTAAGTTCCCACGTGTTATAACATGACGGTAATGCGAGAAAAAAAACTTTATTGATTAAATTGAGTATACACAGGGAAAATTTCATGAAATATTTTTATCCGGCTGTCGGTCGATGGAACTGACAATTGAATACCCAATGAATCGTGTGGCAGGTTCACAGCCACGCTTCAGATGCGATTTGTACGAAAAATATTAAGTTGAAAAACTATTTTAGATTTATTTCTTGAATAAATATTATCCATGAGTGCAGTAGCTTCAAACATATTTTTTTTTAAGTTTTGAAGTGGGTAAACAATATAACAGTACACAAAATGATTTTCATGCAAATGATGCCCATTTATACATGTTATTAACTTGGTCCATCACAATGCTGTTCAGATAATAGTTTTAATTCTTCTTCTTCTTCGTATTTCATGTGAGGATATAAAAAAAAACGTTGCCCCACGCTAGGAATTTCTCCTGTGTCGTGAGTGCGTTTACAAACATATAAATTCACATACACAAACGCCCAGACCCGGAACAACTACTTGTAGATCATACAAATATTTCAGTCCAATCGCTCAGCCACTGCGCTAACCGTGCCGTCACCCTCTGGAAACAGAGTTAATTAAGCCACCTCTAGGAATCCCATAGGTTTCTGACATGGCTCTTAATTATGTACATCATACAAAAAACAGGTATAGGTACTACAATGTAGAACTTTTAAAACACGTTACACTGGGGATGGTCTTATTGCTGCGCTGGTGGAGATATAATAAAGAGACCGAGTTTACTGACATCTTGGAGTTCTATCCGTCTAGTACTTTTTCACATCTTAGTAAAAATATAAGACATGGTTGAAAAGAAATAAAGAGATAATGTCACCGTCGGATTTACTGTAAATATAATTAAACTTTTTTTTTATCGTGGTAAAATCATCAAATGAGTCCTTCCACCCAGGGCAGGTCGGGAGGGACTGTCAGACTCGTACTGACTAAAGTCCACGGTGTCCTTCACTAGCCCTTTACGTACCGGGGTCACGGTAATTCGTTAGTCCCGCAACCGATATATGTAAACTGGCATAATTAATCATAAGTTTATACTAGCATAGAAATCGAAAGTCAACTAGACGAACAAAATCTAACCAATACTCATTAGTAGTTCCAAACTTCAGCCGCCAGGCAGCGGTTCCTCCCTACGTAATAAGATGAAGAAGTTTCACAATTATGCTAAAAGCTAGCTACACACGGTGCTCTCAGAGAGAGGAAATTCAGAAACTGTTCCACGTTCTTCCGAAATCTTTTAATTAAACAGTTGTCGGTGCGAGTTGCCCGAATGTTCGATTTTTGTACCAACTCTTATTGCCCATGTATTTCCTGATAGCCTCTGTTATATTTGCTTTTTTATGTTAAGGCAAAACATGTTTGGAATAACCCAATACAATTTTCTTTTATGCAAAAATATTCTGGGTCGAGTACCTACTATAATCTCAGGATCCTTCTCTAGTAAGAACGCAAAATGCTGTATCTTCTATCAGGGTAAGGAAAAGATTTCCAATATGGCAAAACTTTTCCCTAAATAAATAAAGTTAAGTGCTAACTGACATAATGAATAATGTTATAAAAACGCTCCTCTAAAAGTTAAGTTAATATTTAATTTAGCTGTAAATTCTCCGTACAGACTTGTATTTTATGTAAACAAATAGTAAATGTGTATCTGACTGATCCAAGATAATCGCTACATTTGTCAGCTCATCTCTGGGGTCGCAAGTGATGAGGGTACTCAATATAAATGTTTCTTTTTGTTTAACATGTAATGTTATGCCAAACACATTTCAGTATGGTAATATAAGAACAGGACGTGTTTTGAGTGTGCTCATACCCTTGCTATTCACTTTTAAGTTTGAATTACGATTGAAGACATAATTATTGTTTTTAATTAGCTTATAATATAGCTTACTCGTGAACACAGTAAAATACATTTGATGACGAATGAATTTCTGCACAAAGTTCCACAATCAAAGCAATAGAACTTTAAACAAATGACGATTTTAGCATACTATGAACCCCTAAGTTTGTTACTTAATACAAAAGTACATTAACCACATTACTTGTAGGACGTATACCACTGATCTTTTCGAGTTTAGTACACAAATGTAGGTTGACTTTAATTTCTTTCAAACCCGTGTATCGTAATGTGATAACTAAAGTACTAAAACACACTCCATGACTACGAGTTTGATAAGAAATATTATTATTTTAGGATATCAATAATGGTCGCGGGACTCACGAATTACCGTGACCCCGGAACGTAAAGGGCTATTGAAGGACACCGTGGATATTAGTCAGTACGAGTCTGACAGTCCCTCTCGCTCTGCCCTGGATGGGAGGACTCAATGATGATTTTACCACGTAACAAAAAAAAGGCTATCAATAACAATAAATTAATGAATGCCTTCTAAACTTTCGCCTCAATTCACCTCGTTGGACATCATGTTTTTCACTGCACGTCAGGATCACACTATTGATCTACGTAAAAGTTATGTGTGGCGGCAGACAGACAATCCTGACACGGGTCTACCACTTGTCGGTGCCTTATTTCGTAACCTGTAATGAATTCGATTGTAAATCCCCTGTCTCTTGTCTGCACAAAATAGGAATTTGAGTATTTTTCCTATATTTATTAGGCCTTTTTTTTATCGTGGTAAAATCATCAAATGAGTCCTCCCACTCAGGGCAGGGCGGGAGGGACTGTCAGACTTGTACTGACTAAAATCCACGGTGTCCTTCACTAGCCCTTTACGTACCGGGGTCACGGTAATGGGAAAGTCCCGCGACCCCGGCAGGCTATGGCCCTCTACAGGCCCCGTCACTATGCTGACACTCCTTGAGGCGCGCGTGGAACACAACGCGCCGTCGACCCGGGCATGGTCCATGGTCGGACAGCGAGTCACCCATTACTCGCTGCCCGCATGCCCGCGCCTACGTTGGCCGGAGATCGTCTTGCGAAGTCCGACACCCTGGGCGTCTACCACTGCGGCTGGAGTGGAGGGAGGACGCTGTTCTCTTCCTCACGCGGCCCGCCTCCTCCTTCGCGAGCATGACTGCTTCGCAGAAGGAGGCGACCGCTTCCCACTCCGCCTATCACCGTCGTGAGGACAAGGCGGTGCTCTGCCCAAGCGGGGCAATCCTGCACCGTATGCTCCACCGTGTCCTCCGGACGATCCTCGCAGTGTCGACACCCAGGCGTTTCTTCCCTCCCTATCAGACACAGGAAACTCCCGAAACTTCCGTGCCCGGTGAGGACCTGCGTCATGCGGTAGGTCAGGACGCCGTGACGCCTATCCAGCCACTCCTAAAAGAGGGGTCTTACTGCCGCGATTGCGGCGTGCCCGATATTTATTAGGCCTACATAATGTTACGTAACTTTCTGCTTTTCATTTCCTCTATTAATATTTTATTTTAAAAACAGCAGGTTTCATGATATTGCCCGAGGGATCAGTGAAATCTTAAACAGTTGATAGGATTATTGTGGTTGAATGTTTCTGAAGTTTGTCTTACAAACAGACAGTATAAAGACAAAAGTTTTGTTTGTTAAGGATTCACTTCAAATTGCGTCGTCTTCGTTTACGGTTCCCAGAATTCTGATTTTGTGATATTGAATTAAGTTTTCTACATAAACGTGTGTACCTCTTTCACTTTAGCTGTTAGATTAGTCAGTAAACTCATATTTACCTCACCGAAGATCAAGTTTTGTAATATTCGCATTAAAACTTAGTTTTGAATATCTCACCTTTCTAATCTAAATACAGCACAATATGTAAACTCAATACACCGTTAAACATGGAGAAAGAGGACCTGAGGATCTTAAGGCTTCGTACATCATTAACTTAGTTTAAAATGAGTGAATCTTTAGTGTTCTGAAAGTGATTTTATATAACCTGATAGAACTCAACCATACAATAATTTAAACTCAAGAAGAGCTCTTTAGATATAAAGGATGATCCACAAGTGAATAATCTCTACATCCACAAAAAAACCTTTTCTTGTAGAGACCATTACTTTAGAAAGGGGCAATATATTCTGTTCCTTGCCGCAGTAACTATGACCGCTAAACGAATTTATATTTATAGCCGCTGGCCTTTAAGGAACCTATTTTTATACGACAAAATGTAACATTTAGCTTGTGGTGGGCGTCTTCTCATATAACAAGAAACCTCAAAGTCACATTATCAACAGATTCAATTTAGAAAATCGAAATGTGCTCTCAAATTGTGAAGTTATGGAGCGGCGGATGACACACAGCATCCGTTGACGGAGTGTGTCCGGTCGATCAGCCGGACAACTGCAGTTGATTGGAAATACAAACATTCCGGACATACATCGACTTGAAATGTGAGTGTCGCGTCACATTTGTTATATGAGTGATATTGTTAATGTAACCGAATTTATAAATAAATATAACATCACGCCTGTAATACCGAAAGGCAGAGGTGAAAAAAATCACTTGAATAAAACTGAATTCATTTCGAGCTTGTCATATCAACAATATCGTTGCAAATTACATTAGAAAGATTTTTAAAACAATACGATTCACAAGAAATATTGCCATACAAAGAGGCAACGCCGCCAGTCTATTGACTATATTACGAGCTGACAACGACGAGGATGAATTCTTCGATGATCTATATAATAATAGTTTAGTTTAGTTTTATTTTAATTTAGTATTTTTATATTTCTATAGTTTATTTAATATTAATGTATTTGTAAAAAGTAATTTTACCAGTAATAGATAAACTTAAGACGTAGGTATAACATATAGGAGTTTCTCTTTAGAAAATTTTTGTGTTACTGTGCACTAAGCCTCCGTGCTCAACATATGATAATTCATTAACAGTTACTAACTAAATGTCCTGTTTGTAAACTTTGATCATATTTCAATATGATTATGTAAACCCAGAATATATTAACCCTCTCTAACCACAGTATAATAGCACTTCACAGAAAATTTAATTACTTTTCAAAATTTTATGCTTTATGAGATAAGAGAGAGATAAGAAAACATGCCAGACAGATGATCGTTTTAGGTGTTATGATTGGGGTCGGGAAAAATAACTATAAACTTTAATTTGCAGCGATTTTTATTTTCTATCGTCTATTTTTTGTAGTGACATAACAGAGTTTTTTCTTTTAAAAAAGACAATCTGTTTCATCTCTAAAAAAAGTATCTATATCCACAACATCCTCCGGCCCCGCGAGAAAGCGGAATAATACACTACACTATTAGGGAATAATAAAAGTAAAAATTATAAATACCTCATGGGCAGTTTGACCAGCCGACCAGAACGAGTGACATGCTCTTTAGTAGGCAGCTGCTGTGCAGATGTAGTGGCTGGCACATCCTTATGACGAACCTCTAAAGGGAAGAGACGCTGTATAGGTCTGATTAATTCGCCTTTTGCGGTTCTAACCCGTGCTACACGCCTATGACCATCCACCCCTTGCAACATCTCTACAACCATACCTAATGGCCATTTAACCCTCTTTGTATCTTCCGACCCTATCAGCACTACATCCCCGATTTCAACTGATTGATTGATATTATTATTTGTTGATTTTTCAGTGAGTAAAGCCAGGTATTCGCTGCGAAAACGCTGTTTCAGATTGCCGCACAAATCTTTAATATAACGCCAACGTCCAGTCAAGAGCTGACCATCAATATGCCCCATATCTAGAACATCCTTCCCTTCTTTTCCTACATGTAAAAACATTGAAGGAGTTAACGGAACTAAATTTTCTGTAGTGTCTGCTATATAGGTTAGTGGCCGAGAATTAACCATCGCTTCGGTTTCACACAACACCGTCAATAGTTCATTGTACTTCAGGGCTGCCTTACCAAGCACTCTCCTAAGCATTTCTTTAACCGTCCGTACCATTCTTTCCCAGAATCCTCCCCACCATGACGCTGACGGAGGTATAAAGCGCCATTCAATCCCTTGCGTTGAGGTCTTCTGTACTATTTCATTCCATTTGATGTTCTTCAGTATTGAACTAGCTCCGCGGAAATTCGTTCCATTATCTGTATATATTATCCTTACAGAACCTCTTCTTGCCACAAACCGGCGGAACGTTAGCATAAATTCTTCTGTAGACAGTGAGGAAGTCACACACAAGTCTAAATGGACTGCACGATATGTTGCGCATGTGAACAAAACGATCCAGCACTTTTCTCCTGTCTTCAAATACAGTGGCCCAGCCAAGTCTATACCGGTTACCTCAAATGGACTCCCACATTGTATCCTGTCTGCCGGCAACGGTGCGGCGGGAGCTGTAGAACTCTTGCTGCTGAAACGTTTACAAACGACACATTGACGCACTACCTTTTTCGCAAGGCGGCGTATGCTTATAATCCAATATCTTTCACGAAGTTTACTAATTAACGTTTGTGATCCCGCATGAAGGTATTTTACGTGAAAATATTGTACAATTCTCTCAACAATAATATTATCACTTGACAGCAATATAGGCGACATGAAACCGTCGCTGTCATTGCTCATTGTTAAACGAGTTTTAACACAAACGAGTCCCTTATCGTTGAAAAAGGTTTGCAATTTCTTATTGCCTTTAGAAAAATCCGCTAAACATTCTCTTTGAAGAACCGCGAGTAAGTGATTTTCAGCTTCTGTGTACTCCTCTGCTGATAAATCTCCTGCTTTTCTGTGTTCTTTCTTCATGCTTAACCTGCAGTTATTTCGGAACCTTAAACACCAGCCAACCATTCTCACTATCTTCGAATATTTCCCAAAGTAAAGTAGGTTTTTTGAGAATTCTTGAGTGTTTACTACGCAAAGACACGACTTCTTCACCTCTTTCAAAACTTCGTTTTCATCTGCTGACACTTCACTATGAGGCCATTCCGATGCCGCTTTTTTCAGCCATTCGGGACCTTCCCACCATCTGCTTTCGAGAAGGATTTTTGCATTACAGCCTCGCGATGGGAAGTCCGCAGGGTCACATTCTCCTGGCACATGGCGCCATTCGCGTAAAACAGATTTATTTAGTATCTCCTGAATTCTATTATTCACAAATACATTTAAGTTTACTTTTCTGTTAAGCCATGCTAGTACTATAGACGAATCGGTCCAGTAGAATACCGGACAGTTTAAGTTAAGGTCCCGTCTTATATCCGCAGCTACTCTAGCAGCTAGTAAAGCGGCTAATAGCTCCAGTCTAGGCATCGTCACAGCTTTACTTGGACACACTCTTGACTTAGCTGTCAACAACTGAACGGTGACCTCATCATGAAACTCTGACCGTAAAAACAAACAACACGCATAGGCAGCTAAACTTGCATCGCAAAAAACGTGAATAGTGTTATGACTATCTCGTAAATCAGCTTTACTAATGCGCCGTGGAACTCTACATGCCTCTATGCGCGTAATCTCCTGTAACCAATCTTTTGAAGTTTTTACTAAATCTTCAGGTAAAGGTTCATCCCAATCAATATTACGTATCCATCATTTTTGTATGATAACTTTAGGCACTATAGTCACTGGTGAGAGAAAACCAATTGGGTCAAAAATGCTTTGCGCTACAGATAACATAAATCGCTTTGTGATATTTTTGTCCGTATTGTGTTTAGTTAGTAAAGTAGTTTTGCAATAAAGTGTATCATCTCTTGGGTTCCATTTAAGACCTAACACTGAAGTGGTGACGACCTCTTCGTCTGTGATGATTGGACCTGTCACCCAGCATCGAAGTTCAAACCTGCCCTCAAGCATGATTATTTTGGATTCACGTATAAAACGTTGCATATCTTCCAGATTACTTACACTAGTTACACAATTATCTACATAGTACGACGTCCTCAATATTTCAGCAGTCTCCGAATCGTACTTTTCTAAATGTTTCAGTATTGTAGCTGCCAGTATGAAAGGGCTCGTTGTAACTCCAAAGACAACACGCTGGTGCCTGTATGTGATCAACTTTTTATTTTGGTCTTTAATATTGTTCCACCACAAAAACTTGAAGTATTCACGATCTTCAGGCCATAATGATATTTGTAAAAATGCTTTTTTGATATCAGAGGTAATGCCAATAGCATTTTTCCTGAAGTTAATTATCAATTTTGGTATTAGCTCTATTAAATTTGTTCCCTTCTCTAAACACATATTTAAGGAAATGCCATTTTTGTCCACCGCAGATGCGTCAAACACTGGTCTAATCTTGGTTGTTAGGCTCTCCGCCTTAACCACTGCGTGGTGAGCTAAATAGTGACCGATCCTGTTGTCATCATTTTGTACGATTTCGATGATGCCACTATGTAACCACTCCTTAAATACATTGTCGTAGTCCTCCATGATACCTGTGCTTTCTAATTTGGATGTGGTGGACATTAACCGCTTTAATGCTAATCCATAATTACTTTGGAGACATTTTGATGCATCTTTCCACGGGAGCCTGACTTCATACCTACCACTACCATTGACTTTCACCGTACTATTGAAAAATTTCAGTACATCTGACTCTACTTTCTTATGACTTTTTACTTCAGAATCGTCTCTAATGCCCATTGTCTCTAATGACCAAAAATCCTGAACGTCAAAAGTACTTGCATAAAATGTACTTACATTATTTACTATCGTACAAGGTGTGCCAACCACTGGACCCTGCACAGTCCAACCTAGTCGTGTCTCCATAGCTAACAGGTTTTCGTCCACTCGCACTGATCGACCAGTCAAAATGCAACCTAAAACATCAGAACCAATTAATAAACCAATAGTAAAATTATCATCTAAACAATCAGTAATCACAACACCCTTCTTCTTTAATAGAGATACGATCGTATCGCTTTTATTCAGTTTCGGGAGACTTCCACAGATTACTTCTTGCTCTAGAGCTTTTATGTTAACCACAAAGCTGTTATGTAAATTATTTACGCTCAAGTCATACAGTTTGTGTTTTTTCTTTTTGGTGACTGCTCCTCCGAATAACGTGTGACTCAACTCTACTTCATCAATAGGCTTAAGTTCCAGTTTTTTTACTATCTCGCTCGTTACAAATGAACGTTGTGCACCGGAGTCGAGTAAAGCTCTTACTGTCAATTTATTGTCACCGTGCACGAGGTTAATCTTCAAAGTCTGTAACAAAACAGTCTTCGCAGAAGACAACTGGCTTAGCACAGTTTCTTGTGGGTTAGAGCCGTCCGTGGTCTGTTGAGTGATTGTTTCCTTATCTTTAGCCAGACCACCACACATAATGGGATAATGCCTTCTACCACAGATCACACATTTAGGATGTCTTTTGCACCGATTCCACATATGACCGACTGTCAAGCAAATAAAACAAGCTTTTTTGTTCTTTACAAAGTCCTTTCTTTCCTCTAACGTTTTCTTTATGGCCACATGGCATTCGGAGCTAGCGTGTGAGGTTTTGTCACACCATAAGCACTTCCTATCGCTTTTTTCTATTTTATTTTGTGGTTGGTTCCTTTCATTTTTCTTATCCGTAGTAGTGAAACAGGCTGCGGTCGGCTCAGCTTCCGATTTTTTCTTTGAAAATCCAGAATGTGCCATACGTATCTTCTCATCCGACTCCACCTCTAATTTGACAAAAGCAAGCAACTTAGTGAGTGTATTGCCTTCTTGGCCTACATGAGTATGCGATCTGCTCCAAGCCTTTAATACGTCCTCAGGTAATGCCGACTCCACTAATGGAAACAGAAATGCTGCAAACTTTTCTTGAGTGACACCCAATGAATCTAGTGCCAGAATCTGCGTCATGAGTTTGTCGTAAAGTGCTCTTATTGACATTTTTGAACCTTTTGATTGAGCTAACACTAAATGTAATAGTTCACGAACATAGTGCTCAATAATAAACTCGTCTTTAGCAAATCGTTCCTTTAATTGCATCACGACGTTCTCATAATTTTCTCCATTTGGAGGAAAACTCTTCACTAACTCTCTCGCAATTGAACCCTGCTCCATACATTGTAGAAGATAGTGGAACTTATCATCATTGTCAATGTCGCTATCTAAGTGAATCTTCTTAAATTGAGACCAGAAACCAATCCAATTCTTTATTTCTCCATCGAATGATGGAAGCTGCAATTTGGGTAGCCTAAAGTTTCGATGCTTATTGCCGCTTTCTGATACATTGCTACTGTTATCTATCTTTTTAACAGTGCCTTTATTCGAACATTGCGACTCTTCATCTAAAAGTTCTTTAACTTTATATTTTATCTCATACCAACGAGCTTCGTAACAATCGGCGGCATCTACATCTTGTTCCAACTGCTTTTCATCCCTATGGTCATCGTTCAACCACATATCTATTACTTTATTTTGGATGACGGAAAGCTCGTCAAACAGTTTGCCTAGCCTCTCGTACTCGGGTAATAATGCGCTTTTATCTTTCTGAGACAGAAAATTTTCAACTTTACTCACGCATTTTGAAAACCGCTGACGTGCTATTTTCCTCGACTCTTTTACCTTATCCATTGTCACGGTCGCCAGATGTTATGATTGGGGTCGGGAAAAATAACTATAAACTTTAATTTGCAGCGATTTTTATTTTCTATCGTCTATTTTTTGTAGTGACATAACAGAGTTTTTTCTTTTAAAAAAGACAATCTGTTTCATCTCTAAAAAAAGTATCTATATCCACAACATTAGGTAAAATTTCATCATATTAAACCTTTTTCTTAGTATGCCACATGTAAACTGTAATATTATCAATAGTCATCTTTATACAAGAGGGTTAAACCAAACGAGATTTATAATTGCCATAATTTTCCATATTGACGCAGAAAATGTAAAATCTAGTTCTCAAGAATATTCTTAAGAATAGCAATATGCATTTATTATACAAAGGGTGTGCAATTGTGCATTGTTATCGATTTGTGTGCAATCGGCTACGACGTGCTACGAATCGCTACGACGACGTGCTACGAGCCGCTACGCCGCGCCGCTTCTTCTGACAACGAGGCTCGAGTTACGAACGGCTACGTCAAATATTTTAAAGTACGAAATAAATTGTATCATATACTATTTGGTGGCGTTTTAGGTGAATTAGTAGGTAGCTTATAACTAAAGAAATGTGACTGTTAAATATGCGAGCCAAAGTAATAAATAACGAAAACTTAAATCAACAAACAACGTTATGAAGATGAAACTATTACCATTTTTTTTAATCTTTAAATGGAAAAGAGTACAGCTCTTTAGCTGTACTCTGTACTCTCAAATCAAGGCAAAACACTTACCTACTAACAAGAACTTAATAAAATGTAAAAGAACATTACTCCACGTTATACTCAGCAAACATCAAAGTAAGTAAACTGTTCGAATGCTCAGAATCACAAAATAAACAGTTCTTGACTCAAGTATTGAGGAGACAGACAAACAGATTGCGACACGCGACCTCTAATCTGAATGTCAAAGTAATAATCGAGTACACTCGACTAGATGAGACTGAGATCAAGTCATAAACGATAATCCACTGAATACGAGAGTGGAATTTTAAGTCGAAAGCAAAAGAAAAGAGCGCAGTAATTGGTTCATTAATTCAGTGAGGGGCGGTGTTATGTGGTAGTGTAGTGTTCAGGAAGAGATAACAAGCTATGGGGAGGCTTTGTTGTGCGTGAGAGCCTTTCGATTAGCGCTCGGTATAACCAAACTATTACGGCGTAAAAGCCATTTTCTTCCATCGTTCCGGTCGCTCCAGATTCACTTTTTTGTTGGCTGCCTCATTTTATATTCATGAAGTTTCTATAGCAGCTACGGTTATATACTCAATAAAAATAGTATAAGCACTTTATAGTAATTTATTTTCTGTAGATACTAATTACTGTAGCATTAACATACCAAGAGTTTCGTTGTCCGGAGTGAATTAGAATTTAACTTTAATTAGTAAGAGACCGTATATAGGCCTGAAATTTTTCTAAAATATTTCTACTAGCCGAAAGATCAAAATAGGTACTTACATAAACTAGGTTACGAAAACAATTCTGAAAATATAATAGAATGTTTCCAGACTACCAAAGACTGTGTGGGCGGTTGTTTAAGATCAAGACTGATTTAACCTATTCTCAATATATTCTGTTGTTATAATTTTTGCTTAATGTTTACTTCTACGAGTACAAAAACTCATTACTTGATTTGATAGGTACTCAAACTAATTTAAGGCATCCACAGAAGTCCGGTTAAGCAGCCCACAACCTCTTCTAGGTTGACCTACGAGATGCCATACACAAAAAAAAAAAATTGATACTCAAACATGGAATGTTATAGACAGACACAGAGATAGAAGAATACATTTAAGAAAAATGTTGTCTGGTCGTGAAAACTAAAACACGTACAGCGAAATCACAACCGCAAAATAAAATCGAACAATGTAAATAGCCCAAACGAACAGTTCTTACAGTGTACATAATAAATTAAGTAAGATACTTTATATATTTGTATAATACTTTATATATTTATTAGTAATTTTCACAATATCTAAATTAATTGAACAGTTCTTCCAAATGTGATTCCAAATGAAATGTTAATTTGAAAGATTTTCAATTTGCCTTAATGGTTGAGAACGGTAAGTGAATGAGTTTTATAGACCGATGACTCATAAGATGAATTTGAACTCTAATGATCTAGTGAATAAAGTTGAAATTGCATGAATAAAAGTTAGAGTTGTGTGCTGTTGCATATAGTGATGTTTACTGAACCTGCCAAATAGCGTTTTATTCAAACACTGACTGCGGCGAGAGCTTGTGCCTGATCCCCTGAATATTTATCCGGCACTCGGAATCGTAAATTGGTGAAAATGTTGCAGCCGATTTTACAGCTTTCAAAGAGTGAAGTGTGTTTTGAGTGGAGCTTTTAGTGAGTTTTAAAAGATTAAAGATTCACGGTTAGATTTGGTTTGGTACGTAGTTTACAATTGAAAACCTTTTCACTAGCGAAACAATCCTCTAATTAACTTTATGATTGTTTATGAATGTTCTTTTATGGATTGTGTTTCATAATAGTAACAAATATTTTTTGTATATCTTCAGCATTTACCCTTTTTTTTAGGTTGTCAAAATCATCAAACGAGTCCTCCCGCCCTAGGTGGGGCGGAAGGGACTGTCAGACTCTTACTGACTAAAATCCACCCGTGTTTCTTCGGATGCCCTTTACGTTCCGGGGCCACGGTATCCTGGATAAAGAAAAAATCCGCGACCCCAGCAGGAATTTGGCCCCGTAAGGGGCCCGTCGGTGACGCGTGAAACACGACGCGCCACCGACCCGGTCTTGGTCCTTGGTCTGACGGCGAGCTTACCCATTACTCACCGTCCGCAAGCCCGCTCCGCCGCTGTGCGGCTATTCAGAGGGACAAGCGTTGGAGCGTCCACCCGACAGGCTATTCGCATACGGGCAAATAGACCCCTTAGGCACACAGTGCCTAAGGCAGAGTTTTTGCCCGCATGCCAGGGTGCACCAGCCCGAAAAACTGATCTTTCCCCCGGACGTATCCGAGAGGGAACTCCAGTCCACGGGTGCACGTGGAGGTTTCCTATCTTAGCACCCCTGAGCATTTACCCTTCCAGATATCAAATATTTTCTTTGATTTTATATAACATCTGTGTCGGTCTCATATCCTACAAACGTCAAACATGTGTCTCATTCTGTAGGGACACATTTATTTTGAGGATATGGGTAGAACCGCAAATGCGTACCTTTAATACTTGGAGAAAGTTTTCTGCCCAGAAAGCTTTCCTCTGAGGGATATAAATTGTTTTGCTCGTCGCTGAAAACCCATACTCCTTTATGTATTGGTAGATAAGTAATTACTTAATCAACACAAAGAAAACGTACAATACCACTTCTGTTAATTAATATCTGGATAAGACCCCACGCAGATATACATTATACGAGGAATTGTAACTGAAATTCTAAATTGAAGGAATTGCTGAGGATTAATTACTATGGGGTGATGTTTTAGAATGGTAATGGATTTATCATGTCGATGTAAGTAGCATATATCATACAAATAAGTATATCTGTTTAAAAATGGTAATAATCACAAGCGCGAGTTGAATTAAAAATTAAATAAAGAAAACGTTGCGTCAGTCGTGAAAGAGTTGCTCAACCTTTTAATATGTCAGCCATTTATATAGAAGAAAAAAGTTTTTATTATTATTTTTAATGAATTATTTGGCACCTGTCATTTTATTTCAAGGTTGTGCTTGCTCTGTGGAGGTTGTCTTCCTGTAAGCATATTTTTTGGTCAATATATTAACCTCATTTAGTTTCAACCAAATCATTCGTCAGACACGTTTATGAGGCAGTAGGCATAAAAATATTGATCACCACATTATCTTCTGTCTACTCAGAAGTAATTAACGGCGTATTCATCATGTAGGTTGTAGCTTGCTTTCATCTACTTGTTTGCAGTTAATATTACAACTTCTAAATTCGTAGCATAGATATAGGTCTATAAACATTCAACCTTGGTAACTATACTTTACTGTGTTCATGGAAGCCACTTTCATAATTAAATCATTACACCACCGAATATTCAGACCAAAACGTTAAGAAAGACAGCTAAGTAAACTTGATTGAGAGCCATTTAGAAATATTAGTTACCTTACAACAGAACCAACTAGTTTATATTAACATTTTTTCTCCATGACCAAATAATAAACGTTCTCTCGTGTGTGGACCGACATGACCGAGTACCCTCGTCATGGAAGCCACCACCTTTATTTATGATATAACTGACCAGCAGCAATGACAGCAACCATTATGTGATTAAAAATAAACGAGGTTTTCTTCAGGGATGAATTTTATTAGATTACTAGTCATACTGCGAATAAATGGGAGTACTTCTATTCTTATTGTTTTTATTTTTTTTGTTCGAGAAGAAATGCACTTTAATGCCTTTGTCAAACAGACAGGCGAAAGCGAAGCGAGTCGGAGGCGATACCGAACCTAAACGAGACGTCAGTCCGATAGTTCTGTCACGCTATCGGATCGCTTTCGTTTTTCTATGTGACTGTATTCAAACAATTCCATACATTACAAGAAAACCAACACGCTTCGCATTCGCTACGCCAGTCTGTTTGACAAAGGCTTAAACGTGTAATGCACTTTAGTGCTTACTAATTAAATAAAGCTGGTTTATTCTAGTTTTATTCAATTTAAAAAGTTAATTAGAAAAAAGGCCCTCTCTTGCTCTCATAGATTTCGTTACGCTGCGAATTAATATTAAGGCAGCTTTTAGAATCTAAATCTCTAACAAGACTGAAGACTAAGCAAGTTAATTTCAAGGTCTCTTTTAATCCAAATTAGACTATTTCTGCAATAATAAGTCGCGAATCAATCTTTTAATTTCTGAACTTTACAGCTTCTGTAATTGCAAACAGAATTAGGTTGTCTTATGATATTAATTTTTACGTTTCTGAAGCAAGGGCTACAGATGATAAAATTTAAAAAAGGCTGTCCCACTCAGAACTTAAAAGCCTATTCGTTTCAAGAACGTTAATGTACCTTGTTCGGTTATTCTTGAAGGGGTTCATTTGAAAGTAATCTAACACGAACGTGTCAATATTGGACACACTAATCGTCTTTATAAATTCAAGACAATCTATACATATAATAAATCTGTAGAAGGGTCAATTCTGTACATTGAAAATATTGAAAAAATAAATAGCGGGGGGTGTTGCTGGATCGATACCAAACCCAAATATGTGATTAAAAAATATTTTGTCTGTCTGTCTGTCTGTATGTGCAGGCATCACGTGAAAACTAACGGTTCGATTTCTATGAAACTTGGTATAATTATACCTTATTATCCTGGGCATAAAATGGGATACTTTTTATCCTGGAAAAATACGTAGTCTTATTTTTCAGTTACTACAGAACGCGAGCTCAACAGCAGTAGCTCAATAGAGGGCTCTCCTTAATTATTATAGGCTTAGCCGTATTTGGGTCCAATAGATATTTATAAGATGTCATTGCCAGAGTCACTCAAAATGGAGACATTAACCATCCACGAGAAGACCGACATCCGCGCGAACGGAGTCGCGGGCGGAAGCTAGTACTTAATAGTATTGATGTTAATGTACTCTGCCTCTGGTTTCGGTGTCACTGACGACAAATCGTGACCAAACTAGCAAGAAAGAAAATAAGATAAGCCACACACACAACCGAGTTACATAAAAGAAATTACTTGCACTAAAATAGTGTTATCATGAAGTGAGTATGTTAAGTTTTTTGGTGTAATTAATATAGGCATGCTGGATGATTCTTCTCAGACCGTTTACGGTCACCAGACAAAATGTTACGAGGGTTTTATGATCCTAAAACTGAGTTTATTACCCAGAGACGCTTTAATAAACGAAACCGAAACCAAAGAAAACTTTTACTGACTGTTACATGCATGCGGGCGGCGAGAAATGGGTGACTCGCTGTCCGACCATGGATCATGCCCAGTTCGACAGCGCGTTGTGTTCCACGCGCACCTCAAGGAGTGTCAGCATAGTGACGAGGCCCCCCTGTAGAGGGCCAAAACCTGACGGGGTCGCGGGACTCACGAATTACCGTGACCCCGGTACCTAAAGGGTTATTGAAGGACACCGTGGATTTTAGTCAGTACAAGTCTGACAGTCCCTCCCGCTCTGCCCTGGGTCCTGTGTCCTGGAGTCCTCCCACTCATGTGATGATTATACAACGTAAAACAAAAAGTTTACATAAACGCAGCGACCGCGACGTCAAGCTTCTTATTTTAGTGGCCGTGTCTGGTGTAGTAATAAGATTGTTTATTCAAGTTTATTTAGCACTTCCAGTTTTTATAAAGCTTCAATTCCCAAATATTAACATGTCAGCACTCGTCCGCTGTAGTCGCCACAACAATTAATCAAACGCGGGTTTCAGTTACATTGCCCTGAAGTGCCAGCAACGAGGACACGTCCGGAATAAATGTGGAATTTATTCAAGAGGTAAACACTGCAGCCACTAAGTTTACCAATTTATTGCTCAAATACGTGTTGTTTATTGTATGTGCCGTATCATTATTTCTGAAAATGTAAAATGATACCTATTTAAATTCAAATGAATTGCAGATAAAGCGTCATTTGATGGAAAAACAAAAAAAAAATAAGAATCCTTGTTCTATTCTTATACTACCAATATGTAAAGGATTGATATGTAATAAAGTACCCAGACCAGTTTATTCATAATTATTTATAACTTTGTCACCTGCTCTAAGACAATACATGAACTTTACCTTAGCGTCGTATTTCCAAAAACTCATACAAAGAGGGTGTTCAACTTGAATTAGAATGTTAATTACTTACACGTTCACACACAACTCATTACGGCACATTTTCATATATTTATGAGAAATTTTCTTGTGTTTATTATAAATTACTTCAACTAATTTTATTTATACATAATGCTTGTTCCATAGTAGCTTCCAACGATTAGAATTAACATGTTGCTAACAGAACTAACATTTTTATTGTATTGCTAACGAGTACAATAATCTTAACACGGAATGAAATGAGAACTTTTCAAAGTAACGTTTGCAAACGGTGAAACAATTCTTTGATATGCACTATATTTTTTTTTTATCGTGACATAATCGTCAGATGAATCCTCCAACCCAGGGCAGGGCGGGAGGGATTGTCAGACTTGTACTGACTAAAATCCACGGTGTACTTCAATAGCCGTTTACGTTCCGGGGTCACGGTAATTCGTTAGTCCCGCGACCCCGGCAGGCTTTGGCCCTCTACAGACCCCGTCACTATGCTGACACTCCTTGAGGCGCGCGTGGAACACAACGCGCCGTCGATCACGGCATGGTCCACAGCGAGTCGCCCATTACTCGCCGCCCGCACGCCCTTGATATGCACTATATGAAGAAAATAGAAACGTCGCCACTATAATAGTCCAGCTCGTGCATGTTATATGTTCATACTCACTCTCGTCTCGTAGTAAACTACAGAATCTAAAGTCAACATACCAAAGTTTTTCAAAATGCCAGCTTGTAATGTTTATCTTCGTGTCGTCTTTTACGTAGAAACAGACTGTTCACTGTCACACAGATCTTTAACGAAAACATTTTGTTTGAGACGTTATAACAAAAGGTATAGCCAGAATTATATTATAATGTATAGGATTATTATATTACGAATCCTATTATTCCTGAAAATAAATGCATGGCTAACTGAAGCATTTCAGTGTACGTTACAGACAGACGTCATGGGTTTTAAGCCTTTATCAAACAGACAGGCGTGACGAATGCGAAGCGTGACGTTTTTATTTGTAATGTATGGAATTGTTTGAATCAAGTCACATAGAAAAGCGAAAGCGATCCGATAGCGTGACAGAACTATCGGACTGACGTCTCGCTTCGGTTCGGTATCGCTTCGGAAACGCTTGGCTTTCGACTGTCTGTTTGACAAAGGCATTATGACGTCATACAAATGTAAGCTCCACGCTGAGTAATACGAGTGTTTAACTTCAGATTAAAAATTGCAACCAAATGCTTAAAAATCCACTATTACTTTAAAGATAACAGAGACATAAATTTAAACAGTAGACGCAAAAAAGACAAATAGAATATGGTGAAAAAAGCTGTACGTTTATATTTCCGAGAACATTAAAATATGTCCGTACCATTATTCATGTTTTATCTAAACTCGCCAGTTCCACTCGTTCCATTCATTCGTTAAAATGATTTATTGCAAATGGTGTTTTTACGATGCAATTCATATATTATTTATTGCATAATTTTCTTAATGGAAATTACAACAAAAATGTATAGAAACTTCAGTAGGCTGTTTGTGTGTGTAAATGTTTGTGAAAGCACCCACGACAGTAGAAATCTTTAAAAAATTAAATATAATTATTACAACATTTCTAATTGTATCTATCATATCAACGCGACGTTGCGCGCTCTTTTCATTAGAGCGACTTAAATTTTTATTTTATTGACGCACGACACGTCGCATCGCGTTTCAGTGTTTACTGACCCTAACACGTATATTCCACTCATACCTATTTCTGTATGCACTCTGCTAATCCCAAATTGCAAAAAGCTGTGAACATTCCATTCATATTTATGTCAGAGTTACAGGCAACAGTTGATACCTTTGACACACGAGTGTTTTTAATCATTCTCGTCGAATTGTATGTTCAGCGTGGTCCGGTATGTGAATGAAATATTGACAACATAAACCATACAGCCAGTTATTAGAACAATAAGTCGGCACGGTTAGCGCAGTGGCTGAGCAAATGGACTGCTGCGCTGCGTGTCACGGGTTCGATTCCCGCACGGAACAAATATTTGTATGATCTGCAAGCAGTTGTTCCGGGTCTTGGTGTTTGTGTATGTGAGTTTCCATGTTTGTAAACGCACCCACGATACAGGAGAAATTCCTTTTTTTTTTTTTTTTTGCGTGGTAAAATCATCAAATGAGTCCTCCCACCCAGGGCAGGGCGGGAGGGACTGTCAGACTTGTACTGACTAAAATCCACGGTGTCCTTCACTAGCCCTTTACGTGCCGGGGTCACGGTAATCCCTTGGTCCCGCGACCCCGGCAGGCTTTGGCCCTCTACAGGCCCCGTCAATATGCTGACACTCTTTGAGGCGCGCGTGGAACACAACGCGCCGTCGACCCGGGCATGGTCCATGGTCGGACAGCAAGTCGCCCATTACTCGCTGCCCGCATGCCCGCGCCTACGGTGGCCGGAGATCGTCCTGCGACGTCCGACGCCGTGGGCGTCTACCACTGCGGCTGGGGTGGAGGGAGGACGCTGTCCTTTCCCTCAGGCGGCCCGCCTCCTCCTTCACGAGCATGACTGCTTCGCAGAAGGAGGCGACCGCTTCCCACTCCGTCTCGCCCCGCAGCATGGCCTCGACCAATGCCGGGCGCGAGAGGTCTCCGCCTATCGCCGTCGTGAGGACACGGCGGTGCTCTGCCCAAGCGGGGCAGTCCTGCACCGTATGCTCCACCGTGTCCTCCGGACGATCCTCGCAGTGGTGACACCCAGGCGTTTCTTCCCTCCCTATCAGACACAGGAACCTCCCGAAACTTCCGTGTCCGGTGAGGACCTGCGTCATGCGGTAGGTAAGGACGCCGTGACGCCTATCCAGCCACTCCTCAAAGAGGGGTCTTACCGCCGCAATTGCGGCGTGCCCGGACCTCGGTTGCGACAGTCGCTCCCTCCATACTGCCCTGAGATCACGCCGGAGCTCTTCCCGCCGCGCATCGACTTGTCGAGGCAGCGGGGATTCGCCCCGACGCTGCGCCTCCACGCGCCATTCATAGACGCGCTGGAGGGCAGTCGCCTCCAGATCCCAGGGCAGCAATCCTGCTAGGAGGTTGGCTGATTCGCCGGCGATCGTGCGGTATCCCCGGATCATCCGGATAGCCATGACCCTCTGGCATGCGACCAGCTTGAGTGGTCGCGTCCGGATGCTTAGGGCCCACACGGGGGCCCCGTAGAGGGCCATGGACCGCACGACACCGGCGTACAGCCTCCGGCAGGAGGCATTTGGCCCGCCGAGATTGGGCAGGAGTCGCTTGAGAGCGGCTGCTGCCCGGTTCAGCCTTGGGGCCAAATGCAGGAAATGCTCCCTGAAGTTCCATCGGCTGTCGAGGACGAGTCCCAGGTACTTCATCGTCCTCCCGACACCGATGCGAACCCCCTCCACCGTAATGTGGGACTCTGAACGTGGCGCGTTCAGACGGCCATGAAAACACATGGCCTCTGTTTTGTGCAGCGCCACGTCGAGTCCCAACTGCCGGATCCTGTTAGCGACTGTCGCTACCGCCTGCGTCGCCACGTCGGCCGCCGCCTGGTGCGACTCTCCCTTCGCCAGGACGAGCGTGTCGTCGGCGTAACAAATTACGCCGACGCCGTCAGGGAGGTCGCCGCGCAGCACCCAGTCGTAACCGATGTTCCACAGGAGCGGCCCCAAGACCGATCCCTGTGGAACACCGCACGACATCTCTCGCCGGTTCCACTCTCCCCGGTGACCGGGGTAGATGACGGCTCTGTCCGTCAGGTAGTCCTCGACTATACGACGGAGGTAGGTCGGCACCCGGTGATACCGGAGTGCCTCCCTGATGCAACTCCAGGGCAGGGTGTTAAAGGCATTGGAGATGTCTAAAGACACCCCCAAGACGACCCTGCCCCGGGAAACCGCATCCCCCGTCGTGAGGGCTCTCACGCGCGTGATAGCATCCACCGTCGAGCGCCCCCTGCGGAAGCCAAACTGGCTCTCCGCAAGGTCCGGGCCCACCCGATTCAGGTGCCCGACGAGGCGGTTTGCAATTACTCTTTCAAAGAGCTTGCCCACCTCGTCGAGCAGCACGATGGGCCGGAATGCGGACGGAGAGTCCGCAGGGCGCCCGGGCTTCTGGATCAGGACCAGTTTCCCCGTCTTCCAACGAAGCGGGAACTGGCCCCTCTCCAGGCACGCGCTAAAGAGCCCACCCAGTCGAGGCCCGAGAGTCCCCGAGGCCAGGACCCAGGCTTTCCCTGGCAAGCCGTCGGGTCCTGGGGCGGTATTTTTGGCTTTGAGCCGTTGTACCGCCACTCTCAGGTCTACCTCGGTCACCTCCGGAGCGTCGTAGACGTCGTCGTCGCTGTGGTCCGCGTTTGCGTCAGCTTCAGGCACCGCCGGAGACGGAGCCATGGGCGGGGGAGTGTGCTCCTCCCGCGAGGGGAACAGGGCGCTCACCACGTCCTCCACGAACTGAGGCTGGAGACTCTGCGTCAACGGGGGAGTCCAGGGGCGGAGCTTCTCTCTCACCCACTTATAGGGCCGGCCCCATGGGTCCCCGTCCAGAGCCTCCAGCATCTCCTTGCGGGCCAATTCCTTGGCCCGCCAGATCTCGTCGCGGAGGGCGGCCTTCGCTGCCCTGTAGCCATCCTGCAGCTCCGTCTCTACAGCCACCGCATCCGGAGGTCGGGTGCGGCGCCTGCGGAACCTGGTGTACCGGCGTCGCGCGGCAACGCACGCCTCGCGCAGCGCTGCTAGCTCGCGCGACCACCAGTACAACTGACGCCGGGCGCGTCCTAGCCGGACCCGGGGCATGGCCACGTCGCAGATCTCCGACATGGCCTCCTGGAACCACCCCGCCTCGTCGTTGATGTCGGCAGGCCTGTCCGGTGGTGACACCCAGGCCTGCACGATCGAGGCTTCCAGGAATAGCTCCCGGTCCAGCTGCTTCAGCGCCCATCGCGGACCACTTGGGTTCCGTCGGACCGGCGCGTCTGAGGTCTGGGCGGAGACGTCGAACCGGATATACCGGTGGTCGGAATAGGTCTCCACCTCCTCTACAACGCGCCAGTCTGTGACGCGCGGCGACAGGCCGGAGGTGGCGAAAGTGATGTCCACCACCGAATCGCCCGTCCACCGCACGCACGTGGGGACGGAACCCCGGTTCTCGATGACTAGGCCATGCGCCAGGGCCCAGTGCTCGAGCATCCTGCCCCGCGTGTAGTCCGTAACCCGGGAACCCCAAGCCACATTCTTGGCGTTGAAGTCCCCGAGGACGAGCGCGGGGAGGGAACCGAAAGCGACGACGACGTCTCCCAGCTCCGATAGGGAGTCCTGGAACTCGGCGATAGTTCGGTTCGGGGAGAAATAAACGCCTATCACGGCGATCTCCCCGAACCGTGCCGCGACGATCCCACGCCCTCTCTCGACGCGATCGAGGGGCGGGGTACCGGCGGCGGCCGACGAGATGAGGGTCACCGAGCCGTTCAGGTCCGCCACCCAGTCATTCCTGGGCGGGACAAAGTACGGCTCGGCGACCACGGCGACATTAATCAACCACTGCGCCATGCTCTGGAGCAGGAGATCCTGAGCAGCGGCGCAGTGGTTGATATTCGCCTGGAGGAAGCGCAATGGAGCCATTAATTGGAGTCCATTGCGGCCTCCTCCAGGGCCCTCTGTGAGGGCGCAGCCACGGCGGCAGCGGCAGAAGCGGCGGCGGCGGCGGCAGCGGCGGCGGCGGCGGCAGCAGGAGCTGCGGCGGCGGCGGGGACGGCGGCGGCAGAGGGCCTACCTCTGCTCCTGGTTTTAGCGGGGGGCGCGCAGGCCTTGCCCCCTGCCCGGTGATCGGCCGGCTTGCCAGCCGCCGCACATGCGAAGCAGTGCGGCGGGGCGGAACACGAGCCGGCCTTGTGACCGGGCTGACCGCAGCGGAAGCAGTTGTCGCTGCGGTCGACCTCCGAGGTGCACATGCATGCCGCGTGGTTACCCACTTGGCAGCGGAAGCACCTCAGAGGCCTGGGCTCCAGCAGTTTCACCTGCGCGAACACCCAGCCAACCAGGAGCCTTCGGCTCTCCTCTATCTTTTTGGCCGCCGGTACGGGGCAGCTGACTGTGATGGTCAGCAGCCCCGCGAAGCCAGGGCGTAGGATGCCTGCCTTTACCTGGTCGGCAGGGCATTCCCCAGCCCTGGCAACGGCGGCCACCACGTCCCCCTCCGAGACCGAGTCGTCCAGACCCATAATGCGCAAGTCAGCGCGCTTAATGGGCCTGGACACCCGGGCCTCCTCCGCGTCTAGGGACGCTCTGAGCCGTTCGGCCAGAGCGTCAGCGGTAGGGCCGCTGGCCGCGCCGGGGATTGACAAAAGTCTGGCCCCCGTCGCGGTAACGTGCACCCGGAGGCCCCCTTCGACACCCAGCTCTCGGAGGTCGACCGCCTCCTTCGCCTTGGCGAACACGTCGCGGTACGTGACGCCCCTCTTGACCGCCTCCGGCTGTAGTGTAATTACTACAGCCGCGGTCTTGGGGGCGCGGAGTCTGGCCGCGACGGTTCGCCTCCCGCGCCGTCGCTGCCGCCGCCTCTGCTTCTTCTTGGCAGCCTTCTCTCCAGCCACCTGCCATTCGGCGTCGGCTGGAGGAGGCTGCGAAGGCGTGGCGGGTTTGGACGGCCGTCCTGCCGCCGCCGCCGCCGCCGGGACACTCTTCTTTGGCTTCGCCTTCGCCGGGGCCGATGCTGGGGCGGAGCCCGGCGTTGCCGGCGCCACGGGAGCCGCCCTGGATGGCCCCGGACCTGCCCTCGCCGTGGCCGCTTTCCACGGGGCCTGCTTCCCGTTCGCCGGCCTCGCCGGCCTCGCCGCGGTTCGGTTCTCCGGGGCCGGGGCTGGAGCCGGTCTAGGCGGCGCGGAAGCCGCGGCAGCCGCGTAGGAGGTCGCCGCAAGCGGGGGGCGCAGGATGCGGCCCTCTAGGACCGCAAAACGCTGGTTGAAAGCCGCCAGCTCCTGCCGCACCAGTTTTAGGACAGCGTCCTCTGTTGGTGCGGCCTGCGCCGGCGGCTCCTTGTTCCGCTTCTGCGGGACCTCCCCCTGGCGGTCTGCCTTCCGCAGTCCGGCCAGCTCCGTCTTTAGATGGAGGTTCTCTTTCTGGAGAACCTCCATCGCGGCCGTCAAGCGGGCGACGTCCGCCCGCATTTTGGACATTTCGTCCGCTTCCGTCGGTGATGCGGGCGGACCCTGGCCGAGGCTAGCCGCCGCCACTGCCGCCATAATCTTGGCAGTGGCTACGCCCGCGGCCCGGTCCTTAGTCGCCCGCTTTCCCGGATTGGTAGAGGCCAGGCTGCGGACGGCTGCCCTCACCTTCTCCTCCAAGGTGGGCTCCTCCTGGCACCCTCTACCGCCGGTCCTGCCTCGGCCTTTACCCCGAACACTAGTCGGGATCTTCCGGCTCGAGGCAGGCTCGTCGTCCGACGACAACGAATGGGGCCGCTTGAGGAAGCGTTTCCTCCTCTCGGCGGCCCCCTTTCCTCCGCGCCCAGAGCCAGGACTCTGAGCGCTCATGGCGTCTGACGCGCTGTCGGACTCCGACCTCGAGGTGGGCGTCAGCACCATCCTTTTTTCAGTTTGAGCGGTACTCTGTGCCCGCTCCGTCGGTGCCGGTGAGGCGGACGTGCTGGACAAGTCCAGCGACTCCACCTCACGGGCACGTGAGCCTCCCTGGCTCTCTGCGGCGACTGCCGGTTGTTGGGGGGGATTTTTTTTTCGTCTTTTCCATAAGATTCCCACGATTATGGGGGATAATGGTCCACCTGAGCAGAGACCCCTGTACTCAGGTAAGCCTACGACATTTATTACTCGCCAGAGGGTCGGCCGGTACCCTGGCGAGGGTAGCACTAGCGACTGATTTGTTCAAAAGAACTCCCGTCAGCCATACATCTCCTCGCGGTGCTCCGCCGCTTGAGATTCGGGGTGACTTTTTATAGAGGTTTTCTACCTCGCGGCCCGGGCGGTTAAGCCAAGGCCCTCGACCCCCGTCGAAAGTCAGAGACGTGATCCTGACAATCTTCGGGGCTACGAGAATAGCGGTGGCAAGAGGAGGTGGGAGTGTAATACCTCCTCCTGCCTGCCCGGCGGCAGGGTAAGTGCACGCCGTGCCCGCTCTTGCTCCAACCACTGTGCCCTCTGCCGAGCAGAGGGACACGTGGTGGAGCGACGCGACAGGACATTGGCATACGGGCAAGGAGACCCCATAGGGGAGTACTTGCCCGCATCCCGGGGCGCACCGTCCCGAGAATCTGGGCTTCCCCCCGGACGTATCCGGAAAGGAACTTCCAGCCTCGGGCACTCGAGGAGGTTTCCTGTCCTTAGCACCCCACAGGAGAAATTCCTAGTGTAAAAAAAAAAAAAAAAAAAAAAAAAAAAAAAAACATGCGCCTATTCTGCGTGCTTAAATACTTATTGGATGTATCCTAGTATTTCTTGAATACTTCTTATTGTTATAGGTATGTGCTTTAAATCACGCTAAACTTAACAATGGGGTTAGGAAAGGTTAAACTTCCTAAATCAATTAACTTTGTACGTAAGTGAAACTAAGTAATACACGGTGGCTTCGTAGTGAACTGTTAATATTAAAGTTACTAAAGTCAATATTAGCAGTTTAGTTAGTTTGTCGGCCTGTGTGTGCCTACGACTAACTTATTATGCAATCAGTGTTATCGCAGTAGTGGCTTGATAAGCTCACTCAGCATCAGCAGACAATAAGATTACTAACTTATGATATTTTTAAGTTGAAACTGTGTAGAGTTATATAAATATAGTGTACTCGTATTTGAAGTATAGTCACAGCCATGGTTTATTTGTTTATTTAATTTTTTATAAAAGCCAGTTCACACGAGATGCGACGCGACGAGACGAGACGTGACGTGACGATACTATTAATGTTGAGTCGCTCTATTGAAATGTGCGCGCAATGTCTCGTCTCGGTGTGAATTTATCGTAACGATTGTGATCATGTTATGTGTTATTTTCTACTTCTGTATTCTAATAAAAGAAGCTACATCAGGATAACCAGGAAGCAAGAAACAAAATTACTGATCCAATTTCCTAGTATACTCGTATTTACATGGAAATGCAAAACAGGTACTGGGATAAAGAAATTCGTTTATTTGGACTAGAGAAAAACTATTCAGAGATTCAAAACAATTTGTAAAAATGTTTCTTCTTAACGATAATAGCATCATCGAAGTGTATTGTTATTGTGAGTAAATTACCGTAATCCTGTTTGACATTACACCAAGATTTAAGTTTTATATCAATTAATATTAGTACTCTATCTATTTTGAAATCACAGTTTTATAAATCCCATGATATGAAACGGACTGCACTAATAAATTGAATTAGAATTTACTCGTCGCAATCGTAAGTCGACCCCGTAAAATTTTGATGAAAAGAAACCTATTAGGAAAGTAGACGTTTTAATATTAGACGTTATGAGAAATTAAGTTTTTGGGCATTGTAGATTTGTGGAGTTTTTGGGAATGGATTAAATGGGAAGTAGACATTGCCTTTGTCAAACAGACAGGCGAAAGCGAAGCGTTTCCGAAGCGATACCGAACCGAATCGAGACGTCAGTCCGATAGCGTGACAGAACTATTAAACAATTCCATACATTACAAATAAAAACGTCACGCTTCGCATTCGTCACGCCTATCTGTTTGACAAAAGCTTAGGGAATTGACGTTTTGGGACAGTGGGCGTTTTGGGTAGTTGTGCTTTTGAACCTAGAGGAACTGATTTAATCATAGAGTACCTACTGTTCAAGTTTAATAGTGGTCTTAGTAAGGTTACGACAAACATAGTTATGATAGCATATTAGATCATGAAGCCTGTGATTTTTTAAAATGATTAAAAGTTTCCCAAACAAATGAGACAAATACACATATCGTGCATTTGTCTCATTTGTTTGGGAAACTTTTCGTTTTTTCCTTTTTTTTTTGTCAAGAAAATGGGGCCTTTATGTATTGTTCAGTACGTTTTGTTCACTTTTAACGCATATAAATTTTATGTTTTTAATTGTGAATTGAAACAGTTATACATCAAAGTAGTCGACAACGCTAAGAGGTTTTAGCACTGAAGTTTCTACAAGTGACAATGTAAGACGACCAAGTTTAGAGATTAGATTTATCGGACAGTTTACTTGGACATAACTTATTCTATTACCACGCTTCAATTTATAGCATTCTCCTAGGTTTGATGCACACTAAACCATTATATAACGACCAGTTCAGCAATGAACTCGTAAATCCTCCATTTTACTTTACAGAAGAAATCTTGCTACAATGTTAATAGAGGTCATCCGATCGTGTTAGCTATTGAAATCAGAAGCCATTCAGTTGCTTCAGTCTTAATTGGATTAACTAAATGAGGCAGTAAATTCCGTAAGTCTACTAATATCGAAGTTTGGACAGCGATACTGTTATGTTGATGTTCTCAATCTGACACATAAACAATGTATGTATAAAATAGTACCATCCATTACTGTGACGGTTGTTCGATAACATTCATCAATAGCGCGGCTGTGTAAAGCCTACCCTTTCAATAGATGTCATCAGAGCAGTCGATTGTTCAGCTGGCCCAATAGACTTCTAGCACTCTCATCGTAAGTTAAGCTTTATTGGTCAGACGTAGAGCGCACATTTCAATGTACCAATTTACTTTATTGGCTACCCGCAGTCTGTGCTTATCCACCGCAATGACGCCTTCAGTTTTAAGTATTTGCGAGCTAAACGCTACATTAGACGTATTCGAATTTCTTCAGGCGAAGACAAAACAGTTCAGAAAAAGTTTTCACTATTTTATTTGTTTACAGAACTTTTGCTATACGGAAAGGGCATTGCCAAGTCTTCAAAAAAGACTCGGCCCAGAACTCAACAAAAATGAACTATATATCATTAAAAAGGAAAACAATTATAGAATTTAATAGCATAATTAGTTTTCCATAAGAGGTAGACCGAAAAAGAAGATTGAATAGAGTTGACCACTCAATACTTCTAACTTTAACGTTAACATGAAATTAACTTTTAAATTATTAATTAAATTAATGATTTTTTGCAAATTATTCTCTCATTATTATATGTTTTATTGTTTATGTTATGAATTATCTTTAATATAGAACGTCTTTTTGACACAACATGAATAGGCCCGATTCTTGTCATTCCCCTTTTGTTCTTAATTAATTTCGATTAGCTTCGAGTTATCTCAATAGTTTACAATACAAGATGTAAAGAGAAAGCTTATATATCTTACAACTAAGCTGATATCGCCACAGGCTGTCAACACTAGGTATCGTATTCACACAGTATGCAAAGTTACAAAATGTTTGACCCAAGATACTGTAATGACATGCACACCCAGTTGGAGTTTTACTAACATTGTTGGAACTCCTGTATGATATCTGTATTACTAGCATTTGCTTACATCCCTGGTGCATTGCTAAATACCTGGTTTTACAAATGTTATTCTGCAAGCGTAGCTACTAATATTTGTACTGAGCGCAGTCAGCTTAACCAAAAGCATTTTTGAATCAATACGGCTGAATTGTATGTCAGCTGAATTCTAATTCAAAATACATAATAAATGAAGTAATTAAAAATGACAATCAAGTCTATAGTAATGGACGTTCAAGAAGGAGTTGAAGTTACTGTACTGCCCTTCACATAAATCACCTGTACCCTTTGATGGACGATGTAATAAAGTGATGACCCACGTAACGTATTCCGTGATCCCACACTTCCTCACATTTAAAGTGATATGACGTATAAAAATGTGGGAAACGGAATGTAAGAGTGTACGAAAGGGATGGATATAGAAGGTGAGAGCGAGAGCGAAGAATGAATAGGAAGATGGCGGTTTTTGATTCAAAAGGAAGACGTGTCGTATATTAGTTTTTGAAAATAAATAAATTAAGTGTTTAAATTAAAGTTGTTTGGCTCTGACGCTTTTATATTTATTTGCTCACAGCAATAAGACATTTTGTGAATGGTTCTCAGGCAGTAACCAAGAAAAGAGATAAGTATTATTGTGATACAGTATTCAGGATTTCTATCTACATTACAAATACCAATTATGTGCTCAAATATTAATTAGAGTACCATTTTATTTTGTTTACCAATAGATATTATGGAGTTTTACATCTATGGATTGGATATCCTTTCAGGCATGAAAATTAAAAAGATTGTTTTCTCCGCTAGCTCATCCGTAAAAGCAAAATTGCTGTTGTAAACGCAACGTTACATTTGTGACTGAGATTTCGTTTTCGCGCGCCAAAAATAAAAACATTCTTCAATAAAATGTGAGGAAGAACAAAATTCCTGTCTGAAAATGAAATGAATGAAATCCACAATTTGTTTCTAATGTCTTTATTATTTACCATTTCGACACGTCCTCACCTTGACTGTGACAATTTTATTTCGTTACTTTGCTATATCTTGCTTTTATTTGACTTGATACGATTATGTCAGCATTCAAGTTTATGCTTTACATCATTTGATATGAAACATTATTTTACTTGGTAGCTTAACGGTTATTTTTTGAGTTATTTGAAATAGGTCTAGTAAAACCAATCTGCAAATAAATTAAATTGGTCGAAAGAGCCCTTCTAATAGTTTTTAACTAATGTTGTTGTAAAGTCATGAATCGTGTCACTCATCGATTATATCTGAGGAGAGTAGCTGAACGACTCATTACGTCCTGCATCATTTAGTACCTATCAAGTTTTCTTGCCCCTTCAGAGTGATAAATAAAAACGCGATGTAATAATTAACCTCCTTGCAAAATTTGATCGTCTGCGAACGAAAAGCCTTTACATTAATAAGGTCCTTCATTTAATACATTACCACATATTATGCTCAGAGTGGTAACGGTCCTATGAAAGCCACTTTAACGGTGAGCTACACAATTTTCCAGCTGGTAATCCTGATAGTTTCCTTAATATTCTGACATGTTTGGGATAAAGTAGCCGTGAAAATCTTGCAGCTACGGAAATCCTGTCCCTTTCGAAAGCGTTTTTTTTTTCCTCAGAACTAAACAAAAAAAAAGATGTTATGGTTCTTAAGTAACGTTAACTGATTTTTTGAGACTAAGTTTTTTTTACATGGTATAATCATCAAAGGCAGAGCGGGAGGGACTGTCAGACTCGTACTGACTAAAATCCACGGTGTCCTTCAATAGTCCTTTACGTTCCGGGGTCACGGTAATTCGTACAGTCCCGCGACCAACGTGAACTTGAAAAATAACTTATTAATAAATAGTGTAATTGCGTTTCGTAAGATTAAAGTATCTAGTTACTACTTTTTTATCTAGTTTTTCTAGAAACTATCGACTCCATCTTGAGTCTAGTTTCCTTGAGGACGCGGCGACCCGAGCCAAGATAAATGATATTGACTTCAAGTTGCGCTCTACAACATTCTCCGAGAAAGTCTATTAAAACGAGCTTAAAACTGTTTGAAGTAGTTATTTTAAGAACTCAAATCTAGAGAGAAGTACAGACTGGTTTCAGGGACTGAGGCTGTATTGGAAACTATTTCTTAAATATGCTTTCAGTACCCACACAAGTAAACCGATAATATGATTGAAATAAGCTGTAAAGTCAATCAATCATGGAAACTGAATCGTGTTCCTAACATGGTCGCAGTTGGCACCTGCTTCACTATCACTACAGGCAGACGGACCTGACGTTTGACGGCAGGTTTGGCGCAGTGGCTGAGAAATTTGACTCCTGCGCTATGTGTCGCGGGTTCGATTCCCGCACGGAACAAATATTTGTGATCTGCAAGTAGTTGTTCCGGATCTGGGTGTTTGTGTATATGAGTTTCTATGTTTGTAATTGCACCCACGATACAGGAGAAATTCCTTGTGTGGGGCAACGTATATTTATAAAAAAAAAAAAAACAAAAACAAAACTACATAGTATAAAACAAAGTCGCTACCAGCTGTCTGTCTCTCTGTCCCTATGTATGCTTAGATCTTTAAAACTACGTAATGGATTTTGATGAGGTTTTTTTACTTGCGTCATCTTGTTTTAGGTTTATAGAAGCTTTCCGTAATATGCCATAAAAACTTAGCCTATTCGTCTTACTTATCATAAAAAGCCATAATTTTGTCACATTTTCAACACCTCGCTATGAATAATTCTGCGCCCTTAAGTTACACAAATTGTTTTCAGGAAGACATAATTTACAGCAAGACTCCCCGGCTCCTCACCTGTAACATTAATTTCTTCACAAAGTTATTACTACACTTTGTTATATACTATACTTTGTTGTTTATTTTTATGGGCGTGTGCCTCTTTTCATGCATTTATGTCAAAAGTGTTTTAAATTAAAAGCCAACGTATGAAAAAAAAAATATAATACTTAACCTAATTAACTTTTCTCTTTTTATTATATGATCTAGTTAACTTATTTCTAATCAATATCTACACTTGTTTTAAGTCCTCTTTAATTGAATTTTTAATAGCAAGATATTGGTCAAACACAGTTAAATTTTAAAATAAAAAATCCGTACAGAGTTAGACCGCTCCCTTATCTTTCATTTAACATTTATAATAAAATGTTGTAAGTACTTGTGAATGCATTATATAACGTAAAAAAAAACCATTTTATTTATGGAAACAGGAAGGTTTCAGCGAGTAAACAGATTGTTTTTCAAAAGTAAACTTGTTGTTGCATAATGTATGTCTTGAGACCGAGAGTTTTACCCGGGTATTCAAAAAATCTGTGTTAGGAGATTATCAAACGACTCAGCACTCGACCGGGCGATGAGTGGAAGATAACAATATTTGCGAACTTTTAGAAACATCGAGAAATATATCTGTTTGTGCTATAATTTTGCACATTACTTGTGACATCTAGTTAACAAATTAGATATAGAGCTATTGTAAAATATTGAGATTTGAGAAATCCTCAAAATACATAAGTTGTGCTACGACCGCTATCGTATGCTACGTCATAGCAACGGAAAAGCAACAGAAACAAACAAACATTAACATAAACAATTAAAAACTAATACACGAAAGCTCATACTAACCCATCGGCTCGTTACTTAGTGTTCAAAGGCTCTCCCTTTAATAATGTATGTCCGGGATCACCCACAGCTGCACTGCCCTTTTTATGCCATATCTCTCGGTTCTGTGCGTCGTATGATGATGATGAGCGTTGGTGTCTTTGAAACTTACCTATTTTGCATTGGCCTGGAGTTCAGACAATACAATGTTATTTTAGTTTTTTTATTGTCGTTAAAAAAGTATCAGTAGTGTTGTTATTAGTCAGCAAAATGTTTACGAATTACCGTGACGCCGGAACGTAAAGGGTTATTGAAGGACACCGTGGATTTTAGTCAGTACGAGTCTGACAGTCCCTCCCGCTCCGCCCTGAGTGGGAGGACTCACTTGATGATTTTACCACGTTAAAAAAAAAACTAAATTGAACTACAGATTTCTGAACATTGTACTACGATAAAGTACAACGTGAAGTCCTATCAACATAACCAAAGCAAAGTTAACCCATTTCTTAACTCGCTAAAGAAGAAACATTAAACATAAGTCCCATTTCATATAGAACGTATGTCGACTAAAACTCATACAAGTTTAGTTCACAGGATGTCATTCGATCTTTCAATCAAAACTTCATTACATTCAGACCCTGAATTATGTGAAAACTTACTAAACAACTTGTGCAACTTAGTCCAAGACGGATTGCTAATCTACTAAACTTTACAAAGAACAATTTAACTAAAATACAAGTATACACTATAAGGTAAGGTCAATATTCGAGTACCTAGCTATTTATTCGTTTAGGCAGAAATGATTAAATAGAAATGAGAGATGATGAAATTAATTGCTGATATTAACATTGTATAACGATACCGAAGTAATGAATTCTTGTTGTATGTCTGAATAAGCCAAATGAAACTCGATCGATTTAATTAATCTCCTTACATAACGAATTGGTTACCTGTCTTATCAAACTTTCTCCCTTTTAACTAAATAATGGTAAAGTTACTTTACTTTACTTTTTACTTCTAACTTCCACATTGCTCAGCCACTATAACTTAAATCCTAGGAAAGGTTTTTTGAGATAAAGAATGATCCATGAATGGCTACTTCCTACGTTCACAAAGACCTCTTCTGAAAGAACAATTTTTTAAGAAGAAAATATTGTAACCCATTTGTATTCGGCTTCTACATATTCGCAAGGGTATAACCATAAAACAAATCTGTATACAAGCCTGCAAGATAGTTATTTCATGCAAAATTTCTTTATAGGTTGGAGATCATTTTTGACGAACATTTAAATAAACTATGTAGTAGCATCCATGTGGAGCTTCAAACCACTTGAAATTAATCAAGATATCAAACTCCATTTCATGTTCCACTAAGCGAACATCAGAGAGTCTTTTTCAGATCTCACAATCACAAACCAAAATGTTGTTATTGCGGCTCTCGATCTCTAATCTGAATGTGAAAGTAGTACCATCGAGTACATTACACTAGATAAAAACTGGGATCAAGTCACAAACGATAATCTACTGAATACGAGAGTTGAATTTTAAATCGAAAGCAAAAGAAAAGAGCACGGTAGTGTTTTGTAGAGGAAAAAATAACACGCTATGGGGTGGCGTTATTGTGCTTGAGAGCCTTTCGATTAGCACTTTTTTTTTATCTTGGTAAAATCATCAAATGAGTCCCCCCACCCAGGGCAGGGCGAGAGGGACTGTCAGACTTGACTGACTAAAATCCACGGTTTCCTTCAATAGCCCTTTACGTACCGGGGTCACGGTAATTTGTGAGTCCCGCAACCCCGGCAGGCTTTGGCCCTCTACAGGCCCCGTCACTATGCTGAGACTCCTTGAGGCGCGCGTGGAACACAACGCGCCGTCGCGTCGGCCCGGGCATGGTCCATAGTCGGACAGCGAGTCGCCCATTACTCGCCACCCGCATGCCCCCGCCTATGGTGGCCGGAGATCGTCTTGCGACGTGGGCGTCTACTACTGCGGCTGGGGTGGAGGGAAGACGCTGTCCCCTCCCTCACGCGGCCCGCCTCCTCCTTCGCGAGCTTGAGAGCCTTTCGATTAGCACTTGGTACAAACTACTGCGGTGTAAAAGCCCATTTTCCAAACATCATTTCGACCGCGGATTTCCGTTTTGTTGAAATGCTTATTGTATATTCATGAACATTCTTTGAAAATTTAGCATATTTGTTTATGTAGAATATTTCAAAGTTAAAGTGACCTTGTAGAAACTTATTTGTGTAGGTACCTACTATTTACAGACCAAACATTTTATTCGTCGAAACAAATTAGAATTTAACTTTAATTAATACACTAATACCAAAATGCTTCTGAAATTGCTAGTCTATTACTGAACGGGTTTTCGTCAAAATACTCCTAATTACGTAGTTACAACTATAGGGTGTAGAATGATGTGATATTTACCTCATGGAAGCCACAACCGCACTTTATTTATGGTTTAATTAGTCAGGCAGCAGCCATTGTGTGATTTACAGATTAAAAAAATGTCTAAATTGCTGAATCAAAGCTGGCGAAAAATGACACAACAGACTTTAAATAATAGTACACTCACTCAGAACTTCAAAGCGTATTAATTTTTATTAAGTAATTTGCTAATGTTTCTTGTTAGGTACATAACTGTTGATGACTTTATCTGAAAGTAATTTAATACGGACGTGTGAAGTTTTGACAAGCTAATAGTCTTGATAAATTGATAAATAAGTTAGCATTTTGCTTAATAATGTTAATGTATCAACCAACTTTAGGTGCCTTCGGTGACACCTCTAATTTTGTCAAATTACTTATTCTACAAAGAAAACCTAGTAGGCACACAATAAATCGTAAATAAACTAGAAAATAAAATAAGAACACGAACCCGAGTTACAATATAACTATTGCGTAATGTATTAAAGTACTAAACGACGTTTTTCTGCTGTTATTTATTCTGGACGGACAACGAAAGGGCGGCTTGGATACATAATAGTCTCAGACCGTTTACGGTCACAGTAGGAATTTTGCGAGTCTTTACGATAGTAAAACAGTGTTTGTTACCCATAGACGCTTAAGTACTACACAGAAGCTGTAAGATAAAAGTGACCGTTGAGGAACGTTAAGGTTTTTTCAAGTTTACTTAAAAATAAGACTGTATGTCACCTCAAGAAATTAAGCCCTTTATAAAAAGTCACATAACGTAACAAATAAACCTTTATAGCTACCAACTGAAACACTCAACCGTTCCCTATTTTAACCGACTTCCAAAAGAAGGAAGTTATCAACTCGGATGTTTATATATATTTTATGTTTGTTCGTGCAGAATTCCGTCGCTTACCAACCAATTAAAAAAAAATGTTAAACAGGGTATACTTCTCAAACGGTCCCATGAAAATTTTATCAAATTCGGATTAACGGTTTTTGAAAAATCAATAAAAACCTAAACATTTATCAACATTGTCATTTACGCCGAGGTTTCTGGTCAGAATTCGATGATTTTTTGTTTGATGCAGTATACCTGCCATTTGGTCCCATAAAATTTTCATTTAGATTGGTTTAGTAGTTTTTATTTCATGGGCATTTTTAACGGATTACGAAATTCTAGTGCACATGTAAGAAAATTATGTAGGTATTTGAAAATAATTTGGGTTGAATATTTAACTAAAAAGGATAAAAAAAATAAGGTGGCAACAAAGCTGATGAAATAAAAAACAAAGTCACCGACTTTCGGAAGAAAAGTTATTTTGTAGGTTATTTTAAACTTCTTTGAGGTTGTTTTTGAATTTATAACACTTTCTTTACTTCTAAATCTTTAGTTCCCACGTCAGCACTGGTCCACTGTAGGCATCACAACAATTTATCAAACGTGAGTTTCAGTAACATTGCCCTGAAGTGTTAGCATTGAGGTCGCGTCTAAAATGAATGTGAAATTTATTCAAGAGGAAGCCATTGCAGCAACCAACTTTAGCAATTTATTATACTATACGTGTATTATATATTATACTAATACATACTACACGTGTATGTTCCCGGTATTTGTGTATCTGTTTTGAACTAATTCTTCTTACTTTTCTCTAAAACTAAAAGCTCATTTATTATAATCGTATCTATTTAAATTATAAGAACCGCAAAAGAACTTTAATTGACAAATCCGTCGCCGTGGGCGCCTACCACTGCGGCTGGGGTGGGCGGAGGACACTGTCATCTCCCTCACGCGCCTCCTCCTTCGCAAGCATAACTGCTTCGCAGAAGGAGGCGACCGCTTCCCACAGACATGCTCATGCATATTATTACTTATCTGGGACAACGGTATAAACCGTTGTGAAAATCATAATGAATTAATTAATCATTAATTTCGTAACATATTTCTTAAGCTATTAATACAAACTTTGTGAATACAACAGAAACATAAGTAAACATTCCAAGCATACTCACACTAAAGATGACGTCGTATCATAAACAAATCTGTATGAAATGTTAGCTACTAAAGGAACGTTTATCTTTATTCTCTGGTTTCCATTTAAATACAGCTGTCGGCTATCACCTAGTCATAACGAAAAGGTTCACGTTTTAGTCAAGAATTTCACATATTGCAGCAAGAATAAATAGAAAGAAAAACATTAATCCTTTCGCTGTAAACGCAAAGCGTGATATTCTTTGTGAAAATAAATTAAGCGTTCGATGTTACGCACGTTCAGACGTGACGACATGCATGATGTATGACAGTATACAGATGAGCATCTGTACTAATACTACTAAGCAGCAGCAAGGAGCATGATGCTGCTTAGTACGTTTAAATCTAATATAATTAATATATATTATCTTGAACTAGGCAATTTAATTCATGAATTAATTCATTATTACGATGTTGAAAGTTGCTTGATTCATTCCAAGAGTAATAACAATGAAAATACACGGATCACTTAAGCCTTTTTCAAACAAACAGGCGTGACGAATGCGAAGCGTGACGTTTTTATGTGTAATGTATGGAATTGTTTGAATCCAGTCACATAGAAACGCGAAAGCGATCCGATAGCGTGACAGAACTATCGGACTGACGTCTCGTATCGGTTCGTTATCGCTTCGGACTCGCCTGTCTGTTTTACAAAGGCATTAGAGATAGAGACTTGTCTGTACAGGTTGTTCAGTAAATTAACTAAGTACACCATTGCTGTTAATTCTACATAAATAATAAAGTACATGACCAAAATTTCCACAAAATCAATCCTCCAACTTATGTATGTACTAAATGGAATAAATGTGTGGTCACACAGAAACTTCACATATAAAGGCGTATATTTCAATCATTATCTGATGTGTGACTCATCGCTAACCTTCCACTTAGGCGACTCCCTCGGGGCGTCGAGATTTAATACTCTCACTAATCTGGCGATAAAAGAGAATGCAGAAGCGATAGATCCTGAAAACTTAAGCAATTTTTAATGTTGTTTTAAATCATAATGTAACTTTAACTTGTGTTGATTCAAAGCAATAACGACGAACAATATCTAATAAGTGAGCATCGTAGGAGCAAACACAAACAATGTGTATTATAATATTTTCTTGTTTTTCCTTCCTTACATTCGTGTTTTATTGTGTCACTAAATCTTATTTAATGTTATAACTTTCTAGGGTGCTAGCAAAAAACATATCGTTCCTGAAACAGGACTAATAAAATAGCCTTTATATTGAGTGTGATTGGTGCGTCAAAATAGCAGCAGATACATATTTACACGAACTTCAACCGCAATCTCATTAGCGTCAATCAAGTCAAGTGATTAATTAACTAAACAGTGAATCAAAGAATAACCACAACAACTGGTGTAGTACATGTAGGTAATATTGGTAAGAGCATATAGACGCGGAGTACTAAGTCTGAATATAAGGGACGGTTTATGTATTTAATAAAAATGGATCCCGTATTTAAGCAAGAGCAGATTGATATATGAATACGCCATCTATTTCAGGAATCCTAATTGATAGGAAAATTAGTAGCACCAAAATCGTCACTTCATAGTAGGTAGGCAACGGAATAGTGCACTCCCATATTACAGTAACTGGTCCTTTAATTACAGTAACATAGGTGCTATATATGATCGACTGGTCGTCGATGTGATGCACATTGTACTCGTATGCTGCGACTGAGTGCAGCTTCACGTACAGTACGATGACATGATGCCGCTGGATTCACAAAATGCGGGTACTACCATTGTGTTCTATAAAGAAAAGCGTGAGGCGCACTGTTCAATAATGCCTTTGTCAAAGACAGGCGAAAGCGAAGCGTTTCCGAAGCGATACCGAACCGAAGCGAGACGTCAGTCCGATAGATCTGTCACGCTATCGGATCGGTTTGGCTTTTCTCTGTGACTGGATTCAAACAATTCCATACATTACAAATAAAAACGTCACGCTTCGCATTCGCCACGCCAGTCTGTTTGACAAAGGCTTAAATGTCAAGTAGACGTGGGGTGGGCAAGCAATCTAGCAGAAAAATTGGTCACTGATATAATTTCAGCAGACGATTCAATTGAACTCGTCCCATTGCCTTTTAACAAAAGACTTTTACCTCTTGTTCTGTATTAAAAATACAATTTCTATAATAACGAACCAGACAAAGAAAATTACTGATTCATTTTCTGTGTTGTACAAAAGATTTTCCTGTACAGTGGAATACAAATTATTATCAAAACGAAATCACAAATTTCAATTTGAAATAATAATTAAGACTTCTGAATTAAATAAAACAATACGCAATAAAAATACTTGAGACAATGGTGAGTTTTTATAGCATTTAAAAAATGCTCAAAACTCACCATTGTCTCAAGTAAAAAATACGAAATAGCTAAAGTTAAACCACTATAGTTTAAAATATGTATAAAAATAGTTACCCGCTCAAATATAACCAGCGATTTCCAGAATAGTTCAGGCATTTTCAACTCAGCACAAACTTGACGCCGTCACAACAGATATTATATATGTCACGATATATCCATTTTTGTTATAGTGTAATATCTTTTCCAGAATATAATGAACACTTTTCTGGAAACCGCATCAAAATCGGTTCAGCCAAACGCGAGATAAACATACATAGATACCTACATACATACAGGTCGGACTGGGAACCTCCTTTTTTTTTGAAGTCGGTTAAAAGTGTTCAAGTTCGAAATTCAACCTCTTTTCTATTCGAATGGTATTCAGTAATACTGGCTAGTTTGGTTCAAAAAATATGAGATGCCATTAAAAGTTTATTTTTCCTTTTTAGGGAAATGGCATTCTTAAATTTTTACTAATAGTTGTCCAGTACGTTATGTTCAATTTCAATGTAAACAACCAATTAAATTATTTTTCATCTAGGAATTCACTTACCAAGTAATAAGCCTTTTTTATAAGAAAGTCTTTTAGCTTCCTTTTAAAATTATTTATCCTCCTCTATTTTGTTTTGGGGAAAAGGTCTTGTTACAATTTTAATGGAGATTATCTGATTGTTAAACTATTTAAATCAGAGGTCGTTCAGTTATTTCAGTCTTAATTGGAGCATCTAAATTAGTCAATTAAATTAAAAAAAAAAATATTGTTCAACCTACGACACATCGATTTCAATTGTATTGAATTCGACATTTTGTGAAATACCTACTTATTTTCCTTGTGGTAGTTTTATTTCAAAGAGGATAATAAATAATTTCAGTTATTATTATATAACTAAATTAAATAGTTAATAACGAGAGTCTGTCACAATATTAGCGGCGTCATTAATTTTACAATGTTTCTATTAATATTTCATTTAGGTCCTAAATAATACTCCGTATAATTTGATACCAATTCAGGTCTTCAAAAAATACACCTAGATAGCTGGCAGCAATTAGCAAAAAAATTGAAACGATAGCCATTTGAATAAAAGAAAAAGTTTTATTTTCTTTTTAATGAACGATTCTCATGGCATCTGTCATTTTATAAGTAGGTTGTCAGCCAATAAACTTTCCAGGTCAGAACATTAAATCCTCATTTTGCTCAAAAAACAGGAGCAGCAGGCAGAAAAAAAATCACTAATCTCCACGTTATCTTTTAATTTGACCTTCATTGCTCTCGCTATCTATCCTGCGCTACCAAATAGTGTTTTATGCCAAAATTCACTGCAGCGAGAGCTTGCCTTATCCTCTGAATTCGGCATTGAATTATTTTCAACTAGAGCTTTTGTCTGAGTTTTACGATTAAACAAACAGTGGTTTCAAACAAATTTTGGAAATTTTATTTCGAACATTAAAAGTTTAGGAAACTATCTCAGTATTCATAACATACATGGTATCGTAAATCTCAGTGTCCATACAAATCATATTGTATTACCCCTTGGGATATTAGATATCTCCTTTCATTTCAAGTAACATCTGTGTCGGTCCCATGACCTACAAACATTACCCATGTAACTCTCCCGGTTGGAACACATTCAATTCAAGGATTTGAGCAGAACCGCAAATGTGTAACTTTGAAACTACGAGAAAGTTTTCTATCAAGAAGGTTTTAGTCCTCTGAGGGAAATATATTGTTGTAGGTGTCATTGTAAAACATGATTTATTTATAAATGATAGTAACAAAACTACTGGTCAACATTTCTTAACAAATATCTGAGAATTATTAAATGAAAAAGGTAATAGTAATCAGAGTTAGTTGAAAAAGTCACACACTCACACATAGTGTATGTGAAGAGAGATGTGTGTAGTGTGGATTCGTCTAACCTTTTTGATTAGGTCTTAAATAATACTTCGTAAAATATTTGACACTAATTTAGGTCTTTAAAAATAACATCAGATGCTGGCGAGAGTAGCTAAAGAAACAAATAATATGAACAAATGCGAATGCCATATAAACAAAAAAAAAGTTTTTGTTCTTTTTTTTCGATTCCTTAAATTTTCAGATTTGAAAGACTATTAAAACCTCATTTAGTTCTAAGCAAAGAAAATAATGTTCTGATCACTACCTTACGTTATCTTCTGTTTACTCTTCTTCTTCTCGAGTACTTTAATGGCACATTACCCCAAAATAAATCATTTCTATTGATTCTACAACAGAACCAACCAGATTATAATTTTCACTTTAAACAAAATTCCGAACTGGAAGGAGGACGTATCGTGAAAAATGGAAGGAGTGGAGAGATGGATTTGCCCAGGGGCGGGACAGAGGAGGCTCCTAAAAAAAAACAATTAAGTACAATACGTTCTATAGTGTATGGACAGACATGACACATACCCTCGTCATGGTAGCCAGAAAAACTTATTTTGGTAAGCTAAGCGGCCGTATTATTACGTCTTAAAACCAGGCTTGTTCCAGTGAGTGAACGAGACAGAGCTATACAAGTTGTCTAGCGCCACCTCGTTCACTCACTGGAACAAGCCTGGTTTTAACACGTCATAATACGGCCCGCCTCTTTTAATTCCAGTTTTACTCAATTATCCTAATTTTATCATATAGTAATAAAAGTTAATTAAAAAAGCCCTTTTTTGCTCTAGATCTGAACCCAGTCCTCACAATCAACACTGAATACTACATCTAACTCAGCAAATAGAGTGGTCCCTTTTATTCCTCTAATTACAATAAAAGGGGTTGCCTTTTCAGCAATATTTAGACCCAAAGGTCTTCAATTTCTGGACTCTGTCGCTTTTATAATTGCAGATAGAATCAGATTGTCATAGTTATGATATTAATTTCTAAATTAATCAAAGTCAACAAGAGTTTGCCCTGGGATCTGGAGGCGACTGCCCTCCAGCGCGTCTACGAATGGCGCGTGGAGGCGCAGCGCCGGGGCGAATCCCCGCTGCCTCGACAGGTCGAGGCGCGGCGGAAAGAGCTCCGGCGCGATCTCAGGGCAGTATGGAGGGGGCGACTGTCGCAACCGAGGTCCGGGCACGCCGCTATCGCGGCGGTAAGACCCCTCTTTGAGGAGTGGCTGGATAGGCGTCACGGCGTCCTTACCTTCCGCATGACGCAGGTCCTCACCGGACACGGAAGTTTCGGGAGGTTCCTGTGTCGGATAAGGAAGGAGGAAACGCCTGGGTGTCACCACTGCGAGGACCGTCCTGAGGACACGGTGGAGCATACGGTGCAGGACTGCCCCGCTTGGGCAGAGCACCGCCGTGTCCTCACGACGGCGATAGGCGGAGACCTCTCGCGCCCGGCATTGGTCGAGGCCATGCTGCGGGGCGAGACGGAGTGGGAAGCGGTCGCCTCCTTTTGCGAAGCAGTCATGCTCGCGAAGGAGGAGGCGTGCCGCGTGAGGGAGAGAACAATGTCCTCCCTCCGACCCACCCGCAGTGGTAGACGCCCACGGCGACGGACGTCGCCAGACGATCTCCGGCCACCGTAGGCGCGGGCATGCGGGCAGCGAGTAATGGGCGACTCGCTGCCCGACCATGGACCATACCCGGGTCGACGGCGCGTTGTGTTCCACGCGCGCCTCAAGGAGTGTCAGCAAATTGACGGGGCCTGTAGAGGGCCAGAGCCTGCCGGGGTCGCTCGACTTACCCATCACCGTAACCCCGGTACGTAAAGGGCTCGTGAAGGACACCGTGGATTTTAGTCAGTACAAGTCTGACAGTCCCTCCCGCCCTGCCCTGGGTGGGAGGACTCATTTGATGATTTTACCACGAAAAAAAAAAAAAAAGTCAACAAGAGTTTATATTGTAGACTTTACTGAATATTAAAACAACTAGAAATACGTAAAAGCTGTTTATTCAATTCATCAATTTTGAAGAAACTAAAATTGAATAAGGTACTATTTGTAACTCAGTCTTTGACACATTCATTGCTGCAAATTTCAGGTTATCGTTTCAGTGTATTAGTCCTGAAAACACTACAAACTTCCTAACTTTTTAATATTCGACGAGTATTAATATTTAAAAAAGTTAAGAATTTACAATTCCAGTACGCAAAAACTTCAACTTTTTATCGTGCATACTGAAACACAACGCTGAAACTAAACTCGTTACTAACTCTTCAATACACAAAATAAAAAGCTCTAACAATTGTCGTTAAAACCGACTTATTACAAAACAACATCACAGTCACAGTGTTTACGAGTAAGTTATGACATTGTAAATTAGTCGGATGTCGGCGTTGTCCGAGCATACTGACGGCAGTATAGCCATACTATTGTTTGCCGTTCGGTACGGTATCTACAGTTAGACGGAGGTCGGAGATTACAAGCGAGAGCTTGATGAATTGCTAGCACTTGATTGTGAAACACCTGATGAGTTGGCGATGAGACTGCAGATATATTTACCGTAGTAAGCATCGAACGGGCACGCCGCAATCGCGGCGGTAAGACCCCTCTTTGAGGAGTGGCTGGATAGGCGTCACGGCGTCCTGACCTACCGCATGACGCAGGTCCTCACCGGACACGGAAGTTTCGGGAGGTTCCTGTGTCTGATAGGGGGGGAAGAAACGCCTGCGTGTCACCACTGCGAGGATCGTCCGGAGGACACGGTGGAGCATACGGTGCAGGACTGCCCCGCTTGGGCAGAGCACCGCCGTGTCCTCACGACGGCGATAGGCGGAGACCTCTCGCGCCCGGCATTGGTCGAGGCCATGCTGCGGGGCGAGACGGAGTGGGAAGCGGTCGCCTCCTTCTGCGAAGCAGTCATGCTCGTGAAGGAGGAGGCGGGCCGCCTGAGGGAGAGGACAGCGTCCTCCCTCCACCCCAGCCGCAGTGGTAGACGCCCACGGCGTCGGACGTCGCAAGACGATCTCCGGCCACCGTAGGCGCGGGCATGCGGGCAGCGAGTAATGGGCGACTCGCTGTCCGACCATGGACCATGCCCGGGTCGACGGCGCGTTGTGTTCCACGCGCGCCTCAAAGAGTGTCAGCATAGCGACGGGGCCTGTAGAGGGCCGAAGCCTGCCGGGGTCGCGGGACCAAGGGATTACCGTGACCCCGGTACGTAAAGGGCTAGTGAAGGACACCGTGGATTTTAGTCAGTACAAGTCTGACAGTCCCTCCCGCCCTGCCCTGGGTGGGAGGACTCATTTGATGATTTTACCACGATAAAAAAAAAAAAAAAAAAAGTAAGCATCGAAGTGAAGATTCATGTGTGTGTGAATCTTTATCTGTTTAAAATAAATGTTACCTCTCTTAGTCTGAATAATTTTACATATCTGTTGAAATAAATGAAATCCTTTGTAAACGTTACAGCTATAGGAATGTTATTTCTGTTGAGAATATAACTTTTGCTCACAGAATTATCATGCATATAATCTGTACGGTGTGCAATGGACATGTTTGAATATAATTAGTTTTAATTTAGAACTTTAATTTCAACAAAGTTACTCACTTTCATAAAAAAAAATGTTATAATGATTGATCATGATGATAAAAGACAGATTACTCCATCATACAAAAAGTCCTGTACACTAAATTATTAGATATGGCAGACATACTTTCTCATTGTGAAAATCATTATAAAAATTAAAAAATTTCGAACAAACGTGTAGCGAGCACAATGGCGGCCAGTAGTGAGTATCGGAAGTAAGGTGCAGCAGAGCAGTGTGTGTCGTGGGTGCGCATTTACATAGGTAAATCTGAACTCTCTTTTTTGCTGATCTTATTTCGTATTACGTAGGCCGATATAGTCTCGAAGTTTATTATATTCAGTTACGGAATATTATGTTATTCATCATGAATAGATTAAAAAAAAAATGATTTCTTTCAAACGAAGGCAATGATGACGAACTAACAACTTTACAACATACACAACACCAATCCAACTTGTAATCCACATCTCACCGCAAAGAAATACTCGTAATTTATCAGTTTCCCCGGCTCATTCCCTTTCGAGCACTCCAAATAATTTCCTATTTATTTATTCCGCGTCTGTTCTTCTGTAACTGGTTTGTAAAACGAGAAGCGAAATGTGAATACCTCGATTTAGCGTTGTGTTATTAAATATCTCGAGAGTCCGCGACGGAAAAGTTTATTAATAAGTACAAAAAAAATAGTATTCAAGAGTATCTATCTCGGCGCGACTGAGTATTTTGTTTCAAATCAAATAAGAACCTAAAATTGTTTTCGGTAGTAAAAACAAATTGATTGACATTCTTAAACAATTTCCTCTGATTTACTTGATAATAAAATCATCTAGAGGGCTCAGCAGCCACGTGTGTGGATGTTGATCCGGTCCATTTGCGCCACGTTTTACATAATGACCGGCTAATCACCGGCGGATGTTCCGGTTCACCTTCGCCCGGCTGCTTGGTAATAATCAACTGCCCAAATGTATTCTAATTTAGTCAGGATTATTCCTCGTTATTTTGGGAGCTCAAATTTAAATAAAGAGCATAATTAAGGCTACCTGTTAGTTTTTATATTATACTGAAACTTTCTAAGTACAAGTTTGCATAATCATCAAGTTAATGCTGTACTTTATAAAATAAGGTACTTTGTGAATAGTAAAGTAATATCTCGACGAGAGAGATTCCAGACATGATGGGAATTTTGTAATAAAGTGCGATACGTAACGTAAACTAGAGAAATAAAAATTAAAAGTTTGCTCGTAATGTTGTGTTTGTCTACTTTTGTTTGATAAGTTTTTACTGTCAAATGGTTTCAATAACATTTTCAAAACAAATTAAAATAAAATGATTAAGATTAAATTATAATTATGCATAAAAAAAATTAGCATGATTTCTAAAAATGCACGTCTAACTAGAGAATTTCAGTGTACGTTACAGACGTGACGTCATACGATAAAAACGTCATACAGATGTCGGGTACACGATACATAATGAACACTTTTAAAATTCCAGTTTTACTATAAATGTTTGTACTGTCAATCGCAGATACAACCACGGGTAAAGAAAATTTAATGTTTTTGTTTATTTTCGTTTTTACCACCAACATCTCTCCTTCTACTTCTTTTACACCTCTTCAAACTGAACAAAATAAAAGAAATGAGTGAATTCGTACACTCATTCGTAACCTTCAGATAGAATTCGTAAACTTCAGATAGAATGGAATGCAGCATATATTTCAGTAATTATCTGATGTGTGCCCACGCCAACCTTTCCACTCAGTCGACTCCCTCGGGATTCCGGCATCCCGAGGATGAGATAATGTGTGTAATTAGAAAGATAATAAATGTGAGGTAATTTTATTGTAGTGATATCATAGATCTACAATTAATATTCTGATTTATCCCACAGCGAAAATAGCAATGTCATGGAGATTAATGATCGTCTTAAAAAGGAAAAACTTTTCCCTGAAAAGTAACTGTTTATGTTCAACAAAATTCTGGGCTATACTATTCTATTCATAATTTATTTTTTCCAATTAACATTTTTTATTTTATTTTATATGCACAACTAAATTACTTTAGCCCTAATACACGTTATTTTTCATTTTACAAAAACTTTCATTTTATATGCACAATTAAATTACTTAAGCCCTAATACACGGTAGCCGTGGCTCCAGAATGTAAAGGACACCGTGGATTTTAGACAGTACAAGTCTGACAGTTCCTCTCGTCCTGTCCTGGGTGGGAGGACGCATTTGATTATTTTACCACATAAAAAAGCTGTAATACACAATTACACGTTTTCCACTCGTGAAAAGCGTCTTTGCTAATCCTAAAATGCATAAAGCCGTGAACGTTCATCCAATCACATATGTCACAGTCAGAGGCAACAGTTGATCCCTTTGATACACGAGTGCTTTTAATCATTCTCGTCGAATTGGAAACGTCCAGCACATTTCTGTATGTGAGTGAAAAATTGAGATGATGAATGAGATGCAGCCAGTTATGAAAGGATTTGACAGTCAATTGAAGCTGATTTTGACATATACAATTTGGTAAATGGTATTGCTTGAAAAATCTTATAAATGAAAATAATGTTATTGAACAAATTGCTCTGAAAATGTTAGTTTTCATCAAAATTGGCCCTGAGACTTCTTTCAGTATTTTTCGCTATTCTTCATAGTTACAGATTCCGTCCACGCCAAGTTGGAAAATATCACACTGAATAGCAGGTATCGGAATTATATCCTTTAAGTAGTAAATATGTTGTCGGTACGAAAGACAGCCAAAACCCTACAAAATTGAACCTCTGTGAAGTGCTATTATAACGTTAAGTTACTAACAAACTACAACCCCAGAGCCATTAGGTATTGTCAATCTGTCAATTTAAATTCATGAGCTTAACAGGTAATCCAATTCTAATAACCGCAGCAGCGGCTGACACACCTCTCGTAGCTTACAGCATGTCATAGCTCGTAATTAAAGCTAATATCTATGAAAATGCTGAATTTCTGTAGATTTTGAGGAGTAAAAAATTCTACATTGTTCCAATGATTTCATATTCCAATTTCACCACGGTCACACAGCTATAACTTATAGGACGTTTCTCAGGTTACTACACATACATTTTTTTTTCTTGGTAAAATCATCACACAGTCCTGCCACCCAGGGCACAGTGGGAGGGACTGTCAGACTCGTACTGACTAAAATCCATAGTGTCCTTCAATAACCCTTTACGTACCAGGGTCACGGTAATTCACGAGTCCCGCGACCCCGGCAGGCATGTATGTGCGCTATTGTAAAACTTAACATGCCCTCGAGCTGAAACTTCCTCATTCAATAAACTCTGTGTACATGAAACTAATAAACAGCGGTTTCCGTGCAAACTGGTAATTAAAGTCAATGTTAGGACCATAATTAGTTTATCGGCCGCATGTGTGAGCGTACGACTAACTTGTTCAAAGCAATCACGAATACACTGGTCAAGTAGACGTGGGTCGAGTCTAAGTTTGGTGCCCTGGCTGGAGACCTTAAAATCTTAAGGCATCCACAGAAAAGTCTGGTTGAGCAGTACACAACCTACTAGAGGTTGACATGTGAGATGCCATTCAAAAAATAAATAAATAAAAAAACAAGCAATCTAGCCGAAAATATTGGTCAGTAATGTAAAAAAACAACAATTTAAAAAAATAAAATAGAAAATAATGTAATTTCACATCTGAACTTTTGTTTTTCTGTTCATGTTGCTGTACCACAAAGGATTTTTGTGAAAGACTTGTATCAAAAAGCATATTTGCCCTTTGATTTGTATTTAAAATACGAGTACAGTTACTTTATTGAAGATAACCATACGAAGAATGTTACTAATTCATTTTCCTTGTGTTATAGAATAATTCCTAGACAAAAGAATACATTTCCGACACGTCGAAATGTTTCAAAAGACCATAATTTGGAGCATCATAATTTAAAAAACTATCTTTGTTCGTAATCCATCAAACACCAATTTTCCGTTGATTGTAACCCTTAATTATTACATCGAGTTGAATCTCAAGATCTTTCCACTATTTAAACTATGAAATTATACAATCTAATCGGTGTAAGTCTGAACTAAATTGAACAGTAAACTTTGACACGAAACCGGCTTACCACGGTGAACAGCAATGTGAAATTGTCAAACATAGTTGTCACAAACGATTTATTGAGTAAAGCGCGCCACACAAAGCTAAGATACTATAATATTTTATGTTAAGATATTATATCGCTCGCCATACAATTCTATCTTAAGATACCAAAATATGAAATGTACATTATCTTCGTCGTGTGTATCTTGAGATAAAATATTATAGTATCTTAGCCGTGTGTGGCGCGCTTAAGTAGTTGCGGACTATTTATTTTCTGTTCTTTAATTACTTTAATTAAAATTTAATATTCTAAACTTTATTTTTAAATTGGCTTTCAATATTGTTTAGACTAAATAACTCACCCACAATTTTAATACGTACGTAGTTTTTATATTAGTTTCTTGCTGCTGAAGTAGTAACAAAAAAAGCTTATATAGTAACAAAGCGGACGTACAAATCATTGATAAAGGTTCAGAGACGATATCGTTCCATCGTTAAGGACATGTTCCCGGAACTCCACACTGTCCGGGATAGGCAATTAACATAAACCATTCTAAATGTTACGGTTAGGGGAGTCGACCGTTCATGTGACGCAAGTAATTTACCTATATTGTTCAAGTTTAAGAAAGGTTACATATAATTTTAGTAGCATTTTGCTTTTTTTTTACGTGGTTTAATCATCAAATGAGTCCTCCCACCCAGGGCAGAGCGGGAGGGACTGTCAGACTCGTACTAACTAAAATCCACGGTGTCCTTCAATAGCCCTTACGTACGTACCGGGGTCACGGTAAATCATAAGTCCTGCGACCCCGGACTGGCTTTGGCCCTCTAGCCCCTCTAGAGGGCCCCGTCATTTTTACTGACGTTGATCGTGATTTTTTTTCTTGAAATGATAACGTGGGGTACCTACTTTCGTACAGACGATTCTACACAATTTTCCTTTGAAATAACCCAAAAATTCTTCGCCAGGCCGATAAAACAATAATATTTTCATTATTTGCCACCTCCACGTCTCCCCCGTGATACTTTGACTGTCATGTTTTTATTTCGTTATTTAAATCTCAGCTTTTCTTTTCCTCGTCAGACATATTTCCAATTTATGTTTTGTTTACCTTGAACATTAAATATTTGCTTAGTATTAACTTTCTTTGTGTTGGTTTTGTAAATGTATTATTGTCTTTTTAGTTATTTAAAATCAAATTCCATGATGAAATCATCAACTATATACATGATGCGCGTCTTATTTATCAATTTGTTATTGTCACATTTAAGTACTTAGACCTCATTAAGAAAGCGATTCCAACGCGCGAAATATTTTAATGTGGTCAACTTTTTGCACATTACTTGCCTTTGTCGGAACTGGAAAAATGTTAACAATGTTCGCAACCTAATACATTACTGGACAACAAATTGCGCCCATAACTGTTATGGTCGAATTAAGCCGCTATAATGGTGGGCTTCACAATTTTCCGGCTGGTAGTCTTGCCACTTTCCTTAACGTACCCTGACATGTTTGTGATAAAGGAAGCATGAAATCCACACAACTACAACTTTAGCAAGAATATAAAACGAAATGAAACGCCAAAAGAAATTGGACTTTCAAATCCTTCGAGCAAGTGAACATCTGATACAAATCTAGTTTAACATAAAAGTTTCCGTCCGGTATCGAATTTTTCGCAGAACGAGGGATGAATACTTAAAAGGTACAACGAAATACGTACGATAAAGCTCGTTTTGCAATCATAAATCGTAATTTTAACTTCTTTTATCATGTTTTATTTAAAACGTCTTTCAAGAAACATGTTTCGTTGGGTTCTACATTTTCATAAATATCTGTTCTACTTACAACTCCGTCCTCTGTGAGGTGTGAAAACCTTAATACAGGGTTGTAAACTTTTTGAAAAATAAGTAATAGATACTATTAAACTTTCAGTTTAACCATAAACTATGTAGTCCATTTACATAGTAATATTTTGTTGTCTCTACTAAATAATTTGTATGGAAAATATTTCGAATGATAACATCACGTAGTTTTTAAATTATTCAGTAGAAAGTGATCGATACATAAAAAAATAAGATCGATTCATAAAAATAAAATTCAGCTTGGTTTGCACCTGCTGCCATACATATTTGAAAAGTGCTCGTGAGAACCTTAACAGTGCACCAAACAAGAATATAGTAATGCACTTGGTTATGTGTTTCAGGTTCTAAAGGTTTCTACTTATCATAAAACAAACATAAATAGCCACCATTTTGTCACATCTTTCACACCTCGCTATGAATAATTCTGCGCCCTACAGATACATAAATTGTTTCAGGAACACATAATTTACAGCACGAGTCCCCGGCCCCACGCCTGTAACATTCATATCCTCACGAAGTTGTTTTGTTTTTCAGTTTATTTACTTTTGCGGAACATTTAATGGAGCTTCAGAAAGCTCACAACAATGCGAATCGTGTAAATGTAACTTTCTTTATAGCGAATATTAGCCATGCGTCATAGTTAGTAGGAGTAGTTACAGCTACATTATTTTCCTAGTGATCTACTCCAAGTTGTTTAATTTAATGTAGATTATGTAATGTCGTCATCGTTCATGAAAGCAGTTTTAACTTCCTTGTTTAAAAATCGCTTACAAATAGAATTATTTCCGCGTTCCGCTCGATGAAATGTTGAAGAGAATTTTTAAAGTAAAAGGTTTTCTTCTTTGTTTAATTTCGATACTAAATTGATTTCTGTATGAGATTTAGTGCATTTGACAGTTTGATTTTAAAACATTTTTTTTTCTTTTAAAGAGGCTTTTTAACTATAAACATTGGAAAAAGTGATTGCCTTCAACATTTATTACCATCTTCCCCATAAAACATAAAATCGCTTAAACAGAACCTTGAAAGAAAACTTTTTAAACCAGTCCAGGAAGGTATTAGCGAACAGATTGTTTTGCAAGAATAGAGTTGTTGTATAATGCATTTCTTGGGACTCTGAGAGTTTATCCGGATTTTCAAACGAATAGTGCTCAGGGAATTTATCAAACGACTCAGCACTCGTCCGGGCGACGATAAAATAGAAAAATCTTCGCAAAGCTTCAGAAATCTGGTTGTGCAACACGTTTCTTTGATCCTTTATGTTGATAGGAATATTGTATTTTGTAAGAACAGCAAACTATTTAAAAGGTGATTCAATATATAAAAGTTTTGCATTCTACATAAACAAGACTCCTGTCAAATAATCAGTCACTCTTGATCGCATGCGGTGCTTCCACAGCGTAGCTCTCGTAGTATTCCCGTGCTACGCCGTAGCAACGATTCTGAACATACGTGCACGAACTATAAAAACTTTTTTTTACTACATAAACACGGACGACTTGAGTCTTCAGTTCAAGTTTGTAACTTAACACTTAAAATATTTGCCCTTTACTTATGTACATAGCGTAGTATATACTCCCTTGAGGGTGCAGCTGTTGTAATTCCACGATCTCAGTACGTGGTTTATTTTTAAGAGAGTTCTAGATCACTGAAACTTCTCTACCTTAAAAAATCAAGGTAAAAGCTACCTAAAAATGTTTGTCCCCCAGTATGATAATATTTACCAAGCGGCTTTTATCAAATTTACAATATCCTGAAGTAAAGCCGCTACTCGTTGGGCTAAATGGTAATTCTAACTTAGATAAGAAAGCCGTTGAGCTGCATAATAAGGTCACGCGCCTCACTCCGCCTCAAGGTCTAATTTGATAAGAACTCCTACAGAATACCTACTGTATTTATTCAATCCGTTAGTATTTTAATGGTATTTGATTATATTATCAATAGTATTTTTTCTCCTGCATATTTCACAAACTAATGTATCAGATCAATTTAGTATCTATTGTGTGAAACTGTAGGAATATATGACATCATCTTTTTTTAATTTACCTTATCCGTACTCCCCTACATTTCATTATCAAAGAAGTTTCACAATATTTGTGTACGTACGGTGTACCTGAGTACTCGTACTCGTACATACTCGTACATACACGATAAATTATTTGCAAGTGAAACCATGAATGCCTCGGTTAGAAAGTTGTACTCGTGAAATTCGTGATTGTGAGCTTTTTGTACATATAAATTAATTTTGATTGTGGCTGTGAGAAGTTTGTAAAAACAACTTCTAATTTAGCTACGCGTTACAAACATTTCACCAGCTTACAAAATTGTGTATGGCATACAGTTTTGCTGACTTTACGCGTCGGTCAAAGTAAAAATGTGTATAATTTATCAGTCCGCAAATAACAGCACTATTATTCCGTATTTGTACTGAAAGTGTATAACAAAATAAATGGTTTGATAAGTGAACGATCGTGAATTAGTATCGGCTTACATACTGAGAAAATATTAGTTTATTATAACGTGAGCATTATTTTTTGCACAAAGGGTCTCTCGAGTGTTCCGCACTGCGGTATAGTTGCTACTTAATTATTCTGTCAGAATATGATTTATTACAAGCAGTTATTACAACACATGAGGATACATAGGATAATCTCAAAACTGTATGAATATAATGTGTGCGAACAATAGGTATTATGTAAGGCAGTGAATTAAAACAACCTGATTGTGAAATCTGGTATTACATAACTATGACAATCGTTACCTGGCTGTTACGTACATAATTCATCATCTACCTAGCCTTTTCCCAACTATATTGGGGTCGGCTTCCAGTCAAACCGGATGCAGCTGAATTTCAGTATTTTACATGGAGCGACTGCCTATCGGACCTCCACAACCCAGTTACTGGGTAATACGACACCTTATGATAAGACTGGTTGTCAGACTTTAGAGCCTCTGACTAACAGTAACGGCTTACGTGAAGACGAAATTTTTTAAAGCTTACGTGCTTTTCGAGGTACGGAGGAATCTCGCTATGACAGATGGTCACCCATCCACAGATCAACCTAGGCAAGCGCGGCTTACCACGGAAGATCGGCCTGTGCGGCTGTAATTATTTAGCCACGAGCTCCTCCACGATGTTAAGTACATAATTATACTGTTAAAATACTTGAATATAGTTCCATTGACATATTGATACATTAACAATTCTATTCTCCGTCATATTTTCAAGCAACACCTTTCAGCATATGATGACATTAAACGAGTAAAATAGCATCTACTTTGACTTTTATGCCTAAAAATATGTTTGAAATGTGCCAAGTAAGTGTATCATAAAATGTAAATTGACCATAAAAGCTCTGCAACTGATTATTTTCCGGTATGGCATATTATTCTGATAGTGTGAGTTTCACAATATTTTAGATTTTTGAAAGAACATAAATTGCATCGGACAAAAATACTTCTTCAAATCAACTCTTTGTGATGAACGCAAGATTTTGTAAGTCAACAGCAGTTCTTCGCTAGTCAAAGGAAGTTTAGATATTCAAAACACTGAGATAACTGAAGTAAACTTTTGAATAAAACACTAGTAAACTCCAGGATGTGTGTCAATTCCAGCACTGTACTCCAGCGTCCGATCGTCGCTGAGAACAACATGCATTATTCACCGAGTACCAAGTAGATCCCATCTGTAGTCTCTTACAGCTCATCTGATCCCGCTTGAACCTCGACTATAAAGCAGAAACACGACGTTCCGTCGGACTTCCCGCTCTAATCAGCTGCTATCTGAAAATGATTTTAAAAGATATCCCAACTCTAAAATACCCGCCATTATAGCCGACACGGGTCAGTATATTATATTAATTAATACTCATTGATCGTCCTCCATTATACGCGAAGCTTCGGTAATCAACAGATAGCGATTAAATGAAAATTCCGTTCACGAGCAACCTCTGAATTAATTCAATAAGATTTGGGTCATCTAACTAAATTAAATACCCTTAGAATACTACCCCGTAATTACTTTTCTATAATGCGATTTGAAAAGGTAATTACAGAGTGTGGACAGGCCTGTTGATCTAGTGGTTAGTGACCCTGACTGCTATGCCGGAGGTAGTGGGTTCGATTCCCACCCAGGACAAATATTTGTGTAATGAGCACGATCATTTGTTCTGTGTCTGGGTGTAATTTATCTATAATATGTATGTATTTAGAAATATATAAGTATGTTTATCAGTTGTCTAGTACCCATAACACAAGCTCTGCTTAGCTTGGGACTAGATGGCGTTGTGTGATAGTTGTGGAATATTTTATTTAAAAATATCGACGACCAAGAAGTGTTTTATTACTTGTTTAGAGAAAAAGATAAAGTTGTGCTCAACAGAAATTTTCTCATAAACATTAAACTTAGTAAGAGGAAAACTCGGTGAACTTAAAATTTGAATAAAGTTTGTTGAACATTAAACACACCATCCACCTGAACATTTTGGTGAGTTTTGTATTTTTAATCGCGTTATAAACTGTTTTTTTTTTATTAATCGTTTGACACGTTTACAATAAATTATATTTTACTTAGTAACAGTTTAAGTAGCTTAAATGTTCTATCTCTACGACAAACGGCCCTCACGCTGTCGTATGCACTCGGCAGTACTAATCTTATCTGTAATTACTACTCTGAGAGGCTGTCTCTGTTGCTAAGTAATCTTGTCTTCCACCTCAGGTCATTTGAAGTTCGCTGTCCACTGGACCTATTAGACAGCTGATGTTGCACGCTATGATATGTAGTAAGCACTATGTAACATAAATGTTGGCTGATATTTCAATGAAAAATCTGTAGGTACAATCTTTCTGGGCACGTTTCCAGATGACATCGATGTGGAGGGGAACTTTGACGCCTAAGTGTCTCTGCTTTTTTCTGTTTTTTTTTCTTTTTTTTAATAATTTTATTTTAGTTTTAGTTTAAATTTAGTATTTTGTTGTAAACATTTAGTTTTATTCTTAAATTTCTAGTTTTAGTTATGTAAATACTTTTAATTAGTACTATTTTAAATTGATTAAATATTATAAATATGTTGTAATGTTGTTATTAAATCTTTCAAAGAAAATTCGATAATTTAACACATGACAACGGTCGACCAAAATGAAATCGTATAAACTGTTGTTCTACTTTGTATCAATTTTGGGCATTTAAATACAACACTAGCATTTTGTAAGCAATTTCAGATTTTATTCGTGCAGCATATTTCGGCCTTTTAAAGTGGCCGGTATAAAGTGGTCTGCGGTTATGTGGTTCGCTTGAACGTGAGCCGCATTATAAGCCTTAAACGAATAAAGGTTCCCCTACCCACAGCCCTGCCTGCCAGCATCTGGTTATCATAATTATAATTCATAATACTTTATCCTTGTCAGTACAAGTCTGACAGTCCCTCCCGCCCTGCCCTGGGTGGGAGGACTCATTTGATGATTTTACCACGCAAAAAAAAGTTATATCGAATGATGGCTAGACAATTCTTATAGGTAACAAGTAATCATCATCATCATCATCATCATCTGCCTATTAGTGTTCCCACTGCTGGGAAACAGGCCTCCTCTCTGTGTGAGGGAGTGGGCCATAATCCTCCACGCGAGCCCAGTGCGGGTTGGTAAACGCCACATGTCTACGAATTTTTGGTTCTAGGACATGCCGGTTTTCTCACGATGTTTTCCTTCACCGTTTTGAGAGCAGTGGTGATGAAATGAATTAGACAAAGTAATGCGCCGGGCTAGGTTCGAACCCACGACCTACAACTCGTAAGTCGGGGCCGATATCACTGGGTCACCATTCTTTCTTCTTCTTCGGTAACAAGTGATTTAGTCCATTTTATAAACTCAAGGGGTGCTTTCTAGGCAGCGTATTTGAGTAAATAAGCTGTTACTAAAGCGCTGAACAACAAAACTCCCCAGACACAGATATGCTCCAAATACGAGTAACATGTTGAAAATTCACGCGAGAAGTTTCAAGAAGTAGTTTCGAAGGAGCAATTTTCAGATAGTGTTGCATCTTGTGTCCCCAAGGCATGAGGTTATATTGTAGCTTGACTATTTTATTTTCCTTAAATCTGTTTTCTACACTCAGGTATTCAGATTGTAATATTGTGCTCAAAACTTCCAAACATGAGTCGAAACCAAAATTCTCAATCAAGATAATTATGGTTGAAATGGGTACTATTTCTTATATCAAAACTAAACAACGGCCACCATGTTGATTTAAATTAATGTCCCTTAAAAGGTTACCGCGGCTGTCTAACGAAAAAGACAACTGAAGGAACAGATTGTTTAATAATCCCTTCCGCTCCACCCAGATTGGGCTGACTTTATTCTGAGCTTATTGTTTATTATTCTACCACATTCGTTTACAAGCCAGCAACACTTTATATACTCTTAATCCACTGCACAGCTCGAACGCTAGTTCCAATAACTTTATGCAAACTTGCGTCACCCAAAAGCTACGTTCCATAACGCTCACGGATTCAAAAGTGCTGTGGAAATTGCTCGCCTCGGGGATCTCGTAAATATTGCAACACACTCGTTTATAAAACTCATCCACCGCAATAAGTGACTTTTATTACTCGCAAATAAAAAGTGAAAATATCAACACAACCTTTTGCAATTTAAATGTAAATTCCTCTCGTTGGAAAAATGTGTTTGTAGGTTATACCAATACAATTTGTATCTGATTTGTTTCTTCCTATAATCGCAGATATTCGCAGATATTCTGTTTGATGGCCGCTCTCCTTACATTATGAACAAGCTCTTTTTTGGCGTAAAGGGCAAAAAATATTTTCTTCGTCTGGGAATTTGCCAAGTCGTTCTTTTTGTAGATTAAGGAGAGGGTCGATCATAAATAATTCGAGGGCGTTTCTTTGACGTATGTCTTCTTTGTTGTTGAATTGAGAATGAGGCAGCAAAATGAACGAGAATTTTGACGCTGACCTTATGAACCTGTGATATATGAAAATAAATTCGAGCTTTAGATATTTGAAAATATATCCATGTGCTCTATGTGCAGAGTCCAGTGCTGGTGGTGGAGCTGACCCTGAACAGACAAGAGGGCACACAGCTGAGGGCGCTGGGTCTGCTGTCCGTGTACGGGTTCAACGTGACGTATGAGGTGCGAGGAGCAGCGCAGTCACCGGGACCCACTTCATGCAGCGCCATCGAGTGCAGGCTGCTGGGACACTGCTACGTCACAACGCACTATCAGTGAGTACATAATAGAACACAACACGGTTGAAACAGTGGTTCAGCGATCGGCCGCTGAACTGTATCGCGGATTCGATTTCCGAACGGAACAATTACATAAATCTATTTAAATGGCCTACAGGTTCCGCGCCTGGCTGTTCTGTGCAGAAGTGTTTGTAAATGCACCTACTATAAGGAAAATATACCAAGTGCAGGGCAATGGTCGCGGGACTTATGATATACCGTAACGTGGATTTTAGTCAGTACGAGTCTGACAGTCCCTCCCGCTCATCCCTGAATGGGAGGACTCATTTGATGATTTTACCACGTTAAGAAAAAAAAAGTTTTCAAAACAGAAAGATTAATTTGCTAATTACCACTGTATGACTATGATTTAGTCGATATCATTCATAAAATTTCAAAAAATAATATAATGTAAACCACCTTTTCAATAATACAGTTACAGGCAAGCTAGACAAATTATGCCTTGCTGTTCTGTAGTTATTGCTAGAAAAGAAAACCTAGAATTAAGCCTTTGTCAAACAGACAGGCGTGGCGAATACGAAGCGAGGCGTTTTTATTTGTAATGTATACAACATTATTTTTAGTATATGCGAAACCTGAATATAGTTTGTTCAGAATCAGTAACTGATTCGATTCCAATAATTTTTACACCATGTTATATTCTTTTTTCAAAAATATTTTAATTAAATTTTATTACCATACAATCACCGTACGGTTAGGTAACTATTGCCAAGCTATTATCACGAGTGTATAACACAGGAGACGCGGTTTACGCGGGTGTACCGCGAAATGAGCATGTTTTTGAACGGAAAACCAGGTAATATACAAACTTATAACCTTGTGATTTTTTATGATACGGTTTTAAAATTTTGTACATCGATTCTTTACACAAAAATACTAGACAGGTGTATCGGGTTTCGCATAAACAAAAAATAATGTTGCAGAATTGTTTGAATCCAGTCACATAGAAAAGCGAAAGCGATCCGATAGCGTGACCGAACTATCGGACTGACGTCTCGAATCGGTTCGGACTCGCCTGTCTGTTTGACAAAGGCCTTATTACGTGAAAAAAGAAAACACATTTTCTTTTCTTTGATACAACAGTTCCGGTTTTTTGCTTCGAAAAACAAAGTCACATCTGTGTGTAAGGGTCACATTTAACGTTTGTAACAATTCCCCTTTTTGTGTCGTGTTTCCTTAATGTCCTCAGTTTTTTGTTCTAAAGCACAAAGGGGTTAGAAACAAAGTAGCATTAACTTAAGTTTATAGTAGAATTTTGAGCATATTTGTTACTTTGGCCTTAAAAGTACTCGTATGATGTAAAAGCTGAATTGCTGTATGGTATACTTTACTTTTAAACTTAAGCGCTGTTTGTGTTTCCTTTATAGTGTCTGGTTTTTATTTCACTACAAAAAGGGGTTATAAATAGGGGAACAGTGTATAAGACGGGGACTAGAGGTATAATGGGGCGAAACACTCTTTAGGCATACTTAACACAACACTAACGTAGCACAAGCGCCATCAGGACGTTATTTGCAAGCGGCCATTAACAAATGGCGTCTTGTTGGCGCTTGCGCTACGTTAGTATTATGTAAAGTTTGGTTAAATGTGTGACTTCCCATCAAACCTCGCGTCCCCGTTTTATACACTGTTCCCCTATAGTTGCATTAACTTAAGTTCATAGCAGAATTTTGAGCATATTTGTTACTTTGGAGTTACAAGTACTCACATGACTCTTCAAATATAACAGCTGTATTTCTTTATGGTAAGTTTACCTATTATACTTAAGAGCAGTGGTGGCCTAGTGGTAACAGCACAGCTAACGAGTTATGGTCATGGGTTCGCACCCAGGCAAGCACATGTGATATTTACTAACCTGCGACATGAAATGAAATGACTGCGACTGCGACATGAAAGACATGTGATATTTACTAACCTGCGAGGGTCCAGCGTGGAGGATTGTCCACTTCCTATCACAGAGAGGAGGCCTGTGTTCCAGCATTGGGAACATTCTAGCATGATAATGTATATTATTATGAGCCTACGTTGACCCACTGCAGGGCAAAGGCCTCCCTTTCCTCCTTCCACCTCTCGCAATGTAATGCGATTGCCAACCCTTTAAAACTGAATCCAGCTCACCTCGCCATCTTCTTCTAGGCCTGCCGCGTCGACGTTTCCTGCCCGTTGTGCTCCATAGAGCGGATCATGTATAATAACTATAATATAAATCCATAATCCGCGATCCCTCAACTGATGACGGTCATCAATCTTAAGGCAGCTAGATCTGCTAAACTACAATTAAGATCGCTTCAGGGAATTAGGGAAATCTCACTGAAGTATTAATGAAGAATCGCTTAAACTTGACAGCCACAACTTCATTCCATAGTAAGTACAAATAAGAATTAACTTAATTTTCCCTCAGTAATTGTTTGGAGAAATGCTTTGCAGGTACAAAATCATTACCTTCTGCACTCATCATAAGAACTTGTGTAGTACGTTTCAAATCTCATGTTATCCGCCTAAGTGTTAGTAATCCATCAATCAATATCAATTTGTACTAATATCACAAACGCGAAATTTTGTGAGGATGGATGCATGGATATTAGTTACTCTTTTACACAAAAACGACTAAACGAATTTGGTTGAAAATTGGTACACAGATAGTTTATAACCCGAATGAACACATAGGATACCATATAACGGTATTACGTTCCCGTGTGATGATTTCCGAGTAACACGCGAGCGTAGCCGTTAGCAACAACAGTAACTAATAAGGTATGAACAAATACAGAAATATTCTGTTTATTTCTATGTACTTAATATTAGTCGGAATTTCGCAATTATAAGGACGAGAATGTGGGTCATGCAGGCAAGGCGAAGTTCTGAACAAAGTATGAACATTCTTGAAAATAGCGTGGCGAGCTTAATTGAAAAAGTTTGGGGAGATGCCTACATTTTCGTGTATATCACCATGCATACCATGTTAGTAACACACCATAGACATGATAATAATAAAATTTCCATAGTTCTCACGTTACAATTCAGTTTCTATTTAAGTTCACACTAGAACTATAGACCAATCTCACTTCTGAGCCTGTATGCAAGTTGTTCTCAAGTGTATTTACGAACTGTCTCGAACGCAGGTTTGATGGCTTCCAGACTCCCGAACAACCCGGTTTCCGAAAAGGTTTTAGTACCACAGACAACATACACACGCTCCTCCAGATTATATAGAAGACAGAGAAGTAAAATCGGCCATTAAGTATACGGTTTGTGGACTATGAAAAAGATTCAATCGAAACCTGGGCAGTATTGCAGTCCCTCCAACGATGTCATATCGACTATAGGTATATTGAAGTGTTTAAGTGCTTGTAGAGAAACGCCACCATGTCCATCCTGTTTCAGGAAGAGAGCACAAAATCAATCCAATTGATTGGACCGACGAGTCGCGGCCAACCGATGGATGCAAGTGGCGAATTGTCATTCGGCGTGGCGGTCTAAGGGAGGCCTATGTTCAGCAGTGGACGTCTTCCGGCTGATGATGATGATATCTCACACAGGAAATTTCTACTGTATTGTGGGTACGTTAACAAATCTATTATAAAAATAATTTTTCAATAATAATAAGCGAATTTAAAACAAAACTGTAATCACGACTAGTCATCAATAATACACGCGGGATTTAAGAATTACCGTGACCCCGGAACATAAAGGGCTATTCAAGGACACCGTGGATTTTAGTCAGTACAAGTCTGACAGTCCCTCCCGCTCTGCCCTGGGTGGGAGGACTCATTTTTGCTGGTTTCACCACGATAAAAAAGCCATCAATACTGCACGAGAACGCCATCTAGTGGTCAATAGCGCGCACTAAAGTGACCTTGCGTACTACGCGGCTGAATTTTCTAAAATCCTGTAATGCAGTTGTAGTTTTCGTCAAAATCGGCCTCGAGACTCCTTTCGATGTCTTTCGATATTCCTCTTAGTTTCTGATATAGCCACACCTAGTTGAAAAATTCATCCTGTATACTTTTCACCCTTTACGTTTAAGCCCTACGTAATAGGGGACAAATCCAGAATATACTCCATGGCTACTGCTGAGAAAGGAAAACTCAATAAGCTTTACCTAATGCTCAACATGAGAATTCGGCAGTCGTACTTGCGACCGCTAGACCAACGAAGCAGTTTTAATCACATATTCCTCAATATTATGCAGACTTTAAAAATAACTTTAAATAGCTCATCACGTCATGAAGAGACGGTCACCAATACAGCATGATAACGCCATCTATTGATCAATAGAATGCACTAAAGTGACCTTGCGTAGTACGCGGCCAGGACAACGGCCAGTGCCAGTAAGACCCCGTTCACATGATAATGATCAGCATGATATATTACTCAGTACAATGTTGGGAAAACAAAAGATAGATTTATACTGCATTTTATTCAAATAAACTAAGTTAGTGTATATAAAATCTATACTAATATAATAAAGCTGCAGAGTTTGTTTGTTTGTTTGAACGCGCTAATCTCTGGAACTACTGGTCCGATTTGAATGATTCTTTCAGTGTTCGGTAGTCCATTTATCGAGGAAGGCTATAGGCTATGTTTTTTTTGTTTCAAAATTAGGGATCCGTAATAAAATTGCTATTTTGTAACACAAGGTGTAAAATCAAAAACCTATTTTTGCGTGCGCTGCAAAAACTATTGACAATAGAACAAAATGATGTACTACGGGTTTGTGGATCCCATTAAGACCTACAAAAAAGTCCGCGAGAACATATATCTAGCTATCATGGTTTAATCACAATAACCGATTTTGTGTTCAAAAACTTAAACTTCCAGGGGATATAGTCACCTAAACTTCTATTGATAATGTAATGGATCAAGAAGATGCAGTCCATTTTTCACAGGAATTTCTTAATTCTCTAAACCCGAGTGGCCTCCCCCCACATTCTCTCAAGTTAAAAATTGGTGCCCCAGTTATTTTACTTAGAAATCTTAAGCCACCAAATTTAGTTTCAAATTTAGTTTATGTTTGAGGTACCTGTGTCTGTTAAGGAGGAAAGAAACGTCTGGGTGTCACCACTGCGAGGATCGTCCGGAGGACACGGTGGAGCATACGGTGCAGGACTGCCCCGCTTGGGTAGAGCACCGCCGTGTCCTCACGACGGCGATAGGCGGAGACCTCTCGCGCCCGGCATTGGTCGAGAGCATGCTGCGGGACGAAACGGAGTGGGAAGCGGTCGCCTCCTTCTGCGAAGCAGTCATGCTCGCGAAAGAGGAGGCGGGCCGCGTGAGGGAGAGGACAGCGTCCTCCCTCCTCCCCAGCCGCAGTGGTCGATCTCCGGCCACCGTAGGCACGGGCATGCGGGCGGCAAGTAATGGGCGACTCGCTGTCCGACCATGGACCATGCCCGGGTCGACGACGCGTTGTGTTCCACGCGCGCCTCAAGGAGTGTCAGCATAGTGACGGGGCCTGTATAGGGCCAAAGCCTGCCGGGGTCGCGGGACTCACAAATTACCGTAACCCCGGGACGTAAAGGGCTACTGAAGGACACCGTGGATTTTAGTCAGTACAAGTCTGACAGTAATGGGTGGGAGGACTCATTTGATGATTTTACCACGATAAAAAAAAAGACACCAAATTTATGTAACGGGACTCGACTTCAGGTTAAATTTCTTCGCAATAACGTGATCGTTGCAACAGTTTTGACTGGTCTAGCGGTTGGTCAAACAGTACTTATACCTCGGATCCCAATGATTCCAAATGATTTGCCTTTTCATTTTAAAAGAGTCCAATTCCCAATTAAATTATCTTTTGCCGTAACGATAAATAAATAAATCACAGGGGCAAACATTTAAATATGTAGGATTAGATTTACGGCAAGACTGTTTTTCGCACGGTCAACTATATGTCGCGTTGTCAAGATCAGGTTGCGGAAACAATCATTAGATTCTTCTGCCACAAGAAAATAAAACGAAAAATATAATTTACTCAGAAGTACTTTAAAATAATATTTTAACCCGGTTTAAAGTGGACGGACACTCCCGCCTGTAGTCTTATGTGTCTGGCTGAATGTCGAACAGATAGACAGCTATTGCCTGCGACTTTTATACAATTTAACTTAATCTATATTTTTCTTAATATTATAAAGCTGAAAAGTTTGGTTGTTTGTTATGAACGCGGTAATCTCGGGTAATACTGATCTGATATGAAAACTGTTTAAATGTTCAATATCCATTTATTGAGGGAGGCTATAATATAGGCAATATTTTATCTCGGTATTTCCACGGAAACGAGAAAAACGCGGGTGAAACCGCGGGGCATAGCTAGTAGTGTATAAAACGGCACAGTGTGCAAGGTAATAAGGGATACTTGTGCCATATCCAAGTCGGTAAGCTGAGCCCGGTCTTAAGCTTTCCTCATTCAGTCTCTGCCGGCTGCCTTTCGTAGGTCATCGCTTTTGCCTGGTCGTGGTCTCCACTCATAAATGTGGCCAGCAGGCCAGCCCACTGCCATGTCAGCTTACTAATTCTTTGAGCTATATCAGTAACTTTGGAGCTCTGTCGGATTAACTCATTCCGTATTTTATCCACCAATTACTCCAAGCATAGCTTGTTGAATCATAAGTAATCGTCTTCTATTACATGATAGCGCCATCTGTTGGTGAGTAGAAATGTACGAACTCTCTGAAAGAATATCATGATGATAGCTGGCATGCATTTTTATTTGAAACCGCCATCTAGTGGCCGCTGCCGTTAGCATCTCCACGGCCAAAGTAACGCCAAAAGAACCAAGTTCATACCGGCAGAGTGCACATCGACGCTTGAAAAAACATGGAAGAAATACGTTATGATGCCGTGGCGTCTACTTTGGGTGGACGGCACACGAGCGTTACATGTACTGTTCGTAGTGCTTGTAGTTCTTAGATTGGGCACGTTATCAATGTCGAAACGTCTGTCACTAAGGCTGAGATTAATAGTCGTAGCTAAGCAACAGCTATTCCAAAGTCAGTGCTTGGCCGAAACCACAGGCTTCGTCACGACACAGGACCACGAAAGAAGAAAAAGTACCCCAAACAAAAGTGGGAAAGAGATATTTATGGGTTTCAATGTTAGTTACTTCCCCACGTAGAAACGTAATAATGGCCAGGCCAGAATGACAGGCCTGTTGGTCTAGTGGTTAGTGACCCTGACTGCTATGCCGGAGGTCGTGGGTTCGATTCCCACCCAGGACAAATGTTTGTGTGGTGAGCACGATCATTTGTTCTGTGTTTGGGTGCAATTTATCTATAATATGTATTTATTTAGAAATATATAAGTATGTTTATCAGTTGTCTAGTACCCATAACACAAGCTCTGCTTAGCTTGGGACTAGATGGCGTTGTGTGATAGCTGTGGAATATTTATTTTATTTATTTATTTAATGGTTTATTTATCAGAATATCAACTTTGTTTTAATTTGAAAATACATTGTGGGAGCTTAATAAAACAACCATGAAACGAGTAATAAAATATGGTTTATTTAAGCTCAACTAGCATAAATAAATAAAAGATGTTGATAATAAAAAAAGCATACACTAATCGGCAAACGATAATATAACAAATTGTTCGCTATTATAGAATTTCGACACTATACAACGAATTTATACATAAATGTACAGTGACTTACATCTTTACATTACACGTCCAAATATTAAACAGAAAATCACAAGAATGACCATTTTTTTTACATGATTAACATTTTTACTATCTAAGCCATAAGAAAGACTAGATACCTTTTTTACATTTCTCATGTAAAATGGCTTTACGTTGAGTTCATTTAAAAATATAGTATTTTTATAAAAGGCCAAATACAAACAACGAAGACATTCAATTATGTTACAATGAATATTGAAATAATCATGACAAAGCTTACGCGAACATTTTATAATTTAAAAAAATGATGTCACATCTGGTGATTAAAAAATTCATTGCTTTATAAATTTATCTCGCGAGATTATAATCTACTTATATATTTTTTTTTTTAGAACAGACTCATTAGCGCAAAAAATAGATATTAAGTATTGATCGGCTGAAATCGTTGTGCAATACTTCGTATCAAACGTATAAATATGTAGCTAAACTGAATCGAATGATCCATATCATTGTCCAAACTGACGGACGATTGCCCAAAAAAGGAGTGCTTTGCCATCAAAGCACTCCTTTTATGGGCAATAGTCCGTCAGTTTCACGCCGTACTTTGTTCAAAAGAATCAAGTGGCACAAATCGTAATATAAATCATATTCCTTTAATGCTGCAGTAAATTAGCCTGTTTTGTTGTTAAAAATCATTAAAATTTATTTTTGTTTCAGCTGCCTTTATAGTCAGTACCTGTTTATATAATAAAAATGCTACACGCCACGTAACTAATACAGATCAAAATTGTATATGAATTCATTGAAAAGAAAAACTAAGGCGAAAATATAAAATATAAGCGAGGCTGCATGACCTTAACTTTTGCCAATAATTCATTTGATCTTATAATCTTAAACAATGATTTCTTATGAGATGTCAAGTCGATTTACTCAAAACTTGGTAATTACATTAAATAGCTGCTACCGCTAGTCTATTGGAAGTAATATAGCTATCACAAGGCACTGATATCGTAAATTTTACTCGCGATTATTAACATTGATACTCGTATTTTTTCATATATTTTTAAGGAAATGTCTACAATCATTAAATATTTGTAAAGATTTTACTGTCGATGCCAGTTCTGAATAAATTATTTGATAGACGATGCATTACTACACTTCCAAAATAATGGTTTAATTATATAGTTCTATAGATATAATATTATATTATTTTGTTTCGATTGGTACATGGTACAAATCCCCTTTGAAATTTAATGATACTCGTTTAAAACGGACTTAATATTTAGTAGTGTGAAGATAAAATTAAGAACAAACATATTCCTCGTAAAGTATCACAGAATTAGCATCGCGAATAAGACCTCAGATGTAACAATTATATTTGGCATACAATCATACTTTTATCTCAATTGCCGTATTCAATACATTTCTTTTAAAATGAAGCATTTCGATATTATACGTTTTAATTTTTATACATTTATCATGAAAACACAGCTATTTACCACTATGTACAATACTGTTAAACATACATACATTGTGACAGATGAGGTACAGGTCTGGAAGTTAAAGTTATATAACAATATTAAAATTTAGATATAAGTCAATAAGTCGGGAGACATAAAAATGGATACATTGACGTTATGCCATCACGACTAATACACATATATAAATTGTATTTATATATTTATTGTTTTAATTTGTTTCTGAATAGGATTTTTTTTTGTTTCGTATATTATGCTATCTAAATTTTTATATTTCTCAGATTATTCACATTTATATCATGAGCTTTTCACATCTATAAAAAGTTATAACATATGAATATTTTAAACATCGACAATCTTAGAATTTAAATAAACAGTATAACTTATTTTATTCTAGACTACTTACAACTAAGTTATTTATGTTATTACTTGATTTTTTAGATAAACTTTAAGCTCAACAACACGTACAAAATTAGTGCCTCACAAGTTATATAATTATGCACTAAGTATAACGGCTATAGGGACGTTTGATAAGAGTTTGATAACATGTCACCAATTTGAGTATTGTCAGTTCTATGACACAATTTACAATGTTCTTTGTCATTTCATGAGAAAAAATTCAACAGTAGGAGAGTTAGCTGCCTATTTTAATAAAATTATTGACGGAGGTCTCTCTATAAGATCCATAAAGGCCAGTTCAAACTTGTCGCTGTGAGCTATGACTTAAGCCTTTGTCAGACAGACAGGCGATAGCGACCCGGACCGAGTTCGAAGCGAGAACGAACCGATACGAGACGTCAAACTGGGTGCAGCGAACCGAGGCGTAGCAATTGTATTAGCTGGCTTTTTATGAACGACGTCAAACAGTGCAAATACGCCTTCGCCACGTCTTCGCATCGGTTCGGTCACGCTATCGGATCGCTTTCGCTTTTCTATGTGACTGGATTAAAACAATTCCATGCATTGCAAATAAAAACGCCTCGCTTCGCATTCGCCACGCCTGTCTGACAAAGGCTTTAGTGCGGGGCGGCCAGCGGTAAGATCCAATGTATACAACATTAGTTTTTGTTTATACGAAACCTGAAACACGTGTCTAGTATTTTTATGTAAAGAATCCATGTACAAAATTTCAAAACTGTATCTTGAAAAATCACAAAGTTATAAGCTTTTTAAGTTACATGGTTGTCCGTTCAAAAGCATGGTTACCGAGTCACCGCGCGGTGTGGCGCACCTCGGCCGCCGCCGCCCGCGTAAGGTTCGACAGTCGCACGTTCATTGATAATTATTTGGTGCTAAGTACCTACCTACTAGTACCTTACCGTACGGCAAAGTTATTGTAATTAACTGGTGATAACATTTTTCATCCCACTTTCAGGCTTTGGACTGTCGTAATGGTTAAGTGTAGGTAGATATTGTTATTGTTACTTTATTCTTAAATGCAGCTGTAAGGGATAGGATGTAGTCAATGCGATTTGTTGCAACGACATGTTTCACGATCACTAACTTAACAGATAAACACTAAACTATTTCGCGTATCGCGTTGTGTCGCTAAGCGCAAGCGTGACACGGGCGCATGCGGCTGTTGCAACTGGTAGCGATGGGTAACTATAGCCATAACTAGCCAAATACCGGCTATGAGCAATATAGCCACGGCTATGATATCCGTCAACACGATAGCTAGCTAGTGGCTACTGGTTGGCTAGTAACCGTCAGGTTATAACATAGCCGGTAGCTGCATAGCCGCGGTAGCTACGTAGCCGCGGTAGCTGCGTAGCCGCGGTAGCTGCGTAGCCGCGGTAGCTGCGTAGCCGCGGCAGCTGCGTAGCCGCCGCAGAGTATAGCAAACTGCTACGTTTTGTAGCCGCCCCGGTATTCGGTAGCCGGGTAGCGTGAGTAGCCAGAATAGCCGATAGCTGTGTGCGCGCTCAATGCGGTACGTGAGTGCGATCTTGATTCGTATCGTACAACTCTTTCTCACAAAATAGATTAGACAAAGAGATAGTATTATACTTTTGTTCATTTAATAAACGAATTTACGAAAAGCGATTATTGGAAAAGTAGTTTGTTACCGTCAGATATAAAAGTAAACACAAGAAATAAAGATCTGATAATTAGTATTTTTGATATAAGACAAACTAGGGGAAGTTATTTCTTTTAAAGATTAAAAAACTAAAAATAAAATTAAACGAAATCTATAATCATCTGGACTTTTTGGCGCGAACAGGTCGAATTCGGATCGTGTAGTTGATGCTGCGTTACTTAAGTCCTACCTAAGTACCTAGCTACACCGGCGCCGAGTCGCTGCGTCGCTAACGCTAATAGTCATTACTGTTCGATAGCCAAGTAGCCAAAATAGCTGGCTAGCTAGCTGGCTATTCCACAACCAATAGCCGGCTAGCTAAGCTATTGAAATTTCGGCTAGTTACCCATCTCTAGCAACTGGACGACTGGAGGGGTAGGGGTGTGTACCCCGCCCCACTGTGCGTCCCGCTGCCTGGCGATGGCGCCGCCCGCAGCAGCTGATTTCTATGACCTGCCGTAACCTTTGTTGTGCTCGTATTATTGCGCATAGGTGTCCAACTCGTAACCTTTTTTAAATAATTTTGGGAAAAAATATAACATGGTGTAAAAATTATTGGAATCGATTCAGTTACTGATTCTGAACAAACTATATTCAGGTTTCGCATTTACTAAAAATAATGTTGTATAAATGTTTGACACACGCCACGAGGCGCCTCCAGTGGCGAATTGGCGTACTAACAAGTTATTGACGTCTTATTCGCGCCGCCTATCGCAACGTTGACCGCTTAGATCGAAGTCAAAACAGCTAGATATGTTCAGAATATTCGGCCTTTTCACTGCCAAGTCGGCCAAAGTCCCAACTCTATAATATCTTAATTACTGTCAAAAATTCAAAGGAAGTAATTTCTAACAATTGGTGTCATGTTTCCAAACCCTAGCTGTATATCACTATAGATATTTAATTACAATAAAGTTACATTATTATGTTCTCTATTTATATCACGTTTAGACGGTGAGTCGCGTGAGGCTGAGATTTCTTAGTACATTACTTTTAGATACTAGAAGTGTAATCACTTATTTAGTGGATGGCCCTCGCTTAAGATTAACTTTAATTGAGTAAAAGATTTATTATTTTTATTGGTTTAATGAATTGCCCAAGATCGAGACAGGATAAACTAGAAAAAAAAAGTCACGGCAAAATGGTTAAATATCAAGAACTATTTAAAAATTAATCGTCAATTGTACGTACGCGTATTAACTTCCGAACGAATGCTCCTAATTTTTTTTTACATGCTGTTATTTACACAATTAAAGTACATCTAAAACTTTAACATTAACGCTATTACAAGGGACGTCGACTATAACTATACGTGAAGATATTATATAGAAATATAATACATCCATAATTACGTTACAAATAGAAATGTATTATTAGTTTTATACATATCTTTCATACGTACAGTCACGAGCAATAAAATGTATACACTTAACAAAATTCAAACGCGATTTTCTCGTGAAATACTGGTTTCTACTTTAATACAATACCTATTTCGTAAAAGCATAGTTTCCAAAATAGAAGTTTCATGAAAACGCAGAACATAAATCAATAATGGTAGGAGAACATCACTTTTGAATTCTGCTAAGTGTATACATATTATTGCTCGTGACTACATGCTCACTGCGCTAAGATAATGTTTACTTTCATTAGTTACGCAGACAATACATTTTATATTATGAATTGATGTACAGAATCATACAATCTGTTGCTAGCTTTACTAATTCCAATTTGTATATAATGAAATAATATTGGTAAGTATTTTTTATACATACTAGCACTCCGACTGCGGTCTCATCCGCTGTGAATAAATTAAATAGCCTATGTAACTCACTGATAATGTAGCTTTATCTCAGTGATGGTTTTTTTTTACATAGGTGATTTTTTTTAGTGGTTTTTTAGTCATCACAAACAAACAAAATATCATCCTTATAATATAAGTGTATATCTCATTCATATATTTTCTTTACAATGTAGAACACAGACGTAACGAAAGCATTATCTTATCTGCAGTGATGTCTAAAATTATCAATCAGATATAGGTTAGAAATTATCAGTTTACAATTATACAAACAACGTGTGACTAATTACGCTAATTAGATCATTGTTAACTAGTAATTAGTCATGAATTTTGAGACGTTTGAATGGCAATAAAGTTCATTTTCGTAGTGCAATACACGTTAAAATATGAAGTTTTCATAGGAATGTAGCCAAGATTAAAAAACATACAGTTATCGGGCGCAAATACAGCAGACATCTAGCTTCGAAACAGTCTTTATAGATACGATAGATTTTCAACTTTACACTGTAAATCATAAAGTTGAAAATCTTCGTAAAACTACACAGTGTTTTCGTTTTCCACTTGTCTAGACCTTCACAACGGTAATAGCGTGGTTGATTAACACACTTATAAATATCGTATAGACATCGTCACGACTGGAAAGCTTTTTTTTTATCGTGGTAAAATCATTAAATGAGTCCTCCCACCCAGGGCATAGCGGGAGGGACTGTCAGACTCGTACTGACTAAAATCCACGTGTCCTTCAATAGCCCTTTACGTTCCAGGGTCACGGTAATTCGTACAGTCCCGCGACCAACGACTGGAAAGCTAGGAAAAATAAGACGAGGTGAAGCGAAGAAGTTTAGTAGTTAGTTATGCCTTTACAAAACAGAATTTTCTGAAAGTCTGTTCCATATTTGATAGGCTGATACTGTATGCAGTGGCCCGTACGCCTTTCTAATATTCTATCACTGATAAACTCTGGCTACACTCTATACAGCCTGCATCAGGAAAGTGTGGTTACATTGAATACAGAATATGGTATAGTATGACCACAAAATAGAACAATTTTCTATGTCAGTTCAATTGTTCTATAGAAAACTTAATGATCGGTCACAATCTTGATCTTTGTCTGTAACCAATCCATGACCAAATATGCCTATCCGCGTCTTAAAGATGTTTTATCAGAAAAAGCCGTCAGGAAACAGACTAGGATTCGGATTGAGATATAATAATCGGTACTACAGCATTTAATATGACCACACCATTTCGATACATGCAGATGCAGGCTTAAAAGTAATACACAAGTGAAGCACATCACATTAAGAATACAGTAATCTAATATCACTTAGTGCCCTCACGACTGACTCACCGACTGTACTTGAGTGTTCAGTGCGGCTGCGGTCTGCGACACGATCGCAGGACGCGACCGCTGTCGCGACCGCCAGCGACCGACCGCTGTGACGTCAGCACAGCGCAGGCTCATCGCGTTCATTGTAACCGCGCATACCTGGAACGAGTTAGTGTTGGTATAAGTATATTTGTATAAGAAAATAACGGTAAGTAACTCCTATTTACTTATCGTTATCTTCTTATACAAATATTGCTTCTTGCGAATATGTGAGACAAACTTAAGTGCATGTCTGGATGTCAAAAGAGTCATTTATAGTAGCCGCAACCCGGTACGGAGAATTACAAAATTTACTTAGACCTCAGTTATTGCGGGGTTGTCGAAATGGGATACCGGAGCCCTGGATCATGTCAGCGAGAGTCTGTCAGTGGTGGATTTTTAGTCAGCGAGAGTCTGACAGTCCCTTCCACTCCACCCAGTGTGAGAGGAGTCTTACACACATCAAAAAAGTTGGTGAAACTTATTTTTATGGAGAAACAACTGAACTGTTTTATTTCTTTTAATTTATAAACCTACATTCTTAAATAAAGAATCTAAAAAAAGAAGAAATCAGAATATAATAATCTACCGTAACAAAAAAGATTTCTATTTTTCAAAGTGATCGCATACTTTTTTATGTGTTCAAGATGATTTTACCGTACTACAATAAAGATAGCACAATCTTTACGAAAGCAATACTGTTCTCTACCATTAAAAAACGACTTGACTCATTAAACACGTAATTCGTGAACTAATCATAAAGCGAGTGGGCGCGGGTTACAGTTCATCTACACTGTTATCAGTAATGGTACGTATCATTGCCACTATAAAGCCACAGATAGCGACCGTACTACAATATAATTCTGGCGTTACTTTAAAGTCGCATTTCCATTATTCGAGTTACTTGTTACATCATCATCATCATCCACAGCCCGTCTTCACCCACTGCTGGGTATAGGCCTCTCTTTGCTTGTGCCAAGCTCCACGGTCTCGCGCCAGCCTCATCCAGGACACTCCCGCAATGACAACAATGTCGTCTGCCCATCTCGCCGCCGGGCGGCCATCACTTCTTTTTCCACTCCTTGGACGCCACTCTGTCACAGCTTTACTCTACCTGCCGTCACCACACCTTGCCAGGTGCCTAGCCCAACTCCAGTTACTTGTAATACAAATTGCAAATTGTATGCAACTGAAATAAACCTGCATACAAGTTACAAGTAGGTAGTTTGAACTTGTACAATTTGTTTCAAGTGGCGTGCTAATTGGACGGGCAACCATTTTAGTCATTATGTAAACTGTCAACCTACTCAATTGGGAACAACCTGCATGCAATTTGCACACTCTCGAAAAAATGACTGTATCCAATTGAATCAAATTGTATACAAATGTGACATCATACTTGTATGCAAGACTAATGGAAACGCGCCTTAATGAATGACAACTAAAAACATTTTAATTGCTGTCATGTGCCAAAGATTGTGGTTAAACATAATTGCTTAATAATAGTCATGGTAATGACACTTAAAAACTAAAGCGGGTAAATGGTCATTGAATTGATTGCTTTTAACTTTTGTAGTCTATACTAATATTATAAAGAGGAAACCTTTGTATTTTTGTATGTTTGTATTGAATAGGCTCAAAAACTACTGGACCGATTTCAAAATTTCTTTTACCATTACTTAGAGGGATTCTACCGAATCCGTATAGGCTATATTTTATCCCGGAAAAAAAAATGACAACCCGTGCGAAGCCGGGGCGGGTCGCTAGTGATTTATAAAAGCTTGCACCCAGTGATGTATAGGCGAACTTTGAACTAGACCCCTTTGCCTCACCGTAAAGGACTTATTAAATGGTCAGTTTAGGCTACTTTTCCACCAGAGATGTGCTATGCTACGTTGCTGCGGATGCGTTTAATATCCACCAATCATATTCATATGGATGCGTTCTATGAAGGCGTGCTATGGGTCGTCTTCCCTAGTATCGATACATCGCATAGCTCGAGCTACGCATCCACTTAGTGCAGCTACTATATGGCGGCGCATCTTCATAGCACATCTTAATCGCACCGCTACATAGCGTAGCATCAGTGGAAACGGTCACACAGTTTCGTAGCTCAGCTATTACATTCTTGCAGCAAGGCTCATAGCACATCTCTGGAAAGGCACCCTTAGACCCGATAGAGCTATGACAAGAGTTTGAATCAAATCCAAGATAAAGAACCATCATTTAATTGATCCATCAAAGCGGCTGAAAATAAAAGTATTGCAAATCTAATTCAATGACATCTAAAGTAAACAAAAGCTATTTTTCATCTAACTCAAACTGTTCTATTTCCACATCATATTGGCACACACTCCCGACCGCATCTGGACCATTAAAATATGCATTACTACCGATCTAGAAAGAATCTATACTAATATTATAAATGCGAAAGTTTCGATGTTTGTAACTCAATCACTTCAGAACAGCTGAACGGATCTAAACGAAATTTAACTTAGATATAGATTATAGTCTGGAATAAAACATAGGATAACTTTCATCCCGGTGTAAGGTTCCCGTGGGAAAATTTTCGAAGGAAATACGTAGGCGTAGCCGCTCGCAACAACTACATATAAAAGAAACCACGATGACGTCAAAGACTAGAACATTGCAATAAAGAATAACCCCTATCCTCTATAAATGTAAACACATCATTGGGAACATAAAAATGTTGGTCAGAAAATGTACAGACGCCATCACAACCTACCTCAAACTGTCAAATTTCTTTAATAGATTTCACATAATCACAATAATGGAAGGTTAATGTTCGATTGGTCAAATTTGACAGATTGGAGTAGGTTGACCTGCTGGCGTCTGTACTATAATGTAAATGGCAACATCACATTTTCTGTTACATTTCTGAGTCAACAGTTATTTTGAGTGGAACAACAACAGTGAGTTGTTACAATCCATCAAAATCATTGTAAAAGCATTCTATGAGTAATCTCACTGCTGATACAAATCCCACTGAATTTTCTTGAGTAAACAGAATTATGATACATTCCGTATTTTTTGGACGAATGGAAAAAATATATTTTCCATTGGTTTCTAGATGAAACTTTACATCAACTATCTATAGAAGGCTAGGTTACCTTTCATATCCCGATTTAAGACTTTAAGGAACGTTCCTAATATATTTTTTACTGAAATGTACCCGAAATGAATGTCCACCGGCTGGCAAAAAGTATGAAGTTATATTTACTGACAAAACCCTATTTCACGAAGGTCCACTTAGTTTTTCCTTAGCCAAATGATACCACAAAAAAACGATCATAAGGCTTGCTGGCAATATGGATTAGGTTAAACCAGCAACGCGTGAGTCGTTCGTCTCCAATGTTGCCGCGATAACGGCCTGCGATCGGTGTATTCAAGTTGGTCGCACTGACGGTATTGAATGCAATCTCATTCTCACGACACTGACTATATGGTCTCGTGAGATCTTAGCTAGGTCTAAAATCTCACCAATTTGATCTGACACGACTTGTGAAGAAGCTTCTAAGGGGAAGGACAGCGCGTTAGGCTTCTAAAATGAATGAAGGCTCATAAGACCGTACCTGGCACACAGAACCGAGAGATATGGCATAAAAGGCAGGAGGCAGCAGTGGGTGATCCCGAACTGATATCATGATGATGAAGACCGTACCTGCGCTGCCTCGGCCGCTACAACTGGAACAGGTCGTCATGCGCCCTCTCGAGGCGACGGAGCGAGGTGTCGACGCGGCGGCCCTGCGTGAGGCTCACAGGCGGCGGCGGCAGCGGCGGCGGGATCACCTCGTTGTAGGACGTGGACGCGCCCATGGACGCCGACTGCCGGAGCCGAGCCGTCGGCCGATGCCGTACGAAGCCGTCCTCCAGGTCTTTTACGAATCTGGAAAAGGTAGATGAGCATGGATAAGTAATAAAGCATATAATAAAAAAATATGAGTGTATAATATAGCATGTGGTGTGAGACACGGAATTTTCTCTTTTTTTGTTTTTTGATGAAGCATCATACTTCATTAGTATTGCTCGACCGATTAACTAAGACACTGAGATCGCATCATCTGAGACCAGGAGTTGTTTTGGATTCCCAAAGGTTCTTTGAAAATGCTTGCTTTGTATATTTATAATTTCTTTAGTAAGTCTCGAGCAATGTCATTTATTCTTGGTTTTATCACAATAAAACAACCTTAGACCTTTGTCTTAATATAGCAATGTTTATCATCACAGAACTTAAGATAACGGATGTTATATTTAAAGAGAACGAGACAATGAGAAAACATCATATCGTATTTACTCTGCTCATTTACCAAGAAGATTGAAATTAAATTTTCCAGCTGAAAATACCCAGTTTTACATACTTTCGTCTAAACTTAGCCGATATTTTAAATCTAATTACCCACGCAGTTAAAAGAAGATTATTTTTCTCAAAATCAAAAGTCACGAGAAAACAGGAATTCGGAAATGACGCGTTGCCACAGTCATAACCCAGTATTTGTTATAAACGGATACTGGCAGCGGGCCAGAGCAAGGCTACGAGATAAATCTAAGAGCACCCTGAATCGATACCTGAATTTACGAATTCACATGGACATTTTACAAAATGGAAGTCGTTTTCGACGAAAACTTTTATGGTACTATTATTGTGTAAAAAAAAAGACTGGGCCTGTTGTTTGTTCAATAGTTATTAGTTAAGTATTACTATCACAAAATTTTTATAAATGTGTAATGGTCCCATAAAAATCACAAAATTGAAAACAAGTACCAACTTAAAATTTAACATTATTTAAAAAGGAAATAAATATTCAAATTTCCTCAAACCTGAATTCCTTTAATTACAAATAGTGATTAGATATAAACGTTATATACTAATTATCCCGTTCATTTTACTTGGAAACAAGGATACCTGAGCAAATATAACTAGTTTTATTTTGTGATTCAGTGCACTAGAAGCATCGATATTGTCAGAAAAATATTGTAGAGGTATTTATCGTCATTTAAAAGGAATTCCAGCTTTTAGAGATCCTTTATAAAATTTCCCGTAAGCGATATACGATACCCCACGCATGATCACGAAGGTCCGGTCACGGGATCAGCACTAAACTAGCCCACACACAAACAATCTTATTTTTAGAACCACTCGGCGGAATAAAACCGACTGCACAATTGACACTCACGACTTCCGATTGCATGTTCAAAGGAAACTAACTCATATTCCAGTATGGAAAAGTTTAGTTTTCTATGAAGTATTTGGTGCAAATTCGAAGGGCACGGCTGTTGGTTTAAGTTATTAGTTTTTGTTGTTCGTGCATTGGTAGCTAACAGACAATATGTGGGCAACAGACATAGCCAAAATATCTGTGAAATACAATTTTGCAATACTTATTACGTGTGGCACCATTATGGTGCCAGCACTTATGCACCATGTTCAAGGTTCCATGTGAACTACAAAGCACAATGTGGTCCAAGGTTTCAATTATCAAAATGATCGTGTGAACTACACTTTTATTTTGAATGTTGATCATATTAAAATATAATTGCACAGTCTCAACATCAGGTGACAATTAGGTTCCATAAACCGTATATTGTCGCGTATCATAATTAACCAAAGGGATCTTTTGTGCATTGTCACGCTAACCCGAGTTCAAATATTTATTAATAGGTTTTTAATGAACTTCTCTTCATTAAAAGCTTAACTAATCTAAATACCTATTCTCTGATAAATGACTTTATCTTTAGTTCGTCGTGCCTGACATTTCCACCCAAGTTTGTGAACGCAGAGAGGTGAAGCGGAGAATCTGCATAACACCTGCACGGCAATTTTAATCAACCAATCAGATCTCGGAAATGTTATCAAGAATATTAATAGACATTCTTGCAAGTATTTACTCATTGATTTACTACTTAACTTTTTCTAACAATATGTAGAAAACAATGAGTAATTTAATAACACTACTGTGAGTAGTGGTCTACCATGCGTAGCGTTAAAGAAATCTACATGTTGATAGTCGAATAAATTACAGTCTAGTAGTAACACTTAAAAAGAAAAATTTAAATAAGGCGACTTTAATTGACGGCACATAGAATCGGTTGGAAAATGGATTAGAGGTTTCTGCACGTCTTTCGACAAGGTTACAACCTTCATATAAGCCTTTAATCTGCTTGGTGACAGAGTTACATGTCTCCTTTTTACGGCTCCTATACTGCTTGCGGTTATTGAACATAGCGTTCGCAATGGGATGACAATGGCAGACAATATATGCGGCCAAACGCGCCGCCGGCATAGTGACTGCTGACTCGTAATCGCAATAATAATAGATAGAAGGGGAAACAATCAGACAATTAGTCATCAAACAGCAACTTGACCTTAACCGTGACGTTATTTGAAAGGGTAGACATTTTAAAGACAAAGTAGTACTTCCGTAAACCTACATTTTGTTGGAAGCGGCATTATGTAACAATGTTACGGAGGCAAGTTCATGATTTATCGGGCAACCTTCCAACCCTGAACTAAAGTAATTGTGAAAGTGCTTTCTTAAGAATTGGAATCGAGAACTGCATAAATATTGGAAAGTGAGCTAGTTCTTACAATTCCTATGCTCAAAATGATGACTACTCTTAAGGTCTCTTATAAGTAAACTCACTTATATTCTTGTATGAACTCCCGCATACCTCTTTTAACTTTTAGAAACGTTACAAGAATTACAGAAAAAAGTCATTCAGGAATACAGGTATTATTATCATTTATCCACAACCGTGCCATCTAAGCTGAGACACGAATGCACAATTTTTGCTGTAAATATTTTAAATAGACTTAGTCACGTTGTGTCCACAGAAAAGCTGTGCCAGACACGGATCAGGCACGGTCTAAAGTATAAATCTTCCTTTACTAGCGATGCGGATGCACTGCAATCCGTTTCGTACGATATTATTCTTTGTTCGTGTATCGTTCTACATCTAGATAGATGTTTCAAAAATTAACTATATACGTTATGTGCAAAGTTGGTGGTAGGAACTATCAAATCGATCGCTGCTCCCGATGTGACAAAGATGTGAACTGAAGGAGGACACCCACGCGCTTCTACTATTTTAGGACATATTTAATTTATAGTAAAAAAAATGCCGTAAATATGAATCAAAATATCTAGCAAAGCAAGAATTGGTTGATCTTATATCCAAGCTAAATATACAGATAAAGAGAAACTACATAGTACTCGTATAAAACAAAGTCGCTTCCCGCTGTCTGTGCCTATGTATGCTTACATCTTTAAAACTCTGCAACGGATTATGATGCGGGTTTTAATAGATAGAGTAATTCAAAAGGAAGGTTTATACGTATATAATATGTATGTATTTAGAAATATATAAGTATGTTTATCAGTTGTCTAGTACCCATAACACAAGCTCAGCTTAGCTTGGGACTAGATGGCGTTGTGTGATAGTTGTGGAATATTTATTTATTTATTTATTTTATTATATAGTAGAGATTGCACGTAGCTAGAAAATAAATTGTAACGTTTACCAATATAAAAACTATCGGTTGGTAAAAACAAAATGGTAATATCGGTCAACGACTCAGCGGACTTAACTGGCAACAGTCAACAGAGTGTTATGGAAACATTTACTCACCAAATTAACTCATCGTTATGATAATCTTTCAGGACTCAGCTCGCTACGACCACGAGACTTTTATTAGGTTTACTTGTGCTGAAATAAAATTTTATTACATTCGAAACTAGATTAACGTCTCCCAATGTAATAAAACGTAGTCTTCTGCCTGTTTACATAGCTTATAAGTTGAGAGCTTATAAAAATTGTAGATACATATTTTACGAATATTTTTTTACGATGATCAAAGTTTTGTACAATTGATTGAGTTTTCTCTTCGCCCTGACTTACAGTTACAACTATGACGAATATTTTACTAATTATAAAGGCACGAGCCCCTAAATAAATTAGCCTTTACAAAGCCGCCTGAATGGTCTGGATAGTCTATCGCTGGCATTTAAAGAACATATGAATGTCATTCACATAATCGTCTCACCCGAGCCGACGAGTTACGTTAACCGTCTACAGTCTAGTCATCAATCGATACTGTTTGTTTGTTTATCTAGTTTCACGAGACTTAACTACGGCGACCAGCGGCGCCTGAATATATTTAGGGTCTTTGTCAGGTTCTAACTTTGTCTTATAACCTTTCTTTTCTTTTTTATTAAACGTTGTCCCACACTAAGGTTTCTCCTGTATGGCGAAGGTTTTAAAATTGTTCCTTACAAAATAATTATTTCAGACGCACCCACGATACAGGAGATTTTTTAGACGTTTTTTTTACGTGGTAAAATCATCTAATGAGGCTATGTACCGAACATACTTTTGTATGGGTCTATGGATCAACCTTGGATCCAGTTTAGTCTAGTAGATTAAGATTAATTGAGTCTTTAATTTCAGCACATTGACCGTTTGACAGTATGACCGTATTAATTGAACAAAATTTCAAGTCTGTATAACTTTGTTTTGAGAATCTAATAAATTGGAATAATAATTTGTAAATAAAACGAAACTCAGGCGATGTCTGTTGATAAATAAATATTTTTATCTGGTAAACACAGTAGTTATTAAAAGTCGCAATAACATAAATCATGTAACTCTTTACTGGTTAAAAAATATCATTCCGTTTCCAGTGTTTATCTCGTCACAGTTCAGGGAAACCACAAATCATAAATTAAAGATTAATTTATTAAAAAAATATCATACAGAATATCACAACATCCTCAAGTAAATGCCTACGTAGTAATAATTCTAGCGGGCAGCCGTCCCATAATATCACAAAGTGAAACTAAATTGGTAGGAGGACATTCCACGAATGCGGGCGGGAAAACCGTTTCATATTTCTGAAAACCATCTACGTAAAACGGGCTGATTCAAGATGTAGATGGCCTGTGGATGAACTGTGGCTCATTGATCATAGAAACATGGGTGTAGGAGGAAGTATAGTCATTAACAGGAAAAAGAAAACGATATTCTAACGCTGTGTGTTCTACACGATGTTACCGGGAGTTTTGTTGACCGGCTCGCGTCGCGGCCGGCACCCAGGTCAGAGCGGGAGGGACTGTCAGACTCGTAGAGACTAAAATCCACGGTGTCCTTCAATAGCCCTTTACGTACCGGGGTCACGGTAATTCGTGAGTCCCGCGACTCCGACAGGTTTTGGCCCTCTACAGGGGGCCCCGTCACTATGCTGACACTCCTTGAGGCGCGCGTGGAACACAACGCGCCGTCGACACGGGCATGATCCATGGTCGGACAGCGAGTCGACCATTACTCGCCGCCCGCATGCCCGTGTCTACGGTGTATTTGAACCTTAATAAAAATAAAAACACCACGCACTTACAGCAGAGTTAAATACCCTTTTTCAAATATTACAATATCGGAGATAATACAAACTAAGACTCAATTTGGCCAGGCGTGTCCCAAATGGTATTACAAGTAATATCCCATGAGTCGGCAAGTCGGGCCCGCCATGTGATAGATAAGGGAACGACAGCTGCATGATAAAGCCAATGACTTCGGAAGCTATATCACAATTAATATCAACTCAATATAACATTTACACAACCTATTGGAACACTTCACTAAACGCAAACTGGCCATTAATAATATGACACAAAGTTTCTTCATAAAACTATTCTTGCAAGTCAGCATGTTTCTCGTTTCGAAATTAATTCTACAGTAAATAATTCTATACGGTCGTTCCACATTAATTAAAACTACTATCTTTGCGAAAACAGTTAATATGTGCGTGTAAACGTTTTCAATTTGACGTATGGTAGACAAAGAACTATCTATCAGCACATAATGATATTCTAGGAACAATAAAGCGGCTGAAGTGAAAAGAGAAGACAATGAAACAATAAAACTTCTTATAAGGCACCACAAACTTTAATAAAGCTAGACGATTTTCTCGCAACCGATCACTTGGGGCAGTTGGAATGACGCGGTTAAAAATAAATTCAATATGGAACTGTGATCCCAAAATTATTTAATATCGTATAAATCTATAAAACGAACGATGCATAGGTATATGACTACGACTACGACTATGCCACCATGTAGATCCTGACTATTTTACTACAACTGAAGATCACGTCATTTCATCGATCGATTAGTTTACACTGTCATGCTGAGATCCCATTTGCGCAAATTCAAATACGTCACTCACAAAGACTTAAGAGTTATGACGAAAGTAAATAATCTATCAGCATTAGCCCATCCACAAACGAAAATGGGTTATTGCAATACCGCACGCTCCCCTCCTTGGCAGGCCAAAGTGGATCAGCGTCTACAGGATCACGTCCATTACTCCACACACATGCCAGTTTTAATATTGTCGTTAGCGATGGAGTAATCGAGTTAATTTGTTGGCAATGAGAAAACTAATGTGCGGTGACGGTTTTAAAATCATAAGTATATCGGTGCTGATCCCAAACGGTACTAAGACATATGCTATTTGAATTTCCAAGGATAACCAAGTTCATTTATTTATACTGAGATATTTTAAAGTGTTGTGGTCATCCTAGGAACATTTCAATGCGGGTCACTGGGCACTAGTCTCTTCTGTAGTGCCGAGTGTGCTGCCAACAGTACCCAGGGACAGAATTATCCAGACCAGGACCATAATTGTCTAGAACAGGGCGCAGTTAAAGAAGCTCGCACTGTGCGCATAAAAGGCTAGTTACGGCACTGCTCCTCTGTTGTCCAAAATATTCTAATTTTAATGGCCATTTTTGGTCTAAGTCGGTCTTAGTTACTCGTAAATGTTGAATATTTCTTTCAAATGTTTCTAATCTCCACAGTGGTCTTGTCAACAATTACCTCCAGAATTACAAAATCGTGAAAATTTTATAAACGCATACATTAAGTATTTAACAACGAAGGACAAGGTCAAATAAAGCTCGAGACACTTCTGATACGGATTAAATAACGAACTACATTATTCTAAACGTATGCAATGCTGGTGTGGTAAAGAATTCAGGATACAGTTAGCATGCAGTTGATGCATTTGGTCACTCAACTGCATCGTAAATTCGCAATATTCGCAATAAGGTCGCATACACAATATCGTTTGGTAGTTTAAGTTCATTGCTAGACTATCGATTGTGGTAGAATATTTTATTCATAAGTTGTTTGTCAACAACAATGCTTTTGTTAGGTAGTTACATGATTATATTATGCGATCATTGCGTTGCATTAGCGTAAGAATTAATTTTACTAAATAATAATGGGCGGTTTTAAATTTCAATAAAAATATAACGAATGTTATTTGCAATTCATCTAGACATTACCTACCTAGGTCAAACTACTGTGGAATATGTGAGAAATGTCGAAAATATTTAACAATAAAGAAAACACAAGTCAGATATATAATATTGCCATTCTGAACTTTGTTCTATAATTTTTTTTTTGGAACAATCCCACCGCTCTATTTCCTAACCACTGAAACTTCTGAAAGCCAGATTCAACAGGGCGAACACCAAGAAAGCGCCGAGACAATGAAGCTCAACGATGTCCCAGGAAATTAATTTAACTGTCTTGGTTCCCGCAACGAAATTCAATTTAACTTATGACAAGGGATCATTCTCCAGATCCAGAATCAACGAGGTTTTTTTTATCGAGGTAAAATCATCAAATGATCCTTTGATTTCAATATGGCCAAAGTTAGATATTTTTAGACAGCGTTAGGTCAGTTCATAACTTGAAGATTTAAATACCTATAAAGGTTTAAAAAGTTAGCGATTCTCCTATGGATTCGAAATAAGTGAATCAAATCTTTGAAAGCTTTTCAAAGGTGTTATGTTCCACACAAAATCAATCCAAACCTGCTATTTTATCTTACTGATCATCATTAGATTATTATCTACCCAATTAACATAACTTATTTTATGTCAAATGCCTTTTACATAGAAACCTTTTTGTGACGTATGTCGACAAACGAACTGATGTTGCATAATTTTAATTTAAATACGGTCAAGTCATGCCAAAGACTTCGATATAGGCACGAACGCATGCGAACGTACGACAAAAGAAAAATACATAAAGCATTACAAGAAAAACTGATCTCATCGTTGTATATATTTACTCAAAAATGGTACATTTAGCGCAACTTTCATAAACACGAATATAATCGTCCGTTGAACGGTATACGTAAACAAGAAAGGAAGCAACTGTCATGTGACTGCGCTCGCGCATAGAAAGTGTTAAACGCGAGCGCTTAACCACGACCTTCGCGCAGTCGCGGGGAACAAGAATTCTTATTGTGAGAAGGTGGTTCCATGCTATTACAAAGCTGAAATGAATAGTGCTCCATGATTGAGAACGGAAACAATTATGCAAAAAAAGAAAGTACACATTACATTTTAGAATGTGTGTGTAGCACCTTGTCTCTACTGTAGACAATGCACAAAACTATGACACTCTATTACAAGGTGTTGACTGCTCAACATCATCCTAGCCTCCGGGTTCTTAAACCTGACCACAATGAAAATAAAATTAATCTGAGCTTCTTTTTCTGAATTTCTTTATTCTGATAAAGAAGTTCAGATTCAATTAATAAGATGTTTATATATTTCAATTTATTAAAGTTAACATAGACATTGGATACAATATGAAATAGTTTCATTGAAAAAATTGTTGTTGTTCGCGCTTCTGTGGTTCGTAAGTGTGATACTGATAATTGACTTCCTGTTGTGATAGCATGGTATTACCAAAACATATTTGAACATAACTAATAAAGAGAATAAGTAGTACTTTACAAACACTTTCGGAATACTCTCAACACTCTCTCTTAAAAAGACTAAAAAATAATTATTTAAATTGATGTAGAAGATATGCAACAAAGCTATATTAACCCGCACGCAGCGTCGATACCACCTTGCTTGACCCCAATTGATTATCAACTTTATGCGTAAATCATTAAGTTGAAAATCCACTAAAGACAAGCTGCGTCCGCGCCGCGTACTAACAGAATATCACTCCAGATATTGCCGTATGGGTGATTTCCACAAAGAGCTCTCGATAGTTAATAACCAAATTAGCAGTATATTACTACAAAATCATTATCAGGTACACAAACAACAATAGCCCGTCAAAGTTAGAACAATTAGCTAATAACGTGTTAGTTTTAACCATTGTGTTTAACAGAATCAATGCATTCGGAATTATGCTCTTCTCGTCTATTCCCAAGTATGTTGGCGTCATCGGTTTTTAACTGGATGCAACTGAATACCAATATTTTACAGCTACTGCCTATCTGACCACAACCCCCTTGGCAAGACTGATTGCCTGTTGTGTTCAACTACCCGTAACGACTGTTGGGACTTATCACAAAATCCAGTGCTGTGACCATTATAAAAATGTCGCAGCACATGCTGAGATAGGAGCCTTTTGGCCTCGCACAGGACTAAATTGTTTTTTACCTTTTGTCGTTTTTCTTTCATATATTTTGTTTTCTTTGTTGTTTTTATTCATGTAATTTAGTTGTTCTGTCCTGTGTGTGTCAGTAAATTTCTTTTCTTTCTTTCTTAAAGATCTATAAATAACGGCCATGGTTTCTCAGAGATGGAGAAGTCTTGATAAGTAATGGATCGTCATTCATCCACGTATCGATTCCCGGTAAGCGTTCCTTGATATAGAAAAGATCGAGCCGTTGTTATCATTTAGCAACGAATTCCTCATTGCGCTCGGAATATTGGACTGAAATCAGCCATTGTTACTTTCATTATGAGATATGAAACTATCACTATAATCTTCATAATATACATTTCTCAACTGGTCCGACAACCAATTACGAATCACGTAATCGAATCAATATAACAATACATAACAGTAGCCAACAACTGTTACATATTCTTATATTAAATCGATTGTCCATTCTTCACACTACTTCTTTTACTTTTTGCATGTGCACTTAAAAGGAAATGAAGAATGATAGTAGTACCGTAGTACTATCAAATTCTATGGCCATACTCACACACACAAACCCCTCAAACCACTGACACCAGACCCAAACAACTATTTGTAGATCATAGGTATACAAAAAATTGTTCCATACCTCTGTAGTAGCGTTTTTCTTTATAATAAATCAAATCAAATTTGCAAATCTGGTACGACTTATACAAGGCTTAGCTTGTGAAGATCTATTTGACACAATTATTTAAATACTGAAATATCATACTGTAAACAGACCTACAATGATGGTAAAAATAATTGTTACCAAAACTTATATTTAATATTGTCGCAATGTTAGTTCTTCAAATTTGATTCTCCATTTCTTTTCTATAGTATAGTAAGAGATATTCTTTTAAAGTGGATTTTAAACACAGTGGTAACAACTGTCTCTTAGATCAACACAAATGAAAAAATCAATGATGGTGTGTGCCTTGACTTTGTTTGTTGAATCAATAATTTCGTTTTCATATTTTGCAGGTTATTCCACAATTAGATTTTATTTATTTTAATAATTTTCCCATAGCATTAAAACAAGTATTTTTTTAACCTAAAACAATACAGTGGAAAATAAAATTTGTAATTATAGTAATTTTTGGGTTATCGGAATTATATTAGGTAATTAAAAGTTTAGAATTTTCCTGATGTAATTATTTAGCTCACCTCAATTTATTAGATTGCATTTAGTCCATCCTACCATCACCTAACAGCAATTACATATTTATATGTACCCCTTTATGGAAACGGCCCACACATGTGTGAGTATAATCATAAGTAATGTGTCCCTAGCTGCAGACACAACAAGCATTAAATAATGCAAATGAAGCAATAACTCTAATATAAATATATCAATTAAAGCTAGCAGAGCAAATATTATTTAATTTTGTTTATACAATTGTTACTTATCGGTACATTTCAAGAGAATTTTATTTGATTACAATTTATTTGCGATCAAAGAAAAATATTTTAACATTTATATGCAGCTTTATATTTTAAGCAAATTTCTGTCTTATTTGCTCAATAAATGTTGAAATATTCTATATTTCAATAGACACAGTACTGATAACAAGCTGCAGCATACATACATATATCCCCGAACATCAAATAAGCACGCAGTTATCAATGTTACACAAACACACTTTATCATAAGAGCAGACACCTTCCACATTTGTTTACTCAATATTGAGATTATTTTATCAAAAACCATACCTATTCTAATTATTCAAAGTGTAAAACGCCTATTTGAATTTAAGGGATGATGCAAAAATGAAAATTATTTGTCAATACTCTTAATTAAGTAAGTTATCAACACATTTGTGAAGTGGATAGAGCACTTATGCAGCTGGGTTATCAATGACAAATATGATTTGAATGGATTTATTATTCTTTTTTTTCAAAGAAACTGTCTCCAGGACTGAACCTTTGGTAACAATCTATTTATTTTAAAGAATTGGTCTGAATAATAATGATGACAGCTAATAATGTAAGGTACTCACTCGCTAGTTTCCTTGGTCTTCTCTACATGCTTTTTGATATCAGCAAGTGAAGAGTCCAGTCTATTGAGGAACTCGTCAAAGCTTTTCTTTTCGTCTGGGCTGCCAGGAGAGAAGTCTCCCGTGGGCATGCCGGCGATCGATGCACGGTGGTTCGGGGCGGGCAGCTCCGTCACTCGCTCACCATTCTCGTAGAACGGAGAATCTTTGGTGACAGGAATCAATAAATACTCCCGCAAAAACAAACTGTCCGTAGCGAATAAACGATTCGCCCGCCTAATTTTCTCCATCTACAACAACCAAACGACACATTTAAGACTCTTTCCGTTCAAACCCTCAAGAGTTAAACGAGATAATAACACTTTTATTGCGAAGTTAGTACACTTACGGTAACACCATATTTGAGGGCGAGCCCTTGCAAAGTATCGCCTTTTCCCATCACATGCTTGATGTATTCTTCGTTCCTTTTCATATGGTTACAGGTACTTCCATATTTTTTAAGAGGGCGAGCTGAATCCCGAATAGAAATTCTCTCATCGAAAAGACGTTCCTCCTCCATTTTTGACGTGTGTAAATGTCAGCATCGAATGGACTGAAGTTAGTTGCGAAACAGGCAAGAAACAGGTGCAATGACCTTTGGCTACATTTTTTTTTATTCAGCCAAGCAGCAAAATTTAAATAATTTCTAAATATTACAATGTTTCGCTACTGAATTTCTGTTCTTTCTTTTTATTTACTAGGCACGTTATTTTGTTCATAGTTTATACTTTATTTAAGAGGCACTAAAATCACTGATATGATATACTGCCATCTGATGGCAAACACTGTGAACTTATTAAAAACACTGTGTAGTTATTGATGACAACTTCAACAGAAGATGGCGCTAGCTGCTAATGTTGCTCACGTTTTACATAGATGGCGCATTATTACTGATCAGCTAGCTCAACCCCGGGCGACCAATCATAAACTTGAATGTGTTTAGTTCATTCAACAGCTCACACTTGGTCGTTCTTTAATTCAGTGATCATTTTCGTTCATTTCATTCAGTCTCACGGTGCGCCTCGACGGGAGTGGTGTCATGTTATGTGATTCTGATTTTTGTTGAAATTTAAAAAATGTTATGCTAAAAAGATTTTCATTCGTAGATACTGAGTTCAACTTCTTTAGTTTACTTATAGTAATTAGTGCTGACTTTCAAAGGACCAAAATATACGGTTTTGTTTAGTTTATTGGCATTTTATTCGATTGTATTTACGACTTGTGTACAAATAATCATGGAATCAATAAAATAATCGCGACATTTCTTCGATAAAAAGGGTATGTATAAATGAAAGTGTCATTATTTGCACGTTTTATGAATTAAATGTGTTGTATTTTGTCGTTCAGTCGTTGGAGAGCTTGTTTTCCCCTGTCGGGCGCACACCGCCCCATTGCGAAAAATATGTTATTGCGAGGGTTGGCCGCAGTTGGCCGCGCGCGCTCCGTACACGATTATTTTATTGCTGGTGGGGCTTAGACTTTTAATTATTGTTGAAACTGTTTATACAGTTTACTGTTTGTTTGACAATTTTATCACATTTTTGCATAGTGCGTAAATTAACACGGGCCTACCCTCATTACACTCAGTATTTTTTTTATTTTGTCCTATTCCCATATTCGGATGTGGAAACGGACCTCAGACGTAAAAATCATGCCTACACTCGTATCCTATAGGAAATGTTTGGCCTAAATAGATAACACTGGGCAATCAAGCGTCTAAATATGTCAGTTGGACACATATCTAGCCGAGCTGGAATAACTTTTCTTGGATAATACCTACTGATAGGTATGCTCGGGAGAGATCTATGCCTAGTTGCTGGAGACTATGGTCTAAATTGCTCGATATTAAGTTAAAATGCAGACCGCCTTTAGGGGGCGCTCTCTAACCAGTTTCAAAACCTCTTGATTATGTAAATAAGCGCAACAGCTATTCTTGTAAAGGAAAATCATCAATGATGTGTCCCCTCGCCTCTGGATGGAGCGGAAGAAACGTCAATCAACACAACCAGTAATCTTAATCAGACTGTAAAATAATTAAACAATAAGTAGAGAAATAACTTAGTTTGATAACACTATAGGCAATAAGTTGCTACCACGATACCGGTCAATGGTTGCCTTCAACAACCAACGCTTAATAACACAGTTGACAAACAACCACATAACTGGCCTAAAGATTGACATGACTATGCATATGAACAGCAAACTAATAAAGCATTATCTGCCAAAAAACTTGACACTTTAACCACAGTTTTAACACTTCCCTACCTGCTCTCAGACCGTCGAAAAAGGTCATGACCCCACACACTTATGCACCCTTGCACCAATAACATAAATATCAAATTCCGGACTGTTGACTCACACATAAAACATCCACCGGCTGTTAAAAGTGTTATTAAAAAATGCATTTCGAAATTTTATAAAGAAAAAAAAGTGCGCGTGAGTTTGTGAGTCAGTGTGTAGACGGAACCAGTTCGAAATGAGTAAATCTTTCAAGATCAGCATGTCATTATCATGTGAGTCATCGCGCTAGAATCCGACCTCCGAGGAACCGAGGGAACTCCTATCTGTAATCTGTGTAGATTAGAAGGTAAATGAGCTGTGATTATGACTTGAGCTTGAATGACGTGCTTGCTTGTTTATAACCGTAAATTAGGTGCATTTTAGTTCAGCTAAAGATTGACTCTTATTTCTTTGTGTCGGACAAAGTTGTAAGCTAATGTTTGTCAATGCACTTTCATTAACTGAATACGCAGAACAATGATTTGTTATTTCCGACACGAAGTTAAAATATCTAGGTATATTATTTTTGTCTCATCTCGCTGGCTGTTACAAGGTCTCGTACTCTTTTTCATAGATAGCTTTCCACTCTTCATTGAACGTCGCATTCTCGGGAAATTTCCCATAAATGCTTCTAATGATAAAGTGAATTAATCTTTAGACAGTATGCCATGACAGCGTAAAATAATTGCAATTAATCGACCAATGCATCCGATACATGCATCAGGTGAATTCATGTGTAACTTTATCTATAACCTCAATTAATATGAACCTGCCAGTGAGGTAGGTAGGTGTATTAATTTTGCACCTTGTCGTTTCAACAGCTGACTGCTAACAAGCTTACTTACACCACATCATATTTCATCGTTCCTTACCGCCGTAATACAACACTCGGCCATTATTAAAACCCCGACGGTTCACTACTGAGAAACTGCTTTGAATAAGCTCATAAACTGAGCTACTCATTCGTAAAATCCCACTAATTTAACAAGCCACGCTTCGAAGTCGAGACTATAACTGTTGAAAGTGTAAAAAAACCGTTAGTAATGGCGACGATCGACTAAATTATTTTGTCGAGTCAATGACGCAACACAAGTCGCTTTATTTGTAGACAAAACGACAATATAGCCACTAAACCTGTTGTCCGTGCTCTGCATACACCACCCGCAGTCAATACTACAAATCTTTCGACCAAATGGTGGCCGGGGTCCTAAGACAAGTGGGTCGATGTCTCTGTGACGTCATGGCACCGGTACTGCGTGTACGCTGATGATGCGTCAGACCATTCACGGATCTTTCGCTCGGTTTCCCAGAAAGATATTACTGAATGATGGTATTGCGTTACCATACCTTAGTTATGCAATGAGACAGTTTAACCGACTACCTTAGTTGAAAGCAGAGTGATGTTGCTTGTGAATATAAAACAGACATGAAATGGCCATGGAAAATGATACAGATTTATAACTCAGCATACTTATTATAGAGCTCGAGAAATATCCAAGAACTTACCGTTTGGCGTGACTGCAGTTTCAAAATAAACAAAAAGAGAGAAGTTACAAACTTATCACGTTCCGCCAAGACATTCCAAACTTCAGTGGACAAACTATAACTTAAATGAAAGGAAGTAGTTGATGAAACTTAGCTCATTTTACTGGAGTTTTATAAGTAATCAAACTTTGAAAACAAATCTAGAAAATCATGGAACATGCTTTAGAAATGAAAAAAATTGATCAATTTGATTCGATAGCAGAACTGATATTCAACCATTAAATGCGAATTTTGCACTTAAAAGAAAAGAGGTGTTCGAGGTTCACATCTTTGCACTCACGATGTTGGTCGCCCAAGAAACGTACTAGATATACCTGTGTGACTTCTGGGCTAGCAATTTCACACAACCCAGTAGATCATCTCGGCATTCAATCTCATTTCGCAGCAGATTTACTGCAGCTAAATAAGGCCGAAACCAATCTTCTCAAAGCTAAGATTAGTTCTTCTATACTCAGAACATTGTCTAGTAAATTACTCGCATTTGTCAGACATAACACGGACGTGTTGGGAACTGAATGTGCATCAATCAATAGTCAATTTCACAGCATAAGCTTAGCAGGCATCATGCTCAATGTAATCTGCACCGCTTGATTACACACAACACGATATAGTATCTCAAAGCTTGCTCTGAAGCATTTGCTAACCATTAAGAATGTTTCAATCAGGTATTAAGACTTTAAAAAATTAAAACATAAACAGAACTCCCAAAAACCATTTCAAGAATCTCGGTCCGACTAACGAGATTTCTCCTTTTGCGTACAATTTAAACGAAGAGCCATTATGGAATGTGATCAATTAGTGCCAAGTGCAAAGTCACTGACAGCTGTCCCTCCGCAAATCACATCAAACCAGAAGCTCTCATCATTAATTTTACAGCTGGTTTTTGGAATGAACGTTTATTTAAATAAAGTTTTCTTTTGTAGGATCAAAGTGCGAGAAACTGCTAAGTTAAATAAAGTCGAAGATAAAGAAAAGTTAACCAGCCTAAACCTAACTTTGTGTTCAAGTAGCCATCAATCTTTCTATCAAAATAAAACTCACAGCTCGCCAAAACTTCAACCTTTCAAACTTTCATAGTTAGGAGTTCTTATTCAGCTGTGGTGTAGTTGGGTTCAAAGTGCTCAATATCATATACGAGTACATATACGTGTTGCTGTTTTTTTATTGATAGAGCGCAGACGCCTCTAGTCTGGATGCTTTTATAAATAGGTGCAGTTTTCGTCGCGTAAAGTAAAACGTGGTAAATGAAAAACAAACACGATCGCAACAAAGACGCGTGTGAAGAAAAATAAACTGGTTTTTAAAAGCATTTTCGTAAGTAACGCCTGCTTTAAAAGGTTTTCATTTGGCATCATGCTTAATTACTAAGTTGCACGGTAAATAAACAATTCCGTATGAAATGATGATGACTTCGATTCGAAACCGTTGAGTTCTTTGGTCATTTTGACTCGTATCTGTTGCAAATAGGTATCCGGAAATCTTTTTAAAATGGCGGCTTTACTACAAAATTGATTTTGTTTCTCATCAAGGCACTTCGTTTAATGTAAATAGCTAAGCTTTCTGATATAATCCCCTCTAGGCTGCTTCTCGCCACAACCATTAAAAATAATGAGGTGGTGTATTGGACGTTACCACATAATAACTAACAAGAATGTTTTTATTTTTCATCTTGCAACTAATTAATTAAGCCTTGGATAGATGGGTCAACGGCGCGTTGTGTTCCACGCGCGCCTCAAGAGTGTCAGCATAGTGACGGGGCCCCCAGAGGGCCATAGCCTGCCGGGGTCGCGGGAGTCACGAATTACCGTGACCCCGGTACGTAAAGGGCTGTTGAAGGACACCGTGGATTTTAGTCAGTACGAGTCTGACAGTCCCTCCCGCTCTGCCCTAGGAGGACTCATGTGATGATTTCACCACGTAAAAAAAAAACTTGGATAGATATATATTTTAAAGCCGAAGTTTAATGTGATCAAACCATAACTTACGCCTGGCTCGTAGCTATGCTTCAGAAAAAAAGTGTACACGTTTATTTAATTATAGCGCAAACTTATATTCCGCAAGCTTGCTCCGACGCGCTTGGATGGTGGAGCGAAAAAATACATTAATTTGGATCCCCATCGATACTGTGTAATTATTTCTTTAAAGGTTAATACAAATTGTTGCTTAAAGATCAAGAAACCGTTACCGCTAAGGCTACCCAAGTCCCCATGCCTGTTAACGTCTTTCGTATCGCCTCGGGCAAGGGGTATTGTCCACCACGAGTCGCCTATAATCTTGGCTAATATAACAAATGCGAAAGTCTTGTTAGTTTGTTATTCAATAGCGTAGCGAGGTAAGGAAAGCTGCGGAGAAACCTTAAAGGCTACCTAAGTCTGTGGCGCAAAGCACTTTGTGTTTCCTTCCTTCTTGTTCCACGTTATTGTTATAGTTCCGTGGTCCTTTAGAAGTCTTGCTTCTGGTTCATAATAGGCAAGCAACATTTTAGTCGTAAGTCTTTTAGTAAAAAAAAAATACTTGGGAAGTTGGGAATTATGTCGAAAAGAAGACAGCATTCTTTTTTGTATAAAATTCCTCCTCCTCACAATTGTTAATTGTTGAATAGTTTGTAATAGAATCTAGGTCCAATAGTAGTCGTTTGTGAACAGACATAGACATCACCGTCCAGACTAAGAATATACACTATCTCCAAAACTCGATCGCTTTGTTATCAATGTCAAAAACACAAGACGGGCGGCTCCGGGAGTGTGGTAAGAGTATAAAGCTCGGGCGTCTTACAAAATGGTTGTCAGTGAGATAAAATCGCGGTTTTGTGCCCATAATAGGCATGAGACTGGAAGTGGACACGACGGTGACCCGACCCGGGGCATTTGCCCTTACTATCACGACATGGAAGTGACTTTATGTCACATCTTATTGTGTACTTTGTCTTATTACCTTTCAGTAAGAAGTACTGCATCTATGAGTGATGTAATGGCGAATGCACGCTGATTGTTCGGTTGTGTAATTTATGGATGCGTTATTTTCGTCTTATTCAACTGTTTCTTTTTTTATTATTATCAGACACTATAGGTTGTTTAAGGAATGGTAGCAGCAGCAGTAATCACTGCAACCAATAAATCGAAACGAGTAAATTCAATTGCACCACCAGCACCACTCATTTCTACCTGTCAACTTTATCTTACAACCGAACTGTCTCCGTTCTCTTTGACCTTATGATGAGCCTAACCATATATTTACATAAAATTAATAAACGCTAACTCAAATAAAGGAATTTTCTACAGAAACCGGCGTGCCACTGGGCGCTGAAAATTGAATTCAATTCACGTTATTACGGTGCAAATTCTCTTTGAAAAATTTAAACATGCTTCGTCTAGCTTGAAATATTCTCATCTTGTCTTTTTTCTCCTTGTAATATGGGAGCATTGAATACAGTCATCAATCTTAACCTGCAAATGTTAACGTGGGGTATATGTTGAAGCTAATTACGTAACAAAGTATGAAGTCTATAACTATTAATCAAAGGAAAGTATTCGCGTGATGATGACGTTAATAAAGTACTTAATGTCTAATTTTATTATACATATCAGGAATTAAGTCTTCAACAGCTCGAAGGCCCTTGTTTTTAACCCTTGTGTTGCTGTGTTAACAAGAATTGTGTTAAGAATTAACACTCGACGGTTACGAGTTTTGGGTCTTGTTTTAAGTACAGCTTTATCTTTTCCTTGGAAGCACGTAGTTACTACACACAACAGCACAGTATTGTGCTTTCGAAATAGTAAAAGCAGTTTTTTTATAACTCCGAACCAAACTATATTGGATATTTAGTTTGGTTCGGAGTTTAAAAAAAAAACTCTAATACAATGCTTGGAATTAGATTCACGATAAATACAATCGTAAAGTAAAATTTATCTCTTTATTAATGAAACACTTAATTTGTTTTTGTTTCTATAAGGCTTTATCCGTCTATCAGTCATATTTTTTTTTTATCTTACGTACGCTTAAATTTTTACACCTCTAAATATTTCGTTGTATATCTGTATCAACAGTATAATTTATCGGTAGGTACTCGTTACAATATAATGACGGGACAGATGTACAGGTACAGATCCACAACAGGTGTGCACGCGCCTTAATTTTTTTTTATTATGACTCAACTCCGTTATGCACTGTCTCACTCTTTCAAGATAACCAAATAGAAAGAGAGGTGACATATCGACAGTTGTTATCGAATAAAAATGTAATAAATATTGCAATATTTATAGTAGTATTCCATGTCAATTTGTAATTGTAGTGTTGTTTAATTTATAAGTTTATATTCTTCATATATTTAATGATAAATGTGACACAAATATGTAAAAAAAAAAATATGTCAGTATGCAAAGCTTTTAAACAATGCTTTATCTTCCTGACGTAAATATTAATTGAAACAGTTCGTTTTACTCAATTCACAAAAAGTAAACACAAATAAAACCGTCGGAGAGAAAGCAACATTTGTAAATAAAGGGTATTAATTGACACAACCTGCAAAAGTACCGCATAAAAATGTCCGCTAATTAAAATTAACTTGATAAAGTGCAAAACCGCATTTTCAGTCACATCATAATTACTGCGGACAGCATGTTCCGAATATTTGCGACGTATCTCAAAAACCATCGTAATCCGGTCTTGGAGCAAAAAAGTTGGTAAATTATATCGATATTATCATCGATACCGAGCGGGCCTCCGCGTGCGGTGCCCGGCTCCCTACATCGGCAGCTGTGACAGATTTTGTATTTTTTGCACGGATACACCAGACATCGATTTGCAATTTTCATGCAAGTGGTTCCGACCTTTAATGTTTCTACCTGCTGGGCACGAAATATTTATAGTATGCATCTGCATTCAGTGTGAAAATATAATTCAAGAATAACCACTCCAGCAAAATGTGGAAATAATAATGCCATCAACCAGCCCACGATATTGGAAGTCATTGGTCCTTTTTACTCATGAAGAATTCAGCAACCCTCAAATCCAGTTGGGAATAAAATTCAAGACATTTTCTCACAAGGTTATCTGATGAAAGGTCCGGACGCAATATAAAAGGAAGCTTTAGGAAAATAAGCTCACATAACTCTGATAGGGGCGTTCCGTCGTTTTGTTTGCCACATTTACGAAATAAAATACAAAAGCTCCTGAATATTTGGAGGTTATTCGAAATGTAACAAGCCAACTACGTTATCTATCAGAGCCTCTTTATCTGCATCATAAACTAATTAACGCTAAATACGACTAGTTTAAATTCCGGTCTAAGAAAATTGCTCTCTCCATTCAGCAATTCGCCGAGATCCCTCAAATATCTCGGTCACATGTGCCGTAAACATCTGGTTTACATCTTCAATGCCAAGTCTCCTATAACCCGAACCTCGTAGGACATCAAAGGACATCAAATGCTCCAGCGAACGGCACATAATGGCTTTCGGCCAGCAACGCGACTGTGTTACAAATCGCTTTTAATACTGTAGACTGCAGACTGGGAAGACAGCTGAGGTCAAGTGTTGAATATTCAGCAGACGGTGTAAATTAAGCTTTACTTTAATGGTGTTAGGACAAGATTACAGGTGTAACTTTGAGAAAAGGTAACTGTATTTTTGACGACAATGTACCGCTAGATACTGACAAAAGAAATATTTTTGAACGTTTAATTAAGCACCGCCTGTCCCCACAATTCACTTGAAACGTTTCTTCATTTATCGTTTAAAATTAACCGTTTTTTCTCAATGCAGTAATGAATCAACTGCAGCACGAAGTGTTAATTTGTCAGCAATTTGAACCTGACTTATGGCTTGCACCAACATAAATCTTGCGCACCATTATACCTCGATGATATAATTTCTTCCAACTGGAACTAAAAGAAACATTCTCCGAGACCAATTACAAGCTATTACCTAACGTAGCCATGAATAAATAAGTCTAACGATTGTGATCAAGCGTGTCTGACTTTCTCGTAATCTGATGGTGGATAATGTCCGGTTATGAGCGTGGCATCAATCATCCGCGACAGGGATGGAAATCGCCGCATAATAGGCCCCTACTTTAGTATGACCTTCGGGGACCTCCTTTTATCAAGGCGACGAGGCAATCATGGCATTTTTCTTGAACATAGTTAAGTAATATATCTTCCTATGGTCGTTGTTTGACTAAAACAAACGTGCCTATAGGTACGTAGGTATTCTGGCTTTTATCACGATAAAAGCTTGAAAATTCTCTCCTGTGTTACGAAACTATGCAGATTGTGCATAGTTTCGTAACACAGGAGAGAATTTTCTTCGGGCCGACTTGAAAAACTGTTAGTAACAATTTTTTTTGGTTCTGTCCGGTGTATTTATACCCATAAAATCGTTTTATCGCACGAAAATGCTACATTAGACTTTTCCAACCGCCCGAAAATATAATATGTAATGTATGTTACAGCTTCAATGGCTGTATTTTTTTTTCTTTTACTTTACGCTATATAACCGTTTCCTGCCACTGTGACTCAGTCAAAGTCCAGAAAAAGTGGCAGTCCTTCTCTTTCACCCCAAATGACCAGAAACTAAAGTGGTTTACAGTTTAAAGTGGTCCAGGGAGTGCCCTGGACCTGTCAAATAGTCAGTAAATACGTAAACCTTCGTTCGTTTGGTCCGTATTGTCCGAATTAATAATGTATGATGAATTTTTGCAATACCAATCCACTTAGATTTGTGTCCGATAATTTAAAGAAATTTAGTTTATCGGTCAACTTGGCTGTCGCAATCATCGTTCTCCCAAGATGAACCGCTTACCATCCCATCCTCCGGCTTCCAAATCGTGCCAACTTCAGCTGAAAGTTTAAGGTTCATCTAAACTATGTAGAAGAAGAAGAAAGTCCCCCTTTTCTTATTTTCTTATTCGCGCCATCTCGACTCAAGGATCACCTACTTCGTAAGCTACTTGGTCACGAGCATTATTACGAGTACCATCTAATTCTTGTCGCCAAGTGAGTGCACGGCTTTAACTTCAGGACGGCATTCTATTTTAAGAGCCAAATCGTTTATTTTTATATCCCCGACTTATCCTACCAATAAATAAACGAAAGCACCATTTATACTTTTTATTTTAACCTTCGTTTCCTATAGAAGGATGTAGGAAATGTTGGCAGTGTCTACAAGAGCGATATTTATTGCTTTTACATTAGCGTAGCATAAGCTTACAGTGGTTCAGCTATGTCATTAACTGTAGTATGTGGTTAGTTATAGAATGCATAAGTGCTTTTACCAAGGTGTATGCCTAGTTTGAACAGAGAGTACCTATATCTATTTTTAATATTAAGTTTATTTTTTACTCAACTGTATCCTGATTGTCTGCATCATATTTCTTACGCTACGCTTTACCAAGCATAACCTCTATCAAACTCAACGAAACGCATGCGTGTGCGCAAGTGTGCGTATAAAAACATCACGCGTCGTTAACGCATTACTTAATATTACGATAACGCATAAACATGCGTGTTTGTTTACATAATAGTTCAACCAAATCGAACGAGAACTATTGACTCGGAAGATGCACCGGAGTTGATTGGAACTCACGTAGGTTTACCTAATTGTGTCCACAAACTTGTAACGGACAAAACCATTGTTTTGTCTTTAGTACAAACTGGGTTTAGAAATAGCATTGTAAGAGGTCGAGGAGTACTGAACTTGTGTAGAACTAGAATTGTGTAGAACTTGAACATTTTAGACCACAGTATGGAAGACTGAGTACCTACTTGGGTGAGATTGATAGAGGTCTTTCATCTCGCATCTTTCGTACAAACATAGTCGGAAATCATAAATTGAATATTATATAAAATTTATCAAGTTCACAATAACAGAATATCGTACCTATAAAGCCCGTCCTAAAAATACCCTACCGGACATCCAGTATCTTGCATTATCAAGCGCTCGCGCTTCGCAACTTATCACAGCGAGCGCTCCTGCGCATTCCTCTCTGCGGGTTCAACGAGGATAATTTGTCACGCTAAATTATCCTGTAACCTGTTATTAGTATAAAGCTGCTTTTGTTGTCTAATAAAATTGTATACTTGTTGCAATATTACGTCCGTTACAGTCGAAACAAAATGCATGTAATTTCAAGCTCTATGTCCAGAACATATGGTGCTTATTTCATCATTAACATCATTGGCTGCCTTGTTCCAATGTTGAGTAAATGTCTCCTCTCTTTTCATATTTCCTTTACCTGCGCATTAATTTTACTCATTGAATGGACTAAATCCAGTTCGAGCCTGTAAATTTTTGCCTATTATAAAAACATGATACATGTGACCTTACTTATGTAGTAACTATATGATTCAATATAGCGCACATAGGCAATACAAAGACCTAGAAAACAAAATAACACTTGCCTAATAAATTACAATTTATTCTTTGATAACAGTAGCAATATAATCATGCCGTAATGTCAATGTTTCGTTAAAGATAGTTTAATAACAAATATGCTACTATTTTTATCAGTATGTTCTTTAAACCAATAGTGCTAGACTAGCCATAAATGCATTAAATCACGTTCTATTACAAAATACTTAGGCACCTAGAGTTTAACTGCAAAGCCTGCAAACCTTGAGATTTCTTATTTAGTACCAAACTAGGTTTATTTTTTAAACTAGCTGGATTAGGTTTCTCTTACATAAAAATATCCCTAGGTAATGCTAAAGTTCATCCAAATCCGCGATCAGTTACATTGTGAGAAATAAAATGAGAATTCCGTGTAAGAAAACCTCACTCTTCCTATTGCTCCATCGTTATCGCCCCTTCTTATCATCAATCATTCCTCATACGCCATCTCACCCATAGCATAATTTTGGTCTGTAAATAAAAATGTGCCTCATAATACCATCCCGCTGGGTTACATTACATATTGTTGGGAACACTACTCATTCTAAAATAGTAAATTGTGTTTGCTTATGTCTCTATCATTAATGTCATCCTTTGGACCATATTTTCCGAAGCTACTTAGCTAGATCCTCAGGTCTATCCTTCAGGTAGGTACTTAGAACGGACTCTCTCTTGTGGTATGTCTATCTTAGTCTGCGGAGGTCATAAAAATTCTTCACACAGTATTTAGATCTCTGTTCTCGTTATGCTGTTTAAAACAAACATCTGGGAATGCGTGTGACCAAATTATATTGTGTTGTATGGACTATGAGTCAGAGCCTTTTACATGTGTAAATACTACGTCGTAATTAACGTAACAAGGTCTTAGTTTTAACACCATTGACGAAAGTCGTCCAACACACTATGTGAACTTCCCTTTTCCAGTAATGGCACACTAGTATCACTGAGAAGCAGGTTGATGCCATCCCTGTCATCTCAGTAGTTAAGTTCATATTGTTCTCCTTCTCTAGACACAGATCAAAACACCACGTGCTCTGGTCCTTCACAAATCTCTCGTGCATCCTTTTATATCATGTCCGTTCGAGTACTACGGACATGACCTTTTCGAAGGCCATCAAGTAAATTATGTTCCGTCTTGCTCATCTGAGAGTAAAAAGGGAACGCCAAAAAAGTTCTGGCCGCAAAAACGAAAACGAATAATGATTGTACACCAGCTGCTCGTCAATTTTAGCAAGCTGCTAAAGTTCGGACAGCCGAAAAATACTGTTTCCATGAGAAATTAAATATCAAACAAGACATTTAGAATATGCAGATCGACGTTTTAAATTATTTGAATTAAGAAAGTAAACTAAACATAAATAATTATTATGGAATACCATTCAAAACGGCGATTGAAACACATCAATAGATTCATTTGCCTAAATTAGCCCTTATTTCTATTCAACCGAATCAATCTTCATTACACTAACATTCAATATAACTTACTGTAAAAATAAATTGCCCTTCTAATGAGAAATTGATTCTAAATGTATTTTATGGGCTGTAACGTTAAATTTATAAATAAACAATTGAACATTCCTTAGAATCCTCAAGACGAAATGTGTGCAAGCAGGTGCTGCATACTGGTGAAGCATTATTTAATGGAAGCACATTTTCCTGGTACTAAAATTAACATATTTATCCTTTACGGACATTGATGAACCGACATAACAAGCTCAGTTTATTTTAAAATTAATTACTTGCTGATAATTTGGGCGTAAATCTGGTTTTCTTCACATCCTAGACGTATTGCCCTAAAACAAATCGAGTATGGTCCGAATTTTGGCTAATAAATTGTGATTACACACGTGGTCGGGGCGTTGACCCGAATGCCCGAAATTGTAACCCCCTCGACGAACACATGGGTTTGCTCAGGCACAGACTGTGTTTGCACATTACTAGAGTACGTGGTTATATGAACTGCCTATTTATAGATCTCGTAACGATTTGTAGGTCAATTAACGTCCTATATTGGTAAACTATTGCAAGGGCGTATTTGTTTGCCCATCGAGTACTTATCAGACTTTGATCGATTATAAACCTTAACGGTACTGGAAAACCTCATCCGAGCAAAATTATCAACGGAGTTGCGAAAAGTGATCTCTTTTCGGCTTCAATTGGCTTCAATTTGTAAAAGAAAATTCATGTGACTGTTGCATTATTTAAATTCTAGATGGTACGTAATGGAACATAAAATGGCGATCAAGTGCGTCCTCAATTCGAATGCTCATCGACTAGGGCATGTGCAGGGTACTAGAAACGTTCACAAACCGTAGGAGAGCTCTTGACGTCATTTATGAGTACCTCCACGAATGGAGCTTCGTCAATTTCAGTCCGTTTTAATTCGGAAAACAGTCCTTTGTTTTATTAAACAGAACTAAGCGTTCTTAAGATTCAACGTGATAAACATAGTAGTAAAGTTATGACTGCGTGGAAATCTTACGTCATAAAAATAACAAGACTTTAATTATTTAATTACCATAATATTATTCTTAAGAAAATTGTATTGACCGTTAAGCTGAAATCTTTCATGAAACACTGTAAGTTTGCATTGTTTCAAAATCACTTTCGAAGCATTTCATTAGTTCATTAGCTCGGTTGGAACAAACAGTAAAAGCAGTTTTAATTAATTAATTACACAGAACATATATGTTCTGTGATTAATTACACCAAGTTTTTCCTCCGCTTTTCAGAGTGAATTTGAAACGATTTTGCTCTACAATGTAGGGGCACTTAGTTGCTATGTTGGTTCAAACAGTAGTCATTGTTTCTACAAAGCTTTGTTCAATCTTGATGTAATGAATCGTTTAAACATGCTTCTCATTCGTGTATTATAAAAGCTGATCACAACCAATTCGAGAGGTGTGGTCTCAACAATCAACATGGTGATTCGACATTTTTTTTCAAACATCTCGTGTCTTTCGCTTGTACTTGTAACTAATAAGTACGGTATTACTTGTTAGTGTGATCATCTTAAGTACCAAGTTTTTGAATAGATACTTTGGTACTCATTGTTAAGAATGTTCATTTCATACTCTGACAAGTGCCATGCCAACACGTCTGTCGATTATAATTCATACTTCATCAAAGTAAGTAACCGTGTTTTTTCTGCAACCACTTAAACATCCCGTTAAGTGATTAATATTACTTAATCTGAGGTGTTTAAAACTGTCGTGAGCTAGTGTATAGAATGGCCCAAGCCGCATGGCTCAAAAGTCCCGCTCGATGGCTCATAGTAATGGCTGCCGGCACGCAACCTCCTCACTATCTTACTACTTCACTACTACGAATCTTGAGTATGCGAGCTAATTGTTACGTCAAGCTGTTTTTGCTATCTTCGATTTTAATGATCCTCTCTCTTACACATATTATACCGTTTATTTGTTTTTTCGTGCACATCACGCTATGGTTGCTTTTTGCGCATTCGACGTGATCTTTCATTGCAGCCATTTTAAACTTGATGATTGTTCCTTTTTTAAGTCGCTTCATTAGATCTCTCAGTAATCCATTAAGTGTTCGGACGAATGCTTGTTTTTTCTTAATGTTTGTTGATTGACGTACACGACACTGTGTTGTACGGTTTGACAGTTGAATGGGCGAGGAAAGCTGAGGTGAGGTAGTACCGTTCGCGTGTTGATGTTATGTTGCGGCTCTATGCAAATACCTAGCATGCTCCCACAGTTCCTGATCACAGGCCATCCATGTTGTGTTGTCTCGAAAAGCTGCGGATTTTCTCACATGTTCTGTATTTGTCCATACATAACAGTTTGTTCTGAGCTCTCGTGTGTTTGGACTATCAATGTTATGGTAATGACTTGTTACTGTTTCTTAGGAATGATTGATAAAGCTGTACGTATGTCTTGTGATAGTTTTACGTTTTGTGAACATGGAAAATAATGTAAGTAGCTTTTGTTTGTAACACATTATATAGGAGAGTAAGAATGACGAGTGACCACACTTGAGACTGGGTCTCATTTCAAACGTCTTTGAACGCAGACTAAACAAATGCGATATTGACCATTCAAGTACATACATGACATTTTATAATTATAGCATATAATATGAGAGGTGTTACTGAAATAAACATATACTTAGGTATAAGCTACTAAATGTGGTTTTCCTTCCTCTATGTATATTATTGGCTACGATAGTACCTTCACGATTTAATGCTAATGGTTGTTAATTTCGCTAATAAGTCAATACCGTTACCGCTTAGCCTTAATTTCTGAACTCCAAAATTAAATCGTATAATTTGGTACATGTTACCCGGTGATTGAAAGGAACCTGTGAATACTTTTTCATCTTAGCTTTAAGCAAAGCTAATGTTATTGCCTTATGTAGTTACAAATTCGCGAGTTTATTTAACCAAATACCTACTCAAATACTAACCACTTCTTCAATTTTTTCTCCTTAAATAAGAAGTTGTTTTTAGAGTATCAATTTGAGGGTAGTTCACGTAATATATTTAGCAATCTTGACCCCAAACACCATAAAAGCAGCCCAAGGGGGCAATTTGCTTCGCAGCCGCTTTGCATCCCCCTTCAGCGACGAATTTAAAAATAAACGAGATTGTTTTTGGACCTATAAAATATTATCAGATTTTTAGAAACATGTTGCGTGCTTACTTCATGTAGTAGAATAGTATATTTCTTTGAATTCGATCCAAACCTAAGTAACTATGTAATATACGGAGAATTCAGTCACCCAGTATCGATGTTAAAATGCAGCAATCCTTATCATTCTCTTTTTGTTTTGAGATCGACGCAGAATGTTTCTTCTAACGAATGCATCCCTTCTTCAGTAATTTCTCCTTTTTAGTCATATTAGGTTTCATACGTCATTTCTTGGACTTCCTCTACTCTGATGCCATCCACAATCTTAGACATTGTTATACTACATTTGATTAACTTATTTAATTATGGGTTTTCTGATTATACTAATCCGGGAATTAATTAATTATCACCAAAAATGATCCCCTCTATCCTTACAACATATTTACTTGCCCGGATTCTCTAATAAGTAATTCTTATCACCAATTCAGTTGTTTGTTCTGTCTACTTCACTACTGGGCTTCGTTAGAATTGTTTGCGTGTTAAAACAAAGCAGTTTTATGTTTTGGTGGTACACGTAACGTGGCCGTTGACCTCTGAACCAGGCTTGGAACTGATCCAACTTAACATTTTCGGCCGACCGAGCTCATTTTATGCTAAATTGTCAAAGGATATGATGATCCAGAAATGTAATAGTCCTTTTTCACCAGGTTCACACACGAGATCTATTTACAGTATACTTCCAGGTAATAAGTCAGACCACAGAAAGATAAAAGGACAGAGGACACCGTTTTCTTCCTCCGTATGACGTAATCGATCCCGGTTACCGACTTCCTTTTGCACCGGAGTTGACTAGGTCAAAGAATTTCCGACTGACATACTCCTTCGGCTTGCGCATAACATACATACCTTCTACAAGTATTAAGGTCGTGTCCATATACTCCCTTATCTTTAACTTGGCAGTCAGTTCGGGTCATGTTCAAATGCTTTTGCACCGTCCTTACGGTTCTGGCGTTGACACCATGTCGTTAGGACGGTGTCCTGACAATTTGAAGCTCATTAAGACCCATGTGAGGTGCTTCTCTGTGTTATAGTGATACGATGAGCATCAATCTTTACCCGACTGTGAAGAAATTGGACAGACAACCAATTTGGGAGATATGACTTTGTGTCAAAGAAGTGTTGATATTGCTTTTGTCCTGACGCGTTTTTGTTCGGGAAATGAAATAAACAATGTGTTTGTGAGTCTTAGTTCTTGTTGTTGTTGCAGTTAATTGAAAAAGTATGTAAGATTGTTTTTCTGTACATAGCGATGGAATCGACAGCATACCCATACCGGCGCTATGCTTTGAAGTAAAAACTGTTTATGCATCAAAAAGCTTAGATAATTTGATATTCGTGCAGTGCATCAGATATTTGCGTGCTATGGTGCATTCTTTGTATCGACGCGAGGTACTCGACGGAAATTGCTCATTGCTCCACACTTTTAATGACTACTTCCTTAATGAAAGCTTAATGAGTCCGCATGTGTTGAGAGGAATTGTTCACAATAATTAAGGTTTTTTTGGAGTTGCTATTCTGGTATCATTGGTAACAGGACTTAGATCATTATGTGGAAATGTTTAACAAGCTATATTTGTTTCAAATTTTCGTACTTTATAGTCACTTAAAGTGTTTAAGAACTGGTCCTTAAACATTGAATTTAGGTTCACATAAAATATTAATTCAAACGCTTCCAGATTTTTCTTGGAAGCGTTTGGATGCCTACTTTTACCTGCCTTTTAAAATCGTTCATCAGACACAGACAAGCTATAAAATTAACAGTAATGGCGCCCATTACTCCTTGGCGCCCCTTCGTACAAACGACAGTAATAAATTATAATTTTCTTCCTCGCACCACCTACCCAGGTTACCTATTCCAGGTTTATTCCTCATTTCCTGGCGTCCTACATTTCCAACTAATCCTGCAATAACAGCAAAAAGAAAAATAATTCTTGTTTCATTATATTCAATTCCCCGACAAGCAACACAAAGGAAACTATGTCTTTATCAGACCTAAAATACTTAGGAGGATATAATGCCTGTTTAGTCTAGATAAAAGGTGCTTCATATACAGTGAGTACCCGAATTGTGTCGTTACAATTAAAATCAAAATTAATCATGACGTATTTCTTGGCCGTTTTCATAAACCCGATTTATGTAAACCGAAATTCCAATCAGATTCTTGAGCATTTCCCAATCAAAAACAGCTGACCATGAAGCAGGTTTTGGAATAAGATACAATGTCAGTTTCGGGTGTCAGAGTCTCATACAATCCGACAGCCTATATTTTGTTAAATCTGAGCAGACAGCTATTTTTGCGCGATTTCAATGTCTTAAGGAGATTTGTTCAGTTGGGTGGTTATATACAGTATATATTACAGTCTCAAACGTGACCACACCTCACTGATACGTAAATTACAGCAAAATTAGCACACAAAAAACTTTCCATAAAAGAAACATGCATCCTGCATTCGTACAGTGGCATAACACGTCTGTATACTACTCCTAAGTCGGATATATTGAGTAATTGTGAACACAAAATAACGTTTCATAAATATTAAGTAATAAATCCTTCCGCACATTGTTTGATGATATTCAAATCGATACGTTTATAAGCACACCACGACCGGGAACGTTCGGAAACACTGGTTCGCGTGACGTAACCGAATTAAAAAAAAAATAGGAATACGTTTTGAATCCCGCTATTTTCCGGTGGCTGCCCAAAATGTCGCGGTGACTAAATTTTTAATATATTTTAGCCTAATAACTGTGTAATGAAGTTTTAATAGATGCACGTTGACATACCGTGCATTTTGATAATGTAAGTAGTTTGCAAATTTCCTGCACGCGTGCCAATAATTCAGAGGCGTGTTCGTATTCCTCAATTATAAATAACAACTAGTTGATTACTCTTATTATTTTTCCTAATAGGCATTTATTCCATAGAATCAATGTTAGTTACCTAAAACCTGAATCTATGCGGAAAGTTGTGCGAATATGTGGAATTAAAACACCAGTAGATCATTTTAGATGAGCATGAAGCCTCTAAAATCATATCAATGATTTATCGGTGCAGCCGTTTTTGACGTGGAAACGAAACATAATTATTACAAACTGACAATAATAATATTTAGTAGGATAATGTTAAACTTTGATTAATAATAAATATCAGAAATTGCCATTTCCTCGACGTTTTACTGAAATGGGTATCAGTTAGGAAGTGATAATAGCTTTGGTTTGTGACCGCATGTTTATTCCTCAAATAGGTACTTTGAATTATAATTATGCACTATGTTTATTTATTTCAATTTACATTGGCGTGGCAATGACAGAACAATAAAAAAAAAAACCAGATATTTTCCACTTCGGATTCATAATTTGGTCCTTCGGTAACATTCGTTGCATCAACAAATATCACACTGAATATTGCAAAAAGCTCCTGAGTAAGCGAAGTAATTTCTGGTCTGAAAATCGATCTCCGTCGGGAATGTCATCTTAGAAGTAGGGCAGACCTATACTTAATAGGTACTTTTCTCCACCAATATTTTCCTGATAGCTACAAACTTGGGGTTGTATAGATAACTTATAGGCAAGTGTGCTTCACCGTTGTCCCCATCATTACTTACCATCAGGCGACATGGTGGTCAAACGCAAGAAAATAAGGAATAATTTGATCAATAAGAAAAGTGGTATACCTACATTTTACCCTGTCTAATTCAGTTACAGAATTCACCACTGAACAATTCTCATCCAGTTCTTCGGTTAAATATTTGAACAACCACCTAATTTGCCAGAACTGACTCAGAGCTTCACTACTAGGTTAATTGAACATAAACACAGCAGTTATCTGAATATATTTTAGCTGAGTTGAAGACCCGAGGCCCAAAGACGTCCAATTAGCAAATTCAAATTATGTGTAGTAACTAGCTGAAAATTTGTGGACCAAAGGGTTGAGGTCTTAGCATTAGGTCTTAGTATAACAAACCCGCAGGCAATTGCATTCCACGAAATCTAGTCTGTTCTAGTATTTACTGTGCTCTTGTTTCTATAATATTTTGCCAACCTATATTACATGGAATTAGTAGTTACCGCTGCCGCTTTGTCAATCAACAACTAGATCCAATATGTTACCTACGGCCTGAGGCGAATCTGGAAATTCAATATTGAACATTATTTTCAGTAATTAATTGTCAGAATCAGTAATAATGTATTCGATCTACTACAGTATCGGATTTAAAGCCTCACATTGTGTTCGTTATTATTCGTTTCATTCTCGTTTATTTGTTCATGAATGATTGCATTGAATTAATAATATCCTGAATTATTAAAATATCTGACAATTTGATAATTATTAAAATTACTCAGGGAAAAGAGCGGCCCAAAGCCCAAAATGTTTTCATATTACTGAGTAAAATTGTAAAAAACTACATGGATCTATGTCCCTGACCACCATGAATCAGGCAACGTTATTTACAACAAAGTGGAATATTTCCACATTGTGAAGTTAGCGCAGAAACTCAGTTAAAATTATATAAACCCGGAGGCTCGCTCGTAGGCGTAGCGCCATGATATAAAACTCAATATTGATGCCTGTTACCGGTTAACATGAAAATATTCCCATCCCGATGCGACCTGGTTTCCGCTACGGGGAAATTATTGATATTTGATATAGCAATGCTACGATGCGATTACGTATTTCTGAGAATTCTCCAACTGTAGCTGTTGGTTCTATGAAAGTTGTTACGACTTTCTGTGTTTATAAATATGTGATGCTTACGCACCTCACTACGTTAGGAAGATTAATGGTCATATTATACGAGGGGTGCATAAAGGCATAGGGTACCCCTGGATATTTTGGAAACTGTAATAATCGAACCCCTAAAACATTGTTTCGCCGGCCTTGTGAGATTAGTTTTGACGGCTCCCGGTTAATCTATTAGTTGCTATGATACAATGTGGGGTGGTTTTTGGCAATAATCACATTTTATATGTCTTCATTTATTTATAGCTATAATTAAAATATGTTACAGCATCAATTAAATCGATCCCAATAAAAAGATAATCACCTTTAATAACAATAAAACATTTATGTCCAATTAACGGAAATTGATCGTAAGTTTTAGTCCAACACAATAACAACAAACAATAAATAAAGCTCTTAACCTGTAAAAGGACGAAAGCACTTATGTGATTATTTTCTTTTCAGATCGTGAACGATGAGACGGCCGTAACGAAGCTGATTCATCGGGACACGTATCAACAGAACAGGTGGGTTCGAAGAGGGTGCGTAACATCGTCTGTTACGTAACACCTGCTTCTAAGAACAACTCATTTGTTATCTGTGGCACGTTCGCATTCAGCCTCTTTTAGAATCGACGATTTTTTTTTTATAAATTTATAATGCCTTTGTTGATACTAGTGAAGGACCTCTATCTGTGATCTAATTTATTCTATTCTAGGATAAAATAAAAACCTTTTTATTCACATTACTGTCGTCATTTAAATGAAAAAGGACTCAAGAATGCGACAAAACATTTTATAATCGCAAAAGTCGCTTGTTAGAATATTCGCTTCAAATGCCATAGCCATACTAGAACTTGCATGCCCTTCTTAAAAACAAAGGCCCTAGTTGAACCAGTCGCCTATCACCGATCTATACAATATAAGGTCCAGAACTGAATGCATCATTGGGCCATACTGGCGAGTACAATAAACAATAGGCTGATTGTAATTCCGGATGGCACGTCTTGAGGAAGTTGTACTATAATGTCGATGTGACGGCGGAATCCATACTTCTTGTAATCGTCGACGCACTCTTTAGCGCCCACCGCTATGGGAAATAACTTCCGTTCGATCGTTTCTAAATGGGTTTGCGATTTGTCATGGGAATGTTTTTCTTAAATGCGTTTTTTTTTATTTGTGACTGAATTAAATAAGCGAGTGAAGAGATGACGCGGTGTTTGTAATGCGTAATAATTAGAAATTAATTATTAAGGTAATTTCTCACCTAATTTGGGGCAATTCATATTGGATGCGAAATTAAAAAATCTGAAAAAATTACCATGATAAAACAACGGGTCACCCTGTTTACCTAACATAGCAACTAATTTTATTTTTGGTTTAGGTAAATTGTTTATTTTCCTTATGGAAAATAAACAATTTACCTAACTAGTTATGCTGATGGAAAATCACTCATTAAATAATGTATTATACGTATACATGAATCATATGTAGTGTCAAAAATATCACCCTCCTGTTACTTAAACGATGGTCCTTTCCGAACCCCTCAATTCATTAACAAACATTATCATTAATATTTTTGAAGTCGCGCCTTAAAAAAATAACACAAAAAAAATCACACGCGACATACGAGTTCACTAACCCTAAACTGCTGACGGGTATAATAAACCCGCGCACGCCTCCTAGCTCCACGACCACTTGAGTGCGGCCCAGATTTTTCTCCATTCATAACAAACTGGTCTTTCTATTAACTATTAATTACTGCTGAGACAAACCGTTTCTGTCGTTATTTCTAATGATATCACAGAGAGCAATCTGAGGACATTTTTTTATAGACTCATACAATCTTTAACAAACAATAATTTGAATGTAGAATTGCGAAATCAAAATCCTGGCCATTAAATTAGCAATAGCATCGTGAATTATTCGAAGAAAAGAATTCTGAAGTGAAAATACTATGATTATAAATTCATTTTCAAACTCCTTAATTGTCGTAAACGTTATTTAAAATTCATAAACTCCTCCACACCTTAAAACTTGTACAACGACAATGCTAACTTTTCACAGTAAGCTCTTAAAAAAATGATTCAGGAATTCACGTGAGCAAAGCTTTCGAGCGTGCCTTAACCCTAACTTGCCACTTAGGATCTCACAGACCTAGTTCCTGAGCATCCGCGACCTAATTCTCTCAGTGTTCTCAGCGTTTCCCGCAGACTCGGCGGTTGATTAGTTTAACAGACTCCTCTGTCATGTAAATTGAGAAATTCCGAACGTTTTGGTGTTGTGGTTAGCTTTAATATTTGTGTTTGACAGCTTGTTAGCTGCAGCGCAGAGGGATTTTGTTTTCTTCTCGTTGTGGTTTGTCATTTTTCCTCCTGATTGGCTGTGAACTTATTGAATTAACGTCAAGGCATTTTTGGAGAAAGCTTTTTCAGTTAACCAGCATCGACTTTGATTTGGAATTTTACTTTTGTCCTTTTCGTAAATCAAATAAAGAAATAATTATTTCTATTTATTATCTCTTCTTTCTGTAGGGACTTTTCTCTCTGGATCCCACAAAAACTTGATTACTCATGAATACGCAACAAATCTGTCGACGTGTTGGCCGTTAAATCCTGCAGATGGTGGAAGTGTTCCGAACTAGGACACGCTTTGAGAGTGAACCCGAGCAGACTGCAGGCTATCCAATGCGGGTGCCGTCAGTCTCTTTGACGCGTGTTTACGTGATATCGTGTGGAACATTGGCCGTCTAGCTGCAGCATGCAGCGGTTCTTCATTTAAATTGTATGCTGATGTTCACATGCTTGTTTCTTTGAATGTGCCTGTCTTTTCTCAAAACTGTTAGTTTGAAACACATTATTCCTTCTCATTTTGTACAGGGTCATGATACAGTGTATCATTTGTTACCATTCCTTCTTAAATGACACTACTCAACAGATTGATGTCATACACTATTTAATCGAATCTCTTGCAATGTATTCATTCTCATTGAAAAGTTTAATCGATTTTAAATCGAGGCTCGTTGTTAGATACCCTCGCTCATTGAAGTTAATAACTGTAGGTGGGAGTTTGAGAATACATCGATTATCTCTATTCTACAGCCTAATTACGTGTCGCGTCATTGAACGCGAAACAATCAAGCCTTAATTACTGTATAAGGGACTAGCGAATTAATTACGAAAGCTACGTAAATATCGTTTCTATTGATAAATTACATGTTTCATGTGTAAAATTTCGACTTAATAATTTCTTAATTTAGTTTTACGACTGTGTTTTACGAAATTGTGTACCCATTTAATTTGAAATGTTTATTAGATTTTGCGTCTTGACAAATAGCCACATAGTTAATAGGCTAACATCGAATGGGCATGTTATAATCGCATAGAGTAGTAAACAACTCTTTAACATGCACGTGTGACAGTTCTATTGTCACAGTTCGTGCTGAGCAGGGGTGCGGCGTGCCCTTTATTTTATAAAATTATGCGTAATCATGTTTACCTGTTGACCTAATTATATTTGCGGGAAAGGTTACGTCATGTCCTTTAAGTTTTAAAATAATTGTGGTCAAACTTTTAAAGCGATAGGTAATAATTCAAGGTAAACACGGTTTAGCCTATTTGTTGTACGTAGATAGCCAAACCCTTTGTTTTATAAAAATCGTCAGTTGCCACTTCCGTAGTTAGTTTTTATCATAACTCTGATTCATAAGCGTCTTCCTGTTTAGCTCATAAACATTCCCAAATTTTCCATAAAATATAGGTAAGTACTCAAAATAATGCAAGTTCCGTTTCGAAATCATATTTGACGGAACTATGCTGCATTCAAAGGGTTAGTTTTGTTCCCGAAAAAGTTTCAATCTGCGTTCAATATTCTGATAATCTGAAAAACACCTTTGTCCCAATGTTCGTTCTAATTAAAAGTTTCAGAGACTGAAAAATTACGAAACTTATGCGAAGTATATTGCGAATCGATACATTTGTTAAGTTCCGAGAAAATATCGTACTTCGTAAGTACATGAGTATTAATTTAGTCTATTTTAAAAGGGGCCACAGGTCGCCAGGTAATATCCGAATCTGGGACGTCGACTGTGGGAACTTTTGACCTAATTCCAGCACCAAAAAGGAAACACTATTAATATGATATACTGTTCAAGTTGGGCGCGGCTTTTTTGCTCGCATTTAAAGTGTTAATCTTTCATGAATTGTTTGGGTATGTAAACCTTCTATGTTTACTTGCTATTTTTTTGTTACGTTATCTAGTTCCTCATGCTGATGTTCCGAAATTAGAAGAAAACATTCGATTTCTTTAGTTTTTTTGCGTCGATTTCAAATTATAATATCTTCAAAGGCCAGTTCAAGTTCGTAATAGCAAAATGTTTCTGCTGCGCACTTCAAACTGCAATGGAGAACAAACCAGGATATGTGTCTAGTTCCATCACCTTTGATCACAACACATCAATTGTCCCGACATTTGCATGCACGCGTAATAGAACACACTCAATAAAGTATTATTGCGTTTAAATTGAAGATGTTTATACAAAATTGTATCTTTGTTAGAAATTTTCATAAATGGTTTCTCTTCTGAACCTTTCCTGAGTGTTTACGTAACCTAGTTTATACCAAGCTTCTTCCGAGAATTCCACTGCTGTAGAAACGTCCAACCTGATTAGTTAACACAGCTTGCTGCATGTCAAGGATTGGCTTAGCTGCTTGCAAACTGGACACGTTGGCTTAGCAAGTCTGCTTAGAGAAATCCGGCCTGGAACATCAAGTAACATAAAAGTTATCGCAACACATGTTAATTCGTTTAATAGCCAAACAAATGTTCTTGCAATAGATTTACGACCTATTAAAATTTTAATTGGGCCACATAAGAGGCAAGTTAACCGTATGGTTTAAGTTTCGTAATCGTTTACTGCGGACTCAACGTCCGTAACTGGTAGTTAGGATAGCCGGTGTTAAGGTTAGTGTTGCCAGCTGTAATTAAATAGTGCTTTAGGCTAACACGTCCTCTTTGGTTGTTAGACGTAATTATGATAACTAGCTGCTGTAGAAGAAGCATGTTTAAATAATTTCTTGCCGTTGGCTATACTTGATTAGTATTTTGTATCTTGAATGTCTGGAGTTCTATCGTTGGATGATAAACTGTTAATTTCCAACCAATCGCAATTGGATCTTCTTTACCTTATCGGGTTTTACTCGTAAATATTTAGTTTATATTATGTTTTCTGCTTTCTAATTTAATGGCGAAGAACCTCTTCGATGAAATTCCCACCCCAAAGTTGTAATATAACATAAACTGTCAATTGTTGATCAAATGAAAGGCTATTTAAGTTGTGATTGGCTCGCTTTATTCATTATTTCCACTAATCAGTCTCTACTGAGTTTTACACATGTAGGTAAGATGTGTTCATATTGTGTAGAGACATCAAAACAGGTATTGAATTTTGTCGGACGATGGATTTTACGACTTTTTCTTTAAAGATTTCTAACACGAGGTTCTAATATTCTGTACAGTTATTCCTAGAATTTTCAATAATAACTTGTGGAAAGCCAAAGACGGCGCATGGTGGAAAGAGCCCGAGAGTCTACGGCATTGTCTCCCAAGCCAGCCAGACAATAGAGCGCCCAGACTCAGACCTTCAGACCGAGGCTTTTATCTAGACTAGACTTGAATGATTACATTTAACTGTTTCGAAGTCGCTTTACTGAAAACGTGAAGCAAAAAAAAATAAGTTAAAAATAACTACATCCGACTACGAATAATTCTTTTCAGTGCGTGATTTTTTCGTAGTCGGGTTTTAGTTATTTTAACTTATTTTTTATTTACACTATTTTGGGGTTATATTATTTGAACTAAGTAATTTATGTTATATGTATAGTTTTTGTAATGTAAATTTAAGATTTATCAATTGATACCCACAATGACACTGTTAGAAACAGCAAATTAGTTAATAAATTCTAAGTAATGTAACCCTATAGCTATACCCAGAGGACAGCTGAGTCGCTTCTAACAACACCTCATTTGTCATGTAATGATAAGTAGTTTAGAAATTAGGGAACAAACAAACATACATACCGGTCAAAATCATAACCCTCCTTTTCGCTTTGCCGTAGTCGGATAAAAGTTTCCAAGTTTTTACTTCGTTGTATTATTATTAACAATGGTTTCAGCCGGGAATACTTAGAATTCTCATAACTCTCAACTTATTATTTGAACAACAATGTTTTTGGCAAAATATCTGAGTAGATACCGAAGTTAATAAAAGTATTTGTGAGAGGCAGGCAGACAGTTTTAGGAGGAAACTCCAACGAAATTGCGTAGGTACTCGTAGTATTTGGATAACCCTGTAATGCTAACGATATGGAAAACATGACGACACAGCCAATTATATCGATATTAGAATTATACAATAATATTCTATCCTATTCTTTGTCAAACTTTTTATATCGATAGTCGATTGCGCAATACTACAACTATAATAAGCGAAGTAAAGTACCTAATTGGATACTCCTTCGCAGTTATTCTCTTCTTGGAAACTTAATTTTAACAATCATCCATCTATCGTAGACATACAATTCCTTCACAATTTCCTGCGCACGCCTTTTTTTCGTGGTAAATTCATCATCACTGGACTGTCAGACTCATACTGACTAAAAGACTAAAATCACGGTGTTTCTTCAAAAGCCCTTTACGTTCCATGGCCACGGTTTCCTGATAAGACAGTCCTGCGAAACCGGCAGGCTTTTGCCCTCTATGTCTTTCTACGTACCCCTTCAATTAGAATCAGGCCAAAAAACTGTTGTCTCCAAACCAAAATCATTCTATTTTATTTATCAGCCACATCTTAAGCCTTACTCCGAGACTGCTTATCATCAACCACTGCCTATTATTATCGTCGGCGAGTCTTCTACGGCTGGAGCCCTAAGTAATGTTTTCCCGCGGAGGGCCTTTGTGGCACAATCGCGGGCCCATTCAAGCCGCGCCTTTTTTTTCTCCTTTTCATCCCCCAAGCTTCACTCCGTCATTACTACGCATGTCACAGATTACAAAGATGTATTGTTATACGAATCCGCACATATCTGTCACTAGTATAAAGAATGAGAATAGGCAAATAATATGGGGAACAGGTTATAAGACGGGGACGCGAGGTATAATGGGGACGTACATTCTTTAGGCATACTTAACACAACATTAACGTAGCGCAAGCGCCATCAGGTCGTCATTTGCAAGCGGCCATTAACAAATGTCGTCCTGTTAGCGCTTGCGCTACGTTAGTATACATATATATATTAAACACTTTATTCGATTAGGATTTATTTTTGAGGAATTATTCAATGACTCTTCTAGGTCTAGGTGGAACAGGATGGCACAGTCATAATTTTTTTTTACATTTTGCCCCTCACTAGGAATTTCTCCTGTGTTTTGGGTGCGTTTACAAACATATCGCACCCTTAGTAATATAAAGGCTTAAAACAAAAAAGTAGTTTTTTGGGAATACGTGTTTAAAGATTCTGAATTATTACATTCCAGTTTATTTTTCTAATAAAATGCTTAATATTTTAGTTGTAAATGTGATTTTCTTCAGATTTATACTTCAATACCTAGACTATAAGTAGCCATCAATAAAAATAAATAATAATATGAAATTCGATAAATTATAAGTATTTGAAAAAACACTTTCAAGTTATGCCCATATACTACAAAAAAAATATAACAGTAATGTGGACCTATTTAAGTTTGATCCAGTATATTATTAAAAGGCCTGTCACCATTTAGTTTTTAATCATAGTTGGTACTCTATATCATAAAACTAAACTGAAAGTATGAACTAATTGTTAACATTTTAAAAATAAAACATCAGATAAATCGAAAATAATACTTTAATAATCAGTCAAAATTAAAAAGGTAAGTAACATACCTATAATATCTCCAAAATTTTAATTTTAATCAACAATTAAACATTAGATAGATGAACATTACAATAAAGTTATTAACTCAAATAATATTTATTCTCAATAATAAAAAATAAGTATCAAAAACTTTGTTTTAATCAACAAAAAACATTGAGATATTTTTTTGAAAAATATCCATAATAGAAATACTCATACTACAAAATAAGCAACATAATAAGTAGTACTTTTACGTCGTAATCAGTCTAATCTTAACCAATAATATCTCTAAATTAAAACAAGTTTAATAATTACCATAAAATTAAGACAACATTACACTGTAATAAGAAGCATAGTATGGATCTATCAATTGTTTATCAATAAGGTCCTTGAGATCATTCTTTTTAGCAGTACTAAGTTTAAGTGGCTCTAAGTATGCCTTTTGCATGGTTATTTCCTCAATATCTGGCAACCTTTTCCTCTTATTACGAACATTTACTTTCTTAAAATCATCCCTGTATGAACACTTGTAATAAAATGAAAAGGGGTCTTCTTTGGTAAATTTCAGTGCTTTAATGCTATTCCATATTACATTATTTTTCTGTTCATCAGTATTAAAATTATAGCCCCATTTTTCTTGCAATTTCTGAAGGTCATAAAAAAAACTATGTGTTAAACTGTGAACTTTAAATGGAGTACCAGTTTTCCTTGCTCTCTTGATTGCTGACATGTACTGAACTGGCGAGTAAATTGGTCCAGTTTTCAAATCTCTTGTTATCTGCTTTTGAATCAAACTGTGTACATTATCAGCTTCATTTTGTGTGTGACCTTTTATTAAATATTTGTGAGTTATTGATGACAAATTATTTATATTGGCAACAGCATATAAGTATAAACAAGTGAGATATTTATTTTTGTTTTGGCCACAACAGTTATCAGATATGAATATTATATTTACTTCTCTCTCCTTAGCTTCTGCACACACCATCTGTAAATAATTGAAAACACAGCTACCTATCTCCGTAGCGCCTCTTTTAGCTTGAGTCTCATCCCAAAAATAGCAATGAACAGTTTCATAGCTTTTAGAGATATCCATTGTTGACTCATTATCCTCATGAATTTTACTTAAGTAATTCAGTAATAGTGAAATTATAGCTATTAAGTTTTGATTTATAATAGAATGCCGAAGTTTCACCATTCGGACTTTGCATAATGGCTTGCACATCATAGCATACACAAATATTGCACTCATTAATGTTCTTTCTATCGTTCTTTTTTTCTTCTCTGCTTAATTCCTTTTCTTCTAAATGGGTATTATATTTGTCTCTCAGTTGCTGCTTTTGTGGTTCAGTAGAATTGTGGAACTGTAGACAAAGATCGCATTGATCTTTTTTGGGCTGATAAAAGCCTAAATTAAATTTTGTGTTAAATATTTCATAAAACGTGTGATAGAGTCCAGCAGGGCGAGACCTATCCTTTTGCAAAACTTCGAAATCTCTAAAGAGCTCTGCAATGCTTTTGCCGCTGCTGATGTACTCTCTAGACGTAGATTCTCTTAGGTAGTGTGATTCAATGCGAGGTATGGAGTTGATAAAGTTGATAATGTCATTAATAAGCTCATCACTTGCAGTTTTATGATTTTTGTGTTTGCCGCGTTTATCATCCTTTATGAAACCTCCAGTATTTCTGCTCTCAATCTGCACGGTTCGAACCATCTTATGTGAAATATCAAGAGTATTAATAAAAAACGTTTTACATACCCTTATTTTTTCATCGCCCACTGAAAAAAAGAATGCATGGTTTGGATTACGTGGGTTCTCAGCATTGGTATACTTGTACTTAGGTGTAATCTTTGTACTATTAGACAAAATATACATCCTTTGTACCTGTCTATCTCCTAATGCCCAGAATGTATTAAAGATATCCAACCTCCTAGCATCATTTATTCGATCAGTGCATTTTAGTCTACAGTTTTGGCCACAAGGTGGTTTAATACTACGTGCAGGGACCAATTTCTTCGAATGTACAGCCACATAACTTTGACCCAAGTTTCGTTTAATTTTTTGCGCGTTTTTCATCCATTTATTCTTATCTGCTTTACGTTTCCTTGGTTTGTTAGAACTTATAACTGCTGGGCTCGGTGAACGTTGACGAAGATTTTGATCTTGATTATAAGTGGGATCGTCATCACTGAGGTCTACGTCACTTTCTCCAGAGTGAAGTGGCGAAATAGAGTAATTACGAACCGCTGTTCGGGGTCCAACTGATGGCGGCTCGTTGCAAACCGGTGTCGTTAAGGATGGTGAAACATTGGCTCTCGAAGTACTAGGCTGTGGTTCGGCGTTTTCATCTAAAGTTGGTCGCTGATCGTCAGAAGAGCGTCTACTAGAATTAATGCTAGATCTAGAACTTCCAGAGCTACTAGAGCTGGACGAACTTGAGCTGGACGAACTTGAGCTGGACGAACTTGAGCTAGAAGAACGACGGCACGTGATGGGCTTCTGAGGAGAGCTCCTATTACTATTTTCTATTACTTCGTCACTTTCTACAGGAGGAACCGATGGGTACTGTGATGGTATTTTCTCTTCAGAACTATCAAAACCAATTGGTTGCTGCTGAGTAACAGCAGTTGTATTTTTTTCTGGACTAGTAGGTTCCAACGGTATGTTTTCTTTTTCTTCGTTACAAATAACCTAAAAAAAAAACTGTGAATCACTAGGTATAATTATTTACTTAAATTACAAAATAAAATAATAATAATTACGTTTCCTCTTTCTAAAGATCGATCATTCTCACTGCCGCATTCCAATCTATGGTGACTTGGAGATTTTAGTAGTTTCATAATTCTTCGTGCCCGGGAATCCATTTTCCTATTCCTATTCTAAAAAATATTTAAGTAATTTAACGTACTTAATATTAAGAATATTATTTAAATAGCGTATCTACTTAAGAAAACACTTGGAAATGCACTACCTACCAGTATATTGTATCAGTATAACATTAAAACTAATAATATTTATACAACGACAAAGAATTACGACCTATCTAGTAAAACAATTTGGATTTCTGTAATTTACCTAAACTTTAAATTGTTTAACTGGCACTTTATTAAAGGCCGAAGTAATAAAAAAATTCTATGTTTTCAATAAATAAAGGCCTATTGCAAAATACGTCATCGCACATAAAACAATTTACGTACTATATTGAACCATTCAGATATAATCCCCTTCAATGTCTTTACATTTCGACAATATAGCGATCTATTATGAATTAAACCCAAAAATATCAGTATATTTTTATAATATAACGGCACAACTACAAATTGTTCTATATAATACAAAATGTTTAGAACAACACTCACCTGTTTTATTGTCATAGAAGGGCACAAACACGAATTGCACAACGTTTGAACGGTCTGCCTTCGACAAGAATGGACACGTTACTGGTTGCGACCTTATAGCAGTAAGAACGGGAGACGAGCGGGGGGAGTGTGAGAGAGACACAGTTATAGTTACAGAGTCGTTAACGTTTTTTTTCTCTCTCTGTCAGCGGCAGCCGGTAGATAATTTCGTTTTGTGCCCTTAGCATTCAAAATCAAACTTTTCAAAAATTTTGACTTGAGCCCTTATATTACTAAGGGTGCGATATATACTATAACTACTTGCAGATAATACAAATATTTCGGGATCGAACCCGCGACACGGCACACATTCAGTTAGGGCTTTCTTTGGGAGTAATTTTAAACATTTTAATCGAACTCGAAAAAGTTTTCACTGCTGTTCAAATTAAGAATTTAAAAAAAAACATTGCCCTAAAAAGCTTAACCCTGTCGCTAGCGCGTGTTTTAACTGTACCGACAATAATGTCACATGTACAGTTAAACACATCATGCTTACTACGTGAAATACATACGTGACGTATAAAAAACTAATATCAAGCTGTATTAACATCTGTCCGTAAAAAAATAACAAGCGGAATGAATGGGTGATGAATCAACTTTGTCCATTTATCATGAGACCGCAGCAATTTTTTTCGTAATTATAGATCGGTGTTATGTGTTAAAATGACTATCGTTAAGTTATTAGCTACCGTAATGTTCCATTTTAAATAGGCACCATTCATCGCAGTGATTCAGCAGTATTATTTAATCCGATGATCATTAGTTTACACGCAATGTAAATTCTTCCGTTAAAAAAAACATTTTTTTGTGAAATGTAAACAAATGTTGAATTAGCGGACTCTTAGTCTAAAGGTTTTTTTATTTTGCCAGACGGGGTTCACTTACCCCTACGAATTGCTAACAAAATTACACTTTCATTGTGTCATTCACATGTTCCGCATATACAGCATTTTTCACCCAGGATGAACAAGTCCTGAGAGTCCAATTTCAATACATAAGCACCACTGCGAACTAAGCCTAAAGTCATGGGTTAAATGCTTTATTCAATCTGTGGCCGCCAACGCAATTGTTTCTATTCGTTTATTACGACCACCCTTGTTGCCACCGAATTTGTATAATCTAGTCCTTAACACCTTTTACTAAAGTCCAATGAGACTCCCAATAAATTTTGCAAGCATTCCACCGTACGAGGATGTGAGAATAATCAGCCAGGTCTATGTGTGGGTCCTGGATGGACGCTAATGCGTATACACTTTCGGGTCAGACGACAATTTTTCTAGATTAGAATAAATGAGCTCGCATACTGAGTCTGGCATATGGGTTAGGATTACTAAAAGTTAACGTCCCGTATCTAGAACAAGTTTGTGATGAGTGAAAATATTCGAAACTACGGTAATAAAATTAGGTTGTTACCTAAAAGCAATTTATTTAGATCCAAATTCTGTGGCTGGTATGAATATAAAGCAAATATTGAGCGAGGCAGGTCCTTAGATATCAGCCCCGGCGACGATGACCCTCGTGAACGCGAAGATCGCAACAATTAAATTAGTCACACAATATCACAGCGTTTGTCAGCTGATAGTAGTTAATTGATTTATGTTTTAATCAGTCTGCGCATTTTCTTTCCAACAATGCCGTGAATCCAGCCACAGCTTCAGACATCTGTGAATGATAAAGGAAAATAAAAGAACTAGGAAATAGTACAATGCCGACATTTGGTCCAGCAATCCAACCTCATTCAATGGTTCCTTCCGGATTAAACATTCGAATCAGAAGTCGAGACTTCTCGACTATTTGTTGGACTTAAAACCGCATCTTACTTTAATCCCGTAGCAGAAAATAAGACTCAAAGAAATGTGAGGGGTTTATATCTTATTTATAATTGTACGCGGCTTAATTATCTCATTTCACTCAAAAAGCAATAAAGACGATGCATTTAGACCCGTGCATTTGTATACGGCATCTATTTCAGATGAAGCACGTGCCAGTTTTTACGGCTATTAGATAACAGGAGATAAATTACGGAGCGGCGCGAGCGCAGGCCGCAGCCGCATCCACCGCGCGTGACTCGGTATGGCGGGAAATTATAAATATAAAGATCAAACTTTTTGGACGGATGTTTGGGTTCACGTTTCCACAGAAAGTTGACTAATCGACGGGTTGAATTAATAACCACTTTATCGAGGATGTAGACAACATTGATGTTATCATTATAGCACACTAATGAATTTATTTCTAAAAGTACAATGGTTAAAAGAGAACTGGTGCTGGCGCTTAATTATGCCGAGAAAGCATCACATTTCAGTGCCAGTCCTTTATTTTCATTTGTGTCATCGTAAGATAATCTTTCCTTTATACTGCCGCGTTCATCTGAGTCAGCGCCTCTACAACAAACGAAGCAAACGACGCAAAGGAAATGAAGTGTACGTCTGTGTGCACCTCTTTTAGATTGGAACATTGGCAGGTCAGATAATAAAATTGCTTTTCAGTTTCTCTTTTTCACATTTGTGACTGACCAGCACGCGTAGCATGACGCTGTAGAAACGCGGTTTTGTCGACGGAAGACAAGACAAAATGAAAGAACGTAGAAAGTTTTTACCGTTTTAAGCATAGCAACCCTTAAAATATAGAAAGGAAATGTTTCTATTCTTTAAAGAAAATAAAACAGTCGATTTGTATAGAAATTACGATGAAATATATTTGTCTATACTTTTTTTTTTTTTTTTTTTTTTTGTGGTAAAATCATCAAATGAGTCCTCCCACCCGGGGCAGGGCGGGAGGGACTGTCAGACTTGTACTGACTAAAATCCACGGTGTCCTTCAATAGCCCTTTACGTACTAGGGTCACGGTAATCCCTATACTTGGTAGAATAGAGATAGAATTGGTCATGCTACGCGTCCAACCGTATATTCTCACCTCTAATACTTTTACCACACACAAAAGCGTTAGAGGGATCAAATATAACGATGATTAAATTCTGTTGACACAGACGAATTCGGGTCAAAAGCCAGACAAGGCCAAAATTCAAGTTACAAAGGACAAACATATAGCGAATTTAACACAGAAATTAATATGACACAAATATTCGAACCTTTAGAAATATTATCCACACACGACATGTTTGCCTACAAATTACCTGGTATTGGATGGTACGCAATCAGAAACCCAATATCACGTATACCCGGAGGCTGTAATTAAGTTGTGAGCCTAGCGTCCCTAGGCGTTTATTGTTTTTTGTATAGCCATATCATCATTGTCGCTTATTTTATAGGCTATCCCACCGTTAGACTATGCCGTAACTATTAAAGAAAAATTGTTTTTTTGCGTTGCGACGAAAGAGTCATAATGTATCATTAATATTGTGTCATTTTGTATTTGTTTTTTTATCGTCATCAAATCATCACCCAGGGCAGAGCGGGAGGGACTGTCAAACTCGTACTGACTAAAATCCAAGGTGTTTTTCCATAGCCCTTTACGTTCTGGGGTCCTGCGGACCTTTAACCCCCGCAGCCGTCATTTTGTATCTTAGTAATAACTAGAGTGTCAGCATATTGACGGGGCCTGTAGAGGGCCAAAGCCTGCCGGGATCGCGGGACCTAGGGATTACCGTGACCCCGGTACGTAAAGGGCTGTTGAAGGACACCGTGGATTTTAGTCAGTACAAGTCTGACAGTCCCTCCCGCTCTGCCCTGGGTGGGAGGACTCATTTGATGATTTTACCACGATAAAAAAAAATCTTAGTAATAACTAAAAAATCCAGGTTCTCAGCATAAAAGCGTTGCCAAAAATGTACAATAATATTATTGACAAAATCAAATTATTTCACACCAGCGTTAACATTTGAGGGTTGCACCGATTTCAAATGAAATTATAAAAAGGTCGAATTCAAATGTCCTTCTTTGACATTTCAATATTTTCTTTTTTGCCATGGATAAAATAAAAGACAGTCGCATAATATCTGCACAAAATTGTATTTGTTTTTGAGCCGGTTTTTTTTCTGTTTTGAGAAATATTTGTAATGAAGTGTGATATCAAGTCTTGATCAGCCATGATGTGTGTTTAAAAGCTTTTCCATAAGGTTGGAAAAGTGTAAAGTAAATTGCTTGCCATCCATAAAGCTAATAGAGCAGACAGAGTGCATTGCCGCTGTCGTGTAGTTGTATGTATATGAACGGCACGTACCTACGTTATATGTGACTATGTGCCGTACAGAAAGGCTTGTGACAGAGGAAAATGCAGCAGTTAATGACGAGGAAAATGGTACGTAATGTTGGCTTTCCTATTACATTTTCATTTGTATAGCAGCCGTTGAGGTCTGAAGATTCAATTCTGAATTATTCGTGACATGGTTACTTCCAATCTGATGTTTTATGCCGTTTGGAGGGATCATGTGATGTCAAACTGAACCTTCGCAACTGTCTATCATCACGAATGTTTTGCAAGTATTTTTAGGTCATTTCTACCTTCACTAAAACGTAGTTTAGTCAATGAACTCAGCCAATCTTAGTCTATTGCTGGACATAGGCCTCTCGCAAAGGTACTACTTCAAGGATAAAGCTGGATATTGGATACGCCAGAACATCGACATACCCCAATGTGTGAAAAAACTCAAAATCTTTCAACTTTATCAAGAAAGGAGAAGGTTCAAATTCGATTGCAAAAATTTGACATATTTGGGTAGGTTCATGCACTTGCGTCTGTACATATACGATTGTGACACGGTAAGAAACTTTACGACCACGTCTTGTTAGAGGCTGCCAATCTGTAGCCTGAGGATACGAGGAAGCGTATTTTATATTATTTGTAAGCGAATTCGAATTTTATTTCTCCTTTCTACCTTAATTTTAATGAAGCCACATGTGCGCGTCGTAAAAGCGCTCCCATACGAAGGTCACAAGAATAGTTTCAAGTTTATTCTTTAATGTTACATAAGGAGATTTACATTCACACAATTGCCTTAAGAAAGACCTTACTTATTCTTTACGTCCGTAATAACTCGCCAAAAAGAATTAGATTCATCTTCTGTCCCACGGGGCGAAAATATCCAACAATATAACGTTTCGATGGATATGTTCGGCCCTTTTTACTTTGTGGTGAGAAGCCTACGAAATCCATGCTTCACTTAAGGTAAAATATGCGAACACATAAATTTTTTTATCTTTAATACCAAGCTTTTCACAGGAACTAGTTTTCTTCTATGATCAGAACGGTAATTGCCTGGAAATCGAAATTGTAGCACTGTCCCTAGTTATAGGACATTATCCTTCTCTTTCTATAGAAGCTGCAAACTGGGATAGAGAGGGAGACCACCTACATTTTTAAAATACTTTTTTTTTTAGTGCAGGGACTTAGTTTTAATTTATCGCCTAAAAATAAAAGGTGTAACACGCATTTCTTTTTCTGAACACTGAAAAGGATTCATAAATCAGGTGACGGAAATGATATTTATGTCATTGAGCTAACGATGTGATGGTTTAACATTTTGTAGTTATTTATGGTTTTGTTATTTTCCCCCGGCTTTTTTCGAGCTATAAACAATTTTTCTTTAAGAGCTATGGTTGTCTTTAAATAGCCAAAGATTTGAACACATTCCATGTTTTTAAGACTATTTGGCAGAATATTACAAAAAAAGTGTTTTAACTTTGTACACTTGATCAAATTCGTGCTTCACATTTTGTGCTGTTTAACAATTTGTGGTAAAAGAAACTTATAAACTCTTTAGATATCATGCTTCAATATGGAATCTTCTCACAATATATTTTTATGTAATTTCCAAGAATTTCTAACTTCATATTTACTCTGCCCTCAATGAAAACACAATCAAGTCCTTTTATTCTTACTAGAGTGACTTTAATCCAATCCTGGTCCTCGTATAGCTTTACAAAACACTGCTTCTTTGTTACAAAGTATTCCTCTTTTTGCGTCGAGCCAGTCACTGAAACGCGCGGCGACTTCACGACGTTATCAATGATTTATTTCATTTCATTACGAGAGCTTTACGATCTGTTTAAATACCACCTTATAGTTAAAGTTTTCTACTAGAATCTCGTACTGACGCAGTTTCAAGTTCTAATGTCTTTTATTTCTCAGCGTCGTTAAATTTCTATGCAATTGAGGCGGTATTGGATTCTTTTAAGCTTTCTGCAAGTTTTATTAGTAGTACAAATATTTACTCCCTTTTGACATACACTTTACAAACATCTCTAATTGGATCCCCCCTATCTTTTCTCCCTCGCCAACTTTTATTGGATTTCTTGCAACCACCATCTTTGATTGAATCAAATTCTCTATAATATCGCCATTAAATGCTCGTCTTTCTTGCTATGGCGTTTGACCTGAGCAAATAACCTACATTTACCGTAAATGTTCTTCATAAGGTCACTAGATTTTATAGAGAAATAAACTGCAAGTGCAGTAGTATTAAGTTCCACAGGATCAATTAAATTAAATGGAGCCGTGTAGCGCCTTGTAAAGACCAAGTTAAAGCCAATTGATCCCCAATAAAGAGCGTTCATCGCGGTGAGGTGAGCCCGCACTAACAACGATAATCCGAAGGCTCGGACAACTAATACTAATAGTCGGGGTTGTATTAAAGTGCCTGATGATAAAGGTACCTATAGTATTAGTTACAGTGTGTTTTTATCTGCGCTCTTACGTAAAGGACAATTTTCAAAATTTCGTTCTTGTCTATAGTTGTGCATCCCGTAAGTTCTTGTCTAAGGTTGTGTATCAGCTGTTGATATTTCATTGGGGCAATTCGGGGGACTTCTAACATGTATTATGCCTTAATTGCAATGCAGATTGCATCTTATACTATGGACTGCCAGTCTATTGCTGCAAATTTTTGCTTCAAAGCAACATCATGCTACTTCATTGCGTATATTTTTACTTGCTTCAGTACTGCATTCTTCCGTGTTGAGAAAGATAACCAATATCCTGTTATTGCTTTGCGATAAAACGTATACTTTATTTATGTCAAGGTTTCACGTAAACAGTTATTCTAGGTATAAGTTCAGCCGAACGAAGTTTCAAATTCTGCATTGAGTAAAATTTTAACACAACATGCAAGCAGGCTTGTGCTTGCAGGCTTGCACGAACGAATACAATGTTGCGGTATTGCGGGGAAACTCGAGCTTTGTTGACTAGTCATATACCTATGAAACACGGCATTTTCGCTTGTCAGCTACACTTTTAGAGGTAGATAGCATAATAGAAAAGTTGTCAGCGGCGGGATACGATAGTAAAATTTTTCAAACAATGTTCGTGTGATGGTGTTCCATTTGCAATTTGGTGCGTTCAATTACTACCAAAAAAGAACAGGTCCAATGAGTAGTGATGGATCGGATGCAAATAATGTGTCTTTTAGAACTCACTAGTATGAATTTTTGCAATTGCGGAGTCAAGCGGAGAATTTGAAGAACATTTAATTTACAGGCTCAATAAGCCCCAAGCTCACAATTCGATGCCAGTGCTGGTTGGTTAGCTGTGCAAATTATTGTGTAGAGGGGTGCGTCACCTTCTTTTTCGTGTTGTTTGTGATACTCCGGAGACTATGGACGTACAGACAACTGTGTTTTTGTTTTTCTGCTCTTGATCATTGATCCATCCAGTGTCGAAGGTATTTTGAAATGGCGCTAGTTACGCAATGTAGCATTATTTTAACAGGTCATCAGCTTCAAGTTATCATAATATGAGTTTGATAATATTATGAACTCTTCTGTCCCTTGATTCGATAATCTATTGAATAATACTCTATTCACTCATTGTTTCCGACTTTCGATTCGAAGGATCCAAAATTATGCAATTAGTTTCAAGACAGTAGCTTAAAAGGTTTCTTAGAAACCATTTTAGACACGTCCCCTCGTTGACCGGGCCCTCACACCTAATAGTTAACCTAAGCACCCACCCGTGAAGGAATCCTCCACGGTTCACTAAACAATACCCCAGCAATAAAAAAAAACAAAAACTTCGTCGAAGTTCCAACTGCCAAGTCTTAAATAATTAACAGCCATCAGTATCGAACCAGTTTGGGGACAAAACTACTTTTTGTTAAGAAAATACCTATCGGACCACAGCGTTATTCGCTCCACAAGTTCCCAAAATAACATTGGCAGGTCCTTGGGAGCCGCATTGTCTTCCAGATTAGGTAAAGGCATGTTCCTCCCCATCCCTCTCGCTCCTGCGAGGAGGTGCTCGTCGCCTCATCTTGCGGACTCACGTGTCCTCAGACAGGTCTCTGTAAATTATGGATGCGACGTGTAGATAACAATGTTTTTTTAAACATATAACCTGGAGACAGGGTGATCAAACGCTCTTTTGCGGCATCTTTTGCAAAGAAGTCTTTCATGACTTATCTTTTCGGTTCTTTTTCTTATGAGGTTGTGACCACCTTCTGGTCTGGTGTCAGAGTTAATTAAACCGCTTCTGGGAACACCACATTTATTTTCGGTGACGGCACAGTGATGCTTAATAGTACTACGTAATATACAACGTTTGACCATAATGTTAACAAACAAGATCACACATATGGATTACAAATTCTTACTCTTCTGCACATGCAGCAGACAATAGTAATTAAGCTAGCAGACAGAGGTTTTACGACGGATGCTTCTCGTCCGCAACATCTTAAAGTTAAGGACATCATAATAATTTTATGAGTGCTAAAATACAAAATACTGTCTCGGCAACACACTTGAGAACATGCTCCAAACAGATATTAGCATACAATGAATTTTCAAAGGAAATTGACTTTGAAGCTACTGTGTCAGTTATAATTACGAATGCTTTTATTACCACTAATACAATAAAGAAGAAATGCGTGTATGAATAGATAAGATCGACATATACATTGCAGAATTGAAACTAAACAATAATAGCGAGTTTTTCTTTTTCCTGTCTTCATAGGGCTTAAGGCGATGTCATGCAGAGGTGTAATTGTTTAGCGATACCCGAGATCTATCGATACTGAATTGATCGCACGAATAAGCAGTGCGATCAATCATATTGGCTCGTAAATGTCCGCAGCTCAGGGCCTTGTCCTGTGGTGTTACTATAAATGATTCTAGGTTTTGTCACACCGTCCAAAATGTTTTGTAAATTTTGTAAAAAAAAAAATAAGCCAAAAAACTGCTCGTTGTATGTATTACATATCCCTAAACTTATTTCTAAGCCAGTTCTATTCAACAAAGTTTATCACTTGTCTTTAAACGCCTCCCAGAAAAATAACTACATATTTTAAAACCAAAAAATCTAAATATCTGCCAGAATGGATAAATACTCACCAAATTGTTATCTATTTTCTGTAATAATAAAAAATCGACCTAAACAGTGTCGACGGAGCCCTGTTAGCGGGGCTTCTATTTCTGTTTGTAGGCTTTAAAGGAACCTAACCAAACCGTACTTCGGGCTATCCCTGAAATCTTTGAAGCGAGTTTTAGATTTGGTATACAAAAATAATTATTGAGGAACATTTAAATTATAGTCAAAGTTTATCAACTCTCTCACTGCACATCATCGCCTTAACCACATTCAATACGTAACATATCCAACCTACAATAAAACAAGACAATTACACCGTAATTATTTACAAGCAGCGATCTTTCATTTTTATGCTATGGTATCGTTTTGACTCCGTGCACACAAATGCCAGTAAAATCATAATGCATGTATAATGACAGTTTAATTGCTGTATACTGGCATGCCAGTTGATGCCAGGCCTCGCTTGTTGTATTGTTTACGCCATGTATCGCTGTATTTGTGCCAGTACTAAGATTTATGATGACTTGCCTCCGGTTTCGGATAAGCCTGATCGATAAATCTGGTGCGACGTCTCTCGTTCGGTGCCACAATGGTAAACCACAAACGTAATTATTTTACTATGCATGAGATTTAGTCATTAGACTTTAAGAAACTGGTAAATTATAATTGCAGTTGCTATTCAAAATTATGTTTAAGGCTGAATTTGTGCTCGACTGACGGTCAGCGCTGATGGCGATCGAAAGTAGCTATGTATCAATGATGCAGCGCTGATCCGCTGATGAAATGCTAGTCTGTCGAGCACTTAATCCAGCCAGAGAGGTAACTTACCTCACAAACAATAATTTCTTCATTTTCTTCTCAAATTTATGGTGCTTTCAAGACATAAACTTCACTAAATTGATCTGCATCGTCATTAGCTATTACTGACGACCTATTGTACTCATTGAAGCAAGGAAGATGCCAGATAAGATTGTTGCCATGTATGGTATACTACCGTCCTCGCTGAATACTTGTGGTATTTATCTGGCTACACCATCGAAGTAATCTATGTATCGTAGAAAAGAGTAATGCTGATCAGTCGGTTGTGAATTTTTTCAGCGGTGTTTAATTAAATCCACACCTCCAAAATCAGTTGGTGTAACATACCCTTGATTCAGTGAATGTTTCATGCTCATCGTTTTGAGGCTAAGTTGTATTCAGTAAACATAATCATTGACTTTCAGATTCTAACGTGGTGATAACTTACAAATAAATTATATTTAATTACCATAATTGACAGGCGTGTAAACACAGACAAAAGCTAGTTTATTTCACATGTCTCCTAATAAATGATGTTGTTATCTACACTGTTACCAACTGATCTAAGGCAGTGATTTAAATAGTTGGTTCTCAAGGGAGCGGGACGCTCGGTTACGGTCGCTGCCGTTCGTGTGAACACCTCCTTATATTTATATGTATCTCTAATAGGTCTGTGGCCCTCTAATACATGTAGCAAGCTCTTTATAGCCTCCAAAAGAACACAATAATGTATATTTTATTAACAATAAACGTACCAAAATTCTTATTACGAGCAGTTTAAGAGAAATACAAGAAGATAATACATAAAACATTATGTACAAGGCGTGTCGTGGTTACTAATTGGTCGCTAATCAGTATTCTGTGTTAGAGCGATTAACACGTTAATAAACGCAACCTAATAAACGCGCTGGCCATAAATTAGAAGGCGAAGAGCGGTTTAATATTAAATACATAGAAGTTTAGTAGCGACACGACAGAAAAATGACTATGTAGTTTCTGGATTATCCCGTCGTTAAAAATCATGTACAAAACTAAACTTTATTCAAATTAAATTATAGTAGCTTTTTCCCCAGGTTCCACTCGTAGTTCCGTTTCTCCCCCTTCAGGTTTTCCAGGGATTTTTAATAAAATTCTCAAAAATCAGTTTAGCTATTTAGATTTGTTAATGCACCCACACGAGAAATTCCTAGTGTGGGAACACGTTTAAAAAAAAAACTCCTTGTACATACGCCAGCAAGTCAACTTACCCGAATCTGTCAAATACCAATCGAACATTACCCTTATTAATACGGTTGAAAATCCATTGAAGAAATTTGACAGATAGACGTAGGTTGATGAACTGGCTACTGGCACGTCTATTCCATCTACATTTATTTCAATATTTTAGTTAGGATTTAAATAGTGCGATATTATTACGAGGATATTCTCTCGTCCTTTAAGCACACAGAAACATCGTGAACCACGAGGAAAATAATATCACTACAGCTTCATTTATATCATTTATTTCACACTTTAGTTCATTACTTAACTCAGTAACACCCTGCTCATCCAATTTTCTCTCCTACATCCAAACATGTCATCGCCCGCCGTAATCTGGCTCGAATGGTCATCGCCCTAGACGCTTTATTCTTAACGCCTACATACAGATCTGTCAGTGTCTGGTCTAAAATAAGAAGTGCAAAGCACCACTTAGGGCTCCAGTGGCGCTAATTTGGAAGGCGTACTGTCACTTGTCAGCTGTCTGAATCTGGTCACCATACATTATAGACATACTTGTCAGGATTGTCAAGAAATGATTAACGGTTCTCATGTGCTTGACAATGTATCATGGGATGCTTAGGAAATGTGATAAATATGATTTTTTCATTACTAACTTTTGTGCGCGACTTCGTTTGCGTTAATTTAGAATTTGGTAAATCAATTCGTGTTGCACATTGTGATCTGCTTGTTGGAATAATTCAATCATGACTTGAAAGGTGCTTGGCGCCATTCTATTATCATAAAAAACATTATTGTTCTTTAGGAACAATACAGTACTTTTTCTCGTTATGAAAGGTACCCTATGTCCGTTTCTGTACACCTGACATAAAATATCAGGATGATCGATTCTGATTAAGCGTGAAAAGGAAAAAAAAAATACGTACGTGTTCTAGAATAATATAGTAATTAGATTATTGGCTTTGCCCTCAGAAGCATTAAGATGCAGTTTTTTATTTAACACCATACTATGAATCGCCTCGCCTACATTTTTATGCAATATTCGTGTCATCGTCGATATTACCACCAGTTTTCATAGTTTCTCAAATTGCTTAGTTACTGTCCTTTATAAGCTCCTCGTGTCAAATGGATTTATGCCGTCCTCATCCAATATTTAAGTCCCAGAAGGGGCAGAGATTCCAAGACAAGATCTAGTCTAATATTATTAAGGCCCAGTTGCACGCTGCAAGAAATTGCATGCGAGTTTCATGCAAGTTTGACGACATTGCGGACTATTAATGGAAAATGAATTCAGTTGATCAAACAAATACCCCGCAATGTATTTGAACTTGCATGGAACTAGGATTATTTTTTTATCATAGTACTGTAGTTAGTTATAGTTTAGAAAACCTAGTTTCTTTTTATTCTGGTCTGTCTCTAATATTGTCGCGCGTGTCACAGAATACATTATTCGCAAGTTTGCAACTTAGTTTGTTCTTTTTTTAGCCCTTGAAGCCTCGGTATGTCCTCGGAATTACTAATGTGTCGGTTTTATTTAAGCATGAGGCGTCATATTAGGTTATACTATGTTAGGTAAAACGGACAATGTTTCGTCACGTTAAACTCAGCCGTGTCTATTCCCAAATCTTTCAAAATTTCTTTAAATATCCTGTCTTCTAAAAAAAATTAAGATTTCCTGGGCGATACTTTTTGAAACTATTGGCCAATTTAATGAAACTTCTAAATCGCTTTGTGTAGTAAACGTATGTCAAGTTAAACTCAGCCGGGTCTATTCCTGAATCTTTCAAAATTTCTTTGAATATCCTGTCTTCTTAAAAATTAATGTTTTTTTAAGTTTGCCTGGGCGATATTTTTGAAACTCTATTGTCCAAAGTAATGAAACTTCTAAATCGCTTTGTGTAGTAAAAGTGTCATTATGTAATAAATAAAGATGGCTCCCGGCCTATAAACGCTGTTATTTCCCGCCCACGCTAGTGCCAGCGCCCAAGCTCTTTTTTTCTCGCAACTCTAGGATTTCTCCCCGGGGTAGCCGCACAAGTCCGCCCACAAGTTCCTCCTTTATTTCTTTTCAATTTAGCGAAATGTCGCAATTGCTTAGATATACTGGGCTTGTTAAAGGTGCCTTGAGTTTTATCGTATACTTCTACACAGCTTGGTGCATTCCCTTTGAAAGGTGTTCAACGCAAATTGGCAAATGAAAACAAATTTCCCCTTTAAAGATAATTGCCAATCAGTAAATTGCAACTTCCTCTTCATGCTATTAACCATTTTCCCACAAGTTTCACGCCGCACTATGGGCCAGTACCGTGCATACCGTCTCAAAAATAGGTTTTGGTAATGTTCGATATTGAACATTTCGTTAATGCACATGTCTAACTAAATGTCCAATGCATATTATGTAGTAGTTAAAATCCATTATTTATTGATTTTTACTATTAGACTAAGGCTTGCAAGTTGACCGTTAAAAATATGAGAATAATGTAGAACACAATTCCTCCAGTTCACATGATCATATTTTCATTAATTTCACAGCAAATGTATAAGTGTGATATATGGTTAAAATCGTTAAGAAGTACTCTAATTAAAAATAATTTAAGTGAAGCTTTTTGTAAAAACTGGAAAGGTATAGAATTTTTATTTCGGGACTTCATATTTTAACCTTAGTAGAAACTTCAAATAGACTTTTGACAGTTAGCCGTGTCTGCCCATGACGTAATTTTGGTACTGTTACATAGAGCAACTTATATAGAAGAGAGGTCAAAAAAAAAGTTCTGCCCGAATCTGCCCCCCTTGAAATAAATCGAAAAATCCCAGTTGGGGGAAAAATACAAAAAAAAAACAAAAAATATTTTATGTTGTGATTGATGAGATTTTTGGACAGTTAGATTATTTTTCACTTATAATTCTTCTATAATATTATCTGCAAGAATGTCTCTTACACTGTTTACCAAGTGGGATGTGATGGTTCATCGGGACAAAGTGGGTATAAACAAGTTTTAACAGATGAGAGTGACTTTGTCTCACATGTAAATTTATTTAAAGAATCTTTGATACCGATAAAGCTAACTGACATAGAAACGAATGAAGTTATTTGAAAAAATCCGGCTTTTTCTTCTATTCATAATTTGCAAAAGAAACGACAAAACCTGATCAGTGGTTGGTGATATTAGGGTTCAAATTGAAAATTTGCTAACTTCAAAGATACACAAGGATGAGCAGGTCATTGAAATAAGGCACGAGCTATTCCTAATTATGGTGGATGGAAAAGTTACACAAGTTTTAACTGACACAAATTCTGGATCTGTGTGTACAGTGTGTGGGGCTAAAAAAAGCGAAATGAATAATTTGTAGGAGATTGAATCAAAGCCAGATAATATAAATGCATACGAATACGGTTTGTCTACGTTGCATCAGGTATGTGGAGTTAATTTGTCATATTTCAAACAACCTTTGTTGCTGCGAGAACTCCGGAAGATAAAAAAAGCAAAGAAGACAAGAAAAAGCTTGTACAACGTTTATTTAGAAGTCGAATGGGATTGCACGTTGATAAGCCCCGACAAGGAAGTGGAAACAGCAATGATGGCAATACAGTTCAGCCTTTTTTTGTGAAATACTCCTGCATTTCAGAAAATACAGGAGTTCACGAGGAACTTATTAAAAGGTTTCTGTTATTCTCCAGAGTTTGGCATCCATATTGCTGTAAATCCAGAAACATTTGGTAAATATACTCGCACAACCGCACTACTGTACGTGTATGCCTTCTTCAGTACATAAAATCTAAATACGAATACATGGGGAAAGTATAATTAGATATTTTGCTGTTCTGCCTATTGGTAATTTATCTGAAGATGCCCAAGAATCTCGAAACATATTACAAAAAATTCAGATTGCATCACGCAAGAAAATGATCTAAATCAGCAACGAATCAAAACGTATTTCATGGTCTCCTATTTACATCAGATCCTTATGTATCAAGTATCAGAAAACCATCCGTGACTATTTCCATTAAATTGTTTTACGAAGTCAAGAACCTCTTAGATATTTAAGTGGAAGTAGGTGTTACCTTAATTTAAAAATGTATTTTAGGAATTAATTATTATATTACATTTGTTATTTAATTAAATTATAGATTTATATATAATTTTAAAAAATATTTACAGAAATAATATCATAAAATTGTAATTGAATAAGCTGAACAAACGATGGTTTAATATGTAAAAAATACATTTCTGTTTTTGTTTAATTTTTTAAACATTATAAATTCAACATTTGACAAAACATGTTTCATAATTGGATTGTATATATATTCAAGATACTACGTGCCAAATTTGAACTATTTATTTCAATTAACATAAAAGTTACAGATTTTTGAGACGGTACACACGGATCTGGCCCATAGTGCGCCGCTTATCTATCAAAAGCATTCGATTGATAGATCAATTGGAAAGTCTCAAGTTTTCGTACATATCTAACTCAATGAACCCAAATCAACATGATGAAAACGTATAATAATATCCAATTTCATTTCCCTTTTGGGTCATGGTTCCATGTTTGAATGGCCCCATTAAATCAGGGAGTTTGAATGGGTGTTCCCTTCGCGTCAGACCGTCCGCGTGTCGGTAGGGTTCCTTACACCAAGTTGCGTTGTATTCGTCGTGGGTAGCGGCCGGCGCCGCAGACCCGTTTCTTGTTTTGATACAAGTTGACAGCGATTGTTCCGACAAAGTTTCCGTATGTGGGTAGGGTAGTATGTTTGTTGACTTTGTGACTTCTACTACACTGGAGTGGAGCTTTGTTCACGTGAAAGTAGACTGGTGGCAATCTAGAATATAAATGTGTAAGTTAGTACCGATACGAGTCGGGTAGGGTGATATTGTTAGCATAGCAAACATCGTAATTCAAATCCAGTTTAATCGTTATCTATGACCAAATATTTTTGTTGATTATCTAATTCTATGACTAATAAATAAAGGCTGCGATAATAACTAATTGCTGCAGTAATTAAAAAAAAAGTACCCTTTTATACGTTAATCTCTCATGGCTTGTACCAATCAGAGCAACAGTCCCTCGGGAGTGCGTGGTCTTTGAACGTTGTACACGAGTGTCACACGCCGTCTATCGAATTAATCGATTATACGCACTAGGCGCACAAAGCGATCACACGGTTTCATCATAAATTGTAAAGGAAAGTCTGATTTTGGGCATATTGACAGCCACATAGAAATGTCAATATACGTGTGTTTCTCGGTTACTGTACTGTACAGTCGGTTTGGTTCGGTACTGGACAGTCTGGAGAACGAGCCCAAAAAGGCACTTAAAACTAAAGTGATTGAGCAGTGAAAATAATAAAAAAAAGCCTAATGGAAATAGCAATAAAACTAAACATAAAACACCCAAGCTTCACGAAGGAACTCCCCAATCCAAAGAATTTGATTAGACACATTTTTCAATGGAGGCTTTCAAACCCGCTGAGTCATATCGGGTGATAGATTTACGTAACAAATATATTAGGGGGAGCTCCCCAGAAATTAAATGACATAAAAACGAACGCAGCGGCTAAGCACGCGAGTGCGTGTCTACAGTACTTAGAAGTTAGATGCTTTACTGCAGATAGGGTTATCAGACATCCTGACTAGGAAAGATGGAAAGACCTAGATTTCTTAACACCGATTCCAGTGTTAATTACGTTTAATGGTCTCGAAATACGGAAGATTTTTAATTTAATATTTTTTCCGATTACCTTGAATGTCCCTACATAATCATTTTCTTACCCTATCTCACCTTTTGGGGTCGGTTCAACGCGATTTCTTCTTCCAATCTCGAATCCTCCTCGTCACGCCACCATTTAGGGACCCCTTTTTCTTTGATATCATTTCTCAAACAGTATCCATCCATTTCTTTTGGCCTTCTTCATAACAGCCTAAACAATTAGAAACCTCTTCGTAAGGATATCACCATTTTATCATCTAATTTATATGGGTATAATGTTAATACCAGGGTGGTTCTATTTTTTATGGCCGTGAAAAGTCGGCAACCCTATCTTATAAGAGGCTTTTCATTCATCAATATTTGTTCAAAGCTCTATAACCGGTAAACATGGCGCCGCGGAACGATTGCCGACATTAAGCTTACGAGTCAATAAAATGATCGGGTATTTAGGGTGCCATAAATTCTATAAATAAACTTTCAATTTTAAAGGGTAAAGGAGATTGAAATACGTAAAACTAAAATAGCTAGGAAGGAAACTCGGTACTCAATTGCTAATTTTGTGTCGAATGAGTAATTACTGCAACGAACGTAGTACTATTAAGTATTCTGTGGCAATGACAGGCTATTCAATTACGAATAATTATGTAGAACAAGATGCAATTGATTACATTGATAATGTTGTTAACTTTATCAGAGATGACGACGCGACGCCATCGCCAGCACATAGTCATCTTAATAAACAGCATTGCGATATATGTACTCAATCAAATCTGATTGTTTAGGATTTTCGTATCAACAGAATTTACGCTTACGCTTACTAAGAATACGTTTTTTGTTAAACTACTAGCACTCGGCACCGGTGTCACTCGTGGAACAGTTTGAAAAAAAATGAAATAAACCCATGTTAATCACTGATAATGTAGCTTTTCATAAGTGAAGGACTATCAAAAATAAGCCACAGTTTTAGAGTTTGTACACTACAAACAAAAAAAAAACAAATGTTTCTTTATAATATCCGTGTAGGTATCATGAACATCGTGATCAAACGCCTCTCCGACCAAAGTCTACCAACTCACGCGCAGTAAGCCTAATCTCAAAACCGGCCAAGAGCGTGTCAGGCCACGCTCAGTGTAGGGTTCCGTAGTTTCCCGTCCGTTATTGTTTGAAAGAAGATACGTTCAGAATAATGAAATACGTAAACGAAGTTAAAAAAAATGCTTGTATATATGATTAAATAATTGATTATACTACAAACTTAGTCCAGGAATTTTGTACCACCTTCTTGTTTTTTTTGCACAAAAACTGTTCTTTCCATCAAGTTCAAAATAATTTTCCTAGAAAGTCCTTATAAAGTTCTACTTTCCAGATTTTTTTCATATTTTCTAAACTTATGGTTCAAAAGTTAGAGGGGGGGGGACACATTGTTTTTGACTTTAGGAGCGATTATTTCCGAAACTATTGACATCATCAAAAAATGATCTTAGTAAACCCCTATTCATTTTTAAATACCTATCCAACGATATATCACACGTTAGGGTTGAAATTAAAAAAAAATCACTTTCTATTTTACATATAGGGGGGCTACCCTAAAAAAACATTTTTTTCCAATTTTTATTTTTGCACTTTGTCGGCGTGATTGATATTCATATTGGTACCAAATTTCAGCTTTCTAGTGCTAACGGTCACAGAGATTAAGCGAGGACGGACAGACAGACAGACAGACAGACAGACATGGCGAAACTATAAGGGTTCCTAGTTAACTACGGAACCCTAAAAAGGAATTGAAGGAAAGTTAAGCGCCTGCGCTATGTTTAGTAAATAAATTCGCTTGCAGATTGAGATCTCTTTGTCTGTGCCGGAACAATAACTTGTATCACAGCTCTGGTACAAATATGGCAACACGTTTAAGTTATGGAAACTGTAGATTCATATACTATAGTTATCGAGGCACACCCTTTGTACACAAGATTACTGAAGCTGCTTACATTGTTGTTGGAACTGGATTGTAAATTGGGATTACAAGGTTTTGTGTGAAGCTATGTTTTGTTTCTTTATTTTGGATTTTGTCTTTGTCTCTTCCCTCTCTTTAATAAACGTTTCAATAAACTCAAAATTTAGAAGTTTGCAGAATTCTTCTTTCTTCTAAACATCTCTATGAACTCCTAATTTGTTGAACTTAACATTGTAAAGACACAATTTCGGAAATAACTTTTAAACTAAATATAACAACTAACTAACCTACCAATATGAACAAACAATCAAAGCTTTGTCCTTTTCAGCGTAGCAACACAACATTAGTGATATGACAGGAAGTTTTGTCATACGATTGTCCCAAACAACCTTGTCGATACCAATGTTAGTCATTACCGTTTGTTTACCGCATTACCGCTTAGATTTTATGGGCATTACCGTATCGATGTCGCCAATAATTATGGTGATTGCTACAAGACTTGCTTTTACATCAGTTTGAGACTTGTTGGCAATGATTTTGCTGATAATCTCATTTTGTTCATCAATAATCCTGCAAATAGTGAATCAAATATATTGCTAAACTGTTATTGGTTCCCATAAGCGTAAAAATTGAGTGTGCCCTTAACCACTCCTACTTGAGAGACTTGCCGGAAAACGCAAGACTTAAAAACGATTGGAAGGATATGGCAGAGGCTTTTACTCAACAGCGGGAAAGAAAGTGACTAGTGAGAATATTTTCCGTAGCATCGACCATTATTCAATTACAAAATCCCCACCACACCTTGCATTATAGATTTAATTTGTAGACTAATCCTGAGTAGTCATTCATTGCCCTTTTATGTATCTAAACAGCACGAAAATAACATAAAGCCGTTCATAATCGTAAAAGTATCCTCGCATCCTGTTCCTATTGTCTTCAATGTTGAACCGGACTCGTGAATCACGCCGTATAGACACAGTGGCGGAGCTGTTACTGTAGTAATTGTGCAAATAATGTGTAATATTGATAAGTAGCAAGTGCGAGGGCCCCAGTGACGTATTTATCCGCAAGTGACATTTCCGTCCGATAAGTTGGTGGGAACGTCCCATCCAAGCATCCAGCGTTACAAGAATACACTCCGTTGTTATCTGATGTTCCGATGAGATGGTCATGTTAGGGATAACTTTGAATTCTAGGGTATCTATGACGTCATAAAGTTGGGTGACAGCTAATATTTGCACCTTGAAGTCCTGGAATTCATTCACGTCACCGAAATTTATTGGTTTTTAGGAAAACTCTTTTGCATAGACCTTTGTTATAAATATTTGTTCGATAAAATTTCGATCAACCATATTACAATAACACTTTGATCGGTGTAATAGATTTGTATTTGTTTGAATATCTGCTGTTGTTGAAATCTCTCTCTTCTCGTTCCAGTTTTTCATTGTGATTTGAAAAAGCTCTCGCAATTCCATTTGTTGAGCTTTATTAAAATGGCATATTTTATGTTGTTTTTAAAATGGTTGAAATAAATAATTGGACATAACTTCACAGACATGATGCGCTTTTCGTGGTCGATTAATTCGATCACTTATTTTTGAGATCAACAATTAAACACGAATTATGCAACTTTCTATATTTCTAAAGAATAATATATTTGATTATATTCCCACTTATTTCATTATTATTGTGGAACATGTATTTATTTTCCAATGAAAAACATTATAACAACATCGAATAACGTACACATTCGAAGAAATATCATGGCATTTACAACTCGTCATAAAGCTGTCATTTCACCCGTTTATTGACCGAACATATTCGTGTGTTTGTAGTCATAAAGACAGTTATCAATCGTTCTGACGATAACATCGTATTAAGGGGAGCCCGGGGGTGTAAAGGCGAAGTCAGATCGATGTAAATTGATAAAGTCGGGAGTGATCTCTTCAAAGACGCTCTATAAAATGGTGACAAGTTCACCGTTTTATCTTTTCCTTTTTGTTTTGAAGTTGTGGAATCCTTCATCAAATACACGTTACCAATCGATTTCTAACATAAATGGAAGCTTGACTTGGTCAAAAGTTTCGTAATTAATGGAAAAATATAAATTTACTATTATGGTAATTAAACATCTTTACATACTTTTTTATTTACATAAAGTTCTCAAGACCAAAATGCTGTCTGTCCTACGTTGCCCTGGTGGATTTTAAGACCTTCAAATGATTTTACTTTGTTCGAAAACTCATAAATAATGCAAACAAAAGAGATAAAAACGTGCCAAAAAAAATGTTTTTCATTCAAGAAAATCACCTGCCATTACGGTTCAGTTTTCGATGAACGATGAAACGGTCGACATTGCGCCCGCAGACCAGCCCAGCGACTTTCAGACAACATTGGAGCCCTCTCGGATGATTATCTTTACTCTTTTATTGACGTAATCGTATATATATTCGGCGGCAAATATTTTACTTTTAATATCGAGCTTTGCTATCGCGATTTTGGAGGTTAGAAATCGCATTAATCTTGAAAAGATTACGATTTAATGATGGGTGAGATTCGATCTGAAATGGGGCGCTCTCCCGTGTGTATGGAAAATCTTTCCTATCCAATCAGGGGTCCATATTATAACACCCTGTTGCTCATTCCCCTAAAAACTTAGATAGGTACTTTTCGGATGAAAAAACACCTAAAACTCAGCGGAGTCTATCTAACGTAAAACTTAAGTACCAAGAGTTTCTTTCGAGGAAAAAATAACAGGGCGTCAGTCGTGGGTGTTTTAATTTTATCAGCATAGTAGTACACCCCCTCATGTTTTTAACGGGTATTTTGCCCTTTTTAAGAGTTGAGCGTGACGGCATTTTAATTTAATCCGGCACAAAGTTAATTTATTTTAATTAAAACGATTATGTTATACTTATGTTGCTTGTTACCTTTCTCGCACAAACATTTCATTTGAATAATTTAATAAGCTTTCTTACAACCCTCCAGACCTGGCCAAATATAAAGTCTGCCTGAAAACTAGAATAACATTACAAAGATTAATGAGCCTTTTTCATACTAATGATCTCTTTACTCTATTGCCCTCAAACTACAACCCATTGTGAACCATTTAATGCTAAAACATTAACCAACTCAAAAAATAATCAAAACCACAGTTGTCATCCCGATTTTAAATTCAGAAAGTTATTGTAATTTGACTGAATAAAGGTCTGTTTTCGTATTATCTTAAAGCATAAAATGCAACATCAGCATGCGGGAGGAGACGCCTAATATTCTTTTGTCAGCATGTTCAGCATCATAAAGAAAATACTCGAGAAATTTTCTGCTTTGTGGATTGGAAAATGACCCTTTCGACTAAATAAACTCCATTTATGTAGCTCTTTAAAGTAATAGTGGTACCTAAACAACTATTCCGTAATCTGTGGAAATAGGTACTTTAACCACTTTACGCTTCTCCAATTTAGATAGTGCTTTCTATTTCAACCACGTCTTAAAAGGCTAGACTAAAGCAATAAGCGGACGAAAGATATCTGTCTGAGAAATGTTGTAGTAAAATGCTGGGGATATTGTCTGATAACGGTATTTAGGTATTTATTGAAGAAGTTTGTTATTTTTTATTTACTATGGGTTCCTTCATGACCCCAATCTACCCCAGAAGCAAAGATGAGACTGGGTATGAAGCGAGCTCACCCAGAATGAACTGGAAGTTCTGCGTATCAACGGAACGCAGTAAAAACTGTTTGGCGACCGACTCCAACAGGATGGTGTTGAACGAAGTTTTTAATGTCAAAGTACACTCAATCGTGTGGAAAATTTTATGGGAATATTTACGAGAAAATCTAAATAAATTATATAGTCTAGAACTGAATCTATTTTAAAGGATACCTGTAAATTTTTGTTTGCATGTACAATCGGCAAAGTTGAATCATGACCCATTTTGATACCGTATAAATCGTTTGATACCGTCAAAATAACAAAGATCAAGGTCGTTACCACGGTTATGTATGTTTACGCGAATGTGGACTTTATTGTATTTGAATATCTGTAAGAAAATAAGCTTATGGTGGGTCATGATTCAACTTTGTTGATTGTACTATGAAATATTCCAGCAGCTTACTTGTAAGTCTATGGTAGTTTACTCCTAGCAGGATTGCTGCCCTGGGATCTGGAGGCGACTGCCCTCCAGCGCGTCTACGAATGGCGCGTGGAGGCGCAGCGCCGGGGCGAATCCCCGCTGCCTCGACAGGTCGAGGCGCGGCGGGAAGAGCTCCGGCGCGATCTCAGGGCAGTATGGAGGGAGCGACTGTCGCAACCGAGGTCCGGGCACGCCGCAATCGCGGCGGTAAGACCCCTCTTTGAGGAGTGGCTGGATAGGCGTCACGGCGTCCTTACCTTCCGCATGACGCAGGTCCTCACCGGACACGGAAGTTTCGGGAGGTTCCTGTGTCTGATAGGGAGGGAAGAAACGCCTGGGTGTCACCACTGCGAGGATCGTCCGGAGGACACGGTGGAGCATACGGTGCAGGACTGCCCCGCTTGGGCAGAGCACCGCCGTGTCCTCACGACGGCGATAGGCGGAGACCTCTCGCGCCCGGCATTGGTCGAGGCCATGCTGCGGGGCGAGACGGAGTGGGAAGCGGTCGCCTCCTTCTGCGAAGCAGTCATGCTCGTGAAGGAGGAGGCGGGCCGCCTGAGGGAGAGGACAGCGTCCTCCCTCCATCCCAGCCGCAGTGGTAGACGCCCACGGCGTCGGACGTCACAGGACGATCTCCGGCCACCGTAGGCGCGGGCATGCGGGCAGCGAGTAATGGGCGACTTGCTGTCCGACCATGGACCATGCCCGGGTCGACGGCGCGTTGTGTTCCACGCGCGCCTCAAGGAGTGTCAGCACATTGACGGGGCCTGTAGAGGGCCAGAGCCTGCCGGGGTCGCGGGACTTACCCATCACCGTAACCCCGGTACGTAAAGGGCTCGTGAAGGACACCGTGGATTTTAGTCAGTACAAGTCTGACAGTCCCTCCCGCCCTGCCCTGGGTGGGAGGACTCATTTGATGATTTTACCACGCAAAAAAAAAAAAAAAAAGGGTAGTTTACTGCATCAATAAAAATTGAAAATATGTTTAGTCCGTCAGTTAGAGCATTGAAAAATAGCGGCCAGGTATGTTTTCTTTTTTTTTAATCAATCAATATTGACAAAGATAAAACCCTTCGATATTTGGGAGGGGGCTCGTGACGTCATAATGTAATAAGTAAAATAATACCGACTGAGTGACGTTTTATTATATATAGAAGCGTTGTATCTTCGGAAATTTTGGTTTACGTAATAAAAGAAAATTGATCATCTATTTATTGGACTAATAAAGTGTATTTGAGCACAATAGCCTATTAAAACAAAAAGACTTTTCAAGGCTATTTTTTTTCTAGAACGCTTACATTACTCCTCCCCTTACAAGTATAAGCTCATGATTAGCCAAATAGCCACTTAAGAACTCGGGGAAAGTCCCACGCAGGCTATTCAGTGTCGGATAAATGAATATACGAGTACCTATTTCCTGAAATTAGTTCTAACAATTTGATGCGCACTAACTCAATTTAGAAAGAAGTTACTTTTATTGTTGTAAGAGATCTATTTTTCAAATGAAATAACTTCAAATCTATGTAATACCTAGTTTATCGTGTTGTGTACTATTTTTAGAATTATAAGTTGGTTATTTACAGTTTTCCGGGTATAAAAGTGGTTATTAATATATTTTGTGTATAATATAAACTGCATGTGCCTATAAATTATGGCATTGTGACAGTAGCCAATATTCTAATGATCATTTACATATTATAAAGAGGTAAATTTGTTTGTTTGAATGTAGGGGGTAATCTCAGGAACTGCTCAACCGATTTTGGGATAATAGTAAAATTAACGCTTGTTTTTTCATTATTTACAGACAAAATGGAGGAGCGGGAGACTACCGCTGACCATGGGGTCCCCGACATGACCATGATGCCGGAGATCACCGAGCAAGCCATCAATGACAACCTCAAGAAGAGATACATACATGACCTTGTTTACGTATCCTTTTATATGAATTGCTGTAATCGCCTAGGACTTCATCTGTAATGTTTGGGAGGAAAAATAGTTGTTCTCAATGTCCTTGTCAAATTTTAGAATCATGATTTATTTGTTTTTTAATCTACATTTTCCCACTTCTGGGAAAAGTCCTTTCTTCCTCCTGTTTACATCTAGGCAATGTAAACAGACAAACGAATTATTTTCGCGAGCTGCTCCACTCGCCCATCACCTCCCGTTTGTCCACACTTCAAGGTTTTTGTATTCCTTTCTCTCTCCGTACCAAAATTCATCGAAGTCATAACAAAGTTACTTATTATAGTATGAATGTGTTAGCCAGACAATCCGACAGCCTCGAAATAACTTCAGCGATTCAAGCTGCCGCCAACTTGGACGTATTACACACTTAATTAGATTTTCTGAAATCACACCATTTCGTTTTATGATTCCTCTGTCGTCTAGGCTTGGATACTTGAAAGGCTCTTTAGCGGTGAATATTCTAAGTGAAGTACCAAAGTTTAACGCACTGAATTTTCATGATGGTATTTGTTGAGATTTTTTCCTTAATATCTTATACAGACATACACAGGTTCCATTCTAGTCGCAGTGAATCCTTATAAGGAATTGGGATGTTACACCACGGTAAGTTAATCATTTTTATTATGATAATTTTTGGTCTTAATAAATCTGCACGTCAATGACTGCAGAAAAAAATGGCGATGGTTTTTCATGACCATACAATCGCTGTCATTACCTGGCAATAAATCAATAGAAAAAACCCATCAAAGGCGTATCAAAGGTGGCACAAACATGGCATTTAGCGGTTCCTTATAATTGTGTTCACATTTCTTTTGATACCGATCGGTTGATTGTGACAATAGCCGTCAGTTTCCATCAATTTCCTTTAGCAGATAAACAAGGGGAAATGATACATTATTCAGCAGTTAATTATCTATTATGTATGAAGACTGAATAAATTAACGGGAGTAAATACACTTGACTTGTTGCCAATTATATGGAAATTGAAAACGTGATACGAAAAGATGGGGTGTTTGCTTCTACTTGACTTCCTTTTGGTGAATTAATTTGAAGGAAGAAAATTTTAGAAATATTTATTCAAATTGTTATTAATTATTAACACAAAGAAGACACATTAACAAAAAGACTTCGTAAATCCTAAGCCTTAGATTAACTGTTTTAAGGATGATAATGCTCAATCGAGATAACGGACGAGATGACGAATAATAGAAAGACACGTTGGTTGATCTGATGCCAAATAAAATGGGACATGGTTAGAAGAATTATAATGAAGAACCAAGTCTATTACAACATCCCCCGGGGTTATCGACTTTCATACAGCCAATGTAAAGCCGATAACAAATAAAACACTGTTCGTTTCTTGTTGACAGGATCACATGCAGAACTACCGAGGCAAAGCCTTCGGTTCACTGCCGCCACATGTGTTTGCGCTGGCTGAGTCAGCTTACAGCTCATTACAGGTATGACCAACTTTACTTGCCTACTTATTTTGTCAAAATGTTAACAAAAAGAATGCTTGTTAATGCTAGTAATGCGCAATTACCTTCTACAGAAGGACAGATTATTCATAACGTTAATGTATTGAGTTTTATTGACGCAGTTTTTTCTAAGAAATATGATTCAGTTTTCAAAAGATCTGTAATTGCATCTGTTGATTACTCGTGATTCATGTAAGTGCAATGCTGGTAACATAATAATTACCTTTATCTAGCTTATCTTCACAAAACAATAAAGGAATGTTACTTAATTGTTAAATGAAGATTTTCAGTTGTAGGGCCATTTCTGAACGAATTTTGATCAATACGACCTCTTCCAACTCATGATACATTATTTTCTGAACAGAATGGAGAGAAGAACCAATCGGTGGTGATATCAGGCGAGAGCGGTGCCGGCAAGACTGAAACGACCAAGCTGATCCTACAGTACCTGTGTGCGGCCGGGGGGCAGGCCTCGTGGGCCGAGCAACAGATATTAGAGGCCAACACTGTGCTTGAGGCCTTCGGTAAGAGACATACATCTTCATATCCAGCTTTGCCTGCGGTTTTGCCTCAGTCGCGGTTAGCCTCCCACCCACCTATAACTTTTGGGGCTTATTTATCTGTGTTAAAAGTTCATCAAAATCGATGTAGCGGTTTAGGAGCCAGTCAGAATCCAGAATACCAACTAATATTAAAGGAAAAAAGTTAATGTCCAGGCTCTGGTCCTGGTTTTTCTTCTGGAAGGCCTAATTACCTCAATAACATAAACATCTACCCCAGGAAAAAAACTATTAAATCAGATTCATGTTGTAGTGTAGCAACAGAACTACTTTGGTATTGCAAATTCTTCCGCACGTTGCCTTTTAGGATATGAGCGCCGTATATATATTTTTTTTGAGTCGCATCTCGCATTTCAACCTAGAGGCGGTTGTGAGCTGCTTAACCGGACTTTCTTTTTCTTTTCTGTGGATGCCTTAAATGACTCTTAGGCCTCCAGCCAGGGATTTACCAGATAAATTTACAAACTAAGTATGGACGCACTACGAGAAGAACTTTAACGTCTAGGAGGGGGACAACGTAACATACTCTCTGGTATTACAAATTACCACTAAAGTTATTAATAATGCTATCCAATAAAAACCTTCAGCGGTTACTTAGCAGTAGACATAAAATGTCATATCCATCTTAATTCAGATTTGATGATGACCTTTCTTTCCAAGCTATGAATGATATCACTGCTCACGCCCCCTCACTAATAACGTCGTGAGTCGTGTCATCAACGTATCAACCTGTCATGAAGACATACCCTTCGTTTTGTATAAAAGGAGGGGCTGACAAACTAAATCATTAGTTTCTTAAGCCGCGCCCAAATTGAAACCTCCAAAAATGGAGACGTATTAAAAAATAATGGCGGCATTTTGGATTTTACGGCTATATTACACCGTTAACCCAAATACATTCACTGATTGAAAAGTTTAGTATTTGAAGGGTATGGCTGACATTTAATTATATTATTTATCTTTTTGTGTAAGGATGTGACCACTCTCCGGTTTCAGAATTAATTTAAGTCTTCTCTGGGAAACCTATACGCTTCTGACATTGCTGAATTTGTCTACACAAGGTTCCACGTCTAAAGGGAAACAGTTCTCGCGTTATTCACTTAATTTAACACAAAATGTGTTCAGTTGATACCTAAAATTCATTATCATGTATTTGCAGGAAATGCTAAAACAGTGCGTAACGACAACTCTTCCCGTTTCGGCAAATTCGTCGAAGTTCGGTTGGACCACCGCGGTGGGATCAAGGGCGCAGTGTTAAGAGACTTTCTGCTGGAACGGGCTAGGATCACAGGACCTGCCCCGAGGGAAACCAACTACCATGTGTTCTACCAGCTCGTTGAAGGAGCAAAGGTAAGCCGTTAGAAGACTTTGAATAAAATTAAGTACCAAACCTTTATTCAAAAGTTAATCAAATTCTACCGAAGCCAGGAAAAATCAAGTATTCTTTACCTTCACTTGAGAAAAGTCTAATTGATAATTTAATATTGGAAGAAAGTTGCTCTTAGCTGAAGTTGCATATTTTTTTTTTACTTAAGAAATCCGAATGAAATAGATAATATCGTCGTTGCGACTTTAAGACCTCCTATGTGACACTTTTGCTCAAAACACTTTTTCACTCCAGTCAATTGTACATTTTGAAGCCCTATCGAATGCAAAAACTCTCATGTGGCTATGACGTTTTATTTGTAATTTATTTACCCATTACAAGATCTTCAATGTGCTTGCTCATCATAATTTGGTACTTAAAATGTCTTATGTGTCGCATGTACACATACGAGTTTTTAAGTGTATCATGCTCGTGGACTATAGGCAATTTTTGGAATAAAATATCCTATGTGCATTTACGCGGGTATTTTTTTAATATTACTTTTGGTATCTTTAGACCGACAGGATCGAACAAATGAACGAAAAGACGAGTGAAATAGATAAATCGCATGATTATTCTCCATTTTTAGACAATGGATGGCGCTCATTTAAATAACTAAGGTCTTCAGTGTGTTGCAAGTCGTTAGGTACTTGATCCGATAGTTTGAATCGAAAATTGTAAAAGTTTGTTGGATGTAAAACCGTTATCTACAAGTGAGATTGAGTTAATAGTCAATCAGAAAAATACAGAAGACTGAACCAAGTACTTTTTGTGATTTTGAAGCACCCCCAAATGTGGAGCGCTGTTATAGTTCCCTGATAACACCAGACGATTTAGGTTTAATATCTTCTAGATTCGATCATCAGAATGACGTTACGGAATCTTTATCTGATCAAAGCATCATCATACTATTCCATGCCGCTGAAGACCCAAGTATGGTTTCTGAATCATAGCAAGTGCTATCACCAACACCAATCTTTGAAAATTTAAGTGACAACAGTGATGACGATCCAAATTGGGTTCCAGTAATTCCACGGAGGGGTCGGATTCTTTTAGGGAGCCAGGTTGAGGAACATTTCGACGATACGGAGGAATCAGATATCAATGAAAATGTCAGGTTGTTATCCGTGCACGATTTACGTAGAAACCGAAACTTATTTATAAGAAGACGGAGGATCTTGCCTTGTTTGGATAGTGATGATGATGATAACAATATTAGTGAGGTATCTTTGTCTGAAAATGTTGAAGACAATTTTTCCTCTTCCTCAATACGAAGACCTATCTACCTTGCGTGCACCGTTAAACAGAATAAAAAAGCACGCGTTGCCGGTAAAGCGTATCTTGGATATAGAAAGATAGCTGACAAATGGACAGCGTGCGTTGAAAAGCCAAATAGGATTTTTAAGTTCATTACTTTTGGCATGAAGCAGACGGCAATGTTACTGCTAATGAATTTACATCTTGTTTAATATACTACTGTCAAAACCTGCCACATTCAAAACAGCGGATTATTATAATTTCTGACGGATGCGTACATCGAAACAGGAACCGAATTTTATCGAGTGCCCTAAGCGATTTGGCACAAAGGCAAACAATTTGTATAGAACAACTTTACTTGGAAAAAGGACATACAATGATGGAGGTGGACAGTGTTCATTCCCCTATTGAACAATACATAAAACCACCCATATTTGCTCCCAGTGATTATATCACCCGGATAAGACAAGCTCGACCTCAAAAACCCTACGATGTCAAATCCATACACTATGATTTCTTCTTAAATTTCGAAGAGATGGAATCGAACCTGAAATCCATACGGCCTGGCAAAAAAAAAGGAGATCCTGTCGTAGTCGACATTAGGGGTCTTATGTATTCATCCGATGGATCCATATTTTATAGGTTGAGACATGTCGATGAGTGGTCCGTACTTCCACAGCGAAGAAATAACTAAAAAAACGAAATAGTATCACCAAATCGAATGTATAGAACTCAATTAAAAATTACTGAGACTAAGTTTAAGCATTTACAGGAACATAAAATGGTAATAGACCGAGATTATCATCCTTTTTATGACGCGTTGCAATTTAATCCGGGTACTTAATGCCTGAGGAAATTAATGGTACTTTGATTCGTATTTTTGTTTTTAAGTCTTATTTGTAATTCGACTGTTATCATGATTACTCGTATAGTGTAATTCAGAGAAATAAACGTTTATTTTCAAATTTATATAATCAATGGTGTTTTGTTTAAAGGTATTTTAGTTTAAAAGCACTGATGTGTAACTGACAGCGCAACCAAAACCTCTTATGTGTCAAATAAAATATTTTTTATTTTTTTTTACTATGTTGTGCTTTTTTTTTCAACTTAAAATATCATATTAAAAAGCAGGCAGTCATGTGGCTGTCACCTGTATTTTTTGTTGTAGTTGGTTTCATTATATTTTTTTCAGTGGATGGTTTTTATCGATTTTCTCGTAAAAGTAAATTTTACACATAAGAGGTCTTGAAATCGCAACGACGATATGGAAAATTAAATAGAGAGTTTATTGAGCTTATACAAAACTGTCCAAAGTCAGAATATCGTTCTTCGAAAGTCGAATTCTATCAACTGCTGGATTGACTTTCCAAAAGCCACTATTTGTTCGTGCTAACCTCATCATCATTCTTTCCAGCACAATGCAGAGCTCCGCAACATCCTCCGTCTCCGCGACGATGTTCACTTCAAATACCTTCGACCAGAAGACGAGGAGGCCCACAGGGGGCGGGGCGGGGAGCAGGGCAAGCTGGAGGCGCTCCAGCTGGCGCTCACCGTGCTGCAGGTGCCGCCACACATGTGCGAGGGGCTGTTCAAAGTGCTGGCCGCTATACTGTGGCTTGGGAATATACAGTTTCAGGTATGTGAGAAGTGAAGAGATACAATTAAAATCAAATTAATTGTAGTTGTTTTACGCCGGAAATTAATATTCATCAAAATCCCGATCCTTTGTTTTTTGCCGCATAGGCGAATTCGACCATTGATTGGTTACGGACAAATATCGATATCAAAATAACAACCGAGATAGATTATTGATTTCCAGTGTGGAACGAAGACTTCTCTTTTTATGAAAGGTTTCTTCAGCTCATATAACACCATAAAGTTTTGGTTATAAGGACGAACGGTATAAGACTTTCTATTTGTTTTCAGGATGTGGACGGTGAACGCACAACTCTCGCAGGAGAAGACACGGAAGCTGTGGACGCGGTTGCCAATCTGTTGGGGCTGCCTCTCCCTACTGCCAAGAGAGTACTGTTAGAACGACAGATTAACGTGCGAGGCAACATCACGGAAATACCACTGCGATTACCCGAGGTAAAGGTTTTATTTGAATACATGGTTATTTCTGAAATCTTTTCATATCTTCCACAAAAACTATGATGGAGCAAAAGTTTTGAAAATACTGTCTAACTAAAAAAAATATCTACAATAATATAAATTCATCTAATTAGCATCAATTTATCGATCAATGTATTTTTAACTAAATCTTAATTGTCTTTTGTCAATAGGCTCGCGAGAACCGCCACGCGATGGCTCGCGCGCTGTATTCGCGAACGTTCGCGTGGCTCGTGCGACACGTGAACAGCTGCTCGGCACCAGGCCGCGCCGCGCGGGCGCTCGGCGTGCTCGACATCTTCGGCTTTGAGAACTTCGCCACCAACTCGCTCGAACAACTGTGCATTAATTATGCTAATGAGAAACTGCACATGTTCTTTAATAACTACGTGTTTGCTCTGGAACAGGATATTGTGAGTATGATTTATTATTTATGTTTAATTTATAAACGAAAGCATTCATAAAGTAGTTTACAATTGAAATATAATACTGTGTCTGGAAATCTAATCTAAATCTAATAAAAGCAGTATTTTACCCGACCACGTACAACATAGAGTGAATTTGTTTGATCCTTGGTGTTCTAAAGCTTGAGTCGATTTAGATAATTCTTACATCAGTCGATTTGTTTTATAAACTCACGTTATTCATTTATTTCAGTACCGTCAAGAAGGCATCGTGTACAATCAGATCCAGTTCACTGATAACGCAGCTTGTCTCGAACTGCTGGAGAAGCCTCCCAGAAGCTTGCTCAAATTGCTCAGTGAACAATGCCATATGCCCAAGGTAAGATCTAGACAAACTAAATAATCACTACACATTCAATCAGTCATCGCAACATCCGGATAAATTTAAGCTTACGTAACTTGCAAATCATATTTTTAAAATATTCTGGTGTAAGTTTTAATTGTTAGGTATAGTTGTATCTATCAGAGTATTGCAAAATGGACACACCCATTATTTTTGTATGAATATGGATAAAAATGGCATTAATGTAAAGGAAGTTCGAAGACTACTTTATTCGTCACACTGAGTATTTAAAATCCCCGTATTTATTCTAGGGCTCCGACGGTGCCTACCTAACAAACATCCAAGGCGAGTTCGGCGAGCACCAGTCCTTCGTGAAGGGCTCCCGGAGGAAATGGGAGGAGGAGTTCGGAGTGCAGCACTACGCCGGCACAGTCAGCTACAGCGTGCAGGGCTTCGTGGACAAGAACCGCGACACGCAGCAGGACGCCTTCATCGACCATCTGAGTCGGTCGGCCAATCCCTTCGTGAGGGAACTGGCTGATTATGTGCAGGACTTGGCTCCACCTGGACATGTATGTTATAATTTGTTTTTGAACCTTCTTGTAATGACGACAAGGTAGATTTTTGTATACAATAAGGTATTTGATACTTATTGAAAATGTTTGAAAAAAATGGTTTTGCTGTCACATTCCTATTTTTGGTTCTTATAAAGCGAAGTTTCTTCAAAATGTTTGTACTCTTCGTTATTTACTTATTTATATTTCTGTTATTTGTTCTAGGACACGTCGCTGTCCAGTCCTAATTCAACTGGAACCACACAACGCGGCACATCGAAAGGTCGCCCAACTGTTGTGGACACGTTCAGAGCACAACTACAGTCGCTCGTTGATATGCTACAAGCTACTGACGTGTGGTAAATAACTTTTTTAAGCTTTTACGAAATATTTTTGCCGTCGTACCCTTCGAATTAACGATATTGAATACAATAAAGTATATTTCATAGCTTTTGCCCGCGACTTAGCAAAACAAGGTTTTTTTTTGTTTTTTTTTTTAATAAAAACTATCCTATGTCCTTTCTCGAGTTCCAAACTATGTCTGTACCAAATTTCACACAAATCGGTTCAGTAGTTTAGGCGTGAAGAAAAGACAGACAAACAGAGTTACTTTCGCATTTATAATATTAGTTTGGATTGCATAATTGACAACTTGTACGTAGGAATTTTACTGTCGTCCCGCGCACTCGAACGGCGGCTCGTGCTAATGTGCTTTACTTTGATCTAAATTGCTAATCATCCCCTATTTCGGTGATAATTCTACATAACATAGCATTTAAACACTATCATATTTTAATTTCCTCACAGGTACGTCCGCTGCATTAAACCCAACGAGAACAAAGAAGCGGGCAAGTTCTCCGAACAGCTGGTGCTGGAGCAACTGAAGTACCTCGGCATGAACGAGATCGTGCGCATCCGTCGCGACGGGTACCCCATCCACCTGCCCGCGCCGCACTTCCAGGCGCGGTACCGCTGTCTGCTGCCGCATCCACGACCCAGCAACCCTGATATACAGTGAGTGTTTCATCACCTATACGAATCACCATCATTAATCAGCCATAAGGCGTCGACTACTCTTCAAAGTAGCTTCGTATCAGCATCACAACCTTTTGTTTAGGTCTTTAAAAAAAAAAAACTCAGTGTCCTTAAAGAGTTCATTTTAGAACTATGGAAAAAGACAAATTAACGCAATTTTCTATAGATCTGTGCAATATTTTTCAAAACATAAGAATGTGTAACATCTTTGTTTCTAGGGTCCCATCAATCTCTGCACTAAAAGTCATCAATCATTAATCAGTTCAGCCATTTTATCGTGAAAAAGGAACATATAAATACAAACATTCAAAAGTTCGCATTTATACATATAATACTAGTAGAATGTGTAAGGAAAGCAGAACCAAAAATCTGGCCGGATTGTCACCTGGTTTAAGTTTCTTGTGTTGCACTCGTAATCAACTGTTTTTTTTTTTGTTACACAGGGCAATCACCGCGATAGTAAACGCACCAAAGGACGACTGGCAGATCGGACACACGAAGATCTTCATGAGAAGTTCCGTGCACGCCCCGCTCGAAGCTAGAAGGACGGCCTTGTTGCAATCCTCTGCTTTGCGTATACAGAAGGTAAGTTATTGAGGGCTCCCCTCTAGAGGGCCAAAGCCTGCCGGGGGTCGCGGGACTTTATTTTTATTACCGTGACCTCAGAACGTAAAGGGCTATTGATTATTGAAGGACACCGTGGAATTTAGTTATTACGAGTCTGACAGTCCTTCCCGCTACCACGCAAAAAAAAAAGTTAAGAAGCTCAGCTTCTCCGGGCGGGTGGGGCCACATTTGAGGATTTTACCACGTTAAAAAAAATAACCTGGTCTTCTTCCTGAATCGATGATTCGGATTTTTTTCCGAGCAGTATGTAGTGATCTGAAGAGCTGAACAGTTAACTATTACTGGCTGATGCAACTAGTCGTAGACAATTAGATTGAATAAGAACTGATTTCTACACATTAATAATCGAGCTATATGATCGTCTTTCTCCTAAAAATTGTGACTTCTTCATTGGCTCAAACAAAAACCTAATTTTCGGTCCAACATGTATCTTGTTTTCTTCATCACTTACTAAGATTTCAAACACCTCCACAGTGGTATAAGGGCACAGTGAAACGCCGGCAGTACCTACAATGGCGCAACGCTGCCATAGTCCTCCAAGCGGCCCTCCGCGGCTGGAAGGAGCGCGCCGCCTTCCTGAGGCTCCGCCGCGCTGCCCTCACGCTGCAGAGGCACCTGCGAGGAGCCTTCGCCAGGGAAGTGGCGGCCGCGCTCAGGGAGATGAGGAGGGTCAACCAGGAGATCAAGCTGAGGGAGGAGAGGAACAGGTAGGGATTTAACATCTTTGGGGGGTTACTTAAGGCCCTTAATGGCAATAAAGAAACACATTTCATGAAGTTTGAAATGTATGGAGGCTTTTTGGGACCTCGCAAACAAGTAACTTTTGCACGTATTTGTTGTTTTTCGTGTTTTGCTAATAATCTGCCGCCAGTATTATGGACTGTGTGACGTTTTTTGGGTTTTATCTTTAGAAATGAAACCAAAAAAATATCCATGTTTGTCTTTGTTTGAGTTTCCGACATTTCAGCAATTCATGCAATGTTGATAATCAGGCCAGTTTAAAACTTGACCATCTTTACCAATATCTGATTATTATCTATGAAACTCAACAGGTTTGATCTGTAGTATTAGAATTATCATCATTTACAGATCTTCCCACCCTAAACCACCAATTTCTATTCCAGTCTCCAAGAAAAGGCGAATCAAGAACGAGCAGAACTCGAGAACATGGCTGACCAACTGCGAGGTCTGTCCTGTCCGACCAACACTCGGACCGAGTCGGTCAACTTGGACAATTTGTTCGACTTCCTGGCCGACGTGCCGACACAGCGCGGGGCGCCCGATGGCCAGCCCGACACACACCAACCGACCATCGCGGAGATCGGGGACTCTATGGAGAGGCTGGCAGATGATCTGCATCAAGAGGTCCAGATAGTATTGGATATTTTTTTTACTTGGATATTGTTTGCTGAAAGATGTGCAGAACATAAATACCAGACAGTCATTATTTTATGGTATCGGTAATTTACAGAAAATTACAGTAATCGTTGTTACATCTTGTCTCAAGATAATGACACTAACCTTGCATAATAACGCTCATAAAAAACTTTTTTGTTGGCAGTTGGAGCATGTGTTAGCCGCGGAAATGAACGAGCTAAGCAAGTCCCACACGGAAGCTCAGCGCAAGCCGGACGGCGCTCCTTCCGAGTCCATCCCGCCCCCGCCCCCCTCCACCCTCGCCATACAACCCATCGTTCCCCCCGCACCTCCACCCCCGGCTTCCATGACGTCATCGTTTAACGGTATAATGAGTAACTCCATGAATGGCATGTCTCCGATGTCGAACGGCGACGCTATGACGTCATCCCTGATATTGCCCCCTCCCCCGCCGGAGGAGCCCCTGTCGGAGCAGTCCCCCGTGTTCCCCCCTCCCCCCAGCACGTGCCCCCTGCCGGAGCCCGCCGGGCCCCCGCCGCCGCCGCCACCTGCGGCTGCTAAAGGTAAACTATACAGAGATCGATAGAAACTACTAAACTTGATCATCATAACTTAAAACATCAAGGTGACGCAGCTTGCTTAGGAATGCACCCCGCCTGTCAAATCAAGAACTCGTAAACGTAGTTCCATCATCCATGAAGTGTCAAGTTATGTTCGTCGTGTAATTTTGTCTTCCAATTCTGGGCTTAATTACCAGACCAAAACTTGGGTTAGTTTAGTCCCACCATATCAAAAACCTCATATTTCACAGATACAACCCCACCAGAGCTGACGAACGGCATCATCCCCAACGGGAAGTTGTCGGTGGTGAAGAGCAAGGAGCCGATCTACGAGTCCGTGATACCGCGGCCGGCGGGCGAACAGAACAGCGAACCGTCACCACCGCCGCCGCCGCAGCCACCGGCTGACAGCAATGGGTATGTTGATATGCTTCAAATTATATACGAATATATAAATACACACATCAAAAGTGTCTAGGGATCAACATATATTTTTGCAATAACTTTTCTCCTGATTGATATTAATTAAATTTTTTTTTAAGGATTCATCAAATAAAGTGTTTTCGTTTGTCACAGTAACGATAAACCAAGTCACCTTTGCATTAATAAAGAAATTTGCCATTTTCCTAATAAAAGGATTTTTGACATTTGAACCACTAACACAAAAGTTCGAAAAAAAGACTGAAATAACAGTTTTCTTTAAAATTTTATTGGGTAACTTAAACAATTAATAATCCGTGTTTCTACCGCGAACACTAACAACACAAGAACATCGGTTTGGTATACTCAAAATGAGTTCATCCAAATCACGCTGTGGAATGGCCGCCCATGTTCGTTGCAACAACAAAAAAAGGTCTTCTTGCGACTGGATACCCTCCATATTCGGCAGAGCTCTTCTCTGTAGCATATCCCATGCATGCTCAATCGGATTCAAGTCTGGCGACTGAGCAGGCCAGGGCAGGACATTGATGTTAGCTGCGGCGAGAGTCTGTCTTACAACTCTTGCGGTGTGCGGTCGTGCATTATCATGCATTAACTGAAATAAGGGACCGATTTGCACTTGTAGAGGAACGATGACGTCTGATACAATCGTCTCAGCATAAATTTGAGCGTTGAGGTTGCCTCTGATCCAAATCAACTCAGTTCTTCCGCCGATCCAAATACCCGCCCATACCATGATGGTTCCACCACTATAAGGATGGACTTCCTGGCAGGATTTTAATCGCTGTTGGCGTCCAGGGCTTCTCCAGTGTCGTATACGTCTTGTATCCGGTCTCATACCAAAACGAGACTCATCAGAAAAGCACACGAAACGCCATTGTTCTTCTGCCCAATTTCTGTGTTCAAGAGCCCATTGATATCGAATCCTACGATTGTGCATTGCTATAGGTGGTACCCGTAGCGGTCTTCGAGAATGAAGGTTCACTTCATGCAAGCGGTTTCTGACTGTTTGGTCGCTAATTAAGTTCCCTGAAGAGTGATGAAGCCTCACGGCTAACATCATGGCGGTTATTGTTGGAGCTCTTCGAGTTAAGATTTGAATGTATCGGTCTTGTTTCCGTGTGGTGCAGCGATACCGTCCTCCATGGCGCTCAGCCACGGTACCAGTGCTTCGGTAACGTGTCCAAAGTCGACTGATAATACTCTGACTTGTATTCAGAGCTAAAGCCACAGTACGTTGCCGGGAACCAGCTTCTATCATTCCCACGGCTCTGAGCATTTCTTCCCTGCTTAAATGACGTCGCCGCTCCATAATAACGTTGGTTTTAATCAGTAGTAGGGAAACAGTAGCACTAATAATGTCTTTAATGCGTTGTATGGTTTTATAGGGAAAATATTGACAGCTGATTTTCATCTTTTACTCGAATTTGATTCACAGTTCCTGATTCAAATTATGAAATGCACCAAAAAGGATCCATATAAATTTATAAAATCATAAATTTATTACAAAGCCACATCTCAATCTCAAGAAATCCGCATAAAAATGCTTGATCCCTAGACACTTTTGATGTGTGTATAAACTCACACCTATTTTGTATGGTTAGGTAGGCATAAATAAATAAATTGCATAAACCCAAAAGCTACATATTTTTATATTCTAGTACAGTACAGTTTTTACTTGCTGCTGACGTCATTCTGGCCCTCCTCTGATTTTTTTTTTACTTTTTGGCCCCCCGTTAAGAAACTTTGCCCACAATTGCTCTAAAACATACCCGGTAAGACTCTAGTAACAGAGATATTGAAAGTATGTTTGGTTGATGATTTAAACCGTGAATATGCACACAATTAGGCCATTCTGCCATTGGTCTACTTGAATCACCCTTGAAAGTAGGTTTTGAATTAGTGTCTTGACAAGGTTCAAATTTGATACTTATTTCTAATTCGTTACTCAACAACAGGTAACAGGCCAAATTAAAAAAAAGAAAAACATTTATTTCAATTCAGGTCATCACTTTTGAACGTCGAATATTAAAATTGAATAAAATGGGAAAGGATGATAAATGAAGAACCGCTCGACCGATTTTGTGCAAACTTCACATAAACCGTCTACTAAATAGTCCGAAAAAAGCCTAAACATTTGGTTTGGATAGGACGAACGGGCTCACGTTCTTGAGTTAAAAAATTACAACTAAAAGTGGCATTGATTTTTATATATTTTGATAGCCAATCTCCGTTTGATCATAGATCTACCATCAACAATTTGCAAAATAATGAGAAGGGGTCACAGACTCGAAACTCATCATTGATGACCCGGTATAGGAAGAGGAAGAATCTGAAAAATGTTCATTTTAAATGAAACTTGAAGATGTCTGAAGTTCACAACACACGACGGATATTTTTGTCTGTGAAGCTAACTGCGGTTAGTTGCTTTGTATTCATTTTGCAAAAAAAAAACTCATGTAAATCAACTTTTCAAATTTCATGACCCAAGGCAGCTTACTTTACAGACAGAAAAACCGTTGGCTTGTATTGCCAGCATTAAAAAGGTCATAAACAAAATAAATTCCAGTCATTCAGTAGTTATCATTTAATTTAATTTTTTTTTTTTCTACAGGTTCATCCAAAAACAGATTGAAATCGTACCTGAGCCGGTGGACGCGCCACTACCGCCTCTGCCACCCATGGAGGGCCCGGCAGCGCCACCGGTACCCATGGACACCTGTATCAGTCCCCCACCCATGATGAACGGGGATTCTACAGTAAGTCTCATAACTTTAACCTCACTTGAGTTGTATTTGATTGTCGTAAAAATAGTATACTGTGTAAAAAATACATTATTCCTGTCAAATACTAATATCTTTTTTCTCCCGACAGGGCATAGACCGTAATGCGCGTCGCAAAGAGCGCGTAGAGCGTCGATTACATCAAATAGAGGCTCAAGCGACCACGTTGCCGCCCACTACGCCTCCCGCTGACGTCACCAACGACCTGTCCGAGTTCGCCAAACTATACTTTAACGACCATCCGCGATCCCCTGAAGGTAAATTTAACCAAAAAAACATGGGAATATGGTTTTGAATTGTATGTTGTATCTTGTCCAGGAAAACCAGTGGTAACCTATTTGAATTCTGTATCAACGATTATAAAGTTGTAAATAAAATGCCTTTAACTCACCAGGTACAATAATGGCGACGTTAACACGCAAGAGCAAGTCGATGGAACTGCTCACTAAAGAGGAGATGATTACGTATCACAAAGGGAACAACATTCCAACCTCACACATACAGCTACATGATCCAGACAGCGTTACTGCGGCCGTCAATATATTCAGAGTAAGTTTTTACTCTTATCTTCGCTACAATGTTTCCCGAGTCCTTTTCACTGTTTTTGAAGTCCAAATATTTTTTAGGAATCTGCTTTATTATTTAATGTACATATATATTTGTTAAGTTCTAAATGTGACACAACCAGTCTTACCATGGGGTATCGTATTACCCAGTTACGGGGCTGTGGAAGTCCGATAGGCAATCGATCCATGTAAAATACTGATATTCAGCTGCATCTGGCTATATTTGGGGTTGGCTTCCACCAACCCCAAATATAGTTGGGAAAAGGCTAGGCAGGATGATGATTTTACTAAACCATGTATTAATAAAAAACCTAACAAATAAATTCCATAGACAAGTATAAACCAATGTTTTTTTTATTTTTAAAGGATCTTTGTCGCTACATGCGTGGCGAGCTGACAGCTGAAAAGGAGACTCAAGTGATACAGTCAGTCATCGGCAAGGGTATAGAGCGGGAGGAGTTGAGAGATGAGATCCTGGTGCAGTGTGTGAGACAGGTACGTTGTTATTGCTGAAATTCGAAACCTTTTACTTGTACCTTGTATCTATTACGAGTAGTACCTTGTTACTTAGGTAGATAGGTCATGTAAGTAAAGTTTTTGGAGAATTGCTTTGTTTTTTTAAATAAATGGGTGCATTTAATTCTCAGTCGATCATTTGCATATAAGAACGGGCTTCTTAACGTACTCAGTATAAACAGAGTCTGTTGATAACTGGGCTAATTTGGCTCCATGAACAGTGTTCATCAGTTCTTGTAATTAGCAAACAATACTACGTAGGACACGTAATCTTTAAGGTTTCGAGTTGCAATAGCCCTGTTAAAGACCCAATATATCATGTGCTTATGTCAAAATCAGTGCATTTAAATTGGAAGCAAATCAATTTGAATTTTATATCACCACGAAATGTTGCGTCCCCTTTTTTTTTCACCGTGTTAAAATCATCAAATGAGTCTTTTACGCCCAGGGTGACACGGAAGGCATTGTCAGACTCCACTAAAATCCACGCTGTCCCTTTATGGTCCAGGGTGACAGGGTGATTACAGTTCCACAATGCAAAATATTGTCCCCTAAATGAAGCACTCACATTGAGAACCACATTACAATAATGTTCTGTTACACAGATAACGGAGTGTCCAGTAGAAGAGTGGGCCGAGCGCGTGTGGCTGGTGCTGTGCCTGTGCGCCGTGGCGTGGCAGCCCAGCCGCGGCCTGCAGCGGTACTACAGCGCGTGGCTGCGGGCGCGCGCGCGCCTGCTGGGGTCGCCGACCTCGGCCGCGTCCCCCGCCTCCCCCGCCTCCCCCGCCGCGCGCGAGGCGCACTGTGCGCAGTGGTGCCTGGACAACTGCCGCGGAGCTGCGCCCAGGCAGCTGCCGCCTAGCACTGTGGAGATTGCTGTGAGTAAACTAGATGGTTCAAAAAAACTTGCCTTCTGTAAAAAATGTTAAGTTGTAATTTTTGAATTCTAGTTGATTTTGAGTAGTTGAGGGTTGAGGCCATCACAGTACTTCATTACGTATTTCCCGAAATCGTTATCGTTAATTTAGAGTAAGACTCTAAATTAACGATAAAATTTGAAAAGAGTTGTTTTTTTTAGTTTAGTTATTATAGTCTAGAAAAATTATTTAAAACTAGCTTCCGCCCGCGACTCCGTCCGCGCGGATGTCGGTCTTCGCGTGGATGGTTTATTTCCCCATTTTGAGTAACTCTGACAATGACATCTTATAAATATTACGGCGCTGAATCCACATGCGGGTAATGCAACGTGTGTTCGCGGTTCTACAGAACAACGTCTATGAATAAAACTGAAAAATAAGATTTTTTTCTACGTATTTTTCCAGGATAAAAGTATCCTATGTTATGCCCAGGATAATAAGGAATAATTATACCAAGTTTCATCGAAATCGAACCGTTAGTTTTCACGTGATGTCTGCACAAACAGACAGACAGACAGACAAAAATTTTTTTAATCTTATATTTGGGTTTGGTATCGATCCAGCAACACCCCCCGCTATTTATTTTTTCAATATTTTCAATGTACAGAATTGACCCTTCTACAGATTTATTATATGTATAGATATTGAACTTTAGAGTTTAGAGGGTAACAACCAATCTAGTGTTTGGACGAACAAGGAGCGCATTCTGGACTTAGCACTAGCTCGGGCTGCGACTCATTTCGACACCATATCCACCAACCAATTTGTTGGCACAGTTGATGCAACGGCTCAGCAATTGGTTGCTGCACTGCTTGACGCAAGTCGAATTCCCGCACGAAACACATATTTTTATTTTAAGAAAAATAAAACTTCTTTGTGTATGTCGCTGCCGTATTATTAAGTAATGTAACACATTGTGTTAATGAAACACTTCCCCGCAGGCCATGCGTCGTCTGGGCACGATAGTGTGTCGCTTCTTCTTCCTGGACGGGCGCACGAAGGCCATCGATGTGCACCCGGCGGACACGGCGGCGGCTGCAGCCGCGCGGCTGGCCGACAAGCTGGGGCTGGCGCCGCCCGCGCGCGCCGGCTGGGCCGTGTACCAGCAGCGGGCCGGCCGGGAGGAGCACGTGCGGGCCACGCACTACCTGTACGACGTCATCGCGGCCTGGGAGATGTGAGTGGCCTGAGAGATCCACAGAGCGGCTCTAAAAATACTTTATCTATGCTAATATTATAAAGCTGAAGAGTTTGTTTGGCTGAACGCGCTGAGATTACTCAGGAAATACTTGTTCGAATTGAAAAAATATTTTTGTGTTGGATAATCTATTTATTGAGGAAGGTTATATGCTATGTAACATCACGGTACGACCAATAGGAGCCGAGCAGCGGTGGCGAAACCACGGGGATTAGCTATCAAATAAAATATGGAGTTCTTTGCTAAAGTTCCTAAATGATAGATGAAACTATAGGTGTACGCACACTGTGGTTCTGACCCACGAACCTAATCAACTAGACCGAGTGACAAACCAGAGGCAAACGTAGTGTGTGAGACAGAGATAACGCTCTACAAAGACAAACTAAGCCGATTATCTGTTTCCAAAAGTCGATGTGCAGTATTTATCGACAGTATTACTAGTATATCTGTTTGGCTAATATACTTATTGCAATTGTACCAACTTGTTGTGAAGAATATCAATGCCCTCACCTATTGCTTAACGAGAGCAGTGATGACCAAGTGATATTGGCCCTGACTTACAAGTTGTAGGTTGTCGGTTCGTACACAGCCATTTCCTTTACTTTGTGTAATTTATTTCATCACCATTGCTCTCAAAACGATGAAGAAAAACATCGTGAGGAAACCGGCATACCGTCCTAGAACCAAAAATTCGAAGATATGTGACATCTACCAAACCGCTGATCCCGCTCCCTCTCACAGAGAGAAGGTCTGTGTCCCAGCAGTGAGGTCATTTATAGGCTGATGATGATTACCTAACAATATTGTCACATACTTAATATTTTGTCCTCCAATTATAACCTCATTATTTCTTCCCGTCACTCAGGCAACAAGGTCCAGGCGGTGGTTCCGCAGACAATCGCTTCGTGTTCAAGCGCCGTCTGTTCCGCGGAGGTCGGGAGCTACCACACGACCCCGTCGAAGTCGCGCTGTTGTACGCACAGGCCGTGCACAGCGTCGTCAAGGTAAGATGACAAGACATACAGTACGCCATGACTTCGGAGTTAAGTGGGCGGGGCTTATGTCACGAACTGAGGCGTCGGGAGTACTCGGAAAAGAAGCCACGCCCATGTGTGCCATGTTGCCAGTTTTAAGTGAGTCATAAGCTAAAGTAGAAACTGCCAATCCTGGAAACTGTTACTGGCTTATTGTGATTTCTGTATTTTATTTATAGCGTACTTGAAGTATTTACTGCGTTTATTGTATGGAAAATACAAGGAACTATTGTTTTCATTAAATTAAAGTCAAGGTTCTAGTTTAAGTCACAAAAACGTGAAAAGTCATGCCTAAATTTAAACCGTCTTATTACAAACAGTTAAACATCTATTAAACATTTGTCTAAAAAAACTGTCAATAGCAAATCACACTTTTTTGTAGACAAGGTTTCAACAAATGTTTAAGTTTTTACGGATTTTTTTTTTGTTGGATTACGCTGCTAGTCTTTGAACGCTAGTAACATAATTTCTAGCAAAGTGAACTGTTTGAAATAGATGCTATTATATATCGTTGTATGCGCCAGATGGACGAGTTCCCAGTATCAGAGAAGGTGGCGCTGCAGCTAGCGGGGCTGCAGGCGCAGGTGTCGCTGGGGGAGCCCCCGCCCTCACCGCCGCCGCCCCACACGCGCGCCTACTACGCGCAGCCCGAGCAGTTCCTGCCGCAGCGGATAGCGAGGGCCAGGCCGGCGCAGCAGTGGGTAAGCAGGAAGAAGGAAACGTGACTCCGGCGCAGTAGCTGCAAATATTACAACTTCGAGAGCCAAAATTCTGAGCGATCCAAGAGTTTTTAAAGTTAACTTTAAGTTTTTTGTTATAATAAGATTTTTGCGTGAAATGAATTACGTTACTGACGGCAACTTTCAAGCATAAGCTGATTTTACAAACCTAATATCATTCTAAATTAAAAATTCTATTTCCACCAGGCAAACATCCTTGCGCAAGCGCATCGCCAGTACGGTGCGGGCCGGGCGGAGCTAACTGCGAAGGCGTTGTACCTGTCTTGTGTGATGCAATATCCTCTGTATGGAGTGACGCTATTCCCCGTCACCTACAAAGGCTACTGGGCACATGGTAAGTGACAAAAAAGTATGTTTTTGTCTCGTTTGAGAGAGAGAGATATACAGAGTGCATGGAACTAATTTTTATATTAAAGGATTTAATAGTTAGTTGAAAAAGGTGAACGCATTATTAGAAGTACGTAAGTCGAACCATTCGATATTCTCTGTATGGATTTTTATATTACAACATACATTTCATCATCGCCTGGTTCATGACGATCAGCTGATATGCCGAAACGATGCTGATCACGTACACTTATACACTTTGTTCATCGTGTAGTGAACAAGTATTCGACACCATTTTCCTCTCAGGTCCCAATGTTCTCCTCGGCGTTGGCTCTGAAGGCGTCGTCCTCGTCCGTCCTACGGACAAAGTGGTCCTCGCGGAGTACCCATACAGCAACATCGCAGCCCTGCTCATGGACCCCGTGGACAACGGACTCACCATCAGCCTCACCCACCACGGACAGCACGACGGACACCGGTATGTTGTTAATGATCAGGACGAAGACATGACACAGCATGGGACGGATGAGGGACATCGGTATGTTAGACTTTTGATAAAACAGCTTGAACGTTAATGACGCCTGCTGCTGACGAGACACTAACCTTAAAATAAAAGGAGATCTAAAATGGCCACTTTAACAGCGTTTCTAATATCAGTATTGCTAAAATCCGTCTTTATCAATTATCTAATGCATTGCTTGAGCAATAGAATAGAATATTCCATGTCACGATTTTTATCGTAATAAATGTTATACCTACAAAATTCGTAACGTAATTTTATATTGCTCTAGCAATAGAACAGATAATTATTAGATAATTTTTAATTTTAGCAACACTGATATTAGCAACTTTGATAAAGTGATAGTTTTAGACCCGCAGGACAAATAGCTTACAATGTCGACTTGGGAGACTGCTTCTCCCTCGGTTGCAAATGTTGCCATACGCCAGCTGATACTGTTTTGGTAACAACATTTGTTGCCAGCGGAAGAAAATGCTACAGCTCAAATTCTGCTCTGCAGCCAACGCTCCATGTGCCTTTATGTATAGTTGTCGCATTTCACGAGCCCGAGTATTTATTATTTGAAATTTAAGACACTCATGTTTAAATCCCTTTTTGAAAGTTCGTGATTTGCACCGATTATACCTAGCTATTAGTCTGCGTTATTTTATTGACATTCCTTATTATACCAGTACTGATATCTAAATTGAATCCTATAGGTGTATCGTCCTGGAGTCCCCTCAAAAGAACGAGGCCGCGTGGTTGATGGCGGCCTACAGTCCAGTCCTGGCTAACGGCCTGGCTGACGAGCCTCCCAGACGCGCGGCCCCTACCTCCGAGCGGTCCCGCTTGGCTGCTGCACTCAAGAGTGCCAGACGAGCCCTCGTGGATTCTGGCATGCTCAGGAGACCTACTGAAGCTTCTGCTGGGAACTTTTTGAGGAATACACTAAGGAGGTTAGTACTTGAAGATTTAATAGTGTAGTCAAAGTTCAATTCATTCTACATTGCCAACAAACTGATTAGGATTTAATCGAACATATTCTCCACCTGACGTCTCGCAAATATGGTTTAACGTAATTATGTCTCTTCAAGGTGATGAATTATGTCACTTCAACATCATATATTATCGCGCTTCAACGTCATCAATTATGTCTCATAACGTCATGAACGATGTCAACGGAATGTTAAGTTAGCATATACAGTACAGCGAGAACAAAACACTCAAATGATTGAGTTTATTACTCATTATATTCGTTAATTAACTTTGTAATTCCACAGATTGAGCAAGCACAGACTAGAGAAGATGCGGCTAGACATGGCGGCGGAGAGTCAGGGCGAGAGCTACAAGAGCTTCCCGGCAGGATACTGGAGCTGGTCGCGAAGTCTGCCGCACTCACTCACCAAGCTCAACGAGGCTGAGGAAGTGGCCGCTATGCAGATATTCAAGGTGAACATATCTTCTTAGCATGACGTTAGCAATGTAAACTGAACCTTCTGTAATGTCCAGCAGGATGAAGCAGAGAGAACTTGAGTATGTTTTGTTGTTAGTCCTCCTTAAACTCTCCAAATGATCAATCATAGTATTTTATTTCTTCTTAAGAGGGTCTAGGACTAACAGTTTGAATGCCTCCATGAAATTAACTACTGTCGAATGCAAAATTGCACTTATGTATGATGTACATTTGTGGACTGTAGCCCGATATAAATTTGCCGCCTTTGAATCAAATCAAATCAATTCATTTATTTCAAGTAGGCCAATTACAGGCACTTTTGAATTGTCAAAAGACATAAAATAAAACTAGTATTAAAAATAGTTATGGATGGTGCTACAGTCCCAGTCACAAGACATAAAAACTGTGAAAGTACCGTAGATGCTCATTCCAAAGCGTAGATCTCTATGGAGAAGAATGAGCAAGAAACTCCATGGACACTCTTTTCCAATCGCCAAAATTTTTACAAAACCTTTGTTACATCATTCATCTTCAGATGGTACATTATGTGAGAACGATGTGGCCAGTTAATGGTGTCCATAGTAAATATAAAAGAGACAATTCAAAAATAAAGTTATTTATAATTACAAATTAAAATTGACCATGGCAGCTAGAGACTGACAGCGCCCGTTCACGAACATGACACATACATCAAAAGTGTCTAGGGATCAAGCATTTTTATGCGGATTTCTTGAGATTGAGATGTGGCTTTGTAATAAATTTATGATTTTATAAATTTATATGGATCCTTTTTGGTGCATTTCATAATTTGAATCAGGAACTGTGAATCAAATTCGAGTAAAAGATGAAAATCAGCTGTCAATATTTTCCCTATAAAAACATACAACGCATTGAAGACATTATTAGTGCTACTGTTTCCCTACTACTGATTAAAACCAACGTTATTATGGAGCGGCGACGTCATTTAAGCAGGGAAGAAATGCTCAGAGCCGTGGGAATGATAGAAGCTGGTTCCCGGCAACGTACTGTGGCTTTAGCTCTGAATACAAGTCAGAGTATTATCAGTCGACTTTGGACACGTTACCGAAGCACTGGTACCGTGGCTGAGCGCCATGGAGGACGGTATCGCTGCACCACACGGAGACAAGACCGATACATTCAAATCTTAACTCGAAGAGCTCCAACAATAACCGCCATGATGTTAGCCGTGAGGCTTCATTACTCTTCAGGGAACTTAATTAGCGACCAAACAGTCAGAAACCGCTTGCATGAAGTGAACCTTCATTCCCGAAGACCGCTACGGGTACCACCTATAGCAATGCACAATCGTAGGATTCGATATCAATGGGCTCTTGAACACAGAAATTGGGCAGAAGAACAATGGCGTTTCGTGTGCTTTTCTGATGAGTCTCGTTTTGGTATGAGACCGGATACAAGACGTATACGACACTGGAGAAGCCCTGGACGCCAACAGCGATTAAAATCCTGCCAGGAAGTCCATCCTTATAGTGGTGGATCCATCATGATATTTGGATCGGCGGAAGAACTGAGTTGATTTGGATCAGAGGCAACCTCAACGCCCAAATTTATGCTGAGACGATTGTGTCAGACGTCATCGTTCCTCTACAAGTGCAAATCGGTCCCTTATTTCAGTTAATGCATGATAATGCACGACCGCACACCGCAAGAGTTGTAAGACAGACTCTCGCCGCAGCTAACATCAATGTCCTGCCCTGGCCTGCTCAGTCGCCAGACTTGAATCCGATTGAGCATGCATGGGATATGCTACAGAGAAGAGCTCTGCCGAATATGGTGGGTATCCAGTCGCAAGAAGACCTTTTTTTGTTGTTGCAACGAACATGGGCGGCCATTCCACAGAGTGATTTGGATGAACTCATTTTGAGTATGCCAAACCGATGTTCTTGTGTTGTTAGTGTTCGCGGTAGAAACACGGATTATTAATTGTTTAAGTTACCCAATAAAATTTTAAAGAAAACTGTTATTTCAGTCTTTTTTTCGAACTTTTGTGTTAGTGGTTCAAATGTCAAAAATCCCTTTATTAGGAAAATGGCAAATTTCTTTATTAATGCAAAGGTGACTTGGTTTATCGTTACTGTGACAAACGAAAACACTTTATTTGATGAATCCTTAAAAAAATTTTTAATTAATATCAATCAGGAGAAAAGTTATTGCAAAAATATATGTTGATCCCTAGACACTTTTGATGTGTGTATATCAGCACCATTCAGCTCAACCATTTTGGAGGGAACTAAATGATCCGACACACGCGCCACCATCAGCGAGACATTTGAGTGAGCATGACATACTCTCAACCGCCAGAGTCATTCAAGTCAATAAAAGACGTAGGTATCTGGTCAATGATAGCTCTTAAGTACATAGTACTCACACAATGCTGGCTATGAAGCTATATAATAATAAACAGATTAACTCTATACAATGCAATGTCTTCATCCGCTTCAAAATATAAATAAAAGGATAACCTACAAACGAAACTAAAGTAGGACAATAATGTCCGTTAATCCATATAAATAAAACAAATACAAACATATAAAAATAAAACTAAATGACTTAATAAAGTCAAAAAATAAATAAATAAACAATTATATGAATTCATATAACTAGTCCGGAAGATAAAACTAATAAAACGAATCTATACAATGCAAAAATAGTTTAAGCTCCTACAATAATTTCAGATGCTAAAGATCCAGTTTCCCCTGTGTTTGTGGAGCAGGACCAGCACTAAGCCAAGCATTCTTATCAGCAATATAATCCCCCAACTTATAATATGCCTGCCTACATAGTGTGCGTTTAATGCAAGTTTTAAATTTCGTCTCACTCAGTTGGAGTATGTGAGGGGGTATTTTATTGTAACATTTTAAACAGTACCCCATGAAGGATGAGTCTACTTTGGCTAACCTGAAACCTGTTGGAACTAATTCATCCCTTCTTCTAGTACTATAACTGTGCCTTTCACCTCTTTTACTAAATAGGTGCAGATTCTTTCTAGCGTACATGATGTTTTTGTAGATGTATTGACAAGGTACAGTCATGATGTTAATTTCCTTAAACCGTTCCCTTAAAGAATCGCGCCTGCGTAGATTGTATATGGCTCTGATAGCTCTTTTCTGCAGAATGAATATTGATTCGATGTCTGCAGCACGTCCCCATAACAAAATACCGTAAGACATAATACTATGAAAGTAACTGAAATAGACTAGTCTCGCGGTATCTATATCAGTATATTGACGGATTTTTCTAACAGCAAAAGCTGCTGAACTCAGGCGTCCTGCAAGAGATGTTAAATGAGGACCCCATTGTAGCCCCAATCCCAGCCCCAACCCCATTGAATCGCTTTACTTTCGGCGTTCTGCTCCAGAAAGATCTTCAACTCTCAATATCTCCTACACAGGACATAATGAGTCACGCCGGGCTAACAGCGACTAATGAAGGCAGCACGACAAACCTGGCTAACAACAACAACGTGCAGCACGAGGTCGACAGCGACGACCGTGTGGCGCTGGCTCAGGCGCTGCTGCAGCGCTGTCTGCAGAAGGACACGCTGCTGTGTGAGCTGTACATGCAGCTCATCAAGCAGGTGAGCTTCCAAAATTCAATCCAAAGTGGAATCCAGACGACGTTAATTTTAAAATGCCTTTCATAAATTCTCTCAAGATTAAGATCCTCCCATTAAGATACGCTTTGGCGATCTAGTATCTTACGAGACCCGGAGATTAATCGGAGTGTCGTACATATATTTGTATATGTGCTCGCACACTACGCTATCGATATCGTACGCGTTGGCGACTAGTCGCGTGTGACGGACTAGACCGTGTGTCGCGTCTTCTCTACGCATCTCGAATTTCTCGCTCGACATGTGTGCCGGTCTAAAACGGCCATTTAAAGCAATATTCCTAATAATTCACTTGTGCATTACTAGCAACGTCATTGGCTATTTACTTTAATTATTAATTCACGAAGTGAATAATTGCTAAATGGACGTTTAGACCCGCTGTTCATTATAAAAGCACAAAACAGAAGATGCGTGTTATTTTTCAGTATTAGCGTAATTGCGAGTTGCCATAAAGTATTCAGCTAGTATACGCATTGAGTATTGTATCCTACGTGTTTCGTAACGTAAGAAGGGCCTAACCCGTGTTCGTATCCCCCAGACCACTGACCACCCCGAGCCGTCGTCCCGCGTGTCGTCCCGGCACTGGGCGCTGCTGTGCGCGGCCGTGGGCGCCGCGCTGCCGCCCGCCAAGCCGCTGCGGCGCCTGCTGCTGGCACACCTGCGGTACCGCGGGACGGCGCTGCACGCGGGGGAGGAGGGGAAGTTCGCACGACGGGCCGAACAGGTTGGTAGCGATGCTATCTTAGGTACTATATTGTATCGTGGATGATCGTGGTACCTCACGATGTTGGAGTCCGCAAAGCAAGAAGACACAAGTATGAATTTTAAATGTATTTTTTACTTCCAAAAGAAAGAAAATAATTATGTGAATGTATTTAAATTAAAACCAAGCCCAGAACAAAGCATATTCTTCAAGCAGCTCAGCTGGCCTTATTCTCACCGCTTATGGGCCTACCACACGCACAAAGTTTTACCACAGTTTTGCCTGCGCAAGCTTTTTGCATGAAAAACAATACACGGTCGGCAACACTGAACGTCCAACCACACACACAGGCAAGTACGGCCGGGCTTGCGCAGGCAAAACTGTGGTTTGCGTGTGGTAGTAGGCCCATTACAGGCTGACAAAATGACAGCTAAGAGTCGTAGTAGGAACAAATGCAAAAGTCAACCATGAAATTGCTTTTAATCAAATTGCAACCTAAAATCAAATTCTTACTTTCAACGTAACTTAAAAAAATCTAGGGAGGTGCTACCTAGCAACAACCACCTTAAATCTACCCGCCAGGGTGAAACTTATAGCCTAACCACCGCTTTGCTTGACCGTAATAATTGCTCAACAGATAGCCCATTGGCCTCCATATCATCCTTTACATCAACCAGCTTACAATGCTGTGCACAGTGCCCACCACCCCTTCTGTAAATATTATCACTTCAACGTCTGACGGACGCGTCCGTACGACGGTAAGACCAACTCCAACATTTTATAAATAAAAAATAACACTATTTTTCCAAATTAGATTAATGCGACAACATGGCGTTAGTTTTGTTTGTAATTAAAAGACTGTTGCTTTTACTAACACGCATTTTAAGAGCTTCCAATGGAACAGCCTCTGCAGTTAACTCGATAGGTGTTGTATTAAAGTGGCACTATGAGATGTGGAATATTTTTACAGCTTATTTATCAATGCCTTTAACCTGGATTAAAAATAGTTGTTGCACAATAAAATTAGAATCGTTGAAAGCCCCCAACACTAAAAAAGAATCAGAATTATTTGTCAAATAGTTGCTTCTTCAGCATATCTTTTTCATCGTCACCAGGTCGCTCTAAGCATAGCACAAGTGCCCCGGCGCCTCGCAGCCCCCTCCAAGGAGGAGGTGCTGTGTGCGGCGGCGCGGCGACCCATGCATGTGCGGGTGTTGCTGCTAGACGGCAAGCAACACGGCTTGGTGTTCGGACCTGCCGCCACGGCTGACCATCTCGTTGCCATGCTGAGGGAGAAGATCGGACTTAGCGATGCTGCTACAGGTCAGTACATTAAGCAGGACTTAATAAAAAAAAAAAAACAAAGAATCTTCAATAATTCTACTTCCTTTGATTAGCAAATGCATCTCCTGCAATTTGATAAATCAGCATTTTCAGTTCAAATGTTGCCTACCCCTAGCTGCTAGCTGTATGGCCGGTTCCTATTGCCCAACTGTTTTTTTTATTCTGTCGCTGTTGTTCGACAAAAACCATTCGTTTTTGACGAATTGCTAAACAACAGTTGATACTGACTGAATACGAGTCTTGCACCATCCAACTCATTTGGCTGTACCTCTGCTTCCACTGGAATTTTTTAAATTTGTTCGTTGCGTTTACACAGGTTACGCGTTATACGAGGTGTGCGCGAACTCGACGCCAGCGGGCGCGGGAGAGCGAGCGTTGGCGGGCAGCGAGCGGGTCGGAGATGTACTCGCGAGGTGGGAGAAGGCTGGGGCTACGGCTGCAGCTTGCAGGTGAAGTATTCTTCGTTTATTTGGATTGGATACCAGTCCTTTTGCCTTTTCAAATCTGGTTGAACTTTCTTGGATTGCAGGTTTGGGGTATCCATTTCGGTTCACATGTTGTAATTAAACATGTGAACTGAAATGGATAAGTCTTTGTCAGTTTTAACAAAAATTACGTTTTTTTATTAGGTTGGTGTTCAAGAAGCGACTGTTCTTAGGCGAGCGTCCTCTACAGACGACATGTGCCGCTGAGATGGAGCTGTTGTACTACCAAGTTCTACACTCCGTGCGACACGACCGACTGCCCATAGAGACCGACGAGGCTGTGAGTACTTGCGTTATTTTGGGGTTCAAATGATCAGTAGAAATGATAATTGAATAACAAGAACTGCCTTTACTTTGCTTTTTTTATCGTGGTAAAATCATCAAATGAGTCCCCTCCCACCCAGGGCAGAGCGGGAGGGACTGTCAGACTCGTACTGACTAAAATCCACGGTGTCCTTCAATAGCCCTTTACGTTCCGGGGTCACGGTAATTCGTACAGTCCCGCGACCCCGGCAGGCTTTGGCCCTCTAGAGGGGAGGGGCGGCGTCACGCCTTTACTTTGCTAGGTCCTTTACCTATTTGTAATAGTGGCTTTAATACTTGACTATTTATGCACTCTGTGTAGGTGATGCTGGCGGCGCTGCACGCGCAGGTGGTGAAGGGCGAGTGCGCGGGCGGCGGCGAGGAGTGCGCGGCGGCCGCCAGCGCGGTGCTGCCGGCGCGGCTGGCCCAGCCCGCGCTGCCCGCGCCCGCCGTGCGCCTGCACCACCTGGCGCTGCGCGGCACGCCGCCCGCCGCCGCCATGCAGCGGGCGCTGACGCTCGCGTCCTCCTGGCCCCTCACTAGAGCTACCATCTTCGATGTCATGGTGAGCGTACTATAGGGTTCTTACTTAGACCTGCAGTTTCATTCGCATAGAGATAAATCCCACAAGAAACGTATTTTATACTACACCTGCATAGAAAGTACCTTGATACTTTATCAAATTTACGGTAGAAAGTACGTCATTGCATATCGAACAAATATGCGGGGAGAAAACACATCTGAGCGGGAGAGAAAAGTGTATGAAAATCCATTTCTTACGTGGTTTTTTTTTTATTTTGGCTAAGACTATGCGCCGGTAACCTAAATATCAAAAGCCTCTCAGTTTTTACAGTGAGTTTTTATCTCCAAGTTCGCAAAATGACACTGGCCACTAGCTGTGTGTTGGATGGTGTCGGGCTGGCAGTGCGACCCTGCGGCGGCCGGCTATACAATTTAAAAAAAGAACATATGAAAATTGCAGACGCCATTGGCGCCATTTTCAATTTGTGTGTTGTTTGAGGATTCAGTTTTCGTAGAAAGAAAAATAAAAATGATAAGTAGTGATAGTGGTGATGAAAAAAATTTTTCCCCGTAGGTGTAGTATAAAGCACTATGTATCACTCGAGAGAAAGTGCGATTCCCGATCTCGGGTATTTTAAAGCCCTCCCCTACGGGTCGGGCTTCAAACGACACCCTCGACGGTAATCGGTCACTTTCTCCTCTTGGTGAACAATGTACTATTATCGTAAAAAAAATGTACAAATTGTATTTATTGTAAAGTTATTTCACAATATTATGTCCTTTTCGTCACAGCAATCCTTCACGTCGAACTGGCCCCGAGCGCTGTGGCTGGCGGTGGACGCGCGCGGCCTGACGCTGCTGCGGCGCGGCACCCGCGCGGCGCTGGTGTCGCACGACCACGACCAGCTGCTGGCCGTGTCGCCCGCGCCGCGCGCGCTGCTGCTGGTCACCAGGGCAGACCGCAAGCACGCCAAGCTAGTGCTCTCTACTGATCAGGTATGTAAACTCCTCCAATTAAATAATTCTTGATCATAGAAAGGGTTAGTTTTCAAGTGATAAATAAAATGTTGTCGTGTCCGTACCAGGCGTACCAGATCGCGACTCTGATCAAGGACTACATCGAGGCGGTGCGCGGGCCGGTGTCCCCGGCGGTGGGCGCGGCGCCGCCGGCGTCGTGACACCCGGCCGCCTAGTGCCAGTGCTTCCACGTCAGGCGCTGAGCGACGCGACGTCAGCTCAGCCAAGGACTAATGCAGGAACGTTCGACTAGCGATCGACACTACGCAGATCACGTGATTTAAAAAACAATAATTAAAAACAAGTAGAAACTTTCTCGAATTGAAAAATACGATTCAATCAATTCAGCGGTCAGTACTTAAAATTTTGTACATTAATTCAAGTTCGAGACGTTTAAAGGACAATGAACATTTCGGTACAACCCTTCAATAGCAATAATATCATTATCATTGGATAGATAATTTTTAATAGAACAATATTTATTATGACTACGGCACTTTTGAATTCGTTATCCGTTCGGAGTTATAGGCAAAGATAGTTATTGTACATGTTCGCGTTATTTTAGGGTAAAACGGTAATCTATTTAGACAGTCGCGCGACCCCGGCAAGCACTAAATATTAGAACTGTTACTTTGTACCTTCATGTTTTAATAATAATAGCGTCTAAAAATAACAGATTGAAGGATCCATAACTCCTACCGACAACGAAAAAAAAAACTCGCTGTAGTAAAAGTAGTTCCAATAGAAAAGACCTTTTCCAATATATATTTTTTGTTATTGTAGGATTTTACCAGATTATATACAATCATGGTCATTCTCCTTTTCTTTTGATTCAAGTCTTCCACTTAGTTTATTGAGTTAAATAGAAATTAAATAAAAAAATCACGTGATTGTTGTAGTTGAAGCTAGTTATCTAATTGATGTTAAATCCACTCCAAGGATACGTTAAACAGATATCTATTAGAGATAATAATATTGTGTCTTTGGAGTAGATACGATCGCGGGTCGAACAGGAGAGGGAATGCCAGACATAGAAGAAGTGAATGTTGACAGTGACAAGTAAATGGACCTGAATGCGGAAGGCATTAGCTCAATTGTCCCAAGCGCGGTTACTACGCGGACCGCGCACTCTTATACAATTTTAATTTTAATTACATTTAGTTAAATATATTGTGAACGATAAGCATTTACTTCACAGCAACAGATCTGATCAAGTGGTGTTCGGTTTTGAGTGACAGAATGGACGATTTAAGTTGCCAGAAAGACGGGGAAGCAAAATTAAATTAATCCACATACCTTCATAGTCAGTAATGAAACAATTTTAACCCACTATCGTGTAATAGTTGTTATATTCCGATCTATTAAAATCCTCAAAATAAAATTATGCCAGTATTATTACTGTTAAAGTGTTAGAATAAATGTTGCAGTTAGATGTATTGACGGTTGATGTTAAGATTTATCTGGTAGATAGTAATCAATCTTATTCCCCTGTAGTCTTTGGTAATGTAAGATCTTGTTGTATTGACATTTTTGAACTATAAGTGTTTGATGTGAACCCTGAACTATATAAAATGTCGATGCACGCGGCTAAGCCAACCCACTGTAAATCATTGTATTACCAAACTCGAATTTAGCATGAATTCTTTGTTGTAGAAAATACTATATGTATTTGTGACTACATGAATGGTACAGTTGACTGCAAGAGTAAAAATACATCAAGTGTGTTGTGATGGGAGTTACTTTATTATTGTGTGCGTAGTTCATACTGGACACTGGTGATAGGTGCCTATCGGACAGAAAACATGTATAGTGAAGTGTGTCTAAGCTCATGTGACTTAAGTAGGTAAGTATTCTTACTCCTCTTGACTGTACCCCACTATTATCTCTGCTAATGTTTCATATTCCTACCGTGTATGCTATTTAAGTGTATTCACTCCAAATATTGTCCCAGTAGATATCAATTATATTATGTAAAGTACCTTATTTAGAGTCTGCCTGTAATGCATACAATCCTGAACCCTTGTTTTGTGCCTTGTATAAAGCTGACGTAATGATGCTGATATGTAGCCTGTGAATCTCTATAAATTGTATTTATCAATTAAAATAATGAGTTATACTGTGTTATTGGCTATCAGCATTCATTATTAGGCGTATTAAATTCAGTGAGCGATTTGTGCAAATTTATTGTGACTGCAAAATAATTACCAATTGTTTCAAAGTATAACTTCTATCATGCATATTACACTATATTGCACAATGTTATGTCTCAATATTTTATTATAATAAAAAATATATTTGGTATAGTAGAGCTAATTGGAATGTAAGTAATTTGTTAGTAACACTAGGTTATGAGCTGCGTATTCTGTTCCTTTGGAGAAAGGTTTCGATTGTCCGGCGCTACTACATTCGAATATAAATTAGGAGGATGTCGATGAACTGTTACGTTAGTTTGTCAACACCCTTTCAGTTACATTGTATCCATTCTTGTACTGATAAGTAGGATCGGATCGTGTGAGTTAAAATTTAAAGGAGCAGAATCGTAGCGAATAAATTTCGATTGAGAAAAGATATCCCTTTGTTATAAATGGACATGTTTTGTCGCATAATATTGATATGTCTATACCTCGTTCTTATGTAATTATAAAGGACACGCGCTATTTTGGACTACTTTGGTGCTTAAGGTGAGTATACACTAGCGCACTTTATCGAGCATTTTGATGTAATGTAACATTCCCGCGAATGCACTCAAGACACTGTTTGTTGAAAGCAATGCTCACGGCAAGTTAGCTTTTACCTGTAACAACATTCCATTATATTTCGCGTTTAATCTCCGCATCCAACGTTTTGCGAGCACTCGTTGAAATGTTACACATTAGTGGAGCGCCTTGAGGCTTTTAACCAGAAATAGTTACAATGAATGAAATGATGTAGATGTTTTTTTTTAATTTAAATTGTAAAGTTTACCAATTTTTCATAGTAGACTTTCAATTCTATAATTTTGTTTTAAATTAACTGTAACTTCCAGGCGGTCCACTACATCTCTTAGCTCGTTGGTTTGCAAAAACATGTTATAACAAAGCGTCGAGAGTCGTGCTCTGTTCGATTCGTGAAAGGGTGACACATTAGAGCGATTCGATGTTTTGTTACAAGTAAATGCTCTAGTCTGTAATCACCTTTAGGGATATCCAAGAGTTGCTTAGCTTGTGTTTCTGATCTCATATTGAGTATTATTTATTTAGATGCCATATTTTGATTTACGAGCAATATTTGATTAGGTTCTATTTATTTTTAATTTTGTATTTTGATAACTTGTATATAATTGGTGAACCAAAGACTTTGATTCGTCCCTTTGGATATTTTATCTTTTATGAATTCCGATTAGACATTTGTAAATAATTATAGACATAGCATACTCATTGACGTGAAATTCTCGTAATATCATAGAGGCTGAAATTATATGAAATTATTGGAATATTTGGCATTCGGTATGTTTTCGGCTTATTATTAGTCTTTATTTAATGTAATAAAAACTAACACAACACAATTAATCGATTGCAATGCTCGAGATTGATATCTGATTGCCGGTTCCCTAAACTATCAAATAAATATTGCAATATTTATCCGCAACAGGGGTCGAAACAGGTTCAGTGTTCAAAAATACTGATTTTACTGACCAGAAATCTAAAAAAACTGACTTTTACTGACCATCTGAACTAACTTAAAATAAAAGTTTCATGTGGAATTGAAAAAAAATATATTATTGGCCTCCACCATCCCCATAGCCAACCATCACCACCTTTTTATTACTTATTAAAAAGTTTACAAATAGTTATCAGTTTTAATATTTGTTAATAAGCAAATGACATACATCCAATCATGCAAATAATATTAAAAGTTAGAAACATTAGACATTATGATTTCTTGAAGAAGTTAGTAATCAAAGCATTTTTCTTTTTATCTATAATTTTTTGTACGTTTTCTTCTTCTTTAATTTTCTCCTCGTAGTCTTTTCTTTCTGAAAAAAGCTCTTTTATTGAACTGCAGGATGGCTCTATAGAATAATCAGATGCTACTATCTTCATAGCCCATAAAATCTCAGCTCTGGTAGCCCCATCTTTAACACTATATAGTTGAACGGGTGCTCTACCGGGTGAACCAATCGTCGGGTCTTCAACGGGCCGAACACTTGCTAGATGTAATTGAGATGCAGCCAGCTTCACCTTTGACTGTTCAATATGTTTTTTTGATGATGCATGTTGCTCCAAAGCCTCAAATCCCCAAGCCACAGAAAACGTTTTCATGCACACACAACAAAAAACCTCATTTTCACCATCCCTTTTTCCCCATTCAGATATAAAGTGTCCATTTTTATCTTTTTTATTTAGCCAGTCCTCATTAAATTTACATTTCCCCATATTAGTTAGTTGGTTAGTAGCCACAAACAAATCACACAGCAGTCAAATAAAAAAAAAGGTTAAAAAGCTGAAGCTGTAACAAATATGCAAAGTTAAACTTACAATAATAAAATATGTATTTATTTCGAGAAAAAAAGTAGGATTGGACTTTTTTCCTCGAAATAATGATGCTACAATATTAAGTTGCCACAAGACATCATAATAGAGCATCAGCTGTTAGTTGCCCTCAAACCATCACTGGGCCCGTCTAAGAAAATTAGAAATGACGAGAAATTTGTTTTTTGCTGACACAATCTAAATGTATATTTAAAATGCTAATGTTAGGACGGGAAGACAGGGATTTCTCTATGACCACCAACTCCAATCATCTCCCCTTTGGTCTCCTGGTGAAAGTAAGGAAGTTTGGTCGCGGTTGTGGGTGGCGAAAATGTGAAAAAGTGTTGCAACTGATGAAATGAATGGACTTGAAAGGTGAAACCCGAGCAACGCCGGGTTTGGCTGCTAGTAGGTATACTATAAGATATATATTTCTTAAGCAAAATCTAGAATGAAGAAGGTAGGCGTAAAAAGGAACGACACAGACAGGCAAAATTGTGTCAGTAAATAATTAATAAGGTTCCAAAAAAATATATGGAGCAATATATGAGTTGATCTCAAAAAACTGAAAAAACTGACCATTTTCTCAAAAAACTGACTTTTACTGCTAGTTTCGACCCCTGCGCAAGTATACTTCTACACTTGTGGATAAATATTATAGTGAGATGGGGAGTTTTCTATGGAGACACCGTAAAAACAAAGTCGCAGTTTCAGTTCTGTGTCGACCTCGAGTGTTACTAAAATTGAGCACTAATTTATAGACAATATTTCAATTAATTATAATTATAATTAATTGAAATATTGTCTATAAATTGTTTCTCATAGAAGTAAGTTATTTTAATATAGGATAATGAATGTCAGTAAACATCGACAGTCACTTACCACGTGATTATGTACCAACACTCATACTGCCCAAATAGACTGAAGGTGTCCAAATATTATATCTTTTTTGATGGAGATTGTTTTTGTTACAATGTGTATGGAATTTTACCCTATTATTTGAATGCCAAATAAATGATTACAAAGTGATTTTTCTGTTTTAATTTTTTATTTGTACACTTAATCCATACTCTTAATCACTGTGTCACTAATCCTAGGTAATCGTCCATCAATGTTCCAATAGCGAACTGGAAAAGAAAAAAAAATACAATAAAAACATTCAAACGATTAGTCATTGTCATCCTGCTCTTGTGTGTGCTTCATATCTATACTTTTTATCGTGGTAAAATCATCAAATGAGTCCTCCCACCCAGGGCAGGGCGGGAGGTGCTGTCAGACTTGTACTGACTAAAATCTACGGTGTCCTTCAATAGCCCTTTACGTACCGAGGTCACGGTAATTCGTTAGTCCCGCGACCCCGGCAGGCTTTGGCCCTCTACAGGCCCCGTCACTCCTTGAGGCGCGCGTGGAACACAACGCGCCGTCGACCCGGGCATGGTCCATGGTCGGACAGCGAGCTGCCCATTACTCGCCTTTCGCATGCCCGCGCCTACGGTAGCCGGAGATCGTCTTGCGACGTCCGACGCCGTGGGCGTCTACCACTGCGGCTGGGGTGGAGGGAGGTCGCTGTTCTCTCCCTCACGTGGCCCGCCTCCTCATTCGCGAGCATGACTGCTTCGCAGAAGGAGGCGACCGCGTCCCACTCCGTCTCGCCCCGCAGCATGGTCTCGACCAATGCCGGGCGCGAGAGGTTTCGCCTATCGCCGTCGTGAGGACACGGTGGTGCTCTGCCCAAGCGGGGCAGTCCTGCACCGTATGCTCCACCGTGTCCTCCGGACGATCCTCGCAGTGGTGACACCCAGGCGTTTCTTCCCTCCTTATCAGACAGGTATCTCCCGAAACTTCCGTGTCCGGTGAGGACCTGCGTCATGCGGTAGGTAAGGACGCCGTGACGCCTATCCAGCCACTCCTCAAAGAGGGGTCTTACCGCCGCGATTGCGGCGTGCCCGTGCATATCTATACTTCTATAAAAATATTATAAAGCACTGGTTCAAATGAGGTGAATGTGATGGATAGTCCTATGACATCATTTATCTAGGAAGATTGCGAAATTGGTAGTGATAGTTTGGTGTGATGCACTAAGATTTGGGTATGTTCCATTTATATGTATTATTTCATACAGAGTATGAGCCCCATCAAAGCCGCATTGTCACATTTGACCCGCGACTCTGTTGCTCGACACTAAATCCCTACGTCGCTTGTGAAATCTACAGGGATTTTCGTTATCTTTCGTGTCGAGCGACAGAGTGATAGAACTATGTCCCCTAGTGAAAACATAGACGGATGTTGGCCACGTCAAAGCCACGGGGACATGCCACGTAAGGTTTGCCGCTCACTGGTGACTTTTTTGTTTCCCCATCAAGTGCAATGAAAATAAATGTGGGTGTGCGCTGATTATGGTGTCAAATACTTTCTAGCAGCCAAAAAAAAAGCATCCGGTGCTTTTAACATCCTTTAGTAAAAACGCGGCTTTAGTATTGACTATTGTGTAGATGCGCAATGCTGTAAAATGCGATTAAATTCTGATAAATATAATCCAGGCCTATAGAGTCCGCGCCACCACTTATGACCTCATCATCATCATCATCATCATCATCCACAGCCCGTATTCACCCACTGCTGGGTATAGGCCCATCTTTGCTTGTGCCAAGCTCCACCGTCTCGCGCCAGCCTCATCCAGGACACTCCCTCCAGACGTTATGACCTCATGAAGTTCGAATTAGGTACTACATTTTTATAATGCAATTTAATGTAATGATATAGACAATAGCGCCGCGTCAAAAGGTCATGAGTGATGGCGCGGACTCTAAAACCTTTGTATCACACGCATTTCTTTCAAACGCATTCACATATCTGGTAATTTGCCCACTCATTCCACAATTGTAAAAAAAACTGTTTAATACCAGTGAAAAAAGGTAAAATATAAGCCCATCAAAACAATATTGTACATGTACATATACTCACAATTCCAGTAGCGTCTACCCTGGTACCGACAATCTTCAGCCGAATCACATCCTCTTCCTGTATGACGTTGTCTTCCTGTTTACTCTTGTAACATGGAGGGTTCACATTTGGGCAGAATTCCATATCAGCTGGGATGGACTGGAATATAGATTTTCATTGGAATTCATCATTATAGAATCTTATTGGACAGCTAAAATCTTCCTGAACAAATAGGGACATTTTTTCGTATGGCTATACATATATAAAGCGTGATCGCGTCTTCTTAGATACGGGAATCATACATTTTTAATGACGGGTGGCGCTAGCGCTGCCCACGTACATTAACGCTGCACACGTAGATTTAATGATTTAAAAAGTTTTTGTTTTGACTGGAATCATAATTCAAGTTATGTTGCCATATTACACAACACTTTCAAGAAAAATGTCTCTGGGTTCTGGGCTCCCTTCACTTAGACTTATTTCAACAGTTTTAATACAGTTTATTAAATAATTGTGTATCAAGCACTTACATGATGAGAAATAAAACAACTCAATGGGCCAATTTGTGCAAACATTCCGACCTGAAAAAAAAAAACAGAAATATCCAATATTGTAACAACAATTAAAAATTATATAAGCACAACACACAAGTAACTAATAATTATTTTAAAGGCCTATGTTTAGAAGATGAATTCTGGCTTATATTTATGATAAACATAGATCAAGTGGGAAGATACCTCAGTGAAACAGTAGAAAGATGGATACAGAGCTGTGATGAAGACTATGTTCCACTTTATATCCTGCCCTCCAGACAAAGTAGCCTCTTGCACTGTCACCAATAGTGATGCGGCAGTTGCAAAGTGGGATAACAAAATATATAAACTTTTAAGTAAGCAAAGTGAAGCAGTATAAATAAATAATTGTTTATTTCAAGAATAAACATAGACTGTATATATTGTTCCTTGTAATAAAGCTGTCTTTAGTAGAAACAGTAACAGACGGTTTTTAATTGCTCACCTTATTAACTTGAGTGACAATAGCGTCAAGCACCTCTCCCTTGAACGGCCGGAACACAATAGCCTTGTATTTGACAGGGTACACCACAAAACCCTGTCCCGGCTGGATCAGACCAGCGCCTATACTATCGATTGCAGTCACTGCTATCACGAAACCATACCTGAAGACAGAAAAGTTTGGAAATGAAAAATTTTGCACTATTACAAGATTTAAAATAAAACAGATCGTTGGTGTTGAAGCAATAGACGCTTAGTATATTGTATATAAAGAAATGAATAAATTCCAAAGGCTAATATTAAGTAATTAGAAACATTCAGCTCAGTACATAACCTTTAAAGTACAAATTGAATTTCTGACTTACTTTCCTGTACACGTGCCTTCTACTTCAGTATATAACTTCTGTTTTACGATATCTAATAATTGCGGCCCGAAATACCGTGGGTGTAGAAGAATTTCGTGTTCTAAAGATATCTGAAACATTGTTTACAAAACAAGTTATGCCATAATAGGTGAGTTTAAGGTGCGGTTAGAAGTCTAAGTAATCCACTCACATGATAAAACATTGTGGAGTTTGTATATTGACAACTCCTATGTCTCTTTACTTCATATTACAATAAAATACTATTAAAATTAAATTCATCCGCAATTAAAATGTACGAAAGCGTCTCACAAACACACAAATGTCAAATAAATAATGACACTGACTGAGTGATTTTTTTCAACATTTCTTCTGGCACGACTTCTGGGCTTTTGTGCCATTAACGACAAAAAAATTACGGTTTTTTGCGACGACCAATTAGCCAGTAGACGCTAAGACAGTAACGAAAAGAATCGTTACTATTTCATCTAGTGGGACTCATTTTTATTTCTTGTTAAAATAGTTCTTAAAAACAATTTACAAGAAGTGCAAAGAATCGATTTAAAAGTTACATGTAACTTGACAACACTAGTGATTACTCAAAAATGCCAAATGAATGGCAGACCTATGTGTATCGTAATCAGATTGTTGTAAAAAATGGCAAAAACTTACGATTATTTATTTAAATTGCTTTTGATAGGTGATTCTGGTGTGGGAAAAACATCTATATTATTCAGATTTTCAGAAGATGCGTTCAATATTTCATTTATATCGACAATTGGTAAGTACTTTGATTCAAGTCTTTAAACCAAAGGTTATTGTCAGATATTTTTTACGTATATTGTCATGGAACAGGATTTTTTGTTTCCATGTTCTTTGTGTCTATTTTTTATCGTCACACATATTTGTGGCGGATAGGGCGCGGCACCTTGGTAAATGCAGCCCTTATCGAATTAAATGAATTGAGAGTTCATGACATCATACACACTAATTAATTAGTTGACTCCCGAATAACTGGACTGTTGGTTGCAGGTATCGACTTTAAAATTCGTACGATAGACCTCGACGGAAAGAAAGTTAAATTACAAATATGGTGAGTTCATTTAATTTTTACTTTTTGTGTTCCTTTTTGTAAGTTAAACAGAAGCAGACTTGTTACGAGGCGCGGTCAAGATAAAGCTAGTGGCCAGTTTTGCAATCGTAAATGAGTAATGAGGCTAGCACAATGTACCCACTTCCTTTCTTCAGCCTATCAACACAATGGCTCAAGCTGTTGTTCTTTAACACATTCAGGGAACAAAACAACATTTACATTTGCACTGCAATTCTAATCTCATAGTCATGCTTGACCTCTGTGAATTTATGAGATAATTATATGGTGCTAGTTATCTAAAAGTGATAATTATGTCAATGGGAAAATATTCCCAGCTTATTGTTGAAAACATTATGATTTATTGTGTTCATACCTAATAATTACAACAATTGCCAATTTATTATTTTGTTCCATTCTGTACTATTAATATACAGGATATTCCACTGAACTGTGAATATGCTCATGTTCCAGGGATACCGCAGGTCAGGAAAGATTTCGCACAATCACAACAGCTTATTATCGGGGTTCAATGGGTATAATGCTGGTTTACGATGTTACAAATGAAAAGAGTTTTGAAAATATTAAGAATTGGATCAGGAATATTGAAGAGAATGCCAGCGCCGATGTTGAAAAGATGATTCTTGGAAATAAGTGTGATTTAGAGGCTAAGAGACAGGTAAGAACAAAGTTTTCCTTTCCTATATGTAAAAGAATTGAACCTTTTTTGAGTTAACTGAAGAAAACAGTAACTTGAAAGGGAAACACCTCCTCATTAAATATGAATGTACAAACTACATAGCATCTTCAGGATCAATAAATCTTTGGGTTTCTCATATTAATTTGACAAGAATTTTAACTACAAAAAATGTAGGTAGAGGGCAGATTACCTACTATCCTAATCCCTAATCAGTAGTCTTTTTCAAACTTGATTGAATGAAACAGGATAATAGTCCCAGTTAGTTTATAAATAAACTTGATGTTTATTGATTATGCTATGAAACTAAATATGATTATCCTACTGTTTGAGCCCTATGAACACATAAATGTGTTATCAATAATATTGTTGGTATTGATAAGTAGTAAATGGAATTGTAAAATGTTATATACCAATCATACTTATGACTCATGCTTTTGGCGGTATTTTATCTACTTGATAAGAATAACGGAGGATTAACTGGGAGGACAGCTAACAAGCTAGTTAACATTAATTATGTCAAATTACAAAATCATTAACTGTAATCCATTTTATATTAAGCTGTCCCTTAGTTTCCCTAGGGTGATAAAATTTTAGTTTTTTTTTTTTGTCACACTAGCTATTGCAAATGGCTTCACTCTTGTGTAACTCAAAAGTTATCCCATGAGAATGTAGTACCGGGATAAATTTTAACCTTTGTGATATCCTATACAATCTCTGAGTCTAATTTAATCAAGGTCTGTTCTGCCGTGATTGAGTAACAAACGTATTATAATAATAATATAGATCTATAGTATTATAAATAATAATAGTTAAATTAGATAAGATTAGTACTGTGGTTGGTTTGGAAAATTTATATTTTATGTATAACTACTTTTAATTTAATCTAACATAAACTTATTTTACATTTCTAGGTTTCAAAAGAAAGAGGAGAACAGTTAGCTGTAGAATATCAGATAAAATTTATAGAAACCTCGGCAAAAGACTCCTTAAATGTTGAGTCAGCGTTTTATACCCTAGCAAGAGATATCAAGGCAAAGATGGAGAAGAAACAGGTATGATCATTTTATATTTTTTACAGGCTAATTAAGAACACTAATGTAGTATTCCAAGTGTAATGTATGAATGCGGACAAAGAAAAAGAATTGTATATTACGAGTCTCTCTGTGTTTATTAGTTTCTGCATACCCTCATAAAAATGCTTGAGGTTATGAATGTATTGCGTATGAAAGAGATTACAGTGTGTGTGCACTAGTCATAGCACACAAACATTATATAAAAAGATTGTGTAAACAAATATTTCCTTTGTTTACTATGTGATTGATTAGCTCTGCCAAATATAAATATACTCCTATACTATTTTAATGACATAATATGAATTGCCAACTTTGCCTTTAAGGAAAACTAGAATGTTGTACTTGTTAGTAGAGTGACTGGGGGACTGTTTGAGTCATGGTATTTTCTTATCAGTAGGGAACTTAACCACATTACAAGGAATCTAAATTGTTTATAGTGCAGTCATAAACATAATACTACCATTTTTTTTAATGAAAAATACAAATACATAATGGACTGACACAGTGTCAAACAGGCCAAATATACAAGATTGCGTTTGCCAGACAGGTCCTCCATGCGACTGGCTTTCGGGGCCTATCGCAAGCCAGGCAGTAAGTACGAGCAGGGGCCCGCGCCGATTAAGGCCCAGCTCTTGCGACCAAAAATACTAGATTAAAATACAATTAGAGACAAGTGAAATAGTAAAATTAGAAAAATTGTTGAAATGGATGGTTTCTGTAACTAGTTTTTTTTATCGTGGTAGAATCATCAAATGAGTCCTCCCACCCAGGGCAGGGCGGGAGGGACTGTCGACTTGTAATGACTAAAATCCACGGTGTCCTTCACTAGCCCATTACGTACCGGGGTCACGGTAATGGGAAAGTCCCGCAGGCTTCTGTAACTAGTTTAAAAAAAAATCTGAACGCCGCTAAACTTGATTTGTGGAAAGATACCCCGGCCCTTCCGCGCAATCCGTCCCTGGATTGACATGCGTTATTTGACATTCAGCACAGCAGTTTGCGAAGTAGTTGAAAATACATAGTAAAATATGGCTTGACATGAATAGCCTTGTCAAATGAATGATGCAGATTGCAGCTGTCGAACATACTTATGCATACATGATTCATCATGAGTGCAATACAGATATAACTAATAGATACATAATTATCTACTTTTCTTAGCATTTATTTATTCAGCGTTAATTTACGCATTAGTTCATTTAATCACAGTATTTTACAGTAGGTTTCTTCACAAAACAATTTTCAATTCTGGTTATAAACAAAAAGAAATAAAAAATAAACTTGTACTTTCACCAAATATACAGCACTGTTTTACTTTGGTCTGTATGTAACAATTGAATCAAGGTCTTATTCATAAGTGTGAACTATTTCGTACACCACCTACTGAATAAATTATAGTGATGAGAACTGTACAGTAACGTGAGTAAAACGTCCAAATAAATGTGCTAAATGTGGAATTTACTAATTTAGAAAGAGATGGTGCTTTGCAGTCAAATTAGTTCTCTCTCCCTTTATCATTCTACGTATCCAAAAATGAAAGCAATCATTCATAGTACGCGCAGTGCCAGACTGATTGACTGCTGCGCTGGCGATGCGAGTCGGGGGTTCGATTCCTGCACGGTAGAAATATTTGTATGGCCTACATGCATTTCTGGGCCGGCCTGTTTGTATATGCGAGTAATTTTTTTTTTCGTAAACGCACTACGATACAGAAGTAATTCCTAGTGTGGGACAAATGAGTAAATGCTAATAATAGTTTTAACATTATTGTTTATCCCTTGCTCAGTTCTACAAAATGCGACAAAAATACTTAGGGCCAAATGTTAGATCAATAGTTAAAATAACTTGTTATCCGCAAAATCCCATTTTTATCAAATGTTCTTAAAAGTATAGCATTTAACAAATAGTTAAAGTACTGATCAAACAACTCGCCCTGAAACAAGTAGTTAGTCAACAATACAAAAATACTAAGAAAAACAGTTTACCAATAAGTAAACAATAAAGTGTCAATTAATGATGTTGCTGAATCAATACACACTCGTTAACAAGTGTACAACATACTTCCTTCGTACATTGCTGACCCTGACGACGTATGATTGCGATTGATAAACAAAACAACTCACGGGCCTAATTAGCAGTCAATCAGTTACACATAACTTACGGTCAAAATCTAGTGGTTGTAAGAGCAAGGAGGATCTGGGTTCGACTTCCAGGTTGATCACAGCTGTGTGCTGTTGTGTTTTTCTGTCGGTAATTTCAAAGTATCGAGTCGTAATCTGGATTACTACTCTGATAAAAAAAATGTAATAATTCCTAATTGGGAAGAAACATAACTAGTGAAATGTGGATGTCATGGTTGTTCGGTGGCGGTTGGCGGTCAGGGTTGAGCGTCATCTTTTTTCTCTTTGTATCGTTTCAGAATGTTGTATATTTTAGAAAGTAAAGTAAAAAATATTCGAATTTTATTATGTGGACCTCATTCCAAAAAAGTACTTGATGACAGTCTCTTCCACTCCACCCATGGCGTGAGGAATCATTTGATAACAAGATCACCTCAAAAAAAATCGTACTTTTTATTTGAACTCCACACATTGATGCTTCACCTTGCTATACGTCCCTACAGAACCCTACAGCGAAATGCAGCCATGATGTTACGTTCAACTTATGTAATAAGTATCGATATTTTTCTTCCCACTTTAATGTTCTTCTTTTGTTTCATGCAATTCCTTACGAAAACAGAAGGTAATGAATACGAAGATACGGTACCTACTAGTTTTTATAAGTGTCGTCTTTTTTGATCGCTTCTTAGTTAAAATGGCAGAACAGTATTGAGTTGCGACTAATTAGCCGCTCGTTTGTTGTTCCGTTGTGTATTTTGTTTAGCATTACTGAAATTATTTTAGCTTACCTACTAACGCCTGGTAATAATATTTTATCTCAATCCAAATTCGTTTTATTTGACAGCTTTATTTTAAATTCGGAGAACCAAATTCGGTCGTCGATTGGTTACATACAAAGATCGGGATTAAGTTAGCAACCGAGATAGATTATTAATATCCAGCGTTAATTAATAAGTGCATGTTAGTTATATACGATTCGCATTCATTTGGAGATGAGTTTTCTGAATGCTAGCTCTCTACGAGGGCCAACTATCAAACCAGTTGTTGCACTTTGAACTTTATTCCGACTAGGAACTACGCTTATTCAACTTTTGTGGTCAATCCCCTTGTCATTCAATTTAAGGCGATGTGAGACGCAAAACCGTCATTTTGTATTGTGTAGTATTCCTAAATAAAAGGGATTTAAATTTTGAAAAAAACATAGTACATATTTTTCAGTCTTCGGTCTACTGGTTTCGGCTCTTCGATACACGATTGCTTGCACTTTCCTGCATCCAATTAAATCGCGAAAACAGGTCGAACTCATGGTTTGGATACCATTTTACTTGAGTTATACTAGGCTTTGAATAATAAAACTTATACCATCTTAAAGAGCATAAAAAATTAGATAGAATTCAGCAGTATCATTGTGAACGGATGAGAAACCATACCACTAAGTCCAGAATTAGGTGATTTCATCTTTTCATACACTCGATCCTTAGCATTTAGTCGGTCTTGGACCGTGTCGGAGGTCGGATGTACGTCAATTTTTTTGCAGACCCACCATCACGCTTAGTTCTATTACTGACAGAGACAAACATTTATTTTAAATAATAATACCTGTATATATTTTAATTTTCAAAATACTTGTAATATAGTTCATTTTATAAGGTTATAATTTTGTAAACAAATGGGCAGAAAAAGTAAGAAGTTGTCATCGCTGGCTCTTTGAAGGCTAAATAAACAAAAAAGGTAAGGATGCATTGGCAATATTATTAAAACCTCCTTTGTATATTTATTTCTCTTTACTAATAGTAGGAGAGCTACTGAACCATCCGACTTACCTGTTTTCCACAAAGTTAGAATTAAATAATTATAGTCATACTGCGAGAGCAAAAACAAAATAACTTTGTCTCCGTTTTGAGGAATGATAATGCAACCACATAGATGGCTGCTACAACGGTACTTTTCAATAATACAATTTTAAAAAATCTAGCTTTGTGGAGAACGGGTGGGATGTTTCAGTGGCTCCTAGACTATAACCACAGAATATAATATAATGGTTTATTTTTCTAGCGGATTTACCAACCGCATCAAATATTTAAAACAGTTAAATTTAGACCCTATGTCAGAGTTCATAAAGCCACTGTGAACGCACTTACTATAATGGTTTACTGTCTCCAAATGAGAAATAGGTAGTGGTCATAGTGTGGAAGTGTACACAGTATGATCATTTCCTACGAAAATATTAGTTACTAGCTTCCGCCCGCGACTCCGTCCGCGCGGATGTCGGTCTTCGCGTGGATGGTTTCTCCATTTTGAGTAACTCTGACAATGACATCTTATAAATATCTATTGGACCCAAATACGGCTAAGCCTATGATAATTAAGGAGATTCGCGGTTCTACAGAACAATGTCTATGAATAAAACTGAAAATTAAGATTTTTTTTTCTACGTATTTTTCCAGGATAAAAAGTATCCTATTTTATGCCCAGGATAATAAGGTATAATTATACCAAGTTTCATCGAAATCGAACCGTTAGTTTTCACGTGATGCCTGCATATACAGACAGACAGACAGACAGACAAAAAAAATTTTAATCACATATTTGGGTTTGGTATCGATCCAGCAACACACCCCGCTATTTATTTTTTCAATATTTTCAATGTACAGAATTGACTCTTCTACAGATTTATTATATGTATAGATTAACTGCCGTGACCCCTGATTCACCTCCACGCTTTAAAATTACCTAGATTTTTTATGTTTTAGAGCAATGCAGCTGCAGGCATATCGACTAATGATTCAGGGGATAACGAAGATAACAGGGGAAAAAAGTATTTATTGGTAATTGGTAAACAACAAAACTTCATTTGCTTATTGTTACAGTACGACTACTAATGTAGGTAACACCCATGTTACTATTTGATTAAGGTTCCGGCGCCAAGTAATTTCTCCATTCAAACGTAATGCCAAAATTATTTGCGATACGAACATATCACCTACTTAGTATAATGATAGTCGAATACAATCGGCACTTATCTAGGATCCTGTTTTTTTTTAAACGTTTTAACATTGTAACATTTTAAGATTGTAAACAGCATAATTCCAACTTAATTATTCTGTATGTTCAAAAATAATACATTATATGCGAAGGTAGTTTTACATTATATTAATCCTTAGTTCCAAATAAATACGTTAATCGTCATAAGTATTTCATTTTGAACAATATTGCCCTTAACATCATTGATTTCAATTAACACTTTAATATCTTAGGAGCTATTAAATATGGAGATATGATTTGATTTGATTTGATTCAAAATAATACCACAACAAAAAAATGATACATACAAACGTACCTATACTAATCAATTCAAGTTGATCTACTGCTTTGCTCTACTCTGTAACTACTACCTAGAATTCGCAACTTTTGGCGCGCGTGTCATCGCGCATCGTAATTCATTACGTATCCGCTAGTCCTTGCGGGCGCTGTGGTAAGCGTTAGATACCTGCGGTGCTCAGGAAAACCTCGCCTTAAGCCCGTTTTTAAGGCATTTTTTCAGTACCTAAACTTTTTTGAACTGACATGGCACTTACAGAACTTTACCATGAATATTATTCGAATTGTGTTTGCTCTATTTCGGCACTGTTGCAAGCAGTGTGCTCTGCGTGTCGCGGGTTCGATTCTTGAACGGAGCAAATAAGTGTATGACTTACAAGAAGCTGTTCCTTACCATATTGGAAATAAGGTTTGAAATACAGTAACCGGTTTGATGGTATAGCCCAGGTAAAAAATAAACCTTATTTTATGGTTGTTTATATTAATAACATGACGCAAAGATAAAAAACAGGCGTATAATTTTCAGCTAGAACGAAGTATTTGTGCTCTTGGTCAATTTTCTGAAGAAAAATAATCCAATTTTAATCATCTTGGCAACGTTTTAGCTGTAATTCAAGTAACTACGTCATGGCATTGTTGATAGTGTTGTTATTTTAAATGCGATTTTCTTTTGTTTTCATTAACGATTTTGTTATCTTTTAATCGCTTCGATAATTTTGTGCACTTATTATCTAGCTGTTTGCTACTAACGGTCTAACGTTGATAATTTGCAATTATTACAACTTTTTTTTTAGCGTGGTAATATCATCAAATGAGTCCTCCTACCCAGGGCAGGGCAGGAGGGACTGTCAGACTTGTACTGACTAAACTCCACGGTGTCCTTCAATAGCCCTTTACGTTCCGGGATCACGGTATTCGTTAGTCCCGCGACCACAATTATTAGAACTTACCAAAATTTTCCTTTAAACTAATGATATGATTGTGTGTGTCCAGGAGGCGAGTAACCCAGCGGGCGCGAGGTCAGGCGCGCATCAGATCCGTGCCAACGAGCAGCAACGGAAGCCCACGTCGTGGCTGTCGCGCTGCAGCTTGCTCTGACGGCGCCACGCCCACCCGCGCGTGCGCACCTGCCCCCGCCCCCCGCACCGACCGCGCGGCTAGCACCCGCGCCGCTCGGACCCTACCCGCTCCATGTACAACGCGAGCAATATCAACAAGTATTATGGCCCGTACATACACGACCCTGCGCGCTCCTATATCTATCACTATGAGTTATATCAGGATTGCCATCCAATAGCCATATATCAAAGCGCGTAGGGTTCTCTGTCGACACCCACCAACTATATATTTTTCGATCTTTTTAATACTGGTGCGTCAACTCCATAGGGGGATCAGACTTGCTTTTTGTATTTTTATATCCGCGACTATGATACCTACTTCGACGTTTAGTTGAAACGAAACAGTATTTTTTCGTAAATTACCTTGTACATTACATTTGTTTACATTTGAAGTGACGATTTATTTTTATATTAGGGCGAAATTAAGGTGTTACATCATTACAAATAATGGTTGGAAGGTTTATTTCAATAGATTGTTTAGCTGTACTTTTCCTTTTGCTATTTTAATTAAGATATATATTTTAATGTAATATAATAATATTTAATTTGAATAAAGTGCTTTTTTACAGTTTATGTTTTTGATTGAAATAATAACAACTAAAGTTCATTAACAGTAACAATTTATTGCCAACATTATATACAAAAGAGATGAATATTTTGGACACTTTGAAAATGGAAGTTTCACCTCTAGTCTCGAAGTACCTAAATAGTTACAATTATTATAATGCATTTGGTACAAACTAACTAGATGTAATAATTCTCAAAAATAAATGCTTTCATGTAGTCTGTACTTGCTTCGTGGTCGATTTGAAAGGTCGGAGAGCTAGTTTCTTTGCTCCACCAAGAACACTTTGTGAAGCTAACATTAAAAATTGGAGCAATTTCTTAGCTGAGAAAGTCAAAACTTCTGCAGTGGCCTGTGATCCCTTTCTCCAGTACACTGTATATAAAGGTAAAGGTGGAAGATGGTCAGACCAGATTCCATGCCGGTATTTCTTAGCCCGAGTCTCAGCAGACAAAATAGCTGGGGCCAATTGGGACTCAATTGTATTTTTCTTAATGTTCCTGGGCACCAATGCTTTAGCAAAACCAAGTTCTACGAGCCTTTCTCCAATGTCTATGGTTTCAATTTTGTTTTTCTGAAATAAAGTGTTACAATTTAATATTATGAAAATAAATACTGCAGTTGTCTTGGGAGTTTCTGTTCATAAGAAATGAAAGCCTTAACAATTAAAAAAAACAAGTATCAGTAGAAAATTACTGGTTTCAATTCCATTAAGATATGAAGCACCTAAATTTTTATTTACAAAATGGACTAAATGCTGTAATAGGTAGACAATGTTACCAACAAAAATCCTTACCCTTTGTTGTGGTAAATGCAACAGCACTTTGGAGACTATCTCATCATTTTCTCTTGCAACAAGTGTCAGCGACACTTTCTGCCCTTTGGCCACACATTCCAGCCAGTTTATTGCATTTCCACTTGCAACCTCCACTCCCCACAACTAAACAAAACAGATTACTTAAGAATTTGTTGGCACCAATCCAACCGGGCCGAAATCAATGACATTGATGTAAACATATACTAACCTTGACTGGAAGCGGTGGTTTCTCTGAATGCCATAATGGTAAGTATATAGGGGCTCTATGGTTTACCAAAACACGAAGTGGTGAGTGCTGCACACCCGCATAGGATCCTTTTAGAGTCTCATTTCTCTTTATAAAATGTTCAGGAACTGCACTAGCCTTTGAGAACTTGCTAACCTAATTAAATTCAAATATAAATGTTATTATGTAATATTATTAGTATATTAAAATAAAGATTAGCAGAGCACTCACCGGACGAATTCTGTGTATGGATATTGCTAAGCCAGCAGTCGCCAGAGCGTAAACCGCTATCTGTAAGTAATAGTTTGGTGATAATCATCAGCAATATTAGATGACATTTTCTCTAACTGCACTTACATTCACTCCACGATAGTCTTGATTTAGTAGATGTTCAACTTTGAAAAAAAAACCTTCTTCCTTGACAGTCATCTTGTTATTTTGTATACCAACTAATTATTATCATTATTTTCAGTGTATTAGCTCATTAGTATTTTCGTAATCTTTAGATTCAGATTTGTTGAAAACTTTTTGTGACATGACATTTGATGTTTTAATGTTGCATACCTGTGGTGCGTTATTTGGCAGTTTTGAATTAAAAAAAAAAATGAAGAAGTGGCTTGAACGGGCTATAATGCTATTAATTGTTGATTAAGTCCAAAATAAATATTATCAGCATACTTATGTTTTGATTTAGCAGCTCTTGCCAATAATACGCAGAAAAGTTTTGTAAAATGTGAAGTAGATGAGTCTTTGTAGACGTCCATTTTAACTCTTTTTGGTGGCAACATCAATTCCACGTCAACCGTTTGACAGCTGGCGAGTACTCGCGGTTGAAATATTGTTCATTTTTGTGTTTTTTGATAAATATTTTAAAAATGATTACTGTTCTAAACACAATCGATACGGGGCATGAAGACATGATACACGATGCCGAATTGGATTACTATGGGTTGAGGCTTGCGACATGTTCTTCTGATAATTCGGTCAAGATTTATGACATCAAGAGTGGTACACAAACCCTTGCTGCTGACCTAAAGGGTCATTTCGGGCCAGTGTGGCAGGTTGCTTGGGCCCATCCTAAGTACGGCAACCTACTAGCTTCATGCTCTTATGATCGGAAAGTTATCATATGGAAGGAATCTGGCGAGTGGACAAAACTCTATGAATATACCGGACATGAGAGTTCCGTGAACTCTATTGCGTGGGCGCCCGCCGAGTACGGCCTCATCCTGGCGTGTTGCAGCTCCGATGGATCTGTGTCCATCCTGACATACTCACAGGACGGCGGGAACTGGGATGTGAAGAAGATCCCAGGAGCACATGCCATCGGAGTGAACTCTGTCAGCTGGTGCCCAGCCATCTCCGCCGACTTGAACTTGGACCCTCTTAGCAATAAGGAGGCATCAAAGAGGATAGTAACTGGAGGATGTGATAACTTGATCAAAGTGAGTATAAATGCATGTTTGTTGGCATTCTAATTGTACAAACAACGATGAAATATTAATTGAATTAGGTCATCACGCCGTTACTATAATTCCTTGGTAAAGTTATTTAAACATAATTTCTATTACAGATTTGGAGAGAAACAGGTGACCAATGGGTAGAAGAGAACAGACTTGAAATGCACATGGACTGGGTGCGAGATGTAGCATGGGCTCCTTCTCTGGGTCTCCAAAGATCAATGATTGCCAGCTGTTCCCAGGACAAAAGGGTTGTCATTTGGACCAGTGATGATAATGTGTCCTGGACCCCTACAATACTGAACACTTTTGATGATGTTGTATGGAGTGTGAGCTGGTCTCTCACTGGTAATATCCTCGCAGTTTCCGGAGGAGACAACAAAGTGAGTCTCTGGCGCGAAGGATCCGATGGACAATGGTTATGCATAAGTGAAGTAGCTAAAGGCTTAGGCCAAACACCAAATGATGAGAGAAGCACTCTTTGAATTCATTTATTTATGTTTTTGTTTATTTTAATTAACTTGTGAATAATTTCCTTATAGTAATATACATGCTATGAATAATTTCTGTGGTTTTGATTTATTTGCCAATATAAATACTAGTGTCCTACTGATATATCGATTTCATCCACCTTCGGCTGAACATCTCGGCCCGACAATCTCATTATGCCTCAAGTGTCACCTCTCAACAATCATGTGAGTAACTTAAAGTAAGATTGTTGTCAATGATTTGTTTTGCTTTCCTAATTCACGCCATTTTTCTTCTTTAGGCACATGGATGAACTTTTGAATGTTGATGCCAACTATCGTTTGATACAGGTCATTTGCATGTCTAATAAAACCGTTACTACTGTAAGGCTCGCTCGTTTCTCATTTATCATAAAAAAATCACACAAGTTTATTATAAAAACAATTTTAATTACACTTAATCTTAATAATACAGATTCATATCACGTATTACTGAGGTGGTATTCGATCAGTTCTGAGAGTAGCGGCATCTTGTAGTACTCCGCTATGGTTTTAAATGTGTTGATTTGTGCTAGGACCTCCTTCGTCGGCACCATGAGGGCAAACTCTCCGGCGCACTCGCACACCATTGTCATGTTCTCGCGTTTTACCTGTAAAGATATAGAAGGTGTATAAAATGGTAATTCACAAGACTAGCTGCTGGCCATTGGCATCCTTTGTTATAGTCACCACTCACTAGAGCATCCGCTATCAAAACATTGAGCGGCTAAAAGATTTCAGGGGTCTTTAAACCAGGATTGTTATGAACGGCATCAGCATTATGGTATTTGCTGCTATTGGTTTGAAAAAATGTGCGTCCACCGATGCAAAACCTGCATCAGACTAGTCAGTGATCGAGTGAAATAACATGTGATTGAATAAGCTGCTATAGGCTCATGATGATATCACTGTTAATTTGTTATAATCACAAGTATTATAATAATAATAAAATAAGTATTATAATAATGGCTAAGTACTTCACACGCTTCTTTAGCATCTCAATTCCAATCGGCCTTTGAGTCTGGGTCGCTTCCACAGTTTCTAACAGTTGGCATTACCCACCTGCTTCATAAGGCTGGTAGTACCGCGGAACCCAAGAACTATAGACCGATCACATGTTTATCGACGGTCTATAAACTTCTTGCATCCATTTTGAGAGCAAAAATTACAACACACATTGACGAAAACAACATTATGTCCAGCTCTCAAAATGGATGTCGGAACGGGTCCCGTGGTACTAAGGAGCTACTCCTCATAGACATGGCCATAAGCCAACAGGTTCGTCGATCTCGCAAGGATCTGTCCTCATGCTGGATAGATTATAAGAAGGCCTACGACTCGGTGCCACATACATGGCTCATGAGGGTGTTGGAGTTGTACAAGATAGATGCAACTCTACGCGCCTTCCTTGAGTCATGTATGAGGCAATGGAGAACAGTCCTTCGCTATCCAGGATGTCGACAGATTCAGCCGAACGATGAACCTGTATGGATCAAGCGGGGAATATTCCAGGGCGACAGTTTGAGTCCACTTTGGTTCTGCTTAGCCCTGAATCCTCTAAGCACATTGCTGGAGGATTCAGATCTAGGCTATCGGTTGAAGAGAGGTGGCCAGGTTATATCTCACCTTCTATACATGGATGATCTCAAACTCTTTGCCCCCAGCAAATTGCAACTGATGGAACTACTGAAGGTAACTGAAACTTTTAGTAGTGCCATCAGGATGGAATTTGGTGTGGACAAATGTGCAGTCATGCATGTAAAGCGAGGGGAGATTATAGAATCTGAAGGAATACAACTTTCAGATTCCATACACCTTAGATCCCTCTCCTCATCCGAAACCTATAAGTATTTGGGTATGTCGGAAGCTCTTGGCATTAATGTATCGGACATGAAACAATCGTTGAGGGAGCGCTTCTTCGGACGCCTCAAGAAGGTTTTAAATAGCCTTCTTTCAGGTGGAAACAAGGTGCGCGCCTTCAACGGTTGGGTCATGCCGGTTTTAATGTACTCTTTCGGCATACTCAAATGGACTCAGACTGAACTCGACGCCTTGGATAGACGAGTCCGCACACTGTTGACCGCAAACCGGATGCATCACCCACGATCATCAGTAATGAGACTGTACATACCGAGGAAATGTTGGGGGTCGAGGCTTTTTAAACGCTAAGACCCTCCACAACCGCGAGGTGTGCAGTCTTAGAGAATATTTCGTGAATATGAACGTGGGTATGCACCGAGATGTGGTCGCGGTGGACAAGGGACTCACCCCGTTATCCATGGCTAAAGAGGACTGGCGCAAACCTGCAATAGTCACTACGGAAGATCGCAGGAAGGTATGGCAGATCAAGGAGCTTCACGGACGTTTCTACCGGGCTCTTCATGGGCCAGATGTAGATTTCCTAGCGTCCGTATCCTGGCTACGTTTCGGTGACCTCTTCGGGGAAACTGAAGGTTTTGTCTGTGCAATTATGGACGAAGTTATGCTGACGAATAACTACCGAAGACATATTATGAAAGACGGGACGGTTGACGTGTGTCGGGCATGCCACCGTCCGGGTGAGTCGATCAGACATATTATCTCTGGCTGTTCTCGTCTTGCTAACGGCGAGTACTTGCACAGGCATAACCTAGTAGCCAGGATTATCCACCAGCAACTTGCTTTGAAATACAAAGTTGTTGATTCCGAAGTACCGTATTACAAGTATGTGCCCGACCCAGTTCTCGAGAAAGACCATGTCACGATGTACTGGGATCTGCCTATCATTACTGACAGGACTATTGTCGCCAATAAGCCTGACATAGTAGTGATAGACAGATCAGCGCGCCGCGCAATAATAATCGATGTTACCATCCCACATGACGAGAACCTCGTGAAAGCTGAGAAAGATAAACAAATAAAATATGTTGACTTGGCGCGCGAGGTTGTCGACATGTGGAATGTGAGCTCGGCTATCATTGTGCCGATTGTTGTAACGGCGAATGGCCTGATAGCCAAGAGCCTCGACGAGCATCTCTCGAGGCTCTCGTTGGGTGGTTGGATCAAGGGCCAGATTCAGAAGGCAGTACTCCTTGATACGGCTCGCATTGTGAGAAGGTTCCTGTCTCTGGAACCCTAACCACCGGTAGCTTGGACCCTGCTCCCACGCCGGCGGACTACTATTTTTATATTTTTAAATGTTTTTTTTTTCTGTTTTGTAAAAATATTTAAAAATGTAACAAATAAGTTTATAAAGATGAATAAAGAAAATAAAATAATAAATATTCCACAACTATCACACAACGCCATCTAGTCCCAAGCTAAGCAGAGCTTGTGTTATGGGTACTAGACAACTGATAAACATACTTATATATTTCTAAATACATACATATTATAGATAAATTACCCTTGCCGAAACGCCTTTACTTTTCACTTTTCATTCAAACCCAATAAGTGTTAAAAGTGATAGAAAATCAGGTTTTTTGATACTCGTATGTATGCTACTAATTTCAGGTTTTCCTTTGTGTTTTATCAATGAAATATAATGTTAGTACAAACCTGATGACATCGTTTGCAAATCAGATCTTGTAGCATGTAAGTCATTGTGCGTCTGTTCATGATCTCAACCAGTCGCCACTCCAGCTCTTGATTCTCGTACGGAGTACCACATGTAGGACATAAGCATACGGGTCTGTGAACAAAAGTTTAACTCAGTATTCAATCTACGATACAAAGGGTGCAGAGTACAGATTAAACTTGACATTTTTTTTTTCTTCAGCCTACACTGTCCCACTGCTGGGCAAAGGCCACCCCCAAGTTTTTCCAGTTATTCTTGTACAGCGCCACTTTAAACCAGCCCGCATGAACTTGACATTCAATCCATAAAAAAAAATTGACGGGTTGCACTCTGGGAGTGCCAGCAGAAGTGAAAACTTGAATAGTAATAAACACACACGAACATTCGCGCAAGCGCCCTGCGCCGTCTTACGAATTTTCGATCAGGGTCACGTGTCTTGACGCGAGTTTAACATTTTTTACCCATTCCAAAAAAGTGCACAACGCCGCTGTAGAAAATTCACTTCAAAAACTTCGGTAGTCATTTTGAATGTTCTAGGAAATGCAACTCAAGTGATGTGCTCGATACGTGGTACTTCGATTGTGACAGTCGCACGTTAGATTTTCCATTAGACTTGCTAATTAAGAAAGTGTGTGAAAGAAAGGAAGTTTTAGTGAGCAAAGCGTAACTTCACGTAACTGCCCGTGAGCAGGAACTCTATCCCTTTACTCTTACAGTTTGATGGGACGGTAATCTGACACGTTCAAAGAGAGATCAGGCGCAGAATCAACGGCTTAACACGCATGAGGCAGAGGCTAGAGTAGGCCGCGATGCGATCTGAAATAAATGTATCTGCACACCGTACACCAGCCAACAGAACGTGAAACTCGTTTCGCTCTTCCAGTAGCATTTCAAATCGCTGCCTAATCTATCAGCAAGTTTCCGTTTTTATGTTCCACGTTCACTCACACATCATTCTGCACAGCGGTGTGTGTGTCCCGGCACAGGTCGAGGTCCCGGCAGTGGTTGCACACCTTGCAGATGATCTCGCTCAGCACACACGAGTTGCACGCGTCGCGCCACTCCGCCGCGCTACTGAACTCGCCCACTCCTATGAGGCGGAGCAAGTTGCGACGGAGGAGAGTCACCTGGATAAAAGGATAATGGTTTATTTTTCGTGGTAAAATCATCAAATTATTCCTCCCGTCCTGGGTGGAGTGAAAGGAACTATCTGATTCGTACTAAATAAAATCCACGGTGTTAGTGGCGTAAACTCATTTAAGCCCAATATACCAAGTTCGTGCCCATTTTGTTTACAAGTCTGTGCCCTCGAACCATTTCTATTCCTAACTGGTGAAATTTGAGTGTACACCTTAATTCTTTTTGTCTCTTAAAAAACAAACGATACCATGTTATCTCTTACAAACCTCTTCATCTAATGAAGGATCGAGTGAGAACACTTTGCAGACCGCGTTGACGTACAGTAGCGCGGGCTTGCAGTCGCCGGTGAACGCGTCCGGCTTCAGTCCGGGCTGCTGTCCGATGTCGGACGGACGTAGAGACGGGTAACGTGTATTTATCTTCTCTGTCACTCTGTAAAGGACAAGCGAAATAAGTTGTTAATTATCGCACAAAAGGTACGACTCACACTAAGGCTGCGGTTCGACGGAGCGGAGACGAGATATGCCGCGATTCACCAATCACATGGCTTGAATACACATGTGTCACCTGGCCAGCCATGTGCATCAGTCATGTGTTTGGTGAATCGCGGCACAGCTCGTCTCCGCCCTGCTCCGCTCCGCCTCAGTGAAACCGCAGCCTTAAGCAGCCCTTTTCAATTTTTGCCCATAGAAAACAAAACTAAAGACGTTGTTCTCTATGGATAAAAACTGAATAGAATGAATACGTAATATTACACCCTAAGGCTGAAATAAAGTTAGTGTCAGCGAAAATTCTTTTTATATTGTAAATTACAATACTCATCAAGTCAGTGGAGTTTTGCTATATAGTTTTATCATGTACAACAAAAATAACTATAATTAAAATGGGTGTAGCAATCCTTTTACGAACTCGAGTAACCGACACAATGACAATATTTTCAGCTAAAAATAAAAACATTGATTGACACATTGCATCAGCATTATCCCTTCATGGTCCAATCTATAAACCTCATAGAGATAAATGCAAAAGAAAGTAAAAAAAACCTGTCTCTCAAAGGCAAATTATTAATAAACCGTACTGGAACAGTTTCTGTGAGATCTCCCCTCGTATCAAGGCGGGCAGATCCTTCGGCTGTGAGTACGCGGCGCTGAGGAAGCCTGCCACGGCTGCCGCGAACGGCTCGCGGACCGGCGCCGGCAGGAACTTGGATAAGTTCCATTGCATTGTTATTGTACCCTACAAAAATATATAAAAGGTATATATAAATTATAAATGTACACATACATACATGAACACACGGCCGTTCATCACATCTATATTTATAAGATTATCTGCCTGAAACCTGAAGCCGTTAATTTCAGGAACTACTGGTTCAAAGTGTTCATTTTCGTATACTTTTATTTTGTTTAGTTTGCAAAAAAGTGAATTGTAAGTGTAAGAACACTTTATACACTAATATAATATACGTAAAGTGTACGTAAATAATCAGCCGAGGTTTTTCCTGTATTTCTTAGTAAAATAAATGTTACCTCATCGTCGCCATTTTCTTCACTAGCTGCTGGCAGCTGTGATGAACCAACTTCGGTCAAGCCTTCCGGAAGTTTACCCTGTTACGATAAAAGTTTAATGATTATAAATACATACATGAACGAAAAGAAATCTCCGCATTTTATTTAGTACAGGTTTTGTGTTACGATAAATACGTTATTATGTATATTAAACTTAATAAAATACAGGGTGTCCCAAAACTCAACGTCAAGCCGAAACGGGGTGACAGGATTGATCATAACCATCACGAGAAAAATCTGAAAAAAAATCTATCCCATGCAGTTTGTAAATTATGGGCATTTTAAGAAAAACCTAGAAATTTGATCAAACTGTACCATTTTTCGGTTATTGTGGTTATTCTTTTTTATTTTTGTTCATTTGAACTTTGGAAACGTAATCCTAAATAACATTTCTAGAATCCCAATAAAAAATAATGACACAATTGCCTCAAGTTTCCGAGAATTGAGACTATTTGTTAAACTACGAATTTAAAATTTTCAAGATTCGTCGACTTTGACAGGCCCTCCTATAAAAAAAATGTACTAGAGTGCCTTGGCAAGTGGCATTAAAAGTTGGCGCATTTAATCAGAATTCTAAAATGGTACAATACTTGTTAGTTCCATACAATAGAAAAGAGTAAAAAAATTAAAACCTCAAGTAACCCGATTTTTGCTATCACATTTTACTCAGTTAAAATGTTTTTAATTCGCACAAGCTCTAGGTAGGTTCTTAATTTTAAGACAAAATGATGAGAGAGATGGATAATGGGTATGGGTACGCATTTCGCAGTGCAAGTAAGAGATTTCCTTGACCAGGAATATCCGGGAAGGTGGATTGGACGTTCAGGCACTATCTTGTGGCCCGCCCGTTCACCAGATTTAAATCCCCTGGATTTTTTCTATTGGGGAGTTCTCAAAGAAAAAGTTTACTCAAAGCCCATTGATCACGTAGCCGACCTGCGTGAACGCATTTCTCAAGCAGCTGAGGCGATCAACTCTCGAAGATATGCCCGACTTATAAGTAGATCTTTTTTAAGAAGATGTAGGGCTTGTATTGAGGCTGATGGTAAACAATTTGAACATTTATTGTAATAAAAATGTTTTTTCTCTATCTGACTTTTAGTCCAACAAACCTAATTATTTTACTAACTTTTTTTCACTTTGGTAAAAGTGGCGTCACTATCTGTCTCGCTCACTCATGACAAACATACCCATTATCCATCTCTCTCATCATTCTGTCTTAAAATTAAGAACCTACCTACAGCTTGTGCGAATTAAAAACATTTTAACTGAGTAAAATGTGATAGCAAAAATCGGGTTACTTGAGGTTTTAATTTTTTTACTCTTTTCTATTGTATGGAACTAACAAGTATTGTACCATTTTAGAATTCTGATTAAATGCGCCAACTTTTAATGCCACTTGCCAAGGCACTCTAGTACATTTTTTTTATAGGAGGGCCTGTCAAAGTCGACGAATCTAGAAAATTTTAAATTCGTAGTTTAACAAATAGTCTCAATTCTCGGAAACTTGAGGCAATTGTGTCATTATTTTTTATTGGGATTCTAGAAATGTTATTTAGGATTACGTTTCCAAAGTTCAAATGAACAAAAATAAAAAAGAATAACCACAATAACCGAAAAATGGTACAGTTTGATCACATTTCTAGGTTTTTCTTAAAATGCCCATAATTTTCAAACTGCACGGGATAGATTTTTTTTCAGATTTTTCTCGTGATGGTTATGATCAATCCTGTCACCCCGTTTCGGCTTGACGTTGAGTTTTGGGACACCCTGTATATATTTTTTTAGTAATATCATTTATGATTAGTTAATTTTATTCTAAAAGAATTTCGAAGCCCAGAACACGGCGCCCTCCTTTTTTTATATAATAACAGTTATTTATTAATTAAAATAAAAGGAATTTGCTGTATGACAGAAACACAGGTCCAGTGAATGAGATGGTCCTTATCGGATCGACTCTCTCGATCTCTGTCACACACTAAGGGAGCTTGCCGATGACGCGAACGTCGCAATTCGACCGATTCCAACTACGACATATGACATAAAAGTGCTGTTGTCTACGGATAGATGATAAACAAAATACGCTCGAACTACAGTCGAATTGCATCACTATATCGTAGTGGCAAGGACGATTTTAATTTTTAGTTAGTAGAAATTGCAAATCGCGTCTTGAGTAAGTTCCCTTACTGGCCATTCAAAGTGGTGAGTCATGCAACAGCGCCAACACTCTACGAAGCCGAAACTGCGTATTATCTCTCCCTAAAGATGGAAGTCCAACATTCCTCGCCGTGACCAGTCTCTGTACAAGTGTTACCTGAACTCCGGCATGGTTGGCCTCGTCCAGCCACAGCAGGTATGACCAGCACTGCTTGTACCGGATGTCGATGCCGTGGAACAGCTCCTTGTTCCTGATGCTTTGTACCACGAACTCCACGTAACCTAAGGTGCAATCAAATGTTCAGGCTAAGTTTAGATGAACGCGCGGAACCTCTAACCTCGCGTTATAAGATCAGACTGTCTTTGTTACGGTATATGTTTTGTCTTAATTATATTATGCGAGCAAAGGAGTACTAGAAGTCAACGATCTTTGGGAATTGACTTTTTAGTTCACTCAAAAAGTGCTTTTTACTTGCAATAAAAGAGACTGATACCGCGGTGGACTATTCACTTTTGTTGCATGGATGTAAGCTGTATTAATTCGAACTCTATGTGAAAATGCTCCACCTCAGTAGAGATAATGATGATAATGTAGATCGAATGTATTATCATATTTTCAAAAAAAGAACTAACCACATTCAAAACCACCACAAAAAAGTGGAAAATAACTTTCTTTCGGAAGTCGGTGACTTTTCCTGCGTTTTTGAATTCATTTTTGCCACCGACTTTCGATGAAAGTTATTTTACACTTTTTTGTAGTGGTTTTTGTAGGCGGTTGGTTTTTATATGTTATGTGTTTTTAGTTCAAATAACATATAACCCAAATTCTTGTCATAAACCAAATTTTTATTTTTTACACGTGCACTAGAATTGCGTAATCCGTAGTACTGGTAATAACATCGAAAGTATCATCAAATCAAAATCAAATTACGTTTATTTATAAAAAGGAACACATTTATAACAAAAATATCTTAATTTTTTTTACCTAGTGCAGTCACGAGCAATAGTATGTATACACTAAGCAGTATACAAAAGCGATTTTCGGCTACCATATTGATTAAACTATTGCCTTTCCATTAGACTTCTGTTTTTGAAACAATATTAATACGAAATAGGTCTTATTTCTAAGTGGAAACCAGTATTTCACGAGTAATTTGCGTTTGAATTTTGTTAAGTGTATACATATGCTCGTGACTGTACACAATAAGCGAAAAATGCTCATAAAATAAAAAGTACTGAATCAAATTGAACTCAAATTTAATAGGACCAAGTGGCAGGTATACTGCATGTAACAAAAAATGAAATCATTAAAAAAACGCAATCGATTTTTTTTGATATCCGTTAAAAAGACCTGGAGCCGTCTTATGACGTCTTAAAACCAGGCTTGTTCCAGTGAGTGAACGAGGTGGCGCTAGACGACTTGTATAGCTCTATCTCTTTCACTCGATGGAACAAGCATACATACCGATGCCATCCATGACAGTATTCTTCTTAGTACAAAGCAGGATCTTGTTGAAGTCCGCGAACACTATGAGCGAGCCAAGCCGCTTGAACTCGGCCACCAGCATGAGGAACAGCTTTTTCATCAGGTTGTAGAGGGTGCGGCGGAGGGCCGGGTCGTAGAGGAGGGACGAGGAGGTTTTTAGCCATCTGTTGAAAAACATGTAATGATTTTAGACGCCTAAACGACTTCCGTGCGAAGTCATAGCGGATATAGCAAAAACATACGCTCTACATAATTTATTAAAATTACGGTCGTTTTCACGTAAAAAGGTGTACCCCTCTTAAAAACCCTCAAATGACTGCTCGGTAAGTGCTGTTCAATATGTAATACTTTTTTTTAACAGCCCAGTCCTTCCCACAGCTGGGCAAAGGCCTCCACCAATATCTTCTAAAAACTCTTGGACCAGCCCTCGTGGTAGGTATCCATATCTTCTCGCCACCTCTCTGGACCGGCCGCGCCATCCATCCTCCGGAACCCATTTTGTGGAGACTAACATTCATCCCTCATACAACCGACGTGGCCCGCTCAAAACCATTTTAGCTTGGCAGCCTTCTTGCCAACATAGATATTAGTATAGATAAACATAGTAGACTATGCCTGTTTTGGACAGCAGCGTAGTATTCCGGACTTTTAACATCTAAAACGATACATTACAATGATTATATAATCATCAAATACTTACCTATAAAAGTGTGAAATTTGAAAGTCGGCGAAGACATTCTTGTACTGTGTGACGTCACGAAGCCATGATGCTATCATAGTTCGAAGGATCTTGAATGCTGCGCTACATTGAGCTGTTTCATCGTAGGTCATCGATGCGTTGGATCCTGACAAATAATAAAATAGTTATCGTTAGTAATCGTTCGTTCATAAACAAGCATTTTTTATTCTAAAATATATCACACTTGTATGGTTTTTCACTACTGTGCGAATATTTGGTCAAATTACACATAGTTTTTCCATACAATAATAACAATATTGTTTCTTTTTTACTTTCATCCATAGAGTGCTTTTCCATACAAGACGTATGTAGTTATGATGCGAAAATGTCAAAGCTAAGCTACGAAACTGTGACCGTTTCCACTGACGCTAAGATATAGCGGGTCAAGTAAGATGTGCTATGAAGATGCGCTTCCTCAAGGTAGCTGTGCGAGGAAGATGCGCAGCTTGCATAGCTACACGACCATATAGAATTCATCCATAGCACGCATCTTTCCATATAAGAAACGTAGTTTAGTCGAATCCGTTTCCACCAGTACTAAGCCATGTGGACGATTGAATATGGTTCTAGACAAGTGTTACCAGCATTAGCCATAGCGTCCTGTATGTTGGCGTGCTGCGCTCCGAAGGAGGTGGCGACGCTGGTGCCCTCCACCTGCAGGATGCTGTGTGCCTGCAGCAGCGCGCACACGGCCAGCGCATCTGTCTCCAGCTCCACGCACACGGTGCCGTACGCGGCGCTTGCGTTGTGCGTGCAGCCGGTTAGCTCTTCTACTTCGCTTACTAATCTGTAGGGAAGAGAGGAAGAAAGGGTCACATTTAAATTAAGAAGAAGATGTCATTGGTGCGTTGCGTTATCGCAGCGTAGACAGCGATGTGACAACGGACAATGTTCCACTACTAGGCTGGACTGAGAAGCTTTGCGACCCTATTGCGGTGCGTCGACGCAACGCAGTTGTAGCATAAAATGTGTTAATCCGTTCCTATGCAACACACCGCGCTTTCAAATACAGACCTCGGCAAGAGTTGATACCATGCTCAATGGTGCAGTCAAATGCGAGGGCTTCCGCACGCCCTTTTTATTTGAATAATCCTGTTTCACTATCCTCCACACACTTCTATTAGGTTTCACGAAGTCAATCCCTCAACAAATAAATCTTACTCTTAGGTAATACACGAACTGTGGACATCGAGTTGTGCAATCTGATTTTAAAGACATCTACACATACATCTAAAGCTTTATCATAAGATTTATGTATTTTATTTACAGCGTACTTGAAGTAATTACTGCGTTTATTTTATATAAATTGAAAAAGAAACTCCTCTAGTGTACAAACAAGTTCTATAAATCCCAGATTACGTCACAAAAACGTGAAAATTATTAAGGTCGCAGGTATGGTGAAACTAGAAAAAAAAAACCGAATCACAATCATAGATAACATAAACGAGGCACTAAAGCTAATAAATTCCTTTCAGTAACCTGTTATCATCAGTCTCCCTGCCGCCGAGGTCTGGCCGGTCTCTGTTGGAGCACCACAGCACGAAGTTGTGCTTGATGAGGTGTCGCGCGTAGAACAGGTCCGCACCGAACAGGGTCGGGTCTGCTGGCATGTTGCCGACCGGGACGTGGAAGTACCTGTACGGAGGAGAACTTACTTAAAAAATATGTATTTGTGGCGATGTACACTCACGAGCAAGAGTGTAGAGTATAGTCGCTTACTCCGATTCCGCGCGATCTTGAGTACTTAATATGTTAAGTTAAGAATAATAAAAAATGGTACCATTATATGCCTACCAGAAAGACACAGCGTTAGTATGAAGAAGCAGTCTATGATTCTGGTTTCTAGGAGCATAGATATTGTAAAACATACCTGATTCTCTTTGGATTTACGTTGTTACCTCTCATTTCCGGCAGGGGTCGCCATCTCTGGTTCCGGCGGCCGGCCGTTTAGGCTTTCATAGCGTTTATGATTTTTGTCGTGTTAGGAGCAAAAGTTTTTCAAAGTTTAAAAAACTGACAAAAATCTTATAAGATTCCAATAATTCATTGTTTTCGGTCTGAAAATAGTTTTAGAGTGATTGTACACTAATAATAAACACGTATTCAGTGTTTTATACAGTGTTCAGTGTTGTGTCATTGACGGCGATTCGGTAAGTACCTACCTACCATTATGAACTCGGAGGATTCCGTCCCTGAACCTGTAGCTCAAGTCGCTGCTCCGGATGGAGAGCGAAGAGCTGTGAGCTCAAGCTCATCGCAAAGCAGTTCCTCGTCTTCGGAAGACGAAGAAGGTTTTGCCTCGCCGCCACCTAATAAAAGGTCTAAGCGGCGCAGGTTCAAACAAGTCGGAACTTGTTCGGATCCTCGCATGGACACTTTAATAAATCAAGTTACATATTTATCAGACTGTGTAGCGCAAATGCCGAAGATTTTCACGGCTATTAATACGAATTTTAACAATAATAAAGAAAATGTCGGCAGCCATTTTAATTCCGTGAATTCTACGAATAATCAGTTTCTAAACAAACCACAAGTTTTAAGTAAAGCAACTAATAATAATATGTGTTTGGGAGAGTTGAAAATAAGTTATGACGAATCTAAGATTGTACCTGTTGCCGATCCCGTTAAACTAGAAGAGTTAAATAGTCTTCAACAATTTAACTCACAGGCCTGGAAGGGCATTCGGTATAAAAAGGACTTACAAGCACTTATGGCAACACCAGGTTTTATAGGCCTAAAATTAAATGAGGAATTATGTCACCTTAATAAAGGAACAGATTATTTGGCTAGTACGGAGCAATTGTTAGCGGGATTGTCAAATGCTGTTTTGGAAAATAGGCAACTTTTGAAAAATGGTTTGCAGGAGGTTGTAAATTGGGCTGCTAGTTCTGACACAGAGCTCAATGCAAACACTCTCTATGATAAATTGTCTGAAAAATTTGGTCCAGCGTCCCCTTCATATAAAAATATGGAAACTTGTATGCAAGTCATATGTGGCAAGCGAGCTGAATGTATTGAGGTTAGACGTGACCGCATACTAAAAGAAGTTAATAATATTAATCTTAAATTAGCATTACAAAATATTCCACCTAGTGCTGAGTATCTCTTCAATAGAGAAGCGCTCATCCCGCTGGTAGATTCTTTGGGAGGCTCGCAGGTATGGCTTAATATGCCAAGTTATTTAAAAGATAAAAAGAAAGTCAATAATAGCAATCAGGTTAACAATAAAAGTTTCAAGCCATCTTATAAAACTAATTTCAATAAGAAAACTAAGTTTAACTCGGACAAAAAATCTAAAAATAATAATTATAAAAAGCATTCCTTTCGTCGTACAGGCACCCAAGATACCTCCAACGTTAAAGATAAGTGACAATCAAAGCAGGGTATTCAAAGGCGGTTGCCTGAAGTCCCATGTTCAGGCATGGGAACAATTGGGGGCCAGTCAATATATTCAAAAAATAATAGCGGAGAGTCGCATACCATTTTCAACAAAACCTCCTTTACACTACCCTTACAAAAGAATATTAAACAAGTTTGCAACCAAGTCATCCAAGAAGATGACAGAAATCATACAGCAGTTAAAAGATGCAAACATTTTAGAAAAACCAAAAAACATAACACCCGGCTTTCACTCCAAAATGTTTTTAGTCCAAAAACCAGATGGGGGGATACGCCCTATTTTCAATTTAAAGAGCCTAAATTTACATGTCTCGACTCGACACTTCCAATTAATTTCTCGACAGGATGTAATTCAGTTCCTACAGGACAGGGACTGGATGACAAAAATAGACCTCCATCAGGCATATTTTCACCTAAATATAAAGGAAACCCACAGGCGTTTTCTGCGTATAATATATGGAGGCGAAATATTACAGTTAACGGCCTTACCTTTCGGTCTCTCATCAGCTCCTCACTCCTTCGCCTCAGTGACCAATTGGATTGCGGAAATCCTTCGGAAACAAGGCATAAGAATAGTAGTATACCTGGACGATTTTTTAATAGCCAGTCAAAATCAGACACAACTCATAGAACATACCAAAATAACCATACAAACTCTGGAAAAGTTGGGGTGGCATGTAAACTTTCAAAAATCACTTCTCACCCCAACCCAAGAAATAGAATATTTGGGCATAATATGGAATACAAAAACAAAACTAATTTCACTTCCTGTAAAAAAAGTAGAAAAAATTCTAGAACTATCAACAAGCTTATTACAGAAGAAAGAGTCGTGTCTCCGAGTGATGCAAAAATTGCTGGGTATGTTAAATTTTGCAAATTTAGCAACCCCAAACGGTCGCCTCCATTGTCGCCGTTCTCAGATTTTTCTAAAATCATTCAGAGGAGCCAGACCAAGGCAAAAGAGGGAGTTACCACCTCTAGTGACTCAAGAGTTACAATGGTGGGTAAGAAACGTAGGGAAAAGTGCAAGACCAATGCACATCCCGAAGGTTACCCACTTTCTCACCACAGACGCGGCGGACGCGGGCTGGGGAGCACACCTGAACAACACCATGTTGTCGGGCAAATGGAATCGCCGCCAGCAAAAGTGGCATTCCAATGTGAAGGAAATGTTTGCCGTGTATGCAGCCTTAGTAAGACAAGGTGCACACATGAAAGACGCACATGTTCTAGTGCAATCGGACAATCGAACCCTCATAGCCTACTTAAGGAACGAAGGGGGAACCCGGTCCTTAGCCCTGTTGGGCCTAACAAGCAAACTCCTTCACCTAACCGAGCAGCACAACATAACGCTGTCGGCATCATACCTCCCGGGGAGGTTAAACGGGATTGCAGACCGCCTCTCAAGAGGAAAACCGGTCCCCGAATGGCAACTACAACCCCAAGCCAAGAATGTAATATTCCAAAAATGGGGCGTCCCAGACATAGACCTGTTCGCTTCAAAAGAAACGGCAGTGGTCCCCCAATACGTAACTTGGGACTCAACAGATGGGTCAGCAATTTTTTGCGACGCCTTCAGTCGAGATTGGGACTTTCAGTTGGGCTGGGTGTTCCCTCCACCCAACTTGATCCCTCGTGTGCTCCATCATCTAAACAGTGCCATAGGGACGTACATAGTAATAGCACCACAGTGGGATCAGTGCTTTTGGCTGACCGATCTACAGGCCAGGGCCCTGTCAGACCCGATATCGATAACAGATCTGCGGAAGAACCTGATAGATCGATCGACAGGGCTCTGTCCCCCACAAGTGGACAAGTTGTCCCTCCAGGCTTGGAAAATTGGGGGTGGTCAGATCAGGTAGCAAACTGGAGTAGGGAGGAAATTGAATTACTAAGTAACAGTTGGCGCAAAAGCACTCTAAATACTTACAAAGCCCCTATAAAAAGGTGGCTATCATTTTGTGCTACAAATAATATTAATAAAAGAAATCCAGATGGCAAAGACGTTGCAAGATTTTTAGCAGACCTGCATTTAAAAAGAAATTTTTCAGTGAACACAATTTTATTACATAAATCAGCTATTTCTACCTTCTGTGCTTCAAATGCAGACAATCTATCAAAAAATTTATTTGTTCAACAAGTCTTAAAAGCCATAGCATTATCAAAACCTCCACCTACAAAATCCCCTATTTGGGACACAAAAATAATTTTTAATTGGTTAAAAACAGTTCCAAGCACAAATTCACTTTTCGATATCTCAAGAAGAACTGCAATTATTTTATTGTTAGCATCAGGCAGAAGGATACATGACCTTACCTTGTTGGATATTTCTCAAAGCAACTTCATAGAAGAAGAAGAAAAAATAATATTATGGCCAAAATTTGGATCAAAAACAGACTCAAGCAAATATAGACAGTCTGGCTGGTCTTTATTAAAACACCCAGATGCAAATATATGTCCCTTGAGACATATTTCACAATTGATTCAGATTTCACAGGAAAGACGACTTAATAGTAATGTTACAAGTTTATTTGTTTCATTAAAAGGCCAAATAAAACCAGCTACAAGGACTATCATAGCAGGTTGGATTAAATCCATATTTAAAGATTTAAATTTAGAAGCTACTCCAGGAAGCGTCAGAGCAGCTGTAGCATCCAAAGGCTGGTGGGAGAATGTTCCTGTAGATGATATATTGGCTAGAGGGAACTGGAAGAGTGATAAGACTTTCAGAAAGTTTTACTGCAGAGAAATTATTAAAAATACAAATAATGAAGAAGAAGATTTGTTGCGATTAAATTTCTCAAGTTTTAATTAGAATTTTTAAGTTTTATGTGCCAAAGTTGATTGTTTAAGTTGCAGTACCTAACAAATTGTTGATATTATTTTGAAATTATTATAATTACTTATCAATAATATTACCTTACTGATTATGATAATTGATAATAAATGTTTAATCTGAAATGAATTTCCTTCATTCTTTAACACGTTTATTTATTTCACATAGCGTTTATTATGTTACCTTCACCAGCAGATATCAAACAAGTCTTCATACTAACGCTGTGTCTTTCTGGTAGGCATATAATAGGACTGTTTTACACTAAAATAAAACAGTCATTATGTGCCGAAAGAAAGACACAGCGTTAGCTCAAGGCCCTTGCTGGTATGAAGACACTATGAAAGCCTAAACGGCCGGCCGCCGGAACCAGAGATGGCGACCCCTGCCGGAAATGAGAGGTAACAACGTAAATCCAAAGAGAATCAGGTATGTTTTACAATATCTATGCTCCTAGAAACCAGAATCATAGACTGCTTCTTCATACTAACGCTGTGTCTTTCTTTCGGCACATAATGACTGTTTTATTTTAGTGTAAAACAGTCCTATTGTAAAGGTTTAACTGTTACCTTTAAGTCGATAACAAATTCATTCAAATCACGCCATTATTTAAGGAGCAATACCGAATCAATTCCAAGTAAGTGATTTCTGCGTAGTACGTCCACCAACAAGATGGACAGACGACCTTATAAAGGTCGCCGGAAGACGCTGGATGCAGGTCGCTTCCAACCGGTATATGTGGAGATATAAAGAGGAGGCCTATGTTCAGCAGTGGACGTCCTTTGGATGAGATGATGAAGTGATTCCATACTTTTGATCGCTAGTGTATATTTCAGCATTGATAAAAAAATTAAATATAACTTACTGTACAAGTTCTATATTATAGTAATAAGTTGAATTTAGAAAAGTTAAATAGTGTGAAATACTTGAATAATTTTTGGACACATTGAAACTGATAGAATATTTTTATGTAGAATTTTCTCCATTGGTAGAGCGGAAGGGCTGGTTTTTACTTGACTTACTTTAAACCAATCTGTTCCTGCAATTTCCCTTTGCGTTCCAGGGCCGCGGTACCATTTTAAGACAGTCTCGCAACGCCTACAAAATGTATAATACGCGAGTCTATTTTTGGAAAATATTCCGAAATAAATAATTCCGAAATATTCCGAAGATGCATCTTAATCTTTAAATAATCATTAACATTACTGTTTATTTTAGGTGAAGCTAAATTGGCTCATAGGTTAAAAATATGTATAAAAGATCTACTTTTATACGTGGATCTTGAATTAAATCTATCTTACCTGCATTGTTCTATAGTGAGTTGCAACACGGCATCCAGTCCCAGGTAATGCCTGACTATAGCTCTAGCACCAATACGCTGCCATTCCAGCGAGCTGTATAATGTTTCTACGTCACGAACGTGGATCGGGACCAGCGGGAAATCTGATAAACCTGTGCAATAAAATATACAAAAATATTTGTAACTGTTTGGAAAGAAAAATATTTTAATTATCATATCTTTTGATTCCAAATAATTTTAAGAGTACTTCGGCGTCTACATAACGTAACTAATTTAGTTTATTTTTTATTTTTAATAAATTTCTGTGTAGGTTCTACTCATGATTAAACTTTGCATGCCCTTATGGCAAAATATGGCTGAACTATTAAAATGTATCCACATCGCCTGTATTGTACCCATATTTGCGTTTTATCTTTATAACAGTCATGTTCACAATCTGTCAAGATTTACCTCAACATTACATAAACAGTAAAATTAACTATAGCACGTGCTTGTGGGTTGACGTTCGGACAAAGACTGAGTGACGGAAAACTTTACCGTTGGGTCCGCGTGACGTATGCGACATGAGACAAATCATAAGTATCTAATATAATACATACATTACGTTACGTAAAGTCAAAATTCCAATAACTTTGTAATTGCAAACCTTGTTATTTATGTACAAATATATTTTACATTATGTCTATATAATAAATTCTGTTACATACCTGGCATAAGCTGCATCAACAAATGCGGCGACAGTGTAGCCTGCAACGCCAGAAACGTAGGCCCGCAACGTTCATCCTTGTAACGTTGCAGTGCACGTTGCAGGTGTCTGCTTACTGCGCGCGCTTCTGTTTCTATCACCACTTCCCAAGTGAGCTCCGCGCCGGGGAGGGAAGACTCATCAGTTCCTAAGTTGATCCTGTTGAAAGATACTCAGGACGGTAAAGGTAAGGACAATCAGTAATGGCTCGTCCTTGAAACCAGTCTTTTTTTTACAAGCTTTTATTTAACTTGTTTCTCCTGGAAAGGCTAGGCGGCCATGATTATAATCATGCATTGATTAAAAAAAGCGTTGTCGTGTCCTATGAATAATTTGATGGCAAGGTTAGCGCAGTGCTCTGCTGTGACGCCAGCGCAGCGCAGAGGTGCATTTATAAATGTTTCTAAATGCCTCAACGACTCAGGTGAAAATAAATCGTATACCGGGGATGGGTTTGAAAAAAAAAATAGTAATCAACACGACATCACTCGATCGTGAAAACTGGAAGTCATGGGGAGAGGCCTTTGCCCAGCAGTGGGATGATGTAGGCTAGCAGTATCAGTACATGGAATAACATCAAATGAGTCCTCCCCCCTGGGTGGGACATGACGGGAGGGACTGTCAGACTTGTACTGACTGAAATTCACGATGTCCTTCAACAGCCCTTTACGTTCCGGGGCCACGGCTACCCTATCGTCTTGCGACCTCGGCAGGCTTTGGCCCTCTACACACAGCAGACAGCTCTTTGAGGCGCACGTGGAACACGACGCGCCGTCGACCCGGGCATGGTCCATGATCGGACAGCGAGTCGCCTATTACTCGCCGCCCAACAGCCAGCTGGAAACTGATCTCAGCAGGGACCTACAGAGTGGAGTACTCACTTGGCAGTCCTCTCGGCCAGGTACAGCGTGTTCATGTTGGGCAGCTGGTTGGTGCGGACCGTGTCCAGCACGTACAGGTAGGCGCGCTTCACGGCCGGCAGCACCAGCGACCACATGCTGCGGGACGAGTTCAGGGCCGAGTGCTGGTACAGATAGATGTGCTTCACTGGGGCAATACCGTCCTGGGAGAAACAGTTTTAATCATTAATTAGAGTAAGAAACTTTTATAAAAGAAAAAAAAGACAATAAGATAGTAGCCAATCTATCAATTCGCCATGGTTGACTTTAGACGGCAATAGTAGATTTTTATCAAGGGAACAAATAACTATTTTATTTGAGGGGTGCTTTTTGAATCCGGAACGCAGCGAGGGATTCAACATACGTAAAATTAAATAGTGCTGCTCCCCGGGTGGACACTCAACTATATAGCTATTTCTTTTATATTGGGCTTTTTCTGTTTGATATCATATTATTGACAATATCCACAGAGAGAAAAAAGAAAGCAGATGCGAACATGAACTGGTTCTTTTTAACTATGTTTATTAGATAACGATGTTTTATTACCTGCTTTTGTAAATACGGCTGTAGCGCCACACTTTTGAACTGGAGTTGACTCAATGCAAATGAATCCATGTTTGTCGAACCAAATTGAATCATCCTGAAAATATACAGCGTTTTAAACGTCGTCTGATACGCTAAATTATTATTTATTCACTGTAAAATAAGGTTTAATATCATACTTTCTGGCTTCAGTAGGATCAACAGTGCATATACAGCCGAGTTGAACCAGTACTCTAAATTCTAGACTCATTTGTGTTTCGTATATTCCTTCTATTTCTGGTGCGCACAGTTCTGACGTTAACTCTCTGTAAAGAAAAACATAACAAATTTAATTATTATATAGTAAAAAGTAAAAAAAAAAAGAAATTGACCGATTCACGACGTGATCTGCTCTGAAGCCTCGTTTACACAAGGAGTTTTCGGTTTTCGACAGTCGAGATTCTGTGTTTGAGTAAACGAGGCTTTAGAATGACGAATTCAGCTGTAAAAAACACGATTGCCCAATAGATTTTGTATGGCAAAAGCAATTTGTGACGTCACTATTTATTGAACTCATGATTTTACTATTTATTGGATTCAAAGCGAGAAAAAAAAATCCAGTTTCTTGAAAGTTAATAAGTTAAAGTGTGTTTTAAAGATATTGTGTTTTGGAATTATTGGTCAGTAGAGACAAGTACCCACAAAAACCAATCAGGTTTCGCCTTGCATTGGTACTTGCATTGTTAGACGCTTCCTTTCTTTGGAGCCTTGAGCGCCGGTAGCTGTTGTTCTACTGTTTTTTTTTGTAAACGTATTATAAATGTAACGAATAGGTGAGAAAAATGAATAAAGGATAATACTAACTCCTGATGCTCCCTATACAAGTTCTCAGGCACAGTGTACTGGTACAGATGCAGCACGGGATGCGCGCGCGGCAGTATGCGGCTGCACTTGCGCCAGTACTGGCCGCTGTCACTGGCGCGACTCACTCGCTGGTTCACGTAGAAGATGCGCGGCACTGATAACTTGATCTGGTGCAGTTCAGTGCCCACTAGAGCCCATACTTTGAATAACCCTGGTTCTGCTGTTTCGGCCACCTGTTTTGGATGCAATTATAAGTTTATAGATTTTAATGAATTAATTAATTTCTACAAGTACCTATATTTATTATCTATCTTCTTCTATATTTATAAAAATGTTATGTTGGTTTGTGTACGCTTCAAAAACTCAAAAAGTTCTGCACCGATTGAGCTGAAATTTTAGCATTATGATATTTAATCTGTATCAAGGATTGTTTTTATCTATTTTTTGCATCAATCACATATCCGCGACCGCGAAAAACAGTTTTTTGTGCCACAGCGAAGCGTGCCAGGGTACGGCTAGTATTTTATATAATAAGTATTATAGATAACTAAAACTAGAAAAATAAAAATAAATTAAACTAACTATTTACAAAAAATACTAAATTTAAACTAAAACTAAAATAATTAAAAAAGGAACACAAAAAGGCAAAGACACTTAGGCGTCAAAGTACTCCACCGCAATTTATAGCGTGTGTCAAAAAGCAGCGACCGGAACGCAACGGAAAGCAATTTTACTTGAATTCTATTAATATAAATAAGATAATCTCGTTATTAATAAAAGCAAATCTTCAGTTTGAAAAACGGGCCGCAGAGGTAGCTTGCGGGCCGTAACCAGCCTGCGGGCTGCGTATTACAGAGAAAAGAATGATAAAAAAACGCACAACAAACTACCTTCATTTTCCAAAACTGTCGGGTTTTAGGCAATTTCTGACTATGTTGGCGAACATGATGAAATCGTCGAATAGCTTTAAAAAGTATGAGAAATTTGGCAAAAATATTTCTCATCATCCGTTAAATAAGAGGAACCTCTGACCAGACTGTGATGTGTGTATCGTCCATACCTGAATAATCTGCCAGGGTGTGTTAAGCAGTGTGCGTTGAGCTCTCCTGATGAAACCACCTAACGTGGTCGCAGGACCAGTCTTGGGTGGCGGCATCATATCCTTGTCCATTTTTCCTAGTAAACAAAATTATATAAACTCGTATGCTGTAAAATTTTACTAGAGTATCGCTATGCTACTAAAAGGCAGCTGGAAAAACCTCATATCCAACATTATGTTTTTTTTTATTATGTACTGTTTTCCCGCCAATGATATCGGCCACAAGTTCCAAGCCGTAGGTCGTGGGTTTTAACCCAGCCAGGTACATTACTTAGTTTAATTTCTTTCATCACTACTGCTCTCAAAAACGGTGAAGGAAAACATAGGAGGAAACCGGCACGTCCTAGAACCAATAATTGGAATACATGTGACCATCAACCAACACAAGTGTCCTTTCTTTGGTATTGTTCGTCGTGTCGTTGAGCTCCTTGAGTTATGAGTCGAGCTACACGATAACTGACAAATGCTTGCACTGACTGGACAGGTCCACTCGAATTTGTGTGGTTCTTTCTTCAAAAGACCATTTCAGACACTGACCTGCATGGTCCTCGTATAGCCTGATCTACATATAATGTCTGGACTTCAAAAGAGACTGCGACCTCTGAGTTTGTTTCGGCTGTTTCTTCTCAGAGTAGTCAGGTACGAAACACCGGCCCCTTCTAGTTTTATAAAAAGACGTGTAAAAGTGTCGATATAACCTACTTGCTTAAATAAATAAACATCATTTCAACCCGCACTGGGCCCGCGTGGCGACCACTCCCTCTCAAAGAGAGGAGGCCCAGCAGTGGGAACAAACTTTCTTGGACCTGCGGCCGTATTATGAAGTCTTAAAACCAGGCTTGTTCCAGTGAGAAAAAGAGACAGCTATACAAGTCGTCTAGCGCCACCTCGTTCACTCACTGGAACAAGCCTGGTTTTAAGACGTCATAATACGGCCCAAGGTATATCAAATATTATGAAAATAGAATACCTCTTTTGTTGCGATTACGCAGGCCACGCTGTTCCATCTGCCACAGCCATTTCTTCTTTTGGAACATTATCCATTCCTTTCGCTCAGCCTGGTAAATTCGAAAAAAAATTAATATATATAAATCTCGTGTCACAATGTTTGTCCTCAATGGACTCCTAAACCACTTAACCGATTATAATAAAATTCGCACACCATGTGCAGTTCGATCCAACTTGAGAGATAGGATAGTTTAAATCTCAAATTATAGTCGCAATTTTAATTTATTACTAATTATTTGTCTGTTATTATTTGACAGTCACAATTATCTGTTAACTCCAAATGATTCTAACAGATGTCGATACCCATCGACCACACAGCCTATAGACACCTAATACACGATAAAACGCACGAAAACTATTCTGCCAACTTGCTGAGGTATGACGTCAGCGAGGGGGACGGGGTACTGCGTCCTGATTGGTCAATTCAAGGTCAGTGCATGTCACTAGGGATGGGACGGTTTTAAATCAAACAAGAAAGTATCGACATTTTTAAATTGTATTTAATAAAATATGTTTTTACATACTTGCATTCAATTACCATCTTTTATTGTAATTACGATTGAATAATGTAGGTAAAATATAAAAATGAATAAAAGCATTTTTATTAAATTTCCTTCATTATTATAAGCTATGTTCGAAGTGTTTGGTGAGGCCTATCAAATTGAATGCAGCGCGATGTTATAGAGTTAGCCCAAAAACATGCAGCCAAACGGATCTCTTCGCCGCTACCGACAACGCGGTGGAGATGACGGGGTTTTGGGCCAATAAAATATAAATACCGTCGTGCCAGCGATACGAAAAAGAAAAAGAACAAAGGTTCCGAAACTATACTTTTTGCCTAGGAGACAGAAAAAAAGTTCAATAAATAAACTCACCAAAAGCGGCAAATACTTGGTACTGCTCAACTTAGTAGAAATCGACGGTTTATCATAAGGATAAAACAATCTTCGCTAAAATGACGTGAACATATTACACCTTAAGTAGATGGGATCCAGTTCTCTCGCTTGGTTCCAATTATCCATTTATTTTTAAAATCAAGATCGTGTGGGTATCTAAAATTTATAAATTAACACAATTTCACAATTTATCAGACGTATATGTTGTAATTTCTTCTTGAAAAAATATTTTTTGCATAAATTAATAGTTATAGGTTTTTGTTTTGCTTTATCGACAACAGAGGTGGTTGTACGATTTGGAACATCACTAATATGTGTACTTAAAATCGACAAAAAGAGATGGCGAAAAAAATACTTGCAAAAGAAAGGGACGCAATCATAAAGACACCAAGTATGACCAGTATAAAATGAACCCCGATAAATATTGTCAGAAATTTAATCTAATTTAGATTATGGAACTATTAACTTACCGATGAAATGTGATACCGTCTTTCAGGAAATTTGAAGTCCGGCTTTTTTTATCACACATACGTATTGTATACGGGAACATATTATGTCTATTTTCTCGATTTTTTAAAGGAGTAACGCGGAAGTGTTTACGGCTCACAGGAGTGGTCGAAACTTATACGAACTTGGTGAGTGACGACGGTTATAAGACATTTTTGCCTAATGTGTTGACAGACATCGGTCGCCTATTATTAGGAGTCTATAGGCTGTGTGGTCGATGTCGATACCTTTCGACTGGGTTGAGTAAGTAATCATTAGATGGCGCTGCTATGAAAATGTACGAACGTGTCATATAAGCTACATTTTAACAGCATAATTACCACGTTTTGTTGACGCTATACAATTAATTAAATTTTAATGTTTTAATTAAATTTAATTTTTTAATTTATAAAAAATAAATGAACGAAATACCGTATAATTCAATTATTTCCACTTTTTAAATTTTTGGTGTTAGCATAGCCGGCCACGTGTTACTTAGACTGAAGTGTAAATTGAATTCATATTATAATGAAGATTACTTATTTGTGCTTCATTGATCAAAACTGAATATATGTACGTAAGTATTATCACATAATTATAAAATTTAATTAAAATGTCAATGAAAAAATGATACACAATTTCCTACACTTTTTCAATAGTTGTGCAAATATTTTTTTTTATTGTTTTTATTTAACCTCTATTAAAAATTATTTAGTTTTTATTAGGATGGCCCTGAAGCAGCTTAAGAACAACAAGGCGCCGGGCGAGGACGGAATCACTTCAGAGCTTCTGAGAGCGGGTGGAAAACCGGTACTTAAAGTCCTCCAGAAACTCTTTAATTCCGTCCTGTCCGAGGGCAAAACGCCTGAAGCGTGGAGCAGGGGTGAGGTGGTGCTGTTCTTCAAAAAAGGTGATAACTGCCTATTGAAGAATTACAGACCCATCACGCTTCTGAGTCATGTTTATAAGCTGTTTTCAAGGGTTATCACGAACCGTCTCGAACACAGACTTGATGACTTCCAGCCTCCCGAACAAGCCGGTTTCCGAAGAGGCTATAGTACCATAGACCACATCCATACGCTGCGGCAAGTTATACAGAAGACCGAAGAGTATAACTTGCCATTATGCTTAGCGTTTGTGGACTATGAGAAAGCATTTGATTCGGTGGAAACATGGGCGGTGCTTGAGTCACTCCAGCGATGCCGTATTGACTATCGGTACATCGAGGTATAGAAGTGTTTGTATAATAACGCCCCCATGTCGGTCCGAGTACAGGAGCACAGCACGAAGGCGATTCCATTGAGAAGAGGCGTAAGACAGGGGGACGTTATCTCCCCGAAACTGTTTACTGCCGCAATGGAAGACGCGAATACATCACTCACCTTCGGTTTGCCGACGACATCGGAGTCATGGCAAAGTCGATGGAGGAACTCAGCATGATGCTCGATGGCCTCGACCGAGTTTCACAACGGGTGGGCTTGAAAATGAACATGGAAAAGACGAAAATTATGTCAAATGCCAATGTTGTGCCCACCCCAGTCTCTGTTGGAAACTCGGTACTCAAAGTTGTTGACTCATATATCTACTTAGGACAAGTAGTCCAATTAGGTAGGTCCAACTTCGAGAAATAGGTCAACCGCCGAATCCAACTCGGTTGGGCAGCCTTCGGGCAAACTACGCAATGTCTTTTCGTCCGACATACCTCAGTGCCTCAAGACGAAAGTCTTTAACCAATGTGTGTTACCAGTGATAACTTACGGCAACGAAACGTGGTCTTTCACTATCGAGGCCGATAGTGAAAGACCACGTTTCGTTTAGGCCATCTCAAAGCTCAAAGTCGCTCAACGAGCTATGGAGAGCTATGCTCGGTGTTTCTCTACGTGATCGAATCCGAAATGAGGAGATCCGTAGACGAACTAAAGTCACCGACAAAGCCCACCGGATTAGCAAGCTGAAGTGGCAATGGGCAGGCCATATTAATCGCAGAGCAGATGGCCGATGGGGTCGAAAAGTACTAGAGTGGAGACCACGGACTAGCAAGCGCAGCGTAGGACGTCCACCAACAAGGTGGACAGACGACCTTATAAAGGTCGCCGGAAGACGCTGGATGCAGGTCGCTTCCAACCGGTACATGTGGAGATCTAAAGGGGAGGCCTATGTTCAGCAGTGGACGTCCTATGGCTGAGATGATGATGATGATGAAAAATTATTTAGCACTTATTATTTCAATGTGCTATGATAACAAGTTTTTCAGATTTTTTTTTTCTTATATTTAAACGATTAAATTAGTATTTCAATTCTTATTGAAATTATTATTTAAACTCTATAATTTTAATATGTACATGTCAGTATTATCACATAATTAGAATGATTTTCATTTTTTTTTTCTCATATTTCTCCCACAGCAACGCGTGGCCGGGTCAGCTAGTATATTATAAACTAGAGGCCCATCCCGGCTTTGCACGGGTGGACATGATATAATATAGCCTAAGATGTTACTCAGGGTGAATGTAGCTTTCTAATGGTGAAAAAATTTCTCACGGCTCTGTTGTTTTTGAGTTTATTCATTACAAACATACACACACACACAAAAATACAAATCTTTCCTCTTTATAATATTAGTGTGTCTGCACCAGAACAAAGAAAATGTAAGACCAACATCCTTTTGAAATTCAAGTGGCATGTGACTCATTAAGTCATTGATATAAATTACAAATGTTGTTTGCAAATATTAAAAATAAAACGTATAAAAATTTATTATAGTTAACCATTTGATTATTTATTACTTGTTGGATTTTCAACTTTCAGTGCTAAGCCGAATTATGAAAATTCAACAGTTAAATTTTATTCAGATGTTCACTTAGACCGTTGTATTCCTAGAAAAAAAACCGGCCAAGTTCGAGTAACAAGTACGCTAGTAACATAATATAATAGTTCTTGTAATTGGTTGTAACTTTGAAAGGTAAATTGCGGTTTACGATTTATGACGTATTAAAAAAAAATCTAATTACTTAATCTCGTTCAAACCAATTTTCGCTGGTAGTTTGCATAGTTATGTACATCATATATATTTTTTTTAGTTTTATCATTCTCTTATTTCAGAAGTTACAGGGGACTCTCGCGCAAACTGTTCAGTTTAGAAAAAAAATATTAGTAACCTGAACATCATTTTTAAAGACCTGAATTTCAATTCTGAGTATGGTGAACCCCCATTTTTTTTATGCGTGAAAATCCTAATACGGTTCACATAATACATCTACTTACCAAGTTTCAACAGGATAGCTTTTATACTTTCGAAGAAAAGTGGCTGTAATATACGGACGAAAGGACAGAAAGACAGACATGACGAATCTATAAGGGTTCCATTTTTTGCCATTTGGCTACGGAACCCTAAAAACCGACGAATTGAGAATCTCCTTCTTGCTTCGAAGTCGGTTAAAAACAGGATTACACTGTGTATGTATTTTACCTTAGTAGTTCCGAAGGGTGGCGGTGTCCCCAGCGCCTCCCTCCAGGTCTGCGCCTCCTGCGGAGGAGACTCCTCACGTTTCCTCTTCACAGTGTGTACTATCGGACGAATTGTACCGCCATTGTCGCTGCTCTTGTTGCCTATGTCTTCTATATCCACTTCCGTTTCCTTGCAGAAGAGACGTTCATTGATTGTTGGTAAAGTTATTTTAAAAATAAAAACTATTATTGCTGACAAGTTAAGGTTAACAAGTAATCTTTTGATTGGTTATTGGATAAAAAGATACTAATAACGTATGTATTAGCAACAATCATATTTGTTTGGTGTTAAATGTGAAGTAAATACGCCGATATTTTAATCGAAAATATATATACAATTAGGTGCAATTTTTGGTGAAAAGCACAACCAGTATTCTTCGTAAAAATCCTTATGGGAAACAAGTATTTTTAATTTTAAAATTGAAATACTTACTTATCGTTTAACGCCTCTAATAAAGGAGTAGTCACTCTACTTGTGTGACCTCTTAGAATATATTTATTATAGTGAGAATATAATAGTGAACATAGAATATAATATAAGAGTAACATAGAATATTATAGTGAGATTGCAGCGGTGAAATTGTATAAGATATCAACGGATTTCATAGAAGTCATGCGTTGTGAGATCCGTTTTACCGCCCGACTGAGCATTGCAAAAATAAATTATAGTTCGTTTTATTTTAAAGAGACAATATCTTGAACCAGAAAAGATCCGACCAAAAGAAATAAAACGTCCTTAGTCTTACCATATTCCCCCCGCCACCGCTGGTAGACGGTTCCTCTCCATCATCATCACAACTCTTCGTCTCCTTGGGCTGCACGCTGAACATGTCGGTGATCTTCCTCGTCTTGAACTTGTCTGTCTTGGCCAACATCTTCTTGTGCAGCCAGTCGGGGTACTGGCAGCGAGGAACTGGGTTGTCTAACTAAATAATAAAAAAGAAAGGCTTGTTATTTATAAGCTAAGATAATGCTAGTATCAGTGGGAAAAAAGTTAAAATTAAAAAAAAATACTATATATATAAATAAACTAGCACTCCGCCCGCGACTTCGTCAGCGCGTGTTTCTAACTTCGAACTCAAAATATTAGTGTAGACAAACTGATTTTTCGATGTTCGCCGGCTAGGTTGATTTTTTAAATATAGATAATTACGTATCCTTCATTCGATTGGGAAACTATTTATGCCAAGTTTCAAACCTTTGTATGTAAACAAAGGTTTTCACCCCTCTTCACCCCTTATTGGAGGATTTTCGCAAAATCCCTTCTTAGTGCTCACCTACATAATTAACGGCAACTACCACCCAAAAATCAGCTTTCTACGTTGAGCGTTTAATATCCTTACCTTAAAACTTGAATACCCCTTTTCATCAACTTGGGGGTTGATTTTCGAAAAATCCAAAGACACGTGTTTAATTTTTTTTGATCTAGAATTGGAATACTGATTTTCAAATTCATCGGTTCGCGCGTTATGATTTTCCCATACAAACTTTAACATCGTCTAGATTACCAATGGAGGGTAGTTTAAAAAAAGTAATAGTGCCAATCCTTTTTATTTACTTATATTCATATTCGTACCAAGTTTCAAGTTTATAAACCCAAGGAATAAGATTTTTCATACAACAGTTTTCACCCCCTTAGAGGAGGACTTTCGCAAAATCCCGTCTTATTGCTCCCCTACACGGTAGACTGCAACTGCTGTCCAAAATTCAAGTTAGTGCGTTTAGCGGTTTCGGCTGTAGTTGAGTCTTAATAAAAAACCCTGTTCTTTTATATATATAGATTGCTGTTGCCTTTGAAGTGTACAATCCATGTGCCTTTAGGTACGATTAGTTCAATTCTCGATTGGTCTAATTCACGGTTGAACCAATTCACAATTGGTCCAATTCGCGATTGGTCTAATTTATTGCACCTTAAAGATATGTTATTAAAAAAATCTTATACAGTGTGAATTTTCCAAATATATCGAATCGTGTAATAATACAGCGTGTTTATTTTTTCCAAAACCAACAGATTAGAATTCAATCATGCACATTTAGTTTTCATCAAACTTGAGACTCTTTTGAGCATTTTTCCATGGGCTCGTCCACGTCCAATTGGAAAATTCAACCAGTAGATCTACTCTACTCACCCCCTGCATGGCAGCTGGTATAGTGATGATCTTCTGCACGGTCCCGCTCAGCCTCTCGATGTAATAGGCCCAGTCCAGCACATCTCGTATATCTATATCTTCAGTGATGCTGTTGTCCTTGAGCCAGCGGCGCAGGTGGTGACGTTTGACGGCCGCGGGAGATTGGAAGATGGCGAGGGGAATCGCACGTTCAGTTACCGGAGCACCTTCGGGCTTCTTTGATATTATGAATCTGGAATAGGATGTGGGAGGTCATTCATGATGTCCGAACGTAAGCAGAAACGGACGCACCATAATATAGGTTAAGTTGCATCCTTTTTATTTAATAATCAATGCAAGATATTTCCGTTTAGAAACTTTAATCACCACATATTATCATAAAAAAGTCCCCCGATGCGTTTGTCTATCTGTTCATGATAAACTCAAAAACCAATTCACGGATTTTCATGCAGTTTTCATTTTCACCAATAGAGTGATGTATAAGGAAGGTGTAGTTTCTTTTCATGATAGTGAAAATTCGATATTTCGTGATCAAATCATCAAATATATTTCCGACTTCCGAGAGCGTCAGTATTTTTTCTCCTGACTTAGAACAGAACGAAGCCAGGGCGAGTCACTACTTAAAACTGTTATCCGTTCAAAAATTTAAACAGTGTATAAAATATTTACAGAATGCGTAACGTGGATTCGATTCCCGCACTGAAAAATTATTTTTATAATCTACAAGCAGTCGTCCCGGGCTTTTGAAAGTTACTATAATCAGGCAACATAAAAAAAAATTATAACTACTAACCTGCAAGCCAACCCCGCATCCTTCACCATCTGATCCCCCAAAAACTCAGCCAGCCGCTTAGCAGTAGAGATCGACGTGGACTTCTGACCTCCATAGTCCTCCAGCTTCTTGGACATGGAGCGGTTCTCGGAGATCAGCTCGAACAGCTCCGAGTCGGGCATGTTGCTGCCCTTACTGTACAGTACATCCAGCCAATAATCGGCCACCTTTGCCACTGCGCTGTAGCAAGACTTCAGGTCATTCCCTTTGAGGAAGGCTTCGAATACTGAAGACTGGAAGATCTTGATGAGTTGCAGTTCTCCGCGGCGTTTTACTTCAAACCCTGGAGGAAGAAGTTATTTATTTGTTATATTAGCCTGTTCTGTCCCACTGCTGGCCTTCCCTTTTTAAGTTTTACGTTTTCCAATCTCTATCTCTCTCTCAAAAAAGAGTCCAAGTCTAGTCAAGTCCAGTCCCGCCAACATTTTTAAAGCCTGCCTCGGCTGCGACGCCCGTCTTCAGGTAGTAAGTAATTTTACGTTTATTGTCCCAAATAGAGTAAAGCTATGGGGCGTACTTTTGCCCAGCAGTGAGCCCGTATAGAATATAATTTATTTTAATGAATAAATATTTTCATTGCATACCACATGTTTGGGTGTCAAATATCACACGGAACCCCTTGTGCTACCAGTAGTTGGCATTTATAGTTATCAATGTCATTTTAAACTTCATAATACAATTTTACAGCACAAATAAATTTATTTAAAAACTGTTTAGTTCGTCTGTGGACACGTGTTTCTTGTTTTTAAATCAATTAATATTTTATAAAACGCTTCGTAATTCGGAAGTGATAATGGAATTTTGGTTTACGAAGCAAAAGAAAAAAATACGGGTTAAAGATTTTTTGTAAATCTAACTTCCGGACTCATTCATTTTTTTCAGCAGAATAGCCTATTGTTTTGTAATTAAAGCAATACAGTAACATTCGCTAGAAATAACTTTTAAATAATTATCTATGCGATGTCCTCATCCAATTTGTACCAAAGTGAAAGTTGCTCTAGATTCATTGAAAGGGATTGGTAATTTCGACTACAAACATCAAGTTTCCGTAGTGTAGCGGTTATCACGTGTGCTTCACACGCACAAGGCCCCCGGTTCGATCCCGGGCGGAAACAGTACCCATTTCTTTTTAAATTACTTTTCTTTTTGCAGAGTATTTTTCGATATTTTTCGGAAATGTTCTTTTTTTCTCCAATTTAGTTAATTTATGGCTGAAAGAAACCGATAGAAACGAACACCACGCTGCTCTCTAAAAGTGGAATAATTGACGTACGTAAAAAAGCTGTCCGACTCAAATTAGATTGAGCAGGTCATGTAAGCCACTTGCACAATAGTCGCTGGGCAAGAAAATGATGGGTGCTTGAGACTGGACAAACCCGCTGAATTAGACACAAAAAGAGGTGGTAGGAGGATCTAGATACGCACCTTGATGGTTGATTTGAAGCAGCACAAGAAAAGAGTACTTGGATGGATATGGGGGAGACCTTTGTACAGCAGTGGGATAACGGCTTATCATCAGCCTATAAATGTTCCCACTGCTGGGACACAGGCCTCCTCTCTGTGAGAGGGAGTGGGCCATAATCCACCACGCGGACCCAGTGCGTGTTGGTACGTGTCACGTTTTTCGGATTTTTGGTTCTAGGACATGCCGGTTATCTCACAATGTTTTCTTTTACCGTTTTAGAGCAGTGATGATTAAATAAATTACACAAAGTAATAAGCGTGTCTGGGTTCGAACCTACAACATACAACTCGTAAGTTGGGGCCGATACCACTGGCTCATAAAAAAAAAATTACTAAACTTCTTTATCTTTTTTAAAAAAAATCGTTACCCCACACTAGGAATTTCTTCCTGTATCGTGGGTGCGTTTACAAACATAGAAACCCACATAAACAAACACCCAGACCCGGAACAAATACTTAAACTTACCTTTCAACTCGGCCAATGACCCATCGAAGTTGAACACAGCGTATCTCTTTTTCAATCTCTTGCCCTCTTCCTTAGATGCTGGTAGTACCATGGCCAGGTATGGGCCATCCACTTCAAAGAATATCGAGTTCTCCGAGCGCTGCTCGTATTTTTTCTGTTCGGGGTCCACAAGTTCGAAGTATTGGTCGTTTGTGAAGTGATCCTGAGTGGAAAATATAGTTAATAGCAAATATTATGGCACTCAAACTATTTTACTATAAAAAACCGCTTTGTATTATCCTTTCACATGGTAGGTTTTTTTTGTGAAATAGTAATAAACAATTTTGAAATAATATCACAATAATTTTGTGTAAAATATCCTCAAGTGACAAATCAGTACTGAAATAAAAGTAGTATCAAAATACTACTTGTATTTCAGTTGCATAATTATAGCGGTTTTAACACTTTTAACAATATTATTGGTTGTAAATAATATAATCCAATTTTAATTGTTAACACTGGTTTATTTCTTTAACTGAATATATTTAATGGTAAAATAAAATCATTTAAAAATCCGTAAGGTAAAACGACTAGTCAATATAAAAAAGTCCGTAAGCTTGACTTACGGACTAAGGGTGTCGTTACAACTTACTTTGACCATAGCGTTGAGCACCGCGTTCGGAAACGACACGTTGATTTTCTTCTTTTTCGGGTGCGTTGTTATTACAGTCACGTTCTCAGGGAATGAGGAAGGTAGTATGCACCAAATACCTGAACACATAAAATTTATTGTTCAGTATTATATGAAATAATAACAAAACATAATAATTTGGCCGCTCTTTGAACGAAACATTCAAGCTTGATTGTAATATATTCTCAAAAGGACCATGTTGTAGCAGTATTTGTCAAAAGTAAGAAATGTAGTAAAACTTACTTTTGAAAAGCCTAATCAATGGCTTGCAAATATATCAAAATATACTATAATAGTATAATCGATATAATAAACGACTATCGTCCGTTGAATGATGAAGTGTCAAGATAACCTATTACTGAAAAATATGTAAACAGTCTAATTCTGTCAATAAATAATTCTATGAGATAAAATCCATTAATTAGGTGGTATCATTTTTTTTATCGTGGTAAAATCATCAAATGAGGCCTCCCACACAGGGCAGGGCGGGAGGGACTGTCAGACTTGAATGACTAAAATCCACGGTGTCCTTCAATAGCCCTTTACGTTCCGGGGTCACGGAAATTCGTGAGTCCCGCGACCAATTAGGTGGTATCGTAGTAGAGTTTTTTACAACATTTATAAATTGAAAAACTGTTTAGTCTATCTGTTAGAGTATTGAAAAATAATGGACACGTATTTCTTGTTTTTAGGGTTCCGTACCTCAAAAGGAAAAAAACGGAACCCTTATAGGATCACTTTGTTGTCCGTCTGTCTGTCCGTCCGTCTGTCAAGACCCTTTTTCTCAGGAACGCGTGGAGGTATGAAGCTGAAATTTATATCAATTACTCAGGTCTACTGTCCCTTGAAGCTGTGAAAAAATTAAACTTCTAAGCCAACGCAATCAAAAGATACAGCCGTTTATGCCGCAAATTTTCGACACTTGCAAGGGAATCAAAACCTACAGGGTGCTTCCCGTGAACTCAGAATCTTGAAATTTGGTACGAAGCAACGTCTTATAGCATAGATAAAGAAAAAATTATGAAAACCATAAATTTTTAGTTACATCACATAGTATATATTTTTTAATAATTTTAAACTTACTACCCATTTCCTCATAAACGCGTAGAGGTATTAAATTGAAATTCATACCAAATACTCAGGTCTATAATACCTTTAAGCTGTAACAAAATCAAACCCCCATTGTAATGTTATGAATTTCATTTTGCAATAAAAATACCATAGTTATGACTCGATTGTCGTAATGAACGAACTTTGTAAACCTTGCAGGTTTGTACGGAACCCTCGGTGCGCGAGTCCGACTCGCACTTGGCCGGTTTTTAAATCAATGTATATTGACAAAGATGCAAACTCGGGAGTGGGGACTTGTGACGTCATAACGCCTGTAGAGTTATACAGACTGCGTGACATTGTGATTTTTAGAAGTGTTGTATCTTCGTCAATTTTAATTTACGTAAGAAAAGAAAAATACTTGTCAAATATTGTTGATACCTACCTAATCTAACAATCGCACTAATTATTTTTTTAAGGGTGCCAAAGTCATTTTTATGATATATGTTACCGTCAGTATCCAACTCCAATGGCCTGCCGACTTGTTCGATGATCTCCCTCGCTTTCATGATGATGTTAGCACCCGTGTAGCACACGATGCCGGCCATCTCCATACTGTGCCAGCGAGCACTGGGAGAAAACAATAACATGATCATTAATTATTTTTAAACGCAATAACGCATGCGACGCGCATCGTAAAGATGATTTTTGAGGAAAGAAAAATTCAGTTGCAAGTGGAATTTGAACCTGCGTCTTCTGGTTAAGTACTCCAGACTTATCAATTACCGAAAAACGTTCAAACGAGGGAATAGAGGATTTCAGCTTGCCACTGTGAGTTGCGATGACCTAATTGGTAAGGCGTCTGGAGTGCTCGCATCATACTTTTTTTTTTCGTGGTAAAATCATCAAATGAGTCCTCCCACCCAGGGCAGGGCGGGAGGGACTGTCAGACTTGTACTGACTAAAATCCACGGTGTCCTTCAGTAGCCCTTTACGTACCGGGGTCACGGTAATCTGTGAGTCCCGCGACCCCGGCAGGCTTCGGCCCTCTACAGGCCCCGTCACTGTGCTGACACTCATTGAGGAGCGCGTGGAACACAACGCGCCGTCGACTCGGGCATGGTCCATGGTCGGACAGCGAGTCGCCCATTACTCGCTGCCCGCATGCCCGCGCCTACGGTGGCCGGAGATTGTCTTGCGGCTCGCATCATACTTACGACATTTTATTATAATTCTAAACGCGAGGATTGGTATTAGGCTTTCTGGTGACTATTAAACCCTTTTCTTTGTTATGATTGGCAACAGGAGAAGATTGGCAACACCGCCCGAGTAACATGTCAAATTTTTGCTCCGTATTTTATAATTAAATTAAATTAGTAATTAGGCTGTAATCTACTATATTTTAATGTGTAATCGTATTGTTATTGTGTAAATACGCAGGAATATTGTTTTCCAAATAATTGGACCAGTTTAAAAAGTTTTCGGTACCTAACAGAGTTGCCGGTAACCTAAAACAATCACATGTGTGAGTACTATGTACTACTTATTAATTATTGACTCGATTTTACCCTGGTGGTTGAGAGAATGTCATGCTCACTCAAATGTCTCGCTGATGGTGGCACGTGTGTCGGATCATTTAGCTCCCTCCAAAATAGTTGAGCTGAATGGTGCTGATACGTGTGTCATGTTCGTGAACGGGCGCTGTCAGTTGAGACTGGTCATCTCTTAGCTGCCACGGTTTATTTTAATTATTGATTATTTTGTTTCTGAATTGTTTTTTTTTGTATTTTACTGTGGACACTTTTAACTTGCTACATCGTTCTCACATAATGTACCATCTAAAAATGAATGATGTAACAAAGGTTTTGTAATAATTTTGGCGATCTAAAAAGAGTGTCCATGGAGTTTCTTGCCCGTTCTTCTCCATAGAGATCTACTTCTTGGAACGGGCATCTACGGTACTTTCACAGTTTTTATGTCTTGTGACTGGGACTGTAGCACCATAATTTTGTAGTATTTAATTATATTTTTTATGTCTTTGACAATTCAAAAGTGCCTGTAACTGGTCTACTTGAAATAAATGCTTTTGATTTGATTTGATTTTGTTAGCTGTAAGTCCTCAAAGAAATAAATAAATAAAAAAAATCGCTCGTGACCCACCCCCTCCTCATGACGTATCCATAGAAGGAGTTGAGGATACACTTGTGTGCTAGTTGCAGCGAGTCGTACAGCACCTCGCGACTCTTCGCGGACTTGATCTCAGCCGCGTCGCCGCTCGCCACTGCTTCCGCTACTTTGGCCTTCGCTTGCTTGTTTAGGGCTTTGTATTCGTATCGACGATCCCTGGAAACAACCAAACGTTATTCTAATAATTTCGCATGCAAGACAACCTATACCCCATCCGGCTATTTGCCATTACTTAAGTTGATGTTCGCTCTTAATCATTCTTAACCTTTTAAGCGCTTGGCTAAATATCGATTGCCGTGCACCTAGCGCCCGGCTACGAATCGTGCTTTCCTCTTCTCCTCTCTTTCTGCTCCTTTTAAGCTCCGATTTGTAAAATATCATGGTGTACAATAAAAAGTATTCTATATCTACATAAATAGAGAGATATAGAATAGATGCAATAAAATTGAACAAAACAACAAAAATCGTGAATATTCTCTGTCGGATAAATACGACACGGGCGATAGGGGCACGGAAATGTTTGTCGGATATATACGACTCTGGCGGTTAAAGGGTTAATCATTCTAGATCTACGATCTGGAATAAGCAACTTTTTTTTAACGTGGTAATATCATTAAATGAGTCCTCCCACACAGGTCAGGGCAGGAGGGACTGTCAGACTTGTACTGACTAAAATCCGCGGTGATCCTTCAATAGCCCTTTACGTTCTAGAGTCACAGTTACCCGATAAGACAGTTCCGTGACCTCGCACACCGAACTTAGAGCTTGGTTTGGACATACATCCACGGAATCTCAAGTATGTGACAAAGCAAAATATTAGTCACTAGCTTCCGCCCGCGACTCCGTCCGCGCGGATGTCGGTCTTCGCGTGGATGGTTTTTTTCTCCATTTTGAGTAACTCTGACAATGACATCTTATAAATATCTATTGGACCCAAATACGGCTAAGCCTATAATAATTAAGGAGATCGCGGTTCTACAGAACAACGTCTATGAATAAAACTGAAAAATAAGATTTATTTTTCTACGTATTTTTCCAGGATAGAATGTATCCCATTTTATGCCCAGGATAATAAGGTATAATTATACCAAGTTTCATCGAAATCGAACCGTTAGTTTTCACGTGATGCCTGCATATACAGACAGACAAAAATTTTTTTAATCACATATTTGGGTTTGGTATCGATCCAGCAACAACCCCCGCTATTTATTTTTTCAATATTTTCAATGTACAGAATTGACCCTTCTACAGATTTATTATATGTATAGAATAGATAATATCAGCCCTGCAGATTATGCTCGTTCTTACCTGAAAGCTCTAACAGTGTCGACGTAGAAAGAGTTCTCCTTCTGACATATGGTGGTGGTTCTGACTTCTGTTCGCGTCACCTTCGTCTTCTTGTAGGCCACTCTGCAGTAGTCAGCTAAGCGCTTCTTTTCGTATGCAGCCTAAAACAAAACACAAAATTAAACCCTCCTTCTGGCGCAGTCGAGTAATAATGATTAATCTTGTCTTTAACTCAATGTTATTAGGGATCTGGACGACTCATTTCTCCTTCCATCTATTTTATTTCGTGTTTAATTTACTTTTTAAATGTCGATAACTAACCTGATCCTCCTTGGGTAGAGCATGGAAGGCTCTGGTAGGTCCACCTGGGTGCAGCGGCGGGAACTTCTCAGTCTCCAGCTGCTGCTGAATACGCTGGTACTCACTGCGGGTTGCTGGCACTGTGAAATGAAAAAAAATAGGTAGGAATTGGAGTAAGACAATCTAGAAAAAGTCCTTTATTTATTACTGGCCTTTTTGACCACCTGAGCAGAGAAACAAATGTGATGCCCTAGCTTTGGCAGCCCGGCTTACCTTCTTTCTTGAATATTTACTTAAAATAATATATATTCTTTATTGTGTACAAAATTTACAATAAAACCAAACTTAAAATTACATTCACAAAAGTGAGCTTATCTCTTTAAAGAGATCTCTTCCAGCCAACCTGTAAAACTGATTTGGTGATTAATAATGCATCTATTATAAATATAAAATGTATCTCACAGTAGTCGCCACGCCACATCCACTCCATGTGCCTCTGACACGTGGCGCCGGGTTTGTTGTAGTCACACACGGCACACACACTCGTGTTCACCATCGCAGACGGCTGTAACCTAACAGATTAAAAGCAGATTTTCACAAAAACAAAAAAGTGCGAAACTACTCAAAATTAAAAGTCAATTATTAAAAGTGGGGCCATAATAAATAATACAGTACCTATTGGTCAAAATAATATTGGGGTACATAGCGCCGACATCCAAGTGGTAAATGAGTGGGTTCTCATCTCTCCTCGGATGGTCCTTCATATGCTGTAGCTTCTCCTTGATCTCCGCGCACACCTCGTCGAAGTTCGTCACCATGTCCAGGGGGATCCCCTCCTCGACCTCTATGGCGTGTCTCATGGTCTTCTCAGTGTTGTCCATCAGTTCTTGTACGGCGGATGGCACGATCTTGAACTTGCATTTGATGTCGGCTCTGAATACTCCTGTATTTATATATTTTTGAAAAATGTCATAGGAATTGGAATACTACTAATGACTAAACCAACTTTATAATATGTATGTCTCCGTCACCTCTGACCTAGACGTAGAATTGAGAGCAAACAGATCGTAAAAAAAAAGATAGAAAATTGTTTTAACGAAATTATGCAATGAAAATTGTATGAACACAAAAACAAAAATTTATTATCTCATCAGATCTTCCATTCTTTACTGCTTTCTAGAATTTTAGCTGGGGGGTAATCAGAATAAGGCTCCTAAAGTTTAAATATGCCCAAAAATACTAACATTTGTTCGCAGTTTCGATCATCCCCCCCAACCCTTTTCTTTCCTTTAAAGTTTATGCAAAAAGAAAAAAAAAGCCTATTATATTATAAACCGCCTCTAGGTTATCAACTCTGTGCCAAAATTCATGAGGACCGGTTCAGCGCTATAAATGTAAATACGTAACAAAAAACCTCACTTTTACATTTATAATATTAGTTAACATAGCACTCACCGGACTCCAGCGCCTCCACATGTCCACCGACGTAGGTCTCAGTTTCGAGCACGTGTCCATCGGAGGTCAATTTATTAAGTTCCTCCACCTGCTTGTTGGGGAACACGATGTTCGCGTGGAAGGCCTGCACCATCAGTAGCGACTCGCAAAGCGTGCCTGAACCTTTGCGGAGGACCTACAAATAAATAACGCTGGTTTAGACCAATCTTGGAGCATCGAAAAACCTTGCAGTGTCTACATAGCCCTATTTAGAGGGCAAAAGGCTGCCGGGGTCGCGAGACTTACGAATTACCGTGATCCCGGAAAGTAAAGGGCTATTGAAGGACACCGTGGATTTTAGTCAGTACGAGTCTGACAGCCCCTCCCGCTCTACCCTGGGTGGGAGGACTCATTCGATGATTTTGCCACATTAAAAAAAAAGTGTCTACATAGCATTTTCAAGGTTCAGCTCAGCGTAGAAAGTTGATATTCTAAGAGCAAGTTCAACTTGTCTTACGACATTTTGAGTACTAAGATGACAGAAGAGGGAATTAAAATTGCTTCGCTACAACATGCATTTTTGAGTTTGCACAATGCACACTCCAAAGAATTAAAACGTAGCGTGCCGAAAAGGGATTGTAGTATGATTGGGAGCTATGTCCATGGCAAAAGCTAGTCTTACGCTTTTGCAGATTAGGTCTGTAATTCGATTCCCCGGATTAGCCAGTACGGCAGGATGATTCCGAACAGATTATTTTTACAGCGGCGGCAGTGAGGAAGGGTGGACTTACTTACTCCAGAGTTCGCATCTCTCATCTGAGGCATCGTTTTCTGAGGAAGTTGTAAGTCTCAGAAAACTTTTACGACCATTTAAGCGTGGAGGAGGTAATTGATGCTCGTACAGCAGATGACGGTTATCTCGCTCCTGCTTCCCCTTTTCTATGCTACTACCTAGCACCGAATGTGTGGTGGAGATATGCCTGCCAAAGGTATACCATTGCAAGAGGCGATGGTTTTAAACATCCCGTTATGATGCGACAGGTATCATTCAGCGCTATGTCAACTTCTCTGGTATGGGCTGAACGATGCCACACTGGGCATGCGAACTCCCCATCAGAGGAAGAAAGGGATAGGTCGGTAGTGCGGAGAGTCTGTGGAGATCCTCCCCAACTGGTGGACGTAAGGCGGCGTAGAACGTTGTTCCTAGTCCCGACTTTCTGTTTGGTTTTAAGGCAATGGAACTTGTATGTTGATTACAGGTATGCTGCCAACAATACAGTAAACTTACCTCATCTGGCTCCAGAGGGATGATGGTACAGAGCGCGAATATGAAGGGATGCACGTACTTCATGTACAAGTAGTACGTCGCTACGGCGTCTGATACGGAGTAGTTTGAGAGCACCTACGAAATAAGACAGCCTTGTACACATTGACGATTGTTTTAGGGAACAATTTTATATATTGTAAATGCGGGTACGTTGCGAGGAATACGCCGCGCATGCCTCGCAACGCATACCTCTATGAACATCTCAAAAAACGTCTGTATTCTTCTTAAGTAACCATGTAAATCTGCTGGAGCCAATAATAAAGAAGTACATGCAAATAAAAGACGTCTTTCGCTTTGTTTTTAAATTCAATTTGTCACAGATGCACTACCTAGGACTGTTCAGTTGTATTACATAGACTTGAGGCTCTTTGCGACTGATTGGGCGTATGGTGTGTCCAGAAACTATACTATTTTGTTTGGAAAATAGTTCTTTTCATTCTACTAGCTGACTCCGCGAAGTTCGTAACGCCCCAGAATCAATACTACTACACTACTAATACTACTACATCATTAGTTACAAAAAAATGGATAAATGAAGAACCCCTCAACCGATTTTGTGCAAACTTCACATAAACCATCTACTAAATAGTCCGAACAAAGCCTAAACATTTGATTGGGATAAGTGAGCCCGTTCTTGAGTTATAAAAGTACAATGAAAAGTGGCATTGATTTTTATATACAACATTATTTTTTGTTTATGCGAAACCCGATACACCTGTCTAGTATTTTTTTGTAAAGAATCTATATACAAAATTTTAAAACCGTATCATAAAAAATCACAAGGTTATAAGTTTGTATATTACCTGGTTGTCCATTCAAAAACATGCTCATATCGCGGTACACCCGCGTAAACCGCGTCTCCTGTGTTATATACTCGTGATAATAGCTTGGCAATAGGTACTTAACCGTACGATGATTGTATTGTAATTAAGTAAAAATTATTGGAATCGAATCAGTTACTGATTCTGAACAAACTGTATTCAGGTTTCGCATATACTAAAAATAATGTTGTATATTGATGAAAGCATAATGGAGCATATCTAACAGAGTTATGATAATCCATTCAATTAATGTTTAGTACTTTTAACATACCTGAGGCTGCTCAGCTGCCATTCTGCACATATCTTCAGGATCCAGCTCCACAGGGTCATACCTCAACTTAGCTTTAGCGACGGCCTTTAGACCTTGTGAGCCCACTGGTAAGTATGAATCTCGTTTTACCCAACTGAAAATTTAAGACGTGGATGGCTATTATTATTTGAAAAGAGTATTGTGGCTATGAAAAAGGCTCCTCTGAAATGTCCGTGTGTCCCATTGAGACTAAGCTGTTCTTAGGGGGAATGTTCACCTTAAGAACAGCTGAATTATAGCAAGTTTATACTTGGGAGACACTTCTCTACAGTGTGTTACACCATTATGTAATACTAGCTGCTGCCAGCGGTTTCACCCGCTACAACTTGAAAACTATCCCACGGGAAAATCGGATAAAAACTATCCTATGTGTTAATCCAGATGATAAACTATCTGTGTACCAAATTTCATCCAAATCCGTTCAGTAGTTTTTGTGTGAAAGAGTAACAAACATCCATCCTCACAATTTTTTATAATATTAGTAGGAAGTAGGATTTCAACGAGCAAAGACACGCGCGTGCGACACGCGCGTGCGGTAAATCAGCAATGTTCTACTAAATTACTTTTTTTTACATTTTATCTATCTTTTCTTTTTTTCTTAATAAGGGAACCACATTATATTTTAATTGAACCACAATATTTAACATTACCACAAACAGTCCATATGCATAGCAGGTCGACAGGCATACGTGCCATCTCTGGCGGCTATTTTGCTGAACCCTATCTCTTGCTTCATGTCCAAACCAAGCGCGGCCGCACGCGCTTCCACGAAGGGCCAGTCGAAGAAATCACCTGAAAGTATGAAGATTATAAACATGGCACAGATTTTGTAATTAGCTGTGACAGATCAACACAAAATACACTGTATGATTTTTTAAATTATTAGATACTAGACCCACTCATAGCTACTATCAGTCATATCGTTCTGTAAATCTGATAGAATGGTGGTATGGCTTCCAGTTTCCTGAGCCAATGGTGAATAGAAGATGGTAACAATATGGAATTAATAGGTATCCGAGTAGTTAAATCAAATGAGCTGTAAATCATGGTCTTCCTGCTCTTAAAATCAAACAAAACGAAACAGTTGTTACCGTTATATGTTACGAAAATGTGTGGCTTAACATCCATAATATGATCAAAAAACTTCTGTATCAAAGCCAGCTCGTTTTCTTCGTTGAACACTATGAATTGTCTGCAAGAGAAAAACATAACATCACACCAGCAACTGAAGGGCAGGCACCTTTTCAACAATCACATTTTAATTTTAGGGACAACTATATGGTCAGGAGTTGGTTCCTGACCATATAGTTGTCCAACAAATTCTAGCTCTGGAATTTGTAAATTTTATTGGTGGTAAAACTAAACGATATGGCCTGATCTAAGAATCGAATTCAGGACCTCACTCAGCCTGACAGTCTGTTCTGCTCCCCTACACCTGACTCATAAGATGATTGTTATACCACTTATATTTGCAGTTCCAGTGAAAAGTAGAAAAAAAATTAAAACAATATTAGCCAAAATGTAAACAGTTGTATTTTTTCACTCACCCCTCAAACTCTGGTTTCGGTGTATACTCAAAATCTTCAACATCAACAGAGATAATCTCCCTATTAGTGATCAAGTAGCCTTGCGCATCTATCATGTATGATATCATCATTATCTGATCCGTCTGGGAGTCCGGAAACTTCAGCGGTAACTTCGTAGTCTCTATGTCAAAGGCCAACACTATAGGGTCTGGTCTTTCTATGATGTCATCTCTTTTAGTGAATATTGGCGTCTCTGTTCCTCGGCTTTTGATTGTGTACCAAGTACCACAAAAAATTTGCATGTCTATTGAAACTCGGACATGGTAGGGGACATCATGTTCCCTGCAAAAATTTATAATATATGTAAATACTATTAGATAGCTCATCAAATGTAATCTACTGCACACAGTTCTATTAAAAAGAATTATAGTCTTTATAATTTTATGAACAAAAAATAAAATTGTGCATTCAAATTATTCTAAATTTTACTTTCACTTTTTATGTTATGGAAATGTTAAAAATAGTGTCAATAAAAAGCTTTTAAAAAAAATACTGAACCATACAAACCTGATATCGAGTATATTTTCCATATGATCAGTAGTCTTCTTAGCATGTTCAATAGCAGCTGCACTAGTTAACGCATTGGTCAACATTTCAGCGTAAATCTGATCTTTTTTCTCCCTCTCTTTGTTTTTGTTGACAGCGGTCAGTATCTCTCTGCGTGCCTTCATCATTTCATTTTGTGACATAAATGAAAGCTTGATGTAGCGCTGTTTAATGCCAGATAGATGGTTCAGCTGTAAAGGAAACGGTGTGAAAGTAAACTAAGATGATATTTCTAGATTAAAAGTAGATGTGGCAGTATCTAATTGTACTGCCGATTGATAATTCCACGCACTGCTGCTATGACACACTGCAGCCACGACAAAGAAAAATTACAAGATTCACACCCTATAATATAACGCTATCAGGGATGTTAGGCACCTAGAAGGATTGTTAGTGTCAAAATTTTAGGCCCAGGAATTCAGTTATTTTAAATTTTGATTCAGTTGATTTTTTATTATTTTTAACGCATTCTTACCAAATCCAAATCCTCCTTCTCAATAACAGTAATTTTGTGTATGGTGCCAGCAAACCTCTTTGATATGAATTGTATGACTTCCTGCTCACACTCCTTGCGTGCGAGGATCAGGAAGTAGGGCTGGAAGGTCAGGGACACTTTGAACCGGGATCCATCCATCTCTATAAAGTAGTAGTCCATAGCAGCCACTAGCCTCTTGTCTTCGTCTAAGACTTCCGCCTGAAAATAAGTTGTTTTATTCGTAAAATTAACCAGCAGCCTACTAATATTCTAAACATGAAAGTTTGTTTGAATGGATGGATGAATGTCTGTTCCTCTTTCACGCAAAAAACGCTGAATGGATTTGGATGAAATTTGTTACATAGATAGTTTATAACCTGGATTAACACATAGGATAGGTTTTATCCCGATTGTATGTTACCATTGGATGTTTTTCGAGTTGTAGCAGGTGAAACAGCTAGATATAAAATTAAAAAGAACATTTTAGAAAAACTTTTTAATAGTTATTCTTACAGCTTGAAATATCTAAATTAAAAGGTACCCAGAGACTTAAGTTTGTGTATAATTAATTATACATAGTTTATTTAAATTTTGTTATTTAGACTGCAAAGATTGTAAACAAACAAAAAACACTTACAGTGTGCATGTTTATCAAGTAGCCCGTCCGTTCTTTGACGTCCCGTACTCTGTCGAATCCATACTTGGAGTCAATCCTATCATTCTCCAGGGCCACACGGATACGGGACTCCGATGATTCCTCCCTTCATGCCAAAAAAGACAAACATTAAAAGGTTTTAGTCTTTGAAAACGTAAAAGTAACCTGCAAATCAAATATCATAAAGCTTCTTTATTACTAACCTGGGGCCAGAAGACGAGCCAGCGTCTCTCCTATTGGAATCATCCCTATCCGCTCTATATTTCCCCGTGTTTTGTAGAACCATGGTGTAGTGAATATTTTAAAAACTGATAAAAACATCCATTGATACAGAAGTTGACACAACATCAGTCAGCTGCTGCTACCGCTGCTGTCATATTTTCGCGCCATTTCTGAAAGACACCGTTTTGGGAACGTTCAATTAATTTACTACTATTTCTTCTACAAATGGAATAACTATTTAGACACGAAAACCTTTCTGATAAATAGAATGAATACGTATTAGAAGTTAAATGTATAATTTAACATTAACCGTCCTCTACTCCCAAAGTCTATAAATAAACTACCAAAAAAACGACCACGCACGAGCGTTATTTCTGCGGGTGTCAAAACTCGATAGAAGTGTCAAACATTAACAAATTGTCATCTACCAACGCAGGGCAAAGTTGTTTTCTATGTTTTTGCCGTTTAAATATTGAAATTCTTAAAAATGGATAGATCTTACGATATTAGCTTTAGTAGTTATGAAGATCTATCCACGAATAATACGACAAGGAAAGGGGACATAAGTATCAGCGATCAATTATCAGGTTTTGCTAGGTTACGAGTATCTGCTCTAACAAAAGCCGCTGAAATGAGCCCTTTAGTGAAAGAAGTGACCATAGGACCTAACAGTCCCATAAAGAAAGATGAGGTTAAAGAACCAGTGACTATAATCGAAGAAGAAAACGAGGAAGAAAACTTAATAGAAGACAAACTTCGTGAGGACCTGCGATACACGCTCATTATGAAAGAATGTGAAAACAAACTCCAGGAAACATCTGAGGAGCTGTTCAAAAACTTAATTGAAAACATGATATCGAAGCGCGCCGAGTTCATGACAAAGTTTTGGACAAGACAAGGTGAAGAGTGTAACAAGCGGGCAATGGAGTTCAAAGCACGTAAACTTCAAATGCTTAAAGAATTACAGGAAAATGACAATCTGTCAGTTTTAAAAAGTGCTCGTTTAGATGAACAGAATTGCCAAATTATCAACACCCAAACTATAGAAAACATGAATAGAATATTAGAAGAACAAAATAGAGCAACAGCGAGATTTGCCGCAATTACAGACAGCCACACTAAAATTTGTATATGTTACAATGATATAAGAAACATGTTGAACATAGAACCATTAGCCAAGACCATTTGTGATAAATATACAACAGCAATAAACACTGTTGTAGGAAATGTTAATCATATTATGGAGATATGTAAGACTGGTGGGGTTACAGAAAAAGATGTAAAACAAGCTGAAATTCTAGCATTGAATATTGAAAATATCAGAAGGAAAATCCTAGAAAATATAGAAACTGTTAAAAATGAAGAAGAATTAAGAAGACTGAAGGAGGAAGAAGAATTATTACAGAAACAAGTTAGAGAAAGAGAAGAACAACAACTTAAAGCAGCTCAAATAGCTGCAGCAACTGAAGCAGAGAAAATCAGATTACAACAACAACCTAAGAAGACTCAACCTGTATTTTATTCTGCAGAAAATTACAATTACTATGAAAACCTGAAGAACTATTTGGAGCAGTATGAAGCACAATATAGTAATTTGTTACAAGATGTTAATTTTAAGAAATTCAGATTTGACTGTCAGAAAGCAGTCAATACTCCAGTGAATGCATTGTCATCAGTCAGTGCGTCTCATATGAGGGACAAGTATGACAAACTATCAAAATTACTGAAAGGGGAAAGAGTACAAGTGCTAGATATTTATGTGATGGCAACCCAGCATCCACAAGGATTATTTTATTGCACAGCATTATTAGCAAAGAAGATAGTTAGACAAGGAGATCTATTAGTTTCAAGTAATACAGAAGCTGCTTATCCCCTAGCTGCTGTTACTGCAGCTTTATGGGCACAATTCCCACACTTTGGTAAACTTGTTGAAGCTAACTTCCATAGACATTGTCCTTACTTAGTGCCTATGTATTTGCCCCAAAAAGAGGGGCAGTCTGACAAAGAGTTCTACATGTCAAGAGGTTACACATATAATGATGAAGGAGTAGTTGAGAAACAGGACAAGTTCCTGAAGAGGATGTCTGGCATCTTCAGGTTACGATGTGCCATCTGGATAGCTACAATGCCCAAGTTCATGAATATGCCAAATCCTAATGGTCTGCGGTATGGATGGCAATGGCTTGCATCATTCTTGAATTTGAAACCCGAACCTGATATTTCTGCAACATTAGTACATGATTTCTTCATCATGTGTGGATCAAAGTATGACAAATGTTATGGTAAACAATTTAGGAAAATATTAGAGTTAACAAATAATCAGTATCTCAAAGTACTGGAAAATATTGATGAAGGGGGGCCTAAGACAAGATTAGAAGTTTATCTTCAGACTGTATTAAAATCTAGTGATGTGCCAGCACCTCCAGCGACTTCACAAATAAATTGGTGATACTCAAACTATGGGTATATTAAATAAGTTTTGTTGCAATGAATTTGTGCTGAACAGACATTTTAGTCCCCCACAACCTGTTATGTTACGGAATGCCGCAGCACAATCTGCCGTGGCATGCCGTCACTGGGCGCCGGCCCTCATTTGACATAAAATGTAATAAATAAGCAATCAATAATAAAACTAAGTAATTTAAGTGTATTTTGATTATGCTTGTGATTGTGAATATTTTTAGGACAATTAACTCAATATTTAGGTAAAATATCTGTAAGAATACTACAGTGATAATGATTTTGTTTAGCTTTTAATAAAAATATTGATTTTAAGTATTTGTTTGATTTATATCACAGAATACTTAGTAGTACTATGTTTATATGGAATAAGTTTTCTGAGGAACACAAGATAAGATACATTTTTGTGAACAGTACATTACCATATATTTTATGCCTCAAGTGTCTAGATTTTTAGTGCCAGAGTACTGGGCCAGTAAGAAAGAAACCAACGGCACGTCATACAAACAAGCCCCTAATTTTCTTCGAGTCCTGATTTTCCGAAAGGACTGAACCGATTTTATTTTAATGTTTCTTTTGACGCACTAGCATTGAAAAAGTTGTAAAAAAGCATTTTCAAAAAACTAAATGAAAATTTTATGAAAAGCCGTCTGGCGTACTCGCTCTAAATAAAGTTGGGTTCTTTATTCACTATAAATAATATTATTATTTTCGCTTCTCAATACACTGATTGTTCAATAGTTAAATGTTGTGGATTCCGAATAGAATGCTTGTATAATTGCATCACACACGTAATCCCACAAAATTGTACACGAAAGAGAAAGCCTATTTTCTTCAATTTAGTACCAATCCAGATTCAAACCAGTTAGTAGGTATTGGGGAATTCCTGAAAAACCCAGTAACGCGGTTCGACCTGTGATTCGAACCCGGGACATTTTGCTCAGTCGTGCTTGCAACAATTAAACCCAAGTACCTAACTAAACCATTATGGCAGCTGTTTAGATCTATTAATGGCCCATTCGCGAGAACTCTTTTTTTTTTTCAAGCCTTTTAAAAGCGCTGAATTTTAACAAAAAGGTAAATTGAACTTAAATGTCACCGCCCAGCACTTGAAATATAGTTCGAAAAAATCACCCGGCGCTTAAAAAGCACTGACGTGTGAACAGATACATGGGAATGCATTTGTTCTATTTCGGGCGTTTTTTTAACACCCGTAAAAAGCGCTCGTGCGAATGGACTCTTATTTCATTTGGAAATGAGCTGGGATTGAAGACTTAAGTAACGATTAAATTAAGTTGTCACAATAGGTACCTAAATGAATTATGGGATGATCAGACTATCTATAATATTATTTTAAACTTTGTATAACGAACGGTCCCCGAGTCCCACTCCTGCTGCTTTTTATCTCCTCCGCAGTAGAATTTGTTGAAAAAAAATTCTTACTGTACTACAGCATCACTGATTCAATATGAGATTGCTAACACGTATAAGTTAAATTATGCAAGGAGCTAATATTTTTAAGTTAATAAAATAAACTCATTGTTTGAACAAACCCATACAAATGCGTGGAATAAAGTTGAATCCGTTTGCTGTTTTGTCCGCGAATTAGAAAACAAGAACGGTATTATCGGTTAAATCATTTGATTAGTTAAATTTACTTGAATCTATTTTTTATTACAGGTCAAATTATAATATTGGAGAAAACAAAATTGGAAATAACCGAAAATAGCACTTTAACCGAAAATCTTTATAATCTGTATATATGAAGTGCATCTCTAGCAAAACTAACCTAAAATGCGTTTTTGTGTGTTGTGTCAATAAAGTTGAATAAAGTGAAATTTGTGTTTTATTAAGTAATTTGGTAACAAACCGCTGTGTACATATCTGAACAGAGTAAATTTGGTGAAAATGGAAGGGCCACCTGGCACGGGGCCTCCCAGCAGTACTGGATCTATGGGTCCACCGGGGATGCCAAGCTTTCCTCCTATGCCGCCCCCACCGGGCGCCTTGGGGGCTGGGAGCATGCCTCCACCGCCCATGGTGCCACCAGGAGCGATGCCACCTGTAAGTTCGTCCAGCGGACCTCCGAGTGGGCCGCCAACTATGTCTAATATGGGCCCTCCTGGTATGGGCCCGCCACCTGGTATGATGGGTAATATGGGCATGGGACCTCCTGGAATGGGCCCACCGCCGCCAGGTATGGGTCCACCACCAGGTATGGGAATGGGTCCGCCAATGGGTCCCCCAGGCATGGGACCGCCAAGAATGCCTCCGAATATGATGCGCGGTCCTAATATGAAAGGTAACTTCGGCAACCAAGGCATGGATATGGGGCCACCAGGGATGGGACCGCCGCCGAATATGCCTCCCATGGGCTGGGATGGACAAGGTCCACCAGGTTGGGGTCGGCAGGATGGCCCACCGGGGTGGGATGATCATGGCGATGAAGGAGATGAGGATGAAGGTGAAGGGGATGACTCAGGAGGAATGCAAGGACCTCCAACTAGTTTGCCATCACTGTTAACCATGAAGATTGATACTCCTGAGGAGTTCAGGAACAAGCCAGTTAGTGTGGGTGGCGTTGTACTCCCTAAGGCTTTGGAAGAAGCTCTGGCTTATAAAGATCAAAGACAGGCTGCTCTTGGAGGAGAACCAGAGGCAGGAAAAGGTATTCACAATTTAATTTATATTTTGATAAGTTATGCTTAAGCTTCTCCTAGTTAAGTTAGGTTAGTGTGTAGTGTAGTATGTGAAACCTGAACTAGGTTGTAAACATTCAGACTAAATAGCATCCAACTTCATTCTGTAGTTTTTGAGTGAAAGAGTAACAACCACCATGTCCCTGCTCGTAAACTTCCTATACTGCAATTTTTTCGAAAATCTATTTTGCCCATAAAAACTTTTGGTTTCAAGGAAGGATCATTTCTATTATCACAATGGCATTTTGTGATAATAGAAGTGATCCTTTCATAGCAATATTTTATTGTTTATAGTTTTACAGATACATGCAACAATGTAGAAGAAATTGATGAACAAATTTTCCTTGCCTATGCAAAGAAATGACTAAGCCAAATAACCAACATAAAATAACTATGCAATCTAAAACTGTCTCACCTTGAACTCATTCTTTCAGTTAGATCATGAACTTTATTCTTTCATTTCAGAACAAGATGTTGAGCCAGAGGCTCCACCAGCACCAGTGATCAGCACCGAGTATGATGCTGAAGAGGATGATGCGGACTCTGATGATGAGAATATTCCTCATGCACCACAACCACCAATCATCTCTAATTTAGAAGTAGGTTTATTAGGATTCCTATTGCAATATAGTTTTATCGTAATTACAAATCTTATGGCTAACAGGCAATTCTAATTAATCTAATTGTCTGTTAGTTGGAGTTAACTAACGGACTAAATTGATTTGTATTTTTTGATGCTGATTGAATGAATTACTTAAACTCTATTTTCTATTCCAGGGACTGGCAAACAAAGCCAATAAGAATAAAAGAAAGAAAAAGAAGAAGAAGGCGGCCAGACAGAAGAGGCGAGAGGAATCTAAGAAAAAGGATGATGATCACACACCATCCAGTCAGGAAGAAGGCAAGAAATCCAGTGACAAGGAGAATGAAAAGGAAGCTGAGATAGAGTGAGTACATCTGATACATTTTCAATCATAAGTATGTATGTTTAAAAAAGTTAGTAATGTTTTGGCCTGGTAATTTTTCTTTCCTTCTGCCTTTAGACTCTAGATGGTCGTATCTTGCATTATTACGATTTTTGGAGTAATTTTTTGTAAATGTATATGATTCTTCTATTGATAAAAACAAAACAGTTTTACAGAAAAATTAATATTAAAAAAATCTATTGAGATGTTTGCTTAAAATCAATTACATATTTGCACCAGATATGTCCAAGAGAATATCCAGTTCCATGAGTTGGAGCCGATGTACCGCCAGTTCCACCGCATCCTGGAAGCATTCAAGATCACGGAGAAGAAGGATGACGCCATCAAGGAGGAGGATAAGGATGCTCCCAAACCCTCCAAACCTCAGGAGAAGGTGCAGGATCAGTTTGCTGCTGATGAAGAAGCAGTAGAGGTAAGGAATTCATGTATATGAGAATACATTGAAATGTGTAAAAAAAAAAGATCAAATTAGTTGTTCCAGGTGTTGGATTCTGGCACAGAGGAAATATTTGTATGACTTCCAAGTAGTTGTTCTGGATCTGGTTGTTTGTGTATGTGAGTTTCAATGTTTGTAAACTTACCCATGACACATAATCTTTCTCTCGGGCTCGACCTTCAATATTGGCAACCTATTTAGTTCGAAGAATACGGGCATAATATTAAGTTTGTGATTATTTCCAGAAAAATGCTGCAGACGAGAAAGAGCGTCTATCAAAACGTAAGCTAAAAAAGCTATCACGATTATCCGTCGCGGAGTTGAAGCAACTGGTCTCCAGACCCGACGTGGTGGAGATGTATGACGTCACAGCGCGGGACCCCAAGCTGCTGGTGCAGTTGAAGGCGCACAGGAACACCGTGCAGGTGCCAAGGCACTGGTGTTATAAGAGAAAGGTGAGTGAATTAAAAAGAAAAAAGAGCCTGTTGTACTAGAAATAATCTAGTTCATCCGAAAAATTCCTCAAATTCAAAGTTTTTTTTTTTAATATTTTTAATTTTATGATTTCTCTATCCAGTATCTCCAAGGTAAGCGAGGTATCGAGAAGCCTCCGTTCGACCTTCCAGACTTTATCAAGAAGACTGGTATCATGGAGATGAGAGCCTCCCTGCAGGACAAGGAGGAGACCAAGACTCTTAAAGCCAAAATGAGGGAGCGCACCAGGCCCAAGCTTGGCAAGATCGATATTGATTACCAGAAACTTCATGATGCTTTTTTCAAGTAAGTATTTTTATGCTGAGGTGGTTAAGTGAGAAAAAGAAAATAGAGATAAATGGCTGAATATTGGGAGACCTTTGCCCAGCATGAGCCATCCTAGATTACAAAAATAACGCTATTACATACATATATTTCAATAAATGATTACCAAGAAAAGATGAATGGATTGTCAATGATATGGAAGAAAAAGGAGTAAATGATACTGTGACGTCTGATAGAGGAGAATGGAAGAAAAAAAGCGTGTAGCGCCGACCCCAAGTAAAATGGGATAAGGGCAGAAAGATGAGGATTCTCAAATTGCTGATTAGGTTTTTTTTTAATTATTAATTTAATTAGCAAAATTTTATAAAGAAATGTGATCATAAAAGCAAGTTAATATAGTAACTGCATTATTTTTGATCATGTTACACCCAGTTTGAAAACTGGAATCTGCATTTTTTTCCTTAGCGGAAGACGATGGAGAAAAGCACAGAGTCAATGCTACATTATTGGTAAGTAAATGTAACAGTTTTAGTTTTCTTACAATTTGGATAGTAGCATTTATTTCCTATCAGTTTCTTCATTATATGGACTAACTTTTACACCAAAATTGATCAGATAAGGAAATCCAGATAAAAAGATAGGACTTCAACATAGTTGGAAAAGGGAATGGCAGGCATTAACTATGTTGTCAGTCTACAAAATTTGAAATATTTAAACTGACGGAATTCCTCCTTGTAGATGGCAGACCAAGCCTCGCATGACGATTCACGGCGACTTGTACTACGAAGGCAAAGAGTTCGAGACACGCCTCCGTGAGAAGAAGCCTGGTGACCTGTCTGAGGAGTTGAGGACCGCTCTCGGCATGCCTGTGGGACCAGGCTCACATAAGGTTAATAAAATCATACTCATGTTAATTTATGTTCCTATATTACTGGCGATTTTACCTATGAACTGGCACTATTTTACTAAAACATTATACTTCATGGGGCAGTTGGTTATGATCAAATCCTCTATCAATGTCATAATTCACCTAAAAACGCCTTTCAGGATTCCTCCTTTTTGGAAATATTTAAGAAAGCAACAGATATGAACTTTTGGAGGCTTTATTGTGCTAAAGCCTCCAGAAGTGCCCTTCATCGAGGTCGCTATACTGTCTAAACAGGTGATTTTAGTCCGTACGAGTCTGCCAGTCCCTTGCGCATCTTCAAGGGCGGGAGGAATCATTTGATGATATTACCACGATAAAAAAGGGGCCTTCAGTTTTCAGCTATTCCGCAATTGTTTTAGGGCAAAAATATCCAACACCATTAACCACACACAATATATTTCCAACCAGGTGCCACCTCCATGGTTGATAGCCCAGCAGCGTTATGGCCCGCCGCCGTCCTACCCGAACCTGAAGATCCCCGGCCTGAACGCTCCCATCCCGGAGGGCTGCGCGTTCGGCTACCACGCTGGCGGGTGGGGCAAGCCTCCAGTGGACGAGACCGGCAAGCCGCTGTATGGTGATGTGTTTGGTCATCAGAGTAGTGGCCAGGATGTAAGTAGAACCATTAATGACATTTTAAAGTTTTTGTGATAAAATTTCGATCAGAAAGATATAGTAGCAGGAGAAATAATCCATCAGTGAATATACAAGAACATACAGAAATGGCTGAAAATGTTTGGGTTCAATTCAAATTCAAAGTTTTAATAATTGATGATTTTATGAGTATTGGCCTAATAAAATATATCTGGAAAAAGAAGATTACTTTTAGGAGTTTTAAATTTTAATTTACTTACTTATATTGTTCTTCTGAATCCCTCAAGCGTAATCGTAAAATCTTCAAGTAAAAAATCTAGGTCAAACGCTCACGATTAATCAAGATGTCTTTAAAGAATATTAATAAGTAATTTCTTTTCTTGTAGGATGTTGAAGACCTAGACATTGACAGGACGAAGTGGGGAGAACTGGAATCTGAATCTGAAGAAGAATCGGAAGAAGGTACGTCTTAATATTTTGTGTACTATGTTGTTTTTTTTTTTCTTCAACATCTTTGAAAAAAATCTAATAAGTCCGTCAATTAGATGATCAAAGTATATTTGATACGTTTTTTTTCTTTTGTAACATAAATCAGAAATAATGAAGACATGACACTTTAAAAAAATAGGCAAAACATCACAAGCAAGTACAGTTTTTACTTGCTTCTGACGTCACGAGCCCCACTCTCGATTTTTGATGCGTTATATCTTTGTAAATATGCATTGGTTTAACGAAAGAAAAAATACGTGTCCCATTATTTTACAAAACTATCTGAGGGGGACTAAGTAACTTATCTGTTATTTTATGGAAGTTTTTTCGTACTAAAACCTTCTTTGTTCTAACAGAGGAATCCGACGAGGGTGAGAAGCCGGGCGAGGGCGAGGTGGCAGCTGGAGTGGCCACGCCTGGCGAAGGTCTGGTCACGCCGCTGGGCATCAGCTCCGTGCCGCCCGGCATGGAGACACCTGACACTATTGAACTCAGAAAGAAGAAAGTTGAAAGTGATATGGAAGGGTGAGCAAGCTAACCATTCCTTTAAGGATATAAGCCTAAAATATCCTCAAGTGATTCCGTTACTCTCTAATATTAAAAATTATCTCTTGTATTTCATATAGAATTTTAGGGTTGAATTCATTTCCCATTTATCTAGGAACGCATTTGCTTATGGTCTGGCGACCGATTGTAAATGGAAATTAGAATATTAAACAAAAAAGGTTGAGTTCAAGGGCACTAATGGGTTGGAGGTTGGTTCCATCCTTATTTAAAAAAAAACCGACTTATAGCAGGTAGTCGTTTGTCCCTTTTGAAAACGTGTAATAAAATCAAAGAACTTCTTGACCAATCAATCAAAATCAAAGCATTTATTTCAAGTAGGCCAGTTACAGGCACTATTGAATTGTCAAAGACAAATAAAATATAATTAAACATTACAAAATTATAGTGCTACAGTCCCAGTCACAAGACATAAAAACTGTGAAAGTACTGTAGATGCCCATTCCAAGGAGTAGATCTCTATGGAGAAGAACGCGCAAGAAACTCCATGGACAAATTGGGGAAGGTTCATGTGTCGGCCGTACTCAGAGTAGGTAACCAGGTGAGAGAAAATTCCAAACGCGCGATGATCTGTAGTACATAAATCAACATCTGTCCAGCTTTAGGGATTACCCTGTGGCACAATATTCGCCTATAGTTTTTCTGTTTAATTTGTATGTATCTTTATAACTCAATACTTAACTATTTCTTTCAGTGGTGACACTCCAGCTCTGTACCAAGTTCTACCGGAGCGTCGCGTCGGCCTGACGCCCGGCATGATGGCCTCCACACACGTCTACGACATCAGCGCGGCTAATCCTGGTAAGATTAGTATCCCCTATTGACAAGCAGATAAACTCTTGTTTTGACAGGAAAAAGAATAGTCAGTATGGTGTTACAATGGTGAATTTCTTGTGCGTTGGTCATTATTCTATAGTTAACTGTGACCAATAATGATTTTAAAGTCCATAAATGTACGATGTTTTTATTTCAAATAAGTGATGCGTGCACTAGCTTTACTTCTACCAAAGTGACCTGCTTAGGACAAGACAGAATTGCATGACCACGGTAGAGGGAGATCTTTAGTTTATTTCAACGAATAAGAGAAGACCATATAACTATACACTGTTTCCTGTACACAGGCAAGCGCGCAGCCCCGGCGGCGACGGGCGCGGGCACCACGAGTGAGGGCGGCAGCGCGGCGCTGGGCGGCGTGGAGGTGGCGCTGGACCCTAGCGAGCTGGAGCTGGAGCCCGAAGCCGTGGCCGCGCGCTACGAGCGACATCTGCGCGAGACAAGGCCCAAGGCGCACGAGGACCTCTCCGACATGTTGGCAGACCACGTCGCCAGGCAGAAGGTACGAGAAAGTGGAGAATAAATGTCGTTACTCTTGTTATACAAAACCTAGAATTGGCAGTCGCGGTTATAGAACGTGCGAATAGTACGGTGATTTGATTGATTTTGTCTCGTTTCATCTCTCCGTCGCATCTATGACTACCCCGTGAAAACGAGCGTAGTCAGGTTTTATACAATTTTGAACTTTCTAAAATTAACTGTTTGCCAATTTCATACAAATCATTGTTTTTTTTTTGTTTTCAGAACAAGAGAAAGAGACAGCAAAACACAGATTCGAAACAATCGAAGAAGTACAAAGAATTCAAGTTCTAATAGTGATAATAGACATATTATTATTTTAATTTATATAAGTGTATCTGTAATTCTGTACCTTTGTTATTATAATCTTGGGTAGCACATTAAAATATATTCGACTTGGAGCTTTTCATCGTGACAACTAATTAAGATGAATAAAGAATTACATCTAAAGAAACCTATTTGTTTTACATCAGAACACCCTGCCCCCTCGACTTCGAAGGAAGGTAGTTTTTAGTTTTTCAGCAATTTATGAAATGGAGGTTTTGGTCAGAAATGAGTGCTTATTTGGAGGGTTCTGATGGTCCAAATATCAGTAAAATTGGAAGGCTTTTTGGGCTGTTTTACTATGCGGTTTTATTCATTGTAGAACAAGCCTGCGGTAAATTCGTGGCAGAAAAACCGGTCTTAACCGAACAGTATAATCGCACGTCATTATGGCCCCAAAAACCGTAAATTAATTTGTTATATGGCAACATATATTTCCAAATGTCAACTATTCAGAAAAAGGCTTGATGCCAGGGCCCAAAAAAAAAAATAAGGAACCTGGACTTCGTACTTCGTTGGAAGTTTTTCATTTGTTTTTATCAAAATTGAATTAACTTGTGTTAGTTAGTTTGTTGTAAGTTAAGTTTACCGCACAAATATCAAGATGTCCCGCGTTTTAGTTGGAGTTAAGCGAGTTATCGACTATGCCGTAAAAGTAAGTTTACGTTAAGTGCAAAGGTTACTTTGTTGTTTAATTTCAAGTTCACTGAAATGTTACCTAAGCATCAATAGTTTGTCTCATTGGAACAACACTTAGCGGAATAAAATATATTATTCTACAAATTAAATATGCCTACATTTGTCATTTTCTATAAGAGTTTCTGTGGCAACCACTCGCACCTCCCAAGTCTTCAAGATTCCTTATCATCAATAGCCTTGAACTGGCCACACATTACACAAAAAATACCAAATAGTGATTAGATATACCTTGCCAATAATGTTAAGAAAATCACTGTTAGAATAATTCTTATGGAATTATGCCAACAAAACTATGATGTTTCTGATGCTTGAAACCAGGCTGTGATGTATATTAATGAGATGATTGTTAAACATACCTCATTTTCAAATATCTAATGGTTATATAGAACCAATATTATCTAACTTTGTTCATTTTCTTGCATATCAATTTCCACACAATTCACACACCTATTTTTGCTCTACTCTTTAATCCATAGACATTTATTTTATATCCTTACTGAAAAAAGATTCAAAATCAAAGCATTTATTTCAAGTAGGCCAGTTACAGGCACTTTTGATTTGTCAAAGCCAAATAAATATAATTAAACACTACAAAATAATGGTGCTACAGTCCCAGTCACAAGAAATAATATATATTGCAAACTCTTTAACTATTTCTAGATCCGTGTGAAGCCAGACAAGACTGGTGTGGTGACAGATGGCGTGAAGCACTCCATGAACCCCTTTGATGAGATAGCGGTGGAGGAGGCAGTCAGGATGAAGGAGAAGAAGATTGCCAGCGAGGTCATTGCCGTGTCATGTGGACCTACTCAGGCACAAGTAAGAATTATATTAGAAATTTAGAATTTATTGTCTATGGAACCTCAATTATTGAAGTTTGAAGGAAAAATTGGTGCAGGATAGGAGTTCTTGTTCCTTCTGGATCAGCCCACTCCATGAAGGGCCTCATCTTTGGGCTAGATTGAGGCAAAGATAAAACCCATTAAAAAAAAACTATGATTAAAATTCTATATCTCAATAAAAAGCTTAAAAAAAATACCTTTGTAATTCAAATTTGTGCCTAATTGAAATTTTCCAACATTATATGCTATGATAGACCATACCATGGAATACAGGAGGACTTTTTCTTTTGTTCTCTGCGGAAACTAACCAACCTAATTACAGGAAACCCTCAGGACAGCACTTGCCATGGGTGCTGACCGTGCCATCCATGTGGAGGTCTCTGGCCCAGCTTACGACACTCTGCAGCCCCTACACGTAGCCAAGATCTTAGCTAAACTGTCCCAAGACGAGAAGGCTGATATTGTTATCCTTGGCAAGCAGGTTAGTAACACAAAACATAAATCTATACTAAACTATACAGTTTGTTTGTTTGAACACGCTAAACTCAGGAATTGCTGGCACGTTAAATAGACTATCCAAAACAAAAATTTGGCTACATTACATCATGTTACAACCAATAGGAATCCACGGACAACAGCTACTATAACTGTAATATTATTATAAATGCGAAAGTTTGTTACTCAATCACCTCAGAATTACTGAATGGATCTAGATGAAATTTAGATATATTATAGCTTCTAATAACAAATAGGGTACTGTATATACCTATGTGGTAACATTCAAGATACACACCCTTGAAGCCACTAGGAACAGCAAGTGCTTGCATAAAATAACTTTTATGATGTAAAAGTATAAAAAATTTAAAAGAATGGTGTAAAACTGAATGGTTTTTCCATTTACAAATATGTTTATTTTCCCCACAATCATCATAAACAATCTATTGTATAGAAAATAATGAGTGTTGATAGTCAATAGAATTCAGTAGAGGGGGTAGTATAAATTACAGATTCAATTCAGTAGGTGTTTACTGCATCAGATAATTTTAGTTACCCCTCAAACATGTTCAACAGTCTCAGCAGAGAGCAATGGACTGCTGAGCCCAAAGTAAAGAAACTCATAAGCGCATATAATCAAAGTTAACCAGATACGGACTTCTAAAATTGTGATATTCTTACAGGCCATTGATGATGACTCGAACCAAACAGCACAAATGACGGCTGCTTTGCTGGACTGGCCCCAGGCTACCTTTGCATCCAAAGTAAGTAAACATAATTTTGAACTGCACAAGCACAATATATTTTATATCTTTTGATATATCGTGATTATATCTCAGAAATTCATTGGTTTGGTTGTCCATGGATACAAAATGTCCCTGACCTAGATTTTATTTATATTTCATTTAAAGGAATAAAAACGCCACTTTAGCAATATTGATAATTGCGATAAAATAGTTCTCTATCAATTATCTACTCTATTTCTTGAGCAATACAATAGAATATTCCATTTTAGAGGCCTGTATGGCAGTGGAAACATTATACGCTGATGATGATATTGTGATGTTGCTAGATGACTTTTTAGGCCCGCTAGTCTACATTACTAGTAATACGAAGTTCATTCCTACACGTCACGTCTTAAGAGCGCGTAATCTGAAAATTGGCAACGTCGCAAGTAGTTATCAAATATTAACAAGTTTTAATTAATTTGGCTATGTTAATATATGAAAATCGTCACAATTTAGTACAATTTCTATTGAATTCTGACGTCACGAGCCCCCACTCTCGAGTTTTGATGCGTTGTATTTTGGTGAATATTCATTGTAAGAAATATAGCTCTGTAGTATACTAAAAAAAAATAGGGAATGCAATCATTAATATCGTAACACCGAATAAATAGTTATGGATCGAAACAGACATGGTTACAACATCAAATTCAGTTTTTTAATTTCATTCCTATATACATTTTTTAGTGCAATACAAAGCCATATTTTTTATTTTCGTACAGTAAAATGACCAAATTAATTAAAACTTGTAAATATTTGACAGCTATTTGCGACGTTGCCAACTTTCTGGTTACGCGCCCTTAAATCCTCTCTAACTATTCCAATTTACTTATTTTAGGTAGAGAAGTCAGGCGACGGTCTGACGGTAACCCGTGAGATCGACGGTGGTCTGGAAGTGATCAAGACGAAGCTGCCGGCCGTCGTCAGTGCAGACCTGCGACTCAACGAGCCCAGATACGCGACCCTACCTAACATCATGGTAAACTTAAACCTACTTATTAGGACCTTTTCCTTTAGTTATCTGCTTTTGGATATTTTTCAACTTCTATAGCAGTGTTGGGGCAATTATTAATAAAATTTTAATTAGCAAATATACAAATGTATTCATTAAATATGCAATTGCAAATATGGAAACAAATTCTGTTTTCTGATGATCAGAGATCGGAATACTTAAGTGTTTTTTAACATCTTTCTGTGTTACTTGAATTTTGAGCAAATGAACTCTGACCTCTAAGGCTTTTGCCAGGAAGTTTTACTAAAACTAATAATATTTGTAGCAATTCAGCCTCAGCCTCATAAATACTTAATCCCACAGAAAGCCAAAAAGAAGCCGTTAAAGAAGGTGACCCCCAAAGACTTAGGTGTGGACATCGCTCCTAGGATCAAAGTGGTGTCTGTTGAGGACCCTCCGGTGAGACAGGCCGGCGCCGTAGTCCCCGATGTGGACACCCTCGTTGCCAAGCTCAAGGAAGGAGGCCACATCTAAATACCATTGTAAATATCGAAATGTGTGTTCAAAATCAAAAAATACCTATATTTATATGAGATTTTGTATGAGCGTCGGTTGTAGATTACACTGTATAAATTGTTGAAATACATTTTTAATCTGTTATCTTTGGTTTTATTTCGACGTGGCATTGCTGTATCCTCAAAACATTTGATCGAGAACTAAAGAGGGTATATTTCAACAAAGCCGCAATGTCTGTCTGTGCGTGCATAATTTCCGAATGCCAATAAAAAACTGTTTTTAGGATTCATGTATGTACGTTCGCATATCACGTTATTCCAACATAACTTTTGAAAGCCTGAACCGATTTCAATCTATCATTATTATGTTCATTATTTTTTCGGAAAATAAACAGAGTAAGGACGGGCCACTTGTTATAAAATAAAAAATTAGGAAAAATAAGAATACTGGAACTCGATAAATTACTTTTTATTAAGTAACTGCACTATGTCATTTAGGGTCAGCACAGACCGAGTCGTGACGCTGCGCGCACATTGCAATAGAGCTACTCAAAATCTAACTCTATTTTTACTACAAGAAAAGATACACATTTGCAGTATCGTTACGTCACATCGCGTTGCGTTGCGTCTCGGTGTGAGCAGACAGGCGCTTGGGCCGTCTCACAGTCGTTTTCTGAATTGAGAATTTAAAGTTAAGAACCTGTGAAACTGTCCTCTAGCAGTTAATTGATAAGTAGTAAAACAATTATGCAAATTTTTTGGGGTGGAGAATTATCAAATGAGTCCTCATTTATACTGACTAAAAGCCAACCTGTACTCTCAGTTGCCCTTTGCTTTCCAGGGCTGTGGTACATTGTTTATAGTGAGACCACACTTAACGGAAAATGTCGTTAATTATAGCGATGATGGACGTTTATAAGAACCCCGCATGAAGTCTCATTTAGACGGAGCAAGAACTCTTATGCGAGTTTCACTACATTGCGGGATTTGTTTGAGCAACTGTATTCGTTGTACCTATAAAGTCCGCAATGTAACGGAACTCGCGTGCGAGTTCTTGCGTCGTCAATGAGGCTTTAGACAGTCTTGTAAAGAGTTTGACAAGTTCTCAACTTCTAATTCTCAACTCAGAAATGTGGCATAAGAGTCAAATCGAGATTAAATTACAAAGGTGAGACTTGTGTGGTTGATAAATATCTTCTAAAACTCTCTACGATAGATAACATTTGTTGCTAGTTGCTGTCTCACCCAGCATGTTCAGAAGAGTGTAGCAAACATTCTACAATTATTACATTTTACAGTTTTTATTCAGCCTTATTGATAAATTCCTCTTTATTATTGTTACTAATATAGCTGCGAGATTAAAAAAAGTAAGTAATCTCTACATATTACAAACATTCAAATGCATTAATGGCCAAGTTATACCCGAAAAAAAAATACATTGAATTAATCTAACATCAAATAATACATCATAACATATTATGTATTTGTAATAATATCTCTCTGAAACATAAGTATCGGGCCTACTATTGTGGACGACTGTGTACCTCACTATCTGATTGGGATGCCATAACATCGTGGTAACCAACCCTGGATTTAACTAAGACCAGCTTGTTAATCCAGCTTGGTTACAACATGCTGTATGCCCGGCAGTGGAGTGAAGAAAGCTGAGCAGGCAGTTAAAACATTTCACCTAATAAGTACAGCATGATTCGAGCAATGAACCACATAAATGATTGTCTAATACATGGTTTCCCCACTGAAGGGCTGATGCCACACGATCTTGCCCTCGAGACAGCCGGTGACGAGCATGTGATAACGCGGGGAGAACTTGGAGCTGACCACGAGGTCCTGGTGGATGCCCAGGCTCTGGCCGATCTCCACCATCGGCCGCGGACCGGTGAAGTCTTGTATGCAGCTGCACAGCTCCCCACAATCGTGGTTGAGGGCTAAGAGCCTCATCCCTCGTCCGAATGGAGAGCATACGATGCGACCGTCCGCTGAGTAACACAACTCCTGGAAATATTATCAGGTGGATAAGATTTTTGATTGTTTATAATTAATAAATTCAATTTATCCGTCAATGGTGCAGGGAATTTACTTATTTATGTTTTGAGTTATGAGCTATGGGGTGGAAGGTTTCTCATTTTCCATAGAAAAGAAAGATCGTGTCTGGTATACTACCTGTCAACGGTTTTTTTCGTGACTTCGTCAAACGTTCTCAAACATTGCCGCGCTATAAAATCACCCTAGACTAAAGGATTGTTATGAGAGAAATGAAGTTAAGGGCACGTAACCAGAAAGTTGGCAACGTCGCAAATAGCTGTCAAATATTTACAAGTTTTAATTAGTTTGGTAATTTCACTGTATGAAAATAAGAAACATGGATCTGTAGTGCACTAAAAATTGTTATAGGAATGCAATTAAAACACTGAATTTCATGTTGTAACCGTTTCAGGTGTAAAAAAAAGTATTTGGAAAGTTTCCAAATACTTTTTTTACATCTAAAACTATTTATTCGGTGTTACAATATTAATTATTGCATTCCCTAATCATTTTTGTTGTGTACTACAGAGCAATATTTCTTATTACCATACATTAAAACTTATTAATATTTGACAACTATTTGCGACGTTGCCAACTTTCAGAATAAGCGCTCTTAATAATACATCTTCTTCAACGTCCTACCGAGGTAGGATTCCTACCTTGATAAATCCTTTTCCTTCGTTGGTTTCCTCCGTGTAGTACAGTAGTCGTTCTTTGTTTTGCCTGATGCCTACTGCAGCCAGTTCCTCATCACTCGTGCTAGGACTGTCGTCATGTGGCGGCGTCTGCCCTGACGAAGATGGAGACAAACTTCTGAAATGATTCGAAGAAACTAGTTTATTGGACATGCACACAGAAACATAAACAACAGAGTATTTAGTCTGTCTCAGTTAGAATATTGAAAAATAATGTACACGTAATTATTGACAAAGAAAACGCATAAAAAATCGCGAGTGGGAGCCGTGTCATCAAAACGCACTAACAATTACTTACACCACACTGCGTTACGTATGGTCAATTTTAAAAGGGTCGTATCTTTGTCAATTTTTGTCAAATATAAATAATAATTAAATAATCTAACTGAAGGGTTATTAGATTTATTTAGGTAGTGAAAAGCTATTTCCGTATACAGAGTGATTTTTTAAGTGGGCGCGTATAGAAAATTCACACACTGTAACTGAAAATCGAAGATGATGGGTAGAAAGCTGATTGAAAGAAATGTGGTGATAAAATTAATGATGGAGTACTTATTAGTCTACAATACCGCGTCTGATAAGCAGGCCGATGATCATTAGAGCGATGTGTTACGCGACTGCTTTAAGTATAACCCGGTGGAGCAGATTTTTATCAGGAATATTTGACGCTCAAGTTTACGTTCTTTAAAACAAACGTAAAATTTTCGTTTCAAAGAATTTCATTCGTAACTTTTTTGCTAGCAGGGGCGCTATTTTCTAAGGATACGGTGTCAGTGCGGCCCCAGGCCGAAGAACTCGTCGACAGCGACATTAAGGATAGCATAGTTGTAAACGTCCGCTTTGTGCTTATTGGCCTTGTTTTGTTCTAAAACTATGTTTTATCCAACCTGTTATTCTAACTAGTTATTCTTTTCTGATAAACTTCGTTGCGGGAAATAGTCTAGCTGCCTGTTAATTCTGGTTTTACGAAATTGTAGTGGTTTGGGAATAATGTGGTGGGATTAGATAATTTTAAACTTTAGTTATAGATTTGCGGAGACCAGACTTTTTTAAAGTTAAATTCTAGCCACAAGGCCTTTTGCCATAATACCTTGGCGAGTCTCCGTCACCATGGCGAGCCGTGAGCCCGATCCAATTGCTCGCTACAGCCGGTTGGATGCCAGTGTTGATGCCCGTTATACGCTGCATGTTGAAGTTGCGTCGCACCTGCCCTCTGGATGTATTGCAAGGCTTAGTAATATGTATTAAAGGATGAGATGATTCGTTTTTAAAAAACACCGTAGATATTGATCGTTGCCAGAGGGTCATGGCTATCCGGATGATCCGGGGATACCGCACGATCGCCGGCGAATCGGCCAACCTCCTTGCCGGATTGCTGCCCTGGGATCTGGAGGCGACTGCCCTCCAGCGCGTCTATGAATGGCGCGTGGAGGCGCAGCGCCGGGGCGAATCCCCGCTGCCTCGACAAGTCGAGGCGCGGCGGGAAGAGCTCCGGCGCGATCTCAGGGCAGTATGGAGGGAGCGACTGTCGCAACCGAAGTTCGGGCACGCCGCAATCGCGGCGGTAAGACCCCTCCTTGAGGAGTGGCTGGATAGGCGTCACGGCGTCCTTACCTACCGCATGACGCGGGTCCTCACCGGACACGGATGTTTCGGGAGGTTCCTGTGTCTGATAAGGAGGGAGGAAACGCCTGGGTGTCACCACTGCGAAGATCGTCCGGAGGACACGGTGGAGCATACGGTGCAGGACTGCCCCGCTTGGGCAGAGCACCGCCGTGTCCTCACGACGGCGATTGGCGGAGACCTCTCGCGCCCGGCATTGGTCGAGGCCATGCTGCGGGGCGAGACGGAGTGGGAAGCGGTCGCCTCCTTCTGCGAAGCAGTCATGCTCGCGAAGGAGGAGGCGAGCCGCGTGAGGGGGAGGACAGCGACCTCCCTCCACCCCAGCCGCAGTGGTGGACGCCCACGGCGTCGGACGTCGCAAGACGATCTCCGGCCACCGTAGGCGCGGGCATGCGGGCGGCGAGTAATGGGCGACTCGCTGTCCGACCATGGACCATGCCCGGGTCGACGGCGCGTTGTGTTCCACGCGCGCCTCAAGGAGTGTCAGCGTAATGACGGGGCCTGTAGAGGGCCATAGCCTGCCGGGGTCGCGGGACTTTCCCATTACCGTAACCCCGGTACGTAAAGGGCTAGTGAAGGACACCGTGGATTTTAGTCAGTACAAGTCTGACAGTCCCTCCCGTCCTGCCCTGGGTGGGAGGACTCATTTGATGATTTTACCACGATAAAAAAAAAAAAAAAAAAAGATATTGATCGTTGCATTACATGTTTTTGTCTTGTTAGTTGGCCAATTGACCCAGATTGTAATGCCATGTGTAAGTATTTTGTATTTTATTATGCGTTTCAACTAAAAATAGGATGTTCCTTGTCGCCATATTGTGACATTTAACAAAAAATACTTTTTGCAAATTAATTTTCAATCCATATATGTGTATATTATTATGATGTTAATGTTGTTTTCATTTCAATGTTCATTTAAAAGCGTTTAAATATTTAAAAAGCATGCATATAGTCACAATATGAAGTCAAGGCCGTCCTATTGTTAGTTGAAACGCCTAGAACATAAAACCGAGGATATTTACAGTGGTATACGTGTTTTTATTCACGTTAGTTAGCAAGCTGATCCAGGTGATACTGCTAAAAGCCATGTAATTATTTGGGAACCTACAAGCCCTTAGCACACATACTTATCAACATTAATTTTCTTTTTTTGTTGCCTGTGGTGAAACCCAGCCTTTGAAGGAAAACTTAATAACCGTAAACTCTATTATAAACTTTGACCTACATGCTTTTTCGAAGATTCGATCAAGAGGAAAGTATGGTCCCACAGCCGGATTACCGACCAGTTAAGCGGCGGAGCGTTACGCACGCCACGTACCCACAGTCGGCGCCTCGTGACGTGTTTCAAACATTTCTATTCAGTTGATCTTACTGCTCGCCGCCCCGCAATAAACCACTGCTTACAGCGGGAAGATCGTGAATGGGCTGTTATTTGCCCAAGATAGCGGCCAGTCGCGCGAAAATCATGGTCGTGCATACACAACAATAGTATTGTAGATTTACAAATGCTGTTTTTGAAGTGTTAAAAACATAACCCTTTTTTGCAGTCTGATAAAAGTGTTTGATTTTAATGTGTTGTGGTGCTATGTTGTAATTTTTCAAAGCGCAATGCAGGTACATTATCGAGATTATTATAGTGACAAGTAGTGACTATTTAGTACATTATTAATTATACAGACCCATTTTTCGTCTGACATCACTTTGAAATTCATAATATACTCGCCAAGTCTAAAGTTAACCAAATTTCGACTTATAGCATTAAGGTAATGAAATGGTTAACCAGGAACATTGACGACTGTACTTTCAGCAGAAGCTATTTTTAGATAAAACAATAAGGTTTATTTTTAGAAAAATACTGGTTCTATTATTGTACAGATCAGTGTTATGCGGCTACGATAAGAACAAAACTGTGATGCCGTCATGTTGTGACGTCATCATCACGCGTTTCTAACAATAGCGTGCAGAACAATAATCATGAGAAAATAACAATAACAGATAAGCAGTTCTTCTGGACACGGCTCGCATTGTTAGGAGGTTCCTTTTTCTGGAGCCCTGACCGCCGCTGTCGGTAGCTTGGACCCTGTTCCCGATACCGGTGGGCCACTATTATTTATATTTTTAAATGTTTTTTTTTTGTACCTATTTGTAAATATATATATTGAAAAATATAAAGAATACGGGGAAAAAAATAATACAAGATAATAACATAGAGCATAAGCATAAAGAATTCTTTGCGAACGTAATTTTAAAAGTGACAGTTCATATAAATGAAGGTCATTGACGTTCGCTCTTAGCGTGGTCGCATTGCAAAAAGCATTAAAAGTTACATAATAAAATGAAAGTGTAGGTATATTGGCATACACTACTAAGATGCAGTGCATGCATTGTTACCAAGCTCACCTGTTGTACATCTCTTGCAGTATTCGCTGCTGTTTGACCGTGATTGCGGCTTCCCACACGTCATTCTGTATACCAGAAAGACCCTGAAGAATATACTAGCCTTCGTAAAATTATTTACTTCTACAAAAAGTCCAAACTCCCTTAGTCTGCATTTGAAGTAACAAAGACCGAATTTTCTTGTCATGGTCGTGTCAATAAAAAAGAGTTTATTTTAGTTATATAGGAATAAGTGGGTTTGGACTTGATAACAGCGGGGGGGTCATTCAATTATTACGGAACTATATTTTTTTTATTACCCCCTTGTCAGTTAAAGTACGCAAAATGCTTCTCCCTCCCCTACGTAAACATTGGTAGGGCTATCATATTTTTTTCACTAAATTTTGTCAAAACTTAAAAATAAAGTGAAAATAAAAAAAATATTGATGTAGTGACCACAATCCAAATTCAATGTTATCAAAAATATCCTTATTCGTAATACTTGAATGAACCTTTGGGTATAATAATAATGAGCCATATGTCCACCATTGGAACACTAGTCTCATGAATAATAATCTCACTAAACAGTCATATGTTTGGCGTGAGCATAATTAAAATAGGTGAAATTTTAATATTATTATGTAATACAAGTAAGTACTCCAGTAATTTCGTACCTTTTATAACTAACGTCACTCAATTGTTTTTCGAATCTTTTGTATGGGAATAGAGAAAAGTTGTTTTTAGACATTTTCAGGCAATTTTTTCTCTCCTCAACGTTAGCTATCCAACAGACAACACGCTTCATACACGCGAGATGCAGAAGATACATTCTACAAGGGAAGGCATTACATAGACTAGGTTTTATTTTGTGTCTTTCCCCCCTCTTTAATAAAACGTGGTGGACGTTGAGTGTATAATTCCACAGGAACGCAGTGGACGTGTGTAAAACACACGATTTTGTAGACGAGCGGAGCAGAGACAAAATGTGGACCAATTTAAAAAGTATTTCCTATTAGTTGAATATTGCACGGTCTGTCTCCGCTCCACAGTGACGTACTTGTGATAGCCTGAGGGGTCTATGGGGCATGCTTACCCCGGCGAGGCGGGAGGGCTGCGGCGAGGGAGGAGCGGGCGCGTCGCGCGACGAGCTGGGCCCTGCCGCTGGGACGTCGGCCTCCCTAGTTATGTGAATGTGAGTCATCGCCCTGTCGACAAACGGACCTCCACTTATTACAATAAGATGGAAGTGTTAGGGCAGCCCACAAAACTCAAATGGAAAAAAAAAAAATGAAGAATGTTATTTTGAATTTTGAGGACTATCTTAACGCATCCACCACACGCCTGCTTATACAGACACGGCGGTACCAGATGTACGACAGCTCTGTCTGTAATGCCTTCGTGTTTGTCAACAAACATCCCCATTGATACATAAAACAACCATACAAGACACGGCGAGTCAGCCGTAGTTTACCACAGCAAAAATAAACTGTGTATGTTTGACGCTGATATTATAAGACCTTACTTTGCACATGCATAAGTAAAAGACAGAGATGGGGACATTTGATAGGTAAAGTAGGTATATTTGTGTTGTTCTTAACCTTAAATTACTTGCTTAATTACTATGCAAAGGTTTTCTCTAGACCTGCATCGCGCTTTTGAAACTTGTACTAATGTATTTTGGTTTGGGGTAAAGCCCTAAACGTTTCGTTGAAATTGTTACAAATATGTGTTTCCTTTTGTATGAGTATACAATGACTGCAACGTAACAAACGCATTTGACAATAAAAACACCCTTAATCATAGATAAATAAATAATAGTTCGTATAGAAGCAAAACTGGGTGTATGACTACCCCATGCACTTAAAGAACACACAAAAATGTATATACGTACCCTGAAACTTTTTAGGGTTCCGTAGCCAAATGGCAAAAAAAGGAACCCTTATAGATTCGTCATGACTGTCTGTCCGTCCGTATGTCACAGCCACTTTTCTACGAAAGTATAAGACCTATCCTGTTGAAACTTGGTAAGTAGATGTATTATGTGAACCGCCTTAGGATTCTCACATAAAAATTAAAATTTGGGGGTTCCCTATAATTAGAATTGAATTTAGAAAAAAAAATCACCAAACCCATACGTGTGAGGTATCTATGGATAGGTCTTTAAAAATGATATTGAGGTTACTAATATCTTTTTTTTCTAAAGTGAACAGTTTGCGCGAGACACTTCCAAAGTTGTAAAATGAGTGTGTGTGCCCCCTGTAACTTCTAAAATAAAAGAATGATAAATTAAAAAAATATATATGATGTACATTACCATGCAAAGTACCAGCAAAAATTGATTTGAACGAGATCAAGTTATTAGTTTTTTTTTAATACGTCATAAATCATCAGTTAAAAAACAATTACAAGAACTTTTAAATTATGTTACTTGCTGCTACGAAACCCTTTATGGACGAGTCCGACTCGCACTTGGCCGGTTTTTTCTCATTATGAAAATGCATGAATAAGTTCTATAAAGACTCATACATGAAATATTTTTGCAAGCCCTTGAATATATATGAACGTTAGTCAGAGCGGTAATTCCCTTAGTTTTAAGAATATTTGCATTCAACATATTATTTCAGTCACAATCCACTAATTCAGCATTTTGAGGAATAAGTTAGAAAGGGTTTGTTAGAGTTAAAAAAACCGCGAACTGAAATGAAAAAGGCAATCGAAGAAACGGTTCTAGTAAGTAAATTTCTGAATACTTGCGCATAACTTAAGCTCCCAGAAATCATTTGATGATAACATCCAAAACACAAGTTAATTATTTAAAAGTTATACCCATAGCCAAGAATGGACAGAACGTTTTAGGTAGTAAAAAGTGCGTAACTCACATGGGGTTGACAAGACGCGCCGACGCGCGCACCATGCGCGTGTTCCTGTACCGGCGACGCATGGCGCGCGGCGGTGTGCCAGGGTACGTGCCGCCGTCCGAAGGGGACGTGTCTCGTATGCTTTTGGTACTCGACTCGCTGATCGGCTGGATGTCGTGGATGCATGTCCACTGCGTAAGAGTCGTGTTATAACTTTTGTAAATTTTCTCCCTTACACTGAATGATTTTAGAGTGGTACATTGGTTGTAAATTTTCTACCTTACTTTTTAGTAGGGTAGTATGCCTGCTAAAAGAATCTCACCTCTGATTTGTCGTCATGGCTGATATTCCTGCTCAAAGCACTCCACCCCTGGGGGTGAATCTGTAAAAATATTATTTATGGTTTAGAATTCAAATTTAGTTACTTATTAATTTTTAAAATTTTATTTTTCGATACATACAAATTTAACAGAAAAAGTATATGCGAATATTGTGCCACAGGGTAATCCCTAAAGCTGGATAAATGTTAATTTAGGTACTGCAGATCATAGCGCGTTTAAAGTTTTCTCTCAGGGGGTTACCTACCCTGATTGTACACATGAACCTTCCTCAATTTGTTCATGGTGTGGAGAAGAATGGGCAAGAAGCCCATTCTTCTCCACACCATGAATATAGATCTACGCATTGGAATGGGCACCTACGGTACTTTCACAGTTATTATGTCTTGTGCCTGGGACTGTTGCACCATAACTATTATTGAACTGTTTTTATATTTTTTTGTCTTTTGACAATTCAAAAGTGCATGTAACTGGCCTACTTGAAATGAATGCTTTGATATCGTCAAAATTCTTTAAAAGATTTTTAACTGTTTCAGAAAAGAAATTAGATGCATGTTCCATAGGGAAAGTTTATAGTACCTATGTGATAGATTGACGCGCTGCTAGCTTTACGCCGCCGAAATACTATAATAGAAACCAGAAAAACCTCGCAGCAGTATACAAATACTTTCAAATTGTAAACCACAAACCTGCAAAGCGCTAACGACTTCAGCGTCATTGCCCTCCGGGAAATCCGACACGAACTCGACTCGGTTCTCCTTACGATTACTGTCAAATAAGTGGTCATACATTGCGGCGACAGGTATAGTTTGCCGACTCATCTGCATCAACCGGTAAAGATTTGGCTGCAATAAATATTGTGGATTAGAATGGATATTTAGTTAGTCTCCGAATAAGATTGAATATGGTTTTTAAGGAGGTTCTAAGTCCCATATTACAGAACATAACTCAATAACCAAGCACATCTTAAAACTAGACCCTAGCCGTTTGATTGGTCGAAACTAGTTTTAAGTAACACTTGAGTCTTGACGGACATTCTGTAATACGGGCCTATTTTTTTTATCGTGGTAAAATCATCAAATGAGTCCTCCCACCCAGGGCACAGCGGGAGGGACTGTCAGACTCGTACTGACTAAAATCCACGGTGTCCTTCAATAGCCCTTTACGTTCCGGGGTCACGGTAATTCGTACAGTCCCGCGACCCCGGCAGGGTAATAGGGGCCTTAGACTTTTATTGACAAATTTACTACCGTTCGAACTTAAAACACACCTAAATAAATTAAATATGACCAATCTGAAATTCGGCCCGGCAAATTTTTTTTTGGGGTAAATGTGCTAGGCAAAAGTGAGTCCTTTCGCCCAGGGCGGACCGGAAGAAACTGAGTTTGTAAAAATTCACCATTTCCCTTCTGATGTTGTTTTGTTTGAGTTCCAGAGCAGCTGTGCCCTTTTAAGACTGTCCCATAACCACGGCATAGGTTTCACTTGCTGCACTGGGGAACACTAATGAAAGCTGTGCAGCATTGCGACGAAATTATTGATCAAAAACAGCTTTCGCTTAAGCAAGATCTGTTATTGCCAAATATAATAAAATCAAATAAAACATACCTTAAATCCGTCTAAGTCTTGAGCTAGCGTATTTAAATTCAAATCATGTATGAGAATAATAAGCCCGCCAGTCGTGCACATGACCATCTGCTTGGCGTCCGGAGATAGCCGACATCGCATTAGGCTTGATGTGTGAAAAACTCTTTGGTAAACAAGGTTGTACTCTGTATACGAATTTATGTCCCAAGTGTATATGCTGCCATCTAGTCCTGAAGTGACCAGTAATTTATCTTTAACTGAAAATTCTATGTTTTTCACCCATTTTGAGTGGCCTAGTAGAGATCGTATTTTCTTGTTGAGGTTCCGTACATCCCATAACGCGATTGTCGTGTCGTCTGAACAGGTCGCGAACATTCGTGCGTCTAGGAATCTAAAAGTTATAAGAGATTCTGAATAAAAGTTCAAGTATTGTGTTAAAAAAGCAAATCCTTTTTTGAACGTGACCATAATTCTCCCTTCATTTTTCCTTTCAACATAAAAGAAGAGGCCAAAGAAAAAGAAATGAGATTCTTTCATTAGGTTAGGTCTGCTCCATTGGTCTAGTGGACGCTAATGCGACTGCACTGACTGCGAGCATAATTTCCCGGCTTTAATTCCCATTTTAGGAAAATATTGCTGGATTTTTCTATTAGTTTACGAATTTCTCAGTAGCAGCCATAAGGTCTGGAAATCATGCCAATTGATGGCAATAGCCTCGCCCCTATTACATTTACATATATGTTCGCGCACACATAACGAGTCCACTGCCCACGTGTGCGCGAAGATGATGCTGAACTTGGTTCAGTGAAAATGTTCGCGCACAAATGTGTTGTACTGTCCGCAAAAAAATGTTCGCGCACAAATGTGTTGTACTGTCCGCAAAAAAATGTTCGCGCAGTCTTGCCACAGAGGCTAAACGCGATACCAGCTTCCCGCACTTTACCGTACCATAACATGTGCATCAATTCTAAACACTCATCGCATACAAATAAAGTTCAAAGTAAAGTAACACATACTTGACACAGTTGACACAATCTGAGTGTGCTCCATTTACTGTATGTATCCTTTCATGGGTGAGCGGGTCAAATATTTGTACTGATTTCTTTTCACACGCAGCCACCAATAAGGACCTGAAATGTTTACATTTACTGTCAGAAAGTTCTACAAAAATTATATTGCATTAATAATGACATATTTGCTTAGTTGAATGATTACTTTTGTCATTTATTATCATACTAGCTGGTCCCCTGTGGATTCACCCCCACTGCTTTGCTTGTATTGGTTGTAGTGTTTTATAGCCTTCCTCGATAAATATACAATTCAACACAACACTTCAGCTTTATAATATTAGTAGGTTGCATAATCTTGGTTTAATATGACATAATAGTATATTTAAGGTCTTAATATTCAAAACATATTTTAAAATATTTACTTTGGTAATGTTCTATTTATTTCTGAATTTCTATTTTATTTTAGCAGTCTGTCTTTTTTTCTGTGTGTTTGTTGTCTGTCTTTCCATTTTTTAAGGCCCTTATCTCAGGAACATGTGCAAGAGATATGTAGCTGTTTATTTAGTTAAGCTGCATATTTTGACTCTTACAACATAACCAGTTTGTGTTTTTTTCCTGACTAATTATAATGATATTAATTTTAATTAAAACATGTTTAAAAAAACAAACTTGAGTGTCAACATAAAATAAAGCAAAAATGGCTCTAGTTTGTTCTTTGTTGTCATGTCAAGAGCAAAAATTAAACCATTTAAATACTTTAAAACACCACATACAATAACTGTTTGAGTTATGATTTAGTTTAATATCAGTATTTATCAATGAAAACTTCCTGCAAAGTCTGTGATGATCCTTTCAGACTCATACAATATCTAGGTTAGATGGATGGTACAGACAAATGAGTCTGAAAACTTATGCATATTAATTATTGACTGTTAGTAAATTTTAAAAAAGTGTAAGTGCATAGTGAGTTTTTTAAAACAGTTACTTGAAAAAGCCAAATAATTATTTGATGTGAATAGACAATTAATAAATTGTCTTTAATGTATTATTTACTACACTAATGCTATTTTAATGATGCCTCTTGTGATCACAAAAAGCATCCAACATGATTTTCAATAAATCAAGTTAATTACCAGATAATTGTTTGTAAGTATTTTACATGGATTTAGAATGGAATTGCAACGAAACCAAAGTCAAGGCTAACATGTGTTATTCAAAGACCGCACACTTACCCTTCCGGGGAAAATTCAAGGTTGAAAACGCCTCCAGTCGGGGGAATCTTGTCGTGTTCAGAGTCCCATGATGCGATGGGTCTCATGCCGCAATACAAACTCTTAGCGAAAGCATCGCCTTCTCCGATAGAACCAGGATAACCCAGCTCTCTCTGCCTTATACGATAGGGACTAAATGCTGAATATTTAGCCATATATATCGATTTGTCTTTGTTAATGTTACCCATCTTGCAATGTTTACGATACAAATGTTTCTCAGAATACAAGGGATTAAGTACTCAATGTCACATTGATGTAAATGCAATCAGACACCCAATTCAACATTGTTTTTCAAAATATTAGTTATTTTTTATTTAAATAACGAGTAAACCAAAGACCAAACTCTATTCAATATCTCGCACCTTCACAATTTAGGTCTTTTGACATTAGAAGAAGACAGCTCGCTACGGGTCGATTTTAACTCATTGCCAACATAAAATAAGATAAAATTCTGACTACATTATTTTGTTACATAATGCTCTGGCAACAGTAAAACGAATGATCTCGTTGTTGGCCCCATAGGTCGCTATTCGTACAAACGCTTTTTTTCGGCCGTTAAAAAAGCGCTGTTATAGAACAACTGCATTCAAATGTTTCTGTTCCACTTTAGCGTTTTTTAACGCCTATAAAAATAAACACTCTTGCGAATGGGGCTAAGAACGACAAGCATCAGTATTCACAACTATCACTTGAAAAGGAACTTGTCGACTTGTGCAACCTCAAACATCGATATTATCACAGATTCTCCTTGTAAGGGTATTATATTTGCACGAGCGTTTTTTTTTTGTGGGCGTTAACAAAGTGCTGAATTGGAACAAAGAGGTGAATTTAACATAATTATCACCGCCCAGTACTTAAAATCAAATACCTACACACTACACGTATACAACAGAAATACATCGTCTGTGAAAATTTCAACCGTCTATCACGGTTCATGAGACACAGGCTGGGGAGAGACGGACTGACATCGGAGTCTTAATAATAGGATCCCGTTTTTTACTCTTTGGATACGGAACCCTAATAAAAATGAGCGAGCCTCCTTGCAGTGACAACTATGTGGTACTTTCTTTCTTTTCTTTTTTTAAAAACGTTGCCCCACACTAGGAATTTCTCCTGTGTCATGGGTGTGTTTACAAACATTTAAACTAATATACATAAACACCCAGACCCGGAACAACTACTTGTAGAAATATTTTGTATGCACACAAGCCTGTAATAAGCTTTGGTCACCCACCCTTCTAGACACCTTCAGCTGTCACTTATAAGTCAACTGCAGAGGTCACCCATCCAAAGAATGATCTTGGCAAGAAATGCGGCTAAAATAAAATAATTTATCTTTCTTTCTTTCTAACATCGAGAAGAAAAAGATAAAAATATAACTAATTCTTAATTTTTTTTATTTTCTGTAATAGGAACACTTCACTCAGCTGCCATAACTTGACAATCACCTGACATTTTGACAATTACTAACTGAGGCCATATACAAAAGGATTTTGTTATCAAATTTTCTTGTGATTACATCAATAACATACGTGTACCCGTATTTGTTGCGTCATTATAATTACCATACTTTTAGTAGTTTCTACCTGTTGTGTGTATTTTGTAGATGATGGCAGAAATAAGTGAAAAGTACAACACAAAATGTCCTGGCGTGAAACGCCTAATGAGAGAGGCCATAGAGTTGGCGGAGGCCACAGAGGAATATTGTGCGCGGCCTTTGGAAGACAACCTGTTCGAGTGGCACTTCACCGTGCAAGGCCCAAAAGGTACAGACTTTGAGGGTGGTATCTACCATGGTAGGATATTACTGCCCAAAGAGTATCCTATGCACCCACCTCACATAATACTTATGACGCCGAACGGAAGATTTGAAGTAAACAAAAAGATTTGTTTGTCCATTTCTGGTCATCACCCTGAGACTTGGCAACCTTCATGGTCAATAAGAACTGCCTTATTGGCTTTGATCGCATTTATGCCGACTCCAGCTGAAGGGACTATCGGATCACTCGACTACTCGCCTGCTGAACGTAAGGTGCTAGCCAAGAAATCTGTCACTTGGGCCTGCTCCCAGTGTGGAGAAATATCAGCACTGCTGTCATCAACGGCAGCTAAACCAATAACTGAAGAAGAAAAGTCAGTGTTGAACCAGATTGCATTCAAAGCAGAGGATGAGCAGGCTTCTAAGCCACCTGTTGAAGAGCCTGTCCAAGAACCAGAGCCTCAAGTATTGGAATCAGTTGAACCTACTAATAGTTTCTTGGATCAGCTCACTGAAATACTGGTTGCCCTGCTAGTGGGAGCAATTGGCATTTTCATTTACAGGCGTTGGAATGCCCACTATTCAACCTCCGAGACAGAGCTGTAACTTTCGACATATTTTTTTGATATTAGGACCTAAGAATAATTTTGAAGTATTTGCAAGTGATGACAAATGATGCAATGCATCCTCCTCTTTATTAAGAGATAATCCAAATTGGTATCTTAACAAACAGAATTGATCATATTACCCATTTATTATGATTATGAAAAATTATATGATTTTTCAATTTGTGCCTTAAGAGTAAGGATGTAATACTTGAAAGGCGTCCAAATGTCTCCCTAAGAGGAAACAAATTGCATCACTCCATTTTGTGATTTATTTATTCCTAAATAATTATCAGTAAGCATGATGCGAGTTATGAGGTAACTCTGAATATAATTTGTTTGTGTGAAATAAAACTATATCCATAAACTAATATCCAGATATCAACACTGTTATTTCTTGCCAAATATTGGGAAAGATGATCTTTAGACCTTGTGATCTCTGAAATGTGACCTACTTTTACAGACACATTATCTTAACTTGAGGCTCATGTGTAAATGTTATAAGTAAAATATGGAAACATGATTGCTTAGATCATGTGATTAAAATTCCTTAAAGTATGAGAAAATTTTACTTGCATTGGCGAATGGCAAACTATATAATATATTAATTTGTATGTATTTCTAGAGTGTTTTACTACAGATGTAACATTTATACATGTAGAAATATTTATTATTATTAGTGACAACTATACATATTCCGTCATTGCTTCATATCAAGCAAGTAAAGGCCAATGGCAAGCAAATTAAATGGAAATTACTTAAGGCATTGTTAGATCATTGTTTAGAATGTTCCATTCTTTGACATGGCAAAATATACTTCTAACTTCCCAAAATTGTTATTTGTAAAAAGAAAATGTATATTTACTCTTTAAATCTCTTAAAATTCTTTATTACCATATTAACTAAATTATTGTTTTGTAAATTATTGTTGCACCATCTTGTGGATAGTAGTACACTAGTATTGAGTACAGGCTTCTGACCTGTTCTAGTAACATTCCAAGAGCTTAGCTGTCATTACAATAATCTTTTGGAATCAACATTGTATGAATACATAATTTCTGTTATGTAAAATTATTGTAGTGATAAGTTTTATTTAAGTATGTATGTATAAATGTGTGTAAATTAGTTGTGAACATTGCTTTCAAAATATTGTGTTGCATTGTTTGACTAATATAAACTTTGTAAATTCAATACATAAATGGTGTAATTATTTCTAGTCCCAAAATGCATTCTACCCACTGGAAAAAAATCATCAGGAATGACATAAAGGTTGAATTTCATTTGAATGATTTAAATAGTTATTGAGGAGCAAGGGCTAGTGTTTTCGTCTTGATTCTGATCAAAACAAAAACACTAGTGCTTCTTTCCTATTAGGCACTCTGCGCATGTGCCCATGGCCCTGCAATAATTGGGAGGATACGAAAATAAAACCTCTTTTATACTATATTGCTGATTTAGAAGTAAGTCCATGGTTACTTTTTTAGAGTGATAAATTCATCATATGTACAATACCCGCCTAGGGTAGAGTCGAAGGTACAGTCAGACTCCTACTGGCTAAAATCCACGGTGTTCCTTCAATAGCCCTATAAGTTCCAGGCATGGTAACCTGATAAGACAGTGCCGCGACCCTGGCAGGCTTTGGCCCTCCAAGGGGCCTGTCCCCGTCAGATTGCAGATCGAATGTCAAGTCATCCATTACTCGCTGTACGTGTCCGAGCCTTCGAAGGCCGGAAATCTCCTCGCGACGTCAACGCCCTGGACGTCTCCAGCAGCGGCTGGGTCACATTTGGTCTCGCCCCGCAGCATGGCCTCGACCACTGCCGGGAGCGTGAGGTCACCGTATGTTCCACCGTGTTCTCCGGTGATCCTCACAGTGGTTGCACCCAGGCGTTTCTAGTCGCCCTTTCCGACTCAGGAACCTCCCTAAACATCTGTGTCCGGTGAGTACCTGCGTTAGGCGTCTAGCCACTCCTGAGGGGGGGTATAATCGAAGTCCGTGGTTTTTTTTTATTACTAGAATCTGTTGCCAGCGGTTCCCAGAGTGTAACTCTAAAATTATCCTACGGGAAAGTTATACCGGGATAAACGTGTTATTCCAAACTAGCATAAATTATTTGGTTGAATTATCTCTGAGGCAAATTAAATTTCATTTGCCTCAGAGATAATTCAACCAAATCCGTAAGTTTTTATTTATAGTTTGTTTATAATTTTAGTACTGTAGAATAAATATTACCCCATTATCCTAATTAAAACTGATACTTAGCAACCAAATCCAGTTAACGGTGATTAACAACAAAAGTAAGAAAATTTGTAAGTTTATCTCTCAGGGCCAGCGCAGACTGACGGCATGGCACATGCGCAGCAAAGGTTTTTTCGTGGTAAAGTGATTGTCGACCTTATTTGAATGAAGTTAGCGCTAAAATTTATTTTAACACACGGAAAAGTAGATCGAAATGTCACGTGAAGCGCATAGGTTACTATTGGAAATGAGAATGAACATCGTGGCACAATCTCAGCGGCTAGTGCGAGCGCTTGCTTTCGTCTCGACGTGAGATATGCAACAAGGTCTTGTGGCCACCGGCAGAGGGGCCATTCAAGCGTGGGTGGTGGTATAAAAGATTGCTTCTTCAAAAATAAAACATCATGTTACGTTAAATTTATTTATTAAGATTTTATACCGAGATACATCTAGAAATTAGCTTACAAAGTAAGAAGTATTTGGGTGCTGTAAATTCCTTCACCACTGTGCGTTCCACCAGTTTACACTGGGTAAGAAAGATGACAAAAGACGGGTGGTAATATATATTTAAATTAAATCTGCCACATTCATGGGCATCTCATCAATTTGGGTGGAGTAGTACTGTTCAATGTCTCGCAGGATCCTGATGTCATCTGACTTGACGAAGTTGATGGCGACACCCTTGCGTCCGAATCGACCTGACCTGCCGATCCTGTGGATGTACAACTCACGGTTGTTGGGCAGATCATAGTTAATGACTAGTGACACTTGCTGCACGTCGATACCTCTCGCCCACACGTCAGTTGTGATCAGGACACGACTGAAACAATATAAAATTGATATGAACAAACGAAGGAGATGGCATGACGACCTGGATGTCTGCCTACCTTGAGAATTGGAAGGAACTAGTGCGCAGTCGTGACTGTTGCGATAATTGGCCTTTGCCAAACAGTGGCACAATACAGGCTAAATATAGTTGTGGAAAGAAAAATTCAAGTGTGGACAAATTCTTCGAATTTTTCTTTACACTAAAATCTTTACGATTCCTGACGAAGGCGTTAATGCGTAAAAAATAAAAATGCGCATAAAAACAATACAGGCTAATAATAATATGAACAATCTGCAAATGGCCTCGAACGACATCTAAGGAGGCTCTCGCTTGACAGCTGGATCAAGCGCCTGATTCCGAAGGTAGCACTTCTAGACGTGGACACGGCGCGTATTGTTAGAAAGCCCTCTCAGGAGCCCTGACCACAGTTATACGGACTGACTTTGAATGTTTTTGTAAATTAAATAAGTGTAGTAAGCACAGAAATCTTAATAATAAGGCAATTATTATTAAGATTTCTGTGGTAGTAAGTTAATAAAGAATATGAAAAGAAACTTGTTTGTTATATTAAATATTATTACTTATTTTTGTAAATTAAATAAGTGTAGTAAGCACAGAAATCTTAATAATAAGGCAATTATTATTAAGATTTCTGTGGTAGTAAGTTAATAAAGAATATGATAACAAACTTGTTTGTTATATTACTTAATTCCAACATCAACCTGGAGGAATACTTGGGCGATTGCTCACGTCATCGAATGTAACAAGCAATTATACAAGAATGTTCAACTAATGAAGTCTGCAATTTTATGTTAACTTATTAAGGCGCTCCCTCACCGCGAGCGATCTCTAATGTAACGTTACAGATTCGAGCATTTTATCAGTGAGGGAGTAAAATCGAGCAATACAATGCATAAATAAATAATAATAAATAGCCTTTATTCAGACACATATAGGTACATTTTATGGTTGTTTAACAATAATAATCTTATTCTTTTATTTAATAACTGTCTGTATGTCAATAATTGACAAAGGCCTCCTCCAACTGCTGCCATTTCTCTCTGTCCTTGGCCACTCTTGTCCATGTTAATACAATGCATACCTTGTATCAAATCTATACTAATTGTACGCGAATGCTCGTCAGTCAGGGAGGTAGTACTATAATATAATGCTCAAAGTCGAATCTATAGTGTTACATTACACGCGAATGCTTCCTCCCGGTGAAGGAGCGCCTTTAGGTTTAGAAAACAATTATCATTACGTATTTTTACAAAACTAAAACAATGAGCATACATAAAGATGTAAGACTGTCGAAATTGCAATTTAACCATTAGCAATTGGATTGGCGTAGTGGCTGAGCGATTGCACTGCTGCGCTGCGTGTCGCGGGTTCGATTCCCGCACGGAGCAAATATTGGTACGATCTACGAGTAGTTGTTCCGGGTCTGGGCATTTGTGTATGTAAGTTAATATGTTTGTAAACGCACCCACGATACAGAAAAAATCCTAGTGTAGGGTAACGTTTCATAAAAAAAAAGTGAATTCACTGCCAATTAACAATCAGAAGTAATCGTTCAGACATAAATCACTCGCCGTATTCTTCGCCGTAGGAACGAAAATCAGATTTCTAGTCTCGAGCCCGATTGTGTTGAAAACTAAAACTATGTTATTGGTTTTTGAAAATGGAATATTCTTAGATAGGAATCGAATCCATTGTATATTTTTCCATAAAACATTATTAGACAAATATTACCAAACATTATTACGGGCATTGTCATTCACACCCACTTGGAAAATTTAGTAACTCATTTAATTTTCATAGGTAGCTAATTGATAAGTACTTGAGCTGTCTAAAGTAAAAAAAATGGTTAGACAGCAAATATAGGTAATAATGTTATTGTGAATCACACGCGATTCCCCCACAGATATTGTAAATTGTTATGAAGATCAATTTTTGTGGGGCTAGTAAAAAATTATATACCTTTGTCCAGACCGGAACTCCTTCATAATGTTGTCTCTTTCTTTCTGAGGCATATCACCGTGCATTGAACTGACTGTAAAGTTAGCTTCTTGCATTTTCTGTGTGAGCCAATCAACCTTCCTCTTAGTGTTGCAGAAGATGACTGCCTGGGTGATGGTCAGTGTGTCATAGAGGTCACAAAGAGTGTCAAACTTCCACTCTTCACGCTCCACTGCTACAAAGAACTGCTTGATTCCTTCCAGTGTCAACTCATCACTGTAAACATGTTATTGCATATTGTAGTTTGTTGTTGTTGTTTAAGTTTGACTAAAATTTATCTCGTGAAGAGACATTTGTCCTAGTCAAAGGTTACAACCATGGTATAGTTAGTCTGATGAATATACTCGGAACTTTAAATAAAAAAGTAATAAAACTTTGGATACATACCGTTTTACCAAGATCCTAATAGGATCAGTCATGAATTTAGAAGTCATCTCCAAGATCTCGTGAGGCAGTGTGGCAGAAATGAGCACAACTTGTGTTGCTGGTGGCAGGTAACGGTAAACATCATAGATCTGTTCTTTGAAACCCTTGTTCAACATCTCATCAGCCTCATCAAGTACCAACATCTTGATGGATCGTGTTCGCAGTACACGTCTCCGGATCATGTCTGAAAGATAAAATAAATTAATTTCAAACATCTCTTCAAAGATCCTCATAATAAAAGTGCCCATTTAGCCTGAATGAATAATGTATCATTTTCCAAAAGGGAAAATGGAATGGAAGAAAAATGATAATTTGTATAATAAACACTAGCACTTTTCCCGCGACTTCGTCCACGTGGGTTACGTACTTTCTTAATTCCCCCTTTTCACCCCCTTAAAGGTTAAATTTCCAAAAACCCCTTCTTAGTGCTCCCCTACATTATAATAGGAAGCCGTGTGCAAAATTTCACATTCCTAGCCCCAGTAGTTTCGGCTGTACGTTGATATGTCAGTCAGTCAGTTCTCCTTTTATATATATAGATAACACTAGCAACTGTATGCAAATTTGAAATCTGTGAGCAAAAGCAATTGTTACTCTGAACCCTGATAAAACTGCAGTTTTGGCCAAATGGATTATTTTACAATTTCTGATGATATGTACCAACAAAGAAAAGACTGCATAATTTCTTTTATGTAATTGTGTTTTAGAGGAGGATTAATTAGAGAATAACACTGATCTAATCAGCAATCTAGAATAGTGGAATTGTGTTTTAAATAACATTGCGTCAGAAATAAGTACTTAGAGTGATTATTCTAGCTTGAAAGTCCATTCAGGTTTGTCAATTTGTTTGTTTCTGTAACTCATTTTACAAAAAATTGATTACATATCAGGCCAGAAGGTGGTGAAACAAGAGCCTATCTTAAATAAAAATAACCAAACATCTTGTTTTTAACCTGATATTAATCATTTCACTCAATGTAAAATACTGATAAATCAACTGCATCCAGTAGAACTGGAAGTCGACCCCAACATAGTTGTGAAAAAGTTGGGCAGATGATGATTAATCATATTTAAATTATGTGTCGTGTTTTAAAACCAATGTACTTAAACAATATTTCTAAAACCATTTGCTCGTAGGAGAATTAGCTAATTGGTCATTTAAATATCATTTGATAATAGATTTTTATATTTACTATTTGAGTAACTCTGGTATCCTCACCCAATAATTAATATTAATATAGGAATTAATGTTATGTACAAATTTAAGATTATGTACAAAAGCATTTCTTTGTTTCAGCTCACTTATGCAAGATTTTCAAAAATAACATGAACCTTGACCTAGCAGCTAAACAGTAAAAGTCATGAAAACAAAACAATATAACATTAAGTTTCCACACTATTTTACATACAAATTGTAGTTTAACTTACCAAACACTCGACCAGGTGTGCCTGAGACAACATGCTGGCCATAGTCCAGCTTCCTAATGTCTTCCCCAAGGTTTGTGCCACCAATGCAAGCATGGCACTGTACATTCATGAAGTCACCCAAGGCTAGTATCACTTTTTGAATCTGAGTGGCTAACTCACGGGTGGGCGACAAGATTAGAACTTGAGTTTCACGTAATGTGGTGTCCAAGGACTGCAGAATGGAAATTGAAAACGTTGCAGTTTTACCGGTACCGGACTGTGCTTGTGCTATCACGTCTCTGCCTTTAACTATAGGCAGTATACTTCTCTGTTGAATTGCAGACGGCTTTTCGAAACCTGAAAAAATGTGAAAGTAGGTGATGTATTGCCGCGTCAAAACGAATGCACAACAGAGCAATTAGATTTGTAGTTTAGCCTGATGTATTTATACATACCATATGTGTATATTCCGCGTAGTAATTCGTCCCGTAATCCCATTGAATCAAAAGTTGGGATAACTTCCACATCTTCGCTTGTATCGAATTCAACATTCGACAAATCTTCCGATATTATTTTACGATTGTACGAAACTTCTGATGCAGTCATCTTGATGCTTCACTGTTATTATACTTTGAATGATGTCCTGTTTTTAAGAATACACCAAAATATTTTGAAGATAGAATAACACGAGGTTGGATTTTTGTTTCCTCGGGCAAGAACTAGATACTAGAACTAGATTCAATCAAACAAAGTGGTGTGTCAATTTTTTTTTTTCCTCTCTTTTTCTTTCTACCTAAGAGTAAAAGAGAAGTGTATACACAATTGAAACAAAATATTGAACATCAATATGGCTGCCAAGATGGCTGCCGATGCATATTTCACAGATTATAGACATGATACAGATAAACTAAAAAATAAATGAAAAGCCTGTGCTCTCTGGGCTCTACCTGACCCCATAGACTTAGGGGCTCCTTCTAGTTCATTAAACGTAAAAGGCTGGACAATGGACCATGGACTGCGCCTGCGCCCAACTGCACGTTCCTTTCCTACTGACAGATAAAGTTATCCATCCTATAGATAGAGAGTAAAACAAATATTTGCATAGTAGACTTAATAAGCATATCATTGTTTTTGACTCTTTTTAAAGAGCGTGATCAATTTTGGACAGTTTTTCCAGTCCATTTTTTATGTTTATGCTCTAGCTCCAACCGCTCTATCCCCATGGTTTGAGGGGTTTATGAGCCTTTGGCTCTTCCCATTTTGTAGTCGTGAAGCACGATCACTCTTTACTGCAATCTACGGTGATAAAATGATGAACGGCAAGATATTTTATTATAAATTATTTTTGTTCATACAAGTATCATCAATCAAATCCTAATCTAGTTTACTCAAAGTTTTCAATGAGCTTGAACCCATGCTCATAGCCGAATAAAATATTGAATTGGCCGTCAGCAGCAATAACAAAACGCATTTAAGAACGCATTCGGACCATTCGGATTTCGAGTTTATTTGTGGTCAAAAGAACGATCATATTTGATTTTGAACGAATCAAAATGGATGCTGGGTGTGAATGAACTATGTACTGAAAAACGAACAGCTTTTTATCGAGTTGTGTCGTGGGCCCGATTTTAATTGGGAATCCGGCGTCGCGATTTTGTGTGGCCATTATTTAAAGAGTGAGAATCGTAGAGTGTTATATGAAACAGGATCGACCGTAATATTGTACAATTCAGAAGTCACCGTGTCGGTAATGTGTTTATACGAAAGATTCGGTGGAGCCCACAATCCGCAGGTGGCATTAGGATGAGGACTTTGACGGATATATTGTATGTCGATCCGAATTCGCGAGTGTTTGATGCGTCGGAGTTTTCCAGTCTCGGTGCGACATGGCGAGACGGTTCGGACTAGAGTGTCGCTCGCGTGATGTATGAGCGGTCAGACATGAAATGCATATACAGGAAGGAACAAACACAACTCTGACAACATGTACCAAAATGACAGAGGAAGTAGACAGAAGACATGGCGTGAATGGTAACAGCAGTAGTAAGGGTGCTAGTGAGGATGCTCCTGTGAACAGTTCTACACTCTCTGCTACTGGTGGGAGGCTTAAGTTTTTCAAAGGTGGGTGTCATATGTCACATCATACTGTGTTACTAAATGTATGGCAAGGAAAAGGAGGGTTTTCATAGTTAGATTTCATGTTCATTGTGGTACCCACTGGGCCAGTTAGTATGTTAAGAAAAAGTAGAAAGTCATTCATGCTCTGATAAGCCTACATAAGCACATTTGACTGGTCCGTTGCCAATTGTCTTGAGCACAGCTTCTGTACTATTGTTGTGAGTTTCGTAAGGTGCTGTGGTCACCCTAGCGGAAAAAAACAACTATTTGATAATGTCTTGGTGAATTACTATTATTGGGATCATAAAGCGCAAAGTGTGCTGAAGGAGACATAGTTTGTGATGGAATGTTATGATATTATTAAAATTAAATGTAAAATACCTAGTAATTGTGTTGAACACCTGTATTATACATGAATAAGAAATTCTTTACAAATTCTTATTTGACAGGTATTAGTGTCAAAGTAACTTGTTTTTGCTAGACAACATGGTATGCAAACATGCTTGTATGGTAAGATTTAGTAATTTATACAACATTCAGTATGTGAATGGACTATTCTATTAGTTTTTTTTTTTTACATTCCACAAATGAAAATCGGACATATGGTAAACAATATTAAGTTCAAAATGGAGAAACTGTGCACAGCTTGTAAATGGACAATATTAATCTGACCATGGTGTGATAGTTCTCCATTATTACTTGGCTGACACCTGTGAGTGGATGTCATTGATGGTCAATGTCAACTTCACATGAGCCAGTCAGGCAGGTGTATATACAAGTGAAATGTGAAGTGCTCAATCACTTAACAAATACAACAATATAAACAAAATCAAACACAGATGCATGTGTCAACAATCTGTACATTATTGTTGATTGACCTTTGTGTTGTCCTGTTTAGTGTGTATACCTATAGTGTTTAGTACATCTAATGGCTTTTAATAGCTTAACAAAATATAGGTCAGCAATAGTTTCTTAAACAAATGAAACTTATCATAATACAATTACATGATTGGTTATCAATGTATACATTGTTTAGTTATACAGCACTTTATGACAATTTTTATCATCAAACAACATGAAATAGGGATTAGTAAGTAATTATCACATATAAGTGGCTGATGTAGTTAGCACTTGTGATTCCAAAATAGGTTTCAACCATTGATAATTGTGATCTTATCAGGGCTTTGAGGATTTATAAAAGTGCCTGCTCATTATGAAAAACAATCAGATAGGTTTATTTAAACAATAATATTTTCAGTGTTATTACTACTTGTCATGCAATAAAATCATGTCATAGAGTTTTTAACCTGTCGCTAAAATGTGTCTAGGATGAGGAAAAAATGAGAATGAACAGTCCATGTATCTGATAATGAGTGGAAGCAATATGCAGCATCAAAGTATGTATGTGTTGTTTTTGCAGATGGAAAGTTTATTCTGGAGCTGGTGCGCGGGTGCGCGCGTGAGGGCGAGCGAGCTGGCTGGGTGTCGGTGCCGCGCAAGACGTTCTGGCCCCCTGCCGCCGCGCCGCCTACGCCTCCCGCGGCCGCGCACCCACCCTCCGCCTCGTTGTCCGTCTCTGACGACAACAGCTCCGTACAGTCCTCGCCCTGGCAGCGAGATCACTGCTGGAAGCAGACTGCCCCTCGCAGAAACATTTCCAAAGAGTTAGCCATGTACTATTGCCGACCGAGCACTCTGCACACCGCTGCTATCGAAGTGGCCAGCCGGCTCAAGCGGAGGAGACCGTATGACACCACCCACCTGGATGGAATGGTAAACGGTAGCAATTCCAGGAGAACTCTGACTAATGGAGTGTGCGATAAAAAGAACGGAGACGTCGGTTCGCCTGAGAATAGGGGTTGTCGGAGCGAAGACGTTGTCGACAGCACCACTTCCAAAGCGAAGAACTCGGATGACGATCGATGGACAGAATACGATCGAGAAAAATACTATCATATGAAACTAAAGAAACCGTATCAGTATCGTAAGTTAAGGGTGTATAAAAAGACGAAACCAGCAATAAGACGTAAGGAGTTGACCAAAACCGTAAACAAGCTTCGAGAGAGAATTTCCTCACTGCCTGCGCCCGTCAACGTAAAGTTAGCGAACTGTAGGCAGGAGCACATGATGGTCTCACCGAGGAAACGCATTCTCCGAGAGTTGGAGCGAGTGAGTCTCGAAGACCAGGGAATGAAGAGACGCGCGAAGACTGTGCCTGCGTTGAGCACGGCCTCGTACCCGCCGTCGCCCGGCCCCAGCCACACCGCGCACAAACCAGCCGTCGAGACGCCCGTACGGTCGCACAACGGCACAGCGCCAAGGAAAGAGACGCCAAGTCACGTATCAAAGAACGTTAGCAGTTACAGTATACACTCGCTGCTAAGCATGCCAGACGACAGCCCAACAAGGAGGTCACCGGAAGCGAAGCGTTCGCCACACTCCCATCCGCCGTCGCTGAAGACCGAGTCACCGTCTAGCGTGAACTCGCCGGACTTGAGCCCCAGCCCGGACAACTACCGCTACAGGTACTCCGCGCTGATGGGTTCGCCGGGGCAGGGCGGACTGGCGCGCGACTCGCCCACGCCACCACTAGAGCTAGCTCGGTACCGGGCGCCGTACCCGCCGCCCACGTCGCCGTACGGCGTGCGACAGTGGGGTGGCGTAGGTGTGGGTGCGCAGTACCGTGGCTCGCCGGCACGCGACGAGTGGGGTCGCGATATGGCCTACATGTACCCGTACTCGTACATGGGCCCGCACCTCTACCGTACGCCGCCGCCACCGCTCTGGATGCAGTACCCGATGTCGCCTGGAGTGCCGCCCGGGCCTTGGGCGCCCCTCGCGATGCCGCTCCCTAACGACCACATACCTAAGGATGAACCCACTTCAGGTGAGTCATATTCATACCGAAAACATGAAAATGTAAACGTAATAAAATTAATCAATACTAATATTATAAAGCTGAAGAGTTTGTTTGGTTGAAAGCGCTAATCTCAGGTACTACTGGTTCAATTGAAAAAATCCTTTTGTGTGGGATAGACCACTTATCGAGGAAGACTTGCTATATAACATCACGCTACGACCAATAGGAGCCGAGCACTGAGAGTGAAACCGCGGCAAACATCTAGTATTTGAATAAAAAGATCATTTACCAACTTCGATTTACCTTACATACATAAAACTCATACCTTTTTCTCATGGGATTGGCTAAAACCATAGAGCGCCAACTCTACAATTTTTACATATCCCTTTCGCCTCATCCACATTCATACATCCCCGTCATACAATCACTCCGATTGCGAGTAATACGTACCCGAAAGCCTGCTGTTTTACAATCTTCAATTTCGTAGTTTGTCTTTGACATGGATTTATCAAGATATTAATTAAAATGTAAATCTTACTGTTCCTATCTGGAAAAGGAGCTAAAAAATAACAAAGGATTACACCTGTTACCTATCATAACAGATTTTTTTATATATTTGCAGATTTGCCGCTCAATTTGTCAAAACACTGAGATCAATGGCGCTGGCGCAAGTCTGACACGTGAGACTGAACACACAAACAAACATTGTTTTAATAAATTCGGTCAATTTCGCTCCGTCGTATGAGACACGTACATGTCACCGGGTCCTGCTTTGTCATGTGCTACCTTTCATGTGCATTATTTATGTATTATGAAATTGCGATCTAAGACTAAAATTAATATGTAGCATATAAGCGAAACAGCAATATTCATGGTTTTTATGAAGTATAATAATGATACATGTGGAAGACAAGTAATACGTAAACTTGTGGTGTCATGTCGTCAATAAAATTGTCTTATGAACATTCCACTGTCACACTCAACGATTGGCGCATGCAAAAGTCCAAAAACTAGATCCCACCTAACACAGCGTTTGTGATCGCGCTGATGCGATTATGTATTTTATATATTGTAACTGTAGCAAATATCTTTTGCAAACTTGCAAAAATATTTTTGTATAGATTGTCGTTTTCCGACGGAGCACTCTGTTCGGGGATCTATTTACAAACTAATGTTTATTACACTGAAATATTATATTTTAGTATAGAAGTATGTATGCAGAGTCATGTGTGTATTTTCATACGAAATATTTGTACTGCGAGTTGAATATTTTAATATTGGCTATTATTTTAGGGTAAGATTCTAAGATGATCTAAATAAACAAAATACAGTTATCAATTGTTAAATTCAGTGCCTTGAAAGAATTAAAGATATTAAGATCATATTTAATTATAAACGAAAAGTATTACGACAAATTCTGGCTTCGTCCAAATTTACAACATTACATAACACATAGGTACTGCTTATATTCATATAAATAAAATTTTATACAATATAATATTTCTAATTGTTGCTCCTGTTCCTTGTTCATTTGCAAAATTCCATATGTTTATGTTCGATCTCATTATTTAATTTAGAAAATAAAATGAGGTAAAGACTACAGTTTTGGGAACAAATTTGGATGTGTGTTTATGTAACATGTATAAAATTAAGAGACATTGTATATAATTTGTGAATGGTGTATTATTGATGGAAGTTCGGGGCGTAGATATATCAGAGCATTAATCGTTTACGACTTATCAGTAAGGAGTATTACCTTCAAATAATTATTGTAATTGTACAGTATTTTTATAACGAGTATTTTATGTTGTTTACGCTGATGACGGGAGTCTGTCTTGTAGTGGTGATCGAGGAGCAGCTGTGCTCCTGCAGGCTTTGAGATTAAAACGTAGAGCTAGATTTACTGCAATTTTAGTTGAAGTATGGGGTTATGTATTATAAGAACAGTTAAATGACGGTAAGGGACTGACTTCTGATGTAATATTATCATTAATGGAACTGTATAAAATAGTTATATAACCGAAGGCCTACTGTAACAATTGTGTTGTCCTCCAACTAAGTTGACTTAGTGTAAATGTAGCTATAATACATCCTGCTCAATTTAACTCTTGAGTAAATATAAGGAACAACTTTATTTCAATGTTGTGGTGTGGAGCAAGGAGGAAGCTGTATTTTTTATATTAAAATTTGTGTTATAATGAAAAATGAAATTGAGTAAATGCTATCCACTAGTCCATTATTTTAAACTTTAGTATCTTTGTTCGTGGGTTGCATATACTCGACGGTGTTTGGAATTACCCCTGTTTGTCGTCGCAATAAAAAGAGATCATATTATTATTCAAGTGTGTAGTGACGCCGTTTGTATGTTAATGCATCGTGTCAATCACCTCATATATTTTTGCAGACATGATCCCAAAGAATAATAAATTTTATTAATTAACTTTACGAAGTGCTTCCGCAAATCTTATGAATTGGCACCGCAAGTAAATAAAAAGCGGTGTTTTTATAATGTTTGCAAGTTTTTTTCGATTCTTAGAACGAAAGTACGGTAGTAGATCCTCGTCATTCGTCAAATAATGTGTTTTTTTTTACTATATCCGGTGGCTAAATTAAATCGTTTGCTCACCATCGGCATTGTTAGGTACTAAGAACGTAAGAAGTACATTTGAGTGCCATTTGACAAAGCGACAACTTTATTGAGGACTTTCACTTTTTGCGGGTGAAGTGAAAACTTGGCTGGTAGATTTATTATTGCTGTTTGAAAATTATTCTCAATTACGTGCTAGCGCCTAGTGCATCTCCTCATTAGGGTTGTCGGTCACAAGCTTTTATTTAAGTTTTTTTTTTTAAATGGGTTTATAGAAAATGCAGACTTCTCCCAACTACAACATTGTTTTACCGGTGTTTTAAAATGCTAAAATATTTTTCTACGCGATGATATAACACAAACTTGAAGTATGTGATAGTGCTTTCAAAATAAGTGAGACGCGATCTTGCAGGTGTCTTAAAATCCCCCTAAAATCATATTTATCATACCGAGAAATAGTTATTATCCATTTATATTAAGATGTAGTTATTACTCGAATAAATATAACTTTTTAAATCCTGCTTTTTCTTTACTTGTCCTGCCCACCATGCAATTAGCTAAAACTATCTTTTGATTGTGTCGACTCGTTTGACTTTTTTTGTCTCTGCTCCAAGGGGTTTGCAGACACTCAATAAGTATGTCGTTATACTCGTTATGATTCAATATGCATACCTGAAGGAAGAAAAAAGACAAAACAGTTATTTCTCCAAGGTTCAGTTTTCCAATTATTTTTCAGGAAATAACTCTGAAACCTGAAGCTTTAGGACACTATTATCGTTACATTTTTTGTTTGTCTAAGAGTCCTCCATCCAAATTTTAAATACCGGTTGATTAGGGACGCAGGGCTGAATTGGAACAAAACTTTGAAAGGGAATTTAAGGATAAATTTTAATGGTAGGTCTCAAAATACTATATTACTTTTAAATTAAATTAAATTCAATAAAGTAGACTGGACAGTTGTTGGTAACCTATCATATTAATTCAATATTAAAATCCTTGTTAAAGTTTTGTCCCGACTCACCCCGTTTGACTTTATATAACTTCCATTGTACATCGCGATTCTGAAAAAAATGCAAAACGGCAGGACTGCTGCAAAAAAATATCAGGACCGTTAGGGCGACTCTCCATTTCTGCTGTTGGTCATTTAAGAGGAGGTCCTGGTTCCCTCCTCCATGTGCTGATAGCGATCACCGGGGTGGTTTTAGTGAGGTACAAATCCCACACTTCCCGGTCTTATCCCAAAGACCGGGCGCGTTTTGAAGGTTTACCACCGACATAAGAAAAAGCGGTCATCCTCCATACAAAGACCTTCATCATTCCCGTCCAATAAAAAAATTCAATCATGACCTGATTTTTTGAGTTTGTTGTTTTGTTGTAATAAAGGCAGAAATCGACTTCCGTTCGGACACGTAGTTTTTGCTGCGCCTTTACATGTGCTCAGTGGCCACGCCCTGCGGCAGCGGCAATGATACACAAGAACATCAAAATTACCGATCAACTATTTTTTAATATTTGGTCCGGCTTGCGCAGTGACTGAGCAATTGGCTGCTGCGCTGCGTGTATATTTGTTTCGATTTCCGTCATGTACGGAACAAATATTAGTATGATCGACAAGTAGTATAAGAAATTATCGTGGTTTTTTTTATCAAGGTAAAATCATCAAACGAGTTCTCCCGACCAGGGAGGGACTGTGAGACTCTAACTGACTAAAATCCACGGTGTTCATATATAGCCCTTTACGTTCCAGGGTTACGGTTAACTGATGAGACAGTTACGTGACCCCGACCCAGTCCCATATCATGGTTGCGTACCCACTACTAATGGTCAAGGCTGAGGTCAACTGATGAATGTCTGGTTTTCGAATCAGTGTAAAACATCCACTCAAGTTTCAAAGTTTTGTGTTCTTTTCTATTTAATTGATTCCACTCATTGCAGCAGGCAGCAGCTAGTAACATTAATTGCCCCGTTGGTCCAGCTGTTGAAAAGTACAATGGGCTTTATCACTTGGGTACCCCAGTAACGTGACTGCTGTCATCCGATGGGGGTACCTACATCGTGGGCTTCGATTTGAATTTAGAGTTCTAGCTTGCCCCCTTTTAACCTTTTTATATCTTAACAAGGGTGGTTTCACCCATAGATAAAGAGAATGCACTGAGGCTGAACAATAACTGCATATTTAAATTATTTAGAAGCATAAAGCGATTCTGTGGCCCTTATCTATTTCATTCCTGTATATAACATGGAGAAAACAACGTGACCACTCTCTCACATTTTAGAGCCTTTGCACACCACGTTTTTTTTTGGAGTTATTGGCGCGCGTTATCTACACGTTTGAATCTATACAAGCTCAAGTTTTAACAGACGCATTTGTGGAGCGGGGTGCCATCACGGTGAGTCGCGTCGACTACATTTCACAAATCAATTGCATACAACGCTACAAATGTGCGCGTTTATAGTGATACCACACAAACGTAAGTAAGGGTTGTGTGCAAAGGTAACGAAGTAAAAATAAATAAATATTCCACAACTATCACACAACGCCATTTAGTCCCAAGCTAAGCAGAGCTTGTGTTATGGGCACAAGACAACTGATAAACATACTTATATATTTCTAAATCCATACATACTATAGATAAATTACACCCAGACACAGAACAAATGATCTTGCTCATCACACAAACTATTGTCCTGGGTGGGAATCGAACCCACGACCTCCGGCATAGCAGTCAGGGTCACTAACCACTAGATCAACAGGCTTGTGTGATTTCAGTTTTGAGTTTGCTGAGCATCCTGATAGCGTTCTACGCGTGTCGGCAGCGCATATAAAATACGTGATGTGCAGTCTCTTACTGTCCATAGACATAAGAGAATGGACTGAGTAGGCAGACCTACTTAGTCCATTCTCTATTTCTATGGGTTCAACTCTCTTTTCTCTCATTGGTGTACAAGCTTGATACCAGAGTTTAAAGCTACGGGTGCTTGAATGATATTGTTAGGGTATCGATAAATAATTTAATTGAAAGGCAAGATGACAAAAGTAGTCTAAACTTTATAGATTAAGACTAAGCTTCGCATTACTGCAGTCTGCACACAATAGCTGTTACAATGATAACCCAAATTGGCGTATGCCGTACGGAATGCCTATTTTTATTTTGCAGTACTTTAACAATACGTTGCGTTTGCAGAGTATGTTGAACTGCAAGTTTAATTCAACACCTGAATATGTTCACACAAACTCGTATTTCAGAAGCAGACAGGCACCATTTTTGAAGTGAAAACTTCTTTAGCGGCGTTGTGCACTTTTTTTGGAATGGGTAAAAAATGTTAAACTCGCGTCAGGACACGTGACCTGATCGAAAATTCGTAAGACGGCGCAGGGCGCTTGCGCGAATGTTCGTGTGTGTTTATTACTATTCAAGTTTTCACTTCTGCCGGCACTGCCAGAGTGCAACCCGTCGTTTTTTTTTAATAGGCTCGCTTTTGATCATCTCACCTGTTGGTAATGATTCACTTTCACTCCTTACTATGCTAAAAATGAGGACAATGACATAGACTGACATCTTACCGTACTAATAACCTCAAGTCTTTTAGTAAGAGGAGACAATAGACTTCTTCACAGAAAGACCTTGGTAATGCTTGTAAACGCACCCAAAATTCCTAGTTACGATACCCACTTTAGTGTTCTTCCTTTTCCATTGTGTCGTAATTTTTTATTGTAATTGTGTACCTAAGGCTTGTCAAATAAACTTATTTTCTTTCTTTCTTCTTTCTAGTGTGGGCCAACGTTTTTTTAAATGAAAAATCTGGATACAGATCTTCGCATGATGTGCCATAATTTATGATTTGATTCACACGAGGCCTAGCTGAGGAAACCGAGTCCAGCTCGGCCACCAATACAGTCTTATAGTTATTGAACCATGTGATCTACGAATTTTCAGATAGGGCGAAAATTGTTTCGTGTTATCTAAAATAGGACCCCTAATGGGGGCTAAGCCAGTGACACCAGATCTCGGTAAGAGTTGCTGCCAATCGATATGAAGGATTGGTTTTAAAAAGCCTATTCCATTTTTGTTTTTAGACTTCACAAAAGCGATACTAAAGATAACAAATTATTATCATTTTTGAATTATTTAATGTTCATTTTAATTTATTTTCCTAGTACATGATAAAAGTACTGACATTAGCTTCAAGTTTTTGTTGTATACTATCCCTATGGACTTACTGCCTGACAGAAATGATTTTGATTTAAGTATTACAATAAAATAAAACCAACCTATATTTCAATTTGTGCTTTATTTATGAAAAAAATTGTAAATTATCCTACAATGAATCTCCGAATGAATTAGACTTACATATCGTTTTATGTATCAAATACATTATTTTGCTCGACGCCAGATCAAACCACATAAGAACAATATAGTTTAAAATATTATCTACAGAATCCGTCCTCGGCGATTCGATTACCAAAAATACAATCTTCGTTCGGTCCGGGGGCGTCGCGCGCGGCGGCGGGTATGTACAGCGCGAATATACAGGTCGCGCGCTCGGCGGCACGGGCGGGCGCGAGCGCGGGCGCGGGCGCGGGCGCGGGCCGGCCGGGGCGCTAGCCGAGCAGCGCCTCCATGGCGTAGGCGTGCGGGGGCGGCGGGCGCGGCGCCGGCTGTCAGTCCAGGATCACCAGCTGCAGCGGCGCCGCGCCGGCCGCCGCCTTGCAGCCGCCGCCCCGCATGGCCCGCCAGGGGGCGCGCGCCCCGCGCCGCAGCTCGCCGCACGACAGGCTGCGCCGCGCCACCCTGCACACACCTACGTTAGCCAATTCCCGCAACGTCGACATTATCTGAATCCATCTTAATTTGCAACTAATCAACAATTTCTTGACGAAAACTAAAACTGCATCATTGGATATTAGAAAAATCAATAGTCCTGGCCAGGAAGTTATGACACATGGGAAATTTAAGTAAATAGCTGTTTTTTTTTCTTTCTCAACTTTTTTTAACCGCAACAGTTACCAATAAGTTTCAGTCAGGGCAATATACCTGAATCTCTCTCAATTTAACTTTCTTCAAACTAGTTATATTTTCATGATTACTTTTCAATGCTGTCTTCTTCAGGTTTATAATAGGATTTGTATGAATTATAACATATCGTCTTTCATATTCAAATATTATTAGAAAAGAATTCCGATCGATAGATCGAAGGAAAAGAACATAATGTTGAGATCTGTTATAACTAGATGATACCGTGCAGTCCTGCGGGCGCGTGGCTACTCACTTGGCGGTCTCGCTCGCTCGGAAGTACAGGTCATCGGGCGCGTCCATCCAGGAGATGACGTGCCGGCGGCCGCCTCGGCCGCTTATGTTCGTCGGCTTGCCGTTGACCTGCACACGGTACGAGCTCGTTACAACAGCGGTCGGCGGGGACGGATACCGGATAGTGTTAGCGTGGTTACGGGGAGGCGGGACAACTGACGTGTGTGAAGACGTGCGCGGGCAGCGGCTGGCCCGTGGCCTGCGCGCGCGCACACATGGCGGCGTACTGCTCGCGGGACGGCCGCTGCATGGGCGCCGGGTGCTTGTTGGGCCGCTTGGCGGGGGGCGGGGCCGCGCCCGCGCCTGGCTCGCGCCCGGAGCCTCCTGCGGGGAGGGCGGAGGTTAGTGACGTGGCCAGAAATGGAATTACTGCACACTATGACATCGTAAAAGATTGCGCGTACCTGTCGCTGTTTCCAAACGAGCGTGAAAAAATACGATATCGTTAATTTTTATTTCAGTATGTTTTTTATTTGTATAAATTTTATTGTAACATTGACATAGATAACAGAAAAAAACTAACGATACTGACTGTCCAGACCGTTGATGTCGTCGTAAGCGCGTCGCTTGAGGGGTTGCGCAGGCGCAGTTTCAGCGCGGCGTGCTTCTATTTCGGCGCGCGACAACACCCGTTCGTACATTAGGCTGCCATCTAAACATACAATGAACATGTTTTATAAATTATCAAGCACGAAATAATTTCGTTAGGCTGAGTCTGAAGCTACAACGCATCACTCTCGCTACGTCTCTCTGAGCCCTAGTCAGATGCGTTTCATCGTCATACGTTGTTTCAACGCAATGTAAGGCAAGTAATTTGAAATATATGAAACTTGTCGCGTCACTTTTCAAGGTACTAATACGATAATGCACCTCGGGCGCATCGTATGTAGGCGTTCGTGTTACCTGGCGCCTTGGGCGGTTTGGGGAAGGCGACGTGCGGCGGCGCGGGCATGGCGTCGCGCGGCGTGAGCGTCAGCCAGTCGTGTCGCGCGGGGCCCAGCGGGGTGCCGCGCGCGGCCGCCAGGCGCGCCGCCACGGAGCCCACGGGGCCCCGCGCGCGGCCCGGCCCGCCGCCGCCCGGGGCGCCCGCCGCGCGCAGCTCGGCCCCGCCCAGGCCCGCCATCGCTATTGAACCTGCAATACAACACACGTGTGATGCACCGGTAACGAGATACAGACTTGAACACCGCATACGGTGTGAGCGGTCCGGGCACTCACACTCGTGCTTGACTTGCGCCAGATTGATGGGCGAGAAGGGCGAGCGCGCGTAGTGTCTGGGGCGACGTAGCGCGCGCGTGAGGCGGCGCGCGAGGCGCGTGAAGGGCGAGGCGCGCAGGTAGAAGGCGGCGCGTGTCTTCATGACGGGGCGCGCGCCCTCGCCGCTGCCGTGCGCTGTGGCCACGTGACGCGCCAGGTGCGCGCGCAGCTTGAACTCCTGACGAGGAAACACAAGTTAAATATGTACTAAAGAAAAATTGGAATCTCAACAACAACAACGTATTAGGTACGCTCAGAGCGAGTACATTCTACGCGTTGTAAGCAATCAAGACATAACCACATAACCTTCACAATAATCCACAAACTTGCATGAAAATCGATTTCACATACCTTGGCGCAATTTAGAACAGTGCAGCGATGTGGGCGATGAGACACAGACAGTGCGGTGTCCTCTCCTTCGCCGCGAGGCCCTTTTGCAGCCTCCACTTCGGTCTCACCGAAAACACCAGCGGTCTGTCATAGATACATAAACTTTAGACATCTATTCGACATTTGATTATATCACTAAGGCATGCAAAAATAAGAATACGTTTCAGACCTTTACCTTGAGACCTCCATACTTTTTCCAGTATTGCCAGCATGTGCCGCAAAGTCTGTATTGTAAATGCTGCGGGCCCCATGTGTACCACTGGTTTGAACTTGTCACTGGAAATGAATCCTCACGTTTATTAAATGACATAATTTAAAAGGTTGTAACCTAGGACTTTTTATCAACGAAAATTACTTATACAAAATTTACTAGATATATTTTAATCCAGTTTCACCCACTTGGCTGTATGTCTATTAATGTTCCCATAAAAAACAGTACCGGAGAATACTGTGACTGAACCTAATCACGCCTATTCGCTATCGTCTATAAAAAGCAGTTTAGTCGGTATTTGACTGACCATTTGCAAGTTACTTGCGTGTGTGTTTCATCTGAGTCATCTTTGTGTCTACTGATATATCCCTCTCAGCCATCAACACTACATATTTAGCGACTGCACCTGCACTGCGCGTGTTGGAGTTTTGTATTTCCCTCTTATTCTTGATCTACTGGATTTATTGAGATCGGTTAAACAGTTAAAACGCAATAATATTATCAACTAAATGTGGCAAACATGATATTAAAAGAGACACTTGACCTACAGAGGACCCGCCCTTGTAAATGGTGTTTACCTAAGCTCTAACATAATATTTACTTTATAGTGTCAGTCTAAAACGTAAAAAGAATGAAGTGTTTATTATTAACACAGATCGTCCCTTTTCAAATAATAAAAACGACAGTAATAAAGAGTTGCTGAGCGCAGATCTATTATAAATCAGTGAATAATTAGCTCCTGGTGAAAACTTACAACCTTTTTCCTTGCTCTGAAATTCATCACTGATTTGGGATGTAAGATCGGCAATGTGAATTGTTATAATTTAGTATATCATAGACACATCTTTTTTATGTTTGTTAAATTAACTAATGGGTGGTGTGAAAGCGAGTGTCGGGCTCATACCGACTCTGTTCTTTCAATAGCCCTTTGGGTTCCAACGCCGCAGTATCTCTTCCAAACAATCCCGCAAGAAAAACATTTGTGAGTATAAATTATAAAACAGCAAAGCAAGAGGATATGACGAAGATTGCATTGGATGCAAGCGCTTCCATCTGGTCCTATTGGAGATCTATAGATGAAGCCTATGCTCAGTAGTAGACTTCCTACGGCTGACACGATGATGAAAGGCGTGTTTCATAATATTAATAAATTCAGTAAACATCTACCGATTATGATTATACCTTTTTTTTAACCATGGTAAAATCAAATGGGGACTCATTTGATTTTACCATTTTGTGAAATCATCAAATGAGTCCTCCCACCTAGGGCGGGGCGGGACGGACTGTCAGACTGTACTGACTAAAATCCGCGGTGATCGTAGCGTTTGAGGGCGGATTTTTTTAAACGTGTACACATTTTAAAATTGGTGGTCTGATTTTATTTTCTATTTTTCGTATTTTTGTTTTGAGATTTTTACTGACTAATATTTAAAGTTTATAAAAATATTGAAGGTTTACTATAACATCATAAAGTTAATTAATAATAAACGATTAAAAATCATGTAGACGTTTTTTGGTTCCACTTAGTAACAATTTTAAAACCCGCTCTATTAATTTAAATAAAATAATTTACTGAAATATCACATTTTATTTTGCTATATGTATGCTAAATAAATAAAAAACGTGCAACAATATGATATAAAGGAACTAATAACTGCTCTAAGCGTATTATTGTCTCATCTGACTAACATGGGACAAATTAGTTACCTATTTTTCTTAGTAACTATTTAAATTAACATTGAATGTTCTTTTACAAAACCATATGATGACCAACAAATTATGTTTTATGATATAAAATAATAATAATCCCAAATTAACGTAAAAACTAGCAATTAACCCTTATTTTCTTATTTTATAAGTGATGGACACTCACATCAGTGGAATGCTAAAATTACTAAGTGGAAAAGTAAGGCTCTGATTAAAATGCACACATTTTTAGGCAGAATTGTATATAACTGTAACAGACATATTTGATGTCACCAAGACGTAGAAATTTTGTTCTGCAATTTTTCGCAGAACAAAATTTGCCAAGAAACAGCTGATTTTCTAGTGAAAATCAGCTGTTTCTTGGGGTAAGAGATTATTAGCTTTCATATTTTTAAATCAACGTACCCTCAAAATGTTCGAAAAAAAAGCTAGATAGTATTTGCAAGTCATGGAACGATTTCAAAATTAGGAAGTATTTTCTTTTTTCGTTGTTTCCACGGCATCGGAACTTATGCGTTTTAACCCACGGGAGACAGCTAGTACATGTTACTGCAGTTCTATCATTTTATCATTTATTAAAAAAAAAACGAATTTAAAGTAAAAATAATTAGCATAATGTAATCATAATGTTTTTTAAGTCGTATAATACGTAGTCGTATTACCTACCTACCTCAATTGGTAAAAAATCGTAATATTGTTTAAAAAATAACAGAATCACGTGATGGACAAAATATTCACCGTGCATGCAGCTTTAGCGTTCCACTGAGGTACTATTCGTTCCGCTGACTAACGTTTTTGCCAGAATTGGTCAGTGGAATGTAACGATTCCTTACCAACTACACTAGGTTATTTTTTTATTTACGTATTTTACATTAAAAACAACAAAACATTGATACAACTTAGTAAAATATACATTGGTCGATCATATATTAAGTGTATTATACTTGAAATATTGTAAACTTATCCAAAAATCACCGTTGATCAATGGACAATTCTTTTTCTCTCGGCAAATCGTCCACTTTCAATGATATTTCTATCGAGACTGATCCACTGTAGCTAATGACGGATATGTTCCACAGAGTGTTCAATAATGTTTCAAACTAATGAAAAAACTACTTTTGCGATAGATTTTAAAAAAGCCGTGTAATGCGTTTCTCAATGGAAATTCCACCCAGGTCAATAATTAAGACTTTTATTTAAAAAAATATTAAAATTCAACCAGTTGCTTTACATTAATTATATTATTAATATGAATAAATTTAATTATTAAGCTATGGAGAAATGTTTATTTCGCAATCAATATATTTATATTTATCTCGTAATTTTAATTTTAATGTGTACAAAAAGACGGTAGGACAGGGTAAATAATGGCATGTACGTAACGGTATCACTCAAAAATTTTATGAATTAATTAAGAAATAAAGGAAATGAAGATGTGAAAATATAGTTAAATATATGTTTTAACTAACGCCATCAAAAAAAAATTGAGTACTAAGATAGTTATCGTAAAAAAAAAATCGAAAGTTGTGGGACATAGCAAAAATGCAATGTACACGTTTATAAAAATCCGCTCTTTAAGTTCCAGGATTACGGTTACCTGATGAAACAGTCCTGCGACCCATTATGAATATCCCTGAGCAACCCTCGTAAACAAAAACACAGTAACTTCAATTACTGGGTAACTGAAGTTACTGTGTTTTCATTTACGAGGGCAGCTATACACATGGGCCAATTAAAGAGCTACAATTATTACCTTGGCAGGAGGCGCAGAGTTGTCCGGCAGTGACAGTGGCAGTACCGTTGGTGCCTCCATTGAGTACGGCGGGCGCCGTCTTCCCGCTGCTACTGTTGCTCGTTATTAGAGCCGGGTTCGGTTTGTTGCTGCAATTGTACACGTATATTGATGAAGCCGAACTATAATGGATAACTAAACTACGATTTAAAAAGCTGAGGTAAATAAAATATATAATTTTGTGAATAGGGATAAGAATATTGATGATACAGATGTTCGACGGTAGACTGATTCATTGTGTAAGTAGAAGTCATACAATCACCTCGTATTTTGACTATAAATTAATAGGATACCACCAAGTAGTCTATTTTATTTATTTAATAATACTTAATTATTTATAGACCTTGTTGGAAACCTAACTTTACATTTTTTTTAAAATATCACACAAACAGTGCTGTAGCGACGAAACTATTATGGTTATTATTCATCTAACATATCACCACTTTTATCCCTTCGGGTATCAATGGGTGGAGAATAATATCAGGACCCGGTGCAAAACATCTTTATCAAAATGGCAAGTTCTCTGAACATGTTCAATTATTTAGTAACAAGCTATATCTTCACACACAAGCGAAACAAAAGTTACGATAATAATAAGTGCAACAGAAGATCACATCGACATAGTAATATGCATCGTGTGGTACAAACACTCACTAGTTGGGAATGTACACTTGTTTCAGCTTGGACTCGGCCTCCACCGCCTTGACGCGCTTCTGCTGCACGTAGCGGTCCGTCGTCTTCCACATGTAGTAGTACTCCACAAGGTTCTTTAGCGTCTTCCATGGCAACTGAGTAGAGAAACTTGGTGTTACAGAATGGGGGAAAATAATTTAACAGTTGAGAATTTAAACTGACAGAGTAACAGAGTTTTATAAACTTCTGTCATGCAATTTGATGTAACGACATGGGCGTCAAAAGGATTTCAGTCTGCGCGGACAGGGACACTACTATAATCATAGTTACTTTCGCTGTTACAATTAAAGTTATTAATAATGTAATTTTTTTGTTATCTACAGGTAATACAAGGGTGTTGTCTTTATAACAAGACAACAATGTTGGTTAACCTGTTATTGGCAACTGTATAAGCCTTTATATCGTAAATACCTACAGTATTATTCAATTAATTTATATAGAGTTTCATGGCCATTCTTCTCCATACGGACCTACCCTTGCGAATGGGTGTACAATCATCTCCATCCCATCCCATGGCCTAATTGAAATAAATGATTTGACTAATGTCGGTGCAGGACATGTTACGTGGATTTCCAAAAAAAATATAAGTGATTTTATACCGGCGTGGGATACTCACAAAGTCCTGCCGTATATCGGCGAAGTCCTTGCCGTACTTGTCGAGCGCCTCCTCGAACAGGTTGGCCTCGGACGCGGACCACTCCTCCATCTCGTCGCGGCACAGCACGGGGCCGGACGCGGGCACCAGCGACGACAGCGCAGACTCTATGCTGTAGCCGGATTTGTGCAGGGTGTCCATCGCGTGGAACTGGGTGGAGAAAGTTTTGTGATATAAATAAACGGTACAATAAGTTAGTTATGCCTATAGTACATTGCATTTTCTCTTTTCTTTAAAAAATTAAAAAAAAACAGTGTTACAAGCAACACAATCTTATAGCTAATCCAGAGAAATTATGAGAACATAACACTAACACTGCATTACCCGAGTTGTGGTGGACTATTAATGCTTTGCTCTTCAGAACCTTTCAAGGTCATGAATGGCAGTACAGACAATCATTCGCTTTAAGAATTTCTCTTACTTCGTAGTTTACAAACTCTTATACACTAAATAGCCAGAATAGGAAATGACTATCATTAGGCAATACAACTAATTGTTCCATGCGATTGTATTTCCATTTCCATTGAGGCAGCATTTCATATTCTTCCCGACTTCTCCGACAAGAAATTGAGAAAGAACTATTTTCTATGTGTCTGTTTAACCATATCGTCTTTCTGGAAGACGATAGATGGTATAAGTGCCTATCTATCGTATTTTTAGTCTTCCCTTACTTTTAGCATTAATTAAATATTATTGTCAGATATTTCAACATACAATCACAAATGTAGTCTTCGAAAGATTAGGCAAAGGTGTAACTAATAGTTAAGCCACATTTCACCAATTATGTCTTATGTTATAAGAGGGAAACTACTGCAATCAATCGAATACAAATCCTAAGTCTGTGAGTTTTTTTTTATTCATTAGCAGTTCTGAGTCAGGATTCTTGATGGAAACACCTAATAACAATGATCAATCTGGTATTAGAGCCCAGGACTAGCAAGTTTTCTTCACAATCTATACTTCTATACTCATATTATAAAGCTGAAGAGTTTGTTTGTTCGGTTGAATGCGCTTATCTCAGGAACTACTGGTTCGAATTGAAAAAATATTTTTGTGTAGGATAGTCTATTTATCGAGGAAGACTATAGGCTATAAACATCACTCTAACTCACCAATAGGAGCCGAGCAGCAGGGGTTATCACTCCTGCTGTTATATTATAGTTACTATCGTAAATAATAGACAAAATAAAGGTGTGTGACATACGAGTGTGATGTCGCGGCTGGCGGCGGCGGCGGACATGTGCAGCGAGGGCTGCTTGACGCTGGAGGAGCAGTCGAGCGCGCGCGCGAACGTGCCCACCGAGCGCGACACCACGAGGAACTGGTCGATCTGCCGGTCCGTGAGCCCGTGCTCCGGGGTCCACACCAGCGTCTCCAGCTCTTCACTGTTGCGTACGTCCTCTTCACCTATAATGTGGAACAGATATTAAGTTAGGCGTCACGTTAATTAAGGCACAGGTGTACCTTATACAGGTGATTTTTTCACCTGGGCATGGATGGAAAAAATCATTTTCCTTGCCCGTTGTGTTAAGTCCTATATAATTAGGGCGAGCCCATTGCCTTCAACCAAGTTACTGACAAATTCCGGATGGAAAAATTCAATAACACTTTTGTCGACCTGGGAATCGAACGCAGGACGTTATGCTCTTCAGTTACGCTTTCAATCATTAGACCAACAAGACAATGCTAAGAGTTTTAAATACAACTTATTCATATACACATAAAGCTACATAATTAGATTCACAGCTCATTTTGGTACAACAAAGCATAATAATATAAAAAAAAATACGTACCATCTTTTAATAAATTAGTTACTTCAGTCTGATATCTACTTCCAACTCTGATTTCTCCCTTATCTGCTAATAAAGTCTTTTGTGAAGGATCAAATACTAAACAATAAAAAAATGCGTCCTGAAACAAAAAGAGAAACTCTCATGAGTACGTGTTACGGTTCAAAAAAAATTAATAGCTAAAGAAATAAACAGATAACAGTCTTTTAAACAGTTCCCATGACAACTAATTGTATAGAGCTTAGGCCGTCCATACACGAGCAATTAGCTACGTACGATCCGTATCCGTACATACACGGACTACTAGAACAGCCAGTGTTTGTCTGGCGACTGCTTGACCGCACCGGCTGCCCTAAGCAGTTCGAGACTGTAGTTTGCTATGCATTTACAACTTGAAGCAGTCAATACTGACTGCTCTGTGTTTGGTCGGCCTTAGTAATTAACGTCTCGCATAATCTTTAATAAGAACCAAATGTTTAGTCTAATTATAAATTAAATTATTCAATTTATTCAAATTAGACGTTTAATTCCTTGAATGTTACAACAATGTGTTTGAATTCAAACAAAATCAATTTTTGGTCTTGAACAAATGTGATTATGCATTTAGGTTTTTGGGATTATCTAATTCTAGCGAATTTGATAATAGTAATACTTTAAACGGTCGTCGGATATAGGAAATGACATCAGATTAGGGCGTGGTGACATTTCCTAATTGAGATTGTTAGCGACTGTGTGTTCTAACCTTGAAATAAATCGGGATGAGTATCTACTCATTAGTCATGATAGCCATACACTGTTATTTGTCTTATTACATGTACTTATTAAAGTTGTTTGGTACTCTAAGACGGTGCTCATTTTAATGGTAATTACAAGAGAAAATTGATAATGAAACAATATAAAAGTCTCACGTTGCGACACTGATTAGGGAATGAAATTAAAGTAATTTATAGAATGTTTGTATCAGCTCTTAATCTTCCCACGTATGTTGTAATGCAGTCGTGGACGAATGACTTGAAATGAGTCCCCCATTATAATATGGAGATTTCTAATTTAATTAAGTTTGAATGTGTGCTGCTTGCACCTTCTTTAGTTTAGTTTAGGTCGATTACATAAGCTCAAACAGGATTAATATCACACGATAAATATCAGGATATAAAACAAGACTACATTCATGATGTATAAAAATATTGATAATAGTGCTATTTGCACATTTATCGATACCTTTTATTAATATTCATTAGCAGGATAATGTTCTTAGAAGCAGATAACGCCAGAGCGTATGAGGCATATAAATCATTCAGTTGAACCATACATTTTTATATTCTCGTTGAATTTTGTTTGGTGTACATCGTTGCCCTTTCAGATATACAAGGCCGTCGTTTTCGGTGGGTACTCTTTGCAAGTGCCCAGAGCCCTGTTTTCCAAAGAGAATCATAGCAGTGACTATCGATTTATGAAGACATAATAACATATCCCGGGATGGTTATAAAATTAGCGAGCGAGCTACGTTTGCTTTTGCGTCCTAACTGGTCAAATGGCCTGTTCTTGCTAAAGCCGAGAAAAAAAACTTTTTATCTTTGAATTTTATTTATCTCCCAAAACCATTCATTTCCACTTGCAACACGTTTATTGGTTTATTTTCCGAGAGAAGCACAGAAAACTGCTTAAAAGGTCAATAATTGGGTGTTTTACCCTACCTCAAACGAAATGAGATAAAGGCAGGTGGATGACGACACAGATCATATTATTTTTGTTTTTGGTTTTTAAGTGACAGTAAGGCTGCGATTCCACAGAGGTGGAGCCGAGCAGAGCGGAGAGAAATTCACCTATCACATGACTAAAGGGTAGACCTTCAATGAGCGGCGTGTTGTGTCGTGTTCGTCCGTGGCCGGTACATACTCACATCCTTATTGAGATAGCTGAGCAGCGACTCCGTCTCGTTGAGCAACGTGACGGTGCACTTGCCGCGGATGTGTGTGGCCGGCAGTGTTTCCACGTGCCGGGATAAGAACAGCTCCCGGTGTTTCGCCTGGTGCCGCTGTTTGGGCGCCAGGCCGTCCGTGCCGGGCAACTCGCTAGATTCCTCCTCCATCGCCGCTGGAACATACAAGTGAATACGTTAGTGACAAATATTTGAATGTTACTGTGGTGCTGATTTAAACGAATTCGGAGACAGTTGCCAACTCAGAATTGTAACACAGAGCTAATAGGTCAGCTACTGACCTTTTACATGAATTTGTTCTGATGATTCTAATAAGGAAGAAGCTAACTTCAACACGTCGATTAAGAGACTACTTATTACTACTATTTCATTCATAAGACACCAAACATTTTCAGTGTTGACTTCGCGCGTCTGCAAGATACTGTGGCACTTCTGAGCTCAGATTAAGAACTTCAGTTTTTATCATTATAAGGTTTTCTTTTTAGAATGAATTTCAATTATGACGAAGGTCAAAGTTAATTCGAAGATTTTGCTTAGCTGCATGGTGACAATTACCAGAAAGGTCAATTAAACATTAATGTTTTATTGATGTTAATTGACCTTTCTGTTATATTATTTATTGCTTCGTTTTGTTTTAATTGCAACTATACATACATATTACAAACGATAGAAGTAAGGAGAACGGCTGCAAATTGCGCGCACAAAGTAACAAACCATCCAGTGCTGGAGTACATGTCAGTAAATGTATGTTTCTATTATTACAAGTAGTAGGTACGCATAGTGCAGTTGCAATCAACGTTACAATTTCGCAAGACATCATCTCGTATTTATTAACATCAAGTTGTGTACTGATGAATCACCGCGTCCCATAGACGAGTGTCGAGAGCGGTCGAGCGGCGCGCTAGTGTGATTTGCGTAAGAGCGGAAACATGGTTGCCTTGCACGTACCGATTACCGATGCACTTGGATCACAGTGAGGGGACCCTAAATACGGACAATACTAATATAATAATGTTCTCTATAAAATAGGTGATTCAGTAATGGTATAAAGTTGACGATTTATCTTGATAGCTGTTATGAATGGTTTATAGGTCGTAAAGTTTATGTGTGACTCCTTCATTCATGTGTTGATTGGAAAGGGCTCGGATCACATCTGACGTTGTGACTGTGCCTCAAGTTCTCAGCAGCCGTCGTCGGTCGGCGGGCGGCGGCAGGTGCGTTGCGAAACATGTCCACGTCAACTTATGATTTTTATGTGCCGATGTACCGACCGCCATTACGACACACGCTGTTCCTACGCGTATCACACAACATGTCGGCCATTCCATTTTATTCTTATTAAATAAGTGTAACCCGCGAAGAGAGACTTGTTTATTGTTATTCGACAATAAATATTATCCATGTACCCATCTCGAAGTCCTTGAGTAACTAAAAGAATATCTTTACACACCTATCTTTTGAATAAAGTAAAAATGGTTTTTATTTTCTTTTGTTACTCGAAATACGTACGGACTATTGAACTTAAATTGCTACTGACCTTTACAATTCATACCAATTTAATGTTCCTTAAGCGATACAAATGTGTATACAAGACCTAGCAGATAAGTTTTGAAAGCTATGAAATAATTTAAACTTTCTTTGTCTGTTGTATTTTTCTTCAAACTGATAATCAAAAGTAGAGGTAACAGTATTTTTTTCGTAGCATTTAAGCATTGTTAGGTGAAACAGGGCGTTGTCGAAGGTAAACACAAGGGACAGTCGTCCCCGCGGGCAGACAAAAGCGCGACCCCTGCGGGCCCAAAGTCACCCGGTTCGGCGACGGCGTCGCGTCACGCGTTACGATTTCTTTAATATCAAACATATACAGCAAACCTACAAGCAATTATTGAAACATTACTAGAATCTAAACGAATTAGGCTATTATATAAGCCAATGAAGTGTTTGTTGGTTTGTGTTAAGATAGAAGCTTCGGGCGACGCGGCCATTGGTTAGGGGCGGGCGTTGTGGGGTGGGATTGTATCAGCTACTTATTATTACCATGCAGACACCTCACTGTCAAACACAAGTAACAATAAAAGCCGTGTTTGGTGAACTAAACGATTTAGAGCTAAATGGGGTGTGCTTTACTCGACAGATGTCACGCAGTTTGTAGTACAAAGGTTCCCATAGTATGGGGAAAAGATGTAAGCTTTTGCGGAGGCCAAAATACAGACAAGCATGTCAATAAAATCTACCTTGCGATTAGTTGTTAACTCTTTTTTGGTATTAATAACATAAATGAATATAAGAGAGCAAGGAGAGAAGACGGTAAAACAAGCGGGCGAATTTAATTCTGTCGCCAATACGAGATGAGAGCGGTGTGAGGCAAAAAGTGGAAACTCGATTGTTTCGCTCTCCATCAAGAGCTATAGGATAGTGTGTTACATTCCTAGTTCACAGAAACATCGATGACACTGCTACAACATTGAAAGATTTTGTATGTGAAGGAGTCTTCTTTGCTAATTTTTGATAAGAGTTTTTGAAAAACAAATCGAAAACAATTCAGCAAAATAACCCATTTGCCTTTGCTGGAGACTGGACTGGTGTTCAACAAGTTTTTGCAGATCGTATCAATTTTGAATAGTATACATTAAAATAACAAATGACTTGCCCATAAACCGACCAGGTACCTGTAAGATACGTTTTAAGTTTTTCATCGATAGGATACAGTGTTGCTGACACAGATACACATCACTAGAGCGTCGCGACGGCGAGGGCCCGCCATTTACCGCGACGCCCCAGCCCCGGGGCCGAATTGCGGGGGATTTACTTTATGATAATTATTTCGATTGCGATCGTCAGGAAAGAGCCAGGGCGCACTCGAGCCGATCTCGAGACGACCGATGCGAAGAGCCCGTAAAAATCACAGCTTTACACCAAACCATTTTTTACTGGCAAGCAATTTGCACCATGATTGGTTGAAATTAGAAAGCAATTTAGAGATTCCAATTAAGAGGCTCTTAGAGGGTTGTTTCGATTAGATATAAAACTTCTTTATTACAAAAATTAAACGTAGTGTTTGAATATCGCGTGGGAAAAAGTTGTTGGACTATAACTGGAAGCTATCGTTAAGTTGGCGCAGTTGCGAATTTAAGAAAGCTGTTAAGTCCGGGAATCACAAAAAAAACATGCGATGATCTGTGATTTGGAACACCAGAAAACAAAAAGCTTCATTATCTGTAATTAATTTCGAAATAACCTGTAACATATTTCTCGCCTTTAATGAAGATTTAGAGGGGGAAATAAAGTGTTTGATATCGCTCTTACTGATGCAGGATAATCTGATACTATCGTATACATCTGCTAAGCCAGGATACGCGTGATACCATGAAGTCTATACTAAGGTATAGTATTTATGCATTTTGTCATAACATTCCTAGAAGTAAATGGAATGCGGAATGACGACAGACAACATGCGAGTCGCATGAATACAAAACAGTTATGATAGTCATACTCATCAGAGTAACAGTAACGTTTTTAGCAGATTTAAATAAATCGTCTGGTTCGACGTCTCCGTTATCATTCGTCAGGTTCAGAAAAATATTAAAAATATACAATATTAGATGAAATAAATATGATAAATGCAAGGGTATAAACTACAGCACTAGCTATTCGGAAAGACAGTTTGGAGACGTTGTTGTGTTTAACCTAATAGAAGAAATTCCTTTGTCTAACGAAGAGTAGTGAAAAGAAATAATAAAAATACTTACTCTGATTGGTGTACCAGAATAACAGGCTAATTCAAATATATAAAAAATAACTTGTATCTGGAGAAATCCAGTTTCTAGTTTATTACTGCAGTAGTGAAATTTTTTGACAAAGTTTTTAAATTATGAGACAAGATAGACTTGTCAGAATGTTTAAAACTTGTGCTTTTAGCGGAAAATTGGGTCGGTTTTCCAGGGTTGAGTGTCGACTGCGCGAAAAGGTCTGGTTGTAATATATTGATACACGCTCCTGTAACTTATAAATAATTTATATGAACATGAACCGTGGTCAAAAACTATTCGTGGGTCACTTGTTCCCCTGGTGACGCTTCGGCAAAAGTTGGTTTGAAAAGTATAGCTTTTAAAACCTCGAGTTTGAATATGTATAAGCAAAGTTGGGAGCATAAGCATGCATACAAAGAAAGAGCTTTGTTAAGTGTGCATTTCAGGTGTGTCGTGACGTACAGGAACACATGAAATTATCTGTGGCTTATCTAATCTTGGTATACAGTGTCATTCCGAGTGAAATATTGAAGACTGGATGTTGTTTAGTGTGGTAAAAATAATACTTAAATTCACGCAAGTGCAATTTTAGAGGGAGAATATGTCAAATGTTAAACTACCCGTTCCCGAAGATTTATAACTTTCTTTTTCTTTTATGATCTTCTGACATTAGTATGAATGGTTAGCATTTTATGAGTTTATGCGAACCTCATGTTGTAGATTATGTACTCGAATATTGCAGTGGTCTACCTCGTTATTGAGTGGACGGGACCTGTTTGGCAATTTAATAACATGGGATTATGGATCTACACGCGTCACTACGCAACTAATTAAAGCGTAGGCAAAGAGAAAATGGCAATCTGTGGAGTCCTCCCCCCGCTAGTGGGGGGGTGTCGGTTACGTGTGCCCCCTTGGGGTGGTCGGGTGTATGGTTTTTCTGCTCGGGCATCCTTTGCTTACTTATTGATCCAGTCAAATGTGTGGAGGTGGCGCGGTGGGTGGCACGCCCGACCCCGCGCCCCCCGAAGGGGGTACGTCCAAATAAATCTGCCCGCCCGCGAAACACCGCAGTGACAACAGTGGCGGCCGGTAAGATGCGGTCGCACTGTCTCTATACTGAACATATCAAGGGACGGAAGACACCGGGCCTGACGGTAGATGAGTAGCATTATTTTATTTGATGCTCGCAACAAAACTGGTGATGCTGTTTAATTGAAGTCATTTCTATCGAAGGCACTGGGCTCACCTCAGAGAAACAGGCATGCGCGCGATCGCTAAATGTACCACCAAACCGCAAGGCCTCTGCTCTTTTCACAGGGGTCAATGACGTTAAGTCTCCCAAACACCGGATACGTGATGTAACGTTTATCTAAAACTAATTAGTATTGACGCAATTTCAATCGTATTTGTGAATCGTTTCACTTTAAATTGTAGTTGGATCAACATGATGAAATAAGGTGGTAATAGATTTCATTGTGATTTTATAGAATTCTTAGATTCAGTATCGCACATTGCAAATAAAAATCTGAGAATTAATAAATAGGGAATTGCTAATGTAGTGATAACGAGCCGATGATGTGACATTATCTTAGTGGGGCACAGGATGAGATTGTTACTGTCACACAGTAGGTATGAAGTTCATGCCAACAATGACCCGTGCTTACTCACATTTAGCAAAATGATAAAGATTTCACAGAATTATTTTACTTAGATTTATGTAGAAACACCTTAAGTATTTTTTTTAAGTTACCTTTGTTCAATCACAGCGTCAAAATTAGTAAATTGTATGGTAAAGTCGAAAACATTAAATCACCATTTAAAGCCTAACAAGTACCCATGGAAAGGCTTGTTTCATAAAAGCTAAAAGTACGTGCTAAACGTTGGGCACATGTTACACAAGTTCATGACCACTCATAAACGTGTTTAGTAATTAATTCAAATTCCTGACGACAAAGGATGCGTCTCTTAGGAAGGAGCAAAGGCAAACCAAGTTTGGTCATGCGAAAGTGAGTAAACTGGGTCGTCGAACCCAATGTTTTGGTAAGAAAGAACATAGTGAAAGTATGCTCCATGAAATATATGAAGAATAGTATGACTTAATACTTTAAACAAGGGCACAATCAAAATAATAATTAATGAATATTTTCGTCTAACAAAAACATTCCAGCATGACCATAGTCAAAATTGCATCCACCTCCAGACCAAAGATACTGCTGAAGAAGGAAATGTGCAATGATTTTGATAGGAGAATAATTAATACATTGTTCAGATATTTTCGTCCGGTTTCCTTGAGAACAAAACTGCTCGAAGTTGGCTCTAGCGTCTGTTAGTCGCTTGCTCGAAACCACGTGTAACGAGTAATAGAGTCATAAGACATTGGATTTGTGCGTCTTGGTGATGTTGGCATTTTAAAACAATCACAACAACAATTTTCTTCAAGAATCATACAGATTCGGTTTATTTAAAACCAGCCACTCCAAACTTTACTCCAGATCAGTCTTTATTCAAGTAGTCTAATGTTCCGCGTGGGGTTGGACTTCCAAAGGACACATTTTTTATTGCTTCTTCTATCACTTTTAACCGCATAGAAACAAGACTCCTCCGAAGTATAAACGTTAAAGTTGCTGTTGCGCCGTCAAAAACCAGTTTTTTAAAACAGCGATTAGTAAAAACGTTAAAGGCGAGTGAGACGCTTGACGCTATGTGTATTTGAATATGTTGCACGAGTTCTTAAAGAATAGATAAGTACCGTTATTCGGGACCGTCACCAGTTTCTCTGTAATGAGTGTATCGCTGAATCCTCAATGCAAAAACTTTGCGAGGCAAATGTGTAGACCGCGGAGCGTTGGAAATGTTACCAATGAATATTGCATATATATATTTGGTCTCGTTTGCCATTGGACATGTGTTGATTCCGACTACCTTTGTATTATGATTTATTTACACAGTCCACGGGATGTCTGAACTGTTATATTTTTCGTTCAACTAGTGCGGGGTTTTTGGAATCAAAATAGCTAGTCTGAATTACAAATTACCGTTACATTTGATTTCAAATACACATACAGACTTATGAATGGTAAATGTGCTGTGGTTGTGTGTCGTGGTGTATAATTTAATAATATTTTTCTTTGCGAGTTTGAGCGCTATAGACCCTTCCAGATATACACATCTGTTTCAAGCTCGTAGTCTAAACCCGGATGCCATCGAGATAAGCGTATCGACTGAACAAACATGGGCAAGCAATCCAAACAGACTACTTTGAAAAACTGTCTCGCAAACCTCTAAAACGTCTAGCGTCTATGGAAATCCGTGTATATGTAAAGCATAGGTTTTCTTCATTTCATTGTGGCGACTTCAAAGTAGTTCTTTTACCGGTTTAGCGCATAGAGCACGGAGATGTTAACGCTTTACATACGAACTGTGAAATATAATTTTGATAAAAACTTCTGAGTCAAGTACTGGCGTCTTAAATGCTGGCGGCGATTCTGTGGTTGAAAGCAGATTGTCTAATATGAAAAAGAAGAAGAAGCAGTTCTGTTCAAATAAGACAAATCTGAAAGGACTGAACACTGGGCGGTCTTGGATTTTGACTGACGAAGTAACAACTACCGAATATGATGAATCAGCGAGGGAATAGCCGAATAGGAATCCTAGCTCTAATATGTAATCCTAGATAGTCAATCATTCCCCTTTATTCAACAATGTAATAGCAACAGGTTATCTACTTGTTGGTTTGAATACTGGGTTTCCAGTCTGGTGGCAATGAAGTCAGTTTTCTGAAAATTCAACAACTTCCACGTAAAATGTTAAAAGCGAATTACCGAAAGACCATACATTATTTGGATCAAGTAGCTAATATTACAGATATAACACATCATTGGATATAACCCAAATTTTAAGGATAGTTCGCATGGAAACCAGTTGGAAGTAAGGCGTCAGTGCAAGTGGACCTAATACTGAATTGCACAACAATGTGAGTACGTTGATCTGCGCGAGCGCAGCGTTGATGCAACGTCATCTACTCGTAGTAGGCCTCATACTACAGTACGGTAAAAGCAACAAGTTGAGAGTACTGCAGCTTAACTAACAACCTCTTGTAAAACTATTTATTTGGTCAGGCTCACATTGAAGCTGTTGAATTCGTACGCATTTCAAACCTTGTTCAATGGCGATCAAGGGTTGTGTAGAGAAATACATACAAAAGGGACTTATGGTAAAAAAATTGATACATTTATTTTACATTATTACGTCAATTGTTGTCATCCGTCGATGACGCTTGTCGCGGTCGGCGCGGCGGCTTGGAGTGGTAATGTGGTAAGAGTGTAATGAGAGGGTCGGTCGGTCCTGTGTGGCGCCGCGCGGTGTGGCGCGCGGCCGGCCTGTGCGGGGCGGGAGGGCGCGCGGAAGGAATGCGTCGTTTTCGCATCGGGAGAAACGAATGCGTTTAAGCGTCGCGGGTATACAATGGCGGCGTGACGAGATCCGGTTCGCGGGCAGCGCGGGGGCAGGGGGCGGGGGCTCTAATCGATAGCCGGCGAGCGACGGCCGGGCGACTGCGGCGCATAGGTGACAGCTCGGGCCCAATCAAATTACCGGCCGTGGAGGAGAACTGCAGTGCCACGCACGCCGGAGAAACACGCCGCCGCCGTCACCACCCGTTGCCGACCCCGCGTTCCGCCGCCGAAACTGCACCAACGAGCTCCTATTGTCCGATACACCACCACCTCACATACGTTCGCCTATGCAACACATTGACGGATAGTCGTCACTTATCACGCCGCCCGATACGCGAGACCCACCCCCTTAACCCCCCACTTTGTACGGCTGCAATTTGTACACGAGCTAGGTAAAATAAGCCATGTGTGAGTTAAGGTTTGATAGAGTTCTAGAGTATGTATGTATGTATGACACCCTAGCAAGGGAAACATACCTCAATCTATATTGATAATATTGTAATGTCATATAGGAAGTTTTATTAACGCAACAAGTTCATTAAACGTATCAATATGTTTATAAACAAAGGCCGATAATGATAAAACACGTGAAGCTTCTTAAAAACGTTGAGGGAGAAGTCGTAACTATAGTATTAAAAACTTTACCATGTGCCTAATTATGTGTTGACCGAATATGTATAAAAACTGACAAACAGCGGGTATAGACCAAAATTTTAAACAGTATAAACAAATACGGGCGATCTCTACGTTCGAATTGATCGCGAAGTTCTACCGTAAGCCAAGGAGGTCAAGTTCTTAACTTGCACAGTAGCAAAAACTTGGACAAAACTAAAAGATGTTGTTGCACATAACGCAAATGCTGGATGTTGGTACAGTATGCGCAAATTTGACGGTGTTCCTGCATCAAATACATCAACGGATGTAGCGTAAACGACACATCTACGAGTTCCACGGCTGAGGATTGGTGTACGCGCATCTAATTATAGGTTATTCCACCCGCGTACCACACAACAGATCCACGTTGTACCATTAACGACCTGTGCACGAATGTCTACCCTGTATCTATACATAGGCAACGTTCATATACCACATACGCGACCGGTGTATACAGAGAAATGTGATGTAACCCGTCACGCATACTGAACTCTGGTCGGCCGCAGTGGTGAAGAGTGCACTCGAAAGATATAAAACGGCAGTAAAGGAAATAGTTAGCGACGTTGCTCGATAAAAACGAAACTTGACATTGAAAAGGAAATTAAATCAAAACGCTGCATAAAAGATAACGACGCTGTAAAGTTTCTGCAGATCGATCGACTCATGTCGGATTCGTTGAAGCTTACTTCGATGAAGACTGAAATAAATGTCGCTTTTATAGGTAGGTAATGAAGTGGCCGCCGCAATTAAATCGATGACATCATAGCCTCGATGCGTGGCGTGATGGGAAATAAAAGCACAATTCAATCAACGGGACGGCAACACGTTGCCCCAATCCATGTATGTTGCCATTATACATGAACAAAGACTTTATTTAGAGCATATACCTAATTTACATGAATCTCCAGCTGCAAATGAATCACAAGGATCAATCAAATTGTATCAGACTGGACAACCTTAAGATAGCCAGTCGTTGCCCACAGCATAAAGCTTAAGTTAAGAAACAAGATAATCTTTGATAGGTATACTTTCGCTTTAGGCTATTGAACCTAGTAGCACCAGAACAGTGTCAAAGGTTCAAAGTTCGTGAACTTTTTATACCCCTTCGCTCTAACATATGTAGTTTTATTCTACATATAAAACGCTTTGCGATAAACTGAACAGATTCCCAATATGTTGTTCTGACCAAAAGTTGGTCAAGTGTATAGAGTATCGTTGGACTATCTTGACCGTGACACTGAGTTATAGTGTTGTGCCAAGTTTCATCTGGAGATGTAAGTTTAGACTCACCTAGTGCAGGGTCGAGGACTGCTTGTGCTGCTTGCTCCTCGCCAACCGGCGTCTTAAGGCATATTTTCTTGAGTTTCATCGCGATTGGTGAGTCTTCCGACTGGGCCACTGTAACACAAACATAAATAGTTAACACGGTGGTAATGGTCATAACCAGAGCTAAACTGTAGACCTGTTATGGGAGCCTTAACATTTTAAAGATGAGTAGAAACCCCAAAGAAAGCATCTTCGCTTTATTTGTTGCTTGGTTGGTTACAGTGGAAGAAACATTGAACAACAATAATTAATAACGAGACTCGCGACACCTTTTCTATTACATAATGATACGATCGATTAGCAATGGCTTTTACATTACATTCTGTTTACATATTGTTTTCCACGCTTCCAACATGATGAGGCAATGGGCATAAGGTAAATGATAACGAGGGACAAGAAGTGGGTTACAAGGACAAAATTTAAAAATAAATACTATGTAATCATGGCCTTGGTATACTATGCTTTACCTGTTTCGTTTCCATTGTACACTGCTTCGCCATCTCATAGACTGAGGTCCGGCGTTATAGTTTATGATAAGATACATTTTCAGGGCTCATTAAGGACACCTTGATCAAGGTGTTTAACCTTTGTTAAGTTTTTGGCATTTAAAAAATGAATCATTCCTTGCAGACACTAGTTTTCGCTTAGTCAACTTCTAAAATGAATACAACGAAATCAGTTGTCAAGATTTATGTCACGTGAATCAATCAACTCCGCCTATCGCAGTCCATTCCTGGATATAGGTGTCTCCCAGGCTCCACCACATCACCCTGTCCTTCGCATCCAGTCTGTCCCAGCCACCTTGTTAAGGCCGTCGGTCTCTAACAGTTATGTGTTGCTTAATGAATGTTCTCAAGTCAGTATGATACAAAACAAATATTCATCAGACTGCTGTCAGAATTTTGTTACGTTTGGACGTTTAATTGCTAAAATAATTCCTGCTGACACTTAAAGAACACTTCATAAAGTTCAGTTTACTCTGACATTTCTTTTTCACCCATCGCAATCCAAACTACGTCATAGGCCTCTTTCAAAAGACATAGCCTGTTGACCACGTTGGGAAGTGGGATACCGACCGCATTCGAAAATATTAGTCGGTTAAGGATGTGGGTACATGGGGTACGTGGGTACTGGGCCTGGTAAATAAATTTTAAGCACTTGTTCAAATCAAATCAGATCTCTATTCTTCTCAAATTGTTGATTTGTTTTGTCAAGCATGTTTGAATTGACTTTGACAATAAATTAAACTTCGATTCCATAAGTGTGCAACCGCATCATGATTCATGTACGACTTTATAATGTAGTGTTGCTTTTAAGTATGGCATACAAGAACCCATACTTATTCATATTTAAATGCAATTATGATTGCATCCATTTGCTTAATCTGAAACCACGTTTAAGTCTACTTCAAGCATCATTGAGCTCATTTATTTTTTTCTAAAGTTATTGTATGGCCTCGGGGTAAACAATTGATTGGTTTTGTTTCTAGATTATTATGTTTATCACGACAGACAGCAGCGTGTTTTACACTGAGCAGGTAGGTCCGTTTTCAAATTGCCCTGAACCAAACAATCCTACGATGGCTGATCGAAACATTTACAGATGCGTGAATGTTATAAGTTACAAAAAGCTCCATCTGATAACTTGTCATGTCTACAACAATAACGACTACTTTGCCGAAACGCTGACCTTAAAATTCTCGCGAATGTCTGCGCAGTTCTAGTGGATGAATGATTAAAATACGTTGCCTTACAATATTATGTATTCAAAAATTCGATCGGGCATTGATCGTATTCTTCAATCGACTACAAAAACTCGTTTTCAAACTTGTATTAGTGGTTTTATGTATAGTATGGGTAAATTGAAAGTTTCAAAATTAATTTTCGAAGTGAAAGTTGTAATGTTAATTGCTTATTCAAGCGTTCAGTAGTACCTATAAGTCCATAAAAGTTTAATGAATAATGAGATGAAAAAAGGGTCTATGTTGAGAATGGTCAATTAAAAGAGTATAGTTAGAATGTGTAACAGTGTGCCAGGTCTCGTCTGCGACCTTGACGATCTCAGCGTCGGCCACCGGAGACCGGGACGCGCCGCGGTCGTCGAGGGCGCGACTGAAGATCCCGGGTAAAGGTGCGCGTACACTGTCGACTACTATTATATTGCCACGACCTACGACAACTACCACGTTGGTAATAAACCTTGTGTATCAAAATTAACTATCAACTATATAAATGAATTCTGTAACAGATTAAAAAGTCGACCTCTACTTTTGAGTTAATATTCAGTCTTATTCATGTAAATTCTGGCATGACCGTGCATACGTAAGTGTTGTAACACAAACTTATCCGTATCATGATAGTTGTCGCGGTATTTGGTGGTACTATTAAGAATTAAAACAATGTTGTTGAAACATGTGATTGTGCACATCTCTTCAATATTCAAGATACCAGTTTCAGGCAGTTTAGTGGATTGACAAGGTAGCGCGGATAAAAAGCGGCGCACTTATGTCACGTCACTTGGTGACGTGGACAGTGTACAGGCGTCACACACGTCGTGCGGTGCGGTGTCGCTAGTGTGTCGTGGTTACGGCAGGGCAGGTGCAAGCGAGGCTGCACGCTGCGCCGAGCGGAGGCTGCGCCCACCCTTGCCACCCCGCGTCACCCTCATGCTCCCCCCGTAACCCTCCCGCGCACGCCATCTTAACAAATCGATAGGATATGACTGTTCTCCACTTCGCGGGTGCGACTTTTGGGCGCGGACTGAATGACCCCTCTTGATTGCGTAACGCAAAGCGCGTGAACAATAGAATCGGGTGAGATTCCGCCAGCGAAATGTAGCGATGTTAAACAAACCCAACACGGCAGGCGAAGAGGAAAATCTAAGTGAGTATCATAACCATACAAACAGACCGAAGGGCTTCTCGCCTGAACAAATGTTTGTTTAGCACCTTCCGAACAGGATTCTTTACAAATAACCGTCACGTTAAGTTTTGACTATGCTACTCAATGGTATTAAAGTTCGATGTGAGGCAGTATATGGTGAAATATTTTATTCTATCCTATCTCAGCTAGAATTGGTGGCAGACGAGTGAACATGATTAAATAATTAGCTATTAAGAAGCAGCAATTAATAAAGATAATAATAATGAAGCGAGTTAGCTGTGCCTGGTGGTAGGGAACAGTTTGCGATGCGCCTCGAGGTTTACGAGGACGTTATTGCTGCATCATTTAACCAATATGGCCAATATGGGTAAACAGTTGTGCACTGGGCAATAGACGAAGCTTTATTGTGTAACAGTATTGGTATACCTCGATTTACACTATCGTAGCTTGATAGTTTCCGAGTAATGTATAATTATAACAAGTGTTTACTAAGTTTATGACGGCACAATGGTGAATTGACAGTTTTTACGACGATACCACAAAGCCACGGATTTTTTCTGAAGAATCCTTCCTAGGAAAGCTATATTATGTCATTATAGCGGGAGCGCAGTACGGGAGATCTTTAGTTATTATTTCAAAAAATTATGGAACAAAAATAAAACTAGAATATGCACATTTACTCTTTATCACAGTTGGGGTAGTGTTAAGGCTGCTTGAGTTTTAAAGATGAAGGTTAAGTAAATTTCAGAGAAGTTCGAAACAGAAACCTTTGAAATTGGGTCACGGAGTGTTACGCAAAAGGTGGCAAATGAATGTCTTGTATTGATTGCAATTAAATGTTTGTATTGTAGATGGAAAACATGATTTTGTCTACAGTCGCACTTAGCCTTATACCAATTTAATAAGGCTAATATAATTATCACTTGTCCTCCTACATAATTGCGATAATGTGAAATGATCAAATGACTGCACTCTGCATGATTAAGAAATAATCCTTCGTTAGGCATTCGATACCAGCAAACCAACGCTGGTTTACGATTTATCCATTCTCCTAAAATGGAATTTGGTGGCGCCTTTTTCATCAGCAAACAGAATTAATTCAATGAGAAGGTAATCCCAACCGTCCTATAACCCAAGCGGGAATGGGAGTAAACCGCGGGCCGCTCCCGCCAGATCTACTTAAATATTCACGCCCTCTAATGACACGATGTCGGCTCACTTTAACAAGGTTCTAGGTGGCCAACTAGACGGGGGTACTTGGAACCTTACCAAGCCTAGCAATACGGAACAAAGAAGTTAAGATAACCATCCACCGAAAGTGATCCAGTTCGCAATGAAAGAAATTCGCTCCTGTGAGGGATGCAAAGGATACAAGTAGGGTGAAGGTACCTCTGTAGGTAGCTTTCTTTTTGGCTTTCTATTTACAGGATTTCGATCGATATCACCTTCGTTTCCTTGCTCCATCAGCCACGTTTGCAAATCAGCTTTCGCATGTGTTGTTTTTAAATTCAAAACAGTATTGCAATTAAGTTCAGATAATCTACACTAATATTATAAAGCTGAAAGCTTTGTTTGGTTGAACGCGCTAATCTTAAGAACTACTAGTTTGAATTGAAAAATTCCGTTTGTGTTGGATAGCCCATTTATGGAAGAAGGTTATAGGTTACATAACATCACGCTACGACCAATAGGAGCCGAGCAGCGGGGGTAAACCACGAGGAACAGCTAGTTTTAATATAAAGGTAGGTATGCATAATGGATCGTTGCAATTATCAATTGGATAATCGTTTATTGTAGTGGCATTCAATACTTGAATTGAAAGTTACTGTATACATAACAAGAGAAATGCAGTTTTTGGATCTTAAACAATTTAGGATCAGGTCACACCGAGACGCGACGCGACGTATTGTGATGATATTGGAAATGTGTATCTTATCGTGTAGTAAATAAAGTTAGATTTTCAGTAGCTCTTAGAAACGTGCGCGCAGCGTTGCGTCTCGGTTTGAATTTACAGAGATTATTAGTATAATTATCATTGTTTATAAAAACCGCAAAGAACATTTTGGATGTGTAACATCTTTCCTCTGATCTGTGAGAGTCATTTCGTGACATAATAAGACGGAAGTGTGTAACAGGAAGCCAGGGAAGAGCACGCTATTTGATTTGACCAATGAGCACGCGCGGTGGTAAAGTTGATATCAGATAGTAGCACCGCTTGCCGAGATCGTCTCTGGAGGTACCGAGGTCTGTCTTGGGATTAGTAACTAAATTAAGCAATGCTTGCCGAGATTAGTATGAGGATGGGTGATCAAAGTAAAGCAACATTTGGCGAGGTCTGATTTGATGAGCGACGAAAATTAAGCGAAGCTTCCCAGTCTTTTTATAAATCTGAAATCTTAAGTAACGCAAAATAGTTACAGTTTTCTTCAACTTTAGCTTTTTCAAGTTGTTACCACAACTTCAACTAAGCTCCGGTTATCTTTCTACTCTTAACAGAATGTCCGAGATCGGGATAAGGCGTATACAGTTATGAGTGTCAAAGTATGCGACCGAACCGAGTAAATTGTTCTAATGATAATACATATTCATTGCCGCGTCGGCTTCTCAGACTTAACGGTTCACAACTCGGTGACCTGCGGTGTACCGCGTAAGTATCAACAAATTAAAATAATCGTAACAACAGCGAAGCGTCATGTGACCTGGATACTACGGAAAGAAGTCAAAACTGACAAATGAGTGAGGTCAATGAGTAATCACATTGGTCACCAAAAACAAGGAGCTTTTTTGTCACGAAGAAAAAAAACACAGTTTTTAAGCTCAACGCTTCAACAATTTTACACCCCTTTTTGCCGTGGCCGATTTGGAGCCATGAGTAGACAGCAATAGACGGAGCTGATGGTTTTAAGATAACCTAAAGAAAATGTCTACTGGCAGCATAGCAGTAAGTCAGTAACAACTACTTTTAAACGCAGCATGGAAATCGGCACGTGGCGTGGAGTTAAAGGGACAATTTTTGAGGAGTTTTTTTTTTATTCGAGACATTGGGAGAATATTTTTTGTTTCGATACCAATAAGAATACTGGAGTGGACGTCTTCCGACTGATGATGAAGAATACTGGAATACCAGAGACGAGTCGACATTTTCGACGGATTATGTCGATGGGTCAATGGGAATGATTGCTTACATAACTGATATTAGGAATATGAAATAAGAAAGTCGCGCTTCAGCGAAACACAAAAAGGAACCTGTCATCTAGGTCCAGGCTATTGTGCATTAGTAACAATATAACTTTAAGAGCTGTTACACATCAAGCTATGTACCAAAACCAGTATAAGTTGACCGTTCACTGTGCGGAAAGATCATACAAATAGAAGCCAAGATAAACTGGTTATGTATAGCTTGATTCGTGGCAAGAATTGGAGTGATAAAAAAATACAACGATTTCTCTGCGTAGTCTTATCAATAACACTACACAGACGACATAAACAATCATATTGATTAAGTTTTAAGTCTGTTTCAGGAAGGAGGAAATTAGACGAATGATTAAAATAAATAATACATAACATCATAATTTTTTATGCTTTAGAAGTTGAGAAAAGTCCTACAGAGTAGTTTCAGAGGGGGCCGATCTTGAGGGGACGAATGAAACCACCTTGTTTTATGATTCAGTTCGACCTGCAAATTGACCAGTGATCTAAATATTGCTTATCTTTACTCAATTCATGATATTTTTTCTATTAGTGGATCCAGAAAATGTATTACTCAATTTGAATTTCTGTTGAAAATAGGTAAGAAGAATATAATTAACCGGTTTCACATCATAAAAATGGCTGATTGTAATTGTTTAAGTATGGCTACTTGGATTCTCGTCTAAACGAGACTATAGCCGTGCTTGGTAGTCTTGGGCCATCTTGCCTTGTGCACACCGAAGACCAACCACTCAAGGTCGACCTACAATTTAGTTTGCTTACCGTCTTGATTGCATGTTTGTAAGGAATTCTATTTTGTATTCAATGGGTGTTCTTCCTTATTGAGAGAACACGTTTTTAATCAATGCGTTTGCTAAAATTGAAGGACATAATTATAGTTTTTACACGAAATTCTCTCCTGCTCTCAAAACGGTGAAGGAAACTGGCATGTCCTAGAACCAAAAAATTGAAGTCATGTCACATCTAACAACTCGCACGGAGCCCGCGTGGTGCATGGAAGGCTTCCTCTGACAGAGAGGAGGCCTGTATCCCAGTAGTGGGAACATTTATAGGCTGATGATGATGATGACACGAAATTGTCCTAATGCTAATCTTAACCAGTCCAATGTACCAGCTTTAGTTGAACCTTTCGATTAAACTAAGAACCACGAACAATGACTCATCGTTCATCTATACATATAATAAATCTGTAGAAGGAAGGGTCAATTCTGTACACTGAAAATATTGAAAAAATAAATAGCGGGGGTGTTGCTGGATCGATACCAAACCCAAATATGTGATTAAAAAAATTTTTGTCTGTCTGTCTGTATATGCAGGCATCACGTGAAAACTAACGGTTCGATTTCGATGAAACTTGCTATAATTATACCTTATTATCCTGGGCATAAAACGGGATACTTTTTATCCTGGAAAAATACGTAGAAAAAAAATATCTTATTTTTCAGTTTTATTCATAGACGTTGTTCTGTAGTACCACGAACACACGTTGCATTACCCGCAGTGGATTCAGCGCCGTAATATTTATAAGATGTCATTGTCAGAGTTACTCAAAATGGAGAAATAAACCATCCACGCGAAGACCGACATCCGCGCGGACGGAGTCGCGGGCGGAAGCTAGTTAAGAATAAACCTTATTGGTTTAATGTACAAATTCTCAAAATGAATAGGTACGTCGAGTTTAATATCCACTCGATATATGGAGCGGCTAACGGCGGCACCTGCAGAGCCTCAAGCATGACCTTGTGGCTAATACGAAATACCTACTTGAACGGTCAGCGATCGTACAAGTATTATGCGGAATTACTAAATAGATGATATTATGTATGATGTGGCAAAAAATTATACGGACCATTAGCCTAGCGACACGTTTGGTACAGACTGTTTGTTCTTGATAAACAAGTATGAGTTTTATATTCAAGTATATCGGTGAGTGTGGCGATTACAACAACACTGTTATCAGCTGATCAAAAAATCTTCCTTACTTTGGGCTAATCAATAAAATAATGATGACAGTCCCGACTCCGACGAGTGTGACCACGATTTCTGTCAAATTAGGAACTTAATCGTGGTTTCACTTCCTGCCAAGTTGTACTTCCTGAAAAAATCTTATATCCACAGTTAGGAACCTTAAAAAAACGTACAACGATACGTGTTTGCCATTATAGCATACGATTACGATACGATGTCACCGCGCCACTACGTGTGCTCGCACTGAACCAGCAGAGCGACGAAACGGATACTCGCTTCACCTGCTCGCTTCCGCTCGATAATTACAAGAAACGCACTACTAACAAATATTATATTATTCGTATTGTTTTTTCTATAATTATAATTATGCTATGCGTTGATTAGTGTCAAGCCGTTTTACAAATTCTGCTGAGTTTACAACGCAAACGCAATGTCAAGTTGTTTGTCCATATAGGGTCTACTATCTCAAATATTGTTGGGGCCGGTTTCAATGAGTAAGACGCTAAAGTGTAAGCTACGGGAGTTAAAACAATGCGACGGTCTTGTACAAGTGCGGATCGGTCGGATGCGCGGGAGTCATCGACCCCGTGCCCCCCTCCCGCGCGCTGTCCGCGGTCTCACTTTCGATGCGCCCGAGGCCTCCATGAGTCCACGTGCCCGTGCGCAGCCACCGACGCCGTCGCTGGTGACGTCATCGCCTCCAGGACCACGCGCAACGGTGCTACTTGCCAGAGCGTGAAGCTGTTTGTGCTTTTCATTAGAACATCCATGGGAACCATGCTAACGGACGCCGCAGTCCTTTCCCTTACTGACATGGTTTAAATAGTTCTTACAGTTCTGGTAGCTTCAGAATTTCGTATGTTTGAAAATCTATCGCGATGCAGTTAAGAATAACACTGGAAAACAGCATGTCTGTTGCATGAGATTTTTTACATGAATCTGAATAAATTTTCCACGCTGATTTCAAAAATATATGCCGTTTTCATGTAGCAGCTCTAGTTTTGGAGTTACGAAGTGACAGGGTTTATCATTGAAAAGCACATAATTCAAGTTTAAAAAAAAAATTAAATATATTTATTCTGAATAAAATTTCCTTTTTTTGGATTTTCTAGTGTGAGCTGTATTATGAGTACTATTTTGAATGCTCCAACAATAATCAGCCATCATATGTTCATTCCAGTACCCCTGATACCTCTCCTCCATAGTGCGAATATCCTGGTGAAAGCGCTCTCCTTGTTCCTCGCTCAAGTCACCGAGATTTTCAGGAAAATAGTCTAGATGGCTGTGAAGGTAGTGAAGCTTAACACTCATGTTGCATCCAAGCCACTGGAAGTGTATCAGCAACTGTTCAACGTGCTGAATGTAGCACTACCCAAACCAACTCCTCCCATGCACATTTCTCAACAGTAAGACAGCTGGTTGATGAAATTTTTATCATCTATCAACTTCCTGATTTGAGGGCCATCGAAAATACCATCTTTGATTTTATCACTACTCAATTTTGGAAACACTTTTTCAATGTATTTGAAACATTCGCCATCTTTTTTAAGAGCTTTTACGAACTGTTTTATCAACCCCAGTTTTATATGCTCTAATGCACTAATACTCAAGACTGGTCTTATGGCAGATTTTAAGTTTGGATATATCCACTTAGAGCAATTTTTGTGGTTTATTCCTATGATTTTCGTTACACAGAAATAACAGTCGTCGTGATAGTTGGATGGTACACGCCAAATCATAGGAGCTTTGTACTTAAAAGTGGGTTTTTTTTTATTTGCTCACAGTCGCAAAGATTCAACACAACTTTTGCATACCAAATTTGGCATCCAAGGTTTAGCATTTGACGGTAACGGAAATCCAAAGTAGTCGCAGTATGCCTTTTTCACAAAGTCCGACACATTTAAACGAAACTTTTTGAACATATATTCTCCACAAATAACACAAAAACAATCAGGATTATTTAAACACGTCCTTCTTGAGGAAGACATAATGAAATTTATAAAGGAACTAGTTAAGTTACACCGCTATTGATAGAAATTACCAACTACTTATGTAAATTCAAGCCGGTACCTGCATCTCACTAACTAGAGCTGCTACAAAAAATCTGAGGGTAGATTTGAAATCAGCGCACCCAAATTAGTAAACAACAGTAGAAAAACTTCATGCAACAAAAAAAAAGTTTGATTTTGTTTTCCTGTGTAATCAATCAATCAATAACATTGTTTTATAACATTAATAGAATGTCACATAAACTGACTTACTCGTGTAACCAGCTCAAAAGAGCAGGTAACACAAATCATGTAGAACTTCGACTGGTGAGAAAGTGCGAAATATCACGCATTAGTGCCAATGTTAAGGCAAACTTCAACTACCTATATTAAAACTATTGGAAGCTATTTACATTTTCCAACAGATATAAAGGAGAGCAATTCGTGTATTATGAACTAGTTCGTTTTCGTTTTTCATGATGCGCTGTTTACCTTCTGCGATTCTATTTTAACTAAGTTGGCCACCATGTTCGACGGCTTAGTATTCTTCCGAACTCGCTGAGCCACACAGCTAGTTGTGGTTGACTTTAATGTCATGCAGTTCAAACGGAACAGTTGACACAGTCACAACTCTTGAACTGATACAGATGACCTAATTAGCACTTAGGAAGGTGAAGGCCGGAACAAATACGTAACATTTGTCGATGTCTATTTTGTTAACGGATTCAGCACCATAACACAAATTGACTCACACAGGGAGCACCTCGGGCCCTGTGTGTTTGGGTTTATTTTTGAGAGTGGTGAAATCATCAAATGAGTCCTCCCGCCCTGGGTGGTGCGTAGAGAAGAGCAGGTTGATTTGCGGAATTATTAGTTGAAAAACAACCTGCTCTTCTTTACTTCGTGGCCGTGTGTGGGTTCATAAATCATAAACAAACACTCAAGACTCAAATGTATGCCGTGATACAGAGATTGAAAGCGTGAGGTCTTAGGACGGTCAGCCGCGATGCTGAGGCAACGTGAATTTGTCACATCAGTTTCTTTGTTCGCAACAATCAATACCCCCAACAGGCCAACAGTCACCCTCAGCATATTTCTTGAAGTTATATAAAACGCTGTGCTGTAGGGCCCAGGCTTGACAAGCATGTTGACTTTTGCTGTCAGTCCAAACATGTATATATTTCCATATTAACAGACACATCATGTCGAAATACTTGATGATAGTTGAGTTATTTGTAAAATTTATCGCGACATCAACCCGCTGGCGTTTTGCTTGGAAACGAAACACTAGCCAGTTGCTAAAGCCGGGGATATATTACAGGTCCCAGCGGCATGTAAAGCGGATTCCACATTATTTAAGTTTTAATATTGTGTTTCCAGGTTTTTTGGCTTATAAAGAATATCTTCCTTCAAGTCTCTACAAGATACGCTTAGGATATTCGTTTTACTGTCACTGTGATGTTACTAGTGCACTGGCAGATCACTGCTGTTCTAGTTTCAGTCATACCATAGTAAGGAATTCTTGTAAAAAAAAAGCAAGTCACTGTTCATCTACGAGTGTTGTCTCAACCAGGTGGACAATTAGTTTTTGTTGGATAGAGAAATTTTCCGCTATCACTTATTGCTCAGTCAGGGGTAGAGCGAACAGTCTTAACAATGTTGCAGTAATCGACTCAACTCGTGTAAGCAACCATTACACAATTGATTGCGTAATAGAAAGTTGTGATTTGTTATCAACCAGATGGTTTTTAACATTCTTTTATATGCGTCAATCAGCCCAATATTTTTGGTTCTCTAATGACCACTAAACTCAGTCCATCTACGAAAACTAGTTTAGCTGTTGAGATCGGTGCAGTATAATTTAAACCACTTTCTTAGTCTTCTTTTTATTTGGGGATTTCATTAGATGAGTCCATGCCCTAGGTGGAGCGGGAGTAAATGGTTGGGGCAAAACTATGGAGATATCAAACTGAACAGCCGATCAGCCCGATGCACTAAAACGAATTGACACAATTATGCAGAGTAAAAAAAATGTCAACCGATGTAAATTATGATAAAGTGCATTTCATCGTATCTGAAACGTAATACAGAATTAAGTAAGTATACATTACATATTTGAATAAGTAGTGAGTTGGCAGTGAGCATGCCGCGTAACGGTGTCTAGTATCGAAGTCGTCGGCGAGGGTCATCGGCGCGTGGCGACAATTAAAACCGGGATAAGTGTTGCGTGTACCTGCGAGATGAGGGCGCCACGGTCGATACGAGGGGGGAACCACCCGCGGGGAGGGGCCGGTTAAGGAGTTTAGAATACAAGTCACGGAGTATTGATGTCTCCCGTGTTATTTTTATTGCTCAAAAGGACAACTATGAAACAGACCCTGCTCCCAATCAACCCGCACTACATCGGAGCGCTACCGTACCCGTAGATTGAAGGCAGTATGACGGGATGTAACCATGTTTTGTCTATCTGCAGGTAGACTTTGTCTACTCGGGGTGAGAACAGTATCATTTATTATGGTTCGCATTAATACTTTTGGCGGATTTTCAACCCAACACGCATAAGGAAACTAAAACGCTTACGGATTCGTTTTATTTTAATTCGTATATGGAATAATAGATGAGTAAAAAAAAAAGTATGTTTTCAGCAATTTCAACATCTGCGTCACAAGATGTGTGGGTGTTGAGGCGGCAGACAGTGTGCGGGTGTGGGGCGGGGTGCGGGTGAGCCAACTCTTCATTCCCATTTAGCTACTGAATTGTACAGCGGGAGGAGGCCATGATTATGTTTACTAACCCCGGCCGCCCGCGCCCCCGGTCTACGCGGTCCGAATTAACACACGATCTTTGTCCCAAAACTCGGTCTTTACATAGCCACCCTGCCGATCGGTGTTGCTATGTGCGATATTGCGAATGGCGGATATGTTAGCACTATGTTTATCCGTTCGATTGTTCGAGAACCAAATACAGTATTTAAACGCATTCTATTTTAGAATGACTCACAAGCATACAAGCTATTGAAAATACTTGCTCTTTACTAGGTTCCATCAGAATTGACGGTACGGTTGGTGCAGTGGCTGAATGATCGACTGATATGCAGCGTGTCACGGATTCGATCCCCGCTCGAAACAATTATTACTTGTTCCGGGTCTGGGTGTTTGTGTATGTGTGTTTCTATGTTGGAAATGCATCCACCACTTAAATTGAATGAAAGACTAGAATAGTAGACTGTGGCTCCAGGTTTTTTTTTTTAAATATTGAATAACTAGCGTCTTGGGTTTCGCACGGGTTCAGCTTACTAAAGACGAAAAAGCGTCAAAAAGGTCAAAAATAAAAGTAAATTTTCTTTTATTTAAACTTGACAATTATAAATAAAAATAAAGAATTGGCCGAATTGGACCAGTCATTCTAGAATTTTGTTTTCATTTTTTAACATGGACGATAAAAATAGATTAAATGTTTGAGTTAGTTTTTTTTTATCTTATTTAAATTACTCAAGTTTAAGTTCAGGGTCTTTATATTAAAATATTGGCCAGATAAGAGAAGGAAGAGCAGGTATCCCACATTCTTTTTCAGTAAAAAAGAAAGATGTTTAAACAGTAAATCAAGGCGCGTGCCCACAAGGCGGCGCGGCGCGGCGAGACGGCAACCACAGCATAATCAAGTGTTATGATATGAGTGAAACAAAAAATATGGGTTCACTCACTGCATGATGTAATTGTATAGTAAAGCTACTATAAAATATATCGTTATATTTAAACCATGAGAAATAAACTGATTCAGAAGCGAGCTATTCTGAATTGCACGCATTTATTAAAAAAAAAAAAAGAATTTACATTTGGTTTCAGAATCAAGAAATCGCCGATTTAAATACTATCCGTTTAATCAAGGGAGTCCTATTATCTACTAATTGCTCCAAATCTTATATGGCAACGTGTGCAATCTGTTAGAACATGTACCCCAAACTTCACGTTTCAGCAGAATACTGACAAACATTAACGTTAAAATTAGTAAATAAAATAGTAAAATAAAACTTAATACTAGTAAAACTATTGCACTGATGTGATCCTGTGGTACCGAGTTGACCCACTGATCTTTTTTACGCTGGGTGTTAGTAATCGTCTAAAAACTGGACCGCGGCGAAGCCAGCCCCCTGACCACCGGTTGGGCGAGTGTAAGTAACCGCCAAGCTCAACAATTTATTCATTCATTCAATACATAAAAAGTATGAATAAAAATAATAGTGAATTGTAAAAAAGTAGTTTGCTATTTATATTATATGTATTATTTTGTATTTGATATAGTGTGTAAATTGAAATTAAGATTGCGATTATGAAGATAAATCGTTTAAGGGTCACAAAAATGTCAAGCAATTAAAAGGGTCCCCTGTTTGATCAATAGTTAAACTAACTATTGTTAAAATCCCATTTTTTTAAAACAAATAGTTAAGTAATGTAGAGGATTTAGTAAATGGTGTCAAATTGAAAAACAGTAAAATGAGCGACCGAATACTTCACAGCATTAGAGGCATCCGAATGTTTGGTGCGAAGTCTCGTGGCGGCTACATACCACACAGGCTGCAGGGTCATTACCACGCGGCTGGGGGCGCGTTCCTAGCGCCAAGCGCTCCCGACAACGTTTACGTAACACTGTCTTTATGACACCTTTGATTAATTTTACGAGATGCCCTTGATTTTACATCCTCGAGTAGACACAACTGGACCACTTTGTATAGCGTGACGGTGAACTTAAAATCGTACTGATATCGGAGCTTTTTGAAGATTCATCGCACTCCGTTGTTGTGTTCAACGACATTTTCATTTTGAACACATAATAATTGGCTGTTTGAATGAAAAATTGTAATTAGTCCGTCAGTTAGATTATCAAAAATTGGCTATACATCACAACTTTCCTGGGTTGGCGGCGCGTTGTGTTCCTCGCGCGCCTCAAGGAGTGTCAGTAAAATACGTCACAACTTTGTAAATATTCATTAATATGATAAACGAAATATGTCATTAATTTTTCAAAACTTAAAAAGACATACTAATTTAGATTTGCAATTTACTGAGACTGTCAAATATTTTACTTATGGAGGTGACAGTTTCGAAAAGCCACCAAGTTTGGTTGCACCTTGTTCGTTGTGTCGAGACATCATAGACTTATTTTTCTCGAAATCCTTACAGCGAAGTTAACATGCCGCTGATAGTATACAGAACACTTATCGTAATGTGGTATTTTTAATTGGTTTTTTAAGCTAGCCTACTAGTAATTAAACAATATGAACTCTAGTATATCGATACTTGATTGATAGACACGTTGAAATATATTAAAAAGAATATCAACACATTCCTCAGTAACCCTAGTGTCTCAAAGTTATATCGACAGAATATAGATTGGCTAGAAGATATGTCTGCCTAGCGGACATCTTTACAACTGACGATTTATTAGGACAGGAAAATTAGAACCCTAAAATATAAACGAAACATTAAATGTGTCATGGTGACAGGACTTTTTCTGGAATTGCATGACAGAAGATAGATAAAAGATGAACAACTTCAAAATACACCAAGAGGGTACTGAAAAATAACTTAAGTCATCATCACTCGCCGTAAGACCCCTCTTTGAGGAGTGGCTGGATAGGCGTGACGGCGTCCTGACTACCGCATGACGCAGGTCCTCACCGGACACGGAAGTTTCGGGAGGTAACTGTGTCTCATAAGGAGGGAAGAAACGACTGGGTGTCACCACTGCGAGGTTGGTCCGGAGGACACGGTGGAGCATACGGTACAGGACTGCCCCGCTTGGGCAGAGCACCGCCGTGACCTCACGACGGCGATAGGCGGAGACCTCTAGCGCCCGGCATTGGTCGAGGCCATGCTGAGGGGCGAGACGGAGTGGGAAGCGATCGCCTCCTTCTGCGAAGCAGTCATGCTCGCGAAGGAGGATGCAGGCCGCATGAGGGAGAGGACAGCGTCCTCCCTCCACCTCTAGCCGCAGTAGCTAGGATCGTCGGCAGACGATCTCCGGCCACCGTAGGCGCGGACATGCGGGCGGTGAGTAATAGGCGACTCGCTGTGCGACCATGGACCAAGCCCGGGTCGACGGCGCTTTGTGTTCCACGCGCGCGTCAAAGAGTGTCAGCACAATGACGGGGCCCCCTTAGAGGGCGAAAGCCTGCCGGGGTCGCGGGACTAGCGAATACCGTGACGCCGGAACGTAAAGGGCTATTGAAGGAGACTGTGGATTCTAGCCAGTACAAGTCCGACAGTCCCTCCTGCCCTGCCCTGGGTGGAAGGACTCATTTGATGTTTTTACCACGGTAAAAAAAAGTGATCTTCATCTGCCTAGACTATTCCCGAGATGTTGAGGTCGGCCAGTCGAATCAAAAGACAAAAGTGTTTTACATGGAGCGAGGGTTTCAACCCAGAAACGGGGTAATACGAGTACGTTACCCTTTGGTAACATTGGTTATCAGACTAACCAACAACGACTAAAAAATAACAGAAGTACAAAGATGATAGCTTTTTACAAACATGATTTAAATTGTGCATTTTGTTTGGAAAATAACCTTCCAAGGTACACACAAATAAAATGGCGTGCATGCACGCGTCTGCAAAGTTGCAGCTTTGTAGTCACACAACGCGATTCAAGTACAGGGACGCCGAATGAAAGTCGATAAGACGAATGTTTAGCTTTTAATTAGAATCGATTTATGCCGCGAGCATGCTTCGTAGTACAATGTGGGAAACTAAACTCAGTTCTTACATATTAAGAAAAAAAAAAATAAGGAGTTTGATTGCAGTGGCGCCTTTTTGGCACCAATTTTGTTGTAAAACTATTGGAAGATATTTTAGACGGCGACGGTAGAAAATAGATCTGTCAAATTAGCTTTTGAAGAATCTAAGAATTTCAGGAGGAAAAAGCTTTCCATGAAATCCTAGAATATGCGTAAAACACGCTCAATTCATGTGTCAAAGTCGCATGGGTTTTTATCTTGAAATGGCTCCATCCATCATCATCATCCTCCATTATTAATTATTTATTTATTCAAAGATAGACCATCAAAGAGGCACTTTTGAACGTCGATTATTAAAATTAAAGGAAATGGGATGGGAAGGGATTGATTCTACACCCATTCGCAAGGGTAGGTTTGTATGGAGAAGAATGGGCAAGAAACTCCATACTTACTCTTTTTCAAAAATGTTTCACAATGTTTTGATATCATAAAACATTGTGAAACATTTATTCGCTTACACAGTGTTGAACAACAAAACCGATGTTTCATTGGCATTTCAAATAGGAACGTTGCAGTTTCGTTCTGCAGAGTTGTCTCAGGAAGACTTGCCTCTGCGTCTTAATTGGTCTTTGAAAAAAAAAAACAACTACCCTTCTAACGGACAAAGTAAAGTACGATGTTTTACAATTAAGTTAAACACCTACATGCTCGATAACACTAATAACGATGTATTAGAAGACATTGATAATACATACCACGTTAATGCAATAAATTAGTTGCATATTGGCTGACGCGAATATTATCAACAAATATAATTTTCTCGGAAACATTAATCTGCCGGCTAGCACATTTAAATGTGATGTCAACGACAAAAATAATCTTATTAATCGCATTTATCTAATCACTTAATCAAAATTGTCTATAAGCTGATCTTGTACAGTGGGGACTTTACAAAAGACTAGGAAATGGAATCAATTCACTGACTGCCAGACGACGGCGATGTGATCAGCGTATCACAATATCCATTTACTTATGTACTGAGTATGTGGGGAAGGGTCGAGGGGAGTCGAAGGACATTAAATTATTGTCCATAGCCAAGTACTGCGCATTTGGCCTTCAAAAAAGGTCAAAGCATCTATTATTTGGAACGCGTCTTAGTATATTCGAGCTATTTGATTATGTACGAAGATTTTAAAAGATTATACTAGGACATCATTAACTGAACACGAAGTAATTTAATTAAGTTAATAAATTGTTATTATATGGTAATATTAAAGATGTTGTCCAAGGACTTGGAGCGCGAGTTAGTTCGCGTATCGAGGCAACCGTCCGATCGCGTGAGTCCTTGTTGTTCATGATATTGGTATGGTGAGACGGTGGATCGATTCTAGTGAGTTTACGAGCTCGATTATTATCTCTATTAACATTTCGGTAACGGCTGTGAACGGTTAAATTGTAGACTGGTTTTGACTAAAACTCGACACCAATGTTTTGTATTTTTTAGACCTCCCTGTATACGAAGAACTGAATCATGTTATTTTAATGAAAACCCAATTGATTTTATAATACACTAGCTGTTCCCTGCCCCGCTTCGCTGTGGCACAAAAAAAAACAGATTTTTCAAAAAAAAAAAAATAGATAAAAACCATCCTTGATGCGGACTATATATCATGCTAAAATTTCAGCTCAATCAGTGCAGAACTTTTTGAGTTTTTGAAGCGTACACAAACCAACATAACATTTTTATATATATAGATTCTAGTCGTTAAGAGAATGCTGGCTAGTAGCGGTCAAGATTTTTTACAAGCTTCTATTTAACTTGCTTGTTAGCTAGTATTTACGGGTCAAATCTTAGAACTGAGTTTTAAACAAGTTTTAAACAGATAAAAATTAATTGAATTGAATTTGAAACTTTGCACACACCTTTGATTTTGATGACAATATAGTTTTGTGACAGACATGACCTGGTCATTTAGCCAGAATCGTCTCAACTCCTCAATAGCACGGCCAGGCAGCTTTTTTATACGCTTTCAATTTTGATGGATGAACATAATTTTCATTATTTGAAGTATTTTTATTTTTACTTTTGTCGCTAGTGGAACTACTAGAGCGGAGTTACTAGAAAGGTTTCTTGACAGAGAGATATAATTTCCATTATCAGTCTGTCTTTATTTGAAACGTAATCGAATCGTTAGACGCATTCCATATTTTTATTACATGGCAATAAAACTAAAACAAGACTTTTCTGTGTCTCTATTATAAAAAGTTGTAGATTACTAGAATTACGATACGAGCGATTTTACATAAAATATCGATATTCAATTTATTTTTTGCAAGTCGACAACCGTGCGTGCGTGTTAGACACGGCAACACGCAGTGGGACTGTTGAGATTTCGAGGTTCGAGTACCGACACCCGCTGAGTAATCCTTTATACAGCTCCGATATAGGATACTTTATAAACCTATTAATAGAAAAGAATCAAACACGCGTTAATCCGCATGGGTCCACGTGACGCAGACGCCACTGCAGAATCTGGGGGCACGGCAGTGCCCCAGCCAAGTCTCGAGCAAAACGGGCACGGCCGTACCATCTTTTCTCGATGCGATTCGCGGCTGTTTCGCCCCCCCTATATCTTCGACGTGGACAAAGCTAGGAGTTTAGGTTTTCGGTGAATAATAGTAGGCATTAGAACAAGCTTAAGTTCGAAATTACATGCCAATTGAATTAATAGTTTAGGAGTTACGGTCGATCAAAGTTACACCATTTTGTCACTCACTCACTGACTCACTGACTCACTGACCGATCATCAAAAATCTAAGGTACTTCTAGCAGACTTAGAAACTTCAAATTTTGCACCAAGATAGGTCATTAGCCACATATAAAGGAAAAATTATAAAAACATTAAAAAATAATATACCATAGAAAACAATTTTATATTTGCGGTTTGGCAAGAACATTATGTATGGATTTTGACTGCATTGTTAACTTTGTTCGTTGTTTAAGTATTCAATTGGATGAATAAATACATGGAATAGAAAAGAATAATAAAAATGTAATACATAGACTATAATTAATTGATACATAAAGTTCATAATTCATTAAATTAATAAAGCTAAAACTCCATTGTATTGCGATAAATTTCGATTGTATGCGCGCTCGATAGATGGCGTTGTACCTGTCTGAATCGCGCTATGGTTTCGTTACCGAGCGCAGTATAAGTAGTACTTTAAAATAATTCGATAATTTTCATTTGATAGCGCCACCTACCTATGAAAAACCATTTCGAAACTAAAAAAATATTGTAGCTATATTCGGAGAACTTAAGTTAGCCGGATTAGATAGTAGATTTATTATTGTTACTGAAACAGTTATTTAGGCGAATAGTTTATTAATATAACATAGACATAGGTAGTTACAATATCTAGTTGTTTACGTGTTATTTAGTTTAGTTATATTTATTTTGTAAGTTAGTAGATTTATGTTTATTTAGCTCGTTGAAAAGAAACAAAAGAGATAGAGAATGGGTTCTAAGCAAAGCAGTAGCTGAAGTCCAAGAAATTATGAGGTCACCTAAAAAAAAAGAAAGAAATACACTTACAAAAAATAAATGAGATCCCACCAAAAACATTAAAATAATGTAAAAAAATGCCAAGTCTCTCGATGCAGTCTTTCCATCGTAAAAAGTTTTGAGATCTCATAGAAGCCAAGTCCTATTCAAATTATTTTGTAGTTATAAATCAACATTTAGTAATTGTATCAATAGTTTTCTTTATATTATAATTATAGTGACTTGGCAATGAGCACCCTGTCCAGTCCAATGAGCAGTCCTGCGCAGTTTACTAGTCTTGGATGAGACTGACTGCCGTTGCCGAAATTCGGTTGGGACGACACGGATAAACCAAAAGAAAATTAATTTTGTGATATTAATGTTTACGCATGCGGTGTGTGACTTTCAACTCCAAATATGCCGTTTTGTTTCTTCTTGTGCTCATTGCCAAGTCACTATAATTATAATATAAAGAAAACTATTGATACAATTACTAAATGTTGATTTATAACTACAAAATAATTTGAATAGGACTTGGCTTCTATGAGATCTCAAAACTTTTTACGATGGAAAGACTGCATCGAGAGACTTGGCATTTTTTTACATTATTTTAATGTTTTTGGTGGGATATTATTAACGTACAAGTACTACCTAATACTGCTGTCTTCGTCAGTCGATGTGCGTGACTGGTCTGTTACGAAAATCAATATCAAAACAATGTCTTATTATAAAGTTGGACTCCAAGGATATAGTAGTTATATAAGTAGCCTTGTGTTCGATGTCGATATAAACAGTATACATATAGAATACGCGCAATTAGATTGGAATTGGTCGAACAGCCAATAGAATTAAAAGTTTTCGACTAACTCGAAGTTTAATTCGATCGATAGACTGTTACATGATTTCTGGACCCAAGCCCCAGAGAGGCTGAATGTTTGTCTCAAATGTGTATCATAAATGGAAAAACACGTCTTTTAGCAAAACGACCACCATGCAAAGCTTCTCTTTTATTTGTTTTACATGAATTCCGTCTCGTGTTGTTTTATTTATCATCTAGCGCAAGTCAAAACGCCACTTGCTGGCAGGAACGAACTCAGTGTAGGAGCTTGACTGGTACTTACTTTGATGCTTATCAGCTAATTGTATAAGAGGATTTGGAAGGTCTCGCCGCCTGTAGAAGCACATGACTTTTGCTTCCACGTTTCCAGACGGCGTCTTGTTCAGCTCCTCTATCCGTCGGATCTGGTACGGAGACGTCGACGACGTCTCGAAATAGACGCAGTCTGCAGACAAACATAATGGACATTGGTTAGATTGGGCTCTACCTGTTACCTGCAACACTTTATTGTAAACAGACTCATTTCTATTCGAACAGTTTATTTACAAGTCTCTAAGATAGATTTAGTTGTAGTTGTAGTATTGGTAGAGCAGGAGAAAAGGTGTAAAATTAAAAGCAATACCGTGATGCTAGAGCAAAATCCAACCGAGCACGTTACAGCACGGTTGATGTTACCATAGTCAATAGATTTAAGATTTTATTGTTCAAATACAATTGATTGGCATTCTAATGTCTCGTAACATCAATTTGTTCCCAAAACCATCGGCATTCACTGGAAACGACAGCGCAGTACGATTATGATTGTTCGGTACATCTGAATGTTTTTTTCTTAGGCTATAAGTGCCAACTCTAGGTGTGGAAGTAGTTGGTGCGGAACGGACGGTTGCTGTTTATCCGTACCTGCGATACTTATGTTAGTTGTTGTGCCACATGGACAACTAATGTAAATGGCGCCTTTTTACCGTTACTCCGCACAACACAACTAAATAACACGCGCGCATAATGACACGCTTGAAACCTTTCATTCTGAACCGTAAGCGCGTTCGTTTTGGACGATTAACCTTCCGACAATACTAGCCAATGATATAAGACAGAATGCCAAATTACAAACAAATTATTGTGGACCCCTCGCCATTTGTCAGTGAAAATGTTTACATCATGTTACAACAATGATTTGAATAAATTCTGATATGTTGAGGTTAATGACATTTCGTCGGAAGGCCAGAAAGCGGCAGTTGATTGGTAACGATTTAGAAGAAAATTAGACTTTTGGGATTTTAATTAAGGTAGACTTTTGGCGAAAAAATATAAGTTCATCGTTACTATCGTTGTGAAAACTTTGGCCACTTTATAATCGCCAGAAAATAGAATTCTAGTAGATCTCATATTTCGTATGAAACTTTCCATTCTGGTACGATCGCGAGGTGAACTAAAATTAACTTACGATGAGACGTGAATTCACGTGTAATAGATACGAAGGAGCGCTTTATTTTTTTCATGTATTACCATTATCATTTTGATATGGCATTTCCTGTCACAGCATTGTGGTACTTAGATGTACATATTATTTTAAATCTACATTAACAATGTAGATTGGTTAAGGATGGGCTAAACTGGTAATTGAAAGATCCCTCACATTATTTGTACAAAATTGTAACAGAATATCATCTCTATAAACTCAACTCGTGTGATACGATTTTGGACCTTAAATTATACAGTAAAATAGGTGCTTTTATAAAACTGATCCCTTTGTAAGTCCGGTAAAAAGCATGAGTGCAGACGTGCTGCCGACCTGGCGTTTGTAAGAAACAACACAAGCGGTTATATCAATAGGTATGCAGTTGCTATACATCTGTACGCAGTGGTTCATCTACACATAGATATACAGCCGGCCAATATACGAGTGTTACGGATACGTCTATACACACGATATTACCTATAGTTATGTATGTGCGTAAGTTGGGGCATTATGCGGCTGATAGCGATGTTAACGCCCGTTCAGTTTTGCCAAGAAGTGTATTTTTGGAACGTGTCAATAAGTAAGTGTATAGTAAATTTAGCCTGGACACGTCATCACAAGAGGGCGGAGAATGATTGAATTCACACTACAATATTTCGCGTGGCGACGCTTTACTTGTTTCTTTTGTTGTTAATTACCATATCTAGCCTCAGGGTCATCTATTACGATTCATGTAGACAATTCTACTTTTTCATTAAAAATAATACATACATTTTAAAAATACTAATATACTAGTTTGTCTAGTGGCAAGCGCAACTGCTGATCCAAAGATCTGGTTCGATAGTGTTACTGAGTTTTTCCATTAGGATTTTCTCAGTACCAGATACTTAAGTGCTTAGGGGGGCTAGCCCCCTATTACATGGGCCCATAACATAACTGGCGAAATGTGGGGGTACTATGGCAGGTAGGTACACCACTACCTGAACTTTTTTTTAAATGGTAAAACATCAAATGATGAAAGACGTTCGATGATCATCAACAGCAGGGGTTATTCAATTCTTGTAACTTTTATTATACTTGTTAACGAGTACGATTTTCGGCACTGCACGTCTGTCCGGCTTTTCCTTTCTGTAGCGTTTGTACAAATGTTTCAATAGTTAGGCTATCGAATAGGCGTTGAGAACATCACACGGTGTTTTTTGTTTGTGAATGATATGGTTAGTTTTAGCAGGTTTTGCCATGATGGAACCACTGTCTGCTCCTGGAAGGCTAGATTTTTTGGTGATACTGGTCCAAATTAGTAATTTTTGGTCTTGACTTCAAGAGAAGTGCTGAACAGAAAAAAAACCAGACAACCTAGTGATGGTGATTCTTTCTCATAAATAACTAAAAATTAAGCCCGTATTGGAGTTTGCGCCGACCCCAAGTAAAATGGGATAAGGGCAGGAAGATGATGATGATTGGAGTTTCACAGGGTGGGCAAGTAGAGGTTACGTGTAAATAGTGTCGCTGCAGATTTTTGCAGTTGTGTTGTGTTTACAGTTATCCTAATCTGCTAATTATTTCATAAATTATCAATTTTATCGCAATAATAGAAGGTTCAATTCCGGCTGGGAAAATTTGACAGATTGTGGTAGGTTGATGTGCTGACGTCTGCACCAGATAAATATTCTTGTTGTTCTTGTGCTGCGACCGGTCGCTAGGCCATGGTTGTACTGGTTGTGGCGACGTGGCCGAGATGAGAATCATCCACATAGTCGATACTTAACGACGACAAAATATGGCTCACGTAAATTATTTTATTTTTAATAGAAAAAAATACGCGCCCGCCCATGTGTTGTGGTTGTGATACATGTGAAACCTCCTTTATGGTTATTAAATGAATGCTACTAAATTAAATAATACAAAAATAAAAGGTTCGGTAGATTCACGGAACAATAAAGATGTTTTTGAATTACAGCCACATTCAATAGCTTACCTAAACAGGTGCGAAAACAATAGAATTATTAAATTCAATTACTATAAAGTTCTTTTAATCGATTGTTATTGTAACGAATAACAATACATTTTCTCAAGTTCATTCTAAACTATACTAAATTGAAGTAAAATAAAACAAACAAGACTGTATCGACTGTGTAAGACCTGTCATTCATCAGATGGAATTTTCTTCGATACTCTTCAAATTAGGCTCGTGAAAAGTATTTCTAATAAGCTGTTTTCCATGGTTTCTCCCGCTGCTTGCTTCTACCGGTCGTAGCTTATTTTATTTTTTTACGTGGTAAAATCATCACATGAGTCCTTCCACCCAGAGCAGAGCTGGAGGGACTGTCAGACTCGTACTGTCTAAAATCCACGGTGTCCTTCAATAGTCCTTTACGTACCGGGGTCACGGTAACTCGTGAGTCCCGCGAACACCGGTCGTAGCTTGATGATATTATTATGCCTTCCTCTATAAATAGACTATCCGACACAAAAAGAGTTTTTTATTTTGACCAGTAGTTTGAGATATAAGCGCGTTCAGATTTATAAATATAAAAATAAGTATAAATTCTGTGATGTGACCAGGCACAAATCATAGGGAGAAAGGCAGACTGTCGGCGGAATGTGGAAAACCATTCATCGGTAGATAGAGCTAGGATATGAAGATATGGCATCATATTATTTGTACAGTCATTTTTGCCATAGTTTTTTTAGCGTTGTCAAGGTTGCATTGGGTCGGCATTGTCAGCTCGGCAGTATTTGTCGAACAACAAAGCCGACCCGAAGCAATTACTGCACATGTTTCGATTTCAATCGGGTCCACACATCATTCCATACGGCAGTATTTGTAGAACGAAAAAGTTGCCAAGCCGAAAGATTCTGTGCGGGTTTACCGTCGACCTTTATTAATACGATAAACTGAATGAAATAATTAAGTTTTAAAAAATCTGTATAATCCAGCATTTAAAATCCTTCTAAGGCAATCCTGTTCCCGTTTTGTAAATGCGACATTATGCAGTGTGAGTAGTAAGAGTAGAAATTGTGTATTTTTGTAAAATAATTTTATTTTAAGCAATGATTACTGTACTATTACATAAAACATTATCTTATATTAATACAATAATTATAAACTATTACTTTGGGTGGGCGCCACTAAGCGACGGTGGGCGCCAGTAGCAAAAGGTGTCCCAACATGCATCCTTGTGGAATGCCATGTGATAAAGCAATAGTGGAACAGCTAACAATGCATTTTATGGCGAAAGTAGAGATTTTACAAAAGCATGTTATTATTGATTTTGCTCACGGATAAGGGAAACAGGTGTAAAATCTTAAAAAAAACTTGACGCATATTCTATTTGTGAATGAATATTCGAATGTGTTTAATGAGTCCAATTCATTGATACTAATTTCTGCAGTATTTACTACGAGGATAGAACTATACTGCAATACTACGTTGTCTGGTAATGGTGAACCGCGCTGTGTGTTCGTCTGTCAGTGATTTCGTGGTCGTTTGTGTACGCAACAAAGCGTTGGTGGCGATTTGTTCAGTCAATGAATGTTTTCACGGGCCCCAAAATGCGGTGACTACATGTATTTATTTAGTAGAAGTAATCCGTCAAAACTGGCCTGTATAATTTCATAGCTCAATGAAAATACATATTATAGTATTTTGATTCGCGGTTTTTTTACGAGTTTGTACCCTTTTACGCTTTTATGCAATAACTACCGTAGTTTATGACATAACACAATGCATCACAGCCAATGTTACAATAAATATGTACAGCGGTATTTACTGTAACATAGGCTAACCATGTGGATAAGCTAGTCATTGTAAAACCACAAACGTAAGTCATTCTACTATTTTCATTTACTGACCGAACTTCCGTTCAAGTTTACGAGTTCATACACACTAGTTCGAGTGTGTTTAAAACAAACAGTAGGGTAGAAAAATCATCTGCTTGGCATCTTGGTGCGACGACAGATAGCCTCAGATTTCGAATATCATCTGTGAATTCTGTGATGTAATAGGTAAGTACTTTGTTGATATCTCTAGTAACTTATCTTTAATATACAATACGTAAACAATCGTTTAGGTTATTGCGGTGAAATTGATATTTTGATTTGTAATATTAATTGGAGCAGAGCAAATTGTTAAGTCATGAAACCTAAGATAACGGTGCGATTTTCGTCAGGTTAGCGTATTTGTAATGTTAATGACAAATTATTAAGATGTTCGGATTAGCAGTTCCTTGTTTGACAGTAACGTATTTATTCATCCAGTTTAGCAGCAAGCTTAAGCTTGACCTCGCCGACCCCTAGTACTATGGGATGAGCAGGAAGATGATGATGTCTACGCATCTAGGCAATAAAAGGAAATATTATATTTACGAGTTAGCCTATTGTTATTACTGTTATTAGTTACTTAATCGATGGACCAGATCACGGTTTTTGGGATTTTTTATTTTGTTGGGACCTTTCCAGGAAGGCGACTAACGCGAGAGAGTTGCACATTCGGTGGGCTGTGGATTCTTATTTCAATAAGAATTAGTATTTGTGGATTTATCTGACTATCGATTTGTATTACTAGATTTTAGCCTAAATCCTTAGACTTTATAATTGCTCAAATAAAGTAGGTATGGTAGAATCCTATCCTTTAGTCAATTAGAAACGAGTTGGTAAATCACAGGGCCGATTTTTGTGGAATTCTTCTAAGATAATAATAATAACATCGCACTTTGTGTTCTTCAGATAAGGCAACGTGATAAGCTAAAGAGGAATTAAAGTGACAGTTTCTTTAAACAATGTTTCTGTACCAAACCGGTAACGTTTTATAGGTAGCAAACACAATTAGAAAATCTGGACGGTGCCAGCCACAATAACAATATAGTTGCATAACGTAGGCAGAACAAACCGACGATTAAACTGGAGTTTACGAAACGAGAGACCAGTGACACTGTTATTCAGCATCAGTTTTTATTGATACATCAATAACTTATTTTGTTAATTTTTTGTAGGTAAGATGGTTGTAGTTTCGGATGAACTTGTTGCCGATCCCAATAGATGGTTCAGGGTAGACATCGCCGCTGAGGTCGGCACAAAAACAGCTGGAAAGATGATCTGGACGCGGATTGTAACGGTGGTGGTGATGGTCCAAAGAGTCGTTCAAAAAAATTTCGAACAGATATGGAGGAGGTTTTTGCACAGGAGTGTGACAATAACGGCTATTAAGAAAATAGTAGATGACTTTTGTAGCAAATTTTTGTATTTTTATAGAAATAAAAGAGGTCATAATATTATAACAGTTAAAAACATTTCTTTGTTGATACGAAATATTGGCGCGTGAACTTGTAGATTGACCAAAATATTTTCGAAATAATTTTGGTTGTGCACGCCAGTCAATGTTCCCGCGGTTATAAACACTCGTTTCCACGCGGCGCTTTTCGCAATCAAATGAAAACGTCAAACTATCGAAACGAAATTCATCGCTAATCCTTTTAATGAGGAACTAATTAGTAATTTATTAACCAACTTTGCAGTAGACTGTACACTGGAATGTTTGAAGTTACGTCATGTGATTATGGCTAGCTATTATTATTAGCGCGAGATATTAAGAGGAAAATAGTCATAAGAGCAATGAATTTGCAATTAAAATGTAATGTGTCAATAGGAAAGAATATTTACTCAATACTATGTAATACACATTTAAACAAGCTAGTACTAGATATTAAAAGTCAGGCAAGGTACGGCCTATGCTTAAGTAATAGGTCAATGAACTCATACTTTCACATGCCTGAAGGTTACATTAAACAAAATGAGGAGTTTTATGTTCACTGTCATAACTATTAAATGGTTGTGTGGTAAAAAAAATGGAGGGAAGTGTGTTTCTCTCAACTTTCAATGACATTTTTAAATTGATTGCTGGTTTCATAAAAGTAAATGTGACTTATTATTAAAAAATGTAGTCTTGTGTTGAGTTTTGCTTAATGTTTCTACTCTATGGTCTCAAAATATGTGAGGATGGATGGAAATATATTTAAGATGATTTTTAAACTAACATAATAAGCAACAGCTTGTTTATATTGTTGTTTCCTTGTAACTTTATAGTATTCTATAATGATATGTATAAATAAACAAAATGTAAAAGAAAATGGTGTTGCCTGTATGGATGTTTTAAAAATAACTACCTTCATGAAAATAGAATTGCCAACTTTCAAAGCATTTGGTCAAACAGTATTGAATTAACTCTTAGATATGCATCCGTTTTTGTTACAGATTTGTTTTGGTAATTTTTCATGAATAGAAATGAAAACAATTGCCATTTAGATTTTATTTCATAGTGAACCTCAAACTTTTTTACATTCTACTACCTTTTTTCATTGAATTTTGAATGTTTTTAGCTAATGGAAATGATAGTACCATTTATAGGACGTACCAAATGTTTGCAAAGAAAATTTTCCAATGTCATCAACTACACTTAATTGTTTACCTATATGAGTGTTTTAGCAGGCAAATCAGCAGATTAACATGTGACAGAAATAGCTTGCCATCAGTAACCTTGATACATAAAGAGAATTGTTTGAGCGACTTTGTTCAAGTTGATCGTTCAAAAAGTTTTAATACCATTTTAATGAAGACGGTTTGAATGTGGCACTACTCTTAGGGCCATTGGTTATTATTAAAGTTCAGTGCCAAAGAAAAATACAAGGTATTGAATGTAGGTCAAGTCATTCTTTGTCAGATACAAGTATATTATGTATGCAAGCATTTTGAGGTCAACACAAAAATGATAAATTCAGATATGTATGTGAACTTGTAACTTATGCATGTAACTTAAAGCCTTCCTAATTTCAACAACATTTTATTAACATTGATAATTATTATTATTACATTTTTGGGGGGGCTGAATAACTAAGGGATGGTCAACCCGCGACAAAATATTCTAATAGGTGAACCCAATAAAGTTTGAAACCCAAAACAAAGACTCCACAAACTTTTGAGTGGTACTAAACTTTTAATATAGGAAGTTAACGTAAAAGGAAGAGCTAATTAACATTCGACGCGAGGTCCGCGGAGCGAGGCACGCGGCGCCCGCGCCCGGCTCCCGCTAACACCAGCGACACCGAAGCGCCGGCACTCACACTTCAAACATGACAAAACTAACCTAAATAACCTGCATACCTACTCATCCCGAAATCCCGGCACACCACACTAACCCCCAAGCCATCAACGACCCCCACGATACAAAATACTTCCCACAAAATGTTTTGACAACATCGAATATAACCTAAAATCTCGTGTTGAAACCATCAAAACTTCGTCAAACAATCCTTAAAAATCATAAACGCCGTCTGATAATTGCAAGCGCTTCGTGTCTAACCACCCGCACGCAGATACGCAAGCCGATACAATGATACCTAGATGCAAATGCTAATGTCCTATTTGACGAATTTTGGTAAAATAAATATAACTTTCCGCAAACAAGGCTTTGCCGCGATGTTTGACACGCAAACGTTTGGGTCATTTTGGATTCTGTTAAGTATAGAAACTTAGCTAACCGAACTAATTAATGTGAGCAATTAATGAAGGTACGACAATCAAAGCAAAGCACCGCTAGTCGGCTGGCGGTGAACCGGCGAAGCTACAACAAAAATAACCAATTATTGCCACTTACCGCCGACTCTGTACATATTCGCAGCCATTTTTATACACAATCACTATTCATTAACACTTAATTAATCTACATCTGACACAATTAATAACTATAACACTATGTAATTGAGCTTTTAACAATGTTTTTCATCACGTTAACTCCGGACGCCTTTCGCTGATCGCCATTTTCTTTCACACTACTAATTTGGCCAGTGCGCAGTCGCACTTTTTGGCGTAAACTTCCTGCTCTTCAAACAAAGCAATGACATGTCATTAATTTTGTATCCACTAATTATATTAAAATGTTTGTTCTTATACCATTAAATACGAATTATTTTACAAATAATGTCCATAATTGAAATATAATTTACTATGTCCTAAAAATAAAAAAATATTTCATTCAAGAACGTTTCATTACTACTCAGAATGTCCACAACTGAACCGTTTGTTCCGCACATGTATGTCATAATGTTCAGAAATATACCGCACTTGTAATCTTGAAACGTTGCTAATCACTGTATTAAAGTTTAATTTACTTCGTAATTCTTAAATATTTAGTAAAAACGCGTATTTATTTATTTTTTGCATTTTTTTTATTCCTGCATGTGTGTAAAGGAACGCGTCACTTTTTGCCATAGACAAGGACGCTAAACTTGTCTATGAAGGATCTTCTGTAGTCGATGGAAAACCATAGACAAGACCATAAATATGTAAAAGTAAAATTTTGTTAAAAATTAAAAATTACCAATTCACAAGATCCAAAATATTATGCTGTATTCTAAAATATTCAAACAAGATTTAAAATAATTTGAAAAATATGTTGCGTCTTCTAAAATGACGTGGCCATTGTGACAGCTGATTTGTCTATGATTTTGACAATTGCCAAATCAGCCAGCCTCTCCCGTCTGCTGAAAATTGTCGTAAAAACCCAATAACAATCAATTTCTGAATGAATACATAAAGAAACGTTAACATATTTCATATGCGGCTGGACTCGAGTTGCCGCATGCACACTTGGTACGTAAATTATAGAAATAACAGATATATCCGTCTTTTTAATGTGCTGTTTGCTAAATCTGTGAATTATCGATGTTTCCTTTTTAGATCGGCGATATGGCCACGTATGAGGAGTTTATTCAGCAGAATGAAGACAGAGATGGTATACGATTCACGTGGAACGTGTGGCCTTCGAGTAGAATCGAGGCTACCAGGTTGGTGGTGCCTTTGGCATGTTTGTACCAGCCGTTGAAGGAAAGGCCTGATTTACCGCCGATTCAATATGAACCTGTGCTGTGTACCAGGAATACATGCAGGGCTATCTTGAATCCGATGTGTCAGGTGGACTACAGAGCCAAGTTATGGTCATGCAACTTCTGTTTCCAGAGGAACCCTGTAAGTAGACAGTCTTTAACAATATTTTATTTTATTTTATGGTTTTAACACTTCAAATTGTTTAAAAGCTGTTTTTTCTGTTCTGTTCAGATCATTTTTCATGTGGGTAGGGATGAGACTACTTTTTAGAATTCCATTTTTCTATGTTCAATTATAATTTTCTTAAATTGTCAAATATTATGGTAGTAAGTGTTGTTAAGACTTATTGCTAATCTTAATGTTACCTTTCGCTATCATAACATGTCCCTTCAGAGTTAATTAAATGTTTACAATGTATGTCCATTTTGACTACCTTATTTTTATTGCAATATTTTCATTGTTAAAACTCAATATCACATCTAGTGAGTGAGGATGATGTAGCACTTAAACTATGTTCAATTGTGATTAAGTTGATTTCGCAACAAGGCCATTTGCAGACTATTGAAGAAAAAAAAAAGTTATAATTTTGAATAGAATGTTCAACAGATTTTCCCTTCTTTATTTATTGAATTTTTAGAAATACTGTGCCTGTTATAGAATGACAGCATAGACTGCTAGCTGTGGGTCAAAAATGCTGTAACTATTCAAAGAATAGCAGCATAAATTAAATTACATTATTTAATTCTCCCCTCTGCTTTCTTGCATTCTCACTCAATGAAATGACAATTGGACACACATCAAGTTACTTGTAAACTGTTCATTTTAAAAATTTACTTTTTTTTACTGATAAATTCATGTAATTTTTTCATATGATGAATTGTCAGCTTATAATACAGTCCCATCCATTTCCAGTTCCCACCACAATACTCAGCAATATCGGAACAACATCAGCCTGCCGAGCTCATCCCGAACTTCTCCACCATAGAGTACACCATCACCCGCGCCCAGACTATGCCACCTATCTACCTGCTGGTAGTTGACACATGTTTGGATGAAGAAGAACTCGGAGCACTGAAGGACTCTCTTCAGACTTCGCTCAGTCTTATGCCACAGAATGCTCTTGTTGGTCTGATTACTTTTGGACGTATGGTGCAGATACATGAACTAGGTAAGTGTGATATAAACCACTAGTCAATTCTTTCTTTTTTCTTTTATAAAAAAAAATGTTGCACCACATTAGGACTTTCCCCTGTGTCTATGTTTGTAAATGCACCCAGCGTTTACAAACAGAAACTCACATACACAAACACCCAGACCTGGAACAACTACTTGTAGGCCATACAAATATTTGTTTAGTGCGGGAATTATGAGTCCCTATCAGTTTTCCAATAAGATCTTGTGTTATTTTGGGCACATATCTATTACATTCTTGTTTGTTGCTTATGCAAGTTCACAAGTCCATTTAAATTCATTTAGTCTGGTCTATAATGATGGTAGTGTCTTAGTAGCATGCTGTGGCCCTCGAATGCAAAGGGCAATAGAAGGAACAGGCTGGACTTTAAGTCAGCAAGAGTCTAATAGTCTGTTCCTCCCCACATAGCGTTGAAGGCTCATTTGTTGATTTTACTTTTTTCTAATAGACCAGTGACTATACCTATTGCTTTTCAAAATTGTAACCAACCTCAGTTAATTTAGAAAGCGCTATGCAATAGTCACCCTTATCAATTATTTCCTATCACTTTAAATTTAAAAATAATATTTCCCATCTTTTATCAGCAGGGCTTAGATTTGTACATGTTTTATCTTGACAAAGTGTTTTGGTGTAAAATTACAAAACTGTTAAGCAATTGTATATTAACTTTCACTTTCTGCTTGCTTACATTTTCTCAATTAGTTACATGTTTTGAATAAGTTGCCTGATATGAAATACTTGGCTAAAACCCAAGAGGTCCACTACCTCTTGGCTTTATTCCAAGTGTTTTTACTGTGAACATTTTCGTGAGCTGAAGTTGCAGAGAAACTGTTTCATCTGATGAAAAGATTTAGGCCCTTGTTCCATCATAATTTTGCACATTAATAATAAACCTCTTGATTTCCTTTCTTCAGGTACAGAAGGCATATCAAAATGCTATGTCTTCAAAGGCACAAAAGACCTGTCAGCTAAACAGATTCAAGAACAACTGGCGATCGGTCGCGTCAATGCACCTAACCCTCAGCAAAGAGCGGGAGCACCTGCCCCACAGCCACCAGCACACAGATTCCTACAACCTGTTAAGACATGTGACATGGCTTTGACCGATCTGCTTGGAGAACTCGGACGGGATCCCTGGCCACTAGGCGTTGGAAAGAGACCGCTACGTAGCAGTGGTGTTGCTCTCTCTCTAGCTGTCGGTCTTTTGGAAGTCACCTACCCCAACACTGGTGGTAGAATTATGCTCTTCCTTGGTGGACCATGCTCCCAAGGACCAGGTCAGGTTGTCAATGATGAGCTGAAGCAGCCCATCCGTTCTCACCACGACATTCACAAGGACAATGCCAAGTACATGAAGAAGGGTATCAAGCATTACGAAGCTCTGTCTTTGAGGGCAGCGACGAATGGTCACTCGATTGATATTTACTCCTGTGCCTTGGATCAGACTGGACTTTTGGAGATGAAGCAGTGTTGTAATTCTACTGGGTGAGTATCTAGAACTTTACATGATTTTGTTGTGATTTCTGGATTTAATAAAAATGGAAGACTAATGCTGACATTCCTTAATAATTTTATATGTTCCATAATTCCCTTAATAATTTCTCCCAGACTGGGTCGAGCGAAAAGGAGTATTAGACTTTTTCTAACTAAAACCTATCCTATTTTATAATTATGCAAGAAAAACATGTTTGTATTAAGGAACATTTTAAAGTCTGCATAATTTTTTTCTTGTTACGATCATCTGAAGAATTAATAGGTAATTTAAATGATGACGACATGAATCTCGCGGCATTATCGATGTTGTTACTATTTCAATTAGTAATGTCACATGTAACTGTGTGCTTGTCTATACTATGCTGTACATATCAATTGGCTTTGGTTGATAATGAAAGAAAAGATTTTTTCAAATCATTACCTAACACTAGGAATTTTTCCTGTATCATGAATGCGCGTGCAAACATTTAAATTCACATACACATACTACCAGACCTGGAACAACTGTTTGTAGGCCATACAATTATTTCTTCCGTGCAGTAATCGGTTCTGCGGGACGCAGCGCAGCAGTCGACCGGTCAGCCACTGCACCAACCATAACCAAAAGTACAAAAAACATAACGGTTGTTATGATTTTTGTACTTTTACGTATCTGGTTTGCCTAGGTCGCCGGACTGTACGAATTTCTGTGACCCCGTAACGTAAAGGGCTATTGAAGAACATCGTGAATTTTAGTCAGTACCAGTCTGACAGTCCTTCCTGCTCTACCCTGGGTGGGAGGACTCATTTGATTTTAACACGTAAAAAAAAAGTTTGCCTAAACAAATGGTCGTATTTTGATGCAGTTTGTTTATGTCTGGAAGATGATGTGATCGAGAATTTCATCTGTTCTGGCATTTGATAATCAGCAACTCATGTGTTAGGGGTTACAATTTATTTAAAAAAATATTGTGAATATGTTAAAAAGATTCACCTATCTTCATAACCTTCTTTCTTTTCAGCGGACACATGGTGATGGGAGACTCGTTCAATTCCTCGCTGTTCAAGCAGACATTCCAGAGAGTTTTCGCTAAAGACCAGCGGGGTGACTACAAGATGGCGTTCAACGGCACATTGGAGGTCAAATGTAGTAGAGAACTTAAAAGTAAGTTGACATTTGGAATATTATTTAAAAAAAAACCATTTGAAATTTTTAGGGAAGTATTTGTCCAGCAGTGGGATATCAAAGGCTATTAAAAAAATGATTGGGGTGCATCCGTTTTAACTATTTGCACACTTTACACCAGTGAATATGTCATCCATAGTTATTTGTTAAAAAACGGAATAGAATATATTCTATTCTGCTTTATAATATTGCAATTAAAACACAACTGTTTTACATATTGCTTTTAATACCATGGTTCCAATAGCAGTCAATCAAAGTTGTTTCAATGAGAGAATTACTTTCAGTTTAAACTTATTTGATCCAATCAAATATAGTAATATAATAAATACTCATAAAACTTGTGTTCAACAGTATCGGGTGCGATCGGTTCGTGCGTGTCCCTTAACGTGAAGGGACCCTGTGTGTCGGACCAGGAGGTCGGCATGGGCAACACGTGCCAGTGGAAGATGTGCACCTTCACTCCCAGCACTACCATGGCGATATTCTTTGAGGTAAGTATTCAAAAATATTAGGGAGCTTGCTAACGACGCGATGCGACGCAATTAGACCGATTTCAAGTGAAAATCATCCTTACCACTACGACAAGCCATTCGAATTGCATCATTATATCATAGTAGCAAGGACGATTGTCGTTTTTAGTTAGTAGAAATTGCTAATCGCAATAATCGCGTTATGAGCAACATAGCAATTTCTACTAACTAAAAATGAAAATTTTAATGAAAAAAAAAAGCTCACTTAGTCTAAATCAAAAATCATATAATTATGTTTGTCAGAAAATTAACACCTTTTTTTTTAAAACCAGGTGGTAAACCAGCACGCAGCAGTCCCTCAGGGCGGTCGCGGCTGCGTCCAGTTCATCACACAGTACCAGCACTCGAGCGGACAGCGTCGCGTGCGCGTCACTACTGTAGCGCGCAAGTGAGATAACAATACCGTTCTCTTTTTCGCGGTCGATATTGAACCAAAACATATACACCCTTATTAATAAACGTGAATTAAAGTTACGATTAGGATAATCTTCAGATTAACTATAAATTTTTTAAGGAATAACTTTAGCGTAACTTTAGTTCGCGTTTATTAATAAGGGTGGTAGAGATCTATGAAATTGTATTGGTATATGAATGACCAGATTCTTATCGTATCTACTGTTATACTATATACTTCGTGGAATGTACCTCCTGGCGATTTAATAGCTAACTCCGAAAGTATCTACGATACTTGTTTGAACTTCGAAAACCGACCGAAAACTGCTACGCATGAAAGTCGTTTTCGGTGTCAATCTTTCTTTTTCGTGTGAGGTTGTGCCTACTTCTGGTGTCAGGAGTTAATTAAGCCGCTTTTGGGAACCCCACAGGCTCCTGACATCATTCAGTATTATTTAAAATAGTTTTACATAGTAGTTTCTTGATACTGTCATGCAGCCACACGCTGATGTGATTATTTTGATAGTTGTGTAAATCATACGAAATAACAAATAACTGTGAATGGAATGTATATTATGTGTTCACCGGTTTTAAAACTGTACTTTCTCCCAGTTGGGGCGACGCTGCAGTGAGCCTGCACCACATATCGGCTGGCTTCGACCAGGAGGCGGCGGCGGTGGTGATGGCGCGGCTGGTGGTGTACCGCGCGGAGCTGGAGGATGGACCTGATGTGCTGCGCTGGCTCGACAGGATGCTCATCAGACTGGTACGTTTGACTACATCATGAACCTACCACCAAGTTCAATTAAGGTGTATACGCCGCGCCGGACTAGGAAAAATAATCAATTTTTGAATTCTGGGCATTTTTTCGGTTTTATTGCCAACTTTACCGGTATGATTTTTAACGTATATGTGATATGGCCTGTAGTATATTGAATGCTCTGCTCAGTGCTGAAGGCTGACAATACATTTATAATGCAGTAAAAAAAAAGTCACCGTAAAACAGAACTTGCGCCTGCGCTTACTACAGCTGATCTCGGAATATTGTTTCCAAACCTAAGAAACATGAACTTTTATTTTAAGCATTTTTTTTTCACCGCATTTTTATTGAAAGTATTTTTTTTTCTGCTCTTTTAACTTCTATTAACAAACCATTTTCCTTGTAGTGTCAGAAATTCGGCGAGTACGGCAAGGACGATCCGAACAGCTTCCGTCTGTCGGAGAACTTCAGCTTGTATCCGCAGTTCATGTACCACTTGCGTCGCTCGCAGTTCCTTCAGGTCTTCAACAACTCGCCTGATGAGACCACCTTCTATAGGTAAGGCCTTTTCCTATTCATCACGTTCCTGCCCTTATCCCATTCTATTTGGAGCAGCGCAATAGTATTTATGGTGGCGTTTGTTGGAATAAAAAAGCGGAATCCTAATTCTTCTTCCATTTTTCTCGTCTGACGTCACAGCAATGAATGTCTGTGATTAAAAATTTTAAGCGAAACTGAAGTTTGTCCATTTTACTGGTTCTTTGGCAGTCGCAAGCGATTCTGTTGAGTGTGAAGTCATTGGAACCGTCTCTCAGTAACTTTTTGCGTTAGCTTAGTTAAACGTCTGGACTGCGTATACAGAAGAACGCAAAAAAGCTTTGCGATTGGCGACACAAACATATTTCGAGTTCTGCTCGCAGTTGATTTTATTCTATTGAAATTTATGTGCCCAGTTGATGACAAACATATCTGGCATAATGGGTAACCCAACTCTTTGGAGAAAACAAGCGTGAAAGTATGTTATTAACCCCATTTCTCGTTCCCCACAGACACATGCTGATGCGTGAGGACCTGACACAGTCCCTCATCATGATCCAGCCGATCCTGTACTCCTACAGTTTCGGAGGGCCTCCAGAGCCTGTGTTGTTAGACACGTCTTCCATACAGCCAGACCGCATCTTACTCATGGACACTTTCTTCCAAATACTTATTTATCATGGAGAGGTAAGGAGTCTTATAAGAACTATAGACATCGAGTGTGGACTGAGTAATACCAACATAAAATTCACTACTCTCTAACTCTAAGGAGGAAGAGCGAAAGAGATCGTTCGGCCCAAACGTGTCTCTTTTCTGTAAGGTCTTTAGTGGCGAATAACGTGTAAATAGCGCACAGTTGCTTTGTCTCTCTCTCTCACACACTTTTATAATCATATTTACTTGACGCTCAGTCCATTCTACAGGTTTATGATAAGATACAGAAACAGTGTTAAAAAAAATGGTATGTCATAGAATAATCAGAATATTCTAAAATATTGTGATAAAGAAACAACTCATCATAGTTTGTGACATGATTAACTATTAATCGGTGGGCCATAATACACATCTCTTCAGATCTAGGGCACGCCGATCTCGTCATAATAATTTCTTCTACCATTTTGAGACTAAAAAGATATTGTCACGTACCCTAAAATTGCACTTTTCCTCTAGACAATAGCACAATGGCGTGAGCTCCGCTACCAAGAGATGCCGGAATACGAGAGCTTCGCCCAGCTGCTGCGTGCGCCCATCGACGACGCGCAGGAGATACTGCAGAGCAGGTTCCCCGTGCCGCGGTACATTGACACCGAGCACGGCGGCTCACAGGTAGGAAAGAGACAATATAGTTTACTTTTTTTTTTTTTTAGGGGGCAAAATCATCAAATGAGTCCTCCCGCCCTGGGCGGGGCGGAAGGGTCTGTCAGACTCTTACTGACTAAAATCCACCCGTGTTTCTTCGGATGCCCTTTACGTTCCGGGGCCGCGGTATCCTGGATTAAGAAAAAAGCCGCGACCCCAGCAGGCATTTGGCCCCGTAAGGGGTCCCGTCGGTGACGCGTGAAACACGACGCGCCACCGACCCGGGCTTGGTCCTTGGTCGGACGGCGAGCTTACCCATTACTCACCGTCCGCAAGCCCGCTCCGCCGCTGTGCCCTCTGCTGTTCAGAGGGACACGCGTTGGAGCATCCACCCGACAGGCTATTCGCATACGGGCAAAGAGACCCCTTAGGCACACAGTGCCTAAAAGAGTTTTTGCCCGCATCCCAGGGTGCACCGGCCCGAAAAACTGGTCTTCCCCCCGGACATATCCGAAGGGGAACTCCAGTCCACGGGCGCACGTGGAGGTTTCCTGTCTTAGCACTCCAATATAGTTTACTTAGCAACAATATATAAAGAATCCATGCAAAGTAAAAATCTGGCCGAAAAAAAAACATAGAGAGAAATAAAAGAAAATGGCAATAAACTTTGACATCCACAAAAGTACGTGGCACTATGTTCGTACATGCTAATCTGCGCGAAATACGAACCGATTTCAATGAAATTTTGTGAAAGGTAAGGGTAGTTCCAGTGGCGCTGTTAATATAAAATGACACTCGTGCGAAACCGCGTGGATCGCTAGTATAATATAAATAGTGAAATACAAATTATCGTGCGCGTCAAGACGGTTCATTTCAGCAGTTCACTCTCTCACCTGAGAACGTCACTTCTCTCACACTCACCACAGAACAAACTACTTCAGTAAAATTTTATGTGTGCAGAGTTCTGGCGTAGATACTAGACCTACGTTGTCGCACTTAACTACTAAATTAGGATAATGTCGAAGTCATAAATGAGAGTAAATAAAAACAAAAAATATATTTATGACTACTTATTTATTTCTAAAACTTATACTTTCAACGCTACGGCGTCTCAACACTATGTGGTCCGCTATTCTTAATATTATTCGCGAGTAACTTCTCCAGCATGTCCGTCACTTTCTGCTGGGACTTCAGAAAGTTCGTGAAGTGCGTGTCATCGTACCTCGTCCTCTGTTTCACCTTCACCAAGGGCACCTGTTGTCTAGCTGATATCTCATCGTTACTGCTGTCTGAAGGCGAATGGAAATCTTTCCAAGCATTTCGAGGCCAGTTGTCAATTCTTTCCAGTTTCTCGTGGAATTTCGTTGCTTCATATCGTGGTCGACGGTCGTAGTCAGAACTGCCGTATGATCCTGGATGTGGTCTCATCCCGTTTTTTTGGTACCTAGGTTCTTTAAAACCAGGTCGGTTATGCCCTCTAGGGCGTTTGAAATCCTCGGAGTTGCTCAAGTCTCTTGGTCGCCCTGAGTGCTCCAAGTGCGTCAATCTTCCCGGATAGTGTAATTCTGGAAATCTTGTCCTGACGGGGTGATTGTTCTCCATGTTATGAACCTTTTCATGGTACTCGTGGTTGTACCACGGCTTTTCTCTATCCAAATACCTACCCCTGAAATAACGGTCTCGGAATTCATGTTTCTCTGCGAGCTGAACGCGTTTCGGTAAATCGGACTTCAGTTTTCCTCTAAGATTTATGTTTTCGTTTGGGATTCTGTAATTATCGTTGATATGTTTAATGCTATTCCGTTCACGTTCTACTGTTAGCTTGTCAACCGTTCGCTTGGTAGTTACTACAATGTGTTGGTTCATAGCCCTCAATGGCTTCGATAGCTGTATGGGTAGCGGTGCTATCTCGTCCGAATTGGTTTGAATAGTGATGGCGCCGAATTGGGAATCCTTTGTGGGCTGCGAGTTTAGCGGTGGCATGAACCTCGGAGCTTTATTTTGTGGTTGTTCAACTCCAGAGCTCATCGGTAATGGGAGTATTCTTGGATCTGAGTTTACCTGAATCGGATTGAATATGGTTGGGTTCCTCATAAGGTACGGGTTTCTAGGAGCTGGTGTTTCTGGGTACGGTTGTACAGGCCATTGAGGGAGGTTCTTCGTGCCATTCATTACAGCGGTAGTATTTTGAGGCGCTTGATTGGTTAGTTTCACGTTATCCTTCATGGCTTTTAACTCTTTAAATATTTCCATTAGGTCATGCATGACATGATTTGTTTGAGCAAATTCTTTCTGGAGTGATGTCGAAGGTTTTTCTGAAAATTTTAAATTGTTTTTGATCAAATAGAAACAAAAGTTTTTTTATGAGTTTGCACAAAATATTGTCTTAGTGCTTTATACTAACATAGCCCTAACTTGAAGTGGCTGCACTTGTGAGCCAAGAAAAATACAGCTGCTTAAAAAAATTAGTTCTACAAAATAGTGATTGCTTCTTACCTGTTGTAGATACTTTTGTTGAGGTAGACGTAGAATATACGGTAGTAGGAACTGTAACAGTCGAAGTCGTTCCCTCTGTAGTATTGGGTACCTCTCCTCCTATATCTTTCAACACTATTTGCTTCACTTTTTCAGCGATCTCTTTAATAAAATTAGATTGTATAGCTTGAACATCAGACATGTTCACCGAATTAACATTTTGAGTTGCTTTCGAATTATTTACTTTATCCAATGTAAGCTGTTCGTTGTCTCGATCAAAATTGTTTATAATTTCTTGAATAGCTTTTATTTTTTTTGCATCGTCAGTCGGATTTGTGGTTTGAAAAACCAGAGCTTTCTTAAATTGTTTAGCATTATAATCTTTAGGTTCAATCTCAGCTTTATCTGCGTCAAATGTATCGTATTTCATTTTAAATAACTGATTACGAGCAAATTTTTCTAATGTTACTGGCTGCTGGCTAGTTTTAGTTTTTTTAGCAGTAAACAGCTGTACATTCCCACTTTCTTGTACTTTGTTAAAGTCTGTAGGCACTCCTTTTATTTGACTGTTACTAGTTTCCCGATTTTTATTTTGTTTCGAGTATTTTATTGAAGGTAGCATAGCTTGAAACCGCGACCCCTTTTCTTCTACAGCAGCATTTTTGTGTAAATTTGCTTTCTTAACGTCTTCTATTTGATTATCTTCATGGTATGTTTTAGTTCGCTCCGGTACTGTAATTTTTGATGGTGTAGTTTTAAATAGATCGAACATGACAAATTTTTGCTCATGAATTGTCTCTTTGTTATCAACTGGTGAAGCTTTTGATTCTTTGTTTATATTTTCGTCTGTTAGAGGTACTGGTTTCCATGTTTCAGCTATTATTGATGCACTTTTAGAATGATCGTTATTAAAGTTATTTTTATTCATATTTTGAAAAAGTTTAAATAGATTGAAAGAATCACTTGTTTCTTGAAAATGTTTATTTTTATTTGTAATTTTGATAGTTTCTGTGCTAGATTCGGTTTCAGAAATAATGACTCCATTATTGAAAAGGTCATTTCTCATTTGAAGTAGTTTTTCCAGTATTCCTGTTGTTTTGTTTCTCTTAACTGGCATTGGTTCTCTAACCTTCGGTTCGTTTTTCTGACTTTGACTGTATGTTGCCACACTTATTCTGTGTAACTGGTTTTCTGTTACGTTGTTTATTTTATTGACCTCTTTTTGAACATTCAGACGATTCCGTTCTTCTTCGACTGAAGCTTTACTTGACATCTCCCAATATTTTATTGGAAAATAATTCGGAAATACTTTTTTCGTGGCGACCGTTTGTGTTGTAGTTGGAATAGTTTGACTTGCTAAGTATTCTGCCAAAATTCTGTTGATATATTCCATTTCTCTTGAATGAACATATCCAGTATTGTAAGTTTCTGTCTCAGTAATGTTCTTTGCTTTGTGAGTTTGTGTTGTTGTAGTAATGGGCTCCTCTGGTGTTGTTGGTACAACGGTCGTAGTATAGCGAGAGAGCTTGGTCCAAAAGTTCATCACGCTTTCCACATTCGGTTGGTTCTGAATATTATATTCTATTTTAATTATACCCTTATTGCTTAAATTTTTTGTTGAGTTTCCTGAATCAGATGTTTCTTGGCCAGACACGGGGAATTGAACAAAGTTTTGTTTTGCTATATTAGTTAGTTTATTTTGTACGACTGTTCTGTCTTCAAAATTTGCAGCCAGTAGCACTCCTATTTTTGGAAATATACCAACAGTGACATCATTTTGATTACCTGAAAATATTTGATTACATTGACCAATTTTTACTAGACCTCTTTTTCTATTCTATTTATTCATGTTACGATTATTTTAATGTCTTAGGAACTCACGTTCATCGACGGTGGATGTTCTCAAAGCTTCTCTTTGTACTTCAGTTGTTATATGAGGTACCAAACATTCCTGACGCAGTTGTCTAAAGAGGAATTTAGATTTATCATAATTTCAACGATATTCGTTGGTGGGTGACAAAATATAGACAAATCAAACGAACTTTTTTTAGACAAAACACAATGTTGTAAGAGCTAGCCAGGTGCAGGCTGCAGTATGCCTGATTGCACATTGTAATGCATACTTGATAAAGTAACAATAACACTTACTGATTGTTCATATCATCGATGTTTACATTGTAGCGGCCCAGCTTCTCCAATATATTAGGATCCAGGTCCTCCTTTTGTAGTCCACTCCACAACAACATGCATATTACATCTGAAAACTATCACATTTTAATGGCACAAGTTTTCGCAAACCACCGTCGGAAATGTTACAAGCGACCGTGTCACGCGTTTTATGGGTTAGTAATATAAACCTAGTGTTTAATTGAGTGTTATTGGAACCTTTTATCTGGACTAAACGCTGTGGGCCCTGACCGTGGGCGCGTACGATTATTTCACGTGTGAACGTACATGATATTGCAACTGCAGTCAATATAGTTCGGCACCACATATCGTTATCGCTGTGAATACTTGAACGTTTTCATTGTTTTTGCCAACGAATCCGTAGCATTGTGGCAAAGAATAGGCGACTGGTGGTCGCCGGCGCCGCTATCGGAACTTGTTTTGCAGGTGGTGACGCCGCGTTAGTTCATTCTCAAAATAAGAAACTTGCATTTTTTTGCTACAAATATTTGAAGTGAAAGTGTTATGAAAACGGAATAGGGTTACAGTAATTGCGATAGTGTTATTTGCCGTTACAAAATGTGCTTTTTAAAACTGCATTGTATAATTTAAAAACTTCAAGTAGTAGGCTCAGAAAATTGTATAGTTTATATGTTGGTTAGGTAGATTTTCAGAGTAATGCTATTTAAAAATAGCTGTTAAAAAATTTACTGCATAATTTTTTTAACAACAACCCAAATTGTAAACTCCAGAACTTTTAGATTAAGTGCAGTAAAGTGTGCCTATACGCTGGAAATTAATCTATCTCGGTTGAATCTTTGTCTGTAACCAATCAACGACCGAAATTGCGTATTAGAGTCTTCATTATGTCCAATCAGAAGCACCCGCAACAAAAGAACGGTATTTGAATTGAATATTGATTTCGGGCGTTAGAAGACATTTCTCCAAGCACTTGGGCACTCAATGTTACTACTGGCTGATGAGACATTATTAAGAACTTGTGTTTATCTGTTCCAGGCCCGGTTCCTCCTGTCGAAGGTCAATCCCTCGCAGACACACAACAACATGTATGCGTACGGAGGGGTGAGTTTTCAACAACACGACGCTTTTGTAAAAGATGTTACTGCCACATTAATCTGTATAGTTGGCTTGTGAAAACTTTGACCATACTTGCGAACCTCGACAAATGGTGATGGCGGAAATCAATGAATAAAAAATTGAATTTACACTTTAATTTCAATACTAAACTTTTCTTCATAAATTACTTTCTACCATTCGAAATTAGTTTCTTTAAATGTCTGTCAATCTTGACAATGTTTCGACTGTGACTACGAACAGTATCGAAACTGCAAATCATGTGGTTTACAGGAGAGCAATTTAAAGTTTTATTTCGACCTTGAGAATGTAGTTGCAGTTTCGATTTTGTTCGATGCAAAACGATATTTTTTTTAGTATCTGTTTTTATCTGATAGTATATTATATGGACTTGAAATAAAACAAAAATTTTGTTATAGCAGTTTCGATAGTGTTCGTAGCCACAGTCGGTTTGTTTGTAACCAGTCTACGAGTGAATTTGTCAATTCGAATTTTAAAGCCGTCACAGAAATCTTATCAGAATTTGGATTCAGGTTTGAGGTATATTATTTTCGGTTGTTAGTTTGCGAAATTGGGATAATCACGAGTTTAAAAAAAAAAGTAAGTGGTTATTTGTTGTTGGCAAAATCCAAAAGTGGTCAAAGTTTTCGTAAGTCGATTGTAAGTTAATTAAAATATTAATTTGTTGTTGTACTGTATTGTAAGTGCATGGCGTTCAGCCTTGTTCTATTTGCAAAAGTTTTGTAGTCGTTCAAAATTTGCATGGTGTGATGCCATCAGAGCATGGTTTGAATTTGATTTTGTTTTTTTTTGTTCCATCATTGTTATGGCGATATCCAGGCGATGCCGATTCCATCAGCGGTAGTGACTTTTATCTTTTTTTTATTGGTGTTGGCTTTTTAATTCTGCAGTTTTTAATTCATTAACAAAGTTTTGCGCCTTTTTGAGCATTTGTTTCTAATACACGCGATCACTGGAAATATTTTAAAGTAATAATATTGACTTTCGTCATCTTTTTGTTGGTTCTTCATTTTATTCTTCACATGTTTTGTAGTCAAAGTGAATTTATTTATTTTAAAATATTTATACTGGTGATCGTGAACATCTGCTTATGCGCTTCTTTTGCAGATTTAGCATTTAAGAGACTAATATAAACAAAAAAGAAAAAAATCCTATACGTACGTAAACGTATCAACCAATTTGAAATCTATTTTGAATGTTAGATTACACAGGTGTCTGAAAATGTTATCGTTTTGCCTTCAAGTTACACAACAACGATAAAAAAATTAGACATTTTAATACAAGCGGTGAAAGTCTGTTTTTGCATTCAAGGCGAAATTCCTACACGAGCCGTAGTGTTATGAAGCCGAGAATTGACGTGTATCAAAATGCCTTATTAGGTAGTACAATTTTACGTAGAGTAGGACAATTTCGAACTTTGACATGCAAAAACAGACTTTCACCGCTTGTATTAATTTTCGCATTTTTCCTTATCAAAAAGCAACTTCTATATTCTTCAATAGGTATTTAATTTTTAAATGCTAAAAAAAAAACTAACATAACGCTTAAAACGCTTTTATGTTGATTTTGTGTTCATTAATCTTAGTATAATAAGTGAAAGGTGAAAGGACGTTTTTTTTTACTTTTTCTCGACACAACAGAACAAATTGTTTTGTAAGAATATTTTTAATCAAAAGGATTTTGGAGAAAGAGTTATTCTTTCTCCAAAATTCCTTGCGTCGTGTATTGCACAATCGTTTAGCTATTTTGGACACAACCACAAAAGGATAGCCAGTCCTATTATTTTTAATCTACATTAACGACTTACCTAAAGTAATAGACGCCGTAAGCATTTTATTCGCTGACGACATATCAGTAGTATTTTCATATGAAACTAAACAAAATCTCCATAATAACATCAATAGAATATTATCAGAAATAACAGCTTGGCTCGAAGATCACAACCTAGAAATTAACTTTACAAAAACTAAACTCATGCAATTTAGACCTCATCAAAAACAAGCACTTGACATTAATTTCTCATTCAGTAATATACACTTGGAATGTGTTGATTCTTTTAAATTACTAGGACTAAATATAGATACCAATCTGAACTGGAAATCACATGTTCAAATAATAAGTGGAAAACTATCCAGATTTACATATGCGTTATACGAATTAAAAAAATCTACCGATCTTAAATCAGCTACCAATGCCTACTACGCTTACGCTCACTCTTGGCTTCGCTATGGTATTACACTATGGGGTAATAGTACCGACGCAGATATACTTTTTAAACTGCAAAAAAAATGCGTGAGAATCCTCGCAAATATAAGTGGCATAGAAAGTTGCAGACCACATTTCATTAATTACAAAATTCTAACTCTCACTTCTCTATATATTCTTGAAATCTGTCTATTCGTCAAAAAGCACCACTACCTTTTCTCCCTTTCTCAAGACCAACATACACAACCTCGTAATTTAAGGTACAAGAATAAACTGGCACTACCCACCTCTAGTTTAACCCTGTTTCATTCTGGGCCCCATGCCATGTGTATTAAAATATATAATAAATTACCTGAAAATATTAAAGAAAGCAATAGTTTTAACATATTTAAAAACAAACTTTCTCGATATTTAATAAAAAAATGCTACTACACACTACAAGAGTTTTTCGAAGACAAAATTAAATTAGTCAATAGTCACAACATAGTATTAGAGTAAGACTTGTTTTTGTATCCGTATCAATTTAGTATCTGTACTGTACTCCTATTTTATTTATCAATCTTATAAATAATGTATAGTTCCTATTCATATTCCTATTAATATTACCTATTGATTGTAATAATTAGGTACGAATGTTTATATTTATTGTTTAAATATTCAATATTTTGTAAGTTGTTATAACTTCTATATTCATTTTGAAATTGCTGTGCCCTTGCAGGGTTCATGTCAGGTTCTGGCAAAATTGTTCAACATCTTGTAACACCACATGAATGCAATAAACGTTTGAGTTTGAGTTTGAGTTTGAGTCCCATAAGGCTGCATCAAGTGATAGTTCTTTTTCAAAATGAGTTAACTAACAGCTACTGAAAAAACAAAGATAATTTGAATTATTGTTATTCAAATGTAAATGAAAGAAGTGTTTTCTGAATACAGCTCGAGGGTACAACTTCAATTCTTCTCTGATCCTGGTGGTGGAAATTTCCAAAATCATTCAAGTAACTCATACAACCTCTTTTAAAATATTGCAGGACGGTGGCGCCCCCGTGTTGACCGACGATGTGTCACTCCAAGTCTTTATGGAGCATCTGAAGAAGCTGGCCGTGTCCTCCACAGCTTAGGGAAACAATATGGAGTCTTACTACATTCAGAACTGATCGCTATTAGCTTTTTAATTATAAAAACTTGGAAAGATATAATCCTCAATGTTTGTGACTCTCTCGGGAGTTCATAAGTCTCGAAAACCTTCACAATTATGATCAGCGGCCATATTATGACGTCTTAAAACCAGGCTTGTTCCAGTGAGTGAAAGAAACAGAGCTATACAATTCGTCTAGCGCTACCTCGTTCACTCACTGGAACAAGCCTGGTTTTAAGACGTAATATGACATAATACGACCCCAGGCGATGAACTTGAAATGTTGCTGTATTTTTCGTGGTAGGATTGTTGGCATGTGCTAACTCCATCGAAGACTTTGTCTCTGACCTAGAATCGAGAGGAACTCCATCTCACATAAAAAAGACTATGTATTCAGCTACATTTCGCCAGTTATGTATTGTAGTTATTATACTTTTTTAACGGTTTTCCTAATAAAATGAAGTACCAATAGGTTTTTTGGCAGGACTCAATTATTTTCACCATCACAGTATTATATCACGGTGATCAACAATTTCGGACATTTTTGTCATGAGCTTGGGTTTATAATTATATTAAGTAGTACTGGGCTTGTGTATCTTATGATTTAGTATATAATATATAATCCTATTAATTTTATTTTTATAATATGTAGCAATACACAGGTGTAGTCCTAATAGTATCAGTTCTGAATTTATATCGCATGTGGCGTTCCAAATTGTTTTGGTATTAAGATAAAATAATTTTCTACAATACAATGTAAATTATATGAAATTAAAAATGTTTATGAAATAATTATGTATGATTGGTCCATGAAATATGTATGTGCATTACTCCGACTTATATATAGTTTTTATTCTTTTTTTTTATCGTGGTAAAATCATCAAATGAGTTCTCCCACCCAGGGCAGAGCGGGAGGGACTGTCAGACTCGTACTGACTAAAATCCACGGTGTCCTTCAATAGCCCTTTAAGTTCCGGGGTCACGGTAATTCGTACAGTCCCGCGACCATAGTTTTTATTCTAGTAAACTTTTATAACAGTCTCTGTTTGTTTTCGTTCTGAATTTTATCCAGAGGAAATAAAATCGGGTTTTATTTTATTGGGTTTTTAGGGCTAAAAGACAAGATTGAAGTTAGTTTTCACACGGCCAAAGTTGTTAAGGAGTAACTGAGTTAATTTAAGACGTTATTCATCCTTTCAAAATTAAAACACATTTTGTACAAAAAATATTTATTCCTAATTTCTAGACAACAACATGAACACTAAATACTTTTAAATTAAAACATAATTTACCTACATACACGTTATAAATAAATAAAACTTTTATACATACAGCTCTTTATCCGTAAAACACAGGAAGAATAGAAATATTATTTTATTTATTTAATAAACAGGCGACGAATTCGAATTCTAAACGAACTTACAAATATCATAATTTAACCCAATAAAATTAAAAAAAAAAATACATTATACATCACGCCATACTCTTTTTGGGTATCGACAGAGAAAGTAACCATCAAAGCTACGATTCCTAGATATTTGTGTTGCTATTTAAAAACAGTCTAAGTAGTAATTTCCAAAATGTTTCCTTCTACCAGACGTAAATGCTGTTATTTGAGAACATCTATTTATGTGCTGTGATCAAGTCTATTCGTATTTCATAAATGCGAGATGCTATAGTGCGAACAGTACTATCTACTTTTCTAGATAAACTGTTAATCACTATATTAAAATAACTCCCTTATTCATAAAATTGACAACCCTATGGATAAGATTCATCTATGTATCTGTTCTGTAGTAATCCTCAACATTTTAGACTACAACCTTATTTTTTTAATACTAGACTACTTCATAAATTGTTATGTAACGCTATTCTGAAGGATGTCATATACAGCGGGTCAGCTCAGAGGGTCTAAACCGGCTACTTAGCATTATTCCAATTCACTTCATTTCGTGACTGAATAGCCAATGACGTTGCTGGAAATGCACGAAGTGAATCATTGGAAATTTTGCTTAAAATGGTCATTTTAGACCCTCAGGTCCTTCTAAAACACTATTGACTAAGGGAGTCGTACAGGAACCGGGGACAAAAGTTCTTCAAAAACATTTTAAGGTCATGGTCATCAACTTTTTGATTTCATCTTTAATTCTAGAATACCTTTCCATAGCTTATATCTTTACATACATCCCTGTTTTATCACAATTCATTGTCAATACTAAACCAATCACTTTAAAGTAAATAAGAAAAAAGGAGCATCACATTAGCTTGACATGCTAAGAACAATGGGCCTACTTACTATGAAGTTATTGGCTCATATTCAACATCAGATTGGGGGTAAATGGACGTTCTACTTCTGAATTTTCTAGGTAGGGTACTCAGCCTATTAATTTAGCATGTCGAGGTAAATTATTTACTTTTATGCAATTCTACACACAAAATTGTGATGTTATAAATACATAAATATCACAAGGATTACCCGAAGTCAATCCACTATCTGAAAAAAATCCCCTAATTACTTTCTGCATAAAAGAATCTCATAAAAATTAAATCAAACGTAAAAATACTAAACTAATCACTCATATACACATAATAAGCATTGTTTACGATAACTTCTTATTAAAAAGCCCATACATGATGAGGGCTAGCAAAAACATCAGTATGTACTTAATGTATTCGGTTCAGGAGTGCGGAGGTCAGTTGAGGAATCGGATGGACATCTTCTGCTCCACATCTGTCCGCTCCAGCGCGTGGCAGAACTCCTCGAAGCAGATCATCTGATCGTTGTTGGTGTCAGCTTCCAGGATTGTGCGCTCTGCAATGCTCGTTAGCTGCTCTTCACTGTAAAACAGAAAAATTACAGGGAGTTCTAGCAATATTTTCCTGAGAGCATAGTTTTCATGTTTACAAGGTAAGCTTGAGTAAAAATCGTTAAAGAGGTTTGAAAGGACATAGATACGCAAGGCCTTTGTTGCAGCACTGGGCCATACAGATCCTGAAAATATTAAACGTTTATTAAATATTGCACGTTTATATATTATCTATAACAATATTATAAGAGTTTGTTTGTTGAACGCCCTAATGAGGAACTACTGGCCCGATTTGAACAATTCTTTCTTTCTTCAACTTTCTTTTCTTTTTAAAAATGTTGCCCTACACTAGGAATATCTCCTGGGTCGTGGGTGCTTTTACAAACATATAAATAAACTCACATACACAAACGCCCGGACCCGGAACAAATACTTGTAGATCATACAAATATTTGCTCCGTGCGGGAATAGAATCCGCGACACGCAGCGAAGCAGTCCAATCGCTCAGCCATTGCGCTAACCGTGCCGTCTAAGCCGAGCCAGCGGGGTGAAAAAGCTAGTCTGAATATAATGTGGCGACGAATGACGCAGCGTTAATTTGAACGTATCATGATCCGAGTTTGCATGGATGCTGATATTTTTGGAACATCTTAGAACTAATGCAAAATTATAGATTTCAGCAGTAGCAGTTTGTGCTATCCAGTAAATCTCAATATATTCTACTACTCTATATCCGATAAGTATGTGTCATCAGGTCACGGTCTAATAGTTAAGGTCACACGTGACATTAAACTAATGGTTTGTTATTCTAGATTATTGCAATTCAAAGTTTGACATTTATTGTCATTTTCATAAGGTTCAATTTGCAATATAACTTTTCTTTGAGGAATGCAAATGTGAAGTATATACATACATGAAGAAATAATAAAGAAGGTACTTGAGTTCTGTAATAAACAGTTTTGAAAGTGGTATACATAGACTGGAGTAAGCTTTACTTCTTATCATAATGTAAATTCAATTTAATCTGATATAAGAAGCTATAAAATATTGCTGTGGTACTAAATCTAGAGTACTTAATAAATAAACGTTATCATCGCTAAAGGATTATCTCCCAAACAATTGTTATTTAATACTTTTGTAAATGTTATGTCCTTTGTAAACCTGCCACCAAAATGATAGGAATTATTATTGGGAAACTGTAATGATAGCTGTATGTGTATAAATAATAACAGTAATAAATTATGTGTCGGTAAGGGCTCCTGTCCTTTAAATTTCTGTCTGTGGCTATTTGAGCTAATTCTTATTACTTAAGAGATATGTCTCACTCACAAGGTGGACAGACACACTGATGAAGACCACAGGATTGCACTGGATGCAAGCTACTTCCAAGTGGTCCTATTGGAAATCTGTGTGGGACGCCCATGTTTAGTATTGGATGATTGGATTTCTTACGGCTGATATGATGAAAGAATAGGTATACAGTCCCTATTAATATACTGTTTATCCATAACTTGGCCCTCCTCATTCCACCTCCATAGAGCTGTCAGTGATAGTGGCACAGAGCTAACTTTGGCTGCATGTTTTTGGGCTAAGAGGGCAGGGTAGGACAAGAGCTTGTGCATGGTTTGCAACCCAGCCCCACATATACACCAAAGTAAGTAAAAATAACATAAATTTCACCTGATATTAGCTCCAACCATCATGTGCAATATAGCCAGCAGCTCATCCCTTGAGATCTTGCCGTCATTGTCCAGGTCATACATTGAAAAGGCAACTGGAAATAGAAATCTTCAGTTATTGTACGGTTGTGGCAATGGTTTGGGTGAAAAAAAAAACTTATTTATCTAAACGAGGTTGTGTGTAGATGGTTATTTCTTAATTGAAAAAGAAGTCCTTTATTGAATCTAATTCTTCTTTTTTGATGTCAATGGGCTCAAACTCATACCCAACAGGTATGCAGTCGCTGAGGTGTTTGTGCTCCTAATACTAGATATCTACCACTACAGTATTTACTTACATCTCAATTTCTCATCTCTGCTATTAAGTTTGTTCTCCCTGTTCTTCCTGATGGGTCGGAAGTGTGCTAGCACCCTCATGAACTGCAGGAAGTTCACTCTATCATCATGACTCTCGGCGAAGAACGAGTGGACTATCCGCTCACTCAACGGGTTGATCGCTAGTTCAGGGATCCTTAGGAAGTCTTCCCTGGATAATGTGCCGCAGTCATTCTTGTCTAACGAAGTGAAGCGAGAGTACAGCCTCTCGATTTGATTTGGAGTGACTGTTGGGTAGAATAAAGAACTGAATCAATAATGCTATATTCAATGTTCAAAAGTGAATCTTCAATGGCCTAGTAGAAATAAATGATTTGATTTTGACTTCAAATGAAAACAAAGAAAAGTTTAAAATTACTGGAAAATTGTTTGATTTCAAAGTCATTGGCAGTATGACCATGCAAACTATAGATAAAGAACTTTAGTAATACTAAAGAGGCTTTTGTATTTCTTGATTGCTAGTAAATTAGTAAATTGAATGCATAAGAATAAAATTGCTAAGAACTAGAAAGTATTATTATGTGCTAGTTTTTATTTACATTAATATAAACATAAATCTTTATTTTTCTCCATATCAAGATATTACAGGCATTGGTTAACATGTAAACATATTTAAATATGTAAACATATTTGGAACAAAAATGTTTATGTACATATCTATGTACAAAAACGACAAAGAACTCCTGTACAATGTACAAGAGTTTCTTCATGAAACTCTTGTACATTGTGTGTATAGCAAGATCATAATGACTTTGTATACTGAGAATAATCGTAAAATGAACTTTGGAGTTGTGTTATTTGCTCATCTTTGACACAATTTTTTTTTGATATTTCGATTAGACCTTAATGTGTGTATTTCATAGCTCAGTTTTTTCTTTTTTTGGTTTAAAGTATGAAATTCATAATTGGGTACATTTTCTTAAGCAGTAACAATAGAAAGACTTACACCCAGTCTCCTCCTGTATTTGAGCGATTTCTTCTTCACGTAGCAACAAGGATGATTTGTTACCCATATTGAATACTCTTAACGCTCCACTACTACTTGAAAGACCTTTTACCTTATTAGCTACTGATAAGATTGATTCAATCCAGATTTTACGAATTATATGCACTAAGTCAAAGTCCACACCACGAACTATGACCGATAAGAATTTATTAAGTATTGGATTAGGATTATCGAAAACAATTACTAATAAAGATGTTTCGTCTTTACAGAAACGCAACTAGCGTTTCTGTAAAGTTGTTGTGAATACGAGAATGAAAAAATAAAGACTGAAGAGAAGAAAGAATTCAATTGGACAATTCTACACATTGACATTGACATTTAAGTTGTCAAATAGAACTTGACAACACATAGCTTGCCAGCAAGCAAAATTCACAGCTGTTTGTTTCTAGTTCAGAAACGGTCTTAGAATGTAATCGAAAGTGTTAGGAAAAGTGCTTAAGTTTACATAATGGTTTTATATTTTCAAAAATATAAAAAAAAAACAAAATAAAACTTAATGAATCAGCAGTTCGGTAGACCGGAAGTCATGATGATCTGCGTTAACGTTTAGTGACTGCGCTGGGTAACATGAAGGCCTTAGTTTCCAAGCGATAAGGTTGCATGGAAACTGAAATCCTGAAAATTTGTTACGTCAAAATTATGATAGTTATCGAAATACCTGAAAAGTTAATTTTATTTAGAAAAAACTGCATGAGTTGAGTTTTATTTTACATGACTGTCTAGATAGAGTTGAAAGAGATCGTGATTTCCACCCGCGAACACCCACTAGAGGAAATAAATATATTTCATAAGATGGCAGCTGCTCCTAAAATCACAGTAGATGCTGCTCCTTCGGACCAGAAACTATCAGATCCTAGTCAGTTATTGGATACAGTGCAAGAACTCAACGAAAATGTGCAAAGCGAGATTTTTGAGACACCATATGAGGACAATAATTTTGTGGAAATACCCCCGAGGATTTTTGGATTAAAAACAATCTTGGAGCCACTCACCATACCTTCGTTAAATAATGCCATTTACGAAATGGGCGTTGTCAATATGTGCTGGCCTGAGATCGAGGAGCCAGTATTCGAAACTCGGACATGTTTTCCTCAAACTTATTACACAAACAATACGAAAGAGCGGTTGCTTTTGACATACGCAGAAAATTTTCGACGACAGTATAATTTTCACTTTCGATTTCGGAAACCTATATTACTGCAAGTTGCAAACGAGTGTGGGTTGCAGGTAGGTACCTGCTTTGAGAAATAATGTTCGATGTCGGGCCATTACTTGTAAGAATACACGCACTGTTTTATTTTGAATTTCAGAAAATGGTGTGTACTTCAATAAGACCAACAAAACTTTGCTTTGCAACCACCACCACCTGGCAGGGGATCGCGAATTTAGTGTCGGATTACTTTGATTACGAGCCTTTAACCAAGCCCATGTTACACGTGAGTAATAGATTAAGTATAATTTATATTATAAAAAAAAAACAATTAAATCAACCTGTTTCATAATAATCTTTAATCAAAATTTGAGTGCGTCTATTCACCGATAGATGGCGTTACTTGTATGAATGTGCCAAGTCTACTCTTGTTCTGTGTTCCATTTCATGCCATTGTGCTACACTAGGATATTAGTACCAACTCAAGTTGCATAGGTGTCGCTGGACGTAACAAATTACAAAAACATTGACCGAAATACCTACATGGATCCTTTCTACAAATAAGATTAACAGATTGGTAATTGGGTGCAGTTCTTGAAATGAGTGACACTAGACCTAATTTGCAATAATTTTAACCCCGACAACTGCATGAGGTCCAAACTGGCTTGTTTATGAGATATCTAACTTTAAATTTACTTTTACAACACAATGAATTCAATGACTTCATAAGATTTTCAATCAATTATTTAACTACCCTTCTTCACTTGACCATTGCAAAACTAATCATGACAGTTTACTGTGTTGACTGCAACAGGTTGGTGGCTTTTATTTTTTTCCAAGGCGCTAAGTGTGCACGCCTTTATCAGAAATAAAACTTCTTATAAACTTGAGTTCTTAAGGAGTCGTTTACAGGTAATATCTCGGGCATAGGCATATTCCTTTGATGATTTTACCACGATAAACATAGATATATTAGTCGTGTCCTTGTCTATTTTCGAGCTTAGTTCGCTCGCTCGCTCTTGCTTTCTACATTAATGTTCGTTAATAAAAGAATATATATTTTTTGCTTGCGTTGGCAACTAATAAGTAACTCCGTCTATAGATGTATCCATAGAACAATAATGGATCAAGGGAGTATTGCGGATTAAATGTAGAAAATTTAATTAGGTACATTGCTTGTTCTTGACGACGTCGTAAACTATTTGACAACCCCCAAGAAATTCCTTACTCCTTCCGGTCAAATGCTGGGTAACCCCGTGTGAGCGAAGGAAATAAAACAGTTTCAATGTAAGGTTCAATCAAGTTTAATCATTCAACATTTTCGAGATCACAAGTCGTGATAAGAGAATTTATAATCCAATCTTTTAATTTTGTACAAAATATCATCTTTCGAATAATTTTCCAGTGGAGCTAATACTATTAATATTAACATGAAATGCAAATCAATAATTCTATCTTCGTGGGAAGGAGACAAAATTTTTGAACTTTTTTCCTAATAGATTGATCGCGGCTGGGTGTGGCCGCGACCTTACACCATTGGACAATCTCTTACATTTATAACATTAAGATAATACACTCTATTAATTAGGAATGTACTTACAATAATAATAATCTCTCAATAATTTATAATTTTGATCACAGTGTCCTTAACTGTTAACGTTAACGTATAATACAATTCCGAGTCGACACGTCGACGTTGTCTACCATACATAATATATAAAATACTGAGCAATAGAAAACAATTACACAACGAGTGCCTAGCTAACGCAATAGAGTCATCTATATCTTAACAATATTACCTTGTTCTTACGATTGGCACAACAATACATTCGCATCCTTTCAATATTTGGTATCGGCCGGGAGGTGTCGCCACGCGCCGCGGCTGAGCCACGCCACACACACGCCACACACTCTACTACTCAGTGAACGGTTGAAAGGACGCCGTGCGTGACTTAGTATTAGTTTGACTTGAGGTAGAACATAGGGATTCAACTATAAACTATAGTAAGGGTACAACTAGGAATGTAATCGTCAAATGGCAACATACAGCGGTACTATCTAAACTAATCATATAACAAGTTTTGTGTGCATCGGTAAGTGAAAACGCAGATATAATAACATTTAATTTACAACACAGGTATAACTATCTACCCATCAAGTTTCACATAGACTCGGAAACAGACGACCGGCCCGAGCGAGCTGACAGCTGCCCAGAGCAGGGTGCGCGGGCCCCTGTCGGCTCGCGCGGCTTGGCCTAAAGTCTTACGAACTAAAGAATAATGCATAGCTTTTCTTTTAGAACAAAGAAATTACGCAAATTTGGCTACACATATCACAAGTGAACGCTTACTGGCGACAACGTAACTATGTACATAATTGAAATATTCCCTGTAGCGAGCGGCAGTCCTTGCGGGGCGTCTACTTGCGGCGGGCGGCGTGGTCGGCGGGGTGCGCAGGGTGCGCGGGCGCGGGCGCGCGGCGTGCACGTAGGTTGTGCAGCAGCGCGCGCAGCTGGTGCACGTGCATGCGGGTCACGCTGGGGTCGCCACTGGCCTCCAACCACGCCAGGAACTTGTCGCCGTGCTCCAGCGCGTCTGCTGCGCCCGACTCCCACTCACCACTCGCTGGCGACGCTGAACGCGTGTCTGCATTTGCTGACTGGTTGCTGTTGTTGAACAGCAGGTTATCGAGCACGTGTCGCGCCTTTGTCTGGCTTCGGCTTGATTCGTGGACCCTCTCGGGTGTCGGCTCCTTGTTCTCAGTCCCGATCTCTGGGCTAGCGGCCGGCTCGGCCACTCGCGGCTCCGCGCTGGGAGTGCGGCGCGGTTCAGGCTCGTTCTGAGTGTGTGTATGCCCTGTACTAGTCATAATTCCTCGCTCTTCCTCAACCTTCCCTTTCGTTAGATGTGAGTACAGAATGTTTTCAGCTGACTTATCCTTTGGCACTTGAGAGGCGGATTTATGTTTGTCTTCGGGAAGAGGCATAGCTCCACCGAATTGTTTGTAATATTGCCAAAGCCAAGAGTTCCTGTTGTAATCGAGATGTGAATTGAGCGGTGCAGCGCCGGCAAGTGGTTTAGGCGGGATGGTTGGTTCACTTGGTTTCCCAAGCTGTAGGGGGTGCGCCGCTGTCGTCTGCGCCGACAAGTCGAGCATTGCCTGCTGTGTCTTCAGCCAGTACCATAGGGTGTCATCCACTGGTTGATTGGCCGCAGAAGAGTGCGTGCTGTGATGATTAGATTTTGACAAGCTCGTACGGTACGGATCTGAGTGGTGATGAGTCTTGCTACGGTGATGATGCTTGCCATCGTGCAAGTTAAGCAAGCCGTTGTGGGCAGGCTTTGGAGATCGGACAGAGCGCAGTGCGCGACTAGCAGGTTGAGCTGATAATGCTGATAGTCCAGGGTTCAGTTGAGCGAGTAAAGTTAGATTGGTGGCAATCTCATTAAAGCTGAGCCCAAGATGAGAGTGTGTGAGGCCAGGCAGGTGTGGAAGGCCTGACAGGGGGCTGATAGCACTCATAGAAACGCTGGCGCCGGGGTCTGGTCTGCGCTCGCGGGGAATGTGGGATGTGGGGGAGGGTACAGCTCGCTTGGTGGTGAGTTCGACTGGTGCGTCGATAGGGGGCGTGGGCTGCTGCACGATGGAGGCTGTACTGACGGCTGCAGAGAGATCCAAGCCAGTGGCTACAGGAGACGGAGGCGCGGCAGGCGACTCGGTGCGTGCGCGCTTGTCGGGCGGCTCGCCATCGTTGCTCTTATCCGTATCAGGCGAGGAGAGGCGCGAGGTCATGTAGCGCAGCTTGTCCTCGTTCTTGCACCAGCCGCGCAGCGTGGACTCAGGCACGCCGATGTCCCGCGCCACCGAGGCCTTGGACTCGCCGTCGTTGACGCGTTGGATGGCCTCGATCTTGTCGCTGGGCGTCAGTGCACGCATCGGACGTTTGCCCTTGGTCGCCATTGTGGCGTCGCGTCTGCTGTAACAAAAACATATACGTTGTAGATTACTTTTATTATTCTCTAGCGGCTGGTAATTCCTAAAGTGGTCGGTTATTCCATTGGTTACACTAAGTGGAATATGTATTAAATAATATCTATTTCATTATTATTCAACCCAGGTGCTCTTTAAAAATTCGGTGAATTAATGACTCCGTGTGTGGATTTCCCTACAATTTCAATTCAATTATAATAGACGTATGAGTTTAATTGGAAATATATATGTATTGTTTACGCATTGAAGTGCAACGCGCTGTGGTTTTATTGACATAATATTACATCATCACCATGTCCAGAAAACACAGAAACACTTGCTATGAATTTAATTTCAACATTTGATGACAGTTCATAAAATGATATTTGAAGGTAGAAATAAAAACAAATAACGATTTCAACTGAATTGGTTTTAGTATTTTGGTGATTTACGTACGAACTTTCCAACATGTTGCAGTGATAATCTGATAAGTCATTGAAACCACAAAACGCCTTTGATTCAAATAACGACATGGTTTCATAAAAACAAATAGATTGACAACTGGCGCACTTGAACCGAGTGTCTAAACAATGAATATCAATGTTGCACATTAAACAACAGTGTTACCACTTAATGTTGTTACAATAAAATTAAAAATATAACTGGCCACAAACATGTTTACAACTGTTACCATAAACAAAACCGTTTACGCGGAAAGCTATAAAGTTACGAAAAGATAAACAAAAAGAAGACATAAAATTATGACCTACGACAACAGTAGGCGGCAAAAGTTGTCGGGTCGTTGACACGGTGACCTTGCGAGCGGTTAGCGCGCCTCCGCCGGCTGCCGAGAGATGGCGCTGGGCGACCGAACTTTTACTTAGCCTGTTTATTTGTATTGAAATGGAAAAGTTGATTGCAAAGTTTATGTCATTCTAACATTTGGTCACTGGAAAGTAGTGTAATTAATTGTCAGTCCAAAAAGGCTACTGACCTAATGTAATTAGAAAGAAATTGATGTAGGTAACAGATTTGTGTTTGTAAAATTTTAAAAGTTAAACTTTGTTTTTTTGGTCTGCATTTCTTTGCTAGAAAGTAGCTAAAGGATTTTCCAAAAGGGGTTATTTATAGAGGAGATAGTTTATGTGGGTGTTAATTTAATTATGTAACAAACAATTGTTGTTTTGTAAATTGAGTTATACACTAAACGAACTCTTCCGAACTTTTAACATTAGTCAGAAAAACAAAAAAGAATTCAGTCAGATTTTCGAAAAAGAAAATGGTTTTTATTTAATATTTTGCCCAAGGTTTTAAGAGTTGTATAACAATAGAGGTACAGTAGGTACCTATATTGTTTTTTTTTACTGAAAACATCTTATAACATTATGTCTTATCGATTGTTTCTATATTCGAATTTCGGATAAGTTAGGACAACTTAGGGAAATACACGTCTCAACAATTTTTTATATTCTAACTTTTACAATTTCTAGCAGTTAACTATTCGGCGAAATCTGAGTTTTTAATAAAACTAAACTGTTTTTGTAAAAGCTTTCAAATAAATTTAAATTTAAATCTGACCACCTCCGATATTTACACCATTATCTGCTGTGCACAGAATTTAACAAAGTAACTAAAAAATTAAATAACGATAATTTCAGTGAATTTTGGAACTCACTCCTTCGTCACAATTTATTGTTTGAGTTTTTCATGCGACTGGGAAATATTTACATAGCTACGTTAGCTACGAGCTACGACGGGCTACGAAATGCTACAACTTTTTACAAATTAGCTGTTTGATCCGAAACTACACTACTCGTCGTTTTGATTATTAGTATGAATTTTGGTACGTGTTTTACTCCAAAATAAATTTACCTGAGATCAATATTGATCCTATCACAGACTTTGCTTGAAATTGAACGATATGACCACTTTTCACACACAAAGAACAAAATGTCCTGCACTCACTTGATACGGTAGAACCTAGCAACACAGTGATAAGAGGAGAAATACAAAGTTTGCGACTTACTTGCGAGCCGGCGGCGGCACGTGTGCTGTGTTTACAATTTTTGACAAGCCAGCCGTTTTTGCGATATTATAAACGGCCCGTGAATGGAGGACTCCAACCAATAAAAATATAGCTCGGGTGCGCAGTGCGCGGCACGTGTACACACTAGTTCCAGTTTCACAGATCAGTTGATCACAAGTCACTGAGCGAAGCGCGGAGTAAGGGGAGCGCGGTCGCGGAGACGTGTGTCGCGTCGCGCGCGGAGCGACTGTGTGGCCGCCGGTGATAAGGCCGCCCGGTCCGCGGCTCGCGTCCGCGGCCGGCCGCTCCTCTCCTTTGTGTCCGTCCGTCACCCCCCCGGCGCCGCCGCCCCCCGCGATCTTGCCACCTCCTCGCCTATTCCTCCGACATTCGAGCTGCGCTCGCCAGCCCACCTATCTCCCGCAATATATTAACTCTATTAATTATTAATTTTAACGCATCAACTTTGCCAGCGAAAAAATCGCCGCCGCCAAATTGGAACTTTTTCCGAAGACAAGTTGCGGTCGCAGGACGAAAGTTTTCTGACAATCGTGGTGTTCGCAACTTTTCTAAGTGGCGAACTTTGTCTCGTAATAACGTCTCGCGCCCGTCTACAAAGTAATAGTTGGCAACTAATTACTCCAGTTCCCGCGACGAGAGTCGCTTTCGATGTTTTTCAGTGGGTCGGCGAACAAACAAATGAAACAAAAACAACGTAGTTATAGAGATGATAAGCGATGGACTCGCCTCATTGATATGCTACGAAGTCTCGTAGCGCTCGCTACGTTACATGTTATGATTATGTTATACGTAGCAGTTAATTTTTATGCGTAGTACTTGTTCCTTCCGTAGCATGTAACTTGTCGGAGATTTATGTAATGTAATGTTATGTTTGTCGAAGGCTAGTGTTATCTTTAACTTGCCGGAAAGTTTTGAGACTTTAATGGGTTTTTGTAAAGTCGGTTCAAGGGCGGCTGGTGTCGCAATAAATTGTAGACTTGCATTTATGTTTTATTTTGAACAGTTTTATTTTGTTGACTTCGGAATATTGTCACCGAATGGCCAAAGTGTTTTATTTTCATGGTTTAGCACATATTGACGATAATTGACAGTATCATTCTTGCCTTGTGTGTTGTATCACACGCAGGTACTCGATAGTACTAATTCACGTAGTGAAAGTGTTCACATTACGTGTTTCAGAAGCGCTAAATGGCAAAGTTGACACAACCACTTATGTCACGCTCCATGCACATCGAATTCTATGTCATTTAAACCCATGTCTCTGTTACTAATGTCCTAATTAATTGTACTTATCTCCAAAAACATTAAAGTAATTGTACTGCCTGTCGCAGGACTTTTTAACCAGGTTCGTGACCCTGGAACGTACAGAACAATTGAAGGAACGCTGGGATTTTAGTCAGTACACAGTCTGACAGTCTTTTCTGCTGCACCAAGGGGGGAAAAACATTGCTGCATTGGCAAACTTTTTGATGTTTGATAGTCGAAATATCTATTTATCTATGGCCGAAAATGTATTAATTTATGGTTTTTGAAGATTGTAAACATTGTGGTATACTCATTCTTCAACGTTCATTCACAACAAATCTTTGTTTCCAGAATCATTTTGAAGTGTAATCCATCGTGCGTAAGTTGAGCTTTTGCCACCGATTCTGAAGTATTTTTACTACTACACGTGTAAGTGGAAGGTTATGGGTATACCTTTGCTCAGCAATGGGACAATATTTATTATAAAAACTAATACGTGAAAGTTATCAAGAAATTGGTATTAGACTTTCAACTGGTAGTTTGTTGATTGATGGATCGACTGCTGCCCTGCGTGTCGTGGTTTCGATTCGTACATGGAGCACATTTTTGTATGGTGTGCAAGTAGCTATTCCGGGTCTGGCTTTGATTGTGAGTTTAAACGTTTGTAAGCCTTTTTTTGGGACAAACCCACCACACTATTCCCAAACCACTGCAACTCTTGAAAGCCAGAATCAACAGTGGCAACCACCAGAAAAGCGCGGAGACAATGAAGCTCGAGGTATCCCGGAGAATGAATTTACCTGCAACGAAATTAATCAGAAAAGAATAGTGGATGAGTAGGAAAAACATGTTTTTTAATTTGTAAGTTTGTGTATCTACCCACGATATAGACGAAATTCCTATTAGGAGACAAACTTTTTGTTAAACATTCCTTGTTACTTTGACTTTCCTATACTTTAAATCCTAGTCATCTTCAGACACGAATCATAAAAGGCATCATGTCTCGTCCCTGCTCAATCAATCCAAGTCTAATAGACATTGCTGCTACGCTGGTCATATTACTGATAAAGCGGTCTTCCTGACCAAAGCTCCGTATATAAATATGTATGTATTACTATGTATGTATATTGTGCTGTACCGACAGACGGTTAAAAACGGTGTTCGAAGTAGTTTCACGGTCTGATGAGGCGTTGCAACGCTCACAACACATGTGATGTTAGATGCTAACTGTTTTTCGTTCGGGATCGTTCACAAGTTACATGTAGCCTGATATGGCTGAAAAGAAGGTCACTGCTGAGATGAAGAGTAAAAAACAAGTATGGAAGAAAAACATGCTACTAACTGAGATGATAAATGATGATGTTTGGTCGCAAGTGCATACATAAAAGAGGGCCTACACAAGTGGTAAATGATAAATGAAAACGTTTTGTAATCTTTTTTTAATTTCAACTCTTGTTTAGGCCTCTTGAGTGTTTTTTTTAAGTTATATGTATATATTGTATGGTATATTATATTTGGTATTTGCTGTATCGTGCTAGGAGTAAGAATGGTGGAATACGGAATCAAGAAGTGTGAAATTCCTTCGTTGAAAAGGAAAGAAACGAAGGATCCTCTGTTTAGTCGGATGATGCTGTGTAAAATTGGCTGGAAGGTCACTACAAACTGTTTTTCTTGGCTTTAAATACATGTATCAAAAAACTTTGTCATTAATAGCATAAGCTGATATTTTTAAAATAAAGAATCTAAAAAGAAGAAGAAATCATAATATAACGTAATGTAACAAAAAGATTTCAATTTATCAAAGTGATCTCAATTTTTTTTTGATGTTTGTATGTCTATTCGTCTTTGGCATTGGTGGTTTCTTTTTTTTTCTTTTAATATAGTAATTAGCTGTTATGGGATTTAAAACATGCTGGGAAAGTTCTAAATTCTAAGCACTCTCATGTCAAGCAGACTCATGTTTTAATTATTAATGTCTGAAATGTCTGAATTTAATTATCTATGTCTGAAATCGGAATACCAGCAATTATTTTAATTATGGTTACTGTCTCCCGTTCGCAACATGCACTTATGTATTTCATGCCTCTACAGCTACTTGCTACAGTCATGCACAATTTGGTAATGGTAATATACTAAACTCATGTCCAAAACTTATACTGTTGCCAAGTCTGGTTATTGTAAGTAAGAGAGAAGGGAGGATTGCGGAAGACCTCAGAGAAAAGCAGAAAGAAAAGCTGTATTTGTTCAAGATCGCGATGAGGCTTTTTCCCGGCAAGATTCAACGACTCAGGATTTTGTCGGTAAGATTGATGCAGTGATTACTTGTTGTGGGTTCGTTTCCCGCACGAAACAAAATTTTTAATGACCTACAGTTACCTTCCGGTTCCGGATCTAGCTGTTTGTGTTTGTGAGGTTTACCCATTGTACTGGAACTAATTTTGAGAGAGGGGCAACGATTAAAAACAAAGATGGTAACTTTCAATGTTTTTGTTTGCCTAAATGTTTTGAAAACATGTTGCAAGTTGCATCGACTTGTAAGTTCAGTTTTGCGACAAAAGGCACCGACCAGTACCTAGCTATAGCCTTTCTTTCTGAGAGCCTCCCCAGTCTACGAGAGATGCCAAACAGGGTAATCTCCTTTCTTCTTATATTTGCTTATAGATCGGATGCGGATACCGTCAGTGATTTTGTGTAGGCTTTTGCAAGTATTGTAGGCAGTTGAGGTATGAAGCTAACGTATGACCTGATCAGACAGTAAGCTTTCATAATATTAAGTTGTTAAACAAACATGATTAATAACACCATTACAACTTAAAACGGGATATATTATCATATCATAAATCAAAAGTTTGTACGTATGGATGGATGTTTGTTACTTGTTCACACAAAAACTACGGATTAAAAAAAAACATTGCCCCATACTAGGAATTTCTATAGTATCGTGGGTGCGTTTACAAAAATAGAAACAGACATACACAAACACCAGGAACAACTACTTGTAGGTCATACAAATATTTGTTCCGTGCGGGGATTGAACCCTCGACACGCTGCGCACCAGCCGACAACTCAGCCACTGCGCCTACCGTGCCGCCATTAGAGTGAATGGTACGGTTATAATCTGGATTAACACAGGAAAAAGTGTAAAATCAACATTGGGCTTTTATACTTGCCATAGTTATCTAACGGCATAAACTTGTTAATTTAAATTATTGTAAATATTTAATTTAAATATTTAATTTAAATATTTAATTTAAATTATTCTAAATATTGTTGATGAGAATCAAAGGTAGCTTACATACTGAGTTGTTTACCATCACAAGTCGAAGCGTCGAATTTGTATGCGACTGGTCTAGCACCTACCTATGTACTGTATGTATATATTTACCGCTTATAATACCTATAGCCGAGACGGTGGACGTGTCGTATTGCTTAGGCTCAAGACACACTGTCATCGCATGGCACAGCTGTCAAGCGGCAAGCTGTATTTTAAACTTTATCTTTATTACTAAAAGAATACTCAGTATGTATTTTTAATCGACGTAATCGTTTTTTTTACTCGTTTACGTTTATGTTTCCCGATTACTCGAAGACGCTTGGACAAATTAGGTACGTTCTTCTTTTGTTTGAAAAGACATACTTCTGAAATAGTCCCATGGGACTATTTCAGAAGTATGTTCTTTATAATAGAGGGAACTCTTCAGTAAATGACAGCAAATCAACCGCGAATAAAAAATATAACTAACTTCTGTGATAAATTCTATTGAATGGCATATCTTTAAGTTTAAGTGGGTATAGTAAAGGCCAGCCATATTAGCCTTAGAACCTTTGAGATAGATGTGCTCCGGAGTGGACATTGAGTTGTGACCTCTAGCAGCTGGATGACAGATGTCGAGAAACGAGTTGAATGACTTATCTGGTCTGCTGTAGCAATGGGGTGTCAAGATGTAAACAGCGGCAAGCCAAATCAAGCCCATATTTTTATCGTTGTGAAATCATCTAATTAGTCCTCCCACCCAGGGCAGAGCGGGAGGGATTGACAGACTCGTACTGACTAAAATCAACGGTGTCCTTCAATAGCCCTTCACGTTCCGGGGTCACGGTAAATCGTGAGTCCCCCGTCCCCGGCAGGCTTTGGCCCTCTAAAGGGCGGCCCCGTCATTATGCTGACACTCCTAGGGGCGCGCGTGGAACACAACGCGCCGTCGACCCGGGCATGGTCCATTGTCGGACAGCGAGTCGAAATCAAGCCCATACTGCAATCTCTCTGTCTCGAATCTTTAAATAATACTGAGTAGCAGGTTCAAAAGGCAAGTCAAGCTTTTAAGCTATATGATAACCGCCACTACCTATGCTTTAGGCTGATGAAGATGATACTTTAATAGCAGTTTAAGACAGTAAAGAAGTGATACTATGTATAACATTTATTTATTTATTTAATACATTTAGTACAGCTTAAAAAGCCATTAACACTTAATTAAATGATCCTTTAATTCTATCTCCTCACAGAATCGCAGACATTCTAACATTATCGCCTTCCATTCATCACCAAACAAGTCCAATCCAGGGTTGGTTGGACGAGCGCGTTGAGCATCGTTAGCATTCGCAGTATAGGGGAGGTGGATCAGGCTACAGTGAGACAAAATGGTAAATTAAATAGCTTGTGCTTCCTAGATCTATTGTAACTAATTGGAACATACAATTGACACAGCTCCGCATGTAAATCCGATGCATCGGTTTGACCAGGTTAACATGTGTCGCCATAACCTGCAGTCTGTAGTGCTGTACCATTTAGGTGTGCTTAGAGCCTTACCGCGTTTGTCAGTGCCGCCGGGTGTGTGTAGGTATGTTTTTGCTCCGAGGCCACACAAAGGCTCTCGGTTCTCGGCCTCGGCGACGGCGAGCCACGCCGAGCCGCGCCGCGATTTACGACGCGTCGCCCGCACTGTATTTCGGGCATTGGCGATGTATGAGATGTTGGAAGAGATGGAGGTGGTAGTTTAATGATTTAGGCTAATTAGTTGGTTCAAGAAGTTGAGTCGTTATTCATTTCTTTTTTTTTTTTTTTTTTTTTTTGATATGGCCTCTCGTAGCACAACAACTCTAGAAGGTTGATGCTACTTAACCGGACAATCCTGCGGTGGCCAAAAATTACTTTAAGGCCCCCAGCCAGGGCTTACAACTAAAGTTCAATTAAATGAACGTCACTAAGGGCACCCCCTGCGGGGTTCGGACCTAGGCTTAGTGCGTCATTGAGGGGGGGGCAGCAAGGGTCAGGCTGGGTCGTATTATTATTAGGGGAATTTAAAGCTACTTGCTCAGCTTCGCGAGCTGGCTTGTCGAGCAAGGGTCGGGCAGTAGTATTACTGGGAGTTCGCGGTGGGCCTCGTCGGCGGGGCCGGAAACGCGGTCGGTATCTGTATTTGTATTTTCTAATTGTGCTAGTTTCCCTACAGCTCTCTTGGAGGAGGGTTATGGGATCGTCTGGATCTATCAGGGTATGCCTAGGGCGACGGATTTTCGTTATTCATTTCATCAACTGCAACGTTTATATTGGTTTGTGATTTAATGTTATAAGTATTTAAAACATTACTCTCAACTTTTTTGGCGCCGACACTGTTTGGTTATAGATCAACCGAAGTTACAATCAAGCGTCGTAGCACTTTTGTAGCATGCGTAGGGTCGTCACTGTGGACGTTGTAATGTCTCACCCAAATTCCCATTCACTACTTTAATTTAAGACGGTATATGTTCTTAATTTTGTGGTTACTTAGAAACATAATGATCTATGTAATAGTTTAAATTGATGTAGCTTTCTTAAATACAATATTACCATCCGACGCAAAATTTTAATCTGTTGAATCAAAGCAATTCAAAATCTAAAAACAATAAAACAACAAAAACTTTGCCCAAACAAAAGCTCCAAAGTACCACATCGCCCCCCACTACGTTCACACATCAGATATGCACGTTCTCTAGTGATTTTGTTATCGGCGCGCACCCCCGGCGACATCCGACGCCGCGCCATTACCGCCCCCCCTCCCCCCTTCACACCCGCGCCTCGCGGGGCAAGGGGGGGCACGGTGTTGCCAACTAAATGCGAGATAATTGATGTTTAGCGGCCGTTCGGACGTCAATAGTGCCTTGATATGACTGGCTCGTGCTTTGGCTTTGCCTGCTTTAAAAGCGAAGATATATGGACCACTGTCCGTTGCAAGACGAATCTTATCCCACGGGTATGTTATACCTACTGGTAGAAAAAAAATCCTGTCTGACCCAGGACATGATTTACGTCTGTGCTTTTATCGAAGCTCTTTCAGCTCATAAAGTGAGATACACACATAGTTACTTTCCCATACATGAAAGTAAGTAGGTACATGAGTGTGGATTTGATTATGTAATACATAATAATATAGCGTAGCTTATTTTAAAACAAAAAGCATTTATACTAAACTCTTAGAATTTCTATATACTTCCGTCACTTTTATTTTGCAAAACCAACTTTTAAGTTTTCTTCATCACCTTAGCTTCATGCATCACATCTACGTAAAACGCCAAACCTTTTTTTTTCGTGGTAAAATCATCAAATGAGTCCTTCCACCCAGGGCAGGGCGGGAGGGACTGTCAGACTTGTACTGACTAAAATCCACGGTGTCCTTCACTAGCCCTTTACGTACCGGGGTCACGGTAATTCGTAAGTCCCGCGACTAAAACCCCAAAGCTTGAGATAATTCTTTGACACCATGAGAGACAGTGACACAACATCTTACTCTCTCTTTACTTCTCTCTATAGTTCTCATTCCAAATTTAAAAAAAAGTTACATTAATACTTCCATACCCTGTACACAATTCAAATAAAGAACAATAGCAAAACGCCTACAGTTATTTCATCCACATGTGGCAACTCCGTCGCACTCATTAGCCTGGTGAGATCGCCTGCAGCCGATGCCGCGGCTTGAATTTTTACTACCTATAAGTTTACGGTACCCAGTGGTAATAGTCTTCAAGCATCACGGCTTATTGGAGTTCTTAGCTGATTAGAAAGGTAAAACTCTTTTGAGAATACCTACTTTCGTTTTTCTTAATATTCGCCCTTTTTCGGAAGTGGCAGAAAATGAGACAGCCTCTTTTGTTGACTATTTGCCTCTTTCACCATTATATGAGTTGAATGGTAATCACAAAATTGAGTTTTTTTTTAACATGAAAACCCAATTATGGGCTTTGTCACAGACATACTCGTACTATAGACTAGCACCCAGTCACGTGTGAACTCCTCGGATTTGCTCGGATCCAGGGTTAATGTAGCCTCCCATTAGTGAAAAAAATTTCGAATTTTGTATAATATGTAACTTCTTATCATGTCGTTCGAATTGCAAACTTTGCAGGCTTATTGAGAATTGCAATGCCATGGGAAAAAGTTTTTGGACAAAACCACCAAACTATTCCCAAACCACTGCAACTCCTGAAAGCCTGAATCAACAGTGGCAATCGCCAAAAAAGCGCCAAGACAATGAATCTCGACGTGAATTTAACTGTCTTGGATCCTGCAACGAAATAAATCAGAAAATAATAGTGGAGGAGTAGGAAGAATATGTAGTTTCCACTTCCCTCCATATCAAGCAGGAGACAGAACGAAACAAGGCCAATAGGCACAAAAGGACATTTACAATTGGGATAAGCCCAGTTGCCTCATACCACGGATGAAAATGACTACGGGAAAAGGCTTGCGACTTGTGAAATAATCTGTGATCTTGATATAAGGTCACTCGTGGGTCTGTGGGTTTACAGACTCACGAGTCCGATACCCGTTTTTATTATTATAGCAACATAGCCGTTACTCATTTAAAAAACGTATAGTAATATTACACACAATTTTATCGCGAATACATCTGATACTTCGCGATTATTAGCTGATCCCGCGTGTTCGGTTACCACTACCTATAGCGATGATTGTGTCTGTCCAGTAACACGATAATATTGTAACGTTCGCAGACTTATTAGGCATCATAATTGATTTAATTAGTTGAATTTGAGCATGAAAACACACCAAAAGCAGAGATTACAAAAATTAGAGAAGAAAACAAAATTTCTTAATAATTTGCAAAAAAAAAAATGCGAAGTAGACTTCTCTGATCCACGAATTAGGTTCAGTTTTGCTTGAAAATAGATACTGATACTGCTAGCCTACATCATCCCACTGCTGGGCAAAGGCCTCTCCCCATGACCTCCAGTTATCATGATCCAGGGCCAAAGTGGACTACTAGTCATTGGTTTTATCAAGCTCGTCCCGCTTGAAAATAGTAGTACTTAAAAAAAAAAAACACTCTAAAATGAATTATGGTACACCATAGCCTATTGAAGTTACCTCCCCGGTATAAAAATAAACTTAACAAAGTTACGAGCACATCAAATATTTGCCGATGCCGCTTCTTGAATTACACAGGCACGTGTGTATGAAATTAATACGCATAAACAAAATTGAATAAAGAGTATATTATTTGACATCGTGTTCAATAAGAGTATTTTAAGTATATGTATTTATTATTAACTAGCTGTACCCTACCACGCTTCGCTGTGGCACAAGAAACTGTTTTTTCGCGGTCACGGATATGTGACTGATGCAAAAAATAGATAAAAACAATCCTTGATGCGGATTATATCATGCAAAAATTTCAGCTCAATCGGTGCAGAACTTTTTGAGTTTTTGAAGCGTACACAAACCAACATAACATTTTTATATATATAGAAGTCGTAGAATGATTTTAAATTGACAATAATTCACATTACACAATTCATCTGTTTTTTTATGGAAAATCGCGAAGCCTTTTCCTTGTTACCATATCACAAATATTAGAAGAATTGAATTTGTGTCCTGTTTATGATATACTGTCGAATTTTCGGAAATTCAAAACAAATATCTTGTGCCTAATTGACCGGTTTAGACCTCTGCCTTATACACACGGTTTTTATAAACATAAGTAGTTTATACGAGTATATAATACACACCGTTGCTTGCAACACAGCCTACGTGTTAGCAACTTGCATTACATATTCACAGTCGTGATCTGGTGAGCCGTGGATTGAGTATCACGGCGTAAGTACATTGCTTTCGATGACTTACTGCATATCGATAAGGTTGTTCATCATTATCGAGCCGAAAGTCGACAAGTTGTGGACATAGGCTTCACTAAATACATTGAACTAAACATACTAACGAAAGACGGTACAAGGTGAACCGAACCGTATTGAATATCACGTAATTTTGCATGGCATCTCCTTTTTTATTGACTAGTTTATGTCTGCGGCGTTGCCCGCGTGCAGTACGGTAATACTCGTAATATTCCAAGGGAAGTCAATCCAGGTATTAAACTATGCGTATCCGTTCAGTACATTTTATGTGAGAGTAATCAACATTCATCCAGTCTCACATAATTTCGCATTTATAATTGCATTCAGATAATTTCTTGTGATAGCGTCTAAACCTTAACATAAAAAACTTTATCTGTTTTCTGTGTTTTATGTTTTTTATCTATAGAGCGTAATATAGACCACAGAACATATAATATGTTCTGTGATATAGACACTCGTTACTTTATTTAAAGTTTTAATTTTTTTTTTAAACCGTAGGTAACTGTCCAGTTTGAAAATTTAAACAATGGTTCTCAGATAAAAGCTTTGGCTACAACCGTGATAGAAACTTCAGTACACCCCATTATTATTATTTAGTTGTGTATCAGATTAAATCAGCGATCAAATCCACAATCTACCATCAAACATTCCTCCATTGTTCTATCAAACTTGTCAATGTTGCAAGCTCAAATATTGCTGGGCCAAATACGATCAAACTATTATGATCGATAGCTTGGTTTATGTAGTCTATCCGGTTTATATTGTGACAGTTAGTGCAGTGCATGGTAGGGCCTATAAGCTTTAAATCCATGTCATGGACGCTGAGCAGTGGTCTTGTATGCCCGATACCGATAAGTTATGAGGAAAAGTTCACATAACCGCAGTAGTTAGGTGATATTGAACTTTAATGTTATCAATTCTGTGGTCATTATTGTTGTAAATTAATGTTTATTAAATATTGTCACAATTGTAATTAACATAATTTAAATATCGTCTACCATATCATGTTTATTTGCCACGTTTGGCAACGATTACCAGTGAATTGAAAGTAAGTTGAAAACTGCCTGCCTGTTATAAGGTTTGTTTAGATTTCAGGGGATCAGAGGCGTTTCAAAGCGTGTGTAGTATTAATGACGAACAGAATAGTAGTTCATATAGCTGAAAGTTTTGTTTACGTAGCTTTGTAGTCGTTGTGATGACTTGTAAATTGTTATTTAGCCTTATGGTAATAAAACTACAGTTTTTTTCGTTGCAATTTAAAGAGTAACCAATAAAGTTTACTTTCTTTGTTTATGTGGCACGTAGTACACGCAACAGGGCATCTAATAATGCCCCTTTCACTGTAGGTATCATTATATGAATTGCGATTAAATTATTCTTTTTCTATTAACTGTACTTAGTCTGTAGACTATTGTACTAGTAGTCTGTTGCCCAGTCGCAGGCGTGCCTTTACTTCGTAGATTGGGACATTTGTAGGCCGTTTCGGGCTGCGCCTACGCGGTTCGGTGCGTTAGCTAGTAATTACTAGTTGAATTTAAGACCTGTAAGACAATTAAGTGCTTGGATTTCAGAATGTTACGAGTAGATGCTTTAATTTAGCAAAGAATTTGTAAAAGACGGTACTTATTGAACTCGTATTTTATAGAATGTGTCTTTTAATAATTTATGATCTAAGTTAGATACGGCGACAAATTAAATCAACATAACCTAAATATTCTGAAGTCGGTAAAAAACTTCTATTTTTTTTAATGACGTAACGGTTATGACTTCTAGCCCGTAATTCCATAGGACTTAAGTAGCTTCCAATATTTTTTCCAGTTTTCAACTAGCCCCTAAAATCTTCACACAAACGCTACCTAAAACAAAACCTTTTATTTAAACACATAAACTAAAATGTTTTTATTTATTTATTTATTTATTTATTTATTTATACTTCATGTACAAATCAATGGTACATAGGCGGACTTAATGCCACAAGGCATTCTCTACCAGTCAACCTTTGGGTGTAGGACAACACTGTGGTAGGGTACAAAAAACAATAAAAACTATAAAAAAAAATAAAAAATAAAGAAGCTATACAAACCAAAAAAATAATAATTTATACTATTACATATATACCTACAAATAAAATAAACTAAACTATATTATAACAAATACATAGAAAGAAAAACATAATAATTGATGACATGACTCGACTTTTGTTAATTGAGAGCTAATTTATTCTGACATATAGAGCTTGAAAACTTTTCTCTTGAAAGTGAAATTGCTTTCAGCTTTCTTTATGCTAAAGGGTAGCGCGTTCCAGAGCTTAATAGTTGAGATAGTAAGTAGTATATTATTGGGCATTCTAGACCACTTTCGGCAAATCGCTCGGCGACGCCTCGCTGCCGACAGTGGTCTAGAACGCCCAATAATTGATAATCGACTCGCCTTTCCACTCGACCGATAAACTCGACCGAGACAGTACATTTTGCTGCGTACTTGATGAGCAACGATGATCATCCATCAACTCTCCGTTTACTTACTCTCTAGTGTATAACTGTATACAACCAATGATCATGCGAGTTTGCTATCGCTCTGAAGGGTGGTACAGAATGCTTAATAATGATCAATCCACTCGATCAATGACCAGTAACGCAAAAGAGGTTGTGGTAAGTTTATAAATGTTAACGTACTATATACATTCACTCATTTTCAATCGGTTCATTTCCAACAGTAATCATGAAATTTGTAAAACAACCGCAATCGCTGCATGTTGATACAGTCTGCGATGATATTTGTAAGACTAGTTTTCGTCATGGGGAATTATTACCTAACTCAGTACGATGTATCATTTGTGGTCCATCCAATTGTGGAAAAACCAATTTATTAATTGGTCTTCTTATACACGAAAATGGATTAAGATTTGAAAATGTTTATGTTTATTCAAAAACTCTGCACCAACCTAAGTACATTTTCTTAGAAAGAGTTTTGCAACGGGTTCCCGGTATTTCCCTCCAGAAATATCAGGGAAATGAGGAAGTACTAAGCGTTCAGGACGCAAAACCCAACTCCGTGATTATTTTTGATGATGTTGCTTGTGAAAATCAAAATAACATGCGTGATTATTTTGCGATGGGAAGACACAAATGCATAGATTGTTTTTATCTGAACCAAACATATAGTAAAATCCCCAAGCAGTTAGTAAGAGATAATGCGAACTTAATCATACTTTTTAAACAAGATGAAATTAATTTACGGCATATTTATGAAGAACATGTCAACACTGATATGACATGGATTGAATTTCGTGAAATGTGTTCGAAAATATGGAGTGAACCTTTCAATTATGTAGTGATTAATAAAGATTGCTCCAAAAATAAAGGATGTTATAGAAATAAATTTGACACTTTTGTTGTCTTTGATTAAAAATATTTATATTTAAGAGTGTTACCCTCGCGATATTATTATTCTTCAGACAGCGCTTAATCAATCACGAACTTTTTGTTACTATGGAAAAATCACTGAAAAGACAAATTGTTGAGGCTGCAGATGCTGTTAAGAAGAAGGTGCGAAAGATGAGAGATGCTGAGCTTAACAATCAGCAAGTACTGGAATCAGTTTTCAAGCCGGTAACAGAACCACTCAACCAAATTGCTAATGTCAGTAAGCAGGCTTGTGTTCCGCATAATATAGAAAATGAAGAAATCGAAGTTCCGTTTATCGATAAAACTTTGCAAAAAGAACTCACAATTAGTAAAGGAACCAATGATAATAACGACAATGAAGACGAATATGAATCTGATATCGAAAGTGACTCTTCGTACAAATCATTAGTTGAAAACAACCAAGGTATTGATTCGTCATCCTGGTCAGTGTCCTCAGAAGCTCTGACCGATATTCCGTTTGGTGTCAGAGTAGAGGACGGAAAATTGATGTTAGGTTCTACTCGTATAACGATCAGTGATGAGTATATCATCGTAGCTGGACGCAGATACCGAAATACGCCTGGTTTAAAACAGTTGCTGTTGAAAAAGAACGCCGATTTAAGCTTGGTTACAGAGAGTGATATGAAACATTATAAGTCGATGCTACTTGACACAAACGCACATCGACGAGACTATGAGCCCGGTAAACCAATCAAAAGTAATAAAGGACAAAAATATTTGCAAATTATTAAGCCTCTATTCCAACTACGAAGTACAATTCAGGACCACCAATCGAAAGGAAAAGGACTACCCTTTACAAAAATGTGGAAGAAAAATGTTGATTTTGTTTATTGGGACGATCCAAATGAATTGGTAGATAGGTTAAAATTACTAATTGCATCTCGAGATGCTGGTAACACAGGATTAGATAATGAAATTATATCTATCATTGAAGAATTGCGTGAAAGTAAAGTTATAAATAAATAAATATTTTAAAATGTGTTTATTTTATTATCAGCCTCTCGATACAATACACCTTAAATATGAACGTAGACAAATTCGGACACTACATTCACAAAAGAATGCGTTTATCAGAGTTATTTGAGTTTAATGAGAACGCATTGTTAAAATTAGAAAACGGAGATTTTGATTTAAAAACATCAAGGCTAAGAGGAGTCCGATCTCCAGTAGAAGCAGACGATGCTGTGAACAAGGATTATGTAGATCGATTGAATGCTAACATGTTAAAAGAATTAAATAACCTGACCGTGAACAAGGATTATGTAGATCGATTGAATGCTAATATGTTAAAAGAATTTAATAACATGATAGGTTCATTGCGCTCTCAAATCATAAAAGACGCAAAGGGCACAGTTCAGGCTACTTTAAAAGCAAAGATACCTGAGATTTCAACTCATTTGGAAGATAAGTTTTATACCAAAGCAGAGGTAGATAAATTACTACAAAAAACTCCGTAATGGCAAAACAGCAAATTGTTAATGAAATACACAAAGCAGCACGAAGAAATTTCGTTAGACGTCCTGTCATTCTAAAGGGGATCGATGACTTGTGGCAAGCTGATCTGATGGACATGCAAAATCTAAGAAAATATAATAAAGGTCATAATTACATTTTAGTGGTGATTGACTGCTTCTCAAAGTACGCTTGGGCAGAGCCATTAAAATCAAAAAATAAACTTGATGTTACTCATGCATTTAAACGAATACTGATTAACAGCAATCGCAAACCGGTTAATTTACAAACTGATATGGGAACAGAATTTTATAACAACTCATTTCAAACGCTTATGAAGACTTACAATGTTAACCATTACTCAACGTTTTCTACCAAAAAAGCTTCGATCGTAGAGCGACTGATTAAAACTCTTAAAAATAAATTATATAAATATTTTAGTCTGAACGGAAACTATATGTGGTTAGGTATACCGTTAGAGGTTACGTTAAAGATATATAACAACACAAAACATCGTACCATTAAATTTAAACCAATTGAAGTAAATAAATCTTGCGAGTCTGTTATAAAAGAAAATATTAAAAAAGCCTTAAATCATGTAACCGTCCGTAGAAAACCTAAGTTCAAAGTAGGTGACTTTGTTCGTATCAGTAAATACAAACACCATTTTGAAAAAGGTTATACACCTAATTGGTCAACTGAAATATTTACTATAAAAAAAATTAATCATACCATACCAGTAACATATCATATACAAGATCAGCGAAAGCAAGCCATAATGGGAACCTTTTACGAGCAAGAACTTCAGAAATCTTACTATCCAGGTATTTATTTGATAGAAAGGGTTTTAAAAAGAAAAGGATCAAAAATGTTTGTGAAATGGTTGGGTCTAAACAACGAAGAAAATAGTTGGATCGAGAAAACTGCAATAGTGGATTAAAATAATTATATAACGATTACTTTTGCATCATTTCTCTCATTACACATTAGACAATGCAAGGAGGTGAACTTGTTAATACCTTAATTAATAATCTACCGTTCGAACTTCATTTACCCGGCTACAATTATTGCGGTCCCGGAACTAAATTGCAGAAACGTTTATTACGAGGTGACCGAGGTGTAAATAAGCTAGACGAAGCTTGTATGCATCACGACATTGCATATGCAAACCATACAGACTTACCCAATCGTCACAAAGCTGATTTGCAACTACTAAATATGGCTAAACAAAGACTTAAATCGAGCGATGCTGGGAAAGGTGAAAAACTTAGTTCATGGTTAGTGAGCAAAGTTATGAAAGCCAAACTGAAATCTGGTTCTGGCATTAAAACGTTTAAAAGTTTCGTGTCAAAAATAAAAGCAAAAATAAAGAAACTGAATCCAAAGGACAGTAAAGCTTTAATTAACGCTGCTTACTCAGCAGCAAAAAAAATAATCCCATGCATTCAGAAAATTCGAGTGCCGCGAGTGATACCCTTACCAAAGACTGGAGGTATTCTACCTTTAATCCCAATTTTTGCGGGTTTATCAGCTTTAGGAACTTTAGCTGGTGGTGCGGCTGGTATTGCAAAAACTGTTAACGATTACAAAGCAGGTCAGCAAAATTTGCGAGAAACACAACGACATAATAAGGCTATGGAGTCTTTAAAGTTAGGTCAGGGCTTGTACATTAAGTCACATAAAAATGGTAATGGTTTATTCATTAAGTCTTCAAAAAACTGAAAAATAAGCTACCTAATCGTCCTCTCACTAATATAGACATCCAAAGGTTTGCACGCAACATCCCTCACTTTCGAGGAGTATACATGAAGGATCAGTTACCAAGGACGCCAAAACGGGTTGAATGTGGTGTCGTTAACTTGGACGACTCTAAGAACGAAGGCACGCATTGGGTAGCTTATGTAAAAGTATGCAATTATTGTGAATATTTTGACAGCTTTGGAGATTTAAAACCTCCAATGGAATTAATGCGATATTTTAAGAATTGTAATGTTTTTTATAATTATACAAGATATCAGAAATTCAACACTGTAAATTGTGGACACTTATGTTTAGAATATCTATGGAATTTTTGGAAATAAAACGTATAAAACTTATGCTTTTCTTTTATTTGAATCATTTGCAAGATGTCACTCACATTATCGATAACTGGAAACTCGTCAACTTTATCTACTTACTATCCTAACACGTTGCAACTATATGAACAGTATGAGTGTGCCTTATTGCATTTCGCAACATTTAATTCTATTCCAAACATTGACAAAACGAATAATAAGTTCTATTATGGTTCTAACGAAGTTATTGAAATACCTGACGGCACCTATGAATTGCAAGATATTAATGATTATTTAAAATCTGAAATGAAAGATGCATCAATCAAACTACAGTGCAATAACAATACTTTAAAAGCTGCTGTATATTGTACAAAAGACATAAATTTTAATAAAGAAGGTACGTTTAGGAATTTGTTAGGGTTTAATAAGCAGATCTTAAAAGCAAATAAATGGCATGTATCGCACTTTCCAGTCAACATTTTACCTACAACAGTCATCAGGATCGAATGTGACATTGTAAGCGGCTCGTACACAAACGGAGAACCCAGTCACATCATCCACGAATTTGCTCTCAATGTGCCTCCCGGATATAGAATTATAGAAATCCCGAAAAACGCGATATACTTTCCAATTAACCAAAACAACATTAGCTGTATACATATCAGGCTGTTAGATATAAATAACCGCTTAATCAATTTGCGCGGTGAAGAAGTGCAGCTGTATTTGCATCTCAGAAGAAAAAAATGATTGACTACAATAAATATATGCATCAACAAATCAAAAATATCAGTTCCGCTCAAGCTTCCAACCAAATAAGAGCTCGCCCTAAGAAGAAAATTAAATTAACTAAAGAAAACAAGGCATTTCTCAAAGCGATCGGTTTGCTAAAATGAATATCTTAGACGTTTTATCTGCTCCGACTTATGACAACACTGTTGAAGGAATCGAATTCCATTCTTACAAGCCCTACGTAACTAGTTTCAATAGAAACGATGAAATCCGCATACCTATTAACCAACAGGACTTGTATATACTTCCCTCAGCTAGTACCTTGTATTTGGAAGGAACTGTTGTCGTAAGTAAAAAGGATATGAAAGAGAAAGCCACTAGTGTTAATTTTACGAATAATGCTCTACTCTACTTATTCCAAGATATAAGATATGAGCTGAATGGAGTGGAAATTGATAGAATAAAAAACGCTGGCATAACTACCACCATGAAATCGTTAATATCAATGAGTGAAAGTGAATCAAAGATAGCCAATGCATGGGGCTGGAATATCGATGGAATAAAAAATATTAATGGGGGTAGTTTTTCTGCTTCTATACCACTCTGTAACATCATCGGTTTTGCAGAAGATTTCAAGAAAGTCGTGATAAATAGTAGGCACGAACTGATATTGCTACGAAGTAACACTAATCTGAATGCTGTGAAACTTAACACCGGGGAATTTGTAGACGACGTTCAGATAAATAAAATCATCTGGCGTGTACCGCATGTTAAAGTGTCCGACAAAGAAAAAATAAGTTTGCTAAAACTGTTAGAAAAAGATCGACCACTCCAGATGATATTCAGAAATTGGGATCTGTACGAATATCCAGCTTTACCTAAAACTACAAAACATACCTGGTCTATCAAAACTTCCTCACAAATAGAGAAACCAAGATACATAATTATGGGTCTACAAACAAATAGAAAAAACAATTCAAGTTCTGATATGTCCCAGTTCGATCACTGTCATGTTCGTGACGTTAGAGTATACCTAAACTCAACTTACTTCCCGTATGAAAACCTAAATGTCAGTTTCGCGAATAACAGAATCGCTTTATTATACGAGCAATACATCAGATTTCAACAGTCTTATTACGGACGTCGCTCGGAACCCTTATTAAGTGAGAAACAATTCAAAGATTTGGCGCCGCTATTTGTCATAGATTGCTCTAGACAAGCTGATAATGTAAAGACAGGTCCTATTGTGGATGTAAGAGTGGAAATTGAGAGTGATTCCGATATACCAGATCAAACTTCTGCATACTGTCTTATATTGAACGACTGCATAATTGAGTACAAGCCGTTGAGTAATACTGTGAGAAAAATATCATGAATCCGAATACTATTATATTAGATGTTCAAGGGTTTAAAGACCTGAACAATAATTTTATAATAAAAGAATTAGCTTTTGCAAGTCGTGATTATACGCAAACATTTTTAATAAAACCGCCATACTTGTTTAAACACTTAACAAGTGACGAAAAGAGACAAGTTAAATGGTTGGAAAGAAATAGAGGTATTTATTGGAATGAAGGATATATTGACTATAGAGAATTTCGGCGTATAATCGTTCCATATCTAGAAAATAAGGAAATTATTGTAAATGGTTTGGAGAAGGTGAATTGGATAAAGGAACTGTGTGTGAATTGTAAAGTATCAGACCTTGGTACAGAACAATGTCTTAGTTTCTCTGTTTTGCATAAAAAATACTGTGAAGGAAGATCTAATTTTAATTGTAATAAACATCTAAAGCATTGTGCTCTTAAAAATGTGCTTTGTTTAAGGAAATATTTAGAATGGGTATAAATGTATGTACTCATATGTGGATTGTATTTAGATTATTGGTTTTAAGGTTTTTAAATAAAAATCAAAATAATGTAAATTTGCTTTTATTTTGTTAAACACCCCCACGCTACTCCACAAATAACACAACCTAATACAAAATTAAATAAAAACATCATAATGAAAATACAAATATTAACTTCTTTACAAAAACGGTTAATAAAAGTCAGTACCTATTAAAGATTTTGATATTTTCTTAACTAAAGACTCAGTTTCGTCCATAACACTGTCGATGGGATCTTGAACAATATATTGAGCGTTTATAATAACGTTTTCACTGTCACTATCACTGTCTAAGGTTTGAGGATTGTTGTTACACAGATCTACCACTGAAATTTTTATTAACTTAATCCCTTTTCGCTGTAGTCGACTCATAACGAAGGATTTTGTAGGTTTTTGCTTTATGGGTTTTTCCCTGCACCGTTGTTTTGGTTTTTTATCTTTCGTGACTTGTTTGCTTTGCCCGGGTTCACTGCGAAACATCTCGGAGAATCCCTCGTAAGGATCCTGAGCATACTGACTGAATACAATCTCGGTGTCAGAATTCTGGAACAAAATATAAACACAATTTATACCACTATTCCGCTAGTATAGCGTTTTAATTGGGTTTTCAATCGAGAAAGTCTAGATTTACTTTAGATTAGTGACAATAGGCTCTGGAAAAATGCAACACAACACAGCTCCGAACACAATCTCTAGTTATGAAACAATCATAAAAAAACGAATTAAAAATATTTTACTCACCGACATGATGACTTTTGATGGAAGTTAAAAAAATATTAAACAGGTGTTCGCGCCGAATAATATTTCGTAAATGATGACAAAATAACTAAATAATTACATGTCATACTAATATTGTCAACTAAGCGTTTGTGTCTCAAGGCTAAGGCCAATGAACTGCAACGTAGGTAACACTTATACAATGACAAACAACGCCTTGTAAGCATGTTACTTAATCGTAAAACGTTAGTTATTCGAAAATCAACCTTATGATGCATGGTATTTTAGGTGCATAGTGAGATAACTGCAATCAGTACGTAATGCACAAAATCGAACCATACATAATTACAGAACACGCACATGCTTCCAGTCAGTGACTACCTTTAGCTATAAAATGTTCACTAAGCATTTTTAGGGACAATAAAATTAATAATATAATGTCGAAACGGATGTTGTGATCATATTACATTCAGGATGAAGAAACTTCAACGAGTCAAGGTTTCATTACCTATTATTTAACCAACTTCAAAAAGGAGGATGATGTTTTTGATCAAGTTTCTGATAAATGAAACAAGTACATACATGGTCACACATTTTATTTATATTTCTACAATCAGTAACTTATTAAAAATATACTAAGTATAATATCTATATTATAATATATATGTATATTGTATATACACTTAAGTTTACATTTATTTATATTTTTAAACAATTATTAAAATTAAATTACCTATACAATTTTATCTAATTTAAATCTAACACTAAACTTATTCGTATTTAGGTACATTGTAATATTTATTCAGACTAATTTGAAACTAAATTAACTAATTAGGTACTATTATAATACAATACTAAATTAAAAATATACAAACTAAAAATAAATCTTACACAGTAATATGTACAAAAAAATTAAAAACGAAAGTAATCAAAGGGCGTTTATTTAGGTAGGTACAGTCGACAAAGTTGAATCATGACCCATTTTGATGATAAATCGTTTGTAACCGTCAAAATAACAAAGATCAAATTCGTTGCCATGACAATGTATGTTTACGCGAATGTCGACCTAATTGTATTTGAATGTTTGTAGGAAAATAAGCTTATGGTGGGTCATGATTCAATTTTGTCGACTGTACATATTTAAATATTTAACTTAGTTGAGTGACCCCAGGCCTGCGTTGATATTTTGTTTACAGATATCGCTCGTTTGTCGTCGTTGTTTGATAAGGCAATTTTATTAATACTTTGGGTAAAAATTTCGTGCTTGATAGATTTAAAAATTATATTTTTTTTACGAATCACTCCACCATTAAATAAAATATGTTTGTAGTTCGTAATGTCTAAATCTCTCACTACGCATGCTTTTACTCCCTTTGCTTTTTTAACAGTTTTATCTGGAGTTTTTATAGAATATAGTTTTGCTCTTAAACCAACAAATTCAGAAATATATTGTCCACCCATTTCATCTTTGAATAGCCCCGGAACTTTTTTGTTATTGAGAGGGATATTAAAAATGTTTTGTTCTTGATAATTACTGGTATCGAAATACTGCAAAAAATGAAACTTGAGATCGGTATAAAAATCATCGGTATATATTTTGTAGACAAACGAATCGGTATCTGTATAACACAACTGTACTCGATCTTCATAAAAGGGTTTAATAATATTGTAATGATAGTTGTACATATGTGATTTAGAAAGCTCTAACACCGTGAAACCGATATAAATTGGCTTATCTAGAACAATTTGGTCTGGTTTCATTTGTATTGCAACTAAATTTTCGGATAGAATAGATGCACTATGGAAATAGGGGTTGGCTATAAGTCTCTCAGCGGATTTAAATTTCTTAGTTCGATTAAGTGTGTCATTCCATTGATTAACTAAATGAACGCTTACTCGGTTTTCAGTATTTTCTAATGTCTTGCCGAATACGCTGTTGTTTAACAACTTAAAAAAGTCCTGTTCGAAGGAACTTTTAGCGTTTTGTCTTAACTGTGTATTTAGTTCTATATACTGTTTTAAGTAAGGACTTTGTCTAAACGTAATAACCCTGTGAATCTTACGAAGTATTAAACCATGCTCAAGACACTTTTTTAGATGAACATAATGTATAACGTACCTATACTTATTATATAAATTAGCAATCAGTTTTTTTGTTTTACCTCCCGGCGGTATACATTTTTCAGGACAAAACGGTAACTCATTGTGATACTTATGTAAATGTTCAGGATACAAAAGATCAACTTCCAATATATACCCCCATTCAGCGTTGTCCTCAACATGCTATACACATAATTGATCTATTTCATTTTGGATGAGAAATCTAAAACTAGAATACGGTAAATATTGACACATGCTAAACCCATACAGATTATTACAGTCTAAGTATACTATGAAAGATTGAGGTTCTGTTGCATTACACTCTGGCATATATTTATGATTCGCTTTTGCATATCGATGGGAACACATACACAACCCACCACGTATACCGCTTTGAATCATACGAACCATGGCTAAATCCGACATGAGTTCTAACTGAACCCCTGTCTTAAGCAACATTGCGTCGAACGACAAACTAGGAGCAGTTATGTAAAATGCTGGATCTAGTTTATAATGCTGTTTACATGTTTTTCGGAATTTTTCGAATATATCAGTTAATAAAAGCACATCTGTTTTTAAATATAAATCTGTATAGTCACCCAAATCGTTAATACCGAACATATTCCAAACGGTTTTAGCGTGATTGTAATCGTCATCGCTAATATATTCGTTGGTTAAAGAATTATGAAAATAACATTTAGGTGGTAACGATTTCTGATCATAACATTTCCAATCTGACATGTAATCATAAGGATATATGCCTTTCCTTGTTAATAAACTAAATTGTCTTTCATCAGGAAATTGTGATTTTAGATAAACGAAATCTCGTGACTGTAAAGTTTTAGCGAGTTTGTCTAAACTTGTGCCTAAAAAGTTAAACGAATCTAAAAATCTTAATTGTATATATTCATTACTAGCAATAGGAATAAACTTTGTAAACGTGGTGTATTTTTCCTTTGTCTTTGGTATAATTCTAATTTGCCCGGGAATTTGACCTAATTGTTTTATAAATAAATGACAATCATAACCAGATAAATTATGAAAAAATATTGGTACAAATTTTGGTACTTTACTTTGTAAGTTGCAATGTCGATGTGCTGCACCACGATAACGTCCTGAAATATGACAGTGATCCCCTAACCCGATCGCTTAAGAGCAAATTTTCACATATATGACAGACAACTGCGTGTCTGAAATCATAAGAATCATTTGTAGTAAATATCATAGGTACGTTTTTTGTTAAAATGGTGTGTAGTGCCTTAAGATCTTCAGTTAAAAATTGTATGAATTTGGAAACACAATCAGTACCTCGATAACATCTATACCCATTATTAGTATTATTAGTAGATGATACGATATTGTAAGCGAACGCCGCAGGCACATGACGCTGCAAGTTTGATGTCTTGACGTTTTCGGACTCGTTGCAAGAAATCGGATTCAGCAATGTTTCGAAATCAGCGTATATGACAAATGGAACGTCTTGTTTTCTTTCATAATTTTTGAATTTTAAAAACGATCCCTCGTTGGGTAATATTGTAACAACACCACCACACGAATGCGTTTCAATTTGATTTATATTAGGAAAAAATAATAAGCACGTCTCACAAAAATATAATTTACTGTGATGTCTGGTTATCTGGTTTCTAACTAATCGCGGTAAATCTTTAATTAGACAAAAATGACTGTTTGTGTTATTTTCTAAAAATAAGAGATGGATGCTCTTAGATTTCTTATTAGTAGTTGTGTACAACGGTCCAACAATCGTCTTATTATTTTTTAATCCATAAACAAAAATATTTAAATTAGGGTTATTTTTCTCAAATACGACTATGTCAGATAATGTGATTGGAAATGTTAAATCACTAACATTTAAAACATTCTTAAAATGGGGATAAGACGTTACTCGGGTAGGATGTTGAGTTGTGGGGTACAAAGCAGCCACAACACACCACAAAAAACAATTTTCATCCCTATTTTGAATATTTAAACATGCTTTTTTGTTTTTTATAGCATTAGGCAAAGGTATAAATCTAGACCCGCTGAGAGTTTGATGTTTATTAATGTTAACTTCTAAATGAGAATTACTTAAAAATGTCCAACCACTATCTCGATGCTCAAATTCTTCTATTTTCTTTGTCAGTATCTCGACTACTGATTTATAAATAAAATCAAAGTTATAATAAAACGGAATAACAAAGTTTTTGGTAGCAAACGACTTCAATTCCTGCTGATCATTTTTAAATAAAAGGAAATACGAAAAAAGTTCAAAGTTAATCTTAACAGATGTATGTTTTACTAGTAACTGATCTATTAGAGTTTTAACGTATACCTTTACACTATTGAGGAAAATTTCTGGAAAAGTATTTGTTTGTTCGTTAGTTGCAGTGATTCTGTAACTCGAAATTCTACCTTTAAACGTAGAGTTTATAATTGAAACGTTATCATGCAGAAGGGTCGTACTACTGTTTTTATGTACATTAGTACGTAAATGACTTGACCACCGTCGATTATCTACAGACACATTACAAACTGTACAGTATGGCATTATTATTTTTATCGTCTGATTCACAATAATAAAGTCAAACAATAAAACTCATGTAAATACGTACCTAATTACTACTAATATTAAAGATCTTATACAGATACGTTGCTTCTGGGTTGATACTTCACGCGTCGACGTTGGCAAAAGTCGTTCGAGACTAGGTCTGACTTACTCTCGTTTCCTGTTCGTATTGTTGGTAAAATAAGTTTACCAATATATTTCTGAAATTAAACAAATAGAATGAAAATCGGTAACCACTAGACACAAATGATAATAAAACATAATTGAAAATATATTGGCTTTATATCTTACCTAGATACTTCGTGATTCGACGTTGACAAAAATCTTTCGAGACTAGGTCTGACGTGCTCTCGTTTCCTGTTCGTATTGTACCATCACATAAATTGGTAAAATTAAGTTTACCAATATATTTCTGAAATTAAACAAATAGAATGATAATCGGTAACCATTAGACATAAATGCTAATAAAACATAATAGAATTGACTTTATATCTTACCAACAAATAATTGTGTTTTTTAATTTTCTAATCAACGTTCATTTTTAAGAAACCTTGGAAGAAAGAATGTCGATAATTATTATTGTATTATTTTCATTTTAATGAAATTTGTGAAAAATTACCAATCTTTTAGACAATTTATTTTATTCTCGATAAAAGAACGAGTTACACAATGGCTAATCAAGAGGTCTTAGTCAATAATAATGCTTTGAAATATCAAATTTGGTACCAAATAATTTTATGTGATATTGCGTAAAAATTACACGTGTGCTCAACCTAATTATTTTTCCAGTAAGTTGACACGTTTATTTGTGTAAGCTATTTTACCTAAGGCTACCACGAGTTTACATATATGCACTCGTGCACATTAAAAATGTTCGATAACTAATGCAATCGGTGTGACAACCCTGAACGCTTTTACTGCATCAACACTAATCAACGTCGATGCTCCTCAAATATCATCTAGCCAATTATTTTTCGTATGTGTATAATACGACCAGGAAAAAAGTTGTTTTTTACGTAGTTGTTTCGTCAGTTGTACATATTCTAAACATAGCGATATTATTGTAAGTTTCTGACTTATAAACAGTATGTTATCGGTGTGCCTATACAATCGACTCGACGAGTGCTAGTAGAAATCTTCAAGACTCCAAGTACTTATCAGTGATAGTTAGACAGTAGCTGCTCACTGCCACTGTATCAGCCAACCGACTCAACGAATTAGCTGCTCTTAGTCACTGTGCCTGCCGACCGATTCTTCAAAGAAAATGTAAGTATAAAAACCAGCATTCTCCACAAACTTCTGACCCTGCATGGTTAACCAAACATTTTTTTAACTTTATGTATTTATTTCAGGTCAGACTCTGAGTACGAAACCTACCTACCAAGTGATGTGATGGAGCACGACACTAAGTCTAACCGCAAACCAACTCTACCAGTCCCTGGGAAACGGAAATCAACAAAGCAAAATTTAACGCACCCAAGGTAAACTTTACGATTTATTTACTTCATTGTTTTGTCAATCAATTGCGTAGATGACAGTCGCTTGATGCAAGCGACTACTACGCTGATGTCGTGGGTTCAATGCCTATTCGAGATTAATATGTGTGCATGAATGTGATTAATAGCAAAGATTTTTTATGTTTCTGTGTATATAATGTAGTATGTTTTTACTAACAAACAGTATTTAATTGTAATGTATATCAGCTGTCTAGGTGCTATTCATAGAACATGGATAGCGTTGTGTAGTATGTCTCGTCTCTCATTCTTGTATATTGTATGTGTTTTAAAGCAGGTTCAAGTTAATACTATAAAATAAATTTGGGTGCGAATTAACAAGAGATCAATTTGTTTGTTTCAGTAAAAAATCGAAATCTGACGTCGATATATTTGGCATCAGCCGCAAACATAACAACAGGAGGGCAACAGCGAACAGCGAAACCTCTTCTCTCCCATCATACTTCGTGAACCGAGTGGCCAACGGTAGCGAGCGGCGAACGACAAGCACGAACGGCGAGTACTACATCGACTGTAAAGTATACAAAACTGAGGACGCGCGCCTCACCGACTCGTTGGAGCTGTGGAAAAAGGCGTTGGTCCGCATCAAGGTCCAGACCGACGTCAATTCTACACAATGGTGTAAACTACAAGAGTTTATTATATCGACTGATGCTTTATTTACCGAACCACCAACATATTACGATAAATAATATATTGTTAATCATTACTATAATAATCCATCCATCCATTTTTATTGTTGTTGAGATTGGTTCCCCTCAATTATAATATTGTAATCTGTGCTCACTAAAAATAAATGAATCTCATTAGCATTTAGTGTTTCATTCAACCTACATACATGTACCTTCCACTATTGTGATGAGGTTGAAAATCTATTAAAGATAGATTCAAAGCGACAGAATGCTAAGAACTCGAACAAACGAACAAAATGAACGAGTCGAGTCGATTACCGATTATTGGGCGTTCTAGACCACTGTCGGCAGCGAGGCGTCGCCGAGCGATTTGCCGAAAGTGGTCTAGAATGCCCAATAATATACTACTATAGTAAAAGAATTAGACATGAAACCGGTATGGTGTGAAGGAATTTGGAGAAGTAGATTTTGGGAAGCTCGAAGATTACGAGTATGAGAACTGCCCAACACTTTGAAAAGAGTTTTTAAATAATCAGGAGCACATGGATCGTTTAAAATCTTGAAGAGCATGCAGAGAGATCTGAGGGACCTCCTGAGTCGGATAGGCAACCATTTAAGCTGGGAACGAAAAGAAGAAATGTGATCGTATTTACGAAGGCCAAAAACGAAGCGAATACAGTTATTGAGAAGACGATCCAATTTATTTAGAAGTTCTTGGGATAGATCAGAATAACAAACATCAGCATAGTCAATAATGGGAAGCACAAGTGCCTGGACCAAAGTGAGTTTGGTGCTAGATGGGAGGAAATGCTTGAATCTATAGAGAGACCGCAGCGAGAACGTGACTTTCTGACTCACCTGAGCCACATGCTTTTTCCAACTTAAACTGTCGTCAATGTACAGGCCCAAGTCTTTAACGTGAGGTGAAAGAGAAATGACGGTGTTCTCATACAACAGTGGCATAAGTTGGCTAGTGTTCACGTTTCTCAAGTAGTGTGAACTACCAATGATGATTGCTTGACATTTTCCGACGTTCACAGCAACCCCAAACTTGCTAGACCATTCTTCAATAGCACGAAGATCAGCATTGAGTAACGAGATGCAATTATTAAGGTTGGCGATGTCTGATTGAGCGTATAGTTGCAAGTCATCAGCGTAGAGATGGTAAGAACATTTGAGGATAGAAGTAATGGAGTTTATAAATAACGAAAATAAGAGAGGAGAGAGTATACCGCCTTGAGGAACACCAGTTACCAGGTCGAACCAGTCAGAGGAATCCTGATCAGCACGCACTGCCTGCTGGCGACCACGAAGATAAGATGAAAACCAATCACGTGACAACGATGAGACCCCAATTTGAGACAAGATGGCCAAGAGGATGTCGTGATCAACGGTGTTAAAAGCATTGGAAAAATCTATTAAAACTAAGACCGTTAACCTCGAATTCTCCAAGCCATCTCTAATGTCTTCAGTAACTTTAAGTAGAGCTGTGGCTGTGCTGTGGCCAGGCCGAAAACCAGATTGGTAATTGGACAAAATGTTATTTTTAAAGACGTAGGAGGATATTTGCTTGAGAGCAACTGCTTCTAAGATTTTGGATAGGAAAGGGAGAATGGAGATGGGTCTGAAGTGATTAGGTAAACTTGGGTTGGAAATTTTGGGAAGAGGGATAATGTAAGCTTTACGCCACATTGCAGGGAATACACCAGTCTGCAGAGATGTATTAATGATATGAGTAATAACTGGAATTAAGTCCTCAATCATAAAAGACAACAAAGTTCGACTGACCCCATCACAGCCCACAGCCTTAGACTTGATAGAGGTAAAACATTTGAAGACCTCAAGGTTTGTCACGGGAGAGAAAGAAAAAGAGTCAGTAGGAAACATTGGCCTGGAAGTAATGTCAAGGATAGTCATATCCTTAACGTCAACTGGAAGCGTAGTAGACGTAGAAAAATGTTTATTGAGAATATTTAATGGAAGATTGAGAGAGGCTATACTAGAGGGGGACTTAGTTATGCCAAGAGATTTGAGAAACTTCCAGATATCAGCCGGTGAAGAATTGAGGACATTCTCACAAATGTATTGGCGTTTAGATGCTCTTACCATCTGGTTGCAACGGTTCCTAGCTAACTTGTACAGGTTCCAGTACTCCTCACTGCGGTCCCGCCTATATTTTCTAAAAGCCCGGTCGCGTCGTCTCATTGCCATCCTAACTCCAGGGGTTATCCATGGAGCTGGAGGACGCTTGACACGAACAGCCCTCAGCGGAGCATGAGAGTCAAAAAGCTGGAGTACATGTCTATTAAATATCTCTACCTTCTGATCCACTGATGTTGACTGGGCAATTTCGCCCCAATCAAGGGCTTGTGCATCAGTATTAAGTTTGTCCCTATCTAATCTTGCGAAATTTCTAATAAAAAAAACAGCTGGTCGCTGCCTAGGGGGTTTAATTTTATAACATAGATAAATCAGATCGTGTCTGGATAAACCAGGCGCAGGAATCTGACCATGGTTGGCAACGAGATCCACAGAAGATGCAAGCATGATATCGAGCCAGGAATCGCTAGAGTCTAAGTTATGATGTGTAGGATTAAGTTTAAGAAGTGACAGACTCGAGGATTCCAGGATCGCACTCAGCCTACGTGATCTTAGGTTATCCTTCAAGAGGTCAGTGTTAAAATCACCCATGACTATGTGATGCTTGTACTCAGAGGAAAGAGATTCGAAGAGAGATTCAAGAGTAGAGAAATAATCTATAGTAGGTGGGCAGTATACAACTCCTAGAACGGCCTTAACCCCTTTGACAATAATTTCAAGAAATAAGTACTCAGGGTTACCATTATAGATTGGGGATGATGAAAATAAAATTTTATAAGGGATATCACTTCGCAGGTAAATGGCGACACCTCCGGCTCGCTTACCTGTACGATCGTTCCGAATTAAAATAAACCCCGGTAAACAGTAAAAATGAGAGGGAAGTTCAGGTTTAAGCCAACTTTCAGACACTAAAATGGCATGTAAGGCGACGTCAGAAAATAAATCCAAAATCTCAGAATGGTGCTGAGGGATGCTCTGTGCATTGACATGGCATACATTAAAACACTTGTTAAATCGCTGGCACTCACTACTAAGAAAACTATTTGCGGACAGAGAATCATCAAGAGTTGAAAAAGAGGTGGAAGAACATGAATAAAATGAGTCATCGTCAGACATAATTATTATGAGTTTGAGTAAAAGTAAAATATAATAATAATAATAAATATAAAATATAATAAATAATTGAATATAATTTTAAATGTGAAACAAAATTCACATAAAAACAATTGCAAAAACCTGCCGGCAGACTGTTAACATTAAATATAAACCTATTACAAACTAATGCATGTTTCTGAACGAAACTGATCGAATACAGTCAGTGACATAGAGTATATGTCAGTGATAAGTGACAGTGACATTACATAATAAGCACACAACAATAAAGTTGAAATAAAGAAAACATAAGTGTCGGTAATTGAAAAAAAAAAGCCACCGTGACGTACTCCTAAAATTAACATCGAACAGAAAACTAGCTATAGATATATAGAAACATAAAAAAAATGACAACAAACCGAGTTACTTCTTCCTTGCTAACCGTCTTGACCGAGTGGGAGCATGCGCCGGCGTCGGGCTCGTGCTGTTGGAGCCAGGGTTGGAGTCTGGCGGAACAATCTGATCCAGTGACTTGCCATGCTCCGCTCCTAGCGCGACGACTTCCTCAACAGTGAAGACCCGACGTTTACCATTAGGGAGCTTGACGAAAATGATCCCGTCCATGGTCCACACAGCAGTCACACCAAACAACTTCCGAGCTGCTGTAAAAGCAGACTGTCGCTGACGAGTGAGGAACTCAGACACCACATAAGAGGATCCCTTCAGTTTGGTCTTGGTTTTCCAGATCTGGCTCCTAATAGCAGACTCCATGAACCGAATCAGAATAGGTCTAGAGTGACCTTCTGAAGCCAAGCCCAACCTGTGGCATACCGTTAATGAAGAAGGTGCCAGATCAGTGATGCCAAGCTTGCTGTGCAGAATGGTTACCACAGTTTCCGAGAGTTTCTCATCAGGCTTCTCAGGCACACCTCCAAACAGCAAGAACTTTTTCCTGTGACGCATCTCAATCACGTCAACGCTCCTGCTTAACTCAGCAATCTGCAGCTGCAAGGCACCGAGGACACTCCACACATGCTCTTTAAAAATTGAAAAATCCTTTTGAAGCCCGCTCAAGTCTGCTCCCGGTGATGATGACTTCAGGTGTTCTTCAAAATCAGCCATCCGCTGGTTGAGGGATGTTATAGCCAAACGCTGTGTCTCCGCGATGTCAGCTATAGAGCTCATGATAGTGGCTCAGCGTCAGTGTCAGTGCAGTAATCAGTGAGACCAAAGTTCAAGTGACAGTTCAGCCAGCAAGTAAATGCAAATGTTCAACAACATGCGTCCTATCCTAATTATAATTCCAAAGTCTTGCATCTCAGCGGGCGCGACGTGGCTGCGTCCACCTATCTGTACCTAGCTTGGTAGACAAGGGTTTTTAAACTGTATTTGTAGGGTTTTACAGTTGAATTTGCGTTGTTGGAGTGTGTGGTAAACAACACAATAAGTTTTCTGTGTAATTGTTATCGCGACACCGCGTTGCAGGGCCTTCGCGAGGTCGGGTGACGCATAGATAGTGTGCCCAACCCTACAGGCGCGCTCGGCGGGCACAACCTTCGGTCGAGCGTGACTGCGTGAATATTACTCGTGGGGTGCAACGCACTATTTTGGAGCCTGATGGGCTTGTTAAGTAGATTATACGACCAAATTCGATTAGTAGCGGGAGTGAAAGTAAAAAATACTGTAAAATAATTAACATAAAATAATTTCATGGACTCGTTTAGGTACTGATTTGTTTACAGACACTTAATTTGTTACTTCATTAATATACACATTCAGAAATGGCTCCCGTTTTGTTATTAACCAAAAAAGTTTATATGTTTTCATCGCCTGGCTTTGGCAATCTACAAAAGAAAAAAAAACGAAGTAACTCTTATTATTTAATTTCATACAGCAGTGGTCGGTTTTGCTCTTTAAGAAAAAAAAATGTTCCTCAAAAAGTGTAAAAAATGTAAGTAACATAGCTTGCGAGGCTTCTAGCAGCAGTCACCTGTAATAATTATGTGCTAAGTTATCTCGGGTGGGTCGTACGACAAGAAAGAGATGGCCTGTTGACCTATCGCCTGCTCGCCTACGTGTGCGGTAATTAACTGCTTCCTTCAGCTTCTTACAACTTGTGTAGGAAGTTAAGTAGCTAGGGAACAGTTTCGTATATAAACTTTTTTTAAGAAACTTTTTAACGCTTCATCGGCTTTTTAATGTGAACGCTCCCTTTTGCACCCAATTTGCGTTAATCCGAACGCGATTATAACATCACAAGCTGTATTGGCTGGTAAGGGATGCATTCTATTTTTAAAATTGCCCGCGGAACTTCACATCTGGCGTTTAGAGCAGCCGATTATGTTCCGTCCATCGACTTAATGGGGAAGTACAAAATATTAATGCGATATCGCGTTCTGTTATTAGAGCTTTTGTTCAATTAACGACTATGTCCAGTCGTGGGTTCGATTGTTGTGGAAATAACTTGATTGTTCTTCCGCGAATGGCGGGGTCTATGGTGGAATACAGGGTTGATGACGTGTCAGTGTGGCCAGGTACAAATTGACCGGTTATGCATAAATACTTTTTGGTTCTTTTTCCCTGTATTGATAACGCGGACGATGTAATTGAATTCCCGGGATTGTTAAGGTCGTGGGATTTTATGGATGAGATACAGATTGTTATCGATTGGGATGGAGTAGATTTGGTAAACAAGGAAACATTCTGGTTAAACGTATCGTCATTATGGTCTGCTAATATAATTTATCTACACGGAACCAACAAGGATACGAATAAAATTCAAAAGAAATTATGCCAAAAAAAATGGCCGTTCGTCAAATTGAAACCCGGCCGACATATTGCAACCCATTGTCTGTACAATTCACGCGGGCTCCTTGCGCTTCCACATAAACAATAGCAGGGTCATTCAGCGATACGGTTGCTCTCTCACTGGCTTTTTGTGATTCTAAATTTAAAAAAAACGCGGGAGATTATTACTACAAGTGTCAGGTTACGGCCTGCAGGGTTTATTGTCTATGATTTGGTTATTGTTTCTTTTTTTGTCACTGGTGGTACTGGCCGGTTATTGTAACGATTTTAAAAGTCGTTATTTTTTAAAGTCAAGATGTCAATATTATGTTAGGGATTAATTAAGGACTTTTGCTTGCGACGTAGCTGGTATGATAACAAATTATCTATCATTATTACTTTCCGAATCGGATCAGTAGCTTCGTAGATTGGGGTAACATTCAAACTTTAAAATTTTAGTTTTCATATGGAAGTGAGTAGATGAAGCACCCATAACTGGTCAATTAAATCCACAAACCTAAACATTCATAAGCACCAAAGTTGAAACATAACTAACTTTTCATGAACACGGAACTCCGTCAAAACGACAATGGCTGACTGACCCAGTGAACTTACAGCGATCAGGTCCTATACAAAATTTAATATTAAAGCATGGAGTCATAAAACGGGACCTGTTGCTCGAGCCCCGTGCATTGTACGTTTACAACCAGTGTTTCGACTAATTAAATCGTTTTATGAGCTTTTGTTTTGTCTTAACGGCCATTCCATGGGCTTTTAAACTGACTTTTGATGAGGTTACATTAATTTATATAGCGGTATGACTATGAATTACTTAAGGAATACTTTTGTGTTAAGACTTGTGATTTATAGTATTTTAAAATTTCACTTTGACAGTAGAGGCTGTATGATTTTTGTTACCTTTGCTGAAAATTGTTTCTGTCAAAGACATTTTTTTTAAACGTTCCTCAATGAACGTTATAATTCCTTATAATTAAATACGTACAAAAATAAGAGATGAAATGGCATTCAACAGGTTACTCACGGAGTGATCAAGATAAATAAGTTGTTTATGCGATCATATCTTAATAATTTATCTGGCGCGAGATCAAGATACCTAGTTACCGACCAAAACATGATTTTTCGCAAGCCTTCTCACGTACGCGGTGCAAAATAAATGACAACTTAATCGTTCTTATAACTTATTCGTTATTAATGGTTTTACTTTGATGACTGCAAACCAGATTATTCTTCATACATCAAAGTCTGAAACGTTTATTGGAATCATTTATAATGCCTTATTTCGTCATAATTTGGCAGCTTTACTGAAGCTTCTTGTCTGCAACTATGCAGTATATATATTTATATATATGATCCTGACCGATTTCGGCCACAGCGACTTGGATCTTCCTATTGAGAACAACGCTGGTGTGCTATATATGGTATGCAGTATAATATAATATTAAATAACGATGTAGAAAACCCTGTTAAATCTGCGAGTGATAGGTACGCAGGCAAGACCAATATTTTTATTAGATTTGTACACGTTTTCGAAGAAACCGTCCAGCGAAAAGTGAATCACTCCTTGTGGACAAAACCTGTCTGTATAAGGAACCGAAAATAAAAATCGATTGGATTTTAAGTACCTTTTTGATTGTGTATGATTGAGGCAAACCTCAAATCACTCCAAAATAATATTTACAAATAACATGTTACTTAATTGGTGAGGGAGTCGATGCCGACAGAAGTTTATTTTTTTACTCCATGTATTAATTATAAACAGGATGTTATAGTGGTACGAAATTGCATATAGACACCGCATCTGAACGTCCATGTTTGGTAGAAATGATTACAAAGTAAATAATTACGTATGTAATAGGTTGACGTACCTAAAATAAGTACATACCTACCTGACAGATCTATGGATAGGCGTCTAGCAGCCTAGCTACTTTGCATTCTACGAAAAACCTATAGACCGATATGAGACTGGTTTTAGAACTTTTGTAGTAAATATTGCTAAAAGTCCAGTAATTATGTATGTGTCAAGGAAGTGTCAAGACTAGATTGTCAATAACATAATATATAGCTGAATATTTTCGTGTCAGGATTACCTTCTGTCTATCCGAAGACCGGCGACATGTGAAATACTGCAAAGTAAGTCTAGTGTGTCTCTGTCTATGTAATGAGAAAATACTAATTTCTCATTATTTGTTCCGTTGGGAGACTTGGAGGAGATTTTAGTACTTATTTCGCATCGCTGGCCGCTTGCTTACTTGATAAACCGAACTTGTCGTAAAAGCGATTATCACTTACTTCGTATATTGAAGCTAAAACATGTTTTTTTTGCAGTTAAAAATAAACTTAATCCCTTAATAAATTAGTCACTTTTTCTAAAAACAAATCAGCTATTGTTCTAAAAGAACTGCGATACGCTGACTAATCAAGTTGAAAGAATTTGTCCCACGGTTGGTAGTCGCGGGTTTATTGTTTCATTACTTTGAAACATCCTTTTCGTTATCATGCAATCAGTAGGTACACAGTACCTTAACGAGTATGAAGTAATTAAGTTTTTAAGTACTTAATGCCTTACCAAACATGACCGGGATGCATTCAAAGAATTTCGGTTAAAACCAAAATGGGGATTGTTTATTCGTTTCTCACAAAATCGCGGCAGTCGGCCGTAGCCGTAATAAGTAACAACAAAGGCGGGCTCGCGTCCCTTTCAATTAGTTTTTACGCGGCGGAGATAATGATTTACAACGGACGGACGGACGGGGCCCACGGTGTAATCGCGGACAGCCATCTTTTCCCGGAAAGAGCGACAATGAACACACGTTCGCGGTATTTCGCCCCTCTACACTCTATGGTCTCGTTTAGTTTCGCTGTGTGAAAGCTCGCGGGTGCGTGCAGGAAGTGTAGCTAGTAGCAACTCGCTGAGGTAATAATAGTAGCGTCCTATCGGCTCACTGTTAGCTATTGGCCGACTATTTTTGTTGTTTATCGAATCGAAGCAGATTTGCTTTTAGACCTTTACTTATTTGGGAATTAAATAAACGTAAACACAGATATAACAGATAAGATCTAACCTTTGTGTTATAACAATCGTTTACCATGACTGGAATCCATATCCTGAAGTCAGATTATTCCTACAGTAAATTAAGTCAAGACCAAAGACATTAAAGGATATACGAGGTCAAGACTACGTTGTAAAACAAGTGTCAAAAAACTGTCAATGTCAAATTGTTACCATAGACACGCGATGGTCTAAGATACGTTCAACCGCAATGCCCAAAAAACAATATATCGCCATTTGCAATACAATGCGTGCAGATCACACCATAGATAGATGTACAGTACACGTACAGCAAGACACATCTAGCGGGCCACAACGTGCGTATCAAATCGAAGCCTGAAAGACGTGTCACTAATATCTGTGCTCACGACAAACCCACTGCGCCTGTTTGCACTGATCAGCGAAACAAAAGCCTTTTGTACTGAAGTTACGCTGCGAACCACGGATTTTGTACGAGTAGCACAGATTGTGATATCGTAAATTTACGATAAAATTGAAACTTCGATCTTAAAGCATCGACCAAAATAGTAAAGTCTAGAAAAGTCTTCACATGAGATTTTTTTAATTAACGATAGTTTCGCGTTTGACGTATCTCGCCTGATGGTAAGCGATGATGTGGTCGACGGTGAAGCATGCTTGTCTAGAAGTCACCTATTCATTCTTGACTCGAAGACTCTAAGGTTATAGCTATCAGGAAGGAAGAGGCCGTTCATTCCACTGCTTAGCTTTTTACGCGTAGTTTAGTTTACTTTTGGAATCATTTTTGGAACTCCCTTTCCTGTTTCCCCTTTCCTTTCATTGATAATTCTAGCTCCATCTCTTTCTTTCTTAACTCTTAGAACTGTTATTCGAAAACGAATTTCCTTTTCTTTATTCCAAAACCTTAATCAGCCTTTTTTATTTTTGTTCTCCATAAAATCTACTCGTTGAAATTGGCAACTACAGTAACACAGTTAACCCTTATGACTGGGGCAGTAGATTCATTATTTTTGATTGATTTGTCTTGTTTTTTTTTTTGATCACAAAAGTGCCTGTAAATATCCCACTTGAAATCAATGCTTTGATTTTGGTTAACTTTACTTGTTTTTCAAAATTATTTGCTGACTCATCTAGGATGCACGTCGTATCCTTGATTTTATGCAATGAACGGGATCTGAGCTGTTTGGTGCAAATCGATGGTGCACGTTCTCATACAACTTTCAGAGGAAACGTGAACTGCTATTGTACTTACGAGTAAGTAAAATGATAGTGAGCTGACAAAGATAAATAAAGCATAAATAGGTTCAGTAGATTGACGGTCAGAAGTTGAATCGGATCATGGATGTAGTGATAGTAAACTTAGTGCCAGTAAGTGATGAGTATGATTTTTATCATTACTGAGAATTTTACTGAATATTTTTGTAGGTTTCTCAATTATATCTAATCAGTCATTAAAATTCTTTAAAATCGTCTCTAGGTGTAACATACAACATTATTTATGTAGGAACCAGGATAACTAACTCAGTTTTAATTTGTTCACATACATTATACAAATAAATTCTTGGTGTAAAATTGAATGTATCCATTATCTCCAAAATTTTCTAAAGTATCTCAAAAATCTAATTTGTGTAACAACGTGTAAAAAAACCCAACCTTTTTCGCCGAGTAAAGACGCCTCGTCTCTCGCGGCTTGGGTAAAGATGCGCGGTAATGGTCGCGGGCGCGATGCTCTTCAGGTAGGGGCATAATGAGCGCAGGACACGGAACGCGGATCGCAGGTACGTGCGAAACAATGCGTCTGGAAGGGCCCGCGCGACTAATAATGCCATGTTATTATTACTTCTATAAAAGTATACAATAAGTACTCGCGCATTACCTGCGGTTGGTAGCAATGGCGCGATTTGAAGTTTTTTGTGAATGTTGGATTTGAACGGCTGAGAAAGTAATTGTATTAAGCCCTTTCTAGTTTGGACTTGAATGGTGTCTAGTGATATTGTTCGGAATTTTAATCTACTCTGGAATTGACCGAATTCCTTGCTAAGTAGACGGTAAAGTAGGACACGATTATTCAATTTCTCTCGTCTCTGTTACAGCCTATAAAATAGGCTTGGTTTTCTTCAAAGCACGACCCAAATATCTTTCTATATGGCTCTACCCGCATTCGATAGCACCAGAACTTATACAGCTCACACGCGTGTGGAAAGTAATGATACCTAAGTTATAAGAGAATTTATACTCTCGCCCCTACGCATGAATACCGATCGCAACGTGTCGCCGGGCTGACGATTGATGGCAGCAATTTTCGCGGCCGTGCCCCTTCAAGTTATAGCCTACACGTATCTGTGTCGTGCTAATGGCGGCGCGGAGGCGGCGATCGGTCGGTGACGGCCGCGTAAAATGCGTAAATGTAAATGTGTGCCCGCGGTGTACGCCATCCGGCGTTCGTCGCGAGCGGTGATAATTTAGCCGCGCCGCCTCCCCGCGGTCCTCCCGACCCTGCGTCGCGCCGTGCCGCCGCCGCTGTCGCCGGGTGAGTCGCGAGTTACGTAAAAACTCGACATCTGAACTGCACTTTATGTTATGGATATGGTAACAATCGCTTTATCGGCTTTCTCTTGGATAGTCTGCGTTCTTGATGTGAGATTTGCCACTTATTTACGCTCAAAGCTCTGGTATCTTTAACTGCCTATTCGAAAACTAGGAAGTCATTGTCCTTCAGTTTTCATCTATCTACTGTTGTCCATACCATGGTCTCTCTAAAGGAATATAATATAAATCGTTGACCTACAAAGTGTCACCTCTTTAAGTATCATGATTGAATTCATACCCATGTTATTCGTCACCATGATAGGAGGGCCTTTCAGTTAAAATTCCGGAACAGCGTGACAACGAAAAAGAAACTCAGCGAGCAACTGTAGATATTGATATTGACCCAAACAAAACTCAATAATTACACTTACACTAAGCAAACGAGACACGTTATCATGTTATTGAGGCTTACTCATCAGCTAATCAGTGTTTTGCTATCGGGACACAAATAGCTGCAGCACAATCGCCGCCGGTCGATGACTTATGCAAATTCTTTCTACGCGTTGACATTGAATCTCGGTTTTGATAAATCTGTTGGCGTCTGCCCCTCGAAACTTTGTTTTTGTTTGCTTTTGGGAATAATTACATTGTTGCAGTTATTAAGATGAATCGGAAAGTTCTTTTGAGTTATAATAATTTACTGATTTGGTTTCAAAAGTCTGCTGGATGAGAGTAGTTCTGGTCAAGGAATGAGGGCTCAAAAGCAAAGGAGCCTATTAATCAGGTGGAGTATAGAATAACAAGAAAGCTCTAAACCATTCATACATCACCAATTTTTTCAACGCATCACTTTCAATTTCGCACAATATTTCAAAAGTGTTTTATTTCACCCACTACCAGATCCATAACTCTGAATTTGCGAAATCTGACGTCTGCTTGGCATAATTTTATTGAAGGGTGGCTGGCATTCCGTACGAAAATGTAAATGTGCTATAACTTTATATTTTGCACCCAGACCGGGACACGTGGAGGCTACCTAAGTAAGCTTGGTGCGACCCTGACCTCAACAGAATATGGAGTACTTTTATTTATTACTGATGTCCTATTTCAGGCTAACTCCTCAGTACCGCCTCTATCATGTAGTTAGTGCTAGCTCGTCGTTATGTGTATGACATCTTTGACCTTGGCTCCAAGGATTGGTGCTTGAAGTTTAACTGTCGGTGCTGTTATTGTTGTCACTGGCTTTGTCGAGTTAAGATTGATGAAATTACTGAGTATGGTGGATAATTTAAAGGGAATAATTCGTGTTTAGTTTGTAGAGGACATCTATCTATAATATGAAGCGATAAATGTGGTAAACGTAAACTCTCTCGGTCTCCCGTGAATCTAGAGTACAAATAATACTTATTGACTTTGGTTATTCAAAGAATTTAACAAAAAACGTATCACCGACTGTCCCAAAAACACAATCGTTACGTTTGTGAGATAAGCTCGACAATTACTATGTAGTCAGCAGCGAGTGTTCAAAGGCGCGCCGGGACGTGCCTTATCGTGGGGTGGCGGGTTTGTACCTCGGCCGCGACTACGTGCAACTCAACACGAACAAAGAGCTCTGCTCCTAGACTTGTCGCGGATATTCGTGGGAAGAAAGGGTTGGTCACACCGCGCCCCGCGGATACGACGCGACGCAAAAAATGCAATAAACAGCTCATCGGATCACCGTCGCGTGAGACCGGCTCGTTTCAAAAACTTTAATTGTACCCTTTTCGCATCGATTGTTATGTAGATCGAGTCTTTAATATTCTTTGTTTTTTCACAACCCTCGATCCGTAAGTCGAGTTTCGTTTCTTTGTTTTGTCTCTCGTCCTTACGAATGTAGATTTACTTCCGGCAGACTTTTACGAAATCATATTTCTTGTGTGACCGTTACTGGTTCCTTACTTTTTTCTAATTGCTGTGTATTGTTTAAAGTTTCATTCTCGGAGGTTAAACAAGTATTTTAGCATATTTTTAATTAACCCTTTAATACTTGAGTCTGGACAGAGTTGCTAAGTGAGATGAAATTCTACGTGTCGTTCCATAACTTTAGTTTCGCAAATCGCGTTGTGGCGCGATTCGCGAGTGTTGCTCCGTGATTATGTAAGTATATTGCGTCTCTTATCTGCGCCGTTATCTCGGCACCTAAGCGCGCAGCCGTCCGTGATCTGTTATCACTGGACAGGTTCGCCTTGCGACATATTGTGTCGCATGTGTGCACGCTATTACACTTAATCACTCGTATGCAGGCAAAGGATCGAATATGCCTTTTGTGCTTCAGTTTTTGTCGAGCAAGCATTATATTGGAATGAATGGAAGGCAAACATAATAATATTGTCATTATCGTTTATTACTACGTGCCCAACCATTTCCCTTATTTAATATGCACGTACGAAGGAAAAGCCCACCCAACACATAAAGCCCGCCACTTTCCCTATCCAAATTATGTATAAGCTTTATTATTAAGTAGATTCGGGCTTAATCGAGTCAACTCCAAGTTTTCATTTTGTGAACGGTTCAAGTTGTTGCGAGAGCACACGAATGGGCGCGGGTTTAACGAGCGTCGCCGACAGAGTTTCTGAACGATTATCTCCACGACTAATTATTTCCGGCGGCGCGCGGCGGCCGGCGACTCACGCGCCCGTCCGACACGTCGCCGACGCGTTCGCCCATCGAACAAGCTTTTAAAATTGTACATCTGCGCGGTCAATAGACGGCATGCATTTCACGCGCGACCGCCCGGAGCCCATCTATACTCTATACCTGACGTTGATGCTCGCGATCTTATTACCGCGCGCCGGCGAGAAAAAAAACAAAGGAAGCGGCGGCAAGCGGAGCGGCCTCGGAGATTTATGGAGGCGCGGCGCCGCCGGGGGCCGGAGTGTCCCCGAATCGCCGCGGCTCGCGGCTTCCAGGAAACGCGATGCGGGCGAGGGTTGGCTTGCACGGCGAATATTGATTACCCACTGGTCGTACTATTAATAGGAGGTCGGTTGACGTCGCCCGGTGGGAGTTCACCCGCTCTGTCCGCACTCGACCTACGCGAGCTGAGTACGTTCGCCTTTCCGGCGTCCATTTCGCTAATTGCCTCAAGCCACACCGGCTAGGACGACGGTCTCAGTGTGCTGTGAACTAACTAAATTATTTCGTGCATGCACATCGCATCGGTAATTGCGAGGCGATTTCAGATCCATCTACGAGAGTGCGAAATTATTTAAGCTCTGGGTCTGTAATTGCTTCATTATGATCTCACGTGTGCCGCTAATGCTTAGATAGAGTGCTTCAGTAACTGCCATTAATAACACGTGTCTTTTGATCTGCCTGTTGTTGTTGCTACTAGTTATTTAATCACATCAGATTACCGTCACCTGCAAGCTATACTGCTGACGCCAAAGTAAAAGTCAGTGTAATGATTTCACACAACAATCGATTCGGCACCGAATAATTAACAAACTGCAGCTGCGTGCGTCGAGTTATTTGAACAAGATAAGAGCGGTCATCCGCGGAATATGAACTAGGGGAAAGCGAGCGTGCATTGAGCTTCTAGAAAGTTCGAACAATGCGTTAATCGCCGGGACAGGCAGGCGGTGAGGCGGTAAGGCAGACAGTGACCTGCAAGCGCCGGTTGGTCCGTCAGAGCGTCACGCGGGAGGCGCGTGCGCGGGCGCACTCGCGAGGTCACCGCCGCGCACCGCTACTCAACAACATAGGACAGAATGCTCACTAACGCGAAGGGTATTCAAGAACGTATGCATAAATAATTCGCTGCGATGCAAACTGTTGGGAACGATCAGATCACGGAACGCGATATCCAGGCATTTTACATACATAAATAAACATATTGCAGTTCGAAGTCCACAGATTGTAAAACCTCGGATTGACCTCAGACATGGCAAGGCACACAGGTATCCTCGGTCAGTAACAAGAAGACTGATGAGACTGGTTCATTTGATGTGCTATATTGATTGATGAAGATGTCAACACTTTCCTACTTGGCCTACAACATCATTTCCTAAAAAGGGAAAACCCTGACATCATAATAGACCATTGCGCAGTGACCGAATTCATTGTCTGAGTTGGTTCATTTGCTTTTTTTTGGCCAGGAAGTGAAGGAAAGTCTACCTTCTGCATCTATGTTGTCACCGCACCTCGCGGCCATACCGATGCATGTCGACGTGCGCGCAACTACGGCTCACGCGCTGCAACACGATGCGACCGGCCGCCATTATCTCCGCCATACTTGATCGATTCCGTCGATAATATTCAACAGCTCAATGCCGTACCAAAATGTAGGTAATATTGCTCAAAATACAAGGGGTTATTGTCCGTGCCACCTGGTTTTTCTTTGCCAATATTTAGGTACTAGTTGATCACGCATACGAGCGTGTTTACGTTTCTCTATGAATATATTAGGATAGTGAGTAGCTTAGTGATGATAATTTTACCTAGTTTTGATCTTAACGGTCAAGTGTGTTACAAAATATTCGAGTCACTCGGTTGATTTGATGGCCATTACTTAATGGTTATAGTCAGGAGATTACTTGAGACTGAATTCATACGTCAGAAAGCCGTCACTGCAAAGGTCAAGCCGCGGTGTTACAAAACAGAATGTACCAATAATGTATAAATGTTTCTGCGATCCTTCCCCTAGCGACAATCACGGCGCGACGCGCGACGTTGATGTTTTAAACAATGCGACGTTATCACGAAACTAAATGCGTCAGCACAGTGTTCGTGTGAGCGCGGTGTACATCGCCGGCGCTGCAGCGTTGCGTCACCGCATCGAACGGATATAGCCGCGATCGATCAACATCGCTTCCTTTATTTTTGCGCGACGCCATCGCTTGCAGCCGGCTACGGCTAGCGGTCTCGCCCACGGCACGACATTCTGTACCTAGCTTTCTATTCTATTCAGAGATACGTGGTTTCACAATGCGAGTGTCGATGCAACGACAATAGTCGCGAACTAAGGAAGCGACTGCTTCGCGATGCCGGCGAGACGTCGACCACCTCTGACACGGCTATTTTCAGCGTTTACGCAATATGCAGATAAATACGGAAGGTTTTGTGAACACTTACTTGCACTCATAAATTTATCAATTTAGCTTTCTCTAATTGCCATGTTTGTCTGCCAAACTTTGTTGAAAAAAAAGTTTCAAGCTAGATCCATGCTGGATCTCTTCAAACTTTAGTTATCATTTACAAGGGTAAAACTTTAGTTATTATTTAAAAGTCAGGCAGTTAACGAAAATGTAAACCTTCTCTGGATTACGTTTTGTAGCTTGAATCAAAACATGTATCATTGCAATTGTGACGATCTGATAATCTTAATGATACGATGCCGGATACACGATGATAACGAGTGGTCTACCGACGTCACTCGCGCGACGCTCTCAAACGCACCGACTAATTGTTGTGTTCGGACTAGCTTGGAAAGAATTATTCCGCCGCATTAGCTCGCAGTTCCGCGTGGGTGCATCATTGCACTTCAACCCACTCTATTTAAACTGGTCAACGCATCTGGAACGCATCCACTGACGCTTTGCTTTCAATTCTTGCGCGACTGTTGGAAGTTCCACATCGATGGGTGTTGTCCAAGGCAATTTTGTAGCTGTGAAGTGGGTTTAGCAAGAGTTTCGGGCCGAGGGGACTGGCGTCTACTCGCCAATAAGTTTCAAAGTTTTATTTTATGTCGCTGTATACACGTGTACCACTTTGGCTTGTCTCTCGCTTGGCGTTAAATGCGCACAATGTGTGCCCCGACGTACAGTTAGCGGCTGGGTGCGGACTTTATAATAATTTGCTCTTTTACTGTTTCCGCGTTTTGTCAGTAACTTGCTATTGTCTGAAACGAACATGCTGCTACAAGATTGTTAACAATCTAGTTTATTGGCCCTTAGGTTACAGTTATTTAAATTGCAATTCTGTCTGGGGCCGGAGTTGAATCTCCCAAATGCATGTCAAAAGAAATTCGATCTTTACTTTTAGGCAGTGGTTATAATTTCTTTTACAAACTACATTAGTGCTATTTTGCTTACACTTTGTAGTACATACTTAAGCAATGTAATATATGAGCAGTCCACACGGTGCTAAGAGTCGCTACTCGCTGGTTATAATCAAGTTTTCAGTAGTTGCGCGGTAAAGGATAGCTGTAGCCAGTAATTTGTCTGAAATCCCCGCTGGCTACATACGGAGGGAGGTGGCTCCAGGAACTCCGCGTCTGTTGTATTCCCAGGACTACTTGTAGTTGATGTTTCACGAATATTATCAACTAATTCGCATAAAGCGAGTCAAAATATTATTTCAAGAGGGCCCTCTCGCCCGCAGCGTCGTTTAGGATTCATATCTTAAATATAACAATCGGTATTTTAGATCTTTCCTTGGTGTTAGATTCTGACTCTCCAGGGTTTCTGTGGAAATTTAATAAGTGTATAGGACTTCTTCCAATAGTTACTTTCATAGAACCATTACATTATTTTAGATAGTGACTGGTGTTAATTAAAAGTGGGCTCTAATATTCAATTTAAATGCATTTTAATCGGTGAATGGCTCTAGACTCTAAAACTCTATTGCACGTGCATACCATTATTCTAAAATCAATTACGTGTGTGGACTTTTATGGCCATAGTTAAGTTCCGTCATGTAAAGGGCAGTGCGCATCGATCGCCCTCTATTAGCGCAATCGTTGCGGCGCATCGTGGGAGCGCGCGCGCACCATGCGCCTGACTCACTGCGCCCGCGACGCCGCGCCGTCATCTGTCAGTGGGCGGCCATTTTCGGTGTTCGAACGCCGCCAATTTGAATTGTTAATGGCGGTTTTAACAGCCAAATAAAATGGCTAAGAAATGTATTTTACGTTTCGAGGTTCCAGCGTATTCTGTTCGTTTACGATGGCGCTCGTAATGTCACATTGTGATGTCTCGTAGAGTGAATAGTAAGTTATTTCAGTTAGCTTTAATATGTTCAGTTTCTATAATTTCGTTTACAGGGTAAGCAGAGTTGTATGCGGTGTGTTCAGGTTCGTTGACACGGCTCAAGTTAACGAGCAGCTGTAAAGTGTGGAGTTTAAAGACAATAAGAAACCTCGCGAGGTAATACAACTTGATGTTAAGAGCGTATGCTGGGACAGCACTTCAAATTGCATTTCACAATCTTTACAACAAGGCAATACGACCTATTTTCTGCTGACACTGTTGATTTTTCACGAGTTGTTTCAAGGGAATTATGGTCAATATTTCAGGACAGGTAGTATTTGTTGTATTAATTTATAAGAACGTGGATGTAGCAAAAGGAGTACTTAAGGATCGTAGCAGGTGGCACTCTGTGGTTTCTTCCTACCTCCATGGTGATAAGGCGTAAGTTTAAAGCAGTGGGTAACTTAAAAATGTCATATGCATCAAAAAAAGTTAAAAACTTCGTTTCCTTTATTATTCCCAAAATTGTCTTCTATTTCAAAAAACAGCCACAAAAATGTTTAACTTATTCCAAAATATTCCAGTACCAGCCGCTGCTCTTGAAGTCTTAACGAATATTTAGACATGCTAGGTACAGAATAGCGAGAAAAAAAAGCGAATCACCCTCGTAGGGTCGTACCTGGGTTGTAAGGCATAATATATTATGCGTAATTCTCAAGGATACCTCGTAAAGGGGACTTCCCTACGATCACGAGAGGCGTAGTATCCGCTGAATACCCACTGCCTCAAGGCCACAAGTTTGGCAATATTTTGAAGCAAATATTGAATATTGGCACTTACAAAATTAGAGGATAACGCTTTGATTATCTACGTTTTGTCAATAGTAGTGTATGTGTGCAAATAAAAGTTGGTCTCAATGCGAAAAATATGTCCGTAAATTTTCCGAAAAGATGATCTCAATACGAATTGCCAATGTCTGTTGATAATCCTGCTGTTTGTAATTTTATAGTCTTATCTTTTTTTTTGTTGCAATCGTTTTGATACGAAATTCTTTATTGAATTTTATTAATATGACTGTTATATGACTGGTGGTACAACATAAAAAAATAATCAACATGGACCCTGTTTTTTCTTAGCGTTCTATAATAATGTTAGTGCCTACCTATAATGTTTAATCGTTGACGACGTTTTTAACCAACTTCTATAAAGGATCGTCTAGTTAGAAGCATGGGATTTTGTAGCATTTTTCCGTGTTTTGAAACTTTTTCTTCTTAATCACATTTTAAGGTCGTGTGCGCATTTTGATGACGTAACAATAACACAGTAACCTAGTGGTCACGCATGACCACCTAGTAACAACGTATTACCTAGGAATAAAGCGACGAATTTCCTTAAATCGTCACGGAGTCCAGTTTCTTTCTTTCCTCATAGCTAAATCACCTCGTGAGCTCATAATTTAATTATTTAAAAAAAAACGTCACTCCTCACTAGGAATTTCTCCTGTATCGCGGGTGCGTTTACAAACATAGAAAATCACATACACAAACACCCAGGTAATAACACTATAAGAATGATCAAAACATTTGCTCTCACAAAGATTTGATCAAAATAAGTTAGATTACGAAAATTTTACCAAGTTTGACTAAATATTTGTGAGAGCAGAGGGCAGGAGGGACTGTCAGAGTCGTACTGACTAAAATCCACGGCGTCCTTCAATAGACCTTTACATTGCAGGTCAACAACTACTTGCAGGTCATACAAATATTTGTTCAATGCGGGGATCGAACACGCGACACGTTGCGCAGCAGTCGATTGCTCAGTCACTGCGCCAACCGTGCCGCGCCGTCTATTAGTTATCAGTTATTGCTTAAACTATTACCATATTACCCACAGTGATGTACTCCAGTACGTCAGACTCGTTATCCTGTTTCCTCTTGGACTGCAATGCGATGTTCGCAGCTGCGCCATGTTTTTTTAGCGCGAAAACAGTGCAGATGCATGCGGGTGCGAGTATGGTGCGTGGGAGAGCGGGGTTAGAGTAGGGGCTTAATAATGCGACGTTTGGAGAATTATAATAGGATAATAATATGAATTGCGGTACTTAAAATTGTTGTAAAATCACAATTAAATAATACACCCTTTTTTTCGAAAATTACGAGAATGGAAGAGTTTGTAATTCGGCCTAGACTTATAGTTAATTTAGAGAAGAACTGGAGTAAGCTAAATTTTTACATAATAGGCTAACATTTTTGTTACACCTTAGAAAAAAGAAGAAAAAATAATAATATTACACACACTAATGTGTTATTTGTGTTTGACCGTTTCACGCCCACTGAATGTCAAAAGTCATACGAATACTCAATCGATTAAAGAGGTTGTTGTATTTGATAGTAGATCTGATTTGGTGTAGATAATGCAATTACGTTAATAATAACTTTAATTCATTAGAAAGGTGCAACTTAAACTAACTAAAAATACAAAATAATTATGGTCAAATTCCGGTCAATGAATACTTCATATTATTATCCTCATAAAATTCTACTGAAGTGGCCTTTTTAGGACCCAGAATGAAGCGTTAGTACATTGGGTGCATGTCATTAACGAAAGTATGGGAAATTAAGATAATTATCATGTTTATATTGATAATGTTGTGTTTTGGAATGCCTATAATATGTTTATGGTTTTATCATGGTAAGTGCATGATATGAATATGTAGGCTAAAGATTTGACGACAGAATTGGCTATTAATGGTTGAGTCATGGGATAAATTAGGTCAGGAAAGAGATTAGTTTTTTCAATTTAATTTTAACTAGCCAAATAGAATGAAAATAAATAGAATGAAATTTTTCTTTGAGTAATTATGTTTACTTTAATTTTATTATGATGTAAATCATAATGCTGGCTTTACTATATTGTGGCTCTATACTTGAACTTCTTTAAATCAATCAATCAATGTGTTTTTATACTTAATCAAATTTAAAACAAAATAATAATCGCTTCCGCTCTACCCACCACCAAGCCCCCTACCAGTCGGTCGGCACGTTTGCACGGCTGACGGTCACCGGGCATCGCCGCGCGCGCATTACGCGGACGCGAAGCCGCTGCGCCCGCGCCGATCGATGAGTCACGCCCACCGTCAGTCGCGAGCCGATACCAACAACATACGAATGTTTGTGCATCACTCAGTTAGCTGTGTGCTGGTATTTTGTCGTCTACGTCCGCTTTTAGGTCATCTGGTGCACTGTACGGTCTAGAATTTGAGGGGATACAGTTACTCTGCGTGTTGTAAAGATTATGTTATTAGTTCGCAACGTTTGATTTGTAGTATAAAACAGAAGCCATCTATTCAAATTAGGTTAAGAATAAGCATTTTAACGTGAAAATGACTTAAATTTGTCTCTCATAACGGCCTTCTTTTCGCCATTTCCCAATGTTTTGAAAGAGAAGTAGTTTGTTCCGCACAAAGTCATGTTTTTGCTGCAACGCATTTTGTCTATTAAATTGGAAAAACTTGTTAAAATCAAGTTGTTACCGTCAGCTGAAATTGATGCTAATATTAGTGAGAGTTTTCTGAATACACGTTTTTAATATTTCTATGCGTTAGATGCTAGTGGCTATATTCAAAGTCACTAAAAAATGTGTTATGCTATAACCTAGGGGTCTTCAAGTCAAGATTGAACAAGTTACTACTAGGCAAGCGTGCTTGACCGTCGACTACATCTTCGCTTACCATCAGGCGAAATAGTGGTCAAACGCGAACCTATTCTTAAATTAAAAAATAAAAACTGCCCCACACTAGGAATTTGCTCTGAGTTGTGGGTGCGTTTATAAACATTTAACATCACATACACACCCATGCCTGGATTATTGAAACTATGAAGAAAAAAAAAAAAATTATTAATTGGATAATTTATTGTAGCTTTTGGATTTATATCGCATAGTTAGCAAATAAAACCGTTTAATGTATTTTGTGGAAAATGCTATTGGTAACACATTTGCTCATACTAACTTGTATTTTTATCATATATATAAAATGTAATGTGCACTGTTTATTTTCCCAAATAAATAAAATAAAATAAAATAAAATAAATAAAATAACTATGGACTGATTACAGAAAGAGAGCACACCAGTTTACATGAAAATTAAATTGCTCCAATAAAATCCGAGTTCAGACAACATTACAGACAGACAGTTTAACTTTTTTATCTGTGCTGAAAACAAAGAGTGAATGACAATGAACATTGAACTTGTGAAATCTACCGGTCACCGCTCGCCCTTGATGCTCGCCGATCGTTCAGTTCTTTGCACCAATGTGTAATGTAATATAAATGATCATGTATTGAGCCATTTACAGGGATTGCATGCAGTGCAAGTTTGATGTCTATTTTCATGACGGTAGACATTTCATGACGGCACGGTTAGCGCAGTGGTTGGGCGATCGATTTCTGTACAGCATGTCTCGGATTCAAGCATGGAACAAATATTTGTATGAACTACAAGTAGTTGTTTCAGGTCTGATGTTTTACCCCTCTAGAGGGTCAAAGCCTGCCAGGGTCGCGGGACTGTACGATATTACCGTGACTCCGGAACGTAAAGGGCTATTGAAGGACACCGTGGATTTTAGTCACTACGAGTCTGACAGTCCCTCCTTCTCTGCCCTGGGTGGGAGGGAGGACTCATTTGATGATTTTACAAAATTTGAAAAAAGGTCTGATGTTTGTGTATGTGAGTTTCTATGTTTATAAACGCACCCACGATACAGCACAAATTCCTACTTTGTAGGAAATTGGCTACTTGCAATAAAAAAAAGTGTTTTTCTTTATTTTAGCAAAAAAAAAAACTTCATATCAGCGGTAGGATATCCACTGCCCCCTATAGGTTTTCAATAGGACTAGTTGGAAGCTGCTTGCATTCTGCGTGATCCTGTGGTCTTCATCTGATCGTCTGTCCACCTTGTGGGTGGACGTCCTACGCTGTTGCTTGCTGGTGCGTGATCTCCATTCGAGAATCTGACGGCCTTATCGGCTATACGTTCTGCATGCTATGAGCCATTTCAACTTGCTTAATCGCTGGGTTATAATAAATAATAAATAAATAAATATTCCACAACTATCACACAACGCCATCTAGTCCCAAGCTAAGCAGAGCTTGTGTTATGGGTACTAGACAACTGATAAACATACTTATATATTTCTAAATACATACATATTATAGATAAATTACACCCAGACACAGAACAAATGATCGTGCTCATCACACAAACATTTGTCCTGGGTGGGAATCGAACCCACGACCTCCGGCATAGCAGTCAGGGTCACTAACCACTAGACCAACTGGCCTGTCACTGTGTTATGTCGGCAATAAAAAATAGACCAGCCAAAAGTTTACTGGGTCACTAGACATTTTAGTAATATTTTCATCTTATACCTACTACTGTTTACTGCTGGTTCATTTTATAAGTCTATCATATCAGGTGATTAAGGAATAAGCTAAAATCATTGTTCACCAAAATAGGTTCCTCAATTGAAGACGTTTACTGGCTACGAAATTTTTTCATTGCTACGAAAGCTGCTACGAGATATGCTACGCCTATAAAATAGAAAAAATAATGTGCGTCTTCAAAAACTGCCACAAAAGTGTAAAATTACTTTTCTTTCGGAAGTTGGTCCTTTTGTTTTTCATTTTTTTTGACTTTTTTGCCACCAAAAGAAAAGTTATTTTACTCTTTTTTGTGGTTGTTTTTGCAGACGGTTAAATTTCTTTTAAGGTTTTTTAATTTACCCTTTTTACTTTTCAAATATTCTACCCAAATTCCGCCGAGCAATAGATATAAGTACTAACAACAACAAAAAATACCGACCTTTTCCCTTTCGAAGTCGGTTAAATACCTCATTCCACTTTAATGTATGACGGCAAGTAACATCAATACATCGCGGTTATCATTAGTAACATTAATCGATATATCTATAACCACGTGTGTATAGTATATGTACTCGTATATATATAGTGTTATGTGACCTTCCAATCGCTGATATATTCCCCTCCGATCAATATACGACCTTACCCGTATAATTCTAAGTTTCTTAATTTCAATGTGCGTTATAGAAAACAACTTCTTGAAAAAAAATTTAGTTGTTTTTGGAAGTCGATGTCTTTGTTTCTTCTTTCTTATTCCTTCTTTGTTTCTTATTCCTTAGAGCAATGGCCTTTGATTTGCGGTAATTATTGAAGAGTTCCCTCGATTTCTCTAAGGTCCCGTCATCAGATCTTGGTCTGATGACCATGGGACTATCTGTAAAATATACCCTTTCAAACAAAATAAGATTTTCAAAATCCAAGTCTTCCCGGTAAAAAAAAGGCAAACGTAACACAATACTAACGTAGCGCAAGCGCTAACTGGACGCGATTTGTTAATGGCCGCTTGCAAATGACGTCCTGATGGCGCTTGCGCGACTTTAGTGTTGTGTTAAGTATGCCTAAAGAGTGTATGTCCTCATTATAGCTCGCGTCCCCGTCTTATACATTGTTCCCCTATTATCTAACACATTTTTTTTTCCTATAATAAGCAGTAGTTCCTGAGATTAGCGTGTTTAACCAAAGAAACTGTTCAGCTTTATAATATTAAAGAATAGATTACAATAGATTCATTACATCATTTGTTCGGTATAGTATATGGTATAAAAGAAAGTACATTATCAAATATAATTAGGTCATATAATTTATTAGAGTTTTTCGTTAGATTTTTGATCTTCAGACTAACTTGAACGATTGTAATAGATCTACAAATGACAGCCGAGACTAACGGCTTCACGTGCTTTCCGAGCCACTAGGGAAACTCACCATGATACAACATAACCACCCATCAACAGACCGACTTCGTTAAGCGCGGCTTTACCTAGAAAATCGAACTGTACAGCTGATATTATTTAACCACAAGCTCCTTAATATTATATCCGAAGACTATCCTTATAAATACTGTTGAAACCAACCCTTCCTATCAAAAAGGGTTCACGCAACAAAAAAATATACAGAACACAATGAAAACAAACATCTTACGAGCAGCTGATCTCAACGACCACTAACATGTCTATAAAACGTTTTCAACACAAAACGTATCGCTAAACTGCTGAATACGACAATTGCCCATTATTAACACAACAAAATAACTTTTAATTCTCAACAATAAAGTTCAAATTGGAACGAAACATAAAGGGCAATGATAATAACAACAGGGCAAAGAAAGGCCAGTTTAAAATGAGCTTCTACCCTCTTTTCTTTACTCAGAACTTAGATGTATTGAGGGGGATGAATAGTGATTGTAGAGGTCATCTGAAATTGGTCGATTTATTGAGTTGCGTCGGAAAGTTTTGTAGATATTGAAACGAATAGCGCCACCTGTTGAGCTCGGTTTGCAACTTCGTTAATGGCCGCTCTATTGGGCCAATGATGTCTGTGTTAGATTGTTGTTAAAGTACTCAAATTATATGTGTTTATGAGGGATAAAGCCTTCCGCACGCTGGGGCGTTAGGCTACATGTAACAGGTGATAATGATTCGGTTGTTGAATGGTTTAATATTGTTTATCTATGTGTTTTGAGATGGGTTTTGGTTTTGAACTCATGTTCGGCATGATGGTGGAGGGAGAGAGTTATGTCTATGAAATTGACAGTACAATAGATATGGTCGGAAATCACTCGTGAAAAAATATGAATAAGTGATTGTAGCATAATTATCCCCAAGTTCATAGAACCAAATGCTGGCACGGTTGGCGCAGTGGCTGGGCGAATGAATGCGCTGCGTGTCCCGGGGTCGATTCCCGCATGGAACAAATATTTGTATGGCTTACAGATAGTAATAAGATAAAGATGAAGTCATGTAAGTTTTTAATCGCATACATTACTAAGGTAGAACGTAGATTTAAATAAAAAACTGCGTTATTTTCAACGGGTTTGACCACAACGTTTTACTTGTAAAATGTACGTTAATGAAAGTTTTCAGTAGTTGTTCAAACTGAAAAGTAATTTCCTTTTCTAAAAGAATAAAACCTTGAAACATTTTTCATAAATAGCGACTATTATCGAGTAGATGAAGAGGTTCTTAAGCAAGCCCATCTCAAATAAAAAAAGTATTAAACTCAATTAAAATTCGCTCAACAGATCCACGTGTCAATTTTAAAAGCATTCGTTTTAAGGAAAACCATAATATTTTCCTCTTAGCTGTCGTAATAACCGCTTACGTTATGTGACGGGAATATTACTTCTGAGTCCAACTTGAGTTAGTAAGATAATTAGCATTGTGACATCACGTCATTATGCAGCCTCAACTGTTATCAGCAACGTCAACTATTTGTATAGGTAGTTAATGCAATTGGCCCTGAAAAGTGAGGATGTATTGTGAATATTGTGATTGTTTGGAGGGATTGTTGTAAATTCGCCACAAAATTAATTTCCCACGAAAAAAAATATTGAACGTGTTCTCCTAGTACTTTCCATTCAGATTGCACATTGTGTACTCGTTTTCGGTAGGTTTGTGCTGGATTTTTATTTTATTTAATTGATCTGCTATCCGTGCGGAAAAAAGAAATAGGGCGAATTTACAAATTTTTTTTTCACGTGCTGTCAGGGCAGGGCGGGAGGGACTGTCAGACTTGTACTGACTAAAATCCACGGTGTCCTTCACGAGCCCTTTACGTACCGGGGTTACGGTGATGGGTAAGTCCCGCGACCCCGGCAGGCTCTGGCCCTCTACAGGCCCCGTCAATTTGCTGACACTCCTTGAGGCGCGCGTGGAACACAACGCGCCGTCGACCCGGGCATGGTCCATGGTCGGGCAGCGAGTCGCCCATTACTCGCTGCCCGCATGCCCGCGCCTACGGTGGCCGGAGATCGTCTGGCGACGTCCGTCGCCGTGGGCGTCTACCACTGCGGCTGGGTCGGAAGGAGGACACTGTTCTCTCCCTAACGCGGCACGCCTCCTCCTTCGCGAGCATGACTGCTTCGCAGAAGGAGGCGACCGCTTCCCACTCCGTCTCGCCCCGCAGCATGGCCTCGACCAATGCCGGGCGCGAGAGGTCTCCGCCTATCGCCGTCGTGAGGACACGGCGGTGCTCTGCCCAAGCGGGGCAGTCCTGCACCGTATGCTCCACTGTGTCCTCAGGACGGTCCTCGCAGTGGTGACACCCAGGCGTTTCCTCCTTCCTTATCAGACACAGGAACCTCCCGAAACTTCCGTGTCCGGTGAGGACCTGCGTCATGCGGAAGGTAAGGACGTCGTGACGCCTATCCAGCCACTCCTCAAAGAGGGGTCTTACCGCCGCGATTGCGGCGTGCCCGAAACCTTCCCTAGACTTACAAAAACTAATTTAAAACCAAAATTAGCCAAATCGTTCCAGCCTTTCTCGAGTTTTAGCGAGACTAATATATAGGGTGTAAGAGACATCGACGCACAAACGGATACCAAGGGTTCAGGACATGATTCTGGACCCCCCATGTTGGAATTTTTGGGGGTAACCGTTTGAGCGTCGATGTCTCTTACACCCTGTATAGATTGTCTAGTTAATCACCAAGAAGACGCACACACGCGTACTAAAATTATGCAAATCAGCGATCACAACTGATCAAAACAACGGTGTCACCTATCACACTAATGAAATTAGCGATAATCGATTACAATAACAATACCGACTCGACTCGGCTCACATAACAAGCGGTATCGAATCAATAGCCTGCTCGAGTCATTCCGAGTCAAACGATCGACTCGAAATTAGAGCGCGCGAACGTGCGTTCCTTTGAGCACCATTTGCGACAGAAAGCAACGCTAGCAAAGGGGAGCTTATTACTAGAGGTGCGATGTTTCGGCCTCGGGGTGGACGAAGATTCTAGAATAGTGTTGATAAATAAACTTGGATATAGTTTCTAGATTGCTTGAGCGATTAGGGGAACAGTGTATAAGATGGGGACGCGAGGTATAATGGGGACATACACTCTTTGGGCATATTTAACACAACAGTATCGTAGCGCAAACGCCATCAAGACGTCATTTGCAAGCGGCCATTGACAAATGGCGTCCTGTTGGCGCTTGCGCTACGATACTGTTGTGTTAAGTTTGCCGTAAGTGTGTGATTTCCCATTATACCTCGCTTCCCCGTCTTATATACTGTTCCCCTATTTATCATTGAAATACAAAATGGGCAAGATTGAATAAGTAACATTTTTTTACCTCTCTCTAAGTTATATTTCACAGCACAAGCATAATCAGTTTGTGATTTTTCCACTGTTGGGACACAGACATACTCTCTGAGAAAGGGAATGGGGGAATAATGTAATCAATCAAGCAAGCCACGTTCAGGGGCCATACTATGACGTCTTAAAACCAGGCTTGTTCCAGTGAGTGAACGAGGTGGCGCTAGACGACTTGTATAGCTTTGTCTCTTTCATTCACTGGAACAAGCCTGGTTTTAAGACGCCATAGTACGGCTGCAGGTTGGTTGATGTCACATGTTTTAGAATTTGCGGTTTCATGCCTGTTTCCTCAAGACGTTTTCTTCACTGTTTTGCAGTGGTGATGAAATAAATATAAGTACTTAAAAATCCATGTTTCTAATAAAGATATATTTTTAAATTGATTCATTTCAATACACTATCCAATCTTCGGCCTACAAAAACTCGTGTTCGGCCTCGGCGAAAAAAAGGCAGTCAAAGCGCTTCTCTACTTATTACGCTCTGAGGCGCTTTATGGCGGCTGGACTCGGGTCAGCTCGGGTTTTTTGTCGTGGCACGTAGCCACCCCCACCCCCTGCCACCCCCGCGAGTATCACGCGCGACTCCAGATACGGGGGGTAGCTGCTGTGACCGCGTGTTGGCTAGCGTCGCGGTTCAGAGCAGCTTTTTCTGCGATGTGTGGAAAGTTTTAGGAGGTTTTTGTTGAGTTTTTAGGTTGTCTTGTGCATATGGAGGTGATGTTTTAGGAGTTCTTGTACAAGACGTGTTGTAGATTTATGTGTGTAGAGTATTCTGTGATGCAGAGGACTACAACGCTTGTTCAATTAATCATTGAATCGGATCAAAATCTCTGAAACAATGATGTAGTCATGTCTATATTTACTCCTTAGTTAGCATAGTAGGTATACCTTATTTTAATTTTCTTCAGAACAAAGACTCCCCAACACCGAACCGCAACGCTTCCCAGCTCCCTGATCCGCAAGTATCGCCTTCATTGTAATACCGCGCCCGAGGCCGCGTCGCGTTGCCATAGCAACCATCGCGAGAGCACACCGCACCCCCCCTCCGTACCCTGTACCACCCCATCACCCCCCTGCTCTACCTGCTCTCATTAATATGTACCCAGCCGGACACAGCGGATCACTTCAACTCCGTAAGTCCGTATATATCGACAAATGAAAATTTTATTAAAAACGTCGGAGCTCCGGAGGTGTGTCCTAACTTTCCTTTGCATAGCTAGTGGAACTGCGGGCCCCTGAAAGTGCTGTTCCCTGAATTTACATATCGGACCAAGTCCTTTGTCACAGTTCTACGAACTACATTTGTTTTTTTTTCTTACTTTTATAGGGGATTTGAAACCCTGACTAAGGTTTTTGTTTTGAATTATAAGTAACCAATTTTACCCCTTACTTTCAGTCACACATTTTAATTACTAGGAGGTCATTGCTGGGTCGCGGGACTCACAAATTACCGTGACCCCGGTACGTAAAGGGCTATTGAAGGACACCGTGGATTTTAGTCAGTACGAGTATGACAGTCCCTCCCGCTCTGCCCTGGGTGGGAGGACTCATTTGATGATTTAACCACGATAAAAAAAAAAGAAAAAAAAAAGGGTTTCGTACCAAGGGAACATAAACATGGGCAACTCGCTGTCCGACCATGGACTATGCCCGGGTCGACGGCGCGTTGTGTTCCATGTGATGATTTTAGCACATAAAAAAAAGAGGTCATTGCTTAAAGACTTCCTTCCTTAGCTTTGGTCGCAAGCACGGGCTTCTAGATGCAGGGTTTTAAATTCGATTCCCGGAAAGTGTTAAGCGAGTTTTTTTTTTTTGGAATTACACCTTTGTCCTCCTGATTTGGTCAGAGCGGAAGGGATTGTCAGACCAGAATTACTAAAAACGACCCTGTTCCTTTAGCCCTTTACGTTCCATACCCGCGGTAAGCTCTCTAGACATTCTCCCAACCCTGGTTTTTAACATGGCAATTATTAAATATCCTTTTTTAAGTTCTAAATATCATTCTGAAATATAGAACAAACTTACTGAAAACAACAACATGACAAGATTTTTTTTTAAAAAATACCCCTCTCTAGGAATTTCCCCTGTATCGTGAATGCGTTTACAAACATGGAAACCCACATTCCTTTAAACAAGTACCCATTAAACCTATTTGTTCGTATTACCCTTAATGATCTGGAACTGGCTGAAAAGCGTCGAAACTCAGATGTTTATCGCTATGCGCAATTTATGTGAGACATTCGTGAGAAGCAAACTGGGGAGTTGGTCGGTCCTCGGTAACGGTACGCCGAACTATGTGCAGTCCATCAGCGGTCTCTCCAACAGTATTGCTATAGTTAAACTTGTCTTTGGTACTGTCGATGGAATAGATATGTGTGCAAGCAGCTAATGCGTTTTCGAGCGACGACGTTGTCTTTGCGCTGCGTTGTCTATGCGACGTTTTCACACTTCTGTTGTATTTCTGGTTCATAATTATACTGGTGGTAATAACTTAGTATTTTTCCACATGGATTGCGTCATCTTCAGTTCTTCCTGCTAAGGGCAGTTATGTTAACAACTACAACAAATATTGGCATAGTTATGTAGTGAAAGCATACTCTTTTAGTCGCCTGTATATCAAACTTTTTGTGGTTTGTACTCTGCAGAACGTCTAGTGTCCAGCTAACATGCAGTCGTCACCATTAGCTTGCTCGGTATCTTTACCTCACGTTTTGGGATTCAAGGCTAACACAAGGTCTTCTCGTCTTTCTCAGCGGAATCTTACCGTATCGCTAACCCGGGGTCGCGAATTACCGTGACCCCGGTACGTAAAGGGCTATTGAAGGAGACCGTGGATTTTAGTCAGTCAAGTCTGACAGTCCCTCCCGCCCTGCTCTGGGTGGGAAGACTCATTTGATGATTTTACCACGATAAAAAAAAAAACAGTATCGCTAACAGCCATTGTCAATTTTTCATCCGTATATCCGTAGAGAAATAACACTCTTTTTTCGTGGCAGTCGTGTGAAAAGAAAGATTTTTGTAAGAATAGTTTTGAACTTGAAAGGAGTAGAAGCAATCTCTTATTACTAGTGATAAACAACACGCTCTTTAAGCAAACGTAGACAGCAGACATCATGTCTCATTGTTTGGTTTGGTATGATGAGGATCAGGTCAGTCCAAGTCTTAATTTGCTTTTACAATTGACAGGCCTGTTGGTCTAGTGCAGTGTTCCGCAAACTTATTGTGTTCAAGGTACACCTAGGAAAACGAAAAAAAATTGAGGTACACTACAAATTAAAAAACAGTTTTTAAGTAATATTAATCAACTTTTATTATTAATCAACAAACTTAAACTTTAAATTTCAGAAAAGGTAATTAATGCGAAACATGAGACTGTTTAATTGAGCATAGACGGTCTAAATTTTTCTTACTAAAAATAATTTTATAAGATAATCTTATTTTTCCACGGCACACCAACTAATGATCACGGTACACCAGTGTGCCGCGGCACACACTTTGCGGAACACTGGTCTAGTGGTTAGTGACCCTGACTGCTATGCCTGAGGTCGTGGGTTCGATTCCCACCCAGGACAAATGTTTGTGTGATGAGCACGATCATTTGTTCTGTGTCTGGGTGTAATTTATCTATAATATGTATGTATTTAGAAATATATAAGTATGTTTATCAGTTGTCTAGTACCCATAACACAAGCTCTGCTTAGCTTGGGACTAGATGGCGTTGTGTGATAGTTGTGGAATATTTATGGGTCAGAGCCCATTCGTACCCTAAAATTCGTCCCCCAGCATAAAAGTTGTGGATTCGGCCCCTATATAGGTGCCCATTGGTCTCCTCGTAGGGGACCAGTTAATATTTTAATTAAAAATATAATTTTTAAGGTACCTATTCGTACCCTCTAATATATATACAATATAAGTTAAAGATTCGGCACCTATTCAGGTGCCTATCGGTCCCCTGAGATAAAATTAGCTATATTTTACATAAGAAACGGTTAACATAGTACACTTGTGAACAGTTTATTAACGGAATTAATTTAATAAATCATTACAGATCATTGAAAAAAGAGCTTTGATCAATGATAATCCGTCATGATAATAATATAACCTGTCGATAGGCTTACGATGTAATATTGTCTCTCTACGAATGGCCTGTTAAAAAAAAACGGGTTATAAAATAGATAAGGTGTTTTGTTTGTATGTTGTGGCTGCCTCTGTGACATATTGGTTCTTGAAAGTGACTGCGAATACGAGACTGTTCAATGTGTTTTTGGTCTTTTGTTAAATGAAGTTCGTCTAACGAAATGAACAGTACTGTTAATATTAGACTTATGTTTAACTTACGACCAAATATAGTAACAATTAACAGACAAAAATAGTAAATGATCATCGAAATTAAACCCGCATTTTAAATGTAAATTTACAGCCAAAGTTTTAACATCTCGCTATCTTATTTAAGCAAAATTACTCCAAATAAATCATTGTTAACCCAAAAGTAGTAAATGATCACCAAAACTAAAACATCATTTTAACGTAAAATTATAACCTAAATGTTTACATCTTGCTATCCTATTTAAGCAAACTGACTCTAAATAAATCATTGTTAACCCAAAAATAGTTAATGAACAGAAAATTATTGGGTACGTATCAAAATCCCGAATTTTAAAATACCGATGGACAAAATCCCGAAAATTGCACTAATGAGCAGAGTATAAGGAGCTCACATCGGCGGTGGCATGTCGACGGAGCCCCGCTTCGCGACAGTCGACGGGGCTCCTACTTCTGGGTGGTTTTAAAAAAAGTAACCACGAAGAGGATGGCGGGGTCTTTCAGACCCGGCCATCCTCTTCTAACCTAAGTTGGCCGAGTCGGGGTGCCAGCAAGTCCCGAGCTGTATTTTCAGTCGCTCAACAGCGCAATTAATGCTTTTTTGTACATTAAAAGGGTGACACCTTTTAATCTATATATATATACATATATAAAAGGAGAACTGACTGACTGACATATCAACGTACAGCCGAAACTACTGGGGCTAGGAATGTGAAATTTTGCACACGGCTTCCTATTATAATGTAGGGGAGCACTAAGAAGGGGTTTTTGGAAATTTAACCTTTAAGGGGGTGAAAAGGGGGAATTAGGAAAGTATGTAACCCACGCGGACGAAGTCGCGGGCAAAGTGCTAGTGTACAAAAATAATGGACGTTCTAACATTAATTCTGTTTTGCTCCAAAAATTGCGTTAAAATTGGTAATTACTCTCCAGATATGCGCGCATTAAACATTTACACAGTTTTATTTTACTGCATAAGCATATTATAGTTATCATATATTTTGCTAAATATTTACAAATGTACAAGAAACCAAAAGTTCATTAATTATTTTGAAGATTGGCTTAATTGAGAAAGCCTAGAGGCATTTTATTAAACTTAATCTTATTTGAAACTAGCTTCCGGCCGCGACTCCATCCGCGCGGATGTCGGTCTTCGCGTGGATGGTTTATTTCTCCATTTTGAGTAACTCTGACAATGACATCTTTTAATATTACGGCGCTAAATCCACTGCGGGTAATGCAACGTGTGTTCGCGGTTCTATGAATAAAACTGAAAAATAAGATTTTTTTTTCTACGTATTTTTCCAGGATAAAAAGTATCCTATTTTATGCCCAGGGTAATAAAGTATAATTATACCAAGTTTCGTCGTTATCGAACCGTTAGTTTTCACGTGATGCCTGCACATACAGACAGACAGACAGACAGACAAATTTTTTTTAATCATTTATTTGGGTTAGGTATCGATCCAGCAACACCCCCCGCTATTTATTTTTTCAATAGTTTCAATGTACAGAATTGACCCTTCTACAGATTTATTATATGTATAGATAAACATGATATCTACCGAATTACTATATTTTTTTATTTTACCCTTTTCTGCGCGACTGTACCAGGATTACCAAGCTGCAGTATACACATATACATGTTCTTATATTAGAAGAATGAATAAAAATAAATATTCTTCAGGGGACGAATGGGCCCCTCAAAAGTTCCAGGGTACGAGTGGGCACAGGGTGCGAATCTTGGGGTACGAATGGGCTCTGACCCATATTTATTTATTTCCACCAGTAAATTCTTAGTAAGGAGTGTCAGCATAGTGACGGGGCCTGTAGAGGGCCAAAGCCTGCCGGGGTCGCGGGACTCACAGATTACCGTGACCCCGGTACGTAAAGGGCTACTGAAGGACACCGTGGATTTTAGTCAGTACAAGTCTGACAGTCCCTCCCGCCCTGCCCTGGGTGGGAGGACTCATTTGATGATTTTACCACGATAAAAAAAAAAAAAAAGTAAATTCTTAGTAGGAGTTCTGAGTCTGGCATTGTTAAAAAATAGCAATAAGCGCCCCCTATTACGTAACTGAAATTGTTGTTTTACTATAGCTACCGTTCTACCTTACCCTACAGGGAAAACAGACGTGATGTATCCTCAAACATCTCTTCTGAAACCAATTTCAAGTACCAGATCCCTCCCCATCGAACCAATAAAACTAGCTTCGATAGCATCTTGCTACCAATTCTTGTGCGGCACAGCCGGCGTAGAGGGAATTAGCGATCCTCCGTGAGGACTAATGGAGGGCCCGAGGACGGGAGGACGTCGGCGCGCTATAAACTGGAAGGTTTACGAGTACGTGCCGCTCCAACCAGGCGAATGAGATTATTACTAGAATAGAAATTGGTTGGGTTAAATTTACTGTGCTTTTTCTCAGTTTAATTTTGCTTGTGTGGTTCGGATTGTGTGTGGTAGTTTAAGTGCTATAATAGGACCTTTAAAAAGCGTTAAGTTTATGTGGGAGTGACCTACGCAAACTTTAATCATACTTGTGACCATCTCACAAATAATAATTCTTGCTGGAAATGATCCCATATGAGATTCTGGCAGGAACAAAAAGTACTCAGTCGTGTCAATGTCGTGTGATTGATAAATATAATTATTATTTAGGTATGCATTTTTGCAAAAACTCGACTAACAATACAGGCGTAGTTTTGATTAACCTGAAGACACTTTACATATTTAATGTTTTTGTAAGTTGGCATCCTTGTCTTCTCCCGGCCAGCTGTACCCTAAATGTACAAAATTTCATAAAACTCATGAACGTGTGTGGAAAATTTTCGTTTCTTGAAAAAAAAGGGAGCACATGATGTTAGATTTATTGAAGTGTTACAAATAAACTTTTAACAGTTTACGTTAAAACATACATTAATTCAAAATGCAAAAAAAAAATCTAAAACTGTATCTTAAAATCATTCTTAATAACTTCATAATATTCATCTTTTCTAGGAGCACCGTTGATGTCTTTTACAGAAGAAATCCGAGCGGCTCCATTGTAAGTTGAGACTTTGGTGAAGTTTTTAGTTCGACAGTTGACAAAAATACTGTTATGATGACGTAATTGGTTAATGAAAGCGTTGTTTTTGAAAATAGAAAGGAATATTGATTTAAAAAACGGAATTGTTATTTATTTCGAAAGCTGTGTTTTGTTTAAATGTTTTTTTTTTTATGAAAATTGTTACGTAGATATTGAAATCTTCATTGGCAATTTAATTTGTAACGAATTGCGTCATATCTAAACTATACCAACTGTACACTGACACGCTTCGCTGTGGCACAAAAAAAACGCGGTCGCGGATATGTGACTGATGCAAAAAATAGATAAAAACAATCCTTGACGCGGATTATATATCATGCTAAAGTTTCAGCTCAATCGGTGCAGAACTTTTTGAGTTTTTGAAGCGTACACAAACCAACATAACATTTATATATATATACTAGCTGTACCCTGCCCCGCTTCGCTGTGGCACAAAAAACTGTTTTTTTTTCAACAAAAAAAAAATAGATAAAAACAATCCTTGATGCGGATTATATATCATGCTAAAATTTCTTCTCATGTGACTGTGTCATTACGACTGCGGTTGTCAGCGAGTGTTATCCTCGCTTCCGGTAGATGGCGCAATCACTGGTACAGAGCTGATCGTTAAAAAAACTGTTTTTTCGCGGTTGCGGATATGTGACTGATGCAAAAAATAGATAAAAACAATCCTTGATGCGGATTACATATCATGCTAAAGTTTCAGCTCCATCAGTGCAGTACTTTTTGAGTTTTTAAAGCATACACAAACCAACATAACATTTTTATATAAATAACTAGCTGTACCCTGCCCCGCTTCGCTGTGGCCCAAAAAACGGTTTTATGAAAAAAAAAATGTAGATGAAAACAATCCTTGATGCGGATTATATATCATGCTAAAATTTCTTCTCATGTGACTGCGTCATTACGACTGCGGTTGTCAGCGAGTGTTATCCTCGCTTCCGGTAGATGGCGCGGTCACTGGTACAGAGCTGATCGTAAAAAAAACTGTTTTTTCGCGGATGCGGATATGTGACTGATGCAAAAAATAGATAAAAACAATCCTTGATGCGGATTACATATCATGCTAAAGTTTCAGCTCAATCAGTGCAGTACTTTTTGAGTTTTTAAAGCATACACAAACCAACATAACATTTTTATATATATAGATAGAAGATAGAAGATATAGATAGAGATATATAGATATATACTCGTTATAATATTATAAAGCTTAAGAGTTTGTTTGTTTAAACGCGTTAATCTCAGGAACTACTGATTCGAATTGAAAAGTTCTTTTTGTGTTGGATAGTGCATTTATCGAGGAAGGCTATGGAGTATATAACATTGTGCTTCAACCAATAGAAGCCTAGCAGCGGAGGTGAAGCCACGGACAAACAGCTAGTGATAAAATAATGCGACGATACACTTAAGGTGGCGGTTCGCACCGCGACATAGACAGGAGACCGCGACCGGAGACCGCAACAGGAGATCGCGACTGTTGCTTAACATTAGGCAATGTATGAGTGGCAGTTCGCGAGCGAGACACAGACAGGTGGCAGATACGGTCACGATTTCCGGTTGCGGTCTCCGGTCGCGGTCTCCATTCGCAGTCTCCTGTCTCTGTCGCGGTCCGAACCGCCACCTTTACATAGTTACAATGCTAGCAGGCGATACACCTGAGTCGATGTTAATCTTTGTTTTTTTTTTTCAATTGTCATGCAATTTCTGTTGTATCACTCGTCAAAATGAGGCTTAAGCGTGCAAGTCGTGCAACGGAAAATCATTTCAGTTTAGCGATAAAGAAACCCGTCTTCTACAATCTCAAACTGCATTTACCAATAACTTTGCCGTCTAAATAACCAACATTAGCCAAGAGCAACACATCAGAAGCCGCGCCGTAAAGGAGCGGACATTCTAAGGCTAGACGCGTAAAGTGGCCGGCCACACATGGTGCTTTAGAACGGCGCAGGCGCATACGTTGGTGCGTTGCCGCTAAAGGGGCTGACACACTGGCTGTTGGCCTAAATTTTGTCATCTAAATAGCTCGGTTACTGAATTAAGATACTTGTGTTATCGCAATACGCAAGTTATCTTGTTAAAAAGTTGCAAAATTTGAAAAAGGAACGATCGCTTCGTCATACTTTAAGTTGTACTTGGTTTCTGATACTTTAATTTGATATTTATGAAACCATCTTCAATATTAAGAAAGTTACACACGTAGCTCTAAATATGTTTATCCTCTATGTCTATTAAAAGTCAACAAAATTAAATAAAAATAGTGTTAGCCTTATGGAATATCGGAAAATACTTATCTGCAAAGTTTACCGGTTTTCTCGGTCTTATCCAAGATCGAATAACTTTATTTCCTCCTGGTTTATCAGAATAAGTTGGAAATATCCATTCTGGCTATTTACCAGCGTATTTATCTTTCAACCAAATGTATAAGCCCCTTTAGGCCAGTGCATACGTGGGTCGTTGAGGCGCATGTGCGGAAGAGCGTGCCGCATCTGGCTGCGCGCGCGCTGGGCGGCGTGAAAGTGCCGAGGCACGGCTTACATGCTGCCGAGGGTATTATTGTGCGATGCGGGCGTATTGTTTCGAAGTCAAGTGGTAAAGTAAGGAAGGAAGTTCTTTTTGTGATGAATAAACAAAGTATCTTCTCACTCGATTTTGCCTGCAGGTCCGCTCGCCCATCCCTTGTCTCTCCCTTCATAAGTTTCGAAAAGACGTTACCTAAAGACATCTTCAAAGTTCTACTTCTCTTCAAGAATTTGTCAAAATTGGTACAACGTTTAGATGTGCAAGGTCTACAAAAATTTAGATAAACAAGCTCTTTTTTGCATTTAAATGATTAATTAGGATAAGGATATTTCTAATAAAAGCTATAAAATCCATAGGTCTCATTTGATTGTTACGAACTTTTGAAATAACAAAAATCTTTTTCGTCGTAGTACCGTACAAATCCCAAAAGAATCAATGCTTCTTTCGGTAGAATTTTCAATGCCAATGAAGGAGTCTTCTTAAAAAAATTAAAAAGTGAACTTTAATTTGGCTTTGGTTGTCCTCAAATCTCATATCGATCTCACACCAACTCTCGCAGGATCTATACTGAACTTAGACTTATCCTATGCTAAATTCAATAGCGATTCATGCGAAAATATAACTTGACTTACTTCTTACTAATCCTCCTTCCTATTCCTAGTCCTAGTATCCTAGTCCTACTTTAAAAAATATGAGTAAGTTTGTTTGGATGGATGGATGTTTTGATGATGATGTCTCTTTCACGCAAAAACTATTGAACGGATTTGGATAAAATTGATACAGATATAGTTAATAAACTGGATTAACACATGGGATAGTTTTTATACCCATTTTATGTTCCCTTGGTTAAATTTTTGAGTTGTAGCGGGTGAAGTCGCTGGCAATCGGTAGTTCAATAAATGTATAGTTTATGTGCATATTTGCGCAAGTGATGAAACATGCTGTATCATACGATTCGATAAGAAGTTAATTTAGCTGTGAATAAGATTCATTTTCAAATGAAACACGACATAGCAAAATCGCAAAAACCAGTAGCCCATTTCTTAATAAAATACACGCAAACACGTGTCCGAAACAATACCGTACATAAATGAAACATTTGCCGGCGCAGACGCAATTGCATAACAGCTTATGAATAAGGGGAAGGCAGGGTACGCATTCGTAATACTAATCCCGTCGTGAGGAGATGAACGATGCGTTGCGCATAATAAAGCGAAAGGCTACTAATTGTGCTCGTGAACGTGGAAATTTCTCTTTGGTACTGAGAAATCTTGAGTCAGATCTCTGTGATATCGTTGTTGGAATATGTATAGAAATTCATTGAATTTGGTTTTGTTATCCTTTTGTATATCCCAGTATTACTCTGCTAAAACTTATACATAATTTTATCACAATTCATTGTTTAATTAATGGAATTTAAAAGAGACCTCTGATTTTGTTTCGGCTGTTTCTTCTCAGTGTTTGTCGCGACATTGGATCTATACAAACAAAAAAATCTCAGTTATTAGCCTTTTTAATATATTCAGCAAAAGTTATTGTTCTTTTAATTCACTAGGTGTCTAAAAGGTCACTTTAGGAAAATCAGAATATGAATTAGGATTTAATTTGTAGGGATAAAATGGAATAATACCCTTAATGGCGTATTTTTTCTGCGAAGTAATGGCGATGCTGATGACAATATTAGAACTTCATTTCTCCTAAAAATTCAGAACACCAAACATATTTATGTATACTTTTGGTTCACTAGTCTAATAAGACCAAAATATAGTGTCCAACTTAATACATGCAATCCACTTTGCTAGTGAAGTTTTGGCACGCTTTGTGATACTTAGACCAGTAGCCAGTAAAACGGATTTCATTTCAGTGTACATTAATTCTCCTGTCCACTGTTGGACACTTGATTAAATAATTTATTAGGCTGAAGGGATTTTTTTTTTATCGTGGTAAAATCATCAAATGAGTCCTCCCACCCAGGGCAGGGCGGGAGGGACTGTCAGACTTGTACTGACTAAAATCCACGGTATCCTTCACTAGCCCTTTACGTACCTGGGTCACGCGACCCCGGCAGGCTTTGGCCCTCTACAGGCCCCGTCACTATGCTGACACTCTTTGAGGCGTGCGTGGAACACAACGCGCCGTCGACCCGGGCATGGTCCATGGTCGGACAGCGAGTCGCCCATTACTCGCTGCCCGCATGCCCGCGCCTACGGTGGCCGGAAGGCTGAAGGGATGGGCCACTTTTTAGGGAAATCGTTAGATGTCTACAGTTGGTACTATGTCAATAGTTGACATAACGCCCCGTCATTTTAGCATTGAAACTGACTGCTTGAACCACGCGCGAGTGTGGCTACTTTTGGCGTACAATATGGCCGAGTTCGAGGGCTTAGAAAACGGGGCGTTTTGTCAACAAGGGCGTATTACCTAGTGTTAACCTATAGGTAGCATGGATACTAACGAGATCTTCACATAGTCGAAAGGTATACATCACGAGATATTCAGCTCGTGATGTATAACTACATCACGAGCTGTATATCCAATAATCTTATCTTCCGACAGCATTGTGGTTTTTTAATGTCAGTACTTATTTTTTTTAAACATTTTGTTTTTTAAGCAATCGGGTTTCTGGATCTTTCGAATTACCTTTTTTTTAACTAAAACACGCGCTTACTCGTCCATTTATATTAAATGCTTCGATGTAATTTTGGATATTCTCTATAGAGCTTCGGGCTAATAAAACAGCGCCATGTACACTCAACCTAACACCCATAAACGTATAGAAAATAGTTTTTGTCTCAAGTTTTTATGCGCGGATAGAGTATGGATCCCGGCAGGATCATAGACGCGGTTAACGCCGTAGGCGGCGATCGTATAGTCAAACTGTTTGCGAATGCACCGACTGCTATTTACGATAAACCGACCGCTTTGTTGCTGACGGCAAAACCTTTGAAACAAGATGTGTGAGCCGTAAATTGTACAGTTACAATCAAAAGTTATTGGTGATTTGTTAGGGATGAAAGGAAAAGAGGTCTCATAGAGGGTACCACTGATAACTGCAAACTGGTGAACTTTTATTGAATGGAAGTAGTGACATCATGATGGTTTATAGTTTTTGTGGCATAATTTTAGTCATTTTCGGGTCACTTTTATTTGGTTACAGAACAAGCATTTTGCCAGACTTTTGTATCTAAATTCTAGATGATTTCGTACCAAATAAATATTATGTAGTCCGTCAAAAATATGATTGATGTTTTATGAAATTACGTGGTCTTGATGACCTCTGTTCATGCTGATGATGACAGATAACTAATCAAACTTTTACCTGTTGAAGCGGTGACTTTGTGCTTGCGTTGCAAAATTGTAAAAAAAAACATTTTTCTTGTCAGTTTTTTCGATACTTCTTGTTTTTATTAAACCACATACAATTCACTTAAGTTTATTACAAACAAGTCTCTCCCAAAGTACTTCTTTGATAGCCATTTTGTCCTGTTAATGACTAGCCATTTATTTTATTTTAACGGCAACTTTAGAGGTCACGGTCAGGCCCTTGTTTATTTGTGTTGATTCGGCTTCACCTCGTTGAAAGTGAGCTTCGTTCGACTGACCTTGGAAGGAGACCATAAAAGTTTCTAGATTCATTAGTTACGCTTAAGCAGTAGCTGTGCGGTAATGGGCTATGAAGTGTGGAATTCGCTCTAGATTTTTGTCTTTTTCTGAACCGTTTACAAATAAAAATTTGACGGCATGATTGGCGCAGTGGCTGAGTCATCGACTGCTGTGCTGTATGTCACGGGTTCTATCCCCGCACGGAAGAAATATTTGGATGATCTACAAGTAGTTTTTTTAAGTCTGTGTGTTTGTGTATGTCACTTTCTATGTTTGTAAACGCACCCACGCCACTATACAGGAAGAAATTCCTAGTGCGGAACATGGTTTAAAAAAAACCACATCAGTTGAATCATTTTTGGGGGGAGGGACTTATATTAGAGATAATTTAGGGGTGTATTTGTCTTCTTCAATTATAACAGTAATAGCTCGTCATAAACGATAGATTCGACATGTGCAGCTTACAGTCACACTGTGTTTGGTATTTGTTTTAGTTAAAAGTTCAGAGCCATAAAGAATCGAAAGAGTGCAAAAAAGAAGAGTCGAATACGGGAATTATCAACCAACACGACCTTTAAAAATTGACCTCTAAATTGACCTCTAAAAAAATAAAAAGACTTGATTTTGGAGTGATAAGTATACATATTACAGAGTGATTTGTAATTGGGTGCAATCCTTGAAATAGGTGATACCCTTCTAGACCTTATTTGCAACAATTTTAACCCCGACAACATAGGGTCCAAACTGACTGGTTTTAGAGATACCGAACTTTAAAGATTTTTCGAAAACTTCTCCCTCATTAAGTGCTTTTTATTAGAAATTAACGATGATCACCACTTAGATTCCATACATTACATTTATTTTATTTCAAGGAATGCATCGAATTACAAATCACCGTGTTTATTTTAAAGACATTTCATAAAACTGTTAAACAATGATGCTGGTTTGAAAAAACCGACTACTTAATTTGGCAGTCGATTTGCTTACAGCCAACCTTCCACGTACACACTGTTAAACTACGTCCACAAAGTTACACGTATTATGCACAATATATGTTGATTAATTTGATTCTGATTACCTCTCAATAGTGCTTGTTACATTGGCCATGACAACAGACCTGTTGCGTGTGCATAATTGTGCACAAGTCAACGATAAACGAGTAATCAGCGATTAGTAGAACGTAGGTAGGTTTACGTACTTCGATATTGATAGCATACGTTAGATTAGATAAGCTATGTTGGGAGCTCCCCTCATTCTCTCGGAGACTTGTTGTTGCCTTTAATTATCTTCGTATTTTTCCAACAATGTTTGGACTTCAAATCGGACGCTGTGGAATACTGGTATTCTACAGCGTATTTTTCATGGAGCGACTGCCGTCTGCGGGTCTAAGACGCAATATCCCTAATGAGTGAGTGAGTCCCTAGTGGGTGTAATTTATCTATAATATGTATGTATTTAGAAATATATAAGTATGTTTATCAGTTGTCTAGTACCCATAACACAAGCTCTGCTTAGCTTGGGACTAGATGGCGTTGTGTGATAGTTGTGGAATATATATATTAAAAAAAAATGATTCACTTCGTGAATGAATAATAGAAGAATAGCCAATGACGTTGCAAAGTTAATCATTAGGAATATTGCTTAAGGTGGCGTTTTACTTGACCTCCACAATCCACTACTGTCTAATACGATACCTGTTGGTAAGAATGGTTGGAAAACTTTTTGGCGACTGAGTACCTGTAAAACTGTGAATGATCTACAAATGATAGCTTGGGCCAACGGTTAAACTTTGATTTTCGAGGCAGAGAGGAGACTCCATATAATGGATGGTCATCCATCCACGGGTCGTCATAGGCAAGTGTGACTTAACCTTGATAATGGACTCCAGCAGCTGTTGCTATTGTAATCAATAAACTCTTTTGTTGTTTCTTTCATATAACCACCGGGTAAGTAGGCGGCAAGATAGCAGAACGCGTACGAAAGTTGTTGACATGTGGTTAGCTTTCTGTAGGTTCCATTCTGTTACGTAATAGGACATAACGCTTATTATGTTGTCCAGGGCTAGGTAGAAGGCAAAGCACAACTACGTCTCGTGTCCTATATGACAGGGGAGACCCTCTAGCTATCATCCGAACACCAATCCGGGCTGCTACTGATTATTTGATCTTGTATTAGTGGCTAGAGGTACTCGTTGCAAAGACAAAGCGCTCACGAATTCTGTCCCTCTAGGTGCGGGCAAGGCTTGCGACGTAGATTCGGCGGCAATTATTGTCCGTCAGCGAGCGGGGGGGTGAAGCGGTGGGGTGTTGGAGGGGGCAGCCGGCCCCGGGGGCTAAGATGGCCACCGTAATTAATTGGTGCGACGCGGGGGCCGACCGCGACGCGTCTCGTTCGCAGCGCGGCATTGCGCCCGCGTGTATGGTGACTAAGTTTTGGAAAGTTGTGGGATTGTTTTAGGACGTTATTTTGGTTTTTGTAGGTGTATGGAGTTAGAGTTTAGGAGGTTGTGTGTTAGTGAGGGCAGGGCATGGATTTAATTTCAGTGATCGGATTTTTTCGAGAACGATCTTTGTATGTCGCGTCGTGGCGCTCTCTCTGAATAGTTCTAGTTTATCAGTGTCATTTTAAAAGGTATTGCGCTTGCAGCAAAATGTTTAAGATGATGAACTAATCATCTAACGTGATTTGCACGCACACGTATGACGATGACGGTGATGAGGTATGACGGTGGTCGTCTTGATTAGAGATCATCTACTTATGAATGAAATGTAGTATGAGTATGTAAGAAAAAAAAATAGTTTATCTACTGCTTTCGTAAGGTGTTGATAACCTGCATCATTTCTTTTTTTTTCTGTTATGTTTTGCCGAAGTCCAAATGACATGCCCGGAGCCATGGCCACCGCAGCGTCGTCGACCAGCGATCCGACCGTAAACGTCTCACCCACACGCCGCGGCGCCCGCTCGCCACTCGCCGCTCCATACCTACCTACCTAATGTAGTGCCGACCGTCCAGCCAGCACAGACCCCGAACCATGTTCACACGGACGCCCTAACACACAGCAACCAACTGCATTAGAGGAACGAGGCAGCTCCACTTAAAATGGAGAGCAAGCAATACCGCACTATACCATAGTTTGTCACATCAAGAGCTCTGACCACTTGTACATTCTACCCCTCTGGCGCCTTCGGTTCTACAATATGCGGGGGGTGGGGTAGCTCATGGAAACTTGGCCAGCAGCTCATACAAATTGCATGGGTGTGAGTGAGTAACGTTAGTGCTCGGACCTCGGTTCGCTTAAGCGTAAATTCTGTTGCGTAAGTCGGAAAAGACGTCTGGTTTTCAAGATAGGGACGAGGGGAAAGTTATTGGAAGAATAGTTCGGTGAAATGAGATAATAGAATATATTATTCAGTTAAGACGTCGTTAGTATTCAGTATTTTTCCCGCTTTAATTTTGGGAAAAAGTTTGAGGTTAGGATTTTCCCGCGCAACTTTTAGCTTCGGGAATAACGACCTTAACGAACTAACTTTTTGAATGAAAATTGTTTAGTAATATAGTACTGCTTTTTAAATATAAAAAACCTTGGTGTTAGTCCTAGTTTAGTTATTATTTTAATTGCTCAATTTATTGAGCTTTGCGTGTCAACCTGTGACTTTTAAAAAGAAAAAATAATAGTTCTGTTATGGTTGAGTTATACATAATTAATTTTATCATAAATACATCAAAATAACCCTGTACATGAACTTTGTATTGACGTTGAAAAACTGCGTGAATAATTGTGTTTAGCATTAATATGGGCAGAATGCTAAATAAAATGTTATTTATTGAAACTAGTGACTCGCACGGCTGCATTATGGTCGCAATTAATTAAGCAACAAATTATTTTTTTATGATCTCCGGCCACCGAGTAATGGGCGACTCGCTGTCCGACCATGGACCATGCCCGGGTCGACGGCGCGTTGTGTTCCACGCGCGCCTCAAAGAGTGTCAGCATAGTGACGGGGCCTGTAGAGGGCCAAAGCCTGCCGGGGTCGCGGGACCAAGGGATTACCGTGACCCCGGTACGTAAAGGGCTAGTAAAGGACACTGTGGATTTTAGTCAGTACAAGTCTGACAGTCCCTCCCGCCCTGCCCTGGGTGGGAGGACTCATTTGATGATTTTACCACGATAAAAAAAAAAGGGAAGAAGAAAAAACATGGTTTTCGTTCATAATTTTTTTTTTGTTAGTTTTATCCTCGTAGGTTCCAATTGCTGGGCAAAGTTGGCCTTCAAAGCATTTCATGAACCATTGAGACACTGTCGTAACAAATTGTTGATGTTTGTGTACGTGTGTTTCTATGTTTGTAAACGCAAATACGACACAGGAGAAATTCATACTAGTGGGCAGATAAAAAAAATTACAAACACGATCTGCCTTATTACAAAAACTAAATAAACCTTGGTTTAACCCTGGTCTATCAAGTCCAGGCTTATCTGCAGAGCCATGGTTTAAATTTGTCCGTATTACAAAACTAAGATAAAACGTCGACTTTAGTACCGCCATTAGAACGATTGTCTATACAATTAAATCCACAATGAGTAATAACAATTAAATCTACCTTGTTTCAATCCATTTTGGGTGAAAATAACACAAAAACTACAACACAATGAAAAATTTGCTATGAGAAACTTTGACACACCTTTGACAGCTACTACTGTTAGACCATGGTTTATCGCAAAACCACGATTTTTAATAATCTTTGTTTAAACCGTAGTTTTACAAGATTAAACCTGGGTTTTTAGTTAAACCCCTTTTTGTAATAAGGCGGAATATAATTGGTCTAGCCGCCCATCCTTAATTTTGCGCTTTAAAACGTGTGTAAGTACAGACGCCAGAACATCAATTTACCTCAATCGGTCAAAATTCTTTAACAGATTTTCAACCTTATAACAATAGAAGGTAAGTGTTCGATTGGTAAAATTTGACAGATTGTGGTAGGTTAACCTGCTGACGTCTTCTGTATATTGGATAATTTAATTTATTAAATATACGAGTATACCTATAGATAAGTTACAAATATTTTTTACGCACTGTAACAAGACACAATTGCCCGAAATAAATTATCTGTCGAGTTAACCAGGAACCCGAAAAAGCATTTCCATTTTTAGCTGACAAAGAAAGAACTAGAAAGACAGAATGCGTGTTCGAACTAGTGCTTCAGAGAAAACTAACCCCCTTTTGTAGTGTAGTCACGACCAAAAGGGGTTATTTTTCTCTGAAGCTTACTGTACCTAATTGGTAGTCAGAACTTTGTTGATCCCCTGCAAGACAACGTGTGGCTCCTGCCATACTCCTCCATGTCAATTAGGACGGACCTATCCACGGTTACACTAAGTCTTTGCACCTAGTTCCTAAATCAGTTTTCGGCGAAATCTGGTGCCAATCAGTCGGCATAATTGCCACCCGAGGCACCGTCCTCACAGACGAAGGAAAATAGAAAAAAAAAATGCGAGCTTTCTCTATGGTTTTTTGGTTCCGTTTTCAAGTATTGGAAATATGGACATTGGACGGTTTATGAGCGGATGCGAGCGTAAAAATTGAAGTGTATCAAACAATTCGAGGACTAGATGCTGGGATTTGGGCTTTGTTTATTCTGTGTATATAAACTATAGATTTAGTACTATAGTTGTTGTATGAGCTATTTTATTTTTAACCGACTTCCCGTCCCTTTACCAAGGCACTTACATTAAAAAAAAAAGTTTTTTTTAAACCCCGGACGAAAAATAAAAATTAAACTTTGTTTTCGTGTAGGTCGTCATACATATTCGCCTTCAGTAAAGTCTGAGTTAATTACTATTAATCAAGCCTGGAACTTTAAAGGAACACGATTTGGGAACAAGAGACAAAAAAATTAAGAAAACTTACAATTCCTCCAATTTTCAAACCAATCGAAACTTTCGACTCTCATCTTTCTGCCCAGTAATCTTGTATCACATCTTGCTACTGTAATAACTGCGATATCGGAGAATGGATGGGTGTTTTTTAATCTTTCGCCAAAAACTACTTAAATGATCTGGATAAATCAGCTGCGAATCAAATAAATTGATTGATCAGCAAAATGGCGTACTCGACGGAGCTCCGCTGAGCGGGGCTTCTATTTCTGTCTACAGGGTTTAAAGGCACCTAACCAAACCTCGAAGTGCCCCAAAACTAAATGTTGTAATATCGTGGCTGAGTAAGGAATTTTGTGACTCTTTTTATTATTTCCCGTTTATAACCTCGATTAGCACACAGGATACTTTTCATCCCAATATTTTTTGTGACATTTACTGAATTCACCGGGTCGAAACCGCGAGCATCTACTCACTTATACCAACATCAATTACCATAAACTCATAACCCACTTTTAATCTCCACATTTCGCGAGCATTAGTGACGTCAGCGTCGATCCGACGCGTCGTGATCTGCGATTCAATCGTGCGACGTGTTCACCGAGATAATAAAACCTACGACTTGTGTCGCAGTCGTTGCGTCATGCGACAATGGGTAGCGTCTGTCGCGTGACTGCGTAAGTGTGAAGCGCTATGGAGAATGGAATTACGGAAAGAGTTTGAACTATGCGTAGTAATAAGGAAGTTTAGTTCCAAGAAGAAAAGTAGTAGTATCACTTTATGTAAATAACGCTGCGAAGTTCTGATAAAATACTTATACCGTTTTACACCGTAATTGGAAATTACCTCCACGGAAACGTACTACCCGGAACATTGGAAGAAGAAGAAGGTGCAAGCATTCACATCGAAGGTGTATACAAGCATTTAAACTCACATAATTATACAAATACGCAACAACTACATGTAGATCATACAAATATTTGTTCCAGGCGGGAATCGAACCAACGACACCCAGAGCAGTAATCAATCGCTCAACCACTACGCTGTCAAACAACCATTATGCCAAAAATTATAAAGGCGTGAAAAGTTATCAAACAGATTACTTCGGCATTTATAACATTCATGTATCTATAGTATGGTCTTTGATTTTCACGAATTATACATTTCCATGTATTTCGCACATTTAATAATGCAGCTCAGGGAATATAAGCCTTATTGCAATATAATATCTATGGTTTTGTTGCAACCACTACATACCAGAATTGGGACTAATTGGAATCAGTTCCTAGAAATGATGGTCGGACGCAATTCGGAGCTTACTTCTTAGAACGGGTGAATACCATCGGAGTATCCGCATTTGGGGTGTATTAACGTGGTCTTTGTGCAAAATTGACAGGAGATATTACCAATCACTACTGATACAGGTGAAATAGATTGGGAATGGAACTATGAAGGGGGCCTAGTGTTGTTTGTTCTAAACGTCGTGTTTGGTTGTTTAATATTTTAAAGATCTTGGCTTCATTTGGTCCATTTGTCCCTTCGTCTAAATCTGAACTGAGCTTTAAAAATCCTTCCTTATTATTGAATTATGCATATTTTTTTTTCATGTGATCATGTGGCCACCCTCTAGTGTCAGAGTTACTTAAGCTGCCTCTGGGAACCACACAAACCTTTGACGTGGCTTTGGGTTTACGTATTTATTGATTATATGAGTCCAGGTTTTCTCAAGATGTTTTTCTTCACCGATGTCTAGCTTAATAATTGAAAATGACATGTTGGCCCTTGCCCGGGTTCAAACTCAGAACCATGTGCATAAGAGGTGAGGCGGTAACCTCCGGGCCATCATGACATAAACGTTTTCGCTGCCAATGCGTTGGTAAAATATATGGCTGTATAATGCACATGCCAGTAACTTGCACGAATGTAGCAAAAGAGCCGTAACAGTTTTGTTGGTGAATGATAGGCATGTAATACTCATAATTATGGGCCTTATTAAAAGCCTGTCGAAAGCAATTTCCTCTGCCAGGGAAAGGTAAAGGTGTATGTCAGATTCGACTGAGTAAACCCTCACGGTGTCCTTTACTGCCTTAGGCTGCCTGTCCACAAGAGAGGAGCAAGGCTGCGGAGCGAGGATGAGGCGCCGAGAAACGGATAAATATTAAACAATAGGATTGCACTACTGAAGAGGAGCAGATATTTCAGGCAGCCTTGTACTGAAGATGAGTGTTCGGTTGCACAATCATCGCTCCCCAGGCATTATGAATCTAACGCACAAGAGAAGATACCTATTTGCATAAAATTATATTTTCTAATGACGTCACACACGAACGCGAGGCTCCCACGTTGCACATTTGTGCGCATTCGGAGTGATATACAAAACGCGGCGCGTCGGGTACTTAGTGACGTCACGGGCACTCGGTGGGTACAGTCGCGTTGCATACCAGTCCGCAGCGGCGGAGCATTCTGTACGGAGACGGAATGTTCTGGCACGCTCGCTACTGTGTACAGGGTGGTGCGCTTTAATTTGGGGTTATATATGAATATTTTGAAGGCTAAAATACAATGAAAATGCTAGTTTTGGATGAGACCGACAAAACCGATATATACTAAACTCAATGATCTTTGCACTTGGTTTTTGGTTAGTTTCTGTCTCATGGCACAAAGTAGAAAAACAATGTACGAAAATTTTTGAAAATTTATAAGTTCCAAAGTTTAATAATCCATCATAGCATAAACAAAAACGTGGGAAACATTAAATGTTTACTCCATACAGGTTATTAATTTTCGCGGGACTCAGAAATTACCGTAACCCCGGTACATAAAGGGCTATTGAAGGACACCGTGGATTTTAGTCAGTCAAGTCTGACAGTCCCTCCCGCCCTGCCAGCCAGGGCAGGGCGCGGGTGGGGGGACTGATTTGATGATTTACCAGGATAAAAAAAAACATTTTATTAACGCCCGAAATTAATATTTTATCTTAATCCAAATCAACGGGATTGTTTTTGCCGGCTGTTTCTGATTGGACAACTTAGAGACTCGGATAGGCAGATTCCATCGTTCATTGTTTACAGATAAAGATTGGGAACAAGAAAGCAACGTCACATGATATAATTTGTTCTGTTTTTTCATTCTTCTAACCGTCCTTCTCAATGTTATCCTTTAGATTGTATAAACAGTTTTATCAACATCCTATATATGGGCGTTTAGTTAGTACGTAGACAAGTAAGGTGGCGAATCCCGAAGCGTTATTTAGATACTCGCTCGAAAATAATAGTTAACTATGTGTTTACCGCCGCGGCGTCGCCGGCGCTGATGCAAAATGGAAGCATCTTACCTTTGGAGACACATTGTACTGCTTTTGTCTGCTTGTATAATAATATAATAATAGGATTAAAAGTATCCTCTATCCCAAAGTCCTTTAAAAACACACTGACAGTTTTAAGTCAATTTATAACGGCAACAGCCCTGTAGTAGTGGAAATGGGATCTCATGTTAATAAAAAAATCGCAAATAGTTTAATATGAATTTTACGGCAATTTGATGTAGAGAACTTTCTAATCGAGACGGCTGTGAGTTACAATTGTTTTCAAATCTTTTGATAGTTTTGATCATCGTTTTCAATGAAAGAACAATTATTTTAACTAAAATATATGTGTGTGTGTGTATATGAAAATCAAGTGCTGTTTGTTAGTCTTGCTAAAACTCAACAACGGCTGGACCGATTAGGCTAATTTTGGTATCGAATTATTTTTATTTTTGGTTTTGAAGGTTTAAAAGGTGAGTAAATATGTTAAAAAAATAGGAATGTAGTAAAAGCAACAATTTCTTTTTCCCCTAAAAACTATTCCTACCCGTCAAATATTTGATGTTCGTCCCGTCGTTTATAAATCAATTACCTAAATTTAAAAATCGTTCAGAAATGAAAACGGCGGTACCAAGTTTTCCGGGTCAGCTAGTAAAACATAAATATGCTTATTTGCCTCCATGTTTACTAAGAAACACAAGTAAGTCTCATTTCTTTTGCGAAAAAAGTCGCTTCCAGAGCGTAGTTTACTCCAACTATTTTCAGCGCCTTGTGTCAAGGCGTGTTCTAAGATTTTCTCTTTTTCTTTAATTCTATTTATCCGTAATCTCATCTTTCTTAAGCTTGTACTAAGTCCAAGTGGATAGTTTTTTTTGGTTGTTAATTCATATATTTTCTCTCAAGTTATGACTATTAGTTGCTTATGACTTATGTTTTATGACGAATGTTATCTTTTTTACCTATAAAGTTTTAAAATTAAACAAGTATACCAACAAACTAGTTGGTATACTTGTTTAATTTAAAAGAAAGAATAACAAATAGGTATCTATCCATCCATCCATCCTCGTAAAGTTTGGGATTTATAATATGAGTAAAATTATATAGTTTGATGAGTTATCCGAGTTGAAGAGGGTTTTAGGAGATCTCTCGTGGAACTTTATTAAACTGGAACTTCCACCTACCCCCTAGTCTAGTCTCTAGTCTTTCTGAAATCTCCTTGTTCATAATTGTAACCTGAAAAGGAAAACTGGATGAAGAAAGATCACGCCGTTTTAATTAAGTTTTCACAAATATTCGCTTAGCTATACCTTAGAGAAAAGCGGCACGATGGTAGTTGCGTATAAATTTTATATTTAAGGTCATAAACTAGCGGGCAACGCCAACGGTACAAGCAAGTTCATCGCGCGAACTTGTCCACACCAGGGGCCGTACCACCATTTCTACACGCTTCTACAACATTATTTTTAGTATATGCGAAACCTGAATATAGTTTGTTCAGAATCGAATAACTGATTCGATTCCAATAATTTTTACACCATGTTATATTTTTTTTCAAAAATATTTATTACCAGTTAATTACAATACAATCACCGTACGGTTAGGTACCTATTGCCAAGCTATTATTACGAGGAGACGCGGTTTACGCAGGTCTACCGCGAAATGAGCATGTTTTTGAACGGACAACCAGGTAATATACAAACTTATAACCTTGTGATATGATACGGTTTTAAAATTTTGTACATAGATTATTTACACAAAAATACTAGACAGGTGTATCGGGTCTCGCATAAACAAAAAATAATGCTGTATAATGTAAAATTTATTCTTTCAATTATAATTTCTTATAGCTCAATCTGTCTTCAAAAGAAGAGACTGTGATATATGGAAATGTAGCTGCTTCACTTTTCTGCACTGAATTAGGATCATTTACCTCACCTTTTTTCATATCCACAACTCACTTTAAAACTGGGAAATATTATGCTTCTAAGTAAGATTGGTTGTCAGACTTTTTCACACTACTAAGTTTAAGATAGGGTCAATAAAAAGATATTTAAAATTAAGCCGTGCTTGCTTATATTATTTACCTGTGGATGGGCAACATCAGCTGTATGGGGCTAGATTGGAAGCCGACCCCAATATAGTTGAAAAAGCTTAGGCAAATTGTGATGACTAGTTTTAGAGTTGGTGGTAGGCCCTTAGGTCCTCAGCCCCGAGGGAATTATAATTAACAGCTAAATATGAATATGAAAATTGAAAAATTATAAATGCATCGACAATTAACAACTTGTTCCAGACATGTTTCAGACATGAGTTTTTATGTAATGTGCTTCATTTTAATTTAGTGGCGGTCTTTTACTTTTTTTATTAATTTACTTGAAGATCGTTTAGATTTCGATCTACATGTCATAGGAAATTATAGAGCTTAAATGTTTTTAAACGGTTGTTACGAGTACTTACTAATTAGATTGAATATGGATATCTTTATGCGGGTAAGAGAAAAGTTCTGGTCTTTCGAAGGTGTCTTACCGATCTTATTCATCATATCATAAATACAAAAGTTTTTTTGGATGGACGGATGTATGTTTGCTACTCTTTCACGTAAAAACTACTGAACGTATTTGGATATCTATCAAAATCGGGATAAAAACTATCCAGGTTATAAACTATCTTTATCTCAAATGTCATCGAAATCGCTTCAGTTGTTTTTACGTGAAAGAGTAACAAATATCCAACCTCACAAACTTTCGCATTTATTATATTAGTGACAAGTAAGTAATATTTTTTTTTGCATTTTCTAAGCCTTTCTTATAAAATAATACCGGCCTTATAATGCAAGCGGCAACTAAAACAAGCTGATTTTAATCAGTACGATACTAAACTAATTAACAAGGTTGTTTTTAGTCTGTACGAGTTTGACAGTCCCTTCCACTCCACCCATATGATTATTTTCCACCCAAAATCAATTTTATACCAGATAATATAGTTTTAGAAGCTCGTGGCTAAATAAATACAGCCGCACAGGCCGATCTTCCGGGTTAAGCCGCGCTTGCCGAGGTTGGTCTGTGGATGGGTGACCATCTGTCATAGCGAGTTTCTTCCGTGCCTCGGAAAGCACGTAAAGCCGTTGGACCCGGCTGTCATTTGTAGATCTTTGACAGTCGTTACTGTTAGTCAGAAGCTCTAAAGTCTGACAACCAGTCTTACCATGGGATATCGTATTACCCAGTTACTGGGTTGTGGAGGTCCGACAGGCAGTCGCTCCATGTAAAATACTGATATCCAGCTGCATCTGGTTTGACTGGCAGCCGACCCCAATATAGTTGGGAAAAGGCTAGGCAGATGATGATAATATAGTTTTATAATTTACATCAACTCCGGTCCACTTAACCTTTTAATATCCAAATAATACAGTCAGTGCATAAAACAGCGAATAAATCGCCAATATCCCTGGTAACCGCCGGTTTAACGTACCTTATTTAATTACAGTTAAATGTCTGTGTAAACTGCTGAATACGCCATCCGATGCAGGCATGTAATTACATAAATATTGAGAGAGTTGCCGCGTCATGTATATTTAAATGGAGACCGATTAGTTATTATATTTCTGGGGATAATGAAATGGTCGCTTGATTGTAAATTCAGAAGAGGTGAGGAATGCGGACGGCGAGTAATAGGTAGCTCGCCGTCTGAACAGGGAAAATGCTCGCGTCGATGGCGCGTCGTGTTTCTGTCCAATCTGACGGGGCCCCATAGAGAGCCAAAGGCCTGTCGGTTTCGGGACTGTCCAGGTCCAGGTAACCGTGCCGTTGGAACGTAAAGTGCACTTGAAGGAGCATTGGGTTTTAGTTCTTCTTATCGTATGGTTGATGAACAACCTGGTGTCAGAGTTTAAACCGCCCGTAGGCCTCTGACATGGCTTCACACACCGTTGAAAAATCTCTCAGGTGTGCTAGTTTCCTCACGACGTTTTCCTTCACCGTTTTTAGCAAAGTGATTATTAATTTATAATACGCACATGAATTCTAAAAGACATTGGTGCGTGCCGGGGTTCGAACCTGCAACCTTTGACTTGGCAGTCCAACGGTCGTACCACTCGGTTTTCACTGCTTTTTATCACTGGGTTTTAGACAGTATTGATGATGATAATAATGATGATTGATGGCTTTGAATACTCTGAAGTCATTTTCTAGTGGAAATAAAATAGCAAATTATAAGACTTATTTTACTCCACTATATGTAGTTTTTTTTTTGACGAAGCCCCCCTGTAAAGGGCGAAAGCCTGCCGGGGTCGCGGGACTCACGAATCACCGCGACCCTGGAACGTAAAGGGCTATTGAAGTACACCGTGGATTTTAGTCAGTACTATTCTGACAGTGTCCCCCGCTCTACCCTGGGTGGGAGGACTCATATGATGATTTTACCACGTAAAAAAAAAAGTTTATGTAGTTTAAAACTGATTAACTAGAATTTCAATTAATTTAGTAGGAAACGATTTTTAATATCGCTAAGTGAATGTCTATTAACGTTCTGACTATTCGAACTATTTGCCGTGTAAAAATGTTGAGCTTTCTTAGACTGCATATTTTAAAAGGAACTCCCAACTAATAAAAATCCCTTTTCCTCTTTCAAGTTTTCATTAAAAACATTTTTTAGACACAGCGACTGGAGCGCACAGCGTGAGTCTAATGTAACATACACGATTTTTAATTTACTCCCCCTTTCTCATTTTCTTGCCACACAAAATTGCACCGAGTTCTTTGTTTACTAAAATCGATTGTAGTAACCACTCGATTACTCGGTTTCGCGCTGAGGCACGTCCTTAGTCAGGGCCAAATTGGGCCCCTGCATGGGTATGTGCCAAGGGCCCACAAACTGTGAACCTCGAGGTAAGAAGTATCCTCTGTAATGATATTAGGGGCTTTCAAAACGAAACCTTACTTATTCTGTGGTGTACCTAGGCCCCGCAAGCCTTCATAAAATGAATAATATACCAGAAGGCTTTCTAAAATAAACCTAATTTATTCACATAACCCATTATACCACAAAAAAATTGTGAGCAAATTGTTCTTCTTTTTATAACCTACTGTACTATGACCATCTAGATTTGCTGCATAAATCAACGGTCACGTATATTTTTGTATGAAAGATCATAAGAGAACCAAACGTCAACGCACCGGTGGACTAGTGAATTTGATTCACTTGACTCTCTATTGTATTCTACATGGGCCTCATTGTCCATAAGTGCCCAGAGCCTATAGGTTAAATACGGCCCTGTTTCTAGTCGCGTGGTCGCGCGACGGGAAGGCGGTCGCGGGACTTAATTAAAATCGCGCCATGCCGCGGCCGTGCGCCCGAAATAATGTCACGTTGTACAGCTATATTTCTGTAGTATGGATTGAAGTTGGCGAAGTGTGGTTTTCTTTTAATGTGAACAGGCAATATTTTTGTTGATGTTACAATCAGCCTTAAATTTGAAATGTGGATGAACTTTGATATTTAATCTAGTTGAACAACATGTTTTAGAGTAAAATGAGTATAACAACAGTTTCGGAATTAATGGAAATCGCTTCTGTAGGTATGTTCTAAACCAGCTTTTGACGCCTTAATTCACTAATTATCCCATTATAACGCCTCACTGCTGGATATAAAGTATTCTATGTGTTAATTCAGGTTATAAATTATGCGTGTGCCAAGTTCCATCTTAATTCAGTCCGTAGGTTTGTGTGTGAAAGAGAAACAAAAATGTTTAATTCTTAAAAAAAAGTTGCCTCAAACTAGGAATTTGTCGTATATCACCCTCGCAAACTTTCGCATTAATATCAGTAGTAGTAAGACAATAAAATACCAACTTTATTACTAAAGCTTCACACTAAACTTTATTGCGTCAGGTTAAGAACTGCGATTAATCGCGCGTGACCAGTAACGTTATACTGTGACATGCCATATTGCGCGCCTGTTCTTATTATCGCGCGTTTTTTGTCCGGTTATTAATTGTCGGGTTGATTTCAAACGGCGATTACCGGTTCGTATTTATAAAATTGTTGGCTGTAAAATCTATGTTTCTGTTTTTTACGAGATGGGGAAATCATGAAGGAGTTGATGAACTAATTTCGTTTTGGTGACAAAAAGTATTTAAAGTATAAAATAACTTTAGTTTCGGAAGTCGGTGGCAAATGAAAAGAATCAAACAAAGGAGTTATGCTATAATACATCCTAATTGATAACTTTCTCCTTTTGAAGTCTGTTATAAAATAGGAAACAGTGATTTCATTCAACACAAAGTTTACAATTTGTGACATAAAAATATCTATCAAATGTTGCTGTTCTTTTGGTTCAAAAAGAAATGATACCTAAATTTTTCATCCCTTGAATTTTCCTGCATTTTTCTCCAAAAGTTGCCCATTCTGAAAAATAAAAGTCATTGATAAGCAGAAAAAATTGCAACTGAGGTACCGTTGCAGTTTTCCCTGCATTTCTATTCAGTTGCGTCTAATTACCTCATCTCGCTGGATTAGGTAATTAGACGAAAGGTTTCTACATTAATATGGAGTTGCTATCGGGACGAGAGTAGCATCCACCTTGCCTTTGACGCAGATAAGGTGCCGAGAGCGAAATAACCGCGCTTGACGATCCTACCAATTGTTATCGATTCTGAATCGATTTGTGAGATTGAAGTGAATAATACTTTTATATGAACTTACGCCTTTTCTATTGTAGGCAGAAACTACAGAATGCGAGTTGGTACGATCCTTATAATTATACTCCTTTTGCCTTGACCTCGTTTATACATCTGGTCATATCAGCACAAGCTAATTTGTTTTTTGGAAAAACATTTGAACTGTTTTAGTGTGTTACATTCTAAAACCCGTTTAGTGATTGTGGTGCAAGTGGCCCCACTTGCACCACAATCACTAAACGGGTTTAGCGCTAAACTGCCTTAGAATATCACTGTATCCCTGTCAAATTGTTTGAAGTTGACAGAGACAGAACGATGTTTTAAATCAGTTTAGCGCTAAACCTGTTTAGTGATTGTCGTGCAAGTGGGCCTAAATCTATATCTTTAAATAAACAATTTAAAACGAAGAACAAATCAAATATAAATCTACCGTAACAAAAGAGATTTCGATCGTGAAGTGATCGCAATTTTTTTTATGTGTGTATATGCCCCGCTGGTTGATATTTTTCTTTTCGTGTAGCTGAAATTGCCGTTTAGAAACAAAAGTGTCAAATCATTGACAGATAATGAACATGACCAGTATTGTTCCTAAACGCTAATTATATCATATTTCTTTGATGTTAATAAGTGAAGTTTATTTTCTTTTCTCTTCAAGAAGATTTTCGTGATCTGATCCTCCTGAATAGTTGCACGAATAAATAATAATACAAATCATGCAATGTCCTGAAATTCAACATTTCAATATGGTTGGCTGCTCTAAAAATATTAGTGATGATTTAGTCATTTGGGTTATTAACGCCTAATAGTACGGACTATAATGTTGAGTTAAAAAAAAAGGTGAAAACGATGGCTACAATCGTAGCCATTGTGTTTATGATAGCAGTTAGGACAAGTATCTGTTTACGACCAATGAGCACCTAGTTACGATTTGCTTTTATTGTGTTTATGTTTTGAAGTTGCTGAACATCAAGTGGTGATGAGGAATAATAGCCGTGAGAAAAGGGCAAAGTGAAAAATTTTCTAGTAACACACTAGACTTTTGACATGTAGCGGAGATGATAATGTTAAAATAGATGTGTGGAGTGACAAGAATGGATAAAGTAAGGAATAAGTTTATAAGGGGAAAGTGGCACCTGTTACAGAAAAGAAAAAAAAAAAAAAGGGAATCGTCTGTCTTGGTATGGACATGTGCTGAGGAGGGATAACACTCATGTGACTAAGAGAGTGATGAGTATGAATGGGGATAGAGAGGAAGAGGAAGGCCAAAGAAAAGATGGATGGATTGTCTAAGGAATGATATGGAAGAAAAAGGAGAAATGATACTGTGACGTCGGATAGAGGAGAATGGAAGAAAAAAACGTGTTGCGCCGACCCCAAGTAAAATGGGATAAGGGCAGGAAGATGATATCTAGACTTTTCTTTCGTGTTACAGGTTTAGTGCTCAGTTTTGTAGCATTAAAATGCAAGTATGGAACTTGTTGCTTTTTATGTCACAGCTCAATCCAAGAGTGAACTTCCAACCAATCCATTGGAACCAATCAAGAAAAAAGTGCCGTTTACACATCGAATCTCCAAAGATCATAAACTTTTTTACAGCTTGCGACTAGCGTTGCAAAACGATCGATAGTCAACGCGGAACAATCGAGTGCCCATAGTAGGTGCGGGGTTCCTCATTACGGGCAGAATTCCTGACCGGCCCGGCTATAAACCCTGGTCCTAGCTGCCCGAATGTAAAATGGGACTCGTTTTATGGCGACGGCTCTTTGATGGCCTTTTAAACAGCGTAGCGGAGTCGGACAGTCTGTACATAGCTTTATCTCTGAGTTGGTGCGGCCACGGTATCCCCAACTATTTGTACTATTTTAATATTCATCCTTTGAAGTTTTAGTTGATTGATTTCGGACGATCTTTGTTGGTTTTTTGACTGTTCTTTCTCGAAGTAAAAAAGTGGCTGGGTGAAAGTGAATAGTCTTGTCAGAAGACCGCCCAAAAGAGAAGATTTAGAAGAGAACAATAGTCAACATTGGGTAGCTAATGGTTGAAAAAGAAGATAAAAGGTGCGGTCATACCTGCCCGGACCGGACAGGAAGGATAATGTCATGTATTAGAAAATTTTTTCTAACACATGACATTATCCGATAATGTACTGGAGCAGATACTCCAGGTCTTTTTTTATTGTGGTAAAATCATCAAATGAGTCTCCCACCCAGGGCAGAGCGAGAGGGACTGTCAGACTCGTACTGACTAAAATCCACGGTGTCCTTCAATAGCCCTTTACGTTCAGGGGTCACGGTAATTCGTAAGTTCTGCGATATCGGCAGGCTTTGGCCCTCTAGAGGCACTCCTTGAGGCGGCGTGGAACACAACGCGCCGTAGACACGGGCATGGTCCATGGTCGGACAGCGAGTCGCCCATTACTCGCCGCCCGCACGCCCGCACCTACGGTGGCCGGAGATCGTCTAGCGACATCCGTCGCCGTGGGCGACTATCACTGCGACTGGGGTGGAGAAAGGACGCTGTCCTCTCCTTCACGCGGCCCGCCTCCTCCTTCGCGAGCATGACTGCTTCATAGAAGGAGGCGACCGTTTCCCATTCCGTCTCGCCCCCAGTACATTTTCTGTCAGTGTCAATTTAACAGTACCTTTCAGGCCAGACACACACAGACTGCTTGAAGCAGCCAGTATCAATTACTGCTTCCTACACATGGAACGGCTCCAACGTCCTCGTGACCTGAATCAGTTCCTTTTCTCCGTACGTATGCATTCGCAGTTGAAGCAGTCGATACTGATTACTGCCGTGTATGGCTGTCCTAAAGAATCATTGTGACTATAAATAAATAAATAAATATTCCACAACTATCACACAACGCCATCTAGTCCCAAGCTAAGCAGAGCTTGTGTTATGGGTACTAGACAACTGATAAACATTCTTAAATATTTCTAAATACATACATATTATAGATAAACTACACCCAGACACAGAACAAATGATCGTGCTCATCACACCAACATTTGTCCTGGGTGGGAATTGAACCCACGACCTCCGGCATAGCAGTCAGGGTCACTAACCACTAGACCAACAGGCCTGTCGAACTATACATTGTACACATGTGCAGTATTGTGCAGTGCTGTTATTGTCACAGGATTATGCGAGTGCCCTATCTGTTTTCTGATTAATTCCACGTCACACGCATTTTCCAGTAATTATTCCAATAAGCCGACAAAGCAGTAGAGTACATTTGTTAAGTTGATGTGGAGTATTGGAATGCAATTTATCAGTTCCAATAAAGTGACTAAAATGTTCAATATATCCATTGTGATGCCTGAATATTTCATTTTTATTTAGCGACTTGCTGACCCTGCAAAGTTCGTAGAGCATCAAAATCATTTATAAAATATAAAAAAAAACGACGGGTTGCACTCTGGGAGTGCCGGCAGAAGTGAAAACTTGAATAGTAATAAACACACACGAACATTCGCGCAAGCGCCCTGCGCCGTCTTACGAATTTTCGATCAGGTCACGTGTCCTGACGCGAGTTTAACATTTTTTACCCATAAATAAATGCCAAAAAAAGTGCACAACGCCGCTAAAGAAGTTTTCACTTCAAAAATAACTCATCTTTAAATTAAATTAAATTTACTCACCTTTTAAACCTTCCCTGGACTTCCAAAAATAATTCAAAACCAATTAAGCCAAAAGGTTCAGCCGTTTTCGAGTTTTAGCAAGACTCATGAACAGCAATTGATTTTTATCTAGGTATAATACATAGGCTCGCGTTTGCCCACTAACTCGCTTGATGGTAAGCGATGGTAATCCTTTTCATTTTCAGTAGCAACGCTAATTGGGGGTTTAAGAGGGAATAATTGTTTTAGGGAAAATAGGACTCGCCTCCTTCTGCGAAGCAGCCATGCTCGCGAAGGAGGAGGACAGCATCCTCCCTCCACCCCAGCCGCAGTGGTAGACGCCCACGGCGACGGACGTTGCAAGACGATCTCCGGCCACCGTCGGCGCGGGCATGCGGGCGGCGAGTAATGGGCGACTCGCTGTCCGACCATGGACCATGCCCGGGTCGACGGCGCGTTGTGTTCCACGCGCGCCTCAAGGAGTGTCAGCATAGTGACGGGGCCTGTAGAAGGCCAAAGCCTGCCGGGGTCGCGGTACTCACAAATTACCGTAACCCCGGTACGTAAAGGGCTACTGAAGGACACCGTGGATTTTAGTCAGTACGAGTCTGACAGTCCCTCCTGCTCTGCCGGGTGGGAGGACTCATTTGATGATTTTACCACAAAAAAAAGGGAATATAGGACACATGTTTTGCAAGCACCGTTGTTAAACTCATAAGCCCAGGCAATCTGATTGGTGATTTCCTTAATAAACGTAGTGGAAGAATAAATGTTGTCATCTTTTTAATGCTTCTACGTTATTCCGGTAGCGGATGAATATCGATCAAATAATGCACAAAGAAATTTAGAAAGAGGGAGTCGGCTAGTTTCGGCTTCGTAGAGCGTACAATCACTATAATATATATAACATAAAAAAAAAAATACGTGTGGCACTCGGGGACTGCCACGGTTAAGCTATTGCATAGCATTTGTTATCAACTTATGCCATTATAATTATTTATTAATTTTATTTATGAAAAGAAAAGAAAAAAATATGGACTACCGCGAATATTGAACGAGAATATCATCCCGTCGTTGCTCTATGGGAAGTTACTCTACAAATTAGGCTATGGTCAGCTACGTCAATCAAGTGAAACGTCAAGAAAAAAAAAACATTCATTCATGTTGACATGACAGATGTCACAGTGTCAGTGTTAGGTTTATTTTCGTTACGGAATTTCTTGATTCGGTCGCCGCGCTCAAAGCCCGCGACAAAAGCTATGCAATAGCTTAAAAATGAATTCCAACCCTATAAGTTCCAAATTATTTCGTCATCATACTTGAATTCTTTTACTTACATATGTATGTATGAAGAGCAGATTGTTACTATATACATGCTAGTATATATGTATAAGGTACGTTGATGCCAGTGCATAGTGTTTTTATGACTTCATCGCCGGCCGGGGCGCGCGCTGTCCTTTCTTAATTATACTCGCCACCCCTCCACTTGTGTATCGTTAGGGGGGTAAGTAGGGTTCGTAAACATGTGATTATAGTTGGTGATACGGAGTGTATTTTGAAGCAGGGTTTAATGTGGATCTTGCGCGACAAGCATTACCGCGAAAGTCACTTGTGTACAAGTTTTGCTATCGTCTCATCTGAACATTGTGTGACACAAAGTCGCTTATTTCTGTCGGTATGTGCATCACTGAAGAATGATTGCATCAAAGTGGATCATTCATATTGTCGTTTAAAACAAAGTATATATTATTTCGTTAGTTTTCGTAAAATCTATCGGGAAGGTCGCATTTTGAAACTGTGCGGAATTAAAGTGATTATAAATTCAAGGAATGTCAATGTGTATCGATCTCGCTAGTAGGAATTTCTTCAAAAAATCATCAACAGACACATAATTTCAAAAGCTCGAAGCTGATTTTATCCAAAATATCCAAGGTAAATAAACTAAAGTGCGATGATCAGTTTCCACTGTATCCCGAGGCGACTAAACAGCAATGTTTTTCTAGCAAGCACGGACAATGTTGACTGACCTGTCTGTTATAATACCTACCCACTCCAGCAGCGAGCGTCTCGCGTGTTTTCCTTCAAACTTCAATTATTCGTGCGTTCGATACGTCAGGCGGCGATCACTCCCACGCGACACGTTTCGGCCCCTCTGTTGTGCTTTACCTGCCAAACTAAACAACGCGACCCCCCTCGTATCAGGGGGGCGTCCGCGACCCCGCGGCAACCGCAGCCGGCTGGTGACGACGTACCTACCTGTCCGTACGTCTCCATCCAACGTTCCCTAAGTTTCCGACCTCCGTCAATAGCGACAAGTTACAGATCTGCCGCCGAACGGTCGAAGTCATAGCACGCAGCGAAACTTAGCGCCGGGCGTCGCGGGCAGGCGGTGCCGGGTACAGTCAGCGGTCCGCAGATAAGGTCGCCGGGCAGCGGGCACGTGTGCCGCGGTGACTGCGCTGCGGAACGATTAAATCTAATAAAAAACGAGCACTGACCGGTCGCCGGCCGGCTTGACCGCACCGCACCGCAGCGATAACAAACAGAATTCTGTAAAAAACCACTCGACGCGACCGAATCGATGACCGAAGCTTTATTTCAACTTTATCGTTTTTGCGTCGTCCATAACTTGGCACCCTCTATGTTCGCCGAAAGCCAGTAAGTATGTAAATTACGGTCGCGAGCGCCGGTCCTCGGGTGCCCACTTATCTATTCAAATTCGGCTCTGGGTGCGGGGTTGCGTCGCCGGCCCACGCTAATCAAAATCCGATCAGCCATTAAGTCCTCTCGCTATCTGCGCTTAGTTTACGAGCTAGAGGGGGGAGGCGTCACGAGGGGGGCGCAGGGAGGGGGGTAGCGCCGTGATCACTTATTTATGTGGCGGGGGCTCGCTCGGCGACTGAAAAACTACCCTCGCGTCGTCGGAGCGGCGGCGGCGAGGCAGCGAGGCACGCGAGATGCGCGCCCATAAACCCGACGCGGCTTTGTAATCAACCGTGCCGCGCTTTTTATGAGTCCGCCTTTTGCAGTCACTGCTCGGGATAAATTTAACCCGCTATCTGATATTGAGGCGTCGTATAAACTTTTATACTTATCTACCGGCGCTTTCAGCGAGACGCAGAGCTTTTGTGTGCACCGCATTGCGTTCACCAGCACGTTTGTTTCGTACTCATATGGAATTTTATCCAGTCACTTCAACATGAACTAGTTCCCTACCAGAAACAAACAGGTTAATACCGTGAATATACTGTACAGATTCTCGTATTCTATCAACACTGCAATTCAGCAGTCTCCAACGATTTTCCAAGAACTTTTCCTTTAACCTCTACGGCTGTTCACTTTGTTGGTTCTATAGGAAAAGAGGATTTATTTGAATTCCAGTGAAATAGCGAACCTACAAAACAAAGTTTGATTGAACTAATCAGTAGAGTTTTAGTGTCAATCGAGTTAGGTACTGGTTGTTTGTATATTATGTTTTTATACCTAGCATATTTTTTTTGCTAACAACAGATCCTGTTATTGTATACAATTTCTATGTTAATTTGTCCATACATACGTCATTAAATTGCGATTTTTGGTTAAGCCTTGCCGAGGTTGGTCTGCAAATGGATGACCATCTGTCATAGCGAGTTTCCTTAGTGCCTCGAAAGCACGTAAAGCCGTTCGTCCCGGCTGTCATTTGTAGATCTTTGACAGTCGTTACTATTCTCAGAAGCTCTAAAGTCAGACAACCAGTCTTACCATGGTATCGTATTACTCAGTCACTGGGTTGTGGAGGTCCGATAGGCAGTCGCTCCATGTAAACTACTGATGAATATCAGTTGCATCTGGTTCGAAGCCGACCGCATTATAGTTGGGAAAAGGCTAGGCAGATGGTGTCTTGCGAAATGTACAATGCCATATCTAGCCTTTTATGCGCCCGCTGCGAGCTTCTTTCACAGCGCACTGGTTTGGCCAATTGTGGTCCTGGTTGGGTGATTTCTGCGCCCCTCCAGGGTCTGCGCCTTGTGCTTGGTTACCATTGGCACACTCCTTTTTTCGGCACTGTGGTTGTACCTAATACCTCTACGAAATCCTTTTCGGAGTACAGGCGTGATATTATGTATGTAAACTGTCTGTATATGGTAAGTTCTCTGTCCCTATGTGCTCTGTGTAGGCGGTATGAAGGCCCGTTATCGTCGACTGACAGCGAGACGGATCGCGGGTATTTTTGTAGTCGCGCAGGATCGAGCCCGGTGGCATATTGCATAGGAGGGAGCGGTTAGCGGTTCGAGAAATTGGTGTGTTATAATAGTAATGTGATTTGGGGGATGAATTTAATTAATTCGGATTTGAATTATATTTAATTTGTCAAAGTGGAAGCAACCTGTTACAATGAAACTTGATAATGAATAATGCCTAGGTATTATACATACATAACTGTAGACTTAGCCATATTGTAAAACAATTGTGTAACAATTTTGGTGTACAATAAAGTATATTCCATCTATCATAGTCGAGAGTTCGAAGCAAGTAATTTTTCGTTAAATTCAATTTTCCGCTCTCGCTCTTTCTTCCCCACTAAGACCGAGGTGTCAGAGAGTGCGGTGTAGGCAGGCAATATACGATATTATCGTATTTTTAGCGAGATCGATGGGATCCCGGCCACCTGTGGTTTCACAAGTCTTAACATTGATTAGGTACCCGCGTCCCTGTATCCACGCCTGTGGTATATAAACTTTGTTTTAAAAGAGTAGTATGTTCAGGGAGGATGTTTTTTGTGACCAATTTTTGTGCAGTGACATTTTTATGGTTTTGCAAGGCCATTGGTTGTTTATATGTTCAGCTCTGAACGGAAAACTGAGATGAATACATCCTTAATCTATCGAACATTGTAAATAGGTAACCATTACTTTGATTTGTGTGGAGACAATCTTGTCAACTCCGCAGGAAATGCGTTGTAAGCTCATGTCTGGCGTGCCAGGACTGTAAAGGAAACTGTGGCCCTGGAACGCAAAGGGCAACTGAAGGAATGGGGTGGATTTTTAGTCGGTAAGAGTCAGTCAGTCCCTTATGCTCCACTCAAGGCTGAAGGACTCATTTGGTGACATTACCACCTTCAAAAAAAGAGCAAAATAAATGATTCTTATCCTTGAGTAGACTTTAACAAATGGTGATGACAAGCCGTTGATTTGGATGTAAAGAATACATCGATCGTCATGTCAGTGTTATTAAATATTTTCCTCAAAAGAGCGCATTCACCTTGTTCACCTTCGATTTGTTCTGAAGAGTAAGTTTGATGTCATTAGTTACAAGTATTTGATGATTTGGTGAGTGATGGATTTATTTTTAATGAGCCGTAGTGTGTGCGTGCAGGACCCGGCGCCTCATAAGGAGAGGCGACGTGTCCTGCACGCACACATTTCAATTAGCAAGAACGACGCGTAATTTAACGTGCATACACGTTTTAGGCGGGCTACCAGTCTTAGGCTTACCTCCCCTACCCAACAGGAAGATTAAATTGGTATAAAATGTGTCCCATGTGTTAATACAGGTTAAACTATCTGTAAACCAAACGTCCAAACCCCTTCAGTAATTTTTGCGTGAAAAAGTAATAAAAATCCATAAATCCATCCTCAAAAACATTCGCATTTACAAACTAGCTTTATTTTTCGTGGTAAAATCATCAAATGAGTTCTCCCACCCAGGGCAGAGCGGGAGGGACTGTCAGACTCGTACTGACTAAATCCACGGTGTCCTTCAATAGCCGTTTACGTGCCGGGGTCATTCGTACAGTCCCTCGACCATTCACAAACTAGCTACATAAAACATTATAATTAATTGGTACGAAAGCCAAAACTGTACATTGAATATTTTTTTTTAAGAATTCTTGGGGTGTGATCTACAATCGATACCGAAGCCAAAAGTATAGCTTTTAGAATTTTTTTCTGTTTGTTTTATGTATGTCCGGAATATAACTCAAAAAGTACTGCATGTATTTACTTTAAATTTGGCACGAATATTATTAAGAAGACGGATCAACATATAGGCTACATATTATCACGCTGTCATCTAAGGGGAACGAGCAGTGAACCTTTATTTCTTGAACGCATTCACGTAGACGACGTCGCGGGCAGCAGCTAGTTTATAATATTAGTAAGAATTAAGAATCAGGTCATTGCCATAATAACATTATTTTTGAGCATTCAAGATATTTTCACATCAAAAGGTGCTTGATAGTCATGATGACCACAGATAAAATTCGATACCAGTTTTATTATATTTATAACCTTTAATATTTTAAAAGATTTGTTTGCCTTTTTTTCGATCCTGTCAGTTCACAACTTTGGTGATATTGACCGCGAAGATTACAACAAAAAAATACAATGTTTATGTACTTTGAATGTAAGAGCATTTATATAAAAAATATTGAATGTCAGCCAAGAGACTCGTCTCGCGCGGTGTTAATGTAAGTACATTAGTATATATTATGTACTCGGTATTATGTTGGTTGTGTAGGGTTTCTCGTGTTATAAAATAAAATAAATAAATAAATATTCCACAACTATCACACAACGCCATCTAGTCCCAAGCTAAGCAGAGCTTGTGTTATGGGTACTAGACAACTGATACACATACTTATATATTTCTAAATACATACATATTATAGATAAATTACACCCAGACACAGAACAAATGATCATGCTCATCACACAAACATTTGTCCTGGGTGGGAATCGAACCCACGACCTCCGGCATAGCAATCAGGGTCACTAACCACTAGACCAACAGGCCTGATGATTTATTTGGAAGAGTTTTTTTATGTATAGTGTATTTCGGGAGTTACCTGTGTCTGATGAGAAACGTCTTGGTGTCACCACTGCGAGGATAACTCGGAGGACACGGTGCAGGACTGCCTCGCTTGGGCGGAGCACCGCCGTGTCCTTACGACGGCGATATGCGCAGACCTCTCGCGCCCGGTTACTCGCCATTAGCAAGGCCGCGCCTACAGTGGCTGGAAGTCGCTCCTTATCAACTGTAGCCTACGATTTCATTAGCGTGTAGCTCGAGAGAGCTCGAGCTAAATCATTTATGAGATGAACATAAATCTTCAAAACCATTGAAGTTAGTCATTCATGTTTATTGCATTCGTTGGCCCATTTTCTGCAAAAAACAAAGAAATAAAATGCCAAGTTTGATTGTTACGAAGACAGTGACGGTCGATGCGCGAGCGCACTCTCAGTGCGGCACGCAGAGGCGTAGCTACCGCCGTATCAGCCGTATCAATTATACGGGGCCCCCAAGTGTCAAGGGCCCCCGACGATTGGAATAAAAACATAAAATGTTGCTCTTAAATGAATACTTATCGCGGCCGTAAAGCTCCAATTATTGAACTCTATTTTCAAAAAGGCTATATCTAGTTTTGAATGAGCTAATGAACTAAAAATGAGCTACTATCAGTCAGTAATAGCATTAGTTACACGAGTCAGGATGCTATTGTCTTTGTTCTACTAAACTTAGATTAAAAGGGCCCCAAACAAGTTTTGATACGGGGCCCCTTCTGGCCTAGCTACGCCACTGGCGGCACGTGTTGGCATCACACGTGCATATTAAATGATTCATTTGATTGTGATCGCTCTGCCATTTGCATACGCTCCGATGTTGAGTGTCTCTGAATTCCTCGGCTAATTCGAAGCATATTTTAGTACGAGTAATATTACAAATACCCTATACCAGCAAGTGGTGAATTTCACTACTTATAACGGGTGATTTTTTGGATTTGATTTTCAAAATAACACAAAAAATTTGAATAATTTGATGAAATCTTTATTGGAATCGATAGAACGATCAATATAATTTAATGTTTGAAGATGATTTCATGCAAATGCTGGCCGCGGCTCCGTTTTAGATGGCCCATTTGCAAAGCCCAATTTCGGCACACTCTCTCCAACATATCAGCCGGTATATCACGAATAAATGCTTCAATATTGGCTCCCAGTGCGCCAATCATTGCTGGTTTATCCCTGTAGACATGAGCCTTAACATGGCCCCACAAGAAATAGTCCAAAGGCGTTAGATCACACGATCTAGGCGGCCAACTGACGGGCCCAAAACGTGAGATAAACTGTTCACCGAAGGCGGCTCTCAATTGGGCCATTGTTTCGCGTGCCGTGTGGCATGTGGCACCGTCTTGTTGAAACCACAAGTCAGGCATGTCCAAAAAAAAAACAGAGGCCCAATTGCTGCGAACGGCGGCGAATCGACATTTCACGGTCATCACTAACACTGGTGGATACAGCCGCAATATTTTCTTCCTCACTCTACGTATGCGTGTTCGTGGTTTAATGTCCAATAAACTGGTTTCGAAATTTAGTCACAAGCTTCCGAATAGCTGCCTCAGTAGGCCGACCAAACTGCCCATAAATTGGAAGAAGTGCGCGATGCACTCTCTTAACCGAGCATGCATTTTGATAGTAAAATTCAATAATTTGCAAGCGTTGTTCGTTCGTAAGTCGATTCATGGTTAAATTATAGACCAAACTGAACAAGTTTGACAATGATACCAGACACGATTCACGCGTGATCTGTCAAAAACAGTGTTGCCAAAAAGATTCCAGCAAAAAAATCACCCTTTATTAAGTCAAAATATCTAAACGGGTTAACACTGACAGTGACATAATTGATATTTGTTTTAAAACATTGCCCCACACTAGGGATTTTCTCCTGTATCGTGGGTGCGTTTACAAACATAAGCTTTGGTTGTTATTTAGCTTTCGAATTGCTTAATTGTGCGAGCAGATTAGAACCGTTATTCTAAAGAACTGAAAGAACTAATATTCGTGTCATTGCCCTTGCAGCTGAAAAAGTCAATATACGTTTACAAAGCTGTGTGTTTGTTATAATACGAAGCGTGTCAGCTAAACTCAGATGATTGTTAAATTGTTTCGCCCGCCGCGGAAACTGTGCGACGCGTGAACAGCAGGTATGAGTCAGTCGAGACAAAGAGGTTATTTAACCACCAGCAGTTCTCAAACTTTTCAGTTTGCAGCACATTTACAGGTTTACTTTTAGATTATAGAATGTCCAGATTCCTAGTAGGCCACTGAAAATTGAAACACAAAACCCGGTAGAAAAATTACCCTGTCGTTTGATTCCTACGTAAAACAATTGAACATCTCCAAGGAAAACATTTAAATGTGTATAAAAAGTTGCTTCATTAAAAACATTATGTTTGGTTTTGAACACTGAATTTTGGACATTTTATAATGTAAGGGGTTCCTGTTGTGTCAGCGCCATAATTAGTGGATAACAGATGACCTGGCTGAAATCAACACCGAATCAGAACACCTGAATTTAGGTTTGAGGCTGCTAGAAAATTCACTGAGAACCCTCAGTTTTTTCCTTCTAGTGTATCTTCGGTTCTGAAAGAGTCTTTTTACACAGATTCGACCCGGAGAATGGTCAACAGGAGTGCCTTTGTACCCTCTGCGAGACGCTCTAGGTCACCCGGCGCAGTTTGGGAATCCCTGATCTAGCCGATTGGTTTGTGCTGGTTGGTTATGTCATTGAAGATTTACTTACGCAACTGATCGGGGTGATAGCGTATCGATTGTTGGAGCTATGTTGTTGTTATATTGTAAAGAACCATTTACCGAAGTTTAATTTCACGTTTGTAATCTAATGGGACTTGAAAGTATGGTAGGGATTGGATGCACTGATTGCAAAAGGAGGAGGAGGAGAGAAGCCGAATCAGCGGGTTATTTTCCACTTTTAAAGATCTGTATAAAAGTGGAAATTAACACGCTGCTTTTGCATTGTGTCGTAGTAACATTACGGCTATTATTTAACTATTTCATATTTTATTTGCCTACCCTCGTCCGTGTGTCAATGCGTAGTGCCAACTGAAAACCAGCGCTGGGTATCTTTCGCCCAGCAACTACTGATTTGGTAACCTTTTATGGACATGTCTTTTTTTTATCGTGGTAAAATCATCAAATGAGTCCTCACACCCAGGGCAGGGCGGGAGGGACTGTCAGACTTGTACTGACTAAAATCCACGGTGTCCTTCACTAGCCCTTTACGTACCGGGGTCACGGTAATGGGTAAGTCCCGCGACCCCGGCAGGCTTTGGCCCTCTACAGGCCCCGTCACTATATTCTTATTGTATTTTTAATTTTATCATTTTTGTTTTGTGTCCATATCGAATAGATATTTAAAAAAAAAATTACACGATTCCTACTTTTCCAAGTGTTAATTTTTTTCCTCAGGATGTTTTCTATCCTGAGGAATTTCAATGGTTAATTAGGGAGTAGTGTGCAGGATTGCAAGGATGACATTTACCGGACTTTACTTTTTTAGTTGCTATCAAGTCAGGCAACCGATGGATGCAAGTAGCGGTCTGTGTAAAGCCGCGTCTAGACTGATGTAACGCGTAATGTAATCCACCGTGTTATGTAACGCGAATTCTAAGTGTGGACGGCACACGAGCGTTATATGTAATGCTTGTAGTGCCGTTCCACCACCAGTCTGGACCCGGCATCTTGGTCTAACGGGGAGGGCTTTTTTTCAGAAGTCTTTCGGCTGATGATGATGATGATACTCAGGTTCGAGGTTTCGTAGGAATCTTGGTTATGGTTATTTGCGAGGGTCTTTATGTATCTCTGAAGGCCCAATCGTTTATTTTTGGCACAGTAATAGTGTAAGTAGTAGAGTTATTCGAGGATATTTAGAAATCTCTTCCAAGTTTAACACAGAAGCTTGAAAATTTCTAAAACTGTAGAAATTTCAGCTTGTCCAGAATATAACAGAACAGACAACACCGTTATCGATGCAGACAGTAAATTGTCCATCTACGCGCAGATCGCGAGTGGGTGCGTAATAGTAGGTAGACGTCTTGCCGATAAGCGCGGCCATTTAAAGTCTGTTTAGAGATTTAGAGGACTAACATGTTAGGTACTGTAAGGTTGGTAGTTTTGATCTGCGTGCATTGCAAGACTTGAAAGTAAAAAATTTTACTCACGTAACTCCGGACATTTTCTGTTTTTATTATTTCATAGTCATTTGTATATCATTCGCTAAAATTCACTGAAATGGATCATCAAATTGTCGTGTATTACTTTCAATTTCATACTCAAAACAAATAAGTCAGATGTGAACTTTTAGACGTAGTTTTACGTATTCTTAAAGCGATTACATTCCTTTCAAAAGTCAAATTCCTTTTATCTAGGGAATATCATTGCACATTTTTTTATCAATCTGTCAAAATTAACATAAAATATGAAAGGTTAGGTTAAAACTGCTAGGAAAAATGTCAATGGACTATTGACACTGGTCCTATATATGCTCTTTCTATAGCGTAAACGCTCTATCCTTGATGAATTGCCGTACCATAAACGGTTTGACTATCAAATACGTGCGCTACGACCGGATTGTCTTTACCTTTGCCCAAAGCACAGACAGAATATCAGGTGGCTTGGTCTCGTCTCCCGTGGCAGATACTCAAAGATTCCGCTTGTCCGGGCAAGGACAGAGACGGCCATCATGCCACATGCCTGTTGGATTACACTAGCTGCTAGCTTGCGCGGTGTACGTCTAAACTGACAGGACGACTATAGCAATCTCGCGTTCAGGGTTGCCACGAAATTGATTCATGTTTTTTGGATATTGAAATTGATTCATGGGCGTCCGCTAGATAGGTCTTAACAGGTCTCTGTGATCCTGGTACTCTAAGAGCAATTAAAGGAACAGTTCTTTTTGCTCTACTCAGGGCGAGAGTGTACTAAAACGGAGCAATTTTTTACGGACTAATGATTTTCATTTCATTCTGGTGCATTTTTCATTTTGGTCTAATCAGTAGAATGATCTCATCACCTCATCATAGATCAAGAAATTCTACTTCTTTATCTACATAGATGTGTCTATCATTTTGGTGTCCAATAAAGAATTTTCTATCTGTCTTTATTCTTTAACTCAGTGACTTTTTCTGCCACAAAAATCGTGTAGGAAAAGTAGTAATATTATATTTTGTCTTTCCTTGCTGAATTAAAAGCCCCATCCTGGCTCAAAGCAGGCCACTGTGGTGGTCTAAACCCCCCAAGTTCTATAAACACAGTCGCGAGTGCGTGGGTGCGTCATGGTAGGTAGTCGTCTGGGCTCGAGATAAGCGGCGCGACTCGCGACTGACTGGCGATGGTGCGATGGCGTGTTGATCACTATTACTGGACTAATATGGCTACTGACTAGGGCTGGCGGTTGATTAGTACTGTAGGAAGAAAATCCCTCAGCATGGAGTACTAGCAGAACTCGGGGATCACTCTTTCGAGATAAAAAGTCCTAGTCTCATGGGTTAATCCGTTCAGCCGTGATTGAGTTACATTCAATCAATCAATCTAGTCAAGTCAATTAATATAGATATAGTTTTAATGATGTTTAATCTAATAAAATGTTTTAGAATTTCTCAATACTCTAGGCAGTATTCCAGTTAAGCACATTTTTTTTACGTGGTAAAATCATCACATGAGTCCTCCCAGGGCAGAGCGGGAGGGACTGTCAGACACGTACTGACTAAAATCCACGGTGTCCTTCAATAGCCCCTTACGTACCGGCGGCGGCGTCACGGTAATTCGTACAGTCCCGTGACCTCCAGTTAAGCAATTCAACAATTTTGGTCTAGTAGTATTTTTCTATACCTGTAGACGTCCACTTAGAGCACCTAAGAAAAATTTTGATAGGTGCCGTATGCGGAATAACTTAGGTGCCATTACCTTAGGTGCCATTTCAGCAGGTGCGCAATGTGAAGTACCTCGACATAACATGCCACTCTGCAGTTCTGCCTGTCTGTATCCTGTTGAGTGTATCGCGGGGAATAGATGGATAAGAGAAGCACAGAACCGAGAGATATGGCATAAAAACTTTGTTAGGCAAATAAAACTTTGACTTTGACTTTGATATGATGATGATCCTGTAGAGTTCGAATTCGAATTCAATCATCATAGGTACCTTTAGCTTGGAAGTTCCAGTCGAACTATTGTTCCAGGTACTAAGCATGTCAGGGTATCTGCAAAGTGGTCATATGTCATTCTTAAAAGACACCGCGGACCATGGACGCAAAAGCCTTGTGAAGGAATAGGGTGGTTTTTATAGTCAGTAAATTTGACAGTTCGTTCCGCTCCACCCAAGGCTCAGGACTCATTAGATGATATTTACAACCCAACCAAAAAGGAGGGTTTTATATCTATGACCCTATCGAAGTTAGACTTCATTAAACATATCTTTTTTATTGTCATATTGGGCGGTAAAATCCATGGCCGCCTTTCACCATTAGCTAATAAATTAATGAGCGAACAATTAATTAAAATGATTTGTTATTGAACGATAAATAAGTTGAATTGCTTGTTATTACAAGTTATTGAGTTATGTTAGCGAGACTAGATGATTTGGTATCCCTTGTGCCTATGTTTATTACTTGATAACATTAAAAGGAATTAAGTGATATGTCACAGTGTTTTCTAAGCGCTGATTCTATGACCTTCATAATTTGTTGAATTAAAAAATAAATTTAATCAAAAGCATTTCGCGTCTGCTGAGCGTGGGGTCTTGGATTCGATTCCCGGGTTGGGTAAAAAGTGATATTGGGTTTTTCTATTGGAATTTCTTAGTAACAGCCCGGAGTTAGGAAGTTAGCAGCATAATACCCTAGTGCCTCGGAAAGCAGGTTATATGAGTCGTTGGTCCTGCGCCTGATCTACTCCGGTCGTGTCGGATTGCCGTCCTATCGGACTATGAGTGTAAAGGGACAGAGAGTGCACCTGTGCCTGCGCACACACGCGCTGCGCTATAATATGTCCCATGCAGATGCCCAACCTTTTTGAGATTGGCATCTGTGGTTGAAATTGGGCAGGAGGGTGTTATGTATAAGAGTTACTTAACATGAAACATGCTTATAGTTAATTAGCTATTCTCCGTGGTTTCAACCCCACTGCTCGGCTTCTATTTGTTGCAGCATGGTGTTAAGTCATTTCTCTGTTCGACCATGGACCATGCCCGGGTCGACGGCACGTTGTGTTCCACGCGCGTCACAAAGAGTGTCAGGAAAATGACGGCCCCCCCTCTAGAGAGCCAAAGCCTGCCGGGGTCGCGGGACTCACGAATTACCATGACCCCGGTACGTAAAGGGCTATTGAAGGACACCGTGGATTTTAGTCAGTACGAGTCTGACAGTCCCTCCTGCTCTGCCCTGGGTTGGAGGACTCATTTGATGATTTTACCATGTATAAAAGAAGGTGATGTTATGTAGCCTATAGTCTTCCTCGATAAGGGCAATCCAATACAACAATATTTTTTCAATTCTTGAGATTAGCCCGTTCAACCAAACAAACTATTCAGCTTTGTAATATTAGTATAGATTTGTTCTCTCGAATTTTCACATAAAGTTTAGTTTAGTTGTTGAAGTGCCGTGTGTGGGCGCACAGTAGGCAGCAGTGTCGACCCTGGCGCGGGTGCCCGATAACCGCACTGCAGTCGGCGCGTGCTGCTTACAATTTAGCGTCCGACACGACCTGACCTAGGGCTGTCTAACTTACATGTCATGGTGTTTTTAATTTCAAACAGTAAATTAAGTTAAAGTATTGAAGAATAAGGAAATATGTTTATATGTTTGTAGCGGCGTAATACAATAGGGCCATGGCGCGTGTCGTCATCTTTATGGGTCTCGTGAAAAAGGTATCGCGGCCTTGGAATGCAAATGGCAACTGCAGGAACAGGTTGTTTTTTGGGCTCAATTTTATCAGTTCCTTCCGATTTATCTAGTGCGGAAGGAACAAAACCAACATGACAGAAATAAAGAACTAAAATCATAACGCTGCACTGTAAAATAAGAGTTTTACGCGAGGTAAGAAGTAAAAAAAAAACAGAGAAAATCTTTAGGACATGCCGTTTCCACCACCAGATATAACATTTGGTATCATTCCTGTTTGTATAGGGAGGGTCTCTAAACAAACGGGAATAGTATTGACAGGCCTGTTGGTCTAGTGGTTAGTGACCCTGACTGCTATGCCGGAGGTCGTGGGTTCGATTCCCACCCAGGACAAATGTTTGTGTGATGAGCACGATCATTTGTTCTGTGTCTGGGTGTAATTTATCTATAATATGTATGTATTTAGAAATATATAAGTATGTTTATCAGTTGTCTAGTACCCATAACACAAGCTCTGCTTAGCTTGGGATTAGATGGCGTTGTGTGATAGTGTGGAAGAAAAATAATAATAATAAGTCGCTTAAAAATTAACGCATTTTTCTAATCATGCTACAGGATCAGCATCGCCACGACTCAAGCCGTTTGACATTATTTCCATAGAACTCTCCATGCTGCATTGTACCCTTACGACCCTTAGTACCCTACTCGGTTGAAGATCGGCTAGAAACAATGAGGTCGCGACGGTGACGCCGTTTTATATGAAAAATGAAAATGTGTTTGTACCCGCTCTTACGTCATCATCTGCCTACCCTTTTTACCAACTACATTAGGCCGAGCCACCAGTCTAATCAGTAGCAAGTGAAGTATTTTACTTGGAGCAACTGTCTATCTGACCTCTGCAACCCAAATACTACTGCGTTTTCTCTATTCCAGTCCTGCGGCCGTATTATGACGTCTTAAAACCAGGCTAGTTCCAGTGAGTGAAAGAGACAGAGCTATACATGTCGTCTACCGCCACCACGTTCACTCACTGGAACAAGCCTGGTTTTAAGACCTAATAATGTATCTGTAATTTGTAAGTTGTGCATAATAAAGAATATTCTATCTATCTACGGCCCCTGAACGTCTGCCTAGCTTTTTCCCAACTAAGTTGGGGTCGGCTTCCAGTCGAATTGGATGCAGCTGAATGTCAGTATTTGATGGCACGTTTGGCTCAGTGGCTTAGCAATTGGACTGTTGCGCTGTGTGTCGCGGTTTTGAACCCCGCACGGAACAAATATTTGTATGATCTGCAAGTAGTTGTTTGGGTCTGGGTGTTTGTGTATGTGAGTTCCTATGTTTGTAAACGCACCCACGATACAGGAGAAATTCCTAGTGTGGGGCAACGTTTAAAAAAAATACTTGGACTGCCTATCTGACCTCCATGATACAGTAACTGGGTAATACGTAATTCGATACTACTTGATCGCACTAGTTGTCAGACTTTCAAGCTTCTGACTAACAGTAACGACTGTCAAAGTTCTATAAATGACGGATCCAACGGCTGTACGAGGCAGGGAAGCAACTCACTTTGGTAGATGGTCACTCATCCACAGAACAAACAAGAAGATCAGCCTGGATTCTGTCAAACAATAAAAATCGACGGGTTGCACTCTGGGAGTGCCGGCAGAAGTGAAAACTTGAATAGTAATTGTTGGAAATATCTTGTGAACAGATTTTAGTAAAACTCGCAAAAATGGTTGACTTTTTATTTCAATAATTTTCCAATGTGACGTACATCTTTTATAAACAATGTTACCTAGCAACGAATGTATCCAGCATACAAACTTCTTTAAAAGTAATAAAGTCATTATTACATTCACGCAAGCGCCCTGCGCCGTCCTACGCTTTTTCGGTCAGGGTCACGTGTCCTGACGCGAGTGTCCTGACGTGAGTTTAAGATTTTATACCCATTACAGAAAAAGTGCTCAACGCCGCTAAAGAAGTTTTCACTTCAAAAAATGGTGACATCATCCATTTCTTTTCTTTAGTCGCCTCTAGCTATGTTGACCACATATATCTGAAATAGCTATTGTTCAGTTTCTTGGGCTGTTGCCATTTCATTGTGTGTCACTTTTTCCTGATCGTCACCTGGCCTTTGGCCTGCCTGACGTAGTAAGAGGAGTGGTTATATGATGAATGAGTTGCTAAAGTCCAAGATGTGTGGTTTGCTCATGGTCTGTTCATTAGACATTATGTCGGGTTCTTGCCAACAATGGTACTCTACAGACGCTTGTAAAAGAATTTTCGCGATTGGAGATTAGAAACACAACTAATGACATATACAACTCATCCAGAATCGCGGGACCTATGCACGGACTATCAAATACCTAAGAAAAGGGGCTAACCGCATCATGGAGTCTTACGAATGTACTAGAATCTGCCAAGGTGTGGTTATGTGCCTCAAGGAGTGTCAGCATAGTGACGCTACCTGTAGAGGGCCAAAGCCTGCCGGGGTCGCGGGACTTACGAATTACCGTGACCCCAGTACGTAAAGGGCTGTTGAAGGACACCGTGGATTTAGTCAGTGAAGTCTGACAGTCCCTCCCGCCCTGCCCTGGATGGGAGGACTCATTTGATGATTTTACCACGATAAAAAAGGGGTGGTTATGTTGGCAAAAAAAAAAAAATATAAAAATGAATTAACAGATTTTGTAATCTGCATTATCACATATTTTCAGTGCACATTACACAACCCAATTATTTATTACGTTTGTTGCAAATTATTCCTGGATTTCTATCGTTACTGTTAGTTCAATGTAGCTCTGTCAATAATTATTAATTTGCTGTTTAACGTTTCCATGAAAGCGTCAATTTATTACCTTTCCTTGTTAACACGTGATTTATGTTGTATTTACTTACTTAAAATCATTTCAGTTGAAAAATGCCTTACCTACACTGAAATCACAGGACACGATACCTACTTATGACGGCACGGTTTTCGCTGTGTCTGAGCTATCGACTTTTGCGCTGTATGTCGCGGTTTCGATTCTCGCGTCCCGGTCATATAAAAATATTTGTATGACCCACAAGTAGTTGTTCCGGGTCTGATTGTTTGTGTATGTGAGTTTAAATGTTTATAAACCCACTCACGGTACAGGAGAAAATCAATGATAAAAACTCTAATTGCTTTTCATTCAAATTCAAGAGTATATGCAGCGTGTCTTCACAGAGTCACAGACAATGGTCCACCTTCTCTTCTGCACCGCAAGTCGTCACCTGTACACTTGACGACCTCATGACTGCATCAGTGAGCGGGGTTCGCGTAGCTGAATTTTGTGCCAAACAAAATTTATAAAATGAAAATTTTCCATCGTCAAGAAGTCGCTAAGAAGGAGATTCAAGTTCGTTAAGCCCTTTTCGCGTGACAGAATAATAAAAATCCATCCATCCCTACATCCGTCCATCCTCAAAAACCTTCGTATTTATCATAGAATTAATAAAACTCCATAACCAGTACCAAGTTCAAGGTTATTCAATATTTCTGACCTCTAAGCTCAACATTTTAGCCCCGATAATGACTGGACATAAAGACGGGGTGAGCAAAATAAGGTCACGAAACGAACTCCTTATGCCAAGGTCATAAGGTTTATTTTCGCGATGATGTTAATTCTCCTGACTCTTGTGGTTATTGTGTTCATTGGCTCTTGTTAATGATGTTAAAGTAAGCGTTTTTTGATGACCAGCACCTTAGTTTATGAAATAAGGTTGAATTTAGAAGGTTATCTATATGTTCTGGTAACTCACCATTTACCGTGACCCCGCAACGTAAAGGGCTATTGAAGGACACCGTGGATTTTAGACAGTACGAGTCTGACAGTCCCTCCCGCTCTGCCCTGGGTGGGAGGATTCATTTGATGATTTAACCACGCTAAAAAAAATGTTCTGGTGACTTAGGTGCCCATTGTTTTATTTTCGTAGCATAGGCCCTAAATATATCTGTGCATAGGCCCTAAATCATTGGATCTTGTTAAACATTACCACGAGAATGATTACGTGGTGTAAGTTTTTCTTACTCAATGAATCCAATGCCTAATGATAATGCGAAAATGAGTTTGGTTGATGTATTTCTACGCTTTTACGCCTTTATCACTAAACCGATTTTAATGGAATGTGATAAAGTGATAGATGGGACCTTGGAGACGGTGAAGTAATGAGGGGAGGGACGGGCGAAGCTGAAGGGCGAAGACTAGTTCTTTATAAAGATCTCTACCTAATTTTTGCAGGCTGCGCGTTAATTGCTTATCCTAAACTTTTCATCTTATTTCAATAGCTACCTTTTGGTCCATAAAGTTCCACATGCATTTCAAGTTACTTCAAGTCGATTCTGAGAACATTATTATGCGTCTATCGTAGTTGTATCCGTCTGAGGCAGACCCAGTCTAGGCTTCGTTTTTATATGTGTGATATAAATAGCTCGGATGTATAGGTATAGGTAATAATATCGGTATCACGCGGCAACCTTGCGGCGGCGACATCGTCCGCTATCGCTCCAGGATGATCGGAATCGTTGACATCGCGCCAGAGTCGCGGTGGAATGACCGGCCGACGTTAATTGTCGCGTCACCTTCGAGCAAGGGCGGCCTCGCGACGCGCGACGCCCTGCCGCCCCCCTTCCCCCCTTCGCGAGCACCGCCACACGCGCCCAGTGTTGCCTTGTTCAGTGTCTAGATTTCGGTACGAAAGGTTTTAAAAAACATCGAGGTCTCATACTTCATGTTTCAATATCTATACATATAATATCTATACTTATAATAAATCTGTAGAGAGGCCAATTCTGTACATGAAATATTTAAAAAAAATAACTATCAAGGGGTGATTAGGGATCGTTACTGATGCCAAAAATGCAATCAGTAAAATTTTTGTCTGTCTGTCTGTCTGTCTGTCTGTCTGTCTGTCTGTATGTTCGTTATAGAAACAAAAACTACTCGACCGATTTTAACGAAATTTGGCACAATTATTCTTCATACTCCTGGGCAGGTTATAGTATACTTTTCATTACGCTACGATTAATAGGAGCAGAGCAGTGCAGGGAAATATTGGGAAAACGGGAGAAGTTACTCCATTTTTTAAGCTTCCGTCGCGTGTGCAGCCTTAATGGTTAAAGCTACATAGAAATCATGTATGACGGAAATGTTCTCCTTAAAATGATATAAAAATATTCCTTGACAGCATATGTCTATATTTTATGGTTGACTCACAATAACACGTGAAACTCCCGATAACTTGGCAATTCGGAGCTTTCTGATTATATTTGTCTACTCTTACGTTTATAAAACTCTCACTCATCCCTAATTAAAAAAAGTTAACATTATTACCTATTCAATAAAAAAAGAATCATGTAAATCGGTGTAGAAACACCAAAGTTATACATGACATACGCTAATCAGTCATCGCGCGTGAATACAGAATCATGCTATAAGGATTATTTTTGTGTAGCTGTAGCCGCGCTCGACGGCAGGTATAAAAAGGCGGGGGGGTCCGCACGCCTGGAGGCCTTAAGGCATCTACAGAAAAGTCCGGTTGAGCAGTACACAGCCTACTAGAGGTTGACCTGCGAGATGCTATACACAAAAAAAAAGCGCGTGTGCTTCATACAATATTTGACTGTTGATGCGAATAGACGTTCAGACTGTTCGACCTTATTGACAGACAATAATTGCTATTTACAAACCGTACTTATCAGCGCGACTTTTAGTCTTTTTTTTTATTTTTTTTGCGTGGTAAAATCATGTCATGTCAATCATCAAATGAGTCCGCACACCCAGGGCAGGGCGGAAGGGAATGTCAGACTTGACTGACTAAACTCCACGGTGTCCTTCAATAGCCCTTTATGTACCGGGGGCACGGTAATTTGCGAGTCCCGCAACCCCGGCAGGCTTTGGCCCTCTACAGGCCCCGTCATTATGCTGACACTCCTTGAGGCGCGCGTGGAACACAACGCGCCGTCGACCCGGGCATGGTCCATGGTCAGACAGCGAGTCGCCCGTTACTCGCCGCCCGCATGCCCGCGCCTACGGTGGCCGGAGATCGTCTGCCGACGTCCGTCGCCGTGGGCGTCTACCACTGCGGCTGGGGTGGAGGGAGGACGCTGTCCTCTCCCTCACGCGGCCCGCCTCCTCCTTCACAAGCATGACTGCTTCGCAGAAGGAGGCGACCGCTTCCCATTCCGTCTCGCCCCGCAGCATGGCCTCGACCAATGCCGGGCGCGAGAGGTCTCCGCCTATCGCCGTCGTGAGGACACGGCGGTGCTCTGCCCAAGCACTCCTGTCCTCCGGACGATCCTCGCAGTGTAGACGATCCTCGCAGTTCTTCCCTCCTTATCAGACACAGGTACCTCCCGAAACTTCAGTGTCCGGTGAGGACCTGCGTCATGCGGTAGGTCAGGACGCCGTGACGCCTACCCAGCCATTCCTCAAAGAGGGGTCTTACCGCCGCGATTGCGGCGTGCCCTTTTTTACTTTTAGTCTTTGAATAGTTTATTTTTAGATTTGTTTTGTTGTTATTTTATGAAATAGGTATTAAAGGTTTTGGTAGTGTTTAAATATATTATTAGTTTACATTTTATTTCTTTATAGTTGAAGCAATAGTAGGTACGAATATTAGTTATTTTGGTAGTATTTAATTATATTTATAGTTTACATTTTATTTCTTTATAGTTGAAGCAATAGTAGGTACGAAATTAATTAATTCGGTAGTCTACACTAATCTACACTTCTACACTCATATTATAAAGAGGAAAACTTTGTGTGTTTGTTTGATTGTAATGAATAGCCTCAAAAAGTACTGGACCGATTTTAAAAATTCTTTCACCATTCGAAAGCTACATTATCCACGAGTAACATAGGCAATATTTTATTTTGGAGAAAAATAGAGTTCCGTAAGATATTTGGGTTTTTCGGCCACAAGGTGTAAAAAATCAACCAGAAAAGTTACTTATTTTGCGTACGCTGCCTAAACTATAAAAGGTAGAACCATAAAATGTTCTAATTAATTGTTGATCTTATAAATATCTACAAAAAAGTCCGCGACACACTATATCCATCTATGTCGAGTGTTTGTGATGACTGCGTCGTCGATGTAGTGTCGGTGTCTGTGAATAGACCTGGGAGTCATGTTGCTGACCGTGTCTTTCCTGAGTAGGCTTTTTGCAGCGGTAACCAACATTCACGCGAGCGGAGCCGCGGGCGCCCGCTAGTTGAAAATAAAAATGATGACTATTAAACTGTAGCCGTACTTGTCCGAATTCAGTGAATGTCCTAAAATCTGTGGAAATATAATATAATACTCTTGTAGTAGTGAATATAGACTTTTATTGACAGGCCTGTTGGTCTAGTGGTTAGTGACCCTGACTGCTATGCCAGAGGTCGTGGGTTCGATTCCCACCCAGGATAAATGTTTGTGTGATGAGCACGATCATTTGTTCTGTGTCTGGGTGTAATTTATATATAATATGTATGTATTTAGAAATATATAAGTATGTTTATCAGTTGTCTAGTACCCATAACACAAGCTCTGCTTAGCTTGGGACTAGATGGCGTTGTGTGATAGTTGTGGAATATTTTTTTTTTTTTTTTATTTTTTTTTTTTATTCAAGACTGCAAGTAAAGCCCACTCCGTCCTCAACAATGACTGTTCCGAGTTTGCTGAAACTATCAAAATATGAAACCGAAAATATCTATATGTACAAATTTTATGGATTCTGTATAATTTTGGATCCGTTTTTCATTTCATGGTTAGTGAAAAGTTGGGACATTCAGCGATTCACCAGCCTCACTATCAAGGATAAGTCGGGCTAAATCACCAGACACTTCGAAATCGGGACATCTCACTTAAATCAGGACACCTGGCAACACTACACGCGCCCGCGCACCCCCGCGGCCCTCGCCCGCGTCACGTTACCTATGACGGTCAGCCACCCGCGATCGTGTTTTGTTTCGCGTGTCCGCGCCACGTACTTACGAGCTCGCGTCACCGCACCGCACGCGGACGCGGGACGCTATTAGCCACAATCTATACATAGATATACTAAGTATTCGCCAAATGAGTAATAGCGCAGAACGCGCCAAATCGACTCCGAACATTTGGTTCGATTTAAAGTCAGAAAAGTTATTGTCATCAGATTTTCTTGGAAGATGGAGAGCATCCGGGATGGTGGAGTATCGCGCATTAATTATAATGCTCGAGGACGTAACGATGGAGTTATGGGTCTATTATGTATTGCGCACTGGAATTAAATAGAATCGTCGTTTGTCATTTCCGACGCATATTGACGTGCTACCTACGTATAAATACGTAGGTACTTTTTTTTTTTTTTTTTTTTTTTTATCGTGGTAAAATCATCAAATGAGTCCTCCCACCCAGGGCAGGGCGGGAGGGACTGTCAGACTTGTACTGACTAAAATCCACGGTGTCCTTCACTAGCCCTTTACGTACCGGGGTCACGGTAGGTACGTAGGTACTAGTGTAATTATGTGCATCTACTTGCTAACAAGTACGAGTGGGTGTGTCAAGCACCGATCTTGGAACCACAGCCTTAGGCTGCGGTTCCACTTGGAGCAGAGACGAGCCGTGCCGCGATTCATCAATCACTTGGCTTGAAATCCACACCTCTTCTCCACTCCGATTCAAAGGAAACAGCATTGGCCAAGAGGAGCGGAATTGTTTAAAATATTGGGAAAACAGAAAACGGAGCGGAAAGGGGCGGGTCGGGGCAGTGTGGAGCGGGGCGGCTCACTCACGCGCATATTTATTGATTTAAGTTAGCATTAAGATAGGCAAAGCAGCTCTGCTTTACCTCGCTCCGCTTAAGTGGAAACACCTACCTCTTTTCCCAGCTCTGCTCCGCACCACTCCGCACCGCTTTGGAGGAAACTGGGCCTGAGCCTTGATTATCATGTTATTAAGTAATTAATTAGCCAGTTCGACCGATCCTTTACACAAGAAAGTAATATAAAACAGTCTAACAACGAACATTTTTATTGGACACACTGTACTTCACGATTAGTTACGCGTAACCCTGCAGATGCTCACGCGCATACGTGCATCAGCTGCGCCGCCCGCGCAAGGGTTAACAGTAACAGTCGGTTGAGGGTTATGGCCTATTGTGGCATTTATAATGACGCCTACCTATTTGACACACCTTATTCGAATAAGGGTTAACTTTGTTGTAATGGCTTACACACTTACGGTAACACCACGAATACATTTTAAATACTATAACTTCCTATCATTTCGTCCTTCCTTCATATCCTAATAATTATATCCTATCCTATTGCCTACTAATATTATTCTATCCTACTTCCTATTTAGCCTGCCGGGGTCGCGGGACTCACAAATTACCGTGACCCCGGTACGTAAAGGGTTATTGAAGGACACCGTGGATTTTAGTCAGTACGAGTCTGACAGTCCCTCCCGCTCTGCCCTGGGTGGGAGGACTCATTACCGGGGTCACGGTAATTCGAGAGTCCCACGACCCCGGCAGGCTTTGGCCCTCTACAGGGGGGCCCCGTCACTATGCTGACACTCCTTAAGGCGCGCGTGGATCACAACGCGCCGTCGACCCGGGCATGGTCCATGGTCGGACAGCGAGTCGCCCATTACTCGCCGCCCGAATGCCCGACTTCCTTTCCTACTAATATTATAAATGGAAAAGTTTGTTTGGATGTATCGACGTTTGTCACTCATTCAAGCAAACAATTCTGAACGGATTTTGGTCACATTTGGTACACAGACAGTTTATAACATGGATTAAACATAGGATAGGTTTTTGTCCCGATTTTATATTCCCGTGGGATAATTTTCGAGCTGTGGTGGGCGAAGCCGCTGGCAACAGCTAGTAAGTTAAGTTTAAAAGCCCTATTTAATATGAGAGAGTGTTTCAATCAATCTATCCATAGACCCGTGAACTTTAAGCCGCAGTTTTCAGTGTTCATCATATTTCAAACATATAAATCTCTATGTATCACTACATAGTATAAAACAAAGTTGCTTCCCGCTGTCTGTTTGTCCCTATGTATGCTTAGATCTTTAAAACTACGCAACGGATTTTGATGCGGTTTTTTAAATAGATAGAGTAATTCAAGAGGAAGGTAGAGATTGCACCCGTGCTTAGCCGGGGCGGGTCGCTAGTAAACTATAAACCACCATCTTCGCAAGCTTTTCATCCAAATCATGTTGTTCATTCAATTCATCCATCGCTTTCTTGATCTTCTCACCAAGATTAAGATATCTAGATTGTGTGCGATGTATGTAAGATTTACCTTTTGAAACACGAATGACCTGTCTGCGACCATACCTGAACCAATTCCACCCTTCCTATAACAACATATTCAACCCCATCTCTTCATACCAAGGCACCGGTGCAGAGGGTTCAATTATCCGACGATAAATCGAACGTCTCTCATCCTGTGACGTCACGTGGACGGCGACAGTCTTTTGTTAGCTATAGTATGACGTCCCGAAACGATTAACGTGGCAGATAGGGCTGTTTGTTCCATCTTGTAACAAAAGATAGTAAATCTTGAGATATATCGCAGGTTCTGGAGTACTTTTGCGGTTCTGTTGATGGTTAAATAAGTTGAGTAAGTAATTTTGTAAGTTGGCTTAGATTTGCATTGGTATTATGGTGTTTTGAGGCGGTGGTCGTATAAAATGTTGCAGTGTCATGTAAGTTAGAAAATAACAAGTAAATAATTTACAACGGTTCATTTTAAGTACATAAGCTTTTAAAAAAAATCTCGCGTCAACGTTTTGTCCGTTCAGAAACTTGGTAATCTGAACCACTCTCTTATTTGATTCAAAAAGTGATTTAGAACGAATACAGAATTTTAAATTCTGACACATTGTTAGTAACTTTGTTACGATTAAGCTCAACAGATACTTTTTCAGCCTAAGCACCCATTTTTCATACAATTACTTAAAGAAATCTGACTGTAACCACAATCAAACAATACATTATCATAAAAACACCTCTTTTCATTTTCAATACAAAATAAATCAGGCCAAACACGACACAAAACCTGGGCTAATTTCCAGGCAACCAGTCAAAACAGACTGTTAAGAACTGGGTCACTAACACTTAACAATAACTCATGAAATGTGACAAATAGTTTTAATTTGTCTTGAAGCTACAGCTGCTGCCATCTATTGGAGCGAGCGCGAACTAAATTTATATAACAGTCGTATGATTTATAAACTTGAAAGTTTTTGAGGGAAATTGTTGAGACTTTGTTTCTTTTTAGATTTTGTAAAATATGGTTGATATTAATTTGTTTCTTAACGTTTTTTTTTTTGTTATTTTGATTGGAAAAAGTGTATTTATGCTACATGCGTGGATTTGGTAGAAACAGGATTAAAAAAAAGCTGTACGGTCCAACAAAAACCTTTTTTTATGTCTAACTTTTTTTGAAAAATATTATTACAGAGTACCTATTTTCATAAAACACCTATAAAGTATTTTAATTTTGAGAATAGTCATATTGAAACTGGAAAATTCATAAATACTCATTGCCTACCTTACATTTCGTGTTACATTTCAATACCTATTTTTTGTCAATAATGTGTAACTTGAGACGCACAAAGCTTTTTAACATGATAAAGCTTTCTCTATTACTCGTTTAAAACCTAGGTAGGTACTAAACCTTTTACTGCAAATAATAAAAACTTAGCAACTTTCTGAAATGTATTACATTAACACTTCAGTAACACAAAACTCTTTAATAAATTAACCAAGAAGTTGCTCAAAACCAAAACAACATAAGAAATGAACAAAACAACAAAAAAATAAAGTTAAAAATAACTAAAACCCGCCTACGAAAAAATCGCGCACTGAAAAGTATAAAACAAGAACAAGCCGTGGTCGTATGCCACCTGCGGTTGTTTCACACAATCTTTATTGGCTAGGTGGCATACGACCACGGCTTGTTCTTGTTTTATACTTTTCAGTGCGCGATTTTTTCGTAGGCGGGTTTTAGTTATTTTTAACTTTATTTTTTATTTACACTATTTTGGGGTTATATTACTCATAGTAATTTATGTTATATGTATAGTTTCTGAGTTGTGAATTTCGGTCCCATGTTGACACTGTTAAAAACAGAAAATTTGCTAGTAAAAGCTATATAATGTATATATATTTCAAATGTGCTCATCAAGCCCTTTAATTTGATGCCCATGTCGATATTGTACGAAAAATTTTTTTTTTCGGTAACGACTTCTCATCCCCTAGAGGGCGCCATATTGGATTTGGTGACACGTCACCTACCCTATAACCAGCGGACAACTGAGACGCTTCTAACGAGACCTCATTTGTCATGTAATGATAAGTAGTTTAGAAGTTATGAGGGAACAAACAAACATACATACATACATACATACATACAAACAAACATACATACCGGTCAAAATCATAACCCTCCTTTTGGCTTTGCCGTAGTCGGGTAAAAACAAAAACAAAAACATCAAAAGTCAACAACACAGCATCTAAAACAAAAAAATAACAATAAAAACACGATTTTAAAAAACAAAACGAATAATTCCGTAGCGCCATGCTTGTTGTGATAACAATCGCGCGCCCTTTCGTTTTCATTCATGCTCGATGCCCAACTAAAGCAAACTTTATTTCAATTTATAAATGTGTGTCTTACGACGACCGTGTTGGGAGTGCGCATGTGTGCGTTTGTGGTCAAAGAGTAGGTGCTTAGTATTGTGCCTAATTTTTACTTTGGAGAATTTTCTAGAGGAAAAAGCTCTGAACATTATTGGATACAATGATAGAAATTGGAAAAATAATAATTGAAATAATGGCAATGTGAAGTTGACGAATTTGAATCCTATCCTACTACTCATAAATGCGAATGTTTGTGAGAATGGTTGGATGTATACAGTTACTCTTTCACACAAAACTGCTGAACGGATTTGGATTTTTCTTTGTTAGTCAAGAGTAGAATTCACAATAGACAATACATACAGATAGACAATTCACAGTACACTTCTATTTACTTCTAGTGATCCTCATTCAGCTGATGGAATTCCACCGCAGGACAACTAACCTTTACATGGAAAAGAATAGCAATCTGTCGTGACTTATAAGGTACTGACAGCTTCACTGTAAGCGGGAATAACTTTTTCACAATCGCTCTTTCTAATAGTATACCAATTGAACCTGATTCCTATCGCCTACCTAAACATAAAAAAAAACTGAAATAACTTACTCTTTGGCCCTTCGCAGTCGCAAACACATAAATATGTAGGAGGTATCGCCGCAGATAAACTTGTAAAAAGTTATGAATGAAACCGAGAGTGCCCCGTAGTAGAGTTGTAGACTGTGTCCCCCCGGACCCCGCGCCCTCCGCCTGTGTTCCCCTGCTCTCCCCCCGCGCCCCTCCGCAGCACCCTGCCACCCCGCGTCCTCGTCCCGCGCCGATTTGTTTTACGCATTTAGTTTTATTTTGTTTTAACTTATTTTGCAGTGTTGTACTATCGTATAATGGAGTGTCCGTTGAGAAATGGCTTGAGTTATTCTGCAATGTTTTGTTTTACTTGTAAATGTGCGTGTTGTGTTAAGTCTTCGATTTCTTGTAGCACTTTTCATGGTTGTTTTGAAGTTTGTTACTAAGATGGGATATTTATATTCATCAACTTCTTTTAGGTCTTTTTAATCGAACTCTTTGTACACTACACTCAGAATAAAACACACGTTCAATATTGGCCACGATTTTCCTCCCACGCCCAAAATTAAGCCAGTTTTCCTTTTGAATATTCGACAAGACTAGCTAGTGTTACGTACATATATGAAGGTAGGTATATAAGCCGGTACACACTCGGATTAACGTTCGTCTGAGCAGCTACAGAACACGTGGGGCGCGGCAACTGTGGCAACGCTTTGCCAACTAAGCCTACATAGTGTGCCCACGACTATATGCTACTAACTGCGTACTGAGAAACAGAATACTGTGTGTTATATGCCTTAGAAATTTTTGTTGATTGAAATATTCTTTATATGGAGGTTTTTTTTATTGCTACGAGTCTTGCCAATGTAGAAAAGACCGGCTTTTTCAATTGTCAGAACCATGAACCAATTGAACTTAAAACATAAAAATAAACTGGAAAGTAAAAAATCATTTACCTCTACATCTTTCAAAATTGAACGCATTGCATTGCAAATGTTCGTTAACTATTAAGTAAAATGTGGTAAATTATTAAATCATAGAAGAGTCATCTTCTGAGGATTTTAACAATGTATTGTCACCAGAACATTAGTGTGTTTGTTTAACCTGGTTAAATTTCAATCAGAAGATTCAACCCTTACAAGGCAAGTTAAATATAACCTTATAAAACATAAACTGTAATGTATGAGTAGCAATGAAAACAATAAATTCAAGGACTACCTTTCAAAAGGACATTAACCCGTCGCTACCATTCATGATTATAAAAAAATAAACCAAGTCATCACTAGTCACTACCTCCCGTATATCTTTACTCCAATTTGTTGGAGGTTGACGCAGCATGCCTTCTTCCATTTATCTCAATCAGCTGTCTACTCAGTATTTATCCTTTTTATCCATCACATCATTCAGCATTTGAAGAAACAAATCTTAAATAATCATTAAATATTGGAAATATCACATGGCCATCGGCAGGGGATCTCAAAATTTTACTGTTCGTGGCGTACTGTATTGGTTTAGGGTTTGTCTCAGCGTCTTATGGGCCTACCACACGCACAAGCTTCACCACAGTTTTGCCTGCGCAAGCTTCTCGCATTAAAAAACAATACACGGTCGGCAACACTGAACGTCCAATCATACACACAGGCAAGTACACGCAGGGCTTGGCTTACAGGGCTTGCGCAGGCAAAACTGTGGTGAAGCTTATGTGCGTATGGTAGGCCCATTAACTAGTCGATACCAAGTGACAACGATAATTGGGGGAAACTCCAACAAATTGTAACACAAGAATTTAGTTTTACGGCTGCAAGAGAGTTAAATGAAGAAGAAGGTCCCTTCTTCTTTCTGGTGGATTTTCTGCATAGAAAGAATCACCTGAATTCGATCCGGAAAGTGGTCAACAGGAGCATCTCACGGCACTCCTCTATACTACTACGGTGGACAAGGGCGCTGTTGGTCTTTTTTATATTTTTATTTTTTTTATCGAGGTAAAATCATCAAATGAGTCCTCCCACCCAGGGCAGGGCGGGAGGGACTGTCAGACTTGTACTGACTAAAATCCACGGTGTCCTTCAATAGCCCTTTACGTACTAGGGTCACGGTAATCCCTTGGTCCCGCGACCCCAGCAGTCGCGCTGTCGGTCTTAGGGAAAACCTTTCTAAACTTGTTTTTGGGTCTTGATTCTCCACTAAAAGATGTCAGTAACGGGACTACAGAGTTTTGCTTCTTTTTTTGCTTGCTCAAAATCGTCTTCATTGCTAAAGAAGTTTCTCACTGACAGTTCCTAAACGCAGTTTAGATGTTGTTATTGTGATTTGTTTCTTTGATGGTATTGGAAATTAGCTTTGCATCTATTTCCTACATTAGATAAAATAATACCAACATTAGAACAAAGAACTAACACAACACAGTTCTAAACACATCTACCAACGCAAACAAGTCAAAATACAGGTGTGTCGTGTAGCTTGCTTTGTGTCCGTTTGAGGAGCGGACAGCCGAGGTGTCCCCCGAACGCTAAGCCCACACGTTGACGGGTACGTCTGCACTGACACAAGGAGGGATGTTGGGGCTTGTGTTATGGTAGCAAAGATTATTTTTTCTATTCCCAAAATTCGGGACTGAACGGTCATCATTTTCATTTTCTAAGATTTCATCTTTTTTAATATAATATGACAGACTACATTGGTCAATATAGTGACAGTTTGGGTCCTATGGTCTGTGGTGGACGGCTTCCAAGTTTAAAGATGATGATATTGACAGCCGTCTTAAACAGAGTCTTAGGTATAATGTGAGGGTGATAGGTATAATCGACGACCTTAATAAAGTAGCTGGGACAGGCTGGATGCGGAAAGTAGAGGACGGGGTGTTGTGGCGAAGCCTGGGAGAGGCCTATGTTCAGATTTGTACTACGATAGGCTGAGTTGATTGGTAACGTTATCTTAAATACTTTATTGTACTCGTATCTACTGTGCTATATTCTCTTCAGCTCGCATGCGCTAGTGGCCGCAAATTAGGTTACTTATCGCTATGTTTGCAATCAGAAACAAGAAGCAAGCCTTTTTTATGTATTTTTTGTTTTGTGATACAAATGATGATAACTGTCGTTTCCGTATCAATGTGAACATCGTGTTCAGTTTCATTGATGAACTTCATAAGTTGTTCTGTGAATACCAAAAGTTATTTGACTTAGGTTTTTACAAGAAAGCTCAACACCAGATAAATGGTGTTTCGATTGTGTCGTAAAACATGGAAGACCCATCTTATATCACACACTAGACGTTAACGAGCTGATAAAATTCAAAATGCCAACTAACTACCAGCTTCTTTGTCTCACAGGAGAACCACTCCTATAACATGTTTCGCCTACCTAGAGAAGGTAGTTTCACAAACGCACAATAGTTCAAGGGCTGTGATATGTTAGCTCTCGGCCACTCGCTAACCTTGTCAACGCTCGGCTGACTGTTATTTTCACAGTCTAATTAGGTTCCCTAATTAACTATTTGCAGCCTCTGTGTTTATATCAACTGCTGTCTAATTAACTCAGAGGTATAAACAGTAATTTTACATATAAGTTTACTTATGTTACGTAATCAATGTCAGTGGTTAAAAAGCAGGGTACGACGGCATGTAATGGGTAGCTCGCCGTCCGATCTGCGCGGCGACGTTTCAAAGAGCTGCCAGCAATTTGACGAAGAGGACTAAATGCCTGCGGGATCACGGGACACTTTAAACACATAACCGTAACTCTTGAACTCCAAAGGGCAATTGAAGAAATACGGTGGATTTTATTCAGTACGAGTCTGATAGTCCCTTCTGCTTTACACAGGGCGGGAGGACTCATTTGATAATTTTACGACCCAAAAAAGTGTTTAGCATGCCGAGTCTTGAGACGTTAGGCAGTTATTCCATGTATAATACTGTTACTCAGCCAAACATAGTAGGGGCCAAAGTATGGTCGCGGGATTGTCTCATAACTTAACTAAAAATACATGCTTGGGAAAAGGCAGATGTCCTATTTGACAGAAAAAAAGATTCTACACTAGATTGTTAGTTATGTTCTACGAGTATAGGTTTGTATAGATTTATATGTCCATCAAAATTAAAAACTTGTTAAAACCAGAATAAAAAAGATACCAAACTTAGCCAAAATCAACCTCTGTAAAATATACCTATCACGAATCTTCCATAACGCAACCGCATAAATAACCCTTAGGTACCGTCTGTGACCCCACCATTTGCAAAGTCAGCGTGTTTGGGATGCAGATTTGCAGAACTTGTGCTTTAATAGGACTCCGAAATACTTGCACCATTAAAACAGAGTGGAGTCCTTGGTGTAACTTGCCATCTATCAGTATCCATGTAACAGAACACATAGTTGTTCGAAAGTGTAAAGAAGTCAGTTTTTAAGGGCAACGTTTTTTTTAAAAAAAAGACTGTTGTATTTAGCTTATCCAGAAGAATATTTTTGTTTACCTTAAATCTTGTGTAAGCTTTTTCTACCACTTTATTAAACTGTATCTTGTAAGACTTTGCACTCGCAGATGGTTCCCGTGACAATACAACATTAGCCAGAAATTTAACTCCAAAATAGAAACCAAGTCGCATTTAAAACATAAATCTTTTGATGAATTTGTTGACACATTTTTTTATAATATTAGAGAGCCGTATAGAATATCAATCTTTGTCGTTAGTAACCACTGATTTAGCAATAATCAGCAAATCAGGAGAGATGTTTTCATTTATAACGACTTTTCTTTAAAGTTCATAGAGCTTACGAATGGAATAACAGTTTTCCCACAAATACAGTCCTCAATAAAACGTTCTCAAACTGCAAGTTGGATAAAAACCCGTCCAGAAAAACGTATAGCAACGACAGACAGACGTTAAACCCTGTCCTATCGAGACAAGGCTTTGGACACTTTTTCGTTTAGTCCCGTAAAAAATTCTCACGGAAAATTCTGGACAATTTTCACCGAACTTGAGGAACAAATTTTTGCTTTACCTTTTTCAGAAAAAAAGTTGAGCTTTCTCCTCCCGTCGGTTATGAAGGTACTAAGTACTAAATACGTACGAGCGTTACCAGGAGAACATATCGCTTTAATACCTGAGACGATACGTGGTATCGGAACATGATATAGTTAACGTTATGTAAGTCCTTTATGTCTCACGGTGCGCCTCCGTCCATTTCCATGACGTTGCAGCTGCCAGCCGCAGGATTGGGATGCGGTTATGTTGATCAGAAGAGCGGGAGAGGTAGCGGGAATGTGAAATTGAAGAAAATAAGGGGAAAAAGAAGTTAAGATGTTCCTTTCGTTTAAGAATCTGTAAAGTCAAAGCTTTCCGATTAAAACTTAAACGATATCCTCAGGCTGAAAGCAAAGACCTTACTTCGCTGCATACTTTTCTGCTCAGACGCGCTATATGAATCGTATTTTGTATTCGTTTTATGTGGATATTCTTACAAATGAAGTTTATTTTTGATGAAGCATGGCCGAGCTAAATCTGGCTATGTAAACGTTCCCTCTATAGATTTAAGTCAGCTATAAAGTAAACATTTTCAAACGCACAAATCTATAGATTTTTCGCAACTGCCAAAAAATAACCGATCGTGCTTCAAACCTAAACACAGTAGGAGAAAAGATCATTAACGCATTACGACATAACCACGAACCGCAAGGGTGAGGGTATGGCGGTGTGAAGTGCGCGTATGCACAGGAAATCACTTTTTTGTTCAGCGGCCGTGACTATCCACTTCCATGCGAGCGCACCTGCCCGGACTGTGGTCATGGGGACCGGCTCAGTGGGTAATGTGGAGGACACGTGCCTAAATAAAGCTTAATGGCGGCGGAGTACAGTCACGAACTACGAAATTACTTAGCTAAATCAAAAACGATTTTCTTCTATTGTATTTATTGAAGGTATGATTCCGATATCAGAGCATTGCTGCGACCATGATGTTGAGCAGGCGGTAAGGCGGTTTTTTTTTTCGTGGTATAATCATCAAATGAGTCCTCCCACCCTACTGTCAGACTTGACTGACTAAAATCCACGGTGTCCTTCAATAGCCCTTAACGCACTGGGGTTACTGTAATTTGTGAGACCCGCGACCCCGGCAGGCTTTGGCCCTCTACGGGCCCCGTCACTATGCTGACACTCCTTGAGGCGCGCGTGGAACACAACGCGCCGTCGACCCGGGCATGGTCCATGGTCGAACAGCGAGTCGCCCATTACTCGCCGCCCGCATGCCCGCGCCTACGGTGGCCGGAGATCGACTGCCGACGTCCGTCGCCGTGGGCGTCTATCACTGCGGCGGGGGTGGAGGGAGGACGCTGTCCTCTTCCTCAAGGCGGTATGGCAACTTTGCCGCGTAGCAGTGCTGCCGAGCCGAAATGTTATCTCGTAAAAATTCAGTAGTGCTGTGGTAGCAATGTTATGTGCTGCCGAGTTCTGTTTCACAACTGCACGCGTACTCTTCGATTCTCGAAACGGGTTCAAAATTTTTCCATGATATATTTCTGAGTATCAGCCCTGAATTTGGAAGTTGGCGGTATGGTAGCTTTATGCCTTGGAAAGCACGTTATGACGCTGATCCTGCGTCTGATTTCTCTGCGGTCGTGACCTGTCCGACTATGAGAGTAAAGGAATATTACCTACTGTACCTTTATCTCCGTTGAGGTTGGTCGCCGTGACCGAAAACGGTCAGTAGGGCATTAATTAATGTTTTACGTTTTAAGGAATTTAGTATTTTAGAAACCCATTACGAAATTGGCCTTATCTCAAAGTAGAAAACATTATTTAACAAGAATATCGCTTTTGAATTTTTCTCTATGTACATAGAGTAACATAAGTACACTTTTGATTGCTCTTGATTGTACACAGGGACTTACGATTGGGCAGTTAAAAAAATAATCTTTATTTTGTTCTGAAGAAAATTTTTGGCTTGATTGCTGTGAGAGTTGTTACAACAGATTTCGTCTTTGTGAATGATTTTACTTAATCATTATCCGAAAAAAATATGGGTGTGTTCCAATCTTAAAACTATAACGACCTGACATATTGTATAAGATTGTTTATGATATGAATTTATTTCTGAGTTCGTATAATCCTCGGTTTACACCGCGCTGCGCCGCACGTTTTTGCATTTCGGTAGCCGCTCAAGAAGGTGTAGGCACGGGCCTGATATCACGCACCCTGAGAAGCCAGCATAAGAGTATCAGTATTGTCGTTAGCTTTTGCATGCGTTTTAGGAGCTGATTAATTGAATAATTGGTGGAATTAACCGGTTAAATTACTTTCTTGATACAAACATAAAATCATGCATTTTTTCCATGGGGCTAAGCAGAAATTATAGAATGTCACCTGCTCCTGCACCGCTATGCTCTATCAACACAGCCTTGTGACTGCGCGGCCGCAGCGTTCACACCACGCTGGGACTAAAGTTTGCTATGCTCTAAGCTGCTGACAGCAACACTAAACAATCGTGAGACGCGAACGGTCAGCGCTCGCGCTTCGCGATTGGACGATCTCAAAGCTGTCGCGTCCAAGAGCAAATCGTAGAGTCCAGCGGTTTGGTTACTTATAGAGAATAGTTTAGCTAATCCTGACTTGTCCTTTAGTCTGCCTCTTCCACATTCACACATCTCGTCATACAAGCACGACAGATGCCAATACTTACCAGGGACCGTATTATGACATCTTAAAACCAGGCTTATTCCAGTGAGTGAACGAAGTGGCGCTAGACGACTTGTATAGCTCTGTCTCTTTCACTCACTGGAACAAGCCTGGTTTTAAGATGTCATAATACGGCCGCTGACGTCTATATATCGATATCTTAAATATTACTCCACCAAAAATACCCACCATCTCCCAAGCAACGCACTCAGACAGCTACCTCAAATCGTCATCACAGGAGGTCGTATTCTAAGCCCGGCCATGCACGAGCCGTTCGCGTATAACCTATGTACCGTACGAACGTATATAAATCCTTATATACAGCGTCGTAGCCATCATGCGAGTACACACTGTATATAACCGCTATGTATTTCAGTTTTAGCTTGAGATATTGATGGAATTTCTGGGTATCTAGGTAGAATTTAGGATGGTTATCGGTTTGCTGACAAAACTGTAGAGGTTTTTAATGTGTGAAAGATAAACTACACGTATTGCCCATTTACACGATGCAAGAAATTGCACGCAAGTTGGATTACATTGCGAACTTTTAATGGACAATGAATTAGTTGGTCAAATAAATACCGTAATGTAGTCAAACTTTCGTAAAACTCTGCACAGGGGATTGCTTAATCCTGCCCACCCATCCAAAAACAAACTTCTTTAAAAGTTGCTACCATCTGACGACTCACTCTATCACCGCGCGCACTAAATAACGCTATTTGATTTGACCAATCTGGTTTTAAATCATTATTATCAATGGCTTTGTTTCTTTTTATTTTAAAAATTGGGAGTTTTTGCTCGAATTGTATTTTTTTTAAATCGGTTTATTGGACGTATTTTCATATTGAGTCTTATTTAACAACAAGCAACTTGCCGTGGCTTCTCTCGTGTGCAATAAACAGGGTGTCCGATAATTAATGGTCAACATTGAATTTGACTGTCCGTGTTTTTAAGATGTCCAATCAAAAGCAACCATCAAAAACAACAAAACTTGATTTGTATTGAGATTAAATATTAATTTTGGGCGCTAAACGTTCAGACGGCAGGCAGCGAATTTATTTTATTATGAGATGATATAAACTCATGCTTTCATCCATGGGGGTAGGCAGAAACTACAGAGCGCCACCTGCTACGATCCTTACATAGTCCTTTCGCTTCATCCACATTCATACATCTGGTCATACACGCACGCCGATTGCGAGTACTACGCACGCGGCCTTTCTGAAACACTTGACCAATAAGGCGTCTTCCCGGCGCTTCTATCTAGAAGAAGAAGAAGGCGCGAGCTTAAGTTTGTATGTATGTATGTCGTGATACTTACAACGATAAATCCGAACCTCCTAGAACTTGTTACCTGCAAACTATTGCAGATGGCAGGTCTCTCCGAACAGTACGTCACGTCTATCCAGCCAAGTAATAACTTGACGTAACTTCCTAAACCACAGTCATTCCAGTCCTAGTTAACGTTAGTGTCTTCCGAGCGATAATCCTGAAAATATAACGATCTAATTTCCCTGCCAGGCGTGTGGGGAGCCGGTGGATATAATTCTCTGTCGGGTGGCCACTCAGAAAATGAGCTGAGTCGCGGGTCCGCGTTTAGCGAACGGTGCCCGTAGGTTACATTGGTTACATACGGCTGGAAAGGTTGGAAAGTTGCGGACAAAAGTGTAATGGAGATGCAGAATCTTTTTTCTTTTCAATGTGATGAGAAACAAACTCCTAGCGGGACTGTTCCAAAAGGTAACCGTGACCCTGAAACGTAAAGAGCCATTGAAGGAATATCGTGGATTCCGCTCCGGCGGGAGGACTCATTTATTATTTATCACGAAAAAAAAAGGTCTGAGGTAGTGCAGTGGCATAATTCTATGCTTCATGGTGCCATCTGTAGAGGACGCCTCCTGGAACGTAAAAGGCTACTGAGGGAACGAGGTGGACTTTTAGCCAGTAAGAGACTGACAATCCTTTCCATTCCACCCAGGCCAGTAGAACTCAAAACATCCATACATCCATTATTACAATCTTTCGCATTTATAATATTAGTAAAAAGTATGAGGCGAGCATGTTTCGCAAATAGATTTACTATATCTCGTTTGTTTGTATAGTTCAGCTGTGGATACGTATTCGCCACGACACGTGTCGAAATGTTGATGTACAATTTCTGCGTAACACGTGTTGTTGGATAGAACTCGTGCACCAATTAATATTGCCTTCGAAGGATGAATGAACAAAGAAAGAAAAATATCTTTGTCATTTGCAATATCAGCATTTCGTTCCGGGGCCACAGTTACCCGATAGTCCCGCGACCAATTGTACTTGTTTAGATTATATTTTGAAGGAGCTTGTGATTAAATAACAAAAGGCGTCCAGTCACGAGCAATAACATGTATACACTTACCAAAATTCAAACGCAATTTACTTGTAAAATACTTGTTTCCACTTTGAAAAAAGACCTATTTCGTAATAGTATGGCTTCCAAAATAGAAGTCTAATGAAAAGGCAAAAGTTTAATCATTATGATAGCAGAACATCGCTTTTAAATACTGCTTAGTGTATATATACTATTGCTCGTGACTGTACAGGTTGATATTCAAGCTGTTCCAGCTGTAATTTCTATGTATATCTTTGACAGTCGTTGTTGTTAGTCAGAAGCTCGAAACTCTGACAACCAGTCTTACCAAGGGATGCTGTATTAACCAGTTACTGGGTTGTGGAGGTCAGAAAGGCAGACTCTCCATATAAAATACTTAATTATACAGCTGCGTCCAGTTCGACTGGAAGCCGACCCCAACATAGTTGATAAAACTAAAAGGCTAGCAGATGATAATTAACTTCTCTCTAATTACAATGTGTGTTTCTTTAATTAAATTAAGTGTATTTGTCGCATAATTATGTCGATGTTCATATTTTCTTACTTTCTTTGTTATCTAAAGGCTTTGTCTGACATTTTCTTGCGCAGTATGTCAGTGTAGCAAGCGAGGCGGTATTTTAGCTGCGTCGTCACGCGAACTCCTCGCCTTGAGACTGCGGCGAAATAGACCTCAGTGTAATAAGCCCTACCTACCTACCCAACTATAGAAGGACCATATGCGATATGTTACTGTTGTTGTCTTATTAGCTGTCGTTTTGTCGCTCCGATAAACTTCTACTTATTTATGTCAGCCTAGTACTTCATCGGTATATTGGAAAAAACTTGGGTCTGAATAATTTTTGTTTGGTCACTAACTATTTATCTAAATAAAGACGGACCATAAACGATATGGATCATCTGCTTGTCTTATTAGCTGTTGTTTTGTAGCTTCGATAAGCTCCTACTTATTAATGTCAGCCTGGTACTTCATATGCATATTGTAAAACTCTAAATAATATTTGAAGGGTCACTATCTACCCAAGTATTCTTTTCCTAATACTCGTAGCTGACGTTTTGTAGCTCCGACAAATTCCTAACTTACGAGTATTTATGTCAGCCTAGTACTTCATCGGCGTATAAGAAAACTTTGGTCTGAATAATGTTTGTAGATTCACTCAGGATTAGAGATGTTTTTGATCGATTTTTTGCTAATTAATAAATAGGTTTTAAAATTGATCCCTACAAAATATTTATTTTAAACACACCCACGGTACAGGAGAATTTTTTACTTGGAACTAGGAATTTCTCCTGAGAAAGGGACTCGTGGGTGCGATTGCAAACATTTTATTAAACTCACATACATACACAAACAGCCAGTCTCCGAACAACTACCTGTAGACCATACAAATATTTGTTCCATGCGAGAACCTAACTCGCGGACACAACAATTCGATCATTCAGAAACTTCGCCAACCGTGTCTTCAATTTGGCTGGCCAATTTTGGAGTTTGAATTAGTCATGCATTGCATTTAGTATTCTTCAACAATTTTAGTTAGTGGGCGCTGAATGAGCTATGCGTATGTTTCTAGTACTAGGGAAATATGGAGTGGAAAAATACACTTATTAAAATGAGGTTTTAATGTCAAATTATTCTGCTACGAGCTTTTTACTGATGAGGCTTTCATAGTTTCACATTTCAATATTTAGCGTGTTTTACAACACCTGGTAACAGTGATGTTGTGATGTGGAAACCGTTGTATATAAGCGTGTATATACGTATACATATTCTATGTATATAAGTGTATGTGTTACATAAACTGAGCCGGCGACAGCTAGTCGGAGCCGACCGACCAAAATACGGGCACCTGACGCCCGCTCGCAACCCAGCCACACTGGGGTCACAGTGACGATAGAAAAGCGGGTATTTTAATTAATTTTACTTACTTTTGTCGTAAAGAGAGAAAAGGCTCGAGTCGCACGCCTTTTTCCCATGAAGATAAGAGAGGTTTAATCTACAAAACGGTACCTGTTATGATGTCCTCATTCATACGTCTGGTTACTTATTTTTTCAATTCAACTTTCTTATTTTACAGCTTTAGTAATCTCATCTATTTGCACGAAATATAATGTTTCCATATCCAATTGTGTTAAAAAAATCTAATTCGTTGACTAATATGTTGGTGGTGGTCGCGAGGCAGGCTGCGCAACATTACCGCAATGTGCCAGTAAGATCGCTCAACCGTCTCCGCAGAATGCTTTTAGTGCTGCCCGTAGTGGACTGCTTGTTCTCACTAACTTAAAAAACCTGTGTGTTAGGTATTAATAGGTTAATTAGCATGCTTACAACTCTGGTTAGTAAAAGTAGATCCAGTCTAACTTGGTAAATGATAGACATAGCTGCTATACCAAATTATTTATTGACATCTCCGCCCTCGCTACGCTCATGAACATTTCCTCAGCGTAATTTCGCCACGAGCGCGCACAAAGCCGCCCGCTGCGGTCGGTCGTCTTACCATCGGGCGCGATTGTACCGCTATACTTACGTACACTTATGTACAGTATTTATCGTGTGTTGACACTGAGACTGTACCAGGCCAGCCTATCGTTGACGCTTTTTAGCTAAAATCGTGTCTTCAACATTCAAGTCATCTTCGTTCAAAGTATATTTAAAAAAGTTACTTTGACTCGTGTCTTCGCTCACCCCGACCCCTATTTCTGTCCCTTCAGCTCTATGCATAAAGCCATGGACTAAAACCGTCTTTAGAGGCAAATATATCTCTATAACAAAATTCTTCAAAATCGGTTTAGTGATTTAGGCGTGAAAATGTAACAAGCAAACTCACTTCAAGGGTTTTTTTTTTGTTTAGAAAATACTAATTTATACTAATAACATCAGACCCAAAATACAGAGAGCTCGACGTTTATTTCTGCAAAATCAGACTCATGCGGAGCTTAAATAGCGCTTTGAAGGCTCCTAGTCTAATCCCAACACAGTCGTACGGTCATCAGTGTACAAATACGATGTATTTAGTGTTTAGATGTTGGGTTCTTTGACTTTGTACAGAACGGTGAGACAGGAGGGACCTGAACTAACGTGAGAGACATCACAGAAGGTGGTTTGTTCAAGATCTGTAGCGGTATTAATATTATTGAAACGTCTACGTATCAATAGTATTCTGATTTGTTTTTCTTTCTATAGAAATTAATCATAAGATTAGCTTTTACGTTACGTGAATAAGTCATCTGATTTTAGGTGATTCATACACGGGACCGCTCATCCGCGCGGACGAGCGTAGAATTTTGTGGTAGTTCGCCGCGCGGTCGTCATCAACTGGGCTCATAAAAGCTAATCTACCGTGAGATCCGCTTACCCGCCCCACCGCGCGGATGAGTGAAGTCACATGAGAAGGAGATATATTCGAATCCACTTCAAGACGTAGGATAGAACTATGGGTCCATAAAATGAATGAATACTTTGAATATTACAAATAATACCGGGCTTCAATATAAGTAAATCTCAATCAGAAAGGAATTAAAACCAATTAAACCAATCGGTACACACAAGGAGGTTCTTTACTATAAGTTGTCCCTATTTTTTTTATTAAAACCGTATTGATTATTACTCGCGTTTGTTCCGAACGACGAAGAAATTGCGATGTGGTAATATTTATTTCCTTCACAACAAACATCGGATAATTTTTTCATTGTTAGTCTCGACAAGTTTTGTAAGTCGAAATGATAAAAAAGCTCAAAGTTGGCTAGCCGTCAAAAAAAATGTAATTAGGACAGGCAGCCTTCTCCTGGTTCATAAAGTTGTTATCTAACATGTTCATTTAGTTTTTTGACAAAACTTTTTCACAAAGATATGGCATTTCTTTGTAATTTGAGGACGAGGAGTAATAGGGTGGCAGGTTTCCACTTCCTAGCGGTCTGTCCCGGGCAACAGTATCTCAAGCTACCTGACACTGTTCAGTGATCCCACTGTCTGTGCTAGTCCACCACGGCCGCCTAATTTGTGACTACCATCTTGACAGAATCCAACGCCAGATAGTTTTTAACCGACTTAAGAAAAAAGGAGGTTATTACTGTGTTGCGTTGGTAAGCTGGAGTTCCAGTTGTTTCTGGGCGAGCTCTATGTAAGGTCTTAGGGTAAGGTAAAGAGAAAACCTATTATAAATAAAAATTACTTGAACAATTTTCATTAAAAAAAAAAACAAAGTAATATTATAACTGCACGTATACGCTATTGTCTCTAATTTTTTATCACACTCAAAAAGACTGCAATTGGCTATTTAACAGTAGCTATAAATTACAAATATAATTAGTCTGTCATTTAGAGTTTAAATAAAAACAGACATGTATTTTTTCTTTTGTAAAATCAATGAACATTCACCAAAATACAACGCATCAAAACTCGAGAGTGCTCATGACGTCAGATTTAAATAGAAATTGTACTAAATTGTGACGTATTGCCAATTTTGAAAGCATCGTATCTCCGTCAATTTTGGTGTACGAAACAAAAGAAAAAAGTCGAATATTTTTTGATAATCTAAGTGACGTACTAATTATAATTTTTCAATCAAATAGCCAATTTCGATTATTTCACTTAAAAAACCGCGTCATCACAGTCAAATAAAATCTCTTTGAAATAAGGTTGCTGTCAGGAAAATTTATTCGTAAAATAACATATACATATATATATACAGGGTGTCCCAAAACTCAACGTCAAGCCGAAACGGGGTGACAGGATTGATCATAACCATCACGAGAAAAATCTGAAAAAAAATCTATCCCATGCAGTTTGAAAATTATGGGCATTTTAAGAAAAACCTAGAAATGTGATCAAACTGTACCATTTTTCGGTTATTGTGGTTATTCTTTTTTATTTTTGTTCATTTGAACTTTGGAAACGTAATCCTTAATAACATTTCTAGAATCCCAATAAAAAATAATGACACAATTGCCTCAAGTTTCCGAGAATTGAGACTATTTGTTAAACTACGAATTTAAAATTTTCTAGATTCGTCGACTTTGACAGGCCCTCCTATAAAAAAAATGTACTAGAGTGCCTTGGCAAGTGGCATTAAAAGTTGGCGCATTTAATCAGAATTCTAAAATGGTACAATACTTGTTAGTTCCATACAATAGAAAAGAGTAAAAAAATTAAAACCTCAAGTAACCCGAATTTTGCTATCACATTTTACTCAGTTAAAATGTTTTTAATTCGCACAAGCTGTAGGTAGGTTCTTAATTTTAAGACAAAATGATGAGAGAGATGGATAATGGGTATGTTTGTCATGAGTGAGCGAGACAGATAGTGACGCCACTTTTACCAAAGTGAAAAAAAGTTAGTAAAATAATTAGGTTTGTTGGACTAAAAGTCAGATAGAGAAAAAACATTTTTATTACAATAATAAATAATAAATGTTCAAATTGTTTACCATCAGCCTCAATACAAGCCCTACATCTTCTTAAAAAAGATCTACTTATAAGTCGGGCATATCTTCGAGAGTTGATCGCCTCAGCTGCTTGAGAAATGCGTTCACGCAGGTCGGCTACGTGATCAATGGGCTTTGAGTAAACTTTTTCTTTGAGAACTCCCCAATAGAAAAAATCCAGGGGATTTAAATCTGGTGAACGGGCGGGCCACAAGATAGTGCCTGAACGTCCAATCCACCTTCCCGGATATTCCTGGTCAAGGAAATCTCTTACTTGCACTGCGAAATGCGTACCCATACCCATTATCCATCTCTCTCATCATTTTGTCTTAAAATTAAGAACCTACCTAGAGCTTGTGCGAATTAAAAACATTTTAACTGAGTAAAACGTGATAGCAAAAATCGGGTTACTTGAGGTTTTAATTTTTTTACTCTTTTCTATTGTATGGAACTAACAAGTATTGTACCATTTTAGAATTCTGATTAAATGCGCCAACTTTTAATGCCACTTGCCAAGGCACTCTAGTACATTTTTTTTATAGGAGGGCCTGTCAAAGTCGACGAATCTTGAAAATTTTAAATTCGTAGTTTAACAAATAGTCTCAATTCCCGGAAACTTGAGGCAATTGTGTCATTATTTTTATTGGGATTCTAGAAATGTTATTTAGGATTACGTTTCCAAAGTTCAAATGAACAAAAATAAAAAAGAATAACCACAATAACCGAAAAATGGTACAGTTTGATCAAATTTCTAGGTTTTTCTTAAAATGCCCATAATTTTCAAACTGCATGGGATAGATTTTTTTTCAGATTTTTCTCGTGATGGTTATGATCAATCCTGTCACCCCGTTTCGGCTTGACGTTGAGTTTTGGGACACCCTGTATATGCCCTGGTACCCGAAAGGTTAAGGAAAGGCATATCCTTATAGTACAGCCACATTGCGGCAAATATATTGAAGCCCCATCAAATAGAGGGCGAGCCTGTTGCCATCAACAGGGTACATATCCAGACTCGGTGTTCGGCCAATATTAAGAAATCTGACTTGCTGTAGAATAATAATAGGGTATTTAACTGAAAAAAACAAATTAATCCGTCAGTTAGATTATCAAAAAATGCTTGACACATTTTCTTTCTTTTGTCAGGTAAACCAATATTGACGAAGATTTTTTTTTTCGTAGTAAAATCATCAAATGAGTCCTCCCACCCATACCGTCAGACTTGACTAACTAAAATCCACGGTGTCCTTCAATAGCCCTTTATGTACCGGGGTTACGGTAATTTCTGAGTCCCGCGACCCCGGCAGGTTTTGGCCCTCTACAGGCGAAGACGAAGATATGACGCTTTTAAAATGGTCAATACGCCACAAACAAGTACAGTTTTTACTTGCTTCTGACGTCACGAGCACCCAATCTAAAATTTTTATTTGTTATATCTTTTTAACAAAAGGAAAAATAAGTGTCTATTATTTTTGAAAACTTTCCAGTAATTTTTCTCCATTTTTAGGGTTCCGTACGTCTGAATACAAAAACGGAACCCTTATAGGATCACTCGTGTGTCTGTCCGTCCGTCGCTTACAGTCAATTATCTCCGAATCTATTAGACCGATTAAGTTGAAATTTGGTACACATATCAATTCCTGTGACCCAAACACAGAGGTGTGACGTGAGCAGATGAAATCTGTATATGGGGGGTCATTTTTGGGGGGGAAGGGGAAAATTAAAAAAAAAAATTCTGAAAACTGCATCGTGTGGCATATCAAATGAAAGGTCTTGTTGAGAAGATCTTAAATGTATTTTTTTGTAGTTTTAAAATAAATAGTTTCCAAGTTATTCAAGAAAATAGACGAAAATTGACCATTCCCCCCCCCCCCCTTATCTCCGAAACTACTGAACCTAAAATTTTGAAAAAAATACAGAAATTAGTTTTCTCCTTATAGATTATAGGAAAACCTATAAGAAATCCATGATATTACAATAACATGGTAAATCACTCAATAGTGTTGTACCAACTTACATTTTTTTTTAATACGTCATAAATCGTAAACCGCAATTTATCTTTCAAAGTTACAACCAACTTTTATATAATGTTACTTGCTGCTACGGAACCCTTTAAAGGCGAGTCCGACTCGCACTTGGCCGGTTTTTTTTCAGTACACTTAAGTTTAGACCTTATTTTCTTCTGAATATCTGTTTTATTTCTTTGTTCTCTGGCAACGTCCTACAGTTTCCAGACAGGCGTGAACTAGGTTGAGACGTCTGGTCGCCATAGGGATTCGTTATGGGAACGTGTATTGTACAACGCAGGTGTTTTATTATATTTTTTTCGTTCAACAATGAAGTCCTGACGTGGCATGTGTGTTAAAGTGAGGCATCAAATCATAGACACGTGGATCGATCTGTTGGAATTGCTCCTGTTGCTACCTATTATAGTTTACAGGGTGGATTTTTCAACTGGGTGAGGACTGTGGATGGCTATACCTGAACCTACGAGAAATGCCGAAAGGTGTCTCGATGCCGATTTTGACGAAAACTAAAACTGCATCATTGGATTTTAGAAAAATCAATAATTGAACCAGGAATTGAACCAGTTGATTTTGGAAAAAAAATCAAGTCCTATATTATTACTTCATTCGGTAGTGTCGCTAGCAAGGATCAAATTCTGGGAAGTAATGATATACGCCCCTTAAATGCACCCTGAATACTATATTGCCTTACGTTCCAGCCATAGAGCTCAAACTATTATACGTAATTTGCGACAAGTATTCACAACCTGGGAAACGCAATATAGCCGATTATTTCGCACACTGCATTTATTTTATATTAGCATAGAAGATTATTGAACATAAAAGCTGAATAACGATGGACAGACGACCATAAAGTTTGTTATGCGTTGTTTTCACTTAAACAAATATCAACTTTATATCATTATGCTGGATAGGTTAAGTTTTCTCGTTTATGTACATAATAGGGTAAAGTGACGTCACGATACGCCATTTAGCCAGCGTCGCGGTCACATGTGCTAGGATTCCTTCCATTTCATTTCCTGCGAAGAATATGGGAGTACGGCTATCTTTACGTTGTCTTATTTAGAAGTTTTTAGTCAGATGACGCTGGCAACATTGCGTTTTGAAGTTAGAATGCTGCTATTAAAGGAAGCAGAAGACAAGCAGCTTATAAATATTATTGATATGTTGAAGAATTCATCAAATCTTGATAGAGAGAGTCCCTACCAGCTTTGCGGACTAAAATAGAAAATTCCATTATTTCGTAGCAAAATTATCAACAACCTTATAAATATCTGGTTTTTAGAATTGAATTCCTAACCCTTAAGTCAATTGGTCGCGGGACTGTACGAATTACCGTGACCCCAGAACGTAAAAGGAAAGGACAAGGAAGGACACAGTGGATTTTAGTCAGTACGAGTCTGACAGTCCCTCCCGCTCTGCCCTGGGAGGGAGGACTCATTTGATGATTTTACCACGATAAAAAAAACCCTTAAGTCAATTACACAAAGTAATTTGCCTGGCTGGGTTCTACCCATGACCTACAAACTCGTAAGTCGGCTCTCAGAACGGTGAAGGAAAACATCGTGCGGAAACCGGCATCTACAGGAACAAAGACAAAATTCTAAGACGTGTTACATTAACCAACCCGCACTAGGCCCGCGTGGTGGATTATGGCTCACTGTCTCTCACAAAGAGGAGGCCCGTGTCCCAACAGTGTGAACGTTTATAGGCTGATGATGATGATAAGTTCTATGACAGAAAACACTCCCGCGTTAAGTCATAATTGATACTAAAATGTTGAAAAGTCGTTTTCAAGTGCTTTTGATCGAACTTTAATTGACCACTGTCCGTGATGAGTATAATTTTTAAAATTAGATTGTTTTATTTTATTTTTGATTATCGAAGTCGGTCATTAAAATGAAATATTTCTATAAACTTACTAGCTTTTGCCCGCGACTTCGTTCGCGTGGAATAGTTCTTCAGGCAGATTTTTGTTTTTATTTATTTTTTGTAGTAAAAACTATCCTATGTCCTTTATCAAGTTCCAAACTATGTCTGTACCAAATTTCACACAAATCGGTTCAGTAGTTTAGACGTGAAGACAAGACAGACAGACAGAGTTACTTTCGCATTTATAATATTAGTTTGGATAACAATTAGGTCACATAGAGAAAAAAAACGACGGGTTGCACTCTGGGAGTGCTGGCAGAAGTGAAAACTTCAATAGTAATAAACACACACGAACATTCGCGCAAGCGCCCTGCGCCGTCTTACGAAATTTCGATCAGGTCACGTGTCCTGACGCGAGTTTAATTTTTTTTACCAATTCCAAAAAAAGTGCACAACGCCGCTTAAGAAATATTCACTTCAAAAATAAAGTCAACATCAAAACCCTTTTCGACTTGAACTTTTACAGCAACGTAAATATTTTCCACGCAGCTCAGATAGAAGAGTATATAGACCCCATAAGCGGGTATTTTGAACTACATAAACTTCAACAGTTTACACGGTGGCCTGTGACTTATGCAAAACGCCGGGTATTTATCAACGTGCACTTTAATGTGACGTTATTTTTCATGTCTGCGCTTCAGAGCCACCACGCCGCGCCTCACTGGATCCTGGCAGGATTTAAAGTGCGCCTATTTGAGATACTTTTTCCGTTATAATCGAGTTGTGAGACGAACGTACAGTTTCCATTTTAGCATACCTCAATATCAGTACTCGTAAGTTCACCAAAATAATAAATTAAAATTCTCCGATCATAACCGAACATTAGCCCTATATTTCTCGAAGAATTAATTTGAGTTGTACCAACATTACACACAAAACTGGCGAAATACAATGTGAGTGTGCTATAAATTAATATTCTTTTTTGCATGAAAATCATCAAATAAGTTGTCCCGTCCTGTGTCGAGCTGAAATAATAGTCAGTCTCGTAGATACTGACTGAAAACCACTCTTCGGTTGTCCGTTGCTTTCTAGGACCTATTTCTAGGGCTGTTTGGTCCCGTGATAACTTATAAATAAATATAATTGTAACATTCGACATATTGTGATGTTATAAGTCGTATTCTTCATAATTTCGATAGAATTATTAAAATTAGTTAAAAAAAAAAAAAAAAAAATTAGTATATAACAGTGATAGCCGAGTGGTACGACCGTTAGACTGCCAAGTCAAAGGTTGCAGGTTCGAACCCCGGCACGCACCAATGTCTTTTAGAATTCATGTGCGTATTATAAATTAATTATCACTTGCTAAAAACGGTGAAGGAAAACATCGTGAGGAAACCAGCACACCTGAGAGATTTTTCAACGGTGTGTGAAGCCATGTCAGAGGCCTACGGGCGGTTTAAACTCTGACACCAGGTTGTTCATCAACCATACGATAAGAAGAAGATTAAAATTAGTCAAATAAGACACGTGGAAGGTTTTTGAACAAGACACGCTGTCTCTAGTAACACCTTAGACATGTGGAGCCACGTTCGGGAACATGTTATCTTACCTAGACTTAGAGGACCCGAGAGACTTCATAATCCGGTTAATTTCAGAGTTGAAATGGCGGAAACTGTCATTAACCGAAACCCAAGTCAAAACATAGCGTTAGTGATTAATTCTACTGTCTCACAAGCCTTCTCTCTGTGAGGAGTGACCTATGTTTCTTTTTTATCGTGATAAAATCATCAAATGAGTCCTCCCACCCAGGGTGGGACGGGAGGGACTGTCAGTCTTGTACTGACTAAACTCCAAGGTGATCCTTCAAAAATCCTTTACGTTCCATCACACGGGTACCTGATGATAAGTCCTGCATCATGTGGTCTATTGAACACAGAGCTGGTTGGTAAATGACACGAATGTCTTCGTATTTTTTGTTCGAGAACATGCCAGTTCACTCACAATAAGTCAACAGTTACCTTCATCAAAGACATTCCTTAGTCTGAGTTCAAACAGATGAGCTTATCGAAAAAAAGAAAAGTTGAAAGAGTCTCTCCAATATTTTTTCTGCATCCATCCTAAGAAAAATGATCAAATAGTGCAGCACCTGCCGTTCTTCTGAAGGCGAGCCAAGAAGTTTATCCGTGCTCTAACAAACGGCGAATGTACAGCTTTCAGTATTCAGTATTGTGCCGTTCCCGAACGCCGTCGTTATATCTAAAGCTGGTAATGACGTTATTCAGAGGAGACCACTCGAAGAGGGAAGGGAGAAGTCTAACTTTGTGCGTTCTGGCGATGAAAATCTATCTATAATATGTATGTATTTAGAAATATATAAGTATGTTTATCAGTTGTCTAGTACCCATAACACAAGCTCTGCTTAGCTTGGGACTAGATGGCGTTGTGTGATAGTTGTGGAATATTTATAAAAAAAAAATGTATCTTTGGATTCTGTAGTTGTTTCAAAACAAACCCTTTGGGTAAGATTAATAGATAAGTTACCAATTACTTTAATTTTTTGGCTCCAGAATCAGTGATGGCGTTAATCCCATCTCTTAAACACTGTGGGTAATTTTGCACACTTAAATGGCGACAATGCAAGGCCAATGTCAGTTCAACAACATTAATTGCGTTATTAATTAGCAGACGCATTACATATTTGAAGCAATTACTATTGACTACGAATTTGCTTCAAAATCTATTGAGTAATCAATATGCACACCCTGGCTGGCCATTCGTAGATATCCGTGCTGCGACCTCTGAGTTTGTTTCGGCTGTTTCTTCTCAGAGTAGTCAGGTACGAAACACCGGCCCCTTCTAGTTTTATAAAAAGACGTGTAAAAGTGTTGATATAACCTACTTGCATAAATAAACATCATTTCATTTCATTTCATTTCATTTCCGTAAGTAATATTATAGGGACTTTCATCCGTATTATAACTGCCTACTGAATTGTAAATTTGGAAGGACATATTGCCCTAATTCAGTAGCTTACCAAGCCACGGATAAGCAACAGTGTCAACAAGTACTGACAGGTGATAACCACCAGGATGCCTGTTTCCGTTAGTGTACATCTAGCGTGTTTGACAGGGATTCCGATAATTGGATAAAATAGGAGCTTTTCAAGTTCGACCTGCATTTAGTTGATGGGCTGAATGGACGAGCGACTCTTCTGCAAAGCTTGTAGGAGGAACCATTTCATTTTGGTGTTGTAAAATCATCAAATGAGTCCTTCCGCTGGGACAGGACTGGTGAACTCTTATTGACCCACCCTCTTTCTTCAGTTTGGTGCGCTTTTAAGTCCCCCGGCAGTGTAGAAGGAATCCTGTGGCTTGTAGTTCATATAAGACTTACAGATGGTTCCATAAACCCGGTCGATCGTCACGGTTATCTAAGTTCTAAATAAAGTTTTCTTTGCGTCTCTTATGACTTTGGTCTGTCACGTCCTATCGCTCAGGTGCTCCAAACTAAATGACCTTTTGATATTCTCGGAGTTTCTTAACCCTTAATTGGTTGCATGGGATGACACAGCCCAGGGCATCTGGGGCTTGATACTTTTGAAATTATGACTTATGAGCTCTGTTATCCCATTACCTTAATGTACGCTCGTGTGTCTTATGATCAAATATCGAGCATCGAGTATTGTGATTTTCTATTTAATTGTTTATGGCATGGTAGATTATAAAACAACCCGCTCTATCTCTCTCGCAGCCTATAAGCCTCCTTGGCATGTAGGCTGATTATGCGTGACCGATTGTACATAAGTTTTTAGACACGACCATAAAAAAGGTTGAAATTCTCAAGTAAACCTTCTCCACATCCTTTCGTGGTGTATGCGGGTGGTATCGCCGCACTAGCTCCTGTTCAGCAGCGGTCGTTTGAGATCGCGCGTTTACGAGTTCGTCCGGGCGATGCGCCCGCTTTATTGTGCTGACTGTACTCCGTGACGTCATGGATACAGTCGCTATCGCTGCGACCCCGATACGAGGACTGGTGGCTCGTGGCCTTCTGTGAGAATTAGTGAATAAGGGTCGCCATTTTGGGAGCGAGAAACGATATATTCCGTAGTCGACTTCGCTTTTTGTGAATTAGCGTTTAAAGGGTTGGCTTTAGTGTTCCCGTTTTTAACCTCTCGGGCGCGTTACGTACACCCGGGTGTACATAAGCGAAAACGCCCCAGCGCCTTACGTACACACGTCTGTACCTAACAGACAGTCGCTCATTGGACGTTGATTTTTATCATTTTCAAATTATAAATCGCCCGAGAGGTTAAAGAGAAACCTTTTTGAAATTTATTATCTACTGTCTGATGCTAAAGTCATCAAGTACGTTGAGAGATAAACAATATTAATAAAATACTCTTACTTTTGATCGAAGAATCTCTTGTTTGTTTCTTCTCTCTGAATATTGTCATCCACAAAACTCATTCGACACCTAGGAGTTTTCATTTAGACAACCTATGAAATGCTTTATCGATAGCCTCCATGTTGAAAAGTGTCTATGAACACGTAATAAAGCAGCAAGCAGGTGAGGCCCGCTCGACTGTTTACGATCACTGAACTAACGAGCACACTCATGATCATAAACCGGCCGTAAATAAAGTCATCCATGACGGGAATAAAGTCATCCATCTCGGGAATAAAGTAATCTACTCATCGCACACTTTTTATTTGGGATGGTATATCATCAAATGACTTCTTTCATCTTAGGTGATGCAGAAGGGACTGTCAGACCCGTATTGATTAAAAACTGCTCTTCAGTTAATTGCTATTTGGGTTCCAGGGTCATGGGAACTTCTTAAGAAATACCTCTACAAGTTTATCTCAAAATAGGTCAGATTCAGCATCAATTTTTAATGCAAAAGCTTATAGTTATAGTTCGGTGTCTACTAGCTATTTTGTGGGCAATACAATAAATAGTGCAAAGCAGTTATAGTGTGGAAGTGTTGCCGTAAATCTATCTGTATAGGGGGTGTATTGAAGGGTGAGAAAAAATATTCGAGCGTGGCTAGTGTGATGAGGGGTGATTCGGCAATTCATTTATTTAAAAGCTGTCACTTGAGGTTGGTCGCGAGCTATGTATAAGAACGGAGAGTATTTCATACAAACTTTCAAGTTCTTATATTTCAAAATTATTGAGCCAATTTTATTGAAATTTCGCACGCATAAGTAGGATATATGTATCCTACTTATGCGTATTTGGTCTAAAAACTAATCAACGAACATTTACAATTAAATCGATTTAAAACTTTCTATGGAAACGACATTTCTAATTATCTTTTTATTAAATAAGACATGTCAAAGATGTCCTTTAATGTTCTACTTAAACCTATTACGTTATGAATTATTTTAAGAAAAAAAAAGTATCAACTAAACAGTGTTCACATGAAAGTATATTTTTTTCTTTACTTAATATCTGGATGCATACTGAATAACAGTAATGGAACAACTGTGTATATGACGCGCTCATAACATCGTGTGCTAATTGAAGTCAGATAAAGAGAAGTGGGTGTACAGTCGCGAGCAGGAATAATTATGTTTAATACAGTTGCTGTACGTGTTGCGCCGACCCCAAGTAAAATGGGATAAGGGCAAGAAGATGATAAATACAGTTGTATTATACGGTATGATTCAGTAGGAGACACATCCCTAGAACCTGTAGATACTCTTATACACTACAAATAAGCCCAAGTCTTCACCCCCCAACCAGTCCCAGTTACGTCGAAACTTCTGTACTTCTACTAATAACGTGCGCTTACTCGTGCGGTACATATCGAGGGGTTGAATTTTTTCCACTGGGGGGTGTAAAGGGGGTGTCAGATCTCGCTCTTTTTGCGTTTCTTCCCGGAGCGATGCAAATCCCCCGACGCGCCGTGTGCCCGTCGAATGGGAATCGGGAATTTCCGCTAATGCCCGGCGCGCTGTTTAAGATATCGCGTGATGGAAGTGTGTGCGAACTTACGTCGGGGAGATAAGTTCGAGAATGTGAGTTTGTATAGTAAGGTATTCTAGGGATATTGCTGTAATATGTGGTCCACTGGTCTCTCGTTGGAAAAATGCTGTGGAACTTAATTTCAAACTTCAAGTACGACTAATAAATATTCACCATGTTGATGTTAGAGATATTATTGGTTAAGTCAAAAAAAAGGAGTTTTATGGCATACTTTTCTTGGTTACAGCAAAAAGATAAGAAATAGTCCAATCAACGAGGATATTTGTTGTATGAAGACTTCCGAAAAATTCCTCTGGCACTGAAATTTGGCATATGATGAAAGTAGGTGATACAGGATATAGATGCACAATAATCCAACTTTTTTTTTCGAGAAGTTAGGTATTTTTTACCAAAACATGAAAGTTGCTTATAACTCTCTGCGAAAAATTCCTCAGCCTCAAATACTGTGTATGTATGAATGTGTTAGTTAGAATAGGTTAATATAAAAATCCAACAAATTTTCGATTTCAGTGTCTCTTCAAATTAACATTTTACATTAGAGTTATAAGCAATTCATCAATCAAGCATCTTTTGGTCATCTCGAAAAAAAAAGGTTGGATTATTGTGCATCTGTAATCTGTATCACCTTCTTTCATCATATTCCAAATTTCAGTGCCGGAGGAATTTTTCGGATTACATAAGCCTCGTTGATTGGACTAAAAGTGATGAAAGGTGTTGTGAAACTTTTTTTAACAAAACTTTGAAAAGTAGGGATATTTTTCTTATTCCACGAATCTTAACAGGTGCTTTTGTAGCCAACAAAAACATTACCAAATTAAGTGACGAGACCGTTCCATTGTATAAAAGTCTCGTGACAAGCATTTCGAAATGTTTGTCACGAGACATTCTTTTGAGTCTAAATAAAGTACAAAAACACCCTCCAACACGTTTCTCTCTACCCACAATTACACAACACGTTCCAAAGCATCGGGGGCTCCGCGTGTGACGTCACCGTGTTTACTGCGCGCCACGTGCTCCCGGGCACGTTGCGTCATTACCGGGCACCGGCGAGCTCGTAAATCAATATCGACGGACCCTTATTAATTAGTGCGTTCGCGGATCCCCGTGGCTTCCATCCCTCCCGAACTCTCACCCCTCTACACCCCCCGCTCTCCACGTCTTCCGGCTGCGATGAGAGTTTTTAATTATCCCAACGGGAGCAGCCGGCCGTGTTGACACCTTGCTCCGTCCTGATGAGACTTAATAAACTCCACGATGAGCCCTTTGACGACACTTACTTTCGGTGCGATCCTGCGAGATTAAGACTGAATACTATGTAGAGGAGGCACAGATGACGACGCTCAATACTATCTGCACCGGAGATCTTGATGGACCACTGCGGCGGACACTCCATCCCATTGTTATTGTGCGCTTCAAGATCATTGAAAACGTTAGTTGCCGTTACGATAGGAGCTTACGGATCCTTCAAGTAATCCTCTGTTCTGCTCGCTTTGCTCCGATGGCTCGTAAAATCCGATGTCCAGTCATAGCGAGGTTGTATCTATGCGTCGAACCGGGGACCGCAGTGTTCCATCGCAACGCTATTAGACATGGGCCTGGGCATAGCAACAGCGGAGACAGAAAATCTAGGTTAAACCCGTGAGTCTTGGAAATAGAATTCCGATTTTCTCGAGGAAGTGATAAAGAAAGAAAAGTATCAGGATAGTTGTATGTATATCTGTGTGGCTGCGTCATCAAGAAAAGATTATCGGCCGATGTTGTAAATCGGAGGCTGAGCACGGAGCCCGGAAGGCGGAGCGCAGTCCCCGCGGGCGACGGCGGCGTCCGGCGCGCCGTCAATTAGACGGGGAGGGGCTGGGCCGGGACCGGCGAGGGGCCGGGGGGGCACGCGAGACGCCGCGCTGCCCAGATACGTGCCACGTTAGGTATATGCCCGGAAATTCGAGCCTATATACCGAGCACATAGCGCGTCCGCCTTGGGCACCGTAATTAATAGCAAGAGGCCGAATCCGCTCCGTCCTAATCTTCAACCCTAATTATTATTCAGGGAGTTTTTCTCGGAGCTTGTTTATGCTGGCGGCAGAAGACGCCGTGAGATGAAAGGAATTGTTCGACGCCTTTATGTGTGTCTGTCGTTTTATATTGGATTTTTCGGCGAATATCGTTAATGTAAATTGGCGGGGGGTCGCGCTTTGCTCATTATCGAATCTCCATCGGTGGGATTTGAGGAAAACACAATTCGTGTGAACACAGTATGATTTCAAATGACAAGCTAGAACCTAGGCAGTTCACAGCTAGACCCCACTGGTGTCGCGGGATTGTCTATACACGGTAGCACGGCCCTAGTACGCAAAGGGCAACCGAAAGACAAGGTGCTTTTAGTTAGTCTGACATTCCCTTCTACTCAACACGAAGCGGAAGGACTTATTTGACAAAAAAAGGCAGTTCACAGTCGAACAATAAAAGTTGTTCAGTTCGTTGTACGAGGAAGTGGGTCAAAGTTGCGCGGGTAGGAGATATGTATGTAAGTAGGTCTGTCTACAAGTGCGACTCGCTCGTCTGCCGCGTGGCCTGTCTGCGCGGTGAATTCATTAAATTAATTGCTGTTTTCGTGAACATTTTTATATTGCCGCGTTTCGTTTGATTTATCGTTTCCGTGAGATTTGGAGATTAATTTGTCAAAAGGCTCTTAGCGAGGGCTTTATTAAAAACGTGTTAAACGGCCGTTTTATTGTGATTAAGTTGTCGGTGTAAATTACGATAAGTCATTTTTTTTTACTTTTAGGTTTTCAAAAGGATTTTGAGTATTTCAGACTTTATTTTGGGTATCCTTTTGAAGTTTTAGTGTTCGTTCTCAGCCTTTGTCATCAACATATCAACCATAGGATATTTCCTGCTAAGCAAAGACCTCCCCTATGCTTTTTCAATAGAACCAGGAAAATTTGATTTTAGAATTTAAGATTTTTAAATTAGAAATAGGTATATCATTATTTCTACTTTAGTTAACATTAATTGTGATAAGTTTCATTGATGTAAACTATTTTCATGATTTAAACTTATGGGCATAGACTTTACTTTCTTCATTACATAATAGAACTTTTCTTGTAAGTTTAACGATACTTAATATTTTTCTTTCTCACAATTTTGGAGTAAAAAAAAATAAGTCTCGTGGCACGATACTCGTGGAGTAATCCTAGAGAGACGTTATTCCGTACCTACTCATAAATATCTAAGAAAGCGTTATGTAATAAACTTTGACGAGTTACAGATTGTACAGACTACATGTAGACTGTATTTAGTCTATGACATCAAAAGACAGCACGGTTCGCGCAGTAGCTAAGCAATCGATTGCTCCGCAGCGTGTCGCGGGTTCGATCCCCGCACGGAGCAAATATTTGTATGATCTGCAAGTAGTTTTTCCGGGTCTGGGTGTTTGCGTATGTGAGTTTCTATCCTTGTAGACGCACCCACGATACAGGAGAAATTCCTAGGGTGGGGCAACGTATAAATTAACTAAAGAAATGTATACTTCATAGAACACTGTTACATAATTGGGTCCAGCATATCCTGCTAACGGCGCGTCGTGTTCCTCGCGCGCCTCTAAGAGATGTCTGCTCTCCCTTTTAGAGGACCAAAGCCTGTCGGGGTGTTGGCACTGTCTCAACAGGTACCGTGGAACGTCTGTCCGTTCTTCAATAGCCCCATGGCTATTGAAGAACACCATGGATTTCAGTCAGTACAAGTCTGACAGTCCACTCTGGGTGGAAGAACTCATTTGTCGATTTAAATGGTTACAAATAATCAGCATGTTCTGCCATGGGTCACAAGACTGACCTAAATAATAAATGCTGCTTTGGTAGGGAAAGAACGCAAAGGGCAACTGAAAAACATGTTGCTTTTTAATCTGTCAAGTTTTTAGTCCCTATAGCATGGAGCTATGGCCAGGGCGTTTTTAAGCCTAAAAAAGTAATGAAAAAACTGGGAAATGACTATGAGATCTTTTTAGACTCAAAAAATACGAAAATACATTTCATGGTAATGCAATCAACTGTCCAAAAACTACAATTAGGGACAGTGTATAAGACGGGGACGATGTATAGGACGGGAAATCACACACTCAAGGCAAACTTAACACAATACAAACGTAGCGCAAGTGCCAACTTGCAAAACGGCCGCTTGCAAGGCTCCTGATGGCGTTGTGTTAAGTGTGCCTAAAGAGTGTTTGTCCCCATTATACCTCGCGTCCCCGTCTAATACACTGTTTCCCTACACAAACAAGTTAAACCCAACACATACAACTCAACATGACCCCACGACAACTTAGCACAACTGACCACAACAGGGGGTCTGTACCCACCGATATCAGTTTCAGTACAAACTATCGGTACGTCGATAAATCTGAATACTAATGAAGACATTAGGAATCGCGGTATTCAACGTTACCGGTACACAGACTTAACTATGACTCACTGGATGCGTCACAGACGCACTGTGCAATAGAGAGGGGTTGATATTCTTTCTCTCTTTTTCTTTCTCATGTGAGGATATGATCACCGTCTGGTGTCAGAATTAATTAGGCCGCCTCTGGGATCACCATAGACTTCTGACATGGCTTTGGACTTATACATATATGTCGGATCTTGGTTGAGTGTGCCCTTAAAGAGAACACAAGCGCCTTTGTGCGTTGTGCTGAGTCTAAGGTAGGTGTCCGATAAGCACCACGGTCCCATGGAACGACAGTCTTCATTCGGGCGTGGTGGAAGTGACACATACTGCCCTAGTACCTGCTCTGTGTTTCCTTTTTAGGTCAGAACATTAATTTGCAAAGTTGAGTTAGTAATAGTCAAAGGAATGATTTCTCACATTTACCCGTATCCCACTCTGCGCCTACAATTGTTGACACTATGCATGTCACTTAGTACTGTTATTATTCTGATCGCCAGCAAATATACCCGGAAGCGACATATATATAAAATCTATAATAATGTTATAAGGCTGATGCGTTTGTTTGTTTGAACGCGCTTATCTCAGGAACTACTGGTTTTAAATTGAAACAATATATTTTAGATAGTCCATTTATCAAGGAAGGCTATAGGCTATATACCGTCACGCTACGACCAATAGGAGTCGTGCAGCGGGTGAAACCGCAGGTAGAAGCTAGTTTATTTCATAAGTCCAGGTTTACTTACTATGTTTTCTGTTACCGATGACAGCCATGTCCAAGATAAACTTTCTCGTACGAGTAGAAAGTATGTATATGAATTGAAAAAGACACATTGGTACTTGCCAGGGTTAGAATTCGCTACTTCATGCATGAGAAGCGAGGTACTAAGTCTCCATGCCACTCCCACAGGCTACAGCGAGCAACGAAAGTAAAAAAAAAAGTGAGTCTGATTTGTATAGTTTTTGTTATTTTTAACGGCCGTTAGGGCTCATATACCCAATGCCGCCGCCGCGCCGCCGCCTCGCCGCCACCACTCCGCCACCGCTCCGCCACCGCTCCGCCATGGCACCGCCACCGCTCCACCATGGCACCGCCACCGCGTCACTTTGCTGTCAAACAATAGCGAATGGCGCGGTGGCGGCGCGGCGGCGGCATCGTGTACAGGAGCCCTTGAGTATCTTTTAAAGTTTCGTAAAAAACAGTCACGGGACATTAATATCATCTACGCGTAGGTGGTTTGTTTGTCCTTTCAACTGTAGTGCTAAGGTATAGGTCATAAGTGAGCGTGTGGGCATGGTGTAGGCGACTCTTGTCACTCCTACGCAGCTAGTTCCTGCTAACCACGCTTCATTTGGCAGTGTGTTCGCGGTATTAATGTTTTATGTATTTTAGGAATGTTTGTTGGTTGTTTTTTAGGGTTCTGTACCCAAAGTAATCCTATTACTAAGACTCCGCCGTCCGTCTATCTGTCCGTCTGTTATCAGGCTGTAACTCATGAACCATGATAGACAATTTTCACAGGTTATGTATTTCTGTGGCTTCTTTAACAACAAAACAATACTAAAAAAACAGGATAAAATAAATATTTAAGGGCCTTCCATACAACAGTCATATATTTTCTGCTGGAAAACGGAATCCGACTCGCACTTGGCCGGTTTTTGTTATTGTATATCAAACTCGTTTGATTTGTTGTAATTTTGTGACATTTACAACTTGTTTCACGTTGTTACTGTATATTATTGTACGAGGAAAAGGAGAAAAGTAATACTATTGCGATAATTTGATGTTTTTCTTATTTAAATAAAGTTGTAATTCATGTGTCAAAATACTGATATAAGATACTCACTAATACCATGTTATCCAGGCCGGTTATATTTAGGAATTTCTCTGGTATCGTAGGTGCGTCCCCGAGTCGACGGCACGTTGTGTTCCACGCGCGCCTCAAGGAGTGTCAGCATAGTGACGGGGCCTGTAGAGGGCCAAAGCCTGCCGGGGTCGTGGACTACGACACCGGATTAAGGACACCGTGGATTTTAGTCAGTACAAGTCTGACAGTCCCTCCCGCCCTGCCCTGGGTGGGAGGACTCATTTGATGATTTTACCACGCTAAAAAAAAGGGGTGCGTTATCAACATAGAAAACTCACAACTCTCAGACCCGGAACAACTACTTGTAGATCATACAAATATTCCGTGCGGGGATCGAACCCGCGACAAGCTGCGCAGCAGTCGATCGCTCAGCCACTGCGCCAACTGTGTCGTCATAATATAATAACAACAGAACAATAGAACTGCCGGAGAATAACTGCGAATTTCAAAAAGTTGTAGCACCTGCTACGATCGCAGCGATCGCGGTGTCTTTGCTACGGCGCGGCTACGCTTTCGTAGCAGACAAAGGACCCGCTACGCCGTATTCGTAGCCTTTCTTTGCTCTTTATAATATTCTTTGCTCTTTAATTTTCTTGAGAAGTTGACGTGTGCATGTAATTGGCTTGATGACATCATCGATAAATTGTAAATGTATTTCATTTGTTATTTAGGGTATTGAAAAAAATGGACTGTTTTTGAAGTGAAAACTTCTTTAGCGGCGTTGTGCACTTTTTTTGGAATGGGTAAAAAATGTTAAACCCGCGTCAGGACACGTGACCTGATCGAAAATTCGTAAGACGGCGCAGGGCGCTTGCGCGAATGTTCGTGTGTGTTTATTACTATTCAAGTTTTCACTTCTGCCGGCACTCCCAGAGTGCAACCCGTCGTTTTTTTTTAAATCAATACGCATTGACTAAGATTGATTTATGACTAAGAGAGTGATGGGTACGAATGTTGATGGATGGAGAGGAAGAGGAAGGCCAAAGAAAGGATGGATGGATTGTATGAGGAATGAAATATGAATGTAAAAGGAGTAATTGGCGCTTCGAAATCTGACAGTGGAGAATGGAAGATAAAGATATGTTGTAACAACAAGTAAAATCGAATAAAGGACAAGTCACACTGAGACCCGACGCTGCGCGCACATTTCAATAGAGCTACTCAAAATTCATTCTATTTACTACACGAAAAGACACACCATTCGCAACGTAGTTATGAATAAACCTCAACCGTCTGCTCTAGATTAAGCTGAGCACGTATGTTGTGTCTCTACCTTAGTAATAAGAAACCAATTGCAAACTCAGCGGTCTATGCCCACCGAGTGAGCCCTGTACGTTTTTAGAAGCAGAATAAAGTCGCCTCCAAATCGGCATTATGTGTTCTCATTTTTCTACTCAGTCAAATCCTGAGTTAAGTTAATTGGAGTTTAAATAACGGTTTCGCACGCTCCGAAACCAAAGTACGTAGTACGACGCATCGTTGTTTGAATATCTTCGTCAATTTTTGTTTAAGTGACAAAAGAAAAAGTATGGGTCAAATATTTTGTGATAATCTAGCTGATGAACTAATTTTTTTTTTCAGTTATCTGTATAATTTGATTAATAACGGTATTTTACTAAATGACTCTATAATCAGTTTTATATTGCAGAAATGTTTGTTCTAAGCCAACATTGTTCTGCCTGCCGGGGTCGCGGGACTCACGAATTACCGTGACCCCGGTACATAAAGGGCTATTGAAGGACACCGTGGATTTTAGTCAGTACGAGTCTGACAGTCCCTCCCACTCTGCCCTGGGTGGGAGGACTCATGTGATGATTTTCCCACAATAAAAAAAGCCAACATTGTTCTGTGTTGTGATTTTCTTGTATTAGAGTATCCAGGAAGACGTCATGCTAAATTGTGCTTGAACCTGGTGCGGACATTTGATTTGGGGTGAGTTTTCAAAGAGATTTCACCTTTGATGTTCCCCTCAACACTTGAATTATGTTTTCATGACCATGGCGATTGGCAAGTCTAAAGATTAAATATCAGAAACAACATAGATTTTATAGGACTTCTACTTATATAATCTGGTTAAAATCTGTTTGCTTGAATACCATCTTATGTGGGTTCTCCAGCGTGAACACGGTTATTATCCCACGAGATCGCTCAACTGTTATAAAAAGTATCTAGCTTACGAACTATGGGCAACTCACTGTCCGACCATGGACCATGCCCGGTCAACCGGACAACGCGTTGTGTTCCACGAGGGCCTCAAAGAGTGTCAGCAAAATGAGGGGCTCCCCTCTAGAGGGCCAAAGCCTGCCGGGGTCGCGGGACTGTACGAATTACCGTGACCCCGGAACGTAAAGGGCTATTGAAGAACACCGTGGATTTATAATTTTTTTGCGTGAGAGTCAATCAACATCCATTATTTTTTTTTAAATCATCAAATGAGTCCACCCGCCCTGTGTGGATTGGAACTTTGGAAGCATCTGTTAGATTTGAGTAATTTAAAAGCACACCACAACCAACTAAAAACTTTGGGTTCCAGGGCCTGTGTGGCCTTTTAACATACTCCCACGTTCCACATCAGTCTAACCTCACAAACTTTCGCAGTATTTTAAGCTATTGCATAGCTTTTATTGCGGGCTTAGAGCGCGCGAATTAAAGAATTCCGTAACGAAAATAAATCTAACACTGGCACTTTCACATCTGTCATGTCAACGTGAATGAATAAAATTTGAATGAATGATTTTTTTTCTTGATGTTTCTCTTGATTGACTTGGCTGACCATAGCCTAATTTTAGTAGAGTAACTTCCCATAGAGCAAAGATAGGATGATATTCTCGTTAAATATTCGCGATAGGCGATAATTTTTTAATTTTTTTCATAAATGAAATAAATAAATTATTATAATTGCATAAGTTCATAAAACATGCTATGCAATAGCTTTACAGCGGCTGTCCCCGAGTGCCACACGTATTTTTTTTATATAAAGTGGTTTTGCTCTTAAGTCAAGGTCAGGAGTAACAGAGGGTAAAGTGACAATGAAGCGAGCTTATCCAGAAGAAGCCTGTTTATACAATTAGTTACAAAAAATACTTTACAATTACATTCCAGGCCTGTTGGTCTAGTGGTTAGTGACCCTGACTGCTATACCGGGGTTCGTCGGTTCGATTCCCACCCAGGACAAATGTTTGTGTGATGAGCACGATCATTTGTTCTGTGTCTGGGTGTAATTTATCTATAATATGTATGTATTTAGAAATATATAAGTATATTTATCAGTCGTCTAGTACCCGTAACACACGCTCTGCTTAGCTTGGGACTAGATGGCGTTGTGTGATAGTTGTGGAATATTTATATTTATTTATTTATATTAACCAAAACCAGGCGAAACTAAATCATTAATTTTGTGCTATCCACTTAGTGTGGGCAGCATACATAACACACCGCGGGGTGTAAGTTAGACAGTGATAAGGGATGACCGCTGGTAGCCGTCTTAGGTTATGTGATGTTACGTCAACTAGATGCAAAGCAGATCTGTATCTACGAGTACACGTAGGCTGAACTAGAAGTAGGGAATTGGATTTGTAGGGGAATAGTGTATAAGACGGGGAGGCGAGGTATGATGGAAAATCACATACTCAAGGCAAACTTAACACAAACTAAAGTAGCGTTCAAGTAGTTGTTCCGTATCTGGCCGTTTGTGTATGTGAGTTAATTTTTGTAAACACGCCTTAATACAGGAAAAATTCCGAGTATGTGATAACGTTTCTTTTTTTTTTAACGTTGTAAAATCATCAAATGAGTCCTCCCACCCAGGGCAGAGCGGGAGGGACTGTCAGACTCGTACTGACTAAAATCCACGGTGTCATTCAATAGCCTTAAACGTTCCGGGGTCATGGTAATTCGTGAGTCCCGCGACTAACGTTTTATTAACATAGCCTAATTATTATAAACTTTAACTGTTCCATATTTCAAACACTTTCGTCCGCGTAATTCTCATTAAAGGTGGTATAAAGTTGTTGCTGCTCGTATTTTAGATTTTGCATAGCCTCAATACAGTTCTAACAACCGATCAAAATTCAGGAATTAACAGCATTACCCTAGAATGAAAATACGCACTACCCCGGCAGGCTTTGACCCTCAAAAGGGGGGCCCCATCATAATGCTAACACTCTTTGAGGCACGCGTGGAACACAACGCGCCGTCGACACGGGCATGGTCCATGGTCGGAGTCGCCCATTACTCGCCGCCCTATGCTCGCGCCTACGGTGGCCGGAGATCGTAACTTATCTATACTTACGAGAAATAATTAAGCTAACATTATTCTCGTCTCAATCGCTAAAAGAATAAATTATAATAACAATAAATAATCCGAGTACATACATCTCAGAGATCCTTAATATTATTGAGAGCGTTTATTCATACGCGGAACCCTTCCTTAGAGGGTGGCACCCTCCGCGGAGGGATGGACGGTGGTCGTCTTGCCTTGGCTCCCTCTTGCCCTGAGGCACAGAGGCTCACGTTGCTTAGAAAGGCTCGAATGTGAGCGATTTATTAATATGTTTGTGTGGAGCGAATATTATTAGTGTTTGCTGTAACTCGTGGCTGTAACTTTCCTTATAAAAAACTTTTTTCCCCTTAATAACTACTCAAATTAACATGATAATCGAACTCTCGTTTGTGTCGCATTGATTGTCTATGAAGTATATAAATCTGCTTCCATATACATTATTCATTATCTAGTTAACTGTCATTAACATTTTTTAGGACCTCGCATTTTACATTTATTCCTTACGAATGTGACCTGTGTCGCGAGTGCATTTACAAACATTTAAACTAACAAATAACCCAAACAGCACGAAAAAACTACGAGTTTTTGTTACACACGAGAACCGAAACGACGATACGCAGTGAAACAGCCAATTGCTCAGTCACTGCACCAATCGTAGCCATGAAAAAGGTACGTGACATGATGCCTTCTTATAAATTAAATGACAGTGCTACACGGATCTTCGGAGGAGCTCGTGGCTAAAAAATTACAGCCGCCCAGATCCGTCATAGCGAATTTCCTCCGTGCCTCGGAAAGCACGTAAAGCCGTTGGTCCCGGCTGTTATAAAGACAGTCGTTACTGTTAGTCAAGAACTTAGAAGCTCATAAATCTGACAACCAGTCTTACCATGGGGTATCGTGTTGCCCAGTTACTGGGTTGTGGAGGTCCGATAGGCAGTCGCTCCATGTTAAATACTGATATTCAGCTGCATCTGTTTCTACTGGAAGCCGAACCTAATATAGTTGGGAAGAGACCAGGCAGATGATGCTACGCGGATCTTCTAATACCAACCCATAATACAACCCGTTACGGAACGATCCATTCCGTACACTACAGTGATTGCTCTCATACACAACACTTTCCCGCATGGTTTGCTCGTTTCTCTAGCGCACATAATTTCCACACGTCTCCTCAACATAAACGGTGATAGCTTCACATATAGTTTCATGTTCTCTGTTAACCTTTGTAGTCCATTTTCTTTTATATACGCCATTACATGCACTGCTCAATACATTAAAGGGGAACATGGATGGTAACTGCATCGATGCAGCTTGAAGATGTACTGGGAACGATGGGGAAAGTGGGGTAGACACTGGACAAACGATATGTACTTGTTAGCTTGTTTTAAAGTACTTGGTGTTTAATCACGCATGCTTTTTTTTTTCGTGGTAAAGTCATCAAATGAGTCCTCCCACCCAGGGCAGGGCGGGAGGGACTGTCAGACTTGTACTGACTAAAATCCACGGTGTCCTTCACCTTGCCGCCCTTTACGTACCGGGGTTACGGTAATGGGTAAGTCCCGCTAAATACGATGAGGCCACACCTAATGGCAGCATGCGTCGCCAGACGATCTCCGGCCACCGTACCGGTGACTCGCTGTCCGACCATGGACCATGTCTGGGTTGACGGCGCGTTGTGTTCCACGCGCGCCTCAAGGAGTGTCAGCATAGTGACGGGGCCTGTAGAGGGCCAAAGCCTGCCGGGGTCGCGGGACTCAGAAATTACCTTAACCCCGGTACATAAAGGGCTATTAAAGGACACCGTGGATTTTAGTCAGTCAAGTCTGACAGTAATGGGTGGGAAGGCTCATTTGATGATTTTGCCACGATAAAAAAAAAAAAGAAGTTCTGTTCTCGCTGTCAGCTTACAAATTTAGGAAAGAAGTTCTCTTCTCGCTGTCAGCTAACAACATGACCTCTCCTCCATCACTAAGAACGCATCATGTGAGGCGATCCTTTACGTAATTAGTTTAGTTGTATCACACAAACTCCCGAAACTTGACCTGCTCGTGACAAAACACTGTCTCACCGAGATTACACCCTGATTCTTTTGTAGACAGCTATAATTATGTTCGAGGTAGTTTTTCGGGTCTAGAAGATTTTCTCGGAAAAGTTTTAGGTGATTTGTAAACTTTTTTGTGCGAGTCGTGCTTACATCGTTCTCTGTGCTGGAGTCTGCTTCCAGTCTAACATAATAAGGTTGAAATCAGTAATTTCTATTAAGTGACTGTCTATGTCTTTTGTCAAATCATTTTATTTATTTCTGCCTACTTATACCGTAACTAAACTACCTTAAAAGATTTTTTACATTTACATAGAATACTTAAAAGTTAGGTATAAGAATTATAACATGAATTGCGATACAAATATTCTTTATCTATTACATCTTATTGTTTGAGCAATTTTTTTTTAAGTGTTAAAATCATCTTATGAGTCCTCCCACCCAGGGCAGAGCGGGAGGGACTGTCAGTCCCCGGAACGTAAAGGACTTTTGAAGGACATCGTGGATTTTAGTCAGTACGAGTCTGACGGTCCCTCCTGCTCTGCCCTGGGTGAGAGGAGTCATTTCATGATTTTACCACGTAAAAAAAAATTGCTTTTCTTGATAAATAGAATATCCAATTACACCAACCAAACAGAAAATTCCTGAGATTATCGTCTTCAACCACACAAAGAAACTCTTCAGCTTTATAATATTAGTATCTAGATATCATTTTCTACAAGTTATTTCTTTATACCCGCATATTTCGGCTAATGAAGGCCCCAATTACCTACGATACCCCTTTACGTCAATAACGATTGTAATAGATATCTCCATGGTAACGGTTGACCGGAGCCCTCCAAGACACGAGGGTCTTAAAACAAACAGCGGTTACCCATCCCAGTCTTGACCGCGGCTGCTTTGTTTAACTTTGTAGATTGATCGATCTATGTGTTCTTTAGTCACGTGGCTTTGTCATGTTTGCGCTATATCTACAAAAGGGGAGGTAAAGTTGTATTATTAAAAAAACATATATCAAAGAGATTGGCATTGTTCAACATTTATGCTTTCCCCAATATCTACTAATACCAACAAAAAATGGCAAATATGTAGATTTTCATGTATTCAAAAAGCCTTGTATATTTTGTTGAATGATAAATAAAACACTTCGAAATTCGAGAGTGAGGGCTTGTGACGTCATAATGCCTGTAAAACTATACCTGTATGTTTGTCAATTTTGGTTTTCGAATTAAAAGAGAAAATACGGCTCAAATATTTTTTGATAATCTGTCTTTCGGACTACTTTTCTTTTTAGAGTGGAATAGCATATAGGACAGACTAGCGCGCAGTTAAAGAAGCTCGCAGTTGGAGGAGACACATAAAAGACTAGTTACGGCACTACTAAGAAGAAACTTGCCATAATAATAGCCTAAAATATTTGGTACTTCATGTCTACCTAACTCCAGATCTAAATTTCCACTGTATCCGTAGATACACAATTAGATGATATCCAGCAAGTCTTAGCGCGCATTTCAGTGCACTGAACACCAGGCGGGAGCTGGTAGACGCGGTTGGACCTAAATGACGTGCCCTTATGTACTGGCAGGTATATAAGCAGTATGTACTCGGGAACTGAACGCAGAGACGCGGGTAGAGATGTACCTGGGAGGTTGTATCGATAGTTATGATGGTTAAAATAGTTTAAAAATGGCGCAGTTAACGCAGGCAAGATAACGGACTGTATGTATAACAAAGTTAAATCAATCGTTTAATTTGTCATCCTTTAACAATCAGAATTATTCAAATAAAAGAAAAGTTGTTAGGCAACTTTGGTAAATGATTTTGACAGACAAAACACTACAATATTTCCTGATTGAACAATTTTTATTACTGGAAAAAAAATCAATATATCATAATTTTACATTTTATACTCCCTTGAAAGCCTAACAAACTTGTTAAACTCGCAAACAAGTTACAGATACCGGCTTTAAATAATGCACATCGACTTGAGAAAGAAAGAGATAATCGGCTAGTTTTGGCTATGTAGAGCGTTATCTCTTACTTATTCTACCCAACAAACGTACTCGTATGTTGCTGGTTCGTAGTTCGTTATGGTTGGTTAGTTTTTCGCGCGACAGATTTAACGTTACACAAATCCTAGCAAAAGCTAATCTCTTTCCGAAGACCGAAAGCATACTCGTATTTTTTAAAATATATATATATGTTTCGCCTGAACCTGTATCGTTTCTTTTAATATCCAAAATATCGACACATTCCCAGCTCTAACGGGCAGCGTCGTCGGCGAGTGTGCGCGTCGATAAATTCCGAGCGCGTTGTCAATCGGCCGCGGCAGCGCTCAGGAATTAACGGCGCAGCGCTGTCAAGGCGGCCGCGTCTCCCCGCGCGACCCATACCTCACGTCCAGGGCTGTGCTGAGCATGGGAAAATAATATGGACATTATTTCGAATACTTGTAAGGTCGAGACTTGAACATCGATGCCCAGTTGGCAGCCTATAAGTTTTTTATCGGTTACATTTCGGAGAGTGTGTGATGGAACTGCACAATTTGATTCCGCCTGGACCTTTTCATCATCAGACTACATGATGTACGGCAATGCGTTATCGATACGTTGTGGACATACAGCCGTTACGTACATACAAAATGTTTTACCGATATTTCATTATTCGCTCAGCTTCATCAGCTTATCCTGATAGTTTAACCTTGGGGTCTTTAAGTCAAGAGTGAATAAGTTATTTATAGGCAAGCGTGCTTCACCATTCACTAATCATCTTACTGCTCACCATCAGGCGAGATATTGAGACGTGAGCCTAATGCTGACTAAAAAAATAAACTTGAAAGTGTAGGTCCAGTAGGTGCCTGGAGCCTCAACAACCTCTCTATTTCTGGACCTAATAATTCCACTGAAAATGACACCGAGTACTGTTTATGTCAGTTTCAGTGGAGATGTTATTGTGCCCAATTATGTGCACAAACACAGATGGACTCTTACTACACTCCTGGTCGGATAGAACACAAATGATCAACGATGTAAGGCGCTCTCTGGGGTTCGAAGATCTCTCTACCAAGTTCCATAAAGAAAATTACTCTATTGGAAAATCTAGGGTATTAAAATTTAGGCTAGTTTATGACGTAAAGGCCGTGTTGCTACTCGTAATACGGTGGAATTCCGTCGTAATTTGGAAAAAATACTTATCTAACTGTTTTATGGAATGTATTTCATTTTTTTCAATGTCATTAAGCTTGTAACTTTTTGCCAAGGTCGCGGGACCGTCTGTTAGGGCACCAAGATCCTTAAACCCAAAGGGCGACTGAAGGAACAGGGTGGATTTTTATTCAGTAAGAGTTGAAAGTACTTTCTACTCCATCCAGGGCAGGAGGATTCATTTAACGAGTTTACCACACAAAAAATAAATGGCTCGTTATTTAAATAAATAAAATTCATCGTTGCTTTCTCAACTAATGTCTTTCCCAACATTCGTTTTACGCCGGCCAGACTAATAATAAACTATTATTGGATTGGAACATTACAAAACTGCGCGATATATCCCAAACGCGTGGTCATCGCTCGCGGACACGCACAGGGATTACCGAAATTCGCCCTCCGGCCACGCACGCACGTGGGAAATAGGGTCCTATACTACAACTGATGATATTAAAATACTGTTATTTGTGGCCAACCTATAAATGAGCCCCTTCGCACACAAGACGACGCAAGTCTCTGATACCCTACGACTTTGGTAACCATTGCCGTGTGCCTGTGTATGAACCTCTATGGATTTGTGTTGCGATAGTCGCCTGGATAACAAAGTCGTAAGGTATCGGAGACTTGCTTCGCGTTGTGTACGAAGGGGCTAAGACTTGCCTTTTTTGTGGGTTAGAAATTATCAAAAGACTCGGAATTTGGTTGGAGCGGAAGGTACTGTCAGACTTGTACTGATTAAAAGTCCACTCTAACTCTTCTCTTAACTAATACCACCATCTTTTTTTTATATCTTTCACAAAAAAATTACCCAAGGATATTTGTCAGAAACGCCCTGGAGTGTCGTTGTTATTTAAAGGCCAAAAGATCCATGCAGTACATGTATACCTGACGAAAAAAAAAACTTAAAATTAGCAACGTTTAGCACTGGCAACCCTAACAAAATTGCGCGTGTACTAGTCATGTGAGTTACCTCGGGTGGATGCGGGCACTGTGGACGAGTGAGCCGCTTTCACCCGCTGCCTTACACTCCAGCGGCTATCGCTGATTATAATGTGCCGTGAGGGAATATGCTGCCCACTCTACCCTCGGCTCGAGTACTCACTGATTACTCATAATGGAGTTTCAATAAAAGTCCTCTAAGGAGTACTGAGATGGCTGATTGGCTCAGAATTTAAGACGGTAACGATCATGGCTTACTATTTACTCAAATTTTTGACATTAGCATCCAAGTCTAAGTAACAAAATTGAGTACGCGCCACCATTCATGTGACCTTTTTTTAAATTAAATTTTTAGTTACCAATAATTGTCACAATTTAATAGCTTTTTTTTAACGTGGTAAAATCATCAAATGATTCCTCCCACCCAGGGCAGAGCGGGAGGGACTGTCTCTGACTGAAATCCACAGTGTCCGTCAATAATCCTTTACGTTCCGGGGTCACAGTAATTCGTAAAGTCCCGCAACATTCATGACCTGCGAAAATTTCGAGGGAACAAAACTTTTAATGCATTCTGATGTAATAGCATAGACTCAAAAGGACTTCATTTGTGGCGCAGACTCTAGGTAGGTTCTTGTAGCTATTCTACATTCAGTTATGATCTTTAGTTTTGCACGAAAAGTACAAACAAAGAAAACTCAACTTACAGCTGTGTCAAGACTTCGGGTAGAAGCGGGCAATCTAGTGTATCGAGAGCACCTGCTGTCCGTTTTCTCCCGTTCTCCCCATCGCTTTGCGATTATCGATGACATGATTTATTTATTAACCTTAACACTTTTTGTTGCTGATGTAATAGTTAGTAAAACCTTTTAAAAGACGTTATAGAGTTCGTTCGTCTACTCAAGCCATAGTCTCGTAACGAAAGTATAATCTAGAATCAGTATTAAACCTTTATTCTACTACCTAATTATCTAAACCAGTTCTAGAGTGGACCTAACAAACGTTAATATAAGGATTTAAAAAGAAACAATAAGAATAAACTTGAAAACCATAGAGAATCACTTAAACTGTCTACGTTTTGCCGCCAAAAGAAACGTTAAACTGACAGCTACCTATCTGTCAACATTCCGAAAGTCAAACTTATTGATTCCCTCGCACATATAACTCAAGATAGTGATAAATATTCCATTCGATATTCCTTCGAGATTGCCTATCCGATGGACGTAAAAAAAAAACCTTCGCGTCTCCCGACATCCGACGTAGACTTCCTTTGCGCGAACTTTCATCGCGATGCCGCTGTGTGGTTCCGCTGAGCATTGAAAACAAACTGACTCACACTTATGTAATGTTGTTTTATACATATTTTCGTAGAAGGTATTTCTTTTTCTTTTTTTACGTGGTAAAATCATCACAGGAGTCCTCCCACCCAGGGCAGAGCGGGAGGGACTGTCAGACTCGTACTGACTAAAATCCACGGTGTCCTCCAATAGCCCTTTACGTACCGGGGTCACGGTTATTCGTGAGTCCCGCGACCCCGGCAGGCTTTGGCCCTCTATAGGGGGCCCCGTCACTATACTGACACTCCTTGAGGCGCGCGTGGAATACAACGCGCCGTTGACCCTAGAAGGTATTCCTAATGTAAGGAGATAGGTTTCTCCCTTCAATGAAGTATCTTACTCTAAGACTTCGTCATGTGCCGGGGTCGCGAGACTCACGAATTACCGTGACCCCGGAACGTAAAGGGCTATTGAAGGACACCGTGGATTTTAGTCAGTAAGAGTCTGACAATCCCTCTCGCTCTGCGCTGGGTGGGAGGACTCATTTGATGATTTTACCACGATAAAAAAAAAGACTTTATCATGTACATAATAGTTTTTGCTTAATAGATTATCTTATTTTCGCCGAAATGTATTTTATTCATTATCATACTGTCGAGTTAATTTACACAAACATGTCGTATGCGTTTGTAAATGCTTAAAACAGTAACTTTCCAAAAGCTTTTGAATAAACAACCCCTAAATCGTTCAACGACGGAGTAAGTGGTATTGACCGAACTAAAATTTTGTTTGTTTTTTGTTTCGCAATATCTTATGTAAAAATCTCTTTTGTTCCTTTAATTTCGATATTTCTTACCCAAATTCAAAAAAACATAAACGAGAAAAAGGTTGTAAAATAAAGTCCTTATAGCGAACGCGACGCGACGCTAAACACAGAGAACAAACGAGCGCTGTATTTTCCCGCGCTCCGCGTGCCACCCGCCATTGCGCCCTGTCGCGCGGGAATTGGAGCGCGGACTCGCCTCTCCTAAGTCTTTGTGTGAAAATACGTACGCGAAAATAAGATGAACGCGAATTTAGTTTTGAAGTTGCCATTAATTCATTTATTTATATTTTTGTGATGGACTTTTAGCAGTTTATTTAATATTCTGGTATCAAGATTTGGATCTAAATCGGGCACATTGCAGAAAACTTTTCATTTTGTGTTTTGTCCCGAATAGTTTTCCATGTCCATTTCAGACCCTGACAAAAGTAAGTCCATTAGATAATTGAAAACTCGAGTTCGAAGCACTCAATAATTAACTTTAATTCGCTAGCTAAACAGTTCTAATATTGGCGAACCCTCACAGAATCGCGGTCCACCAATATAAACGTATCAACTTCATTAATTATTCATTGCGATTTGTATTCAACTATCTCTATACACAATTAGGCACAAAGCTTTTCCCTTATTTCTGAACGTGTGCTTTGCTTGCGACGAGGGGGGGCAACGGGGCGAGGAGGGAGGGTCGCGTAGCCATTAGCACGACGGCGTCGTCGGCGACCGTTCGCGGACAATATTAACTTTGCTTTTGTTTTGACTCTTATGGCAAAGAGTTAGGGTGGTTTTTTCTTTGTTTTAGGGGTAGTTGTAAGTTGTCTAGGCGTGCATAATTTACGCGCGGCCGATAGACGGTCGCGATTGTTATTACGCGTGCGGATATTGGATTTGGCGGGAACGCAGCGCGCCGGTGGCGTTCTGTCGCAAGATAATGCCGAGGGCCACGCTCCGATGCTGCTCGACGAGTACTTTACAATCGACCCAGATGGGCCTTGCCAAATAAATTACCAATAATTTTCTGAACAAAATTCGTATAATAACACACTGAATCATGCTCAGTAACCTTGCAGTTGTGTCTTGCGCCCATTAGCCAGATGTTTCTTATTTGTTATTTATGATTCTGGGATGCGGAAATTCTCACTACAAACCATAAATTTTCTTCCATGGATTTTCAATGGCTACTGAACTATTGATATAGTTACAAATATCATGGTTTATTGTAAATAGTCCACAACGAACTTTTATATACTCCCTAGTGAACCCACAAACACAATTACGTCATCAATATAAGCTAATGGCGACAACGAGTTCATGAACGCTAGATTCTATGAATGGCACCAATGCAGTTCAAACTTTTGCCAGTTCTGACTCACCTCACTAACTTTTCAATCCTCGATTAATCGGTCGGTCAAGGTCAAAGCGTTTGTATGTAGTCCTTAATGTGAAGGGATAAGAGTGAAACTTACTACCATTGCAATAATAACAGAGGAGGTGTCTTTATATAGCATGCTCGACTCACCAATGTCTGTTTTCGTACCTAGTATAGTATATTATGCGTGTCACGCTCCCTTTGCATCGCACGACGCGGTGTCCCTCGAAGCTAAGTGCGCTCTGAAGGCTTAAAGTCCACTACGGTGAATAAATAGTGAGTATTGACAAGGTGCTATTTTCACAACATTATGGCACCGCAGTTTCTGTCAGCTTTCGGTCGTTCCTTGAATAAAAAAGATCGAAACTATTTCTCTCAAATTCCCTCCTATTTTCGCGTCTATGAAAACTTTATAATGTATAACGTTAAATTTCGCAAACTCTTCAGATATTTCGAGTAGCCATTACTTGCATAGCCAAGTACCCAATCAATCTAATAACATTTTCAGTCCTGCCCTATCCTTGGCGGAGGTCTATAAAAGGCATACGATTGTGTTTGAGCGCGCTCGGGGGCTACCTAAGCGGGCATTAGCGAAGGACGCGTAGGTTATACAGACCGACCAACGTAACCAGACCCGTGATGGCACAGTCGTGACCACGTTTGGAAGTACGAACAGAGAGATCTACATAAATTGGTCATGCTACGTAATTTACGCGCGAGCGGTCACCGCCGGTGGTGATTACACTCGCTTGTTGGCGTATTGGTCGAACCTGGTAATCCGACCATTTGCAAAATCTCGCCGTGTTACTCTACATAGCAGTGTTTGAGGACGTTTGGACTTGGTTGGCTTGGCAAAGGTTTGGCCGGTTGGGTCCAACGTCGTGGGTAAGTCATTAAGGTGGCGTGTGCATGTCGGGACGTTGACTACCGCCCGAGGGTGGCGACTGTTCGTGCTAGCCGACGACGGGTGCGTTAACTTAATTATATACCTAGCCTCCCCACGGCTCTACCCGTCAATATATTTTATCTCACACTACGCGATCAAACTTAAAAAATACCTGGCTCGAATGAACGTGCAAAAAATGTTCCATTTTACAATTTTTATTAAAAATAAAAAACATTTGGACGCGTAATGGTTTCATGTTTCATGAAATACTGGAATACCAATGTTGTCTTCTATATTTGCATGTACTCGATGCATATAAAAGTTTTAATCCCGGCCATTTACAACTTATACCAAAGAGCTTTTCACAATAATTTGCTGAATTAGGATCCACTCAGTAATGAACTGTGTTGCTGCTTATTTATCTTTAACCATTCCGATAGTGCAATGTATGCAATTCGGAACACTTTGAGTATTTACGCTGCTGCTCATTTAGTACATAAGCTGGTATAAACGACGGAGTCAGGTGGGACATCGCGTGTGCGACCGACGGGGGTCTCCGGTGGAGCGCGGCCTCACAATCCACCCCCTATCCGCCTCGAAAACCTTTAGAGAAACGTGCAGGGACTTTCGGGTCGCGCGACCCGCGAAATTCCATTTAAAGATGTCGGGATAATTTAGCGCTGACTAGGCGGAGGCCAAATTGACGCGCCCCCGGGGCCGCCGTGTCGTCGGGAACTGTATCGATCACGCTTTTTTACAAGGATCACCTCGAGGGATGGCTCTAGTGCACGTAAACAACCCTCATCCATTTTCCCAAATGTCGCGACTGTCGAAAGATCTTGGCTTGCAAAAATGTTCGCTTCGACCTCGGTCCCACACTGGGCGCCATTTAGTTACGCCCAGCTACACTAAGTTTTGAATAAATATTTACGAAGATACATTTTACTTGTTTTAATATCTGATACGAACTTATCTTTGTAGGAGGTTATTTAAACCGTTTTTCAAACGCTTAAATATCGCAGTTGTTGTTATTGGCGCCCACGTGGGACCATAGATTTACAATATTAAAATTACTCTGGTTATATTACCGTTGTGGGTAGGCGTGTTTTAGCTAGATAGAACGAGCCTTCAATCAGAAGATGCATTACAAAAAACGGGCACGTCTTCATTGTCTCGGGAACCGGCGTCGCTTTGCGAGACCAAAGATTTATATTTTCTCTTTGATATTTTTATCACTTTCTCATTTCATCCTACTTATTGTTTATCGCTGCTGTAAAGGATCCCATATAAATCATTGTATTTACAAATAGAAGTAACATTAAGTGACCAAAGATTTTCTGTATTTGTATATATTGTTAAAGGAATATATATTGTTACAACATACCTCTTTTACATATGAAATGACAAAGAAATATGGATTGTAAATGAGACATCCCCAGTAAGCAATTTAATCATACCTACTTGTGTTGAGGTGGTCTCGATTTATGGTCCTTTCCCTTTGTTATCAACATTATTGGCTCTTTTGCTAACAAAAGGTGAGTAAAAACTACACAGAAGAAAAAGTAAAATTAAATGACTTAAATATAAACTTAGCAATTCTTTGTATTACTGTTATTGTGTGTCTATGTGAAACTCTACATATGTGTTGTTTTAAACAGGGCTTGTGTTATTGTATGTGTGAATGTGTATTTCTTCTTAAAAGTACAACTTTTTGTCAAAAGATATCATCGATAATTAAATTTATACTCTGTAGGATGACATAACAGGATTTAAACGTCGACTACCCTCCAACGTCTATGTGGTTGGGCTAGGTTAGTCATTCGATTCTCACCCTTCTTCATAAAACTTGTCCGACCTGTGGGTAGCTGTCATGCTCGATAAATATGACCTGTCATTACTTCATGGTCGTATTATGAGTGACAAATGTTCTTATTCATTATTAATATTTCGAGACGGAAGAAGTTTATATGTATCGAGTTTTAAAACAATACACACTCAGATACTTCAACTTCATTGTATCTGTTCAAGTCACCAATTAATCTAAAACAGTCTCTTAATCACCAATCGGTCTCGCAAGATTCGACAGCCCAGAAAATAGAAGACAATTTCCCAAAATCAACAATTACTGTGAAAATCATAACGATTATTGAGCTCCCACGTGCTCGTCCGTTGGGAGGTGTGATTAACAGTTAATTGGGAGGGTCGAGGAGTGCCCTCCAAACATGTGGGTAGTCGTGCTTATACTTACGTAGAGTTTTTACGACGCAATCTTACTCCGCGGTGCGTGGATGTTCTTTTTTACATCGCCGTAGGCGGCCGGGCACGCGACACAAAGACTATGACGCAGAATCGTCACGTTGGAGGAAAAGAGAGTTATTTTTGGGATAAAGACATAGGTAGAAATCGCTTTATTTGTACCTTTGTCAACATTTTGATGCAATATAAAAGAAGTTTGTTGTTAATGTCAATGTATTTTTTATGAGCTGCGTTACGGCTCCTGTACATGGTGCCGCCGCCGCGCTGTCACCGCTCCGCGACCGCGCCGCTATGCTGTGTATACCTTTGCGACTGCACCGCCACCGCGCCGCTTCCGCGCCACCGCCGACACAAAATCAAACACGAGCGAATGGCGGTGCGGTGCCGCTACGGTGACAGCGCGGCGGCGGCACCGTGCGTGTAGTACGTAGTGTGCTGTGTATACCTTCACGGCCGCGCCGTCACCGCCCCGCTGCTGCATCGCCACCGCGCTGCCATTCGCTAGTGTTTGACTTTCCTTATTACCGGCCGCCAAAGTATGCGCATGTAACTAATTTTTAGTAACCTAACCCGTCCCATCCCGTCGCTTTAGAATAGGATATGTCCACAAATTTCTAATAGACTTGCAACGTTCATTTTGCCATTTTCTGCTGTAGATATAATATTAAGCCAACACTAATTTCCTTCTAATCGTTAATTTCGACATCTCTGTGCGAGTACACATATACTCTTCACAGTTAGCTATCTATTACTAACAAAACATGTCTAAAGATATGGTAACGGCGCGGTGACGGCACGATGGCGGCGCGGTGCCGGCGCGGTGGCGTAGGTATACGCAACATAGGCGCGGTGGCAGCGCGGCGGCGCCGTCGTGTATAGGAGCCCTTACAATGGTTTACTGTCGAGGAATAGTTATTTTTAAAATTATAGAGGTTTGTTTTCGCTATTTTTAGATATTATGTGAATGTGTTTAGTTCCCTATAAAAACAGTAAATTAACCAGCGTATTTATAATATTTGTCACTTGTAAATTTTCTTCACCAATTTCAGTAAATTTGTTTTTAATTCTACTTTTTACTTAACTAAAATCTATTTGTTCCATTATTATTACAAAAAAATACATTCGCTGCCAAATAATTAACCTAATATACATAGGTACGTAAAAGAAGACTAAGTTTTGAACAGTGATCTGCTCTGAAATACGAGCTGCATAAACCTCATCATTTATTCTACTTCACCAACTAGGCACGTAAAAGAAAATCCAATTCCACCCTTACCCAGAAATTACAGCAAATAATCTTTGACGAGCATCGGGCGGGGGGTGTTTTGGGGGGGTGTACGGTCGCGAGGGGTGTTTTAATTAGAGCGCGGACGCGGCATCGGGCCGCACCCGATGTCCTGCCTGACCGATACACAACTGTGTTTGTTCTGTGAACCTCTGTGTATTCTGTGTACTCCTTTGTCTTACACCGCCTTTGTTTTGGAGCCTAAAGCCTCTTAGAAGGCGCCTGTCGGAGACAAAACATGTGATACTGCTGTGAAGCGTGTCTGCGGCTATTGGGCTAATGTTGCTTGTAATTAAGTGGGAATTTCTTGGGATGTTTATTCTTTGTGTAGAAAAGTCGATTGGGTTAGTTTTTATGACCAGATGTGTGATATTTTCGATGACACTTTCTTTTTGTAAAATTTTTGAGAACTTCAGCTATTAGGATAGGTACTTATAGCCATTGCCCGGATAAGCATCATTTCATCTTTTAGTTAGCAGTTCTCGATGCAAGACGATGATATTTCGATGCTTATAAACGTGTGTATGTATTGAGATTCTTAGAAAGAATACCCAACGGTTTTAGTTGAGGTTATGCAGATCTCGTGTAGCACTTAATTGTACACAACACTTATGCATTAAACTAAGTGTGTTTAAAGGAATCGAACTCGCGACACGCTGCGAAACAGCGATCGCTCAGCCACATCAGCCTAATTAAATCTTTTCACCACGGAATAGGAGCACCGAAGAATAACTATGTGATTGTCACATAGCTTAAATTCCAGAAAGAGTCAAGAAAAAACTTGCAGAAAGGTCCGTTTCCTTACCTCCCAGTATACCGGGCTCATTAATTTCTCCTCAAAAGCATAATGACCTGAATTCGACGGTTGTTTTCCTCAGAATATTTCGCTAACCAGAACCAATGGTTTTCGGATACCGGTGTTCCATATTGCGTTATCTTGCCGGCCTATATACTGAGTATGGTAACCTAAAAGAAAAAGGAAGAAGTTAAACTCCAAAGTTTATATGAAGAACTTTACCAGTAAGACAAGCTCTAAAATGACTTTTCCCAGCATTATACGAGTAGCTCACATCCCCAACAGGGTTGTTATGGATACGGCAATTCGCGTCTTTTTTTTAGAAAATACGGATTACGGCAGGTCTGGCATTATCGTATCATCATATACGGCAATTGGCTGTATGAGCGATGTCAAAACCGCCTGAGCGCCATAAGTTTGAATTTGAATTATTTTCTAATCTCAATTCGCATTACTTTTATAGGAAAAATGCATTGAGAAATGAAAATAAATTTATTTGAAAATTAATATTAAATAAGAAATCGTCACTACTTTTCAGAAAGCTGTTTATGTTTTGTTTGGTAAGTTTTTAAATATACGGCAATTTGGTAGAATTTTCCTTAAAATACGGCAACCCAGACTGTGACATACGGTAGTTTAGATTTTTACGATAACAACACTGATCTACGAGTACTTTTAACTTCACTTCTTATTTCTACATATTTTTTAATTAGGCTATCATAGAGACACTTGAACGTCGAATATTCAAATTAAAGGAAATGGATTGGGATTCATTCTACCCCCTTTTATAAGAGTATTCACAAAGAGTTTTCGAGTCATCTTTCATTCATCCTCTCAACATAACCAAATCCTCCAACGCGTGTTGGAACCCAGCATGCGGTCTGAGCCTATCATGCCGATCATGATAATTTTGTGGTTGACATAAATTCAGATTGCTGTAAGAGATTAGTACTCACTGTTACCTGAAGTCTCACGAGTTTTCACGATATTGTGACGTAAAGTAAACGAGGACTTTGACGTTAATTTGATAGATTAAATTAGTTCCTCATCCGCACACTAGAGGCGTTTTTCATGTTCAATGCAATCTCCAAGTGCTGCTAAGGTCTTTGGTTTACCAAACCTCAAGGGCGTCAAAAGTTTTGAGAAAAAGCCAGAAGTATTGAAAACTGTTGTAGGTAATTTAGGGTACTATCGTCTTGGTGAATCTGAATTTAGTTTCTGGTCCTTCTGCTTCTGTCTGTGCAATACACCATGTACCGTATATTACGGCTCAGTGCCGTCAGCTGTGAGCCGGTGCACTGCCAGCGAGACCTCGCCCCCCTCTCCTCCCCTCCTCTTCCTCAGAGCCGTCCATTCCTCAAGCTCCACGGAGCGTCACTAAGGGACCGATCCAAGGCGAACTCCGGCCGATGGCAACATGGCTACACTGTCGGTAAACATTTTCGGCAAGCGTAAACTTTTTAATTAATTCTCTCTCGTTAAAGGTGGTACCGATGCCTTTGCCAAATTTTTACTCGGCTAGAAGCGGAGGTCGAAAAGTTTTATATGTACTGTACGCTAACAAGGCTTCTGAACTATCCAATCGATTTTCATATTATCTCAATTTCGACGATTAAAATTTAGGCTTAACGAAATAGTTCACATGAGGGTACAAAGTCTTAGTGCAGAACTAGTGATGTGATATTAACATAGGTTTAAGCTTTATTTACTAGCACCTACTTTTAGGTCGCGGGACGTTATGAATTACCGTGACCCCGGAACGTAAAGGGCTATTGAAGGACACCGTGGATTTTAGTCAGTACGAGTCTGACAGCCCTTCCGCTCTGCCCTGGGTGGGAGGACTCATTTGATGATTTTACCACGATAAAAAATAAAACCTACTTTTAATACTTTGCAGCGTGTGCTAATTAACGTTTTTTTCTTTCTAATAATGTTTATACTTTGTTTATAGTTATTTGTTATGCAAGGATGCAAAATTGTTTTTTGGCGAGACTACTCGAATTGAAAACTGAGCGAGCAAAGGATTTTAAGATTGAGCGGTTCAAATATAGAACCCTGAGCGTAGCGAAGTTTTCAAAGGTAAGAGACGCAGAATAACTTTGCTGCGAGTGCAACACACAACTTTTCACCTCACTACAGCGAGGAAATGCAGTGAGGTCGGCTCGCTTGTCAGTGTAGAAAATAATTGAATACAAGACGTGTTCGAGTTTTGAAAACACTTTGTGCTCTAGAGCACAATAGACTATGAGAAATAGAATCTTTCCGAGCGTGTGAGGAAAAAAGTAATTATCAACCTGAAATAAATGAATTATTAACGGTTTCCCACCATTCTAGTGGCGCAGTTGTGTTCGGGATTTGACAGTCTTACTCTGTGCGACAAAAGGGTAAGAAAACAGGCATATCTCATAACCATAAATTAAAAGCCATGTGACATCTACAAATATTATTTCCCACTAAGCCCCACATTTTAGATTTTAGCTATGCTATTCCCTCTCACGCAGATTATATTTTCATCTCTTTTCTTAAAAAAAAAAATAGTGATGACTATGTCCCAGGAGCAAAGTGGTACTGGAGCCTTAAATTAATTTCCACTTTGTCTTTTTTTATCTCACACGACATAGTATAAGACATCGTCGCTTCCCAATGTTGTCTGTCTGTCCCTGTGCATGCTTAGATCTTTAAAACTACGCAACGGATTTTGATGCGGTTTTTAATAGAGTGATCTGTAGCTAGAGTGACCTAGAGACGTCACAATGGGAGGCAATGGCCGCAGACCGGTCACTGTGGAGGCATACCGTGAGCACTCAGGTGTTTGCGTTTGAGAGACAACGTAAAGAAGAGCTCGATATTAAGCTAGACGAGCTCAAAGCCCGACCACCCGCGGCCATCCAATATAATTATATCGGAGGGGTGCTGACTTGCAGTAAATGTGGACGCACCTTCACTGCAAAAATTGGCTATATCAGTCACCTGAGAGCGCACCAGCGTTGTTCTCAATAGGAAGATTCAAGTCGCTGTGGCCGTAATCGGTCAGGATCATATATATATATAAATAATAGATAAGAGTGATTCAAGAGGAAGGTTTATATGTATAATACATGCATAATATACCTAGTAGAGATTGTATCCGTACGAAGCCGGGGCGGGCCACTAGTTTATTATAAAAAGGGAATGTAAAGACGGCTCAAGATAAATTGGACAACTCGTAAAGTCATTAATTAAGGTTTAACAGTAAGTCACGAAAAACCAGTTTACCTAATAAGGTGTTTATAATGTAACTAGGACTTGATGCAATAGTCAATCACTTCATCAAACGGATTTTATAAAATGCATCGGTAATTAGATTAATTCCTTTGACTTTATTCGGCCTTCTTTGCAATAATTTTATACTCCAATAACTTGGGGTGTTAGATTATAAAATGTCTAGATTCCGTGTTCAAAACAAAACGTAACTTATTAAGTGGAGCCATTTTTATGTGTGAGTAAGCGTCACACATACATTTAAATTTTTTCTTTAGAGGTTCATGGGGGTAATTTTTCTTCCGTGTTTTTGGCTTCAATTTTTAGTGGCCTACTAGGAATGTGGACATTCTATAATCTAAGCTTGGGATCTTAAGGTATTTTAAAATACTTGAAAGTTATATTACTCCAAAAGAACAATATTGGACCTCAAGTCTTTTATTTGAATTTGAATCCCCAAGTATTTGTTTTTTTATTCTTTTTTCGTCCGTGCGAAACGTGCAAAACGCTACTTATTTTTATATTTATAATTTAACCTGGAAGCAATTCAAAAAACGTAAAGTTAAAAGTCGCTGACACACAATTAAATAACCGGTAAATCTTTGAACTGTTTTTTTTTGTTTCATTGTGTAAATGACATTGTATCCTTGATTCGGATATGATATGATCAAACAACGTACGCACATATATTTTTAAAAAGAATAACCATCCTTTTTTTCTGAATTCCTTTTTTTTAAATTTATAATTCGAACATAGGCGGATTTGTACAGAGACGCTGGCATGAGAGCGTGGCGTAAAACATAGGTACTTCGATAAAAAAAAAATACTCGCTTCTCTTAATTAGAGTCCGTGTCACGACTGAATTTCTGACGCGGTGCTAGTATCTATGGCATTACATAAAATTGCAATTATATTGTACTGTGCAAGCTTCCTTTCGTGGCGCACCCTCTCGTATTGAGGAACTCTTTTTTTAATGACATTTCGCAAGTTAACCTAGAGGAGGTTGTGTGCTGCTTAACTGGACAATCATGTAGTGCGCCCTGAATCTAAGGCTTCCAGCAAGGGCATTTATTTACTCAATGTTTTGAATTTATTCATAACAAATTATAGTTTTAATAAAATTTTGACTAACATGCTAAAGAATACTTGTGTTTTCAATTGAAAAAGCCGCATAGCGTAGCTTTACAAAGCCTCGAACGCGCGTAAGATGCGATACAAAAGCGCGTATGAAGCGCGTTAAAAACTCGTTTGAAGTACGTAAAAAGTCGGAGGAGGTTTACAGTAGTATACTTATAGCTGCATATGACATGCAGATGAATCGCGTAAACGCTCGTTTCCCAACCGCCCCTTGAGCTTAGGTTTAAGGTTGCGTTTGAAGCGCGTATACGCGCTTAAGCTATGCGTCGTCTGCACGTTTAAAATACGCCGTGTGTCATGGCTCTTACTCATGGCACCTCAACGATAAGTATTATCAACGCCATGTAAAGTCAGGTTTTTTTTAACTAAAATATCTCGTAATTTCGCGCATAAGTATACGTTTCTATAAGTATACCTACCTACTGATTACGTAGCAGTAACTACACAAGCCGAATACAAAAAGCGTTCAATACTCATGTATTCAACTTGAATACATTTGAGCACCATTTGCCTAACCCTCCCCGTGCGACCCGTTTAAAGATTCACAGGACCGCGGGCGTCGGTCCTTTCGACCGCTTTGAAGATATTCGCCTTCATTAACGCGGGTCCGAGCGAACCCGCGGGGCCTTGATTCTCACAGTTTAATTCGTGAGTTACCGTCTAAAGTCCTTCAGTTTTGACGCTTTTGATGTCGCTACTAAGTGTAGTAGCTATCGTTATGTAGTTAGTTTGGTGTCTAAAATATACCTAAGTAGCCAGATTATTTATAAAACATGAACTATTTTTAAATAACATATTGAATTTTCTGTGATGTCATTGTTTGGTTTCAAATGCTTAGTCATTCTTTAATCTGGCCTACATTTTATCAGTTTTATTGGCAGTATAAATAAGAAAACTAAGTCATTTCAGTTTCTATAGACAATCTGTGTTATTGAATTATCTCTAGTCACTGTTACTAAATGTCCTTTCTTACTTTTTTAACATACGAGTAATAGTTACTTTAAAAAAAAATACAAATACAAAAAAAGAAAATAGACCGGTAAAAAGAACACATGAAATACATTATTTTTTACAATATATAGGTATATTAAATACATTATTTTTTACAACACGATACAGCCGTCTTTCTGAAACAGGCAGAGATTTACTTATATTTCTCCCACATTTCACCAGTTATTTTTATTTATTAATAGCCAAAACAGTCACAGGCAGTGGTGTGAATGAATAAAAGGCCGCGAGTGTAAATATAAAGCCTTGTGGTCAATCCAAATATTTCGAGTACGTTCGCTTTTCAGGATTCACATTTTATGTATTTCAGTAGTCGTTTTAATGCAAGTAAATATTTTATTTTATTTATTAATAAAGGTACACCAACAGCTTCTGTATATAAATTAACAAATAGTGTAGGTATTTATAAGTAAAAGGTTTATTCGGTTGCCAACAACAGGTGAATCAACATTCACGAACATAAGTGATTTAACTTAAACTAAAAACTAAATTAATGTACTATATAATAAGTGGAAATAAACTATGAACTAAAATTAGAATTATGCTCGACTAAAATTTAAAATATGAAAATAAAAATAAATATGATTCAGTATAATCATAATGGGTAATCTACATCAAAATTTAGACATTTTCCCGGCCTTATTGCAACCGTATTTGCTGTCAATACTTGTCGGACTAATTCTGGTATGCGCTGCCCCTATACGTCGTCTATGGTAGAATCTTATAATTGTAATTTTGTTAATGTTGATATTTTTGTATGCTCAAAATACTATTTTTTAACCAATGATTATTATAAAGGATGTAAACTAGACCATATTACAAATCACATAATTATTCAAATGATAATTCTAATATGTTGTTAATTCATCAATCAATTTATTATTTTAATTAATATTTTGCATGATGTAATATTTTATTTATTAATATGATTCATTATCACATTTATTTTTTTTAATATGCGGATAAATTAGTGGGCTGTAATATTGTTAATATTTTGTATTATCTTCTCTCTGTTTCAACACATATTGTAGCTGTTTATTGTCCCTGAATAAAGAAAATAAAATAAAAAAACAATCGTCAATAGTAATAAACACACAAGAACATTCGCGCAAGCGCCCTGCGCCGTCTTACGAATTTTCGATCAGGTCACGTGTCCTGACGCGAGTTTAACATTTTTTACCCATTCCAAAAAAAGTGCACAACGCCGCTCAAGAAGTTTTCACTTTAAAAATAAAAGCATTTTTTCTTCCTATTCTCTAACTAACCATTGTCTCACTTCATTGTCGTTATTCCGCCACCTAAACGTCCATACCATCATCACTATCATCTGTTCCCTCCCAAATAATCATGACTGACACTTCCACACAGCTTTTAACTCCCCTGTACCACTTCCAGAATAATTCTAATGAAAGAAAAACACACTTTCAAACTTCCTCTAATTAAACTAAATAATACTTAGAACTACATATTTTAAACATCACAACACTACTTCACTCCTAACATCTCAATCCAGCGAGCCATTGCTGACGCAGCACCCCACATTTGTATCAAGTGGGCAAATAAAGAAGAAACAAGTTAGATGGAGTGGACCCGGACCGCGTTCGCGACTAATTAACCCACCCAGACCCCCCTGCGCTGGGTGGGGGGTTAAAAAATATGCGGCGCCCATGGGAGCGCGCGACGCCTCCAAGAATTTCCACTTTCAGACTGCAGCTGGGTTGTGAGGCTCATGTTAAAGCTTTGTTTTTAATTGTTGTTCGAGGAATCGTGGACTCGTTGTTACTGGAAATTAATACGTGAAAGGGATTTTTAGAGTTGAATTTTATGTTGGCTTACCTGGATTATATTAATGGATGTTTTCTGTTGTATCAGTTTATTGTTTGAGGCATTTTCTACCTTTTTACATTTGTTCTTTAGAACCTAGGGTCAGTTAACCATTTTGTTTTAAAATATATAGGATTTTAACTTATAGTTAGCTTAAATACTGATCAAATAATTGGCCCTTAATAAACGTTTTCACTAATACGGTTCCCAAACGGATGTCTAAGTTAGCAGCAATCTTTGTAATTCGGGTATTCTATACAATACTCAGGCTGCAAATTCCTGGCCGTTCAAGGCGTTAAATAAACTGTTGATGAGTTGAAATAACAGTTATCCAATGCAATCTTTAAGAGAAAAACAAAGGTTAATAAGTTATGTTTAGATGTAATTTAATACACTTTAAAGAAGGCGTTATTTATATCATCATTTTCAAATCATTCTCAAACATAATCTTACTAATGTTTTAAACAGATGCATGGATTGATCTTTGTTACTCTTTCATGCAAAAACCACTGAAGTAAACTAATAAATAGAGCTACTAACAAAGTTGCAAATAGAAACAGTATGTGTAAATTAATAATACTATCTAAAAACTATTTTTTGGGGAATTTTGCAGCTATTAACACATTATTTAATGACAACGACCCTAAGAAAATCGCAAGTGCAAAAGTCCGGAGCGACACAAGGGAGGGGGCGTTCCTACTACACGAGTCGACTCAGACGTCCTCTCGGAGGGTAGCAAGGTCGAGAGTGCCTACGGAGGAAAGGCCTCAGGAAAATTCGTGCTGGGGAAAATTTGGGAGTGCTTGTTTGAATATTTATACAATGTTACAAAGTCTTGACTAATCCGATTAAGTTTTTAGTCTTATTATATACTTGATTAGGCTGCAGTTCTACTGAGGCGGGGGGAGTTGAGCGGAGACGAGTTGTGCCACGATTCATCAATCACATGGCTGATGCACATGTCTCACCACGTGACACATACAATTCTCAAAAGGCCTAATTCTCAAAATGGTAAGTTCTCGTAAAGCCTAATTCTCAAAATGGAGTTTTTTCTACAATTGGAAGTACCTATATATTGTTATAGTAAAATATTTCTACTCTTTTTAGCAAAATTGTTTCATGTCATGCGAAAAAATTATACATTTTCGAAAATTATACTCTCTATTGCAGAAAATCTTCCATTTTTAATCGTATGCCATTTTGCGAATTAGGGCCTTTCAAGAATTTGCCATTTTGAGAATCAGGTTTTTATAAAGTTTGTCATTTTGGGAATTTGTCCTTTTGCGACGCTGTTGCCATTTTAAAAATTAGGCATTCTGCGCCAAAACCGCCACACAGCCGTACACGTGCCACGGGTTTCTGCCCAATATATACCCACAGCTTGGGGCTATGTTCCTTGAAACGTGGCCAATGGTCAGCGCGGGAATTATGGTCACGTTGTTAGGTCACTATAGAAGTATCTAGAAACAATATTTGGTGGGCTTATAACATGTGGATGTGGGGTTCATCAAAGGTCGGATGAGTTGAGTTGATGAGTAGAAACACACTCATCCAGAGAAGGATTTTTTCTTTAGCGTGGTAAAATCTTCCAAATGAGTCCTCCCACCCAGGGCAGGGCGGGAGGGACTGTCAGACTTATACTGACTAAAATCCACGGTGTCCTTCAATAGCCCTTTACGTACCGGGGTCACGGTAATTCGTTAGTCCCGCGACCCCGGCAGGCATCCAGGGCAGGATAGAAGAAAAGTTAACACTATCCATATTATAAAAACTAGGAATTTCTCTCACACATTCAAACACCTAGATCCAGAACAACTACTTTAAAATCATACAAAATATTTGTTCCGTGCGGGGATCGAACCCGCGACACGTTGCTGAGCAGTTGCTCTCTCAGACACTACGCCAACCCCAACGAAGTCGCGAGCAAAAGTTAGTGATGAATTTCACAATTAAACGGTGATATACAGTTAATACATAGATTCGGGCACTGTATCGTTATCAATACACAGTCGAATGCGTCTGCCCATCCCCCAGATAATAATCAGTCGCCGATTCGCCTCTTAGAACAATACGATTCATTTTCCCCCTTTCCCCCCTTACGGGGTAGACGGTAACTTACGGGGGATAATCTGAAAATGATCCGCTGACGAGTGCCTTTATAAGTACTTTGTGTATTTTGTTTCAGTTGAAGTATCGAATCGATTTGTAATAAAGTATATTGGAGCTCTCTTTATTATATAGCTGATAAATATTGCCGAATAATATCTATGTGAGTTAAAGCTGATTTACATGATCGCGGACTGTCTAGAGAAGTAACCGTGGCCCTGAGACGTACAGGGCTATTGAAGCAACACCGAGGATTTTAGTCAGTACGAGTATATATGCTTATTAAAAACTTTGTACTATACAGCGTGTTTTGCGGGCATGCGGGCGGCGAGTAACGGGCGACTCGCTGCCCGACCATGGACCATGCCCGGGTCGACGGTGCGTTTTGTGTTCCACGCGCGCCTCAAAGAGTGTCAGATAGTGTCGTGACCCCGGAATGTAAAGGGTTATTGAAGGACACCGTGGATTTTAGTCAGTACGAGTCTGACAGTTCCTACCGTACCACCCTGGGCAAGACGACTAATTCGATGATTTTACGACGATAAAAAAAGGCTGAATGACATTAATCCAGTAGCTGGATCTAGCGTAACTAGATTGAAAATAGAAACATGTTCTGTTCCGATCCAACGCTAGATTCTGGAGGGCTAAACTGGATTGAAACACGTTTACACTACTCGAGTGCCAATCCAGCCCTGGAAGCCAGTGACGCTGGTAGAAACAAGTCAAATCAATATGGTGTTATAAGTCTGGGGTCGTGAGACTGTCTAAACAGGTAACCGTGACCCTGGAACGTAAAGAGCCATTAAAGGAATATCGTGGGTTATAGTCAGTACGAGTCTTACAGTCCCTCTCAAACATGAACGGGAAGACTCGTTTGATATTTTTACCACGAAAACTCGTTTTATTGTCTGCTTTGACCAATTTGTCCTGCGAAAATGATCAGAAATGGTACCTAAATACTTTATTCATCTTTTTACTTATCTGAAAATCCTAACTTCCTAACTAATCCTAATCCTAACTAATATTATAAATGCGAAAGTAACTCTGTCTGTCTGTCTGTCTGTCTGTCTGTCTTTTCTTCACGCCTAAACTACTGAACCGATTAGTGTTAAATTTGGTACAGACATAGTTTGGAACTTGAGAAAGGACATAGGATAGTTTTTAACCGACTTCAAAAAAAGGAGGACTGTATTTTTTTTTAATGTTTGTTACCGCATTACGACCGACTGGTTGAACCGATTTTCATGATTCTTTTTTTTGTTTGAAAGCTGGTGCTTCCCGTGTGGTCCCATTGTAACCAAATCAGGATCTGATGATTGGATCTTGGAGAAATCGAGGGCAACCCTCAAATTTAATAGGCTCACCCATCGTTTTTCGTAAATCTTACGAAGTAATTTAAATACTTGCGTATGGTAATCATCATCTTATGTAGCTGAGCTGATGATAGAAGGTACAACTCCTTAACAGTAAGGAGTAGGTAGTAGTACTGATTCATTGTTCGCATATCTCCGGAACTTCACGTCCGATTTAAATAATTCTTTTTTTTGTGCTAGGTATCGTTCAACTTAGGGAATACTGCAACTTTCATCAAAATCGGTTCAGTAGTTTTTGAGATAGGGAATTTTATTAGCTTATTGTGTACATGAGGGATGTTATTACCAGCGCTACGGATTGTATTATATGTATTTGGCAAGAATTTGGGTTGAATATTTTAACTAAAAAACGAAAAGTAAAAAACTTTTTCAAAAAAAAATGTAACCGCCTTCAAAAAGAACCACAAAAAAGGGTAAAATAATCTACAAAATAACTTTTATTTCGGAAGTCGATGGCTTTGTTATTTTTTTTTGAAAAAGTTTTTTATTATATATATTTTTAGATCTTTGACAGTCGTTACTGTCAGAAGCTCTAAAGTCTGACAGCCAATCTTACCATGGGGTATCGTATTACCCAGTTACTGGGTTGTGGAGGACCGACAGGCAGTCGCTCCATGTAAAATACTGATATCCAGCTGCATCTGGTTTGACTGGAAGCCGACCTCAATATAGTTGGGAAAACGCTAGGCAGATGATGAACGGAGTATAGATAATTCTATTAGTACTATATGTCGAGTGGTCCATATGCTCGATAGATGGCGGTGATCGCGCAATGATGTCGATCGTGACACGAGTTCGATCTTTACACGGGACAAAGAAAGCTACTTTGTTTTATACTATGTAGTGATTAAATGCAAGTAACATTGTTCCGACCTGTTTATTACTCAGTGTATAGTAATCCGTTTGTGCTGGATAGGATAATCTCAAGCCCGGGGAAGGACATAGGGCTATTTTTTATAAACACACCATAAAGGTAAAGATTGATGAAGAAACCACTGGTAGAATTTTGAAATTTACAGGGTTCTAATATTATTATTTTTTTATCGTGGTAAAATCATCAAATGAGTCCTCCCACCCAGGGCAGGGCGGGAGGGACTGTCAGACTTGACTGACTAAAATCTACGGTGTCCTTCAATAGCCCTTTACGTACAGGGGTCACGGTAATTCGTAAGTCCCGCGACCCCGGCAGGCTTTGGCCCTCTAAAATAATGAGCACTTAGAAAGGAATTCAGATAATTCCACCCTCAAGAGATTCCCTCTAAATATTAGGTATAGGTGTTCAAAGATTGTTTGGAAACTAACTTTGAAGTTAGAAATCTGGGATGTACGATGTGAAGTTACATAAAAAAAATATAAGTATTAAAAAAAAATGTCACGTAACTTATTGAGGCAGACCAAATGCTACGCGAGCGAAGCCGCGGGCAAAAGCTAGTAATTAAATATTTTTATAAAAAAAGAAATGAAAAACATTTAAAAATATAAAAATAGCAGTCCACCAGCACCGGGAATAAGGTCTAAACTACCGGCGGTCAGGGTCTTGAGAGAAGAACCTCCCAACAATACGCGCCGTGTCCAGGAGTACTGCCTTCTGAATCTTGCGCTTGATCCAGCTACCTAGCGAGAGCCTCCTCAGTACCTACATTATTATTAAAAAAGATTAAAACATCAGAAAATCTATAGCAATTCGCAAGATACTTAACACCGGGGTTACGCGACGTAGTAAAACGTAGAGGTAATGTTTTTACGAGCAGACGCTGCCCGTATAGATAAATTCACGTCCTACGATGAAAAATAAAAATATATCTAGAAAAAGCGGCAACGAGAACACGGTGGGATTAAAGTTCTGTTTTTTTTTAAGTTCGTAAAACATTGATCGTATTTGTGATGTTCCTAGAAACTTTGTTGCTGTATACTTCTGCCGATGGGTCAACGGGGGAACGAGCAGTGAACATTTATTTCTTCAACGCATTCACGCAGACGACGCGACGTCGCGGGCAACAGCTTATTTTTTTTTTCGTGGTAAAATCATCAAATGAGTCCTCCCACTCAGGGTAGAGCGGGAGGAATTGTCAGACTCGTACTGACTAAAATCCATGGTGTTTCTTTGATAACTATTCATGTTCTAGTGTCCCGCGACTCCCGCAGGCGTTATACGCTCAATGGGGTTAGTTTCCTGACAGATTTTTGAGGCGAGTGTGGGACACGACGCGCCAACGACCCGGGCATGGTCCATGATCGTACAACGAGTCACTCATTACTCGCCGTCCGCATACCCGTGAGCGTATCTTAGTATTTATTTAACCGATGGAAGCAAGTGGCAGTCTGCAGTGGACGTTTTCCGGCTGATGATGATGATGATTTCAAAGACTTTTTGACGCTTCACGTGACCCAAGAGCTGGCTTTTAACTTGGTCAGATGCTAAGCATTGCCATTCGAAGAGGCAACGCCTCCAGTCGATTACCAGCTGACAGCGTCGAGGATGAATTTTACGATGGTCTGTAACAGTTTGGTTCATCTTTATTAAATTTTTCTAAAATTAATTTTGTTTTAAGTAATTTTAAATACTACTTATCTGATTTAGTCAGTCTTATTATACTTTAATACTTTTAATGACAAGTCGACCTATTACTAGGGCAACATATTTGGATTGAATCATGGTGCGAACGAAGAAATCAGTTCACTGCTAAAAGAAAAAGATCAAAGGTACTTAGGTTACACGTGCCGCGGCTCAAAATGCGTAGAACTTATCTGAAGTTATGTCCCAATGCGGCTTACGGCCAAGGCCTTACGTTTTCCTGAAAATCTAAACAAGTGTAATTTGTTTCAAGTTTTATTTAACAAAAAAAGCATTGATATGTACCCTTTTACAGTTCGCGGGCATGCGGACGGCGACTCGCCGTCCGATCATGGACGATGCCCGGGTCGGCAGCCTGACGGGGGTTTTAGAGGGCCAAATTCTGGCAGGGTCTTATCAAGTAACCGTGACCCTGGAAAGTAAAGGGATATTTAAGGATCACCGTGGATTTTAGTCACGGTGTCCTTCAATAGCTCTTTACGTTCCGGTTACCTGATTAGACAGCCCCACGACCACTATCTGACTCGTGTTGTCTAAAAACCTCTCTGTTTCTTCAGTTGTCCTTTGCGTTCTAGCCCACGGTAACTTCTAAGACGTTCCCGCGACCCTGGCACGATCTTATAGTCAGTCTCCTTTATTCATACTACTACCATCTTATCTTACTATGTTACTATTATCTTATCTCACTACTAACTATCTTAACAATATTACAAATGCGAAACATTGTGTGTGTTTGTAACTCTTGCACGCATAAAATACTAAACGGATTTGGATGAAATACATTATAAAACACAGATTTTTCATAACCTGGTTTAAAACGTAAATAAATAAATAAATATTCCACAACTATCACACAGCGCCATCTAGTCTCAAGCTAAGCAGAGCTTGTGTTATGGGTACTAGACAACTGGTAAACATACTTATATATTTCTAAATACATACAAATTATAGATAAATTACACCCAGACACAGAACAAATGATCGTGCTCATCACACAAACATTTGTGGGAATCGAAACCACGACCTCCGGCATAGCAGTCAGGGTCACTAATCACCAGACCAACAGACCTGTCAAAACGTAGGATAGTTTGTATCGCGTTTCTATGTTCCCGTTGAATAATATTCCACTAAAACGCGGATGGCTACAACCGAGGCTACACACGCAAGAGGCAGCTAGTGTCAAAAAGAAAATTCCCATGTACGGAACGATTATATTGCCTACGACCAGACATTCGTCTCTCTCCCCGTAAAACAACAGTAGGTAGGTTACTCCTAGTCGAAGGTTACTACAGAACCCTTTTTTAAGTGCGGCTCGTTCGATTTACGAGCACGTTTACGATTATGTCAAGCTTTGTTAACACGCTGTGCAGGTGCGCCCCCTTTCTACAGATTAGTTTTAATCCTACCTACTACATACACTTCTCTCTACGTAAAGTTTAGTATTTTTTATTATTTTTTAGAGCTTTTAAAACGTTGGTAAAAATATTTTTTTACTGTGAAAAGATTAATCCATTTTTGGAACATACGAGTAACAGGAGATTGAATATTTATTTCTATATAGCGAAAGAACAGTTTTGTGAATGAAAATTAATCTCACAAAATCCGAAGCCTTTAGGCCTCAGATTTTGTGAGATTAATTTTCATTCAATTTTTTTTACAGTTTTTCTGAATTTTATTTACAGTACGTACGGACTTGAAGTATTTATTGCGTTTATCGTATAGAAAAAAAAAGCGCTTCGAGTGTACGAACGGGGAACTACTTTTTTCCATAAAATTGGCATCAAAATTCCAGTTAACTTTATAACGCAACAAAAAAATACTTTTTTTTTAGATTCTTTTTTACCGTTTTTAGTTCAAATATTCGACCCAAACTCTTATCAAATACGTAATCTGTAGTACCGGTAATAACATCGTCTGAGTACACAATAAGAAATGCTCATAAAATAAAATAAACTGAAACAAATAGAACTGTAACTGAAAGATTATGAGACCACATGACAGATTTACTACATCATTATATTTTAGTATAAGCAAACGATAAAAAAGTCTCATAATAACCAACCTTCAACATAAAATAAATCAAACCGCAACAGCTCCAGTTCGCATGACCTTGTCGTGGAACTTTACCGGCCGGAAGCTTGCCCACCGGCTGCGCGGGCGCAACGGACCGCGGGGTGACACGCAGCGGACGACCGCGGGGTAACGGAGAGGACGGAGGGGGGGCACAGGATGTGGTCACGCACATTCGCGGGAGATCGTATCACGGCCGCCGGGGAGCGCCGCACGCGAGCCCGCGGAGAAACCACCGCGGTAGTGATGATCAGGGAGGCATCGATAGGTTGATTAGTACAGTCGGTTACCAGTTTTACTTGACCCACTTTAACATTGTTCTTCCGTATAAGAAGGGTCATATAATGATAGGCACCGAATGTATTAGTAGAAGGATTTTATCAAAGTTTTTTTCCTTCGTGTTATTTCGGAGTCGCTAGGCGCTTGGCTACACGTTTGCTACGAGTTTGCTACGAGTTCGCTACGGTTTTGCTACGAAATCGCTACGTGTCAGTTATACATTGAATTCATGACACGCGTATGTCACGTTCAGCGGTTACCATTATTATTAATTTACAAAGAATGATCTTAATCATTTATAATTTAACTGTTTCCAGCAGGTTCATCCGCATGTTACTCAAATATTTCGATATCCTATATTTTATTCTGAAGTGTTACCAAATTTTATAAGCTCGAATTTTGCTTTCACCCTATTCGCCAAGGTTCTTTATTCAGTAACTTAGATTATTCAAATTCATAATTATGACTTGTTTGTTCATCGACCTAAAACATCGATATCGACACTTGCCTCGTCACTAGCGGATGTGCGCGCGCGCATGGGAGGCACGTCGCATCCCGCGAGTGCCGCCGACACGGCGCGGTACCGCCATCGGTCATTGCAATGCCAGCTGGCAACCGCCTCATCATGAATCGACTGCTAAACTTATTCTTGAAGAAAATTATGGTATTAGTTGCTCCCTAGATCCGTTTATGTGCAATAATTGGTCTTAACTGGTAGTCTATTGAAATAACTATGCTGAGTAATGTAATTTTCAGTCTCTAAAAATCTCTTTACAATACAATGCACAAGGAATATCAAAATATAGACAATTGTAAGCAGAAAATGTCTGAATGTCCTATTATTTTGACTTAATGTTATAATCTGTTATTAAATGAGTTTTTTTTTTATCGTGGTAAAATCATCAAATGAGTCCTCCCACCCAGAGCAGAGTGGGAGGGACTGTCAGACTCGTACTGACTAAGATCCACGGTGTCCTTCAATAGCCTTTTACGTTCCGGGGTCATGGTAATTTGTGAGTCCCACGACCCCGGCAGGCTTTGGCCCTCTACAGGCCCCGTCACTATGCTGACACTCCTTGAGGCGCGCGTGGAACACAACGCGCCGTCGACCCGGTCATGGTCCACGGTCGGACAGCGAGTCGCCCATTACTCGCCGCCCGCATGCCAGCGCCTACGGTGGCCGGAGATCTACCACTGCGGCTAGGGTGGAGGGAGGACGCTGTCCTCTCCCTCACCGGCCCGCCTCCTCCTTCACGAGCATGACTGCTTCGCAGAAGGAGATTATTTAAATACTAAAAAAATGATTTTGGGGTATCGTATTACCCAGTTACTGGGTTGTGGAGGTCCTACAGGCAGCCGCTCCATGTAAAATACTGATATCCAGCTGCATCTGGTTTGACTGGAAGTCGACCCCAATTTAGTTGGGAAAAGGCTAGGCAGATGATGATGACTAAAATTGGTTTTATTTGATTTAATTTGACATTGCGGTACAGGAGTTCAAAATCGACATTTCTACACGAAGTAAATGTATGAAACAGCTGAATAATGAAAAAATAAACAAAAGTTTACATAATTAGCAGCATGTGAATATTAATAATCATTAGATTACATAATACCAACAATAACACACCATTTAAGTATAGACTAGGTAGATAGAATATTGAGGTCATACTTATATATCGTCAGCTTATTGTAAGAAGTCATTATGTGACATCCTATTATTCAATATTTAGGATGATTTTGGATTATTTGACAGGCCTGTTGGTCTAGTGGTTAGTGACCCTGACTGCTATGCCGGAGGTCGTGGGTTCGATTCCCACCCAGGACAAATGTTTGTGTGATGAGCACGATCATTTGTTCTGTGTCTGGGTGTAATTTATCTATAATATGTATGATTTAGAAATATATAAGTATGTTTATCAGTTGTCTAGTACCCATAACACAAGCTCTGCTTAGCTTGGGACTAGACGGCGTTGTGTGATAGTTGTGGAATATTTATTTATTTATTTATTTATTATGTTATGGGCAAATCAACATAACCACTAACTAAATCGAACTAAAATACCGTTTATCTCAGAATAGTGAATATGTCACATAATGACTTCTTGCAATAAGCCGACGATATGTTCCTGATATTTAACAAGTACATAAAGTAGAGGGTTTTGAACGATCTATTTACATAATGAAAAGTTTAATATGCGCTATTATCTGACCTATTAAAATATTTGCTAACGAAGCGAAAGTGAATTAGTTTGTCTAAATATTATTGGGATTTGACTTCACAGGCTTCATGGAATTTTTCAATTCAACCCGTTGTGTTATACCAATTAGTAAACAGCTTTAGTTTTTATTTTAAACTTATTCGTTCTAGAAGAAATAATATTGATTTTATACATCAAAATTGGATAGAACCAAGACCAGCAGCCAACACTGTTCCAGGATCGGAGCACTTGGACGTAATCTGTTCCTGGACTGTGGTGTAGTGAAAAGACGCAGTTTAAAAGCAACAGTAAATTTAAAAAGTGCTTTTTATCATCACAACAATTTAGCTGTAGCCCGCGGCTTCACTTGCCTCGATCGCGGCTTGGTGCGCAGATACATTGAAACTTATAACACAACATTGAAAATCCTCTATCAACATTGAAAATTTGGGATTGTCTCATTAGGTAACCGTGACCCTGGAACGTAAAGGGCTATTGAAAGATCATCGTTGATTTCAGTCAGTAAGTTTGACAGTCCCTCCCCCCGCCCCGCACTGGGTAGGAGGACTCATTTGATGATTTTACCACGATAAAAAAAACTTGAAATCTCTGCTTTGTCGGTACGGTAAGAGGAATCTAATCTAGACTACGCTAAGCTAAAGTTTAAGTTTAAGCTTTCAATTAGCTCTAATCTACATTCGCAGAAAAGAAATTCACTCAACATAACTCTAACTTAACACTCGATAAAATAAAATACAGACCACATTAAATCCGGAAAAACTAACCCTCAAATAACAGCCTACTAATAAATCATATCATCAAATAGTACCCGGAACCTTCGTCAGTTGGCGGCTATAAAATATCCGGTAATACCGCCACCTGTTGCCAAACCGGTTGTTGCGCAACAAAACACCCGGGTGATCCGGTCGAGAGTTCATTTAACAACTGTAGTGTTTTTGATAAGTGGATTTTGGAGTGTTAACTTTTGATAGTACGTTGTTAATTTTATTGTATTTTTTTTTCTTTTGTTTTTAATTGTACGAGTATTGTGATGTTACGGTGAGATGTTTTGATTTATTAGTGAGTGGATGTATATGAAAGGACTAAAGTCCTATTTGTATCAAGTTAGTCATAATCCAATGTAGTCTTTACAATATTTGTATATACAACTGAATTTATTGTCCAGTAATAGTTCGCAATGTAGTTTAATAACTTGCATGCAAATTCTTGCATGTCTATTAATAGGGCTTATGAGTCCTCCCACCCAGGGCAGGGCGGGAGGGACTGTCAGACTTGTACTGACTAAAATCCACGGTGTCCTTCACGAGCCCTTTACGTACCGGGGTTACGGTGATGGGTAAGTCCCGCGACCCCGGCAGGCTCTGGCCCTCTACAGGCCCCGTCAATTTGCTGACACTCTTTGAGGCGCGCGTGGAACACAACGCGCCGTCGACCCGGGCATGGTCCATGGTCGGACAGCAAGTCGCCCATTACTCGCTGCCCGCATGCCCGCGCCTACGGTGGCCGGAGATCGTCCTGTGACGTCCGACGCCGTGGGCGTCTACCACTGCGGCTGGGATGGAGGGAGGACGCTGTCCTCTCCCTCAGGCGGCCCGCCTCCTCCTTCACGAGCATGACTGCTTCGCAGAAGGAGGCGACCGCTTCCCACTCCGTCTCGCCCCGCAGCATGGCCTCGACCAATGCCGGGCGCGAGAGGTCTCCGCCTATCGCCGTCGTGAGGACACGGCGGTGCTCTGCCCAAGCGGGGCAGTCCTGCACCGTATGCTCCACCGTGTCCTCCGGACGATCCTCGCAGTGGTGACACCCAGGCGTTTCTTCCCTCCCTATCAGACACAGGAACCTCCCGAAACTTCCGTGTCCGGTGAGGACCTGCGTCATGCGGAAGGTAAGGACGCCGTGACGCCTATCCAGCCACTCCTCAAAGAGGGGTCTTACCGCCGCGATTGCGGCATGCCCGGACCTCGGTTGCGACAGTCGCTCCCTCCATACTGCCCTGAGATCGCGCCGGAGCTCTTCCCGCCGCGCCTCGACCTGTCGAGGCAGCGGGGATTCGCCCCGGCGCTGCGCCTCCACGCGCCATTCGTAGACGCGCTGGAGGGCAGTCGCCTCCAGATCCCAGGGCAGCAATCCCGCTAGGAGGTTGGCTGATTCGCCGGCGATCGTGCGGTATCCCCGGATCATCCGGATAGCCATGACCCTCTGGCATGCGACCAGCTTGAGTGGTCGCGTCCGGATGCTTAGGGCCCACACAGGGGCCCCGTAGAGGGCCATGGACCGCACGACACCGGCGTACAGCCTCCGGCAGGAGGCGTTTGGCCCGCCGAGATTGGGCAGGAGTCGCCTGAGGGCGCCTGCTGCCCGGTTCAGCTTTGGGGCCAAACGTAGGAAGTGCTCCCTAAAGTTCCACCGGCTGTCGAGGACGAGTCCCAGGTACTTCATCGTCCTCCCGACGCCGATGCGAACCCCCTCCACCGTAATGTGGGACTCTGAACGTGGCGCGTTCAGACGGCCATGAAAGCACATGGCCTCTGTTTTATGCAGCGCCACGTCGAGTCCCAACTGCCGGATCCTCTGAGCGACTGTCGCCACCGCTTGCGTCGCCAGGTCGGCCGCCGCCTGGTGCGACTCTCCCTCCGCCAGGACGAGCGTGTCGTCGGCGTAACATATTACGCCGACGCCGTCAGGGAGGTCGCCGCGCAGCACCCAGTCGTAGCCGATGTTCCACAGGAGCGGCCCCAAGACCGATCCCTGTGGAACACCGCACGACATCTCTCGCCGGTTCCACTCTCCCCGGTGACCGGGGTAGATGACGGCCCTGTCCGTCAGGTAGTCCTCGACTGTGCGACGGAGGTAGGTCGGCACCCGGTGATACCGGAGTGCCTCCCTTATGCAACTCCAGGGCAGGGTGTTGAAGGCGTTGGTGATGTCCAAGGACACCGCCAAGACGACCCTGCCCCGGGATACCGCATCCCCCGTCGTGAGGGCTCTCACGCGCATGATGGCGTCCACCGTCGAGCGCCCCCTCCGGAAGCCAAACTGGCTCTCCGAGAGGTCCGGGCCCACCCGATTCAGGTGCCCGACGAGGCGGTCTGCAATTACTCTTTCAAAGAGCTTGCCCACCTCGTCGAGCAGCACGATGGGCCGGAATGCGGACGGAGAGTCCGCAGGGCGCCCGGGCTTCTGGATCAGGACCAGTTTCCCCGTCTTCCAAGGAAGCGGGAACTGGCCCCTCTCCAGGCATGCGCTAAAGAGCCCCCCCAGTCGAGGCCCGAGAGTCCCCGAGGCCAGGACCCAGGCTTTTCCTGGCAGGCCGTCGGGTCCTGGGGCGGTATTTTTGGCCTTGAGCCGTTGTACCGCCACTCTCAGGTCTACCTCGGTCACCTCTGGAGCGTCGTAGACATCGTCGTCGCTGTGGTCCGCGTTTGCGTCAGCTTCACCGTCGGATTCCGTCGGAGACGGAGCCATGGGCGGGGGAGTATGCTCTCCCCGCGATGGGAACAGGGCGCTCACCACGTCCTCCGCGAACTGAGGCTGGAGACTCTGCGTCAACGGGGGAGCCCAGGGGCGGAGCTTTTGTCTCACCCACTTATAGGGTCGGCCCCATGGGTCCCCGTCCAGGGTCTCCAGCATCTCCTTGCGGGCCAATTCCTTGGCCCGCCAGATCTCGTCGCGGAGGGCGGTCTTCGCTGCCCTGTAGCCCTCGTACAGCTCCGCCTCTACGGTCGCCGCATCCGGAGGTCGGGTGCGGCGCCTGCGGAATCTGGTGTACCGGCGTCGCGCGGCCACGCACGCCTCGCGCAGCGATGTAAGCTCGCGCGACCACCAGTACAGCTGACGCCGGGCGCGTCCTTGCCGGACCCGGGGCATGGCCATGTCACAGATCTCCGACATGGCCTCCCGGAACCACTCCGCCTCGTCGTTGATGTCGGCAGGCCTGTCCGGTGGTGACACCCAGGCCTGCACGATCGAGGCTTCCAGGAATAGCTCCCGGTCCAGCTGCTTCAGCGCCCATCGCGGACCACTTGGGTTCCGTCGGACCGGCGAGTCTGAGGTCTGGGCGGAGACGTCGAACCGGATATACCGGTGATCGGAGTAGGTCTCCACCTCCTCTACAACGCGCCAGTCGGTGACGCGCGGCGACAGGGCGGCGCTGGCGAACGTAACGTCCACCACCGACTCGCCCCTCCACCGCACGCACGTTGGGACAGAACCCTGGTTCTCGATGACCAGGCCCTGCGCCAGGGCCCAGTACTCGAGCATCCTACCCCGCGTATAGTCCGTGGCCCGGGAACCCCAAGCCACATTTTTGGCGTTGAAGTCCCCGAGGACGAGCGCGGGGAGGGAACCGTATGCGACGACGATGTCTCCTAGCTCCGATAGGGAGTCGCGGAACTCGGCGATAGTTCGGTTCGGGGAGAAGTAAACGCCTATTACAGCGATCTCCCCGAACCGTGCCGCGGCGATCCCGTGCCCTCTTTCGACGCGATCGAGGGGCGGGGTACCGGCGGCGGCCGACGAAATTAGGGTCACCGAGCCGTCCAGGTCCGCCACCCAGTCATTTCTGGGCAGGACAAAGTACGGCTCGGCGACCACGGCGACATTAATCAACCACTGCGCCATGCTCTGGAGCAGGAGATCCTGAGCAGCGGCGCAGTGGTTGATGTTCGCCTGGAGGAAGCGCAATGGAGCCATTAATTGGAGTCCATTGCGGCCTCCTCCAGGGCCCTCTGTGAGGGCGCAGCCACGGCGGCAGCGGCAGAAGCGGCGGCGGCGGTGGCAGCGGCGGCGGCGGCGGCAGCAGGAGCTGCGGCGGCGGCGGGGACGGCGGCGGCAGAGGGCCTACCTCTGCTCCTGGTTTTGGCGGGGGGCGCGCAGGCCTTGCCCCCTGCCCGGTGATCGGCCGGCTTGCCAGCCGCCGCACATGCGAAGCAGTGCGGCGGGGCGTTGCACGAGCCGGCCTTGTGACCGGGCTGACCGCAGCGGAAGCAGTTGTCGCTGCGGTCGACCTCCGAGGTGCACATGCATGCCGCGTGGTTACCCACTTGGCAGCGGAAGCACCTCAGAGGCCTGGGCTCGAGCAGTTTCACCTGCGCGGACACCCAGCCAACCAGGAGCCTTCGGCTCTCCTCTATCTTTTTGGCCGCCGGTACGGGGCAGCTGACTGTGATGGTCAGCAGCCCCGCGAAGCCAGGGCGTAGGATGCCTGCCTTTACCTGGTCGGCAGGGCATTCCCCAGCCCTGGCAACGGCGGCCACCACGTCCCCCTCCGAGACCGAGTCGTCCAGACCCATAATGCGCAAGTCCGCGCGCTTAATGGGCCTGGACACCCGGGCCTCCTCCGCGTCTAGGGACGCTCTGAGCCTTTCGGCCAGAGCGTCAGCGGTAGGGCCGCTGTCCGCGCCGGGGATCGACAGGAGTCTGGCCCCCGTCGCGGTGACGTGCACCCGGAGGCCCCCGTCGACTCCCAGCTCCCGGAGGTCCACCGCCTCCCTCGCCTTTGCGAACACGTCGCGGTACGTCATGCCCCTCTTGACCGCTTCCGGCTGTAGTGTAATGACTACAGCCGCGGTCTTAGGGGCGCGGAGTCTGGCCGCGACGGTTCGCCTCTTGCGCTGTCGCTGCCGCCGCCTTTGCCTTCTTTGGGCACTTCGCTCTCCGACCACCTGCCATTCGGCATCGGCTGGAGGGGGCTGAGAGTGCCCTGAAGGCTGTGAAGGCAGCCGGGACGCCGCCGCCGCCGGGGGGGCACCCTTCTTTGCCGCCGTCGTGGGCTTTGGAGCTGCCGCCGCCGCCGGGACCTCCCTCACCGGGGCCGCCCTTGTCGGCGCCTTTTTTGCCGCCGCGGCTCTCCCCGGGGGCTGTTTGGGCGGCGCCGGAGGCTTCGCCGCGGCCCGCTTCTCCGGGGCCTGCTTAGGCGGCGTGGAGGCCGCAGCAGCCGCGTACGAGGTCGCCGCGAGCGGGGGACGCAGGATGCGGCCTTCTAGCACCGCGAAGCGTTGATTGAAGGCCGCCAATTCCTGCCGCACCAGTTTTAGGACAGCGTCCTCTGTTGGTGCGGCCTGCGCCGGCGGCCCCCCGTTCCGCTTCTGCGGGACCTCCCCCTGGCGGCCTGCCTTCCGCAGTCCGGCCAGCTCCGTCTTTAGGTGGAGGTTCTCCTTCTGGAGAACCTCCATCGCGGCCGTCAAGCGGGCGACGTCCGCCCGCATTTTGGACATTTCGTCCGCTTCCGTCGGCGATGCGGGCGGAGCCTGGCCGAGGCTAGCCGCCGCCACTGCCGCCATAATTTTGGCAGTGGCTGCGCCTGCGGCCCGGTCTTTAGTCGCCCGCTTTCCCGGATTGGTAGAGGCCAGGCTGCGGACGGCTGCCCTCACCGTCTCCTCCAGGGTGGGCTCCTCGGCGCACCCTCTACCGCCGGTCCTGCCTCGGCCTTTACCCCGAACACTTGTCGGGATCTTCCGGCCCGAGGCAGGCTCGTCGTCCTCGGACGACGAATGGGGCCGCTTGAGGAAGCGTTTCCTCCTCTCGGCGGCCCCCTTTCCTCCTCCGCGCCCAGAGCCAGGGCTCTGGGCGCTGATGGCGTCTGACGCTGAGTCGGACTCCGACATCGATGACGGCGTCAGCACCATCCTCTTTTTCAGAGCGGCACTCTGTGCCCGCTCGTTCGGTGCCGGTGAGGCGGACGTGCTGGACAAGTCCAGCGACTCCACCTCACAGGCACGTGAGCCACCTTGGCTCGCTGCGGCGACTGCCGGTTGTTGGAGGGGGGATGTTTTTTTACTCTCCATATAATTCCCACGAGTGTGGGGGATATAAAAGGTCCACCTAGGCAGAGACCCCTGTACCTAGGTAAGCCTGCGTCTTTACGACATTTATTACTCGCCAGGGGGTCGGCCGGTACCCTGGCGAGGGTAGCACTAGCGACTGATTGTTCAAAAGAACTCCCGTCAGCCATACATCTCCTCGCGGTGCTCCGCCGCTTGAGATTCGGGGTGACTTTTTATAGAGGTTTTCTACCTCGCGGCCCGGGCGGTTAAGCCAAGGCCCTCGACCCCCGTCGAAAGTCAGAGACGTGATCCTGACAATCTTCGGGGCTACGAGATTATAGCGGTGGCAAGAGGAGGTGGGAGTGCAATACCTCCTCCTGCCTGCCCGGCGGCAGGGTAAGTGCACACCGTGCCCGCTCTTGCTCCAACCACTGTGCCCTCTGCTGAGCAGAGGGACACGCGGTGGAGCGACGCGACAGGACATTGGCATACGAACAAGGAGACCCCGTAGGGGAGTACTTGCCCGCATCCCGGGGCGCACCGTCCCGAGAATCTGGGCTTCCCCCCGGACGTATCCGGAAAGGAACTTCCAGCCTCGGGCACTCGAGGAGGTTTCCTGTCCTTAGCACCCCATTAATAGGGCTTAAGATTACTTTCTACTTCAGATAAGTTGGTAGGTATGTCATTTGCCGTGAGTAAGTTTTTAGTAGCAAAGATTTGATTCGTTTCTTTGTTAGAAATACATTAGAAGCTGTTACATTGCTTAGAGAGCCAAACCCTACCGGGGTCGCGGGACTTACGAATTACCGTGACCGCGGAACCTCGGCTATTGAAGGACACCATGAATTTTAGTCAGTACGAGTCTGACAGTCTCTCCCGCTCTGCCCTGGGTGGGACTCATTTGATGATTTTATCACGTTAAAAAGAGCTATGACAATTATTAGTATAACTATAATTTATATGTTTTCTGTGGATAGATATTTCTTTTTGTATTGTTACCCGTAGTCTGACTAGAGCGTGTAAAATTATCAAATTATAGAGTTTCCATTGTCTCATATACAGTATTCCAATATCCCTTAATTCGACGATATATTGGACCCCAATTTTTGCATAATTCAAAAGAGAATATTCCCCCAAAAATGCCAATGATAAAAAAAAAAAAAAAAAAAAAAAAAAAAAAAAAAAAACAATAGTGACGTTCGCTCGCTCCATCCTTAATTCCCGCGCACCAAATTAGGGCAGCACGCATGCCAATCGATATCGCGTGATTATCGAGTATAATGGTCGCGAGACGCGGGTCGCTGTGTCCCGGGGTCTGCCCGGACTCCGGGACTGACAGACCCGACCACCGATCACGGACCGTCGGATAATTTGGGCATTATGTATTAGGGACGTGTAGTATTATTATTATGATGGTGGAAAGTAAGCGGATTTATGATGTGTTGTATTGATATAATGAGTTGAAACGATCATATTTTTATTTATGTTTGAAGACACTTATAATTATGCATTCTATGATAGCTTAGAATAAACTGAGCTCAAATTCGGGGGTTTAAGAATTCTCAAACCAGATAGCTTTTTTTTTTTTTTTTTTTTTATCGTGGTAAAATCATCAAATGAGTCCTCCCACCCAGGGCAGGGCGGGAGGTACTGTCAGACTTGTACTGACTAAAATCCACGGTGTCCTTCACTAGCCCTTTACGTACCGGGGTTACGGTAATGGGAAAGTCCCGCGACCCCGGCAGGCTATGGCCCTCTACAGGCCCCGTCATTGTGCTGACACTCCTTGAGGCGCGCGTGGGACACAACGCGCCGTCGACCCGGGCATGGTCCATGGTCGGACAGCGAGTCGCCCATTACTCGCTGCCCGCATGCCCGCGCCTACGGTGGCCGGAGATCGTCTTGCGACGTCCGACGCCGTGGGCGTCCACCACTGCGGCTGGGGTGGAGGGAGGTCGCTGTCCTCCCCCTCACGCGGCTCGCCTCCTCCTTCGCGAGCATGACTGCTTCGCAGAAGGAGGCGACCGCTTCCCACTCCGTCTCGCCCCGCAGCATGGCCTCGACCAATGCCAGGCGCGAGAGGTCTCCGCCAATCGCCGTCGTGAGGACACGGCGGTGCTCTGCCCAAGCGGGGCAGTCCTGCACCGTATGCTCCACCGTGTCCTCCAGACGATCTTCGCAGTGGTGACACCCAGGCGTTTCCTCCCTCCTTATCAGACACAGGAACCTCCCGAAACATCCGTGTCCGGTGAGGACCTGCGTCATGCGGTAGGTGAGGACGCCGTGACGCCTATCCAGCCACTCCTCAAGGAGGGGTCTTACCGCCGCGATTGCGGCGTGCCCGAAAACCAGATAGCTAAAGTTTTTTCTTGAGTTTTGGGCATCGAACTAATAAAATTTAATTAAAATGGTCGTTTCGCAACGGATCAAATAATTTACATCTTACGAATTCATTCCTTATACAGATATTTACGGCTGTCAAGTAACCATGTAAGGTATCGATAGAATCAAAATGAAATCGACCCGAGGCGCATTCGTATCGGCTGAATAATTTACTGCGATTTGATTGGCCATCACGGGCGCTGTATTTGCATAATTGCCCATTAGCAAGTTTTTGTTTACAGCCAACTACGAGTTCGACAAAGCAGTCGTGTGTAGCCCCCGGTCACATCTCTACCGTCCGGGGGTTCATTTGCATTATTTTATTTAAAAGCTTTCGCCAACTGTTAATTCTAAGCGGAACGCGCGTTTAGAGGGCCTTTCCCTTCAAGATTATTTACTCTACCCTACAGTAACACGAATATTGTGGAATAGTGAAACGTGCCCCCACGAGAATATCAAAAATTGTGTATTTCCAAATTCTGGGATGGGATTAACGAAACCCGACCAGCTCATCAATAAGGGTCCAAGCAAAATTCCGTTTCGAATATCTTCAGCAGCCTCTCGTTTGTACGTAAACACGCAAAATCCCTGTGAAGGTACGGCCGCGGTCTCTAGACATGTGCGGGACATAAATTTGGCGAGCGTTACGTAGGTACAGGCCGGCCGCTATGTGCCGCAATACATAAGGCGTACCTATGTACGGAGCAACACGGGCGTCACTTATCCGCGCGGAGGATGCGGTGGCCGTCCGATCGCCCCCCGGTGGGCGAGGGTGGTTCACCCCCTCACCCCCCTCGCGATTCATTAAGGCGGCCGCGCCCGACGCGGCGGACGGTCGCGGAGTCTCCGTGAATTCAAATTAGAGGCGGCTCGGACGTCGTGCGGTAGAGATGCGGCTCAGTACCCTCGACCAAGCTGCTGTCGACAAAGGGACGTCGATACTATTTATAGATGGGATTTCAGTTCGCAGATTAACAACCCTTTTTAGATCAAGCATGAATATTACAGAATATCGGCCATAGGCTGTAGGCTTGTTACCCACGAGACTTAAGTACTTACAACTGTACAATATAACTGATGAAATATGGTTTCACCTCTATAAATTCACCTCTGTTTATGTGACGTGATGTAATACATAGAAGATTAAATCCGTTCTTAAGTGGTGCCACCACGTGATGCCCTGTTACGGCTGTCGTTAAATGACATAAGTGATGTAATTCATCATGCAGCCGAGCTGTCAATTTATGAAGGCTGTCATATTGCGAACAAAATATGGCAGCGGTTCTTCTGTAGGGAAGTCATCATCGTAATAACATATAGGAATACAAATGTCTATTTAGTAACAAGTTATACAAGGATTTCTTTTTGTCACTTGCTGCTATATGTCCATGGTTTAAGGTAACTTTAATTTCTGTATTCAATTGACTTCGTGAATCATCAACCAATAAATAAGTAAGTTAAAAATATTTCAATCAAATAAAAAGAAAATCTTAAAACTTTTTATCGACTACGTGGTTTGGTCACATCACTGGCGCCCCTTTGTCTCGACAAGACAGACGCGCAGCACGGGGCGCGGGGGTGTAGCGGGCGCGCAGGGGGCGGTCAGCACGTGCCGGACGGAAGTCGCGCCCCGCGGCCGCACCGCGCTAAATGATTCAAAACTCGCCCGGACTCCGGACTCCGGACCTGCAAGATTTATGCCCCTACCCCAACCCTAGATTAAAGATGTCGCCTTTATTGAAATACCCTAAAATATTCGCGGGTAGAAACACCCGACTCGATGCTTGATGCGCCCCATTCATTCACATTCAGTCCTCGTACTCATTTCATTCACTCTTTATTGTTTGTTTTTCGGACTGTTTATTGTGGGGAGTGAGTTTTCTCGTTAATTTTTCTTCGCGGATACCAATTTGTATAAAGTAGGGATGTTTTGTATTATTATTAGTACATTTGTATTGGAGATGAAGCGATCATTAGCGCGACATGACGAAATGTTTGAAATATATGTTTTTTCCCATTTACTTATCGATTCTTTTGAAATCCTCTTTAGGACTACCAAGAATTATTAGTTGCGTTTAATATTGTATGTTCACGGAAACTAGCTAGCATGAAAATTACTAAAGCCCGTGATTGAGTTCTAGTAAATAGAGGTAGTATGTAGCTAGTAGATACACACAAAATTATTAAATTAGACTTATCGATATTGATTTAATTATCCACCTGCCAAGGATTGTATTGTTTGTACTTGGAATATTCCTGCGAGTTATAAAACAAAGAGAAGCGAAATATAACTGAACATTTATTTGTGAGTTTTTGTCTAATGATAAAATAAATAGTGTTCTGTCTGACAGTCAGTCATACCAAGGGGTATCGTATTACCCAGTACCTTCTTTTTCTCTTTTTGTGTGTTAAAATCATCAAATGAGACCTCCCACCCAGGGCAGAGTGGGAGGGACTGTCAAACTCTTACTGACTAAAATCCACTGTGTCCTTCAATAGCTCTTTACGTTTCGGGGTCACGGTAATTCGTAAATCCCGCAACCCCTGCTGTCTTTGGCCCTCTCGAGGGGGCCCCGTCATTTTGCTGATACTCTTTGAGGCGCGCGTGGAACACAACGCGCTGTCGACCCGGGCATGGTCCATGGTCGGACAGCGAGTTTCCCATTACTCGCTGCCCGCATGCCCGCGCATACGTTGGCCGGAGATCATCTGCCGACGCAGACGTCTGTCGCCGTGGGCGTCTAGCAAGTAGTCCACGCATGACGTAGGTCCTCACCGGACACGTAAGTTTCGGGAGGTATCTGTGTCGGATAGGGAGGACACGGTGGAGGATACGGTACACCGCCGTGTCCTCACGATGGCGATAGGCGGAGACCTCTCGCGCCCGGCATTGGTCGAGGCCGTGCTGGGGGGCGAGACGGAGTGGGAAGCGGTCGCCTCCTGCGAAGCAGTCATGCTCGTGAAGGAGGAGGTGGGCCGCGTGAGGGAGAGGACAGCGTCCTCTCTCCATCCCAGCCGCAGTGCCTGCTGAGATCGCGGGACTTACGAATTACCGTGACCCGGGAACGTAAAGGGCCATTGAAGGACACCGTGGATTTTAGTCAGTACGACTCTGACAGTTCCTCCCGCTCTGCCCTGGGCGGGAGGACCCATTTGATGATTTTACCTCGCAAAAAAAAAACCCAGTACTAACTGTATTATGGATGTCAGATACGCAGTCGTTCTATGTATCATTCAGGTATTCAGTTGTCCACTCCAACATATTATTGCTTGAGAAAACAATAATCGTTGAGATAAAAATCCAACGAATTGAAAAGCTCTTTCTTTTTTAGTCGGTTAAAATTATTTTTTTCCGATGGAACATCATCAAATGATTTCTCTCAATCTGGGTGGAGTATTCCAGGGCCATGGTATGGGCTTTTAAAACAGACCCGCAAGGAAAATACATATTACCAAAAATAAAATGCGAAATATATGAAAACTTCAAAAGTCGAGAGACTGAAAGTCTGTGAGAACATTACAGTCTGATAGCGTTTATGTATATTCAAACAATTATTGTAACAGAAGTCATAAAAAAATAACCGAACAAACAACTCAACAAAAATAACAGTTTTATTGTTCCAAAAACTGAACCTCATTCAAATTAGTATATTAGCACGAAGTTGGCAACACTGATCAGTTGGTCTCACAATCGAACAAAGTTTGTCGTAAAGTTCGCGGCGCCGAGCGGAGGCCAATATGCAAATGTGAACTTTCCCTCTTTCAGAGGGCGGGAGGGCGCAACGACTGCACTTGGCCGATTTACGGCACTCCCGGCTTTCAAATTGAAACTTACAGTTCGCAGACCCATGTATTTTTTAATATGACAATTGTTTATATTTTGCTGTGATATTTTTAAACTGTTTGGCGCCTCTTATTTTTTATAGTTGCCGGTATCGATTCTTTATGTTACCGAATAAAAAATAATTTGTTACCAATGTAAGACAACGGGCATTCGAATGATGGAAAAACAGCTAAAAATTGACAATTATCATAGTAAAAATGTTAGTTGGGGTATTTCCTATTCTGACACTTGTTGATTGCGATAACGTTGCGCAGTTAGAAAAACTTTTAAAAGTAGAAACTGACAACTATTATCTACTATGAATAAATAAAAGTAGTAGTAATTCCTTTATTTACAGTAAAGCTTTGATTATAACAACCAAACAGATGAAACGTTAATCACGTCTCACCGTCAATGGCTCTGTCAGAAACATCCCGTAGGCAACGCAGGTAATACCGTTCTCAGCTTCTAAGTAATTAACGCGATTGCGAGAGCGCTATGTAGGTACTGTGTTTGAAATAGAGACGCCTTTAACCAAGATTCGAGATGCAATGGCCTATATACGGGACGAGTAGGATATCAAAGCAATCTGGGGTGGCCGGCCGAGGTGCAATTCGGGCCTGCTCCTTGCGCATATTGCATGCACGTACCAATGAAGTTTGCTTTGTAGGCAGTAATCTGCGGGGGAGTATCGGCCGGGGTGGTGGGTGGCAAGGGAGGTTATGTACACACGAGCCCGAGGCGTCGAGGTAGGCAAATGGCCGGCGAGGCGGGCGCGTAGGCCGACAGATCTCGAGCGATATCGACCCGCGGCCGGCCCGACGTCCGCGGCCTCGCGTCGCCACGGACTACACTCGCGGCGCCCACCCGCCGCTAGCGACAAAAACACTCCTTTGTTTGCGCACGACCAAGTGCTCCGGCCTGGGAAACGAGCCCCTGTTGACAATGGAACTGACACGTTTAAACAACCGTGAGCCGTCGATAGCCGGACGACTGTTCTTTTCTCTGCGAAAAATTTATCGACAAGCCACTTTTATACATCCAATAAATGACTACACTATCTCCGAATACAATCAACAACAGCCACTTTCCCTAATTCCTATCTCACTGAACCCACCTCAACGAAAAATTTGCCTACGTAAATAATTAAGCATAATATCGATGTCGATAAACTGTCGTTATGGCAGGTCACCCCTACTTGGTCGCGACCGCTAGGCGGCGGGTGGCGCAAATCACTCGCGCGGACTGCCGTTCTTGGAGAGCGCCCCCGCGTTGCGCTCCTTTATCAACGTGTTTAGTTTTATTTGTCGATAAAAAATACCGTTCCGTGCACTACCCGTGGACCGGAGGATGTGGTCTTTTATGTCGTATGTTTATGTTAGGTGAAAGGGGTGTTTCTGTTTATTTGTGGGGGTGATTTTAGGTTCTCTGTTTTAGGTCAAAGTTCTGGTCCAACGGGGGGGAAATTATTTATGTTGAGAATGTTTAACAGAACAGAGATAATTTCTGAATCCTTTTTTTGACAAGTTATAATGCTCCACAGTTCAGCATAGGTTTCCTCCATAGAAGGACATATCTCTCTACCTCATTGTTATTCGGAATAAGATCGATATATCACACCAGGTTAAATAACTAACTCATTTTGGTCTGCCTTAATGACAACACGCCGTTGGCGTTAACCACCATTGTCGCGAGTCTTCAGGCACCCTTTTTCATCTTGTTTGATGTTATGGCACAATTGTCTTTTTACATCCTGTTTAAAAAACTATACCATATCACCTTACTAAGGAATTAGAGTAGTTTTTTCTGAGTAGCCTTTTCATAATAAAGTTCACTAATACAACTTAGTTAATAAATCATCGACTATCGATATCAATAACGCACAGCACTTTCAATTAGAGTCACAGCACGGTCTCGCATGAGTGGCGTCTCTACGCGTCGGCAGCCGCGAGGTCCAATCGATACCAACTATCGATACTGGAGCCAACGGACGTGGCGCAGCCATAGTGCGGTGGGCGTCTTGTTCGAAATCCGAATAACGCTTGGTCAAGCGCGACTCAAAGCGAGGGACGTGGCATGGTCTAATTTGCGCCAGCTATAGAGCGTACCGTACTGAGCCATATATGGTACATATATAGGTGTACCGTGTGTGCCCGTGTGCCGTATGTGGTACACCTCAGGCTGCGCTTTTGAACTGAATATTATATGTACTTTGTGCTCTGCCCTCTGTATCTCCGTATGGTCTGTGTTCGGCCATTTCTTATTCACTGTTTGTGGAGGCTGACATTGTTTTGTTCTGTTGTGCTGTGGAGCTTGTTTGAACTATGTTAATTGGTAAATAGCTTTGCTAATTAGGTTCAAGCCAAAAGAATGGGTCTGTCGCTTATGCATAATTTCGTCTCATGCTGGGGAGCTGCTTGAGAGATAAGAAAAGGTGTTGGTACAGTATCATCAAAGATTACGTACGCCTTAAGTAAGTCTTATAGCAAAGACTACATATAAATATTTTTTGCTACATTCATCATTTTCCAACTGGTTAAAAGGAACTGTTAGAACTAAGTGAAAAGGTACTGCTACTGACACTCCGAAGGTACATAAAAACTTCGACATCGGTGACTCTGGCTTTGACTTTTACACAATAACTTAACCGCAAACAGACCTCTGCAAAAGTTGCTTAACTTTGGCGACACATCCTAACTCTACCATCGGCTCATTGATCCACATTGGTTACAACAATCCTATTCTACTTCACGAAATCACTCCCTCCAAAGCAATAGGAAAGAGCTTTGGGCAATTTTTGGCAATGTTTGCCCCGCGAACATGATCAGATCAGCTCCGCCGCGGTCGACTTTGATGGCGAGGACATCACCGACAGGAGTCTAGTGAATGACGATCTTTCCCCACCGCTGCGCTGGTGCATTCGTCCAACGGGGCTCGAAGTGAACTGGGAAAAACGTTATACATTAAATAACAAAAACAATACTTGCTTCAACCACGTTCAAGCATGCACGTCAATTAGGACAAACCCACCACACTATTCCCAAACCACTGCGACTCCTGAAAGCCAGAATCAACAGTGGCAACCACCAGAAAAGCGCCGAGACAATGAAGGTCGATGTGTCCCGGTGAATGAATTTTTGTCTTGGATCCTGCAACGAAATTAATCAGAAAAGAATAGGAAAAATATGTATCCACTTCCCTCCATGTCAAGCATGCACGTCAGTTGCCAGAACTACGCACTAATCACATAATCACCACCATCAAGTAACAATATCATAGTCACACAATACGCACGGGTCATTGCCAGTCCATTGTTCCGCCTCCAAGCCACCATGTCGGTCCGCCATCAAGCCATCAGTCTTGCGCATCAGTCCCGCGACTTTCCGCTACATTAAATCTGTGCCGGACTAACTCCCCTTAGTGGGTGGACTATGAATTGTTGTTCATCTTTATGGGATTAGTGGTGACTTAAGGCGTTGATGAGTAGAAAATAACTTAATTAATAATAAATAAATGTAAATGACAATGAAAAAAAAAAAACCACGGGTTGCACTCTGGGAGTGCCGGCAGATGTGAAAACTTCAATAGTAATAAACACACACGAACATTTGTGCAAGCGCCCTGCGCCGTCTTACGAATTTTCGATCTGGTCACGTGTCCTGACGCGAGTTTAACACTTTTTACCCATTCCAAAAAAAGTGCACAACGCCGCTAAAGAAGTTTTCACTTCAAAACGTTGCTCATACTCAGAATTTCTCCCATATCGTGGGGGCGTTGACAAACATATAAGCTGACATGCATAAACATACAGACCCGGAACAACTACTTATAGATTACACAAATATTTGTCCCGTGCTTGAACCGAACCTGCAACACGTAGCACAGTTAGCCCAGCACTTAGCCACTGCGCTAAGCGTACCGTCAACTTATACCATTAATTCTAGCAATTTTATTTGTATTATTAAATAAAATACAAGAACAAAACACTCAGACAATGCAATTCCAACTAAAACACGACGCACTAACTTAAAACTTATAAAGTTGTAACATTTCAACTATTCCATGCAGCGACAATAAAATGTAAAAGCGAATGGGAAAAAGAAAATTGATAGCGAAAGTGCTGAAAAGTTTTCAGTGAAAAGTGAAAGTTGAGTCGCGAAAGTTGCGAATGCCGACTTTGTTTCCTTCAACTTTGGATTCAATTTGTGGATGGGGGACTCCCCCTCTCCCCCAACCGTTTATGATTCGTAACAATAATAAGCGTGGGAACTCACCTTTTTTCTCGCAACTTTTGTATAAAGATTTGTTTAGTGTTTGTTTTATTTTCGTGGAACTTTTTAAACGGGCGGCGGTGATTGGTTTTCGTTTAATCCGGAGTTTTTCCTTTTGTATAAATCGGTGTTTGGTTGTTGTGTAATTGAGCCTTAAATTGTTCGAAAATAATTTAAAGAGTGTATAAACGTTAAAGACATATTTTAATGTTTTGTTAGGTGTTTAAGCATGGTCGCGGAGGTCACGAATTACCGTGACCCCGGTACGTAAAGGGCTATTGAAGGACACCGTGGATTTTAGTCAGTACGAGTCTAACAGTCCCTACCGCTCTGCCCTGGGTGGGAGGACTCACTTGATGATTTTACCACGATTAAAAAAAAAGTGTGTATGTCCCTATTATACCTCGCCTCCCCGTCTTATACACTGTTCCCCTACTAACATGTTTATATTAATAAAGTTACCATATCAATTCAATAGTTGTTTTGAAATATCGTGTGGATTTATTGTTTAGTAAAAGACTTTCCGTACACACGTTGGATAATTTTATTATAATGACAGTTCAACAAACCATAGATTTACATCACAGACATTCATCTTGACATAAGAGTTCCACAGACTAAAATTCTCTTCACATATCGTCCGTTTTGGACGGACTTTCAAATAATATATTATTCATGTTTTTATTATTAAAAGTAACTCTATTTATAGAAGTCAAACCAGGGATGCAAAATCTATCAAAAAAATTAAAAAGTTCATTAGCGTTTTTTTCTGATAATGTTTCTATCTAAATACTGAAGCGACACACAGAGGTTACGGGGAAAGGAGGAACTAATATTTATGGTGCCTTATACACGTTCCACTCCTTTATGAGAAGGCGTTTTTTTACACCACCCCTCAACATAATATTTTCCTGTTTTCCCTGTTTAAAAACACAAATATTAAAACATTTAATTCTGACTAAATTGTTAGTGATGCATTTTATACTGGCACATTCAAATACTTAACTTACTCCTTTATTTTTAACAGAATTTAACTCTAAAAATGCATGACCAACATTACATAGATTATGTGCATAGCCCTATATTCTTAAAAAATTAACTTAACAAACTTCTCAAAAACAGTTTTTCCTAACGGCTTAGTTAACAAATCCGCCAAATTATCCTGCGTTTTAATATACTTTACTGAAATACACTTATCCTTTATTTTGTCCATAATGAAGTGATACCTAATATCCAAGTGCTTTAACCTTTTATTATTTTCATTATTATAAACAAGTTTTATTGCTGACTGGTTGTCTTCATACAAGATCACTTCATTACCGACAACATCAAAGTCACACAACAAATTTTTCAACCAACATGCTTCTGAAATAGCCATACTTAATGCAATATATTCAGACTCAGTGGAGGATAATGACACACTAAGTTGTTTTTTACAACACCATACTACAGTACAATCAAATATTTTAAACAAATAACCAGTGGTAGATTTTCTATCTTGTGTGTCACCGGCCCAATCTGCATCAACAAAGCCTTGCAATTCTGTGGATGTGCTATTATATATCAAAGAGTAATTTAATGTACCTTTTATATACCTTAGAATACGTTTCAATGCCTTGTACAACATAATACTAGCACAGTGTTGGTACCTACTGAGGAAACAAACTGATACACATAGATCTGGTCTTGTACCACAAACTGCATACATTAAACTGCCTATGAGTTGTCTACACTTTTTCTCTATTTCTGGACTTTCAGATTTTTCCCTTTTTAGTATTTCAAACTTAAAGTTTTGGTCTATTGGAGTAGAAACTGGTTTGCAATCTGACATATTATAATGCTCTAAAACTTTAGTAAGATATGTTTTCTGACTAATTACCGTTGTACCTTTCTTTTGATCAATATCGATACCCAAATAACATTTGGCCAAACCTAAGTCTTTCATCTTAAAGTTATTGCTTAGCTCGCTTTTAAAATCTTCCAAAACCTTGTTTTCAGTGCAAAACATAAGAATATCATCAACAAATAGCAAAACATATAGCATACATTCATTTACCTTTCTGAAATATAAGCAATGATCATTTTTAGATTTACTGAAATTTTCTTTACTCATGAAGTCATCAAACTTTTTATTCCAATATTTAGGAGACTTTTTCAAACCATACAATGATTTATTTAACTTGCATGTTTCACCGCTTGGTAACTTTATGTATACACTCTCATCTATGTCACCATGTAAAAAAGCACCTATAACATCCATCTGATGAACTGAAAGTTGAAGTTTATTTGCAACTGCTATAAAAACTCTAAAAGTAGGCAATTTAGCCACAGGAGAATATACTTCTAAATCACAATCAGACTGTTCAAAGCCTCTTGCTACCAACCTAGCTTTATATACTTTATTAGTACCTACTTGTTTAACTTTAAAAACCCATTTACTAGAAATTACTTTATTCCCCTCTGGTACGCTATTTACTTCTATCCATGTGTTATTTTCTCTCAGAGTATCTAGCTCAGTCTTCATAGCAATCTTCCACTCTTCCTTTTCTTCAGAGTCAAGCGCTTCCTCTAGAGTAGCTGGCTCTGTACCGATGGATAGAAGGTTTGTTTCGTAGTCATCTAGCCTTGATGGTTTCTTTATTGCTCTGCCTCTCCGTGAATGTGTTGATACTTGAGGTGTTTCTTCTGCCTCTTCTTCTTTTTCTGACTCTGATGTTTCTTCTGAATTTAGAATTTCCTCTGTTTGTACTTCTGTATTTTCATCAAGATCTGATAACTGTGTTACATCTTCTTCACCTTCCTCATTAAAACTGTGATATTCTTCTCTTATTTCATCCTCTTTATTATTTATTTCTTCTTTTAATAATAATGGGGTTATATTATTATGATCTTGAAAAGTATTACCTAGCTTTTGACTACTAAAATTGCCTTTCAGGAATGTTACCTCTCTTTTAATCAAAACATCATTTTTATGGGGAAAATAAATTCTAAAACCTTTTGTTGTTTCACTATAACCTACAAAGTATCCTATTTCAGCTTTGCTATCCCATTTTTTGCGATAATGATCTGGAATGTGTACACCTACCTTTGAACCAAATACTTTTAAATTATTTATATCATATAATCCCTTTTTATACCAGAGCTCATACGGAGTTACATTTTTAATCCTACTTTTACCAGTTCTGTTTATAACGTATACAGCTGTATTGACAGCTTCAGCCCATAGAGACTTATTTAAATTACTTGATAACAATATTGTTCTAGCCGCTTCAGTTATTGTACGCATTTCACGTTCTATGCAACCGTTTTGTTGGGGTGTGTACGGAGCACTATTTTGGTGTACAATACCTAAATGATTGAAGAGAGACTTCACCTCTTTGTTTATAAATTCTGAACCACAATCTGATCTTATTATTTCAATTTTATACTCTAAGTTTTTAGTGACAAAATTTAAAAAAGTTTTAATTTTATCAACTGTTTCAAACTTATTTTTCAGAAAATAAACAGTTCTATACTTTGAAAAGTCATCCTTTATGAGTAGATAATATCTTGATCCACCTAATGATATTGTTTCCATCGGTCCGCATAAATCCATATGTAGCCATTGACCGGGCCTATCTGCCCTATTTAAACTTATAGGAAACGGTCTCTTATGTAACTTACCCAAAAGACATGGCTCACATGTTATTTCCTTTTGTTTACTAACACTGAAATCTATATCATATTTATTTAACATGTTTTTTACCTGTTCAATATCCTGGTGGCACATTTTTTCATGCCATTCAGATAAACTGTCACTTGATTTACCAACACAAGCATTTTGAATTTTATTAGACCTAAACTTCATTATAAACAAGTTATTTTTCCTATATGCTAGTGCACAAACATTTTTACTGTTATTTTTCCTCAAATAACACATTTTACTATTAATTGTTAAAACATAACCTCTATCTGTAGTTGAACTTGCTGAAAATAGATTCATCTTGATGCTGGGAACATGTAAAACGTTATTTAATGTTGTATTTATCCATTGTTTACCTGTAAATGCTTCTAAAGAAATAACTCCAATACCAACGGCTTGTATGATTTTGCCGTCTCCAATAACTATGGATCTAGGGCATTCTAGTTTTTTATAGTCTATAAACATATCATAATCATAACACATGTGCTCTGAAGCTCCACTATCCATTACCCAACAATTATCACTTTCTAATTGACTGTAAAACAATGATGATAGCTCGAACACAGAGAATGCATTGCCTTGTTTAATTTTGTTTACATCTTGACTTTTCTCGCTTTTATTTTTAAACCAACAATCTGAACTTTTATGATTATTCTTCTTACAGAACTTACAACTAGTATTATTAATTATTGTACCTCTACTTTTCGATTTGCACTCCTTTTTCAGATGTCCCACTTTTCCACACCGATAGCATTTTCTATTAGACTTGTGTACAAACGCAGATGACTCATCTTCTTTGTTTTTGGCTGAGGCGCGTTGCTCTTCGATCAGTAATCGCGCTGTTAACTGGTCCATGGTCCTTTTTTCTGCTGGCACCGATTCCCACGCTGACACAAAGTGCTGAAATTGTGATGGCAGAGATGAAGTTATCTTTGTGATGGCCATAGTTTGACTCACTTCAGCGTTGAGATTCTTCAGTTTGCTCAGGAGAGACTCGAACCTTCCCAGGAACTCTGACACGGTTTCCCTTTCTTCAAATTTCATTGAAAAGAACTTCTGCTGAAGTATATGCACAGACAGCTCGCCTCGCTGTTCAAATATTGTATGTAGCTTATCCCAAATCTCTTTTGACGTCTTGCAGCTTAATATTTGTGGTATAACCTTTTCAGATATGTTTGTTACCAACATACCTTGAGCTTTTGAATCTTTCTGCATCCATTTCTCCTGATCCTCGTCGGCCTTGAACGTGCCTTCAACGACGTCTAAGAGACCCATAGCTCTTAGTAAAACGCGTATTTTGAAACACCACGCTGTCCAATTTTGTACACCTTGAAGCTGCTGAGAGCTTTGTCCAGAAGCCATATTTTCGACGGAATCCATCGCCCGTATTATTATTGCTTTACCGCAATTACCAGATTTATCAGAATCTGAGCCGGCGACCGCCACACCTGGTCAGACAGCCCTGGCCGACGTATGTTTATGTAGCTACTTTACCGCAGCGTTTCTTGATAAAAAACCAATCCAGCACGATTATTAGGCCGTAAGTCTGTGTCTGGGCCCATAACCTTTTGAAATATCGTGTGGATTTATTGTTTAGTAAAAGACTTTCCGTACACACGTTGGATAATTTTATTATAATGACAGTTCAACAAACCATAGATTTACATCACAGACATTCATCTTGACATAAGAGTTCCACAGACTAAAATTCTCTTCACATATCGTCCGTTTTGGACGGACTTTCAAATAATATATTATTCATGTTTTTATTATTAAAAGTAACTCTATTTATAGAAGTCAAACCAGGGATGCAAAATCTATCAAAAAAATTAAAAAGTTCATTAGCGTTTTTTTCTGATAATGTTTCTATCTAAATACTGAAGCGACACACAGAGGTTACGGGGAAAGGAGGAACTAATATTTATGGTGCCTTATACACGTTCCACTCCTTTATGAGAAGGCGTTTTTTTACAAGTTGTGCCAGGCAATTTTCAATCTTTTTCTCATAAATATTTAAATCAAATGTTGTTTGTTAGTCTTTCTAAAACTCAAGAAAGGTTCGACTGATTTAAATAAATTAATGTTGTTCTGTTCGTCACTGTCCGGGCAATGCTTGAATAAAAGTTTCAATATAATATGCTACTATTAGTAGCCAATTGCGCCCGTGGAAGACCTGTAACTAGTCACTAGTCTATATTAAAAAAGAAAACTGTATTTGATATTATTTTATCAAAATTTACTGCTTTAGGTAGGTACTTCTTAAGCATTAACTAAATTCTTGTATCTATCTATAACCAACTGTATGTTTTATACATTTGTGAGATATATAAAGTTATCGTTATTTTCCCGCCTTTTTTCATTCGAACGTTGACCTTTCTCCATACAACTAACGCCATCTATACTTTCTGTGAGTAAATGATCGTCTAGTAGAGTTCTACGTTTTAGGGTCGCACATTTCAATAGAGCTACTCAAAATCTAACTCTATTTCCTACACGAAACGCAGTGCTGCATTTTAATAGCGACTCAAAATCTACCTTTATTTACTACATGAAAAGATACACATTTGCAGTATTGTTGTGTCACGTCGCGCCGCGTCGCGTCTCGGTGTGAACTGACCATTATATGAACATTGAGAAGTTATAAACATATCCCGCGACACAAGTATTTTCAGCCCATGAAAGGTTGTTCATCATCATCATGATAAAGACGTCCACTGCTGAACATAGGCCTCCCCCTTAGACCGCCACGCCGAACGACAACTCGCCAATAGCATACATCGGTTGCCCGCGACTCTCACGATGTCGTCGGTCCACCTAGTGGGAGACCTGCCTACGCCGCCTCTTCTGGTCCGTGGTCGCCACTCGAGGTTATTAATGTTATCCTAATAGCTGTATAGTATAACCATTGCCCATCTCAACCCTTCCAGCCGGAGCGTCTAATCTCACCGTACACAGCGATCATCCGTCGCAGCGCCAATCCATTCGAGCTGGCACATGTGCTCGTATCCTGGCTGAACGGAGGAGGTTATGACTCGTATGTGGTGGTGGGCTGCGCCAAGAGGGACGTCTGCATGGCTATCAGATACCGCACCGTATGCCCTGAATTACCTGATGAGACTGAGGTAAGTGCAGAGTTTACTATACGGTATTTGACTGAAACAATCTAATTAGTCCGTAAGTTGGATTATCAACGGGAATGCCTCAATCGCGGCAGTAAGACCGCTTTTTGATGAGTAGCTGGTTAGGCGTCACAGTGTCCTGACCTACCACCTGGCGCAGGTCCTCAGCCGACACTGAAGTTTCGGGAGGTACCGGCGTCGGATAGAGAAGGTAGACGCCCACAGCGACAGACGTCTGCAGACGATCTCCGGCCACCGTATGCGCGGGCATGCGGGCGGCGAGTAATGGGCGACTCGCTGTCTGACCATGGACCATGCCGACGGCGCGTTGTGTTCCACGCGCGCCTCAAAGAGTGACAGCACGATGACGCCCACCATGGCCGAAATCGGCCAGGACTATATTTTGATTATACGATTGTACTTGACCATGGTTGCCTTAAAAAAACTTGGCATCATATTTTGTAATTCAAGTTATAGTCAGTTGTTTTAAATTCGTCATTAAGCATTGATTGGTTACAGACACGGATCAAGATAGCAACTGAGATAGCTTATTATTGATATCCAGCATAAATAGTAGTTTATTACAGGTAATAGAAGAGGTCCCACCACCCGAAGAAGAGCCTCGTTACAAACTCGTGCCGTTGCCGGATCTCACCTCGAAGTATCTCATAGAAAGAGCACAAAAAGAAGCTGAATTGAGGCAGAAGGAGTTGGACAAGATCGCGAATGAGCGGCTCAGGAAAATCGCTGTAAGTTATTTTTTATGGCCCCTTGTTCTTGCTGTATCCGTAGCTTAAATAAATAAAGCGCTTGATAGAACAAGCTTACTGTTTTTACTATAAATCATGCAATTTGTTCATCAAGGCCCACTGTTGCTTGTCCTGTGTGATCTTTGATCCGATCCAATTTGGGCCTGCTGTCATGTTTAGCGCATCTTCCCACTTAGCGTTCTGTATATGTCTTTCTCGACTCCTTTAACTGTTTCTTGGATACCATTCCGTTACTCTTCTACTTCACTTCATATGGCCAACGAATATTTTCAACTTTGTGGGATCTGAAATATGAGTGGAACGCTTCTTCATTGACCATTCTAGGAAGCTGTGAACAATTCCAGGAGCTAGAGAAACAGTCAAAAGACATGCATGGACCGCGAGCTACCCATTACTCGCTGCCCGCAAGCTCACTCGCTGCCAGCAAGTTCGGGGCATTTATACCCGGTTGATAGTATTACCATCCAATATTTATTTATTATTTATTTATTTAATAAACATTTAGTACAGCGTTAGCCATTAATACTAAATTAATATATTCTTTCACTCTGTCGGCTCACAAAACCGCAAACATTCCAACATGATCGTCTTCCATTCATCAGCAAACAATATGTAGGTCAAAGAGCTGACTTCATTTGACAATTTATAGAGGGGTTTATTCAATCATCCACGTTTAATTGCAGGAGCTAGAGAAGCCTCCTCCGGATGACATTGACGGCTGGCGCACCCACGCCTGGGTCATAGTGTTGCCACCCAACATGGGGGTGGAGGAACCCTTCTTCATTGAGCCCAGTGAGGGGAACGGTTACCCTCTGAGTGCGGAGCAGTATCAGCATATTGAAAGTATCTATAATCATGAGAATTATTATGTAAGTTCGTTTTTTTTCCTGTGTCAGGTCCTAATTTTTTATATTTGATATGGTCACGTCTATCGCATGCAAGAGGACCGCTGGACAAAGATCTCCACACAATGGGTGCCGGGAGATGGAAGGCGCCGCCGAGGCCGGCCCAGAAAAAGGTGAAGAGACGACCTAGACGCATACCATGAGGGCTGGTACGAAATGGCCCAGGAAAAGAGTTCCTGGATGGAATTGGGGGAAGCCTTTTCTCAGCAGTGGGACAGTGCAGGCTAACTAAAAAAAAATTGGTTTGCTCTTGACTCTAGTTTAGGTCAGAGGTGACAAATATGGAGTGAGCCAATGGAACCACTCCAGCCTCCGGCCACGCACCTGAAGGTACCTCTCGCGCTGTGAAAAATTTAAGCAACAAAAACCAAAATAATAGGCCTCGCAAAGCTGAAGTGTCACCGAATATTACATTTGGTTTAACGGGTCCGCTGAATTTTGTACTAAGCGTTCCGAAAGAAAAGGGCTTCGCTTGGATGCGCCTTGCCCTATGTTAGGTTTCGTTTCGCCACTGTAGTAAGCTTACCTCATGGCCTATTTGGTCTAACTTGGAAAAGGTTGGAGTTCTATGCATTCAGGATAACAGACGCGGGTAGTGACTTCTGCTCTTTTGCCATGAATGGACTCATGAATGGATAGGTTTTCAGTTATTTCAGTTCATATACCTTAAACACTATCGCAGTTGTTTAATACATAAAACGAGACTTCCATCGCCTAGCTACATTACAAATCCCAACATCAAACCAGGTGAACATCCAACCAACAACAGAAACTGGTGTGGGGGAACTGAATTACGACCTCGCGGACCTGACCTGCTGGGAACACCTCCTGCCCGGAGAGCCCTCCTTCAGGAGACAATTGGTGGGCATCGATACCTCTGACCCGAGGACTGCTACCGACACTGAGAAGCACCTGGATATGCCAGTTAGCTGGGTGGAGAAGCTGGATATTACTGCTGACGGTGAGTGAAGTTTGAGGACTTCGTGGCTAAATTGTAGACTGGTCTTCCAGGATAAGCCACGCATGCCTAGGTTGGTCTGTGGATGGGAAACCATCTCTCACAGCGAATTTCCTCCGTGGCTCGGAAAGCACGGAAAGTTGGTCCTGATTTTCATTTGTAAATCTCTGACAAACTTTACTGTTAGTGAAAAGCTCAAAAATCTGACATCCAGTCTCACCAAGAAGTATTGTATAAATAAATAAAATAAATAAATATTCCACAACTATCACACAACGCCATCTAGTCCCAAGCTAAGCAGTGCTTGTGTTATGGGTACTAGACAACTGATAAACATATTTCTAAATACATACATATTGTAGATAAATTACACCCAGACACAGAGCAAGATCGTGCTCATCACACAAACATTTGTCCTGGGTGGGAATCGAACCCACGACCTCCTGCATACATAGCAGTCAGGGTCACTAACCACTAGACCAACAGGCCTGTCAAATAAGTATTACCCAGTTATTGGGCTATGGAGGTTAAATACGTTCAAAGCATCTGCAGCATTCGGTTAGCCTGGATGCTGGCCCCAACTTTTAAAGATGACAAATACAAGATTTGCCACTGTCGTTATTCAAGGATTATTGTTCAACATTTTATTATTAAAAAAAAATTCATTATTCAAGAATTTGTTATGAAAACATTTGTACGTCAAATAATGTCAAGATATGCTGGAACCAGTAATGTGGCACTTTTTTTGTGGTACAGTCATCAAATGAGTCCTCCCACCCAGGGCGGGAAAAAGGGTCAGTCAGACTCGTACTGATTAAAATCCACGGCATCTTTCAATAGCCCTTTACATTCCATGATCACGGTTACGTAATTATACAGTCCCGCGACCCTGGCAGGCTAATGCGAATGTAACACCTGCTGTACCATATTCTAGTATAGTAGACCATGACCTCTTCTATTCCCCATGCTTCCAGACTATGAACAACGTTACCCAGGGAGTCACAAAGTCATCCACTACAAGAAGGTACTTATGGAGAAGTTCTCACCGTACTCTCAAAGAGATGGAATCGTTAAAAGAATTAAAATATACCAAGACTACGCGCTTAATGAGCTGTTAACCACGTAAGCTATTTTTTTATATTCTTTATATTCTTTATTGTGCACAAAATTTAAAACGAAAACCAAACTTAAAATTACATTCACAAAGGTGAGCTTATCTCTTTAAAGAGATCTCTTCCAGCCAACCTGTATTATTATTTTATGTATTACTTAATTATGACTACGTTTATATTGTTTTCAAATTTAATTTTTAATCTTTCTATTATTAGAAATTAAAACGGGATATACCGGCACTGTTGCAAGTGCCATCATCAGTTCATCAGTGATCCTGCAGCTTGCAACAGTGCACGGATACCGGAAACTTATAACAAATAATAATAATAATAATGTTCCTCTCTCAGGAGCCCTAACCACAGGTAGCCCGGACCCTGTTCCCGGTGCTGGTGGACTGCTATTTTTTTTATATTTTTAAATGCTTTTTTTTTAATTTCTTTTTTGTAAAAATATTTAAAAATGCAAGAAATAAGCAAAAAGATGAATAAAGAAACTTTGTTTTTTAATACAGTTGCATGAAAATTGACATTTTATGGGGGAGTTTTCTGTGCGTAAAATGCAATTTCTCGCACTAGTTAAATAAAGAACCGTACTACCAACATAATAAATGAATATGGGCTCTCTATGCAACCAAAAAGACTTTAGTCTAATCTTTTTTCATTTTAAGTATGAATTCAATATTTTTTTCTTCGTTACAAGACTGATAATAATCATGCAAAAAAAATGAAATTTGTTATTTATTTGTTCAAATAATAAAGCAATATTAGTATCGACATAAACAAAACATTGGCTGTATGAGTACACTGCCTTTGCGTATGATGACAAAAAATATACTTGGCGCCATTTTCGTAAAATTTTCTACGCTAAGTGAAGTTAATTTTTTATTATTAAAATTTTTATTTCTTCGCAACTGTATTAAAAATAGTTGTTCAATACACGTGCGAATCTGTCTTTACAACTCGTTCCAGCTATTGACCCTCGCCTACGGCTCGGCTCAAAAGTTGGAACTCGTTCATAAAGACAGACTTCTCGCACTTGTATCGAAAATAACTATATTGGGAAAAGTACAATCATACAAAAATTTTAACCCTGACTCCTAAACTAGGAGAATCCTTTATCTTAGGAGGAAACAAAAAGAAACTATGGTGTATATCCCGTTTTAAGTTCTAATCTATTATTAAATATGTGTTAGAGACCATTTCAGTTAAAATATAAAGCAATTTCACAATTCATCATCATCATCCGCCTATAATTATGTTCCCCCTGCGGTCGGGGGCCGATACCACTGGGCCAACACTGCTCTCAATATCACAATTGCTCAAAGCCTATTACAAGGTGGTCGCGGGACTGTACGAATTACCGTGACCCCGGAATGTAAAGGGCTATTGAAGGACACCGTGGATTTTAGTCAGTACGAGTCTGACAATCCCTCCCGCTCTGCCCTGGGTGGGAGGACTCATAAGATGATTTTACCACGCCAAAAAAAAAGCCTGTTACAAGGCGTACACATAGGACGCTATCAAACACGTGCTTTGCTTAACGCGCCGTTTAAGAACCATGAAATGTGATTAAATTTGACACATGCAAGAGCGCAGTGCATACTACCTCTTAAAAGGGTGCTACAATAAGATACTCTAGAATAACAGACAAGCACATAATTAATTTCAGATATGAATGGTATAAACAGAGAGAAGATAAGATGCTGACTGTAAAGATAGACCACGTAACACGAACAGTAAGAGAAACATTTGGAATCGGCAGAAGAGATCACCTCTTGAGTAAGTCATTCTTAAATAAATGAGAATAAAGACTACATTCAAATTGAGCCAAAACTAATGAGCCAAACATCTTCACGTTCATGAAAAAACTGGTCGTGCGAGTGGCGTTCCACACGACGGGTTTCGTACCAATATCTACTTATTAAATTTTCAAAGACGCTAGTTATACAATTTAAAGATTTTATGGCCGATTTTTGTTGAGTATTCATAAAAAGGGTATAATTTTTTTTTTTTTAAAAAGCAAATGACTTCAATAAGTGTAAAATAACTTTCTTCGGAAGTCGATGGCCAATGTCAATGAAATAAAAATAAAGCTACCGACTTCCAAAAGAAAAGTTAATTTACATTTCTGTTTGATTTTGAAGATGTATGATTTTTAAGTAGTCGGGTTTTTTTATTCTACTCTAGAGCACGAGTACTCCATGGACGCTCCGGTAGCTAGCGTCGAAGGGAACAGAGTTTTAGAGTTCAACTACTACCCTCGGCTCGACCACCTGACGAAGCTCGTCTGCACTCCTGTGTTGTTTGAAGAACATTACACTGATCGGGCTGATAGGTAAGTACAGCAACATGAATGTTTTGGCGCTTGAATGACAGTTCCATGAGAGAAAAGGTAATTAGTGAAATAGCAATGGAAATCTTGGAGTCAGATCCATATAATTACGGTAGTTGGCTACTATCTGTTTCACGAGATTTTATTCGTATCTAAATTAATGTTTGAAAAAAAAAATGAATTCAAATCAACCCGCAACAGAGAGGAAGCCTGTGTTCCAGTTGTGGGAACATTATAGACGACGTACTATGTTTATGCCTCACTCTCTTTTGTACGACACGTGTCTATTTAAAAAGTAATATAGACGACGATGGACTATTATTAAGACCCCCAAGTCTAGAATTACGCGTTGTATTTATGGTTTATTCATACTACTAAAATGTGTCATATTCCCAATAACATTACAGACTAGAATCCCGTAAAATAATCTACACGCCACCAACGAAAACAGAACCAAAACGCCAGGTGAAGGACATCACTGAGACATACAGCCGCAACTACGACATCCCAGCCAAGAAGGACATCTGGAAGAAGATCTTCCACATCCAGGACAACACCATAGACATCCTGTACCAATACGCTTACAACTTCGTCACGAATAACACCAGAAACTTCATCAAACCGAACCTTGCAGAGACCGGTGGAAAAATTCTGTTTTACCCGGAGAAGACTACGGGGTATATTGTATGTATTCGTGTATTATTGTTGTAGTGATTAAAGATAACTGTCTCATTAGCGAAGTACTAGGTTCGATTCCCAGGTTGGGCAGTGTTATTACTTTTAACAGTTAGTATTTGCAAGCGTCCGCCACGGAATCTGGCAGTATCTCATGTCCTATTACATGGGACTGAAAAATATGACTAACGAACATGGGATCTAAAAACATGTTCGAAGAACATGATACTTAAAAGCATAACTGAAGAACGTGGGTCTTAAAAACATGACTGATGAAATGTGGGTATACTATTAAGTCTACATCTCTTCTAACCCTTCAGTGATTATAGACGCAGATGACGATGATGATTAATAGTGTAATACCGGAGGTGACCGCAAGCGCAAACCGAAGCAGCAAAGCCTGAACAGCAATGACATGACTGGTTTCTATGTAACTCAATGAAAATGCCAACGTCGCCCTCTACGGAAACGTTTTAATAAAGCTAGATACAAATCAGTCGTGTCTGTGGTCAGTCATAGCTATTGAGGTTTGTGGTTGCGGTCATGAGTAGAATCGTAGGTATCTTTAGCTACCTACCTTACCGCTAGAGTAAGCATTGTCGAAATAATTCCAACTGTGGGCAGTTAACTCTTAGGCTAACACAATACAGTACAGTACATACAGTACAGAAACTTCTTTGAATAGAAACCGTGAGATAAATTGTGCACTTAACGCACTTTTGGTGTTGCGAATGTTATAAGTGCTGTCATATCTAGATGCTGTCGCCGCAATGATTGCGTGCTCTATGATTTTGACGCGTATATTAATCAAGCTTAATCCAATGAATGAACATTTTCAAAATCTGTAAAGGCTCTACACACTACGCTGGCGGCACAGCGATTTTGCGAGATTTCTTATAGAGAATAGCATAGCAGCGCGGGTACTGTTTCATTGTCAGTGCTTTGCTCAATGGCACTTTCAGCATGTGTAAGATCCTTGAAAGAGCTCCTTCAGATTTCAATACCACGGAATGGAACCAGGGAAATATCCATTCACGTTCTTGCTTCTATTACCCAGGCTGACCCAATAGCGGAGCGCCCGCGTCCCCTAGACGTATACTATTCGTTATGCGAAAACATCGATAAGGAGTACGAGACCTGCAAACACGTCAGGGACCGTGAGACCGACATCAACAGCTATCTCCGCCAGCGGTACCATGAGCTCAAGGAACCGGAGTTATACGTCGCCTTGTATGACACTGAGAGGAACGATGCGGCTAAGAAGGGTTGGGCTGATCAGGTATTTTTTTTTCCACAACTATCACACATCGTCATCTAGTCCCAAGCTTAGCAGAGCTTGTGTTATGGGTACTAGACAACTGATAAACATACTTATATATTTCTAAATCTAAATACATACATATTTACATATTTTAGATAAATTACACCCAGACACAGAACAATTGATGATGCTCATCACACAAACATTTGTCCTGGGTGGGAATCGAACCCTCAACCTCCGGCATAGCAGTCAGGGTCACTAACCACTAGACCAACAGGCCTGTCAACTATAGAATCAAATTATAGTAGGAATAAAGATAGCAAATAGACATCGTCTTCGACTGCTGCAGTGCTATTTTCTTCATTTTCTTTAATCACAGCTTTGTGAGAGCGTGGCCGCAGCGCTCACGTCACGCTGAAACTAAAGCTTGCTACTCGTATTCACTAAACTATTGACAACGACAATAGCGCTCACCGCTGCGCGATCAGACGATCTCAAAGCTGACTCTTCTGTTATAGAGAATCGCATAGCTGCCACAGCTGTACAGTATACATGAGATGTGCCATTGTAAACCAGATATTGCACCAAATATAGAAGGTGTAAACTGACCTTTTCTCCGAATCCTTAGTCTCTGCATGCAATGCAAGCATCCATGGTAGAATATACTTCTATTGCCTTTTGGCTTGGCGGCACGGTTGGTAAAGTGGCTGGGCGATTGACTGCTGCTATATGAGTCACGGGTTCGATTCCCGCACGAAACAAATATTTTGTATGATTTACAAGTCGTTGTTCCGGGTCTGGGTGTTCGTGTATGCGAGTTTAAGTGTTAGTAAGTAAACCCATGATACAGAAGAAATTACAAATAGAGGGGATCGTTTTTAAAAATAATAAAAAAGGGAGAGTGAAATTTTAGACTCTTAAATCTTACGTTATCGCAGACTCTATCTAATAATTCTAAAAGTTTTATGACTGATTCAACTTTAAAAAAATTACAGCCCTAAAACCTCACTTATTCTGCAGGAAATGAAAAAAGCTGAAGTGACAGAACGAGAAAAAGAAGCCGAGATAGATCCTCTCGCTCCTTACCTCGCTCGTATGTTCGGCTCGGGCCATGGAACAGGCGCGCAAGTGTCGGTGAGGGAGGCCACTCTAATCAGGGAGCAGTGCATCAACGACTTCAAGGCGAAACAGCTGGCTAGACAGCATCTCGTGCAGGAGAGGTTTGACAAGGTATTGTATGACTTAGTGTGTGTCACGGTAATAAATCAGGTTTTTTTTTTAATTCTTTGGTGACTGGCGAATTTCAATGACTTCCTAAAAAAAGAATTTAAAGATCGGAAGCTCGGTGGGAAAGAGCATGAGATGTAATGAATCCATAGGTCGCAGATTCAAATCCCGCTCGTGGTTCGAATATTTCTTTCCATAGAAAGTTATTATGAAGGAAATTAATTCATTCCACGGTACGAGAGCAAATCCTATTAGCAAGTAGCAAAAATGCTCTTGAAACAAAAAGCACTGAATTTTGATAAACCTTAAATGAAGTTATAATGATACATACCAAACAAAACAGAATAATCTACAATGAATTCTTATTTGGCGAAATGATTGCGTAACAAAGATACATACAGTTAAGACAGAGACTTAAGCACCACCTCCTTTCTTGATGTCGTTGGTTCAAAAACAGAATCTATTATTTCTGAGTGTTACCGAAGGGTTTTTGTCGGTTGACGCTTGGATATATACAGGTTCTACACCTGTTGGTTGACCGTCTATCTTTATTTTTTCAGTACAACGCTGAATACAAGAACAAGAGGCTGTGGTACTTAGCCAACCAGTTCATTCTCACGGCTGAGAAAGAAGCGGCTTATTTCGTAACAAGGTATGTTTTTAGCATAGATTTAAAGTATGGACCGCGCAATAACTGCTTAAAATTTACATCACGGCTTTCTATAGAAAGTACCTAGTTTTGCAACAAAAAAAAGTCTTTTATATCAAGTAAACCAGTTACAGACACTTTTGCTTTGGCAATATAAAGACAAAAAAAAAACTGAAGTCTTACGCCCGAAATTAATATTCACACACAATTTAAAACCCGTTTCTTTGTTTTACCATCTGCTTCTCATTGGACATCTTTAAATCGCGCCACACACGGCTAAGATACTATAATATTTTATCTTAAGATACCATATCACTCGCCATACAATTCAATGCACACACACAACGCAGATAATATTTATTTCATATTTTGATATCTTAAGATAAAATATTATAGTATCTTAGCCGTGTGTAAATTTAGTCGATGATTGGGTACAAAGATAGGAATCAGGATAGGAACCGAGGTAGATTCCCAGCGTTTTCACCTCTTTAATAACGAAACTATATTTCAATTCCCAGCGCTGAGCTATCATTCAAAGTCCACGCCCTGGAGGTAAGGTTAACGCGCCATCGTGACCTCTCCGGACCCAGGTTCAATGTGCTCATGGAATACCTGGACAAACACCCACTGCTCAAGGAGTACAACAGGCTGACGCGGCACCACCATCAGAGGAAGCAATAAAATTGACGAAGAAAAAGAACAAAGTAAGATACAACGAGTAAAGAACTGGTTATTTTCATTATTGTGGCGCCATCTATGCTGTCATATACAAACTACGATAGACATGTTACGTCATCACTCAAATACAGTGCTACAGGGATCTTGTGGCCCTTGAATTATATTGATAGGGGGCGCTGTTGGAAAGCATATTTAGGGACATTTTGGCAGCGAGCGGTTTTATTTCTCATTTTAGCAACACGTCTTCAGTACACTCGCACAAATGAACAAGAAACTTGTGTTCCCAGTCGAACATAAAACCATGAACCACGAAATATGAATTCTTTTGTGATAAAGTTGAAAATGTATTAGAGGATTTGAAAGGCTCGCCAGCCTGGATGTGTATCTTTACTTAAATACAAACGCCAGCAAGTGAACCTTCGCCAATCTGTCTTTTACCAACATTAACCATCCATTATTGTGTTAAGGTTGAAAGTCTATTAAAGAAAAATTAGACACATTGAGGTAGGTTTATGTGCTGGCGTCTGTACCTAAAATATGTTATTCTCGCTCGATAAATATCTCACATGGGTTGCTACTAAGTACTATGTATGTAGTGACAAACTGGACTCTTTTAATAGCTGCGTCCACAGTGAGACATAGGCTCGCGCGGCAGCGTCGATATGCGGCTCGCCAGTTTTACCTCGCGAGGCAGCCTCACTTATAATATGCCCTGTAACTCAAAAGCGAGGCTCGCGGGCAGGCCGAGCCATAAAAAGTCCTCGGGCATCCAAAATAGACACAACTGTAGTATAAAGCTTCGCGAGCCGAAACTACCGTACATACCGATCGAACTTTAATTCCCTTATAATGATGGCCAAGCACTATTCTTAAAATACTTTTTACACATTTGTTTTTTTGACAAATACTTATTGATAACGATGTTACGTTACGTTTTATAGTTATAGCTAATAATTTAATGTAATTATGTTGATCTAATGAATTTTATTTCGTTATAAATAAAACTTGTTTATTTGGTAATATGATTTTTATTTACATTTTATTTACAATAACGTGTTTTATTGAGATTATTACTTCAAAAAAACTCCGTGAAGTAAAAGTATTAGTAGTAATCAGACCTATAGCTCTCACTTTTAGCTATTATTTTCTTTCATAATGCTAACAAACTGATTTACTTTATCTAGTTACATTATCTAATATTTTTAACATCATGGTCACTTATATAGGGTGTTTATTTTAAGACACCTAGTCGGCCATAGACATACCAAATGGACTAATCAAAATCTATGTACATGAAATTAAACACTCTCTAGAAAGACCCAAAAGCGATTCGTCTATCCACAAGACAACGTAGCTGCCGAGATCGCTTGTCTCTCTCACACTTTATTTCTAGTATTTTCTTCACTTCTTAATAAGAAAAGCTCAGTCCTTTGCCTATGTCTATGGTATCGACTGCTTTTTTCGGAAGTGTTAAAAGATAAAATATTTTGAAACAAAATTAATTTCCTTGAAGTCTTTACCTTTACAAAGTAATAAATATATCAGTGTGAATGAGATGCACCCTGTTTAAGCCCAAATCACGTAGTACTTCTTTCAACCTACTGTAATGTAACCTCCTTAGTGTTACACATTTTACTCCTTCTCACAGAGAGGAGGTTTGAGTCCCAGCAGTGGGAAACTTAAGTGCCTTTATCCAAAGCGCATATAGCAGTATCTCCGAAGACCACAACTGGACAATGAGCTGGCCCATTCTTCGCTAATGTTTGGGCAGTATCCATGAAGGTCTTGGGTAGTTGAGGTCGGTATTCCAGTCACCAGCGCCCCCTAGGAGGTTCCCTCTGCCGTCATGAGTGGCGAGGGCTAGGCGGGACAGTTTGTTGGCAAGTCTGCGTTGTGGGGAATCAGGTCTGGATAGAGGGGGTAGGGATATGCTGCCTGAATCTGGAAATATAGATTAATATGAGCTTCTGAAGAAAAAAATATAAAAACAATTATAGCCTATTTGTGTCCAAAAAGTGTTTCTTTTATCCTTTTAAAAATGAAGCACACAAAACATGATCCATAACTCCAATTGCTTTTTAAAGGGTGTTCAAAGATTAGCTTGCTACGGACAGAATGAAAAGAATAAAAACGTAAGGCTTTGTTGCCGTTCGGCCGACGTGACTCAACACCGCACTGAATTAAATGCAATGATTGCGGGGGTAATGTCGGCTTAGGTCGATTCAATTCCGCACCGATAAGAGAGGTTTCCCCAAGTCCACACTCCATAAGGTATTCGTTTAATACTTTTTATACTTGATGAGTTCTTACCAGAATGATAGTCGTAGTTCGCGTGATCACTGGGCGTCTCCTGTCCGAGCCTCTTCCGGTACTCGCCGGCGAAATGCTCGATCAGGGTGTCCATCATGATGGCTTGTTTTGAAAACACCTGAGTAAAAACAACAGCTCGATAAATGAACTATTTCAACAAAGATGAAGAATGGCCTAAATCTAGTTTGGTTTCATTCAAAAGCGGTGCCAAATATTGGTTCCTCACGATGATTTTAGCCAACGCAGTTGAACGCGATCTACATCGTCATTGAGTGACGATGTAGATCGCGTTCAACTGCGTTGTAATGATAGTCTCTTCTACTCCACTCAGGGCAGGAGGACACTTAATTTTCTAACCATACAAGCTATTAATGCCGTAAGAGAACTTCACCTACCTGCAATATCTTGGAGACTCTCAGTCCGTTCTCTACCACCATAAACTGTAGAAATAGACAAGGTAAGCAGTCTTCATTGTCGTCTGATGGTATACCAAAGTCCCATGACAGCTCCTCATAGAGAAGACCAAGTAGAACAGTCTGCAATTAATAATAGTATAGATCAGTACCATTGCGGGTTAAGAACTAATATTTCTTCTACTGATTTCGAGATTATTTTTGAGAGAATGCCAAGTATGATAAGGATGTTGGGGGGAAACCCAATAATCTATGAACGTAGAAAGTTTGGACTGGTTGGTAAGTACTTACGCTTTCAGTATCATCAATAACGTAGACGCCGTTAGAGTTGACCGCAACGAGCACAGGGATGTCCTCATGGGTTAACAGGCTCGTCAGACTGCGCACTGGCTGCTCGATCTGACCTTGGAAGAACGCCGCCCTGCGTAAAGACCATATTATCATCGTATGACAATTATGCAAGTGTTCGAAAGAATACCGGGTTAATTTAAGTCAGTACGAGTCTGACAGAAACATGTGCTCTCCCCAGCATCGAGGACATCCTCCACATCCATTAAGAATGCCAACTTCTACAAAAAAGATTTACGGCTTTTTGAAAAGAAAGAAGGCTCATACCCCAGCAGTGGATATATAATTACTAGATACCCGTAAGTAGGCAATGTCCTGGTATGCGCAAGGTACTTGTGGCGCAGTTTACGTGGAGGTGCGGCAGGCGGACGCTGTGCCTGCTCCAGCAGCCGCGCCTCCGGGCTACCCTTGCGTCCCGCCGGCAGGAGAGCTGCCCATCTGCCTGAGCGGGCATGCTTGGGTAGGTATTTGTCCTGTTGAGCTCTGTTGGCAATATAAGGAATAATGTTACGACTAAACCTCGTGTACGTTACTCCAGCAAGAAAGTATCTCCTAGAGTTATATGAGTAGAACGTATAGTTTGTGCCTTATCTGCCTTAAATGTGCCCCCACATAAAAAATGTGTGCCCCCTGACGTTTCGAAAAAAAATGGAAAAAACGATTCTTGCTGGGGTAACGTTTTTCTAGCAGGAAAATTCTAAACGAATGATCGGAGAGAGAAAAACTGTGCATGGCCAGATAGCTTATATGTGTGCCAAAATGTGCCCCCAAAAATAAAATCTGTGCCCCTTCAGATTTTCGAGATATTGCATTTCCTGCTGGAGTAACGTTTTGATGAATAGTATATCTCTAAAACCATTGCATGTGCCCCTGTAGAATAAACATACGCGAGTAGCTCTTAATGTGTGCCCCTTTGTGCCCAATTAGATTTTAGAAAATATTTATAGTTTTCAAGTTATCGCGGTTTTATGAAAACCCGAAAAAACATCGCAGCGCCTAAATGAGACAAGGCATAACTTCGCTGAAAACTGTATTCGGTCCTTCTTGACGCTAATAATAACCATACAAAGTTTCAAAAATGTTCATGCATGCGTTTTTGAATAATCTTGCTAAAAGTAAAAACGATGGTGTCATAACTTTGACGGCAAAATACAAGGAACTGGCACAATCCCAGATGTGTAGGTGTAAACCAAAATCATGTGCCTTTAGTAAAAAATATATGGTGAAAATATTGAGCTTCAAATGTTACGCATTAAGTAAATATAAACAAAAAACCAAAATATGTAAACAACGGCTGGTTATCCGACCAAATCTGAATGACTACTAAAAAGCGACGGATTCATACATATCGATGACCTTCTATACTTTACTCACTAACCGGTTCACACTTGTTGTGCCTGAGTACACTGAAGTAGAAAAGTAATAACTAATAAAATAAAGTTATTACACATGATTAAGTACATTTATAAGAGCCATTTTAAATAAAATGTACATGTGACTAACATGCTCAAAATCGTGACCAAACTGTTTTGTGACATACCTGTATTTTTATACTAATGTAAGTCACATTTATTGTAAAGCAGAGTTTACATGTAACTATGTCCTACTGCTCAAATTGAGCAGGGTCCGGCAGGGAGCTAAAATGCAGGTTTAATGATCAAATTCAGCATTTATAATTAATATATTTATAATAATATATTATATATTTATAAATTATATTATTAATATAATATATTAATAATATAATTTCAAATTTTATATTTTTTTTTACACAATATTATTCATAAACTTAATATTGATCTGTGATTTTTTGTGATGCAAATTTACTAATTATAATTATGTTAGGCTATGAAAAACTGATCTGTGATTTAAAGAACTAGACTACATTATAGGTAGGAAATTTGATCTGTGATTTGATGAAATAATTACTTTAAGAATTAAAATTAAGGGAATAAAAATAATAATTTCCACATCAACAAGCTGTTTCATTTATATAGTCACAAGGTGCATTTAATATATTTTTTAATTAGCCCTCAAAACTTTTGAACGCGACTGTGCGGACAACAGCTTAGGTATAATACGTCCAATAAAGAAAGTCATCGATATGTATGAATCCGTCACTTTTTAGTAGTCATTCAGATTTGGTCGGATAACCAGCCGTTGTTTACATATTTTGGTTTTTTGTTTATATTTACTTAATGCGTAACATTTGAAGCTCAATATTTTCACCATATATTTTTTACTAAAGGCACATGATTTTGGTTTACACCTACACATCTGGGATTGTGCCAGTTCCTTGTATTTTGCCGTCAAAGTTATGACACCATCGTTTTTACTTTTAGCAAGATTATTCAAAAACGCATGCATGAACATTTTTGAAACTTTGTATGGTTATTATTAGCGTCAAGAAGGACCGAATACAGTTTTCAGCGAAGTTATGCCTTGTCTCATTTAGGCGCTGCGATGTTTTTTCGGGTTTTCATAAAACCGCGATAACTTGAAAACTATAAATATTTTCTAAAATCTAATTGGGGCACAAAGGGGCACACATTAAGAGCTACTCGCGTATGTTTATTCTACAGGGGCACATGCAATGGTTTTAGAGATATACTATTCATCAAAACGTTACTCCAGCAGGAAATGCAATATCTCGAAAATCTGAAGGGGCACAGATTTTATTTTTGGGGGCACATTTTGGCACACATATAAGCTATCTGGCCATGCACAGTTTTTCTCTCTCCGATCATTCGTTTAGAATTTTCCTGCTAGAAAAACGTTACCCCAGCAAGAATCGTTTTTTCCATTTTTTTTCGAAACGTCAGGGGGCACACATTTTTTATATGGGGGCACATTTACAGCAGATAAGGCACAAACTATACGTTCTACTCATATAACTCTAGGAGATACTTTCTTGCTGGAGTAACGTACACCTAAACCTCTCGAAGAAAAAGTCGCAAGACCAAAACCAAGACACAGCTCAGTTTTCTTAAACAGACGAAGTTCTGTAAACCAGAATATAAATATTTGGTTTTTGCATATTTGCTTTTTTAAAAAAACGTTGCTCCGCAATAGGAATTTCTGTAGTGTCGTGGGTGCGTTTACAAACATAGAAACTCACATACTCACATATACTTACGCCTTTAGTTAATCCAAGCTGAAATCAGGGAATTTTATGTCACGAAAATACGCAGTTCAAGAAACTGACCCCGAGTTTCGATTGCTTCACTCACCTAAAGAACCTCGCCGTATGTCGATGCGGGTCGTAAGGTCCTAATTGTATCCTAGCCTGCAGCCCTCCCAGCATCACTGCCTGAGCACTCTCAAGGGGATACCTTCCCGTCACCACGTTGTGTCGAGCCTCTTCGTATAACAGTTCTTGTATGCGAGAGTCCCTGTAAGGTAAACTCTCTATGTAGATCGACGATAAATTTGCAACGGAAAGCTTTCATAAAAGAGTTATGGAATCAGGCGTTACTTTGCGGAAATCCATGGCATTAAAATGTTAGGAATGAATATCTAGTTTTAATTCAGCGAGACAAAATTCCTGGCCTGGATACGGGATGCAGTGTCACCCTCCCGACCTTATGCAAATGCATCTTTCCTAACATTTTTCAATTTTTTTATCTTCTGTAACTACGACTTTCCAGATAGATTCCATTCACAGCGACACATGCAGTCATTGAGGAAAAACTTTTTGTTTTATCAACCACGTTTCGATACATACCGTATCAAAATTATGACACTCACTTGATCCCTTCTTCCAAATGTTTGGGAAAGAAGACATTTCTTTGTAGTCGCAACACAGGCTGGTCACGATTGAGTCTCGACTCCGACCCATGGCCGTAGCGATGGACCAGCTTCTGCCAGTTCGCCCAGAACCTCCACGGGCAATGGTGAGGTTTTAACTGGATTTCTGGAATGTAATAGTATTGTTAGGTAAGCCGTTGTTATTGTTCTAGGTTATTTTATCTAAAGCTGAGATAATAAAGAGAGAGGCAACACGTCAGTTTGTGGTCTACCAAAAGGGCTCTAAATAGATAGGTACAGTTCCGGTATCGAGCACCGATTTTCTGATACAAATCGCTGACACCACCTATGGCTTTAACTAATATTGATATTGTAGTTTTCTTCGACATATTCTGCTACCAATAAATAGTCTTACCTAACAACGGACTGCACATCCACAACGCAAACACATTGGCTGCTAAGCTGCGGGTGCTCGGCTGCGAGAGGCCCAACTCCTCAGTCGCCAGCAGTGCGTTGAGGAACCGGGCCGCAGTCACGTGTGACGGCACCTCTTCGGAGCTCATCTCCATCATTACGGCTGTGCGGGACATCAGGTAGATGCAGGTGACGGGGTTTGAAGAGACCGTCGATGAAGAGGCTGTACTGCCCGATGAGCCTGGGTTTGGATTGCCAATTGCTATTACTTTGGACTGAATAGCTTTGGGACCGTAAAAAGGACTGTCTACTGATTTTTCTTAATATAAAACGTAAATGTTTCGCCAGTACAGTAAAGATACGGAAAGAGAAATCTAGTAGACGATTAAATAAAATAATGTGATGGACGGATTCGTAAAAGTACCTGGTAAAGGTGGTGATATAGCGCTTGAGGAACTGCCCCCACTGGTGATGGGTTCAGTGGTACTGAACGAACCTGCTGCAATACTGCTAGAACCCGTCTGGTTCGAACAGCTGCTGAGGTTCGAACCTGCAAAGCGTACTGCGTTTGAAAACAGCACAAGCGATTACGTAGCTTCTATAATATGTTTTAAATGAATCTCAATTTTTCCTTCTTCTATTCTATTAGCTTTTGCTCACGGGTTCTTCCGTGTGGATGAGCTTGTTTATTTAATGGGAGCGTAGACTCGAACCTACCGATATTTCGTTATTTTTACCAATAGCTAAAAAGGTACCTAAATAATTTCCCGATTTTTGAGTTTTTTTTCTTCTATTGTGTACCGATTTTTCATTTGTGAATTGGCTGTTGGAATATTACAGGTAAGGGGAAATTTCAGGAGCTTTAACTTGTTCTTACCCATAACACTTTTTTCCAATGAGTCCGAACTGTTGCTTTCCTTAGAATCTGGCTGCAAAGGTTTGTGTGGGTCATGTTTGTCCCAGTCACTGTGCCGACCCAGAGGACTGTATGACAAGTGCGGCAGTCTTTGGGACACGGAATATAAGTGAGCATTCACCTCTGCTTGTAGCTTCTGGCTTTGAACGCTGTAGTATTCTTCGCGAGATCTGAATTCACTACAGGAAAAAAAAAATATAAATGCTGTTTGCCGGACTGGTCTATTGTGATTACTAAATATTTTTGGATCCATTAAAAATTCAGTTTTTTTCATAATATCTATAAAAATATACGTTTTGTACTTACTTATATTGATATTCAGCTTGCATAGGATATCCACGCCTCGAATAATCCACAGGGATTATTGTAATATAATTTCCACTATTTTGCACGTTCGGATTTTCTCCGTACGCCCCCATATCTGATTGATGTTCCATTTAGCTAAATAACAACAAGCACTTATTTATTTACTGAAAAACCATTTTCCTAAACAATGACTTCCGACAGGATATCGATCGCTTGTCCTTCGCGCCCATAATCTGTGTTGCCATGATAAATATAACACTGAAACATTAACATGTTACAAAAATTAAAGTTTTAGTTTGAAATCTTCTATTAAGTTCCAGAATCAGATAAACGCATTTTAAAATTCTTCTTTAGGAATAAGATTTTATGGTCATTAAAAAAATGACAACGTTTACATGTCGTCTATAATAATTTGTAGTGTTTTTGATCCAACTGTAAAAATATCATGTAAAACATAACAAAACATAACATTTTCATTTCCATTCATTCAATTTTCTGTCAGTGATGTCAAAAACTCAAAATCAATACTTCGATTGGCTGACAGTGACAGTTATTACAGCTGTACACGTACGTGTTTATTTTGATACGAAAATCAATTAGTTTCTCCATTTTCAAAGATTCATTGCTTTTATTTAGTTAAACCTCAAAATTTTTCGTCTATATGGATATACGCAATACATAATTACTTAAGTAAACGTTACTTAGAAGCCAAACTAGACAACACAAGTGTTTAACTCATACTGATCATAACTTCGTGCTCTATCTGAGGTAAATACATGAAAGTTGTACGTATTTTAAATGTCATATCATCACATTCACACTCAACCAATTGTCTCTCTGTTATCAACAGATAGAAATCAAGTGCTCGTTATCTCAGACGTATGGAGGCAAAACTTAAACAATACCGGGCAGTGCGACGCCGCAAAGAGCTCATAGACAACATTACCGAGAAATACGAGAAGTCTAAGGAGAAATTAGTTAACTTATTAGTTCCCAAAATAATACAAGACATGGGCAGAGTGCGGGATGATGATGAAGAAGTTTTGTTGGTAAGTTAATTAAACTTGTTCACCTTGTAACTTAGTTCAATAGAATTTAGGTTTTAAGTAACAGGTTAAAAAACCTTGAATACATAAACAATCTTGATGCAGTGATCAAATGATTCATGCAAATAATTAATTTGTTATACTATTTTGCATTATAAAATTGTGAAACATTAATTTGTCTTTCTAAAGATATAAATTCGAAATAATTCAACCACCAGTTGTTAAAGATTGTGCAATAAAATATAAATAGCTTGTCTTAAAAGATGTAACTTCTCAAAATCAGAAAGTACCACTAAAATTAAATCCTTGTAAAAAAGCAATTTGAACATACAACAGCAAGTTTTGATCTTTTTATTATTTTGGAGTCTCATTAGCTTGTTAAAACACAACATTGAAATTATTTCACCTATTCATGATTAGCCTAGCCTTTTCCACAACTTGCATTCAGCACCCCTACCTACATCTGTAGTCAGACGAGAGACCAACTTGACTTTACTGAATGTAGCTACTTGCTAAGAATGGCTAATAAAATTTTATTTTCACCTATTACAGATGGAAAATGAAGAACCACCACCAGTACAAAAATTTAAAAATCCAATCCAACCTATTGACGAATTTCAAATGGATGTTTTAGATCCTGCTTCAGAAGTGGGCCAAGTTGAAAATTTTGACGACCAGGATGTACCACCGTGTAGCTATTGCCTACTCCGGTGGGCATTGTATATCGGAGTATGGGCTATATTCTGGATAATTTTCCTGTATCTGCAATTTGGTGCGGTATATTTCGTAATGTCACTCCTGATAGGCATTTACCTGAACACCCGCACTGGACCAAGGAGACCAGGAGAAGTTTCAGCATATAGTGTATTTAACAGAAATTGTGCTAGCATCGACGGAACACTAAAAGCAGAGCAATTTGAAAGGGAAATACGATATGGTATGGGTACCGTTAAAAGTTTGTAAATAACCTTGTACTGTAGCTAATCTGAGTAAAATAAAAAAATGAGTAGAGCATCTTTGCCTCAGAAATCATTTTGATGTCTATGCTACTTTATGGATCTCAATGTCAATAGAATTTTTTGTCATAGCTCTCAGTGTTTCTATGCAGTAATCAAACATATAATATGTCGGTGTTGTCTGGTAGGTCCCTCTTATGAAAAATCCACCAACTTATTTTCATTTCAGTGTTGCCCCATCTATCAGGGCAGCTAACTTGGATGCACATTCATATTGAATTAATGGTTAAAGTTATGGTTGAATGTATGAATGAGATGGCATATATAATAGCCTTAAAGTGTGTAAGCTCAAAGTTGCAGTATTGCATGTCTGTATTCCAGAGATGACGGGACAAAATTAAAGGTGTGATTCCGATCTCGATAACACGCAGCAATGCTGCTGAAATCGGTATCATAACTTTAGGTACATGGTTGAGAGTCTGGAAGACCAGCCAAGAACTGTATGGATAGAGCTTAAGTCATAACTGACAGAAAAAAGCGTGTATAAGTGCCCAGTATCACTGGGCTAAGGCTTTTCAACTAGAGATGCGCTATGCTACGTTGCTGCGGATGCGTTTGATATCCACCAATCATATTCATTGGTTTACATAGCACAGCACTACTAAGATGTGTTTTTTATATGGAAGGATGCGTGCTATGGCTGCGTGCTATGGATGCGTGCTATGGAGGCGTCTTTCCTACTATCGATACATCGCATAGCTCGAGTGGCGCTTCATCGTAGCGCAGCTACGTTGTGGCGTATCTTCATAGCACATCTTATTCGCACAGCTATATAGCGTAGCATCAGTGGAAGCGCTCACACAGTTTCGTAGCTCAAATTTTACATCCTCACAGCACAGCTACATAGCACATCTCTAGTGGAAAGGCACCCCAATCCTAAAGTAATGCCTAAATATTAGAGTACATACTGTTGGATTTTCAACTTTTCTAAGTGTTACTTAGTATTAGTGAAAACAGATTAGATATTTTGGGCGAACAATGTGTCTAAGCAGAGTTTATTGATGTTATGCATATTTATATGTGGTTTACTATATTTATTCAGTGTTTATGTATTAAGTAAATATTCCTAGTTCTTGATGTAATACGTATACATAAAAGACGATATTTTAATAAAATTGATTTTAAGATTGTCAGTATTTTATTTTTATTGCGCCAGGAATTGTTTTGGTTCCCATTTCTACTCTAAACTATACTTTCATCTAACTCTGAGACTGCATGAAGTATCTGAGCAATGTCGAGGATGCTTATCTTTTCGATGTAACCTATCTTAACTAATCTTGTGTTTGGGGTTCCATCGACATACGATGTTCGTCAGTTTAAGAATAAATAAATAAATATTCCACAACTATCACACAAAGCCATCTAGTCCCAAGCTAAGCAGAGCTTGTGTTATGGTTACTAGACAACTGATAAACATACTTATATATTTCTAAATACATACATGTTATAGATAAATTACACCCAGACACAGATTAAATGATCGTGCTCATCACACATACATTTGTCCTGGGTGGGAATCGAACCCACGACCTCTCCGGCATAGCAGTCAGGGTCACTAACCACTAGACCAACAGGCCTGTCAAGAATGACAGTGCCCTCGCGCCACGAGACCCACTCGCCTTCCATAACGCGTATCTTTTTTTTCATCTGAATATCCTCATAGACTTCTTCCACCCGGGCAAGGTGGAGAGGCACGTCAGACTCGTCTGACTTAAAACACACAATGACCAATAATAATATGCTGCGACTGCGAGCTCCCTGGCAGGCCTCACCACGAATAAAACTTTGCCGGGTCGCTCGGGTTCCACCTGAAATATACGGTAAGCCTTCAGTATGGATTGCTCTGTCACTGGAGAGCGGCTTATATAACAGCTCACCAAGTTTTAAAACTAGAAAGCCATGAAACTACCACGGCCGCGGGACTGTATTCGGCTGCCCTTCCACCAGAGAGGTGCTATGTGAAAGTTGAGCTACGAAACTATGCATTGTGACCGTTTCCACTGATGCTAAGCTATGAAGCGGTGCGAGAATGACTTGCCATCGCTATGAAGATCGCCGCCGCAAAGTAGCTGTGCGAGGAAGATGCGCAGCTCGAGCTATGCGATGTCTCGATAGTAGGGAAGACGACCCATAGCAGGCATCCACATCACACATCCATAGCACGCATCCTTCCATATAAAAAAATATAGCTTAGTTGAATCCGTTTCGACCAGTGCTATGCTATGTGCACCAATGAATATGATAGGCGGATATCAAACGCATCCATAGCAACGCAGCGTAGCATAGCACATCTTTGGCAGAAAAGCAGCCTTAAATGGGCACACAACAGGTTGGTTTAACTTTCATTAGATACAGATAAATATAAAGAAAACTACTTCATTACAAATAACACTTTCATTTTAATAATCACATTTATAAATTGACAACAAATAATATACCTATTAAAAATTTCACAAATATAAATGCAACGCAATATAAATATTATTGTGTAGATATACGAATACAATATAATAGCGAACAATATTTGCATTGATACGAATATAACATCGGTAACCATAATAAAAAGTTTTTTGTGGGTAACTTTGAATTTTTTGTAACACCTCTTCGCTTGATTGCAGTGAAAAAAAAGCATTAAATTGGGTTTAGCAATCTATTCACACAAAACTTGGTTTGAGCGAAAGCAGATAACATAATTATTTTGTGAAAATTGGAAACACACAAATTGATTAATATTTTTTACTACAAGGGAAAACAACTTTTTTCTTATATATTGATCTTCTTTTCATTAAACACTTAGTATGTTTAGGCACGTATAATGGGCTCGCATTGCGACGACACCTATCTGCAATTACATTTTATTAAAAAAAACATGATCAAGAACTTACGTGTAAAACAGACAATTACGCACATAAGAAAACATTTAATTCCAATAGGTACCTATTCTTACTTGGTAATCAATTTAATTTACTATCTACTTTAACATTTTTTTGAAGGGTAACACTCATCTAAAATATTTTTTGTTAATAAACTTAGATGGTAACATCAGAATACATTGGAAGGAATGTTCTAGTAAGCGATAAAACATACTTTAAAGCTTTGTTGCATATTTTTAACTAACACCACACAAAAGTACACACAATATAAAATTGACTATGAAATTGATAAAATTTTCTAACACACTTTACGCTGTGTCAACATTTAAGTTTCTGTTTGCTTGTGAAATCATATCTAACAACTATAATTTCCAGAAAAAACAATATAAATATTGCACTACGTATTTATTTATTTAGCTGCACAGAGAAAAGAGGCGGACTTAAGGCCATAGACACAAGTATCAAGAAAAATACAGAGATCTTTCTTACAGGCATTTAAAAAAAACCTTGAAAAAAAAAATGTTTGAAAAAATAAATAGGTTCCCTACAGATTCGATTTAAACTTAAAAAAAGTTCCATATACTTTACATTTCAGCTTATGCATATAAATTACATACCTACCTATTTAATATCCAACAAAAGTTTGAGTCCATAAGTTTTAAAAAATCTACTAAATATAATGGCACAACACTTCTAATTTTTTTATAGATTTTCAAGTGGACAATATAAGGCACCATTTCAGTATTTACATTTTGCTATGTGGACAATATTATTAGTTAAAGGTTATCTATGTAACTATAAAACATATAAAAGTAGGTATGAAATTACATAGTAATGACTCTTGTACAGACGACAGTACATCAACCTTCTTCTACCTTTGTTATAAAGTTGAAAATCTATTAAATAAAATTACAGATTGGAGTAGGTCATGTGCTGGAGTTTATACAGACACCAGCACATCAACCTACCTCGATCTCTCAAAGTTTTTTCATAGATTTTCAACCTTATCACAATACGATTGGTAAAATTTGTCAGATTCGGGTAGGTTGACCTGCAGGCGTCTGTACATCTACAATTGGTACTAATAAAGTATGAGTAAAAAATATACATGATTTACAATTAGTTGCAGAAAAAGAACTAAAAATATGCAGTACTTTTTATGTGATACATCCGTTTGTTTTTGTCTATATATAAACTGAAAAATTAGGCCTGATATAACCAAGCACCAAATTATGTATAAACTATAAATAAAAGTAGCCACGTGAAACAAAAATATGGCTGTATTTGAGAAATTGTGCTATGATACATACTCGTAGAAACACCATAATGGTGTTGTATAAGGAACTTCTTACTTTTCTTTAAAAAACAATTTTATAATGTTACTACGGTTTTCAGATATCAATTTATTTTAATGAAACTACAGAAATATAAAAATACTAAATTAAATAAAATCAAACTATTATAGAGCATCGAAAAATTCATTCTCAACGCTGTCAGCTGGTAATGTGCCCAAGAGACTGGCGGCGTTGCCTCTTTGTATGGCAATACTTAGCCTCTGACCAAGGTAAAAGCCAGCTCTTGGGTCACTTTATAGAGGCTGTGAGCACTCGGACCCCATGGCCCTATAGTTTCAACTCCAAGCGGCTCAAAAATATAGTTACCATACCATTAGTGGTATGGTAACTATATTTTTATTATTTTTAGGTTGAAAATGTTATTTATTTTTCTTTAGATCATTCGAAAGTGGCGCTGCCATAAACAGCGTCAATTTTCGGAAACTTTTATCTTCATAAGATTCATCATTTTATAAAGGTGGTTAACAAGTGCAAGACAGACTTATAAGAACAATAATGAACATACTAAGGAATGTTTTAAGTGATAAATGCAACTAACAGGAAAGAACTAGTGATAGAGCATTCAAAACTTTGTTATTGGGCCGATAAAGAGTATTTTATATAATTTGTTTTACAAAGTTATTGTCGAAGTAGAATAAATTGGGATCCATAGCATTGGATTACAGCTACTTCTAAGAATATAAATTGTCAATATTTGTGGCAATTTGAAAGATTTTCAACGCTGTAACGCCTGGGTGACAAATTGACAAAAAAAAAAATATACCCGACGATACAAATTCATCATTTAATTTCTATCTAATAATTATTTCTATTAATGAGTATATTTTAAGGTCACGACTTTAACTTTTTTCTCAATAGTGTAAAGATTGAAACTGTCATCACCATAATACTTAATTTATTTTGGGGCAGAAGGTTTTAATCTAGCGCTCATGTTTTTACACGATGATTAACGGCCTGACTGCACTATAAATCAACAAATTAAAAAGCTACATGAATTAAAAATGTTATTCTATTAGTGTACTGAATTTGTTCAGCTTTTAATTTGCTGAGTGAGTTATATTAACATTTTTACGAGTATTATAAACCGTACTTTTTATTCTATTTCAGGTCATTTAAGCCTTAAACTGTGTTAAGAGGACGCCCATTCGGTTTCATACAAAAGTTATCCGTCGCGGATAACCGCGCGAGCATCCGTCGCGGAGGCACGCGCGGCCTTCCGTTGCGGTAACACACGCGCGATTGAGTAACAGGCCCGAATTTGTTCAGTCAATTTTGTTGGAGGTTTGTAGTTCCACTACCGACACCGTGGGTCTCTTAACAGAATTTGAACCTTAAATAAATGTACGGTAAGTATAAAATATCAAACTGAATGGTACTTAAAGTAGATTTGGTATTTATCACATTGACTTCCGGATGGGGCTAATGTGCATTGGACCATCAGCGTAACCTTATCAAATGTTGGTTGATCAACACCTACAAACAATATATCCAATTACATTGAGGGAAATAATTTGACCAATATTGGCCGACCAACAATATTGCAAGTCTTCAGTCAAACCTTAGAAATTAATATGCTTCAATTCCTTTGTAATATACAGGCAAAAGTCTATATAGCGAACTTGGATCACTTCATCTGAAAATGAACCTTATTCATATGCCTTAAGTTTCTTATTCGTACGCTTGAATATCGTCACTTGTAAGAAAATGTACAGTATACTGATACTTGCAAGGTTTATTTTCGGATGAAGTAAAGTTCGCTCTTTATAACTGTACCACCGTTGTCTTAATTTACCTAATTCACTATAAAAATACGTCATAGAAAAGTTCAGCATTGACATGACACCTGTATATAAAACAAACCTGTACTTTACTCATCATGACTAGTAGAAAAAATACTAGGTTTAAATAATTTGTACTTATAACTAAACCAAATAAACATATTTATCTACTATCATGCTATTAATCCTCTATAAAAGAACCTATAACAATTAGCTTATTGCCAACATTAAAACACTCAATGCTATAATGATCATTATATCATCCAAACGCGTGTTATAATGAATTTCAAAAAAAGAACATTCTCATGCAATGACATTTTCACCACCAGATCGCTAAAATTTTGAAAAAAGAACAACTCGTCTTATCGTGTTATATCCCGCCATTTTTTCACTCGAATATGGTATGCGAATATGGTATGTTATGAGAATCTTTTATAGAGGATTCACAGCATGATTGTAGATAAAGTCTTGTATGCAACCGTTATAATTAGGTATTAAAACACTCATGTGATACTATTATCACACTCGGCTACGCCTCGTGTGATAAACCCACATTCGTGTTTTAATACCCCTGATTATACAACGGTTGCATAAATAACTATTATCTACTATCATGCTATTAATCCTCTATAAAAGAACCTATAACAATTAGCTTATCGCCAACATTAAAACACTCAATGATATAATGATCATTATATCATCCAAACGCGTGATATAATGAATTTCAAAAAAAGAACATTCTCATGCAATGACATTTTCACCACCAGATCGCTAAAATTTTGAAAAAAGAACAACTCGTCTTATCGTGTTATATCCCGCCATTTTTTCACTCGAATATGGTATGCGAATATGGTATGTTATGAGAATCTTTTATAGAGGATTCACAGCATGATTGTAGATAAAGTCTTGTATGCAACCGTTATAATTAGGTATTAAAACACTCATGTGATACTATTATCACACTCGGCTACGCCTCGTGTGATAAACCCACATTCGTGTTTTAATACCCCTGATTATACAACAGTTGCATAAATAACTATTGCACCTCTATATTTGTTCGTCATTATCACTGTGATGGCATAAAAATCGAAGAACCATTTTGTTACAACATAATAATAATTATAAAAGGGAGTTAAAGCAATTACGTGACCCGCGTTTGCATAAATGGTTGAATTTATTTAGTTAATTTTATAATTGCTATAACTCACTGTAATTGTGACAAAAGTTGGCCGTACAATGGCCTAGCATTTGATACCTGTTTTGTAATTTATGCTGGTCGTCTATTGACCAATTTTATGCGTACATATAACATTTAAATGTTGTTCAAAAATATGACATTTTGGTCATCAAAACTTCAAAAACGTGAGTTAATCGGCTGCTATAGGTGGTGGAGGTCTTCGGAATATCCTAAAGATTGGGATTTTGCGAAAACCACCACCTGGACAAAAGGGGTTCGCATCACCCCCTCTCTTATCATCAGGCAACAGAAAAACAACACTAACAGCTATAATCATATGCCAAAAAGAGTGCACTATCCTATAATTCTTTTCTGTTTGCAGAAAAGCGTAACAAATTAATCCAATACTTACTAACACTATGCCTAAAGGCATGTGTAACTTATAATACGACGCAGGATACTTCAACTTACGATGTCTTCTATAGTCGAGATACCATGAAATAAATACTACTGCAACACCAAACACGACTGGCATTAAAAATGCATAAAAAGAGTGCATATTCCACGTAGTTAATAATGCTACTACAATTGCACCAATAAGTTGTAAAGAGGACCTCAATTTCTCGTGAATAATGCTCATAGCGAGTAACGTCACCCAGAAAGACATGAGTCCACAGTAGAAATCGCCAAACTGAAGGATATTCCCCCTCATTATGCAGTAGGCGACTTGCGCAGGAGCATCGCAGGCGTGGTAGAAAGTTGAGAAGATCATTGTGAAGGCATACATCATGGCCTCCGTGTAGTACAGACGTATGGCCGCGACGTAGATGGAGAAGAAGAAGAGGAGATTGCTCAGAGTTAGTAGGAGAACGGAGATCAGCATGTACAGTGTGCTGTCCATCCTTGAGCCATCGGAACAGTCCCAACCTGGAAATGAGAAGGAAATTGTTAGTAGTAAAATTTAGGTCGATGGGACAGGGTGGCCACTTTCTGGAAAACTGGGAAAAGTCAGGGAATTTTGCTAGCCATGGAAAAGTCAGGGAATTGTCAGGGAAATTTAAAGGTGGTCAGGGAAGCTCAAGCGAGCTTACTCCAGCGCACCTTAAGAACTATAAATACTTAACTAATTATCAATACGTAACGTAGCTAACTGAATACGGTCGAAGACTACTAATTTTTTGGTCGGGGCTCGAGACTTAACTGTCGTTTTTTTTTTCGTTGTCTATTTCGTGGTTTGAAGTAAAATTATGGTAAAAAAATTAAGATTATGGTCAGGGAAAAACTTGAAAAAGCGCCTGGAAAACCGGGAAAAGTCAGGGATAATGATTTTGGTAAATAGTGGTCACCCTGTGGGATGATAGCTAGGGTGTTGGGATGGTATATAGTAGGTCATAGGTAGGTTCTATTAAAGGTGGTATATGTTGGTAGGTCCAGCACAGAACGCGCCGCACGCGCACATTGTATGACATTATGACGTCATTAGCATTATTCGGATATTGTCAACATTTCCCAATTTCATATGATTGCGAACGAATTCTAAAATGCGTCGCTACAGAGCGTGCAGTGTTGCCAGCGTGCGATCTGCTTTAAATTTCATATTAGACTTGATTAGAAATTCCTTTAGACATTTTGGAAAAGAGAAGCAGCTTTTGAACGAAACCAATCCAATCTGGTCCCGTATGCTATTAATACCTACTGTTCTAGGCTAGACCACTTGAAGGTCAAAGTAATGCCACTGACGTAAGACGTACGTCAGTAGTAATGCCACAGGTTACCCGATAAATCACTCCACACAAAAATGTCAATACCTTCTGCTATAATAGCCTACATCTTCGAGACACTGCGAACGAAAATGTACCTAACCTGACAAGGACGTAAGGTGAGTTTTGCTTTGTAGCTGTACGCCGCCGCCTCTGCTGCCTGTTTATTGCCAGGGCTGTCTCTTTCGATAAAGATGTGAGGGAATATGTTTTACTGTACAAACTGTATTTGCAAGACAAATATACCTTTCAATTCTTGTTTCAGTCGCTGTAGAAGTCAATGTAGAAATATTAACGCACCTATCAATCAAATGCAAAACACGAAAGTTTAAACAAATTACGTATTTAAAAAACGGACGCAAATAAAACAAATTGGATACATTTCTGTATAAGCAGGTAATCAGAAATAAAATCTCTTCTCTTGCTACATCATCAACTGAACCAGCCATATAATAAGAATTCGGAATTAAGTATGTTAGGTCTACCTGCGGCTGCCAACCCACTGAGAAAAGGGTCTTGTGAGTCCCGGCGGCAGCTAGGCAATTAGCAAGCATAAGTACATGGAGTGATTTATTTGTAATCTATGGTAATACTTTGACCTTCGAAGTACATGAAGAACTATTTAAGGATTTTTATAAAATCAGCTTTTGCTTAAACTTACTTCCGTAGCCAGAATTACAGGAACAAAACGACATCACCAGCGCTCCGAACGTATTCAGCAAACAGTTCCCGTGGTTACTGCACCTTCCGGATACGCAAGACATCGACGATACAGTCAGCACGACTGTCGCGTTGCAGTCTGTCGTCCCGACCCGCGTCCCGTTCCAACCAACAACAGACTTGTCACCCTCCTCACCAGTGTCCACGTAGTACTTGGTCCCGTTGTCAGAAGTGGGACAGGGACACACACTTTGATCACAAAATAACCGAAACGTCAAATACCACGTCCCACTCTCCGGAAAAGGGATATACGTCTTATCATATATGGATTCTGAGTCGGTACTGTTCAGCACGAACAGAGCCGGCTTCACCTTATCATTATATCGACAGTGACCACTCTCCAATGGTATGCTCGGGTGACCAATGTCACTGCATATGACGGTCTTGAAAAACTGGTTGTCCTCAGTAAATGCTAACAAAGCACCCTTTTCGAACTCCCTCCTATATCCCATATAGTATTTCAAACTCATAAGAAGGCTCGCTGCTATTGATAAGCTGCCTCCAATATCCAAAAACTGATTGATTTTAAACCTCAGGGACTTAATTTCGGAGGACGTTATATTGATTAGACTCGTAGCGTCTTGGATGTCGGTCGTGGGCAGACCGTAATCGAAAGTGAAAAATCGACCTTTATCATCGCGCATAAGGTCGATAACTGTATGATTGACTAGTTCGTCGAGATCTGTTCTCAGGAAGTAGGATTCGCAATCGGCGATTCTGGAGGCGTTGCCTTCGACGGGGCCTATTTGTATGTAGTGCCAGGCGTTAGGGTGAGGGATGAAGGTGATAGTTTGAAGGTTGTTAGCTCGGGGGTCAAATGCGCAGTATATGAGGTTATCCTCATCAGTTGGTATAGAAAGAGCTTGCACCATAAAAAACAATTCATTATCTGCCGTAGAAGTGTTGGATATCTTAAGATGCAGTGAGATTGGGTCGACTCTATCCACAGACATGCATTTGAAAAGCGCGGGCAGGTCTGAATAGCTTAGGTCTGTGATGCCGAGGTAGCAGTCGATCAGCTCAATGTTTTCGTCTCGTTTCACTTGTAAATCTGTGTAGAGAATCGTGTGGCAGTCGGCAGATAGACCTGGAAATAAGGAAATAATAGTTTTAATTCATTTTATGCTATTATAAATTTCAGTTGGGGTCGCGGGACTGTACGAATTGCCGTGACCCCGGAAAGTAAAGGGCTATTGAAGGACACCGAGTATTTTAGCCAGTACGAGTTTGACAGTCCCTCCCGTCCTGCCCTGGGTGGGAGGACTCATTTGATGATTTTTACCACGTAAAAAAAAAAATCACTGGAATCAGTGGGGTGGGGTTTCGGCGATTAAAGTAAATGATTTCTACGAGTATTAAGATCATGTTTGGTGTGTTGTCAAAGAAGAAAGGATTGGCCAAAAAAACTTTGTCCGCCTTATTACAAAAAGGGGTTTAACTAAAAACCCAGGTTTAATCTTGTAAAAGTACGGTTTAAACAAAGATTATTACAAATCGTGGTTTTGCGATAAACCATGGTCTAACAGTAGTAGCTGTCAAAGGTGTGTCAAAGTTTCTCATAGCAAATTTTTCATTGTGTTGTAGTTTTTGTGTTATTTTCACCCAAAATGGATTGAAACAAGGTCGATTTAATTGTTATTACTCATTGTGGATTTAATTGTTATTACTCATTGTGGATTTAATTGTATAGACAATCGTTCAAATGGCGGTACTAAAGTCGACGTTTTATCTTAGTTTTGTAATACGGACAAATTTAAACCATGGCTCTGCAAATAAGCCTGGACTGGATAGACCAGGTTTAAACCAAGGTTTATTTAGTTTTTGTAATAAGGCCGTGTATCTCTATAGTCCTTCTTTCACGCATCAATAAAGACGCGTTTACTTTGCAATCGAATCATATCATACCAGTAATCAATAGTTTACACGATTATTGTCCTTGAAATGAAATATATACGGTAACGTTACTTTATGTAGGTACCTACATTTCGGAAAAAATATTTATAAAATCCAGCACGTCAGGTTTTTCAAATATTAGTTAAGAAGATTTTTACAAAAAAATTACAACTTAATAATCAATAGACAGTTAAAAATAGGTGATATATGCTGCTTTTTATACATATTTATGTTTATATCTCTCACAACAGATAAATAATAGTCACCTAGCATATTTTGGTCCCAAAAACCTTGATATTTTGGCAGAAATGATTTTAAATCTTGGTGAAATCGCTCACTATGTTCATAATTTACACTACCAAGTTTTTTTGGAAAATATCGAAATGGGAAAACAAAAAATGATTTTTTTGTAGTATATTAACACCCATACGCTCATAATTTTGCAATCTCTTTGTAATTGCCTAAAAACTCGTTAACGACTTTTATGAAAGAGTTCCCGTCTGCCGCTTTTCTGCCTCTCGGTTAAAAGGGTCTCAAACATTGCATTGTTCAGTATTCTACTGATTTAAGGACCCACAAATGATTCTTAATTAAACCGCAAAAAGATTCCGAAATACAGAGCAGAGTTATTGAAATGCGGGCTTGCAATTATCCAAAGCTTTGGTAAAATTCTTCACCAAGCTCAACTTAATTATTTATTTTGAGTCAACTAAATATGTATTTTTAACGTTCATCTTACCTGGAACGGATTCATTTTGATTTGACACCGAAACTTCAAAATGAAGTAAATAGGCTTCTTGCAATGGGCTTGTTTCAAGGAAAACACGGTTTAACTGAACAATTTCCGCACAAATCTGACAAAACCGATTTGGATGTCGTTTGTACACACTCTAGATGATTTTTTTAAGAAAAAGACTGAATCTCACAGTTATTTACGAAATAGAACGATAAAGATATATAAACAATTGTGGGTTAACACAAAACAAAGACCTCTATATCAAAGACCTTTATATCTCTCTCTTGTGACGTGTTATAAAAATAAAATAAAAAATCTTGTAATTACCGTCCAAAGCTTACATAAATAAAAAAGTTTCATGTCAAGGACATTTTTTTTTTGTAATATAGTGTAATTATTATAAGCAGAATACTCATATACTGTACAAGTTTATTTTTGGTCAATAAGGTCGTATTTGCCTTGCAGTAGCAGAAAACTACTAATTACTAGCCAAAGAGTCGTGTAATACGAGTAAACCTAGTCAACGTGTATTCTATCATTCAATAACCTATTAGGTGAATTAAATTCAGCTTAAGCGTCGCATTTAGAAAATAGGTGATCAAAACATGCTTATAGTGGCCTTGACATTTGTATGAGTAACACATTTTTTTATTAATGTTACGTAGCTCGATTCTTGTAAATTAAAACAAGGAAAGACCAACAGTTTAACGTCCTAATATAGCTAGGTGACAATTTTATGAATCAGTTTATTAAATTTTAAAGCAACACTTAACTTTATAAAAATATTAAGTTTGTGACTTTGTTTGTAGGAAGTAATCTCAGGAATAATCGAACCGATTTTCGAATTTTATCAGCAGTCGACATCTACATTATTACGACGATGTCACTGGTAGTGACTAGTCCTGCACCGTATGCTCCACTATGTCCTCCAGGCGATCCTCGCAGTGGTTACACCCAGGCGTTTCTTCCCTCCTTATCCGACACAGGTACCTCCCGAAACTTCCGTGTCCGATGAGGACCTGCGTCATACGGTAGGTCAGGACGCCGTGACGCCTATCCAGCCACTCCTCAAACAGGGGCCTTCCCGCCGCGATTGCGGCGTGCCCGTTCTGTTGAAGTCTGGCACTGATCAATTACTACTTATTGCCGTCGGTGCCCAGGAGTTACTTGCGATTTTGCACCATCATAGGCCTCATCTTTGCTTCTGCGCTAAATTGAGGCCAAGAGCAAGCACATATAAATAAAAAAAAAAAAACAATATATTACACCGCTTTTTATTAACTCATCTAACATAGATTCAAAAGAGAATGCTTCATGGCAGCCACGCCACCAACAATAGGTAACATAAATCTAAATAACATTATAGCAGAGCTTTTGTGTGTACCATCACGACTGCATACAATTGTCGCAGGATGTCAGTAGTCGAACAATCAACTATAACGAGGTCATGTACTGTTCAAATCAAACACAACCTTATCACACACAAAATAAGGAACACCAATTTTTGACAGATACGTTAATGGTAGCAACTGAATAGCAACCTTATAGTTTTGATGTTACAGATCACTGTCATTTTGATCAGAAGTAAAGTACGGTTTTGAGCGGTCGCGTTTGGGACATTATCGAATTTCGACCCGCATTATCTACATAGACATTTAATAGGGTTGTCAATTTCGTATAGGTATGCATTTTCGGATAAAATACTAAAGTCATCTGCGGCATCTCTAAGCCTCACTTAAACGATACAAGAAATTATATCATGTCAATTAAGCTTAAAACTATCAACCGTAACGACACCGACCGAGCAGCCCCTGGCCCCGAACAAGCCTGGTTTTAAGACGTCATAATACGGCTATTATGACGTCTTAAAACCAGGCTTGTTCCAGTGACTGAATGAGGTGGCGCTAGACGACTTGTATAGCTCTGTCTCTTTCACTCACTGGAACAAGCCTGGTATTATGACGTCCAGCCTGGTTTTAAGACATCATAATACGGCCCCAGGACCTCTTAACGCGTGAGTAGTTACGCTCAGGGAACGAGATGGCGCTAGACGACTTGTATGGCTCTGTCTCTTTCCCACAGCCTAACTAATCACGCTTTAAGGTGTCTTGGTAGGCCACCTGGTTCAGTTGAAAACCAGCGTCGAGCTCTAATTGCTCGATATTTTGCTGAACTAGACCTATTTGGCGTAGCTGTGGGACACGCAGTGTTATTTTTTGTGCTTAGATTTTACTTTGTAATTTTTTTTTTTGTTTTCTCATGTTGTGTGCTCTAGAGACTAGTCAAATAAACGTTCTTTCTTTATTTCTTTCTTTCTTATCCGAAAATTTGAATGGATATCTATCCATGCAAACTTTCGCATTTATAATATTAGTTTAGGCAACCCTAGCCTATAATGTGATTTGATTGGAACATCTACTTAGTACTTACTCCAGTTTTTTAATTGAATTGATAAGATGTGTTGTTTTGACCTGTAGTTTTTTAATCAAAGAAGTTTTATCTAAATTTTAATCTAATAATTTTAAGAGAAAAACATTGAAAAGGATAAAAATAAAAACGACCGATAAAAAAATTATCTTACCTATAAAAAGCTAGTTTATATTTATACCTGTAAAACCGGGGCGGAGGAGCTCGTGGCTAAATGATTACAGCAGCACAGGCCGATCATCCGGGGTAAGCCGCGCTTGCCGAGATTGGTCTGTGGATGGGTGACCATCTATCATAGCGAGATTCCTCCGTGCCTCGGAAAGCACGTAAAGCCGTTGGTCCCGGCTGTCATACGTACATCTTTGACAGTAGTGACTGTTAGTCAGAAGTTTTAAAGTCTGACAACCGGTCTTACCACAAGGTATCGTATTACCCAGTAACTGGGGTTGTGGAGGTCCGATAGGCAGTCGCTCCATGTAAAATACTGATATCCAGCTGCATCCGGTTTGACTGGAAGCTGACCCCAATATAGTTGGGAAAAGGCTAGGCAGATGATGAAAACCGGGGCGGATGGCTAGTACGGACACAGTATAAATATTTTGGTATGGTTAAAATAAATAATATTATTAGGTAGGTATTAAAGTTTATTGTTAGATTTTGGCGAACTTCCGAGTGGCAATCGAATTTGAATTCGGCTGAAATGCATACTAGCATGTTAAAATTACAAAGTATCATTTATTATTCAAAATTGGAAGGTGAAGAATATCTAAATTTCTCAATCGAAACTATTGAATTTGGCCCTCCTGCTCTGCCCTGGGTAGGAGGACTCATTTGATGATTTTACCACGATAAAAAAAAGTTGATAATTCATCAAATACATTTGAGACCTTTGGGTAGCTTGATGTCCTGGCTTCTGTACTCGAATTAAAAAAAAAAACAGAAGTAATAAAAATAAGACAAATTAATAGGTATACCTACACTGTTAAGATTGGCACTTCACTTGCTGCAGTCTTTGCTAATTGAACAACAATTACCAATTGTATTCTTCCTACACAGCACTATAAAACCCTATGGTGGGAACATGTGTCAAGGTATCTCGACGAATATTGTTTTGAAAACGGCCATTATTTATGGTTTCTTGAGTTATTTTGCACCACAACTTATGTACTAACCTAACTTACAACCTACACAGCGTCCTCCCTTCACCTTCACCGTGCCACGATCTCCGGCCACCGTAGGCGCGGGCATGCGGGCGGCGAGTAATGGGCGACTCGCTGTCCGACTATGGACCATGCCCGGGTCGACGGCACGTTGTGTTCACGCGCGCCTCAAAGAGCGTCAGCATTATGACGTGACCCCCTTTAGACGGCCAAAGCCTGCCGGGGTCGCGGGAGTTACGATTTACCGACGTAACAGTAAAGACTCACCAACATACGAAAGAAATTATTATATCGCACCTTTAGAATTAAAGTGGCCTAACTAAAAATTTTAAGAAGAAGACTTTAATGCATCGAACGACTTATAAACATGTATTCTATTAGTTTATTAAAAATAAACCGACTCAGAAAAGGAAAAACGCACTGTTTCCGTCTCTTTCAAATCACGCTCTTTCCCCGCGTCTCTCGGTATTGAATTAATAACATTAACAATTTTTAGATTAAAACACAAAACACGGTGCGATATGTAGAATTTTAAAAACGTTCCCGTATTTTTGAAACTACACGTAATAAAGAAAAAACTCACTAGCGCAGGCTCCCTTTATCGTATCTATTTATACACACATTCTGCGTCAAGTATTATATTGAAATTACAAGGAAATAATTTCATAAACACAAATAATAATAGAATCGTGAAGCGATAACTCAGTACGTGCATTGTGGGTTTTCTTGTTATTTTCCAAGGAAAATTTGCAAAAAACAATACTTAAATTAGCATTGCGTGCTCATATTATACTGTAGCATATAATTATTTCTCTTTATTTGTTTTTTATACGTATAAATTACATTTTGAAATATTTTCATAAAAATCTTAAAACATTTATAAATTTTTCAAAATAATTTCTCAATTTATAGACATTTTTAAATAGTTGTATTTAAAATTTAAAACATTTTTATTTATAAACAATACTAGCCCTCCAATATCGGGAACAGGGTCCAAGCTAACGCGGTGGTCAGGGCTTCAGAGAAAGGAACCTCCTAATAATGCGCGCCGAGTCTAGATGAACCGCTTATTATTATATTTATTAACTAGCGGGCGCCCGCGGCTCCGCACGCGTGAATGTCGGTTACCGCTGCAAAAAGCCTACTCAGGAAAGACACGGTCAGCAACATGATTCCCAGGTCTATTCACAGACACCAACTCTAACATCGACGACGCAGTCATCAGTCAACACTCGACATAGATAGATATAGTGTGTCGCGGACTTTTTTGTAGATATTTATAAGATCAACAATTAATTAGAACATTTTATGGTTCTATCTTTTATAGCGTACGCAAAATAAGTAACTTTTCTGGTTGATTTTTTACACCTTGTGGCCGAAAAACCCAAATATCTTACGGAACCCTATTTTTCTCCAAAATAAAATATAGCCTATGTTACTCGTCGATAATGAAGCTTTCGAATGGTGAAAGAATTTTTAAAATCGGTCCAGTTGTTTTTGAGCCTATTCATTACAGTCAAACAAACAAACAAAGTTTTCCTCTTTATAATATTAGTGTAGACTACCAAAATAACTGATATTCGTGCCTACTATTGCTTCAACTATAAAGAAATAAAATGTAAACTAATAATATATTTAAACACTACCAAAACCTCTAATACCTATTTCATAAAATAACAACAAAACAAATCGAAAAATAAACTATTCAAAGACTAAAAGTAAAAAAGGGCACGCCGCAATCGCGGCGGTAAGACCCCTCTTTGAGGAGTGGCTGGATAGGCGTCACGGCGTCCTGATCTACCGCATGACGCAGGTCCTCACCGGACACGGAAGTTTCGGGAGGTATCTGTGTCTGATAAGGAGGGAAGAAACCCGGGGTGACACCACTGCCAGGAACGTCCGGAGGACACGGTGGAGCATATGGTGCAGGACTGCCCCGCTTGGGCAGAGCACCACCGTGTCCTCACGACGGCGATAGGCGGAGACCTCTCGCGCCCGGCATTTGTCGAGGCCATGCCCGGGTCGACGGCGCGTTGTGTTCCACGCGCGCCTCAAGGAATGTCAGCATAATGACGGGGCCTGTCGAGAATCGAACCTCGACATCTTCGTGTGCGGCAGGCACAGCGCGTGTGAGCCGCTGAGCCAAGCGACGCAGCCGGGCGACCACGGTGTGGTGCGCGGGTGACGGGCGGCGCGGACTACGGACCTCACGCACTCGCTCTTCAAGCGCATATATGACTTCTCCTTGGGCCACCGCGTTGTACACACGTTACTGTTTTCTAGTTATTAAATTCAGTTATACCAGCAAATAATACAGTCCACTTATTTCTCATTCACCATCTTCGAGACCTTCACACTGTTCTCAACAGGCCTGTAGAGGGCCAAAGCCTGCCAGGGTTGCGGGACTCACAATTTACCGTGACCCTGGTACATAAAGGGCTATTGAAGGACACCGTGGATTTTAGTCAGTCAAGTCTGACAGCCCCTCCCGCCCTGCCCTGGGTGGGAGGACTCATTTGATGATTTTACCACGCTAAAAAAAAAAGACTAAAAGTCGCGCTGATACTCGTAAGCACGGTTTGTAAATAACAATTATTGTTTGTCAATAAGGTCGAACAGTCTGAACGTCTATTCGCATCAACAGCCAAATATTGTATGAAGCACGCGCTTTTTTTTGTGTATGGCAGCTCGCAGGTCAACCTCTAGGACTTTTCTGTGGATGCCTTAAGATTTTAAGGCCTTCAGGCGCGCGGTCCCCCCGCCTTTTTATAGCTGGCGCCGCGAAGAGCGTCGAGCACGGCAAACGCTACACAAAAATAATCCTTATAGCATGTATTCACGCGCGATGACTGATTAGCGTTGAATAGGTAATAATGTTAACTTTTTTTAATTAGGGAAGAGTGAGAGTGTTGTAAACGTAAGAGTAGACAAATAATCAGAAAGCTCCGAATTGATAAGCTATCGGGAGTTTCACGTGTTATTGTGAGTCAACCATAAAAGATAGACATATGCTGTCAAGGAATATTTTTATATAATTTTAAGGAGAACATTTCCGTCATACATAATTTCTATGTAGCTTTAACCATTAAGGCTGCACACGCGACGGAAGCTTAAAAAATGGAGTAACTTCTCCCGTTTTCCCAATATTTCCCTTCACTGCTCTGCTCCTATTGATCGTAGTGTAATGAAAAGTATACTATAACCTGCCCAGGAGTATGAAGAATAATTGTGCCAAATTTCGTTAAAATCCGTCGAGTAGTTTTTGTTTCTATAACGAACATACAGACAGACAGACAGACAGACAAAAATTTTACTGATTGCATTTTTGGCATCAGTAGCGATCCCTAATCACCCCTTGATAGTTATTTTTTAAATATATTTCATGTACAGAATTGGCCTCTCTACAGATTTATTATAAGTATAGATTATTAATACTGTACTAGATTGTCACGTACAAGAATTGCTTTTTTTTTTATCGTGGTAAAATCATCAAATGAGTCCTCCCACCCAGGGCAGGGTGGGAGGGACTGTCAGACTTGTACTGACTAAAATCCACGGTGTCCTTCAACAGCCCTTTACGTACCGGAGTCACGGTAATCCCTTGGTCCCGCGACCCCGGCAGGCTTTGGCCCTCTACAGGCCCCGTCACTATGCTGACACTCTTTGAGGCGCGTGTGGAACACAACGCGCCGTCGACCCGGGCATGGTCCATGGTCGGACAGCGAGTCGCCCATTACTCGCTGCCCGCATGCCCGCGCCTACGGTGGCCGGAGATCGTCTTGCGACGTCCGACGCCGTGGGCGTCTACCACTGCGGCTGGGGCGGAGGGAGGACGCTGTCCTCTCCCTCAGGCGGCCCGCCTCCTCCTTCACGAGCATGACTGCTTCGCAGAAGGAGGCGACCGCCTCCCACTCCGTCTCGCCCCGCAGCATGGCCTCGACCAATGCCGGGCGCGAGAGGTCTCCGCCTATCGCCGTCGTGAGGACACGGCGGTGCTCTGCCCAAGTGGGGCAGTCCTGCACCGTATGCTCCACCGTGTCCTCCGGACGATCCTCGCAGTGGTGACACCCAGGCGTTTCTTCCCTCCCTATCAGACACAGGGACCTCCCGAAACTTCCGTGTCCGGTGAGGACCTGCGTCATGCGGTAGGTCAGGACGCCGTGACGCCTATCCAGCCACTCCTCAAAGAGGGGTCTTACCGCCGCGATTGCGGCGTGCCCGTACAAGAATTGCTTAATGTATATTTGCCTTTTTGAGTGGTAAAATGATTGAATGGTTCCTCCCGCCATAGTGGAGCTGAAGGGACTATCGAACTCTTACTGGCTAAAAACCTGTTCCTTCAAAGCCCTTTGCGAACTTCACGCGGGCGGAGTCACTAACAACAGCTAGTCAAATCAAAGTCAATGAGCCTATTTTATCCGACAACACAAAATTAGGAATATTATGGGTATGATGGAATATTACCAACAAGTTTCATTCACTTAGAGTCGGCTTTCAATCATCATTATTCAAGTAGCAGAGTGGGCATCGATCGATGCTATTTATATACCTACCAATGCAAAATTTGAGATGAAATATAATAAACACAACGCAGTAGCGAACGGTATTTCGTTTTTAATTAGAACTTTTCATTTCTGTGGAAAGTCTTCGCGATAGGAACATATTCCAAAAATAACAGATGGAAGAAAAAGCGTTAAAGTGCGATTCGAAGTCGTACAGGAAAGGTTTCGTACCATTTATTTGTTTATTCATTTTAATCGATGTCTTTTAAATTTCCTAAAAAAAAGTGCTCAACGCCGCTAAAGAAGTTTTGTTCTAGTTTGTAAAAAGACGACTTATAAAAGTGTGTTTTAGCCTACTTGCAAAAATCATTATCTCTACAAGTCAAACGTGAGATCTCATTTTAACCAATGACCTTTTGTCTCAGTCACCAACCAAGCAATACTCTGTTGTTCGGTTGTTGCCTTCCCAAACGTTCTCAGGATACAATCAATCAACACTATGTCAAGCTGATAGCCACAGCATCTGTTTAGTACGCTGATAACTAGTGAGGTCTACGGTCACGATATTTATAGGCGGAGATAATTAAAAACATTGTTCGATTTATATTTGTAACGATTCTAAGACATGTTAATAAAGTTGACACGTGTAAAGAATGATGTTTTTTTTTTAACATCATTATCACAAATTGAAAACGCTTAGACATAGACACAAAATAGTAAAGTATTGTAATCTGTGATTCATGTCTGATATAGATAAATTTGCGATAACTATCGAAGTACAATCTTGACGACGAAGTAAAGTAATTATAATCTCTTCGCCTGCGAAAAGTTAATAAGACATTTTGGCCAAAATAATTATGATCTCTATCATACTTACTATTATCCACTTTTCCAAAATCCCTTAACATTGGCCAAACAATAACATTTTCTTTAAAAAACTGTGTCTTTGAAGTTTCATTTCTGCAATTTTAAACTTTAAAACAGCTCTCCTGACCAACAATTTGGTTTTTTAGCATATAGCCTATTACCAACCAATGTAAACCTAAAATATCGTCTGGACTTATGACTAGACTGGACTTCAGAAGTCTAAAGGGTTACCAGGGGCAGCTTAATTACAAGTAAGTCTGACACCAGAGGATGGCCACAGTGGTCATAACCTCTAAAGAAATTACGATTCCATGGGACAATTGTCGAACACCACACGAAGCCGCGAGTAAAAGCTAGTAGACGTAAAAAAGGTGCTCACCTTGCTGTTTCACCTTTTGCTCCCTCGGGTCTTCCCATTTGATATAAACCAGCGCGTACCAATTCCCTGGCTTTGGATTCAGTATAGTATACGTGTTATTGCTTCCATCTGACTGGATCGTCAAGCTGTAGATTGGCTCCCGGGTCTTCGGATCTATGAAGTCTTTAGGGAAGGGATACCCATCAGGGTTCAGTGCGGGATAAGCACCATGTTTCAGGTTTATTATCACCTCTTGTGGAGTGCATGATCCTGTAATTGAGAAAGGGAACATTAGCACAGCATTAGTTCTTGGTTATTGTGAATTATAGACTATAAAATTAGTGTCAGTCAAGTATTAAGGTATGGGTGGTATTTAATACTTTAACTGTAAATTCCCTTTTTTCAATCAAAATATTCGAAATTACCACCAAAAATACTGAATCGCACACTAAATTTGCTCATCAAATGAATAAATTATACTTTACTGTTAGATCTTTAAAGCTTAACTGTTTTACTGAATGACTATCTGTTAACTAAAAGTAAATCTAATAATTCTTCGAGTGCAACAAAATAATGAATCATTTTTTTTGGAATCCATCACCTATTAAACTTTTAAGAACATGCATGTCGACGGAGCCCCGCTTCGCGGGGCTCCTACTTCTGGGTGGTTTAAAAAAAAAATAACCACGAAGAGGATGGCGGGGTCTTTCAGACCCCGCCATCCTCTTCTAACCTAAATTGTCCGAGTCGGAGTGCCAGCGATACGTGAAATGTAATTTGATAATGTAAACATACATTATTTGTTATGCAGTTTTAGAAAATAATTTTGGAAATTCCGTTGTAATATTGAATAATTTGTGTGCAAATCAGTATTTTTGTTTTACGGTGAGTAATATTGTTTCAAAATGCGTATATCTGTGGTTTCAGCTAGATTTTTGCTGTAAATTAGATAAAAAAAGCCATCAGATTTCGATGAATTTTAAACATTTTTTAGTACAACATGTTTAGGTAATCAAGTAGTTAATTTGTAGTACAGTAATTTATTTGATATGCAGTAGGTTATTAGTGGAGATATTTTGTTTGCTTAAATTTCTAAATAGAGGTGCAGTTAAAAATTCCCCTTAAGGTATTAGACTATTATCAGCAAAATTATTTGTACTAAAAATACATCAGCTGATACTGCGATAAAATATTGAAGCAGCCAAGGTTTTGCATAATTCTTTTTACGCTATCAGCCTGAAATAACTGATAAATTATCGATCGCTGATAAAACGGAAAAGTCGTAGTAATCCTATCAAATAAGTCCTCCGGCCCTAGGTGGAGTGAAAGGGACTGACTTTTACTGATCAGATAGTAACTGACTGATTGTTTACTCAGGTCCTTCAGTTGCTCTTTGCTTTTCACGGCTACGTTGTCCTTATAGCGCGACCAAGGCTCGCAGGAAATAAACCCTACACCAGCCAGCAGTACCTATATTCTTGGGCTACGTAACAGAGAATCTACCGCCACGAAACACAATTAAAAACGTAGATATGACCCAAAGTTACACAGCGGTAACCTAATATTTACACAAGAGCGCGCCCTGAAATGTAACAGTTTTTAATTGTTTGTCGTCATGGCACAAGAATGAATAGTAACTGGGTTACTGTCATGGCTACTGTGCAGTCTTCATTCTAAAAGAGGAGTACAGGCACCGTTATTCCCACTTTTTTCATCGTCGACATAATTGTGTAAAAAAACAACACAAATTTAATTGGACTTACACAAAAAGTTATCAATGTTGTAAAGCATAACCATTTTGCATGTTCATAAAATCTCATACATTTTGGAGAAATAAAGCCCAAATTAAATGTATACTATGGTTTCTGCTTCATCATTAACATCAGCCGGCCACTGCTGAACGCAGGTCCCGGGCCTCCTTCTAAAAAAGGCTTCCAAGTTTCTGCCTGGTCCATGGAAAAAAATGGATGGTTTACGTATTCTCATGTATACCTAGGACCTAAGCCTATATTTTTTGTTGACTCTTCTGTCTGCTCACTTAAAAATGGGCGGTATGTGTGCCTTTTAGCAACACTATCGTTTAACGACGATAATTAACTATTTGCTCAGTGTCGCTCGACTACCTACACGAGTACATCTCAGAACAATAGCGACAAATTACTTTGATTGGGTAAATTACTTCGGTATGAAGTGGATGAGTCTACCTTTTTTTCCCGGTGACGGTATATTATATGTTTGGGGTGCGATGTTGCAAATCAATGATGGCATTATCTCCAAGAATAGTACTCAGATCTTGATGCGGTTTAGTGATGGGTTCTGATTTTCTCTTTTTTGTGTTGGAAAATCATCAAATGAGTCCTCTCGCTTTAGAGTGTAGGTGGAGCAGACTAATTGTCAGACTCGCACTCACTAAAAACCAGCCTGATCTTTCAGTAGTTATCTGCGTCTCAGATTAAACAATCCCGCCCTGGGCGTCATCGCGGCGACTGAGGCGTAAGATGGAAGATAACCTCTCCCTCACGCACTCCGCCTCTTTTTTAGCTAGCATGACTGCTTCGCAAACGTAAGTGACTGCTTCCTATTCACCCTCGCTCCGTAACATGACCGGAACCAGGGTCAGGCGCGATTTCACCATGAGGATACGGCGGGCCTACCGTCTACGCGACAGAAGGAGGGTTAAGAAGTTTAAATGTTCCACACCCTATTTCTCCTGCCGGGGTCGCGGGACTTTCGCATTACCGTAACCCCGGTACGTAAAAGGCTAGTGAAGGACACCGTGGATTTTAGTCAGTACAAGTCTGACAGTCCCTCCCGCCCTGCCCTGGGTGGGAGGAGTCATTTGATGATTTTACCACGATAAAAAAAAAACACCCTATTTCTGACTATAATACCCGCTGCTATCTTATTTAACTGTTATCTTACATTCAATGTACGAGTAGTATCATAAACGGTACATCGACCTTTTATATTGCGCTAGGATACACTTCATCTACACACACAGGGGGTCGTGAGAGGATCGTGATGGACACCATACGGACCAAGCGGGAAACAGGACACGATTTCGATTTTTTGGTGCCAGAACGTGCTGGTTTCTTTGGCTATGTTTTCTTTCACAGTTTTGTGAGTAGTGGACTACTCAATGATGTTAATTTAATTTCCATTAACTTTTTTGAAGGTCAGGTCACCTTTGCCAACGAGCCAGAAATGGTGCAGATTGTTATTGACCATTATTGGCACAATGCACGATTCACACCTGTTCACATCTCAGAACGCGGAAGCGCTGGCGCATTTAAAAGCCTCATCTATATATATGTCACGGCTAAAGGTAGGTGTGAACCTAAACTTAAGATTAGCCGGCTAAACCTAGGTTTATCTTCGACGAAATGTTAATGTTAGTTTGTTCTATCTTTAGCCGGCTAAACTTAGGTGTAGCTGCAGGTCCTTGGCTAAAAATGTAGAAGGAAATGGAAAAGGAAACAATGTAATAATGTTTACTATTTTGACACGAAAACTTTATTAAAAAATAATCACTTTCATTACACATGAGCGAGCGAAGCGAGCTCGGGACTCGCTGGCACCCCGACTCGGACAATTTAGGTTAGAAGAGGATGGCGGGGTCTGAAAGACCCCGCCATCCTCTTCGTGGTTATTTTTTTTTTTAAACCACCCAGAAGTAGGAGCCCCGCGAAGCGGGGCTCCGTCGACATGCTGGGAAGCGTGGACGCCCCGCGAAAGCAAGACCATTCCATTTCCTTCATTTTTAGCCAAGGACCTGCAGCTACACCTAAGTTTAGCCGGCTAAAGATAGAACAAACTAACATTAACATTTCGTCGAAGATAAACCTAGGTTTAGCCGGCTAATCTTAAGTTTAGGTTCACACCTACCTTTAGCCGTAACATATATAAAAGAAGAACTGACTGACTGACATATCAACGTACAGCCGAAACTACTGGGGCTAGGAATGTGAAATTTTGCACACGGCTTCCTATTATAATGTAGGGGAGCACTAAGAAGGGGTTTTTGGAAATTTAACCTTTAAGGGGGTGAAAAGGGGGAATTAAGAAAGTACGTAACCCACGCGGACGAAGTCGCGGGCAAAGTGCTAGTTAAGAATAAAGCCATTTTAATTAAAATCACAAGAATAAACTCATTTCCCAATGGGAATAGGCAGTAACAACAGGAAGACACGTTCCGGGGTCGCGGGACTGTACGAATTACCGTGACCCCGGAACGTAAAGGGCTATTGAAGGACACCGTGGTTTTTAGTCAGTCTGACAGTCCCTTCCGCTCTGCCCTGGGTGGGAGGACTTATTTGACGCTTGCACTTTTTCGCATTTTGGCAGGTACAGAGATACTCGTATATGGAACCCCAGATTGACTATATGTATAAGGGGGCAGCGATGCGAGCGAAGCTGCAAGCAAAAGCTAGTTTTGGAGCGATTGGCGCAGTGACTGAGCGATTGGATTGCTGCGCTGCGAACCCGCGGGTCAAATATTTGTATGATCTACAAGTAGTTGTTCCGGGTCTGGGTATTTGTGTATGTGAGTTTGTAATTTTTGTAAGCGCACCCACGATATAGGAAAAGTTCTTAGCGTGGGGTAACGTTTTTTTTCTACTTCTTTAAAATATTTAAAAAATAAATAAGTCAAGATAAAATGGCCTTTTTACTACATAAAAATGTATGTTAGTCCACAATAAGCACGGCTATTAATATTCTACACTTTCTTTTCTAGTCAAAGACTGACGTCGCCAGTCGCGTGAACGGCATACCTGACCCTTTTAAAGGTCGTCTCCAAAAAGGTCAGATTTCATAGTTCCAGTTATTACTATTTTACTTTTAATAGTATAAAACTACGATTTAGGGAAAACAGCTTAGGAAGAAAATTAACAGGGTCACAGAAGTGTACCATTAAAACGAGCGTAGCAATCTCGATAATTTTAGAAGACCCCTGGAAATAATGTTTTTTTTACGACCCACCGCGTCGCATGTGATAGGATGAAATATGAAATATTTATGACCCCTGGTAGGTCCACATGTTTCATACCTACATTAATTAACGTGAATCAAGATAGTGACCTAATGCTTTATTCAATTTTCAATCAAGAATATTCGTAAGTGATAAGGTATTTGGTAAAGATAGTAAATACCGTTCATTTTAAACAGGTTTTAAATGAACTTGGCTGAGCCATCGACTCCAACTCTAATAAATCTCTAATCCAAATAGAGCTTGTTCCTATTTTCTATCGATCCAACTACTGGATCAATCAGCATAAAAGTAGATTAATATTTATTAATTTACAGCACGGTTAGCACAGTGGCTGAGCGATTGGACTGCTGCGCAGCATGTCGTGGATTCGATCCCCGCACTGAACAAATATTTGTATGACCTACAAGTAATTGTACTGGGTCTGCGTTTGTGTATGTGTGTTCCTGTTTGTGAACGCACCCACGACACAGTAGAAAATACTGTGTAGCAAGGTATTAAAAAAATTAAAATAAACATAAGTACCTAACTGCGGCAGGTGATATCTACGGTGGCCGGAAATCGCAATGCAATGTCCGAGGCCTTGGGCGACTCCCGCGGCGGCTGGGTCATGAGGTGGAGGATGTCCTCTTCACGACCCAGCGGCCGCAGTGGAAGGTGTCCTCTCCCTCACGTGTTCCGCCTCAGACTTTGCTAGCATTACTGCTTCGAAGAAGCAGAAAATGCAGCCTAAGATACCATTAAAAAAAAACTTCAAGTACCATGAAATAAGACACCAATGACATTCTCATTACGTTCCATCACAAGAAATGAGACAGGAAGTCTGTCAATTACCAGACAAGATGGTCAGATTGTCACTTAACCAGGATAATAACTGGCAACACACTAAGTGCATTATCGTGGGTGTAGCTTGCATCATACGTGTGCTATGCTAAAATTAGTGCATACAGCCGCGTTAATCAATGCAGTTACCAAGGTTAGGGCTATGTTTAGATGTACTTCAAGAGACTATTTTAATATTTTAAAGGAAGGAGCATGAGTGGTATGCCAGCAGGTGTAAGAGTCAATGACAGACATGCCTATAATACAATATTACAGGTATTTTTAAATCATTGCAATATTTTGGAGGGACTGTTGGGGCAGTGGCTAATCACTTAGACTGTTATGTTGCGTGTTAGCAGTTCAATATCCGCACAGAGCTATATTTACTTAGAGGGATTATATAAGTAAGTAACCGTGACACTGGAATGCAAAAGGCTACTGAAGGACCAGAAATTTTAGTCTATAGGAGTCTGATGGTCCCTTCTGAGAACTCATTTGAAGATCTTAACAATCCAAAAAAAAAACAGCTAAAGCTATAATGTTTTCTAATTATAAACTTGTTTAGTTCCTCCTTTACTCAAAATTCTTGCATTTTAAGCAGTATAATTCAATCATGTAATATTTCTGCAAATATTTTTTTTTTTTAGTGAAACTGACTTTTCAGCAATATTTCTAATAATATCTGATTGAATTAAACAGATATTATTAGAAATATTGCTGAAAATTCAGTTTCACTAAAAACTTTAATATTTTCGAAAATATTACATGAGGGTAGTTTTATAAAATACTTATCATTTTTTAATTTAACATTGAATTTATACAGCAAAGCATGCCAAGATACAATTAAAATTGGTATTAATGGGTATATTCTTAAACACTGCTTCAAGTTAATTAATCAGTTAAATTACCATCTTATTAACCATCCATTTAAAGACAAGCTTTTAACTTTAAGATGCATTTATGAATAAATCCCATAGAGTGCTTCTCTCTGCTCTGAGGTCCTTCTGTATTAGCTTAATTTTACAGACATGCAGTATTTCAATTATAATTACGCATGCCCAAGACAAAAATATCATTCAGCAGAATAAAAACTGGACAAAGCTTATTAAAAAAAAAATGTGTTAGCATGACACCTACCAAGGTTATTTAAATGAAGTTCCTCGGATTGGAAGGTGAAGTGAGCGTCGGTGACATCCCTCATAACAGGGTAGAACACAACAGATACGGTGCGATAACTTCTAAACATATATACATCGGTGGCAATCTGCCTGGTAACCAAATGGTAATCATCTAGTAACACTGTGCGAGTCTTTGTTAACTGTTCAAGTATTCTCTTCCTGTTCGCATCATCTTGTATTTCCTCTTTTTCACCAAGAATAAGCCCGGTGCACATAAATAATAACACAAAAAATAGGCAAACTCTCATTTCGACGATTAACGCCTACCTGCCTACAACACGTCCCGATTACAAGTGTGAAACATGTAAAGACACAAAAAATATTACTATCTTAATTCATCATTATTTACATATATTTTACAGTCATTTATATATTTAGGAATTTACTCGATTTTATAAACGCAACAGCGATCGACCGCCGCACGACCGTCCATTAATCAATCAACAAACTATTTGTCAATGTCAAATTGAAATGTCAATAAACAAACCATCTGCCATCTGCGCATTGCTGACACATTTGTTTTTTTTTTGTCAATTTACATACTAGTATTTTAAGTCGTCTTAGTGACAATAGTGGAAACGACGAAAAATTGGTAATTTAAAAAGACAGTTATATCAGCCGTCAATGGCTTTATATAATTTAAATGTCGGCGCTGCTTGTAAAAGAAGACATATAAAACTACAAAAGCCTTGTTCAAATTATGCTCGCGCCACACATTTGAACTCCTATTTGATCACGTATCCATCACACATGTCTGGCGCCGGCTTAGTTCCAACTTGTGAGGGAATCATTCAATGGTAAAGGATAATTCACGCTACACCGTATCGCGACCGGGCCGTGTCCCGGCCGGGACACGTCTGCCTAGAGCCAGCCGGGCTAGTCATACATGTTACAACGTGTCGAGGCCGGGCCGTTTCGGAGCCGGAAACAATACCTACCGACATTTCAACGCCATGCTCCGGCCATGTCCGTCTGCGACCATAGATCTATTTAAAATGTCTATGATTCACTGTCAGAAGTGACAGTTAGAGCAAATGAATGAATGAATGAACGATCATGATGTATTGCCATAACTCACAAACACCTTAAAATGCGGGAAATTTTCATTGCAAACAAGATAGAATTCCAATAAACTTCAATGACAAATAATACCCGGTAAGCTTCTAAGCACACTTGAATCGGGTTCCCATAATTTTTTCATACAACTTCAGTTTTCTTCAGTCCAATATAGCAACCGAGATGTAAAACTAATCGAAACCAGGGAGCCGCGACATCTTTTTCGGTGCTCGAGCTATAAATGGCTTTTAGTGATTATAAGACATATTTTAAAATGTGTTTGTAGATAGAATCGGATTTCTTAAAATTAAAAGGGGAATATTTCACAATCCGACAGCTTCACAAAGGTAATTATAATCTTTGAGTATAGCATCCCAGAAACCTTTTTGCAACTGTGAGCCCGGCGCGCGCATGTCTCGCTCTTTCCTATAAAATTCAGAAGTTTGCAATAAATAATGGCTTCGACTGTAAATTCGAAGCAAACCGCAGTAAACGGTGACGTATCGTCAAGGAGTCCGTGCAAAAAATCTAGAATGGAAAATAAAGTTGCCGTTGTTTTGGGTGCTCAATGGGGGGACGAGGGAAAAGGAAAAGTTGTGGATTTATTGGCTGTTAACTGTGACATCGTGTGCCGTTGTCAGGTTAGTTATATCTTTATTGTTTTCTTAATTAGTGCTACGTTATCATTGTATTCTAATGCCGATAAATCTAACTCAGAATAGTTCGGTACTTTATCTTCATTTCAGTGTTTATAAATACATTTTGAGGTTATAAGAGGCACGAGAATTAACTATGTAATTGATTTTATCATGTTTTAATTACTTTCATCTACGTTATCATGTTTCGGGCGACCAAAACAGATATTTTGAAGTGGCTTTGGTGTTGGCGGCGCGCCAGAATTTGTTTGAAAACATGTGAACTGTGAACACAATGTTTTTGTATGAATTCGTGAATACAAGGCGCGTGCCAAGTGTCTTAGCGGGAACTCAGAACTGCTGTGCGCTAGTTCAATGTTGCGTAAACCCGCCAGTTCCGGTCATCATTATGTAACAATTAAATTCGTAGATTTTTTACAAATATTTTCAATAGTCATGTGACAGAATCAAAATTAAACATGCTTGTGATAAATTCGTGTATCGTAAATAGACCTTGTGCAGTGTGCTCACTAATTGTGGATTATTGCCAAGGTCTGGGACATTTATTGTTGTTATGCTATGAATATTTTGTTATTTCCCCACTGTTTAGACTAGGGCTCTCTCTAAATATAAATTTGATAAAGGTTTTTTTTTAGAAATAGCTAAGACAGTTCAAGGGGCTCCCAAAAAAAGCTGATGTTAGCATAGGACTTTGATGTTGGGACCCTTTATCCATGTTTCAATGTATAGAATTAAAGTTATTTATCAAAAATTAATGCATGTCTGTTTATAAAAAAGTATTGTACGGTTCATGACTAATAAAATGGTATTTCTGATACTGATACAAAACAAGAAACTAAAAAATAATGGTTTACATGGAGCCTCTGGTGCACTCTAGTCAGCCATATAAATAGTCTTTTGTAATATCTTTCAGTACTTTACCAATAGTAAAACCAATAGTAACTAGTTTGGAAACAGATTAATTGCTTAGAAACCTACAATATATTTATTTATTAAATAAATTATTATCCTACTAAGAACTTAAACAAATGATACATAGTCATAATATCTCATTTACAATCTAGTTTAAACAGGAACCAACCGCTATGATGACACACATACTTATAATGCTAATTATTTATTCTGAACTTTATATTAGACCATGACTCTGCCTGGATTTTATCTAATTTAATACAAGGCCGCAAGTTACCGAAAATGCTTTGTATCATTTAAATGAGTGAATAAAAATGTTTATTTTGTCTATTGGTGTATTTAAAAATAGAATAGCTGAAAAGATAACTGTGGGTAGCGACTGAGGTGAATGACCTTCTCATATAATTTAGTTGTAGATGAAGAATTATTTTTATAATTTGTCACATTAGACTTTATTAACTTAATTACTTTCAATCTATTAATGAGCTTTTTAGGGTTCCATAGCCAAATGGCAAAAACAGAACCCTTAAAGATTTGTCATGTTTGTCTGTCCATCCAAATGTCACAGCCACTTTTCTTCGAAAGTTTAAGAGCTATCCTGTTGAAACTTGTTAAGCAGATGTAGTATGTGAACTGCATTACGATTATCACACAAAAGTAAAAAAAAAAATTGGGTGTTCCCCATACTTAGAAGTGAAATAAAAAAAAAACATTATTTTCACCAAACCCTAAAATAAGAGAACAATAAAACAAAAAAAAATATATATGATTTACATTACCATGCAAACTACCAACGAAAATTGGTTTGAACGAGATCAAGTAATTCGTTTTTTTTTAATACGTCATAAATCGTAAACCGTAATTTACCTTTCAAAGTTACAACCAACAAGAACTTTTATATTGTGTTACTTGCTGCTACGGAACCCTTTATGGGCGAGTCTGATTCGCACTTGGCCGGCTTTTATTTTCTCCTGCATCATCATCATAATTCAGCCTTAAGACTTCCACTGGTGAATATAGGCCTCCCCCATACATTTCCGCTTCGCAAGATTGCTTGCCGGTGCGTGGTCTCCATTTGAAAAACTTATGTGTGTAATTTCCCAAAAAAACTCCATAAAGGAAGTAGTTGCCATTACAATGTTATGTAAAATGCATTAATCACAGGTCAAAAATACTATAACAATAAATTTCAGTTCAGAATTTAATCAGTATCGCTATCACTACAAATTTTAAAACAAAGTCACTCGGCGCGTTTGTTTGTCTGAACCCGATAATCTCAAAAAGTACTAAACGGATTTTCATAAGGTTTTCACCAATGGACGAATTGATTAACAAGGAAAGTTTAGGTTTTGTTGTAAATTAACTGAAATATGATGGTTAATGTTGAAGATGTTGAACACAATAATGCAGACATAACTACTATCTTAGGCGAAGCTGGGGCGGGTTCTTGTATAGTTTAAAACCGTTATCGGTTTCTTTTTCAAAGATATTTTGCGAAGGTCGCGATATAAAGACCGCGTCACACCGAAGGCGGGGCGAGGGTGTGACTGACAGCGTTATTTTTGTTCAGTTTTTCAATAATTGCGTCATACGTATACTCAAAAGTAGTATAGATTTACGAGTTTTTATCTCTTTCCTGTAAGATATAGTTAATGCCTGTGGTAATACAAAGGAAAGATATATTTGTTCCTACAGTTGTTTTTCTCTTTTGATAGAGTAAGCGAGCTTACTCATGAATTGACGCGACTCGTGCGATATCGAGTCGATTCCCGATTCAAGTCGAACGTATTTGCTAATGTAGTGATGCGATGCAATTCGACCGTGTACTACAAAAATCCACCTTACCACTACGACATAAAGGCGCTGCAAACAAAGTACAAAAGATGTCGCAAGTGACGAGAAGTTGCGCAGTCGAATTTCGAACAGAGAATCAAGTGTGTTGTCATTAGCACGTACATGCAATTCGACATCGAGCAGATCTGTGAGCTATATCGTCAACACGTGCGACTGCAATTCTGTATCGCGTCGCATCATGAGTAAGCTCCCTTTTTTTTTTTAGCGAGGTAAATTCATCAAATGAGTCCTCCCACCCAAGGCAGAGCGGGAGGGACTGTCAGACTTGTACTGACTAAAATCTACGGTGTCCTTCAATAGCCCTTTACGTTCCGGATTCACGGTAATTCATAAGTCCCGCGACTCCGGCAGGCTTTGGCCCTCTAGAGAGGGGCCCCATCATTTTTACCCGACTACGGCAAAGCCAAAAGGAGGGTTATGATTTTGACCGGTATGTATGTTTGTTTGTATGTATGTATGTATGTATGTATGTATGTATGTATGTATGTATGTATGTATGTATGTATGTATGTATGTATGTTTGTTTGTTCCCTCATAACATCTAAACTACTTATCATTACATGACAAATGAGGTCTCGTTAGAAGCGTCTCAGTTGTCCGCTGGTTATAGGGTAGGTGACGTGTCACCAAATCCAATATGGCGCCCTCTAGGGGATGAGAAGTCGTTACCGAAAAAAAAAATTTTTTCGTACAATATCGACATGGGTATCAAATTAAAGGGCTTGATGAGCACATTTGAAATATATATACATTATATAGCTTTTACTAGCAATTTTCTGTTTTTAACAGTGTCAACATGGGAATCAAATGATAAATCTTAAATTCACAACTCAGAAACTATACATATAACATAAACTACTATGAATAATATAACCCCAAAATAGTGTAAATAAAAAATAAGTTAAAAATAACTAAAACCCGACTACGAAAAAATCGCGCACTGAAAAGTATAAAACAAGAACAAGCCGTGGTCGTATGCCACCTAGCCAATAAAAATTGTGTGAAACAACCGCAGGTGGCATACGACCACGGCTTGTTCTTGTTTTATACTTTTCAGTGCGCGATTTTTTCGTAGTCGGGTTTTAGTTATTTTTAACTTATTTTTTGCTGACACCCTTTGAGGCGCGTGTGGAACACTCACTGTCCGACAGTGAGTTGCTCGTTACTCGCAGCCCGCATGCCCATGAGTAAACTCCCTTTTTTTTATCGTGGTAAAATCATCAAATGAGTCCTCCCACCCATACTGTCAGACTTGTACTGACTAAAATCCACGGTGTCCTTCAATAGCCCTTTACGTACCGGGGTCACGGTAATCCGTTGGTCCCGCGACCCCGGTAATTTAATTTGACATTTGGCTAGAGAAGACTCAGTTTATGCTCTATGTCAGCGGTTCTCAAACTTTTTTGGTGGCGGAATCCTATGAAAAGCGAATTACTGACAGCACCCCAAAATAAAACAAACTGTTACGTGCATTCTTGAATACTGTTTTTAAGTTTTAACTCTTTATCAATCGGTTGATATTAGATTCGATCGAAGAGAGTTAGAATCTACTACTATTCTCGCGGAGCCCCCACATAGACTGTGTGTAGCCCCAGGAGTCTTTGACAGGGCCCCCCCTATAGGGCCAAAGCCTGCCGGGGTCGGGGGACTAACGAGCTACCGTGACCCCGCAACGTAAAAGGCTATTGAAGGACACCGCGGAATTTAGTTAGTACAAGTCTGACAGTCCCTCCCGACCTGCCCTATGTATGCCGATATACGATAAGTTCAAATGCTCTCTGTATTTGAACTTGTCTGTTATATATATCGGTTCTATAATTTATAATGTAGGTAAAAGATAATTGCAATTATCACATTTTGCAGTGTTGTTATTAAAGATAATAAACATACCGTAATAAAGCTATTTTATTTATCAATATAAATTAAAAACAAGGAAGTTCTTTTATCTAAATTAAACAACTGATTCATTTGTCCTTCAGTTTGCAGTTTTTTTTTTAAATTATCGAAACATTTTCTTTCTTCTCAGAGTGTATTTCAGTAATAATCTATCAGCCAAGCAAAAGATTTATTCCATTGTACTGGAATATAATGACAATCATTTTATCTTTCTAATGTTAAACCAACTTGCATAATTTTTATAAAAACAATCTGAGATAAAAACGAATGACTTTGTTAACGTTTTAATAGTAATAAATAAATATAATCAAGGCTGTTTTGTGATTGAAATCCGCGGCTCAATAAGCTTAAAAACAATTGAGTACAGGCAACAATGGCAGGTCGAATGAGAAATGAAGCATATTTTTTTCCAATAATAAGAAAAGAAAGAAAGAAAAGACCAATAAAAAACAACAATTAGTCCTGTGCGAGGCCAAAAGGCTCCTATCTCAGCATGTGCTGCGACATTTTTAATTTTGTCACAGCGCTGGTTTTCTTATAGTACGTTCTTATAATACGTTCATGTCTCAAAATTCAATCATTTTTTCTCGCGAGCTCGTGTTCCTACTATTCTAGGCTCTTTCCTTATACGATGCGAATTATTGTAATTTGGTAAAAATATTTTCTCGGAAAACTCTGTCTTGATTGCCCGTTTTTATTGCTCCTGCAAGTATTTTTACTCAGAAAAATTTCATTTAATTGCGGATTTCTTTTTTTGTTTTTGGAGCAATTGTGAAATTACCCTGGCAGCCCTGTGTTTTATACTACGAGCCGTCTTCAGCCATTTAGGCTGGTGGTTCTGCTGTGGCAGAGTGGAGCAGAGCTGAGTGGAGCAGATATGTGGATTTCAAGCCATGTGATTGGTGAATTTCTCTCCGCTGCGCCTTAGTCGAACCGCAGCCTTATCCTCGCGTTATCCTATCCTTCTGATTATGGCATGATGGCATTAGCGGTTAGAAACAACCTAGCGGTAAACCACAAAGTAATGTGACGGTTGGCGATAAGTCCTATTTGAACCAACACGAACCTACAGGCCGTAAGAAAAATAATACAAAAGAGCTTGTGTGAATGCTTAGCCTACCATTTTTATTGTAAACATACGGCTACAATTTATTGCTAACAGCCAGGGTTTACATGAACGAAACGTACCTACGTTATTATTAAGATTAAACAAAACGAATGTTTGTGGTTTGCAGAATTAGACTTTATCACAATACCACTTTGATTCGCTCTACAGTTTGAATTTAGAGTTATTACAAGCGTTTTTCAGCTAGATTGGTATGCCAAAAACAAAATAAAAGTAATTTATACAAATTGAATGGTCGTTTTATTGGTGTTCGTGCGTTCAACGTCAAAATTACATAAAATAGCTGCAGAAGCACCCTTCTTTTATTACGGGCTGGGTTGACGATGAGGCTGATTAACAAAATTGATCATGGACGTTTGTCATTGGACCAAAGGATACTAAAAGACCGAGCAAAAGTATTTTCTAGGCCCATCTTGGTAATCTGTAATACAAGTTATTTGGGCTTAAATTGCTCTTATTCTTTGATGAAAATTGGACACTAGTTCGGTCTTCTCACACTAATCAAAGGCATGTTTTTCAAGTCTTATTCGATTTTTTGTCAAAGTATAGTCCTTGAGATAGCTCAGTTTCCCCCCACTTTTCGGTCAACTGCATTGTCTTTCATTTAAGATCCAATATAATCCATCCATTCCATCTTTCGGATCATCCAGTTCGGATCCGTCCAACTGAGATTCAACTGTGCTTGTCACAGGCAGTTCGTGTTTTCAAATAATAAAAAAGAAAATAACAGTAAGGCATGTCCTTGAAATTCACCATAATGTAATTGGAAAAAAGAATAAAATGGTAATGTAATTGCCAACGTAAAGTTTCGCATGTAATCAGTCGTTTACTGTTGACAAAGCAAAAGATTTTGCAATTGTTTGCAGACTCGCTTATTAGTGTTTCACAATGTTGTGTCACTTTGTTTATTATACGAGAAGGCTAGATAATAGGAGAAATCTGTAACTTTTGTATCACAAGGCTGTTTAGCTTTCATTAATTGATTGAATATTCTATTCAATTTTAATTTTATCTAGTAAAGTGTTTGCGTCATCGTGTAACTTGTAAAATGTTCTGTTGGTAATTTAGAACTATAATGATGCTGCAAGAAAAATACCTAGTAACTGTTGATTGTTTAACTATGGAAACTCTGACGTCAGCCGCAGAACTTAAGTATTTGGTTCCATCAACAACGTTCATAAATTCCTGGAGCGTGCATGCATGATGGCGTAAATTATGATAGTATGTGACCCGTCGTATAAAGAACTGAAACCGATTTCTACTCCAGACAATATTTTTTTATAAATCCTGTAAGAATTTGCGTCTACCAGTTGCTTACTTCTATAAAAAATAGAAACAGATGTCCCCCACGGTTTAAACCCCGCCGCTCGGCTTCTATTGGTCGTAGCAGAATGTTTTATATAGCCTATAGCCTTTCCCGATACATGGACTATCTAATACAAAAATATTTTTTCAATTCGGACCAAGTAGTTCCTGAGATTAGCGCGTTTAACCAAACAAACACTTCAGCTTTCTTCAAACAGGCTCTTCATTAGACTAACGTAAATTTTCGAAGAAAAAAGCCAAATGTTTGTCAGTTCATATTGATCGAGGGACTAAAAAATCAAGTAACCAACGCTTCTATTTTATACAGACTACGTGGAACACATGATCATCATTTATTCAACAGCACACAGTTGGATACATGGTAATTCTTATAAGTATAGACATAATGTATGAATGGACGGTAATTATTAGTAATAATTGTATGAGTAACATGGCCCTGATATAACCTTGACTGAAATAATCCGGAAAATAATGACTTCGTGTCCATCTTGTCATATTTCTGCTCGATTTTAATTCACTTATGTGACTATAACCTCTATTTAATTTGTGTTCTGTCAGTCTTGGGCCTGACCCAAATTAACCATAGGCATCTGTTGCAGAACCAACTAGCATAGCTCTATCATTTTGAAAATTGTAATTGGTAATGGGCAGGCCTTTTTTTTTAGTGTGGTAAAATCATCAAATGAGTCCTCCCACCCAGGGCAAGGCGGGAGGGACTGTCATATACTGACTAAAATCTCGTACTGACTAAAATCCACGGTGTCCTTCACTAGCCCTTTACGTACCAGGGTCATGGTAATTCATAAGTCCCGCGACCGATGGGCAGGCCTTGGTAGAACTCATTACAGATGGGGAAGAGAAGTTCTCCTTTGACGACCACGAACCGGAAGCCGCACACTAGCAGATTTACCACAAAGTGGACTGACGACATTGCGAGTGTCGCGGGCAACTGATGGATGCAAGTGGCGAATTATTCTTCGGCGTAGTGGTCTAAGATAGACCTTTGTTCGGCATAGAGATCTTTCTAGAGCAGTGGTGGGCAAAGTACGGCCCCCGGGCCAACTCCGACCCGCGAAAGCATTTATTCCGGCCCGCCGCCGGACCTTCGACATGAATAGTATATGGCCCGCTATATTAAAAATTGATGGCGCAGAAGTATAAAGTAGATTATATTTAGAAGTATAAAAGTCACACGCTTACCGTACCGTAAATGTTAAATTGCTATATGATTTTTGACTGATCAACATCTAATTAGGTCGTCACTTAGATTATCAAAAAAATATTCGGAACGTATTTTTGCGTTTGTTCCGTTGTTTGTTATTTTTTTTCAACAAAATTTCCTATAATTCTGGCCCTACTATGTTTTTTTTTTAAACTTTCTGGCCCCCACTAAAAAGTTTGACCACCACTGTTCTAGAGTTTACCCTTTAGTCATTATTGTCTTTCAGCCTCCTTTAACAAACGTGATGTAGAAAAATGAATTAAAAAAATAAAAAATAAATGGAGACCATTGTATTGACGATCAAAAAATATGCTGATTAAATAAGCCTATATGAATAAATAAATGACTTGATTGTGATTTTGAAATGCAACTTTTGTCGCTGTCATAACAGCCTAAAAATCTGAGTTAACAATCTACATTCTGGAGACACTCTCTTTTAAAGATCTTAATAGTAGTTAAAAACCAAGTTTTATCACCTACACTCCATAAAAACAGCGAAATTACGCGATACACCCGTATCCAGTGTAATCTGACTAATACATAACTATTTATGAAGTGTAAAAAAGGTAAATCTAGTTATAGTGAAAGCACTTCTCGACCAGAATCAGTTATGAATAAAAATTACTATGATAGAAAGAAATTTGTGTCTGCTGCAAATATGCTGCAGCATATCATGGTCGCGGGACTTATTATTTACCGTGACCCCGGTACGTAAAGGACTATTGAAGGACACCGTGGATTTTAGTCAGTACGAGTCTGACAGTCCCTCCCGCTTTGCCCTGGGTGGGAGGACTCATTTGATGATTTTACCACGTAAAAAAAAATATGCAGCATATCATAATAGAGCTACCTGAAGCTAATGTTGTTAAAACAGGTGTTATAAAATATTGTATTAAAATAATTGATTTTATGAACACAACAGAACCTGGTCAAAACACATTATAACGAGTGAATATGATTTTAAGAGGATGCAAGATCGAACATAGCGTGGACATAAAAAAATTGTTGCTTTCATTGTCTTGCCAGATCAGACCAGATAAGATGGAATAGATTATTGGAACATATCTTTATTGATACATTTCAACCTAAATAATAAGCCTGGCTTGATTAAAAAAATCCCAAACATCGAGATCGGAACTGCCCCAAATTGAAAATTGCTTGAACATTTAGATGCTTTGGAATGAATGAATGTAAAAGTTTGCTTTTGCTAATTCTGTCATCTGTCTCTCCACATATTTTGTCTATGCCCCTGACCCATATGTCCCAGCAGAAATAGTAACGTTAAAAAGATGACAGATTAGTATTTTTTGAATGAACATTCACACAAGGTCACCTCAACTAATTTCAACGGAAGCATTGTGCCAAAAATTTGTAAAATATGTGACTGTCAGACACGTACTGACTAAAATCCGTGGTGTCCTACAATAGCCCTTTACGTACCGGGGTCACGGTAAATCATAAGTCCCGCGACCATGAGTGAGTGCCCTAAGATAATAACTGCACTTGCATTATAAATGTCACATTGTATTCATAAAAGGTGCAGTACTAATTCTTCGTGAGTTTTTTATTGTTCAAAGTACATTGTATTGTACTTTTATTGTTGTTTGTACGTATATATTAGTACTTGATCGACTGGCTATAAAGATTCAGGTACTGAAATAGAATTTGCATACGACTTCGTATTTTATGACTGCCTTCGTATGCTCATGCTCATTGTAGAATCTTGACGTCAGTGGAAAGTGGAAAGTTTTTAAATTACTTACTAGATTAGGTAACGTGTATTAGCAGAACAGTTTTTTTCAATTAATAGAGTCAGGCATTTAGAATGAAAGAGCTTTATTAGTAAAAAATAATAAAAGGTTATAAAACTTAAAAATACCTCTGAAAGAATTGTATTACTTGTCATATTTTTTTTTATAGCGTGGTAAAATCATCAAATGAGTCCTCCCACTCAAGGCAGAGCGGGAGGAACTGTCAAACTCGTACTGACAAAAATCCACGGTGTCCTTCAATAGCCCTTTACATTCCGGGGTCACGGTAATTCGTGAGTCCCGCTACCAACTTCGAAACAAATACAGTTTATTAGTATAATACACGGTTGCCCGCAATTGCCATGAAATGTGTTTCGAAGTCCCTCGAAACACTTTTGGGACCAAAGAAATACGCATCTTTAAATACGTCTAGCTTCGTTCAATATCACTTTTGCTCAGCCAGGTAAGCATTTCTGTGTTTAGGGATAATTAAAGAAGTATTAAGCAAGTTTTCAGCGTGCCTCGAGCACTTTTCAAAAATTTCGAGTAGCTCTTAGGGTAACTATATCTTAGAGGGCCATAACCTGTCGGGGGTCGCGGGACTTATGATGTCCCGTGACCCCGGTACGTAAAGGGCTATTGAAGGACACCGTGGATTTTCTTCAGTACGAGTCTGACAGTCCCTCCCGCTCTGCCCTGGGTGGGAGGACTCATTTGATGATTTTACCACGTTAAAAAGAAAATGAAAAGGGTATCTATATCTTGGATTATAATAGCGGCAAGAGCGCATTTAATGTTGACCGAACTGTTAACCATTCATCATTTTGTAGTATTCAAATAAATGTAAATATTACAAAAATAAAATAAGATCAGGCTGTTATGAATAATTCATCATTCGTGTTTAATCAATAGAATAAAATCGATCCTGATTAAATTTCAGGAAGGTCAAATGTTCTGTAATTGTGTAGTACTCGTAACTCGTAAAGATGCATGAACGTAGATGTCTCTATTCTACCAAGAATAGGCAGTTATTCTTAAACAATTTACTTTTTTTGCCCGAGTAGTCATGGCATGACCTGTAGATGACCAAAGAGACAACGCCTTTTTAAACATTTTAAACATCTCCATGCTTAGGACGGTATAAATATTTCCACATTCTATCATTTTGTTTATTCTTCCGTCCCTTTTCTACGGTATTATGCTACGAGTATTAAATTATGATGGTGGACGAGGCAGAAAGAATACGTCTATGTAAAGATCTTTGTAGGTGTCGTTGTATAGTTTTACCGCCCCTATGGAAAAATGTGCCTTGACAATAAATTGACAGTCATTACATTCAGTCAACGGTCTAAAAGCCAAATCCACCTTTAAATATCATCGGCCTGGAAAGGTCAAAGAGTAATCCCTATGTATAAAATATAGCGTGTACCTATTTATTGTTTACTAGCTTTCATTTATGTTATTTTTTTGGGACATGATATGCAGATTTATCTATGTACCATTATGGCATAATATGCGTCCAACTGCAAGGTGGACAGACGATCTGATGAAGATCATCGGATCACGCTGAATGCAAACCCACCGGTCCTATTGAAAATCTATAGGGGCCTATGGCATCCGATTTGATGTTTTTTTATTTAATTTTTCTTTATAGAATGTGTTGATGGGATAATCTGGCATCAAATTAGTGGAAAAAAAATAGGTTTTTAATCTGAAGTTCCGAAGATACCGCCGTTATCCAAACTCTATATCTTCTAGACTAACTTATTCTCTTACTTCTTTAGTGTTCTATTATAGGAATTCTGCTCAACTTTATATTTGTTTGCAGGGTGGCAACAACGCCGGACACACAGTGGTCGTCGATGGCAAGGAGTTCGATTTCCATTTACTACCCAGCGGTATTATAAACCAGAAATGTATCTCTGTTATTGGTAAGTCACCTTTTTATGTTATTACTGTGAGCCTCTTTATGCCCATCATCATTTCTTTGTTGTCAATATGTCCTTCCATCTCCCGTAGGTCGTCACGTAGTAAGTTTTTCTATTTCTTTCAAGTTTTCAGCTTTGTTCTGCCTACTGATAGGTATAGGCCCCCTCCCTAATAGTACCATGCTTTCCTGGCCTGTTGGATTTAAACCAGATCTTCCCTGTGTTCTTCAGTAGTAGTCCAGTCAGTCAGTTTTACCCGGAAATTAGAGATAATGTGCACGCACACCTTGCCAGATATCCTGAAAATTAAAATTCAAAACCACATTATTCGCAAATACGACTATTAATAGACTATTTTAATGAGAAAGAACAAGTTACATACTACAAAACAATACGTCTAATAAGAATAGTCAGTTTATTTGAAAACACCACAATTTTAATTAAAAAATCTTATTAACAGAGAACAATATCTTATCTGAGCCAATTTATGAACGTAGCGTTTGAAAAAATTAGTAATTTCCTTTATGAATAAACTAATTTGTAGTGACTGTGACCTGGAACAATGCGATAAATAAATTAGGTATGATAAGCATTCGATTTTAAAATGCCTTTGCTATGAGGTTTTGCGTGCACAAATCTTTTTACTTGAAGGTTGGAATTTCAAGATCGGCATGATATTTTAGAATAAGTATTACCGATGAAATTTTGCTTATTGCCGAGAGCGGCCCAGAGGTTCAGAGCAGATTGAAGGTGTGGTGGCAAAGACTGGAGAACATTGTCCTGAAATTAAGCAGAACTGAATATTTGTTTTGCGATTTTGGCGGTCTTTCCAGTCCTGTGCCCATTACTCTTGCCAGAACGCCAACATCAGTCTGTTCCGACTTTCGGTACCTCGGGTCGCTTTTCCAAGGAGATGGCGATGTAGACCGTGACATAGCACACCGGATCAACTCGGGATGGATGAAATGGCGACAGGTCACCGGAACAACTTGCCCCTCAAGTTAAAGGGGAAAATATATAAATCCGTGATTAGACCTGTCGAGAAAAGATGGATGAGAAACGATTGCATGTAGCCGAGATGAGGATGTTGATGGATATGTGGAGTGACAAGAATGGATAAAGTAAGGAATGAGTTTATAAGGGGAATTTAGAACGTGGCGCCTGTTGCAGAAAAAAGGGAAGGGAACCGTCTGTCTTGGTATGGACATGTGATAAGGAGGGATGACACTACTCATGCGACTAAGAGAGTGATAAGTATGAATGTTGACGGATAGAAAAGAAGAGGAAGGCCAAAGAAACGATGGATGAATTGTCTAAGGAATTATGTATATGAAAGAAAAAGGAGTAAATTATACTGTGACGTCTGATAGGGGAGAATGGAAGAAAAAAAACGTGTAGCGCCGACCCCAAGTAACATGGGATAAGGGCAGGGAGACGATGTTTACCCATAGACATAGACAATGGACTGAGTATCACTCTCAAGAAAGAGAGACAGCGGTTTTGTCACCCATATCTATCTCTTTCCTGTAAGGCCAAAATGAATATACTAATAAGTCTGACAGTCCCTTTTGCTCCTCTCTAGGTCTCATTGGATGATTAAAAAAGGTCTTACGAGCTCGTCTTTATGACAACTTTTAGAATACCCTCTAGCCGCTCCTTTCTAGACCGGCCTCGGTGGTTACTAAGATTTGAACATTTTAAAATCTTTGATTTCTGTGACGTAAGCACACTCCGGTGATAATTGACCGATAACACTATGCTATCTATCCTTGAACGTTTGCCAAAAGCTTGCATCATTATAGTACATCTCTTCCTATAGCCTATATAGTCTATGCCAGGCGTGAATATATAATTGAGGAAAAAAGAGATATATTTATACAATATCCACACTTTCTTACTGATATTTTAAATAGAATAGTACCTCCGTTTGTCTTCTTTTGCGTTTTTCGATGTTTGGCGTACGTCCAGACCATGACCTAGGTTAGGATATTTTTTATCCCGGTAGTGCTTTCCCTATAATTAGGACCTTAGAAGTCCCTCTTTTAAGGTCGTAATTGAAAACAGGGCAGAACATGCCAAAAAATAAAGTTCTTAAATTACTTTTATCACACACATTAACATAAAGGACAAAATATACTTTTACCATGCTATAATTTTTTCATAACGTTGCCCCTTTTTGGATTTTCTCCTGTATCGTGGGAGCGTTTACAAACATATAAAACTGACATACACAAAAGCCCAGGTCCGGAACAATTACTTGTAGATCATCCAAATATTTGCTTCGTGCGGGAATCGAACCCGCGACACGCAGCGTAATAGTTCAATTACTGCGCCAACCGTAGCGTCAGTCTATGCACATTTTCATACTATACAATTTTTTATAATAATTAAATTGATTAGAATAAAAAATATTTTATTCTAATCGTCATTGTCATCACAATGAGGCAACAATGCCGTCATAGTTCAAACGCATTATATTTTCCTCTAACGTTAGAGGAAATTATGACTACTACTAATATGTGACTTTGGAAATTTATTCAAGGTTAAATACCTTGAATAAAGTTCCAAAGTCACCGCGTCCATTACCGAGTTATCGCCCGAAACGGCTTCGGTCATTTAATGGATTAGGTGGATCAAACTTGTATTATATTAACATAGTCTACAGTCAATCCATCAATTTGTTATGGCCATTTGATAGGATTAGCACCGCGTGCCGCACCATTAGGCTAAACTACATTTGTGTCCCCCCCCCCCGTAATTATGATTATCTCTGTTATTTGAAAGTGTCAGTGGTGGGTGGGATACACCTCCCAGCGGTCCATCGCTGGCGACTCACCACAGGCCAACTGCAAGTGATAAACGTTAACGCTCAGCAGTCTCTAACAAATGTTCAACTTTATAACTAAGCGTATAAAGATGAAAATCCGTTACTGAGCAATAACGAAGAAAACGCTTGGAAATTGAGACTGGTGAGCGTTAACGTTTATTGCTTCCAGTTTGTCTAAGGGACATGAGCCTGTGGTGACATCTGAGTGAATCTATTTGTGGTAAGCCTCACCAGGTAGAGCCACATGCCTCAGGACACCAACCTGTCGCAGTCATGCGCCGAATAGTTTTTTGGTGTGTTAAACATTCAATGGGACTCATTTTTTCACCCTGGGCAGTTCCTTCCTCTCTAAGGAAGGAACTGCTAAATAAAAATCAATTTTATACTACACCTACGTGGAAAGTACCTTGATACTTTATCAAATTTACGGTAGAAAGTACGTCATTGCATATCGAACAAATATGCGGGGAGAAAACGCTTTCTCACCCGCTCAGATGCGTTTTCTTCCCGTATCAAGGTACTTTCCACGCAGATGTGGCGATTCTCGATGTCGGGTGTATTAAAGCCCTCGCCTACGGCTCGGGATTCAAACAACACCCTCGACGGTAATCGGTCACTTTCTCCTCTTGGTAAACAATGTACTATTTTCCTTCACATGCCCTTTGCGTTATCTGCATCGAAGACAGTCGTGGCCTTATAATACCATACCTAATTTGAACAAACAAAGACATTACAATAAAAACATAATAAATCCTACCGTCAGTTTTCTAAATGTACAACAAATTGAATAACCTGTAGCAAACGGGACACGATAATCAAACATGCAAAAAAAAATACAGAAATTCTCGTGACATTGGTAATCAAGCTCAGTACCAGGTACGGTTAGCAAAATCACTGTAGTATTAATAGGTTTATGTAACGAGTTATTTATTGTCAAGGTTAAGGTTTGCACGAAGATGTTTTAAGGTTTATTTTGCTGACGTTACAATGGTATTGCAGGGTACTTGTTATGGCATGATACAAAATGGCGCTATAGAGGACTTGTCGAATGAATAAGTTTTTTTTTACGTGGTAAAATCATCACATGAGTCCTCCCACCCAGGGCAGAGTGAGAGGGACTGTCAGACTCGTACTGACTAAAATCCACGGTGTCCTTCAATACTCATTTACGTACCAGAGTCACGGTAATTCGTGAGTCCCGCGACCACGAATGAATAAGGTGGAGAAATGATTTGACTTGTGGATATTAGGATATGAAGTGGAAGCAAGCAAGCGTTAGAAGGGATGCCGATGTTCATTGACACATAAATGATGCATTTTAGTTTTGTATTAGGTTTCTTGCTTTCTTTAGCAAAGGTTGTGCTTGTTTTATCCTGGTAAAATCATCAAATGAGCCCTCCCACCCAGGGCAGAGCGGGATGGACTGTCAAACTTCCACGGTGTCCTTCAATAGTCCTTTACGTTTTGGGGTCCCGGTAATTCGTTAGTCCCGTGATCAAATGCATTTGTCATTTCAAGAAGACTTTCAGCATCTGGAATTAATGAATAACACTGACAAAGAATAATTCCGCAACATTCTCTATAAAAAACGGCAAAAAATCACGTTTGTTGTGTGGGATCCCTCTAAATATTGTTGTAATAGCGACTACAGAAATAAATCATCTGTGAAAATTTCAACTGTCGTAACTACCACAGTTCATGATATATAGCCTGGAGACAGATTGACATACAGACAGACGGACAGCGAAGTCTTAGTATTATTAGAGTCATATTTTGCCGTTTAGGTGCGGATCGCTAAAAAACTACACATCCGTCAGGCAGCGAAAGGGAACAAGAATTAACCCAGATTATATATCTTACTAATACTGATACTGCTAGCCTACTTCATCCCACTGCTGGACAAAGGCCTCTGTTTGTCTGTTTGCCTGTCCCCATGACCTCCAGTTTTCGCAATCCAGGGCCAAAGTGGAGCACTGATCGTTGGTTTTGTCCAGCTCATCCCGCTTTTCAGGTCTGCCGCGACGCCTTCTGGCTGTGTCAGGGCTCCACGAGTGGTTAATCCGGCCCAGGCCCATTTTACTGTAGTGGCCTTTGGACCAACGTCAGCAATTTGTGTTTTTGAGCGCAGTGTGGTGTTGCGTACACGCTCTTTTAGTTTGACGCCTAGAATACTGCGCTTCATATCTTAATGGCTCTATATTGTTGTCCAGGAAACGGTGTGGTAATCCACCTCCCGGGCCTGTTCGAGGAGCTGAAGAAGAACGAGCTGAAAGGCATGGAAGGCTGGCAGGACAGACTCATCATATCAGACAGAGCGCACTTGGTCTTCGATATGCATCAACAGGTAACTATTAGTTATAGAAAGAAATATGCAACCAGCTGTAGGCCTTAACGAAAGTAACCGATTTACGACGTTAAGGACATAGTTTAAGGCCGAAAATCGTTATACTTTGTTTTTCGATAAGTCCTTTTTTCACCAATTTAGGTGGAGTGAAACGGACTGTCAGACTCACCCCAACTATAAAACACCCTGTTTCTTCAATTGCCCATCTTATTAATCATCTTTCACTTGGAATCTAAAATCATCAAATGATGTCCTCCCTCTCTGGGTGAAGCTGTAGGGAAGTGCAGACTCTTACTATAAAACTACCCTGAATTCTTTTAATTGTCCGTTGCATAAAGGGACATTAGTAACTCTAAACAATCCCGTGATTTCGCCTCTTTTTTTTAACTGTAATAATCATCAAATGAGACCTTCCACCCTGGCTCGAGCCGAAGGGAGTGTGTGACTGTTACTGACTTTTAGCCCACGTTGTTCCTTCCTTCCGTTGCCTTTGTATTTTAGGACCGTGTTACCGAGAATCCCGCGTCCCGAATATTAAGCCTTAAGCCACATTACATATCATATAAGAGCCACAGAGCGCTTTGAATTGTATTTCACAGAACAAATACAATGTAAACGCTTCTCGTTACCAGGGCACACAAAGACTCATTATTCCACGCTTACGTTCAGAATCAAACAATTCTAGATCATACCAGCTCTAAGTCAGTTAAATTAATAATTCACGTTTAGCAGGGAAGTCCATGCTAATATAAATTATGATAAGAACAATGGGGTTTTTGTGTTCATAGGAAGTTGGTATACAGACGACACATTCGGTCAAAGATCAACAAGCATTGGAGACGGAAGGGCAGAGCATTTTATCTTTAACATAGCATAATCAGCCTGTAACGTTCTCAGTACTGGGAGGCCTCCTCTCTGTGAGAGGGTGGGCTGGGATGCTGTGATCCACCACACCAGTCCGGGTTGGTAAATGTCCCAGGTCTTCGATTTTTTTGTTCTAGGACTATTATTTGAAATTACTAGGGCGAAGATAGTCTGCGAAGCTAGTAGGTTTTGGTGATGATTTCCGATGTCCACCCCAAGCTAGACCACCAGTGGATGATGAAACATTTTTATCTGGCTACTCATAACGCGGGAAATTCAGAGTAAACTAACTCCATTTGGTCGTGATGTTACTACCAAAACTGGGTGAGTTTTCTCTGAACCTGATTGTACAATACAAATACATTATATGATTAGAACAATGGCGTTCCTTTCTTAAGCACATCATATGTATTAGAAGCGCAATCTTTCTATGTTTATAAGATTCAAAATCGCATAAAAGCGACACGAAGTTCATAATTTTGTAAGAAACTTTATGCCAGTTAGAATAAAGCTCAAAATAACTGGGTCCAGGCTTATAGTGCGAAACTTTTAGAATGTTTTGTGATAAAAATGCTGAATTTACACCCCCCAAAAAAAAAGCATATTTTATTTTTAAGAATCAACCTCAACTCTAAATAAATGAAAATGCAACCGCGTGACGAGTGACGCGTGCGCACGTAATTGCGCGAGAACGCCGTGAAGTCAGCGGCGGTCAAGGCGGTGCGGGATGATGCATACCGCGCAGTTTATGTATATTTATGATATTATAAACTATCTATAATGACACAGGGCAAAGGCCTCTAAGTTCTCGTATTGGGAAGGAATCTTAAAACATATTTTTTTTAAAGCCATGTTTGGTATATGTACTGAGTGAGTTTATTAGGCACTTGTCAATATTAGTTGAAAGCTACCTAAATCTTACCCCACACTTGGAATTTCTCCCGTATCGTGAGTGCAAACAAAAAACATTTTAACTCGCATACAAATGGATGCCCAAGACAATTCCCAGAATCAATATGGCACCAAAGCTGTCCTATTCTTAATTGAAACGCATGCATAGTATGATGAATATTCTGTATGCTGCAAGTAGCAGAAACAGGAAACACGGACTTAATCACTAGAAACTCATCTGTCGAACATTAAATGTAACATTTTATTATCTAAATACGTGGTTTAACGGCTCCTACGCCTATATCCTATAATGAGTCGGTAAAACTAAACTAATGGACACGCTATTGTAAAAGATATTTAGTCTGGTTCAGAATTTAAATTGGTATTTACAAATAATGTACTTTAGTTACAAGACTTATGCCCGGTTTCTGGTGTCCTTTTATCGACAGTTTATCTATTCAATAGCGCTATTGGTTCGATAAACTATAAAAATGGGTTTCTGAACACCGCGATGTAAGTTAAACTCTACATAAACTAAGATCAACTTAACCGACCAATCTGTGCCGTTTATCGGCTCCATAACTTTATTTGACGTTTCATTTGTCAACTCTTAGGTTATATCGTGTTATTTTAGAAATTAATAGCCAGAGAAATTTAAGTTAATAGATCGAAAAGTATGAATACGAGCAGCTCATCAGAGTCTGATCTGGAAGTGCTGGATTTTATTGCTAATATATCTATACCCAGAAACTTACGACGCAGGAGAAGTCCTTCCAAAATGTTATGCTTTCATAAGAACACTGTGATACACCTTACTGATATAATCAGACGTGCTCTCGCTTCTGTTGTTAATTTTGTCTGCTAGCTAGCTAAGCTGTCTAGGAGTTACATACATATGCCTAATTTTGAAGACCTGAGAGAAATAAAGACGCAGTTTTATAATATAGTAGGATTTCCAAACGTAATTGGTTGTATAGATGGATCGAGTACCAATTCAATCTAATCAAATGCAGAAAAACTCTACAATGAAGCACAAACTAGGACAAGAAACACCGTTGAAAGGATATTTGTGTATTGAAAAGAAGATATGCATGGTTTTCTCAAAAATTAGGGTTAAATCTTGATCACACATTGGCTGTAATTGTAGCAACAGCTGTATTACATAATATAGCTTTACCAAAATGATACTGTAATAATTGAAGAATCAACTCGTGAAGATACTGTTACAGAATCTATTGAACAACCTCTTTCCTCGGAAGGAAACTATTTTTCATATATATAAAAATCTTAACCACTCTATACTCGTATTACCTTCGAAAAAATTAAATTATGAATAAAACTTGTTTTAATGAGGATTTGAAACAAAAAAAAACAATTTTTACCTCTATCTCATAAACAGACCCATCTAGCGGCACAATATGGAACTGGCTATCCATCTCATAGTTATTTTATCGGTCCGTGGGTCATCAGAAACTCAGAGACAGTTGACCTCCGTTTAACTTACCCATAACTTTATTGAATCAATACTTATTGAAAGGATAACTGGTGACACCAGAAACCGGGCATTAGTCGTGCTCATTGTTTTCTATTGCATTATTATTGAATTATAACTATTTATTTATACAAACCAATATGGTACATCAGCAACAAACAAATAATGTGCGATTTGAAAATAAAATATAGCTTATATCACACAAGAATAATGTATCTTTCTACTAGTGAAAGAATTTTCAAAATCGGTTCGGCAGTTTCAGAGATTACCTACAAACTCACTAACTTTACCTCTGATATAATATTAGTTTACGATTGATTCCGGTCTGCCTCGATGTGACCTATCAGAAATTAATACAGAGAGATAGCTTTCTACGTCGATAACCCAATTACTGAGGAAAACCGATATCCTGGTATTGGCTCGTCAGAATATCGGACGGAGAGTAATTGCTATGATTTTATACACAATATAGCGGGATTCTAGAAGAAAACAACTTTCCCCTATTTAAAACGTATAATTTTGATATAGGTAAAATTGTAAAAGTAAATAGAAAATACAGTTAGAATGCGATTGTGCCCGGTTATCAAAGTAACAAGTTTTGAATTAAATAAAATTAGGTCGCACACACAAAAAAAAAAAAATTCGGTTACGATACAACTACACACATCAAAAGTGTCTAGGGATCAACATATATTTTTGCAATAACTTTTCTCCTGATTGATATTAATTAAATTTTTTTTTAAGGATTCATCAAATAAAGTGTTTTCGTTTGTCACAGTAACGATAAACCAAGTCACCTTTGCATTAATAAAGAAATTTGCCATTTTCCTAATAAAGGGATTTTTGACATTTGAACCACTAACACAAAAGTTCGAAAAAAAGACTGAAATAACAGTTTTCTTTAAAATTTTATTGGGTAACATAAACAATTAATAATCCGTGTTTCTACCGCGAACACTAACAACACAAGAACATCGGTTTGGCATACTCAAAATGAGTTCATCCAAATCACGCTGTGGAATGGCCGCCCATGTTCGTTGCAACAACAAAAAAAGGTCTTCTTGCGACTGGATACCCTCCATATTCGGCAGAGCTTTTCTCTGTAGCATATCCCATGCATGCTCAATCGGATTCAAGTCTGGCGACTGAGCAGGCCAGGGCAGGACATTGATGTTAGCTGCGGCGAGAGTCTGTCTTACAACTCTTGCGGTGTGCGGTCGTGCATTATCATGCATTAACTGAAATAAGGGACCGATTTGCACTTGTAGAAGAACGATGACGTCTGATACAATCGTCTCAGCATAAATTTGAGCGTTGAGGTTGCCTCTGATCCAAATCAACTCAGTTCTTCCGCCGATCCAAATACCCGCCCATACCATGATGGTTCCACCACTATAAGGATGGACTCTGATGAGTCTCGTTTTGGTATGAGACCGGATACAAGACGTATACGACACTGGAGAAGCCCTGGACGCCAACAGCGATTAAAATCCTGCCAGGAAGTCCATCCTTATAGTGGTGGAACCATCATGGTATGGGCGGGTATTTGGATCGGCGGAAGAACTGAGTTGATTTGGATCAGAGGCAACCTCAACGCTCAAATTTATGCTGAGACGATTGTATCAGACGTCATCGTTCCTCTACAAGTGCAAATCGGTCCCTTATTTCAGTTAATGCATGATAATGCACGACCGCACACCGCAAGAGTTGTAAGACAGACTCTCGCCGCAGCTAACATCAATGTCCTGCCCTGGCCTGCTCAGTCGCCAGACTTGAATCCGATTGAGCATGCATGGGATATGCTACAGAGAAGAGCTCTGCCGAGTATGGAGGGTATCCAGTCGCAAGAAGACCTTTTTTTGTTGTTGCAACGAACATGGGCGGCCATTCCACAGCGTGATTTGGATGAACTCATTTTGAGTATGCCAAACCGATGTTCTTGTGTTGTTAGTGTTCGCGGTAGAAACACGGATTATTAATTGTTTAAGTTACCCAATAAAATTTTAAAGAAAACTGTTATTTCAGTCTTTTTTTCGAACTTTTGTGTTAGTGGTTCAAATGTCAAAAATCCCTTTATTAGGAAAATGGCAAATTCCTTTATTAATGCAAAGGTGACTTGGTTTATCGTTACTGTGACAAACGAAAACACTTTATTTGATGAATCCTTAAAAAAATTTTTAATTAATATCAATCAGGAGATAAGTTATTGCAAAAATATATGTTGATCCCTAGACACTTTTGATGTGTGTATGTCAGATTATCCAGAGAATGTACGAATCAATAGTTATTTAATTTACTGAGGAAAAACCAAAATCCTGAATATCAGAGGAAAAAAATATTTGAGCGATCCTAGCGGTAACTAACTAATTGGCCAATTAACACGCCTCGGAAGGAAAAAAAAAGTGATGCTATTTGCCTAAATACTCGTACATACCCTGTGTAGGGGTTGTATTACTGTGCCTTACATAAAAATAACAATTTAAACATTAAAAGCAAAAAATAAGACAGTTAATTTAAATAAATAAAGAATCCTCAGCTTGATCCTGTCGGGATGGAGAGACGCGCTGCAGGACTGCCGCGGAGAACCGTGCTGGTAGCCACGGTCAAAACAGGACCAGGCCTCCGATGATCTGACGCTTGGACTTATTTGTCGGCTCAAGAGCCTGACAAATTCAGGATCCGGAAAGACTGCACGCGACCACACCGGGGTCGCGGTGGAGCGTTGCTCCCGACTGCTAGCTTATAAAGTTGTAGGTGATACCGTACTCAGCGCCTCCTGCCCAATGTAGATAAGAAAAAACAGGCGACATGAGACCAAAAATACGGACTGAACAATAAACAAATTTGCAGAAGAAAAACTATTGTAAAAACTTACCGATACATAGGAAAATTTTCAGATCACGCCATTCCGGCAAAAAACAGAAGATTTCACATATGATTTTTTAACCAACGTTGTCGACTTTAAATTCAAAATGTTTCACATTTTTTAACAAAAAGTGATTTCCACCCAAAAAAATCAGCAAAACCCCGTCACGGCCAACAAAACACATCCAACTGACACTAAAAAAATCTTCATTTTTTCTCGAACAAAAACCAATTCCTAACTTAAAAAGATTCAGTTCTTAAAGAAAAATTTCGACTAAAGGCTTCCGAAAACAGGTTGCATGACAATCACCATAAAAAAAGGTGATATTTAAAAATGTAGCGTTTTTTATAACGCTGCAGTACCCCCTTTCCAAGAAAAAAAAGACACAAGTCCGGCAGAAGGGAAAAAAGCAGAGGAAATTAACTTAGACTAGCCAAAAACACTATACCTAATAATTGACCTAAACCAAACCTAACATAGACGACATCGGAGTACAGCTGATACAGAATAAATGAGAAACCGGACTCCCATCTACACGTTATCAGTGTCAGCCCGTATAGTGTCCACTAAACCTAAAATTGACAACAGTCAGAAAACAAGGAATCAACAAGCCTTAAGATAACCTAACTTACAACGAAAATATCTAAGTTATTTTCAAATTAATCCACTAGGTAAAAACTAGAACAATATGCGAGAGCAAAATACTAGCCTAAAATAGAACTCTATCCAACAAGGTGACCATAAAGAGCTAAAAAATAAGACTAAGGACTAGCAACAAAACTTGAGTCGAAGATAAGTCTTGGACAAAAGACAAATTAAATAAACTCCAGTTCAAACAATGGAAAAAATCGGTGAGGCTAAGAAAGACTCAAGTTAAAGAACCAACTTGTGTTTCTTGTCAAACCAAAATATACTCGAACTTTAAGAAACCACTCTAGTCAACGAGATACTTTACCCAAGGTGGAACTTAATGTTCAGGGAAACTTAAGTCAAAACAGGAACTTAAGACTATAAGTAATAATGACTTGAGCAAGAGTAACGACACAGGACGAAGGTGTGACTCAAGTTCTTCAGTCGTAAGTAATAACTAACTGACCTAACATATTTGCCCATTCCAACGGGAAAAACAAGGCGTAATGTATTTTCAATATTCGACATATTTAAATAGAATATAAAAATTTTATAAACTCGAAAATCAATTATGACCAAACACACAAAAATTGTAATCACGCCATCTGTGAATAGTTGTTAGTACTGAACCAACGGTAATCATAGGCAATTTTTAAGGATCAAACTGAGCGCGATAGAATCGCTTGAGTCCCGTACAAAATATTTGAAATAAAAGATAGAGGAAAAAAGTTACTTTAGGATATCTTTAATATGATATCTACCAGAATGTAGGGAACCACAGTCCTGTAGTAAATAAGTAGTCCTAGAAATAACTTGCAAAACACGACACTTAACAAAACGTGGAGCAAGCTTTCCAGAGAAAAAGTCTTCTCCAGATGACCTAGAGAAATTACGTCTCCATACAGTGTCACCAACACTTAGAGTGATAGCCGACCGATTGGAGTTATAAGCTCGGGAGTTACGGAGGAAAGCCAAAGAAAGATTATCAGCCACCTTCGCATAAACCTCACGAAGTGAAGACAAATTCGAGGCGTGACGAGTCCGACTGTCCGCTAAATTAGAGCTTTGAGTCTGACTACTAGCACGGCTAGAATCCATTAGCACTTCTCTACCAAACATGAGAAAGTTAGGCGTGAAGCCTGTGGCTAGATTGACGCATGAGTTAAGATAGAGCTTTACTTTAGGCAACAACTTAGCCCAACATCTTTGGTTTTCACCAACTAAAATCCCTAAGCATGTCACTACACTTTGGTTATAGCGCTCAACAGTATTCGCTTGGGGTGTATAATAAGGTGTAAATGTAGGAGATTCAATATGGAAAGATCTGAGGAAATTTAGAAACTGACTACTGCGAAAAACAGTAGCGTTATCGCATAAAATAGAACGAGGAACGCCGAAGTTAAAGAAAATTTCGGACTCTAAAGCTTTAATAATAGAAAAAGCGTCTACTCTCTTAAGAGGAACAAGCCACACATACTTCGAAAAAACATCAACCATAGAGATGATGTACCTATAACCGTAATAAGCGATGGGTAACGGTCCAATCACATCAATCGAAATCATCTGCAAGGGCATGGACACTTGCTTAGGGTAGCAAATCTGTCCGCGTGGTTGCGTGGATGAACGTATCGAACGTCGCTAACAGAGGAAATTTGTGGAGGTGAGTACTGAACAGACGGGAGGTACATATTACCACTAATATTTTTATCAAAAGCTTGACTAAAGACGGACGTTAAACCAAACTTATTCCAAAATTCAATACCTAATATCACGGAGGACGACATAGAACTTGCCACTAAAAACTCATGGATAAAAGTTGTACCGTTAAACTTAACTGGGAGATAAACAGTACCCAGAATATCGATAGGCGAATTATTAGCCGAAATTACACGAGGACAAGCATCACTCGCGTTCAAAGAAAGACCAAATTTCTGTATTAAACTATCACTAATAAGCGACATCTGTGCTCCAGAGTCAAGTAAAGCCTTAACAACCTGGTTACACAATAAAATTTCAATAAACGGTCGATTATCAGACAAATCAGTAGATATCACCGGTGACACTGTACGGTAAAAAGCGTGCCGCCGGTGGCTTATGCATTTTTTGGATTGCACTTAGGACAATCACGTGTTATAAAACCTGGAGTGCGACACTTAAAACATAACACGCCAGCGACCTCCGGGCAAGAACGGTAAGAGTGACCAGTACTGTTGCATTTCAAGCAGTGCTGATTGCAACATGGGCAGCTCTGAGACCTACCACCACCTTGGTTAGGTTCATTAAGGCGGGGCCTGACAGCCTGAGAAGAACTGGTTGGTTGGTGAGCAGCACTGTCAAGACTAGCAACAGCCTTAGGTGTTCTAATAAAAGATTCGAAATAAGTAGCGGTATCAATAAGAGTATTAATATCAGGGAATTTCTGTATGGACAAAATTGGGGTATATTTTGGCAACATGTTGTGGGTTATGACATCCAATAATTCAGGTTCTTCAATCGGCTTACAAAGTTTGGAATTAAGGTGAGTCAGTTTAATAATAAACTCCTTGACAGACTGCTCTGGTTTCTGCCTAAGATTACGTATCTCCTGTCCAGTCCTAAATTCGAAATCCGCAGAACCGAACATACTAAAAAATGCCTGCCTGATCTCTACATACGACAGACCCGGTCGGCGTATGGATCTATAATACTCCAAAGCGATGCCAGACAAAACTTCGTGGAATCGCCTTACGAGATAGGAATCCGTAATATAGTCAGCCTCCCTGCATTCCTCAAGTCTAGCGAAGAAGTCACGTACGCACGTGTTTCCATCATAACAGATTCTCCACTTGGTCAACGAGAACTGCTTGACAAAAGGTGGAGGATCTTCGGATCTGATCGGTGACGGTAGAACCGACTGTGTGGAGACGCGTGAAAGTCTAGGTGGAATGGGAGGAGGAGGAGGACGAGTGGTGGGATGTGGTCGAGAGATGATAGGGCTGCTACAACGTGGAGTCTCGCCAATAGAATTTTCATCTTCCGACATGTTGTAAACTAAATTCAAGCGATACTAGACTAGTATATAGTTAGCAAGAAAAAAAAATAGTAATACGGTTGACGAAGCTGTATGAACGATTCCTTATAAAAATATCGGTACCCCTAAGACAAGCTGGAACAAGACACACAAAAAAAGAAAATAAGGTAACCAGCCGCGTCAGGAATCACCAAGCTAGGAAACGAAAGACACCACTAAGAACAGACAACAACCGTGCATACGGAGCTTACCTTTGCAACACGACGCCTATAAGTTCATACAACACACTCATGCACTACGGGTTCTAACAACCGCTAGCTAAAGGAAAACAAATTAAACACAAGGGATAACAATCAGGTAAATTATGTATTTGTTGGGTGAGAAATAAAAGAGGGTTGTGTGTTTTATAGTTCACAAAATTATTTTATATAAGTGATGAAAAATTACAACTCACACAAGCAAACAAAGAACAGTATCCTGCCAGTTCTTCGTTATCGTATCTGTAGTTCAGGGCTCGTGATGTATCACCATGGGAACAGTCCAGGCTCTAGGAAACTCTTAAACTGGTCACTTAGTTAATCACGTTAAAGTCCTGAAACCAACAATAGGAATAAACAGAGAAAGAATTAGCTCACACAGTGGAAGAAATTATTAGCTCACTTGAAGCGAGCTACCACCCTCGAAATTGCAAAAAAAAATAATTATGTGATGTAGATTTAAATAAGAAGAAGTATGGACAAGAAAAATACTTACTTTATTAGTTCGGGCGCCATATATAGCGGGATTCTAGAAGAAAACAACTTTCCCCTATTTAAAACGTATAATTTTGATATAGGTAAAATTGTAAAAGTAAATAGAAAATACAGTTAGAATGCGATTGTGCCCGGTTATCAAAGTAACAAGTTTTGAATTAAATAAAATTAGGTCGCACACACAAAAAAAAAAAAATTCGGTTACGATACAACTATGTCAGATTATCCAGAGAATGTACGAATCAATAGTTATTTAATTTACTGAGGAAAAACCAAAATCCTGAATATCAGAGGAAAAAATAATATTTGAGCGATCCTAGCGGTAACTAACTAATTGGCCAATTAACACGCCTCGGAAGGAAAAAAAAAGTGATGCTATTTGCCTAAATACTCGTACATACCCTGTGTAGGGGTTGTATTACTGTGCCTTACATAAAAATAACAATTTAAACATTAAAAGCAAAAAATAAGACAGTTAATTTAAATAAATAAAGAATCCTCAGCTTGATCCTGTCGGGATGGAGAGACGCGCTGCAGGACTGCCGCGGAGAACCGTGCTGGTAGCCACGGTCAAAACAGGACCAGGCCTCCGATGATCTGACGCTTGGACTTATTTGTCGGCTCAAGAGCCTGACAAATTCAGGATCCGGAAAGACTGCACGCGACCACACCGGGGTCGCGGTGGAGCGTTGCTCCCGACTGCTAGCTTATAAAGTTGTAGGTGATACCGTACTCAGCGCCTCCTGCCCAATGTAGATAAGAAAAAACAGGCGACATGAGACCAAAAATACGGACTGAACAATAAACAAATTTGCAGAAGAAAAACTATTGTAAAAACTTACCGATACATAGGAAAATTTTCAGATCACGCCATTCCGGCAAAAAACAGAAGATTTCACATATGATTTTTTAACCAACGTTGTCGACTTTAAATTCAAAATGTTTCACATTTTTTAACAAAAAGTGATTTCCACCCAAAAAAATCAGCAAAACCCCGTCACGGCCAACAAAACACATCCAACTGACACTAAAAAAATCTTCATTTTTTCTCGAACAAAAACCAATTCCTAACTTAAAAAGATTCAGTTCTTAAAGAAAAATTTCGACTAAAGGCTTCCGAAAACAGGTTGCATGACAATCACCATAAAAAAAGGTGATATTTAAAAATGTAGCGTTTTTTATAACGCTGCAACAAGTACCAATATTAGATTGGTGTTGTTGTTGTGTACTATCTAATATTGGTCTAATATAACTGGTCTTACGACAACTGGGACTTGCTATTTTGCTATTATTAATGTTATAGACTCACGAGCAATTAGATGAGAGCTATATTGTAAAGTAATCTGTAGTGTGGGGCGCCCCTGCCAGGATGGATCATAGACATGGAGAATTGACTGAGCATGTTCTGTATGAAATCGACCATTGCTTAGAAAGAGAGAAAACAATCAACTTTCTATCTATGTCTTTCAATTCTGCACGTTTTAATTTAGGGAAGGTTCATCCATTTTCTATGTCTATGAGATTGACTGATGACCTGAAGAAGCTAACTCGTTCTGATATTGTTTCTGGATGAAAATGCAAGAGAACGGGCACTGTAGCGTTCCTTATAGGAGGCCTATGTCGACCAGTGGACTACAATAGCTCAAATAATGTCACATGCTGTTGCTCATGACTACATATATCGTATACTATCAAAGACCGTCTATGCACACCTAAGTAGGTGTGTGCAAATGATAATGTCACAGTTAATATTAGTGTGCTAATGAGGATATTACTGATATGTGGTATTTGTGTATGTTTATAACTGGGCTATGATTAACCAGTATGTAAATACCAGTTTAGAAATAAGCGTCATGGAAGCTGAAAATATTGTTTACTTGCTTTAAACTGGGCACGAATTTTGACCCATGGAATCCATACCTTTACTGAGAGTTATCAATTCCAAGTTTTAAAGTCCTGTATTATAAATGCTGCATGGTCCGATATGTTGAACAAAAGACCAGAGACAAAAAAAGACTATCATCAGACTACTGCCTACCTACACACCTGTCTGCTCCGGATCCTCCCTTCTCTATGTAAGGTGAGAATCTTGCCACTCTGTCAGCACTGTATCAACCGAGGGATCAGAGTGGATAAGTCTGACAGTCCCTCCCGCACCACCCATGGCGGGAGGACTCAATTATTGATTTAACCACCACCAAAAAAAAGGACAATGTGTCCAGAGCGTCTCACTGCGAGTCAAAGGCCTGCTCTAACTCTGTCCTATATTCCTTTGCATGGCATCTCTAATCATTCATTCCATTTTTACAGGTGGATGGTCTTCAAGAGGCTGAGAAAGGCAAGAACTCGCTGGGTACCACAAAGAAAGGCATCGGCCCGACGTACTCCTCAAAGGCAACCCGTAATGGACTCCGGATAGGAGACCTACTCGGGGACTTCGCTATGTTTGAAGAGAAGTAAGTGCTTTTCAATTTCTGTTACGTCCCTGTCCTGCTGTCGACTATACCGCCTACACCTCTACAAAGTGCTTGGCATCTCCCAGTGAAATGTGAGTTTGATACATCTATTGGGTAGACATTATCAAACTGAATATATATATATATATATTAAACGCAAGAACGGCTTCATCGCGTTTTCGTAAATATTTTTGAGGGAAGAAAAATTCAGCTGCGAGTGAAAGACAAAAGAGACAGAACTATACAAGTCGTCTAGCACCACCTCGTTCACTCACTGGAACAAGCCTGGTTTTAAAACGTCATAATACAGCCCCTGATAGCTAATATGAATAGGTTTATAATATATGTAACATTTATCGCATGCTAAGTGCCCATTTCAAGTGCGAACCATTCGACATAACAATTTCCTGTATTTTGAAGTGGTATATAAATTGTTTGTTTACAATGATATAGATCTTCTATTTATCTATAGATAAGTTGTCATTTAGGCAAAAGACTAACCTTGAATTAGTGACGTTGATGTCCCACATATAGCGATTTAACTATGAACCTTATTTCCTAACCAAATAAAGTTCAAATTTGCCGTCTGGGGTACTGAAGCATAGCTCAGTCGCATTACATCTAAAAACAAACCAAAAGAATTTTCTTTATTATAAGACACGCTTATTCACAGTCGTTTGTAGAAGTTTACACTTTAATTTTACTCTGATAAGGCTTATTTTGGATATTTTTTTTTAAATACAGTCTTTATATTCCAGGTTCCGCACTTTGGCAGCGAACTACAAGCGTATGTTCCCCTCCCTCGAGGTAGACATTGAAGGAGAACTTGGTCGTTACCAGGAGTACGCCACGAAGATCAGGCCCATGGTCAGAGACACTGTATCTTACCTCCACAAGGCCATCGGGGAGGGCAAGAAGGTGCTGGTTGAAGGAGCTAATGCTGCTATGTTAGATATTGATTTTGGTAAGTAGAGGAAATGACACCGTGTCTTACCTCCACAGGGCTATCGGAGAGGGGACGAAGGAGCTAGTCGAAGGAGTTAATGACGCTATCAAAATCTAATATATAAAATTCTCGTATCACGCCATTTGTGGTTGCACTCCTCCGAACTACTAGCGCCCTCACTACGTTACGGGTGCCAAACCCCGTCTCGGGACTAAATAAGTTACTTTCACCCCCTTGGGTAACAATGCACTATTTCATCACCCATTAAAAGAAAAAATGATTGACGCCGACGATGTGAAGTGGACACGGCTTCAACCCGTGCCTATTTCATAGGGCGTCAAACATTTTTTTTTACATCCTTATGTAAAAGCCTAAAATACCTCAACCACACCCTCTGCTTATATTCCCTAGATACAAGCTCTATAATACAACAGTCTTAAACCACAAGTGAACCGTATTAACGATAAATATTATCTAAATCGACATAGTTAATCGCTTTTATCCACGTGCGTTGCTTTAGAGACAGTTACGAGCAACACGGGGCTCGACAGATGATAACAGTGTTATCAGTTGACTGATAAGTGCAGGCGTCCGGAATGGACGAGTATCTGGAAATCAAATCAAATCAAATAATTTATTTCAGACATGCGTCCATAGTGTTAGTATACAAGATAACTTAAAGACTATTGTTAGTAAACATGAAAATGAATTTAGTTAGTAATATACAAAATAACTTAAAAACTAAGTGTTAGTAATAATAAAAATTAATTAAAAACGGTAATTGGTGTGGATTCTCACCCAGTGGCGCAGCAGAGGGGAGTCCCACCGATCTGAAAACACTTTCAGGAGACTGTTGGTGGCGGTGCGCAGCCGGCCATTCATGGAGGCGGTCCTCTTGCGTATTATGGCGTAAAAGTCGTCAATATGCGCCTCCGCAAACATACCGGACGCACTACATCGCCACGCCCGCCCCAACAGTATCCTGAACGCATTATTATATTGGACACGCAGATCACTGTATGTCCTCTGCGTAAAACTGGTCCAAAGACTGCACGTGTAAAAAGACTGGCAAAAGGCTTTAAAAAGAGTTATTTTTACTTCGTCAGTACAACGTGCAAATCTTCGAACCAGCATATTACATCGAACAGCCAGCGACCTGCGTTCCCTCTCTATATCAGTATTATCCTTGAGATCATCAGTGACCCAATGACCCAAGTACTTGAATTTCTTTACCCAAGCTAAAGGAGTGCCACAAAGCGAGACACCGGGGACATCAGAATAATTTATGGCACTCGCTTTAAACATAATAAGTTCGCTCTTCTTGACATTGTACTTGAGCCCATGGGCCACTGCATAGGACTCGCAAATCGCCACAAGTGTTCTTAAAGCGCCGATCGATGGGCTCAGAAGGGCCATGTCATCGGCATAGCTAATATTATTCATACAAATGCTATCTATATGACATCCAACTCTGGCGCTGCTGAGCTCACCGATCAGCCGGTTTATGTACAAGTTGAAGAGGCGGGGCGAGCTCAACCCCCCCTGCCTCACTCCGCACTCCAGCCAGTACGCATCCGAATGAGCCTCCGCCCACCTAACACTATTCCTCTGGTTATTGTACCAGTAACGAAACAAGGATGTTATTTCATTCGGTACCGTTGTATCGCTCTGCAATTTCTCCCACAGTACATCATAAGACACTAGGTCAAATGCCCTTGACAGGTCCAAAAAACAAGCAAAAACAGGTGTTTTTCGGGAGGTATAGTATTGGACAGTTTGCTTAAGGCACAGAATGGCACTCTCCGTAGATAGACCAGGTTTGAAGCCAAATTGCGCATCATGGAGTTCAATGTGTTTAGCCAACTGTTGATTAAGCAAACTGTCCAAGATCTTGGCGACTATAGTAGCCAACGAAATAGGCCTATAATTGGACACATCAGAGGCGTCTCCCGTCCTATCCTTAATTATCGGCACTACCACTGTATGCATAAGGTCCTGCGGTAGATAATTATGGCTAATGCACAAGTTAAAAAGTAAAGCAAGAACCCTATGCAGATGTAGCCCAGCATGCTTTAGGTGCTCGACGCTGAGGCCGTCGTGACCTGGCGACTTACCTCTTGTCATTCTTTTTATAACAGCGCCGACCTGTTTAGCTGTAAACATTATGGCAAGCTCACCAGAACCCGAAAACCCCCCTTCATCGGACACCCGCCGCCCTGTTTTTAAGGGAGACTGAACACTGAAATTATTTTTAAAAAGGTTGGCGATATCTTTAGGTTCACTCAGACCCGCCACACTCGCAGGGAGACTCGGCTTGGCCTTTAATTTATTCGTTATTTCCAAAATTTTGAAAAATCTTTTTTAGTATGACTTTTTGCCAAAATATCTAATTTAATCTGTTGTTGATTGTTTTGAACAAATTTTAATGTAATTATCTCGCGTGTAGTGTATACTTTGTATAATATAATTTTTTGCAGACTTTGCTTTTTTTGTTTTTTTTTTTAGCGTGTTAAAATCATGAGTCCTTCCACCCAGGGCAGAGCGGGAGGGACTGTCACACTCGTACTGACTAAAATCCACGGTGTCCTTCAATAGCCCTTTACGTACCGGGGTCACGGTAATTCGTGAGTCCCGCGACCCCGGCATGCTTTGGCTCTCTCTCCCCGTCATTTTGCTGACACTCTTTGAGGCGCGCGTGGAACACAACGCGCCGTCGACTTGAGCATGGTCCATGGTCGGACAGCGAGTTGCCCATTACTCGCAGCCCGCATGCCCGCGCCTACGGTGATTGTATAAAGAAGCAGGCTGTCGGTATGGGTCGTCGGTGTAGGAAAAACAGACCCTTGGTATCTTATAAATTATATGATAACATGGGTCTTTTTTGCTTGCATCAACCAAGTCTCAACCTGCTTGTTAGTTATAACACAGGTTGAGACTTGACAGATTTGTCGATCTTTATACAAGTTTTACCTGCACCGATCAGTACCGACTAGTACTTAGAAGAAACAATAAACTAGTAATTATTTTTATCTACTATCATGCTATTAATCCTCTATAAAAGAACCTATAACAATTAGCTTATTGCCAACATTAAAACACTCAATGATATAATGATCATTATATCATCCAAACGCGTGTTATAATGAATTTCAAAAAAAGAACATTCTCATGCAATGACATTTTCACCACCAGATCGCTAAAATTTTGAAAAAAGAACAACTCGTCTTATCGTGTTATATCCCGCCATTTTTTCACTCGAATATGGTATGCGAATATGCTGTGTTATGAGAATCTTTTATAGAGGATTCACAGCATGATTGTAGATAAAGTCTTGTATGCAACCGTTATAATTAGGTATTAAAACACTCATGTGATACTATTATCACACTCGGCTACGCCTCGTGTGATAAACCCACATTCGTGTTTTAATACCCCTGATTATACAACAGTTGCATAAATAACTATTATGGTGTGTGTAAATCATCAACTAATTCCTCTCGCCCTATATGAAGCGGAGGGGACTTAGACTCTTGCTGACTCAAAACCAATCTGTTCCTTAACATTTCCTTTGCGTTCCAGTGCCATTTTAGGATAGTCCCGCGACCCTGTCAGTTTGTTGACAGCTCCAGCTCACGTGGAACTCAACCCGCCATCGACTTGGGCCTGGTCCTTGATCGGAAGAATCCTACCCACTACTCGCCGTCCTCAAGCTCGCATTTACAATGGCTTTTTTTTATTATCGTTTTAAAATCATCAAATGAGTCCTCCCGCCCAGGGCAGGGCGGGTACTGTCAGACTTGACTGACTAAAATCCACGGTGTGCTTCAATAGCCCTTTACGTACCGGGGTCACGGTAATTTGTGAGTCCCGCAACCCCGGCAGGCTTTGGCCCTCCACAGGCCCCGTCACTCTGCTGACTCTCCTTGAGGCGCGCGTGGAACACAACGCGCCGTTTGACCCGGGCGTTTAGACGCATTTTAATATGCTAAAGAGATAAGTATTGTAAAACGTAATTAATTATTTCGGTAGATTTTGAAGATAAGAGAGAAATACAACGGTCTGGTTTAAATCTGTACGCGATAATTCAAGGTTGCGAATATCATACATCATATAAAAACTGAGCGCTTAATCCATTATTATCTCATCAGACACACTTTTTTATAATATAGCAATTATATGAACTAATTTTGATTATAACGACGGATACGCACGACACGTCTTCGTCTTCAATGTAAAGTACGTAGAAATCTCAACTTTATTGGCGTGCACATAAATAACCGGGTCGGCTTTTACGTCCCAGAAATACGCGGAAAATAATATATCGACTAGAAAAAAAGTACTTAATCGATACAAACCGATTGAAGCCGAACAAGTGCAATAATTGTTTCGGTTCGGCTTTATCGAACCGAAAACGAGTGAGCCGCCTGCTTATGCAGTCGTAGCCCGTTGAGTAAGGCCCGTATTTAAAATTCAATCTCGATCCAGATTTCGTTCATTTGTTTTCAACAGCGGCTTTTGATTGTCTAATTCGGAAATTTGGCATATTCGAATTCGCAAATGCGGTCGTTTAATGGTTACAGATAAATATCCAACCTAAGATATTAATCAAGATAGTTTTATTAATTTCCAGCGTAACGTGTCACCGTGTTATCGTTTCAGGTACCTATCCGTACGTGACGTCATCAAACTGCAGTATCGGCGGCGTGTGCACAGGCCTGGGGCTCCCTCCGCTGGTCATCGGCGAGGTGCTCGGCGTCGTGAAGGCGTACACCACACGCGTCGGCGACGGACCCTTCCCTACTGAGCTGCATGATGTTAGTAATCTAATTTACGTTCACTATTAACGTCTGACAGCAACGAACGAACAGCAATCTTATTGTAATGAAAATATGGGTCATTATTAGTGTCCGTAAGAATAGGCATTGGTCAAACATGACACTCTTCTTCACTCTCACACTTATAACATGAGACCAAATATGGATGTACTGTACTGTCTGTGGTACAACCTGTCTGTTTGTAAGTTCTTCCCCGTTCTTCTCCATAATCTATGTCTAGCCACTAGCTTCATCTTTAATTTATTCTCCAACAAAGACTACACAGACAGTATACATAACACAGAAGGTTCTTTTATGTGTGCTGATGTGCTCCTTAATTTATAGGAGGCCACAGCATGCACATTTATCTAGGTTTAAACAAAGTTTAAATACAGAAAGTTTACAAATAAGTAGATGTTAAAAAAAAACATGAAACCTAAAATTGATTGCTATTCATTGGCCGAAACAGTAATGAAACTTGTCCGTTGACTCCGCAGGAGACAGGCCAGCTGCTACAGGAGCGCGGCCACGAGGTGGGAGTGACCACGAAGCGGGTGCGACGCTGTGGCTGGCTCGACCTCGTCGTCGTGCGGTACACCGCCATGGTTAATGGATACACCTCGTGAGTTTAATAATATCCCGTGTATGACAAAAATTGGATAGTTGACTGAAAAATTCTAATTAGTCCGTCACTTAGATTATCAAAAAATATTCGACCCGTATTCTTTCTTTTATTTCGTAAACCAAAATTGACTGAGATACGATGCTTTCAAAATTGGCTATACGTCACAATTTAGTACAATTTCTATTGAATTCTGACGTCACGAGCCCCCACTCTCGAGTTTTGATGCGTTGTATTTTGGTATTCATTGATTGATTCTTTAGGCAATAGCCAATTGCCTAAAGGATTTATCGAAATATGGTGAACATCCCAACCGTACGTTTTGAAAACACTCATTGTGCGCAGGAGTCTGTGTTTCCTAATAAATATAACTTTGGGATTTTTAAGCCAAGAGTGAATAGGTTACTTACTAGGCAAGCGTTTTTCACCACCGACCACATCATTGTTTACTGTCAGGCCAGATTTTGATCAAGCGCGAGCCTGATCACAAAAAACTTTTTAATTTTTTAGCTTGACATTGATCTCAAAACTTGAGAGTGAAAGGCAGGTTTGTATAAGGGAAGACAAAATTCAGTTTTTCTCCTCCCAAATGTTATGTACGTTAATGAATCTTTCAGATTATGTCTCACGAAGATGGACATCCTCGACACGTTAAAGGAAATCAAGATCGGCGTAGCGTATAAGCTGAACGGCAAGAAGATCGAATACTTCCCCTCGTCGATGACCGAGCTCAGCAGTGTAGAGGTGAATACTTTATTTTTGTACTACCCGCCTGATCATTATAAATGTGTCAGAAAATATCGTGAGAGAGTTGCCACTCACTAAAGACTAGGCGAAGGCTTTTTTGATGAATGGGTCGCTATAAAATATTTTTACCATAATGAGCGTAAACTCACCAGTGAGCAGTGAGTGGCTGATTTAAGAATGGACATTGATATCCACGACCTCACTGGGTGAACGTTGCGTTGTAAAAAATTGCCCACAAACTGCCTGCCAGCTTGATTACAATACAATACAATATTTATTGATTACCAGTCGTGGGAGCTATGTAGGCCGACTGTGCTCTTTCTGTGTTATTTGCCCATCCTTGACATGGTTTCAATCGATGTGCAATATGCCAACATCGAGATTTCGGATCACCCGTACTTAAACAATTGACAGGCCTGTTGGTCTAGTAGATAGTGACCCTGACTGCTATGCTGGAGGTCGTGGGTTCGATTCCCACCCAGGAAAAAATGTTTGTGTGATGAGCACGATCATTCGCTCTGTGTCTGGGTGTAATTTATCTTTATCTAGCACTACGCCCGCGACTTCGTCTGCGCGAATTTCGGACTTTTCCCTCTATGAATTTCAACTCCCGGTCACCGTCTTTAAGGGATACTTTTGGAAAATCTGAAACCTACATACCGTGTACCCTCATATGATTTTAGGTTTTCAAAATTAAGTCGAATAACCCATGCACAACCTCTACAATACTAAAAGAGAAAGATGAGAGTTTTGAATGGTTTCTAGAACAGAAACCAAACGAATAAGATTGAAGAGGGGTTAATTGATTTTTAACTTAGGGGGTGATTGATGCCGGGGTCGCGGGACCAAGGGATTACCGTGACCCCGGTACGTAAAGGGCTATTGAAGGACACCGTAGATTTTAGTCAGTACAAGTCTGACAGTAATGGGTGGGAGGACTCATTTGATGATTTTACCACGATAAAAAAAGGGGGTGTGTGTTTTTGGATTTTCGAAAAATCCAAAAACACGTGTTTGTTTATTTTTTATCTAATTTCTACATACTGAGTTTTAAGTTCATCGGTTCGCGCGTTATGATTTTCCCATACAAACTTTAACATCGTCTAGATTACCAGTGGAGGGTAGTTTTAAAAAACTATTAATGTCCATCTTTTTTATTTACTTATACTCATATTCGTACTAAGTTTCAAGTTTATAAACCCACGGAATAAGATTTTTCATACAACAGTTTTCACCCCTTTTCACCCCCTTAGAGGAGGACTTTCGCAAAATCCCGTCTTATTGCCCCCATACATGGTAGACTGCAACTGCTGTCCAAAATTCAAGTATCTGCGTTTAGTGGTTTCGGCTGTAGTCGAGTCTTAATAAAAATCTTGTTCTTTTATATTAAAGATATGTATGTATTTAGTACCCATAACACAAGCTCTGCTTAGCTTGAGACAAGATTGCGTTGTGTGATAGTTGTGGAATATTTATTTATTTATTTATACATGCATACACGATTATTTATTTTGTATGTACATATAATATAAATATAAATAAGAGAGAATAATTAAGACTCATATAAAACAACCCGCAATGTTCGTATTGTTCCCTACCAATAACGATATTTCTTGAAACATACCTTTTACAACACTTTTATAAATGGAACCTCGTTCCCAGGTGGAGTACATCACACTGCCCGGCTGGGCGTGCAGTATAGAGGACGTGCGACAGCTGGACAAACTGCCGCAGCAGGCGCGGAACTACGTGAAGGCTATCGAGGACTTCTTACAAATACCTGGTGAGTTTGCTTCAAATGTGTGGACAAAGGATAAGCGACTTTAACATTAACACTGAAGGTACAAAAAAAGAATTCGTCGGCTTATTGCAAGAAGTCATTATGTGACATATTCACTATTCTGAGATAAACGGTATTTTAGTTCGATTTAGTTAGTGGTTATGTTGATTTGCCTATATCATCCTATTATTCATCGTAATATTTAGGATGATATGGGCATATCAACATAACCACTAACTAAATCGAACTAAAATACCGTTATCTCAGATTTTTTTGACGTTAAACTTTGACGATAAATGCTTTGATACCGTCAGAATAACAAAAAGCAAGGTCGCTACCCTGAAAATGTATGTTTACACGAATGTCGACGACCTAATTGTGTTTGATTGTTTGTAAAAAATAAGCTTATGCTAGGCCAGAATTCAAATTTGTTGATTGTAAAACTTGTGTTCATTGACGTTTTGGTATCCGCTAAGACCGTAACACGGTCGGTCATACTTCTAGACCTGAGAAGAACAGACAGAAAGGAAAGAACAGACGCCAGCACACGAACTTACTCCAATCCATTATGTTAATGGATTTTCAATTGTATCACAAGAGGAGAAGTTTCATCACGAAAGGGTGAATTTTAAAAAAATGGGATAAATTGACTTGCTGGCGTCTACGTCTGACCGTCTATACCTTTGGAAATCGTATGAGAAGCCGAAGCCAGCAAATAAAGGAGTATATACACAATTACACGGTCAATTGATGAACCATTCTACTAAGTCAATCCAATTCATACCTATTATTGGAATCAAATATAGCAGCTCACAAGTTAGGACCCATTAATATTAGTCATTTTTACCCGTGGTGCTAGGCAACTGGGCTTCTCCCAGTTGTAATGTCCCTTTGTGCCTGTTGGCCTTGTTTTGTTCCATTTCCATCTGCTTGCATGGAGAGAAGTGGAAACATATATTTCCTACTCCTCCACTATTCTTTTCTGATTAATTTCGTCGCAGGATCCAAGACTGGTAAATTCATTCTCCGGGACACGTCGAGCTTCATTGTCTCGGCGCTTTTCTAGTGGTTGCCACTATTGATTCTGGCTTTCAGGAGCTGCAGTGGTTTGGGAATAATGTGGTGGGTTTGTCCCAATTAAAAAAAGTCAATCCAATACTGGCATCATGGGAATAAAAGCAAGCATAGCTGAGAAACAGCCGTGTAAATGCTTTATAATTGCTAAAAAGTTTAAAAACGAGCCATTATTAAACCAATAACCCTTTTCTCTTACAGTTAAGTACATCGGCGTCGGCCAAGGTCGAGAGTCGATCATCGGCACGGAAGCTTAACGTCTGCGCGAGTCTCCCACTTAGTATCACTTTCTTATGTCATGTTGTTACTTATATGTGAAGGTACGGCTGTCTGGCTATGCACCTCTTTCGTGCTTACTATACTGGCTTCAGATAGAATAAGGTTACACAATTGAGGTTGGATAGACTTATTGTTTATGATTTTCTGTATGTATTTGATATTGCCATGAAAAAAATCATTGAAATAATATCGGATACAGACTCTTTTGGGTATTAATCGGCATCATGGGCCGCAAAAACGAATATAACAGTGGTAATTGAATCTGTATACTGGTCTTTGCCACTTTGACCTAGACTAGAGTCGTAAACTCATGCATGGCTTCTATGGTTCTTAGTAATAGACTTGTCAGTTTAGAACAGACAGAAAAGTCTTATGCTTGAATTTATGGAACGATGATCATAAACAATATACGAAAGAGTTCGTAACAGAGAAAAATCTATGGTTCTGTATAATAAGCACGGAAGAGACACATTAACCTTCAAAGCAGCTTTCTGCTGGCTTATTTACCTAACAGATGTTTTAAACACTTAAAAAATAGTCGAGGCCACATTAATACACATTTGTATATAAGTTTAAGGCTTATGTATATCAATTGCCTATCATAACTGGAATTGATTGTATGTATGTAACGTTTTAACAACAATTTTTATGACAATATACACCATATAATGTGTTGAAAACATAATGAGCCTTATTACTTTATACTAATGATGTTTTTTGTAACTATGTCTACTAGTGCCCGTCGTTGCGATCACGAAATATGTTATAAAGACTATTCAATGAGGCCGAGATTTATAAATGTTACAGCGCGTACTTAAACTTAGCCTTGTTCCAATCTTCCCACACTTCTAATTATGAACTTATACGACCATTGCAGGCATTCCGCTTAGCCAAATGTGCTATGTAATGGTTATAAATCTCGTCCTGAATGACGTCATATTAATTTATATAGCTGTTACTTTTACAACAGTGCCTCCGTGTACTTATAGTTTCAACTACGTTCATTAGAGTGATGTTAAAAAACGTTAAAAGTACTTATTGCATTCTATTGTACTTAAGGTTGCTACAGATATGTTTGGGCGGCACCATAGCATGATAGGCGGCAAAATAGAATGTTTATTTAGCCTTAGTAGTTTAAGTTCTTGAAAGATCATTGTGTCTACAGTTGTGGGATCCACGGTGTTAACAAATACATTTTTGAACTGTCGGAACACGCCTTCAAACTTTCTTCACACTCGCCAAAGAGGCGTAAAAACAGAAAGTGCTGAGAGTGCTCGAGTGTGTAGTGCTAGAGTATAAAGTGCTCAGTCGTCCGACCATCAAATTGCAAGCACGTGGTGACGCTTAGATGACCCGAATACCAAACATGTATGTAGCACACATTATTATCGTTGTAACGCACACATCCCACGCGTGCAAGCATACTAAAGTATTGAGATTTCATACCTATCTCGAATAAATCAATCTCTACAACACACTAATAAGTAGTTGGAACACAAAATATTTTATATACCAGCTTATATCACTAGTCAATAATTGAAACTGAAGGTGCCGGTTTTATACAAGAATTATAATTCAGTATTGTTCATTGAAAATACAGCCTTTTCACTTAAATACGACAGAACGAATTTAAAAAAAGGTTCTGATTTGTGGATCGTTGTCTCTGGCCCTATCACCAACGTGATCGTTCCTTTTTTAAATTTGTCATGTAATTTTTAAGTCGTGGGTACTGTGTAGCTTATCGGCTAAGTGTTGATAGTTAATCTTGCCTCTGTACTTCTATATAAAATTGTCGTGTACGTGAATTTATTACATTGATATTGTATCGGAATTGTCGAACATTTGTGGAAGTATTTAGAACTATATAAATGTCTTTATCGGGATGAATAGCTTGAGGTGTACTTGGTAGAGTTTCGTATTTGCGATGCACTTTTCCGAAAGCGATAACGGTTTCTTTAATTCTATGCTTTCGTAGATGGTAACTTTTTCCTTTGCCAACGTTTGCACATAGTAATAGAAACCAGTCATATCAATGCGGTTACGAATCGCATTCGGAAAATCACCTTTAGTCGATTCGCAATCGATTTCCCATTCGGCTAATCGATTATTTTGTTGACTCTGCATCGCTGTACGGAATGTTCTATCAATAGTAAAATAATTTAGCTAATTTTAAACTAAACGTATCAACAGAACTATCTGTTATCTTAAAGTTTATAGAATATAATTCACAGCGGATTTAGTACAAAATAACTGTTGACGGTATTTATTGGCGGCGCATTGCCAACTTTCCTTTTGCAGCAATAAATAGGGTAATTAATGTATAAACAATCTGTTAAGGGATACACGTTACGGCGGAGTTTATATACTTGTGAAGTATTATTATAAAGACACCAATGCTTAATTATTCCTAAAGTTTATTTTTATTTCTAAGGTGTCAATTTTAGTTCCAGGATGGCAATACTGAATGTTAGCATTTTGCTAACTTTAAAGCACGCGATCACAAGAGAATCCTGGAACAAAATCTTCTTTTTAATTTGTTTCATAGATTGACTGTCGGTTTTTTGCACAAACGAAATAGCAGTTCTATTGAATAAAGACCTTTTTAGTGTTAATATTATTAACTTTTGTTTGAAATCAATACTTTTCTACTAACTTTTTCATTCAGGGCTACTTTACAGCTTTCAATAATCGTGAAAAGCGTTGAGAAAATTTAGACATTATTTTAATAGTTTGATAATTTTTTACAAAGGCCCATTCCAAAGATCTTTTCAAATCAAATATTTTATGTACTTATTAATAAAGAATCATTGTTTTGCTTCTACATTCTGTGAGTCGTGTTTTTTATGTGATATAATTGTGTATAATTAATACAGATATTTACATTGGTATAATATTTGTGTATTAAATTAATGTAAGTATTTAATTACAGTTAATATGCCAATAAAACGGTTTATTCTTTTAGCTGTTTGTTTTACTCAAAATTAGCTGTTGTTCGCGGCTTCGCTCGCAGTCGCTGCAAGCCTATAAATGTCCCCCCACCGAGATACGGCACTGCAAAGTAACGTGCGTGGTTATTTTGGCTAGCTACCTGTTAGAAGTAAGAAGTTTCTATCAGAAAATTTCTGATAGAATGGCATTCCCTGCATATATTTTGTATTAGTCCAGTAACTTGGACTAATACAAAATACTTACTTTTTTATACTTTTGTTTTTCTTTCGCCAGTGATTAAATATTGGGCACAATTAGACTACCACCTAAGAAGTCCATAGAAAAAAAAAAAAGTTTCTAAACCGTAACCAACCAGAGATATGACGGTTTTTATTTTGTTCTAATCAGGAGTTATTTTTTGTAGGATTTTTTGATTTACTCCTGATTAGAACAAAATAAAATCCGTTATAAATCTCAGGTTGGTTACGGCTTAGAATTTTTTTATTATTTTTTAAGAAGTTCTTAGGTTGCGGTCTACTAATGACCATTTCAGTACTAGCGAAAGAAAAAAAAATTGATGCCAATAAGTTGCATACCCATTAGGGAGTAAATGTATGAAAGTTTGAAATAAAAATAAAACAACTAGAGTTGTATCGTAATACATGTCTTTAATTCATATGATTTAATAACTACTTCAGTCAAATAGGTAATATAATAATACATTTACGTTACATTTGTGTCGTCTAGAATCAAACGCCGCCACATCCATTTTTTTAATAAAAAAAGTATTTGGTCTCTATGGAATTGTTTTGTAATTTCTAACAAACCCAACTAAATTCTTCTAGGCCCAACCCCGCTACATCCCGAGTAATTTGAATAAAAAAAATGGATTTCGTTCCAAACTCCGCTACATCCATTACTACTCACTATCACTCGCCGCCACATCCGCATTAACCAATCAGAACGTTTTATTTTGAGAGAAAACTGTCATGGCGTAGTTGTAGCTTGCAATGGTCGTCAAGGCGTTTGTTCCGTAATTTTGTTCTGTATTTTTTGTGAATAATTAAGTAAATAATGGCTGATTTAACAAAAAAAATTGAACCCGTTGCTCCTGAGTATGCAAGGAAACGGGGTGTAAACAAAGAAAACTGGAAAAACGAGAAAAAACGAAGAGAACTGTGAGTAAAATTCTTATTGAATTTGCTATACAGGTTGTTTGTTTACAATGTTGTCATTTTACGTACCTACTAACATAACAGTCGACAATGATTTGTGTATTGTTATTATTATTGTGCATTTTTATTTACTAGTATCGTTTGTGTTCGAAATTAAAGTAGATAACGAAATTGCGTTTTTAGTGTTACTTTTTAGGGTTCCGAACCCGAAGGGTAACCAACGGGACCCTATTACTAAGCCTCCACTGTCCGTCAGCGGGCTGTATCTCATGATCCGTAATAGCTAGACAGTTGAAATTTTCACAGAATGTGTATTTCTGTTACCGCTATAGCAACAAATAAAATTAAAGGGGGCTCCCCTACTAGAAGCGTGATTTTTCCGCTGTCCGTCTGTCTATCAGCGGGCTGTATCTCATAATCCGTAATAGGTAGACAGTTGAAATTTTCACAGAAACCCCTACTAGAAACGTGTTTATTTTTGTTATTTTTCTGTTTTGCTCGATAATATTAGTACCTACCTACATGTATTGAACCGAGTCCAACTCGCACTTGGCCGCTTTATTTTACGGAGTATTTTAGCCGTTGCTTGAGTTTCATTTTTTATTTGTTTATTTCAGATATTCTTCAAAACGCTTTCCAAGTGCTCCAAAATGCAATCACAAAAATAATACAACTTTTACCTGTTCGACATTAAAAATGCAAGATATAGCACGTACGCACCGCAAGTTTTTCAAATTAAAAAATAAAATAGATCAAGACAACTTTATACTACAACACTGTCGTTTCAACAAATGTGTGAGAACCAGACTGGTAAATCAATCTAGAGGCCCAAAAAATGTAAGCGTTGAATACTATATAACTATAAAAAACCCTCACAAACAGGTTAGAGTGTGCAAAAATACATTTTTAGGAATACTAACGATAGGAAAAGATAGAGTCACCGGAGTTATTCAAAGATCTTTTAAAGATGGAGGCAGTATCGCCAAAGAAAATCGTGGTGGCAGCCACAAAATAGCACTTTATGGGGAAAAACAAGCAAGTGTGCAAACATTTATTGAATCTTTCGAAGCAGCTGAACCACACTATTGTAGAGCTAAATCGGCGGTAAGATTGTATTTCCCACCAGAATTAAACATAAAAAAATTATGGAAATTATATCAAGATAAAGTTCAAGGTACACCTCACTTGCAAGTAAAACAGTCTTATTTTAGGAATATTTTCAATAGAAAGTATAATATTGGTTTTGGTTCGCCCCTGAAGGATACATGCTCTCGGTGCTCTGAGCTGACAAGAAAAATTGACACTGCCACTACAAGTCAGGATAAACAACAATTTCAAACAGAGAAACGAATACATACATTAAAAGCCAAGGCATTTTACAACCTATTAAAAACTGAGCCTGAAGATACTATATTACTATCATTCGACTGCCAAAAAAATTGCGCACTACCAAAATTGCCGGATCAAGCAGCTTATTTTAGCCGACAATTTAATATGTATAACTTTACTATCGTCGTTGGCACTTCTAAATCCGCTTTGACAACGAATAACGTGCATTCCTATTACTGGTGTGAAAATGAGCATTCAAAATCGTCTAACGAAATAGCAAGTGCTGTATTTCATAAATTGACTACACTGGATATTCCAGAAAATAAAAACAAATTGAAACTTTTTGCTGACGGCTGCGGGGGCCAAAATAAAAACACAACTCTTGTAGGTATGTGCACTAAATGGCTCTTTTCATATGCACCACCGCAAGTAAACAGGATTGAAATCGTTTTTCCAATGGTTGGCCACAGTTTCTTACCACCAGATAGAATATTTGCAAAGATTGAAAAAGAAACCAAAAAACAGTCCATAATATGCGATCCACAAGATTATGTGAATGTTTTCAAAAAACATGCGACTGTTTACCATTTAGGAGAAGATGTTGAAGTTTATAATTGGAAGGATGAAGTCTCCAAAGTCATCAAACCTCCAGGAAGTTGGCACTTTAGATTTAATCCATCTAAACGATTTCTAATGAATAAGGGACGACAGAATGTGAGCATTCAAGGAGAAGAAAATTATCGGAACGAATTTAATATAGCAAAATATGTGACTAAAAGAGGAAAAAGATGTTCAGAAATCGAGCCCGCAATCATTCGAAAAGGTAATAAAGTGAACCAAAGCAAAATAAAAGATGTCACTAACATTCTGAAAAAACATTATGGTGAAGATTGGAGGGCTCTGGACATTTTAAAATATTATAAAGACATTGAAGAAAGCAATGACAATTTTGAAGAACATGAGAATCTGCAATGTGTTCCATTGGAAGAAAATGAAAATTTCGTCTAATTTGGTTCAACATTTAAATAGTTTATATTATTACTGTTAATAAACGTACTTCTTCGCATTACATATTAAAACAATGTTTTATTACTTTTAAGAACATCCTGTACAATCATTGAGACTATGGGGTCGTGAGTACCAATATCCGCCACATCCATCACTCTGGGTATCAAAAACCGCCAGATCCATATCTCAATATCAAAACCCGCCACGTCCTTATTTTTTTGCCACAAATTGATTTATATTTCCGAGACTAAGAACAAATTAATGTATTTAATTATTATAATCGGTCTTACTTATTTTATTCCAAATTAACAACAGAAAATTACTTAAGTAACATATAATGAGGAAAAAAGTTTATTATTGAAAAATTTGGCTTTCTGGATTTAGCGGAGTTTGATTCTAGACGACACATTTAAACGATTAATATTTACATGAACACCTATAATGTGTAATACATAATACTCGTAATCTCAATAAGATGTTTACAATTTTACATGTTTGTGATCCATCATGTCTACAAATAACCTAAAATATAATTATGGTGAATATAAAAGGATGCTAAACATAAGTTGTTCGGCACGGCACAGGTAAGCAGTAGAATTCAATACTATGCGTTTGAACTAAGAATAGGACGACTTTGGTGCCATATTGTGACGTCATAGCTGTCAAATCTGATCAGTTAAGGTTGGTAAGAATTATAAAAAATATTGGTAAACTGCATAAACAAAAAATGTTTTTGTATGTCCTTTGATTCAAGACTTGCACGCACTTAACCGTATAGTTCGGTACCGGGTCCTAAAGGACCCGAACACATAGACCTACGCCGGCTCAGTAGCGGGTCCTAAAGGGGCAGACGTTGTAGTCATACGACATCCTTATTATAAATTAAAAAAATATAATATTCTGTGCGTTAAATCCTATGAGTGCGCATTAATTAAGAATGTTAAATAAAAATCTGATTTGTTCACGCCATTAAAGCTTCTACATTTAGCGCGCATTTTCTTAATTTACCATAACAAAATCCAAAAGTCTAAATACGATTGTCGCCATTTTGATGGCAGTGCTGGGTTGGGCTAAAAATCATAAAAAATGTGGTTTCGGGACATCTAAGGGATCATTATAGGAGGGATGAATAACTCGTCATTTAGTATTGTAACGAATTCATACATAATTCAACATGAATTAGCAGTGGTAATGAAGAATTTGATATCTGAGGTCGAAGTTTCGCGCCACTCGTGTTTGTTTACATTTTTATTTTTCACTTGGATCACACACATGCGTTTATACTCAATAACAATTACGATAAATATTATGTCAAATATTATAAATAACGTAAAAAAGCCCAGATCTTAGCGTAATTCTCTAATACAGAGCTAATAACACGTATTTTTCATTACCACTACTCAATTTGTATTCATAATCGACAACCATGCTTTTTTTTTTTAATCGTAATGATGTGTGAAAGTGAGTATTCTAATCGATTCCGTAATTGAATTTTTCGTCAACTCGAATGAAAAAAATAAGGAATTGAAGAAAACGATTAATAAAAATTAAAATAAATTTGTTTTAAGCTTAATTACAATTATTAATTGTTATAATATTTTTAAAAGCTTTATAATAATCTTACGTACATTGTAATTCCCAAAAAGCAATAATAGACAAAAGAACAATGTCAGTAATAAATGTTTGAATGCGCGCCAATTATTGATTCTAAAAATTGGATTTGGAATGCGCTCGCTGTGGTACTCGCTATTCAAAATAATAAATTTTAATATATTAGCTAATTTTTAATGTACCTTTTGTTTTGTACAATAATATAATTAAGGTTGAATGAATATGGAATGCCTTGGATCTTGATAGGCTTATTAGAAATGAGTTTGTTTCCCACCAAATAAAAGATAGATAAGTAAATTATTATATTTTCAAAATTGTTTCGTAACATTGGTTTGACCATGTTAAGTATAGACGCCAGCACATCAACCTACCTCAATCTGTAAAATTTCTTCAATCGATTTTCAACCTTATCACAATAGTGGAAGGTTAATTTTCGATTGGTAAATTTTGACAGATTTGGGTAGGTTGATTTGCTGCCGCGCGTACAGATATTTCAATCGTCAGTATTGACACCAGTATAATAATATTTTTATATAGGTATTTGTTAAGGATACTTTAGATGTGATGCAGTTCGCGACTTAACTCCAGTAATACACACTGTTATAAGTTAAAAAAACCTTTAAATGATTCTCTCCCTGGGTGGAGCGGAAGGAGATGTCAGACTATTACTTACTTAAAACCACCCTGTTCCTTCATATGCCTTTTGCGTTCTAGGGCCGCAGTACCCTTTTAATGATTTTAATACGATTCCGTTAGCCCGGCACGCGTTTGGCACTATTTTGTCCTCGTCAGTTTGCTAATAGTTCCTTAAAGCCTGCTTGGAACACGACGCGCATTCGTCTCGGGCCTAGTCCTTGATCGGACAGTGAGTTACCCTATACTCGCCGTTCGCAAGCCCGCACCTACAATCGCAAAAATTAAGTCTGCGTCTTTAGATTTTTGCTGGTCAGGAATAGAGCTTGTAAATGAAAAAAAAAGAACGTGCTATATTTTTACACTATTTCATAGTGTCGCTGTTAAGGATCAAATTCGTAATGATATACGACAAACTACAGTAAAGTGATATTAATTTGGTAAAATATGAACTAATATTATACAAACAATAATTTAGTCATCGTACGCAGATCAAAATCAAAATTCGCGCCAATTCACTCAAAGTTCGAATTTCAAAAAATTTGTTATTGTATTTGTACCGCGAAGTGATTACTCGTAAAAAAAATTGAAATGAGAACACTATGTTGTGAACATGTAGTGAGCTACGGCCATTGACTAAAGTTTGAATCGATTTATTAAAGAAAACCTTTTACTTTAGGTTTGTCGCATGTAATTACTTCACAGAACATTAATGGTTTATTCTCCATAGAGATCTACGCTTTGGAATGAGCACCTACGGTACTTTCACAGTTTTTATGTCTTGTGACTGGGACTGTAGCACCATAACTATTTTTGTACTAGTTTTATTTTGTCTCTTGACAATTCAAAAGTGCCTGTAATTGGCCTAATTGAAATAAACGATTTGATTTTGATTTTGATTTTTGTTTGATTACTGGAAATTGATATTTCAAAAATTCAATTTTATGCAATGTAATTTTCATTTTTTATCAAAATCGGCCACGAGACTTCTTTCAGTATTTTTCGCTATTCCTCATAGTTTCGAATTTAGCCATCCACGGCGCGTTGGAAATTTAAATTGTTTATAATTGCAGGGAATCATTTGGAAGTACTCCCCCTTCCAGCATTTGATCCGAACCCGGTGTTTGTCTTTTTTTACGTTGTTTAGATTCGTTTTATAAAGTGAAATAATCAGATAAATTGAAATTAAATAAAGAAGACACAATATGGGTAAAACTATATGGTTGAATTTAAATTTAAAAGACACACACGTTTGGCCTACAATGAAACACCAATATTTATTTCTATCCCAATCATTAAATTAAAAAATTAAATTATTTATTGCGTACCTAATAAAAAACTTATTTTCAAAACGAAATAATACTTGAAATATTATACCAAAGAGTCTACAGATTCCGTTCCATAGATTTATTGCATGGAGTAAACCTTCTCTAGTCAAATAAGCAGATAAATCGGTCCATGTCTTTGTACTACTTTTTTTTTCCATGTTCGATTATATTGCGAGTATCGATTAGGCTGAATGAACCTTTTCAATCGTTATATGAACATTGGGATTGCGGTCAGCACTAAGAAGTGTCATGTTGCAACATAGTTTTTGGTAATTTTTATCAAGTCTTTGATCGTTATTATTTATGAAATTATGTATGCATACTGGCAAATCTAATAATGCATGTAGTAAGTTACTTCATTTATTTCACTGTTTAACCATTTTTTATCACGTGAGAAGCTTGTTTATGTACATATTTTCAGCACATCTAAATTATATAGTTTTTGGAATGACATAGCATTTTGTACGTTACACACATTTTACAGAGGAATGACGCAGTTTTAGTGACCTCAACAAGTTCTTGGAGATATTGCTCATAAACTTATCGTATGAAATAACTGTAGTAACATATTTTTGATAACAAAATCGAATGCTGAAAATTGACAAAAATCTTCAATATTATCTCAAATTTCGAAACACCCGGTCGACTCAGCTGATGTGTCATGTGTCAAAATGTTGTCGTGCAGAGTGGTTAAAATAAACAATACTAAAATAACAATAATAAGTATGAAAGTAAGCCGTACTTTCCAAGTGGACTTTTATCCTGTACAATTCTGACAGTTCCTCCCGCTACACCTAGGGCGGGAGGACTCATTTTAGGATTTTACAACGCAAAAAAGACAACAGGTGCGTGGTGCGCTTAAGAGTCGAGCCAATGTGAAATTGTAATTCCTATCTATCCTAAATTTAATTATTTTTAAGCCTATCTAGAGCTAATTTGCGTTTCAACTGAGAATAGGATAACCTTGGTGCCATGTTATCATAAAAATTATATTTAACATAAAAGAATAATTTTCAACAATATTTCGTTACTGTCTTGTTAAAATATGGCGCCAAGGTCATCTCATTCTTAGTTGAAAAGCATAGTAAGCAAGAACAATTTTGTCCTCTTTTTATAATAGATGATCTTACAGGTCTTACGAATATAGATGAAATAGTATAAGACAGCATGATTACCAATCAAGCATATTGGGCAATTTTGTAATATCAACATTCAGACCACCTTACACCATGAATCATTAAATACATTATTAAGAGTGTACATCTAATGGCATTTCATATTAACTCTCAAGTTTTTATTCTTCGAAATGACTGAACCGATTTGAATAGAATTTCGTACGTTATGCGTACAGGATACACCGACCGATTTTAAACTTTCCATAGAAACAGAGATTACTGATCATCTTTTTTTTAAATAAAATATTTCTAAAATGCTCTATAATAGCTTTCAGATCTAGGCAAAGCAAAATCGTTTATGCATAAAGTGATCTAGGACAGGGTCGGACTGGGCCGGTAAGGTTAGGCCCCCACAAGCTTAGGCTTTACCGCCTGGCTAAGCGGCAATTTGCAGGAAAGTTAGGCCCGTGGGAGGCCCGGCTGAGAAACGCCACCTCGACTATCAGTGCAACCCTGGTCTATGATATCAGAACTGAATAAATACGATACAATATGCACCTCCCGAAACCACGAAAGTAAAAGATTAACTTTTTCTTAAATATGCAAGAACCACCGATCTACCAATAAAATAATTTGATTAGATACCAAAATGATCAATATTACTGTTTATTGTGATATCTAAGTGGAATATAAAAATTAAACCTACTGTAGGTAGTATCTACTTTGAGGAACTCAGAACTTGCGTTATCCATTCATGTTGCAAAATTGAAAGTTTCAATTATATAATGGCAAAAAATATTCACTTCAACAATTTGTTTTTTTTTTTGATGTACGATAAAGCAACGTACAAAATAACGTACATCCAATCACTCGTCTGTGGTAACACAAGAAAAAAAGAAAACGATTTATTGCGTGAATGTTCTTGTTATGCCGGAAATTAATGCATAATGTATCTCAATCTATATCAGTAATTAATCAACGGCCAAATTCGTCTGTCTGACTTTAAGATGTCCAAGCAGCCCTCAAAGATCGCGTATCAAGATTGTAATTGAGATCCAATTTGCGTCTGTTACCTAAGACGAGCGCTTATTTTTACACCGGTTACTACGTCGTTCACACATGAAGCAAAATAAAATTAATTCCTACAAAGTTCTTACACAAAATCAGTCCTCAGTCCCTTGCATTAGGAGATATATTCCGTTCTCTTTTGTTCTTAGTCTTGGGTGGGGCTCGGTGGCGGTCTCGCTTGCGGCTTGATGACGAGCATGAGGAAGAGGGGCTGGAGTCTGGCGGGGAGCCGGCCTCTTCAGCGGTGAGGCCCATCGTCTGAGACTCTGGGGTCGAAGGCTCTAGGACACTGTTGCGGAGGGTGCGGCGTTGTTCTTCAGTGTGCTGAGGACAGCGAGTAGATCTGTGGATTGAGAATTTAATTTAAGATATGGGCGTCCTAAAAATGGAGATCGAAGTAGGAGGAGTAAAAATACTTAATGAACCTAAAAGAAAGATTGAATCGGTCGAGCCGTTGCGGAGAAACGCAACCACAGTGTTATTTATATATTAGATTATTATGAATAAACCACCAATGATTATATGAAGTTTAGGCAATGGGTAGCTATAATAGTGAGACTAGATTCAGCGAGTTATGTTAAAGACCGATGGTATAGTGGACTATTAACCAGTTTTTAGGGTTGTGTACCCAAACGGCCAAACGGGACCCTATTCCTAAGACTCCGCTGTCCGTCCGCCTGTCACCAGGTTGTATGTCATGAACCGTAACAATTAGATAGTTGACATTTTTACAGATGATTATATTTCTGTTGCCGCTATTTGTAATAGCTATACTAAATAACGGAATACTACAAAAACAATAAATTAAATATCAAAGGAAAGCCTCCTTCATACCAAAGACATGATTTTTTACCGCGTTTATACATGAATGGTATGGAACCCTTCATGCTTTATTTGATTATTTTGTTTGTCACGTAGATTAGGCACGGGAAGCAGGTAGGCACGTTAGGCAATAATCAGGGTTGTTTCCTCAAGGAAAAATGGCACGCCTTGTTAATGCTTCTAAACAACAGCCATACATCTATTTTATTCTGGTCAGTTAGTTTGTATAAAATAACATTGTTATTGTGATTAACAATATCCATTGTTTACACATGAAGTTTTAAGGAGCCGTTGCAAAGCGCTGATATATGAATTTCCCTAATAATTGCCTTCCAATTCTTGGTTCTAGATCGTGGTAGTGTCCTCATATTCTACATTATATCTTTTGAGAGTAGTGAATACAAAATTTAACTTATATGGATAACTAATAAGGATGGACGTTTTTGTTATTCAATGAATTCAGAAGGGCTGAAAGGATCTTGATGTTTGGCTCAGAGATAGATCTGGATGCCATTTATCCCGGTATTAAGTTCCTCTGGCCCTTCAGATTGCCGACAGCTCTTTGAGGCGCGCGTGGAACACGACGTGCCGTCGACCGGGGCATGGTCCATGATCGGAGAGCGAGTCACCCATTACTCGCCGTCCGCATGCCCGTGCCTACGGTGGCTGAAAATCATTATGGTAAGATGCGGCTGAAAACTAGGCCAGCAATGTTAGAAAATTATTAAGGTGTCAAGTCCATCCAAGTTCTTACCTAGTGCATAATTTCTTAGTGTGCTCTGATACGACGCCACAGATCTGCTGCAGCAAGTTTTTCTTCTCATTAGCGGTCATCGTTTCGTAGGTGGCGCCGTCGTTCGCGTCCGAGTTCGACGTCCCGTTGTTGTGCCTGTCAATATCTTCTATTGTAGACTTATTTTTATGAGAAGGCTACTGTGTTTGTGCATTGGGACCTTTATAACAACTATGGGCAGAAACTGCGTTACTCGGGCGCTGGCTTGGCTTACATACCAAAGCGTTATGTCGTGGGTGGACCTGTGACGTCCGGAATCCGTCGCAAGGGGCGCAAACGAGGAATTGTGACCAGTCTTAACGCAATGTCAACCCATTTGTATCACCGTCATCGGTGCAGAGGCGGAACCGAAAAAAGTCCCTCCAAATTTAATGAGCCCTGACTTTGGACTTTGTTAAATTCGGTGATTAGATTGTGGATAGGCCGTATGGTTGAGTTAATGAACTCACCAACAAAATAGTAAATTAGGGTAAATGTTTTTTTTTTACAGTTAAGGCGGACAGGGTTCGGCCTTTGGCCCTTCCCATGATTCGTCACTGTTATTACTATGTAAATTATTATTAGTGCCCCTGCTATTTAATTGAGAATATTTGAGTATTAAGACATTCCTAATGCATAAACACGTTTCACATTATAACACAAAATTATGACATATAGTTGGTAAATAAGAGAGTATATTTCCAAAAAGCATGCAAGTGCTAGCTAGATTTTAAAGAAAAATGCGTAAACTATATATTTTTCTTTTTTTTCTTTCTAGAAGCTGACTCTTGGAACATTATGAACGTACCATTAATACTGTAGCCAGCCAGGGCATAAGTTGATTGAAACAGAGAATAATTCAGTCTTTATTATTTGATTGCTTATATAATAATTCCATTTTGCACTTTGATGATAAATAAAGTATCATTTGTCTTTTAATATCAAATTCGTAACATTTTGCACCTTTTGGAAATGTTACTAAATCTAGATGCAACTAAATTAAGAACATCCCATTTGCAACATGGTAACTACATAGATTTGAAGATTTTTACTGTTCTAGTTATTTGTCTCTCACTTGCACACATACTGAGTGAGTGACAAGTGAATAATAGTTCACTGGATATGTGCAGAAAAACATTGGAACAACAAACCTCCACTATCTAGTCAAAGTATACCCATGGCTAAATGTACTCTTTAAAGTTTAAAATATCTCAAGTATACATACTTATGAATTTTGTTCGGCTTTCTATTATTATTGTTCTTGATCCTACGCTTGCGTCGCTCGTTGTGGACGGAGCCCCCAGACCAGTCTACATCGTCTTCATCATCGCTCAGGAGCCCTGCATATGAGGTTGGCTCACGGCTGTTTGACGCAATACGTCGCGAGGCTATGCGTGAACTGTTGCGGCCCATGCCTAGAAAGCAGTATTAAAATTGATATAATGCCAGTATTTCTGGAAAAAAACGGTATATACAAATGTGTATTTCTTATAGGATTTGGAAATATTAGTAAATTGGATTAGTTCGTTTAGAAAATTCATAGGATTTTGAAAGGTTATGAGTTCAATTCAAGAGTGATTTTGTTCATGGGATATAACCATCACAACCTTTAACTTATTACATGACATATACATACACATAGGCTTTATAAAAATGAGCTAGCAAACATAAAAAATCTGGACTGAATGATTTAACAAAACTTTTGTTTTGTTAATATTTTTTTTATTAAAGCATAATTGCTATTAGGTGGGACTATGGTAAAATATTTATTTGGTCTTTGTAATTCGAGCAGATTAAAATGGCTTGGGATCACAATACACAAAGTTACAAATGATTTTGTTTGGCAGATTGTTCATTACTTTTCCTTTTTGGGTTTTACATTTTGTTAAAATACATTATGTTAATTGCATACAATTATACAAATCATGACTTCTTTTGGTTTTGGTGTTACGCCAGACAATTAAATTAGAAGTCTGTAAAATAATGTAACAGAGGTCCAGTTTTGTACCTTTTCAAATTATATAATAATAACTTTTGGGAGAATCTGAAACTGATATTTTAGTAACTATACACAAAGGGTAAAAGAGGTTAACTTTATGCAAAGAAAATTAACAAAGATGCTATTTTTATCTTTAATCCATCCACCTATGAGTACAATTGACATAGCATGTAACCCTTATGTATTTTTTAACTGTGTGAGTGTTCTATTAGAGATTCCAAGAGATTCTTTGTTATTTCGGTTTTGTAACCCCAATGTGTATGGTTGTTATGGCAAAATGTTATGTAGATAAAGCAGAGCATGTATTGTTACTGTTGGACCGAAATACAAAATGACTGATTGTAAGTCACAAGGAAAATAATACAGAATACAGGGACATTCATTATTTGAGAGCCATACAAGTTTAGTTACTTTTCTACAGACTTACCCATGCATTTTTCTAGATGAGGAGCGAATCTGGTCGCAGATACTGGCCGCTCGCAATTTGGACAAGAACAATTTGAATCAGGGGTCTTTTTCATCATCGAGAAGCCAAACACATCACATTCTGGCGTGCTCACGATCTTGTAAGGTTCCTCATCTTCTTTTTCACCCTCTATCAAGTCCGTTAGGCCGGTCTTCAGGCCGTGGTGGAACTCAAAGGCAAATCCTAGGGTCACTTCGTCGCAAACAGCTTCGTAGATGTAATTTGCAGCAGCTTCGGCATTATTTTCATTTTGCATTATTTCAAAAAACCTAACATTTAAGTCGTGCATACTCAACTCGCTAGTTATAGTGTTCATTTTCTTGGATTTTTAATTTTGACGGATAATTTAATGGTACACTTACTACACAATAAAAATATTCGCAAAAAAATCTGTGTTGTGAATTGTGATTGATTGATTACCTTTTCATTCAGAGAGAAAGTGCTATCTCTATTTTTTCCTGTAATAAATCATTCTATCTCTTTCTATTCGATGTGATAAAATATAAACTGTCAAAAAAATAGTTTTGCTTTAGTCAGTCACACATTTATTTAATTTAAAATAATCATTGCCTAAAAGTGAATGGTTGGTTTGTCTTAACCTTAATAAATTTCATGTAAATCAAAAATTTATTTTATTTATTAACATTGCTAGAATTTTTTATCACTTAATACTATCTTGTTTATAAGAAAATAATAAAGGCGTAAAGGAAGAAAGAATGAACGAATGAATGTTGGCTGCGTTCCATTTAACTGTATGTATATTTATAGCTTTAAAACTGACAACAGGACGGCTATATACCTTTGTTTGCTAGTAAAAGAGATAAACATATACTACTACGACATTTAAATCAAAACAATGCTTTTCGGTTTAAAATGTTAGAAACGGTGATAAGGCGAGTGGTGATAAGAAACTTGTAAACAAATGGATGCTGTATAATCTATACTAATATTATAAAGAGGAAACCTTTGTATTTTTGTATGTTTGTATTGAATAGGCTCAAAAACTACTGGACCGATTTCAAAATTTCTTTTACCATTACTTAGAGGGATTCTTCCGAATCCGTATAGGCTATATTTTATCCCGGAAAATTTTTTTTTCAGAGTGCTTAAAAAATAAATGTCCACCCGTGCGAAGCCGGGGCCGGTCGCTAGTAAATTATAAGAATAGGTAAACTAAAGATGACACGAGATAAACTTTTTACGCTTCTCATTGCTCGTCTGTCGTGCTAACTGTGCGGTGTGGTAAAAAGTAAAATACAAAAATAAAAACCATACAAAAATGGTAAGAACCTACCTAATTTTATTTTTATTGTAGGTAGATTACTAGTTTTTGAATAACCATCGTTTTCCTCAAATAAAAAAAAAAAACAACATTTATTTCCTAATTAGTTGAGAAAAACTATTCGAACTGCATGTCCCTCACTAAGTGTACTTAATACAGTTTTTTAGGTAGGTAGGTATTTAAAAAGTTATCTTAATTCTTAACACCACTAACAAAATTACGACTTTGTATGTACAGACGCCAGCACATCAACCTACCATAATCTGTCAAATTTCTTTAATAGATTTTCAACCTTATCACAATACTGGAAGGTTAATGTTGACAGATTGAGGTAGGTTGATGTGCTGACGTCTGTACAATTTGCTCCATAGTCTATATGTATGTATATCAGCCAATTGCTGTCCATTGATGAACATAAGCCTCCCCCTCTGAAGAGCGCCAACCCTCCCGGTCCAAGGCAATCCGCGTCAATGCGCTGCCAGCTACATTCTTCAAATCATCAATCCATCTTACCGCAGGGTTAGTTAGAATTAACTCCTATCTAAGTCTGATGTTGCCTTATTAAAAAACATAATACTGCATGGAAAGACGCCAAGATGCTATAGGAATATTTAGTGACCTCACCAAGGCATTTGATTGCGTATATCACTATAGATTTCTTTGAAACATGAGCTTTATAGATCAGGTAAACTTGTAGTTTCTTAGATTTAATCGTTAACTGAAAGAGGCAACAGCTAATTCGAATAAATTGTGTTAATTCACAAGATATAAAGGTAAAAATCGGGGTTCCACAAGGTTCTATATTGAGTCCTTTCCTGTTTTTGGTACAGACGCCAACAGATCAACTTACCCCAATATGACAAATTTTACTAATCGATCATTAACATTCCACTATTGTGATAAGGTTCAACATCTATTAAATAAATTGAATATTACATGTATGTTATTTAATGATTACTAAAATGTAACTAATGTGTAGTCAGATTTTATTAAATAACTACCATAGATACAAGAACCCTATAGAATTATTTGCTCGATCGGGGAATCGGACCTAGTACCCCGCGCTCATCAGTCGCACTTGCGACCACTAGGCAGGGGAGTAGCGTGCTGATGGATAGCCTATAATCTTTCTAAGGAATTGGACTAAATCATATCTTTTGTTATTTGTACACTTTTAACTTGCTACATCGTTCTTACTTATTAATGAAAAATTACCTAATCTCTATTTATATCACAAACTTCAGTATCTTGTCTCTCTCATGAAACTTTCTGTTTGTCTTTTGATAATGTATGCAAACTTTGTATTGAATTAACATTTACGTAATACTCGTTTTACTAAAAAGAAAATTGAAAATTCAATTACCTATAAAATTATCTGTTGCCAGCGGTTTTACCCGCTACAACTCGCAAATTATCCCACGGGATCTTAATATCGTGAAAAGACTATCCCATGTTGTTAATCCAGTTATAAACTATCTGTGTACCAAATCCGTTCAGTAGTTTTTGCGTGAAAGGGTAACAAGCATCCATACAAAATTTCACGTTTGTAATATTAGTAGTAGTAGTAAGATTAGTTGGAGATAAATGAAGAAAATAAATAAAAGAGATATATACTAATAATAGAGAGAGTACGACAATCATTAATACCAGTAATTTCTCCGTCCATAATCATCAGGTGTCCTTCACTGCCCGTGGCCTGATGCCCCCAGTCTTCACCCCTTTCAATGATGACCTCACCATCAACTATGGAGCTATCCCCGCTTACGCCAAGTACTTGGGTGATGCTGGAGTTAAGTCTGTCCTGGGTAAGTTGTTCCTTTCTAAAATATACTCGAAAACCAGTCTACAGTCCCAATCGCAAGATATATAACTGTGAAAATACTGTAGCCCATTCCAAAGTGTAGATCTTGAGAAAAAAAAAATCAACGGAGCATGCCGCGAATTTGTTTGCAGTTGGTGGCACGACAGGCGAGCACATGACTCTGACAGTTGCGGACAGAAAGAAGGTGATCGATGCGTGGATAGCTGTCGCCAAGACTAATGGTCTTCACATCCAGGTGCAAGTTGGTGGAGCTCCCCTTGCTGATGTTAAAGAATTGGTGAGTTCAATAGTTCCTATCATTTTTAATTATGGAAATTAGACCCTCTAAAAATACGTATAAATCGTAAACGCATATCTCCGAAATCACTAAACCAATTTCAATAAAATTTTGTAAGTGTGTGTGGTTGATTCCAGAGTTAAAGATAATATAGTTTTCGATCCGATAGGCATGCCCAGAACCGAGAAGAAAAACGGGTTGGTCTATATCCAACAGCCCCCCTGTTGGATATAGACCAATCCGTTTTTTTTCCAAGCTAAGTACCCATACAAATAAAAGAAATGCTTCGAACGGAACGAGTTCCGAAACTCGGGTTCTATGGACGGCCGTAGCGTCATGATGATGACGAAGCATTTCTGGGAGAGATTGAATAAAATTATCGTTTTCTGTTTAATTGTTAGAATGAAAAGAGTATTTACTTTTTATAATGATCTTTTTGTTCTTTGTAAGTTTATTTTTCTAATTGTGTTTTTGTTTTTTCTCTTGTCACGTAAAATGTGTCAGCGTGAATAAAAACCAACTAAAGTTTTCATCTAAACTTTATTTTATTCAAATACCATATATTTCCAATAAATTGTATTGTCTACGCGCTCTGCACGTTAGTGGGACGTGAGTTACCCCCCACTAACAGGTTATGGGCCCAGCAACAGGACATGCCCAGGACTTACAAGGAAATGTTGGTAACGGGAGTTTGCAAAGAGAGCAGAACTCGACAATGGCACATTTAGAAGGTGGGTCTGGTAGTGGTACCTTTTCTATGGAGAAATTAGAAGGCAGTAGTAACTATACAACATGGAAATTTCTTATGGAGATGCATCTGGTACACGACGACTTGTGGGAGTATACAAGTGTCACGCCAGTAATAGCCGACGTGCAGGGTACAAAAAAGGACCAAAGAGCTAGAGCTAAGATTTGCTTGATGGTGAAACCTCATTGTTTGGTGCATGTACGTAAATCTACAACGGCTAAAGGTGCTTGGGAAGCATTAAGAAATGCGTTCGAAGACAAAGGTCTCAATAATCGTTGCCGATTACTATCAAAATTAGTAAGCATGAAGCTGGAACAATTCCCAACTGTACGGGAGTACGTGACATCGGTGATGATGGTATCTCAGGAACTGCAAGACTTAGGAAAAGAAGTAGATGATGAATTGTTGGCTGCTTTACTTCTACAAGGTCTCACGGCAGAATTCCAACCAATGAGATTAGCCATAGAAAATAGTAATGTGGTACTGACTACGGACTATGTAAAGACGAAGCTCTATCAAATGGAAGATAACTATTCGGCAAGCTCAAGTGCGAGCCAACCAACATCAGCATTACTTTCAAATAAGCATAAGGGTAAAACCAAACCCAAGAAGAACAAATATAAAATTAAATGCTATATTTGTGACGGACCACACAAAGTTAAGGATTGTCCTGATAACCAAAAAGGGAAAAAAGAAGCTTTACAAGCCTTCGCATTGGGTACGCCGTCGCCGTCACCGCAAGCAGGAGACTGGATCATCGATTCTGGCGCGTCGACGCACATGACGAATCACAAGGCTTGGTTTAGAGGAAGCTTGAAGGATACTTCTAAGTCTTTGAGAGTGATCTGTGCAGATGGTAATGAAGTATATGGTGAAGGTGAAGGTACGGTAGTAGTGGAGTCAGCAAAATTAACAATAAATAATGTGACGTATGTACCTAAGTTAGCTTCTAATTTGTTAAGTGTGAATGCGATTGCGAGAAAGGGTCACGTGATAGTATTTACAGAGAAAGGATGCGACATCTACAAGAAGAATGAGTGTGAGGTGCAAGGCAAGGCTGTTGTGAAAGGTGTGGAAGAACGAGGCATCTATAAAATTAAGTGCTGTTCACAGGGTTCTGCACTGGCAACAACGGATTGCGACAAGCAGAGGCTATGGCATCGCAGGATGGGACATCTTGGTATGCACAATCTCAAACTTCTTAGAGATAAGATGGCGATAGGGGTGAGTTTTCCTAATACTTCTTCTAAACTGGAGTGCGTATCCTGCATTATGGGAAAACAAACAAAACAACCGTTTCGCAAGGGTGTTGTTGCAACGAGAGCTAAGGAAGCATTAGGTCTAGTGCATTCAGATTTATGCGGACCTATGCATATACCTTCTATTAGCGGGTATAAATATTTTTTGACATTTATTGACGATTTTACACGGAAAACATTTGTACATTTTTTGAAACAAAAGAGTGAAGTTTTTGAAAAATTTGCAAATTTTAAGGCATTTGCCGAGAATCAATGCGGCAGAAAGATTAAAATCCTGCGCACTGATAATGGAACCGAGTTCGTCAATAAACAGATGGATGATTTTCTGAAGAAAAATGGAATTCAACATCAAGTCACGATAGACTATACACCGCAACAAAATGGAGTAGCCGAAAGAGCTAACAGGACTATCATCGAGAAGGCGAGAAGTATGCTCGAAGAAGGAAATTTATCGAAGGCTTATTGGGCGGAAGCAGTGCATACATCTGTTTTCTTGAAAAATAGATCACCGACCATTGCCGTCAAAGGAAAAACTCCTGAGGAAGCGTGGTCAGGCAAGAAAGTTGATCTCAGTTTTATTAGAGTTTTTGGGAGCAAAGCATATATGCACATACCTAACCAAAAGAGAAAGAAGCTGGATTCAAAAAGCATGGAGTTAACTCTAGTTGGATACTGTGAAGATTCCAAAGGCTATCGACTAGTTGATACAAAATCGCATCGACTTTATAAGGCTAGGGATGTTGTGTTTATAGAAGCTCAAGAAACAGAGAGAGATAAACGAATGGAGAAACAGACTGAACATAAAATATTGATTCCAGAGGTGGAACAAACTTATATTCCTGAAGAAGTTTGTGTTCCTCAAGGTCTTGAGCCTGATATAACTATGGATGATCAACCTCAAGAGGTGGAACAATTGGATACTCACGAAGACATGTGTGGAGTACACAGTCCAATCTCTGAACCTGAGTCAACTGTCAATGATGAAACTCAAGAGGAGTTTCTAGACTGTGAGCCTGACTTATCTGTCAATGATCAACCTCAAGAAGTAGAACGGAGGTATCCACTTAGAGCTAGAAAACCCAAACAGTTCCCGGATTATTTGCTGTATCAAGCTACAGAATCAGAACTGGATCCTTCAACAGTTCAAGAAGCACTATCAAGACCTGATAGTAGAGAATGGAGAGCAGCAATTCAGGAGGAGATTGATGCTTTAAAAAAGAATAATACCTGGATTTTGGTAAAACCTGAACAAGCGAGCAACATAGTAGATTCAAAATGGTTATTTAGAATCAAACAAGAGCCGGGAAATAAACAAAGATACAAAGCTCGACTTGTTGCCAGAGGTTTTAGCCAGAGATGTGGCATCGATTACGACGAGACATTCTCCCCCGTGGTGAGACATAGCTCATTAAGAGTCCTCCTGGGAATAGCAGCGCAAAAAGGCTTAAATATAGACCAAATGGACGTGAAAACTGCGTTCCTGAATGGAGTTTTAAAGGAAAATGTTTACATGAAACAACCAGAAGGTTTTCATGAAAAGGGAAAAGAAGACTATGTGTGTCTACTTAAACGTTCACTTTACGGACTAAAACAAGCTCCTAGAGCATGGAACAATAAGCTGAACAATGAGTTGTTACAGTTAAAATTTAAACGATGTAAAAATGAACCGTGCTTATACACGAGATCCCAGGGTGAGAAGATCATCATTTTAGCAGTGTATGTGGATGATATGCTGATATTTTGGAATGATCATGAAGAGCTGAGCAAAGTCAAAAGAGACCTCATGACAAAATTTGAAATGAAGGATCTTGGGAAGGCAGAGGATATTCTGGGAATGCACATAACACAGAACGATATTGGAATCAAAGTTGATCAAGAGAAGTATGTCAACAAAATGTTGAAAGTTTTTGGGATGAATGACTGCAAAGTTGCATCAACACCATCAGTTCCTGGTCAAAAGCTAGAGAAACCTGGATCTGAACACAAACCTGATCCAACGATTCCATATCAGAATTTAATTGGTTCGCTGATGTACTTATCTGTGTGTACGAGACCAAATATTGCACATTCAGTTAATTATCTTAGCCAATTCAATACCTGCTATGCTGAAGAACACTGGATAGCTGCTAAACGAGTGCTAAGATATTTGAAGAGTACTAAAAGCCTTGGTCTACAGTACAAGAGAACAGGAAAAAGTAAAGTGCAGGGTTACGCAGATGCAAGTCATGCCACTTGTCATGATAGGAGGTCATACTCGGGTATGGTTTTTCTGCATATGGGAGCTGCAATCTCTTGGGAAAGCAGAAAACAAAGGACGGTTGCTCTATCCACAGCGGAAGCGGAATATATAGCAATATCTGAAGCTGCTAGGGAGGCAATATTCCTAAAAAGATTGTACTCAGAGGTCACTGGTCAAGCTGAGACGCCAATGAAAATTTTCAGTGATAGCCAATCTGCTGTGGCCATTGCAGAGAACCCTGTACACCACCAACGCACAAAACACATAGATGTGCGACACCATTTCATAAGGGAGGCTGTGGAGAATGAACATATTGTTCTTGAGTATCTAGAGACAGCTCATATGATTGCAGATGCTTTGACGAAACCTTTGTTAAAAGGGAAGTTTAAGTGGTGTGCTCATAATATGGGTGTTGTGTAATTGTGTGATGGATAAAAGTAGAGAAATGAACTTAAGGAGGAGTGTTAGAATGAAAAGAGTATTTACTTTTTATAATGATCTTTTTGTTCTTTGTAAGTTTATTTTTCTAATTGTGTTTTTGTTTTTTCTCTTGTCACGTCAAATGTGTCAGCGTGAATAAAAACCAACTAAAGTTTTCATCTAAACTTTATTTTATTCAAATACCATATATTTCCAATAAATTGTATTGTCTACGCGCTCTGCACGTTAGTGGGACGTGAGTTACCCCCCACTAACATTAATTTATCAGACAGTTGAATAATTGTTGCTCCGAGGCGTGATTGTTTCATTGTTGATTTGTCTTTTTTTAGAACATGCAGTGATAGAGCATTATGTGGCGGAGATTTACTATAAACAAATACATTTTAATTAGGTACAAAACTTATGCAAGTAGTAGATAGGTATTTCAATAATTTAATACCCCACTTAACTTTTTATGTTATGTCACGCGATAAAATCATTATCTTAAAATATTGTTTTTGTAAATAACATTTATCTGCGCGTTCGAGATAAATTACAATGCATAGTTAACATTTAAATACCTTGTCCAAATATTATTATACAACGGAGTGATATTCCAGAAGTGGGTTCTTCCACTGTAGAAGTTCCATGTCAACTGATAAGATAGATTGCACCAAAAGTTGGTGCAATGTTACGTCTTCCAATCACCCGAAAGTACCTACACAGTAGTGATGGGTCGTTGACGGTTTTCTGTTAACGTAAGGTTAACGTTGATTTACGTTTGTCAACTGGTTAATCAACTACTTAAATTCTTCAACGAATGTCAGCTTGCAACGTAAACCGTTGATTCATTGAACGATTTTATTCAACGTTTAGTTTAGTTATGTATTGGAAAATTATTGATTGATGGTTCTACTCAGATAAGATGACCTTCACTTCATACTTTCTCTTCAGGCTTAGGACTGACTGAATACCTATTCTTAAAATAAATATTTTCACTCAACTCTTTCATCCGTTACTTAGACTTCAAATTGTATTATAATTCGTTGCTTGCAATCTATGACGTTATTTTCAATGCAAGTATAAATCTAAATTTGTTCTCGTTTATTGAACGAGACGCTCGAGTTAAATTCATAAACGTCGTTAATCAATTCAACTAGTTGATTCATATACAGTATACTATCAGCAATGTCAGTGGAGTTTCCGGTAAAGTCGGGACGCTCGCATTATAAAATGCGATCGCAACCGCTGGGCAGTCCAAGTAATTATTTCGTTTTATTGCTTAAATTTAGCAGTCCACTGTACTATCCACATAAGCCTCTCCAATCGCACGCTATTACACTCGATCAGCGGCTTATGTCATCCAGATGTTAACGGCCACCTTGCGACGGCCGTCGTTCCACCTTGTCTGAGGGCGTGCCACCTTACGTTTGCCGATTTATGGCCATCGGCCTGCCTGCTTCGAATATTTGTATGGGTCATGTCAAAATACTGGACACGGTACTTAAATACGGGACTCATGGCAACCGACAAGTATTCTCCATATATTTTCATAATCTTCCTTCTTCCAGGCCCGTTACAGCCAAGAAGTCGGAGCGGACTCCTTGCTGACCCTCCCCGAGCTCTACTTCAAGCCGGCAACAGTTCAGGATCTGGTGTTCTACGTGTCACAGGTCGCCCAGGCCGCTCCTAAGCTGCCCGTGTTGTACTACCACATTCCTAGAATGACCCATGTTGAGGGTAAGGGCGGGTTCTTTTGCAATTATTGACCTATAAAAGGTATAATGTGAAGAAGCCGAAAGGCACGGGTTCTTTCCGTCTTTTGGTTTTTTAAGGTACTGAACCTTAAATGATTAAAAGACGTAAAGATCCCGAACTTAAAGGGTTAAAACCGGGCCCTATTACTAAGATTCCGCTGACCGTTCGTCTGTCACTAGGCTGTATCTCACGAACCGTCATAGTTAGACAGTTGAAATTTAACGACATTTGCATACGGGAATGTCTAAACAGGTAACCGTGACCCTGGAACGCAAAGGACGTTACGGAACGCGCGTTTTCCGGTTTATTGAATTGCTATTGAAGGAATGCCGTAGATTTTGTCAGTCAGCGCCAGTCTGACAGTCCATTCTGCTCCACCTTGGACGAGAGGACTCATTGGATGATTTTATGAAGCTGAAAAAAGGGTGACCACATCTTCTCATGAAAAATAAAAATATTTATTCTCAATTCCCTACTGGCTTCTCAGCAGTCGGGTAAGAAGAGTAGAAAGATTTTAAAGTTTAATTTATTATCTCCTCAGTTTCCATGCCGGCGTTTGTAGCTGCAGCCACGGCCGCTATCCCTAACTTCAGAGGCATCAAGTTCACGTCCAACGACCTCAGTGAAGGTGCTCAAGTGCTGAGGACATTGAAGGAGGGCCAGGAGATGTTCCTCGGAGCTGATACTGTGAGTATACCTACTTTAATTAGGAAAATTGCCTTTGTAACTTATTACTTTATGCCCCAGGCATTAAGTCTAAGCCTTTGTACTTACATGTGCAAAATCTTTTAAATTAAACTCTGCTCTACTTAAGGATCAGGGAGGAGGATCAAAGACCAGGGCCCGACTTGATAAATTGAAGGCGAAAATTACCAGTTTTCTCTATATGTGACCATTTTTGATCTTTGATGATTTTCCACATCAAAAAGTTTAAAAAAAGTCCGTGTTCTGACGCAAACTCCGTTAATTAGTATTGAATTTCTGATTTTAATCATCTACTTTTGCTGTTGACTGTACTACTTTAAAATGTTTATACAATTGTCTTTCCAGCTCCTGGCGCCAGCTGCTCTCCTAGGCATCAAATCCAGCATTGGGACCAGCTTCAACCTGTTCCCAAGACTAGCGCTTCAGATCCTGGATGCCGTCGAAAAGAAAGACGTGGCCAAGGCTAGAGCTCTACAGGAGAAACTCAGCTTGGCTATTGAGGCTCACGTTGTTGAGGGTAAATGATTTTATTAATCGCCGGATAGCACTATCATTACACCTTATTTAAAAAATAAACGTTGCCCCACTCTAGGAATTTCTCCAGTATCTTGAGTGCGTTTACAAACACAAAAAGTCATATACACAAACACCCAGACCCGAAACAACCACATGTAGATCATATAAAAATTTGCTCCATGCAGGAATCGAACCCGCGACACGCAGCGCAGCAGTCCAATTGCTCAGCCACTACGTCAGACGTACGAATATGATGGTTTTAAAGTTTCCGATATTTCAACACTTAAGCTGGATTCCCACTGTGTGTTGTATTGCGGACGGACGCTCATGACCGACGAGTACGGAAGGCTACGCACTGCACTCTTTTTCTTTGAAAGACGTGTCTACGCTACCATCAAGGACGATAGTCATGTCATGGCGTGTCGGCGAACTGGTCCGCGTCTAGCCGCAATATCACGCACCATGGGAATCTAACTTAAGATGCCTCTTTGCTCTAGAGGTTGCAAATACGACTGCTGAAAACTTTGGGTTCGATTCCCAGGCCGAGCAAAGTATCATTGGGTATACAGCTTTCTCATATCGCCATACAAGTCCAAGTTCAAGTTGTGGTGGATTAGGGCCCATTTCTCCTCAAAGAGATGAAGTGTTCCAGCAGTGGAAAAATTAGGAAATTAATTGTTTATGTATGTGACTTTAATGTTTTTAAACGCACACACAACACAGGGAAAAGTATTCCAGATTAAATGTTGGGACTTCGTCTGCAGCAAGGATTGCATTACCCTGATGCTAGTATTCACAACCCTGAGATTCCGGCCGGCTGCGTGAAGGAGAGGACAGCGTCCTCCTTCCACCCCAGCCGCAGTGGCAGATGCCCACGGCGTCGGACGTCGCCAGACGATCTCCGGCCACCGTAGACGCGGGCATGCGGGCGGCGAGTAATGGGCGACTCGCTGTCCGACCATGGACCATGCCCGGGTCGACGGTCGACCTCAAGGAGTGTCAGCATAGTGACGGGGCCTGTAGAGGGCCAAAGCCTGCCGGGGTTGCGGGACTAACAAATTACCGTGACCCCGGTACGTAAAGGGCTATTGAAGGACACCGTGGATTTTAGTCGGTACAAGTCTGACAGTCCCTCCCGCCCCGGACTCATTTGATGATTTTACAACGCTAAAAAAAAAAGTGTGGGGTTTAGGTATGTAAAAAAAAATCCTCGCAATGATTTTCCCACTTTAGTCAAAATACTTTTTCAGGTCTCTGGGTACCCACAATGAAGGCAGGCATGGAAATCACCAGCGGCATCAAAGTCGGCCCCCCCGCCCTCCCGCAGAGGCCTATTTCCGCCGAGGCCAAATCGAGAATCCAAGCCAAACTGAGGGCCTTAGGCCTTGCCAATTAAACAAATGAAATCGTGCCTTATATACATAGTACAGGGTTTATTCTCAAAAATCATGCATTTGAATATTAATCATAAGTTTATTGTTGTTGAATTCTTTTATTAAAGAGTTTATTTTTGTGAATTTTTTAGTTTTAATTGTTGGTGGAGAAGGTTGTGCTTTGTTTACTTAATTATCTTTTATGTGTTGTAAAGTTAAAACTAATTTGCTTCATAAACAACATATGAATGAAACCTGATGATATTAAGAGCACAGAAAAAAGCCATAACATAACATATATTATGTTTTCTCAGTTTCTAAAAGTCCAATTAGTTCTAAAGGTTTTTCATGGAAAAAACAAAACCATCAAATAATTGCATTTATTTTCTCAATTTATTAGAAAGAATAGTAAAATTACCTAATAATAAAAATGTTTATAGGTTGTGTATTAAAGGTAGGTACATATTTATCAGAATATTCAAAACATAAAAGTTTTATTAAATTTCGAACAATACAAAATAAATAAAAGAACGCATACCATAATTTACGAGCACGATAAAACTAATGTCTTTATTAACATACAATCATACATGCACATAGAAAAACAAAGATTTAATCTTAACTAAAGATCTTTTCTAAACGAGAGTTAGGATGTTATCTTGTGTTTAATACGGGCTAATTAACTGAGGTCGAAGAACAAGATTTCCCGAATCATGACGTAGTGTTTCATTCTCCCGGGATATGTCGAGCTTCATTCTCTCGGCGCTTTTCTGGTGGTTGCTACTTTTGATTCAAGCTTTCAGGAATTGCAATGGTTTGGGAATAGCGCGCCCCAAAAAAAAAGTATACCAACAAGGAATTCATTTATTCCATCTAATTTGAAACGTCAAAGTCCACGTTTACTATACATAACAAAAACGTGAAAACTTGTGATAAGGCCTCGGAAAAATCGTTATTTTCATTTATTTTAAATTCAAAATCCGTCAAAACCTATCTAGAGTCCGCGATAACTGAAGTTTTCGACGCGGCGGCGCTAGTGTGTATGTGTGTGTGTCATACACCAAAGTGCATAAAAAAAATGTAGTAGGTACAGCCGGGATCGCGGGACCTAGGGATTACCGTGACCCCGGTACGTAAAGGGCTGTTGAAGGACACCGTGGATTTTAGTCAGTACAAGTCTGACAGTCCCTCCCGCTCTGCCCTGGGTGGGAGGACTCATTTGATGATTTTACCACGATAAAAAAAAAAAAAAAAAAAAAAAAAGTAGGTACAGTCAACAACAAAAGTAGATGATCAAAATCAGAAACTCAGGCATTAAGTCCGCCTATGTACCATTTGTGTTGCATGAAGTTTAAATAGATAAATAAACTCAAAACTAATTAACGGATTTCGCGTCAGAACTGTGCAAATGAACTACTAGTAAGAGTTTGGTAAATTATAATTACATACTTTTGAATCAATTCGACGCCACGCTGTTCTGACGCGAACTGCGTTCTTTAGTATTGAAGTTCTGATTTTGAACATCTACTTTTTTTGTTGACTGTACCACGAATTATCTGCAAGTCATGAATGATGGCACGGACTCTATCTATGCCTCATCTTTTAAGCTGCCATTTGCAGTTGGACATCCAAGCTTATCAAGATATCTCTGAGACCCTTTCTCTGTTCAATGTTCATAGGAGCTAGGGGCCGACGTGTCTGGCCCACGCTGATACCTGTCACCAGTTCCATAGTCGTTTTCATAGCAGGAACGAAGTCACCTAAAAATGATGCATTGATTTTTGTTATAAGTTGGTGAAAATAAATAAATAAATATTCCACAACTATCACACAACGCCATCTAGTCCCAAGCTAAGCAGAGCTTGTGTTATGGGTACTAGACAACTGATAAACGTACTTATATATTTCTAAATACACATATTATAGATAAATTACACCCAGACATAGAACAAATGATGGTGCTCACACAAACATTTGTCTTGGGTAGGAATCAAACCCACGACCTCCGGCATAGCAGTCAGGGTCACTAACCAATAGACCAACAGGCCTGTCAAAAATGTAACCAAGGGAGGTTCAAGACAGTTTGCACACAGAAATGGGTGTTTCCCTCGTTTTGGGGAATTTGGATTGGACGTTGTAACTTGATTATGTGATCTACTTTAGTAATTGTAGCGTAGTACAATTCAATAATACTTCAGAACCTTTTCATTTTAATGATAAAAATTAACAGTAGTGGTAGTTCAACGGGGCGCTCGACGGTGGATGCGATCACGCGCGTGAGAGCCCTCACGACGGGGGATGCGGTTTCCCGGGGCAGGGTCGTCTTGGGGGTGTCTTTAGACATCTCCAATGCCTTTAACACCCTGCCCTGGAGTTGCATCAGGGAGGCACTCCGGTATCACCGGGTGCCGACCTACCTCCGTCGTATAGTCGAGGACTACCTGACGGACAGAGCCGTCATCTACCCTGGTCACCGGGGAGAGTGGAACCGGCGAGAGATGTCGTGCGGTGTTCCACAGGGATCGGTCTTGGGGCCGCTCCTGTGGAACATCGGTTACGACTGGGTGTTGCGCGGCGACCTCCCTGACGGCGTCGGCGTAATTTGTTACGCCGACGACACGCTCGTCCTGGCGAAGGGAGAGTCGCACCAGGCGGCGGCCGACCTGGCGACGCAGGCGGTAGCGACAGTCGCTTCAAGGATCCGGCAGTTGGGACTCGACGTGGCGCTGCACAAAACAGAGGCCATGTGTTTTCATGGCCGTCTGAATGCGCCACGTTCAGAGTCCCACATTACGGTGGAGGGGGTTCGCATCGGCGTCGGGAGAACGATGAAGTACCTGGGACTCGTCCTCGACAGCCGGTGGAACTTCAGGGAGCATTTCCTGCATTTGGCCCCAAGGCTGAACCGGGCAGCAGCCGCTCTCAAGCGACTCCTGCCCAATCTCGGCGGGCCAAATGCCTCCTGCCGGAGGCTGTACGCCGGTGTCGTGCGGTCCATGGCCCTCTACGGGGCCCCCGTGTGGGCCCTAAGCATCCGGACGCGACCACTCAAGCTGGTCGCATGCCAGAGGGTCATGGCTATCCGGATGATCCGGGGATACCGCACGATCGCCGGCGAATCAGCCAACCTCCTAGCGGGATTGCTGCCCTGGGATCTGGAGGCGACTGCCCTCCAGCGCGTCTATGAATGGCGCGTGGAGGCGCAGCGTCGGGGCGAATCCCCGCTGCCTCGACAAGTCGAGGCGCGGCGGGAAGAGCTCCGGCGCGATCTCAGGGCAGTATGGAGGGAGCGACTGTCGCAACCGAGGTCCGGGCACGCCGCAATCGCGGCGGTAAGACCCCTCTTTGAGGAGTGGCTGGATAGGCGTCACGGCGTCCTGACCTACCGCATGACGCAGGTCCTCACCGGACACGGAAGTTTCGGGAGGTTCCTGTGTCTGATAGGGAGGGAGGAAACGCCTGGGTGTCACCACTGCGAGGATCGTCCGGAGGACACGGTGGAGCATACGGTGCAGGACTGCCCCGCTTGGGCAGAGCACCGCCGTGTCCTCACGACGGCGATAGGCGGAGACCTCTCGCGCCCGGCATTGGTCGAGGCCATGCTGCGGGGCGAGACGGAGTGGGAAGCGGTCGCCTCCTTCTGCGAAGCAGTCATGCTCGTGAAGGAGGAGGCGGGCCGCCTGAGGGAGAGGACAGCGTCCTCCCTCCACCCCAGCCGCAGTGGTAGACGCCCACGGCGTCGGACGTCGCGAGACGATCTCCGGCCACCGTAGGCGCGGGCATGCGGGCGGCGAGTAATGGGCGACTCGCTGTCCGACCATGGACCATGCCCGGGTCGACGGCGCGTTGTGTTCCACGCGCGCCTCAAAGAGTGTCAGCATAGTGACGGGGCCTGTAGAGGGCCAAAGCCTGCTGGGGTCGCGGGACCAAGGGATTACCGTGACCCCGGTACGTAAAGGGCTAGTGAAGGACACCGTGGATTTTAGTCAGTACAAGTCTGACAGTCCCTCCCGCCCTGCCCTGGGTGGGAGGACTCATTTGATGATTTTACCACGATAAAAAAAAAAAAAAAAAAAAAAGTGGTAGTTCAATATTCCGGATTAACGTGCGCGGGGCCTGCAGCAATCGCGGGGGCTGCATCTGAAAATCAGCGTAAGCTGGCATACTTTGTGTTGCCATCTGGCATTATGCTGAGCTGAGGCCCTTTGGCATTAAATTATTAAGTTATTATTTCCTCTATTTTTCTACTCTCTTTATAACTTTATTTGTATTGTTCAGTTTTAAGTTTTAGTGCCAATAAACACAATTTTCTTTTTTCAAACTTCTTTTTCATGGGCCTTTTTTGAGCGTAAATAAGCATAAAAAAAGAATTAATGCGTTATCTACCAATGCGCATTGGACCCATTGTATTATAGCCCACTGTCACGAGTCATAGAGAAGGCCTGTCTCCCAGCTGTGGGAACACAATAAGCTGATTATGAACGATGTAATGGTTGGCTTGATTACCTTGTGAAGCTATAGCATCAACAATTTGATTCAGTCTTTTCTGCAGGACTCTTGCCTTTGCTACCTCTCCATCCTTCACCGACTCCACAATATTATGGATCAAGTCGGGGAACAGGTTGGCGACGGTCGCGATGCTGGAGTTGTGACCCATCAGGACCGATGGAGCGATTTGCTGGAATTTAAATTATGAATATGTACTTAGAACCATGCTCAGCTGTAGCATAAAGGTTTTCAGCTCTATGGTAGAAGTTCTTGAGCCCTGATAGCTGAACGAAGAGCAGATAGAAGCAGACGCGCCACAAAGAGCTGTCACCACAATGACGGGGCCCCTTAGAGGGCCAAAGCCTACCGGAGTTGCAGGACGAACGAGCTACCGTGACTCCGGAACGTAAAGGGCTATTGAGGGGCAACCGTGAATTTTAGTCAGTACAAGTCTGATAGCCCTGCGCTCGATGGGAGGACACATTTGATGATTTTTAAAAGAGAAAAAGAAAAATATCTTAAGACTATAAAAATATCAATGTTCATGTAATAACACAGCGTTTAAACTTACATGGTTGGCTATGAAAATCCTTTGATCTTTACCCAGTATATCAGCTACTTGGTCGGCTATTCCAAGGTCGGCCTTAGCACCTTTGAAGTTTAGCACTTTGGACGAAGATTGAGAAAATAACTGCCGTATATTTACTGAAAAGAAAAAAATTGTTAATCGAATTTGAATTTTTCTTAGCTTTGGTTATTTCGTCGTATTATCTTCACCATCAGGCTATCAGCCTGTAGAAAGAAAGAAACAAAATCGTGTTTATTGGCAATAAAACTGTTGACTGCTCGACATACATCTTTCCAATCATGCGCTATTTCATTCGATCACTAGCTACTCTCATCTAGCTATTAGGTACTGGCCAACTTAGTTTGTCAGAAATTCGTCGCTCCACCTTGCCTGGGCATCTATGTTAGCCGATCCGCGGTATCCACTAAAAAACATGTCTTCCCCAACGGTCATAGTTAAGATATGACTAATATAGCCGGCCCATTTTTGTGTATGATGCAGTAAATAGAATAGGTACTGCAGTGGTCGTTGATTGATGTTTAGATATCGTTAATCGGCCACCATGTCTGTGAAATTCCGTTTTACAATTCATCATCATCTGCCTAGCCTTTTCCCAACTATATTGCGGTCTATGGACAGCCATTGAAGTTACTGTGTTATCATTTACGACGGCAGCCATGGTAAGACTGGTTGTCAAACTTTTAGAGCTTCTGACTAATAGTAACGACTGTCAAAGATCTACAAATGACAGTCGGGACCAATGGTTTTACGTGTTTTCCGAGGCACGGAGGAAACTCGCTATAAACTATGCTAAATCATAGGTACATATTTACAATGAGTATATACAGACTATAAATAAAAACTTACTAGTAATATGTACTAAAACAAAACATTCAAAGGGCGTCAAAGAATACGTCCACATCGCTGTCAATGGGAATAGTGCCTAGAATGCTGGCAGCATTACCACGTTGTATGGCAATCCTGCATAAAAATCTTGTAATATTTAAGCCCAGAGAAAGAATGATAGAAAAAGTGACGTAATACGCGATGCTGACGTCAGTGTTGCAGTATGTACATTATATACATTAAAGTATATACATTAAAGCGTATGCAGAGTTACCATCAACTCCAGTCATCATGGGGAAGTGATAGTAGATCAGAGGCAGCGTGGGTGCTGCGTTGGAGACTGTCTGAAGGTAGCACACCAAGTGGTCGGTCGTCTTCGGCTTGTAGTATAGTTCCGGAAGAGTCATTATGCCGTCCACTTTGAGCTTCTCAGCATGTTTTGCCTGAGAAGAAAAAGAAGATTAGAGAACTGTTGTGTTGGAAAGAGATGAGGAGTTGAGGGTCGCGGGATCTTCTGGGTCCCGGAGTTTCAGCTGTATTTACGTGAAGTCAGCAAAACAGGTACGTTTTTTTTAATGAGTCCTCCCACCCAGGGCAGAGCGGGAGGGACTGTCAGACTCGTACTGACTAAAATCCACGGTGTCCTTCAATAGCCCTTTACATACCGGGGTCATGCTAATTCGTGAGACCCGCGACGCCGGCAGGCTTTGGCCCTCTACAGGGGGCCCCGTCACTATGCTGACACTCCTTGAGGCGCGCGCGAACACAACGCGCCGTCGACCCGGACATGGTCCATGATCGGACAGCGAGTCGCCCATTACTCGCTGCCCGCAAGCCCGAAAACAGGTACGCTGGCGGTAATTTTGAAACGGTTTTCCAATATTGTGCTATAAGTTTTAATGTGTTTGCATACCAAAACTTGCTCCGTAGGTGCGTTTACAAACATATAAACTCACATACACAAACGCCCAGACCCGAAACAACCACTTGAAAATCATACAAATATTTGTTCCGTGCGGGAATCGAACCCGTAACACGCAGCGCAGCAGTCCAGTCGCTCAGCCACTGCACCGACCGTGCCGTCAATATCAAATAGTAGGAAATAGGTTTTTAAAAACAAACCCTGCCTCTAACTAGGATTTTCTCCTGTGCGGTGGGTGCATTTACAAACATTTAAACTCATACCCAGATCCGAAACCACAAATTGGAACTTACACAAATATTTATTCCGTACGGGAATCGAAACCCGCAACAAAGAGTGCAACAGTCTATTGGGTTTTCAGTTGAAAATAGTAGAAAACAAATGTACTTAACGTTACCAGTTCTAAAACATCTGGTAAAGGCGCCCCTCCGACCTGGGCGATGACTTTGGTGCCAAATGGTCTAGCAGCCGACATCCAGGCTTCCAGGAGAGACTTCCTCTCGTCCACATTCAGAGACATGCCTTCTCCTGTAGTTCCACCAACTTTGGGAAAAATAAGTACCGTAGTTCACTAACATTACAAAGAGATTGTCTCGAGAGTAATCTCTGGAAGTAATGATCCAGTTCTAAAAAAAATCATCAGGTATAATATATATATCCACTGTTAGGACACAAGTCTCCACTCTAAGAGGGGGGGAGGAGGGAGTTGGCACATCTCTAGTTTAAACACTAATAAAAGAACATAACAACCTAGAAATATTTCTGATTGGGGAGTCCCCATGATGAAATACTATAGGGTTGCAATAAAAATAGTCCTCGAGTTTTTGATTCCAGGACATACCAGTTTCCGCACGATTTTCCAGTGCGTGTTCTCCTTTACCGCTTTGAAAGTGATGATGAAATAAATGACATAAAGTTAAAGCACTTGGGTGGGTTCGAACCCACGAATTACAAGGCCTATAACTACGTAAGTCGTAGCTGTTATCATATGGTAACGCAGTGGTGGCATATGGTGGCACCACTGCGCTCATCATCATCACCCTATAATGTTTACACAGCTAGGACACTGTCCTCCTCTCTGTTACAGGGAATGGGTTGTACCTGTCTACGAACTTTTGATTCTAGGACATATCGGTTCTCACGATGTTTTCCTTTACCATTTTGTTAGCATTAGTGATTATCTATATATGCATAAAAATGTTATGTTAGTTTTTGTACGCTTCAAAAACTGAAAAAGTTCTGCACCGATTGAGCTGAAATTTAACATAATATGTAATCCGCTTCAAGGATTGTTTTTATCTATTTTTTGCATCAGTCACATATCCGCGACCGCGAAAAACAGTATTTTTGTGCCACAGCGAAGCGTGGCAGGGTACAGCTAGTACATTATAAAAAAACACCGTCATTACCATAAACAAAGTAAGTGCTCGAGAAGTCAGTGTAATGCTGGCGATTGCTTTACCGTACTGGCCGCCAGAAGTCTAGTTTGCTATCCAGTCGCTTGAAGCAGATGCTAGACTTACCAAGGATGCCATTCACTTGATGCTTGTTCAAATGAGCCATGTAAATTGGTATGATGGAGAGGTCCACAGACCCTAACTCCTCAAAAAGTGTGAACACCGGTGCAAGTACTCCTTCGACGTCGAAAACCTGGTGTCAAAGAAAATAAGGTTTGATCATTAAAAGAGGTTTCATCTTTTCGTCTTCGATCTGACCTTGTATCCTTGCCAAGGATAATTTTAGTCAGTCAAGTTTGACAGTCCCTCCCGCCCTGCCCTGGATGGGAGGACACATTTGATGATTTTACCACGAAAAAAAAAAACAGTCACATATCCGTGACCGCGAAAAAACCGTATTTTGTGCCACAGCAAAGCGTGGCAGGGTACAGCTAGTTGTTATATATATTTAGATGTGTTACAGAATGTAAACTTTAAGGCTAATTAGTAACTATAAGTACAAAATAATAACAAAAAACATTGAAATTGCTTTAGCTGACTAGTCGGCGACAGCAAATATCGTCGACTAGTTTTACCGACTAGTTTGTCCATCTCTAGTTTAAACACTAAATAAAAGAATAACATAACAACCTGAAAATGTTTTTGGTCGGGGAGTCCCCATGATTAAAACTCTAGGGTTACGGTAAAGGTCGCGGGAGTTATGATTTACCGTGACCCTGGTACGTAAAAGGCTATTGAAGGACAGCGTGAATTTTAGTCAGTGCGAGTCTGATAGTCCCTCCCGCTCTGCCCTGAGTGGGAGGATTCATTTGATGATTTTACCAGGTTAAAGAAAAGGGTTACTTACGGTAAGAAATACTAAAACTTTTAGATTACTTTTGGTTTTTATTTTGAAGAAGCATAGACGTTTGTTAATCGTTATTGGTTCTTTTGTAGTTGATAAAATAATAGCATGAGTTCTCTGCCCTGTGTGAAGTGACTGTCAGACCCGTACTGACTAAAATCCATAGTATTCCTTCAATTATCCGTACGTACTAGAGTCACAGTTATCTGTGAGCGAAGTATAAAATTTCTTCCATAATTCGCATAAAAATGTTTTATTTTTAAACTAGCTTCCGCCCGCGACTCCGTCCGCGCGGATGTCGGTCTTCGCGTGGATGGTTTACTTCCCCATTTTGGGTAACTCTGACAATGACATCTTATAAATATTACGGCGCTGAATCCACTGCGGGTAATGCAACGTGTGTTCGCGGTTCTACAGAACAACGTCTATGAATAAAATTGAAAAATAAGATTTTTTTCTACGTATTTTTCCAGGATAAAAAGTATCCTATGTTATGCCCAGGATAATAAGGAATAATTATACCAAGTTTCATCGAAATTGAACCGTTAGTTTTCACGTGATGCCTGCACAAACAGACAGACAAAAAATTTTTAATCATATATTTGGGTTTGGTATCGATCCAGCAACAGCCCCCGCTATTTATTTTTTCAATATTTTCAATGTACAGAATTGACCCTTCTACAAATTTATTACATAGTATAGATTTAAATAGTCAAAAGTTGCTTACCATCGCAGACAATGAGTGCAATGAAATTACAGGTAACACAGAAAGAACATTAGCAGTCCAAGATCGTGATACAACTGAACTGAGTTCGATGATTTATTGTAATGTGATGCTCTAGGAAGCTGATTGAATGTAGGTGAGGTGGATAGGATATCTAGGTTTAGTAGCTATGTGGTTAAAAGGTGAAAGTTGGCTCATACAGGGTGCTCCAATAGAAATTATTGAATAAATTCGAGCTTGAAAACCTATTGTTAATGTTCTTCAACAAGCTCAACTTCGTAGGCAATCGGCGTTAATTTATGATCAGATGTAAGAATAAGTCAAAGTCAAAGTCAAAGCGTTTATTTGCGAAAGGATGAAACTAATTGCTGCAAAGCCGCTGTACTCATGCTATAGCAAAGACGCTTCCACTAGCTCTAGTAGGTACTGGAGCACTATTTTTTATTTTAAATGGATTTGCTCTTAGCATGAATCTAAGCTAGAAACAAAGAGAAGACTGAATCCTCCCCCCCAGGATGAAGCGGAAGCCACTGTCAGACTCGTACTGACTAAAATCCAAGGTCTTCCTTCAATAGCCTTTTACGTTCCAGGGTCACGGTTACCTGTTTAGACAGAAGGTGGAGTGGAAGTGGAATTCCTAGGAGGGCAACGTTTAAAAAAAAGAGTGAAAAAAAGGAACTGGAAATCTTGCGCACTGACGGAATACAGTAAAAACTGTTCCGGACTCCAACATTGTAGAATAGTGGTCGAGAGCCAGATCGCGAGGAGCCATGACTGTTTAGTGTTGATGTGGTTTGCAGTAACCAAGGAGTTGGCGGGATGTACGTCGTGGAAGGAGGACGCGCAGGTGTTCGCAAGAAATGAAAGGAATGTAGAGAGGCTTTAATCTAGGAGTGGGACGGAGAAGGGTAGAAAAAAAAATGCTGTCTCCCAAACTTTCAAAGGGATACATGAGTAGCAAATAGAGCTTACTAAAGAAGAACACCAATATACCTTTACTAATAAAAAATAAAACAAAAAAAAGTAACCGTCTTTATGACATGAAATTGACAGTAATTGTCAAAATTCACAATGTGATATTACTATAATTTTTTTTATGTAAAAAAGCAAATGTTTGTGTGTAAATAAATGACTTAATTATTATCCTGTAAAATATAATCGCAATGCTGTCTTTGAAGGGACCGCCGGAGTTTTCGTCAGGATCAAAAGTGATAGCAAATTATTCACCAGGAGTCCAGTATGTTCAAGTGAAGACTTACAAACAGAATGCTACGAAGACTGTTCTTGTCATCTACACCGGCGGGACTATTGGAATGATAGAGACAGAGGAAGGTGAGGTGTTTATTTATAATTTCCGAAGATTTATGTTTTGATTTAGACTTCGCCTATAACGGCCAGCCAATTTGGTCTCTCTGGGAACCAACGAATATTTATTAATGACCACCTAACTATGAAAAATAAGATCCTGTTATCAAAGGTCAAAAAAATGGCGTCAGAAACGGGTTTTCAATACGTATGGGTCAAGCATGCAAAAATCCACGCAAGAAAAATGGACACTTCTCCAGTATTCTTTGTAAAATCGGAAAAGGATCTTACGAAAATTACGTAATTTTGCTAGGAAACTCCATAAACAACTTAATTTTGATATATGTGAAGTTTGAGAACCACATACAGCAGTGTGCTACTAGCGTTTTCCAAATGACATTGTGTCATTTTACGGTGCTAAAAAGTAAGTCTTGTTGCTCATATCATTTGTGTCAATTTAATTACAATCTTCTGCTTACGGTTTTACAGCAGAAATTAGAATGCATTTTTGTGTCTGTTATAACCATCTGCCCCGAGCGTTTCTTATCTTGTTTTCGTCCGTCACTTTTTGTGTCTATTCATGAGTCTTTATGCGTACATTTTTTAAGGAGAATATTTGCCGGACACTGTGCACTATTAATTCTGTTTATTTATTGCGAGTTATTAGCTTCTACCTTCAAAGTGTGCTTATTTCTGGAAATTAACGTATTGCGCTTTTTGCTATATAACATAATTTTATTCGAGCATAGTAGTTGTTTATATCATCTTATTTTAGTTAGATTTAGAGATGACTACTCTTAATATATACTACCAGAACGTACGTGGCTTGCGTACGAAAACGAACGATGTCTACCGTAAAATACTACTAGGATCATATGATGTGATTGTTTTTACCGAGACGTGGCTGGTAGATGATATATTTAGCAGTGAAATGTTTGATGGTCGATACATGGTGCTAAGACGTGATCGTGATTACTCCCGCACCGCTCAACAGCGCGGTGGGGGTGTTTTAATAGCGGTAAGAAGTGAACTTGCTGTAGTTGAGAGACGTGATTGGTGTAGTTCTGCTGAGGACATTTGGGTGTCGCTTGTTCTAAAAAGGTCTCGGCCGGCTACCACTTATAAATTACACATCTGTGCCCTTTATCTTTGTAAACAAAATCTTGGTAACTCTTATAACGGTCAATTACATAACTTTACTGATAATATGACACACTTAATTTTAACACACCCTTTGGACAAATTCATAATATTAGGAGATTTTAACTTTGGCAGTAGCGTAGACTGGATACTCAATGCAGGTAGCAATGAATTGATTTCGCAAAACGTTACGTGCCAACATTTAAGTGAATTTATTGACGCTATTCTTACTTCTAACTTGTCTCAGTATAATGGTGAAAGGAATATTAACGGAAGGATATTGGACTTAGTTTTTTCTAATGACTCTGTTAAGGTTAGTGAATGTCATGATCCATTAGCTTTGCCGGTTGATTTACATCATAAACCGTTATCGATTCGGGCTGATTTCGTTGAAATTCATAAATTGACAGATAATATAACGCGTCGCTTCATGTTTTCCAGGGGAGATTATGTGACCATTAGATCTGAATTAGACAAAATAAACTGGACTGACTTTTTGAATTCTGAGTCGTTGGATAGTGCTGTTGAAACCTTTTACCGTAAATTGTATGAACTGAGAGACAATTATATTCCTCTTAAATGTGTTATAAAATCTTCATATCCACTTTGGTACAGTCCCGCTCTAATAAAAGTACTGAGAGAGAAATATAGGTATCATCGCAAGTACAAAACGTATGGTAATCTCTCCGATTTTCATTCTTTCTCACTGTTGCGAAGTAGGGCAATTAATTTGGAAAAAACTTGTTTTAATATTTACATGGATAAAATAGAGTCGTCGATAATCAAAAATCCAAAAAATTTCTGGTCTTACATAAAAAGCAAAAGAATTTCCAATGCAGTGCCTAATTTCATGCAATATAATGACGTCGCCGCGTGCACTGGTGAAGATATTAGTAATCTATTTGCGAAGTATTTCCATTCCACTTTCCAGGAACCTGATCCAGTCCCCAGTACATCATCTTTGCAGAATTCTAGTAGTAGTGACACCACCAGTAGTGTTGATAGTGGTGCATTCATCAGCTCGTTGGAAATAACTCATTCCCGAGTATTGAAGTTACTTAAGTCCTTGGACCTTTCTAAATCTGGTGGTCCGGACCTTATACCTCCAGAATTTATAGTGCAATGTGCTGATAGTCTGGTTACTCCAGTGTGTATATTATTCACTCGTTCCATATCTGAAGGTATAGTTCCTAAAATATGGAAAGCAGCATTTGTTACCCCAATTCACAAAAAAGGTAACAAATCTGACATTACGAACTATCGCCCAATATCTAAGTTATGTCTATTTTCAAAGGTCCTTGAGCGTATTGTATATGATAATGTATACGCTGCAATGGAAAGTAACTTCGGGGATGAACAACACGGATTTATCAAAAAACGATGTACTACGTCTAACTTGGTATTATCGCATGAGTTTATATCGGGGGGTATGGAACAGCGTGCGCAGGTGGACGTCATCTACACCGACTACAGCAAGTGCTTCGACCGTATTGACCATCGGCTGCTTTTGGAAAAGTTGTTTAAAGCTGGAATACACGGTGATCTGTATAGATGGTTTTCATCTTATATCGAGAATCGTAGTCAGGCTGTGGTTCTCCAGGGGTACACTTCGGGTTGGACTTCGGTTCCCTCAGGTGTACCGCAGGGTTCAGTATTGGGGACTCTACTTTTCACCCTGTTTATTGCTGACGTAATAAACTGCTTCAAGCATTCTTATGTGTTACTATACGCTGACGACATGAAGGTTCATAAAATTATACGTACCATATCCGATACTCACCAGTTGCAAGCTGATCTTAATAGATTTGAGGAATATTGTGCACGTAATCTGCTTCAACTAAATGTATCTAAATGCTTCCATATGACCTTTACGCGTCAGAAGTCTACGGTGAATTCAACCTATACTCTCAACCAACATACCTTATGTAAAGTTAATAGTATCAGGGATTTAGGCATTATACAGGATAGCAAATTACTATTTGATCAACACATCGAGGGTATTGTAAAAAAAGCTGCGAAAGCATTAGGATTTATAATTAGAGCCTCAGCCTGTTTCCGTTCTCTAAAGCCAATCAAAGTTTTATATTGTTCGTTCGTACGCAGTCACTTGGAGTATGCATCTCAAGTCTGGAACCCTCAATATGAGACCTATAAGTTGCGTATTGAGGGTATTCAGAAAAAGTTTCTTAGATATCTTGATTACAAAGCGCACCAAGTATCTATAGATTATGAGCACCGCTGCAAAAAGTACCATTTTCTACCACTTGATTACAGGAGGCTCATCAATGATATTTGTTATTTGATTAACATAGCGAATGGCTCGATTGACTGCTCTGAGCTCGTTTCAAAACTGGCATTTCGAACTAACCTTATTGGGTTGCGTCGGAGGCCTCTTCTGAGTGTGCCTACTGCCTCCACTAATTATAGGCGTAATGCTTATCTTATGAGAAGCGCTCGTTGCTTTAATGAATTATCTCACGAGTATGACATTGACTTATTTTGCACTAAGACGAGCGTGGCAAGAAAACTTTTAGCCAAATCATTTTTTGCCAATGAGGCACCGGCTGGTGGTACTCAAGCACACATGTAGCAAAGTAAGATTTAAAATAAAATAAAAAATCGGAACTTTAGCTTTTAGGCATTAGTAAATCGTAATTTTTTTTATAATATCTGTGGAGGCTTGTTATTAGCAACTTAATTATATATTTTTGTTACCTATTATTCTGTTATTAGTCTGTAAGCCTTCTTAAAACGAATAAAATAAAATAAAAAATAAAATAATTTTTAAAGGGTACATAGTGCAGCATTATCCTATAATGAGTATGGGGTGCTAAGACAGGAAACCTCCACGTGCGCCCGTGGACTGGAGTTCCCCTTCGGATACGTCCGGGGGGAAGACCAGTTTTTCGGGCCGGTGCACCCTGGGATGCGGGCAAAAACTCTTTTAGGCACTGCGTGCCTAAGGGGTCTCTTTGCCCGTATGCGAATAGCCTGTCGGGTGGATGCTCCAACGCGTGTCCCTCTGAACAGCAGAGGGCACAGCGGCGGAGCGGGCTTGCGGACGGTGAGTAATGGGTAAGCTCGCAGTCCGACCAAGGACCAAGCCCGGGTCGGTGGCGCGTCGTGATTCACGCGTCACCGACGGGAGCCCTTACGGGGTCAAATGCCTGCTGGGGTCGCGGCTTTTTTCTTAATCCAGGATACCGCGGCCCCGGAACGTAAAGGGCATCCGAAGAAACACGCGTGGATCGCGTCAGTTAAGAGTCTGACAGTCCCTTCCGCCCCACCCAGGGCGGGAGGACACATTTGATGATTTTGCCACACTAAAAAAAAAAAACCGATAATGAGTATAATTATCCTCTATATAAATGGCCTCTCTGTGAGAGGGAGAGAGAGGGCCACAATCCACAGCGCGGGCCCAGTTTGGGTTGGTAGATGTACCTTGTCGTCGATTTTTAGTACTACGACATGCCGGTTTCCTCACTATGTTTCCCTTCACCGTGTTGAGAACAACAGTGATGAAATAAATAGCATAAAGTGATGCGCCTGACTCGTTTTGAACTCAAGATCTACAACTTTTAAATATGCTCTCTGTTGTCTGAAATAAATAGATAAATATTCTAGGGCTTGACATTCTTGTTACGTTGACGTCGGTCACACGTAGGGGAACAGCGTATAAGACGGGGACGCGGGGTATGATGGGAAATTACACAATTAAGGCAAACTTAGCACAATACTAACGTAGGGCGAGCGCCAACGGGACGCCATTTGTTAATGGCCGCTTGCAAATGACGTCCTGATGGCGCTTACGCTACCTTAGTATTGTGTTAAGTATGCCTAAAGAGTGTATGTCCCCATTATACCTCGCGTCCCCGTCTTATGCACTGTTCCCCTACGATGATCCCATGGTGTTCTCTACAGCTACTGCGAGGTTGATGTTAGCGGCGTTAAAGTGTTTAAAATAGCTTGGCACATACCGTATAAGATACAACAGAATAAAAAAAAAACCCTGTCGACCGAGTCAAACTCCCGCTTTGCTGAATTTTAAATCTGCGTCTATACGCGGGGAAAAACCTGACTTGAAACCGGTATACCTAAGTATACTGTCTATATGTCTGTTATAAATATAATGTTTCGAGTACTTACATATAATTATATTAACAATAATTGATTTACAAAATGAATTGATTTACAAATATATTTTTAACAAATATTTGTATGATCTGCAAGTAGTTGTTCCAGGTCTGGGTGTTTGTGTATGTGTGTTTCTATGTTTGTAAACGCACCCACGGTACAGGAGAAATGGCTAATGTGGGGCAAAGTTTTTGAAAAAAAGAAAAGTTTTTTTGCTACTGATGAAAATTTGGTGGAAAAACTTAATATAATTATAACTTTTCACGATTTGGGAAACGTACCCGTGACCTCTGCTCAGCAGCCATGCTTACGACCACTACACCAACCGTTCTACTCGTCGACTACCAGCTACTATTATTATGGCCCGCCCATTTACATGCTGCAAGAAATTGCACGCGAGTTGCATGCAAGTCTGAGACATTGCGGACAGTAATGTACAATGAATTCAGTTGATCAAATAGATACCTGCAATGTTGTCAAACTTGCATGCAACTCGCATGCAATATCTTGTCGCTTAAATAAGGCTTCACTATCTATTTATGTAGTAAAAGGGAATTTATTTATTGTAATTGATAGAAATTTACCTAGGTCATAGGTTAATGTTCATCCGATAACGTTTATCAATCTGTACAATGGTTTCATAGTTCTGTTCAATGCGTGTTATTCCATGTATAATTTACTCTCGTATCGACGACGGCACACTAGATTGTCTCAATGGATCAGATAACAGAGAGATAACAGAAAGAGAGAGAGAGAGAGAAAACAAATCTTGTATGTCACAAAATCTTATAAACGTAATGTCTCTCTCATAAATATTAATGAAAGTTTAATTCTGAAAAGATCCTATATTGAAACTAAAATGGTGGAAATTTCCGTACGCCACGTTTTTTTTTTTTATCGTGGTAATATCATCAAATGAGTTCTCCCACCCAGGGCAGACCGGGAGAGACTGTCAGACTCGTACTAACTAAAATCCACGGTGTCCTTCAATAGCCCTTTACATGCCAGTCACGATAATTCGTCATGCGACCCCCGTCAGGCTTCGGCCCTCTAAAAGGGGGCCCCGTCATAATGCTGACACTCTTTGAAAACGCCAAACTTCATATAAAAATATTTCAACCCTTTTACAGGTTCTAATAACTTGTGTAAAAGTCCCGGTGTTCTTGACTGCGAAATTAATATTTTTTAGTCTAATGTTCTTGTAGTATTTAGGAACAAGATGGACGTAAAGCAAAAACCATTCTCATAGTATTTGAGCGACAGCTCGTTGACCTTAATAAACGTCATTATTTACAAGAAATATAATGCCATCTTATGAATAACATCGCTATCTATGTATCTGCATAATTGAATTATTAATTATCTGTTCTTAAATTAGGCGTATGGGTGGATAAACTCAGTGGAAGGTCAAGGTCACGTAATTCACACTATGTTGATTAAAAAAGGGAATTTATATATCACCAGAGAACTTAAAAAAAATATCCGCCTATTTGTGGTGGTTTTTGGAGTCGGTTCAAATTTTTCTGAGCTTTTTTTTTTGTGGGACTAAATGGCAGGTAGGTATATCTGCATGTAACAAAAAGAATCATGCAAAACGAACTAGGAATCTCGGAATAATCGGGGTACATACATAACAAAAAAAAACCGATTGAACCGCGAATCTCCTTCATTTTGAAGTCGGTTAAAAAGGGCTATACGTCTTCTATGCATGTGCCGATAACACAAGCATCTCACACCGCGATTAATTTCAGTCTTCAGTCTGCGTTTCAGAGCCGCGACGAACGCACCGTAAGCGGACGACCGCGAACCATAGCGCGTAAAAAAGTTCGATTTTAAAAAGTTAATCTGTCAAACGATTTAAAAAAAGTAAAACTGTCAAAATGGAAAATAACGGTGATGTTTTGAAAAAGTTAAACGGTGACGTGGACTTGTCAAAATTGGGCGCGAATCTTTTCCCGGATTTTCCAACTGGGAGGAGGCTTTCTAGGGCCATTGAACCAAGTGAAAGACGTGTTCTGGTTATTTATACTGGCGGTACCATTGGCATGGTGAAGACTGACGATGGTGAGAACATTTTTGTCTTTGGTCGTTGTTTTTTCTAAAAATACGTTCTTATTTTAAGCAAATAGGTCGCTCTCTATATTTGTAGTTCCGAGTTTAAAAAGGTGCGACATATTTGAACTGGAATTTCATCCTGTGTTTATTATTTTTAGGTTGTTTTTCTTTTTAATAAAGTGGTGGTTGTTTTCCTTTAGTAATAAAGGAAAGGCGGCCCATGAGAATATTATAGGCTGATGAAGAAGTAACTCTTTAGAACAATGTTGTTATAACTTTATTTATACCTAAAACGGGATATTTAGGATAATCCCGTTAATATTATAAACGTGAAAGTTTGTTTGGATGGATGAATGGATGTTTGTTACTCTTTCACACAAAAACTACTGAACGAATTTGGATAAAATTTGGTACATAGATAGTTAAAACCTGGATTAACACGTAGGATAGTTTTTATCCCGATTTTATCTCCATGTGGGATAATTATTGAGTTGCAGCGGGTGAACCGCTGGCAACAGTTAGTGTATTATATGTTTTGAGATTCTTATATTTCGGCATTGTTGCAAGTGCCATGATCACGGATTTATAAACGTATGTAATTATTTGTGATAGTGTTAGTAACCATATTTGATAGGCCTGTTGGTCTAGTGGTTAGTGACCCTGACTGCTATGCCGGAGGTCGTGGGTTCGATTCCCACCCAAGACAAATGTTTGTGTGATGAGCACGATCATTTGTTCTGTGTCTGGGTGTAATTTATCTATAATATGTATGTATTTAGAAATATATAAGTATGTTTATCAGTTGTCTAGTACCCATAACACAAGCTCTGCTTAGCTTGGGACTAGATGGCGTTGTGTGATAGTTGTGGAGTATATTTATATTTGTATATTATTCTTATTATTCTTATTCTTATATTTATTTATATCAGTTTACCTATAAACTTACTTTTGTTATAAAATTAACAAGATGTCAGTTTGACCGCGTTAGTCCATAGAACATGCGAACTATTACATCAACTAACATTGATCTTGAACTCTCTGTTGTAATTATATTTATACCAATACGCTTACGATAAAATGTCACACAATTTCAAAAACTACATAGTTATGTAGAATAGCTGTGACTATTAATTAGCATTTCTTATCTTGATGAATTAACATCTAATCAGAGTGTTTGTCATCTCACTCTATCTTAATAGTTCTCTCTCTTTTGTGCGTCTTACGTTAGAGCGCATACTATAAGCTACACTAGTCCGCGACGCGATCTGAGACTAATGAGCGATTAAAGCAAGTAAATTAATACTCAGGTATATGTTTACACCGTACATCAGCGATATCATGTGCAACCTATTTCGCTCTTCCAGTCGCATCTCAAATCACTGTCTAATGTAGCCTCAGCCTAAGACACTGTTAGAAATTCTGATGCTCGCCCCGCATACTGTCAGAAATTTTGATCCGGCAACTTAAACAATACAAAATGTATGCACCAAGGACCTTCCTGCGAACATCAGAAACGAAGGATCCGTTAAAATTTTACTTACACTGCGCTTTCTAATAGAAAATGAAAACAGCAAGTGCCTTCCGGCGAGCATCAGAATATTATGCGGTCGCGCATTAATTACGGTGTTAGAGAGTGACACATAATTAGGCGCTGCGCTAACGTAGACACTTTGTTGCCATCACCGGGACCGTAGTTCATGGTATGTGTAAAACGACGGGGCCCCTCTTAGAGGGCCTAAGCCTGCCGGGGTCGCGGGACTAACGAGTTACCGTGACCCCGGAACGTAAAGGGCTATTCAAGGATACCGTGGATTTTTGTCAATAAAAATCTGAGAGTCCCTCGTCCCTGCCCTTGGTGGGAAAACTCATTTGATGATTTTACCACGCTGAAAATAACAAGTGTAAGTAAAGGATGATTCACGCTACACCGGTCCGGGACCGGGCCGTGTCTCGTCGAAACACTTCAAACAAAAAGTACACCACTATGTTCGACGGTGCCCCGTCCGGTGCGCGGATGGCGCACGGACGGGGTACGGCCCGGTCGTGAATCATTCTTAACTCGACAAAAAAAGTGTTTACGTATGCTCAGGGAGTGGATGATTTTATACTGGCTCTATAGGAGTCAAATATTCATTGGTAGCAAGCTACCATGAATATTGTCAGAAAAAAGATCTGACACAAGACACGAAAGTGTCTAACGTTTGCGCCCTACCTTAATTAGTACTCATTTTTGTGTAAGTATAATAAGTTCACCCTTGACCTACCTAAGGAGACATGAAAAATGCGAATATTGAATGTAGGGCACTCGGCCGGATTTTCGTTTCAACAAACGTTAGACGCCGCTAGAGGAAACTGCACATATTTATAGTAGGAAAAACCCTTGATAATAAATGTATAACGGAAAAATACAATTAATTAAATTAATCTTAAATTCACTCACAGATAAGTTAATACACAACCTAAACAACACCTGTTTAATCAGTTAGGTCAGACTTCCATAAAATTAAATGACAGAATTAAATTATGGGACGATTTTGTAATTCGTTTAACGTTTGCCACTTGTCTAGGGGCGCTGATAGTTAGTCAAACTATCAATCTATTAAATGTATAATATTTTAACGCACGTATTTGCCTACCCCCGTCCGTGTGTCACTGCGGGGTGACAACTGAAAACCAGCGCTGGGTGTCCTTCGTCCAGCAAATGCTGAGTTGGTAACTCTTTTGGTGTGGACATGCTCAGAAAAAATATTGTCGTATTTTTTTTGTTGTGTGTAATAAAATAAATGTATTTCTATTCGTCTATTCTATAACGTGTTAATTTGTTACGTACCACATACGTCACGATACTATTGTAATAATATTTATTCAAAGATACGGTTACATTATCATGAGTTATTAGAAGTGTTAGGTAAGAAAAATGGATTTCCCAAATATTGTCCACGTTAGTATAGCAAACAGGTAGTTTTCAGTAATTCCTTCCGTTTAACATTTTGCCCGATTTGGGAATCCATACCAGGATATCATGGCCAGCCAATTGTTATATTTAATTTTGAACTAATGGTAGACTGTGCCGCGGAGACGCCCTTTGTAACTTCCCGACCATCGTAGGCGCAGGCATGCGGACGACGAGTAATGGGTGACTTGCCGTCTGATCATGGACCATGCCGGGGTCGACGGCGCGTCGTGTTCCTCGCGCGCCTCGAAGAGCTGTCAGCAATCTGACGGGCCAAAGCCTACCGGGGTCGCGAGATTGTCTTATCAGGTAACCGTGACCCTGGAACGTAAAGGGCTATTGAAGAATCACCGTGGATTTTAGTCAGTAAGGGTCTGACAGTCCTTTCCGTCCCACACTGGGTGGGAGGACTCGTTTGGTGATTTTACCAAGATGAAAAAAATGGTAGTCTGTGGTTCAAATTATACTCCAAGACCTAGATGGTAACAATAATGGTTACAGTACTAAAAATAACTCAGAGTAAATATTTTTAAAGCTTGTTTACACATTATTGTGATAACTCGGAGATCAGGCGGAGGTGTGACAAACGTACAGTTCTCTCAGCTGATTATTATTTACTTACGACACGCCCCTGTTTTGCACATTGTATAGTACTCCTGACCGATTTCGGCCACGGCGGCCAATCTCAACAAAGGTTAGCCAACTGCGCGGGAGATATTATGTAATATATTATACACAAGTGTGTGCGCAGGCACAGGTGCACTCTCTGTTCCTTTTCTCTAGTTCTGATGGGACGGTCGCGGGACTGTACCAATTACCGTGACCCCGGATCGTAAAGGGCTATTGAAGGACACCGTGGATTTTAGTCAGTACGAGTCTGACAGTCCCTCTTGCTCTGCCCTGAGTGGGAGGACTTATTTGATAATTTTACCACGTAAAACAAAAAAAAAAGTTCTGAAAGGACGGCAATCCGACACGACCGAATAAATATCATTTATCATTATACCGCCAACTTCCGAACTCCGGGCAGCTACTGAAAATTTCTTATTAGAAAAACTCAATAGTACTTTTTGCCCGACCCGGGGGTCGATCCCAGGACTCCACGCTCATCAGTCGCGCTTGCGACCACGAGACCAACGGGGTAGTTAATTAGGGGTAATGCACATTGTAATGAGTTTTCAAAACATCAAGTCGGTCCATTTTCAGTACACTATACACTCTTACCAATCCCCATTTTATGGGGATAAAAACTATCCGTGGGATAGTTTTCAAGTTGTAGCGAGCGAATCCGCGGACAACAGCTAGTAGTTTTATATGCGTAGACCTTCAATATCGTTCTTAAACAATTGCGTTGGTAAGTAATTTGTCACCAGCAGCGTATTATGGAATTAGGAGCCTCAGGGGGTAAATACAACAGTAGGTATACTCGTGGTACCTAGTACAACAAAGTGATGTAAAGTATACAAAGTTATATAAACTAGGTATGACAAAGTGATGTAACGTAAAGTAGGTATACAATGTAATGTAAAGTAGGTATACAAAGTAATGTTAACTAGGTATACCAAGTAATGTAAACTAGGTATGACAGTGATGTAATGTAAAGTAGGTATTCAAAGTGATGTAAAGTAAACAAAAGGGATGGCCGACTCCGAAATTAAAACTAAAAAAAAAATAGGAAGTACCTATAGTATTCCTACATTTTGCTCGTTATTTACAAATCTCATGACAGCCATGTTTCTGTGGGTGTAACTACTGGTTCGAATTGAAAAAAGTATTTTTGTTCTCGATAACCCATCGACCGAGGAAAGCTATAGGCTATATAACATTACATTACGATCAGGAGCCGAGCATCGGGCGAAACCGCGGGAATAGCTAGTTATCCTATAAATTTAAAATTCAATTTGTAACTGAAACACGCGATCAACATTGACGGGCCTGTTGGTCTAGTGGTTAGTGACCCTGACTGCTATGCCGGAGGTCGTGGGTTCGATTCCCACCCAGGACAAATGTTTGTGTGATGAGCACGATCATTTGTTCTGTGTCTGGGTGTAATTTATCTATAATATGTATGTATTTAGAAATATATAAGTATGTTTATCAGTTGTCTAGTACCCATAACACAAGCTCTGCTTAGCTTGGGACTAGATAGCGTTGTGTGATAGTTGTGGAATATTTATTTATTTACGTTCTCTGAGAGTAATTTATTTCCGAAGCATTCATTAAGTTATATTTTAGAACCTATACACACATGATACTTTACATTCCTTTATAATCAAAGTAATACTGTGAACCAATCTTACCGAAACTTGGTAATTTGCGTAACAATTCAATTATATATAGTTGTTGCAAGACCTGTGCATTATTGAACTGTTTTAAAAAAAAACGTAAAAAACACACGGGCGGGGCAGTTTGGGATATCATCAAAAGACTCCTCTGGGGTGGAGTGTAAGACTTGAACGTGACTGACTAGAAACCATCCTGTTGCTTCAGTTGCCCTCTGAATTCCATACCCATGGTGCCTTTCAAACAGTCCCATCACAGAAAATCTGCCCCATAGAGACCTGGAGCCAGTCAGTTTGTTGAAAACTCCTTTTTTTTTCTTTTTTTTTATCGTGGTAAAATCATCAAATGAGTCCTCCCACCCAGGGCAGGACGGGAGGGACTGTCAGACTTGTACTGACTAAAATCCACGGTGTCCTTCACTAGCCCTTTTACGTACCGGGGTTACGGTAATGGGAAAGTCCCGCGACCCCGGCAGGCTCCCGCGACCCCGGCAGGCAAATTCCTAGTGTGGGGCAAAGTTATTTTAAAAAAATCATGAAGGTCACGGTTGTCTGATATAGACCCGCGACCACCGACCCACCTTCGCTATTATTAGGTTTAATGTATGAATTCATTTTTTTATTAGGTATCAGATCAAGTCTATTCCTCTTCCATAACTGATCTACTTGTTTAACATTTTTAACTTTAGAATTTTTCTTTCTAATTTAATTTTGTGATTTAAATTTGATATATGTTTTAAATTTAAATTATATTTATTGATTCGTTTTTATTTATATTTATTTTAATTGGTATTTCATGCCAAGTGTACAGTTTATGATATCGAATGGATTGAAATAAATGAATTTGAATTTATGATCAGCAAACATGCAACGTTTAAAAAAGAATACTACAAAATGATTCCTAACCGAGACTGCCTTATCACAAGATTTCTGTATTTTATTTACAGCATACCTAGTATTTACTGAGTTTATTGTAAGGAAAATTAAAAAAAACCGCCTCGAGTGTACGAGGGAGGAACTAATTAATTTTATCAAATTAACGTCGAAGTTCCAGTTTACGTTACATAAGAGTTTTAATAAGAGTATTGTTTCGTATTTACCAGGACTATCTCCGGGCAAGAACATGTTCAAGCCGTCGATCCGCAAGTACCCACAGCTGCACGATGAGAACTACTACCAGCGGATGATAAAGAACTCTCCGGCTGACAAGACACTAGAAGCCTTCTTTGTACTGCCAAGTAAGTACACCACATAATTATCTTCAAATATACAAAGTCTAGCCTATGTTATGGTTGGGTTCCAGTCTATCGGCTGATAACTAGTAAATACTTATTATCCCAGTAATTGATCATCAAATGAGTCCATCCACCCAGGGCAGAGTGGGTGGGACGGTCAGATTCGTACTGACTAAAATCCACGGTGTCTTTCAATAGCCCTTTACGGTCCGAGGTTACGGTAAATTGTGAATCCTGCGACCCCGGCAGGCTTTGGCCCTCTAAAGGGTGGCCTCGTCATTATGCTGACACTGCATGAGGCGCGCGTGGAACACAACGCGCCGTCTGTAATTGGGTAATACCACTTTGTATAACTGGTTGCCAGACTATCTGAATTTTCGTAATATTCTATCGTCATATCATAAAGATGGGGAGAGAGGGACGGCGGGACGCTTTTGTCTCAGCGGGGCCCTATAAAGGCAGATCTTGCTATAGATGCTTGATTGAGTTTCTTGCAGATTTTTCTCCATAAAGATTTACGTTTTGGAAATGGCGACTACGTTACTTTCACAAGATACATATTATACGCCTTAATTGTGACTGGGACTACCGTAGCTTAATTATTTTTTGATAATATTAAAGCACCTGTATTGAATTCATTGTATTGGGTTTGATATTTGATAAGTATAAATATATAAGTCTTAAAATAAAAGATCGTGAAAAGTTGTTCTTTAGTAACTAATAGTTCTTTTTTCTTCTAGAAACTGATGACATTTCCTGGAGAATCCTATACGAAGTCAAGGAGTATGATCCTCTGCTCGATTCATCGGACATGACCGAAGAGGAGTGGATCAAAATCGCCAAAGATATTCAGGTGAGGATTTCAACTTTTCACTGTGTGCCTAAGGGGTCTCTTAGCCCGTATGCGAATAGCCTGTCGGGTGGACGCTCCAACGCGTGTCCCTCTGAATAGCAGAGGGCACAGCGGCGGAGCGGGCTTGCGGACGGTGAGTAATGGGTAAGCTCGCCGTCCGTCCAAGAGGACCAAGCCCGAGTCGGTGGCGCGTCGTGTTTCACGCGTCACCGACGGGGAGCCCTTACGGAGCCAAATGCCTGCTGGGGTCGCGGATTTTTTCTTAATCCAGGATACCGCGGCCCCAGAACGTGAAGGGCATCCGAAGAAACACGGGTGGATTTTAGTCAGTAAGAGTCTGACAGTCCCTTCCACCCCACCCAGGGCGGGAGGACTCATTTGATGATTTTGCCACCCTAAAAATAAAAAAAAATAAAAAAGAAGTCCCTAGTTCCTACTTTAATCTTGCAGATACTTAAAAAACTTATATATTTCTTTTTCTCCTGAGTCGTGGGTACATTTAAAAACATAGAAATTTACATACATAAACACCCAGACCTGGAACAACTATTTGTAGATCATACATATATTTATTGCAGGAATCGAAACCGCGTAAAAAAATCAAAATGAAATAATAAATGATTAAATTAAAAGAGTAAAGTATGATACGCTAAAACCATGACTTTTGATGTAAACGATATTTGAAAAGTATTTGTGATCAAGGTATTTGTTACAGAGTTACTACGAACAATATGACGGTTTCGTGATCCTCCATGGTACAGATACGCTGTGCTATACAGCATCCGCTCTCTCCTTCATGTTTGAGAACCTCGGCAAGGCTATAGTGCTCACCGGATCACAGGTAGGTCTACAATAGTACTACGAACTCTGTCATAGGTCTACGCATGTGCTACGCACTCCTTCGTAGTTCTAAGCATGTGCTACGAAATCTGTTGAAGTTCTGTGCATGTGCTACGAAGTCTGTCGTAGTTCTACGCATGTACTACGAAGTCTGTCGGAGGTCTACGTATGATTTGTGAAGTCTGTCGTAGGTCTACGCATATACTACGAAATTTGTCGTAGGTCTACGCATGTGCTACGAAGCCTTTCGTAGGTCTACGCATTTGCTACGTAGTTTGTCATAGGTTTACGCATGTGCTACGAAGTCTGTCGTAGGTCTACGCATGTGCTACGTAGTTTGTCATAGGTTTACGCATATGCTTCGAGGACTGTCGTAGGTCTATGCTTGTGCTATGAAATCTGTGTTAGATAAAATATAAAGAAGTGCTACAAAATTTGTCATAGTTGAAAAGATTGTGACAATGTTGACGGCATGATGTTTGATGGAAGTCTATCAAAGTTTACGAAGGTTTTTTAAGTTGAATGAATTTTACGAAATCGCAGTTCTTAACTTTACAAATATACGAGTATTATCCAGGAAGAAAAATCTCTGCACCTATTCAACATCTCCATAAATAGATGACGTATGTTTCTTCAATTGGCACTAAATTAATTTCATCAACCAATTTAAGTCTATTGAAGCGTAAAAATAATTCAATCTAGCTGATTTGTTGTCATCTTGTGAATGCTAAATCACACTTTATTGAAGATAGATAGTTTATTGTTTACTAATAAGTTTGTGATTATTCTAAGTGTTTGTAACGCAGTTTGGAAAAAGCATTATTATTTAACTCAATAATTACAACATATATTAAGTTAACCTATCGAAAAATATATGAACCAAATTTTTATTTTGTACACATAAGCCAAAATTAACGAGAATACGAAGATTTTAAATTTCGCAATACGTCACTCCTAGGATAAAATTCTCATTAGTTCTGACGTCACGATTCCACGTCTCCAGATTTGTTGCATTTTATCTCAGTTAATAATGATTGATTTAAATAAAAGATACTTTATCGTTAAAAACTCTGACGGACGGATTATTTAGATTTGCAATTGACGCTGCCATCATGCCTACTTTCATGGGTCTAGAGGGTCTACTTTAGCAGATTCATAATATGAATTGCAATAAAAATCGGAAAATAGAATACAATTTTAGCCGTGATTCCAGGCCAGGTTGCTAGTTGCTAGTACATATTATCATGCCGTTCTCAACAGATTCCGATCTTCGAGCCTCGCAGTGACGGCGTGGACAATTTCGTGTCATCTCTCATCATCGCTGGTGGCTTCAATATCCCAGAAGTCGCCATCTTCTTCTACGGCAAACTATTTCGTGGTAACCGGTGAGACGGATCATTTTATTGACCCCATAGTATTGTAAGACATTGTGCATTGGGCAGGTTAAATTGTTAATTCATCATCTGTCTAGCCTTTTCCCAACTGTATTGGGGTCGGCTTCCAGTCAAACCAGATGCAGCTGGATATCAGTATTTTACACGGAGCGACTGCTTGTCGGACCTGCACAACCCAGTAACTGGGTAATACGATACCCCATGGTAAGACTGGTTGTCAGACTTTAGAGCTTCTGAATAACTGTAACGACTGTCAAAGATCTACAAATGACAGCCGGGACTAACGGCTTTACGTGCTTTCCGAGGCATTTTTAATTGATAGTCGAAAATTCTAGAAGAAAAAGAAGAGAAAAATATTATATTACTTTGTTTTTACGTCTTCTAAAAGAAAATGTAGATAAGTGTCAGGGATGCGAAGCTTTTCGGGATGTATTTTTATACTTACGGATGATAATTTTACCAAAATACGTATATAAACAGCATGATGAATCATGCCACTGCTGCTACAATAAATAGTGCGTTACCATAACATGTTCAAACAAGAGCAGAGTTGCGGTGGCCTAATTGGTAAGGCATTCTAGAGTACTGATCCGGTAGGTATCGGGTTCCAGTCCTGCTCGCAGACGAATTATTATTTCCTTAAAAAAAGCTTTAGGATACGTTAAACATTTACTTATTTATTAAGTAGGGTACACCAACAGCAGTATATACAAAGCATTATTAAGAAAATGCTGGTATATAAGTAGGGCTTGCAAATATTCGACAATTTTGCAATTCGAATATTCGATATTTTTTTGGGGTATATTCGAATAATTCGAATAATGTTCGAATATTAAATAAAAAAGTAAGATTTATAGAAATCATGTCCTTTAATTTCTAAATAGTCTTTATTCTCTGAATCAAAATAATACTATTTAAAGCTAACGCGTGTAGTGTTACAAAAACAATTAAAATTGTTTTTTTTTTCTGTTAGAAGAACACGAAGGATTAGAAAAGCTAATATTAAACTGCAAATAATCTACTTGTTTCTTCAAATAACATAGCTAACACAATAGTCAACGTATTTTTTTGGACGAATTTTAATGGTTAACTTAATTGTACTGATGATATTAACACACCACAATGTTACTCTAATATAATATTCGCAAAAATTTGAAACAAATGCTTAAAACGTTTTAAAATAAACAATAGTTATCAAAATAGACTAATCTTGTTTTGTTTTTCAACCTTGGACACAAACACAACACAGCAAACAACATAAAATCAACATAAAATCGGCTATGAATATTGTAATAATATAATAAAACTAGTTAAATTGTCAATATCACACTTACTATGTGTGATATTGATAAATAATTTTTTATTAAAACTTCCACAGTTCGAATTTCGAACTGTGGAAGTTTATTATTAAAGTTACGTTTTTATATTTTTACCTTTTTAAAATGGAAATCCATTAATATTGCAATCCTTTTTTTTTGTGACTAAAATTTTATTTTAGTCTTGTCTTATTTTTATTGTGAATTTCTTGTATGATATTTTGATTATGATTTTGTATATCTACTATGATTTTGAATGTCTTTGTGGTTTTAATTGTTTTTATTTTATGTGTACATCTATAAAAAAATATATTTAAAAAAAATAGGGGATCCCGATACAGACTCATACTGACTAAAATCCACGTTGTCCTTCAATAGCCGTTTACGTTTCAGGGTCACGGTAATTTTTGTTTTCTAGGAATCGGTCGAATAATCGAATATCGTAAAATTTCTATTCGAATATTTGAAACAGTTGATTATTCGAATAATTCGAATATTCGAATATTCGAATGCAAGCCCTATATATAAGCCTATAACAGCTATACGCAGCATTTACTATGATGAATCGCTATTATTTTATAGGATGCGAATCTCATCGTCATCATACATACCAGACATTTATGTAACCAGTAAATTGCAATTCTTATCCGTTGGTTGTTGAAGTATTGCATATTATTGATGGCTACAAAGAAATAACCTTCACATTTTATCGCAGAACCCGCAAGATCTCCGTGAATAATCTCTTCGCGTTCGACTCTCCGAACGCCGTGCCTCTCGTCAAGGTTGGCCTGGACATGGAAATCAACAAGCCAGCGATCTTCAAACCCAGTGTCATCGAGAAGTTCCAAGTTCACGCCAAGATGTCCAAGAATGTCGGTCTGCTGAGAATGTTCCCCAGTATCAGTACGGCGGCTGTGAAGTCGGCATGCCAGCCTCCTATTCTAGGTATGTTAAATGTTTTTATACGTTTACCCGGTTCGACAGTCGTTGTGTTCCACACTCGCCCCAAAGAGCTGTTGGCAAAATGACGGAGCCCCCCCTTAGAGGGCCAGAGCCCGCTGTGTTGCGGGACAGTCTTATCAGGATAACCGACCCCTGGAACGTAAAGGGCTAATGTAGGAACACCTTGGATGTTGGTCAGTACGAGTCTCGTCCCTTCCGCCCCATCCAGGGTGGGAGGACTCATTTGATTATTTTACCACGATAAAAAAAAGACTTATCCATCTTCTTCTTAGGTCTGGTGATGGAGACGTATGGTGCAGGGAACATCCCATCGAACCGGCTGGATGTTCTGGAGGTGATCGAGAAGGCGGTGAAGAGAGGGGTGATCATTGTGAACATCACTCAGTGCAGTACTGGTTCTGTTGCTGCGCTTTATAAGACTGGACAGGTGAGATCAAATGAATACAATACTCTTAAACGCCTAAGTTTGGTTTTGTCTTTTCGCATTGTATAAGTTCGTGTTGGGACAAAAGAAAACTGCTGGTTGACTGTATGATGAAGTTATATTCTTGATCAAAGAGACAGGTGACGTAATCGGTGCCCGATCGTGCGTACGTATGTCGTCGTCGGTGGTAAAAATTAGAGCGCAATCGTGTGCCCGCTGCTTGATGCGTCCTGTGCACAACGCGTTAGACAGCATTATATTAGAATACTTAGTTTTTTTTTTACATTTAACCGTAATGTAAAAAAAAATAAATCCAATCCAATCCAAATCTAATAAATCCAAGGTTTTACCATCTGAAGCCAAACTAGGAGGAATCTGTATTGCAATTAACAGTGCCAAACCCTTCGAGTTATATTACGAGTAGATTATAGTTTTTAGATTAACCTTCCTTTGAGTTATGTGATATGGTGAATGAGTGAGTTTGAGAGGGTGTGTGTATATGAGTGTGCTTGTGATTTATATAAGTGAACACGTCAATTTGTGAGATGCATACGGGGATATTAATAGTATATTACTATCTTTTTCCATTGTCAGAAAGAAAACGATGTTCTTGTATACGTTTAGCACTAATCGCATTCAGTGATTTCTAGTTCAAGCGGGCCTAAAACCAAGATAACGATTTATTACAAAACTGATAAAAAATAGGTTAAATGATGAAATCAAATTCACAGTGCGTGACGGTAGCTTCCTGTTAAAACATTGACCTTACCGTCTTGCCTGACCATAGATAACCCCCAATTAAGATAGCTCTGTCTTGGCGCCATATTGGGTGTCAACGACAAAAGAAATATAGAGTTTTGATCAATTTCTAATATCTTAAAACAAATGGTTTACCTAAGGCGCGTATTATACAGAAGAACGGTGGCGAGGACGTATGGCGGGTAGTCAAAGAAACTTAAAATGAACGTAATAGCTATGACGCATAGAGTCCTTTTTGTCGGTAAGAGAATTCCATCCACACTTTCAAGTGACGTCACCGCCACCAGTTCACTCGCTAAGAGCTCATACTCATTCGACGATGCGTTAAACGCGCGTTGTCACTTTGTACACTTCACCTCTTGATTTTCAAACTTGCGTTAATAAAGCGCGCGTTTAAAAACGATCATTATGTGCGTATAATATGAATATGAATGTACACATAACAAGGGTGCCCCGCGCGGGCAGTGGAAGCGCTAGATCAAATGTGATGCACGTGACATTAGGTTTCATTGGTTCTCTCAGTTCCCAGTCATGGCTCATTTGACATTTCAAGTAAATCTTATTAAATCTTTGATAGCAAAGCTTTTCTTAGATTTACTGCTTTCTTCACTGGAGGTCCGTCCAGATGCTAAGCTAGGGGCTATTTTATGTCATCACGTCAAGCCTGGCGTGTCATGCTCCGCCAAGCTCGGCGCGGCATTGGCGGTAGCGTGACACGTTTAGTAAATAGTAAGTAAAGCACGCCAAGCACACGTCACGTTACCGTCTCGTCGCGCCAAGTTTCCTGTTTAGCAAAGCGTTTAGGATCGTAGTTTCTACCGATCATGGAAAAAAGGCATAACTTATCTTTGACTTAATCTTAGCTATTTAGATTTATGTAGCGTAACTTGCAGCCGATTGACGCTTATTCGCTCGTTGGTCGTTAAAGTCGCGTGAGTTTCAAGTAATGAGGTATTGTATCACGTTATCGGTTAACTAGACTGTGTAATTATGTTGCTTAGATGCGTATACGCACCATAGATCAGAGCCGACCATGAACTCAGTCAATCTATACTAATATCATAAAGTTCAACAGTTTTTTTAATTGAACGAACGCGCCAATGTCAGGAACTGCCGTTCCAAATTAAAAACATAATATTGTGTTGGATAGCTCATTTATGGAGGAATAATCTAGGGTATATAACATCGGAGGACATGGTGGAGCATACGGTGTAGGACTGCCCCGCTTAGGCAGAGCACCGCCGTGTCCTCACGACGGCGATAGGCGGAGACCTCTCGCGCCCGGCATTGGTCGAGACCATGCTGCGGGGCGAGACGGAGTGGGAAGCGGTCGCCTCCTTCTGCGAAGCAGTCATGCTCGCAAAGGCGGAGGCGGGCCGCGTGTGGGAGAGGACAGCGTCCTCCCTCCACCCCAGCCGCGGTGGTAGACGCCCACGGCGACGGACGTCGCCAGACGATCTCCGGCCACCGTAGGCACGGGCATGCGGGCGGCGAGTAATGGGCGACTCGCTGTCCGACCATGGACCATGCCCGGGTCACGTGACATTTTGTATGGCCCAAGCCGGATATATTCTTCAAATAATTGTTTGAGGTTCACCTTGGTGGCTCATTGATCTCGTTGTAGCTAACGCGACTGCTGAGCGTGGGGTCCTGGCTTCGATTCCTGGGTCCGGCCATAAATGCTTTATTTTTCAGCTTTATAATAATTATGTCCCGCGCCTGGCTATAATCTCTGCTGAGATAGGCCACCATGGCCGAAATCGGTCAGGAGGGCAGACTATTATTATTTATTACTAACAAGTATCACTAATCGAATGTAGTAACTCAAGCACTTGTATAGTCTAAAATTATAAATTGTTCAATACAGGCGATCGCGAAGGCAGGTGTGATCTCAGGGTACGACATGACTCCAGAAGCTGCCCTCACCAAACTGTCTTACGTGTTGACAAAGACTGAACTGAACTACCAGCAGAAAATTGATGTAAGTCCCTCTATGACACGACAATATACCTTGATGCTTACAAATAAAGTCCAGTTTGTGTTACAACTTCAACTACTACTACGTTTATCATCATCATCATTTTCCTGCCCTCATACTATTCTTCTTAAGGTCGGCAACACGTTTTCATCTTCCATTCTCTCTTGTCAGACGTCACGGCATCATTTACTCCGTTTTATTTCATACCATTTCTTATCCATCCAGTTTTTCTTTGTTCTTCCTCTTCCATCGTAACAACTAAGAATCGGTTTCTGACCTAAGAATTCGTCACAGATACCCCAGCCGCAATGGTAGACGCCCACGGTGACTGACGTCGGCAGACGATCTCCGGCCACCGAAAGCGCGGGCAGCGAGTAATGGGCAACTCGCTGTCCGACCATGGACCATGCCCGGGTCGACGGCGCGTGCCTCAAAGAGTATCAGCAAAATGACTGGCAGGCTTACGAATTACCGTGACCCCGGAACGTAAAGGGCTATTGAAGGACACCCTGGATTTTAGTCAGTACAAGTCTGACAGTCCCTCCTGCTCTGCCCTGGGTGGGAGGACTCATTTCATAATTTTACCACGATAAAAAAAAAGTGTTCATCACAGATACTTTCCGAAGAATGTATACCTAGTTTTTAGTCGAAAATTCTAGTTTCATCATCTCCTTTAACCCTGAACTGGTTGGCTCAAGCCGTTGTTATCATTAACTAGTAGTACTAACTTTATATTTCACAAAGTATTCTCTGTAATATGCTTTTATTGACAGATGATGTGCCAGAATATCAGAGGAGAACTTACCAACCTGTCGTCTATGTCCATCCAAGTAAGCCTTCTATTTGTGTCCGAAAATGAACCATTAGTGCAAAGTTAATTATCTCCTTATTGTTGTTTAATGTCAGAATGATTCGAATCGGAGTGAGATTAAAGAAAAATGAATAAAATAAAAGAAAGTGTCAACACATAAAACTAACTATAGTTATACCACATAACTTGTCCACCTCTACCATCTTTGCGTCTCCGAAAAGAAATACAGTAGAAAGCCAGCCTTCATTTTACTAATCAACTGCTACTTTCCTAGGACCAAACCCTCAAAGAGGCCCTGGGATTGAGCCTGAACATCCAATCTCCGAAGAAGCTGTCGGAAGTGGCAGAGAACGTGTTCTCTTCTCTGTTGCTGTACGGCATCAAGCAAGGAGACGAGGGCATCGTCAAGAAGCTTTTGGGTTAGCATTTCTTTTTTATTTATTTATTCTTTTGTTTTTGACAGCTGGCGATGACAGTAACAATGGTTAGCAAAATCAGGGGCCGTATTATGACGTCTTAAAACCAGACTTGTTCTAGTGCGTGAACAAGATGGTGCTAGACGACTTGTATAACTCTGTCTCTTTCAGTCACTGGAACAAGTCTGGTTTTAAGACATGCATGGTCATAATATGGCCGCAGGTCATCGGGAAAGAGGAATTGATGGTTTTGAACTTACTAACAGTTTGTTGGCTCAAAAAGCTTCGAAACCAAAAACAGGTCTTTTTTTTTTTTTATCTTGGTAAAATCATCAAATGAGTCCTCCCACCCAGGGCAGGGCGGCAGGGACTGTCAGACTTGTACTGACTAAAATCCACGGTGTCCTTCACGAGCCCTTTACGTACCGGGGAAAAACAGGTCTTGGCGATATTTTGGAAATTGACGTTGACAGATAAAACTTTGTGGAACAAGATGTCTCCTAGAGTCCTCTTACCCGGGGCAGAGCGGGAGAGACTGTCAGACTTGTCCTTCAATAGCCCTTTACGTTTCGGGGTCACGGTAATTCGTACAGTCCCGCGACCCCAGCAGGCTTTGGCCTGTAGAGGGGGGCCCCGTCATTTTCCTGACACTATTTGAGGCGCGAGTTGACCATTACTCGCTGCCCGCATTCCCGGCCACTCGTGACCTGCAGAAAATTTGAGGCATCTAATCTACTTTTAAAATGCAATTTAATGTAATGATTGCCTTGTCAAAAGGTTTTCAGTCGTGGCACAGACTCTATTTCAAATTATGACCTCATACTAAAAGAACTATTGAGCATTTAACCAACTTTTTTACCCGACCACGTCGAAGCCAAAAGGAAGGGTTAAGATTTTTGCTTTACATGCCTTTCTTACAATAATCAAACTTTCTTTCTAATTTTTTAGGATCGTTAATTCGAAATTTAGAATCGTTGAATAATAATAATTCAACCTCCAATTGAGAAGAAATATTTCATCTGCAGAGCTGATGCCATGGACTTGAGTTTAAGATTAACTTTTGTAAACCCTACTTAACACTTATGTATCACTGAAAAGCTAGTTTCATTGGTTGCATTTGTTAACGATCGTAATTATGAAGCATTTACACGAGTCGATTCGCCGGTCGTTTATGCCGCAAGGCTAGGCCGCACGGCTAAGGCTCGACTCACACCAAAAGAGCGGCGAAGGGCAACGAAGCGGAGCGCAGTTTCAGTGTCATATGAATTTCAACTTTATTTTCATTAAAATAATATTTATTATCGCATGAGAAACTCGAACGAGTCGCGAGGATGCCCGCGGATCCGCGGGCATTCCCGCGACTCTTTCGAGTATAAAAAGTAAAAAATAATAAAGTAAGTAAGTAATAAATCAAGTATCTTGATCTGGCTCACGAGTTTGACATGTGGGACGTGAATACGGCAGTCATTGTGCCGATAATTGCCATTGGCTTAATTGCCAAGAGCCTCGAACAACACCTGAGGAGGCTCTCGCTTGGCAGCTGGATCAGGCGCCTGATTCAGAAGGCAGTACTTCTGGACACGGCGCGTATTGTTAGGAGGTTCCTCTCTCAGGAGCCCTGACCACCGTTAGCCCGGACCCTGTTCCCGATGCTGGTGGACTGCTATTTTTTATATTTTTAAATGTTTTTTTTTTATTGCTTTTTTATAAAAATGTAATTAATAAGTGAAAAATGAAGAAAGGAATAATAAGTAATAATAAATTAAGTATTTTAAACGATGAAGCATAATGTAAATTGAAGATTAATATTCTATAAATATGCATAATGGCTAATATAAAGTATTTATAAAATGACTAATGGGTATGCAGTACCTATTGATTGTTATTATGTGAAAAATTAGGATAAATATTTGAAGCTTTAATGTGATTGTGACTGTGATTTAACTTTTTGAAAATTGTTTTATAAAGTCATATAAACGATTGGCAATTTTTTTTACAACAATTATATAATTTGGATATTGTTTTTCCTAGCTCCTAATGACTTATTTGTATTTTAGGTAACTTTGTGTAATGAATGTATTGAGACTGCACTGTAATTATAGCTTTAAAAGTATAAATTAGACGTTATTATTTTTAAAAGTACAAGAAAAGTTAATAAACAATGAAAAATTAAAGAAATTATTTGACTAGACAGCAGTAATGCCTTCTGTTATAAAAAAATAAACGTAATAATATATATGATACGTTTACTATACATAACGAATTATCAAGCTATAATATTCCAATTTAGTTGGCCCAGCACGGTATAAACCTTCCGTAAAATGAAAGGTCATCTTACGGTGGCTTCTAATTTCCTATTGGATTGCTGCATTCCGGCGTAATTTGAGTTATGGCCAAATCCATTGCATGCAGTATTTGTATGTAACGAAAGTGTATTTTCCCAGTGTATTTATAGCAAATGAAAATGGGAAATCCCATATAAATTTGTCTATTATTTGTAGATATAGGATAATTATAATGTACCAACAATATAAATGTATACTTACAACAGTTTTAAAGGCTCTTTTTCATATTTAAAAAATTTCATTATTCTTTATTCATGTATAGTGTTTTGGTTAAGAATAAACAACATTATCACGTAAAATTACTCATATTTTTCTATTATTACTTTGTTTGTTCATCTTCTTACATAATATGTTATATTTTTAAATATTTCTGACAAAAAATTTTCAAGAAATGTAAAACATGACATAAATAAAACTCTATTAAGAAAGAATAAAAATGGCATTATAATTTATGTTCCTTTAGACGACTAAGGTCCTAAACATGAACAATACATTTTATAATGAACAGTCAAGGAATGTAAATGTTGAGCACTCAATGAATTTAAACAGTAAGGTGCAACTTTAATGTGTTTCCAACATTTTAAATCAGAGTGACATTTGGACAGGGTTATATAATGCCCGTTATTGTATCTACAATGTGTGCTTCACATTTACGTTTACGTATTGTACAGACGCCAGCACATAAACCTTCACCAATCTGTCAAATATATTTAATAGATTTACAACTTCGAACGACGAACCTTCTTTTTTGTGATACAAAAAAGAAGGTTCGATTTGGCAAATTGAGGTAGGTTGATGTGCGCCCGTCTTTACTAGAAAGTTAATAATGTTAGACTTCAGTTCTCAGTAAGTATGAATGAATCTAATTCCTAAATGTAAAATGTAAACAAACACAATGACATGTCATATTGTAAACAATATAACACAAAACTGCTTCTACGTACCTATTCGGATAAGATATTTTCGCAACATTGCATCTCGGGAAATCCCCGAACATAGATACAATTGCATTATAGTTCCCGTTTTGTTTTTTTATATAGAGGTGGGAAAATGCTTTGCCGCATTCGAAATTTATAATCGACTAAATGTTTATTCGATTTATGAATTGATTTAGTTTTATTGACATTATTTTTAGACGATTACTGTTAATTTGTTAATTAATTTTTATGTACTTCTTTAATTAATAAAATAGTTTAGTTTAGTATAATAGTATTACAGTATAATGTATCCCACTGCTGGGCAAAGGCCTTCAGTTTCTCTTTTCAAAATTATCTGTTTTGTTATTGTTTTTTTTTTTTGAAAAAAAAAAGAATGAATGTGACATTTTTAATTGCTTTTGTCTATCTCCCTTTTGTCTATCTCCCTTTCATTTGGTGGACTGTTAAAGAATGGCTTTAAGTTTGCCTTTGTTATTTATTTACGGGTTAAAAAAATTAAATATTTTCTTCAACAGATATGGGTGCAGATGTCAACGCAGAAGATTCTGAAGGGAAAACTCCTTTACACGAAGCGATTTTATATGGGAATCATCAAATGGTCGAGTGCTTGCTTATGAACGGCGCCAACGTTCACTTTAAGACAAGGTATATTTTTTTTGTCTTTTTTTTAAATTCTTTTTCGTGTTCAGTCAACAAAAGAGATAAATGTAGGCCGGTATATTTTTTTTTAACGATTTCATTTTATTATTTTTCGTGACATAAAAAAACGAAAGAAATTCATGCCTGCATAGTTTATTATTATTGTCTTTTGTTTACTGTACGTATCTATGGGCTGAAGTCTAGTAAAGAGTAATAAATTTGTGTTAAATATTTTATATTAATACTTATTTTTCTAATGCTTTGTTTTGTGGCTTTTCAGAATAAAAACTTTTGTTGTAAACCCCGTCATAATCCGTTGTGCACTTATTTTTTTTTAAATTATCTGCTTGTTTAGATTTTGTTGTTGAATTGAGATGTTGAACAGTAGAGAGAGATTCATAAGCAAGCTTTTTTTGCTTTCAAACAAATTTTAACTGAACTGTTTCTTTTTATTTTTAGGAGGTGCAGGTAATAACTTATGTAGTAAGCTTACGGAGTCAATTACAAACTTAAAAGTTAACCAACTAACTCGATTAATAATTAAGATATTTAATTTAGTACATGCACATAGCACACGCTCGTTACATTTAGCAATTTACTAAACTATTTACGTCACTAAACTATATAGGGGAACAGCGTATAAGACGGGACGCGATGTAAGATGGGAAATCACACACTTAAGGCGAACTTAACACAATACTGCCGTAGCGCAAGCGCCAACAGGACGCCATTTGTTAACGGCCGCTTGTAAATGACGTCCTGATGGCGCTTGCGCTACGTTAGTATTGTGTTAAGTATGCCTAAAGAGTGTATGTCCCCATTATACCTCGCATCCCCGTCTTATACACTGTTCCCCTACATTAATTGTTACACCTTAGTGTAAGTAACACTTTCACGTATCACTTTTATTTGTACAAGATTAATACCTATTCATCCAAGTTATTTATTAACCTCTCGGGTGCGTTACGTACACCCGGGTGTACATAAGCGAAAACGCCCCAGCGCCTTACGTACACACGTCTGTACATAACAGACAGTCGCTCACTGGACGTTGATTTTTATCATTTTCAATTATAAATCGCCCGAGAGGTTAACAGAAAAAAAAAACGAGTGAGCCTTACAGTAGTCCCATAATTATGTGATGTGATAACATCAGACATCTCACTTTGGCAATAGGCAACACGACTTCGACTTTGGCTTTAAGACAATAGATTTATCCACAGACAGACCTCGGCAAGAGTTGCTTAACTTTAATAACCCGAATAACGGTCTTTTTACGACTTTATCGCGGTAAGCGCTAAAATCAAATGTATTGAAATGTTTGAAACATCCCACAAGGTTTTTTTTTATGTGGTAAAATCTTCATATGAGTCCTCCCACCCAGGGCAGAGCGGGAGGGACTGTTAGACTCGTACTGACTAAAATCCACGGTTTCCTTCAATAGCCCTTTACGTACCGGGGTCACGTGAGTCCCGCAACCCCGGACGCCACGAGGCTTAACTAATAAAACTCAACTGTCTTGTTTGCGGCGCCCGTCGCAACGCTCACTTAGACCAAAGTCTTGATCGGGATGTTATTCGAGCGTTTCTGAACCTTGCTCACCCATACAAAGAAAGACCTCGGCAAGAGTTGTTTCTACCTGACGGTTCGCTGTGCCACACACGCGCGTTGTAAAATCAAATAGTGCACTTCTACGTGTGCTACTTGATTTGACCAATCCTGTTCCACTTCCCTCTATACATTTCCATTAAATTAAAAAAATGTATATCTAAATCATAAAAAATTACCTAAACTTGGTAAAATCGGAGTTTTTAAACGTACGGACAAGTATATTACTTGGCGATCTCTTTTGCCCTAATATACGTGAACTTTCAAAAATCTAAAATCTTTCATAAAGTCGAAAAAGTTCGCCATGTTTAAATAATTTGTGTGATTTACTAATAGTTGTTCCGGGTCTGGCTGTGTATGTGAATTTAATTGTTTGTAGACGCACTCATGATACAGGATTAATTTCTAGTGTGGGGCAATATTAATTTATAAAGAAACTGGGGCGGGTTTCACTAACACTTAGTGTTGGAATTTTAACCACGTTGAAAATTCATCAATGCATTTTTATTCCTTTCGGGCACAACTTCAACTAACTGATTGCTTCACTAAAAACAAAACCTCAACTTACACCAACATAAATAATCTGCACAGGAATGGTGAATGTCCTCTCATCACAGCCGTCTTACGGGATGATCCTGTGATCATCAACCTACTCCTCAAATGTGGAGCTCATCTGGCCAGCGCAGACATCTACCCCATCACGGAGATCATGACTTCAGCCATCAGGAGTGGTTCCATCTCCAAGTTGGAGTCTCTGAAGCTCGCGGGCGCCAAGTTTGATGTGATTGATGAACTGAGGCAGACGCCTTTGCACAAGGTAATATTTTAAAACTAATTTCTATCTGTCTTAATTCCATTTTTTTTTACAGGCCTGTTGGTCTAGTGGTTAGTGACCCTGATTGCTATGCCGGAGGTCGTGGGTGCGATTCCCACCCAAAACGAAAAAAGAAAGGAAACCCAAATGTTTGTGTGATGAGCACGATCATTTGTTCTGGGTCTGGGTATCTCTATAATATGTCTGGAATTTATCTATAATATGTATATATTTAGAAATATATAAGTATGTGTATCAGTTGTCTAGTACCCATAACACAAGCTCTGCTTAACTTGGGACTAGATGGCGTTGTGTGATAGTTGTGGAATATTTATTATTTATTTATTTATTTATTTCTACTAGGATAAAAAAGGTTGTTATCAAAATTCAATGATGATAATTTTGTTGCTTGCGGTAGTAGTCATCAACATTATTCCCAATCACTGCAACATTTGAAAGCCAGAATCGAATATGTGGGGGATCCTCCTCTTAGAGGTCAACCTCAGGCAACAGCACTTTCGTCTACCTGTAATCTACGGTATTTGTTGGGCGGTCCCAATCGCTGTGGTAGGCCTCACCAGGGTCGCTTGGCTCGTGACCACCATCCTATCCTAGTCCAGTGCCAAACAGTTTGTACTGTGTTCCGACGGTCGGTGCGCAGGAGTTCTGTTTCTTCTTCGTGAGCTCGCTCCATCTTAGGTCTCATTTTCTTCTTTATTGCTTCTGGCCTAGATTGAAGTCCAGATCAAACCCATAGCACATTTAATAAAAATAACTATGGCCAATACCATTGTTTTAGATCTCAGGAAAACTTACTAAAAAAAATTGCCACCTCTAGTCTTCCTCTATTCGTTTTACCTGGTGATTCCCCCGTTTCTTTGGCTCCGTATCAAATGTAGTAAATTGATTTAAACACTTACCGCGAAGGGTCGTGCGGCGGATGAGTCACTGGTTTTTCCAGGGTATGAGGAAAACAGCAGTTTATTTTCAATTTAGATATTACGCAATATTAATTAAGTAGTCTCATTGGTACTTATAGTTACAAGTGCGACTACTGATCAAGAGATCCTGGATTAGATTCTCAGGTTTCGGACAAATTTTATTGCATTTTTCTATCAGGAATTTCTCAGTCGCATTCTCAGAGTCTGGATTTGTACCCAAATTATAGCAATAGGCTGGTTCTCTATTATATGAATCTAAAATATAACGTGTATTGGATGGTGTATCATTACGTATGATGAACTTGGAAGTTGTGATGGCGCAGGATTATCGAAACAGGTTGCATCCTACTCTAAAAGCCTATTCATTTTTCAAGGAAACACATATGCCGTCCTGTCTTTTGCCATCGTCGCGTACTAAGCCATCAAGTTCTAAAACAGTTGGGACGTCGACTACAACAAGTGATGTTAGTCGGTAGCAAGATTTTTGCACCCCGCGCAAGCCTTTCGCTGCTTGGCAGGCCGTGGTGTTCGTGAGTCTACATCTCAGTGATAGCGATATTTATTTCCCATAAATATGAACTCACCTTATTGTTACATATTTTGTATCCCTTTCTATAAAAGATAACGTAATATAGTTTTATTTTTCTTTCCCCAGGCTGTCCTCTGTAACAGGCCCGAAGCAGCGGAGTACCTCCTGAGACAAGGGGTCGATAAGGACTCCAAAGATATCTTAGGTCACACTCCGGTGGACTACGCCTTGAAATTGAACAGGGGAACGCCGATGATCTCCTATTTCCGTTAAAAATCCATTTTGGAACCATTATAGTATTTTATTTTGGATCTGAGTTTAAGTAGACTTTCTTATGGGGCTAAAATTGCGTAACAGTTATTGTGTACCTTATTTATTTATTTTTTGCCCAATATATTGTCCTTGCGGTCTAAAAAGGCAGTTTGGTAAAATCAATATGTTAATTGCGATAGTTAGTCTCATTCTTTTATCTACTCGAATAGAATATTATATATTGATTCTTCTAATGTTGCCTTTAGAAACCCCTTATCTGAATTAGATTTCATAATAGTAATGTCACGTGACAGAGGTTCGTTCATTATTTGTTTCAGTCCTTGTCATAGTTTATTGTAAGCGGCGCAACTGTGGCGCCACTTAAGTTCAACTGTCAAAAACTTGCGAGAGTGTGAATGCTAGCACGCGACAGAACCAAACTCGTCTCGTTTTGAGAAACGGGCAATCTCGTGATAAAGTCGTGTTATGTTTGTAAATTAATTTAACTGTGCGACTGTAAAGTTGTTAAAAAAAAAATGATAAATGTCCATAAATCTCTAATAATTACATAACTACGTCACTTTATTAACGTTCAGAATCTCATTAAGTAAAGTTTAAACGAAATTAGCCGCTTGACTTTTCTTTCTGTTCTTTATGTTTCAATCGAAGTCTATGAGACTTCGATTGAAACCATGATGAGCGCGAAAAGAACCAATTTTTACAAATTAATTAAATTAAAAATGAACACGAATTAATGAAACTCAAGAGAATCGTCTGATTGTGGCGGAAATGTTGCTAAGAAATGACTCCTAGCAACATTTTGTGGGGAAACATTTGTGATTGTTGCAAAACATTGTGTCTCGTGTGCTGTGTTGTATTGAATGTTTTATTTAATTGTGGCATATATTTATACTAAAGGTATTTCCAAGAAATTCATGAGTTTTATTATTCATAGTTATGAAAACAAAAAAAAAGACCCATTAGGTAGATATAAGTAAATAGGAACTTTTATTTACAAGCAAATATTGTATGATTTTATACACTCATTTTAAAAAGTTCGTCTTTTAGTAAAAACTATGGAGTGGGGTAGGTAAATTAACAGTAAAAATAAAATAAAAAAGACCAACTGTACTTTAAAACCACATAATTTGTTACAATTTCTACATCGCCTGTAGATAATGAATTAATAAAACAGACAGACATATGGACAGATACGAAAGTCTAATTACATAACGCTAGAATCAATCTGTCAAATTCCTATAATAGATTCAGTTTATAGTTCATTAGAGCCAGTTTCTAATAGCCGGGCGACACTATTAGCATTTTCCGTTGAATTCAGCGAGAATAGTCTTTAAATGTTCGTTCGATAAAATTAACGGCATTTCCCGTTACTGTGGCTCTAGTGTAAGGCGTATCTTATGACCAAGAACTCAATGAGGTTCTGGAGATCAGATGGTAGTCACGGAAAAAAACTGATCATCACCAAAAAATTCTTAAAATTAGGAAGAAATTGTTCGTAAAGTATTTTATTTTAAAACTGAAGTTGTTACTCTACAAGACTGCTACGGTTGAAATCAACCACAAACAAAAGGTATTTAAGTTGAGTTTGCAGTAAAAAACGACCATGTAGACGCCGATGGATGTCCATTATTTAGCTCTTACTCAACGACCTTGGTTAAGAGCGTATCCCTCGCAACCAAGAACATAGTTGAGTCAACCACGTGATCGTGTAACACAATTTGTCAACCAAGGTGAAGTTGAGGTTGGTTTCAACCGTGTAGCAGAGTTTGTACGTTTAAACCGCGTACTCTTACTAGCGTAGTCGTATTTTACTTGAACCCTGGCGTATTTGCCAGTACAGCCAGGTTGGTCATAAGTATAGGAACGTGGTGCTCCTCTAGGGGGCAGGGCCCATAGCTGCTGCAACTGCGCCCATGTTTTCCGGAGATCATGGCGTCTTCTACCGCTGAGGAATTCACCATTGTTGACAGCAATCTGTTACTGGAGATTTTTAACAAAGAGTTATTAAGATACATATTAAAGACTGGTTGAAAATCTTTTTCTTTTTTTTTTAGCGTGGTAAAATCATCACATAAGTCCAGTAATCCAAGTCGTACTGACTAAAATCCACGGTGTCCTTCAATAGCCCTTTACGTACCGGGGTCACAGTAATTCGTGAGTCCCGCGACCAATCATAACCCTAGTTGTGTTAAGTTTGCCTTAAGTGTGTGATTTCCCATCATACCTCGCGTCCCCGTCTTGTATATTGTTTCCCAAATCATTTTGAACTATAGGCCACCTTTGTTTTCCATTCGAGACATCAAAAAAAAACGGCGTTTTGCAGTATTTCAGCTGAACGCGGCCAGAATTTGCCGACACTCTAAGTAAAATGGGATGAGGGCAGGAAGATGATGGTGTCCATTAAATAGTCTATCTTTTGTAGCCGCTTAGCATTATTCACAAATAATTTGCATCCAGCTTAAATCTGTAATAGATACAGATTTTGCGTATATGAACGCAAACAGTCAAATAAAATCATATTTTACATTCAATAAACCCGTTACACGTGCTATCAAAAATTTGAGTGACCAATTAAACCTTACTTCACAATGTGATTGAGGATCACTGTTGGCGAGGCGTATTCTTGCTGCGCCGCCCAACAGGCGACCCTGAGAGGACATCCTCGGAACCCATGGCTACCAGACAGCATCTGTTGAGCGAAGTCGAGTACAGCATCCGCGCCAAATTCAGCGTTGTCAAGAACTGAAAGATTGTAAAAATCTTCATCATTCTATTGACCATATTATTATTTTTAATATTTCCAAACAAACGTCCTACCTACTATTTAACAATGGGATATGGGAAGATGAGAGAGAGAAGAAGGGATATGCTTGCACACAAAAAATACTGAACAGATATGATGTAGCACACAGATAGGTTTTCAAACCGGTAATTCTATTCCGTGGATAAAGTAGTCATAAATAGCATTACAGGCCTGTAAATTTGTCGAGTCGCTGCGAACACTTATATACCTTGCCTTATTTACTTAATTATCATTCAGTGTCATCGCCTACCCTCACTTAGCAGATAGTCAGTCCGAAGCTACTTCAAGTAGGACCAAGCAGGAATCCGTCGCAAACCACACGTTAATCGGTAATTGCTTTCTCTATGCTGAGTCGATCCCTTAACGTGCTGAAGGCGGTTTAATGCCAGGTCGACAAGGAAGTGATGCTTTTTCCGTGCTTACAAGTGTCAGTTCAGCTTTAAATGATTGCGTAGTACGGGACGGTTGCAAACCGGTAAAATAGTAAAAACTTTTTCATAAAAAAAAGAAAACTAGTTGGTTCCGCTTCCATTTTCAAGAAGCTCACTTGTCAAATAAATGTCAGTCGTATAGAAGGTAAAGAAAGGATACCACACATTTGGGTTACAAAATAAAATTATCAGTGTCAATAGTGATGAATCAATAGGTACTACATATCACAGGGAGCAAAGATTAAAAAACTACCGTAAGTATATATTTCTTGAATATTGTTTTGTAGATAGCAGATTTCGTTCAATTGGTTCCCTTTGATTTTGTGACTCTTACCTGTTTATTTAACTTCAAAATATATAAGCAGCATTTCAGTCACTTCATTTTGTCCCGCGAAATTACTTAGGCCTAGTGTTTATTTCAATGATAAAAGTTTCGTGTGTGTTACAATCTGCACTGCACCAATTAAAGTGGTTACGTCCGTAACGATAAAAAAAGACGAAGTGATTATTCTGACACAAAACTATTGAACTCGGCAGGTCATGGAGCAAATGTACCTGATTGAGATATTCATAGACAAGGTGACTATATACCTAAGGGATGAAGACGACGCAGCCACTGATAATAAGAATCTGATTATCAAAGTAAGATTTGGGCCTAATGTGCAATTCATCGTCAAAGAAGGCCAATTAGCAGTGAACGATAAGGCAGAAGACATAGTAGAAATTGACGAAAAAACTGGTCAAAAACAATACTCAAGAACCATAAGAGTTGGTAAATCATATCTATTTCCGTCATTCCCTGACACAATACTCCTGATATTGAGCAAGTTTCCACTTGAAATCGAAGTTTGGAATGACGACACATCTGATCCTGAAGGCCCAATATTCGTTGGTGTTGGCTATATGCAATGGCATACACATTTCTTTCATATGGTAAAAGAAACAGCAAATCCCTGCAAGATTCACGAACCGCTTTCCATTAAATCCAGAACCACAATTTGGGCTGAATGTTGCTGCGTCCAAGCTGGTATAGTTAATTTCATTCTGCGATTGAGTGCTTTAGGAGGCAGTATCATAACAGAATTTCAGCAATTACTAAAAGATCCCGATCAATTTGTGCTTAGGACCAACAAAGCACCTAGCATGTTTCAAGTCCAGAGAATCGAAGGTGATGACCCCAACTTTTGTATGGTTGGTAGTCTTTATGAGACCGCAACGTTAGAAGATCCAGATATAATAGATAGGGCAAATAAAAAGATTGAAGTATGTACAGAACTACAGAGCTGTGGCATGGGTGGCAAGCAAGAGTTTGTGTGCGATCATCCTGAAGAAGGAACTGCAAAGAAGAAATACGCCATCGATAAGATCAGAATGGGTGATATAATAGGTCCTTGTGGTAATACAAATTGTGAATTAGCGCACAGAGTGAGAAAATATATAAGAAATCTGGATTCCTACAAAAAGAAAGGGATTAACCCCAATTCCACAAAACCGCAAAACGAGAAGAAGGTATGCGGAAAGTGTATCTGTAAAGACGACCGATACCATAGAGAATCATGTCCGAAGGACGTTAAAATCAATGCCCCATGTACTGGCTGCCAAGGAATGAGTGCACCTGGTAATACATGCGAAGATAAAAGAAATAAAGAATTCGGAACAGGAGCGACACCTAAACAGACTCCAAGAGCGACACCTAAACATACTCCAGGACCGACACCTAAATCTAGTGACACGAGGGTCGGTTATGTTTTTAATAGTACACAATTTCCAGAATATAAAAAAGGCATGTTTGGACACGATACTATCGTTGAGAATTGTTTCTGTTCCAACATAAATATGTTCGAAAAAGATCGTGTTGATAGTAAAACGCTTACAGCTACTAGTGAGGATGTGTTTCGAAATACAATGGTCGGGTGTAGGTCTCGCAAGCCAACGACATCTTTCAAATCTGATACTAAAACTTTCGGGAGCAAATCAATAACGAACAGCGGAATCAATACCCCAGTAATATACAATTTCGAAACTAGTACATCAAAGTCACCTCAATGTTATTACGAATCATCTTATCTTCCAATGTCAACCAGTATGGGAACCAGTAACGCCAACCAAGAACAGAGGAACAGAATGCAAGTGTATAATGTGACGGTATCAGAGGACAAAGATTGCAGATGCACACCAAAAAAACCATCACCGCCATGCAAAACGTTCGATTGCGATTGTTTAGCGGAAAATTTAAACATACGTTCTAGGAAAATGCATAAGCCATACTGTCCTTCTTATAATCATAAAAGTAACTGTCCTGTTACAATGATGAACGAAGAGGAAGGAGAAGCAAAGAAAGTCGACGAGGATGATGAAGAGGTTACACCCTTGCCATATGGCTTGCCGCCGATCCAACTCGGCCCCTGTCCTGTCTTAGGAAGACCATGCACGGTGCCAGATGGTTTTGCAAGGATGTACAAGAACGCACAAGTGCCCACACAGCCGTTCAGCTATAGCGATGATGGCAAAGTTTGCTGTTCTAAAGAATACGAAAGAATAAAGAAGGCCATTAGAGAATATACTAGAAACGATAAAGAAAGCGATTATCGTTGCCTTAATACGTTTAACGTAGACACAGAAAGACGTTGCTGTGACAAGGAGCAAGTATTGAGGTCCCTCGTAGGGAAGGCTTGCTGCGGTTCGCATAAATTGTCAATTCAGGAAAAGTTTAAACAAGACGACAAGCGACCACCGTGCTAAACTAATGATTGATGTTTTTATTTTGTAACTTGATTACAATTCTTTACGACTAACAGTTTGTTATTTCAATCAACCCATGTTTAGCCCAGGTGGGCTTATTAATGATAAGAAGAAACGTAACTCAGCATAATTATCATTAGGTTTAAATGATTTGCCATAATGTTTATTCTCTTAAATACTGTTGGCATAATATCTAATAATTAAACAAGCATAATGTTGTTTATAAAATGCTAAGCATAATGATTTAAAAATTGTCTGCGTACGAAACAGCCAAATCCGTTCAGGAATTTTTGTCTGGAAGCGTAGAATAAAGTAAAGGAAATCCACCGTTTCCCATCACTCACAAACTTTCGCATTTATAACAGAAGTAGGATAGTGCTAAATAATAATATTAAAAAAAAATACGTTGATGTATACGTTAATAAAATAAATATTATTTAGAATTTCTAGTCTACTACCGCTATGGAAAAAGAAGAAAATGAAAATGGACAGGATGGAGACAAGAAGAAAAAAAAGAAAAGCTCCTCAAAGTATAACTACACTTTTGGCGATTTTTATCCAGGTAAATCACAAATTTGTCCTAACTATATTAGGTTGCGCGGGCATGGACAATGCCCGCGTCGACGGCGCGTTGTGTTCCACGCGCGCCTCAAAAAGTGTCAGCATTATGACGAGGGCTACTGCCTGCCGGTGTCTCGGGACTCACGAATTACCGTGACCCCGGAACGTAAAGAGCTATTCAAGGACACCGTGGATTTTAGTCAGTACGAGTCTGACAGTCCCTCCCGCTCTGCCCTGGGTTTTAAAGTTAATAGTATCTCTATCTATAACACGGATTGAGGGCTGCCTTTATGACGCTGGGGTCGATTCCAAAGCCGGGTAAACTGTTATTGCAGACGATGGAGTTGTCGGGGTGTAAACTTGCTACCTTTCAGTGGTGGTTGGGCTCCGACCTAACATTTTTATTGACAAAAATGAGCAAGCTACCTCCAATTTAAATTTGTACAAACCGAAACAGGACACATTGTAGAAGTAACTTGTCTATGCTTAGTAGAACAAAGATAGAATCGGTCGTGCTACACCAGCTGCGACAGTCTTAACCAGGATTGTGCAAGTGAAGATGTGTGAAGTTGTGCAAGGCTCAATACTTATTGGAACTTTCTCTGGCCTTTTAGGAGTTCAGATTGGGCACAAGCACTGCCTCTTGCAAAGAACCGGGTTGCCCGTGCCACCCAGGATGGGTTGGAAGTGGGACGCGACTGATGTACCAGGCATGAAGGTATGTCTCTTGGAATGTTATATTTCGCTTTGTTTGTTACCATTCTTTGCAGTGTTTTCTAGATGTGCTCAATGTATCGGCTTATTGGATCCCCGTTCGTACTTTCGCCGGAATGTATAGATTTAATAGGTTAAAAAAAAAAAATGGGTTCGGACCTGTGCATCACTTAGTGTCTCCACCTCGGTGAAGCAAGAGAACTATCTTAGGGTCCCGTGCTTCGTGAAATTAGATGAAGCACGCATCTTCATCCATTATTTAAAAAAGCTATGATTTTGACAGGGATGTATCAGAGAAAGATAACTGTGAAGAATTGGAATGAGCTATGTTAAGTATTTAAGAGTATGAGGTAGAGTTGTAAAGTTAATTTCTGTTTGAACGCATACAACTCTTATATCTTCAAAATGTGAATAATTCACTCCATCTTTGTCTGTGTCACCTCTGATTTGGACTGGAGTCAAGGGAAATCTATTTAAGCGAATATTAAACTAATTTTAGTTACTTTTGCCTAAAAAATGATATTACAGTTCTTTGAAAGCTCCTCGTGTTTGTATAAACGGACACAAATTACCGTAATTTCGAAGTAATTTTAACATTATATTTGTTTCCGTACATTTAGTCAGTCCGCAAGGGCTGGTCACCAGGCGTGATCGGTAAGAGCGTGGCTAAACAAATGACATTCAAGTGCCCACGTGGCGGTCATGACAAAGATAAGAATAAAAAGAAAAAGAAGAAAGGTACCGGTCCCGGCGCTGCCATTGGAGGTGGCGATTCAGAACCTGAAGAGCCCCTTGAACCTAAACCTGCGCTCAAGGTTCAAAGGAAAGGCGATGTTTTTACTATTCAGGTAAAAAATATTCTTTAAAATACGACTTCTCTCATGACAGGAATCACTATCATCATTTACTTACTACCACCATCTTTAGAGTTCACTCTAATTGTAACTTGAAAAGCCCATATTCTTAAAAATAAAAAATAAAACTAAATCTGTTCACAGGTAAATCCATTAAAAGATTTGACTGACATAATGCCGAACGAAGATCCTTACGTGGACTGTGATCCAATGATTTTCAAAATAATCAAGAAGAGAAGTCCAGAAGAGCAAGCGAAGGTCGAAGCGCGGAAAATGGTGAAATTAAAAAAACAACGCGATTGCGAAATTAGGAAGGCTTTAGCTGAAGCCGTAGAGGATATTTGCAAGTGTGCTTACATGGATGTGTACTGTAACGATTTGACAGCTATAGATAAGGTCATTGACAGCTGCCCAGCCTTCAAGGATCCTGAGTGCGTCTGCCACGAAGAATCATTGAGTTCTTTGTCAAGTAATGCGACGTGGGATATAGAGTACACACCTCCGTTTGGATGCTTCGACTTGGCTCCGAGGACGAGGAAGCAGTTCGTTCATGTGGAGACGCAGTACATTCCAACAGACGCGGGCATAGTGGAGACCCCGTCAAAGCCCAGAACATGCCGAAGATCGTGCACCTCTCTCCGACCCAGAAGGAAATTCTTTAAAAGCAAGGCTGCCTGTTGTCATCCTTGTGGATGATATTTTCGTTGGTTTCAAATGTTTCTAGTTTAGTTGAAGTTATATAAGCTTTGTTTTCAGAATAGATTTTTAATTTTTATCATCTATATACGTTTTAAATTCAATGTAAAGCGAGGGCCACGAAATGCGACGCTCCAAGCCAAGTCGTCTTGTACTGGAAGTGTTTGTTTCGAGCGTAAATAGTTACCTTTCAGGAGGGTTGGTTTCCGACTTCTCATGTACTATGCTACCTTCCCTTTAAGTTTTTACAGATATACTTTTTACATCTTGTCATTTCTTTTATTCGTATTGTAACTAAATGAATGTCTACTTACTCCTGCTGTATCGGTCACTGTTCTCGTGCGCGTAGTACTTCAGTATGAACGGTACTACAATAGTGGTGCCGAGAACCACTGCTCCACCCAGCGCCAACGATGCTGGGTTGATATTTATTGTTGGGAAATCCTGTGGTACAGTCTTCATTAAGAAATGTTAAGAGAGAGAAGAAAAAGTTTGTTTGAAACTTTTAATTCAAATGTTCAAAGAAAAAAACAGAATTACTTGTGGTGTGTGTATGAGACATTGGTATATCTCTCATAATATGATTAATATCATGCATGAGCCCGGTCAGTTAATATACGGGTTATAAAAAAATTAAACAAAAAAATAGACAAGATCCATGAAAACCCAGCGAACGTTCGTGACGTCAGAGCGTGAAAAATATACCACGGCGTGACGAACTGTAAATTAAAAAAATCGTACCTGCGTCAATTAAAATTTACAAGAAAAACTATGGGTCAATAATGTTCTCTTTGATCTATCTGACGGACTAATTACATTTATACTACACCTGCGTGGAATGTACCTTGATATTTTATCAAAACGGTAGAAAGTACGTCATTGCATATCGAACAAATATGCGGGGAGAAAACGCTTTCTCTCCCGCTCAGATGCGTTTTCTCCCCGTATCAAGGTATCTACTTTCCTCGTAGGTGTAGTATAAAGCACTATGTATCACTCGAGAGAAAGTGCGATTCCCGATCTCGGGTGTTTAAAGCCCTCGCCTGCGGCTCGGGCTTCAAACGACTTCTCACTTTCTCCTCTCGGTAAACAATGTACTATTTTTCAGTGGACTAGTCCCACATTTTATAATAGAATCAGATAATACTTTATAACGTACCAAGAATCCATAGGCCGAGTTCATAGTTTTCTTCACTGGAATACTTAGGAACGGGACTGTGAAATCCAAGTCTATCTGAAATAATGAATGAACATTTGAATTTTTCTCAAGTTAACGCAGTACTAAGTAAATTTTTGATAGGATTTTTTCAGTTTTGTTTGTCTAGTGGTTACAAGAGTGACTGCTGAGCGTGAGGTGCCGGGTTCGAATCCCAGGTCGAGCGTTTACGGTACACAAAGCTAGATTTGCAGCCCGGCTAAGTAAAGCTAATTTACAAGCTTGTAACTGGTTATATGTTACAGCAGATCATGCTAAAAAAAACCGACTCACTCTAATATCCTCATCGAGGGTGTGAAAAGTAAACAGTTTCCCTCGCCTTCCTCCCTCCCTCCGTCTCCTCACATGCTCACTTTTTACCAGAACCGTCACAAAACACAAGATCATGAACACTCTTAACATTTTGAATAACCGAATCACATTTTTAATAAGGCCAATAAACGATGGTGCTCGCGCCAAACGCCAACACGTTTTGCCACCATTTTTATGTTGTTTTCATATAAAATGGTGAAAGAAATCAATGGGTGTGACAGCGAAAAGTTTCCGCGTATTGTTAAACACAAAATGTAGCATTACAAGTTAGATGCTTGCGAAATTATTATGAATGTGCATTTAGAAAGATTAGACAAGACCTACGCATTCTCTCAATAAAATAAGTTTAAGCCTTATGACAAGATTCCTGTATTTTATTTAGATCTTACTTGAAGTATTTACTGGAGTATTTATTTTATCTATTTTTTATTTTATTATGGAGAAATTAAAAAGCGCCTCTAGTGTATTAACGAGGAACTAACTTTTTCCTTCAAACTTGCCTCAAAGTTCCAGTTTACGTTACAAAAACGGGGTAAAGTCGTGATATTTAGACTTTACTCTTTCTTCTTCTGACTGAAAAGCTTGTGGCTAAATAAAAACAACCACACAGGTCGATCTTTGAGGTTTAATCGCGCTTGCCGAGGTTGGTCTGTGGATGGGTGACCAGTTTTTAGAAAATCTCAAGTTGAGAAGCTCTCCTAGAAAGCTACCCAATAACCCTATGATTTTTTTCCTGGTAAAATAATACAATTAGTCCTCCCACACTGGGTGGAGAGAAAGGGAACTGTTAGACTCATCATGATTATAATCCTCGATGTTCCTTCAATAGCCTTTTACTTTCCAGGGCAGTCCCTCTACGCTCATAATAGCCTTTGACATAGAACTGTTGATGAAGATCTTATACTGTATTATATAACCAAAACCATGATCATCATCATCTGCCTAGTCTTTTCTCAACTATATTGGGGTCGGCTTCCAGTCAAACCAGATGCAGCTGAATATCAGTATTTTACATGGAGCGACTGCCTGTCTGACCTCCACAACCCAGTAACTGGGTAATACGAAACCCCATGGTAAGACTGGTTGTCGGACTTTAGAGCTTCTGACCAAACAACAGCTTATAACCAAAAACATGATGCCTTTTCTAAATGTTTGTGAGTCTATATACATACAATTTGTACCGTTTTCACGGCTATGATTAACATGATGTCTTTGCTGACATTACTCAACACGTTCATTAAACAAATGTTGTGTCTCAATTATACACAACGTAGTTATTAGAGCTATACTTTCACAGATTGAGTGTTATAATTTTGTTTTAGAAAATCGTGGTAATCATCTTCTGCCTAACGGTCAGTTTACACTGAGACGCGACGCAACGCGACGTGACGCAACGATGCTGCAAATGTGTATCTTTTCGTGTAGTAAATAAAGTTAGATTTTGAGTAGCTCTGTTGATATGTGCGCGGAGTGTCGCGTCTCGGTGTGACTTGACCCTAACTCTTTTCCCAGTTAGTTGGAGTCGGCGTCAATCGATCCAGCAGCCGATTACAAGTATTTTACATGGATAGACTGTCTATCTGACCGTCGCAACCCAGTAACTGGGTAATACGATACTCCTTATAAAATTTTAGTAGTAGGCTCTTGTATCAATAGAACGTTTTGATTTAGCTTCCATATATATATAAAAGATAATAAATCGCAAAATAAATCATCATCATCATCTCAGCCATAGGACGTCCACTGCTGAACATAGGCCTCCCCTTTAGATCTCCACATATACCGGTTGGAAGCGACCTGCATCCAGCGTCTTCCGGCGACCTTTATAAGGTCGTCTGTCCACCTTGTTGGTGGACGTCCTACGCTGCGCTTGCTAGTCGCAAAATAAATACGTTGGAATTAAAAGATTAAGGCCCACTTGCACCACAAACTACTAAACAGGTTTAGCGCTAAACTGATTTAAAACATCGTTCTATCTCTGTCAACTTCAAACAATTTGACAGGGTTACAATGATATTTTAAGGCAGTTTAGCGCTAAACCCGTTTAGTGATGTGTGGTGCAAGTGGGCCTAAATCTCTAATTTTTAGGGTACCGCACTTCAAAAGTTTCGAGTTGTACCAGTTGAAGCCGCTGGTGGCTTTCAACTACAGAACCCTTTGTTGAGCGTGGTCCGTCACGCACTTGACCAGTTTTTCTTCTCGATATAACTTCCGATGTGTTCTAGGAAGTGTTCCATTTTAGTTATAACGAGACAAAATAGCGTTGACAAGGGGAATGTTTTAGGCACATATTACTACAATTATTCAACCAAGACGTGCCCGAGGCGTTCATCCGCTGTTGATTGATTATAACCATCCACTGCCGGTCAATTTTTATGACTACATCCTCGTTTAGTGTTACCTGTTTATCATCATTAGGGGCCTAAGTCTAGCCTCCTAAATTACTTTAATGAATTTATGGCTGTCGTTATCACTGAGTAAAAATGAGGAACGTGGCTAAGTAATTACAGCAGTACAGACCGATCTTCCTGGTTGAACTTCATAGTTATGAGCAGACCTTAAAAATTATTAGAGAACATTTTCGAATAACAGTGTTCCAGCCTAATTAAACCGATTTCAAAGTTTCCATAGAAACTGAGTTTTTTTTGAAGTGAAAACTTCTTTAGCGGCGTTGTGCACTTTTTTTGGAATGGGTAAAAAATGTTAACCTCGCGTCAGGACACGTGGCCTGATCCAAAATTCGTAAGACGGCGCAGGGCGCTTGCGCGAATGTTCGTGTGTGTTTATTACTATTCAAGTTTTCACTTCTGCCGGCACTCCCAGAGTGCAACCCGTAATTTTTTTTAATTAGACCTTTTGATGTTCTCTGATATTTTCTTAGACTTATGTATCGTGTGAATGGAATCCGTGACACACAGCGCCAACCGTATCGTAGGCGTCGTTGGTATTAAGGAGTCTCATTTTTATCGCGGTAAAATCATCAAATGAGTCCTCCAGGGCGGGACGGGGAGGACGGTCAGACTTATACTGACTAAAATCCACGGTGATCCTTCAATAGCCCTTTACGTTCCAGGGTCACGGTCACCTGATGGAACAGTTCCGCGACCGTATTAATAATATTGGGATTACAGTTCGGATTTAGTACGATTTCAGTAGGATATGAGTCCAACTTTATTGGTTTTGTAACAACTGCTGTTTGGCTTTTTTTTTGTTTAGGGATGTAAAAAAATCATCATATCAGTTCTCTTGTTCTTGGTGGAACGGAACGAACTGTCAGACTCTTACTGACTAAAGCCACTCTTTTTCTTCACACGCCCTTTGCATTCCAAGGCTAGTTCTGTTCTAGGACAGTACCGAGCTGATGTTCCTGCTATACTAAGTAGAGTGTCCCTGTTTTGTGGGTAAACTCACATATAGGAATACCCAAACTCGAAACAAGTACTTATAGATCATACAATTTTTATTCCGTGCGGGATTCGAATTGGTAACACGCAGCTCAGCGATCAATCGCTCAACCACTACGCCAAGCGTGTCGTCGGACCATGTTTTTTTAAACCATGACGCACTCTGGGATTACATTTTTTTTTACGATTTTTTCCATTAATGTGCCTATGGCGTTCCAGGGCCGGTCCCTTTTGAAGACAATCCTGTAAGTTGATGTTTTGACACTCAATCTATTTAAACTAGCTGTTAACCGTGGTTTGACCCCCGCTGCTCGGCTCTTTTTGGTCAAGTGTTGGTTAGTTAGTTGGGAAGTGTTATGTAGCCTATAGCCTTCCTCGATAAATGGACTACCCTACACAAAAATGTTTTTTCAATTCGAACCAGTAGTTTCTGACATTAGCGCGTTCAACCAAACTCTTTACTTTAGCTTTATATTAGGGTGCCGGGAGATGGAAGGCCCGAGGCCGACCCAGAAAAAGGTGGAGAGACGACCTAGATGCATACCATGAGGGCTGGTTCGAAGTGGCCCAGGAAAGGGTTCCTGGAAGGCATTAGTGGAGGCCTTTTCTCAGCAGTGGGACAAAGCAGGCTAAATTAAAAAAAAATAGAAGTTATTGAAGAAACACCGTGGATTTTAGTCAGTACGAGTCTGACAGTCCCTCCCATTTCCCCTGGGTCCTCCCACCCATATTGATGATTACACCACGATAAAAAGAGGCCCAAGTGCATAGTTACGAAGTTATTTTGCAATGCGACAGAATGCTAAGCCGGCAGTAAGCATTTTGATCTTGAATGCGCCTTGTTGTGAACAATAGCTTACTCTTTCCGCTCTGAATGAATCGTATGTGGCATTAAGATTTCTTTTACGTCCTTAGTATAAGTACTTAGCGTTTAAATGTCAAAATGGTACAAAGATGTAAACGTTTTTTGAGTCTTAAAATGTAGGTAAGTATGCTTCGTCGAATTGAGAACTCTTTTATTTTTCTGTAGGATAATTTAGACAATGAGGAGGCATAGATGGGGTCTTGGACGAATTTGGGACAGGCCTTTGGCTAGCAGCAGAGCAGAATGGGATAAATAATTTAAAAAAAACTGCAGTGGTATTCTCTATAAATACAGCCTTGTGATCGTGCAGTCGCAGCGCTCACGCCACGCTGGGACTAAAGTTTGCTAAGCTGTAACTAAGTTGGTCGCGGAACTTACGAATTACCGTGACCCCGGAATGTAAAGGGCTATTGAAGGACATCGTGGATTTTAGTCAGTACGCATCTGACAGTCCCTCCCGATCTGCCCTGGCTGGGAGAACTCATTTGATGACTTTATCACGATAAAAAAAAATGCCGGTTTCCTCAGGAAGTTTTCGTCGTTTCGTCGAAGTTGAAGAAACCGTCGATTTTAGTCAGTACGAGTAAGACAGTCCCTCCCGCTCTACCCTGGGTGGGAGAACTCATTTGATGACTTTATCACGATAAAAAAAATGCTAAACATGACTCTAAAGTTACAAAAAGAACCTTTTCTCGCTTTTTTTGGGGTGCATTAAATAAATACATTCTTGGACTCATTATCCTCTTGGGCATCCTGAGTGGAGCGGAAGGAACTGCCCTCGACCTGATTGAAACCCACCCTCTATCTTCATATGACCTTTGTAGTCGAGGGACGAATTGCCTTTATAAGACAGTCCTGCATCCAGATTCTGAACATCGCGAAACTATTTTTTGTTTAATTTTACGCTAATAGGTAAAACATCGGTGGCAGGGTTGGTAAGAGCATAGGATATATTGAATCTGGAGGTCACAGGTTCAAATCTCATAGTAAATCCTGAACCTATCCTATACTAGTTACTTAGGAACTAGGAAACACACACAAATATGTAAGTCACTAGGGAATTAGCAAAGCTTCCTCGTACGATAGTATCAGATCAAAACCGTGACGTTACTGTTGTCGTAAAAGTATTATGCAATTTAGACCACATGTGACAATGGTGTTTCCCCATGTCATTGTGTCTGGGCACGCTACGGAACGCCCTGTATATAGACGTATGCGGAATTGGAAGACGGCAGTTATTTCCAAGAGGCTGGTAAGATGGGTCCTCAGGTTGCTCCTTGTGTGGTGCTCGTGGCGTGTCTGGTGTTGGCAGGAGCAGAGTACAGGAACGATGGGTAAGATCCCTGGATTACTTGGTCTAGTTTCAGCTTCCAGGATACATCAAGAATGGGTTCTAAGGACACTTTGATATTTGGAGAACTTGAACCCAAAAAACATAATCCCTGGACCGGAAATTCGTGTGCAACAGCACCTGGTATTTCTGGTCTTACCTACCCAGCTCAGGTTTTTACTCATCTAACATGGGTAGGAACTGGATATACCCACCCGAGACACATAATTCAAGGGCATTCTGCATGTACATAATCAGTCCAGAAAAGTTTTCGCAGTAGCAGAAGACTCTATCTATATCAGTTTTGATTTCAGAGGCTTCATGCCGAGTTTTCAACGGACCGAAGACCAGCTCGCCGAACCATCAGCCAGAATAGAAAAGAACAGAGATGAGCGAGACAACCAAGCTGATAGGACGCAGAGATTCGGCATTTCTTCGTATGGAAGCACTGGGGTAAGCTTACACCAGCTATTTTCTTTACATTGAACCAAAAAGAAAGTGATTGAGGTGGCTCCTGAGATTGATCATATCGTGAACTAATATGCTTATTTTAAAACTTTATCACCTTTGTAAAAGTGGAAAGAGAACCAGTATTGGACAGTCTTCACATCTTCCCTAAAAACATTTAAAAATTGAGCTTCGAACTTATTAAGATTTATTTAACCTGCAATTTTTTTGGTACTGTTTCAACCTTTTGAAACAATTTTGAGATCAGCCTAGGTAGAACACAGCTTGTCATGAAATAGGTGTTCCCTTATCGTATGTACAGGCCATAGTCTCAAATTTGCTAACACGTTTAGGAACCGTCATTATTGCGATTTTCTGCTTGTTAAGAAAGCACTTATGACATTTTCGCTGCACATCCCAGAGTACCAAGTACGATGCGCAAGCGACGGAGAAAAGTGCTCGTTTTCTCGAGCAGCCAAGCGGTAAAAGAATCGAGACATTTGGAAGAGAGATAGTTGTGTTACATTGTTATTATAGTAATGATCTGTGTTCAGCAATAACTGTTATTACTGTCAGAAGAATCTTTTTATCAGTCGGCTCCGATTAAGGCTTTCACTGTTCCTACACGCTTACGCCGTACTTAGTCGTATTTAAAATGCTGAAGATCTCATAATGTAAGTAATAGCCGTTAGTTTCTGTTGAGTTGAGAATACTAAGCCTCTTTTGCCACTCATTAGGATTCAGACCGCTACCCAAAGATCCCTTAAAAACATAATAACACAAGACGTTCATGTTCAAAATTTTTACCCACTTAATCTTATCAAATGAATTCCACTTTGAATTAATATATATATATATTCTATATATCTATTTTTATTAATATATATATACTAATAAAAATAGAAAAAATATGATTCGATTTTTCCAGGGTGGTGGCTACGGTAGCACCGCTCCAGGACTGTATGGACCTGTGAAGATAGACCTTGGAGGAGTGTTGATAGGCTCCATACTTGGCTTCGGAGCGGTCATCATCTTACCGAAGATTATTCATGCCTTATCGTATAGTTATGGCGGTGGATATGGACGAAGTAAGTTTTGGCGAACCTGTACCAGTATTTTTCTCCTCACCCTCAAAATTATTCTTCGTACCGAAAATTCTAGCTTTTCTTTAAAACCTGCTATTTACAGAATTTTCTGGGACTAAGTACCTACTTTCTAGGCAGGATATGGACTTCTGAACTATGATGCCAAGTAATTGCTCCTGTGACCCTTAGAAATTCAGGTCACAAGTGTTTTTTTGATTCCTTAATCGCTGCTGACCGCTGCATCTACCCGATGGGGTCAGTAAGTCAGCCACATTCGAAGCAAAAACAGATCTTAAGAAATTGCTAAGCTTTTTTTAAAAAAAAATTGAACCAACATTCGTTCGATTAATCCTTCTTCCAGGCCTGGAAACTGACTTCGGCCAAGCTACGGAAGTGTTCGGCAAGATCGACGAGATGCTTAGCAGATACAACGTGGACTCTACAGCCTGTATGCAGAGACTGGCCTGTTCCTATGTCCAGTTGGCTAACGAAAACATGGTCAGCGGAAATGCTACTGACTTTGATGCGCTTCTGTCTTCTTTATCCAAGTTAGTGAAGTCTACTATGATCATTTTATCTTATCTTACTTCTAATTTTTAAGCATGAATATAATAATTTTTTTGGGTAGGTACAGATTTGTTTTGACTTGAAAGTATTAGAGTATTTATTTTTCAAGTGATCAGTGCGATCAGACCTGTCATTTTCATATGTAACAAATACCACAAAAACTGATTTTCGCAGGAGTTTGTAAGGAAATGATAGCGAGAAAAACTTATCAGTGTGTTCAGCTTTACTTTGGACTACTATCATAGACATTAACAATAGTGTATATTCTCTTGCTATGCTACAGGCCATTGATAGATAATACTTCGTTACCAGTTTTCTATCAATTAACATTATTTTTTTCCTCAGTAACACACTAGTCCGACGCATGCTGGACGGTACCGCAGTCTTCGAAGCAGTATCAGCAGGAAGGTCGACAGACTCCGACTGTCACACTCTCTACCACAAATGCAAACTGGACAAGAAAACTGTGGTCAAGATGCTCACCCAACTCGTGCCCTCGTAGATTTATTAGACAGCTTTATTACCTCAAGTTTAGTACATTTTTTTAATAGACAATTTTTTTTTGTATCTGTGGTTTTATTTATTTTGAGTTTGAGAAAGATACCGCGAGTTGTTTCATTTTGGAATTTGTGGACGTTTGTTTATTACGGCCCGTTCACAACTGTGGTCTAAGCGGTGAGTGATGCGGCGGGCGGCACGGGTTAGACATTAATTACTTTATAAGTACGCGAATTCGGTACTGCCGGCTCGTCGTAGCGTTTCTCAAACAATCCTATACATTTGCTCTTACCACCCACCGCTCACAGCGGCAAGGCCCTGAACGAGCCATTAGTGATTTCTATTTCTTCATTTTTTTTTATTAAAGTTATAAGTCTACAGAAACATCTTATTGCCTCCACCCCAATCTGCTCCATCCTTCATATACCCCCCTTGACAGCACAAGACATTTAAATCGTAATGATCATCGTTATTTTTTTTAAATCATTTTAAATTTTTACGAACAGCATCGCTCTGACGCCGTCATTCAAACATCGTTAGGCTCAACTCACACCAAAAGAGCGGCGAAGGGCAACGAAGCGGAGCGCAGTTTCAGTGTCATATGAATTTTAACTTTATTTTCATTACTATAATACTCATTCTTATTATCGCACTCATACTCGAAAGAGTCGCGCGAATGCCCGCGGATCCGCGGGCATCCTCGCGACTCGTTCGAGTTTCTCATGCGATAATAAATATTATTTTAATGAAAATAAAGTTAAAATTCATATGACACTGAAACTGCGCTCCGCTTCGTTGCCCTTCGCCGCTCTTTTGGTGTGAGTTGAGCCTTATAACACTATCTGGGGGCACGGTAGTGTCCCCGCCAAGATGCGCCAAGCCAGCGCAAGGGTCCGACCTTTTCTCGAGGCTTTTAGAATGTACCACTACATGGGCGTAAGGTGAAAAATGTATTTACTGATCATTACTCATTACTCATTAGGGTCTGAAATAACAATGGGAGTTCCTCAGGGTTCTATTTTGGGTCCGTTCCTCTTTTTAGTTTATATAAATGATCTACCCCATTTACTCAAAAATCAACCACAGATGGTGTTATTCGCGGATGATACTTCGTTAATCTTTAAAGTAGACAGACGTTCGCAAAACCTAGATATTGTTAATGATTGTATTCTTCAGGTACACAATTGGTTTACTTTGAACAATTTAGCTCTTAATGAAAACAAAACAAAATGCATTAGATTTACTTTACCAAATGTTAACAGTAGCGAATGTGACATTATACTGAACGGTGAAAAACTGGAATTTATTAATCAAACAGTTTTCCTGGGAATCACGTTAGACGCTAAATTACAATGGGGCCCCCATATAGCATCTCTTGCGGGGCGTCTAAGCTCAGCCGCTTATGCTGTTAGAAAGATAAGACAGTTAACAGACGTTGAAACTGCGCGATTGGTTTACTTCAACTACTTTCACAGCATTATGTCTTACGGCATTCTATTGTGGGGCCGGGCGGCTGACATTGAATCAATTTTTATTTTGCAAAAGAGAACCATCAGAGCTATTTACAATTTACATCGTCGCGAATCTCTTAGGGAACTATTTAAAAAGATTAACATAATGACAGTGCCTTGTCAATTTATTTATGAAAATATAATGTATGTTAGGAAAAATCTTTATCTTTTCAATAAAATAAGTGATAGACATAATTTTAACACTAGAAATAAGGATAAAATTGATCAACCTTATTTTAGATTGTCTAAAGTAAAAAAATCTTTTATGGGGTACTGTGTTAAATGTTACAACAAAATACCTAGTGAGGTCTTAAAACTAAATGAAAGAAAATTTAAAACTCATATCAAAAATACTCTAAGTAAACAAGCATATTATAAATTAGAAGATTATATTCAAGATAAAAATGCTTGGAAACATGCTGGTCCTGCTCCATAGTACAATGTAGGGCTTAAGCAGAATCAAACTGGTTGAAATTTGAATGCTCACACACTGCCAATATTGTATTTGTATAATAGCTATAATTGCAATATATTGTGAAAATGTGAACGCCGTGTACCTTTTAGCTGTGTAATTGTTTTTTGTTTTTTTTTTTGTTTTGTATTTTATCCTATAAATGGTCTAGATTTTATGGGTACATCGCATTTACATTTATTTTTAAATTTGTGATATCAAAACATTGTAAAACATTTTTGAAAAAGAGTGAGTATGGAGTTTCTTGCCCATTCTTCTCCATACAAACCTACCCTTGCGAATGGGTGTAGAATCAATCCCTTCCCATCCCATTTCCTTTAATTTTAATAATCGACGTTCAAAAGTGCCTCTGATGGTCTAATTGAAATAAATGATTTGACTTTGACTTTGACTACTTTTCTGTTGATACATTCTTGTAGTAACGAAACGGCCAAGCCTATATACTATATACTGAATAAGGTGTCGATTTATTGAAATTAGGGTGTGTAGAGCTATGAGCTTGGCACCAGAGGCGGCCTTACCCATTGCGAGGCTCCGGGCGGCAGGTCTTTGCGAGGCCCTTTGTCTTTCATAAAAAGTATGTGATGCGAAAGTAGGTCTGGTTGTTTGGTTTAGGTATTTTTCATGTTTAAGGAAAAATGCTTAAATTATTTAATCTAAATATATAAAAATGTTATGTTGGTTTGTGTATGCTTTAAAAACTCAAAAAGTACTGCACTGATTGAGCTGAAACTTTAGCATGATATGTAATCCGCATCAAGGATTGTTTTTATCAATTTTTTGCATCAGTCACATATCCGCGACCGTGAAGTGTAGTTACATATAAAGATTTACAAAATTAACAAATACAGAGATGATAAATTTTAAAATTCTAAAATCTTTAATTAAAGCACAATAATCTAACGAATAAGCTTTTTTTTTTTCCGTGGTAAAATCATCAAATGAGTCCTCCCACCTAGGGCAGGGCGGGAGGGACTGTCAGACTTGTACTGACTAAAATCAACGAATAAGCTACGTCATTTTCGATTGAAAGAATAGCGAGGGCTGAATATATGGCGATAGAAGAGCATTATGTCCCGACTCACAAGTGTTATACGATTAAAAAACCGATCTTCAAGTGTTTCGAGGCGCGATATTCAAGTACTAACGTAAACGTGACAAGTCCGCGATTCGAAGTTAACAAGTGAAAATGTACGTAGATCGTAGTTAATTTTGGGTTATGATAAGTAAAACTAAAGCCTGCCGGGGTCGCGGGACTTACCCATTACCGTGACCCCGGTACGTAAAGGGCTTGTGAAGGACACCGTGGATTTTAGTCAGTACAAGTCTGACAGTCCCTCCCGCCCTGCCCTGGGTGGGAGGACTCATTTGATGATTTTACCACGCAAAAAAAAAAAAAAAAGATAAGTAAAACTGTATAAGATTAAGAAAAATATATAATGAAGTACATCTTATGGCTACAATAACCCAAAGTTTACTTCTGTTTACACACATTTGTACTTATAAACTTCGATTCGCGGACTTGTCATTTTTTATACTTACGGCTATCGAAAAAAATCTCTCAGTGTAAGTACATTATGGATTTTTCAATTATGTTTTGAATTAATGAATTAGTTCACTAACTTAATTTTAATTTACGGTTATGTTAAAACCTTAATAAGTAATTACGGATCAAAATCAAAAGTTTTAAATAAAAAAAAAAAATAGTTAACAGTTTGTATGTTTTTTAAATTTTGCTTGGGTTGTTGCGCGAGGCCCCTGTAAGTGCGAGGCCCCGGGCGATTGCCCTGTTCGCCACCCCCTAAGGCCGCCACTGCTTGGCACTATATAAATTCTGACAACTTTTCGACAGTACTAGCCTTGTGGTCTCGTCTTGCCAGAATTTTACATGAAAATGTTTTTGGTGGAACTATTTCTGAAATTAAAAGGAAAGGGGGTACAAATAAAAAGCCCAACAATACAAATTTAACAATTTTATTAAAGTCAACACCAAAACCTATCTACATCATCTGATATGCTGGGCAATGCAATCCTTGAACTATCCATACCGCACCATTGACATAACTATTGTATTCCCTGACATTATTCGTGTACTTCTAATTATATAACATAATTCATTTATTACCTAAGAGTTTCTTTATATAAAACTTGCTTTTTGAGCATTCTTATATCTTGATCATTGTTTTGATGGTCGCTGACTTTGTAGGCCTTGTTCACAGTGCAATGATACAGTACCTGTGTTTACACGCGTGTTTGACAGAGACAGTGAGTGTGTGATAGAGATAATGCTCTACAAAGCCGAAACTAACCGATTATCTCTTTCTATAGATCGTGTCGTGGTGCGTGGTCATCTATGTGCATTATTTACTGCAAGTTCCCATATTTTACTGATCATTGTCTTTTGAACAAGACCCAAGGCGCTTCCAGAATTTGTTGTACTTTTGTCGATCGGTTTAAAAATGTCTATTACGCCTTTCCAGCAGGCCTTTGTTGTACCCGTTTTTTTTTTTGATCGTCGTGTAGATGATCGACAAGAGTAACAAATCTGTGTCCTTTAAGTCTTAACGCTTTGCGCATTAGGCGGCGAAGGCGCGCATTTAAAATTCTTTCCGATCGATTGAAAGAAAACGTGTAGGTGCTGCGACAAATGATAGCGTGTTGCTAGCGACGTTTATTGTTGGTCACGCGGCCAGTGCGTGACCGCTGGCCGCTTAATGAGCGCGTTCACATTGTATCATGGAATAATTATTTGGCCGCAGCGACTTGGCCGCCTAATGCGCAGCTGGCTTACGGCTCCTACACACTATGCCGGCGGCATTGAACAGTTTTGACACTGCATGGTGCGACAAAATCCACTGGCATAGTGTTAGGCGCCATTAAAGTACACTCATACCTGTAACAGGTAAAACAGATGACTTGCGTTGCGCAGTTCACGCTTAGATAAATAACAAACATAATATCGCCGTCTCATAATTTGACAAAGGCTTGCACAACATTAGTTAAACCCGTTCATAAGATTGCGACGTTTAAACACCACCAAAACTCATGTGCACACGAGTATTCGATACACATTGCGTGGCTGTGCTTTCAAAAGCTTTTCTCCTATGTTTTTAACTAAGCCGTTGTCTGTACAATTTTTAACGCACAGTTTCCTCTAAATCTTTTCTCTAAGCCGACTTTTTCGAGACGAGAAGTCAATTTTAGTTATTTTTATACTACTACTAAGGTCGTAGGGACTTTTACACTAGGCCGTGGAAATCGTCTTCTACGATTTCCAGACCTCTTATTAGCACCTTCTTATTCTATCCTAAACCCGTCTGTGCGTTAAAAATTGCTCAGCGACGACCATTCAACTATTGTGTACGTACTATTACAATAAACCTATGTTTCACCAACGTTGGTCGTTATAATTCGTAAGTAGTAATTTTATTGCATTAGGTACAACATTATGCTATTTACTTTAGTTTTTATAAAGATGACAGCATCGAACTTATGGAGTGACAACTCTTGCTTATGCAAGCAGGTCCGTTATACTTTAAATCTATATATATAAAAGGAGAACTGACTGACTGACATATCAACGTACAGCCGAAACTACTAGGGCTAGGAATGTGAAATTTTGCACACGGCTTCCTATTATAATGTAGGGGAGCACTAAGAAGGGGTTTTTGGAAATTTAACCTTTAAGGGGGTGAAAAGGGGGAATTAGGAAATTACGTAACCCACGCGGACGAAGTCGCGGGCAAAGTGCTAGTAATATTATAAATGCAACATATTACATTTTTGGATGGATGGATGTTTGTTTGTTCTCAATCAAGTTAAAACAACTGAATGGAACTGGATGTAAATTGGTACAGATATTATCTAGGTTACAATCTGGAATGATACATATTTTCATCCCAATTTTATGATATCCTGGGATAATTTTTCACATACAAGCATTCGTCTGCCTCTGGCAACAGCCAGTTTTAGTTAAAAAAAAAACAATCCAATTTTTTTAGTAACTGAAAACTCATTATTTGTTTCTGAGTACAGACATGCTAAATTATTTGGATCTCAATCCCCAGTTTAATTTAGATCTTTGTTTGTAACCAATAAACTATCGATCGAGCTTGCCAACATGAGTTTTTGAGACGGCCAATCTCAAAGACCCTCCTTAAAGACCGCGGATAAATATTAGAGGTATAAAATATTTATATCGGCCGTAAATTATGAAATACAACAGAAAGCGGATAACCTTCGCATATTAATGCATGCGCAAGAGTCGTCACAACATTGTATCTTTAAATGCGTTTAATCATTTCGATCTTATTTTTTTTTTTTGTTAAATTGGAATAATAAAATAAAATGCACGATCAAGTTAGTCAGTTATACAGGTAAAATAACGTGGTAACTAAGTGTAAACGCTTATTCAGACATTCATAGACAAAAATAAGCCTTTGTCAAACAGACAGGCGTGACGAATGCGAAGCGAGGCGTTTTTATTTGTAATGTATGGAATTGTTTGGATCCAGTCACATAGAAAAGCGAAAGCGATTCGATAGCGTGACCAAAATATCGGACTGACGTCTCGTATCGATTCGTTATCGCTTCGGACTCGCCTGTTTGTTTGACAAAGGCCATAGAATGGGTTTTTTTTTACCTTTACTGGCCGAGGCCGAAACTCGGTCTACGAATGTCTTTTTTTCAGTATTGTAAAGTCAGTTCTCGTAACTAAATGCAAGCTTATATGTCGGTACGTTGTTCGGTGCCACCTCTACAGTTAAAAGTATCAAATATATACATTTTTCATTATTTAATATTAAATCTTTGACATCATTCAGTGATGTGTGAATGGCGGGGAAAATATATATTTTCGTTTGTTTCAAATTAAAATTAACAACAAAATTCATTGGCGCTGTTGCTAATTAAGTGGCATTGAACCTTTTTTTGAGAATAATAGAACATGCAGTTTCAATTAATATTAAGTTTAAAACTAGTTGTTTTATTAATTATTTTGTATGCTTGTGACCTAGAGTATACACAGGTTATAACTTCGATGACAAGAGACTTAATTAAAGAGTTAATTGAAAGTTGTCACTAAATGCTAGTGATAGCGGAAAGGCCCCTAAACGCGGATATTTAACGGTATTGCACATCCAACTTAGTAACTTTGTACTAGAACTTGTAGAACTCAACCTGGCTTTTTAAAAAGAGAATCTATTCGTTCGAAATCTTAAAGCCAGCAACATAACAATGGCATGGCAAGTTTTTACGTTAACCGACAAAGAAGGTTGAACACTCCAGCCGCTGATGTGCACTACCTTTAAAAACTCGCGTACACTTACAGAAATATTCACAACAGCGCGTGAAAAAAAATGTTTACAACTAAGACTTATGAATAGAATGTACAAGTAGTTCGCAACACTTGAAAGCACAGATAGTTTCCACTAGATTCCGCGTACAAAGCAATCTATGCACGCCACAAGTCATTGCATTTTCTTTTTGTGCTGTCCACATGTCCATTTCTATTAAATAAGTATTTATTCTCAAATCAAGTGAAAATCTAAAGTATATTTCTTAACGTCAACATGGTTTTAGAGTCTTGTCGATCATGAACGAACACCAACTTAAGTAAAGAGAAATACACTGACGTATGGTGCGTAAAGCTTGCCTTGTATGCGGAATTTCGAGGAGGTTATCTATGCTAAGATATTGCTTAGCTATAGCTACGCGTACGATCGAGGAAACAAGCCTATGCAGCATTAAAATTGAGGAAAAAAATTTAAAAAAAGCCTTTCAGCATACTCTCATTTCCTCAAAGATACATTCATATTGTCTTGGAGAATACCTCGATATTAGTACCCGACGCTCCCCCCTTTAAAAGCCCTACATATTACTGTAAGCAACCGTTGATCTGCTTAAAAAAAAATTAAAATCATTTATTCTAAAATTGCTTTTTTAACCTTTTGACCGCCAGTGTCATGTATAGATGACAAGCCAAAAAGTGCTCAGCACGCCACAGTCGCGCGTCGCGGCTACACGGAAGACTTTTAAACGTCAATATATGTAGCTTATTAAAATATCTCTAAATTCACTACTGTTTTTTATGTACTTATGTATTTATTATGTTTAGCTTGGCGCTGAGAGCACGTTCTTGTTTTTTTGACGTGGCGGTCAAAGGGTTAATAAGTGTTTTCAGATTATTGAGCAATGACGAGTTGGCTACCTGGTACGATTTGAGCCAAGTCCCTGTTCACGACCAGACTTTACTAGTTTGCGGATCAAAATTCGCCACTTTCACACGTTAAACATCAATCATCAACGCCGAATTAGCTTTAACCGATCATGTACCACCAAATTAAGCATGTTGACAGCTTCAACAAATTGCAAATTTAATTAGTCCGTCAGCTAGAGTTTAGAAAAAATTATAGACACGTATTTTTTTGGTAAATCAATGCATATATATGTACAAAGATATAACGCATCAAAATTCGAGAGTGGGGACTTGTGACGTCAGAAGCAGGTAAAAACTATACTTGCTGGTGACGTATCGGCAATTTGAACTGTCGTATCTACGTTGATTTTGGTTTACGTAACAAAAGAAAAAAATACGTGTCAGAAAGGCCCATGCAACTTTTAGTATGAACCTTGGCATCAATTTTTTTTTCTTTTCGCCAGTGATTAAATTTTATCCACAATTAGACTACTACCTAAGAAGTCCATAGAAAAAGATATTAAGTTTCTAAACCGTAACCGAACAGAGATATGGCGGTTTTAATTTTGTTCTAATCAGGAGTGATTTACTCTCGATTAGAACAAAATAAACTGCGTTATATCTCTGTTTGGTTACGGTTTAGATTTTTTAAATATTTTTTACGAAGTACTTAGGTTGCGGTCTACTAATGACCAACATTTCACTACGGGCGAAAGAAAAAAAAATTTGATGCCAATAAGTTGCATAGGCCTTTATTGGTTATCTAACTGATCGACTAATTCGAATTTCAAATACCCTATGCAGGACATTTAGGTCCGTATTACAGAACGTCACTGAACACTTAAGCATTACTTAAAAGTAGATTCAAGCCATTTGATTGATTTAAACCAGTTTTAAGTAACGCTTGAGTATTGAGGTGCATTCTGTAATACGGGACTTAGTCCGACGCGTTCGAAATCCGAAAGAAGGTGAATGACGTCATTTTTGTTTGTTTTATTGCATCGACATACAGCTTTTTCTTGTTTCCACAAGACTACAATGCAACTAATTGCTGACTTTTCGAAACATACCGAAATTATTCATTACTTTTTATCTATAAGTAGATCAATATTCAAGCATAATTGTTTAGGACCTTTCGTAAGGTAAGAGTTAATTTAAATATCTTCTTTTTCTACATGTTCATTTTAATTAATTGACTTTTACTGTTTACAAAACAGGTAATATGAAACCCGAGGCTTTGCCATTTTTATTTTATTTTATTTAATGTTATATTAATTTGTTTGCGTACTAGGCGATCATAAATATCGAGCACTACGCCCCAAAAGAAAAATATCATGTAGTACAAATAATTGAAATAGCTGTAAACCCAAAAAAAAAAAATGTATTACCTTATTGTAAATTATTTTTATTACGAGACCAGATAAAAATTAATTCAATTCGAAATGATTTTTTATAGTCTTACTTTTTAAAAAATATTTAAAAATATAATTTATATTTGTACCTTTAGAAAATGAATTTAAAAAAAAATACCATGGTACATACAGCTTCAATTCGCACAGAACAAATGTTTATATGACCAGGGGCCGTATTATGACGTCTTAAAACCAGGCTTGTTCCAGTGAGTGACTGAGACAGAGCTATACAAGTCGTCTAGCGACACCTCCTTCACTCACTGGAACAAGCCGCAGAGTAGTTGTTCCGGTTATGGGTCATTGTATAACTGAGTTTAAGTTGTACACAGGAGAAATTCCCAAAATGATGCAAAATATTATTTAAAAAAAATGCTTTGTATTTTCACATTTGCATTACGGTTCATGATTCTGGGTATGACCAAAGTAGTTGTTTCGGGTCTGGGCGTTTGTGTATGTGAGTTAAAACGTTTATAAGCGCACCCAAGACACATGAGAAATTCCTAGAGCGAAGAAAAAAAAACGGTTTATGGAAAATGTTGCACAGCATATTGTATTGTATGTTATGTTGCAAATAAATGTTGTATTCGGTTCAGATACGATTGCTAGAATGACATTTAACTGTTCGGGTCTTCCGTCTGACTTTGTAGGAGTGTTGGAGGGGCGAGCGTGAGGTACGTTTGCGTGCAGACGTGCGTCTGACCGGCATGGCGGCACTCGATCATTGGCACAACATGTTGAAGAATGAGTTCGCGTACGCCATCGGCTTCACGTCCGGATGTGGCTGGAATTAAAACAGAATACTCTTTATTATGTACCAAAAGTTTTAGATCAGGTTTTGCTAGTTGAGAAAATTAAAAAAAAACAAGTGTTGTAAATAACAGTAAATAATAATCCTACTAATAATCCTATCTTGATTTAGCTCACGAGATCGTCGACATGTGGGATGTGCACTCAGCAGTCATTGTACCGATAGTCGTTTCGGTCAATAGCCTAATTGCGAAGAGCCTCGACCAACACCTTAACAGGCTCTCATTGTGCAGCTGGCTCAAGTGCTTGATGCAGAAAGCATTTCTCTTGGACACGGCGCGCATTGTGAGGAGGTTCCTCTCTCTAGAGCCCTAACCACCGGCACCTTGGACCCTGTTCCCGATGCTGGTGGACCACTATTTTTTATATTTTTAAATGTTTTTTTATAATTTCTTTTTGTAAAAAAAATATTTAAAATTGTAACAGATAGGAAAAAAAATGAATAAAAGACGATAATCCTACTAATATTATAAACCTGAAAGTTTGTTTGGATTAATGTTTGTTGCTCTTTCACGCAAAGACCTCTGAATGGGTTTGGATGAAATATGGTACACAGATAGTTTATAACCTGGATTAACACATTTTTTTTTTAACGTGGTAATATCATCAAATGAGTCCTCCCACCCAGGGCAGAGCGGGAGGGACTGTCAGACTCGTACTGACTAAAATCCACGGCGTCCTTCAACAGCCCTTTAAGTTCAACATGAAGCCCGGTTAGGGCACGGTAACATATTTATTATATTGACAATACGATCAACCAGTCAGATGGTATTACAAGTTCTATTAACTAATGTAATTATTATATTATACTACTTACACGTAATTATTTAAATTAATATCAATATGTTTTTCAATTATTTGTTTACGTCTATTAATTATTGTATTTTATTCATTTGTATTTGTTATAGTATGTTATACATAGTATTTATATTATAAATATTGTATTTAATTATTTTATATTATAGTTATTCTATTAAATATTGTCCTAATATTCAAGTGGGAGAATTTTCTAGTTGTGGCGGGTGAAACCGCAGGCAACAACTAGTTATGAATAAAGTGAACTTACCACAGCTTCATACGTAGTGAAGTTCGGTTTCAAGTCTTTACCGTTCATTGTGATGAAAGCACCGAGGTTACCCATAGTATCACTGGAAAAGAAAAACATTTATTTGTAATTTAATTGTTAAATTCAGTCATAATGTAAAAATACTTATTTTAAAATATAAATAAGTAACGTTGATTTTCGTTTTTGTCTTTTACGTATAGCACTTCGCCTGCGAAACCAACGAGAGGATTTAAAAACCAAATATAGCAAAAGATACTCGCTGATAGTGTGTATACGTAAATATACTTTTTTTTATCGTGGTAAAATCATCAATGAGTTACCCAGGGCAGAGCGGGAGGGACTGTCAGACTCGTATTGACTAAAATCCACGGTGTACTTCAATAGCCCTTTACGTAGCGGGGTCACGGTAATTCGTACAGTCCCGCGACCCCGGATATAAATATACTAAATATATTTAGAAAATCAGTCCAGTAGTTTACGAATTAATTCATTATAAACACAAATACAAATATTTCCTTTTTTATAATGTTAGTGTTATATTATACGACTTGTATAATTTTTTAAATTTTTGTTTATCGTGGTAAAATCATCAAATGAGTGCTCCCACCCAGGGCAGAGCGGGAGGGATTGTCAAACTCGTACTGACTAAAATCCACGGTGTCCTTCAATAGCCCTTTACGTTCCGGGGTCACGGTAATTCGTACAGTCCCGCGACCACGACTTGTATAATAAGAAAACTATTTCTTTTTTCAAGCCGTAAAAACCATACGGAAGCCGGAGCACAAAGAGAATTAAAACCACTTGAGAGCTCATAGAGCGATTTCGCCTAGGCACACGATTCACCAGTGCGGGCCGGGGACCGGGGGATTGCGTCTTCCCCCGTTCCTCGGCCCGCGGTAGTTGTGATTGGTTGATGCAACAATGTCAGTAAGAATAGTGATAACAAGTAAATCCAGCAACAATAATATCGATATCGATAAAATCGATGGCAATTAAGTCTTCTTTTGCTTTTTTCAATGTTGATTTGTATGTAGAGAAGTAAATGAAGATTAATCGAAAATAATAATAAACTAAACAAACGGCGTCGGTCCTTTAAAGCTTCAAAGCAATCAGGGGCCGTTCAAGTATTACGTAAGCACTATGGGGGGGTGGGGGGGTCTTTGCTTTGCTTATTTTGGATGACATGGGGGGTAGGGGAGTCTAGATGATGATTACGTCATCGGTAGTTATTTACTTTTTTACACGAATGGCAACCCTCACATTGTCTTTGGTTGAAAACGAAACGCATTTACGGGGATTCTCGCAAATAATGCATAATGTAAATAATACATAAATTGAAAAATGTTTACGTAAGCATGGGGGGAGGGGGTAAGTGCTTTGCTTACTTTTGCTGACAAGGGGGACGGGGGCGTAAATAATTGTAATAAATCTGCTTACGTAATACTTGAACGGCCCCTCAGCTGTGAAATGCCTTGAACAAATGACGCTATAATATTTTGGAAACCAATTTTCCCTGTTAGTGGCATTAATCCACTTTTCTTTAACTTCCGGAATATTTGGAAATCTAAAATGTAAACGTAAAAAATAACATTATTTTTTATTTACCATTAGAAATTATCGATTAAATAATTTATCAACAATGTTTTAAGTTGTCACATCACTTCAGCACACAGCACAAAGTACTTATGGATAGAAAGAGATAGACTTATCTAATATTCTAGTGAAAGTAAAGGACTTTTCAAAAGACATCAACGCGGTATCCCAAAAGACATCAACGCGTAATCCTTTTTTCGTAACCAACCAGTTTAGCTTGAGCCCTCTTATTACCAATAATGTAAATAAATATAAACATATTTTACTTACCGATGAAAACTTATACCATCTTTTTTATAACTAGATGTTTTAGATGATTTCCCGCACCATTTAATTGCACAGGTACTCATTTTTGCTTCGGTTTTATTCGATAAATGTTTTTTTAGGTTCCAAAATTAAGGAATGTGCACAGATCCAACAACTGGTCAGTACTAAAACATTCATTCGTATCGGGATCTCATATAAGTGCTATTCCATTGATGTGTCGTGAGCCTGAGTCGCCCGTATGAGCGGTCAAGTGGTTATATTGTCATTGCCGGAGCATAACGTTTGTTATAAAATATTATAATCTGCATCAGATAGCTTATCCAATGTCATTTTAAATGTCTTTAAAAGAAGAGTAGGTATTTTCATCACTTTATAATCGAAGATTGTTGCAAGAGATAACCATTTTCGAAAATACTTTTAAAAAATACTACAATTATCAGCGATTACGAATAATCTTCAAAACAAACGCCGATACGATCAATTGAAATCATAAATCGTTTGATAAAATTCATAGATATAGAGAAGGGCACTTGTTGAGGTAAGTAAATGATGTCGGGGAGTTTTTTTTACGTGGTATAATCATCAAATGAGTCCTCCTACCCAGGGCAAAGCGGGAGGGACTGTCAGACTCGTACTGACTAAAATCCACGGTGCACTTCAATAGCCCTTTACGTTCCGGGGTCAGGGAGTAGAAGAAAATTGGGATGTGGGCAGGAAGGGACTGTCTAGCCTCGCGAGACTGTGTAAGCATGTCACAGTGACCCTGGAGCATAAAGTGCAGTTGTAGGATCAGGGTGGATTTTTAGTTGGTAAGAGTGACAGTTGGCCGCCACACAGTGGGTGCGTGGAGATGGACAGCGCCGCCGAGGCCGGCCCAAAGAGGTGGCGAGATGAGTTGGACTCGTACCATGAGGGCTGGTTCGAAGTGGCGCTGGAAAAACTTGGGGGAGGCCTTTGCCCAGCAGTGGGACAGTGTAGGCTGAAGGAAAAAAAAGAGTGACAGTCCCCTCCGCTCCACCCACGGGGAGGACTCATTTGATGATTTAAAAAATGACAGAAAATGTATGATGAGCGCATCCGCGATATCAACTAAAAATGTCTAATACTGAGCTGAAGGGTTTATTTCGTTGAACGTGCTTATATCAGTAACTACTGTTTCGAAAAAAAAAAAACCAGTTACTCAGTGTATCGAAGGCTATGTACCTCTCCTATCACGCTACGCACAATAGGAGCATAGTGAAACTGCGGGAAGCAGCTAGTGAATACATACCAGTAATTAGGCGCCGAGAACACAGTAATGCATTTCCCATCGTGCGCGACCTCATAGCCATCGTTCTTGACCTCGTGGCTGCGGATGACGTAATCCAGGCCGTTCCGTTGGAGGAAGTTGTTCGTGACGTCAGGCCCGAACTGGCAGCCTACGCCTCGCTTGGAGGGCGCGCGGCCTATCATCGGCTGGGGATCCGACCAGAGGAGCTCGCACATTATACCTGAAGAAATAAAAGATACAAGGTATTTTTTGTGGTGTTTCAATCTTTTGTTCTTTATCAGTAATAGAACTTTCCATAAATTACTTTTTTTTTGATCTGCCGCGATCCCGGCAGGCAGCAACGCGTCTCAGGTGCATTCGGGGTAATAAGTATCATGTGTCACCAGCGAGTAACCATAAAAATCTTCGATATTCGGTAAGAAAAAATAAAAATACTTGTTTAATAGTATTCATAACATATTCCATACCACTTAAAGAAATATAATGTAAAGTTTGGTACTGTAATACCAGCTTTAACCACTGTTTCATCAGTGTTGTGATCGAAATAAACCGTTTAACCGCCCGAGTCGTGTATCGGCGACAAATATTTCCGTGCCCCTACCGCCCGTGTCGTATTAATGCGACAGAGAATATTCATGATTTTTGTTGTTTGGTCGATTTTATTGCATCTATTCTACTTCTCTCTATTTATGTAGATGGACAGATAGAATACTTTTTATTGTACACCATGATATTTTACAAATCGGAGCTTAGGAGGAGCAGAAAGAGAGGAGTTTTTATTTCACCGGTGCATAGCCGGGCGCTAGGGGCACGGTAATTGATATTTAGCCAAGCGCTTAAAAGGTTACGATGAATACAGGATTTTTTACGAGTGCATTTCAGTCAGTTAACAGTTCTAATATTTTGATATTTTAGAAGGATTATCGACCTAATCCTATAAAATAGTACAACCACATTTCGCAAGGGTAATATGACAAGCGAAGCCGACTAAATTCTCAAAGACTCATTTAAAATGTTTTGAACAATAATATAATTGGTTCTTGTACATATTATATTGATGATTTTTCTACTTTCTACTTAACTTTCTTTCTTTTGTAGTACTTTATCTAATTTATTTCATCACAACTGCAATCAAAACGGTGAAGGCAAACATCGAGAGGCAACCGGGACATCGTAGAACCATAAATTTGAAGACATTATGCCATCTAACAATGGGCTTACCTTGTGGATTACAGCCTGCACTGTCTAACAGAGAGGCCTGTGTCCCAGCCGTGGGAACATTATAAGTATTGATAGCGCTTGAACAGGTTGACTACTATTTATAAATCAATATTCCCTGACTTTTCCCGGTTTTCCAGGCGCTTTTTCAAGTTTTTCCCTCAAAACATTTAATGTTTTACCATAATTTTACTTTAAATCAGAGTCTGTTTAATCAGTTTAATCAAATTGAAAATATTTTTTTTCCAATCCTTTTATAAATAATGTACAACGCATGCAACATATTCTCGAACCCTGGCCAAAAAATTAGTAGATATGTATATTATATTTGGAGGTGGTAAAATAAATAATTTGTTTATTTTTGGACTTATGTACATACAGGGACAATTTTTATTCCCTGACCTTTAAATTTCCCTGACTTTTCCATGGCTAGCAAAATTCCTTGACTTTTCCCGGTTTTCCAGAAAGTGGCCACCTTGTTGAATACACCAGTAAGAACTCTTTTAGTATCACTCACCATCCTCAGGCGGTTGTTTATTTCTATCCACCTTCCTTATATCATCAAGTGTGACGTCATCCTTCGAGAACAGTCCACCATGCATCACCAAGACCCGGCCATTGATGCAGTGGGCCAGTGGCAGCCAGTTGTACACCTCGGTGAACAGGTCAGCCATTTGGGAGGTGTATTTGGTGTTCACCTCGCCTCTGAAGCCGTACATGCGGTTCATATCCAAGGTCTCGTGGTTTCCTGGAAGAGTTGTTTAGATTATTAGCTGATGCCAGCGGCTTTACCCGCATTGGTAACGAATATTGGGATTATCGGTATCTAATATGTTATTTCAGACTATGTTTTTTGTCGGAGCCGATGGAAATCTGTTCACACGTTCTGCCGTGATTTAGTACAGTTTATGAGAATGGATGGATGATTTATTTTACGGATTAAGATGAAACTTTGCAAACACATAAATATAATATGCAAATTTTATCTTGGATGCGTGCTCCCGTTATTACGATTCTCTGGAATTATACCTAAATGCCATACAAAACAAGTAACAGGTTATGCCTGTGCCTGGGCTTCAATTTCCTTGTTGTTTGTCCTTCAATAGCCCTTTACGTACCGGGGTCACGGTAAATCATAAGTCCCGCGACCTCGACAGGCTTTGGCCCTCTAGAGGGGGGGCCCGTCAAAAATAAAATTACTTAGCAAAAATTAGTATACGTGATAAGTATCAATATCTCTTAGAAGCATAGAAAAATAATATTAAAATCGAACTCAGAACAAAACTCACCTCTAGACATATAAAAATGATCAGGGAACAACAGTTTGAAGCTGAAAAGTGTGAAAATACATTCCACACTGAAAGATCCTCGGTCTACAAAGTCACCATTGAAGAGGTAAGGGTTTGTCTCCGAGGGCAGGCCGTTCAGCTTGAATATGTTCATCAGATCGTAATACTGGCCGTGGATGTCCCCGCAGACTGTGAACTTGGCATCATCAGGCACTTTGATATCGATGAGGGAAGGTTGCTTCTGCAGATACGCCTTCACATCGATGAGTATCTGTAGTGAAGAATAGGTATGATCATCATCATCGTCATAAGAACCATACGACGTCCACTGCAGAACATGGGCCTCCCCTATAGATTTCAAGGACCGGTTTGCAGCAGTTTACATCCAGCGCGATCCTATAGTCTTCATCAGATTGTCTGTCTAGCTTGTAGGTGCGCTTTTTTTTAACGAATGTTGATGCATTTCCTCTTTATTCATCAATATTCGTCTCCCAATGGGTGCCAGAAGATAGGCATCGTTGCCGAGAGGCCTAGAAAATGCTGGTATGATGAATTATTATGAGATCACTATACGGAAAAAACTGTTAGTGCCATTTTGTTGAAACAGAAAGGACCGTTAAAATCTGACCAAATATCGAACCGTTTGTATTTGTTTCATTGGATGCCCTTTGCTTTCCAGGGTCACAGAGCCATTTTATGACAGTCCCGCAACCCCAGACAGTACCCAACACTGTAGAAACATCTAGTTTAGTTCAGTTATGCTATTCTTTAAAAAAGTCTACGACAGGCTCGACGACGAATTCACAAGTTTCCACGCAAATTTCAGCGCTGCCGTGGCGCTGAGTCTTTGGAGGTTAGCATTACTGTTTACCTTATAGGCATATTTCTTGTGTAATTTCTTCTGTTGTTTGTAGAACTCCATTAATTCAGTGACGAACTTGAGGGTTACCTTCCCATCTTCGAGTGCTGGGCCGGTATACTCATCTTCGATGGCTGTAATGAAACAAAAATATTTAATTTAAGCTATGTATTATTATGTCAAAATGGAATAAATAGAAGTGTAATTGGAGTAAGAAGAAAAGATAAAATAATTTTAAACAAATAGGTAGGTTAGGACATTAGATGAGAGAGAAAACTGAAAAATGGAGTAGATTAATATGAAAGTGGTACCCCAGAGATGGCAAAAGGAGTAAAGGACGACAAGTGAAACGGTGGGAGGATGACCTCAAAAAAGTTGCCCGTCCAGAATGGACCAGAACTGCAAGAGACAGAGATGAATGGAAGTCTTTGGAGGAGGCCTTTGTCGACGGACAAGCTGTTGTTAAGGAAACCGATAGTCGGATATAAATGTACGATATTGTAAAGTATGTTAACAGCACTAAAAGCTTATTTTATTTATTTATTTTTATGTATTATTATAATTTAATTATTGAGTAGGCCTGTGTTCGGCAGTGGACGTCCTACGGCTGATATGATGATCTTGATTATTATAATTAGCTTTTGCTCGCGACTTTGTCCGCATGAAATTTCGGCACGCGTCGCACCCCATCTCTCGCTCGCTCTATTACTTTTTCCGATTTGCAGGACAAAAAATGTGATAGTTCGGATTATAATTTGCAGGATGTAGATATATATTATAGCCCTTAGTTTATAGCCTATAGCCGCCAAGAATAATGTAAATGCCTGTTTTTCATTCGTCGGAAACTTTTTTTTATGTATTTCCCCGATTTATTAATGACGCCTGGTACACTTTACAGAGTTGCCGACAAATAAACAATAATTATCATATAAAAATAACTCTAACAAGTTAATAAAGATAATATACACCATTAAATTCTCATACGTTTGGCCTCTATTGCGCAACTCCGCGGAGCTGTCAGAGTGCCCAGACGCGCGTTTTTTGCGAAATCTCCAGGAGATTCCCACCAGACGCGCGTTTTTCACAGAAATCTCCTGGAGATCTATTAGCGGACGGGAGGTTTGCGCACAGTATTTTAGTGCTAAACGTTATTTTCAAATGATAGTTGACAGATGGAGATCATTGTCACTCCCACTCTTGAACCATTATGTACAGACGCCAGCAAGGCAATCTACCCCATTAAGTCAATTTTTACCAATGGAACATTAAACTTCCATGAAATTTTAAATACCGGCCATATTTTGTTCTTACCACTAGAGTGAAACCACTTTTTGAATAACATATTAAGTCTCATTTCAGATCACTTGAATAAACAATATAGGCACAAATAAGCGGCGAAATGTGAACACCAAAAAGAAGTTTAAAACAAATGAATACACATTACAATTCAATAAACATATTTAGATCGCACGAAACAGAGATCACACATAAAAGTAAGTTAGCATGTTCCAAATTTGAAGTTTTAACACTACACACTGACACAATTTCTCTAAAATTTCACTTTATTTTGGGCCCGTTAACTTTATCAACTTTTAATTTGGTTTTAGTAGCTCTGAATCCAATAAAGAGTACGATCATTGAGTTTATTAGTGACGTCACAATATGCTATTGCTATAAAAAATGTATGGGAGAACAGCGTTTTAGTGCTCATAAAAAGTACTGAATGTTTGTAACCCGGTTTTCAGCATGAGTAGATTATTCTTCGATTTTTTATTTTTATCATTCGCAGAATGTTATAAGTATTATGAGGGACGCGCACTGCAGTTATTATTATAAAATAAATTGACAATTAAAAACAACAGCTATGCATGGCAAGATAAACAAATTAAATTAATGTATTTTCAATCTTTGCAACGTGATTACCCAAGGGAATTAGTTTTGCTATCACAACAATTTGATATAATCATACAATAACAAGATATGACATTTATATCACTTATCAGACACAGTCGTGATGTATGTCTACGTCTAGTAGTGGACTAATTTATTTGTTTTTTAGTATTCATTGTTGAAGTGGCAACAGAAACACATCATCTGACAAAATTTCAACTATCTATCAGCGCTCATGTACACGACACTGCCGTCGCGCCGTCGCCGCGCCGCCACCGCAATGACATTAGCTAGTGTTTGACGCCCCTACGATTTTTAAAAGCTCCACTCGATTTCTCTGGTCTTCCATCATCAAACCCTAATTTCCACATCATGCGGCGATGTCGTGTACATGAGCGCTCACGGTTCATGAGGTGCAGAATGGTGACAGACGGACAGACAGCAGTCTTAGTAATAGGGTCCCGTTTTACCCTTTGGGTAGAGACTCTTACTACAGACGAAGGGGAAGAGGCCTAATGTAACTACGAAGCTACATTAGGCCGCGACGCGATCTGCGACACATGACCGATTAAAACAAATAAATGAATGCTCATGTATATGGCTACACCGTACATCAGCGATAACACGTGTAATCTGTTTCGCTCTTCCAGTCGCATCGCAAATCGCTGTCTAATGTAGCCTCAGCCTTAAGGTGATTCCTCCGTGTTAGCCCGCGAAATTCAAATTTTCATGTGTTTTTTGCAATTTGCTTATCAGTGATGCATTGTAACTGTCACAAAGATTTGGTCAAAGTTGGTAAAATTTCCAAATTTAACTCATTTTGACCAAATCTTTGTGACAGCGAATGAAGCGAATGTTTTGATCATTCTTATATTTTAAGTTATACTTGTTATTGTCGCGAATCATATTTTGATCAAGTTACAACTTGTCTGATATACAAAATGCAAAAAACACATGAAAATTTGAATTTCGCGCGCTGCTATGGAGGAATCGTCTTAACTTTTGAGTTTATTCATTAGAAATTATATTATTAGTGAAAGGCCCGCGCACACCGCTGGAGGCGCAGCGGAGAGGAATTGAAGACCACAATTTGATATAGACCTTAACTACCATGACATAGGGTCAATACAAGAATAAATTCGGACATGATGCTTGGAGCGCCCTCAACCTATCACAAGAACATGCGCGCGACCGTATGTCGATGTAGTTAAGGTTTATATTAAATTGTTGTCTTCAATTGCTCTCTGCTGCGCCTCTAGCGGTGGGTGCTGGGCCTAAATGTACGAGTTTACGTTATATTTTCGTATGCATGTGGATCTAGCTTGAAAGACTGTTTCGGATCTGATAGGTGGCGCTCTTCTTGCACCTGTCCGTACCTACGGCGAGACGCAAGTACAAAAGGCAATTTGACCGCGTTAATAAATTGCAAATACAATTCTTCCATCAGCTGGAGCTTTGAAAAATAATGGACACGTATTTTTTCGTTCGTCAAATCCTAATCCTAACTAATATTATAAATGCGAAAGTAACTCTGTCTGTCTGTCTTTCTGTCTGTCTGTCTGTCTGTCTGTCTGTCTTTTCTTCACGCCTAAACTACTGAACCGATTTGTGTGAAATTTGGTACAGACATAGTTTGGAACTTGAGAAAGGACATAGGATAGTTTTTATTACAAAAAAATAAAAATAAAAAATAAAATTTATGAAATGCTCTAACGGAGTATAGATAATTCCTTAAACTCTCAATAGATGGCGGTGATCGTTCAATGGTGTCGATCGTTACACGAGTTGTCACTATGGATTGATAGATGGCGTTGGAACCAAAATTGTACTTATTGTCGGTTGTATGATAGTTTATGTGGACTGGTCCTGTTTCGTAAATTTTAAATTGTTCAGTTGTATAATTGGTGTTCCTGTGATGCTTATGAGAAACTATATAACTAGATCCACCAAAACTATATAACGGCATACGGTTACAAATAACCTATTTAGGACGGAATGTCATTAAAGCCGTTATTATGACTGGGATGGCAAAAGGCGAAACTTTTATTATTCCCCGTATTCCCATCATTCCAACTGATTTGCCATTCCAATTCAAAAGAGTTCAGTTTCCGCTGTAAACTGCGTTTGCAATGACCATAAATAAAGCCCAAGGGCAAACGCTAAAAGTTGCGGGGGTACATCTTGAAAAAAACTGTTTCTCCCATGGACAACTCTACGTTGCGTGCTCAAGAGTGTCGAAACCACAAAACCTTTATATTTTTGCAAAGGATGGCCAAACTAAAAACGTGGTAAACAGAAATGTCTTGGTGTAAGAAACTTTCATAATCTCTAAAACCTAAAATAATAGAAAATTTGTCAAGGGAGAAACAGTCTTTTTTCCTTTTGGACTGAAATGTCAAATCAGTAGAATGATGAGAAAATAAGGGAAAAATAACATTTTCGCCTTTTTCGATCGGCAAAACGGCTTTAATGCCCTAAATGAGTATACATCTCTTAAATTCAAACGCAGAGCTCATTATGTTGATTTTTGAAGAGTTCCCTAGAATATCCCGCGAGATCGGGAACTATGTGGGTAAAACCAAAAATCTGCTCGAAGTCACTATTCCACGCGAACGAAGTCGCGGGCAAAAGCTAGTAAATGCATATTTACAAAGATATAACGTATCAAAATTCGAGAAGAAGCAAAAAAAAAAAACCTGTAAGTACTTGCTTGTGATGTTTTATAAGTGTAATAATATCGTCAATTTTGGTTTACGTAACAAAAGAAAAATGAGTGTAAAATATTTTTTGGTAATTTTACTGAAGGTTAAACATATTTAAAAATTTTCTTGAACTAAACATTTAAATATATTTAATTATTAATTTCAACATTCTTTTTTGTTAAATTTAATTTTAGTTTTTATACTTTTTGCTGTGGTCTACTTGGTCTTGGCGCCCTACTTGGTCCAAAATTGTACCTAGCTATAAGCCTATTATAAGATCTGTAAAACTGACATTATGGAATGCATTTTTTTCAGTCAATACCATAATGTAACACAGCCTAAAATAGATAAATGTAACAAACATATCACTAATACTTACTCATGGCCTCTAAGTTGATTGAGTCAGCTATGTTGACCTCCTTCTTGTCAACAGAGATTGCCTTCTCAAAAGCAATTTTCTTAACTATCTTATTGCATTCATTATACTTCATTTTTGCATCTTGGTCATTTGGCCTAACTTTGGTTACCTGTAAAAAAGGGAGTCTTTTTAACCCTTGTTTAATTACAATAACGAAACAATATTATAAAAACTTCATACAGCAGGATTAAAATGGCCACCTTATTTTATATCAACAATATTATTGTTTAAATTTATTCTTATTTAAATTTTGTTATCATTCTTAATTCCTTCTTATTTTATTTTATTCTTAACTTTACAGTTTCAGTTTTGCCTTTGACTCAATCTTTGGAGGTAGGTGTTAATAACTGGAAAACAATGTATTTTAATTTTGCAGTTGTTATCAAACAGTTTGTGTAAAGTTGAGTTTTTCATTTATATTAATTTTTAAGTAATCAGAATTTAAAATCATATACAGTTCCACATAGGCTTTACATCAGTTTAATGTTTTGGTTCATGTGTCAGCTCATGGCAAAATAATTATAGGTATTCAAGCCAAGCTGCACTTGCCGAGGTTGATCTCGGCCGACATTTGCAGATCTTCAATCATTACTGTTAGTCAGAAGCTAGTCAGATAGACAGTTAATCCATGTAAAATACAGAGGGTATAAAATGGCTACCTAACAATATACCAAATTATTACCTCAGTAAAAATAACACAAGAATGATGTTGCTGGGATGCACAAAGTTTGTGCATTTCCCACGATGCCACTGGCTATTCATTCACGAAGGGGATTGGGGATATTGCTAAGTGGTCGTTTTAGACCCTCTGATAGTCAGCTGCATTCAGTTCAATCAGAAGTCAACACCGATATAGTTGGGAAAAGGCAAAGCAAATAATGTTATTTTGGTTCACATGTAAAAACACACTTTTCTTTTATATAGGTATATTTTTTTTTGGATTCTTGTATGGCAAATTAACATTTTCTTTCATCTTTTCAACACAATGCTGAATGATTGATTAGCAGAGCCTTCATGATAAAGTCAGTGAAGAGTGAAACAAACACCAAAATACTGCATTATTATCTAAGTAAAGAGATTTAATGTCGACGATGAAGAGTCAATAAATAATAACTACAAAAACGCAACTTTACAGGAGGCGTAAAAAACGTTTCAAGTCCGTTTAATTATTTTTTTAGTATATTTGATTTTTTAAATGTTTTATGTAAACTGACTACAACATTATGCTTATGATTACAATATTAATATATTAATCAATGATTTTATTAGTTTTTAGATATATTTTAGATAGATTTTATTAGTATTTGTTGCCATCGTAAATGACGTAACACCACTTAGTATATATTGCAATAATTGTTTATCTTGCAAAATTAATAAGAAACAGACCTAAGATCTTTGCCAGCATGTGCATTACTCTATTCTACAATAAATAATGCAATAAAACAAAAATGGCCAAAATGTTAGATATTATATATTGACTCTTCATCGTCGATGTTTTTTTTATTTATTTTGTTGTTCATGTGTAGAAAATCACAGCTCTAACTCACACATCCCGCCAGAAAATGCAGTTCAGTTGTCTTTGGCGAATGCATTACATATAACGCACGGATGTCACAGCTAGACCAAAAATACATTAACAGTCAACATGTTAAAAGTTTAATTCAACCACAAATCAGCACAAAAACTGACTGAACTATTACTTAATGGTACTGTTAATAAAATAGGGTAGTGGATACCAATCTACATATCACCATAATATATAATAAAACAAAGCCCCTGCTACATTTGTCAGTCTGTTCATATTAAACTCAAAAACAATGGAACAGAATTGTGAAACTTTTTTAACCATGGTAAAATCACCAAATATGTCCTCCACCCAGGGCAGGATGGGAGGGACTGTCAGACTTCTAGTGGTTAGTGACCCTGACTGCTATGCCGGAGGTCGTGGGTTCGATTCCCACCCAGGACAAATGTTTGTGTGATGAGCACGATTATTTGTTCTGTGTCTGGGTGTAATTCATCTATAATATGTATGTATTTAGAAATATATAAGTATGTTTATCAGTTGTCTAGTACCCATAACACAAGCTCTGCTTAGCTTGGGACTAGATGGCGTTGTGTGATAGTTGTGGAATATTTATTTATTTATTTATTTATCCTTCAATAGCCCTATACATTCCAGGGTCACGGTTACTTGATGAGACAGTCTCACAACCTTACAGCTTTGGCCATCTAAGGGGGGCTCGTCAGACTGAATTTTAGTTTAAGCGGTTTACATTAACAGAGAAATTCATGAGGGAGGATTTGAGTGTTTTATTTGTTCAGGTTTTATTTTGCCATGCCTTTTTATAAGATCAACGAATTAGAAGTTGAAATCAGATAGCAGTGTGTTGAGATATGTATCTAGGTTTTAAGGCTGGTCGCGGGACTGTACGAATTACCATGACCCCGAACGTAAAGGGCTATTGAAGGACACCGTGGATTTTAGTCAGTATGAGTCTGACAGTCCCTCCCGCTCTGTCCTGGGTGGGAGGACTCATTTGATGATTTTATCACGTAAAAAAGTAAGGTTTTAAGGGTAATAAACTAAGTGTCTCTATCACTAAAGAAGTGTGCTCATTGTCACTGCATAATTAATAAATAAAGCTAAATTTCGATACTCACATATTCGAAATCCTTAAGTGCTAGTTTGTACTTTCCTAGGGACATATATGCTGCTGCCCGTCTGTAATAGGCCTTCGTGTAGGACCTGTCCAGCTCTATCGCCTTCGACGCGTCGCTCAGGGCATAACCAAAGTTCTCCAACCTCAGGTTAGCTATACTCCTATTCGCAAAGAATACTGCATTCTTCGGATTCTTTTCTATTGCTTTCGAGTATAACTCGATTGCATTATTGTAACTTTGTTCTGAAATTTGAGGTTATGTCAGTCAAATTTTGTTCTATTCTTGTCACGATCAATATGCTATAAATACCACTTGTACATGGACTTTTTTGCTTATAACAGTAAAATTGTTGTTTTAATTCTAAAATGTTGGAAACTTACTTTTGAAATATTCATTTGCTTCGTTTTTTAGTTTATCCGCTGCCTCTATGTCTTCCTGAGAAATGGGCCCAGTAATTTCTTCGTTACTAGCCATAGCTAAGCAGTACAATGTTGAAACTCTTAAAGTGTTTTTGCGAGAAATAATGGCTTAATCTTAAGAAATGTGAATTTCTCACATACATTTACATGTTATCCGCAATTCATGAAAATTTAATTGACAGTTTATTGAATGAATGAATTCTTGAATGAATTTGTCATGTGAATGAATGAAGGTTACTTTTTTATTTATTTTTGGAATGGTTTCTGGGCATTTTGCAAGCTCTGTAAATAGTTACAGAGAATGGGTTGACCGTTCGTTTTCTAGAAACGTGTTGTGTTTTTAATGTCATTTCTGTGTCTTACATGATAGATAGTAGGACCCCCTTAATTCATGCAGGGTTAACATTATTTAGTCCATTCTCTGTCTTTGATCTAGCAATTCTAGCATGCATAAAGGTTAGGTATTTTTGTGTGTGTCATCTCAAAGATGAGATTGTTGTTCTGCTTAACTGGACAATCCTATGATGCCTTCAATGCCTTGCCTTGAACGTAAGGCTTCCAGCCTGCGGCAATTACTTACTGGTTGAAGATGAAAAGCTAGGGCTTGAACTGTCGTTTATTTACTAACCATATTATAAATTGTATTGCTGTTAAAACAACACAAAACCTAACCAACAAAAAGAAAGAGTTATTGTTCCTTATTTCCAGCTAAATAATAATAAATTAAAACTTAATACGAAAAGGTTTTTTTTTGTTATGGCCAGTAATGGCCTAGTTAAGGCATAGACAAGAAGAAAATTTGTCTGTATTTTTAATCTGTGTTTCTTGTTTTACCGCTAACATCCGCCAAATTGAATTTCTTTGCAAAATTGAAAACACTTTTAAATTATTTTAAACTAAACTTGAATAAATCCTTTACAACAAAAGATTCACCGTTGCACTAAGTACCTACTTCGATATCTGAAATTGCTTGTTGGACGTTATAATCTATTACTTGAACAATTTTGACGCTATAACAAACGTTACCCAGTCAATTGTTTTTTTCAACTACTTTTTTTTTTTTTTTTTTTTTTTCCTTCCCTTTGGCTCGCACGATTTGTGCATTAAACCAATGTCATGTTTTTTAACATTATTCATTAAAGATAGGGAAACGGTATTATTATAAAAAACGGAAATCACGGAATTTAGGATATAGGATCAATAGGGATACAATCAACGATGAAGATAATGAGTGATGAACTAAAAAAGACAGACGTATTTACAAAACAACAAAAATTACAATTTAATGTTATTAAAGATAATGAATGATACTATACATTTATATACAGGTAAACTATTTGTACAAAGTAGAGAAAATATTGAGGTAGGAAAAGAAATACGGAGAGATATAAGGTCACTAAGAAAGGAAGATCGGTCATATTGAGGACAAGAGAAAAAAATGTGGTTTATGTCACCCACATCCATACCACAAGAGCAACTGGGATCGTTTATAATTTTAAGTCTGGCAAGATGAGCTGGAGAGCAAACGTGACCAAGCCTCATACGTATGAGAGTGGAAGTCTCCATCTTGCCAAACTTAGCCCTGCCAAACCACGGTTTATCCGAAACATCGGGTTGAATCAAATGAAAATAATGACCTTTCAGTGCACTGCTCGTTTCCCAAGCCACCTTCCAGGTGTCCCGAAGAAAAGTTTTAGGTAATTCTAAAATATCATCGCAAAAATTTTTATATGGAACAATGTCCCCACACTGCACTGCATCACCTGCAAGAACGTTCGCCACTTCGTTACCTTTAATGCCAGTGTGGGCTGGAACCCACGCAAAAAGTAAGTCATATCCCTCTGAAAAAAATTTGTACGCCAATTCTCTTATTGAGTAAATGATGGGAAAATGGGATTTATTTCCCAACAGGCATTTGTTAATTGCTAAAAGAGCACTTTGGGAGTCTGAAAAAATTATAACCTTTTTAAGCTGATAAACTCGAATGTATTGAATAGCCTTTAGAATCCCAAAACATTCTCCCGTAAAAACGGAAGTCTCCGGAGGAAGTTTTATTTTTTGAACGATGTTGTATTGGGAATGGAAAGTGCTTACCCCAACACAACTCGTTGGAGAAAGCTTGGAAGCATCAGTAAAAATATTATGATAGTCCGAATGTTCAGTAAGAAAATGATCAAATTTTAAACAAACGTCCGGGTCGGATTTACTAAAGCAGTCGAAAATAATATTAGGGCTGAACAGTAAACTATCATAACTACAGCTAAATATGGGGAGTTTGTTAGAACGATGAATTGGAGAAGATAGAGAAAGATATTTTTTGTAGCTTATAACTAAACAAGGAGCACGTTTATGTGACCAGTAATCTGAAGATTCTATCAGCGTTACTAAAAGGTGCAGTTTAGGAATGAGAGGGTGAGCAGCGAACTGCATAATCCGGAACAAATATTTATCAGAAAGAAATTGTCTTCTAATTTGTAAAGGGGCTTCGCCACATTCCACTTGCAAAGCATTTGTGGGACTAGATTTCATCGCACCTGAAATGACTCTTAATGCTTTATACTGGATACGGTCCCATTTTTTAAAAGCCAAAACGCTCCCTGGTTCAAGAACATATGATGCATAATCTAATGAACTTCTAATTATTGCATTATAAATTAGCTTGAGTGAGAAAGGATGTGCACCCCACCACACTCCAGAAAGGCATCTCAGCATGTTTAGATGCTTTTCGCATTTATTAGTGATAAACTCGCAATGGGGAACACTACTTAGTTTTGAATCTAAAATTACACCCAAATATCTGAAATTGTCTGTGACTGGAATGGGTGTATTTTTGAAGAGAATATTAATATGGGGAATGTTTCGTTTTCGGGTGAATAGCACAGCTGCGCTTTTAGATGTTGATAGCTCTAAACCATTAAGATGTAACCAAGAACACAAAGCGGATAGTGCGGAATTCATGGCAAAACTAGCTTGTTCAATAGATTGGTTTGTAGTATATAACAGCAAATCATCGGCATATTGAAGGACACTAACGTAATTAGATAATGATGAATCTAAATCAAATGTGTATATGTTATATAAAAGCGGACTGAGTACAGAACCTTGTGGGAGACCTCTCCATACAATTTGAGAAACCTCTCGGTTCCCTATTGACATGGTGACAGACCGTTCAGCCAGAATATTAATAATGAAATTAGTCAAGATTACTGGAACCTGCAAGATCTTTAATTTATGTTGTAAGACTGACAAAATCACATTATCGTATGCTGCATTTATGTCGAGAAAAACCGCCACGGTAGCTTGATTATTAGAAAATGATATTCTAATATCAGATGTAAATATGCTTAAACAGTCTGTGGTACTTTTTCCTTTCCGAAAGCCATATTGTGATTCTGCCAGAAGGCCTTTACTTTCCACAAACCATTCCAGTCGATTTTTAATTAAATGTTCCGCTAATTTTATAAGAATTGAAGACAAAACTATAGGACGATATGATGAAACATCAGAAGGCGTTTTATTTGGTTTAAGGAATGGCAACACTATTTGACGTTTCCATTCACTAGGAACGTTTCCTGTTTTCATTACAGAATTAATGAGTTGTAAATAATAACTGAGAACATTATCATTTAAATGAGAAAAAAAGGAATAAGGTATACCATCAATGCCAGGGGCTGAATCATTAGTTTTATTAATAACAGCCTTTAATTCAGTCAGAGTGAACAAAGAATCTAGCGTCGAATTACTATTTAGGTTATTGGGTATGAGAGACAGGTTATTCTCAGGAACCCAAGGAGGAGCTAACTTATCTAAAAAGTCGCTGGCTAAAGAATCAGGGATAGGAGAATGGTTTTTGTAAATGGATCTAAATCTACGAATATATTGCCAGACAATTGAAGGGTGTGTATTCGGTGAAATAGATAAACAAAAGTTACGCCAAGATTCAAATTTTTTTTTCTTAATTAGTTTACGAGTTTCTGTAACTATGTTAGTAAGAATTTCAAAGTTAATATCTGACATATCATGGTTATAATTGTATTCAGCCTTTTTACGTTTTTTAATTACTTCACTACATTCTGAGTCCCACCAAGGAGGTGATGGAATTGAACTAACATTGTTATTTTTTATAGGAAATACTTCATTCGCCGCTTCAATCAATATGCATGCCAAAGCTTCAGCACAACTATTTTGGTTATCATCAGAAATAACAGGCAATGAACAAGCCTTTCTGTCAACAATATCCTTATATTTCTCCCAGTCATTACTATTTCTATTGGGTAACTTATGTTTGAGATTTGATTTCCTTTTTGGTGCATTTGATTTAGAAAGAGGATAAGAAATTACTATTGGAAAATGATCACTGCCAAAAGTAGAGGCCAGGGTATGCCAAGTTAATGAAGAAGCTAGGTTTGGTGAACAGATAGAAAGATCTATTGCGCTTTGGTTCTGATTAGGATCTGAACGACGAGTGGGTGCTCCTGAATTCAAGATACATAAGTTATGAATGTCTATAATATCAAGTAATTCATCTCCATAAGAATTAGATATTGAACAACCCCATGATTGGTGATGACAATTAAAGTCTCCCAGTATTAAGAATGGTTTCGGAAGAAAGGAAAAGAGATTGTTCATCTCTTGAAGTACAGAAGAAGAAGGGTGAGGAATGTATATAGATACAAGGCAAGTATTATATACTTGTATAGCTACAATAGATATGTCCTCACTGTGAGGAGGTAGTGTAACTAATGAAAAAGGGATAGAATTCTTGATAAGTATGGCTACACCACCATACCCATCAGATCTATCTTTTCTGATGGTTAAATAACCATTTATTTTAAAAATGTGATAGGATTTGAGCCAAGTCTCTGCTAGAGCAAAGACAAATGGTTCATATTTGTTTAACCCTTTGACTGCCAGTGGCATGTATAGATGACAAGCCAAAAAGTGCTCAGCACGCCACAGTCGCGCGTCGCGACTACACGAAAGACTTTTAAACGTCAATATATGTAGCTTATTAAAATATCTCTAAATTCACTACTGTTTTTTATGTACTTATGTATTTATTATGCTTAGCTTGGCGCTGAGAGCACGTTCTTGTTTTTTTGACGTGGCGGTCAAAGGGTTAATAAATATATGACATCACTTTTTTTGTTTACTAGACTGCGACAGTTCCATTGGATTATTTTGGATGTGCTGTCCATTATGAATAAACTGGGGTACATTAAAAGAAGAAGCAGCGTTGGACGGTGAAATGTTGAACTGAGAAAGAAGACTATTTAATGCTGAAAGAAAATCATTAAGGGAAAAAACTGTATTTTTTTCTTCAATATTTTGGTTTATAAAGGCACAACCATTTGATGGTTGGTGAGAATTGAAATCTTGAATTATGGAATTATGAGCTTGTTTATTGTATCCTTGTTCAAATTTGGGCGGGGAGCGTGGTTTAAGAAATACAGTCTTTTTATAGCTTGTAGTAGAAGGGATTTTGTTAGATGAAGAAATGGAAGGAATGTTTTTAGGAGAAGATAAAAGTGTGTCAGCATACGATTTTGTAACAGCAGGATGAAGTTTTGCTGCTTCAGCATATGAGACGGAATTTTGAGCCATGTATGTTTTAATTAGTTTTTGTCTTGAAAATTCAGGGCAAGATTTATTGGTAGCAAAATGATATCCATCACAAAGACAACAAGAAGCATTGTCTTGATCCGTTTCGCAACTATCCCCAGTGTGTCCCTGGCCACATCTGAAGCATCTGGGTTTGGACCTACACTGCAGTTTTGTGTGTCCAAAACGGCAGCAATTAAAACACTGTACTGTAGGGAATATTATATAGCTCTACAGGCAGAGCATTGTAACACATAAAAATTCTCTTTGGTAAGATCTGTCCATCAAAAGTTACCACTATGGACTGAGATGGTTTCCATGTGGTGCTGCCTTCACCAATAGATTTAAAATTTAAGCGCCTGATTTTTAAAATGGGTCCGCATCCAATTGGAACTGATATGTTGCTAATTACTTCCTCCGGAGACCATTCCGCGGGAACTCCGCGTACTAAGCCCATTCGAGTGACATTGAATGTGGGAATAAATGCTTTAAAATTATGTTTTTCAAGGCTATCATGGTGAATAAAAGAATTTGCGTTTACAAAATCAGAAAAAGAAAGGCTTATCTTATTTCTCCCAATTTTTTTGACACTGCCATTAATAACATTTTGGAAATTATTATGTTTTAAAAACCTGCCAAATGTAATGGGGTGCAGTATGGTTCCATCATTAGAACTTATAGTATTCTTTTGTACATGTACAACAAAAGGCGCATTGTCCGTTTTGCTGTACATGTTTCTCCCAATTTGAGCGGGAACTGGAGTCTGAGATGGCGAGGTCACAGTAACTGGCAATGAGGTCGAAGGTTCATTCCGGGTATTTAGTTCTTGTTCGATAGTCACACTTGTGTCTGTACAACCACAACCCGAAGTTTCGGATCCGTGGCCCTTGCGAGTACGTCGGCGTTTGTTGCAGTGTTTGCAAATGTGTACACGGCTTCTTTTTAAAGATCTGGTCGTAGATGACCCATCTGTTTCCATACCCGATTCATTCGACATAACAGTAACATAACAGCCTGCCGGGGGGACTATGCCCCCCGGGTCAGGCGGGTCATTCATTTTACCCTATATACCTATAAATAAAAATAAAAACACTTACCACTAAAGAAGATTAAAAACACTAATACTAAACATAAATATATGACAGCTCAGGGAGATCTTCAAAAAAACACGGGAATTCGATAGAATATAAATACTTTTATTAGTTAGTGTTTAGCACGTATTTTAACAAGTTGTCCAATTTAGCGCCAAAAATACGAAGCCAGGACGCTCGTTCCAAAACACCATAGACACCATGAAGGTGAGATAATAGACACGGACCGTTTGTTGCCAAAACTAGTGGTGTGACATTAACTGCGTTATCTCGACTAATCCAATGAACGTAACAGTCGGCCATCCGTCACAGTAACGAGTCCCTTCGTTCGTTGCTTTGTACAATTTGTTGGTGGCTCAGCTTATTAATATGTATCAACCAATATAACAAATTAAATTTTCTTATTCTAAATAATTAACTAAAGACATAAATGCTAAATAACAGTTTACAAATTTAATAAGTTCTGTTCAATCAATTTTATACGCCATAGTTGTTCAGAACACAAACATAAATGAAGTAAACAAGAAGTGCTATTTCTATTATTTCACTACTAATAGTCGACAAAATCATAAATCACTATCGTTATAATATTCTCACTGCAGCTCAACAAAGGATAGCTACTTCTATTCTTTCACTATCCAATTTGATGAGGTTTGCCATACACAACTCTCATGCTCGGCTCACGTCTGCTCAAGCTCTGAGTCATGTAGACAATCTCTATCAGCAATAATCATTTTTTTTTTATAATCATAATATACTCTTACTAACAAAAACACGTTAAGTTCAACAATAATCTCCAGTAATCACAATTAATTATCATCACTCTCATCACTTGAGGAACAAGCAGGAGCGTCAAAATTCATCCAAGGATATATTTTATCTACAGACACTACGTTCTCATACGGTTTACCCTTTCGAGTAATCGGCGTATCAACAATGAGGTATCGATCATTAGGGAGCACACTTTTAATTCGGTAAGGCCCTTGGCATTTGGATTCTAACTTTTTAGATTTTCCCGATCCTCCTACTATATTTCTAATTACCCTGACTAAATCACCAGTTTTATATTCCGTTGCCGCTTTACGATGTTTATCAAAACGAGTTTTAATCTTTTCCTGGCTTTGTTCTATACGCTGAAGCGCATTCGCTCTTATTTCCTGAATGTCCTCTGCCTTCGCAAATTCGCTTATATCTTCAGAAATAACGTTTAAAATTCCATCCGACGGGTTGCCTATCTTGTGCCCGAATAAAAGTTCAGTGGGCGTTCTCTTTGTAATGTCATGTACCGCGGTATTAATACCTAATTGTACGTCTGGTAAGAAGATGTCCCAAATATCGTCCGCTTTCCCGTGAGTCATACTACCTAACGATGCTAAGATAGTGCGATTACACCGCTCGACCTGGCCGTTTGCACGTGGAGTCGCAACTGCGTTGAGGATGTGTTTAGTTCCGATTGATTGCATAAATCTTTTAAACCTTTTACTAGTAAAGCTGGTCCCGCGATCAGTAATGAGGCGTTTTGGAGAACCAAATAAACTAAAGTATGTTTTAAACACCTTGATGGTTGCTTTCGATTTAGTACTTCTTACGGCTGCCAGATATACGTATTTAGTGAAGGCGTCTATAATGACAAGGATATATGAATTGCCTCGCTTACTCTTTGGGAAGGGTCCGAGGTGATCGGCGTGCAATGTATGCAGAGGGATATCGATTTTTGCGATCGGATGCAAAACTCCTTCTTTAGCTCCCGATGGGACTTTGTGGTGTGCACACTCCAGGCATGCCATTACATACTTTCTGACAAATTTACGCATTTTCGGGAACCAGAACGACGACTTAATCCGCTGCAATGTCTTCTCAAAACCGAAATGACCCACGTCATCATGATTGGCTTTGAGGACTTGCCAACGAACTCCCCTTGGAACTAGCCACCTCAATTCTTCATTCTCAATTACACGGAAAACTCGACCATTTTTCACCCGATATTCTCTGTGAATTGCAGCAATTTTAGCAGTTTCGGGATCCTGTATAATGTCTTTGATGCGTTTGACTTCATCGTCAGCCGATTGAACGGTTGCGATCCAGTCGTCAACTTTTACTGACAGTATATCTAACACGTGAACAGTTTCCTGTTCTTCTAGCGTAGCTCCCCTGCTCAAGGCATCCACGTGTGCCATTTTCTCGCCCGAACGATACTGAATATCGCAATCATATTCTAAAAATTGTATCCACCATCGCGAAATGCGGGGTACTAAGTCCCGCTTCGTAAAGGTGGATCGCAAAGCGTTGCAATCTGACACTATAGTAAATTTAATATCTAAGAGATAAGTCCGGAATTTGTTTAGAGAACTAACTACTGCAAGTGTTTCAAGCTCGAATGAGTGAAACTTCTGTTCATCAGGGCTAGTTTTCCGACTATAATAAGATACAGGTCTCCATGGATCAGTGTCAGTTCTTTGCAATAAAATAGCGCCCAGCCCCAACTTACTGGCATCTGTATGTAGCTGCGTTTCTGCATTGTGATCATACAGTGCAAGTACTGGTCGCTCAATAAGTACCCTTTTTAGTTTATCGAAGCCATCTTGTTGTTCTTTAGCCCATTGCCAACAAGAGTCTTTTCTAAGTAGATCTGTCAAAGGCCTGGCTATAAGAGCAAAGCCTCGTACAAACCTACGGAAGAAACCAGCTAGTCCGAGAAATCGTCTGATGTCGTTCTGATTTCGTGGAATAGGGAAATTTGATACTGCTTGGATTTTTTGGTTTCCGGGGCGTATGCCCGATTTATCTACTTCGTAACCCAGAAAAACAATGTTTTCTAAAAGGAAACAACATTTTTCCATTTTTAGAGTCAAGCCTGCCTCCCGTAACAGTCCCAAGACTTCCTCAAGACGCTCTAATCCTTCATCGAAGTTCCTTGAGGGGATCAAAATGTCATCCATATAAATAATTACGTATGGAACCCTGCTTTTATTAAGAATTTTATGGATTACCCGCTGAAATACTGCGGGAGCGTTTGCCAACCCGAAAGGCATACGATTGTACTCGTATTGCCCATCAGGCGTGACAAACGCAGTTTTCTCCTTGGACTCCTCAGCAATGGCTATCTGGTGATAACCAGATGCTAAATCTAAGGTCGTAAATAAAGAATGCCCTGAAAGCTGGTCCAAGAGATCCTCTATGCGTGGTAGTGGATAGTGGTCGCGTTTAGTGCGCCTGTTTAACGCACGGTAGTCCACACATAGACGCCTTTCTCCAGATTTCTTTTGCACCAATACTATAGGACTTGCGTATGGCGAGTTAGATTCGCGGACTATATCATTCTGCACCATCTGATCTATCATCTCCTTAACACGTTCACGTTCAGTAAGTGATAGCCTATATGGCCGATATACGACTGGAGTGGAGTCAAGAAGATGAATTTTCATTTCTGTAATTGTTGTGAACCCTAAATCATGTAAACCAAAACTAAAACAATCTTTATATTTGGATAATAGGTCCTGGCACCGCTGCTTCTCAAGAGGCGTAAGTTGTTTCCCGCAATTTATATCCATAGGTGACAAGTGTTTATCAGTTTCCTGAATGTTTAAGACGTCTAAAGCTCCATTTTCTACAGCCCTTGCCCTTGATATAAGAGAACCTCGTTTGAAGTTAAGTTGCTGAGGACCAATATTTTGGACTAATACATGACCCATACCTTTATGCATTTGATACTCACCTGGTAATAAATAATATTCCATTCCTGGTTTTCCTCTAATAGATCCATTTATATAAACGCTGCCAGTATAATTACCGTCAGAACTAACCATTATTGCTTCCAGCTTACCTACCCCAATATCGATATCGTCGGTCGCCACCAAAGCCAGTTTTACACCATTATCTGACTCTGACCTTTCGAAACGTAAATCGGTCGCGGTTTTAACAATTCTTAGTCTAGGACGTTCTGTAAAGCTATGACCCAGTAAAATTGGCATATTAATAAGAGAGTTATCGACTATATATACCTCTACTTGCTCTTCTTTCACGTCCTGTACCTCAATGCATGCAAAAGCTTTACCAATGGGAAGGTAGGGTATGTTACCTAAACCCCTCAACATTGGTCCTTGTACCGATTCCCATATAAGTCCTAATTTATGAGCATCCGTTTCACGAATCAGCGTAGCTTGACTTCCTAAATCTACCTGACAAGGAGTGTGTATGCCGTTTATTTTAATAATAATTTTATATTTGTCATTCTCATCGTCACTTACTAAAACTTCAAGAACACTTTTAGATTTATTCTGAGCATTATTATTTTGAGAATTGTCTTTATTGTTAACGCTATTAGATGTTTTTGGACAGTTATTCGAATTGTGACCTAAAAAATTGCAATCTGTACATTTATTTATGGGTTTCCGACACTGCCAACTCATGTGTCCAGGATCGTTGCAGTTAAAACATGTTAAGTTTCCCTTAGATCGATTTCTCATCATACCGTTAACTCTCGGAGTGTCACTATTCGACGACGGGGTAGCTTTTGAAGAGCGCGTATCCTTCGACTGAGTGTCCCTCCTAAAGTCATGCATGTCTCGTAGTTGATTATTTTTAACTGTTTTAAAGAACTCTAATGTTTCCTCGGGCTTGTCAAACTTCCCGGCCTGTGCGCTTAAACGTACGCCTTTATCGTCTATACCGAATACAATACAATCCACTGCTTGTTTCCCAAATATTTTACATCGGTTGAGCAAATTGATTTTTGAAAAATAATATAATTCCAAAGATTCACCAGGACGTGCCCTTCTATTAAGCATTTCCGTCAATAGTTCGGCGTAATTTTCAGTTGAGGGGAAAGATTCCTGTAATATACACTTCCATTCTAACCAAGAATGCTTAATAGAGGGTAAACCCTGGTACCAAATTTTAGCATGTCCAGTCAGCTTGGGTAGGGCATAGTGCGCAGTTTGCTTGTCGTTCCAGTTGTAAATCTCCGCGCACTCATCTACTTTATTCAACCATACGTCAATAGTTTGCTCTTTTGTAAGAGGGTCGAACTCTGGGATGACGTTATTCAATGAAGACGATAGAAACGATTCACGATCTCTGCCTCTAAAAAATTTCGCAAACTCTTCAAAAAAATCTGATTGATCAGCATACCTCGATTTCTTCCGTTCGGGGCTCCTGACGTCACTCCGTAGAGGAGTCACTACTTCTCGCGCTGGGCCCTTAGATTGTTTGTAAGGGGTCGCAGCTACGTCGTGCGTACGTCGTTCATTTCGCACCTGCAACTCTTCTTCCAAAAGTCGTAACCTCAGGCGTAAATCGTCATCATCATTTGATTCACGACGGGACCGACTGCGGCCAAGGCGCCGCCCTCCACCTCCTGCGTCACGCGTGTGTCGGCTCCTGCTCCGAAGATGACGAGTGCTGCTTCGCCGGTCGTCACGTCTTATTCGGCTGCGGCTGCGACGCTCCCCCTCGCGTGCTCTCATAGTCCGGTCATCCGGCTGTAGCGACCGTCTGGCTGGAGTTTCAAGTCGCCGTCGCCCAACGTCGTCGTACTGTCCTTCATCCATCTGGAACTTGTACGCATAGTTTATATTAGTTCAAATTGACATTAGAAGTAAATAAAATGTTACTTCTTACGTACGTTGTATCGTAATCCATAAACATCATTATATTGTATTATCATTTTATAAATAATCTAGTGTTTTCACATTATTTCTGCATTTCTAAAGCCAAATTATAGTATTATAATCTGAATTTTAGTATTATAATATCGGCTTTAACCTTTGATTTAGAGAATGGACTGCGCCTTCCCTAGCCATCTAATTTAATCAGCTAATCCAGAAAGCGAGCTACTACCTATCTCTTTTCTGTAACAGAAAAGATAGAACCTGCTCTTCAATTCCTCTCTTTATAGTGGGGTCAATTTAGGCAGCTAATGCTCAGTCCATACTTTGAGTCTATGGCTTTAACATACCAAACTTTGAAAGAAAAATATACACTAGACATATTTTAGACATAATGGTCGCGACCCAAGATAATTCTTATACATCGGCGTAATCTCACGATATTTTGGTAATAATTTCGTATAATATTAGTTAAACAAACAGTACTCTCCGATGTAAATCATTGCATGTTTCCGTACTTTAGAATGATTACAAAACACCGGCTCGATCTAACCCACATGCATCCTCTCTTTTAACAATATTCAAAAAAAACATTATACCTAATCAATTACGGGGTTTTCTTAAGGGATTTACCCTTATTTCAGTATGTTCATTTCCAGAAAACGTATCAATACAACAAAAACCTTACCTTCGAACTTGTTGATGGTTCGTGGGCGTTGCAAAAACGGTATATTTTTGCTGTTATCCCACTTCTGAGCTATGACAGCTCAGGGAGATCTTCAAAAAAACACGGGAATTCGATAGAATATAAATACTTTTATTAGTTAGTGTTTAGCACGTATTTTAACAAGTTGTCCAATTTAGCGCCAAAAATACGAAGCCAGGACGCTCGTTCCAAAACACCATAGACACCATGAAGGTGAGATAATAGACACGGACCGTTTGTTGCCAAAACTAGTGGTGTGACATTAACTGCGTTATCTCGACTAATCCAATGAACGTAACAAATATTTACACTACAACACTAAAACTACAACTATTGATCCAAAATTACAGTAATTGAATTTTTTTATCAAAATAATTCTCAAATTATCAAAAAGACGCGTCTGCCCGGTTCGAAGTTTCCCGCTCTTTTTCTTTCAACTACTTATAGACTGGTCAGTTCAGTTGGAGAAGAAAAAAATAGGACATGACACTCGGAGAGAAAATGGAAAAAATTGTCAAGGTCAGAGACTCAGCAGTCAATATTTTAAAGGTTGTTTATGTTTGGGAAAGTAGCAAAGTAGATTTTTAGGTATTAAAACCTGTGAAATTAATTTTCACTTTTAATCTAAGTAATTATTATTCAAAGCTTAGATTAAAAAAATGTCCAGATTCCGTGTTCCAAACAAAACGAAACGTTTTATGTGAAGCCACTTTTTTATGAATGTGTGAGTGAGCGCTACGCATACATTTAAATGTTTTTCTTGGAGATGTTCTATTGTTTTAAGTTGGAATCAAACGACAGAAATTTTTACCCCGTGTTTTTGGCTTCAATTCTCAGTGACCTACTATCAATCTGAACATTTTTAAATCTAAGCCCAGTACTAAATGTGTTATTGATGTCAGATAGGCAGTCTTTCTATGGTATTCAGCTGTCCACTCCAATGATTATCTATACATATAATAAATCTGTAGAAGGGTCAATTCTGTACATTGAAAATATTGAAAAAATAAATAGCGGGGGGTGTTGCTGGATCGATACCAAACCCAAATATATGATTTAAAAATTTTTTGTCTGTCTGTCTGTCTGTCTGTTTGTGCAGGCATCACGTGAAAACTAACGGTTCGATTTCGATGAAACTTGGTATAATTATTCCTTATTATCCTGGGCATAACATAGGATACTTTTTATCCTGGAAAAATACGTAGAAAAAAATCTAATTTTTCAGTTTTATTCATAGACGTTGTTCTGTAGAACCGCGAACACACGTTGCATTACCCGCAGTGGATTCAGCGCCGTAATATTTATAAGATGTCATTGTCAGAGTTACTCAAAATGGGGAAATAAACCATCCACGCGAAGACCGACATCCGCGTGGACGGAGTCGCGGGCGGAAGCTAGTCAATAATAATATATAATCTAATAAGATGATCTAATAATTTGAATTCACTATGTTTATCTTGGACATGGGTGAAGGAAAATATTATGAGGGAACCTGGATTGAGGTAATCGATGTAAGTCCAAAGTCATCCTTGTTGGTGGCCACATCCTCGTAGGAAAAAGAGAGAATCTATTAAATCTCCGAACTACGGTTGGCACATACATAAAACAGTATTTAAATAGTAAACTACAATCTGAAATAATAAATAATATAAAGTTGCACGGTTTGTTATTTCCACACCCATATTTCGGTAGATTTGTTTTTGAATAGTGATAGATTCTTAAAACCCATTTATACGCTGCAAATTAAATGCGAGTTGCACGCAAGTTTGACTACATTGTAAATTATTAATGTACCTACAGACGCCAGAAGGTCAACCTACCCGAATAATATAAGTTTTACCAGTCGAATAGTAACCTTCCACTACAGTGATAAAGTTGAAAATCTATTAAAGAATTTTGACTGATTGAGATAAATAAATAGACGGTTCTTTAGTATTTACTTGCAATGAAAACCAACCTAATACTGAGGCAATACTTCGCTCAGCCATAGTACCGATTTTCGAGAACTTAGCACGCTTTAAGTATGTGTTTGTTATTGTCAAATATCCGTAATTACCATGGTAACGTCATACGCCAGTGGCATTTTAAAATGCGTTCAATAAAACAAAATCTATAATAAAATAAAGCGAATTCGGTTGTTTATGAAATTAAAATTATCTAGTATATTGTAAATGCTTCTGAAACATGACAGTAAAGTATTACTTATGCTTGAACTATGACTTAGCCGGTACTATGTCAAGCAATGCCCAAAAAAAAAAACATTTATTTATCCCAAATCAAATAGTTACTTGGCTTCGCTTAGCCGAAGTAGTGCTTCCTGCAGTAATACTTTTGACGGATGCTTAGCAACGACTATTTATCTCGGCCTAGGATTCAAAGTAATGCTAACGTTAAATATTAGTTTTTTGGCATTTTATGTTCAGGGTCTGTATTATTTTTCAGAACGCTAAGATGCAAATTGGGACTCGAGAAGATCGTTCTGAAAGCTGGTAACAGTCTACAGCGAATGAGCGTCTGTGCTCATTAGACAGTTAAGTTAATAATATTATTATAGTATAAATTTAGGTGCGTTTCCACGGGCGCAGTGTGCGGCATAGCGTGCAGCACAAAAGGATATTTCAATAAAAAATAGTCTGAAAGATAGAGTATCAAAAATATTTGACCCGTAATTTTCTTTTGTTACCTAAACCTAAATTGACGAAGATACAACTCTTCTAAACGCCTCTCTGTTGGTATAATTTACACACGTTATGACGTAACAAGCTCCACTCTCGAATTTCGAAGCGATTTATGTTTGTCAATATTCACTGATAAAAATATAAAAATATGTGTCCATTATTTTTCAATACTCTAACTGACGGACTAGACAGATTTTCAATTTATTTATGCAGTAAAATGTCCTATTTAATGTTCGCTCTGGTGGAATTCACACCTTACACTTAAGAAAACACGAACAACTGTATGGTCGTGGGGTAAAACAGTGAGTGTCTGATTAATACTTCTAAAGAATATCTACGCCTTGGGGAAGTTTCTCTATTTAATTCATGGTCAACTTTCTTTAGTGTTAGATTTTTCTTCTTAAAGTACCAGTAGCTTCACAGTGGATAGAATTCATAGCGCTGTTATTCGCGAGAATCAACATGCTGAAGGGGAAGTACCTACCAGTCTTGTCTGCAGACAGACAGACGGTCGATGGAGCAGATGTGACTTGGAGTGGACATCGCGTATGGGAACGTAACGTGGGATGATTTCAAGAAGGTGTACTATCTAAGGCTGGGATAGTTGGCGTTCTTTGAAGATTTACGTCCAGTGAGAGCTAAAGGTTGGGATTGAAACAAAAAGTCAGTAAAAAAAGTAGTTATTTCAAATATATATATTGATTTATTTCTATTAAAATTATTATATAACATGTAGGTTTAGTTTAGTAACATGGATACCACGATTACGGATATGGTAAAAAATATATAAAAAATAGTGTTTAAAATAAAATTATAACTTTTAAAACTTAAGTCTATTTACATATTACTTAACTGCTGCATCTATTACCATACGAACTGTAATAAAGTGCATACAAATATCATAATAATACTGCTCTTGAATAAGAATGCTGAACTCCTTGGCTCCGGACAGTCATTGTGGTGTGGGATTGTTTTGAAGTAACCATCTCTTTGTGTGAATTCATCTCTGACATTTTCGAGAGCTTGAAGAGCAGCTGCGCCAGACGCCGGCCATGTCGTAGTACGACTCAACAGCCAGACACCAACTGGATGAAACAAAGTTTTAGTTTTAAATAGTAAAAAGGCGCGTCCACGCGCGAGGCAGTTTCCTCGCAGAGCGAGCAGCCCCGCGGGGCAGTTTCCTCGCGCGGCAAATGCTTCGAGGCTGCTTGCTCGCTCTGTGTAGACACGCCTTATAACAGACGGCATGGTTGGCGCAATGGTTGAGCAACTGCTGCGCTGCTTGTCGTGCTTTCGATTCATTTACAGAAAAAATACTTATATCGCCTACAGGTTCTTGTCGGTTTCTTATCGTGGTAAAAAATCGTCAATGAGTCGTCCCATCCAGGGCGGGATGGGAGAACTGTCAGACTTGTGCTGACTAAAATCCACGGTGATCCTTCAATAGCCCTTTACGTTCTAGGGTCACGGTTACCTGATGAGATAGTACCGCAAACAGGTACTTGTAGGTACGACACAGGTTTAACAATTTTGATAGTATATAAATATTAAAAAACAGGCCATGTGCTCAATTTTTTTGAATTTTCAAATTGCTTGTAGATTTTGGTAAAGTATATTTTAGTATCATAATTTTTACTCCTACGAGTATTATGTATATTAGATATATTAGATAGCTACCCCCCATAAGTTTGAAATATGATAATTATGGTAGCAAAACCAAGTGTCTTTACCCTACATCAGGAAGTTTCAGTGACAGAAATTGTTATAGAAAATTATTCATCTTGGCCTGAAAATGAGATGGCAATGATGATAAATAACGTATTTGTAGATGAGAGGAAAGAGGAACAGATATGGAAAAGTGTATTGATTTTATGAGGAAAGATTAGACTGGATAAACGAGCGTGAAAGTTGAAAACGAACAAGGGAAGAATAAAACGTGTCGTAGCAACCCACTTAAGATTTCTGTGGGGCATAAAGATGATGTATAGTATTATATGTTTAGTGTTAGTCTTCCCTATACAGTAAAAAATCTATGTAATGTATATAAATTACGGAGATAAAATACGTACCTCGTCTTTCGCTGGCGCTATGGTTTTCACAAGTGTACGCAATCGCATATTCATTGTAGTTAGTATTCATTATGGTGATTGTTGTATTAACTAGAATCATAAAAAAAAAAATTAAATACAAGTTTAAAATTTAATTGCCAATAAATTGTCATCTAAGTGAATGGGAAGTTTCACGCCAAGCTCAGATGGCGCTACTAGCGCATAATGTCAATTTACTGTATGATTAACTTGACATACACTCGAAGCTACACTTCACGTTGTTTACGTTATGCGATTGTAGCGCCACTAACGGCTAAAACTCGCAGTGAAACTCCCTATTAAGAGCGCGTATTCTTAAAATTGGCAACGTCCAAATACTTTTCAAATATTAATAAGTTTTAATTAATTTCGCAATGTTTATATATGGAATAAAGAAATATGGCTCTGTAGTGCACTAAAAAAATGATTAGGGAATGCAATCATTAATATCGTAACACCGAATAAATAGTTTTAGGTGTAAAAAAGTATTTGGAAACTTTCCAAATGCTTTTTTACACCTGGAACGGTTACAACATCAAATTCTGTGTTTTAATGGCATTCCTATATCAATTTTGCACTTTTGTACTACAGGGCCATATTTCTTATTTTCATACAGTAAAATTACCAAATTTATTAAAACTTGTAAATATTTGACAGCTATGTTGCCAACTTTCTGGTTTCGCGCCCTTAATGCAGTCTCAAGGCAAAGCTTTTGTTGCGCAAAGAAAAATCGGCATTTTGACAGCATCAATAAATTGTAAATTTTATTAGTGCGTCAGTAAGTTTTGAAAAATATATTAAAATAACACGTATTTTTCTTTTGTTAAATCAATGTATAGTTAAAACAAAGATTATAATGCATCGAAATTGTGGGCGTCAAAGAAGCTCGTCACGACAGAACCATGTAAAAACTACTTGTGACGTATTGGCAATTTTTAAAGTACCAATTTTGGTTTAAGTAACAAAATAATAATAGGTGTCACATATTTCTTAACAATCTAACTGACGGTCTTATTAGATTAATTTCATTCATATACCCTATTCTACTGCGGACAGTATTTGAAACATTCAAATTCTGTCCGCACTCGATTTTTTTTAAGAGCGACGCAAGCGTAATGCATATAAAAAACTTAGTTATATTATTAAAGTTCCATTTTTATAATTACCTGGTGAGCCAGTCCAATCTATAGAGAATATACCTTGTGAAGCGGAAACTAATTGGGCAGTGCCTTCTGTTCTATTTACTTGGTCACCAATGACTTCGACAGAATAAACATTTATGCCATTTTCTTGCTGTGATAATAGGGTAGAAATACAGGACCTGTTTCCAACAGGGTCGTACCTTTGGATATGATACCAGGTACCATTTGCGAACTGTGAAAAAGAAACATTGATAATGAGCTAGAGGCCAAGTCTATATTCTGGAATTACATGAAGAATCGAATTTGTGGCCACGAGACCTTGATCATTTGAGACATGATCCTCGGGACTAATTACAAGGTACTTTTAGGTAACCGTTTTATTACCTTACCTAAATACAACTGAAAAGCAAAACACGTAAAAAACGTTTAAAATAGAAAGCAATACGTGTAACCAGTTTTACTTGAGGTTCAACACTGAAATTATGACGGAACTAATTACTTCATTTTCCTGCGTTTAAACCAATCATGGAGCTTTCCTCATTCAAGAGTCGTGGCTAGTTTTCCCCACTGTGACTTTTAGCATCCACTTTAATTAGGAAATTATAATTTTAAAACCTCGAAAACCATGAACTATGAAAACTATTCAGCCTGAAGTGCATAGAATGGACAGGGAAATATCTTACACGGGTACTATTGATGTCCCTGAATCCGACAATAGTTGTGTCGCACTGGCCTGGGATTACGACGTTATTTGCTACGTTGATCTCTGGGTAGTAGAAGCACGCTGCATCAGTCTGATTTGTGTTCTGGTAATACTCTTGTCTAAGACCTTGGGTGGCCGCAATTGTGTTACTTATGGCGGTAGTACCCGTTGCGGTCAATGAACCTGTCTGTTTAACCATTTGCCAACTGCCAACTGAAAGTAGTTCGTTATGTTAGATATTTAATGGACGTACTTATGTACTTATTTGTTTTTGTAACAACATAAAGATAACCTCTTTACCTCGTCGTCTGTTCCCAGCTATATTTTCGCAGGTATACAGAAGGGCATAGTTGAGATTGTCAGTGGCGAGTACGTAGAGGTCCTGAGTGATGGCTGCAATTAAAATAGAAATTGGTTTATTCTTTGTATTGAAATCTTTTGTAAGAACATGATGTAAAAATAAACATAATCATAAGAGACATAATAATATACCTACATGTACAAGATTTGGTTGAAATATTTATTCCAAGAAGTTTGAATAGAATTGATCTAAAACTTTTGAGACGATGTGATGATTTTGAAACGCAAAGTTCATTTAAAATGACTGTAATAATACATTATTTAGTCTATTATCATAGAATTCAAACAACTTACGGCCACTGCCAGTATTTAAAGTAACTCGTAGAACTCCAGATTGACCAGCAACTACAGTTGCTGTTCCCGATATACTACCCAAATTCTGATTCGTAACTTGTCTGTTCACAACATTGATCACACCACCGGTTCCAAGCGTGTATTGAGCACGGTTACATTGGCCTTGCTGTGTTGGTTGTGGGTATCTTCGGATTTCGTTCCAAGTTCCGGCAAACTGCAATAAGATAAAAACAATGAAACAGATCAAGTCTTTCATGTTATGCCACGGAAGTTAGGTAGACTTGTCTCCCATTGATCGCAGCGTGAAATTTTATAGCCTTCTTCGATAAATGGACTATCCAATACAAAAATAATTTTTCAAGTCGAACCAGGTCAGCAGGTCCTGAGATAGACTTCAGACGTTCAACCAAAAAGACTCTTCAGCTTTGTAACATTAATATAGATAGCACCTTTGTTTCCTTAAGATATAACCACTAGATTGGTTATATTATTATGTTCTGGTTTTATAGTCTGTATAATTGTATTTCAACATGTAAATGCACTATTTGTATCCTTTCTTTGGAACATTGATCTGAACTTACGGTCTGTGCATTGAAGTTAGTAGCGCCGGTAATGGATGAATTGCAGGGTCCAGGCAAATCAATAGTAGTTGGGAGCGTAGTCCACTCTGGGTAGTAGAAGCATGCATCATTCGCCTGACTTGTGGGCAAGTAATAAGTTTCATTAAGACCTTGCGTGGTCCTGATTATCTCATTTATTGAGGCCTCAGCTCGAGGGGTCAGTCCTCCTGGCAGTTTGGTGAGTTTCCAACTTCCAACTGGAAAAATAATATGGTTAATTAACTATTTCAAACTAAATACACTAAAAAATAAAAATAAAAATAAAGTAGTATTCAAACAGAATGGATTCTTAGAACGTCGTTAAGCACTGACTTTGGCTTAGCCATTGCATAGCTACGACTACTTATCTCGGCCTTATTTTTGGTGTTACTTTAAAAATAGATGTCTTTACCTTGTCTTCTATTTCCAGTTATGTTCTGACAGCTGTATAGAATGGCATAGCTGACATGATCGGTGTCGAGCACGGTGAGGCTCTGAGTGACTTCTGCAATTTAAAAATCGTTTTGATTATATTATTATTAACAACATGTTCTGGTGGTTGTAAGAACACTGAAACAAATATTTAAACGATGTGAAGATTTTAAAACACAAACATTATTTTCTATATGCTATGTGCGAATTTGGCGGTGGACGTGCCAGAGATGTGAATAAAAAGGCACATGTAGTTAATTGTGCTAACGCCAAGACCTGCGGCTTTTGAATTCACAAGTTAAGGAGTTTTCAAAATGATATATTTATGCCGGGAAAAAAATCTTAGAATGAAATCAACGATTAAAGTCTTTAATCATTGATTTCACGTTGATAAGGAAAGATTAGGACAGAGCTTAGTGGTGCACATTGAGAGAGGGTTATGTTCAGCTGTGGACGAAAATAGACTGATGATAATGTTATGATATAATAAGAAAGTAAAAAAAAATGCTTTTAGAAAACGTAAATTTCTGGTCGGCCCAGGAAGTGTGAAAACAAAAAAGGATCCTGCTGGTGTTAATAAAAGTTTTGCAGGTGCATTCCTCATAAAATACCTAAGGTACTAATACACCACTAAATGGTATCATTTTAGATTGATCTGAAAACCTTCAAACAGCGGAGGGTAATATTAAAATAATTTAAGATTCGCTGTATATGTTCGTATTCTAAAATTTTAAGTTCAAGTCAAGTTTTAATTAATTTGGCAATGTTAATGTATGGAAATAAGAAATATGGCTCTGTAGTGCACTAAAAGATGATTAGGGAATGCAATAATTAATATCTTTACACCGAATAGTTTTAGGTGTAAAACATCTAAAACTATTTATTCTAAAACTATTTTTTTACACTTGAAACGGTTACAACATCAAATTTTATGTTTTAATTGCATTCATATATATATACATATAACAATTTTTTAGTGTACTACAGAGCCATATTTCTTATTTTCATACAGTAAAATTACCAAATTAGATAAAACTTGTAAATATTTGACAGCTATTTGGGACGTTGTCAACTTTCTGGTTACGCGCCCTTAAGGTACTATTTCAACTATTCGGAAAGTACTAAATACTAGTACACTACAAACGCTAAACTTTAGCTTTCATGTAGGATCCTGCTGGGCATATAGAAACTGATGGTATTAGATACTGAAACAAAGGGAAGACATCAAATAACTTACGGCCATTGTCCGTTTGTAAAGTAACTTCTAGTACTCCAGGTTGACCAGGGGCAGCAATAGCTGTTCCTGATATTGTCCTCAATTGCTCGCTAACGACTTGGCTGTTGAGAACACTGACGACCCCGTTAGCTCCTAGGGTGTAGGTAGCCCTGTTACACTGACCGGTCTGTGTTGGTTGTGGGTATCTGCCGACTTCGTACCATGTACCGGCAAACTGGTATCAAATAAAAAATATTGATAAATTATTAGACCCTTATGATGTTGATGATTTTCTAACTTTAATAGTAAACGAAATGTTATTTGGACTAAAAAACAAAAAATCATGATCCTCCTTCTCGTGCAGTCGGGTAAACCAGCGCCAATTTTAATATTATACTTTTATAGGTACCTGTAGGTGCTGGGGTGAAAATAACGAAGTCAACAGTTTCAGGGTAACAGAATAGGTTTAGCGAGCGAGGGACGTGTGGTCGGCGCGTATGTATCTGCGGACTAGTTGACGCTGCGGTGGTGTTTGAGTGCCCCTCCCGCTCCTCAGGCGCCCCTCTAAGGTTAGGTGCGTCACACAGGTAGCTCGTTCGCCACCAGTACGTTTATTTAGTTTTTAAATGACAAAGTACATATGTATGCAAATAAAAACAAAACCAATAGGAAACAGTAAAACATAAATATCTATTAAACTATAAGGTGAACCATTCGCGTCGCTAACAAGCCCCACCCCAGTGCTGTCTCAGCACTCGTCACCCGTAGGAATACGTGCGACGCGCGCCGCAGATCGCCGAAGAACCCCGCTTTTCGTTTTGATGTCGACGACTCGGATGCGCCCATCTTTTCCAGGCCTCACATCGTGAATCAAACCTTTGGGCCACACGTTCCGAGGGGAGTCAGGGTCCACTATAAGGACTAAATCTCCTTTTTGCAAGGGTCTCTCTTCATGCAACCACTTCCTTCTAGGTCTCATCTCCGGCAGTACCTCTCTCACCCACCGTCTCCAGAACAGGTCGGCCAAGCGTTGTGTCGTTCGCCATTGTTTGCGTAGGTACATATCGCATTCAGCAAATTGACCGATTATGGGCAGGTTTGAAGAACTTCCAAGTAGAAAATGGTTTGGGGTCAATGACTCATCAGTGTTAGGTTCCACGCTTACATGCGTGAGGGGGCGGCTATTAACCATCTGTTCCACTTCCGCCATCAGTGTGCTTAACATTTCGTCTCTTGGGGCACGTTCTTTCAGTGTGGAATGAAGTGAAGTTTTCACACTTCTTATTAGCCGCTCCCAAGCCCCACCCCAGTGAGGGCTGGCCGGGGGTATAAAAGTCCAAGTGGTCCCGTAGTTGACGGCTTCGTTTTTCAAAACGTTCTCGTCTAGCTCTTGGACTGATTTCCTCAGCTCATTGTCGGCACCTCTCAGATTCGTACCGTTATCTGAATATAGATGCTGAGGCCAGCCGCGCCTAGCAGCCATACGACGGAGTGCCATTATCAGCGCGTCGGTAGTAAGCTTGGTGACGATTTCTATATGTATTGCCCTAACAGTGAGGCAAGTGAAAAGGACTCCGTATCTTTTTTCTCTTCGTCTGCATACGACTACTTCCATAGGGCCGAACAGGTCAACACCGCAGAAGGTGAACGGACGTTGGTGATGAGCCATGCGTGCCTTGGGTAAGTCACCCATTCTAGGTGGAGTCGGCATAGCCTTTCGTATGCGGCACACCATACACTTCGATGCGACTGTTTTCACTGTAGGTCTGATGCGAATAATCCAGTATTTTTGTTTCAGCTCGTTAACTACGTGTTCTCGGTTTCCATGGGCGGCGTTGATATGGAAGTGCCGGACAATTAGCATCGTGATGTGGTGGCGGCCGTCAAGTATCACAGGTTGTTTAACTAGCCGGGATACTGCAGGTGCGGCGTCAATGCGGCCACCCACTCGAAGCACTCCATACTCGTCCAGGAACGGCGTCAAGTTAAGTAGCTTACTTTTCTTTTCTAATTCCTTTTTATGTTTCAGGTTGTCAAGATCTTCGGGGAACGTCTGTGCTTGTGAATATTTAATTAGCAGGCGCTCAGCCTTCATCATCATGTGACCGTCTATATCACCGGTAAGTTTTCTACATTTTTCTATGAACGATAATACTTTACAAGTTGATTTCAGTAGGCGCAGCCATGAAGAAAATCTTTCGGGGTCGGGTACAGCTGGTAAGTGACTTTCAGTTACGACGTGAAGAGTTGTAACACATTCCAGGTCCACATCTGATATACTCGGCTGCTGTACCTCCCGGGGCCAAGCACTTTCTTCACTATACAAAAAATCTGGGCCGCGCAACCATTCATTTTCCAGTATCATAACATCGCAGTGGTCCCTGGTTGCAACATCTGCTACATTTATTTTAGTGGATATGTATCGCCAGTCATGTATTTGCGTAAGCTCATCTATCTCACCAAGTCTATGAGCAATATACACTTTATAAGTACGTGTGTTGTTACGGATCCAATGCAATACTGTAGTGGAGTCGCACCAAAAGTATGTTTTTTCTGCCGTTATTCTGTGCTCATTTTTAATCGCCTGTGACAACCTAGCAGCTAGAACAGCAGCCTGCAACTCTAGACGAGGCACAGAAACGTGGGTCAACGGGGCAACTCGACATTTACTCGCTACAAATGCGATCATTGTGCGTCCATTATTATTATCTTTCCAGCGCCAGTAAGCTACGGCACACATCGCTTTAGTCGATGCATCACAAAATATATGAAGTTGTAGGTTCCTATAGCCAGCGCATGTACTCGAACTTGCAACGACGCCGGCGACGGTTATACTACACGAAGTGGGCGCGGCCTGTGGGCTCAGTGCGCTATTCAGTGCAGCCGTACTCGGTGGATCTTCCGTCTCGCTCTCGCTCCTCGCAGCTGTGTTGTAGTGTCTCGGTAAGCGAATATGACTCACGCGCTTTAACATTTCTAACCATTCCATCCATTTCGTAAACATAATATCTGTCACCACTTCGTCCCAGCCCAGATTAGTTCTCCAGGTTTCTTGTAACATAATTTTTCCTTTTATAGTGAACGGCGCTAGGAATCCGTATACGTCGAAAATTGACATAATGACGCGAAGCATCTCTCTTTTAGTAGGTTTTCTTTCACCGGTAAGTATCGCTTCAGGAATCTTCTTCAGTGATAAATCAAAACCCAGCGTGTCTTCTTCTGGAAACCATATTAAGCCCAGTGTACGCTCGCCGTCGTATTGCTGTCCTATTTTGAATCTAATAGCGGTGGCTCCTAAGGTCTCTTTTGGTATGTTGTTGATAACGGCTTCATTATTACAGGTCCAGTTTCTTATGTCAAAACCGCCTTGTTTATGGATGTGCGTAATGTCAGTTACCAATTTGATAGCCGTATCTTCGTTGTCTATACTGTCGATATAGTCGTCCATGTAATGTTGTTTACATATTGCTTCTACGGCGGCCGGCAGAGATGATTCGAAACGTTGAGCGTTTTTATTTTTGATAAATTGCGCTATGAATGGGGAACAATTAGCGCCAAAAATTAGTGACGTCATCATATATGTTTTTATTTCTCCGCCTAGGGTTGGTCTCCACAGAAATCGTAATGCGTTTCTGTCTTCAGGGATGATTTTCAGTCTTAGGAACATGTCTCGTATATCTCCGGTGATAGCAACTTTATGTTCACGGAATCGAAGCATGATGCCGAATAATGATACCAGAAGGTCAGGTCCCGTCAGGAGGTAATCATTTAAACATAACCCTTCACTTTTAGCAGCAGCGTCAAATACGAGACGAAGCTTTTTCTTATTAGGGTTGTCAACTCCAAAATGAGGTAGGTACCAGGTCTTTGTTGTGGTTTCAGGGTCGGTAATCTCTGTCGCATAGTCGTTCTGTAACAGGTGGTCGATTCGATCTTTGTACCGTAGCGAGTAGCCTTCATCCGCTTTTATCTTTCTCATCACACCTCTCAGTCGTCTTTCAGCATTCGGGTATGACTCCGGCATCGTACAGTTTGGATCTTTCCACGGTAGCCCAACGTACCACCTCCCGTCAATCAAGGAAGAAGTACGCTCGAGGTGTTCGATAGCTCGTTCATCATCAGCGTTTTTTCGAGGTTTGCAGCCGATGCCCATTGACTCGATCGAGAAAGATCGTCGAACCTCTTCATGCAGGTCCAGTAGACAGCGGTCGCGGTCTGATGTCATCACGCCCGCGTTCTCAGAGATGAGCAGCGCGGAATGCAGGGCACCCCTACGCCCGTCCGAGGCCTTCAGTGGGTCGCGCACGCATCCGTGTATGCACCACCCCAAAGGAGTTTGAGTGGCGTATAATTTACCAGGTTCACTATTGATTATTTTAGAAGGTAACATCAAATTATAATTGTCCTGCCCTATCAATAGTTCGGGTTTAGTATGTCCATCACACAAGTATTTTTTTATTTCAGGCGAACACTTAAAGTTTGCGATATTGGTAGGTGTCAGCGTCTGCACAGGTAAGTCTAATTGATTCACGCTACGCGCCCTAAAGGTAAACATAGTTCCGTCTTTGTTTGTTACTTTTAAGTCCACTATCTCAGTTTCACAAACAAATTCTGTAGAATCCCATGCACCGCACACACGCATAGTTTGTTTACGTCCTTGCACACCCACGCGCGCCGCAAGCGCCCCACTTATTAGTGACACTGTTGATCCGTCATCGAGCAGCGCGACACAACTCACTACACCGTTAGGTCCGTGGATATTGATAGGTACAGTTTTTAATAACACCGTCGAGCTATTTACTTTTATGTGCGACACGGTCTCAACAGGCACGTCACTGTCCTCACTTATAGTGTCCTGATGTTCCGTTACGTTTACACTATTACGTTGCAACGTGTTATTGTTCTTAGAGATATGCAACAAACGATGATGCGATTGTCCACAGTTATCGTAATCACAGACGGGAGCCGGGCAGTTTTCTCTATTATGATTTGACATTAGACACTTATAGCAAAGTCTATTACGTTTCACAAAGAACCATCTATCTTTACGTAACGATTTTTTAAACTTTTTACAGTCGGGCAGTTTATGTTTTGTTAAACGGCAAAACCGGCACTTATCGTCATTGTCATTATCACTTTGTACGAGTACAGTTTGCTCGTTATTATTGTTTACAAGTTTCACAGAATGTTCACCACTAAGGCCGTAAGTAATGTTCACCGCAGTCCGAGATATCTTCACGGCTTCACCTTCTAGGAACTCGGACAAAATCACGAGTTTTGACTTGCACCCTTGGTTGAAGTAAGGGTAGCTGAAGTCGGCCCACTTAGAGATGAGGATCGTAGGTAATTTAGATAAAACCATCGACACTATGTTCATAGCACTTAAGTACTCATTCTGACCGATCGCGAGTACCGCGGCTACATAGTTCTTCACTTTCACAGAGAAGGGTATGATGTCCTTATGATATTGTTCTGGTAATGGTTTTAGTGAAGTGATGTCCTGCATAATCTTGGATATGATTACGTCAGGGTTTCCAAACTGGAGATCCAGTGTTGACATAACAATGTCAGGAGTGGTAGCACTAATCAGCAATGACGTCACTGCTTCTTTAGCCTGTCCATGAAGGCTCTTTCTGAGTCTCCACATATTTTCTCTCTCGTTGAAGTTACACACTAACGTTGATTCTTCGTACGCCTGCTTAAACTGCAGCCAGTCCAGGGGGTCACCGGAGAACGAAGGTAGGTCTCTCGGCGTACATAAGCGGCTCAGCATTTTAGCGTCCGATCCTTTAGTAGCAGCAGAAGCAGTCGCAGCGGTCAAGTCCTTTATAGCACTCACCAGCAAGGTAACGCTAGCCTCGCGGCCGTCGTCGACATCAGGTACTGGTTGCAGTGGAGAACAAGCCTTGCCCGTTAGGTTGCCATGTTGTGGGCGAAACTGTCCTTTTATTTCTTGTTGACTGCGATCAATCCACTTCTCTACTTCACTATGCGTGGTAACTTCACTTCCTTCCGATAGTCGTGAACTGTATATTTCATCCAACTCTGCCATATCCGCCGCTAGCTTTTTATCTATAAGCTCCATCTGGATACGCGCTTTCGCCTGTGCCGCTTCCAGCTCCAACTTCTTTTTCCGTGCCAATACTGAAGACGAAGCAGATGCTTTTGAGGCTGTTTTTGCTTTCTCCGTGCCTTTTTGAACCCTCGATGTTGATGGAAGGGTGAGAACATTTTCCGATTTAACTGACTTTATTCTACCCACATCTTGAAAAAGTGTTTTCTCCAATTGGCTTTTTTGGGTTTTTTGCTGTTCAGCATCTCTTTGGCACTTCTCTTCTGCTTTAGCAGCTTCCACAGTAACCTTTTGTTCCTGATTCAGGCCCTCCAACTGAGAAATTGTTTCTTTTTCTTTTTGTAGTTTTTTGGCTGTACTTCGTGTATTCACCATTTTTTGCGGCGGAGTCGAAAACATAGGTAACTAAATACTTTTAGATCCGGTTCGAAGACCAGCTTTGTAGGTGCTGGGGTGAAAATAACGAAGTCAACAGTTTCAGGGTAACAGAATAGGTTTAGCGAGCGAGCGACGTGTGGTCGGCGCGTATGTATCTGCGGACTAGTTGACGCTGCGGTGGTGTTTGAGTGCCCCTCCCGCTCCTCAGGCGCCCCTCTAAGGTTAGGTGCGTCACACAGGTAGCTCGTTCGCCACCAGTACGTTTATTTAGTTTTTAAATGACAAAGTACATATGTATGCAAATAAAAACAAAACCAATAGGAAACAGTAAAACATAAATATCTATTAAACTATAAGGTGAACCATTCGCGTCGCTAACAGGTACCATTTATATTAATAAAGAAGAAATAAAATATTAAGTATATTCTTTTACCCATACTAGGAATTTCTCCTGTATCGTGGGTTCACAACACCCAGGCTCGGAACAACTACTTGCAGATCATACAAATACCTATTTGTTCCGTGCGAGAATCGAACCCGCGCTACGGTGCGCAACAATCGTTCGCTCAGCTACTGCGTCAACCGTCACGTCTTCTTTTTATACAGGGTGTAAGAGACATCGACGCACAAACGGTTACCATGGGTCCAGGACATGATTCTGGACGCCCCCGTGTTGGAATTTTTCGTCGGTTTCTTTCCAATTCTTTTTTTTAAATATTTCAGCTCAGATCAGATTATACAAATATATTTTGTTCCGCGCGGGAATCTTTATACACCGTTTTGAGATCAGGGGCCGTATTATGACGTCTTAAAACCAGGCTTGTTCCAGTGAGTGAACGAGGTAGCGCTAGATGACTTGTATAGCTCTGTCTCTTTCACTCACTGAAACAAGCCTGGTATTAAGATGTCATAATACGGCCGCAGACCATGAGGTCTTAAAGCGTGAGTGATTCCGCTCAGGGAACGAGATGGCGCTATACGACTTGTATGTCTCTTTCCCACAGCCTAAAGACTCATGCTTTAAGAAAGTAGGCCACCAGTACTAATGAAATTATTTAAATAAAGTAATGCGCCTGGCCGGGTTCGAACCCACCACTTACAAATCACCGATCGAAAGAGATTAATTTACAATTAATATTGTATTTAAATTTAAATCTTAATCCATCTTCTTTGACAGCTGCAATCACAAATCGTAGATCTTTATGAATCGGACCGCCAAATTCGGTCGTTTATTGGTTACAGATAAACTTTGGGATCAAAAAGAAATGAATCACATTAATGTGAACTTACAAGCTCTGCATCGAAGTCAGCGTAACCGGTTACGGTGTAATTGCAGGGTCCGGGCAACTCGATTCTTGCTACTTGCTGTGGGTTCAACACCGGGTAGTGGAAGCATGCATCATTCGCCTGACTTGTAGGTAAGTAATAACTTTCTTTAAGACCTTGCGTTGCACTGATTTTGGCATTTATTTCGGCCACAGCTAGAGTGGACAGTCCTCCTTGCTGTTTGCTCAGTTTCCAACTGCTAACTGTTAAAGTGATACGGAAAATTAGCTTTCTTTATAATAATTACATTTTCTTTCTTTTTATAAAAAAAAAAATAATCGTTGCCCCTTTCTAGGAATTTCTCCTGTGTCGGGGGTGCGTTTACAAATATATAAATTCACAAACACAAACGCCCAGACCCGTAACACCTACTTGTAGATCATACAAATATTTGTTCCGTGCGAGAATTGAACCCGCGACACGCAGCGTAGCAGTCCAATTGCTCAGCCACTGCGCCAAACGTTTTTTTTTTCATCATGGTAAAATCATCAAATGAGTCCTCCCACCCAGGGCAGGGCGGGAGGGACTGTCAGACTTGTACCGACTAAAATCCACGGTGTCCTTCACTAGCCCTTTACGTACCGGGGTCACGGTAATGGAAAAGTCCCGCGACCAACTGCGCCAAACGTGCCGTAAAATTAATTATTCCGTCAATAATTACGTACTATTATTTGGTTGGCTATAACAATATACATCTTTACCTTGTCGTGCGAGCTCTCCATTTGGGGCCGTTACATTCCTACAGCTGTACAGAAGAGCATAGTTGGAATAATCGGTGGCCAGCACGTAAAGCCTCTGAGTTTCCGCTGCAATTTAAAAATTAGTTTCATTATATTTTTATTATTCACATGTCATACATGAAAACGACTGAATAAGATAATATAATGCAAATTATTAACGCTCTATAAACGAATTACAATAGCTTTTAGAACTCAGTACAAAGAGAGTACCTACTCTTGGTACTGAATTGCTGATTGATCTGAAGAGTAAGTAAGTATACAAAAAAAGAAGTTTAATTTCATGTCATTAAATAATTATAGTCAGTCTATTATTATATAACTTACGGTTGTTGCCTGTATTTAAAGTAACTTGTAATACTCCTGGTTCACCAGGGATAGTCATGGCTGTTCCTGATATTGTCCTCCATTCCTCATTAACGACTTGGGTGTTCAGAATAGTGACGATATTGTTAGTTCCAAGGTTGTAGTTCGCCTGATTACACTGACCGGTCTGTGTTGGTTGTGGGTATCTGGCGACTTCGTACCAGGTACCGAGAAACTGGCATCAGATAAAAAAGATGGATAATTTATTACTTGAAATCATTTAAAATAATATTTTATATTTGTCACTGATAATGTTTTAAGGTCTCTAATATTTAACCCTTCTTCTATATTACATTTATGTCAAAATCAAAATCAAAAGTTTTTATTTCACATAGGCCCATGAGGGCATTTATAAAACGTCGACAGCAGGTGCTCGGTTCGGGTTGGTATGTTAAAAGCATATCCAAATCTACGGGGTATACGCTACCGCTGCGGGTAGGTGGTACAACGCAAGATTCGCTCAGGTATTTAGTGTTAAAAAGGTCGGGTGTGTAGTACCCGCAATCGGCGTGTTTGCATGAGACCAGATGTATTATTGTGGATGGAGTATTTAAGAAGATATTTAAGACGCATTGGCAAATTCTGTCGTTGATGGGTTAGTCATAAATCGGGATCAAGATTGCAATGGAGATATATTATCAGTATCATTAATGTGAACTTACTCTCGCTGCATCGAAGGAAGCAACGCCGGTAATGGTGTAATCGCAGGGTCCGGGCAACTCGATTCTTTCTACTTGCTGTGGGTTCAAGTCTGGGTAGTGGAAGCAGTCTGCAGGTTCCTGGCTTGTATTAAAATATTGAGCTAAGTCGAGAGCACTGTTGGCATTGATTGCATCTCTTATAGCAGTTTCATTTTGGGCACTTAGTGGTTGATACCGTTTTCTCATCTGCCAACTGCCAACTGTGATAAAAATGTTGTTAAATTAGTTGTCTAAGTTACTTTTTTTTTTAGTAGAACTTAAAAATGAACGTCTTTACCTCGTCGAGTGTTCGTGCCTGTGTTCTCGCAGGTGTACAGCAGAGCATAGTTAACATTGTCGGTTGCGAGTACGACGAGGTTCTGACTTCTGATTCCTGAAAATGAAAAAAAAGGGCTACATCCTGTCTCATGACTTTCCCGTGTCGTAAACTTAACAAAAACATTATATTTTGTGCAGGTTTAATTTTAAAATGTAAATATTGTACGCTATAATTATAATTATATATTATTTTGAAATTCAAACAATATTCATGATAAATATTACAGACTGCTGTCAATACATGACTACATAAATATTTGTGTAGGTAAACAGGGTGAACTTTCCAAATAAACGTGAATTGCTGAATCCGAAAGTATGAAGAATTCCGTAATATACAGACACTTAAAGGAGTCTCGGAATCCATTATAATAAAAAACCATAACGGAATGATTCGATTTTTCAAAATACCTACAATATTATATTCTGGGCAAGAAATATTTCTTGCCGGGAATCGAAACCGTTGGTTTAAAAAAACACTAAATAAAAAAACCCGGCATGTGCGAGTCCGCCTCGCTGTCAAAGGGTTCTGTACCATTATCCACGAAAACGGCATACAAATCAAGTCGGTTGTATGGGAGCTCCCAGACAGATGAACAGACTTACAGACGGACAGCAGAGTCTTAGTAATAGGGCCCCGTTTTATCCTCTGGGTGTTACAGAAGGTAATAACAGAAATTATTTAACTTACCCGTAGCAGTATTCAAATTAACTTGTAATACTCCGTTTTGGCCAGCAAGTCCAACAGCTGCTCCTGATATTGTACTCAACTCTCCATTGTATACTTGTCTGTTCTCAACAACGACGACACCGTTTTCAATGAGCGTGTAGTTGGCGCGGTTACACTTGCCGGGCTGATTTGTTTGTGGGTATCTTGCTGTTTCATACCAGACTCCTTGAAACTGGCATCAAAAATAAAAATATTAAAGAGAATACGAAATTTTTATACCAATTTTACACTCAGCCCACTTTAGAAATACTCCTACTGTACTTTAAAATTCAGACTTCAGCGGTTTAAACAAGAAATGAACGATGTGTGATTGGATCAGGTATTGTTTGTTTACGGAATGCTGTACTGGGAAGTAGTAGGATAAAAAAAAAACTGTAGTTTGACTTGTCTTGAAATCCACTAAAGACAATTTGTAGTAATGTTCGTGTCCTCGTGCCGTAAAGTTCAAGAATGGCGCTACTGTATTTTGGGAGTCGATTAATAGATTAACATTTCTAACGAACAATTTTGGGTGGCTTGTAAAGTTCGATCACAATTTCTACATACTTATTAATTTAATTTCTAGTTTGAATGTTGATAGATGGAGGAGGAAAGGATAATCGAAAAGATGAAAGACAGCAATATAATGTAGAAAACGCGTAACAACTGACAGGAGGATAAAACCTGTTAAAAAACCGATCGACTGCGAATTAAATGAAATAAGGGAAGATGATGACTTACAAGCTTCCACTATTTATGTCATCTAATTCTTTAAGGCTCATTAACGGCTAAAGTGCATGATTATTAATGTGAACTTACATCGGCAGCGTTAAAGCCAGAAGCGCCAGTCACAGATGGACATTGTCCTGCCTCCTGGGTGACGGTACAAGCTTCTAAGGAGTGATCCCTTGGTTTGTATGCATTGGGAGTATCAATTAGAGCTAATCGAAGCGCATCCACAAGCTGGATCCTTGCGTTAATCTGGGTTACAGCCTCACTTGGCAAAAACCTTTGTCTACCTAACTTCCAACTGTTAACTGAAAAAAAAAGCAATTCAATTAGAATAAGATATTAAATAAAAAAGGTCGTGTATAACAATCATAATGTATTAAAAAGAAACTTAAGAAGCACGCATAGCATATTTCATATTCGTTCAATTTTTTTCGGCGTTATGCCATCACACACGCGTATAAAATCCGCGTGTGTGATGGCATTGTAACGGTGTAAAACTCCATGTTCCATCCATAGGCTCGCATCTACCCACAGTAACATGATATGGATCAGAAAATTCGTGTCAATATAAATATAAGTTTATTGCAGTTCGTCTACTGTTTATGATGTTACAATTGTATTGTCCACGCAATTGGCTATTTGACTGTATCTCTTCTTTAACCTTAAGACACCCAATGCTGAGCGTTGGTCTCTTCTAAATCTTTCCTCTTCTGGCGGTTATGTGTCTTTTTTATTTGACAGTATCAATAAATTACAAATTTAATTAATTAGTCCGTCATTTAGAGTTTTGAAAAATACCGAATATGTGTTTTTAATATGTATAATAAAAAACAAATGTTGAATCATCAAAACTCGGGAGTAGGGGCTCGTGACGTAAGAATCCAATAAAAAATGGTAGTCTATACTAAACTGTGACGTGTTGCCAATTTTAAAAGGGTCGCATCTCCGTCAATTTGACGGACTAATTGGAATATTTCAGTCCAATAACCAATTGCAAGCAACCAGATTGGCGAACGTAACACTTGCGATTGGATTAAAATCTGTTTGATACGGTCTATCCATCGCGTAAAATGTTACAATGGAAATATGCTTTCTGGTTGATAGGTAAAAAAATTAGCTTCTGTTTCACATAAATTATTAATGATTTTCTAAATTATCAAAAAATGAATGTTATCTTACTTCGTCTTTGCGTTGTACCCACGTTTGTACAAGAATACACCAATGCATATGTTTCATAATCCGTCGCCAAAACCCAATACGGCACTGTAAAAGGAATTAATTTGTTTTATTAATTATAAGTAACAGAAAGTTTTTTTTTTGGATTGGATGGAAATCTACATTACATCGATTGCCTCTTTCGATTTTAAGTCAAGTAAGTGAAAAAAAGTTTGACAGCATAATGGCAACCAATCCAATATACACACACAAGCAACCAGATCCGAAACCTTAACCTAAACGTACTCGTGGTCATACAAATATCTGTTCCATGCGGAAATCGAACCCACGACACGGAGCGCAATAGTCGATCGTTCAACCATTGCGCCAACCGTGCCTTCAAAATTTACTTTTCCATAATTGTTTTTGATTAATTATATGAAGAATGTCACTTTGTGCAGATTGTATGGAGTCTATAATTATGCTCAATTTTAAGACCTTTGTATTCGGGTTTCACAACTCGGTACGCTACAGTATTATTATTGGGATATTATAAATTGCATATCAAATAAATAATCGCCTATCAATACATACTCATCATTTATATTCTTTTTTACATCAAATAACTTACTTCACCACAAATAAACTAAATGTTTTACAAAACTCAAACTGCAGATAATTCGAAATTATACATCAATATGACATTACTTTTTTTCTCATAATGCAATACAGTTAAATTTATTTTTGTACAAAAATACTACATACATAGCATAAATACTGACTGCACAGCAAATTTTCCATATTTCATAGCAAAATAACTATCCCAGTCGCATATTAACCAGTAAGTACACGCTGGCACCCCGACTCGGACAATTTAGGTTAGAAGAGGATGGCGGGGTCTGAAAGACCCCGCCATCCTCTTCGTGGTTATTTTTTTTTAAACCACCCAGAAGTAGGAGCCCCGCGAAGCGGGGCTCCCTCGACATGCTGGGAAGCGTGGACGCCCCGCGAAAGCAAGACCCGCTTTAATAGTTCAATAAATTACAATATTGCATCTAATTTTTTTTTTGCTGATCTCATTGTGTGGTAATTAATAAATAATAAGACGACTGTGACTAATAAAATGCTGTTTTATTTAGAAAAACTGCTGTAAATAATGTGAAAATAGAAGCTATATTTAAAAGAAAAAGAGTTAACATGTATAATGTGCATTAAGATTATTAGCTGTGCATTGATGAAAAAGCTTTTGCTTTAGGAAAAATCACTGTACGCTGCAAAAATAAATTGTAGTGTGTTTAGTGATATTTTGAGTTGAATATTTTGCTGTGCAATCAGTAATTTTGATGGGAATTCGGAATCTTATTGCATAGAAAAAGGATATTTTTTGATTTGCGTTTAAATACTATCCATTATTATTGCATATATCCACTCGGTTTTAGCGAATACCTCTTAACTTTTAATAGGCCTTTATGCTGATCGGCACATACCGTGCCAAAGTTTGTAAGGAAGATACGTGGAACGTCAGTGGTAACAACATCCGTCATACCACAAAAACTTAAACACCTGTTGAACAGGACAGATGGGTTATCTTAAACACCTGTTGAACATATGTGTTGCGGGTTCGATTCCCGCACGCAACAAATATTTGTATGATCTGCAAGTAGTTGCTCCGGGTCTGGGTGTTTGTGTATGTAAGTTTCTATGTTTGTTAACGCACGCACGATACAGGAGAAATTCCTAGTGTGGGACAACGTTTTAAAAAAATAAAAAAAAGGATTAAAAAAAGGATATATTCTTAAGGCCCATTTTACGCTGTAAGAAATGGAATGCGAGTTGCACGCAAGTTTGACTACATTGTGGATTATTAATGTACAGACGCCAGAAGGTCAACATACCCGAATAATTATATCAAGTTTTACAAATCGAATATTAACCTTCCTCTAATAGTGATAAAGTTGAATATCTATTAAATCTAAAATAGTCTGTACAATGAATTTAGTTGATGAAAAAAATACCGCAATGTAGTCATACTTACATGCAACTGTCATGTAATTTCTCGCATCGTCTAAATGAGGCTTTAAACACGTTACTGTACTTATGATAACAAACAACTATGAGGCCGAGATAAATATTCATAACTAAGCATTTGTCAAAAGTATTACTTCAGGAAGTATTACTTCGTTTCTTTGGGCATTGCTTGCCTTAGTACGGGCTAAGTCACAGTTCAAGTGTCATGTTTCAGAAGCGTTCACAAAATACTGGATATCCTAATTTGAAAACTATTGATTTAATGTTATACTGAACCGAATTTATCAAGTAGATAATAATAATATAAATGTCTCTGGAATCTTTTTTAAATGTTTTTTATTTCTTTGTTTTGTTAAAATATTTAAAAATGTAAAAGATAAGTAAAAAGATGAATAAAAATAAATATAAGAATACATTGAAATCATTTTAAAATGACACTGATGTTTAAAATTAGTGACATGTCCACAATTGGCTTGGCTGTTGCTTAGCTATTTCTATTTTTCTCGGCCAGAGTCTTTCGAAAGACTACTTAATACCAACCAAGTTTTTTTCTTATATTAGATGATTTTTTATTTTGGTAGAACCAAAATAAAAAATGAACCCAACTACTAGCTAATTGAGGCAACATTATACAGTGAATATTTACCAGGTGTGTTGGTGCCTGGGAATATTACTTGTAACTTTCCACTTCCAAGAGCGCCTGTTTGTAAAGTGGCTGTTCCGGTTGCAATACTCAGAATCCCATTTTGGACTTGAGAATTTCGTACAGTTACAGATCCAAGCGTAGTACCCGGAAAATATCTCGCGGTGTTGCAGCTTCCAGTTTGATGTGTCGATTCAAAGGATTCAATGTCATACCACACGCCTAAATACTAAATAACAGAGAAACTGAAGTTAATAAAAACGCTATGAAGTCAAATACTTGCCTGAAAATAACATGATTGAAATCTATATAGGAACATATTATTCAGATTCATGCTAAACGGTCATGCGTATCGTGATCGTAAAAACTTATTGTTCTATGTAGCTATTGCTGGTTCATAATATGAAATAAGTATTAGTTTTTTTGCGGCGGTTTTGATCGCGTTAATTTTAAATTTGACAGTAAATTTTATTTGGATCGTAATTTATGATCGCGCCATTTATGATCATAGTTTTGAAAGTCATGATAGGTAGTTACGTTTTTCATGGGAACAGTAGACTTTTCAACGTAATGTAAAATTTCAGTATGATCGGTTCAGTGGTTTTTGCGTGAAAAAGTTCTCGACCTCGACCCATCTCTAGTTTGGATTTTCGTTTTATTTGATGTAGTATTCTTTTTTTTAATAGCCTAGTTTGTGTCCCACTGCTGGGCAAAGGCAAAGTATATAAAGTATATTTTTATAATATATATATTATCCGATATTAACCGATTGATGTAGTTAGGTAGATTGTTGGGCAGATGGTACCTGCTATTCTGCGCTACCTGCCAATGTGAATTCATGACACGCACGTATAGGGCCGCTATCCCACTAGCATTTTACGAGTGCTGGCGTCTCTTCAACGTCTGCGCAGAGTGAACGTCGGCTGAACGCGACGATAATACTATGGCCAACAAACGCGACGTTAACGTTGCGAGGTCGCAAGGTGAACGCAAGTGAGATAGCGGCCTTAGTGTGAATCCCGCTTTAGATAATTACGTGGAATTATTATCAGAATAATAAAAAGTACGTGCAAGTAGGTACCTATTATAGATTATAGCCCCCAGTAATAAATAATTTGGGAGTGTCAAGGCTATCTTATCTAACACAGTCAGTTTTACTAATCCTATTCGTTTATTAAAAGGGCAAAAACTAAATGTGGAATTGTAAGTATTGTTGATTTTTATGGTTTTTGAAATTATTGTAGGCGTACACGCTCTTAAAAATAGCAATCACTCTTTTAAGAGCGTGTACAAAAAGAGCGTGTAAAAAAAAATTAAAGTCCTTATTTTTCGAAATCACTTATTCGTAAATGATTTTACTGAAATGTTCATAGATACGTAAAACCATAATCAATAAGTTGGTGAAAAAAGTTAATAGAGAACATTACTGAAAAGTCTTAACAAAAGATAACTGGAAATATCAGTTTCCATAATATACAATTTAAAATATTTCCTGTTATTGTGTATGAATTTTCATTAAAATCACGAAGACGGAAATATGGAACTGTTTGAAAATATTAAGCAAATACCTATTTAGTAACTACACAGATTGTAAATAATTATATGAATTTAAATCATCTACAATTGTTGACTGAATTTAGTGGTGATTTAAATGTTATGAAAAATATTTCTCTAAACATTTAATTTCATAGATTCATCTGATTCATTCATTTATTTTAGTAGTGATTGGAAAAGCCGGTTTCAGAAGTTTCACTCAAGTGTACCTTTTTTCTTTCCCGTGGGATAATATTCGAGTTGTAGCAGCGGAGCCGCCGGAAGCAGCTAGTGAATGATAAGATATCTCATCTTACAATCGATTATAATACTAAAATTTTAATTAAGTAGTTACAATGTGTTCAACATAATTATCTAATTTTCATATCAATTTCAATATTTTAAATGGTTCAATAGTTATGTTTACTTACATTTTAAACGACTTCTAAAAAAGGAGGTTACTCAATTTGACCGTATATATGCTTTTTTATGTTTGTTCGCGTCTAACTTCGTCTTTTATGAATCGATTTTGATGATTCTTGTTTTGTTGTAGAGAAGATATTTCAAAGATGGACCCATGATAAGGAAGTCAGGGTTTGATGATGGCAGACCAGAGCAATCGAGGGGAACTCTCAAAAATCGTAGGGGCGACTAATGCAAATAAATAATAAAGTTTTTTCATTACGTATTTTAAACCACTACAATTTAATTAAGGTCTGGAATAGATCTGATGATGGAGCCGAGAGACAGTCAAGGGAACTCCTCAACGATTCACAGCAGCTACCTTATGTTTGAGCTTGATTATTTTTTTATTTATTAGAACTTTACACCTAAATGGGTTATTGTTCGATGCAATATACCTGCCTTTTGGTACCATAAAAAATTCATTTAGTTTTCATTTTATGAGCATTTTTAACTTATTGTGTACATGGGCGATGTTATAACCGTTGCTACGGATAACAAAATTCTAGTGCATATGTAAGAAAATTATGTATTTGACAAGAATTTGGGTTGAATATTTAAACTAAAAAGGGGAAAAATAAAAAAGTTTTTTCTTTTTTAATGTAACCGACTTAAAAAACAACCACGAAGAAGGGTAAAACAACCTACCAAATAACTTTTCTTTCGGAAGTCGGTGGCAAAAAAGTCAATGAAATAAAAAAAAACAAAGTCGGTTACATTTTTTATTAACTTTTGTATTATTTCAGTTTTTTTATGTTTTAGTTATGTTTTGTACCTTCAGTTTCAGAATGACCAAAAGAAATGTTTAATATTGGTATTTTTTTGAATATTGGTTTTATTGCCGTCAGTAAACTTACCTTTTCCAGATCAAAGTTTGGAACTGCTTCTATGTTTTCACATTGTCCGTTCAGTAATACACCTTGACCCACACATGCACTTATAAGACCAAGGAGGACAAAAACTTTTGTAGTTAATTTCGACATATTGGGATTTGTATGTCCCCGTCGCAACACAACGAAAAATATCGATAATTCCGTTAATTTATATAAAATCTTATCTCTCATATTTTTTATCGTTGCTTTAATCACAAAAATCGTTCATTACTGATATGATTTCAGTATACAGTCAAATAAGCTATCTATACCAAAAAAGTTAGAACCCCTGGTGAAACCGTCTGACTGTTTTCTCTGTTCCCCGATCAATGCCACTGGGATCTCTTCAAGTTTGAACAAATCGGTTTGTTCTAGACTGTTTCACTCTAGGGCGCACCATACTTATCAGGCCGGGACTCCACTTCCAAAACTATCATGTTTCGGAAGTTGGTGCTTTGGTTGTGTTGATATTTTGTTGTGCTATACCACCGACTTCCAACATTTTAAAGTTATTTTTCTCTTTGTAGTTTATGAAGTCTGTTCCCTTTTAGAAATAGAAATATTTGATATGTAAAGTTGTAGTTGTTTTTTTTTCCTATATGTAATTTCTAATTATCGTATAACAATAATATTTAAGCTTAGTTTTTTATTTATTTAATGAAGACTAAGAATGCCATTTTTTATAATTACTGTTTATTTTCTATAATAATAAAAAAATCGTATTCGTAATTAATGTCAACATAAGTTTATAGTGGAAAAGGAGAAGGAGATCGATCGCCGAATCGATAACGCCTGGAAGAGCTACTGGTCCATGAAGACGCTAATAAAGGGAGATCTAACGATTTCCCTGAAGCGAAAACTCATCGATATGTGTATCCTGCCCGTCCTAACCTACGGTGCTCAGACCTGGTCGCTCACCGAGTCGCAGAAGTTCCGCCTTGCAGTGTGCCAAAGAGCAATCGAACGCAGCGTTCCGTGTGTAAGAAGGTCTGATAAAATACGGAACATAACGCTACGCTCTAAAACTGGTATTATTGATGTAGGCAAGAAGGCTGTCAGGCTCAAATGGGAACGGGTGGGTTATGTTATCCGCATGCACAATAGTCGCTGGGCAAAAATATGCACTCAATGAGTGCTGAGAATGGACGTGATGACGCCCAAAAAGAGGTGGCAGGACGATCTAGATCTAGACGCGTTCCTTGATTGCTGGTCCGAAGTGGCATTAGAAAAAGGGTGAAGCTTTTGCACAGCAGCGGGACATAAACGGCTAATTAAAAAAAAAGGTTTATGGTACGAACGATTCTTGCATTTGTAAGTATTCTCGCAGTGGTAACACTCAGGCGATTCTTCCCTCCTTATCCGACACAGGTACCTCCCGAACCTTGCGTGTCCTGCGTCAGGCGGAAGGTCAGGAAGCCGTGAAACCTATCCTCACAGAGCGGTCTTACCGCCGCGATTGCAGCGTGCTCGGAGGTCGGTTGCGACAGTCGCTCCCTCCATACTGCCCTGAGATCGCGCCGGAGCTCTTCCCGCCGCTTCTCGACTCGTCGAGACAGCGGGGATTCGCCCCGGCGATGCGCCTCCACGCGCCTCTCATAGACGCGCTGGAGGCCCGTCGCCATATTTAACTGACTTAAGTAAAGCAATCTTATGGGAATTATTTTTCGTCTCTCAACATGCGAAATAAGTGTTTTAATATTCCTAACGGATTTTGCGATAACGTGGTGCGGTAACTATCAAAATTTAGCGACGATTTTTCTGGTAAAACGGTGTTATCGTGTTGTTTTCGGCTAGTAAATGACTAATCGTGATAACGATTGGGCACTTCTTAAATTATGAAGTAGAGCGTACACTGAATGGTTGCCGAGAGGTGGGTCGGGTGGACGATATTCAGAAGATCACAGGTGAAATCTCACTCGAGATTTAGTCGAGGAAATAATTATAACAAGAGGCACAAAAAGAAGGAGGCATCTACTCAATAGAGAATTGAACAGGTCTGCCAATGATGTCATGATGATATGCCGTAACTATGTCCCTACTATATCGTCCGTAATAAATGATAGGTAAAAGGAACGTGAAATATAGCAGTGACTCATTTATAATACTTTTATGATTTCTACTTTTGGCTGATTAATATAAATGGAATAAACGATAAGTAATTAAAGAACACTTCTTGGAACAACAATTCGAGCAATTTCCCTTAGCAAATACTTGCAGCTTGTTAAATCAAACAAGCAACATAGAAACTCAATTTAATCGTCTCAGGGGGCTCGCGCACCGCGGGTAATGGGTGACTCGCCGTCCGATCATAGACCATGCCCGACTGGGTGTTTTGTTCCACGCGCGCCTCAAAGAGCTGTCAACAATCTGACGGGGCCCACATAGTGTGCCAAACGCCTTCCGGTGTCGCCAGTTACCAACTGTACAGCTAGTTAACTCGAATATTCAACTTTACGTATGATCCATAGTATCTTGAAATACCAAACGTTCGACGCCAAATAGTTTTTAATGATTTCCGTCGGTGTGCAGGAGTTCCTGTTCATTCTGGCACAGTTAGGCCCCAAGGCTAGATTCAGAAATCCAGTTTAAATAAAAAAATATATAAATATATCAGTATCTTTAATTAGATAAGTAGGTAGGTAACTTTGTATAAAATTCTAAAAATCATTTTTCCATTAGCCGCTAATTGTGCGATAAGTACGCTTCCTACTGATTGTCTTATCTTTCTATGACGATAGTGCAAAAGAATTTGTTGTTAGATACTAGTAGAGTGAGATCCCAAAGTCCCCAGACCTAAGTCATTTTAGCAAAGCTGAAATTTGAGGATTTGTAGTCTACTATGTAGTTCAGACAGTATGCGTACTTATTGGCTCGAAAGTGGGGCCCTTCCACAGGTAGTTTAGTTCCGCGAACTAAAGGTCTATGAAAATATTACTTAACTACGTCATTTTAGCAAGGCTACGTTTAACATAATATTATTCATGGATCTTATTCAAGACCTTTTGTAAGCAGCCAGACCAATTCGAGGGGCCAACTATTCTCCAAGACGCCTTAAAGTCTTTCCCTTAAAACTTGAGGAGTGGCTGGACAGGCATTACGGCGTACTGACCTTCCGCATGTCGCAGGTCCTCACCGGACACGGATGTTTCGGGAAGTACCTGTGTCTGATGAGGAAGGAAGAAACGTCTGGGTGTCACCACTGCGAGGATCGCCCGGAGAACACGGTGGAGCATACGGTGCAGGACTGCCCCGCTTGGGCAGAGCAACGCCGTGTCCTCGAGGCGGTCGCCTCCATTTGCGAATCAGTTATGCTAGCGAAGGAGGTGCTACGTGAGGGAGAGGACAGCGTCCTCCCTCCAACCCAGTCGTCGGCAGACGATCTCCGGCCACAGTAAGCGCGGGCAAGCGGGCGGCGAGTAATAGGCGACTCGCTGTCCGACCATAGACAATGCCCGGGTCGACGGCGCGTTGTGTTCCACGTGCGCCTCAAGGAGTGTCAGCATAGTGACGGGGTCCCCCTGTAGAGGGCCAAAGCCTGCCGAGGTCGCGGGTCCTCACGAATAACCGTGACCCCGGAACGTAAAGCGCTATTGACGGACACCGTGGATTTTAGTCAGTACGGGTCTGACAGTACCTCCCGCTCTGCCCTGGGTGGGAATATTGACTAGCAACCAGTATCCCACTATTGTTTCGCAAACCCTGCAAAAGAGGTCTAGACAAAATATGTAACTGGCTTGAAAAGTGGCGAATAGCAGTCAGTCCATCTAAGTCGGTACAGGTCACTTTTACGCTACGCAGAGGCAATTGTCCTCCAGTAAAGCTAAATAACAACTTTATACCACACAAAGATTGTGCGAGGTACTTACGACTATACCTCGATCGCTGCTTAACATGGAGTCAGCACGTAAAGATCAAGAGAGATGAGCTCAACTTGCGCTACAAAAACCTGCACTGGTTATTGGGGCGGAACAGTAAATTATCGACTGACAACAAGCTCCTTATATATAACACCATTTTCAAGCCTGGATGTACGGTATCCAGCTATAGGGGAGTTTAAATAATTTAAAAAAAAGTGAGTTAAAGAATCAGCGCAGCAGTCTATGCAGACGCTACGCACAGATGGCCAGACTTCAATGTAATTTAGCCGGTTTATTAAACCACTTGTCTTGGTGTCTGAGGATCGACAGCGCCGAGGCCATCTCGCGACCTTGGAGGCGTATTATACAATCTATACATATAATAAATCAGTAGAAGGGTCAATTCTGTACATTGAAAATATTGAATAAATAAATAGCGGGGGGTGTTGTTGGATCGATATCAAACCCAAATATGTGATTAAAAATTTTTTTGTCTGTCTGTCCGTCTGTCTGTCTGTCTGTATGTGCAGGCATCACGTGAAAACTAACGGTTCGATTTCGATGAAACTTGGTATAATTATACCTTATTATCCTGGACATAAAATGGGATACTTTTTATCCTGGAAAAATACGTAGAAAATAAAAAAAACTTATTTTTCAGTTACTACAGAACGCGAGCTCAGCAGCAGTAGCTCAATAGAGGGATCTCCTTAATTATTATAGGCTTAGCCGTATTTGGGTCCAATAGATATTTATAAGATGTCATTGTCAGAGTTACTCAAAATGTAGAGATAAACCATCCACGCGAAGATCGACAGCCGCGCGGACGGAGTCGCGGCCCGAGCTAGTCAATAATAATCTAAATAATATTAGACAGCTTAAATAGACGTTTGTTACTCAATCACGTTAGAAAGGCTGAAAGGATCTTGATGAAATTTGGTTCAGAGATAGATTAAAGTCTAGAATAACACATAGGATACCGTTTATCCCGGTACTACGTTCCCGTGGTAATTTTCGAGCTAACAGGTAGTTAAGTAAATAGTTTTCCTTAACGATACATTAATGTATTATCGTGAACGTATCCATACTAAAACAGTCACGAATCATTATCTTTTTATCAATGATTTTTAAGTACACTAATCGCTTTATCTACAATCAGGTAACGTGAGCACTAGTTGAGCCGACAACGAATATAGTTTCCTTATGTGTCATCCATATGCATGTAAGGGCACGCACGTGAAATCAAAATGTACTTACGTAACCTTGTGAAATATATATAAAAAAGGCTATTTGTTACGTAAACCAAAATTGACGAAGATACAACTCGTCTAGAAATCAGAAAACGTCAATCGGTCGGTATAATTTTACAGGCGTTATAACGACATAACCCCCCCCACTCCCGAATTTTGAAGCGTTGTTTTCTTTGTACTAGTTGATTAAAAAAAAAACTACTTTGATTTATTATGTAACATATAAACCACTTCTTTATATTGAAGATATAATAGCTATTCAGTAAGATTTAGTGTTAAATGAATGATTTATTATAATGGCCTTTAAGAGCCCTTGTTCCTAGCAAGGCCATTTGATAGAGTTCAATGAAACTTAAGTTCAATCAATATTGATTAAATCTGCAATTCAAAAAAGTGATTTATATGTAACGTAATAAAACAAAGTACCTACTACTTAAATATTTGTTAGTTTTATTTTTCTAGTAAATAAATGAATAATAACTATTTATTTGTTAGTGTGGCCTTCCTAGGGCACGCCGCAATCGCGGCGTTAAGACCCCTCTTTGAGGAGTGGCTGGATAGGCGTCACGGCGTTTTGACCTACCGCACGACGCAGGTCCTCACCGGACACGGAAGTTTCGGGAGGTATCTGTGTCGGATAGGGAGGGAAGAAACGCCTGGGTGTCACCACTGCGAGGATCGCCCAGAGGACACGGTGGAGCATACGGTGCCCCCTCTAGAGGGCCAAAGCCTGTCATGGTTGCGGGGATTTTAGTCAGTACGAGTCTGACAGTCCCTCTCGCTCTGCCCTGGGTGGGAGGACTCATTTGATGATTTTATCACACAATAAAAAAAAAGACACGCTTAATTGAGTAAGGTCACGCACGTCATCGAAAATTAGAATTGAAGGATGGACTTTGTTAATCGCATTTACGGATAACGTTGATATTATGATAACTTTAATTTATTTTAGTTTAGAAAAAAAAAGTACTTTCAGTTTTGTGATAATGTAATTATTTTCGATAACGTGGGTTGTTTCATAATTCTTGTACTAATTATATAATAATATAGAGGCAACTTAATCCTTCAGAAACATAGGTCCACATTTTTTTTTCGGGATAAACGGTACTGTGCAACATAGCAGCATGCTCGCCTGTTTTACGATACAGTATTGGTATTGATATACTGGTATACATAAGCCGTAAGGTTCTCGAATAGAGACCACGCACCGGCAAGCGCAGCGTAGAACGTCCATCCACAAGGTGGACAGACGATCTTATGCAGATAACAGGATTACGCTGGATCCAAGCCGCTTTTAACCGGTTCTATTGGAAGTCTATAGGGGAAGCCGAGGTCAGCAGTAGATGTCTTATGGCTGATATTATGGTGATCATGAAACTTTGTGGGGTTCTTTTTAAGACGTCACTGCTCACCGAGGCGGTATGTGCGAAATGGGATGAAAGCTTGGAGTCTCAAATTTTGCATAAGGGTTCTTTTTTGGACGTAAGATCCCTAAGGGATTGTCTTCGGTGTTTATAAGTGGTGGTTATAGTTAGAGGTCTTTAATTTTGCAGGGAGGGTTCTACTACTATCTATATACCATATCACTAGGAGAGGAGGATATTGTGAAATACGACCTCTTAGGGGTTGTTTTGGGGTTTATAGTTAGGGGTGCCAAACTTTGCAGTGCGTTTGTCTTTAGGACGTAGGTGTTACCTAATACCGGATATTGCGGGTTGATAGAATTTTTGTTGGATATTGATTTAGATTTTCGAAAAGCATCCGTTAAAGAGGATGGAGAGTGAGTAGAATTTCACAGAAACAAAGTTGAAAATTCGCGCGGACGGAAACCAGCGTCGGGCATTTGCTGAACTGGGCCTATTTGGCGATGCCGTGAATCACACTAGTATTTAGTTGTAAGTTTTCTTCTTAAATATTTTCCTTCTCTGTTAATGTTGCGTGTAAGTACTTAGGGCATGTGTCAATAAACGTTTTTTGATTCTTTATTTCTTTAGTGCTCAAATAAAGGGAAGTAGATACAACAAAATAGTGTGTAGAATTTCTTATTCGCTTGCTACTTGTTGCTCTGGTGCAACTGGAACACGTCGTTGTAGGTTAGAAGTACTTTTTTTTAGTTTCGTAATTCAAAGCGTCCTCTTTCTGCAAAACTTTTATGCTTCTTTGTTCAGCAATTTAATTAGGACAGTTTTCGACCTTCAGTATTCCCAATTTATAGTTAAAGGGTTACGTCCAATAATTTCCTTTAAAATGTAAAAATTACTACATTTCATTCATTTTAATAGACAACTCACATTTGACCATAAATGAAAATGCTAAAATAAATAATATAAACCAGTTTTCAGTTGGGAGGAAATGACTAAATGAATAAATTTTTCTACGTCTTTGAAAGGCCATTACGGGCCATCGCCGTTTATATCACTAACGGAACCGCAGTTGTCATCCATGAATATTTGTGATACAACTGATTCATGCATTCTACTAATTATCGCTTGAGAGAAAGTTAGTCAGGTGAATTTGTCATTGGCATCGGCATGTCATTCTTGTCTTAATCAACACAAAAGTTGATAATTATTCTAATAGTACGGGGGTGGTCACGGGACTGTACGAATTACCGTGACCCCGGAACGTAAAGGGCTATTGAAGGACACCGTGGAGTTTAGTAAGTACAAGTCTGACAGTCCCTCCCGCTCTGCCCTGGGCGGGAGGACTCATTTGATGATTTTACCAAGATAAAAAAGAAATAGTACGGGGGTACTATTAGAATAATTACCAACTTTTGTGCTGATTAAAACAAGAATACATTTAATAGGTATAATTTCTGATGTAGGTAATTCAGTCATTGACATTACTCAAAGATTATTGATTGTTGACTCAGTGATTGTTGCATTTTTGCGATTTAATCGTGCTTGAATCACTCTGGAATTTAATAATCTATCTCGGTTGGAATATTGATCCCCAACTTTGTATAAAACCAGTTATCAACGAAAGAATTTACCTATCTCTGTGTTAAAAGGCTTCCATAGGCCGGCAAAGAAGACTGATCGAGATTTAATATTAATTTAAGATGTAATATGGTCCAAGGTAATTTCAATTACAACTTTAATAACCATGGTTTACCCGGTTTTGTGTATAATGCTGTGTGTGCAATACTACCTACTGACCGGTTTTCTGGGTGATGAAGTAATTCCTGTAAAGCGAATCAACAAAATTAAAAAAAAACAAAACTGTGATTGATTATTTTTCATTGTATTATTAAAAACATAAATGATTTAATAAATCACTTATATAAAATAAATACACGGTCGTATAAAAACACTTAGGTACTTACTAAACTTAAACATAGTTTTAGTGTCGGTTTATTATTTACCATAATAAATTTAATACAGTACAAATAAGTATTAGAATAATACTGCTCTTAAACAAGAATGCTGAACTGGGTTCTAGACATTGTTCATGTTGAGAGATTGAGTTGAAGTACGGTTCATGGAGTTCAGGTCGTTCTTTGATTATTTCTGCGATAGCAGCTTTGTGTTCTTCAGTCAAATTCCTTCCGCGGCTCAACTGCCATGCACCAACTAAATAAGAAATTGAAACGTATTCATTAACATATAAATATTAATAATGTGGCACATATACACATATTAAAAACTACCTCTCCTAGGGACTAGGAGAATAGTCACTACACATTTCTAAATAATGCTTTTATTTATCTGAAAATAATTTTAAAATTCACTGTCGGTTTCATCTATACAATTCTAGATCATAATTTTCAATATCGGCTCGTCACTGAAAACTAACTCTGTATAAAGTATGTAAAGAGACTTTTTATTATTTGTGTAATGTGTATATGTTATCGGAAATGTGTGTTATTCGTCATTATATACAATTCCTAGGAAATGAATGTAATTCCTAAAATCGCTGGAAATGTGTGAGACTTAACCAAAGCGAACCTCGACTTTCATAGGCATCAACAACTATGGGCACCCCGAGGTTCGGTTTGGTTAGGTTCCTTTAAACCTTGCACGCGGAAATAGGAGCAGGGTTCTCAGTTTATCTGTACAAGTAAAAAATGTTTTTTATAAATTTTCCAAATAGCTTCGGATTTGTATACTTACCTACATTTCCTAGGAATTGTATAAAATTCCGAGATATCGTACATTTCCGGTAATAATAGGTCCTACGAAATTGCCGTTTTTTTTTTAAATATAGGATTTTTTTCATGTATTTATTGTATTAATCGAAGTAATCACCCATGCAATCAATGCATCTTTGCCAACGCAGTGGCAATTTATTGATGCCCTTCTTAAAGAAATCAGCTGGTTAGAATTCTTAGTCAAACAAAAATTATTTTGATTTGAAATGGCCAGTACTGCAGAACGGCAATTTCATAGGTAAAGACCTAATATACAGGGTGTCCCAAAACTCAACGTCAAGCCGAAACGGGGTGACAGGATTGATCATAACCATCACGAGAAAAATCTGAAAAAAAATCTATCCCATGCAGTTTGTAAATTATGGGCATTTTAAGAAAAACCTAGAAATTTGATCAAACTGTACCATTTTTCGGTTATTGTGGTTATTCTTTTTTATTTTTGTTCATTTGAACTTTGGAAACGTAATCCTAAATAACATTTCTAGAATCCCAATAAAAAATAATGACACAATTGCCTCAAGTTTCCGAGAATTGAGACTATTTGTTAAACTACGAATTTAAAATTTTCAAGATTCGTCGACTTTGACAGGCCCTCCTATAAAAAAAATGTACTAGAGTGCCTTGGCAAGTGGCATTAAAAGTTGGCGCATTTAATCAGAATTCTAAAATGGTACAATACTTGTTAGTTCCATACAATAGAAAAGAGTAAAAAAATTAAAACCTCAAGTAACCCGATTTTTGCTATCACATTTTACTCAGTTAAAATGTTTTTAATTCGCACAAGCTCTAGGTAGGTTCTTAATTTTAAGACAAAATGATGAGAGAGATGGATAATGGGTATGGGTACGCATTTCGCAGTGCAAGTAAGAGATTTCCTTGACCAGGAATATCCGGGAAGGTGGATTGGACGTTCAGGCACTATCTTGTGGCCCGCCCGTTCACCAGATTTAAATCCCCTGGATTTTTTCTATTGGGGAGTTCTCAAAGAAAAAGTTTACTCAAAGCCCATTGATCACGTAGCCGACCTACGTGAACGCATTTCTCAAGCAGCTGAGGCGATCAACTCTCGAAGATATGCCCGACTTATAAGTAGATCTTTTTTAAGAAGATGTAGGGCTTGTATTGAGGCTGATGGTAAACAATTTGAACATTTATTGTAATAAAAATGTTTTTTCTCTATCTGACTTTTAGTCCAACAAACCTAATTATTTTACTAACTTTTTTTCACTTTGGTAAAAGTGGCGTCACTATCTGTCTCGCTCACTCATGACAAACATACCCATTATCCATCTCTCTCATCATTCTGTCTTAAAATTAAGAACCTACCTACAGCTTGTGCGAATTAAAAACATTTTAACTGAGTAAAATGTGATAGCAAAAATCGGGTTACTTGAGGTTTTAATTTTTTTACTCTTTTCTATTGTATGGAACTAACAAGTATTGTACCATTTTAGAATTCTGATTAAATGCGCCAACTTTTAATGCCACTTGCCAAGGCACTCTAGTACATTTTTTTTATAGGAGGGCCTGTCAAAGTCGACGAATCTAGAAAATTTTAAATTCGTAGTTTAACAAATAGTCTCAATTCTCGGAAACTTGAGGCAATTGTGTCATTATTTTTTATTGGGATTCTAGAAATGTTATTTAGGATTACGTTTCCAAAGTTCAAATGAACAAAAATAAAAAAGAATAACCACAATAACCGAAAAATGGTACAGTTTGATCACATTTCTAGGTTTTTCTTAAAATGCCCATAATTTTCAAACTGCACGGGATAGATTTTTTTTCAGATTTTTCTCGTGATGGTTATGATCAATCCTGTCACCCCGTTTCGGCTTGACGTTGAGTTTTGGGACACCCTGTATACCTACACATTGACGGTAGTCAGGGGCGGTCTCTCATAGTACTGATTTAGGCCAAGCCTACCCTACCACAAAATCGCATAAATAAAACAAACGCATTTATTGTAACCTTGTAATAAAATAAAACAAAAATATAAAACATAACGCCTCACATAATGCATTAGCAAATTTCCGCGCGGCCGCCGTGTGACGTCATCACGTCCAGATTACTATAACCGAAGGCAAGCGGTCCAGTGGTCTCAAAAATTCTAAAATTCATTCAATAATTCATGCATATGTATGCATCCGTGTTCATATTTTCGTGTATATGAAACCGCACACATGTATAAATTACTACGCAGCTCCTTACGCTGTAGCTGACGAGTACGCGTTTTATGAATGAAAACGCACGGGTAAAATAAACAGAGTTGCCAATTCGGGAAACAGATTACACACAGAAACGACAATTTCGTAAAAAGACTAATAAAGACAATTAAAAAAACAGAGTAGTATTGTCAAATCTATACATTTCAAATTAAATGTTATATTTTAAGGAATAGCAAAGACCTATTATAATAATTAAAAACTGTAAGAATTTTATTTCGAATTTGGTTTTTGGGGAATTGTGTAAATTAATACTGGCAACTCCGTGTGCAAGTGTCAGTTTATGCCGGCTAAAATTAGTTATTGTTTTGCACTTTTGTTTTTATTTAATCATATTTAGCTTTAAGTAATACATTTTGAAACAAAAAGTAGTGTAAATATTAAAGAAGATTCGTTTGTTTACTTAAAATGGTCCTAGTTTGTGTGACTTGTGCTGACAATGTGTGTTTATACTGATTACGATAGTTGTGAAAACTTATTTTTCACAACTCTTATGAAAAACTACTAATATTTTCGTTTAAATTTCAAGTTTTGTCTAAATGTTACGAGAATTAATCCAACAATTTCAATCTTCGAGAGTTATTCTTGCAAGTGACGTGTTTTGTAACTATCACCCACTTGGAAAGATATTTGAGGTGACAGATCTTCTATTTGAATCGTCAGAATATTGTGATTATTAATCTTACGTGAAGAATGTGGTGAGTGTTTTAAATTATAAGTTTTGAAGTGGGCCGAAGCTTTCTTCCATTCGCATCGTCAGTATTGAGAATGTAGTTTTTTTTTTTTCCTGGCCTTCCCTTAGTCTGGAACCACTGCACGCTACTGACGGTAGTGCATTAGCACTACATTACAGTTAGTCAATACGTTACATTAGTAACGTAGTGTTAGAATTATATACCTTGTCTTTGATTGCTGTTAATGTTTTTGCAAGTGTAGGCTAGTGCATATTCATCGTAGTCAGTCGCCAAAATGTAGATCTTTGTCTCTGTATTCGCTCCGTCTAGAATAAAAAAAAATGAATACCAGTAAAGAAAGTCATTCACTTAAACTTACTTTTGAGATAAATTATAACTTATCTGATGATTACTTATCTATCTATACATATAATAAATCTGTAGAAGGGTCAATTCTGTACATTGAAAATATTGAAAAAATAAATAGTGGGGGGTGTTTCTGGATCGATACCAAACCCAAATATGTGATTAAAAAAATTTTTGTCTGTCTGTCTGTCTGTCTGTATATGCAGACATCACGTGAAAACTAATGGTTCGATTTCGATGAAACTTGGTATAATTATACCTTATTATCCTGGGCATAAAATGGGATACTTTTTATCCTGGAAAAATACGTAGAAAAAAAAAACTTATTTTTCAGTTTTATTCATAGACGTTGTTCTGTAGAACCGCGATCTCCTTAATTATTATAGGCTTAGCCGTATTTGGGTCCAATAGATATTTATAACATGTCATTGTCAGAGTTACTCAAAATGGAGAAATAAACCACCCACGCGAAGACCGACATCGGCGCGGACGGAGTCGCGGGCGGAAGCTAGTTATAAATAATTTACTAGTTAACTGTATAAATACGAGTACGTTATTTAAGTACCTTCAGAATCATCCAGAACTAGAGAGAAAATTCCACTGCCATCACTTGAATTAAGTCGGCCTGAACCTTCTTTGGTTACTAAAACTTCATCAACGACTTCGAAATTGACTACTTCAATGGCCCGCGTTTCATCGTCATATGTCAACCTGGTCCCAATACAGGAACTATCTCCAACTGCGTCATATCTTTCGATATGATACCAGGTGTTGTTTGCGAACTGTAACAATAAATTTTGACGATATTGAGCATAAGTAATAGAGCATTGGTGGCCCTGTGGTATCGGCCCTGTCTTACAAATTACATTGGTCGTGTGTTGCCCAGATAGATGCACTTTGTAATCGAATTTTTAGCCTCTGTTGTACCACTGCTGGACAAAAGTCACCTCCAATATATCCTTCCTATTAATAGTTTTCTCCGGCCAATCTGTCAGAAACGCCTCATAATGTATAAAACTACGAATTGAGGAATTGGCTATTTGACAGTAGAGTAGTTATAAATTACAAATATAAATTAGTCCGTCATTTAGAGTTAAAAAAAAATACGGACAAGTATTTTTTCTTTTGTAAAATCAATGAATATTCACCAAAATACAACGCATCAAAACTCGAGAGTGGGGGCTCGTGACGTCAGAATTGAATAAAAATTGTACTAAATTGTGACGTAATGCCAATTTTAGAAGCATCGTATCTCAGTAAATTTTGGTTTACGAAACAAAAGAAAAAATACGGGTCGAATATTTTTTCATAATCTAAGTGACGGACTAATTATAATTTTTCAGTCAAATGGCCAATTGTCATTGAGCTATCTCGGCTGGACTGAACTAGTGAACGTAGCAGTGAAATGGAGGAAGGTTATGGTGGAGAATTTTGCCCAGCTGTAGGTAGATTAAGACAAAAAGGCAAAATACTAGGACATTTAAATTTTAACATTGTCTTACTCTGGCTACGTTGAACGACTGCATTGCAGGGATACTGTCATCACACTGGCCAGGAATGATGACTTTGTCCCCAGTCTGCGGTGGGTAGTAGAAACAAGCTTGATGTGACTGACTTGTGCCCAGATAATATTCATTTTTGAGACCTTGGGTGGCATCGATAATTTCATTTACGTTATCGTTTGCGGACACACTCAGTTCTGTGTTTCGGCTTAGTTTCCAACTGAAAACTGTAAAAAAAAAATGAAAAAATAGTTTTAATTTAATTTAATTTAATTTTTTATTTTATATTTGTTTTGTTAAGGCGTCGTCGTAATTGGCAACGATCGTACAGACGCCAGCAGGTCCTTCCACTATTGTGATAAGGTTGAAAATTTATTAAAGAAATTTGACAGATTGAGGTAGGTTGATGCGATCATCGTCGTGCGATGAAAAGTACTTGCGCGATGACTTGCAAGCTTTAATTAGAACACAATAAATAATCCACTCGTGCCACTGTTGCTAAGTAAGACATTGTCTTACACTTAGTCTTTGGAATGATATCTACATTATGATAAACAAATCTACTTTACCTAGTCGTCTGTTGACATCAGATAAATTAATGCAGGTGTATATTAGAGCAAACCCGGTGTAGTCGGTTGCAAGTACGTAGTGCTCCCATGCTGAAACTGCAAAAAAAAAATACGTAGGTTAATTAATTGAAACAGGTATTTTTACATTTGTACAAATATTACAAAGTTGAAGAGTTTGTTTGTTTGGTTGAACGCGCTAATCTCCGGAACTACTATTTCGATTTGGAAAATTATTTTTGTGTTGGATACTCTATTTATCGAGGAAGGCTATATAACGCTACGAACAATAGGAACTGACCAGTGGGGGTGACACCTCGGGGAACAGCTTTTTTTTTTTACGTGGTAATGTCATCACATGTGTCCTCCCACCCAGGGCAGAGCAGGAGGGACTGTCAGACTCGTACTGACTAAAATCCACGGTGTCCTTCAATAGCCCTTTATGTACGGGGGTCACGGTAATTTGTGAGTCCCGTAACCCCGGCAGGCTTTGGCCCTCTACAGGCCCCGTCATTATGCTAACACTCCTTGAGGCGCGCGTGGAACACAACGCGCCGTCGACCCGGGCATGGTCCATGGTCGGACAGCGAGTTGCCCATTACTAGCCGCCCGCACGACCGCGCCTACGGTGGCCGGAGATCGTCTGCCGACCGAAGAAGGCGACCGCTTCCCACTCCGTCTCGCACCGCAGCATGGCCTCGACCAATGCCGGGCGCGGCAACCTATCGCCGTCGTGAGGACACGGCGGTGTTCTGCCCAAGCGGGGCAGTTCTGCACCGTATGGTCCACCGTGTCCTCCGGACGATCCTCGCAGTGGTGACACCCAGCCGTTTCTTCCCTCCTTATCAGAAACAGGTACCTCCCGAAACTTCCGTGTCCGGTGAGGACATACGTCATGCGGTAGGTAAGGATGCCGTGACGCCTATCCAGCCACTCCTCAAAGAGGGATCTTACCGCCGCGATTGCGGCGTGCCCGTTGTACTAGAGCTTTGTATGAAAATTTCATTTTTTGTGTTATATTTTAGCAAAAATACGTTTGAACGAGCTATGTTAAATATATATTATGTACTCTGGGCTAAATTGAAAAATCAATATTTCTACACTGATATTATGAAGCTGAAGGTTTGTTAGGATGATCGCACGAATCTCAGGAACTACTGGTTCGAATTTAAAAAATATTTTTGTATTGGATAGTCCATTTATAGAGGAAGGCTATAGGCTGTATAACATCACGTTACAGGCAAAAGGAGCTGAGCAGCAGGTGAAGCCGCGTTGAACAGCTAGTTGTCAATATTTTACATTGGACGCAGCGAAACACAAAGACAGTGTTTTAATATTTTATTGTATTTATGTATTATTTTATCCTAATATATTGTATGTCGGGCACGCCGCAATCGCGGCGGTAAGACCCCTCTTTGAGGAGTGGCTGGATAGGCGTCACGGCGTCCTGACCTACCGCATGACGCAGGTCCTCACCGGACACGGAAGTTTCGGGAGGTTCCTGTGTCTGATAGGGAGGGAAGAAACGCCTGGGTGTCACCACTGCGAGGATCGTCCGGAGGACACGGTGGAGCATACGGTGCAGGACTGCCCCGCTTGGGCAGAGCACCGCCGTGTCCTCACGACGGCGATAGGCGGAGACCTCTCGCGCCCGGCATTGGTCGAGGCCATGCTGCGGGGCGAGACGGAGTGGGAAGCGGTCGCCTCCTTCTGCGAAGCAGTCATGCTCGTGAAGGAGGAGGCGGGCCGCCTGAGGGAGAGGACAGCGTCCTCCCTCCACCCTAGCCGCAGTGGTAGACGCCCACGGCGTCGGACGTCGCGAGACGATCTCCGGCCACCGTAGGCGCGGGCATGCGGGCGGCGAGTAATGGGCGACTCGCTGTCCGACCATGGACCATGCCCGGGTCGACGGCGCGTTGTGTTCCACGCGCGCCTCAAAGAGTGTCAGCATAGTGACGGGGCCTGTAGAGGGCCAAAGCCTGCTGGGGTCGCGGGACCAAGGGATTACCGTGACCCCGGTACGTAAAGGGCTAGTGAAGGACACCGTGGATTTTAGTCAGTACAAGTCTGACAGTCCCTCCCGCCCTGCCCTGGGTGGGAGGACTCATTTGATGATTTTACCACGATAAAAAAAAAAAAAAATATATTGTATGTATTATTTTTACACTATGTGTTAAACACGTATTTTTTTACTTAATTATGCATAAACTATTATGGTTAAATTTTGTACACCGAATATCTGTCCTCGCTAAAATAATAATCTCTATCGCTGGTTTGCTGTAAGGAAACCCAATTCTGGGCTAAACTCGCCTTTGTATATGATTTTCCCTTATATTATGAAGTGTTATTTTAACGATATGTGTGTAGAATAAAGAATAAGACTTACCGGAGTTGTACAAAACAGTTAATTCCCCAGAGCCATCACTGCTGCTTACTCTGCCATCTCCTCTTATCTCCAACAAAGACTCGTCAATGATTTCAGTGGCCAGTATCGTGATAGAACCGGGAGTACTTCCAGTGTTGAACTGGACATGGTTGCATTGACCAATCTGTGCTGGATGTGGGTATCTGGAGACCTCGAACCAGGATCCAACGAACTGGTATGAAAAAAAAAACTTTGAGGTCAAAATAAATTAGTGAAACTTCGCAGTAGTGATGGGATAGAACTATTAACGTTGGATGTTTACCACATTTATTTTGTCGAACCCAGGAAATCGTTGTCTCACACTAGGAAGTTTCTCTAGTGTCATGAGTGCATTTACAAATATTTAAAATCACATACACCACAGCCAGACGCGATACAACTATCTATGGGCTATACAAATATCAGCTTCATGGAGAAATCGAACTCACGACACGTGGCTTAGCAGTCAATCATTCAATCACTCGGCCTGCTGTGTTAATTTTTGTTTTAACCGACAAAAAAGGAGGAGGTGTAGCGAACATAATAATTATCAAACAAAAACGACACTAGCGCCATCTATACATCGACGGAAGAACTACATCAGAAAGATGTCTACATCGCGCAATCAAAGTTATCTGCGAGTTTAGAACACATAGAACATTCCGACAATGAATGTCGGGCAGAAAGCCCACCAGACACAACACCCGTCTGGTCAGAAGGTACCTTCTTTTTCACCGCGGTAGTCAGGAACTTTCCACTCTGTTCCTCCGACCCCCATAGAGGTTTTTAAGTTGCCATGCACACAATATTTTATTTTAGTGTTCCGTACCCATTTTTATTTACGTGGTAAAATCATCAATTGTGTCCTCCTACCCAGGGCGACTGACTAAAATGCACGGTGTCCTAGCCTTTTACGTTCCGGGGTCACGGTTACCTCATAAGGCAGTCCCGCGACCCCGATAAGATCGGTGAATGACCGGCTGAATAAGGACTTAAAATCTCCATTTTTCAACAGCGAAATTTGAATTTGGTGTGGACATGCTCAACAAAATTCTTATTGTAATTTTAATTTTATTATGTGTGTCCAAAATCAAATGACACACACACATTTTTCTATTCTATTCTAACTTACATCTTCTATTCTGAAGTCAGGAACGGCGGTTACGGACTGGTTGCATAGTCCGGGCAACTCGATGTAAGGTGGGGGTTCAACGAATTCCGGATAGTAGAAGCATGCAGCATCACTCTGTTTTGTTTCTAGGTAATATTGTTGTGTGAGACCTTGAGTTCTACTGATAACTTCTTCAATTTGGGAATTAGCCAGAGGGCTTAGTTCTCTAGTCTTACTCAGCTTCCAACTGCCAACTGTGAAAAAAACAAAAACAGGGTTAATTGTAAAACTTTGTTATTGTCAGTTGCTAAAAGTATATTTTTTATCATAATTCGCTGTAAATGGCAAAAATGCAAAAAAATGGCTACCATTCAGGAGGGGTTGGTTTCCGACCCCACATGTGCTATAATTTAATTGACAGAATTGAGCAAGCTACCTCCTCTTTGAGTTTGTAAAGAGCGAAACCGGTCATACCTATTGTATATTGAAAGAACTACATTACCTCGTCGTCTTTCCCCATTGTCTATGGTAACGCAGCTATACAGAAAAGCATAGGAGTTATAGTCAGTTGCGAGTACGTAGTACTTCGCAGTTCTCGCTTCTGCAATAAAATAAAACACAACATTATTTTAATGCTTGCTACACATGGCGCGTGATATTACTAAAAACAAGACATATATGAGTTGTGACTTAAGCCTTTGTCAAACATACAGGCGTGACGAATGCAAAGCGTGACGTTTTTATTTGTAATGTATGGAATTGTTTGAATCTGTTACTGAATTTAAAATGTCACTTACTGGATATCTTTAGTTATTATTTATTCATCAACCTGCGATTATGGCGCTTGCAAGTGCAACAGCGTCGGCATATCGGGAATTCAAACAAATAAATCACGGAAGGTACCTATCCCATAAGTGACATTATAAAAAAAAAGTGTTGCCCCACACTAAGAGGGGCCATATTATGACGTCTAGAGAAGTCGAAGAAGAAGTCGTCTTGTGTATAAAACCAGGCTTATTCCAGTGAGTGAACGAGGTGGTGCTAGATGACTTGTTTAGCTCTGTCTCTTTCACTCACTGGAACAAGCCTAATTTTAAGACAAGGAATACGGCCGCTGGTCAGATATGTGCTGATCAGTTGCGAGAATCGAAGCATTGCTCAGGATAAAGAATGCGGCACAATTTTGCTAGCGCACTTCAGCAGTACGCGATTCTGGTTAAAGTGAGAGTACTCCATTATGGAAACGAGGTGGCGCTAGACAACTTGTATAGCTCTGTCTCTTTCCCACACTGGAATAATTCTCGCTTTAAGACGTCATGGTATAACGCCGCATACCGCTGGAATCACATCTTAACGATTGCCATTTCGAGATAAAAATATACATTATAATTATTTATTATATTTTTATATTATTGTGACAACATTAACAACTTACGGTCTCCAACGCTGTATATAACTTCTATTGACCCATCATCGCCTGCAACTGCTTGCCCAGAAATCTCGCTTAGAGCCTCATCAGTAACTTGGCTGTGCACAAAGGTGAAGCTGCCCGTGTCTTGGGACGTATATACAGCTCGATTACACTGGCCAGTCTGGGCAGGTTGAGGGTATCTGGCCACTTCGTACCAGGTACCGGTATACTGGTATCAGAAAAAAAATTAAAACTTTCAAAATTATTTTGTGTTAACTAAAATCGTAACTTGCCAAACTTTAGGCTGGCAGCATAAACACGTTTTCCGTATTCGAAAACCTGACTGCACATATTTCACACAAAGTTTTCTCTACATGGAACCCAGGTTGAGTAATTGCAATCCTTGAGGCACACATAGCTGAACTGGTTGAAAAGAAGATTTCGAGCCATTAACATCTACGCAATGAAAACTATTAAGTACGATTCTATAACATTAAGAGCTTCGTTTTGGATTCTGTAATGTCCAAAATGTTTTTCGCAAAAGTGTATCATGGTGTACGCAATCAAAGGCTTTAGATAGATCAAAGAAAACACCAATTGTATTGTTGCAGCTCTCTCACGCCTTAAATATGTGGCTTCAGCAAAGCAACACCTGCATCAGTTGTTGAACGACCTTTCATAAAACCGTATTGTTCACTATGCAGGAGGCTATTTAGATTAAAAAAATAGTTTAAATTAACTAAAACTAGGCCATTGCTCAGGAGTGGGACAGAGCAAGCTATTAAAAAAAAACCCAACTACGAAAAAATAGCGCACTGAAAAGTATAAAACAAGAACAATCCGTGTTACATAAATTTTTAAGTAATAGCCGTGGTCGTGTGTTACCTGCGGTTGTTTCACAAATTCTTTATTGGCTAGGTGGCACACGACCATGACTATTACTTAAAAATATATCAAATTTTCAAATATTTTGCTAAAAGCAGGTAAGATAGAAATTGGTCTGCAATTACATTGCCTGTTTTAAATAATGGTCTGACTTTATTACTCTTCATGAGGTCAGGGAAAGTACTCAGATCTACACATTTATTATGGAAGATAGGGGCGACGATATCAATAATAGTACTTAAAACTTTAATTGAAATGCCAGTATGTTTCGATTTAAGCGTGTTGAATACATTTATTACATCATGTCATAATTTTATCGTAATTCTATTATGATGTTGATATAGTGGCGGATTTTAAATCCCTGGAGATAGTGAAGATAGGTTCTGCCAGAACTGTTCTAAACGAAAACCGACGATTTTATTTTTCTAAATTTCTTATTTTTTTAATAGAGGCTACTGAATTGTTGTTACATCCTGGAAAAGCATGGAGAAACATCAAATTACCTAATGATCTCCGTAAATATAACTTAACGAAGATTTCTCATGGATTTAAGTTCTGCGGGTCTAAGATCGCCACTTTATCAACGTTGCTAATAATAATGTTGCTAATTGGACCCTGCTCCCACATCGGTGGACCACAATTTTTTTAGTTATTTTTAAAGTATTTTATCTTTTTTGTTTTGTAAGATAATATATTTAAAATGATTAAATATTTAACAATAATAATTATGTACCTTAAAAAGATGAATAAACGAAAAGTTTCTTAAATTGCCTTTTATTAATTATTGGCTGAGCTGATAGAATATTCCATGTTACCAATTTTAATTGCGATACATTTTGCAACAAAAATTTCTCTACTATTCTGTGCAACCAACAGTTTGCCGGATAAATATAATCTGGATCCTTTTTTTTCAAAATGGCGGCCTAGAGAACAGGTTTGGGATTCCAAAAACTTGGATTTACCTTTACATTAAACCCCCCTTGATATCTCAAAAATAATATTACGTACTCTGACAAATGCAAATCCAAATGTCACTTTTTAATGGACGTCAGCGCCTGGTTCGAATTTAGAGTAATCTAACAACAATTTACGCTTTGATGTAACGTGTAGCAATGTCGCAGGGCGCTTTTGAACAATTTTTAATACGGTGAGAACCTTGGTTTACTAGAACTTGGTTCTTGTTCGCTTAGTTTAATTTTGTCAATAAATAAACAATATTTCTACCAAATTCAAAGCAAATGTGATGTTACATATAAAATGAATATCCCCCCCCCCCCCCTATTGTCACTCTTCAAGCTTTTTGCAAAGAGTTGCTGTTACGCTTTCGCGCCAAAATCGCTTGAGGGATTTTAATAAATTCTTGGTACAGTGATAGATGACATCGTGGAAACAGTAATGGAAAGCCCATTTTGGCGGGAAAGCATAACAGCGTCTAGAATTACTTAGGTAGAAGGTTCAGGGGCGGAAGAAGCGCCTTCAAACTCATGCAGTTAAATTGTGATTTACAGATTTTTAAACGATATTGAATAGTAAGAGTAAGCTTATACCACTAAGCTATCCAGATAGCGATAAATTGTGAAACATTTTGCAGACTAATAAAAGGTGTTAAAAATAGGCTAGCATATGGGAAAGTAACTTACATCAAGCATATTAAAGTCAGCAATGCCGGTAATAGATTCATTGCAGGGTCCTGGCAACTCAATGATTGGAGGCAGTTCATCAAATTCTGGGTAGTAGAAGCAGGATGCGTGGTCTTGGCCCGTCTTCCGATAGTAGGGCTCGTGAAGATCGATGTTGGTACTAATTAGATTTTTGATAGCATTATTAGCAGCTTCGGATAATCCAGCACGGGACCTACTCAATTTCCAACTGTAAACTGCGCAAAATAAGAGTTGTATTAGGCTGAGTACAATAGCGTTATACACATTTTAAAGTTACAGTTTTATTAGTTCACCATCATCAGCCTATTATATTATTATAGCCCCCTGTTCCCACAGCTGGGACACAGACCTCACAGGGAGTGGGCCATAACCCACCTCGCGGGCCCAGTGCGGGTTGGTAGATGTCACATGTCTTCGAAGTTTGAATTTTTGGTTCTAGGACATGCCGGTTTTCCCACGATGTTTACCTTCACCGTTTTGAGAGCAATGGTGATGAAGTAAATTTCACAAAGTATTCTACCAAAAGCAGACAAAGTTATTTCTTTAAAATTCGACATGTAGACGACATAAGAATGGAAATATTTAATTTTCTGTATTTTAAACATCACTAAGCCAAGAACGATAGAAACCGTTCTTCATTCTGTAATTTTGTATATTCTATCATCGAAAATACTGTTTCTACAGTGCCTTGCGATACGTGCTGATGATCTGTTGTTTCTACAATAAAACTTTGCCAATCTCGATGATAAATATATATTTATTAGAATAGAATTACAAAGTTTTTTTATGGAAAGAAAAAGAAAAGAATAAAAAAACTAAAAAAACACGCTTTAATGGCAATCGAACTAAAAAGTAGAAAATAATTTTTAAGTATAAATAAGAGAGTTTATGTTACTGCAATATAAAATCCAACAATCAATTATCATATTTAACTTAGAATAACATTAATATAAATATTAAGATATTAACAAAAAATCAAATAAAGTGAAAAAGCGTGGGGTGCTTGATATCGAATGTGATGAGCATTTTATTAGTTACTGTTTGCAATATCAGAATTATTATAAAAATATCATTGAGCACCCCACGCTTTTTCACTTTATTTGAATTTTTGTTAATATCTTAATATTTATATTAATCTTATTCTAAGTTAAATATGATAATAGATTGTTGGATTTTATATTGCAGTAACATAAACTCTCTTATTTATACTTAAAAATTATTTTCTACTTTTTAGTTCGATTGCCATTAAAGCGTGTTTTTTTAGTTTTTTTAAACTATAATTTATTTTCTGAATTTTTAGTCTCAAGACAACAATAAAAGAAATAAAAAAATTAAAATACGCAAGCGCGGATGCGCGCGCACTATTTTGGTAGCAGTGACTAATTATAAAATTCTAGGATTGAGAACGGATGATCGCGCAGCAATCGTCAGCAGCGACCAATAAAGAAATCTGTCTTTTGAAAGTGGGAGAAGCCAGAGAGAGGAACAGGCCGTATGCAGCAGAGAGCCAATCGGCAGCAAAAGACAGAGAATGACATTTTCATCGGCGATATCATGCTCACTAATCTAAATATATTTTTTACTATCACTCCGCCCGCGACTTCGTCAGCGCGTGTTTCTAACTTCGAACCCGAAATATTATTGAAGACAAGACTGATTTTACAATGTTCTCCCGCTAGGGGTTGATTTTTGAAATATCGATAATTACGCATCCTTTATTCGATTGAGAAACTATTTATGCCAAGTTTTGGGTTTGTCGAAGCAAGCAGCCTTCCCTTAAAACTTAATCACCCTTTTTCACCAACTTAGAGGGTGATTTTCGAAAACCCCAAAAACACGTGTTTGATTATTTTTTATCTAATTTTTATATACTGAGTTTAAAATTTATCGGTTAGCGCGTTATGATTTTCCCACACAAACTTTAACATCATCTAGATTACCAAAGGAGGGTAGTTTTAAAAAACGAATAATTCCCATCTTTTTCATTTACTTTTACTCGTATTCGTACCAAGTTTCAAGTTTATAAACCTAACGGATAAGATTTTACATACAAAGGTTTTTACCCCTTTTCACCCCCTTTGTAGGTAGATTTTCGCAAAATCCCTTCTTAGTGATCACCTACAAAATGAATCGCACCTACTGTCCAAAATTCAGGTTCTACGTTTAGCGACTTTAGATCCTTCCCTTTAAACTTGAATACCCCTTTTCACTAACTTGAGGGGTGATTTTCGAAAAACCCAAAAATACGTGCTTAATTATTTTTGATCTAATTTATATATACTGAGTTTTAAATTCATCAGTTAGCGCTTTATGATTTTCCCATACAAACTTTAATATCGTCTAGTTTACCAATGGAGGGTAGTTTTAAAAAACTATTAATGTCCATCTTTTTTATTTACTTAAACTCATATTCGTACTAAGTTTCAAGTGTATAAACCCAAGGAATAAGATTTTTCAAACAAACATTTTCACCCCTTTTCACCCCCTTAGAGGAGGATTTTAATATAAAATTTATGAGATTATTGTATTGTCATCGGCCCTTGACCCCTGTGCAAATTTTTAAGTTAATCAGACTGCTGGAAGTGGGTGAAAATGAAGTTAAAAGATTCCGTTACATACATACATACATACAGGTCAAGCTAATAAAAGCGTGTTAAAAATGTGACGCTTGCAGATAAGGATCTCGGTGGCTCGGTTGGTAAGAGCCTCGGATGTACTGAATCCAAAGGTCGCATCCCGTATATATTAATATATTTCTTTCCATAAAAAAATCTACTAGTACATACGTTGTTTCCGGTTGTTGTCTAAATCCCGACAGCTGTAGGCTAATGCATAGTCCGTCATCGTGTTATCGGTAGCCAGAATGTACACTCTATTGAACGGGACTGTAACAAAATACTCATTTACTAAGAGGGTAGTAGAATATTTCAATGAATTCCAGCAGAGGTATGAATTTCATCGTTGTCCACTTGTCATATAGGTTTTTCTCGAGATCACAACTCGAGATTGTAACGTATAGCAATTTGTTAGTAGTCACCATGATGTACACAATAATAATTTAAATTGTAACTAGCGTTTGCCACATTCAGGAATGTACTTATGACCAGGATTAAAAGTACCTGAGATCCCAGGTTAGAAACATATCAACACGGACAGACAGACAGAAGGTGACGCAAGACTCCGATACCTTACGATTTTGGCACCCATTGATGCGAGCCTATGTACGAACCTCTATTGATTTGTATTGTGATAGTCGCCTGGATACCAAAGTCGTAAGGTATTGAAAACTTGCGTCGCATTGTGTACGAAGGGGCTAAGTAAATGGTTCCCGTTTTACCCATTAGATACGGAACTTTAAAAACTACCCTATTTCTCATACCTTTTGGGTTTCATTTTTCATGATGACACTTACCTCCATTACCATTAATAATATCGATAACTCCTCTGCCATTTGTAGCAAATGAAGCTTGGGTAACTGTTTTCAACTCTTCCTCTAAAATTACACTGGTATGGGTAACATCAAAGTTGTTACCACCACTCAAGTTATATTCCGTAGCTGTACATTCACCATTTTGGAGCTCAGATGGGTATCGAGACACTTCGTACCATACCCCGGAAAACTGAAAACATATACAATTAGACACGTGAGGTACGTAGGACAGGCAGATGATGACAATGATGAGGAGGTCTTAGCTAAGATCAATCTTCAAGCTGGTTTTATTGTTACGCGTTTCGGCAGCACTAATGGATCGAAGATGTATGGAATAGTAGTTGCGTACTAAAGTCGCGCGCTTGACCAGCGCCGTTAAGTAAACGCGCGGTATTGACACCGTCACCGTCATATATTTATTGACTGTCTCACAGCAGCTGAACGCGCAGTACTAATATCGTTTCACAGTGCAAAAGCTGTTCAACCATGCACTGTTAACAGCGCGCTGCACAATGGCGCGTTTAGTAGTTTTCATGTTTGTAAAACAATGGTCAAGGTTAAGCCGGACTTGTCGAATTTGGTTTACGGTTCGATGACCATAGATCATAGCGAGTTAGTTCCGGTGACATTTGTGGATCTTTCGAACAGTCCTTAAAACAGTGGCCTAAAGGTTTGGCAACCAGTTTGGTTGTGAAGGTCATAGGCAGTTGCTTCACGTAAATACTGGTTTTAAGCTGCACCTAGTTGGAGATCTGGAGTGGTACCCGATATAGACAAGGCATAGACAACGTTGAAGACGTTGAACACCCCATGGGAGCAGGGATGAATGAAAATCGTTCTTGATCCAGGGGTGTAAAACTTACCGCGACAGGGTTAAAGTTGGTGACAACTGGTACTTCAGTGTCGGGAAGACATTGGCCATTTAATATTATATGTCCGTCTTCCATGTCTGGGTAATAGAAGCAGGCTTCAGCAGTGTGTTTTCTTGGGATAAAGTAATCTTTATCTAACACCTGCACTTTCTCTATAACATCGTCGATTATGGACTCGACTTCTTCTGAAATAAATGTTTCCCTACCCAACTTCCAGCTATGTACTGTAAAATGATTCATTTATTAACATAAATATACCCAAAGTCAATAGATAAGTTACGTTTGTAATAAAATAGCGTCATCTGTCCTTATTTTACAAGCAAGAACATTAAAGAGGTCACCTAAAAAGCAATGTCCTAAATAAATAGTAAATACAATAACGGATATACGGTTTCCAATTTAGATGAAATCTTAATTGGAAGCCGTTTCTGACTAAAGTTTTAAGATATTATTAACAAATTTACCTTCTCTGAATTCATCGTCGACGTTTCGGCAAGAGTAGACCAATGAATATCTACTATAATCTGTAGCCAGCACCCAGTACTTCATAGCTATAACAGAAAATGAGAAAATGTTGGATGAAACCTTATAAGGCAGATAACATACTGCTCCACCCTCTATCATCTAACCCTGCATTATGCTAGTACTTCTAGCTATGGCCGCACCGGGGTTGCGGGACTCCGGGGTTGCGGGACTCACAAATTACCGTGACCCCGTTATGTAAAGGGCTATTAAAGGACACTGTGGATTTCAGTCAGTCAAGTCTGACAGTCCCTCCCATCCTGCCCTGGGTGGGACGACTCTACCACGATAAAAAAAAAGCTGTGGCCGCGACTTCGTTAGAGTGGATTTTTTCTATAATAAAAGCCTAAGTTACTACTTATTAGCCAGAACAAAAAGACAGAGAGGAAAAAAAGTAAAACAAAATGAGTACGTATTTGTACTGTATATGACTGTATTAATATGCATCAAACATACATTTCTTATATGTATAGATAATATAGATGCTGACATGTAAATTTTCGAATTGTATATGAACGTTCTTCTTTTGCAATAAAGTTTGAAATCTATTGAACAATTTTCGCAGATTGGGGTAGGTTGATATGCGATATTAATTAGCATAAAAATCACGCCTTGTCCAACACACTGTACAGGCGTCGCCTGTGGGTGAATCGTCTAATCTGTACGAGGACTCAGACAAAGTGATATTCCAATAGAAACTGATGAGTGTTAGGATCGGTATGACCAACACACCATAAACCATGACAATATTAAAACTTCGAACACGTTGTTTTGGACCAAAACTCATTTATATATATAATCAATATAAGTATAAAGCCGTGCTGGAGTCCTGTGGGGTTTCCAGACGTGGTTTGATTAACCCTGGCACCAGAAGATGGCCATAGCTAAACTCTTGTGTCAGGTGGCCAAATCATCAAATGAATGTGTCCTCCCGCCCTGAGGGAAGCGGAGGGGACTGTAAGACTCGTACTCGTACTGACTAAAATTCACCGTGTTCCTGAATTGACCTTTGTAGGGCCCATCACGTACTTTCTAGGGCCACTTACGACCCAGTGGCCTCACACAAAAAAGAAAGAGAATTTTATATTTACCATTTTCACTACTGCTAGCAGTGAAATCATATTTAGCTGATCCGTCAGTTGTTGATGGTGCTGCGGTTCCAGTAATAGTTTCCAAGAGTTGATCAACCACTTGGGTATTTTGTACAGTGAATGATCCATCAGGGTTCGAAATGTACTCAGCAGTGTTGCAAGTACCAATTTGGTGGTTTGACGGGTAGCTTCCAACATCATACCAGGTTCCAGAATACTGAATATAAAAAATAGTTTATCATGTTTACAGCACCAATAAATTGCAAAACTAATTAATTAGTCAGAGTTTTGAAATGAACTCAATTTCTTTTTTTTTTACAAAGATAATACGCTTGAAAACTTGACGACCCCGTTAAGATCCTACTACGTTTTACCAATTGGGAAGTATTACCAGTTTTAAAAGCGTCGTTTTTCTTCAATTTTGGTTTGAAATTATACAAGACAATATTTTTATAATCTAATTGATAGATTAATTAGTTTTTTCAGCCAAACTGCCTATCAGTGTCCCAGTATAGCATTAAACTCTGCTCTACCTCTACTAGCGGCTTTATTTTAATCTGACTTAGTGAGAAAGAAATGGAGTCTGATTTAGACATGACATGTTAAACTCTATTTTTATCGTATTACAGAAAAATAAGTAAAAGTAAAATCAATATTTAAATAAGACATGGCATGAAAATCAAAAGAATTTTCAAAATCGGTTCACTAATTTCAGAAATAAAAACAACTAAGCTCATAAGCTTTCTTCCCTCTATAAGAAAGAAAAAGATAGGTATAGATGTGGATGAAGGTTGTAGTATCTTATGTTTACTCAGTTTAATGTCTATTTCACTGGATGTCATACACATCAAGCATCGATATCTTTCACACTGCCTACACCCTTCGCGTCATTCCGTAACGACAAGTAGTGACATGAGTGACAGGTAGTCAGGCACTCTATTACATAAGTGAGAGAGATAATTGTCTTACCACAAAAAGTTAAACATCTTTTAAACACTTGTCAAAAAAAACTGTCAACTTTTGACGTTTGATTTGACGTTGATATAAGGGTCGTTTTGCAGTTACACTTTTTTTGACAAGTGTTCAACAGTTGTTTACATGCAAAGATGACTTACCAATTCAGCGTTGAATTCTTGTTGAACAGTGATACTTTCGTCACACTGACCGGGGAAAATAAGACTGTTAAATGAGTTATTCTCCGTTGGCGGTGGGGGGTAGTAGAAGCAAGCAACTTCGGAACGGTTTATATCATGGTAGTAACGCGCATCTAACACATCGACATTGTTTATAATCTGGTTTATTTCGTTCTCAGCAACCGCTGAGAAGGTGTTTGATGTCTTACTCAATTTCCAGCTCCAAACTAGAATAGGACATAAAAAGTGATTATTATAAAGGTGAAAACAACGAAAGAACATTTTTTGATGAGCATAAACGAAGTTAAAAATGGTCATTTAGCAGTCGGCTCGGGAAAAAGCTCGCCACAACGTTCGTTGGAATGCTCGCTAAAACTCTTTGGATTATTTCTCTGTACTGTAATATTCGCTAAATGCTCATATTTATTAGCACCTTTAAGGGTTATTATGTACCAGGAAAAAACAGATGTATTATAAACAAACCTCTTCTTTGATTGTTGGGTAAGTTTTCGCAAGAATAAATAAGTGTGAATGTGTCATAATCAGTAGCTAAGATCCAATATTCCGTTGGGGCACCTGAAAAAATATTAAAATCTTGAACATGTTTCAACATAAAGCGGTCGTGTTTAAATTGATAAAAACAGTGAGCATTTCCCTAAAAATCCATTTGTAAATTATAAAACCAATGTAAAATGGGCCGAAGAATTAGAAAAATTCACTCATAATTTTAAGCAAGCCCTGTAGGAGCTTTGAAGACATGCGGTATCCGCACAGCAATGCTATTCTCTATAAGACTATGATGAGCTTGATTTCAAATTGAACAAATGATGAATGAAATTGAAATCTAGAACATAAAGTTGAAAATCCACCAAAGAAAAATCTTAGAGCTGCCACAATTTAAAAGGATGGACTGCGCCTTTCCTAGCCAACTGAAAAATAAAACTGTCCCCTCTAGAAATAAAATTATTTTCGTAGACTTTGTTTAAATTGTTTTCATTTATTTCTAGATACTATGGTCAATTTTAGACAGCTATTGCTTAATCCATCCTTTAAATCTATGGTCATTACAGAATAGCACTACTGACTAATTCTTAGCAGTAGGAACATTAGCATCATATAATGCTTTAAAACAATAAAGAACTTACTGTTAGGGAAAGAGACGACAAGTTTGCCGGTTCCACTAGCGTCAGGAACGGCTGTTCCTGTGACAGTTATCAGTTCCTCATCTACAACTTTCGAGTTGACTACAATTATAGAACCATCATCGGCCACTGTAAAGTGAGCAGCATTGCATGCGCCTTCATGGAATTCGGAATAGTATGACTCAAGTAATCGCCAGCGTCCCTGGTACTAAAGTGAAAGAAATTTACACATCATTAGGGAATTAAGAAAATTAAAATGCACACCAAAATGTTAAAAAAAACTGCGTACCCGCGTTGCGTCAAAGTTTTGTACGGTAGGAATATTGGGGTTGCATCGTCCAGGGAATACTACCGGATCACTAGGACCCAAATCAGGATAAAAGAAGCAAGCAGCATCAGTCTGCTGAATAGTTTCGTAGTAATCGTTCCTCAGTACATCAACCTTCGCTATGGCTTCTTCGATGGCGGAGTTGCTCTCTTCTGACAGTTGTCTGGTTTTGCTCAGCTTCCAACTCCACACTAACACAAAAGCGACGTTAATTTTCTGTAAGATATGTTGTACATCATAAAGTAATAGTTATGAATTTAACTGACCTCCTCTGGTATCTTTGTCGATATTGACACAGCTGTATGCCAACGCATAGTTGTTGTAGTCCGTGCTCAGAATCCAGTAAGGTATTGATTGAGCTAGAAAATTAAAAACGGTGTTGACTTATAAGGTTCAATAATAAAAAAAAAGTTATAATGTACATGAAAACGGCGCCAACCTTCTCCGTTGACCCAAATGTTAATTTCCAATTTTCCACTATGGTCATTATCGCTGGCGAATGTGACGTGACCCTCAGTTGTGGATTGAGTCAGATCAAGAACGCTAAATGAATCCAGGCGCATGCTGTTGGTACCATTAACAGTAAACTGTTGGCTGATGCACTGCCCATCTTGGTTGGCCTTGGGATATGCAACGATTTCATGCCATGTACCTTGGAACTGAAAGATAAATGAATTTGTTGAACAAGTACTCTTATTTAAAGCGTACAGAATGAACAAAATAGTAGTGTGTTTAATTATATTAATCTCACGAGGTTCATGTCAAAGTCTGGCACTGCCGCAATATTCTCATCGCACTGGCCGGGAAACACGACTGGCACGCCGGGTTGGGATTCAGGGTAGTAGAAACACGCTTCGGGACTTTGATCACGTTCTATGAAGTATTTCTGATTCAAAGGACGGATGTCGTTCATCACTTTTTCGATTTCTGTTTTAGCATCAGGCTCTAACTCTCTCGTTCTACTCAATTTCCAACTGGCGACTGAAAGCAGTTAAAAAAGATGTTCTAAGACTGCTATGGCGAAATCATTGAATAATTTGTCAATATTCTTAATGTGGCAGAAATCTCACCATTCATGTAGTCTTCACCGTCATTGGTACAAGAATAAACAAGTGCGAATGACTTGTAGTCGGTGGAAAGTACCCAGTAATTAGAAGCAGCTGTGAAAGTAAAAAAAAGATTAAATCAGTCTCCGCATGTATACCCTTTTACATTAAATACTTTAATTTGAAATCCTTACCGTCAGGATTTTGTCCATCAAATGTTACTTTAAGTTTTGCGCTTCCGTCTGTCGATGTTACAGTAGCGAGTCCGTTTATGACGCCTAAACTCTGACCAACAACGTGGGTATTGTAAACTGAAGCGGTGTTGCTGTTGATTGCAGTGTAGAAAGCGTTAGGACACTCACCATCTTGGAAGACCATGGGATATGATTCGATGTCATACCACAGTCCCATGTACTGTGAAGATATTCATTCAATTTAATCATTTAGCCCAAAAAGACAGAAGTCATAACAAGAGAAAAAGAGTTGAAAACTGAAAGAGTCGGGACGAAACTCATTCTTACACGTAGAAAAAAATGCGAATGAAACTGGAAATATATTGAAATAACGCCCTCACTGTGCTCTTTTAATTTTTAGTCATATCAAGCAGTTTATAGTAAGGACTAAGGATCTTGCTTTAAATCGTAATGCTCCGACTTACCTGTTCAACATCAAATTTGGAAACCACGGGGACATCATGGTGTTCACATTGACCACGGAACCTTACAGGAGTGTTTCTGTCAGCCTCAGGGAAGTAAAAACAAGCATAAGGGGTGCGGTCCACTTGGTAGTAGTAAGGTTGGTGCAAGACTTCGATGTCATTAATGATTTCATTTATTCTGTTGGTTGCGTCAGGGCTCAAGGTGTCAGAACGGCTGAATTTCCAGCTGGTAACTAAACGATGAACACAGAACATTAAAAATAATGATATTGCAGAAGATCAATTCGCAAATGAAGGAAAAGTGTATGGACCATTATGACAGCCGGAGATCCCGGACACGTGGTGCAATATGGCAGTGGGTTATGTTCAGCAAAGAAACAAGGTGGAAATCGATAATTGATTGATCAATAACATCTTTCTTTTGATATAGCGCCGATGCCAGTGAGAAAAGAAAGAATAATGGCTTGTAAAGTTAGTGTTCCTTAATAATTATTCTGTATACCTCTTCTTTTGTCATCGTCCATGTCGGTACAGCCGTAGGCTAATGCGAAGGAATGATAATCAGTGTCGAGTATGAGCATTCTAAAATGTCGGTTTCCTATAAAAAGAAAAAAATAAATAAGAATACATTTAATTTCAGAAGCTCTGGTCAACAAAACAATCTCAAGATACTTTGCAACTACATTTTGTGTCGCGCTTTTAAAAATTAAAATAGAAATCAAAATAAAAGTGAGTTCGCATACAAAGAGATTTCCAATCAATCACGCAATCATTTTCGAAATCATACTTACTCATTTCGAAAGTCAGTTCACCACTACCATCAGTGCTAGTAACTGTAGCAGTTCCAGAGATAGAAGCTAGTTCTCCATTCACAACCTGAGAGTTGGTGATGGCGAGCATGTTACTGGTTAGCTGGGTGTATCGGGCTACGTTGCAAGTACCACTTTGGTATCGGGATCCGTAACTCTCTATGAGGCGCCACTCTCCAGCATACTATTGAATTACACAAAAATGTTAACTTATTTGGACAAAAGTTTTGACTTCGTAATTGAATATGAGACTGCGTTACCGTATGTATTATGTATGAGATTACTATCACATTTCATGTTTATTTTAATATTTGATAGTAAATAAAACCTTACCTTCGAAATGTCAAAATCGGGTTTTCCTACAATGCTATGATCACATCGTCCAGGAAGAATAACATTATCACCGGGTGTAATGTCAGGTAAATGGAAGCAAGCAGCATCTGTCTGCTGAATAGTTTCGTAGTAATCGTTCCTCAGTACATCAACCTTCGCTATGGCTTCTTCGATGGTGGAGTTGCTTTCTTCTGACAGTTGTCTGGTTTTGCTCAGCTTCCAACTCCACACTGGAACAATAGCGACGTTAATGTTCTGTAAGATATTTTGTACATCATAAAGTAAAAGTTATGAATTTAACTGACCTCCTCTAGTATCTTTGTCGATATTGACACAGCTGTATGCCAACGCATAATTGTTGTAGTCCGTGCTCAGAATCCAGTAAGGTATTGATTGAGCTAGAAAATTAAAAACGGTCTTGACTTATAAGGTTCAATAATAATAAAAAATTGTAATGTACATGAAAACGGCGCCAACCTTCTCCGTTGACCCAAATGTGAATTTCCAATTTTCCACTACGTTCATTACCGCTGGCGAATGTGACATGACCCTCAGTTGTGGATTGAGTCAGATCAAGTACGCTAAATGAATCCAGGCGCATGCTGTTGGTACCATTAACAGTAAACTGTTGGCTGATGCACTGCCCATCTTGGTTGGCCTTGGGATATGCAACGATTTCGTGCCATGTACCTTGGAACTGAAAGATAAATGAATTTGTTGAACAAGTACTCGTATTTAAAGCGTGCAGAATGAACAAAATAGTAGTGTGTTTAATTATATTAATCTCACGAGGTTCATATCAAAGTCTGGCACTGCCGCAATATTCCCATCGCACTGGCCGGGAAACACGACTGGCACGCCGGGTTGGGGTTCAGGGTAGTAGAAACACGCTTCGGGACTTTGATCACGTTCTATGAAGTATTTCTGATTCAAAGGACGGATGTCGTTCATCACTTTTTCGATTTCTGTTTTAGCATCAGGCTCTAACTCTCTCGTTCTACTCAATTTCCAACTGGCGACTGAAAGCAGTTAAAAAAGATGTTCTAAGACTGCTATGGCGAAATCATTGAATAATTTGTCAATATTCTTAATGTGGCAGAAATCTCACCATTCATGTAGTCTTCACCGTCATTGGTACAAGAATAAACAAGTGCGAATGACTTGTAGTCGGTGGACAGTACCCAGTAATTAGAAGCAGCTGTGAAAGTAAAAAAAAGATTAAATCAGTCTCCGCATGTATACCCTTTTACATTAAATACTTTAATTTGAAATCCTTACCGTCAGGATTTTGTCCATCAAATGTTACTTTAAGTTTTGCGCTTCCGTCTGTCGATGTTACAGTAGCGAGTCCGTTTATGACGCCTAAACTCTGACCAACAACGTGGGTATTGTAAACTGAAGCGGTGTTGCTGTTGATTGCAGTGTAGAAAGCGTTAGGACACTCACCATCTTGGAAGACCATGGGATATGATTCGATGTCATACCACAGTCCCATGTACTGTGAAGATATTCATTCAATTTAATCATTTAGCCCAACAAGACGGAAGTCATAACAAGAGAACAAGAGCTAAAAACTGAAAGAGTACAGTAGTCGGGACGAAACTCATTCTTACACGTAGAAAAAAAATGCGATTGAAACTGGAAATATATTGAAATAACGCTCTCACTATGCTCTTTTAATTTTTAGTCATATCAAGCAGTTTATAGTAAGGACTGAGGATCTTGCTGATTGTACACACCTAGTTCTAAGCCTATGCTTTAAATCGTAATGCTCCGACTTACCTGTTCAACTTCAAATTTGGAAACGACGGGGACATCATGGTGTTCACATTGACCACGGAACCTTACAGGAGTGTTTCTATCAGCCTCAGGGAAGTAAAAACAAGCATAAGGGGTGCGGTCCACTTGGTAGTAGTAAGGTTGGTGCAAGACTTCGATGTCATTAATGATTTCATTTATTCTGTTGGTTGCGTCAGGGCTCAAGGTGTCAGAACGGCTGAATTTCCAGCTGGTAACTGAACGATGAACACAGAACATTAAACATAATGATATTGCAGAAGATCAATTCGCAAATGAAGGAAAAGTGTATGGATACAATATGACAGCCGGAGATCCCGGACACGTGGTGCAATATGGCAGTGGGTTATGTTCAGCAAAGAAACAAGGTGGAAATCGATAATTGATTGATCAACAACATCTATCATTTGATATAGCGCCGATGCCAGTGAGAAAAGAAAGAATAATGGCTTGTAAAGTTAGTGTTCCTTAATAATTATTCTGTATACCTCTTCTTTTGTCATCGTCCATGTCGGTACAGCCGTAGGCTAATGCGAAGGAATGATAATCAGTGTCGAGTATGAGCATTCTAAAATGTCGGTTTCCTATAAAAAGAAAAAAATAAATAAGAATACATTTAATTTCAGAAGCTCTGGTCAACAAAACAATCTCAAGATACTTTGCAACTACATTTTGTGTCGCGCTTTTAAAAATTAAAATAGAAATCAAAATAAAAGTGAGTTCGCATACAAAGAGATTTCCCAGCAATCACGCAATCATTTTCGAAATTATACTTACTCATTTCGAAAGTCAGTTCACCACTACCATCAGTGCTAGTAACTGTAGCAGTTCCAGAGATAGAAGCTAGTTCTCCATTCACAACCTGAGAGTTGGTGATGGCGAGCATGTTACTGGTTAGCTGGGTGTATCGGGCTACGTTGCAAGTACCACTTTGGTATCGGGATCCGTAACTCTCTATAAGGCGCCACTCTCCAGCATACTATTGAATTACACAAAAATGTTAACTTATTTGGAAGAAAGAACGACAAAAGTTTTGACTTCGAAATTGAATATGAGACTTCGGTACCGTTTGTATTATGTATGAGATTATTATCACATTTCATGTCCATTTTAATATTTGATAGTAAATAAAACCTTACCTTCGAAATGTCAAAATCGGGTTTTCCTACAATGCTATGATCACATCGTCCAGGAAGAATAACATTATCACCGGGTGTAATGTCAGGTAAATGGAAGCAAGCAGCATCAGTCTGCTGAATAGTTTCGTAGTAATCGTTCCTCAGTACATCAACCTTCGCTATGGCTTCTTCGATGGTGGAGTTGCTTTCTTCTGACAGTTGTCTGGTTTTGCTCAGCTTCCAACTCCACACTGGAACAAAAGCGACGTTAATGTTCTGTAAGATATTTTGTACATCATAAAGTAAAAGTTATGAATTTAACTGACCTCCTCTAGTATCTTTGTCGATATTGACACAGCTGTATGCCAACGCATAATTGTTGTAGTCCGTGCTCAGAATCCAGTAAGGTATTGATTGAGCTAGAAAATTAAAAACGGTCTTGACTTATAAGGTTCAATAATAATAAAAAATTGTAATGTACATGAAAACGGCATCAACCTTCTCCGTTGACCCAAATGTTAATTTCCAATTTTCCACTACGTTCATTATCGCTGGCGAATGTGACGTGACCCTCAGTTGTGGATTGAGTCAGATCAAGAACGCTGAATGAATCCAGGCGCATGCTGTTGGTACCATTAACAGTAAACTGTTGGCTGATGCACTGCCCATCTTGGTTGGCCTTGGGATATGCAACGATTTCGTGCCATGTACCTTGGAACTGAAAGATAAATGAATTTGTTGAACAAGTACTCTTATTTAAAGCGTACAGAATGAACAAAATAGTATTGTGTTTAATTATATTAATCTCACGAGGTTCATATCAAAGTCTGACACTGCCGCAATATTCTCATCGCACTGGCCAGGAAACACGACTGGCACGCCGGGTTGGGGTTCAGGGTAATAGAAGCAGCCTTCTGGAGTGTGATCACGTTGTAAAAAGTATCTTTTGTCCAAAACACGAATGTCTTCCATTACTTCGTCAATTTTTATTTTAGCATCAGGTCGTAACTCTCTAAATCTACTTAGTTTCCAACTAGTAACTGAAAATAAGTATAAACATGTTGACAAAAGTTTTTGTGTCTAAGAATCAATTAAAAAGAATCGAGTTATGTATGAATAACATACCTTGCACGTATTCATCATCGACGGGTTTACAGGAATACACTAGTGCGTATGAGTCGTAATCTGTTGCCAGTACCCAATAATCTGAAGTAACTGCAAAATAAATTTTATTGAAATCTTGAGTTTTAATTCCATCGTGAGTTAATTAATTAGAGTGAGGAAATTGTTCTTACCAACATTTCCTCCCACATTGAAGGATACTGTGAGTTTGGCACTTCCATCAGTACTAAGATCCAGAACTGCAGTGCCCCTTATAGAGAAGAGAGCTTCATTGATGACTTGCGTGTTATAAACATCGACGTCGATACCTGGGTCAGGGTGTTCACTATAAGTGGCAGTGTTGCATTTGCCAATTTGAAAGTCTCCTGGGTACGACTCAATATCGTACCATGTACCCAAATACTATTGAAAAAAAAAAACAATTCTTAATTTTTTTTGTCTCTTGTTACTGTACTTGTTAGCATACAATTTGAAATGCTTTGTATACGTACCTTTTCTGGTTTGAAATCAGTCACAACTTGTATGTTTTGGTCACATTGTCCTCGAAATTTGACACTAGTATTTGGATCGGGTGTAGGAAGGTAGAAACAACCTGCATCACTCCGATTTATTTGGTAGTAAAAACGGTTGTTCAAAACCTGATTCCTGTCAATGACTTCGTTCATATGGTTGATTGCGTCTTGGCTCAGGGTATTTTCACGGCTCATTTTCCAACTGTAGACTAAATTTTAATGAGGTAATTAGAAATTTTCCTTGACATACATGGGCTTGTGAATTTCAGTCCGGGTTTTTAAGTTATATCTTGGATAGACAGCGCTTACATACTTACTTGAAACTTTGTGTTGAAAGTTTTACTCATCTATACATATAATAAATCTGTAGAAGGGTCAATTCTGTACATTGAAAATATTGAAAAAATAAATAGCGGGGGGTGTTGCTGGATCGATACCAAACCCAAATATATGATTAAAAAAATTTTTGTCTGTCTGTCTGTCTGTTTGTGCAGGCATCACGTGAAAACTAACGGTTCGATTTCGATGAAACTTGGTATAATTATTCCTTATTATCCTGGGCATAACATAGGATACTTTTTATCCTGGAAAAATACGTAGATAAAAAGTTTTATTTTTCAGTTTTATTCATAGACGTTGTTCTGTAGAACCGCGAACACACGTTGCATTACCCGCAGTGGATTCAGCGCCGTAATATTTATAAGATGTCATTGTCAGAGTTACTCAAAATGGGGAAATAAACCATCCACGCGAAGACCGACATCCCCGCGGACGGAGTCGCGGGCGGAAGCTATCTTAAAATATATGTATAAATTACGGAAATGTTATGTCAAAATATTATAAAAGTTGATGGAAGAACATCATACCAATTGCCAAATACAAATAAACAATAAAGTGATGAAAGATAAATATCTACCTCTCCTTTGATTGTTGGGCAGGTCGACACAACCGTAACCAAGCGAGTACGAGACATAATCTGTGGCAAGTATTAGTACTTCAAACGATTCGCCTCCTGTAAAAACAAAAAAAAATACATCGTGTGGCACTCGAGGATTGCCGCGGTAAAGCTATTGCATAGCATTTTTATCAACTTATGTAATTATAATAATTTATTAATTTTATTTATGAAATAAAATAGAAAATTATCGCCTACCTCTACTAATAAGGATTTGGTCAGCCACGTCAATCAAGTGAAAGGTCAAGAAAAAAAATTCATTCATTCAAATTTTATTCATTCACTTTAACGTGACAGTGACAGTGTTAGGTTTATTTTCGTTACGGAATTTCTTGATTCGGTCGCCGCGCTTAAAGCCCGCGGTAAAAGCTATGCAATAGCTTAAAAAGTAAAGCCACCGAACCATAGAGTAACAGTAGTCGCCAATAAAGAATGCACATCGACAGTGCCCTTTGTAAAGAGATAAAATTGTCTACTTGCTGCTTCGTAGAGCGTTGTCTCTGTTACACACTAGTTATATGATGTTTGTCGCTAGTCCACCAGTCCGGTCTATTTTTTTTCAACCTATGACCACCCAATGAACAGTTTTCATCTCTTCCAAATGTTTCCATTTCTGGCGGTTTTGTGTCATGGCCATCCAGTTTCTTCTGACCACTTTAACGAGATCGTCTGATCGTCACGCTCCCTTAGATGTGGTATTGTCGGGGCTCGAATTGCCTTCTTCCCTCAAATATATTTTTTACTGCAGAGGTCCTAGTTTAAAATGGAGAGCTTGTTCCGTTACTTCTTCCCAGACGAAACGGGAGGAGGACTGTCTTAAGTCAAAAATGGCCTGCAGAAAATGCTAATAAAAAGCCTAATTTGAATTAAAAAAGACCTTCGATTTTGTCCACTTAGTCGGTTGTTGTCGCTCTACGAAGCAGTAGCCTATCATCTCTAATCAAAGGGCCCAATCCGTGTGCTTCCTTTACCGGTTACCAAGTAGTTGTTTTGGGATTGGGTGTTTGTGTCAAAATATAATTGGAAAGTTAGGGAATCAGGTGTTATTTAAAGCGCATTACATTCCATTCATCGATCCTTATATTATAAACTTACCCAAATTGAAGGTAAGTCGACCACTTCCATCAGTGCTAGTAATAGTAGCAGTTCCAGAGATAGATGCTAGTTCTCCATTCACAACTTGAGAGTTAGTGATGGCGAGTATGTTACTGGTCTGCTTGGTGTATCGGGCTACGTTGCATGTGCCTTGTTGAAAATCAGATCCATAGCTCTCAATCAGGCGCCAGCGGCCTTCGTACTACAAATAAATGCATTTGTTATTCTTATTTTTGAACGGTAAGTATAGCTTTGACTAAGCATTCGGTGAATACAGACAAATTCTTGCTTTTTTATTATTTTAAGCTATCCTGTGTAAATGTAATGTTCCTTAAGATAAATCTATTATACTTTTTCAGTTTTGTCATAGTTGTAGAACTTGGGGACATCTCACCTTTTCGATATTAAAATCTAGCACCCCTGCAATATTTCGGTCGCACTGACCAAGAAGTATTACGGGTTCGCCAGGTTCAAGGTCAGGTAAATAGAAACAAGCATCGTTTGAATGGTCTATCTTTTTGAAGTATTTGTCTTGCAATACAATGTTAGTCTCCATAGCGTTATTTATAGCCGCAAAGGCTGCTGTAGACAATTCTCTGGTCCTGCTGAGCTTCCAACTCCAAACTGAAACGAATGTGTAATGTTATTTCCTTGTCTATGCAACCTTACCTTTTACAAATTTTCAAGAATGTCTTAAGATTGTGAAAATGTCTGATAATTTCGGAAATGCCTCATATTTCGGGAGTAACTCAAGGTTTCGGAAACGTTTCAAGATTGTTTAATCTTGAAACGTTTCCGAAACCTTGAGTTACTTAGGTTACCGTGACATTGGAAAGTAAAGGCCTATTGAAGGAAACCATGGATTTTAGTGAGTACGACAGAACACCGTGGACTGGACTGGAGGACACGTTTGATGATTTTAACACACTAAAAAAATTGTGGTAAGCGTTGACTGTAGGACACCTATGGACGTCTGCAACCCCGCTTGCTCGTTGCCGACTCTGCAGAAACATTTTTCATGCCCTTTTTGAAGCGCCTCATGTTGTAATTCTTTGGGAGAGTCAGAACGGTCTATTTTAAGTCCAAGAGTCTTTCAGCTTATGTGTAAATGGAATCAATGATAGAATCAAATAAAATTTATTTACCTGCTCTAAAATCATCACCAATGTTTTCGCAACCGTATGCAAACGTGTAGTCGTTATAAACTGTACTGAGGACCCAGAATGGTATGTTTTTAACTGTAATAAAAGCATTTTATTTAGTTGTAGGTTGAGCTTGAGTTATTTAGTGTTAGTTTTCAATGACCGGCTGAATTGAAGGAGATGGTTCAGAATCGATAATATTTAAAAAGATTTAATTCCTGTGTGCTACTAAAAAGCAGAGCTCGATAGCACCGCCAAATCAATATGGCGGTGACGCATTCATACAAGTGTATCATTGCACATATTCCACTGAACGTTGTTATTTTATTAAGTTTGGCAATGATGTTTAAAGTGCACCGTCGCTTCGGTTTGATCTGATCTTTAACTTTATTAGTCATTGAAAACTAATCTTGCATAAGGCTGATGATACAATATTGTGTTATGGCTGAAATAGGGCAGGACACTGATTTTTTTATTACTCCTATGTACTTTCAAAGCAAAAGATAAGACGGTAGCTGGTAGTATTACTACTATTCTCTTGGCAGGAGGAATGTTTACAAATATTTTTCTCATACCTTGTCCATTGACATCAGTAATAGCAATCGTGAGTTTGCCACTGTTATCAGTAGCACTGGTTCGAGAAATAACTCCGTTCAGCTCTCCTTTGAACTGGTCAGTGACAGCAGAAGAAGCCAGGTTGAGACGTGTACTGTCTACGTAACTGAGCTCGTGGTTGACGCATTGTCCTATACTTTCTGCTGTAGGGTACGATTCAATCTCGTACCATGTACCTGCGAACTGTTACAAAATAATTAAAATAAAACTTTTTTTGCACAATAATAAGGGTCAAATTTAATTCGACCAAAGACAGCTGAAGAACACCATGTTCGCCTCCAAGGAGCAGGTCGGTATAAAAGTGCTTATAGACTTGAGCATCCGCGTCGTCATGAAGATATCAGACTTGATACTCGACTCGGCAAAAATTTTGACAGAACGCTCGCTAAAACGCTCTTCTTTATTTTTCGTCATTACCAGTGAATGCTCATGTTACCAGCACATTAATAGACACAGATCTATACACATCCCATGGACCTATTTTGCCTGTAACGACATATTATTTATTTATTTATTTATTATTTACCTGTTTCTTTAAAAATTCACCCTTAGTAAGAATTTGGCAACATTATTACCCCAACGCGGACATTAATGAAGATTTCAACACGCAATAGAAAGATGTGGTGGGTAGAGCTAATTTTCTAACCACAAGAAAACAAAACATCAGTTAAAAAAAAGCATGACTTTTTGTGTAAAAATCACTGATATATTTCATGTTGCTCTCTACAAGATTTAACAAAAAAAAAAAATGGAAAACGAGTATTTGAACTAATTTTACTTACTTCCGTGAAGTCAAGATTTGGGACAGCAGCTATAGTCTCGTCACATTGACCAGGGAACACCACAGGAACATTATCCTGAGGTTCGGGGAAGTAGAAACATCCTGCGTCAGACTGAACTTCTAATTTGTAGTATCTGTTGTGTAGATAAGGTATAGGACTTATAAAAGCGTCGATGGCCAGTGCATCTTCCGGCGAAAGTTGTTTTGTTTTACTTAGTTTCCAACTGTTCACTGTGGAGTTTTATAATATTAGAGAATCATTTATTTATATTTGAATATTTATATGTACTTATTTTAATAAGAATCGTATGACAAATTGAGAATTATTCTAAAAATATGGCAGTTTCGATAGTACCTTGCATATCATTTTCATTCAAATTCTGACATGTATAAACAAGGGCGTAAGATGTATAATCGGTGTCCAATATCCAGTATTCTGTTGAAATAGTCTCTGTAAACAAAAATAAAGGTTAAGGAATCAATTAGGAATCAAATGAACTAACCAACCCGCCCACCCAGTTATGCCGTTACTACGGAGTTAAAAGATTTATTTGTAATTTATTGATGCTGTTATGATGATAAAGGTCTCGTTCAAGGAAAAACACCGCATTGGGCGGCGCGTGAGTTGCTGCTCCTATATCAACGTTCACATCGCCGAATGAATGTGTCTCAATCAGTCAGCTTTGTGCACCGCGCCTCTTGAAGCCCCGCTTGTACTAGAAGGAGACCTAAGCCCCTTCGGTCACAGCGCGACCCAAGTCTCCTTACGACTGGGATTATGGATTTGTATTGCAATAGTCACCTGGATACCAAAGTTGTCGTATCGGAGACCTGCGTTGTGTACGAAGTATTGTTAAAACCTACCATCTGATCCAGCAGCTGGGAAGGTGACAACTAGCTTAGCTGACCCGTCCGCCGCTGGGACGGCCACACCCCTCACAGTTTCCAACCTTTGATCTTTCACTTGTGTGTTAACCACAATCACCTGACCGTCCACTAAATCATAAAATGCGTTGCTGCAGGTCCCATCTTGGTATTGCGATGGATACATTTCAATGTTATGCCACGTGCCCACATACTAGAAAAATAAAATTGATTTAGATATTATATTATAATTATTATAACTAGTCGGACGCCCTGGCTTAGCACGAGTTCAATTTCGACCTATGCGGTAGATTTTACCGAAAAACTCACAACATTTAAGAATTTAAATCCAATTACAGCATACAGACAGATTCAAGCAACTTTTTAAATTAAGTTACGTAAAAAGACAGTACGTGTCTTCGTTTGTTTTTTCAGCTTATGATTTTTCTCGACATTTTTTTACTGAAAAATGTCCAATTATAAGCCCTTATCTTAATTTGATACTATTACGAATTGTTACATAAAGGCTGATGTAGATTGATTCAGTACCTGGATCGCTTTACTACTGGATACTGGACGTTATACTGAAGACGTGTTAACTTTATTCCAGTGCTATAATCCAGAGCTGGAATCCAGTTTCACTGGATCAAGGTAAATCAGTTTTGGCGACTAATTGGGAAGTACAGAAAGAGAAGACATTATATTACTATTTCTGGGTGTTAGTATCAACTTACTCTCTCTGCATTAAAGTTTTCCATTGGCTTGACATTAACAGATTCACATTGACCTCTGAAAACGACCGGTTTATCTGAGACTTCAGGGTAGTAGAAGCAGCCTTGGTCACTCTGATCAGTTGGTTGGTAATACACGGAGTTCAGATCTACGTAAGGTCTTATTGCTTCATCTACTGCCGTTTGGATTGTTGGTGACAGTCGCCGGGATCTGCTGAGAATCCAGCTGTATACTGCACAAAATAAAACAGTTAATGATTAATCCAAAATTAAATATAAAAAAATATTTGAGGGCGTAGACATTGTGGTATGCTTCAAAGTACTCATATTCTTCAATAAAGCGACAAAAATAATGGATACTCGTAGGCTTAAATGCTAAAAAGATTTTTTGGCAGACAGGCACTGTTGATGTAAAATGGACTTTGGGTACTTGATTTTATAAATCTTCTTTAATGTAATAAAGCTGAAAATCTAGACTGAATGTTGATCAGACAGATTCATTAGGAAGGTTATAGGCTCTTCAACCTCACGCTATGACCCTCCGTATTCAAGCCACGTACCAAAGAAAAATACAGTTAAACTATAAATTATATATTATCGATATATAATTTATAGTTTAATTATAGTTTTTTATAGTTTACTCGTATCCTATGTCTCCTTTTCAATATCCTTCACAACCCTTCCTATCCCTCTTATTTGCGAGAACGTTTTAGCTACGCCCGTCCAAACGACGCACCTTGTAGGTCGCACCTTAGATCCTTACTTAAATCCCCTCCTCATAAATCCAGTTACTATTCATATTCCTTCTCCGTCCATGCTGTAAAGTTGTGGAACTCACTTCCGCCTAGCATCCGTGACTTAAATACAATTTCACTGTTTAAAATCAGAGTAAAAGAGCATTACTTATCATCACAATTGTAATTTATATATATAATATATATATATGTATTTATGTATATATTTATTATATTGTTGCATTATATATTTATATAAGTATTTATCATGTATTCGTATATTATAGGTTAGGTATCTACATATTTACTTATTCCTCGTTTCACACACTGCAGTCTACATTTCTTATTAATTTCTCCTTTTCGCGGGTCTGCTGTCAGAAATTTCTATAGAAATAAGCAGTACCCTTGTACTAAGTTTTATGTTATAATTATCCTGTATTGTGTGTACATAAATAGTAAAATAAATAAATAAAATAAAACAGTTTCTGTTGATTTTATGTCACTTTGTCGTGGCCGTCAAAAGTACAATATATTTATGATAGAACTTACCTCGTCTGTTATCATTTTCCAAATTCACACAGCTATACGCAATTGCGTAATTGTTGTAGTCGGTTTGAAGAATCCATAAATCTCTTGGTGTGGGCACTAAACAAATAAAAGAAAACATTGTTGGATGAGGGTACAAATAAAATAGATCCAGTTTTTTTTAATATACTTAATTACTTTTATGTCCCTAATTATCCCACCAAAAACATTAAAATAATGTAAAAAAATGCCAAGTCTCTCGATGCAGTCTTTCCATCGTAAAAAGTTTTGAGATCTCATAGAAGCCAAGTCCTATTCAAATTATTTTGTAGTTATAAATCAACATTTAGTAATTGTATCAATAGTTTTCTTTATATTATAATTATAGTGACTTGGCAATGAGCACCAATTAAAAGCTGCTTGCTGCCTGGAATTATGTGCAAATGTTACTGACGAGACCTGTGATCAGATCACTACCGACTACATGCTCCAATGCAATAATAAAAAATAAGTACCTTACGGGCCATCGCTTTATGAAAGTAAATGAACCGAGAGTACACTAACACTAGTGTTTGCGTACACACTTGTGCAATTGTGCATTATAATTTATGTCCTGCGCAGTTTACTAGTCTTGGATGAGACTGACTGCCGTTGCCGAAATTCGGTTGGGACGACACGGATAAACCAAAAGAAAATTAATTTTGTGATATTAATGTTTACGCATGCGGTGTGTGACTTTCAACTCCAAATATGCCGTTTTGTTTCTTCTTGTGCTCATTGCCAAGTCACTATAATTATAATATAAAGAAAACTATTGATACAATTACTAAATGTTGATTTATAACTACAAAATAATTTGAATAGGACTTGGCTTCTATGAGATCTCAAAACTTTTTACGATGGAAAGACTGCATCGAGAGACTTGGCATTTTTTTACATTATTTTAATGTTTTTGGTGGGATCTCATTTATTTTTTGTAAGTGTATTTCTTTCTTTTTTTTTAGGTGACCTCATAATTTCTTGGACTTCAGCTACTGCTTTGCTTAGAACCCATTCTCTATCTCTTTTGTTTCTTTTCAACGAGCTAAATAAACATAAATCTACTAACTTACAAAATAAATATAACTAAACTAAATAACACGTAAACAACTAGATATTGTAACTACCTATGTCTATGTTATATTAATAAACTATTCGCCTAAATAACTGTTTCAGTAACAATAATAAATCTACTATCTAATCCGGCTAACTTAAGTTCTCCGAATATAGCTACAATATTTTTTTAGTTTCGAAATGGTTTTTCATAGGTAGGTGGCGCTATCAAATGAAAATTATCGAATTATTTTAAAGTACTACTTATACTGCGCTCGGTAACGAAACCATAGCGCGATTCAGACAGGTACAACGCCATCTATCGAGCGCGCATACAATCGAAATTTATCGCAATACAATGGAGTTTTAGCTTTATTAATTTAATGAATTATGAACTTTATGTATCAATTAATTATAGTCTATGTATTACATTTTTATTATTCTTTTCTATTCCATGTATTTATTCATCCAATTGAATACTTAAACAACGAACAAAGTTAACAATGCAGTCAAAATCCATACATAATGTTCTTGCCAAACCGCAAATATAAAATTGTTTTCTATGGTATATTATTTTTTAATGTTTTTATAATTTTTCCTTTATATGTGGCTAATGACCTATCTTGGTGCAAAATTTGAAGTTTCTAAGTCTGCTAGAAGTACCTTAGATTTTTGATGATCGGTCAGTGAGTCAGTGAGTCAGTGAGTCAGTGAGTGAGTGACAAAATGGTGTAACTTTGATCGACCGTAACTCCTAAACTATTAATTCAATTGGCATGTAATTTCGAACTTAAGCTTGTTCTAATGCCTACTATTATTCACCGAAAACCTAAACTCCTAGCTTTGTCCACGTCGAAGATATAGGGGGGGCGAAACAGCCGCGAATCGAATCGAGAAAAGATGGTACGGCCGTGCCCGTTTTGCTCGAGACTTGGCTGGGGCACTGCCGTGCCCCCAGATTAGAAAGCCGTTATCCGCCATCAACCTTATAATACCCACAATAGACATCACTATTAGAGATTCTCATTAGTAGTATCAGCTGAACTTCAACTTTACTGTGAAGACAATAACGACTACAATCATTCGACAATACCATAAAGACAAGGGAAAAGGATACTTACGTTCTCCTGGAATATTCAACACCACATTAAGCTTCGCTTCAGTACTGCTGAGTGCAGCTATGCCATCGATTGAGATAACTTGCTGATCAACAACTTTACTGTTTAGTATGTTCAATACTCCATTCTCGCCCCTACTGTACTCCGCCCTGACACATGCGCCTTTACCGTTCGCCGTTTCATAGCTTGATATTTGATGCCAGAGTCCAGAAAACTAAATTGGGAGTGAAACAAGTGTTTTATTTTGTATGTGTGTCTCGATGATTCACTTTTCGTGGTAAACCTATTTGAAACTCGCTCTTTATCATGCTTTTTTGTTATCCTGGTAAAATCATCAAATGAAACCCAGGGAGGGACTGTCAGACTTGACTGACTAAAATCCACGGTGTCCTTAAATAGCCCTTTACGTACCGTGGTCACGGTAATTCGTAAGTCCCGTGACCGTTATCATGCTAAATTAATGTAATCTACACACTTACTTTTTTTTTAGATTTATTATTCAATAAAAATTACAAACATTTGTTCAAAATACAACATGCCGCACAAACCATCGCGGGTTTAGCAGTGGAATTAACTTAACTCTACGAATTTAATTCTACTTCTCATTTCTGATTCGAGCACACAAAGTGACTCCGAGGATAACCATCTCCATAACTTGTTGGGCTACCTTGAGATTACTAATGAGGCCCGTCATTAGAGACCACTTCCAACCGGTCCTACTGGAAGTCTAATGGAAGGCCTATGTTCACCAGTAGACGAATAAGTGAATGGATATGATGAGGATGATTATGAAGGAATTATACAAATTAAAACAAATAATAACAAATCACCATAAAAAAAATTAGTGTCTATACTTACTTTATCGATATCAAAGTTTTGAACAACCGGTATGGTTCTGTCACATTCTCCTTGTAAAATAATAGGTTCACCAGGCTCAATAACTGGTAAGACTCTGCAGGTTTCTTCTTCATGGTCAACAGTTCTTAATTCAGAAAGTGCGATCCCAAATCTGGTGGTAAGTTGTTGATTTATGTAAGCGACCATTGCTGGAGTTAAGTTTGTATCTGGTCGTCTAATCACCCATATGTAAACTGAAAAAAGAAACGAAATTAGATACGTAGAAAATCATGAAGACCCTTCTGAGGGTCCAAAATGGCCACATAGCAATATTTCAAATGATTCACTTCGTAAATGAAAAATACAAGAATAGCCAATGACGTTGGTGGAATTTACTGGAAATGCACGAAGTTCGTTCTAAGACGGCCACTTAGCAGTATATATGATTCAATTCATTAATGAATAGCCAAAGGCGCTGCTGGTAATGCACCAGTTGATGTAGTTCAATTAAAGTAAAAAAAAATCAAGAACAAACTTGGATGCTAAATAATAGAATATAGGTACTCACTCTTTCTTTCGGTAGGCGAAATGTTTTGACATGAGTATGTGATGGCAAACGTACTATATAAATCGGCTGCTGTTTGTAGCACCCAAAAGTCAATTGCTGAAAAAAAGTTATTTTGTTGTTTATAATGTACGAGTATCCATTACAACCAGATAATTATAAATCAATCAATCAATCAACAAATCTAAGGCCCACTTGCACCACAATCACTAAACAGGTTTAGCGCTAAACTGATTTAAAACATCGTTCTGTCTCTGTCAACTTCAAACAATTTGACAGGGATACAGTGATATTCTAAGGCAGTTTAGCGCTAAACCCGTTTAGTGATTGTGGTGCAAGTGGGCCTAATATTGTCAAAAAATATATTTGAACAAAGAAATCTGCAGTAGTTTTTTTACAAAACAAAGAAGTTTACAAAATGTTTATTTAACGTTTACAGGTAAATTTAATAATATAACTGATTTTTGTTTTAAATGATATTAGTAAGTATAATATTTTACATCGTTGCTTCTCGACTTTTCCAATTTCTCGAATTGGAAAAGTCGAGAAGCAACGATGAATGGTCAAGATAGGAGGGACATACGGCGCTCAGTTTAGGAATACCTGTATTGTATTCTACATAAATAAACTCATATTGTATTCATAGATGTTTTCAAGGGAGGATAACGACCGGTAGTAATGAGGAATGCAACTTAAGGAAGAAGAAAAAATATACTCACGATCAGGAAAAGATGAAATGGTGAGCTTAAGTTTGCCAGTGTCCCCTTCTTGGGCAATTGTACCCGTGGCTTCTTCTAAGAAGTTATTATTGACCGATGTATAGGATACTCCAAGTTCATCCGTAAATTGAAATGTGGAACATTCTCCTGGCTGTTTAGGGTTTTCTGTTCGAGCATACTCTTTCCAAGTACCTAAGAACTGAAAACGAAAATAAATCTCAAATACTTGGAGCCGAATTATGAAGAATAGACTGTCATCTATATGTATAACAAAATATTTTATGCATATAATATAAAAGAACAGGGCACGCCTTAATTACGTGCGGTATTCTCTAATCCACAGAAGTGAACTATATAAAGTTTTCACTCTTATAACAGAAAAATTAAAAGGAAGTCGTGTGTCTTGGTATAGACAATATGGACATGTGATGAGGAGGGATGATACGCGTGTGACTAAGAGAGGGTATGAATGTGGATGGATAGAGAAATTGGAAAGGAAGAGGAAGACCAAAGAAAAGATGGATGTATTGTGTACGGAATGATATGAAACAAAAGGAGTAAATGATGCCGTGACACAGCACAGGGGAGTTTTTTTTATCGTGGTAAAATCATCAAATGAGTCCTCCTACCCAGGGCAGAGCGGGAGGGACTGTCAGACTCGTACTGACTAAAATCAATAGCCCTTTACGTTTCGGGGTCACGGTAATTCGTATAGTCCCGCGACCTCGGGGCACAGGGGAGATTGGAAGAAGAAAAAGTGTTGCGCTGGCCACTACCGTATTCATATACTACCGTATAAAATGTTGATTAAAGTTTCACATCCGGAAAAAAGTTCCGAGTAATGTCTTTAACAGTAGCAACTGTACAGTAGTACTGTTTATCAGATTTATTTTATCGAAGTCCATTTGATTTAATATCTTGTTTCTGAGGATGGAAATGATGCTAATCGATTTATGTGCAACGTGCAAACGATATGGTAATTGATACTATTCTGCTTCTAGATTTGTATTCATTTATTGACAATGCAGCATTGACAATGAGTCATTGATGTGTTTTATTTAAAGAATTTTGAGGAAAGAATAATTCAGCTGCGAGTGGGACTCGAACCCGCGTCTGGATAAGAACTCCAGACTCCTTACCAATAAGGCATTCACAGCAAACTCAAAGCTTAACTTATTTAAAAAAAAAAACGCATAGGTATTTCATTCTAACGAATCGATGCTTGGCTACTGTCGTTCTAACATTCGGGCCACACAAACGGGAAACACAGTTGATTATCGCGTTTATTAGTGTGGCTATAAAGCTTTTTTCAAACAGACAGGCGTGAAGAATGCGAAGCGTGACGTTTTTATTTGTAATGTATGGAATTGTTTGAATCCAGTCAGAAAAGCGAAAGCGATCCGATAGCGTGACTGAACCGAGGCGAATACGTGGCGAAGGCGTATTTGCTCTGTTTGACGTCGTTCATAAAAAGCCAGCTAATACAACTGCCACGCCTCGGTTCGCTGCACCCAGTTTGACGTCTCGTATCGGTTCGTTATCGCTTCGGACTCGGTCCGGTTCGCTGTCACTTGTCTGTTTGACAAATGCTTAACTGCGCCCTGCGGTCGTATTATGACGTCTTAAAACCAGGCTTGTTCCAATGAGTGAAAGAGACAGAGCTATACAAGTCGTCTAGAGTCACTTCATTCACTCTCTGGAACAAGCCTGGTTTTAAGACTTTATAATACGGCCCCTGGTCTGGCCAATTGGCTGTTTGACATCAATATATATCAAATCTAATTGGTCCCTCATTTAGAGTTTTGAGAAATAAAATACACGTATTTTTTCAATTGTAAAATCAATAAAACGCCTTAAAACTCGAGAGTGGGGGCTGGTGACGTCAGAATTCAATAGAAATTGTACTACATTGTACTAAATTGTGACGTATAGCCAGTTTTGAAAGCGTCGTATCTCCGTCAATTTTGATTGTCGTCCCAAAGGAACTTATACTATAACGCCGGGCGCGAGAGGTCGCCGCCCATCGCAGTCGTGAGGACACAGCTGTGCTCTGCCCAAGCGGGGCAGTCCTGCATCGTATGTTCCACCGTGTCCTCCGGGCGATCCTCGCAGTGGTGACACCCAGGCGTTTCTTCGCTCTTTATCCGACACAGGTACCTCCCGAAACTTCCGTGTCCGATGAGGTCTGCGTCAAGCTGTAGGTCAGCACGCCGTGACGCCTATCCAGCCACTCCTCAAAGAGGGGTCTTACGGCCGCGATTGCGGCATAGCACAAAATTTCCGTATTTTACCTACAGCGTACTTAAAGTATTTACGGCGTTTACTAAGGTGCTGTAAAACTTGAGCATTCACTTATCATAAACATTCTTGCGAATTCTATATTACAGAAAAAACAGACGAGTGCGAGCTTTTTGCCGAGCCGAATGTCAAGTCTGATATTCATGAAGAAAATTTTTTACGACCATCGATTACAGCGTTTGCTAGAGAGATCATAAAAATGTTTATAGCAATGTTTGGCTCCATTCATTGATAAGTTCGACAAAATTTAAAACGGCGAATGCTCGATGTTCTGCAGTTACAATTGAATGCTCAAATCTATCAGCACCTTAAGACTTCATTCATATAAATATTATAGCATAGTTTTATAATTGACTAGCGACCCACCCCGGCTCCGCACGAGTGCAATTTCTACCATATTATGCGTGTTATATACATATAAACCATCCTCTTGAATCACCCTATCTATGAAGAAAAACCGCATCAAAATCCGTTGTGTAGTTTTAAAGATCTAAGCATACATAGAGACAGACAGACAGCGGGAAGGGACTTTGTTTTATACTATGTAGTGATTTAATAAAAATAAATACAGATTGGGACTCAAAGACTTTACGTAATTAGGCCTCCGAGCATTCATATCAGGTACTTACACTTTTAATATCAAAATCGGGCTGTATCGGCACATCGTTATCACACTGTTGTTGTTGTATCACTTGGCTAACACTAACACTAAATAGTCCAGCGAGACTAAAAACTAACACAATAACTTTAGACATCATGAGATCATGTTGCTCCGGCTCATCACAACTGACGAATTAATCACATACGTTCTATATCTGGTAATTTATATAAAATCTTATCTTTGCTGAATTTATCGATTTATTAATCAAAGAAAAAACCTAATATCAAATAAATGTTGGTAAATATAAATAATTTCAATGAACGAATTGTAATTTTTTAATTACATTAATGGGATTTGAACCCGCGTCTTCTGCATAAGTACTCCAGACGCCTTAACGAGGAGACGCGGATTCAAACGCCACTCGCACCTGAATTTTTCTTTCTTCAGATATCATCTTTACTTCTTTATTATATCACAAAAAGAGATCTCTCTCTTCTTTTCTCAATCGTTCAGTGCTTAGAACCGTGACTTTGTTTTTGAAGTGAAAACTTGATCGAAAATTCGTAAGACGGCGCAGGGCGCTTGCGCGAATTTTCGTGTATGTTTATTACTATTCAAGTTTTTACTTCTGCCGGCACTGCCAGAGGGCAACCCGTCGTTTTTTTTTCTCGATGTGTTGTGGTTGGGCATGCGAGCGGCGAGTAATGAGCGACTCGCTGTCTGACCATGGACCATGCTCGGGTCGACAGCGCGTTGTGTACCACGCGCGCCTCAAGAAGTGTCAGCATAGTGACAGGGTCCCCTGTAGAGGACCAAACCTGCCGGGGTCGCGGGACTCACGAATTACCGTGACCCCGGAACGTAAAGGGCTATTGAAGGACATCATACGAGTCTGAAAGTTCCTCCCGCTCTGCCCTGGGAGGACTAATATGATGATTTTACCATGGTCATAAAATGTGTTGTGGTTAGTGGCCTGATGATTGGTGCATCGCTGATAGGCATGTCAAGTTGTTCCGAAATATTATCAGAGCACACTTTTGCCCTCTACGTTTCCAGTTACAATTCACATCAACAGCTTATAATGTGCCCACAGCTGGGACACAGGCCTTCTCCCTGTGAGAGGGAGTGAGTTTATAATCCATAACACGGGCCCAGTTCGAGTTGGTAGATGTCGCATGTCTTCGGATTTTTGGTTCGAGGACATGCCATGTTTTCTTAAGATGTTTTCCTTCACCGTTTTGAGAGCATAGGTGTTTTTTTTTTTTTAATGTGGTAAAATCATCAAATGAGTCCTCCCAGGCAGGGCGGGAGGGACTGTTAGACTTGTACTGACTAAAATCCACGGTGTCCTTCAATAGCCCTTTACGTACCGGGGTCACGGTAATCCCTTGGTCCTGCGACCCCGGCAGGCTTTGGCCCTCTACAGGCCCCGTCACTATGCTGACACTTTTTGAGGCGCGCGTGGAACACAACGCGCCGTGAGCATTGGTGATGAAATAAATTATACAAAGTGATGCGCTTGGCTGGGTCCGAACCCACCACTGCTATCAGTCACCATAAGACGTTCCATATTGTTGGTCCCTTATCCTCTGGCTGTGATTATCCGTTATCTATGTTTACAATTAGGCACCGAATTACTTACTATTTCTAATCTTAAAGATAAGAGTTATGATTTTTGTGTTTATTTATTAACTAAGTATTTGATTTAATGTTATTGATAATTGTGAAGCCCCGGTTTTTCTAAACCATAACTAGTGAAATGAGGGTATGCTAAAAGCCTATCTCTATGGAGATTACAGGCGTGATGTTTGTTACGAGGTATAATGTTTTTTTTTTTAAATACTTATGTATATGAATTTATTCACAATTATTTATTGATATTGATGGATGTATAGAGGCTTGTTACTATTTATTTTTATCATGGTAAAATCATCAAATGAGTCCTCCCACCCAGGGCGGATCGGAATGTACTGTCAGACTCGTACTGACTAAGGATGGATGTATCGAGGCTTATTACTAATTTTTTTACGTGGTAAAATCATCAAATGAGTCCTCCCACCCAGGGCAGAGCGGAAGGGACTGTCAGACTCGTGCTGACTAAAATCCACGGTGTCCTTCAATAGCCCTTTACGTTCCGGGGTCACGGTAATTCGTAGGTCCCGCGACCGGGCTTGTTACTCTTTTACGAAAAAACGGCTAGGTAGATTTAGATTTTTTTACTTTTATCCTGATACCTATTACGATCCTGTAGGATAATTTTCGATTACTACGTGGGTGAAGCCACGCGCAAAAGCTAGTATCACTAACTTATAAAATCGTAATGTGTGAGTTGGAGTGCGTAAGGTCTCGAAGTTTTGTAATGACATTGAACTTGTGTGAGATAATCATATTTGACAAAATAAACATTGCCTTGTTGCTAACCAAACGTTTTGCTTAGTCCGAAAGGCTTTTCATATATGTATGTTAAGTTAGACTGTAAATATGTACATTGTACGGACCCCAAGCATTCGACAACAATCGAATATGTACCTTTTCATTATGGGATAAAGTTAAAATTTTATTAAAGGTTGAGGTAGGAAGATTTGGGTAGGTTGATGTGTATACTACACAGTACAATGGTCTTCCAATATTAGAAGTTTATGACTTTATGAGTAAGTGTAAGTACATAAACATCATTTAATATTAATTGTATAATTTGAAAATTACGCAATCAAACTTGTTGGCTCAATACTCAAATAGTTACATAATATTTTTGAGTATTGGGCATTTTTGAAGTGAAAACTTCTTTAGCGGCGTTGAGCACTTTTTCTGTAATGGGTATAAAATCTTAAACTCGCGTCAGGACACGTGACCTGATCGAAAAAGCGTAGGACGGCGCAGGGCGCTTGCGTGAATGTTCGTGTATGTTTATTACCAGGGCCTACTGTTTCGTTTAGGCGGCGCAGGGCGCTTGCGCGAATGTTCGTCTATGTTACAGCGTGCCACGAATCGAGGTCGAGGTCGAGGTCGAGGTCGACCTCGACCGTGTACGATAGCGCAATAAATGAATATTGTATTCTACCACATAAATGATAGTAAGTACTTTTATACTGATAAAGCAATTGGTGCAAAATTATTCCCTAACCATTCCAAAATATCAAACATGCTCAACGTTAATAATCAAGTTTTCACTTCTGCCGGCACTCCCAGAGTGTTTTAAGAGAAAACTTCTTTAGCGGCGTTGTGCACTTTTTTTGGAATGGGTAAAAAATGTTAAACTCGCGTCAAGACACATGACCTGATCGAAAATTCGTAAGACGGCGCAGGGCGCTTGCGCGAATGTTCGTGTGTGTTTATTACTATTCAAGTTTTCACTTCTGCCGGCACTCCCAGAGTGCAACCCGTTGTTTTTTTTTATCGTGGTAAAATCATCAAGTGAGTCCTCCCACGCAAGGCGGGACAGGAGGGACTATCAGAATCGTACTGGAATCTTAAATCCACGGTGTCCTTCAATAGCCCTTTACGTTCCAGGGTTACGTTTACGTACCTGATGAGACAGTCCCGCGAAGCATTGAGCTTGCATGAAGATTTATATGTCACTGCTGATGTTCTTGAATCTTGTGAAATATATATTATCTGAATACTAGAACATTATATGCGATAAATTGCAATTGAATTTTTCTTCCCATTGATAAAAAAGCTTTTATGCCTTTGTCAAACAGACAGGCGAAAGCGAAGCGTTTCCGAAGCGAAGCGTGACGTTTTTATTTGTAATGTATGGAATTGTTGGAATCCAGTCACATAGAACAGCGAAAGCGATCTGATAGCGTGACAGAACTATCGGACTGACGTCTCGCTTCGGTTCGGTATCGCTCCGGAAACGCTTCGCCAGTCTGTTTGACAAAGGCATTATTGCGGTAGTTTCTATGGATGGCGGGATAGATGTATGTTTTTACTATTTAACGCAAAAAAGATTGAATGAATATACTTGACGTATGGTGCCATATTATAATTATTATGGGGTTCATTGTCTCGATTAACACTTATTTTGCAGTGTACTAATGATCAAATGCGTCCTCCTGTGTTGGCTGGAATGGAAAGAGCTGTTAGACTATTAAGGAAAAAAAAAACTAAAACCTGACTACGAAAAAATCGCGCACTGAAAAGTATAAAACAAGAACAGTATTCATATGACCGATATTTTTTTTAATTATAAACTTTTAAATATATATCTCTTATTACATAGACAACTTATACTATTATACTAGATTTATATCTTCCGTGTTACAGAATTTTTTAAGTAATAGCCGTGGTTGTGTGCCACTTGCGGTTGTTTCACACAATCTATATTTTGGCTACCCTATAACCAGCGGACAACTGAGACGCTTCTAACGACACCTCATTAGTCATGTAATGATAAGTAGTTTAGAAGTTATGAGGGAACAAACATACATACATACCGTAAAAATCATAACCCTCCTTTTGGCTTTGCCGTGGTCGGTTAAAAACCTCTAATACCTTTTGCGTTTCAGGGCCCATAAACACAATAAATACTTGAGATACCCTTCGGATTGTACTTGTACCATCCCGTGGGACAATTATCGACCTATCATCCCAATCTGACGTTCCATGCGTGGGATCAATTTCAACTGTTACGCGGGTACCGTTCCGGGTACAAAACTACTAATCTTATAATGCTACAATAGGTTGCAAACGATTAAAATATTATAATTAAATCCCACAAAAAATGCATACGTAAGTTGATTAAAACGAGCTCACGATTTATCATGCTTATATTATTGTATTATTTACATAGCTCAACTACAATAAGGCACAAAAAAGTCGTAAACATAAACTGTATTACACAACAAAATGGAGTCAAATCCGTCTAGAAACATCGCGGGGTGCCAGTAGGGTTGCCAACTTAAAAAAAAGAATTGGTTCTTCTGTTCTCAGTAAAGGTAAATAAAATGGGTTGTGGGACTGGCTAAATAGGAAGTCGCTGACCTGGAACGCAAAGGTTAACCAATGGAATATGGTGGTTTTTAGTCGGTACGAATTTGAGGGTACAGACAACAGTAAAAGTAGATGATCATGATCAGAAATTCAATTCTAATGAACGGAGTTCGCGTCAGAACTGTGTGGCGTCGAAGTGATTCAAAAGTACGTGATTGTAGTTTACCAAACATTTACTACTAGTTCATCCACACAGTTCTGACGCGAACTCCGTTCATTAGTATTGAATTTCTGATTTTGATCAGCTACTTTTGCTGTTGACTCTACCGCCCGCTCAGTTGCAGAGCGGTGACGGCCTAGTGGTATCGGCCACCTCTTATGAGTTGTAGGTCATGGGTTCGAACCCCACCAGGCACCTTCCTTTGTATAATTTGTTTCTTCATCAGTGTTCTCAAAACGTTGAAGAGACATCTTGAGGAAACCGGCATGTCCCACAATAAATATAAATAAATATAAATTGCTGAGAAAGGAGGCCTCTGTCCCAAAAGTGAGGACAATGATTTTATGTTTTTCGTACATTTTTTCTACTAGACAAAACGTTGCCTCATACTCTCCTGTATCGAAGTTGCGTTTAAAAACAGATAAACTCACATATACGAACACCGAGACCCGAAACTACTTGCAGATCATAAAAATATTTGTTCCGTGCAGGAATCGAACTCACGTCATGCTGCGCAGCAGTCGCTCGTTCAATCACTGCACCAACCGTGCCATCAACTTATTATAGGCCGATAATGATAATTAACCTAAGTTAAAAAAAAAAATGATTTAAGAGTGCGGCTGACAACCCTAAATCCTGGTCGTTGGGAGCCTCAGTCAATTGGTCCTCGTCCAAATTGTAACCACTCTCATCCTTTAAACTTTCCACGATGTGGAGTGCACATGAATTGTAACGTGATGGGCCCATCAGCCGCTATTCTTACGAAAATTATGTAATTTGATTGTTGTGATGGAAAATGTGATTCATAGGACTTGTTAAATGATGTTTTGTTGTCTGACGGACATCGTTGTTTGTATGTTTATTTAGTGTGTTAGCATAGTTTTTCTTTTTTACGTGGTAAAATCATCACTCCTCCCACCCAGAGCAGAGCGGGAGGGACTGTCAGACTCGTACTGACTAATATCCACGGTGTCCTTCATTAGCCCTTTACGTACCGAGGTCACGGTAATTCGTGAGTCCCGCGATCCCGGCAGGCGTGTGTTAGCATGATTGGGTATTTTTTTCTGTTAGGCTTTGTAGGTTTATTCCAGTTTCATAAAATATGGTAGATTAACCAAAAATATATTCAGTCTATCATAATCATATTTACAGGTTGACTTTGCGCATGAATATCTGAGCCTATTCCGTCGGAGTTCGGCGCCAAACAGTTTTTACTATATTGCGTCGGTCGGTGCGCAGGAGTTCCAGTTCGCTCTAGGTGAGCTTGCTTCATCTTAGTTTCGGGTCAGGTTTGTGCAAAGAAAAAAAAAAACATTTTTATATTTAATAAAATGTCGGGATAGCTAGGTAGTTTTTTTTATCGTAGTAAAATCATCAAATTAGTCCTCCCATGGACACCATAGTCGGGCGACTATGGTGTCCCGGTAAAATTGAGCTCATAAGGATTCACACTTCAAATCAACATCATAATTATTTCGTAACGTAGATGAAGCTGTATTAAGGAAAAAACACCTAATTAACACTTAACAGAAATCTACAAAGAAGTGTGAACTGACCAATTCTCGGAATGCTATTATAATTCTTCGTACATTGAGAAAACAGTACAGTTTGCTAACATTACCAATGAACATCTTAGGGAAAGAACCTTGGTTTTCCAACTTCTGAATATTGCCTGTTATGGTTAAAGAGTTGGTTGGTTGGTTTGTTGGCGCAGTGGCTAAGCAATCAACTGCTGCGTAGCGTGTCACGGGTTCGATCCTGCACGGAACAAATATTTTTATGATGCAAGTAGTTGTTCTGGATGTTTGTGTTTTAATGTTTGTAAACGCACGCACGACTTTAGACATATTTCTAGTGCGGGGCAACATTTTATTTAAAACAAAAGTGCATAAACGGTATGCTCTCGGCCTGAATCTTGGCCAGACGCAAAAACGAGAATTAAGGTGGGTCACCCAGAATGAAGAGGTGGCCTACCGTAGCGTAGAGCGTGTGTAGTTCCGCAGGGAACGAGATGGCGCTAGACGACTTGTATAGCTCTGTCTCTTTCCCACAGCCTAACTACTCAGGCTTTAAGACGTTATGGTAGGCCACCTGGTACTCCTGCGCACCGGTGGAACACAGTAAGTACTATTTGACGCTGGACACCGACAGGATGATGGTCGCAAGCCAGACGGCCCTGGTGAGTCCTATGGCTACTGGGATTTTTTAGCTGTCAATCGCAGAGAGCGTAACGTGTGTGGTGGCGTTGCACGGGGTTGACGACTTTTTAATATTTTATAAAATCTATTCGTTATAACAGGGATTTTTGCAAAAGACAGTTCAGCTATTCATGAAATACTAACACTAGTCTTTAGTCTTTTTTGAGTTAATACATTCAAAGTAACAAAATAATTGAACATAAAATGTATCTTTTAATTTACTGATACTGATACTGCTAGCCTAGCTGGGTTGGCTCACAAAGCCAACCGTCCCACCTCACGCATAACGGACCACCTACGAGTCCAAATGCGGAAAAGGGAGCCCTTAACAATACAACAATACAATACTGCTAGCCTACATCGTCCCACTGCTGGGCAAAGGCCTCTCCTCATGACCTCCAGTTTTCGCGATCTAGGGCCAAAGTGGACCTCTGATCGTTGCATTTTGTCAAGCTCGTCCCGCCATCTTCTACGAGGTCTGCCGCGACACCTTCTGGCTTTTAATTATAATCTTTTAATTTTCAGCACGTAATTTATCAGTCTCTTTATTTAAATACTTGCTAAGTTGCCATAGGGGAATAGTGTATAAGACGGGGACGCGGGGTATGATGGGAAATCACACACTTAAGGCAAATTTAACACAATACTAACGTAGCGCAAACGCCATCAGGACGTCATTTGCAAGCGGCCATTAACAAATGGCGTCTTGTTATGTGTATGTCCCCATTATACCTCGCGTCCCCGTCTTATACACTGTACCCCTACTTAAGGCTAGTTACACACAGTGGCAGTCGGTGCGTGTATGCAGTAGTGTCATTTATTAACAAAGCAAAGTCCAATCGTTGCCAATTTGTTTCTGTCCATTGCTTACGTCCTGTCTTCTCTGTGTGCATCATACCTAAACTGCTCACTAATAAGTACCTTTATGTACAAAATCTAGTTTTTACCCGCAGTTTTGTCCGCGTTATGGAAGGTAATTACGCCTCTATCCTCTATCATTTGAGTTTAAAAATTAATTAAAGAATTTTCGGAGAGGGATCAGTAGTTCTGCAGATTACATTCGACATACAAACTTTAGCTCTATAATAGATAAATAGAATATTTATCTTCAAGACTACTTTTGGGTGGTCGCGGGACTCACGAATTATCTTGACCCCGGTACGTAAAGGGCTATTGAAGTACACCGTGGATTTTGTCCTGCCCTGGGTGGGAGGACTCATGTGATGATTTTACCACGTAAAAAAAGAGACTACTTTTGGGTGAATAAATAATATAGACGGGGTAGTCGGTAGTCAATAGTACACTACAAATAAGTACACAAACACAAATGCAGAAAATAACCTAAAAATAAATAAATACATATCAATACTAATATCTATATATTTAAAAGGAGAACTGACTGACTGACATATCAACGTACAGCCGAAACTACTGGGGCTAGGAATGTGAAATTTTGCACACGGCTTCCTATTATAATGTAGGGGAGCACTAAGAAGGGGTTTTTGGAAATTTAACCTTCAAGGGGGTGAAAAGGGGGAATTAAGAAAGTACGTAACCCACGCGGACGAAGTCGCGGGAAAAGTGCTAGTACAATATAAAATACACACATAAATACGTCACGCTAGTTATTAGCGTTATTTTTTAATCGTAAAGTAACTATCATTTGAGTTTTTGTAAAAAAGACATGCTGTAATATAAATTCATAAAATGGAAGTACAATATTTCGAATCAAAACTCCGTAATTTAATAACGGAGGTAGATTTTGATTGAAATCTTAGGTACAATACAGATAACAGAAACACAATTATTGACGTATGAGATAAAGTTATAAAAACTGTTTTAGTTTCATACCAACATGATTTTGTTCCGATTTGAGAACGTTGATAAAAACATATCTTTTAATGAAATGTTCAGCGTATAATAATGAGAAACGTTTGAATAACTTACCTGATAACGTAAAAGATTGATAAACAAAGAGGTATGTAATCAAACATTAATGTTTGTGAAAATAATTAAAGCGTATAACTTAATGTAACTTAGAGAATGTAACCTAAAATATTTATTTATTTATTTAAACTTTATGCACAAGTTACCAAAAACGTGTACAGCGGCGGACTTAATGCCTTGGGCATTATCTACCAGTCTACCTTAGGGTGATGCAGAGACAATGACAAAGTAGGTGCAACATACTAGACAATTATTTAACAAGAAAATGAATATAAATCTACATACATACATACACAGTATAGAGAAATATCTAATGCAACCTAATGTATGTACCTAAATTAATTGTTTTTTTTCATTCCATTTCGATATTTCACTATAACTGGAAATTAATAACCTATCTCAACGACCGTTTTTGCCTATCCGAGATTCTTAAGGTGCTTCCCTCACCAGGAGCATTCGTGTGTAATTTAACATTACATATTCGACTTTAAGCGTAACATTACAATACTAACTCCCTGACCGATGAGCATTCGCGTGTAATGTAACATATGCGGTCCACCATTACAAGAGGAGCGCATTGATGTTACAAGTTGTATCAAGGTATCGCATGTTGTATCATTACTAGGTGTGCATTATAAGGCCTCATTTAGACGGAGCAAGAACTCGCATGCGAGTTTCACTACACTGCGGTATTTGTTGGATCAACTGAATCCGTTGTATCTATAAAGTCCGCAATGTAATGCAACTCGCGTGTGAGTTCTTGCAACGTCTAAATGAGGTTTAATGCTTGATTTTCCTACCCACAGTGATGAAATATTCGAATCTATAACGTTACATTACAGGCGAATGCTCATCAGTCATTCGTGGTGAGGGAGCACCTTTAAATATGTTCAATCAGATGCAGCCGTCAAAAGAAAACAACGGTATTTGGATATAGATAGAATATTAATTTCGGGTATAAGCTGACGTGCTGTGGTATACAGTATGATATAAGCCTCTGTTTCTTCCTTCTAGTTATTCCTATTCAGCGTTATTTGTGTCAAAACTTAATTAGTAAATCTAATAAAGCTGAATAGTTTATATTGATTTGTTTTTGTATTTGACAACCCAATTTTTTTTTAAGATTTATGCTGGAAATCGATCTTACGACCATAAAAAACAATAATTATCTAATGATAAAACCATGGGACACGGATAGTCTTTAGAATAATGAGAATACTTCCATTCCAAATGCAGCGATATTCTCTAAGGATGAAGCTGTATGTGCAGCGCTGTCCCAGCGTCGAAACAGCTCGCAATTGTAGTTTTTCATTGCTCGTTACCGCTGTTTTGGTTATTTCCGTTGATTTCACTTTTTTATTTGTATCCACCGAATGCACCTTTGTATACCCACCACAATAGGGCTTGCAGCTTGCAATTAGTCTTGCCTTTATTGTCGCTTTCCGCTCTATTTCACATGAACATCATAATTGGCTATGGATGATCTGCGGCCCTTTGTCATCACAATGTTTTGTGGGAAACCGCTCGATGTGTCAACGCCCTAATCCTTAGGTCTTTGAAATCTTGACAGGAGGTTAATGATAAGGAGCGAAAAGCATCTTTTTATGGTTTTTCCCAAGATAATGGAAGATAGATAGATTATGATGATCATTCTTAACAAACATGATCTATTTAGATCATGCATGACTGAACAAAAATTTGGTAGCATACGCATCTAATCTTACTACTAATCTAATCTTATTATTACAGAACAGTTATGCCAAAGTATATTAGGATAAGAAAACATTTGTTTCGTAAAAGTAAGCATCACTGCAATTGGCTATTTGACTGAAAAATTATAATTAGTCCGTCACTTACATTATCAAAAAATATTCGACACGTATTTTTTCTATTGTTTCGTAAACCAAAATTAACGAAGATACGACACTTTCAAAATTGGCAATACGTCAGAATGTAGTACAATTTTTACTGAATTCTGACGTCACGGGCCCCCACTCTCGAGTTTTGATGCGTTATGTTTTGGTGAATATTCATTGATTTTACAGAAGATAAAATACGTGTCCGTTATTTTTTGAAAATCTAAATGACGGACTACTTAGATTTGTTATTTTTAGCTACTGTCAAATAGCCAATTTAAGAGAAGTTTGATTATGTACTGGTTCATTTTATCACGTAGACGAATTCTAATTTAAAGAAAATTTACAGATTGGGATATAATTATAATATAGGTAGGGATAAGTTAACGTGCTGGCGATTTAATACGGCTACACATCAAGCTTTTTTTTATCGTGGTAAAATCATCAAATGAGTCCTCCCACCCAGGGCAGAGCGGGAGGGACTGTCAGACTCGTACCGACTAAAATCCACGGTGTCCTTCAATAGCCCTTTACGTTCCGGGGTCACGGTAATTTGTGAGTACCGCGACCAGTTAACGGAAAGCTAACTAGTTTTACTTAGCTTGATGTGTAGCTGGTCGCGGGACTGTGTGGGAGGACTCATTTGATGATTTTACCACGAAAAAAAAAAAGCTTTCCGTTTACTGACCGTTCAATGTGCGTAAAGATCATATTTTCATGGTCATGTGTATCCGTGCGTACGCTAAACTGATAATAAATTTATCTTGTGGGTGCCGTTTTTTACTTTTAAAACTATGCAATACTTTTTATCAGTGAGTGCACGAGCTGTGTCAGTTCACGAGCCCATCTCTTTATCAGTTCAAATTCCTTTATTGATAACGAACGGATGATCCATATAAGAGGAATAGTGATAAAAAGATTTCCAAGGAATTAACTTTAAGGCCTACTGGTGATGAAGAAAAGTACATCACTTGGTAAATTTTGATGTTTATATTTCCAATCATCAAATAAATCCTTCCAAAGGAATTTTCTATTTACAATTTCAGCCTGGGATCATTCACTGCTGCATATAGGTCTCTCTCGAACCATCTGTTCTTCGCGATTTTGACGATATCTTCAACCGTACTCCTCCACTATTATATTCTGATTAATTTCGTTGCAGGATCCAAGATAGCTAAATTCATCCTCCGGATTACGTCGAGCTTCATTGTCTCGGCGCTTTTCTGGTGGTCGCCACTGTTGATTTTCGCTTTCAGAAGTTGCAGTGATTTGGGAATGGTCGGTGGAATCGTTCTTAAAAAAACCTAACGTATATTTGAATTGCTCTGTTTTTTAGCCCCCATTTGGTCAAACCTTACCCAATTTTCCATGACAAACAACATAGGGTACAAACATTCATCCTTTTTTGGATACTAACCTTTTCAGGGGTGGATGTTTTAAAAATCCTACCTCATTCATGTCTGCATAATACGTGCAGGTCAGTCGTGTCTTCGTCATATTACGAAGCTACGGAGCTCCGCAAAAACAATAAGAAATTTAAAGTTAATTAATTGTACATACAAAGTTCCGCAAATAACAAAGCAGATTTGTATTGACAGACTATGTTACTATGCCATTTTCGAGCACATACTCTGATATTGCATAACAACATAACCAAAAATGTTAGTGATCGGGTCAATGGCTTTATAAGTGTTTGCACATCTAATAGGACATTTATCATCATAATATGCTAAACTCTATTGACTGTGTATTTTTTTGATAAATCTATAATACTATTAAAAACATGTCGCATTAATGCAGCTTTGGCAATAATTTTACAAAATTCTCGAAGCTTCTACGATGCAATAACAACGTATGTACAAGGGAAGCAACAGACGCATAGCACCCGATGTCTCTAGAAAATTGAACGCTTCATCCTCTTCATTCGCAATTCTGTCAATTAAATAATCCTGAGATATGAATTGTGTCTGTCCGTGACCTCTGTGGCTCAGGGTATATAAGGATGAGTCTGTGATACAATCGCCAGTTTATCTCTGACAACCGTCCAAGCACCAGAGGCGTCAACGACTTAATTTTTTTTACCAAAAAATATTTTAGTATTTTTTTCAAAATGTTTAGATTTTTCATTCTCGCTATTGTTGCGGTGGCAGTGGCCGAATCTCATGATGGAGCCTGCCCTGAAGTCAAGCCGGTGGAGAACTTCAACCTGACAGCTGTGAGTATAGACTTTTTTTCATCTTGTTCAGTTTCAGTAAGCTGTTTCTTAAACTACCTGGTTTTAGAGTTTAAGTTCACGTGCTTACACAGATATATAACAAACCTATTTTAATTTTTTATTGAAATTTGTAAAATATTACCGAGTATCTCAATATTTCAGTGTTGTTTAACTCAGTTATCATATTTATCAGCTTTCAAGTGGATATCCAATCTTCAAATAAGATTTGTAAGAGAAGTCAAAACGAGAAATGATTTCATCTATGAATTTCAGTTCAGATAGATTTTCCTGCACCAAAGTTTAAAAAACACAACACTTTTTTAAAACTATTTAGGTTAACATCTATAATTGAATTTTGCTGCTAACAATAAAGTTGTATTTTGCAAAGCAACGATAATTTCGTCAAAATTCTCAATGTTTATGGTATTTACTTTGATATTTTTATCAATGAAAAAAAAACTATTAAAAAAAAACTATTAAATTACCAGTTCAGCCTTCATAATATAAATTTAATTATCTACCGCTGACGATGTACAAAACGATCACGATTGTATTTTTGTCTGGCTGTTCCTGGACCATTTTTGTACCGCTGTCTTGTTCTCTATCTCTCTATCTCATTTCTGAATGTCTTTTAAATTTAGTTTTTTATTCTTTCTTTTTAGACCCTTTTTTTTACGAAGTTTTTCTACAAAAACATTCGTATGACGCAATAATTTATACTCTAACGTAGGTTATAGTATACATTATTTCTACAAAAAAGTTCTACAATTCGCGACCCGTCAATGCTTATATAAATAATTATTTAAAATAAATTATACTTTTACGTACGTGTACTAGCTTTTATCTACGTTTTTTTTTCTCTGAATCGTAAACTATACCTCAGTAACAGGAAATTTCTACGAGGACAAAAACTATCCTGAGTTCTTACTCAGGTCACAGTCTATATAATTATTTCACTGAATCAGTTATTCAGGTCACAGTCTATATAATTATTCACGTTTTCGTATTATTAAGAATTTTCTCGTTCTTGATTGGTCTGCAATGTTATCAAATAAGTCCTCTCGCTCAGAATAAAGCTGAAGAGAGTGTCAGACTTGATTGTTTAGAAACCAACGTATTTTTTCAATTACTCTTTGCGTTTCTGGTCCGCTGTACCCTTTTAAGACAGTCTGGCGACTCCGGATCCAATGACTCAAATCTTTGCTTTTAAAATTAGCGACACACCTCTAATGTCTTTGTTTCCTCACTTAATCATTATTCACATAAAATTTTTGATAATGCGGAAATAGTATGTTACACCTACCTTTTTTATATCGTGGTAAAATCATCAAATGAGTCCTCCCACCCAGGGCAGAGCGGGAGGGACTGTCAGAGTCGTACTGACTAAAATCCACGGTGTCCTTCAATAGCCCTTTACGTTCCGGGGTCACGGTAATTCGTACAGTCCCGCGACCCCGGCAGGATTTGGCCCTCCAGAGGGAGGCCCCATTCTGCTGACACTCTTTGAGGAGCGCGTGGAACACAACGCGCCGTCGACCAATGTTACACCTACCTAAGTTATTTTTTTTAATTTATTCTATGAATTCATCAAATACATTGAAATACAATAAAGACGATGCAAAACCAAATGACGCTACAAGTTATCGTTTATTACAGACGTTTATATTGAAACTGATTTTTATGACCACGTGACACTTGTTTCCCCGAATGCGCATGAGACGCATTGTTGCCTGCCGGGCTCGCTGCGCGGACCTTCCTTAAATCAGCACCGTTTTGAAATACAAAGGTTAACTGAAAAAACAAGCTTGTTTTTGAGTCAATCAAGCCCCTTCCGTTGGTCGCGGGACTCACGAATTACCGTGACCCCGGTACGTAAAGGGCTATTGAGGACACCGTGGATTTTAGTCAGTGTGAGTCTGACAGTCCCTCCCGCTCTGCCCTGGGTGGGAGGACTCATAAGATGATTTTACCACGTAAAAAAGAAAAAAGAAAAAACAAGACCCATCCAGTATAATAACAAAAATAAAATATAAAAAAATATTCGCACCACATAAAAAGTATCCTGTACATAGATATAGTACATTATGACATGTACTATATCTATGTACAGGATACTTAGATATATGACTATTACATACATAGGTAGGTACGGAACCAAATAACAGTTAACGATAACCGTTATCGTTATAGTGTTGCTAACGTCCATAGGCGTGAACAGATCAATATTGTTATCTATTTTTGAGATGACTGTACGTTGTTTAACTAAGCATTTGCTATATAGCTGATAAATAAAAGACCTTGGTTATGATCTCATAATTACATAATCGGTCTTTTTATTTATGTATTTTAGCTGTCTTCTTTATCAGAAAAAACTTATTTATGTTTGTAATCATTGTATTGGTTAATGTATTACGAGAATAGATCTAATTATTATATCTATTCTATCCCGTTGCGTCAAGAATATAAAGAAAAAAAAGAAAAACATTTATTTAGCGCAAAGAGTACCCTGTATGAGTATGCTGTACCCTGGTGGGTACAGCATTTAAAATAAAATAAACACAAAAAAACTTTAATCTAATACAAGAACATGTTATGATTATTTCTATACAATTTAAAATTTTCTGGCCTTCGACTCGACTTAGACTAGACTTGATGTCTGAAGACTAGTCCTTTTTTACGTTTCAACAAATATTTCGAAACAAATAAGTATTTGTTATAATTTGGTATGACTTACATGCATTGTTCCGGAACAATACATGTAAGTCATCAAGTATGTGTGTTTCTATGATTACGCACCCACGACTAGAGATGCGCAAAATGTGTCAGAAAAAAGAAATGAATGAAGATATCTTCTCGCGTAACGAAGTAGTCCACTAATTTAGTTCAGTACTTCATTTAGCTCAGCAAATCAGAACGAGTTCCTAGCTGATAATGAGACTGAGATGTTTGACAAAATTGTTTATTGCCCGTAGTACAACCAGTTGTATTACCATGGAAAAAAAAACGACGGGTTGCACTCTGGGAGTGCCGGCAGAAGTGAAAACTTAAATAGTATTAATCACACACGAACATTCGCGCAAGCGCCCTGCGCCGTCTTACGAATTTTCGATCAGGTCACGTGTCCTGACGCGAGTATTATATTTTTTACCCATTCAAAAAAAAAGTGCACAACGCCGCTAAAGAAGTTTTCACTTCAAAAATTACCCGTGGTATTACCAAACGATCTAGTAGTACCAAGGGAAATTTTAATTTGCCCGTGGTACTACTCGTTTCCTATGTTGGGGTCGCGGGACCGTCTACACAGTTAACCGTGACCCTGGAATGAAAAGCGCAATTGAAGGAACACGGTAGATTCTGGTCAGTACGAGTCCGATGTTCCCTTCCACTCCACGCAGGGCGAGAGGCTTCATATGACCATTTTATAAACTAAATTTAAAAAAAAAAATCTTGTGCAAATTAATAAGAAGATGTTATACGGAAGATTATACAGAGAAATGTGAATAATTAATTTACAATAAAAAAGATGTGAGTTGTTGTACCACGCATAAATAAAAATTTCCCGTGGTACTACTAGATTGCTTGGTAGTACCACGAGTAATTTTTTTCCCGTGGTACTACTGGTAGTATAACGGGTAGTACCATGGGAAATAAACGTGAATATCTAATATGATTTTATCTAGTAGCGTTTAGCACACCTCCTTCATTGGAAGAATGATGTTCTATGTTGATAAAGCTTCATCTTTGTTAGTCTAGCCCATGCATTTTGCTTTCAATTTCATTTAAAACTGCGCCATCAACATTAGGAAGTACAGGAATTCATACTAACGTCATAATAAGTAGAGTTTTGTTTGTTTATTATCTGACGTTCATAAAAGTTGCAATATCCGAGTTAATAGTAGTTATAGTAACCAATGACAATAATAAACCGAAAACAACTATAGTTTCTATGTAATATTAATACTTAATTGTTAAATTTCGCATACTCGGTGACCGCAATCTTGCCATCTGTGGAAACTTTTGACAATCATAATTAAAAACCTAAAACCTGGTTGTAGGCGTGGTTGTACAAACAAGCGTCATAGGTTGTTTTTGTCAACCCATTGAGTCATTTCCACCATCATTTAACAAACAGTTTAATTTTCAATTAACTAAAGTAAATTGGATCACTTTTCAAATCACCAGTGGGTGAACTGCGGAACAGCAGAACACGTCACTCTAGATTCAAGATCAAGGCCAAAGCAAATTGACCTTTATTCCATTAAACTATTAAACCTTGGTGATTCACACACAATAAACTAATCTACCGATAAACGGTGATCAATTAGGCAGTTAGTTACGGTGCGTCTGCGCAGACCGCGGAATTGAATGATTCGAGGTGACCTGGCGGCACAAAGTTGTGAACGAACCGTGAAGGTTGAATTGAGTTTGCTTGCGTTTGATACTGTGTCATAGTTCTTTATGCTAACATGGTCAATAATATTATCATTAGAAAATAAAGTTTCTAATCGTGGCACCTGCTGGGAATTGAATTCGGGACCTCATGCTCAGTAGTCGTGCTCACAAACATTAGACCACGTTTTAAGCTATTGAAAAAGAAATCTATTATCATTGGAGCATTTTTCATAAGCTACTTAGCATCTGATATTATGCCAATTTTATGAATGGGCTTGCTTTGTATTTAATTTTTTTACATATATTTTCCTTCGGCTGGGCAAAGATCTCCCCACAGACACACTTTTACCTCAGTCAAGCTATCTCCACTCAATCTCACATAAACGCGTCCAATTTGTCACGCCAGCGTTTTTTAGACTTCTCTCGGCAGCGACTCTCGTCTTCTGGCACCCAATTTGCTCTTTAGTACATGGAATTTAAAGAAAACTACCAAACAATAAAAATGTTGCTTTCGTTAATTTTAAACACATGTGGGGCAATGTTTAACAATAAATCTCATAGTACTTTTAAATGGATGATATAATACCACATAGAATTAATACTCCTTTAGCCTATAGTCCACCAAATACTAAATAAAACTTCCCTTTTCAGTACCAAGGCGTCTGGTACGAAATCTCGAAGCTGCCCATCGCCTCTGAAGGCAAGGGTACTTGCGGCCAGGCTGAATACACCTTGAACGGCGACGTGGTCATCGTGAAGAACTCCCATGTCCTCAACGGTGAGAAGAAGTTCATCGAGGGAACAGCCAAGTTCGCTGCTGATGCCAACGAAGCCGGCAAGTTCGTCGTCTCTTTCAAATTCGGAGGTAAGATTCTTTTCACAAGCTTTTACTTAATTTCATCTGTCTTGTTGTCTGTCTAGCACCAAATCGTGCAAGTTCTCTCTTGGTTTCCGATTGAGCTAAAATTTTGGACACATTATCGCGTGATTATGCAATATAATGGTGACATCGAGCTTATCTGATGATGGAGCTAGAATGTGGGCATAAGAACTCCTTGATAAAACGACGCAACCCTATCGAGTTTGGATTCGTTTGATTCATGTGTGATTACCTCCTCCCCGGGGTATGTAAAGGTGTCTATCAGACTCGTATTAACTTTTTTTTATCGTGGTAAAATCATCAAATGAGTCCTCTCACCCAGGGCAGAGCGGGAGTGACTGTCAGACTCGTACTGACTAAAATCCACGGTGTCCTTCAACAGCCCTTTACGTTCCGGGGTCACGGTAATTCGTATCGTCCCGCGACCACGGCAGGCTTTGGCCCTCTAGAGGGGGGCCCCGTCACTTTGCTGACACTCTTTGAGGCGCGCGTGGAACACAACGCGCTTTCTGCCCGGGCATGGTCCATGGTCGGACAGCGAGTTGCCCATTACTCGCTGCCCGCATGCCCGCGAGCCTCATATTAATTAAACTAATTTACACAGTAACTAGATCTACCTTCTTTAAGTCTGAGCATTTGAGTCTAGATTTTTTAGTTATATTTGTTATTTTTGTTAAGTGTTTTTTTATCGTATTAAAATCATGAAATGAGTCCTCCCACCCAAGGCATAAAATCCACGGTGTCCTTCAATAGCACTTTACGTTCCGGGGTCACGGTCATTCGTTAGTCCCACGATCCCGGCAGGTTTTAGCTCTCTAAAGGCCCCCCTCGTCATTGTTTTGTTAAGTGTTAAAGTAAATTTTACATTTTCGTGAATAAAATTAGGGGATTCCTAGCTTTCATCAAGTCTAATCCATTTTTAAAATAATCTTATCAACGCATTTACAAAAATCGTCATTGTTAATAATGATAACACACATTCACTGATTTTCGATCGACTTTGATTTAATTTTTGTTCACTTACATTTCTATCTCCGATAACTAATCCTATGTACTTACACATGAATGCAATAAAGAGTTTGAGTGTGAACTTTTGAGTACATTTATTTAAATCGAACCTCAAGAGGTTACACTTAAGTACCTATCTTATTTTTAACTGTCAAAGGGTGTATATTTGTGGAGCAGTAATGGTCCAGTGATAATGGCCTGGACCTACGAACTGTTTTGGGTTGTGTAATTTATTTCATCACCACTGCTCTCAAAACAGTGAAAGAAACCATTGTGAGACAACCAGCATACCTTAGAACCGAAAATTCTGAAGCATGGTATGACATCTATGGGCGACTCGCTGTCCGACCATGGACCATGCCCGGGTCGAGGGCGCGTTGTGTTCCACGCGCGCCTCAAGGAGTGTCAGCATAGTGACGGGTCCCCTGTAGAGGACCAAAGCCTGCCGGGGTCGCGGGACTCACGAATTACCGAGGCCCCTGGTACGTAAAGGCTATTGAAGGGCACCGTAGATTTTAGTCAATACGAGTCTGACAGTGCCTCCCGCTCTGCCCTGGGTGGGAGGACTCATAAGATGATTTTACCACGTAAAAAAGAAAATGGTATGACATCAACCAACTCGCACCTGTGTGGTGGATTCCAGCTCACTTCCTCTTACATAGAGGAGACCCGTGTCCCAGCAGGGAACATTAAAAGCTGATCATGATATCTAATCAGGGATTTACACTGGTCGATTAAGCAGTACGGCGATTATCGACCCTCTAAATAACGGTTGACGCTTTGAAGGTTAACATTAAATATTTTCTTTCAGACTTCGTCTCTGAGTCTCCCCTGCTGATCCTTGCCACAGACTTCAACACCTACTCCATTGCCTACAACTGCAAGTACAACGAGAAGACAAAGACCCACAATGGTAAGGACACTTTTAAGCCTTTGTCAAACAGACTGGCGTGGCGAATGCGAAGCGTGACATTTTAATTTGTAATGTATGGAATTATTTAATCCAGTCACATAGAAAAGCGAAAGCGATCCGATAGCGTGACAGAACTATCGGACTGACGTCTCGCTTCGGTTCGGTATCGCCTCGGACTCGCTTCGCTTTCGCCTGTCTGTTTCTTTTCCTTGATTTAAGAAAGAGATGACTGTTAAGAAAATTATATAACTAAATTTATATTATTTTCTTTATTCCTCTCGTTTTCTTGATTTAGAAAGAGATGCGATTATATACTATATTCTTTCTTCTAGTTATTAGGTTCCAATAATGACTATGATTTTCTTGGTTTGTTTCCATAAATCCAAGATTTTTTTAAGTCAGCCATACACAATTCAGTTTACTGTATTTTGACGGCACGGTTGGCGAATGGCTGAATGATCGACAGCTGCGCAGCGTGTCGCCGGTTCGAGCCCCACGGAACAAATATTTGTATGATCTGCAAGTAGTTGTTCTATGTTTGTAAACGCACCCACGATACAGGAAGAAACTCCTGGTGCGGGGGAACGTTAAAAAAAAAATAAAAATAAGAAAGAAAGTTTACCGACAAGTCTACTTCTGCCGTAGCCCACAGACCAAAAGTTGATGACAATAGGTCCCGCCTCTATAACATGGGATGTTAACGTAACTTTTGAAACTGAAATAAATTAGGTTTTCTTGTTCTGAAACTTTCGGAGGCAAAATAGACAATAGTGAGAAACAGATATTGTTTTCCTACTTCGATATCTTTGAGGTTGATATTGAGGTTTACGTGTACTTAAACAAATAAGACGGCACGTTTGGCGCAGTGACTGAGCAATCGACTGCTGCGTAACGTGTCGCGGGTTCGATTCCCGCATGGAACAAATATTTGTATGATCTGCAAGTCGTTGTTCCGGATCTGGGTGTTTGTTTATGTAAGTTTCTATGTTTGTAAACGCACCCACGATACAGGAGAAATTCCTAGCGTGCGGCAATGTTTAAAAAAAAACATTACACCATCATTATAAGAGTATCATAATTGAGTAGATCAAGGCTTTCGGTAGGATACAAATCAGCAACAGAATCTACGGTTTCGATATTAATTTGTATGCATTAGCTTGTTACCACGCAGATATAGACTTCGACCTATTCCAAATTATTACTATTTTAACTTGACGCAGCATCGATACTGTCGAAAAATCGCACATTGCCGATTTTAATAACAGGGTGTGTGCTTTGGTATTTAAACGTTAAGTAAAAACGATTCGGTAGTTTCAAATAAATAATCTACTCGTATATTGACCTTGTTGTTTTATCAAACTTATCAAAGTGAACAAGATATATAAAATACAGATTTTTTATGCACGTTGCTGTACATGCTAAAACTGGGTTGATAATAATATTAATCAAATACGTTTTTTTTTCCGAATAATCAATACTTTATTTCTTGGTCAAAGGATCAGCATTGCCATCCCACGTGGCAATGCCGCCAGCGTTCTGGGCACTTTCCCCAGTGACAGCGATGTGGACGAATTTTTGGAGGCCCTATAAATTTTAGTTTTAATTTAGTCATTTTTGTAAATATTTTAATTTTAGTCTTTAAATATAGTGCTACTTTAGAAAAATAAAGTATCAAATACGTTACATAAAATATTCAGATGATGATTTTTCTGATATCTGCGTCAGATACCAGATAATCAAAATAATTAAATCTTTATCGTAATATGATAAAGATTTAATTACACTTAATGCACGTTTCCGCTAGGTAAGATGCATACAAATATGACGTCATAGTTCAAAACAAAATCTAAAGTTCAAATTATTTACTTGGAACTTGTATGAAGATTGGTTCAAGTTGCATTCAATTTGCAACTTGTTTACAACTAACTATGTAGGAGAACAGTGTATAAGACGGGGACGTGAGGTATAATAGGGACATACACTCTTTAGGCATACTTAACACAACACTAACGTAGCACAAGCGGCATCAGGACGTCATTTGCAAGCGGCCATTAACAAATGGCGTCCTGTTGGCGCTTGCGCTACGTTAGTATTGTGTTAAGTTTGCCTTAAATGTGTGATTTCCCATCATACCTCGCGACCCCGTCTTACACTGTTCCCCTATAATGGAAACACAGCCTTATGATAAACATTTAATTCTTTTCTTTTTCGTTTGGGGCAGATGATGATGAAAGGAACATATTTAGGTCTCAAAGTAGGTGCATAGGTACTTTGAGACCTAAAGAATTCCGTTTATCAGCAATCGACCACTGATAAGGTATCAGTTACTTACGAGTGTCACGTACTGACACTAGCCATGTAAGCTTATGTATTGGGCTATTAATCTTAGAAGACTTACAATCTAATCACCGGTCTTAAAACCATAGGCCTAAGCAGTTAAAGTGTATATTTACAGGGTGATTGGTAATCCGGTGCATTCCTTAAAATGGGCTATACAAAAAACCTAATTTTCAATAATTTTGACCACGAAAGTATGAGATAAAGTGTTTTTTAGGGTTCCGTACGTCTGAATACAAAAACGGAACCCTTATAGGATCACTCGTGTGTCTGTCCGTCCGTCGCTTACAGTCAATTATCTCCGAATCTATTAGACCGATTAAGTTGAAATTTGGTACACATATCAATTCCTGTGACCCAAACACAGAGGTGTGACGTGAGCAGATGAAATCTGTATATGGGGGGTCATTTTTGGGGGGGAAGGGGAAAATTAAAAAAAAAAATTCTGAAAACTGCATCGTGTGGCATATCAAATGAAAGGTCTTGTTGAGAAGATCTTAAATGTATTTTTTTGTAATTTTAAAATAAATAGTTTCCAAGTTATTCAAGAAAATAGACGAAAATTGACCATTCCCCCCCCCTTATCTCCGAAACTACTGAACCTAAAATTTTGAAAAAAATACAGAAATTACTTTTCTCCTTATAGATTATAGGAAAACCTATAAGAAGTCCATGATATTAAAATAACATGGTAAATCACTCAATATTGTGCGTACCAACTTACATTTTTTTTTTAATACGTCATAAATCGTAAACCGCAATTTATCTTTCAAAGTTACAACCAACTTTTATATAATGTTACTTGCTGCTACGGAACCCTTTAAAGGCGAGTCCGACTCGCACTTGGCCGGTTTTTTTTGTTATGGCCTCTCGTAGCTCAACAACTCTAGAAGGTTGATGCTATTAAATGAACGTCACTAAGGGCACCCCCTGGCGGGTTCGAGCCTAGGCTTAGTGCGTCATTGAGGGGGGGGGGGGGGGCAGCAAGGGTCAGGCTGGGTTGAATTACTAGTAGGGGAATTTAAAGCTACTTGCTCAGCTTCGCGGGCTGGCTTGTCGAGCAAGAGTCGTTTAAATTTTTTTTCTCCATTTTCCGTTTCTCCTCCATAAATTGCTTACTGTGAGAAATAGACGACGTGCAGTACTTTGAACTGATACTTTTCCGATAGCTTGTGAACGATTTAATACAGTTTGATAAAACATTAACGAAAATAAACAAAACTTTCTTAACGTTCAGTTTCATTTCCAGAATTTCTGATAAATTATGCAGATATTAAAAGAAAGACGAGTTTATGAGTTTATTTCCAAACTGCAGGAAAATCTTTTTTTTTTCTCATTGGCTTTTAAAATGAGTTATCTTAGGGTTTCATTAAAAATGATCCAGGGTTGAAATATGTATGTAGTTGTAAACTAAGTCTAGTTCTTCTCATTTCGAGGAATGCCTCCAATTACCGAGTATCTACTGTTCCGTAGTTTTCTTTTTTAATTTTCAATGATATTTATCATCGTTATTGTTATTTTGCTTTCTTAAACGTTGCTACTTTCTAGGATTCTGTGTCGTGGGTGCGTTTACAAACATACACAAACACCCAAACCCGGAACAACTATTTGTAGGTCATACAAATATTTGTACCGCCCGGGAATCGAACGCGCGGCGCGCACAGCGCAGCAGTCCACTCGCTCAGCCACTGTGTTTATGTTAATTTTATATGATGTATATTTAATCTTTAACTTATAACAAAATTATGAAATGGAATATAAGTGACTACTCTATAATAAAACTAAACTAAATCTTTATAAAGCATAGAAAATCCTCAATGCCTGTCAACTGGTAATGTGCCCAAGACGCTGGCAACTTTGCCTCCTTGTATGGCAATACCACAGAATACCTAATAGTACGGCAATACTTAGCTTTTGGAAAAGATAAAAGCTAGCCCTTTGGTCATAGGAAGCACCAAAAAGTTTACATAACTCTTTGAAGAGGTTGTGAGTAATCGGACTTAGTGTATTATTTAGATCAATAATGTAATCAAGGGACAATAAACTTGCAAATAATACTATTTATGTTCTGTCGGTTGCTTTACGATGTCACGTATTTTGGGAAATGGCGATATAATCCTACATAGTTTTCAAATATCATATTTATTTACAACCCCAGAAAACCAGTTAAATTATAAATAATGTTAAGCTAAATCTCACACACGTATTTATAATTTATTAAAGAGTTTAGTAGGCGCATTTAAAGATAAATATAATGCCAGTCATTTAAGTAGTGAATCCTAATCTTACTCGAACATAATATTATAAATACTAAAGTTAGTCTTTTTACGTCTTATACACCTGAAACACATTATATTGGTCGTTCAAAAACTGGCCATTGGGTGTCGCCTCTATAGGACCAAACCTTTTCCTGACCTTTGTCTTAAAAGTACATCGCTGGTGGATTTTAGTTCAGCTACATCTTGGGTGGGTTAATAGTCCTCCTGACCAATATCGGCCAATCTCAACGGAGATTAGCCATCTGCGCGAGACATATTATAGTGCAGAAGTGTGTGCGCAGGCACAGGTGCACTCTCTGTTCTTTTACTCTCATAGTCCTATGTGACGGCAATCCGATACGATCGCAGAGAGATCAGGCGCAGGACCAACGGCTTTACGTGTTTCCGAAATTGTTATAGTAAAACTAATAGCCCTTTTTGCCCAACTTGGGAATCATACCCAGGAGCCCATGCTCAGCAGTTGCGCTTGCGACCACCAGAACAACGGGGCGGCTTTGATTTTACCACCATAAAAAAGGTGTCACTAAATTGATTGCCAAATTCAAAATTAAAGCGAGTAAAGCCGCTGGTAAAAACTAGTTTATAATATTAGTAAGATATCGTTAGTCATTGCCAATCACATTTCACACGGCAGGCAACGCGATAACCGATCAGGATTTTTTAACAGCACTAAGATAAGGTTTAGAATGGCATGGCAAGCCACGTGCGACATACTTCCCTACTTGTATATATCACGTTGCATTACATACTTGATATCTATTTGTGAACTATAAAACATACGATAGATAAGTACTAATCCATAGTATTGTTGTAGACACTATCAATCAATCAACTCAGTCTAAATCAGTCCACTGGTGGACATCCACAGGTCTCTCCCGGGCTGCGCTACATTACCCTGTTCTCTGCCTTCCGCATCCAGCTTGTCCCAGCTACCTACTTAAGGTCGTTGGTTTATCTAGCAAGGGCACGGCCCACACTACGATTGCCGATACGCGGTCTCTACTCCATACTCATCTCCTCCACCGGCCATCAGTCCTTCGACAAACATGGCTAACCCACTGCCACTCCAGTTTGCTTATGATGTTACCGGTTACTCCGGTTCTTTTCTGGATAGCTTCGTTCCTGATTTTATCTTTCAAATAAACTCCAAGCATAAGGTTACGGTTCCAATGAGCCGGAGCGGAGATGAGCTGTGCCGCGATTCACCAATCACATAGCTGATGCACATGCCATGCCATGGGACATTATTGTGCTGACTGAGTGTTGGTTGACACGTAATCCCATCATTCCTGTTATTAACGGGTATCACTCTTTTTCAACTGCGAACAACAAAACCCAAAATGAGGGTGTGGTAGTCTATTGCAAAAACGATGATTTCTCTACGATTGATGATATAGAACTCTCAGATGCAAATACTCTTGCTTTGAAGATCGATCCAGACACCATTTTAATTGCCATCTACCGGCCACCGAGTAATAGAAATATAGACAGATTCTTAGCCTCGCTAAATGATTGTCTCTCCAAGTTTTCTTCGTATAAAAATATTGTCTTGGTTGGTGATATCAATGTTGATATTTTACCTGGGACCCAAGACCAAAGATCATCCAACTATCTGGATATGATCTCATTTCACGGCATGCTTCCCGCCCATTCAATCCCTACCCATAGTCGAACATGCTTAGACCACGTATTATTGAAAACAAGGCGCAATACTTATTGCTATGTCGCGCAGACTTCAATTACTGACCATGATTCTGTCATTCTTTTCATGGACACTAAATCCAAGCCAACAACTACTAAAACATACGATCGCATTGATGCCAAGGGATTACACGAAAGCATGCATGGTATTGATTTTAGTCCTATATACATAATGACAGACGTTAATTTGGCGACAGAATTTTTCACAGAATCGCTCTCCAAAGCTATCGATAAGAACACGGTTACTGTTACTAGTACAGGACGGAAAAGAATTATTAAGCCTTGGATATCAAGGGGACTTTGGAGATGCATGCGAAACCGTGACAAACTTTATATAAAACTAAAAAAAAATCCAGGAAATGAAATAATTCAAACTACATATCGGAGGTACAGAAATTTTTGTAACAATATTGTAAAAAAGGCAAAAGTAGACTACGAAAAGGAATTGATTAGAAAAGCAGGAAATAACAAAAAGAAGTTGTGGGAGAGTATAAAAAATATCACGCACACGTTAAAGAAAAAGGATAAGTCTTCACAATTAATTTGTCCAAATAATCCATCAAATTCTGTCAATGATATTAATTCATTTTTCGTGGGTATTGGTAAATCATTGGCGGAAAAAGTTACCTCTACTAAAACGGACTCATGTTACACCGTTAACTCATCCCAAGGTGCGAACCCATGCGAGAAGTCAATGGTACTGTTACCTACAGATGAACATGAAGTCAAATCATTGATAGCTAACCTCAAAGATGATTGTGCAGTAGGGATCGATAAAATCTCAGGAAATTTCCTTAAAAAATTTGTAGATATTATTGTTCCCCCTATAACTTTTATATGCAATTTATCTTTTGCTACAGGAGTGTTTCCATCAGTTTTTAAAAAATCTAAAATAGTTCCCATTTTCAAAAGTGGGGATAGACGCTGTGTTAATAATTATAGACCTATCTCTATCCTTCCAACTTTATCTAAGATATTGGAGCGCCTAATGAATAAAAGACTGGTTGAGTTTTTGGAAACCAATGAGCTTTTGTCTTCGTCTCAATATGGATTTCGCGCTCACAAATCAACATCAGATGCAGTTCATCAATTAACAGACTTCATAATATCGAAGTTAGATAACAAAAAAAAGACGCTAGCCATCTATCTGGATTTAGCCAAAGCATTTGACACAGTGTCTATCCCCATTTTGATTAACAAACTAGAGTTTTTCGGTATAAGAGGGGAAACACTGAATTTATTTGCAAACTATTTAAACGGCAGAACGCAATTAGTTAAAGTGAATGACTGGGTGAGTGATGAACTGCCAATTGAATATGGCGTCCCCCAAGGCAGTATCCTCGGCCCAACCATGTTCTTAGTGTATATAAATAACCTATGCAATACGGACATGACCAATGGGAAGGTGATTACATTCGCCGATGATACTGCACTACTCTTCTATGGTGACACTTGGGAAGAGGTCTATAGTTACGCCCAAAATGGTTTCAATAAAGTGTCTAAATGGCTCTGTGACAACATCCTCACACTAAACGTGGACAAAACCAAGTACATGACGTACACAATTAGAAATCAAGACGTACCAAACCTTGAAATTATCTCACACAACTGCAATAATTCAAGCAATAATTTATGTGATTGTCCACGTTTATATAAAACAGATACAATCAAGTTTCTTGGCGTAATCATTGACAACCGATTAAATTTTCATCATCACATTGACGCCCTAGTTCCTAGGATTCGTAAACTCATATATATATTTAAAACTCTTCGTCACATTGCTGACACCTCCATCATCAAATCAGTTTATTTTGCATTAGGCCAATCCTTATTAACATATTGTATAACTTCCTGGGGTGGTACCGCTAAAACGTACTTACTGAGGTTGGAGAGAGCTCAAAGGGCCATTTTGAAAGTTAGTTCTTTCCTTCCTTTCCGATATCCTACAGTGGATTTATATCAACGATTTAAAGTACTGACAGTTCGACAACTTTTCATTTTATTGACCGTCGCCAAAAAACATTCCGAACTTCTTTACGACCCAAAATCTTTTGAGGGTAAAAGAAGAAATACCACTGTCTGTGCAACAGCGAGATATAGGTCCAGCCTAGCATATAATTTTTATGGTTTCCTGGGTCCATTTCTATATAATAATATCAACAAAAAATTGAATATCTATCCCCTCACCAGAAAAAACTGCAAAAGGGAAGTTTCCTCGTAGTTGCAGAATATTGATTACAATGCAACAGAACTTTTATTGAAACCCTTGACTTGACCTTTCGATGACACTCACAACAATACTCGTATACTTACACACACACGATTATTCTTCTCACTTAATCCGCACTCATACACACACACACACACAATCCAATATATCTACGCTCCACCAAATCAACGTTAATGTATTCTTGATTTTCTTGACATTTGAAATATGTACCTTTTGAATTATCTATTTTCTTTTTAAATGTAATTAATTTATCAGTATTTTTTTATTCTATATTAATTTAACTTATTTAATGTAAAATGTAATTTAATGTTTAAATCTAATGAAATTTAATTTAAAGTGTATAATTTAATTCATCTATTATGTAACTTAATTCAGAATTTAATTCAACTAATTTAACTATGTTTATAAATCTTGAACAGTGAATTTGGTATAAGTTATATGTCCGACGGAGGGTTAGCCTGGTGATCTGTAATACAGGTTTTACCTACAATAGACACCAGTCTCTGTGAAGTGATAACTTGTCTCTAAACTGTATATTTATAAATGTGATGAGAGAAATAAAAAATACTTATACTATAATATACTTATACTTATACATGGCTGGCCACGTGACACATGTGTATTCAACCGCTGTGATTGGTGAATCGCGGCACAGCTCGTCTCTGCTCGTACTGACTAAAATCCACGGTGTCCTTCCATAGCCCTTTACGTACCGGGGTCTCGGTAATTCGTGAGTCCCGCAACTATCTTAGATAGCTAGAGGATTTTATTTAGGTACGGAAATTTTGCACACTAAAGAGTTTTAGGTCACAGGTTCGAACCCAGCCAGGCGTGTTGCTTTGCGTAATTTATTTCAAAACCACTGCTCTCATAACGGTGAAGGAAAACATCATGAGGGAAGCGGCACTCTAGAGCCACCAACCAGCACTGAGCTCGCGTGGTTTACACCAAACACATTAGGCCTCTGCCTCGAATCTTGCGGGCAGCGGGGCGGCGGCGGCGGCGGCGCTCGCAGTTCGCGCCCGCCCCGCTGCCGCGCCGCTGTTTCCGAGGGCCGGTCCATTTGAATGTATGCCTAAGATCCTGCCGCTCCCGCGCCGCCGCCGCCGCCGCCCCGCTGCCCGCAAGATTCGAGGCAGAGGCCTTACAGACTTCATTGATTTATTATTCGATGAGTTACAACATGGTCGATTAACTACAATGAAGCAATCATTCGAAGTTTGATTATTAGTATTGACGGTAAACTCCTTATCTCGGTACAGGAAAATCGATTACGGCAAAGCAAGTGTGAAACATTACGAAAAAAAAAATTACATTATTTTGGGATATGATATCAATATAGCATCCAATGCAGGGTTATTGTGTTCGGAATACTATCTGCGTTTCCTTGATAATTGTAAATGATGATAATCGTAACTGTTATCGTGTTAGGTAACCGCATATCGGTTTTTATGCACTGATGTTTCCAAGTGTAGCAAAAGTTTTTTGAACGTCACAATGTAAGCATTGCGATGTTCGAAAAACTTGAACAGATGAGATGACAGAAAACTTTCTACATTCTGTAATTTTATCTATTCCTCCAACGACAAAACACGATTCGTCACGAACCCTGTTTGAACGTATTGTCCTGCCTGATCATCCGTTCCAGGGCCTTTCACTTAGCTGTACCGCTTGCAACCACCAGCCTGGATCAGAGGAACCCAATCTTATAATCTATTTCTCCTTACAGAGCAAGCCTGGATCCTGTCTCGCAGCAAGACCTTGGAAGGTGAAGCCAAGACCTTCGTCGACAACTTCTTGAAGGAGAACTCCAAGCTTATCGACTCCACCAAGCTGGTCCAGACCGATTTCTCCGAGGAGGCTTGCAAGTTCACCAGCGAAAGCGTCATGACCGAACAGACTGCAAAGCCCTAAATAATGGACCGTAGAAACAAAATTAGTGTCATAAGACCTTCGTGATATCCAGACCTTATTTTTGACACTTACGTTTTAATCGAGGCATTTGGAACTCTATTTTGTATGTAGTAGAACGTTCTATGTATTGTAGTTGCATCTTATGTGTATGTTGAAAGTTCCAGGGGTTTTAGCATTGGTGTCAAAAATGAGAATTATTTTGCATAGTTTTTGACGTCACGTTGTAGAGAATAAACAAGAATAAGACTAGTTTCTCGAATAATTTTATTTTGATCGATTTTTTGTATTTTTATACAAATTGACGTCACATTTTAGTCTCAGGCTAACAGTATTAAAATGACAACCATATAAGTGTAATATTTTAAGTTATTTTTTTCACATTTTCTACCTTTTTCTTTCATAGCGATGTATATAGAAAAGCTTCTATCTTCTAAGACATTAAGTCTATTATTATTTGGCGCAAGACTAGTGTGTATCTAGAGAAAATATAATTAGTGAAAAAAGTTAAAACATCTATTTGAGAAATCAAATAATATTACCTATGTTGTTGAAATCAATTCGTTGATTTTAATTTCTTAATATTTTTGAGGGCAAGTCGTTTCTGAGCCCTTTATATAATACCACTAATTATATAAAACCTTTTATAATTAAAATAACTTTAATTACATAAATAATACTGATTGTAATCGGTCTAACGTTTGTGATAAAATAGTTAAGCACATCTGTGTTTACTGTTTAATCTAGGACTATTTATTGGATAATAAACTTTTCTATATAATATTTTTCGTTTTTTTGTTAACATTTTAAATAAAATAAATAAATAAATATTCCACAACAATCACACAACGCCATCTAGTCCCATGCTAAGCAGAGCTTGTGTTATGGGTACTAGACAACTGATAAACATACTTATATATTTCTAAATACATACATATTATAGATAGATTACACCCAGACACAGAACAAATGATCGTGCTCATCACACAAACATTTGTCCTGGGTGGGAATCGAACCCACGACCGGCATAGCAGTCAGGGTCACTAATCACTAGACCAACGGGCCTGTCCAATGTACCTGCTGACCAATGTACCTGCAGTCAACCAAAGAGTTACCTGAGTATATACATTATACAAGGAGCAAGATTAAACAGTTTTCATGTATGCTATGTATATGTTGCATGTATACGCGTTTTGGCTGTATGGTACCTATATGCAGCCAAAGAATTTGGTATGCAGACAGATTTAAACATGATAACATAAATTAGAATGGAGGTCGAATTGTTACAAAAATAAGGAATGCGGTACTAAAATTGTTATCTAGTCTTGCAGTAAAATATAATTTCTTAAGCAATTTCTTAGTATGACACATTATTTGTTTATCGCTTGGGTTGTGAATCAGAGCTATAAAATTTAATCTTTAGGATTCAGATAATCCTTGAATTACATTGAACAGGATACTTTTATCTATGGACAAATAACTGGCCCCCGACTCACCGCGTCGCGTCCCATTGCGTTTTTGTTTTAGAATATTATTTTAATCAATGGTAAATTAATAATATTATTTTAATTAATATTGAACAAACGTTGTGACAGCTCAGCTACTACCATGATATAAATATGATATTTAGCCTGTACCTAGCACTTATTTTTTTACGTGGTAAAATAATCACCTGAGTCCTCCCACCCAGGGCAGAACAGGAGGGACTGTCAGACTCGTACTTAGTCAGTACGAGTCCACGGTGTCTTTCAATAGTCCTTTACGTACCGGGGTCACGGTGATTCGAGAGTCTTGTCGACCTGTATCTAGCACTTAGAAATACTCAATACGTATAGGTATTGCATTCCACAATGTGAATTTAGGTGGTCGGTATACATACGGATTAACATAATTTTTTTAACATTGTGGACCCTGTCAGGCATAACAAAACTTCGAATTAGGTGGAGTGCTATCATAAATAATTACAATTTTAATATAAATAGTATGTTATTATTAATCCTGCCAGAAAATAGAGTTGAATCATTAGTTCCAGAGATGCCACCTAAGTAAATATAAATTTAAAAACGGATATGATTATATATTCATAATATCAGCTTATTACTTTCCACTACTGAACGTAAGCCAGGGGACCAGAGATCGCGAAGTACATCCCAGTTTCGAGCAGTCTGCATCCATCCGCTGCCAGTCACTCTCTTTAAATCATTGTGCCATCCATTGTGCCGCAGAACCACACTTATGCCTTTGTCAAACAGACAGGCGAGTCCGAAGCGATAACGAACCGATACGAGACGTCAGTTCGATAGTTCTGTCACGCTATCTGATCACTTTCGCTTTTCTATGTGACTGGATTCAAACAATTCCATACATTACAAATAAAAACGCCTCGCTTCGCATTCGTCACGCCTGTCTGTTTGACAAAGGCTTTTCCGTAACGTTCTGTAGCTTACAAAATAAGAGTAACATTGAAAGAAACGACCAAAACTATTCCAAGTAACTTTTATTAATCACAGTCTAATACAAAATTTTATTGGTGATCACCAAAAATTGCTGGTGAAGAAGTCTGACACATATTTGTTGGTGTAAGCACAGCTTGTGTCGGAAAAGTCCTTGAAAACAAATGACTGCCTGTGCTCGGCCAGGTCCGTGTATTTGGACAGCTTGTCTTCGACCTTCTTGAGGAGTTCTCCTTGGAGCTTCTCCTTACTACGAGTCAACACCCATGTGAATACTGAAAATGCAGAAAAGAAGCCATGAGTAATTCAATTTATCAGCTAGCTTTAGCTATAGGTTTCGCCGTAGTGAATGTTATATTAGGAAGAAGTAGCCTAGGTATTATTTCAGATTATAGGGCATGTACACTAAACTGCGATGCGACGTAGAATAGTAACAATCTACGAGCTCGCTAATGCCTTTATCATACGAACAGGCGAAAGCGAAGCGTTTCCGAAGTGATACCGAACCGAAGCGAGACGTCATTCCGATAGTTCCGATATTATTAGATATTAGATTCCGACAGTCACGCTATCAGATCGCTTTCGCTTTTCTATGTGACTGGATTCAAACAATTCCATACATTACAAATAAAAACGTCACGCTTCGCATTCGTCACGACTGTCTGTTTGACAAAGGCTTTATTGTGTCGCATTCCTGCAATTTTGCGCCATACTCGTTATTTCCTTTGATTTCTTCTTAGCAATAATAGAAGTGCGCACGTTTTTTACAATCCATTTTAAGGCATAGTTTACAAAACACACTCATTACGGTTCGAAGGAATGGTCATCCGAATCGCAGTAAGTAGTCTCGCAGTTTTCTTCGTTGCAAATTTGCATCGTGTCGATTCGCAGTTTTGTCTATAAGCCCATAATCTATCTCTGAATCAAACATCCAAATCTGTTTAAATATAGTGGCGTGATTGAGTAAAAATGCTACATCCATCCTTAGATTTTAAGATGTCTAGATTGCGTGTTCCAAAAACACGCAATCTAGACATCTTAAAATCTAAGATTCTACTAAGATTTAACTTAACTTCGAATCTAAGATTTAACTTAACGCAGCCAATTTGTTATAATTATTATTGTGTGTGAGCGCCACGCTCATAATGTAATTCAATGAGTGTGACGTAGGATCGAACGGAGGGGTTACATTTTCTTCATTTTTTTAGCTTCGATTGTGAGTGGCCTGCAGGAATCTGGACCTTCTATAATCTAAGCATCCATCCATTATGCTATCCAAACTTTTGCGTTTATGATAATATGTGAAGATCCTTGTGACCCTTGTTTTGGCGCTATGGCTCCCCGTCATTTTGCAGACAGTTCTGTGAGCGCACGTGGCGTCGACCCAGACCTGGTCCTTGATCGGTCTGCAAGCTAATCCAGAATATGAGAATAGCTACAATACCAGTAATTGTCAAGACGTACCGTAGTGCATCCTATTTTTCCCCTTTAGCCACTTGCAGGTGTAAGCGATAGCATAGCCGTCGTAGTCTGTAGCCAGGATGAAGAATGGAAACTGGAGTACTTTATCTGAAAAAGTTACAATTTTAAAATATAGATTGAAGCTTTTTTTTTTAAATCTGGCCAGAACAAAAACAAAAGTAAATATTCCAAAATTGTCAACAGCTTGAAAGAGTTTCATAAGAAACTTTTTTCGTATCTCCTAAGGATTCAGATTTCCCCCAGATGTACAAATTAAGAGAAGAGTGACTGTACAGGGAAAGTATTTGTAAAACATTGACACTGACATTGGCTGAAAGTACTAAGGCTTTAAAATAACTTTTACTACGAAACCAACCCAGAAACATAAAAAGGAGGTGTTTCAAACATTGTCAACCAACGGAAAAGCATTCCATTTTGTATTTCGTTTTCTGAATTCGCAAAAAAAAAACTACCCACCACCAGCTTCAGCGCTCATAATAAACGCAGCATTTTTTCCAGCATCAAAAGTAGGGTCTACCCTAGCCTGGTAAGTCTTCTGGGTCCTGTTGCCCTGGTCATCTTGCACATAGGTCTCCTTATACATGTAGCCAAGGTTGTCTTCCTGGAACTCAATGGTGGCACAGTCGTAGATCTCCCGGCCATCGCTGGCGTAACTAGCTACGTTGTACCAGACACCTGAAAACTGTAAGAAGGACTTGTATTAGAGAAAATGCTGCCAATATGTCTTGTAAGATAGTGTTGGACTTTGAAACTTGCATTGTTAAAAATGAAGGCCTTTTCGGGTAATTGATTAAATCAGTCGGTTGATCAATCAATCAGTTCTTTCTATGTCAAGTTGTCGAAAGCCTTGTTTTTATTTACTTCAATTGTTTTCAGTGAAAAGCCGACAGTACTTGTGTTTATCTGATTTACAGTACTTTCAAAGACGGTTAATAAATAGCATGGAATTCAAAGAAACTATTGTTAATAATCACTAAAGTAATTCATTGGGTAGGTACCCCACTGGTTCATGGTAAAAACTTTAGATACCTAGTACAAAACAATGCGAACTATACGAATAATTTCCGGACGACTTAGATTATTACTAAATTAGATTATTTTTTGTTGTGTTACTTTTTTCAGGACAAAGTATGTGTGTATGAAAGTTTTCGGAAAATTGACCGGGTAGGTTGAAACCGTGCGAAACCGGGCCGGTAGTATAAAATGAAAGAAAACTATAGATATATTTAGAGCTACCTATACTCAATCGAGACTTTTTGTTTCTCGTCAACTGCTACTTCGTATCGTTGACAGTCGTTCATTACGGCGAAATGACAGAATAGAGGAAAAAAGTTTCTAGCGGTCGGCATTAAGAATCATTGTTATCAAAAGGTTAAACAAGCTAAGTTATAGAAAAGATTGTTGTCGCCAATCTGGCGCGTTTTCTACAAGACATGTCGTGACATAATTTTATTGGCCAAATCAAAAATGGCGGCTCTTCGTGATCCGGCCATTTATCCGACCGGACGACGAAATACAAATAGATCAAAACTGAATCCAAACTGCCTTGCATAACGTTCCCACTTCCAGGATATAGTGGGGATCGGCCGTAATCATCCAGGCAAGTTTCACGACTCAGAATGTTCTATTCTAGCATGCATTTAATTATATTTCAGGAACAAACTCACCCTAGTAGGATCCAAATTTTCTTGCAATTTAACATCAGGACATTCACCAGGCAATGTATACTCGGCTCCAAAAACTACAGCCAAACACAGTGAGAACAATAAAAATAACATTTTAAAACATGTTACATAGTATATTTTCTCCCTCTCGGTTGGGGAAACAACTATAAGGAAACAACAAATTATATAAAAACTGGTTTATTATTATACATAATAAATTTGATGTGACATTTATTGTTTAGTAGTTATGACAAGTAGGTCGAGAAAATTAAATTAAGATCTTAGTTTTAACTAAAGGTGGCTAGCCAGTTTATACTTTAACGGAAAGAGCTATGGGCGTGGGGAGTTGGAGATAAACCTGCCGAGTACTGTTCCGAGAAAAAGTTAAAAGTTAAATTATATCCAAACTAGAACGTTCCATTTAAATTCAAATTAAAATTAACAAATGGGCGCCAGGGACTGGGAGAGTCCCGGATCCTGAAGCTGAAGATGTTCACCCTACATCCGGGTGAATGAAGAACTAGCCCAAGATCCTCAATTTGAAAATCGGTGGAACACCGACATCCAGACCCGGTATAATATAGACCGGTTTACAGGCTCCGGTTTACAACGGGAGCCGGATTAAAATATAAAAAAAATAAGGAGTAAAAAAAAAGGAGTTAAAAAAAAAAACCGTCTCGCACGGCGCGACCGCCTGCGGGCTTCGCAACCGTGCCGCTCGCTGTGCCGCTGGCTCCGCAGGTGGCTTCAGGCGAGCCCGAGCAACGGGTCCCGCGTCCAGGCCCCAACGGCCTGCTGGATCCTGGCGGCGGGACGAGCTTCTCAAGCTGCCTTCCTGTAATTTGCCATACGGAGACCCAATAATATACGTGGAACCAAATTGCTTTCCTTAACGGGACCGAGCGGGGGAATCAAGTAGCCTGAGCATGTAATGGACATCAGGTTCTCCATTCAAATACCGCTCCGGCGTGGCATCCGCCACGTCACCACGGGGTCCACGAATAACCTATAAATTAACACTGTGGTAGACACCGAGAAAACACCTACGGCCTATCTTCAGTAAATAGCGATGTTTAATACTCACAGTTCACTCTGAAGGAAGACACATCAACGGCGGCTGAAGCGGAACGCTCCGATCCTGGTCGCTGGTCAGAACAGGAATCCCGAACAACAAATCCGTTAATTGCGCATTCCTGGCGCAATTAAGAATCCTGCAATAAGTTTTCACGAGTTACGACTATATTCTCTCAACAACCGGGGAAGAGCTCACCGAACAACCTCAGACACCGTTACAATAAAAGAACTCACCTTCGCCAAAAAGTAAATAAGTTTGATGGTGACTGGAAGCCGGCTCGGGCAGAATGTGACGACTAACCATCACTGGCGCGTCGGCCGGAAATCAAGGCAGAATTCGGGTGCCCAAGAAATTCACTTTACCCAAGTCCAGGGAGAATCTCTCTTGGTTACCAATTACAAACACTCCAAGGAAAACACTCAATTCCTCAAAAATACACCAAACTCACAAAAAACTGTCCAACGTCACGTGTTTAAGCCTAAAGCCATTTCACTAAATTAAATCCATACGATTTCGTGGTCCAATTTATAATTCCTCGTAATTAACAATAACAATTACCCCTGAATATTAATTAGGCAAAATTGACATTTTTCTGTGACAACATTCTGTCACAGACAATTCACGCAAAAACTTCACAGATAATAAATGTTTCGCTGCTTTAGAATGTTCGAGAAAAAAGTCCATATTGAAAAAACTAAATCACTTCCGTTCACGGGTATTTCATTTTATTAATATTTTTTTATTTCCGTGATCTTATAATTATTTAGGTTTGCTAAATCAGGTATTTTATATTTTCTATGATTTGCAAACTATTAGTTAAAAATATCGATTATTTTATAATCGTTAATCGGCGAATCGCCAGATGGCGCCTTGAACTGTCATAATTGACGTCTGATGTAATGTCAAGTGAAAAGTAAACAAGTAAACTTTTGTTTTGATTTAATTAATATTGTAAAACTGTTTAAAAAGTTAATTAGAAAAGTGAATCGTTGTGAAAAAGTGATAACCTAAGAAACTCCGTAATGGACTCGCTATATGTTGTCAGGTAAACAGCCAGGTACAAAAAAAACAACGTAACAGTACCTCCCCAACCACCAGAGATTTGACCCACTAGGGCAAATCTCGACGCTGGCCCTCCAGCGTTGAAGCAGACTCCAAAGGACCTAACACGCCTACAAAAATCCACAACGTCCAAGCCTGAAACGAGGAATGGAGAACGAACCGAAGAGAAAAAGATGTTATGGAAGCTGATGTACGATTGTTTACAAAAATTTCTCCTGGAGCGAGTCTAATCCATTTACGAACATGTAAAAGACAAGCTCCAAAGGGATTAAACAAAATTTTGAAAATAACTCCCAACGCAACTATCCCAGTCTGACTTACTATATCTATGTAAGACAGACCTACCTACTCTATCGTACACCACCATTCACATCTTCAACTAGTAGACTACCAACAGTAATGCTGGCTGGTACCCAAATCAAACTGAAAAAAATCTACAAACAAATGAAAATTGGCTAACCGTCTTCCCAAAATGGAAAGTGACGGTTTTCGCCCCTAATAAAAAAAATACCATCTTAAACGTATTCCATCAATGCAGCCTACACGCCCGCCATTATGGCCTCCAATCTCAGGACTATCATTTTGCTGCCTTACCAGCAATCCGGAGTTTTAGACTCCCAACAGGGTTGTTAAACATGCAACAACCACTCCCAAATATGGTTAACAAACGTGGACACAGTAGAAACCTGTGTACCACTACAAACCGTAAAAACAGTGGAAAATACTTAAATCCAACTGTAATATAGCGCCGTGGAAATAAAATCCCACAAAGCTAAAATAAAAACCAGCAACCTCAAGGCATATACAGCCCTCAATGGTTACTGCGACCAACTACGACATGCAAAAAGTAAAATATTTATTTTAAATAGGAATTAAATTAAAAAAAAGAATTAATCATGGCCACATGGTGGTTTCATATCCTTAATATGCCATGTGCCCAGATTTTTGCCGGAACTACAGCCTTCCAATTCATACACTAAGGGTGAAAGTTTTTTCCTAATAATACATTTTTCGTACTTAGGTGCTAATTTGGCCATAAAGAATTTGGAGGCGTCACTCTGGGGATAAGTTTTCTTCCACACAGTGTCGCCTACCTCAAACTCCGCCTGCCTCCTACTTTTATTATAATAACGAGCACTACGAGTATGTGATTGTATGAGCGCTTCCTTTACTTTATCGCAGATACCACGTAACGTTCCTAGCTGGTCTGCATATGAACTGCGCGGAGAGCAAGCTAGAGTGAGCTGTCCAACGGTATCATTGCCGAAGACATCACCACTACTAACTGCTTCTCTGCCATGTACTAGAAAGAACGGGGTGAAACGAGTAACTTCATTCGTGGAGGTGTTCATAGCAAATTGGATCTTGGAAATGTTTACGTCCCAAGATCGATGATCATCCTCCACGAGTATTGATACCGCGGTCATTATGGTACGGTTATAGCGTTCAACGGTGTTCACGCTTGGGCAATAACGAGGTGTGAAGTGAACTTGAGGTATTTTGTACCTCTGTAGTAGTGATCGAATCTCGTTGCCCGTGAATTGCGTCCCGTTGTCTGCTATCACCGTACGGGGTATACCGTGTACCAGGAAAACGCCGTCTTCTAGTTTCTGTGCTATAGCCTTACCAACAGCTCTACGTAAAGGAAACAGCAGACAATACTTCGTGAAACAGCACACGACAACAAACAGATACGTGAATCCCGCTCTTGACCGTGGTAACGGACCTACTAAGTCGATGCTTATAGTTTCGAAAGGTTTGGAACAGTCTTTCGCATCGCCTAAGAGACCGGAAGGAGGCTGTTGTGAGTGTTTGTATGCTGCGCATTTATCACATTTACCGACGTAGCTAACCACATCTTTGTACATGTTTGGCCAGTAGTATCGGAGAGCGAGTCTTTTATAAGTTTTAAACACTCCAAAGTGTGGTGCTAATTCGCCACTGTGGTGACTCCTAAGCAGTTCTTCACGATTGCTCTCCGGTACTACCTGCTTCCAATCATTGTCGCTAGCTACACCGAATTTATTTTTAGAATAGCGGTAAAGTTTATCCCCTTTAATAATATAGTTAGGGCACGACCTAGGTGTACTGACGCATTTATCCCACACCCCCTTAAACCAAGTGTCAGTGTCGGACGCTTTAATTTCCAGCACCGGAACGCCACGCGATAAGGCATCTGGAACCACATTGTCCTTACCTTTGCGGTGCTCAATGGTAAAATTGTAAGGTGATAACCGACAACCCCAACGGGCCAACCGCCCAGATGGATTGGTTAAATTAAAGAACCATTTTAAACTTGAGTGGTCGGTTACCACTTTAAATTCAGGACCGCCTTCAACGTAAGGACGAAAGTGTTCTACGGCGAAGACCACCGCTAGTGCCTCACGCTCCGTCGCTGAATAATTGCGTTCCGCCGGATTAAGCGAACGACTGCAGTAGGCGATTGGGTGCTCCTCCCCATTAACAACCTGAGTCAGAGTGCCCGCTATCCCAAAACTGGATGCGTCACAATGAATCTCAAAAGGTTGAGAGAAATCTGGGCAAGCTAATACTGGAGCTGACACCAATGCCTCTTTCAAGGTTGAGAACGCGGATTCGGTCTCAGCCGTCCACTTGAAAGGAGGCGCCTTTTTGCTAGTACTTGTTAGCGCATTCAAAGGGGCCGCTATGGAGCTAAAGTTTTTAATAAAACGTCTATAATATGAGGCCGTTCCAAGAAACATTTTCACTTGCTTACGTGTTGTAGGAGTTGGAAAATCGACAATTGACTGAATTTTCGACGGATCAGTGTGTAAGCCTCGCTCGTCTACTATGTAGCCTAGATATTTAAGTTCGCGTCGAAAGAAACAGCACTTAGGTAAATTAATTGTCAAATTAGCCTGCGTTAACTTGTCTAAAACCCGTTTTAGAAGCGAAGTGTGCTCCTCGAAGGTTGATGAGCAAATAATTAAGTCATCTAAATATACAAAGACCTTGTTATGGAACTCAGGACCGAAAAGTCTGTCCATTAATCGCTGTTGGGTGGCTGGGGCTCCAGTCAACCCAAAGCACATAACTTTAAACTGGAACAAACCTCGACCGGGGACTGTGAACGCGGTTTTTTCTTTGGACGAAACAGAGTCCAGTTCTATTTGCCAAAAGGCCGATTTTAGGTCAATGGACGAAAGATAACGCGCGTCACGCAACTGGTCTAAGATGCGAGAGATGTAGGGTAGTGGATACGCGTCATGCTTACTGACCGCATTCAGTTTTCGGCTGTCCAAGCAAAATCTCCATTCTCCGTTTTGTTTTGGAGCCAACAGAACCGGATTATTCCACGCGCTGTTGCTAGGTTCCACCACTCCCATCTCTAACATCTCATCCAGCTGACGGTTGAGTTCCTTGAGGCGTTCAGGCGACAAAGGGTAATAACGCTGTTTAATAGGAGGAACATCTCCCGTGTCTATTTTATGGCGCAGCAGATGGGTACGACCTAATCCTTTTACCTCAAAGGAGACCTTTTCAAAATCTTTAATTATTAACTCCGCTTCAATCTTTTGATCCGGTGTTAACTCATCAAACGGCTGTAGATGCCTAACCTCCGAGACGCAAGAATGACCTCTTTTACGTTTAAAATATTGAAATGGTAACGTATTAAAAATTTTTGGTGCCAAATTAAAGGCCTTCCAAAAATCAACACCTAAAATTAACGGTGTGGTAATATCTGGAATAATATAAAATTTAATCACCTTAGTTACTCCCATGAGAGATACTGGTAAAAATAAATAACCCTCCACGGATGCTCGCGAATCATTGGCAGTTACTATGCTGCCCAACTGTTTATCGGCGTGCACAGTTGCACCAGCCCTTATAAAGTGCTGACCAACATCGGAACCCAACACCGAAATGCAAGAACCCGAGTCGAGTAATCCGTAATACTGCTCATCGTATATAGATATAGTTAAATGTGGACGACTATCGTCCGAAGTCTTATAATGTACTGTATTCACCCTTAATGTACTAAAAAATAATTTTAAAAATTTTAAATGATTGTCCCAATCGGACTTATCAAAATTTTTGCTGTAGTTCCGGACATTTAGTTTTTTGAAGTGCAGGTTGGACAGGACTGAACCTCCTTCTGCTTTTTATTGCACGTAGGGCACGACGGTGCACGTACGCCCTTCTTGCCGCAACGGTAACACACGATTTCCTTTGATTTACAATTCGATAACGAGTGCCCCTTAACCCTACAACGAACACAAAACAACGAACCCGAATCTGTTTGCACGGCTTCAATCCTTGAACCCTTCGGGGATTGGTAGGCTAAGTCTGCTGCGACGAAGGAAGACGTCGGTTTGGGCGGCTCGTGGAACTGAGCCTTGCTGTGGAAGCCCGACTCAAGTTGCCTGCACTTCTCCTTCAGCTCGCCGAGCGTGTTAATGGTGAACAAACACAACCCCGAAGTGTATTCTGGTCTCAAGTTGTACTTAATCCGTGCCAACCGATCGTGCTCTGGAACCCTATAAGAAAGCCTATTATACATGTTCTCCATAACTGCTATGAAAATGCAAGACTGCTCAGTCGACCCCTGCGTTCTGTTTGAGATTTCCGATATGAGACGCATGTCGTAATCAGGTGGAGCGAAATCTGCAAGTAACTGCTTCTTTAGTTCCGGCCAATTACTAACCACCGCTTTAATGCCACGGTACCATAATAAAGCTCCGTCAGAGAAAATGTCCAGAGCTGACTGATGCAAGGAAGACTTGTCGATACCTCTGGCCTCGCAGAGCTCCTCGAGACGCTCAATGAACGCTTTCACGCAACCTGTCCCATTAAATTTTACACCTAGGCTTTTGACTGTGTCTTTTTTGCAGGAAATGATGACGTCCTTCGTCTGCAAATTAGACAGCACCTCCGGTGCCTCCTCGGCGGAAGTAAAGGATTGGTGGAAGCTCGTGTTGACCGAATCAATTCTTGCTAAGAAACTGCTAAGTTGCTTATCAACGGCTGCGTAATCGGCTTCAAGCTCGGTTGGAGAAGATATCCTACCCAAACGATGAAATAGATGGAAAGCCAAAGCCCTGGCGCGGTTAAATTTTTTAAAACTGCTGGGATACTTATCCAGAACTTCATTAATTTCTGGCAATTTGGACTTAATTATCTTTAATTCTGACTCTGGATCTCTATCTGTTTCCACGATTTCATCGGAACTAACCAATTTACTAAGTTCTCTAATTTGCACACGTAGTTCCTCTACGGTTGTGGCAGGTTTAGCGTCCCGGATCAGTACTTCATACATGAGCTCATCTTTCCGAAGCAAATTAAATTTAATAGGGCGTTCCATATTTGAAATTTAAAAAAAACTGAATCTAAGATAAACTGGCCGTCACAATTTACAAATTCCAACAAAGTGTAAACATTAACTATAATAAAATAAACAGTTACATTAATAGCAATCTTATAGATAACACGATATTAGGGTTCTTATTTATTATTTTTTTTAAAAGACAAAAGTCTTGGTACAATATATTGGGGCACGTGTAAAAAAATAGAATTGTATAACGCAGCAAGAAGTAAAAAAAATAAAAAGTAAATAATTGTAAAATGTAAAAGGTAAAATTGTATAAGACAGCACAAACATAAACAGGCAAAGGATTCTGCAAGACGGTTTTTCCTTAAAATTAAAATAAATGGAAGGTTCCAGAAACAGTACTCCGGTTTGTAAGGTACAGCAAGAGACGTAACCTCTATCTCCAACTAATACACACGTTGGGCGCCACTGTTACATATAATATTTTCTCCCTCTCGGTTGGGGAAACAACTATAAGGAAACAACAAATTATATAAAAACTGGTTTATTATTATACATAATAAATTTGATGTGACATTTATTGTTTAGTAGTTATGACAAGTAGGTCGAGAAAATTAAATTAAGATCTTAGTTTTAACTAAAGGTGGCTAGCCAGTTTATACTTTAACGGAAAGAGCTATGGGCGTGGGGAGTTGGAGATAAACCTGCCGAGTACTGTTCCGAGAAAAAGTTAAAAGTTAAATTATATCCAAACTAGAACGTTCCATTTAAATTCAAATTAAAATTAACAAATGGGCGCCAGGGACTGGGAGAGTCCCGGATCCTGAAGCTGAAGATGTTCACCCTACATCCGGGTGAATGAAGAACTAGCCCAAGATCCTCAATTTGAAAATCGGTGGAACACCGACATCCAGACCCGGTATAATATAGACCGGTTTACAGGCTCCGGTTTACAACGGGAGCCGGATTAAAATATAAAAAAAATAAGGAGTAAAAAAAAAGGAGTTAAAAAAAAAAACCGTCTCGCACGGCGCGACCGCCTGCGGGCTTCGCAACCGTGCCGCTCGCTGTGCCGCTGGCTCCGCAGGTGGCTTCAGGCGAGCCCGAGCAACGGGTCCCGCGTCCAGGCCCCAACGGCCTGCTGGATCCTGGCGGCGGGACGAGCTTCTCAAGCTGCCTTCCTGTAATTTGCCATACGGAGACCCAATAATATACGTGGAACCAAATTGCTTTCCTTAACGGGACCGAGCGGGGGAATCAAGTAGCCTGAGCATGTAATGGACATCAGGTTCTCCATTCAAATACCGCTCCGGCGTGGCATCCGCCACGTCACCACGGGGTCCACGAATAACCTATAAATTAACACTGTGGTAGACACCGAGAAAACACCTACGGCCTATCTTCAGTAAATAGCGATGTTTAATACTCACAGTTCACTCTGAAGGAAGACACATCAACGGCGGCTGAAGCGGAACGCTCCGATCCTGGTCGCTGGTCAGAACAGGAATCCCGAACAACAAATCCGTTAATTGCGCATTCCTGGCGCAATTAAGAATCCTGCAATAAGTTTTCACGAGTTACGACTATATTCTCTCAACAACCGGGGAAGAGCTCACCGAACAACCTCAGACACCGTTACAATAAAAGAACTCACCTTCGCCAAAAAGTAAATAAGTTTGATGGTGACTGGAAGCCGGCTCGGGCAGAATGTGACGACTAACCATCACTGGCGCGTCGGCCGGAAATCAAGGCAGAATTCGGGTGCCCAAGAAATTCACTTTACCCAAGTCCAGGGAGAATCTCTCTTGGTTACCAATTACAAACACTCCAAGGAAAACACTCAATTCCTCAAAAATACACCAAACTCACAAAAAACTGTCCAACGTCACGTGTTTAAGCCTAAAGCCATTTCACTAAATTAAATCCATACGATTTCGTGGTCCAATTTATAATTCCTCGTAATTAACAATAACAATTACCCCTGAATATTAATTAGGCAAAATTGACATTTTTCTGTGACAACATTCTGTCACAGACAATTCACGCAAAAACTTCACAGATAATAAATGTTTCGCTGCTTTAGAATGTTCGAGAAAAAAGTCCATATTGAAAAAACTAAATCACTTCCGTTCACGGGTATTTCATTTTATTAATATTTTTTTATTTCCGTGATCTTATAATTATTTAGGTTTGCTAAATCAGGTATTTTATATTTTCTATGATTTGCAAACTATTAGTTAAAAATATCGATTATTTTATAATCGTTAATCGGCGAATCGCCAGATGGCGCCTTGAACTGTCATAATTGACGTCTGATGTAATGTCAAGTGAAAAGTAAACAAGTAAACTTTTGTTTTGATTTAATTAATATTGTAAAACTGTTTAAAAAGTTAATTAGAAAAGTGAATCGTTGTGAAAAAGTGATAACCTAAGAAACTCCGTAATGGACTCGCTATATGTTGTCAGGTAAACAGCCAGGTACAAAAAAAACAACGTAACAAACAACTGGCGCGTCCGAGAATGAGATAAGGAGTGAGGTCCCTCGACCCACGCGGTAATTATTCAATGTTCTGACCTCAGACGTTTATAAACGTTGCATGCGGTGAATTGACCACGTTTCTGGATTTAATGTGGACTTCCTCCCGTTTCATGTATGTGTTTATGTAAGTTTTTGCGTTGCAGGATAGGATGTGCTAATATTGCCTTGTTTTATGTGATTGGGGCAGAGTCTAGTAATGTAAATTTGGTTTACACCTACTGGCCTGCTGCAGTTGTTTAGCTCGGGATTTCGGACTTGAAAAATACTGGCCAAGTGCGACGCATAATGAAGGGTTCCGTAGTTGAAAATGATTGATTCCTTACGCAATAAGTTTGCGTTATAGCTGACAAACCTTTTCCGAAACTTCGAATGCTTCTCTACTGTTTGCATTTTGCGTTAAATTACTGTTAAATTTCGATGACGTGTTTGTCATGCCAAAGCTCCTCAACCAATTAAGTAATAAAAAATGTTATGATAATAAATTAATGGAATATTTTACGGTCATTCTACTATTCTACAATATTATGTACACCACTTCACAATAATAGGGTCAAGCCCACATTAACACTTTTAATTCAACAGATTACAGGTTCGCAGAACACAGAACAAATAAACATAACAATTTGTAGTTTTACTAAGAAATGTTTTTAAAAACTAGCCGTGATAAGTGCGAATTTAGTTCTTTGCAGAAAAATAAAACATTTCCTCGAATAAAATTGTAGATGTTTTGTACAGATAGGTACTCAAATTAAGCTGGAGATATTACAAAATTTAATAACGTATCAATAGTTTTTTAAAATTAATTATTTGAAAATACAAATCGCATTTTTCAAATCTAATATTATGACGAGAACGGTTTTAGTTTTTTTTTAAATTTGTTAAAGACATCGTCTGACGAGTCAAAAATGCCCGAAGAAGCTACTGATCCATTAAGGCACTCACTCCTATCTCATTCAATCGTAAGGTCGACGACATGTGTATCCTGCCTTGATCTTGCCTATCCTAAACTATGGCTCTCAAACTTGGTTTTTGACTGAAGTTCAGAAGTCCAGACTCATGCGCAACATCTTAATACGTTCCAAAACGGGTGCGACCGATGTTGGTGAAAAGTCAGCAAGGTTTGAAGTGGGATTGGATGACACCTATAGAACGGGACAGGTGGGCTACAGTAGCTGTGTCACAGCCGAGGAGGACCTAAGAATCGTAACGGCGCGACTGGCCGGGAAAAGCAAGATTCAAAATGATTTTTTATTTAAAAGGAATATTGAAAAAAAAAACACCAAAACTATTTCAAATAGCTTTTATAAATCACAATGTAATACAAAACCTTTCTGGTTAACACATAAAATTGCTGTTAAAGAAGTCAGTAACATTTTTATTGGTGTAAGCACAGCTTGCATCGGAGAAGTCCTTGAAAACAAATGACTGCCTGTGCTCGGCCAGGTCCGTGTATTTGGACAGCTTGTCTTCGACCTTCTTGAGGAGTTCTCCTTGGAGCTTCTCCTTGCTACGAGTCAACACCCATGTGAATACTGAAAATAAGACTGAGAGTTTATTGACAAATCAAAAGTTACTTCCAATTAATGATTTGGTTTTCATTTTTAGTTTCGAGTCGTGTCGTATTGTGTCATGACGCGTGACGCTAAAGGCCGGTTTACGACTTTGGTCTAAGCGGTGAGCGGTGCGATTGGGTGGCTTAGCTGCTTAGACCGGTGACAGGTTGTGAACGAGAAGACGGCAAGACGGTAAGACGGGGACGCGAGGTATAATGGGAATAGTGTATGTCCCCATTATACCTCGCGTCCCCGTCTTACGTTAGTACGTAGTGCAATCGCCATCAAGACATCATTTTTTTTTTTTAATTTTTTAATTTGCAAGCATCCATTAGCAAGTGGCGTCCTGTTGGCGCCTATGTTTCCGCTTTTATTGTTTTGTGGACAGCTGCAATACAAGCAGTTGTCGAGACATACCGTAGTGCATCCTGATCTTCTCCTTCAGCCACCTGCAGGTATAAGCTATAGCATAGTTGTCGTAGTCCGTAGCCAGGATGAAGAATAGAAATTGCAGCTCATGCTCTGAAAGAGTTTTAAAGAAATGTTTAAACAAGGTAACATATAAGTTTACTGTTGCGTTGTCAACAAAAATAATACTCGTATAAGCGAAATCTACGGAACGGATAAAAAACTGAATTGAAGAATTTATGTTTCTATAATACACGAACTTTTTGAGACGCAAAATCATCAAATGACTCTTTCCGAAATTCAGCTGGGCTTTCAGTCATCCTTTAGGGTACAGAGTCACGATTAATTTTACAGAAAATCTCTAATTTTTTTTTAATTCCCAAAAGGAATACACAAGGAAAGAAGTCTACTTACCACCAGCGTCTGCTTTCAAAGTGTACACGGCATCCTTCCTAGGATCATAAGCAGGGTCTATCCTAGCCTGGTACGTCTTCTGGGTCCTGTTGCCCTGGTCATCTTGCACATAGGTCTCCTTATACATGTAGCCCAGGTTGTCTTCCAGGATCTCAATGGTGGAACAGTCGTGGATCTCCCGGCCATCGCTGGCGTAACTGGCTACGTTGTACCAGACACCTGAAAACTGTTATAAGAACTTGTTTAGGAGAAAATGCTGTAGGTATAAGATATGGGTAAAGAGTGATGTATGGTTTATGCAAAAGTAATAAAAGAGGCTAATAAATGAAAAAATGAAATTTGATAAAACGGTCCCGCATGATGAGAACCTCGTGAAGGCAGAAAAAGATAAGCAATTCAAGTATCTTGATCTGGCTCGCGAGGTTGTTGACATGTGGGACGTGAATACGGCAGTCATTGTGCCGATAGTCGGGTCTGCCAATGGCTTAATTGCCAAGAGCCTCGAACAACATCTGAGAAGGCTCTCGCTTGGCAGCTGGATCAGGTGCCTGATTCAGAAGGCAGTTCTTCTGGACACGGCGCGTATTGTTAGGAGGTTCCTCTCTCAGGAGCCCTGACCACCGGCAGCCCGGACCCTGTTCCCGATGCTGGTGGACTGCTATTTTTTATATTTATAAATGTTTTTTATTGCTTTTTTGTAAAAATATTTAAAAATGTAATTTATAAGGGAAAAAATGAATAAAGAAAATGAAATTTTAAAGATTCTATGCTAAAATTTAAAAGAGTGGAAAGTATCTAGTAACGATTTTACTAAATTTTCTGTAGTGATTGACAAATTCGAACAGTCAGCTTAAAATGACAGAACATGACGAACAATGTTATAGGAAATTAAAACATCACAAGATGAGATCAATTTCATAGTAACTTGTTAAAATCTTATTTTATTATTTATAATTTTTATACTAATGTTGTCCATTGGGCAAAGGTTAGTTCAAGGCCTTATTTCTGATACAGGACAGGCCGTAATCCCTCAAGCTGGTCGGTGGGACATTCCACGACTTATTTAGACTCTATTCTAATCATGTATTAAGGACTCACCCTTGTAGGATCAAAATTTTCTTGCAATGTAACATTAGGACATTCACCAGGCAATGTATACCCGGCTGCAAGGCCTATTGCCAAACACAGTGAGAACAATAAAATTAACATTTTTAAACAACTGGCGCGTACGAGAATGAAAAAACGAGTGAGGTCGCCGTACAAGTGTGGTACCTACCTACGCAGTAATTATTCAATGTTCTGACATCAGCCGTTTATTGTATTGTTTAGGATTAAGGTGCAGAATGCCTAATTCGCAAAATTGCAACCGAGTCGCAAAAGGACATGTTCTCTAAAAGCCTAATTCTCAAAGATAGTCTTTTTGAGAATTTGCCCTTATCATGTAAATATGTTTTTATCTAAGTGTTGCGTTTCACGATAGTATGTAGTAATGACTTGTTACTTTAATTTTACAGAAATTCCCGCAACGCCGTGAGGTGTTTAGCCTTCGTCAGCTTATTGAACGCTCCTAGAGGCGGAACATTAAGCGCAGTCGATCCAGGCCTGGCCCCTGATCCTGGCGGAAAGTTGCTCACCACTCGCTGCCAGAAAGCCCACTCCTACGGAGGCTGGAAATTGCCGCGCAATTTCCTACGCTGTGGGCATCTCCCGCGACGGTTCCGGGATGAGTTTCTTACCGAACACTTCCTAACACTAATATTCTTTAAATTCCGTAAATTTGCCCTTTTCATATGTTTTTTATCTAAGTGAAGCGTTTCACGATAGGATGTAGTAATGTTGACTTGTTAAGTACATGTAATTGGGGCAGAATTAAGGTAGAGAAAAGTTGGTATACATCTGCTGCAAAAACTCCTGAAAAAAGTAATGGAAACAAGCCTTTTTTGTTACCAATTTCTAGATCTGATAAAACCAATTCCTTTTTCTAATCTTTACATTTTGCAACAATCTTATTTTTATTCAAAATGGCGCCATGTCATAGCAAATCGATTTAATTTATTTTCAATTTTATTCTTAAAAAAATATATTTATAAATATCTATCATTAAAACTAGCCGTGATATTTCTTTGAATTCAAATGCATTTAGCTGTTTTGGAGATAGTATAGATAGGCACTAAAATATAGCGGAAGATATTATAAAATTAAACCACTTAAGATCAGAGGATGAATAGTTTTTCTAAATTAATTATTAAAAAATACAGATTGTTGCAGAATACATTTTTGGTATTTAATACAATGACGACTTTTAGTTTTTTTTTTAAATTGACGGACGTGTCGAAAATGCCTAGAGAAGCTATTGGTACATTAAGGCACTTATAAGGGGTAACCTTCATATCTCAGACAACCGTAAGCTCGTCGACATGTGAATCCTGCTTGTACAAACCTATGCTTGCTACTTGCCATCCGATCACGGACCATGCTCGGGTTGATAACATGTCGTGTTTTACTCGCGACTGAAAGGGCTGTCAGCTGTTAGACGGGGCCCCCCTTAACCATGGCCCTGGCATGTAACCGTGGATTTTAGTCAGTACGAGTCTTCCAGTAGAGGTTGAAAGGACTCATTTGATGATTTTACAATGTTAAAAGAATCTTCCAATCTCAGTCAAGAGTAAGCTCGTCGACATGATGTGTATCCTTCCTATGTTAACCTATGTCGCGCTAACTTGGTCTTTGACTGAAGCTCAGAAGTCCAAGGTCAAGGTTTGCCAAAGAAAGATGGGACTTAGCATTCTAACGAAAAGTCAGCGAAGTTGAAGTGGGCTAAGTCACTTAGTAGGTGGCTGAAGAAGGGCGACACAGCCTAAGGAAGGAGGCCTAAAAAACATTGGCGTGACGAGCTGGACTCCTTGTCTTGCCGGAAAAGGCATTATTCAGAATTATGAGAAGGATATGAAGAGGGGGGGGGGCTTTGCCAAACAGTGACTCAGCATATGGTTTATCAAAAATATCCACTACGTATTAACGTATGTAACACTACGTTTGATTTTATTTAAAATGAATATTGAAATTAATAAACTCAAAAATTATTCCAATTAGCTTTTATTAATAACAATGTAGTACAAAACCTTGGTTTTCAGTCGAAATTGCTGTGATAGAAGTCAGTAACATTTTTATTGGTGTAAGCACAGCTTGCGTCGGAGAAATCCTTGAAAACAAATGACTGCCTGTGCTCGGCCAGGTCCTCGTATTTGGACAGCTTGTCTTCGACCTTCTTGAGGAGTTCTCCTTGGAGCTTCTCCTTGCTACGAGTCAACACCCATGTGAATACTGAAAAAAAGAATAAGATTGTAGCATTTTTTAAAATCTTTTGACAATCCAAAAGTGCCTGTAATTGGCTTACTTGAAATTTCGTATCGTGTCGTGTCATTACGCGAGATGCGGTTCCACTAAAGCGAGCGGAGACGAGCTGTGCCCCGATTCACCAATCACATGGCTGATGCTCATGGCTGGCCACGTGACACATGTGTATTCAAGCCATGTGATTGGTGAATCGCGGCACATCTCGTCTCCACTCTGCTCCGTTTCGCCTCAGTCGAACCGCAGCCTTAGGGTGACAAATCAACATCGAGCTATGCTGCGCTGTACTGCACTGTGCTATGTTTGGTCAACTCGTTTGTCTAATATTTTAATGAGGATACAAACAAACCATGCTGTACTGCGCTGTGTGAGGCTACGCTCTGTTTAAAAACGCTGCGCATGCTTCGCTGTGTCGAGCTGCTACTGTGCTAGGTTTTTCAAACATGGAGCACGTTGCGTGCCCCTTCATCGCCCTCAGACCTGCTGATTACTTTTAATACTGAACTAAGCAAAGCGCAGCACAACTTGATGTTGATTGTTAAAAAAACTTAGCTTAAGAAACCCAGTATAGCACAGCGCAGTACAGCGCAGCATAGCTCGATGTTGATTTGTCACCCTTAGCGTTCCGTCTAAGCGGTGAGCGATGAGATGGGTGGCGTGGCTAAGACATTGATAACGTACTTTCTAAGTACGTGAATTCGCCACTGACACCGCCTCGTGCTGTGTTTCAAACATTTCTATACATTTGATCTTACCGCTCACCGCACCGCAATAAGTCAGAAGGCAAGGTTGTGAATGGGCTGTAAGTATGTGTCAGCCTTTATTATAATGCGGTCAGCTGCAAAACAAGCAGTTGTCGAGCCATACCGTAGTGCTTCCTGATCTTCTCCTTCAGCCACTGACAGGTGTAAGCGATAGCATAGTTGTCGTAGTCCGTAGCCAGGATGAAGAACAGCAACTCGAGTACATGATCTATAATAAATAAATAATAATAAATTTATTCAAAAAACATAAGGTAGGTATACGTTAAATACAATTTTTCTTAAATCTATGTCAAGGTCAGAAATAATCTATGCCTGAACTAGGAATTCCTGTGTTTCAGGCGAAGGGAGGTAACATTAATTTATTAAATAATCATATAATAAGCATAATAATCTATAGACTATACAATATAAGATGTTTAAAAGATCTGAAAAAGTTATAATGAAAAATTTAAAAAGGTAAGATAGAAGTTCACCGTCGCGTCGTCAACAAAAATAATACAAGGGAAATATGAAATTGATTGCAAAACTGAAGTGAATGATGGATGGATTACGAAACTGATTTAATATATTTTGTTTTTATTAACATGTGCAGCGTGTCGCGGGTTCGATCCCTGCACACGACAAATATTTGTATGATCTACAAGTAGTTGTTCCGGGTTTGGGTGTTTGTGTATGTGAGTTTCTATGTTTGTAAACGCACCCACAACACAGGAGAAATTCCTAGTCTTATTAATATGACGATTAAACATTTTATAAATCACTTGATCATTTTCTATACAACACGAACTAATTAAAAAAGGGTGATTTTTTTTATAAAATCTTCTACCATTCTCCCTTTAGTCCCCTATACTTAGTGGAGCGGAAAGCACTCTCAGACTCTTACTGACTTAAAATTCAACCGGGCCTTCAGTCACCCTTTAAGTTCCAGGGTCACGCCTACCTTTATATAAAGTCCCGCGACCCCGGCAGTCATTTAGCCTCCCTCAGTTTGCTGATAGCTCTTAGAGGCGGAAAATTAAGCGCCGTCGACTCAGACTTAGTCCTTCATCAGGCGACAGGCTACCCACTACTCGCTGCCCACACACCCACATTTTTTATAATGATAGGTTTGACCACTATCTCGCCTGCTGGTAAGTGAAGATGTGGTCGACGGTGAAGCAAGCTTGCCTAGAAGTAACCTAGCCACTCTTGACTCAGCTGTCGGGAAATAAAGCCGGCAGGGAATTCCACTCCTTAGCTGTGCGCGCAATAAAAGTATTGGCAAAACGCTTTGTACGTATCAGAGGGATGTCGACCATATACCGATGGCGCATTGCCGTACGTCTTGTAGTCAGATGATGGAAAGACCAGGTGGAATCAGGTTGAGCAGCTCCATCGCACACTCTTCGTAATATAACCAATAAAAAACCGACAGGTTGCCAACTCTGCGTCGATGTTCAAGGTTCTGGGGTTTAGAATCAACCAGAGCATCGTTACCGATAAGCTTCTTGACCGGTTTATCAATTGACTCAAGTGCATCTAGTTGGTATTTGGCGGATGCATCCCAGAGGTGAGAGACAGCTTTATACAAGTTAAGCAGCTGTTCAGACGTGAAGTACCTTGGAGAGGAAATTGCGGCGCGGAGGTTAAAATCGCCACGCGATATCCGACGCCCTGGGCGTCTCCCGAAACAGTTCCTCGAAGAGGTTCTTACCGAGCACTTCCTAACCCTAATATGAAACACTATGAAAGAAATCTACGCACCACCAGCCTTTGCTTTCAAAGTATACACGGCATGCTTCCTAAGATCATAAGCAGGGTCTACCCTAGCCTGGTACGTTTTCTGGGTCCTGTTGCCCTGGTCATCTTGCACATAGGTCTCCTTATACATGTAGCCCAGGTTGTCTTCCAGGATCTCAATGGTGGAACAGTCGTGGATCTCCCGGCCATCGCTGGCGTAACTGGCTACGTTGTACCAGACACCTGTAAACTGTAATAAGAACTTGTTTAGGAATAAGAAGAGCGTGAAGACAAGAGCGAATTATAGTTGAACCAAAAGTAATGCAGAAGCTAATTAAGTTTTATTCATTTCATGAAATATACATTAGAGTCTAATATAACAAAAAAAAGGGTTCAACTTCATAATAACTTGATAAAATCTGACCTTCCATTATTATTTTTAAATTATTCATACTAATGTAGGCATACTGGGCCAGGGTTTTCTTCAAGAGTTTCTTTCACTACCTCAGGCTGGTCGGCGAGACATTTCATGTCTTATTTCTATTCTAGCATGCATTTGATATTTTTTTTTAAGAACTCACCCTGGTAGGATCGAAATTTTCTTGCAATGTAACATTAGGACATTCACCAGGTAATGTATACCCGGCTGCAAGGCCTACTGCCAAACACAGTGAGAACAATAAAAATAACATTTTAAAACAACTTGTGCGTCGGGGAATGGAAAAACGAGTGAGGTCTCCGTACAAGTGTGGTACCTACCTACGCGGTCATTATTCAATGTTCTAAACTCAGACGTTTACAAAGATTAAGGCGCAGAATGCTTAATTAGAAAAATGGCAGAGAATTGCCATTCTGAGAATTTGTCTTTTTCCTAGTCGTTTAACATTCTGCAAATTAGGTTTTCTGCTCTTAAACCGAATTGCCCACGTTTCTCGGTGTAATGTGGACTTCCTCCAGTCTGATGTATGTGTTTATTTAAGACTAGCTGTTGCCAGTAGTTTACCTGTTACAACTTGAAAACTATCCGGTGGGAACATAAAATCGGGATAAAAGCCAACTATGTGTTAATCCAGATTTGTGTTTATTGGCACAAATCCGTAGCTGCTGTTGAAAATCAACCGATGACATGTTTCTCGACCTAGCAATCGAACCCAGGACCTCATAATCAGCAATAGATCTTGCCACCCCCAGTTTAGTGGTGGACAATGAAACATTTCAAAAAAAAAATATCATTGTCCACCAGTGGTAGGCACAGAGAACGCTCCAGCTTAAAATCGTCTCGCTGTCCACCAACGTGGTAGCCAACGGTAATATTTTATAAAATTCGTACCACTGTCCACCAGTGGCGGCCAGGGGGAACTTTTATATAAAATCTTCCTTTTGTCCACCTCGGCGGGGACCGAGAGAAAGTTTCATATAAAACGTTTCGCTGTCCACCTGTGGGGGACAAATTGGGGTAGGACATCGGGAATCATCGCAAATTTTCACGTTTATAATATTATAGTACGAAGTAGGATAGTAGGATTTGATTGATTTTCAATAGTTTCATTTAAAATCGAAACAAAAAAACCTCTCTACTTTAGATTACGATAGATTTTATTTTACCGCCTAGTAGGTACTGCCCGCTTCCGCGCCGCTTTTGTATGTTGATCCGCAGCGTCTTTGAGCTGCGGATAGGCAGACAGACAGTGGTATACGGACAGTTATTTTTATCAGTTAAGTTATTTATATTTTAGTAATTAATAAGGTTTAATTAAATCTATAATTTACAATAATAGAAATAAAAAGAATAACAAAAATATTTTACGGTCATTCTCAAATTCCTACAATATCATATGCACCACTTTACAATAATAGGGTCAAGCCCACATTAGCACTTTTAATTCAACAGATTACATGTTCGCAGAACAGAGAACAAATAAACATAATAATTTGTAGTTTTACCAAGAAATGTTTTTCAAAACTAGCCGTGATAAGTGCGAATTTAGTTATTTGCAGAAAAATAAGATATGTTTTTGAATGAAATTGCAGTTTAACTTTTTTACAGATAATACAGATAGGTACTAAAATATGGAGGGAGATATTACATAGTATTTTAATCGTTTATTCATTTGTCTCAACATATTAATACATTTTTAAAAGAAACGAAACCATAAATAAAAAACATTTAAAAATATAAAAATAGTGATCCGCCGGTGTGGTAGCAGGGTCCAAGCTACCGGTGGTTAGGGCTCCAGAAACAGGAACCTCCTCACAATGCAAGCCATATTGATGAGAACTGCCTTCTGAATCCTGAGTCTCGAAAGATTTTCGACGAGGCTCTTTGCTATCAGGCCATTGACAGTAAGGACAATTGGCACAATGATAGCCGAGCTCACATTCCACATGTCGACAACCACGCGCGCTAGGTCGAGATATTTGATTTTACATAATATTATTCCTTAATTCATTTTTTACTTATAAATTACATTTTTAAATATTTTAAAAGAAAAGCATTAAAAAACATTAAAAAATATAAAAAATAGCAGTCCACCAGCATCTGGAACAGGATCCGGACTGCCGGTGGTCAGGGCTCCTGAAAGAAGAACCTCCTAACCATACGCGCCGTGTCCAGAAGTACTGCCTTCTGAATCAGGCGCCCGATCCAGCTGCCAAGTGAGATCCTCCTCAGATGTTGTTCGAGGCTCTTGGCAATTAAGTCATTGGCAGACACGACTATCGGCACAATGACTGCCGTGTTCACGTCGCACATGTCAACAACCTCGCGAGCCAGATCAAGATACTTGAATTGCTTATCTATCCTATCTGTATTATTATTACCATGTACGGTCAGGTTTCTAAAACAAGTTATTTTAAAATACATATTGTTTTAGTGTGTGTTCTACAAATCTAATATGAAGAGATTTTTTTGTATGGTGGTATGTTACGGATAAAAAAAAAAAAAACTTAAACAATTTTTAAAATAAAATGGGCTGTATTTTATATATAAAGTACTCTACTACCCTTGCGAAGGAAAAAAACATAACATCGTAGATAAAACAAATTATTTAATATAATTTCTTAGAGAAACACTAAATGCCATATCGCTTTAAAAATACTGTCTTATCTATACATATAAATAACAGGCTATGTTCGTTCTTGCAATGATGATGATCTGTATGTTCGTTCTCCCACAGCCGATAGTTAGCCGAACACATACGAACTAACCAGACAGATCCATTTGACAGTCGTGTCTGACCACAGAAATCATAATAATAAGGCATTGCCTTATTCATTTTTACACTTATAAATTACCTACATTTTTAAATATTTTTACAAAAAAGCAATAAAAAACATTTAAAAATATAAAAAATAGCAGTCCACCAGCACCGGGAACAGGGTCTGGGCTACCGGTGGTCAGGGCTCCTGAGAGAGGAACCTCCTAACAATACGAGCCGTGTCTAGGAGTACTGCCTTCTGAATCAAGCGCTTGACAGACGGATGTAAATATCTGTGCTTGTTCTTGCCATATAATAGCAAGTTTGCCAGACACGACTGTCAGATAGATCTGTCGGCTAAATCCGTACGTGTATGGCTAGCTTATAGCGCTAAACAAAGAAATTGAATTATGGACAAAAGATCTAGGCCCACTTGCACCACAATCACTAAACGGGTTTAGCGCTAAACTGCCTTAGAATATCACTGTATCCTTGTCAAATTGTTTGAAGTTGACAGAGACAGAACGATGTTTTAAATCAGTTTAGCGCTAAACCTGTTTAGTGATTGTGGTGCAAGTGGGCCCTAGTCTATAACTTGCGAGCACTAAGAAGGGATTTCGATAAGAGATCAACACCTTCTAAAAATATAATTTCAAAAACATTTTAGTAAATAAAATACTACAGCGCCCCGTCCCGATTTTGCTTGAGACCTGATAATAGCTACAACATAAATCAATATCACATACTTTCCAAAACAGAAAAAAAAACAGGAAGTTCTTGAAAAATGGAAGTGATCTGAGAATCATATTGAAAAGTATAAAACGCTTGTCGGCAAAGTCGCGGGCAGAGTATTAGTTTCTTATAAGAAAAAGCATGTTCACATAGTCTGAACTATCAGATAACCTCGGAATAGTTGTAATGAAACAAACACAATAATATTTTAATCATAACTGTTTGTATCTCCAAACAGATTCGACGACTATTAAGTGATGATGTTGAAGTTTTTAATAATATCTTTATTAGTTTGTGTTTGTAGCGGGTACTTTACTTTGCCCGGAAAATGCCCAGAAGGTGTACAGCTTGAGGAGCCGTTCCGACTAACCGATGTGAGTATTCTTGATTGGTATAATAAATATAGGTTTCCTTTATTCATTTTCTTTACTTATTAAATACATTTTTAAATATTTATACAACAAAAAAAAAACTTAAAAAAAAAACATTTAAAAATATAAATAATAGTGGGCCACCGGTATCGGGAACACGGTCCAAGCTATCGGCGGTCAGGGCCAGAGAAAGGAAGCTCCTAACAATGCGTGCCGTGTCCAGAAGAACTGGACTGGACTTTCTGAATCAGGCCCTTGATCCAGCTGCCTAACGAGAGCCTCCTTCCTCTCCAGGGCGGGACGGGAGGGACTGTCACCTCCTGCCCTGCCCTGGGTGGGAGAACTCATTTAATGATTTTACCACGCTACAAAAAAGACCACTTTGCTCGTGGCCTGTTGCTACGTCGAATGTTCATCAATATTATTAAGGCATAAGACAAGTACTGATTTCAAAGAACAGCACCTAAAATTCATCTTTTTCTGCCAACAGTTCTTCAACAAATGGTATCAAGCGTACCACTACTCCAGTGATGGCCAGAACCAGAACAACTGCTCCATCGTAGAACTGCAGATGAAACCAACTGGCATTTACCTGAACATTTCTAGGGTAGACCTGGGGCTGTTCCATCGGTACAGTACTGGGAAGTTGATTCCTAAAATCAGCCTTGTGGATGGAGCCGACCTTGATGTTTCGTTCAGGTTTGAAGATGCGCCAAGGAGATGTGAGTTTTTATTGGTTTTCATGATTTATTTATTTAGTTTATTCATTAACAAGTTAACTAAAGTAGTCCCAAATTAACGGTTCTGGGCAGAAGCACCTTGTGAATATTATAATATACATTTAGAATATTATATTATAATATACTAGCTGTTCCCGCCCCGCTTCGCTGTGGCACAAAAAAAAAACAGTTTTTTCAAAAAAAAAAATGATAAAAACAATCCTTGATGCGGATTATATATCATGCTAAAATTTCAGCTCAATCGGTGCAGAACTTTTTGAGTTTTTGAAGCGTACACAAACCAACATAACATTTTTATATATATAGATAGAAGATATATACAGAATATTATATTATAATAACTGTTACATGAACAGTTTTTATAATATAACAACTTCCAAAACACCTGTAATTACGATAACACTAATACAGTCGTTCCATGTATGGTTATTATTTATTTATTTATAAAACTTTATGCACAACATTGTACAACGGCGGACTTAATGCCGTTGGCATTTTCTGCCAGTCTACCTACTCTGGTAGTCTACTGTTATTAGTGTCGACACTAGACGACTGTAGCCGACCACGTGAAGTTAAAGTCACGACTGCTTCACCAGACTACAGTCGACCACTAGAACTGGATGTTACGACTGTCTACGGTTGGTTGTTGCGATGCAGCCCGTCTGATGGCAGCCTTATACAAAGGTTCATCTAAAGGTATACGTCTATTGGTCCGCGTTGGACGCATACCTTTTTATGTCCTTTTTGTTTATCGTGACACAAACATTGCCAGCCCACTGCCACTTCAGTTTGCTCACTGCATGCTATGTCCTTCCACATTGTTCCCAAACCACTGCCACTGCAACTCTTAAAAGCCAGAAAAGCGCCGAAGCTATGAAGCTGGACGAAGATTTTTTTTATCGTGCTAAAATCATCATATGAGTCCACCCACCCAGGGCAGAGCGGGAGGGACTGTCAGACTCGTACTGACTAAAATCCACGGTTTCCGTCAATAGCCCTTTACGTACCGGGGTCACGGTAATTCGTGAGTCCAGCGACCACCTTTTTATGTCCTAATAATGTTATTGAATGTTCAATATTTATTTGCGCTTCAAATCATTGGCTTTCTTTATCTTGTAAGAATGTACCATTTTCTGTTGTTGTGCTGATTAGCCGCCAGTTTTGTTCACTATAGCCCGGTTTTGAACTCACTGCCTCGTGGATGAAAAACTACTTTATTAACCTCTAGGCTATTTAGATTAGAGGTCAAAAAGATGATAAAATACAAGAAGAAAAAAACTACACGTGCCAAACATGTTTTTGCTTAACTATCTTTTACAGTTAACAATTATGCAATTCATTTATTTTTGAATAATCTATATTGTTAAGGTCTTGACATTACACTTGTATCTACATTAATATTATTAAGAGGAAAGTTTTTATTTTGTTTGTAATTAATAAACTCGGAAACTATAGGATCGGTTTTAAAAGTAACAGGGCATTTTTTAATTTCATTTTCAATATATTTTCTGTACCTATGTTTTTTTAACAAGTACTTCGCTCGCCCTTGCTCCCCCTGCCCTAAATAGCCTTTAACAGTCTCTTGAGTTCTATCGATGTCTGTACCAAAATTTATCAAAATCAGTTCAGCACCTTTGACTTGAAAACGGAACATACATACACACAAACATATGTAAATACGCAATTTTTAATATGAGTTAGATTAGCAAAAGAGTCAGAAAAGTCAAGAACACTTGAACTGTAGTCGCTTTTAGTTTTTTTTTTATTAGCCGTTACTGTCCCATTGTTGGGCAAAGGCCCTCCCAATTCCTTCTATGAACTCTTTTCCTGGACCGCTTCGAACCAGTCTTCGAAGTTGGCGTCCGGGTAATATGCGTTTAGGTCGTGTCGCCACCTAATAAGATTTAATTTATTTGTTTTGTTTTCAGTGATGAACAGGCGGTATACATTCAATATTCTACAAAGCAACTACAACTATTACGCAACTGTCTACACTTGCCAGTACAGTGAGCTTATTGACAAGCATTATAGTAAGTTTTTAAGATTGTTACTCATCACACACGACTGAGTCTGTTGCGTCTTAGGAGCGCGTATCGAATCAGTTGGCAACGTCGCAATTAGCTGTGAAATATTTACGGTTAAGTTTTAATTAATTTGCGAAATGTATGATAACAAAAATATGGCTCTATAGTGCACTAAAAATGGAATATGAATTCCAATTAAAACTCTGTATTTGATGTTGCAACCGTTTCAGGTGTAAAATGGGCATCTGGCAAGTTCCCAAATAAATTTTTTACATCTAAAACTATACTTAATAATATATTGGGTGTTACAATATTAAGTACGTAGAGCACTACAGAGACATATTTCTTATTTCCATACAGTAAAATTGCCAAATTAATTAAAACTTGTAAATATTTGACAGCTATTTGCGACGTTGCCAGCTGTTTGGATACGCACTCTTAGGCTGAGGCTACACTAGGCCGCGACGCGATCTTGGACATATGAGCGAGTAAAATAAAACAAATGAATGCTCACGGTCATGTCTACACCTGTCCGTACATCATCAAAACCATGAGTTCTTTCTCGCTCGATTCGCTTCTTCCAGTCACATCGCAAATTACGGTATTACGTAGCATCAGCCTTATGGTGGTTTTAACATTGGTTAATACTTTTACAATAGATGTTATAGATGGCATCAACGTCAACACAAGATGTTAAGAATTAAATGAAAAATTCAATCTTGACGAGCATGACTGCGATGACCACTTGGTAAGGCGTCTGGTGTACTGAATCAGAAAGTCACGAATTCAAGTTCTGCTTGCAATCGAATATTTCTTTACAAAAAAAGCTTTAAAGTTCGCAACGCAGACGTTATAGGTGTAAAATATTTAAAAACCATACTGTTTCTTGATGTTCCAGGGCCGCGGTGCCCTTTTAAGACAGTCCCAACCCACACCTTTCTACGATTGTTTTGCTTCGTCCACGTTCTTATTGCAGCAGCGCTATTCTTAAATACAGCCTCGTGTTCAGCGCTGTCCCAGCGTCGAAACTACAGTTAACTTCCCCTATTTCATCTTCCAGTTTACGTATGGATTCTATCAAGAAACCAGATCCTGAACGACGTTTCCAAAGAGCTGGCCATCAGATCACTGTCCCGGATTGGAGTGGATCCTGCGAACCTGGTCAAGGATGACTGGTCCAACTGTTCTCCTAAATACTACGAAGATCGTCAGGCTGAACCTCTGACATTTAGATACCCTGTGGTCATACATTAGGGGAGGTGAAGATGGGTTGATTAAATATTTTGCATTTTATGTACTTTTTGTTTTACATCGTTTGATCGAAAAATACCTACTGCTAGTACCTATTCCATGCAACGTATTTCACGAGTATTTTTTAATGTTGTTTTGTAGGTCATACAATGACAGGGATAGTTTTCAATGACCAATTTTTTAAACTAAGATTTAGAGATCAAACCGACGGAGAACTTATAATTTTTTGACAATTTCAATAAAACAAAATGAAAGCATTCGTTTAAAAATGTTGCCAGGTTGAGGGGGTCTTAAAGGCAGATGTTCTATGTTAAATACGAATTATACATAAACACCTGCATCCGGATCGAGTGGAAGTCGCGAAAAATTAGGAAAAGGCAGAATGCATATGATTTTTTCTTAATGTTTTTTTTTCGGGTGTTAAGACAGTCCTGCGACCTCCACAGGTATTTGGCCGTATAGGAATCCAATCAATTTTCTGACTGCTCCTTGAGGCACTAGCTACATCCATCCTTACATATTTTTATCGCTTCGTACACGTTCGCACATTCTGGTTTTACAAGCACGCCATTTGGTTAAGGAAAGATTAATTTAAATATTATTAATTAACCTGTAATGTCCCACGGGTAGGCAAAGCTCCCCTCCATCCTTTCCAACGTTCACCACTGTACGCCACTCTCTTTCAATTCTCAATGAAGACATCCAGTTCATACCACCATCTCTTTCGTGGTCTGCCTAATTCAAAGAATAAAGAAATCTAGGTATTAACCAACTTTACTAGATATAAATCGACCTCGATTAAAGCATGATAATTTTATAATTAAAAATATACACTAATCACCATATCAAACTGTCGTATAAAGAAATCATTGCAATTTACTTGAATTGATTAGAAAGTGTAATCCATTGTAAGATCTAACCAGCTGATAAGTGATAGAAAACATTTTAATTTTCAAGTTTAAATTTTTATCACCAGGATCATAAGACCTACTTACATTATTTTATTAAAATTAGTATGATTTGAAATGTACTGCTATCAACTGTAGTTGATGGCTTTTAAATAATCTAATTAAAAATTATCACAATGGTTCTATCGCTATTTTCGTACGAAGGGCTAAAGTTATGTTGGAAGGCTCTAAAATGGAGGTGGTTTGGCTATTTGTATATTGTCCCACGGCCTGTCCCTCTAAGGGGCCGTTTTGGTCCTCTAAGGGGGGCCCCGTTAAAGAACCAAGAGCTTAACATTCTTTCCGAGGTACATAGTAAGCTTGGTAATGTAAACGATGATCATTTTAACTTTGGAGTTCAACTCGTGCAGCTGTTTTTATTAAACCACAGCCTTAAGTCTTCAACACCAGTTAATACAACAGTAATTCCCAAAATTTTTATTCATTTTCCGTATACCTCATCAAAATTCACAGTTTTAACGTACGCCGTCCAGTGTGCCTGACACCGCACGGCACTTTGATTCACCTTCTCCAAATAGATGGAGCTCACTGAAGGCAAGGAGTTTATCACTTGGTATGCCGTCTTCAGATACTCGTCTGGTAAGGTCGGCCGTCGAGATAGGATCCAAGCTGAAACTGTCAAAAAGAAAACATTTTAATTTGTTTAGTTTTCTCCACACGTATATGGTTGGGTGGAGAGAAAAACACACCCCTAAACTATATTTTTTGAGAGCTACATTTCCAAATAGTATTGTTATTGTACAATTTGTACTAAATCCAAGGTAGGCCTAAAATCCAAGATGTCGATGATGTGCAGGTAGCCTCTTTGAATTAGAGTTGGGCAGTCGCTTCGAGACAACTGATGGAGCACTTACTGAATGACGAAGTACATCACTAGCCCAACAGCCACGGGGTTGACGATTTTCAACGAATGAAAAAATCAGGCGCAGGACATGCTCAGGACCAACGGTTTAACGCGCTTTTAAAGGCACGAGGGTATCATACCACTGTCATCCAAACTCTGGCTTGCTTGTCTAGCTCGAATCTACCATAATATCAACTGCCTAGCGTTTTCCCAACTACATTGGAGTTCGATTCTAAGGCAATCAGAAGCAGGTGAAAACTAGTATTTTATATGAGCGATTCAATGACTTCGACTGCTAAATTGGACCTTCACAACCCAATTCGAATCCCATGACATGCACTCCGTAAGTAAGTCAAGGCCGATAACACTGCTTTCAGAATTACGAACTGTATGTGGTAGCTGTGTATCAGTACAATATCCACTTACACTTTATTGATAAGAGTGATAACATACTAATCAGATATGTCGATATTACTCACTGAATTTGAGTCCATGTATATCATTATGCCTACAGCCGTACACGATTGCGAAGTTCTGGTAATCAGTAGTTAACACCGTCAACGGTATGCCCATTGGATCTGTAAAAAACGTTTTAAGGGTTATAGATAATTTTCTCTTTTGCAGTTTAGGATATGTACTTACGACCAATTGTATATATGTTTGAATGGTATAAGACAAAGTATTTTCCCGCTTCTGTATGCTTAGACAGATTTTAATGAGGTTTTCGTCAATAAACGGAATGATTCTAGAGAAATGTATCATCTGTTTAATAGACGTTATTAAAGTGCCCAGTGGGTTCTTTTATAAACAACTCGGTAGTACAGATCGGTATAGGTAAAATTTATATAAGTTCTCAACTTGCATCATATAATATACGAGCGCATAAGATAACATGGTTCTATTTTACCTGCACGACTAATACCGACCCGTACCGATCGGTACGTAGGTATCAACAACCTGTTTTTTTTTATAAAAAGCACCCTAACTCTGAATAAGTGTACTTGGAAAGGCATGGGGAGGTCTTTGGCTAGCAGTGGGATATTAGGTAAAAACTCACCAATATTGCTCTCTTGTACAAGAAACACGGCAGGATCGCCCGGCACATAAGTCGTGTTCAGATGCAAGACGAACTGTATCCCTTGCCTCACGTATACATGTTCTATCTCCACGCGTCGCTCGCAGTATTGGATACGTTTGAACGCACAGTCTCCTGACGCCTCGTACCAGGTCGGGAAGCGCTCGATTTCGTACCAATTGCCTTGGAACTGGAAGAAGAAGTTTTTTTGAGTAAAGACAATCTTGACTCAATTAGTGAATCCAGGCACGTGAACTCAGCCTAACGCGGTCCACCGCTGGACATAGGTCTTTCCCAGGCTGGGACACATTACCCTGTCCTCTGCCTTCCGCATTCAGTTTGTCCCAATCAATTTCTTAAGTTCCAAGTCCATCTAGGTAGTCCATCACTACGCTTGCCAATACGCAGTCAATTCCAGGACTCATCTGCTCTACTGGCCATCGGTCCTTCGACAAACATTGCCAGCCCACTGCCACTTCAGTTTGCTTACTGCATGCTATGTCGGTCCTGCCACACTGTTCCCAAACCACTGCCACAGCAACTCTTAAAAGGCAGAAAAGCGCCGAAGCTATGAAGCTCGACAAAGATTTTTGAAGTGAAAACTTCTTTAGCGGCGTTGAGCACTTTTTCTGTAATGGGTATAAAATCTTAAACTCGCGTCAGGACACGTGACCCTGATCGAAAAAGCGTAGGACGGATAAACTCGCGTCAGGACACGTGACCCTGATCGAAAAAGCGTAGGACGGATAAACTCGCGTCAGGACACGTGACCCTGATCGAAAAAGCGTAGGACGGATGGAGAGTAGACAGCTATACGGCGCGGCAAAAATGTATGCCTGGGCCTACTGTTTCGTTTAAGCGGCGCAGGGCGCTTGCGCGAATGTTCGTCTATGTTACAGCGTGCCGCGAATCGAGGTCGAGGTCGAGGTCGAGGTCGACCTCGACCGTGTACGATAGCGCAATAAATGAATATTGTATTCTACCACATAAATGATAGTACTTTTATACTGATATAGCAATTGGTGCAAAATAATTCCCTAACCATTCCAAAATATCAAACATGCTCAACGTTAATAATCAAGTTTTCATTTCTGCCGGCACTCCCAGTTTTTATCGTGGTAAGGTCTTCAAATGAATCCTCCCACCCAGTGCAGAGTCGGAGGGACTGTCGACCCTGCCCTCAGACTCGTACTGACTAAAATCCACGGTGTCCTTCAATAGCCTTTTACGTTCCGGGGTCACGGTAATTCGTGAGTCCCGCGACCGACGAAGATCCATAGAATGAATTTGAACTGTCGTTCATCCAGGAAGGAAAATAATCAGAACATACAGAAGAATTTATTTTAGCTATTTTACACTATTATTAAGTCTATGGTCTTATCGCTGATATCGATATCATGCGGTCAATATCTAAAAGTTTGGATGGACTAAATGAGCATGTAGACGCCAGCAGATCAATCTACCCGAATCTGGCAAATTTTACCAATCGAATGTAACCCTCCACCATTGTGATAATGATAAAAATCTATTAAAGAAATTTGACTGATTGAGGTAGGTTGATGTGCTAGCGTCTGTACTAAAGAAAAAATGTGATCGCCGTGAATACAGGTCACGTCGAACTAAACACATTCTTGTAAACTAAGGTTTTTTCCAATATGTGTGGAGAGAATTCCATAATGTCACCTGTCGCCTTACAACTTATTAAGAAACAACTTTGTGTAGCCTTTTGCACAACGTGAGGGTATGCCCGTACCTTTAATAGTTTTAGGAATTCTTGGTCATAATGCTAACGGCGAGTAAAGAAAGAAAGAAAGAAAGAAAAGAAAGAAAAAACGTTTAATGGGTGACTAGCCATCCAATCATGGACCATGCCTGGGTCGAACTGACGTTTCAAACGGTATTTAACATAAATGATAATTTAATGTAAATGACAGTTTAATGTAAATGATGGCGAGATGGGCAGACGACATTGTTGCCATTGCGGGAGTGTCCAGGATGAGGCTGGCGCGAGACCGTGGAGTTTGGCACAAGCAAAGAGAGGCCTATACCCAGCAGTGGGTGAAGACGGGCTGTGGATGATGATGGTGATGACAGCTTAAAAGAGTATTCTTTATTTAAAAAATGCTATGATTGTAAATGCACCTGACACACAGGAGAAATTCCTGATCGGGCAAAATTAAAAAACAATAACCTGAAAGGTCAAATTAAAGTAAATTTCTCTAGTATCGTGGGTGTGCGCGGGCATGCGGGTAGCGCGTAATGGGCAACTCGCTGTCCGACCATGGACCATGCCCGGGTCGACGGCGCGTTGTGTTCCACGCGCGCCTCAAAGAGTGTCAGCAAAATGACGGGGCCTGCCTCTAGAGGGCCAAAGCCTGCCGGGGTCGCGGGACTCACTATATTACCGTGACCCCGGAACGTAAAGGGCTATTGAAGAACACCGTGGATTTTAGTCAGTACGAGTCTGACAGTCCCTCCCGCTCTGACCTGGGTGGGAGGACTCATAAGATGATTGTACCACGATAAAAAAAAGTATCGTGGTTGCGATTATACAAAACAAAAAAACAATCAGAAACAAAACAGAATTACGTCACACACAGACGTCAAAATCTAAAAATAACCTCACCTCTTCTATGTTGAAATACTGCATAGTCTGGACGTTAGCGCAGGTGCCAAACTGTAACACCTGAGCACCACAAATCACCCCCCACGTCACCAATAAGAAACTAACTAAAAACAATCTATACATAATTATTTACTATTTGCTATATGCTAAACAAATTTTAAACCGACAGTTATTTAATTTTTATAAAACGTAAGTTTTTTTATTTTATTTATACTTTTAAAAATATTACATTTTATTATTTACTTAGTCTGATGTAGCTGAATAGTTTTGTGATCTGATCTTACTAGGTCAGATTAGATTATTGTATTTCTTTATCTGGCTAAGATGCTGATATCAAAGATGGTGGCGGGTACTCGTAAGATATCTTTGTAAATAACATGATTTTACTGGTATGTAGAAGTTATCTTAGATTCTTCTTCTTCTTATCGTATGGTTGATGAACAACCTGGTGTCAGAGTTTAAACCGCCCGTAGGCCTCTGACATGGCTTCACACACCGTTGAAAAATCTCTCAGGTGTGCTGGTTTCCTCACGATGTTTTCCTTCACCGTTTTTAGCAAGTGATAGTTAATTTATAATACGCACATGCATTCTAAAATACATTGGTGCGTGCCGGGGTTCGAACCTGCAACCTTTGACTTGGCAGTCCAACGGTCGTACCACTCGGCTATCACTGCTACGTTATCTTAGATTAAAAAAATATAACAGAATTTAAGGTGTAACTGAGACTGAAATAAACTAGTACTAGTATTCATTAAAGCCTTTGTCAAATAGACAGGCGTGACGAATGCGAAGCGAGGCGTTTTTATTTGTAATGCATGTAATACATGTGACTGGATTCAAACAATTGCATAGAATTGTTTGAATCCAGTCACATAGAAAAGCGAAAGCGATCCGATAGCGTGACAGAACTATCGGACTGACATCTCGTATCGGTTCGTTATCGCTTCAGACTCGCCTGTCTGTTTGACAAAGGCATAAATAATTTGATGAAAGTTATATAGGTTATATGTATGTCATTTTTGAGCACGAGATGTTTACTGGAGTTGTCGCGTGAATGCGCTGACAAACCCGACGTACAGCATGTGATTGAGCATGATTTTTACGTCGACGATCTTAATACAGGGACTAACTCAAAACAGGAATTGAAAGACATTGTTCATGAGGTTATTAATAAACTTTCAGAAGCCTGTTTACCTTTACGTAAATTTCGGACAAATGTTCCAGATATTTTAAAGGATATTCCTACAACAAACATCTGTCAAGATTTTAGTAAGGATTGTACTGTTTTGGGTCTAAACTGGTGCCCACAAACAGATACTTTAAAATTTTCTACAGAATTTAAAATTGAATCGAAAATTACCAAACGCAATATTTTGTCTATGTCCTCTAAAATTTTTGACCCACTGGGTTTATTATCAGCAACTACAATTATTCCAAAGATAATATTACAAAAATTGTGGTTATTAAAAAGCGATTGGGACGAAGAAGTCACAAGCAACATCAAACTTCAATGGAAAGAATTCATTAACAATTTACACTATATTTCCATTCTTGAGGTGCCCAGGCATATAGTCTGTTCAGCACCAATTAATGTAGAATTTCATTGTTTTACTGATGCATCACAGAGTGCATACGGTGCTTGTTTATATGTAAAATCAAAGGATTCGCTAGGCGTTATACATGTTCACCTTTATTGTGCCAAAGCAAAGGTAAGTAGCTCCTTTAAAACCGGAACTATCTATACCGCGTCTTGAGCTAATGGGTGCTTTATTAGGAGCTCGATTGCTGACAAAAGTTCTACATTCAAACAATAACAAAAACATTGAAATGTCACGTGCTATTTTGTGGACAGATTCAAGTATAGTTTTGGGATGGATAAATACCCAACCAAAAACCTTAAAAACTTTTGTATGTAATCGTATTCAAGAAATTCGTGAACTTACCGCTCAACATGAATGGCGCTATGTGCCAACTCAAGATAATCCAGCTGATCTAGCGTCACGCGGAGTCAAGCCGCAAGACGTTAAGACTAACTACTTATGGTGGCACGGTGCTTCTTTTCTAACTAAACATGAGAATGAATGGCCTCAGCAGAATATAAACTTATCAAGCAACTTATTGCCTGAAATGAAAGTTAGTTTAGCTATACAATGTAAGCAATGCTTTATTACATTTGATAAATATTCTTAGTTGTCTAAACTACAGAGAATTGTAGGCTATGTACAACGTTTTATATACAATTGTAAAACTAAAAATAACAAAATAAAAGGTATGTTAACACTACAAGAATTACAAACTTCATTAAAAACATTAGCTAAAATATCACAAAGTTATTCCTTTGAAAAAGATATTCATTCTTTAAAAACTACAGGACATTTAAATTGTAAATCTAATATTCTATCTTTGGATCCGTTTTTGGATGATGAAAATGTCTTGAGAGTTGGGGGACGCATTCAAGGTGCATTACAACCTTATAATAAAATACATCCCATTTTAATTGATTCCAAGCATGCGTTTACCAAACTTTTATTTGCAGAGGAGCACCTGCGTCTATTACATTGCGGTCCTCAGCAATTACTTAGTATCATACGTGAGAACTTTTGGCCTGTTGGTGGCAGAGTTCTTGCTACACAAACTGTAAACAAATGTGTTATGTGTGTACGTTTAAAAGGCAAATCCGTTCAAACTTTAATGGGTAATCTACCAGATTCGCGAGTAAATCCCTCATCGCCGTTTGAGATCTGTGGCACCGATTTCGCAGGTCCGTTCCATATTTCCAATCGAAAAGGACGTGGCGCTAGAGTTAGTAAATGTTATTTGTGTCTTTTTGTTTGTTTCTGCTCGAAGGCTTTGCACCTTGAAGTTGTCAGTGAGCTAAGTACCAATGCATTTATATCTTGCTTACGTAGGTTTATTTCCAGACGAGGAAAGCCTCGTATTATTTATTGTGATAATGGTAAGAACTACGTAGGGGCAAATAACGAATTACGAAGAATGCTAAAGGCCGCCAATAAGTCCGTGACTGAGTTCGGGGCGAGCGAGGGCATTGAATTCAAGTTCAGTCCAGCTTATGCACCCAATTTCGGTGGCATCTGGGAAGCTGGTGTCAAGGCCGCTAAATTCCATTTAAAGCGAATCGCAGGTAATAGTCATCTTACATTTGAAGAACTTTCCACTTTGTTCTCACAAATAGAAGCAATATTGAATTCGCGTCCATTGACACCCATGTCATCGGATCCGTCCGATTTAAATCCATTGACACCCGGCCACTTCTTAATCGGGCGTCCACTGACATCATTAGCATCTCCTAGCGTTGAAAAGCTGACGGTCAATCGATATCAGCATTTAGAGAGACTGAGGCAACATTTTTGGAAGAGATGGTCGCAAGAATTTCTCTCCGAGCTACAACAGCGCGTTAAATGGCGTCGATCAAGTGGCCCATCTATCAAGGTTGGAGATGTCGTTGTAGTTAAGGACGACCATATGCCGCCAATGAAATGGATTTTGGGAAGAGTGGCGAAACTTTTCGTCGGACGTGACGGTTTATGCAGAGTTGCCGATATAACCACAAGCAAAGGAGTCCTCCGACGAGCTTTAAACAAAGTCTGCATCTTGCCAGTAGACGATTCAGAGCATCTTAAAAGCACGGCTTCCAAGGGGCCCCAGGATGTTAACGATACTTAAAGCCAGATAAGGAAAAGAAGAAATAAAACGTCATTTTTATGTTGTGTCAAACTGTCTTCAAAGAAAAAACTGTATTTTTTCTTATCTATCTACATATTACATTATCTCAATACTATTCGCATTCTTATTGTGCCTAACAATCTGCACATAATTTGGGCGCTCCTTGCGGGGCTCCACATCGTTGTCAGTGTGGTGAAGGCGTCGACTGCCTCGGGCACCATGGCCTTTCCTGCAGCAAGAGTGCAGGTCGGCTAGCACGGCACGCTAGTATAAGAAAAATAGATCAGAAGGGTTCAAATCAAACAAATAATCCTTAATATCAATATAAAACTTATTTATTTTACTAAATTATTACGACTACAAAAAGGACGCTTCATTGTTCTCGACCGCAGAAATAAAAAGTAACAACTCACAAACAGTTGAATAAAATGATGACGTTTATGTCAAACAAACAAAGATCATATTCTTCTCAAAAGAGGTTTTATATTATTTTGATATAAAACCTCTTACAAAGTAAATTGTTCTAAATATCTTACGATGAAATAATTATCAAAAGCTAACAGTCGGCCATTCTGAAATAACAGAGTCCTCTCGTTACGTTTTATTTACCAACCTATCTATGTTACAATGATAGAAATGTATATTTTAAGTAATTAACAGCACACGAATACAATACTGAAACTTTTCTTGACTGACCTTCAGATAATGCAAATTAAAAATAGATAATAAATTCAATTTCCAGTAGGTGCATGAATGTAACAAATCTATATGACATGTGTAAAAAAAATCGAATCCTAACATTCATAACAAAATACTATTTGCTTACTAATTTATTTAATAAACATTATTTGTTCGGCCATCTTATACATTAATTGTTCCATCAATTACACAATTCCAAAAAAAAAACAATTTTAATAATTGATTCAAATATTCAACATGTTTCATTTAATCTATGTCTATAAAAAATAATTATGACAAAATAAAAAAGTGCTCAATCTTTGCGCAATATAATCTTATTTCAAAAAAAAAATCTAACACAGTCATAATTGATTTTCCCATATCAATTTTCCAGTTTCAATCAAAATTAAAATAATTATTAATTCCATAAAGTTTAAACATAAAATAATATTAATCCATAAAATCTAACACACTCATAATTGTCAAGCGACTCCATTGTGTGTAGATTTTTCCATATCAATTTTCAAGTTCTATCAAAATCCTTATTACCATAAAGTTTAAACATAAAATAATATTAATCCATAAAATCTAACACACTCATAATTGTCAAACGACTCCATTGTGTGTAGATTTTTCCATATCAATTTTCAAGTTCTATCAAAATCCTTATTACCATAAAGTTTAAACATAAAATAATATTAATCCATAAAATCTAACACACTCATAATTGTCAAGCGACTCCATTGTGTGTAGATTTTTCCATATCAATTTTCAAGTTCTATCAAAATCCTTATTACCATAAAGTTTAAACATAAAATAATATTAATCCATAAAATCTAACACACTCATAATTGTCAAACGACTCCATTGTGTGTAGATTTTTCCATATCAATTTTCAAGTTCTATCAAAATCCTTATTACCATAAAGTTTAAACATAAAATAATATTAATCCATAAAATCTAACACACTCATAATTGTCATACGACTCCATTGTGTGTAGATTTTTCCATTCCACTTGTGCAATCAAAGTTAGTCTTAATAAATTCCATACAGTTTGAAACATAAAATAATTCTAATGCAAAACCATATTCAAAACAATCTTTCAAAAAAATAAATAAGGGAAAGCATTCATGACATCATTTTTTTATAATTTTTCGCTCAATGCTCGAGTGCTATCCACATCTATACCTGCTGACGTTTCAAACAACTCATTTCCATGTTATCAATACCTTCAATAGTTTCGCTTACACCTACATGACGACATACATACACCTACTACATCCTCCGTTGAGCTTCCTTCATCGGAATTAGCTAAACTTTCTCCAGTAAAAGTCAACTAAGAATGAATCTTATGCAACACAATAATTACTGCCTCATATTTTCTATTCTGCTTTCAGGTTAGAGGTATATCTTGAATAACATTTGTTTTTCTCTATCTAATACTTTGATAATCCTATATGAACTTTGTAACGTAGCAAGTCATTTTCTATTCTTCTTTCGTCTATTAGTTCGCTATTACTACCTACGAGTACCTATTACTCTTTCGATTCTAACTAAGTATCACCTTCCTGATATTTCGTAATAACCCTCCTATCATTGTCATATTTTTCCTTACCTACTTGGTCTTCAGTTATATTGACATCTTGTTCTTTTGTGAACACTCTGAATAGTTGACAACCAATCTTCAGTTTCTACTACTAAAACATCGAATACAGACTCCGGTTCATCTGATATAGGAACAGCATTTATGCTAAGTGCATCTGCATGGGTCATACGGTTTGCCTGAAATATACTCAATACTACAATCGTATTCTTGAAACTGTAGACACTACCTACTTATACGAATTATAATATTCCTATCAGTTATAGTTGTAAATAGACCCAAAACATAATCTTTAAACCGTTGCAGAGACGTTATTCACACCAATGTTTCCAATTCGAACGAATGACACTTCTGTTCTTCGAGCGTAGTTAGCCTACTTAAATACGCTATCGCTTGCCACCTACCTAATTCATCTTCGGGCAATAATATTATTCGTTATACCTGATTTGCACGTATCCCTTTGAATTTACAACTGACCGTCTGGCGTTACAAAAACAGTATTTAATATTTTAAAGTCACTTATCTAAATCAAAGTACTTTGGCTACCGAAATCCACATAACAGGACATTGTTTTGCCATTAACTTGAATTGGAATAACATACTTATCATGTATATCACCCGTTTACTTAATTTCAGATATTGCTTTACTGATTTCATTATTTTTACTGCCTTCATTACCGTTCGTGAGATGCCATCTACAATTTGCGCTCTGATGACCAAGTTTCTTACAAATGCTACAAGTCAATAAAGGTTTACTACACTTAAAAGAGGGGTGACCGACCTCATTACAATTAAAACATTTTATATTGCAACTCACTTTAGAATTATCATTAATGCCATCTAAGCGACTTTTTGTAAAAGGCTGACGTAATACTCTTACATCCTCTAACTTAATAGATTTAAAATAAGGTAGTAATTCTTCAGGTTGAGAATAGTTTGCGGCCTGAGCACCTAGTCGCATACCCTTGTCCTCTAACCCATATATAAGACAATCCACAGCCCGCTTACCAGTTATATCGCATCGGTTGAGTAAACTAATTTTATGATAAAAATAAGTTTCTAACGTTTCATTATGTGCAACCTTCCGATCCAACATTTCGTGCAAAAGTTGTGCATAATTTTGAATTGTGGGAAATGTTTTTCTCAATTTATCCTTCCACTCCAACCAACTATAATTTAAAGAAGTTAAGCCTTGGTACCACACCTTTGCTACTCCAGTTAATTTAGGCAACGCATAATGAAGTTGTTGGGTTTCAGACCATTTATACAAGATCGCACATTCTTCAACTTTCCTAATCCATAAATCGATAGTTTGCTCCTTATTAGCAGGATCAAATTCTGGTACTGCATTTGTTGACATATTAAAGTGATTTTGAGCTTGGGATGCTGAGGAGGGCAGTGATTTGATTAACTCCATGACATCATGAATACTAAAACTATGATCATTTACAGTTTCGGTTTTAGAAGTCTTATTCATATTAACTACATCTATGTTAACGTTCAAATTACTATCCACGCTGCTAGTACATGATGACTGACTTACTTCGCGACGTCTTCGACTCGCCCTGTGGTGACGGGATCTCCGTCTCACCTCGCCACTGCTGCGCTGCCGTCGCCGTCTCTCCCTCCGCGAGTATGCAGATCGGGAACGCGAGCGCGTTCCTTTTCTCGCACGCCGCGACTCAGCCCGACGCCGCGACTCAGCCCGACGCCGCTTACGATGTTCAAGGCTCGTAAAAGAACCCGCACATCTCCTTGGCGTGCGACCTCTGGAACCTGCGTGGCTCAAGGAGCTTGAGCTGGTCCGCACAGAGCGCGAGCACCGCGTACTGGAACAGCTCCTACCGCGCAAACGCCTCGCACGCCCGCGACTGCGGCTGTACGACGGCGTAGCTCCACTATGTCTCAGCATTTTATTAAAGTCTGCAATCATTTTTTTTTCTACCTTTAATCATTTTTATAAGAACATTCATAAAATCTCGACTTCTTTCATGTGGAGGTAAGATAGATTACTTATTATCATTAGAATCAAAGCCGAAAGATAGATTGTAATCTCCAAGTATACAAACATATCTTCTTAGTACTTCAGTAATTATCACTTAACAATGCCTTTTAGATCTTAAAACTAACTTAAAATTTTCATTATTTGAAAAAAAATAAAACATTGGTACATTAAATATTGAAATACAACTTACCAAGTTTAGGCTTCTTACTTTACCTGTTCGTATGGACTAATACAACCCAATCAATCTAAATCCGTATATACCTACGCTAGTGGACGTGATTAGAATATTAAGTAATATTCGTTCTTATCCCACTTCTGAACTATAAGAAAAATAGATCAGAAGGGTTCAAATCAAACAAATAATCCTTAATATCAATATAAAACTTATTTATTTTACTAAATTATTACGACTACAAAAAGGACGCTTTATTGTTCTCGACCGCAGAAATAAAAAGTAACAACTCACAAACAGTTGAATAAAATGATGACGTTTATGTCAAACAAACAAAGATCATATTCTTCTCAAAAGAGGTTTTATATTATTTTGATATAAAACCTCTTACAAAGTAAATTGTTCTAAATATCTTACGATGAAATAATTATCAAAAGCTAACACTAGTTTAAATGACATTATCCGTCGTGCTCTTGTCACCGCCGGGGTGCCAGCCGTTTTAGAACCCAGTGGCTTGGCACGCGACGATGGGAAGAGACCAGATGGGATGACTATAATGCCATGGAAGTTGGGTAGACCTTTGGTGTGGGATGCAACATGTGTCGACACCCTTGCGCCATCCCACCTTCCTGGTACTGCATGCTGTGCTGGTGCGGCTGCTGCAAGTGCCGAAAACCTCAAGCGGCGCAAATACAATGGCTTGACTATTACCTATGTATTTGAGCCTTTTGGGGTTGAAACACTAGGGCCGTGGGGTCCGAGTGCCCACAAAGTTTTTAAAGACATCGCCAAGCGTTTAGTCGACGCCTCGCGTGACCAGAGGGCTGGCCTATTTCTTGGTCAAAGGATCAGCATTGCCATCCAACGTGGCAATGCTGCCAGCGTTCTGGGCACTTTCCCCATTGACAGCGATGTGGACGAATTTTATGACGCTCTATAATTTTTTTTTTTTTTTTTTTTTATTATAGTTTTAATTTAGTCATTATTGTAAATATTTTACTTTTAATTTTAGTATTTAAATGTAGTATGTAAAGAAATGGTTATATGTATATATAGGTTATCTGGAAATTTGTTACTTACAGACGTTGTCATACCATCTCTTACAAAGATGAAATACCATTACAGATAAATAAAAAAAACAGTCTTCTTAAGTAAATATAGCGAGCAAAGTAATTAACAAATATTTTAAAACAAAATTCTGTGGATTATACTGATCATAAAAAAAATATCATGCTAAATTAATGTTAAAAAGGTAGCTAATTGCTACTACTTATTGTAACTAACCGTGACTGTACTGCTGAAGAAATCGTTAAAGCTGACTATATCTGCAAGCTAAGAGCAAGGGCCAAAGCCTGCTGGGGTTGCAGGACTGTCTTATCCGGAAATGACACTGGAACGTAAAGGGCTATTGAAGGATCACTGTGGATTGTAGTCAGTACAAGTCTGACAATCCCTCCCGTCGCGGCCTGGGTGAGAGGAGTCATTTGATGATTTTATCAAGATAAAAAAAAAAAAAACAAAAAGAACGATATCTATAAACAATGGGATAAATAACAGACAAAACATTCTAAACAGAGACAGATACGCAACAAAAGAGGACCTTTATAGTTTTTTAAATAGTTTAATAGCACGCGCCAACAAAAACTAATCCATTTTAAAAGTAGGAAGTACTTCCTATCTTACTTATAATAATAGATAACAAACGAACAAATTGTTGCGTTTTTTATAACAAAATTAACAATGACTTTAAAAGTTAATGCGGGAAATGTTACAGATCATTCTGGTTTACTTTTTTTAGGTTATTTTATAACAGTGAAGTTGGGCAAAAATGTTTTCAAAAAAGATTATAGAACGCCTCAACTTCACACGAAAAGGAAAGAAAGAGGATTACTCTTATGGGAATGCCACACGCACAAGCTTCACCACAGTTTTGCCTGCGCAAGCTTCTCGCGAGAAAAAACAATACACGATCGGCAACACTGAACGCCCAACCACACACATAGGCAAGTACGCGCAGGCCGGGCTTGTGCAGGCAAAACTGTGGTGAAAGCTTGTGCGTGTGGTAGGCCCTTTAAAGATACTATTAATTCGTCAGATATAGTCCTGCTCTTTTTTGGCACTCGAAAGACATTACCTAGACATGAACATACGGATTTATCCGACAGATTTGTTTGAAAGTCGTGGTTGGTGGGCAAAAATGATAAGAACTGGAACAAATATACCCATTTGTTATGCCTGTTCTTGCAATAGGTACTCGCATATTAGCAGTTTTGCCCACCAGACGCGGTTTGTCGGGTAAATCCCTACGTGTATGGCTACTTGTTCACAAAAAGTTATGGCAGTGAAAATAATTATAGACAAAAAAAATGGCGGTTATAGTTTCAAATAATAATTATGAGCACGAAACTCCATTCAAAGAATTATGCAGCATTTTTTCATGGGTGCGATTATCTTTACACTATGATTTAAATTCTATTACGGGGTAAGGATTAGGGTTAGTCGGGGAATGGTTTAAAGTGTTATCGGTACATTTTTAATCGGTTGAGTTTCGTAAATCGGTCACTTGGAGCCATAGGAAATGAGATCGGTGTTCCGTAGGTAGTTTGTAAAAGAAAGGAACCTTTAATGATAAATGATCGTTCCACGCTTACAGTTTCACAAATAAACATACATATTGTAGTGGTAATAATCACTATCACTACATAGTATGAAACAAAATCGCTTTCCGCTGTCTGTCTGTCCCTATGTATGCTTAGATCTTTAAAACTACGCAACGGATTTTGACGCGGTTTGTTTTAATAGATAGAGTGATTCAAGAGGAAGGTTTATAAGTATATAACATGAACAATATAGTGGACATTGCTCCCGTACGGAGCCGGGACAAGTCGCTAGTAAATACATATTGCAAAGTCTTTGTTGTTCAAAATTCTGACTGTTCTCACGAGTGCTGAAAAAAAAATCTGTAATAATTGAATTTCAGATTATTTGAAAATGATAACTAATTGACCTTCAAAATCATCAAGAAGGCTTACCAATATTTCTGTAAAGATAAATCAAACACCTTTTACATAAAATCAAGTCTACATAGTAAAACTCCCCGGAACTCTAAAGAGAAGCCAACAAAAACTATTTCTCTTTATAAGACGTAACTTTTTGCGTTAGGTTTCAGTTGCAAGCCAGCATCGGTAGGCTATGTTTGTTACAATGTTGGCCCAATATTTTGTGTTGGCCGTCTTGGTCTTTAATGTGGAAGGTGCTATAATGAATATGAGCTGTCCTGTGGTGACTCCTCGAGAATTGGACTGGAAAGCGGTAAGTACAGTGGGAATTTTAGCATTTTTTGGATTGTCAAATTTGGTAACCCATACAGACTTACAGGTGAGAGGTCAAGGCGAGATATCTCATCGAGACGTCTAGTAATGTAAAGGAGACATCGAGAAATCTTTCACATTCACACTTCTCGGGTGTTCTCGGGATTTCTCGTCGCGAGTTTGTTTTGGGCCTGATAGTCAAACTTAAAATTTAAATTCAAAGAATTTATTTCAATTGGACCTTTATGTATGAGCACTGGGCCCGAGTTCTGGATTACGTCTCCCTCCCTCTTACATATAGAGAAGTTCTGTGTTCCAGTTATGGGAATTATATGGGCTGATAATTATGCTTAGGCTTTTTTTTTACTTTGCCCTACACTATGAATTTCTCCTGTGTCGAGGGTGCGTTTACAAACAAATTAACTCACATACATAAACGCCTAGATCCGGAACAACTTTTTGTAGATCATACAAATATTTGCAATGTCTGTAAGTACATAGAATCTTGAAAAATGAAGCGTTAGTCCCAGTTATAAGGCATAATAATGTTGTAAAAGTAGTGAAGTTGCCCATATCAAAGTGTAAATTTATATGGAGAAGAATCTCTATTAAAAAATATTATTAATAAATAGTATGGTCACTTTCCTCTTGAAGTTTGTGTTGACATTTTATTTCCAGTATCGTTCAAATTACTGTTACATCGTCAGCTAAACAGTTACTTACAGTGCTAAATAAGGTCACTATTTTCTCAAGAGATTGTACAGTAAGCCCCAGTTTAGATTCTATATCTATTGAAACTGTATGAATATCGCTTACCTGAAAGACAAAGTTGAATATACCACTGAATTACAGTTGACTGTACTTAATTATGTTAGCTTGTGATGGATTCACAAAATAAATATATGTATATACATTTAACGGCACCCACAGTTTAGGAGAAATTGCTAGAAGTGTTTTTAAAACATTTGTAATGATATTTTTGACACTTACGAGTGCCACATTGTTCTCAGTCTGAGTGCAATATACATAATAATAATATACACTTGTAGGTCGTCTAAATCGGCACAATACAGCAGAGCGGGGCAGTAAAATACATAGGGGAACAGTGTATAAGACGGGGACGCGCGGTATAATGACATACACTCGCGCGTGCGCTACGTTAATATTGTGTTAAGTTTGCCTTAAGTGTGTGATTTCCCATCATGCCTCGCGTCCCCGTCTTATACACTGTTTCCCTACCGTCTTACCACAGAAAGATAAACAACTGCTAAACGCTTCTCTAAAAAAGTGTAACTGCAAAACGATCCCTACATCAACGTGATATGTCGTTTTGACGTTGACAGTTTTTTAGACAAGCGTTCAACAGATGTTTATCTTTTTGAAGGCGGATAATATTTTGCCTTTTAGCCTTTGTCAAACAGACAGGCGTGACGAATGCGAAGCGTGACGTTTTTACTTGTAATGTATGGAATTGTTTGAATCCAGTCACATAGAAAAGCGAAAGCGATCCGATAGCGTGACAGAACTATCGGACTGACATCTCGCTTCGGTTCAGTATCGCTTCGGAAACTCTTCGCTTTCACCTGTCTGTTTGACAAAGGCATTATGTTATACCGAATCAGGTCAGTCCGGCATAGCATAAACAGCCTGTAATATAACCGCTGCTGGGAGACAGGACAGGACTCTTCTCTGTGGGAGGTCACAATGCGGGTTTTTAGATGTCAGACGTCTTCGAATTTTTGGATTTAGGACGTGCCCGTCTCACGATACTTTCCTTCATTCGTTTTATTATAGGCCTTATAGCGAAGGGTGCAGGGGGCCAAAACTGCTAGCAACGGTTGCAAATAAATTAAGTCCTAACCTCATTTTCTTACTCCACAGCTGGATGGTGTCTGGTACTTAACGGCAGTTGCAACAGAAGACATGGCGGTCCAAGGCGACTGCGCGACCGTCAACTTCGACCATCAGAACACGACAGACGTGTCCATCAGCTGGATCACGAACAATACTGTGACGTTCTACAACGGATCAGTTGCCCTAATACCGGATCCGAATAGCAATAGTACGGGAGATCTGTTGCTGGTGACTTATGATGGTAAGGTATTGAATCATTTCTAAAACATTATACGCTTTTTGGAGCGGTAACTGCTATGCAGCTGCATCTGGTTAGACTGAAAGCCGATCCTAGTATAGTTGGGATAAGGCTAGGCAGATGACGATGGCCATACTTGAAGCAGTCAGTAATGACTGCTTCCAGCTGCAACTGCTTTGCAAAGTAAAATCTTCTCGAACCACTTGAGCAGTCAAGCTGCTTCAAAGGCAGTTGATACTGTTCTGCAAATAAATCTTTGTTTTTGTTTTCTAGTTGTAAAAAACAAGACAAGATATTAGCATAATTTATGTATATATGTATCACCTGTTATCGCCGTAGGTTTGACAGTCCAGGCAACGAAGGGGGTACTGTATGGGGGTACCAAGCATTAATTGTGTTATGAAAAAGCTCTTGCCTCGTGCCCGAAATATACTTTTTTAAACGTTGCCCCCTCTCTCTATGTTTTTTTCTCGTATCGTGGGTGCGTTTTGAAATATAGAACTCACCCCAGACCCGGAACAACTACTTGTAGGTCATAGAAATATTTAATCCGTCAGAAAATCGAACACGCGACACGCTGCACAGCTGTCACTGCGCTAACCGTGCAAAATATTGCTTGTATTTGTAAATAAGCTGTAAGAAAGATTTATTCTTACCAAAACTCTGTACCTACAGTCTTTACGATATTTACAACTTAACGCTAATTACCACAAGTTACTACTAAGTTAATTATCAGCGAAATACATTTAGCACTGTTCAATACAATAGTTATTCCACAGATCGCAGTTGTACATGATATAGTCCAACAATTTTTTTTTTGTCGTGGTTAAATCATCAAATGAGTCCTCCCACCCAGGGCAGGGCGGGAGGTACTGTCAGACTTGACTGACTTAAATCCACGGTGTCTTTCAATAGCCCTTTATGTACCGGGGTTACGGTAATTTCGGAGTCCCGCGACCCCGGAATATTATTGGCACTGGAAAAATGTAAACATGTTTCAGTTCACTATCCAGTATTGGATCGAAATAGAGTGTGTTCATATTTTTCAATCCAGCGGCATTGGATTCAGCTACTGGATCAATTAAAAATCAGCCTTACGTCTATTGGACTCTCACTACTCAATTTGTTTTACGTGGTAAAATTATCAAATCAGTCCTCCCACCCAGAGCAGGGCAAGAGGGATTTTCAGACTTGTACTGACTAAAATGCATGGTGATCCTTCAATAGCCCTTTAAGTTCCAGGGTCACGATTACCTAATGAGACAGTCTCGCGACCCCGGCAGGCTTTGGCTCTTTAAGATATATCCCCGTTATATTGCTGACAGCTCTTTGAGGCGTTCGTGAAACACGACGCTTCGTCGAACAGGGCATGGTCTATGATCGGACGGCGAGTCACCCATTTACTTACCGTCCGCATACCTGACCAACAGGGTTTAGCGCAAACTTTTGTTTTAGCAGATATTTTCCATGAAATGGGTACTTTCTAATTAAAGCTGTAACAGAAATCTGAAATACCGGTGAATGGCAAATTAATAAGACAATGTCCAACTAATTGGATCTATCAAATTGAATTAATCAGTACAACATGAGAAGCGACCTTGATTTTGGCAATGTTGACTAGCCCAGCTTTGGTTTAAATTCCTATCTATTAAACTATGGTCGCGGGACTGTACGAATTACCGTGACCCCGGAACGTAAAGGGCTATTGAAGGACTCCGTGGATTTTAGTCAGTACGAGTTTGACAGTCCCTCCCACTTTGCCCTGGGTGGGAGGACTCGTTTGATGATTTTACCACGTAAAAAAAAAACATGAAACTATAGTGAAGTGGTGAAAGAGGCTTTCATATTTTGTGATTCTTTATAAAAAAAAAAAACATTAATGGCTGGAAGTCTTGCGAAGAGATTGGATTTGTTGAGTGGCAGAAATTCGCTCCTTTTCCAAGAAACGTAATAGTACCAAACGAAATGTACCAAGAAATACAAAAAATAATTTAATTACAATTGAAACTCTCTTTGTTTATTATGTAGTAAAATCAGTGGGTATTCAAATATTTCGATTTTATTTTACAGATGAAAAGACTGAAACCTATTCATTCCTGGATGTGAACTATGAACACTACGCGGTCATCTTCGCTTGCTACAACAATGAAGATGGAAACAGCAGTACTTGTGAGTGTTCAACTTGTACCTCTATTAAGTAGGCGTTACGAAAGATAAAAACAAAGAAAAACAAAATCGGAGAGTTTATTTCAAACTACCTGCCGCCCGCGACTCCGTCCGCGCGGATGTCGGTCTTCGCGTGAATGGTTTATTTCTCCATTTTGAGTAACTCTGACAATCACATCTTATAAATATTACGGCGCTGAATCCACTGCGGGTAATGCAACGTGAACGGAAAAATAAGATTTTTTTCTACGTATTTTTCCAGGATAAAAAGTATCCCATGTTATGCCCAGGATAATAAGGAAAAATTATACCAAGTTTCATCGAAATCGAACCGTTAGTTTTCACGTGATGCCTGCACAAACAGACAGACAGACAGACAAAATTTTTTTTAATCACATATTTGGGTTTGGTATCGATCCAGCAACACCCCCCGCTATTTATTTTTTCAATATTTTCAATGTACAGAATTGACCCTTTTACAGATTTATTATAGTATAGATAGATAGCTGCCGCCCGCGACTCCGTCCGCGCGGATGTCGGATAGGATAGTTATATGCACTTTTGAACTGACAGTTCTGAGACAACGCCTCATCACTCAGCACAGACCCTTTTTCTTTCTTTTTTTTAACGTGGTAAAATCATCAAATGAGTGGGAGGGACTGTCAGACTCGTACTGAATAAAATCCACGGTGTCCTTCAATAGCCCTTTACGTTCCGGGGTCACGTTAATTCGTGAGTCCCGCGACCCCAGCAGGCTTTGGCTCTATAGGGGGCTCCGTCATTTTGCTGTGCGCGTGAAACACAACGCGCCGTCGACCCGGGCATGGTCCATGGTCGGACAGCGAGTTGCCCATTACTCGCTGCCCTAACATGAATTTTACGTATTTGACTGTACAGCGTACTTACGTGACGTACGTAGTAAGTAGTAACGACGTAAATTATATGGAAAATGAAAAAGCGCCTTTAGTGTACTAACGAGGAGCTAGTTTATCCATCAAAATTACTTCAGTCTCCGTTTACTCTACGTCACAAAAAAGTGAGAACTCGTGATACTTCTGTTATTAACCTGAAACTTTTCTGACTGCGTCACAAATCCTAAATCAACAAAAAACTTTAACCGTTAGGTACATAAAGTAAACATGCCACAGGTTATGCAAAGGATGCCCTTGACCGACGGTCTACAGAGTAAAATCAAGAGCTTATACGGATTCCTGTGTTTATTACTAAGGGTAGCCTAACACCGTAGCGATATACTTGCGCAAGTATACTGTAACCCCCATTTTTTTTAGTGTGGTTCTCGTAATATCATCAAATGAGTCCTCCTACCAAGGGCAGGGCAGGAGAGACTGTCAGACTTGTACTGACTAAAAAACGTTAAATCGTTTTTCAACGTAGGTATACAGGTAGCCGTCGCGAGACCGTCTGGAAAGGTAATCGTCATCCTTGAACGCAAAGGGCTATTGAATGAACAGGGTGTATTTTTAGTCAGTAAGAGTCTGACAGTCCCTTCAGCTCTATCTTCGGTAGGAGGACATATTTGATAATTTTACTACGCTTAAAAAAAGGTAGTATAGCTACAATAACAGACACCGCTGTCTGTTCCTTTGACCGCAACGTGGTTCAAGAGCGCCTTACAAAAAATCTGCCGTTTAAACACGAGAGACAATGGACATGACTGTTTCCATACATTCTACTACGATTTCAGACGCGTGATAAAATTGGATTACACGCGTGGATTACACACTGTTTGCTAGAGCGCATAAATTACACGTGATTCTACTTAACACTGTTCCAAGGTGTAAATTACTGTAATATCATTGACGTACCTATGTCTGCATTACCTGTCAAAGCCTTGTCTTATTTAAATCATTGCCTGCCTGTTCAGCAAGGACTTCTGTGTGCTGATTTGCCTCTTAATCAGCAATTTTTTTGACAGCTTATTTTGTGTCCCATTGCTGGGGAAATCCCTCCCTTTTTCGTTTCCAAACTTTCTATTTTGGACAATTTGTAAATAATCCGTTATCGTAACTATTCGTTCTTAGCTCGTCTCTTCCATATTTAATAAAGCGTTCAAATATGCGCCATACGGCGTTGGTTTGTGGATTGGTGACCATTTATCATAGCCAGCTTCTTCCCTGTCTCGAAAAGCACGAAAAGCCTTTGGTGACGGCTGCTGTTTGTGGATCTTCGACAAATACCTCCCCCTTAGGCCACCACGCCGAACCACAATCTAGCACTTGCATCCGACGATTTCCCGCAACTCTTACGATGTTTTATTTATTTTAGTGGACGACTTACAGCTAACAAAATTATAACAAAAAAAGGGGTGATAGTCACCAGACAGCCAATTACCAGTCCTCGCGTTAAGAATTACAATAAAATATGTAAGTGTGATGCGAGCACAGACAGCAGCATACGACGTAAAGTTTAAACAGAAAAATGCAGAAATCTGCTTGCCAGCAAAAACTTAAAAAACAGACAAAAGTAAAAAGAAAACTGCTTAAGATAACTACTGTCACTTAAAAAATTGCAGGCTCAAGCACCTTCTGGCTGAGTTCACACTAGTTTCAAAAGGATCAACTTAGTAGGCCTGTCTACGCTGCGTCTTTCGGTTTGTTGTCATTAGTCGTGTTCTGCCGTCCTCTAACTAAAAGGCCGTTAAGCCACAGTTGCTCGTTTTTCACTTTTTAATGTAGTCTTATACAACTTTCGATGCTCTATCTTTTGGTCCAAGAGTCATTTTTCTATGATTAATAGTTTAGGAGATACAGGAAGATTGCTGTGCAGTTAAACCACATAAAATGCATAATTAAAAATTAGAAAATGAATTTAATAAATTTATAAATATATAATAAATAAATATAAATGAATTAAACATATAACATATTGCGCAATAACACTATGCCTACATATATAATTTGCAGCCTTGTTCCTAGATAGCATATTTTTTAAGAGACATCAATTCACAATTTTAGCGTTTTCTCGAAAACTACTTTTTGCACTTAACGGCCTTTTAGTTAGTGGACGGCAGTGTTCTTTGCTCCTCATCGTTTATCAATTCTACGAGCGATGTGGTCTACCTATTGCAACTTCAACGTGCCTAAGAACTATGTCGGTGACTCCAGTTCTGCGGCAAATATCCTTGTTTCGAATTTTATCTCTTTCTATTGCTCCCAGAATGCGAATAAATATATTATGTAATCCAGTTGTTCGGTTTGGGCAAAATAACCATGAAAATTGGGAAAAACCGCAGGTAATTCAGTCGCACAGTCAAAAGTGAGAAATGTCAATTACATTAAGTTTTTGCGGCGAGCGGTAGTGATGGTAATTTGCCGGTTAAATGGAGGCCGCGTGCGGTCACATGGAAACTTGACCGATTGGAATACGCCTTTCAATTACTTGTTCATTTAATTGTATACCGTCTTATTACAAAAAGGGGTTTAACTAAAAACCCAGGTTTAATCTTGTAAAACTACGGTTTACACAGACATTATTACAAATCGTGGTTTTGCGATAAACCATGGTCTAACAGTAGTAGCTGTCAAAGGTATGTCAAAGTTTCTCATAGCAAATTTTTCATTCTGTTGTGGTTTTTGTGTTATTTTCACCCAAAATGGATTGAAACAAGGTAGATTTAATTGTTATTATTCATTGTGGATTTAATTGTTTAGACAATCGTTCAAATGGCGGTACTAAAGTCGACGTTTTATCTTAGTTTTGTAATACGGACAAATTTAAACCATGGCTCTGCAGATAAGCCTGGACTTGATAGACCAGGTTTAAACCAAGGTTTATTTAGTTTTTGTAATAAGGCCGATAGTGTTTAAAGGTTCTGTATAAACTAGACTTATTTTTTTCAAGTTTTCTTTGGACTAGCGGCACACCGCTGTTTCACATTGTACCTTGTTACTTGAGTGTTTAAGTGTTTTTTTCCAAAAGTATAATTTTGGGGTCGGGTTCTTTTTTGAAGTTTTTTTTTCATTTCGCTTCTTTGGCAGTGATTTCGTAAAATTTAGCAGAAATGTGAAAACGGTAGTGGATTATCAAAACAATCTAGCTTCGGGGGCCTAAGCGAGAGTAGTTCCGCTGAAAGAACGAGATGGTGCTAGACGATTTGTATAGCTCTGTCCCTTTCCCTTAGCGGAACTACTCACTCTTTAAGACGTCACGGTTGGCCACCTGATAAACAGTTAGTGCGCGCGGTGGTAGAGTGAACCGCCTTAAAAAAACTGAATGTCATCATCTGCCTGCCTTTTCCCAACTATATTGGGGTCGGCTTCCAGTCAAACCAGATTCAGCTGGATATCAGTATTTAACATGGAGCGACTGCCTGTCGGACTTCCACAATCCAGTAACTGGGTAATACCATACCCCATGGTAAGGCTGGTTGTCAGACTTTAGAGCTTCTGACAGTAACAACTGTCAAAGATCTACAAATGACAACCGGGACCAACGGCTTTACGTGCTTTCCGAGGCACAGAGAAAACTAGCTATGACAGATGGTGACGCATCCACAGACCAACTTCGGCAAGCGTGGCTTAACCCGGAAGATCGGCCTGTGCGGCTGTATTTATTTAGCCACGAGCTCCTCTAAAAAAACTGAATGTAGGTGTTATAGTTAATTGAATAAGCGTGCTTAGATAAGGTAAGGCGTCTACTTATCACGTTCACTTGATAGAAATCGCGATCGATATGCGAAAAGGAAGTGCAGCAATCACTTTGATTAATAGCGATTCAGATCAGATCAAGATAATATTATGGATTAAGTGCACCTAGATTTTGGTGCATTTTATTTTATCCGCTTTACAATTTTTAAGTTGCATCATCTCCATGTTATTTTCAATTGTGTGGCCGTGAAGAGTCTTAATATATTTTTATTAAGTAGATTTCACGTTTTTGAGTTCATATCAGTAAATTGATTATACAGTTTTAGGTAGCCCAAGAGTATTTAGCACATTCTAGATGGTTGTAATCCAGCTTTTCATTTAAGATGATCTTGCTTGATGCCATCCATATCTATATGTATAGTAATTTCTATCCATAGCCATATCTATATGTATGGTATTTATATGGATGGATGATTGAATATGGATGCTTCAAAAACTAGTTTAGCTGTACAAAAAGGGTATGCAACTTTTAGTATGGACCTTGGCATCAATTTCTTTTTTCTTTCCCCAGTGATTAAATTTTGGGCACAATTAGACTACCACCTAAGAAGTCCATAGAAAAAAAATAAGTTTCTAAACCGTAACCAACCAGAGATATGACGGTTTTTATTTGTTCTAATCAGGAGTTATTTTTTGTAGGCATCCATAGAACTATTGATTTACTCCTGATTAGAACAAAATAATATCTGTTATATCTCTGGTTGGTTACGGTTTATAATTTTTTACGAAATTCTTAGGTTGCGGTCTACTAATGACCAACATTTCATTACTGGCGAAAGAAAAAAAGAATTGATGCCAAAAAGTTGCATACCCTTTTGTAAAACCAAATAAAGAATTTTGGATTTGAATTCAAATTGAAATTGAAAGTAAGTTCCCCACAATGTCATTTTGGATGGGACGCTGGATTATGTGCATCTAGGTCCTGCTTTATAGTTATAAAATACTCTTAATTTAGCATTGATATTTAAAAACGCAACAGTTTTTGATTAGAAACTTTATTAAATTTAAGGTTCTCACGGAACCCTTCTTCAACACGTGGCTGACATCTAATCTAAACTCTTTTTTGCGCATCCCATTACCAATAGAGTTTAAAACTCTTTATCTAAATAATGACTTTTCTTTGGACGACTGATTATTTTAATTAAAATATGTCATGACGTTACTTTCTACTTGCTTTGATTAACTTCCATTTTTTTTTGTTATTTCCATTGAAATCAGATGGTATTAGATGTATTTGATACGAGTATTAGTCAGTGATTACCTTTGTTGATTAAATCTAGTCATTGACGAAGTAAGTAGTTTTGCCGCTGAGCGTTTTTAATTTGGTAGATTACAACGTGATAGCAATCAAAAAGATTTGTAAGATAACTGTCTCTAGCTAACTGAACTGCATAAGTGTTATTGAAAGATAAGATTATTTATTTATTTTGATTTATATTGGGTACATTGCTTTCATATTATTTATTTCAATGTGTTATTTCAATATTGTAAAACATTTTTAAAAGCGTAAGTATGGAGTTTCTTGTCTATTCTTTTCCATACAAACCTACCCTTGCGAATTTAGAATCAATCCCATCCCATCCCATTTTCTTTAATTTGAATTCAACGTTAAAATAATGGCGTCTTCGATGACCTAGTGTTTCAAGAAGTCGAGTGCATAGTACTCGCAATCGTGATTCTTGACAAATAATTAAAAAAAAATGACTTTAAACTGTTGATGAGGCGAAAGGACTTTGTAAGCCGTCCGATACGAACCACCGCGGATTAGCATGATTCGCCGCCCAAGGCATACTCTCACCACAACGACCCCATCACCCTCCTCCAGGAGAGCGGTAGGGAAAGCAGTACAGTTTATAAACACAGACACAAACTTCTGACGCGACACCTAAGTCAATGCCCTCCCCGACCCTTACAAGAGCCAGCCCGCGATACTGAGCCTGTAGTTTTAAATTAGCCACTAAATAATGATATCATTCAGATCCAGCCTGTCTCTTGCTGTACTCCTCCAGTGACGCCCTAAGTCGAGGTTCGTACCCCACAGGAGGTGCCCTTAGCGTGTGGTAACTTAGTTTGTAGTTTTTTTGTTGTAAGCTCCTGGCTGGAAGCTTTATTTAAGGCATCCACAGAAAAGTCCAGTTAAGCAGCTCACAACCTCTACGGTGACCTGCGAGATGCCACTCAAAAAAAAAAAAGGAATTTTTAAGGATCGTAGCAGATGGTGCTCTGTAGTTTCTGCGTACCTTCGTAGAAAAAGGGCGTTAGTTTATTATGTATGTATGTTATTGTTTCAAAATATACAACTTTGTTTAAAAAAGAACGTTGCTCTCTCTAGAATCGAGGCCGTGTTGAAAAAAAATTAAACTCACACACATAATCAGCTATGCACCTGATTTTCAGGTGCAGCCCACATAAAAAAATGTAGGCATCTACAAAGCTCCTGCCGGGGTCGCGGGATTGTCTCATCAACAATGGCCCTGGAACGTAAAGGGCTGTTGAAGGATCACCGTGGATTTTAGTTAGTTCGAGTCTGACAGTCCCTTGTGTCCTACCCTGGGAGGGTGGGAGGACTCATTTGATGACTTAACCACAATAAAAAAAGGCAGCTACAAAGCTGGTTACAAATACGGGACGTGCAAAAAATCATTCATACACCTTAAAATATCTATTTCCCTATTTTCAGATGAAATATGGAAGCTAACCCGTACACCACATCTAAAAGACACAGACGCTGTGAAACTGGACCAGGCCATCGCCAACTATAGCCTGCAAGACACGCAGTTCTTCACGTTCAACAATACTGAGGACACTTGCAGAGTAAACAGCGGTCATCAGCTGGATACCTCGACTTTAGTTATGACTTCGGCGGCTGCGCTTGCGTTGTTTAGGCGATTTTATTGATTTATCAATTTACAGTCAATTTCTTCATAAAAAGACATAGTTTTCAGTGAAAGTTTTTTTTGAATATTAGTGACGTAGTCCAGTCAACGCGGAGTTTTGCCCTGCAAAATGTGGTGTAGTATTTTTGTTTTTGATTTCTATTTCAATTACAAACAAAAACCATAACAAACATAAACAAATACCGTTTGTTGTGGAATTTCATTGTTTTTAAACCTCTCATTTTTCTCATACCGTCAACGAATGAAGCATTATATGAAAAAGAACACATTTGGGCCTCTTCAATCCAAGATGGCGGCTAACGCAGACACTCCTCGAGGTCGAAAACTCACATTTTTCATGAGGAGCATGCACTTCAGCAGTGCAAATTAAAAAAAAAAAACTACACCACCTAATGGAAAGCAAAGCATCTTTTTTGTCCCTGTTGACTGAACTCATGTTTCAGCAGCTGTGTTTCTTTATGTACACTTATCAAAAAAAGTTTGTAATCACTTTGATCATAGCAATATTTTTAGGGCTCCGTACCCGTACGGCAAAATGGTACCGTATTATTAAGACTCCGCTGTCCATATGTCTGTATGTCTGTACGTCTGTCTGATACGTATCTCATGAACGAGATGTTCACATTATTTTTTCTTGATTAGGTATTTTTTATTGTTTCCTGGTTTGGGAATTTATGCTTGAAGGTCTTAGTACCTGCCTGAAAAACATTGATCTGAAAACCTGAAAAAGGGTTGAATCTCATTTTATAATAGGGAAGCGTTTTAAAATAATTAAATTTATATGACTTAATACTTGACAGTTTCGAAGTCAATTTGATAATATTTATAATACCTAACTTTGAAAGAAGATAATCCGGTCAAATTAGTCATGAAAATAGTGATCAAATATCTAACAAAAGTTCGACACAGCTGAGTTTTGGTACAGAGTTTGGGTGCACCAGTAGAAAAGTCTCCGTCAATTGTATGTGAAAAGTGTAAAATATATGAAATAAATATCTATTTTGACCGGATTAAAAAATTCTCCATACAATTTTTTCCATCCAATTTCTATAAAAGTTTATATTTATTTCTTAGGTTAAGTACTAATAAAATGTTGAGGTATTAATTTATTTTATATGTAAGTAAATTAAAATATTATGTTGGAAATAGTCTTTTATTACCTTTCATTAATTGTGACTTTGAAATTCTCTCTTTTAACCACTGTTTAAACACTCTTTTAAAAGATATGAATGAAAATAATGTGAAGTAGAAAGTTTGTAATCAAGTATTTTAGTGAAATAAATACAGTTTGTGGCATACAGGTTGTAGAACGAGATTAAAATCATCCAGAAAAATGTATTAAGAGGTTTTCTGTACCAGCCAATCAAACTATTCATTTTACTTTAGAGCTATATTATAAATGTTTGAGTATTTAGGAACTTTCTTCTGAAATTAATAGCTGAATGTATCTGGACAGCCATCTATCGGCAATTTGAAACACTAAAACAATGACGTATTCATTATTTTATCTTTCTGATACGAGAACATAGCGCACAAGGTCAGCTTATTCGTTCTTGTATGATTTTATAGATGGCGCTGTAATCAAAAGAAAATTAGGTCAACCCCTAACCGTGCCCTTATTCAGGGTAGGGTAGGTAGAAGTGTGTCTACAGACAGCACGCCTAAATTACCAGCTCTAATAAAGCGCGCCTATAGCCATTCAATTACAGGAAAATACACTTTAGTTTTTAAATGTATTTTTTTTCCGAATAACGAAAAAAAATACAATATAACCTATTTATTATATATTTTACTTATACCATTATTGTACTTGTACCCCCAGCGTATACTTATTATTACAATGTAAATAACAAGCATTTTAATTTTTTTATTCAGTGAATAATTTTATTTTAATTGGACGTCATTCTATTGACAACAAAAAGACGACTAGCGACATCTATTGAGCGATGGGAGAACTAAACATCAATTCGTTCAAAATTATTCAGGAGGAGAGAGAGATATTAACACCTAGTCTTTCATGCACGTGCGAGTTCAAATCCAGGCAAACACGTACGTACTTTTAAGTTTATCTTGGACATCATTGATATCGATGAAGGAAAACATCGTTAGGAAACCAATATATAAGTCTTAAATCTTGACAGAGGCCTGTAATATTCCCAGAAGCAGCTTAATTAACTCTGCCATCGGTATCCTCCGGTAGTAGATCCTCACACGAAAATGATAGAATCTCAGATTAAACAAATCAGTTTTTATTATTAGAGCATAGATACTTCCAGAAATTGCATAAGCAAAAAATATAATCATGTCTACATAATAAACCTACAAACAAAACTTGGATTCACCCCAAAATCCAAAACTCATTTTTCTCAAACACAATCTTTCGATTAAAACCTCCATACGAACATAATCTAAGTAAATTCTTGGCTTCAAACGGTTTGAACTTTATTACCCTCAAAGTTTAGGAGTTAGAGTCTCGTTGACTTTTATTGCCGTTTTTACACAACCACAGAACCGATTGGTTAAGGAGTGTGCAGATACGATTCCGTTTTGTCGATATATGTAAATTTTCTTATCTTTAAAAGTCTTTGGGGTGGATTTTGAGGGCATTACCGCGAAGCCAGAGGGTAAAATAGGGAATAGTAAAAGTGGATGAGGTTCGTAAAAAGTTTTAGTTGAGTTTTTCATTTACTATAAAAAACTGTTTGGTAGCGGACTCCAACGTGTTGATGTTCGGGCCTTGGTGAGGCGCAAGTTGGGTCGCTCAGCCATCAACACAGATTACAGGTAGGAGGTGGATCCCACCCAATTATGTTGCGGATTAATATTAAATCTTTATAATATGTTTTATTTTAATTTGAAGAGGTTGTGTCCAGTGGTATCGGTCCCCACTTACGAGAAGTAGGTCGTGGTTTCAAACCGTGGGTTCAAAAGGTGTAGATAATTTATTAGAACACCACTGCTCTCGAAACGGTGAAGTCTAATTACTAAAGTCTGACAACCAGTCTTACCATGGGGTATCGTATTACCCAGTTACTAGGTAATATACTTAGTTGGGAAAACGGTAGGCAGATGATGATGCTCTCAAAACGGTGAAGGTGATGAGGCCTGTGTCTCAACAGAGGGAACATTTTAGGCTGATGATGATGTCTGTTTGCCTATCAATTCTGTAGTTCCGATAAACTTACTGATTTTTAATGTGTTTTCTGATTAAAACGTTTTTTTTTCTGACTTTTCAGAACTGTGATATTAGATGGAAGTAAAAGGACACTTGAGACCAAATAAGGACTACAATACTTTCGTGATGGACGCATAAAGAGGCATTGCTTATTTATTTTAATCAAAAGGATCTTTAAGGAATTCTTCAAAGTGAAGTTTATATCTTTAACTGAACCTAATCTTGTTAACAATCAGTGAAAATGGCATGTGAGAATGTTTCACGTAAAAATAACAAACTCTTACAAATCGAACATCTAGTTACCTAAGTATGTACACACCTTTACAAATTGGCAACAAACTTACAGTTGTAGCTCTCAAATCCAGATTTATTTATTCACATCTTTATTCCACCGCTCTAAAGTTCATTTCAGGAAGGTAACAGTTTTCCAGCAGTATTGTATCTTGTTTAGAGGTTGATTACCGTAATGCCTGAAGGTAGGTTGGTGAAACGTTAAGGATCGGTATTCTTTCTGCCTTCAGTGAACTGGTACTTTTAGTGGCGGTGAACTTAAGTAAGTGTCAGTTTTTTGTGATTATACGCGCGCGCTTATCCTTTATGCCTTTGTCAAACAGACAGGCGAAAGCGAAGCGTTTCTGAAGCGATACCAAACCGAAGCGAGACGTCAGTCCGATAGTTCTGTCACGCTATCGGATCACTTTGGGTTTTCTATGTGACTGGATTCAAACAATTCCATACATTACAATTAAAAACGTCACGCTTCGCATTCGTCACGCCTGTCTGTTTGACAAAGGCTTTAAGGTATTATAGATTGAAATGATTCTTGTGTTGACAGGCTAATGATTTATTAAATTCTAGCTGTGGGTAGAATGTAACTAGACAATGATTATCAATTATTCACATATTTCTGAACCATTCATAAAAATCCATACTGACGAGTTTTTTTTTTATCGTGGTAAAATCATCAAATGAGTCCTCCCACCCAGGGCAGAGCGGGAGGGACTGTCAGACTCGTACTGAATAAAATTCACGGTGTGCTTCAATAGCCCTTTACGTTCCGGGGTCACGGTAATTCGTACAGTCCTGTGACAACCGTTCTGACGAGTAGCGTCTATTTTCAGCGTGGGTCAAGTTGCCATCGGGTACGACTGCGTGTAACCCGAAAATTTTCCCACGGGAAGATAATACCAAGAATAATTGTGATTGATTCACTATCGATTAATCCTTTCGAAACATCATAACTTTCGCATTTTTAATGTTTTAGTTAGCTCACTATCTCCTCGCGGGCATGCGGGCAGCGAGTAATGGGCAACTCGCTGTCCGACCATGGACCATGCCCGGGTCGAAGGCGTGTTGTGTTCCACGCGCGCCTCAGATTGTCAGCAAAATGAAGGGGGCTTCTAGAGGGCCAAAGCCTGCCGGGGTCACGGGACCCACGAATTACCATGACCCCGGAACGTAAAGGGCTATTGAAGGACACCGTGGATTATTTTATTTAGACCAAAACCTAATAAAATTGTTAAAAAAACCGTATGCCAAACAAGTTCCAACAAAAATTCAGACATGGCGTGCGTACTGCGTACTTCGTTGTTTTGTTGTTTTTTTTTAATTTTCGTGGTATTTCACCTATGGTGCGATACCGAGTGACATGGCTGACGGAAATGACCGGAATACGGTATAGTCGACCAAATAGGTATGATCGTATGTTTATATATTTTTTATTTATATATTTTACGTACTTCAGTTAGCAAAATAATAAGTATCTTTCGTCTCGGGGGTCGTGGGAATGTCTTATGAGGTTACCCTGGAACGCAAAGAGAAACAGAAGCAACAGGGTTTTTTTTAACTAGTCAATTCTGATACTCTCTTCCACTCTATCCAGAAAATAATTAAATTGATGATTTTCCTAAAACAGGTAAATTTTTTCTACTTGAGCTTGTGGCTAAATTGTAATAGCCACATAGGTCAGGTAGGTAAAATTTACATGTACGTAAATCCTTTGGTCAGAAGCTCAAAACTTTGACAACTGTTCTCTCATGGTTATCGTATTTTTCCAGTTCCTGTATTTTATTTTCTTTGTCTTTCATCTTTTCTTTTATAATCGAAGATATGCTCAAACAAACACCATCAAAGCCTAGAGTTACCTATCTATTTCGTTGACTGTACTGAAAATACGGTTTTCCCTTGTCTAGTAGATATAGCGGATTCACGAACGCTATGCCTTTAAATCGGAAACTAGTGTATGTTAGTTTTTTGGACAGTGATGTGTGATTCATATTTTTCATCAAATAAAGTGTAAAAAACCGAGGCCGTATTCTGAATAACATTTTAGAGCCATATCTACTGCTCTGGTCGTATCTATTCCTACCTAATGCCTCATGACGGGGTCGCGGGACTTACGAATTACCGCGACCCCGGGACGTAAAGCGCTATTGAAGGACACCGTGGATTTAAGTCAGTACTAGTCTGATAGTCCCTCCCGCCCTGCCCTGGGTGGGAGGACTCATTTGATGATTATACCACGTAAAAATATATATATATATATACTACTGTTCTGATTGTCACTTGTTTTGGCCACAAAATTGACCCTATTGGCCCTGGTTTAGGCTCATTACTTTAAGCCGCTTATTTTATCACCATTTCTCACAAAACGATGATGGAAAATATCGTGAGGAAACTGCAGTGTCCTAGAACTAATAAAATTGAAGATATTATTATGTGACTTCTACCAATTCTTTCAGGGACAGGTTTCCTGCCTGACTGATTATAGGCTGATTATGCGTATGCAGTACAGTTCCGTACCCAAGGGGTAAGACGGGAGCCTATTTACTGAGACTTCGCTTTCCGTTTGTCTGTCTGTCAGTCTGTAACCAGGCTGTATCTCAAGAACCGTTATAGTTAGTCAGTAAAAGTTTTTTAACAGTCAGGAATCCATCAGTTATTAATTATTGTCTAATTTATCGGCTAAAAATTCAGTAACAGAATAATAACATTTATCATTAAGGAATCTTATAAGATTATTTTTATCCAAACTTAATATTCAGTACTCTACACCAAAAAACTCCATATAATAAAATTAAAACTTGTAGAACAGTGTTCGAATAATGAACATTGTCAAAGTGCGGGACGCGAACCGATAAATATTCAATGTTAGTGCCAGACGAACTGGCAAACTCTCATGTTAAATAAGCACAGTGGCATATCATATAATACTGGTGGGATGCCATGCTACAATTAATAGTGTTGCCATAATGACATGATACTGCTTGAGTTGGTTATATTTCAGTGTGACTGTCTGTGGTTTTTTTTACGTGGTGAAATCATCAAATGAGTCCTCCCACTCAGGGCAGAGCGGGAGGGACTGTCAGACTCGTACTGACTAAAATCCACGGTGTTCCTTCAATAGCCCTTTACGTCCCGGGGTCACGGTAATTTGTACAGTCCCGCGACCGACTGTTTATGTGGTAGCTGGGTTCTGATAGACTTGTAGACACCAGCGGGTTTAACTCACCTCACCACCATAATAATATATGCATTGCGATAAAAATCGTATAATGAAATGTTCTACTCTATTACTCGAGTATGTTTTTTTTACTGTGGTCTTCTTCTTCTTCTTATCGTATGGTTGATGAACAACCTGGTGTCAGAGTTTAAACCGCCCGTAGGCCTCTGACATGGCTTCACACACCGTTGAAAAATCTCTCAGGTGTGCTGGTTTCCTCACGATGTTTTCCTTCACCGTTTTTAGCAAGTGATAATTAATTTATAATACGCACATGAATTCTAAAAGACATTGGTGCGTGCCGGGGTTCGAACCTGCAACCTTTGACTTGGCAGTCCAACGGTCGTACCACTCGGCTATCACTGCTGTTATAAATGTTACTGTGGTAAAATCATCAAATGAGTCCTTCCACCCAGGGCGGGAGTGAAGTGACTGTCAGACTTGTACTGACTAAAATCCACGATGTTCCTTCAATAGCCCTTTTCGCTCCAGGGTCACGGTTACCAGATGGGACAATTCCGCGACCCCAGCAGACTTTGGCCATCTAAGGCCCCGTCAACAGCCACTGCCGTATCGTCAAAATTTTAATTAAATAATTCATACAGATCGTCGTGTTATGGACGAGGCTTTAGTATGAAAGTGTGTTAGATATGAATCTTAATCTTCTTCAAGAATGTTTGTATCGGATCGCGTAATTCGCCTATCAAGATGTGATGTTATAAAAGTAACCGATAGCACATATATATTAAACATGACCGATTGTAAAATTAATCGGTCATTGTCTAAGATGATCCAAAAAATTGCAGTGATGACCGAATTCTTATTGTTTTTTGATTGTAAGTCAATGAACCTATAATTCGCCTGACCTATAATTGACAACAATCAAATCTTAATTGCGAATACGCGCCGATAACTTATCGAGCATAATCGTAGTGACGTAACCCAATAAGAAAGCATGCATCTTATCGTTTACTGCACTCCAATTCATTGATTTGTGCATGTTACATTACTACTTCATTATCGGCCTGATTGTACGCAGTGACTGAATGAGTGATTGCTGCGTACGCTGCGACGTTTCGATGGTTTGACCCCACAAGAACAAATATTTGTATAGAAGATAAATATTTTTTTTCATTCTTTTCTTTTTACAACTTTACCCCACACTAGGTTTTTCTCCTGTGTCGTGGGTGCTTTTACAAACATATAAACTCACATACACAAACGCCCAGACCCGGAACAACTACTTGTAGATCATTCAAATATTTGCTCCGTGGTGCGGGACACATACACATGGGTACGCATGTTCGAGTCCCACTCGAAGACAAATTCTTATTTCCAAAAAAAACTTTGAAATTGATTTGTATGGCTCAAAGATGAGTTGGCCGGGTTTAGCTGTTAGACTATGTGAGTTTCAATCTTTTTAAAAACACCCACAACACAGAAGAAATTCATTGTGTTCATAATTCAAGTTTTAAAGTTTTAAAGCCTTTGTCAAACTGACAGGCGTGGCGAATACGAAGCGAGGCGTTTTATTTGTAATGGAATTGTTTGAATCCAGTCACATAGAAAAGCGAAAGCGATCCGGTAGCGTAACCGAACCAATGCGAAGACGTGGCGAAGGCGTATTTGCTCTGTTTGACGTCGTTCATAAAAAGTCAGCCAATACAACTGTCACGCCTCGGTTCGCTGCACCCAGTTTGGCCAGCCTGTCGGGACTTATGATTTACCGTGACCCCGGTATGTAAAGGGCTATTGAAGGACACCGTTGATTTTAGTCAGTACGAGTCTCACAGTCCCTCCCGCTCTGCCCCGGGTGGGAGAACTCATTTGATGATTGTACCACGTTAAAAAAAAAGCACATCACTCATTCATACTAAAGTCTCCTAACAAAACTTACAAACATCTTACATTGTATAAAAATCCTATTTTACACCGTCAGCAAGTAGAAACGAGTACGTTACCTACAAATCATAATAAAATAACCCCATAACTCGGGCATCGATTGCGATGAGCATGTTCCGGGGTCCAAATCGCCCCCAAGGGACCCTCTATCGGCTGAACGTGCTGCTGTTGCTGAAATTAAATTCGCCAATCGATAAACCTTGTATATAGGAAGGTGTGCTTGTACTCATAATTTTCGGTACTGGAATATCTGAAATTTTGTTCGAGGAAAAGGTATGGAATTTTCTAGAAATAACTTTACTTTAAGCTGCTTATTTCGCTAATATTCTTAGCCTTTGTCAAACAGGCAAGCGTGGCGGATGCGAAGCGTGACGTTTTTATTGGTAATGTATGGAATTGTTTGAATTCAGTCACATAGAAAAGCGAAAGCGATCCGATAGCGTGACCGAACTATCGGACTGACGTCTCGTATCGGTTCGTTATCGCTTCGGACTCGCCTGTCTGTTTGACAAAGGCATTAGAACGCCCAAAATTAAATGTCAGTTTTTACTAAGCGAATACACTTCGATCATTGTATTGTGACGATGTATGGACAGATGTTTGTGACTCTTTCACGCGGAAATTACTGAACGGATTTAAAGGCAATTTCACACAGGATACTTTTATCGCGAAAAATAAATCCACACACAAGTAAACATGCTTACAATAATCTTGTCACCAAATTATAATCAAATGATACAGTAATAGTTGACTTACAGATCTTGCAGTGCTATTCCCTATTGGTAATTGTGTGCAGCGCTGCCCGCGTCGCCCAGCGTCAGAACTGCAGTTGAGTATTCACTAAACATGCTACTGACAGCAACATGTCGCGACATACCTCAAATAATATATTTTTAAACAATGATTTTATATTACACTAGCTTTTGCCCGCGGCTTCGCTCGCGTAGAATTTGGTCTGCCTCATTAAGTCACGTGACATTTTTTTAATACTTATATTTTTTTATGTAACTTCACATCGTACATCCCAGATTTCTAACTTCAAAATTAGTTTCCATACAATCTTTGAACACCTATACCTAATATTTAGAAGGAATCTCTTGAGGTTGGAATTATTTGAATTCCTTTCTAAGTGCTCATTATTTTAGAAGGCCAAAGCCTGCCGGGGTCGCGACCCCGGCAGGCTTTGGCCCCCGTATTCGTAAGTCCCGCGGGACTTACGAATTACCGTGACCTCGGTACGTAAACCGTAGCACTGGTAATAACATCCCTCATGTACACAATAAGCTAATAAAATTCCCTATCTCAAAAACTACTGAACCGATTTTGTTGAAACTTGCAGTATTCCCTAAGTTGAACGATACCTAGCACAAAAAAAAAATTAAATCGGACGTGAAGTTCCTGAGATATGCGAACAATGAATCAGTCTATGCCTACTCCTTACTGTTAAGGAGTTGTACCTTCCATCATCAGCTCAGCTACATAAGATGATGATTACCATACGCAAGTACTTAAATTACTTCATAAAATTTACGAAAAATGATGCGTGGGCCTATAAAATTTGAGGGTTGCTCTCGATTTCTCCAAGATGCAATCATCAGATCCTGATTGGTGATAATGGGACCACACGGGAAGCACCAGCTTTCAAACAAAAAAGAATCATGAAAATCGGTTCACCCAGTCGGTCGTTATTCGGTAACAAACTACTGTTAAGGAGTTGTACCTTCCATCATCAGCTCAGCTACATAAGATGATGATTACCATACGCAAGTACTTAAATTACTTCATAAAATTTACGAAAAATGATGCGTGGGCCTATAAAATTTGAGGGTTGCCCTCGATTTCTCCAAGATCCAATCATCAGATCCTGATTTGATGACAATTGGACCACACGGGAAGCACCAGCTTTCAAAAAAAAAAGAATTATGAAAATCGGTTCACCCAGTCGGTCGTTATTCGATAACAAACTACTGTTAAGGAGTTGTACCTTCCATCATCAGCTCAGCTACATAAGATGATGATTACCATACGCAAGTACTTAAATTACTTCATAAGATTTACGAAAAACGATGGGTGAGCCTATAAAATTTGAGGGTTGCCCTCGATTTCTCCAAGATCCAATCATCAGATCCTGATTTGGTGACAATGGTGGTCCCACGGGAAGCACCAGCTTTCAAACAAAAAAAGAATCATGAAAATCGGTTCACCCAGTCGGTCGTAATGCGGTAACAAACATAAAATTGATAACCTCCTCCTTTTTTTGAAGTCGGTTAAAAACTATCCTATGTCCTTTCTCAAGTTCCAAACTATGTCTGTACCAAATTTCACACAAATCGGTTCAGTAGTTTAAGCGTGAAGAAAAGACAGACAGACAGACAGACAGACAGACAGACAGACAGAGTTACTTTCGCATTTATAATATTAGTTTGGATTTATCGTTACTCTTTTTACATTAAATTATTTTTTATATTATATCAAATTGACCTTTACTTTACTTTACCTTAACATATTAATACATTTTATAAAATCAAAACAATAAAAAAACACTTAAAAATATAAAAATAGTTTTCCGCCGGCGTTGGAGCAGTGTCTAAGCTACCGGTGGTAAGGGCTCCAGAGCTGTCTCTGGAGCCCTGTGAGGAGGTTCCTGTGAACCTCCTCACAATTAATGTTTAATTGAATTTTTACAAGAAAATCATTTACAAGATTTGGGAGATTCTATTCCAAGAAAAAAAAAACAAAGAAAAACAGATTTATTCTCTTTGTTTCATACTTATTTTGGAAGAAAAACTGTCAAATAAGCACGTACACTATTGTGTCTTTCACAACTACATTTTCCCAATAAAAAGGCTCTCTTCTAAAGAACTAAATAACCTAATTTCCCCCCGTTAATGAGTGAGGCCGATAATTCTATTATTCAGTCTCATTGTCGAGATTTTTCTTTGTCTCTAAAGAGAAATGGTGACCATTGTGATGTAATGGCGGCCTGGCGAGGCCAAAAAAGGCATTTAAGCTATTGTAGAACCTCCAGAATTCTTTAGAAGACATCATTTCAACTTATTTAGAGCGTTTCTACGTTATTCGTTGTATCGTTGAAGGAATATTATTTTGGTTCTTAATTTAAAAGTTAGTTGTCTTTGGAGTTCAAGTGTTGAATAAATTTTGTTTTTTTTTTTCTATTGAGTTTCTGATGACAGTACATAATAGCACTTTTTCCAGCTTGCGAACGGAAATTGGGACCTCATGCTTAGTAGTCGCCTTTGAGATTAGACTAAGACAAATGCAAAAAAAAAGAGGATTGCCGGATATACACATGGATGGGCGTTTACTTTTTTTCAGGAAAAACTGCTAAATTAAAAAAGAAATAAGTAATTATTTGAATAAAATGCTGACATAATAGTTTACTAACTGTTGCCAGCGGTTTTGTCCGCTACAAATAACATAAATTACGATAAAACTATCCTATGTATTATTCTAAGTTTAAAACTCACTATTTGCCAAATTTCATCCAAATCCATTCAGTAGCTTTGGTGTGATAGAGAAAGAAACATCCATCCATCCATCTATCCTCACAAAGCGCATTAAAAACATTAGTATGGTGTGATACCTTGATTTTTTTTTCAAGATCCACGTCGGTGAAATCACGAACAAAATCTAGCGTTTCCTATTTTTCTTGGCAAATAAACTTTCAGCAGTCCCTTATAACGTAAATGTATTTAATGTTACAAAATGTGCTACTGTCGAAGTATTAGATTGGCTAGCAATCATTCAAAGGAGTGATCGAGGTCCCTACGTTTTGGGCATCGATCAAACTGTTGCTCAGCCAATACCAATTGGAGTTCTAGCTTTTTGATGTGAGTGATATTTGTACCAATGTACTCGTAATAATACTGTAGAAATAATTTATATTTATACGGCATAAGTAGGGGAACAATGTATAAGACGGGGACGCGAGGTATAATGGGGCCGGCGAGAGCCGCTCTTCCTTTGCAGGTGCGTCGTAAGTCTGCGCCCCTGTCGCTGGTCGCTTCCTGCCGGGCCTCCTCCAGGTAACTGGGGGTCTCACCTGGCAGGGGCAGACCGCCGGGACGCAGTGAAGCAAGCGGTCACTGTCCGACAGTGCCGTGGCGCGCCTGCAAACACAACAATAGCAGCTACATACCCCGGCGCGCGTCTCTAGCGCGCGCGCCCGTAGGATTTTATGGCTATACGCCCACCTATCGCGTGTGCCCGCCGTCGCGAGCACAACACCCGCACCCGCGGGAAAAGGGCCCAGCCCATACCCCGCCTGCCGCGTACCCGTGCGGGGACGCAGCGACTGCCAGCGAGTTTTTTTTTTAATGGGGCCATACACTCTTTAGGCATACTTAACACAACACTAATGTAGCGCAAGCGCCATCAGGACGTCATTTGCAAGCGGCCATTAACATATGGCGTCTTGTTGGCGCTTGCGCTACGTTAGTATTGTGTTAAGTTTGCCTTAAATGTGTGATTTCCCATCATACCTCGCGTCTCCGTCGTATACACTGTTCCCCTACATGTTTAGTAATTTATCCGTGATCGAATTAATGTTTCTTGCGCGAATTAAATCTCTTCACATTGAATATGAAAAGATATTGGAAGACTTTTCAGTTTATATTTTCAACACCAAATTATCACACGCAGTATATTCGTATTTAACGAATGCAGGTGAGATCCTTTGTCCTGGTGCTTTTTTATTTCATTCGTCGACATGTCCCGGCTTCAGTACAAACACTAGGTGCACTGAAAAAAGGATTAAATCGATCCAATCCTGCCTTTGGGTTGGGTCCGGATTTTTCGACGCTGTGAGCCGTCTGTTTCCACCATTTGCTTTGTAATTTTTCGATTTTAATTTGATTGGTAATTTTTATGTGGATTTTATGACTGGAACGTACAGTAACATATGAATGAAGCGAAAAATATTTTGAGGCTTTTGATACAAATTTTTGGTATTGGCAAATGGCTGGCAGTTCCATTCCAATTATTTTCTTCTTTTCCTTTTTAACAAAACTTTCCCTACACTAGGAATTTCTCGTGTGTCGTGAGTTCGTTCACAAACATAGAAATGTTCTACCTTCAAATGTTCTCTAGGACAGAGTAAGGAATGTTGCTTTGTTGAACAAAATATTGTTTGACAGTTACTTTGTTTCATGAAGTCTTTCGGTCTTACTACTAAAAAATTTAACACTTGTCTAAAAAAAACTGACAATGTCAAAATGGCATTTGACGTTGGTAAAAGGGTCATTTTGCAGTTATACATTTTAGACAAGAGTTCAACGGATGTTTAACGGTTATGCCTTTGTCAAACAGATAGGCGAGTCCGAAGTGATACCGAACCGAAGCAAGACGTCAGTCCGATAGTTCTGTCACGCTATCGGATCGCTTTCGCTTTTCTATGTGACTGGATTCAAACAATTCCATACATTGCAAATAAAAACGTCACGCTTCGCATTCGCCACGTTTTTTTGGCAAAGGCTTTAATGTTTATTCACAGGAAGTAACAGGTATGCTTTACATCCACAATTATTTTACACAATCTGTTCATAGCGATTTTCCTTCATGCTATACTCGTAAGTCGGGGCCGATGCCCTTCTGCCGCCACTGATTACTCATCACGGAAAACGTGTTCACAAAAGTCATATTCTTAATTAATTTGATAGAAAGACAAGTTATGAAGATCAAATCAAAAAGAAACTAATCTTCATATTATATTATGATGAAAGAAAATACATTTGTGTTCTAACAACGGAAAATATAACAAGCTTGAAAGTTCACATGAAAATACTTTAGTCACTATTTAAAATGTTCCGATATCATAAACTGGACAAAGACGTTCTCAGATTAGTTCAACCTTTTAACATTATGCTCTCTGTATTCTTCACTTCAAAATACAAAATCAGAAACAATTATATCACTCTGTGTGAAAAAAAGTATCAGATATTATTGTTTTTTGTCATTTCCTTCTTTAATATTTTTGACATTTACAGCATTTTTAATAAAACAAACGGTGTTTTTGGTATCAGTACGGGTATCAGACACATTACAATATTTTGGGCTTTAATCATCATGTATAACCTTAGTTACATGCTATTGATCATTTGTAATATTGCACATGGTGATAGCAACATTGCCCTTATTTTAAAAATCCAGGATATTAATAGAAGTATCGACATTGGTAAGAATGTCCCAAGTTACCTTCGCTGGAATTGGATGTCACTTTTTATTGTTCTGTCAACATTAATTTTGCGAGTAGTAAATTACATGCAGTATTCAATTGATTTTATTGAAGCAAGTCGGGACTTACTGGTTTTACAATATGATTTAAATTTATTTTACGGTATACGTCTGACAAAATTGTTGACAATATATCTCAGAGAATGGATTAATAACATACAAATGGAACAAAATGAAGACCATTGTGACAAACTTTACAAAACGTATCACAGTATTTTAGAAGCTCACAAACTACATACCAAATGTTTCCGTTTACTGGTAAGTTAAAGCTCTTGTTCATAAATTAAGATTCAGTTTTTTCGAGTCATCGAACGATTTTTTCTTTTATAGATATTAAACCGTGTACTGGTATTGTTTCTACGTGTTCTGTTTCTTGTGCAGTTACACATATTATATTTGAAAACAACTGCGGCTTCACAAAACGTAAGTACCTACGGTTATGTGTACAGGTATTTATTATGAACCTAGGTGTACAATAATTTTCTTCATCATTAATATCCCTCTTTATAATTATGAAATTGGTTGGCGTTCTTTGAGTGTGAGGCATCATACATACATCCTGCTATGGACGGCCATTTTGTTTTTTTTATAAAAACGTTGTTCCACACTAGAAATTTCTTCCTGTATCGTGGGTGCGTTTACAAACATAGAAACTCACATACACAAACACCCAGACCCGGAACATCAAATTGCTGATCATACAAATATTTGTTCCGTGCGGGGATAGAACCCGCGACACGCTGCACAGCAGTCGATCGATCAGCCACTGCGCCAACTGTGTCGTCGTGTTGTCCATTGGCTGAAGAGAAAGCATGTTATCTATCTTTTATTATTTGATTTTAGAACCCTATTTTGCCAGACCTCTTTGTACTTATATGGATTGTAAAGTTCATGTCATTGACAATAATAACATGTTGGCAATGTGAGAAGTTCTACATGACTGTGGAGGAAGCTGAGTCAGCTTGTATACAGCGTGTGATGGATACATACTGCTCAAGTAAGAATTAAACACCAATTAAAAATCAAAAGTAAACTTAACAATATCAATTGGCTATTTGACAGTAGCTATAAATTACAAATATAATTAGTCCGTCATTTAGAGTTTAAAAAAATAACGGACACGTATTTTTTCTTTTGTAAAATCAATGAAAATTTACCAAATTCGAAACTCGAGAATGGGGGCTCGTTACGTCAGAATTCAATAAACATTGTACTAAATTGTGACGTTTTGCCAATTTTGGAAGCGTCGTATCTTCATTAATTTTGGTTTACGAAACAAAAGAAAAAATACGGGTCGAATATTTTTTGATAATCTAAGCGGTGGACTAATTAGAATCTTTCAGTCAAATAGCCAATTCTACTTTATTTATTTTTACAGAGAGTGTCAAACATCTGTGCAATCGCGTGCTACAAGTTAACCGCACCTTCAGTAAGATGACAGCGTGTGGTCTGTTTACTATAGATGCCTCTCTACCGATACCTCTGATAGGACTTTTGACTAACTACATTATTGTACTACTGCAGTTTGCTTTTCTGTAAATTACTTAGTTCGGCACCAATAATAAAAAGTTTTGTGTGTTATTTTACTTTAAACCTATTTCTTATTGCATATTCCTGAAATATCGTAATATTAGTAAGAATTAAATTAAAATCAATTCATAAATATGTCAGCACTCTAATTAATCTTACCCTTCTTTGTACTAGGCATTAATCTTGAAAGATAATCAATAGAAACACTAATCTCATTGAGTATTTTGACAGCAAAATCAATTAATTTCCCACTGTCATCATCATATACATACATATTTAATTATTTCACACTAGCTTCCGCCCGCGACTCCGTCCGCGCGATTGTCGGTCTTCGCGTGGATGGTTTATTTCTCCATTTTGAGTAACTCTGACAATGACACCTTATAAATATCTATTGGACCCAAATACGGCTAAGCCTATAATAATTAAAGAGATCCCTCTATTGAGCTACTGCTGTTGAGCTCGTTTTCTGTAGTAACTGAAAAATAAGTTTTTTTTTTCTACGTATTTTTCCAGGATAAAAAGTATCCCATTTTATGCCCAGGATAATAAGGCATAATTATACAAAGTTTCATCGAAATCAAACCGTTAGTTTTCACGTGCTGCCTGCATATACAGACAGACAGACAGACAGACAGACAGACAGACAAAAATTTTTTTAATCACATATTTGGGTTTGGTATCGATCCAGCAACGCCCCCGCTATTTATTTTATCAATATTTTCAATATACAGAATTGACCCTTCTACAGATTTATTATATGTATAGATTAAACTGGCCAACTGGGAACTCAAAATGAAATGATGTGGAACATCTCAAATCGTTCAGATAAATTGTACCTCGATAATAAACTTGACAAAGACGTCCAAAGAATAGTTCAACATTATGCTCTCTGTATTCTTCACTTCTAAGAGTGGGTTAATAATGTACATATGATGATGAAAATACTGATAAACTGTTTAGGATGTATCACATTGCTTGCGATTTAATTCAGCCATTATGTGGACGGTTTAGACACAGGAAGGCAAAATGGCAACCTCGTCGCAAAAGGACAAATACTCAAAATGGCAAATGATGAAAAAAAAATACAATTGGAAGTATTTTTAATAAAAGATATTTTGATTTAATTAAGTTTCATGTTATGCAAAAAATCTTGTTATATTTACAACAATTTTCCATTTTGAGTACCTGTCCTTTTGCAACTCGGACCTTCAATATATTCGCAACCAGATGGCTCCCGGGCTGTTCTAGAACATGAAATACTTTCGCATTTTATTAGAAAGTATGGATTCTTTGCACAACGTCATCTTTTCAACTGAACACAATACATTTGTCCGTTCAGTCACAGGTTACTCAAACAACCCAGAATGAATAAAACCAGCACCATTATAACTCCGCGGTACTATTTCGTTCTTTGTCCACGAAAACGCGTGACTGACTTCATACTGATTCGGTGCACGCTTTCAAACGAAGTGCACAGACTCACTGGCCACCCAGAAACTATGAAAAATAAAAGCAGCCATTTTTCTTTTTCTTTTTTTAAATCCTTTTGTTTGAAGACCGGGTTTTTGCGCCATGTGAACAATATCGAATTGGTACGGGCCTACGGGATTTGACATCTGGAATGGTTGTATGTTTGTTTCTTTTTTGGTATGTTCACTTGTTTAATTCATTCGTTGGGGTTGGTATAACCTTTTATAACAAGTTACCATCCTCTTTTCTAGATTTGCCGTTTAACGTTTTTAAAGCAAAAGTAAAAGCTAATCTCTGTGCCAAAGCATATTATTCTGTAAGAGATTATTTAGATGATAAGCATAGTTGGTCGCTGTGTTGAACACAAGACATTGTTCATGTTCTTTTAACATAATTAGCTAGCTGACATGGTTATAGGACTCAACAGCATACACCTCTCATACAACTCTGTATTATTATTGTATTTTACATGAGTTTTAATTCGTTCTTTTTCTGTGTGTGTCTTTTATCTTAATTACGACATTCGTAGGGTATCATTTAGTACTATTGTCGGAGCTGATGAAGATTGTAAACTATCGTTGCGTTGTATAGAGTCAATCTTTCTAGTATTATATAGTTTCACCGGAAGCATTGTGTGAGTACCGTGTACTTTATAGCTTTCAATGAGTAGATACCCACGTCTTTTAATGACTTGAATGACCCTGGCAGTTGAGATTATGTCATGCTCACTCAAATGTCTCGCTGATGGTGGCGCGTGTGTCGGATCACTTAGTTCCCTTCAAAATGGTTGATCTGAGTGATGCTGATGCATGTGTCATGTTTGTGAACGGGCGCTGTCAGTCGTGACTGGTCATCTCTTAGCAGCCGCGGTCTATTTTAATTATTTATAATTTTATTGAATTGTCTTTTTTTATATGAATTTCCTATGGACACTTTACTTGCTACATCGTTCTCACATAATGTACCATCTCAAAATGAATGATGTAACAAAGGTTCTGTTATAAGGGGTATGCAACTTATTGGCATCACTTTTTTTTTTCTTTCGCCAGTAATGAAATGTTGGTCAATTAGTAGACCGCAACCTAAGAACTTCGTAAAAAATAATAAAAAAAATCTAAACCGTAACCAACCAGAGATATGCCGGTTTTTATTTTGTTCTAATCAGGAGTATTTTTTTGTAGAAATCTATAGATTTATTGATGTGCTAGCTTTTGCCCACGGCTTTGCCCACCCCAACCGCCTTTATGTATAGCCTATAACCGTCTCTAGAGGCCCATCTATCTCTGTATCAAAATTCATCAACATCTATTCAGCCGTTTCGACGTAAAAACGGAACATACCTAAATACATATTTTCATATTTGTAATACTAGTAGGTTTACGAGGAATAATGATTGGTTTGTTTATAACAATGTTAAGAAGATCTTTTTAACCGACTTCAAAAAAGGAGGAGGTTCACAATTCGTCAGAACTTTTTTTTATGTATGCCCCTTATTTCTCAATGACGCCTGGACCGAATTGGGATTTTTTTTTTGTTTGAAAGGGTATCTTATTATGATAGTAAAAATAACCTGCTTATAATATTATATTTGTATGCCGATTATTGGCCGAACATACAGATCAGCTAAAATGTATAAATAACACCTTTTTGTACTTATGTTCACAAATAAAGATTGATTTGATTTGATTTGGTTACTAGGTCAGGATCTCATGACGGATCCTTGGAGAAATCGAGGGAAATCTTCAATAAATGACAGCAAATCTGCGATTGCTGCTATTGCATATCTATGCATTGTTTACGCAAATACATAATATTACGCCTGTATCCACAAAAAGGATAAAAAGACGTCTTGTTTCTAACATTGTAAGCTAATCACGACAGCGACTGTCACAAACGAGGTTCGGGCACGCTACAATCGCGGCGGTAAGACCTCTCTTTGAGGAGAGGCTGGAGAGGACCCACTGCGTCTTCACCTTCCGCTTGACGCAGGTCCACACCGGACACGGAAGTTCCGGGGGGTTCCTGTGTCTTATAGGGAAGGAAGAAACGTCTGGGTGTCACCATTGCGGGAATCGCCTGGAGGACACGGTGGAGCACGCGGTGCAGGTCTACCCCGCTTGAGCACCGTCGTGTCGTCTCGGAAGCGATAGACCGCGACCTCTCGCGCCCGGCATTATTGCAGGGCGAGACTAAATGGGAAGCGGTCGCCTCCTTCTTTGCGCAGTCATGCTAGCGAAGGAAGAGGCGGGCGCCGTGAGGGACAGGACAGTCTCAACCTCACAGCCCAGCAGCACGGCATCGGACGTTGCGAAGCGACTTTCGGCCATTGTAGGATGGCCATGCCGGGTCGTGTTCCACACACGCCTCAAAGAGCTATCAGCAATCTGATGGAGGCCCCCTTAGAGGCCCAAAGCCTGGCGAAGTCGCGGGACCGCCTTATCAGGTAGCCGTGGTCCCGGAACGTAAAAGGCTATTGAAGGACACCGTGGATTTTAGTCAGTACGCGTCTGACAGTCCCTCCCGTTCTGCTCTGGATAGGAGGACTCATTTGATGATTTTACCACGATAAAAAAAAGAAAAATAGATTGTGGTCAAGATCCTGACCAAGTAAACACACATGGGCCCATCCATGTGTTAAGATATCCTTTCAAACAAAAGAATTTCCCAAATCGGTCCAGGCGTTATTGAGAAATCTGGGACATACATAAAAAATGTTCCGACGAGTTCTGAACCTCCTCCTTTCTAGAAGTTGGTTAAAAAGATCTTAACATTTTTATAAACAAACCACTCATTATTCCTCGTTAACCTACTAGTATTACAAACACCAAAATAAGTATTTCGGTATGTTCCGTTTTTACGTCATAACGGATGAACCGATGTTGATGAATTTTGGTACAGAGATAGATGGGACTCTAGAGACGGTTATAGGCTATACATAAAGACTGTTGGGGTGGGCGAAGCCGCGGGCAAAAGCTAGTACATCAATAAATCTATGGATTCCTACACAAAATAACCCCTGATTAGAACAAAATGAAAACCGGCATATCTCTGGTTGGTTATGGTTTAGAAACTTTTTTTTTTTTCTATGGACTTCTTAGATAGTAGTCTTAATGTGCCCAAAATTTTATCACTGGCGAAAGAAAAAAAAATTGATGCCAAGCTCCATATTAAAAATTGCATACCCCTTTGGCGATTGAAAAAGAGTGTCCATGGAGTTTCTTGCCCGTTCTTCTCCATAGAGATCTACGCTTTGGAATGGGCATCTACAGTACTTTCACAAGTTTTTATGTCTTGTGACTGGGACTGTAGCACCGTAACTATTTTTAAAAAAACTATTTTATTTTACTTTTGTCTCTTGACAATTCAAAAGTGCCTGTAAATGGCCTACTTGAAATAAATTATTTGATTTTGATTTTTGATTTTGTTTATACCCGCGGCTTTGAACGCGTGGAGGCTTGAAATTTTGCAACGGGACATAGTTCAGCCGTGAAACATCGGACAAACATCGTGGTAAAATCATTAAATGAGTCCTCCCACCCAGGGCAGAGCGGGAGGGACTGTCAGACTCGTGCTGACTAAAATCCACGTGTCCTTCAATAGCCCCTTACGTTCCGGGGTCACGCTAATTCGTACAGTCCCGCTATATGAACAAACTGTTGGAATGAAAGAAATAAAAAAACGACGGGTTGCACTCTGGGAGTGCCGGCAGAAGTGAAAACTTGAATAGTAATTGTTGGAAATATCTTGTGAACAGATTTTAGTAAAACTCGCAAAAATGGTTGACTTTTTATTTCAATAATTTTCCAATGTGACGTACATCTTTTATAAACAATGTTACCTAGCAACGAATGTATCCAGCATACAAACTTCTTTAAAAGTAATAAAGTCACACGAACATTCACGCAAGCGCCCTGCGCCGTCCTACGCTTTTTCGGTCAGGGTCACGTGTCCTGACGCGAGTTTAAGATTTTATACCCATTACAGAAAAGTGCTCAACGCCGCTAAAGAAGTTTTCACTTCAAAAACGCCTGATAAAAGAAAAAACTTTCTAGTCTGTTGCAAACGCGATGCTCTTGTCATTTTCAGATCGTGTATTTTCGTGTTTTCCAACAAAATGTCGTACTATATTTCCGATACACTAGGTTTTTCCCGGACAAGTTATTAAAAGTTGTATTCCCCACGCGTCGCCCCGGTCCGAGGTAATGACAAGTTTTCTGTGATAAACTGGGTAACCCGGGACCGGGTAAACTGTAGTCGGGATAACCGGGTAAATCTAGTTTACCGCATAAACTTACTTTGCGAAGCGTGCAGCGATAACTGTTTATAAATGTTAGTTGAGATCCAGCTGATTTACTTATTAGTTTAAATTGAAATGGTAATGTTAACACTTTCACAGCGGATCACGATCTCAGCTCGGCATTCATATTTTTCACTTATTCGCAAATCACGAGTAGCACTCGTCATCGCCTTTCGTACTGTTTATTAGAAAAACACGACGTCTTATCGTGATTCACGTTGTACGCGTTTGTAGCTGAGTTAATATGGACAGAGGTGACAGTCAAAGCTAAAGGAGGTTTAGCAAAAAAAATAAAACCGGACTGCTTCTTAGACTATAATATGAATAAAATCCGCCGACACTATCAAAGACCAAACTGGGAAACAAGGACGTAAGGACTGCTTTTTACTGCCCTGACGGTAACGTGCCATTTTGTTATGATAAGTGCTTCAAAAACTACCACACACTAAAAATTATCACATTTGAAAAGACCTAAAGAGTCTGTATGACTTTTTTTTTATTGTAAAAAATGACAATATTTAATTACTTTTGTTAAATGAACATAAATAATATAATTTGTTTTTATTAATTATCCATAAAATACAATAGTAGATTTTACATACACAAAAAGAATAATCCATATACTCCTGTCCGTTATTTTTCTATGATGTTAACAATTATTATGAAGAAAATCGCCCGCGTACTGTATCAAGCGGTGCTCTAAACGCTCCGCTGTCAAAGTGTTAATTTTGTTCTGGGCAACATTATCTCCCATTTTCCAAACCTGTCGATAATTGGTGAGACTCGTACTGACTAAAATCCACGGTGTCATTCAATAGCCCTTTATGTACCGGGGTCACGGTAAATCATAAGTCCCGCGACCAAGGGTGTAGCCGCTAGCAAAAAGTAGTTTTTTTTTTTTATTAGATTCAATTCTAAGCTCGCAGAGAACTTGAATTCAGCAGTAAGGATTTTGATTTTTAAGATTCTATCAAATCATAAATATGGCTAGTTGTCGACAGTTTAATTAAGTTCGCTACATGTTTTTGTTGTAGTAAATAATGATGTAGTTGATGGTGAAGCACTTTTGACCAAAACCAGTAACTTGACTTAAAGGGCCTCAAGATTGTAGCTATCAGGAAACACACACTCCGGCATCATTTTTAATTTGCGTTGCCCATACGGAAATTTCTCCTGTATCATAAGTGCGTTTACAAACATATATTCACATACAAAAACGCCGAGACCAGGGACAAATACTTGTAGATCACATAATTTTTTTCCTAAGAACACCGAAACCACGATTAGCTGCGCAGCATATATGCTGCGCAGCAGCGATAGCTCAGCCATTCCACCAACCATGCCGTCGATTGTTTAGTTCAGCCATGTGCACAGTACAGGTACGCCGAAGTAAAGCTAAGCATCCGTAGTACAAAGTTTGGGCTGGTTGTACCCGAAATCCGTCGACTTCTAAACTTCTTAAAGAATTGTACGGAAAATGACACACTGGCTTATCGTAAGGCTAAGTTAGCTTTTTATGGTTTAGTATTTCGTTTTTGAAGATTTAACATAGATCTTACGGTTGCGTTGAGTGGAATATCAAATAGATAAAAACTGTTGTCAATATTGCAAAACAGTGGTTATATTTTATATTCTATTCACTAACTTGTTAAAGCCGTATTCCCTCGATGTGTCATATTGCGTAGGAGTCGCAAAAGGACAAATTCTCGAAAAGCTTAATTCTCAAAATGGCAATTGACCAAAATGGAAAACTTTCTAAAATTGGGTGCTCGAATCAACTAAATTATTTCATATCATGCGAAAAAATCTTATATTTACAAGAATTATAAATAGCAGATATTTTCCATTTAGATCATTTGTCAGTTTGCGAATAAGGCTTTTTGCGCCTAAACCGAAAGTTCAATCTTAAAATGACAACTCACCAACTTCATGCACGCCAAGACTTTAACAAAAATACCGTTGCCTGAAAATTCTACAAATTCCGAACACATGTTTTCGATTTCACTCAAGTGTTGCGCTGCACTTGAAGCCAAGTCCTCATAACTTTAGCGAGTGTGTGTGCACGGAGGCAATATCCTGTGATAGCTATTTTCGCGAACAATTAAAAGTAGTTAGTGTAGTCATAGCGTAGTTATAGCGTAGTTAGTGACTGTCGAGTGCAGACATCTTTGAGGTTCTTAGCTTTAGTACGGAAAAGGTATTAATTTAATAGTGTGGGTGCTGTGTGTTATGTTTTCAGTTCGATTTTGTTCAGGTGTGAGTGAAAGTTGAAATAGGTACCTATCTATTTTTAAAAGCGTGTACTCCGTACGGCGTAATATACAAATTAAGGCGTGACTCTTTGAAATTACTGAACAGATTTAAATAAAATTTTACACACAGACAGGATCTCGGAGCAATCTTTTGTTTTGTGCCTCTAAACTTTATGAAGGATTTTATAATTTATGTTTTTTATTTATTTGTATTTATGTATTTGTAATATTTCTAGTTAATGAATAAAATAGATACAGCCTTACTACAAAAAGTTAAACATCTGTTGAACACTCGTTAAAAAAGTGTGTCACTATAAAATGACCCTTATATCAATATCAAATGCCGTTTTGCAGTCGACAGTTTAGTAGTAAGACTGGATAATGTTTCTTTTTCTGAGTAAAATAGCCACCTAATCGTTTATGAGCATATAATTCATTTAACAATGTAAAATGTTCACGTTCTACACTGTTTAGACAAACTCATAATGCGGATATTTAACAAAACGCGCTAAACGGAAAACATGTGTGTAAAACATGAAAAAAACATTACCCTTTAAAAAAAAATGATATTCAAAGCGTAAAATTGTCGCTAATTATACAATAATCTCAGTTTAAAACGTGTCATGTGATCTCCATTTTTATATCGCACGTAATCCGGCTGTGCAAACACGTACGCGCCTCCCATTGGACAATTTACTGCTTAGCACCCGGACATACCCCACGTAGGATACCCTCGTATCGTGGATGTATGGGTCACTTTGCTTTTTTTATCGGATGAATTTACATTCCGTCCCGAAAGTTTGGATTGTATGTAAAAGTTAGGATGGTGGGTTGATATTGTGTTTTTGTGTTCGATTGTTTGTTTACATTTTGTTCTGTGTTGTTATTTACGCCTTTATACCGTCTATTCTGAGGCCTTCTCATAAGTATTCCGTATTTTATCTTGTACTGTATATTACTTGTTCCTCATCTGCAAAATTATCTTCAAATCATCAAAATTATTAAAGAGAAATAATAATAAAAAATTATAATATAATATCTTGGCTTGGCTTGCGAGGTTGTCGAAATGTGGAATGTGAGCTCGGCTATCATTGTGCCGATTGTTGTAACTGCCAATGACCTGATAGCCAAGAGCCTCGACGAACATCTGTCGAGGCTCTCGTTGGGTAGTTGGATCAAGGGCCTGATTCAGAAGGCAGTACTCCTCGATATGGCTCGCATTGTGTGGAGGTTCCTGTCTCTGGAGCCCTAGCCGCCGGTAGCTTGAACCCTGCTTCCACACCCGGCGTATCACTATTTTTATATGTTTTTATTTAAGACATATTTTAAAATTTAATAATATGTTTAAAAATTAATAAACAGAATAAGAATATAAGTTGTATTCACAAAGCATAAATACATTCAGAAAGCATAAATAAAAATGATAATATACATATTTATTGAAGCATACACAGCACACAAAATTCTTTAAGATGTGCCGAAATGAGTAATTTACAGAAGAGCAAACTGAAGTAGCACAACAATGTAGCTAGCCAAGAGTCCCGTCAAAGGTATCGGTAGAGAGGCGTCTATAGTAAACAGACCACACGCTGTCATCTTACTGAAGGAGCGGTTAACTTGCAGCACGCGCTTGCACAGATGTTTGACACTCTCTGTAAGACAGACAAAAATATAATTGTGGTTTCCTTGGATCCTTGGAGTCAATATCTCCAGTGATTAAAAGTTCCATCTAGGAAGCTCGGCATACTCAACAGGGCTTTTTTTATCGTGGTAAAATCATCAAATGAGTCCTCCCATCCAGGGCAGGGCGGGAGGGACTGTCAGACTTGACTGACTAAAATCCACGGTGTTCTTCAATAACCCTTTACGTACCGGGGTCACGGTAATTTGGCCCTCTACAGGCCCCGTCACTATGCTCAACCGGGCTACATGGTATTTCACCCCGGCGCTAAGGCTGCTGCTTTACAAAGCGCACCTGGTCCTTTTGACCCGTTGGAAAAGCGTGCTTTAAGAAAAGTTGGTGATCCCAAGCTTGTAAAGCATTTAGAACCATTAAGTCTGCGGAGAGATTTCAGCTCCTTGTGTATGTTCTACCGCCTATTTAACAGGAATTGTTTGACATGTGACCTACAGTAACTTTCTATCATAGCAACTCTCGCCATCGTAAGGGAGTTCACCCTCACTATATGAAACCAAAATGCTCGAAAATCCAGATTTCAGAATGGTTTTCTTCCGAGAACGATCTGAATGTGGAATTTTCACAATTTTCTGCAGAGTCAACAACACGCAGGCGATACCTCGGGTGTTGCAGGCGTCTATAGGCCACGGTGACCGAATTCGAGCAAAAAGGCCGTATTCTTGTTTGTCGCCATAATGCTATAAAAAACTTTGATTATTTTATTCTTACTTAAGCAGTATGTATCCATCACACGCTGTATACAAGCGGACTCAGCTTCCTCCACAGTCATATAGAACTTCTCACTTTGCCAGCATGTTATCAAAATGAGTGACATGAACTTTATAATCCATAGCACTACAAGGATGTTTAATATAATCGTGAACTGAAAGCAAATTAAAATTCAGATTAGATTAAGTTTTACAGATATAATGAGAAAGAATTGGAGCTAACCAAACACAGTTTTTTTATATGGACTGCCAGAAAGTAGCTTAAAACACATGTCATGTACTTTTTCTTTTACGTGGTAAAGTCATCTTATGAGTCCTCCCACCCAGGGCAGAGTAGGAGGAACTGTCAGACTCGTACTGACTAAAATCCACGGTGTCCATTAATAGCCCTTTAGGTACCGGGGTCACGGTAGTTCGTGAGTTCCGCAACCCCGGCAGGCACATGTCATATACTCAATAAAAATAATTTAAAACAAGCTAGAACGTGTTATAAATTGAATGGTTCACAAATACTTACTTCATCATGTGAATAGTGTTGCTTTTGATAATGTATTACGTTTAACTGTACTATAACAAGATTCCGGAAAAATGATACAAGTACGCGGTTTAATATCTATAAAACAAACACAAATATTTAATAACTCAGACAGACTTGAAGTATTAGTAACACTTTGAAAGTAGCTATTAAATTACCAGTATCCGAAAACATTTTACATACAGTTTATGAGCTTCTAAAATATTTTGGTACGTTTTATACAACTTGTCACAATGTTCATCATTTTGTTCTCCATTTCGTTTTACGAGTATAATATTAATCCATTCATTAAGATATATTGTCAACAATTTTGTCAGGCGTATACCATAAAATAAGTTTAAATCATACTGCATGACCAGTAAGTCCCGGCTAGCTTCAATGAAATGAATTGTAGACGGTACAATACAAAACTCTGTTGATCGTAAAATTAAAGGACATAATACAATAAAAATCGACATCCAATTCCAGCGACGGTAGTTTGAAACACTCTTACTAATGTCGATATTTCTATGAATATCTTGGATTTTTAAAATAAGGGCAACATTGCTACTGCTATGAAAAATGTTACAAATGATCAATAGTATGTAACTTAGGTTATATATTATACCAGAAGACCAAAATATTATATGCTCGATGTCAAAAACATTGAAGCTTTCGATGCAATTGCGGTAGATTGTATACACGTTGAAACTTGAAATGATAAAGAACACCAATATCTGATACTTCTTTTCACACGAAGTGATGTAACTTTCTCTGATTTTATATTTTGAAGTGAAGAATACAGAGAGCATAATGTTGAAAGGTTGAACTAATTTTTGAACGTCCTCGTCCAGTTCATTATTACGGAATATTTGAACTAGATAATTTGAGTTTTTCCACATGATTTCTGTTCGAATTGAGTGGTGGTTGTCAGGTAATTAAATTCCTTTATTATTTTATAAGATTGTCAGTCAATACTAAAGACATATATAGGTAATTTATTATAAGCACTCATAAATAATACTATGTTATTGGATTTTGTTCATATTTTATATGATCATCAATCGTGCTAGCTGTCAAATTACCAGTAGTGGTTATTTAAGTTTAGAATAGTCTTCCTCGTATATATATATATATACGTTGTATTTAACAGAAGAATACACAGAGCATAACATTGAAATGATTTTTTTTCCCTTAGGCTGTACGTTTAGGTTGTCTCGCTACCTTTTTTTGGGAAAAATGAAAACTATATTGTATATATAATCACAATTCATTAAAAATTACATTATTTAAGTGCAGACGATAAAACAATTAACTGCAACAGAACAATAACGTAGTGACACAAGAGTACCATCGAAGGTATTGGTGGAGCTATTGTTTATAATAGCTGGAGAGCTACCTGCATTTTTGCGAAACTGCTTGAGGCACGCAGAAAACTTGCTCAATACTTCTTCAATTATCCCTATACACGGAAATTTAATGTTGACCTAGCTGAAGAAAAGTGGGATTGGAGGCCAGGTCTTCATTTCTGTGATTAGGGACAGTTGAAGAAGTATTGGACAAGTTTTTAGCACCTCAAGCATTTTTCCAAAATTGCAAGTAGCTCTTAAGCTATAAGAGTAACAGACACAAAGTTCGATCTTTGAGGTTATGACGCGCTATCCAAGGACGATTTGCGAATAGTTGGAAAGAACTTTAAGCTCTAGATCTTGGCGGTAATCTTTGACAGCCGTTACAGATATCAGTAGTCCAAAACTGACAATCCTCAATAATGGTTATCGTATAAACCAGAGGTAACAGGGTTGTGGCAGTTAGATAGGCTGTCGTTCCGTTCCAATTTTAAATTGATTTTCGAACACAACACTGTCCATATCTAACAAGGGTGTGAACTGTCAACTGTCAAGTGATCCAATAAAGTACCGCCCGAGTGCGTCCCGAGTGCGTTCGGGAAGTTTCGGTTGACGAGGGCATGGGACGAACGTGCCCGAAATTTGAATTCGCTTGAAGACTGATTTCATTCGGGCACATATCCAATTTGTGATTGATGCACTTACCTTACTACTTTAAGTCCTCTGTATGATTTGACGTAAATGTGGTCACGAGCAACGCTTAGCAAAATTATGGTAAAATTATGGTAATTATGGTATTAGCGGTATTTTTGTTATTTTTTTTATTAAGTTCTCTTGTTTTAGTTCTCAATTCAAATATCTTTGTTTTTAAAGGCTGCTTCTGATTGGACATATTTAAGACTTGGATAGGCAAATTCACAATTACAGACAAAGATCCAACCGAAGATGGCAACCGAGATACTTTATCAATTTCCAGCGTAAGCTTGTATGAAACTTACATTTTTTTTAGTTTGTATTTATTCATTTTGGTGTACAATAAAGTATATTCTATTCCTCACACCCATGTCAGACAAATCCATTCCGTCCTTCAATCGCCTTTTATGTTCCAGGGTAATGGTTTCCTGAAAAGACAGTCTCAGGAACCCGGATACGACGGTCCGGCGACCGCGTATGAAGCACACATGGGTCTATGTTCCTGGTGACTAGCCGTGTGACGAGTCCCCAAAAATATCGCTTGAAAAAAATTGCAGTAAAACTGTAGTTCTATTTCATTAAGACGGTCGATTTTCACCGCATGGCTGGCCGCATAGCTAAATCGACCGAAGAATTGGCTCGTGTAAATGCCCCATTACGCATTACTTACTGACATCCTAGAAATCATACAGCTCATGAACAACTGATACTTCTTCATTAGTTTACATTTCTGTAATCGAAAATCACACAAATAAATTGAAAACACTTGAAATTGCCACTCGCCGCTGTCACCGCACTGTTGATCAACGCGTAAAACACAAACGGGAACAATTAAGTTTAAAATCATCGTCATTAACATAATCCGATAATGCTCTGTTCCGTGATATGTAGCTATACGTAAAGGTTCGATATTGGTGACATTTGGTACAGGTAAATGGACAGAAGTATGAATTGATTACTAGTTTTTGTCAGCGGCTTCACTCGCGGGTTAATTCGGCAACAGATGGCGCCATCTACTATCATAAGAAGTGACGTTTTTTCCTCGTTAACAGTGTTTTACACAGTTGGTTATTCAGGGGTCTAATCTCTAGCACGAAACCCGTGGTTTCGGCACTACTGACGTTTTGACGAGCCCGAACTAAGAATGAATGATATTACGATTTGACAGATAGCTTCTTAGAGTCCACACCGCCACTCATTACCTGCGGAAATTTGTGATATTTTTAAATGCATTTTGATGTAGGAATGCAAAGGCACTAGCGCCGGTCGCGGGAATCACGAATTACCGTGACCCCGGTACGAAAAGGGCTATTCGAAGGACACCGTGGTTTTTAGTCAGTACGAGTCTGACAGTCCCTCCCGCTCTGCCCTGGGTGGGAGGACTCATAAGATGATTTTACCATGGAAAAAAAGACACTAGCGCCGCGTCAAAATGACTTCAGTCGTCGTATTATTTGTCCGCAATTTGATTTTGTTGTTAGTGACATTCGTAAATCTGTATAATTTCCCGTGTTTTCGTTGATGGACTCAGAAAGTAGATACCCAGTTTCTGGACATCTAACAACGTATATGGAAATATCAGGGTGAGTGGGTTCGACTTTAAAAGGTAAATAATAAAAAATAAAAAATAAACCTGAATAACCTACCCAGCTCGGGCAAATTATATCATGCCATCTTATTAATTCCCAAAAAATATCGATAGTTATCCCGACTCCCGATGTACTGTCAGAACTTGTGAATTCAAACTTAATGAGTTGGATTCTCTCAAAGTTTCGAGTTACTTTCGTACGGGCCCGTATTTTCGTTGACGGGCTAAGAGAGTAGACCTCCAGGTCATGGAACTCAGGTCCCGAACGCTTACCAGTCGGGCTTAAAGTAGACAATACCAATGGAGCAGATAGTTTACATCTATTGAACCACAAGGGTAGAAATTTAATATCTAATGTCAAAATGAAACTTCTGCCGAAGCTACCAATACCGGCCAGGTCCCGCATAATCAGATTACCAGCTCGCAGATGACGCCGAACGATTCCGATTTGCATACGTAATGCAGCTAAGTGCACTTTCAGTTGCCGACATTTTGTACTCATTATCAGAAATTCGATTGCACGTTAGGTGTGAATGGAAAATTTTATTCCCTTCTATGCATATTTTTAAGTGGAAATGGATTTTCCGATTATGGATATGGCTGTGTTTTCATTGATTATCACGTTCATGATCCTTTGTTTTTTTTTTATCTTGGCTGTTTTTCAACTCTTGAGAATTTTAAGATGTGAAATTTGTTTACCGTTATGCGATTTATCAAAAAATAGCATTCCGGCCGTTATATCGTACGTGCAGATTTCAAAAGAGGTTTTGACTTATTCAAATATTCACTCAAGAATAAGCTTTCTACTAGTGAAAAAATTTTATAGATCGGTTCAGTAGTTCTAGAGATTATTTCTTACAAACAAACTAACTTTACTTCTTTATATTATTAGTTTAGAATGTAAATTGATCAACATAGTTTCTCATATGCATGGTCTGGTAATCAATGCCTGACAGGCAACTAACGCCCAATTTTACAAAGAAGTTGTAGACTTTATTGATGAAACTAAGTTGACATTAGGCAAACTAATATATAAAATGTATGCTAGAAAAGACTAAAATATTATATAGACATTAAAAGTCAATTAATCAACTCAAACATTACACATAAAAAACAAAAAACACAAACGAGATTAATCAGATAAATTACGATTTAAAATAATGATATTTAATAAATGTATTCAACTTATTATAATGATTAATGGCATTATTCCATGTTTGAATATTTAAAATTAATACTCGCAGTGACACTGACATGTACCGATTTGACATTTTGTGGTAAAGTTCGGAAACGCGGCTGTTAAATTAAATTCATGTTTTTGAAATTGATTGCAATTAAAATACTCTTCAGTGATTTATTAATGCAGGAGTAATTGTTTGCTGTTCGGTTATTTTAGTATAATTATTTTGCTATTAATCAATAGTGATGAATTATCGGTGCGAATGGTTAATTGACCAAAATTGTTATATTAACTTAATTTTTTTACTATATACATTTACAAAACAAACAAAAAAAAACATTTAAAAATGTAAATAATAGTGACCCACTGGTATCGGGAACAGGGTCCAAGCTACCGGCTGTCAGGGCTCCAGAGAAAGGAACAACAAAAAAAAAACATTTCAAAATGTAAATAATAGTGACCCACTGGTATCGGGAACAGGGTCCAAGCTACCGGCTGTCAGGGCTCCAGAGAAAGGAACCTCCTAACAATGTTTAACTTATTATTATGAATGCGAAAACAAAAAAAACTAAGTTTGTTTTTTTGTTACCTTTCTCGCTTAAACAACTGAACCGAACATCATAAAAAAAATATAAATACGTTGTTAGGCATATAGAAACGGACAGTGGACCTTTCGTCCTGAAATAATGCTGTTCCCGAGGAAGACATCAATAACGTTCTCATGAAAATATATGGCGCTACGCTGGATTGACTATCAAAGTTTAAAACGCGAGCGAAGCCGTAAGAAACGCTTAAGATAGTTTACAATATTAGAGGAATATCCAAATTAGGTCAAACATTACACCATTTTACTATGATGCCCATAATACAAAGGCCGAAACGTTCGGAAACGTTAACCCACACACACATACACCAAATAAAGTTGCTAGCCCATAAAAACACTTTACCAGAGCGCGGTAATAATAAAATCAGTGTAACAGCCATTTAAAAAGATAATTTAAAAAAAAATGCAATTCATTTCATCCCGGGGTCTCATCCCCCGTCCTTGAAGGGTCATTACGCTACGAACGTGTGGATAATGTCTTCCACAGTGCTTTGAGTGCTTCAAAATGGTCGTTCAACAAAACGGTAACAGCAGTTAAATTTCGTTCCAGTTTTTACTGTGGTATCTTAAGCATATGTCGGCTTAATGATCGAACTGTTTAGAGAGCGTGACTTTCTATTAGCGTTGCATTATGTGGTTATGGCATTAAGTAGTGATGTGACGAAAAAAGATGTGAAGGATGCTAACATAAAAAATAAAAAGGTTTTTTAAAAAGTTACAGAGCCTACCAAAATGGACTTAAAAGCATGACTTAATGCGAATTTTACAGCTCTGCCTAATTTTTAAAGGAATATTGGCGTGATATTGTTAATACCACCACATCATCGTTTCTATAGCAACTAAACTGTCGAGAAAACACCGTTTAATAGTAAACTGAAATAAAAATAACTGAAATAACCTTTATTTCCATAGTTTGTTAGACTTGCTGGAATAAATCATAACATGTTTGGAAGTAGAGAACATCAATTGGAATACTGAACAACACCAAATGCAATATCCTCTTTTATTTTATTACACTCAACAAATGGTCGCGGGACTGTACGAATTACGGTGACCCCGGAACGTAAAGGGCTATTGAAGGACACCGTGGACTTCAGTCAGTAAAAGTCTGACAGTTCCTCCCGTCCTGCCCCGGATGGGAGGACTCATTTGATGATTTTAATACGAAAAAAAAATTAAATAATGAGGAGCTCATGGCTAAATAAATACAGCCGCACAGGCCGATCTTCCGGGTAAAGTCACGCTTGCTGAGGTTGATCTGTGGATGGGTGACTATCTGTCGTAGCGAGATTGGTCTCGGCCTCATTTGTAGATCTTTGACAGTCGTTACTGTTAGTCAGAAGCTCTAAAGTCTGACAACCAGTCTTACCATGGGGTATCGTAATACCCAGTTACTGGGTTGTTGAGGTCCGACAGGCAGTCGCTCCATGTAATATACTAATATACAGCTGCATCTGGTTTGACTGGAAGCCGACCCTAATATAGTTGGGAAAAGGCTAGCGGATGACTACAAAAAAATATCTACGATCAAATAGACATACAATAGAATCCTTACGATATCCTTCCATAAGAGAAAATAATCTTTACAATACCAACATACAATGTTCGTAAACTTTTAGCCGAAAGGGGAGAACATCTGAAAACGGTAATAATTAACCGTCTGGAGCCACTTAATGACACGGCCAAGTACAAAACTTCACTTTCAGAACTTGTAGGCGTTAAAATAACACTCAAGCTAATGGGCCTTTTTAGTAGGGCTGCTGAACAAACTTAAAATAATAAAATTGCAAAGAATTAAAATGTTTTGGATGTAAATTACCATAGTCTTTATGTTTTGATGGAACTTTGTCTAATTCAGGCTCGTTTAACGTAATCATTATTTATCAAACAGCGTTTATGTATTTCACTTTTTATCTGACTAAGGATTCATGAATCTAAAATAAATACTATTTTTTTTTATTGGGTTTCGCGTTTTCTTTTTAATTAATCCAAAGCTTATTCTCAGAGATTTCTTCATTTTTGAAATAGCCCACTCTTATCATCTGCGTGCTTTTGTTCCATTTTACTGGAGGTCTGCCCAACACCTTTTGTTTTCCCGTTATATCCCATCTAATGTTACTGCATGAGTTATTATACTTTTTGCTTCGTCCTAAGTTATAAATAGTTGTAAGAAAATTGTACCTACTCCAATAAGAGTACTCATTTTGTTTTTAACTTGATTAATAATTCAGTTTCATTCTATTCCAGGCCAATATGATCATATAACATAAAAAAAAACAAATTAAAATTGAAAAAAAAAAAACAAAATCTGCCTCCAATCTCAACATGATGGATCGACATAAAAATAAATAAAATATGCAAACCCAAGGTGCAGAGCGGGACAGCCCTGCCTTAGGGACGATTCTCCTGAGGGGCCAAACAAAATAACGTTAATGCATATTCAAATCTGAACCTACTTGCCTTTTTATTAGGCAAGGCATAGAGGGAAAATGTTAAAGGTTACAGGGCTTTAGTAAGAGGGTTCCTTTTAACTCTGATTTCAGCCAGGGGGCGTTTTCACCCTCATGTGTAGGTAATATTTTAGATGTTGAGATAAATTTTGACTGGTAAATTGAGTTTACTAGGGGACGTACTGGGATGTAGGTTACTACGGATGGGTGATCGTGATACCGTAGTTTATGATGGCATGTGTAGTTTGATTTTTGAAGAATTGGTTAGTTTTTAGGCGGTTTGATGCGAAATAAATACGTTCCCAGAAAATTATTTGATTTCATGTACAGTCAATAAAAGATATATACGTACAGGTGCATACATTTTTAAAAGGTGTGTTTCGTTATACAACAAAATAGCCAAAATATGTAATGCGTATGCAAGAACATTTTATAACGTCCTTTTTACTATGTTTAGTACACAAGAGAAAAACCTTGAAACAAATTGGTGCCTGCATATCTATGCACATCTATATCTTTTGTTGACTATACATGTTCTCAGTAAATAAAAAATAGTACGTATTTGGCCTAACAGCGTCGTACGAAGTATGACGACGTAAATCGCATGGAAAATGAAGAAGCGCCTTTATAGTGTACAAATGAGGAACTAATTTTATCCATCAACTGAATGTCAAAGAAACGTGAAAACTCATAAGAAAGCCTTTAGACTTCGAGGTTCTACTGAAAAATGCTTGATGTATCAATCTTATCACACTTCGTCCAAACTGGGAAACGACCCAATCCCGTCATGCTCAAAAGTCGTTCTTCTGATTATGACCACTAGACCAACGGGCTGTCGACAGTAAAACTATTATCAGTCCTAAATACTTACGGCACGGTTAGCGCAGTGGCTGAGTGATTGGACTGCTGTGCAGCTTCTCGCGTGTCCGATTCCCGCATGGAACAAATATTTGTATGACCTACAAGTAGTTGTTCCTTGTCTGAGTGTTTGTATGTGTGAGTTCTATGTTTGTAAACGCACCCACGGCAGAGCAGAAATTCTTAGTGTGGGTTTTTGTGGGTTTAAAAAATAAAATAAAAATAACATAAAGGCTGATACCTCAGGTTTCCCCTAGGCATTGAACAATCTATATAAGAGGAGTTAGTTTCCATTGGAGTCACTTCGGATAACAGTTACTGTTATGTGCAAGTGTAAGTAATGACTGGAAGGTTTTCATTTATGGCTTGTTCGCGCATTGCCCAGGTGGCCTAGCGTGACATCTTAAAGCATGAGTAGTTAAGCTGTGGGAAGGAGACAGAGCTATACAAGTCGTTTAGCGCCATCTCGTTCCCAAAGCGGAACAACTCACGCTTTACCACCGCCACCAGGAGTCCGTTTTGCACGAATGTGGCGGGATATCGGTGAAGTGAAGTAGAATTTGGGAAATAAACATATAGATAAATGCTGTATTTGTTCAACGTTATCAGTGTAATCTTTAATTTTACCTTGTAAAGGTAACCGTGCCCCTGAAAAGGACACGGTGGATTTTTAGTCAGTAAAAGTCTGACACTCCCTTTCGCCCCACCCAGGGTAGGGGGACTCATTTGATGATTTTACTACACAATATAAAAAAAAAACTGCAGGTTTATCAACATCCATAAAATGCAACGGATTTATTAAAGTGAAGAAATAAGAGGTTTTCGATTCATTTAATGAGCCGATAAAACTAAACTTTAAACTTTTCCAAAGCATTTTGTTGTTTTATTTTTCCACATAAGTCTATAAAAATTCTAAAGAGGATTAAAAAAAAATATTCGCCTTTACCTTAACTCCACGATAAACTTTAAGCAACGTTCACTTTTAACGATTTTAAAGTATTAAGCCGGCCAAGGGGGGAAGGAATTAGCACATTTTATAAAGCGCTTTACCTCTAGTCTCATTTTCAATGCAAATCCATTGAGCTTTTGGCCAGTTTTCAGCGGATTTTCAGCCATGGACACTGATCAAAAAAAGTTTTGCTACGCTAACAAAAAACTTTCGAGATTCAGAATTTTCTTTTGTGTATAAAAGGAGTGATCGGCCTGTTACCTGATAAATATTTACAGACAGTAAAAAGGTAGGCATCCAGATTTATTGTAAAACAGGAGTAGAGACGTATTTTGAATTAACTTTTACTTAACTAACGTAACTTGCTTTTTACCCGACTACGGCAATGCCAAAAAGCAAAGCCAAAAGCGTGGGGTGCTTGATATCGAATGTGATGATCATTTTATTAGTTACTGTTTGCATATCAGAATTATTATAAAATTATCATTAAGCACCCCACACTTTTTCACTTTATTTGAATTTTTGTTAATATCTTAATATTTATATTAATCTTATTCTAAATTAATTATGATAATTGATTGTTGGATTTTATATTGCAGTAACACAAACTCTCTTATACTTAAAAAAGTTCGATTGCTATTAAAGCATGTTTTTTTAGTTTTTTTAAACTACATTTTTTCTTTTTTTTCCGATCATGATATTATGAAACAGGATACATGAAAGCGGTTTCCCTCTGTAAAGCGATATCGCGATGTATAGGCCGGAACCCATAACAGATAGGTATACAATAACCATAGTTCCACAACCAGGACCCACCCTTATAGGACACAGAATAGAATGGGATAGATACGACATACTTTTCTTAAATACAAGATTTTTATCTTAGACTCAATATCAGTGATTCTAGTCTTGTAAGTTTTCAGTTTCATAAGACCGAGTATTTAGCAGAATCTTATTAGGATAAAAATATGAATTACGTTAAATCGCAAAATAGAATGAAGTGATTTAAGACCGATTTAAACATTGTTGGTATAAGGCTTAATTCTACTAGGACTTTATAGGCCCCCAGGTTGAAACCATATTCTTAAATGAATATCTTACGCACCCACCTTCACCATAGCCATTCCTTCAATGTGTGCACATTTTTCACACTTCAGGAATCTTTCGTGCTTCGAAGAGCACGTAAAGCCATCTCGATTCGATCACTTAGCCCCAGGCGGAAACTTCAAAGCTAATATTCTCCGACATTGAAGCCGTTTACCGTCTTTTAAGTAAACGCAAGGAGAGATTTTATTTTTAGTTAAACTTTTTTAAGCGGCTTTAGAAATGATGAAAAGAACCTACTTTTTTGTATGGTAAAATCATCACATGAGTCCTCCCACCCAGGGCAGAGCGGGAGGGACTGTCAGACTCGTACTGACTAAAATCCACGGTGTCCTTCAATAGCCCTTTACGTACCGGGGTTACGGTAATTCGCGAATCCCGCAACCAAAGCTTTGATAGAGGGTCCTACTTTGACTTTTTTTATCGTCATTGTTACTACAACGGTAAGTTGACCCATACTGGACATAGGCCTCCCAAAAGCATCGCCACAACGACTTTTAAGCCTTAATTCCTCGTACTTTGATTTCAGACGGTCAGTCGCGTATTTTGCGCCGCTGACGTTAGCGTCGCAGTATGGTGATAACAGAATGTTTATTCGTACGCGACCGACATTAGCGTTCGGCATGTTATTACATTATTCCAACTGTCCAACTTCTGGGAGCAACATAAACGGTGCTCAATTTCTGTTCTGGTCTCTGTGCTTTACTTGCATTCTGAAGAATCAGTCTGTAGCCAGGACTAACAATTTTCATCAACAGAATGAAAAACACGAGTTCGGGGGCAATTTACCTCCTTCCCGTCCCACCCTATATGAGACGACTCATTTGATGAGTTTACAAAAAAAGAGGGGCCAACTCGTCCTTTCCGAAATTGGGACCAGAGGCCAGTTACACCTATCGTTAGGATTAAGGGTCAACTCGTCCTACTTCAAAACTCTGAAAACTTAGACCAGTACGTACCCATACTAATGTGATATTTTGCTAGAAATTCAGAGAGATGACTAGACCTATCTAGTACCCAATCTACTCTTTGCCCATTACACAAGGGACGTCCTCGTACACTTTTGAGGAGAAGGGAACTTGAAATACAACCAGCGTTTATCTGTTATGACCCGTGCAATCTGTACGGCGGTTGTTACTGTAATCTATGGCTATTGCACTGGGATGGCCACCTTTATTCGTATTAGGCAAGGGAAAGAAATGTCTAGAAGGTTCACAAAGAAGAGTTGCTCAATGATCACCCATTTTTAAAGACGCTTGTTACTAGAAATTCCATACCATACCTGTAATTGAGCATGAATATGATTAGTTACGCCGACAAAGTGGTAATAAAATCTTGTAAAATATTTTGCTTACTGTACTCTGATAACTGAACTATGGATCATATTTCTCCGTCTGAATAATTTTCGTGAAAACAGGCACTTTACTACATGTTTTATTGTTTTAGTAGATTATGTTAAGTTATAATTAGGAATTATGTGTTTATAATTACATCTAGAACACTCGATGACAACACCGCGATGATCGTCTGATGCTTATTCAATTTTGTTTAAAATTGAGCTCGTGTAATCCCGTTCGATCAATCAGTAGATTACACTTTTGAATAAACAGGGGGCGGATTCTAATACTACTGCGCGCATCAAAACGGCTTAAAATATCAAACGGCATTCAAAATTAGACAGTGTCCGACCGAATATCACGAACTTAAGCCCCTTCCATTTGTTCCCTAATCTCCGCAATATTTCCGTTGCAATACTGTGTTTTATACTCTGTGGTACGACGTGGGGCTTTTGCGTAACTCTGTACTGTGACAAGGCTGTATCATTTTACTGCTGAAGTTGACTTTTATTTTGAAAGGGACGTAAGTAATTGCTTCTTCTTTCTGTAGTCTCTGTTTTTGTAGATAAGTCTTGAAAAACCTAATCCGTTTTTGTTTTTTTGAGAGTTTCAGTATCATCAGAATTTCGAGAATTAAAATTAATTGTTACTCAGCGGCTTCTTTGTGCAGTAACAAAACTATCCGTCTTTCAACAAGAAAGATAAACATCTCTTGAACACTTGTTTAAAAAACTGTCAACGGCAAAACGACATACATATTTTTATGTAATCATTTAATTGTTTATCTTTTTGTGGTAAGGCGGTAAATGTTTGCCAAAATAATATGAATAGCGCAAATGTGGCAAGTTGTTATATTAAATAAAACAAAAAGTTATAACCTATAGGGTTTTCACTCTATATTTTAAATGTAAAAAAAATGTTAACCTTAAATTAAAAACCAAAATCCCTACCTAATGCCTCATGCCGGGGTCGCGGGTGTCACAAATTACTGTAACCCCGGTACGTAAAGGGCTATTGAAGGACACCGTGGATTTTAGTCAGTACGAGTCTGACAGTCCCTCCTGCTATGCCCTAGGTGGGTGGACTCATTTGATGATTTTCACACGTAAAAAAAACAAAAAAAAACTTAATGCCTCATGCCTACTTGATTCACATAATTCTGAATTCAAATATTCAAGTCTCACACCATAACAAAGTTACATTTTGATATTTTTGTTTTTATTTTTATAAAAATACTATAAATAAGGGGTGCGGCCATTTTTCAACCCCGACACGGCCGTAAAGCTCTATTTAAACATAACCAATTGCCTTCCACCCCTATTTTGCATAATGATTTTTCTTAAAATTAGTGCGTATTACAGCAAATGGGGAGGGGAGAGAAAAATGACGTAATTAGGCAGACATCTTGATTTCGTCCGTTTGTACATTCCTATCTCCGCAATGGCAGTTTTTTTTAAAACAGTCGCCATTTTGAGAAGCTTGGAGGGATGTTAATCTTCTTAGACGCGAATCTGTAAGGATTCTCTTGAGGTAATCTTTGGCTTATTGTATTATTCAGTAGAATAAGGGTGACTTGCTTGTCAACTTGTAAGCTTTGTCAATCTGTCGGCATATCTTGAAAATAATAATAATCTTTATCTGTGTCTGGAAGAAAGAAAAAACATTTCTGTATTATTCTTGACTTTTAAACTACTGTATAGCTTTTATAGCGGGCTTTGAGCGCGGTGACCGAATCAAGACATTCCGTAACGAAAATAAACCTAACACTGTCACTGTCACATATGTCATGTCAACGTGAATTAATAAAATTTGAATTAATTAATTTTTCTCTTGACGTTTCACTTGATTGACGTGGCTGACCATAGTCTAATTAGTAGAGTAACCTCCCATAGAGCAACGATGATATGATATTCTCGTTAAATATTCGCGGTAGGCGATAATTTTTTAAATAAATAATTGCATAAGTTGATAAAAAATGCTATGCAATAGCTTTACCGCAGCAGTCACCGAGTGCCACATGTATTTTTTTAATAATCATAATCTACATTCTGGGAATTTCTCCTTTATCGTGGGTGCGTTTCGGTAAAATTTAGGTATACAAACACAAACAGCTAGACCGGGAATGAGCATCTGTAGGCTATAAAAATATTTCTTCTCTGCAGAAATGAATCTGCTACTTGTAGCGCAGTAGTCGAACGCAAACCATGCCGTAAAACTGTTTTTGTTTCGAAAACTATAGAACTATTCTATAGATATTATGTAATATTTCCACCTACATCAGGACCCATGTTTATAATACTAAGAAAACGTATTGAAAGGGCTACAAACAATACAAGTACGCACAAATAAATAGCCTCAAACTATGTTGCCTCTAATACAAGCTAAATATTCGTCTAAAATCATCCTACCTAATTTGGAAAAGCTGTTATACTCGCTTCGTTCTCCCACATTATCTAACTAGCAGATAATCAGCTGCCACGCTGCCATACTCTGCCATTCCCCGAGGGCTCTGAATGAACAATTGTACAGTCGCGAGCTATATACCAGAGCGATGCTAGGCAGCATGGCAATGCAGTCAATCTTCTTTGTATTTAGCCGGATAACAGCGGATGATCTTCTTGAAGCCCAATTTTTTTTTTGGTACTTGTACCTTTTTCTTTTGTTAACATATTTCTGATGTCGCTACTATGGGGTTATCTTTTCTCTACAGCTTGCAATGTAGGATACATTACCATAAACATAGTATTTTGGAAGCTGTATTACTAACTTCTCCGAACGTAAACATAACCTTATTGAAAGGTGGCACAACTCTTCAAACAACTATTTTTCTTCCATTTTATCACTATTCTATTGCACTTTCATCTTCTCTCTTGAACTCTATTTAATCATGACTTTAACTCGTAAAGCCTTTGCTCGCCAAGAAGAGGAAAAACTCAGTCTGGCTTTGAGCGAACTCAAGGTTTCCAAGGAGTTGTGTGACCGATTGATAAGGGAATCAGAGGAAAATGAAAAAGAAGTTCAGAAAACTTTACATAAGTACCAAACGTTGAAATCAGAAATGACACGGTTACATATTCAACACACCGAAGTCATTGAAGCCCGGGACAGGCTCCAGTTCATTGTGGATGGGTTTGACCAATGCGGTTCTGAGTATGAGCTTGCTCTTGACCGCGCTAACTCTTTACAAAAACAACTTCTTGAGGCTAACAGTAAGATTTCACAATTAGAATGCACTCAACACAACATCACTGCATCGTTGAACCAAAGTCTGTTCGATGAGCTGGTAGTCATTGCCCCAAGTATGGTTGCTAGTCAAATGATACCCAAAGTCACAATAGATCTTACTTGTGATGATGACAATAGGGCTAATAATGCAAATAAGATGATTAAATGTAGTAGAAACAAACTGAAAAAATATGTAAGAATAAATAAGTACATTAGAAAAACACAAAAATTAGTGCATAGACAAAAATTTTTCATTAAAAATGTTAAATTAAACAGGGAACGTCTATCATTATTAGATAAATTGGATTTTTATTCAGAAAAATGTAAAAATAATACATTAAAATATCAAAGTGACACTAAAAACTTAAATATTGAAATTGAAAATTTAAATAATAAATTAATATCAATTAATAACAAATATGAAATCTCTGAAATGCAAATTAAGGAGTACATGCTGGCAATGAATGAGTTAATGGTGAGTTCAAGTTCATGTTCTTGTAAGCAGTCAAAACCTTTGACCAATAACACCATGTCAAATAGTCAGTCCTCACCAGCTTCTTTGATGCCAGCCTGTGATATTGAAACTACTTCTATACAAAAAAATTATTGCACTTCTGAGGGTACCTCTAAAATAAAAATTAAATTAAATGAAAAGCTTCTTGACTGTGTACAAACCCAAATAAACAAAGATATTGTGATATTTAGTGATGACATTGGGAAAGACATGGGCCCATTATTATCTAATATTTGCAAAGGACAGTCAGTTACCAACTACTGTATGCCTGGTTTAAGCTTTGTTGAGATAGTGACAAAAATATTAAGTTTGAATTTCCACCAGGATACAACATTAATCATTTTAACTAGTAGCAGGGGAAATGTAAATCAGGACAGTCTGCTAAATTACTATTACAAATTATGTGAGCTACACATAAGACAGATTGTTATGTTTACATTTCCTTATAGTCGCAGTTTGCCACAAAGAGAAAATTACTTTAGGCACAAATTAAATGTAATATTGAATAATCTAACACCACACAATAATAATAATTTTCATGTACTTGACATTAACAAATATGTTGGTAAATATTTAAATATGACAAAATACAAATTACATGTGCCAAAATGTTTGAAGAGACAATTAGCTTTATCGCTATACAATTTTTTTATTTATTCATTAGCCAATAAGCTGGCTAATACATGTATTGCTCCTATTGAGCTTTCCACCACTCTATTAGATCCAGCCAAAGACTTGGCTTGTAGTTTTATTGCTCCTATTGAGCTATCTGACATTTTAATTGATTCACAATCTGACATTAATTTAAATTAGAACTTGGGACAAAAGAGGTAATCTCTTGCTTTATGAACAGAGATAATTTAAAGACATCCATAGCTTCAAATCATTTAAATGTTAAAAAAGGCTGTAGTACAATCAACCTGGTGCACCAAAATATTCAAGGTATGTTGAGAAAGGATCTTGAAATTGAACTATTTTTGAACTGTAACAATATTGATATTTTATGTATTACTGAACATTGGTTAAAAAGTCATCAATTTATGTTTAATTTCAGTAATCACCAGGTTGGTAGTTCGTTCAGTAGAGATAATGCAATACACGGTGGCTCATTGATACTATTAACCAATAATCTCAAATTCAAAGAACGTAAAGATATTGTGAGCCTCTCTGTTGAACGGACTATTGAAATAGCTTGTGTGGAGTTGGAGCAGCTTATTGTATTGAGTGTGTACCGGCCACCATCTTCAGTTTATGATTGCTTTGAAAATGTTATGAATGATGTTTTGATAAAACTTGGTAAACTAAATAAAAATGTAATTGTATGTGGTGATTTTAATATCAACCTATTGGAGGACTCACCAACATGTTTAAGATTTCTTAATTTATTTCAATCATATAATCTTACCAATCAATTTTTAGAGCCTACTAGAATTACAGCCACATCAGCCACATGTCTAGATAATATTTTCACAGATATAATACTTATTAAGAAACAAATAATAAACCAACTGGAATCTGACCACTGTGGACAGTTGGTTACATTTAATTTAAAAAATAAAGATGTGGCTAAGCATAGTATTAGGGTGGTTCCTAAATCTGCAGGTCGCTTGGAGAAATTCAAAAATAAACTCATTAGTAAATTACCCTACTTACCTTATAGTGATGATCCTAATGAACTGTACAATTCTTTTTTTTCCATATACAGCCTGTTAGTGTAATCAGTCTTAAACTTGAAACCAGTGGTTTGGTATCACTTACAGAACGTAAATTCAATAAAAAAATAAAACCTTTTTTTTTTCAATAAAGTCTCCATTTTTCCCCAAAATTATTTCACCCTATTACGCAAAGGTAAAGTAGATCAAATAAGCCGCGAGCGCCCGCGCCGCCGTGTCGCCCGCGGCGCGGGGAGAGACTGAGGTATGCGCGGGGCCCGCGCATACCAGTCTGCCGGCAGTGTCGCTATCGAACGCGTGTCTCGTAACGTACGCCCGCCGCAAGCGCGGCCCCACCGTTAATTTTTCGCGCAAGTGTTAGTGTTTAGTGATTATGTCGTACACAAAAGAACAGAGGACCGAAATGGTTCGGGTTTACGCCGCGTCGGGTGATAACCTAACTTACATCTGGACTCGTCACGCAACAAAGGTAGGTATTTTTGCCTGTCCTAAGCCAGGAAAAGTATGAAGGGAAGTTAGTTACATCACAGGTTACCTGTATTTTATTACAATGATGTAGTTAGTTAAAACTTATGTAGGTATGTAGTTAAACGGACGGCGTTAACCTGCCGCACTGGCAGGTTAACGCCCTTTGCAGTGAATACGTAACTCGGGCGCATAGTATCCATGAATTAACGGACGGTGTAGGACAGAAACATTTTTGATTTTTTTAAAGAAAAATTCGTTTATTTATTTTTAAATTCAGACAAACATTTTTATAATTAAATCAACTACCTATGGTTTCAAGGTTAAGACTGATTACACTAACAGGCTGTATTGTACAGAATTTGACTCGACTTTCATACCCAAGCAGATCTCAGTTAACGGTTCCACAACCTTCAGTGAATGGGCAACCAGAGGTATACATAACAGTAGAATGAAACTTTATGAACTATATGAAGAAAAAAACTTTAATAAGAGTACAGAATTTTATGAATATGTTAAAAATTATTCTAAATTATTTAAACAAGTTTGCAAAGAAGCAAAGTGTCGTTATATAAGCTCAAAAATTAAAAATAGCCAGAATAAAATAAAAACCACTTGGGAAATAATCAACAATGAAACTGGAAGAGAAAAAAGGCGTAGCACTGGCTTTAGTCTAAATATTGATAATAAAATAATTGATAAGGATGTAGAAGTAGCAGCAATTTTTGAAAGTTTCTTTGCAGATATTCCAGTTTCAACCACAAAATTTTTAAAATCAACACCTATAGAAGCCGAGTCTATATTAAAAGAAAATGTTGAAAACTGTAAGCATGATTTTAATTTCGATTTTATTAATGATAAAGATATTATTAAAACTTTTAATACCCTTAATGTAAAAAAAAACTGCTGATCTATGGGAAATGAAACAAAATATGAAACTCCGTAGAGATTACCAAAAGCATTATAGAGAGTGTAGCGCCTGAATTGGCAATTATTTTCAACAAATGTATTGAGTGTGGTGTGATTCCTGACTTAATGAAGAATAGTAAAATAATTCCATTGTTTAAATCCGGTAGCACATCAGACCCCACAAATTTTAGACCAATTTCTGTGCTTCCCACATTTAGTAAAATATTCGAAAAATTGATGCTAGATCAACTGCAAAGACATTTTACTAAATATAAACTACTTAATAGTAAACAATTTGGTTTCACGAGGGGCCGCTCGACAACCGATGCTGGTGTTGAGCTACTTACACATATTTTTGAAGCGTGGGAAAATTCACAGGATGCCTTGGGTATTTTTTGCGACTTGTCTAAGGCATTCGATTGCGTTTCTCATGACACATTAGTCAGGAAATTACATCACTATGGTGTTAGAAATACTGCTTTGCATCTTCTTATTTCTTATTTGGATAATAGGATCCAAAGAGTGGACGTTAATGGTAAACGATCTCCGGGTTCTATTGTCACCATGGGAGTTCCACAGGGCTCAATTCTTGGCCCCTTTTTATTTCTTATATATATCAATGATCTTCCTTTCCTTATAAAGAGAAATCATGATATAGTGTTATTTGCAGATGACACATCACTTTTATTTAAACTAAAACGTCAACAGCCCGTTACTGATGAGGTAAATACCGCTCTCTCTAAAATAGTGCATTGGTTTAGTGTTAATAATTTACTTTTAAATGAGAAAAAGACTAAATGTGTAAGATTTCTGACACCTAACGTTAAGCAGGTGGAAACCAGTGTACTAGTAAATGGTGCTGAATTGAATCTTGTGGACACCACTGTGTTTTTGGGTATTACTCTGGACTCGAAGCTGCAATGGGGCCCTCATATTACAAAATTGTCGAAACGGCTCAGCTCTGCAGCATACGCGGTATATAAAATTCGTCATTTAACCGACGTAGAAACAGCCCGTTTAGTATATTTCAGTTATTTTCATAGTGTTATGTCGTATGGCATTTTGCTGTGGGGAAATGCGGCCGACATCCAGGCTATATTTGTGCTGCAGAAAAGAGCCATTCGAGCAATTTATAACCTAGGTAGCAGGCATTCACTGAAGGATAAATTTAAAGAAATAAATATAATGACAGTTGCATCTCAATATGTGTATGAAAATTTGATTTTTGTTAAAAAGAATATTAATCTTTACACAAAATATAGCGATATTCATAGCATAAATACAAGAAACAAGGACATGCTAAAAGTGCCCGCGAGTAGACTCCATAAAATTAGTAATTCATTTAAATGCCAAAGTGTACGTTTCTACAACAAACTCCCAAACCGTGTTAAAGAACTAAGCCTAAACAAATTTAAATCAGTTATTAAACAGCAACTATGTAAAAAAAGTTACTATAAAATCAAAGAATACCTTGATGACAAAATGGCCTGGGAGTAAGCTGCCCCAATGCACCCTCATGCTTCAATTTTTATTTATTTTAGAATGGATGTATCTGTTTTTTAATTCTTTGAAAATGTGAGGAATATGTGGTTTCAAAGGTCGTTAAGCTCCTTACGTACTGAGTTGAGCTTCCTTTCTCTGCCTCCTGCTTGCACTGACTGAACAGGTCCACTAAAAGTTTTCTTTGCAGTTCTTTCTTAAAAAGACCATCTCAGGCGAGAACCTACATGGTCCTCACAGGTGTTGACGAAACAATTTTCCGATTGTTAGATCATTATTTATTCATATTTTTTTTTTTTTTTTTACCTTATTTCTTATTTTTTTTGTTTTTATTATACAATCTGACATGTACGAATTTATTTATTTTTTACAATCTGACATGTATGATTTTTTTTTTGTTTATACAAACTGACATAATTATTATTATTATTTTTTCATATATATATACATTTTTATTTCTATTCTTTGTGAATGCGAGGACCCATGCGAGTCAAGCTGGTTTTTTTTTTATAATCATAGTGATTGTCTGACAGTTTGAGTAACTTAAGCGGCCTACACAAGTGTCCTTTCTTTGGTATTGTTCGTCGTGTCGTTGAGCTCCTTGAGTTATGAGTCGAGCTACACGATAACTGACAAATGCTTGCACTGACTGGACAGGTCCACTCGAATTTGTGTGGTTCTTTCTTCAAAAGACCATTTCAGACACTGACCTGCATGGTCCTCGTATAGCCTGATTTACATATAATGTCTGGACTTCAAAAGAGACTGCGACCTCTGAGTTTGTTTCGGCTGTTTCTTCTCAGAGTAGTCAGGTACGAAACACCGGCCCCTTCTAGTTTTATAAAAAGACGTGTAAAAGTGTTGATATAACCTACTTGCATAAATAAACATCATTTCATTTCATCATTTCACTCGTATTACAAAATAGGTCTTATCAACAAATAAAACCTGTTAATTTACGAAAAAGAAACTTTTTTGGAAATTATTAAGTGTACTATGTACATTTCAGTGCACGTGAGTGTACAGTATCGGAATATAATTTGCGCTACGCTCAGCGCTCGCTGTGCGCTGCACTGAACATCCATTTGAATAATACTGTAGCGTTTATGTGAAATATTGGGAGTCAGGAATGTGGAGTAGCTGCTGATAAGCTATAGAGAAGCTGAAAAATTTATGAAACTTCCCTTTTTTTTTACGCGGTAAAATCAAGAGCCCGAGAGGGAACACAGGCCAGGACAGGGGTACTGTCAGACTTGTACTGACTAAAATCCACGGTATCCTTTAATAGCCCTTTACGTAAAAGGCTTATGAAACTAACTTATCTTGAATTTCACACGTACGAGGCTGTCATACGCATTGCTGTCAGCAAGAAAAGTGTACAGTCTGACAGATTCGAAACATATGGTTTTTGTGTCGTGTAGTGTTTAGTAATCAGTTGCATTGCAACTCGCTTTTAATATTTGATCTAGATATCGCGACAATCGAAGTGGGCGGGTTCAAATCTCTCATAATCTCTTCTTAACTCGTCTTACTACTGAGTATAAGGTTCTGAATTTCGATCCTAGCTTGATTAAGGAATTATTGGGTTTGCACCTGAAGATCATTTATGGCTATAAACCCGGTCTATTAGGTACCTACAGACGCCAGCTCATCAAGTTACTACAATTTGTCAAATTCTTCAATAGATTTTCAACCTTATCATAATAGTGGAAAGTTAATGTTTGTGGAAAAAAAATATAGATTCAGGTAGGTTAACCTGTTGGCGTCTGTACCTAATCTAACCTAACTTAACGATATGATTGTGTGATTACCTTTCCATACGGAATATAAGGACATGATGCTTTAAAATTTATAAATAACAAAAGAGATACCACATCGTTTTCTACTCCTTTTTTTAACCTCTCGGGCGATTTATTATTGAAAATGATAAAAATCAACGTCCAATGAGCGACTGTCTGTTATGTTCAGACGTGTGTACGTAAGGCGCTGGGGCGTTTTCGCTTATGTACACCCGGGTGTACGTAACGCGCCCGAGAGGTTAACAATTTTCAACAAACCTTTTCTACTAAATTGCCTAAGCATCGCTTCCACATCGCTTTCGGTATACAACAGCTGCTTCAAGTCGCGCTGTGCAAGTTTATGACATAAACAAGTAACATCTGCTTTGTCTTATTGAGTTTGGAACTCAATATTGACTCTCAATAGTAAATACGTACCTACAAATCAAATTTCAAGCTGCGCGGATGGCTGTGCGTCGGCAACGATCAAAATTGACGAAAATGTCTCCATATTTTTCGTGATATGAGGTGCATTTTGTGTGTGTTTGGTAAATAAGTTACCCTTTTTAAATTTTCGGTTAAACTGTCAAGATTTCTCTTCAGGGTAGGGATGGGATAAAGTGTCACTTTTTAGCAAATAATGTCGTTAGTTAAACAATGCACCTGTCTTTTTATTTTCACTCAACCCTTTGTCGACTGCTAGAGAATGCCTGAGGCATTTAGTCGAGCTTTGTATCATTTTAGTTCTTCAATTTCAGTACATCGTACGTATTTGATAAATGTGGACTTCCAAATCAATTTGGTAAAGGGAAACAAAAAAAAAATCTTTAAAATTATTAGAATTTTCAGTATAATTATTGACTCGTTAACTAATATTAACGCAACTTTAATCCCTATTAATATTAAAAATGGTGTGTATGTTTGTATGTTTCGTGTTCAAGTGATAAATTAAATCGATTTTTATGAATTTTGGTACAGAGATACAAGTGCCCTTAGAAACGGTTTATAGACTACATTTGTAGAGATAGAGGACGAACATTAGTTGTGAATCGCGGGCAACGGTTCGTTGAATCTAAACACTAACCGTCTAACCCCAAAAAATATAAACATCTGTTAACGTTTATCAAAAAAAAGTGTAACTGCAAAGCGACCCTTAGATCAACGTTAAAGCCTTAGTCAAACAGACAGGCGTGACGAATGCGAAGCGAGGCGTTTTTATTTGAAATGTGTGGAATTGTTTGAAAACAGTCACATAGAAAAGCGAAAGCGATCCGATAGCGTGACCAAACTATCGGACTGACGTCTCGTATCGGTTCGTTATCGCTTCGGACTCGCCTGTCTGTTTGACAAAGACCTAAATGTGGTTTTGACGTTGTCAGTTTTTTTAGACTAGTGTTCAACAGATGACTTTTTTGTGGTAAAACGGTGAGATTCCAAAAAACTTTGCATATTACTTAGATTACTTTCATTTTCTATTTAAGATGTTAATAAAGGTATTATAATATACCCGTCAACTTCTCTCTGCTTAGTTACAAACACGATTTCCAGGCTTTCCAATCTCATAAATAAAAACTCTCAAAGGCGATCTGACTGTCCAATATCTTAGATATTCAAAATTATGACCTGACCTTTACTGTTCCCAATGGCCTGAGCTTACGCCAAAGTTGCCCCAGGCGTTAGGTCAGGCTGGGTCATTATGCCAGTTTCAAGCTTTTAGCCGGTCAAAACTGACTATAAAAGAGAATTTTATTAAAGCTTTAAAGAGGATTTCAGTTTAAACGCATTTGATTTTGAAGTCTCGGGCTAAAGGTCAGTTGGATTTGTAATTGATTGGAAGTATTTAGGTCTTACTAATATTATAAATGTGAAAGTTTGTGAGACTGGATGTATGGATGTTTGTTACTCTTTCACGCAAAAACTACAGAACCGATTCGGATGTTGGTACACAGATAATTTATGAACAGGATTAATACTTATGGGATTTTTTTAATTCGGTATTACTTTTTCGTCTTTTTTTGTTTTACGTGGTAAAATCGGAGAAAATCGGATCGGAGTGCGGGAGGGACTGTCAGACTTGTACTGACTAAAATCCACGGTGTCCCTCAATAGCCCTTTACATACTAGGGTCACGGTAATTCGTTAGTCCCGCGACCCCGGCAGGCTTTGGCCCTCTACAGGCCATTCAAGTATAGAAAAAAATTTAAAAACGCGACTATCCTTGTTCAATTGTTTCTTTTGAGAATTCTCCGAGTGTATTTCCCCACATACATAAATTGGTACATCAGACTCAACATAGATATGTTCAAGTTATGCGTTACCGAGTTACCGAGTCGGGCATATGTAGCATCGTATCGATTCCCTTCAGATGTGCTGGCTAATCGAGTTACGGTATCGGTTCAGTCGAGTGCTCCGGCTTTGAATTATGTCCATCTCTGATAGTTTGAATCATATCTTGGGCAACGTTATAGTGTCCTTACGCTGCGTTTACATCCATAGACAAGTTTTACTACTTTTAGTCGTTTTTAGTCCCCGTCGCAAAATAGGTGTTCGTCTGTGACGTCATACTTAAGTTGCCATACAAGAAGAAATTTGGAAAAAAATATTTGATTAATATTTGATTTCATTCAATAATTAAAAACGAGATAATTACCAAACTTGATATACGTTTTGAGTTTCTGATATATCGGCTCTGTTGCAAACAGCGAGGAAAGTCGCTATGATAGATGGTCACACATCCACAGACCTAACTCACCAGACGCAGCATATGTGGGATTGTTATTATTAAGACACGAACTTCTGAATTCAGTTTAAAAACGTACCATCTTACCAGAAAAAAGTTAAACACCTGTTGAACACTTGTTTAAAAAAAACTGTTAAACTCAAAACGGCATAAATTTGACGTTGATATAAGGGTCGTTTTGATAAGGGTCGTTTTCGATTAGAAATAATTAGACCAAGTACTGCACTGATGCATAAAAGTATATTTTACTTGGCACCTATAATTTATAATAGATCCCCAAAATTATTAAGCAATTACCAAGTAGATTCTTTAAAATACAGCTTAAAAATTTCTCATAAGTAAAAGCTATTACAGCCTATGTGATTATTTAAATGATTGAACAATAATTGCGTCGGCAATGCAATTGCGGCATTTCTAAAAATTTTAATTATTTAAAATTGTAACTTTTATTTTTTAACATTACGTGCCTACTGTTAAAAACTTTAGCCTAAACTATAAATTTTGTATGCCATAACTAAATGGCAAAATATGTAGCTACTTTATTTTATTTTAAGACCTGTATCACTGTATACGCTCACACATGTTTTTACAAAATAAATATATCTTAATCTTCGTTGTTACACTTTTTTTAGACAAGTGTACAACAGATGATTAATTTTTTATGGTACGAAGGTTACTTCAATTGTTAACTGACACAAGTTTTTTTTTTTGCTTGCATATTCCATGGTAAGATCTTCGCTTCAGTGTGAACGCGGGGTTGGACCTGCGGTTGAGAACTGAGTGGTTATGGATGAATTTGAGTGTGTAGGCATCTCTTGGTTTAATGGACTAGGTTTAGCGTTCTGTTCTCAATGGCAGTCTCAGGACAATTAAGTAGCTGTTTGGTGTCAATAAATCTGACGCGACAAAGTGAGCAGTGGTAGCAGTTTTTTTTTTATCGTGGTAAAATCATCAAATGGGTCCTCCCACCCAGGGCAGAGCAGGAGGGACTGTCAGACTCGTACTGACTAAAATCCACGGTGTCCTTCAATAGCCCTTTACGTACCGGGGTCACGGTAAATCGTACAGTCCTGCGACCAGTGGTTGCACAGTGGTAACGGTTCCGATTAACGCGCTGTATTCTTACAGCTGTATTACTTTACATCATTTATTTCATTACTACTTGTGTCAAAACGGTGAAATAAAACAACACGACAGCAAACTGGCATGTCCCAGAACAGGCGATGATCTTTGCGTCTCTTCTTCTTTACGGGTACTGATATTAAAAAGCAGAAGAGTTTATGTGCATGTTTGGTTGAATGTGCTTATCTCAGGAACTACTGGTTGGAATTGAAAAAATCTTTTTGAGTTATATAATCCATTTATCGAGTAAGGCTATAGACTACATAGCATCACGCTACAACTTATAGGAGGGAAGCAGCATTAAAAAATGATGCAAAATCGGGAAAAAGGATTACTTTTCGAGAGCTTCCGTTGGGTGCGCAGTGTAAACGGTTAAGCAAAAAATTGAGAGCGAGAGCAATACAGAATCTGAGGTCACACTATAGGCTGAATTCACCTGAAAGATATTATATTCCAGCACAGCCAATCTACGGTAAACGAATACAATATCTAATATCGTATCTCAAAAAGCTAGTTTCTCCACAAATAGCCACAAAGGGGGTATTCTTAAAGCAATTTCTAACCGATAACGGTTTAGCTCGTTTCAGTTTAATCTATTTTTGAGCCATAACTACGTGGTCAAAAGGGAGCCTCGACTCGCTACTCGGGGAAGATCGGGAGAGGTCGGAGGAACTCGGAGAATGCCGAGTACCATCCACTTCAAAAGAAATCTCTCAAAGGGCGAGACTGAAAACAATATGAATTTTCTTGGAAAAAAAGCGGTCTGTTGTACAAGCTAAGTAAGTTATTAAAGTTTGTTAAAATTGTTTGTTATTTCTGTTGATGAAGCTCAACTATTTGGACCTTTGTGTCTGGTAGCGGTTTTAGTCTACTATTTTCATCTTAAAGATTTGTAAGAAAGAAAAAGAAAGAAGCGCAGGTGTGAAAGTGTGGAAGTGCGGGTTCATGCATTTCCCGCAACACCATTGGCTATTCACTCAGGTGAATCTCTCTCTCTTTCTCTTTGGTGTTATAAAAGCTAGCACAATATATGCACCACACAAAGCTTCATACCAATAATTAAAGTACCCATTAATCATTAATTTTGACGAACAATGTGCATACGGCCTCCTACAAACCCACCTACTCAACTGGCTGGTCTTTCTTTATTGTCCGGGAGGCAGTTCTGTGTGGAGCAGAATGAACCTTCACCCCTTTTCATTCCAGGGTCACGTTACCTGCTCTCTTGAGACGGCTTATACTAAGCCTACGTCCGTACAAACTGTGCAGACTAAGCCTGAAGCTTCCTCAGACGCTCTGCGATGCACATACTGTTATGATTGGCAAAGTTGGCAGCACGAAGAGACAGCTTATATTAATATAGTGCCAATAAACCAAGCTTCTGATAGTTTGTGCCAGTTTAAAGTGGGCCAAATAATAACAGTTTGAAATAATTATTAGACGTGTAGATGTGAAGTTTGTGGTACAGAGGATTAAGTTTATTAATTTAGGGGCGTTAATAGATTTGAAGTATTTTGAAAGATTAACGTTTTAGAACTGTGGTGGCCCAGTGTTAATAGCGGTAACCACAGATATAAATAGACTTAGATAATGCAACGCAACCGTGCCTTAGTTTGACTTCTATTTATTATTGGAAAAATCTAATTATAAAGTGAGTTCCTGTAGTACCGTTCTCAAAGTCGTTGACGTCGTTCATAAAAAGCCAGTTAATACAACTGCCACGCTTCGGTTCGCTGCACCCAGTTTGACGTTTCGTATCAGTTCGTTATCGCTTGGGACTCGGTCGGGTTCGCTATCGCCTGTCTTTTTGACGAAGGCTTCAAGGTTTGTCGAGGGCTTACGGTCGGCGAGTAATTGGTAGCTCGCCGTCAGATCAAGGTACAAGCTCAGGTGGTCGGCGCGTGGAGCTGTCCGCAGGTCCTATTTGCCATATTAGCCCTATAGGGCCAAACGATTGGTTATTTTAATGGGTCACTCACACACAAAAAGCAGCTAAAGGGATAAAGTTGTTGTTAGTCAGTCAATTTTGACAGTCCCTTCCGCTCCCTCCAAACAGGGAGGACTCATTTGATAATTTTTCCACCCCCAAAAAAAAGGTAAACGAAACGTGTTTGTACTCAAACGTCAAATATACAAAAAACCAGGGCGCTCATACATTCACAGGCACACGGCCGCTATGTTTGCGGATGAAGTTTACACAGAGCCCTGTTAAAGCCTGCCCTATATACCTATATACGAATAGGTGCAGGCCATAAATAAAACACGTTCACGTTATTTTCAGTGGCGATACTGTAAATCATAGGTGGACACGGTGCCGTGCGTTGAGCGTAGACCAAAGAAGTGATAGACGCGGCTTTTGTCATCGTTCTCTATCATTTTTTAGAGAGCAGTGGCGACCTAGTGATAACGGCCTCGACTAGGTCGTGGGTACGAACGCAAGTATTACTTTTTGTAATTTATTTCATCACCACTGCTCTCAAAAGAATGAAGGTAAACATAATGACGGAACCAATAATTTGAAGGCATGTGACATCGATTAAGGTATACTAGGGCTATATGGTAAATTACGGCCCACTGCCTCACAGAGAGGAGACCTCTGTCCTAGTAGTGGTGATAGTAAATTTGAATTAGTAGATTACATGAAGGAGTTGCATCATAAAGCTTTGTGGAAGTCAGCTGCGGTTCCAAAGGAGGGTTTAGCAGCGGTAGCTAAGAAGCACGAAGAAAAAGCTCAGGTTAATCTGTCATTGGTCCTTACCTTTACTATGCACTGTATACCTACATATTCTTTTATTTAATGAATTTCTCATTATTCATGTTAGTTAATTAATGTAAATATTCATGAAAAGATTCCGATGGTTTTTTTGCACATTTTGGCAATGTCACTCAATCACTTACCAAGGAAGAAGCGCGCTAGTTATTGACAACTTTATACATTTATGTGGTCTATGGCAGAACCTATCCACTGTACCACTGTGTAATAGACTGTGTTTCTAATGCCTTTTGATTTATCGCCTTGATAACTACGAGTGTGCACCGCGATGTACCCACATGGGGACCTCTATGGTACTTCTAATTATGCTCGGCAGTCTGTATATTTGTCTCCGTGCTAATGTCAATCAAAAACGGGTTTGATCGATAGAGCTCCTAGAAGTTACAAAATCAAAGTATACGTAGATGTTGAAATACTGGATAATGGTGACCTCTGACCCTGGGAGGGTCACGGGACACTTTTATAAGGTAAATTTAAAGCCTGGAATGTAAAGGGCTATTGAAGAAACACCGTGTGTTTTAGTCAGTACAAGTCTGACAGTCTACTTTTTTACAAATTTTATTCTATTCTATTCTACTGTCGGCGGGATACTGCGGGCACCCTGGGCGGAGGACTCATTTGATGATTTTACATGGTATAACCATTAGATACACAAGAACCAAACCAATACCTGCCCGGGTTTACACTCAAAACCTCATACGTAGTAAAATTATTATGATTATGATTGATACGTGAGGTGATAGCCTCTGGGCCATCATGACTGTTCCAGTCAGGACTAACAAAACTGGGCCATAGTGACCAAGAACTTTAACCATAAAGGGAGACCAAGAGTTTTAACCTTGTATTAATTTAAATACTCACTTTTTTGGGGTTTTAAAGTCATCGAATGAGTTCTTCTACCATGGGGTATCGTATTACCCAGATACTGGGTTGTGGAGGTCCGACAGGCAGTCAATAACTGATGACTGAAAATACTGATATCCAGCTGCATCTGGTTTGACTGGAAGCCGACCCCCATATAGTTGGTAAAAGGCTAGGCAGGTGGAGATGAATGTGTTCTTCTACCATGTGTGGTGCGGGAGTCAGACTCATACTGACTAAAAACAACCCTGTTCCTTCGGTTACGCATTGGGTTCCAGGGTCATGAAGCGCTCTAAGACAGTCTCGAGACCCCGGATTAGTGAGATACCCATATATAAAGTACTTTCAATTAACTGACAGGCTTGTTGGTCTAGTAGTTAGTGACCCTGACTGCTATGCCGGAGGTCGTGGGTTCGATTCCCACCCAGGACAAATATTTGTGTTATGAGCACGATCATTTGTTCTGTGTCTGGGTGTAATTTATCTATAATATGTATGTATTTAGAAATATATAAATATGTTTATCAGTTGTCTAGTACCCATAACACAAGCTCTGCTTAGCTTGGGAATAGATGGCGTTGTGTGATAAGTTGTGGAATATTTATATTTAATTAAAACGCGTTCAATTTAGTCGACCCGCTTTCAAACACCATACATATATGCTGCTAAACCCCTAAGCGTAAGTCGTGAACATATTATTCCGTCGATCTCACGTAACAAAGTCTCCTGTAGTTACTCCGCGCGAACAGTTTAATTCTAACGGGTAAGCGACAAAACTTTGTAACTAACAAGTTTGACGGAACGAGTTACCTTCGTGCTAGTTACCGAGTTTTGCAAATGCATAGCTAGATTGGTAGTTAAACGTTTCAAGTAGGATTTCTGTGCGGTAGATTAATTTGCTGTGAGATTCGGAATCGAATAGTTACATAAGACTATGTTCAGGTGACCGCGCCGAAGAGTGAGGAACTAGCGATTGCTATGGTGAGCTTCAGAGAAAACTCACCCCTTTCGGTAGTGACATCAGTACCAAAGGGGGTGAGTTTTCTCTGAAGCTGACTGTACTAGATCAATCGAGTCAGTATTTACCATCTACTTGATAAGGCTATCGTAGATCTGTAGATGGACAGAATATACTTTATTGGACACCAAAATTGTTTCTCAACTGTTTTACGATTCTTCGATTCCCGCACGGGACAAATATTTTGTAATTATGATCTGCAAGTTGTTCCGGGTTTGGGTGTTTGTGTATGTGAGTTTCTGTATTATTTGTAAACGCACCCACGACACAGGAGAAATTCCTAGTGTGAGGCAACTTTTTTATTGAACCACCACTCCTCTTTTGATATATAATTTGACAGCATAAATGATTTATGTCCATTGTTCCTACGATAAATCATAAGACGGATTTAGAAGTCAGATAATCAACTATAATATAACGAAACTATGTTCATTTGTTACCCAATGATCGAAGGAATAAGAAATATACAAAAAATGTGGATAAACTCAGATCGTCCAGTTAATTATTTTCTGGATAATAAACTGGAAAAAGATGTCCAAAGAATAGTCCAACCATTCAACATTATACTCTCTGCATTCTTCTCTTCCAAATATAAAATAAGGAAGGGTTATATCACTCCATGTGACAAGATATATCAGATATTGTTTCTTTTAATTATTTTAGTTTGCAGCGTACTTAGTGTTTATAGTATGCTCGACGATCAACAAAATGAGTCATGGGAATATTACACCAAAGCTACTGTGATTACTTTATTGTCCACTACTATCAGTTACGTAATACTTGCAAATTCTAATATTTTTCAAAGCCGTAGCCACATTTCTCTTATTTTGAGAATCCAAGAAATTCATAGAAAAAGTAAAATAAGCGTCCGACCCTATATTATTAAAAATAATATCATTCTTGCAAGTGCCCTCTTATTTTTTTTGGTACCTTTGACATGTTTTTATGCAAACCACACCGACATTTATTTTACCGACATTAGTGGTGACTTCCTTAATTATGCAATTAATTTTAATACAGTATATAATATTCGACTATTGGCATTGCTAACCATGTATCTTGAAGAATGGATTAAAAAAGTACTGCTTTTGAATAATGATGAAGAAAATTATGAAAATTGTGAACAAATATTTGTGTTATATAAAAATATTTTAGAAGCTCACAAGATTCACGCTAAGATTTTTCAAGTATTGGTAAGAAGATTTTTTTTTCTGTTGATTAGATTATTAATATGAAGGGAAAGAAACGCTATTTGCCAGACTGTATTTCTTTAAATTTGATGTCTTTTAAAAATTAATTTAATAAGAAGTCGCTTGCAATATAATCATAGGAAATCTAAAACCAGTGCCCCAGGTGATTGAAGTTTTGCAATAATTGATAGTCATGATTGTGCTTACGATGTGGTCAATTGAGGACAATGTGGTGAGGAAGTTGAGAGTAAGAATGTGGGTGGCTGCCTCTGCGGTCGCGGTACTAACGAATTACCGTGACTCCGGTACGTAAAGGGCTATTGAAGGACACCGTGGATTTTAGTCAGTACAAGTCTGACAGTCCCTCCCGCCCTGCCCTGGGTGGGAAGACTCATTTGATGATTTTAGCACGCCAAAAAAAAAGAATGTGGAAATGTGGGTGGCTATAAAGCCTATGTCAAACTGACAAGCGATAGTGAACCGAATCGAGTCCGAAGCGATAACGAAGCGATACGAGACGTCAAACTGGGTGCAGCGAACTGAGGCGTGACAGTTGTATTAGCTGACTTTCAATGAACGACGTCAAACAGAGCAAACACGCCTTGGCCACGTCTTCGCATCAGTTTGGTCACGGTATCGATATCGGATCGCTTTCGCTTTTCTTTGTGACTGGATTCAAGCTATTCCATACATTACAAATAAAAACGCCTCGCTTCGTATTCGCCACGCCTGTCTGTTTGAAAAAGGCTTTAGAGAAGAGTAAAACCGAATAAATGATGTATGGACTGTGTGAAAGATGGCATGGCGAGAAACCAGGTGACTGCTTACAAGTAATACGGAAATATCGAAAAAGTAGACGTACTGCACTGAATCCAAAAAAAATATAATGAGATAAGGACAGAAAAATGATAAAATGTTTTTTTTAACAGTCGTTGTGGCAAGCAGTAGACCCATTAACTCACGGTTTATGGTTTTTGGCAGCATTTTTATTAGAGCTAAAGAATCCAGCAGCTACACAAGAAGAAGTAAGTGTTATTTTTTAATAGCAGAAAATACAAAATTGTCTATTTCAAATGTTTGGAAAGCATTTTCAGCCAGTTTTTCAGAACTGATTCTAATGTAACTTTGTGTTTATATGACTCGGAAGTAAAACTAACAAGTCTATAAAATAAAAACACTAAAAAAGTTTTAAAGCTCTTTTTACAACGATTTCATTATACATTATCTTTGAATTTGACTGTCCGGTGTCTATAAATGCGGATAAACAGATTTTTTAAAACATTTTCTACTAATTTGAGTCATGCATGACGTAGACCATTCCATATAAAGCTACGCACGCACTGGTAGGTGGTTTGCTTAGCGTTTGGATCCTAGCAAGTCGTAATTTCTTCAGAAAACCGGAGAGCGTTTACTTGTTAGGACGATGGCCACGAAAACTCTCGCACTTCCAATTATATCATTATCCTGAAATCTACAATACCAGAGTAATGATAGTGTATAACTAGTTGGAATTATACCAGGGTAATGATATATTACTAGTTGGAGGTACGCGAGTTAAGTGAGCATCTCCTCAGTATTTATTAATATTTTTTTCCAGCGAGAAACAAATCTTGTGAGTGCGATCACAGTAATATTTGGATGGCTTCTGAAGGACACCGTTTTAATAGTCATAATTAGCCAGCAATGTGAAAAGTTCCATATACATATAGAAGAAGTTGAGTCCGCGTGTGTACAGCTTTTGTCGAAAAGGAACTGCTCAGGTGAGAAACTAATGGCGAAAAATACAGCTCATCATGCTGGCGTAGATGGACATAGGTCTTTTGGCCATGTTTTTTCTTTTTATTTAATTTTGTTAAGTCGTGATTCATCCAGTGCTGTGGATAGGCGTCACGGCGTCCTGACCTACCGCATGACGCAGGTCTTCACCGGATACGAAAGTTTCGGGAGGTACTTGTGTCGGATAAGGAGGGAAGAAACGCCTGGGTGTCACCACTGCGAGGATCGCCCGAAGAACACGGTCGAGCATACGGTGCAGGACTGCCCTGCTTGGGTAAAGCACCGCCGTGTCCTCACGATGGCGATAGGCGGAGACTACTCGCGCCCGGCATTGGTCGAGGCCATGCTGCGGGGCGAGACGGAGTGGGAAGCGGTCGCCTCCTTCTGTAAAGCAGTCATGCTCGCAAAGGAGGAGGTGGGCCGCGTGATGGAAAGGACAGCGTCCTCCCTCCACCTCAGCCGCAGTGGTAGACGCCCACGGCGATGGACCTCGGCAGACGATTTCCGGCCAACTTAGGCGCGCTTGTTCGCTAACTTATTTGTTCTGTTCTGTGTGAGTTTAATAAATACGTTTTTTTATCTTTCTAAAACATATTGCACTTAAGAAATTAATGTTACCTTACTTCTTACAGAGAGTGTCAAACATCTGTGCAAGCGTGTTCTACAAGTTAACCGCACCTACAGTAAGATGACAGCGTGTGGTCTGTTTACTATAGACGCCTCTCTACCGATTCCTTTGGCTAGTCTCATGACTGAATACATCATTGTGCTCCTTCAGTTTGCTTTGCTATAATATGTATAACCAATAGTAGTACCTATAAAGCATTTTTTCAATCACTAATCTAAAAAAAATCACTATAGCAGATGTATTTCTTTGAAAAGTTTAATGAAAGAAACTGTAAATTAATCGATTTTATCTATTGTTGCTGTTCCCCGTAGTTTCACAAGCTGCTCGGCTCCTATTGGTCGTAGCGTTATGTATTATAACCAGAGGTCGGAAATAGGTAGAGTTATTAAAGTACTTGCATCGAAATGTTGATATTAATATCGATCTTCCCGGGATTTCTAATAGACAATCCCGTGTGGCCAACAGTATTACAAATAAATATTAATTAAAACGTCAGAGACAGATTAGACAAAGAAAATTAATAAAAGATAAATAATTAACATGCAATTTTAATAAGTATTTAATTCACAATACAAATTGTATTCGGACATCCCATGTCATTGATGTAAATTTGGCAACGTCGCGCGTGCATTGGTTTAAATTGTGTAAAAGTAAATAACGTTTCATTAAATATTTTTATCAAATATTTCATTTAGGGTTTTATCTGCTCTTTAAAAGTTATCCCGAGATTTGGGGCATATCCACTTTATTCTTTCGCTGTATGAAATCAGTTTAAGTACATGAATAACTCTACCTAATACCGACTTCTGTTTTTAACTTTTAACCTTCCTCGATAAATGTTTAAAAATCCTCGAAAAATCAAAACAAAAGAAAAAATACGGGTAAAATATTTTTTGGTAATCTATCTTTTAGTCTTATTAACCTTTTTGATTAGAATAGCCAATTGCCATGTAAACAAATTATTAAGATCGTATGATTGTATAATTTTAGGTACTTAAAATCATGTTTTTTTAAAGAAAAATACTCAATAGTTCTAGAAAGAATTAGGTGAAAAATCAATCTTTAATTACATTATATTACAGAAAGCATGATTAATATCTAACTTTGATAAGGTCTGCGCGTAATTGATTAGTCTTACAACAAATAAAATATTTTTCATAAGTTTCTGACCACCTGGTGCCAACAAACTTACAAAACATTGAAGAGATCATGTGGAATTACTCCACAGCTCCGATTAAATCGATACTCAACAACAAACTAGACGAAGCAATTCTAAAAATAATTCAACCTTTCAACATTATACTCTCTGTATTTTTCTCTTCTAAATACAAAATAAGGAATAGTTATATCACTCCATGTGAAAAAAAGTACCACATATTAATTTTCATTACTGTGTTCCTTTCCAATGTGTTTAGTATTTATTGCATGATCAACAATGCGGATAGCGATGCTGATGAAAGGTACGGCATGGGAACCGTATTTTGTTTCTTCTTCTATTGCCTTGGATACCTGTTACTGGTCATATGTAATATTGATCATAGCAGTAGCAACGTTTCCCTCATTTTAAAGATTCAAGAAATCCATCGGAGCATCGATATAACAAAGTATATCCCCAATTATATTATTTGGAATTGGATATCATTCACTGCAATATTTTTCTTTTATATTTCTATAAATTCATTTTTTTATGTCAAATTGGATGTAGTATATTTTGTTGACATTGCTGGTGATTTACTCATTGTTGCCTTTGATATTAATTTAGTATATGCCATGCGTATTATGTCGTTACTGATCAAATATCTTGGGGTATGGGTCGAAAATGCGCATACAATAAATAATGAAGAAGAAGATGAGGAATATTGTAAAGGAATATATGAGCTATATCAAAAGATTTTGGAAGCTTACAAGTTACATAATAAGGTTTTCCAAGAATTGGTGAGTTCGTGTTGGATTTTATTAACATACGAGTAGATTCGTCAGATATAATTTTCAGACTAACCCAACATATTTTTTTTTAACATTGTAAAATAATGAGTCCTCCCATCCAGAGCAAAGCGGGAGGGACTGTCAGACTCGTACTGACAAAAAAAAAACGACGAAACGGGTTGCACTCTGGGAGTGCCGGCAGAAGTGAAAATTTGAATAGTAATAAACACACACGAACATTCGCGCGCCCTGCGCCGTCTTACGAATTACGAATTTTTTACCCATTCATGTCAAACTCGCGTCAGGACATGTGACCTGATCGAAAATTCGTAAGACGGCGCAGGGCGCTTGCGCGAATGTTCGTGTGTGTTTATTACTATTCAAGTTTTCAGTTTTCCCAGAGTGCAACCCGTCGTTTTTTTTTATTAAGTACTTCTTTTTGTCTGAAACATGTTGTTGTCTCTTTTTAGATTTTAAGCCGAACCATAGATTCATTTACCCGTGCTTTATGTTATCTGCTGCTATACTTATTACAATTGAAAAAGCCGGATGTGTCACAAAACGAAGTGAGTATAAAAATCATAGGTCCTTCCGCCGGATCAATAACCCAAAGTAATGAAATTGTTGACTTTAAAAAGTGTTGAATACCACAATTATTATCAGCCAAGATAAAATTATATTAGCTGAATTGAGAAATGACTGGTCTATCTGTTCATCATATTGGTCGTAGGACATTCACTGCTGAATAAAGACCTCTTCTATAGATTTCTAATAATATCATTTGGAAGCGGGGATTGCATCCAGTACGATACTGACTGCCGAAAACGACTCTCGTTTAGCCCGGGTTTTTGGTACCTGCAGATAAACTCCACGGTAGTTTATTAAAATGTTGAGCGCCTGCAATAAAAATTATTACTACCCCTTTTCTCGTTGCTCAGATATCATATCTAAATAGTTTATACCACCAATCCTCCGTAGGAATTTCAACTTTCTTTTCAGCACCTATAGTTGAGATTCCTTCAGAGAATTTGTATTCATATTTTAATTTTTAGACGTTGGTGGCAAAAATTAGCAAAATTTTCTAAAAATGTTTTTTAATTTTCAGCGTGATTTAAATACTACTTTCGTTATATTAATAATAGTTTTGTGGATTATGAAAGATATAGCTCTGGTTATAATAATAAGCCTTCAATGTCAGAAGTTTCATTTATTAGTCGAAGAAGCCATGTCAGTGTGTATACAGCGTATGATGGATACGAATTGTCCAAGTAAGAATCTTCTTAAATTTGTCTTTGGCAAAAAAAATAAACTTAGGTATGTATTCGAAAATGCCGTCTACAACATGTGGCGAAATCTGTTCATGCTGGATCTTACAAGGTGAAAATGAGCATCTTGTATAGTCCAGCGTGATCATTAGCCCTTTTGTACACGACGCGATGCAAGTTTCCGATACTTTACGACTTTGGTATCCAGGTAGCTACCGCAGTGCCAATTCATAAAACGTCGGACATGGGCACGCGTCAATGGATGCTATAGTCGTAAGGTATCGGAGACTTGCGTCGCGTTGTTGTAGGGCCATACTTTCACTTCGGTTCACTTCACGCGGGGTCTCCCAACATTTCTATGCAGAAGAGTAGTCTCAAAGTCTAGGAAAGGCGATGGTGATCACATGTTTTTATTTCTACAATTGGATATTTGACATTATGAATAAATTACAAATCTAAATAGTAGGCCATTTAGAGTTTAAAAAAATAACGGACACGTATTTTGCTTTTATAAAGTCAATGAATATTTTCCAAGATGAGACGTTACCAGCCCCCACTCTCTAGTTTTGATGCGTTATCATCAAAACTGGAGAGTGGGGGCTGGTGACGTCAGAATTCAATAAAAATTGTACTAAATTATGCCGTATTGGCAATTTTTAAAGCATCATATCTCCGTCAATTTTGGTTTACGTCACAAAAGAAAAAATACGGGTCGAATATTTTTTGATAATCAAACTGACGGACTATTTAGAATTTTTCAGTCAAATAGGCAATTAAAATTAAATCACTCAAAAATGCATGCTACAGAAATACTTCCTTATCTTTAACATTCCATAATGAACCTTATTACAGAGAGTCACAAGCGTCTTTGCAAGCGAGTCATACAAATCAACCGGACGTTAACAAATATGACGGTATGTGGACTGTTTACTATGGATGCCAGTTTGCCTCTACCTTTAACAGGACTTATGACTAACTACATTATTGTACTGTTGCAGTTTGCTTTTCTGTAAAATTATTATGTGATTTGTTAAGAAGCTTAAATATAATAAATTATTTGAAATTTTAAAACTACTGTCTTTTTTACACAGGCCTGTTGGTCTAGTGGTTAGTGACCCTGACTGCTATGCCCGAGGTCATGGGTTCGATTCCCACCCAGAACAGATGTTTGTGTGATGAGCACGATCATTTTGTTCTGTGTCTGGGTATAATTTATCTATAATATTTATGTATTTAGAAACATATAAGTATGACGGCGCTTTGAAGTTTTGAGAGTGTCAAGAAACGTCAAGATCGACAGCGGACGTTTGACAAGTGCGGTTAGACGTTTCTTCACTCTGACACAACTCCGAGCTCTTTTGCACGTGGCGAGCAGACGAGGCATAATCCGTTTGCATCGCGCTCAAGCAAGACGTGTTCGGTGGAGTGTCGTCGTACTCGAATTAATTAGGAAGTGCTGATTGTGATTACGTTCGTATTTTGCTGAAATAATAATCATCTTGAACACGTGGTTTTAATTCTCCTCGCCCGCCTACCCACAATTGCTCGGCAGCCGCCATGAACCCAGATTTGAGTGATAATGGCCAAGTGCCGTTATCAGAAGTGGGATGTGAAGGGCTTGCTCCAGAGGAGAATAGCCGTGCAAGATCTTCAGCACCGGCGTCAGAACCAACCCTGTCTCAACAGATGGAGTTGTTTTTATCCCGATTGATGGCTATATCGCAACCTTCGAGCAGCATGTGCACCCAGCTGATAGAGTTTGATCCTGACGGCAACGAAGCGGACATCGAAGGTTGGTGCAACGTGACAGAAATCGTAGTTAACAACCGTAAGTTAGAAGGTGCAGAACTACTTTTGTTACTCACACGTGCACTTAAAGGCCGAGCTGCCACCTGTTTAACACGACTGCAGGCATCGCAGCTGTCATGGCCTCAAATAAAAGAAGTACTGCTTGCTAAGTTTGCTAAACCTATGCTGCCACAAGATTACTTCGACGAGATTCTACGCTTTCAAGTTGGTGTTAAAGAAACCGCGAGTGAGGCGGCCATGCGACTTTGGAACATCATCGAACGCATTCCGCGGATGAAGATGTCTGAAGATGTTACGACGGGATTCGTGTCTTCAGTTTTGTGTCAAAGGGAAGTCGCGATCCGCCGTGAGCTCCACTCTCATAACCTGACCACCAGATCTCAACTCCTGCGCATCCTCAACGGCATTTCACTGAAACGGAGGCATGAAGGTAGTGACGAACATGCCACGGATGTGAAAAAGGCCCGATTTGGCGAATCACGGTTCATGGGAACATGTCACCGCTGCGGTACTTCAGGTCACAAAGCGATAGACTGTCGCAAGCGAAAAGAAGACCCTGCTACTTCAGAGAAGACGCCCGACCAATCATCCAGAGCCGTTGATAAGCCAAGATCAATCACATGCTTCGTGTGCGGAAAACCAGGACACTTGGCGTCGGCGTGTCCAAATCGAGCGGGTGGCCGCGGAGCAGCGGCGGTCAAAGAGGTCCATGTGTGTGAACGCAAGGCACCGAGGAGCACCTTAACCACAACATCCGGTGAGCCAGTTTCCTTTCTTTTTGATAGTGGATCTGCTTGTTCATTAGTGATTAACAGCTACGCCGAAAAGTTCCCAGGTACAGCGCATAATGATTTAGTTTATCTGACGGGCATTGGTCGGGGGGATGTGGAATGTGTTTCCCAAGTTATTAGCCCTATCCATGTTCAAGGCCTCTCGCTCTCGGTGTTGTTTCACATAGTGCCTGATGGCACTATTTCCGAACCAGTTATAATAGGTAGAGACGTACTAGAGGATAATATACACGTACATATAAATAAAGACCAAGTCACTTTTTATCAGGGTAAAAAGGTCAATTTTTCCGACAAATCCAGTAACTTCGATTTTACGAATATTGACACAGACTTACTAGGTGATGACAAATTAGCATTGATTAGAATTTTAGAAAGATATAGTGAGTTCTTCACAGACGGCATACCAACGCGACGGGTCACGACAGGTGTTCTCCGTATAGACCTTATTGATCCAAATAAGACCGTGCAAAGACATCCCTATAGGTTAGCAATTGCGGAAAAAGAAATTGTCAATGAGAAAATAGAGTCCCTATTAAAAGCAGGCGTTATCCGGGAAAGCAGTTCCCCTTTTGCTAGCCCAATATTATTGGTAAAAAAGAAGGACAACACTGATAGGATGTGCGTGGATTATAGGGAACTCAATGCTAACACGCGTCCCGAGCACTACCCGTTGCCCCGAATTGATGAACAAATCGACCGCCTTCATGGCGCACACTATTTTTCGTCATTAGACATGACATCTGGTTATCACCAGATAGTCGTTGATCCAGATAGTATAGCTAAAACGGCGTTTGTGACGCCGGATGGTCAATTTGAATATCTGACAATGCCGTTTGGTTTACGGAATGCCGCTTCCGTATATCAGCGGTGCATAAATACAGCTCTAGGACCCCTAAAAGACAAGGTAGCGCTGGCCTACGTGGATGACGTCATGTGCTATTCGAATGACATCACTGCAGGGCTAGAACGTCTAGACCTAACTCTGAAAGCACTTACCGACGCGGGCTTTTCGTTGAACTTTAAAAAGTGCAGATTTATGAAAACCGAGATAGATTACCTCGGATATGTCATTAAAGCAGGAATAATTACGCCGAACCGTAGAAAGATTCAGGCTTTAGTTGAAGCCCCTACTCCAAAAACAGCTACACATGTCAGGCAATTTTTAGGTCTAGCTTCTTATTTCAGACGGTTCATACCAAATTTCACCCGTATAGTAGGACCTCTTTACCCGTTAACAAAATTAAAAGGGCCGATTAAATGGACAGCTGCTCACGATGATATCCATAAAAAAATTGTTGATATTCTTACGTCAGAGCCGGTGTTAACAATATTCGATCAAGATTCGCCCATCGAACTTCACACCGACGCGAGTTCCGAAGGCTACGGGGCCATATTGATTCAGAGAAAGGATAATGTTCCTCACGTGGTATCTTACTTCAGCCGTCGAACGTCGGACGCAGAGTCACGATACCATTCGTACGAATTGGAAACCCTAGCAGTCGTTCGTGCGGTTGAGAATTTCCGGCATTATTTATACGGTCAGCACTTCACTGTGTTCACCGATTGTAATTCCTTGAAAGCATCTAAGTCTAAAACTGATTTAACGCCACGCGTACACAGATGGTGGGCTTTCTTACAAGCGTACGATTTTGATATTGTTCACAAGCAGGGCATTAGCATGAGTCACGCCGACTATTTATCTAGAAACCCCGTTTTAGAGCCTACACCTAGTTCGCAGGGATCAAATGATTTAACTATTGCTACTAATAGGAGTAAGAAAGTTAACTTTATAGAACTACATCAGGGTTGGCTAGCGGTAGAGCAAAAGCGTGATAGCGAAATCTGTGACCTCATCAGCAAACATCAAAACAACGAATTGCCAGAAGCGATTGCACACACGTATGACGTGCAGAAGGGTATACTGTATCGGAAAATTGAACGCAATAGAACCAGCTCTTGGTTACCAGTTGTACCAAGATCCCTGACATGGACCCTCATTAATCACGTTCATTCAGAAATCATGCATCTTGGTGTCGATAAGACGCTTGACAAAATATATGAACAGTACTGGTTCCCTCAAATGTGCAAGCAGGTGCGTAAGTTTGTAGATTCATGCATAGTATGCAAAGCTTCAAAGGGATGTTCGGGAGCACAGCAGATTCGATTACATCCAATACCTAAAGTATCTACGCCCTGGCATACGATACATATAGATATCACGGGAAAACTAAGCGGTAAAAGTGATAGGAAAGAATATGCGTCCGTTATTATCGATTCCTTCACCAAGTATGTTCTCTTAGATTACACAGCTTCTCTCGATGCTGCTAGTGCAATTCAATGTCTCAAAAGGGCAGTTTACCTATTTGGTGCACCGAAGCGGATAATATCAGACCAAGGTAGATGTTACATTAGTGCAGATTTCAAACGATTTTGTAGAGAGCATGGCATAGAGCTTCATTTAATTGCTACCGGATCCAGTAGAGCCAACGGTCAAGTCGAGCGTATAATGCGTACTCTAAAATGCCTGCTTACAATAGTAGAGAACGACCCAAATAAAACGTGGCGCGACGAACTCCCTGAAGTTCAGCTTGCCTTGAATAGCACTAAATCCAGAGTAACAGGCTACTCTCCTACGGAATTAATGTTTGGCATACGAGCAAAGTCATTAGGACTGTCAACCGTATCCTTGCATGCTGAACCTGAACCCCGTCTAGACTTAAACACTATTAGGCAAAACGCTTCCGAGAATATCAAAAGGGCTGCTTCTTCCGAAGTAGAACGCTTTAATCGGGGTAGAGCAATAGTGAGACCATTTACCGTAGGCGACTTTGTCTTTATAAAAGGTAGCGAGCGTAACCAAACCAAACTACAGCGAAAGTTCAAAGGTCCTTTTACGATTGTCAAGGTACTAGATCACGATAGATACGAGCTGAGAGACATTGACGGGTCTAACCGAACTTATAAGTACGCCCATGAAAACCTGCGCGCGGTACCTAGGGGCTATGGTGGATTAATTGAAGTAGCTACTTCGTTAGTTAATCAGACAGAGGAGGCCGAGACGGCGGAAGTCCATAGTCATGAGAATGGAATGGTAACATCCGATGATGATAGTGATACAGTATCGGTGTCTAGTTCACACACTTTGACCGCAACCTCTGGCACCCTCTCTGCCTCCGAAAACGACGAGTAGTAAATAGTGAGTTTTTAACAATTGTGTTCCTGTGGTTTTTATCTGGAATCAATCTAGAGCATAGGGCTCTGGATGGGTGGTTGGGAACGGCGTGGTTGTTTAATGGGGCTGGCCTAAATTGTGTCGACGCCTCTGATCAGACTACGACTTCTCTGGTGAGCTGAGTGGCAGGAGATTGGTCAGGGACTGGCCTACGCGGGTCGACGTTTCGGACCAGTTGACTGCAGCAGCTGTGTGTGTTTTGTGTGGCTGGTGGAAGGGGCGCTGACTGACGGGTTGTCCGGTCTACCGCACCATGTGAATTGGTGGGTGGTCGAAGGGGCGCCCGGAGTCAGTTGTCCGCCCAGCGTGTTTAATTGAGATGTGAGGGGTGAAGATCGAGATCCTTTTAAGCAGGTAGCATAAATGGGTAGCAAGTCAGGAATGGGCGAGCATGCCCAGACTCGTACTACAAATTTGCGCTTGGTCTTTGCAGATAACTCGACGCGTGAGCAGTCGCACGAGGACGTGCGAATGTCAGTCCGGCCGTGACGGCGCTTTGAAGTTTTGAGAGTGTCAAGAAACGTCAAGATCGACAGCGGACGTTTGACAAGTGCGGTTAGACGTTTCTTCACTCTGACACAACTCCGAGCTCTTTTGCACGTGGCGAGCAGACGAGGCATAATCCGTTTGCATCGCGCTCAAGCAAGACGTGTTCGGTGGAGTGTCGTCGTACTCGAATTAATTAGGAAGTGCTGATTGTGATTACGTTCGTATTTTGCTGAAATAATAATCATCTTGAACACGTGGTTTTAATTCTCCTCGCCCGCCTACCCACAATTGCTCGGCAGCCGCCATGAACCCAGATTTGAGTGATAATGGCCAAGTGCCGTTAAGTATGTTTATCAGTTGTCTAGTACCCATAACACAAGCTCTGCTTAGCATGGGACTAGATGGCGTTGTGTGATAGTTGTGGAATATTTATTAATTTATTATTATTTACTTATTTATTATAATTTTTCATGTCCATTTAACGTCCTTTTTTACTTCATTTCAAATTAAGTTATGAGTTAAACAGTAATAATATTTTTGAAAAGTTGACAGCATTGTAACCATAGTTACATTGCTTTGTATTGTAAGAAAGTGATATAAAACTAGTGTATAGACGCCAGCACATTAAGCTACCCGAATCTGACTTTCTTTATTGGATTTTCCCAAAAAAAGTGCACAACGCCGCTAAAGAAGTTTTCACTTCAAAAAAGTATTCCCAGAATCTGTAATTATTTTATGATCTCTTCAAAACCATGTTATAGTTGAACGGTTTTTTTATCACATTAGCAGAAGGTTCCTATTCAACTGAAAAAAATTACCGTCATATTTGTCAACATCCGGTTGATCAATATGGCTTAAATGTATCTCTCAATTAAACATCATTAATTTATTTCCAACGTCAACATGATCATTGATTTAATAAAAAATAAATATGATGTTTTTGTTTATTTTTTATAACAGAGTTTCCTTTTTGTGGAAAAATCATGAAATGAGTCCTCCCGCTATACGTAGAGTAGAAAGGACTTTAAGTGACTAAAACTTCACCCTGTACCTTTAATTGCTCTTTGCGTTTTATGGTCACGGTAAGCTTTACAGACCCTATGCAACAGTGCTCACAACAACTTCAACAAAATGTTGAACAACTTGAATTCAACATTTTGTTCAACATTTTTTTTTAAATATACTCTGTGAGTATATTTTCCTCGCGATTTATATAATCGACCGTCGACTGTCAGACTTGTACTGACTAAAATCCACGGTGTCCTTCACTAGCCCTTTACGTACCGGGGTCACGGTAATGGGTAAGTCGGCAGGACCGTCGACCCCTGAGAAAAATTTCAAGTGCCTACTACTACACTACGTGTACGTGTGTGTACACTACGTGGCACCATTTGGGTATTAAGGCCTTATCATGAAAAGTTTTTGTGACGTACTGGAACTTTGACATTAATTTCAAGGAAAAAATTAGTTCCTTTTTCGTACGTACCATACAATAAACGCAGTAAATACTTCAAGAACGCTGTAAATAAAATACTGAAATCTTGTGATCGAGCTACTGAACCCTAAAACTGAATCTAATTTATATAATGTTACTGCATAGTGAAAGAATCTTATCCATTATTTTATTGGTAAGTAAGTTCATTTCTAAATGAAGCTCAGATAAAGCCTGATAGCACTAGAATCTAGAAAAAGAAAAACACTATCGTGTAGAAATCTTCCCGCTGGCACCCGTTGAATTATTACTTTATACTTTTGACATCAATCATTATTAATGTCAAGTCTGATACGAGTTCAGATCAAAGATAAGTCGACTAATAAAATAACATACCTAAAGGTTACCTAAAAGGCAACAGAAAACTTACCACTGTATGAAATAAAGAATCATGGCGGTCACTTCAATATTTGTAGTCGAATCGAAATTGAAAAGCAATAATAAACTAGACAAAGATATCTTTAGAATGGTTCAACCTTTCAACATTATGTTCTCTGTATTCTTCTCGTCTAAATACAAAATAAGAAACGGTTGTATCAGTGCGTGTGCGAAGAAATATCCTGTACTACTATTCTTTATTGTTTCATTTTTTAACGGGTTTACTCTGTATAGATTTTATACTTACTGTGGCGATTTGTGCTTCAAAGAGAACCTTTTAGTATTTTTTACGTCAATTCTCTATTATATTGGCTATATACTTTTGATTATTTGTAATATTACTCTCAGTTGTAGCAACATTTTTCTAATATTGAGTTTTCAAGAACTTCATAACAGCATCGGTGTTAATCTGAGTGTTCAAATTCAAAATTACATCATTTGGAATTGGATCTCAGTTTTTTCTATTTTTAGTTTTTCTATTTTGAATTTAATTGGTTGTTACGAATTATTGCATGCATTTAATTTTCTGGAAGTTAGCACTTCTGTTATGATTTTTGTCTTTGATTTAAATCTAATCTACTGCAGTCGTCTTGTGATATTGCTTACAATGTATCTCAAGGAATGGATTAAAAATGTACAGCGTGTAATACATTTCGAAGAAGAATGTAACGATGATTGTGAAAATTTGTTTGAAATGTATATAAATATTATGAAAACGTACTCACTGTTTAAGCATTCTTTCCGAGTATTGGTAAGTTGATTTATTCTAAAATTGTGCAATTTGCGCTTTTTTAAAAAAAAATGTAATTAGTCCGGAAGATATTATAATTAAAAAATATTTGATTCATGTTTTTTCTTTTGTTACGTAAACCAAAATTGACGGAGATGAAACTCTTCTAAAAAACACAAAACGACACTCGGTCGGTACAATTTTACAGGCATTTTCGAAGAGTTTTATCGTCGACAAAAATGATTAAAAAGAAAAAACAAAAAAACCGTGTTCATTATTTTTCAATACTCTAAACAGTTATACATAAATTGAAAATCTGTTTAGTTCGACAGCGAACTAAACAGATTTTCAATTTATGTATGCAGTAAAATACCCTATCAAAGGGGTGAGGTCATGACGGGTTCCCTGTAAATTTTCGAATAATACATATATTGTAGTTCTTCATGCTTTTTTCCTAATCCTTTTCTTTTTTTTTCAGTTATTATGGCGGACCATAGACTCGTTTCTTCGTGATTTATTATTTATGGAGTTACATATAATAAGTTTACAAGAACTAGCGGTGTCAAAACGTGATGTAAAAGCAATATTAGCTTACAATTTTATTATTATGAAAAAGTTTTTAAACATGATTAAATTAGTTATGAACTGATGATGATGAATATGAAACGTCAAATATGTTGTCAAGTTATGTTTGATTACATTTTGTCTTGTTTTACAGCCTGAAATAATCGCTCAACTTCGAAGCGGTTACATGATTATTTTGATTATAAAAGATTTCGCAATTATAATTATCACAAGCCTTCAATGTGAGAAATTTTATGTTATGGTGGAAGATGCTCTATTGGCATGTTCAAGGAGTACCATGTACACCAATTGCCCAAGTAAGAATCGAAATAGAATAAGAAGAAGAAAAGAGTTCAAGTTTTAGACACTAGAGCACTTTGGCAGATTTTTACATAGGGTTTTTTTTCTTTATCTACATCAAAATAAGGTTGCTCTTAATGAAACACATCTTAAGATCGTGTGCGCCATTTAATACAAACTTTCATGACCTTATTTTTGGAAATGCCTCAACCAATTTTAGTGAAACTTCACAAAAATATGAAGAATATATAGGTCCAAAACTACGTCAGAGAATATTTAAAAAAAAAAATTTTGTGCTTGTAGGTTATTATACATATAAAAACAAATTGATATTCCATAATAATGAAGCATGTATTTTTAAATGATATTGGTTAAATCGGATTACGTTTCTACTTTGACATGCAGATGTAATATTTTTATTCACAGCAACACATTTTCAGTCAGTACTTACGTACGTAAAATACTTATATAAAAATACTCTTGAGAAAAATCTTGATGATGGATGTACACTAAAACCTTGTACTAAATTAGATCGATTTCCCACAAAAATACCATATTTTGTAAATAAGACATTTATGAAATGTTCTTCAATAACTTATTAGACCCATGTACCCTGTTTATGCGGATGAAGTTTACGAGTACTTAAAATGGGTTCAGTCATTTCGAAAACTAAGTACTTGAAAGATTGCCCTGGGATCTGGAGGCGACTGCCCTCCAGCGCGTCTATGAATGGCGCGTGGAGGCGCGGCGTCGGGGCGAATCCCCGCTGCCTCGACAAGTCGAGGCGCGGCGGGAAGAGCTCCGGCGTGATCTCAGGGCAGTATGGAGGGAGCGACTGTCGCAACCGAGGTCCGGGCACGCCGCAATCGCCGCGGTAAGACCCCTCTTTGAGGAGTGGCTGGATAGGTGTCACGGCGTCCTGACCTACCGCATGACGCAGGTCCTCACCGGACACGGAAGTTTCGGGAGGTTCCTTTGTCTGATAGGGAGGGAAGAAACGCCTGGGTGTCACCACTGCGAGGATCGTCCGGAGGACACGGTGGAGCATACGGTGCAGGACTGCCCCGCTTGGGCAGAGCACCGCCGTGTCCTTACGACGGCGATAGGCGGAGACCTCTCGCGCCCGGCATTGGTCGAGGCCATGCTGCGGGGCGAGACGGAGTGGGAGGCGGTCGCCTCCTTCTGCGAAGCAGTCATGCTCGTGAAGGAGGAGGCGGGCCGCCTGAGGGAGAGGACAGCGTCCTCCCTCCACCCCAGCCGCAGCGGTAGACGCCCACGGCGTCGGACGTCGCAAGACGATCTCCGGCCACCGTAGGCGCGGGCATGCGGGCAACGAGTAATGGGCGACTCGCTGTCCGACCATGGACCATGCCCGGGTCGACGGCGCGTTGTGTTCCACGCGCGCCTCAAAGAGTGTCAGCATAGTGACGGGGCCTGTAGAGGGCCAAAGCCTGCCGGGGTCGCGGGACCAAGGGATTACCGTGACCCCGGTACGTAAAGGGCTATTGAAGGACACCGTGGATTTTAGTCAGTACAAGTCTGACAGTCCCTCCCGCCCTGCCCTGGGTGGGAGGACTCATTTGATGATTTTACCACGATAAAAAAAAAAAGTACTTGAAAGATTGTATGAACTGCCGTACACGCTTTTGATTCTATCACAAACAGGTTTCTGGCCTGTGAAACAAATTGTGGTTAATTAGGCGATTTGTTTAATTTCTTTTGTCTACAGAGAGTGTCAAACATCTATGCAAGCGTGTTCTACAAGTTAACCGCACCTTCAGTAAGATGACAGCGTGTGGTCTGTTTACTATAGATGCCTCTCTACCGATACCTTTGGCTAGTCTCATGACTGAATACATGATTGTGCTCCTTCAATTTGCTTTGCTGTAAAGTTATCTTAATGTGCTTTAATATATTGGATCAAGTATTAATGTCAAACCATCTTTAAATTATTGCTTTATTTGTCACATAAGAGCCAGTACACACCGAGACGCGATGCGACGCGATAACACTGGAAATGTGATCTTTTCGTGTAGTAAATAAAGTTACATTTTGTGTCGCTTTATTGAGATGTGCGCGCAGCGTCGTGTTTCGGTGTGAATTGACCCTAAATCGCTTTAGCTCTCAGACAATATAGAGCTATTAGACCTACAATGACCTAGATATAGTTGAATTAATACCAATTGATCATAGTTGTTCACGTCGTTTGCTTTGCAGTGTATACCGTCTGCGTATTGTCCACATCTGTTAAATCGTAGACGTCTCGTAGCACTTCGTAGCAATGGCTACGTCATTGCTACGCCCGTGTTGACAGTGGTATTAATTCAACTATTGACGATGCGATTTTAATATTGTTTAATAGTTAAGTTTTAGAGGAATGATATGGAAAAAAAAGGAGTAAATGATACTGTGACGTTTGATAGAGGAGAATGGAAGAAAAAAACGTGTTGCGCCGACCCCAAGTAAAATGGGATAAGGGCAGGAAGATGATGATGATGATGAAGAGTTAAGTTTAAGAGGTCGTGGCAGGCCACGTAGGAGATGGCGGGACGAACTGGATAGGTTTTGTCCGAACTGGAAGGAGGACGTCCAATATCATGAAAGGTGGAAGGAGTGGAGGGAGGCCTTTGCCCAGGAGTGGGTCAGAGCAGGCTTTTTAAAAAAAATAAGTTCGCAGAGATCGTGCAGAAAAAGCAATTTACGCTCCTTAACTCAGGTTGCGAATATAGAAAAATAAACCGGCCAAGCGCGAGTCGGACTCGCCCATAAAGGGTTTCATAGCAGCAAGTAACATAATATAAAAGTTCTTATAGTTGGTTGTAACTTTGAAAGGTAAATTGCGGTTTACGATTTATGACGTATTAAAAAAAAATACTTGATCTCCTTCAAACCAATTATCGCTGGTAGTTTGTATGGTAATGTACGTCGGGAATTTGAAGTTTCCCATATCTTTAACGTATTTAAACAGTCCATTTAAAATGTTAAGTATAATATTCAAATTGCAGAATTAAAGATTTTTCATTACTTATTCATATCCAGAAGATATCCCTGTTCACGTAAATTTATGATAACTAATTTTTCGTCCATCTTTACGATCCGGAAAAGAGACTTTTTAGAATAAATTAACTCCCCTCTCGTATTTCGTACTAGAGTTTCCGTTTGCAATTTAAATTTTGATAAATTAATGATAATCTAAGCGATTTCTTGAAACTGCAAAGTATGAGTCACCAAATAAATTATTCTTAATTTGATTTTTATTTGTTTTTCTGGAAAAGTTCATATTATGTCGGTCAGTTAATTTTGTCAATTTGTTGGCATATGTTCAGCAGTAGACGTCTTACGCTACTGATAATTATGAAGAAGAAAAAAAGCATGACGTACAGTCACGAACAATAGTATATACACTAAGCAGTATTCAAAAGTGATGTTCTGCTGCCATATTGATTAAACTTTTGCCTTTTCATTAGACTTCTATTTTGGAAGCCATACTATTACGAAATTGGTCTTATTTTAAATTGGAAACCAGTATTTCACGAGTAAATTGCGTTCGAATTGTTTAAAGTGTTTACATATTATTGCTCGTGACTTTACTATGAAGAAGTGAAAATAAAATAATAAATAATAATAATAAATGTATTCAAAAAACATAAGGTATACGTTAAATACAATTTTTCTTAAATCTATGTCAAGTTCAGAAATAATCTATGCCTGAACTAGGAATTCCTGTGTTTCAGGCGAAGGGAGGTAACATTAATTTATTAAATAATCACATAATAAGCATAATAATCTATAGACTATACAATATAAGATGTTTAAAAATTATGGTGTTTAACTTAGTTAACTAATTATAAATAGAAAATTACAATAATTTGACCAATCGTTACTTAAGAACAAGTAGTAACTTCTCTGTATCTTCATAGGACATTGATTGTAAAGCTTCCTTAAGGATTTTTTTGCAGTTACTGTAATTTAAGGAGTAGATGTTTCCTTTTCATTTAACCTATTATAAAGTAGCGGTCCAAGGTACATATAAAATTTGGCTGTGAAAGCATGCTTTGTACTTTTTTGAGGACAAACTATATCTTTCCGTCTCTTATTTGTAAATTCAGTGCTATAAGGAAGAGCTGTGTGTTGTTTTAGTACAGTGCTGATTATAAATAACTGTCGAACTGTTAGTACCTCACAGGAAATGGTTGCATTATGATTGTAACTGTATGAATTCGTTTCCGAATCTTCGTAGTTGGTATTTGTTTATCCGGTCATGTTAGACTACCTTTGGGTTATAATCGTCGAACCACAAAAACTTAAACATCTGTCTAAAAAAAGTGCAACTGTAAAACAACCCTTTTATTTACGTCAATGCCTTATTTCAGTGGACAGTCTTTTTAGACAAGTCTTATACCCTTATTAATAAACGTGAATTAAAGTTACAACCAGGATAATCTTCAGATTAACTAAACATTTTTAAGGACCAACTTTGGCGTAACTTTAGTTCGCGTTTATTAATAAGGGCGTTAGTGTTCGAGAGATGTTTAACTTATTGTAGTAAAACGGTAAGAGCTTGAGAAATACTGCATTTTCTTTTATCCTTTGCTCCACACTAAGAATTTTGCCTGTGTCGTGGGTGCGTATACACGCATGGAAACTCACCTGCATAAACACCCAGATCCGGGACAACAATTTGTCTTTCCGTGCGGGAATCGAAACCATGACACGCTATGCGCACACCGTGCCGTTAATTTTATCTTCCATGAAATCAGAGCAGCTGTTTTCTGCGTTAGCGTAAGCTGTGTGACGTCGAAGTGATTCTAAAGTATGTGATTGTAATTTACCAAACATTTACTTCTAATTCATCTACACAGTTCTGACGCGAACTCCGTTTATTAGTATTGAATTTCTGATTTTGATCTTCTACTTTTACTGTTGACTGTACTTTAGTAAAAGTGCTTCAGTATTACGAGCAAAAGAGAAGTGTCGGCCCACTAGTATTCCCCCCTACTTAAGAGCTCATAGATCGTGGGTTCAAAACCAACTAGACGCATTTCTTTATATACTTTTTTTAAATCACCAAAACTCTAAAAGCAAAAATAAAAGACAGAGACAGAGACATATGCCATCTACCAATCCGTACTGGGTCGTGTAGTGGATTATAGCCCTCTCCCTCGCTCCATAGAGGAGAGGTTTGTGTCCCAGAAGTGGGAACATTAACGCTTGATTATACGTCCATTACAATCTCTAATCTAGCGTTAGCAAATACCCACAGCACGATTACTTAGTATAATAGGCTCATTGAGGCAGGATGACCTATACACTGTAGTTTTATAAGTACGACTATTATATTACAGGGGCAACTCAATTGTAGATTAGACGGACGAGCAGAAGTGACAAGCTGGATGACTGTAAATTGACCGTTAAAGTACACACATCAAAAAAAGTTTTTTTTTTTTTTTATATTATGGAAACGCAATGTAATGTTTTATGCCTTTGTCAAACAGACTAGCGAAAGCGAAGCGTTTCCGAATCGATACCGAACCGAAGCGAGACGTCAGTCCGGTAGTTCTGTCACGGTATCAGATCGCTTTCGCTGTTCTATGTGACTGGATTCAAATAATTCTATACATTACAAATAAAAACGTCAAGCTTCGCATTAGAAACGCTTCGCTTTCGCCTGTTTGTTTGACAAAGGCATTATTGTTTTATACACCGTGCCTTTTAGTAGTCTTACAAAAGTGGTCCAGTGTATCCGACATAAAATGCCTCTAGGAGCGACTATTATTTTTTATCATTAATAAATAGGTATATTAGAAATATTAAACGCCCGGTTAAAAATGATTACGTATCAAACAGTAGAGTATACCTACCCAGCGCACGAGTCGAGCAGATCATTCCATCTCTATTTTTTATGAGACAAGGGTGTTTCTAATTAGGTACGCCTTGCGTCATGATAGTGAATATTATTTTTATTTTTAAATTATTCAAATCTCATAAATACCATATTTTTGAAGTGAAAACTTCTTTAGCGGCGTTGAGCACTTTTTCTGTAATGGGTATAAAATCTTAAACTCGCGTCAGGACACGTGACCCTGACCGAAAAAGCGTAGGACGGCGCAGGGCGCTTGCGTGAATGTTCGTGTGACATTCGTTGCTAGGTAACATTGTTTATTAAAGATGTACGTCACATTGGAAAATTATTGAAATAAAAAGTCAACCATTTTTGCGAGTTTTACTAAAATCTGTTCACAAGATATTTCCAACGATTACTATTCAAGTTTTCACTTCTGCCGGCACTCCCAGAGTGCAACCCGTCGTTTTTTTTTTTATTATTAACGTTTACTATTCATTGGATACATGAACTGGGCTGCCATTGCAAGATGACTAAAAAGTCACGGTGTATTCTAATAGTTATTTATGCAACTGTTGTATAATCAGGGGTATTAAAACACTCATGTGTTACTATTATCACACTCGGCTACGCCTCGTGTGATAAACCCACATTCGTGTTTTAATACCTAATTATAACAGTTGCATACAAGACTATCTACAATCATGATGTGAATCCTCTATAAAAGATTCTCATACCATAGGGTCTTGTACAGTGTTGTAAGAACTATGTTAATTCAAGATGGCGGCAAATAACACGATAAAACGAGAATCCGAAATTACGAATTAGTCAACAATTTATTGTTCTTTTTTCAAAATTTTAGCGATCTGGTAGTGAAAATGTCATTGCATGAGAATGTTCTTTTTTTGAAATTCATAATATCACGCGTTTGGATGATATAATGATCATAATATCATTGAGTGTTTTAATGTTGGCAATAAGCTAATTGTTATAGGTTCTTTTATAGAGAATTAATAGCATGATAGTAGATAAATATAAATTTTGTAAATAAAGAATAAAAAAAAGAATTAATAATAATAAGCTGCCGTAAAAAGCTTCGACCCTGTTCCCGATACCGGTTAGCCACTGTTATTTATATTTTTAAATGTTTTTTTTTGTTTTGTTTTTATAAAATTATTTAAAAATGTATTAAATAAGTAACAAAATGATTAAAGCTTCCGTAATAAAATAGGTTTTGATTTTTCAAAGTGATCGCAAACTTTTTTGATGGTATATAATTTTATAATATGATAAGAATTTTATCTTGATATTATATAATCTACTAGTATAAGTTCATAGGTAGTAAACTATCTCTAATCTACAGCTAAAGAGTCCCATCTACGTCTATTTACCTAATAATCTATGAACGCAGTGTAAGCGGTGCGATACGATGCAGGGACAAAAGACGCCACTGGACTGTAAACTAGATAGCCCTTAAATTAATTAATGGATGCCAGATAATCTTTTGTGGCATTAGAAATAAAGGGCCAGATATGTATCCCTGTATAATGTGTGGTGTATTCTATTGTGGGGCCGTAAAAGGGTTTCGGCAAGGTATTTTATGTAATGAAGGGTGTTTTTGAGAATGGTTTTGTGTTTTAGTGGTAGCTTTGATGTTTGATGGCTTTTGATAAGGGATTATTATGGGCGTATGATGGGACGGTGTGCGTAAAAAAAATAGTTTGGAAAAGAAGCAAATAAGTTATTATATATACTTTTTTTTAGGTGGTAAAATCACTAAATGTGTCATCTCTTTTTTTTTTAACGTGGTTAAATCATCATATGGCATCATAGGGCAGAGCAGGAGGAACTGTTAGACTCGTACTGACTAAACTCCACGGTGTCCTTCAATACCCCTTTAGGTACAGGGGTCACGGTAATTCGTGAGTCCCGCGACCAAATGTGTCATCCCTAGCTGTCAGACTAGTAGTGACTAAAATCCATCGTGTTCCTTAAATTGCTGTTAACGTTCCAGGGTTACGGTAACCTGTTTAGACAGTCCCGCAACCCCAGTAGCCTTTTTTTTTTTTTTTTTCGTGGTAAAATCATCAAATGAGTCCTCCCACCCAGGGCAGGGCGGGAGGGACTGTCAGACTTGTACTGACTAAAATCCACGGTGTCCTTCATGAGCCCTTTACGTACCGGGGTTACGGTGATGGGTAAGTCCCGCGTCCCCGGCAGGCTCTGGCCCTCTACAGGCCCCGTCAATTTGCTGACACTCTTTGAAACCCCAGTAGCCTTGTATGTATTTTACGATTGTAAAAGTAGACAAATTATCTTTTAAGAAAAAATATAATTTGTCTCCATACAGTCAGACTTGACTGACTAAAATCCAGATGTCCTTCAATAGCCTTTTACGTACCGGGGTTACGGTAATTTGTGAGTCCCGCGACCCTGGCAGGCTTTGGCCCCCTACAGGCCCCGTCACTATGCTAACACTCCTTGAGGCGCGCGTGGAACACAATGCGCCGTCGACCCGACATATATTACGTCTAGCGTTGAATATAAATGACATTTCTTAAAAAATATTTAAAATAACATTTAAGGATATACATACATACGCACGTGCCATACGAAATCACGTAAACGAAAAAAAAAACTCGTAATTAAATAAACCTATAGGACTCAATCCAACTTCAATACAAAATTCCGTTCTGAAACCCTTGACGTTCGTTACAATCATAAAATACCGCGTTACCATAACTTTTAACCAATATCCAACTCACCGTGAACCACAAACAAGAAACAAAAAAAAAAAACAATATAGTGAAAAAAAAAAATGTCTAACGCACCGGTATTTTTCCAATTGACCGAGCACTTTGACCGTTTGATAGAAAAACAAAGCGGCAGCAGTAGTACAAACTAAATAAAAAAATATGGTTTTATAAGGGCCGCGGTCCAATAGAGGAATTTTTCTATTTCATATCTTAGGTACTGCTATTTTTAAAGCGGTAGTTTGTGAGTGTGAATGGATGGATAAAACAAGACAACATATTTTTTGTTTAATGTTTATGTGTAGTCTTTCACAAACAAAAATCACTGTATGGATTTGGAAGACGGGCACGCCGCAATCGCGGCGGTAAGACTCAACTTTGAGGAGTGGCTGGATAGGCTTCACCGCGTACTTACCTACCGCATGACGCAGGTCCTCACCGGACACGGAATTTTCGGGAGGTTCCTGTGTCTGATAAGGAGGGAAGAAACGCCTGGGTGTCACCACTGCGAGGATCATCCGGAGGACACGGTGGAGCATACGGTGCAGGACTGCTCCGCTTGGGCAGAGCACCGCCGTGTTCTCACGACGGCTATAGGTGGAGACGAGTGGGAAGCGGTCGCTACCTTCTGCGAAGCAGTCATGCTCGCGAAGGAGGAGGCGGGCGTGAGGGAGAGGACAGCGTCCTCCCTCCACCCCAGCCGCAGTGGTAGACGCCCACGGTGACAGACGATCTCCGGCCACCGTAGGCGCGGGTATGCGGGCGGCGAGTAATGGGTGACTCGCTGTCCGGCCATGGACCATGCCCGGGTCGAAGGCGCGTTATGTTACACGCGTGCCTCAAGGAGTGACAGGGGCTGTAGAGGGCCAAAGCCTGCCGGGGTCGCGGGACTTACGAATTACCGTGACCCCGGTACGTAAAGGGCTATTGAAGGACACCGTGGATTTTAGTCAGTACGAGTCTGACAGCCCCTCCCGCTCTGCCCTGTGTGGGAGGACTCATTTGATGATTTTACCACGATAAAAAAAAATTTAACACTACCTAAACCACTAGACAATAAACTACTACAGTCATACAACTTCCCGAACGCATATTGGATCGGAATTAGGAACCCATTAGTAGTAGGAATTGGTTTGAACCGGTTATTTCCGAATAAATCCGGATATCAGTGAGTTCCGCTTAAGCTTTTCCGGGCATTCTGTGTGGTTAGGAGCGGTTGTTAACTACCTATATATTATCTGGGCTCAATGAATAGGATTTATTCTGGTGCTATGTTTTGTTCTAAGTCCCGGTCCTGTTAAGCATTGTCCACATTTGTCACCGAATTTTAATGTCCATGTAAACCGTTTTTCGTGTTTAAGGAAAGGGTGTTTTATGTCACGCGCGCCTCAAGGAGTGTCAGCAAATTGACGGGCCTGTAGAGGGCCAGAGCCTGCCGGGATCGCGGGACTTACCCATCACCGTAACCCCGGTACGTAAAGGGCTAGTGAAGGACACCGTGGATTTTAGTCAGTACAAGTCTGACAGTCCCTCCCGCCCTGCCCTGGGTGGGAGGACTCATTTGATGATTTTACCACGCAAAAAAAAAGGGTGTTTTATGTCAAGGATTAAAGGTTAATAGCTATAAATGAACCAATTTACTGTTAACAAATCTCATCATCAGCCGCCTGGAATTAAACACACTTTTTTCTTTCCTATTGTCTTTCCGATTCTTTGCATATTCCTCTTTAATTTGACGATATCCTCAACTTAGCTAGCGCTAGACTCTTTGCAGCTAGCGTCGAGGCAACTGTCCAATCACGTTGTCACCAATTTTTAGTTCGTATCATTAACTAACCCTTTGTCCGTACTTAAGTCATCAAGAATAAAAAACGCCCGAATCGTAGGCTGAAGCTAAGAGTTTTGTGCTCAGATGTTAGTACCCAGTCGAAAAAAGTTTTTTTACACATATGAAACCGCAGGAAAAAATAATAATAATGCCCTCGAAAAAGCTCTTTATTTTTGCTTACTCTACTATACATATATACTTATATTTAGTATATATCCAGGACAAAGCGTTCCGGACACGGAAAGGCGCATCCGAGAAAAGAATGTAATGCTATTACTGCCAGCCATTTTGTTAATGCAGATGCATATACTCCTTCGTGTACGTTCCGTACTGCGTGTTGCCGGGCAAGTGAGAATGTAGCTTTTTTTTTTCGTGGTAAAATCATTTTATGTGTCCTCCCACCCAGGGCAGAGCGGGAGGGAGTGTCAGACTCGTACTGACTAAAATCCACGGAGTCCTTCAATAGCCCTTTATATTCCGGGGTCAAGATAATTCGTACAGTCCCGCGACCAAGTGAGAATGTAGGAGATGATTTTTTGAGGAAAAAAACGGCGGGTTGCACTCTGGGAGTGCCGGCAGAAGTGAAAACTTGAATAGTAATAAACACATACGAACATTCGAATTTTCGATCAGGTCACGTGTCCTGACGCGAGTTTAACATTTTTTACCCATTCCAAAAAAAGTGCACAACGCCGCTAAAGAAGTTTTCACTTCAAAAAAGTCTTAGTATTTTTTAAAGCTGCTTGGTTGCAGTTTAAAATAACTACCACAATTATAATATATTACATTATATTAGTATCATCCTTCTATAAGTTATTCTTTAATACCATAATCCAAGATTTACAGTCTACATTTTCCATTTTTAATATCCACAAAAGCGTAAGTAAGACTACATTTTGAGATCATAAAGAGTCACCTCTCAAGTTTTAATTCTTTTCTCTGCTACTAATGTTAATATAGTGAGCCATTTCATTAATGCTGAGTTATTTCGTCTGACTTAGAAATAACAGAAGTTGTGGTAATGTTGAAATGGGAATTAGAATGTAGCTGTCACTTTTAGTTGGTATTTCAATTTAAATTGTAGATACAGACCTATGTTTTGTAGACCTTTTTTGGATCTTTACAGATACCTGTCCTTCTTTTTTTTTTAACGTGGTAAATCATCAAATGAGTCCTCCCACCCAGAGCAGAGCGGGAGGGACTGTCAGACTCGTACTGAATAAAATCCACGGTGTCCTTCAATAGCCCTTTACGTTCCGGGGTCACGGTAATTCATAAGTCCCGCGACTTCGGCAGGCATTGACCTTCTACAGGGGTAGAAGCCCCGTCACTATGCTGACACTCCTTAAGGCGCGCGTGGAACACAACGTGCCGTTGGCCCGTACATTATTTGCCGCCCGCATACTCGCGCCTAACGTGGCTGGAAATAGTCTGCCGACGTTCATCGCCGTGGGCGTCTACCACATCATCGTTAAAGGAATTCAAGCCTTACAGTTGCCAGCCTAATCTTGAGCTCGTGGCTAAATAAATACAGCCGCACAGGCCGATCTTCCGGGTTAAGCCGCGCTTGCCGAGGTTGATCTGTGGATGGGAGACCATCTGTCATAGCACGTTTCCTCCGTGCCTCGGAAAGCACGTAAAGCCGTTGGTCCCGGCTGTCATTTGTAGATCTTTGACAGTCGTTACTTTTAGTCAGAAGCTCTAAAGTCTGACAACCAGTCTTACCTTGGGGTATCGTATTACGTACGGGCACGCCGCAATCACGGCGATAAGACCCCTCTTTGAGGAGTGGCTGGATAGGCGTCACGGCGTCCTGACCTACCGCATGACGCAGGTCCTCACCGGACACGGGAGTTTCGGGAGGTTCCTGTGTCTGATAGGGAGGGAAGAAACGCCTGGGTGTCACCACTGCGAGGATCGTCCGGAGGACACGGTGGAGCATACGGTGCAGGACTGCCCCGCTTGGGCAGAGCACCGCCGTGTCCTCACGACGGCGATAGGCGGAGACCTCTCGCGCCCGGCATTGGTCGAGGCCATGCTGCGGGGCGAGACGGAGTGGGAAGCGGTCGCCTCCTTCTGCGAAGCAGTAATTCTCGTGAAGGAGGAGGCGGGCCGCCTGAGGGAGAGGACAGCGTCCTCCCTCCACCCCAGCCGCAGTGGTAGACGCCCACGGCGTCCGCATGCCCGCGCCTACGGTGGCCGGAGATCGTCTCGCGACGTCCGACGCCGTGAGACGATCTCTGGCCACCGTAGGCGCGGGCATGCGGGCAGCGAGTAATGGGCGACTCGCTGTCCGACCATGGACCATGCCCGGGTCGACGGCGCGTTGTGTTCCACGCGCGCCTCAAAGAGTGTCAGCATAGTGACGGGGCCTGTAGAGGGCCAAAGCCTGCCGGGGTCGCGGGACCAAGGGATTACCGTGACCCCGGTACGTAAAGGGCTAGTGAAGGACACCGTGGATTTTAGTCAGTACAAGTCTGACAGTCCCTCCCGCCCTGCCCTGGGTGGGAGGACTCATTTGATGATTTTACCACGATAAAAAAAAAAAAAACGTATTACGTAGTTACTGGGTTGTGGAGGTCCGACAGGAAGTCGATCCATGTAAAATACTGATATCCTGCTACATCTGGTTTGACTGGAAGCAGACCTCAATATAGTAGGGAAAAGGCTAGGCAGATGATGAGTTGCCAGCCTAGTCTTAAAATAAGAAATCAGACAAGTCTCATAATTCCTAACTTCCCCACCTGCAAACAACGTGGTGGATGAAATAAAAAGCTTTCGAATTAATTCCTATGGTTCTCTGAATTATGTATGACGGATTACATTATCGTAGCAGCTGTTTATCCAGGGCACGCTCGGGTGCGTTGCACTCACAGATTGTCAAGCCTTTGATGGTGCACATGGGATTTTAATGAAGTCTCCTTTTCATTTTGCTGAAAGCCTGAGTGAATTAGGCGGAAAAAGTTGTGGGTTTCTAAATTTTTGGGGATTCTTCTAAATTTTTTGGACAGGTGAAAAGGTTTATCGGACTTTTTGGAAGGGGTATGAAAGTTATGAGGAGGGTAGAATTTTAGAATACATGGGTACTGAGTTAGCAGAATATGAAGAGGTAATTTATGCCCTCGGATTTGCTGGCGTGAAATTCCGTGTTTGGTTATTTTGAGATTGTCATATTGGGATAAAAAGTATCCTATTTGTTAAACAGGTTACAAACAATCTGTGTGCAGTTCATTTAAATTCAGTCTGCAGTTTTTGAGTGAAAGAGTAACAAACATCCATCATCTGTTTCTTTTACGTGGTAGTATCATCACATGAGTCCTCCCACGCAGGACAGAGCGGGAGGGACTGTCAGACTCGTACTGACTAAAATCCATGGTGTCCTTCAATAGCCCTTTACGTACCGGGATCACGGTAATTTGTGAGTCCCGACCCTTCGCATAACATCCATCGCCTTCATAAATTTTCTCCTTTAAAATAGTAGTGAGATGATAATTTTCTAAAATATCTCAATTACAATTTATTTAATCTATAACTTATAACTAAATTAATAATAGGAATATAAATAACAAAAATAATAAATTATAAACTAAACTATTACAAAGCATCGAAACATTAATATCTAAAATATTAGATGTCCACACTAAAATCTCGCTTCAAATGGTTTTCCAACGTAAATTTTCCAAGTTACACAATCAAGTGGACACACAGTTAATATTTGATAATCATCGATGAAGCTCCAAAGTGCTTATTTAAATCTCAAATAGAGTGGCCGACTGGCCATTGTGTGCAACTACTCATCCATTTTGTATACTGATTTAAGGGAAGGTGGAAAGTTCCTATATCCCTGGTGAAAAGAGGAGATGCCTTCAACCAAATGGGTGTTTGTCGAATGGGTTCTCTGTATGATTTAGGATTAAGATTTTTAATTCATCTATTGATTTTTAGATATCGCTAATTGTCATCTTGATGACAAGGGGCTCCGTCATTCTGCTGACAGCTCTATAAGGCGCGTGACACACAACGCGCCGTCGACCCGGGCATGGGCCATGATCGGACAGCGAGTCACCCATTACTCGCCGACCGCATGCCCGCGCAGATTAGTAGTGCTTCTGAAGCGACCGTCTGCATTTGGGTTCAAAATAATGACAACTGCGACATGGCGCTGCGGCATGTCGTCTGCTATTACAGTTTGCGATCGGCTAAGAACGTCCCTTTATCTTGATAAAGACTATTTAAGCCTGGCTGAATTCAAATCAGCCCCGTTCCGCTCTGGGTGGGAGGACTCATTTTGATGATTTTAAAAATAAGCCGGTACAACCGGATTTTTAAAGCTAAAAAGAAGGATGAGAATCAGTAATGCAAAACTGACTCGCAATTTTTAAGAAAAGAATATTTAATGTAAATTAAAAGCAAGGAAAAAAAAAAACACAAAGACAGGATTTTAAAGCGGAAATAATTTAAAAAGAATCAGTCATTTAAACCTTACGGCCATATTTTAATCAAACGCCGACAAAGAGCCTACGATATTCATTAACCTTCTTGGACGCTCACGCAGTTTTCACTTTAATTTAAAACGAAATAAGAACGAGAATCAAGTGCATAATACACAGCCCTTTGCCAGTCATTGTGTAAACTAATTTCAACTTTACCAACAAACAGATAAGAACAAAATTACAATACGCAAATATAACCCTTTACTGTTGACTGCCTTTTTTCGAAAACAATAGATCTATACAGAAATCGAGTACAATTTTATTCGCTCGTACGAACCTTCAATAATTGAATATCTTTGAACCCGGAACCCGTTAGAATTTTACAAGGAAACCTATAAAATTTACGTCGAGCTTAAGTTTTAGAGTTTTCAGGTAATAATTGATGCGATGGACCGCCGTAAACCGCTATGGACTGGTTATGGGTGGTTGAGACCAGACCGATCGAGTGTTCACTAGAATTCCTTGGACAATTGATGTTTATAGATAACATGTGGTAGGAGAATCGAGACTTGAAGCATTATGTTAAGTAGGAGTCTTTATTGCTTATACTGAAATTAAAACGGCATGTGTCGTGGGTTAGATTTCCGCACGGAACAAATATTTGCATGATCGAGAAGTAGGTACCTAGTTGCTTCGGTAAAAAAATAAAAGAACCAACTTGCTCAATTATACCAAAACTACTGAGAATTATAATGATGAATAATTATAATAATGGGTGGTTTATTTGATTAGGGCAGGTATTACTCGTATTATTTTTTGTAATAATCAATGTTAATGTAAAATAACACGCGATACAAAACTTATAAGTTAATACGAACAAATTTTTATACAAAGGGTAAAAACTAAAATGGCTACCAAAAATCCATCATATTATATCTTCTAGCCCATGAAATAGGATCGTTTTCCAAGCATAACACAAATACCTTTTAAGAAAAGATTCTTGTAAACTTGATCTTTCAAGGCGCAGAGTATGGGAGCGCGCGCCACTGGTAGCGTATAGAGAAGGCAGTACTAAAAGGAGTATGGTGTCAAAATTACTCCTTAATGCCTTTGTCAAACAGACAGGCGAAAGCGAAGCGTTTCCGAAGCGATACCGAACCGAAGCGAGACGTCAGTCCGATAGTTCTGTCACGCTATCGGTCGCTTTCGCTTTTCTATGTGACTAGATTCAAACTATTCCATACATTACAAATAAAAACGTCACGCATTCGCTTCGCTTGTCTGTTTGACAAAGGCTAAAATGTAACTTTATTTACTACACGAAAAGTTCACATTTCCGGTTTAAAGCAAGTATAAAAATAAAACATTGAGTAGAGTCATTTTTAGTTTTTTTTTTCTCTTTTAAATATATTAACTTCTTAGATATGACTGTGTCAAATAAAAGTAAAACACCATTATTATACTGAATATATTTATAATTAAAATCAAGTTAGTGTTTTAAATATTTGCAAGTAATATTAATGAATTCTTACCTTTGGACATTTGATCAGCATTTTAATTATTTCTCAAAATATCTGAATATTTTTAAGAAATACGTGATTTTGTAAAGAAATAACCTTTTAATTATAATTACTTCACTTTATAGTTTCCTAGAAAAAAGGGGGCAATAACATGGTAACATACCCTCATTTGAGCCTTGTTTGGTTACCTCAGCCGCCGCAGTGGTAGACGCCCACGGCGAGGGAAGTCGCTAGACGATCTCCGGTTACCGTAGAGCGTCCGGGCACGCGGGCGGCGAGTAATGGGTGTCTCGCTGTCCGACCATGGACCATGCCCGGGTCGACGGTGCGCGTTGTGTTCCACGCGAGCCTCAAAGAGTGTCAGCAAAATGACGGGGCCCCCGTCTAGAGGGCCAGTAGAGGGCCAAAGCCTGCCGAAGTTATGAATTATCGTAACCCCGGAACGTAAAGGGCTATTAAAGGACACCGTGAATTTTAGTCAGTACGAGTTTGACAGTCCCTCCCGCTCTGCCCTGGGTGGGAGGACTCACTTGATGATTTTACCACGATAAAAAAAGCTAATGTTTGGTTTGTACAGAAAATCTAGACAATGCCACTTCTAGTAGCAGCCTTCGTTCCCATGCTCTATGGCTCATGGGAAGGAAGCAAATGTGTTGTCAGAGTCGCACCAATGAGTTTGCGGATCACATACCCTCAAATAGAGTATAAGGTTTCAGGAAGGAGGATTAACTGTGATGCTGTTCGCAGATATACTAAAGGGGAATTTCATCAAAATATTTGACATTATAATGTTGGTACCAACTCATTTGTTGCTGATAAAAGTGGGCACGTAGGTAAAACTCACATTGTATATTGTTGCAAAGACAAATATCACTATGGAACATTCATTTTCATACGGAGTGATATAGGTAAATATTACTATTCCTAATTTTGTATTTAGAAGAGAAAAATACAGGGAATATAAAGTTGAAAGGTTAAACTGTTCTCTGGACGTCTTTGTCCAGTTTATTATTGCGAAACAATTTAACTGGACAATTTGAGATGTTAAACACTAAAAGCAGTGCGTTGAAACAATAGTACATTATTATTCTTTGTTTTTTTTATTCATTATCACCAATCATTTGACATTATCACGGTAGAACATAACGGAAAGGTCATGTTGAACCCATCGACTTTCTCCAGTTCATTATTGAGTAACAATGCAACAAATAAAACGGACGATTAACTTAACCTAACCTATCTATGCTCAACAAATAAAATTTGTGTTGTTTTTTTTCATTTTATGCAGATCCAAACTAATATTATAAATGCGAAAGTAACTCTGTCTGTCTTTCTGTCTGTCTGTCTTTTCTTCACGCCTAAACTACTGAACCGATTTATGTGAAATTTGGTACAGACATAGTTTGGAACTTGAGAAAGGACATAGAATAGTTTTTATTACAAAAAATAAAAAAAAATCTGCCTGAAGTCACTATTCCACGCGAACGAAGTCGCGGGCAAAAGCTAGCAATACATAATTGTTTAATTTTCCTAATATTATAAGCGTAAAGAACCATGCCTAAAATAGTACGGAGCTCATCTAAAATAGGTTATAGGCAGTTTCATGATAATCTAGATTTAATGCCATGATTACAGCATATTACCATTAGGTACATGGCATTCTGGGTACTCTGGGGGCAGAGATGGGCATTGGCATTTTATTCAGGTTCCTGTTAACTACATGTTTTTACAGAAAAGTAAACTGCAGCAGTACAATAATGTAGTTAGTGAAAATCCCAATCAAAGGTATCGGTAGAGAGGCGTCTATAGTAAACAGACCACACGCTGTCATCTTACTGAAGGAGCGGTTAACTTGTAGCACGCGCTTGCACAGATGTTTGTGACACTCTGTAATAGTACAATTTTGCAACATAAGAATCAATTTGTGTTTCGAATATTTTTAGAACTATTTTAAATTCGCAGCACTTGTACTTACCAGGATAGCTTGTATTCATCACAAGTTGTATACATGCTGATTCAGATTTCTCTACAGCGATATAGAACCTCTCAAATTCTAGGCTGGTTATTATTATCAATGATAAATCCTTTATGACCCATGCACCAATTAAAATATTTGAGAAGGTCATCAGATATCCATGCTAAAAGTATCAAATTAAAATCATCATAATGTGTCATTGGCAGTATTATTCCATAAAATGCTGAGTACAGATCTTTCCAATTTTGGGCAATTTTGTTCTTGGTTAAAATTATTTTTTTACTAATCTTAAAATATTGTAGATTTTAGAAATCTTCTCGCTCAATCTTTTTCAGTGATTTCCAAGATTAAATTATGTGTTAAATATTTAGTTTTAATTCTGTGAGACAAAAATAAAAGTTTGAATGCAAGATGCAACAACACTCTCCCGCCATCATGAAAAAATAACATGCCATGCAATCATACGTATACTAGACGAGTGTTTCGCCCTTTCACTGGGCATCCTCAGGAGATGCTGATAGATGCAACCGATCTCGGGTCTCGAATTAAAACCATTTTTTAAGTGAAAACTTCTTTAGCGGCGTTGTGCACTTTTTTTGGAATGGGTAAAAAATGTTAAACTCGCGTCAGGACTCGTGACCTGATCGAAAATTCGTAAGACGGCGCAGGGCGCTTGCGCGAATGTTCGTGTGTGTTAATTACTATTTTTTTTTTCATAACATTCAACATCATGGATTTCCGCAAATTAACGCTTGTTCATAATTAATGTATTTATAACGATGAACTCACTTCTTTCTCCAAATGTAATAAATGAAGCCCCAAAATACTTAAATCACGAATAAAAGACTCGATAGTTCGGCATAAAATCTATAAAAAAAACGAAAAACGATTAAAATCCTCGCCATTTCAGACGATTGTATATTAAACAAACTAAATACCTTACCAATACTCTAAAACAAATTTTGCACAGTTTGTATGCCTCTAAAATATTTTGATAAGTTTTGAATAATTTGTGGGAGTATTCAACATTTTGTTCCTCAATTTTTAATATAAGTACGGTCCATCCCTCCATATATTGTTTTAGCAATGTAATAAGACGCATATAGTGAATTATATTAAATTCAAAAACAAGACGCTGAAAAAGGGTCATAATTTCTATAAAAAATAATTCCTTGAATATAAAGTAGCAAAATATTACTGTAGTTGCAGAAATACAGAAAAATAAGATCAACAAGAGCCAGTTCCAATTAATAAAACTTCGGATATGGTTAGCTGTGATATCGATGCTCCTGTGAATTTCTTGAATCTTCAAGATAAGGGAGACATTGCTAGGGCTATAAACAAAGTTACAAATGAGCAACAGCGTTTGAACGAAGCACATGAGGACGTTTGTAACCCAAAAAATGGCGTACGTGGCACTACTATTATAAAACATATCTAAGTAGTAATTCGGAGTATCAACGGTGACGATACCATGAATACTCCACACGCAAAGTAACATGAGGATGACGAAAAAGAAAATTTTATATTTCTTTTCACACGGAGTGATGTAACTATTCCTTATTTTGTATTTAGAAGAGAAGAATACAGAGAGTATAATGTTGAAAGGTTGAACTATTCTTTTGACGTCTTCGTCCAGTTTATTATTGGGAACCACTTCTGATCCGACTGGAAAAATTATTGTGTCTGGCATGATTTTTACTTATTTTACACGATGTGGTAAGATTTGCTTTGTTGTTTATCGAATGACTTTCTAGTAGTTTCTATTTGATTAGTCAAACAATCTTTGATCTAACATTATATTCGAGTTGTAATTAATAATGTTTGATGTCTAATAAAATGAAACGCTCTTTTTTTAATAATGATGTAATCAATTTTTATTAAAAAAATGTTTTTTCTAACAACGTTCTAACAAAAAGCGTATTCATGTTACATTTATTTGTAATATTACATTTTATTCAAAACAATCATTTGTATGTGCTTATGCTAGACCGACGACATAACACGAAAAACAATGAACATAATAATTTTACTATGCATTTCAAATAGAACCTTCTTGCCGGATTGCTGCCCTGGTATCTAGAGGCGACAGCCCTCCAGCGCGTCTGTGAGTCGCGTCATCCGGAGGACACGGTGGAGCATAAGAAATTAAATTAAGTAAATAATTAATTAATTATCCAATTCTGTTTATTATTATTTATTATAGGTAATTATTATCAAACTGCTTTAGAAACTGATCTGCTTAATTGTATTTCAAGCTTTTTTTTGTAAAAAAACCAGCTGTTTCTTTTTCAAAAGTATATTTGAAATCACAAAGAGATTTCGACTCTTTTTTTTTAAATAATCAAACCCTTTCATGATTATGATCAAATGCTACTGCTTTCTAGGTTCCTGCAATTCATATTATTTCTCTGAAAGCAAACTGCAGCAGTACAATAATGTAGTTAGTGAAAATCCCAATCAAAGGTATCGGTAGAGAGGCGTCTATAGTAAACAGACCACACGCTGTCATCTTACTGAAGGTGCGGTTAACTTGTAGCACGCGCTTGCACAGATGTTTGTGACACTCTGAAATATACATATTTTTACGACATTACAATCGAATCAGTCGTTATTACAATTCATTATTTCACAAAAAGTTAAACTTCTTTTTACCTGGACAGTTCGTATTCATCACAAGTTGTATACACGCGAACTTAGATTCTTCTATGGCTATATAAAACCTCTCACATTCTACGCTCGTCAATATAACCAAAGATAAATCTTTTATAAAATAGAAGATTGAAATAACAGTTGTGAACAAACACAAACCTTCAGGCTGTAAGTAGAGTACCAATATTAATTATGAATATTAGCAGTTTTAATGACTATATTTATAAAATACTCACTTCTTTTTCCAAAGATAATAAGTGATGTCCCAAAAAACTTAAGTCACGGATAAAAGTCTCGATTGTTTGGCATAAAATCTATAAAAAACGAAAAACGATTAATACCCTGGCCATTTCAGACGATTACACGTTAAACAAACTATATACCTTACCAATACTCTAAAACAAATTTTGCACAGTTTGTATGCCTCTAAAATATTTTGATAAGTTTTGAACAATTTGTGGGAGTATTCAACATTTTGTTCCTCAATTTTTAATATAAGTACGGTCCATCCCTCCATATATTGTTTTAGCAATGTAATAAGACGCATATAGTGAATTATATTAAATTCAAAAACAAGACGCTGAAAAAGGGTCATAATTTCTATAAAAAATAATTCCTTGAATATAAAGTAGCAAAATATTACTGTAGTTGCAGAAATACAGAAAAATAAGATCAACAAGAGCCAGTTCCAATTAATAAAACTTCGGATATGGTTAGCTGTGATACCGATGCTCCTGTGAATTTCTTGAATCTTCAAGATAAGGGAGACATTGCTAGGGCTATAAACAAAGTTACAAATGAGCAACAGCGTTTGAACGAAGCACATGACGACGTTTGTAACCCAAAAAATGGCGTACGTGGCACTACTATTATAAAACATATCCAAGTAGTAATTCGGGGTATCAACGGTGACGATACCACGAATACTCCACACGCAAAGTAACATGAGGATGACGAAAAAGAAAATTTGATATTTCTTTTCACACGGAGTGATGTAACTATTCCTTATTTTGTATTTCGAAGAGAAGAATAAAGAGAGCATAATGTTGAAAGGTTGAACTATTCTTTTGACGTCTTCGTCTAGTTTATTATTGAGAAACACTTCTGATCCGACTGGAAAAATTATTGTGTCTGGCATGATTTTTACTTATTTTACGATGTGGTAAGATTTGCTTTGTTGTTTATCGAATGACTTTCTAGTAGTTTCTATTTGATTAGTCAAACAATCTTTGATCTAAGATTATATTTGAGTTGTAATTAATAATGTTTGATGTCTAATAAAATGAAACACTCTTTTTTTTAATAATGATGTAATCAATTTTTATTAAAAAAATGTTTTTTTAACAACGTTCTAACAAACAGCGTATTCATGTTAAATTTGTAATATTACATTTTATTCAAAACAATCATTCGTATGTGCTTATGCTGGACCGACGACATTACAGGAAAAACAATGAACATAATAATTATTCTATGCGTTTCAACTAGAATCTCCTTGCCGGATTGCTGCCCTGGGATCTGTAGGCGACTGCCCTTCAGCGCGTCTATGAGTGGCGTCATCCGGAGGAGACGGTGGAGCATACGGTACAGGAATGTCCCGCTTGGGCAAAGCACCGCCGTGTCCTCACGACGGCAATAGGTGCAGACCTCTCGCGCCCGGCATTTGTCGAAGCCAAGCTGACGGATTGGGAAGCGGTCGCCTCCTTCTGCGAACCAGTCATGTTAGTGAAGGAGGAGGTGCGCTGCGAGAAGGAGAGGATCGCGCCCTCCCTCCATTCCAGCCGCAATGGTAGACGCCCACGGCGACAGATGTCGGCAGACGACACCGTAGGCGTGGGCATGCGGGTGGCGAGTAATGGGCGACTCGCTGTCCGACCATACACTATGCCCGGGTCGACGGCGCATTGTATTCCACGCGCGCCTCAAAGGATATGAGCATAATGACAATGAAGGCCTGCCGAGGTCGCGGGACTCACGAATTCTTTACTATTAAAAAAAAAAAGTGTCCCCACACTAGGAATATCTCCTGTGTCGTGGGTACGTTTACAAATATATAAATTCACATACACAAACGCCCAGACTCGAAACAAATACTTGTAGATCATACAAGTATTTGCTTCGTGCGGGAATCGATCCCGCGACATCCAACGCAGCAGTCCCATGGCTCATGTTGAAGGACACCGTGGATTGTAGTCAGCACGAGTCTGACAGTCCCTCCTGCTCCGCCCCGGGTGGAAGGACTCATTTGCTGATTTTACCACGCTAAAAAAATAAAAATGCGTTTCAACTAAGAACAGGACGAACAAAATACGAAATTAGAATTATTCAAATTTTGAATGTCACAAAATATTGTCAAATTAAATTGTGACTGTGCATTTTTTCCTAAATAAAATATATAGTTTGTGTTGGTATGTTTATGAGATCAAAAAATATGCTTGTTAAAAATGTTTTATCTAATAAACGACTAAAAAAAGAAACTACGTTTAACTTAATTGATAATACGGAAAACATAAAAGTTGAACTATGATTTGGTCATCTTTGTTGTAATCACTGATATAATTAACTGGGCAACGAACTTTATCAGTTTTTTTACTTTATTTATTGTAAACACTGTTGTAAATTGTGTTGTTCAAAGGCAAATAACATTTTTGGATTCAGCTCTAAATGTTAATTCTGTTTATTTATTTTTTTCTGTTTTTTAATAATTTCATTTTAGTATTACTTTAAATTTTGTTGTAAAATATTAGTTTTATTCTTAAATTTCTAGTTATGTAAATACTTTTAATTAGTACTATTTTATATAGATTAAACAACAATTATTTAATATAATTATTATAGACTGCTTTAGAAACTGATCTCCTTAATTGTATTTCAAGCTTTTATTTAAAAAAAAAACAGCTGTTTCCTTTTCAAAACTATATTTGAAATCACAAAGAGATTTCGACTCTTTTTTTTTAAATAATCAAACCCTTTCATGATTATGATCAAATGCAACTGCTTTTTAGGTTCCTTCAATTCATATCATTTCTCTGAAAGCAAACTGCAGCAGTACAATAATGTAGTTAGTGAAAATCCCAATCAAAGGTATCGGTAGAGAGGCGTCTATAGTAAACAGACCACACGCTGTCATCTTACTGAAGGTGCGGTTAACTTGTAGCACGCGCTTGCACAGATGTTTGTGACACTCTGAAATATACATATTTTTTACGACATTACAATCGAATCAGTCGTTATAACAATTCATTATTTCACAAAAAGTTAAACTTCTTTTTACCTGGACAGTTCGTATTCATCACAAGTTGTATACACGCGAACTTAGATTCTTCTATGGCTATATAGAACCTCTCACATTCCACGCTTGTCATTATTATCAAAGATAAATCTTTTATAAAATACAAGATAGTAATAACAGTTATGAAGAAACACAAACCTTCAGGCTGTAAGAAGAAATTCAGAAATATTTATAAAGTCGTCAAGAGCGTCATTGTAGCAACATTTCAGTCAGTGCTGAGTATTTTTGTGGTACCAATATTTATTATGAATATTAGTAGTTTTAATTATTATACATACTATAAAGTACTCACTTCTTTTTCCAAATCTAATAAGTGAAGTCCCAATAAAAGACTCGATCGTTTGGCATAAAATCTAAAAAGAAAAGAGTAAAATTCTCACTATTTCAGAACATCATCTTAAAAGTCAAACAAATACCTAGCTTAGCTAGCTTACCAATACTCGGAAACAACTTTTGTACAGTTTGTAAGCCTCTAAAATATTTTCATATGTCTTGCATAAGTTGCGACAACATTCATAATTTAATTCTTCACTTTGTTTCACTATCAAAATCCATTCTTCCAAATATTTTCTCAGCAACATAATAAGACGCAAATAATATATAATATTAAAACCAAAAGCAACAATCAGTGTATCTACCACATATTCTATGAAATAGATTTCCCCGTATAAAATGTGAATACATATGTCTAGGGGTATAGAAATACAGAATAATAGGGTAAACTCCCGTTTACCCAGTTCCAAATATTAAAACTTCGGATAAGGTTATCAGTGATATCGATGCTCCTGTGAATTTCTTGGATCTTCAACATAAGGGAGATATTAGTAAGGCTATAAACGCAGTTACAAATGAGCAATAGTGTATACATGAAGCAAAGAAGGATGAACGAAAGCCAAAAAAGGGAAAATGTAGCACTGCTGTTAAAGAATACATTTAAGTATGAACTATCGGAATTATCAACGACCATACGATAGGTACTCCACATACAGAATAACATGACGATGACAAAACACAAAATTTGATATTTCTTTTCACACGGAGTGATGTAACTATTCCTTATTTTGTATTTAGAAGAGAAGAATACAGAGAGTATAATGTTGAAAGGTTGAACTATTCTTTTGACGTCTTCGTCCAGTTTATTATTGGGAAACACTTCTGATTCGATTGGACAAATTGTAGTTTCCGGCATGATTTTTACTTGTGTACGTTGTGGTAAGCTTTCTTGTTGTTTATCGAATGACATTCTAGTGGTTTCTATTTTATTAGTCGAGTAATCTGAAATCATATTATTTGAGTTGTAATTAATAATGTTTGCTGTCAAGTTACATGACATTAAATTTCCTTACTGATGTTATACGTGGATAAAATATGATTTTGTTTGTTTGGATATAGTTAAAAAATTTAGAAAAAAAATATCCATTATATAATTGACCTTGGTAGGGATTGGTGTCACATCGTGAGAACCGCTTGGAGGATACTGGGAACATACGGTGCAGGTCTACATCGCTTGGGAGCACCACCGTGTCCTGGAGACTTCACCAGGACTCGGATTCATCGTTCTCTTCTGACAATGAGTGATTACCGTGAATGTTTTTTATCATTAATTTATATATGGCATCCTGGCCAGGAATCGAACCCGCAGATTTTGGAAAATTATTGATTTTTATAAAATCCAATGATGCAGTTTTAGTTTTCATCAAAATCAGCCTCGAGACACCTTTCAATGTTTTTTGATATTCCTCATAGTTTCGGATATAGCCATCCAAGCCCAGTTGAAAAAATCACCCTGTGTAAATATGTCTCTAACATCAAAGAAACTCTGGAGAATTCTCAATAGGCTGAGTATAAACCGAGGCCCCACTAAGAACTTGTTACTAATAGGAACCGCGGCCTAGCCTTGTGTTAAGTTTGGTTCGCCGATAGAATGCTAACCTTCCGGGCAACTTGTCGGTTGTTTGTGGGCGATCAGAAACAACTGTGACACACTAACAAGTCGTGTGCAGAACTTCTTACATTTATATGACTTCGAATGTTTGGGTCCAGGTCATGCCAGTTTCCTCATGTTGTTTTCTTTCACCGTTTTGAGAGAATCGCTGAAATAAAGTACACAAAGTAATGAATGTGTTTGGCTGGGTGTGAACGAATGAAGGTCGAAGTCGAGACCGTTATATTAAAAAAAAAAAGTTGCCGCTCACTAGGAATGTCTCCTGTGTCGTGGATGCGTTTAGAATCATATAAACTCACACACACAAACGCCCAGACCCGAAACAACTACTTGTAGATCATACAAATTTTTGCTCCGTGCAGGAATCGTCCCCGCGACATGCAGTGCAGCCGTCCAATCGCTGAGCCAGTGCACTAACCACTGGCCTGGGATCTAGGCCTCCGATCACTATTCACCACTGTACGCAATTGATAGCTTTACGAACTTGTACCCTTTTACAAGGTCTTTCTTTTCTCTCTGTGATTGTATGCATATTAAAATAATACCGTCATGTTAGCATGGTCGCGGGACTATATGAATTACCGTGACCCCGGAACGTAAAGGGCTATTGAAGGACACCGTGGATTTTAGTCAGTGCGAGTCTGACAGTCCCTTCCGCTCTGCCCTGGGTGGGAAGACTCATTTGATGATTTTACCACGATAAAAAAAAAAAACATGTTAGCATTCTGCCCGGGGCGCAGGTCTATCTAGATAGGTAAAGATGACCTTGGAATGTAATGGATTATAGTAAGTAGGAGTCTGACAGTCCCTTCTTCTCCACCCTGGGCTGAAGGATTAATTTGATGATTTATCACGTAAAAAAGGGTCACACCGAGATGTGACGTTTTAATTATTAGGCGCACATTTTAATAGAGTACCTCAAAATCTCATTTTATTTACTACACGAAAAGATACAGTTGGTCTGTAGTTGTGAATTTAGCCTTATATGCATGCAATCTGAGACAGACCTCTAGTTTGACTTGCAAATCGACAAAAAAATGACGGTCTCCAAAATAATTTTCACAATAAAGCTTGCCGTCTTCACTGCCAGTATGTCCTGCGCAACAGGCCATCACGTTCTTTGTTAGTGAATTGTTGGAGGGAAAAAACGGCAACAAACTTTTTAATGCGTGAATAGATTTACAAAATGTATCGTCCCTTTACGTAATCAAGGATTTTCGGGATTTTTTCTTAACAAACTTTTTTGAAGAGGGTATTGGAGCCGTTTGTTCGGTTAATTCTGTGAAAACTTTACTGAAAAGTGACTGAAGGTCTTCAGATTGTCGATGTTGAGTCAAAAGCAGAGTGGCTTAAAGTTTTTTTATGTATTGGTAAAACTAGGTAAGTTTGAATGCTAGTTTTTCTTTATCGTTTTAACCCCATACAGGCGTTTTGTCAACAAGGGCGTATTATCTAGTTTTCCCTTCTGGTAAAAGAGCCTTGTCAAGTGTCTAGCGTCTTCGCATCAAACTTAACTGAAATGTTCACATGAAAATAGACACTAAGGTTTTCTTGCTTTTTTGCTGGAGTGTGTACCTCATCTACAGGGTGTTAAGTTTTTTCATCATCTACCATCACTTTTCCCAACTATGTTGAGGTTGGTTGAAATAGATGCAGCTGAATATCGGTATCGTACTCAGTACTGGTTAACATGATACTTCTTGGTAAGAAAAAATGGTCAAAATTAAAGTGATCTAAAAATTGTTGCAATAAGGTTCAGAAGTTGTCCTTAGGGCTATATTTCATTGGGACACCAACGTGGTGTTCGTAAGCTACCAAACTAGACATCATACAGTCGCCACACCAAACTGAGATCAAAATAGACCTCGAAAAGATGGTACTACTACTGTATGTACGTAGGAAAAGAAACTCGTGGCGTCACTGGCGGCCGAGTGAGTGAGAGACCATACAGCGCTATAGGTATTAGTAGTGGCGCGACCAGCGTGGCGGCGTGACCGCTAAGGCGGTGTCGTGAGCGACAAATACGGCGGGACGCGACGCAACACGAAGTAAAATTTATAATAATGTTATAATAGTAGTTGAAATTGGTCGAGTTGCGTCGTATTCGTCGCTCACGCAGGACACCGCATAACATTCTGTGCGCGCATCCGAGCTGGTCGCGCCACCAAATTGGTTGCGCAACCAAACGGATACCAGATGAGTAACTTTCAATAGAGCTGTATATATTTTGATGGCAGCGGCACCTGGTTGCGCCATCATGGTGTCCCGGTGAAATCGCCCTTAGCCAGCTGCACGATACACTTAACAAATTCCTTTGTCTTCTTCAGATTATTTATTAGATTTATTTCAAACTTACAGAGGTAATGGGCGACTCGCTGTCCGACCATGGACCATGCCCGGGTCGACGGCGCGTTGTGTTCCACGCGCGCCTCAAGGAGTATCAGCATAGTGACGGGGCCTGTAGAGGGCCATAGCCTGCCGGGGTCGCGGGACTTTCTCATTACCGTGACCCCGGTACGTAAAGGGCTAGTGTAGGACACCGTGGATTTTAGTCAGTACAAGTCTGTCAGTCCCTCCCGCCCTGCCCTGGGTAGGAGGACTCATTTGATGATTTTACCACGATAAAAAAAAAAAAAAAACTTACAGAGCATAAAAACTATCTACCGCAAAATTGAATCAATCAATCAACATACAAAGAAAATAATCCAACAAAAGTCTGGATAAGAGAACAATTCGTCTAAACATAATTCTAGAACAATCAAATAACGAAAACCTAAACATACAAGAAAGTACCACACACATCTAAAAACAACAAAGGCCCAAATAGGCTCACCACAATTCACGCGGAAATTCCAGGAAGAAAATCCCCGAATGACTTTGGAAATGTAACGCAAATGGGGACAGATACTAACGCTAGGGTGACAAAAATATCGTGTAATAGCGTCCATGGTCGTGAGGTAGGTACAATGGGGTGGTCACGTACAAACGTTATGAAGGTGGCTTCCAGCGAGTGGTACATTGCATGAGTTACTCAATGTCCCGCGATATGGATGTGTTTAGGGTAGTGTGACTTTGTTTGTGGATGGTAGCTTTTTTATGAGGTTTTTTTGTATACTTCAAAATATATTTACAGTATTTTTTTTGTAGCAAAACATGACATTCATCTAAGAAATAAATAGTGTGGAAAGCAAGCACAAAATAAAATGTTGTATTAAGTATACAAAATATACAAAGTACTGCATACATTGTAATTTATAATCTGTGAGTGTCACAATAACATTTTACTTTCTACAGATTTATTAGAATTGGCTAACTTTTGCTATTAATGTCTTAGCAATTATTAAGTAGAAAAGTAATGAAAGACAAATTAAATATCAGAACTACATCATTTAGAAACACGTGAAGCGGCTATTACTTGAACAACTGTTTTACTAACATTATTTAGCATTTTTTTTTAAATAAAAATCTGTATTATATTAAAAGAAATGTAAAAGAGTGGAAATAAGATTAAGCATTGTAAAAATATGTAGTTTAACTAATAAATGTGTGCGCTACGGTATGTTTGTGTTTCTTTTCAACCACATGAAAATAAAATCAAGTTAAACTCATTGGCTATCCGTCAAATCATCCATATCGCAGTCACCCTACCACAATGATTCGTTCTACGAATTACTTGAAGAGAGCCGAGTACATCACGGCCACATCACATCTATCAACTTCTCCGGTCGTCTCGGTACGTTCACAATACGCGTCTGCGAAACTTATGGACAAAAGATCTCTATATATTAACTTTTATAGACTTCGGTGAGAAATTAGAACAGAATAATAAAGAAGTTTATTGTCTCCAGTATTCAATGATGGCTATTCTATGTTTTATTTATAAAAAAAACGACGGTTTGCACTCTGGGAGTGCCGGCAGAAGTGAAAACTTCAAAAGTAATAAACACCCACGAACATTCGCGCAAGCGCCCTACGCCGTCTTACGAATTTTCGATCGGGGTCACGTGTCCTGACGCGAGTTTAACATTTTTTACCCATTCCAAAAGTGCACAACACCGCTAAAGAAGTTTTCACTTTAAAAAAGTTGCCTCACACGTTAGAATTTCTTCTGTATCGTGGGTGCGTTTACAAACATAGAAACTCACATACACAAACGCCCAAACCCGGGACAACGACTTATAGATCATACAAATAAGACGGCACGGTTGGCGCAGTAAGCGATCAACTGCTGCGTTGCATGTCGGTTCGATCCCTACACGGAATAAATATTTGTATGAACTGCAAGTAGTTCTTCCGGATCTGGGTGTTTGTGTATGTGAGTTTCTAAGCAGTCGATCGGTCAGCCACTCCGCTATGTATGTCGTCTTCTTTAGGTGGCGAGCAGTAAGATAAAATGTATGAAAATGTTTGAAACATGCCATGAGGCGCCGGCAGTAGCGAATTCTCGTACCTACAAAGTAATTAATGTCTTATTAGACAGGCCTGTTGGTCTAGTGGTCAGTAACTCTGACTGCTATGCCGGAGGTCGTGGGTTCGATTCCCACCCAGGACAAATGTTTGTGTGATGAGCACGATCATTTGTTCTGTGGCTGGGTGTAATTTATCTATAATATGTATGTATTTAGAAATATATAAGTATGTTTATCAGTTGTCTAGTACCCATAACACAAGCTCTGCTTAGCTTGGGACTAGATGGCGTTGTGTGATAGTTGTGGAATATTTATTTATTTTATTCGCGCCGCCTGCCGCACCACTTACCGTTTAGACCAAAGCCATGAACGAGCCGTTATAGTCATACTTTATACCTTTTGCGATGAAATGACAACAAGCTTATGTCCCCAGTTCTGTCCTCTTGGACATCGGAAATTATCTCACGGACATGTATAACCAGGACAAAAGTATCGTAAGACCCAATCCAGGCCCTGTGCCAAACCCAAATCAACCATATCTATTCAGTTGTAAAAGCATGAAAAGGTTACAGTGAAAGTTACTTTCACATCTTTATTTTTACATAGGACTAGCTCCTGTCCGCGACTTTGTTCACGGAAATTTTTGGCCCCGATACACCGCGTCGTATCCCATCTCCCGCCCGCGCTGTTATATTTTTCGATTTGCTAGACAAAAATTGTGATAGCTGCTAATTTACATGATGTAAATAACCACATGATATATTATACTCGTATAAGTACTCAGAAATAATCATGCTCCCTACCAAAAAAAAAATCTATTGGATCATTCGTTCTGAAGATTATATATAAGTATAGTTTTTTTTAAAGTGGTCAAATCATCAAATGAGTCGTGCCACCCAGGGCAGAGTGGGAGGGACTGTCAGACTCGTACTGACTAAAATCCACGGTGTCCTGCAATAGCCCTTTACGTTCCAGGGTTACGGTAATTCGTGAGTCCCGCGACCCCGGCAGGCTTTGGCCCTCTACAGGGGGGCCCCGTTACTATGTTGACACTCCCTGAGGCGCGCGTGAAACAAAACGCGCCGTCGACTCGGGTATACGTAAGTGTAGTAGCATAAGTCTGTCTATTCGCGCATAACTTCTATACGACTGCACTGAATTGGATAATTATTTTGTTATATTTGTCACGACAACGTTTGTGTGATATAATATTGTGGAAAAATCCACAAGGAAGGTAGAGAATTTAATATAGAAACGGATAAAAGGTCTAAAAGTTTATTAACCATGTAACTCTTAGTAATGTGTTATTTTAATAATTACAACATTAATTTAGCCCCAAAACGATTACGTTGTTTACTTTAAGGAGGTAAAGTGTCTGTTAATGCTTATCGGATACGGCGGGAACGAAGAGGTAAACAAAATGTCGCCTAAACTAACAGCACGTGAAGTAGTGTGACCATAATGTGATTTAATTATGTTTTAATGGAAATTTGCTTGGTTAAAGTTCTATTTGTGTACTTAAATAATAGTAAACTTTAATGACATGATTTCAGACCAGTATAAATAGTTTTCTCCGAAAAAAATTTTTTGTAGGGGAACAGTGTCAGCGCCCGCTGGGGCGAATCCCCTCTGCCTCGACAAGTCGAGGCGCGGCGGGAAGAGCTCCGGAGTGATCTCAGGGCAGTATGGAGGGAGCCACTGTCGCAACCGAGGTCCGGGCACGCCGCAATCGCGGCGGTAAGACCCCTCTTTGAGGAGTGGCTGGATAGGCGTCACGGCGTCCTGACCTACCGCATGATGCAGGTCCTCACCGGACACGGAAGTTTCGGGAGGTTCCTGTGTCTGATAGGGAGGGAAGAAACGCCTGGGTGTCACCACTGCGAGGATCGTCCAGAGGACACGGTGGAGCATACGGTGCAGGACTGCCCCGGTTGGGCAGAGCACTGCTGTCCTCACGACGGCGATAGGCGGAGACTTCTCGCGCCCAGCATTGGTTGAGGCCATGCTGTGGGGCGACACGGAGTGGGAACCGGTCGCCTCCTTCTGCGGAGCAGTCATGCTCGCTAAGGAGGAGGCGGGCCGCGTGAGGGAGAGGACAGCGTCCTCCTTCCACCCCAGCCGCAGTGGTAGACGCCCATGGCGTCGGACGTCGGCAGACGATCTCCGGCCACCGTAGGCGCCGCCCGCATGCCCATGCGGGCGGCGAGTAATTGTCGACTCGCTGTCCGACCATGGACCATGCCCTGGTAGACGGCGCGTTGTGTTCCACGCGCGCCTCAAGGAGTGTCAGCATAGTGACGGGGCCTGTAGAGGGCCAAAGCCTGCCGGGGTCGCGGGACTCAGAAATTACCGTAACCTCGGTACATAAGACAGGCCTGTTGGTCTAGTGGTTAGTGACCCTGACTGCTATGCCGGAGGTCGTGGGTTCGATTCCCACCCAGGACAAATGTTTGTGTGATGAGCACGATCATTTGTCCTGTGTCTGGGTGTAATTTAAAGAAAAAAAAAAAAAACATAAAGGGCTATTGAAGGACACCGTGGATTTTAGTCAGTCAAGTCTGACGGACCCTCCCGCCCTGCCCTGGGTGGGAGGACTCGTTTGATGATTTTTCCACGATAAAAAAAAAGTAGTAATAGACAATACCGGCCGCATCTAAAAATAGTAAAAATTAAAACCCGATCTGAAGACATTTGGGAACAGGCTCGGCAAGTGATGATTACATAATTACAATTTGAGTCAGAACGCAATAAAGTTGTATTTTTAGAAGAAATGCATACTCATTGAAATAACTACCATAAAGAAAGCTGTACAAGGAAAATCTTTATCATTCGTATATATTTAGAATTTGTATTCAATTTCTAAAATGATTTTAAGCTGAAGAATCATTTAGTAAATCTTGTTATTGTATTGCTATACTAATTAGAAATAGAAAGTTATCTAACTGACGAGGCAGAAAGAGAAGTTGAAAATAAACCATTTATACTACAGAGCTTTAATTATACTAAAATACTAAAGATGAAAGATTTGTATTTTTGTGTGTGCGTATGTTTGTAATGAACTAACTCAAAAATTACTGAACCGATTTTAAAAATTTCATTCACTAGTTGAAAACTGCTTTGGTCCTGAGTGACATAGGCAAAAAGGGGGGAGGGGTGAGCGGGCGAAGCCGCTGGAAAAAGCTAGACAGCTCACCGCTCGTCCGCGCGGTCAAGCGGAAACGCGTACTCACTTGTATGAAATCTGTTGATTATTATTATGAGCCTACGTTGTCCCACTGCCGCGTGCCCGCGCGGATGAGCGGATTGTGTGAGAACCACTATTTAATCAAAAAAACTTAGCAAATAAAACCTCTTTCATAGTTAAGTTAACAATATTTGCAGTTCAACCAGTTGTTACTAAATGAACGGAAAAAATATCCGAATCAATTAGTCAGTATTGGAAAACATCTAGTTTCTGAAAGAATAGATTAATTGGAAAGGTTTTTTCTGAAAACGATATTCAATTAGTTGTTACTTGAAACTCTAATTGGTTATCACCACGACCAGCACTTTTATAATTTAAAAAACGCTGAATTTTTGACGAGCGAGCATTTTTGTTAGGTACTAAAAAGTTTTACTTTTTTTACGTAACTCTGCTTAATTCATAAGTAGGAGTCGTTCGAAATCATTTATGAAAATTTATAAATATTATACGCATGCGACGTGAATTTCGAAGCTTTTTTTTATGGAAATAAAAATTCGAACCGCAAACAGGGTTTGAACCTGCGACCTCCAGATTTAGTACAGCCGACGCTCTTTCCTCGAGCCATAGGTCCATACCTACTGTGTCGAATTCCTCAATCACCTTGAGTCATTAGAAATTTATGAAATTGTCTGTAGAAAATGTCGTAACAAAAAAAAAACATGATGCCACGTTTATTTCGAGTATGCCCAGACGCGCCAAAACAATAATGAGACACTCTATTAGTAACCATCTTTATGTTAGCAACATGGCCCCATAAGCTATGGCCCCCATATGTTGCTTAGGGTGCATATACACTGCGTTCGATTCAAGCAAACAAACATAAGGCTGTATACAGTAAGAAAGCTGGAAACTTATAAGCGCTTACCGGCGCTTGACAGCGCTGGTTCGTTCTACACAAAGGAAGCAGGTTGAAGCAGACCAAGCAACTTGTTTATTAATTTTAAATGGCAGCGCCCAGCATGACAGCAGCATGGCAGCTTCAACACGCGCTGGTCACAGCGCGTGTTGAAGCTTGTCGTAACTTGTCGGCACCGTTCAGTGCTTATCGGCACGCGTTCATATATTTTCCTGCGCGGGTTACCAGCGCTGTCAAGAACCGGTAAGCGCTTATTAGTTTCCACCTTTCCTTCTGTGTACAGCCTTACGCGAAGTTATGTAGTCACTCTGTTTGTATGGTCCCTATATAGTGTTTCATACGGTTCGAGAACGAGAGAAGTCTACTACTGGGAAGTTTTCTTCCCAAAAAAAAAGAAAAATTATCGCCTACCGCGAATATTTAACGAGAATATCATCCCACCGTGGCTCTATGGGAAGTTACTCTATTAATTAGGCTATGGTCGACCCACGTCAATCAAGTCAAACGTCAAGAAAAAAATTCATTCATTCAAATTTTATTCATTCACGTTGACATGACAGCTGTGACAGTGACAGTGTTAGGTTTATTTTTGTTACGGAATTTCTTGATTCAGTCGCCGCGCTCAAAGCCCGTGATAAAAACTATGCAATTGCTTAAAAAAAGAGCATTGCAGTACAATAAGGCAAATCACAATAACATTTCAATATGTTTTTCTTTGAAATGCATCAAAATAGTCCAAATGTGCTCTAAGAAAATATTGTCAATGACAAACAAGCGGCATGGATAGAAACAGTCAATTTAATCCGTCGCGTCGTCTACCGCTTCTAATTTCAGTCAACCCTCACAATTAGCATCGGGCCTATTGGACCCGCGCTTTGGTAACGGGACGCGCGTTGTGTACTCGTAAAGTAAACCCTAGCGTGCCTTGGTGAGTGGAGTGGGTAGATAAGGGTTAACATCAATAATATTAGCTTTCGACTCCACAGTGATGAATAAAATTAGGAATTTTAACTATTTGTGATATTAGGGCCCCGTCATTTTGTTGACACTCTTTGAGGCGCGCGTGGAACTCAACGCGCCGTCGACCCGGGCATGGTTAATGGTCGGACAGTGAATTGCCCATTACTCGCTGCCCGCATGCCTTTTTTTTTATCGTGGTAAAATCATCAAATGAGTCCCCCCACCCAGGGCAGGGCGGGAGGGACTGTCAGACTTGTACTGACTAAAATCCACGGTGTCATTCACTAGCCCTTTACGTACCGGGGTCACGGTAACCCCTTGGTCCCGCGACTCCGGCAGGCTTTGGCCCTCTACAGGCCCCGTCACTATACTGACACTCTTTGAGGCGCGCGTGGAACACAACGCGCCGTCGACCCGGGCATGGTCCATGGTCGGACAGCGAGTCGCCCATTACTCGCTGCCCGCATGCCCGCGCCTACGGTGGCCGGAGATCGTCTTGCGACGTCCGATGCCGTGGGCGTCTACCACTGTGCCCGCATGCCTACGGTGGCCGGAGATCGTTTGCCGAATTTCGTCGCCTGTTAACTTACTTGCTTTATTAGTGAAAAAAATAAATATTTCTGAATTCAGTAGTGGTAGGCATGATCGTACTAACCGATCCTAAATTTATTGATAGATTTCAGATTTTTGAACATTGTGATAGATGACTAGATGTAAAATACTGATATCCAGCTGCATCTGGTTTGACTGGAAGCCGACCCCTACATAGTTGGGAAAAGGCTAGGCAGATGATGTGATAGATGACTAGAATTTGAGCTCTTTCGACCGGCAATTTATTTATTTCAAGTTTCATAAACCCATAAGACCTGCACATTGTAATAAAATCTGAACCCATGAACTGGGTGCAGCTCTAAACATGAACACGATCATAAAAAAGTATCTAGTCTTTATAATTTAACCAAAAAACGATTCTTTTAGGAAACGACCAGCTCGAGCCACACATTAAGTACGAGTTTACTTACACATAAGACAATAACGGTAACTAAATGAAAGCGTTCATTATGTTTTTGTGTATTACTGCTTTTATGTGAAACCAAAATTTTAATGTAAAATTTTACATTCCCCGTTAAATCCAACCGTATCCATTATTGTCTGAATCCATTGTGGTTAAGTAATTGGTATTGCGGTCAGTTACCGTACATCGATGGATAGCATTTACAAGATGAAGTAATATTAATAATACCTATGTACTATTATCTGTGTAGACCTCTATTGTTGCTTTGTGGAGATGCATTCGAAATGATATATTTAATCAAATAATATCTTTCCGAAATGAAGGTAGTTTTTTTTTTGTAGGATGAGAATAATAATAATTGATTAAAGTATCAATTCTGAGGTAAACCAAAAGCCTCCGCTTAAGTCGAATTATTTCACCTATAAGATAGACCTAGGTGAAATTCTTCCAAGGTAAAATAAAGAAACCAAAAAGTTTACTTACTTAACGTAACGAACATAGTGATATAAACCCTTCTGCGAAGAGTTTTTTATTTTTATATGTATAGTTATAGTTTTGTAATGAGATTAATCCCTCGTTGATCAACTGGTTTGTAGGCACGACACCATAGTGCCCGGTTTTTTTTTCCGTTGTAAAATCATCAAATGAATCCTCCCGGAAAGCTTAAAGAGCGGTCTTACCGCCGCGGTTGCGGCCTACCCGAACATTAAGTGTTAAAAACAACTTTCTAGATAAGGGGTCACATTATTTCAGAAAGCACTCAACTTAGAGCCAAACTTCCAATCAATTTTGCATAAGTTTCAGGCAGTTTCTAGTTTATCGCCCAGTACGAAAGCCTCCATGCAGAACAAAGGTAACTAAGTACACTAACCATGAATTAGTAGTAACTTTTTACTACATGGGTGCAAGTAGTGGTGGGACTAACCACTTGCATGTTTCCCCAACAAAAGAACCGCCTTTCTGATTAAAAAGCAGAAGCAATCTACTTATGCCTAATAACATATACTCGTATCTTTACTACAAACCCAAAGGGTCACTGGCTGAATATCCGTATAAATATATATTTTTATAGGTGCACCATAAAAATAAAAATATATGGTGGTTTTTTGCCTGCCCCTTGTTTGCAATGCTTATGGAAGGTATTGAGACAACCATACTCGAGGTCAATTTAAAAATAGAACATGCGTCCTTTTACTGCACGCCATTACAGAATTTTTCTTTCTTTTATCAACCGCTCGACAGTTACCTTGTTGCTTTACCACCAATTCGCACTAAAGCCTTTGTCAAACAGGCGTGGCGAATACGAAGTGAGGCGTTTTTATTTGTAAAGTATGGAATTGTTTGAATCCAGTCACATAGAAAAGCGAAAACGATCCGATAGCGTGACCGAACTGATGCGAAGACGTCGCGAAGGCGTGTTTGCTCTGTTTGACGTCGTTCATAAAAAGTTAGCTAATACAACTGTCACGCCTCGGTTCGCCTCGGTATCACCTGTCAGTTTGACAAAGGCTTATTAAGCGTTTCTAAACACCTTTTACAGTCCCTACAGCAAAGCCGTGGAAATCTCAGTTTGACAAAGGCTTATTAAGCGTTTCTAAACACCTTTTACAGTCACTACAGCAAAGCCGTGGAAATCTCTAACTGCGTCTGTGTTTCCGAACGCACACAACCCTAATGTCTTCAATGTTAGAGTGAAAAGGTTTCTTCTGGGTGAGCTCGCTTCATAGTTTATTGATATCAATGATGAAGCGAGTTCCAACCTTTGACCTAGACTAGAGTCAAGAACAAACACATTTTTTTTATGTACTATTCCTTTCCTAACTGTACTATTCCATTACTGGGCAAACTGGCACTGGGTTACCTTCTTAGTTTTTAACCGACAGTATGGAAGAGGATGACATGTTGCGCTGACAATAAATAAATTGGGATAAAGGCAGAACCACAATGCTTCCTAAAATTGCCTTGTCGACCGAAAATAACCTCGTTCGGACCAAACGTAAACTTTAGAAAATAGTGCTAGGGTCCCTAACCAAGCGATCGTAAAACGAACACGTGACAACATGTAAACCTTTCATTACGTCTATAAATGATATTAATAACATAAAATCACACGCCTGTAATCCACAAATGAAATAAAATGATTATTATTGCACGTAAGTTTTTTAAAACACTCTTACACGTGTTTTTGCAAACTAGATGTGGCCAGTGTTTCGTATCTGACTACTCTGAGAAGAAACTTTGTTTTTAATTACTAATTTTATTAAATTTAAATAATATTGTTTTTAATATTCTCTAACAGGCTTATTAATATAATCTGACATTGCATTGTAATAATATCAATTAATTCAATTAATTTTGTATTGTATGACATCATCATCTGCCTAGCCTGTTCATAACTATATTAGGGTCGGCTTCCAGTCAAACCAGATGCAGCTGGATATCAGTATTTTACATGGAGCGACTGCTTGTCGAACACACGGTCCACAACCCAGTAACTAGGTAATACGATACCCCATGGTAAGACTGGTTGTCAGATTTTAATTATGAGCATGTTATGAATTTTGTATGCCTAAACGGCGGGACATAGCAGATTTACCTGTAACCAACACAACATCCTACGTACCTATGATCCACAATAAATGGTTTGAATTTGAATTTGAAACAGTCGAAATAAACTAAAATGTCTGTTTTGCGTGGTAAAATCTTCAAATGAGTCCGTCCACCCTCGTTGGAGAGAAAGGGACTATCAGATTCGTACTCATACTAAAATCCACATTTTTTTTCAATAGGTCTTAACGTTCCAGGGTTACGGTTACTTGTTTATACAGTACCGCGACCCAAACTTAGAATTCAGCTCATTTTTTTGAATTCGACATATTGTTACGTTCAATTCATGATACCGAACCGTACATCCACATTTCTATAATTATATTAAAATCTCATATAATAAATGACGTGCCCATTGCCGTCAACTGGGCCCAAATCCAGACTTCGCGACTGCTACTGAGACATTTTGACGTTAATAATGACTAGCAAAACTATAACCCAACACATGCTTCCACATCCCGAAATGACCCTTGAACATAAGCGTTCATTTACACGCACCACAACCATACCACATCACAGCGACGTGGTGGCGTGCGGATAGTGTTGCAGGCTGCAGGTTTTTGCAGTTGCGTTGTGGTTACGCCGTCGATGCAACGTCATGTCTGCGATGTGGTCGCCCACAACTTCAAGCAAGGTGACTTTCGTTGTGGTTGCAACGTGTTTGCGTTGTGTTCTGTATCACTGGCCGATAATTGCAGCAAAATGTGGTCCGTGTAAATTCACTTTCTGTTTTTTTACTAAACGTACTTCCGATCTCTTCGTGATGATGTGGTATGGCATTGGTTATGCTACCTATTTGGGATGTGGTCAGTATCAACTACGCGGTCGGTAGTGACAGTAAAATGTGAATTCTACTTTTTTTACAAAAATTACAAATAGTAGAATTCTCTACTATTTCTTTCCAATACTATATCCCACCAAAAACATTAAATGTAAAAAAATGCCAAGTCTCGCGATGCAGTCTTTCCATCGTAAAAAGTTTTGAGATCTCATAGAAGCTACGACTTGGCAATGAGCACAAGAAGAAACAAAACGGCATATTTGGAGTTGAAAGTCACACACCGCATGCGTAAACATTAATATCACAAAATTAATTTTCGTGACAAATAATCTGATCACAGGTCTCGTCAGTAACATTTGCACATAATTCCAGGCAGCAAGCAGCTTTTAATTGGTGCTCATTGCCAAGTCACTATAATTATAATATAAAGAAAACTATTGATACAATTACTAAATGTTGATTTATAACTACAAAATAATTTGAATAGGACTTGGCTTCTATGAGATCTCAAAACTTTTTACGATGGAAAGACTGCATCGCGAGACTTGGCATTTTTTTACATTTAATGTTTTTGGTGGGATCTCATTTATTTTTTGTAAGTGTATTTCTTTCTTTTTTTTTTAGGTGACCTCATAATTTCTTGGACTTCAGCTACTGCTTTGCTTAGAACCCATTCTCTATCTCTATCTCTTTTGTTTCTTTTCTGAGGCTTCGTTACTTCTAAGGTAGACAAGTCTGGGCGATATATACTTCGGAGTCGATTATATTCTTGTGCTCATTGCCAAGTCGCATTAGTCTCCGAATATAGCTACAATATTTTTTTAGTTTCGAAATGGTTTTTCATAGGTAGATGGCGCTATCAAATGAAAATTATCGAATTATTTTAAAGTACTACTTATACTGCGCTCGGTAACGAAACCATAGCGCGATTCAGACAGGTACAACGCCATCTATCGAGCGCGCATACAATCGAAATTTATCGCAATACAATGGAGTTTTAGCTTTATTCATTTAATGAATTTTGAACTTTATGTATTAATTATAGTCTATGTATTACATTTATATTATTCTTTTCTATTCTATGTATTTATTCATCCAATTGAATACTTAAACAACGAACAAAGTTAACAATGCAGTCAAAATCCATACATAATGTTCTTGCCAAACCGCAAATATAAAATTGTTTTCTATGGTATATAATTTTTTAATGTTTTTATAATTTTTCCTTTATATGTGGCTAATGACCTATCTTGGTGCAAAATTTGAAGTTTCTAAGTCTGCTAGAAGTACCTTCGATTTTTGATGATCGGTCAGTGAGTCAGTGAGTGACAAAATGGTGTAACTTTGATCGACCGTAACTCCTAAACTATTAATTCAATTGGCATGTAATTTCGAACTTAAGCTTGTTCTAATGCCTACTATTATTCACTGAAAACCTAAACTCCTAGCTTTGTCCACGTCGAAGATATAGGGGGGGCGAAACAGCCGCGAATCGCATCGAGAAAAGATGGTACGGCCGTGCCCGTTTTGCTCGAGACTTGGCTGGGGCACTGCCGTGCCCCCAGATTACGCTCGCCCACAACGCAAACACGCCAGCGTTGTGGTGTCGTCGTGGCCACGTGGTGTAAATCCTTCTATTTATTTTCAATAAAAAATATACGCCTGCCCACATCGTGTGGTCCTGGTGTGGTTGCGGTACGTGTGAAAGAACCCTAAACCAAAGTCATTTGAAAGCGAACTAATACAGAACTCACTTTGAAATTACATAGGAAAATATGAGCTATTAAACACAGGCCCAACTTAAAATAACAACGGTTGAATTTAATAAGGCAGTGGCGCCATCTGCTCGGGGTTGCGCTAAATTCATAAAACGGCAAAGGGTAGGTACTTCATTTATAATAAAGGTTTAGATGTAAGTTTTGTTATTATTACGTAAGTTAATATCGGTTGGTGTTTCTTGTAGTTAGCTTTTACCCGTGGCTTTACTCGTGTAGAAGTCGAAAATTTTTCGACGAGAACATAAAATCGATATAAAAGGTATCCGGCTTAACGAATAAGTTATCCAAGTTATAAACTCTACACAACGTTAAAATTCATAATCGTAGGAGAACAGTGTATAAGACAGGGACGCGAGGTATAATGAGGACATACACACTTAAGGCAAACTTAACACAATACTAACGTAGCACAAGCGCCATCAGGACGTCATTTGGAAGCAGCCATTAATGGCATCCTGTTGGTAATTTTCCATCATACCTCACGTCCCTGTCTTATACACTGTTCCCCTAATTGCGAATATTATCTGACTCATAATGTTCTCAAAACGGTAAAAGAAAATATCGACAAATACTTGGCCCACGTCAGCCCACGTGGATATTCCCGTAGTGTACACCCACTGTAGAGGGCCTGCCGGGGTCGCGGCACCAAGGGATTACCATGACCCCGGTACGTAAAGGGCTATTGAAGGACACCGTGGATTTTAGTCAGTACAAGTCTGACAGTCCCTCCCGCCCTGCCCTGGGTGGGAGGACTCATTTGATGATTTTACCACGATAAAAAAAAAGTGTACACCCACGACACACCCACTACTAGAAAGGAAGTCTGTGGGTCGTGGCAGTTTAGATATATTTATTTTTACTACACAAAGAAACTGGGTAATAAAGACTGACTTACAATCTCAAATAGCATTCTTAGCCGCTATTGGACTGTCATTTTTAGCAGATGATGAACTAACTCTCCAATCAAACACAATTATCTCAATTTATAAACAAATTAGCGAAAGGAGAGGCCTCCCATTATGCTGTGGCTACCGGTTTTGTACAGCAGTGAACCAGCTAATGATGTGATGATTGTGACTGTGGCGATCAGGCAACAGACACTTTTTCTTCCATTTTATGATCCAATCAAACATAGGTATGAAAGTTTTTATTTTAAATATAAGAAGCTAAAAATACATAAATATAAAAATACAAAATTATAACTAAACTAAACTATTATAAATATTACAAAGCATCGAAAATAAAATTCATCCCAGCTCAGCTGGTAATGTGCCCAAGAGACTGGCGGCGTTGCCTCTTAGTATGGCAATACTTAGCCTCTGACCAAGGTAAAAGCCAGCTCTTGGGTCACGGGAAGCGACAACAAGTCTTTTAGAAATTTCTTTGTACAGGCTGTGAGCACTCCAAACGGCTCAAAAATATAGTTACCACTAAGGTTGCTATATTTACGCCGCTTGAGGTTCTCAGCAACCGCAGCAGCAGCGCCAGCAAATCAAACATTGTTACTCTTCAATTTCCTTCAGACTCTGATTCGAAGTAACACAGGTGTGCAAACAATGATAAGAATTTAAAGAAGATTTCTCATCAAAAGAAATCAAAATCAATCGTCTGTTCAGACCATTGAATTTTCTGCGAACATTTCTGAAGCAAGATTTTTCTATGTTTAAAATTATGAATTCTTCCAATCTCAGCTAAATATCTTGAGGAAAGCGAATAGAATGAATGAAATGAATGAACGAACGAGTGAACGCGAAGGATCGGTCCGTTGAAGAAACAATCGGTAGATGTGAGAGGAAATCGAATTTCCTCGCTGAAATTGACGAGTATAGCTCAATGACATCGACGCTATTTTGTTCCTGTAGTACTTCGATGTAATGGTTTATTATGAAATACTGTATTGTTGTATTTATTTGGAAGATATACAGTGGCTTAGAGATCAAAACCTATTCAAAATTACTGGTTTTTATATTCATTAAGAGCAGTGGTGCTGGTGGCTTGACGTACTTGCTATTGGTCATGGATTCAAACCTAGATAAGCGCATCAATTTTGTATTTTTTTAATCACAACTCCTCAGCTTCAAACTTATTGTGGTCACATAGTATGCACATCTGTATCTATAAGGGTCACAGCACACATATCAACAAGGAAAGGGATCGTCACCGTATCGCCTTCCGCCTCGCCGTCAAACAAGCATCAACTTAACGTAGGCACGTAACCAACACGGATCAGCAGTTCCAATACGTCGACTTGGCTATAGTTAGGCGATGCTGCGCATACGGCTTGCCCACTGCCGGTCGGTCGAAGAGACGTAAGTGCAGCGACGGACAAACGCTTCAAGTTGATACGGTTACAAACCGTTTCCGAGTTGATTTGTATGTGACAACTTTTTAATATTTCTTAAGATTGTCTTGAACACGAGCGGAAGAAAATAAAATTAACTGTTTTATGAACAATATCAATAATTTACTTTTACAAGACTTGGAAAAACTGACTATTTACTAGACTATTAAAATCCTTATTACTTATATGCGGTAACGAAGCAAAAAGCACTTCCTTGACGTAAATTAACTTCATCAAAAATTAACATTACAAAATCCGACAACAGCGCAGACGAAAAGTACAATCATCAACAAAAGTGTTACAGAAATAATTAATTTCTCTCGCCCACTAGGTCCGGCGAACTGGGTCAGTTTTGGCCGTTATTAATGCTAAAACTGTCACCGTCACTCGCACTGGCAATTTGCACCAATTAAAATTCCGTACGTGTCGTCTGCCATACATTTTGTTTGAACATCCGCCGAGAAATACAGCGCCAGTATTGTCCTGTGTACTTAAACGGACGTGTTTAACGTTTACACATGCGTTATGGGTTAAGTTACAGGTGACTTGGGGATGTTGTTATTTTCACCTTGATAAATTTCTACCTGAACACCTTCTGTTATGTAAGTTTTACTGTAACACATCTAATTTTTTTTATTTTTCCGTAAGATATAGTAGAACTAACCCTGTGGTCTGGGTTTTCAAAATCCCATACCTATAACACTTAATTTTAGTAATTATCGATTGCATCAGACACGTAGGTATGACGTACTTGGTATGATCAAAAACATTGTGGTGACGATGATACATCACTTCTGTTTAAATAATAACATCTTCGTCACAAAATGAACATGGCTACGACAACTCGGTTGGTAGAAGATTCTTATGTACTGATAAAAAGTTCGCCGGTTCGAATCCCGATCGCAAATGTTATTTCTCTTTCTAATACATAAATCTTTAATGATACAATAATTTATAATTTCTTTAAAACAAATAAACAGCATACCGTACCACCCGCTAAATCTGACGGGCCTCCCATAGATGGCCAAACGCCTGCCGGGGTCGCGAAACTATCCAAATGGATAACCATGTCTCTGGGACGTAAACTAAACAGTCCGATAGTCCCTCCCGCTCCCCCCAGCACAGACGGACTCATTTGATGATCTTACCACCTAAACAAAAACCCCGCTACTCCGTTCAACTTGTACCACAAACAAAAGAGCAGAACAGCCAACATAATTAAAGGATATTTTGTGTAGACAATAGGTAAGTGCCGCGCACACAGAATTTTAATTCTAAGCTTATGCCCATTTAGATTTGTCGTCGGCAATGTACCTACGTGGTTTGAATAAGACCCTGTAGGCCGTTGTAACCATTTTTGTCTGCATTTGTAGATTTTTGAGGATGAATATTTTGCAGGATTATTCCGGGGTTCTTGTCCTCTGGAATTGTGGATATTTTGGTGTCTGACGGTTAGAAATGAAACGCAGTATTAGTGTTTTTGGGGTGTTTGGGAATAGGCCTTAATGGGAAAATAACTGGGAACTTACTGTACTTATTTTTTAGTTATATAAGTTTTAATGTAAATTGAGATGTGAATTAAATATTTTAAAATAAATAACAGGTATGTATTACATGAAAATTACATCCTACTACATTTCATTACGTACAGTTCTTGTAACTAGTTAAATGGTAATATGATAGTAGCACGTATCAGTTAATTATCTTAAATTTATCTACCAGAAAAAAAAAATCATTGCTTTAGATCACTACGCCTTTGATTTAACTACGGGCTACGGAGTGACGGCCTACGAGCTACGGCCTACGAACTACGGCCTACGAACTACGGCCTACGAGCTACGGTCTACGCGCTACGCTGCTACGGCGTAGCACACTAAAACCAACGCAACGTCAACAGACTGGAAACCACAGACTATCTTAGTTAGACTAGGCTTAGTTTAATCACCCAAATAACATAGTAAGCATCAAGTTAAGGTTATAGCTTAGTTTCAGGCTTAATGCGAGTCTAGATATTGCTTTAGGCAAAACTATTATGCTCCAATGGTACATCCTTAACTGAAAGTACAATAAGCCCTTGATCTTAGCTGTTATATGTGTTTATTTGACCGTTATTATGACCGAATAGTTTGGCTACCAACCATACTGCGGAAGGAACTGCGTTATGCCCTCCGTGGGGGCCCCATTAGATTGCTGACAGCGCTTTAAAACACGCGTGGAAAACGACGCGCCGTCGACCCGGGCATGGTCCCGGACGGCGAGCTTTCCATTACTTGCCGTCCGTATGTCGTGTCTATGGTGGCTGGTAATTGCCTCGCAACGTCCGACGCCCTAGGCTTTTCCCGCGACGGCTGGGTCTAACCCAGTTATTTTTTTTTTTGGGACAAACCCACCACACTATTCCTAAAACAAACTCCTGAAAGCCAGAATCAACAGTGGCAACCACCAGAAAAGCGCCGAGTCAATAAAGCTCGACGTGTCTCGGAGAATTAATTTACCTGTCTTGGATCCTGTAACGAAATAAATCAGAAAATAATAGTGGAGGAGGAGGAGGAAAAATATGTTTCAACTAACCAGTCTCACCCAGTTACTGGGTAGTTTAGGTCAGACAGTTGCTCCATACAAAATAAGTAGTATTCTACATCCGTTTAGGCTTAAAGTCGACCCTAAAACAATTAGGATAAAGTAGATGATTCTAGGTCTAAATATTCCATTAAATAGAAAAATACTAGCAATCAAAAACACTGAGGGTCGGAAACATTAAAACAAATACAGCACCCATTACGAGACACATGTACCACTATTATAACACCAGCAGTTAGTGAAGGCACAGTATAAATATGTCCAGTATTATATCTTATTATAACGGTCAAGATGCAATTTATACCCTCGCGGCTCAAGTCACGAATGCGCCGTAGTAACACGAACGGTGTGATGCTTTTGTAAATTTGATTTATATATAAATAGTAATAAATAAAAAGTATAAGTACTTAATTATGAGAAAATCAATTATAGACCATTGTGATGCTTGAATTCCTCAATAACGCACTCAGACATAGTTATTTTCTTATAGGTTATGCAAAACTACAAATCGACGCCTCCAATCAATAACCCGGCAATCGAAAAATCAAATTTTTCAGGAGAAAAGATTTACTGATTTTGTCAAATATCTTTTCAACGAGTGGGACTATTGTAGTCATTGATGTATTAAATGAAAACTATTTTTTTGCGAAGTATACCTGTGCTATTGATATAAAAATCCTTTTATTCAAAACCTAGTTATTAATGAAAATAAATAATACCTAAAATTATATACATAAAATATTACAGCAAAGTCGAGTATGGGATGACCGAATAAAAACATTAACATTAACTGCAGTATTATAAATTTATCAAATAAAATATTTCATAACATTACATTATGGGTTTCTTCGGCGTTATTTTTTTATTTTATGGCTGATAGATAACTTGTTTGTTTGGGGTCAAATATCATTATTATTACGAAGAAAATTCAAAAAACAGTGTTATTGTTACCACTCGATACCATTTTTAAATTTAAATGTAATATTTGAAGGTAATAAACGAAAAAATACAATAATTTGTATTATAAGTAATTTTAAAATGGAACACGTATTTTAAAATTATTTCAACAAAAACCCCAAAACCCCAAAAACACGTTTACCAAAAATTTCATGAAAATTATTTACGCCAATAACCCGGTAATCGCAACTTACTAAAATAAAAAATAAATAGTTTTTTCGTACAGATCTATAACAGTTTTTTTGCCGAAATATTATTATGTCTAAATTCCCAACAATAAACATGTGTGTCATGATTTCTTTGCAAATATCATTAGAAAAAATCTGGGAAAAAATGCTAAGGTGTATTCCAGTCCATAGATGCCGAATTTGTCATAACAGCATAAAGCCCATAATAGTACATTACCGAGTTCTTGTTTGGGGGCGTCCAAATGGTAAGACTGCAAAATATTTTTCATAGCCTATCATTACGCAATTTCTCAATTCACTGTCTTTGTCACTGTCACATATTTTAATTCAGAGCGAATTAAATTTTTTAAATATTTATTAACAATCAAGAACTAGAATGAAACTACTTGAGTTTCATCAACTCAAGTATCCAGGTAGTCTGTACTCTCATCTTATAAAACTACAAGCGGGTAGCGCAATCTTGTGTGCACGTACCACGCGCCTGTAGGTAGTTATTTCAAGGACAGAGCCGAGTCACAATACTGAACATATTTATACTGCGGTAAAGGGATAACGGCTGAACCACTTAAAGAGCGCTTATAACTATTAATTTAACATAATCGTGTAGGGATTACGTGGAATTGCGGCTAATGTTGCCATTACTATTATCTTTTAATACTAATCATTTTAATAGGTATATTATTAGTCTTATTACGGCTATTAAGTGAATATGTTAAGGGAGATTGTTACAAGAGTAAAGTTTTGTTTGAATTTAGGAAATATTTCTGAATTAGGTGTTGCTAGCGACTTCGCCCATTTATAGATCGAAAGTTATGTCTGCGGGAACGTTACCGGGATAAAAGATATCTTTTTTTTACAGAGATAGGTTAAAATCTCAAACGGTCACGGTAATTCGTGAGTCCCGCGACCAAGCGAGATCACCTAGAATAAAATTGGTAATGGACACTGGATTCTGAAACTCCGACCTACCACTGATAGTGGATCTGCTCAGCCGGCACTGCAGATTACAAGTCACCTGCCCTTGCTCGGTGTGGCGACTTAGAAACGAGTTTGTCGACAGAAAAAAAGACAATGTGACAAAACGTAGAAAGATTTTTACCGTTTTAAGCATGGAAATGTTTAAAATATAGATATTAAATGTTACTATCCTTCAATGGTGTACCAATAGTGTCATTGCAAAAAAACAGTCACTTTTATAGAAATAACGATCATCTTAGGAGTCTTCCCGTCCAGGGCAGAGCGGGAGGGACCGTCAGACTCGTACTGACTAAAATCCACGGTGTCCTTCAATAGCCCTTTACGTACCGGGGTCACAGTAATTCGTGAGTCCCGCGACCATCGAAATAACAATAAAATAACTGTCTATTCTTGTTGGAATAGAGATAGAATCGTCATGCAACGCGTGCAAGAGGTGGTTCCCAATCACGTCAAAAGAATATTTCTTTGTTCTTCCGAGTGCCCTTTGCGTTACAGTGCCGCGTAGCTCTGTTTAGATAGTCCCGCGACCCGTCGCTAAACGTAATTACATATTAGTTACGGAAAATCAAAGGAATAGTCTTTGTGAAGAAAATGAATTTACCTCTTAAACCTAAACATTTTTCTACCCACATATCCTTTGACAAAATACCTGACTGTAATAATATCACAAAAACGTATCCTTCACATTTTTATTCTCCCAAAATTAGGATACAAGTACAATATAATCCTGTTTGGTATAATAACAGTCTTTATCTGAAACAAAATAAGGGGTTTAGGCAAAAATAATATAATTTAGCCCATCCGTTTGCCAACAAAGGGCCAGTCCTCTTCAAGGCTAATTTAAGCGGCTTCGGGCGGCTCTAGTTAGTTATTAATTTACGACAAATCGTATAAACTTTGTACGGGGGAAGGAGCTGTGTTTGTAGGAGTCATTGCGTCGTGAAGTTATTGAAGATTATATTGTGAATGTAGCAGTGGAGAAGAAAATTGTAATAAGGACTATTTTTGCTATGTTTTATTATTTGCATTTTAGGTTCATGTATAAGATACGTCAGTAAATGTAGATCTTTTAAAAGAATTGGGTTGAGTTCACTTGGAGTTAGTTTTTTTTTCTGGTTAAACGTTTTGAATCGAAGGTAGTCAAAGTGGAGTGAAAGGCCGACTATTCCACACTGTTTTTTTTCAGTTACCCTTACGTCTCAAAGCCGCGGTGCCCAAGATCTATTTAAGTCGATTGATTATCAGGCAGGCGTATGATCCTATGAGGACCCTTGACAGCTTCTTGAGGGTCGCGTGGAAGTCCAAACAGGCCTGATCCGTGATCGGACGATGAGTTACCAATAACTACTAACTTTTTTACGTTGTGAAATCATCAAATGAGTTCTCCCACCCACGGCAGAACGGGAGGGACTGTAGGACAGCTCGCGCCTACGGTGGCCTAAGTGTGCAATTACATGGCAGCGGGGCGGGCAGCGGAATGCGGTGGCGGGTAACGCAAACACATCGTTTTCGACTAAGGTGCACCAAGTGCGGGCGGGGCGAGTGAGGGGAAATCTAGTCTCTTTCGTGACCCGCCACCCGCTCCCGCTGCTCGCCCCTCGCCACTGTAATTGCACCTTAAAGCCTTTATCAAATAGTTGACTCACGCTTCAACTTAAAATAAACTTTGTTTACATAAAGTTAATGTTATTATTCCTACGACAAGTCATTTTGATCAAAGTCGCTTGAAAAACAACTTATTTATAAACACTTGAAATATTAATAAGAATTAAAATGACCCAGTTACAATAAATATTTAGGAATCAAACTCTCAAATTATTATTTCGAAAACGATTTTACAACATTAAAAATGTAAGGACATTTACGATTGTCAAGTAATTTGTATGATTTATTCATGAAAATGGACACGTTTTGGGTCCCTTGGGTTTGTCCATTTTTCACCATCGAATACGACGATTGTTTAATTTAAAATATTATTAAATGTAAACAATGGACTGCTAAAGTGGTTTTTATTCTTGAAGTAATCCAAGTGTGTTTTTTTTTCGTTGTCAATAATTTTACTATGTAAATATACCTAGCAGCTTAAGTCCTACGTCCCAGGAGTGGGAAGAGCTTCGGGAGGAACGGAGACAGAGAAAGTTTAAAAGACAAGGAGTTTTGGTATGGGTGGGAGCCACCTCCCAGCGGTCCACCACTGCTATCGGCACCGCAAGATACCTGTAACCTGCGTTGACGGCTGCGTTATAACATTAGCGATGAAAGGCCTCACCAAGACTGCCTTACGACCTCCATCCTGTCGGAGATCGGCGTCCAACAGTTATACTATGTTCCGTCAGTGCGCAGGAGTTTCAGTTGGGGTAAGTTCGCCCCAGAAGGAACTGAAACATAATGTATATCGTGGGAGTAGCGGGCAAACGATGGATGCAAGTGGGGAATTGTCGTTCGGCGTGGCGGTCTTTTTTTTTAGCGTGGTATAATCATCAAATGAGTCCTCCCACCCAGGGCAGAGCGGGAGGGACTGTCAGACTCGTACTGACTAAAATCCACGGTGTCCTTCAATAGCCCTTTACGTTACGGGGTCACGGTAATTCGTAAGTCCCGCGACCCCGGCAAGCTTTGGCCCTCTTAAGGGGGGCCCAGTCATTTTGCTGACACTCTTTGAGACGCGCGTGGAACACAACGCGCCTTCGACCCGGGCATGGTCCATGGTCGGACAGCGAGTTACTCGCTGCCCGCATGCCCGCGGCGAGGCGGTCTAAGAGGCAGGCATATGTGCTGCAGTGGACCTCTTCCGCCTGATGAAGAAGATGATGATGATGTTATTTATTTATTATTTATTTATTTATTTATACTTCATGTACAAATCAATGGTACATAGGCGGACTTAATGCCACAAGGCATTCTCTACCAGTCAACCTTTGGGTGTAGGACAACACTGTGGTTCATCCCATCTTAGGCCTCATCTTTGCTTATGAGCTAGATTGAGGCCAACAACAAACCTATTTTAAATAAAAAAGCACTACACTCCAAAATAACAACCGTAAGGTAATGTTTTCGTTATTAGTGTCATAATTTACATATTCGATATCACATTCATTGGAAAAGTTTCTCGCAGTTGAGCGTTACGAAAGTAATATTTAATAATATCAACAACGTAAATAATCGAGAAATAAGTACGAACACGTACGTTTGGGAAATAAATATTTTGGTTGAAACAAGGTTAAAAAACTGTGATAAGAGACAGCGGAAAAAACTCTGTATTAAATTAAATTGGTACTTTATAAGACCTTTATTTTTATTTAACAGAAACCTCTCTGGGTCGTTTTATCCTGTCTAGGTTGCTTGAATGTCTTAAGAAATTTACGCGGCCTTGAATCGCTAAGGGTAAAACTTAACAAGTTGATTTTTAGTCACTTGTCACTTAAGTCTGACGGAGCAGGACGGGCCACCATTGAACCGAGGTCAACTATAATATTCTGCCAATATCGTACAGTGGTGGCAGGGCAGCCAGATGAGCCGTCAAACTTTAGTAGCTTAAGCTTAGTCAAAAATACTTGTACTTGACCTACATTTTGACAAGTTTTTGACATTAATTGTCTCTGAGACGAAGGTAAGACAAGATTTCGAACGTTTTAGGAGTTTTCTATAATTGCAAAACATTGATCGTCATTCATTTTACAAAAGCTATACTTATTCTTTACCTTACGGTGTACGTTAGGTACAGTAGTCGAACATAATTACGTCCATCTCTTTATATCACTGTATCGTATGCAGATATTTATTTTCTAATCAATTATTCACAACCCCACACAATATGAGGACTGCATCCGAGCAAGTGACTACGAAAAGCACTTAACATTTTCCATCTAAAATAATTTATAAATAATCAACAACGCTTCCTCATGTCACTAAGCCACGACCCTTACGCAGTTCCATTCATTATTTAAACGTTCTCGATATCTTAAATTTAGTTTTGTTTATGCTCCCTTAGTAAAGACTACGTGAGGTGTAGCCACGATAAAAATGTCAGGAGTATCTTTTTTCTTCTTCTTTTTTTCGATTCGCATGCTCAGAGTTATGTGTTGTACGTTCTGAATATTTGTTTTTTGTGCGAAAAGTGTGCGTATGTCAGAATGTTTTGTGTATTGGGAAAGGTATTTTTGTACGAACTGTACGTTTTTGCATGGTTATTTATTGTAATTGGACCATTAAATCATAGACGAAAATACTCACATTTATTTTGTTAGTTGTAGGTATCAAGATTTTTTTTTCTCTAGCTTGCTCTGTCCCACTCCTGGGCAAAGGCCTCTCTAAACTCCTTCCACTTTTCGCGATACTGTGCTACTTTCTTCCTCTTAAGTTCGTCCTGCAATCTTCTTCTTTAATGAAATAATACCAAGCATTTATTTTGAGCCAGGATATAATGGATTGTAATATTTTTGAGAAAAGAATTTTCAATCCTCTATGTGATAAAATGACGTCCGTATCTCTGTGGTTCAGCCCACGCTTATAAATATATACTTATATTCTACCAAACGAATTAAAACTTAAAGGAACACTAAGAGAGCGTGCGTCCGATTTATAGAGGCACCTTTGAGTGCATTTAAAAGATCGATGAAAGAAGAAATAATATCTTTGATATTATTGTTGTAAAATCATCGTCAGCATACTTAAACATTACTTTTTTTATTGGGACAAACCCACCACACTATTCCCAAACCGCTGCAACTTCTGTAAGCCAGAATCAACAGTGGCAACCACTAGAAAAGCGCCGAGACAATGAAGCTCGACGTGTCCCGGAGAATGAATTTACCTGTCTTGAATCCTGCAACGAAATTAATCCATGCAAGCAGGTGACAGAACAAAACAAGGCCAATAGGCACAAAGGGACATTACAACTGGGAGAAGCCCAATTGCCTAGCACCACGGGTAAAAATGACTACTAATATTAATGGGTCCTAAATTCTGATCTGCTATATTTGATTCCAATAATAGGAATCAAGATATTATACAATATTAGACATTACTTAGCGATACCTTTATCGCTAAGTAATGTCTAAGTATCTTAACCGTGAAAGCCTAATTCTTTTTTTTTTCGTAAAAAGAATAATTCCATAATAAAACGTTACACGACTCGAAAATAGAACCCAACTGCTCACATTAAGCTGTAGCACCACACAAGCTGTAATACAGACAAAAACAGTAAAAACCACCTTTAGTTCCACAATAAAAAAACCCTTTCGAATACCCCACCACACGTCACACCACATTTATATAACCAAACAACAAACATAATTGCATTGACGAGAACCCAAAATGGGGACTAAGTGGAGTTAAATGAAAGCCCATAATAAAGGTCGCTGTACATACATTATATACATCGTTTGATCGATGCGTGACCCGTATTTAAGGGGCTGTGGGTCACACCGAACTGTAATTTGTGTATGCTGAGTAGGGGTGGGTGAGATAGGTTAACGCGCGAACAAATAGAGTAGGTGTCTTGTATGATTGATGTGTACTTTGTGTAGATTCTTATTCTTCTTCGTCGTGTCGATGATTCCTTAAGTTTAAAGCCTTTGTCAAACAGACAGGCGTCGCGAATGCGAAGCGTGACGTTTTTATTTGTAATGTATGGAATTGTTTGAATCCAGTTACATAGAACAGCAAAAGCGATCCGATAGCGTGACAGAACTATCGGACTGACGTCTCGCTTCGGTTCGGTATCGCTTCGGAAACGCTTCGCTTTCGCTAGTCTGTTTGACAAAGGCATAAATGAGCGTCAACCAAAACTCTGCCCACATTTACGGCGTTGGTGGTGGCCTCGGACAGGTCCCTTGGAGTGCAGGTGGAATTATTCAAAGCACAAGTAAGGAGATGGGCCATCGTTTGTGCTGAGGCTCCGCAGTCGCACCTTCCTTCATCACAGTACCCCCATCGGACCATGTTATACTTGCAGCGACCAACCTGGCTTCGTAAACGGTTTAAGATCTTCCAAGTGGGCCTAATTGTTTTATGAGGATTATGTAAAAAAGGTATGCAAGGTTTAGACCGAAAGACGCAGCGTAGGCAGGCCTCCCACTAGGTGGACCGACGACATCGTGAGAGTCGCGGGCAACCGATGGATGCAAGTGGCGAATTGTCGTTCGGTGTGGCGGTCTAAGGGGGAGGCCTATGTTCAGCAGTGGACGTCTTCCGGCTGATGATGATGATGAAGATATGGTAGGTTTTTGTTGTAAGGTATGTTCTACGGAGCATTAATGTTAGCCAAGGAAGAGACGGAACGCGTGAGGGCGAGGACAGCCTCCACCTCGCAATCCAGCCGCTACGGCGAGACGCTCACGGCAAAGGACGAGGCGGTTTTCAACCAAAGGCAGATGAGGATGGCGAGTGACTCGCCGTCTGATCATGGACGATGCCCGGATTGACAGCGCATCGTGTTCCGAATTGTCAGCAATATGACGGGGCCCCGATAGAGGACCAAACGCCTGCAGCACGAGTCTGACAGTCTCTTCGGCTCCACACAGGGTGTGAGGACTCATTTGACGATAATACCACGATTACACAAAAAATGGGATAATACATAGGTAAATTATTTTATAACTATAACTTTACCATTTCATAACTAACTTATATCTTATAACTCATTTTATAACTAACATTTAATTACTATAACTTTTTTATATTATAACTGAATATCACGCGCAGTGAAGTTATGTTGCCAGTATTATGTTGACTTCTCGTGGCACTTGTGAAGCGACCATTAAAACTCATGGGGTAAATAAGACTTGAACAAAGGAGCATTAAAATGTTCGAAAGTAAATTACATCTTATCTGAACGCAATAAATTAATTCAAACACGACCTTATGAGTTATCAACCATATTCATTAATGTAACAATGCGCATGACCATGACATATTCTTTAACAAATGAGTTTACAAAAGAAACCGCTAGATAATACGTTTATGGCCCTCAAAAATAAAATTAAAATGTTTTGCTGTTTTGGGATAGTTATTTTATGCTTTGCTTTTTTTTACGTGGTAAAATCATCACATGATTCCTCCCACCCAGGGCAGAGCGGGAGGGATTGTCAGACTCGTACTGACTAAAATCTACGGTGTCCTTCAATAGCCCTTTACGTAACGGGGACACGGTAATTCGTGAGTCCCGCGACCCCAGCAGACTATGGCCCTCTACAGGGGGCTCCGTCACTATGCTGACACTCCTTGAGGCGCGCGTGGAACACAACGCGCCGTCGACCCGAGCATGGTCCATGGTCGGACAGCGAGTCGCCCATTACTCGCCGCCCGATTATGCTTTGCTTAGTATCAGTTTGGTCTAGTAGATTTGTTCTCAATTATTGCTAATAATAACCTTTCATGTTGTGGTCACATACTGTGTTCGTAAAATAGTAGATCTTGTCTTTATAATTTGAAAAAGCCAAAGCCCTTCCAGTTCTTACAAATAATAATGTTATTGTGTTTACTGCATGATTCACAGTTTGCCCTGCCAGGGTTATGAGACTGTTTTATCAGGTAACCGTAACTCCGGAACGTAAAGGGCTATTGAAGGACACCGAGGACGGTCCGTGTTTATTCTAAGCCTGACAGTCCCTCCTGCGTGCCCTGAGTGGGAAAACTCATTATAATTTGGTGATTTTACGACGTAGAAAAATATATAGTTCACAGTTTTGGTTTTGACGCCATCATTATTGCTGTTCGAATGTCATCTCTTTTGAGGCCTCTTGGTAATCAATTAACCTAATAAGTAACCACACGTTGACTGACTATTTCAACAAAATTCTCCACGATACACTTCGGTGTAAATGCATCCCGGATTTGGGCATTTGCCTACGGAAAATAGACTTTATTATGGTGACCGTATTTATGCCTAATAGAATCACAATTTAATGTAAACCACGCACGCCCTCTATAAAAATTTATTTTACTTTTGTGAAAAAAACATTATGGCGTGCGTCCATTTTTCTTCATTTTAACCTTTTTGGGGTGTTTCGCTGTCTGTTATGCTTTATTCAATAACGTTATAGGTATGTTAGCTTTCTTATTTTATATGAAAAAACTGTGGCGTTGTGTTTCTCTTCCATACTGAATAGAAATATGAATAGGTTTTCTTATTTTTCCTCCAATCGGACCGTTTTATCAATCGTTCTTTGTTCAATATTGTTATTAGTGTTAGGGTTCCGGAAAGAAAAAAAACGGAAGCTTTATCTGTCTGTCAAGACCTATTTCTCAGGAAAACGTTCAGGTATAAAGCTATTAATGGAAAATTCTCAAGCCTAAAGTCCCATGAAGCAAAGAAATAATCAAACGTCTAATGGGTAGGTACTCGTACTTTCCCATTGACATAGAATCATGAAATTTGGCCAGACGCAAGAGCTTATTGTACAAATAAATGTATAGGTCCATTTGATTGAAACTTGGAAGAAATACTAATATTTAATAACAAAATCTGTATTAACGTAAGCGAAGCCACGGGCAAAACGAGTATACAATGAAGCTGTAACCTTGATTTTTATCATCGTTTTGAGGTGTCACCGTAAAGCTCACGTTAATATTATGTCACATAAAAAGCGACCTTATGTCCAGCAAAAACATGGATGAGCAGATAATTTAGATGAAAAGATGACCGCCGCATTTTGTATATCAAGCCCTGCGGGTGTCCTAAGTTCAGGCCGCTTTTGTCCGACTTTTTCGGGCAGACTTATCAAAAATTCAAAAAGGGAATGCTTAAAGAGGTCCCGGATGGTCGCGGTCGACTAAATCTTTCATGAACTACCCTACTTTACAACGAAAACGTCGCACATACTAAAGTCGAGATTAAAGCCAGTAATGTCTAACTACCCGCAATCTAATTGCCCCATGTCTGGTTGTCAGTCGAGGTACGCCTTTTGCTCATTCTGCCTTAAGTGCCTGAAGACTGTGACGGGGCTTAATTAACTGCGGCAGAACTTTGTCGCGGCGACAAATACGAGAAATGCGACACGACTGACGCGACAAATGCGTTACCTGTGTGTGACGAGAACGGTGTCTTTTGTGACAATCTTGTTTATGGGGCGTAACTTTCCGTCAGACGATCTAAAAGCTTACAATAATACATTTGTGAGATACATCGAGCATATTCCATTTGATTCCATAAACCAGCTAAAAATGTTCAGAAGTTTATTTTTATAGACATTTTAATATTTTGTACAGTAAGTACTCAAAATCAACTGACCAGCGCAGCGATCAAAAATCAACCATTAAATTTTTATGGTTTTTTTTCTGAACTCAAAACTAATTTAACATTAAATATATAAACATAGAGGTATTTGAATATATTTTTAAATAGAAAAAAGACGATGTAATGCCTAAATTCAAATGAGAATGCTTGAAGGCTCAGTCATGTTCACTTGTTCAGTTGAATTACCTAACTCTTAAATAAGTATAGAATAAATAACTAATTCTCTTTTGTTATTTTTCTTTTTAATGAAACACAAGTTTCTCATGTACGGTGTGGGTGTTACAAACATTGAAACTCACATACACATACATCTAGACCCGGAACAACTATTTGTAGGTCACACAAATATTCTTTCCATACGTGTACCAAAACCGCGATACGCAGCGCGTCACACAACAATCTGTCAAATTTTACCAACCAAATTTCAACCTTATCACAATAGTGAAAGGTTAATACCTTTCATTATTGTGATAAGGTTGAAATTCTATTTAAGACATTATACGGATTGAAGTAGGCTGATGTACTGACGTCTGTACAATCCTTTATGTGATAAAATGACCTCCACGTATCTCTGCGGTTCGGCCCACGCTTATATATTCTACCAAAAGGCTTAAAACTTAAAGGAACATTGATCTAAACTAAGAGTTTGATTTACTGAGGCACCTTCATCAAATGAGTCCTCCCACCCAGGGCAGGGCGGGAGGGAAAAAAAATAAAATCCACGGTGTCCTTCTATAGCCCTTTACGTACCTGGGTCACAGTAATTCGTGAGTCCCGCGACCTACAGAGGCACATTGGGTGCATTTAAAATGTCGTAAAAGAGGAAATAATATGTTTGACAGTAGTTTTGTAAAATCATCATTATCATCAGCTGGAAGACGTCCACTGCTGAACATAGGCCTCCAAACTAAACCGCCACGCTGTAGTAAAATACTAATCCTAAATTATTAACATTGAAAAGTTGCTTGCTGGTTGGACAAGCCTTCTGGCCTTAACGTTTCAACAGATTTAGATAAAACTTAGCTTATTTATAGACCTGTCTTAAGTTATCGAATATTTTTAATCCTCATATTTTACTAATTTCTTGCTAAACCAACTTACATTTTAGAAGCAAAATCGCGAGCGAAGCGCGAGCCTTAGCTAGTTCACAAGATTTTGTTAGATAAGACAAAAAAAAAGTAGACACAAATGTCGGAAAGTCATGCAAAGATTTTCTAAAAACTAGAGTCCCATTATGAAATTAAGTGATTTGTTTTAACCACCTAATTTTACATCTACAAAGTAGCTAAAACAAAAAAAAACACAAAAGAATACAACATGAACGAAATGTATGCAGGTGAACATAAAGCAATTTCATAAAAATACGCAAACTTAGCTAAAAAGCGCTTTTCATGAAGCGGTTAGCTGGAAATTCTACCTTGCATGTGCCAGATGTTTAGAAAGCCCGAGTTTTAAGATCGAAATGAGTTAATGAGTAATAAATAGCCGCTTTAAATCAAAAGCTTAAAGGGCTTAATATGGGGCGCTTAAGCTGCTGAGTTGTGGCCTATTTTAAAATGGGGTAAACATTTTCTTGGTGCTGCATTTTGTTTAGATGAAATTAGAAGCAAAACGGTTTTTTTTCCTTCATAATTTATTATTTTTTGCCTTTATGCTGTGATAATAATTGGCAAACCGTGAGCCGAGTTTGTATACTAAGACAGATTGGTAAAATCTACTGTAATCTGTATTTATAAAAGAAGAAACTGACTGACTGATCAATCAATGCACAGCTGAAAGGATTTAGAAGCATAAAATACACAAATATTCCTTGAAAGAAGTAAGTGTGCACTAAGAACGGATTTTAGTATATTCATCCCCAAAGGGTGTTAAAAGTGGGATGAAAGATTGTCTGAAAATGGATTTAAATATTAAAATTTTTATTTTTTGTTATTCACATTTATTTTAAAGACAATCTTACTACTTTCTACTCCCATTGTTGACAATGGGAGTAGAAAGTCACATCCAGACCCGGAACAATTACTTAGAGGTCATACAAATATTTGGTCAATGCGGGTATCAAACCCGCGACACACTACACAGCAGTCGATCACTCAGTTACTACGCTAACCGTGTCGTCAATTCCAAGAAGCATTGTAATACGTCATCATAACAACACAAACTAATCTAGGTATACTACCTTCTGCAGTGGTAGCCCACGGCGACAGACGTCGCCAGACGATCTGCGTCCACCATAGGCGCGGGCATGCGGGCAGCGTGTAATGGGCAACTCGCTGTCCGACCATGGACCATGCCCGGGTCGACGTCGCGTTGTGTTCCACGCGCGCCTCAAAGAGTCTCAGTAGAGTGACAGGGCTCTCTTCTAGAGAGCCAAAACCTGCCGGGGTCGCGGGACTTTACGAATTACCGTTACCCCGGAACGTAAAGAGCTATTGAAGGACACCTTGGATTTTAGTCAGTACGAGTCTGACAGTCCCTCCCGCTCTACCCCGGGATGGGAGGACTCATTTGATGATTTTACCACGTAAAAAATAAAATAAAAATTGAAAAAAGGTATACTGTCTTACCATTATTAGGTCACTACCTCTATCAACATCTCCAGATTACGTCTGGGTTCCTCAGTTCCTCAGAATATCTGAAACAGAAATTAACCCTAGCTAAACCTATAGACCTTAGGGTAATTTCCATTTCAAGATAGCCCAATCAACCCTGCACATACACCCGCTACCCGATAGGTTGTGTACGCAACAATTTAGCATATTGCAATTAATCTATACGCTGTAATGGACATAGATATATAAACCTACATTGTACATATAGCTAGTTCTCTCCTCTACATGAGGATGGCTGTTAAACTGTGTGTCGCGGGTTCGATTGTAAATAGCTAATACAATATCATTATTTACCTACATTATACTTAATATATACCTAGCTCTCTCCTCTGCATGTTTGATGACAAGGATGGCGCGATATTTAAGCGGGCTCCCATACAACAGACATCATTTTTGTTTACCGTTTTTATAAATATGTACGCACTTCACCCGTTTTTTTTTTCACAATAACTTACTTTCTGTGGTACAAATAATCTAAATTCTTTCTAAAAAGAAATTTAATTAAACTGTACTAAAATTAAGCACACAATATAAAAACCCATATATGAAATTCTAAAAGATAATAGCGCCAAAGTTACTTAAAGCGGAGCCATTAAAGTAATGAACACTCATATTTCTATACCGAAACGTTATTCTGTTTAAGCACTAGCTAAGTACATAGATAAAGCTAAATCCTAGCGCTTAAGCAACCAACTTTGTACTCCATAATCCTTATTTAATATATATATATATATATATGACGGATTTTCGAGCGGCTGAGACACCACGTGTCGCTGTTTATCCGTCATCTGTTGGTCCTCCATTATGGGCGTGTAGGTGCAGGTAGTTGAAAAATAATAATCACAAAATATCTCACTTGATTTAACTTTTAATATTTTAACAAAACTTCACCAAAATAACTAATGATTACAATAATAATTACTGATTAAATAACGGAAGAAAATAATTAAACTTTACTTTAGAGCCAATGGGTTTGTGCATGTGCTTCGGCTGACGGTCGCGTCAAAAGTGACCGTCACCACCGCCATGACACTCACAACTCCATTCGGTGTTACCCGCTCTAAATTAAAATTACCAATAAAGAAGTAATGCTTACACCACAGAGTAAAAATAATCGATTACAACTTATAAAAATTGTTAAAATAAATCAATTAAATTATGGCGCGCCGTTACGGCCGTCCTGCATCATCACACGTCCTCGTGTGTACTTTCTTCAACATCTGTGAACAAATGAACAACCAGGTAGTCACTTACTTCAAAACTCGGTCATTCTGACCACAACAAAGTTTTCAAGAATGTTTGTCAAACCTTGACACGTCTAATCGAAGTAAATCCAGGCTTAATCGTCACTAAGACCGAATACATTACTAAAACTGAAAGGGTACTAAGATAGTGCTACGCAAATGCGCGACGTAGTATAACTGACTTCACGTACCACACAGGCTAATGCTAACAGGTGCCACACAGGCTCACGGGTGCCACACAGAATCATGGGTGCCACACAGGCTCACGGGTGCCACACAGGCTAGTCATTGCCACACAGGCTAGTCGTTGCCACACAGGCTAGTCATTGCCACACAGGCTAGTCGTTGCCACACAGGCTAGTCGTTGCCACACAGGCTAGTCATTGCCACACAGGCTAGTCGTTGCCACACAGGCTAGTCGTTGCCACACAGGCTAGTCGTTGCCACACAGGCTAGTCGTTGCCACACAGGCTAGTCGTTGCCACACAGGCTAGTCGTTGCCACACAGGCTAGTCGTTGCCACACAGGCTAGTTAATGTCACATAGATCAACAATACAATTGAAAGGAAATGTAATTACTCACCAGCAACAGCGCCGTTAACGGAACATTCTGACTCTACACTATTTACACTCTTACTTGGCGTTTTCAGCCCAACATTCAACTAAAGGAACGCATACTTATACGCTCGATTAGAGTCTAATGCCTTTAGCAAACATCGGTCACCATCAAGCAGATCAGCCACTTGATAAGGTCCTTTATATTTTGGCTCTAACTGTGTTTTATTGCGCTCATGATTTTCTAGTAGTACATAATCTCCTACTTTGAATTTATTTACTTTGGCTTTGTTTTTGTCAAACCTAGCTTTTTCTGTAGAAGCACTTGTCTCTATTGCCCGAGCTGCTTGCTCTCTGATCTCGTCTAATTCAACGTGTGTTTCGTCTGTATCAAGTGTCATTAACTGAAGAGTCTAGCAACCTTTCCTATCAATAGTTCAAGGGGGCTTGCCTTAGTTGTACGGTTAAATGTGCAATTGGTAGCAAGTTGGATATCAGGCAAGGCTGCCTGCCACGATTTAAAGTTCCCGGTTCCCAGTGTGGTTAAGATGTTCTTTAAAGTGTTAACTGGCTCTACTTGCCCGTTAGCACGACTAGAACCTGTATCTATCAAATGTAAACTAATGTTGCGAGTTGTACAAAAGTCCCTACTCTTTGCCAGCAAAACATCTACCCTGGTCCGCTATTATACGTGCACCAAAGAGAGACACACTCGATTGCAAAGCATTTATAGCGTTCTTAGCGTCAATATTCATAGTATGATGCAACAGTAGAAATTCTGTAAAAGCATCGATAGAAACAAACACATACTCTTTGTTATCTCGCTTGCCACTTAGTTTTCCCGTGGCATCCATATGAATGGTGTGCCATGGGGTTGTAACTTTTGGAATTGGATAGAGCTCGGCATGAACCTTGCCCAAATGAGACTTTGGGACCTTAAATGTGATGCAATTATCAACAACGTATCGGACGTATTTATTCGTATTAGGGAACTAGTAATGGCAAAAAGCCTTTTCTAGAGTTTTCTCCCAACTTAGGTTCATTACACTCTCGTGAACATGGTTAATAACAGCCCATTGAAAAGCCCTTGGCACCACTGGTAACCACACACTTCGTTTATTACGTTCTATTTTTCGATGTAACACGCCTCTCCTCATTTCATAAGTCTTAACCGCCTCATCTGTAAGTTCACTAGACCCGAGTTTCACAATAATGGAATTAACCACCTCATCTTTTCGTTGCTCTGCTTGTTGCTTGCATTCATCTGATATTTCTGCTAAATAAACTAGTTTTTGCTCTATTTTTGTACAGGCTAACTGGGAGATTGCTGGTAGAGGGTTTCGCGATAATTTATTTTCTTATTGTTTCAAAAGCTGGGGTCCATTGTATTTTGCCTTTACCTGAAGGTAATCTATAAAGACGCGGTCTTTTGAGAGAAACATGGTACAAATTGTCGAAAGTGCGAAGCTAAGGCTATAAATTGACGTGGTTGAGTAACTGTTTGGGGAGGTGTTAGTTCTGTCAATGCTCTAATTTTGATTTGGTCGTATTTAGCCAGCGGCTACGTGGTACTCTAAGAACTCTACTTTAGTTTTGATAAAAGCACATTTCTTTATGTTGAAAGAAAAACCAGCGTCTCTTAATGCTTTCAAGACTTGACGCAAGCGATCATACATTATAATACCCTCATTTACACTACAAGATGGGATTATGACGTTATCTAAAAAGACTACAGTAAATTAATCCGTCAAAACTCCTAGAGCTTTATTTATCGCACGTTGGTACACCGATGGAGCATTCCGAAGACCAAAAGCCATTGCTAAATATTTAAATTGCCCATGAATGACACCAGCATTGAGAAGTTCTTTTATCTTAGAGCGTACTACTTGTCTTACATCACAACTAAACCGGTATGGACGGCGTTGTACAGTGCGATTGGGATCAATCAATCTTATTTCTAATTTTGTTGTACTAACCCTACTTGTAGGAGTGCCTTCTACAAAAAAAACTCTTGGTAATTTTCAAGTAAAGAAGTTAATTGTCCTCTATTTTCATTGGGAATATCACTATCAATACCACCAAAATCATTTACTTCAGAGCCTACGTCACAAACAAATTTTCTTCAATAACACAGATGTTTCAGAAATTTCAACTGAAAATCCCAATGAAAGTAAGTCTCGTCCCATCATAATGGCAGTAGAAATAAAATAGTCAGGTACGATATGAAATAATAACTGTAACGAGTAACCCTGTATCATAACTGTGGGTAGTATTTGAAAAATGCATTGTAAACTAGATTGGGCTATGCCTAACAACGTAATCGTATTTTGCTGTCGTTTACCAGGGAATCTACTAGCTAAACTTTCCCGGATCAAAGAGCACTCAGCACCGGAATCAAAACAAAATGAAAACGACTCACCAGATTCGATAGAGAGTAGATCTGTAACTGCCTTAATGGTGCAGATATCCACTCCCTTCTCGACTCGGTTGTTCCCGGAGTCAGTCTCCTTCTTTGGACAGCGTGTAACGATGTGACCAGGTTCACCACAGAAGAAACAGGTCACTGACGTCGACGCTTTCTTTGAGACATCATCTTTAGCTGGTTGCGATCCACTATTTCCTGAAAACTAAGATTGAGGGTTAGCAGAAGGATCGCGAGAACTTTTAGTCAAGCATTCATTTGCCATATGACCCGATTTTCCACAGCTGTAGCATCTTCTTGATTGGTCGAACTTTGGCTTCTTAACGACGGCAGGTGCATTTAATTTGTCCTGCATTGGAGTTCGTCTTTTTCGGTACGTAAAAGCCATCAGTTCTTGTTGTAGTTTAACTCTAGTATCAATCTCCACAATAAAAGCCAACCGTTGAAGCCGTGGCCCTATTTTAGCTGCATGCGCCATAGTTACAGCGATTGCTTTCTTTTCAGTTGAATAGTTGTTCCATTGACTAAGTAAAGTGCTCAGAAATCGGTTTGCATAAGCTGACAAGCATTCTCCTTCCTTAGCGCTTTCATTAAATAGCCTGTATAACATTGCAGCAGGAGTTTCAACACTATCGTATCGAGCGAGAAATATGAAGCTGCCGAGCCCTTGAGGGCTTTACTCATTGTAATAATCTGCCTACTGTTGGAAATTTGTTTTTCTTGCAAACATAATTCTACGGTATTGCACCATGCTTGGGCATCACTATCTCGAGACTCGGGATTAAATTCAGGTAGTGCCAGCATAAAATCTTCTAAACTGGGTTCTTTAATCGCGCGAATCAATTCTCTCATTTTGGCTTTGCTGCAGTTCAAATAAAAATTCCAACAGTTATTTTCACTAGCACTTGAAAAAGAATCAATATTCTGACCTGTGGTCTGTTCCTGCGACGTTCCATTGTATCCCACTTCTGATGACGGATTTTCGAGCGGCTGAGACACCACGTGTCGCTGTTTATCCGTCATCTGTTGGTCCTCCATTATGGGCGTGTAGGTGCAGGTAGTTGAAAAATAATAATCACAAAATATCTCACTTGATTTAACTTTTAATATTTTAACAAAACTTCACCAAAATAACTAATGATTACAATAATAATTACTGATTAAATAACGGAAGAAAATAATTAAACTTTACTTTAGAGCCAATGGGTTTGTGCATGTGCTTCGGCTGACGGTCGCGTCAAAAGTGACCGTCACCACCGCCATGACACTCACAACTCCATTCGGTGTTACCCGCTCTAAATTAAAATTACCAATAAAGAAGTAATGCTTACACCACAGAGTAAAAATAATCGATTACAACTTATAAAAATTGTTAAAATAAATCAATTAAATTATGGCGCGCCGTTATATATATATATATATATATATATATATATATATCTGAAAGTGTGTTTGTACCGTTTCCACGCCTCAAGTATTCGAATACTGAATTTTCTGGAATAACAACATCCGGACCTATATAAAATAATTATATATTGAATGTGTTTGAAACCAGGGGGATTAAAAAAAAGAATCATCATTTACCTAGACTTTTTCCAACTATATTGGGTTCGGCTTCCAGTCAGACCAGATGCAGCTGGATATCAGTATTTTACATGGAGCGACTGCCTGTCGGACCTCCACAACCCATTTCCCTTATCAAATACATAATTTTCTTACATGAGCATTAGAATTTTGTAATCCGTAAAAGAATGAATGATTTGGGTCCGTACCACCACTGCGGAAAATTCGTGGTACTACACTTTTCACTTCATTCGTGGCTGTATTATCTGTCCACAAATTAAATTTTGACGTTAATTACGTTCGTTACGGACCCGTTACGTCCCCGCCCTAATATGTATCGATAGACCATAATACTTTTATTTGAACCGGAACGCAATCCCGTATTCATTGAACCGTGAATTCATCAAAGGATGAATTAATAAAAAATAAAAGAACAAAGCCACATGATAGCAATCAGACGCAAATGAACATTCTGTCTGTATGTTCAATGGGTGAGTTTTTATTAAATCGTGGGTGAAATCATAACTTCAATTAACAAGGACATCGCTTTTTAAAATCGACACAGTACACAGGGGTTGAGCGATTGGTTTCTGAGATGATGATATTTGTATGATCTAAAAGTCGTAGGTTGCAGTTCACGCAACTATCTTATCAGGTATAGTGACACTGGAATGTGGACTGCGGATTTAACTCAACACGAGTCTGACAGTCCCTTACAAGGACTTATTGAACGATGTTTCCACGTAAAAAAAAAGAGTTCTAGAGAGTAGAGCAGAGAAATTCCTAGACAGAAGCAAAGTTAACAAAGAAAAACAATAGCGTTTTCGTTTTTTTAGCGTGGTAAAATCATCAAATGAGTCCTCCAACTCAGGACACAGCGGGAAGGACTGTCAGACTCGTAGTGACTAAAATTCACGGTGTCCTTCAATAGCCCTTAACGTTACGGGGTCACGTGAGTCCCGCGACCCCAGCAGGCTTTGAGGCGCGCGTGGAACACAACGCGCCGTCGACCCGGGCTTAGTCCATGGTCGGACCATGAGTCACCCATTACTCGCCGCCCGATTCCCGAATAGCATTTTTTTTTTATTAATAGCGTTTTCTTAATAAAAAAAAACTAGTGACATCATTAAGGATAGACCAAACCTTTCTTCCGAGAAAGCTTACACTTCCCCTCGTCACAAAGCACAAAGACAGACCATAGACACCCTTTTTATCACTTTCAATGTCCGAGCGAGCATTAAACAGACGCAGAGTGCCAATTAGAATGAATGTAGCGGCCCAAACGAACTCTGGCACTGACATTAAAAACAATGGCTTGAACCTTAGTAGGCCGACTGTCACACCGATGTATAACATTGCACGTGTTTAAATTTTTCTTTTTTTATCGTGGTAACATCATCAATTGAGTCCTCCCACCCAGGGCAGAGCTGGAGGGACTGTCAGACTGTGTGTGTCACGGGGTTGCGGTAAAAAATATTATTATATTATCGCAATACAAATTCATGGAGGTTCGTACACAAACTCGCGTCATTAGATAACAAAGTCGTAAGGTATTTGAGACTTGCGTCGCGTTGTGTACGAAGGGGCTAATGGGTAGCTCGCCGTCCGATCAAGGACTCAGACGGACCATTTCGATGGCGCGTAATGTTCCACACGCCTTAAGGAGCTGTCAATAACGCCAGCGCCTGCCGCGGTTGTACTACCATTTTAAAAAAAACTTCCTACACATATGCAAAACATAGATTTATATTGTTTTCATAAAATGTCGTTCAGTAAACACGCCTTTTAGCCTTTGTCAAACAGACTGGCGTGGTGAATGTGAAGCGTGATGTTTTTATTTGTAATGTATGGAATTGTTTGAATCCAGTCACATAGAAAAGCGAAAGCGATCCGACAGCGTGACAGAACTATCGAACTGACGTCTCGCTTCGGTTCGGTATCGCTTCGGAAACGCTTCGCTTTCAACAGTCTGTTCGACAAAGGCATTTTATCATTACCTCTACGTTTTTTATAGAAAAAAATCTAAATAACCCCAAAACGCCAAAATAGAGTATTCCATACGAGTAAATAAAAATCCTTGATGGGAACCAGTTCCATACAAGGAAAAGAAAAGCCTCGTAGATCATCCAAAGAATCAAATGTTAAATCGAACACAAATATTTAAAATAAAAGCTTTTAAAACAATAAAAATGTCAGAGATAACAGCAACAAAATCGTTTTTCATTAAAGTTGCGCCATTTTCAATTTGGTAACTGTACAGAAACGAATGATTGGAAAAGATTACTATATACAGGGTGCGCTTTATTTCGTAAACTGGATTTTGAATAGGTGTAAATGCGATGTTGTTGATTGCGATTTAGTTATTTTTAGGCCGTATTTTTTACACATAGTATTTTTTTATACCTTCACATAGATTTTAGTTTGCACTATTTTTCAGTGACGTCAAACAGTTCCCATCAACAAATCATTACTGCAAGCTGCGGTTTTACAGTTTTCAGACATAGATGTTCAATATAATTTAGTCATCCAGTCTGGTCTGTACATGGTAACCCATCCACAGACCAACTTTGAAGATCGACCTGAGCAGCTGTTGATTTTTAGCATCGAGATCCTCAAAAAAAAAACATAAAATTTATTACATAAATTCTGCTATCACCCTGTATTAATTCGCATAGATTGTAATAATATCTTTATCTTAAGTAAATACGTATCAAAGTCCTTTGTTGCGGGCGTCTTGTTACCAACTTAGATTGATTAAGTTTGTTCAGTACTTGATAATCACTTTCCATTTTGTGTAGCCCACTGCGGATGCTGTTGTACTGGGGCGTTCACTTGGTTTAATATCTACATTGTATTATTATCTTAATACTAGCTGTTGCCGGCGGCTTCGCTTGCGTGTTACTCGTTAATTATCCAAGGGAAACGTAATCGGGCACGCCGCAATCGCGGCGGTAAGACCCCTCTTTGAGGAGTGGCTGGATAGGCGTCACGGCGTCCTTACCTTCCGCATGACGCAGGTCCTCACCGGACACGGAAGTTTCGGGAGGTTCCTGTGTCTGATAGGGAGGGAAGAAACGCCTGGGTGTCACCACTGCGAGGATCGTCCGGAGGACACGGTGGAGCATACGGTGCAGGACTGCCCCGCTTGGGCAGAGCACCGCCGTGTCCTCACGACGGCGATAGGCGGAGACCTCTCGCGCCCGGCATTGGTCGAGGCCATGCTGCGGGGCGAGACGGAGTGGGAAGCGGTCGCCTCCTTCTGCGAAGCAGTCATGCTCGTGAAGGAGGAGGCGGGCCGCCTGAGGGAGAGGACAGCGTCCTCCCTCCATCCCAGCCGCAGTGGTAGACGCCCACGGCGTCGGACGTCACAGGACGATCTCCGGCCACCGTAGGCGCGGGCATGCGGGCAGCGAGTAATGGGCGACTTGCTGTCCGACCATGGACCATGCCCGGGTCGACGGCGCGTTGTGTTCCACGCGCGCCTCAAGGAGTGTCAGCACATTGACGGGGCCTGTAGAGGGCCAGAGCCTGCCGGGGTCGCGGGACTTACCCATCACCGTAACCCCGGTACGTAAAGGGCTCGTGAAGGACACCGTGGATTTTAGTCAGTACAAGTCTGACAGTCCCTCCCGCCCTGCCCTGGGTGGGAGGACTCATTTGATGATTTTACCACGCAAAAAAAAAAAAAAAAAAAAGGGAAACGTAATATCAGGAAATAAAGGTCCAATCTGTGTACCAAATTTCATCTAAATCTGTTCAGTAGTTTTTGTGTGAAGGTGTAACAAAAATCCATCCATCTATCATCATTTTGGTCGCGGGACTGTGCGAATTACCGTGACCGAAATCCACGGTGTCCTTCAATAGTCCTTTACGTTCCGGGGTCGCGGTATTCGAATTCTTTAACGACTCACGGTAAATTTACAAGTACTCTAAAAATCATTAAATTAGTCCTCCCGCTCTGAAGGCACGAGACTAAAAAACACCATGTTCCTTCAATTTCTCGTTACGTCTCAGGGTTCTGGTAACTTTCCTTGGTAGTCTCATGACCCCGATACAGTCCCGTGTCCCAGGACAGCCCTACGACTCCGACACTTTGACCTTCAGACGTACTTAACACCGATATCAATCCACCTTAATAGTCGCAGCCAATCCCACTAACTCTCTTTCGCTCTAAGTTGAAAAAAAAATGAAGCCTTTAAAAAGATGTTCAGAAGAGCCCATTCCTCTTATCGACCACTATTCATTGGCGTCAATTCCTAATGCTGCTATTTAATACCTAATATTGGTTTAATACCCCTATATGTCAGGAGTAGGGTTGGCAATATTCTTTTTTTTATTCATAGTGAACACTTTTTTGTTCTGAACCTCATGAAAACCAATATGGTTCTATTGCTGCAAAAGTATGGCTTATTAATATTTCATGTATGTTCATCACGAAAGGAGGTATAATTAAAAGAAGATCTTATTAATTGATCAAATCATCTCAAAAGTAATAGCAAAATTAAACATCTAAAATAAAATTATTATTAGATTTGTTAGCAGATAACAGCGCAAGCGCAATAAAGCGTGGAGCGGGGGACTGCTAGACTAAAACGAACAAAAAGCACCTTGTTCCTTACCTATTATCCGAACCGTCAGTTTGCTGACATCTTCTTGAGGTGCTCTTGGAACTGTCTGTGTCGACTCGGGGCCTGTTCCTTGATCGGACGGTGAATACCCATTACTCGGTCTCCGCAAGCCCACAAACAAGCCCAAAGCAGGTACGCGACGTACTGGGCGTCTCTCGCAGATGGAGTATGAAGAGGAGGCTCGCCTGTCCCTCATGAATTTAACGTCCTTCTGCGGTAGCATTACTGCACCTCCACAAGTACATCGTGGAGAATAAAGGTCACAGCTCATTAGAGCCACCCGGCACCCACTTCGCACCACCTCGCCTCCTGCGGCTAGTATTCTTTATATGGACTTGTATGGTCCTCGATCATAAGCCCTCTACGTGCGGTCGGTGGATGGACCACTCGATGGCAACTCGCCGCTCGCATGCTTGCCTTGCGTTAGCTGCGCATGCCAATGCGCGGGTCCAGAGTGCCGCGCGCTGCTCGCGAATGATTTACTCAAAAATTCGTGGACCAAGTGGCGTCCACTCGTTGACCACGTGGCGTTCACTCGTTGACCGCGCGGGATGCACTAGTTTACCGCGCGACGTTTATCGGTGATAACGCAGCATCGAGTGGACGCCGTAGGACGAGGCGTGCGGGGTGGATCCCGGGTGGCTCTAATGACCTGTGACCTTAAGTTGGGGCCTACCCTGCTTGGTCAGAGCACCGCTTTATCGTACTGTCAACACAAAAATGACACCCATTCTTTTTACTAAAATGTAGCTATCCATTCCTCCTTAGCATTTTAGTCGAATTGAAAACAAATTCCTCATCTTACGATAGTTTTTTCTCTTCCATTTTGTATATAAATTTACCCAGCAAAAACAAATCTTCCAAGAAACAACATTGTATTTCCATGGTATCTTTTATGCGTATCTTTTGGCAACCCTACAGGGACCCTCAAAAGATAAAGAAAACCTCTATAACGCGATATCGACAGTGGCTATTTGTATTATCGAGCTAGTAATGGCCCATTGGCCGCAGTTTACCAATCAATTTAGTTGATTATTTACAGTATGGAGGTTGAAATGGCCGTAAAAAGAGATCGTTGTGTTTGATGAAAATTCTGTTTAGATAGATAGTAATACTTGAGTTTAAACTTTAACCACACAAATTAAAGAAAATTGTAACGTTTCGGCTCAAAGTTTAGATTCCAATTTACTAACACCAACACCAACTTATAACAATAGCAATATATCCCACTTAGTAGAATCTAAGTTAGGGGAAGGTGACATAAGTGGTGCAGCCAGGATTCTCTTCAGTAGCGATGTGGTTGCACCGTGTTCTCCAGAAACACTTGCAGCTCTGGAGTCTAAACACCCTGCCCCAGCTGATGACCTTTCCTTTCCCGACCCTCCTGACCCGGAAATTCACTGCCTCACCGTTACAGGTCGAGAGTTGATCGCGGCCGTTTGCTCCTTCAGGAGCGGCTCAGCCGGTGGCCTCGACGGCCTAAGTCCCCAACATCTAAAAGACCTTATCTGTTTGGGCGCCGGGGAAGCTGGTGAGTTATTGCTGAAGGAGCTTACAGCTCTGATTAACCTCATGCTCTCCGGCAATGTAAGTGAAGCTGTCATCGACGTCTTGTACGGAGCAAATTTATGTGCCCTGCGTAAGAGGGATGGCGGTATTCGCCCCATTGCCGTGGGAACAACCTACCGTCGTATGGCAGCCAAGATTTGCTGTAAATTCTTTAGTGAGGATGTTTCAAAAAAATTTCAGCCCCTGCAGCTAGGTTACGGCTCTAAAGGGGGCTGTGAGGCTGCCGTACACGCTTTATCAACCTACCTGAATTCTGGCAAAGGTGAGGTCATCTTGAAGGTTGACATTAAAAATGCCTTTAATTCGGTTAACAGGGACACCTTGTTGGCTGAAACTAAAAAAGAACTACCCCAAATCTATAGTTTTCTTTGGCAATGTTATAGACACCCATCTAAATTACTGTATCGGGACAACCTTTTAGAATCTGCTGTTGGCTGTCAACAAGGTGACCCCCTCGGGCCAGTGATTTTTAGTTTAGCTATTCACCCAATAGTTCGTCAGCTAAATTCTAAATTTAACGTTTGGTACCTTGATGACGGGACCTTGGGTGGCGATGTTGACACCGTTCTGAATGATCTCATTTTCTTGAAGAATGAACTACATTCCATTGGCTTAGACCTCAACCTTTCGAAATGTGAACTTTTTTTAGCGGACAACACCGACAGACAATTGACAATTCCTAAATTTTACTCAATAGCCCCAGACATCAAAATTATTGATAAAACGTCTCTTCGCCTCCTAGGGTCGCCAATTTTTGACAACTCTTTTCCTGACTTTATTGACGAAAAAATTCAAAATTTCCGTGATGTTTCAGGTAGATTGCTCGAAATTAACATGCATTCAGCCATTACTATAATTCGCTATTGTTGTTTTGGCCCTAAATTGATATATTTCCTTCGTGCTTCCCATTTATGGAAGCTCAATCATCTTTTGGACAAAATTGACCTCATTATCAGACATACACTGTCATCCATTTTAAATGTGGCTTTGGACGACCGAGCTTGGATTCAAGCTACTCTTCCCATTCGCATGGGTGGTCTCGGCGTCCGCAAAATTTCTAGTATCAGTTTACCGGCGTTCATTTCTTCAGTTCACAGTACTGAAAAATTAGTCAGGAATATCCTGGCTTCCACACTGACTGATTTTGATGTACCGTGCTTCTCTCAGGCTCTGGACGCTTGGAAAATCGCTTCCCCGAATACCGATCAACCCGGCAACCCATCTTCCCAGCGTCAGTGGGATGAACCGCTCTGCAGTGTAGTTCAGAATAATCTACTTAACACATCTGCTACTACTGCTGAGCGTGCGCGCCTGCTGGCTGTGGGTAGGTGGGAGTCGGGTCTTTGGCTTCACGCACTGCCGTCGTCGAGCATCGGTACCTTACTCGATGACACTACCTTCCGCCTCGCTGTTTCTCTCCGGATCGGAGCCCCACTCTGCTCTCCTCATCGCTGTCACTGTGGTGAAGTTGTCAATAGCCTCGGACACCATGGCCTGTCTTGCAGCCGTAGTGCTGGCCGTTTTGCGCGGCACGCGAACCTAAACGACATTATTCGACGAGCTCTTGTTACCGTCGGCGTTCCAGCTGTTTTAGAACCCAATGGCTTGGCACGCGACGATGGCAAAAGACCTGACGGTATGTCTTTGTTTCCTTGGAAGATGGGTAGGCCTCTAGTGTGGGACGCAACCTGTGTCGATACTCTTGCGCCATCTCATCTTCCAAGTTCATCGTGCTCTGCTGGCGCTGCTGCTGCGGTTGCTGAGAACCTCAAACGGCGCAAATATAGCAACCTTAGTAGTAACTATATTTTTGAGCCGTTTGGGGTTGAAACTATAGGGCCATGGGGTCCGAGTGCTCACAGCCTCTTTAAAGAAATCTCTAAAAGACTTATTGACGCTTCCCGTGACCCAAGAGCTGGCTTTTACCTTGGCCAGAGGCTAAGTATTGCCATACAGAGAGGCAACGCCGCCAGTCTCTTGGGCACATTACCAGCTGACAGCGTTGAGGATGAATTTTTCGATGCTCTATAATATGTAGTTTAGTTTAGTTTTATTTTAATTTTGTATTTTTATATTTATGTATACTTAGGGATAAATTTATCTTAAAATAAAATTGTACACATTAGAACTCATAAAGGTATTCTGTTCCATGTAAAGTGAAAAAAAAAAAAAAAAAAAAAAAAAAAAAAAAATACTTGAGTTTAAGTATCACTTATTTTTATTTTTCTTTCGGAGTTATTAGTAGTTCGCTTATTTGAGGAGCTCGTGGCTAAATAAATACAGCTGGTCACGTCGATCTTCCAGCTGCGCTTTGGGAGGTAGTCTATGGATAGGTGACTGAAAATCGATGGTCCGCGTTGTTACTTGCAGATCTTTGATAGGCGTTACCACAGTAACGCCTATCAAAGATAGCCACGTAAATCAAGTGAAACGTCAAGAAAAAAAATCATTCATTTAAATTTTATTCATTCACGTTGACATGGTTTATTTTCGTTACGGAATTTCTTGATTCGGTCGCCACGCTCAAAGCCCGCGATAAAAGCTATGCAATAGCTTAAAATAATCACATCATCGAGAAAACTCAAATTTAAACAAAGCAAGAAAATCAGTAAAAAAATACCAACTAATGAAACGTAACACAAGTACTGAGAACAAAATAAGAAAGTTCTCTATTTGTACCAGCCGGAGTGAATTCAGTTTCAAACTAGGGCCACGAAACCAGCGGTCGGAAACTAAGGAATAAAGCGTTGCGATAAGAGATGATTCTCATAAGCTGACTGGACCATGCGAATGTTAAGCATAGCTCATTTATAGTTCATTAACAAAAATAGGTTAATTAACTCAAAAAAAATATTAGTCCAAAATATAGATAATCTAAAAACTTTTAACCCGTCGTTTTTCTATTGATGAAGATCAATGACAATATAGCCACTTGACCGCTCATACGGGCGACTCAGGCTCACGACACATCAATGGAATAGCACTTATATGAGATCCCGATACGAATGAATGTTTTAGTACTGACCAGTTGTTGGATCTGTGCACATTCCTTAATTTTGGAACTTAAAAAAACATTTATCGAATAAAACCGAAGCAAAAATGAGTACCTGTGCAATTAAATGGTGCGGGAAATCATCTAAAACATCTAGTTATAAAAAAGATGGCATAAGTTTTCATCGATAAGTAAAATATGTTTATATTTATTTACATTATTGGTAATTAGAGGGCTCAAGCTAAACTGGTTGGTTACGAAAAAAGGATAACGCGTTGATGTCTTTTGGGATACCGCGTTGATGTCTTTTGAAAAGTCCTTTACTTTCACTAGAATATTAGATAAGTCTATCTCTTTCTATCCATAAGTACTTTGTGCTGTGTGCTGAAGTGATGTGACAACTTAAAACATTGTTGATAAATTATTTAATCGATAATTTCTAATGGTAAATAAAAAATAATGTTATTTTTCACGTTAACATTTTAGATTTCCAAATATTCCGGAAGTTAAAGAAAAGTGGATTAATGCCACTAACAGGGAAAATTGGTTTCCAAAATATTATAGCGTCATTTGTTCAAGGCATTTCACAGCTGATTGCTTTGAAGCTTTAAAGGACCGACGCCGTTTGTTTAGTTCAACAACGCCGACCCTGTAATGGTCTATTTGAAATAAATAATTTTGGGTTTGAGTTGTCTAAATTTAAAAAAATGTTTTTATATTTTTTTTAGAAATGTAGTAAATAAGTAAGAATAACAAATAAAGGATATTATTTTTCGTTTAATCTTCATTTATTTCTCTACATACAAATAAACATTGAAAAAAGCAAAAGAAGACTTAATTGCCATCGATTTATTTGCTTGTTATTTACTTGTTATCACTATTCTTACTGACATTGTTGCATCACCCAATCACAACTACCGCGGGCTGAGGAACGGGGGAAGACGCAATCCCCCGGTCCCCGGCCCGCGCTGGTGAATCGTGTGCCTAGGCGAAATCGCTCTATGAGCTCTCAAGTGGTTTTAATTCTCTTTGATGAAGATACAACGCATGTAAAAATCGCAAAACGTCTCTCGGTCGGTTTAATTTTACAGGCGTTAGGACGTCAGAAGCCCCCACTCTCGAATTACAAGGCGTTTTATATTTGTCAACATTCATTGATTTAAAAATAAAACCTAAAAAATACGTGTTCATTATTTTTCAATATTTTAACTGACGGACATAACAGATTTTCATTTATGCAGTGAACTACTTATTATACGGAGCGGATTATGATCTACTACGCCACCATAATAAGAATGAAACAGTGCTGGCGGCATATTGTGACCTCGAGCATACTTTTATAACACTTGCACGCTCTTAAATAAACAATTATACCTAATATAACATTTGGAAAATAGTGTTTTTTTTTTTCAAAGTTGTCATCCACTAGCAATTTCTCACGTGTCGTGGGTGCGTTTACAAACATAGAAAATCATATATGCAAACGTCCAGACCCGAACAACCACTTGTAGGTCATACAAATATTTGTTCAGTGCGGGGATAGAACCCGCGACACGCTGCGCAGCAGTCCAATCGCTCAGCCACTGCGCTAACCGTGCCGTGATTTGCATGAAGTATTTTACCAAACGTAGTTTTCAAGTGAAGTTTTCGTTTCTATCCTATGATTACTATTCACTATAAAAAATAAATGCGTGGTCTTTGGTAAATGTAAATTTTCAACGGTATCAAATTCAGATAATGGCATATATTCAGATTATAAATTACTATCAGTACGTATACCAAATTCGTTCAGTAGTTTTGCATGAAAAAGTTACAAACGTCCATCTTCAGGTCCTCACAAATCTTCACTTTTATAATAGTAATAAGATTGCCACACCATCAATCTATAATCGCTGTTTTCGTGGCTACACTTTCAGACGTTTCGTTTCAATGGCTTTACCGACTAAATTAGTTCTTGGCAAACAACTGCGTTATTTCGTTTTGATTTCAATAAGATATGTTTCTGAACGATAGATTTTGGTTTTTCTATTTTATTGAAGCAAAGTATTATTAGTAGACAAATTATCGGGCCTTGACCGAGCTTTAAGTTCAAGTATATTTAATAATTATGGTCAGTTCCACTTAAGGAGATTTTGAGGAGCTCGTGGCTAAATAAATACAGCCGCACAGGCCGATCTTCCGGGTTAAGCCGCGCTTGCCGAGTTTCCTCCCTGTCTCGGAAAGCACGTAAAGCCGTTGGTCCCGGCTGTCATTTGTAGATCTTTGACAGTCGTTACTGTTAGTCAGAAGCTCTAAAGTCTGACAACCAGTCTTACCGTGGGGTATCGTATTACCCAGTTACTGGGTTGTGGAGGTCCGACACGCAGTCATGTAAAATACTGATATCCAGCTGCATCTGGTTTGACTGGAAGCCGACCCCAATATAGTTGGGAAAAGGCTAGGCAGATTTGATTTGGTCAGTTCCACTTAAAGGTGAGTTGTCAGTAATTTCTTCAAATTGTTGGTTCCCTCACGATGTTTTCTTTCACCGTTTTGAGAGCAGTGGTGATCAAATAAAAAACATAAAGTAATACGCCTGGCAGGGTTCGAACCCACGACCTAACAACTCGTAAGTTAGAACCAATACTATATAGGAAAGGCCTGTTGGTGTAGTGGTTAGTGACCCTCACTGCTATGCCGGAGGTCGTGGGTTCGATTCCCACCCAGGACAAATGTTTGTGTGATGAGCACGATCATTTGTTCTGTGTCTGGGTGTAATTTATCTATAATATGTATGTATTTAGAAATATATAAGTATGTTTATCAGTTGTCTAGTACCCATAACACAAGCTCTGCTTAGCTTGGGACTAGATGGCTTTGTGTGATAGTTGTGGAATATAAAAAAAAAATTGCTACTGGCCACCAACTGCTCTCCCAAAACATTACGGATAACTTTCTAGATATATTCATCCATACAGTCATAGTCATTGTTTTATCTAGATAGCGCCGAAATAGTGTAAGCCCATTTTGTGCAGAACATCAGCAGTATTCAGCAGTGCACGTACCAAGATGGTATCGCGTTTAGCCTCTGTCTACTTGGAAAGTTGTGCGTAACTTTTGTTCGCGCACAGTGCAGCACATTTATGCTTTGCTCATTTCAGTAATATTATGATTATGTGAAAAATTTCTATAAGCAACCGACTTTGGTCGCGGGACTAACGAATTACCGTGACCCCGGTACGTAAAGGGCTATTGAAGAACACCGTGGATTTTAGTCAGAACGAGTCCGACAATCCCTCCCGCTCTGCTCTGGGTGGGAGGACTCATTCGATGATTTTATCGTGATAAAAAAAAGCAATCGACTTTCTTACATCCGTGTTAAAAAATGAAAGGAAATAAGTAGAAGCGTATGATTATCTTCTCAGTTTTCCTCCATTTTAGCAAACCTCTCAATAATTTATCTCGTTTTCGGTTATGTTTGCATATACTGTCTGACACATAGCGCACCACTTAGATCGTCTGAATTATTCAATGGTAGTCAACTCGGAATCAGTGATATTACACTTATGTCAAGTTACGGAGAAGATAGCAAATGGATAGCTCAAATCCGTTATTTTTAGCAATATTTTGTTCATAGATTGAACGATCACTGTTGTGGTATCTTAACTATGCATGCAGTAATTTTATTACATTATTTTATGTAGTTCACTAAATTTTAATGAAGAACCATACACTTTAACGCATACACTAAGCAACCGATATAAAAAAGTCCCTTAGTTGTCCTTCTATGTGATATCCTCACGTGTGCAATTTATTATTTCAAAGGGAAATGGGCCTTCGATATCTTCACAGACGACATAAATGGTAATTTGCATATGCATGAACGCTTCTATAGTGAAAAAATCGTTACACTTAACATTATAAATGCCACAAACATGCCTGATATTTAAGTCATGGAAGCTTACAACTAAGAGACCATGCCCTGGATAAGGAAAAGATTGATTTTAAATGAAAAAATCTTGACAGTAATTTGTATAATTAATGATGAAAGGTAAAATACATGACTTTCTAAAGTATTTTGCGTCATTTTGGACCATTTTTCAATATTAACGAAACCTATGCCAAATGGAAGCTTTGAGGATATTATTTATTTCTTATTATGGCAGTCAAGTCAAATTCGAGCACGGTTAAATCCTACACATTTGAAGAATGTCATCTTATTAAAAGTATGTCGTATGTACCACAGGCTTCGAATGACACCCGTTTCAAATCTTTTAATTGATATCATAACAGGTAAGAGTATATTTTTTCCTTGTTCACATTCACTCTGTTCACAAAAGTGCGAAATGAATAATATCACAGCTTTCATTTGACATAGGTTTCATCGCTGTTGAGCAGTGATCCAGGCTCCATCATGCTTGTGCTCCATTATGTATCTACTCCATGCACATTGTATAGTATTCGGCTACCAGTGCTCAGTGGTATTGTTCGCTCATTTCTCCCTTTTCAGATTACCGTGGCTTTTTATAAAGCTTATCTGTTTTTAGTTTTGTTTCGCAAAGTTGTCTGCGAACGGAATTCTGTGCGGTGAATTAGTTTGGTTGCGAATGTTTTTTTGATTTTATTATGTTATTTTGTTGTGTTAGTATCAGTATCGAATGCTTAGATGGTCTGTTTATATTCAGGTTGGACTTTTTCTTACTCTGATGTCGGTTGCGTACGTCGTACGTCGATCACGCCAAGATAGGTTGTGTAGGTACTATATAGTACCAATTTTTTCTTTATCGTGGTAAAATCATCAATTGAGTCCTCCCACCCAGGGCAGGGCGGGAGGGACTGTCAGACTTGTACTGACTAAAATCCACGGTGTCCTTCAATAGCCCTTTACGTACCGGGGTCACGGTAATCTCTTGGTCCCGCGACCCCGGCAGGATATAGTATCAATAGGCTATTTTACGAATGTTCGAAATATAGGTTACAAAAAATGTTAGACCCGTATTTTTTCTTTTGTTACGTAAACCAAAATTGACGAAGATACAATGCTTTTAAAAATCACAGTACGTCACTCGGTCGGCACAATTTTGCAAGCGTTATGACGTCACAAGCCCCCACTCCCGAATTTGGAAGCGTTTTATCTTTGTCTTGATTCATTGATTTTAAAAACCAAAAAATACGTGTCCATTATTTTTCAATATCCTAACTGACAGACTAAACAGATTTTCAATTTTTTTATGCAGTAAAAACCCTATTGCGACGCCGACGTTTGCGGCACTTGCATTGCTACGTAGTTTTACCTGACGTACGTGACCGATCGTCCGCAACCAAAATCAGCGTAACAGGAATTAAAGCCTTAGTCAGTCTTAAACTCTCGGGCGCGTTACGTACACCCGGGTGTACATAAGCGAAAACGTCCCAGCGCCTTACCTAAACACGTCTGTACATAACAGACAGTCGCTCATTGGACGTTGATTTTTATCATTTTCAATTATAAATCGCCCGAGAGGTTAAAGGTGCTCTTTTACAACACATAACTATAAATTAAAATAGATAACTATAAAAGTTACTTCGTGAAAGGCGGTTTGTTCAACAATAATAAAAAAAATATCATGAATCAGATAACAGTGTTAAATAATGTACAAGCACGTATCGTTAAGTATGTATCTGCCACTAAAGCGTATAGTTAAAATCGCAGTCAAAAAAACCAAAACCGTAGTCAATACTAAAAGCTTCCCGAAAACTTTAACAATAAAAAAAAACACTACATTTTAGCCAGTACTAAACAATTTCACAGCTAAAAAACCAATTCGTTGGCTTAAATTAGATTTATTCATCGAAACATGGGAATAAGTTAATTTTTTTATTGGTTTATAAAATACAAATTTTTTTTTCTAGCGAAACAATACCAGTGGGTCTTGTACGAACGTGCGGAGAAAAAGGTTCATTGTAGTTTTAACTTGGTCGCGGGACTGAACGAATTACTGTGACCCCGGAACGTAAAGGGCTATTGAAGGACACCGTGGATTTTAGTCAGTACGAGTCTGACAGTCTCTCCCGCTCTGCCCTGGGTGGGAGGACTCATAAGATGATTTTACCACGTAAAAAAAATAACGTTTTAACTTCTTTCGTACTCTTATTATAAAACAGTTATAATTATAATATGACACACGCCAGAATAGGATGTTGAGTTCGAGCGAACGAACTGACGTTTCTCCATGCAATACCATCACCTGCCTAGCCTTTTACCCAGTTGGTAGAAATAAAGTTCTATTGGGGTCGGCTTACAGTCGAACCAGATGCAGCTGAATATTAGTATTTTACATGCAGCGGGTAGCATGCATGCAGCTCTATGTTAAAACATATTAATGACAGACTAGTTGTTGCTAGCGGCTTCGCTCAACACGTATGACTGAAATCTAAGCTCACTGGAACGTAATTTCGGAATAATTGGTGTTTTATATATTATTTCAGACTATAACGTATTTTAGAACCCACCGAAATCCGAGGTATTCCCCATTAGTCACTAGACACCTAATGACAGGAGCCGTATATGGAATAGTTAAGGTGCCATTAGCTCAGGTGCCATTTCAGTGGGTGTTCAATGTGGAATACCTCCAAAATTCGTTTAGCAGTTCTGTCGTCGGGCACGCCGCAATCGCGGCGGTAAGACCCCTCTTTGAGGAGTGGCTGGATAGGCGTCACGGCGTCCTTACCTACCGCATGACGCAGGTCCTCACCGGACACGGAAGTTTCGGGAGGTTCCTGTGTCTGATAGGGAGGGAAGAAACGCCTGGGTGTCACCACTGCGAGGATCGTCCGGAGGACACGGTGGAGCATACGGTGCAGGACTGCCCCGCTTGGGCAGAGCACCGCCGTGTCCTCACGACGGCGATAGGCGGAGACCTCTCGCGCCCGGCATTGATCGAGGCCATGCTGCGGGGCGAGACGGAGTGGGAAGCGGTCGCCTCCTTCTGCGAAGCAGTCATGCTCGTGAAGGAGGAGGCGGGCCGCCTGAGGGAGAGGACAGCGTCCTCCCTCCACCCCAGCCGCAGTGGTAGACGCCCACGGCGTCGGACATCGCAGGACGATCTCCGGCCACCGTAGGCGCGGGCATGCGGGCAGCGAGTAATGGGCGACTTGCTGTCCGACCATGGACCATGCCCGGGTCGACGGCGCGTTGTGTTCCACGCGCGCCTCAAAGAGTGTCAGCATATTGACGGGGCCTGTAGAGGGCCAAAGCCTGCCGGGGTCGCGGGACCAAGGGATTACCGTGACCCCGGTAGGGTGTCCTTCACTAGCCCTTTGGGCTAGTGAAGGACACCGTGGATTTTAGTCAGTACAAGTCTGACAGTCCCTCCCACCCTGCCCTGGGTGGGAGGACTCATTTGATGATTTTACCACGCAAAAAAAAAAAAAAATCTGTTGCAATATTAAGGCCAGAAGGCTTGTCCAACCAGCAAGCTACTTTTCAATGTTAATAATTTAGGATTAGTAAAAAAAAGCAGTTCTGTCGTAATTAAGTAACAAACATTCTTCTTCATCGGTTCACTCTTGACAGAGTGGCCGTGGTCAGCATGTGTCAGCGAAACATCGTGCTGCCATAATTCGCCTCACAATGCAACGCCATTCCTCCCTGTCGGCTGTAACTCGTGTGCACTTATGCAGCGGACGACCTACTGCAGACTTGATCTGGTCAGTCCATCGCATCGGTGACCTGCCGCGTGCTCTCGTGCCTTCCACTTTCCCTTGGACAACAAGCCGCTCAATAAAGTCGTAGCCTCTCTGGGACACGTGACCAAAGAACTGAAGTATTCGAGTCTGGACCGTAGCTGATAGACGCTGCTTGATACCGAGCTCTTGGAGAACGGATATGTTTGTACGAAATTCAGTCCAGGATACTCCAAGCATTATTAGTAAGAGACTAGTGGTTAGTGACCCTGACTGCTATGCCGGAGGTCGTGGGTTCGATTCCCACCCAGGACAAATGTTTTTGTGATGAGCACGATCATTTGTTCTGTGTCTGGGTGTAATTTATCTATAATATGTATGTATTTAGAAATATATAAGTATGTTTATCAGTTGTCTAGTACCCATAACACAACCTCTGCTTAGCTTGGGACTAGATGGCGTTGTGTGACAGTTGTGGAATATTTATTTATTTATTTATTATTGTTTACTTTTAAAAAATTGTCTGCTTTTACGTCGCACGTCTGTACTAGGACCTCGCCACATAAAACAAAGGGTATGAAAATTTTGCGCGGAACGGGACTGCGAAGCGTAATAAATAATTTAGACGAAAAAGTTTAGCGCGGTACATTTTAGTTTTAGCGTAGCCTCGCGTGCGGACGAGGAACTTTCTTTATATGGAGGATTAACTCGAAATGAGTTTTTTCACAGATACACTACGTATAAAAACCTCAAATGAAGTTTTTACGAAAGGATTGCTTCGAGTATTATGTTCGTGTTTGTATTTTTAGTTGAGTTTGAGCTTGTAAGTAATAACAGCCGCACGATTTGCCAGGTTAAGCCACGCTTACTCTAGTCTGTTCATAGATGGGTGACCGTGGCCATGTATTTTAAACATATCGAGTATTTTCGAGGTTCGGTTATTTTGTACCCCGTAAAATACGTAAGCCGTTGATTCTGCCTGTCATTTGAAGATCTTTGACAGTTGTTAATGTGAGTCAGAAACCCGAAAGTCTGAGAACCTATTAAAAACTTGTTCCTGACAACCTGTTACGTGTATTACCAAGGAGTATCGTAATACCCAGTTACTGGGTTGTGGACTTCAGATAAGTAGTCGCTCCATGTTACACTCACACATCAAAAAAGGGGTATGCAACTTTTTGGCATCAATTTTTTTTTCTTTCGCCAGTAATGAAACATTGGTCATTAGTAGACTGCAACCTAAGAACTTCCTAAAAAATAATTAAAAAATTCTAAACCGTAACCAACCAGAGATACAACGGATTTCTATTTTGTTCTAATCAGGAGTAAATCAATAGTTCTATGGATTCATACAAAAAATAACTCCTGATTATATTTATTATTTTATATATTTTTTTTCTATGTTCTTCTTAGGTGGTAGTCTAATTGTGCCCAAAATGTAATCACTGGCGAAAGAAAAAAAATGATGCCATGCTCTTTACTAAAAGTTGCATACCCTTTTGTGATCACTAGCATACGGTGATACATATTTTATTTTTATTTTATGGAACTACAATTGAACTGTTTTATTTTTATACATTCTAAATCTATATTTTAAATGAAGAACCTAATAAGAAGAAGAAATCATAATAAATATAATCTACCGTGATAAAAAAAGCGATTTTATTTTAGGTAGGACGGTTAATTACTGACCATTGATTTCATTAAGGTAAGGTAACTCTGCCACTAGGTGGACCAATGATATTTTGAGAGTCGCAGGCAACCGATGTATGCAAATAACATTTTTATCGGTCAAAAAATACAAAACGTCTAATTTTAATTTCTTCACACAGATATCAACTTTCGGTATCGATGACTTGTTAAAGTCATTTTAACGCACCGACAAAAAATTTAACATCTAACCATTGTTGACTCGCTTTAAAATTATCTACTGTTTTGCAACGTTAGTTACACGAAACCCGGGGTTGCGGGACTCACGAATTACCCCGGTACGTAAAGGGCTATTGAAGGACACCATGAATTTTAGTCAGTACGAGTCTCACAGTCCCTCCCGCTCTGCCCTGGGTGGGAGGACTCATAAGATGATTTATCACGTAAAAAAACAAAAAAAGTTACACGAAACGGAACCATTTTTTTTTTAATCTTCGAAAATGTCTATAGTTTCTCACCTTCTTATTATTCTCTTCTCTAGCGAACCATTAACGTGAACTAAGAAATATATATTAAATAATTGATGGTACACTTTATACTACCAGAATTATGACGCCGTCATCCTAAACTACGATTTACTACCACTAAAGAGCAAGACACATGACGTCAGACAAGGTGAATATATTTCTTGGTAATGCAGGATTTTTCTTAAAATTAAATAATAGTTATTAACTAGTTAAGATCCCGCCACTCATACTTTAGGTTGTGGGGTCAAATTCTGCAACATGATTTTTAAAAATCATATAGGTATGCGCTTTCTAAGCTTATCTTGTATATTACGGACATTGTTGAAAGGAAACATCGTGGAAAACCTAATCTTCTTGAGCAAGCGTGGTGATCAACCCTCTTGTTTTTCTAAGTGGTCTTTATCCGGAAACGTCATAATTCTATTTTAAAACCATCAATTGTAATAGTCTGATCGTATCATCTTAATTAATAAATAAATATTCCACAACTATCACACAACGCCATCTAGTCCCAAGCTAAGCAGAGCTTGTGTTATGGGTACTAGACAACTGATAAACATACTTATATATTTCTAAATACATAGATATTACAGATAAATTACACCCAGACACAGACCAATGATCGTGCTCATCACACAAACATTTGTCCTGGGTGGGAATCGAACCCACGACCTCCGGCATAGCAGTCAGGGTCACTAACCACTAGACCAACAGGCCTGTCGATAATAGTATGCGATGAACATCACCCACGAGGTTAATGATCTATATGTGGGTGTTGTTCTATGTAACATGATAGTTCAATGGTCACTTGGTAATTACCAAATGAGATATAACTTTCCTGTCCGTCGCTAGTCGAAACGATCAGGATATTTTTATCCATCCGTCACGAGTGGTGACGGATGGGAGCAGAACATATTTATTTACCAGTTTTTGCCAGGGAATTTTCACGCTACCATTATACTTTTCCACAAAAAAGTGCAAGTATTTAACCGTCTCTTGGATTCAAAATTAAAACTGATATTTCACGAGAAAATCTCTTAAGTGTGCTGAAATTCCTCCTTTTTCAAAGCAGTCATGCTCGCGAAGGAGGAGGCGGACCACTTGAGGGAGAGAACAGCGTCCTTTCTCTACCCAAACCGCAGTGGTAGACGCCCTCAGCGAAGGAGGTCGGCAGACGATCTCCGACCACCGTAGGCGTGGGCATGTGGGCAGCGAGTAATGGGCAACTCGCTGTCGACCATGGACCATGCCCGGGTCGACGGCGCGTTGTGTTCCACGCGCGCCTCAAAGAATGTCAGCAAAATGACGTCCCCCCCCCTCTAGAGCGCCAAAGCCTGTCGGGACTTATGATTTACCGTGACCCCGGAACGTAAAGGGCTATTGAAGGACACCGTGGATTTTAGTCAGTACGAGTCTGACAGTCCCTCCCGCTCTGCACATTTGATGATTTTACAACGTTAAAAAAAAAGTGTGCTGAAATTTCATTGCTCATACTGGCTGCACACATATCATTCCCAAATTTCGTCTAGTCAACAAACCATATATTAAACAAAATCCACTCATTCCACGTTGTCTGGTCCCTCCATTTATATCACTAATATAATTTTATGGGTCATACTTCACCTGTTACGCGCTGAGGTGGGCGGGGGCCCAATTTGGCGGTTTATTAAGCATTTCCTTCGTTACTTGAGGGTTAACTTAGACCGCAGTCGTTGTGATTGGATCAATGGGCTTCATTTCGGATATTATTAGAAGGGGCTTCCGATGGGAATTATTTTAGATGACGGATAATGAGAGTTTGAAAGGTTGAAGGTTATGGTCCATACCATTTTTAAAGTATAGGTAGCATCTTAATGGAGATGAGCTCATCTTCACTGTGGTAAATCCAAAATAAAAATTGAGATAAATATACCTAAATCAAAAATATGGGGATGGACCCGTGTTTCACTTAGTTTCTCCCCAGGTGTAGCACGGAGATTACAAAAAAGACTGCGTCCCGTGCTCCAACTAAAGCAAGTTTTTGTTTCACTTTACAATAACGTCATCAGTTCAGGTCAATCAGGTTCAATCAGGAGCACGGGACCCAAATCCAAATTGATAGTCTCCGTGCTCCATATCAGGTGATTCGTCCTCTTTACCATCAGGTGCAGTACCCCTTTTTTATCGTGGTAAAATCATTAAACGAGTCCTCCCACTAGGACTATCAGCTTCGTACTGACTAAAATCCACGGTGTCCTTCAATAGCCCTTTTCATTCCGGGGTCACGGTAATTCGTAAATCCCGCGACCAGAGCAGTATCCCTACCACAATAAACCTCTGCCACTTCGCAAACCTGATGATTTAGTACAATTTCTCCAAAGTAGAATGAATGGTCGTGTCACAATAGCATTAAACTTTTAAACAATAATCCTCAGTCAGCCGGCTCTCACGTCGACGTCAAATTGAGATGACGGAGGATCTATGATACAACTCTAGTTAATGTCGTGTTGTTTGACCCAAAAAGAAGCATGAATAATAAAAAGTTTTTTTTTCATCGTGGTAAAATCATTAAATGAGTCCTCCCACCCAGGGCAGGGCGGGAGGGACTATCAGACTTGTACTGACTTAAATCCACGGTGTCCTTCACTAGCCCTTTACGTACCTGGGTCACGGTAATTCGTAGAGAGATTCGGTGGCCAGAGATCGTCTTGCGACGTCCGACGCCGTGGGCGTCTACCACTGCGGCTGGGGTGGAGGGAGGTCGCTGTTCTCTCCCTCACGCGGCCCGCCTCTTCCTTCGCAAGCGTGACTGCTTCGCAGAAGGAGGCGACCGCTTCCCACTTCGTCTCGCCCCGCAGCATGGCCTCGACCAATGCCGGGCGCGAGAGGTCTCCGCCTATCGCCGTCGTGAGGACACGGCGGTGCTCTGCCCAAGCGGGGCAGTCCTGCACCGTATGCTCCACCGTGTCCTCCGGACGATCCTCGCAGTGGTGACACCCAGGCGTTTCTTCCCCCCTTATCCCCAGACAAAGGTACCTTACGAAACTTCCGTGTCCGGTGAGGACCTGCGTCATGCGGTAGGTAAGGACGCCGTGACGCCTATCCAGCCACTCCTCAAAGAGGGGTCTTACCGCCGCGATTGCGGCGTGCCCAGTTTTGTCTGCTAAGCGAAAATTATACAACTAACTTGGACAGATTGCTTATTTTGTGTTTCATGTTTCTCATGGAATATAATAGAAAATATTTACTTCATTGTTCTTCTTTTCTTTTTAATGGACATAACAATAATAATGAATATAAAAAAAAACAACATTGTCATGTTAGGTTTACAAAAATAGATTTACTAAATTTAAAAGGAACAAAAAAAAACTGTTTTGCGCATACCTTCATGCATTTGTCATTAAATTGTTGTATGCACAATTTTTATGACAGTAAAAAATAAAGGCAAATAGAAAATTAAATCAGCATTAAATCACACAACCTCAACGCTACTCCCATTTTCTATTCTTCCCGCTTTTGTAGCCACTAGGTACTTTTTTTCTTACTATATTCGGATAAAAACTAATTTTGTGCTTTGTTGACTTTAGTTATGTTATATTTTCATTTGGATCCGCGACCGGCTGTGGCTGTCCGATAAGGCTCTATTCGTACGAAATTCATTTTGTGATTTCATTACTTTTTTTGTTTGTTTTCTGGCTAGACTCAGAAAGGCTACTGGAATTTACGGTTTGTATTTCTTTGGAGGAGACCTGTAAGTTTGTGGGTAACCTTATGGGGTAGGTGTTAAGGTAGCTATTCGCAATTTTTTTTTTGCGTTGTAAAATCTTCATCTTCATTCATTTTGAGTCCTCCCACCTAGGGCAGAGCGGGAGGGACTGTCAGACTCGTATTGATCCACGGTGTCCTTTAATAGCCCTTTACGTTCCGGGGTCACGATAATTCGTGAGTCCCGCGACCCCGGCATGGTCATGGTCAGACGGCGAGTCGCCCATTACTCGCCGCCCGCATGCCCAGCTATTCGCACATGGAGGTTGTTATTTAATAATAACAATCACAGGGGCCGCGCTTCCGTAGGTCGATTTGTGACTGGGATATAACATAGATAGAGTTTCTTTCTTCGTGTCTCCAAAAGAACGATACGGGGTTGATTCTGGTAGTTATTTGAAGATCTTTGACAGTTAGGTTAGGTAGTCATTAGCCTGAAATTATAACTACGTTCCATCTGGATTGTGTTCGTCAAATAGGCAGACACGCCATGTGAAAATACAAGTGATTAGAGGTTAACAATTATCACCTTGAGACGTTAGAAATGGATTGAAGAATTCGACGCGGTAGGTAAGAACCCCGTTGGCTCGGTTGTAAATGAGTGTCGGATGTACTGAATCCTGAGGTTGCGGGTTCGAATCCTGCACGCGGTTCGAATGGTGGTGTTGTTTTTACATGTATTTTTATAACCTACAAGTAGTTATACCGGGTCTGGGTATATTTTTAAGTGAGTTTAAATTTCATGGAAATATATCGAATCCAGTAGTGTCGTGGCGAAACCTTTACTCATAACTTAAAACCCAATATGTAGGTACTAAACAAAAACCCCAAACCCAAACCTGATTTTCTACCTGTCAAACAAGCGAAATAGTATGCGGAATAAGTAGTAAATCGCTCCCGTGAATATATTAGTTTGGGGGCAAAACGGCATAAGTCTTAAGTTCCAATACGGACGCTGACTTATGAACGCTAAGGTTTTCGCTAACTTTTCTTGAGAGTTAACCCGTAACTGGGTTCCGTGGAGCTAAGAAGATGGAGCTAATTGGAGGTTTTTTGGACTAACATTTTCTTTATACGCGATGAGAACTTTATTTTGTAGGTGTTGAATGAAACTGAACCGTTACGCTTTTTTTTTACGTGGTAAAATCATCACATGAGTCCTCCCACCAAAGGCAGACCGGGAGGGACTGTCAGACTCGTCTCTTCGTCTTCGTCTTCGTCGTCTTGTCGACTCTGTCGTACTGGCTAAAATCCACGGTGTCCTTCAATAGCCCTTTACGTACCGGGGTCACGGTAATTCGTGAGTCCCGCGACTGAGCCGTTACGCTTGGCTATGTATTTTTTTTTTGTAAGTTGGCTCGAGCATGACGCATAATTTAGCGATAGGCTCGCGTTGTGAAGATGTAGCCGACGGATTACACGCTTGCCTAAAAGTAACGTATTCACTCATTACTTAAAGGCTCCAAGGTTGTAGCGTTATAATGACACCAGTGATGCACATTAATTATTAAGCTCTATTTGAGTAGTTAAATGCTGAATAAAAGGTAAAACGAGAAATATCAAATCTAATATACAGGCCTGATGGTCTAGTGGTTAGTGACCCTGACTGCTATGCCGGAGGTCGTGGGTTCGATTCCCACCCAGGACAAATGTTTGTGTGATGAGCACGATCATTTGTTCTGTGTCTGGGTGTAATTTATCTATAATATGTATGTATTTAGAAATATATAAGTATGTTTACCAGTTGTCTAGTACCCATAACACAAGCTCTGCTTAGCTTGGGACTAGATGGCGTTGTGTGATAGTTGTGGAATATTTATATTTATATTTAATATGGTTCCGCCAATTAAACGTTTATTAGCTTGTCTTTCCCTACATTTGTAAACAAAATAAAAATATCTCAAGATACGGACGAATTTCGAATAACAAAACTCCAGTTCACACATCCGAAATATTCGTACCTCCGAACCACCAAGAGCTGGAACAGCAGTGACGTGCAAGATTTATGTGGAAATTCACTTAATGTACCGACTCCAATTTTATTAGTTTATACTTTTCAATCACACTTCGCGAGATTAAACTTCCTCCTTCACATCGCGTAGGTATTGGATTCGTGCAATATGCTGGTTACTGTGATCATTATCATCATCTCAGCCATAGGACGTCCACTGCTGAACATAGACCCCCCCTTTAGATCTCCACATGTATCGGTTGGAAGCGACGTGCATCCAACGTCTTCCGGCGACCTTTATAAGGTCGTCTGTCCATCTTGTTGGTGGTCGTCTTACGCTGCGCTTGCTATTCCGTGGTCTTTACTCTAGTACTTTTCGACCCCATCGGCCATCTGCTCTGCGAGCAATATGGCCTGCCCATTGCCACTTCAGCTTGCTAATCCGGTGGGCTATGTCGTTACTGTGATAGTAATCTTATAATCTTTGAGTTTAGTTAATATTAACAAAGTAAAAGAAGCTCAACATCATCTTCCTGCCCTTATCCCATTCTGTCTATCTTTTTCTTTGTTATCTGAGTATCATCCCTCCTTATCACATGTCCCTACCAAGACAGACGATTACCTTTCATTTGTTTCGTGACTAAATAATAACAGTCACACAGGTCAATCCTTCAGGTTAAACCGCGCTTGCCTAGGTTGGTATCTAGATGGATGACCATGCGAGTTTGAAATATCAATGCGAGTTTTCTCCGTATGAAAGCAATGCGTTGTTCATGGCTGTCATTTGCAGATCTTTGACAGTCGTTACTATTAGTCAGAAGCTCGAAAGTAAGACAACCCAAGGGGTTTTGTATTACCCAGTTTACTGGGATATGCAGGTCAGATTGGCAGTCACTCCATGTGAAATACTGATTTTCAGCTGCATTCGGCTTGATTGGAAGCTGACCCCAACATAATTGTGAAAATGCTATGCAAATGAAGATACTCAAAAAAAAAAAACGACGGGTTGCACTCTGGGAGTGCCGGCAGAAGTAAAAACTTGAATATTAAAGTTGTGCATTTTTGATATTTTGGAATGGTTAGGGAATAATTTTGCACGAATTGCTTTAATTATCAGTTTAAAAGTAGTCTCATTTATGTGGTAGAATACAATATTTATTTATTGGGCTATCGTACACAAACACGACAATTTATATTACATTAAAAACGAAACAGCAGGCGCAGGCATACATTTTCGCCGCGCCGTAGAAAGAGAGGGGGATACTCCCTCTCCTACGCCGCGCCAGCTGTCTACTCTCCATCCGTCTTACGAATTTTCGATCATGTCACGTGTCCTGTCGCGAGTTTAACATTTTTACCCATTCCAAAGAAAGTGCACAACGCCGCTAAAGACGTTTTCACTTCAAACAAAAACAAGTAATGCCGTTGGAAAAACTGGTTCTAATCAATATCAGACAGGATGGAAAGCCATTATGAGATGAAACCATTACTATTTTATCAATAAAAGGTGCAATACACGTCTTGTAATAATGTAGCAATAGAAATTATGAGTGTTATTATTATAAACGTGACCGGCCTTATTGTAGTGCCTAATATAAAAAATGTTTATTACTATATCGTAGAAAAATGTCCAAAAACTATTTGTATTTCAATAATAGCATCAGAACACTATTTTTCCTACTTTTATTTTCTAACTAACTTGTTTTCTCTGGGACTTCGGTATTTTGCCTTGAATTATTGACCCTGATTTCTGCTTTTCAGGAGTTTCAGTTGTTAAGAACTGAACCTAAGTAAACGAATAAAATTATCGATATTTTATCGAAATATAACATTATCTCTGACTATAACACTTCGTCTAACTAAAAGCCCCCCCCTGTACTTGAAGTTGCTGATGTAGCCCGTTGCATTTCAAGGTCGCAATAATCTCTTAAAACCTTCGCGTGACTCCGGCAGGCCTGAAGTTCAGCCTGTAGTATTAATAAATGCCAGCTATGTTTAAGTCTCATGTAAAAAGAAACTAGCTTATTGTCGTCATCGCCGGAAAAAAAAAAACGGCCAACCTGGAAGTCTTTAAACAAAGTTCGTACTCCGGTAGACTGAAGCAAAGAATCTGCTCAGGTGGATATTCATTGACGACTCGGCTCTGAAGTGTAAATGTGGTGCTACTCTGTAAACTATAATGTCCATCATGCACTGTTGATTGTTCCTTACAGAAGCTGATGGAGGCACCTTTTATTTTACGTGGCATAATCATCGAATGAATCCTCCCACCCAGGGCAGAGCGGGAGGGACTGTCAGACTCGTACTGACAAAAGTCCACGGTGTCATTCAATAGCCCTTTACATACCGGGGTCATTATAATTCGTGAGTCCTGCGACCCCGGCAGGCTTTGGCCTTCTAGAGGGGGCCCCGTCATTTTGCTGACACTCTTTGAGGCGCGCGTGGAACACAACGCGCCGTCGACCATGGTCGGACAGCGAGTTGCCCATTACTCGCTGCCCGCATGCCCCGATGGAATCACCTAAAAGCTCTAAACTTGTAGCCCACTCTTGGCCAGGCCCAATTTATATTAAAATCAACACAGTAACAAGTGGACCGGAAGACGAGCAGAATTCTCTCGAAAGGTCTTGAGCAAATTCTTCCGAAATAAAAAGAAAGAAACAAAGCCAGAAACAAACATTCCTTAAAACATTAAGTGATCTTATGTGTCGTATAACAAATAAACAATATCTTAATCCCCACAGGTTTCCAAGGACCAAACATTGACAGATAAACACAAATAAAGCAAGTTTCTTCAGCACTTAAATAAAAATAGCCTGTCGGAAGCTGGGAGATTTCCTTTGACGAAAATGTTGCTATTCAACTACTAGGGCCATGTACCGCCGGTTTAATCAAAGCGGCAACTTACGTAAACTTAGTTACATTGATGTTAGAGATCACTGGAAGGAACTTTGTTTTTTTACGTTGTAAAATCATCACACGAGTCCACCCACCCAGGGCAGGGCGGGAGGGACTGTCAGACTTGTACTGACTAAAATCCACGGTGTCCTTCAATAGCCCTTGACTTACCGGGGTCACGGTAATTCGTACAGTCCCGCGACCCCGGCAAGCTTTGGCCCTCTAGAGGGAGGCTTTTGCTGACACTCTTTGAAGCGCGCGTGGAACACAACGTCGACTCGGGCATGGTCTATGGTCGGACAGCGAGTTGCCCATTACTCGCCCTTTACGTACCGGGGTTACGGTAATTTGTGAGTCCCGCGACCCCGGCAGGCTTTGGCCCTTTTCAGGCCCCGTCACTATGCTGGCACTCTTTGAGGCGCGCGTGGAACACAACGCGCCGTCGACCCACTGGAAGAAACTTGTGGGTACGGGGAAAACTACGGAGTATCACCTACTACGATGTAGACATAACTATCCTTTATGCTTCTTGCTAATTCATACACACGTCGATTGCGATTGCTATGTATTGGATTTTTCTAAAAAACATATGATCGTCTAAAATAAATTATAAATAAATAAATAAATAAATTATAATACCCCGAAGTTCGATGGTATAAGTAAGACTAGGAAACACCACCGATAGTAGTAAGCCCATATGGTCTTGTCCATTATAGAATGAGCTGATAATCATCAAACGCCTGAACAGATTTTTAGGGATATGAACAATCACGACGGCGGGCACAAAAAGAGGGATGGGAAGCTAGTTTTACGGTGCGTGATAGTTATCATGAGGCGTGCTGCACCCGCAAGTTTATACGGATCGAATACTGACCGAGTCGCGTCACACGTAACATTATGCGTCGCGTGAAGCCAGCTTTACAACCTCCTTTTATCGTCTGGAGTTCAACACATGTGTATCACAGAGTTTATTAAAAGTATAATCCATCACATTTTCTGGAGTATTACTTTTTAGTATTAGATTTTATATAACGTTATGAAAATATGAAATCATTTCAGTAACCCTAAAAAATAATGTATCCAATAAATTATTTGTTTACTCCAAATCCTTTTGACTAAGTCCCACGAGAGAGAGATATTTGTTATAACTTAAAGTGCTAAGATAACCATTTCATATTACTCTTATATTTTTACATTTTATTATCATAAAACTCGACGGGTCTCATAAAAACTTATGTTTGAACTTAGCAAATACTTCGGTAACTATATTTGTTGAAATTGAAATATCGTGTAAGATTTCTTTTAGAACTACATTTACAAGTTTAGCATAGTGATAATGCCTAAAAGCTTAATGCAAGAATATTTTATTAATGTCATCTGGGGACCTAAAAAGGCCACTATAACAATGAAAAAGTTTCACCAGACCATCTGTTAACTATTAGTCTTTAACCCTGTAGTACTAGAGGCAACTGAAGAAACAGGGTGGATTTTTTACAGAGTCTGACAGTCCCTTTCGCTCCACCCAGTTAGGGAGGCACTCAGTTGATGATGTAAATTTAAGACTAGAGATGCCAATGCATTCTTCCAGCTTTTACGACAAATCTATTACAGTCGAAGCAGTACGGCTATGGTATGCCCTACTCTTGTCAGTAAGGCGCGCTCAAACCTTGTCTACGTTTAAAAATCTGGTAAAAAGCACTATTTCTCTCCTTAAACGTATGGCTAAAATGCTTCTTTGTTTTTTGTTTATTATTTTTATATGTATTACGTCTTGTATATATATATTTGTTATGTTTGTATGTATGTATTTTATGAGCAAAATGTACACCTCAGACTACCAACGGTATTGTTTCTACTTTCTCTTAAATCCATCCAAAAGTTGTCTTGTAAAGATCGCTTTTAGCGATAAGACCGCCCATTGTGTCACCCTAATGTATAAGATATACTCTGTACCAATAATTTATATGGTGTGCATAATAAAGTGTATTCTATCTATCTATCTATCTATCTATCTATCTATCTATCTAAACACCAAAAAAATAATAAAAAGCATTAAAAAAGTTTTCAAGTAAAATTCGAAAATATGCAAAGAGAGACAAATCATGTGTCTGTGCCTATTATATGCCCATTTTTATACTCTTAACACTAGAAGCGCGGAAGAATCTGACACCCCTAGAAGCGCGAATTTAGTCAATTTTGGCCATTTTATTTAACTCGTAGGTGTGATAGAATATTTTATAACATAAAAACCTGCTCTGCCCTGGGTGGGAGGACTCATTTCATAATATATTATTTCATAACATTCCCGTAGGATAACTTCATTATTGAACGCGAGTAAAGTCATTGGGAAATACCTAATCTTGCATAAGGCCATGACCTTATTGTATCTTGTAAGTATGTCAAGAAATTAAGAAGCTTTCAAACACATTGCTCTCGAGTTTGAGCGAGAACACGAGCCAATATTTGGCACTCAAGAGCGATTTCCTTTGACCACTCAATTCAAAGATTATTTCGGTCAAGTTGGTTAGATTTTTAGTAGCTCTGGGATGTTCACAAGTTGAGTAAATTTTTGTAATGGAATTCTTTACCAGTGACCTATTTATTCCATTTCAAAAAACCCTATCTACTTGCTAAGTAATCATATATCACGCACGCCGCAATCGCGGCGGTATGACCCCTCTTTGAGGAGTGGCTGGATAGGCGACACGGCGTCCTGACCTACCGCATGACGCAGGTCCTCACCGGACACAGAAGTTTTGGGAGGTAACTCGCTATCCGACTATGGAATATGCCCGGGTCGACGCCGCGTTGTAGCCACCCGCGCTTCAAAGAGTGTCAGCAAAATGATGGGCCCCCCCTCTAGAGGGCCAAAGCCTGCACGTAAAGGGCTATTGAAGGACACCGTGGATTTTAGCCAGTACGAGTCTGACAGTCCCTCCTGCTCTGTCCTGGGTGGCAAGACTCATTTACTGATTTTACCATGATAAAAACAAAGTAATCATATTGACACTGAAGAAAAGTGTTCATGTTCCTTTTAGAAAAGATGTACAAATCAAACCTATTTTTTGTTATCAAAAGATCGGAAATGGAAAAGTATCATTGAATGAACGAAAGTTATTTATACTGAACTTGTGAATGAAAGTTATATAAATCGCTCTTTATTGTACCTAAATATTGATAAATATTTAATATTTTTTATCATTACACTGATCTAACATTTTTTTTTTTTTTGCGTGGTAAAATCATCAAATGAGTCCTCCCACCCAGGGCAGGGCGGGAGGGACTGTCAGACTTGTACTGACTAAAATCCACGGTGTCCTTCACGAGCCCTTTACGTACCGGGGTTACGGTGATGGGTAAGTCCCGCGACCCCGGCAGGCTCTGGCCCTCTACAGGCCCCGTCAATGTGCTGACACTCCTTGAGGCGCGCGTGGAACACAACGCGCCGTCGACCCGGGCATGGTCCATGGTCGGACAGCAAGTCGCCCATTACTCGCTGCCCGCATGCCCGCGCCTACGGTGGCCGGAGATCGTCCTGTGACGTCCGACGCCGTGGGCGTCTACCACTGCGGCTGGGATGGAGGGAGGACGCTGTCCTCTCCCTCAGGCGGCCCGCCTCCTCCTTCACGAGCATGACTGCTTCGCAGAAGGAGGCGACCGCTTCCCACTCCGTCTCGCCCCGCAGCATGGCCTCGACCAATGCCGGGCGCGAGAGGTCTCCGCCTATCGCCGTCGTGAGGACACGGCGGTGCTCTGCCCAAGCGGGGCAGTCCTGCACCGTATGCTCCACCGTGTCCTCCGGACGATCCTCGCAGTGGTGACACCCAGGCGTTTCTTCCCTCCCTATCAGACACAGGAACCTCCCGAAACTTCCGTGTCCGGTGAGGACCTGCGTCATGCGGAAGGTAAGGACGCCGTGACGCCTATCCAGCCACTCCTCAAAGAGGGGTCTTACCGCCGCGATTGCGGCGTGCCCGACACTGATCTAACATTAATGTAGAAAACATCTTAGGAAACCAATATTACTTTTTCTTGGCAAGAAATAAAGAACAAGTATTTTTTTTAGAAAAGAAACGTTCCCCCACACTAGGAAATTCTCCTGTGTTGTGGATGCGTTTACAAACATAGAAACTTACATACAAAAACACCCAGATCCGGAACAACTATTTGTGGGTCATAAAAATATATGTTCCGTGCGGGAATCGAACCCGCGACACGCAGTGCAGCAGTTCATTACTTAGCCACTGCGCTAACCATGCTGTATATTTATTTGTACAACTAAACTAGAAACAAGAAAATAAATCACATAGAATACTGAAATATCTGACTTACTATTTATGATTTAACCAACTTCTATGCACGGCTTTAAAATTTAAAAGAAGCTAGACTGTTTACCATAGACTTTTACACCAAGAAGCTCTGCTTTTCCAAGCCGACTTTTAAAAACAGTCTTCGACTTAATCAGTTTCCGTTGCTGAGCGTCGTGAACTATCGCAAAACACACATTTTTGACCCCCAGCTTGGGGTAGCAAACAAACTCGAAATGCCTGTTGAAGTGGCGAAGATAGATCGATGTATTGGGGAACAGTTTAGGGTTCAGTAACGAAAATTTGGGAACGGCAACATGTAACCTTGTATCAGGGACCCTGATGCTTTTTTTTACGTGGTAAAATCATCACATAAGTCCTCCCACCCAGGGCAGAGCGGGAGGGACTGTCAGACTCGTACTGACTTAAATCCACGGTGTCCTTCAATAGCCCTTTACGTACCGGGGTCACGGTGATTCGTGAGTCCCGCGACCCCGGCAGGCTTTGGCCTTCTACACTCTCTCTTTGGCCTTGAAGCGCGCGTGGAACACAACGCGCCGTCGACCCGGGCATGGTCCATGGTCGGACAGCGAGTCGCCCATTACTCGCCACCCGCATGCACGCGCCTACGGTGGCCGGAGATCGTCTGCCGGCGTCCGTCGTCGTGGGCGTCTACCAGGGACCCTGATGCTAAGGTATGAGTCTGAAACTCCCTACCTCTCCACATAGGGCGAGAGGACTCATTTGATGATTTTATCACGACCAAAAAAACCGTATTTTCTAACTAGTTATAGTTTAATAAAAAGAAAAGAGGCCTACCATAGAAGGTATATGATTTTTCGACATTTTGTATGGAACCCTTGATGTATGAGTCCGATTCGCCCTCCAACAGTTTTCCAAATAAAATGTTGCATTTTTATGTGAGAGAGCGCTTTCTAGTTGTGTGCCAATATTTGCTGATGCTCGCGAAAGCATTTCCGTGTCTATTTTTTAGCTTTTAACTTGTGACCTAGTGATGATTTATTTATTCTTTTTTTAGTGTAGGTATTATGTGGGAGCAACCCTTTATTTACCTCTGGAAGATTCCTGAGGGATGTTGTGTGTCTATTTCGTCACAAAAATGATATATGTTAAGTTTAGGTACTTTACTACAAGTATGTTTTTTTTTAATAATTATTAAACACACATTAACGTATTACGTCTTAGAGACGTAATACGTTCAATCATTTTCAATCGAAAAAAAAAACGAACCACGCTCGGCTTCAGAACATTCGATGCTCTTACCAACCGAGCCATCAAGGTGCTTTCAATTGGGCTTTTTGATTGTTACTTGTGTCGGTTGGTAAGAGCATCAGATGTACTCTGGAATCTACGTTTGATTAGTTACATTGTGAGGGAAAAAGCATAAAAAACAAGTATCTAAGTAACAAGTTCTATAAATAGTCATTATTTTAAGTTAGCTGATAGTGGAAAATCCGAACCCAATAAATATAATTATGAATGGAAAAACTTAATGTAAAAACTTTTTTTTTCATACTTAACATAATTTAAATTTAATATGTGGGATCTATTTTTGTTAAATTGTAAATTAAATTATCATCAATATACGAATAATAATTATGTAAAAAGCGAGGAAGATCATGCCTTTTCCCTGAAAACTTTCCAAAAGGAAACATAATACGTTTCATATAATTGCCACTCATGAAAATTACCTATTCAAGAAGCATTTGAATGCTAACACTGTTATACGAATGCTCTAAAAACGACAATTGGAAACTGTAACATTTTATCAACGGTCCCTCCCCGTCGGTATTCAGGTTCGCCTAATTACCGCTCGTAGGCAAGATGCATGCATTTAAATCGGTTGCATTTACCCCTGTTTCCCCTCTAGGATTGGGGCGAATGGGAAGTCATATTCGCTCTTGGCTTTTTATGGGTATAAGGATGAGATAGGCAAGGGATGATTTTGGTAATCAAAATGTTATGGAGTATTCTGACGAAGTTGCAATTTGCAAAAAGTAGGGTATAAGAAATTATTTTGAATAATTTAAGGTACCTTTTGTCTTTTATATAATTAGCACACACATAAACACTGTCTATGGCCTCGGTCTTTATTCATGTTCTTAACTTATTATATACATTTATATTTTTACAAAAAAAACATTAAGAATATAAATAATAGTGGCCCACCGGTATCTGGACCAGGGTCCAAGCTACCGGCGGTAAAGGCTCCAGAGAAAGGAACCTCCTAACAATGCGCGCCGTGTCCAGAAGAACTGCTTTCTGAATCAGGCCCGTGATCCAGCTTAACGAGAGCCTCCTTAGATGACCTTGGTTATTATTATTGAATTATTAATTCACCCTACGCATCAATTACTCCACAAACACAGATACGATAGTTTCTTCTTTTACATATTTGCAGCCAATTTCGAATTGATTTGATTGAAATTTAGAATGTCAAATAAAATTGTAAATTAAAACTAATGCAATTGTTTAGTCACAGCGTTGTTGTTGTTTTGAAACTGTCAGGTGGCCTACGATAATGAATTTGATAAAGGAAAACGTCGGTGTAGTAATTTTGTATACCTTCCGCAGAGCCCTAACGCGGCTTCAATGTTTCGAAGAGCTAATATGCAATAGCTGTGTTCCATGATGAAGGTATACCACAGTTTGTTTACCACAATACATCGCCGAACTTCGAAAATTTAACTTAAAGCGACGCATCATCTCACAACATGACAATGCAAGCTCACACAGCGGTCGTCAAACGATTGAGTATATAAGCAGAAAAACGTAGAAATTCTTGACCACCCTCCATACAGTTCTAACCTAAGGCCTAACGATTTCGATTTTTTTTTTATCTTCGTGGTCAAAGGTTTTAGTCCGGTGAAGAGGCAGTCGACGCTTTCAAATCAGGCATAGCGAACACCCCTTCACACACAAGCTTCACAGTTCTGCCTCGTCATTTTACTGACACTCTTTGAAGCGCGCGTGGAACACAACGCGCCGTCGACCCGGGCATGGTCCATGGTCGGACAGCCGCAAGACGATCTCCGGCCACCGTAGGCGCGGGCATGCGGGCGGCGAGTAATGGGCGACTCGCTGTCCGACCATGGACCATGCCCGGGTCGACGGCGCGTTGTGTTCCACGCGCGCCTCAAGGAGTGTCAGCACAATGACGGGGCCTGTAGAGGGCCATAGCCTGCCGGGGTCGCGGGACTTTCCCATTACCGTAACCCCGGTACGTAAAGGGCTAGTGAAGGACACCGTGGATTTTAGTCAGTACAAGTCTGACAGTCCCTCCCGTCCTGCCCTGGGTGGGAGGACTCATTTGATGATTTTACCACGCTAAAAAAAAAAAAAAAAAAAAAATGGTCGGACAGCGAGTTGCCCATTACTCGGTGCCCGTATGCCCGACCGTGCGTGCGTTTGGTAAAACTGTATAACGCGCAAACCCCATAGCGCGGCCTGCGCATTTTTAGACTTGCTTGAAATTTTTGCCTGCGCAAGTCCGGCCTGCGCGTAGTTGCCTGCGTTTAGTGTTCAATCCGCAGTCGAGGCTAGTTGTCATAGATAGGTATACGTGGACGTACGTCACTCAAAAATGGCAGATCGTAATTGATTGCGTGGTAGGCCCATATTGCTTTTGATGTGTAACATCTTCCTTTTTCTTTCGCTTTAATTGAATCGCTATGTGACGTGACCAATGAGAGCACACGTTGACAGAGTTGCCAGAGCCTGATGGTAAAAACTCGGACCGTAGTTTTTATATGTGTGAGTGACCAAAAACAGGTGAGATATCAGATGTCCCAAACACATTATATTCACCGTGACTTCGCGTTTTTTCCAAACACTCCAAACATTTTAATTTTTCACACAAAAACTGAAACTTTTTCTGCCGTCCCTACGCCAGGGACGATGCAACAACCGAAACCGCGTGTAGGTAAATACAAAACTCAAATATTTATAGAACTTAGGTGTAAGCCCGTATTTGTGTGCGGCAACCATGTGTCAGAATATGGAATATTTGCGTATGGCGCAGGTAACAACACACGTTTCTTCTTAAAAAATCGTAAGTTTTGTAAAAAAGCACCAGTCTTATTGGAATTGTTAAAACTTTTAAAAATAGAGTAACAAACATTATCATCATCTACCTAGGCTTTTCCCAACTATGTTGGAGACGACTTCCAATCGAAACGAATGCAGCTGAATATCAGTAAAGGTACCTAGTATAATACCCACCCCTGGCTGGAGGCCTTAGAGTCATTTAAGGCACCCACTGAAAAGTTCGGTTAAGTGGCTCACAAATATCTGCCTGCCCGTAGTACTAGGTAGGCAGATAAATCAGAAGCATTTTCAAATAAATAGGTATGTTTACTAATCTCATTAAAATAAACATTAGTTTATCTAACCATCGCTTAACTAAACAATGCGGTAACATCCAAAGCCACAAACGATTGTTCGGACACCATTATGTTATTTGTAATCGGTACCACATATTACTTAATAGTTGCTGTCGGTACACTGAAATCTGGCTTCGTGGAGTTTTTAACAGTTCGCTTTGTTCTCGAAGTTAAGGCCCATTCACGCTCTGAAAGAAATTGTGAGCTAGTTTGACTACATTGCAGACCATTATGGACCATGAATTCAGTTGATAAAACAAACTAGAATTTATTCCCTTCCAAACCTTTTTCACAGACAGATTGGGACAGTGCTGGCGTCTGTCTATAGATTTCTTTCTTTATATATAGATTTCTAAAATATATTATATTTTATGAATTTTCATGTTGGTAAGTAACCGCTTAAAAAAAGTACCTAATTTACATTAAGATCATAAACACCAAATGCAATAATCACAAACTACAAATTGCTTTAACTTTTTTACCAGGCGTTCCTATTAGCCAAAAAACATTCAAAGGCGTATAAAAGCTTCTGGATTGTTCAAAACGACTTAAAATAACGTGTCCAATTCATACACGGATTTACAGCCCCCAATATACTACAAAATGACCCATTAGGCTTGCTGTGGTGTACAAAATTGGTGTACATTTGCCAACCACAATGTAGCAGCTAAATCGCCGAAGACTTAATTTTGTTATGGTTAGGCGAACTGTAATTGGTCTGCTCTTTGTTACGGTATTTGAATTTTTTATGTAATGATGCGGATGTTGTAAATTTTGGCAATGCAATTATGTGGGTACATGCATTTTTTATTTTTATTTCCTGAGTAACTTGTTTGTTAGGTTATGGTTTAAATTTAGTAATTAATTTTAGAGATAAATGAACCAAATAGAAAATAATTTTGGTTTAAAACATTATTCATTCGTTTGTTGCCCGTGATACTACAAGGTGGGTTATCCATTGTACTCCTGCAATGGATAAACCATTTTGTTCGGACTAGTTTGAACCCTGTTCTTAATACCAGTAAGTTATGTGATAAGTACAAAAATGAATAAAGAAATAAAACAATAAAAGAATATTCTGAGCTCTTAAAAATTGATCATCAATTCTCTTTCCCGCGTCTTGCAATGACTTATTTGTCAGGCGCTTAAAGAATAAAATGGAAGCTACCAAGGCTTTAGTCTCCCATCCTTTATTATTTCATAACTTTCCATTATATTTATGAAGAAATCGGAAAAAGGAAACAAAGAGTATTATCTATTACCGTCTTTTGAGCCTTTTGTTACAATATCAGAGGCAAAATACGTGAAATAGGTAAGAAAAATGTAACCAACGATACCCTGCTTGACTTGTATTGAATCAATCCATTGACGAATATTGAATTATTTATAGTCCCTACATTTTTTGTATATAAATATACTTATTAAGGTATAGGGTAGTAGTTTTGTGAATTGAAGAACAAAAGTAGGCTCTAGTCGTCTTGATACGAAACTCGTGTAAATATTTTTTTTTGTATTTTTTCACGTTTGATGTATGAATGTTGACGGATGGAGAGGAAGAAGAAGGCCAAAGAAAAGACGGATAGATTTTCTAAGGAATTATATGAAAGAAAAAGACATGACGTCTGATAAGGGGAATGGAAGAAGAAAACGTGTTGTTACAACCCCAAGTAAAATGGGATGGAATATCGGCAGGAAGATGATCTTATACACAGGTGCTATCACGACTAACATAGTAAGTAGCTTCTTTGCTTGTACTTTCTGACATCTTAAATAAATAAAACATCGAGAAAAATTTAAACTAATGAAGAAAAACTAAAAAAAATACTGTAAATAGGATCCGTTTAATCTTGTCGTAACCCAACAAAATCTTGAAAACATACAGCTAGCATCTAAGAAGTGAAACGCGGACATAACAAAAACCATTTTCCAAATTAAGCAGTCCTGAAGTCTGGCCCTAATGAAAGCCTAATTAAAACTTAGCTCGGTATTACACTCGGGCTGAGTAATTCGTTGATGACTGGAACGAAGTAAGACTTGGAGTTTGGACAAGCGTTGAAAAGGAGCTGACCGTGTTTTGTTATTGTTTTTTATGTTTATATATTTTTTATGTTTTTTTATATTTCGTTTTTCTTGTTAATAGAAATGAATTGTTTGTTGGACGGTGCGATGTTGTTACACTTGAAGGTGACTCAAGCTCCTAGGCATGGAGTTGACTTTTAGTCTCAACTTTGGCGCGACAATATATATTTTTTTTAATATTGCCCCACAGTTAGAATTTCTTCCTGTATCGTGGGTGCGTTTAACAGATCCTGCTTAAAATAATATGAAACTGATCATTGAAATAAATAAAATACTAGAGCTTTTTTTTAAGTGGTAAAATCATCATATGAGTCCTCCCACCCAGGGCAGAGCGGGAGGGACTGTCAGACTCGTACTGACTGAAATCCACGGTGACAGCCAGTCGCCCATTACTCGCCACCCGCATGCCCGCGCCTACGGTGGCCGGAGATCATCTGCCGACGTCCGTCGCGGTGGGCGTCTACCACTGCGGCAGGCGATCGCTTTCCACTCCGTCTCGCCCCGCAGCATGGCCTCGACCAATGCCGGGCGCGAGAGGTCTCCGCCTATCGCCGTCGTAAGGACACGGCAGTGCTCTGCCCAAGCGGGGCAGTCCTGCACCGTATGCTCCACCGCGTCATCCGGACGATCCTCGCAGTGGTGACACACAGGCGTTCCTTCCCTCCTTATCAGACACAGGTATCTCCCGAAACTTCCGTGTCCGGTGAGGACCTGCGTCATGCGGTAGGTCAGGACGCCGTGACGCCTATCCAGCCACTCCTCAAAGAGGGAGCGATTGTGGCGTGCCCAAATACTCGAGACTTTACAAATACTTTTTAAGCACTAGACATGAAACACGGCTATCTAATAAAACCGTTAGATAAAGGGATTTCTGAGATTTGACAAAAGAGAGATTTAACCATTTTCCCGCTAGCTTCAAGTAATCTCTAAAGCTTTCTTTTATAAAAATTTCCATGCATTCTAGTAAGGCGAAAAACAATTTCCATATAGAAGCGATATCTAAGGTCTTTCAGAATAATTAAACAGATGTTCCTCGAAATAACAGTTGCTGTTCATTTTGTTCGTTCATAAAATTCTGGACACGCGCTCTGCTCTCATAACGACGTTGAGATTGGTACAAAATGTAACCGACGAGAGATTTCTTGGGTAGCGAGTAATGGTTATCTCGGTATAAAAAAAAAATTGTCGGCATGGTTTTTTTTTTTTTTTTTTTTTTTTTTTTTTTTTTTTTTTTTTTTTAGCTTGGTAAAATCATCAAATGAGTCCTCCCACCCAGGGCAGGACGGGAGGGACTGTCAGACTTGTACTGACTAAAATCCACGGTGTCCTTCACTAGCCCTTTACGTACCGGGGTTACGGTAATGGGAAAGTCCCGCGACCCCGGCAGGCTATGGCCCTCTACAGGCCCCGTCATTGTGCTGACACTCCTTGAGGCGCGCGTGGAACACAACGCGCCGTCGACCCGGGCATGGTCCATGGTCGGTCAGCGAGTCGCCCATTACTCGCCGCCCGCATGCCCGCGCCTACGGTGGCCGGAGATCGTCTTGCGGTCGGCATGGGTAGGTGGTCTTATCGCTGTTAAGACTTTAAATAGTGACGGACAGCAAAAATGGACAAGAAAATTTTACGAGTTTCAAATAGCAATCTATTTAACGCTTCAAACACCAACTTGCACCACGCACCCAAAACTTCGAATCTGAAATCCAGCAATTTGCACCTCCATATCATTACTGATTTGGACACTAATCGCCAACTGATGGCCAGTGGCCAGTGGCCATCGATCCTCGTTATTTATTCACGCACATCAGGACCCTAATGATATTTGCAGAAGGCATCTGACAGTATTTGTGTGGGCACTAAGGTGTTTAGTGATGGGATGATATTTATCGGTGAACGGTTTATGATATTTTGTGGTGGTGCACACATAAGTAAGGGAAACTTATTGACTGGAGGATATAAAGTACGTCATGTTGGGTGTTAATGTTGGGCAGGATGAACTGCATCATTCTGATGCATAAGCCTGTAATATTCCCAAAGCTATAACTTTTTTTTTTAATTTTGTGACTGAGGGTTGAAAGAATAGAGAAACGAAACAACACGGTTATGGAGCGGTATTTTAATTATTTTTACAAACTATAGGTAATTATTTGCTAATTATAAAGTTAAAGTGAGTCCGGACTACGTACCAAAATAATTATGTTTAAAAAAATATATTTATACAAAATATAACTTGTTATATTCTTTTTTTCTATTGAATTATATAAAATTACCATTTTATGACATGTTATGTTATTACCTAGTGTGGACGCAATCTAAGATTTCCATTTTTAAGTAAACGCCTTTGTAGGCCTAATACATACAACTACTATCGTTTTATTCTTTAGTTTTCAAAGAAAGTTAAGTAGATATTATGTATTATTGCTACATTAGCCTATAATATGACCCTACTTTTAGGAAACAGGCCTCATCTTTGTTACCCCAGAAGTGGGCCGTAATCGACCACGCGGTTCCAAAGACGGTTAATGTAATTATGTCGTATGTATTCTATTGGTTGAAAGTAATTTTATATTTTTATAAAAAAAATAGATTGCAGTAGTACTATGGGAATACGATTTTATTTTATTGGGCTTTATGACAGACCAGAAGAGATGTGCCCTAAAATAGAGCAGCTCACCCAAAAGGAACTGATACTCCTGCGCTTCGACGGAACACAGTACTCTAAAACGATCGTGGTTGAAAGCCAGGTGGCACTGGTGAGGCCGCCCGGGAACGACCGCTATAAGGTGGATCCCACCCACTCTTGGTATCGTCTCTTGTGACTACTTTTGCTACAAATTACCATTTCCAATTAAGACATTTTAAATCAAATTCCCGACCTCATAAAATAACACTTATGTAACCTAAAAATAAAGCATCCTACAGAATTCCTTCGCAATTTACATATACGTAAAATAAACCTCCTGAGACTACCCCTAAAAGTTAAACGAACTTTCCAATACTTAATGTGAACGGTCCATTATTCCATCAAGCAAAGTTGAAACACGGAAGTCAAAATATAAACAATTCTGTCTTATTAATGAATGTTAGAGGAAACAGAATAAGTAATTGTTATTCGAACACAAATCCCTTAAAAGCTTCTCACTTAAGTACTTACTGTCGATAAACATTTTAAGACTAAAGAAATAAACAAAAATGTTCGTTTTGATTAGGATTTGGTTTTGTTTTTGGTAACTTAAGCCTTTGTCAAACAGACAGGCGTCGCGAATGCGAAGCGTGACGTTTTTATTTGTAATGCATGGAATTGTTTGAATCCAGTCACATAGAACAGCGAAAGCGATCCGATAGCGTGACAGAACTATCGGACTGACGTCTCGCTTCGGTTCAGTGTCGCTTCGGAAACGCTTCGCTTCCGCCAGTCTGATTGACAAAGGCATTAGGAAGTGATGCCCATGTTTACTCATTTTAGAATTCTGGGAAAATAGAATTGTTAAAGTAGTTTTTGCGTAGAGTTTTTTAGTTTTGCGGGATTGACTAACCAGGGTATCGTGGCTTTGGATCGCAAATGGCTACTGAAAGAACAGGTTTAAGTCAGTTCAAGTCTGACAATCTCTTTCAAAGCAGTCAAACTGCTTCAGCAGTAGTTGATACCATTCACTGCAACAGTCAGCAATGGCAGTAGTTGAATTTGACTTCGTAAGTCCGCGTATGAGCAACCTAAAAACCCAAAAATCTGATAAACCAGTAACTGGGTTTCGTGAAATACTCAAAGTAATTTAAAAAATGCCCAACAAATTCATTATATATTTTGAATTCATAGACAAATAAGTTCAATAACTAAAACCCGATTACTAAAAAATCATGCTTTAGAATAAAAAGTACGAAACAAGAAAATGTTCTCTTCTGAAATTATTACATTCCATACTACTGTGAGAAATGTTTTGTTTTTTTAGGATAGTTGGCATAAGATCACCATTTTAACCCTACCGATAAACCATGATATTCTCCAACCACATAAAACCACAGTTATTAAAACTAAACCACGATGCAATCTAGTGTGAATGAAACTTCCCCTGTTCATCCAAAGTTCCTAATAAAACATGATACTCCAATCAAAAACTGTGAAAGTTTAAATCACTCTGAAGTTCAGGTACACGGTTAAACTATTTTAGTGCCTACATAGTGCTTTTATAATAGTGTTGTAGCAAGTTCTGGAGTGAGTAGACGGGGATATTTGCATGCTTTTGTGTGGCAACGATGATGTTCGTTGGGTATCTATGTGTATTTTGAGTTGTCGATAGTTTTGGGAATACATTATTCTTAGACGTGTCAGAAGATCGAGAATGGAAGCGCTTCGAGCAGTGATGCGCGACGCAAGACGGATCGAAATCACATGTGTCGAAATATTGAACTTGGGGTTAGTGAAATCCACCTCTTTAGCCTTTGTCAAACAGACAGGCGTGATGAATGCGAAGCGAGGCGTTTTTATTTGTAATGTATGGAACTGTTTGAATCCAGTCACATAGAAAAGCGAAAGTGATCCGATAGCGTGACCAAACTATCGGACTGACATCTCGTTTCGGTTCGGTATCGCTTCGGAAACGCTTCGCTTCCGCCTATCTGTTTGACAAAGGCCTTAGCTGTTTACCCCGGAGAGCGACATAGTAAGCTACCTGTTACCTACGGTGACGGCTGAGCGATCTCACAGACTTTGGTAGGCCTCACTAGGGCTGTCGTGACCGCTTTCCTGTCGAAATCCAGCGCCAAACAAATTTTACTGTGTTTTGTCGATGCGCAGGAGTTTCTGTTGTTTCTGAGTAAGTTCGCCGTATCTTAATTCTCATCTTTGTTCCGGACTATACTAAAACGAAAGTAGATCATTACTAATTTACTCATTATCGCATTAAATTCAACCTCAAAACCAGGTAAAACAACATCACTAACTGAACCGCCTAAGTGTATACATACGGGTTGTAATGAAAACTCCGAATATTATCTTCTTGGAGTTTGTAGTTTGACGGAACTTATACGAATTAGTTTGACAAGAAATTTTCGAGCATTCCCCACGTCACAAACATACTTCACGGGTGAGTTTATAAGTAGATAATGGGTGCAATTCGCTAAGATACTAATTACAATGTAGATCTGTAGGTCGTGGTGTTATGGGGTAGGCTGTAGATTTTTTTTTATCGTGTTAAAATCATCAAATGAGTCCTCCTACCCAGGGCAGAGCGGGAGGGACTGTCAGACTCGTACTGACTAAAATCCACAGTGTCCTTCAATAGTACTTTACGTACCGAGGTCACGGTAATTCGTGAGTCCCGCGTCCCCGGCAGGATTTGGCCCTCTACGGGGGGGCCTCATCACTATGCTGACACTCCTCGAGGCGCCCGTGGAACACAACGCGCCATTGACCCGGGTATGGTCCATGGTTGGACAGCGAGTCACCCATTACTCGCCGCCCGCATGCCCGCGAACCTAAATTAACATATAGGGCAGATTGTATGGGATAATTAGTTTCGAATTGTAGCGGACGACATTGCTGGTAACAGCTAGTTATAATTATAAATATCTTATTGCCCATAACATAATTTACCTACTGCTGCTAAACTGGACAATGGACATACTATATCACGACGAGATGATACCCAGATTCTGGCTAGGAGCCTAATTTTATAATAATAGTATTCGCCAAGAGCTGAACATAAATTGATTAACCAAGGTTAGTTAGGATGAGTTAAGTAATCTTATTCGCCTGAGTGGCTGGCTAGGCTGAGCCGGATGTTCTAAAGGAGGTAGATATAAGATAATACGGTTGTTTGTAAAGTTATTAATAGAGAATACGTATAATCTAGTGTTTCGACCTTTTATTTACGGGGGTGGTGAATATCATCAAATGAAGGACTCATTTGATGATATTCACCGCTATGAGTGGAGTCGAAGAAACTGTCAGATTCTTCCTGTCAGGAGTCGCGGGACCGTCTAAGTACGATACCCCTGGCACGCAAGAGGCAACTGAAGAAACAATTTCAATAAGATATTAGTACTCCAGGACTGAATTTACAACCTCATGTTCTAAAACTAGACCTCTCAACTACCAAGCTACCAAAACGTCATTACAACAATAATTAATAATGCGTTTCAAGTCTTCGAAGTGCTACAACATAAACTCAAAGCTAATTTAGTTACCAAACATGATAAACATAATAGTACATTGTTTTAGCTTTGATGCTGTATGACGGGCTTAATTAAGCGCTGTAGCGACACGTAGGTACAGTGTTATGTAAATATGTTTTATGTACTGTAATGTATATTGTATATGACGTGCTATTGTGTTTAGTTTACAGCGCTGTAAGCACGAGGCTGAACATGAAACCTTCGGTTACAAAGTACTTAATGTTTTTTTTTTTGCCCGTTTTTTTGAATTTCTCTCGTACAAGGGCGTAGCTAGGCGGGTTCGAAGCGGACCCTAACCCACGGTTTTGCACCTGAAGGGGTCTCGCACTCAGTGAAAAAAGAAGTAAAGAATTGGCTATTTGACAGTATCAATAAATTTTAAATGTAATTAGTCCGCCACTTAGACTTTTGAAAAATAAAGGACTCGTATTTTTTCTTTTGTAAAATCAATTAATATTCACCAAGATATAACGCAACAAAACTCGAGAATGGGGGCTGGTGACGTCAGAATTCGATGGAAATTGTACTAAATTGTGACGTATTGCCAATTTTGAAAGCGTCATAGTTCCGTCAATTTTGGTTTACGTAACAAAAGAAAAAATACAGGTCGAATATTTTGTGATAATCTAACTGACAGACCAATTACAATTTTTTAGTCAAATAGCCAATTGTGGTCGCGGGACTTACGAATTACCGTGACCCCGGTACGTAAAGGGCTAGTGAAGGACACCATGGATTTTAGTCAGTACAAGTCTGACTGTCCCTCCCGCCCTGCCCTGGGTGGGAGGACTCATTTGATGATATTACCACGAAAAAAAAAACAATTGTCACGGCGAACACAAGTCAGTAAAGCGGTGCAACTTTACTTCTACTAAGAACTTAACATGACCTACAATTACATATTTCTGATGTCTGATGAGGAACTGAAAGAACCTAAGAGGCTTCGCAATGCTGATGTCGACGAAAAAAGTAAATTTCTGTTTGTGTCCAAAAGGTACTACTCCATAAATCCCTATATAATACCAAAATACATCAAAATTGGTTCAGCGACTTAGGAGTAAAAGCTTAAGAAAGTCATTTCGTATGTTATATTCCTGATTTTCTGATACTTTTTTTTTACGTGGTAAAATCATCAAATGAGTCCTCCCCACCCAGGGTAGAATAAGAGCGACTGTCAGACTAGTACTAACTAAATCCACGGTGTCCTTTAATAGCCCCTTACGTTCCGGGGTCACGGTAATTCGTACAGTCCCGCGACCCCGGCAGGCTTTGGCCCTCTAGCTAATTGTTTTTTTTAATATAGATAACGAAACGCTTTTATACAAAATATGACTGTAACAAGCTTTTTATAATAGGAACCTTCGGAACCCTAAATATTACACAGCCTTAAAATTACACAATTCCTCATAAAGTTACGTAAAAATACCTTTTGAAATAACGACATCAATTTCCTAATTGCATTATGGAGGCCTACTTAGGTTTTATAGCTGTATTTTATATTAAAACGACCTAATATAATGATAATAACTTTTGAAATAAGGTCGTTATTCCCTTGACTTACGGAACAAGGTACTTGCGATAAAATATGATGATTTCCACACAAATAAATGATAATGGTGATAGGTACTAATGAGGGTATAAAGCCGGGTATCCACTTAGGTTCGCCGTGGTTTGCGAACATTGTGTGCTCCGCGAACGTGAACGTGTACAGTGTACACACTTACACGCTCGCGTCCACGAACAAACTGCGCTCCCCTTTGAGATCGCGCAAAAAACCGCTTCCCGAGCGCTCCGCCGTGCTCCGATCGTGCTCCAGTCGCGCTCCGGGATCACGACGTATCCATTATGTTTGGTTTGCGGAGTGGGCGCGTTCGCAAACCACGGCGAACCTAAGTGGACACCCGGCTTAAGGTACTAGGGTGGACAGTTGGACAATGAAGACAGATTCAGACGGATTTGATCTAGAAAGGACACTAAAAGTCAGTCTTACATGAAACATTTATATAATTTTATTTATCAGCACCGATATCAGATAAATTATCATTGAAAAATACAACCGTTTTTTTAAAAAAAAAAAAAGTTGCCCCACACTTGGAATTTCTCGTGTGTCGTGGGTGCGTTTACAAACATATAAACTCACATACACAAACGAACAGACCCCAAGCAACTACTTGTAAATCATACAAATATTTGCTCCGTGCTGGAATCGAACCCGCGACACGCAGCGCAGCAGTCCAATCGCTCAGCCACTGCGCTAACCGTGTCGTCATAGTATCTATAGTAATCTCAAATAAATTTTATTAAAAACTAGGAAGTCTTGAAAACAAAACAAACTCAAAGGCAATAATTGAAGGTTTCAAAAGGTGCCTTCAGTTATTGACTATGAGTTTCATCGTTAAACTTTTAAGACGAAGGCAATAGTAATAACTAGTGTCCCGTCCCGGCTCCGCACGGGTGCAATGTCTACTATATTATGCATGTTAAATACTCATAAACCTTCCTCTTGAATCACTCAATCTATTAAATAAAACCGCATCAAAATCCGTTGCGAAGTTTTAAAGATTCTAAGCATACATAAGGACAGACAGACAGACAGCGGGAAGCGACTTTATTTTATACTATGCAGTGATGATCATTCTATTTGCAGTATGAAATAAACTACATTAAAGTGACTTCTTTTTCTTCATCGTTTAGACACCCAATGCTGAGTGTATGTCGCTTCCAAATCTTTCCACTTCTGGCAGTTTTGTGTCATGGCTACCCAGTTTCTTCCGACCACTTTGACGAGATCAACTCTCCACCTAGTCGGTTGTCTCACATTCCTCTTTCCCGTAGGCATCGTAAAAGCGTAATGGCATTCAATACTACATTTCTCAACACAAGTTCTAAACACCAGCACCCTTCATGTTCAAGGCTGTAATATACAGCCTCAACATCCATTGCGGAATAGGTTTTTTTTTACGAGGTAAAATTATCACATGAGTCCTCCCTCCCAGGGCAGAGCAGGAGGGACTGTCAGACACGTACTGACTAAAATCCACGGTGTCCTTCTGTTGAGAAATAGTATTCTATATCAGCAGGTTCGAGCCCCACTCGTAACATAATTTTTCGTTCCTCAAAATATCTTTGCGAAGACGCGACGCAGGCGTTATAGCTTATATGTTACTTTATTATTCTATATACTTATATACTAAATACTTCAATTACCCATAATCATTATATTTACCAAAACCCAGTAAAACGACGGCGTGAAGAACCCCATTCTCCACTAAAAACACACTCATAGATATAAAAAAAAAATTCCTCGAGAAGCCGCTTCCATTGAACCGTTCAAACAATTTATCGTCACAGTAATGTGCTGAATAAAGAAATCTAGGGAAATAATAATTCCGGGGAACCATCCCGAACAGTCATGCGCCTCACGTAATTCGGACAATGAAGATTTTTCCCAGGAACAATGGAAAATGGTTCCGTTTCGCCATCGCCCTTTATTTCCACGGGCCTTTGGATTAGAACATTTAGTTCAGTTAATTTGATAAGGGAGATAAGTATTGGTTTTCAATACTGATTAAGGTTCGAGTATACTTAAACTACGTGCGATGGAACATTTTTTTAAATTAATTGAGTTTTTCCCCTCACCTTTTCTTTCATTGTGTTTTTCTACCATTGTTCTTTTTCGGATACAAAATAGACTCGCTCGAAGTTATTTTAGCTCCTACTTAACATTTTAAGACCTAATAAATATAAATGAGACCCCTTGTTTAAAATTCAGGACATTAATACAATTTAAGTTACCTTTTTCAACCAAATTATCTATTGTACTTAATGTTTCTGCCCAATATACTTTGCTAGTAGTATTGTTCCTAAAAGAGGACTTTTATAAATGTCGTGAATGATTCGAGATTAGATGACCTAAATGTGTCAATTGTTAAGGCAGATTTCGGAATGAAGTACTTTAGTAAGTAGGTACTTAATTTAAATAAGAGTCTAGGTATATAACAAAGGGTAAATATGTTGGGCACTTTGAGATCAAAAATGTCCTGCATTTTGGTCCATTTTTTGTGAAAATTACTGTAGATAAAGTATCTCTCATAGATATAAATACATTTTTGAACGATCGAGTATTTTGAATTTTAAAAACGAAGTATACGGTTTACTTTTAGACTTCGTACTCTTGCAACAGGTGTCAAATAGGTCGGAAACAAAAATAATAATTAATCAGAAATAATTTCGTTCGCTTAACTTTCAAGAAACGATTCCATTTAAAGACAACCCCTTGTCAGAGGTGCGAAACATTTTAATCAACAAGTCGGATCACAGACAGGTGTCACAAAATATCCGTCTTTCCAGAAAATAATACTTCCAATTTAATCCTCGGTGTTTCCTATACAAGCTGTGTTCTGAAAACAGAGGCGACGTCAAAACAAGGTTGTTAACATCTCTGGTCGGCGCCCGAGACACACGTCGTGATGTCAGTACGGACAAATTGTAACAGCTGCGCCGTCGACCGAAATACGATGTGTAGGGAGGCGGGCATTTCGATTTTTTGGGAACGTCGACATTGCGAAACATCGATGGAGTGCATTTTGTGTAGTTGATTTAAAAATGTTGTTATATTTTATTATTTTGGAGTGGAGTTAAAGGACTTATTTAGTAAATGTATTTGTAAAATGATTGACTTTCTCTAAGTACTGGTAATGTAACGTGTAGAAGCATTACATACTTTAGTCAGCATTTTACAAAAAAAAAAAAACAGTGAGATTAAAGGAAGAATTAGTCTGGTTATTTTGTTGTGTTTGTCTCTGTGAAATTATTTATTTAATGCATATGGAAACGAACAGGCCAAAGAGTACAAAGGTAACGCTTATTCAATTAAGATAAAAGCCAGACAAGATAAATAGACATAATGTGTAATTACTACAATTGTACACGTTTCTGTTACATCTATAAAGTAGAGCTGGAAATGAAATGAATTCTGAAATTGAAAGTTTTTTTAATGGAATGTTTAATCTAAATAATATACCTAATATCTTCTGTCAATTATAATCAAGTTTTTCTGAAGAAACAGACTAAGATGTCAAAATGGAGTTCATGTTGTGTAATGGCTGAAGGCTACACAATACACATGAAGTCAATTTCTTTGATGTTTTTAATCAGAACGAAAGCAATATATTTTAACTATATCATTTTACTCTACCTACCAAATTAGTTGAAAACCCGTTCATCTATTCAGCTGTGATTGAATAACAAACATCTTTCCATCCATTCATCCAAACTTTTACATTAGATGTAGATTTAGAACATAACCTTTAAATAAATCATTTATAAGGTTGTTTTATAAAAAAAGTGATGTCATTAGTAAAATAGATCCTGATTCAAAGTATCGATAACATTTTTCCCAACACTACACAGTAATCACAAATGTCATAGAGACGTTAAACTGAGGATTATAACATCCCCATCATAATAACTCAATTAAATCTTTTATATTTATGGCGATCGTTAAATCACCACGCTGTGGTTCTAAATTAAATTAGGTTTTGCAATAAAATTATGAAATAGTTCAACTTATTTTGGTTGTTTTATGAGCAATAAGCAAGTTGTTAGTCATCTCAAAGTATAGCTTCATTATTATGATATATTAGCCGTTGCCTGTGACTCCGCCCGCGTGTTACTCGAAAACTATTCTACTGGGACGAAATGGTCGCGGGACTGTACAAATTACCGTGACCCCGGAACGTAAAGGGCTATTGAAGGACACCGTGGATTTTAGTCAGTACGAGTCTGACAGTCCCTCCCACTCTGCCCTGGGTGGGAGGACTCATTTGATGATTTTACCAAGATAAAAAAAAAGGTGGCGCTAAAGTCGTGCACGATGCCAATAGACGGCCGTAGAGGTGCAAGAGCTGTATGAGTGAGTTTTTAAATTGGTTTTCGCTGTCAGACCCTTGCCAGTCTGATTCCAGTATTTTCCACAATTTTCCACGAGACCCAACAATTAATTTAATTACGAAACGAACCAAACATAGCCCGGTATCGTTTGCCGATGGAAATATATCGGCGACGCGTATAATTATCAGTTTGATGTAATTAGGACCGACGCGACAAATTAACCGCAAAACAGTTGCGAACTGAATACAAGGCATGGTTGATTTATTTTATTTTTGATTTAGAAGGCAATGCTCCTCGATACGGCTCGCATTGTGAGGAGGTTCCTGTCTCTGGAGCCCTAACCACCGGTAGGTTGGACCCTGCTCCCATACCGGCGGACCTCTATTTTTATATTTTTAAATGATTTCATAAGGTTTTTCTTCGTTTTTTTTTTTATTTAAAATATTTTATAATGAAATTAAATGTATATTTAATGAATAAACGAAATAATTAGAGGAAGGATTTCATTTTTGTGTGTTTGTAATGAGTGAACTCAGAAACTACTGAACTGATTTAGAAAATTCTTTCTTCAGTAGAAAGCTGCATTGGTTCATGACCAGATCCTGTGGCATGGGCTATAAGACTCCCACAGTCTGCTAGTGAAGCTGAGAGATCCTATCATACCTACTTACTACACAAAATCGTAACTGAAGTTGGCGTGATAGAGTAATACACAAACTCACTTTAAAATAAAAGCGAAGACCGAGAACAAAGTGGGTTTTAATTAGCCTGACAGTCAACTACACCTTGAGTGAGAGGACTTATTTGATGATTTCCAAACCCTGAATAAAACAAACTTACCTATCTCAACGATCTAGCAAAAATCCCATTTTCATTCTATAGAACCATATGAGATAAAATTGCGCATGTTCTTCGTGTATTAAATAATATGTAAGGAAGTCCTTAAAATAACTCGAAGCGTCGTGACGCCTCCGTTACAATGTACTTATCCAAGCTTTTGTGTAACTTTCATACAAGAAGGTATTATATTCAATATTGTCAGGTTTCCCGGAGTTTTCCTTTCCTTTTTATACATGTGAGTAGCTACTTTATTTCTGAGAAATCCTATCAAAGATTTTATTAGAAAGGAGATCGAATTTCGTCTTTTTTTTTGTTTTTTTTTCTGTCAATTTTTCTTAAGAGACTTATGGGGGCTCCGGGAAAGGGCTCGCGGGTCTCAAGAATTACCGTGGTCCCGGTACGTAAAGGGCTATTGAAGGACACGGTGGATTTTAGTCAGTACGAGTCTGACAGTCCCTCCCGCTCTACCCTAGTCGGGAGGACTAATGTGATGATTTACCACGTAAGAAAAAAAGAGTCTTTTCTGTTCATGAATATATAACTGTACACTTGTCTACTTAGTTTAATTTTATAAGCTCTAATTTATTTTTATCAGATTGGGTTAACTTTTTTTTTTGCCCGGGTAAATGTCCAAAATCGTACCTCGCTACAAAGTGCCACGCTACGCACGCTATAGATCATACACCTAGTTTAAGCTAAACATTCACATCTATTTAAACGTGTCGTGAAAAAAAAAACGACGGGTTGCACTCTGGGAGTGCAGGCAGAAGTGAAAACTTGAATAGTAATAAACACACACGAACATTCGCGCAAGCGCCCTGCGCCGTCTTACGAATTTTCGATCAGGTCACGTGTCCTGACGCGAGTTTAACATTTTTTACCCATTCCAAAAAAAAGTGCACAACGCCGCTAAAGAAGTTTTCACTTCAAAAATTATAAAACATTAATGTGTAATTAATCTAATTAAGTATGACACCAGCGTCAAATTGTTGTTTACAGAAGTCCGTCAGTGCGCACAAATTCCAGTGCCTTCTAGATGAGCTAGCTCGATGTACGGTTTAATTTTGAAGCTTGCTTCTAAGTTAGATAGAGGGTATGACCAATGCCAATATTGAATTAAAAAAACTACGGGTTTCGCTCTGGGAGTGCCGGCAGAAGTGAAAAGTTGAATAGTAATAAACACACACGAACATTCGCGCAAGCGCCCTGCGCCGTCTTACGAATTTTCGATCAGGTCACGTATCCTGACGCGAGTTTAACATTTTTTACCCATTCCAAAAAAGTGCACAACGCCGCTAACGAAGTTTTCACTTCAAAAAAAATCAGTGACACATTTTGCCCCACCCGTAAATCGAAACACGCTCAGCAGGCAGTAACGTAGTAGTAAACACAATACAGAAAATTGACCGCCATTTTTAAAGGCTCGAAGACTCCATATTATAATTATTATTAACCAACAGCTCCACTCAATGGCTACCAACCCCAGTCGCAATGAACACGATATAATAATTAAACAATTCACACTAAATTGAGGTTGCATGTCGTAATTTTTCTCCGGCTCCTGATTGGCTGAAACAAACGCTGTCACGGTAGTATATAATTTTGGCGCAATTAACTTCAATCATATTGATTAAAATGCGGTGGACGCGGTGGGTGTTACAGCTCTTTCATAGTGATGTTACCTTTGATAGATGCAATTTAAAATCAACCATAGTGCAATGTTTATAAAGATTGTTGCTAAATAGTATCAGCATTAAAAGTGGATTGACAGGCCTGTTGGTCTAGTGGTTAGTGACCCTGACTGCTATGCCGGAGGTCGTGGGTTCGATTCCCACCCAGGACAAATGTTTGTGTGATGAGCACGATCATTTGTTCTGTGTCTGGGTGTAATTTATCTATAATATGTATGTATTTAGAAATATATAAGTATGTTTATCAGTTGTCTAGTACCCATAACACAAGCTCTGCTTAGCTTGGGACTAGATAGCGTTGTGTGATAGTTGTGGAATATTTATTTTTTTATTTATTTATAGGTCGGTCTGTAGATCCATTATGCACATCCATTATAATATTCCTTCGTGCCTCGGAAAGTACGAGTATGTTAAGCCTGTTAAGCTTTGAAAGCATGTAAAACTGATTGACAGTTGCAATGTAATCAGCAGGAGGAAAGACTGACAACTCTTCTGAGGGTTATCGTATTACCCGATACTAACTGGGTTGTTGAAGTAAAAAAAAAAATGACATTTAGTTTCGATTAGACTGGAATCCGACCCCAACATAGAAAAAGGCTATACAGATGATGTTTTAGATTAACTTCATCTTGACAGAAGTAATTTAAAAGCAACCTTACAGTTAGGAAAATAAAAATTATTTTCATTTCGACAGTGATGACAGATCAGAGGTAGTCTATTCATCAAAGGACTGCACGGCACGCCATTTTGGTATTCTATGAATTAATAATTGAATTATTGTTGAAGGTTTTAATTGTTTTGTTAATTGATGAATTGTTTTTATGCTTTGCTGGTTATTTGGGGATATTAATTGGAACTTTGATTTTAATACTGATTTTGAATTATCTTTTTGTGTACCGTGTTATACATACCTGTTTACCTGTTTTTGTTGCGATTGTTTGATTTGGAAATTCGTTTGGTCTTATAATATTGTTGTAAAAGGGTACAGGTTTACATAAAAGTAATTTTTGTTTTAACGGCATGCGGCACAGCTTTTCATAAAATAATGTTTAATTTACATGGCGTTTAAATTAATATAATTTTTATGTTACAGCCGTTTTGTTCAGCTTTTTTTTATTGTGGAAAAATTTACGTTTTACTGGCCCTTTACGTTCCGGGGTCACGGTAATTCGTGTAGTACCCTAAGAGTATTGTCTATTTGTTAAAAAATGATTTCAATAATAACTTCATTGAAAGCTTTTTAATCTTAGGTTTTAATACTTTTCAACGCATTATAAATATAAACATTTCTGCTTATACTCTTGAAATAACATAACCTTTAAAAGCATTTACTTACACCTACAGAGGTAGTGGCTGTGAAAAGTGAAGACTAAAGTTCAAAGAATTCATATTTTAAATAGAAACATTTTATTTCTCGTCGGAATTTACATAGTAAAAGTAAAGGTCGGAATTTTTTTCAGCGACTGCAAAAAGATGGACCTTTATTGTGGTAAAATCATCAAATAAGTCCTCCCACCCAGGGCAGAGCGGCAGAGAGGCTGTCAGACTCGTACTGACTAAAATCTACGGTGTCCTTCAATAGCCCTTTACGTTCCGGGGTCACGGTAATTCGTGAGTCCCGCGATCCCGGCAGGCTTTGGCCCTCTAGAGGGGGGCCCCGTCATTTTGCTGTCACTCTTTGAGGCGCGCGTGGAACACAACGCGCCGTCGACCAGGGCATGGTCCATGGTCAGACAGCGAGTTGCCCATTACTTGCCGTCCGCATGCCCGCGCCTACGGTGGCCGGAGATAAATAGCAGTGACCCTGGAATGTAATAAGCTAGTGGAGGATCACCATGGATTATAGTCAGTACAAGTCTGACAAACTCCGGTCCCTCCTTGGATGGGAGGACACATTTGATGTGCATGCTACATTAAATCGCCTATACACTATGTTATCATTATCATCATCAGCCGGAAGATATCCAATATTGAACACAGGCCTCCTTTTTTTTACGTAGTAAAATCATCATATGAGTCCTCCCACCCAGGGCAGAGCGGGAGGGACTGTCAGACTTGTACTGACTAAAATCCACGGTGTCCTTTAATAGCCCTTTTCATACCGGGGTCAAGGTAATTCGTGAGTCCTGCGACCAACACAGGCCTTCAAGGAACGTCACGCTGAAAGAAAATCCACCACTTACATGCATCGGTTGCCCGCGACTCTCACGATGTCGTCGTGAGTGTCGCGATGTGGTCCAACGACCGACTACATCGTGAGAGTTGCGGGCAACCGAACCGCGGCCTCCAACTAGCTGTAGTGGGAGGCCTGCCTACGCTGCGTCTTCATGTTCGTGGTCACCACTCGAAAGAAATTTTCTTCCCAATCGATTATTAGTTTTACGAGCGATGTGGTCTGTCTACGGTCACTTCAAATTACTTTGTAACGTTGCTTAGGCTAAAAAGGCTAAGTATATGATTTGGGTATTACTATTCTTTAGAAGTAACACTAGTAATTTGGTCGCGGGACCAAGGGATTACCGTGACCCCGGTACGTAAAGGGCTAGTGAAGGACACCGTGGATTTTAGTCAGTACAAGTCTGACAGTCCCTCCCGCCCTGCCCTGGGTGGGAGGACTCATTTGATGATTTTACCACGATAAAAAAAAAAAAATGGCAGGGAAATTTTTTTTGCTTTTTTTTTAGATAAAGCATACAGTTATTTTGTTGATAACTATTGCAATTCCCTAATATTTTACATACTTCACAGTACCATTCGATTAAGCATGTTAACTTATCAATTAATTGCACATCAAAAATAACATAAATAACCAAAATGATCAACAAAAATATTTACTCAATGAACTACAAAACTTTAAAAACTGAGCCATTAATAAAACTTTGAGTAATTCCCAATCGCTCCATTTCAGCTGCAATAAGATAAACAAACAATTTTAACAAATGTAGTGGGAAAACAAACAGTGTGTCTGTGGCATTATTTTGAGAACAAAACACTGGCGGCACCTGGCAACTCAGCGTGTCATGGAAATTGACTAAAAATAAAAACGTATCAAAGGGGAGTTAGGAGACAATGGGAAAATGAATCAGAAGTCGAAAACTGTAAATACGTGGACTATTCGACCAGCCAGTGTATGCCTGGTTAATGCTTGACTGTATCGCCAGCCCGAAGTAGTTCGACTTGTCGAACGATTTCGTGTAACTATAATATGAAGTAGAATAATATTAATGAAACTTGCATTACCAAATCATCACAATTATGCCTTTTCCCAGCGATTTATGTAGAGGTTTACTCCTAGTTTAGCTCTATGCAGCAGTTAAAAGCAAGCTTTCAAATTGTCTCATTTGTATAACAACCCACAATTCCCTTTTTATGTTTAAATCTCTCGGGGCATTGGTTTTATTACGTCACTTAACTAAAAACAGTGGAGTAATTGTTTATAAGATCTTGTACTTCTGTGACTCAGTTTTATAGTGGAAAGTACGCCGCTGTGTACTCTGTCGTCACAAAGAAGAGGCGACAAAGATCGTAAACGTCTTAGTACTAAAATTAAATGGTGAGCTCCTTAATCAAGTGATGTGCCTATTGTCGGGCAAATTGTCTGAAGATTTACTGGTAAACTGATGGAAGAGACGAGGGAATGGATTTAAAGGTTTTGTTTAATGGTTTCTTGTGGTTTCGAAATAATTAAGAAAAAAGAAATTGTTATTAAAGTTTGTGATATGATAACAGCGTGAGTCTTCCACCACTGTCCGTTAACGCGATATAGTATTTTTTAAATAACCTATTTCGATATTTTTTGAAAATTTGCTTGCATATTATCATAGACTTAAAGCATGGACTCAGCCTTTCCTAGTCAATTTTCAAATAAAATTACCTTGTTACCTAGAATGTGAAAAAATCAGCTTAAGTTATTATCTATAACAGAAAAAAAGGCATAGAATCAGCAAAGATAATGAGTATGGATTCAATAACGTCTGACCAAACATTAATGTTTTCCAGTCCTTTTACGCTAAACATATATATTATTAGTGTTTTATTTATGTCAGATCATGCCACGTCTATCTAGTGACGGCAAATGCGACTGCTGAGCAAGAGGTCCTGGATTCGATTCCAAGGTGTTTTTGGATTATTCCATAGTTTATCAGGAGCGAAACTATTGACTGTGGGTCTGGACTCGTGTCTAGTCAGTGGCAATAGGTTTGTTCCTATTACATGAGACTGACGCAATGTGAGTGTTCTTTTGGGGACATCTGCTTAACCACCCAGGGATAAGAAGCGATATGTAATTATATGTTGGAGCTAATTTTAAATCCATGACTACTAATTTTGTAAATCGGTTCTACGAAAAGTGCAATGGGTCGTTTCGCGCCGTGGGCCATTCGCACCACTTCTACACTGCGGTGCTAATGGTCCCATTCGGAAACAGTACTAGGGCGATTCATACCGCGGTCCGTGCAAAACAACTACAGGTCAAAAAAAATAAGTATAGTTTTCATTTCGCGTTTCAGTATCAATAACTTTGTATTAAGATGGGAGCCCAGCTGCCGTGGTAATTAGGAACGACTTAACGTAGTAAAAACTGCAATTTTCTTACACCATAAAACGGAACTTAGCCAAAACACTTCAATATTTTATCACCCCACATAAAATCCTCAGAGATTATGACTGACTTCCAACGGGAAACTATTTATAATCACTCAATTCCAAGAGTGCGAACGCCGAAAGGCATTTTGTACAAAAATCCTCGTTTTTCAAAATGACGGAACCGATTTCAATTAAACTGCATACGTACGTGCAGGTAACATAGGTCTATTGAAGGAACGCGGTGGATTTTAGTCAGTACAAGTATAAAAATTCCCATCAGCTCCACCCAGGGCCAATTTAATGATTTTACATTTTTTTTTATAAATGTGTGAAATAGAATAATAAACTGGTGGCAAAGGTCTAAAAAGTTAATTAATATCATTTTGGAAGAAAATTAAAATCTAACGTAACTTTTTAGAACTATACGTATCTTGCATATATGTGTGCGAAACTTAGTAGGAGCACGTGTACAGCGGGTCTTAAATTCGTTTACACCATGAAATTTTGAATGGAATGTCATTTACACACGTTCTTAAAGACTCACTAAAGTCACCATCTAAAACTGAATTTTGAGACAAACTTGTCTCATACACACTCATACAAATGACATTTCTTGCGGGCTGTAGGTGGAACGAGAATTATAGCTTCACGTCCTATTTGATGAATTCAGGCATACGAATAACCAACCAGTTTAAGATGACCCGTTCTCGCACTTGTGTTTACCGTCAACTCTACTATAATGTGAGACGTGTTATACTTTGTGAGTAGGGGTTCTAGGAAATTGGGGAAAGATGGACTGTCCTGTTTAGGTTGGTCGACTTTTTTGTGGTTGTCTTTAACACTAATTATGCATAACAACTTGAATACATAGCTTTTGTGTGAGAGTTGACTCTGAACATTTTTTTTATCATTACGTCGCCCTACACTTTTTTTTTTTGTCGTGGTTAAATCATCAAATGAGTCCTCCCACCCAGGGTAGGGCGGGAGGGACTGTCAGACTTGACTGACTAAAATCCACGGTGTCTTTCAATAGCCCTTTACATACCGGGGTCACGTTAATTTGTGTGTCCCACAACCCCGGCAGGCTTTGGCCCTCTACAGGCCCCGTCACTATGCTGACACTCCTTGAGGCGCGCGTGGAACGCAACGCGCCGTCGACCCGGGCACGGCCCATGGTCGGACAGCGAGTCGCCCACTACTCGTCGCCCGCATCACCCTACACTAGGATTTTTTCCTGTATTGTGGATATGTTAACAAACATGAAATCTCGGAACAACTACACGTAGGTCAGACAAATATTTGTTCCATGTGGTAATCAAACCCACGACACGCACGCAGTAGTTAATCGCTTAGCCACATCGCCACCTGTGCCGACGAAATGGCAATCAATCAATTCTATTGCTATGTATAATCACATTAGTTCTCTGTACCTTTACTTCAATAAACTCCCACTTAAATAACTCTTTACTAATTTAAAAATAATTTAATCTTTATTGTATTTGGAAAGTTAAACAGTAATATACTAATAACGGTACTATTTGAAATTGTCAGTTAATAAATAATCAATCAGGTCAGTTATTAAATGTAAAAAATAATATTCCTGCGAAAAATAATAAAATCGCACTGTTTCCATGTGTCATCCTTCTATTTTTGTCTATTGGCAATGACATTAAAAATACACAATATATATATAATTTCAAAAACTTATTTTGGATTAGATGATGACCTTGTTTTGATGAACTTTATTCATTCAAATGCATCGTGAAATATATTTAACTCATACTCTAACTAAATACTCATTTCCACAATAATCCTAACACTTGGTAACACTATTAGCGGGTCTTGCAAACTTGGGCGACAAATCGCGAAGCTAAGAGCGAGAGCTTAAACAAAGGAGTTTGAGTCTTATCCTCAGGCGCGCAAGACTTAAACTTCATAATTAATTAAATTATTAACACATGTACTAATAAATTAAACTGGGAGATGAGTTGTTATATTATTTTAGAAAAGCAAATGGAATTGCGTGAATATACAACAGATATTCGAGTTTGCAAAACAAATAATTTGTCCGGATTAGAAATATCTGGTATGAGCTAAGGGTGTCGCGATGTCTACAAATTAATGTAAACTTATTTACGAATGTGTTCAGTTTGTTTTTATTTACTTTTCATATGTTTACAAATATGGCTAAGCTGTTTCTTAAAAATTAATTTGATAGATAGTCACTCACAAATTCCTTTGGAATATTTTCTTCGTCTTAATTTTTAGTAAAAGTTTTCTTTGTGCATGTGTATGTAATATTTTATTCCACTTTGCCACAATCGAAATAATACACAAGTTTATCGTAATTCATAGTATAGAATATATTCGAAATCCAGGATTCCGAAAAAACTTTTTTATTTATAAAAATGCTCTTCATTTGGGGGCTTTCTTAGAGGTCAACCTCCTACCACGGCAGCTCAGTCTACAACTTATAAACTGTGGTAACGACCGAACAATCTTATCTTTTTTTGTGTATGGCATCTCGCAGGTGAACCTCTATTAGGTTGAGTACTGCTCAACCGGACTTTTCTGTGGATGCTTTAAGATTTTAAGGTCTCCAGCCAGGGCAACAAACTGAACAATCTTATCGATTCCTGTTCTAGTTTATACTAGGTGAGCTCGCTTCACCTTAGTTCTTATCTTGCTTCTGGACTAGATTGAAGTGAAGACTCATTTTGTATTTTTTAAATAACCTGAGATCGCAGTATCGCGCTGGATGCAAGCCGCTTCCAGCCGGTCCTATTGGAAATCTATGGGGGAGGCCTATGTTCAGCAGTGGACGACTGACGTCTTACGGCTGATATGATATGGATGATGAAATAACCTGACCACCATCTGCCTAGCCTTTTCCCAACTATAGTGGGGTCGCAAAGCCAAAGCCTGCCGGGGTCGCGGGACTCAGAAATTACTGTGACCCCGGTACGTAAAGGGCTATTGAAGGACACCGTGGATTTTAGTCAGTCAAGTCTAACAGTCCCTCCCGCCCTGAGTGGGAGGACTCATTTGATGATTTTACCACGATAAAAAAAAAACGATATTGGGATCTGCTTCCAGTCAAATCAGATGCAGCTGGATATCAGTAAATACCAAATAACCTGAACCACAAGTTAATGTTTTAAATCCTTCCCCCTTGCCATTATTGTCTTACTGAAATGTAACACAAGATCTTTCACTCCAGTTACTATCTAACACATACACAAAGTGAGTCGCTACGTACAACTCCATCTCTTAAAGTCTTTTATCAAACAAGTCACCAGCCATCTTAAACCCCGAAGATTCCCGAAGCTCACCGAAGCTTCCCGAAGTCCCACTAAGCTACAGTTAGTTAGTTTTTAATTAAGATTGAAAGTAATCTACCGATTGTCCAGTGAACCGGTGAAAGTCATCAGCGACTAACTGAAATGTTCTTGAAAAGAAAATCGGAAATACTGTTTTACTTTTCAGGAATTCAGCTTTCTTTTCGTAGTATTTTATTAACTCAGAACGTAATTGAAATATTTGAAATCCTGAAAAAGGGTCATTGTACTGTATTAAATCTACGAAAATCTAGCAGTTGCCGAATTTTTTTTTAAATACGCGAATGGAATAGCGATTTCAAAGGTCCTTACAGAACTAAGTGATTTTGTTCAATGTAATCATTTATAATAGGGTATTTTACTGCGTACATAAATTAGAATTTGTCCGTCAGTTAAATAATGGATACGTATTTTTTTTTTTTTTTTTTTTTTAATCAATGTAATGTAATGTAGCGTATAGTATGACAAAAATAAAACGCTTTCAAATTGGGGAGTGGGAGATTGTGACGTCATAACTCTTGTAAAATTGTACCGACCGAATGACGTTTTGTGATTTTTAGAAGATTTGTATCTTCGTCAATTTTGGTTAACGTAACAAAAGAAAAAAGTACGCTTGTAATATTTTTTATGCCTTATCTTTATTTCAGACTAATTTTTTTTTGAGTATAGCTTATTCTTCCTATAATATTTTGAGTGAGTTTATTTTGTTTTTTACGCTTTTACGCCAGTTATGTGTGCTTATTGCCATGAACCGGGCACAAATCCAGACGCCGTGGCTGCCACTGCGAAACTCATGGAAAAACTCTATTCTATTCTATTTTTCTCATATGGCAAGTCAAGACGATGTCGACTATTCTGCCAGTGTCAAGAGTGACTTGGAAAAACAAGTGTGTATGAATAATGGAAAAACACAATTTAACACTTTGCCCGACCTAGCAATCGAAACCTGCCATGCTCATCAGCCGCGCTTGGTTTTAACGACGCGACAGCATTTGTGCGCAGTGGATGAGTTGTGCTGTCAGTTGTAAGTACATTCGATTCCAGCACGGTACAAATATTTGTACGATATACAAGTATTTGTTCCGAGTCTGGTTTTTGTTCAAATGTTTGTAAATCGGATCCAAGACATACGAAAAAATCTTAGTGTGGGGCAAAATTATTTTAATTTATTTTGTTTGCAAATATATTCTGGAATAAGCAGATGGCAATAATACCTTCGCTGTATAAATAAATAAGCTCTGTACCATCATAACACCTGAGTAAACCATTAACGATTTAAGCAAATACCTAAGTGATATGTAAAAGATATGAACATAGGGAAAAATCTACATGTGTGCAAACATTTGAACAGTACAAATGGCGCTCTTATCGCTAAAAGTAATTTCTTGTTCGCTACATCCTTAATGGACAAAAATTATAGTAGAGATAGATAAGAAAAAAATTGGGGCTATTTTGAGTAGCGAGTTAATATTACATTATTTACCTTTTCTTCATTTTTTAATTTCTGATTTACATCTGAAAATATATTAACCAAAAAAACGCTTAAAATTTTAGTTCACTGACATAGGGAATAGGGTCGGTAGTTAAAGCTCTTGAGTGTCGCGGTTCGATTCCGGCACGGAACAAATATTAATATGACCTACAAGTAGTTGTGCCGGGTCTGGATGTTTGTGAGTTTCTATGTTTGTAAACGCACGATACAGGAGAAATTCACAGTATGGGGCAACGTTTAAAAAACAAACAAAGATACTCAAAAAGTTATCGTTAACTTTAACCCAACTAAGTTTAAAACTAATCAATATCTCTCAAACAAACTGAAAACAACCATCTTCAAAACACACAGTAGACAGTAGACAATTAATACCTTCATTTAGTAGTAGCGACAATTCTGCCGGTAACAGAACATGCATCATGTCTCCTAGTTTGTTTGTTCGTCTGTGCTGTTAAAATATACGAGTTCTTGCACTCCGGCTCGCGCATAAATCAACACTGCCTAACGGCTTATTAATTTTATGATGTTGGGATGCTGGATGTGACTGTACGGTGATAATATTGCTTTTAGTTACTCTAGGTACGGTAAATATTAATTGAACTGGATGGGAAAGGAAAAGAAAGAGTTTAGTGAAAAGTAGTGACCTTTTTGTGGAGAGTTCAACTGCGGCCAGGGGGTTACCTTTCACTGTTTTCATGTTGTTCTTCTTACATTGCTTCTTTTTTATTCTGTGGTTTTTGTTCTGTATGTAATTCAGTACACCAGACCCTTTTACCAACCAAGCAACCACAAGCCGTGATGAATGAGCTATTTTACTAAAAAATAATATATTGCTCCGAAAGACGGATTATCAAAAAATATTTGATCCGTATTTTTTTCTTTTGACAAGCCTGTTGGTCTAGTGGTTAGTGACCCTGACTGCTATGCCGGAGGTCGTGGGTTCGATTCCCACCCAGAACAAATGTTTGTGTGATGAGCACGATCATTTGTTCTGTGTCTGGGTGTAATTTATCTATAATATGTATGTATTTAGAAATATATAAGTATGTTTATCAGTTGTCTAGTACCCATAACACAAGCTCTGCTTAGCTTGGGACTAGATGGCGTTGTGTGATAGTTGTGGAATATTTATTTATTTATTTATTTATTTTGTTACGTAAACCAAAATTGACGAAGATACAACACTTCGAAAAATCACAAAAGTCACTCGGTAGGTATAATTTTACAGGTGTTATGACTTGATGATTTTCATTGATTTAAAAAAAGAAAAAATACGTGTTCATTATTTTCCAATGCTCTAACTGACGGACTAAACAGATTTTCAATTAATTATGCAATAACTATATGTTCTTTATTCCATAAAATACTTTACGATTCGGGACGAAGTCGTTAACGCCTAAAACAATATTGAAAAGATGATACTTTCAGAAAACTGATTTTACAATTTTTAAGGTGTAGGTTATAAACGTTTTGGATCGCGGCACTGTTTTAAAAGAGAACTGTGGGCCTGGAACGTAAAGGGTACCTGAAGAAACAGGGTGGATTTTTGGTCGATGATAGAAGAAAATACAAAAAAAAAATATCTGGTTGAAATAAAATACATAACCTTGGCTTCAGAACGACTCATGGTGAAAAAAAAACGAAGTCCCTCTAAGTGCATTTTAATCTTTCCATCAACCGCAGCATCCAGTTCTGCCTTGGGAACCTTAATCTTGGCTTTTAGTACCACTAACCCCGATCTTTAAAAAGTAGTTGTAAAAGCAAAACTGCTGAGATTCAATGTAAAACGTGTGTCGATATTAAAACAACAACACCTGGTGCGCTACGATACTTTGTGCTCCTATTGTTAGGACAAACCGTCGAACGCTGTCGATCAAAATCCAAGCTTTGCCGAACAGCGAACTCGATGGGGCGCGACTTTAGCGTGGCGCGACGGTAGCGTGGCATGTCCTTGGCGTGAGTCGTCCTGCTAAATGCCGGCGCTAGCGTGGCGTGTTGAGTGCGATGACTTACATAATTATATATATGTATAGTAAGTAAGTACGCCAAGGATACGCCAAGCCGAACTCGATCTTTGGCAAAGCCTTTATACCATGGCATCAAATCACTCCAGGGCGGGATGGTAGGGACTGTCAGATTTGTACTGACTAAATCCTCGGTGATCCTTCAATTGCGCTTTACGTTCCAGGGTCACGGTTACCTGATGAGGCAATCACGCGACCCCAGTAAACCATGGGATAGTACCATGCATTTGTCAATGTATGTTGCCCGCGTGTATGTCAAATTACTATTCCACGGGAACGTCACAACGAGATGAAAAGTAACCTACTTATTAATATAAGTTATAAACTATCTGTGACCCGCATTCAATCGAAATCTGTTCAGTAGTTTTTGTGTTAAAGAAAAAAAAAATTCTCATACAGCGGAACAGTCAATCGTCTAGCCGCTACGCCAACCATGCCATTAAAGCCTTAGTCAAACTGACAGGCGATAGCGAACCGGACAGAGTCAGAAGCGATACGAGACGTCAAACTGGGTGCAGCGAACCGAGGCGTGACAATTGTATTAGCTAACTTTTTATGAACGATGTCAAACACAGCAAATACGCCTTCGCCACGTCTTCGCATCGGGTCGGTCACGCTTTCGGATCGCTTTCGCTGTTCTATGTGACTGGATTCAAACAATTTCAAATAAAAACGCCTCGCTTCGCATTCGCCACGCCTGTCTGTTTGACAAAGGCATTAATGTCTCATAACTGGTCAAATGTCTCTTCAATAAGCTTCCATTTAACTTTTTATTATTATTTAGAGATTAACGTTTCCAGTAGTTATATGAAATGGCGATAATAATAAAAGATTATATCTGAGGTGCGATTGTGGAGACTCGCACTCTGAGTGAGATGCAAGATTTTAGGTACACTCGCAGTGAGCTTCTGCTATTCGCCACTTGAATTTCGGCCATTATTTTCAGTGTTTTATTTTATTTTAGATGTCAGACATGTTATCTTTAGAGTAGCTTGCAATTGATTATCAGATTAACAACTAGAATTGACAGCATATTTTTTGGTGTTTCATATAATAAAAAGTTTTAAGATTTTAAAAATTCTTCGAAAATCATCAAATAGGTCCCTTTTTTATATTACATCTTATTTTTCTTAACTTGAATATTTCTTCTTATCTTTTACAAATAAATGTTTATTATTGTCCATTATACTTTTAATATGTGGGTTTTGATTTTTTTTTTGAGTTAAGATATTCGAATAAATCATTGTTGTGCAGTGGGAAAACATAGGCAAATTAAAAAAAAAACAATTCTACAAAAATAAAAGTTTTTCGAAATTTTTGTATATTACTTGGGACATCCTTTTAATTATTGCATTGCTTTATTATAAGGTAATTAAATTATCTTTTAGTATAAAATATTCTGGGAAATCTTTAATTCCAGAATAAAATTATGGGCAGTAAAACTCAGCATGTTTTTGATAATAATTAATCTAGCTCAAATTATAATTAAACACTCAAACAGATTAGGGCATTATAAAATTAAGGGTACGTCAATCAAATAGAAATTTCTAAGAACAGACAGCTTTCAGGAATCTTTAGTGCTAATTTCGTTTTTGTTGTCATAAAGGATATTTACATAGACATAACAATTATTGTATCGCCAGTTTCCTTGGAAGATTATGAAGAAATTAAACGTTTAACTATTTGTTTGATGATTTGGATCGATTCATGAAGGACTGGACCACGGTCGCAGAAAGCCGTGAGAAGTGGAAAGAGTGCAGGGAGGCCTTTGCCCAGCAGTGGAAAACACTATGGGCTAATATAATAATAATAATATTTGTTTAGACATATGATAGCTATTGACCACTATCACGCCTGATGGTAAGCGATGGAGTCGACGGTGAAGCACAGATTCCTAAGAGTAACCTATTCACTCTTGATTTTAAGACCCCAAAGATATAGCTATCAGGAAAGATACAGTATTTTTCATTTTATTCTATTTTTAAATTTTGACATTTATTTCACTTTTATAAAATTTTAACATTTATTATTTTATGTGGAATGCCATGCTAACTATAAGAAATCGTAGAGGCACGAGGGCCTGGAGTAGTCCACTACTCCAAATTAAAGGTATTTATAAGAACCTTAAAGGATGTAATAGATATCTACTAATATTCATAATTATGGTGTAAACCTGCTTTGATTCAGAATATCCTTAACTAGAACAGGTAACTTGACTCCACTTACCTTTAGCTCCAACCTTGTCCTGGCCTGGATCAAGTTTGCTGATCCAACTCGCTGCCTCGTGGTTGGATCTGACGTCACTATCGGTTTCAAGAAAGTCTTCGGCTTCAAGAAAGTCGCAATCCAAATTATTGTCTATGATTGTTCTATATGATCAAAAGGCACTTTATCACAATAGTACATGAAAAGTCTAGGCCACACTAGCTGGACGTCTATACGAACATTTAAAGACTTTACCGCGAAAATCAACGGGAAATGTCGTTATTGTGGCCGGCTATAATAGACACATCATCGTGCACGGCAACGCAATCGTGCTTCTCTTTCGGTAGTCGAATGTCGACTGCAGCAACAAGATGGCTGCTTATAGCCGTCGCTTCACCAAAAGTGAGGGTAGATGGCATAAAATTCATGGAACTTAAAACTACCCTAAACTAGAAAAGAATCAAACAATAATAGCCTTTTATATAAATCTTAATTTTAGTACGGATAAGTTAAACTAGGGCCAAACTAACGAGAAATTCCATTGATTATAAAAAAAATTTAAAGACCTATCGCAAAAATCAACGGGAACTGCGGTTATTGTAGCCAGCTATTATAATTGTCGGTAAGCCAGAAATAATAAATAAATAAATACACAGTTTGCCAGTTTTGAGGAAATTTCTGATGAAAGGACTCCATTTTTTATTTAATTGGGAATCGAATAAATAATCTTTCGTAATTTATTTTTATTACATAAACTCATACCTTTATTCAGTGGAGGTGCAGAACATCCAGATTTATAAGGACTGTCAGATTACTACCAGCTAAAACACTACCTTGTTCCCTCGGTTTCCCTTTACATGCCAGGGCCACCGTGATATTTTAATACACACTTTGCTGACAGCTCCTTGGGGTGCCGGTCCGTCGACCCAGGCCTAGTCCTTGATCGGACGGCGAGCAACCAACTTCTTTATACTATCGCGCCGATTACGAGTACTACACACGTGACATATCTAGTCAATCCAATAACATCTGAAAACAAGTCGGATCGACTTAATATCTTCTTCAGCGACTGTACAGAGTGCAACTCTATTTGTAACCGTCTCGCGGAGACGGTTGGAGTGTATTATTAAAAACTTGTATCGTGCAAAATGTTATGAATTGTGACTGAAATAGGAAGACGGGGCTTTGGTCTTATTGATTTTATTTGGTATAATGTTGAGCAGTTTGTTTTATCCTTTTTTATCAAATGAGTTCCTTAACTTTTTTTTTTATCGTGGTAAAATCATCAAATGAGTCCTCCCACCCAGGGCAGGGCGGGAGGGACTGTCAGACTCGTACTGACTAAAATCCACGGTGTCCTTCAATAGCCCTTTACGTACCGGGGTCACGGTAATCCCTTGGTCCCGCGACCCCGGCAGGGAGTTCCTTACCTAGGGCGGGACGGGGGGGACTGGCAGACTCGTACGGACTAAAATCCACAGTGATCCTTCAATAGCACTTTACGTACCGGGGTCACGGTTAGCTGATGAGACAGACCCGCGACCCCGGCATTCTATGGCCTACTAAGATTGTTGCCCCGTCAGATTGCTGACGGCTCTTTGAGGCCCGTGTAGAACACGACGCGCTGTCGACCCGGGCTTGGTTCATGATCGGACGGCGAGTCACCCATTACTCGCCGTCGGTATGCCCGCGCAGTTTGTTTTATCTTGAGATTGCCATCTGTAGATCGTTAGTTACTATAAAGTTTGAAATTTGAAACCCAAATCGTGACATTTTAATAAGTGGGTAATTTATACTTTCTAGTTTGGATTAGCCCTTTTTTCAGCCTATATTAACCCACTGGTGGACAAAAGTTTCCACTACACGTGGTTGTCACCCAGGTCTCTAAGAGGCAGTCCACCTCGCATAAGCTTTATCTCAACTACGAATTTTAATCGATCCAGAAACCTTTTGTTCTTTTGTCCTTCAATAGCTCTTTACGTGCCGGGGTCACGGTAATTCATACAGTCCCGCGACCTTCTATGTCTCCATAGTGAAGCTTAAATAATACCTCTCCAAACTATACTATTTGGTGACAAAAGCCTTTTCCTTTGTGAAAACGATATAAAAGTTAGAAACTACTTAGGGAAAGGGATAGTTTAGGCACAATTGAATGAAGAACAAAAGGAGAATGTATTCAAAACAGATGGTATGAGTGAGGCTTGATTGCTTGGGTTACGTTTTATTTAATATTTTCATACCATTACTGTATCACGTTTTGTTCGGTAGGATCTAAACCTTAGAGAACAGTTTTTCATTTTCATGCTCATCATTTATTTACTTTTTTACTTTTCGTCACTTCCCGAGTTTTTCCTGTATTGTGGGAGTGCGTTTTCAAACATAAAACTCCCATACAAAAACACACAGACCCGGGACGACTACTGTAAATATTTGTTTCGCGTAGGAATCGAACTCGCAACAGTGCAGCAGTCCATCTTTCAGGCACTGTACGACTCGTGCTGTCAATGCATTTTTATATTGTAGAAATCGTCAATCAGTTCTTACTGTTGCGATACAATTATGGTGACATATTTATTACATCAGGTCTTGAACACTGTTACAGGTCTTTCGTAACGTTTTTTAAAGATTCAATAAAACAAGTTGTTTTTCTTAAAAATGTATTTATTTTTCATTTTATTGTGCTCTTCAATATTTATTAAACGGACACTCTGCCCGTGAATTTAAATTACATAAGTGTTGCAACTCTCGATACTATACAAAATTAAACAATCAAAAATGAATAAAAAATAAATAGTTATTACTTAAATTAAATAAGAAAAACAGAAATAAAAAACAAAACAACATTTTTGATGACCGAATAATATTTTCCATTTACAATACAAAAGAAATGCTTGCTTTTACGATAGGAAAGAGCGTTAAAGTAAAAATATAAAAGCAGAATGAAAGACTAAATAAAATTGATGACAAACAAAAAACAGCGAAGTTTGAATACTTCTAAGAGCTGTAAAAACAAATCTACGGATAGGAATTCGATACATTAACTGTAGCACCAAATGACAAAATCAGAAAGTACAATCCGTTTAAAGAAAATCCGTGTGTTATATTCGAATGAAAAGTGGTACCTTTAATATGATATGATTATAAAATTCAACTTACTATTCTTAAATAATTCATTTAACTACAATTTTGTACATTATCTACAAATTCAGAAATTCATTTACATCATCCTTTCATACTTTTTACACTTGATCAATCATTTACTTGATAGGTTCACAATTATTGTGATAATTTAAGGACTAGTTCGAAACTTACTAGGACGAAACCGCTATAGCTACCTAAAAATATGGTCACATGAATTTTGTACAAAACCATCGCTATACCAGCTAATAAAAATAACGATTTCATCAAAATATCGTATCGCTAAAATCTAGAGGGACAGATTTTCTACCAAGCAATAAATTTTGTACAATTGTGTAGAAAAGTAGTCCCTAAGACGTTTAAGGTTCATAAATATTCGACAGTAACTAATATTCAACGATTAAGTTCACCGTCTCGGAAGGCATGAGAGAATTGAGGCCGCTGAATAAGTTAGGCCGTGAAAGACAAAGTAAAACTACTAAATGCAAAATTGATTACATTAACTGTGATTCTTCACATTTCACTTCGTCACTGGAACTGTTATGGCACGACCGTCACATGAGAAGCCGCGAGCACGACATGTCTGTTCATGACATCGGTATCTCGGCAGACAATCGGTGTCTGGACGATGCCCTCGTACCACAAGTCCCGCACGTATTATTACTATAACCGGAATCGGAGCCGAACGAAGAATCTCCACTTGGAGGCTTCGGTGAAGCCCGGGGTCCTCTCCAGCAAGCGATTCCCGGTAGCTCACCACCAGGCCAAGCACCTCCCGCACTCATTGGCAGAGGACCTTGCGGCCTCGCACCAACCGTTCCAACTTGAGGATACAATCTTAGGAGAGCATCCAAAAGAACTCCTTCGTGGAACTCCGTAGGATCAGGAGGTCCAGGTGGATGGATGTGACGCTGCTGCATCCTATGTTGTGCCCGTCGTCTTTCAAGAGACTTGGGTCTTCTGTCCATTCGTTGTTGTCTTGGCCGATGAGGGAGAGATTGAGGAGCTGGTGGTCTCGAGCAAGTTCGACAAGGCGCTGCTTCTCCGACGAGGCTGAGTTCGTCTTCGGCGAAGTGGTCGTCGCTGTGGAGGGAGTCGTCTGATCTGTGGGGCAGCTCCTCGTAGAGAGGGGCCCCACAGGTGTCGCCTCCACAGCTGTTGCCTCCCCGCCAGGTACCCCCGGAGCCGCAGACAAACACCCGGCTCGGGCAGTTTGGTCTTTTCGTTTCCACCATCTGTAAAGAATAAACCGAGTTTAATTAATGTTCTCAATATCTAAGAAAATATTGGAAGGTTGATCTATAGCGACGTGGCAGAAAAACAATTTAATTACTTTTTGTATTTTCAACTGAGTATTTTCGAGAATGATGCTGATATTAATTTTCGTAGCTAGAACTAAAACATTTTCTGACTCTGACAATACGATAACCTCTAGTGATTAATTTTTACATACCAGACTTATCACTAAGTTCTAAATTAAAAGCGAGTTATCTCAAAGCTAAAAGTAATATTAATTAAACTAAGTTTACGTTGAAATTTTAACACGATCAGCGAAAGTTAACGAAAAACTAATATTTTAAGTAATCATAATCTTTTTGAAGTCTAATCATATTTTCGAAGTAGATTTTGTACAAAAATAACCTTGGGATCTATTAGAAAGTATGTTATAAACATCAAAAGTTCTAATATCTAGAACTAAATACAGACTTTTAAGGGCAAAAACGGGAAACTTCTGACGGTTTATCTAGATTTGAAAAGTCAGGGTTAATTCACAAAATTTGATCGCTAAAATGCTATAAGTTTACATGTAGTTTGAATGTTTAGACTAAATTAAGTTGGTTTGACAGCTGATGTTAGGCGAAACTACTAGAGATGCCACGAATAGTGATTCTGCCGAATACCGGATTTCAAATGTTCGGTTCTCAGCCCGGCTTACTTAGTACATTTCGCCGGTGACACTGACAGTTTGGGTACCTGCATTATTGAAGTGCATATGTGCTCGTAATTGTTTTTTTTTTTTCCTTTTGAGACTGAGTAATATAACAAAACTCAAATTGTGCTACTTATAGTAGGTATTTGTTAATAATGTCAATGTTATTTACAGTAGTTTTGTTTTTATCTTCACGAAATGTAACTATTAAAATAACACAATTTTTCCTTTGTTTTATAGTCTTCGGTATTCGGGTAAATAGATCGCAATATTTGACCAAATAATTCCCAATATTCGGCCGAGTACCGAATAGTAGCCGAATATTTGTGTCATCTCTAGACACACAACGTCCCAACAGTCGTGTTAGTCGTGGCAAATTAATGTGGACAGCTTTCGTCGGTGTTGAATATAGCGCAAAACTTTGACACTACTAATGGCTTTAAGTCTACAAGGTTTTTGGGATTGTTCACGTTTCGTAGTTGACTATTGTAGTTGAGCAAACATAAGCTGTACTCAGGAGATGTGAACTGCTCTACTTTTGTAATTTGAATATGGCGCTTTTGTTCTAGTTTCAATTTTATTATTTAAGGCGCTCTTATTATATTATGGTTTGAAGGTATGTCTGTGGTATGTCTGTTGTATCAAAAACTGAAATGTTAAAACACACACATTTTTTGGGGTGACAAAATCACCGAATTAGTCCTCCCGCTCTAAATGGAATGGAAGGGACTGTCAGACTCTTTCTAAAAATCCACAGTCTGTGACAAAAAATGCCCAGTCAGTGACTGAAAATCCACTTTGTTTCTTTAGTAGTGCGTTCTAGAGTCACCTTTACAGACGGTCCCGCCAGAACTACCCTTTTTTATCGTGGTAAAATCATCGAAAGAATCCTCCCACCCAGGGCAGAGCGGGAGGGACTGTCAGACTCGTACTGTCTAAAATCCACGGTGTCCTTCAATAGCCCTTTACGTTCCGGGGTCACGGTAACTCGTATGTCCCGCGACCCCGGCCAGCTTTGGCCCTCTAGAGGGAGGCCCCGGGGGCATGCGTGGAACACAACGCGCCGTCGACCCCCGCGTGGTACATGGTAAAGAAAATATACAAAGATAGGCTTTCACACCCCGAATCTTTGATTAAAATAACAGTTAGGTTTTTCTGCCCTTTACTTGATAAGGCTTTCGGTGTACTAAATCGAAAGGTCGCAGTTGCAAGTCCTATCTGCACTCGAATTTTTCTTTTCACAAAAAAGTTTAAAAAACTTAAAGCATTAGACCAAAGTCTAATTTTCACATTTCAGCACGTTCACGCTGACGAAATTGCGAGCCCAAGATACTAAAAAATATCGTCGTCGGCCATCATCACTGTCAACTGGCTGAAAAGGGTACACTTAACCGAATAATGACTCCAATGAATATGGACGGGACAAATGGAGTTGGTAACACTGAGTGACAGACACCATTTTGTAACTATGCGACCACGATAAGGGTGAAGCTGTGACGGCACCATATTGTGACGTCATGCATGCTTTTCTAACACTTGCATTCTCTTAAACAGACACAATAATCTACCTAGCTTTTTCAATGTTGGGGTCGCCTTCCAGTCGAACCGGTTGGAGCTAAAAATCTGTATTTTACATGGAGTGACTGCCTATCTGACCTCAGCAACCCAGTAACTGGATAATAGATACGATACCTCTTGGTAAGACTGCTTGTCAGACTTTCGAGCTTCAAACAGCAACGACTATCAATCAAATGACAGCCAAAACCAATGGCCTATGTGCTTTCAGAGACACGGAAGAATCTTGTTATGAGATATGGTTACCAATCCACAAACCAACCTTGGCAAGCGCGGCTTATACTTAAAGATTGAGCTTAAGCTATTCTACGAACTTTAACATGATAATAACCATAGACTATTGAAAATTTATTTTCACAAAGTTTATAAAAATTTCAAGTGACTGTCGGCAAAAATGACGGGGCTCCTCTGTAGAGGGCCAAAGGCTGTCGGAGTCGCGGGACTTATGATTTACTGTGACCCCGGTACGTAAAGGGCTATTGAAGGACACCGTGGATTTTAGTCAGTACGAGTCTGGTAGTCCCTCCCGCTCTGCCCTGGGTGGGAGAACTCATGTGATGATTTTACCACGTCAAAAAAAAAGTGACTGTCGACAAGGAGGTCATACACGTGTTAACCTTTAACGTAGCCGTATAGTACATCTTTCACGGAGAGATGTCAGGTCATCTACTAGATTAACTTTGAGGGCCCTTAGACCCTCGTCTTGAGTCAGGGCACAGTATACGGTTTGGAAGTTTTAGTTAGGTCTCTGTCAATATCGAACGTACCTGAAAAACCTGAAAAGTAGTACTTCTTGAGAAAGTCGTGAGTTGTATTGGTAATGAGATTGTTTTTTAGGGTTTTGTTTATTACTGATTGAATTGGTGATGGAAAAACTAGGAAATTGAAAGAGGGTTTTTTTCTGCTCTTTTTGCCCTATTTTAGGAATTACTCCTGTATCATTTAAAAACTCTCACACCTGGAAAATTTTAGTTTGCACAAAATATTTGTTCCGTGCGAACATCGAACCGACACATAGCTCGGCAGTCAAACGCTTATCCACTGCGCCAACCGCATTGCTATGAATTTTATTGCAATTCGTATTTTTATTCTGCTAAAGTAGCCTTTCAGCCTTTGTCAAACAGACAGGCGTGACGAATGCGAAGCGAGGCGTTTATATTTGGAATTGTTTGAATCCAGCCACATAGAAAAACGAAAGCGATCCGATAGCGTGACCAAACTATCGGACTGACGTCTCGTATCGGTTCGTTATCGCTTCGGACGCGCCTGTCTATTTGACAAAAGCCTTATGGATTACTAATTACTGATTTAGAGTTGTTTGACGAAGGTAACTTGCAAGCAAATGGCTGGATGAAAAAAACTGGACAATGTGCACTGTGATGCTTCTTGGAGGAAGCCGAAGACCAGCAGTGGACGAATAGGCTGATGATAATTTGAGGTGGTTTCTTAAATAACCGATGAGGTTAAGCCGTTGCGCAAACGTTGACAGCTTATTGCCCGTACCTACACGGTACACCATCACAGGGAACTGTAGTTCTTGCGTTAAGTGGAATCAACTGGACACAAAAAATGTTTACGTGTGCTCAGCGAGTGGATGATTTCATACTGGTTTTATAGAAATCAAATATTCATCGGCAGTTTGTATCTGACACAAGACACAAACGTGTCTAACGTTTGCCCCCTACCTATCAATTCTCCCTTCATACACAAAAATGTCACATTTTCTGTCATCTTTGAACTTGAACTGTCACTAATCTACTATCCAAATAATACGAGAAGCCCAGTCCAGCCCAGTCTAGAGGCCAAATAACTCAATAAAACAAAATGTTTCAACGCCGTAGCTATTTCCTCGGCCCGAGATATTTTATTTACAAAATTGATCCAGCTAAAGTGATTGACTAGCTTATTTCCCAACACTATTTCTTAACTAAAGTAAGTCTATTTGTTGGACTGTAGCTATAATATGTCTAGGTATTTGTATGTTTTTTTTTTAGCGTAGTAAAATCCAAGGCAACCAAGTGCAGGTTTTTTTTTTAACGTGGGTAAAATCATCAAATCAGTCCTCCCGCTCAGGGCAGGGCGGGAGGGACTGTCAGACTTGAATGACTAAAATCCACGGTGTTTTTCAATAGCCCTTTATGTACCGAGGTTACGGTAAATGCTGAGTCCCGCGAACAGGTATTAGTATGGCTTACAAAAATAAGAAATACAGCCTTTTTCATAATATACAGCGTAAATACTAAAATATAACGCTATTTGAAAGGTTTATAGAGAAAGTTCAAGACAAAATATAATAAGCGAGTACGAGTGCAAAATGTAAACGTAAAGTAAATAATTTGATGTTAAAATTGAAAATACTCGTTTCTTACATCATATTATTTACTGAATGTTGTCAATTTATTGAAATGTTAGAGGAGTATTGTGATTTTTACCAGAAATTGGACCTAAATTATATATATGATGATATTTGTATTTTCGTTTCATTTTAGTTTAAGTTACACATTTGACGCTCTTTTAAAATTCGAATTATTTATAATTATGTATTTCTCCTTCAAAACACCTGTAAGTTCGTAAGATTTTATGAAGTCTAGATTCCCTAGACTTTGAGTACTGTCCCTAAGTCTATCTTTTCAGTAGATTTATTGGTCAGTCATAAACTCAGTTGCGTTTGAGCAAGTCATATGAGTTTTTTTGGTCATCTTTTCGAATGAATTGAGATCTTAACTTTTCATCTTAACGCCTTATGAGAATTTATACGAAATTGATGTCTTACCTCTAACTGTGGTTCCATTTCAGGTCTATGTGGTAGGGGCGGCCTTCTGGGCATATCCTGCAGGTCTTCGTACAAAGGTGCTGGGGGCGGAGCCCTACGCTGGGAGCCGCTGCTCTGCGTGGGGGCTGAAGACTTCGATGGAAGCAGGTTGGTGACTTTCCGTTTATGTCTGTGAAAGAAAATAATCAATTAGTTTGGTGATAATGTTATTTCTTATGCACACATGTTTGGAATTAAATTAAAATATATATAACGCCAGCGTTGCGAATTATATTTTTCAGGAATGAAAAATTATTACTGCGAGCGGACCATTGGTATTATTTTGTATTCCTTAAACGGCTCCGAATTACAAGTTATCTTAGGTAATATGTTGGGTTAAGTGATCTTGGGTTCATAACCACAACTCTTGGAACTGTAAAGAAAAACATCGTGATGAAATAGACAAGTCCAAGTACTAAATATCAGCAAACGTATTTTGATATATAACTACCCATGTAGTGTGAAAATTATAATTATATAGATGTCAAAAACCGTGTTTAGAAATAAAGACGGACTGATTTTGTTTGATAATGATGATGTACTATTTATTCGGCTTTAGTGACCCGCCTTCGGCTTCGCACGGACACAATCTTTACTATGTTCACCAATTACGTAAATATATGAATATACTCATAATAACATAATGCCATGCTTCAACAAATAAGTACGTAAACAACTTATTGTCCTCTGGGAAAATTACAGCTTGATCAATAGATTCTAGAACCTTCTACAATAGACGATACGCAATATACGCCAAAGTTGTTTACATCGTTGACATCAAAATAACATAATGATGTTATTCAGTCAATGTTTTCATTGACACTAGTAAACATAATTAAGTGATTTTCCATCGTAATCAGCCGTCTAATCCATTGCTGAATAAATGCCTTCCAATTTTTCTTCTTTTTATGTTTGCAAAAATATCAATATGAGTTCTCCCTCGTGATTTGATTAAACGGGACTGTCAGACTCTAACTAGCTAAAAATTCACCCTGTTCCTACATTAGGCCTTTTAACTTCTAGCGTTTCATGATTTTACCACGATAAAAAAAAAGTACGGGGATTTTTGTTGAAATATCTTATCTGCTTTATGAATCTCTTGTAAAATTAAGTATATTTGTAACACATCCCATGTCATTTTATAAAAATGAATACCAAGTTTCCTTGGTCACGCCATAACGTGATAAATACACCAAATTACATAATTATGTTTTACTGTAGAATTCATAGAAAAGGTCGAAAATTCTCATCCTTACAATGCCGAGACTAGCCACTAGTATATAATAAAAACAATAACGATATTCTCCCTCCTCTGTCGCTCAGTGGAAAATACTAAAATTTAGCTACATGTTACATGGTTAGAATACAAGCCGAACCCAACATGATTGGAAAAAGGCTAGGCAGATAGTATTTAATAAAACAAAATGTTGATTCTGACCCGGATGAAGTCAAAATTAATAGTAATATAAAATGTTCAGTTATTTAATTTAAATAAGATTATCTTCAATGATAAGGCTACGCCACCAGACGTAATATAAATTGTGTTTGGTATCACAAAAGATGTCGATTAATATACGTCTCGAGTAACATTATTAAATTTTGCTGTACAAAATATTATAATATCTCAAACCCACGGTTTGAGATATTATAATATTTTACTTTTACTTCAGAATCCTGCCTAGTTAGTTTAGTGATCGTTAAGGCGACAATTGAACGTATTTTTTTGAGTTTTATTCCAGTTTCAGTTTATACAAAGCGTCATTGTTTATGCCGTCAGCAATTTCTGAGTAGCAGCTACGGAGTTTAGAGATTTTCCGGCTTATTGGACGATTCGCACGAATTTCATTTATTGGCGTGCGAATCGACACCCTCACAAATATGTAGTAGACTATTCGCACACATTTCATTTTAAGGATTAAAAAAAATAAAGTACAGTCGTATTCAGCCATCACTGAAATAAAAATAATCGAAGTTTAAACAGCAGATATTTACTTGAAAGTAAGAAAGATCTGTATGGAATAAGTCATAATAATAATTACTTAAAACGTGGCATATCTACATTAAAGTAAGCATTTTATTATTGTTATGACTTGATTTATTATTGTTGATTTGTTAGTTGTATATAAAAGTTTAGTCACTTTTATACGTTATTTTAAAGAAAAATCTGTGATTCAAATTGTGATTATAGCCCAAGTTCTCGGGCACGCCGCAATTGCGGCCGTAAGACCCCTCCTTGAGGAGTGGCTGGATAGGCGTCACGACGTCCTTACCTACCGCATGACGCAGGTCCTCACCGGACACGGAAGTTTCGGGAGGTACCTGTGTCTGATAAGGAGGGAAGAAACGCCTGGGTGTCACCACTGTGAAGATCGTCCGGAGGACACGGTGGAGCATACAGTGCAGGACAGCCCCGCTTGGGCAGAGCACCGCCGTGCCCTCACGACGGATTGGCGGAGACCTCTCGCGCTCGGTATTGGTCGATGCCATGCTGCGGGGCGAGACGGAGTGGGAAGCGGTCGCCTCCTTCTGCGAAGCAGTCATGCTCGCGAAGGAGGAGGCGGGCCGCGTGAGGGGGAGGACAGCGTCTTCCCTCCACCCCAGCCGCAGAGGTGGACGCCCACGGCGTCGGACGTCGCAAGACAATCTCCGGCCACCGTAGGCGCGGGCATGCGGGCGGCGAGTAATAGGCGACTCGCTGTCCGACCATGGACCGCCCGGGTCGACGGCGCGTTGTGTTCCACGCGCGCCTCAAGGAGTGTCAGCATAATGACGGGGACAGGGCGGGAGGGACTGACTCATTTGATTATTTAACCACGATAAAAAAAAGCCCTAGTTCTAGTTTTATGATTAAAAGTTTTATTGTTATAATTATGAGAACTGTGTATTTTAGATACACTTCTGCAAATGTTCGTCAATAATAAATAGAAGAAAAAGTTGTAATAGTTATTTATGCAACTGTTGTATAATCAGGGGTATTAAAACACAAATGTGGGTTTATCACACGAGGCGTAGCCGAGTGTGATAATAGTATCACATGAGTGTTTTAATACCTAATTATAACGGTTGCATACAAGACTTTATCTACAATCATGCTGTGAATCCTCTATAAAAGATTCTCATAACATACCATATTCGCATACCATATTCGAGTGAAAAAATGGCGGGATATAACACGATAAGACGAGTTGTTCTTTTTTCAAAATTTTAGCGATCTGGTGGTGAAAATGTCATAGCATGAGAATGTTCTTTTTTTGAAATTCATTATAACACGCGTTTGGATGATATAATGATCATTATATCATTGAGTGTTTTAATGTTGGCAATAAGCTAATTGTTATAGTTTCTTTTATAGAGGATTAATAGCATGATAGTAGATAAATTATATTATATACCTACCTTATTAAAAAAGTAAATGTTTGTGTAATGTAAAAAAAATGTAAATTTTTGGTACTTTTATTTTTTATTACGCGGTTAGTGGAGTAGTAGTTTGTTAGTGACGCTTATTTATTATTCTGTGATCGATATTTGTTTATTTTTAATCCTCAAACCACGAGCTTAGAAGATGTTTAGTACTTAGTTTTATTTTTAATACAGATATTGTTGATTATAGATTGTGTTTTTATTTTCTATCTATTACGAGTAAAACATAGTTGACCTTACTACTTCTGTGCTCAAGTGTACTTTATCTTAACTGCATTTCATAAAAAAACAATATTTGTGCGAATAGCCTACTACATATTTGTGAGGGTGTCGATTCGCACGCCAATAAATGAAATTCGTGCGAATCGACTACAGAAAAAATAATATGTTTTAAAGGAGTCGATTCGCACGTTTTGTGCGAGTTAAATTCGTGCGAATCGTCCAATAAGCCGATTTTCCAGGTTGGTAGCAATAGGTTCGCATTTTATTTTTGCCTTCATCTTTATCTGTACCACTTCTTGGCCCAGGTCTTATCTAAGTTCTGCTTTTTTTTTTAACGTGGTAAAATCATCATAAGAGTCCTCCCACAAAGGGGGGAGCGGGAGGGACTGTCAGAGTCGTACTAACTAGAATCCACGGTGTCCTTCAATAGCCCTTTACATTCCGGGGTCACGGTAATTCGTGAGTCCCTAGGTTCTGCATAGTATGGCTTTTATGAGTGTCTAAAATATAGGTTTACCACTGTCTATTCCTTCGGGTACAAGCTGTTCCTACTACTATTACAAATGCAAAAAATTGTGAGGTCGGATTGGATGTGTGTTACCTACTTTAACACAAAATATCCGAACGTGAACGTGGTACACAAATCTATATATATAAAAGGAGAACTGACTGACTGACATATCAACGTACAGCCGAAACTACTGGGGCTAGGAATGTGAAATTTTGCACACGGTATCCTATTATAATGTAGGGGAGCACTAAGAAGGGGTTTTTTGAAATTTAACCATTAAGGGGGTGAAAAGGGGGAATTAGGAAAGTATGTAACCCACGCGGACGAAGTCGCGGGCAAAGTGCTAGTAGTTTATAACTTGGATGAAATGAAACATAGGATACTTTTTATGCCAGTTAGACATTACCTACCGTAGTATAATTATTTACAATAGGTGGATAAATTCTTCAAATCATATATAAATGAAATTACGTGACATCTAGTGCATATCAAAGGTTGCGGGATTTAATTGAATATATTGCCTTTTAGAACTAATTGAAGTAAAATAATTTTATTACGACGCACTCAAGAACTGATTGAATTTAGATTGCAAAAGTAATTGATGTTAAAATCAATTAGAATTAATTTCTTGCATTACTTTACAATCAAGTGTCAGTGTGAGATTTTCAACACATATTTTCTTTGTATTTGATTTCATAATTGGTTTCTTCATTTAGTTTATTCTTTAATTGAAAAAAAAATAATAATTATTATGAATACCTTTTGTCAAAATATACTCTATATTATTATTATTTTATTGCATTCATTGATTAAAAATAATACTTTTTCGCATTTTCATTGTTTTAAATTATTAATTAAGTACACTGTTTCGAGAATGATTAATAAAATAATATCAGACCTAAAATTAACGTCTTAAAAAATATTTCAGTAACCCTGGTCGAAACAAAATGAGGACCAGGCTTAACCCCCGTACCATGTTTGGAATTTCTCCTGAATCGAGAGTTGGTTTACAAAAGGCCAGACTCGGAACAACTACTTGAAGATTATTTAATTCAATTTGATTATATAATTTTAGTGTTCTATGATTTATTCTGATTTATTTTAATTATTTTAGCTCGTCAAATTGAATGAACTTACCTAGATTATAAGTGAATGATGTGGTCTCCTATAATTGGAAGCGCACACTTGTATTGTCCACTGTATAAATCAAAATTGCATGAAATTGTGTAGCCTCTGTTGGAGATCCAATAAATAAATAAATAAGATCATACAAATATTTGTTCGGTGTGGGAGTCGATCTTGTGCTACGCAGCGCAGCAGTCGATTGCTCGGCCACTGCGCCAAACGTGCTGACACACTCGTATTACGTGCACTTTTGCCTAACCCTTCCAGAATTTTATTATAATGTTAATATTTGCTGTTTCTGTTGTCATATCCGCATTAATATACTATCAATTTATCATTAGTTCCACACCGGTTCTGCCAAAGCTTTCAATTATCACAAAAGAAAAGGAACTTATTATAAACGCATTAGATACGCGAACTTCACTTTACAAAGCAGATGTTTTAATATTAGTTGAATAATTTTTACTACATAATATTAGTAGTGGAATATCTACGGGTTCCGTAGCTTGTAAACCTACAAGGTAGCATAGCGCTTTTTCTTTTTTTAACGTGTGAAAATCATCAAATGAGTCCTCTCACCCAGTGCAGGGTGGGAGGGACTGTCAAAATTGTACTGACTAAATTCCACGGTGTCCTTCAATAGCCTTTTACGTTCCGAGGGTCAAGGCTACTTGATCAGACAAGCCCGCGACCGTGACAGGCTTTGGCCCTCTAAGGCCCCTCAGAAATGGTAGTCCTTGCTTTTGTTAGTTAGAAATTATCCCATGTAAACTGTTTATTATTTTACTCTGCATGCCGAAATGGCCCTTTATCATTATTTTGCCAGTCCGGAATTTAGTCACCTTTTTCTTCTTTCATACATTGCTATACATATGACTAGAAGTGAAACAAACATTACTTATAATGTTCCTAAAAATTGATGGGATACGAACGGGTTATTCGCCCTTCGTCTGACGATCGCAGTGTAGATCATATTAGCACTTCGATCATTCGCGGTTGGTCCCATTCGCAGTATACTACCTCTCTGTCATCTGCCTGCGTTTTCCCAACTCTATTGGGGTCGGCTTCCAGTCAAACCAGATGCAGCTGAATACCAGTATTTTACATGGAGCGACTGCCTGTCGGACCTCCACAATCCAGTAACTGGGTTATACGATACTATGGTAAGACTGGTTGTCAGACTTTAGAGCTTCTGACTAACAGTAACGAGTGTCAAAGCTCTACAAATGACAGCCGGGACCAACGGCTTTATGTGCTTTCCGAGGCACGGAGAAAACTCGCTATGACTGATGTTCACCCATCCACAGACCATCCTCGGCAAGCGCAGCTTAACCCGCAAGATAGGCCTGGGCGGCTGTAATTATTTAACTACGAGCTCCTCTCTGTGCAAGAGATTTTATTCCACCAATCGACACATCATGTTTCCAGAATCGTTGGTTTCTTTGTGATACTTCTGTGGCCATTATAACATTAATGTTTTTTTTTTTAAATTATTTGTATAGTATATTAATTTTAGGTGTAGCTACCTATTTTACTTTATATAGAGCTCTATAAAAATATTGAAGCTTTAAAAGTTATGATTATTCATTCTTACATTACAACTTTTACGTAAATTAAAATCTAATTTCAAGCTTTTAACTGTTTATTACGGATCTCCAATTTCAGGTAGCGGCTTTTAAGTACGGACGATTTTATTATTCGAAGGACTAATCGTAGGGTAGTTATGATTCGAATAATTGGTATAATTGGAATAAAGTACGGTCCACTTGATTGAGATGTTGCGGTGAAAAAATGGCATATGCCTCTTCTTTTTTGCGGTCTACCTTTTTGTTGATATTTGCTTTGTGATTATTGAAGTTGGTATAATAATATGAGTCTTCTGATATAATAAAGACTTTTGAAATATGAGTGGAGGATTTTCGTTTGATATTAATATCAAAGATTAGTGTTGTATTTAATACGATAATGATGAATAGACATTTTACAATATAAGAATTGTTCAGTTAACAGTAGTTTTTAATCTGTTTACGTATTTGGGATTTAAGGTTATAGCTTAACCATAAATCCCATATTTGATGCCCATTTTACACTCAAATTCAATTGCATGTTATAAATCTGTACAAAGTATTGAATACGTGGTGATTATTTGCCTCAGTTTTTTAAGAAACAGGTGTTTTTAGTCAATAAGAGTCTGACATCGACTTCCTCTCACCGGTCAGGAGGACTAACTTCATCATAATCATATCAGCCGCAGGACGTCCACTGCTGGACATAGGCCTCCCATAGATTTCCAAAGACCGGTTGGAAGCGGCTTGCATTCTGCGCGATCCTGTGATTTTCATCAGATGGTCTGTCCCTCTTGTAGGTGGACGTCGCACGCTGCGCTAGCAGCCGTGGTCTCCTACCTAGGTTTTTAGTTTCTTCCTCTTGGATCCGAGGATCATTTTTGAGTTGTCTTCCACTTGGATCCGGCTCAATACGTACTACATTTTGACTGTTTTTCTGACTTTCCGAATCCAGTTAATACCAGGTAATAAAACTTGTTATCAGATTTTCGTTACCTACTACCTACGCTTGTCAATAATTTTCAAATGACAGCTCGGCTGTCCCAAAGCAAAACCTAGCAAGTGCCTCTGACAAAATTTTACAGGAGAAGATATTAAACATTTTCGTCGGCCTTTTATTACACAACAACTTTTTTATAAATTTCTTGTTTTCATATAGATAATTATGACTTGCTTCACATCACGAGCTAGTTAAATTGAACATAAGTCTATTTGTACAAGTTTTATGTGCCTTGCTACTGACTGGTTAAGATACTTCAAGATATGTATTATACCAAATCCAAAATAAAAACCTAGCAAGGTCTCTAAGTAGGTATTTGAATCGGTTTCTTTAAAGAAATCGTTTATGATGTAGCACTGAAAATCTAGCAATAATACTAAGTTTCTGAATTAGATTTTTGAATTACTTTCAGTAATGACTTATTGTTGTATTTCTATCCAGTAAGTAAAATAAAATGGTTTCATTAATCACATTAAACATAAATGAGGTTATCATTTCTCAAGTTAAAAGGAAAAATAATAGAAAAACAATATAATTAAGTTTCTTATGTAATTCGCCTCCCGTTTGGAGATCAATCGATTGATCGTTAACCGGCATTTGATTCCAAAACGCCCGCCTTGTTTCGGGCATTAGAGGCACCAATTTGGCAACATCCTTTTTTCAAGCAGGAATGCCCCGAGGAGCTGATATTTCTTCAGATAACTCAGTTACTTTATACTTTTTAATTAGAAAATCCAACTCGGTGAATGGTTCATCAAAACTGAAATAAGTACTTTAAAATCTGATAATGTCCTACTAACTATCCCACTACTATAATAAACGCTAAATAACACAGCCACACAAAATATTTTTTTTTTTATTGACCTGGAGGTCTCACTATGTGTACTATATGTTTTTGGGGTCGCTGAATCCGAATCTGGGATCAGTTTTATTCCAGCACATCTGGGTTCGGCCATAACCTCCAAATATACCCTCAAATTTGCTATATTTGGTTAAACTGCTAACCGCATGTATGGCTTTAAAACCTTATAATCCTATATTACAGTAGCTCGATGACCTCTTGCTTAAATAACTACATAACCTATAGTCCTTATAACCCCTTACCAACATAACCCTTAAACCCAATAACGAAGTTTCTGACGTTCGGACCTGAAAATGTGTACTATGTGTTTTTGGGGTCGAACCTAGACGTGCTGGAATGAAAATGACCCCGGATTCAGATTCAGCGACGCCAAAAACACATAGAACACATTTTCAGTGCAGTGTCCTCCCAGTGCCCTCCTGCTCAGTCTCCCGCACATCACGCTGCTGATTTACTACTATTTATTAAAGACAATGATTTGAAATTTCGTCCTACACTTCAGTAATTTTGCAAACTAAAAACCTAGTAAGACCAATTCACAAATTTAAAACCTAGCATGTACCGTATTTAATAGGTTTTTATGCTTGGAAATGTTACTTGCTAGTTTTTTGATTTCGTTATCTCCGAGTACGAAGTGCACTTGCTAGGTTTGGCATGTTCATAACTCTGATTCTAATGTAGATAGAAATACAGTTGTTTTTGCATTAGACGCAGCTCAGAATTTTAGAATATTCATTTAAAAAAACGTATTTTACAAAAATTGTCCCTTGCTAGGTTTTGCTTTGGGACAGCCGAGCTGAGACCAACGGCTTAGCGCGCTTTCCGAGGAACCTAGTTAGAGTTACTCAGAATTACTAACTCAAACAATTCTCATTTCACTAAACCAGCATTAAGCTTTCAAAATCCTTTACGATGAACCGCTCAAAAAGTCATAAAGTTAAAATCCAAACAATAAAATATACGTAATCCTTTTATAATCCGTTTTTTTCTGTGTATAAATGGCGTCTCTTGCATGCGACATGTCGGTGCGACAAAGACGCAACCGCTCGACAAGTCGTGTCGACCACCCACTGAATGCGACCCGCGTATATTGTAGTCGGAGAGAGGAGAAATGGCCTGTGACAATTTTTCGGTTGAGTGCACCTGTTGTCTTGTTTGAAACGTTAAACATTTTTGGACGTTTTTATGGAAAAAATGTTTTTGTTATTTGTTTATTTTGAGGTTTCCAAGATCTAATGGTTTTCGTTTGCATTTAGCTTTATTAAATAGAAATAGTAAGAAAAATAAAAAACAGGATATTTGTCTGAGTTTTGCATCAAGAATAAATTTTTGATTCAGCATAAATATTATATGTAAAAGTGTTCTTGTGTGTTACAAAAGACAAAATACTTGTTGTGTTTTAAAGCCAGTTAGTTTAATAGTCCAATCTATTTCACTCCGACTACAATACACCCAACCAAATCCATGCATACCTTATCTGTTATCTCATTTTTTAAAGATAAAACTATTCTAGCTTCCTTTAAACATTAATCCAAACTAATCTTTATAATCATCCAGATAAAGTGGGTAATCCATTGAACTTCCACATTGACATATGACTTATACAAACTAGTGGCGGGAAGCGAAACTTTCTGAGTTTCTGTCGACCATCGATAAAGTCAATAAGATAAATCAAGTTAATACTGGCCGACAGTTACTAGTAAATACAAATAATTTGATTCCATGTCGCGATTCCGTCGATATCGATAAAAAGGTTTGTTATTAATATTACTCTAGGTTAATCGATTCTTTAATTCCAGTTCGATTTAACCAATTTACGATAATCGATTAGGGTATTCAAAATTGATTTTAATCGATTCGGAATGTTTGTTTTTGTTCCTATTTCATCTGTGATAAACTAGATGGTTCATTTTATAAATATTTATAAGAAAATGCAGGAAGCCGAGGTAAGTTTTCGACTTTTTCGTATGTTACAGGAAATGACTTAATGATGCTCATAAGGACGGAATAAATATAAATACCAGTTACTGTACGTAGTTTCTAACTTAATTAAAATTTAGGAAGATATACGATACCTTTACCAAAAATATGGTTAACACAAAATCATTTATAATTAAAATCATTTACCTACTAATAAATATCTCTTCGTGACGATAACTAAATGTGTTTTATACTTTAGAAAACAAGATCTAGTTTTGCTTATCATTTATGTACTAACAAAAATGTATATTCAGAATTGACAGACACAATTCAGTCTCTAGAGACAATGTATTTCATTTTCCAAAATAGTTCTATCAATATTTAATAAATGTTTCGGAGATAAATATTTACGGAAAAAAAAAGAAAATGGCTGAACATAGCCATTTGCGATATTAAATTTTATGCCTCTTTTAATATCGCAAAATGAACGTTTTTATCCATTTGTACGTACAAATGTTTGAGGGTTTTTCGGTCGCGATTATTAGAATCAGTTATGAATTCTGTGGTGTGCTTAGTGGATATAAAATATTTATTTAAGGTCAGAACGATTTTATAATATTGGTTTTAGGTACATGTTTGTTTTATATGTCAGTTTTCAAACGTTTTTGCTGAAATTTTTTATGCATACCGTCACATAACTTACATTCAACAAAAATGGATTCAAATAAACTTAGGGACATGCTTGGTTATAACGATCATTAAAATTTGACGTAATAAATAAAAAAATTAATTACTCCTTTCCGGACCCTAGAACCCAGGTTAGGAAAGCGTAAGCGTTTGTTTACATATGGTTCTGCAATCCCGGTGTAAAGCCTCATTTACACCACGGAAATTGTATGCAAGATTGACTACATTGCCATATACACAATAGACAATGAATTCAGTTAAAAACGAATACCGCAATTTAGTCAAACTTGCATGCAAGTACTTGCAGCGTTTAAATGGGCCTGAAAGACAGTCCAAAGCATTATTGCATATAAAACTGTCTATTGCAAAGGTGTTGAAAGCACCAAATTTTGTGACGAAACTTGCACTTGCCTAATCACTACAGCTAAATCTATGTAGACTGACCGTTTTGTCAGTGACCGCAGGTGTCACGTTACTCGCCCCATCCACTGACACGTCACTAACTCTATACGACGTGTTATGAGGCTGATGGACGTCTACCTCAAGTCGGAGGGACGTGTTCATCGCGTGACAGGTGTGATCCGTGACGCTTGACGCGTGAAATGACGTAACGTGTCTGTCACGCGTTCTTTTTTAATTTTTTTCGAATTTTAAATTTTGTATTTTTTCTTTTTGGAACGGCTGTCTACTTTGTATTTATTTGGGTATTTTAATTAAGTAATGGGTAATTATTTTAGCCATGGTAATGTTTTAATTTTTACGAGTAAATCGTCGGTATTTTATAAACTAAATTTTTAGGCACCGTTGTCGAGGAAGGCCTAGGAAACCCCTGTGTGGCTACCTAGATACCTTCATGACAAATTGGCCGGAGAAAGCTGCACACAGGGAAGAGTGGAAAGTTATGGGGGAGACCTTTGCCCAGCAGTGGGACAACACAGGTTTAAAAAAATCATGGTAGGCTAAGTTATAGGACACAATGACCTTAAATTTTAATCCACAGATATAATATGGTCATATATCATAAATAAACTGAAGAAACAAACAGCATATTAAACAAGTACAAGTGGATACAAGGAATTATACCTCAGAAATTGACTAACCAAAACTACTACTACAACGACTGACTAAATTAGACTGACTAATATTTTAAATGCAAAAGTGTATGAGGCTGGACGGATGGATAAATTTTTGATATTTTTCACCCAAAAACTACTGAAAGGATTTTGATATTTGGTACCCAGAAAGTTAATAACCTGAATACCCGTAGGATAATTTTTGTCTTTTAAGCCGGCAAAACCGCTAGCAACAGCTAGTGAACTTATAAAGTAAAGCTGAAGGCGGTGTGTTGCATGTTAAATATTTCAGAAGATGAAGTAATGAAATGCAGCGTCATGTTCGTGTAACGGATCACACGAGGCAAGTTTAGAAGTCTAACTTCCTTATTTTTGGATGTATTGTAAACGTTATGAATAGAATGTATAAATACATAGGGGCACTTAAATGATGCCAGTTTTTAGGGCATATTTTTGATTGATAGCAATGTGAAAAGACTACTGTAATGCCTAAGCCCCTTCTTACTTCGGGGTCGCGGGACTAACGGATTACCGTGACCCCGGTACGTAAAGGGCTATTGAAGGACACCGTGGATTTTAGTCAGTACAAGTCTGACAGTCCCTCCCGCCCTGCCCTGGGTGGGAGGACTCATTTGATGATTTTACCACGATAACAAAAAGGCCCTTCTTACACTAGGCGACGGAAGTCTCCGATACCTTACGCAGACTTATCCATTGACGTGTGCCTGTGTACGAACCTCTATGAACTTGAATTGCGAAAGTCCCGTGGATACTAAAGTCGTAAGGTATCGGAGACTAGTCGCCTAGTGTACGAAGGGCCTAAGCGTTATTTTTATGTAGCCGTTATTAACCCACTATATTAAAAAAAAAAAAAACACAACTATCACACAACGCCATCTAGTCCCAAGCTAAGCAGAGCTTGTGTTATGGGTACTAGACAACTGATAAACATACTTATATATTTCTAAATACATACATATTATAGATAAATTACACCCAGACACAGAACAAATGATCGTGCTCAGGCCTGTTGGTCTAGTGGTTAGTGACCCTTCACTAACCACTAGACCAACAGGCCTGTCAAAATATAATCTATTAGGTAGTTTACTGGACAAATAAATTGAAAATCTGTTTAGTCCGTCAGTTAGAGTATTGAAAAATAATGAGCACGTATTTTTTTTTGTATTTTTAAATCAATGAATATTGAATTACATAGAACGCTTCGGAATTCGAGAGAGGGGCTCGTGACGTCATAATGCCTGTAAAATTATATGGACCAAGTGACGATTGGTGACTTTTAGAAGCGTTGTATCTTCTTCAATTTTGGTTTACTTAAGAAAAGAAAAAATGAGAGTCAAATTGTAATTTTTTTCTGTATTTGGATATAATACCTTTTTTTTTGTTTGAAAAATAGGTTAATAAATAGGTAATAATTAATTTCAATATAAGTGCTTACTTGTCACACATTACGTGCCAAGTAAGAGAGTGCCTTATTGATTAGCTATTTCCTAAAGAATCGATGTCACGAAGTGCCGAAACTATGGTTTTGTCTTAAGGGTCTCAATTCTATGTTTTATAGAATAAAGTTGAAAATCTATTGCAAACTCGTAGCGGCTTTTAGAGTATAACTATTAGTCAACGAAACAAGTATGTAACAACAAAAAGGGTAGAGCACACTTCGCTCCGTTCACACTAGATCTCATTAGAGCACTAATATTTTGCAAAAGAAAACGAAATAAACCATTCTCCTTTAATTATTTATTTTATATCACCTTCGTATTTATAAGACTCCAAGTAAAGTTGTGGTAACTCTCTATGTATAAACATACTATATAGAAGTAGATATACACACTCAGCTTCACACACTCCTATATACATATATAATATATCTACAGCACACGTTAATGTAATTAGATTTACGTCAAAGTAACCGCACAAAGGCGTGAGTTGCTAACTGGTATCTTCAAGCTTCAATCCTGAGTTTAGTAGGTAGAATTAACAGCTATGGTTTGGTATTTAGGTGTCTAGATGTTGTCTTTGAAATGCTAAGTTATTTTATCAAGTTAATGTTGTGGACGAAGTTATTTTGTAATTTTTAAGAAAGGTAATTTCAAGACATTATTTTGTCTCGCTATATTTTGTATATTCATAAAAAAAAACCTATGTTTTCTTTGCTTAACAGTTGCAAATTGTGAATATTCTTTATATTTATTTGTCATTTGTATGGATTTTGACCACATTATTCTACTGTGATTAGATTCATATGACCCACACGTATATTAAATAATAATAAGATTGCATTAGCAGTTTTAATTAATAGAAGTTGAAGTTCGATAAATAAATAATTATACTTCATATAGGGATCTAAACACATGTTTTTATCCACAAATCAACTCATTCGTCATGCAAATTCGTTTTTGTTGCAGTTTTTGTGTGAAAGAGTAACAAACATACATCACAAACTTTTGCATTTATAATAGTAGTAAGAAGTAAGATTTCCAAAGATAGCACGAGTCTGTACGAGTCAGTACGAGTCTGACAGTCCCTCCCGCTCTGCCCTGGGTGGGAGGACTCATTTGATGATTTTAAAGATTTCCAAAGATAGCATGAGTCTGTACGAGTCAGTCCGAGTCTGACAGTTTCTCCCGCTCTGCCCTGGGTGGGAGGACTCATTTGATGATTTTACCACGTCAAAAAAAAAAGATAGCACGAGCAAATCAGATGGTTGGTAAGTTGATAATAAAATCTCCCATCAGTCAAAGCCTCCCACCTCAACGTATCTACTAGTCTTACATGTTAACAAATCTTATCTCTGACACTATAAAATCCCATCAGGTAGTATCCCAACATTGATGGGGGTCCAATTAGGGCAACATCCGCTGATAACAGTTCAGTGAACACGCGTTAGGTGGCGCCTGAGAAGTGTGAGAGTGCCTCTACTTGGACATTATTACGTGTCCAATGGAAATTGATAGGAATTTGATGTGTCATTGCTGTAAATGGGGCGGTGTTGAGATTTTTTGGGCAAATTGGACACTTATTTTGTAATTGTAACGCTCAAAATAGCATGAAAGGTTTTTTTTTTTTTGCTTTGATAATTTCTTAATTATTTATTAGTTTGTTTTTAGCGACTTTGATGGTGACTAAAATCTTTAGGTAAATACCAAAATGTTACAAAATAACTATTATGAGAACTCATTCAAAACATTAATAGAATAGACACTGAAATTCAGAATAATAAATTAATGCAGTCATTAAGGCATGGTATGTAGAGCTTTTCCAGCCACACTAATGGACTTAGTAGCTCGTAAATATACGGTTTTTATTGCCGACTGCTTTAATAAACTGCTTGAGTAATCAGGAAAGATTAATGCAACGCTTATTTCACTTCCCTTTACAGGGGTACGGTCGTTTTTATTTCTATTTATAAAGACAAAAAATAAGACTGCATTTAAGAATGGTTGATTTGAATGCAACTTTTTTTCAGAACTATTTGTAATTATGGAAGTGTCAAAACGTCAAAAAATTATGACAGGAGTAATCTCTATCAAATTACAACCAGCCGCCATTAAATTCACACATAATTGGTGAATAAGAGGTGTCAAAATTCTACTGGGGGTTGGAAGCGTTGAACTGAGACGCAGCTTAAACAAAAGAAGATTAAGTTACCGTTAAGTTCCTTGTGTGATACTGACAACGTAGTCAGCAGGCACTTAACCAAGTGTGAGGGTGTTACACATATGGTGGTATCGGTACTGATTCGGTCCGGATGTATTTTTATTGAACAGAGCCGACCCGAAGCAATTTTTGCACATGCTAACTGGATTTTCGTTTTGCTTGTGCCTGTTGGTAATTTCTAACAACTCAATCATGATAAGGTTGAATCAAAAGGTTGAATCTCATCTTCAACCTTGCCGTGCCTTTTTTCGAATGTTATAATTATCCATTAAACTTATTCACCAATATTTGTTGTCTGTTTTTAGGCTGGACAGCAACTACAGCTGAATAACAGTTAATACTCGTACAAAGCGCAAGCGTGTCTTAATTCCACAACCAACTTTTTGTAGAATACAATACGCGTGGGCTGTCCCACTGTCAGTCTTTGCCTTTTACCGAACGGTTTTGCCGCTCGGTTTTCAAAACCGAACACATGTGTAGCACCCCTAATAAGCACCGAGTGTGAGTTTAAAGTAGCATCACTTGTTCTCCGGTTAGCAAAGAGACTTCGTTAAGTGTATTAGTGAAGGTGAATATTTGCACTGTGTGTCGCTTTCAAGGAGAATTTTCGCGACTGAAAATTTCGAACACTGTATAACGCTTTTAAAGGTACTGAAAATAGGATTTTGTGCTCGGGAACGGAGACAATGGAGTAGGTAACGCGATGTGGAATTTCCTTTTAAATTCTGTGAAGAGAATTGGGAGACCACATATTCTGAAAGCCAATGGACTGGTGGAGATTTTGGAAATCTGTTTTATAAACAGTCGAAAATTGGAGTACTTTAAAATAGAATTTAAAGATTAAAATTCATAAAGACTACCGTCCTAGTCAAACAGGTCAAATAATTATTTATTGTGTCCTTTTCAATCTAAAGATTTTCTCGTAAGTATCATAATTAGCAAGAAAGTCGTCATTATTTATGTAGTACATGATCCATATTATACAATAAAAGAAAGGGAGCCAAGAAATGATAACCCAGATCAGACAAACAATATTATTGTTATTCTGATATTGGTACAGGAAAACATGTTGAAGAAAATTGGACTTTAAAATCGCCAATCCAAATTCAACTAGTGTTGTAATTTATGCTCAAGCATAAGAAGAAGAGTTTGTACGTCAAAGGTACAGAAAAAGCCCTGTATTATAAAAAATAGTCGTACTTAAATTATTTATGGTACCGTTAATAATATTCTAACCAACTATTTACAGAAATGAGAAAACACAATAGGTCAAGACTTAAAGTTTCACTCATATCATTAAAATTATAAAATAAAAAGAAATCACGAATAAACACAAACACTTCAATCAACAAGATGCAATCCCAAATCAAGCTCCAAGCTTAAAAAGTCGAAAAAGCCGGTCGGCTTCTGGTGAAATCATATTATACGATAAATTATTTTAAACATGTTCTACTGTTTGAGCAATACTTTTGTTTGAGTACTTCTTATTGCAATTATTTACTTTATGATTAGCCCCAAGACTTTAGTTCCAATCATAGTATTAGGAAAACACGAATAAACACTTCAATCAACAAGATAGCAATCCCAAATCAAGCTTTGAGCTTAAATTATCAGATCTCTATTAATCTTTCATATCTAAGTCAGTTGAAAGCCTGTGCTTACCCTTTAGACGTCAAAAGCCGACGCTGACAGGTGACATGAGCTTAATTCCTTTATTATAAACCCTAGGCCTAGAATTCTAGATCTTAGTAGATATGTACTAAGCTCCTAAATTGATTAAAGGGCCTGTTGTCCTAAATAAGATCATGTTTGTATTATAATTAGGTTCAAAGTTTTGATTCAATTTCGTTGTTGGTGTAGACGCTTCAATAAGTTGTAGAATAGTAGGTTTAATTAATTATTTAGATTTGATGAACTCTGTTGATTATCAATGTAATGTGTAATTTGAATTATTTGTCATTTGTAGATATTTGACATTCGTTAGAGGTACCTAGTCAGTAGGCTAAAAAGTCTAACAACAATTCTTTCTTCTTTAATAATGTAAAAACTATGTTGCTTTAAAATAACAACCAAGTTTCACGAAATGTAATGTGATTTCGTAACCTTTTCATACAAAACATGAATATGATAATAATAAATAAGTATGTAAATAAAATATATCGACTTAGCTCGCGAGGTTGTCGACATGTGGAATGTGAGCTCGGCTATCATTGTGCCGATTGTCGTTACTGCCAATGGCCTGATAGCAAAGAGCCTCGACAAACACCTTTCGAGGCTCTCCTTAGGGGGTTGGATTAAGGGCCTGATTCAGAAGGCAGTACTTCTTGACACGGCTCGTATTGTGAGGAGGTTCCTGTCTCTGGAACCCTAACCACCGGTAGCTTGGACCCCGCTCCCACACCGGTGGAACACTATTTTTTATATTTTTAAATGTTTTTTTTTTTTAAATTTCTTTGTATTTGTAAAAAATATTTAAAAATATGTCAAATATGTACAAAAGATAAATAAACGAAATAAGTATGTGAAAGTATACGGCTCAGCAGCAAAATACGTACAAATAAAAACGTTAAAAATATCAGACAGGTAAATAAAAAAACTAGTATTAAAAAAAATACTACCTCAAAAGCACTGAAACTATTTTAAAAACTAACCCACTCTATCAACTAATATAAAATACAGCGGTTACAATTTTCACAAACACTATTACGGTATATATTTTGTCAAGTCGCGAAACTTTGAAAGAGGAAATTGGTAAATCGAAGTTTGTCCAACTGTTGGTTTCACGAAGAAAATATTCTAAATTGCTTTTGATATTTTCATAAAAAGTTTTGTTTTGTTCCGTCCTGTTTTCTCTGTATTATTTTTAGATTTTATATCTGAGTTGTTCTGTTAGGAAATTGGAGACTCTGATAACTTTTAATGGCTTCAAAGACCTCGTCTTTGACTAAGTTTTTATCAAGTCTTAAAAGAAAATCTGTAAAAGTTACTTAACTTTAACTTCGATTAAGCTTTACTCATCTCAAATAAGTAATGTTATAAATGCGATTTTTTAAGTATAGATAGATGTTTGTTATTAAATCACGTCACAATAGCTGAACGAATATTCATAAAATTTGATTCAGAAACACATAATGATAACCTTCATCTCAATATTAAGTTTCTGTAGGATAATTTTCGAGTAACACGCGATCGAAGCGGCAACAGCTAGTTGATAGGTAACTGTCGAAGTCCATGGTTCAATAGTGCAACATAAAGACAGGGACATGTCAAAGCAGGAGTTAAGTAATGTCTGGAGATCTAGGTCTTAGACTGCCACTAACTTGTGGCTAAATGCCGAATATAGGCTGCTCCAAATTCAAACTAAAAGATGGAACGTTATTTTATTTCCGACTAGCTTTTGCTAGTGAATGGGCAACTGTCGCGGGACTGTACGAATTACCGTGACCCCGGTACATAAAGAGCTATTGAAGGACACCGTGGATTTTAGTCAGTCAAGTCTGACAGTCCCTTCCGCTTTCCCTGGGTGGGAGGACTCATGTGATGATTTTACTAGGATAAAAAAAAAGTGAATGGGCAACTACATTAATGAATTTTTCTAATTCAAAAGTGCCTGTTATGGGGACAAATTAATTTGACGGCGAGTTATCCGTAACTTGCCGTCCGCAAACCCATGTAAGGATACTGAGAGTCGAATGTTATAGAAAATGCGTCATAAAACCAAAGCTTAACGTTTTTTTTTTAAATATTAAGTTTCGATTCCATTTTTTGATGCTTAAAAAACTTTTAGTTTTTTTTTTTGCGTCTACATTCCAACTGTCATACCAAGTTTTTAATTACCATAAAGATAAGTTGTACACAAAACAAAATATTTACTTTTAAAACCTAAGGTTGGAACAATGGTGGTAGAAACCGACTGTTTTAAATATGGCGTGTCATTGCACTGAGACACAAGTGTGAAAAGTTTGGTGAACAAAACAAATTGAGATGACATCGTTTATGGAAATTAATGTGTTTTATCATTCGAGACTTTTTTTTTTTTTTTTTGCGTGGTAAAATCATCAAATGAGTCCTCCCACCCAGGGCAGGGCAGGAGGGACTGTCAGACTTGTACTGACTAAAATCCACGGTGTCCTTCACGAGCCCTTTACGTACCGGGGTTACGGTGATGGGTAAGACCCGCGACCCCGGCAGGCTCTGGCCCTCTACAGGCCCCGTCAGTTTGCTGACACTCCTTGAGGCGCGCGTGGAACACAACGCGCCGTCGACTCGGGCATGGTCCATGGTCAGGCAGCGAGTCGCCCATTATTCGCTGCCCGCATGCCCATCATTCGAGACTTAAGGCTTGAAATTAGTTTCATAGGCCAGGAATAGTCAATTCTGGGACTTATTCCGTAACATTGTGGTACTTTTCGAATGAAATAAAATCTTACATTTCTTTAAAAAAGTAGTACAGTCAATATGACTTTGAAGAATACGTAAAAATGATTTAGTGATATTAACTCTGATTCCTTGATTTTCTGTAATTGTAGTATGAGATTATTATGAAAACCATCAAAGCAATATTTTTGTTTCTTTATAAAATCACCAGAATCTTATCGTAAGTCGTAAAGTACGTCATCTGCGGAGGTGAACCAGTTCCTAAAAGATCTTTGGGCCAACAGATGGGGTACCTATGGTATAAACACATTTTACTGAAACGATTGTCCCTACAACTGTCGAAACATCGCTCCTTCCTACTTTTTTCATAACCTCAAAATTGGCGTGAAAAAGTCCCAGTATCGTGCAGGTGATATCTAAACCATGAAGCAAGCCTTATTATGTTACTTAGTCACACTTATGGTATAAAAAAGAAATAAGTCTCATAAAATTTCAAAAATATTCTTGTCCAAACTCCCCAGCAGTGTGTCCGAACCACGATGCGTGAAATGCACCCAAGCTATTCAAATCAGCGCAAGCCACAAAAACAGAATTGAGATATTATGCAAATACCTGATTGTATGCAGATGGTCGATAATAGTCTACACTTAGAAATCGACGTTCAATTCTCCATAATGAGTGAGACAATAGGCTTAATAAAGCCGTTGACTATACAAGGTTTTGATCAAGATAGCTCGTAATTGGCTTGTGAGATGGGCGTGGCTAAGAAATTGCAGCATGTGGATAGTGTTCACAAAAAACGTTACGGTCTACTGGATATTTGGGGTCAGGAGTACGATATGTAACGTTTTTCGGTACATAATTTACAGTTCATGTGAGTTGCATGGGATATTCCGTAATTATTTGTGTTTTTTTTTTTCTGAATATAAAATGTGGGACCTAATATTGGGTGCGATTGGGAGAGAACGGAACGTTTAATCATTTGAGGATCTGAGGCGTGACTTTAATGTTAAAATTTAAATTTGAAAACCCAAACAAAGAGTCGTTGAGTTTTGGAATTTAGATGTCAAATAAGAGTGTTTTAAATCTTCAGCATAACTTGGAATAAGAAATTAAATTCAATAATTAAAAATTCAAATTGAAATAAAGTTTAACATAGCTTTAAATAAAAAAACAATAGAAGCAGCTGCAGTAATAATGTAATCAAGTGACATTTGTCCACATAGGTTAAATAAAAAAGTAACAATCAGCCCTCATTAAAATATTCAAACAAAAAACCAAACTTAAAAACTTTACTACAAATTAATAAAATTATTACCACCAGAAAACTATAAGCTAAAAACTTTCTCCAGCTAGTTACAAACAAAACGATCAAATAGCATTTTTTTAACTTTAAAAAATAAACGCTCGAGCTCTAGTCGAGGCTTTATATTCCAGGTCGGCTCTCACCACGAGAGCCAAAAACAAAAGAGCCATAAATAGTGCATTGTTCGCGGAGCCCCAGCCAAAGAACCCCTAACAAGTTTGTGAGGTTTTCAAGATCACAATTTTTATTCTAAAAAGGGGGTTAAGTTCAAACAAAAAAAAAAATAAGGGTTTTTGTTAATGGGTCGTTTTTTGTTTTAAAATTTTTCTGGGGTCATATTATATTGTATTTTTTTTTAAACAGTTCAGGACCTGGTCCGTGGAGTGTTGAACTAAAAAGGGTCACTAGAGGAAAGCTGGTATGGTTAGTCGATAAATCAAGTGCTGTGACAACCTAGTTTAGTGGGAGTAGCCTAGGCTACAACCTCTAGAGGTTGAGATTATTTTCAGTAGAAAAGTTAGTAATGGCTACATTCATTGGCGGAATTGCTAGGTAAGCTTAAAGAGGGATAAAATGCTCCCGTTTATGTATGAAGCCTTGAATGTAAATGAGTTGCTATTGAAGTTTAAAAAGGCAGAAATATAATTAAAAACCACCCTTTTTTATTTTGTTGAAAGAGACGTTTTATATACTGTTAAGTGGACCGTTTAAAACAAAGGAGTAAATAAATACTACGTAACTAAATTCACTTTACATTTCCACGCTAAAAAGCCCCATATTAATTCTCAGAACCCTTACTAAAATACAATTAAACCATTCCCAGGATTAATTCGCAAAAAGACAAGAGACTGATGTCTCAATCGCGTTTATTTCAATTACAAATCAGCTTGAATATTCATACGCCAAAAGCTATAAGTGTGTCTAGAACGTGCGCAAGCGGCGGCCCGCCCTCGACGCTGATTGGCCGGCCAATTTTGAATTGGCCAATTGCGTTCGCGCGGGAAACGCTACGTGTAATTTTGGCATAATTGGTCACGCATTCGAGTAGTAAGGTTGTGTCTTCAGCAAAAAAATTATTTCCATGTCTGTTGACTGACATAAACCATTGTTTGGGGCAGTTAGTTTATTTATGTTGTATTGTTTCTAAAGTAATTGTTATATTGTTTAGACGACAGTGAGATATCTATGACTTGATGAATTACTTTGTTTCTGTTACGATAGACCGGATTTAGTGCAGTCCGTTATGCCGTTTGTTTAGTCGTTGAGGTTAAGTACTGACAATTATTTATACACAAATGTATGTATGTCAGTCTGATAAAATTTAACACTAACCCAGTCTTTCGTGTCGATATAACAGTCTAATATCTACTCAGCACAAAACTCGTATTATTTTATAAAATAACTGTTCTTTTATTAGGCCATCCTTATAGCCGTTTAAGCCACGCCATGTGGTAGTAATTTCGACGAATTTGTGTTGTTGCCGATGTGTCCTAGATTCAGAAATTCAAAGACATGTGACATCTACCAACACGCACAGGGTCCGCGTGGTGTATTACATCTCACTCGCTCTCATAGAGAGGATGCCTGCGTCTGAGTTATGTGAACATTAAAGACTGATATTGATTATTGATTACATTTCGAAAGTATACTAGATATTGCCAGCGGCTTCGCCTGCATGTTACTCGCAAATTATCCAGAAGGAATATGTCTACCGGGATAAAAAATAATCTATCTATTATACCAGACTAAAATAGGTTTTAGTCTGGAATATAACATGGAATATTTCTATCCTAGAGATTGATTGAGTAAACATCCATCAATTCATCCTCACAAACATTCGCATTCATAATATTAATAAAGATTTCAAGCATACTTTGTTTTCACGCCGTGAAACGAACAAACATAACTCCAATATGAAAAGAAAATGCCAGTTAAAATTTTAAGTATAAAAAGTTATCCAAGACCACTAATATTCAGGTAGACAAGTTTGATAATAAAAACCTCACAGAGTATTAAGATTGCGATAAGTTGAACTTACAGCTAGTCTGTTGCCCGCGGTAAATAATTTCCTGGCTGGAGTCAACTCTTTTAACTTATACGAGAAAAGGTGAGGTTTTTTCAAGACTTTTTTAAAAGAAAACTATCTTGGATGAAACTATTTTTATCTAAGGTAAGAGTTATGTTGCTTTGCAATGTTGATTCTTTAGGATTTTGCTTTAATGCTTTAAAATATCATGTGGCGCTTATCAATATATAGAAATTTAATAGTTTTGCTCCACGGTCTCCGTTATAGGAAAAAGTCTTTGAATTACATGTGACTTTTTTTGAGGATTTTTTGGGGTTGCGAATACTCTAAGCAGTAACTAAAAGATCTGGGTGGACTTTTTGTCAGTATGATTATAATAGTCCATTTCGCTCCACCCAGTGGTTATTACTTTAGAGGTGAATTATCACGTTTTATTTTCACTGTTGGGTGATTCTGCAGTGCGTGCTAGAAAAGCTTGTATAGAGTTTTTCTATATGACATGATGTCCTTAAACATTTAGTGGTTAGGAACTATGCGGAGCCACGCTTGGTTTATGGAACACAACATTTGAGCTTTCCGTTTACTATATTATTACCATAACAAAAAATCAAAAACCTTGAAAATTAGAGGTCTTCAGGCGACTATCAAAACCATATTATAAACTATCAAAAAGACCACCAAAAATCAATAATTCCCACCATAAATCAAACAGGACCCAATGTAATTCGTGTTAACTTACAGAAACGAACATTATCTCCGCTCAGATAACACAGGGCGCTGTAACCGCGGGGCTACCGATTTAGCCATGTAATATTGACGTTTCCTATGATTTATGAACAAATAAACGCTGGCAACCATATTGTTCTAAAATAGTTTAGTCTTGTGTGCGAGGCGATGGCGATGCGATATTTTTTGTTAGTATTTGAATTTAGAATTAGAGTGTGAGTTTTGAATTAGTTAGGATCATTAAAATGAGTTTTTTAGCAAAGAGGTAGTCAGATTCTCGGGCACTAAAAACTTACAGCTTTGGCGGAGCACCGGCTTGTCCTCACGGAGGCTATAGACGGTGGCGAACTCTCACGTTTGGCACTGGTTCAGGCTATGTTACGGAGCGAGGGAGAATGGAAAGCAGTCACCTCCGGCTGTCAAGCAGTATTGCTAGCGAAGAAAGAGACGGAACGCGTGTGAGAGAGGATATCCTCCAAAACACCCCAGCAGTCGCGGGAGACGAAACCCAGGGTATCTGACGTACCGGAAACCGTAGGCGCGGGTTCGCGGTGCGAGGGTAACGGGTAGCTCACCGTCCGATCAAGGATCATGTCCAAGTCAAAAGCGCAACATTGCAGAGACTGCTAGACATTGCAGTCATCAGCGTTACAAAGGAGTTACTAACAGTGCTTTCTACAGAGGACTGTGTTAAGCTTTTAACAGCGTTTCCAGCTGACAGACTCTCCAACGCTTTTATGCTTTTCCAGATATCAGTAATAACAAACTCCAAACTAAAATCTAGACACGAAAAACCCATCCAACCACGCATGGACCCTACAATCAACACACTACTCAACGAACAGTCACGAAGTCTTCCGAACTGTTCCGAGTACACACGGAACCACCCGAACATTTCCGAGCGAGTTCTGCTCGGCTAAGTACAGAAGGCGGCGACTTGATTACAGATTCGCTGCGAGTCTGCCCACCCCCTTATTTGCGTCAATATACGTGTGTTAGAGTAGTGATGTGTTCCGGTATACGATTGCTTTATTTCGTTGTGTTTAGTGAGTTGTGGCGATGAAGGCATTGTTTTGGAGCTAACAAAGATGGAGGATTTGTTACGGTAGCAATTTTGGTTGCTTACCTAAAACGGTATAAGTACAATTGCTTTTTTTCTGGGGAGTATGGTTTTTCAAATGCGTTATTTTTTATTTACAATGGACTTGTCTCAATCAAGCCCAGACGTAAAGATAAGAGTTCCAGAAAGAACAGTAATTATTGCGCATCGACAGAACACAGTAAACTGTATGATACCGCAAGATTTCTGTAGGTACTTTATTTACCAGAGTACTTGAAGTTTTACTTCATTTATTGTATGAAAAATTTAAAACGCGCTTCTGGTGTACAAACGAAGAACTATTTTTTTTCCATTAAATTAACGTCAATATTCCAGTTTACTTTACATCACAAACACGTGAAAAGAAAAATCAAGGTAGGGTTTTAGATGGTCAGGCTTTGGTGAAGTCTTCTGCCACCAGTACAGTGGGACCGCTCATTCATCACCGCAGTTTACCTTTAGTATACAGGTAGCCTTTAGTATACTCTAATGGGAAAGAGGCGTATATTTCTATTTACATACAAAATAACAGCTACTATAGTATAGCTTCTCTACACAGGACAAAATCCTAAAACACAAGTTCTGCTATCTATTCCGGGCTCACTTCCCGGTTGTGTCATTATTTGATAGATTTCACTCGCTTCCCAAGATTGCGTGTTTCAGTCTACGACTTTAGGTGGGCGTAAATCTTGTATCCTTGTCTTACTTATGAAGAGTAAAAGAGAGGTTGTAGGTGGACAATTAAGCCGTTACAGAAAGTGGGACGTTTATTATTGTTTCCACTTTGTTTTGTTGTTTATTTTGAAATGTTTATAGGGGAGAGAAGGTGATTTTGTATTGAAGTAATAGCTGTTGGGGATAATTCTGAAATGGTGATTGGTGATTATAGTTTTACTTGTGAGCTGGCTAGAAGTTATTTATAAGCTAGATTTTCTAACTGATTAGTAAATGGCGCGCAAAAAAACAAATCCGCGGCTAAGACAGTAATATAAATATATATAGCCTTATTCTATAAATTATACTGTCGCACAACTACCTTTGCAAGTGCAAATTAAAAGACGTAAAACGTGACACTGTCTAAGTTTCAAAGTTCATGTTTGGTGACGTTTATAAATATCGTGGCCTCGGTCAATAATCTTTCATAAATTATTGTGATTAAATTTTGTCTTCAAAAAAAATGCTTCATGGGTTTTCTACACAGATTTAAAAGTAAAAACCTATTAACAAAAAACGGACTAAATTAAAAGTTACAGGGCATCAAAAAATTCATATACATCGCTGTCAATGGTAAAAGCGCTAAGAACGCTGGCAGCATTACTACGTTGGATGGCAATTCAACGTTGTTGTAATACATAATAATTTTAATAAAATCCTACGTCGTGTTCCAGAAGGTTAAAAAATCAGGTTGAAAACAGCATCAAATTCCATTTGGCAGTTAAAAAATCTAAGAAACCGCATTCAACTCCATTGCATAGTTCCAAAAATCTATGGAGTTATACAGAAAAATAACTTCCTATTATACTCCGGTGTGGATTCAACAACAAAAACAGCAAAATCCTTACCACAGTTATTTATACAACTCAATGACCCCTCTAATCCGTTCAACACCTAATTAACAGAATATAACTCGAGACAGCTACCTTCCCGCGTCGGATTTCTAAATCCCACCAAACCGTCATCTGTCAGTCTGACGCGATGACAAGGATATTGTGACACCAGCGATTATTTTATTATTACGCTTTTTAATTCTTGAAAACTGGCGGGTGTTAACTTTAAATTAGTTTTTGATGAGGAGGCGATTGATGTTTTGATAGTTTTGTGGTGATAAGTTTAGGTTTTATCTTATGGGATAAGCCTAACCTAACGCCACAAAACATCATCATCTGCCTACAGGAGTTCACTTTCAGTTGACAAGCCACCCAAGAATATTATTGCTTTTCCAATCCCGGGGACGTCATTTCCATCCTTACCTATCTTTGCCAATCCTCGGACTCGGCTCAAAAATGTGTACGTCTACCTCGGGAGGAGGAAGAGGAGGAGTATTATTCGTTTTACTACTAATGGGGCTAGACCATCAACACTTCAGCTTCCTTTTTTTTTATCTTGGTAAAATAATCAAATGAGTCCTGCCACCCAGGACAGGGCGGGAGGGACTGTCAGACTCGTACTGGCTAAAATCCACGGTGTCCTTCACTAGCCCTTTACGTACCGGGGTCACGGTAATTCGTAAGTCCCGCGACCCCGGCAGGCTTTGGCCCTCTACAGGCCCCGTCAATATGCTGACACTCCTTGAGGCGCGCGTGGCATGGTCCATGGTCGGACAGTGAGTCGCCCATTACTCGCCGCCCGCATGCCCGCGCCTACGGTGGCCGGAGATCGTCTTGCGACGTCCGACGCCGTGGGACACTTCAGCTTGCTTAGTCTGTCAGTTATGACGAGAGCCAACCTTCGAAATCTGAATACATAGAAGGCTGATGAGATTAAATCTCACAACTTAAGCAGAGAAACCTATGTCCATCAGTGAACTGGCAAAGGCTGAATTGAATCATTGATGTCGACAACTTTGCTCCTTCAGTCCAAAAGCAAGCACTCCTCTCTCTCAAACTCGCTACCACACCCGCTTACAATCGCACCACGCAACAATATAAGACGGTACCTTAATCTTTAGGAGACAGCTACTCTAATCAACTTTCTCGAACCATTGCCTCCCCACATACTCGTAGTGACGACGGCTCCAGCGATTAAAGTGTCACACACATTGTTGACACGTTGGAGTTAAATCTGTTTCTATTGTAGATTCATAAGTATAGAAGCTGATTAGGTGTGTATTTTAAGAAGATTTTGTTGGTGGAAAGATTGGTTTAGTTGTCCGTTTTTACGTGCGCAGTATTGAAGAATGTTATCTGCTTTGTAGATGTCAGTGAAGATGATGATGATCAATGTAAATTAATCATCACCATCTTCATCTTCAGATGATGATGATTAATGTACAATTTATCATCACCACCTCCGTCCTGCCCTCATCCTATTCTTCTTCTTCATTCCTTATTTTCCGACTCGGAGTAGACGCAACACGATTTTTGGATAATGTCTTTTATTGTCAGTACGTTAAGAGGCCTCTTACAGTCCACTAGCGCCGCCAATCGAAAAAATGTCATAACTCGTAAATAGAATCAAAAATACAAAATATGGTCTGTAATTACTGTAGAAAAGGCAATAACGTAATTTTATAACACATTGTCAACACTTGAAATATAGCTGTTTAGCTAAATCGTGCATTCTAAACATAAACGGCCGTTTTTGTTACAAATAAAAAAATTTAGCTAAACAGCTATATTTTGAGTGTTGACAATGTGTTATAAAATTACGTTATTACCTTTTCTACAGTAATTACAGACCACATTTTGTATTTTTGATTCTATTTACGAGTTATGACATTTTTTCGATTGGCGGCGCTAGTGGACTGTAAGAGGCCCCTTAATACATACCCTAATAAAATTGTAGATGAATTAAATAAAATAATTAACCACTATTTAATTAAACAAAATAATCCTATTTGGCTGTTTAAGAATATTCTATAGTCTTCATACTCGTAATTCAACTGTTATTTTTTGAATTATTGACTTATTTTGATTTACTCTTATCTAAAACCGAATTGATGTTTTTTCTTCTTGCATCTAAAGATAAGGTTCTGGTATACACAGAAAATAATCCGAAACAATGTAATATCTCCATGATAAACATCAGTATAATGGTGTAGAATACACTGCAAAATATGAGATAAATGATAATAAAAATTAATAAACTCACTTCCAAACAAGGATGGCACCGATGAGAACACCAACGAGCAGCACTATGGAACACAGCGCGATCACCGCCGACGTCTGGAGGGAAGGCCCGCTGTGGTTGTAGGCGTCTATCTTCTGGAAGACAAAGAAAATCATAATGTTAGAAGAATTATCAAAGAAAAAAGGTAAGAGGAGCTGTCAAAGATTTGGCATTAGTAGCTACTAACTAGATTGTTTAGTTCCTCTCGCGCCCGGCATTGGTCGAGGCCATGCTGCGGGGCGAGATGGAGTGGGGAGCAGTCGCCTCCTTCTGCGAAGCAGTCATGCTCACGAAGGAGGAGGCGGGCCGCGTGTGGGAGAGGACAGTGTCCTCTCTCCACCCCAGCCGCAGTGGTAGACGCCCACGGCGTCGGACGTCACCAGATGATCTTCGGCCACCGTAGGCGCGGGCATGCGGGCGGCGAGTAATATAAGTCCGACCAAGGGCTATTGAAGGACACCGTGGATTATAGTCAGTACGAGTCTGACAGTCCCTCCCGCTCTGCCCTGGGTGGGAGGACACATTTGATGATTTTACCACGATAAAAAAAAATTGTTTAGTTGAAGGTCTGTAAATAACCTGCCTGCGTCTGTGTTTCGGAACGCATACAACCTTAATCTCTTAAAGATAGAGTGAACAGGCTTCTTCTGGGTAAGCTCGCTCCATCGTCGACCTTGTCTTTGTCAACCCTGACCTGGACTAAGACCAAGAACAAACCCATTAAGGAACAGTGTTTAAGACGGGGACGCGAGGTATAATGGGGACATACACAACACTAAAGTAGCGCAAGCGCCACCAGGACGTCATTTGCAAGCGGCCATTAACAAATGGCATCCTGTTGGCGCTTGCTTCCACTAAAATAAAATAATGGCAAATAACATTTTGTCCTTTTGTTCCCAGATTTATGTCGAAGTCTACTTTAAATCAACCAGATGCGGTCGCATATCATCGGAGCCCGTTCTCAATTAATGTCAATCAAAATTTAAACCCTGTATACGCGGCACTTTATTTTGTACAAAACATTTAAAATAATTTTGTCGTAAACGGCATTTATCGGTTTCATAAAAAATTATAGGGTTGAGTTACAATTATTTTGGAAAATAACGTGATAGTATGATTTGGACTTGTATTTACAGTGGTTATTTTTTGGGGGATAATTATCTCTGTTAAAATTATCCAATAAAAATATTTTTCTTCCTCGTTTATGGTAAAAATACTTGGTGGTAAATGTCACGGTCGCAGAAATAATAATATTATTATTACATAATATAAATCAATTCATATATTATACGAGACAGAAAAACATACTCAAATATTGAAAATTCGAAAGTAACTGTTAGTCTGTCTGGATGTTACAGCTATTGCTAAAAAGATTTAGATTTAAATGCATCCTTATAGGTTTTTTTTTTACTTGGTAAAATCATCACATGAGTCCTCCCACCCAGGGCAGACCGGGAGGGACTGTCAGACTCGTACTGACTAAAATTCACGGTATCCTTCAATAGCCCTTTACGTACCGGGGTCACGGTAATTCGTGAGTCCCGCGACCGATAGGATTTGGGGTAGGATACTTTATATCCTGACTTCAGTACACGTAGACAAAGTCGCGGGTAAAGGCAGTGTATTTATGATGGTTACAAGAAAGCAAATAATAACTATCTATCACAAGAAAAACAGAAGCTTTCTTTCACGATCCAATCCTAAAAAAACTATTCATAAAATATCAATCAAGGAGAGTGTATCAGCGATGAAACTAAGTGGATCCACAAACGACGCTGGACGCGTTCCAAGTGACGTAAAGAATCATGCTTAATTTGTTTTATAAGAAAAAAATTTACATTTTCCGAATGTATTTGGCGTTCACTGGGATATCAAGAATTTCGCGGATCATATCGCTAATTTTGTCTCTTTGACTGTCATACGATGAAAATTTTTTGTGACATTAATTAGCTTTACAGAAATAGCAGTCGTATTACAGTGGCATAAAAGCGTAAATGTAAAATCGTTGGAATGTGAGCGTAAATCAGAAGACACTCAAGATCAGTATTACAATTCCAAAGAGCTTTAAAATATTAGGTACGTTGTTATTCAATGTTTTTATGATTGTAGTACAAATATTTTGCTATTACAAAACAAAATGATACAGATTATTACGGTCATATAAGATACCAGGCAAATTCGCATTAAGACATGGAAAGTTTAAAACATTGCAGATAGTCAGATTACATTTAATTTTATTGTTCACAATAAAATTAATCGTGGTCATATGTCATTGTAAGTAAGACACATTATAATAGTAACACCTATATAATCAAACTAAATAATGTCTAACCGTCTCTTGGCCACGATAAATCACGACAATACGCGACTCATTCCAGCGATTACGGTTATTAGTAGGTAACACGCGCCTACATTGCATCCAGAGCGGAGCGTTCAATGTGCGAGTATTTGGGGATGGATTCAGTAAAGTTATTGATACGTCGCCCTGAGTTTTGCACGTAAAAGATCTTGTCATATCTAGCGAAGTTCTTGAAATTTATACAAATATTCGCGCGATTTTTGAGATGCGATGCATTAGCGTCTAGCACTTCGTAAATGCGCATATGACTTTACACAAAAAAGAACCCAACATTTTCGTCCCTTCTATTAGATATGCGTTAGACGAGACGCGCTTCGCTTTACGCAAGTCGCAATAGTCGAGGCCGCGAATGAAGCGAATACGAAAATATGACAGAAAGTAATTTAAAAGCGAATTTCTAAAACATCTAACAATCAGATTAACCTCTGCCTCTAAAAGGATGAAACCGCAATATTTCATTCATATCACAGTAATACTTATAATGCATCTACTGGGACCGCAGTAAACAACATTAGTGAAATTAAATTTTCAGCTTATCCTAAATGATTTCATAATGCATTATCATATAAAAGCACTTTAGATTTTAATTTTACATTCTGTGCGAGTTACGGCTTAATGTGAATTTTATTTCTTTCAGTACTCAACGTAAGCGTCGACACCATATTGTTATGAATAGTGATGTGACATGCGATTTGTACACAAAAGGATTTTAATTGTTAGAGATAAAATTGTGGGGATAAATGTTTATTTTATGAAAGGACAGAAGATTTTATGTAATTTTAAAATAAATTTAGAATTTGTTGAAATTATAATACATGTAGTATTAGTTTATTTTTAAGAATAATGTAAGTCTACAATTACTCAATGGCTTATTAATTATAACAAACATAATTCTACTGTGAAGGTTCGTTTTGATCAAAGAGATTACCAAAACAGTAGTATTAACCCTACCCTTTTTTATTTATTTCCCCCATTACAGTGTTTCAAAATAATACACATATCCATCACAATAATAGCCCAAAGGCGTTACCAAACGTACTTACTAAAATTGAAAAACGCGACGAACAAATTGAAAAAATCAACCGATGCGTTGCGGCCATATGGCATAATTTTCATTCACATAATTACTATAGGCGTTATTCCGAGGGTAGTAAGGGAAAAAGGTGGGCGGGTTCATGTATTAATTTTTTGGTGCAATAAGCGTCACGCGAGTAATAAATGGTTTTAAAAATAAAAGCCAATTTTGACACAAAAGCCGTTTTTTTTTTCGATTACCCTGAAAGTGTTTTTTTGTTTAAAGTAATTGCTTCGGCTTTGTGACGTGAGATCACTGTTTTAAAAATGATCGTTTAATCGATTTTATGTTTCCAACAACAACTTATTAACTGTTTTTTTTTTAAACAAAATCGAATTGCCATCCTCTTTCAATCGTCTAACACTAGGGCCATACTAATGAGAAATGCCGTTAACGTGGTCCGGCTAAAAAAAATTGTATACACCGAACAAACAATAAAAGAATTTCACTAAAGAAACCCAAATGCTTCACTTTACTGTCACTCGCTTAACATTCTTTACTTACACTCAACAAACCACGCATGAAGATGCTCTATCAAAGCCATTGAGGACCAAAACCCTTCACACTGCTCGAAAGTTGACTTTTATTTATTTTCCCTTCAAAAGAAAAAGGTGAAAAGGCTCACGTTTTTCCGTTAACTCGCTTTTGACACAAAACAGATAGTCTACAGAAAGTCCACTCCATAGAATTATTGAAAACTCGGGCATATAAAGACTGGCTACATGCTCCACGGACAGTGAATGCAATTCATTTGAGAATGTGACATTTATTTGAGAATTTCATACAACGATGAAAAACACACGCGAACAGGTATGCTTCCCGAACATTCGATGCGTTTTTCTTTTTTTTTTTGAAACCTCCAAATACATCAAACACAAATGGAGTACACATAAACACCGTTTCTAACCCACACTAAGCACCCATAGAGACATACACACACTACCAACTGTCATAATCAAACCTCGTCATAATCAAAGCGATCGGTCCCAGAAATACGAGCAAGTTCGAATAAGTTGCATTATAGGTTAACAGCCTTTTGTCAGGCAGTGCAACTAGGCATTCAGATTCGCCGAACAAAGTGTTCGCGATGTCGATAGTTGCATTTTTGTTTGCATAATGATCAGCCTGTTTAGAACACGGTCTTAGACACATGTTTTCATTGAAACCTGTCCTTCTGAACAAATCTACTCTATGACTTCGGTTTCAGTAATGTTATTTTTCTGTGGAGAACTGATTTCTTTTTCGATACACAATATACTACTTGAGGACTGAGTGACTGTGTCCGACGTTAGTTGAATTGCCTATTATGTTCTACGGGGAAAGATTCGAGGAAATAGTTTCTGGGGAATGAAGGTAGCTAAGAAAAGTGCTGTGAAATTGGGGGATGGACTTGGATGAAGGTTATTGAGCGAATAATGTGACGTTTCGTTGTTATTAATTTAGCCAATTACATTTCAGTTCGTTGAACGAGTTCTTTTGTGATTGAGATATTTCACGACTGATCAGCGAGCGAAGCCGCTGGTTTAAATAAAAACGAAAATTCCTGCTTTTAAGCCTTTGTTTTATCGGACTGACGTCTCGTTTCGGTTCGGTATCGCGTCGGACTCGCCTGTCTGACAAAGGCAATACAGATCTTCACACATATGAAACTGTTAAAACTAGTTTCCTATAAACTTTAATAAAGTTAGAACTGCTATGTTCACTTCAAGACATAAGATGATGAAATGATTTTGCTTTCATAACAAATGTTTGACTACGAAAATAAATGAATAAAAAAGTAATATCTACTACATTAAATGGAATTGAAACACCACATAACAGAACAATACAATTAATACCGTAAAAAACTAATCCAGCTGCAAACAATGGATTTTCACTGTCCATTTTAACAAGACCCAAATAAACAAGCTTTAATAACAATATTTCAAAGCTATTGCAAATGTATCATAGGGTTGAGGGGGTCAACTAAGCTGGTTTGGTATCATATCAGTTTGATCAGTATGGGGTTGGAATAATAATGTTTTTCTGTAATTGTAATAACGCGTCATACGCTATGATTAAAAGGGGCACGGACAAAGGGTTTTATACATTACTGCATAGAGCTCAATATCGATTTGTGTGGTTATTACTTCATTTGCTCCAGTATTGACATGATATAGACAGAACTAACATACCAGTACATTGCAATATGTTAATTTTTACCTAAAAGAACATCTGCAAAATATATAATTGTTCAACACAACGATCTATTTAGCGGGCGGCGAGTAATGGGCGACTCGCTGTCCGACCATGGACCATGCCCGGGTCGACGGCGCATTGTGTTCCACGCGCGCCTATTATCTATACATATAATAAATCTGTAGAAGGGTCAATTCTGTACATTGAAAATATTGAAAAAATAAATAGCGGGGGGTGTTGCTGGATCGATACCAAACCCAAATATATGATTAAAAAAAATTTTGTCTGTCTGTCTGTTTGTGCAGGTATCACGTGAAAACTAACCGTTCGATTTCGATGAAACTTGGTATAATTATTCCTTATTATCCCGGGCATAACATAGGATACTTTTTATCCTGGAATTATTCATAGACGTTGTTCTGTAGAACCGCGAACACACGTTGCATTACCCGCAGTGGATTCAGCGCCGTAATATTTATAAGATGTCATTGTCAGAGTTACTCAAAATGGGGAAATAAACCATCCACGCGAAGACCGACATCCGCGCGGACGGAGTCGCGGGCGGAAGCTAGTACCTAATAAACCTAACGTAAAGGGCTATTGAAGGACACCGTGCATTTTAGTCAGTACAAGTCTGCCTGCCCGCTCCGCACTGTGTTCGTGTGCGCCCGGAAGGGCTCATATGATGAACATACCACGTTAAAACAAAATTGTCTATTTAATATTCCGCGCCCCACATAACCACGATATTTATGTCATTACCTATAAACCATTAGTCATTGTTCCAACCGCGAAGGGAAGAATAGCACGATTATTTATTTGTATTAATTGGATAGATCATATCGGAGCCGCATGTATTATTCATTTTACATCCCCGCCCAACACTGTGTTTACCATTTTGTTTCATATAATTGAATTTACGGAGAATACTCGTATCTCCCGGTGTAAAGCGCTCGAGAGAAAAAAAATGATGGATTATGTAGGAGATTTTTCTGTGTTCTGAAATTTAAAAATATTACGTGTTTCATTGAGTTAAAATTGTTTATAAATAGCAGAAAAAATTATCCGACGAGATCTCTGTCTTTAAAATGTATTAAAAATATTCGTAGAGGAGTTGACGTGTCGCCTTTAAGATGCCAAAAAAAACCCAAAAACGTAAAAAGTGAAAAAAAACCGTTTCTATAATAGATAAAACAAAAATAAGAAAAAAACGCGAACAAGCAAAAATATACAGGAACAATGTCAGATGATAAAACTGATCAAATGCGAGCGAAGATGAACGGGCCCAGAGACAGCGGTCATAGGCATAAAAACTTTACGACTAGGGTTGTCATTGAACAAAATTACTCAAGATATCCCAGGTATAAGGCAAAGGTAATCCGTCAAGTCAAATCAAAGGTTAAGACCCCAATTTTCCAGCTAAGGACACATCTACCCAGATTTTTAGTACCACTAAATTTTGTGGGCCTTCTATATTGTCGCTTATGTCCTTCTACAAATGGTTGTCTTTTTTGGGATCTTAGGGATCTTTGGGTAGTTTGTCAGCCCTATTTAAGACTGATAACCATCTAAGCGCATGTCCTCTGAATGCATTAAGTCTGAAAAAGGACCGTCCATTTGTCAAAATGTGGCACTATCGGTACGGGTATCCGTCATCGGGACCGGGACAATATATTGGGCATATCTCACAGAATCTCACAAACAATAATCTTAGTTAAAAATCTGTAAAGCGTGAGCTGAGGTAAGTGGTGAGGATCTATCGGTTTTTCGGTACTTGGTGTTGGTATTGGTCAGATGTAATCTAGTTTATTTTGTGAACAGCATTTTAAGTTTGATGAAGAAGTTACATCGGGTGTTACCTACTATTCATGGTGAATATTCCAAGGATATGTGGCTGGTCAAATCCGAAACAATGAGAAATTGCGAAGAATACCCAAAGATATCTGGAGTTAAATCTTTGTCACGCTGCCTTTCCTAATCCCTCTTCTAAAACATAGCAAGATACCAACACTAATAAATGATTACGATTACCAAATAAAACAAAAAAAAGAACCCAAACCGCTTACCGGTTACACTAAACCAATACGGGACCCTAAGAACTCCCAAAATTTTATTCAGAAAGCAAGTTCCGCTTATCGACATGTCTATCTAGCAACGGTAGCCGATTCGTCAATGTCCTTAATTAATAAAAGAGTCTTTCTTTAGAGAGAGGAATAAAAAATGAATGAAAACCTTAATTAATTTGGGGCGGCCGAAGTTTCGTAAATTATGATCATCGGTCGCTCCTTAAGATTTGCAATGGTAAGGTATTTTTAAGTATTTCTTTGGTTGGATATTGAAAAAAAAGTCGGATGAAATATTGGGGGGAAGTTCGTTTTGCTTAATGAAAAGTGTTGGTGAGTAAAAAAACATGTTTGATTGAGAGATTGGATTAAGAAAACAAGGGTTTGTTATTTGGAGCTAATCAGTTTATAGAACTTGATGGTAATAATTATCATAAATGTGGGCATAAGCGTAGGATGTTTACCTACAAGGTGGACAAACGATCTAATGAACACCAAAGAATCGCGCTGGATTCAAGCCTCTTCCAACTGGTGCCATTAAATAATAAATAATAATAAATAATAAATATTCCACAACTATCACACAACGCCATATAGTCCCAAGCTAAGCAGAGCTTGTGTTATGGGTACTAGACAACTGATAAACATACTTATATATTTCTAAATACATACATATTATAGATAAATGACACCCATTGGATTATAGGGGAGGCCTGTTTAGCAGCGCACAATCTTAGGTTGATAAAATATGATGATAAAAGATGATGATGATAATAAAGGTGTAATTAATATGTGACGCTCTACAGTGAGGTCATTTATTTCGGCAGTTCAACAACAAGTCTAGCAGACGAATACTCATTAATTAATTAGCAATTCATTAGGAATTACATTTGTGTATGTCCTTTTGGCTCTGGCTGAAATGAGGTAAGGTGTGCTGATATGTGAAAATGATATTGAAAGAGTAGAAATGGACGATGTATATGAATTTGATACATAGGCCAATGCTGACATGACGAGTATTAAAGCAAAGAAGAATGACAGAGGAGACATGCTGTTCCGACTTCAAATAAATGAAGAATAAGGGCAATAATAGTAGAATGATGAAACTCTAGGATATCGCTAATTTTAAACCAAAGACCACACATACAAAGCCCAACAACAGCCACTCAAACAAAAATTAACTCATTATTTAAAGACAAGTTTAAGTCCACAAAAAAAGAGAAAAGGGCCTTAGTATTTAAATAATAACTCGTCCGGATTTACATGTGGCCTTTTTAAGCGAGTTGTAGGCACAATTCGTGTAATATGCGCATATTTAAGTAATGCTGTCTCATCTAGAACAATTAGTGTTGTATTCTTTGTTTTAGTTCTTGGTTGGCTAATGTCTTTTATGTAGTGAATACTGTTTTATGGATGGCATTTTAGTTTGTATGATCTTTGTTAGAATTTAAGCGTTTTGGCTATACATTATGATTGTTTAAATAAATTAGAGTTCAAACGCTGAAGCTGCACTGACACAACACCTATATCTTTATAGAATAACACTCCTGAGAGCCTTGACCATTGAATAGCAAACGACAAACAGTGTGTAGTCTTATCTGAATCTTTATAGATTTTCAATTTTATGATCTAGACCTAGACCATAAAGTCGAAAATCTATCAAAGGCTAGTTCGCTTAATTGTAAACTTTAGGTTTTTTTTTTTATCTTTGTAAAATCATCAAATGAGTCTTCCTACCCAGGGTGGGGCGGAAGAAACTGTCAGACTTATACTTTACGTTCCAGGGTCACGGTTTCCTGATGAGGCAGTCCCGTGACCACGGCAGGCTAAACTTTCTGATTGAGTGCTTCTTTGGTCAGGAAAGCGAATTTGGCATGATGAATTTATCGGGTTGAATTTCCAAAGTTTTACAGGTCTTTTTCACTTGGGAATTCTTAGCAAAATTATGAAGCTAGAGAGAAAGAAGGTAATTAATAATTATTTTCGTAATCAATACCAGTATTATAAAGAGATGTTTGCTTAAAATTTCAATGTAGGTAGGTTCTCTGCGCTAGAGTTTCGTAGAAATACCATCGAGTCTACCTTCATTATGTTATTTTACTCTCACTAATTGATGTATAATTGGTAAAGGAAAATTAACGTAAACAAGCAAAGGCCTAGAGTTTTCTTAATTGTTAAAACTTTGAGGACACTCAGGGGGAAAGAAGCCAGAGAGGGAGGGGTGTTATTAAGTACCAAAAATATTTTTGACCTTTTGAAAGAAAGGATCACAGAACATTTTCATGCACGAGTTAAAATTTCTTTGGCCTCTTGATTTTCTTGGTTTAATTAGGTTGGTACAGTGAGCTTCAAAAAGATGTAAACACTGCTTCGAATGTATTTGACTCTTCACAATTTTGTGCAGAATTATAAATATTAAGTTGTAATGAAACGCCAATGTTTCGTCGCTTATAATATTATGCAGTTCTTCTGGACACAGAGCGCATTGTTAGGAGGTTCCTTTCTCTGGAGCCCTGACCGCCGCGTGGACCCTGTTCCCGATACCGGTGTGCCACTGTTATTTATATTTTTAAATGTTTTTTTTGTTTTTTTTTTGTATAAATATTTAAAAATGTATTTAATAAGTAAAAAAATGAATAAAGATAAATTGTCACAATTTGCACACAATGAAATGAATAAATTTTCGATGTATTGATGTAGTCCAAACATGAGATTAAGAAGTAAGAGTAAAGATTTTAGAAATACTAAGATTTTTTTTAGATGTTTAGATGAGATGTTCTTAATTATTACGGTCTTAGTTAGGGTGTTATTTAATAAAGAACATTTCACGGCTTTTCATACGATTATGATGGGTATATGGAATATAATATATTAAAATATACTTAACCCTCGGGGACTAAATGCGTGATAATAAAGAAGTGACTAACTGCCTAAAACTTACACGAGCTGTAAGGCGGATATAGCCCTCACCAAACAGCTTGTGACACCCACAGGAAGCCAAGAGGTGGTCCGTACGTCGCAACAAATTAGGTAGGTATCTTCCAATGAACCAATTTGAACCTAAATGGTTTAAGGTAAAGATTATCCCACATTGCTAAATGTTTTCCGATAAAATTAGATCACCCGATGATTCTCCGAAGTGTGACGAATTTTAAAGAAATTCGTTCGGTTACAATGTTATTTTCCTTGTAAGATAGGTGTCGGTATTTTAATAATATGATACTAGATGCCTGGAAGTGCAACTTAACTATAACATCAATCATTTGAAATTGAACTCAGCAGAAGTGTGTTAAGGTTGAATCTTATTTTTTAAGCACATCCTGTCCAACATTTGCAAACGTATGCGGATTCGTCAAGAGCGTTTCTCAGAAGTTGAAACTAATACCATATCAGGCGCCATATAAATTTCACTATTATTTGATAAAATACCCAGATTCTAGGAGCCATATCTGGTCTGATACAGATAAACCTAATTATAAAGTGACATCTTAATCAAGGTAGAGCTGACCGTAGAATTCTTAGAATATTGTTTTTTTTTTATATAAAACCGCAACGACTTCTTTTTATAAAGGTGTCTCAATAAAAATATTCTTAAGTTTTAGGTATCACCGTTAAATTGGCTTATTAGTATACCTACAGGGTGTTAGAAACATCGTCGTTCAAATTGGTACCATTAATTAGTAGATATGTCTCAAATTCTGTATAAAATAAAAACTGTTATCTTGGCCCTTTTTTGTTAGATACAGCAGATTCTTTTTGTGTGCGTAATGAGGTGTCACGAGTTTGACAGTCAATCTTAGCAGGGGCTATCGTATTTCCTAATTACTGGGTTGTGGAGGTCAGATAGGCATTTTCATGTAAAACATTGATATTTAGCTGCAGCCTGGACTTCGTTCAACTGGAAGCCGATCCTTACATAGCTGGGGAAAGACTAGGCAGCTTAGTGACAAGTGCTGATCATGTTCAGGGTGCAAACATAAAAATAAATTTGCTGTAAACAGAGAAGTTGGCCCTTCACCTTTGCCCAGCAGTGGGACAGATTATAGGCTATTAAAAAAATATTGAGGTTTCCAAATATACTAAAATGATGATACCATTTTTATCGATGTCATAAAAACACCCTGTATTTGTATTTAGGAATTTCATCGACCAGCACGGTGGTAGAACCGCAAATAATCGCGGTACTTCAAATCGTTTCATCGATTTTTTTTATTTTTGATTGGTATCGATAAAATTCGGATTTGGACACCCAGTGTGAGGTGTCAGATTTTATCGATAAGTAATTATATGGACTTGTTGATGTCTTAATCATGTTGGTGAGTCTGACCGCAGAATTTAACGCGATAGGTGGACTTTGTGAGTGGTGACGTGATGTCGGATGAATCAGACTCGATATGGAGGTTTCATTCATAGTTTTTTTTTAACATGGTAAAATAATCAAATGAGTCCTCCCACCCAGGGCTAATGCCTGCCAGGTTCGCGGGACTGTCTCATCCGGTAACAATGACCATGACCGTGACCCTGGAATGCAAAGGGCTATCGAAGGATCACCGTGGGTTTAAGTCAGTACAAGTCATTTGAGGACTCATTTTGATGATTTTACCAAGAAAAAAGTTGTAAATAACTTGAAAAAATATTTTTTTTCATTATGAATGCCATACTACTTAGAATTCTCCGGCTTTTCGAACGGGTTTACCATGACTATGGTTTATTCGTCACTTATATTTCCAATGTTCTACAATTTCAACTTTAAACAGATTTTCTAAACAATTTATAATGACATGTCTTTTTTTTTCAAAATCGATACTGATGGAAAAATTTCTATTAAAATACTCTCACAAAGTTCAAAAGATAACTTTAGCCGTTATTATATCAATATATTCGTTTAATATAAACCAAAACGAATATTGTATTGTGTATTCGAATATTGTAGTTCGCGATGAAATTGATTTCGTGCCGAAGTACTTTTTGCTAACTTTTCCAATAGGTATTTTAATCTATTTATTAATATTGTGTTACCAAGTCTTTGTGGTTTGGATATTTATAGTATAACTAGCTGCTGCCAGCGGTTCCACTCGTGTTTATCTTACAAAATATCCGACAGAAACATAATCCCGGAATAAACGGTAGCCTTTTTATAACTCCAGCCGTTCTGACGTGATTGAGATGTAAACATCCATTCATCCATCCAAACTAGCGCATTTATAATATTGTTAGTTAGGATAAGAATATTCCTTCTTTTGTGGTAAAATCTCCCACCCAGAACGGGACGGGAAGGACTGTCAGACCTGTACTCACTATAATCCACAGTGATTCCTCAATAGCACTTAACGTTCCAGGCTCATGGTCAACTCTTTGAGTCGACCCTGGATAAGAATACTCCTATGACAGAACTCAGTCATTTAACACTGGCTCGACAGGGCAAAACCAATAGTTTCTTTCGAATTTACAACAGCTAATATCTTCTCTTATATGCTGAGATTAAACCACAATAATATAGAAATACTTCATTTAAATATAATAATAACAAATAAAGCTCATCATCACCATGTTTATTACAGCAATTCAGTTTAATATCACTGACAACATTAACAAAATAATTCAGTAGCTTATACGATGTATCAGGCTATAAAATAAATTAATATAAATATGTGGTATTTTGGTGTTTATGCTATAAATCTATGCTGATCTGGTTATGATCACAATATAGTGAAATTTAACAGCAGGAATAACTCTATATATTATACTAGATTTATGGTTTTGTGGCCACAAATCATACTGCTTTGAATGAAATCTTGGTTTGATTGCCAAATCGAGCAATGTTTTGATGGGATTTCCCAGCACTAAATAGTAAACACGGCTCTTTAATACCGTAAGTAATTGTAATCTCAAAAAGTATTTAAATTAAACAGCAAATACACAATCTAAGAAAACAGTAAGTCAAACAATTTCTACGGAGTCATCTTCAATTAACTCAAAACATCAAATATTCAAACTAAATACAAAGACAAATAAAGATTAGCATACATGAACGTATAAACCACACAGAACGTTTAATTTTCAAGTCATTACCGTACCGCTATTTAAAACAGGGATACAGAGTAAAGAGAAAGCTAACACTGTAGTGACAGATGCGACTATTACACAGAGCACGGAATCACAGAGCTGGATTGCTGGTTAAGACAGTAATGTTAATGGAATATTTGATGTTATAACTTACCTATCCGAATTTCTATCTATTATTGACCCTAGATCAAGAGTATAACTTGAAATTAACGCCGCAGAAGTCGCAGACAAAAACTTCTCCATCAAATAAATCCAACATTTTAAACATGTGGTGCATTTGATAACCTGCAGTTAAATGAGCGATCTAACGAATATAACTTATAATTCGTTAATGCCATTTGTATCATTAATAATTGAAATAATTACAATAATTTCGAATATTGAATAGCTTCATACACCATTTTTTGCACCATCCATAGAATTATGCACCAGACGGTCACACGTGTTGACCAGTCGCCTCTATAAGCAGTTTTTAAGCTGTCTCCGTACTCTATGGACTATCAGAACGTTAGAGTTTCGAAACAGATACAGTTAAGTTGCCGGCAGATTCGGAGTTTTCTAACAATGTTTACCGACAAACTTACAAAGTTGTGTACTGAGAATTTTAATTTCAACGCTTCTTGGAAAAGACAAAGGCAAAGGAAAGATTAAGAAATCTTTTGCTGGAAGATTTTGTTATGTAAACTTAGAGGCGACTCGTCTTTAGTGAGGACTAAAATGCGAATGACTTACTAAAAACTTCAGACAAGACTGATAAATGAAATGCAGGTGCTTTGGCTTTGATAGTGAATATTCCTGTCTTTGTTTTGCACTTATAGCTTAACAGTTGTGCGAGAGTGACAGGAATTTTGCTTAACCCAAGTTAAGGTTTATTTATATCTACTTGATAACACTGGTAGACTAGTCTCATCGGCTAAATTGCCAAAAAGTACTTTATTCGTTGAAAAATGTAATCTTGAAAATTATTTGTACAAAATCAGACAGATTTTTGTGTCAAGGCAAACAAATACTTTCTGGAGGGGTTTTCACGAAAGCATATTACTATCTCAAAATATAAACCCCGTTGATAATCATAGACCCACTTCATATAACATTTATTTACCGACAATCTTACGAAGCTGTACTGAGAATTTATTTTAATTTGAATGCTTCTCGGAAAAAATAAAGCCAAAGGACACATTTTATTATTCCACATCTTATAGACACCGACTTAAAATAACCAAGACCCAGTTAACGAAATTCAAAACTAAGATTCATCAGGAGTAATCCTAAGACAAAACATCACACTATTTCATTACTACCCAGTACCCATATTATGACAAATATTTACTAACTTAATAAACCGAGGCAAAGCTGTTTGTTAAAGACTAAAACAAAACTAAACGAAACGAAACATCAGATTAGATAAAACGTTGCCGTCAAACGTTAGGAAAATTCGTATAAAATATTCATGAACGAGAGGGAATTTTTAAAGACCTCTATGTTAATCCGGGTCGCTTAGCCGTTTTTATTAGACACACAGATAAGGATTAATTAAAAATGGTGTATTAAGAGAACTGACTGCTTAATTGTGGAAGAAAGTGTGAATGATAAAGGAAGATAGTGACGTTTGTCTGAACTAAACATATTGATACTGATTTAAAAAATAATATTTTTTCTGACATTCCTGATTTTTGCAGCGTCCTACAGAGAATGACACTGCTGGCTTCACCTCAAACTAAGACTACCACCCTTGTTCGAAGTGCACCGATTGCAGTGATGATTAAGTTGTAATTTCGAATGTAAATCTAATAGAAAAATTTAAACACTTACTGGTTCCGTGTCGCAAGTCTCCAAATCCGGAATAGGATCGTCCCCGCAATAGTATTCCGCTTGCAGGAACGGTGGTCGCGGAGGTGGCGGCAACAGGAACTCCGGCGGAGGGCCAAGGCAGTCGCACTCCGTCAGATCTGTGGGCTCGATCTCCCACATCGCGTAATCTAACTTAACACTACTCACAACCTTCTCACTGATATCACTATCACTTAAATAACCACTAGTATCACGTTTGTCGCGTTTCACTTCATTTGAAGTCCTCTCTTTGATTAAATTCGCTATGTAAAGTTCGTCGTCCACGTCGCTCCATACGTTTTTTCTAACCTCCTCATCTTCTAGCGAATCTTCGAGTGAATCGTATTGTGGCGCTATAATGCTATCGCTGACTCTGTCTGTGTTGTCTGAGTTTTTGTTTCCTTCAACTGTACTTCGAAGTACATCTTGGTCTTCTTTCTCACTGCCAGCATTCAAGTCACGAGCTTGCTTATTTTTGCCGTTTTTGTTGACAACATTTTGGTATGTCCAAACAGCGTACGATGACGCTTTAATTGGACTCTTGTTGTATCTTTCGGCCATACGCAGTCTTCTTTCAAGTTATCTGCAACAATAAAAACATACTTTATTTATAACGAACGCTTATATCGAAAGGCAATTACCGGTTAAACCAATTTCTTATCTGACGGACAACATATCGATTTTACAGTGGTATCAAACTACTTATTATTTAATAGAAGAGCTAACACCTCATTTTGTTTAACAAAGCAGCCGCAATTAGAACCTACCATTGGTGTGAGTACAATAGAAGAGGGACTGGTATCGATATCATCGGGTGCTACGTTCTCTGGTTATTTTAATTTATTTTTTATCGCATCAAATTGGATGGACGGGTTTCTAGCCATGCACTCGGTATTCCGCCGCTATCACGATGTACCCGTCAGTGAGGCGGTTTCGAAAGTTTAAAGTTCATCGTTTTTTGATATTTAATTTTGATCAAACTGCGGTTGAGAGTAGGCGAATAATTGGGTTTTGATTTCTTATTTTGTTCAACTAAAAGTTGATTGGCGACATAGTGGAATGAGAAAATAAAATGTGATTTATAACTAACATGGGTTTGGCTTCCGGAACTAATTAATGGTTGCCATCAATATTAATTGCATCTATAAACAATTCTTTAAATGCAAGAGTTTATGGTTAAAGTGAAGGCATAAAACACACCTACAGAGAAAAATTACTCACTAAATCTTATTTACATAGTCAAACCATTCATTGTAACCCTTAACAGGAAGAAATAATATTTTTCCACAAACATTTCCGCGCTCGTTCAAATGTTTTCGATAGAGATGTGCTTCGAGTACGCAATTATGCATGCGTAAGGCGTTTCTGAGGAGGTACCGCAAGATTGCGAGGTCTAGGGTCAACAGCGTCAGATAACCCGGAGGTACCAGCGAATAAAATATTGAGAGGTGTTATGGCATACAAAACAGGGCTTTAGATGCGATTTATGAATGTTAAAAGTACCGTTTGAATGGACATCTTTAAAGTGAATATAACCATTCTGTCAGTGATAGACACTGATACTCTTTGTATTTTTATTTCTTTTGTAAGTTCATTAATGATTTCTCGATTGATGCCAGTATTATCTTTATGTTTCATGGCCAAGTTTTCCTATACAGTTAATTAATAAAGTAGTTTCGCATTTATTATTGTCGGCTGTTTTCTTTTCATCGTGTAGTTGTTTAGCTTAAGTTGTATATCATGAAGACAAAGCTATATTTAATTTATTTCTTAGAGGAACCGTTTCTTTGAATATTCTTTAGTTGCCTGCCGCTTTATTCAAATATCTTTCGCCTGCCCTCATTATCTTTATAGCAATGAAATTATCATCAGCCACGATTATGAAAACGTCATCTTCACACTCTACCTGTCCATTACTCGTTACAAAATCATTTTCTTTTTGCATATTCATTGCGGTCTATCAATGTACAGCATTGAAGGCGTAATCTCCGATACTACACGTCTCATTAACATTTGGCGCGCTCAGTGGCCACTCGATAGCTGTCAGTGGAACTTTGACAGCGATACAATACTGGACAAGAGCCCTTAAGGAACTTAACGAACCCATTCTATGGATTTTCTCACGTGAATTATTATTGCTAGTGGATAACGGTCTGCGAGGGGACGCATGTGTGCCGATCGATCGCTTTCGAGTGCATGAGCGAAATAAATAGCACGCAGTGGGTTAAGAGTTTTTAATGCTTGAGTATTGATCGGGTTTTAAGCCCTGGTTATATTTTAAAGCAATATTAAAACTTGATTGACTTTGAACATAAACAACGTTAATGAAATTTAATAGTCTCTAAATTATGGCAGTACAAAAACTCAATGATTGGAAACAAATATGTATACAAAGCAATATAAAGTAACAGAAAAAAAGTACAAGTTTCATAAAATAATTACTACACAGAGAGGATTATTTTGTGTCTTTTTAATACTACGATGGATCTCAATTGTCAAGCAAGTTGAACAAGATGCATTATTGATGGTAAAATATTTTATTTGTATGTTCGACCTGTATTTCATATCAGCCATTTATCTCCAACCCTTTCATTTAATTATCAACACAAAGAACATGGAAATTGTTGTTTTGAAATAGTACATCAACCCACTCAAAAGATATTCAGCAAAATACACCAAGATCAAGAAAACACAATAAGTTGAAGCAGTAATGCGTATACTAGGCCGTTTATCACAAACGTTGTAATAGCCTGCTGCCCACACTAGGAAAGTTTATTACTCCTGAGCATCATAATAAATCCATCGAATTTCAAGCTTCGCCCCAAGATAAGTAGCATTCATTGGTTTTATTTATATTTGTGGTCGATTTTCTTTATAAGGTAAGCAATTTAAGGCGTTTCATTGATTAAGTGCTTTTGTGGCATTGCTTTGGCAGCTCGAATTGGAGAATTGTGATTAGCTTTCAACCAATCATCTGTTGTGGGCGTTTGATTGTGATTAGGTGTTTGTAGTTTATCTTAAAATTAAAGGCTGCATTGAGAGGTAAATTGGCAATCTTATTATTTATTTCAGTATTCATTCTTGCACTGTTCACTATTGAGTGTACATTAGATTCTGTTTTTTTTTTGCACCAAAGAAATGAGGCCCTGCAGCCTGCCCAGCAATGGGACACAAAATAGGTTTTTTTTCGTGGTAAAATGAAATGAGTCCTCGAACCCAGGGCAGAACGGGAGGGACTGTCAGACTTGTACTGACTAAAATCCACGGTGTCCTTCAATAGCCCTTTACGTACCAGGGTTACAGTAATTAATGAGTCCCGCGGCTCCGGCAGGCTTTGGGCAGGCCCCGTCACTATGCTAACACTCCTTGAGGGCACAAAATAGGCTTTCTAAAAAATATTTATTAGGCGTAGGTAATTAATGATCCCGGTCGTTAACCCTTAACCACCTGCCAGCGGTCATGGTGACCGCAACATATTTTTGAATTTGAATTTCGTCGAAATCCGTTTTCGCATGTTAGTGTGCGTCTGTGTACCTTTTCTGTTGGTGCTTTAGCGTCGTGTGTGCGCTAGGCAAGGATCTACGTTCACGCGTTTGGCTTCGGTGAGTAAAAATATTTTGCTAGCGGTCATGGTGACCGCGTGCAGGTAGTTGTGTGATTTTTGTGTATTACATTCATGATTATTGTTTTTGCGTAAAAATGGATGTAAACAACGAAAAAGTTGTGAAATGGTTAGAGATGTGGTTGATGAGAGTTGCAGTGATGTAGAACCTGAGAATTTGGAAGTTTCTAAAATTTTAGAAGACTATGAATCTGATGACTGCCTACAAGTGTCATCTTCTAGACGAGACGTATTGCCTACTGTTTCTGGACTCTTGAAACACGTAAAACGTGTTTAACTTGTGTTCCCAAGAAGAAATGAAAAAGATTTCATGTATCTTTTATCTGTAAAAAAACAATCTGTGAGGAATGTTCTATCAAAATGTGCAAAAATTGTCGTGAAAAATTGTCAGACTTTACCCTCTGCAATTTTATCGAAGTTTTGATTCTTTTTTAAACTTTATTTTTTTATCTCATTCAAATGTTATTAGATTCTTTAAAGAAAGTTCAAATTTGATATAATATTTTGTCCTTATGTTGATACATCTCATTATGTAATCATAGTTATATTTTTAGTTAAAATGTGCCACCAATTTAATTGTTCACATTTATGAGAAGAACATGTTTTATTATTGTTTCTTTTTCCACTTAAATAAATAATTTAATATATATTACAGAATATTATTAATTTATTCTTATAATAAAACCTTAATATCCTGAGATAACTCATGTGTTTTCGATGCGGTCACTGTGACCGCGCGCAGGTGGTTACGTTACTGATATAGGGGTCAGGTGGTTAAGGGTTAAAGTAAATCTGGTAGGTATTTACAACATGTATATATATGCTGAGCTATCCAATTTTTTGTGAGTCAAGCCGAAATAGTAAATCATTGGGTCAGTCAAAACTTAATTCAAACGAAGTCCCAGCAGAAGCTAGTTACAGATATTTTAAAAAAGATTTAAATTAACAGATCATAGATAACAAAATTTTAAATTCGAATCAAACAGATAAGTAGCCGCTCTGTTATTTTTGACAGCGGATCAGTAGATCTAACGGTAACATTACGTGTTAGGTCCCAAGGTCGATACCTCGCAATTGCAATTATTACGGTATTGACTACTCCACTTATTTTTGCTTAAATTTAATGTTTGGATGATAAAGGCGTGAAGATAACTGTTTAAAGCACAGTTATAAATAGGAAATAAATCAAAGTGTCCATTGATGGTGAAGCTGTGATGTAAATGAGTTTGCACATACTGGGAGGCCAAGTTATGCTGGGTAATTTTTGAATGTGGTTATTGTTGGAATTAAATGCTTTAACATTGTATAACATTGACAATAGTAAAGGAAGCTAAAACTGTTCGCAGTACAATAGATTTTGTATACAACCTGTTATTCCCATACTTTATGATGTATTGAAAACTGTTGGTATTTTTATGGTTCCGTACGTCCGCATGAAATAGACTGAACCCATAGGATCACGCGGTGTCTATCTGTCCGTTTGTCAGCAGCAGAGACATTTCCTTGCCCTATGGTTAAAACCAATATCATTTACAATTTATAAACATATGTATCGTATATAAAGTTACTCTTAACTGTCCCTCTAGTACTTCTCTGCCTATTTACCTAACAACTCTGAGTATTTACCGACAAAAGAGCAAAAGGACGTTCTAATATACGTTTCCGTTACTCTAACAATAATGTAAACGAAAAATCTTCTGTAGACCGATTTTAAAATGTTTTTTGTGGTGTTAAAATAAGCAAATTGAAGTACCATTTGGAGTGGTATGCAAGTAATTGATTTTAGTATCAACTTCCGGGATACTTGTGGTGTAATGGATGGTTTTTGTTTCGACACCTCAAGAATACACTGGTCGAACAAAATCATTTGAAGTGATGAAAAATAAGCTATCTGTCTAAGAATTTTCTCGCATTGCGGTTGTCGATAAAGGTCCCACGGGAACTTTTTGACCATATGACACTTGAGGTTAATGTAGGTTTAAAATTATAATTTTCACAATCAGAATAGTAGGTCTTTTTATTAGCGTGTTAAATTCATCAAATTAGTCCTCCCACCCAGGGCAGGGCGGGAGGGACTGTCAGACTCGTACTGACTAAAATCCACGATGTCCTTCACTAGCCCTTTAACTACCGGGGTCACGGTAATTCGTAAGTCCCGCGACCCCGGCAGGAGAATAGCAGGTCTACTCTAACTAATAACATAGCCTGCTCTGTCCCACGCCTGGACAAAGGCCTCCCCTCCGCTCCTTCCACTTTTGACGAAATTGTGCGTCTCGTAGTTTTGAAGTCGGTTAAAAATAAACAAGGTGCAAGAGAAGTTCAAAAATTCTATGCCAAGAAAAAAATACTGACAAAATAAGGACAATGCTACTAATAAAACCTTTGACATTTTCGAGAGAAAGTATGAAAAATATGAAGGGTACCTTATCTTACCACCCAAGTAGACAACCATTTAAAAAATAAACGTAGACAAATGAGTCACTTTGGCATACCTAAATGATGACTTGGCTCTTTAGTATTGCTGGCATTTAAACCATTTCTTCATGAGTAAGTCAAATTCAAAATTGCTTGATAAAAACCTTTTTGCACTTTTTTTTTTCAAAATTACCTTAATTTGCTTGAACATAACCTTAGTCTATCTTTTTCTGTGTTGTTAATATCTCTTAGGCCTAATAGCAAGCAGGAATGTTGAGCATGTGGTCTTTTTTTTATCGTGGTAAAATCATCAAATGAGTCCTCCCACCCAGGGCAGAGCGGGAGGGACTGTCAGACTCGTACTGACTAAAATCCACGGTGTCCTTCAATAGCCCTTTACGTTCCGGGTAACCGGTAATTAGTACAGTTCCGCGACCCGTACAGTCCCACGGCCGAGCATGTGGTCCTGGGTTTCAATTCTTAGGTTGGGTATAGTTATTGGATTCTTCTATCGTAGTAGTCGAGGAGTAAGGATATGTGCTCGGTTGATGGCAATAGACCTACCCCAGTTTTTCTACAGCGAATTTTTAATGACTGTCACGAAACCTGGATTTGGGCCCATTTTAGTAATAGACTCGTCCAATATATTTTTTTTAATTTTTTTAAACGTTGCCCCACACTAGGATTTTCTCATGTGTCGTGGGTGCGTTTACAATCATATAAACTCACATACACAAACGCCCAGACCCCAAGCAACTACGTGTAGATCATATAAATATTTGCTCCGTGCGGGAATCGAACCCGCGACACGCAACGCAGCAGTCCAATCGCTCAGCCACTGCGCTAATCGTGTCGTCAAACTAACTCGTCCCATATTATAATGGTACTAAAATATAACTAGAGAAAAGTGGGTGTACTGATTAAGTATTATTGATGTCTCTAATGATGACCCCTCACAGATTATAAACGTAATGAAAACTAACTGTTTACAGTAACTAAAACCATTTTGTTTACTTAAAAAAATTCCAGAAAAAAAACCAAAGTTAACGGACAGTTAAATTAATTTATAATACATGGCGCTTAAACTCTAATAGTAATAACTAGCACTTTTCCCGCGACTTCGTCCGCGTGGTTTACGTACTTTCCTAAATCCCCCTTTTCACCCCCTTAAAGGTTAAATTTCCAAAAACCCCTTCTTAGTGCTCCCCTACATTATAATAGGAAGCCGTGTGCAAAATTTCACATTCCTAGCCCTAGTAGTTTCGGCTGTACGTTGATATGTCAGTCAGTCAGTTCTCCTTTTATATTAGATTGAAGCAAAACCTACACCTCAAGAAACAAACAATATAATTGGAATCGCTCCTATTTACTGCGGCGTAGGGTAGAAGGAACAGTTGTTGTCTATAGTCACTGAAATAGTAATAATCCCGATTGTTACGCCCCCTCAGCATGTTAACGCGGCCATGTCTGAGAATTACATCCATCGTTTCACTTGTATATAAGAGCTTAGGAAGTAGTTTCATCACATGCGTGGGAAAAGAGACGATTGTGACAGAATTAGGAATAGGTGTGTGGTAGATAGCATTGTTCTAGATTAGTTTATTTGAATATGTTATAGGAAAGTTCTGGATTCTTGAGACTCGTGTCTATTATGGTGAAAAGACTGGGTGAAAAGACTAGAAAGGAGGTGATTGCTGAAGTTATGAGCAATGGAGAAGTATGGATGAAGAAAACATTTTCGAATACCCCATTATAATTTTATTATTGATCAAATGATTAGATGGTGTCTAGTCCATGGGTAAATGATCGTAGTAAATTTTGATTCTCTAGAAGACAAAATTAGATTCTTCGAAGAAGAATTGAGACTTCAAAATTAGAGTGAACAGGCTTCTTCTGGGTAAACTCAAACGTCACTCCATCGTAGGCTTTGTCTCTATCACCTTTTGACCTAGACACGAGTCTAGAGTAAGCCCATCTCAAATGAAAAGAAATACGCTTCTTAGTTGCTACGGTATGAATTTAACAAAAAAAAAAGATACCTACTTCACTTTATTCAGAATAACTTCAAGCTGAAATACATCCCAATCAAAAATAATGGTTTTTAATTAACCAAGTCCAATAAAATTACAAAAAAAGAACAAATGAAGCCCAATACTCAATTACATTACACAACGCTAATGGAACTGCAAATACTTCACGATTATTACGGCGAACAATTGGTGCGTGCACCCTATACAATATGTATGTATGTATGTATACGAATGTAATAATAATATTATCCGTCGTATGTTCGTGATCGGTTAATTAGCTTCCTCTTATGAAGATTTGTTGTCTGTATATACCTAGTTTCAATTATGTAGACACCACCTAACGCAACAGTATTAATACAAATGAATTTCTACTTTATTCGCTTCCAACAGAGTTCAAACAGATTGTAGAGCTAGCAAAGGGAGCTTGAAAGTTCAGTGCACGCGAATTTGGTCTGTAAGTGAATGGAGTTAGGTTTGGATTTAAAATTTGGTGGAATCTCGTAAACAAATACATTAGCGTCTATATTTGTATAATCCAATTTAGTGAATAACAAGTATAATGATAACAGATAACAGTAGTTTTGTCAGTGATACGGTAAAATGTAAAGCATTAATTGGAATAGTATGTCTCATTCATTAATGACTTACTTAGATATTTGAAAATAGACAAATTCTTTTACTTTCTGTATCGACATTTTATAGAAAGATAGAAGTATGGGTTCAAAATGATGTTATGCTTCATGTAGTGATAGAATTGCTTGTAATATTAGATTTTTTTATGAACGTTGATCATATTAATATTATATTAACAATAATAAAGGCACCAAATGATGGAATAATAAATGAAATTTTGTGAAACGACAAGGCAATAAAAGTAAAATAAAGACACGAAGAGTGTTCCCAAGTCCCACCGACCCCTTTAAACTCGTACCATCGGATATCTCTCTTCAAAATTTGAGTGAACAAGCTTGTTCTAGGTAAGCTTACTAACTCATCGTCGACTTTGTCTCTGACACCTAGTGTTGGAAAATGGACAGTATTTTTTTTTTAACAAAAACATACAGTTCAAATTGTTTTAAACAAGACGTGTTTTTTTTCTGGCTATATTTCAAATTAATTCGAGGTATAAGTCGACGTCTAAACTTATAAATAAATTATATTTTTAATTTCCAGATTACATATTTTCAAATTCGTAGTTTGTAATGAAATATTTACAAACAATTATCAATAAAAAGAACATAATGTAATTTATTTTTCTAATGTTTTTAAGTATCATTTCATTACAATGCCAATAAAAGTTCAAATATATTACATAGTAATGGCATAGACTCAAATGGTTTTCTGTCAAGCTATTTAGGCTCCTGATTAATTAATTTTCATTTTATATCCATTCATCCGCCATGAAAAGTAGTTAAAACGTGTAATAAAAAACACTGTTTTATTTCAAACTGTTTTAAACAGGTGTTTTAAAACAACTTGTTTCAATCATGCCAACCCTGCCAATGTCTCTGTCAATCATGCCAACCTCTAACTTATGCAAGAGCCAAGAGCAAAAACATTTCAAATAAATAAAATAAAATCTACACAACTATTAATAACATAACAAATATTACGACAGTCCTAAAATAAAGTCCAAAACACTTAAAAACTTTCATCAAATCACACAAAAATCTTTACCGTGAACTTAAAGCAAAGGAAGCCGACATCACGGTGGTCCTTTAACAAAAAAAGCCGGTATTTTCTCAGCGTAACCCGCACCATGTCGGCAGTTAGCACTAGCTTAGCCAGTTAAGGGTAGGTAGAACAGGACTGCCATTAGCCCGGCTAACGTTAGTGCAAACATGTCGGTAAATATGACCCTGGTGTGCGTTTCCATTGAGTAAGATGGTAATCCGGTAATCTACGAAAAATCTTTCTTTTTTTAACGTGGTAAAATCATCAAATGAGTCCTCCCGCCCAGGGCAGAGCAGGAGGGACTGTCAAACTCGTACTGACTAAAATCCACGGTGTCCTTCAATAGCCCTTTACGTACCGGGGTCACGGTACAATGGAAGAAAATTTCTAGATACACTATTATTTGTGATTCAATAGGTATCATTGAGTCAAATGTATACTGTACATATAAGCCGCAGCGTAGTTGCACCATTAAGTAAATTGATTTTTTTGTATTTTAAATTAGGAATAAACACCGCTTTTCCTAATGGAGATAATTTTAAAGAACACTGTCCAGTATTGAGATCTCATTTTACGGTGGTCCCGACACGATATCAACTCATCCGTCATTTCAACAGTGGAAACGTACTAAGAGGCTAAAACGGCTCGTGTGATTCCTTGGTCTGTTAACGTTGTGTTAATAGTAGTTGTAGTGTATGTAGATATCAATATATCACACTACAAACCGATAACAGTATTATGACGTTGCCTCGGGCGCACACGTCGCTCGGTTATAAAGACCGGTCCGAGTGGTGGGGCGGGCAGTCGTTGTCGGACTGTCGGCCAGAGCGGTGGTGCGTTGGCGAGTCAACTATTGGTGTTAATAAGTGTGCATATTCTACATTGGCGACGAGGAGTAAACCGTGAGTTTAATATTAATTAAATATACAAAAAAAAAAAAAAAAACTTTGAAGGTATTTTGAAATAAAGTCGTTTTTCTTACAAACAAAATACCTATGCTATAATGCTCGTTTCGATAGCCTGTCTACCTGTGGATTTGCCTACTAGGGATAGGAATTTGACATTGTTTGTGCCATAAATTCTGTCTCTGTTGGGCGGGTCTGTGGATGGATAGATTGTTGAGAACGAGCCTGAGAGGAACAAGAAGACTTATATTTTCTGGAACTACAAGTAGATAATGGCCCGTTATATTTCGGAAATATACGGAATATTGCCACATTTAAAATATGTGTGTATATTAATTCCAAATAAAAGAAGGCTGACTCAATAAATGATTCATTAATGTATTGTATATCTACGTAGCTATTGAAATGCTATTCCGGTTGTCAAGGAAAACATACCGTTTTGGTGCAACCAAATTTCAGCAGTTAAGTTGAGCATGCCTGTTACCATTAACCCGACGCCAGTTTAGACTTCGGTCTGTTATTGGCAAGTTCTTAGTGGAGAAACTGAAATTGGAACTGAGTGACACTGCCCGACCTGGGAGTCGAACCCGGGATTACATACTTAGTTATTTGATTTGTGATACATAATTTGTTCAATAATAAATCAAAGAGCACATAAATGTTATAAAATTGCAGTAGAATGTACCTACTGGTCATAAAATTGACAAGTCGTCAAAAGACGACAGGAATTGCAGTAGAATATATCTACTGGTCATTAAATTGACAAGTCATTAAAGGATGACAGTTATTGCAGTAGAATATATCTACTGGTCATTCAATTGACAAGTCGTCAAAAGATGACAGTTATTGCAGTAGTATATATCTACTGGTCATTAAATTGACAAGTCGTCAAAAGATGACAGTTATTGCAGTAGTATTTATCTACTGGTCATTCAATTGACAAGTCATCAAAGGATGACAGTTATTGCAGTAGTATATATCTACTGGTCATTAAATTGACAATTCATTAAAGGATGATAGTTATTGCAGTAGTATATATCTACTGGTCATTCAATTGACAAGTCATCAAAGGATGACAGTTATTGCAGTAGTATATATCTACTGGTCATTAAATTGACAATTCATTAAAGGATGATAGTTATTGCAGTAGTATATATCTACTGGTCATTCAATTGACAAGTCATCAAAGGATGACAGTTATTGCAGTAGAATATATCTACTGGTACTTAAATTGAGTTATCAAAGCAAGAATAGGCCAGCAGTAGTGGTACTTTATTATGTACACGCAGTTTAGTGCCAACCCTTAATTTATTGATTCCAGGTAATCGACTGATAACATGAGTTCCCAACTCATTTTAGAAAAGTTTGATTGTGAGGGGGAACCTTCATCCGTAGGAACGAGATGGGAACGCTGGAAGCGGGCACTCTTGATCTACCTGGAAGCTGCTGGCATCGAGAGTTGTGAGAAGAAACGTGCTTCGTTGCTACATTATGGTGGACTAGAATTACAAGAAATATTTTATAATATACCAGGTGCAAACGTATCACCAGCAGATGGAGTGGATGTCTTCGAAGTGGCTATCACCAAACTCGACGCATACTTTCTTCCCAAACAAAGTAAGATTTACGAACGTCACCTTTTTCGATTAATTGCACAAGAGAAAAATGAAAAGTTTGAAAAATTCATAGTACGGCTTAGACAACAAGCAGACAAATGTCAGTTTAAGGACAAAGACGATCAAATAATCGATCAAATCACAGAAAAGTGTTCCTCTAAAGAGCTTAGAAAAAGAATTCTACAAACAGGAGATGCAATAACACTAACAAATATAATTGTTGAAGCAAATACTCTCGAAGCTGTAAGCCGACAAATAGAAGAATTTGGAGGAAGCAGCGCATCAACTGAAAACATAAACAGAGTAAAGAACATGAAATCAGAAATTAATGGAAAAAGTAATGATAAGAAGTGGAAAGGAAAATCAGGATGTGGAAGATGTGGGAGCTCAGGACATGCGTCTCAAGACAGCAAATGTCCAGCAAAAGAAAGAGATTGCTACAAATGTGGGCTAAAGGGACATTTTAGGCAATACTGCAGGACAATGACACGGGACAGAGGAAATAAAAGAAAATACGAAGGAAACAACAAACAAAGCGTAAATAAAAAAATGAAAAGAGATAACAAAAGAAACGATACAAACCAGATAGATCAAACAGAATCCGAAGACATACAATATGTGTTCAAAATCGATGATGACAGTGTATTAGATTGTTATATTGGCGGAATAAAAGTTAAAATGTTAGTAGACTCTGGGTGTAAATGTAACTTGATCACAAACAAAACCTGGGACAATATGAAACAAAATAAGGTACAGGTTCATAACCAAACATCCAGTTGCAATAAAACTTTTTATGGTTATGGGAGTGAGAAACCCCTTGACCTAATAGGATCATTTGAAGCAAAAATAAAAATCGCAGAGAGATCAGAAAATTCAACTTTTTATGTCATCGCTGATGGAACTAGAGATCTGCTTGGGAAAGACACTGCCATGGCTATGGGTGTACTCAAAATCGGATTAGAAATTGACCAAATGGAAACTAAGGCAGAGTTTACGAAGTTCAAAGACGTTTTAGTGGAGATACCAATCGACGAAAAAGTACAACCCGTTTCTCAACCATTAAGAAGGATCCCCATACCACTGGAAGAAAAAGTTGATAGAAAAATAAAAGAGCTGTTGGAGAAAGATATTATTGAAGAAGTTCAAGGATCCTCGAGATGGGTATCGCCAATAGTGCCAGTTTTAAAAAACACCGGAGATGTTCGCATTTGCGTAGATATGAGGCGGGCCAATAAAGCAATTCTACGGGAAAATCACCCACTGCCCACTATGGACAAGCTACTACCGAAAATGAAAAATGCGAAGTACTTTTCAAAACTGGACATAAAAGATGCTTTTCATCAGATTGAATTGCATCCCGATTCACGACACATTACAACTTTTATTACAAGTAAGGGCCTGTTCAGGTACAAAAGATTAATGTTTGGAATATCCTGCGCACCGGAAATTTTTCAAAAAACTCTAGAACGAATGTTATTGCGATGTAATGGCACTATTAATTTTATAGATGACATTTTAGTATATGGTAAGGATTTGGAAGAACATGATCAAAGATTAGAAACAGTGATCAAAACTCTAGAAGACAATAATGTAGTACTGAGAAAGGACAAGTGCATATTCAGGGAAGAAAAGGTTCAATTTTTAGGACACGAATTATCACACAAAGGTGTAAAACCATTAGATAAGTACGTGACAACTATTCAAGAATTTCGTCCACCTATGAATATAGGTGAGCTTCAGAGCTTCTTGGGATTAATAAATTATGTTGGAAAATGGATTCCAAATTTGGCAACAACTACTGAACCATTAAAAGAACTGTTAAGGAAGAAACAGAGCAAAACCACAGAATTAGAAAGTCTTTGGGGCAGTAAACAGGAATTTGCATTTAATGAATTAAAATTGGCTTTATCCAATATTCCTACCCTAGGTTACTATGACGTCAATGATCGGACTATGGTTATAGCAGACGCCAGTCCGGTAGGACTAGGAGGAGTATTAGTTCAAATTAATAGTCATGGACCTCGTATTATAGCGTATGGTCACCGGACGCTAACAGACTGTGAAAGGCGATATTGCCAGACAGAAAAAGAAGCCTTAGCTCTGGTCTGGGCTGTGGAACATTTTTATGTTTTTCTGTTTGGAAAAGAGTTTGAATTAGTGACCGACCATAAACCACTTGAGGTTATATTCGGTCCTAAATCAAAACCATGCGCAAGGATAGAAAGATGGATACTTCGCCTTCAAGCATATACATTTAAAGTAATATACAAGCCTGGCAAAGAAAATATAGCAGATAGTTTATCAAGATTGTGTAAATTAAGTAAGACACCACAGGACAAGTCGGAAAACTATATAAATCAAGTTGTTGAAGGAAGCAGGCCAGTAGCAGTATCATTGGAACAAATTATGGAAGCATCAAATCAGGACAAAGAAATCTTAAAGGTAAGGGAAGGCCTTTATAACAACAAATGGGACGATGAAGTAAAAAATTTCAAACTCTTCCAGAATGAATTATGTTTTTACGACGGAATTTTGTTGAGAGGCACAAGAATTGTTATACCAAAAAAATTGCGCGCTCAGGTTTTAACAGCTGCTCACGAAGGACACCCAGGAATAGTCTTAATGAAGGCAAGACTTAGAACCAAAGTTTGGTGGCCTAGATATGATAAAGAAACTGAGAACTTGGTTAAATGTTGCAAAGGCTGTACGTTAGTTTCGGCTCCGAATCCTCCAAACCCATTGAAGCGACGGGCATTACCTTGTGAACCTTGGGTAGATACATGTATTGATTTATTGGGCCCTTTACCAAGCAGCGATTACATATTGGTAATCGTCGATTACTTCAGTCGATACAAGGAGGTGAAGATTTGTCGCAAAATAACCAGTGCAGATATAATAAAATCTCTTAAAGAGATATTTAGCAGACTTGGTAACCCAATGACAATAACGGCTGATAATGGTAGACAGTTTTGCAGCGAGGAGTTCAAAAAATTCTGTACTGAAAGGAATATAGTTTTGCATAATACGGTGCCATACTGGCCTCAACAGAACGGAGAAGTCGAACGTCAGAACAGAGATATTCTTAAGCGTCTAAAAATTAGTCAAGTTGAGCATAAAAACTGGCAAGATGGTTTGTTAGAGTATTTGGCTATGTACAACAGTACCCCGCATAGTGTTACAGGTAAAACTCCTGCAGAATTATTCTTCAGAAGGCAATACCGCGACAACATTCCCATGGCAGGAGACATTACACATGCACATAAACCGGAAGATGCAGATGTTCGAGACAGAGACCAAAGAAAGAAGGAAACTGGGAAAGAATATACTGATAATAAAAGAAGAGCTCGTGAGTGTCAATTAGTGCCTGGCGATAAAGTATACGTAAAAAATATGGTCAAAGATAAACTAAGCCTAAATTATGATCCAGCTTCCCATACAGTGGAAAAGAGTAAAGGTGGAGACGTAAGTATTCGAAACGACATAACGGGGAAAGTATCACGAAGAAACGTAGTTCATTTGAAAAAAGTTGAAGGACAATGGGAAGTGGTGAGTGGCCAAAGTAAAGAAATTAACAGAAGAGAAGATACAAATAAATCAGAAAATGAAATAGAAGAAGAGGAAGGGTAAAAGTAAAAAAAATAAATAAAATAAAAATAAATAAATAAGAATTAAATATATAATTAAACTATTAAATGATTGGTAAAATATTATTTTGCTGTGATTTTGTTATGCCAGAGATATGAATTAAATATAAATAAAAATTAAATGTCTTAATAATCATTCTGGTGCCAATACAAAAAGTTAAAACAAGGAAGGGAATGTAGTGTATGTAGATATCAATATATCACACTACAAACCGATAACAGTATTATGACGTTGCCTCGGGCGCACACGTCGCTCGGTTATAAAGACCGGTCCGAGTGGTGGGGCGGGCAGTCGTTGTCGGACTGTCGGCCAGAGCGGTGGTGCGTTGGCGAGTCAACTATTGGTGTTAATAAGTGTGCATATTCTACAGTAGTTATTGATGTTTAGTGGGTTTTGTTGCCTCGCTTGCCTTGTTCAGAGGGATTATGGACTCTCACTTACGTTCGTACCAGATTGAACGCCTTATCTTGCTTTGGACAGTGTGAGGTTCAAGTTGGTCGAAATTTCTTATTTTTGTTTTTTTAAATAACGTTGCCCCACACTAGGAATGTCTGCTGTATCGTGGGTGCGTTTACAAACATAGAAACTCACATACACAAACGCCCAGACCCGGAACAACTACTTGCAGATCATACAAATATTTGTTCCGTGTGGGGATCGAAACCGCGACACGCTGCGCAACAGTCGATCGCTCAGCCACTGCGCCAACCGTGCCGTCAGATAGAATAGAAATTAGAAACATAGATGCCCCAGTTAGTGGTTCTTGTTGTACTAAATTTAGATAAGTTTAAGTTATTAATGATGATCATCTGATCCGATAGATTGTAGCCAAAGCAATTGCTTCAGCTCCTATGTAGTTGTCATTCGTGTGCTCGCATGTGGCTTATGTAGTCAATCTTCTTTGTGAAGATCTTCGCACATTGTGGGCATGTGAGTGCAACATCGATGCACACAATAAAATATATAATAAACCTCAGAGTATGAAATACTATAAAAGTTTTAGCCCGCAATGTGCTTCGACTACGAATAATGGAAATTATTTCAAAAACTAAAGTAAAACTTTACTTATTGATTAATATGTAACATATTTATGTAGTGGCAGTCAATTATTACTTGCGCTGCGTGTCTCGGTATCGATACCCACACTTAAAAAATATTTGTATGGCTTACAAATGCTTCATTGAAAGAAAAAAATCCACTATGATTCCGAAAAATGTATAAATCAATCATATCTACGTTACAATTCAAAGAATATCATCAATACAGTGTAATGAACCGCAAAATTGCCCTGATCCACATTTCAGAAAACAAAGAATCAAAAACACGACACATAAATATACCATCAGAATACCCTACTTATCATAAACACGTTCGTACGGAGAATAACCTCGTAACCTAATTTCCGTCACCCCAAACTCCGAATGAGAAGAACCTTCCATTGTAGTCAGTGTTCCAAGTACGTATCTTTTACTAGCAAGCATTTGCCAAGAGACTCTTGCCAAGGTTGGGGCATTCGTTACGAACCTAACATGCCCCCTTGAAGGGGGGTTGGCAACAATTCGATGCGCATATTGAGTTCCCAGTTTTGTTTGAGGGCAGGGGCGTTCGCCAAATATATTGGTATCTCTCCAGTTTTTATATTTTGTTGGAAACTGTTTTATTTATCGCGGGGAGCATTGTTCGTGACTTGAAGATGTTGTGTTTAAAGGTAAGTTATTGTTCGTTCGTGTGAGAGGAATATTTTTTTCTCTTTTTGGAAGAAAACGCTGCTGATTTATTTGTAACTGATATTTGAGCAGTGTACTTTTTGGCAAGTTCAATTTTTTCGCAATTTCTTTTCATTTTTGTGGGTAAATATCGCTGTAGAATTTAAAGAATTGAGAACCTCCTCTCTTTTATTAGTTGGTTAAAGTTTAAGAGTTGGTTAAAAGGAGACGGCGGTGTGAACTGACTTTTTATAAGAGCAAATCTTACATTTGCACTCAACGCGAGTGTCAATAATTGTTAGAAATGTGGAGATTAACATAAAAAAATATTGTTTCGCCGGGTGGTTTCATTGAATATTATCTATAGGCATTGCGTGGTCGACCTACGGGTAAGAAACGGAATTGATGAGGCTATAGGCGATGATGATGTTGATAATGGAAAAGCCCGTTAGATATGCTAATTACTTTCAGTTTCATTGATGTAATCTTCCCTTCTAAGAGCTCCATCCTGTTGGAAAGTAATAAATAATGACTAAGTCAAAGAAACATCTTTATTATGAAAGTTTCAGTCTTATTTCTAACTAAAATACCGGAGTAAATACAAAGGTATTTCACGAAGCATTTCTTCCATCATTATTATCCATTATTGCGTTCTGAAACATTCCTGAACACATCAAAGTGAAGCTCTTTAAAGCCGGTCGCTCATTGGCAGACAAATCTGTTGCTTCTTTTTCTGAACAACTTACTTTGCTTCGACTTAAAAGGCGAGGAAACATTTTTGTTTTTAACATTTATTTTGTTTCTAGATTTTATTTTTAATAAACTATGTCTGCTTTTAACCGACTGCACTCAAAAGAGGTTACTTACTTTGACTAGCATGTTTTTTTAAGTATGAGTATATTGCTGTTTTTTTTTTTAACTAAGTAGTAGAAATTTAAAAAATACACAGTGGGCAAACTAGTATAACTTTGTAGACAAAAAGAAAAATAAAAAATTGTGCAATTTTTAATAAATATTGACTGAATAATAGCAGCATATTTTCCAATAATCGTTGTTCTTTTCAATTAGTTAATAGCAAAACTGAAACACTATTTTTTTTCGGATTAAAATAGTAGTAAAGAATGTAGTAGATATTTTATTTTTCTCTCCTTTCTCAAACTAAAATCTAGGTGTTTGACGTCACGTCACAAAGCTGCCCGTTCGTGCATATCTTTGCCGAGCTTCCGATATTTTCTACTTCAACGCCGTCGACAGATTCCAAGGAAACTATTTATGTGCTGTAAATACGGCTCTATTAACGTTGTTTATTAAGACGTGAAGTAGTGAATTTAACTAAGTAGAGCAGTTTTCCGTGCGTGCGATTGTGTGTGGGTTGAGAATCCAATAGTGATATTTTAATTAATTTTAAAGTTTATTGTGGTATTCAAGCTTTTAGGTTTATTGATTCGTTTATAGAATTAATTTAATTTTGTTAGAATACTTTTGTGATCTTTTAAATGTTATTCGGAATAAATTCAAATTGGTTTTTTATTACACTGGTCCACATTCCAAAGCATGAATTTAAATAAAATAAATAACTTTAAAAGACTACATACTACTAATAAAAATCATACGACTACCTTTCATAAACAATTAAAAAAAAATGTTTGACATTAAAATCCTGTTGGACGAGAGTACTGAAAAGAGGCATTTAAATCCTTTTCGATACTTCAACAAACTAATAACAATCTACATCGTCCTACAAGGAAGTCACGTTACAGTCGGACAGGCCTCACGAGTTGACGACACGCCAGCACGGCGGCGGCGCGGCGGTACCGCCGCATCGCTTGAGACGCTGACAGTCTAAAAACTAAAGCGGCATAATTAAGACCTCTACGATGCCAATTTATAACGAATAGACATCGTACGTGATTTAGAGGTTACGAGTACGACTTTAAATGGAACAGGATTGCTAGGATTTATTTTATAGATGTCACTTTGTTTTGTTGGATGTTAGTAGAAAATCTATTTATTTCTTAGACATTTTGAGGGATTGCCTTTGGGAGAGTCAGTGGAATTTTAATAGTGTTACAGTTTTTATGACACTGATTTTACGCTCTATTTAATGTATAGTGTAAATATTGAATATATAGAACCAATCTTGATAGATTTAACAATTTTTTTTATGAAAAAAAATCGTTGTCTTTTAAAAACCTGGCACTGTGGGTCAAAATACAAGTTACCAAAACAATATTTTTCTTTAAATAAACTTGAAGTAAAACATTTATTTCCAACCCAAAAGTGTCATCTAACGAGGCACTTCCCATCTAAATACGTAGATGGATAGAACCCTTAAGCCATGGCGTGCGTGCAATGCCACTCTAAAAACTGATGTGACTTAATTAAAGACTGAACGTCGCCAATTTACAAGGAATCTCGCGCGTGATCGCAGACTTGAGAAGCTATCCGATGCCATAACGCTAATAACGATACGATCCAGGTACTGTTACATTTAGTAATGTCGATGAATGTGCCGTAAAAATGTTTTGACGATTGTTGAAACTGAGAACTGTGAGTTTAGCCAGTTTGAAATTTCATCGGCGATCGTATTGTTAGAAATGTCAAATGGTTCACAAATGAGCTACCAAATAGTAAACGTTGTAAACCGTTGTAGAAAATGTGACAGTTTGACAATCATTGTTAATGTAATTTTAATTAACAACAAATTTATGTTGACACGAAATTATTTATTAACAAAAAGATATACTTGTACAACAATGAAAGGAAACTCGTACACAATGAAATTCTATTTCCATTTGACAAGCCACAAAGCTATAATTTAAACTCACAAAATAAACACATTAATTACAGTAATAAGGTTTTAAGACAGTACAAATTAACATATTCCCCTGCAAAATACAAAGTAAAGTAAAGTAATATGCAAATGAGATATTACTATGCAACGTATGGTAAGTATGCCTTTGAAACTTCTACGCCAGTTGTCATAATTGCACGTACGTGAGTTCGATTCGAGTGTTCCGAAATTCCGAATTCTCGAACGTGAATGCATTTTCGGAATTGGTTCGCATTTTCCTGATTAGTTTTCGTGAAGCGGATGCAGGCGAGGATTGTTGTTTTAATTGTTTTTTTTTAAGTATTAAGCTTTCTATTTCCGCTGTGATAGTAAGTTCATTTTTTTATTTTTGTAATTTTTATAACTAACACCGCACAAACAAGTACATATCCCTCAAAACTGTAAAACAAAACATTCTACTCAGCATATTTTTGTTTAAAACTGTATAAAAATATGGCACACTCCACTAGCCAAAATAACTACATGCAAATTCACTTTACCTATCTAAATATTGCCAGTTCTACACATTCGTTGCCCCGGCGTTAGTATTTATGTTGTCAATAAAACTCAGCGAGTCGCCGGGGAGTCCTGAGATATAAACATGAATGAAAATAGTCTAGCGCTGTTTTTGTCCAGCATGATTCTCGCTAGGCGCACTGTGCAAGTTTGAAGTGGTGTAACGTCTGTATATCGTGGCCCGAAAGTTCGAGTTTTCATTGTCTGTGTTTTGTCTAGACGAGATAAATTTGGATATACAGGAACTTCCATGTGTATTTTTGTAATTTTAATTATGAACGTTGCAAGCATTTCTGCTTATCTCTATGGAAAAAAATATAACATTTTATGTACCTTTTGTGTTTGAAAATTAAATGCTGTTTTCCCTGTAACCTCGCTCTTTGTAAATATGAGTTCATACTTATGTCTTATGTTAAGTACCTGGTTTTATCGTATTGATAGTGCTGTGTTCAATGCTACTAGTATTGATAGTGCTGTGTTCAATGCTACTAAAGTCCATGATGCCGACCATTCTGAGTAACTGTACTATTATGTGTCCCCATGCCTTCGTTTTTGTATTCATGCCATCATTATAATTATAATTCTACTAACTGTCGTCCCCGTGTAGCTTTAATTTCTGGTCACTGGTATAAAATAATAAGATAATACTATGTATTCCACTGCAACTCCTGAAAGCCAGAATCATTAGTGAAGATCTCCAGAATTTCGTCGATACAATGAATGTCGTCGCTTCTAATGTGATTGAGAAACAAACATCCATTCATCAATCCAAAACATCTAAATTTTGTATTTATTACATTCAAAAAGTTATTGTATGAAGGTCGCGGGACTCACGACCCCGACCCCGGAATGTAAAGGGCTATTGAAGGACACCGTGGATTTTAGTCAGTACGAGTCTGTCAGTCCCTCCCGCTCTGCCTTGTGGGAGGACTCATGCTCTGCCTTGTGGGAGGACTCATTTGATGTTTTTACCACGCTAAACAAAAAAAAAGTTATTGTATGAACATGCTAGGTATAGTAAAGTGTAAAGATATGTACTACCTACAAACATTTTGATTATTAGAATAGCCACTATGGCAACGACAGTTATCGTAGCATCCCATCCTCTTCAATTACAAGGGGTTGGGCTTTTCTTCACAGAACATGTTTGAGATGACATGCGGCCGATACACTCCTTAGTTCATCGGTTATTTTTAGTATAGCTTCTCGGAATTAATTAATCGATCTAGTGATATAATTTTCATTAAATAGTATGGCAATAGTTACTTGATCAGAAGGGCTTAACGTGATTTTCTGTAAACTATGATCTTAGCATCTATAAGATTATGATACTAGCTTTTATCACAATGACTGGTCAACTGCAAGAAAAGAACTTTAATTAAATCTTAAAGCCAGTTGTTTGACCACTTTTTTTTATTTTATATACTTTAGGATTTTAACTAATAGTCAGCGACCTTAATAAAACGATCACTTTAAAAACCGTTCATTTATACAAAGATCGTGATGTTACAAAACTGAAAATTGTAGCGAGAAAAGAATCTTCTACTACGTAGAGTAAAAAACGGATTAGAAAAACATTAAAAAATAAACAAAGTGTGCTGAAATATTAAACACGTAAGCAAAAACAAATCACAAACTAGGTAACAAATTTTACAAGCATAACAACATTTCCATTGTACAGATAGCAACAAAATTTATTGTACGGTGTACAAATAAACTGCGAATATGTTAACAAGTATGAAACAAACGTTGCAAAAACAAGACTCAAGCGTTCATATTTATAGAGAATGAAATTGGCGCCCGGAGCCCTATTTTAGCTACAGCCCTTTAATTTATCGTTGACTTCGCAGTACTGTAAGTAAAATTGGTTGCACATTTTAATACCCGTAATTGGTATTGGATGAACAGGTCGGGATTGATGTTTTTTTTGTGACTGTACAACAAAAAGTTAATGATTTATTTGAGCACTGGTTTTTTGTTTACTAAATGTGTATTTAGAAGTTTTTGTTCGAATAGTGGCGGTTTAAGTTAGGTATTCTGATTTTAAATTATCTTTCCATTTTTAGGTGCTTTTCTGTTATTGTTTAAAAAGCAAATCAAACTTTATCTTACTTTGTAACACTGTTTATGTTTTATTAATCCTTAAGAAGTTTTTTTAAGAATATATACAAAAACACGTTTAAGTTTTTATACACAAACTGTCTTCTTTTATAAAATATTCTTAGAAACTTTACACAGCATTCACTAAAATAGAAAAACGCCTACCTAACATCTACTTTTTACCACATTTCTCCATTTAAAAACAATTTAACCGAACACTCACAATATTCAATAACGTTACTGTTTCTAAACAGCTTTAAATTATGGCACCAATGGATTTTATACGTAAATGTACTAAATAACACGACCATAATCGGCATATTCCCGCCCACGGTGCAGGACAAATCAACTCGTTTATTTCAGAACTCAAGACAGTGTGACACACTATAATGAAATAAAAGACAATACCAGCCTTTGATATTGGAAAATGAACAAAAAGCGTGACGGATGCTTTTGTGAGGAGCCTGTATTAATATGTTTGATAATTGTAGTTGCACAGTGGGTAAATTTTCGAGTTGATGGACAAAGTTTCGAAAGTTTGACAGACATGAGTTGAGAAATTTTATATGAGTGTGTTTTTCGATAGTATTTCGCTGAAATAGTAAAATAGTTGACGTGGCTCAGCAAGGCTAAGAAAGAGATGATAGGAAGAACTGGATACTTCCATCAGATTTGGAAGAAGAACCTATGGGTTTGTGAGAAGAAGAAGGACCGGAAGAAGATTTTTATCAAGAAGTAGGGCCATATCAATCCTTATATTATTAAAAAAAAAAACTTGAGATTGAATATTTCATATACCCTTAATGCATAGTCATTAATGAGGTATCATATCATACAATGCAATGAACAAAACATTACATTCATTTAAAAACCAAAATACAATTATACCACTCTTTCATTATACACAGTAGATTTTATTAATATTCCCCCTGATTTAATAATAAAAGAGCTTATTATGAGAGCACACGATAATCTCATTGAATGCACATAAATTACACAATCGTTAAATTAAATACAATTATTCATATATCAGAAAAAAAATATGCATTACAAAAGTTGCTCTGTTTAAATATTCCTCAACAATAATTTATATGGTATATTACAAAATTGGGTTAATTAGATATATAGGTGATGTTTTATATATTAATTTGTAAATTTTAATGAATACTCGTTAAGCATGGTACGCGCAAGATGTATAAAAGATCACTCGTGCCACATTTTGAACGAAATTACCAAAATTTCACTTGAAGTTATAATGACAAATTTTAATTATGATCTTATCCTGTTAAGGGCGACGTTAAGGAAAATATAAGGAAGTAAGAAAGATAAAGTAAGTAGGTAATTTCATTTCTAAGCTTCATTTTTGCGATGTTGTAATCACTACAAAATATTTAGATATGCTCCGCATTTTAATCATGTTTTTGTCATACCTACCGAGCTGTGAAGCTTAGCAAAAAATAAAGGATTAATATCTAGGCAAATCTAGCACTATATTTTTTGTCCACATTTCGTCCAGTTTAACCACTGGTAAAAAAAATAGTTCGTGATCTCAAATTCAGTAGGAACTCGAAAGCACGCGCTAAATCCAACTAGGAAAAAAAGTTAAATGAAAATAAAGTTTTTGTTCGTGAGAAATATCAACATGGGTTGGGATTGACAAAAACTAGAATTTTGAAGTTCAAAGTCCGTTCTCGATTACGTTGTCAAGCACATCGCCTGTTAACTCGGTCACAGATTTTCTACGCACGTACGTTCCTGATCGAGTTCGTGAGTTTGTTGAAAGAAAAAAAAGTGAGATTAGGGACAATGGTAGTCACTGTTTATGTTCTGATTTTCACGGCTTGATTGTATTTCGTTTGGTATTAGATGACTTATTTCGTGTTTATTCATATTATGTCTTGTGCGAGATAAAAAAGTAGTCGTCATGGTTTGTTTTTCATGACGGTAATCCAATGTTTGTGTAGGTAGGTATAGGAAGATAAATTCGGAACACCGCAAAAAAACAATCGGAACTTTTAACCGTTTAATCTTTTTAAAAATTCTTAATGCACAATTGCTTTTTAAATTACATTTGAGTCGTCAGAGTTATGTGTATCAAAATCTTATGCACCAATTTGGTCCATAATTCGACTTTTTCTTCAAAAGACCACAGCGCAAAACAGCATAATTCATTAAAAAAACGTTTGCGCAGAATCCAAACAAAGACATTTTAAATAATCGTTTCCAAAAGATAATACGTTTACTGAATACACATTTGGGCATAAAAACAGATGATTGTCCCTTCATTACGACGGTAATAATTCACACCAACGCGAAAACTTTTGGACACAAAATTGAAAAAGAGAACGCGTGTGTGGTCCAAGTTATGACATTTTAGCGGTTCTTAAAACTATACGCCAAATAAAACTGTAGTATTCGAAACACTAAACTTAAACTAACTTGAAGATACAACGTATATACCTACATCTATCTAATTAAGTCTTCATGAACAGTACACTAGGTTGAACAGAAGATTTAACTTGTTTGTTTGGATTAGTTATACGCTGTTTTTATTATGACAATGGCCAAACTAACAAAGTCATTCTATTTTAAAACTTAGGACCAGATTACAGCTATTTATAATTGTAGCTATTATATCACCTAATTAGGGCTATTAGTTGTTTAACAAAAGGTTTTGTATAGACAAAGAATTGCCTCGAGGGATATACCTCCGTCTATAACTTGGGCCAAACTTGCGTCGAGGCAAAGTTTTTACCCCAAAACATGTCTACAGATTTCCCAGTTTAAATCGCTGGTCGGTTATGGCAAAAACAAGTCGCTTGGGTAGCCCGTAAATTTCGGCAGGGGGCGCTTTTGGCTTTTTCTTGGACTTCAAAATCAAATTTACTGGTCGAGTATGGAAAAGTTGGGATTGTAGGATAGTGGAAGCTGTACAATAAGTAACATGCTATTAATTTGTATTGTTGTACGAGCCTTTTTGCCTAACAGGAAAACACTAATGATATTAAAATGGATAACATGGTTTTTGGATTGGGAAATCATCAAATTTGTCATTTCCCAGTCCAAGCTCTTGGTCGAGCGGTACCGTCAGAACTGACAGACTAAGATCCACTACCGTTTGGAAGTGTCAGAGGTACCTATTCAATATTTTTTGACAAATCCTGAATAGAATTAGGTCTAACATTTTCGACTAGGAAATAATTTCTAGTAGGAATATAAAAGTAGGAATTAAACTTCTGACCAAGCCTAGCCAAGAATTTAGCTATTCTATGGAGACTATAACTAACATTCCCAGCCTACACGGCACTAACATACATAACTAAGTAACGGCACACAGTGCGATTTCAAGCCATAAACACTGTATTGTTTGTTCAGACTATCTGCACGCGTGCGCCGAACGGAAATATGCATGATTTGTGACCCACTGTTCTGTCCAACAATGTATCTGGCGTCAAATTAACCGGTAAAATGGGCTTTTAGCGTCGAATCCCCTAGGTATGTTTCGTCTCAAGTTGATGTCATCGGTCTCATTTCGACGGGAAAGATCGAAAAGTCTGAACTTGAATTGTCAGGAGGATTGAAATCGAAGTCGAAATAAAAGTATTTTCACAAATCATTTTTCTTCTGTTTGCTAGAAAACACTTTGAGAAATATTAAGGGCTTAGTAATGTAACAATTCCACAGAATTGCTACATAGGTTTTTTTTTTTTCAAACTTTTGAGGATAACGTTTTTTAGGTAGGAAAATCATCAATGACTGGAGAACTATCAGATGCGGCTGACTAAAAACAATCCTGTCCCTTTCATTGCTATTTGCGTTCCAGTGCCATGCCCTGTTTAGACAGTCCTTTGACATACTTTCGACAAATAATATTCAATTTTTTTACTGAATACAAAAACCGTGTTAAATACACACATCATAATCTGCAGTTACTTCAGTTGACTCGCGAACAGTAACCCGCATGATGCGTGAGATTAATTAAATTAATTAATTTCGTCATGACGAACACTTGGTGTTCATATTCGCTTTCCGGTAGTTTGACTGACAGGCAATTTACAGCTACCTATCATATTACCACGTTGATTTTGAAGAGCTACTATACGATCTACACTGGAAAATGGGAACCAGAAACGATGGCGTGGATATGGGTTTTTGTATATTCTTCACAATGATAATTCGTCACATTCGGTAAACCGTTAAGTTAATTCGTCACCTCTACCAAAAATATGAAAAAATTCGTCACAGGAAGTGGTTATTGTTTTGTCACAAATCCTCATTTTTCATCATTTGGTTATCCATCTACTAAAAAAAATATATTGTGTTATAGTTTGAATGAAAGGCTGGCTACTGGTAGTACAACGTGTAGTACGGGCTACAAACGAAAAAAATGTGTATCAAAAATGTTATATCATGAAGAACATTATCAAATAATGTTCTTGAAGTATCAAATGATCCTTCACGAAAAATCATTCATGATATATCACTGAAAGTACTCGTACATTGTTTATCCTTTAAAAGGAAATAAAGCATGTAATTCAATCTTACTATAGGTCAAAATCGTACACGCAAGATACATCAGTAAAGGTCAACATCGTAGATACATATACCTGTAGAAAAATATTACTTCGAAGAATAATACATCTTCCCACCGGATTACAAGTATTACGATTCTCTTCAAACCCGTGGATTTCCTTCATATCACTCAGTTCCAAGAATGAAGATGAAGGTTGTATATTTTGATGAGATGTTGCCTATACATGAGGTTTACTAAAATGGAAATATCGGCTCAGTTGCCAGGATCATGAAAAAATGAAGCTGGATAACTGAAATGAGTTTGGGTATAGCAAAAATGGAAGATACTCGTAAAAACTTGTTAAAAATTTTGAAGGTGAGTTATTTTGAGGTAGGTATATTCATAAAGTTTTATTAAAATATCTAAGAAATAAAAGGAAAAATATAAATCAAAACAATTAGTTAAAATTTTCATCAATAAGAAAAGATTTTTTTAGTTGGTTACGAGTTTTTAATCCAAACTTATCATAACTTATTGTATTTCGTTTCAAGCACTACTAATAGAGTTTGGCATTGATTCAACGACAAAAAATACTGCTAGCTTAATACACAGACAAATGCACGAAAACAGTAACATTACCACACAAAAAAAAACGATTCAGTAAACTTTTTAAACCACCAATTTGCACAAACGACACTATAACTCAGAAAGTCACAACCCACAACCGAACTAAGTAGTATAAAACTTTGCGTCTTTACTTGGTAATAAAAGGAAGACGATACGTCGAAATTGCCACAAAAAACTACTTTTTTAGTTAAATTGGAGTTGTCGTACCAATCTGAAGTTTTTCAACTCACTTTTGAAGCTCCAAAAGGCTCGTATCAACATTCCTCATAGCCAGTTCAAAAATTCGAAGGCGTTAAACGCAAGTTTTTCTACCGTAACGTTTGTAGGGATGTGAAAGGCTTTTTTTTTTTTTTTTTTTCGTGGTAAAATCATCAAATGAGTCCTCCCACCCAGGGCAGGGCGGAAGGGACTGTCAGACTTGTACTGACTAAAATCCACGGTGTCCTTCAATAGCCCTTTACGTACTAGGGTCACGGTAATCCCTTGGTCCCGCGACCCCAGCAGGCTTTGGCCCTCTACAGGCCCCGTCATTATGCTGACACTCTTTGAGGCGCGCGTGGAACACAACGCGCCGTCGACCCGGGCATGGTCCATGGTCGGACAGCGAGTCGCCTATTACTCGCTGCCCGCATGCCCGCGCCTACGGTGGCCGGAGGTCGTCCTGCGACGTCCGACGCCGTGGGCGTCTACCACTGCGGCTGGGATGGAGGGAGGACGCTGTCCTCTCCCTCAGGCGGCCCGCCTCCTCCTTCACGAGCATCACTGCTTCGCAGAAGGAGGCAACCGCTTCCCACTCCGTCTCGCCCCGCAGCATGGCCTCGACCAATGCCGGGCGCGAGAGGTCTCCGCCTATCGCCGTCGTGAGGACACGGCGGTGCTCTGCCCAAGCGGGGCAGTCCTGCACCGTATGCTCCACCGTGTCCTCCGGACGATCCTCGCAGTGGTGACACCCAGGCGTTTCTTCCCTCCCTATCAGACACAGGAACCTCCCGAAACTTCCGTGTCCGGTGAGGACCTGCGTCATGCGGTAGGTCAGGACGCCGTGACGCCTATCCAGCCACTCCTCAAAGAGGGGTCTTACCGCCGCGATTGCGGCGTGCCCGGACCTCGGTTGCGACAGTCGCTCCCTCCATACTGCCCTGAGATCGCGCCGGAGCTCTTCCCGCCGCGCCTCGACTTGTCGAGGCAGCGGGGATTCGCCCCGACGCTGCGCCTCCACGCGCCATTCATAGACGCGCTGGAGGGCAGTCGCCTCCAGATCCCAGGGCAGCAATCCCGCTAGGAGGTTGGCTGATTCGCCGGCGATCGTGCGGTATCCCCGGATCATCCGGATAGCCATGACCCTCTGGCATGCGACCAGCTTGAGTGGTGGCGTCCGGATGCTTAGGGCCCACACAGGGGCCCCGTAGAGGGCCATGGACCGCACGACACCGGCGTACAGCCTCCGGCAGGAGGCATTTGGCCCGCCGAGATTGGGCAGGAGCCGCTTGAGAGCGGCTGCTGCCCGGTTCAGCCTTGGGGCCAAATGCAGGAAATGCTCCCTGAAGCTCCACCGGCTGTCGAGGACGAGTCCCAGGTACTTCATCGTCCTCCCGACGCCGATGCGAACCCCCTCCACCGTAATGTGGGACTCTGAACGTGGCGCGTTCAGACGGCCATGAAAACACATGGCCTCTGTTTTGTGCAGCGTCACGTCGAGTCCCAACTGCCGGATCCTGTTAGCGACTGTCGCTACCGCCTGCGTCGCCACGTCGGCCGCCGCCTGGTGCGACTCTCCCTTCGCCAAGACGAGCGTGTCGTCGGCGTAACAAATTACGCCGACGCCGTCAGGGAGGTCGCCGCGCAGCACCCAGTCGTAACCGATGTTCCACAGGAGCGGCCCCAAGACCGATCCCTGTGGAACACCGCACGACATCTCTCGCCGGTTCCACTCTCCCCGGTGACCGGGGTAGATGACGGAGGGATGTGAAAGGCTTGCGTAAAACATGTCGATAGCTGCAAATATGAGATTTGTGTTTTAAGTGATAAAACCATAAAGTTAGTTTTAGACGTAATGTTTCATTTTATAACTAGACTCGTAAGTCCTGGGTCGATTTAGATATACATCAGAACGCTTAGAAGAAAAAGGGGGAAAAAGGTATTTAGGATGTACCCAACATCCTAAATACCTTTTTTCCCCGTTTCGACATTTACACAAAATATTTCGCCAATTAATGCTTTTTGTTCTTACAAAAAAGTAAAATAAAAAAATTAACATAATAAAAAGAAAAAAGGTGCAAGCAAAGTGATGTAACCCCTCCTGTTAAATTTACAATCAACAAAGACATCGTTTATTGTAATTTTCTACATGACAATTCGTCTTATCGATAACTCAATATCTACAGATTTCCCAACCCTATACTAAAGTATCGCAGATCGTAAATCTCCGGTTTTTCCTCGTCGAGTGAGGGTCGACAAGGATTGTGCAGACCTCCAAGGAGTTAGAAGTCACACCTGGCACTCTCAAGGCAGAATTAATGGCGGAATGGTGCACTCCCAATTTTCCGTTGAAATCTGCATTAGCAAAAGAATTATGGTTAAGCGATAAATCTAAAAGGAAAATTTGAATTTTTAAATTATTAGTTCTCTGCGTGAGTTATGGTTGTAGAAATAAGTTCAGGGGAAAAGTTTCTCTGTTATGGGTTGTTGGTGAAAGTTCATTAAACTTTAGCCCGGTTACATAGTAAAATTAAATGTGAGAACATGATATTATGTTTAGAATGAGGATGAATACTAAGGATTAAGTGCGCTTTAGAGAACTGTTGTTAAGTTATAAATATATTCAAAAACAGTATATTTAGCTCTTTATGAACGTGTACAGGCTAATTTAAATACATTATGGCTTTTAATTTTGAGATGACAAGTAATAGAAAAGTATGGAGAATGTTCATCCAAGTACATTTGGATATCAGCAGCGTATTTTTTTTAATTACCGTTGCCCCGTTGGTCTCTCTTTTGACCACTATATCACGTGAAGAAGGTGTGGTTGACGACGAAGCATGCAAACTTGTTTAATCTGTTTATATATTGCAAATACATAAATATACCACTATTTTCCATCGTTTTATATTACGCCCACGAAAAGACGGAGACAAAATCTAATTTCCAATTGTTTGTTCTGTCTGTACTTGCACACTATTATCCTCATCAGCCTAATCGTACCCGTATAACACGTTTATCATTTGTCTCTAGCAACTCATCAATCGAAATCGCAGTTATTCGAACGAATACAAGGTCCTATTTAGAGAAAAAAAGCCTCCTTTTGTCTCCGACACAAAGCAATTACTGCGTAATTTGTCACTGTTCCCATCCGCAGTTTGATTTCTTTAGCAGAGGATTAGATTGATTGATTAGCCATTTAGCCATCTTAGCTTCCTCCTCTGTAGGCACTGAACTATCTTAAATGACTTGAAGATTAAGATTGGCTGTGTTCCCAAAGATATTTGGGTCGTAGTGTATACGCGAGCAACTGCCAAGAAAAAATGTGTCATAAAATTACGACGTATAAAGTGAATTTCAAACGGTGTTCTGAAATTAGGTTTAGTTGCTTAATTTTTGTTGTATTCAAATAGAAAAAAGAATTTTTTGATAGTATTTTTATTGGTTGTTTTGGTAAACGTGTGTCATTAAATATAACATTTTCGTCATGTCTGTTTTAGATTAAATGTTGAATTTATTGTACCAAAAACACAACACTTTTTTTAGGGAAGTCGTGTAAAAAGGTGATAATGCCAATCTAGCCACGTGTACTGTGAAATTGACACCTGACTGTCCTAAAAAACCAATTTTCCCGAGGATAACAATAATAACGTTCTTATGGTAATAAATAAAACCACTGAATGATATGATATAATGATAGATTAGCGCTAGTACGATAAGAGGTAGTGGAACACACCTAGGAAAAACAATATAAATCACTTACAATATTCATAACCACCTTTCTAATGTTTATTTAAAATCTCCCCACAATCTTTAACACCGTGAGACCACATAAATTCACAACTCTTGCTAAAAGACGGTAAAAGGTGTACGCCTAGTAATTACATACCCATAGGCTCTTAAACACATACTAAAACCAAAAACGTAATGGGCAATAACTTTACGTGTAAATAGCTAACTTTTACGACTGTTAAAATATCTCCACATTTCTTCCTTGCAAGGTGTGGGTAAACCTAGAGGTGTATTAGCACATGGTATTTATGAAATACTTGAGAATTCCCGCTAATTCTTACAAAGAATAAACCTATTTTTGAAAGAGGTCGAGAGAGCTCTCAAGCTAAAAACAATCTCTACAAAAGTTATAATAGAAATTAGTTAATAGTAAACGCCGAGTTAGAAAAGCAATAATGAATCAGAAAATGCTGGTAAAAATAAATATTTGAACTGAAGAACATTATGATTAAAAACATACGTAATTCAGAAGATAACAGACTTAAAAACGGAAAGAAGGAAAGAAAAGATTAAAATCACGTGCAAGATTCAATTGAAAACAAAGTTGGAACAACTTTAAGTTTGCAAAGTGATAACATTTCTATTAAAGACCGAGCTGATAACGGAGTCGAATCAATTAGTGAGATTGGCGCTTTGGTTACTAACACTTTGATTCCAAACTTAAGTTTGATTATATCAGAATTTGTGGTTTAATTTATGAGATTAAAGGTCCTGTGTTAAATGGGCATGGTATACTAATTAATGAGAATGGATTACTTATCGTTCGTGTAACAGAAGCAAGAATAAATCAGTTATGAAATGAAACACAAAGTATAGACATCAAAAGCCAAGTCGAATAAACGATAAACGAGGAAATAAAAAAGAATTCGTTTACAAAGTGGCTGTTGCTGAACTTTGATCACAATAATAATTACTACCTAGAATTTATGTACGTAATTAAGTTACTCACGGCAATGTCTACAATAATTTGAACGAGGACATTTCTTTATGTACAAGGAGGTACAAATACTTGGAAACCAGCCAGCAATTATTTACCTTATTCTATCGCTACAAACTAACTTCAGGTATCCAGAACTTATCTCATAAACCAACTACTGAATTTAGTATCATATTTGTCCTACCTCTGTCGCAATCGACATCCAACAGTTTAGAGCAAAGCAAATATACTCGTACTAAAGTGAAATTAAATTACTACAAAATTTAATATACACCTAAAGCAAACAACGTCAACGAAAATGAAGAAACTGTTAAATCTATCCATAAAGCAATCACAAGCTTTGATATTCTACAGCGAAAAGGACAAGCAAAAATGAATCCTAATCACAAGTATCATGAAATAAAAGCCTTCTAAGCCCCGCAAAATCCGACGATGGCCTGCAAAAAGGGAAGACAACGTAGGTTAATTTGAATCCCCGCGTTTGTAAGCCGAACAATAATTGGATTTGGACGTCCAAGTTGACAGTTCATTTCGTTGTTTCGTCCCCTGACATGTACCGTTAAGATTATGAAAAGTTATTATTTCAGAAGAACCCTCCCTCGGCTAATTTGGATAAGAGCCAATTATAGAAACGCCCAACTTTTTCCTTTTTGAAACTGAGTTAGGTGTAACGCAATTTTGCAAGGCAGATTTATGTTGTAATTTCCTTCAGAGGGGGACAAACGCTTTGAGTTAGTTAACTTAAGCATCGTCTAATTAGGTACTTTTAATTCAAATTGGATCAACTCTCGACTCAGAGTCGTAACTTTCTCGTGAATCGCGCTCGGCAAAACATTGCCGACATAAAACAATCACAGTGAGACGTGTAATTATGTAATTATTCAGGACAAATTAAAGTTCGGGGGAAGGGTGACTTGTCAAGTTCGCAAAAACGGTAGACAGGCGAACAACAGCGGGTTTTGTTTCGGCAATAACAAGGGAAGACAAAAACAGTGGCATCAAAATGTATGACACTCAACCGGCGTTCGTCTCGCCAGTTTTTGCACAAGTATAAAAACTTTGAAGGGATTGTAATGCTTGGACTTAAGGGCCTTAAGTGATTTTCGTCGTATTTAGTTGAAGAGTTTGCTCAACTTTTTCTTTGAGCTTAATTGTTTCGTTATCTATATTTTTGATGGCAAAGTATTTTTTTTCCATTGTTCGTTCTTAATGTTAAACAAAACTTCTACTTTCCACGATCCATCTTGTATCGGGCAAAGTATTGTCTGACCTATCAGCCGAATGTGTGATATTGATGGCTTAAGGAAATTGAATGAATGTCTACAACCATTAGCTTTTATCAAAATCAATGGCTACATCGAATCGTATTGTAGTGAGCACGCTCCATCAGTAACGAATGATTTATGGCCTACCAAGTAAAGTGTTGAAGGGACAAATGGCTAACGCCGATTTTTTATCTACAACTTATACATCAAAAAACATATTACAGCAGTGAAGAAACAAATCCTAACTAATATTATAAATGCGAAAGTAACTCTGTCTGTCTGTCTGTCTGTCTGTCTGTCTGTCTGTCTGTCTTTTCTTCACGCCTAAACTACTGAACCGATTTGTGTGAAATTTGGTACAGACATAGTTTGGAACTTGAGAAAGGACATAGGATAGTTTTTAACCGACTTCAAAAAAGGGAGGAGGTTATCAATTCGACTGTATATGTATATTTTTTTATGTTTGTTACCGCATTACGACCGGGTGAACCGATTTTCATGATTCTTTTTTTGTTTGAAAGCTGGTGCTTCCCGTGTGGTCCCATTGTCACCAAATCAGGGTCTGATGATTGGATCTTGGAGAAATCGAGGGCAACCCTCAAATTTTATAGGCTCACCCATCGTTTTTCGTAAATCTTATGGAGTAATTTAAGTACTTGCGTATGATAATCATCATCTTCTGTAGCTGAGCTGATGATGGAAGGTACAGCTCCTTAACAGTAGTTTGTTACCGCATAACGACCGACTGGTTGAACCGATTTTCATGATTCTTTTTTTTGTTTGAAAGCTGGTGCTTCCCGTGTGGTCCCATTGTCACCAAATCAGGATCTGATGATTGGATCTTGGAGAAATCGAGGGCAACCCTCAAATTTTATAGGCCCACGCATCGTTTTTCGTAAATCTTATGAAGTAGTTTAAGTACTTGCGTATGGTAATCATCATCTTATGTAGCTGAGCTGATGATGGAAGGTACAACTCCTTAACAGTAAGGAGTAGGCATCAACTGATTCATTATCGCATATCTCCGGAACTTCACGTCCGATTTAAATAATTCTTTTTTTTGTGCTAGGTATCTATCTGTTAGGGAATACTGCAAGTTTCATCAAAATCGGTTCAGTAGTTTTTGAAAACAACAACGCCATCGACTTCCTAAATAAAAGTTACTTTGTAGATTATTTCACCCTTTTGCGTGGTTCTTTTTGAAGGCGGTTACATTTTTTTTTTAAGTTTCATTATTATAAATATTTTTGCGGGTTAAGCCGCGCTTGCCGAGGTTGGTCTGTGGATGGGTAAAAAGCACTCGGAAAGCACGTAAAGCCGTTGGTCCCGGCTGTCATTTGAAGATCTTTGACAGTCGTTACTGTCAGAAGCTCTAAAGTCTGACTGAGTAATACGATACCCCATGGTAAGACTGGTTGTCTTACCATTACCTTACCATTGTTCTATTATTATTATTTTTTTATCGTAGTAAAATCATCAAATGAGTCCTCCCACCCAGGGTAGGGCGGGAAGGACTGTCAGACTTGACTGACTAAAATCTACGGAGTCCTTCAATAGCCCTTTACGTACCGGGGTCACGGTAATTCGTAAGTCCCGCGACCCCGGCAGGCTTTTGCCCTCTTAAATAATGAGCACTTAGAAAGGAATTCAGATAATTGCACCCTCAAGAGATTCCCTCTAAATATTAGGTATAGGTGTTCAAAGATTGTATAAAAACTAATTTTGAAGTTAGAAATCTGGGATGTACGATGTGAAGTTACATTAAAAAATATAAGTATTTAAAAAAATGTTACGTAACTTAATGAGGCAGACCAAATTAAACGCGAGCGAAGCCGCGGGCAAAAGCTAGTCTTTAATAAAACTCAAGATGAAAATGTTCAGCGAAAAATAAAAGCTTAAAGATATTAAAACAAGTCAACCAGATTAAAATAAAAGCGTTCAAGCAACGAATCTTATTTTAGAGCTCTCGGGAAGTGAAAAGTTGCTACGGAAATAATCCAATCACAAGCAATAAAGAAGGGCAAAGGGAAATTAATACCAATGCTGGCGACAAAGTTGATCTTGTTCGTCCTGACAGATGTCTGCGAGATGAAATATTGTGTCGACAAGATGACTGGAGACAGTTGGAGACTTGTGAGAGACTTAATTCAAATAACTACTGTAATACATAGCAAGGTGAATTCGTTTGTGGACATTTTTGTATAATGAGTTGTTGGATTTGTATACAAGCCACAACCTAAACGACATAAACTGTCAGTAGCTGTTGAATGACATTAAGACAAATTGCATGTTGCAACTTATTTTGCGCTTACTAAGGTTATTACGTAGTTTACAGCCTCAGTAATTTACGGTCATTTTAATATCTTAGCAGGCTATGTTACCCTTCCTTTATGATAAAGATAGATGGGCAACAGTGACGCTTGGGGCCATAAAATTAATTTAAAAATTAGATTCTGGCGCTAAGAAAGTCATAACCGTAAATAACTAAATTTTCAAGTAGGCACCTCGATATTCATTAAAAAGATACCGAAGTAATTTCAAACACGTAGATCTTATTCTTCCTACGATTAGAAAATAAACATTAAGAGAACCGGCTGGCAAAACACACATCAAATGTTTATTAGACCAAAAGATCACGTTGAGCCAGTTATATGGCCACCCAAGATGAACAATGTTTTCGAAGGTTCTCCATATCATAAAATCTTTCTTTTTATCGAGTACAAGTGCATTTAGGCGTAAGGGAATGAGATAGATTTTACACCCACTTGGTTAGCTTTACGATGCCTAATCAAATACTAAGTGCATATTTGCTTCAGATATTGCAAAATTTACGATCTTAGTACCTGAGTGTTTATCGAGGCCATTAAAGGCTTCGCTTCGATTTGTTTTATTGTTTATTTCTATTAGTGGTCGGACATGGCATTATACATTTAGCGGGAGTGTTCTTAAATAAATGTTTTCTTTAGGTGTTACTGTTGTAGTCTGCACTTGCTGTTAATTTATTAGATATCTCGAGTTTACCTTAAACAGAAATATCTATTCTATCTTTTGCTTCCTTTGTTGGCACCGAGATTCTAACGACGTCAGATTAAGGTAGCATCCGTCTTATTTAAACACAAACGTTGTATGCAACAGTGATATATCACCATGTTTTCCCACAAATAAGTCCAATTAACATCATACTAGAGAATTTTCTAAATATAAATTCGCGTTGCTTGAACATTCGTTGTAAAACGTCGTACTTGATATGTTTATTTAATATATTCGAATAATTCTCTGTGAATTATGTGCGTGGGCAGGAAGACGGTGTTAGATTGGATATTTATTGTGATACTCCTCATCTATGAGGGATTTATTGAAGGTGGGATGCTGGAGTTTGGGGACAGCATGTAATGTGGTGATAAATATCGATGGGCATTGCCGTTGATGACAACCAACGCTGCTACGGAAGGTCTTTAGACTTGTCAAGCTTGTCTCCAAACCATTTGACACTGGTATAAAAAAGATAAGTATCTAATGAATAATCTGCTTGTCTGATGGTAAAGACTTTTTGACGTGAACATGGATTTTGTTTTAAAATGTTCAGGTAGGCAATAAAAGGCATAATAATTTATATAGAAAACATGTTAGGGATAGATAAGAATGCTTTCATATAGACGAAATCAAAATCACAAATAGGCAGGAATGAAGTTAAACATGATTCCAATCTCAATAAAATTCAAAAGCAGTTAATGATAAAACTAGTAGCATTATTGATGCGAAGATTAGTACTAAACCAGTCGAACTTCAAAGATGGTCAATAAAACTTTGCCAGCAGACATTTATTACTGAATCCAGCTACTTAATAACTGAAATGCCATAAAACATTACTGGACAAGCAATATCAATTAAACAGTGCGTTGGTTGAGCCAAGGTCTAAGAAAGGAATGTTTATTAAATTGAAGAAGGGTGATTGTTTTAATAAAATGAAGGAAGTATTTTACTAAGAATTGCTCCCGGAAAGATATTTGAGCTGAATTTGGAATATTAGTAAATGTAGGAATATCGTGTTTCTTTAATCAGGAATTCTAAGCTCAAGGGCCTGTAGATGACCTGACAGAAGCAGTTTTTATTGTCGATGTTTGATTATGAATCAAACCAACCGATTACAGTCCACAGCTGGACTAAATCTACTCCTAACTGTTGTATTAAAAGACGATGCAATAAAAACAGAAATGTTACTACATCAAATCTGTAGTTTAGCAGACCTTCCTTTTAGCTTTCAGTAAAATAAAGCTTTCTTCGAAACAAATCGACTTGGGGCAAGTGTCACGTCGAACTACTTTTAATACTATCTCAGATTCATTCGGAATAGCTACACAAAGACATGTTCAATGCTCAGAACACGATCACATAAAATGGCCAGTAAACCTTGAGACACCATGTCAAACATAAAACTGAACAATAAAATTTTTACAACTCCAGATACATGAAAAGGGATTAAATTTATTTGCTGAAGCAAATTCCATTAAAATATTTGTTGAAACAATTAAATTGGATTCCGTTTCTGATTTATTTGAATACTTGCGAGATTGGTTCGAGTGGATTTTAGATTAATTGATTAATGAGGATTTTTGTTGATGCTTTATTATTTTTCTTTTTTTTTCATATTCTCATTCTCAACCTTAGCATAATCAGCAAATAACGATTCTACTGCTGGGACGTTAGACTACTGGGTGAGAGTAAATAGACTAACCTAAAACTAAAAACTAAAGTAGTGACAAAGTACGTTTAGATAAATGCCACATCTCATGTCTCCGAATGTTCTACTCTAGGATATAAAACCATTTTACCTTAAGACATTTTCTTTTAATGTTCTAAAAGTTTTGAATGATATTTATAGATATCAGGAAATCCAAACATAACTTCTTTGTTCTACATTTTTGCCAAAAATCGTCTACGTTTTTATTTTGCCTTTCCGGATATTCCTAAGAGAGATATACGTTTTTAATTAATTAAATTAGGCAGATACAAAAATATGATAAAATTAGACTTGCCTTTTCTGATCTTATTTATTACTTAGTTGGAACCTAAAATAAATTTACTTCTCTACTAACTTTTAAATATGATTTTAAGATTCTACTTAATTTAAATAAATAATTTCGTCATCATTTGACTCAGTTGCTAAAACAATCTGAATCATAATGTTGGATCACATATTTTTTCCGGGAGCAACACACCGCCTAAAATAAAACCGTATAATCTCCCATTACCCAAATCTAATCCACAAAAACCAATTACGGTAATTACTAAAGAACCAATTCGTCGCTCGAATAAATCGCAAAAGTCCAACTTAGCTCCCCGACAATTAGCAGAACACACAGTAATTAGCAGCAACAGCGTGACAACGGAATTTAGAAACAATATTAAGCCCGTATTGATCAGCGACAGTACAAGCTGTGTTTTACCTACATCAATTTTATTCCAGAAACTATAACACCAAAATATACTCTCGCAACAGAGGGATAAAGTCCAAAATCGGATCATGTATAAAGCTTTGTGTCCTTTATAGTGATGTATTGACAGAATGAGGACAAAACTAACGACGGAACAGCAAATATTGGTTGCTCAATTAGACAAATGAAATTCAATGAGGGACTAGCAACGACACACATGACACATACCCTGGTAATGAGGGAGTTTACTGTTGCTAATTTTGATACAAACAATTATTTAGATAGCAATGCTGTTAGTATTTTCTACAACAAAACCAGTTTATTAATTAAAGGAATAATATATGAATTAGAGGAAGTTTAGCCTGATTCTGTCTACAACTGATTACGAACGATGATGGGTAAAATAAACAGAAGATATTTCAAATAAATTGGGACTATGGCAAAATAATGATGAGTATCTTTTTTCCTAGATTCACGATTCCCAGACTAAAATTGAAAGAAGAAACAGCTTTAACAATTTCAAATTTCATTAATTTCAATTTTACCTTCTCATCACATTACCAGCTAGTCAACTCTAACAAATTCGAGGGTACACATACACACACTAATTCTAACCACGTTGAGGAAACAAACATGGCTGACTACGAGGGTGTTATGACATGTGTCAGCTGCGAGCGTGTCGGTCCACATTAACAATGTAAAACGATGAAATATTCTCCACTGTTTTCTATGGAAACCATTTTATTTTGAAACAGAATTAGGGAACAGTGGGATTTGGGTTTTTTTTGTATTTTTTCGGGTATTGTGAACCTTGATCTTGAAATGAGTAATGAAGAGTGGCTATTTAACATTATGTATCACTAACCTATGTATGCTACAGCTTCACTAATAAACCCGAATGGGGATTGGAAAATAATTAAAAATAGTCTTTGTTGTTTTTTTATGGAAGAGTAACAAACACCCATCCGTCCATTCTCACCTACTTTCGCTTTTATAATAAATAATAATCGTAAGATAAGATAATACACAAACAGAGAAGTACAAAATTAGACAAAGAAGTTACTTACAGCTGTAACAATGAATATAAGCCTAAAAAGCATGTAAGTATTTATGCAGATAAACGCATTTTTAAAAATGCTCACTCAACGAAATCCACTTTACATCACAAAAAGCCTTATTTAATCAATATCCAATAATTCACAAAAACCAACGAAAAATAAACATTTATCCACGTTCCGTATCATAAAACAGGCGAAGGATATGATGAAGCCATAATTCAAAATTACAACAGGCTAGCATAGAGTCGGCCGACTTTATTTAGTCATTACCAATTTCTGAGGCTCATTACCTGTTCTCTTTTATGGGACCGACCGAACTATAGCCGCTGCCCACATTTACGAGAAAAAAAAAACGACAGATGGAAAGGTTCAGAATATAGAGAACGGACATTACGAATTATCTTAATTTTGATATGGGCTACAAAAGAGTGTTAACTCGCGACATATGTGTTGTACAGTTGGGGGCTTAGATACCATTTTTATCGTCGTTTTTTTCGAGAATTTCATCCATACCGTGACCAGTTGTTAATGTTATATTTTGATTTAGAGGATCAGCTTTGTGATTTAATTGGGATCTGTCAAGAACTGCGGTTATTAGAAACATGATATCTTAATTAGATTAAATCTGTTTATGATTAGCATAAACTTCTAATTAGTGTTTATTTATGATCGTCGACTTTGGGGTCATTTCTATAATTATACGAGTATTTAGAGATTGTTTATTTAAATAATTAATTCCACTGCCTCTTTTCTTTTGTTTTCTTTTCTCAGGTATTAAGATGAACCATCAGTGTTGTTTTTCATTGTGAGCTGAGTAATAATTTACTGCTTCCACTAAAAAACTAGCCCCCGTAATCTTGCCTCCTTATCTAAGCAACACAATTGACAGTTGAAAAATTAAAAACTGTAACAAAACGTAACGACATACGGTGGTCATCGATAAAAGTGTCCCTCACATGGACAGGGGCACCCAACGTTTCTGTGGATGTCACAAAAAAAATAAACAGGTAGAGGCTCCACAGCCTTCGTTAGCGGTACGGATACACAAAGCGAAAAAACTGATACCAATCTATATATAATTTCTAAGAAGTCACGGGGGACTTGATGCGTCGAAATTTTTGGTCACCGACGAATAATTTATCCTTTACTGTTCACACCATGGGTCGTTAGAATGAGTTGTCAAGAGTATTTGACGGCTTCTAGATTACCGATAAAGTGAATTATAGTTTGTTTTATATGCAAGAATTCGGAGATACGGAGAAGCGGATGCCAATGGGCCGTGTAAGCACTTAAATTTTGATGAAGTTTGTTAGAACTACTGGTTTTGCTTATATTAAGTTTGACTTTTTGAGTTTTGATGTTCGATTGTTCCAGAAATGCTTCGTAAGAACAATAAAAGTAACGTTTATTTTCTATATTTTTTCTTTAAGTAACATTATTTTTTCAAGCGCTTTTATTACAGTAGCATCACCTATGTTAAGCGGTTTCCATCAAAATACATTCACAAAGTTTGGGTTATTGTCAGTAGACACAAAGGAGACACAGATATTCTTAATATTATATTGTATTCCCATACATGTCACCCAAATAGATTTTATGGCTATATCACAAATGTCCCGATATAATGTGGCAAAAATTCTAAAATTTTCGCTCGACCGGCATTTTCAAAAGACTTTACAGATATTCCGAGAAACTTTTGTCCACTCCCAACTACAAATCGGTTCCTTTAAAACCGGGGGATGTATCCAATAAATTGAGATGTCTCACTATTTTACTAGCGTTCAAGATATTGTCACCTTTTTTTCTGGTTCAGGTAAAATCTCGCCCCTACCATGTGGTTGAGATTGAGTTTCTTAAAAAAAATGATTGATGGAGTTTCAAATTAGTAAATCGATAGATGCGTATAAAAACGGTTTGGAAGTGTTGATGATCTGTTTAAATATGATACACGTCAGATGATAATGTCGATAATGATATTACTAGGAGATGAAGGAGAAAGTTATGATGCTGTAAAAGTTTTTGCTAGATTTTTATGAGAAAAAGTTGAACCTAACCGTGCCAGAAATAAGATAGATTCTTAATGTTAAATGCGCATCCGGTGTAGGCTTTGTTATTACCATGTCACACACATTTTCTCACAACAATTTTATTCAATAATATTCCAAGATACAAACACAGTGACTTAAACAGGTAAATCGCATCGTACAATTTTTACAATTCCATTCCCGGTGACATTTATTCTTATTGAATTTTGAAAATGAATAAAATAATAAAATGAAAGTTTCAATAAATATCTTGTTTTACGATACCAAATGTAAAATAACTAGAGATTTTACGAATAGCGGTTGGCGTAGAGACAATGATGAACACAAAAGAGGCTTGACAGCAGGAACCTTCTCTTTGGAGATAAATTAAATGGTTTTATTCCTATTGTTAGTATTTTACGATACGAGGGAATCAAGTACAGGCGAGGCAATGTTTCTGCGGCTATATAGTCTGCTCGTAATATAGAAGCATCAGATGAACCTTTATTAGGATTTTTCCTTTTACGGCATCAGTAGCACTTTGGGCTGTTGTAAATTGTAATACTAGCTAGAGTAAATTTTACTGCTGTAAAATTCCAGGTAGCAATAACTACAGAGATTTTAGTGTCGATGATTTGGGGTTAAATGGACCATAAAACAGTGATGTTTTGATTTGAGCACCTACTCATGTCATACGACAAAGACCGGGTAATTCATAACCACTATTTCAACAAGTTTAACCTTTTCTAAACACATTCCTGAACTCTTAGTAATAAAATATTTATACTTTTCTGATTATCCCAGTTTAAAACTATAACTTTTGAAGCTTCAGTGTTGCTCTGCAGTTCGTCTGCGTAAATTTAAACACTGCCAGACATCCATTACCTGCCATTTCAATTTTAAGCACTCATTGTGCTTTGGGCATACTCATCCATTTCACTATTATGCCTAGAATTATCATAAATATTAAAGCTCTCCTCTTAAAACATTTTCTGACGAAACAATGGGTTTTTGTTTAAGATTTCAGTCGAAGGTTCTAGTGAAAGGTATGGAAGTTGTTTCTACTTTAAACGGTAAAGTTAATTTTATGAGCGTTGTAGGTGTGGAGATACAAGTTCCAAGGTTTTATACCTTAAGGTGTAAATGAATTTTGAAAACTTTGACTTGGTGACAGCGGTTTCAACTTTACTGTACATTCTTCATAGAATTTAACTTAAGTCAGTTTGTAATGAAACCACTGTCGAGATACAGAACTTCATACGAGAGGAAAGGCTAAAGCAATATCAAGCAAAAAGTATATAAAGCGGTTTATTATAAATACAGTTATCAAAACTCAATGAGCTTAAATTTCTTATATCACTTGCTAAGTAAAAACGTTTGAAGCCAGCCAACGAAGCAATGAACAGCTTCAGCAGACGATACATCAGTTAAATTCAATTTATAAGATTTCTCGTTTCTTTTTAATCAATTACAAGGTGTCCAACATTCCTGCATGACCGAATAAAACCCGAGACACATCAACAGCAGCTACCAACGACCTACCCCAACACATGTCGACTAATGAATCAATTCCGACAACAATAAAAACGTACAATACTTTAATCTCGACTAAACGAAGCCCTTAAAAAAGATAATAAAATGGTAGCAAAACTGTTTTCTTACAGTCATCCTGACAAGTGGCGATGGTAAACACGGTTTATGGTTCAGAGGGGTGAATTTTACTATTCATTTTTAGGGTACTGTGAACTTCTAAACATACTTGTGACGTGCGTTTAATGTTTACTATAGTATGACATTTAGTTTTGGCAACTTCTTGCAGTTCAATTACTAAGTTTCTAATTAGTTTGTTACTTACTGCATGTTATCTTACTGCTCTGTTTACTTTATAAGGTAAACGACTATTTGCTTAGTCTTCCTCTTGTTTCTATAGAAGTCTATTCTAATCCTAGTATAGCTTATTCTCAGCTCTCAACCACACCACTATCAACATCCCCATCTTTCTCATTTACTTTACTACCGTTCTTCAAAGTGACCAAAGTATCTCCCAACCGACATGCTGCTTAATTTTCTTCCTCATAATATAAGGAACCGTCTACACAAACACCAGGCGTGCTAGCCAAGTTTTTTTAGTGCCTGTCGTAAACAGGGCGCTATTGAAACGTTACCAGCTTGTTTAGCAACATATGCTAGGCGCCACGCTCCTAAAATAATAATGCTAAGCTCCACAGTATAGTGCGGATTTTTTTGTGGTTGTTGAACATTTTTGTTTTTGCGGTAAAGTTTCGGTTTCGGAGCTAGGATTTTTATGTAGGACAGATTCACACGTTCAAATGGTGAATTAAAATTTATATATTTTTTTGTCTTTCTTTTTATTCTTTCAAAGTTGCTTGATAATGTCTTTTAGTAGCTTTACTAAGTATCTAACATAGAGTTTTTATAAATTGCCAATTGAGATTGCCTATTACAATTTTATTAATCCTCAAATAATAAAATTTAATGAGCAAGTATTGCCTAAATATTTGGATAATAATAATGAACCACAAATTATTAATAATAGTCTACAACATTATCCAAAAGCACCCCATGTTTCATATTATGACCGAATTAACTAAATCAAATTCAATGCAGTATTCACTTTATTGTGATTTTCATAATTTAGCACAAATACATGCGCAAATCGGTCTATTGTGAACGATTTTTTTCCAGCATACAATGAAATATGAGCTTTATTTAAAGAGTCTTAAAGTTTGTTACTAAGGACAAATTTTTCACAATAGAAGTTATGACCGTGGGGTACGTTAGACCATCTGTCGTATTTTTGTTTATAGTTATGAACTCTAATGACATTTTAGTGTTGAATAAAATGCGGCTGTTAATGAAGCCATTGTGTTAATAAATGCTAAAATACTCGAGTTTATTGACTGGTAGGAGTATTTGCATATTAAAATGACTGGTGGTATTTACATACTTCAGCAGTGTGCTATATATAGAGATTTCATTAAAGTTTTTTTTGGTATATTACTTGGCACAGATTATCTGCATACCTGTTATTTTGTTTACTGAACATCAGCTTTCTTTTTAACTTTGATAAGTTTTATTTTCAGATCAAAACTGTTGATTGCGTCTATGTTTCATTCTTTTGAGACATCAGTTATGCATTAACTAGCAAGACTAGTAATGTGACTGGGGTAATTCATCCTTCAGTGCATACTAACAGTACTTTACCTCCGAAAGTTATCTGTAGATATATGACACACTGTCTTACTGAACTAGGGAAACTTTCATATTCAAGCAATAACTGTTCATCCATGAAAAAAGGTTAAGTGTGTCTGTAAACTGAATAAATTCATACAAAATATCTCCAGAGTCTTTACTGTGGAAAGAAGCAATTCACATTACATCTACAATATCATCTTGATCCAGTTTAACCACAAAATTTACTCTCCAAATCTCTTTCCCATCTTCAGTCTCCAAACTATTGGTCGTACTGAATAAAACATAGCATATGTGGCGAACAAAACGTTCCAAAAATTTATAACGCGTCAAATCTTTTAAAAATGGCTTCCTTCGGATAGAGATGTATAAAATTAATTGTGTTTATAACATCTGCCGGGCCTATTGTCCCTTTTTTTGGTGGAAACGGTCAGGTTGGTTCGGTTGGTTTTTTGGTCATTTTTGGACTACTAGTTTTGCTAAGGTTTTGTGTAGAACAGCTTGTTATTGATTAAGTTATTTGGTTAGAAATGTTTGGTAGAAGACGGCGTAAATAATATTCCGTGCTATGAAACTTAACTTTCTGTATGAACTCTGAATGAATTAAGGACAAAATATATAATATTGGCAAATAGATAGTTAAGTCATTACTAATAACCCGTGGGATGGTTCTTTGTAGCAACTTTTGCCACCTGTAGACTTCCATTATCATACTTCTTGTGAACTTCTATGCTTCATCACTGTGCTCCAATTTCTTATTCACAGGTTATTTTTATACAAAAATGTTCTAAACAGCTTAAAGTTTCCATTTTAGGTCTCCTTTTGCACGTTTTAACTAGATTTTTTACATTTTCTAGGAGTATCATCATCAAAATATTGGGTCTTCTTTAGTTGAAGCGAAAGAGATGATCAGAATCTTACTGACTCAAAATGACCCTGTTTCTTTAGTTGTCATTTGCGTTCCAGTGCCGTAGTAGCCTGTTTAGATAGTCCCGCGACCCTGGCAGGCACTCAAAGAGAAGGCTAAGTCTGAGGAGATACTTTAAGATTACGAGTGGACCCACGCTTTTTTTATTAAAATACTGTGTATAACTGTTTATTAAGCATTTTGCTACTTTTTAAATTAAGTCACAACGCAACGTTGCCACATCGACACTTATTATCTGAAATTAGTAATATGATAGAGTTTAGAAATACCTAGGCGGTAATCTTTGGATACGGGTTCGATTTTGTTACTACTAATAGGAAACTACATTAAACTATAGATTATTTTAAGAACAAAAACGTTTGATATTTTATATAATACTAGCACTTTGCCCGCGACTTCGTCCGCGTGGGTTACGTACTTTCTTAATTCCCCCTTTTCACCCCCTTAAAGGTTAAATTTCCAAAAACCCCTTAGTGCTCCCCTACATTATAATAGGAAACCGTGTGCAAAATTTCACATTCCTAGCCCCAGTAGTTTCGGCTGTACGTTGATATGTCAGTCAGTCAGTTCTCCTTTTATATATATAGATATTTTCCAACCATAATAGTAAACTTTGCCATGGGAAAATGCTATTTAATAATTGCTTTTCTCATCAACCAGAAAATATACGGAAACCCCGTCAAGATTTTAATTATATCAACTCATTTACCCGTCCACATTCTCTTTGTATGTTACCTACATAATTATCTCTCCGTATTTACACCAAACAATGTATCAGATTTGCTCATTACCATACGAGAAATCGATACCTACTATCGTAATTATCGAAAACAATGTTCGCTCTTGTCGCGCTCAGATACGATCGTAAACTACCCGATAAGCAACTCAAAATCCAATGCTTATATTACATTTCAATTACCATATAAAATGTTCCTACAACCGCGTAGCAAGACCCATTGCGTCTGTACTGATAATCATCTAATCAGAGATCATTCAATAACTTTTATTCCAAGCCGATCAGATGCACAGCTCCAGAACAAATTCAACTGTAACTCCATTTCTGTAGAGTTTAAAATTCACTGAAAGTACAACCAGAAACTTCAAATCGAATCCAGAGTGTTATCTCAAGTTCGTTCCGTTTCCAATGTGTCACTGCTTGAAGTACATAAGCAATCGAATTTGACATTTATCTCTTTCAATGTAAAGTTCGTTTTAGTTCGATACCGTAGGGGTTGAAATGACGTTCGTATTTTGATAGGGATGTGGAAAACGTCTACGGATTCGAAATTCGAAACGCAAAGCGATGTCGATGTCGAGACGCTGCTTTGGAGAGATGTCAGTTTAAAAAAAGGTGCAGTACGTTCGGATATGTGTACTTTGTTACTTTTTATTTTTAATGGCTCTCAGTCATAATTAACAGTGATTTTTCGTGTCTTGTATCCGATTCTATTATTGAAGGGCCATTTGTGACGATATATCTGTTATTGGGATGACTAATGATGACATTTTAAATTAAAATTGGATATGGATATTATTCACTTGTAACCTTGGATGTGATGCTCATTAGAACAACAATAAAACTATAAAGAATAACTTTATTTTTAATGCAACATAAAAACTGGCAAAAACGCTTATTCAAAAGAGCTACACTAATTCAAAATTCCCATACAAATAAAAAGAACAACGATAAAGAACATTCACTAACATTTAAAGATTTATGACTACAACATTACCACAATAAAGTTCCCATTGTTTAATTCGTAATTAAAAGGACTACAGATCATAGTCATCAACAGTCCCTTGATAACAATAAAAACATTGTTGAAACTTAACAACTTAATTACCTACATCTGTTAAACTCCACAGACGCGATTTACAACGCACCTTTGTGTCGTAATAAATTTTAGTGGAATAAAACTTTTGCGGTCGAAGATGAAGAAAAAAAGGTTTATAAGAAAACAAAGGGCAGAGTGAATTAAACAACATAATAAGAGTGAACACCTGCGGATATAACGTCTTCATTAAAAATGAAATAGGGACGTGAAACAGGTGCCATGATTGGTGCTCCAAAATCCGCTACGTCTGTTGATCCGACGTGCTCGGGTATCTGTATCGTTTTGTTTCCTTTATCATTATTATCTTTGTTAAGTTTAACTTCTGTTTCTTTTTTGTTGTCTTCGATAATAATCATATCATTATTTTCTGCTTCTATGACTGCAGTTTTGATATGATACTATAAGAATTTTCTGGAGATTCTATGGTTTCTATTTCTATCGCAAAATGTTTTTTGTCATTGCGGGCGCTTTCATGTGCTTAATATATTATAACTTTGTTACTTTCATATTTCATCATCACTAAGTTTACCATCTATTTTAGCGATTTCATCTATCAAGCTTAGGATTATCGTCATTATCATCGCAATATTTACTGCGTACTAACTTTTTTCGTCACTTTGTCACATCTATTAACATTTTCTTAAAAATGTCGTTTTGAAAGACACGATCAGAAAGTTTCCTCAAACAATACAAAATATCTAGACACCATTTCGATACAAGCTCGATTCAAATTCACCGTATACGCAGATCTTCGGAAAGTGATGACGTAGTATTCGTAAACGATGTAGTGGGATGCTCGTTACTAGTTTATGTGCGAAAGGTGTCGACTTGGTGTCAGTACTTTATGTTATGTGCGCTTTTTAAGGGAATATAACTCTTATGCCTATAAGTAACATGGCTTGTGAGTACCCGAAGTGATGTGTGAACTTTATAGACTATTTCCGTGATCAAATTGTGATTACTTAGTTACTTAGAAAGCTGTAAGTTGGAACGGGACTAGACTGGAAGAGACTGGCAGACTCATATAATGTACAGCTAAAATAAGTACCATGTAAATGAACTAGCATGCCATACGTTAGATCAAGTAAAAGGAGTAAGGACACGCTGGATATTTTCTGTCGCGACGATTGGCGCAGTGATTGAGCCATTGACTGCTTCCCTGGATGCCGGGAGTTTGATTCGCGCTCTGAGTAAAAATATGTGTATAGCATACAGATTGTTGTTCTGGGTCTGACTTTTTGTGGATGTGAGTTTGTAAACGCACCAACGACGCAGGAGAAATTCCTAGCGCAAGGCAACGATAAAATGGTAATAAAAATGGAATTCTTGAGACTTTGCCTAGCAATAATACAATCGTTTGATAATACGTAACTTGTAAAATAATATAAAGATGTCAATGATTCCGCGTATAATATTCGAAATCCCACACTAAATGGCGTTAACGATCTGTCCATAAATAATATAAGAGCTTTCCGCTAAAATTAACAATCAGGATTCATATCTTCAATCAAATGTTTTTTCTAATACTATCTCAATTCTTCGAAGGTGAAGATTGATAGTCCAGCGACTGGTTTAGTCATATAACACAATTATATGCTGTTAAATCTTTTTTTTTTTTCAAATTCGAATAGACTATTAGCAAGTAATTATGGACCATATAATTTATGTTCATTATTAGCATTTTCAAGTCTACACTCGTTTATTGGTTGGGCTATTAGTGAAAAAAATTCTACGGTGAACTTAATATGGTAATATAATTTGTTTTTTGATTGCTAGAATCTATGAATACCTACGGTAGAAATTAAAATACTAACAAGTCTTCATTAGAGGCGGAACAAAAAAACGTGAAGACTTGATTAGAATTTATTGACACTTATGTCTAAGAAAAGATTTACTCGCAGAAAAAAAATGACTTCGGAACGCTTGAAAATAAAAATGTTTTGGAAAGACTAAGGATATTTTCCCGTTACGACTCAAAATATAACTAATCATCAAAATAAAGTATCTTTATAGCAAATTCCATCAAAATACGTTCAGTAGTTTTTGGGTGAAAGATTAGCTAACATCCATCATCACAAACTTTGGCATTTAAAATAGTAGTAAGATATTGAGTCAAAAAGTTGAGTTCATAATGTATTTAAAGGTGTGGACCATCACACTAAAGAACTTTATAAATGGGATTATAGTCAGTACAAGTCTGAAAGTCCCTCCCGCTCAGCCCTTGGTGGGAGGACTCATTTGATGAATTTACCTGGATAAAAAAAATGGGATCAACATTGTGTGGCATACAGTTTCAATACTTCTAGGCCCAAAGTAAGAGACACCTCAATTTCCATCAATTCTGCAGTCGATAAAGGTGAACTCATCAAAGGTGCTGAATTGAAAACTAAAACCAAATACTGCAGAGCTTAAAACCAGTCTGCATTTAAACTTTACCTAGTTACCGTTTCAAAATCAATCCTACAGTGAAGAGTCAAAACAAATTTAATCTAGCTCTCTCGTTTGAAAACAGATCTCGTATTACCGAGGCCATCGGCGGTAATTACTTTGCTGCCGTTGACAGCGATGCTAGGAAAGATGCAAGATGGCCGACCCGACTGACCTATGCGTCAGGACCTGAAGCCATCTGTTTGGCGTTAAATTGACGAGGGACTTGGAGGGTGAGGAGAAAAAGAATATAATTTAAAATTTTATTTTATAATATTACTTCTTTCCGCTTGCGAGTCCTTTCTTCCATCGTTAATATTTGTATCAGTGAAAGGTTTATTGAAATTGGTGCGAATTTTTGCAAATTATGTGTCCTGCACCCACACTTAAAATAATTCGTCACCTACAGCCTGATCTGACCCTTTTTGCTTGCAATAGCTTCTCAAATTTTAACTCTCAACAATATTAGTATTAGATTTTAATTTCAATACATATTATCCACAGCATGTTTTTTATTTGGGTCATTAATCTTGTATTGAATTACAAACCAATTTCTTTTACACGCTCATCTACTTTATCAAAAAACTCTTCGTCTGCTTCCATATTACCATAACCGTAAATTCAAAAAAGAATGCGTTACTCTATTTACAATCACTGCCAGTGATTATTCCCGCCCCTGTCAGGGACGCGATTGGCGGGAACTTCCAAGATGGCGACCCAGCCTGATCCTTACGTCAAGCACGAAACATCTGTTTTAACATGTCCGACTGGCTGGTAATAAGCGCGCTTGAATTTAGAACATTTTTTACGAGGAATTTTTGGCGGTGTTGCAGGTTTGGAATTGGAATTCGTTTGATGTTATAGCCCAGAATATCTACTTAATAGTGTTATAGATTAAGTTGAATTTTTTGGGTCAAATTAGTGGTATATGCACTATAAAAGTGAATTAAAAAATAATAATAATAACCCTGCTCCCACACTGGCGGATCACTATTTTTATAATTTTAAACGTTTTTTATTGTTTTTATTTAAGAAAATTTTAAAAATTTAATAATATGTTTAAAAATGAATAAACGGAATAATAATAATTATTTTCAGATGTAATAGGTAGAATGGCCAGTACGCCAATATCAAAATAAATTATCACGCTCGTTTCTAGATAGAGGATAATAGATAAAATAAAGTCACTTTAAACCAAAATTAAAAGGGAAATTATTTTCTAACCGATAGACTTACTCGTAAATATGCATACTCTATATTATATCTGTCACGGCTAAAGGTAGGTGTGAACCTAAACTTAAGATTAGCCGGCTAAACCTAGGTTTATCTTCGACGAAATATTAATGTTAGTTTGTTCTATCTTTAGCCGGCTAAACTTAGGTGTAGCTGCAGGTCCTTGGCTAAAAATGTAGAAGGAAATGGAAAAGGAAACAATGTAATAATGTTTACTATTTTGACACGAAAACTTTATTAAAAAATAATCACTTTCATTACACATGAGCGAGCGAAGCGAGCTCGGGACTCGCTGGCACCCCGACTCGGACAATTTAGGTTAGAAGAGGATGGCGGGGTCTGAAAGACCCCGCCATCCTCTTCGTGGTTATTTTTTTTTTTAAACCACCCAGAAGTAGGAGCCCCGCGAAGCGGGGCTCCGTCGACATGCTGGGAAGCGTGGACGCCCCGCGAAAGCAAGACCATTCCATTTCCTTCATTTTTAGCCAAGGACCTGCAGCTACACCTAAGTTTAGCCGGCTAAAGATAGAACAAACTAACATTAACATTTCGTCGAAGATAAACCTAGGTTTAGCCGGCTAATCTTAAGTTTAGGTTCACACCTACCTTTAGCCGTAACATATCTACTTTAACTAACCAATAAGCAAACCAAAAATTATAGTATAACGGTTTCTCAGTTGCAAGTAAAACAGTTGCAACACAGCCGGTAGGATGCAAAGACTCTTGGGACAGGTTGGGACACTTTTTTCTTCCAAAGAATTAGTTCTCAGAAACCTAAGAGGTTTACGATGACGTGCTGTCACCAAATTTTTTGTTCTCATAATTGATATGACTAAACTATCCACCCACATTGGAGACATTTCGTCGAAAGATAGAAAAAACTTTTAGCAATACAATTTATTTGATGTTTAAGACAAAACAAAAAAAAAATGAGGCGAAAATATTTTAATTAAGCCTTTAATATTTGGCATCTTGTTTAGACTTGAATTAGTCATTTTACATTTTGTGAACAGTATCTCAGAAAATAAAACTAATTGTGATTGAGGTCTTAATGAAAAGATACTTCACAAAGAAAACATTCAATCATTCCACAAATCCAGCAAATTGCTTCATTAGGCCGTAATCACAAGTTTATTCAAACTTAGCTCACGGTAATTGGCCAAAAATCCTGAGATAGGAAAAAGTAGACAACAAATTCTTTTATAAAAAATCTTAAAAAACGCCTGTAAAGTTAATACAAAAGTATAATGGCCGAGGCAGACGACGTTTAATTTCCGGCCGCTTACTGTCTTCTGCCAAAACTCAAGATGTATTCCAGTAACTTCGATTGTTCATCATCCTGTAAGCTTGTTTTCAGCGAAAAGTATTTTGTTTACGACCTACATTAGACCAAGAATAATTATGAAAAGAATTTTCGTGTTCTTTACGGTAAAAGGAATTGTTTTTCGACCAAGCATTTCGGACGTTTTGCGCGCTGGGCTGCGAAGTAATTCGGGTTAACTAGCAATTTCCCGTGACTCCGTTCACACGTTCGGTGGATAATTATTAGGTCACATTATATCCTCGCTAAAACCTATATAGTCTATGAAAGTATCTGGGGATCTATAATTATGCTTCAAAATAGTTTCAGCAATACTGTATTTGTATTTTAAAAACTTTATCATAAATATTATTAATTTTCAAACACCGGGTATAAATCGGAGCATAATACACGGAAACTCAGGAGTTAACAGGTTTAAATAATAGATGGAACCCTCGGGTATGGTAATCAATAATATTGGTATATCAAGGAAGGTAAATTAGTTACCGAAACCCAAGTAACACTATGTATTGGTGAATGGTTAATCAGATTGGGAATATAATATTGATAATGTCAATGTGTTACTTAGTAAGTTCAGATAAATGATGTATGACGCAAATAAATCGTCATCATCTGCCTAGCTTTTTCGGAATTTTGTTATGAGATTCCATTCTAATTAAGTGCAATTAAAAACAAGTGTTTTACATGGAGAGTCCACGATATAGATAAATTATGATTACTCCCCCGCTAGAGGTTGAGCGAAAAGCACTGTTAATCTTATTGATTGAATCTTAGTCCACCCTGCTCTTTCGGTTGCCTTTTGCATCTATGACCACGGTTTCTTGCTTAGACAGTGCCCCGATCTTACAGTGATGTCGAATACCCAAAAACTCAACAAAAAACAATGACGAAGTTGTAATGCTAAACTTTGACGATTCAGATAGCTCAAAAATAGACGTAAATACTAAGAAAAATATAACTAACAAACATTCTAATAAACACAAACCTGCCATAAGAAATAACCCTGAAGAAAACATAGATACAGAAGATTAAGAAACTACTACAAAAGAACTTCTAGGTAGTGAAAAACAAATAATTTTTACAACACACTTTAATACCCTCACTCATATAACAGACGGGCATTAAAACCCGCAAATTTAACGTTGAAAAACGTATGAATAAAAATACGTTAGACGAGAATACAAAATTTTATGGCCTGTAAAATAAGCTGGGTGGAAAAAATTGGATTTATGATAATTTCGCTGGCTACTAATAAAAATTTGGGTTAGTCCGGCCTTATGGGTGAGTGTTTTCTCTTACAAGGGCCCACTTTCGGTATAATGTAAACTTTGCAGGCGATGCTAAGGATGGTTAATTCATCGATGAGGAAATGGCTTAGATAGCCAAAGTTTTTTATGGGGATATAATAAAGGAACTTGAGCATGTAATCTAAAAAACTGGTTGAAAGAAACTGGATAACCATGACGCCAGAACGCCAAATCAAGAAAATTGGGAGTAGACCTACACTCTGCATTAGGTGGATAAATATTGCAGAAAACAGGGACAAGAAAGTCTTAAAACAATGGGGTTGCAATTTGATCTGGCATAACAAAAATAGTTAAAATTCGTGCAAATATTTAGAGGGTCTGAATAAAAAAGTAAGATGTAATAGTTTGTATAACGAGCTTATACTTTGTGTATTGTGAACAGAAACGCTTATTAGAATTTAAATGGCCTCAGGGAAATTTGGTTCAGAAAGATATTTTGTGATATATGAAACACAATAACCGTACCGAATCAAATTCTAAAAACTGTCCAGGAAGTCAATACAGTCATTCAAAATAATTACATTCCTTAAACGTTTCCAAAGTTAGTAAACTCCTATAAAACCCGCGTACAATAAACTGTCGATTATACGAAATAAAATAAATTGACTTATAATTTTAATTGCCTGTTTTATTTAATATAATGAGTCGCTTATTACTTTTTAATACAGCTCTCAATGCCATAAAACAAATAATTTTATTTGGACTAACGAACCTGTTAACGATGTATTCCGAAATGCGACGGCATCTGAAAAGAGAATGGACAACAATTAAAGTATTTTCCTTATAAAGACATCATTATGAATTTTTGGACTTTTAAATTGTACTTGACTAAATAATTCAGTAACATTTTTGACAATTATTTTTAGTTGAAAAATATTTTTACTCTAATTAAAGCCAAGTATTTTAGGGAACATTCTTATTAGAACAATGATGAGAATGTATATTCTTATTCCTAGTAGAAAGCATTTATTTTAAAATAAAATCTAACTTAAAGGAAAAGCAATTCTATTGAAAAATATCAGGGAGTATTATCATTTATTTAATGTTAAGAATTCTGTTTCCAAGTGCTTTCCTTTTATTTTAATGTGTATTGTGATAATGAGTAAAAAAATAAAGTAAATATGCACGAGACCAAAGCCCTCGCAGCATAGAGATGAGACACTTATTTTCCAAGAGCTTACTTTCAATAATATGATCTCATATTCAATTAAGAGTATAACTTCGGCAAAAGTACAATCCGTAAATTCTTCTCACTTTACATACAAGTATTGCAGTATCTCCGGAGCATGAACGATAACATAATTTCAAAGCGTCGAGCCCGACCACAATTGTATACAAGTTATTGGTGATAGCTAGACCAACGTTGCACTCACTATAACTAACCACAATTCTCGGTCTAAACCCTTGAACGATTCTGATTTGATGAACAGATATTGAGATCTCGATTCTCAATGTGTGAAACAATGTATCTACCTAGGTTTCTAGAGTAATTGGCTGTGATTTCGAGTAGATTGCACTCGAATGATGCAACTAACCGTTGCTAGTGTCATTGAATGCGTTTATGTTGAAAGTATTATTTGTGTTAATCCAGTTTATAAACTATGTGAAAAATTTCATCCAAATCCGTTTAGTAGTTTTTGTGTTAAAGAGTAAGAATTTTTTTTCAGTCGATTCACACAATTTTTTGCATTTCTGCTGCTTTGTATATTATATTAGATTGGGAGTAAATGAGGTTTCTTCCTTTTTTCTTAAAAAAAGTATTTGGACTAAAAATGTGTGTGTGCTATTGGTACTGCAGTCGTTTAATACCTTTTTCTACATTTTTTATTATGTGGCCGAACTTTAGTTTCATCTTTTCCCCTTTGCTAATTCAAAAGCGCCTATATAAATAAATAAATAATAAATAAATATTCCACAACAATCACACAACGCCATCTAGTCCCAAGCTAAGCAGAGCTTGTGTTATGGGTACTAGACAACTGATAAACATACTTAAATATTTCTAAATACATACATATTATAGATAAATTACACCCAGACACAGAACAAATGATCGTGCTCATCACACAAACATTTGTCCTGGGTGGGAATCGAACCCACGACCTCCGGCATAGCAGTCAGGGTCACTAACCACTAGACTAACAGGCCTGTCATATCATATCTGTCATATCTGGTACATTTGAAATTAATGTTTTGATTTTGAAACTAAATGTTCAGCATTATAAATATTTATTACTGTAATGTCTCTATTAATATATTTTATTCTGTTCTGTTTAAAAAACTTCGGTCCCGAGGAGCTTAGAAAATAATCCCTCAGAAACGTTGTTACTTGGATAAAGAATCTCTTAAGTCCTAACACAGATCATAGTCCGACCTTTTGCAAACATTTAAATCCTTTTATCCGTTAAGGCGTGAAAGGGTGACAAAAGGAGCAGAATCTTTTTCACATTGAAAATAACATTACTACGAATTTCTTTGATATTTACTACAGTAACATCAATTTCTTCTTTCAACCCAATTACATCAAAGAGAAAATTTTCTTCATCAACCAAAATATCTTTGGAACCAATGACAAGGCATCTCCCATGATTAGTGATAGACAAAAACATACTCTAATGATACCCACTTGGGTTCCCTTCACACGTTACCCCCATTACCTGGAATATGTCTGTGAATTTCTACATTTCCATCTCTTTCTGTATCGTTATTTGTAATGTTTTTGTCTTCTTCTTTGTTTAAGGCTTTGCCGCAAAGATCTTGTTTAACAATGTTCGTATGGAGTGTATGTGTCAGAAATTCTACTTTAACGTTATAAAGTTATTTTGTTGCAGGTTATATCACCTTTAATATTTTACTGTGTGCTTGGTAAAAATATGATGTGATTATTTTTATAAGTTTTGTTAACTTGGGGTTTTTCACTATTTTTATTGAAGCCCTTATCCAAGTTAAAATTTTGACAAAATTCATTTTATTAAATAGTGAAGATTAATTTTTCATATTTAATTTTGTATTTATAATGTTTGTTATTCTCACTGTAATGTCGTTACATCTTCGACAACATTCTCCGTATTTATGTGAATTAAAATAATAACTGACTTTACTACTTACAATTTAAAATGCGAAAAATAATCCAAAGCACACACTGTCCACCCCAAATCACTTAACAAAGAATCTAATATACAAATTAAAAAAAAAACTTTCATTCATAAATCGTCACTTAATACACGAACTCGAACCACAACAAAATACACTTAACAAGGAACAAGCTTACGTCCGACCGCGACGAAGCCTCATCGCTTACTGGCGGTCCCGCCGGTACGCCAACAACAAAACGCACACTAATGGAACTGCGTATAGCACACAAGACTTCTGTGTGTGGGTGCATCACCTACAACTTATACTTCTGACCAAAGACTTTGGTGTGTCCATCTCTGAATTAAGCAATTATGGTTAATTTCGAGGCTCCCCATATTATGTTGAGTCGTGTCGGCGAGAGAAATGTGTTATTTCGTATCATAATTTGTGTGAAGGCATCCGCTTGAGCAGCTGTGAATTATATGCTGTACGTGTAATATATTCGTTATTTTTTCTATCTTTTATTTAATACGTTAGACGGTTATATTAAAAAGATATAGCGATTAAAAACTACGTGAATAAAACTGTTCTGTGCTAACGAAGGATACTTGTTTGTAGTTAATTGCAGTCTATACATGTTTTTTAATCTCTCGTTTTTTCTTCTTCTGCAAGTTTCGAAATTATACGTTTGTTGGTTGCTTCCAATTTACGTGCAGCAAGTTTTTCATTCGGTTTTAATTCTACGTTGGCGTTAGAGTAGCTGTTTGTCTCTTGCACCTTACTGACCTGTTTTACTCCGTCAACTAACTGAAGAGCTGTTTCAAAGAATGTGTCAACTCCTTTGTCATACAACGAGTCTTTTCTTAATGGAGTGTTATGAAACGTCTTTTACTTTCTTTTTAAAGGAAAGAATAGTGTTCCTCTATAAATTTAAGCTCAAGATAAATCGAAAAGTTAATCGAAATAAATGAAATATCCGATTTCATTCAATAATAGACACATTGTGTCTTACAAAGCAATCAAATAAAATCAAAAACCATCAAGGATCCTCTCACTCATCAATCATTCGATCGTTCAATCGTTCATTCGAAACCGTTGTCAATTCGAATTTAAATTTTTCGACGTTGAAATTTTAAAATGAAAAAAGAATATTAACACTTGAACAGGCCAGTACAAATTTTAAATCATAAATGGTGTGATTAATGTTCCCCGGGTTTGTTCCAATGACACTTTACGTCAACGTTGCCTAATTTGATTGGACGTTTTGGTATATATTACAAGACAAGGCGGGGCCTATTGGGTGTAATTAAAAATCATAGATTGTTATCACGTCGGCCAGCCAAGTTTCCGGTGGGTTATAATTGTTCGGAATTCAGTTTTGGTATTAAATAATTATGTGTTGTGTGAATGTGGGGTGAAAGTGCGTGTTTTGAATTAAGAATAATTGGATTTGCAGTGAACTTGGGTACAGGAAACGTGTTTTATTTTTCATTATTATAATGCGTGCAGAAATATGTTATGCTGGACGTATTATGTTAGACTGGAAGCCGATTCCAACATGGTTGGCAGAAGGCTAGGCTGTTGATGATAATTTAATTTTGACAAACCAGCGGACAGAGACACATAATTAGCACGGATAATCAGACAACAACTTCATCAAGTCACCTGCATGATGTCATACACAAACAGGACATTTAGTTACACAGGGCGTCATTGACACCCTCTGGGTACAATACTTTAAAAACTACAGTTGTAAGCTTCTTTAATATTGTATTTTTTTGAAGTGAAAACTCTTTAGCGGCGATGTGCACTTTTTTTGGAATGGGTAAAAAATGTTAAATTCGCGTCAGGACACGTGACCTGATCGAAAATTCGTAAGACGGCGCAGGGCGCTTGCGCGAATGTTCGTGTATGTTTATTACTATTCAAGTTTTCACTTCTGCCGGCACTCCTAGAGTGCAACCCGTCGTTTTTTAAAAATATTATTTTAAAGACACTTCTAACCTGTAATATTATTGAATGTCATAAACAGTTAAACCTAACCGCGTTAAACATAAATTGTTGTTGAACATGGCAAGTGAAAATTACCTGACGCAGAACTCAACATATTACCCAAGTTTAGAAAATTTAACATGGCGTTCATATATTTTAACAATGTTCCTTCAACGTTGATGTAATGTTTCACCACCAGCGGTAGGAATGAAATTACAAGTACAAGCCAAGTTTAAACGGGAGCCCTTAATGTGCCCTTATAAAATACAAGCCTTCATAATAATGTTTTCTTTTTTATCTCCGAGATTCTGGCTCATTGCGGTGTTCTTAGTTGGAAAAAATACTGGAGATGCTTTTAAAACGACGTTGCTAGTAAAAAGAAGAATGAAATTTATTTTAGAGCTGTTTTTTTTCTTAAACTATTTATTGTGTCAATGAAATATCTAAATTTTTGGCTTCTACATTATTGTCACTGATGATTGAATGTTACTTTGGTAAGTCTCTTTATTATCAATTTTATCAATGTACTCACAATCTTATGCGTTTACCTTTAGTCGTTTTTCTTTTATATATTTTGTTTCCTTTGTTGTTTTTATTCATGTATTTTGTTCTGTCCTGTGTGTGTCAATAAATCTCTTTTGTTTCTTTCTTTTAATTGTTTTACTGGAACTATTCTCAACGACATGTTGAGTAATTTTAACTTCTATATCTATCTAGAAACCTCCATTTACGTCGCAACCTTCTTCCATTTCATTTTCTGTGTTACTTAATTCTTATTTAGTCTTTCGTTTATTTTACTCTACATGATCATCACTTAACAAAAGTACTGCCATAATATATATTTCGTCACCTCAATAAAATTAATAACAAAAGCCAACACTACCCGTAATTTTCCCTAAAACAGTCACACACTATTACGTTATTAATAAAACCCATCAGGGCGTCAGTTCTAACATTAAACACAGTAATGTGGGTGTAATATAATACATTCGTGTCATAAGTCACAACTCTGCCTTATCATGTCTTGATGAATTATCACTGTACTCCACGGTGCTCAGTTTTGGGGGCCTCAAGTTATGAGCGATGTGAATTTGGAAACTTCCCTGGGAAGTCTTTCCGTACCCAAGATTCTTGTGTTGACATCTAAATTCAGTTGTAAGGGCAGTTTATCTTTTCTACTATTGAGACTCGGGTCTTCCTCTCTGTGACACTAGGATCACACTAACGATAAATGTAATTAAGTACCGCGTTAGTGGATTTTTATCGAACATTTAAATACTTAACGCGAAAAACAAAGGAAAATGCTTTTAGTGTGGCCCAACAATAAGAGCGGGAATAGACTATAATATAATCATTATTATATACTTTAAGACAAGACCAATGTTATCATTACATTAGGCTAAAACATTATTATCTGTAAAATGCTTGACTATTCTTCCAGAGCCTTGGCCTGTTCCCAAGCTCGTCGCATTAAGCAGATACCTACAATTTTCATAAAGTTAAAATCTACTTCTACAAATGTCGTTCAACAAGCCTTCTGGTAGCTAGTCGACGCTCCTAAACCTTTCGGGTCAATTCTACGTGCAATGTGCCACGAAACGGTCAGAATTAATTTGACACTTTTGTTTATCATCTAGATGTCACTTATCTAACGAGCAACAAGATTCCTTTTTTTATTACCATAGTACTCGTAGTTTTGTACTACCGTACGGCATTTTCTATACCAAGGTTTCTTGACTATAATTAACGATTCTCGTGATTTACTAATTACAGACCCATCAACACTAATAAAAAAAAGCTAATTCATCTACACGCTGTATCTATCAACACAACCCCCATATTTTAACTAAACGGCGCCGGAGAACTAATACGAGCGAATTTCTGTCTCTGTACACATTAACCGAATAATCCTGTGGGACAACGTTTGACATGCAAATTCTGATGCTCAGGTAATAGTCAATGCTATATTGGTTCCGCCTGCTAAGCTCGCTTTGAAATGAACACAGACTTGGTTTGATTAATATTGAGCTGAGATTTGATGAGTGGAGGTTCAAAAAGGGAAAGGCGATGATGGATGATATAGAAGAGTTAGCTGTGATTGAATGTTATGTATCGATTTTGGAGACAATTCAAAGTGTTTCATGGAATTGGTAGAATGGTTTAAAATGATAAGGTTACTGGAAATACGTAATGTAAATAATGATTTGATCCCGTTGAGATAATGAGTGAAAGGCGACTAACAAAAAGAATTTATAATAATGATGATAAAAATGTTTATTGAGGACCAAACATACAATTAAAATCTAAACCCACCAAATTGCGCAGCAGTTTGTCGGCGGTATTGGCATAAGGCGAGTGGAAGCGCAGGGAAGGGACGCCCTAGGAAGATCTATACAGACCTTATTGTTGAAGTACTACAGAAAGGCTGGGTGCGTGCGTGCGTACTAGCAATCGGTGTGCTTGTATGACCAGATGTATGAATGTGGATGAAGCGAAAGGAGTATGTAAAGATCGTAGCAGATGGCGCTCTGCAGTTTCTGCCTACCTCCATGGGTAGAAGGCGGAGTTTATGTATGTATGTACTACTACTAAAGGCATTATATTTTTACTTATTGTTTCGCTCTTGGCCTGGATCGAACCGAATAGCGAACCAACATGTAGATGGAGCGAGCTAACCCAGGTGAAACTGAAACTGGATACCGGCAGGATGGTCGTAGCACCACAGCCTTGATGAGGCCTGCCACCGTTAGTGTTTCGCTCAGCCGTCACCACTGCTTAGATTAGACCCTGGAACGTAAAGGGCTATTGAAGGATCACCGTGGATTTTATACAGTACAAATCTGACAGTTCCTCCGGCCCCGCCCTAGGAGGACCGATTCGATGATTTTACCACGATTCAAAAACCACTGGTTAGGTTAGGTTGGTAGTCATTGCTCAAGGTCAGGTCAGTCGGTTTAAACATATAAAATTTGTACGCCGATATTGGCAAAGCATGGACGCTCACAACATAGTATTTAATACCTTGCATGTCTGATTACTCAGTTTATGTAAACGCATGTTTGACAAATAAATTATCTTTCTTTCTTTCTTTCAGGGCCGCTAGAAGGCTCCATCTCAATATGGCTATAATACTGTTGTGTGTACGAGACAAAAACATCCATTCATCTGCTCAAACTTTCAAATTATACTAGTAGCAAGATAATGTGTTCATACCTTCTCAAGACTAAAATTGTTTGAAAACAATCTATTTTATGTAGAAATCTATTTAAGTTTCGAACTCCAATTTTAAGTGTCTCGTATTATAACCGAACCGAAACTCAACAATTGAATGTTAACAGTAATTCTTGAACAACAAAGTTCAAATTCAATTAACTACAGACACAAGAATTTCCTCCGTAAAAACGAATGTTACAAAATTAGAATAGCATGCTTTAAGTTAATTTATAGAACCGGCAACATTTAATTGAATTAATGTTTCAATTTGATTAATTGAAACCAATTTTGGCTTTTACAACTGAAATAAATCGCGACAGGCATTCATAATTTTGGTTTTAAAATTCTGTATCGTGTTTTAAAACGGAAATGTCTTTATTATAATGTTCTTGTAATTTGTATTATCTTTTGATCAAGCATTGTGAGTTGAAGTTAAGGCTTTGAATATGAAAATGAGGAAGAGGTTTTGTTATTTTACTTATTGAAGATCGGATTATTTTAATCATCACTACATAATGCAAAGTCGCTTCCCGATGACCGTCTGTCTGTCCCTATGTATGTTTAGATCTTTAAAACTACATAACGGATTTTAATGGAGTTTTTTTTTTAAAGATAGAGTGATTCAAGACGAAGGTTTATGTGTATTTAACATGCATAATATAGTAGAGATTACACATGTGCGGAGCCGGGTTGGGTCGCTAGTATTTTTATTTTTTGGCTCTGTAACGGTTTCGTTGGTCTAGGGGACCATCATTGCAGTTTACTGGTAGCTAGTGGTGACGGTGCCTGAAGTAGACAGCTAAGAGGAGAATTTTAAACACCCCAAAAACCATTATGTCGAAAAACGCTCTTTTATAGTATCTTTCCTCTAAGTCTAAAATTAGCACGCGGGCACGAGGGCAGCGAGTAATGGGCAACTCGCTGTCCGACCATGGACCATGTCCGGGTCGACGGCGCGTTGTGTTCCACGCGCGCCTCAAAGAGTGTCAGCAAAAATGACGGGGAAAGACGGCCAAAGCCTGTCGGGGTCGCGGGAATTATGATTTACTGTGACCCCGGTACGTAAAGGGCTATTGAAGGACACCGTGGATTTTAGTCAGTACGAGTCTGACAGTTCCTCCCGCTCTGCCCTGGGTGGGAGGGCTCATTTGATGATTTTACCACTTAAAAAAAAACTACAGTTAGCAAGTCATCTTTTACTGCCACGACATTACTATTCAAAACGAGTATCCTTTTCAAATGATTGGGTTTTCATAACTGGTAAACTTATTGAATCGACAAAAACACACGAATCTAGAGTATTGACTGATGAAAATTCTTCAGCAACACTCTTTATTATCAATACATTCATTTTGATTTTGTAAAATGAAAATGATTTTCACACATTCCCTTCATCCAATAGATATTGAAATAGCAAAAGTTTGGATAAATGGATAGTGGTTTATTTGTCAGAAATGCTGTACGGATCTTGACAAAATTTTAACTCAAAGATATTTTTAGTCAGTATTAACCATACTAACCCCGATATTACGGTCCCTCGGACCAATTTCCGAGTTACATGCGGACAGAAACGCTGACAAAAGCTAGTTTTCAATATACAGAAAATTATTGTTTGCCAGAATTTCATTTTCAATTATCATAATGAATGTCACACAAATCCTAAATTAAACACGATTAAATATGCAAATCCGAACACAACATTTTGAACTAATTTAGTGTCTATTAACGTAGAAAATTGTTAGTGTTACATTGCGCAATTTGGGTTTGTTAGAATGCAAATTGTCATAATGAGCTCGGAAATAGGTGTCATTCATAATTAATATAGTATTGGTGTGGTACTCTTATGTGCCTGTGTGGTACTGGATGGGAACTGGAGCGGGAGTTTGGAGGAAGGAAATATTAATAACTAGCGACCAGTCGCGGCTCCGCACGGTGCAATCTGCATTATACTATGCATGTTTTATACGTATAAACTTTCCTCTTGAATCCGCATCAAAATCCGTTGCGTAGTTTTAAAGATCTAAGTAAACATAGGGACAGACAGACAGAAAGCGGGAAGCGACTTTGTTTTATACTATGTAGTGATTAGTTGGTTGCGGGACTGTACGAATTACCGTGACCCCGGAACGTAAAGGGCTATTGAAGGATCACCGTGGATTTTAGTCAGTACGAGTCTGACAGTGTCTTCCGTTCCACCCAGGCTGGGAGGATTTATTAATTTGAAAATGTTCAAAATAAAAAGTAGGATATAAAATGCAAACTCTATTCTTGATACTTAGTCAATTCTGGACCTGACATTATAAATCTTGATAATTGCATTACAGATAATTTATATGCATCATAATTAAATACTCGAACATAATTGAACCGTTACATAATTACCTATGTCGAACAATAAACCTGTTTTATTATAAATTATTGAAATTTTATGTTAATTATTATTTGCAAAGTCAACTATGCTTTGCATGTAAATAATTAAAATTTATCTGATATTATTGTTTACATAATCAATGTTACAATCAGTTGGTTTGATGTATTAATAATGTTTTATTTATTATCTTTGATCACCGTAAATTATTTATTTTAAATTGATTCAAATTAACAAAACAATAATCTGATCGATTTTAAACAGCACTATAAAATCGTAGTGAATAACTGAATGGCTATCTACTGGATTAAAATCATTTTCAACCCAAAGTCTACGTGTAAATAATTATGGTCGCCATGTTTTCCTAGCTGTCACACTTGGGGTGCTAAGACAGGAAACCTCCACGTGCGCCCGTGGACTTGAGTTCCCCTTCGGATACGTCCGGGGGGAAGACCAGTTTTTCACCCTGGGATGCGGGCAAAAACTCTTTTAGGCACTGTGTGCCTAAGGGATCTCTTTGCCCGTATGCGAATAGCCTGTCGGGTGGATGCTCCAACGCGTGTCCCTCTGAACAGCAGAGGGCACAGCGGCAGAGCGGGCTTGCGGACGGTGAGAAACGGGTAAGCTCGCCGTCAGATCAAGGACCAAGCCCGGGTCAGTGGCGCGTCGTGTTTCACGCGTCACCGACGGGGCCCCCCTTACGGGGCCAAATGCCTGCTGGGGTCGCGGCTTTTTTCTTAATCCAGGATACCGCGGCCCCGGAACGTAAAGGGCATCCGAAGAAACACGGGTGGATTTTAGTCAGTAAGAGTCTGACAGTCCCTTCCGCCCCGCCCAGGGCGGGAGGACTCATTTGATGATTTTGCCACCCTATAAAAAAAAAAGCTGTCACACTTGGCACAAGTAGTAGTACGCAGAAGTCTAAAGTCTTAGTCTTATTAAACAATAGACATTAAAACTGAATTGGTCAATGCAATAACGCGACATCGATAATGCTTTTGTCAAATAGACTGGCGTGGCGAATGCGAAGCGTGACGTTTTTATTTGTAATGCATGAAATTGTTTGAATCCAGTCACATAGAAACGCGAAAGCGATCCGATAGCGTGACAGAACTATCGGACTGACGTCTCGCTTCGGTTCGGTATCGCCTGGGAAACGCTTCGCTTTCGCCGGTCTGCTTGACAAAGGCGTAAACGATTTTTCCTCAAAACTTTTTTCAAACTTCAAATTTATAATTCGAATGTAATTCCAAATGTCATCGTCGACACTACATTTATTTTGGACTAGCACTTTGCCCGCGACTTTGTCCGCGTGTGTTTCGTACTTTCCTTATTCCCCCTTTTCACCCCAAAAACCCGAAATTTCCAAAAACCCCTTCTTAGTGCTCCCCTACATTATAATAGGAAGCCGTGTGCAAAATTTCACATTCCTAGCCCCAGTAGTTTCGGCTGTACGTTGATATGTCAGTCAGTCAGTTCTCCTTTTATATATATAGATGACAGTCTCGAACTTATTACTGGTGCGAAATTCGAAGAAAAAAAAAACAATAAGTGCGTTCTGCCACGAGTGTAAGTGTAATTTATGTGGCTGGCTCTAGATATAATCTCACAGAATCCTGTGCACAGGCAGGTCCCTGTTGAGTTATTTTATTGTTGGTCTGATAATTCTGTGGAATGTTGCTTAAGCAAACTTTGGGGTTTTCCCTGTTGTGTTTAAGCTTTCCATTGCATTGTTTTTTTGAGATACTAGTCGAATTGGTTTACAACGGGACCATTTGTAGTTACAATATTTGCTTTTTACTCATAGGTAGGAGAACAGAACCGTGTATAAGACAGGGACGCGCAGTATAATGAGGACATACACTCTTTATGCATACTTAGCACAACACTAACGTGGCGTAAGCGCCATCAGGACGTCATTTACAAGCGTCCTGTTGGCGCTTGCGCTATGTTTAAAGTTTGCCCCTACACTTCCTTGCCTTACCATCGAGGTATCCTTATTTGGATACGCCACACCATGGATTATAATGTCATTTTCTTCAATAAGTTACGCAAATGTATATAGAAGATCCACAATCCAAGAATAAAATCCAATAAGTACTCAACACTAACATAATAAAGAAGAAAGATTTGATTATTTCACTTAATAAAGTAGTTTAAGACAAAAGTGAATAGGTTTATAGGTTACTTCTAGGCGAGCGTGCTTCACCATCGACCACGTCTTCGCTTATCATCACACGAGTTAGTGGTCAAATGTGAGCCTATCGCTAAAAAAATTCTATTCTAAATTTCCATTCTTTTCTATTCAATTCTATTCAAAAAAAGAATGTGCAGAAATTACTAAACTGCATTATCAAAACTGTTCTTCCCAAAATCCGTTACCACTTACTCCAAAAAGATCAGATCTCAATTCGAAGTTCCATTGTTTCTCGTCAATCCCACAAGTACACTTGACAACACAATGGTCTGAATAGAAATCTCTAAATCAACACCCAAGTTCCAAACAAGGTACTTTTACTACACTTTCGATAGCACTTCAACCCACCCTTGTATTAAAAGAAAGCGTGAACGACAACCGGCGTCACTCAGTAGCTTATACATCCATTCCTTTTTTTCCCTCCCTTTATTCCACTTTTTTGTCGTACTTCACTTGTTGGTTTTGTTAAGAATGTAAAGGAATTGACGTCTCCATCGCGATTCGTCACGCTTTACCGTCGACGCTATGATGATGCGATTTTTTTCCGCCATTAAAACGAATATACACTACCCATTATGGAATTAAGAACCTTATTTTACAGTGTTAGAGTATGAATTGTTATGGTGATGGTTGTAGTATGGTGTAGCTTTAAATATACAAGAGAAGTAGCATGAAGACCCCTCATAGGGAGACGTGATGACTTAATTTCATACGTCCATTTGGTATGGGTGTAAGTTTTGCATATACCTTTTGTGGCCTTGAGCGTTTTCTAGAGATTGCAACCATCGTACAGTCATAATGTAGGCTCTACGTTAGCAAAAAACCTGATTGAATCATTCCAACTCGATTTTCGCTCGTAAATTGCTTATTTAGCATCCATGTTTTAATTTCAATAGTTCGATAGCTATTAATTTTTTGATTGCTGTGAAAGAATTCGTGATTAAAGTTGTAACAAGTTTTTGAGTAAAGTTTAACTTTTTAATTGGCAACGCTGTAATAACATAACAAATTAAATATCTTAATTTATGTAAATTTTGTTAAAGGTTTTGAACAATTATGTTTAATCTAATATTTAAAATTGAATTTATTTTATCACGAGCTGTTCTTAAACGTTTAGTCCCGATTAAAAGTCGTGACATCATCATTTAAGTTACGACTTGAGACTCATCAAGAGGTTCCTTAGCCCTTCGTATTTATCTTAGTAACTTAACAATTTCATAGTATTTGCGTTCGTTACACAACATTTACATTTCGTTTGCTTAGTTGGATAACTTGTTTTAAGTTAAAGATAGGGTTGGCAGGTTGTGGTCCTTTTAAAACAAAACTAGTTTAAGTAACCCGAGGACGGATATGAACGCTTCGATGTCGTAAATGTTTTTAATATATTTTTTTTTAAATCGAAATTAAATTTCTTTTTTTAGTAGTTCAATGGATACATAAAGTGGCAACGGTAAAAATAAAATAAAGCTGCATTCTGACGCTGGACTTTACTCATAAAATAGTTTTCAAGTAAAATACGATATTTTTTGTGGCAACCCTGTGCGAAACAGATGGATGTGAATTGAGACGTTAGTCCTTCTTGCAACCTGTAGGGTCCGATGTTTTATTTCTTTTTAGTCCTCAACTATAATGGCTCTTTTTACTTCACCTTTTTTAGGTTTAAAAGTTTAACTTTGTATGAGAATGCTCGTTAATTTGTTTTTGCAGGTATCCTGTAAATGTTGCGAATGTTTTGAAGTGAAATATACTATTATATATGGAAGAAATGTGGGAAACTAAACTGAAGACGACATAAGAAACTAATAATCATAGAGTAAGCTGGCGTAACCAATTATTTAATAAATTGAACAGGTAAACTAAATTTACTTTGGTTTATGACTTGAAAATGTGACAGAAATTGTCTGAATGTAGAAAAGATAGGCCAGGATATTTTGGTGCAGTTTGGGATAATCAAATTACACTATCCCCGACTCCAGCAATCAACGGTGGTGACCACCTAAGAAACTCTCTAGAGAAACCATATAACTCTATTTTGTCCGATTTAGCAGTATTAATCTTCTTGAGTTGTTGCACTGTGAGAAAATATAAACGAAGAATATAAAAAATACTAGCTTTTGCCCGCGACTTCGTTCGCGTGGAATAGTGACTTCCAGCAGATTTTTGGTTTTACCCACATGGTGGTGTTTTACCAACCATAATGTACCATTTAAAAATGAATGATGTAACAAAGGTTGTGTAGTAATTTTGGCGATCTAAAAAGAGTGTCCATGGAGTTTCTTGCCCGTTCTTCTCCATAGAGTTCTACTTCTTGGAACGGGCGTCTGAATGTAGAAAAGATAGGTCAGGATATTTTGGTGCAGTTTGGGATAATCAAATTACACTATCCCCAACTCCAGCAATCAACGGTGGTGACCACCTATGAAACTCTCTAGAGAAACCATATAACTCTATTTTGTCCGATTAAGCAGTATTAATCTTCTTGAGTTGTTGCACTGTGAGAAAATATATAAACGAAGAATATAAAATGAAAGCAACGAAATCAGTCATAAATAGTAAAGAAACAAGAAAAACATAGTTTCAATTGTAATGGTGAACTTTAAGTTGGGAGAAGCCTAAATCCTAGAGTGTCATCTATACTAATATTATAAAGAGGAAAGATTTTATTGTTCGTATTCAATAGGCTTCGAAACTACTGGACCGATCTAGAATAGCTAATCAATCTAATATAAGTACGAGTTGATAGAACAGAACACAAGGTTGAAGAAGACAAGGACCTAAAAGCAAAACAAAAGACAACATAAAACAAAACACTAACTATTCCACAAAACACTAAAACAAAACTTGACCGAACAAGTGTGGACAATATTGGGAACAAGCTTGTTATCGAACAACAAGGGTGATTAACAATTCTGCAGCAAATCGATGTATTTGGGTGCGCGCCAACTGAGCCTCTGATTTAGACGGTACGATAAAAATTTGGAGTGTGTCAGTAGATTTTTTGGAAGGTTCTGCTGGTATTTTTAGCATATGCATCTCAATAATTACAGGTATTGATGAATATGGTCATGGTGTTTTGACAATATCAGCCATAGAGGGCTTCTAAAAAAAAGAACCAATGATTGGTACGGGCCGCGAAAGTACTTACGGCTGACATAATTGTGATAATTGTATCCTTGATACTTCTTCCGAGTTTAAGGGTTAGTCATGAAAACATCAAAACTTTTCATGGCTGTTTGTTTTTATAAAGTCAAGCTAATTTGAATTAAAAAAGTTTTCCTACAAAAAACCTTGGCGTTTTCTTTTTGTGTATTATCAAGCGTATCTTGTCTATTATGTCCTCTTTCATCTTAAGTTTATTTGAAACATTTAATGTCCTTCATATTTCATTCATCTTTGACTCTCGCTCAGTCTTCCATAAGTCCATAACATACAAAATAAAATCATTTGCCGAGCCCTCCATACAAACAAACGGCTTTTTGCTAAGCGCATATCGTTTTCATTAAACGAAGAGCAAGAAAAAATCGGTCAAGTGCGCTTGCAAACCAAATTCGGGCAGGTTCCATTTATTTTTTTGTTAAAAACAGCTGCAATGTCAACTTTTAACGAAATGACATAATTTTCATTTCCTGGGACCACACGCGGTTTTGGAATAGCGGTCACGATTTGTTTATTCACGTGGGTCCTTTTGTTTTTTTATTATTTACCAGTTATTTGTGTCAATGTAACCAAAACATGTTGATAATGATAATCAAATTCGTGAAATGTAAATCATTTGGAATAATGTACGTATACGAAGTATATATTCTAGTAGGTATTTTAAATATAGTACTAACATCGTCCTCTGTACTACATACGAAAAAAACTGTACGCCCTCCTCATCATACCATATCATTTTCAGACACCCCGACAAAAAATAAAGCCATAACTAACCTACAGAGAAAACAAACACAAACAAATCATATAGGGGTTAGTTATCTTATCGCGGAACCCTAAACATGAAGGGACGTTCGCGCCGCGGGCTCACCACGTATATAATAATTATTGTTAGACAGCCATCGCACTCAAAAACGCCGACAAATCAACACACACAAACACACTCACACATTCAAATTTCGAACACATTGTGGCGCGTACGCATCGCCTTATTCACACACACAAACAAAAACTTTATTCGCATTATTAAGGCCTGATACACACATGCGTTTTAACATCATAATTACGAGCGCCAGTGGCGTGCGTCGAGATGTAACGAGCTTAAGCAAAATGGCCGCCAATTCTTTTTTTTTTACTAAAGGTGTAGGCTTAATAAGTTGAAGTTTGAATGATGGATACGGATATTGAAATTATGTGTTGGATTCACGCGTAGCTATTATTTTGCTGGATGGAACGGGTTGATCGTGATAGGTGTGTTACCCGTCACTACTTGTGCTACACGAAGTTTTTAATTTTATGTCTTGTTGCTTGATGATGTTTCATCGAGCAATAATAATTAAGTCGTTTATGTGCTGTGGGTGTTGTTTTTTTTATAGTGTTCTTCCTTCACAACTTTTATTTCTGTCTATACAAACATTAAATGCTTACGACTTAATAATATACATTGTACAAGCCTTGCAAGTATAACACTTGGATATTTATGTATACGGTGTTTTTTCGCAACTGTTGATTCTGACTTTCAATGGTTTCAGACGAGGGAAAAAAAATGTAATGTGTATCTTTTATTAAAACCTCAGATTGTCATCACTAAGTCTATTAATACTTCCAACCAATTCAGATGCAACTTCCTACCGTTAACACAATCTACTTATACAAATAAAAACGAAAAAGATTAAACTTGATACCCCAATTATCCTAAACAAGGCAGCTAAAATAATCAGTCAAGTCCCGAGGTTCTTATATGGTAATGAAGCTAAAGAATTAAGGTTCGTTTGCCCACGACAGTAGCAGGAAACATTTAAGCATGAGTTAGTAAGTGATTATCATTTATTAGTAAACTGGGCGCAGTACGTTAGAATAAGCAACGAATGCTCGGAGAAATGGTAATTTTTTGAATTAATTTAGAGAGAAAGAAGTGGTTGGACAATGTGGCCATGTGGCAGGAGAGTGTATTAAAATGATTCTATTGTATCGTTTTTTTTTCTTTCTCTACGTAAGATTTATAAATAATCCTAGGTCTTGCCAACTAGTCATCGCTTTCATACGTTTCATATTTCTACAAAGTAAACTATTAACAGGTTATAGCCAATATAATGGCCATGTCCACATAAATCACTGATACACACACTAACGGCACTTTGTCCTTCGATCTTTGGGCTTTTGATATCGAACATGCACCAATCAACATTTCATAATCAACATCAACCTTTAATAATTTAGGTAGTAAGAAAACAGATCATGATGTGTGCGGGCTAAATCTATATGTATTAGTGACAATCTTTCTAATATTTAGTTAAAGCAAAGTTCATGTAGAGGATACCCTCTACCAGAGGATAAACTATTACCAGCTATTGCATGGTTACAAATTTTCAACGGATAGGTAAGTACAATAAATTATAAAATAATGCAAAATTTGGAAAAAGAAGACACAACAGTTCAAAAATTCAAGCTACGAATTTTAACACAAAACCAAAAAAAAGAACAACTTGGAAACGCACCAACCAGTCAAAACAAACGAAGACGAATCGGGTAGTAAACAAGAAACAGTAAAAAATAAACAAGAAAATTTTCTTAGAAAACGCCCCGATCCCTGATAACGTCAACATAGATAAATAACAAGAATTAAGCACTACTAAAAGAGTTGTCGACCAAATTAACACGCAAGAAAAATAACGTACAAATAGACTATCAAGATTGTAGGAAGAATGAGTGAGTAATTATTAAAACAAGATTATTATCGGAATCGCTAAGTCTTGTCCAAGACGGGTTCCTGCTAGATTAATAACGTATGTCAGTCATTAACGCTATACACAGTAATTGCCTGGCACTATTATGATGAATTGTCCAGTTTTTGTGGGTTCATTCTCACCAGCTACTTTTTAACGCTTGGAGGGATTTTGGTACATTAACGTGGTTATATTTGAAGCGATTAGGCAAGGAGTGCGTGTGTCAGGTGCACAGAAAATTTCTTGTGTGGATCAGAAAAGTACTCGTAAGGTGTGTTTCATGTGTTCTTTTTAGCTCAGTGCATCGATGATCTTTGGTATATCATCGATCGATTAGTGTTGGAAACGTTTTTGGAACCATCCAGATTAATTTTATAAAGAGGTAAAAGGTAATCTCCAAAACTACTCATACAATTATTAAATAGAAGAATGCTAGTGGCGCAAACAAACAAACCTTTGGAAGTAATGTAAAGATTCAAGAGTGGTACAGCATTGAAAAAATAAAAATAAGAACCTATGTATACGAGTATAAAAAGTACCATGTGGTAGATGATATATTTTCTCTACGCGAACGGAGTTACGGGAAGGAGCTAGTATTAAATACTGCCTTGCATGACTCCACACAAAGTTCAACATGTACAAAAAAAGTCAATCACAGGAGGTGGTACGTAGGTCTGTCTTAAATAGTCATGTAATCACTGATTAAACAATAAATAGTACAAAAAAAGACATACAAGAAACTAATAATTACATCGTCTTTATAACAGAGACAACGCCCCTTAACCGACAAACAATCTTTCAAAGACTATGATAATGTGGTGAATAAAAATATCCTTTTCGTTGTAGCTAATTCGTTTACGAATGCCGACGTAGTCACAAAAGAACTTAAGCCCTGTCTTATTTAAATTAGGCTCTAAAATAAATACAACGAGGCTAGGCAACTTAAGGTATCGGACACACCGAGACACGCGAAACGGACGCGCGATTTCACGCGACAAATGTGCAAAGACGCGTCTCGTTTTACGAGTGTTACGGTTTGTCCGCAGAGGGTGATCAGTAATGCCTTCGTGAACGTCTAATGCTTTGCTTAAATAAACAAGTATGCTCTCTATGGGGCTCGATTTCACGCGCTGAATGCAGTTCGTTCCTAGTGCCCGTTTTAAATAAACTAGAAGCTTTACACTACAGCTGCATTCGCAGTATTTTTAACGACTTTTTGCAGTTAGCTTTTTGCTTGTTTATTTTTCCGTCAGGACAAATATTCACCGTGAATAATTTATTTTATCTAATCATTAAATATTTTAATAAGTTGTTCTTGGTTTTCATAGCAAAAACAAGAAGAGTGATTTGTGTATGTGAGAGAAGGCTTCTGGCTTCAGGCTTCCAGAAACTTTGTTTATAACTGTATGGTTTAATAAAATTGAGAAATTGGAGACATTTAATATGACTAACCTTATGAAAAAGCAATAACTAAGACCTGAGAACACGAGGCAACACAATTAACTTGTTGGACTTGTTGGACTTCCAAGTCAAAGGCTGCAGTTTCGAACCCCGGCACGCACCAATGTCTTTTAGAATTCATGTGCGTATTATAAATTAATTATCACTTGCTAAAAACGGTGAAGGAAAACATCGTGAGGAAACCAGCACACCTGAGAGATTTTTCAACGGTGTGTGAAGCCATGTCAGAGGCCTACGGGCGGTTTAAACTCTGACACCAGGTTGTTCATCAACCATACGATAACAACAACAACAACAACACAATTAACTGAAAAGCAGTCGTCTCAGTGTGCGAGATCCTTAAAAGGTTTTTACAATCTGTGCCTTCGCTCGCGGACGCTCTCAACCAAATTGTATTATTTTGCATTTATTTTTGACAAAGCATACTTTAGTCTGTGGATTTTTCAAAAATTTTAATTAGTGTACTTAAAATTTTATTCCTTTGTGTTTGTAGACGCTGTCTTTAAAGTCCAGACCGTCTCAGAAAATATTACGGAAACGGGAAGTCAGTAGTTTTGTTTTGTCTGCACCTCTCCTTCTTGTGTTTACAGGAAACCTTTTCATGGTCTCTTTGTTGAAGAGGTTTTGGCATCCTTTAAGAAGCTTGCATTTTCACGTTTAAAATTCTGCGACTATTCTATATCTTTAATTGCTCTAAAGAAAATTTTATATATTAAATCCAACACTTTTGGTCAAATTTATTCCTCTACATCGATTACTAGCAGTCTCATATTAATGTCGTGATTTTCTTATTTAAAAGACAGCCATAATTTTCTAAAACCACTCTAATATGCAAGAATCTACATTAATCTCTAGAACCATAAGTTTCCACGATTAATCACGCGACCATGTGAATGTCCCTGGTACATTTTCATAAAATTATCATTTGAACACATTTCAACACAAAATTAGTTGTAAATCGCCATAGTATCGCGACTCTATTACCAAAAACTCATTTAAAATGTCGTTTTGAACGATTATTAATCGATTGAAACTAAATTTCATCTATTCGATTCGAATTGATTTTCGATTCCGTTAGTGAAGGTGTAAAATATATTTTTATAATCTTTAACGTATATTTCTTTTTGTTATTTATTATTTACATCAATTAACCCTTGTACGTGGTTAACATTAACATATTAATATGTTTCGAGATCGTAAATAATAGTCATTGGAATATAGTAAACTGTTTTTATAGTGTGTTAGAAATTGAGGCTGATTAAATTAATAATTTTGACATTTGTGCTTAGTTCATACTTTTTGTTCATCTACCTTTTTTAGCCTAAGTAGTTCTTTAAGTAGATCATTGCCTTGTGTTGTTTCTTTATGTTTGTAATTATTAGATATCGCTACATATTAACTATCAGTGATTAATGATAGATGTTTTTTAGGAAACTAATGATGGTCAAACCTACTACTGATCTCGCAAAAAGAGTTATTCAACGGTCAACGTTTTTTATAAGGAAGCTATTTTTATCATCTTAATTAATAAAATATCTGCTACTATTTGTATAAACGAATATAGTAAATTGTTTATTTTGGCTAATATCTTTCACGATCAAGTTATTCAATACTTACCTTTTTGTTTTTAGCGTGGTAAAATTATCAAATGTGTCCTTTCACCCTGGGCAGAGCGGGAGGGACTGTCAGATTCGTACGGACTAAAATCCACGGTGTCCTTCAATAGCCCTTTACGTTCCGGGCTCATGGTAATTCGTAAGTCCCGCGACCCCGGTACAACGCGCCGACGACCAAGGCATGATCCAAGGTCGGACAGCGAGTTGCCCATTACTCGTTGCCCCATGCCCACTCGCTGCCCGCCTGCCCATTCAATACTCACCGAGTCAAAAACATGCTAAAAAATCGCTGGTATTCATACCTAAGGTCATTGGAGTAGAAGGACAACTCATAGACCACTAAGCTCTTCAGACAGCTGAGACCGCGACGGAATTAAGAAATATATTGTACGAGCAAATTTTTAGTACGGAAAAACGTCAGCTCGTAGTTCGAACTCAATATCCAATTCTAGCATACGTCGTATACATGTTCTATAGTAAGAAAATAAAGGAGTTAAAACTCCCAAAGGGACATTACACCGGAATTAGACTTTGCATCACAAGACACCATACAAACTCCATTCATTCACTTTTGAAGTTCAATCACCTTCAACTATACGAGGAAGGTTGCGTCAGAAACTATTCAGAAAATTCTATTGAAATCACTGTTTCTGTTAAATAATTTTCTCACGATTTATAAGCTAGCTAATTTAGTTGGATTAATTAACACGTCTACTAAATAATACGCACGTAACATGTTCTATAGAAGCGTGGAAAGATGTCTGGGCTTTATAATTTCTTTAGAAAATATATGACCTGATTGAAGGTTGAGGGTATCAAAACTTCTGAGATTATTTTTCAAACATTCTCTCACCAAATCTTATTCTCATCACTAACATTATATTATCCTTGAACTGATTATGATAAGTAATCAAGGAACCGTATGATGACATTAGAAGAATTCTAAATAATATTTATTTGTAGTCTGTCAGTATTCATCTCTTTAACTGAAGTCATAGTTGCTTTGCAAAACATGCCAGTTTCATCTCTCCATGCATTTATCGTTAACACATACAACATGTCTTTAACAACCTTAACCGCCACATCCTCAGGACTTTTACTTATTGGCCAACCGTGAAAATACTTATTTGGCTCAACAATACCCGAACCCTCAACGTTCACACCAGTCCTTGGTTGTCCGGAGCCAAAATAACTTTCGTACAAAGCGTCCGACTGGGCTCGGTTCCCCGAACCGCCTCGTACAATTTGTCCTGCTCGTTCGCTTGATATCTAAATTAGTTCTATCTTTTTTGTTTTATACTCTGACGGCTCAATTAATGACTTGAAATCTCAAAGGTCTTATTCGCTGATGCTTCATTTCAACGCGAAATGGAGTGCGGCTGGTCTGATGCTCGTTTTGGATGGGTTATCCTGTGATGTGTTTATTAATTCTGTGTTATGGTTTCTAGAAAATTTGTATCTTTGAATAAGTGAGTAGGGGTTAAAGAGTCTGTGGGTTTATTGTTTGGTTCACATACAATCTCAACTTCCTCTATTTTCAGTATTCTTGCGTTGTGACCAGATTTTTCAAACGTACGTGTTGTAAAAGAGCCTATCACAGAGCTATCAACTAAATGTGTCTACGTCATTTGAAATGTATTTTTACTATCCCGCTAACATTATCTAAAACTTTCAAACACTACTCAGGAACTTCAAAACAACTAAGCCTTAAGATTACTCACCGTCTTTATTGATTCCAGACATAATAATTTACAATAGCTCATCAGGTAAAATGAGGACCTCTTCAGGCCCACTGAAAGAGTCCAATCAAAACGAGGTAGGTCATATTTCGTAATATTTACTAGACCATTCAACCATTATTTGGGTTTGGAAGCAAAAACACAATTTTCTGCCTCAGTACATTTCAGCAAAATGAACGCAAGTAGCTGGCCAGAACTTATTACCATACCTTACATGGTTCACTGAAATGTCACATATGATAAAGCTAGTCGTAGGTTGCGGGAAATGCGTATGGGAATATTTTTCGGAGCACATATTGTTCATATTTTAAAACTTAGTTAATTCTGGATATACAGCATGAGTTTTGATATCCATCCAATGTGGTAGCGGCGACTGAGAGTTTCGTGTAGGACCAGTAAACATCTAGTTTTTGTTGAATATCCCAGGGTAATTTGTCGGCACGGTTAGCGCAGTGGCTGAGCGATTGGATTGCTGCGCTGCGTGTCGCGGGTTCGATTCCCGCACGGAGCAAATATTTGTATGATCTACAATTAGTTGTTTCGGGTCTGGGCGTTTGTGTATGTAAGTTTATATGTTTGTAAAGTAAATGTAATTTCAATAAAAAGAAGAACATTACTTCTCCATCTCATGTACTGGTGGTAAAAAAAACCTTTTACACCAAATGTGTGTCTACAGAAGGGATACGTTACTTGTGGGGGTAGATACTTTTTTACAGTCCATAATACCATACCATGCATGGTTTACATTGAAAGCTAAATTACAAAACAGATTACAAAACAACTTCATAACTGATTCTCCAATACAATTTCATTTACTAGCTGAACCAGGCCTGGCTCACTCCGCGGTGTAGGTATAAAACTGCAAGTACTGGCGGGGGCCACTTCGTAGTGGCCATTTAGTCGGTTGTCGCGCGCCGCCCACTACGCACGCGCTTACTTAAATAATATTTAAGTTTGGTGTTTGGTTGTATTTACGCATAAGTTTAAAAAAATATTTAAATGATGAAGAAAATACTGCATAACGTTTGGTTGTTTAAATAATGACAGTGATAGGAGCCTCACGTTTCACACACTACCGCGTGATTTCGAAAGGTAAGGAAAAAAGTGAATATTTATCTATGTAGTACATATTTAATAATGATCAAAAAACTATCTATATATATATTAATGTCATTCAAGTACCGCCTAGTAATCATGATCAGTATGATTAGGTAGGTTACAAATTTGGCCTACAAGACGACCAAGATAAATAAAATAGACGAATATCAAACCTGACATCACTCTCACTCATCTAAGCTGAATACGTAGGTAGGTCGAATTATGATCGGTAGAAAGTAGGAAGATGTTTACGTTATTGTTTAGACACGTTCAAACTCAGAAAATGGCTACACTACGCATTCAAGGTCAGCGAACGTATTTCTCTTCGCGACTTTTTTACCTACTTACCTACAAAGACACGCAACACGGGGCCTGTGACAATGAAATGAATGAAATGATAAGGACTAGTTACCTATTTTGCCGTAAACGATAACAATCGATCTTTAAAGTTATGACTACAACTTGGCCAGAACGGATTGAAACGGAACTAATCTTTTTGTTTCTGACAACGTTTTAAAATCTTTGATATTTGATGTAAACAAAGACCGCAGGTTTGTTAGATTTATTATTGTGCCACAAAACTAACGTAATAAGAGAAAAAAAATAAGGAGGTAATGAGGAGTGATCTATATTGATGTTAATTAATAATGTAATTAAACAATGCATAAAATACGTTTTCCTACCTAACTGTGCCCAAACTCGCGAGTCGCATCCCTATTGAGCTTGACCGACAGTAACCTTTTAATGTCGTTGGCGTAAGATAAACTAAAATTAACTCTCGCGCGTGACTATTCAGTTCATTTTTGCTTGCGCACGGGAAGTTTAGGCTATTATAAAAGTAGGTGGGTGATGCGGGTGCAAGTAAAAATGGACTCTATTCTTTCGTGCATAGATTTTACATTTGTTAGTTTTCTTTTTGGGAGTAACACTTCTGTACCTTTAGGTACTATTATATATTCTGTGGCTGAACTCGCAATGTGTTTTTGTTCCCCATTCAATAAACACAAGGATATAAAACAGTTTCTATGTCTGGAACGTGATTACGCATGAATGTGTCGCCATAATCTTAATCCCTCGTTCACGCAACTGTTTGGTTGTAAAAATAAATGTTTACTAGTGTTGCGACTGGTGAATGTTTTTATTGGCCCTTTATTACGGTTGTTATCAATTTTGTGCCGGCTACGTTACGAGTATGTGTGATATTGAAGCTTTACTTTAGTATATTGCTTGCATCATCTTTATCGTCAGCCTAAATTCACCCACTGCTGCCATCCATCCAATAGATGTCTTGAAAAAATTGTCTATAGCAAGTAGTTCATAGTGTATTTTGTTTTGATACTTGTGATAAGTATGGCGTACATAATTAAAGAGTAATTTATGCCTCAGTTTTCTCTATTTTGTCTTTATTGTCACGTTTTTGTGGTAGTCTCATCAAGGTTTCTTCAATTGCAACAATGATTTCTACCGAGCTTGTCACTACAATCAAAATATTATCTTGTTTCATTCCTTGGACGTTACTCGTTCTCAGCTTTACATCATCTGTCATCAACACGTTTTACTAGATATCTTGTATAATTCCATTTGAATTCCATAGCGCAATTTTCAATGCAAATAATGGCATGCATTTTAACTAAGGCATTTCCCAAATTGGTCTCAATATTACTATTCACTTTGGATTTTCCTCTATTGTATTTTCTACTATTGATAGCATTAAACCTCTTCTATTACTAATTGAATCCAATTACCTGTAACACAACACTAGAATAACTGCAAGCCAATTCCCTGAATTAACCCAAACATTTAATACGATATTAGCAATATCCCGTTCTGTATTCGCGTGACTAATAAATTGACTAAAACCGGTAACTAAGGGATATTAGTATCTATTACAGAAATAGATAGCTTCCAATGCCTAGGTATGGCGACGCTGGCGTAAATCTTGATCAGAGACACGCACCTGTTAATTTCATGGTAATAGGAGGAACGTGGGTGTGGTTTCAAACTGAATAGCGTTTTCTAGAAGATGATGGTTGGATCTTGTTTAATGAAGCAAATAGTATAGAGGAAGTGTTTTTACAAACGCAACGTTACTTAGGTGATTGTTATTCGCCACCGCTGGTCCGCGCGGATGTGCGGAGGTAAAGGAGCGGATCTTGTAGTGATTTGCTGAGTAGAGAGACAGTAGCACCGTTCGTACACGCGGTGGCGCGGTATGCCCTTGAGGCATCAACGGACTGCATACAAGCCAATGCGACATTAGATCCGCTTTATCACACGAGCCGTGTCGTGTCCCACCTTAATACCTTAGCAGTGTTTGCAGAAAAGAAGATGTAGTAACTATACAAAACAAAAATACTCTTTACATTAAGTATTGATGGTTCTGAATTCAGTTACTGACCTTTTGCCATGCCATTTCACGAGCTTAAATATTCTCAATAAATCATTACGTCAGCTACCGCGGTATTGTGTGGACTTTTAAAGTGCATGTTGAATTTAACAATCATTATTAATGAGTGCTTTTAACTTTTCAGTTTTCATTTTAATTATGAGAAATGATACGAGTATTACGTATTGCTAATACTTTGAAATTTTGGCAGCTGCAATTCGGGCAGGCATATAAAAAGTTTTTCTTTAATAAAATGTGTAATTACGCTGTACATGAAATTCAATTAGGGATCGTGTTTAAACGTTTCGCAGCTGTGCATTTAGCGTTTATCGATGTTCGAGTATTTCTTAATTAAGCTTTTAATGTACTACTTCCTACTGGTGTTGCATGGTTCGATGAAAGAATTATCTTGGGTTGAGTCTAACGGTGATTACAATGTAATGACACTTTCGATAATTTCAAATTTTAATGGCTATACAATTAAATTCTTGAATCTAGACGCTGTAAATGAAAATAATTAAAATGGCTGCCTAAGCTTTCAAAACGCTAATGTTAAATTCATAGTAGTTGTTATAGTGAACTAGTCTATCAAAGGAAAGGCAAAACAGAACTATGAAGAAGGAACCACTCTTATCTAATAAGTATAAAGATATGAAGTATGCAAGTTTAGATTACAGCCAATATATAGCTGTAGTCTTTAGAACTGCTGGTTTGAAACTGAAAATTCCTTAACTTCTAAGAAGATATATGTTAAAAAAATCTCGTGAGTTAACCAGAAAGTCAGCATAGCAGCTGATAAAAGCTAGTACTATCTAACTCTCCATATAACTTTCGAATCCAATAAAACTCTAATCAACTCGTAATAAGAAACCAATTACACTATCGCACATAGTGACTCTTCACAACACCGTTTACGACTGACGGAAACTGTCAAATAAAATGAGAAGCTGATATTGCAATCACTGGCAACACCTCGCTGTAATAAAATTGATACCAGTCTTAAAAAATATAGATAAAGCATATGAGAGCAACGTCGACATTAATGTGCCTTGTCAGTTATGAGGTGGAAGCATTAATTTATATTAATCATTTTGGAACAACCAATAAAGGTGAGCCGGAAACGTCTAAAAAATATTTAGTTACAACTTGATTTCTTTTGGTGTTTATTTATAGTGTTGATAATTAGAAAGGTTTGGTTATAGGAAGAAAGAGTTTGATCAATCTGAATTGGAAATAACAGTTTCAGTAAAACTCCGTTTATCGATTTATCTTGTACACTTTCAGTCTTATAGTGCTTTCATTTAGGTTGACCACGTCTATCGAATGCCTAATCAACTTTGGGCCAAAATAGCTACTATAATTATGAAGCCCTGACACAGAAAAAAGATTCGCTGTAGACCGCATGAAAGATGCAGGGTGAGATAGAAAACCGATGACCGGAGTAAAGAATACAGGATCTAACAAATTAGAAATCATATGAAGAGTGCAATCAGTGAAATAATGCAGTCTCACAATAAAATAAACTTAGATTTTAATGTCAGTCAAAAGCCTACTCGTATTCTACATACAGCTAATATACAGCGCTGTCTCAATCATATTCCTATTTCTTTTCTTTTTCTTGTTCATTCGAAAAACGACGTTGATGATGTTGTTAAATTACACAAGAGGGTCGTGCGAAGCAATAAATACTACGCGAGAACAACCTTTGGAAACGAAAACGATAAAAAGTAATTCTTGATACAATATATGACCCTTAAGTACGCCTTCAGGCAGAAATTAAAGATGGCGATGATACCAAACGATGAATATTTATTCAGTATTTCGACTTACTGATTATAAAATCGTATTCTTTGCTGACTTAATAAACAATTGGAATCGATAACGTGGTCAAATCGAATTAATGAGCAGGCTGGAATTTAACAATCTATATTGTATAAGAAAGAAGATAAAGCTCATTTCCATATTATAAATAAAAATTTGGAATAAAACATGTGGATCTGATGAAATTATTTACATTAAAGCTAATACCCGACTATCTATAATCGCAACCTGAGGCAAGAGGTATTTTAACCCCACATTATTTTTGGTATTTCCTTTATCTTTCACTCGTTTATTTCAACTATTAACTGTCTCCATTTTAATTTTCATTATATACTAGTTGTACCCTACCACGCTTCGCTGTGGCACAAAAAAACTCGCGATTGCGGAAATATGATATGTGACTGATGCAAAAAATATGCGATATGTGACTGATGCAAAAAATAGATAAAAACAATCCTTGATGTGGATTACATATCATGCTAAAGTTTCAGCTCAATCAGTGCAGTACTTTTTGTAAGTGCTGGACACAAGATCCGACCCTGGTGATTTATATAAAAATAATAAAACTCCGCATAGGTACATGATAAAGACAACTGTGATCCTCACATAAATAAGCGACAGTCTCATCTTACAACGACTTGGCGACGTGTAAAATATTGTTATCGATAATAAAACTACAATAATTCAAAGGACAGAACGACTTTATACTGAATCTTGTCACGTATTGAGAAATTTGAGAACAACATGTAAAGTAATCTGGGACAATATAAAATAAGATCGCTTTATGAATAAATTATAGCAATGTAAAGTATGATAAACGATGGTAAGGATCGTAATGAAACGGCATGAGGTGTACAACCCACCACGTAAGTTAAAGACGATGAATTTGAATCTTAACATCCTGTTAATAAAGTTTCTAATGAACAACGCTATAAGAATGATGATGGAACTTGCGTGGATGGATATACGCCTCACATCAAGCGCAGCGGGTGGTTCCGACAAGTAAACTAGTATCTCGCAGTGAGGGTAACGTAACGTAATAATCTTAGTATTAACGACCAAGATAACAAGGCACTTATTAGCTGAGGAGATTGGAACAATGAACTTGCAGATAGAGGCCAAGATTAAATAGTCGTTGCCATTAATACCTATGTTCATTGAACACTCACGATTCAAATGATTATGTTGTTACGAATAATTAAAGTACTGACGTTTTTAGATCAGGCCATTGGGTTGGTGAAGAACGACTTACTAGAGGAGTGCTAGTTATTATTAAATTGAGTTATGAATTTTAATAAAGTCATTATCTACGAGGTACATGATCTTTTGTTTTTAATGCAGGTTGTTCTTGTATTAAGTCATTATTATTTCTCTCGAGTTTATAACTCTACTTAATTTTTACGATGCTTCAATTTACTTGTGTCTTAAAATAACTAGAAATCTTGATTATAATGGTGGCGATGGCATAAAAAATATACTTAAAAATGTTAATGTAACGGGTATCATCTTATAAAGATAATGGTACAAAAAATGTGACATGAAACCCGAGCTTGCTTTGGTGTGTCATTTAATTGCCTTAACGAACATGACAACACAAGCTGATATTGTACTTATATTAATTGTATTAATTATAATCAGAAAAATATGTACTAAGTGCTCCAAGATAGATTAAATGTCAATGGGCGGATGACTGACTAGTTAGTTTTTGTTTTGGCAAATTGTTTACCTATTTATACTGCGAAGCTAAGTAGTATCCTCTAAGACGTAATCATATATGACTAAGTATTCCCTAGCAATTATTAAATTATAGTCTTACTCGAAACACACGACAAAATTAAGGATAAAGCTATTTTTACACTGTCTTGGCGTTTAGCTTAGCATCTTGCACTAGCACCGTATTTTTCTTAATGTGTACTTACACGATCGTGTTGACGTCGACAATTTTGCTAATGTCAGAAATTTTATGAAGTGAAAAAACGAAATTACATTAATTCAAAATCAAAGTAAAACCTGACGATATTCTTCAATATACAATCCAGTTTCCCTTATCACAACACAACTTAACTAGACAGAGAAGACAGTTCAAAAAACTCAATTCAAGAGATATGATTTCAATTGAAAAACACGTAGAATTCTTGTCTCACAAAGCATGCAGGTATTATTATGAACATAAAGCCCGGAGGTTGGAGACAGGTGACAAAAACTGTTATGAATGCCGGACTGAACTTGGTTTTTGCGTCGAACCCGTCCTGAATGCACGGCCCACACTTAAGAATGCAGTAGCACTGAGTCGATGGGATGTAAGACGAGCGACACAGATTTGGCCAGGGAAACAGCGGTTGACTGGAAATTTTTGTCTTGTAGCACAGTGATGGGCAAGATGATTTAGTCAAATACTGTAGAGCGATTTACAACACAAGAGTGCCGTAAACACGCTAAACGAAAGAAGGCGATGGATGATTTGACTGTTCTGGTGATGTCGTACTTTAGGTAAGGTGACTCGTAACCTCAAAAACTCGGCAACTAGTGTTTATTTCCTACGGTTGGCAATAATTTACCTAAACTACGTGTTTAATAGTCTTTGTTTCAAAATTGCTTGTATCAATACAGTCGTTCAAATGTCTATTGATAACATGAACACTAAAAATGTTATCAACCGTTGTCTATTCTTTTTTCTTTCCACATTATCATGTATCTTCTCTCCTAATTCGCTTCTCTCTTGCTCTCATGGCTCCACATTTGGTGTAACGTTACATAACTGCACAGTTACACTCACAGCGTTGTCGCCGCCACCGCCATCATCTTTATCAACTGTATTTACTTTGGCAAAATCAATAATATGAGGAACTTCAAGTTCATCGAAGTTTTTAGGGTTCTGTAGTCAAATGGCAAAAAACGGAACCCTTATAAATTCGTCATATCTGTCTGTCCTTCCGTATAACACAGCTACTTTCCTCGAAAGTATAAGAGCTATCCTGTTGAAACTTGGTAAGTAGATGTATTTTGTGAACAGCAGTAGGATTCTCACACAAAGATTCCCCATACTTAGAATTGAAATTAAAAATAAAATTCACCAAACCCATACGTGTGGGGTGTATCAATTTATTACCATCTTAGAAATTGTATAATTAAAATATAAATTGATAACAAACTCATAGTTTTATCGTAATTATGATTCCGGTGGTACAGCCGTCAACATTTAGTAGATTATTTTCTTTGACATCGATGAATGGATACTTCAATTTTCTGTTAAAGAACACAATATCACATCTAAAATGTTTGAAGGAAAAAGTAAGTAACATATACTGTTATGACATCTTTCCCATAGAAACACTTGTAAGGGAAAATTTGCAATTCCATCTATGTATAATAATGACATCATGTCATTTTGATCATCATACTCCGATCATCAACGAAAGATCGAAATGGTCAGAAGCCAAATTGACACTTAATGAATAATGTGATGACTGTCGAACTTAATATACACATCACCTACAGCCCTAAACATAGCCAAAGAGACCAACCAAAAAAAACTGCAAGTAATCAAACGATATTGAACAACAATATTATTTCCTGCTTTAATCGTTTATGAATAAAGAACGGACATTAATCTTGTGAGCAAACATCCAATAAGATTATTATCTCAAATCGTCGGGTCGGTATCTCCGTATGAGATCTGATTGTACACACAATATGCTTAATTGCATCGTACGGTGTAAGCCCGTTCGTAATCGGATGTTCATTTTTAAATAAAACTCTTGTTGAGTATGTGAGGTTGTACTTAAGTTTATCGGGAAATATTGTGTATGTGTTTGGTGATTATCATAGTATAGAAAATTACGAAAATCTAGTTTATCAACTATGCACATAATAATAGGCATTTCATAAACAACATTTCTACATGACAATAACCTCCTTCCTTGACTATGGTTTCTTACATTTTACCAAAAATGTCAAACAAAACCTTCATCTCCCTGACCTTTTTTGCAAGTAAATTGTCTGGTGTAATACTGATGAATACCATCACTTTGTATGGAGCACCTGCCTATATGTCCGCCATACAATTAATACGGCATGTAGACAGATTTAGTCAAGTCATATAATTCACATTCTTTCTATCAACCTTGCCTTCAATGTATGTACCCATACCTTGGACTAAGGCATCCATGCACTCTCTCCAAAATGTCCCCCTGTTCCAAGCCATGTCAGTAGATCCCATTAATAAAAATATCAACTACTGACTACACATATTAAAGATGACACATACGATTCCAAATTGCCCTTTGATGTGATAAGCCTTTTTAACAACCCAAAAAATTACAAAACCAAATGATTTCAGGTAGCCATCAAAATAAAAATTCAAACCTTATTTTTAGGAAGTCGCAATTAGTTCATCAGTGCCTTTAAAATAAATACAACCCTTTGAAGTTAAGTGTTTACTATGCCATCAAAAAGAACCCCTCGTTTACGACTGGTAGTCAAAATAAATTCTCACATATCACCCAAAACATTTTGAAAATCATCCACATTTGTTCCCAATTATGTCTGTTGATGTACACACTGAAAATCGTACGGATGTCTGTCTGTCTTGTAATTAATATCTCCTGAACGCTCTTTCAACACATGTTGAGTTTACGGATTTATTGCATAACTTGCTTTTTTTGCTGCTTAGCTCCTTGTCTTCGATGATGCATGGGATTCATATCCTTTGCAAGTTTTGCCCAGTGATGAATCGTGTATGGTGGGTTTTTTTTACTTCGTGTTGGCAGTTTATTTTGGTGAATGAAACGGTTGTTGGTGTATTTTTTTATTTATTATGACTAAAAGAAACATGGATCAGGATCGATGGGCTAGGGTTGTTACGCAGTGGGTGCCGGACGGGCGTCGTTGCCGAGGGAGGCCTAGGAAACGCTGGCGTGACGACCTAGACACTTTCAGGACAAATTGGCCGGAGAAAGCCGCACACAGGGAAGAGTGGAAAGTTATGGGGGAGACCTTTGCCCAGCAGTGGGACAACACCGGTTGGAAAAAAAAAAAAGAAACATGCCTTTCACATACAAGTATAACTGTTTTTGATGTGTGTATTAGTAGTTATGTACAAGTCTTTAAAGTCAAGTCTCTAAAAATGATGTAGAATAAATTCGTTCAAATGAATGACGAAACTAACAAAGTCCCTTCTCCGATACTTTTAAAAAAGCCCTATCTAAGTATATCGGCGAAAAAGAACGAGATAAAAGACAGACTGACGTCTCTAGACCCCTCACAATGGACCAAAGTGAAGATACAGCTAAGTAAGACGTCTAAGTGCTTATCAAGTGGCCCTCGAGCAGACTGTCGGTAACCTTGGTGTTTTATGTTAATTGTATAACAGTCTTTATCAGTAATTTTATGGGAATTGATAAGAGATAAGGCAAACCTTTCTAGGAAGTGCCCCAATAGAGGTGTTGGTGAGAGAATAAAATTGCTGTGAGGAAGGAAATTAAATTGGAGCAATTAAAAGTTTATGAGAATTTAATTTATAATAGGCATACCTCTTAAAAACGAATCAGGTTTTACAGGTTTTTTTTCAAAGCCCACTATCCATGCGCAAGAAGAATTCGTTAAATAAAAATGCTTAGCACTTTAAAAGCCTGCCGGGGTCACGAGATTCACGAGTTACCGTGACCCCGATACGTAAAGGGCTATTGAAGGACACCGTGGATTTTAGACAGTCCAGTCTGACAGTCCCTCCCAGACTCATTTGATGATTTTACCACGATAAAAAAGCACTTTAAAAAGGTGCTTTCCACAAAATGGCAGCAATGTTTACAGAAAAGAGTGCACACAAAATTTTAAAACAGTTGAATAAATTTTCCATAAACGCCCTCAACCCAACCCATACAGAAATTCAACCCTAATGTCCATTTTTAATTACAAAACGTCCCGCATATAATATCCCCATACAAACACAGACACAATACAAACACAGCTCTTTTAGGACGGCGACACAACCAGCGTTATCACCACGGCGTTAGGCCGGCGCGACACTCAGCCAGATAATGGCCAACCCGGTCAATATTTGAAAACCCATCAGTGACAACGACGAAATGACTTCTTCACTTTACTAAGACAATTTTAAAGCAAACCAAAATGAATACGAAATTGAACTTTATAACATAAACAATAGAGTAGATACTCTTGATGATTATGGTCATGTATGTGTGTGTGTTTGACTACTTGATCCATTAGGCATCGCTTTGAGTATTAAAAATAAAAAAGATGACATAGGAAATGTCTTTGGTAATGATTTCGTTCGAGTCGATATAATAGATATTTTTATTTAAGTAGTTTAAGTAGATGCTCAAGAAGAATTTAGTGTAAGAGTACTTCTCAAAGTAAATGAGAATCGGAATAATGGTAAATTAACTTTTGAACTCAATAAAAAAGTAGTTAAAAAAATAGTACCTATAATTTTGTAAAGCTTTGATGAGGATAACTGTATTTATATAATGTGAACACAGACCTCATAAAATCAAGAATGAACCTTGAGTTGCACAACTCAACAAGATAGTCAACCGTTTGTAGGTTTGTATTTCTTTACACCCGAAAAGTCACTATTTAATTTGAAATAAACTAGAAACTATTAATAAAGCGCGATTGCTTTCTGCCCAAGCTAATATAACAACTATTGAAATCAATAACGCTTATTAGATAAATAACAAAGAAACAAGAAACTTATAAACCAATCAAAATCTCTCAACGCTTATAAAATTAGGAAGACTACAAAATGCTAAGCACAGAAGAAAGATCTTAAAGTTAAAAGGACAATAAATTTAAAAACAAACAAACACAGAGTACATAAAGATTAAAGTATTTAATCAGTTTGTTTTCGTTGTTTTAAAAGTTTCGACATGACTTATATCTTGTGAACTTTTGGTTAAATTAATGTTAAGAGAAATAAGGGGAATTTGAGAAGGGAAAACAAATTAAAGTCTTGAAACTTTGACCACAAATAAGAAGGCTAACATATTACTTTGTAGTTTGATTTTCGAGCAAAGGAAATAGGACTAAGATGGTTGGTTGGTAATCAATTTTACGGTGAAATACAGATATTTAACTATCAAACTCCTGATACGTAACATATACATTACAAAACAATCGGAAATTAATATATAGATCTGGATAAACAAAGTTTAGACCAACCAGATCAATGTCTGAACTATCGAAATTGTGGCCTCAGAGTTTATTAAGCTGTTCGTTTTCAGAATAGATAGAAAACACCAACCTCATTTATATTGTTAACACACACACACAAAAAATGTTATATGTACAGATAGTATTGAAGCTCTTGAACACAAATACATACTCACAAAGATCCATACACGACAAGACACCAACGTACCTGTAAAAAACAAAGTTAAAAATGACATTTAAACAATTAAAAAAAAGTATCGGCTACTATCAGTACATTAAAAATTGACAGTGCATTAGTATTTATAGGATTTTAAGCGTAGGTGTGGGATCAAAGAGAACATTATGCGTTTCTTATACGAAGATAGTGGCGTTATAGACGCCTCTTCCATACGGTAAAGATTACAATTTTATTTACTACTCAAAAACGTTTGATAATCTATGTCTTAATTAACTAAGCGAGAGAGAACCCCGTACCATGACAGACATACGTTCCACCTTTGAGTTTAACGATGAGAATCCAACACTTAAAGATATACTTTAGTAAGACAAGAATTGAGTTGAATTTCGACCGTAGAAGCTAACGATGATAAATCGTGATCGCCTATCGTTTAAAGTTCATTAGTAGCGGTCCCTTTACATGTGTTGCGCCGGCAACCAATATCCATTTGCTTCGGGCTGATTTGATTAGAGCTTATTTTTATAAATAACACCACAACATACTTTATTGTGATGCATGTTTAAATTTAAATTCTTTCATAAAGCCTCCTTCATCGTAAAATCGCCATTAAAACGGAAGAGATAAATTTTATTTTAATAAGATCCTTTATCTAGATGATCGGTCTCATAAATCTGATCGGGATCCTTCCAATTCAAAATTTAATACTGTAGCATAAAACAAACAGATTGACAAAGTACTGTAGTTGTAATCCTTAAGGAAATTTATTAAGAGGCATTCGTATCAATCACAAAACGTAATCCTGTTCGGTCGTAAACAATCTTTGTAGGATCGGGTCTTAATGAAGGCGGAGCGAGGAAATAATAACCTAATGACACGTCAATAGGCAAACTTACTATTCATGGATAATTTTTTAGTTACCAATTGCATAAGTTTCAACAAAACTGGATGGGCTTACTGCAAGGAGAACGTGTGAGGATGGTACAATTGGAGTCAACCAGGAAAAAATGTTGGAAGATTGTGATGTAATGACATCCAAAAAAAAACATAACTCCTGTTTGTCTGAAGAAATGCAACAAATGTTTAGAAAACCCGTGTGACTTTGAGCTCACTTTTAAATATCGTCAGGCTAGTGGTCCAAATAAAATTTAGTATCACAATGCGTGCATGCATGGCTAGATCTTAGAATTTTTGAAATCATCTTGCCAATTTTATACTGTTATAGTTGGAGATCTTTACAAGGCAAAGACCTCCCCCAATTGTAGGATAGTAAATACGTAGGTTAAAAATTTGTTTCATATTTATATTACGTACGACTAGAAAAACTGTATTATACTTAGACGCTTTCAAATGGCAAGTCTTGACTTAGTCAACAGTTTTTTATTTAACCGCTTTCCGCTCTCACTAAAGCCTGACGGTACCAAAAACACTTTACGAGCGTCACCTCGTTTATTACTAAGACCGTCACAGTATAACAAAATTTAGGATATCGGATCGTAGTGTAGTAAACGGTTAGTACTGTTTCAATTACTTAGCTAAGTGATGGTTAAAATAGAAATATTGATTTACTGAAGATTTAAGTGAAATTAGTAAAACGGTCGATTCTATCTTCTCCGGGCATTCGTACGATCAGTTGGGCAAGAACTATAAACATATAGACTGTGATATTAAAAAAAATATCCAATCAACAAGAGATTTGTAATGTCTTGATGATCAAAATCATACATGTGAGGCAAAATAAACGAGGATCACTAACGCCAAGACCTGTCGTATAAGTCTGGACGCAGGAAGAGATGACTTTGCGGTAGTGGCTCCGACATACGCTTAGTACGGTCGGTTCCCTGCATCAGCCCATCTTCTCCTTTGCTTTGTAAAGTGGGTCAGGAAATTCAAAGCACTGACTGTAATCGGTTAATCCCCAAGCACAGGTCAGGACCAGGCAATAGCTTTACTTGACACTGCTCCTTGAAAATATTCTACAGGAAACCGAAATATTTTATACCCAAAAATTTGAAGAAATTCGACAAAGACGAACTAAGCCCTCGTGGTGCAGCCTGTTTCTGTTGTGCTCTCTTTCCAGCAATGGGGACAATATCGGCTGATAACAGAGAGAGAAAGAACAAGATGGTAGCAAAACCACCTTCTCAGGATACGCCGGATTTAAGTACCGCCATTTGATGGAGGCTATTTCATGCGCTAGGAAAGAACTAACGAGGTACAAAATGAATTTGCAGTTTTACTGCTAAAATAAATGCCATCTCATTTCAATTTGAATTACGACATGCGTTCATCTGTCTTCTATTAACTATATATAACTAGTTCAAGCTGGTAGCAGTTGTATCTTGTCGATGAAGAAGATGCATAACATAATTTAATTATTAGCATTATGAAGGGGTGCTAAGACAGGAAACCTCCACGAGCGCCCGTGGTCTGGAGTTCCCCCTCGAATACGTCCGAGGGGAAGACCAATTTTTCGGGCCGGTGCACCCTGGGATGCGGGCAAAAACTCTTCCTTAGGCACTGTGTGCCTAAGGGGTCTTTTTGCCCGTATGCGAATAGCCTGTCGGGTGGATGCTCCAAAGCGTGTCTCTCTGAATAGCAGAGGGCACAGCGGCGGAGCGGGCTTGCGGACGGTGAGTAATGGGTAAGCTCGCCGTCCGACCAAGGACCAAGCCCGGGTCGATGGCGCGTCGTGTTTCACGCGTCACCGAGGGGGCCCCTTACGGGGCCAAATGCCTGCTGGGGTCGCGGATTTTTCTTAATCCAGGATACCGCGGCCCCGGAACGTAAAGGGCATCCGAAGAAAAACGGGTGGATTTTAGTCAGTAAGAGTCTGACAGTCCCTTCCGCCCCACCCAGGGCCGGAGGACTCATTTGATGATTTTGCCACACTGAAAAAAGAATTAGCATCATGAAAATAAAACATGCAATTAAAAAATACATGTTTTCATATTGCTGTAGGTTTGCCCTTGGCTAAAATCTAGCAACACAAGAAGCAATGATGACGCTTAAAATGGAGCAAGTTCACCTAGAACGGACTGGAACTCCTGCGCACCGACGGAACACTGTAAAAACTGCTTGGCTCCGAAAGGATAGTGCTTGATACCAAGGCAGACACGGTAGCTTACTACCGCCAGTGCGATCGGTCGACGATTACCGTATATTACAGTGAGCTTGTGGTATAAAGACACAGGTGAAGCAAAATGAGAAGAACCAAATGAGAGAGAAAATGGTGACTAAATAATAAAAGCAAACTGAGATATCATATCAAAGGAGAAAACGATACTTATAGATGTATGAAAGAAGACATACGATTAAGGAGGAACAGAAGATGAATAATGTCGACATTTTACGAGACAATATCAATATGCGATAATTAAAAAACCAAATTCAATAAATACATATAAGAGTATAATACAGTTAAAAAGGTTAGTAAGGTAGTTTACAGCTAACAATAAATGTCTTGTATTACGAAAAAAATAAGTTAAAAATAACTAAAACCCGACTACGAAAAAATCGCGCACTGAAAAGTATAAAACAAGAACAAGCCGTGGTCGTATGCCACCTGCGGTTGTTTCACACAATCTTTATTGGCTAGGTGGCATACGACCACGGCTTGTTCTTGTTTTATACTTTTCAGTGCGCGATTTTTTCGTAGTCGGGTTTTAGTTATTTTTAACTTATTTTTTATTTACACTATTTTGGGGTTCTATTATTTGAAGTAAGTAATTTATGTTATATGTATAGTTTCTGAGTTGTGAATTTAAGATTTATCATTTGATTCACATGTTGACACTGTTAGAAACAGAAAATTAGCTAGTAAAAGCTATATAATGTATATATATTTCAAATATGCTCATCAAGCCCTTTTATTTGATACCCATGTCGATACTGTGCGAAAATATTTTTTTTTTCGGTAACGACTTTTCATCCCCTAGAGGGCGCCATATTGGATTTGGTGACACGTCACCTACCCTATAACTAGCGGACCACTGAGACGCTTCTAACGAGACCTCATTTGTCATGTAATGATAAGTAGTTTAGAAGTTATGAGGGAACAAACAAACATACATTGACAGGCCTGTTGGTCTAGTGGTTAGTGACCCTGACTGCTATGCCGGAGGTCGTGGGTTCGATTCCCACCCAGGACAAATGTTTGTGTGATGAGCACGATCATTTGTTCTGTGTCTGGGTGTAATTTATCTATAATATGTATGTATTTAGAAATATATAAGTATGTTTATCAGTTGTCTAGTACCCATAACACAAGCTCTGCTTAGCTTGGGACTAGACGGCGTAGTGTGATAGTTGTGGAATATTTATTATTATTTATTATTTATACATACATACATACAAACATACATACATACAAACATACATACATACATACAAACAAACATACATACCGGTCAAAATCATAACCCTCCTTTTGGCTTTGCCGTAGTCGGGTAAAAATTGCAATTCAATAACACAAGCCTACACAATTTTAATGTAACTAGTACTTCATACATTATAAGTTTTATGGAAAGGCTTAAAATAACAGTCATTTTGAAGTAATTTAGTACATAAGTAGTAACTAAGTGTCGGTTTCAATCATAATTTCCCAATAATGTACATTTGTAATAATCACTTAAAATGTTAATCTCACGGATATCAACATTCACTTTGTAAATATTTCTCAATACATTATTTCTACTGTCAAACCCACCCATCAGGTGGTAACACTGATACTATGAAAATCAACCTTACTACTTCGACATAAAGACGCTGTCACTGTTAAATTTTTACTATTGATGGGAAGAACAAGTGTGTGCGCAAGCGCATAAGTATTCGTTAACGTTTGACAGTTAAGTTTGAAGTTGTTGACGTTGATGCATCGTGTTAACGGCATAGTGCGATTTCGTTTCTATACGTAGAATGCATCTATTATCATGTAGATATTGAAATTTATTTCATTAGGTTTTACTAAAATGAAAATAATGCTCTCTCTTTCTTTTTAATTAAATTAAAAGGTGAAATTCAGAGTTATTTAGGCAAATAAAGTTTTTCATGCCGTTCTTGGCATGATACTATACAGTTACTGAAATAATTGTCAAGTTTAAATAGACCAAGATAAGAAATCTCACAAGGGGTTGGAATAAGAGGACATTCAACACATCAAGCTACCAAGATCTGTAAAGATTTTCAACTTTATCACAATAAAAGAAGGTTCATATTTTATTGGCAAATTTTGACAGATTCGGGTAGGTTCATGAGCTAGTGTCTATACCAGCAGCTAAAGGTCTCTTATTATAGGTGAAATGTGTTTACACCGTGGACCTTCCCAGCTGTAGGAACAATGATTCAAGATAATTTATTTTTACCTCTTGTGTATAGAAGAAATGGATAAATTGTAAGTAATAAGCATATCAAACGAATAACAGAAAAGGGTTAGACCACCCCCGAGTAAAATCAAGTAAGTAGTGATATAGTAAATAGGCAAGCAAATATATCAAAGAACATTCATGATGAAGAAATTGAGGATATTATATAAATAGCAAGGGAGGACCCACAAACGGATTGAATCTATGAATAATATTTCATGTCAAAGAGATGAATGCTTGAAATACGGAATTGAAATACATTAACACTTGTGAATTATTTAAAGCTGGCTTTAGTTCAAATGAAAATGTTTGATTTTGAAGTCAAAAGGTAGAGTAGACATTGAAATTCTAAAGTTAAATGGTTCGGAATTCATGTCCTTTTCGACATTTTGTTTCATAATTTTGTGATTCTCATGATTTTGTATAAAAAAAAAATAAGCAATAGCGTAAACAGCGTCTTGTATATCGTTGCTGAAAGCACTAGACAGCCTAAAGTAAAATGCCTTGGTAGCCCTTTTTTTTACGTGGTAATATCATCACATGAGTCCTCCCACCCAGGGCAGAGCGGGAGGGACTATCAGACTTGTACTGACTAAAATCCACGGTGTCCTTCAATAGCCCTTTACGTACCGGGGGTCACGGTAATTCGTGAGTCCCGCGATCAACCTTGGAAGCCCTCAGAACCGACTAGTTTTCAGTGTCATTTTCTTTTATACCAACCCCGAATTTGGTTTTAAAGAAAGTTCTATGAGTACTAACCTGGTTAACTCTAACTGGACTGCAAAATTCATTACACTATGTTTTACTTACGGTTCTAATATATTTGAAAAGCTTGCAGCTACCTTTTCAATTAAGGAACATAGACAAGAAGAGTTTCTACTTTTCGAAAAAGTCTGTTTTATGATCTCGGAGACTAAACTGACAAGATATCAACAGCATTTAAGTCAATTTTGACATTTTCAGTATTCAATTTAGTCTCCGAGATTAAAAAACAGACTATACCAACAACGTTTGATAAGTCTACTATACAGTTACAATTTCTTTGTTACATCGATACGCAGATATCACTCCAATGTCTACCTAACACAAAAAATACCGGTGAACTAAAACTGTAATTATCTTTTAAAAATACACCACGAACTACATAGATAAGGAATGACATCTGACTCACGATTATTTAAGAATTTGAGCTTTAAAATGACTGTGACATGACAAGGTCAGTTTTGAGACTTCGAACAGCGGGTCAGGATGTTACAGTCAAGTGGGTAACATGCTTTATGTCTATTTTGTGGCTTATCTATCGATTAGGATCTTTTTGGGAGAGAATTTGGGTGGCGGCAGGTATTTTTTGAAGTACCAACTTGGTAATATATTATTTTTCTAATAATTGTGTGTAAATAAATAGAAATAAGGTTTTTGTCCCGAAATTGGAGCCGATGTTAAGAGTTTATTTAACATAGGTACATAAAATAAATATATCTATATCATAAAAAGATATGAATAAAAAAGCGATGCTCTTGCGTCATTCAGTTTTTTTTTTATTGTTTTGACATATTTTTGTCGTCATTTGACTTTAACATAAATTTCAAAACAAACAATATCTTATCAATGTCCGGAAGTTGTTAAAAGCTTTTTAGGTGAATGGGTTACAATGATGAGTTCTGTCATTACTAAACGACTATTTTTGGGTCAAAAGTTTAGAATGATACGTAACAAACAAGATATTTTTTTAGCGTGGTAATATCATCAAATGAGTCCTCCCACCCAGGGCCGAGCGGGAGGGACTGTCAGACTAGTACTGGCTAAAATCCATGGTGTTCTTCAATAGCCCTTTACGTTCCGGGGTCGCTGATCTCGCCCTCACGCGGCTCGCCTCCTCCTTCGCGAGCATGACTGATTCACAGAAGGAGGCGACCGCTTCCCATTCCGTCAAGCCCCGCAGCATGGTCTCGGACCAATGCCGGGCGCGAGAGGTCTCCGCCTATCGCCGCCGTGAGGACAAGGCAGTGCTCTGCCCAAACAGGGCAGTCCTGCACCGTATGCTCTACCGTGTCCTCCGGACGATCCTCGCAGTGGGATATAATACTTTTTTTTTTTTTTTTTATCGTGGTAAAATCATCAAATTAGTCCTCCCACCCAGGGCAGGGCGGGAGGGACTGTCAGACTTGTACTGACTAAAATCCATGGTGTCCTTCACTAGCCCTTTACGTACCGGGGTCACGGTAATCCCTTGGTCCCGCGACCCCGAGTGGGATATAATACTTAGTACAAAAAACATGTGCAAAAACTGACTATGCAATATACATAAACAACAACAAACGAATATTTCCCAAGGGGGTAGGCAGAAACCACAGAGTGTTACCTGCTATGCTTCTTACACCCTCGACCATTCTAAAGCAGCTCAGCAATAAGGTAAGTGTAGGCCTTCCCTTCTCCCCACCCGACCATAAAAATAACATTAATATTCAAATTGCTTTTAATGACATACTAATTTAATACTATCAAATTCTAAACACACTTGTAAACCTTACCAAGTGTCAAAAAGTAATATTTACTTAAAACCACCCTTAAACCCTTAACACAAGAATAGTTTTGCGAAAACAGACTTCAAGTAGCAACAACACTATAAACAAAATGTTACTTTGTATTTTGTAAGTTAATGTATCTTACTTTGATACAGAGTAGGGTGAAAGAGCTAATTACCAGCACTCAGGGACCTGTTGATTAAAGTGTTGGGTCTTACTTTATTTTATACAGCTCTGAGAATTCTGAGGTATTTTTAAATTGTAGGTCTATGTAGGTATATAAAAATAGAAATCAATTCCCACATGTACCAAGTTGAAGTTAAAGTCGGCTGTGTTTTTTCTTTTAATTATAAAAGTGTTTGGTTTTTTTTTTTAGTTGGTGTCTCCTCTTGCAACAGCACCAGGAGGCTACCGGCAACCTGCGGTGATGGCTGATCGATCCTACTAGTGGTAGGCTTCACCAGACCTTGGTGAAGCCAGTTTGGCTCGCGACCATCATTCTAACGGTATCCGGCACGAAACAGTTTTTATGCCTTTGGCAAACAGACAGGCAAAAGCGAAGCGTTTCCGAAGCGATACCGAACCTACGCGAGACGTCCGTCCGATAGTTCTGTCACGCTATCGGATCTCTTTCGCTTTTCTATGTGACTGACTCACAAATAAAGCTTTCTGATTTCTGATTTCTGGATTCAAACAATTCCATACATTACAAATAAAAACGTCACGCTTCGCATTCGCCACGCCAGTCTATTTGACAAAGGCTTTACTGTGTTCCGTCACTGCGAAGAAGTACCAGTTCCTTTTAAGTGAGATGTTAGGACACCAAAACCAAACCATTTTAAAAAACAAATGAAAAATTAAAAAAAAGGTTTGTAGGAAACACGTTTGATACATTTCTTGCTAAGCCATTACATTGAAAGACACCGTGGATTTTAGTTAGTACGAGTCTGGCAGTCCCTCCCGGTCAACCCTGGGTGGATGGACTCATGTGATGATTTTACCACGTAAAAAAAGGCATATCTTCAGTTCAGTTCAGTTATTATTAGTAATTTACACTTGTATAGACTAGATCGAATAAGGTGATTTGATATGACGGAAGGAACATCATAAATAATTATTCTGTTGACCAAGACTTTTTGCATGGGATCGGTACATGATTCTAAGCTCTTCAATTTTGACATTTCTGTTGTTATCCAAAATGTACAAACAAAATATAATTTGGAAAATTGCTTCCAAAGGTAGATCACTGACAAAGGTATAGATGAAAGGGTAATTTTATCCATAATAGAAAATAAAATTCTAGTATAAACAGAGCCAGAGCCTACACTGAAAAAGCCAAGCCAATTACAATAGTACTTACACAACGATCTTCTTAGTACGACCTTTGTTGAATACCTTCATCAAAATAAATCTCAATTGAACAGAATTTAATGGAATATTCAAATAATATTCATGACTCACCAAGAGTCAGCTTTTGTCATATTTTTATGGTAATATCTAATTATGCAAAGTTAGCAAAAGGGTTTTCAGAAACCAGTTTAGTTACTGATTTATATTTATTGCGGGCTTCTTCTACATAAGTACTACCAAAGGTGGTTGTTATCACTCCAGAAACCAATAACTATCGGGACCAACAGCCTTTTCCTTTGGATTACTCGAAAAATAATTGTCCTCCTGTTTAGAAGATCTTGTGAAATGTAAATTCCCAGTAAATACAAACAGTATTGTGTTCCGTCGGTGCGCAGGAGTTGGCATCTCTTCTGGGTCAGCTCGTTCCATTTTAGCTCTCATTTTGCTTGATCAGATCTGAACTAGATTGAGCCTAAGAGCAAAAATCATCATTACATGCTATAAAATAAAGTCGCTTCTCGTATTATGTTCTTTGCACTTTCAAACTTCGCAACAGATCCTGATGCGGTTTTCATCAATAGACAGAGTGATTCAAAAGGAAGTTTTATTTGAACAGTACAGTCACGAGCAACATAACACTAAACAAAATTCAAACGCAATTTACTGGTGAAATACTGGTTTCCACTTTGAAATAGGACCTATTTCGTAATAGTATGACTTCCAAAGTAGAAGTCTAATGAAATGGCAAAAGTTTAATCAATTTGGTAGCAGAACATCGCTTTTGAATACTGATTAGATTCAAAAGCGACTAGTGTTTACATACTATTGCTCGTGACTGTACACCCGTGCGAAGACGGGGCGCGTTGCTAGTTATAAATACATTTAAAAAAATCAGATGAACAACTAAAATAATTAAGCCACGAGGCACTTCACAAAGAGCTCTCAACTATCTAAAACATTGGTATCCAAAAAGGTTCTTATCCTATTTTTGTTGGAATATCCTCAAACGGTTAAACCCGTATTCCTAGAAACGCTTTACTAAAGTGTAAAGGGTATTACTTTATACGATACGGTAAGATAAGTCCCTGATATACCTAGTTTTATATTATCTTGATAACAATCGGTCTAGTAAACACAGCTGCCGATCTTGGAATTCCGTAATTTTTTCTGATTTAGAATTATAGGTAGATATGTAGAAGATATCTTCTGCTTAAATAAAAAAAATAAGAATCGACTGGCTGGCTGTTTGGTTGTTCAATGCACAGCTGTATCCTATATATGGGTCTAGAAGCTTGAAATTTCTCACAAACATTAAGGATTTCATGAAATTCATCAATTAAGGTGGTTAAAATTGAAACAAAAATTGATTTAAATTTCATCCTATGTAAAATTTGAATATGGACTCATCAACTAAATTGATAAAGTGTACGAACGTGTACAGTATAAAAAACTCCAACCCACAAAGGAGTAATTAATAATCATAATATAGGGAAAAACTACGAAATAATCACGGACGTAGAACGCGATTGTAAGTTTCATAGGTCGTACAGACAACCGTGATTACAGTACTAAACAATACATTGACAGTACAATCTCTTCATATTACCAAAAGCAATACCATCAGAAACCATAAAATACACCAAAATGTTTGTCACATCTATCAATTTCCGCAAAAGTAGAATTCGAGGCGCTTGATCGATTGCCTGATAAGCCATTAGAAAAATTGCTCGTTCCATTTCTGACGGCCGTTAAAAGAGAGGAAAAAATAAACGATACCGAGGAGCAACAAAATGAAGAAATTAACTGGGGAATCGGTGAAACAGACTCGAGATAGCTTAATCGTGGGTTCGGAACCGGTTTCTTGAGGTCAACTCGGGTTGTTTGTGATGCCGAACCTCGGTGATTGTTTTTCATCGGAGCATCATAAAACACTCTTGTTTCTTTGTGATCTTTCTGACGTTAATTTTTGTGTGAATTGGTGTGGGATCCTTTCTTTGGATTTAGCGCTATGGTGGTTTGAATATTATGTATAAGTAGGTGTTAGTAAAAAAATGCTAAGTAAAAAAGTGGTGCAGCAGCGACGTCAAAAATTAAATTAAAATTATTTATTAAACACTTATAAAATTATATAGAAAACAAGTCTTAGTTAAATAGCAAATATTTGCCACAAATCTAGTCCTAACCCCCAAACTAGGGATGGACCTGTATTTTGGGGGTCAGCGTTTAGCCTTGGGTTCTATTTTTTCAATCTGACAGCATTTTAGACGGTTTCCAATACGAAGTTTGACAGTCAAGTTTATTGCCATCTAGTAACACAATATAGATTAAAATTGTGCATTTATTAGGTACAAAAGAAGGTAATATAAGTTACATAATCGTATGATTTTGGAGCTGTCAAGCCCACGGTCCAGTCCAAGGTTTACTTTTGTGGTCCCGGGACTGTATGAATTACCGTGACCCCGGAACGTAAAGGGCTATTGAAGGATACCGTGAATTTTAGTCAGTACGAGTCTGACAGTCCCTCCCGCTCTGCCCTGGGTGGGGAGGACTCATTTGACCATTTTACCACGATAAAAAAAAGGTTTAGTCTTGTAAATTGGCTATTTTCTTAATTTAATTCAAGTCCCAATGACTGTAAGCTTACCTACCTACCTGATTATAAAGTAAGCATTACCTTTGTCCCTAATTTCCTGTTCCCTTTATGTGTTAACTTTGTACTACTACTACACTTAACCCAACATTTAGAAGCCCTTCTTAAAAATACACATTTAAAACAGGCTTAAACCAAATTCGTTGAAACTAGGGATTAAAGGAAGGAAGCCAAAAAGGTCTCATTTATAATCTATAATGTGCTAACACCAAAATTTATTCTAGGGCTCACGATTTTATCGATAGGTACCAAGTAAAAGGTAAGTAAAGGTGACACCAAGTGCGTCTGAATATCACAGTACTACGTGACAAGATTATAGATTATCATCAATTGATTTGTGAACTTTCATTTTCAATTTTGAGTTATGTCTCTTTAAATTGGTTTTGTTAAAAGAGGAATAAGGCGTTTGTCACACGGCTCCGCGCGTACAAGCGTTTGGTTCGGAGGCTCTAAAGATGCGATTGTAAAGGTGCAGTGTACGGCTCAAATGTTGACTATGATGGTCTCACTCTGGCATACACGAGCAAATTGTGCGCGGACATTCTATGAATGTTACAACTGGATACTTCTTTGCGTGCACGTGTTACTGTGTGGACTCGTTATTAGTGCGCGCACGTTACTAGATTTTGTTCAGTAAAAAAATTCGTTCGCGTATAAATGTACCTTGCCGGTGGACACTGAGGCTAAACGCGATATCAGCTTAGTAGGTATTTTCCAAACACTATTTCGGTGGAATTCTGCCATTAGAATGTATAGCCGGTGCACTGCGCGTTGAAGCGGTTAATTTCCACTGTAGTGCAATTCTGTAAAAATCCAGCGCCGCGGTGATACTAAAGACGAGGACCGAACAGTTTATCCTTTAATAGATTTTCAACTTTATAGAGATTTAAGTTGAAACAAGAACATTGACGAGCTCGTCGAAGAGTCTTTTAAAGAATAAAGAATAACATAGCTTGTTCGTGAGTTTGACCGGTGAATGCCGCTGATCCGCACACTGTAGGGTAGTGGAAAGCGCTTTTCGTCCGCGCGGTTGTGCGGTTTACATAAGGTATAAACGGAATTCATAAATTATTAAAACCGAATGCGAGTGAGTTCCCCACCGCCCCTCCGCGCGGATCAGCAGTGATGTGCGAGGATAGCCTAAGATAAACTATAAATCTTTTACTTGGTGTAAGTTTTTGGGATGGAAAGAAAACAGAAAACCAAAATGGCCGCTGGATGTCGTCTAACTTAGTTTTTGTATCACACTTCTTGTAATCCAATAGTGTATTTGCTATCTTCGATTTCTTTTTTTGTTGATTGATTTCTAGACTGAACTGTTATTATATTTCTTTTATTACGTTAGTCTAGTTTGGCTCCTAGAAAAATTTATTTGTTTATTTCAACGTAAAAAATTGTATTGCCTACGTCCCCGATAAACCAAATAAATATTTAACGAAGTTGGTTTTAACAACCACGTCACATAAAACGCTTTTGGTTCTTGAATTAATATTTATTCTAATAGAATATACGAGAATTATAAGATAAAATTCGTATTTTTGGATGTATCTTGAAAACCACTTATCCGATTTCGATAATTCTTTCAGTAACTGGTTCTTTCACTAAAATATCACAAGCTAGAGTCCATTACGCGAGAGAAGCCGATACACAAAATCTAGTTTCGTAAGAAGTAGTTAATAATAATAAACTCAGATTTTGCATCTTTGCTTTATTTTTTTATTAACCTGTTATGTCCCGCTGTATTTATTTATTTAATACATTTAGTACAGCTTAAAATTCCATTAACACTTAATGAAATGATCCGATGAAAGCTTGGTGTGACATTACATGGTGAAAATTTTTCTGGGGTTTAGTCCACTGTCTGATCAGGTAACAGCGACCCTTGAACGCAAAGGGCCATTGAAGGAATACCGTAGATTTTATTCAGTACGAGTCTCACCCTAGTATCCCGAGAAGACGCATTTGATGACTTTAACACGATAAAAAAAAGGTATAAAACTATGCTCTGTACGCACAATACCTTTCGGACGACTGCACCAAATTGTTAAGTTTTCGGCAAAAACTTCGTACTCATAAAGCCGGGACGGCTCACTAGTTTGTGATAATAAAAATAAAAATATACTTATTTATTTATTTATTTATTTAAAACTTTTTGCACATGGAAGTACAAAGGCGGACTTAATGCCTTGGGCATTTTCTTCCAGTCAACCTTGGGGTGATGCAGAGAATCAAATATAGTAGGTGCAAAATACCAAAAAAAACATAAAAAAGACAATCAAGAAAAATAATATATATAAGTATATATATATATATATACATATATATATATATATATATAAATAAATAAAAAATATACCTACTATTATCAATTTTAACGGAAGAAAGATCAGTTAAATACCATATCGGAAGAGGCTTAAGATCGCAACCCAACGTTCAATGCTAGAGCTACATTAGTCAAAGGTGCAACATTATACACGAGCTATGAATTATGTTGTCTACCTCAGCGATAAGTCGGCAGCGTGCTCTCACAGAGTCACGGCGATATTGGGTCGCCACTCGCTCACACTGGATCACGAGCAGTGATTGGTCCAAGGTATAAGCTTCTTAACAGTAAAGGTGACTGTCATTGCTCATATCTCCAGCTAGAAGTGTAGAGGGAATACTTAAATATTTTATACACATTAACGCCTGCGATGCATATCGTGAAAGTTTTTAGCGGAAAGAAAAAATCGACGTCGAACGAGCGTCACAGAAAAACGTTTAAGGAAAGGAATAAAAGATTCAACTTCGGACGCAAGTTCGAGCCCTGAAATTTTTATTTCCGCAAAAAAGCTTTAGGAAGAAGACTGTTTAGTATTATTCAGGAAATGATTGACAGACTCCTCTCTACTCTACAGCGAACGACTTTATGCTTATTTCCACATGTTAAAAATAATAAAAGCAGTTGAACAGATATAGTTTTCTGTCTGTTTTAACTGACAATTAAAATAACAGCCCTTATGTAGGGACCTCTTTGAAAAACTGTAATCGAAAAACGTTTCATTTATTCATGTTGCTACATTTTTGTTAGAATTTCTAAATTATACACGTTTTAACTAGCAAAATTCGAAGTATGAACTTTACTCCACTAGTTCGCTTTATAACATAAACATGATTTATAACAGTTTAGCTTTTAGACAGATTCGTTTTACGGAATAAATTGTACAGTTTATCAAAGTCCGATATCTAGACCACAACTTGTCACTGGTTTATGGCACGTTAAAAGAAATGTTCATTTCGGAATAATAGGCGCATAAAGCGAATAAATTACATAAAACCACAAACATTTTAAGTAGTTTACCTGCTAAAATTGATTTAATGTTGCATAAAATAAATAAAGCAGCATTCTTCGTTCAAAGTTAGTGCCCAATTTATTATACTTTTATTATTATCTTGCATCCCGCTCTCTCTTATAAATTGTACCATAAAGAGTTGAGACGAATTATTATTTTTATAGTCCGCGGTTCTCAGATAGATTGCTGGTGATTTGAGGCTTTTACTGACGTGAAGTCGCCGACTTTATTAACTTCAAAATATGGATTCCGCCTCGTTTTGTTCACATTTTATTGGTATTTATTTTTAAAATGCTTTTATGGAGTTCCTGAGGAAAACAATTTAATGGTTTCGAATTGATGTTTAATTTAGCTTTGCGGTTTAACTGATATAGCTACATATTGTTATTGCCTCATCAGCAATTAAATAGATTATAAATCAGTAATCAACAATAATGAGAGATTTGAAAAAGAAAGAAGAGACGAAATTAGTACAAATGTCGAATCGTAAACGAATAGTTTCGACTTAAAAGGCAAGATACTAGTATCATACTAAATTCTATTGATAAATCAATTCCCCTACTGAATTACTAAATCTGTTGTTTAAAATACGAATAAAAAATTAAATAAACATCTCACCAGCCAGTCATCTGATTTTTTTGTTCATCATCTCTGTCATCACATGTCATTACAAACCCATGTTTCAACTATCTCGAACTACCAACTTCGATAACTTCCTGACAGAATTCCACCTACATAATATCAAAAATATTGAGGTAGTCCTAACCTAATTAATTACCATAAAAACGTTGACGGATCATCATGACACTGTGACGCCTGCTTATCACCACAACGAAGGTTGAACAGAAGGTTTAACCTGTTAATCAGTTAAACCAGAAAAGTATATACTTTGGTTATTTTCGTGTTTTTAAATAGCATGGAGTAATGTGTCAGAGAAACACGTTTTGCTTAATAATTTAGTTTATATTTTTAACAAGTCTCGCTTTGTAGAATTGTACGATAATAATGATTTAATTAATTCTTTAGGCGCACAAAACAACGTCATCGTCATCGACAATGTCATTCAAGAAGAAGTCATCAGTTCGCGTTCTGATTTTTTCCGAACAAAAACGATCATTTCTGAAACGCATATATTTCTTGGTCACTTAGATCACACTTAGGCCTCTGCCTCGAATCTTGCGGGCAGCGGGGCGGCGGCGGCGGCGGCGCTCGCAGTTCGCGCCCGCTTCGCTGCCGCGCCGCTGTTTCCGAGGGCCGGTCCATTTGAATGTATGCCTAAGATCCTGCCGCTCCCGCGCCGCCGCCGCCGCCGCCCCGCTGCCCGCAAGATTCGAGGCAGAGGCCTTACAGTACTTCCGTTGATTTTCACGATAATAATATAGAGCGGTTCAACTAAGGTCAGTGTCAATGGTCAAAAGTCACTTGAAAATAACGTTTAGCAACAAAATGCTTTTGTTTATTTTTTAACCTGTGTCCCACTGCTGGACAAAGGTCTCCCCCATAACTTTCCACTCTTCCCTGTTTGGCTGGCTTTCCTGGCTTTCTCCGATCAATTTGTCATGAAGGTATCTAGGTCGTCGTACTTAAAATGCTTTTTTTTTACGTGGTAAAATCATCAAATGAGTCCTCCCACCCAGGGCAGGGCGGGAGGGACTGTCAGACTCGTACTGACTAAATTCCACGGTGTCCTTCAATAGCCCTTTACGTACCGGGGTCACGGTAAATCATAAGTCCCGCGACAAGACTAATGTGGGACTTGCCTGGCAATGTTTTCGGGATACTGTCACAGCTGTGGACCCAAATATTACAAGAAGAACACAATTACGGTAATTCGTACACTCTAAATGTGTGCGTGGCGTTCACTCACCAATTATAAAAAAGTGGCTTCACTATAAAAACATGAACGGAATCTGGGCATTTTACTCTGTATTATCTAAGGAAACATGTTTATGTGTGAATGCGTTTTAGATCGTTGTACGAAACGAGCCTTCTGCATCTTTCTTTATATTGTATTGACATCACGACGCCTGCTTATCACAGTGTCACAAGTAGCTTGTAACTTCACTTATCATTTTGTAAATAAGGGTAGACAGGACTTATTAGCAGGAAGGATGTTATTGGTAGAAACGAAGATGGATTGTGAGTTTTATCATTTTGTTTGATATGATGACGTGTTTTGATATTATTGTTAGTAGGGGAACTGTGTAAGACGGAGACGCGAGGTATGAGTCACACACTTAAGCCTTTGTCAAACAGACAGGCGAGACGAATGCGAAGCGAGGCGTTTTTATTTGTAATGTATGGAATTGTTTGAATCCAGCCATATAGAAAAGCGAAAGCGATCCGATAGCGTGACAGAACTATCGGACTGACGTCTAGTATCGGTTCGTTATCGGTTCGGACTCGCCTGTCTATTTGACAATTAAGGCAAACTTAACACAATACTAACGTAGCGCAAGCGCCGCAGCGTCGTTTGCAAATAACGTCCTGATGGTGCTTGAGCTACGTTAGTGTTTTGTTAAGTATACCTAAGGAGTGTATGTTCCCATTATACCTCGCGTCCTCGTCTTATACACTGTTCCCTTATATTTTATTTTTCTTGTATTTGAATGCTTAATACTTGTAGTGGAATGTTGTTCTACATTATTTGTTTTTGGTAGATGAATAAGTATTAACTTAACATCACACCTGCATTGATAAAGTGCGAGGTAGAGATGTACCTAAAACACCATTATTTCACTACTTATGTCTAAGCACGTTTTTATAATAGGGAGCTAGCCTATTGCCAACAACCTGGCACAAATCTATACTCTGTAAAGTTGAACTCTGTCGCACTGGCATCGAACTTAAAGACCATGCTCTACAGTAGCGCCTACAACCTAGAGGCATAAGTTTCACCATCACCACCTTCCTGTCCCCAATAGTACTAGTAAGAGACATTAGTTTGAATAAGGACAATATCGCTGCCCTAGTTCAACAGTAAAATATCTTAAAAAAAATACAAAATTGAGTTAAGTTTTGTTTCATATGAAAAATTTGCTCTTCTGTCCGGTTCAAAAATCGGACATTTGTAAAACGCAACCAAAGTGCCTCAATTTCAAATGCTTTGGTTACGTTTTACAAATATTCGATTTTTGAAGAGCAAATTTTTCACATGAAACAAAACTTAACCCAATTTTGTTTTTTTTTTTAAGATATCTTACTGTTGAACTAGGGCAGAGATATCTTAAACAAACAACAATGTTATAATTAACAACAATATCGTAAACGTCCACATGACTTTTGACGCCTACAACATCATATTTACAGTTTGGAACATTACAAATCATGAATCTTCATACAAAATGATGACAAACGTGATTATTAACCGAAAGATGCTTGTAAGTCCTCACCCATCTCTACAAGCATACTATACCATCGCGAAACATGTAAAAATGTATCTACCTACAGATACCAAAGAAAAAACAATTATTACTTCACTCATTCTTCCATGAACATTCCAAACTAGTGTAGAGAACATAAATGCTAAAACTCGATATCGATGAATATAAAAATTCATTAATTGAGTCATTTTGCGGTGAGAATTTAAACGTTCTCCACCTTAGTAATTATGGAAAAGTATTCAGGGACCAGGACTAAAGTAATTAAGTGCTATATTTATATACCTTCGGTTCCAATTGAGACCAGTTCTTACGATAATTACTGTTAAACGCGTTTGAAAACGCTTAGGGATGTAACTTAGAGTTGTCGATTGTTTTTTAATTAGTTTTGTGCGTTTTTATGTGACTTAATTACTTAATAGAGTTGCTTCTTGGAGAGATACGGTGGATTAAGTAATTACTTTCTGTTACTTGATTACTTTGTTGTAGTAGTAATGATGCCTGTGTTAAAGAAACCTAGATGGTTTTAATCAATTTATTAAGTAAGATTTTATGACTGTAAGGATATACATACTAAAATATATTTACAAATACTTTACTAAATCCAATCAGACATCCATAACGAATGAAACGAAAACAATTCGCCGCATAATCGTTATCGCCCAATCATATCTATAAAAAGTATAATAAAAATAAATGCCAACAATACTATCGCAGTGGAACACGCGTAATCGTCGCCCAATTTGGCCGTCCACTTGTGATGACCAGGGTTCCTAAAGAACTGATAATGAAAGACCAACAGGTGGATTACAAGATGTAATTATTGCTTAGTTACCGGTCCAGTACATATGACTAAGTAATGTGCACCTTCATCAGTATAAATAAAAAATACCTTATAAATTCGCGATACAAAAGAAAGGAAAGCGATAATTTGTTCTAATTGTATACAAAAAAAAAAAGAATGTTAAATAAAACACTAAAAAATAATAATAAAGAAAACACAAAATGGAATATTAAACAGAACAAAAAGAAGAGATTCTTCCAGGTAGGATCGAACTCGGGTACAAGAATCGTCAGCCGGTACGATATGCCCCGAGACCAGCCGGTGTTTAATGACCGTGGCGAATATGTCGCTGTTATTCCACAATGAATTAATACGACGCTTTGCGCATCGCATCTGTATATTAATCTGTGTTATTGAAACACGAGCCTGAGCGATAAGGGCGTTTCCGCAAGCTGAGGACAAAGAGAACAATCAGCCCTGCAAAAACATCTCCAATAGACAGCCTACACTTCGTTAAAAAGACACAAGCACTTACCCCGTTACTTCTGAACACAACTCACAATGAATATTGCACCGACGATTACTATTATGGTGTTTAAAATTCTGGAGTAATTACAAACAAGGATGTCCTTAATTTCCGAAATCTTGTAATTTTAATCACGGAGCAACCGTTAGCTTTCTCCTTTTTTTCCGATTGACATCTCAATCCAATTGTTTTACTGCCACCCTCATTAGTTAACAGTATAAAATGTGTCAAGTAATAGACTTTGATGAACCTAGTAACGCCATCTAGGACTGGACCTCGTAACTACATTACATGGATCATTACAATATCCCCTCTCCTCTTAAGAATCCAACCGGATTCAAATCAAACGTTTAAGGTCACAAGAGTGCCATTTCCCTAAATCTTTGCCTCTGAAACTCTTTAATCTGTAAACGTCGCTTGCTATTTTCTCAGCTATTACTGCTTTCTCAAACTTGGGAGCCAATTTAGACATAAAAGCCTTGTTAGCATTAGACAGAAGTTTAGTGCGTTTCCAGACCAGATCCCCAACTTTATAATCACATATGCGACGTCTCTTGTTGTACTGTTCGCTACTGGTATCATGTGATTGGCGTATCCTCTCACAAACCTCGTCGTAAATCTGGCTTCTGAATAACATATTGCTTTCAAATTTTTCTTTGTTAAAGGTAATTGGCTCGTCTGGTTCAAAGCTATAGGGTCTAATGCCTTGAATAGTCGCCTCACGCCCGAAGAGCAAATAGGCAGGTGTCTTTCCTGTCACTTCATGAACCGATGTATTGATCGCATGTCCTATGTGCGGTATATACTTATCCCACTCTTTGTGATTGTCTTCAACGTAGGAAGCTATTGCCGATCCAATGACTTTGTTTACCCGCTCAGTGGGGTTGGCTTGAGGATGGTAATAAGGAGTATACCATAGTTTTACACCGTACCCAGAAGTGAGGTCCTTAAACTCATTGGATACAAATTGCTTCCCATTGTCACAAACTATTACAGTAGGGGTGCCAAAGATTAAAAATAAATTTTCCTCCAGTATTTGAGTTATACCCGATGCTTTTCCATTCCTAAGTGGATACAGAAAGCAGAACTTACTGAACCAGCATGTTATAACAAGTAGCATGGTGTTCCCACGCTTGGACTTCGGAAAGGGCCCCATCAGGTCCATAGAAATGATTTGAAAGGGTTCTGTGACCTCTCGTTGCTTCCCCATTAACCCTGATGGCTTACATTGTGAGTGCTTGTATTTTGCACACACTTCACATTTCCGCACGTAGTTCTTCATGTCCTGGATCAATGTCGGCCAAAAATAGTGCTGTCTCGCGCGATTGACCGATTTTTTGACACCAAAATGACCAGATGTGGGGTCATCATGACATTCCCGTAAAATGGCTTGACGAAGCTTTTCTGGAACTACAAGTTTCCAACTGTCATTTTCATTAGGAAATTGTTTTAATTTCATGTATTTCCACAGTTGCCCTTGGCTGACTTCCCAATCGGGATCATTCTTTCCTTCCAGCACCAAGTCTTCCTTTGATTTATACCACTCATCTTTATCTTCTGGTTGTATATCTAGTATATTAATTTCTGCTTCAATCGCTCTTGATAATGCATCCGGGACAATATTATATTTGCCTTTGCGATGAATTATCTCATAATCAAATTGCTGTAAGCGCATAGCCCACCTCGCCAAACGCCCATGGGGGTCTTTATTTCGGTGTAGCCACTGAAGGGCACTGTGATCCGTGATAACCTTAAAATGATTCCCTTCAATATACGGACGGAATTGCTCCACTGCGTGCAGAACACTTAATAGTTCACGCTCGGATGCTGAGTACTTGCATTCTCTCTCCGACAGTTTTCTGCTCGTATAGGCAATGGGAACCTCCACACCATCGACTATCTGAATTAAAACTCCACCAGTTCCCCTGTTAGACGCGTCACATTGAACCGAAAAGGGTTTTGTGAAGTCTGGCACTCTTAAAACGGGTGTTGAAGTCAGAGCAGTCTTTAAATTTAAGAATGAATCTTCAGCATCTTTATTCCATGTAATACGTTTAGCCTTCTTTCCTCCCTTAGTGAGTTCATGAAGTGGAGCTGCAACTATGGCAAAATTTTCCACAAACCGCCTGTACCAGCTAGCTAACCCAATGAATCGTTTTAGCTCCGTGTAAGTTGAAGGCCTGGGATAATCAAGTATTGCTTTCACTTTGTCTGGATCCGTACGCAGTCCTTCTTTGTCAACAATATAGCCTAGGTATTTTAAAGATGATCTCGCAAATACGCATTTCTCCAGGTTGATTGTCAATCCTGCTTCCTTGAGCTTATTTTTTACATGTGACAATGACGATAAGTGGCTGTCGAAGTTGTCGTCACATACGACGATGTCATCCAAGTATGTGAACACTCTCGTTTCAAATTCTGGCGTGAACAAGCGATCCATCAATCTTTGTTGTGTTTGAGAGGCATTGCTTAGTCCAAACGGCATGACTTTGAACTGGTAGAGACCTTTTCCAGCGAGTCCAAAAGCAGTCTTTTCCTTGCTTGTTTCTTCTAGTGGTATCTGCCAGAATGCTGATCGTAAATCGATGGTTGACAGGAACCGAGCGTTTCTAAGACTGTCTAAAATGGTGGTAACTCTAGGCAAGGGGTAAGAGTCTTTTACCGTTACCTTATTTAATTGACGGCTGTCAAGGCATAATCGATTCTTACCAGAAGATTTCTTTACCAGTAGTACAGGGGAACGCCAAGAGCTAAAGGAGGGTTCTATGACATCATTGTCAAGCATCTCTTGGATTTCCTTCTCAAGTTCTGCCATTATGGGAGGAGCAAAGGGGTACTGTCTATGTTTGATGGGCAAGCTGTCCCCTGTGTCAATCCTATGTTGGATCAGTGAGGTTCTACCTAAGCCTTTACCAATTTCTGCTGCCATTTCCTCCAATAATTTGTCAAGGCGATCTTTCTGTTGTACAGAAAGTTCATTCCGCCCAATCACTGGTTTCGAGACGTCAATTTCCATAATGTCAGCAATCGATTTCCCTGCTCCTATAGCTAAGTTAAAGGACTCAAAAAAATTCATACCTAGAATAATATCATGTTTTAAGCAGTCCATGATGTAAAAATCGACTACTTTATATTTCCCCGTAAACTGAATAGGTAATTGAATAATGGAATCCATTGTATGATATGTGCCATCAGCCGTTGAAACCATTTCTTTGTCGATTTTATGTCCTGTAAACCCCAATTTCAAAATTCTCTCTGCAAATTTCTGTGAAATCACTGAGACGGTAGCTCCAGAATCCAATAATCCTACAAACGGCTGATTCAAAATTTTTATTTCAGCGTAATATCGATTATCTTGACTACGCTTATTAATATTGCAAATTTTCCCTGTTTTGAAAAAACCTGAAACTGTTTGTAGCCATTTCTGCCAGTCATCCGCGTTGGAGTGACTTAGTGTCTCGGGGTACGATCGGCCGGCATCGACTCCGATTTGTCGTTTCCCTCATCGGTAGTCTTGCACGAGCATTTATTTGTCGTTTTCCCAAAACGCCCGCATCTATAGCAGAAAAGCCTTTGTCTTGGCAGTTTACAATCCCTGAAGCGATGTCCTGGAGTTCTACAATTCCAGCATTTTGTTCCAGCATTAAGTACTTCCTTATCATTTATGACTGCTAGCTCAGTCGTGTTTTCATTTCGGGATGTGTATGAAGTATTTCCCTTATAAGCTAAATCTCTTTCTAGAGAGTTCTCACTCTGAGTTGGTTCTTTGAAATTGTCACAGCTTAGCTTAGTGCGCTCAATTATCCTCAGGACTGATGTTAGTTGATTCACTGAGTCGAACGTGTCTCGGCATATGGACTTTTGAAAATAGGGTTGCAAATTCCTTCTTAATATTACCAACTTTTGTGTCTCCGGAATTGGAGTCGGTAACCGATTAAACATATTCTGCATAATAGCTATATAAACCAAAATGCTTTCCTGTTTGCTTTGGGTTCTTCGTTTAATCTCTTCCAAAAGCTCTTCTTGGTAGTACGGCTGCTGAAATGTGTCCAAGAGCAGCTTCACTAATTGAGGCCAGTTTCCTACTGTACCCTTATTGGCCCTAAACCAAATTAAAGCCTCTTCTTCAAAAAAATCGATGGCGTAACGAAATAAGTCTTCCTCAGTAGCATTACGTGCATCTTTAAGTTCCTCGATTCTTTCCAAAAACGCATTCACACTCACAGTACCCTTGCCACTGAACTTGACACCCCAATCTTTAATGGGAACTAACTTTCGTTTGTGGAAACCATCATCAAAGGTGGAAGACCTCTGCAAGCCCGGATAGCGATAGGAAAGGCCAGGTCTATTTAGGGTGGACCGCGGAATGTCTGTGTCGGCAACAGCAGATTGCGAGCCCCGGTTCCGGTCAAGTCCTGTATTAGCACCCTCTGGAACGGAAGCTTTTTCAGAGGTTCGGCACTTTTCCAATTGTTCCATTATCTGTATAGCTTCTTCACCCAGAGACTTCTGTAGAACTTCTTTATCATGTTCGGAAATTATATCCTCTTCTTCACTTTCTTCTTGATCAAGCTGCTTTAGCGATGACATGGTATCCTGAATGCTCTTCAGCAATGTCAGATGTCTCTCCATGTCACTCGCCTCGGAAGGTATAATTAGTTTAGCACGGTTTGATAAGTGTGTCAAACGAGAGTGTATACGCCTAAGGACAGAATGTTCAGGGCTGTGCGATACCTCTGATATAATAGGAATTATCGCGGATAATTTATTTTCACACCTCAAAATTTCATTGCTTGGGTTATCAATACAAGACTTTTTTTTTTTTTTTTTTTTTTTTTTATCGTGGTAAAATCATCAAATGAGTCCTCCCACCCAGGGCAGGGCGGGAGGGACTGTCAGACTTGTACTGACTAAAATCCACGGTGTCCTTCACTAGCCCTTTACGTACCGGGGTCACGGTAATCCCTTGGTCCCGCGACCCCGGCAGGCTTTGGCCCTCTACAGGCCCCGTCACTATGCTGACACTCTTTGAGGCGCGCGTGGAACACAACGCGCCGTCGACCCGGGCATGGTCCATGGTCGGACAGCGAGTCGCCCATTACTCGCTGCCCGCATGCCCGCGCCTACGGTGGCCGGAGATCGTCTTGCGACGTCCGACGCCGTGGGCGTCTACCACTGCGGCTGGGGTGGAGGGAGGACGCTGTCCTCTCCCTCAGGCGGCCCGCCTCCTCCTTCACGAGCATGACTGCTTCGCAGAAGGAGGCGACCGCTTCCCACTCCGTCTCGCCCCGCAGCATGGCCTCGACCAATGCCGGGCGCGAGAGGTCTCCGCCTATCGCCGTCGTGAGGACACGGCGGTGCTCTGCCCAAGCGGGGCAGTCCTGCACCGTATGCTCCACCGTGTCCTCCGGACGATCCTCGCAGTGGTGACACCCAGGCGTTTCTTCCCTCCCTATCAGACACAGGAACCTCCCGAAACTTCCGTGTCCGGTGAGGACCTGCGTCATGCGGTAGGTCAGGACGCCGTGACGCCTATCCAGCCACTCCTCAAAGAGGGGTCTTACCGCCGCGATTGCGGCGTGCCCGGTCAATACAAGACTTAGGAACCTTAAAAGAAATAGTTGACTCACCCGATAGCTCCCGGACTAAAATTTCCCGCAAAAACTTCCGCATAGTCGCCACGGTCTTACAATCAAAAATCCCTCGACAAGCCAACTCAAATTCAAGCTCATCTTTATGCAGCGCGTTAACATCCATGGTCAGACACAACAATGAAAATCAAAACAGTAAGATTTTTAAACCAACACAATAAACCAAATTATTTGAAGAAGAAAAAAACAATAAAACTGGTCAACTTACGAAATAACTTCCTAATTATCGTTTTTCCAGAAAAAAATAATAAATTTAAAAGTAAATACCTGCGTACACTGAACAACAAAAACCGTTACACCCTGTTAATCTCTCACTCAGTTAACCCGCGGGCGCCAATGTGATGACCAGGGTTCCTAAAGAACTGATAATGAAAGACCAACAGGTGGATTACAAGATGTAATTATTGCTTAGTTACCGGTCCAGTACATATGACTAAGTAATGTGCACCTTCATCAGTATAAATAAAAAATACCTTATAAATTCGCGATACAAAAGAAAGGAAAGCGATAATTTGTTCTAATTGTATACAAAAAAAAAAAAGAATGTTAAATAAAACACTAAAAAATAATAATAAAGAAAACACAAAATGGAATATTAAACAGAACAAAAAGAAGAGATTCTTCCAGGTAGGATCGAACTCGGGTACAAGAATCGTCAGCCGGTACGATATGCCCCGAGACCAGCCGGTGTTTAATGACCGTGGCGAATATGTCGCTGTTATTCCACAATGAATTAATACGACGCTTTGCGCATCGCATCTGTATATTAATCTGTGTTATTGAAACACGAGCCTGAGCGATAAGGGCGTTTCCGCAAGCTGAGGACAAAGAGAACAATCAGCCCTGCAAAAACATCTCCAATAGACAGCCTACACTTCGTTAAAAAGACACAAGCACTTACCCCGTTACTTCTGAACACAACTCACAATGAATATTGCACCGACGATTACTATTATGGTGTTTAAAATTCTGGAGTAATTACAAACAAGGATGTCCTTAATTTCCGAAATCTTGTAATTTTAATCACGGAGCAACCGTTAGCTTTCTCCTTTTTTTCCGATTGACATCTCAATCCAATTGTTTTACTGCCACCCTCATTAGTTAACAGTATAAAATGTGTCAAGTAATAGACTTTGATGAACCTAGTAACGCCATCTAGGACTGGACCTCGTAACTACATTACATGGATCATTACACACTCTACAAAATAAACACAAATTTTTCTCACAACTCCATCTGAAAGTAAACGACAGTTGTCACGCACTTAACAGAAATAAAGTGCTTGGATAACGCGCGAATTACCCATTTCGTCGTCCCGAGAGCCGACGATAAAAAATATCGATGTAAATTTTCCCATCCCTAGACGCTATTTAGACTCTAATTTTCATGTCGAGTGAAACAAAAGTACGAAACGTGTTAGCTGCCTTTCTTTTTCGTACAGATCGGGGAATTAAATTGAGGCGAATATTTTTGCTGGTTTTTTAAATGCAATGCTTGAGGAGATCGTGGGAAGGGTTAATTAAAAAAGTATTTGCTTCGTAGACGATATTGCAGAGACCCGATTTGCAATATTATTTTCTTCATTTAGGAATGTATATAGTATTTATTGGGTTCTGTATTCAACGATTTTTCTATCATCGAATCAAATTAATAGAAATAGGCCATTTTAGCCTTAAGTGCAAGCGTTTATAAATACAAGGGACCATTAACCTTTCCGATCATTATGTTCTGTTAACAAAATCAATACTCGTAGCTTTCAGCACGCATACATTAAAATTGGTTAAACCAATCCATTAAAAACTACACAAATAAACATTAATTATGTGAACGGATTGCTTGTTTTATTAAACATTCATTGAATGAAACAATAAATTTGTTTTCGCAAATAAATTCTACTATTTACTCTTTAAAGATACTGAATCAAAATGGCGGTTGACCGAACTTTTAGCGTGCAATTTAAAATGAACGCTCAAATGTGAAGTTTGAACAAATTAAAGCTAATTTAGATTTCAGTTGATAGAATAATGAACGTTGACAATGTTTGTTCAATTTGCTTTGCGTTATTGAAACTTATTTAATTTGAACAGTTAAATCGTTTGAGTATTTTTTTAGGTAATTCGAGCTCCTGCTAAACAATCCTGAAAATAGCTACAATTTTGTCGAAAAACGAACGGTGAAATCTTAACAAAGGGAAAGAAATTATGTTTAAAAATTATGAGTAGAATGAGACCACAAAAACAACAATCGATGGATTATTTTTTCAGCGACATGATATTACCTATTTATGGATAGGTAATACAGTTATGTAAAAGAATATGAAATTTTTCGTCGATCTTAAATTAATTGGGATTATAATAGGACACTGATTATTCTATAATACAAATCAATAATAGAAAGTAGGCGCCTACTGAGATGTCCATTATAAAAGTATAAGAAGAAGACATCCTTCATAAAAATGGTTGGCACGGTTGGCGCAGTGGCTGAGCGGTTAATTGCTGCGCATCGTGTCGCGGGTTCGATCCCTGTACGGAACAAATATTTGTATGATCTACAAGTATGTATCTGTTTCGGGTCTGGGTGTTCGGGTATTTTTCTGTGTTTTGTTACACACCCGCAATAAGGGAAAAATTCTTTTTTTTTGTACCCGGGGCAGAGCGGGAGGGACTGTCAGACTCGTACTGACTACAATCCACGGTGTCCTTCAATAGCCCTTTACATTTGGCCTTCTAGAGGGGGTCATTTTGCTGTCACTCTTTGAGGCGCGCGTGGAACACAATGCGCCGTCGACCCGGTCATGGTCCATGGTCGGACAGCGAGTTGCGACATTACTCGCTGCCCGCATGCCCGCGCCTACGGTGGCCGGAGATCGTCTACCGACGTCCGTCGCCGTGGGCGTCTACTACTGCCGACAGGAGAAATTCTTAGTGGGAGATTTTGAAACATAAAAACATTTAAATAAGAGCAGCCGAAAATTATGAAAATGCTGAAAATTTCATTTAATTTTAGTTTCAATACGTATTCTAAGACTATTCTACACTTAAGTATGAGATATCCTCACATAACTCGTAAACTATATGAGAAAATGAACAGGAATGTCGGATCCTGCGCTATTTAGGTCGTCGCATACCCGATACATAGTTTATCGAAAGCCATTAATACCGTGTCGGTTCCTGATCAATGGACCCATGATGTCACATTATTTGAACAGCTTGCACCGAGGACGAACAAATATTGATTGTTTGATACATTTTAGTGTGCTCAAATACGCCGGGATTTCCGTTGGGGGTGAAACATGTTACGAGTTTTAAAATACTGTTCGGAATTCAGAGATTTTTAATTGTGATAAAATTCAAGCGATATTATTATGGCGTAAGATTTTAAACTAGTTGCTACTAGCGGCTATGTTATCGGGTTAAAAACTATCCGATATCCAGGTTATACACTATCTTTTTTTTTATCGTGGTAAAATCATCAAATGAGTCCTCCCACCCAGGGCAGAGCGGGTGGGACTGTCAGACTCGTACTGATTAAAATCCATGGTGTCCTTCAATAGCCCTTTACGTTCCGGGGTCACGGTAATTCGTGCGTCCCGCGACCCCGGCAGGCTTTGGCCCTCTAGAGGGCCAACGCCTGTCGGGGCCCCGTAATTTTTGCTGAGACTCTTTGTGTCGCGCGTGGAGCCTGTTCGCTTACGTTTTTCAAACTCACGCAACAAAATGCGGTTTTCATCAATAGACAGAGCGATTTAAGTGGAAGGTTTCTTGTAACACATGTTTCTTTTTGAATATTCAATATTATGTGAAATTTAATGTAATAAAATTCACACATATCCATTCAAATAATGTTTGATTCCTAAATTCACTTCGACCTACATTTTACAATAAACATTTAATCCAATTTCACAACATCATCCCTCTATCTACATACATAATAATTCACCCTGTCTTGTCCGACGTACTTAACTCTGACCTTTCGCAAAGCATTCCGTTCCATCAGATCGAGCACTAAGGGTTGCTATTGACAGTTTTATCTGATCAACCATCAGTTCCGAACGGTTCCCTTTCGAAATCTTATTTGAGGAACGGTTAAACCCTATCTGCGGACTGTTTTGGCGATTACGGAATATATTTCGGAATATATTTTCATGTTAAAATAGGTTTTTTTTTAAATTTCGTAGCGATAACATGTTTTACTTCACAGATGGAATCGGCAGAAACTTCACCAATTTTTTTTAAGTGGTAAAATCATCACATGAGTCGTCCCTCCCAGGGCAGGGCGGCAGGGACTGTCAGACTTGACTGACACGGTCCACGGTGTCCTTCAATAGCCCTTTATGTACCGGGGTTACGGTAAATTCTGAGTCCCGCGACCCCGGCAGGCTTTGGCCCTCTATAGGCCCCGTCACTAAACTGACACTCCTTGAGGCGCGCGTGGAACACAACGCGCCGTCGACCCGGGCATGGTCCATGGTTGGATAGCAAGTCGCCCACATCTATAGTCCTAGCTTTAAATTAAAGGTAACTGGACGTCAACCAAACAATATGTAGCTGATTGATCGTCGCCAATCCTAAGAAGCACCAACTCAACGACAAAATCTCCTCCTACTGAGTTTAAACCATGTAACACATTTAACTTAACCGAGTGGAAAGTAACAAAAGAACATCGATCCCACATGTCATATACTAGTATTTGACCGAAGCAAATTGTCAAGGCGGAGTGAATGTCATTTTTTGAGTCCCATTCAATCCTAACTCAGCTGAGAACAGTTTGATGCGCCGTCTTTTAGGGTCCCGTATACAAAAGGCCCTATTAATGAGGCTTCGCTGCTCTCTGTCAGTGCGTTTTATCACAGGGCAATGTTTTTTGAACTGTAATAGGTAACTAAAACTACTACAAACTAGTTACAAAGAGTCCGTTCCAATAACAAACGTGTACCGTATATTGGTCTTCTTGCATATTTACATGCATTTATGAATATTGAAGTATAACAAAAAAACACATTTAAAAATTAATAACTTCAGCCAAAATGGCCGAAATATTTAAAACTCATAATAATTAATAAATATAAACAGTTCTCTTGGACACGGCGCGCATTGTAAGGAGGTTCCTCTCTCTAGAGCCCTAGCCACCGGCACTTTGAACCCTGTTCCCGATGCTGGTGGACCCACAACCACAATTTTTTACATTTTTAAATTTTTTTTTGTTAATTTCTTTTTTGTAAAATTATTTAAAAATGTAAACAGATAAGAAAAAAAATGAATAAAGAATAATAAATTTTATATAATAAACATTTTTAATATAACGTTTTATATGACGTCTTAAAGTAATTCTACTGTGCGAACGAGGTGGCGCTAGACGACTTGTATAGCTCAGTCTCTTTCCCACAGTTAAACTCTCACTTTAAGACATTATGGTAGGCCACTAGTTTAATTTAGTTAGGAACAAACTGTATTAAATAAATAAATACCTAATAGTACTCTTCGTAACACGGATCCCTTTTTTTATCGTGGTAAAATCATCAAATGAGTCCTCCCACCCAGGGCAGAGCGGAAGGGACTGTCAGACTCGTACGGACTAAAATCCACGTTGTCCTTCAATAGCCCTTTACGTTCCGGGGTCACGGTAATTCGTAAGTCCCGCGACCCCGACAGGCTTTGGCCCTCTAGAGGGGGCCCCGTCATTGTGAGTACGGATCCCTTTGCGTGCGAGACCGACTCAAACTTAGCCTGTTTTAGATTCCCATTCAGTCTCATCTCAACACAGGGTCGATATTATGACGTCTTAAAGTGTCCTGCGGCCGTATTATGACGTTGTAAAACCAGGCTTGTTCCAGTGAGTGAACGAGATGGCGCTAGACGACTTGTATAGCTCTGCCTCTTTCACTCACTGGAACAAGCCTGGTTTTAAAACGTCATAATACGGCCGCAGGACACTTTACACGGGACAGGATACACGGTATATTTCTATAGATATGTAGACAAACAACATTCCCAGGTAGTTATCGTTTGGGAGACTGACTGTATAGTAGCTGTTTGGTTGCAACAGGGATTTGTACCAATGAAAATAAACTTAGTAGGTTACACAATAGGAACATTTGTTGTTGTTTCACCTTTAAATCTGTTGATAAGTGACTGGATTAAAGTATGTGTATTTTGGAGATACTTCGTGCGTGTAAAATTGGTCGTGTGCTTTTGTTTCTGCCTATAATATAGAAAACAAGATAAGAAAAGGAAGTATGTGTGAAATTATTTTTTTCATTGTCTTCTATCTTCGACACATATTACTCTTTACTCAATAGATTGATTACATTACGATTCTACAATGTGACGTAATAGGGTTTTATAAGTACCTATTCATTATTATGTAAACATAAACACGGGAACAGTAAAGTAGAAGACATTTTATTCGAGAACATCACAATTTTTTATCATATTAGATATTGGTAATCAAGTACATACATTATACAAAGTATATCAGCAGACAAATGTCTAATTTTAAGAAATTAGACGTTTGTGTGCATTATTGGATCAGGAATTTGTCGTTATGAGTCCAAAAATCGTGGTTATTAGCGTCATTTTCATTGAGAATCTTCGTATGGTCAGTACCATTCATCTTTAATTCAGTTCAATCACAAACCTATACTAATGTTTATTTATCAATCAGTTTAATCTATAAACTTTAACATAGAAACAGAGATCTATTTCGAACTAAACCGTTCTAGTTGGCACGAACTCAATTGTTTATCTATCCTGTCACTAAAGGCGAACATTGGGATTAATTTGAAAATGAAACAAGAAATTAATTCTTGTCTGTAGAAAGGATATAAGTGTCATCGCGATTATCTTTCAGTTTTGTATATGTCAGGCCTATTACGAGTATTAAAAAGTATTGAAAAGGAAGCTTACTGAATGGTAGTTAGTAACCATTCTGATATTCAAAAACATATTTTTTTTTGTATTTGTTCTTGGCCTGAATCCACGAGGATGGTCAGACTTGTACTGTATAAAAATCGACGGAGTCCTTCAATAGCCCCCTGTACGTTCCAGGGCCACGGTTATTTGATAAGAGAGTGCCGCGACCCCGGCAGTCTTTGGCCCTCTAAGGGGCCTCGTCATATTGCTGACAGCTCTTTGAGGCGCGCGTGGGACACGAAGCGCCATCGTCGACCCGGGCATTGTCCACGATCATGCAGCGAGTCGCCCATTACTCGCCGTCTGCATGCCCAGCAAAGATATCCTAAGATAGAGCGAGCTCAGAAGGCATTCCTGCGCATCCACGGAGCACAGTAAAAACAATTTTGTGCAGGAATCCGACAGTTTGGTGGCCTAAGTTTAGCAGTTGACATCCCACGGCTGATATGATGATGATGATGATAGATATGGCCCTGATGGTAATAACCGGCTCTCGGTAATAATGTTTGTGTCTCGTGTAATAAGCATAACAAAACTTAAGGGTTAGATAAATTAGGCAATTCCTCAAAATTCAATTTATATTACCCATTACATGCTTCTTGCAAGAATTCAATTCTAAATGGTACAAGGTCGTATCGTTGAAATTAAGTTTAAAGCCTTTGTCAAACAGACAGGCGTGACGAATGCGAAGCGTGACGTTTTTATTCGTAATGTATGGAATCGACCAATTCCAACTACAACTGAAAATCATCCTTACCCCTACGACATACGACATAAAACGTGCGGTACGGGAAGATGAAAACAAAACACGCTCGCCACGTCGACGTCAAGTTAATCGAATTGCATCATTATATCGACTGCGATATAAGTGAAATCTAAGTTAGTAGAAATTGCAAATCGCAGGAATCGCGTCATGGGGAAGCTACCTTAGTCTTGCGTTCCTTCTACCCTCAGAATAACGACACCTCAGACAAAACAACCATCAACGTAGGTATTTAATAAGTCAATTGACTAATTCGTATTTCTTATTAACAAGCGAACAGCCTAATTAGTTTTGTTTAACTCCACAATTTGACTTGAAAGGTACTTTAATTGAAAACGTTTTGATTATTAATTTTCTAATTATTTTCTTTGTTGTTGTAAAAGCTGTTCAACTTGATGATGAAAGTGGTATTGGGTATTGGTCTAATTTTGTAATGGGAAGGAATTTAATACTTTATTGAGTCTATTGAAGATGCTTAAGAACTTTTAAGCCTTTGTCAAACAGACAGGCGTTGCGAATGCGAAGCGTGACGTTTTTATTTGTAATGTATGGAATTGTATGAATCCAGTCACATAGAAAGTCAAAGTCAAAGTCAAAGTCAAATCATTTATTTCAATTAGGCCATCAACGAGGCACTTTCAAACGTCGAATATTAACATTAAGGAAATGGGGTGGGATGGGATTGATTCTACACCCATTCGCAAGGGTAGGTTTGTATGAAGAAGAATGGGCAAGAAACTCCATACTTACTCTTTTTAAAAATGTTTTACAATATTTTTATATACATCATTTGACATCAATAATGTGAAAGCAATGTACTTTAAATCTAGACTAAATATTATAAAAAAAATGAATAAGAAATAAAAAAAAAAATTGCAAAAAGGTACATGGTGTTCACATTTTAACAAAATATTGCAATTACCTACAGCTATTTTACAAATATAAGTGTGTGAGCATTCAAATTTCAACAAGCTTGATTTTGTTTAAACCCTACATTGTACTATGGAGCAGGACCAGCATGTTTCCAAACATTTTTATCTTGAATATAATCTTCTAATTTATAATATGCTTGTTTACTAAGTGTATTTTTTATGTAACTTTTAAATTTTCTTTCATTTAGAGTTAAAATTTCGCTAGGTATTTTGTTGTAACATTTAACACAGTACCCCATAAAAGATTTTGTCTGAAGAAAAGCGAAAGCAATCCGATAGCGTGACAGAACTCTCGGACTGACGTTTCGCTTCGGTTCGGTATCGCTTCGGAAACGCTTCGCTTTCGCCTGCCTGTTTGACAAAGGCATTAAGGATGCTCTTTAGATACGATTTAAATACAGACATTTTACTTACTGAAAGAAAGTTTGTGTGTAAGTTGTTTCAAAATACTGTTCCCAACTAAACTAATGTTTTATATAAATAGAATGAAATATATATTTAGCATAGTATGCATGTCCACCATCCCATTTATCTGGTCTATGACGCCAACCTATTTCATGTTGAGGTTTTCAAATCTTTAAATAAGTCCTTCCACGCCAACTTATTTCAAGATTCCGGAAGATAAGTACTGTCAGACTCTTACCGACTAAATTTTGCACGGTACCTTCAATTGTCCTTTCCGTTCCAGGGTCATGATTACCTGCTCAGAACTTTCTATAGGGTCTTTCAGATAGATTGGCATTATCTCGGGACTTCCCAAGAGTACGCCAGCCTATCTGAACTGGGATTAGATAAGTGCGCAGAATAATAAGGAAATACGCGAAGGGAGTTTCTAGAATAACCCAATGATATTTTATCAAACTTGAGTACAGTACGGCCGACGTATCTTGGCGAGTCTGAAGTTAGCCGTTTGTCTGCGCAATGGATCTTAGGAACAAAATTGTGTACTGCGCAGCTAATCGGCTAACTTCAGACTCGCCAAGATACGTCGGCCGTACTGTAACAGCAGTGAGACAGCAAGTGTTAGAGAGAGAGAAAGAGTATCAGGAGTCCAAAACTCAACGACCAGTAAAACACGAGACGCTTAAAGCAATAAGTTACAGTTAAATTATAACACAACTTACAACGACGCAGGATCTCATTATAACCACGAAGATACTTTTATAAATTCTTAACACTGTTATCTCAAAACCTTAACAAGACTGGGAACCATTAGAAGCGTCTGTTATGAAACCACTTGAAATGAATAGAAAATATCTTAAATAATAAATCATACTCAAATAGGTACTGGTTAGTTCAAGTAGCTAGCAGGTGGCCGAATTGTTACTTGTAAGCAGCCTCTTCAACTTTGATGTTCAAGATTTAAAGTACAATCTGAATAGTTTTGAGTTTTTTTAAACTGTTTTTGGAGGCAAGTAAAATACAGAATCCTGCAGCTGGCAATTCGTTCGTTAGAGCTGCGTCTACAAAAAGGTACAAGATAGTATTCTAATATCAAAATAAAAATATAGGATAAGATAAAACTTGGAAATACACCCTTTTTTTTACGTGATAAAATCATCTTATGAGTCCTCCCACCCATGGCAGAGCGGGAGGGACTGTCAGACTCGTACTGACTGAAATCCACGGTGTCCTTCAATAGCCCTTTACGTTCCGGGGTCACGGTAATTCGTAAAGTCCCGCGACCCCGGCGTAAGTACACCCTAGTTGACAAAACGACTCGTCCGTCGTCGTCGTGGCGAGAGTGGCCGCTGTTGGCGTACAACATGGCTTGGCAAGGCCAAGGTAAACCTAGATTTAGGGTAGTTTATAATTTTTTAGTAAAATCTATTTATTATAGATTGTAGTTGTGGCAAAGTAGTGCCTAGGGTAAGATCTTATATCAAAATATACGTTTAATTAAGCTTAGTTAGGTTTTAGTGAAGCATCGCCTATCATAATATATTCCTACCCATCGGTGTAAGCTTCCAAGTTCCAGTCCATTTTGTGCTGAATGCCAACACTAGCAACTTTATTACCACATTGGTAATTATAATTGGCTTCACATAATTATTTTGGCCCAAATAATTGCAGCTGTATTCAAATAACCACAAAACAATATTGCTGATAATTTAAAAATTCTTGCCAATAATCTTGTACCAATTCCCATCGACTGTGGTTTTGAAGATATATTAAATCCTACTTTGTAAAATACCAGCAGTAAAATCAAAGATGGATTCCAAGAATTTATTTATTTCTTGTGTAACACTATTAAGTTTATAACAGATAAACGTGGGTGTCTAATACTTAATAAAAATGATGAATGAACATTTAGAATTGTAATCGGATATCGAGTTTATGATTATTCAACAGAACGGGAGATAGGACATTAAAATTCAATGATTTGCGATAGATTTACAATTTTATATAATATAAATTAAAATTGACGTCTCAATAAGTTGAAGAAGGCAAGTGAATTGAGTTCGAAATCAAATATCTGTTAATTTAATCAAGTTTCGACTTTAAAAGTCGTTGATGGTGAATAAAAGTCGTTTATTTGAGACTAGTTAATGTATTATTATTATATTATTTATAGAATATCCCACAATAACGTGAAAATTATGAGACTGGATAGTGTAGCTTCAATTTAGTACACAAGTAGCTGTTGGCCGCGGCTCCGGTCACTTCCCCCATATGGCCTGTACCCGGCTCTAGGGTTCCATATTATTTCAGAACATACGCACTTTTGCATTTATAATCAATAGAATTTTCCGTTAAAATTGGAGTAATTCCGAATATCACTCCTTATATCCAAACTTACGATCATAAATATAATTTTGTTTTTATTTATAATACTCGTACTAATACAGATTAATAAGTGTCAAAATATTTCTAGGTGTGGCGGTAGCAACACGCTGTCCGACCATGGACCATGCCCGGGTCGACGGCGCGTTGTGTTCCACGCGCCCCTCAAAGAGTGTCAGCAGAGTGACTGGGCCCCCTCTAGAGGGCCAAAGCCTGTCGAGGTCGTGGGACTTTACGAATTACCGTGACCCCGGAACGTAAAGGGCTATTGAAGGACACCGTGGATTTTAGTCAGTACGAGTCTGACAATCCCTCTCGCTCTGCCCTGGGTGGGAGGACTCATAAGATGATTTTACCACGATAAAAAAAAGGTGTGGCGGTAAAATCAAGATAATTTTAAACGGTATCTTAAATGATAGCGTGCTAAGCTATGATGAAAACAATACCTAATAATAGAACTAATGGAATGTTCCCATAATTATGTCTTCAATACGTTGGTACTTTGGCAGTCTTGGCAGGAGTTGCCTTGAACTGGATTTACCTAGCGAAACGTCTGCTGTATTCAATTATTGTAATTGAATTTCGCGAACATCAATTTATTGTAATGGCTTTTCTCGTCAATAAAATTAGACTTGTTGTGTCGCTGGTCTAGTAGTCGCAAGCGAATAACATGATGTTCTGGGTTCGTATCCTCGGTCACGCAATGGAGGGTTTACCACAGGGATTTCTAAGTAGTATGCCGTCTAGTCGAGTCTAGATTTGTGCCCTGGTGATGAAAATAGGCTCACCTTCATTTTTAAGGGACTTCAAATAATTTGTGGACTATTGGAGTGCATACAATTCTGACACTTCCGAGAAAACTGGATCTAGTCCCTAAGTAACGGAAAATTAGACTTATGTCTACTCACTAATAGTAAACATAAGTTGTCAATCGCGACAACAAGATATAAACACACAATGCTAAAATCTAAAATCCAACCCCTGACATATTTGTTCCCAAAAAAAGAAGAAGTATTAAACCAATTGATACAAATCCATCAAAAAGGAAACATCACCTGGCCCCACACAAAAAGAAATCCAAAGGAAGCGATACACAAAACGAAGCGAGTCCAACTTACCATTCACATCAACCATTGTTGCGAACAGAAACTTTATTTGCTGTCATTTATACATTTTTATGCGAAATCTTTGGATTATGTCGAATGTCCCGCGGACTTCCGGGCCATTATGAAAGGAGAATCATGGGACAATGGTGCTATTGGTTGCGTTAAGGTAACTAACCGCAACAGCGGAGGTACCGGCTCATTTGTAGTGAAAGCGCCGAATGAATTATTATTGGGTCACTAGATACAAATTTGCGGAGTTCCTGTGGGTTGGTTGTTTATTTTTTGTTAACACATGTGCTTCCTGACTTTGTGATCTATGGGTCGTTAATTTTGGCAATTTCATAAACGTTGTAAAATCCGCGGAGATATAAACACTTTTACAAGAGCTAGCATTTATTATGAACATATCGTAAAAGCAGTTGTTGACGTCCACTATTACATAGTGGAATCACTCGCCAACATATCTGTCTTAGTTTCAAAATCCAAATGAATAATACAGTCATTCAAAAACTAATTAAAATGAACGTACTTGATTGAAAATTGGATTTACGAAACACTAAAGCTATCCGCACACCAAATTGATAATGATCATGAGCTTATGTACTAAACCCCAATAGATTTATAATTCACACTGGATGATTAGCCATTAATAATAGTATTTGAATCAAAACGGAGCATTTAGAGCAGGAATTAGAAGCTAAAAATGATCTAGAGGCTAAGCATGATCAGTCTCTGTTATTCCTATAATTAGAACACAGATCTTCTCTTTACAAAAGGAATTGGGCTATAATCTTAGATCATGCACTGCATGGATCAAGAACAGGTTGGTATCTACGTAAAGGAAAACATCATGAGGAAACTGGCATATGACTACCAGTATACGCCAGCTTTTACAACTATGGTGGTAATATATAAAATAAAATAAATGAATACGCCTGCCTAGATACTAACCTACGACCTAGAAATCGTAATTCTGCAAACTCATAGTTGTTAGCACTAAGCTATCATTGCTCTAGATGATTTGATAGTAAAACTTAACAAAGATAATAATAAAGATAATCGGGGTCCTAGAGCCAGTGGTTATGACAACGATAAAGAGAACTTAATTGAAACGCTTCCACATGTTCTTAATTACGACGTTAAATAAGCATACGTTACAGAAGTAAAAACGATGTTTATCAAAAATTTACTATTATGAACGCTAGAACTATTAACCATAAAATGTAACGTGATACTATAAATATTCTTGATGATAAAACAGTTATTAAAGTTATAATCGGATTTTTTAAATACCATAAGCTCTTTAAAATATTCGAACCACAAAGTTCGTTATACTAAAATAATCTTGTCCTCTCAAAATCAGAGCAGTTCTATATAGTGATTTTTATTGCCTTCTTTAATACTTGTTTTAACAACAAAATTTTGTTCTTTCTTGAATCAAAAGTTATCATAGACCAGCATGGACCCTTTTACATTTAATGGACAGTTCCAGGCGTTGATTTACAAGTAATTTCTTCATCTATTATTAAAACCAGTTTCTGACCATCCTGAGTAACAAGTATATCATCTACAACCCCACAAAAACACATCCATTCGTGACAAACGTTATTGAGCATACAATCGACATAATGACAGTATTATTTCTGATCCCCATCCAGAAAAACAGGTTTACTGAAATCAGATATTACTATAGTCAAGATTTTAGTCAAAACAAAATCAGCGAGCTTTTGTTAGCGATCCACTCCAGCCGGTGTCATATTCAAGGGGGTTGAAAGTACGGTAGGCAAAAATGCGTCTTTTGATGGGAATGAACGTAAAATGTTGGCTAAAGTAAACACGATTAATATATTGTTTGATCATCCATGTGTTAATGACAAAAATTAATCATTGTGAAATCAAATATTTTTATAATTCTGTCTTAACGATGGCGGAAACAAATTGTCCGGTGGAACTTTTAATTTTCAAGATGCGTGAGTGACCTAATATTTGAATTTATTGTCATATAAAAACAAACTTTCAATCTTTGACGCCTTCGGGCAAATATAAAGATTTATTTTTGCTTAAAACATAAATTATATTTATGGTGTAACTTGTTTATATCAACAAAGATACGATCAGGTAATAAATTTAAAAATAAATAATCAATTAATAAACCATGAATGACATTTGAGTAATTTCTGATTATAAACTTCTTTGGTATAATGATAAATTTTCTCTGCTGACTCTCCAGCAAATATCCCGCGAAAACAGGACAAAATATAGTGTGTCGTCGGCATATAAACAGCATTACACCAAGGAATCGAGTTACATGTGTCGAGTCATTTACGCCCCCCATTATGGCAGCCATAGAATGAACCCCTTTGTACCCCCTTATACCCCTCTATTCATATCGAGAAAACGTATGAATTTTTTACTATTAAATACATAGCCGAAGGCAGGGATTTCGGCTTACAAAATTTCTTGTTGAGCCGACTTGAATAAGAAATGCGCGTGCTTGAGTGTACGATTATCAACATTTTAGGATTATGAATCTCGATTTTGTTTGTTTTTACCTGTTTTTACCTGTGATGGTATACCTATGTTCACTGCCATTAGTAATTATGTTTCTATTGTTATTTTTTCAGAAATCAATTGCTTTTCTTTCACTGAATATTTTAGTTTCTCTTCTGTTTCTCTTTTCTTCTATATTACTTCTCATTTCTACAGTTACCCATAGCTTCTTTGGACTTTCTATACTTTTATTGGCATACTCAAAACTACTCTCATTTTTTTTCTCATTCCTCAGCATTACATGTCCCATACCACCGATATTTGACACTTTTATTAACCACTAATTATTTGTTTCACCATTAACTCTGTTATAATTGTTGTTAACAATAACAACAAGTTCTCCTCTTCTAAAAATGTTTACATCATTTAATTGCACTACTGTTGCAGATCATTCATCATAATTCCATCCATCGTTAGCATTCATTTTATGAGTCACTGTATTAAGACTGATAAAATCTGAGATTGATGATCATCTGCTGCTGGATTTAGCTTCCTTAATGGATTAGTTTAGACCATTAGGCCATGTAAGGACAACTTGTGTGTCTCTACTAATTATTTAGATTTCGCGACAATAGAATTTTCTGATTTCCTGATTTTGTTTATAAACACTTGTTTTCTGCCTAGCTGTTTCAATCGGTTTTTAATTTTTCTGATTAACTCTTAAGCTATAAATATTTTTTGGATGATCTTCGTCTGTATATCCATTCAATATTTACAGACTACATATGATTTATATAGTTAGTTGTATCGCTGCTAGGAAAAGGAATAGAACTACATAAGTTCCAACAATTTTATGAATAGTGCAACTAAGTAAGGCCACGTTCTAACGGCGTCAAAATGGGATCACACAACAATATCCCACTGCTCACAATATTGGAATCAAATGAGAACCTACCTTATGATGTTGAAACATTCTTGTAACGAGTACCTGGTAAATAAACTGCGATAACTGACATACGAGTCAGTAAATACACATTTATGAGTCATAATTCAAACAGCCAGTTAGATAAAGGATAAAGTCACAAGTACGTAGATTGAGACAGAAACAATCTTACACGTCTAATAAAGGCAGACAGTAGTTGTCATCATGCGGGACATTGATCAGATTGGGTCAGACGTTGCAAAGTGGCGTGTGAACTTGTTACATAGCTTGTAGATAGAAACGGGCTGGAATATTGTACGTATACTTAAAGTAGCGCCTGACCGATTGGAGTGCTGCGCTGCTTGTCGCAGGTTCAATTCCTGCAGGGAGCAAATTTATTTGTATGATCTACAAGTAGATGTTTCGGGTCTGGGCGTTTGTGTGAGTTTATATGTTTGTAAACGCACCCAGGACACAGGAAAAATTCCTAGCGTGGGGCAACGTTTAAGAAAAATAGCTTGTATTGAATACTAGAAAAGTATAAGAATTTGAAGTAGCTGATCTGATTTTTGAGATGTTCTTTATTTTAATCTCAGCACAACTGGAATTTAAATCTCACTTTACTGCCATCTACTTAAGATAGACAGATTTTAATAAACAGTATTTAGATACCGCCCATAATGACGAAAGCCATGATTATGACAGTTGAGAACTTAACCTTCGCCCACGTATTATAAAATACCCTTAGCGACACAAGTTTACGAATATTATAAAGATATAAATTTTGTTTGTTTGTGTATCCCTCATATATGAGATAATCTTCAAAACTACTGCACTGATTTGAATAATACTCTTGAAGTTGAGTTGAAGTTTTATTCTAAAAGGTGAGGTTTATGTTAAGAGTTTTCGGGACTTATTTTTATGGGTTTATTTGCTTAAAGATTATGTGATTTGTCACCTGTATCCGATTTGATGGAGCTTATTTTTCGTTTTATCTCGTTTCAAAGAAAACAAAGACCCTTTCGATGTAGACCAGTTATTCAGAGATATTTCGGCAAATCTTCTTTGAGTCTCTCTCAACATATTTTTTCCGAAATTTAAAGGAGCTATATAATTTGATCTGTCTTGTTTTTGTTTGGGACACGGGGTCAGTACCCACTTTCTTTAATGTGACTATATGCAGTACTTCTCCATATGATAGTCCATGCGGACAATTTTATGTTCAATTCAAAAGTTTGTGAGAATAATTTATTGATGAAAATTTGCCACGCAGATATTTATAATCTGGCTACATTAGAAACCTGTTATCCCGATATGATTTCCCGATGTGAATTTTTGGGAGGGAATAGCTGATAGTAATGTAAAAAAGGGGTTATGATTTTGAACCCTATCCATTATACTACTAGCTTGAATTAACCCTGCGCAAAACAAGAAGAAAAAACAAAAACAATAAAAGCAAACGTCACTACAATCAATCTCCAAAAAAACTCTCTATAGATCTGAAAGCCATCACTCATCACACACATAACTATAACCATAAACAGTCCATCAATAACATTTCTCCCATCCCCATATTCTCATTCGCGACAGAAGGAAGCCCGCCATGACAAAAGCCAACAGAGGGCAAAATAAACAAATATACTGATCCGAGGCATCAAATTACGAGATATTGTACTCTCGGCGAATGTGCTTTTATATTTCCATAAGCTATAATAGTTTTGGTCTCAAATGACATAATATCTTTTAAGGCGAGTGATGGGTAGCTCGCCGTCCGATCAGGGGCCCAAGTGTGTGTTTTTTTTTACAAATCCGTCATTAAAATATGATAAATGATCTTTATTTAGCAAATTGGTTTTGGCACGTCAAAAAGACACTATTTTAAACTAGATGAGAAGAAACATCCGAAACAATCTCAGAGGTCCCACTTATGCCTTTGTCAAACAGACTGGCGAAAGCGAAGCGATACCGAACCGAAGCGAGACGTCAGTCCGATAGTTCTGTCACGCTATCGGATCGCTTTCGCTGTTCTATGTGACTGGATTCAAACAATTCCATACATTAAAAATAAAAACGACACGCTTCACATTCGCGACGCCTGTCTGATTGGCAAAGGCTTTAAAGTCCAGACAATGTTGACATTCCAGCACGATTCCATAGTCATTGCACTAAAAGTTCATAATCTGGTAAATTCATTAGTCGATTAGGTATTGGTCGGTCAATGGTCTCGTTATAATATAACACATTTGAATATTTCATACCAGATTTCATTAATATTTATTAGTATTCTTTGCAATCTGACACAGTAATCGAAAATAGCAAAAAAAAAAACATTTTTACGTGATTACCATTCTAATTTCTTCCGATGAACTGTCAGTGACTGACCATTCGAAAGTCATAATGACGCCATTACATGATTACTAAACTTGTAAACTGACGTAACAAAATAAACAAACATACCGATCCGAAGCATCAAATTACGAGATATTGTACTATCGGCTATAATAGTTTTGGTCTCAAATGACATATTTTTTTAAGGCGAAATCTTTGCGAAATCATATTTCTTTTTGAGTGATGGAGTAATCCCTGGCAGGTTGGTCTCAGTTGTCGTGTGAGTTTGTGACATCTGACGGTCGTTAGTACGCTCAAGTCAAGAGTTTTGAGGAGTAATATCAAAATGTTCGGAAACTGTCTCATGCCGATGACGTCATGACGGAAGTACAGAAACTATTCATTTAATAGTAATCTCAATTAAAATACATATTTTATACTAGGTACAGGTACACACATCCAAAAAAGTTTGCGATTATTTTGAAAAATCTGAATCTTTGTTGTTCCGGTAGTATATTATGATTTATTCTTCTTTTTAGATTCTTAATTTAAAAAGATAGATTTAGAATATGAAAAAATAAACAGTTCAATTGTTTTTCCAAAACATAAAAAAGCTTATGCTGGTGATCATTAACTTTTTCTTTACTGTGATTGAAAGAAAAAGGACTAAGTGATGACGTGCTGTCTGACAGGAGGACTTTTTTTACCATGGTAAAATCATCAAATGAGTCCTCTCACCCAGGGCAGAGAGGGAGGGACTGTTAGACTCATACTGACTAAAATCCACGGTGTCCTTCAATAGCCCTTTACGTTCGAGGGTCACGGTAATTCGCAAGTCCCGCGACCAGCTCATGTTCAACCTTCGAATAATTTCGAAATAAGCTTATTATTAAAAATATAACTTTACACAACTATTACAAAACTATACAAAAAATATTACTTAACACAGAGTTTAATAAAACAAATTATCTGATATCAAGTACTTATCTAGATACGTTGAATCAGCCTCTTAATCCCCATTAAAAGGGTACCTTAAAGTTCCTAAACCAAACCACAATATTTAGCTAAATGTTTGAATTCGAAGCCAGACTTTATTATGCTTCGGAAAGGCTAGAAATACGAGCGAATACGGGAGACAGAACAAACATAAATAAAAAGCGAGTGTACTGAAATACATAACGATATGAGAAAAAGACAGATCGGCCACAGAGGATCAAATAAAAACGAAAGTAAAAACAATAGATTTGCAGTTGCCAAGCCAAAGTGAATATGCTTGTATTTCGTATTGATCTGATATACTTTGAGGACCTCGTGGCTAAATAAATACAGCCGTACAGGCCGATCTTCCGGGTTAAGCCGCGCTTGCCGAGGTTGGTCTGTGGATGGGTCATCTGTCATAGCGAGTTTCCTCCATGCCTCGGAAAACACGGAAAGCCGTTGGTCCCGGTTGTCATTTGTAGATCTTTGACAGTCGTTACTGTTAGTCGAAGCTCTAAAGTCTGACAACCAGTCTTACCATGGTGTATCGTAATACCCAGTTACTGGGTTGTGGAGGTCCGACAGGCAGTCGCTCCATGTAAAATACTGATACCAGCTGCATCTGGTTGAAAGTTGTGAATGAAACTTGATAGTTTCATTCACAACTTTCAGTTTTGACTATCGAAATGACTGAATCAATTTCAGTCATTTCGATAGTCAAAACTGAAAGTTTATAAGCACTTAATTAATATATTAAATATTCCTTACCGAGCATTAGTTATCCCTCCAGAGGTACGTCGCCTTAAAAAATCTGCAAAAAGAAAAATACCATTTTATTTTTAAAAACAACTATAACTTTCTAGTGTTTTTTCTTAGTTTATAAACTCGCTAAAACTTTAATTCACAAATAGTTTTTTTAAATTCAAAACCTCGCAGGTAGTCGAAAGTTTTTTAAGGGACCCTTTAGATCCGTTTGGGGTTAAATTCGCTTTCACGGTAAATTGGTTCGCGGAATAAAAAATCCTTTGAGCCGGTAGAAAAAAATATTTTTTAGATTATTCGTGACCTGTGTTTTGTTCAAAAAGATTTAACAGAATATAAAAGAAATGGAGGTTTAAGGGTGTGTTTTTTTTCTTTAGTGGATTAAGTTTTATATTAAGTTATCAAATGGGATGTGAGATTTTTTTTGGGTGTCAGCAGAAAGGTAATCTGTAAAGGCTTGCCTTCCCCTAATCCCCCGTAAATAGGAAGCTTCCTTGTGAAATAGTACCATTTTATTTGTAGCAAATAATGTCAATGACATAACAACACAAATAAAAAAAATGAAAAAATATGTGTTAGTTTTATAATACACCAAGATTCGTAGAGTATTAAATATATCTTTACGTACTATAGTATCTATAGTACGTAAAGTCATGCATCACCCACTAATGTGTATATTTCTAAAATATAAGTTGTCTTAATAAAATCTTTCTTTAATAAAGTTTTTTAATTTATTTCTAAGAAGTGAGATTTCTTTTATTTTGTTTGTTCTAAGTCTTTATTAGACATCAGCCTTGAGGCTTACTGCTTATAAAGATTCATCTTAAATAAACGTTTCCAATATTGATTAAATTTAAAAATAAATAAATGAAATTGAAGTAAAACAACTGCAATAAAGTTCTTTTGATCAATATTTGATTTATAAAATAAAGAACATTATTATGTCTGAAATCAAAGACTAGAATTCGGTTAAAAATACATTTACAGAACGAAAACTGAATTTGCGTTTTCATGAACTCTAATAAAATAAGATGTAAAATCTGAAAATGTATTTTCAGAATCTAAGAGCTTTTCTGTAGCTGAGGAGTTATTATTTTAAAGATCAACTTTAAGGCCCAGAATGCAATTACTGTAAAGTCAAGTCAAGGGGACTAAAAAGTCCACTATTTGAAATTCTTAATATGAATTACTGTAAAATTCTAAATATAGAAAATTCTACGATTTTGATCAAGCTTTATAAGTAGATAATAATACTAACATTTAACATACATTTATTGTAATTCCTTTTACAATTCTGCTAAAGTGACTTTATACACCCTCAACAAAAAATACAAATCAACCCTATGTAGGTACTTCAATTTCATTTTAGATTCTTAATTTACAACAAAAAAAAAGTAAAAGTTAAAATAAAAAATGTTAATTATTCATCTTTGTTACTAGGTATGAACAAAAGAAAATTTTAAAATCTCTGTAAACTCCTTTTCCAACAATGCATAATTCTCTTTACAAGAGCCAGTTCAAATAGAGTTCAGTTTTAATAAATTCATTACAGAACCATTGGCATAAATCATACGGCAACATTAGGCTGCTTGCGCACTAGACTGTAACGATCATCGCGACGTTAATGGTTGCAGTGGTGAGTTGCGGTCACGATTAATTTGGGTTTATGTGTGGGTGTGTTCTGGAGATGTGTGGTTGGGATTTACTTTGTGGTGATTAAACTGTTAGTAAACTTTCCTTATTTTTTTTTTTTGAAGATATGACTTGGAACAGCGTACTAAGTGATGTCGGATTTTATCATGCAGGTATCTTTCTTATACTGTTACATAATATAACTTATTTTACTCAGATTATGTTAAATAATCTGATCTAATCCATAAGAAAATATTCTAACTAGATAACTTTTCTCATACGATTTCCAAATGGAATGAATCTTATAAATATTCTCTTTGTTCTGTCAATGTTTTCTTAAAAAACACAAGTATTTTATCTTTTATATGGTGTTCGAATATATGTATACGGGTATTTACATAAATGCAGGTCTTCATCTTCAATACTATAAATAATGTGCTTCTCCTATAGCGAGCCAAACGCATCATAGTATAAGCAGCCTATAATGTTCCCATGGTTGGGTCACAGGCCTTCTCTGTGTGAGAGGTAGTGCACTATAATCCACCATGTGAGCCCAGTGCAGGTTGGTACAAATCTTCGAATTTTTGGTTCTAGGACATACCGGTTTGCTTTCTTTATTTTTCTTTGCGTTTTGAGAGCAGTGATGCAGGATGAGTAATTTCAGGACCGGTCTCAATGGTATACACTAGGCGATGCCTATGTCCAATAGTGGACGAATACAAACTGATGATGATGGATGCGCCTAGCATTGTTCAAACCCAGAAAATCGGGCCTTCCAATTAATACTGCACGGGAAAACGCACCAATTTCTCTGAATTACACTCTAATGCACAAGAGACCTAAACAAAAAGTGTACCAAGGAAGAGATCACGACCGCCGCGCCGCCGTCACAAAACGTGATACACCAACAGAGAAGCGGTCACGAAGGTTTATTACCTGATCCCTCTTTATAAATCGACAGTTAAATATTTATTACTGATATTACTAAAGATTGCTCTATCAATGGCGGTGTTGTTTCACCGTAGCGAATTTTTTGATACGAAGAAGTTTTAATTGTGAATTTTTAGGTTATGATCTACAACCCTTGTTGTTATTTACTTTTAACTTCTTAAAAGATAGATGCATCTTGAAATTGAAATAAAAATATATATATACAGGGTGTCCCAAAACTCAACGTCAAGCCGAAACGGGGTGACAGGATTGATCATAACCATCACGAGAAAAATCTGAAAAAAAATCTATCCCGTGCAGTTTGAAAATTATGGGCATTTTAAGAAAAACCTAGAAATGTGATCAAACTGTACCATTTTTCGGTTATTGTGGTTATTCTTTTTTATTTTTGTTCATTTGAACTTTGGAAACGTAATCCTAAATAACATTTCTAGAATCCCAATAAAAAATAATGACACAATTGCCTCAAGTTTCCGAGAATTGAGACTATTTGTTAAACTACGAATTTAAAATTTTCTAGATTCGTCGACTTTGACAGGCCCTCCTATAAAAAAAATGTACTAGAGTGCCTTGGCAAGTGGCATTAAAAGTTGGCGCATTTAATCAGAATTCTAAAATGGTACAATACTTGTTAGTTCCATACAATAGAAAAGAGTAAAAAAATTAAAACCTCAAGTAACCCGATTTTTGCTATCACATTTTACTCAGTTAAAATGTTTTTAATTCGCACAAGCTGTAGGTAGGTTCTTAATTTTAAGACAGAATGATGAGAGAGATGGATAATGGGTATGTTTGTCATGAGTGAGCGAGACAGATAGTGACGCCACTTTTACCAAAGTGAAAAAAAGTTAGTAAAATAATTAGGTTTGTTGGACTAAAAGTCAGATAGAGAAAAAACATTTTTATTACAATAAATGTTCAAATTGTTTACCATCAGCCTCAATACAAGCCCTACATCTTCTTAAAAAAGATCTACTTATAAGTCGGGCATATCTTCGAGAGTTGATCGCCTCAGCTGCTTGAGAAATGCGTTCACGCAGGTCGGCTACGTGATCAATGGGCTTTGAGTAAACTTTTTCTTTGAGAACTCCCCAATAGAAAAAATCCAGGGGATTTAAATCTGGTAAACGGGCGGGCCACAAGATAGTGCCTGAACGTCCAATCCACCTTCCCGGATATTCCTGGTCAAGGAAATCTCTTACTTGCACTGCGAAATGCGTACCCATACCCATTATCCATCTCTCTCATCATTTTGTCTTAAAATTAAGAACCTACCTAGAGCTTGTGCGAATTAAAAACATTTTAACTGAGTAAAATGTGATAGCAAAAATCGGGTTACTTGAGGTTTTAATTTTTTTACTCTTTTCTATTGTATGGAACTAACAAGTATTGTACCATTTTAGAATTCTGATTAAATGCGCCAACTTTTAATGCCACTTGCCAAGGCACTCTAGTACATTTTTTTTATAGGAGGGCCTGTCAAAGTCGACGAATCTAGAAAATTTTAAATTCGTAGTTTAACAAATAGTCTCAATTCTCGGAAACTTGAGGCAATTGTGTCATTATTTTTTATTGGGATTCTAGAAATGTTATTTAGGATTACGTTTCCAAAGTTCAAATGAACAAAAATAAAAAAGAATAACCACAATAACCGAAAAATGGTACAGTTTGATCAAATTTCTAGGTTTTTCTTAAAATGCCCATAATTTACAAACTGCATGGGATAGATTTTTTTTCAGATTTTTCTCGTGATGGTTATGATCAATCCTGTCACCCCGTTTCGGCTTGACGTTGAGTTTTGGGACACCCTGTATATATTTTGGTATATTAATATAAATTATTATAATATTTTGGTAAATATTTTGAACTATTCAAAAGTGTAACAAAGTTACTCCTAAAAAGCTAAATAGTCTGCAGATGAAAGAAAATATTTTTTTCAAAATCATCTAATTATGCGCAACATTTTAGCCCTTTTAATTTCAATCGCAAAAAAACAAAATCAATTCCATTTAATACATTACACACCCACCTCAACAAAAAACTTCCTTGTCCACGAGCCACTTGACTCCGGAAACGCATTCATAAAATCGAAGTATTATTCCGTTACGGTATGGTGTAACAAGTGGCGAACATTACTCACGTCTAAAGAATAACGGTGTAACAATGTCTTAGGAAGACGAGAAATACTGACCGCTTGCTGAGAGATTTCTCTACAAAGCATTGTCTTTGGACTAGAGTCTCAATGGCCCTTTATAATGCCAACTTCGATTTCCGTTTGTGAACTCCACTTAACCAAAAATCAACCTTAAATCGCAGTGCATTAAGTTAAGTATCGTAGTGTGTTGTTCTTTGAGCAGTATACGCAAGGTTGTCAGAAACACTTGTACATGTCATAGTTGTCTGTTAATTTGGAATGTTGAATAACTTTTTTTTTACAATACGCTGAAAGTTTTGGAGTGTTCGTACAAAAAGGTTTATTATTTTTATGTTGATTGCTGTTTTGTCTTCGTTTCTTTTTTCGGTTAAACTGTTTGGTAGAATGACTGTTTATTATATTGAATAGTGGAACCTTTTAATTCGATGTTTTGGGATCTGAACAGGGTTTTGATAGACGTGTTATGAATTATTTATGATAGATAGAAAGTTATGGGGTTGGAATTCTCTATGAATGCATGATCGTGTATTTTTTTGTTGCGTTATGTACTCGTAAACATAAAAAAAAACTGGGATTCACTCTAAAATATTGTTGTTAAAATTGATTGATTGTTGACATTTTCAGCTCTGTCATGCAAACTACTGTAAGCGTGTATAGTTGTATTTATACTACGTACTATTGAAGCGTTTATAACAAAATTATTTAACTCATCAATGAAAGAAAAACTTTGCCCTATCAGTGCAACAATAAAAATAAGCAAAAAAGCTTCCTAATATTAAGAAAAAAGCATTGTATTGATGTCAATTGTGAAGAATCTCTTAAAAATCTCTTGCTATACCTAATCACAGACATAGGTTGTCATTCCACCATATACAAGCCAGTTAGCCAATCAAAACTGACCCTTATTCCAATGCAATAATCGTGTGGGAAGTTAAGTATAAATTATCGCCAAACGCCTCAGGCGTTATCAATAATATTATACTCAATAGCTGCTTGAAGATTCGTATAATAACAACTCATAATATAACCAGCGATAACAAAATATCTTTAGGCTAATTCCTGTGTTGATTGCATAGATATATGCTGTGTTAAAATGATGATGAACATAGTATATGTGTTGCGATTTGGATGGTAAAAACGCGCTAAGAGCCTCCGATGGACACAATGTTCATATTTAAATTAAAATATTAGATTGTTTAGCTGGAAAATAAACAACTATTTTAAAGGCAAGGTCATAATTATTATCCTACATCTGTGGAGAGTAATAACTCGAGCGTAACGGGGGAGAATAATATAATCTAATAATCTAATCCTGAGCGCAGCAAAATTATTCAAAGTACGTCATACGAGCTTAAAGTAGTGTGGCTCTCAAATAAAAAGTATACTGTTGTTCTAAAAACAAAATTAATTAACCCTAACAAAAACTATAAAAAATAGGCTCGAAACTAATATTATAAGCCTTACAATACCAGGTACATAAAATGTGTTTTCCAATCACGTACATCTGTACATATATTAGATACAAATCTATGAGCCCAAAACTTTGTATCGAATACTAATAAGCTGTTATAAAGGGCTTGGCTTCAAAGGATATTGCAGCCGCAATGTTAAGCCGGGTAAAGTTTTCAGTTCGCTCGGGATCATTAATGTGTTTGGCTGTTTAGAATTAATTTGTATTTTGCAGTGAAATCAATGAAACGTCGAACGATCTGGGAATGTCAATAGTGAATTTTATGCAATTTTTTAAGATGTTTTGCTATGCCACGCAGCAATAAAATGAGAGAGTTGAATGACAGATGTTAATTGAAGTTTTTGTCAATTATTAATTGAAGAGTTGGTCAATAATTTTGTTTTAAATTATCATCATCATCATCGGCGATATCATCAACCAAACGCGCTTTTGGAAGGCTCTGTTCCAGTGGCTGAACCATGGCCAACATTCATGACCACAACATGGTCATTTGTTTTAAAAATAAGCAGTAAATATTTTGGACGATGGTACTTACAGTCAATGCTCAGTCTATCGATTGTTCGAACTCGCAAAAATCTTAAACACGACACTACAACTAACAAATCATTTCCGTCCCCACCATTGGCGGCGATCCTTCAAATAATTCCCAGACAATCATCCACTATAGAATCAATTGGTCGGCAGTAATGAAGACATTACTGTCTGTTTCGTCTGACTATCGACACTCGATCGGAGATAATCGCTACACGATCGGCTGTCCCGTTCGCAGAATGACGCGGCCATTTTGGTAATCTGTGTTGTTTTTTTTTTTTTTGTAAAAAAGTTGTGACTGGCCAGTATTAGTTGTTATTAGTTATTGTAGTTCTTTTTTTTTGAAACTTTTTGGTGGTAGTGTAATCATTGAGGGATTGTTGGTGTTTTTTTTAAATCTAAATTACTATTAAGTTTTGATGAACTATCGATAGGTTATTACAATAATACAGTATAGTAAGTTAAGGTAATGAATAGTGTTAACTGGTGGGGTTATAAAATTTTATAATCTAGGTATTGCTGGGAATTTTTAGAGACGTATTCTCACTGTATTTTTTATTGGGACGTGGGAAAATAATAATATTGTCAGAAATCTACTAAGTGAACCAGTTAGATTTTCTAACCAGTGAAGTTGGTACGTGCTAGTTATAAGACTCTTATAAGGTAAATTGGAACTACCATATTGGGAAGCACGTAGTAGACGATGTGTTATCAACTTATTCTAATTCATACGGTACTTGTACTTTTGTATTTTACAACCACATTAAATGTAAATTTTTTGATAATTTTAAATATACTTTTTTTTAAATTTGAAAATTCTCCGATGTCCATAGAATGATATTGAATTAAGTAAATTTCTGATCAAGTATATAAAAGGACCAAAGCTTAGTAAGAGCTGGAATCTCAATATCAAAAATAAGTAAATACTGAATAGGTTTATACCAACAGGCGACACAGTGGTCAAATAGGGTCCTAATTCCTATCGACTAATAAAAAAAAGTTTGTGAAGAGAATACACGGGGAAGGGAATTAAAAACTTCTCAATGAACAGAGACGAACTATTTTATTTTCAATATGAATCATCGAATGTTAAAATATCAAAACTGTAACACAGCAACCAAACCAAACTAATCAATCAAACGCCTCCAATAAATCCACGACCAATCAAATACCATTTAGTAGACATACAACCTCCAACCAACAGTATGAAAACGCACTTAGAACGCTCTCAATGCATTCTTCATAAACAAAGTATGTTAAGCACACATACAAACGAAACTAGGCCTTATTAATAAGCCGTCAGTATTGTAAAAGAAATTAGACAATTCATTAATACTCATTGTCAAGTATGAGTCAGCAATTGGAAAGATACATTACTTCTCGTTCCAAATACCAGTGTGTATGAAGACGAAAATCTTTGACTAGAATGTATTGCTAGAGATGGTAATGACACCTATATGAATGTTAACAAAAGACATCACAAGGTTGAAAGTCACTGTTAAGGCAAAGGAGAAAATGAACATGACCTAAGTTAGAAGAAGAGACTTACAGGAGAACCAAATTACTAAACAAAAGCAATAAAACTGATAAACAGACGACGTTATTGTCATCGTAGATAAAATTTGAATAAAAAACAAACAGAAAGAGGTCGATACTCAGCGGCAGTCGATATCTGATATGTATATGAGGATGATGATAATCACAGAACTGATGACTACAGTAGGTCTCCCTCGGAGCGATAAAGATCGAAAAGATTTCGAAGATAGAGGAAACACTAGACAAAGTAATAACTGTGATAGTGCTTTGGAGAGTGACCCAATGACCCGGCAAAAAGGATGCAGGAATCTGCTTGGGTAAGAAAGTGATGACTTTTGATCAGCTGAGGACATTCTTTGACTGGGATGATAATGAGTCATCAATGATAAACAGGTAATGACAAAAGATGTTAACAGACTCATGCACTTGGAATTTCCTCCGCTTCATACGAGTATTTTGGCACTCATTACCGTTTGTGGTTTTCGAAATTACACTCATTGTTAGTTTAGTTTAGTCACTTTTTTATTTGAATGCAATAAAGAGTGACCATTTAAATAAGTGATGTGTTTTTTTTTTGGAAATTCTTCGACTTACGACTAACGACGTGTCAGGTTATTAATCATAGTCTTGTGTCATTGTGTTTAAGAGTTTTTGTTGATTCTTGGAATAAATTAGGAGTTTTGAACCATTTGAAGGAACAAATTATTTGGATTTGTAGAGACTGTAATTTGTGCAGTATACTAAGAATTGGGACAATGTGGTAAGAAGAGTTTCGTGTATACAGGAAGATGGAAGAAAAGATGCATGAACTATGTGAAGGATCACAAGAATAGACAGTAGGTGAATGCTAAAATGACGATTAATAGAGGTAAAAGACATGTTGCACTGATCATAAATAAATTGATATAGAACCAAGAACATGATACGAAAACATAAAAATTATAGCTTTCAGGAACGGTTTCATTTTGTTAAGCACATGTCACAAGTAACTTCAAACGAAAGGTTAGTGCAAGTTTATAGATAATGGTGCCATTTGGAATCAAACCAGACTATGTCGTTAAAGCGTGTGTAATTTCCCATTCTATCCCATTCATTCCTTACTGAATAGTGCTAGCTGGTCTTTTAGAATAGTATGACAAATAAGAAACCTAACCGAATATTAGAATTTTATTAGAAAAGAAACAGATGTAAATGACAGCCCTCCAAAAACCATAACGGAATTGCAGAACTGGGAACATATCGGGATAAAAAAATACTTACTTCAGGATAGGTCCTCGTATCAAAACAGCTACTTTCACATTTAAAATATTCGCTTTGATAAAACTTTCATTTTAAAATCTCGTTTGTCTCAGATTTTCGTCAAGTATTCTTTTGTTTCTCGCGCCCGGCATTGGTTGACGCCATGCTGCGGGAGAGGAGACGGAGTGGGAAGCGGTCACCTCTTTCTGCGAAGCAGTCATGCTCGCGAAGGAGGAGGTGGTCCGCGTGAGGGAGAGGACAGCGTCCTCCTTCCTCCACCCAGCCGCAGTGGTAGCCGCCCACGGCGACGGACGTCGGCAGACGATCTCCGGCCACCGTAGGCGCGGGCATACGGGCAGCGAGTTACCGAGTAATGGGTAACTCGCTGTCCGACTATGGACCATGTCCAGGTCGACGGCGCGTTGTGTTCCACGCGCGCCTCAAAGACTGTCAGCTAAATGACGGAGCCCCCCTCAAGAGGGTTAAAGCCTGGGGCACAGGGGTCGCGGGTCTTACGAATTACCGCGACCCCGGATCGTAAAGGGCTGTTGAAGGACACCGTGGATTTTAGTAAGTACGAGTCTGACAGTCCCTCCCGCTCTGCCCTGGGTAGAAGGACTCATTTGATGATTCTACCACGATAAAAAAAAGTATACTTTTGTTTACCTCTGAAGTATTAAATCGATTAGGCTAGTCTACTTTTATTCCTTGATCTTCTAAAGGGAGAACCAATCTAGCGACAAAAATAGAGCAAAAAGAGTCCACTTTTTGCTGTTATAAGTCAGGTACTCTTCAAATTCAATGTTTCAAAGCTGATCTATTAGGTCAATTGAAGAACGCTAAACACGACAACTCAAATGCAAATTAAGTTAACCTTCACCTTTTTCAATTCACCGCGTTAACTCCGACCAAACGAGGTCTTATTGAGTTAGTATTTAAGCTAAAGATTTACACAAAACAGTACAGCCGCTTATAGACGCGTTTTTCATACAAATGAGGAAGAATCCTTCGATTTTAATAGAAAGTTAGTTTAGATTATTGGTTTTAAGGTTCCCTTTAGGATTTATTTCTGATTGGAATACAATTTTTTGTTATCTGTGGTCCAGTTTTCTTTTAAAACTAACGTGTCGTTGCGGTCTTTATAATCATCATCATCTATCTAGTCTTTATAATCATCATATCAACACCTTGCAAAACGTTCTCTTGTCTATCGATTCTGTCCTTCTATTATTCATTCGAATGCTGCGTCCTTTACCAGGTTTGGTTCAAGGTTGTGATGACTAAAATATTACCGTTTTCGTACGGCTCACCACTTCATAAACTTTTTGGTTGTTCTTTGTTATATTATGATCCTTTTTTCTACAATCTTGTCCATTCTTTCTAACTCCATAAATCAAAACTATTTGTTGTCTTCACCATGAAATTCATTCTAATTACAAACCCTTTCTTTTCTAGCTCCTGCATTTCTTCAATCACCCTGATTACCATATGAATATTCTCGTCTACCGACTAAAAAAACATTAGTCACATCCCTGGCTTTCAAAGCTACACAGATTATTTCTGCCGCACCGCCTTTGGAAATGGCCGTTTAGTATTCAAAGAGCACATGCTTCATAATTCCCTTGCTGCTTAATACGGCCCCATACTCGACCACCGCGATTCAAAACCAGATTTGAAGACCTTCCCTACCTCTCTTTTATGTATTAGTTTTTTGTTGGATAGGTAAACGGGTATAGCTAACGAGGGTTCATGTTGTACTGGTTGTTTTATCTCATACTTGCCCTCATCTCTTTGTTTCACGAAAACGTGATATAAAAGATTAACATATTAGTATTCGAGGGAGGGCTGAGATCGGTCGGCCCAGATGGTGTGTGAAACGGTTTGAACTTAGCGGTACGACTAAGTCGTATTTGGGCTTGTGTCAATATGTTTTGCCTATTCAAATTTTGTGGGTTTGTCTTTGTTGAATGTTTGGGTTGGATCCGAATTGTTTGATTCTGAATTTTCGCTTTCGGTAGCTTTAACATTATTAAACTTTATAAGTCTACTAGCTTCTGCCCGCGGTTTCACCCGCGACATTTAGGCGTTTGGCCCTATGGTCCTGTTCCCATTAGTTCCCTTGAGGTGCGCCTGGTTACGCGCCGTGATTCGGGCCTTATCATTGGTCGGACGGCGAGCTACCCATTACACCCCGTCGATTTCCGACACCTGGGCGTCTTCAGCGATGGCGAGAGGTAGAGGGTTTCCTTTCCCTCACGAGTTCCGACTGCTCCCCATTCCTCACGCTTGCCGCCGAATCCTCGAGGTGCCTCCCGAAACACCCATGCCCAGGATTTGCGTCACTTTGAAGGTGAGGATGCCTTAGGCCTCTCCAACCACTTCTCAAAGAAGATCTTACCACCGTAATTATGACATGCCCAGGCAGTCATTTGGTTGTGGTATTTTTTCTAAACTATGATATAAGATTTTCATTGAAATCAAACAAATGTTATATTAGTATAGATAGATATGAAAAAAAAACTTCTTCAAAAGTCAGAGCTAGTTTTAACCCTTTTTCGCTTCGAGAACCCTCGAGTTATGTTGGTAAAAGAGTTTCTTAAGTTCTAAAAACTTTTTAACACTTCGTCAAGAATCAGTTATCTTAAAAACTCTTCAAAGTTGTTCGTGTATAATAAAATTCCTACTTTATTTTTCTATTACGCTAATTTTAATCTAGCCAAAAGATTACTTGTACATAAATTATTTAATTCTCATAAAATCACTGTACAGAACTATAAAGTTATTATGTTACAGCGATCTCAGTATTTATCATTTCGCGTTAATTGCTTTGAACATTTTAATTATTTACACGTGTGAGAAACTTGGACAATGAATACAAAAGATTCAAAAGCATTCATACTGGAGGAGGGAGCTGGATTTCATTTTTAATTAAATTAACACCTATGAGCTAAATATGGACGTATGTACGAACAAAGAAGGTATTCTGAAGAATAGGTTTTATGTGTACGATGGTTAAAAACACATGCGGGTATACAGAATTCAGAAGTTAGAAGTATTAATAAATTATATTGTATTTTATTTATTTTATATAGAAGCTAAAAATACATAAATATTAAAATACAAAATTAAAATAAAACTAAACTAAACTATTATAGAGCATCTAAAAATTCATCCTCAACGCTGTCAGCCGGTAATGTGCCCAAGAGACTGGCGGCGTTGCCTCTTTATATGGCAATACCTCTGGCCAAGGTAAAAGCCAGCTCTTTGGTCACGGGAAGCGTCAACAAGTCTTTTAGAAATGTCTTTGTAGAGGCTGTGAGCACTCGGACCCCATGGCCCTATAGTTTCAACCCCTAAGGGCTCAAAAATATACTTAAATTATTATTATTTATTACTTCTAACTTCTGAATTCAATATGCATGGAATATACGAGTAATAAACTCCATGCAAATAATTGTTATGAATGTGCAATAATAAAAAAGATTTTTTCGAGAGCAGTGGTGGCCCAGCAGACCCGACGTCACCGGTCGTGAAATAAAAGAAGCGAATTACTTTGTGTAATTTGTTTCATCACCATTGCTCTTAAAAATGGTGAACAAAAACATATGGGCATGTCTTAGAACTAAAAAATTGATTAAATATGGTGTCTACCAACCCGCACTGTGCCCACGTGGTGAATTAAAGACCTCTGGAGAAGCCTGTGTTCAAGTTGTGGAAGCACTATTTACGAGTATGTATGTTTGATTAGGATGTGCTAAAAGAAAAAGAATGGAGAAGACTCGCAGCACCGACGCTAAACAAAATGGACACGAGCAGGCAAATTTAGACGATGTTTTCTATTATAAACTTAATAGAATCTAGTAAGTATTTCATGCCACAACTACATTTCCCGATAAATTAAACTGCAGAAAATAAAACACGAAAAATTTAATATAAATGTAAATTAGTTCGTTCAGTTTTTTTTTAACACGCTTTTCAGTGTTCAGTGAACCTTCCAATATTGTCCCAGACTGTTACCCAACGCCTCAATAATGTATCCACCTTAATAGGTTCCTAAACTTTGCCATCATAAATAAAACGTGCTTCGGAACTTCGATCTAATGAAAGAAATAAAGTACTTTAATTGCATCTTAAAGATGGACGAGAAATTGCCGGGTTCTCGAATATTACTTTGAGTCCAATAATTTCCAATCCATTAGTCTTTTCAGACTCTTATTAATTCTTGAAAGGTACTTTTGGAGTACTCTAAATTGTATTGTCTAAGTATAACTTTGAACAGATTTTGTTTGATTCGATTTCTGGGAATCTGTGAAGTTGTAAAACGTTTATTTAAATGAACCAGCTGGTTTTTACTCGGTGTAAATTAAAGGAAATAATTAATGTATTACGGGTATAATAACGTTTAGAGATTTTTTCCTGAGTTAAGGGAACAGTTAATTACTTAATTTGCCATGTGATAGGATGTCATAAAGAAAGATGATGTTAATAGTGGCTTTTTAATTGCTTGGTAGTTTATATTGCGTCAATGACATGTCATTTGAGAAATATCAAGTTGTTTTTTATGACGACAAAATGCTGGTTTATAAAACGATATCGAGGTCTTGCTTAAACAAACTTAAACCTTATTTTGCCTGTTATTTTTTACATAATTGTACTGTTGCACTCGCGTACGTCAGTCGCGCGTACGTGTTCTTTACAGGACTATACTGCGATAATGACGTCAACGGCGAGTACTTCTTTAGTACTTCTCATTAATATACACGATTAAATGTACGCGACCAATGACAGCGAAAGAAGAATTCAAGCTTAGTCTGCATTTGTTGTTGTTTCAAATGAAATAAAATCTGATATGAGAAATTTGTAAGTTTGAGAACATTAATTCTAATGTTACGAGCCTCTTGCGAGCAGTTACAACTTAAGAGCTTGTAAAAGCGTTAGTAATAAGAAAACATATTCCCGCAAAGAGTACATATTCATAATAAAAATACAGTTACATAAAAAAATGCGACTCCACTCATATTTTATCAAATAAGGCACATAAAAGTAAAAACAACAGGCTGGATAAAAAATAATCTCAATTTATGCGAGGCAAACTGCCAAAGTTTAAAATTACGGGCATAGTAAGCCTATATTTCGAGGTAATCAGAGCAACAGCAGAAGTTTTTCAGTAAAGTATCATAGGCGTCTGGGTGTGTGCCCAGAAAATAACCGTCGGAAATGGAGCGAGCCCAAATATGTAGTTATTTTTATTTTTCTCGACTTTGTTTTATATACCTGGAGTAGTAGGAGCAGTTATAACTCATGAGATGTTTGGTTTGATGGATTAAAGTTTATAGGAATTTTTAATTTTTATTTGCATTACAGACTGTGCAAGAATTTATGAACAAATGTACGTGTACATAGCAAACAGTACGAGGTTTCTCCGTTTGAGAAATTATTATCAGAGCACCTAAGTTAAGAGCAACTTTTTATTGAGCACCTATCAAAATTTTGACAAATCGCTCAGTCGGGAATGAAATCATAATTCAAATCTATTACCATTAGAGCAACTGCATTAGAGCAATCGTGAAATAAAGGACGTATTTAAAAAAAAAAAACGAACATTATACATCTCTACGTGAAAAGGGGACAATCATCATCATCATAATCAACCTATAATGTTCCCACTGCTGGGACATAGGCCTCTTCTCTGTGAGCGGGAGTGGGCCATAATCCACCACACGGTCCCAGTGCGGATTGGTAGATATCACATGTCTTCGATTTTTTGATTCTAGGACATGCCGGTTTCCTCACGATGTTTTCCTTCACAGTTTTGAAAGGGATAAATAAACGTTTTGGCTCAAACTATGGAGCCCCATGAGCAAAGCCTTTTAAATATGAATATAAATATACCACAACTATCACACAACGCCATCTAGTCCCAAGCTAAGCAGAGCTTGTGTTATGGGTACTAGACAACTGATAAACATACTTAAATATTTCTAAATACATACATATTATAGATAAATTACACCCAGACACAGAACAAATGATCATGCTCATCACACAAACATTTGTCCTGGGTGGGAATCGAACCCACGACCTCCGGCATAGCAGTCATGGTCACTAACCACTAGACCAACAGGCCTGTTTTGAGAACAGTGGTGATGAAATTAATCACACAACGCAATGCGCCTAGCTGGGTTGGAACCCACTGCTCTCAAAAGAAGACAATACTCTGTATGAAATAATATAAAAAAGAGCATGCCCAAATTTTGCACCCCCACACCAAACTATCACTACCAATTTCGCAAATAAAAAAACGCCGAAACACACCTATTCACTTTATATGCAAAACTACCTTTCTGGTCCGAGGTACGGTAAACACGTCTCCAGTGAAAAGCCAGATATGGCCGAATCAGGAAGGTTGATGGGGCAGCAAAACACTATGAATAATTTGATGCACTAGCCTCGCGTAGAGTCATGACTAAACATAGCCATGTCTGCTCTTGTAACTGGAATAGTTCAGAAAATACAAAAGGTTTTTGTATTGGTTGTTATTTTCAGTGTGTTTTGGCGAATGGGAGAGGTATTTTTTCAGGGGTGTTTTAAAATTATTTTGATAAAGCATTGTATTCATTGTTTGGATTCGAAAGTTTGTTTGTTGTTTTTTTTTGGCGTGTAAAAATCATCTAAAGAGTCCTCTAGCTTTGGTTGGAGCGGATGTGATGATAAGATTTACTGATTTTAAAACCACTTTGTTAGTTTACTTGCGTTACAGGGTCGGTAATCCGGTTAGACAATCCCCCGAAGATTTTACTAGCTAACTCATGTATGTATCTTAAACTAAGGGCATTCGGACGGTAAGGACATGCGGATGGTGAGTAATTGGTGACTCATCATCCGATCATGGACCATGCCCGGGTCGACGGCGCGTTGTTGTCCATGCGCGTTTCAAAGAGTTGTCAGAAAACTGACGGGCCTCCTTAGAGGGCTAAAGCCTGCCGGGGTCGAAACGTAAATGGCTACTGAAGGACACCGTGGATTTTAGTCAGAATAAGTCTGACAGTCCCTCCCGCCCCGCCTTGGGTGGGAAGACTCATTTGATGACTTTACCACAATTAAAAAAAAACTAATAATACGATTTATAATCAGGTGCTTGAAGTAACAAAAGAAGAATGGCAAAAGTGGTACAATTCAAAATCTACGTACAGTCAAGTATTGGTAAAATTGCTTTTAGTAGCCATTTCGTACGGGCTTTAGGATCTTGAAACGATTTCAAAAATGATCGTGCTTCTCTCAAGCATACACTTGGATATAAGACGTAAATCACTCGATCATTGAAACGGTTTTCATCTACACTCAAACGAAAGAATTTAACCTAAAGCATTTCATCCGAACAACCTTTTAGTCTTACCCAAAAATCTACTCTTTTACAAAGGAGAATGCTGCTCCTCGGTAGAAAAACAAGGGCTAAGATAAATAAAATCCGGCCAAATTAGACCGTTCCCGGTATATTTTCTCCGTAGTAAACAACATTAAGTTTAATCTCACAGTTTCTTTATTATTTCAAACGCTCAGTCTCAGGAAGTAATGCTTGGTTGAAAAATAATAGCAGCTAGATAGCCTTAGTACGTGATCCAGTTTAGTTCAATAAGGAATTGGAAGTTCACGATTTTTCCTTTACGGGAGGGAGACGAGGAATTTGGAGTAGTGTTAATCAATGGAGCCATGTTTGTCGTGGGTTCATGTTTTATCTTTATTGAAATCGAAATACAAAGAGTATTTGAGACAAGGATAACTTTGAAACGTAGTGTTAAGCATTTGATACAGGGCTACAGGGAATAGATGTGTAAAGTAACTGTTATATGTATTGTTTAAAAACAGGAATATGGCGTTAGATACGATTGTGATCATACTGAGTCATCATCAAATGAGTCCTCCCACCCAGGGTAGAGCGGGAGGGACTGTCAGACTCGTACTGACTAAAAATCCACGGTGTCCTTCAATAGCCCTTTACGTACCGGGGTCACGGTAATTTGTGAGTCCCGCGACCCCAACTGTGATCATACTACAAAAAGTATTCAAATAAAAAATGAATAATGAGCAATGAAACTGACTGAACTACTTGATCTATGTTTTCCCCACGATAAAAATATAACTGATAAAATAAAGATTCCATCGATTGAGAACCTCACCTTTCTTCTTATAAAAATATAACGACTAGGTATCCTTTTTTAACGAAAATATCAAATTAAATTAAAAACATTTTGAGTATCTACTAAACGCAATCTTTTCCAGATGAATATCGAGATAATTCGTAATATTAATATACATATATATATTTATATATATACACGTAGGAGTAAATTTTAGTTTCAATAATAATCTTTAACAACGAGTAGCAAACATCCCAAAACTCCAATTCGAATGTAAATAATAATAGCCTATTGCGCCTAAACCGAAATCGATTGAAATCTGTATTAGTGATGTTATACTATCGATACTTTTTATGGCAAAGATTATCAAAACTGATAATTTTTAATACCTATTTAACATGAACAAAACGATCACTCTTCAATTTGGAAGCTTATCTCTGACATTACGAAAGTTTTATTCGAAACAACTGGTTTGGAAAAGGAATAATTAAGTACAACCATTTTAGATAGAACTGTGTTGTTTGTTTAAACTTTACTGGAATGTTATTTAATTCTATCAAAACACAATACTGTTATAATGTAAATACAATTTGCAGCATAACAGATTAACTTACGTTTCAGTTTAAATTTTACGAAAAAAAAAAACCGGCGAGTTTTGAATGAAAATTATCACTTTTAGCACATAAATATGTTTTAAACTACGTTTCAGAACTGTCAATTTCATTTCTGTAATAGACACGGACAGTATAGGTTTAGATGTCTACTCAGTGCATTCAGTTTCATAGTGAAATCTGAAATTAACAATAAATTAAAAAATTAAAAAGCTTTAACAATGCGTTGAATTAGAACTGAATGCGTCCTTCATCATATCTTTCGACGGCACGGTTAACGCAGTGGTTGAGTGATTGGACTCCTGCGCTGGGTGTCACGGGTTCGATTCCCGCTCGGAGCAAATATTTCTATGATCTACCAGTAGTTGTTTCTGGTCTGGGCGTTTGTGTATGTGAATTTATATGTTTGTAAACGCACCCACGACACAGGAGAAATTTTTAGTATGAGGCAACGTTTAAAAAAAAATGAAAGTAAAAAAAAAACATAATTTTTCTAGCCTTTTCTCAAGTCCCTTGAAGTTGGCAATATAACTGGATGTAGTTGAATACCTGCATTTTAAATTGAGTAACTGCCTAACTGACATCCACAACCTAATTAATGTTGAAGTAATACGAAAAACCTAGGCATAATCATAACGCTTGGCATAACAGAATCTCAGACCATTGAATTCCTGTAACGACTGTCAAAAATGTACAAATGACAGCCAGGACCAACACCATACGCCCACGGCGACGGACCTCGGCAGATGACCTCCGGCCACCGTAGGTGCGGGCATGCGGGCAGCTAGTAATGGGCAACTCGCTGTCCGACCATGGACCATGTCCTGGTCGACGGCGCGTTGTGTTCCACGCGCGCCGCAAAGAGTGTCAGCAAAATGATTGGGTCGCGGGATTCACGAATTACCGTAACCCCGGAACATAAAGGGCTACTGAAGGACACCGTGGATTTTAGTCAGTAAGTACGAGTCTGACAGTCCCTCCCGCTCTGCCCTGGGTGGGAGGACCCGTTTGATGATTTTACCAGGATAAAAAAAGGACCAACACCATAAAGAGAAGACTTAAGAAATAATCACGGAGAAAAGTCGTAACGAATGGTCAAGCATCCACGGACCGACCTAAACAAGTGCGGCTTAACTTTAAAGACCGACTCGTGCCGGCTATGATTTATTTAGCCAAGACCTGTATCGACTTCATAAAATCATAAAAATTATAATAATTAGTATAAGAGAGATCTTATTTCAGCCGACCACAGAAGTCAATAAACCTATAGAGAAGTATCAAATTAAATTGGACGAGATAAGATCGTTATCAGCAAAATCTTTAATTGAAACTTGATATCTGAGTCATTTTGCCTCCCAAACATTCTAACTTGTTAACGTGGGCAAAGAATTTTACCGAGTTATGGAATCAACGAATTTTATATTAGTAAAATTTATGACTTGTAATTTTAAAGTTTTATAGCAAAGAACAGAAGTAATACGGGTTGTCGTTATGCAAATAAATATTTTGAATACCAAAGCTTTGTTGGTAGTTAATATTTTTTATTACTAACTAATTAGTTGAAGACAAGTGTGTCTGAGAATTTTTATAACATTCTTCCGGTGGTAGCAGATATGGGAGGGCCATAAATGTCTAATGCCGTGATAGTACCTCCTAGTAAGCGACACTTTTAATGAGAAGTTTTTGGATTTTAATAAATAATAGAAGGCAAGGGCATCAAACTGTCTTAATAAGAATTAAGCTTCCAGAATTTTTGTAAGCTTTTTAAACCCGTTGCATAAATTCACCTGGATGTGACTGAACAGGAATGAAAAGGTGATACTTGCTTGCTAACGAGTTGACACTTATTATTATGGTCTGTTGAATCGCTTCATCAATACTGATATAGACGGAGAAGCGAAATGCCTGCTAGGGTCTCGAGACTCCTGCTGGGTCGCGGGACTGTACAAATTCCCGTGACCCTAGAATAAAAAAGGCTATTGAAGGACACCGAGAATTTTAGACAGTACGAGTCTGACAGTCCCTCCCGCTCTGCCTTGGGTCTGAGGACTCATTTGATGATTTTACCACGACTAACGCAGCTCTGAAACATAAAGGGTAACCGAAGAAAGAGGTTGGCTATCAGTTAATAAAAGTCTGACAGTGCCACTTCACCCACGATGGGAGGACTAATTTTAACTACTACGATATTTCATTCCATAAAAAGCCTAGCCAGCTGAAATACTCCAAAAATACCGAATTTCAATCACGTTTCCTAAAAACTTGGACGTAGATACACACATCCGACCCAATTCTATAATATAGCAGATAAACGTTAATGCGGGAGCTATCTGATTGCCGTATCATTTGGGTCGTATTGAAAATTCATAACTTACCGAAAGCGGTGAAGGGCCCAACGTTTGAGATAAGGATGTGTGCAATTTACTTCACGTCGTCGTTCAAGGAAATTGTAGTGAGGGGACTCGGTTTTAAAAGTATTTTTAGATTTTTGAAAGGTTACTCACATTTGTGAGTTTTGTGAACAGAATAGTATAAAATTTTACTTGTTATTCCAAGAGTTAGGCAGTCGCGGGCATGCGGGTGGCGAATAATGGGCGACTCGCTGTCCGACCATGGACCATGCCCGGGTCGACGGCGCGTTGTGTTCCACGCGCGCTTCAAGGAGTGTCAGCATAGTGACGGGGCCTGTAGAGGGCCAAAGCCTGCCGGGGTTGCGGGACTCACAAATAACCGTGACCTCTGCCCTGGGTGGGAGGACTCATTTGATGATATTACCACGATAAAAAAAAAGAGTTAGGCAGTAGTGTATCTAATAATAAAAATACCCGCGTTCCATCAACTAAGTTCCATGTCATAAGGAGCGGGCCATCAGCTCATCATCATCACCATCTGGGCAAAAAACGTGGCTGCTACTGAGAAATTCCTGCTATAAAACCTAATAACACTGCCCTATCTTGGATTTGAAACCAAGACTTCAGAAATGGAGGAGTCTTGTTGCGACCACTGGAGTTACGAAGCTACTATAGGGGGCTATATAGGGTGTTTGTGTGTGTGAGTTTCTATGTTTGTAAACGCGCCCACGATACAGGAGAAATTAGTAGTGTGTTTTCTTTAAAAAAACAATATAATAGTGAAATATTATGCATTATGAAAGATAATTTATACCTAATAAAAATAGATACGTTTGTTGCAAATACAAACGAATTTAATTTAGAAAACAAAAGACTTTGTCAACATTAATGACTGTTATTTTAATTATTATTGACTTTTCATTCCAGATTTTCTTTTCCTATTACTTTTTCTACAAATATTAAATGAATATCAAAATTTCACAAAAACAATTCAATTTAACCGGAATTTTCTCAAATCCACTCGAGTATTTCACACGACACATCACTATTAAAACTCGAGGGTTGCTTGTAACAAAGGTTTATCGAAACGTTAGCTACGTTTTCGCGTTATCGAATCTTCACATTACGCCGAACCTTGTGAGTAAATAACAATGAGTATTATATTACCTTTTTTCTATTACGTTGATTGTGTTCGGTTTATTTATTGGTTACTAGTAAACCGCCCTGGTTTCGCACGTGTCCAATTTACTAATGAAGACTATCTGAATGAGGTTTACATTAAAAATATCTGACAATAATTTTCATATCATTTGGAGTACAAGTGGGCCAGTAGAAACGGGCCCTTCGATTCTACTGGCCCACTTGAGATTCACTTCTCTCATCATCTGCCTAGCCTTTCCCAACTATGTTGGGGTCGGCTTCGAGTCAAACCAGATGCAGCTCGATATCAGTACTTTACATGAAGCGACTGCCTGTCGGACCTTCACAACCCAGTAACTGGGTAATACGATACCCCACGGTAAGACTGGTTGTCAGACTTTAGAGCTTTTGACTAACAGTAACGACTGGAAAAGATCTACAAATGACAGCCGGGACCAACGGCTTTACGTGCTTTCCGAGGCACGGAGGAAACTCGCTATGATAGATGGTCACCCATCCACAGACCAAACTTGGCAAGCGTGGCTTAACCCGGAAGATCGGCCTGTACGGCTGTATTTATTTAACCACGAGCTCCTCGAGACACGAGGCACGACTCGCTTTTCTGAAAACGGTGAAAAAACATTGCGGAGAAAATGAGCACGTCAAGATCGAACCAAAAATTCGAAGACATGATAGTGACATCTACCAAATCGTACTAAGCCCGCATTGTAGGTAAGTGGTTTGGAGCCGTACTTTGTCCTGCCCAGGGGCCGTATTATGACGTCTTAAAACCAGGCTTGTTCCAGTGAGTGAACGAGATGGCGCTAGACGACTGTTAGCTCGGTGTCTTTCACTCACTGGAACAGTCTGGTTTTAAGACGTCATAATACGGCTGCAGGAATGACTGGGTAGCGGTGACGAAAGACTCGGTGACCCTCATTTCGCCGGTCGATTTACACCTGGATAACTTTCGCCCAAGTCCAATTCTGTATGGACGCAGCAACCTTACATCCCACTCCCACTCATAGAGAGAAGGCCTTTGTCCCACTAGTGGGAACATGGGATGCATACAAACCTTGTCCTGGTAATAACAAAAAAAAAGCGAAATAAGTCGAACCATCCTCAAGTGTTGTTCCGTCATACATGTGGCAATTGGTTTTTATTAGATAAATAGATTTGCTCTGAATTCGTTTCAATAAGGTTTAGTTTAAGAGATTAGGACATAAGTTTAATGTTTGGGCGTAAACAAGTCGATACGGAAGACGATAAAATAGTTTTTATTACAATTTCATAGGGATAATGCGTCTTTCGTTTCGCTTCTTGAGAAATGATATAAATATTCTCAATGATTCCATAGTCCAATTGCTAATAGGTCAGGTGATTAATAATTTAATTTAGCAACCAGATAATTGCGTATGTGACTAGATGTATGAATGACGTCGAATCAAAAGTATCATTGGTCTAGTAGAACGACTGCTGAATATGAAGTGCCGATTCCAAGAATGGTTAAAGTGTTATTAGGTTTTTCATTTCGGAATTTGTAAGTATCAGCTACGGACCCTAGATTTTTTCCTGGTTAGTGGCAACAGACATGCTCCCTAAAACATAACTGGCTTGGTGTAATATTCAGCCTAATACTTCGGAGATTAAGTCGAAATAATAGCAGCAGGCAGATATGTAAGTGTCGTGACATGTGCCGTTCTATTTAGTCTGGGATAGGGTATTCCCATATATGGGAATAGGCATGAGGTTCTGTAACATGTTTCAGAATACGTTCAGCTTCTAATCCATTAAAAACGTACCAACACAAATTCTATTCGAAACACACCAGAAAATTCTGAAACACAAACCGCCTAATGAAGTCAATTTGCATGTTGCCGTTTAACATGTTACGGAAAACCATAAAATTAGACATGTTCGGTGTACAATGCGGCAACAAGCGATAACATGCCGACGCAATCTCCGGCATCGACTGTACCCCGGGAGCGATAGCTGGGGACAAAGAACCTGGGGTGATCCTGGAAGATCCAAAATTATTGATTGATAAAATTTCGTTGTTTATTGATAAAAAATATGATAAAAATATTCGATATAAAATATTGATAAAAATATTGGATTGATAAAAAATTATGTTGATTGATAAAAATAAAATTTGTTGATTGATAAAACAATCACTGTTTCGATTTTGGAACAGCCTAGTGATAAGCCCAGTAAGATTGATAAGTGAACCCAAACCGAGCCTGAGAGGAGGTTGAATTGTAATACAATTATTGTCCCATAGGAACGTTAAACCGCAAAAAACAAGAATCGTTCAATTCCTTTTTCTGAACCCTGATCAAGCAATATTCAGACAGAACTAAATATTATAATATTATTAGTATACACAATATTTCACTGGTATCATCAATAACCAAAGATGATCATTGATCATTCATTACCTTATACAATCATTTATTAGAACATCTTCAACTTTAATCAATACACATTTTCCTTTTGCACCTTCCACACTTTTTTCTCTTCATTCCATTTCAGCATCATCAACAAAATCAACCCCAACCATATCAATATCCATATCCATATCCATATCATCTAACACAGCATTCTATACCGTGTTTCCAGTTACTGTGTTTCTGTGTTCCCTTTCTAATGCATCAGCTGTAACCGGATAGATTTTATGCAAATACGAGGCAGAGGCAGTAATTGCACTGTAACTCGTGTGCTCATTCATTAGGGTAACTTACGATATCTGAGCTTAAATAAGTTTCTGGGTAACTTTTACTTAGGTTCGCAGTTAGCTAAATTGTTTTTAGTGACGTGGAAGATTTTATTGCGTTGAATTACTTTGCTGGGTTTGGATAATTGTTTTTGTGGGTTTTTCTTGTAGGTTCGTTTCTTATTTTAACCAACGTAATTATGTTTAATTTTCTTTATGCATTTTTTGTGAATTGAGGTTGTTCAACGGTTGTTTTTTTTTACAATTTTTCTCACGAATTTGAAATCTCTAAGCTTCTTTGTGTCTACAATCAAAATAGTATTTGGTTTAATCTCATCACAAAATGGATTAATTTATTTGCACCTAAGTGAAGATTCGAAACAGAAATACGCAGTAATCTATTCATCAGATTTATTTTAACCAAATTCACTAGTTGTTACTACATCGACTTATTCAGCATCTAAATACACATAAATGTTATGCTTTTTTTTTTTTTTTTTTTTATCGTGGTAAAATCATCAAATGAGTCCTCCCACCCAGGGCAGGGCGGCAGGGACTGTCAGACTTGTACTGACTAAAATCCACGGTGTCCTTCACGAGCCCTTTACGTACCGGGGTTACGGTGATGGGTAAGTCCCGCGACCCCGGCAGGCTCCGGCCCTCCACAGGCCCCGTCAATTTGCTGACACTCTTTGAGGCGCGCGTGGAACACAACGCGCCGTCGACCCATAAATGTTATGCTTACAAATAAATGCACTATTATCATTACTGATTTCAAACCAACAATCAAATTTACACACAACAATTACAGAATCACCTGTTTTGTTAGAACAATTTGTATCGACTATTCGATTCTGTAATTACGCCCGCATTGCTTCTGAATCTATAAGTGTGTGTCCATAGTGAATGCGGGGGGCTTAGGCCTGTCGCGGGTGCGGTAGCGGGTGCGATCGGAGTCAATCGTGATGAACGAGCATTTGTTTCTGTTCCCGTGCTTCAGGTTTGCAAACCGGAGATGGCACATCACATTTTGATCTTATGTTTTATAGGTTATTTAGGATTGGAATGCAACTGAATTATTAACCATTCTACATTATTCTACTCACGTTCAATAAAAAACTTTGAACCACTTGCTGACTAGGCCCGCAGTGTGGCCACTACGGCCGAATAGGAACATTTAGACCCCGATCTTGCTCATGGCTACCGCGCTGGGCGCTTTAGTGACTTCAGTGTGTCCACGAACAGCGGTTTCATATGTTTGATATTTCCGCTCCCGCTGCCGCCACCACGCTAGGCTCGCAATGTGTTTGAGCACTAACAGTTACTGCTAGTATACATTTGACGGCCATTGGATGAACGAACTAGATTGATTGATTACATTTTAGGTCTGCCTGTGGGTTCGCATTTGATGCATGATGAAAAATGAGTTTCCAGAGTTAAAAGTGCACTAAAAGCTAGTGGAAATGTGCGTATGTGTTCGAGCGTAGCGAGCATTGAAACATTTTGTTTGCATTTTTTATTAGCTTGTCATGAACATTTATGGCTTTAGCTTTTTCATTGATATAAAAGCCGGTTTTAAAAATGTATATCGGAACTAAAGTTTCAAATTCTGTTCGTGTATCAAATAAACAACAGTAAAAATATACCTATTGTGTTATAAACTACATGGTTTATACAAATCAGTGAATTATTTACCACCAATTTCGAAGCTGAATTTCTCATTCACTTGTATTTTTTTTTGTTGGTTGTTGCGATGACCTAATTGGTAAGGCGTCTGGGGTACTTATCCAGAAGACGCAGGTTCGAGCCCCGCTCGCAACTGAATTTTTCCTTTCCTCAAAAACATCTTTATTATTTGAGTACATACCTACTACAAAACTTCCTACGGACCAATAAATCAATTTCACGTTGCATGATAAAAGTTGTTCTTATGGTTGAGTCCTAGGTTCAATTCCTGGGTCAGGCAAGTTATAATTGGGTTGCGTACCGTATAGTATCACTCAATTACTAGGTTCTGGAGGTCAGAACAGTCGCTCCATTTCAATCAATCAATCAATCATACCAAATCATTTATGCAAGTAGAGAGCGTGACTCTAACTCTTTCATGCTTTGTAGCTGAACCATTTTAAAGAAATGTAGTAATTGTACACAATATCCCCCTATAAGGAAGTATTTTTGTAAAATTAAATTTTATGCAAGTACCCCTTTTTACTTTGCCCGGGTCGACGGCGCGTTGTTTTCCACGCGCGCCTCAAGGAGTGTCAGCATAGTGACGGGGCCTGTAGAGGGCCAAAGCCTGCCGGGGTCGCGGGACTGATAAATTACCGTAACCCCGGTACGTAAAGGGCTATTGAAGGACACCGTGGATTTTAGTCAGTACAAGTCTGACAGTCCCTCCCCTAGGTGGGAGGACTCATTTGATGATTTTACCACGAAAAAAAAAAGTACCCCTTTTTACAGAACGATTTCCGACATCCACAACAGCAAAGCAGCGAAGAAAAGCCAGTTATATTTAAAATAGATTAAAAATTCTGAAAGTAAACCCTCTTCATTTTGAAATTTTATTTCCTCTTCCGTATACTGTTCATACTCAAGCATTTTCTTAGAAATCCTTCCAAAGTCATTCCATCTTTCTCTAAATAATAAGCGGTTCCCAAAGTTGACTGGAATGCGACACACGTCAATAAACTTTCAATTTAGGGACGCGAGTGTACGTCATAACTGCGAAAGTTCATTACCAGGGTGTACGTTGGCCGCGGGACTAACGGATTACCGTGACCCCGGTACGTAAAGGGCTATTGAAGGACACCGTGGATTTTAGTCAGTACAAGTCTGACAGTCCCTCCCGCCCTGCCCTGGGTAGGAGGACTCATTTGATGATTTTACCAAGATAAAAAAAGGGTGTACGTTACTGCTAAAGTTCATTACCGCGACATACGTTACTGCGAATGTTTGTTATTGCGATTCACTTTATCGCGAAAGTTTTTTACTGCGAAATACGTTATCGCGAAAGTTCTTTATTGCGAAGTAGATAGATAGATAGAATACTCTTTATTATGCATACCATACAAATTACAGATATAATTACCAAATTCAAAATATCTTTTAAATAAGGTGACACAATGGGCGGTCTTGTCGCTAAAAGCGATCTTTTTAAAACAACCAAGTATGTTGTGGCGTAAGTTTTTTACTGCGAAATACGTCGTCGTTAAATTTTTTGCTGCGGAGTACTGTAGTACTGCGAAAGTTTGTTATTGCGATTTACTTACGTTTATGTTGTCGCGAAAGTTCTTTGCTGCGAAGATAGCAATTTCGGAGTGCATTATGTAGGCTGACGGCTAATACTGGTGATAGTGGTAATATTATATTGTTGAACATGACTAATAAACAAACAAAAATTATGTATGTAACTATATACAAAGATAACCGATAACCTTAAATCTCAACATTGTTTCATCTGTAACTAATTGAAGAGAACATTGGTTTGTTTGATCGGTGGTCCCCAAACTAGGTTTTACCTGTATGATAATGATTTAGATACGTCAAACTAATTAAGGTATCTATATAATTATTATATCAATTACCATAGCCGAAAATCCTACTTCACATGATTGTGTAGGTCAAGAGCCAATATTTTTCAGGCCCACCGAATATTCACTCGCGACATATCTGTGGGTCATGTCAAAGTTTGGGAATCGCTGCTCTAAACTATAATGATCTCTGTACACTCAACCTTAACATTTGCTTGACCTAGTTCGTTTTATCTCAACTTTCTAGGAAATATACATCATATAACCCTTTGATACCAAGAGGAGCGTATAAAATAAACTAATGGCGATATCATAATAAAATGCTTGCACGATATCGTGTATTCTCTATTCCGAAATACCGATACTAGGTAAACTCTTCCTTATATTGCCTCGTATCTAGGTATTTTGCATAACAATAGACCTGATATTTTATAGAAAAGAAAGAATATCGGTTTTGTGAGTCATCAGTTGGGACTTAGTTGGTGTTTCTGTTTTATGCCTTTGTCAAACAGACAGGTGAAAGCGAAGCGAGTCCGAAGCGATACCGAACCGAAGCGAGACGTCAGTCCGATAGTTCTGTCACGCTATCGGATCGCTTTCGCTTTTCTATGTGACTGGATTCAAACAATTCCATACATTATAAATAAAAACGCCTCGCTTCGCATTCGTCACGCCTCACGCCCTAATCTTGTGTTCATAAAAGTATTAATTATATATACTATTTCATAGTAACAGAGACTAATACTGTCTTTTGAAAATTATTAGATTTTTTTTCCACAACTATCACACATCGCCATCTAGTAAGCTAAGCAGAGCTTGTGTTATGGGTACTAGACAACTGATAAACATACTTATATATTTTCTAAATACATGCATATTATAGATAAATAAATTACAACCAGACACAGAACAAATGATCGTGCTCATCGCACAAATATTTGTCCTGGGTGGGAATCGAACCCACGACCTCCGGCATAACAGTCAGGGTCACTAACCACTAGACCAACAGGCCTGTCAGATTAGTGGGTCAGTACGAGAACTACAATATCACGGGGTAATACGAGAACGTTGCAATTATTAAAAGGATGTTGTGTCAAAAATGAAAAGAGTATGCTTAGATGGTTAGATCATTGCCAGATAGTGAGTGAAAGGCAACTAACAAAAGGAGTTTTTAAGGCAAATGTTAGTGGAAATGGGCGGAGGAGACGCCCTTGTTGGAGGAGCTCTTCAAAAAGGTCGGATGCGTAGTACAGCGCGCTTGTATGGCTAGACGTATGAATGTGGGTGAGACGAAAGGAGTATGTTTATAATTATTTTAGTAGATGGCGCTCTATCGTTTTTGTTATTTATTTTAATTTTAATTAGTCATAATCATCATTTGTTGCATTCATGTAGTGTGAAATTATATTGTTATATATCTCAATCACACAGTCCATCCTTTGTTTCTTTTGTCTTCTCCTGTTCTCATAGCTATCCGCATCCATAATATCAACTATCAATGAAACAATCAACCCTTAAGCCTTTTTCAAACAGACAGGCGTGACGAATTCGAAGGGAGGCGTTTTTATTTGTAATGTATGGAATTGTTTGAATCCAGTCACATATAAAAGCGAAAGCGATCCGATAGCGTGACAGAACTATCGGACTGACGTCTCGTATCGGTTCGTTATCGCTTTGGACTCGCCTGTCTGTTTGACAAAGGCATTACTAACATAGTTACTCAAACAAGAGAGAAAAACAAATAAAAACAAACCACCGGAAAATAGGAACCGTAAACATAAATTAGTCCTAGCTTTAGCGCCAAGAACTGGTTTACAAATAGATAAGAATCTTGTTGAAAAGATAGCAGAGGATAAGGGTAGCAATCCCCAAGATTATTTCAAAAGTATCATTACAAAATGGAAGCTATGTAATTATGTTAAAGAAGAAATTTGTATGAAAGCATTTAAGGTTAATGAAATCGTTTAGTTTCTAATGATGATTAGAAAACTGAATAAACAAATATAAATAAACAATTAGAACACTTTAAAAGGTATCTAATAGTAATTAGTTTTACCCAATTCCGTTACTGATTAGAATTACGTAATTATTGATTTACATTAAAATGTTTCAAAGTCTTTGAAAAGCCGTGGTTGTTACTATCACTTAACGGATAGAAACAGGGACTAGAGGAGGCTTAGTGGTTGGTGATCCCGACGGAGGAGTTATAGGTCGTGTTTTTGAACTCAGACATGTACTATTTCTTGTTGTAATTTCTTTTCGCTACCACTCTACTCTCAAAACGATAAAGGAAAACATGATAAGAAAAGTGGCATGTCTAAGAACAAAAAAATCGAAGATTATATTAGATATATGTATGGTGAATGACAGCCCATTCCCTTCCACAGAGAGACGGTCTATGTCCTATTATTGGAGATAGGCTGAATAAGATGAATGGTATGAGTGGAATATGCTATGGACCAAACTTACCCACACGGGAGTTCAACATTTCCGGGAAAATATACCTGTCCAACATTAATGATTACCGCCGTGATTATTATGTTATGGGTTAAAGTTGTCATAAAAACGGCTGAAAGGATCTGGATGACATTTGGTACACAGATAGTTTATATCCATATCTATAGCATATTTCCGTGGGATTTGCTTGTTACGTAGAAGAAGCTTCGGGCACAAGCTAACCATAAAATAATAAAGGAAAGTAACTTACAAAATAATCAAGGGAGCAACACAAAATAATGATTACCAACAATCAATTAATCGGAAAAAGATATCCCAGAACTAACAACAAAAACAAAGAAACAAATTAGCAAGTAACTGAACCAAAAGCCGTTAAAGACCCACGCAGCGCTCAAATTACAAAACACACTGTATACACGCTCAAATTCGGGTCAAAAAGCCAAAGAAAACGTAACTAAAAACTAAAGGGTCCGGTTTTATAAACAAGCCACAGGAAGCTTCAATTAACACTGAGTCATTAGAGCTTGGTTTAATGAAAAGATCCACTATAAAACGGGAAGGGAACAAAAGGAACTACTCTAGTGCTAACACGCTTCCCGTACTAAATTGTTTTAGTGACTTTCGATGGTACCGACTGGTAGACGAACCAGAAAAAGTACGCGCTTTGATTAACTTCGGAAATGTGAGCACACCATAATGAACTGATTGAATTTAATTTTGAATTGATAAATACCTACCTATGAGTCCGGGTCTGAGTGCTCACAGCCTCTTCAAAGACATTTCTAAAAGACTTGTTGACGCTTCCTGTGACCCAAGAGCTGGCTTTTACCTTGGCCAGAGGCTAAGTATTGCCATACGAAGAGGCAACGCCGCCGCCAGTCTCTTGGGCACATTACCAGCTGACAGCGTTGAGGATGAATTTTTCGATGCTCTATAATAATAGTTTAGTTTTATTTTAATTTCCTATGAGTAGATTATTACGTATTCAAAACACAAAAATTAAAAGAAAAATAAAATTAGGTGAATTTTACAGTTGTACTTTATTACCCTGGTGATGGATTTTTATAAATTTCAGACTCTTATTTCATCAACTTTACGATTGAATTTTGCAAATTTTAGTATTAAAAACGCATGCATACGCAAAACTTGCTCAATTTTTCCAGTGGTTTGAGCTATGCGTTGATAAGTTACTCATGATAATTATGACTAACGGTTTGTTAGTATACAATTATAGTAAACTACACCAAAATCGAGATAGAAACAGTTCTTTTACAATATTGTAATGCTACAAATGGTTACAATGGCCAATAGCAATAGGTTGCAGAAAATCTTTGGATAATCTATACTAAAAGCCAAAATATTTTTTTTTAATATTTTGCCAAACTGTAAAAAGTGAAGAAGAAAATGAATAAAAGATACAAAGAAAGTACGGGAGCGTATACATTTTCTGTTTTTAAATAAGTGATTTTTAGAGGGACAATGCACAACAGCCGAGTGTCTTTGTTGCTTTTATTGGCACTTCAAGTGCTTTGTTGTCACTATTGTTAGTTCAATGGCAATAATAATTCTTGTGGATTCTTTTCTTTTTGAAGTTGATACGGAACATAATAGTGGGAAATGGTGTCATTATGTTAGTTGATTTTTATAACATAACATGAGAAAAATGTTATACATTTTTTTTTGTTCACCTACAGAAAATGTACTTACCTATGTTTGTTCTCAACTTTTTATTTCATTATTAGGGAAATAGAACAAACTGATAAGGAGTGAATAAAGTTCGAATTGTCCTCATAGGTCGCTTACAGGGGTACAGATCAACCTTTTTTCCAATCTGCCCCCTCTAAGGGGAGAAAGCAGTAATAATCCTTTCTAGTGCGCCGGGAAGAAAAAATGCAAAATCTTGTCAAAAAGTTTTGAATCACTGTTCTTCTATTGTTCCCAGCATCAAATTAACATGAATTGTCACAATTCTAGACTACTACAGATACTCATAATTCATGTCTAACAGTTTTAGTGATAATCTAGAGACGTGATAAGCTATAAACCCGTACTTATACATTAAGTTCTACTGCTCCACTTGTCACAGAGCTAACCAATTGTATTAAATCTCTAACGTTCAAACGTAGGCTTACCAAGATTATAATTATAATAGTTTTCAACTTAGTTACTTAACATTGACTTAACCTTGCTTAAGCTATTCATGTGTTCCGAGAATAATATCTTGTCATAGTGTAGCATTTCATTTGTAAGTAGTAAATAATTATTGTAATTCTAGGTTACAGACGAATTCAAGTAGCTTTGAAGTTCAATCATTAGCAGAATATAATACGTTAAATTAAATATATATTTATGTACATATTACATTTACGATCAAATTCTATAGGGTTTCTAATTGATAAGTGTTATTTCACGGACTGCCAACGTTACCCCAGAAATTTATATTTATTAACTGACAAAATAAGGGCTAGGACTTTTGCCTGCTTACCCTCACACCCATTTCTCCCTATTTAAGTTTTATGTCAAAATAAATAATTTAACCGTCTTCAAAGTTCCACCTACGCCTGTGCCAAAATTTATCCAAATCGGTTCAGTTGTTAAGACATGTCAAGTGTAAAGAAAAAAGAAACAAAGTCACTTTCACATTCGTTTAGTTTTGTAGACTTTCATTTAGTTTTAATCACTACAAGTTGCTACACAATCTCTTACAACGTTGACTTTGTAAGAGATTACATAAGAAGATTTCATTATTTACAATAAACTTCAAACACTAGTCTGTATAATTTAATTATTTACACTTTCCCCAAGGACCACCTCACCTAGTTAACTTTCCTTTCGAAATAAAGATGGCGACGAATAAATAAAATAAATTGGTCGTTAGCCAGCGCAGTAAGACCACACGTCCCAACTACATTACATTAAGTATTTATAATTAGACTAATTAAGTGATAATTAACTGAAAAGTTTGTTAACGAATGTTTTAAAAGTGTCTCAGGGTTCTTACTCAGCTCATTTGGAATTCAAATTGATGTAAAAGTAAGATTTATTATAAATGTCTTTGCTTATAAATATTTATTGTTCTTTTCAGAGGCTTTTGTAAATAATTACGATATTGATAAAGGCGTTGTTGCTTGCGTGTGATCGAGTTTGAGTTGTTTTTCAGAAGTTTCTAAACAGCAGCCACGGGTGTCTAGATTTGTGCTCGCTTCCCGATAATAACTTTGCCTCCCACTACATAGAACTTAACTGGTGAAATGTGACTATGCTAACATCAGGTAGATTTTGTAAAATCATCAAATAAATCCTTCCGTCCTGGGAAGCGGAAAGGACTGTCAGACTAATACTGATAAAAATCTACAATACTCCTGCAATAGCCCTTTACGTTCTAGTGTTAAGGTTACCTTTTCAGGCAGTCCCGGGCCTCTGGGTCACAGGAGACTTTTGTGACAGGTTGACGATAACCTCGTCTCCTGTGATATGGGACTTAACCAATGTTAGGTTATAATTACAGGCCTGTTGGTCTAGTGGTTAGTGACCCTGGCTGCTATGCCGGAGGTCGTGGGTTCGATTCCCACCCAGGACAAATGTTTGTGTGATGAGCACGATCATTTGTTCTGTGTCTGGGTGTAATTTATCTATAATATGTATGTATTTAGAAATATATAAGTATGTTTATCAGCTGTCTAGTACCCATAACACAAGCTCTGCTTAGCTTGGGACTAGATGGCGTTGTGTGATAGTTATGGAATATTTATTTATTTTTTATTTTACATATTTATAATCGGTAGATACAGCTGATCCTGGCAGCGTCGCCATGAAGTTTCGTGGTAAATGAAAGACGATCTAATCTGTGTTCACATAGATTGGTACACCTTTGTATTACCGTTCGACAATAAAAAATTATTAAATAGTGAACGAATAGCTAAATTATTTGTCAAAGCTAAATATCGACTTAAAGGATGACTAAAAGTTGTTCCAAAAATTACACCCACCATATTGCGTTACCAAAAAAACAAGTCTCCATTCAAAATGCCATAAATCAAAGGCGCTCATTAAAATCGTCATCGTCTGTCTGCACCATAAAATATTCCCATGCGTTCCGAAAAACACAAACAAACTATCATAACTTTATATTTATGATTATTTATAAATAAACATTTTTTTTTCATCCGTGTCCTGAAGAAGAGTACAGAAAACATGTTTGGCGTTAATTGGCCTCAATTAGTTATTTAAATCAGGCTTTATTCGTTTGTAATTTCAATAGGCTTCTTTGACAAAAGTGACATATTATCACACAACTTTCAGATATGACAACAAAAACTTTCCTGTTTCTATACCGTTAAGGGGTGATTTTTGTAAAAAATATTTTTGTGGGCTCGCATCTGACTTACAATGTAACAAATATTTCTAGAACTTGTGTTCTATACTGTATGTTGTCTCATTGTCTTTCACTGAATTTAAAATTTTGATTAAATAAATTATTATACAAAAAAAGACAATGTTTTGCAAAATAAATATTAAGGCAGTTGACTGTTGATTTTTTTTGATCCATCATGTTTCAAATAAATTATGTCCAAAACATGTACACAACACATTTACCTTCTAAATAGCCCCCGTCAAATCTGTTGTAACATGTTTTGGAAAACTGATACCTTTACAAAATTGCGACACCAAGATATTAGTGTCAGTCCATCGTTTCCAAAAGTTATTTTAAAAGTTCCGGTCATAAACGTTTTACACACACTCAAATATTCTGCCACTGATGTATGTTTACGTACAATTTCGAAAACATTTATCCGATCCCGGCCGTTTAGCTTTGAAAGTTTCTAAATTTAGGCCTTTGATCCCTGTGATCATTTCGTTTTACTTATAAGGAATTTTAATGCATATTGGGCGGAGATAGGTTAGTTGAAATCATGGATTGTTTATCGTTATTGTTGTTTTGATTAGAGTTCTTTTTATTTGCGTCTATCTTTGGTAATGGTAGTGTGTTTTTCTACCTACAAGGTAGACAGATGATCTGATATAGACCACAGGACTGCGCTGGATGCAAGCCGCTTCTAACCAGTCCTATTGAAAATCATGAATCATCAAAAAAAAATATTCATGGGCAACTCGCTGTCCGACCATGGACCATGCCCGGATCGACGGCGCCACATATGTTCTGTGGACGGCGCGTTATGTTCCACGCGCGCCTCAGAGTGTCAGCAGAGTGACGGGGCTCCCCTCTAGATGGCCAAAGCCTGCCAGGGTCGCGGGACTGTACGAATTACCGTGACCCCGGAACGTAAAAGGGTATTGAAGGACACCATGGATTTTAGTCAGTACGAGTCTGACAGTCCCTCCCGCTCTGCCCTGGGTGGCAATCATCATTTTACCACGTAAAAAAAGAAATTGAAAATCTATAGGGGGGAGGCGTATATTCAACAGTGGACCTCCTGATTATCTGCTGATTATGTTAAATGATGATGATGAAGGTGTTATGATAGATGACAGGATAAAGCCTCTTCTGCGTAGTTAATCATTACTACTACTACTGGATCTTTATTTAGAATAAACTGTATACAAATCGTTCAGTGTGTACATAATTTTCAAAAGATAACATAATCTATCTTCATTTTCATACAAAAATTATGAAAATACAATCAACTTACTACAGGAATAACTAAACAAAAGCGGTCACAAGATGTCAACAGTAACACAAATATTAAATTCTTCATAACTATTGGCTCATATCGTCGTAACATCAACACAGCCCAACTATTTATTGCCAGCGATCAATTAAACGATATCAAAGCAAAACAACCAACAAAGCGACATTTTTTTATGGCCAAAACTCACAAACATATTATTTTTAACGATTAAGGAGTTATTTTTATGTCACGACACGAGCCATCTAAAACTTGCTTCCAGACAGATATCCCCTCCCAACAGATCAAACTTCCGTTCAAGAACATCAGAAAAACAGATCACAGCCGTGATTTATGACCCAAATATTGAACAAAATTTGTCGTAAAGCACACTTTATGACTGTGCCTCTATTCGAAATTTCTCCGGCATTATATTTCAATCCTGATTAAATTATGGTGGTAATAAATAATTTTAAAGAGAAATACTGACGCAGCCGTAAGCAATTATGGTCGAGAATGAACGATATACTATACATATTGATTTACAATATAGATTTAATGGGTCGGATTTAGAATATGAAATTGAGCGATGCCAGCGAGTCCTTTGAACGCATGACGTATTTTAAATTGAAAGGAATTGAAATGTAAATCCAAAGTTATGAAAATAAAGTTGTTTTATTTAAGCACGAAGCGATAAAAATGCTTCTGAATGTGAAAATAGCGAACCCTGTTTTGTTTATGTTATTGCTATTCTTTGTAAAAATATAATACAATTCAAGCTGCAAACAATAGCATTATTGTTCCAATTCAAATTGAATTGAGGCCTAAATCAAGCATTACTTTCACTCACATTTTCCATAAAATATTGAAACTATTTGAGTTGCGAGTCAATAAGTGAATTCTAGGCAAGGGTAGAATGTTTCAACCATAAAAAAGCCTAACATTAGAAGTCTCAAACAAGCGGCAATCGTACTGACAGTGTTTTATTCCCATGACATTTTTATTTTGATCCAATTTTGACATTTTCATAACTAAGAACTGCGAAACCGATGACCTGTGGGCCAAAATAAACTACTTTCTGGAGCACTGAGACCAGAAAGTTTTAAGAAAACTTTATATAAGAGCTCCGATGAGACCGGAGATATGGTGGTCTAATGTGTTCATGCTCCATGCATAACTCTACAGATATTAAAAACAAACTTGCTCCCTTCTAGATCACAACGGATAACAAAAATTAAATTAAAACAAACCCAAAAAATACGACGTACACAAATTGCGAATAATAAAACCGGGATGACATCATAAAATATAAACGACACTTCTTGGTTCGGTACATATTTTATTAAAAAACTTTGGCTATACCGACACCGCAGGCGTTACAAGTTCTTGAGATGCCGATCTCACTCTATATTGAAACATTTTACACACAAAATTCTTCGGGAGGGCAGTGTGAATGCCCCCAACTTGTCCACAAAGGGACTACGTAAATCCAAGAAATTGAGTAGGAGGATTTATTTATGCTGAAGCCTTGAAAATGTTTGAACTTTTGGCATTTACTTTTGGGTTTCTCGAAATATGACACCCAATTGTTTTGAGGCTTAAAATTCAAACCGGGTCTATTAGAAATAAAAGTATTGATTACAAATCGTTATTGATTGAACAAAATGGCTTCTCGAGAGATTCGCGTGTCAGATAAGACCATACTAAAATTAATGATAATGACATCACGGTTAGAATAATATCTCACAAAGAAACAGCCTTGTCAAATCAGCGAGTAACAAATCAAGAAGAAAATGGTGCATCTCATCAATATTGAAATCAAGGGAGCTCAAAAGAAAAGACGTCCCATTCATATTTAATAAACCCACAAGGAAGTTGGAACCAAGTCCATCGAGAGACATAAAGCTTCGAAATTAAAAAAAGAGAAAAAATTTACTACCAATGTTGATTCATTAAATATGATGGAAACTTTTAAGTAACGTCGTTTGAAACTTCCAAACTCGGAAATTACTCGCCCATCTTCGAAATATACGATGATGGCGCTGTTGAAGAAGTGGCTGCTTTCGATTAATGGTAAAGGTTCGATTCGATGCGGTTAAAATTTAAAAAAAAATTTAATAGCTAAGGAAAATTTAATAGCTAAGGCAAGGAATAAAAAGCATATGCGTGTATCGGAAAAGTGTGGTTACATATGTGTTACATAATATTTGAAATGTAAATAAAACACCAAGAGCATAATAAAATGTAAAGTTGGAAGAGGTTATGAGTTTAAAGATGATATTGAAGCTATCAGATTCAAGGAAATGAAGTTCGTTTAAGACAAAGTTAGGAAAAATATATTTGTAGTAGATCTTACAAAAGTAGGTCTCTATAATACAAATGATTGCAGTGATCGATAACTTGAAGTACTGCTAGCTGTGCCACTTCACAAAGACACAAACGAAGAAGACGATGAAATATTGAATGAACTCACACTTCAAAAGAGAACATTTTAGCAGTAAAGATACTTAATTTCCTTATCATCAAAACGGAAGACAAAGTTGTCAGACACTTCGAAGAACGCTGTGAAATCATACATACGTCAGCGTCTTAGTATAGAGTAGAAAGGTAAGTGCAGAAGGCAAAAATGCACGCACACATAAACAAACTTCAGGACCTATTCTTGGATTTTGGACAGTTACTCCTGGGATTTAGCAACTCGAAAGTCTGAAGTAGGATAGGCTCCATGTTAACTACTAGTATCCAAAACCCAAATGCACTTGGCTGGGTTGCAGAGGACAGATATTTTAGCCACAGTATTTAGTTTCATTCGGATATAATTCAAACTGACCCCAATGTAATTTGAAAGTAATAAAGCTATAGGTCCAGTCATACAAGATCTAGTTTTGGAAGCGGCTTGCAATAAGTAGGTATGGCTATCAGTGTTCTTGTCAAGTCTCCTTCTGATAGCCATACATCGCCAAGTTGCAAACGTTCAACTGGATCATATAAGGCTGACATAAGCAATGATAACATGGATAGTAGAAAAGCTTCATGTACAGTGTCTTCCCTGACCTAGAAACTTGGGCGGTCATTCGATATTTTGATAGCAAGATAGATCGACATGTGGTATTACTAATTAATTGGACTAGGAAGTCATAAAATTTTCAAACCCCAACTAGGGTGACTAGTATCGCCCACGTAAATGGCCAGTTGCAGGCGATTGCTCCTCGTATGAAATGTGGTTTGTCCTGTGTTGTATTGCTAAAATAAAGCCGCATGCGATTTTTAATGACTGGTGTAAATGCGGCAAGGCTAAATCTACCGAATAATTGACCTGTGTAAATCTATCATAATGTGCTGTTGTTTAGAGTGGACCTTCTGTCAAATTCTGTTCTTAACTTTACTTTTAAGATCGCTTTCGCATCTCCCAACTTTATTTAAGAAATGCGAAATAAGATTATTATCGTCTTGAATTTTTCTTCCCCGTAAATTATGTGGTTGGATTACGTCTTTTTCTTTGTTTTATTTTTGGGGTGCTTTGACAGGCATATAATAATTGGGGATTATATTTTGATTTGTATCATTATATTCAGTTATTCTTTTTACTAAGCTGTGTCCGATACAGCTGGTTGGTTCTAAGGCTATGGATTTAAAAATGTATAGCTATATTTTTTTTAGAAAATACATATTTATGGCCCGTATCTTTTAGTACCTATTGCCTTTATAAAGGTCACAATGATTGTGGCTGAACGAGATCCTTCCAAGTTTCTGGAAGTATGAAATGTCGTTGTTCCCGGCTGCCATTTAGATTTTCTTTGACAATCGTTATGGGGCAGTCAGCTTTAAACTTTGACAGTCAGGGTACCGTGTTTCTAAAGATCTGGATTGTGGAGTTCAGAAAGGCAGTTGCTCCATAAAAAATACTACAGTTGACCGAAATTACTTTGGAAAAGATTCAGCAAATGATTAATTTTCAACATTGCTCAAACGTACTGTATATCCCGTGGAAACAGCCATAATAATATTTCATTCAGCCTATCATACTATCAAGTAAAGTGACTTGAATGAGTCACTTATAGTATTAAACTAGTCGTACCTGAACTATTAGTTTGCGGTATTTATGCCTTAATTGGAAGTTACAACCTACGCATAGTCGCACTATCTTTAATGAATGGACGTCGCCAGGACGCCTCGCAGTTCCTTCTTTGTGTTGATTTTAACGTCGTAATTATAGTCTGTATAAATCATTACGTGTTTTTACTTAAACCCTAGATGAGTTTGTTTCACAGGAAGATTTTAACAAACAGAAAATTTAAAATGGTTTGGCAAAGATGTACGAGTACCTAATAGTACACCCACATTTCGTTACTTATGTTTAATCTGTTTGTAATAGGGCCCGATCCTATTACCGTCAAGCTGAAGCCCAGGCTCCGTGGCTGTTATTAAAAATTCTTGTTTGAAAAACTTAGTAACACTTTACATGACCTGGGAATCTCTCATGGGATTTCATGATCACTTGTCGCTTTTGCGATTGTTTTATTGGAGAATTTAAAGTAAGCCGTCATAGAGATTTTGATGCTACAAAAAACTGTATGAACTGATACAGCTTTGAGAGCAATGGTGGCCCAGTGGTTTGGGCTTCGACTTACGAGTTGTAGGTCATGGGTTCAAACCCCGCCAGGCACATTACTGTTTATAATTTATTTCATCACCACTGTTCTCAAAACGGTGAAGGAGCTCGTCGTGGAGAAACCAAGACCAAAAATTCGAAGACATGTGACATCTACCAACCAGAACTAGGCCCGCGTGGTGGATTATGGCCCACTCCCTCTCACAGAGAGGAGACCTGCGTCCCAGCAGTGGGTACATTATAGGCTGCTGATGATGATGATGATGATACAGCTTTGGCTACTAAAAAATCTAAAGAACATTCTGCCTAACAGTCTGTGGATTACAGGCGTGATGTTATGATAAATACAGTAAGTATAATTTGTCAATCAATACGACACCTAAAGCTATTCGATTTAGTATAGTAATCCATAAAGAGGGTACACTCAACTATAATATACTTATGCTTAAAGTGGATTGAAATTGACAGGGAAGAGCTAGTTCAACCAAACTGTGTTTGACACCAAGTGATTGGGGTAACTTCACTAAACCACACATAATAGATCGAAATCAGATGAAAATAGACCTCTTTAACAGGTATTAAAGTGCCTTTCTACCTGACTGTACTGCGAGAATGTAAAAGCTAAGCTACGAAACTATGTGATCGTTTCCACAGTCCTATATAGTGGAGCGAGTTAAGTATGCTGTGACGATTTTTTATATCGTGGTAAAATTATCAAATGAGGAGGACTCCTACCCATACTGTCGGACTTGTCATCATCTGTCTAGCCTTTTTCCAACTATATTGGGGTCGGCTTCCAGTCAAACCAGATTCAGCTGGATATCAGTATTTTACATGGAGCGACTGCCTGTCGGACCTCCACAACCCAGTAACTGGGTAATACGATACCCAATGTTAAGACTGGTTGTCAGACTTTAGAACTTCATATTAACAGTAAGGACTTTCAAAGATCTACAAATGACAACCGGGACCAACGGCTTTAAGTGCTTTCCGAGGCACGGAGGAAACTTGCTATGACAGATGGTCACCCACCCACAAACCAACCTCGGCAAGCGTGGCTTAACCGGGAAGATCGCCCTGTGCGGCTGTATTTATTTAGCCACGAGCTCCTCATACCCATACTGTTGGACTTGTACTGACTAAAATCCACGGCTCTCCCTTTACGTGGCAGGGTCACGGTTACTATATGGTACGGCTTTGTCCCTCTAATGGGGTCCCAGTCAGATTGCTGACAGCTCTTTGAGGCGCTCGTGGAATAAGACGCTCCATCGACCCGGGCATGGTTCATGATCTAACGGCGAGACACCCAGCACTCGCCGTCCGCATGCCTGCACCTGCAGTGGCTGGAAGTTGCTTCGGGACGTCCGTTGCCGTGGGCGTCTCCCGCAGTGGGTGGTATGAAGATGTGCTGTCAAAAAGTACGAGCAGCTGTGCGAGGTAGTTGCGCGCTATTGAAAGAATAGGGTGAGTTTTAGTCAGTAAGTTAAGTCAATCTCTTACGGTCCACCCAAGGCGAGTTTCATTTGAAGATTTTATTCGATCTTTAAATGGTTTTCAGTTAATGTGGATTGGCGTGGTATGCCATTCAGCGAAAATAGATTGACCTATAACCTTACAAAGGCGTTTGAGCCCGACTATTTCCCGGAGGAGTGAGTTTTCCGTGTATCGTACACACCCACGTTCCGTTAGTTATAAATATTTTATTGTGTTTACTGTATATTGAAATAGATCATGTTATTTACTTCACGCCTGTCTCCCCGAAGGCCGGAAATTTCGCCAGTTATACGTATACAATTTAATTCTAACACTGGAAATTAATAATAATTTATTTCGGTTGCAATCTTGATCCAGATTTTTGTACATCCAATCAAAGACTAAATTTGCATAGCAGAGTAAGATTAACAGAAGAAGCCGTTAAAGATGAGAGAAATAAGCCGGATAGGGATTTCGATTGAGATAGAAAATTGATTTCAAGCATAAGAGGATTTGCGCTTACGGAGTTATAGCTTCAAATTATATTGCACTCAATATTAGGGGAGTCAATTGCCAAGAACCGGACACAAGTGCAGACTTAAGACTACAACTGATACATAAAAATCCTGTTGCAAGAAATCCAATAAACACAGTCTCCCCAACTTGGCACACAAAACGAAAACGTTAGAACAAATAGATCGCCAAAAAGTTAAAAGTAACTGCCAGCTAAACCTATTTAATTCGCCCATTGACTCCAGTAGTTATCCAAAACAATGGCGCCAAAATAATCACTATCAAACACCCAAACTAGTTTTAATAGTTCCCTTTCTCGCATTACCAGGCAAGCTTCAGTAATCGTGAGTTAAATCTTCCTAATGACTGGCCGGCCTCATTCGAGGTTCGCATCATTATCCAGGCTAGGGTTATCACACCTCCGAACCTCGGTGAGGCATTTGAATGGATTCAAAATGGAGGACGTGAGATTGCATTGTGATAATGACTGTCACGTTGGGTGGGTGTGTGAAATTTATTTTAGAGACAGATATTGTTATATCGATTAAACTGATTTTGGTTCAGATGCCAGCCTGCATATCAACCTACTCTGTCTCAATCAAAATTATTTAATGGGTCTCCAACTTAGTTACAAAAGAAGAAGGTTCATTTTCGTTTGTGATTTGATATGCTGGCGTGTCTGTACACGGAGATATTTTCGACAGGTTTGATCAGTTCAGTTATCAAACTTTTCGTCCTGTCTTGCTGAACGTATTTCCATTTCGGTAACCATTTAATTTACTAATTTAACTACAAGGGAAGTTTGAAAACGTTACGCAACGAAAATTACCTCGATAATGTACTAAATAAAAAAAAAACGATCTAACCGTTTGTTAAAAACCAGAGATATCTGTTAAGCAATAAAAACATGAAAAGATAATACAGACAGACTAAGTTTATTTTGCATTTATAATATTAGGTATGGGCACAGCAATTTAATTGATTTCTACGCGTTTTAACACTTTTATAACTTTCAGTAACAAAATAAATACATTTTAAATTCGACAACCCTATGTTCAGCTATCTCTTTAAAGTGGCGATGCCATGTCGTCGTTTTATCTGCAATGTGAACTTCTAGGCTGACGCGGCTTAGCACAGATATCTTAGTGCGATGAGAATTCAATTTGCGGTTGTTTTAAATTAGATCGATGGGCTGCGGTAGCTGGGAGAGCTGTATGATTATCAGCATAAGTATTTTTTAATTTGATTGCCGTGGTGTGTCGTGGATTATATGTATAACCATATATATAATATCATTTATTTTGGAAACAGAACAGAAAGGAGGTTATTTTTTCTGTTTTCTCTAAATTAGTAATAATTACTAATAATAGTAAAAAATAATTATTTATTTTGGTCGCAATCTTGGTCATGTCATCTTTATCTGTAACTAATCAACGACTGAGTTTGAATTACAATATTAATTTCAGACGTTCATATAATACCTACACTCTTTATTTATTCAGTCAATTGCTTTGTAAATCCTAGGGTATCATCTACCGTGTCGTCTTCTTTGTCTTTCCAAATAATCTTTCTCTTTTCAACAGCAACCTTTACCAAACACTCACAAACAGATCTCCCATCAGATCGTCTCAACATTTGCCAAGACTTTGAAAAACCATCACATCATCTAGACACGAGAGCAATATTTCAACTAGTATCGGATTTAAATTCCCGACTGGCACTCTTAGGGCGCTTTTCCACACAAGACGTCCTATGCAGCTATGCTAAAATGTGTAAGCTAAGCTACGAGACTATTTGACCGTTTCCACTGATGCTAAGCTATGTAGCGGAGCGAGTATGATGTGCTATGAAGATGGGCAGCATCAAGGAAGCTACGCAGTTGAGAGCTATGCGATGTTTGGACGAGCCCACACCACTCGCTACTATCCATAGCATATAAAAAAAACTTAGCAGCGTTATCTATGTGGATCAAGGAATATAATTGGTGAATACCAAACGCATCCATAGCAACGTAGCTGATCACACCTTTTTTTACCTTGGTAATATCATCAAATGAATCTTTAAGCCCAGGGTGGAGCGGAAGTGACAGTCAGACTCGTCCTGTGTTCCTTCAATAGCCCTTTACGTTCTAGGGTTACCTGTATATACAGTGCCGTGGTAGGCCTTTGGCCCTCTATGGGGACCCTGTCAGATTATTACTGATAGCTCTTCGAGGCGCGCGTAAAACGACTGTCGACCCGGGAATGGTCCATGATCGGACACTAAGTCACCGATTACTCACCGTACGCATGCCAGCGCAGCATAGCATATCTTAGGTGGAAAAGCACCCTTAATCGTTGGATCTGACCAACTTTGAAATAACTAACTTATTCAAAACGTGTCGCTACATTTATCCTAACAGGGAGATCTGGCACGACTTACTGACAGGCAACTCCTTATAAATCTTATATGCCTCGTATAAACTTTATAATAGTCTGGAGGCAAATCCCTAAGAAGTTTTTGAGGATTTTGAAGGGATTTTAGTATCGGAGTTTTCGCGTTTGGGTGGCCTATTAGTTAACCCTTTGACTTTGAAAATGCTTGGAGAATGAGAATCGTTTAATGATGCTCCACACCTGAAATATATTGCAAAGATACACAAAAGATTCAGTTTTGAAAGTTAATGATTTACACTAAGTTGCCACCAATATTACCAATATTAGTGCATTTAGATGTACTCGTATTGTTTTTTTTTTATAACACAACTTACTGGGGACTTATTTTGTTTAGAAAGCATGTGTCTCATAGCCGAGCTCCCAAGAGAATAAACCTTCTAAGTGTCGTCGTTACACACTGCACACACTACCTTTTGACAGCTGTCAAACTGACAGTGACATTTACAAATTGACATTAAAACTAGATATTCCAGACAAATTCAAAAATACTTCAAAGCCTAAAAAACTGTTTCGTAATAACTATTAATTTCCACCTCAAGGAGAGTCCACAAAAATATAAATAAAATATTCTTTTGAACGGAACACGGAAGCGTACAATGGACAGACATTTTTTTTATTTTACATTTCTCATCTTCCGAACTCTAATGATCTTAAATGAAAAGGAACCGATATACCGTTCATTTTTTACCAGTATCCTTCGAATGTTTCATCTCAATATGGCCGATCTATTATTTATACTCCAATGCTTTTGAATAAAATATAGAGAATTCTTTTAAGGTCAGATTTCGGAGCACCTGTGGCTTCAGGATTGAATGCTTCAGAAAGATGGAGTGGTTTCGAAATAAAACATGAAATATAAAAGATTACAAAGAGCCTGTGGCGGCGGATATTCGGAAAATGCTTTGATGTTTGGTCAAACTTTAGCGTTTTAGAATTTGGTTTAGATGTAACAATCTCTATGCATATTTGAATTATTTCTATAGATATTTTTCATTTTGTACATTTTGTTCCAGTTTCAAATATGGATTCACGTTTTTAAACCAGGAGTCGTTTTGTAATTTCTGGCTAGAAAAAAAGGTATGAATTGATGAAACCTATATGAAAAAAATACTGTCAAATTAAAGTTAGACAGAATCCAAAAGTCTTACTTGTCCTACCATTGATTATTGAATTTATGCAGGTCCGGGTTTTGGAGGTCAGATGGGCAAACGCTCCATCTATAAACCATTATTCAGATGGCTCAGATGAGGTTAGACTGTAAGTCAAACCTGTCAGTGTCTTCTTCAACTATAGAGAAGATTTTTTTTTGTTTAGCCTCTACATTGTCCCTCTGCTGGGCAAAGGACTCCCCCAGTTATTCCATGTGTTTCTGTTTTCATCTTGTCCAGCGCCACTTCCAACCAGCCCTCGCGGTACGGTCCAACTCATCTCGCCACCTCTTTCTGGGGCGGCCTCGGCGGCGCCGTCCGTATCGCCCCCTACATACTCAATCAGCCAGACCCGGAACAACTACTTGTATATCATACAAATATTTGATACGTACGTAAATCGGACCCACGGCACGCAATGCAGCAAGCGGTTGTTCAGCTGATGAATTTATGCCATTGAAATTCAAGTTTAACAAAGAAAGAAGTTTATCTTCATAAAATACTGATAAATATTCAGCTCCATCTGATTACCCTACAAGCCAACCCAGGCTAAAAGGCCAGGCTTTCCCTGATAATGATTACCGACAGGTTCCGATACCATAATTTAAATTACGATGAAGCAAGTTCTGCTATGAAATACACCGGTCAATAATAAATTCTAATCGGAAACGTGAGTTGTGATCCAAACGGCGAAGATCGCGCCATCTCACGCTTGGGACACGAAGCTGAAGCCAAAATGGGATTGAAGCATGGCGTTTAGGATCCATGATAAAAGTGAAGGACGGCGAGATGAATATGATGTCCCTGAATAATTTATGTTTAAATCTCTATGGCGTGGAATTAATTCTAAACCTTTGGTTTTAAAGTTTGGCGTCAAACTTTAAAACAATTAATCCTATAATTTTTGCCTCTTTGGTCTAGTTGTTGCAGGCGTGTCTGGTAAGCATGAAGTCCCGGATTTGATTCCCGAACCGGACAAAAAAAAAACCATTTAGGTTTAAAAATCATTTTTTTTAATGTCGGTCGGTTTTTATGCATTTAAAGTCGGTCTAATTTATCTGTAACACTATTTTTCTAAAATGTTCTTCTAATAAATTTTTAGACCTATCCTGTAAAAGCAATTTTTCATTAGATTTTTTTTTTTGGATTTAAGTCCGGGTGATGGCAGTAGATTTGCCTTTGTATTACTTATGTATGCGTATGATGTTTCATTAAAATTGATTCAATCATTGCGAAAAAAACATTTAGAAGTTTGAATAAAATGCTGCAATACACGCTTTTTAACGAACCTTCAACGTTTTGTTATTTCAAAAACATTTAAATCCACTTCCAAACATCGACAGGTATTCACAGCTCTAAAAGTTGCCTTCACGTAAACATCTGGCACAAAAACTTTGAGCTTGAGATTTTTCTCGAGTATCGAGATTTCTCGATAGTGTTTACATATTCCAGTATTGGCACGTTTGCGTAGAAAGGACTTTCATTGAAAGCGGTGAAAGCGTAAAGTTTGCGCCTTAGCTTTCTGCGCCTATGTTCTATGTAGATAGAGTGAAATATATTTATAGGTATGCTAGCTATGTGCTAGGTGAGTCTACTTTAGATTTAAGTTTTACCTTTGGTGCCCTAAACATGGATGCTGCAAAGATCCGTGCACAAACAGAAATACCTCCTAATAGAAAATAGTCTGGCAACCTATGAATTATTCTAAACGGCATCTTATATAAAACTAAAAAGAGAATGAAATCAAGTACTTTTTTTTATCGTGTTAAAATCATCGAATGTGTCCTCCCACTCAGAGCAGAGCGAGCGGGACTGTCAGATTCGTACTGACTAAAATCCACGGTTTCCTTCAATAGGTCACGGTAATTCGTAAGTCCCGCGACAGGCTTTGGCACTCTAAAAGAAATCAATTACTTTAAAAAATATATATATTTATTCGGCAAAAGCACCAATGTCGTTCGAAATAATTGACCTTGGTTAAAATGTATTTGAAAACCATAGAAATTGATCTATGGCTAAAGAAAATAGAAACATTGAAAATAAATCACCAAATCATTATATTACTTCCAAAAGAACTATACAAGTGTACATCCGTGTCTCAAATTAATAGGAAGAATCCAAGTAGATTGATAAAAATCAAACCTAAGTCCAATGATCCCCAAAAACAACTAGCACTAAATTGAACCATCACAGCAATGCCAAATGAGCATTCTCGACCAACTACCGCGTACCATCCAGTAGATTCATAAAACGTTACTCTAACAAAACGATATAATGGCATCCCAGTCGTGCCGCATCCATCAAACTCTCAAGTCGGTCAGGTATGCTGTGGCGAGTGCACACCGACGCATGTCTGACAAAGAAAGAAATAAATAAAAATAAATATAATAATGGAAGTTGAGGACACAGGTGTAGATGTGGTGTTGTTGTTGAGTTTAAAAACTGAAGTAGACAAGAAGCTAAAAAAGAAAATTATATAGAAATAATAATTAATTGCTGAAGCTTAAATAGATTCATCTCAAAACATAGAAATGATCTAAAAAGGAGTATAGGTTTATATGCTGCACTGACTTCAATTTGATTAAAATAAGGACAGCAATATCATGATAATGATGAATTGTCAAATAACAAATAATATTGTTGGCAAGTTTCTTTTTGACATAATAAGAACAAAATTTAACTGAAAGATTAGGTTGAAGAATCAGCAGCGACAAAAATATAATAGATATACAAGAAATCTATATATATAAAAGGAGACCTGACTGACTGACATATCAACGTACAGCCGAAACTACTGGGGCTAGGAATGTGAAATTTTGCACACGGCTTCCTATTATAATGTAGGGGAGCACTAAGAAGGGGTTTTTGGAAATTTAACCTTTAAGGGGGTGAAAAGGGGGAATTAGGAAAGTACGTATCCCACGCGGACGAAGTCGCGGGCAAAGTGCTAGTACTTAATATAAATAAACATCACCATCAAACACAACCGCAGTAATACTCTTCAACAGTTACTACCCCAATCTTTAACGAACTTAATCAAATTCCAAAGAATAACACTCTGCAATAAGCGTTGTAGATGTACTGGTACAGAACTTGCCAAGTTGTAGAAATTAACGGAGAGAAACTTTCCCGCCTTGAACAAGCTGAAACTCAGAAGGAAACGAAGCAATTTATCGGTCGATGGTCTAATTGCAAATAAATCTTTATAAGACTCCGCTACAAGTTCAGAGTATGTACGTAATCGATATTTAACTTCAGTACTAGGAATGGCTTTATTAGAGGTCTTTTTAGTAACTCTTAAAGGCGATTTGAGTGTCAATTTAGGATTTTCGCCAATCTTGTGATCTTTTTACGAAGGAAATTATTTGAAGAATCTAGATTGTAGGTGTAAAATTGGGTAAGATTCTAAAATAAATTAGGACAATACTTTGAAAGAGATTTTGTTTATGGGTAGAGGCTAACATATATCACTTGATTTTACGTTGAATTAATATTAAGTCTGTATTTTGTTTACTTTACAATTCTTAATAACTTACAACTCTTGTTTGAATTTTTTTTTATTATCATAATAATTTCTTTTGCGTTTGTACTTCCCCTCATTTTAGAGTTGACAAAAGTTAATCCAAATCAATAAAAACCCCTTAATATTGAACAAAACATTTTAAATTATGATACTTATTACAATAATAGAAAACTTTATATTTAATCCAATGTAACTGTTAACAATATCTTATGCCAAATCCAAATTCATAGAGGTCTGACCTTCAACTAGTGTGTACTCGGCGCTATGTCTATGAAAAGAGAGGGAACACTCCGATAAATGTATAAAGTATTTGGAGCAAGCGTTATCAAGTGGTTTGATAATTTTATTTTACTTTTTCCAATTAAAATACGGTAGAAGATAAGCCATGAATAGTTTTCTTTTTTATCATAATTTAAAAAAAAAACAGTTGCCTCAGTAATGTGAATTGTATCTACTATAACAAAGATATATCGGAGATAAATGCATGCTTAATTAATCCCACATCAACAAAAGACTAAAGATTATGTTACTGAAATTAAGCATAGCATAATCAGCCTTGACGGGGCCTGTAGAGGTCCAAAGCCTGCCGGGGTCGCGGGACTCACGAATTACCGTAACCCCGGTACGTAAAGGGCCATTGAAGGACACCGTGGATTTAAGTTAGTCAAGTCTGATAGTCCCTCCCGCCCTGCCCTGGGTGGGAGGACTCATTCGATGATTTTACCACGTAAAAAAAAACATAATCAGCATATAATATTTCCAGTGCTGGGACATAGATCTCCTCTTCGAGAAGGTGAGGGTTTATTCTACGGGGGCCCAGTGCGGGTCGGTAGATGTCACATGTCTTTGAATTTTTGGGTATTTGTTTACCGGTTTCCTAGCGATGTTTTCTTCACCGCTTTGAGAGCAGTGGTGATGAAAACAATTACAATTCAAGGAAGATTGTTTAAATTTATCATGGTAAAATCATCAAATGAGTCCTCACACCCAGGGCAGAGCGGGAGGGTTTGTCAGACTGGTACTGACTAAAATTCACGGTGTCCTTCAACAGCCCTTTACGTTCCGAGGTCACTGTAATTCGTGAGTCCCGCGATCCCAGAACTTTGAATGCATAGGGATATTTTTTAATAACGAACCAACTGTGAAGATATTTCGTGTACATACTCGTACATAGATTTTAAATGAAATTAAGGATTAGACACTAAAATTTCAGAAATATTCTAATTTAAGGGCAAGCCTGAGAGGTTCTTATTAAGAACCAATTACTTTAATGTGTTTAATATTAAGGCATTCACTTAGCACGCTTTTCTCTTCATTTCTCACATACTATCGGCTCCATTCCTTTTTGTTTTCCTTCATTAATCGGGTCTGCAGGCAGAAATTGCTCAAAAAATCAGCAGTACCTATTTACTCAACTAAGTGTGTACTAGACCCATATCATTTACCTATGTGTGAATACCTAAACAGAAAAATAAAAAATAAATACCTTTTTTAAAACATCTCGTAGGTCGCCTATGGTGGTCGCGGGACCAAGGGATTACCGTGACCCCGGCAGGCACCCCTGTGGGGTAGGAACCTCGGTTTAGGACGTCGCTTGCGGAGGACAGCAAGAGACAGGATAAACCTAGCAGGTTAACACCTAATATTTTACGTGAACTTTCAATGAAAATAAGCAAAAGCTAGGTCGAATAACAGGCAGTGCGAGAACAAGTATTGGAAACGCTTAACACCATGTATGGCAGCATCGTGCTGTAAGCACTCTTGGAAAAATCGAATAAGGGAAACTAAGCTCTCGTACCTGACACATTTACGACGACTAGTTCGCCTGAAAATACTGTTAGTATGCCCTGAGCTATCATTATTGTTAGTGTCTGTATAGTACTGACTATTAAACCATTGCTTTTGTACAAATACAAAGTGGAATCTGATAATTATGTTGCTTTCATCAGTTTTCGAAGTAAACCCGAAGTATTTATTTATATGTTATTTTTTACACTCATTTAGCAAAGACGGTGCAGATTGAAAACATATAATACCTATGTGTATTTCAACAAAATATGGCACAAGTTTGAGGTTTATAATATAGTTTATTTAAATTATGATTTGTGCCATATTAATCTTGATCAGTTTTCCCAAATATATCTTAAGATAACGTTGCATTGAAGCAAATACGCGTGGCTGTTGAAAACTATCCCTAGACATTAACAAATACTTAATCAAAAAAACTTATAATCTGACTGTGTTCCTTCAACTGTAATTTATTAATGAACGAATATTATTTTTAGACACAAAAACTGCGTTCTAACAAAATTCATAATAAGTTTAGCTAATTTTGCAATATCTTGAGACTAAGACCATAAATGATTGAATTAATATTCATAACTTGCATTTTCGCTTCGACGGATACAATAAATATCTAGAGTATCTTATTAATTGCTGTCTATGGATAAAATAATTTCCCTTTAATAAATTTCATTGGAAGTTAAATTTCCGAAATAAGTAAGTATCTCCAAGGTAAATTATAATTTTAGGAAGCCGAGCTTCAATTTCAAGAAAGTTTCGTGTCAAAGATAAATTCAAAGTAATCAGAGTGAGTGTTAGTCATTCAAGATATTTATAGAAAATGGAAATTCGAGTGAAATGCAAAAGTATTGGTAATTGGGACGAGCTTCTTGCTTAATACTTTAGAGATAAAACAGAATTTAATATTAAAGAGGCGTTTGAAACAGAAGACACATCATCTAGATATAAGCAGCTTATTTTCCCGCGCAAGTCGTATTAATTAATTATAAATTCAATTCAGCATGTGTGCAAAACCTGGTTTTTAATTAGTTTCCCAGCAGTAATTGCGTCTTGTTGATAATAATTAACGCATTAAGCGTGAATTTGAAAACAGGTGTAAATAAGCGAATAGACTAAACGTTATCTGAGCATTTTTGTAACAGATTCAATAAGTTGATAACGATAATTTGCATTGGTATTTTTTTTTTGTATCCATCTTTATTTTCGAGAGCCCAGAATTCTCAAAAAAATATTCTTCTACAAAAATTACATAGTTTTTTACTCACAGGTGCAAAGAAATCCTTCAATTTTTCCAAAGTCCTCCGATATTTGCTTGTCGTTTTCGCAAACCTTATCCTTCGTCACTTTACTTTTACGTCCAGTAAATATCAAAGAAATGTCAGTGATCGTTACTGTCTCAATTATAACTGTAAAAATAAAATGGTCAATTTGATGGCCTCACGATGCGTGGGCGAGATCTGTTTGACTGCACTTTATGTTGTATCATTGTGTATTATATTATTGTTTATAACATTAGCTTCTTCGATTTTAGTTTTTTCTTCATAATATTTATTTGCAAGAGTTTTCCTATTGCTTCCTATTTAGTTTTCATTAACAAATTACAAAGTGGTTAATTGGTCCGTAAAACTTTCATAGAACGAGTCTCATAAAAAGCTAACTTTTCCAGCCAGTTCTTTTTAATAATGTTGAGTTTTAAAACAAAAACGTTGTAAAAGAATGGCTTCTTTTCAATTTGAATTTGAACTGAGCGCTTGAAAGTTAAGTGACCACTGAATAGAGTTCCTAGTCCAATGTTTTCATTCATAATCGTTTTATGATTAGTTAAACTATGAACTCCAATTAGAAACCCATTGACTATACCCAAATTATCTATTGTTTCATTAACGCGTGGCGTATTGTCTTGCCCACTGAAATTATTATCCACGCTTGCTTGTCCACAAATAAAAAAGTGATTTCCTAACAAAAAAGCTCAAACTCAATCACAAACAATACTCCATTGTTATAATGAATTGTTTTGTTGCTTGTTCAACATAAAACTGCCTGATCATTGTTATCTTTTATTCCACCCACATGGTTTTTGAAATAAATTAAATCAATTAGTTGTTCAATTGTTTCCTCATCATCTACTACAAACATTACTTTCAATTCATTTAAATATTTAACATTCGCTTCAATTCCTTCGCCACTTTACAGAATAATCGTCGTAAAGTTTAATGCTTTCAAAGCATCGCTTCCCCGGTAATATCATGTTCCACTGAACGTTAAAGTCATAACATTTCGCTGAAACTAAATCATCGCACGTTTCCGTTACCGTTTGTAATACACGTTCCATTAAAGCGATGTCGGCAGACGGCAACATAGCTTTAATAACGTCTGTCATACACATGTTTACTTTTGCCAATCAAACAGATCTAACTGCATTAGCCACATCCGCCTACCGTGAGTATTGCAACATCGTAACTGACCATCAAACGACACCACACTTGCACAATATACTCCGCTGCCGTCCACACTTAGTCTCACAACACTGGAAATCCTTCCATTCAGGGTTTGTGGGGCGCACTATCTAGGAACAAACATCCCTATATAAACAAGCCGGACCGTTGCGATGTTTCGAACGCGGGAACGGCGGCCGGCAGCGATGCAGCTCCTCCGACGGCCGGTAAGCGACTGGCTGAAATCATGTTTAGTTGTGAGCCACACCGGCTATTGCATCCGAGCACAAACGACAACGGCCGAATGTAATTTTGAGGTGTAAACGGGATAGGTGAGAGATTGTAGGGAGTAGAGAGGGACAGACGCACAGGTGGGGTGGGAAATGGCTGCACCAGAGTGTAGGGGTTTTGTCTATGCAGGTTGGAGATTTAGAGTGCATTCGACCGAGAGACGCCGACGACTGTAGACGCCTAGGGCGAGAGAAACCCTATCATTTTGTACTATTAATGAATTGATGTCTTCACTGGCCCGAATTGCGGCCAATTTTATTTAATTGTTGAAGACGATAAAGCAATTTTATGATAAATTGGTTTGGAATTGAGATAATTGTTTTATGTGGGCTGTAACTAGCTGGACTGCGGTACAACTTTGGTTTATTTGAGTGATGAAATAAACATTATCTGGTAATTTAAGTGGGTGATGATTTTATTGGTTGATTGTCTCTTTTGATAATGGTCTGAAGACAAAAGTGAAATAATATGGAGTATATTTGAAAGTTACACGTACTGAGAACTGATGAATTGAATGAAATGAATTCTTTTCCCTAAGGTTTTGTAGTTTGTTTTGTACAATATCTGAATCTCACCAGGGCCATACCAATCTTAAACTTAATAACCTAACGTAATAACTTAGAAATAAAGAAAGATAAGAATCAGGTAAGGCTTGTTGGGGATTACAAATTGTAAAGAGGTGATTGTGAAGAGGAAACATTGGAATAACCCTAATTGATTGGAGTAGCACCAATGAAGGACGAAGATCTACGGCTAACAGTCAAGGTTCATAAGCCGTATATGTTGAAATTTCATTTCTATTTAAACCACATTTTATGTCCTTAGGCTTAAATCCTGTCAGCCTTAACTAAACCCTAATTTTTTCCAACTATCCCACAAAATTTCGACAACACCCACTTACAATTTCCAATAGTACTGCTCTACTTATCAATTTCCGAACTCCTACAAGTGCGTATGATATTCAGGAAGCACGAGTGATTTGCATGGACGTGGCTCGTATAGATTTACGTAAAACTAGCGCTGAGGGAGACGTGTTGACGTGTTCTTTGATGCGTGTGCTGACTTCGAGTTTGAGGGGTGATAATAAATTGACGATTTTGAGTAAAGTTTGCAAGTTATTAAATCACCACTGCTATTGATTGGTAGGAGTTACAAGAGTGTATTATCGTCAAGTTTAGATGATATACTCTTTTTTTGTGGAATAATCTTCTAGTCCACCCGACTGGTCCAGTCCCCTGGGCAGACTGGAAGGGACTGTTAGACTCTTGCTGACTAAAAAGCCGCCCAGTTGGCCTACCATGATGTCTTAAAGCTAGAGTTGTTCCATTGTGGGAATGAGATGGCGCTAGACGACGAGTATAGCTCTGTCTCTTTCCCTCACTGGAACTACTCTGGCTTCGAGACGATATGGTAGGCCCCCTGTTTTTTCAATAGTCCTTTACGTTTCATGTTCATGGTAACCTACTTAGACACTACTGCGAACACAGCAAGTTGGAGAATATATGCTAACAAAGAAATGCATCGTTGGTCTAGTAATCGCCAGAGGTACTCTACAGTGCGAGGTTCACTATTCAATTTTTGCCTGTGTCCCAGCAGTGGGAACATTTATAGGCTGATTATGATGATCTAAATTACTAAAATACAATAAAACTAAACTATTTAATAAATCATCTTCAAATTCCTCCTCAATACTATCAGCTGGTAATGTGCCCCAGAGACGGTCGTCTATGCCACGTTCTCTTTCTAAGAAATATCTTCTTTCAAGATAGAATTATATTCCTCCAAGCACTTTCTTTCAAATATTAATAGCTTAGTCCTACAACCATTTAAAATAGGTCCACATACGAAGCAATTAGCGTACTTGTCTTTAAGAATATTTACGATCTGTCGGTCTGTCTGTCCCGCGATATATCGTAAGTGAAGTGACCATCAAGACGATATATGAGTCAGGTGTTTTGTGGAGTATTCAGACTGTTAAAGATATGGGTTTTATGAATATTTAAAGGTTATTTTGGTGGTGCTAGTAAGAATGTTTTTTTTGCTTAATGGCGATTTGGGGATTTGGGTTTTTGTTGATGTTTTTTTTTTTTAGAATGTGTAGAGTTTCTTGTGTATGATTGTGTCATTGATGAATCAAAGTAACTGTTCTGTGTTGTTGAGAAACGTCAATACTGAATACCAATTCTTAAAATGTTTTATCTATCCTGCAATTTGCAATTACAGCAATAAAGAAAATCATTTTTGGCATGCTTGATCAGTAAATCTATGTATTCAGTTCAAGTGGCAATAAAATAAATATGATTTCAATTCTACGAGGACGTTCAATTTGATTGGTTTGAGTTTCCGATAATAATATGTTTATTCTATGTTTGTTAATATTCCATTTGTAAAAAAGCTGAAGACTTTGTTAATTTGGTTAAACGCGCTTATCTCAGGAACTATTGATACGAATTGTATTTTTTTTTGCGTGTTTGATAGTACATTTATCGAAAAAGGCTATAGGCTAAAATATAACTATACGACCAACAGCAACTGAGCATTTTTGCGTGGTTAAATCATCAAATGAGTCCTCACTTCCAGGGCAGGGCGGGAGGAACTGTCAGACTTGTACTGACTAAAATCCACGGTGTCCTTCAATAGCCCTTTTCGTACCGGGGTCACGGTAATTCGTTAGTCCCGCGACCAGCAACGGAACAGATAGGGAATCATTAATATATTAAAAATAACATCAATTATTTCAAGACAAGTCATTTTTTTTCTCAAACTTCTTTGTAAGATACTATATCTTAATCACAATCCTACAAGGAGTAATACAGTAACATTATGGCTTATCATTTCACATCTTCCCGTACAATCTTTGCCATTAAACAACGGTTTTATTAGCTTAACGGCTTACGGGATGAGCAGCAAAAGTAAATAATGTAAGAAAAAATGTAACATTATCAAGTGTTGCAGTAAAAACTGACTTCTTATGATACAAAGTTGTGGACAAGGTTGTAATGGGGAACGGTTGCAGTGAAAGCGAGGTAAGAATTCATTAAATCTCTTTATGAATTTTATATCTTAAATAGCATTAAGGTGAGTGAGTGGCTAAATAATAAGAGCCGCAGGTTTATCTTCCAGGTTAAGTGTCCACGCATGCTTAGGTTAGTCTATGATGCTACCGCAACATAACTAATAATTTGCTTTGATTTTGAACCAAACCAATAACGTTAAAGCCTTTGTCAAACTGACAGGCGTGGCGAATGTGAAGCGAGGCGTTTTTATTTGTGATGTATGGAATTGTTTGAATCCAGTCACGTAGAAAAGCGAAAGCGATCCGATAGCGTGACCGAACTGACGCGAAGACGTGGCGAAGGCGTATTCGCTCTGTTTGACGTCGTTCATAAAAATCCAGCTAATACAACTGCCATTTCGTATCAGTTCGTTATCGCCTCGGATTCGGTCCGGTTCGCTTTCGCCTGTCTGTTTGACAAGGGCTCATCTCATCATATCATCTGCCTAGCCTTTTCCCAACCATGTTGGGGTCGGCTTCCAGTTGATCCGGATATATCTTCCACAACACAATAACTATAGTATTAGATCTTACACAGTTGTTACTGTTGGTCAGAAGCTCGAAAGTCTGACAACCAGAGAGTCTTACCAAAGCGTTTCGTATTACCCATCCACAGACAAACCTAGGCAAGCACGCCTTAAAGTGAGGCCTTATCACAAGATTTCTGTATTTTATTTACAGCATTATTGAAGTATTTACTGCCTTTTTTGTATGAAAAAATGAAAAGGCGCCTCTAGTGTCCGAACGAGGAACTATTTTTTTCCTTCAAATTAAAATCAAGGTTCCAGTGTACTTTACGTCACAAAAACAGAAAAAGCCATGATAGGGCTTTGATCAGAGCGACTATTATTACACAGCCACCTTGTCTATTCTTCCAAAATTCGAATTGCTGGCACTGCGACCCCACCCTTCCCGCCCACGTTCCGATGTTTGCACGTTCCCCGCTCGTGGGCGCGATCCTGATTTTATTGCCAAACGCTCTTACTTATGCAGTTCATTTTATTTCGCCGTTAAAGTGGGTCTGTCTGTTCGTCTGTCTTGCATGTGCTGCCTGATTGGAAGTGGGTTTTTTGGGTAGAAAAAATGACCGGTATTGTTAGGTTTTTTGAGTTGTGACTGAAACAGTAGTGTTATTCTGTAACTTTGACGGAATCTTATCACCGTTTCTCATTTGTGTTAAAATAAATCATCGCATAATTATTATATTCAGCTTTATTAAATGTTTCTTGCAGTAACAGAAATGCAGAAAATGTTGGAAAAACGTATGCCGTTTCCAAGTAAAAGTAATTAAAATAAACTTGAATTTCCTACTATTTATGTAGAGTTTCACAAATGTACAATTCGAAAACGAATGTTTAATTATGTTTACTTCGTATCGTTACTCATTAATTTCATACGAACAAAACATTTCATTAACGTGTTTCGCTTCAGTTTTACAGTTTTTATTTTTTACGTGAAACTATTAACTACCACTCTTTTCATAACATAGCACCTTTGCATAGCCAAATAAGAGGGCCGTAGACAATTAGAAATCTTGTTCTAAAACCTTTCTCAAACAGACTGGCGTGGCAAATGCGATGCGTGACGTTTTTATTTGTAATGTATGGAATTGTTTAAATCCAGTCACATAGAAAAGCGAAACCGATAGTGTGACAGAACTACGGACTGACGTGTCGCTTCGGTTTGGTATCGCCTCGTACTCGCTTCGCTTTCGGCTGTCTGTTTAACAAAGGCCTTGTAGTTTGCATTTTTTTAAATTATTTTTTGACGACTTAATGGAGATATGTCCAGCAAAAAGGCCATTTAGGGCGATTCCTGACATGCCCACCGTCAGACCGCGCGGTCGTGCGGTGCTCACCGTCACTCCGCGCGGCGCACCTACAATTCATTTGTTACGCGGCCACCGCGCGGAAGAGCGAGAATGTGGTCGTCGGCGAAGCACACTTTTTTTTTAAATTTATTATGGTAGAATCATCGAATGAGTCCTCCCACCCAGGGCATTGCGGGAGGGACTGTCAGACACGTACTGACTAAAATCCACGGTGTCCTTCAATAGCCCTTTACGTACCGGGGTCACGGTAATTCGTGAGTCCCGCGACCCCGGCAGGCTTTGGCCCTCTACAGGGGGCCCCGTTATTATGCTGACACTCCTTGAGGCACGCGTGGAACACAACGCGCCGTCGACCTGGGCATGGTCCATGGTTGTCCACAACGAGTCCCTTATTACTCGCCGCGCGCATGCCGGAGATCGTCTACCGACGTCAGTCGCTTTGGGCGTTCACTACTGTGGCTGGGGTGGAGGGAGGACACGGTGAAGCACACTAGCCTAGAAGTAACCTATTCACTCTCAACTTAAAGACTCTAAGGTTGTACCTATCAGGAAATATAGACTCCGGCAGAGAATTCCACTCCTTAGCTTTTGCCTCAGTGTACCTCAATCAGGCTATTATGACTCAGCTATAGAAATCACTCACAGCAACCCGAGTATTTCCATTACCACCCCCTGTCATAAGTATTGATACAGTTTTTACGTACAAATGTACAGTATGACACATTGTACCAGCTCCCGTTCATAACTACCGGCCATCGTAAACACACTGTGTCGTATGTTATAGGAGGCAGCGTAATGTGCAGTAAAAACTTTTTGTTTGTTATTAGTTCTGGAGACTGTGATGTGATAAGGCTTCAGAGAAAGGCTTTCTTAGGTGTTAGTTAAAACTTAGCTTGTTACATGTAATGGTTGGAATCTGGCATAGACCACTTCGTTTTCACAAACAACACACGCGTGTCTCCAAGAAAAATAGTGAAAAAAATGTGTTTTTTTTTTATAGGTGTTAGTTTGCTCTTTACCTCAATCTAACCCAGAAGCAAAGATGAGGTCTAAAATAGAGCTTGCTCAATCAGAAAGAACTGGAATGCCTACGCATCGCCAGAACACAGTAACAACCGATTTGCGCTGGACACCAACATAATGATGGTTGCAAGCTAGGCGCCCCTGGTGAGGCCTACCATCGACGCCAGTGAGATCGCTCAGCCGTCTACTCGGTCCAAAACGTCACACAATCACGTTGTGAAATCTCTACCGAAAGGGATGAACCAGGCTGACAGTAGCCAGCCGTACGTTCAGCAATAGGGTGATGATAACATAGGCTGCCAGTGCCATGAATGGTGATGATGACCAGGTGCATATAGGTCTTCTCGCCAAAATTTCAAGAATTAAGAAAGACATAACTCAATGACTTCGTGTAGCATGGTTACCAAAAACTCAACCCGCTTTCATTTCAACACTTAAACCACATCCAGATAATGTCGGAAGTCCGTTGTTTATGGGCCTGACTGTCCACGCATAGGCACGAGTGTGATATTACGACTAAATGGCTATATAACAATTGTTTATATACCGTTTATATAATTGCGAGTGTCATGTAGTGAGTACTGAATGGAACTTGGTTTTTTGATGTTAAAAAGTGGTTGAAAGAAATGAAAGTATTCATTGGTCACCATACTCTTTCAATTGCCCTATACATTCCAGGGACGCGGAGACCTATTAAGCTGGCCAATTATACTAGCTCTTACAATATCTACGATAGTTTTATAGGAATATCTAACCTTCTTTTTATTTAGCGTGGTAAAATCATCGAATGAGTCCTTCAACCCAGGGCAGAGTGGGAGGGACTATCAGACTCGTACTGACTAAAAGTCACGGTGTCCTGCTATAGCCCTTTATGTTCCGGGGTCACGGTAATTCGTGAGTCCCGCGACGAATCTCTAAACTACATGAAAAAAAAAAGATTTTACAGACTGGGACGAGATAAAGCCGGCAGTATTAAAGCTAAAATAATTATTTACTACTGGAGAATCTTCAGCCTCTTCTGATTTTTAGGTCAAGAAGATTAAATGTAGCGTTTTAAATCAGACTATTCTTTGATCCCAGTTGGATTGTCGCCAGATTTTCATAGAATTTAATTCACAAAGCGGTGGAAATTTGGTGACTTGCATAATCTAGATCTAGAAAGTTGGTATGAACTTACTTGTTAAAAAATTCAGTTCTACTTTTTTCCTTTTAATAAAAGGACTTTTATGAGGAGAAAGGTATCATCAGCCGGGGTCGCTGTCTAAGCAGATTACTGTGACCCCTTTTTTTACGTGGTCAAGTCATCATATGAGTTCCCCCACCCAGCGCAGAGCGAGAGGGACTGTCAGACTCGTACGGACTAAAATCCACGGTGTCCTTCAATAGCCCTTTACGTCCCGGGGTCACGGTAATTCGTGAGTCCCGCGACTCCGGCAGGCTTTGGTCTTCTAGAGGATGGCCCCGTCACTATGCTGACACTCCTTGAGGCGCGCGTGTAACACAACGCGACGTCGCGTCGACCCGGGCATGGTCGGACAGCGAGTCGCCCATTACTCGCCGTCCGCATGTCCAGGTTACTGTGACCCTAGAACCTAAATAGCAGTTGAAAGAACAAGGTAAATAATTGTTAGACAGTAGGTAAGAATCTGACAGTCCCTTTTGCTCCATCCAGGGAGGTCTCTCCTACAGAGAGAACGCCTTAGGCTGAGGCTACATTAGACAGCGATTTGCAATGCGACTGAATGAGCGTAACAACAAAACGTCGCATCGCTGATGTACGGTGTAGCCATGTAGTACGTGACCATTTATTTATTTGTTTTAATCGCTTATGTATCGCAGATCCCGTCGTGGCCTATTGTAGCTTCAGCCTTAGTTCCATCAATAGGAAATCAAATGACTGACCACTTCATAGATTTTTTAATAATAAAACCTATTTTCAGTAGAGGAAAGACCTCGCCATTCCACTCAGGATACAACTACGTGAGATCATCATACAACTTCATCACGTGTGTTGTATTCTATCCAGTTCAAAACACAGAAGAACTGATTAATTCGTGAACCTTTTCAGAGAAACCGACAGTCCCACAGAAACCACGAAAGCAATAAAGAATTCACAAAAAAATATCCAAACAGTTAACTAATTCCTAAGGGACAACACGCAATTAGGGATGTGACAATGTTATTTGTCTATATCGATAGATTTTTGTATGCTTATTATTTAAATAACAAAGATTAACCCGAATATAAGCCAATAGTTTGGCAAAGGTGTTTATGTCCTGAGTAATAGAAGATAAACCTGTTGCCATTTACCGGATATAAGTAAAAAAAGAAACATTTTAACTCGACTTCAAATAGGCAATAAAATATGAGTAATTATGTGGAAGATTCAGATGAAAATATAGGTCGTGTGTCTTAAATACTAGCGCGCCCAGTATGCGGTTAGATTGTTCTTTCTTTTTGTTTCGAACTCATGATACAAAACGCAGGAGTTCAATTGCTCGGCCACTGCGCCAAACGTGCCGTCAAAGTCGTTAGTTCCTTTTTGAAGACACGTAATTAGGCATCTGCAATAGATGAAATTCGTATATTTTATCCATAATTCTTTGCTATATTGCAAATAGGGGAGAATGGAAGAAAAAAACGTGTTGCGCCGACCCCCTGTAAAATGGGATAAGGGCAGGAAGATGATGATGATGATTGCTTAGCTAAGATGTTAAGTACCAGTAAGCTAACCCCTCAGTCACCTTTTGCGCCCTGCTGGCTTCCCTGCTTATTATATTCTCCTTTGATCTCGAAAGTTGTCACGCAGGCCTCCACTTCGTTTAAAATGGGTGAGTTAGGTAATACAACTTCTTTTTAAACAAGCTTATCTTAGAGCCAAAACCATTCTTCTAACAATTCATATTATTTTCATTAACTTATGTCATACCTGTTTACTTAAGTTATTTAGCCATCACTGTAAACGACCTCTACATGCAAATCAAAATATCGATAAGACCCTATCGGTTCGGCGCAACCCTACAAATCACTCAGCTCATTTACTGACCTAAACTCTCCGCGATAATGCGAACTAATGAAAGATCTTCGTAATTAGTTACGAGGTATCAATTATTTATAGTCCGGGACTGGGGCTACATAATAGATAAAGTCCCGGACTCCGGGATGCCCGGACCTGAGGGACAGACCCGAATGTTTTGGATAAAACGAGATTATCGGTGACAATTATTGACTCTGTTTTTGGGGTTCGATTTGTGGTGATGGATTTTGGCTAGGGGACGGGAAAACTTGTATCCAATTAAGTATAGTGGTTAAAATTCGAAAAGTTCAAGTCAATACTGTTAAAAGTCAATTGAAATATAATTTCAAACGCTTTGAAACGATTATCACTATTCTCTAGGTTTTTTTATTTAGGAACAGGACATACATGGAAGGAATTAGTTAGTTTAAAAAAAACTAACCGCAAAAGACATTTTTTCTCGCTAATTATCATTGTTTTGATGATTTACAAGAGAGAGACTCGCGTATTGGCAAGCATAATGTAGGATGCCTCTCATCTAGATGGAACGAGATGGCTGGGAATGGATGTGGAAGGCAGAGGACAGGGTGATGTGGCGCAGCCTGAGAGAGCCCTATGTCCAGCAATGAACTGCGATAGACTGACCTGATAAAAGAAGCGCCACAATTATCATTTATGCCTTTGTCAAACAGACAGGCGAAAGCGAAGCGTTTCCGAAGCGATACGGAACCGAAGCGAAACGTCAGTCCGAAAATTCTGGCACTCTATCTGATCTCTTTCGCTTTTCTATGTGACTGGATTCAAACAATTCCATACATTACAAATAAAAACGTCACGCTTCGCATTCGTCACGCCTGTCTGTTTGACAAATGCTTTAAAGCTAATTGCAGTTTTCATCAAATAGAACAAAGACGGTTTGAAATAAAAGTTTAAAGCCACCCCAATAATTGCCAACAAACATCTTTTATTTACAAGACTCAACATAGTTGCAAAAGGTACATAAATAGAGAAACATAAAAGACAACCAGTCACAAGCAACTTACTCGTTTTAAAGCTACTGTGGGAACACAGTCTTGACGCCTACCATCCTTAGTGATCCACTGGTGGTCGACTCCCGCGCAGATTTACGAGTGACGTCATTATTCTGTTACATTTCAAAATGGCGGTCTTAAATTTAGAAAAAATGTCGGTAATAACATTTCGTTGTTATTTGTGGCGTCATAAAAGCGAAATTACACTTTCTGGTAGGCAGTGCTACTCATCCTATGGTGTATCCTTGATTTGCTCGCTTTTCATTCCTTGTCATGCTATTTTGAACTCTATTTTCTTTGTCGAATGGTTCTCCAGTAGTTTTGGTTAGTGCATTACACTGTTTGCTAAATCATTGACTCAGTCATTGTCTGTAGAGCATAAAGGTGTCAACAAAAAATATTTGCAATATCGTGAAAGATATTTTACTGACTGAGAATTGTAAATTTTTTATGTTAATTTATTCGTTTCCATTATTCTCTTTAGTATTTTAATCGAGGCTTTTATTTAGTTCAGTCGTGTCTCGATTGAGTTGACCGCAAAGAGATTTGATGGCAATTTGAGGTTAGTATGGTATTTTCAACATTGGTTATGATGATTGCCATCGTGTTTAATGAATAGGTTCAATGCATGTCATATTTTTTGGATATAAATCGCTTTGGAGAAAAATTACCCTAATTACTAAAGCGAAACTATTAAATAACTGGACTTTATTAAATATTTAAAACAAGTCCATTAAGGACTTGTTTTACATATTTAATAAAACCCTGTAATTATTACAATTAATTTCACTTCCGAAAAGAAAAAGATGAAGAAAAGTCTTCACATTTCTGTAAATAACACCGCACATTGTTTTCAAGTAAAATAAACACTAAGTTTCAACCATTCACACATCACAGAGACCTAAAATAGATCCCCTACCATTGTCTCCAATCCATGCAAAATCGGCCGCGTACAATTAGAAGCGACGCTCTAGAGTTATTGGCATTTAAATCACTGTCGACGGGTGTATTTCTCATCTACGAGACATGGAATAGATAGCTACAGAAGGATAGCTCCATAGAACTGGAGAAAATCAAAGATTTACATAGTGAGATCCGCCAAATAAGTCCTACAATTACAGCATCACGTTCATTTGTTTTGAAATTTTTAACGGATATCAAAAAAGCTTCTCAATTCTTTAGTTTATTTTTGTATAATGTTAAATGCTGCACCCGACACTGGTCCATTAATCGACTACGATTTGTTTTCTCATCGATAGGCTTTCTAGATGAAAATCAGCCCAATCTTTCGTTTTAGTTAGGGTTCGGGTTCATTCACTGTACACTGCATAGTTTTCATCACGATGTGGTTACCTCCCTTGGAATCACCCATGTTCGTAAACAATTGATTAAGCATGACTACGTTTTATTTGTTCCTTCTGAACATAATCTACTCTGCGTAAAAGAGTTCAATACGAATTACTAATACAAGTGGTAGGGGACCGGTTTGTATAGATTGATTTATTGTGAACTATTTGTATGAAAACTTCGTAATACGATTATGTGCCGTAATTTGTTGATTGGCACAGCAAATTGGATTAGATTCTGTCTGTTCTTGGTCTTTGAAGATGCTCTGCTATTTTAGATTCGCTTTTCATTTCGCCCCAAACATTGGATGGTTGAATTAATTTAACATTTTTGCACGTTATTGCTTTTTTTTGTTTTAAAATGAGTGTTCAAGCCCTGAGTAGATCTAGATCAGAAGGGTCTGTTTCAGACTCTCACTGATTACAAACACACATAGCACTTTGCGTTTCCGGGCACCAGTATCCTTTGAGCCTTTGTCAAACAGATAAGCGTGACGAATGTGAAGCTTGACGTTTTTATTTGTAACTAGCTGTACCCTGCCCCGCTTCGCTGTGGCACAAAAAACTGTTTTTTCAACAAAACAAAAATAGATAAAAACAATCCTTGATGCGGATTATATTTCATGCTAAAATTTCTTCTCATGTGACTGCGTCATTACGACTGCGGTTGTCAGCGAGTGTTATCCTCGCTTCCGGTAGATGGCTCGGTCACTGGTACAGAGCTGATCGTTAAAAAAACTGTTTTTTCGCGGTTGCGGATATGTGACTGATGCAAAAAATAGATAAAAACAATCCTTGATGCGGATTACATATCATGCTAAAGTTTCAGCTCAATCAGTGCAGTACTTTTTGAGTTTTTAAAGCATACACAAACCAACATAACATTTTTATATATATAGATTTGTAATGTATGGAATTGTTTGAATCCAGTCCACAGAAATCGTAATAATAAGGTAATAGAAATGCTATAGTACTACATTTTACAGCGGGACGAGTGTCGCCGGGTCACAGCTACCACCACATAAACAAACAATAGATACACAATAACGCCTACATATGCACTTTGCATTGCTGCAACAAAACCAAACCTTTTTGCGATGACATTACGCAACATTTTCTAAAAACGTATAATCTCAGGTCACGTGACTCCTGCAGCCAATAAAAAACGTGTGCGAAAAGCAGAAAATGATATCGCGCGCTCACTCTCACGTAGGAATAGTGCAGTGCAAGTGCAAACTACTACGAGCTCATGTCGATAAATTATAATTTTCCGTTGAGTGTTAATCGCCAAGGAATCTAGCAACAATAGATAACTAATTTTATTGAAAGGGATTCAATCAAACAATAAGTGTAAGTAGATACATTTAGTTTATAATAGAGTTAAATCTTAAAGGCTCTCCAATACTTCACCTTATGGAAAAAAAAGCAATGACCAAATAGGACGGACTATGTACGAACTTAGATAAAAGTGGGGAGGTAGCTAGTGTAGTGGTGGACTACAAATACTTAATAAACTAAACTAATTTAACATAGGTAATTGAAATTAAAATATAAACTAAAATAACATAATTGAAATTGTTTAAGTTTTATATAAATAACAATACATAAATATGTATATATTAATTATATACTATAAATAAATATAAATACATACCTAATATGGGTCACATTGAACAATGATTAAGCAAATAATTTGTAAAAATGAAAAAGTATGGGACTTCTACATTATTTTGATTTTGAAAACTGAAAATACATCTCATATTTAAACATTTAACATAAAACCATAATGTTTTCCAATTTGGTAAAACTAAGAATCAAACTGAACGTAATTAATTTATCGATACAGAATAGTAGTGGAACATGACTTGCCGTCGAAATTCTGTGTACTACGCACCCGATCTTGTTATATTTCATTGTCTTAGTTAAAAAGGAGATAATGTCTTTCTTATGCACCGCTATCATGTATAATTAACTTAGTCTTTATGTATTCCTACATAACTATGTATAGCAAGAAAGCATGATAATGATGTTCTTGGAACCTAAGTAGCTATCATTAATAATTTCAACCAAGTTGAACTTCCCGTGCAAGTCAGCATAATACTTATATTTATTTTACAAACAAATCATCGCACAACAGAACCGGAGACTTATTTACGGTATAATCATAACACTTATGACTGGTTTTGCAACATAGTATCAATTCCAGTGAAACTGTACAGACTCAACGTCTGATAACATAAATAAATAAAACGATTAGTCGACGGATAACTATTTCCTTTTGTAACAATGTACCTATATTATCAAGCTGTTTATGTACTTAATCACTCGCAAGGTGCTTGATAGATACTTTTTTTTATTGTTAAATTCCTCAAATAAGTCCTCCCGCTCTGGATGGAGCGGGAAGAACTGTCAGACTCGTACTGACTAATATCCACCGTGTTCCTTTACCTGCCATTTAAGTTCCAGGATCGCGGTAGCCTGTTGAGTCAGTGCCGCGATCCGAGCAGGTGTATGGCCCTCTGTGGGGGCCCCGTCAGATTACTAAATGCTCTTTGTAGAACTCGCGAGAAATACGACGTGCCGTCGACCCAGGCATGATCCCTGACGGACGGCGAGCCAAAAGTAAGAGTGAGTTTGTTTATTTGTTTGTTAAGCTTTCATGCCCAAAGCCCTGGACCGATTTAGATACATTTTGATTGTATTTCGTGTTAATTTGGAGACACGAAGTTCGGTGAAGCAAATACCCTTTCTAGTTTAACTGGACAATACAGATTTAAAAATTAAATAACTGTTTTGCTATAAGTACAGTCAGACATAGTTACATCAAAAATAAACAAAATTTTAGCTTATTCTGAAACGTTAGTCACTCATTCCTCACAAAGCGATAATCCTCACACGTATCTCTTAAACCCATTACCACCACCTTTAAACAATCCCGATGCCTTCTTACGACTTCCAAAACTAACCATACCTTCCACATTTTTAGGTGGAAAATCCATTGGCAAGATTTGAAGACACACAACACCCACGGTCTAAAGAAGGATGTGAACTATGAAGAGTATTAAAACCTCAGTGACCACTAGTATGATATCTGGAGGTGTTCCCGGGAACATGTGACGAGACGGGCCAGCGAAGGGGTATTTTTGAAATCCCTCACATGCTGTCAGGGTTGGCACACTATAAATAATAGTGGCAATATCTTAAGTTATATAAGGGTAGTCATTGACGAGCCTTTCAGCAGTCCAAAATGCGTCACAACATTCCAAAATTAGCCTATGAAAATAAATTATAAAGAAATTATTTTGTAACATACAATGATACCAAAAATAGATTACGAATTGTCAATAAAGGAGCAGTACAATTCGGTTATAAAGGTCGCCGGAAGACGCTGGATGATGGTCGCTTCCAACCGGTACATGTGGAGATCTAAAGCGGAGGCCTATGTTCAGCAGTGGACGTCCTATGGCTGAGATGATGATGATGATGATGATGATGGCAATTCGGTTACAAAACATATCGTGGCTGGCATCTTAGTTAGATTACAGAGTAACCTGTGTATTTTGTCTTTAACACGGACTCCCTTCCATTTGGATGCGTCAAAAAATGGCGGCGGCGATTCGTCCATTTGGATATATCGTGGTTTTGAGAAATACCTAAATACTTACTTACCTACCTTCTATTTATGAAAATTGCATGGAGTGTTATTCAGCTGTTCCGCCGTGATTGAAAACAAACGCACATCCATTCATCCTAAGTTTTTTCTTAAAATTATATAAATGTTTACCTCAACTTTCTCAGAAATAATTTATTGCTATAATAAAGACATTACCTCACAGCCAGCCCTGATAGCAAGAGGGACATTTAACACTTATTGTGGTGGCGACAACAAAGCGGTGCCCGAACAAAAGGCCAGTTTGGGCTATAAATATCTGGATACGTCGCGTCGGCCTGGATGTGGCTCGAGCAGAACTATCCGATTTATTTATAGACGTTCAATTAAGAAATGGGTAGAATTTATCTGTATGTTTTTTTTTAACATTACCTTACCTTTTTCAAGTGTTAGTTTGATCTGTAGCTGGATGTTTGATGAGATTGTTTCTGTTCCAAAGAAAATAATCATAGCCTTGGTATTGAAATTATAACCAGCTGTGTTATATTTTCAATACTTGCTGCGGAGTTTAGGGTAACTGTGTAGTGAGTTAATTTTAAAATCAATAGGTAAATTAGATAACAAGTAAGTACCCAAAAATGTTGTAAAATACGTGAAGAGAATTAGAGTTCTTTTAAAAACTATCACATGGGTAACACCTCAAAATTGTTGTTTTTATCTTTCAAAAATACTATATTAACTAATGGTGTCGTTTTTTTAAATTGTACAATTTAATTAAACATTATTGAAGAATTATATCAAATGCTTTTTTTTGATAAGCCAAACCTAAACATGTTTTATTCTCTGAATTATGTGTTGTGTTTTAAATCCGTAGGCCATTAAAATGTAAAAACAAAAAGTATAAATAATTGTATGTAAGTGCGCGAATAATTTCCTATTTATTATCACATTAGAGTGTAACATTATGAAAATTTAAATAAAGTCATGAAGTACTTCCACCAACTTTATATCCTCGTCACCTTGATCCCAACAAAAGATTTCCACATTACGCCTGCCGACCTCAAGAAGGCCTTATCCGGAAGAGTCCACTTGTAATGTAAATACAGCATTGTGCAGAACTGAGAGGTGTTCCCGAAACACTTCGGACTGGACCCGATTGTTTTATAATGTCCGTTTTAATTTAGCGGATCTTGTATTTCTGAATAAAGATTTTGTGTTGGAGAAATTAATTAAATGTAGCTTTTGAATGACTTGGCCGGGAATAAACTGAAGAATATTTATAAAACGCGGACGAATAAAAAAAAATAGCTTTTGGAAAGAAAAGTAAGACAGTATTGTTTTTGTAACATGTTATTGTGTAGCAAAAAAAAAAACAAAAACCAAAAAAATACTGGCAACAATTTTGCACCATTGCCATTGTTTCCAGATATTGGTTGAAATGAATGGTCCAATGGAAATTATATCAATTAAATCTACTAAGACCACACACAAACAACAAGAAACCGTATACTGAGAGTCCACTTCTTAATTGTTCTCATAATGCTGTATTTATGTATTATGTTAAACTGAAGTGTTCTCAAAATTCTTTGTATTGGACTCGATTATATAATGATGTCTGTTTTTATTTAAAAGATCTTTTCTTGAGATTTTGTGGACATTCTAAACATGATGACGACTTGGTTAAAATGGGCAGACAAAAACTTTTGAGCCCAGCCAAAATAGAATTTTAACAATGTATCAGTTACGTTTTAGGACACACCAGAATTTCCGTGATCAAAATCTCGAAAACATTTCCTCTGTGAAAAACAGAACTGTGCCCCGAACATTTCCAGCAATGAGAACATTGCAGGCTGAAAATACTAATACAAAGTATGTAAGTTCAATGCCCTCACAACAATAATATTTTTTTGCACTTCCCTGCACTGCCACTCAAACCATAAAAGCATCCCATTATCATTTTTAAGGCATAAAAGAGAACCAGCATACATATGTAAATCTTTACCAAGGGTGGCCACGTCCAGTCACCCCTGAAGTAAATATTGTATCATTCTGAGTCAGCATTTCTAAAGCCATTAGAAGATCCACAATAGGAAGTAGCAATACAAACACGAATAAATCTCAAGTGGAGAAAGATCATTCTTGTTGGGTGATGAATGATTTTAAAACGATTCTGTGATGCGGTGACGAAGGAATTTTGGATATGGTAAATTTAATTGTGCGTACAACTAAGGAGTGGATTTTCTTGTTTCAGTCTTTGGTTCCTGATAGCTACAACCTTGGGGTCTTTAAATCAAGAGGCAATAGTTTATTTTTATTTAAATCGAATTTGAGCTTAGCCTAAATCTAACCCGAAAGCAAAGATGAGACCTAAGGTGGATTGAGCTCATTCAAAACGATTTGGAATTTCTTCGCACTGATGGAATGGAGCGTTTAGCGCCGGACTCCAACCAAATGGTAGTAGCAAGTCAGGTGGACTTGGTGAGGTTTATCACCGCCACTGGTACCGCTCAGCCATCACAGCAGCCGTTAAAGGTAGCAATTAGTGCAGTTGGCCCTCGCCCGAGGTTGATGCCACTCACTTATGCAAGGAGGTGAATACTACCCTCCTAATATCAAATTCAATTTTAGTAAATTATACCTCCTCCGAAACAATCTACTAAGTACTCCATAATATTCATTGAATTGTCGAAAATAATAAATCTACAAGTTTTCGGATACCGTATCAAGTTTATGTGGGCGTCAGCCTTTTATTTTTGTTCTTAAATTGAACCACGAAAAAATGTCTCCAACCTTTGAGGGATGAGCCACATTTGTGATTATTTCGAGTTGATTTTGTTTATTTATTTTTTGTTTCTTGTGACCACAAGTAGGTAAAGTTTTGTATTCCCGCTGTCCTTATTACATGAGTCTGATTGAGTCCTCTTAATGAGGACAGCAGATCTGGAATAATATAATTTAAAATTGTTGCCTATGATCCATATCAATGGGTCGGGCGACATAAAGATCTAGAATAATTTCGCTGTACTTTTTTCATGCAAGCATATTTATAGAATAGTACCTATTATGCTTTTTTATTACAAAATTCTCAATCAATGTATTAGTAACTTACATCGTGCTAAGTTGTATAGGATATTATACTCGATTGCATTTATGCCTTTGTCAAACAGACTGGCAAAAGCGAAGCGTTTCCGAAGCGATACCGATCCGAAGCGAGACGTCAGTCCGATAGTTCTGTCACGCTATCGGATCTCTTTAGCTTTTCTATGTGACTGGATTCAAACAATTCCATACATTACAAATAAAAACGTCACGCTTCAAATTCACCACGCCAGTCTGTTTGACAAAGGCTTTAAAGAATTTCGAAGTTGACTATTCCTCCATTTCAACAAACTACTAGATGTCGCCGTATAGGTATTGTACCGTGTTGATGTCTCTCTCTCCTTTCTAGATTTTAATTTAAGATATTGTGTGCACGGGCAGTTTCTTTCAAAGTTGCTGTTACCAACTGCTGAGACGGACAAAAAAAAAACTTTTCTTAAAAATAAAGAAAAATCTTAGTACTGTAAGGTAACAAGCACGTTGCTAGTTCTTCTATTTATAGAAAAACTTTGAACAAGAATTATATTAAAGTACCTTTTTTTTGTTTTCTTTTTTAACGTGGTAAAATCATCTAATGAGTCCTCTCACCTAGGGCAGAACGGGAGGGACTGTCAGACTCGTACTGACTAAAATCCACGGTGTCCTTCAATAGCCCTTAACGTTCCGGGGTCACTGTAATTTGGACAGTCCCGCGACCCCGGATTAAAGTACCTATAGGTAATTTAAACTTAAACCGAAATATGAACGTATTTTTTTTGAGTTTTTGTACTGTTGCAAGCGCCAGGACCACGAATTTGGTTGTGTTTATAAACAATGAGATTATGTAACTGATATTCCAAGAGCACTGAATAACGAAAGAAGATTATAGGTGGTTCACACAATTTAATTATCAAAGTTACCTCTCCAATCTAAACTAAATAATTATGAATAATTATAGCTGATGTGGCTCAGAAGGCTGCCCAACTCAAATGGGACTGGGCAGGACATGTCTGTCGTATGCCAGACAAACTGTGGACCAAAATAGCTCAAAACTGGAGCCCTGAGACAGTGAGGCGGGGTCGCGGCAGACCGCGAAGGAGATGGCGGGACGAACTGGACAGGTTCGCTCCGAATTGGAAGGAAGACGCACAGGCTCGCAAGAAGTGGAAGGAAGGGAGGCCTTTGCCCAGGAATGGGACTGAGTAGGTTTAAAAAAAAACAGTCTTGCAAGAGACTCACCTCCAATCAGACAGGCACTACTTTGTTAAATAGAAACAAACACTTACCCCCTTACTTCCACTATCCGTACACTATTTCCCAATATTGTTAAAATCGACAAACACGTATAATATACCTATTGTTATTTCGAAATAATGATGGCTTTAATTCCTAGAGATCACTCAATTAATTACGGAGCAACTGATAGTTTTTTCTCGTATCTTTCACGGACTGACAAATATATTTTAATTTCAATGCTACCCTCGCTTGTAAATGATTGTCTAAAATATGATGTTATCTGTTACACTTTGAGCGAGTCTAGTAATGCCATCTAGTATAAGACTTGTTAACTAAAATGATATTGATCATTACGCCATGTCAGTTAAAAAAGTTATTATCGAGACTTGTGTTTCATGTAGCATGTCTCAATTTTCTCAGTATCGCATGCATACTAATTATTAACGACTATCTAAAAAACCTTGCGACATATAAAAAGTTTAAAAATACCCTTCTAAATAGTTCAAAAACAAAACCAGAAAAGAAAAACCTCAAATACCCCATTAACATTTCAAAATAATGAAAACACCTTTTTAGGAAACAACCTTTTAATTTGTACATTAATTTTAAAACGACAAATTTTGGTCTTAACTCTTTATAGGGGTCTGAGAGACCGCAAATAGCTAACTTTCCAGTGAAGCTGGGGTCTGAGGGTCCCATTTAAAGCGTATGGTTAATATAAAGTGACCCGTGCGCAATAGGAGACGGTTAGCCGTGTGAAATGGTATTTTAGGTATATTTCTGTTGTTCCACTAAGGGCTTTTCGTAATGAAAAGCGAATAAATAATATAATAATGAAGAAATGGGTGCTTTTGATTTTGAAAAATAAAGAGTCTGGAAACAGACTTTATTTTTCACTACAGAGCCATATTTCTTATTTTCATACAATAAAATTACCAAATTAATTAAAACTTCTAAATATTTGACAGCTAAATAGCTGTCAAATATTTGCGACTTTTTTAATTTTAATTTTTTTATCGTGGTAAAATCATCACGGTGTCCTTCAGTAGCCCTTTACGTTCCGGGGTCACGGTAATTCGTAAGTCCCGCGACCCTGGCAGGCTTCTGGTCATGCCTGCGTAGTGTTCAACGTTTCTAGAAACTTCCGCAATAGTTTTGAAGGTAAATACCCTCGGAGTCTAGGAGACGCATAGCGTTGCGCGACGTCAAAAATAACACCTTACAGCCAAGCGGCGGACGACGATGACTGGCGCCGCGGGCGGCTGACGTACAGGGTGTTTGATAACTTAAACGGTGAGATATTGTGAGAGTTGCGTCTAAAAACTCCACATTGCGATAAGATTCGTTAAATAGAATACCGTATTCTATTTGTTTATTAAGATGTTGCTAAAGTAGTGTTTTACGATCCCCAGGTTAAATCATGTATACCCAGTCTAAGTTTAGTTGTTACAACATTGTAATCTTACTAGTATTATAAACCCGAAAGTTGGTTTGTTTGGATGCATGCATCTTTGACAGTATTGAAAAACTAAATTTAAAAAAAGTTGTCCATTCATTTACTCAATATATTAATTATTTTCACAAGTGTCCTTACATGATTTTCCAAGGTTTTCAATACTCTATCAAACATCTAGAAATTAGGCAACAAACATTAGGCAACGTTTTATCATAATCCACTTACTTAACAAAACAAAACCATACATTGGAACTGGTGATCTTTTATAACACCCTGTAACCAGAATGTAAGCCTATAATGTGAAGGAGCAAGCGATCGAGCGATAAAACGAGATATAAGCGATTTTATTCAGTGCCCAGCGTCTGATTTATATCTATATTGTAAGCCCGCCATTGACTATAAAATATAATACTATCTCGTATGTAAAACCTGTTAGATTTAAGTTTGTATAGTATACAAACAAACTTTGATTTGCTAACTGTGTTTTCGGTTTGTATATCTTACAGTAGCTGGGATTTTTCTTAAAGATTATCCCAGTTACTGTGGGATTTAATACGTATTACAACACTTGTCTCTGACTAATATGAATGCCAAAAAATGTCTAGTTCACCGTAATTTAAAATATTTTATCCGATATTCGGTTCACAATACTGTCTTACAAGGATACCACGGTGTTCCAGGACCACGGTCCTGGAACGTAAAAAGGGTAACTGAAGGATGATGTTGCATTTTTAGTTAGTAAGAGTCTTACAGTTCCTTCTATTGCACCCAGCCCAATATTAGGTAACGAATTTGGCTCTTTTAGTGGCGTTCGGTACCAAAATGATACACTAAGAATATTTCTTTATATATTTTAACTAACAAATATTAAGGAAGTTACATTCGAGTACGAGAGAAACATAAATAAAGATGAGATGAAATTAGATGGTACGTTTGGCGCAATGGCTGAGCAATTCGACTCCTGCGCTATGTGTCGCGGGTTCGATTCCCGCACGGAACAAATATTTGTATGATCTGCAAGTAGTTGTTCCGGGTCTGGGTGTTTGTGTGTGAGTTTCTATGTTTGTAAACGCACCCATGATACAGGAAAATCCCTAGTATAAAAAAAAACCAAACTCCTAATCCATACTCTAAAAAAGCCATTCAAAATTATTCTTTTTCCCATAGCGATACCGTAAAACATTCGATCAAAAACTCCCCATGGCATCTCTTTGATAACATTTTTCCCGATGCTACCTGAAAACTTTTTAGCGCACTTTGATTGAAAATCGTTCTCGGCCCCATGAAACTTTGTTTTACACATAGATTGACAATTGATTTGTACCAGAACGTCAGTTTAGCCTGAACGTTCAAGTGTTCAGTTTGACAGTTCGGATTGAATAGTTTTCTGTTCCATGTGCTTTTTTTTGTTTAGAAATAATTGTGTTTGTAAAATAAACAACAAAATAAAGGTTAACATTAGATAGATAGATAGAATACACATTATACACCAAAACTGTTACAAAAAACGGTTTTACAATATTTCTGATTTTATGGTTACAGTTGGTTGGCAGTGGGTAAGTGATCGACAGCTGCGCAGCGTGTCGCGCGTTTGATGCCCGAACAAAATATTTTTATGGCCTGCAGATAGTTGTTCCGGGTCTGGGTGTTTGCGTGTGTGACTTTCTATGTTTGTTAACGCACCCACGACTCAGAGTTATTTCTAGTGTGGAGCTACGTTTTTGATAAAAAAAAGGATTAATATCTACTTTATGGAACATGTATATAGAACTCAGTAAAAACTTTTTGACACCGGACTCCGCAGGATTGGTCGCGAGCCAGGTGGACCTGGCATGGTCTACCATCCAACTGACGATGCAGTCACTGCAGGCTGCCTGTGGAGCCGTTGTCTGGTGTTCGATCCCACCCATATAATATCGTATCACTTAGTATTGATTGGGTCATACAGGCGGTCGCTCTATGTAAAATGTGGATATATATATATAGATAACTCAATAATCATAAAAGAAAAAAAATACAAATATCTTTTCACCGTTCGCCACTAGTTTCCCATACCATAACTGATATACGTATCTTGCATTATGACATTTCTCTGAATATAAACATAAACCATTACAAACCCCAAGTGCCCTTCTACAACTAAACTAAAACTGTCCAAATGAAGATATCTCTAAACCCTTAAGGAAGCCGTTGGATGTCTAATTAATTAGAAGACCGATCGCGATAGCAACTGTTGCTATTGATCAGGAGATCGACATTGATAGTCAGCGCTTGCTAACGGTCACACAATGTGGAAGTACTAGGGAGGCAGATATTCAAGGAAATGTAATGCTTAGTGATTTCAATTATTTGAATGGCATTGAGAACATAGGTTCGTTTGGCGCGATGTTGTTGACATGAGCACGGTATTGGAAAAAATGTTTTATGTGAAAATGTCGAAGGAAATGTTTTGAAAATAATAAAATGGCCATTCATAAGAAATAATCTTAACCAGGAGATCGACATTGAAAGCCAGCGCTTGTTAACAGCCACACAATGTGGAGGTACTAGGGTGGCAGATATTCAAGGAAATGTGATGCTTAGTGATTTCAATTATTTGAACTGTCTGTGATACAGGGGTCTCAGGTGCAATTTCGTTGATATAAGGATGTTTTTGGTAAACATTCACTATATCAAAATGTGAGTGTAATGTTTTGGTAATAACAAAATGCCTTATTTAATTCCTACGGTCATGCGTCAGAAATAACTATAATATGGAAAATTATAGGTAAGCGTTTCCTTCAGAGCTATAATAATAATTATTTATTAATTAGCTACGGTATTGATTAGCCATAATTAATATTACTAGGATGACAGATATTGAAGGAAATGCCAGATGAAAAGCTTTTTGTTTAAATTTAAAATCGATTGCGAGCGAACCTGCGACCTTCTGATTCGTACATAAGTCAAATTTTGGTTTTTGTCCTCAAAAAAGGCATTTATAAGAGTTATACATCTTCTAAGATGGCAGGTATTGAAGGAATAACTTTTGGAATTTCAATTTCAAACATGTGTAACTTTTGGACGAACTTATGCCTTTGTCAAACAGACTGGCGAAAGCGAAGCGTTTCCGAAGCGATACCGAACCGAAGCGAGACGTCAGTCCGATAATTCTGTCACGCTATCGGATCGCTTTCGCTGTTCAATGTGACTGGATTCAAACAATTCCCCACATTCCAAATAACAACGTCACGCTTCGCTTCGGAAACGCCTATCTGTTTGACAAAGGCATTAGAGAGTAAAATTGAATAATTTTTGACCATGACTTTATTTATTCATTTTTTAAGTTATTTTAAGTACTTTTTGTCTAGGATAAAAAACCCTTTCCGTAGTGATAGTCTGAGTCATTAATTTATGATGTCAGTACACTGCGTCCATTTGACTTTAATAAATGAGGTACAATTAAAAATAATAATAAAAACTCCTTTATTGAAGTCGTTTAGAAATAAGTACGACTTCGACTTTTATATAGAACTCATTCTAGTTAGTTCCGTTTACTGCAATAGTCCATAAAAAAAGTAAAACTCAAGTACACCTTTTCGTTTTATGAGTCACTCAACTACCTTCGAGTCAGGCAAAATTGATCATGTTTCGTCGTCTTTAAGGTCCTATCGTGCAAAAACCAGTGTTTTGATATCCTTAATGACACCGGTAACCCGTTAAACTTCTGGTTTAAGATGCGATACGATCGCGGTTGAGTCGAGTCGGCCGACACCGCCTCACAACTGAATTCTTAATTAATTATACGTATAATGTGCAACTGGTTTTACCGAAGTGCTCTGGACTGTATTTTGGTTCCTTTTTTTTCTGTTTTTGAACGAAAGTACTGCTACCGTTTTGAGTGACTGAGTTTTGCTGTACGATAGCAAAACGTGGTAAAAGGCTTTTTGGGAATTTGGACTTCTTTTTAAGTAATTTATTGTGTTAATATGTTATTTAGCTAGTTTCTCAACATCGTAATTTGAACAGGGTTAATTTTGTGTATTAATTTTCAAATATATATTCCTTATGAGTTTTTACTTAAAATTTCTATAATGTATTGTAAGATCAATCGTAAAACTTCATTATAATTAAATAAACATTTATTTGCTTTTTAAATCACTACTATTTAGTTCAATTATTTGTTCGATTAAACTATAGCGCCGCATACATGATACGAAAAATGACACGAAAATCGTACAGAAACCTGGAATTATAATTCTGCGATGAACCACGTAACAACACTCATATAACTTAAAAATCTCATCTCACATTAAATTTTAATCAACCGCCAAGTGAATTCGCGGCAAAACGCACCTATAATTACAACGTAATCAACGACAAAAATAAAAAAGAACGCTTCACTTAAAACAAAATTACAGCTATTAAAAACACGAAAATCCTTTCACAGTTATTTTGCTGCTGACGTACACCTTATGTGTATGGAAATAAGGACCCCGTACTGCAAAATCAAGAGTTAAAAAAATATTATCAGGCATTCCACGGGTTCTAACCATTGGCAGTATCAAGGAGACCTGATTAAATACTCAACCTTTTTGCTCGGAACCGCTTCCAAATTCAAATTAAGACGTTAAAAGCGACCTGGAGCGATGCTAATGAGAAGTAATTTTTTTTTCTCTTAATCTTTGCATAAACCCGTGGGAGGTTCCATTTAATTCGTCGATAATGGACATTAAGCTTTCAATTTTGGTTCAATTTAAAGCAGATTTGTGCAAAAAGTAGATTATTGTCTCGCAATACACATAACAGCATTGCTGTAATCCTTAAAGAGTTATAACTCACAAAACTTTTACATCTCGTCAGTTACGTTAAGGGCGAGAGAGCAATAACGAAAAAAAGTATAATTATCTTTTATTTCAGGCAAAGAAGGCCTATAAAACACAAACATTATAGTATTCTTAAAACAACATCTAAAATGCTTCTAATTTTCTTTTGTTTTTTACGCTTATAAGTGAGTTACCCTGCTGTTTCATACTTGGTTGTTCACCAGGGCAAAAAAAAAATTAAAAGAATGAAGAATTTTCTCATTATTTTGCCGCCATTTCGTCAACTGTACCTTTGAAGTACTTGTGATCTGGGACGAAAGTCAACTTCAATAGTTATACGGGCCGAATCAAGATTTTTTTAGAATGTGGGCCGAGACTTCGATAAGAAACCAAAATAAATCCCTACTCATGGTGACTTCTTTTTTAGGCTTTAGGCTTTTTTTATCCTGGAAAAATCATCAAATGAGTCCTCCCATACAGGACGGGACGGGAAAGACTGTCAAACTTGTACTGACTAAAATCCACGGTGTCCTTCAAAAGCCCTTTATTTTCTAAGATTACCTGATGAGTCAGTCTAGCGAACCCGGCATTGTGACTTCTTAATTTAAGTTTTAGCATGTTGCCATTTGTGTTTCTTACGTGGGTTTAATGGATGCGTTTGATAGTAATTAGCGCTTTATTAAGATGCATTGCCTTAAAATAATTTAGATTTTAGTTTTAACTGAAATTAGTTTCATAATATTTGGAGATAAGTTGTTTTTTTGATACTTAAATAAGATACATTCTTCATTCCTATTCCTAATTAAGACACCTATTTTAACGACACTTAAAAAACTAAATATTTGACCATATTAAAGTAACAAATTGAGGTCACCTGTGAAAAATAACAGCGATTTATCTCAGTCTTAAATTATTTAAGAGTTAATAGTTTAATTTATTCGTATGGGTTCGTTAAGATTCAGGTTTTTTAATTAAGATGTCTTGTTTCCAGTGATTAAGGACTTTATGCTTTTTATCATTTTGTTCCCAACATGCACTCGTCAACATAAATTCAACCTTATTTTTAATGGCTAAGGTTTAATTTTAAATGAGGAAGTGTTTTATACGTGGAAAACGTGTGTGATTGTGCTCCTTTTTCGTTTTTTCGTAGAAAAATGTCTCGAATTACATAAGTAATGACGGTTAATGTTAATTTGTCGAATTCTTGCGTTTAATTTTAATGAAGAAAATAATTTAACTTTACGTATAATTATGTATATAATGATGATTGGAAGCAACTTTCATAAAGATTGATATTGAAGAAATTGTTTTGCAACTTAATAAAATTTTCGTGGGTTCACCCATAATTGCTGAGCAATCCCAGCTAACTTTGAAGGTTCGAAGTGTTATATATTCTGAATTTTGAGAACTGGAGTTCCCACGAGTTTCATAAAATCACTTTTCTTTATGATCAACAAGTATCGAGCATAATTGTAACCAGCTGGTTGACCGGACTCTGACCGGGCGCAAAATGAGAAAATTATAAAAATAAAAAAATCCCTAAAAAAATTTTCATTACTAAAACAAAAAATTAAGAACCTGTTTAAAGTCGGGGTTTTAACACGCGGTCATCAATTGGTCAACCGAGTTTTGCTTGGGAACCGTAGCAGACGCACCGGCCGCCGACGGGCGTAAACCGATCTGCGACCTCCATGAGAGGTAGCATGCGGGCGGCTGTCTTGGGGCAGTCAACCGCCCGACCAGATACGTGTCCTGTGTCGCCACTCGAAGAAAGGTGCACCGGAGAGAAGCACCCAGCGATGTAGTCGGGTCAAGGCCTGCCGGGGAGCGGTGATTGCGCAAGTAGACCCCCCCCCCGCTTTAGGCAGTAGAGGACACCATGTGGTTTTAGTCAGTCGAGTCTGACATGCCTCTCCGTCTTCCTCAGGCGGAGGAAGCCCATGAGGAATTCCACACGTAAAAAAAAAAGCTTTGCTTGGGAAAGAAAGCGTTACGAAACCTTTAAAATAACCCTTATGGTCCATTCCTATATCAAACTATAACATCTAAACCCACAACATCTTTTCCCAAGCACATACTTCGCTGGGCGTGCGGGCGGCGAGTAATGGGCGACTCACTGTCCGATCATGGACTATGCCCGGGTCGACGGAGCGTCGTGTTCCACGCGCGCCTCAAGGAGTGTCAACACATTGACGGGGCCTGTAGAGGGCCGAAGCCTGCAGGGGTCGCGGGACTCTGGAATCACCGTGACCCCAGTACGTAAAGGGCTATTGAAGGACACCGTGGATTTTAGGCACTACAAGTCTGACAGTCCCTCCCGCTCTGCCGTGAGTGGGAAAACTCATATGATGATTTTACCACGTAAAAAAAAGAGCACATACTTCGCTAACCAAATTCACTCCTCCCTATTTCTACTTACTGTTCACTTAGTCTTGAATCTAGTTCAATATAAATCTATCCAGCATTCGATTACAATCTATCTACTGTATCGTGGAATAGATTATCTGGAGCTGGGGTGAGCACAAAGGGAGGTGCTAAACTCGTTGTTCCATTGATTGGTAACCCTGTGTTTTAAATAACGGTGGAAGCTGCGGGAAATTGAAGTATTTCGAGGTTGGCGATTGATTTTGTGGAGAAAAGCGAAGGTAAAATATTTGTTTTTTAAAAGAGAAGTGCAAATTTCTCAAGAGATGCTCGTGGCTAAGTAACTACAAGCAGCACAAGCCGATCTTCCTGTTAAGCCGCGCCTTTCGGGGTCGGTTTTTTAAATTTCCGCCATGTCTCGGAAAGCATATAAAACCTTTGGTCCCGGCTGCCATTTCTAGATCTTTAATAGTCGTAACTGTTGGTCAGGCGCGGGCATGCGTGCAGCGAGTAGTGGGCAACTCGCTGTCCGACCATGGACCATGCCCGGGTCGATGGAGCGTTGTGTTCCACGCGCGCCTCAAGGAGTATCAGCATAGTGACGGGGCCTGTAGAGGGCCAAGCTTGCCGGGGTCGCGGGACTAACGAATTACCGTGACCCCGGTACATAAATGGCTATTGAAAGACACCGTGGATTTTAGTCGGTACAAGTCTGTCAGTCCCTCCCACCCTGCCCTGGATGGGAGGATTCATTTGATGATTTTACCACAATAAAAAAAAGGGGTATCGTATTACCTAGTTACTGAGTTGTGGAGGTCAGATAGACAGTCGGTTAATATATATACTGTAATTCAGCTGATGCCGTTCGACTGAAGGACGATCCCGGGTGGGAAAAGGCTGGACGGATGACAATAAAAAAAAAAAAACGACGGGTTGCACTCTGGGAGTGCCGGCAGAAGTGAAAACTTGATTATTAACGTTGAGCATGTTTGATATTTTGGAATGGTTAGGGAATAATTTTGCACCAATCTGGGGGCACGGCAGTGCCCCAGCCAAGTCTCGAGCAAAACGGGCACGGCCGTACCATCTTTTCTCGATGCGATTCGCGGCTATTTCGCCCCCCCTATATCTTCGACGTGGACAAAGCTAGGAGTTTAGGTTTTCGGTGAATAATAGTAGGCATTAGAACAAGCTTAAGTTCGAAATTACATGCCAATTGAATTAATAGTTTAGGAGTTACGGTCGATCAAAGTTACACCATTTTGTCACTCACTGACTCACTGACTCACTGACTCACTGACTCACTGACTCACTGACCGATCATCAAAAATCTAAGGTACTTCTAGCAGACTTAGAAACTTCAAATTTTGCACCAAGATAGGTCATTAGCCACATATAAAGTAAAAATTATAAAAACATTAAAAAATAATATACCATAGAAAACAATTTTATATTTGCGGTTTGGCAAGAACATTATGTATGGATTTTGACTGCATTGTTAACTTTGTTCGTTGTTTAAGTATTCAATTGGATGAATAAATACATAGAATAGAAAAGAATAATATAAATATAATACATAGACTATAATTAATACATAAAGTTCATAATTCATTAAATTAATAAAGCTAAAACTCCATTGTATTGCGATAAATTTCGATTGTATGCGCGCTCGATAGATGGCGTTGTACCTGTCTGAATCGCACTATGGTTTCGTTACCGAGCGCAGTATAACTTTAAAATAATTCGATAATTTTCATTTGATAGCGCCATCTACCTATGAAAAACCATTTCGAAACTAAAAAAATATTGTAGCTATATTCGGAGGGTCGCGGGACCAAGGGATTACCGTGACCCCGGTACGTAAAGGGCTATTGAAGGACACCGTGGATTTTAGTCAGTACAAGTCTGACGGTATGGGTGGGAGGACTCATTTGATGATTTTACCACGATAAAAAAAAGAGCTATATTCGGATTTATTAATATAACATAGACATAGTTACAATATCTAGTTGTTTACGTGTTATTTAGTTTAGTTATATTTAGTTTGTAAGTTAGTAGATTTATGTTTATTTAGTTCGTTATTTGTTAGTTAGTTTAGTTCTATTTAGTTTGTTAGTTATTTATTATATATATATAATAAGTTTTGAGGTCACCTAAAATAAAAAATAAGTTAAAAATAACTAAAACCCGACTACGAAAAAATCGCGCACTGAAAAGTATAAAACAAGAACAAGCCGTGGTCGTATGCCACTTGCAGTTGTTTCACACTTTCTTTATTGGCTAGGTGGCATACGACCACGGCTTGTTCTTGTTTTATACTTTTCAGTGCGCGATTTTTTCGTAGTCGGGTTTTAGTTATTTTTAACTTATTTTTTATTTACACTATTTTGGGGTTATATTATTTGAAGTAAGTAATTTATGTTATATGTATAGTTTCTGAGTTGTGAATTTAAGATTTATCATTTGGTACCCATGTTGACACTGTTAGAAACAGAAAATTAGTTAGTAAAAGCTATATAATGTATATATATTTCAAATGTGCTTATCAAGCCCTTTAATTTGATACCCATGTCGATACTGTGTGAAAATATTTTTTTTTTCGATAACGACTTCTCATCCCCTAGAGGGCGCCATATTGGATTTGGTGACACGTCACCTACCCTATAACCAGCGGACAACTGAGACGCTTCTAACGAGACCTCATTTGTCATGTAATGATAAGTAGTTTAGAAGTTATGAGGGAACAAACAAACATACGTACATACATACAAACATACATACCGGTCAAAATCATAACCCTCCTTTTGGCTTTGCCGTAGTCGGGTAAAAAAGAAAGAAATACACTTACAAAAAATAAATGAGATCCCACCAAAAACATTAAATTAATGTAAAAAAATGCCAAGTCTCTCGATGCAGTCTTTCCATCGTAAAAAGTTTTGAGATCTCATAGAAGCCAAGTCCTATTCAAATTATTTTGTAGTTATAAATCAACATTTAGTAATTGTATCAATAGTTTTCTTTATATTATAATTATAGTGACTTGGCAATGAGCACCAATTAAAAGCTGCTTGCTGCCTGGAATTATGTGCAAATGTTACTGACGAGACCTGTGATCAGATTATTTGTAACGTGTGGATCATGATGGCCACTACCGACTACATGCTCCAATACAATAATAAAAAATACCTTACGGGCCATCGCTTTATGAAAGTAAATGAACCGAGAGTACACTAACACTAGTGTTTGCGTACACACTTGTGCATTATAATTTATGTCCTGCGCAGTTTACTAGTCTTGGATGAGACTGACTGCCGTTGCCGAAATTCGGTTGGGACGACACGGATAAACCAAAAGAAAATTAATTTTGTGGTATTAATGTTTACGCATGCGGTGTGTGACTTTCAACTCCAAATATGCCGTTTTGTTTCTTCTTGTGCTCATTGCCAAGTCACTATAATTATAATGTAAAGAAAACTATTGATACAATTACTAAATGTTCACTTATAACTACAAAATAATTTGAATAGGACTTGGCTTCTATGAGATCTCAAAACTTTTTACGATGGAAAGACTGCATCGAGAGACTTGGAATTTTTTTACATTAATTTAATGTTTTTGGTGGGTTGCTTTATCAGTATAAAAGTACTATCATTTATGTGGTAGAATACAATATTCATTTATTGCGCTATCGTACACGGTCGAGGTCGACCTCGACCTCGACCTCGACCTCGACCTCGATTCGTGGCACGCTGTAACATAGACGAACATTCGCGCAAGCGCCCTGCGCCGCCTAAACGAAACAGTAGGCCCAGGCATACATTTTCGCCGCGCCGTAGAGAGGGGATAGCTGTCTACTCTCCATCCGTCCTACGCTTTTTCGATCAGGGTCACGTGTCCTGACGCGAGTTTAAGATTTTATACCCATTACAGAAAAAGTGCTCAACGCCGCTAAAGAAGTTTTCACTTCAAAAACGTTGTCCTTGCTAGGAATTTTACTGTAGTGGGTGCGTTTACAAACATTGAAACTCACATATACAAACACCCAGACCCGGAACAACGATTGTAGATCTTACAAATATTTGTTCCATTCTGTTCGAACCCAGTGGTTGAAATTGAATAAAGAACAGAAAAATGATAATTTGCAGCAAAAAGTTTATCATTCATCTGCCGACCTGTACCTTATTTTGCTAGGAGTTAAATTATAATATTTTGTAGTCAAATAAAGCCATAGATACTGCATAGTTACTAGAAACATCCAGTGTATGAGTTATGACCAAAGACATAATAGTCGTTATTCTCGTTGGCGACTGCATTCGCATTGTGTTAAATCGCTTACACAAGTTTTAACAGGCTTCATTTACATAAATGATTTAATATATTTGTAAGGGCTCGGTCGGGTTTCGAAAACTGAATTTATTCATTGTAATGTCCTACAGTACTATCCTAGTCATAATAAGTACGTGAAAGTCTGTCTGTATGTTTGTTAATTCAATCATGCAATAAACGGTTTGAGCGATCAGTTTAAAATGCTCGTAAAATATAGTTCATAACCAGGTTAATTTGATATCATAGTCTAACTTTGATCCTGTTATTATGTTCAATTGCTACCACGCGGTTGAAACGGCAAAAGCCAGTATAAATAAAAGAAAAGATAATAACTATGTTTATCAGTGTGTATGTTATTTATTTTAGATACATTTATTTATTTATTTATTTATTTATTTATTTATTTACCAAATTACAACGGCTGTGTGAACAACCAATTACAGCAATTTAGGGACAATTATGCAAAAAGAAAACAGTATAAATTAGAATATGAAAACGTAAAAAACACATTAGAATATAATAAAAAATGTAAAAACGTAAAAAGAAAAACACTTTCATAAATTCATCTCACAATACTTCTGGCATACCAATATACATACTACAGTAAAATACAAAGATGAGAAATAAATAAAACGCAAAAATGACTTAATTAAAACCAACATTTAAATTTACTGGGCATATAAAATTCATCCACATCGCTGTCAATGGGGAAAGTGCCCATTGATAGCAATGTTGATGAATTTGTGTTTTTTTTTTACATAACTACTATTGAACGGATCTGCACTCAGATGGATTATCAACTAAACTAATTCTTTGACCAGGGTTAGAACATAGGATATATTTTATCCCGGTATTTTTTTTTTCCGGAGCAAATTTCGGTACTCCTAACGGGCGAAGCCGTGGGAAAGAGTATTGCTTTGTTATATATTCAGTTTTGGAACGAATGTGTTCAAATAAGGGGAGGCACTGATAAGGCATTATGTTCGTATCATATTGGTTGTTTTGTTAATTTATTGGTAATTATTTTGAAAACACATTGCGTAAATTATAAAAAATAATTTATACTGTTTGGCTTTTCACAACGTGAAAATATCGAAAGGACATGGTTCAAAATCAAATATTCGAAGATTAGTAATATCTTCACTGCAGTTTTATTCTGTATTAGACTCAGCGCCATGTCAGTGCTGAAGCTACGGTTTGTCTTTAGTAGATTTTCAATTTTATGCTCTAGAACATAAAATGAAAAATCTATAATATTCCATAAGCTCTGAGTAAGTATTACCCTAAAACAGCCAACTAAACGCATGTGTCTACATCCTAACGCACAAATACATCCGGGTGGTACACACGTTAGCCACCTACAGCGTAACCAACGTTTTCTGTTATGTACTACACCTTATGGTTCAATAACTACCTTATGTTCACTGCCTTATATTTAAGCTATTATGAACATTACAATTATGAACAGTGGCTGGCTCCAGTTGTATATTGCAAGCTGTTGTTAAGTATCTTTCAGGACAATACGCCAAGTCATAATTTGAAAAGCAGCCAGCGTTTCAATATAATATTTTCTTTATTTATTTTTTATTGCAATCCCCTGAGATGCGGGCGGCGAGTAATGGGCGACTCGCTGTCCGATCATGGACCGTGCCCGGGTCGACAGCGCGTCGTGTTCCACGCGCGCCTTTAGAGTGTCAGCATAGTGACGGGGCCTGTAGTGGGCCGAAGCCTGCCGGGGTCGCGGGACTCTGGAATTACCGTGACCCCGGTACGTAAAGGGCTACTGAAGGACACCGTGGATTTTAGTCAGTCAAGTCATTTTTTTTTTTTAAGGTGGCAAAATCATCAAATGAGTTCTCCCACCCTGGGCGGGGCGGAAGGGACTGTCAGACTCTTACTGACTAAAATCCACCCGTGTTTCTTCGGATGCCCTTTACGTTCCGGGGCCGCGGTATCCTGGATTAAGAAAAAAGCCGCGACCCCAGCAGGCATTTGGCCCCGTAACCCCCCGTCGGTGACGCGTGAAACACGACGGGCCACCGACCCGGGCTTGGTCCTTGGTCGGACGGCGAGCTTAACCATTACTCACCGTCCGCAAGCCCGCTCCACCGCTGTGCCCTCTGCTGTTCAGAGGGACACGCGTTGGAGCATCCACCCGACAGGCTATTCGCATAGGGGCAAAGAGACCCCTTAGGCACACAGTGCCTAAAAGAGTTTTTGCCCGCATCCCAGGGTGCACCGGCCCGAAAAACTGGTCTTCCCCCCGGACGTATCCGAGAGGGAACTCCAGTCCACGGGCGCACGTGGAGGTTTCCTGTCTTAGCACCCCGCTCACACCAGGCTTGGTGAATTATCATAAAAAAAAAAATGTAAGAAAAAGTCATCACAATACAAAGTGTTTAGTAAGGACCTACTAATAAATATCGTAAAGAACATTGTTTGTTTATAACATTAACTTACTTTGTCAGAATTCGCGGGTTTTTGTGTTTTTCTTGTTTATTTTGTTAATATGTGGGTGTTGAAGGTATCACTTCTTTGTGCCAGAGTTTGTTTAATACATTTTTTCTTGGGTTTTTCTCTACTTCAAATGTAACGGTATAAAGGTCTTCTTAAGTTTTTGATAAGAACCACAATTACCCCGTCCCGTTTATAACCATTAAACCAAAAGTATTTTTTATGACCTGATGGTAAGCCATGATATGGTGACGGTGGGGTGAGTGAGATTCACCTCCCAGCTGTTCGATTAGTACGCGGGACTGTACGCATCACCGTGAGCACGGAACGTAAAGGGCTATTGAAGGACGCCGTGGATTTTAGTCAGTACGAGTCTGACGAGTCCCTCCCGAGCTACCCTGGGTGGGAGGACTCATTTGATGATGTTACCACGATAGAAGCTAAAGCTATTGTTTCAAATATTTTTTTGCAGAAACCTCGTAAACTTCAATTGTACAAAACTGCGAGAGATCATATTCTATCACCATAGATAATAAATAAAATGACACATTCGGAACATGCGCAAATTTAAATGAATTTGAATGAACAGTAAAAGACCTTCATTTACATAATCTAAAAAAAATAGGTTGAGTCTAAAATAAACGTTTTGTAAGTCAGAAATCTAAAATCCCACTGACACTTTAAAAATTCAGCATTTCGTTCACTTATTCCATTCTCCACCATATCATGATGTAAATAAAGTGTTAAAATACCTTTATGTTAAGTATGTAAGCGGTGTACGGTTAAGCATGTGTTCGGGACGGAACGCACTGGTGGGCCAGACCGGTTCGTAATATACCCTCGCTTTGGCCACCGTGGGGATACGGTTAGCAGAACAGTTTGCGAATAATGTTGAGTTTTATTTTACTTTAGACCTGAAAATCTGTCCATGAGACTGTCTAACAAGCAATCTTGACCCTGGAGTTTTAAGCCTTTGTCAAACAGACAGGCTGGCGACTACGAAGCGAAGCGTTTTTATTTGTAATGTATGAAATTGTTTGAATCCAGTCACATAGAATAGCGAAAGCGATCCGATAGCGTGAGCGAACCGATGCGAAGACGTGGCGAAGGCGTATTTGTTCTGTTTGACGTCGTTCATAAAAAGTCAGCTAATACAACTGTCACGCCTCGTTTCGCTGCACTCAGTTTGATGACTGGTATCGGTTCGTTATCGCTTCGGACTCGGTCCGGTTCGCTATCGCCTGTCAGTTTGACAAAGGCTTTAAGGATTATTGAAGGAATACGGTGGATTTTAGTCAGTACGAGTCTGACAGTCCTTTCCACTCCACACAGAGTGATGACTCATTTCATGATTTTTCCAAGTAAAAAATACAAGAAAATCTGATAACGTTACGTACATTTCAATTATTGATTGACTGACTAGATCTGAAACAAGAGTTTTTTTTTTTTAAACTTTATCAGTAAAACCAAACATCCACATGCATTGTGTATAAATTATCCTTAAATTCTAAATTTGTACATATAGAAACCATTTAAATTACAATAAACAAGTTGTTAAGTAAATTATCTATTATGTTTCATATTAAGTTCATTTTGAGGAAGAGTACTTACGGAAAGCTAAAATTTTCGTCACAAAAACAATGAATAAAAAATTGAAAAAACTACATATTACACACCATACGTTTGACTCACACTGAATATCACATGTTTATTGTTCAACTTCTAGAAATTTCCAACTTAAAATTCATTTATTAGACGGTTTTACTAACCCTAGTCTTTTTTTTTACGTGGTAAAATCATCACATGAGTCCTCCCACCCAGGTCAGAGCGAGAGGGACTGTCAGACTCGTTCAGACTAAAATCCACGGTGTCCTTCAATAGTCCTTTACGTACCGGAGTCACGGTAATTCGTGAGTCCCGCGACCCCGGACTAACCCTAGTCTTGGTCACAGGTGTCAAAGACAAAGTCTAAAGAGGAGTGAGCACACCCAGTAGAAGCCGGTTCACTCTAACTTAAAAGATACCTCTTCAAATATTCATATTATACCGTTTTCACTCACTGCCAACTCACCATAATATGCGAACCGTACCGAAACATAGGCCGCAGCCGTATCCGCTAAAATAAAAGCTGAACAAGGTCTGCGACCTTTAACTGGATTCAATGTGCACGCATAATCATCTCGTCATCAATATCTTAATTATGAACTCATGTGGGAAGAGATCGGTACCATTACGCCTTTGTGATCCTGATTCACGGAGTTAAGATGTGGATTTGAGCTGTTTATGTTGCGAGAATAATTTTGCCGTGGTATTTTTTTTCCCATAAAGGTGACATACAAGTTTGGTTTTTTTTTATCGTGGTAATATCATCAAATGAGTCCTACCACCCTGGGCAGGGACTGTCAGACTCGACTGACTGACTAAAATCCACGGTGTCCTTCACTAGCCCTTTACGTACCGGGGTCACGGTAATTCGTAAGTCCCGCGACCACAAGTTTGGAATTTGGAGAAATCTTTAAGGATAAGTCAAAATGATAAACCTTTAATATCATAACAAGTTACCTCCGTGTCTCGGAAAGCACGTAATGACGTTGTTCCAGGTTGTCATTTGTAGATCTATGACAGTAAAGTTGTTAACTGTTAGTCAGAAGATCCAAGGTCTGAAAACCAGTGTTACCACAAAGGGTTTCGTATTACCCAGTTACTGAGTTGTGGTGGTCAGATGGGCAGACTCTCCATGTAACTAATATTCAGCATGCTGATACTGATGTTCAGCTGCATCCGGTTGGGCTAGAAGACGAATCCAACATACTTGAGACAAGGCTTTGATGAAAATTGACAAACAATATGATGATGGAAAGCGATCAACGTAGCTTATTTGACGTCTTTTTCTATTTGGTATTTTTGTTGGTTTTTTCAAAAAAAAGTTTTCAAACTTTAGAGAACGCACTCAAGTCACAGTGACTTTTAGCTATCATTAATTATAGTACCTTTTAAACATAAAACTCTTTTCTGCAAATACATGAATACACAAGTGAGAGTTTTCAATTTTTAATTCCCATGACCAACACACGCACTTGAATGATCGAATCTTTAATATTCATAAATATATTTGATAACATACATCGTCTAAGTGCCTTATTGTCGTCACAAAAACCATGTTTTTATACAAACACGGCTTCTTACATACCGCGAAAAGTAAATTTACTTAACAAAACGGTTCTGTTGATCCTCCGGGGGATAAAAGGCGTGAATGAACTCTTGGTTTTGTCAATATTTTGGTGTTTTAAGTTGAATTATTATTAGTTATAATCTACTTGAATTGCCTTATGTTCTTCGTGATCATAGAAATCAAGGGACTTTCCTGTGATGACTTCAGCTTTGCAGGCTTTATTTATTGTCATAAAATGGGTTATCCCATTTTAAATGGAGCGGAAGGGATCAATCATCTAAAAATCCAACATGTTTCTTCAGTTGCAGTTTACGTTTCAAGCCAACGGTATCCAACTAAAGTTTAATAGTTTTACCAAAAACTCGCACAAATGATGGCAAAAAAAGTATTACTTATAAAGGAGCACAACTGTTTAATAATTTACCTTCTAACATAAAAAATTAAAGCTCGTTCAACAGTTTTAAATCACAACTGTCAAAACACATTATTGAAAATCACTCATATCAAAAACCCTAATAACACAGTAATTGTGAATGAAATTGCTGAACGAGTAGGCCCACTTTATATAATATGTTCTGGCCTGTTTCGGCGACCATTACTAACTCACTTGTACAAAATGTTATTCTCGTCTCTAGTAAGTGGCTTTTTAGTCTTTATTGAAAATAAATGATTTAAACCTAACTTAGGCAGTCCCGCAACACTGGTAGGGATAAAATTGCCATAAGTTGTGCATGATCATATTTAGTAATCTTGGGACTTTTCTGGGATCTGCCCTATTATCAGGTTTTTCATTCGAACCTTCCACAAAAATCCTTCGATATCAGCAAATGATACGACCCCACAAGAATCCTTTCACCCGTCCACATTGAACAAAAATTATGATAATCTAAATCTACCCACTTCAAAAGTCCTTGACGATACGAAACAAGCCGTCCCTGACGTCACCCTACGCACAGACAAACAAACAAAGGACAAAACTCGATATTTTAACGAGGACCTCGTTTTAAATTTATAATGCCACCTACTGTATTCAACACTCAGTGACTACCAATTTTGCAACGCGAATGTATAAGAGAGGCCGATGGGCGATGCTGCTGGCAAAGATGGGAATAAGGATGTATTATGATTGGCTGGAATTTTTCTTTGGGAACTTGAGTTAAACAAAAACGAAAAACAAAGGAGCCATCTTTAAGATACTTAGTTAGCATCTTCTACAAAACGTTCTAAAAACAAACCATAGACAAGACCAATAACCACATCTCACGAAACTTCCAGAACGAAACATTTAGAAACCCAATCCACCATCATTCGGACATCCTATACTCCACAAATACCTTTTCATTGTCCGTAACAGTCGTACTAAATCACATGAAACCCACATCAAATCAGCGGCTAAACCTAGTATTAATCCACACTAAGTCGCTATAATTCCCCTTAAGAACAACACAGGCCACCATAAAAGCGATTGAAGTGGTATTTGCGCCTGCAAAATGCATAAGCCTCCCTTATAGACTAGTATTGTGTTGAACAAATCATGGTTTTACTCTCGACTACGTTGTGGATGTGGATTCACTTGGTGATTTATTGTGGGTTTTTGTGTGGCTGGATTTGGTTTCTAGTCTACCCAGGATATTTCGATATAAATTTTAACTGATGTTATAGATGTCAAATTCAACATGTAGTTGCAAACGGATCTTCCAAATTCATTATTCATTCATCAATCCATTGTTTTAAAAGTTTTGTCGAATCGCAGGAATGTATGGGCCGCGGGACTGTCTTATCAGGTTACCGTGACCCTGGAACGTAAAGGGCTGTTGAAGGAACAAAAAGGAATCTTGAATGTTGTTTTCTGAATACGACATTAGTACAAAATTGTTTTAGAACCTCTTGAAAGTGTAATTTAAGCGCCAAAGTTGCCACATACAGCACTGTATTAAGTGTTGATATTATATTTTTAATTTTGTGGTTTACTAAATAGCAGATGAAGTTATAACAGATAATTTAAACCCAAAAAAAGAAACAAAAAGCGATTTTTCAACTGAGGTAAAAATTTCCCCTAAAAAACTCAAAAGCAATCTTCAAACAAACCGCTTCATTTCAACCACATAAAGTAAACCTCCCATACATTTACAAAATCACATACAAGGCATATCATACTCTTACTCACAGACTTATTATTAGTAGTGGTGGCCAAAGCAAGGCCGGCGGCGCACACGCGTACTTATAAATCAAGTTATTCGTTACGCCCCAACCGCATTGTCCTCGCCTTGTGGTAGAAAAAAGAAAAAAAACCTACGAAACCAAAGGAATATATCGAAAATCGACCACGTCAAAAATTTATTCCGATTGAATCGAAAACGAATTCGGATGCGCCGGCGCACGGTTAAGCTTCGGGGATTTTTGATTGTCTGACGTTTTTGGGAGAACTGCTTATCTTATTGAATAAGTTGAAAGTTGGTTTCGAGAGTTGGTGTATTGGGAAATGAGGTTGATTAATATTTATTAAAGAACTAGCTTCCGCCCGCGACTCCGTCCGCGCGGATGTCGGTCTTCACGTGGATGGTTTATTTCCCCATTTTGAGTAACTCTGACAATGACATCTTATAAATATTACGGCGCTGAATCCACTGCGGGTAATGCAAAGTGTGTTCGCGGTTCTACAGAACAACGTCTATGAATAAAACTGAAAAATAAGATTTTTTTTCTACGTATTTTTCCAGGATAAAAAGTATCCTATGTTATGCCCAGGATAATAAGGAATAATTATACCAAGTTTCATCGAAATCGAACCGTTAGTTTTCACGTGATGCCTGCACAAACAGACAGACAGACAGACAGACAGACAAAAATTTTTTTAATCATATATTTGAGTTTGGTATAGATCCAGCAACACCCCCCGCTATTTATTTTTTCAATATTTTCAATGTACAGAATTGACCCTTCTACAGATTTATTATAGTATAGAAAATTTGAAGAAGCAAGTAAAAATGAACATATCGAAGAAATGCAATTATTTTTTTAATAATTCGCATTGGGCACACGTTGTGGATTACAAGCTTTTTCCCTCTTACATAGAGGAGGCCTGTGTCCCAGCAGTGGGAACATTAAGTAGGCTGATTGAGATAAACGATGAAATTTTTAGTCCAAAAGTCCCAGTTCCCAAAAACCACGTTTATAATACTGGCCGAAATCTCAACCACCATAAAAAGCATCAAATAAAAGCACCTGTATCATTACGCTATACTAGAAGGTAACGAGCAGAAGCCGTCGCTCAGAACAATGGCAAGTATCGAAGTATAGATGGTACTTGTCAAAAATAAAAATGTTCCCGCTGACCACCGGGAACGATAAGTTTTCGTTCATTATTTTGGTTCCTGTATGTAAAGGAATATGTTCATTCTTTTTTTGTTTTTTAATAATATTTTTTTCGGAGAATACGCTGTGTTTATTTCGCAAGAGCCTTTTTGGTTGAGCTTGGAATATGCTGATTGTAAAAGAGTATTGTTTAACAATGATGGTCACACTTGACCACCATCACAGTAACGATTTATTTGTCAACAGTAGTAGGTTTGAATTGAAATCCAGTTAACTGGCAAACAAAAATCAGCAAGATTCGAATAGTTCGAATCCAAAAAACCTTTTTATTTCATTTCAGAGCCTGCGTGGTAGACAAAATTCATTGACTCTCCCGCTGAAGAAGTCGGAGTAGCAACGTCATCTCCCTGGACTTTTTCCAGCTGTGTTGATATCTACTTCCAGTCTAAATCTTCGAAGCCGCAGTATCAGTGGGTATACTAAAATATAGACGATTATTTAGGTTGAATACACGTATGCTGAAAAAGATTTAACGTTGTTAACAAGTTCACTGGTTTATTAAAAAAAAAAAACTGTAAATAACAAGTGCCGGTGATGACCTTGCAACTACTGAACCGATTTGATAAAATATCTTAGAATTCATCTAATCTTTCGTATCCGTTCTTAAATGGAGATAAGGTGCCAGACGAAATTACAAAACACACACTTTTTTGCGCCAAGGTTAAATACTGGATTACATTATGTTCAAAGCAAGTAAAAATAGTTTAAGTTCTTTACGCATAACTTAGCAGAAAAAAAAAGACAACAGGGTCAGTCTGGATGTAATTATCCAGAACAATGGAGTATCAATGGCATTCGATAAAAAAATTAAAAGCTTTGCTACCAAACATACTAAAGCCTCATTTATGCATGCGAGTTTTCACTACATTGCGGTATTTGTTTGATCAACTGAATTCGTTGTAACTATAAAGGCCGAAATGTAACGCAACTCGCGTGCGAATTCTTGCATCGTCTGAATGAGGCTTTAAACTTCTTCATTCAGGTATAAGCCCGAGATTTTTATGGTGATTAAATAAAGTAATGAAGAAGTAACACATGTATAATATAGTTTTTGGGATGCAGGAGCATCTAGGGCCTACCTTGACTGAAATACTCGTACATGTAAAATCATTCGAACCTCATGGTATATGTTGTTGTTAGATACAGAAGCCAATGGCTGTAATGAATTTTGAAAAAAAAAACACCTGTACTCAGTGTCCCATCATTTCTGAAACTAATTTTACACTCATTCTATATTATGCTTATGATGGTAAAGTTAAGATGCAAAAATTCATATTTTACTGCACTGATAATAATCTTCAATACGTACAAAAGGAATTTCTTGAAGGCATTATCTACCTTTACTGGTCTTTAATCCCTTTGATGCCCACAAGTACAAGATAATCCGAATTATCGACTATTTTGCTCTACATTACAAATCATTCCTCCTACGCTTGTTTAACAAACACGCAATACATTACTATTTCTCTTTCAATAATACAATTTCAGAGCTAATCTCAATGCCAAAACTGCGGACTATGTAGAATCGAGCCTTATTAGGGCAGGGATGGCTTGAACATTATAGAGATTACAAGACCAAATTACCACGACCCTTAAAACTCCGAACAATTTGCGGACCTCTATGTAATTGCCACTTATGTTTCGAGTTCTCATGGGTCTTGATAAGTTGGCGGTGTTACAGGAATAAAATATGGCCGATATAGGAGTGGATAGGCGACAACAATGGACGTTCGGAATTTAAAATTGCGCGTAAAATTTAGGGCTGCGCGTGCACAAGGCGATTTGTTTTTTTTTTGTTTATTCTGGATTTTAAATTGATCAGGTTGTTGCTAAAGTAAGTGCACCTTGCGAAGTGGGAATTATTTGTAATGTCAGAAATAAGTAACAATTAAAAAAGACTTGCGAAATATCTTATTTATATTTTCGATGTGAAAGAGTAACAAAAATGAAAAATAATCTAAACGGATTTGGATTTAATACTCCACGTAACAACACAAAGATTTTTTATTTCCAAGTGAATTAAATTATAATTATGATTAATTAAACTGTAATTATGAATATGGAAGTATTGATAACCAAATATGAGTAAATATCGGTTCTTTCTGTAGTCATAAAAAATATATATGAGTAAGTCCATTAAATTTTTTTTCTTCGATCTATTCATCATATTGCAAATAAAGTCATTTAAAAAAAGAATAAAAAACAACGATACACCTTCGCTACCCAGTGCTCACAAACCGTTCATTAATCAGATCTACAGACAAGTCACAATAAGGCAACAAAACTTTTAAAAGCAAAACAGATCATCGTTGTTTCAACTGAGCATCGTTCCATCATCTCTGTCTTACTGGCCAGTAATTATTAAAATGGATATTATTGACTTCTTCACTGTTGCTGTCATTGACAAATCTGTCAAAATTATAGTGATGTTTATTCTGTTGGCAGGCTTTGCCAAACAGATCACGGCGTACCGCGATACTAGTGTGATGGTCTGGCGGGTCCTTGAAGAAAAGAAAAAAACCGGTACGTTATTGCAAAAAAAAAACTTTAAAAAACACACAACAATTATTTCATTACTCATAACTTTAGACAAACCAGTACATAAGCACTATTAAAATCAAAGCCGTTGTTCCAATCTAATCTTTATTTTTGACTACTGCAGCTATCAGAGGCAAAATAATAATGAAAACGCTGTAGTCTTTTCAATATTGAGCTCGATTGATGAAAGCCTACATAATTTGCAGTAATGAACTTTATCTTTGAATCAACAAGGTTTTATTTTGTATTGCTTATGTTATTGGAAGAATAACTGTGAAACGACTGCAGGGTCTCCTAGTGAGCGGTACAGTCGTTCCATCATCAGTTCTGCAGCCAATAATTACTGAAATGGATATTATTGGCTTCTACGCAGCGTACTATAAATCACTCTGGAATCTGTGATGTCGCATCTATACTTCTGTAAAATGGCTTTAGCGTGTTCTGGACTTAATGTTGATGGAAGCCTTTGTTGATGTGAACTAAACCAGAGTTGCATTTTTTTTTAACTTTCCAACACACTAGGAATTTATCCTGTATCGTGGATGCGCATATAGGTAATCATAATACTCTCATATACACAAATATACAGACCCGGAACAACTACTTGTGATAGATCAAGCAAAAATTGCGCGGAAAACGAAACTACGATAGGCAACGCAGCAGACGACAGCTCGGCCACTGAGCCAACCATGCAGTCGTTTTGTTAATGTAAACCGATCCAGTGTCACAATTTAACCTCAACAATCCTCCGGCTAAAATCTAAAAAACCTTGTTTCTTCTAGAAAGTTCTCTAAAAGCGTACAAAAGTGGCTCACTACATTTTTTGACTACAAAGATTTTAATATGACATTGAATTACTACAAAAGATAAAAGTTGCTCTTTGCGTATCACCGTCTTGAGCTCCATCATCAATTTCTGCCACAAATCGATTCCCGATCCAGTCAATTTTAAATCTTCAATGGACCCTCACCAGAAACCATTATCCCTCATAGTTTTCGTTTTAAATATCTGTTAATACAATTCCTTTGCGAAATGATCGATAGTTGCCATTTCAAGTAGCTCTCCTTTTAAATTATTATCCTTTACTTTATCTTCTGCTACTTCATTTTCGACCTTGTCTTTGCCTTTCTAAAGTTGCTTTTCGCCGGGACTATCAGTGAGATTTCTCCTCTTGGACACTGTGACAACTCTATGGATGATCTGTCAATACGGAGACTGTGGAATTTATCTTAGTTTGAAGTATACGTCTGTGGGGAGGTGAAATTGCTTCGGTTATTACCGGAGTTCTTTAAAAATGTATTTTTATGTTGGAAGTATTTCAGTTTGTGTTTAGGATGAGAACTTTTTGCGGAGATTTCTTTGATTATGTCACTGAACAGATTGATTGATGAAGCACTAATATTTTTTGTAGGATGTCTTGCTCGTCTTGGGTTCTTCTTCATGTCGTTGGTACGTAGTATTTATATTCTTATAGCCAGGAGCTTTGCCCTTTCCATGTCGTCATTAGAGACATGTATTTGCATGCTGTGAGGTCAGGATATGGGGTTTGAACACTATGCTTTATTGTAAAGAATTCATCTGAATGCTGTTTTTAATTTCATTATTAATACTTTTTTATTAATACTTACCGAGTTACAGACTCCCTGACTGCAAGAAGAATACTTCTTGCAGCCAGGGAATCTGTAATTCGGTTCGGTTGACAATAGGCTCGCCCTCTATAAATAGAATTTAAGCATATAGCTTACAACTATTACATCACAATCAAAACTACACTCGCTACAAAAAAAAAAAAAAAAATGCTCTGATGAAAAAAAAATGTCTTTGCTTGTAGCAACCCTACGTATTAGTATGTATAAGTTGTTTGCAATTGGTGTCGTATTCTAATGCTAGTTGTTGCTCGTTATGAGTCGCCGGCGCAAATCTAGGATTGCGTCTGCGCATCTCAGAGACGCCGACGCGAATCGTTGTGCGACACTTTGTAATGGCTGTCTGTTTTATGTTATTGATATTCTTAGATAATTTTATTGTTTAGTTCATGTATTTTTTTTTAATGATCTGAAATCGTTTGTTGTGTTCGCCGGATTAAGATATTGTGATCTAGTTGTGTGACACTGTTTTTTTTTTCGTTTTTTCAGTAATACGGCGTTACCTCGTTTACAAGAAGTTTTTCCAGAATCGTGTATGAGTTCACAAAAAAATATACTCAAATTAACAGCCAGTGCATCAACAGTGCCAACTAATAAAAAAAAACAAATATAATATAGCTGATACATAATTTACAAATTAACGTTTCTTAGTACAGTAATTCAAGAGTTGCTTGAGAATTTGCCACGGTCGATGTTAACCACTCGCGGCCTAGTCGAATTATGACTTAGCCAATCGATTTTTACCTTGCGGAGAAAATCGACCGATGTAAATCCCCTTTGGAAAACCTCTTTGGCTTTACCCTATCATCATCACTGGGTGATTACTGTGAGCACTTGTAGCGTGTGCCAATAAATGTTTTTTCTTTCTTTCTTATTCTGAATTTTAAGTGCCCCCAGATATCTATAACGCCTCCTTGTTTTTTTTTTTTTCGTGGTAAAATCATCAAATGAGTCCTCCCACCCAGGGCAGGGCGGGAGGGACTGTCAGACTTGTACTGACTAAAATCCACGGTGTCCTTCAGTAGCCCTTTGCGTACCGGGGTCACGGTAATCTGTGAGTCCCGCGACCCCGGCAGGCTTTGGCCCTCTACAGGCCCCGTCACTATGCTTACACTCCTTGAGGCGCGCGTGGAACACAACGCGCCGTCGACCCGGGCATGGTCCATGGTCGGACAGCGAGTCGCCCATTACTCGCTGCCCGCATGCCTCTTAGACGTAATATTCTGATTAATATTGGTGACTCACCATACAATGCTTGGCTCAATGCAATAATTGCGTTGCAGAGGCGGACCAGTGATTGCGGTATGATTTCATTATTGAGCTCGACTGATTCAGGTTGAACTAGTCTCTATGTCTCAATAGTTGTGACCTCGACTGCTACACTGTCTAAATCTAAGGTTTTTTTGACTATAAGGTCTAGCATCGGGGTCGCGGGACCAAGGGATTACCGTGACCCCGGTACGTAAAGGGCTATTGAAGGACACCGTGGATTTTAGTCAGTACAAGTCTGACAGTCCCTCCCGCCCTGCCCTGGGTGGGAGGACTCATTTGAGGATTTTGCCACGATAAAAAAAAAGCATTCCTTGTATAAGCAAATGAGGGTCTCATAATCGCATGGGTATGGTAGTTAGGTTGCGGGGACTGTCTTATAAAGGTACCATGTAATTAATGCAAAGGTCATGTAAAGGAACAGGGAGCTTTTTAGCCGATAAGATTCCGACAGTCCCTTTCGGTGCACACAGGTTGGAAGGACTTGCTTAATGATTTCTATGCATTTTAAAAATGGTATACCTGTTCTTTTACATATTTTTTGCGTTTCAGCCCCACCAGACCATGCCCTTTTAGCACAGTCCTGCAAAACCGCGACCCGACACTGATTTTTAGCTGCAGCCCAAAATGGGATTACGACCAACATTTTTGACTCTGAAAACAAAAATATATATGCATAAAATTCAGTTCAACTCGCCTCTAAAACCATAAAACATAAAGAATTGTTATTAGTTGTTCCAACAAAGTAACTCATAATGAAAATGTATTGTTTAGAAAATTTCTAAACGAAACTTTATGCTGCGCTGAATCTGGATCAGAAGTTAATTTTAAAACTTTTAAAAGAAGTAAACGTCAGGCACGATCAACTATGTTGCCTTGAAGTTTATCTAAAATGAAGCATCTAGCGGTAGTGCTTGTCAGACGCTGTGCAAGAAAGCTCAGGTGTTTTGTAATTTTTTTTTTTAATTTAATACTTAAGGTAACAAGGTAGATTTTTTTAAGGCAGGAATGTTTATACTGCAATTTTAGTCGGGTGTTTGTACGCTTGGTTACCAAAAATTAGGCCCAGGGTTTGAATCCCCAGTAAAATTAATAAAAAAAACGACGGGTTGCACTCTGGGAGTGCCGGCAGAAGTGAAAACTTGAATAGTAATTGTTGGAAATATCTTGTGAACAGATTTTAGTAAAACTCGCAAAAATGGTTGACTTTTTATTTCAATAATTTTCCAATGTGACGTACATCTTTTATAAACAATGTTACCTAGCAACGAATGTATCCAGCATACAAACTTCTTTAAAAGTAATAAAGTCACACGAACATTCACGCAAGCGCCCTGCGCCGTCCTACGCTTTTTCGGTCAGGGTCACGTGTCCTGACGCGAGTGTCCTGACGCGAGTTTAAGATTTTATACCCATTACAGAAAAGTGCTCAACGCCGCTAAAGAAGTTTTCACTTCAAAAATGGGGGCTTCATTAGAAATTTCAGCAGCATTGAGTAACAGTTGAATTCATAGATTATTTAATAAATAGCGTTTACCAGCGACATGCACTTAGCTCATTCTACAGTATTACTGTTGCACCTGACGTGACGTCAGCCATGCATATGAGCGAAGGATATAGCCAAATCCAAATGACGTTGATGTCAGCATTACCCTTTGACTGCTGACGCGGTGTCTGTGATGTCATTGGCAAAGTGCTGTTTTTGAGATACCTGGAACTAATGTGGATACGAATACGCCTTCACATCCGACGTTCTTGCATGACCGAAGGGTTTAAGCGAAATATGATTGAAACGCAATTTTGAATTTTTGAGCTGGTTTTGAAATTAATTATACATTTTTCTTTTAAATTACAAAAAAGTTTGATCCAAAAAGTAAAGACTGCAAGTTATGGAATGGACTGATTATTTGAAAATAGAACCAAGAACTAGATTTATTTCACATCACAAATATTATACGAAGCTGGATTTATTGCTCGAATTTTTGTATCCATCACTGTGATGGGATTACGGAACTGTCCTATCAGGTAACCGTGACCCCGGAACGTAAATGGCTATTGAAAGACACCGTGTATTATAGTCAGTAAGAGTCTGACAGGTCCTCCCGTTCTGCTCTGGGTGGGTGGACTCATTTGATGATATACGTAAAATAAATACACAATAATTACATTTCCTTAACTTTCTGTTTGGTGTTTCAATACAAAGATTGTCATTGTTTATACTATTTACTAATAATCTTCCGGCTTTTTCATCTTTGGGAAGCAATCACCCTTGTATGAACCTCAAAGTTGCGGACTCAGACCTCTTAAAATACATTCTCAAGTACCAACAGTATATACGTCGCGGGCCTCACGAATTACCGTGACCCCGGTACGTAAAGGGCTATTGAAGGACAACGTGGATTTTAGTCAGTACGAGTCTGACAGTCCCTCCCGCTCTACCCTGGGTGGGAGGACTCATGTGATGATTTAACCACGTAAAAAAAAAGTACCAACAGTATTTTTCATAACAGCGTCCGATGTAGTTTTTCAAGGACAAACAGGGAACATCATTCCCAAATGCAACATCTAATGTAATCACTTGACGCCACGCTTGATACCAAGGATTTCTATAGAAATCCTTGCGAAAATATAACCAAATCATAATAATTATCCTTAATATCAACAGTATATTTTAGCAGCATACCATCTTTATTATGACACAGTCGGTAAATTACCGCAGCAACATAATATTAACGCGTCGCGTGCTTCAGATAGCTCGAGGAATTACTCAATACGCTGAAGATACAGTATATGATAGAAAGTAAGATAAATTATGTTTTTTTTTGTACAATCACCCCACAAATCAATAAACCAAGTGGAAAAATCATCAAATGAGTCCTCGCACCCAGGGGCAGAGCGAGAGGGACTGTCAAACTCGTACTGACTAAAATCTACGGTGTTCTTCAATAGCCCTTTACGTTCCAGGATCACGGTAATTAGTACAGTCCCGCGACCCCGGCAGACTTTGGCCGTTTGGCGTTTCCCACTCCGTCTCGCCCCGCAGCATGGCCTCGACCAATGCCGGGCGCCACCGATAGCGCTAACAGAATCTAACCCTGTCAAGACATTCTAAATTTAAAAAAAAACGACGGGTTGCACTCTGGGAGTGCCGGCAGAAGTGAAAACTTGAATAGTAATTGTTGGAAATATCTTGTAAACAGATTTTAGTAAAACTCGCAAAAATGTTTGACTTTTTATTTCAATAATTTTCCAATGTGACGTACATCTTTTATAAACAATGTTACCTAGCAACGAATGTATCCAGCATACAAACTTCTTTAAAAGTAATAAAGTCACACGAACATTCACGCAAGCGCCCTGCGCCGTCCTACGCTTTTTCGGTCAGGGTCACGTGTCCTGACGCGAGTTTAAGATTTTCTACCCATTACAGAAAAGTGCTCAACGCCGCTAAAGAAGTTTTCACTTCAAAAAATGTTATGTTTTTTTTTTCAATTATTGCAGCGCAGTGTGGAAAAAGCCAGCATTGGACAGCTATAAGTGAAGTTAGTGATTGAAGACACAAAACGATTACTATTTTTACATTACTACCTATTTGGTTACTATTCTCATTTAAAAGAAAAACAAAACTACTACATTTCATTCGAAAGCATCTACCACCAAAACACACATACATGTACTATGCTCACTCTGAATAAATATTTCAACTGGAAGTGTCTCAGTGTTGACTCGGGGCTAAAATGTTAGCGATCAGCCGATTGCTGTTTTAAGATCTTATGTAAATAACTTGGTACGGAGGCGCAAGTTTGTCGTGCTACCGTTGATCTTGGTATTTGAGGAGATTTAAGAAATAAGGGAGAAGGTATTGATGTTTTTGAATGAATTCCTGGAGATGAAATTTTTAATTTTGTTCCGGCTATGTTTGGTGGTGAGGGTGAAAAGTTGGAGTGGTGATTATGCCTCATATTCACGCAATTTTTTTTTTGTGTATGAATATTGACTATGAAACAAAATCTGTTTCTTTATAGGTAGTTTGTTTCGAAAGAGCATGTTCGTAGCAAAAAAAAACTAAGAATACTTTAGGTTAAATTCGCATGAATCTTGCAATTGCAAGATATTTTATGTTCGTCACCGTTCATGTGTTTTCTTGAGCGGTTTTAGTTACCACCAAAACTAAATTAGAAATATTGCAACAGTCAATTTAGGTGCCAAAACAAAATATTTACTTCGCTAATATTTTGAATATGTGCAAAATAATAACTTGCGATCTTCATATAATAAATTCCAATAGAATAATAGATTGAGTAGATTCTAAGAACGACCAATGCTTAAATACCGATACGATCATATTATACCATATCCAAACCCTATATCCCCTGGGGTCCTCTTGAAAAATCGATGCCACCACCGCCGGCGCCTTTTCCGTGTTTATCTTAGAATATTTTTGCAGATTTATAGAGTAATCTTCGGTCTGTATTGCTCACTCTTTGGTTCGAGATAAGTGAGATGTTAGGACTAAGGAACGCCATAGCTGGTCGATTTCATGGGCCCGTATACCTAAAGAGTGGAGGTATTTTATTTTAAAGATCGACTTCTGAGGATGAATGGTGTTTAGGGCTGATAATATTTATGTTATGTTGCAAATATGATGTTATTACTTTTTTTTATCGTGGTAAAATCATCAAATGAGTCCTCCCACCCAGGGGCAGAGCGGGAGGGACTGTCAGACTCGTATTGACTAAAATCCACGGTGTCCTTCAATAGCCCTTTGCGTACCGGGGTCACGGCAATTCGTGAGTCCCGCGACCCCGGCAGGCTTTGGCCCTCTACAGCCCCCGTCACCTATGCTGACACTCCTTGAGGCGCGCGTGAAACACAACGCGCCGTCGACCCGGGCATGGTCCATGGTCGGACAACGAGTCGCCCATTACTCGCCGCCCGCATGATGTTATTACATGCGGAAAGTTTTTTGAAAGAAATTATAAGAGCGAAATATCTCAGTATCTCATAATCAGGTGAATCAAGCTATGAAATTTGACATTTCGACTGATGACACACTTCTTTTTCTTGTGAATGATCGGAATTTAACTTATTTTTCTAGTTCTAGGAGAATGACAGGTTTTCTTTGTTACGTTTTTTCAATTCACTTTTCTCAGAATTCTCAATAAGTTTTCTTCAAAAATGTAATGAAACTTATGTAGATATAATTTCTTTTCCATCGCCATTAGTAACAAACTCTTACAAACAGATCGTGATGCATAAAACCATTCTAAAGGTCATCTCCGTCCAATCCCTTCCTACCACTCCACGCAGAACCCATCCAGTAAATTCTCGCAATCTTCTAAAAACAATCGCCTGGCAGAAATTGCCTCATTTGAATTTAATTATCCCCTCGTGTTTATTTAATATGCTCAGTACTAAGATTTTATTCGGTTCCTTCGCTCGTGTGGGTAGTTATAAATGTACCCGTTTGTGCAGTTAAGCGAATGTAATTTTGTGTGTAATGGTGCGAGGTAATTTTTAGGAATTGTTGAGGTGTTGGTCTTGGTTACACCCTGTATATGAGTTTTGTTGAGAGCAGTACATATAAATGTGGGGTTTGCAGTATTTATCAAAAGTTGTGTAAAAAAATAACATTGCCCTACATTTTTTTATCGTGGTAAATTTATTTATTTATTTTACTATTTATGTACACACAATACACAACACAGGAATCATCAAATGATCAACCCAGGGCAGGGCAGGAGGGACTGTCAGACTTGTATTGACTAAAATCCACGGTGTCCTTCAATAGCCCTTTACGTTCCGGAGTCACGCTAGCTCGTTAGACCCGCGACCCCGGCAGATTTTGGCTCTCCAAAGGGGCCCGTCATTGTGTTGACAGCTCTTTCTTCTTTCTGACCTGGGCATGCGGATGATCGGACAGCGAGTCGCCGTCCGCATACCCGCGCCTACGGTGGCCATTGCCCCACACTAGGAATTAATCCTGTATTATTCATTCTGTATTCAGTATTCATTACAATGCAAGGCAATGTGTAGTAAACCTTAAATTAAGTTCTGAAATAGTAATTCCAAAACTATTTAAACGTCCACCAAAATTGATCATTCTAAAAAAATACGAGACACAACATCCATTCAGCGAAACGCCTTTCAGAAATCCCCTAAATCATGCTATTGAAAGCTAAAAACTCTTCCGTGCCATTGCCGATAGTAGTGGCATTACGAAAGGCTCTGGCAAATATTCTGGCAACATTAGCATATGAATGATACAAGGGTAAAAAAGTGGCGCCCCCCGCTTCAGGTGGCGTGTCCGGGCCGGAAATAGGTTCGAGCGCAGCCACCGTAAGCTTCCTCTAGAGATAGTATGTAGTGGACTGCGTTTTGTGAATGGAGCGGATTTTTCAGTGATTTTTTGGGAAGTTTTTAAAGCATGAGCAGCATTTTATTTTAATATTTTTTTCTGCTTAGCGAATTTTAAAGCTTCTAATGTACTGGATCAGATGGTTCGCAAACGAATTATTTCTTTCTAAAAAAAGATTAATGAATGGCAAGTTCCTATAAGTATTTGTCTATTTTAAATGGTTAGTAACAATAAAAGAATCGGTATGTTACTTTAACTCTATTATTTTATACATTATTAGTTGTACCCTGCTACGCTTCGCTGTGGCACAAAAAACTGTTGTTCGCGGTCGCGGATATGTGACTGATGCTAAAAATAGATAAAAACAATCCTTTATGCGGATTATATATCATGCTAAAATTTCAGCTCAATTGGTGTAGAAATTTTTGAGTTTTTGAAGCGTACACAAACCAACATAACATTTTTATATATAAATAGACTACTGCAATATGCATACCGCCTAATTATGCTAATTCTGATAAAGTGAATGACAAACTTATTATCATAATTCGTAATTGGATAAATGCGAAAGTTATGTTGTTGGGGTGTTTGTTTGGTTATTTTTTAACACAAAAATATAGAAAGAATTAGAATGAAATTTTGTATACAGACAGATAGTTTAAAACCTAAAAAACTTTTTTACGTGATAAAATCATCAAATTAGTCCTCCCACCCAGGGCAGGGCGGGAGGGACTGTCAGACTCGTACTGACTAAAATCCACGGTTTCCTTCAATAGCCCGTTACGTACCACGGTAATTCGTGAGTCCCGCGACCCCGGCAGCATAGGATATTTTTTATCCCGGTATAGTGTTCTCAAGAGATGATTATTGAATTATACGAGAGAAACGCTGCAGTATTATCTATTTTCCCAAGATAGAACTTCTTCTATCTTGGGAAAATAGATACATTTAACTTTTCTTACTCTTCAGTAAGAAAAGTTAAATGTTAATAAACTCTTGTTAGAAATATAGAAAATATTTTCTGCACTCAATAATTTTCCAGCTAATGATTTTACGCAGCACTTTACGTTGTGTGGTGCAGCTGATTGGTGCAATTCATAAACTTTTGTTCCTTACAAACTGCTAAATTAACAACTGTGTTTCTAGGCTGCGTTAATTTAGCAATACTGCTAAATCGATGCAGTGTGCTACACCAAACATAGCTTTGTTTTTTCAAAACAAGCAGGATGGCAAAACATACAGTAGAATCTATATTTCTCTAAACAACAGTTCTACCGAACCAAGACAGCTTTTTTGTGGCATTAGTTCGGTCGATAAAAATCACCGAACTGATGAGACTCTTTAGTGGTTGTAGTTCGAAATCGAACTACTGCCACTTTAGATGATTATTATGACAAAAGTCGCCTTCCGCGGCCACTTACCTCGTGCAACACGCTAAAATAAACTTATGTGTACAGCTTTCAATTTTCTCAAGCGTGAAATGTGGCGTCCTTGTTAATACGTACTTTTTTTCTTTTTTTAATGGGTCAAACCCACCACACTATTCTCTAACCACTGCAACTCCTGTGCGCCAGAATCAACAGTGGCAACCAACCAGAAAAGCGCCGAGATAATGAAGCTCGACGTGTCCCGGAGAATGAATTTACCTGTCTTGGATCCTGCAATGAAATTAATCAGAAAATAATTGTGGAGGAGTAGGAAAAAATATATGTTTCCACTTCCCTCCATGCAAGAAGGAGACAGAACAAAACAAGGCCAATAGGCACAAAGGGACATTACAACTGGGAGAAGCCCAGTTGCCTAGCACCACGGGTAAAACTAATACGAGACTAATACGAGTAAAACTACTAATATTAATGGGTCCTAAATTGTGAGCTGCTATATTTGATTCCAATAATAGAACGTACGTTAATGTTAATACGTACTGTGAAGCAAAAAATTGTGTGTATGTAAGTTCTTGAATTAATTTCATGAAATGAATTGTAAATAAATTTTAAAATCGCTAACCGCTCCTAACTTAAATACAACCTCACAAAGACCATGCGGGGCACGTCTAACCCCGGAACGCCGCGACTGCGCTGATTTCAGTCTCTTTTTACTTTTTCAATGATAGATAGATTCGATTCTTTTATTAGAGGTGCACCGTTCTTTTAACGGTATCCTTTTGTTACACTCTTCGTTGCAGCTCTATTTTTGCACTTTATAGAGGTGTAATTGAATCTATGGTTTATTTGAACAGTTATTTAGTGGAGCAGTGTGTTTATACAGTTTCGGAAAATGTTCACCTAACGAAAGACTTTGTAAAAAATGATAAGTTTTTATTTTGAAACCGATTTTATAAATTAAGGTTAACGTCTACGCTGAAATTAATAATCGAAGTAAAGGGTAGAATCTGCGAATGTATTTTTTTATTTCATTGTAAAAGTAATGAGTGATTTGATATATTTATATCAAAATATTTGGGCGTCTATTTTTATTACAATAATTATGATAGCAACCCTAATTTTTTCTTTACTTGTTTATGTTCTCCCCAATCTTAATGACATTGAGACCGGATTTTGTTTCATCGACACTGCTCTCAAAAAAATTTAAAAGAAATCATGAAAAGCTGCGGGTCTTTAATCGAGTACATTGTGAAAATATTATATACATCTTAAGTATATCGGAACTGCCGGGGTCGCGGGACTCACGAATTACCGTGACCCCGGTATGTAAAGGGCTATTGAAGGAAACCGTGGATTTCATAATAAAATTATAAAGATATCTATCCATAATACCAAATCTAAAAGTAGAAACCCAGTAAGTAAGTCAAAAACAAAACCACACAAAAATAAAAATTTCCACAAATATTTCTTGCTTCGATACCCTCCATTTTTCTCCAAGTTAATTCAATACCTCACCGGACACGGAAGTTTCGGGAGGTTCCTGTGTCTGATAGGGAGGGAAGAAACGCCTGGGTGTCACCACTGCGAGGATCGTCCGGAGGACACGGTGGAGCATACGGTGCAGGACTGCCCCGCTTGGGCAGAGCACCGCCGTGTCCTCACGACGGCGATAGGCGGAGACCTCTCGCGCCCGGCATTGGTCGAGGCCATGCTGCGGGGCGAGACGGAGTGGGAAGCGGTCGCCTCCTTCTGCGAAGCAGTCATGCTCGTGAAGGAGGAGGCGGGCCGCCTGAGGGAGAGGACAGCGTCCTCCCTCCATCCCAGCCGCAGTGGTAGACGCCCACGGCGTCGGACGTCACAGGACGATCTCCGGCCACCGTAGGCGCGGGCATGCGGGCAGCGAGTAATGGGCGACTTGCTGTCCGACCATGGACCATGCCCGGGTCGACGGCGCGTTGTGTTCCACGCGCGCCTCAAGGAGTGTCAGCACATTGACGGGGCCTGTAGAGGGCCAGAGCCTGCCGGGGTCGCGGGACTTACCCATCACCGTAACCCCGGTACGTAAAGGGCTCGTGAAGGACACCGTGGATTTTAGTCAGTACAAGTCTGACAGTCCCTCCCGCCCTGCCCTGGGTGGGAGGACTCATTTGATGATTTTACCACGCAAAAAAAAAAAAAAAAAAAAAAAAAAAAAGTTAATTCAATAGACAGTGGAACTGCATCAAAGCATTAAAAACTTCTTTGAAAAAAGAAGACAGTTTTATTCCAGTGTGACCATTCAGTTATCGAACACTTTTAGCTCTAATTAGTTTTTAAATTAGAAAAAGTGCTACTTTTTGTCCTATCTAAGTTAAAACCTCTGTTGTGTTCGATTTTCAACCCCATGATAGTAAGTCGAAAGTTTAAATTGCAATAATGTTACAATGATAACTAAAGAAGTTTAATGCTTTTTCTCTATGGTTTTAATTTAGTACTTAGTTCGATTTTCAATTTCAGCTGGTATCGAATCGTCGTCGAGGGTGTATTGAATCGTATAGTTAGTGTTACGTGTAAGTAAAGTAATCTCTAACCAGCTTCAAAAAATGTCACTAAATGATTTGAAAACTGGGCCATGGCGCATGGCCTGGTCGTCGAGAACCGGGGTTCCGTTCCCACGTGCGTGCGGTGGACGGGCGATTCGGTGGTGGACTTAACGTTCGCCAACGCCGCCCTGTCGCCGCGCGTCACCGACTGGCGCGTTGTAGAGGAGGTGGAGACCTACTCCGATCACCGGTATATCCGGTTTGATGTCTCCGCCCAGACCTCAGACGCGCCGGTCCGACGGAACCCATGTGGTCCGCGATGGGCGCTGAAGCAGCTGGACCGGGAGCTATTCCTGGAAGCCTCGATCGTGCAGGCCTGGGTGTCACCACCGGACAGGCCTGCCGACATTAACGACGAGGCGGAGTGGTTCCGGGAGGCCATGTCGGAGATCTGCGACATGGCCATGCCCCGGGTCCGGCAAGGACGCGCCCGGCGTCAGCTGTACTGGTGGTCGCGCGAGCTAACATCGCTGCGCGAGGCGTGCGTGGCCGCGCGACGCCGGTACACCAGATTCCGCAGGCGCCGCACCCGACCTCCGGATGCGGCGACTGTAGAGGCGGAGCTGTACGAGGGCTACAGGGCAGCGAAGACCGCCCTCCGCGACGAAATCTTGCGGGCCAAGGAATTGGCCCGCAAGGAGATGCTGGAGACCCTGGACGGGGACCCATGGGGCCGGCCCTATAAGTGGGTGAGAGAAAAGCTCCGCCCCTGGGCTCCCCCGTTGACGCAGAGTCTCCAGCCTCAGTTCGTGGAGGACGTGGTGAGCGCCCTGTTCCCATCGAGGGGAGAGCACACTCCCCCGCCTATGGCTCCGTCTCTGACGGATTCTGACGGAGAAGCTGACGCAAACACGGACCACAGCGACGACGACGTCTACGATGCTCCAGAGGTGACCGAGGTAGACCTGAGAGTGGCGGTACAACGGCTCAAGGCCAAAAATACCGCCCCAGGACCCGACGGCCTGCCAGGAAAAGCCTGGGTCCTGGCCTCGGGGACTCTCGGGCCTCGACTGGGGGGGCTCTTTAGCGCATGCCTGGAGAGGGGCCAGTTCCCGCTTCGTTGGAAGACGGGGAAACTGGTCCTGATCCAGAAGCCCGGGCGCCCTGCGGACTCTCCGTCCGCATTCCGGCCCATCGTGCTGCTCGACGAGGTGGGCAAACTCTTTGAAAGAGTTATTGCAGACCGCCTCGTCGGGCACCTGAATCGGGTGGGCCCGGACCTCTCGGAGAGCCAGTTTGGCTTCCGGAGGGGGCGCTCGACGGTGGACGCAATCATGCGCGTAAGAGCCCTCACGACGGGGGATGCGGTATCCCGGGGCAGGGTCGTCTTGGCGGTGTCTTTGGACATCACCAACGCCTTCAACACCCTGCCCTGGAGTTGCATCAGGGAGGCACTCCGGTATCACCGGGTGCCGACCTACCTCCGTCGCACGGTCGAGGACTACCTGACGGACAGGGCCGTCATCTACCCCGGTCACCGGGGAGAGTGGAACCGGCGAGAGATGTCGTGCGGTGTTCCACAGGGATCGGTCTTGGGGCCGCTCCTGTGGAACATCGGCTACGACTGGGTGCTGCGCGGCGACCTCCCTGACGGCGTCGGCGTAATATGTTACGCCGACGACACGCTCGTCCTGGCGGAGGGAGTGTCGCACCAGGCGGCGGCCGACCTGGCGACGCAAGCGGTGGCGACAGTCGCTCAAAGGATCCGGCAGTTGGGACTCGACGTGGCGCTGCACAAAACAGAGGCCATGTGCTTTCATGGCCGTCTGAACGCGCCACGTTCAGAGTCCCACATTACGGTGGAGGGGGTTCGCATCGGCGTCGGGAGGACGATGAAGTACCTGGGACTCGTCCTCGACAGCCGGTGGAACTTTAGGGAGCACTTCCTACGTTTGGCCCCGAAGCTGAACCGGGCAGCAGCCGCCCTAAGGCGACTCCTGCCCAATCTCAGCGGGCCAAACGCCTCCAGCCGGAGGCTGTACGCTGGTGTCGTGCGGTCCATGGCCCTCTACGGGGCCCCTGTGTGGGCCCTGAGCATTCGGACGCGACCACTAAAGCTGGTCGCATGCCAGAGGGTCATGGCAATCCGAATGGTCCGAGGATACCGCACGATCGCCGGCGAATCGGCCAACCTCCTTGCCGGATTGCTGCCCTGGGATCTGGAGGCGACTGCCCTCCAGCGCGTCTACGAATGGCGCGTGGAGGCGCAGCGCCGGGGCGAATCCCCGCTGCCTCGACAGGTCGAGGCGCGGCGGGAAGAGCTCCGGCGCGATCTCAGGGCAGTATGGAGGGAGCGACTGTCGCAACCGAGGTCCGGGCACGCCGCAATCGCGGCGGTAAGACCCCTCTTTGAGGAGTGGCTGGATAGGCGTCACGGCGTCCTTACCTTCCGCATGACGCAGGTCCTCACCGGACACGGAAGTTTCGGGAGGTTCCTGTGTCTGATAAGGAGGGAGGAAACGCCTGGGTGTCACCACTGCGAGGACCGTCCTGAGGACACGGTGGAGCATACGGTGCAGGACTGCCCCGCTTGGGCAGAGCACCGCCGTGTCCTCACGACGGCGATAGGCGGAGACCTCTCGCGCCCGGCATTGGTCGAGGCCATGCTGCGGGGCGAGACGGAGTGGGAAGCGGTCGCCTCCTTCTGCGAAGCAGTCATGCTCGCGAAGGAGGAGGCGTGCCGCGTGAGGGAGAGAACAGTGTCCTCCCTCCGACCCACCCGCAGTGGTAGACGCCCACGGCGACGGACTTCGCCAGACGATCTCCGGCCACCGTAGGCGCGGGCATGCGGGCAGCGAGTAATGGGCGACTCGCTGCCCGACCATGGACCATGCCCGGGTCGACGGCGCGTTGTGTTCCACGCGCGCCTCAAGGAGTGTCAGCAAACTGACGGGGCCTGTAGAGGGCCAGAGCCTGCCGGGGTCGCGGGTCTTACCCATCACCGTAACCCCGGTACGTAAAGGGCTCGTGAAGGACACCGTGGATTTTAGTCAGTACAAGTCTGACAGTCCCTCCCGCCCTGCCCTGGGTGGGAGGACTCATTTGATGATTTTACCACGATAAAAAAAAAAAAAAAAAAAAAATGATTTGAAAACTAGATCCAGGTCTGTAATTTCTAAACGAACCCACGATTAAGGAGAATTTTCATAGGCAATGTGAAATTTTCTTGGTTGTACAACCACCCATAACTTTATGGGCTGTTCCTTGACCATGATCCTGGAACACAAAGAGCAACTAAAGGAACAAGGTGGACTTTTAGTCAGTAAGAGTCCAGTCCCTTTTGCTCCACTCAGGGCTCCCAGGATTCATTTGATTATTATATCAAGTAAATTTAAAAATTTGTAAAAGCACTCAAGTAAATTTTCCTTTTAAATGAAAAGGCAAGGCTGTACCGAAATTTTATTCTTTACAAGAATCAAATCGGCTAAAACGAATAAGTAGTTACCATCAATAATAAAGTCATCAACTCGACTAACTCACAATACTAACCGGAGTAAGAAAAAGAAGCTAGTTTTTCTCCGTTCCAGTCGTATTGTGATGGATCACCGTGTCTAGACGTTCTCAAGGGAACTCGAGGAGTTTCTTGGATATGTCTAGTTAAAGTGACTTATATTTTAGACATACCTTTACGTTCATTGATGTGAAATGAATTGATATTCATTTTTGCCAGTAGGTTATTATAAAAACTTTTACACGTCGTCTTTTTACAAAATAGATGCGGCCGGTGTTTCGTACCTGACTACTCTGAGAAGAAACAGCCGAAACAAACTCAGAGGTAACTGTCTCTTTGAAAGTCTTGTCATTATATTCGTCAAGTCACACGAGGATCATGCAACTTAGTGTCTGAGGTGGTCTTTTGAAGAAAGAACCACACAGATTTGAGTGGAACTGTCCAGTCAGTGTAAGTATTTGTCAGTTATCGTGTAGCTCGACTTATAAACTCAAGGAGCTCAACGACACGACGAACAATACTAAAGAAACAACATTCATGTAAGCCGCATACGTTACTCAAATTGTCAGACAATCAATATAAATAAACTGGAAAAAGCGTGACCGAAGTAAATCCTCGCATTTGAACTCGAATGTATATGAAATTGTGATTAAGTTGGAAAGAGACACGTCGTAATAGATACCAAACAAAACTTCTACAGATACAATGTATCTTGTAGAAGTTTTGTTTGGGAGGAAACCTGAACGTTTCATCTGTACCTTTTCGAAACTATGTTGGAGCTGGGTACTAGTCTTACCAAATGCAGCATATTACATGGAGCGACAGCTTCCAATCGTATGATAAAAAGTCCAACACATGCATGCAGGACTCCGTGGCTATAAAACGCAAAGGGCAACCGAAAGAACGGGGTGGATTTTTAGTAAGGAGAGTCTGACAGTCCTTTCTGCTAAATAAATGGAGCTCATCACAAGTCATGATCATTTCTAGGAATACAGTATTTTTTTTTAGAAATGATACAATCGATTTTCTTTTTCAAAAGGCACTATTAAACGTGACTAAGAGAGTGATGAGTATGAATGTTGATGGATGGAGAGGAAGAGGAAGGCCAAAGAAGAGATGGATGGATTGTCTAAGAAATGATATGGAAGAAAGAGGAGTGAATGATACGGTGACGTTTGATAGAGGAGAATGGAAGAAAAAAACGTATTGCGCCGACCCCAAGTAAAATGGGATAAGGGCAGGAAGATGATGACTATTAAACGTCGAAACTTAAAATTAGTATTGATTCCAGCGTAACCCATTCTCAAGAGTAGTTTTGTGACAAGAAAAATGGGCAAGATAGTCCATACATATCCTGTCCGATTTTCTTCAAAAGTAGATGTACTCCTACGATGTATCCTAGATTTGAAAAAATCGGAAATAATAAGTAAGGACTTACTATTTCCGATTTTTTCAAATCTAGATGTCGCTTCACATTCTATTACCAACTAATCAAGACTATTCTCATTATCTCCACAGCGTACCTACCCGCAATTCAGTATTCATGTTCGAGGAATCAGGAACTAGTTTCGGTTCTTGAAAACGTGACCAAATTTTTATCAGTATCTACATAGTGCTGTATTCTAGTCGTAAATTTCTTCTGTGTCTCAGAACCTTGCAACAATGCATACAGTTAATTTATATAGTAGAAATGTTGAATAAGTTAAAATTCCCTTGAGATTTTTTGCTGACTATGTTTTGTTTACAGTGATTTGTGTATGTGGATTATTTGTTTTTCTCTAAAAAGTTTATCTAGTGTGTGAAATATTCTAATGCTTATGGAAATCAAAATAAAGCTTTCTGCTTCATAAACTGTACTGGCTACCCGCCGCTTCTCATGCGTGCTAATTGATAATCTACAATAACATTATGAAAATCCCTCTTGAATCACTGTTCATTTATGAATACTGCATTAAGATTAGTTTGAAAGATCTAATATTCAAGCAAACAGACGACGAGAAACGACATTGTTTTAAAGTATGTGTTTAGGGAACTAAAATATCCTCAAAAAGAAACAACGACTTCAGATAAACTTAGGATAATAGGACTAAAAGCCAAACCCTCTTTAAAAAAAATCGTTGCCCCACTTATAATATCTCACTGTATCGTGGGTGCGTTTACAAACATAGAAACTCACATACACAAATACCCAGACCCGGAACAACTACTTGCAGATCATACAAATATTTGTTCCGTGCGAGGATCGAACCCGCGACACGCTGCACTTTAGTCCATCGCTCAGCCACTGAATCAATTTTAATTTCAAAAAACTTTTATTTCGTTTATGATATTTTAGACGCATCTTGTTAGTGGTGTTTTTTTTATTTTGTTAATTAATCTTAAATACCTAAATCCTAATCCTAATCCTAACTAATATTATAAATGCGAAAGTAACTCTGTCTGTCTGTCTTTCTGTCTGTCTGTCTGTCTGTCTGTCTGTCTGTCTTTTCTTCACGCCTAAACTACTGAACCGATTTGTGTGAAATTTGGTACAGACATAGTTTGGAACTTGAGAAAGGACATAGGATAGTTTTTATTACAAAAAAATAAAAATAAAATTTATGAAATGCTCTAACGGAGTATAGATAATTCCTTAAACTCTCAATAGATGGCGGTGATCGTTCAATGGTGTCGATCGTTACACGAGTTGTCACTATGGATTGATAGATGGCGTTGGAACCAAAATTGTACTTATTGTCGGTTGTATGATAGTTTATGTGGACTGGTCCTGTTTCGTATATTTTTAATTGTTCCGCTGTATAATTGGTGTTCCTGTGATGCTTATGAGAAACTATATAACTAGATCCACCAAGACTATAACTAACTAACGGCATACGGTTACAAATAACCTATTTAGGACGGAATGTCATTAAAGCCGTTATTATGACTGGGATGGCAAAAGGCGAAACTTTTATTATTCCCCGTATTCCCATCATTCCAACTGATTTGCCATTCCAATTCAAAAGAGTTCAGTTTCCGCTGTAAACTGCGTTTGCAATGACCATAAATAAAGCCCAAGGGCAAACGCTAAAAGTTGCGGGGGTACATCTTGAAAAAGACTGTTTCTCCCATGGACAACTCTACGTTGCGTGCTCAAGAGTGTCGAAACCACAAAACCTTTATATTTTTGCAAAGGATGGCTAAACTAAAAACGTGGTAAACAGAAATGTCTTGGTGTAAGAAACTTTCATAACCTCTAAAACCTAAAATAATAGAAAATTTGTCAAGGGAGAAACAGTCTTTTTTCCTTTTGGACTGAAATGTCAAATCAGTAGAATGATGAGAAAATAAGGGAAAAATAACATTTTCGCCTTTTTCGATCGGCAAAACGGCTTTAATGCCCTAAATGAGTATACATCTCTTAAATTCAAACGCAGAGCTCATTATGTTGATTTTTGAAGAGTTCCCTAGAATATCCCGCGAGATCGGGAACTATGTGGGTAAAACCAAAAATCTGCTGGAAGTCACTATTCCACGCGAACGAAGTCGCGGGCAAAAGCTAGTCAAGCCATATAATAGTGGATACAATAATGAAATAACTTTCAAAGTAATACGTAAATAATGAATAATAAGCTACTTTACCACACAAAGCAAGGAGCTTCTATATCCTTATTAATTATTTTTATAGCGTGGTAAAATTAACAAATGAGTCCTCCCACCCAGGGCAGAGTGGGAGAGTCCCTCCCGCCGCAGACTCGTACTGAATAAAATCCACGGTGTCCTTCAATAGCTCTTTTCGTTCCGGGGTCACGGTAATTCGTGAGTCCCGCGACCCCGGTTCTATATCCTTTAGTATTTCTTACTTCCTCTACCACAAAACTAACTTCTAATTTAAACAGTTTAAAATCACGACTTAAATCGTGCGACAAGCAAGAATTCCCCTGCGACACGACTGGTCGCAGTGCCGTTGCGTTACGATTTATTTGCGCCGGAGTGAAGCGCACTCATTTATCGGTCCAATAAAATAAATCAGGCGCGTTTAGCTCGGCGACGTTTACGCGCAGTTGACACGTCGTTGTCGGTTAGGTTCGTTGCAGACGCACGATTTTTTTTCTTGTTACTGTCGTGTTAAAGCGATTTTGAACTGGGATTTGTATAGTTTACGAGATTTTCAGATTTAGGACACAGTATCGGGTCTAATTTTGAGATAGCAAAAGATTAAAACAAAATGAATCCGTACTGAGCTAGAGAAGTTCATAAAAGCCAATAGCCAATTGACAGGCCTGTTGGTCTAGTGGTTAGTGACCTTGACTGCTATGCCGGAGGTCATGGGTTCGATTCCCACCCAGGACAAAAGTTTGTGTGATGAGCACGATCATTTGTTCTGTGTCTGGGTGTAATTTATGTATAATATGTATGTATTTAGAAATATATAAGTATGTTTATCAGTTGTCTAGTACCCATAAAACAAGCTCTGCTTAGCTTGGGACTAGATGGCGTTGTGTGATAGTTGTGGAATATTTATTTATTTAATTCCTTATCATGCAGAGAAAATTGTATACCTCGATCACGTGAGAAAAGTAATTATGCGTTTATACTTTCCATTTCTCTTTAAAATCTACCAGCAAATTACCGAAAATATATTAAATAATTGCAGCTCAAATCGCTCTTAACTTCGTCACAAAAATATCGACCTATGTATTTAAGACCAATAAATATCTGCTGTTCAATCATAGACCCTTCCGAAACTAAAAGCGCAACTCATGCAAACACCCTAATCTGTAGAAATCTCGGCTCGAAATAACTTCGTTTCCAACATTCTCACTGGCTCAAATTATTAGGATACCCACTGAAACTCACGTCACTATATACTATTCACTTGTTTTTTGTTTACATTCCTCCACAATATACGGTTTCCCGTTTTTGATGTGATTATTAAACGTTTTATTTTGTTGTCTTTGTTTTGGATGGTTTAGATTCCTTCTCTGTGATTATTTTGTTGTCTTCCAATCTAAGATTAGCACTTTAATAGATCAATTAATTAATTGTTTTACTTTCTTACGTTTTATCATTATCTTATCATATGCCTAGCCTTTTCCCAATTATATTGGGGTCGGCTTTCAGTCAAACCAGATGCAGTTTTTACATATACTTTCTTACATTTCGTTAATAAAAAAATCTAAAAATAACTTAGCCAATTTGGTTCTAGATCAGTTCTATTTTTTTTTCTAAGTCAAAGTCATAGTCAAATCATTTATTTTAATTAGGCCATCAAAGAGGCACTTTTGAATGTCGATTATTAAATTTTAGGAAATGGGATGAGAAGGGTTTGATTCTACACCCATTCGCAAGGGTAGGTTTGTATGGAGAAGAATGGGCAAGAAACTCCATACTTACTCTTACTCTAATAAACACATTCTTTGTATTCGAACGTTCTTCTTTTAGCTGTTATTAAACGCCATCGTCATCAAAATCTCGATACATTTAGAATCCATAAAGCATAACTAGCACCATTTGACAGAAACTATCATTCACACTCAAAACAATGGCAACTCAGCTTTTCAATCCACTATCAGTTCCAAAACCCATTGTTTCTATTACTTGAAAGCATTTCACCATAAACACGGAACGGAATTCTATTCCAACATCCCATTGCACTCCAACCAATATTCCAGTTTCATATGCGAACGCAAGAACATTTCAATGTACCTAAAACCACGATACATTCCAAAAATCCCTTGAATACCCATCAAAATTTGCATCCAACCACGCGAAACAATCACTTACCCTAAGTAATTGGCAAGCACCGTTTAGATAACCAATCAAAGGCTCGTGACCTCAAAGACGAGATCCTGGCAATCTAAAACGAACCTAAACCAGTAGAAACTAAGCCTCAAAGCCTTATAGCTGAAGATCCTGAGATGTAGGTAATACTGAGATGGGAGCAAACGTAAAGGCCAGATATCGGCCTAACAACATAATTGAATATCGAGCTTGAACCACGACTGACCCAGATATGGAAAATTCCGACTTGATTTGTGTCTGTGGAGTCGTTTTTATGGATCTGGAACGGCAATGAAGTGGTCTAGAATTTATTATTATAAGTCTTATTTCATATAAGTTGTGGGATATATTTCTTTGATGGGAAAGATTCGAGAACACTTAAGGATCTGAGTAGAAGAACCGTTATTATCTTTAGATATTGTATAATGCCACCTCAGGATCGCATAAATTATAACAATATTGCATGTCATAGAATCACTAAAGCAGATTTTTATCATTTTGTGTTAGTATTATCTATACTTCTATACTAATATTATAAAGAGGAAACCTTTGTATTTTTGTATGTTTGTATTGAATAGGCTCAAAAACTACTGGACCGATTTCAAAATTTCTTTTACCATTACTTAGAGGGATTCTTCCGAATCCGTATAGGATATATTTTATCCCGGAATTTTTTTTTTTCAGAGAGCTTAAAAAATAAATGTCCACCCGTGCGAAGCCGGGGCCGGTCGCTAGTAATTTATATTGGTGTTAATAAATTACCTGCCACATCGAAATACATGTAGTTACGATTAAATAAATTTAAAAGTCTGCTTTTTTCTTTCTTTCTTTTTATGTTAAGACTATTTGTTGTACTAAAACTTTAATTACTATTAATTTACAACGCTGTACCGATTCTTCAAAGAGTTTTTGGAGACAAAAATAATTTAAGTCGGTTTAGCTCTAAGAATATTTAATCATTTGCTTAGTTCACGAACCTAAAATGTACCAATATCCTTGATTTATACCAAAAAAAAAAAAATGTAACTACACTTTTGTTGACCTTACCGGGAAAATATTTGATGGAATGAAATGATGCAGTGGCAACTCCATTCATTTGAAAGTATTTAATAGTAAAATGTAATAAAAAACACTTCAATCTATTATATGAATCCAGTTTTTATTCCATCAAATAACTGCAGACGTTTATTTAATAGGATTTTATCTAGATTGCCTGTTCTATCGAATCATTCTCCGACTGAATAATTTCTTTCGCGATTCCTAACTTGAGCTTTTGCAATGCTTACTCTAATGTTTTCTCTGTGAGTACTGTCGAAAATAGTTTCTTGTTTATTATATCACATGCGTCATTTAAACTCGTGTATATTGGGGGTAGGCAAAACTACAGAACGCCACATGCTATGATCCTTACATGCTTCTGTTTCGCATTCGTTCTTAAAAATCCGCTCTAAAGTAAGGTCAGTGTTTATCATTCTAGAATGTCCCCTTTTGGCGATGCCGATGTCCACTGTCGTTAATATATTTACGTTAATACTGGAAAGACTGATAAAAACAAGTTTATTTCCTAATGCCTTTGTCAAACAGACAGGAAAAAGCGAAGCTCTTCCGAAGCGATACCGAACCGAAGCGAGACGTCAGTCCGATAGTTCTGTCACGCTATCGGATCGCTTTCGGTTTTCTATGTGACTGGATTTAAACAATTCCATACGTAACAAATAAAAACGTCACGCTTCGCATTCGCAACGCCTGTCTGTTTGAGAAAGGCTTAAGAGAGCAAACAATATAAAATACATGTTTCAGGACAAGCTATTTGATCAGTAGTTAAGTAAAATATTAGTTAAAATGCTATACATGTAGTAACGAATGGAGTGTAGGGTTTTAACATGTTAAAATCCTAAACAAGCATGGGTAAATTAAGTGCTGATCAAACAATTGGCCTTTATTAATAATAACTGTGAATGTAATTACTGTAGTCGCTTATACAACACGATGAAATATAATTAGTAATTAATGATTGTGAAGTGTGGCGTAATAAAACAATAATGAAATAATAGGTATAATAGAAAACCATTTGATGCCCAACCCCAAAATCTACAAAACGTGACATCAAAATACTGATCAGTTTCACTCAAAATTTTAACCCCACGTCGACGATATCTAAAAACATCCATTATTCAGACTTATTAACATTTAATATTCCTTTGACAGTAGAAACAGTTCCGTTGCCAACGGTACTGGCTGCTGGATATGATCAGGTCAGCGTTTTAAGTAAAATTGTTGGTAAGCGGACGTGGGTTACCGAGTCGAGTGGTTTCCTACAAATAAAAATCTATTGTTCGCTCTCACTAGATTACTTAAGTAAGTAATTATTGTATGTATGGATGCGGTATGATTAAGGTTATAGACTTTTGCAGTGGTTTATGTAGATGATTTGTTTTGTAGCTTCGACTTTTATAAAGGGTTTTTTTTGCTGCTTTCTACGGTACAGACACAGATGAGATGATATGTTTTGTAGCTTTGACTTTTTTTAAAGGGTTTTTTTTTTGCTGCCTTCTACGGTACAGATGAAGAGAAGAAGTAATATATACACGATTTAAGACATCGCAATTAAATTGGCGCCTAAATCCCTTGAAGCACCAATTTTAAGAAGTCAGGAATGTAAGTATCGCAGTGACTCATTACTAGCTATCTATCTAATGCCACCACCACAACCAAACCAGACTTTTGTCTATTTTATTATTATCTTTAAAACTACGCAACGGATTTTGATGCGGTTTTTTTAATAGATAAAGTCATTCAAGAGAAAGGTTTTTATGTATACAACATTATTTTTTGTTTGTGCGAAACCTGATACACCTGTCTAGTATTTTTCTGGAAAGAATCTATGTACAAAATTTAAAAAATGTATCATGAAAAATCATAAAGTTATAAGCTTGTTATGGTACCTGATTGCCCGTTCAAAAATATCCTAATTTCGCGGCGACGCGCGGTATCCTCGCTGAACCCGCGCCTCCTGTGTCGTACACTCATTGATCATAGTTTGGCAATAGGTACATAACCGTACAGTGAATGTATTATAATAAACTGGTGATAAAATTTATTGAAAATATTTTTAGAACAAAATATAACATGTTGTAAAATTACTGGAATCGATTCAGTTACAGATTCTGAACAAACTATATTCAGGTTTCGCATATACTAAAAATAATGTTGTATAACATGCATAATATAGTAGTTATTGCACCCTAAACCTAGCGATGGTTTCTGTAAACCAATGTCCATTAAAAATGTAACAAATGGAAACACTAATTATTATACCTCCTCCATTTCTTTATATTCATCTCTCCCGTTCTCTCCAGTTCTATTTGTAGTTCAACCCATTGTAATGACCAACGAAGGGGCCTTAATAAACAAATGTGAAAATAATTGAAGCTACTGACATTATTTGTTTACGAATAACTACGTCGTTAGTATCTTTAGGGTCTTACAATTGTGAATATGGGTCGATGTTATGGTTCGTACCGGTTTTTATATTTATGCGCGGAAGTGACATACGTTCATAAAATATAGCAAATTATTGACATTGTACTCTATAATTATTATCGGTGATAATTAATTATTACGTCCAAACCCTTAAACCCTCTGAACGTTTTTGTACAAAATAGTATCTATACATTTGTGTATTACTAGCTTTTGTCAGCGGCGTTGCCCGCTCCCCCCCATTGTCTATGTCACTCAGGACCAAAGCATCTTTCAACTGATGAAAGAATTTTTGAAATCGGTCCAGTAGTTTCGGAGTTTATTCAGTACAAAAAAAAACAATCGAATCTTTCCTTTTATAATATTAGTGTAGAAAAAGTGATACCAAAACTTTACAAGATGGAGGAGTATGGCTATGGAATTTAGTCACAGTTAAAGTTTGCGTGGAACAGAAATGGAGATCGATAACATTTTTATTTAAGCTTTATCACTGGGGCTACGGAAACTACGGGAAATGCCGGTAATTATGGCGTAAATTAACGTTAAAATTCCGTCAGTGTGGCCTGGCTATTATAATTTATACGTAGAATTGATAAAACCTACATTATACGCACACTACTTTTTTTTTACGTGGTAAAATCATCCTATGAGTCCTCCCACCCAGGTCAGAGCGGGAGGAACTGTCAGACTCGTACTGACTAAAATCCACGGTGTCCTTCAATAGCCCTTTACGTTCCGGGGTCACGGTAATTCGTACACTACTAGCATAAGTTTGACATGTTCACCGAATATAATGGTATAACTGAAGTCAAGCATATATATAGACAATGGACATTCTTTGAAAACAGAACCTTTTTAACGTTTCAATTTAAAACAATAAAGCATGGTTTCGTTAGAATTACGGCTACTGGAAGAACTGTAGACTAAATAACTGTTATACAGTATATTGTATTTCTGATGCATAAAGGCTAGTATTTTTAAATCCAATCTAACTAAAAGCAATTCACTTGATTGTTTTCATAGTTCATACTTTTTTTCTCTCTTTTTCGATTCAAACCACTAAATCCAATTAACAAACACATTTTTTTTATTTTTCGGCAAAGTTAAAGATTAATTAAATATTGAACTTTTATAACATCACGTTTTTTAATCCTCAAATGTGAAGCGTAAGCGAAGTGTATTTTAAGTACATTTTTAAGAGTTCTACACAAATTATAATAATGGCGTCTGTCGCTTATTGTAGTTGGTTAATAATTTGTGCGACAGAGATAATGCGTTACAAAGTCGAAACTAGCTGTTTATCTCTTTCTAAAGCCCATATTTACAGTAAAGTTTGTCCAACATTTCTTTAAAGGTTTGTTGTTGGCCTCAATCTACCCCAAAGGTAGAGATGGGGCATAAAATGAAGCGAGCTGACCCAGAAGGCACTGGAATTCCTGCACACCAAAGGAAACTGTTTACCGGCCAGACGCCATTTTTATGGTCGCGAGGAAGGTAATCTTGGTGAGGCTTCCACCGCCTTTGCGATCGCTCTGCTATCACTGCAGGTTCTAGGTTGCATGTGATGCCGTTGTTCTGTGTGGACCTCTAGAAGGTGGATCCTATCCGTTCCAACTGTATTTAACAGTCAGTAACGTTCCCCCTGTTGCGAAACAGGCCTCCTCTCTGTGACAGGGAGGAACCTGTAATCCACCACACTGTCCAGACATCCATCACAGGAACAGACTAGTAGAAATCACAACATTCTTTTGTTTGTTCCAGGAATTGAATTCAGATCTTCTAATTCGTTAGTGGTGGCTACGTCCACTACACCAATGATCAATATTATAGTTCTCATGTGAAAATTCATACTAACATTTTATTAAATTGAAATATCACGCATAACTGTCATTAGAGGAACTAATAAATAGCCAGAGCATTGAAATAGGGTAACTATGGGAAACAATTTGATGGGTTAGAATGCGAAGTAATTACCTTACACAATATTGAGGGGATTTGGTCGTAATTTTTGTATTGTTCGCTTTTTGTCAATATTTAAATTGTAGTTTTGTTATTTATTGTGAAATTAATGTTTTTGAAGAGGTCATTAGTGATAATTTATTTTATTTCTGTTGCATAAATTCATGAATCAGGCAAAAGCTATTTCTCCGATTAAAACACTGTCTCTTTGATCTAGTGTTCGTAAACGGGACTGTTAAGCTTGAGGTTCTAGGTTTGATTCACTGGATGGGTATCAGGGTTATTGGGGTTTTCATACGGAATTTCTGAGTAGCATCCATGAAATCTGTATTTGTGCTCATTGATGGTAATAAACACGCCCCTTTTGCATGTGACTTAACCATCGCTGGCAAAGTTTGACTGTACTGTTAGGTACATTCTATTACTAATCCTTGCTTTTTACGATCTCGTACTTGTAGTGGTGGTAAACTACGTATTCACCTGCTCTATCTTATAATTAATTTCGTTCCGGGATCCATTATTTATTTGTGTCCTAGATTGTAAACTCTTCCTTAGGCACTGTGTGCCTAAATGGTTTCTTTGCCCGTATGCGAATAGCCTGTCGGGTGGATGCTCCAACGCGTGTCCCTCTGAATAGCAGAGCGCACAGCGGCGGAGCGGGCTTGCGGACGGTGAGTAATGGGTAAGCTCACCGTCCGACCAAGGATCAAGCCCGGGTCGGTGGCGCGTCGTGTTTCACGCGTCATCGACGGGGCCCCTTACGGGGCCAAATACCTGCTGGGGTCGCGGATTTTTTCTTAATCAAGGATACCGCGGCCCCGGAACGTAAAAGGTATCCGAAGAAACACGGGTGGATTTTAGTCAGTAAGAGTCTGACAGTCCCTTCCGCCCCACCCAGGGCGGGAGGACTCATTTGATGATTTTACCACCCAAAAAAAAATGACCCAACGTTGGGAACATTTATAGACTTTATTTTTATATTTTAAGCCTATTTCATTGCGTCTGGTCGCGGGACCATAAGAATTACTGTGACCCCGGAACTTAAAGGGCTATTGAAGGACACCGTGGATTTTAGTCAGTACGAGTCTGAAAGTCCCTCCCGCTCTGCCCTGGGTGGGAGGACTCATTTGATGATTTTAGTACGTAAAAAAAAAATTCATTGCGTCTAAAGGCAACAAATTGTGATCTTAGAACTTATTCGAACAACACGGACGTAATCTCATCAATCAAAGTAGAACAAAATAAGAAGTCATGTATAATAAAACGGTTCGCCATTATCGGTTCCGTTACAAACATATCTATACCAATTAGCGACCGTGCACTGTCGGTCCGGTAGATTGGGCCGTGTGAATGATTATGTTTATTTTATCTGTAGTGTATAGTAAGGGTGTGGTGTATTGGCCACGAAGTGTTGTCAAAGTTGGAGAAGATTTTGAGGTAAAACTAAATTTAAATTATTTTTTGGCAGCTGATGTCATTCTACAATAGATTCTACTTCTGCTACTCTTCTTTTTTATTCTTATTTATTTCAGATATCAAATCCTACACGGTCAATACAAAACTAAATCTCAAAATAAAATCATTAAAACATAGAATACATTTTTTTAAAAAAAACGTTGCCCCACACTAGGAATTTTTCCTGTATCGTGGGTGCTTTTACAAACATACAAACTCACACACACAAACACCCAAAAGTAATAAGATTAAATTAACTATAAAAGCAACTGCCCAACAAAATACAATTATAGCCACTTAAAATGCTGGGTCGTGGAACTGTCTAAACAGATAACCGTGACCCTGGAACATAAAGGGCTATTGAAAATAAGTTATTCTTACCTCTCAAATTTATTGCACCACTTTTAATTTATGCAACTTTCACGAGTAAATATTTACACGTAGCAAATATTTATTTACTAATTAAAAAAAAAGTTAGCAAACTTTTACTTTGCAGTTATTTACTTACACACTGATTGAAATTTATTTGAAAATAATATACCAATATGAAATCTTGATGAGCCATAGACAAAGTAAAGCAAAATCAACCAAAGCTAATGACGCATCACAAAGTGAAAATCATCAAAAGTAAATATCATAAATACACATTTAAGAGAAGAAAGTTATTTGTAAACATCACGAATGTTTTCCGAGAAACTCAAGAAACGGTTTAAAAGGCATTCGGTACTGCAATTTAGGACCACACCCAGACTTTTAGTACTCATCTTAGTGTAACTTGTAGCTTCTTAGCTTAGTTGAAAATTAACCCTAAAAACAACTGGTTACTAAATAATGAGTCATTTTTCCTTATGCTTATTTAAGTTCGAATAAACAATATAAATTATGATGGACTTGAAGTCGGCTCTAAGCTTTTGGACTGAACTTAAAAAATTATTGGGATTGTAATTTTTTTTTCAGTTCGTAGATATAAAAAAAATACTGTTGCATAATGTCCTATATATTTTTAGAAACTTTAATCCTCATTAGATCATAAAGAACTAAAAGTACAAATCAGGGAAAGGAGTTCTCAGAAAGGAGGTTTAATATCATAAATAAGTTTATTGCTTTATTAGGCGGACAATATCAATACCCCGTCAATGCCAATTTTGACATATGACAGCTGTCAAATTTAATGAAATCACCTGGCTTTCTCAAACTACGTGTGCTATTTCAACATTAAAAATACTGTTATAAAACCGAAAAAACACCGAATCTAATTACCTAATTTTTTTTGCACAATTTTCGCAATTTTTTAGTTTGGGGACTAAAGTGTATTGCTAACAATTTTATGGATCATTTTAAATAAACGATGTCCTCGTTCATAAATTTATTGTTCAATAGAAACAGTTTTTTGTCGTCCCTGTTTGTAGAAAAGTCTTAATTAATTTTGATGAATTTTGTTACTGAGATCGATGGAGTACCATATGGGTTAAAGGCTGTATGAGGTGGCGAATCCGTGAGCAGCTAGTAGTTAATAAATTCGATGACCCACAAATTAAGCGTCGCGTCGCGTCACTAGTATCTTGTCGCTCGTAGATATATCGTAATGATATTCTTATTTGAACGAGATACAAGTTTTACAGAGAATGTAAAACTTAATGTTCCCCTTTTGCTGAACCCGTTTAACTTTTTTATACACTTAAAAAAACAAATTTTTCAAGTATTTCAAGTGTCTAGAGAATCATTTTTTGGAATCACTCATGCATGTACAATAGGCCACTTTAATTGTTACGCATGAAATTTTTTTTTGAATTATAGTCAATGCCAATTCAGATAGTCGTGACTACATTGATTGATCCATTATTGATAAGAAATGCTCTTATTTCGAATGTAATTGATCGACACTGCGATACGCTCAACGCGTTAACTTTGTTTTTTGTTTCGATATGCAATACCGGGGGAGTATTGTTTGACGGTTTTATCCATTTTGACGGAGGTTTTCTTGCATCCCGAGAGTTGAGCAGGTAGACATCTCCTAAACAGAGGCAGTTAATTTGAAATAGGTTTAATCGTACCTGTTATTTAACTGCATTCTGTAACTCGTCCAAAAAGCTTCAAACAAATAACAGTAGCGATAACTCATTGATAAGTCATTCATAATCTGCAATCACGCTTCACATATTCACATGTACGATTTTTAATGTTTATTTAAAGATTTTTTTTTTCAATATTTTGTTTCAAAATCTTTAAAGAAATAACTATCTTTCCATGTTAATGTTAGCATGTGTCATCCCACGGCTGGGCAAAAATCTCAACCCATGATTGCAAACTTCTCTCTTTGTCTAGCTTTCTCTTTTTGTCTAGCTCGTCCCGCCAGCCTTTACGAAGTCATAATACGTAACGTCACTCAAAAAAAAAGAAACAAAATTTTATAATGTTTTATATTGAGATAATATTCAAACCAAAACCATCAATACACAAAAACATCAGAACACACCTTATTTTTTCCACACAGCAGTCCGAAATGAAACGGTTACCGACACCATTAACAGTTTATCACCAATACATCTATGTTTGGTGATGAGTCAACACTTTCGAATACGATCGCATCTGCCTAAAACGTTTGGCGCACAGTGATACGGTTTAAATAAAATTTATTTGAATTTCGACACCTTTTAGCTGAAGTTTTTAATCGGTTATTTGTTTGATACAACTAGCTGGTACCTACAGCTTGATGTGCAGCCGTATGCTCTACATCAAGCTATGCCAAACTGATAAATGCTGACCCTAGAAAGTGTTAAAAGATCATAAAAAGCTAGACCACGATAAACTGGTTTCTAGATTTTGATACCTATGTAGCCGTGTGTACTAGTAAAGTCCGGACGCGAAGCAGAAAGATTTTCGTACTTTAACCTGTAATTATCGCTCGCACTCGCGGATCTATGCGAGCGAGACTCATTAAATTTTACGCGGGAATGACAGAGACGGGTAATGACAGGTTAAAGTACGAAATTCCTCCTGATTCGCGTCCGGACTTTAGTAAGAAATCAGTGGTGATCCAGTGGTATCGGCCTCGACTAATTGTAGGTCGTGAGTTTGAACCCAGCCAGGCGCATTACTAGCGTAATTTACTTCATCACAACTGTTCCCAAAACGATGCCCAGCAGCTTTAGAGGAGTCTCGAATTTAAATGAGACTAAGCCTGTATTGTTTTTAGGAGTAATGCAGGGGAGTACGTCCTCCACCTCATTCCCTAGCTGCTTTGGACTTCACGAGGCTATATCTAGCCACCGTAAGACCAGGCATGCAGACTTCAAGTAATGGGTACCGTCCGATCAAGGTCCAAATATGCTATTCTCTATAAGATACAGCGCTGCGGCATCGCTGAAGCTACGGGTTTTCTGTACAATAACCCATAAACTGTCCCGCGTTAAGTGGAGCAGAAAGGACTGTCAGAGTCATACTTACTAAAACCCACCCTGTTCCTTTAATTACCCTTTAAAGTCCATTGCTGCGGTAACCTCTTAGGACATGAGTAATTGCAATATTTCGAGAATCGAAAAAGACACCATCTCGATATATTGCCTCTACCTAAGCTTACAACCTAAAGTGTTAAAACTCTAAACAGCTGTTACGCTCAATATTTCTCGAGTCTAAGTCTGTCGATATTTCATAACATAACTGTCACAATCCCGCGTTAGAACATGATAGGGGTGTTACTGTCGCAGGCAAACTTTATCGGTAGTGATGTTATAAGAGGCTTATAAGAGTCTTGTAGGAGTGATAGTTTCTATCTTTAAGTGAGTATCTTTGTGCATGTTTTTCAGAATATTTGAACTCAATATAGTCGAAAGTGCAAATAAAATCAATTTTAGGACACCTCATCAAGTGGAAGAAGATCTGATCAAGCAAAACAATGAATAATGAGATGAGTATTCATGGCATAAAGCTATTACAATATTATCACCGGCAGACTCAATATGACAAAGGAATAATAATTCAACCATTATTTTATAGCCCGGAATCCTGGATAGTCCGTGCCTTCAGAAATAAGTTAACAATTCAAATTTACTGAAAAAGACAGGTTTTAAAAAAAATGTTGTCCAATCCACTTTTAACAATCCAATTTGTCCTACAAGTCCAGAATTGTCCACATTTCCCACAAAAAAATCTAACCCCAATACCGCAGCCCTAAAGGCAACTAAAAATAAACAATGTTTATGGATACAAAGTAGAAATTCAATTTGCTGTGTCCCGTACAAAAACTGTTGGACAAAACGTACATAGTGCCCATATTTGGGGCGTACCGGCAAACAAAGCAACAATAAAATATATAGCATATATACAGGGGGAAATTTATCGGAAACCGCGGTACAGGCTACCAGGCGTGTGCATGTCGATACATGCTTCCGATTTGGGCCCTAACATTTGTTGCAGTCACCTTAATGGCTTTTCTGTGAGGATTGATCGCTTTGTAGAATTTTTGGTCGGTCATAATGGGTGTTGGCCTATGATTTAAATCATTAGATATGTTCGACTGTGTATTTTACGGTGAGGTTTGGTTCTCATACTGAAAATTGCATTTGTAATCCCGTGTAGGCTATGTGATTACATGATTTCACCAAGGATACTATTCTTCTCGTGATTCAAATACAGTGAGAGCATATTGTCAAAATTTAAATCTTTGAAATAATAAGTTCCATGCAGGAAGCTAGTATGGAAGAAGAATTAGCAGAATTCCAGAAATAAGAATCTGATCGTCGTGTCGATTAATTTTATCAGTTGAAAATACGAGTAGAAGGATTCCTAACCTCTTTATTACTTTTATGTTCGTTTGACGTGCTATGCATATACAAAATGTATTAGTCATCATCATCGTCCTCAGCCGGAAGACGTCTACTGCTGAATATAGGCCCCCCAGTTAGACTGCTACGCCAAATGAAAATTTGCCACTTGCATCCATCGGTTACCCGTCACTCAAGATGTCTTCGGTCCATCTAGTGGGAGGCCTGCCTACCTAATGTATTAATGCTACCTAAAAAATACCTGCAAAATATAACCAATGATTAATTAGCCTCTAGGAACTACCGAACTGTTACGATAAACAAATCAAATAATTTTGATGAAATAACCATCCTAATTATCTCAAATTCCCATCCACAAATAAAATCACTTCACCGAAACCGGTGGTAACGCCTCCACTACTGAAAAACCAATCCAAATTTCACCCCAACACCTTTTATTTAAAGTCCAATTTCTATTCACTGTCCAATCGTTTGAATTTCACACATCAAAAATTCTAGAAATACGAGCGAGCCCACGCAACGGTGAAAATAATTAATTTCTACCAAACCCATTACCGCTGAGTGCTTCTCTACAACACTGTTGGCTTAACAATAACTCTGTGCTCTTTAATAATCATAGTGTTATTAGCTTTGTACTGGTTGTTTATTTTAATGCAGTTCTTTGGATGCCTGTTAATCAATTTGTTACGAATTTTTATAATGGAGTCAACAGTATTTATAGTAATTTCATTAGATTCGTTTGGTTCAGCGAAGGCAGTCTCAAAGTCTAATGTTTGTTGTCTATCTACGTGTTTGTTTAACTAGCCCATACTGTCTCACTGCTGGGCAATGGGCATAGGCCTTTTCTAATTACTATCAGGACTTCTTTTCCAGTACCTCCTTGAACCCTCAGTTCGTTATTAGCTCGACAGTTTTACCAAGTCCATTTATATGTGCATGTTACAATTTTTGCTATGACTATATTGCTGGGGTGCTAAGACAGGAAACCTCCACGTGCGCCCGTGGACTGGAGTTCCCCCTCGGATACGTCCGGGGGGAAGACCAGGTTTTTAGGACAGTGCACCCTGGGATGCGGGCAAAAACTCTTCCTTAGGCACCGTGTGCCTAAGGGGTCTTTTTGCCCGTATGCGAATAGCCTGTCGGGTGGATGCTCCAACGCGTGTCCCTCTGAATAGCAGAGGGGACAACGGCGTAGCGGTCTTGCGGACGGTGAGTAATGGGTAAGCTCGCCGTCCGACCAAGGACCAAGCCCGGGTCGGTGGCGCGTCGTGTTTCACGCGTCACCGACGGGGCCCCTTATGGGGCTAAATGCCTGCTGGGGCATCCGCAACGTAAAGGGCATCCGAAGAAACACGGGTGGATTTTAGTCAGTAAGAGTCTGACAGTCCCTCCCGCCCCACCCAGGGCGGGAGGACTCATTTGATGATTTTACCACCCTAAAAAAAATGACTATATTGCTGCCATGAGTAGTATAAGGGCTAAGAAACCCCAGAAAAACACCAAAAAAAAATAATTTAATTATTTTAAACGTGTGTGCGTGATAAGACTGCATAATATTTTAATTCCAACTGCTCATAGTTAAAGCCGCAGATTTACAAGAAAGAGCAACAGTATCTGTCCATAACATCATATTGCGATCTCCCCATCAATCCAAAGCCTGGCAGGTGGTAGCAATATCCTCTGCGCGCCAATCAATCTAGCACTGTATGCAGACGCAAGAAAGATGGGTCACAGAAGCTCAGTTCTTTAAATCACGCAAAATCTCGAATGCGCACACAAATACTAAACAAGTTTTCAAATGAATACCTAGTACAGTGGTGCCCCAGTGTCTCTCTTGTCATTATTATCATTTACAGTGTCACTGCTGGGGATACGTTTGCTCTCTTTTAGAAGCATCAAGCCTAAATTCACCACAATTGTGCTCAAAGCAATGGCGACCCAGTTTGTATCAGCTCCAATTTATGATTTCTAAATTGTGAGTCCGTCCACCGCTGGTGCGTGCTTGCGGACGTCGAGTAATGGGTAGCCCAATGAAGGATTAAGGCTAATACGACGTCACTTCGTGGTCTATGCGTGCTTCAAGAAGCTGTCAGCAACGGGGCCCCTACAAGATCAAATTGCGTGCTGTAATCGTGGGACTATCTTCAACGGCACCGCTAGGGAGCTAGCGTTAGCCATGGCGATTTGCAATTTCTACTAATTAAAAATGAAAATCGTCCTTGCTACTACGATATAATGATGTAATTAGATTGATTCGAACACCCGCTCGTTTTATGTCATATGTGGTAGTGGTAAGGATGATTTTATATTGTGGTTGGAATCGGTCGAATTGCGTCGCTTCGCGTCATTCGTCGCGATTCTGACAGTCACCCAAGGTAGCAAGGACTCATTTGATGATTTTTATGGATGTACTTACGTGCTTTTCGACTCGTCATATGGAATGGATCTTCTGTACTCATCTATTTAGTGGTGTAGGCCTGCATTTGATTGTCTCTTTTTTTAAACAAGTTCCATTGCGAAGGTTTGATGAAATCCGCTATTCGGCGGTTTTGGGGTTCACATGCGCACTTGCGTTTGTTCTATTAGGTGATGTTGCCAAAGGTCTGGAATATTCTGGGAATTGATCTGATTGAGTATTCGGTTCTGTGAAAGAGTGTGAGAAAGAGATTTTTCTCACATTTTTGTTTTTGTTTTGGTGTGGATCATCAAATGAGTTTTCCCACCCTGAGTATAACGGAAGAATATAAGATGTATCTGATAAAAAATCAGACTGTTCTATTGGTTCCGCTATACGTTATAGGGCCACGGTGCCGTTTCAAGACAGTTGTATGGCCCGTTATAAGGGCCCGTTGTTTTTTTTGCACAGCTCCTTGAGGTCGAATCGGGTTTGATTCTTGATCGGACGATGAGCTTCCCATTACTCGGCACCTGCTAGCCCAAATGTCATTAGAAACGAAATACAAATGGAATTTTATCGCTACAGAGTTATAAACTCGACTGTTGACTTTCTCTATTGACAAGACAAAATCACTTAACTTAATTCAATTATCAACACTTCCAATTTTCCCGAAGTGAAAATTTCCAAGCACAATACCAACGGCGCATTTGTATATCCTACCTATATCTGCAGTAAGCTTATAAATTTATCCGCACAAAGGTTGTAGGAATCCTTGCGTACTTCCTAGTGACTCGTGGCTCGGGGCTCAAAGAGCTAGATCGCGATAACGCGAGCAGACGGGGTTCCGTACGTGGCTTATGCTAGTGTGAACAATTTATGCGTTTTAATTTAAGTTTTGGATTGAATAACGGTTGGGATGTGGTTGGTGAAGTCTAGCGGTTGGTTTGTGATTTCATTTTTTTTTTGGTGAGATTAGATATTGAAGAGTTGAAGTAGATTTATAATGTTGTGGTTATGGACGTGAATAAGATAAAGTGTAAATGTTACGTACTAAAATAAGAGATTTTATTTTGTCTTTTGAACTTCTCTTTCGGATAGTTTTAGTTTTAATGTTTCCTAGTTCAAACTTCTGTTGCTTCTCTATACTAATCAGTCCGAAATCAGTAAGATATCTGATTTTTTTAATATTAAACGCATTAAAGCGTACGTCGTGAATTTGAAAGATTTTTCTTTGGAAAGACGGCGGGGGATTGATAGATTCGACGCTTGTAGGTAAGATCTCGATTGCTTAGTTGGTAAAAGCGTCGGATGTACTGAATCCGGAGTTAGCAAATTCAAATACCGCTCGCGATCGAATTTCTCGTTCCACAGAATTTTTTTCCAGATTTTTCCACTGTTGGCGTATAACATGGCCAAGATCAAGAACTATGATGTACGTAGCATCGGCCACCCTCGTTTGTGGTTCCGAACAGTAAGTTTTAACGCTATAATAAAGGGGCGTTTTGTCAACTAGGACGTGTTACCTAGTTTTACCCTATATTAGATTTTTTTTAACTGACATTGTCACTCACTCTATCATTGAAAACTTAGATATTTTTAAATACGGTTTGTATCAGAAAGTCGTGATCATTTTCAAAGAACTAGAAACCATCAAAACACTCATCGCTGTAAATTATTATCTTGGCTACATCTCACATGAACTGATCCAGACCTAGCTGACCGCGCTCTCATATAGCCTAATGGCCAGCGGCTAAATCTTCACATGGTGTTTTACAGTCTCCGTCAATAGAAGCCTCTTCTAGCTTTAATCGTAAAAGTAGTGCTGCATTTGTGCTGTGAGCCAAAGAATGGATAATGGCTATTTTTGGGGTAGGGGAACAGTGTATAAGACGGGGATACGAGGTATGATGGGAAATCACACACTCTTTAGGCATACTTAACACAACACTAACGTAGCGCAAGCGCCATCAGGACGTCATTTGCAAGCGGCCATTAACAAATGGAGTCCTGTTGGCGCTTTCGCTACGTTAGTATTGCTTTAAGTATGCCTAAGGAGTGTATGTCCCAATTATACCTCGAGTCCCCGTCTTATCACTGTTCCCCTAGAAGACATATTTATTAGCTGATCATAATTACCACCAAACAACATTTAATATTAATTTAGATGGCATAAGACCACGGTTTTTCCCGCATTTAGTTTAGTAATCGATATGATGGCAGCATCAAAAATTGCAAATCTTATAACTCTGTTAATCAGAGTTATGAAAAATGGTGAACACGTTTTTTTTCTTTTCATAAATCAATGAATATTTACACAGATTTCTTTTTCTTTCGCTCCAGACTGGGTTCATGACGTCACAACTATTGACACCCCTAGGAGTGACGTTAATTTTAAAATTTTCGCATCTTCGTCAACTATCAGTGTACCGTATTCCATCCAAATCCGTTTGTGTGAAAGAATACCTAATTTAAATAAAAAACTAAACTTTCGCAATATTCGTAGGATTATGTGTATGGTGATAAATATGAAACTAAAAAAAAGACAAAATAAAAACAGCGAAAACCCTTTAATACCAACATAATCAATTTTGCATCAATTTTGCCAAAATAGCCATAAAAATGAGTGCAAATGAAGCATTGACGCTATATCCGCTACTCGCAGTTGGAATCAAGTAGCCATACCTCTTACCCTGGAATATAAGCTCCAGGATAGAGTCCATGACTTCCAGGTTGTTGGGCAGGATCTGCTCCGGTGGGAGGTTGAACATATAGGTTCCGTTATCACGAAGTTCATAGCAGTAGACTAGGGGAACTTTTAGAAATTCCTTTACCCAATCGATACTACCTCCAGTCGCTTTGTCTGAAAAGGAAGAAATATTATTTGTACTACCTACTGATAGCGGGGAGAGTTTTGGTTGAAAATTATCCCACAGGAAAACACTACCTGTGTTCAATGTCTGTTAATCCAGGTTATAAATTATATGTGTAACTTTCATTCAAATCCGTTGAGTGTTTTTTTTGTGTTAAAGATACCTAAGTTACCTACTCTTTTCTCCTTCTGCGAAGCAGTCATGCTCGCGAAGGAGAAGGCGGGCCGCGTGAAGGAGAGGACAGCATCCACCCTCCACCCCAGCCGCAGTGGTAGATGCCCACGGCGACGGACGTCGGCAGACGATCTCCGGCCACCGTAGGCGCGGGCATGCGGGTAGCGAGTAATGGGCAACTCGCTGTCCGACCATGGACCATGCCCGGGTCGACGGCGCGTTGTGTTCCACTCAAAGAGTGTCTGCAAAAATGACGAGGCCCTCTAGAGGGCCAAAGCCTGTTGGGGTCGCGGGACTTATGATTTACCGAGACCCAGACCCGTTAAGGGCTATTTTAGGATACAGTGGATTTTAGTCAGTACGAGTCTGACAGTCCCTCCCGCTCTGCCCTGGGTGGGAGGACTCATTTGATGTTTTATCACGTTAAAAAAAAGTGTTTTGTGCGTTAAAGACATACCTAAGTTACCTACTCTTTACAAATAACAAACTTCCGCATAATATGCGAATAAGTATTTTGATTGGGATGTAAAATTACTATCAAATAAGTGTCACTCCCGCTCTGTGTCTGTGGAGCGGAAGGAATTGTCATATAAGTTTAGTTTATAATATTTTATTTATATATAAAGCTTTGTGCACAACATTGTACAACGGCGGACTTAATGCCGTAGGCATTTTCTGACAATCTACTTTAGGGTGATGCAGAGATAAAAAAATATAATTATTTTTTGACGGCATGGTACTGAGCGATTGGACTGCTACGCTGCGTGTCGCGGGTTCGATTCCCGCACGGAGCAAATATTTGTATGATCTACAAGTAGTTGCTTCGGGTCTGGGCGTTTGTATATGTGAGTTTATATGTTTGTAAACGCACCCACGACACAGAAGAAATTCCTAGTGGGGGGCAATCTTTAAAAAAAATAATTATGTATATGTTTTATTAATATAGGTATAATTATTATCTCATTAATTTTGTATGAATAAATAAATATTTTACTACTGACTTTGCTGACTGAAAGGAGCTATACTTATAATATTAATTTGAATATTAGCAGAGAAACATTTAAGCAAAAACCTACCTAACATTGACCGCCACCTTTCATATTTCAAAAATGATACAGAACCCCAAAAATCCGTTAAATATTAGGTAACTTACAAATGGTTTCGGCAATATTCCCCGTTCTGTATTGTGTTCCGTTTCTGAACGCCAAAGCACCCATAGCTCGTACACCAATATTCTTCTGATAATTAAAAAAAAATACACATGAGAAGCACTCTAAAATCAGTATCGGCACGAATTTTATTTTCCAAAACTCTGATTATATATTTATTCTATAGTATAAATTGATGGTCGCGGGACTGTACGAATTACCGTGACCCGGAACGTAAAGGGCTATTGAAGGACACCTTAGATTTTAGTCAGTACGAGTCTGACAGTCCCTCCCGCTCTGCCCTGAGCGGGAGAACTCATTTGATGATTTTATAACGTTACAAAAAAAAATGCTATAAATTGATAGGTTACATATTATAGTAATAAAATATTATATAATGAGAAAATAAAGAAGTTAGAGGCCGTCATAAAATTCATCCACACAACAGTTAACGGAAAAAGTGCCCAGAACGCTGGCAGTACTACCATATTGGGTGGCAATGCTGCTGCAAATTTTTCTACCAGTCTTCAGGTCTCGAACTCCATGGCCCTTTTGTTTCAACATCAAACGTATCAAAAGTAGCAAAATTTTGATGACTAAAAATATTTGGTTAGAAAAGTTGTTTATTGGGATTGTCAAATCTTATACTGAGCTTTGGCTCTCGTTCTTGGTGGAAGGGACTATCAGAGTTTTACTGATTAAAATTTTGCTCTGTTCGGTTTCCCTTTCGCGTTCAAGGACTACAGTATCCTGCTATACAAATTAATGAATGTTTAAAAAAAACATTTTGATGTGTTTAAATTCTAAAATATTTTTGAAAAGAAATACATTATACGTAGCGTTATCTCAAATTGCCGAATTGCTGAAAAGTTCATTCGATTATAAAAATAACTTACAGCATCTTCGTAGTTAGCCAACGGTTCCGTAGTATATCCAAAAGGCAACAGCAGCATCTGGCCATAGGAGTGGAAAGATATGTACATATCGATCTTGTCACCAATAGACTCTATGAATGTTGAGAGGGTCCTGGACTCTGGCTCTGAGAATGGTCCTAAGCCTGCGTAGATATCAAGTGCAGGATTTGTGCTTGCACCCTCAGCTGTTGGCATAAGAGTTATAGTTGCATCATTATCATCATCAGTCTATAGCAGTGCTGGACAGAGGCCTCTCCAATCACGCGCCATTCAAATTGATCAACGACTACTTTCATCTAGCTGTTGCCCCCTTGCGAAGATCGTAACTCCACCTTGCTTAAGGGCGTCCCACCTTACAATTGCCGATTTGCGGTCTCTACTCGAGAACGTCTATTTGGAATGACTGATACTGAAATTTATCCACCCAACAGTAGAATTACTGAATATACTATACAACATTATTTTTAGTATATGCGAAACCTGAATATAGTTTGTTCAGAATCAGTAACTGATTTGATTCCAATAATTTTTACACCATGTTATATTTTTTTTCAAAAATATTTTTGTTAAATTTTATTACCAGTTAATTACAAAACAATCACCTATTGCCAGCTATTATCACGAGTGTATAATACAGAAGACGCGGTTTACGCTACGCGGGTGTACCGCGAAATGAGCATGTTTTTGAACGGACAACCAGGTAATATACAAACTTATAAACCTTGTGATTTTTTATGATACGGGTTTAAAATTTTGTACATAGATTCTTTACACAAAAATACTAGGCAGGTGTATCGGGTTTCGCATAAACAAAAAATAATGTTGTATATGTGCTGTGTATATTACGATTAATCATATCAATCGCCAACAAATAATTGACCAACTTTTAATCAATTATTTAATTAATGGTTGAAAGTAAATTTTTGTATCTCTGGATGACTAGTCATAATTTTATCAGAAAACAGCGTATAGCAAGAAGGCCAAATATTTTATTTTAGAACATATATTTCTTATAATTTTAACCATACTGCCCTTGTTCAAGAAGTTTAAAAATAAATCAAATATAAAAGTTTAGCAGCAATTAGTATTCTACCACCATAATCTTCTTTGTCTAGTTTAGAAATAGAAATACAATTACAATATAAGACAGTTATTTACATGAATTATTATTCATAAATAATCTTAAATCACGCAACTATTAAAGCAATATCATACCAAGCCAATGGTTATTCCAATTTCTGTTCAAGTCAACGCCATAGTTAGTGCCATCAACAGGACGTCTGTTTTTGCGCCAATTTCTATTCTAGAAAGCAAAGGAAAGATTATCAAAAATAATAAACACAATTCAGTCAAACTGATGTCGAATCAGATTGCTTTCCACTACTGGATGTAAGCCTGGTCGAATAACATTTCTAATAGTTTCAATTAACAAAACACACACAATTAACAGATTAGAAATGTTGGTTTCATTATAAAAGTCATTAAAATAAAAGGAGTTCCTTGAGGAATTAAATGAATAAATATGTGTTGAGAATTATTAATTCATCCATAAATTTTAAATCTTCCCCAAAGAACATGAACCATCACGATCCTGGGCAGAAAGCATCTATCCACTACTAAAAAGGTGGCGACCTTTTTAAAATCATCGGTCCATCGTACTACAGGGTTTCCAATACTACGAAACTATCCTATACAACCAAACTGAAGTAATTCCACGGCTGGAACACAGGCCTCCTCTCTTTGATTGGGAAAAAGGGCATCATTTCGCCATACGGGCAAATTGTGGGTAAATATCACAATATCTTCGAACTTTAGTTTTTAGAACAAGTCTGTTACTTCTCAATATTTTCATCAACCTTTAAACGTTCGTTGAATGCTGATAGCTATGGGCTTCAGCTCTAAAAACAATCAAAAGACATTTAATCTAAATGACTTAATAATGTGCATTCTTTGAAGAACATTTTATATAAGACAGTCCCCCAAAGCGGTAATTTTTCACTTTCTAGTGTTTTAACTGAAACAGAGTTTGTCTGGGGAGCTCTCTTGGTCCATTCTTGTTTAATCAGTAATACGCATAACATGTCGCCCATCATCTTACGTCCAAAAATGTCTACTCACATGGTCATGACTAAACACGTAGCCATCAGGATTTGTAACTGGAAAAATATACCAGTCATAATCATTCGCAGCTGCTTTTGTCTCTTCAAAATCACTAGTTAGCAGTTCATTGGCAATAAAGTTGACAGTCGCTGGCGATATCCATTCCCTGGAGTGGATTCCACCTTCCAAAAAGATCGCTCTTCTTCCTTCACCATGGGATATCTTAATTCCTTTGATTTGTCGGCCTTCAAATGTTGTACCTCCAATGACTATGGTCACTATATCAGGAAACCTTTGGGCTAGATCGTCGATCCAAGCATTGATATCATCCATGCGATAATAGCCAGTCCATAACATACTTTTTAGGTTCCTTTTTGTGTATGTGTGTACTACTTCTTTATCTATTGCTCTGTTGACAATGTTAAAAATGTAATTAGTTAGGTATAGCAGCAGATCATTGGTTTATGTTCCAAATTCTGATTACGGACAGCTTCACTAATGTATGTTTTTTTTACTAATGAAAGGTTTGAGAATTAATGAGTAGACTTTATATATAAGAAAACCAAATAATGAAAAGATGAACCTTAAAAATGATTTTATGGGAGGACTCATTACTCCCACCCAGGGCAGGGCGGGAGGGACTGTCAGACTTGTACTGACTAAAATCCACGGTGTCCTAAAATAGCCCTTTACGTACCTGGGTCACGGTAAATCATAATTCCCGCGACCCCGACAAGCTTTGGCCCTCTACAGGCCCCGTCACTATGCTGACACTTCTTGAGGCGCGCGTGGAACACAACGCGCCGTCGACCCGGGCATGGTCCATGGTCGGGCTGCGAGTCGCCCATTAGTCGCCGCCCGTATGTTCAGTATGCTTTGTAAACTTTCAACTGAGAGCTTAAATTGAATCTTATTCAATAGCTAGAAGGTGTACTTACTCTTGAATATTTGGCATCGCTATATCGAAATTCACATTTTTGGACTTCAAAATGTTTTCAAATTCACTTTTGTGTTCGGGACTCGAAAGGACATTCACAAATTGGGCATAAGGAGAGGGATCCGTCCAGAAATCGTATCTGACATCATTTTCATGTAAATCATTAAGCAATTTAAATTGTTCATCATTATTTGGATAAACGTTGTACAAAGTATAGTTGTCGAAACGAACCTTTTCACTTAGAACATTGAACGGTAACATTAGTACTAAACCTAATAAAATAAACTTAAACATTTTAAATTTTTTAATCGATCTTTGTTAGAATAAATATGAAATCGACTGTTACATGTGGACTGGACTAATTTATCTAGTGATTCTGAAGTGGCAATAGATAATCACTTGGAACGTATACGTTTTGCTGATAACGAAGTACCTGTGAGGATTATTTATCTAATCGATTTCGATAATATCTCATTAATCTAAATGTTTAAACATCTTTAGTGTGTATTTGGAGGTGAAAAGCAATAAAACCATACTAAAATAAAATTATAATTTTGACCTCATGATCAGCCAGTTTACTCATTCATTGGCGTCATCACGTGACCTCGGAAAAAGTTTAACTGAGTGATATCACCAACACCTTCATGATCCTTTTCTCCTAGTACAGATTAAATATTAAGTTGTATATTATTATTTTGGCATCCTTGACATTCAAGAGGAAGAAAATGCGCCCTTTGTTCATCTGAACTAATAAATAATCTGGATTTCCGAAGTGAAATGAGGACACTAATGTATCAACTTTGTTCACCCAGGTGATATCACAAATGTGAACAAAGTGGAATAAATCGATCAACCTGTCTTGACCCTACGTAAAGGGCTAGTGAAGGACACCGTGGATTTTAGTCAGTACGAGTCTGACAGTCCCTCCCGCCCTGCCCTAGGTGGGAAGACTCATTTGATGATTTTACCACGATAAAAAAAAAACAAAAAAAACCTGTCTTGACTTCTTTCATTATACGAACCCACCATTCAAGCCCAGTGTTCACCAGCGAACTCGGTCTCGATATTTCATACATATTTTGCCTTTGAGATGAGTCGATGTCCTCATGTTGTATTTCTACCACTTTGCTTTATACAATTTACGTCCAACACCCATTAGTTGGACACCAGCTTTAAACATCCTGTGGCCTGGCTCTTTACTAAACTCAGCCTATTTAACACAATCATGAGGCACAGGGTACCTTTTGTGTTATTTCTCATTTATTTTGCATTTTTGTGAAAACATGATCATGCAAAATTCAATGGGCTAATTAAGTTAGACTCGTAAATAAATAAGAAGACAGAATACCTACATGACCTTGCGCTTTTTCACTAATTTATCAAACAAATTAAGCTTAATTTTTAGATATATTAGTATTATCACCTGTTAATACTAATATATCGCATTATCTCTAGACCGATAAAATCTTGGCTTGTGTCAATAATACGTATGTACTGTCCAATTGTGTTATTATAACGAAAGTGGACTTTAATACTACACCAGCGAGTGAAAGTATACAAAGTATATAAAGTTCACTTACTTGGAATTGATCCGGGATAGCTCCTTAAAAGCGCGTATTCTGAAAGTTTGCAACGTCGCAAATAGCTGTCCAAATATTTACAAGTTTTAATTAATTTGATAAATTTACTGTTATGTAGAAAGTCTATACTATAATAAATCTGTAGAAGAGTCAATTCTGTACATTGAAAATATTGAAAAAATAAATAGCGGGGGGTGTTGCTGGATCGATACCAAACCCAAATATATGATTAAAAAATTTGTCTGTCTGTCTGTTTGTGCAGGCATCACGTGAAAACTAACGGTTCGATTTCGATGAAACTTGGTATAATTATTCCTTATTATCCTGGGCATAACATAGGATACTTTTTATCCTGGAAAAAACCTAGAAAAAAAATCTTATTTTTCAGTTTTATTCCTAGTCGTAGTTCTGTAGAACCGCGAACACACGTTGCATTACCCGCAGTGGATTCAGCGCCGTAATATTTATAAGATGTCATTGTCAGAGTTACTCAAAATGGGGAAATAAACCATCCACGCGAAGACCGACATCCGCGCGGACGGAGTCGCGGGCGGAAGCTAGTAATAAATATGGCTCTGTAGTGCACTAAAACATTTATATAGGGATACATTTAAAACACTGAATTTGATATTGTAACCGTTTCAGGTATAAAAGGCATTTGGAAAGATCCCAGATGCTTTTTTTACATCTAAAACTATATATTCGGTGTTACAATATTAATTATTGCATTCCCTTATCATTTTTTAGTGCACTACAGAGCCATATTTCTTATTTCCGTACCGTAACATTAATAAGTTAATTAAAACTTGTGAATATTTGACAACTATTTGAGACGTTGCCAACTTTCAAAAGACGCGCCCTTAAGTAATGGCATGATTTGAATGAATTCAGTACCAATTTAAAGTTAACAGTTAAATCTTTGAAAGGGCACCATTTCCATTATTCTTAACTAGTTATTAAGTAGTCTAGATCGCACGGAATCGTAGTAAGGCTTTCTATACTTTTGCTTGCGAGTGTAGATCACTGATGATCACTAAGGTCTAAATCTAAGGCAATAAATTTATTTATATAGTCATACGCAAAATGGCAAGGAATAAAACATAAAATTAATGGGTAAGTCCACATTTTGAGTTGTTTATTGGCTTCGTGAACTATCAGTTACCGAGAGCGGTGTAAACTAGCCGACATGTCGGGGAAATAAAATAAAAACTATAAATGTAGAATAACCCTGGTTTATGGTGGAGCCTCGTTCGCATAGCTAATTGGTAGAGGTCACATTTGATTTAAATATGGGAAAGTTGTTTTAATGAGACCTACTTGTATGTTCGAAAATTGCAGTTTAAAAAGTCTTTTTTTTTTGGCGTGGTAACATCATGAAATGAGTCCTCCCCCCATCCAGTTCAGGGCAGGTGGGACTGTCAGACTTATTGGTGTCCTTCAATAGCTCTTTACGTTCCTGGGTCACGGTATTCGTTAATCCTGCGACCCTTAAAAAGTCCTTTAGCATTTTTAAAGGAACTGCAATTTTAGAAAGTTTTTGCCGAAAAAGTGCATTTCATGGCTGGACAAAAGTCTCTCTTCAAGAGTTTCACGTCACACTGGTCTTAATTTTTTTTAATTGCCTGAAAAATCAAAAAACTTCTAATAAAAAAAAAACATTTTATAAAAAATCAAAACTGTATAGACTTTAATACCGCCGAACATCTTTACATAAACAATTTCACTACCACTACAAAATACAATGCAAGAGACAGATTCAATGCGTTTGCGCTGGCTGTATACGGAACCATGTAGCCAAATCTCTTAGCTTGAATCACCAGCTCTATAACGGAGTCCATTGTCTCTTCACCAGTTGGCTTTATTTGGTCCGGGGGCAGCAAATGCCCGAAGGTGCCTCTATCACGAAGTTCATAGCAGTATGTCAGGGGAACATGGAGGCGTTCCTTCACCCAGTCGATGCTAGTACCAGATGCAAAATCTGAAACAGTGAAGAGTGAGATATAATGACATATAGTATATATTTATATATGACGTACTCAATAGTAGACCCACTTTTCACCAGTAATGTTTTTTTTTTTAATTAGTGATATGCCTCGCCTGATATTAAGCAATAGGGTAGTGTACTGCATAAATAATTTGAAAATCTGTTTAGTCCGTCAGTTAGAGTATTGAAAAATGATGAAAACGTATTTTTGTTTTGTATCGATGAGTATTGACATACTCGTAGATAAAACGCTTTGAAATTCGGGAGTCGGGGCTTGTGACGTCATAACGTCTTTTTTTTTACGTGGTAAAATCATCACATGAGTCCTCCCACCCAGGGCAGAGCGGGAGGGACTGTCAGACTCGTACTGACTAAAATCCACGGTGTTCTTCAATAGCCCTTTACGTACCGAGGTCACGTTAATTCGTGAGTCCCGTGACCACGTCATAACGCCTCTAAAATTAAACCGATCGAGTGAAGTTTCGTGACTTTTAGAAGCGTTGTATCTTCCTCAATTTTGGTTTGCATAGCAAAAGAAAAAAAAACGTGTCAAATATTTTTTGATAATCTATCTTTCGGACAATTTTTTTTCAGTATAAATAGCCTATTATATTATGGTCGACGGTGAAGCACGCTTGCCTAAAAGTAACCTATTCAAGAAAAACCGAAGAAATCTGGATGAGAGAAAGGTAGATTTACAGTGTAAAATATTAGATAAAACCATTTATCCCGGTACAGCTGTTCCCGCGGTTTCACCTGAATGACATTATTAGCTTTCCTCGATAAATGGACTATCCAACACAAAAATATTTTTTCAATTCGAACCAGTAGTTCTTGAGATTAGCGCGTTCAACCAAACAAACAAACTCTTCAGCTTTATAATATTAGTATGGAAGTAAAGATTAAGTCCAAACACAAGGTAGCCACTGTAAACAGTTGAGGAGTTCCCTGAACTGTTCTTTGTTTTCATCATCAGATACCTAATGACTGTCACAACCCATCTAGGTGTAAAGTTTTTATCAATATGTTTTTGAGATTTATAATATTAGAAAAGATTATGTTTCTTCACCACCCTGCGCTCCATTACCAAAGTAGCTGATTTGGGAGTAAAAACAGCCAAGTTGAAGTGGGAGTGGGCGGGCCACGTTGAACGTATGCGCCGGGAGAGGTGGGCAAAGATCGTCACTCACTGGACGCTTGAGAGGGCATCGCCGTCGAGGTCCACCGCGGCGGAGGTGGTGTGACGATCTGATCATGTTCGCGGAGCAGACATGGCCAGAAATTGCCCAAAATAAAGTGGTTTGGAAGGAAAAAGGGGAGACCTTTGCCCAGAAGTGGGACACAAACTAGGCTACTAAAAAAAATATGTTTCTGTGGGACTAATCGACGATTTTGGTGTTAGTATTCTGTTTTTGAGAGGAAGTATGGTTAACTAATACTTACAAATGGCTTCAGCAATATTTCCAATGGTGTACAGTGTGCCGTGTTTGTAAGCTAAGGCTCCTAGAGCACGTCTTCCAATCTTCATCTGAAAATTGATTAATCAGTTATAGGTATCGCATTTTGATCATGGAAAAGATATCATCCATGTTATGACAAAATATTATTTTTAAACTTTTCCCCACACTTGGAATTTGTCCAATATCGTGGATGCGTTTAGACCAGACCAGACCCGGAAGGAACAACTTATTGCAGATCACACATATATTTGCTCCGTTGCATTCCACGCTACACAGCAGTCGATTGTTACATACACACGACATAGCTAGGAATTGTTAGGATAGAAGGCAACGTTTAAAGAAAAAGGATACACGCATATCTATCTTATATCTCTTTAACCACGGTGTTCATGCCGGGATCGCGGGACTCACGAATTACCGTGACCTCGGTACGTAAAGGGCTACCGAAGGACACCGTGGATTTTAGTCAGTACGAGTCTGAAAGTCCCTCCCGCTCTGCCCTGGGTGGGAGGACTCATTGACGATTTTACCACGATAAAAAAGACCATTGTGTTAGAAAAATCTACTCACAGCATCGTAGTAATTGGCCAACGGTTCCGTAGTATTTCCAAAAGGCAGAAGAAGGATTTGCCCCGAAGAGTGGAAGGATAGGTACAGGTCAATCCTTTCGGACATATTTGTGATGTAGGCAGATAAAGTCCTGGTCTCGATCTCCGAGAACGGTCCTGGTCCAGCGTAAGTGTTGCTTGCTGGGTTTATGCTGACTCCCCAACCTTGAAAATAAAAGCTTTTACTAACTTTGAATATCACTTGATGGACCACACTCCATTTTTTTGGGGTTGAAAAATGATTAAATTAGTCCTCCCGCCTTGGATGGGGCAGAAGGGACTGTCATACTGTAATTGACTAAAGATCCACCTTGTCTCTTAGGTTGTCTTTTGCGTTCAAGATCATGGTGCCTTTTTAAGACAGTCCCGTGATGCTGGCCCGCTGTTTCTCTAGAGGCGAGATACCCATTACTCGCCGTCCGTAAACCCGCGCATACGGTGGCTAGAAATCGGTTTGGGTCCATCAGCTAGGTTGTGACTTTGATCTTATTTATCGTAAATTGAAAAGAAAGAAAGATTTTCCATTTGCTTCTCATAAAATAGTTCCCATTTGATCTCTAGATGGCGTTGACGTCGAATTAGAAGTCGCTATGGTTTCGTTACATCCACGAAAACTAGTACGCTTGGAACATTCGCGTTATCCGCCTATGGTCTATGGACATAGGACATGGCCATCAGGCGAGTTTATTGCTATTTTTCGAAGCTATTCAACATGCAAGTGTTTGATATAGCTGTTTGATGAATTTATCCACGCGAAAAAAGCGAGTTAAATGATATCGTCATTATTAACTGTAAATAAAACTTATCATAAAGCGCCAGCCGGGGTCGCGGACTGTCTAAGCAGGTTACCGTGACCCCGGAACGCAAAGGACAGTTGAAGGAATAGGGTGGATTTGTAGTCAGTAACACCCACAGGGCGGAAGGACTCATTTTATGATTCTAAGGCGCGAATAATACTGTGGTTGATGGCAGAGGAAGAAAAAAAAAACTACTTAAAGGCCTTAACCCACAGACCGCGATCCGTCCCGGCGACACGATCTAGCGATGCGATCTCTGTAGAAGCAAGACCCGATGCGACCTGACGCCGGCAGTGAGCACATAGGGACATCCATAGGTTACAGAGAACGCATGGGTTCAGATCGTAGCGCCAGATCGGATCACCGGAACGGATCGCACTCTGTCGGTAAAGGCCTTTATATGGGACTAAGGCAATTATTATTTCCTAAACACATATTATTTTAGAGATTGATTGTTCGTTAGAAACTTTTTAGTGAGACATGACTTACCTAGCCAATTGTCGTTCCAGTTTCTGTTCAGATCCACGCCAAACTGGTTCCCGAATGGACGTCTGTTCTTACGCCATAATCTGAACTAAAAATTTAAATGTAATTAAAAATACATGTTCTTACATTATACTGGTTACTGCATTAACGAAGCGCAAGCGCAATCAAGACGTCATTTGCATGCGGCCATTAACAAATAGCGTCCTGTTGGCGCTTGCGCTACGTTGTGTTAAGTTTGCCGTGTGTGATTTCCCATCATACCTCGCGTCCCCATCTTATACTCTGTTCCCTTAGTAGTAGTAAGAGAGATTAAGAAAAAATTCATATGTTTGCTATATGCGATAAAACAAACCTATCGACTTAGTCTTATTCAACCTGTTAAAGAAGCAATGCTAATGCCTATTATGTATTAAAAAAAAACTGTAAGTCGACTTATGAACTTATTCAAGCCTAGTACTGAAATGATATTAGCCTTTTTCAATCAAAAAATCGGCGTGCCTATTTAGTTTACGTTTACAACACACACTTGTGCCTCTGAACTACTATAATTATTATGAGAAATGCTTACTCCATTAACATCGTGAGTCCAAACATAACCATCAGGGTTTGTAACCGGGAAGATGTACCAATCAAAATCCCTGGTAACTGACTTGATCTCCTCATCATTGCTGTACAACAGCTCATTAATAATATAATTAGTACTAGCAGGAGCAATCCATTCTCTTGAATGAATACCACTTTCTATAAATACTGCTCTCCTGTCAGGACCATGGGATATTTTGATACCCTTGATGACTCGACCTTCGTATGATGTTCCTCCTTCTATGATGGATACTGCATCGAATGCTGCTGCCAGGTCTTCAAGCCAGTCGTATATGTCTTCGAGGTTATAATATCTGTCCCATGCCATGCTTTTGACATTGTTTCTGGTGTATTTTCCCTTTTTTTCATTGTCTATTAGCCTGTGAAATTCATTTGTGAAATTCAATTTTCTTTAATTCAATTTCTTTTAATTTAGCTTAATTGGCTTGCATTTGACCACTATCTCGACTGATGGTAAGCGATGATATGAAGAAAAATGAAGCACGCTTGGCTATAAGTAACCTCATAATGTTGCGACCAATGCGTCAAAATATGACGGCACAGATAAATGATAAAATGATAAATGATATTTATTTTGCAAATTGGTTTTGACAAACTCTTTTACACGTCAAATCACATTCCTTATTATTATTTTTTTTATACTAGATGAGGCCGGTGTTTCGTACCTGACCACTCTGAGAAGAAACAGCCGAAACAAACTCAGAGGTCACAGTCTCTTTTAAAGTCCAGACATTTTGTAAGAAAAAACGTATGAGAACCATGCAGGTGTCTGAGGTGATCTTTTGAAGAAAGAATCAACCAGTTTGAGTGGACCTGTCCAGTCAGTGCAAGCATTTGTCGGTAATCGTGTAGCTCAACTCATAATGGTGCAGTGGTTAAGACAACGACTGCTTCGCTAACTGTCGCGGGTTCGATTCTCGCACAAAGAATAATTTGAATGACCTAAAAATTTTCGTTTCATGTATAGATGTTTATGTATGTGTGTTTAAATGTTTATAAACGCACCCACGACATAGAAGAATTTCCTAGTGTGCTGAAATTTAGCGTTTGTTATTTCCTGGCATTATGTTGATTATTTTAATTTTGTGTTACTTGTAATCTCAAAACCACTGTTAGACACAAACGTAAAGTTGATGAATGAATAAATTTAATTTAATTTGACGGCACGGTTAGCGCAGTGGCTGAGCAATTGGACTGCTGCGCTGCGTGTCACGGGTTCGATTCCCACACGGAACAAATATTTGTATAATCTGCAAGTATTTGTTCCGAGTCTGGGTGTTTGTGTATGTGAGTTTCTATGTTTTTAAACGCACCCACAACACAGGAGAAGATTCCTAGTGTAGGGCAACGTTTAAAAAAAATAATTAACGGGTAATTAATGCAACACTTAAATACCAGTATCAGGATATACATAATCCAGCAGGGAATGTGCTGTGTGCACAGTAAAAGTATTAGCTAGACGCTTTGTTAGAAGATAAAGTCCACAACGAAGATAAAGTGTCTGGCCATCGCTATTGTAATTAGAGCTATTTTGGTAATATTACGGAATTATCTTTTCTAATATAATAAAAGCGAAAGTTTAGAAGGTTGATTGATGGCTGAACGAATTTTAGATTCTCGCTTTTTGAAGCTAAGAAGGCAGACGCTTGTCGCGGAACTGTCTTATCAGATAATTGTGACCCTGGAACATAAAGGGCTATTGAAGGATCATCATGGATTTTAGTAAGGTAGGAGGATTCATTTGATGATTTTTACACGACAAAAAAAAAACAGTTGAAGCTATGGCTAAGCGTTTAAATTTCTGTTCGATTCCCGCACGATTTTAAAACATTTATATGATCTACAGAAGTAGTGCCGGGTCTGGGTGTTTGTGTATCTGAGTTAAGATGATTGTACACGCACCCATAATACTGGTGAAAATCCAAGGAAAGGGCAAAGTTCAAAATGATAAAAAAACCCACCTGTAATCCCTGAAGTTTTGTGGGTTTTACACACAGTCTAAGGAAGGCGTACGCAACAGTATTTATTTGTAATAGAGAGCGCTACTTATCAATCCAGAATCACTGGCTGTTACTAAGATATTCCTGAAATATTCCTTGAAAAACCCAATAACACTGCCTGACCGACTTGAATCCATGGCTTTTATGCGCACCAGTCGAAATAATCATCAAGTACATTAATAAGACAGATCTTTCAGGATTATTGAAAATTGACTCTGCGAGCAGAGCTTTCGATTACATCTTTTATTTTTTACATGTTACTTTTTTGCAACAAAAATATTAGCATAAATTCATCTTCCTGCCCTTATCCCATTTTACTTGGGGTCGGCGCAACACGTTTTTTTTTTCTTCCATTCTTCTCTATCAAACGTCACAGTTTCATTTACTCCTTTTTCTTCCATATCATTCCTTAGACATGGAGGAGTCATCCCTCCTCATTACATTCATACAAATAAATTGCAAAAAAACAAAAAAATGAAAAGTACTTACTCTTGAATATTCGGCACGGTAACAAGAAAATCAATTCCATAGGACCTCAAAAAACTCTCTAAATCGTTCTTTAATTCTGGTTTAGACACAACATTAATATAATCAGCTGTCGGAACCGGATCATCCCAAAAATCGTATTCCATTTCAGAATTATGTAAGTCAGCAAGTAATTTTATTTGTTCTAAACTTTTTGGCAGCACTTTGTATAAAGTATAATTATCGAACCGGAAAGCATCGCTTGACGCACAAAAAATTAAAATTTGCAAAATGGAAAATATGTTTAAAAACATTTTTTGATGTCTATCAGATTCTAACTGCGAAGTTCTAATAAATTAAGAAAGAAGTGAAACATGAAACGTGTATCTATTGATTATGTTGTGGACGGTATTAACTTAATTTTTTTATGAGTACTGCGGTGTTAGATAGGTATAATAAGATAAAACGATAGGACGTACGTGTTGTTGCCCAATGTGTTAGATTCTAACACTTCTGACAAACAAAATAAAGCCTTTGTCAAACAGACAGGCGTGACGAATGCGGAGAGTGACGTTTTTATTTGTAATGTATGGAATTGTTTGAATCCAGTCACATAGAAAAACGAAAGCGATCCGATAGCGTGACAGAACTATCGGACTGACGTCTCGCTTCGGTTCGGTATCGCCTCGGATTCGCTACGCTTTTGCCTGTCTGTTTGACAAATGCATAAATGTTCATTCTAACAGTTAGAGTGTTCATTTATGTTAGAATTTTCATTACATCATCATCATCGTGACAAAAACATAATTTTTAAAAATCATTAGAGCGATATTTAATTAAGATCCTGTTCTTTCCCATTGCTGGTCAAAGACCAATCCCATATCCTTCCAATCACTTTTGATCCTTGTTTTTTCCAGCCACTCTCACAGGAGGAGAGAGTAAAAGGAGTCGGAGAGAGTTTGTCACGTCAACGTTTTTAAAGACGAATAAAATACATTAAAAACAACCCCAAATACAGGTCAGCTGTAGACGATGGTAAATTATTTTGACAAGTGTCGTCATACTTTGACGGGGCCTGTAGAGGGCCAAAGCCTGCCGGGGTTGCTGGACTTACCCATCACCGTAACCCCGGTACGTAAAGGGCTAGTGAAGGACACCGTGGATTTTAGTCAGTACAAGTCTGACAGTCCCTCCCGCCCTGCCCTGGGTGGGAAGACTCATTTGATGATTTTACCACGAAAAAAAAAAAGTGTCATCATACTCGTCAGAGCTTTATTTATGTTCACGCATTTAATTTTTAGAGAAGACTATGATGAAAACTGACAAAATATCCTACTTTTCACCATGTCAGAGCTCCGTGTTGAGGACTGACAAATTGATCGCAGTACGGTATATGGCAGAGATGTGAAATAACTAGGGACTCTGTGGAGTGACATTTTGCCAAGTTATTTGAACTACAACACTTTTATTTCATTTTAACTGAAAAACAAACAGTTATGCCTTTGTCAAACAGACTGGCGTGGCGAATGCAAAGCGAGGCGTTTTTATTTGTAATGTATGGAATTGTTTGTATCTAATCACATAGAAAAGCGAAAGCGATCCGATAGCGTGACAGAACTATCGGACTGACGTCCCGCTTCGGTTCGGTATCCCTTCGGAAACGCTTCGCTTTCGTCTGTCTGTTTGACAAAGGCATTAATGTTTATCAAATACCTATCTAGCTGGCAAGAATTGACAGATCTGAAGTCCCCAAATAATGGTCGCAGGACTTATGATTTACCGTGACCCCGGTACGTAAAGGACTATTGAAGGACACCGTGGATTTTAGTCAGTACGAGTCTGACAGTCCCTCCCGCTCTACCCTGGGTGGGAGGACTCATTTGATCATTATACCACGTTAAAAAAAAGTCCCCAAATAATGTGGTGAATAGAAGGCGTTGTTATCGACCACACAGCGAATAGGCATAATAAAGGTAACAAGGTATTCATTTAAAAACTGTTTTAATTACATACTAAAGATTTATATATTTATACGCAATAACGCCCGGGTCGCGTTTTCAAAAACAAAGGAATAAAAAAGATTCAGTTTAAAATAACGAGTGGGTTGCGATGACCTAATTGGTAAGGCGTCTGGGTACTTATCCAGAAGTCGCGGGTTCGAGTGCCACTCGCAGTAAATTTTTTTTTCTCCAAAAGTCGTTTAGTTTACGAAAAAAAATGTTACATAATATCAATGGACTAATTCCAATTCATAAATAAGTATTCATGTGAAATAAACTCAAATAAATTTATTATCCATTTAAAACTAATCATAATTATCTTTATGGCAACATAGTTTCACCGTGTTTTATTGCGGTCATTTGATAATCGTCATCTTATCATAGTTTTAACAATATTTTATGTTATAATAATATCTAAACAATTTTATGATGCCATAAATATTTGGAAATGTTAGATAGGTATTCTAAACAATGAAAAAATGTCAATACCAAAGCCTTTGTCAAACAGACAGGCGTGGCGAATGCGAAGCGAGGCATTTTTATTTGTAATGTATGGAATTGTTTGAATCCAGTCACATAGAAAAGCGCAAGCGATCCGATAGCGTGACCGAAACGATGCGAAGACGTGGCGAAGGCGTATTTGCTCAGTTTGACATCGTTCATAAAAAGCCAGCTAATACTATTGTTCACGCCTCAGTTCGCTGCACCCAGTTTGACGTCTCGTATCGTTTAGTTATCGCCTTGGATTCGGTCCGGTTCGCTTTCGCTTGTCTGTTTGACAAAGGCTTAAGTTATTGATTTCATAAATCAACTGATTGATGGTATATTCTTTTATGACTAGCTGTTGCCAGCGACTTCGCCGGCGTGTATCTGATTTTTGTCCCACCGTAACTTAATGGTCGGCGAGTAATGGGTGACTTGCCGTTCGAATCGTTCGCATTTACGTGCGCCTCAAAGAGCTGTCAGAGATCTGACGGGGCCCCCCTTAGAGGGTCAAAGCCTGTCGAGGTCGCGGGACTAACTTACCAGGTAACCGTGCCCCTGGAATGTAAAGGGCTATTGAAGGAACACCGTAGATTTTAGCTAATACAAGTATGACAGCCTGTCCGTCCCATCCCGGCCTGGGCGGGAGGACTCATTTGATGATTTTACCACGATCAAAAATAGGTAGCGTAATAGCAGAATAAGCGGAGTCCTATGTGTTATTTTAGACTAGCGTCCCGCCCCGGCTCCGCACGGATGCAATCTCTATTATATTATGCATGTTCAATACGTATAAACCTTCCTCTTGAATCACTCTATCTATTTAAAAAAAACTGCATCAGAATCCGTTGCATAGTTTTAAAGATTTAAGCATACCGACAGACAGACAGTGGGAAGCGACTTTGTTTTATACTATGTAGTGATTATAACGTATCTTTGAGCCTTTCATCGAGATCTGTTCTAATGTGATTCAGGAACAAACATACATCCATCCAAACATTCGCATATTCAATAAATTAGCTTTTGTCTGTGACTTCGCTTGTGTTTAACAATCTGATAAGAATCTCCCGAAGTAAATTACGAGTATAAGTGTGTTCACAATTCGTAGTGTTCATAATATTGCCAGGAGAAGTATCGCCTGGCGTTTTGTAGGTGTGTTCATCGAAATTTCAACGGCAGTACCTATCCCAAAACGTACCAGTTTCCATTTAAGAGTCTATAATAGTGATATAGCTCGACAATTCCGACCTCTGTGTTTAGAACTGACACCACATTTAATAAAAATGACCCAATCATTATCTACAAAATATTTGTGTTTATTTAAAAATTACAATTTACAAAACAAAATAATGTAAAGCTTTTTTGTGAAAAGAAAAATTCAACTTCGAACAGGATTTGAAACTGCAACCTTCTGATTCTGACACCGGACGCTCTTACCAACCGAGCTTTTTTCTTTATTTGCGTGTAAATATTTACAACTATAATTTAAGTTTACAAAATCAAATAATTTACAAATACAAATAATTTACAAAACATAGTAATTTACGAAATGAAATAATTTACAAAACATTAATAAATCTCGCTTCCCTTATGATAGCTATGACGGAATCAAAAGTCTCTTCAGCTGTGGGAGTTATCTGGTTAACAGGTAGAGAGAAGCCGTATTGTCCTCTATCCCTGAGAAGGTAGGTGGCAGCAACTGGAGGGTTGTACCGATATTTAGCCCAGTCTGTTACGGAGCCAGTTGCACCGTCTGAAAAAAAAACAGTATTGGTAAAGCCCCTATTTTATTAGCTTTTAAATCATCAATTAATAATAAATCCTCTCGCCCTAGGAAGAGCTAAACGGACTGTCAGACTAGTACTGACTTAAATCCACCATGTTCCTGTAATTTGACTTTACGTGCCAGGGTCACGGTTATTTGTTTAGACAGTCGCGTAATGCTGGCAGGCGTTTGGTCAGATTTGTGACAGCTCATTGAGGTGTAGACGCCCGTGGAACCCAGGTATGGTGCCTGATAAAACGGCTAACTAGCCATTACTCGCCGTTTAGCCGTAAAGCCCTTTTTTAATTTTATTAAATTTTAATTTTTTAATTTTTTTAATTTCCGTACCACCGTAGGCGCGGGCATGCGGGCAGCGAGTAATGGGCGACTCGCTGAACAACCATCGACCATGCCCGGGTCGACGGCGCGTTGTGTTCCATGCGCGCCTCAAAGAGTGTCTGCCGGGGTCGCGGGACTCACGAATTACCGTGACCCCAGAACGTAAAGGGCTATTGAAGGACACCGTGGATTTTAGTCAGTCTGATTATCTATTTATCAGTCTCACAGTCCCTCCCGCTCTGCCCTGGGTGGGAGGACTCATTTGATGATTTTACCACGCTAAAAAAAAAGTCCGTCAGTGTCGAATAATAACGAACACGTTTAATTTGTTATTTTTTATCAATTAATTGACGAAAATAAAACGCATCAAAACTCGGGAATCTGCGCTCATCTTTCCCTGTAAAAACTGTAGAACTCAGTGCTATGCTATATGGAGTGCACCAATGAAGATGATTGTGCATATCAAAGGAATCTTTAGCAACATGGCAAAGTATCTCGAAAAAGTATGCTTTTTTAACGTTGTAAAATCATCAAATGTGTCCTTCCACCCAGGGCAGAGCGGGAGGGATTGTCGGACTCGTACTGATTAAAATCCACGGTGTCCTTTAATAGCCTTTTATAATTATTATTGATCTTCTTACCGTATATGTTTTTAGAAGTACCAACTCTGTAGTAGGTTTCATAACGGACAGATAAAGATCCCATAGCTCTTCTTCCGATAGTGATCTGAAAAACACATTTTTTGTGTAATTTTCTTTTTAATCACACTTAAAATTGAAATAATGTTCCTTAGTTTCACTAAAACTCAAAATCGTCTCGACCATTTGAACAAAATATATATCATCATCATCATTCATCAGCTGGATGATGACCAATGCTGAAAATTGGCCTCCCCCAAAAACCGCCTCGCCGAACGACAATTCGTCACTTACATCCATCGGTTGCCCGCAACTCTCACGATGTCGTCGGTCCACCTATTGGACATAATTTTTGAAGTGAAAACTTCTTTAGCGGCGTTGTGCACTTTTTTTGGAATGGGTAAAAAATGTTAAACTCGCGTCAGGACACGTGACCTGATCGAAAATTCGTAAGACGACGCAGGGCGCTTGCGCGAATGTTCATGTGTGTTTATTACTATTCAAGTTTTCACTTCTGCCGGCACTCCCAGAGTGCAACCCGTCGTTTTTTTTTTTCTTCAGCCTTCACTGTCCCACTGCTGGGCAAAGGCCTCCCCCAAGTTTTTCCAATTATTCTTGTCCAGCGCCACTTCGAACCATCCAGTGAAATATATAGTGGACTAAAAATCCACCCAGTTGCCCTCTACATTCCAGATCTGATCTGGTGCCGTTTTCAGACAGTCCCAGCCCCAGCAGGATTTAATAACCCCTAAAAACTAAGAACAAAACTTACCATCTCATTATAGTTGAATAACGGAACTTCAGAGAACGCAAACGGAATGAGTAGAAGTTGTCCATAAGACCGGAATGACAGGAATCCGGCTAAAGTGTGGTTGGTGACAATGGTGTCGATGTAGTTAGATATAAATCTGGTCTCTCTTTCTGAGAACGGACCGAGACCGATATAGTTGTCATCAGTTTGATTGTGACTACCACGGCTTTCTAAAAAAAGAGAAAAAGAAATTAAATCATTTAATCAAAATAGGCTGGCAAAAAACTTTTCGAAGATCACTGTGTTTTGTAGCTTTATAGGCTATTTTGCACAAAAATAAAATTAGTCTGAAAGATAGATTATCAAAAAACATTTGACCCGTATAACGCCCCATATAACGCCACTAAAAATTACAAAACGTCACTCGGTCGAATTTTACAGGCGTTATGACGTCACAAGCCCCCACTCTCGAATTTAGAAGCGTTTTATCTTCGTCAATATTCATTGTATTAAAAAATCAAAAAATACGTGTCCATTATTTTCTGTATTCTAACTGACGGACTAAACCGATTTTAAATTATTTCTTTATGCAGTAATATACCCTATTGTATAGAAATTAGGTACTTTGTCTACCTATTTTTGTTAGAATATAAATAAACTTGGTCATGCTACGCGTGCTGACAGAGTGAGTGACATAACTTCGCATTCTTCTTCTTATCGTGTCAATGGCAATCTAAATTGAGTTAGCCCAAAACTGGACTACTAGATTAGCGTCAGAAAATTCGCATTTACAATCTTGTATGTTATTAATTTATCTATAGATGATAATACGGATACAATTTTGTTATCACTTTTGCATTCTCAACGTGTTGATATTAAATGAATAATAAGGGAAGAGTGTATAAGATGGGGACGCGAGGTATGATGGGGAATCACACACTAAAGGCAAACTTAACACAATATTAACATAGTGCAAGCACCAACAGGACGCCATTAATTGTTAATCGCCGCTTGCAAATGACGTCTCCTTGGCGCTTGCGCTACGTTAGTGTTGTGTTAAGTATATCTAAAGAGTGTAATTATGTCCCCATTATACCTCACGTCCCGGTCTTGTACACTGTTCCCCTTTTTATTTTTTTTGTCGTGGTCAAAATCATCAAATGAGTCCTCCCGCCCAGGGCAGGGCGGGAGGGACTGTCAGACTTGTACTGACTAAAATCCACGGTGTCCTTCACTAGCCCTTTACGTACCGGTGTCACGGTAATGGGAAAGTCCCGCGACCGCACACTGTTCCCCTACGTTTATTGTATTTGTCAATTATGTTGACTTACTTTGTTGAACGAGAAAATACCTATACCAAATAGGGGTAAATGGAGAGGACTGAAGATGATGATGATGTATAGCCCATTAAATACTCACATTTCGCCTGTTACGATTAGTTCGACGTACGCAAAACCAGACCCCGTGCCAAATCAAAACCCACTGATACCTGACCTGATAATCGCACCTAGTACCTCTAGAACAGCTGTCGCTTTTGCGACCACTATACCAAAGAGACAGATTAATGGTGAAGAGGAAAAAAGAAAGACTTACTTCCCCATTGCGAGTTCCAATTCTTAGTCAGATCAACCCCAATAGTGGTACCACCAGGAGTAGTCACAGTAGGTTGCCGGTTCTTGGTCCAGAGTCTGTCCTGAAACATTAAGAAGAACATAAAATGTGAATAAAATATGTTGTAAAGAACAATTACTTGTAGGTCATACAAATATTTGTTCCATACGAGAATAGAAACCGAGACACGCAGTGCAGAAATCGATGTCTTGATCACTGCATGAAACGAGCCTTTAAGCCTGTGGAGAACATCACCACCATGTTCAGTCTCAACTGACAGCAGCGGATGTCGCGAAGTGATTTCCGACGTGAGCATGCGGCAAGTAATGGGTGATTCGCCGTCCGATCATGGACCATGCCCGGGTCGACGGCGAGTCGAGTTCCACGCGCGCCTCGAAAGCAGTCAGCAGTCTGACTGAGCCCCCATAGAGGGTCAAACACCTGCAGGGGTGGCGGGTTGTACAGGTAACAGAGACCTTGGAATTTTTTAATTGGGACAAACCCACCACACTATTTCTAAACTACTGCAACTCCTGAAAGCCAGAATCAACAGTGGCAACCACCAGAAAAGTGCTGAGACAATGAAGCTCGACGTGTCCCGGAGAATGAATTTACCTGTCTCGGATCCTGCAACAAAATTAATCAGAAAAAAATAGTGGAGGAGTAGGAAAAATATGTTTTCACTTCCCTCCATGCAAGCAGGAGACAGAACAAAACAAGGCCAATAGGCACAAAGGGACATTACAACTGGGAGAAGCTCAGTTGCCTAACACCACGGGTAAAAATGACTACTAATATTAATGGGCCCTAAATTGATGAAATTACCTTGGAATGTTGAAGTACTATTTACTTATTTATTAAAAAGGTTTTCGAACAGCTTCTGTGTACTGTATAGTTAAGGTATAGAATTATAATACGACCACGACTTACACAGTCGCCAATTACAGGTTAATCAAACTATTAAACAGACTATTGAAGGGACACCGTGAATTTAAGTCAGTACGACTCTGACAGTCCTCTCCGCTCTACACTAGGAGGGAGGACTCATGGATTTTTTCCCCATAAAAAGCGCCCGTTCACGATTACTTACCACTTGAGAATACTGGAAACCATCTGGATTTGTCAGCGGGAAGATGTACCAGACAAAGTCTCTGGCAGCAGCTCTGACTTCAGTGTTGTTGTTGAAGATCAGCTCGTTCGCGATGTATGTCAGGACAGTTGGAGAAAGCCAGTCAGCTCCTATCTCACCAGCTTGCAAGACGAATGCTCGGTTACTATTTCCATGGCTTATTCTGATTCCTGTGATGTTTCTACCTGAAGTAAAATAACACAGTTTTTAGCTCGTCTAGTACTTTTATTAAGCCCTTGTCAAACAGACAGGCGTACGAATGCGAGGCGAGGCGTTTTTATTTTTAATGTATGGAATTGTTTGAATCCAGTCACATAGAAAAGCGAAAGCGATCCGATAGCGTGACAGAACTATCGCACTGACGTCTCGCTTCGGTTCGGTATCGCTTCGGAAACGCTTCGCTTTCGCTTGTCTGTTTTACAAAGGTATTAATAGTGTGTTGCTTTCGTGAAAAACCGGACAAGTCATCTTGCTTTTGCGTTGAAGACTTTATTTTTAAGAATTTATGGCGACAATTTTCTAACATTTTTTTTTACATCATTGTCTTGACTACCTAGCTTTTGAGCTCATGTAGGTAAAAAATCCCACCAGAACATAATTTCACAAAGCATTATGCTGAGTGGAAGCCCGGATGCAGATTTGTTCAGCTATACTGCCATTTAGCACAAACAAACAAAAAAGAATAACAAACATCCATCCATCTCCACAAACCTTCGCGTCTGTAATAGGTATTACAAGCTTAAACTCGCGGCGTTTCCTGTGTGACGTTCGGTAGTAATTCCATTAAAAAATATCATCAAATACCTGCCTATAGCAGTCTGGACATAGTTTTCCCCAATGGGCTATTTGACTGAAAAAATCTAATTAGTCCGTCACTTAGATTATCAAAAAATATTCGATCCGTATTTTTTCTTATGTTTCGTAAACCAAAATTGAAGGAGATACGATGCTTTCAAAATTGACAATACGTTACAATTTAGTAAAATATTTACTGAATTCTTACGTCACGAGCTTTGATGCGTTATATTTTGGTAAATATTCATTGATTTTACAAAAGAAAAATACGTGTCCGTTATTTTTTAAAACTCTAAATGACGGACTAATTATATTTGTGATTTAAAGCTTCTGTCAAATAGCCAATTGCCATTTCGGTCGAAACTGTATACCTACGTTATAAACTGTATGTGTGCTAAATATCCTAATCTGTTGTGCAATTTCTGATTTAAAAAGTAACTGACATACATACATCCCCACAAACTATGACATTATTTAGTAGTTAAGAACAATTTACCTTCATGAGTCTGCCCCACAGTGATAACTTGGACTACATCACTATGGTTTCTGCCCAAATAGTCAAACCATCCATAGATATCATCAATAGACTGATAGTTGGTCCAATACAGTTGGTTACGGGTATCACGTCTTTTTCTGCTATTCAGTTGAGCGTCAAATGCTCTAAAAAATATAAGAAAAATTAGAAAAAAAAAACAAATGGTTTTAAGAAAAATAAAATACGTGTGGCACTTGGGGACTGCCGCGGTAAAGCTATTGCATCATCATCATCATCTCAGCCATAGGACGTCCACTGCTGAACATAGGCCTCCCCTTTAGATCTCCACATATACCGATTGGAAGCGACCTGCATCCAGCGTCTTCCGGCGACCTTTATAAGGTCGTCTGTCCACCTTGTTTGTGGACGTCCTACGCTGCGCTTGCTAGTCCGTGGTCTCCACTCTAGTACTTTTCGACCCCATCGGCCATCTGCTCTGCGAGCACTATGGCCTGCCTATGGCCACATCAGCTTGCTAATCCGGTTGGCTATGTCGTTGGCTTTAGTTCGTCTACGGATCTCCTCATTTCGGATTCGATCACGTAGAGAAACACCGAGCGTAGCTCTCTCCATAGCTCTTGCTCTATGCTATTGCATAGCATTTTTATTTTATTTAACGAGAATATCACCCCATTGTTGCTCCATGGGAATTGAAACTAGGAAGTGAAACGTCAAGAAAAAATTTTTTCATTTTAATTCATTCACGTTGACATGATAGATGTGACAGTGTAAGTGTTAGTTTTTCGTTACGGAATTTCTTGATTCTGTCGCCGCGCCCGCAATAAAAGCTATGCAATAGCTTAAAAATGAAGAATATTTTCATAATCAGTCTACAATGTTCCCTCTGCTGGAATACAGGCCTCCTTTAGTTAAGAAGCAGAAGCATCCCATGCGGGCCCAGTACTGTTTGGTTGACGTCACATGTCTTCAGAGAACAATGATACTGAAATATTACACAAAGTAATGCTCCTCTCCGGGTTCGAACTCATAACTCGAAGCCATTACCACTGGCCACTACTCCTCAAAGAATCTTTTGAGAGAAATTAATACAATTAAAAACTTTGCTATTATAATGAAAACAGCAAATTAAGTCTACTGTTTGGAGATTGAATTGAAGAGAACATTTTCATAAGATTAGATAAATCACAAATAGAATGAAGCAAACTTGGTAAGTCAAAAGGAGTCTATATAACAATGTTCAATGTATAAATCTAATGGTAGCCGATGATTTGGTCGATGATGAATCACCTTTACGTATAGATAACCTTTTCAGTCTTGACTCAAAGACCACAGCATTGTAGCTATCACTTACCAAATACTCTGGCAGGGAATTCTACTCCAAATAAGTTTATTCCGGTCGCGGGACTCACGATTGGTCGCGGGACTCACGAATTACCGTGACCCCGGTACGTAAAGGGCTATTGAAGGACGCCGTTGATTTTAATCAGTACGAGTCTGACAGTCCCTCCCGCTCTGCCCTGGGTGGGAGGATTCATTTGATGATTTAACAACGAAAAAACGTTTATTCCGCCTAATTTCTCTTGTTTCTAGTAGTATGTAGCAAAATGTAACCTATTTTCTAAGATCCCATTTGTCTAGAGAGAAAAATGGGATCTTAGAGAATAGGTATACATAATAGGTATACAAATATCATCAATATCGGTTTCGACACTATTGGCGCTGTGGCTGACCGATCGTCTGCCGCGCAGTGTGTCGCGGGTTCGTTCCCCGCACGGAATAAATATTTGTATGATCTGCAAGTAGTTGTTCCGGGTCTGGGTGTTTACGTATGCGAGTTTCTATGTTTGTAAACGCACCCACGATACAGGGAGAAATTCCTAGTGCTGGACAACGTTTAAAAAGGTTTACGAGTGAAAGCGTAACAAACGAAGAACCTCACTTTTTCATTTATGCTGGAATTTTTCTGACTTCTTATGTCCCGAAAACATTTTCCTTTTAATCTTTTAGTAAATACAGGCGTGCTGCAATAAATGGTATGGTATGAACCTAAATGACAATAAAATAAAGGGGGATTAAATTTAATAAAAACCGATAATATTATCTCTATAACCGTTGAAACAGCGGTCTTTCCTGCTTTCCTCACACCCTCTATATGGCATGAAAAAATATGCTGGGTCAGCTGCATGGACCTGGTCGCGGGAATCTCGAATTACAGTGACCCCGATACGTAAAGGGTTATTGAAGGACACCGTGGTTTTTATTCAGTACGAGTCTGACAGTCCCTCCCGCTCTTCCTTGGGGGGGAGGACTCTTGTGATGATTTTACCACGTAAGAAAAAAAGGGTCAGCAATACTCAAGCGATACCTCTAGTGTTGCAGGCTTCCAAAGGGTACGGTGACCGCTTTCCATCAACCGGGCCCTATGTTTGTTTATCACCTTTATTTAATTAAAAAATGTGATAAGAAATACTCACTCCTGAATATTCTTCAACATTAATTCCGAACGAAGACTGCGTTTCTTCAAAGAATGCTCAAATTCTTCTTTTAGTTCTGGTGGAGAAACTACGCTTACACTCTCCCCTACATGCGTGGGAGGCTTCCAGAAGTCCAGCTTCGCATTATTTTCTTTCAACTCATTTAGGAACTTCAAATCTTCTTCATTTTCTGGATGCACTCTGTATAAAGCAAAGTTATCATATCTCACTTTTTCTGCAGTTACAAATATTAATAAAACACTAAATAAAATAAATTTCATCGAAATCATTTTTAATTATTCTTCATTACAATTTCGCGTCAACTGAAAGAATTTCGTTGGGAAATCATTTTTATCAGTAATAAGTTTCATTCTATAATCTCTTTATTTTAAATTATCATCTTATTCTTTTGGAATAAGATTCATTTTCATTTGTTTTTCATGATAAAGCAATGATTATATTCCTTAATATTTTATCGAAATGTGTCGTTTAATCGCTTGTGAAATGATAACTTAATCAGATTAGCATTTATACATAATTGAGTAGCCATGATTGCACTTCATATTTTGAAATACTCTTATTATTATTTAGTTGAAGTTAATGAATAATAGATGTCAGTGATCAGCACTCTTGTAAGCCAAGACTACGCCTCATAAAGTTATCGCGGCTTTTTTCTTGGGTTTGAAAATCTTCAGAAGCATTTCATTGCAAGGGCCTGTCAGTCTCTGCTGTTTAACTCAACCTGTTCCTTCAATTCATCTTTGCGTTTCAGGGCCGCAGTTACGGATCACTGGTCTGTCTAAATAGAGTACCGTGGCTCAGAAACTCTAAAGCCTTAGTCAAACAGATAGGCGTGGCGAATGCGAAGCGTGACGTTTTTATTTGTAATGTATGGAATTGTTTGAATCCAGTCACATAGAAAAGCGAAAGCGATCCGATAGCGTGATAGAACTATCGGACTGACGTCTCGTATCGGTTCGGTATCGCTTCGGACTCGCCTGTCTGTTTGACAAAGGCATAACAGAGACCGAAGAGATAAGGTGCTTAGTAGCCTGTCTTCACTCAGAGATGGGTGTGTTTTTTTTTATCGTGGTAAAATCATCAAATGAGTCCTCCCACCCAGGGCAGGGTGGGAGGACTCATTTGGTGGTAATGAGTAAGTCCCGCGACCCCGGCAGGCTTTGGCCCTCTACAGGCCCCGTCACTATGCTGACACTCCTTGAGGCGCGCGTGGAACACAACGCGCCGTCGACCCGGGGAGATGGGTGTGATTCAATGATTTTTGAACCCAACCCAATCGCGTCCTGAGCAAGCTCGTTTAATGAGCTTGCTCAACGCGAATAGTGCGATTTGCAATTTCTACTTAATAAAAATGAAAATCGTCCTTACCACTACGATATAATGATGCAATTCGACTGACTTACTTACGTCTTCGTGGCAAGCGTGTTTTATTTTTTATCTACCCGTAGATAACCGCATGTTTTGTGTCATATATCGTAGAGGTAAGGATGATTTTCACTTGTAGTTGAAATCGATCGAATTGCGTCGCATCGCGTCTTTAGCAAGCTCGGCAAGATTACATTTCTTTTGGTTATAAAGAAGATTTACTTTTAAGAAGCAAAATATTACTTCTTCTTGTGCATGTGAGTATAAATATTTGCTATAAGATTCTCCAAACACAAGTGATTCCTCGCCTACCCTCATCCAGTTTAAAAAATAAAATACGCAATATCTGCGTGAAAATTAAATGCTTTTGCATATAAACACAATAATGTATTGTAACTATGATTTAATAAGGTAATTTTCATTTCCATTTTAACCATTCATGATGAAAATCACAGGAATTTAAATCAAATAATGAGCCTAAAATCCGATATAATTCTACAAAATGTTTACTGCAAGCGTTAACGATTAATTTTGTGTTTGGAAATGTTCATTAAACAATTTAATTCAGGTCATAGGAGAGGTAGTCAGTATGAAAATACACATTCGTTTATGAATTGGTCAGATCTGTGTTTAGTTATTCAGAATTTGAAGAGTTATGGGTAATAAGTACTAGCTGTTGCCCGTAGTTTCAACCCCAGTGACTGTCCAAAATATATACAAGTAATTCGATCCAGTAGTTTCTGAGAATAGCACGAACAACCAAAGAAACTCTTCAGCTTTATAATATTAGTATAGATTAAACAAAAACAGATTGAAAATAAGAAACACAACATCCAAAACTTACTTTAAGTTACAGTAAAAACGGGCACGCCGTAATCGCGGTGGTAAGACCCCTCTTTGAGGAGTGGCTGGATAGGCGTTACGGTGTCCTGACTTACCGCATGACGCAGGTCCTCATCGACATTCTGTCATTTGTCTTTTCTTCCGTCGACAAAAACCGTTTATACGGCCCCATGTTACGCGTGCTGGACCCGATTTCGAAGTGAGACGAATCTAACCCATACTCGGCAATATGCCGTGCGACAACAAAACCAACAAGCCAGTATGCTCCTAATCATCTCTTAATAAAATCCAAGCTAACTACAGTCTCAACGACCTCTAAATAACTTGACAAACTACAAGACGCACATATATTTACTCCAAAATTAACACTTCATAAAATAATGCGACATAAAGTTGCACACGAGCGACTGCGACATGGCGTGGTCATCGCTAATTGTGATTAATAGTCGCGCCGCTGTCGACGTCATTTGTCTTCGCGTCGCACCGGCCAGTTTACTTTCTACTGTGCAAGTTTGCGACGGTGTAGACGAGCGACTAAGTGACGTTTTGTCTAATGAGACTTTTAAATTGTTTGGATTTTTGCAGGTGAGCTTGGAAGTTCTGATTTTTTAAGGATTATTTTGGTGGAGATATTTATTTTTATTTTATTTCTCTATATCTTGACCAGAAGCAAAGAACACCTAAGGCGAGAGAGATAGGTCGCGGGACTTACGAATTACCGTGACCCCGCAGGCTTTGCCCCTCTAGCGGGGGGCCCCGTCATTTTGCTCACACTCTTTGAGGCGCGCGTGGAAGACACCCGCGCCATCGACCCGGGCATGGTCCATGGTCGGACAGCGGCGCCTACGGTGGCCGGAGATCGTCTGCCGACGTCCGTCGCAGTGGGCGTCTACCACTGCGGCTGGGTTGGAGGGAGGACGCTGTTCTCTCCCTCACGCGGCCCGCCTACTCATTCGCGAGCATGAATGCTTCGCAGAAGGAAGCGACCGCTTACCACTCCGTAATACTCACAGACCTGGTGTAATATTAGAATTGCAGACAAGACAGATGTCTTGTCTGCAATTCTAATTTATATTGAAAGACATCAAAATATCAAATTATTCATCTCATCAAACACAAGGTGTCGAAACCCAATCGCCCGTCTGCCCACCCACCCGCAATGAAGTTAAATCCACCGCTTAAACCGCGTAATTATTGCACGCTCGATCCGTCGGCTGAAACTAAAGTAATGTGTTTTGTACACGAAGCAAATGAACTAAAACCGGTTTTAGAACCGAATTAAACATCACTATATAATGTTGTGGTTACTGCTGTTATAATTTCGAGCAACAACGCCTACTATGGTGTGGATAGTGGGTAGTTTGTACGAGTATTAAGTTGTTGCGAAATGGAGTGAAATCATGCTGAGATTTAATGTGAATGATTTTGATGTAGAAATGTTATTCTGTATCTTTCAATTAGATTTCTAACAAGGATACGAATTCTGAATACAAACTAAAAGGCGTGCAAAGTCACTGCTACTAGTATTTTAACAGCCTTGTCTGCGTTTAACACGGAAACGTTATAAAAGGATAAAAGTCCTGTATATGCACCAAATCTATTCGGTAGTTACAAACATTTTTAAATCATTAATATTACTTAGGCCTCTGCCTCGAATCTTGCGGGCAGCGGGGCGGCGGTAGCGGCGGCGCGGGAGCGGCAGGATCTTAGGCATACATTCAAATGGACCGGCCCTCGGAAACAGCGGCGCGGCAGCGGGGCGGTGGCGAACAGCGAGCGCCGCCGCCGCCGCCGCCCCGCTGCCCGCAAGATTCGAGGCAGAGGCCTTAGAGATAGATTAGATATCTAGATAACATGATATATCACTGAGAATATTCGCAGATTTGCTCGCATCTTTGTCAAATAATTTTGCGTTATAGTTTTCATTTCGCTAAGATGCAATTACATAATTAACAGAAGGTTTAAACTTTTCCTTTAAAATAAACCGACGTAATTTTATTTACGAAGTTTCAACATATTTTGTTTCAAATAAGATTCCTTCGTGAACCACAATTTAATTCAACAAATTAAATTTAAATATTATTTTCGCAAACAAACAGAACTTTATTTTGAAGATTTATAAATGAGGGCCTGAGGCTCAAAAGGTTATATAGTTCTCAATATTTATGAGACATTCTGAACCGTTTTATGTGAATTATTAATTTAGGGTTGCTTGATCAGATTCCTGAATTTATTTACCCAAAAATCACAAAATTTTTCCCCAATTTTACAAAACAAGTCTAAAAATATACCCTACACTAGCAATTGGTTTTTCTCCTGTAAAACTTTCTTTCTTCTTTTTCTTCTTACTGACCCAAAATAACTGTAATCTGTAAGCGGTACTTAATTTGTTCTGGACTGGAATCAAATCTGCTCACAACAGCGAATCGGTCAGCCAATAAGTTAATTATGGGACCAAATGTGTGAAAGATGTAATGAAAGTATATTTATTCACGTAATGATTAAACGTAGATTCGAAATGATTTATTATAATTGTTTTACTAGCGCTACGTCTTCTTGCTGTTACCCCGGACTTTACCGTGACCCCGAAACGTAAAGGGCTATTGAAGGACACCGTAGATTTTAGTCAGTACAAATCTGACAGTCCCTTCCGCTCTGCCCTGGGTAGGACTCATTTGATGATTTTAATACGTTAAAAAAAAAACCCTACGTCTTCTGAATCTCTGTGTATTACATCTATACTTTAGTAGCTTCAGCAAAATCATGGCATAGTATTATAAAGCTGAAGACTGTTTGGTTGAACATGCTAATCTCAGGAACTTGTGGTTCGAATTGAAAAAAATATGTTTGTGTTTGATAGTGTATTTATTGATAAAGGCTCATAATATCACGCTACGGCCAATAGGAGCCGAGCAGCGGGTGAAACTGCGAGCAACAGCTTCTGTATATAATAATATAAATCTCTTTATTTTTTAGTTTTACCTTTTGACCGCCACGTAAAAAAGCAATGACGTGCCGTCAGCGCCAAATTAAGAAAAATAAATACATACATACTCGTATTATTATTACATACAAAATAGTAGCGAGTTCAGATAGAGTATAATAGTCTTTATTCACTTTTAAAAGTCTGTCGTGTAGTCGCGGCGGGCGCTGGCGTGCTGGGCACTTTTTGGCTTGTCGTCTATACGCGACTGTGGCGTGGTGTGGTAGTCAAAAGGTTAATCGTATTTTAGTAATATTTTGCCAAGATTTTACTGTACATGAAAGGCTTGCAAATACAATTTCTTCCCCAGAAAATGGAAAACATCCCCAATCTCTCAACTCTGAATTAAATTAATGAAAGCTTTTGGTGACCTCAATGTCGCGACTTCAATAATTTGGTTTTTAAAACAGTCTGAGATAAAAATGGATTATTCATTCAACGGAAGATTTACATTTAAAATGCTTTATTTGTAACTGATTATATCTGAATCTGTACTTAAATTATGGTGAAACTGTTTCCAAACAACTATTAATTTGTTGAATAACGCACTCGTTTAGTTTTCATTTGTCATCGTTATAATGTGCGTTGCCATCTTAACTAACATAGTTCAATTATGTACGAGTATGTTGCAAAGTCCACGTGTTCTTTCAGACATATTTTATGTTATATAGTTTAATTAATTCATTTTAGTGGCAACTGGATCCAGAACAACTACTTGTAGACCATATTTAATCCTTGCGGGAATCGAACCTGAAAGAAGTAGGGCAGCAGTCTATCGTTTATCCAGTAAAAATCCAGTTATGTAGGAATCAAACCGTTTATTTTTAAACCACCGCCCCCACTCTAAGAACTTGTCATGCATCGTGGGTGTGTTTACAAATATTTAAATCCACATAGACAAACACCCAGACCCGGAACAACTACTTGCAGATCATACAAACATTTGTCCCGTGAGGGGATCGAACCCGCGACACGCTGCGCAGCAGTCTATCACTCTGCCTCTGCGCCAACCATGCCGTGATTATACACACACCTCTCAAAAGAATTTCCCAAGAATGGAACATGAATCTAGCCATCACAGGCATAACCTCCGCAAATATAACAAAGGCTATAAAATCTAAAAAACGACAATCAGAGATCTGATCTCATTCATTACCCAGAGTCGCATTAGTGAGTGCAAGCGGATGGCACGGACGACGTCGCCTGATTTATTGGGCCACCTCCTGCCCCTAACGACATGTCGTGATGTACGGCTGATGGGGGACGGTGGAAGTAAGAAGAGAGAGCGGATGGGTCAGTAGGTTACTGATAGCACGGTGACTGGTTACTGTATACGAGTATAGCCAGACAAGAATTGCTGCAATGATTTATCATTTACCTAGTAACCGCGCTTGCCGAGGTTGGTCTGTGGATGAAAGACCATCTGACATGGCGAGTTTCTTCCGTGCCTTGGAAAGCAAGTAAAGCCGTTGGTCCCGGCTGTAATTTGCAGATTTAACAGTCGTTAATAACAGCTCTAAAGTCTGACAACCAGTCTTACCATAGGGTATCGTATTACCCAGTTACTGGGTTGTGGAGGTCTGACAGGCAGTCGCTCCATGTAAATATTCATATCCAGCTGCATCTGGTTTGACTGGAACCCGACCCCAACATAGTTGGGAGAAGGCTAGGCAGATGATGATGAATTCAAGAAAGAAAAAGGAAAGTTTACAATGAAAGATGACAAGTGACTATCCAACAGAGAAGTACACATGAGATGGTGATTAATAGAGGAGTATGGAATTAAAAGTATTGCTTCACCACCTTCAAGTAGACTACGACAAGGACAGCAATATGACACAGACAAGAAGAAAGCTATTTCAGTGATAGGATGCAGAAGACGGCGATACAATACCTACTAGCCGCTAATTATGAGCGGTGTCGTAAATCGGGTCGAATGACATGTATGCTGTGATATAACTGTGGGTAACCCACAGTACCATAGTACTTTATGATGATAATATTCTAAGGAACAAAAGGGAAACAAGGTTGACAAAAAAACACTAAAGCGAAGACAAATAAAGCATAATATTATTTTCAATCTCAGCAAGTATCTGTTGAACCTTGTAAAGGTAAAAAAAACCGTGTGGCACTCGGGGACTGCCGCGTTAAAGCTATTGCATAGTATTTTTATCAACTTATGCAAATGTAATTATTTATTTATTTCATTTGTTTTTATAAAACAGGAAAAAATTATCGCCTACCGCGAATATTTAACGAGAATATCACCCCATCGTTGCTCTATGGGAAGTTACTCTACTAATTAGGCCATGGTCAACCACGACAATCAAGTGAAACGTTCTCGACGTTTCACTTGATTCATACATTAAAAAAATCATTCATTCAAACTTTATTCATTCACGTTGACATGACATATGTGACAGTGACAGTGTTAGGTTTATTTTCGTTACGAAATTTTAAGATTCGATCGCCGCACTCAAAGCCCGCGATAAAAGCTATGCAATAGCTTAAAAAAACACACGTATGTAAAATAAATAAATAAACCTCTACAAAGTAAGAACCACCTCTAAGCGAAAAACAAAAGTTCCCAACTTAGACCACCAGAAAAAACGGCAAAACGCCGACCGAACAGGACAAAGAGAATTATTAGAAGATGAAGTCAACCGTATTATTGTGGCAGTCAGACTCTTAGCTGATAAATGTACTATGTAATTTACACTTCAAGTTGATGTCATTGTTTTACATGTTTCTGGTCTGGTCTTGACGCTTGATGGAAATAAATGTGCGACTAAATAATTTATATGGACGCAGACTATTTAAGGAGTTAGTTTTGTGTTTGTAGAATTTGCAATTAGAGTTAAAATAAATAAATATAAATATTCCACAACTTGCACACAACGCCATCTAGTCCCAAGCTAAGCAGAGCTTGTGTTATGGGTACTAGACAACTGATAAACATACTTATATATTTCTAAATACATACATATTATAGATAAATTACACCCAGACACAGAACAAATGATCGTGCTCATCACACAAACATTTGTCCTGGGTGGGAATCGAACCCACGACCTCCGGCATAGCAGTCAGGGTCACTAACCACTAGACCAACAGGACTGTCAAAAGTGTTGTGTTGTGCTGGGTAATAGTTGTGCTGGGTAATAGTACTGTGGAGGATTAATGTGGGGTTTTCATTAGATAATGCCTAATGGAGTATTTAACTGCACTGCACAATCAATTGAAAATCTATTTAGTCCCTCAGTTGGAATATTGAAAAATAATGGACACGCATATCCTGTTTTTTTAATCAATGAATAATGACAAACATAAAACGCTTCCAAATTAGGGAGTGGGGACTTGTGACGTCATAACGCTTGTAAAATTAAACCGACTGAGTGACATTATGTGATTTTTAGAAAAAATAGGGATATTTTTTTTTTTTTAAATCTATATTTTGAACTCATACATTTTTTTGAGCAAAATTGCCTATTGATCTAGTGGTTGCTGCTGTGACTGTTTTAATCGTTTGTCAGATACACTCTCATGCCTTTGTCAAACAGTCAGGCGAAAGCGAAGCGAGTCCGAGGCGATACCGAACCGAAGCGAGACGTCAGTCCTATAGATCTGTTACGCTATCGGATCGCTTTCGCTTTTTTATGTGACTGGATACAAACAATTCCATACATTACAAATAAATACGTCACGCTTCGCATTCGCCATGCCAGTCTGTTTGACAAAGGATTTATTTCTCTGATAGAAGGAATCTTATGTCCTAACTGTTTAGTTTAACTTTTAACTCTATCCCAGTCCCAAGCAAAGGCCTCCCCCAATTCTTTGGCTATTTTAATTTTTTCCTTCTGTGCTTCTTTTCGTCAATTCTCGAAAAGCCGCGACCCCATTTGGCTGTCTCATGGACCCATATATCCCAAAAATTGTGTTCTTCTTGTGATATTTGGATCCACAGCTGTGACAGTATCCCGAAAGCATTGCCAGCCAAGTCCCACTTTAGTCTTAGTATAACGAGAATAATAATCACTGTGCTTTGGCAGCGTTGTCAGTGACGGTAATCCAACTCTGAAAATAAACTCCGTTTTAGCTAGTAGTAAAAAAATCCGTACATCAGTATTTATGGTGGAAAAAATGACCACATCTGAGTTTCAAATTCGGAATCCTTAAATGTAATTGTTCTGCAACATTATTTACTCATTATAATTTAGTGCATTTGTTATTTCAGCACGCTTCTCGGAACGTTGTTTCTAAAATGCTTTTAAACAATAAGCCAAACATAAGCATCAGTTAGAGCTCGCCAAAAATTGCATTCAGCGAAAGATTTAAAAGTTCTTTGTTACCGGCTTTTATCGCTATACCACAGTAACCCAATTCTCCAGCTGTTCCAACAATTAGACCAGGTCAACAAACAACGAACATTTGTTTCAATTTTCAGTGGAAGTGCAGAAACGCAGAACTGACAATTTGCAAGCGAAAAAGTCGCCAATAAATTGCTTTTAATCCCAAACTCGATAAAATCAACAAGTTATATTTACTTATGAATATTTTTTTTGACTAAACTTTTCAAACCATGCTTTGGTCGGTTTTTATCCTAACCGGATCCAACTGAATAATAATTTTACAGAGAGAGACTGCCTATTTTTTTTTTAACTTTGCACTTTACTTGAAATTCTCCTGTGTCGTGGGTGCGTTTACAAAAATGGAAACTATACACAAACACCCGGACGCGGAACGACTACTTGTAAGACTTACAAATTGAATTTTCTGCGCGGAAATCGAACTCGTGTCACGCTGCGCAGTAGTCCAATCGCTCAGCCACTACACCAACCGTGCCGACCGTAATGACCCAGAATCTAGTTACTATGGTACACCTTAGCAAGTCTATCAGACCTTCAGGCTTCTAAATACTCGTAACATGACAGTCAAGGAGTTTTAATATTTAAGTGGTGACCCAGCCAATGACCAACTGCGGCAAACGTTGTATATTCTTCGATTGAGCTCGTCATCAACATCATGTGAGCCAACCGCCGACCACTGCTGAACGTGACTCTGCCCTAAAAAGCGCCACCTATCCCGGTCTTGGGCATTCCAGATCCATCGTGCCGCAGGGGGTTTCACGCCTCTATCTCATCCATCGACCGTCTGTCTGCCCGCAGATATGGGCAGCCTATTTCCACTTCAGCATGTTAATTCTTCGCGCTATGTCGGTATCTTAAGTTTTCTGGCGAATGACTTTGTTGCGAATTTTATCAACCAGAGAAACCCCTAACATTGCTCTGTCTAAAGAGCAACCTTTGAACAAAAACGTGCAGTAGTTATTATTTAGCCAAGAGCTCATCTCTTCAACGCGTAAAACTAATAAATCTAAACCGAACAAATACAAAGTATTGGGATCCCAATTAGAGCAGCTGGCAGTTCGCCAATATGATGGCCAGTACGACACGATGCATAGCAATTGGTTGAATTAAGCGGTAGTTAGATGGATGTCCTGCGGTTGCTACGTAAAACCTTAATGCGTTTGATACAATGAAAAGTGGGCTACCGTTTTTCATTATGCAATGGCTCCGGGAAATTATGCTTTTCATTTTGCAGCTTGAAATGTTGGACGTAGTGATAGATTCATTTCATTTATCGAGTGAAATGGCGTACGATTGAGAGGCCTATGTCCATCAGTGGACTGCTATAGACTGATGATGATGATGAAGAATAATAGCTTAGTTGTTTAGGTTTATCGGCCTCAAATTGTAGGTCGTGTGTTCGAACACAGCCAAGCGCACTACTTTGTTGTGTAATTTATTTCGGGTTTATAGGTCTATACTCATACTAGGCATTTATTTCTCTGCCTAATCTAAGAACTTATTAGGGGATTCATAATGAAGCATATTCGTTGCATTTGTGTCATTCGATCGTGAATCATCATCATCATCATCTCAGCCATAGGACGTCCACTGCTGAACATAGGCCTCCCCTTTAGATCTTCACATATACCGGTTGGAAGCGACCTGCATGCAGCGTCTTCCGGCGACCTTTATAAGGTCATCTGTCCATCATTGTTGGTGGTCGATCGTGAATATCTGGCATAAAATGTCTACTCTGAATTAAGAACTGATATGCTTAGTTATGAGACTCGTATTTCTCATCATCGTTACTGCCTTTCGTAATTAAAAAATCACAGTGATAAAACACAGAATTTAATCTCTATTCACACTGAAAAAAGAAAACGAGTGAAACATGCTTTTAGTGCTAACAATATTTCGGACTAGCTTCACGAAATAAATAAGTACAGAAGGTCAGTTTTACACAAACATAGACCTCTCGAATAAATTTTCACCAAGACTAAGTTTTGGACTTCTAGTAATCAAGCAATCGTCGGATATCGCGGATCAATTTTCGACCATTGTGGGCGCAGACTTGCGGATGGCGAGTATGGGTTGCTCGCCGTATGATCAAGGACAGTCGTGTTTTACGTGCGCCTCAAGAAGCTGTCAGCAAACTGACGGGCCTCTATAGGTCTATCCGAGTTGTCGGAATGCCTGAAAAGGGCACTGTTGGCCTAAAACGTAAGGGGCAACCGAGAGAGCAAGCTGGTTTTTTAGTCAGAATCTGATAGTCCCTTCTGCTTTCTCCAGGGCGGGAGTACTCAGGTGAAAATTACAGTTGAAGCAGTAGGTGAGCGATCGACAGCTGCGCTTGTCTTGGGTTCGATCCCCGCACGGAACAAATATTTATATGATCTACAAATAGTTGTTCCAGGTATTGGGTGTTGGGTCGACGGCGCGTTGTGTTCCACCCGCGCCTCAAAGAGTGACAGCAGAGTGACTGGACCCCTCTCTAGAGGGCCAAAGCCTGCCGGGGTACGAATTACCGTGACCCCGAAAAGTAAAGGGCTATTGAAGGACACCGTGGATTTTAGTCAGTACGAGTCTGACAGTACCTCCCGCTCTGCCCTGGGGAGGACTCATAAGATGATTTTACCACGAAAAAAACAAAGGTATTGGTTGTTTGTGTTTGTTTAACAGGATACAGGAAAAAATCCTAGAGTGGGAAACGCAAAAAAATGGACTTTCTGCTCATATTTTTTTCTAGTTATCTGACCCAGATTCGAAACAGAAAAAAATACATGACTGCATTTCGTTTGTGTACATCCGTGTCGCGAGAACAATATCGGCAATGTACTGATGAAAAGTTCCGTCGTGTCAGAAATGGCAAATGCTGCTGCAGTTGAATTCATTCTCTATTTTTGCCAGTCGCCGTTTGTGTATCATTTTTGAATCTAGTACATTGAGAAGTTATTTTTGTCACAGAAATTTGAAGTGGCTGTTTCTTTAGAAGTAAGTTAACCGACAATGAGTCTTTTACGGGGAAATTAGCAAGTTTTTTTTAGTTGTCTTGATATACTTGATTGTAAATAGGGGAACAGTGTATAACACGGGGACACGAGGTATGGTGAGAAATCACACACTAAAGGCAAACTTAACACAATACTAACGTAGCGTCGACGTCCTGATGGCGCTTGCGCGACGTTAGTATTGTACCTAAAGAGTGTATGTCCCCATTACACCTAGCTTCCCCGGCTTATACACTGTTCCCCTTAAGACTTGAGTTATATATAGGGAACCTAATCATACCTTAAAAAAAAGCCGGTTAAAACTATCGAAAAACAGATTTGAGCTGCCTAGAAGATAATGCCATCATCTTGTTTTTAAACATGTTACATGATTGGTACCGTTCGTTTTCTTCTTGTGTTCTTCGACTCTCTACGACTGACAACCTTCCTTCATTACCTTTTGTTTCTGGCACAGAATAAGGAGTATCTTTCACGACACCATTCATCTGCGTGTCCTCTTGTAGGATGCTATGAATTGGCAGAACGTGGCAGTCCACGGCTCGGTCAGTTGGTAAACTTCAGTGATGCATCAACTGTTTTCATTATAAGCCAATGGTTTGCAAGATCCTCCTTAAATCTATCTACAGCTAATTTTCATGATCATACAGGACCTTTAAGCCTTTGTCAAACAGACAGGCGAGTCCAAAGCGATAACGAACCGATACGAGACGTCAGTCCAATAGTTCGGTCACGCTATCGGATCGCTTTCGTTTTTCTATTTGAATGGATTCAAAAAATTCCATACATTACAAATAAAAATGCCTCGCTTCGCATTCGGCACGCCTGTCTGTTTGACAAAGGCCTTATAAATAGGGTAATTTTCCCAGTGATATTTCCTCGTGGGATATTTCAGTATCCAGGCGGGCAAATCCTGCTGAGCTCGTAAGCAAGCTAGCGGGTTCCGATTTGAAAAAAAATCCGGCTCGGGTCGCGAGGATGTCTTGACCTTACTACAGCCTTGGAACGCAAAGTGAAACCGAAGGAACCGAATGGTTTTCAATCAGTCAAGTCTGAAAGTGCCTTTTAAACTTGGTGATGATATTCTAACTAAAAAAACGGGGAAGGTTTCAAACAAAACCTAGGAAAATGTATAATAAAACACTAATAGATTCTTGTTCCCAGATCACCAACCAAAACCCCAAAACAATTTTTCCATCCCCACAATTAGATCCAGCAATACGAGTATCACCCCACCACAGATGGTGCAAAATTCATGATCTCGAAGTGGTCTGTTTACTCAAACTACGGTCTTGGCAGGATTCCAAGACAGGACTAATTAATTGGGACACTGAGACACTTCCGTGCCGCCTTAGTGCCATTTAAGCAGTTTAATTTTTAAGTGCATTAAGACTATCCCGAGTATCCATTCTTAGTCTTGCAGTTGTTTTTGAAAGACGTTCGTAATCGATTAAATGTCTGTGCCTACGAGAACCTACTACAAGTTGATCGATCTAAATAAATAAATAAATGAATTTTCCACAACTATCACACAACGCCATCTAGTCCCAAGCTAAGCAGAGCTTTTGTTATGGGTACTATACAACTGATAAACAATTACTTATATATTTCTAAATGCATACATATTATAAATAAATTGGACCCAGACACAGAACAAATGATCGTGCTCTTCACACTAACATTTGTCCTGGGTGGGAATCGAACCCACGACCTCCGGCATAGCAGTCAGGGTCACTAACCGCTAGACCAACAGGCCTGTCGATCTAGTTAGTCAGTAACGGCCAGTTCAGACATTAATTACTTTGTAAGTAATTGCGCGAATTTGCTATTGACGACGCCTCATGGCGTGTTTCAAACATTTCTACATATTTGAAGAGTTTGACAGACTTTTCTGTTCCATCTAGGATCCAAAAAATTATGGGTGTCTCTTGAACTTGCGTCAGCAGGAGCTTTACGAGTAAGTTGTTTAAAATCTGTGACTCTAATTCTTTGCAGCGAGAGGTGACGTTTCAGCTGGATGTTGTTCGTAGTAATACGTAGTAGTTGACGGCACGTTCGGCGCAGTGGCTGAGTGAGTTATTGGACTCCTGCGCTATGTGTCGCGGGTTCGATTCCCGCACGGAACAAATATTTATATGATCTGCAAGTAGTTGTTCCTGGTCTGGGTGTTTGTGTATGTGAGTTTCTATGTTTGTAAACGCACCCACGATACAGGAGAAATTCCTAGTGTGGGGCAAGGTTTAAAGATTACATAGGGTCCAATCAGTAATTACACCTAAGTCCTAGAGAAAGGGTTTATCAATCGCATGAGTCAAAATAATGCTTCAAAAAGTACGTGCACGTTACTCCTTAAAAAAAAAAAAAACTGAAATTTTACACGAACTTGGAAAACTAACTTCTCCAATTAATATTTTCTGTAACAGTTGGAAAACAATTTTAATTGAGATGCCGAAGTTAGAAATAATTACCATTTCTTCTTCTCAATAGCAAGCGATGCAACTTTTTTTTAAAATTTCAACTTATTTTCAGCTTGTTTACATTAAAAGAGTGTTTGTTTAAGTTTAAAAACTGGAGAAGAAAAATTGAAGTAGATAATTAGTGAGCAACTGCTGTTTTCCTGAATATTGAACAGAATGTTAAATAAGGAAATGAAACCGGCTGAACTTTTTTTTCGGGTTAAGGTAAAATAATGGCTAAATAATTACAGTCGCACAGGCCGATCTTCCGGGTTAAGCCGCGCTGGCCGAGGTAGATCGGTGACCATCTCTCACAGCGAGTTTCCTCCGTGCCTCGAAAACCACGTAAATCCGTTGGTCCCGGCTGTAATTTGCAGATTTAACGGTCGTTAATAACAGCTCGAAAGTCTGACAACCAAGGCTAGGCAGATGATGATGAGGACCTGCTTAATGTAGTTGAAAATGTGTGTTTTTGAGACTATTAGGCATATTAACCGATTGCCCCCCACTGCTGGACGTAAGCTGAAGCGCAAGAAGATCGGCCTGTGGGACTATCATTATTTAGCCACGAGATTCTCTCATTATGCTTTCAATAAGCTGGATCTATGAATCTATAAAATCGAATTAAAATTAAAAAGTTATTTGTTTTTTGATACCACTTTACGCACAACTGTATTTTTTATTTTCAAAGAACGTTGCCACACGCTACCTATTTCACCTATTTTCTTCCCATAGAGATACCAAAATAAACAATTGACCAAAAAACACCCTTATCGCTTTAAATAAATTCCTATTCTTATTCCAGATACAAAATTCAAGTAAGTAGGTTAAATAAAACGATAAACTTAATACACTCCACTGTCCCGGTTCCAACACTGTACAAAGACGTTTGGAGTGCCAGAAGGACCACTCCGGCTTTGGCAAGGATCCCGCTGTATCTTTAAATTTTCTGCTTAATCCACAGCATTTTCGAGTGATTATTAAAGTTAACGAGATTCTGTGTAGTTCTGTGGAGCTTTGTTTCACACTGGTGTAATGTTTTTGATTGTTAATAGATTATTATGCGTGGTAAATGTCAATGTCAAATGTGACAGCTGTCAACGTCATTTTTGACAGGTCACTACTTTCCAATTACGATGTGTAGTTTCCCTTGCAAACATATTGTCTCTGCAACCAATTGACATCCATTGCTGGACGAAACTTCCCCCCAAGAACGCAACCATCCCGTTTCCGAGCAGTACGCATCCATCTACTGCTAGAATCCTTTTTCAAATTATAGATCCATCGTATCGCAGGGCCTCCTACACTACGTTTGCCCACACACGGTCTCCTCTCTAACACATGTCTGCTCTATCACCTATCTGTCGGTCTGTAGACATGGCCGCTTCCAGACATGGCTACTTCCACTTCAGCATGCATATTTTACATGCAATATCGATAACTTTAGTTCTTTTACAAAAAAATATTCTACTGTTATTATAAATAGGATTATTAACTGTGCTTGTTGTTTTAGTATTTCGAGACATTACTGATGGCAAACTCGTATCCCAGTTCTGGGCCAATTTATAGATTACCATCGACACGCTATCATCATTTTCTTGTCCTTTTTTCAATTATTTTAAATGATTCCATGATTCTCTAATATTCGTAATCTCACTGGACATCATGAAAAAGAGATTTTTTTTAAGTATTTTGGTCAAACCAAGCCAAGATAGTCGCGACTTTACAGCTTCATTTAAAACCGACAAATGAAATGAGGCGTGCATAAGATTAACAAAGCAAAACGTACGACTTTGTAAATTATTGTTATTGCTCATTCATTTGTTATTTTATTTTTCAGATTTGTGGGTGTATAACAACTGGTTATAATATTGATGACTTCATTGGAGACAATGGTGCAAACGTATATCAGCTGGTACAGTCACGAGCAATAAAATGTATCACTTAACAAACTTGTCAAAATAGACATTTTTGACCTACGAAAAATTGGCATAAAGCTGAAAATTGACAGAGTCGTTAAATACGAGTACATCAAAGGCGAGTCGTAAGTGAAAAAGTGACTGGACCATTTTTGTAGAGAATTGTATGATCTACAACTTTGTCGCACCTATTTTTACGATAAACCTTACAGTTTTCGAGAAAAATGGAAAAAACCTTAATTTTGTATGTTTGATCTTGAATATATATTTTTTGCAGATGTGGGATTGATGGGGACTTCTGACAATTTATTTATAATTATATATTTAATGTCTCTATGCGATTATTTCAGGGGTTACGACATTATTTTGTCAATTTTGACTGAATTATTACTGATTTTGTAATACTAGTTTTTGTAAGACCTATTTCATAATATCATGGCTCCTAAAATAAAAGGTTCGTGAAAAACTATAGGTTAATCAATAAATAATCATCACTTAAATAATAAAACATCACTTTTTAACAGATTTGAAAAAAAAGAGGTTTCGTCTGAACCTTTTTTATTTCTTCATTACGAGTATTTTCCCCTGATTTCTTAATGAAACCTGGACTAATTTGACAAAGTCGGTGGCAAAAAAGTTAAGGAAATAAGAAACAAAGTCATCAATAGCATGACGTCTCATTTTGATTTAATCAGCATGCCCTAATTATGTTGAACCAAATCAATATAATTAAACACAAAATGTACTTGCTCAATCTTACCTCCAAAGCAAAACCAGTATAATTAGTCAAATCATTAATAATAATAGAAATCGTATCCAAATTGAGATACAAGCAACAGTCCAATAAATAACAGTAAGCAATTAATTCCGACACAAAAGGAAATGCAACGCCCTTCAATTAACACGACACAATGAAAATTAAATCGTAATTTAATGCGGTAGAGTTGAAAATCGACTATCAATTCCTACAATTCCACCCACGCTATATTAAGTTCTGTACACCACTGTCTAGTTTAAGCTGAACTATTAGTTTTGGATGTTTTGTTCCAGTTGTAGAGAAGAGGAGAGGTCAGGTTAAAGTGGTGGATTGTACCAAAATAAATGACAGTAGATCACGTGATCTGACGATTTGTCGTGACGACTAAACGATTATACGGATCATTACTCATATTACCACCTTTTGATAACATCATTTTGGGGTTACCATCACAGGATTCGCTACTGAATTTATTTTTTTATTACTTATTCCTTTTTATAATAAAATGTATCGCGTGTTGCGTGCGCCTTTTTCATATTGTAATAGGTGATTGAGTAATTTTGAAACGTTTTTTTGAAGTGAAAACTTCTTTAGCGGCGTGGTGCACTTTTTTTGGAATGGGTAAAAAATGTTAAACTCGCGTCAGGACACGTGACCTGATCGAAAATTCGTAAGACGGCGCAGGGCGCTTGCGCGAATGTTCGTGAGTGTTTATTACTATTCAAGTTTCCACTTTTGAGCCGACAGGTTTCAGATTTTTTCAAATAATTTCATCGTTCAAAAACTGCTGATTTGCAGCCAAATTTCTTGAAAGACAATAATTCTACTAAATAAAACAAAATTCAATCAAACCGCACTATAATAAACAGAAAAATATTAAAAACTATCACAATCTTGTCCAAAATAAAATGCGGTCCAGCAGAATCTCGGAGTTTGTTACGTTTGTGCACGGAAGTATCATTGTGTGATAGCAGAGAAATTATACCATCCAATGTCTCTCTGCAGGTGGGCAGGATCTTATGTGGGGGTAAAGCGAAGCCATAGAACCCAGCATCCCTTAGTTCGAATGTCACTACGTACCTGCAAACAGTTATATTTTGGGAGATTTTTACTGTTGAAGATTTCGGGCCAACATAATGACCCGTTTACGACTGAGCTGTGGCTTGACGCTAGACGGCGAGCAGTAAGATTAAATAAATAGAAATGTTTGAAACACGCCATTAGACGCCGCCAGTGACAAATTCGCATATTATCAAAATAATTAATGTCCAATTCGCACCGCCCGCCGCACCGCTTACCGCTTAGATGAAAATCGTGAATGGGCCGTAAGGAGAGGTCTGTGGGTGACGAATTGAAGGTTGAGTTGTCGCCCGACCAATCAGGCTTTAACGCTGAATTTCCACGGTGCGTTCCCACCCCGGCGTTCCCACCCCGGCGCACCATGGGAAGAGTTTCGTCCGTGGTAGCGCAGACACCTCCGTCGAAGAGAAAGAGTGGTGAATGGTCCGTCGAAGAGGAAGGACTGTCAAGACTCGTACTCCACGATGTTCCTTCAATAGCCCTTTACGCTCCAAGGTCACGGTTACCTGTTTAGACAGTTCCTCGATCGGATAACTTCACCGAATCTCAGATTAAGGACAATGGATACTCACGGAACTTTTAATTTTTTTTTGACCCAACAACCGCTGACTCCAGATGTTGCATAACCTGTAGAAATAAATAATAACAAGATAATTTAAAAAAATACAGCCAAATGCAAGGCGTCGTGCATGAAGAGTTCCGTTCCATTATCTATATATAAAAGCGGCAAAAACAACTTGTCTGTTGTATGGAAGCCCCCTAAATATTTATTTTATTCCGTTGTTTATTTACTGTTATTATAGTGGCAATATACTGTTATTATACATCAACAGTGAACATTTTATTTATTTATTTTTTAAACGGGGGCAACGTTTAAAAAAAAAGAAATTTATCATACTAGGAGTTTCTCCTGTATCGTGAGTGCGTTCACAAACATATAATCAAACAAACAACCACAAACATATACTCACATACACAAACGCCCAGACCCGGAATGTATGTCAAACCGCTATTTTTATTCCTTAGATAAAAGATATCTGACTATTGAAAAATCAGCCCTAAATTCTAAATTAAGCCTCCTCGTATGGGTTCCGAAGGATAGACGGCCTCGAAAGAAGTGGCGAGACAACCTGGACGCTAACCACGAGTGTAGATTTCAACATTCTTACCAACAGTATCGTAGGCTGTTCCAACAGAATATTGGGTTCTATATCTAGTAGAAATTTTTGGAATGGCTTCCTTGCACAATTTTTCCTGGAACCAAGAAGTCAATGTTAATACGTCGCTCATCAGCCGAAAAGGAGACATAATTGCAAAACATTATTTTTTTTATCATTATGATACGCTTCATCACTGTATCTTGTAGAAATATGCATTTTTAACATAAAGTAGTAAGGTGTATTTTAGGATGAAGCGTGACTGAGCTAACACTAAGTTCACTCCATAGATTTTAAGCCTAAGGCCTAGAATCCTCTTACGCTGATATCGGTCGCGTACGTCAACGAAAAAAAGGCACGTAGCGACGTACGCACAGCTTACGTCAGCGTCGCAGTATGGTGCTATAAAGAACACAATGTTTATGAACACGCGCGACTGACGTACGCGATCAATATTAGCGTAAGAGGAATTCAGGCTTTAGATATGTATTTCTGAGGTAACCTACTCACCACTTCATCATAATTTTCTTCATGTTTTTTGGAATAGGCGTATGGTATGATCATGTACTGTCCATAGGAATGGAAAGCTAAATAAAATTTAATTTTTCCTTTTCTTGTTAGCATGAAGTCTCTAAACGCTTTGGTTTCTTTTTCAGAAAACGCCGACGGGCCGCAATATGTATCTGAATCCTTAACATGACTAACGCCCACAGCTGAACAAAAGAACATTAATTTAAATTTAAAATATTATTATTAAACGGTAGATAATAAACTGCCTTGATGGTCTAGTTAGGGCTTCAATTCTTCTTGTTTCGCTGATGTCTAAAAAAACAACGTCGCAGTATGGTAAAGAATTACCATGCATATTAATATTTGCGACTGACGTACGCGATAAACGTACGCGACGTACGTAAGCGACCGACATCAGCGTAGCAAGAATTCAACCCTAAGGGTTGCTAGAGCGACTGTTGAGCCAGAGTTCCTGAGATCGTTTAGCCAAACTAAAAAAACTGGCCTGTTGGTCTAGCGGTTAGTGACCCTGACTGCTATGCCGGAGGTCGTGGGTTCGATTCCCACCCAGGATAAATGTTTGTGTGATGAGCACGATCATTTGTTCTGTGTCTGGGTGTTGTTTATCTATAATATGTATGTATTTAGAAATATATAAGTATGTTTATCAGTTGTCTAGTACCCATAACACAAGCTCTGCTTAGCTTGGGACTAGATGGCGTTGTGTGATAGTTGTGGAATATTTATTATTTATTTATTATTATTTATTGCTCCAACCACAACCGTATGTTTTTGTCTATTTGATTTGGCCTAGCCCGGAAGTGAAGATGAGGTCTAAGATGGAGCGAGTAAATCTAAAGGAACTGGAGTTCCTGCGTACTGACGGGACACAGTCAGAACTGATTGTCGCCAAGCTCCGAAAGGATGGTGGTCGCGATGAAGCTACCTTGGTGAGGCCTACCACCGCCAGTGGTTTTGTTCAGCTGTCACTGCAGGTGTATGTGGTGCCGTTACCCGGGGTGGGTCGCTAGGAAGTGGATGCCACCCACCCCAAAATGAGTGTTTGTCTTCAGTCGAATAATAAACCGGTTTTGCATCTCTAATACGATTCACTTTAACAATGTAATCAGTGTTTTACCCACAAAGGAAAGACTAGCAATAATAATAATCTAAACTGGACGTCGTTCAAAGAGGGATTAAAAAACTGTATTGCTCCCTGTTTATCAAGAAAAAAACTATCTCTTTTTGAATAGATGTGGTTAAAAGTGTTTTGTTAAAAAAACTTACTTCCAAACTCAATGTTGAAATTTCGGTTCAAATCTACTCCTAGATAGTTACGGTTTTTTCTCCAAAGGCGATCCTGAAATGGAAATATTATTATTTCAGCTGCCGCCTTGCTCTTACAGTTTGTAGAGTGATTTTAAAAACCTAAAAACCATACTCAGTGATTTATTCTTTACCTCTCCTATTATCAAACATGTTCAGTAGTTACAGAGATTAACGCGTCCTGACAAAATTCTTCAACTTTTTTATAGCGAACCACAATACTGGCTTGTTGTGAGAATGCTCTTACGACACTGCAAAATCGAGACCCATTTTTTCTTTTCTGGTGCAAAATCATGAGTCATGAGAAACGGAAGGACTTTTACTGACCACCCTGTTCCTTCCAAGGACACGCCTTTTTAAAGCTGTCCTTTGACAAAAAAATCGAGCCCTACTGAGCCTTTCAGATGCTCATCATGACACGATTATTTGCTACAGCTGACACAGTCAGTCCAAATGAGTTACATTACATCCCGCATCCAGCATTCTAATATTACGACGAACGATTTAATGGAACCTTTCAAAAGAGACGAGATGAATTCCAAGGCTGTTTCTAGAACTTTCTAGACTACTTCAGTGGTCGGGGTATTAATAGTTAAAATGTTCGAGTCGTCCCTAATTATCTCGTATCTTCTGGAATGTTCTTGTAACTCGGTGGTCACCGTAATAGTATCAATTATACTCGTATTATCATTAGGCCAATTTCTACTTACAGTAGTCATGCTGTATTCATATCCATCAGGGTTCAGAACCGGTATGAACAACCATTCATATTTCATTGCCATATCTCTGAGCTGCTTGTTTTCTGAAGTCGAAGAGTGAATGATTTCGTGGATAAGATATGTTACAAAGGCAATAGAGATCCACTCCCGCGCATGGATACCACCTTCCACAACCACCTTTTCGCTGAAGCATAAGAATATTGATAATACTCTAGATAGAAAGAAAGAAAGAACGAATAAACATTTATTTGACACGAAACTACGACAAACACACAACAAAATAAAATAAAGACAGGAAATAGAAAATTGGAAATTTTTAAACTAAAATAAAAAAAGGAAAAAAAAAATTGATATGTTCCATGATATGACTGCACATAAACATGCAGCCATAATTCACACCGTGCTGTTACCAAGCCTTTTTTTGAGGTGGAAGATTCATTAAATGAGTAGAAAGGACTCATTTTTTGCCGTTTGGCGTGTGCTACGTGTACGTCACGCCGCCGTGCCTGAGAAAGCACGCCAACCCATTTATCCTACACCTGATCTCACCACTCGTGTAATATTGCCAAATCTTCGGACTATAAGTGTAGTGTTGGTTTATGGTATGATTTGTTTATGGTAAATTGTGAGTGAGTGACACATTGCTTTTGATTGTCAGCCATTACATGAGTTTTGTGATTTGCTTGTTTTAATAAGATTCTTCCCTAAATACACAACAATTGGCGACGAGTAGTTATTCACGTGTGTTATTATTGTCTGGACACTAGTTTTTGTGTGTTCAATGACCACGGCGGAGCAAGCAAAATCATTTAATATGGCGTTTGGTGGCAATCTCTCATTTGATCACCGCATGCAGGAGTGGAGCATTTTCAGGAGTCGTTTTATCCAGTACTGTACGGCGAACGACATTGGAGACGACACCGATAAGTCTGGAATTAGAAGACGAGCTCTTCTGCTCACTGCGTTGGTGGAAGATACTTACCGCGTCGCAAGAGATGTAGTTTTTCCCGAAAACTTGGACAACGTTGACTATAAAAACTTGTTAGAGAAATTGAACGTCCATTTTCAAGCAAAAAAGAGTACGTTCGCTGAAAGGTACAATTTTTATAAGGCGGAACAACGTCCTGGGGAAGATCTAGCGGAATGGGCGGCGCGAGTGCGCAATTTGGCACAGTTCTGTGGTTTCAAGTCTGAGTTAGATACGGCTTTACGCGACAAGTTCGTTTTAGGGTTAGAAAATACCAAGGAAAAGGAAAAATTGTTCGCAGAAAGCATTGAAACCCTCACATTTAATAAGGCATTGGAGATGGCGCAGAGCGTGCGGTGTGCGCGCGCCGCGTTGCATGCCGCGCGAGCAGGCGTTGTAGCAGCCGACACGGCTGGCGGGATCTCTGCGGAGCCGGTCTTCGCACTGCAGCGGCCGAACGGTTCTTCTTCTTACGATAATAATTCGCGAGTGTCTATGAGTTGTGAAGTGTGTGGGTACAAAAATCACTCGACGGAAAAGTGCCGTTTTGCTAATTTTAACCTGAAAAGGATGTGCAAAGCTAAGATACGTGATAGCCATTTTTTGGAAACGGGTGACGATGACGTTGATGACGGAGGTATTTATAATTTATTCAATATTAAAAACGCTATAAAGGATCAGCCCTTATGTGAAATTGATTGTGGCAGTGCTGTCTCCATTTTACCGTTTATTTTATTTGAGCAGCTGTTCGGGGCTGCAAACAATAGTAAATATCGTTTACAACCATGTGAGGAGGTTTTTAACTTCTATACAGGAGAAAAAATTGCACCATTAGGTTGTTTGTCATTGTCTATAACCTACGAAGGCCGCACAAAACTAATTTCTTTTTTCGTTATCAAAACTAATGAGAAACGTTTGCCTCTTTTAGGTCGAGACTTTATGAGGTTGTTTGGTATACATTTGTGTAGTTTAAACTGTAACAATGTGGTACTGGATAACACGGGGGAAAGGTTATTAAAGAAATTTTCAACATTATTTTCTGATGAGTTGGGCAAGTTCAATAAGTATAAGGTTAGTTTGAAAATAAAACCCGACGTACAGTTGAAGTTTTTCAGGCCACGCCCCGTGCCTCTAGCTTTAAAGCCAAAAATTGAGCAGGAATTGGAGAGATTATTGGCAGCAGGTATTATCGAAAAAGTTGATCATTCTGATGTCGCAACGCCAATAGTTCCAGTTTTACGTTCCGACGGAAAAATCCGAATTTGCGGAGATTTTTCAGTAACGTTAAATAAAGCGTTATATTTAGACAATTATACTCTTCCTCGGATCGAAGATTTGTTTGCCAAACTTCATGATGGAGTGGAATTCAGCAAGCTAGATTTGAAATTGGCTTATCTACAATTAGAACTCGATGATGACTCAAAGAAATGGTGTTGTATTAATACTCATAGAGGGTTATATAGATACACGCGCCTCGTGTTTGGTTTAGCTAACGCTCCTTTTATATTTCAACGTACTATGGAACAATTATTAGGCGATATTGACGGTGTATGTATTTATTTAGATGACATATTAGTAACTGCTCCTAATAAGTCGCAACATACAGATAGATTGGAGCTCGTGTTGAAAAGATTATTAGACGCAGGGTTGAGATTAAAAAACGATAAATGCGAATTTTTCAAAAGTTCGGTGGAATATCTTGGTTACGTTATTGATAGGAAAGGATTGCATAAATCTAACCGTAAAATCGAAGCTATCGTTAAGTACGATCCTCCTAAGAACGCCAATGAATTAAAGTCATTTTTAGGGATGGTGAATTATTATCGCTGTTTTGTTCCGAATACATCATCGGTTCTTAGTCCTCTAAACAAGCTGTTAAAAAAAGACATGGAATGGGAGTGGGGTAAAGATCAAGCAGAAGCTTTTGATAAAATTAAGAAAGAGCTGTCTTCTGATCGCGTGTTGGCCCACTACCATCCGGAATATCCGACAGTCGTGACTTGCGACGCCGGCCCGGCCGGCCTCGGTGCAGTCTTGGCGCAGAAGCAGCCCGACGGTTCTGAACGCGTGGTTGCTTATGCCTCGCGTACGTTGTTAAAATCCGAACTAAACTATGCGCAAATTCAGAAAGAAGCCACGTCAATTGTATTCGGGATAAAGAAATTCAATCATTATCTATATGGCCGTACGGTGCCATTTGTATTAAGAACGGATCATAAACTGCTACTTTCCATTTTCGGGAAAGAAAAAGGTGTGCCCGTTTTGGCAGCTAACAGATTACAACGTTATGCTTTATTTTTATCTGCCTATAATTTCACTATCGAATATGTAAAGAGTGAGGAAAACGTTGCTGATTTTTTATCGCGCTCGGTGCCTATTCAATCAAATGAGCTCGAAGTGGCTCAGGATATGGACCTCTCAAGGTATATTAATTTTATAAGTGACTCTGTTTTACTACCCTTAACCTTGAGTGACATCAGGATTGAAACAAACCGCGATAAAGTTCTGCAAAAAGTAATAGGATTTATAAAGAATGGTTGGCCTACTAAAGTGACTAGTCAGGATTTACGTCCATTTTATTTATGTCGTTTGGATCTGGCCGTGGAGAATGAATGTATATTACGAGGTCATAAAATCGTGATTCCTTCACGTTTTCGTGTTTTCGTGAAAGACTGCTAAATGAGCTGCATAATTCTCATTTTGGAGTAGTCAAAACCAAAGCGGAAGCTAGAATGCGTATGTGGTGGCCTGGCATCGACAAACATATTGAAGAGAAAATAGGTGCCTGTAGTGTTTGTAACACGCTGCGTAATAACCCACCTAAAGTGCCGTTAGCTCCGTGGCCATACCCAAAACGCGTCTGGGAGCGCGTGCACTTAGATATGTTTTTGTTAGGGGGGAAACAGTTTTTAATTGCTGTAGACGCTCATTCTAAATGGGTGGAATGTTTCATAATGCAAAAAACGGATAGTGAATCTATTATTAGTAAACTTTGCGAGATGTTTAGCAGATTTGGTTTAGTGCGAACTTTGGTTACGGACAATGCTACAAACTTCTGTTCAAACGAATTTGATACATTTTGTCGGTTAAACGGTGTACAACACTTGACAGGCGCGCCCTATCATGCTATGTCCAATGGACAGGCAGAGAACAGTGTCAAAACAGTAAAAAATGGTTTAAAAGCTATTCTAAACAAAGACGTCACACAAAAAGGATTGGTGAAAGTTTTAAATAAATTTTTGTTCGATTATAGGAATTCAATTCATTTGACTACTGGATTTTCTCCAGCGCAGTTGATGTTTGGACGTCCTCTGCGGTGCAGACTCGATTTATTAAGATTTCCTTCACAAGAGATTTCACCATCCTCGTAATCCGTGGCCAAAGCTAACGTCACAAAAGCACAAATGAATCAATGTAAACATTTTGGTGGGAAACGAAATGTGTTTTTCTCTGTTGGTGACAAAGTTTTAGTAAAGCAATATTTTAATAACGGTACTAAACATATTTGGAAGCAGGGTACAGTAAATGAATGTTTAGGATCACGAATGTTTTCTGTGTATATTCTAGGCGAAAATTTAACTGTAAAGAAACATATCGACCAATTATTGCCTTACAAAGGGAACTCATCATTTGAACCGGATGATGATGATTTCAGTGTGTTGGGTGGTGGTTTCCCTGAGGAGATCGGTCAGTCAAACGAAGCTGGTTTTGTATCAGAACCGGTTATGTCATCACCGGGACAGGTTTCTGATAGGGAAGAGGGGACGGTCTCTGATGATGAGTTTGTTGACGCAGACTCTCAAGAACCTGAAGTCCGCCGGTATCCGATAAGGAGCACCAGGAAAACATTAAATTATAAATGTTAAAATATGTACTTTTAAATGTTGTTGGAGGAATGTAGTGTTGGTTTATGGTATGATTTGTTTATGGTAAATTGTGAGTGAGTGACACATTGCTTTTGATTGTCAGCCATTACATGAGTTTTGTGATTTGCTTGTTTTAATAAGATTCTTCCCTAAATACACAACAATAAGAGTAAAGGATAAAGAGTACACCTCTGTCTGCGCACTCTTGCGCAATTTTTCCGCTAAGATTGGCCATCGTGACCGTAAAGGCCAGAAGGAATAGATCTATTTGAATCTTATGATTTAATATCAAAGATCGACGGTCTGTAATACCTCGCTTTACTTCCCATCAGAAGAATTCTAACAGCCATTATGTCTCTTTTCTCTTCTGTCTTTCCAATGCTCTCAACTTTTATTGCAGGATTAATCCTGGCTAAGTCTTTGAGCCATTTGTAAATGTCGTTTAATTGATAGTAGCTGTTCCAATTGAATGAAGACATGTCTCTTCGGATGTATGTTTGGACTGTCTGCATGTCAAACGCCCTGGAAGAAAAAGTAAAGATACTTTTAATTGAATGGCAATCACTTTAGAGTGAAACCCCATCAGTGCGTTGTCGCAGCGTTAGCAGCCGGTGTGGCAACGGACAGTCTTCCATTGCCAGGCTGAACTGAGACGCTTCGCTGTGACGGTCTGCGTTCCTTCTTGCGTTCTTCTTCTTTGCGTGTCGATGTACTGAAATTTTATCCGACCATATACGTAGCCAGCACAGTTTTGTCATTTGCCGTGTTCAAATCCTGGAAGGTGTTGGTGGTTGGGCAGGATGGGCACGAAAGGAGGTGGGACATATCCTGAACAGAGGCTCCGCACTGACATTGTATTTGGAATGAATATAGTAGGTATACCCCATTTAATCAGATTATTTTTACAGCGGCCAACTTGGGCTCAAAATCGATTGAGAAATTTCTTGATTGCCTGACTGTAATAGTCTGAACGGTGAAGTACACTTGTCTAGAAAAACCTATTCACTCTTGACTTGAATACCCCACACGTTACCTTTTTTTTTGTGGCAAAATCATCAAATGAGTCCTCCCACCCAGGGCAGAGCGGGAGGGACTGCCAGACTCGTACTTTCTATAATCCACGGTGTCCTTCAATAGCCCTTTACGTACCGGGGTCACGGTAATTCGTGAGTCCCGCGACCCCGGCAGGTTTTGGCCCTCTACAGGGGGCCCCGTCACTATGCTGACACTCCTTGAGGCGTGCGTGGAACACAACGCACCGTCGACCAAGCCATGATCCATGGTCGGACAACGAGTTGCCCATTAGTTTAAGTTGAAGCTTGATTATGTTCCATATTGTTATGACTCTTATTAATAAATTAATCACAGTACAGAATAGTACCTAACTACAGAAAAAAATATAACAACACAGTCAAATGTCTAGACATTTACGGGTAATTACAGAAGAAGAATATCTACCTTCAATTGTGATCTTAGATTATTATTATCTGTATCGTGTAGTGTAATTTAGATAATCGCGTGCCAGACAGGATTTTTGATTAGATATAAGGCTTTTTTAATTAACATTGGGTATGCTTTCACTCGTGACCTTGAATGGCTGACATTGATGGATTTTTATACTTCTGATAGATACCTATATAGGAAACCGGAATTTCCCGGTTTTTTCCCGATTATCTATAGTTATTATTTTTACAAATATTATGAAGCTGAAGAGTTTGTTCTGTTAAACGCGCTAGTTTCAGGAATTTCTGGTTCGAATTGAAAACATATGTTTGTGCTGCATAACCCATTTATCGAGGAAGGCTCATGTTAGGACCAATAGGATGCTAGCAGCGGGTAAAACCGCAAGAAATATCAACAAATATCTTGAAACTTGATGTAAGTTTCTATCTACCTAGCATTTTTCTCCCATATTGAAGTAGGTTTTTAGTGTAAACTAATATAAGTGACAACAAAATGTTGTAAATGAATACATTTTTTTGCACTCATATTGCAAACGCTGGCTGAACCCAACGTATAGATAAAAAAAAATGAACTACGGCATTGTACGCCTCAAAAAGATCTACAAAAACGTCCGCGATGCTATCCGTACCGGCCGAGGGCCGGTGTTGATGATTGTTGATTAACTCTGCGCATTTTAGTTGCACCGATTTTGATGCTGGTTTCAACAATAGGTAGAGTGGTTCTCAAAGAAGGTTTTAGTACATATATCAGTCCCTAGCAACCCAGGTTGGTAGTACTCTATTTAAAAGGAGCTGTGGAGTCTTACCTCTGTATATCATCCATTACTGTTGTCAAGTATAATCCGCGTTTAGTAGCTTCATTCAATAACCCTGGTTTATATTCAGGACTAACCACAAACTCCACTGGCTTGTACATAGCCCCCGGTTCTCTCCAAAAATTAAAATCACTATCTTGGCTCAAATTCTTATAAAATTCCAAATGTTCTTCGGTAGCTGGTATACCTCTAAACAAAGAATAGTTATAATACTTTTTACACAAACAAACATTTATACAAAACGTGAATAATATGGTCAAATATGATATATTTGTATGCATTTTGATTTAAAATTTTCACAAACTATACATTTTTTGTAAATATATTAACCGCGACCTCTGAGATTTCACATTTTCACTTACGTAACTTGACAGTTTACGTTAAAATGAGGCCATAGATAATGCATGAATGTTTCTGACAGCATTGCAATATGAGATCATGAAAAACTAACCCACCTACTATTTTTATCCTTTATTTTTACCCATGGTCCATGATCAGACGACGAGTCACCCATTACTCGCCATCTGCATGCCTAGCTCAGATTCTTTGGAGAAAATAGGCGTGAAACGTGGTCCATAATCTCCAGTACAAATACAACACAACTAAAGGAGACCATTAAACCCCTTGATAACAGTAAAGTTCATAAATTATTGCAACAGAAGCCAGCGGAACCGTCTTTGGACAATTAGGTAACCGTTGCGGTCTTAGGGTCAGTACAAATAGTACAGCAAGATATTCGAGTATTTCATGAGAGAATTGATAATGGACTTAAAAACAATGTGGAATAGAGTTGAACATAACCTGTAGGATATAATCTAGTGAGGTATACTTGCACGTGCGTTCCTGATCGTGCAGAATACGCGAGCATACACGGGTTTTTCAATGCGAACAGTCAGCGTAGTTTTAATAAATAGTATATATCTGTGTCTGGGTGTAATTTATCTATAATATGTATGTATTAAGAAATATATAAGTATGTTTATCAGTTGTCTAGTACCCATAACACAGGCTCTGCTTAGCTTGGGACTAGATGGCGATGTGTGATAGTTGTGGAATATTTATTTATTTATTTATTATTTACTCTGAGCAAACTTGTTCATGACGTAATTCGTGCGAATTGCAATTTCTACTAACTAAATATTAAAATCGTCCTTGCTACTACGACATAATGATACAATTCGTCTGACTTCGTGGCGAGCGTGTTTTGTTTTTAATCTGCCCGTAGGTAACCGCGCGTTTGATATCTTAAGTCGTCGTGGTAAGGATGATTTTCAGTTGTTGTTGAAATCGGTCGAATTGCGTTGCATCGTGTCATCAGCAAGCTCGTTTATTTCTGAGAATTTCTAGGGATTGAATTCCTCTTACGTTGAGGATCACAGGATCGCACTGGATGCACACTGCTTCCAACAGGGTCTATTGCAAATCTATGGGGGAGGCCTATGTTAAGCAGTGGACGTCCTACGGCTGCCATGATGATGATCGCGAGCATCAGTCGCGTGTACGAATATACGTTCTATTCTACATAGTATCACACTGCGACGCTGACGTCAGCGGCGCAGTATTTTCTAACTAAAATCCGCGACCGACTATACGCGACTGACATCCGCGTAACAGGAATTTATGGAAAATATTTTGCTAAAATGTCTCTCACATTCATTGAGCATTTCTTACTTTATTCTAAACTGAAGATACAATGAGTGAGCATCCGCGAGACTCATTGTGCACTCGCGCGCATTTTCTGCACCCGCCTGTCTGCACTGACCTTTACTCAGTGCTTGACTAAAACCCAAATAGGCCATCTTTGTTCTCGTAATGACGACCACCTGAGTCATTATCCCCTGATTTGTATACCTTGAGATAATTGTAATTAGGATTATCTTAAATTAAACCAAAGCTAAGCGTTTGGTTGGCTCTAAGCGATGGTCACACTAGGTGGTTGGAGGTTATTCAGAAGATTGCTGTTAGGTCAAATTAAGACCAGAGGCTGTATCATAATATTTCTGTATTTTATTTACAGCGTATTTGAAGTATTTACTGAGTTTATTTTTTGGAAAAATGAAAAGGCGCCTCTAGTACCAATAAGAACGAGGCTGTCATTTTTTCCATCAAATTAACGTCAGAGTTCCGGTATACTGGATATTTTACTTCACAAAAATGGAAAAGTCATTTCTGGTCAGAAATATGTGTATGGGTGTAAAACAGAGTATTTTTTTTATGAATGTCATCTCGCAGCTCAATCTTGGAGCTGGATAAACACAGCTAAAAAGAAAAAAATATTGTCACTTAAAAAAACAGATACAAAACATTTATTTCAAAAGTAAAATAATACAAACATCATAAAGTAAAACAAAAATCTTTCCCTTCGTCCGTTGGGCGTGGTTGCTGAAGAGGTCCAGTTGGACTCGTCTGCGTTTTGCTGTCATCAGCTCCACGAGGCCCGCTGTCATTTCTTCACATGTTGGGAGGATCTCGGAAGACGGGAGCGCAAACCCATATGCCCCCGTATCACGAAGAAGGAACGTAAACACGTATCTAGGAACAAAGATGGATGCTGACAAACCTATCTCAAATACCACCATTGTGATCTTTGTTTACAGACATCTGCGAAAACGAAAACGCTCTGTATATTTTTCAACTTTATGTTCTAGAACATAAAGTTGAAAATCGATTAAAGAATACAGAGCGTTTTCGTTGATCCTTTGTCACTTGTCGTTGGGGGCTGTCCTGTCCACATCAAGCCAAATTGTTTTGTGCGCCCGCTGAGTAGTTTGTGATTATCGATCATTTATCTGCATGTTTTATAGTTTTTCCGTTATTAATGCCGAACCGATTAAGTTTACAACCCTTACTAGCTAGTATTTTTTTTTTGGGACAAACCAACCACACTATTCCCTAACCACTGCAACTCCTGTAAGCCAGAATCAACAGTGGCAACCAACCAGAAAAGGGGCTGTCCTGTCCACATCAAGCCAAATTGTTTTGTGCGCCCGCTGAGTAGTTTGTGATTATCGATCATTTATCTGCATGTTTTATAGTTTTTCCGTTATTAATGCCGAACCGATTAAGTTTACAACCCTTACTAGCTAGTATTTTTTTTTGGGACAAACCAACCACACTATTCCCTAACTACTGCAACTCCTGTAAGCCAGAATCAACAGTGGCAACCAACCAGAAAAGCGCCGAGACAATGAAGCTCGACGTGTCCCGGGGAATGAATTTACATGTCTTGGATCCTGCAACGAAATTAATCAGAAAAGAATAGTGGAGGAGTAGGAGTAGAAAGAGCTAGTATTATCATAATTATTACCTTGTAGGCACAAAATTCAACCCTTTGCCCATTTTATTAATGAACAGTCTTTGGGGTTGTTGGGATCTACCCCCAAGCGATTCACCCCGGGCAACGCGAACGCACCACACACTACCTGTGACTTGTGGTGACGTACTGGTGGCCGGGCCTCATCAGGGTCATCTACTTCGTGATCAGTATCCTGTCGGTGTCTCGCAAAAACGGACTATATTCCCACTTTCCTTTTGAGTGAGCTCGCTCAACCTTAGACCTCATTTTCGCCTCTGGATTAATTTGAGGCCAAGACCAATCCCATTATAAATTGAAAAAAAAAGAAAAAAAAACCAACATACTTAACACCATAATTTTTCTTCACCCAACTGGCAGTGTTGCCCGAAACTCTTAGACCTAGTGTAGAAAAAAACCATTAAACAAAAATACCATAACGGTTGGTCTGGTTGGTAATAAAATGTTTCGAGTAACAGTGTTACCCGATGGGAATTAATTTATACCAACCAGTAACACTGTTACTCGATGCCGAATACTTTTCCGAACCAATAGTGACAGTATGGGGTGTTACTGGACGGGAATAAGAGAACATATATTTTTTTAAATCGTTAGTGTAACGCCTAGCAAGACATCGCCACTGCTACTCAGCCTTAGCCAGCCAGCATTAACCAGTTAGGCAAAGCCAGTAAGCTTTTTAGCAAGCCAACTAAGATACTATAGCCATGCCGACACGTCATTCGCCGAGGCCTAGCATGATCCAGTGAGAAATGTAACCACTCCCACGGCGACAGACGTCGCTGGTCGATCTCCGGTCACAGCGCGGGCATGTGGGCGGGGAGTAATGGGCGACTCGCTGTCCTACTATGGACCATGCCCGGGTCGACGGCGCGTTGTGTTCCACGCGTACCTCAAAGAGTGTCAGCAAAGTCCCGGAGTCTCGGGACTTACGAATTACCGTGACCCGGGAATGCAAAGGGCTATTGAAGGACACCGTGGATTTTAGTCAGTACAAGTCTGACAGTCCCTCCCGCTCTGCCCTGGGTGGGAGGACTCATTTGATGATTTTACCACGATAAAAAGTGTTTACAGGGGGGAGAATGTGACAGTTGTTGCCACAGAGCATGTAACTTTATGGTAATCAAACAGTCAGCCATATAAAATTCGAGTCGCTCCTAGTATAGGCCCTTCACATTTTGTAAATACAAGGAAATATGTAACTGATTGTATTAAAACTGTCTACAACTATTTCCACGCCATTTTACCTGAGTGTTACAATAGCAAAAATTCAAATACTACAATATAATATATTATAGTAGTAAGTATAAATAATATAAAAAACCGGCCAAGTGCGAGTCGGACTCGCCTTTAAAGGGTTCCGTAGCAGCAAGTAACATTATATAAAAGTTGGTTGTAACTTTGAAAGATAAATTGCGGTTTACGATTTATGACGTATTAAAAAAAAATGTAAGTTGGTACGCACAATATTGAGTGATTTACCATGTTATTTTAATATCATGGACTTCTTATAGGTTTTCCTATAATCTATAAGGAGAAAACTAATTTCTGTATTTTTTTCAAAATTTTAGGTTCAGTAGTTTCGGAGATAAGGGGGGGGGGGGAATGGTCAATTTTCGTCTATTTTCTTGAATAACTTGGAAACTATTTATTTTAAAATTACAAAAAAATACATTTAAGATCTTCTCAACAAGACCTTTCATTTGATATGCCACACGATGCAGTTTTCAGAATTTTTTTTTTTAATTTTCCCCGTCCCCCCCAAAAATGACCCCCCATATACAGATTTCATCTGCTCACGTCACACCTCTGTGTTTGGGTCACAGGAATTGATATGTGTACCAAATTTCAACTTAATCGGTCTAATAGATTCGGAGATAATTGACTGTAAGCGACGGACGGACAGACACACGAGTGATCCTATAAGGGTTCCGTTTTTGTATTCAGACGTACGGAACCCTAAAAATACGTGCAATTATTTCTCAGTAAGAGCTACGGGTCTGGATGTGCCCAGTTGATGGGAAAAGGCTCGCGCCCTGTTACATGGGACTTAAGAAATATGTACACAGAAATCGTATGAATATAAATATTTTTATACTTACCTAAAGTATCGTATGTAGTACCAATACCGTATTTAGTACCGTAAAGTTTATAAATTTTCATTATTGCCTGTTTACCATAATTTTCCTGAAAAAAATAAATGTTTTGTTGGCGATTTCAGTCTTACGGCATAACCATAATCAGGCTACAATATTCTCTCTGCTGGGACACAGGCTTTCGTCGTCACAGCTCTTTCCCTTTCTCGCATAGCTTCAACACCTAAGTTCGAAAGAGAAGTACATAGTAGGAACAACTTAGTGTGTCTTCTTCGTAACAGCTATCATTGTTCCCACGTAGTATAAAATAACAGACTTATTTTGTAACGGGTTTTTTTAACTGTTTTTTTATTTGGAACAGGTACAGTCACAGGTATGCAATTTGACCTGTTACAGCCCTGCTACGAACTGTGACCTTTTTTTTTATTATCGTGGTAAAATCATCAAATGAGTCCTCCCACCCAGGGCAGGGCGGGAGGGACTGTCAGACTTGTACTGAATAAAATCCACGGTGTCCTTCAATAGCCCTTTACGTACCGGGGTCACGGTAATTCGTTAGTCCCGCGACCCCGGCAAGCTTTGGCCCTCTACAGGCCCCGTCACTATGCTGACACTCTTTGAGGCGCGCGTGGAACACAACGCGCCGTCGACCCGGACCTGTTACAGCCCTGCTACGAACTGTGACCCTAGTGCTTGATAAAAAGTGTACATACCATCTCGATGAAATTGTCAATATGATTTATTCTATCAGAGAATGGTAAAATGAATTTCTGGCCGTAAGAATGAAAAGCGAAATAGAATCTGAGATTAATTCTCTTTTGATGTATAAAATTTCTCAGTGCTTGTGATTCTGGCTCAGAGAAAGATTGATTTCCACAGTAAAAATCGTCCAGGGGATCATTACTTGAATCGAATTCTGAAACGTGAAAAATAATAAATGTTATAATCGTATGTAGTTAAGATTTAATGGGCAACTTGCTGTCCGACCACGGACCATACCCGGGTCGAGGGCGCGGGAGACACGCGCATCTCAGAGAGTGTCAGCATAATGACGGGGCCCCCCTTTAGAGGGCCTAAGCCTGCTGGGGTTGCAAGACTCACGAATTACCGGTGCTTTTAGTCAGTACGAGTCTTACAGTCCGTTTGATGATTTTAACACGATAAAAAAAGGAAGTTAAGATTTCAAACAATATGCCCCGGACTCCACCAAAGCGGAGATGTGCGGAGACGAGAGGAGTCGTATTTTGTATAACCAATGAGATTTAACATCTCTCTCTCCGCTTAGCTTCAGTGGAAATCTGATTGGTTGTTCAAAACAAACCTCCTGTCGACTTCGCACTCCGGAGAAGACTCAAAGGTTGTTTAACAACTGCTATCAAAAATCATAAAGCTACAAAATTATAGTTTCGAAGCGAAGAATTTTCTCAGGTACTAAGATAGATTAGCAAAAATACTCACTCCCAAAATTATAGTCAAAATTCCTATTTAGATCAACACCGATTGCATTTTTAGTGTATCTTCGATTCTTTCTCCACATACGATCCTGGAATATATAATTATTGTATAATTGAGGTTAAGCCGCAGTTGCCTAAATCGGTCGACGGATGGATGTCTAATGTCCATCTAAAGAGGCTCTGAAAATTTGCCATTTTGAGAATTGCGACTCGGTTGCCATTTTGCGAATAAGGCTTTTTGCGCCTAAACCCTTTGTTCTTGCAAATGCGTTCGTTGCAAGGAGAAGGCGGGGCGCGCAGGCTATTCGGAGCGTGTTTCTCAAAGTGCAGATCCTAAATTGTGAGCACAAAACACACGGTATTTCTATCAAAATAAACGTCAAAAACTCACCTCCGTTTGACTATGAACGTAACCATCTGGGTTGACTATCGGTATGATGTACCAATCATACTTTCCGGCTAAATCTTGTAGTAACCAATGCATATTTTCTTGTCTAAGTCCGCCGACCAATCCATACACAAGATAAGTCACAAATTCAACCGCGATCCACTCGTTCCCATGGATTCCACCTTCGACTATCACCTTGTGCTTATTTCCAGGTGTTTTGATAGAGAAAGCGTATATCTGTCTTCCTTCAACAGATGTTCCAATTGGTGTCAGTTTTGTTATATTTGGATATTTTTCCGTCAGGTCGGTGAGATACTGATATATGTCCTCTAAAGAATGATAATATTTCCATGCGTAACTTTCTGGTTTCGATCGCATGTATGTTTTTATATGTTGATTGTCAAACGCTCTAAAAATAATACGTAGAGACTTGACTTCATACTTTATTAATAAAGTCTTTCTGGGCCTACCCAGAAAGAGATGACGGGATAAATAAAAATTACAAACATCCATATAAAATCGGGATAAAGCTATCCAGGTTTTGGCCTATCTAGACTTTGACCTTTCTGTATACCAAATTTCATCCAAATCTGTTTTTGTGTGAAAGAGTTACAAACATACAAACTACTATATAATATTGGTAAGATTCAATTTCTTGGAAGTATTTTAGCGCACTTACTTTTGGACATCAAGTAACTGCGGATACGTCTTCAATTTGAAGTGATGTGCTTTCTGAAGAAAGATCTTTTTATCTTCAGGACTAACTATTAAATGGACATCTTCGTGCAATTTATTCGGCTTTTTCCAAAATACGACGTCAATATATTTGTGTTCCACTAGATTTTTTAGAAAATCCACTTGGTCGCTGTTCGTCGGTGTGGTATAAAACAAGGTATAATTATCGTAACGTATACTCTGACAGATTTTAACATTGTATAATATTATTATTATCATTGCCACTGTTTTTGCGGTCATTGTGATTATTTAATTTTACGATAATTTCCATGTGCATTTCGATTAGTTTATTATGCAAAAATCTGACGTTTTTTTCTTTCTTCCGCAGGTGACATTTGGTAACTTGTCACTCTATGTTATTACTAGCAGAGAGATGAGGATTTATTGTTTTTTTTTTTTTTGTGGATAAAGTTTTATATTCTGTAGAAGCTTTTTTTTGCTTGAAAATCATCAAAAAATATGGAGCAGAAGACTACTAGAACTGATTTTTTTTTATCGTGGTAATATCATCAAATGAGTCCTCCCACGCAGGGCAGAGCGGGAGGGACTGTCAGACACGTACTGACTAAAATCCACGGTGTCCTTCAATAGCCCTTTACGTTCCGGGGTCACGGTAATTCGTAAGTCCAACGACCCCGGACCCCGGTCATATTGCGAACAGCTCTTTGAGGCGCGCGTGGAACACGACGCGCCGACCCGGGCATGGTCCATGATCGGTCAGTGAATCGCCCATTACTCGCCGTCTGCATGCCCGCGCAGGCGTCCGTAAGCTACGATGAATGCTACCCATCAAGAGGCTGTATGCTTGTTTGTTACCTTAAGGATCAAGTCACACCGAGACGCGACGCTGCGCGCACATTTCAATAGAGCCACTCAAAATCGAAATTTATTTATTACACAAAAAGATACACTCCAAAATCTAACTTTATTTACCACACGTAGAGATACACATTTACAGTATCGTAGAATTGGTAGAGTCATGTCGCGTTGCGTCGCGTCTCGGTGTAAACTGACCGTTAAGGTATAAAAAAATATAAAACAGTACCCGCAGTGGTCTTTCGGAGACTTTCGGGCTTTTGCGTCAAATCTTATAATCATCGTTATTTTTAATGATGAAATGAAATGGCCGCTGTTTCGTACCTGAATACTCTGAGAAGAAATAGCGGAAAAAAGAGGTCAGAGGTCACCGTCTGTTTTAAAGTCCAGACATTATATTGATCAAGTCATATGTGGCACATGTAGCTTAGTGTCTGAGATGGTATAATTAAAGAACGAACCACAGAGATTTGATTGGACCTGTCTACCTTTAGTCCGTGCAAGTTTCTTGCCAAAACTCTTGAGCTTTTATAAAGGTTTCTCCAAAAACCAATAAACTTATAATCTTCAACACCAAATAAACGTTCTTAAACCACTTGAGAGGGGATTATTCTATAATTTCCAAAATATTCGCTTTTATAGTAAAACTTCGGAATCCTTTTAAGTATCTGTCACTTGGCGGTAGGACAGCTGATTAAGAAGTTTAATAAAATGTACCCCGTGGACGTGTAATAGGAAAAGTTTGTGGTGACGTTTCAACTTGGCAGTTTTAACTGATCATTTCTTTCGGTAGGTGTTGATTGCTTGTACTTTTATTAAGACTAAGACTAAGACTCTGCTGTCCGTCTGTCTGTCTGTCCGTCTGTCACTAACCGTGACGCAGTTTACAGGTAAAAGATGTTGCTGTTCATCATCCTCATCATTGATTCATTATTTATTTATTTAATACATTTAGTACAGCTTAAAAAGCCATTAACACTAAATTAAATTATCCTTTCATTCTGTCTCCTCACAGAATCGCAGACTCTAACATTATCGTCTTCCATTCATCAGCAAACAAGTCCAATCCAGGGTTGGTCTCGAGCACGTTGAGCATCGTCAGCATACGCGGTATAGGGGAGGTGGATCGGGCTACAGTGCGACAAAATGAGTAATTAAATAGCTTGTGCTTTCTAGATCGGAATATTTCTAGATGGTAACTATTTGGAATAAACAATTTGACACAGCTCCGCATGTAAATCCGATGCATCGGTTTGATTGTGTAAAATTTTACACGCTGTTGTGATTTGGTCAACAGTTCGTCTGACTTGAAGAGAATTAAAATTTAAACACCCTAAAATAAACTTAGTTGGATATATACTCATATATGGATAATATCCAAATCCATATCAGTCGTAGGACGTCTACTCCTGGACAGTGAACATAGGCCTTTCCCATAGGACCAATAGAACTGCTTTATTTGGCATATTTAGTCAGTACCTACGAGTTTGATAGCCCCTTTTTTCTAAAATACATTTGATTTACATCCCATAAAAAGATATAGCATGTAGCTTGTATGCATGTAGTATGTAGCTTTTTGTTCTATCTCTACACCGATGTACAAAAGGCACGAGTCTAAAAAGTGTTCAAACTTCGTCTACGTAATATCAACAAAATATTATGTCCACGTAAATCCTCCCTTCCAATCCATTAGCACTATCCAGTTAATATAATCTCACTGGAGTAGACCCACTATCATAATTTAATTAAGTCGGAGTATCAAGACAGTTGCAGTTGCAAGCAGTTGGACTCATTAAAAGTTGTGTCTTAAGGGATGCTTTAGACTAGTTCGGGTCGGCATGATTTCAGCCGGACGGAAAATCTAAATAAGTTTTAGACTTGACATGGTCACTATGAGAACAATAACATTCATTTTGCAAGTTTTGACAAACTCTTTTACAAGTCAAAAAAACACTTTGTTTGAAACTAGATGAGGTCTCTGTTTCGTACCTGACCACTCTGAGAAGACTACTGAGACAGAGAAAACACACCATAATTAAAACGAAAAATGGGAAATTTACCATGATTGTTATTTATTTCAAAGTTGGGGTTTATCTGAGGTCATGGGCTTGGCACTTGCAACAATACGGAAATATTAGAATTCTAAACAGTTAGGAGTAGCTGGTTAGACATAGACTTGGTGATGATTTTTTAACTCATGGTAGTCAAGGTCTGGTTAAAGAAACGTGAACAGTCTAATATCCTCAAAGTGGAAAATATTTCGATATGGAACGCACTGAATAGAGAAGTAAAGTTGTAATAATTAGCTGAGTACACGTGCAGTGATTGTTTTGGGCAGGAGTTTCTCTGCAACAACCAATGTCACATTTTAATCCCGAACCGAACGGAAAGTGTGTAAGCAACCTTTATGAAAATAAGAACACCAACTGACGGCGGTAACTTTCGGAATAATGTGCCGAGTTGCTTTTGTTTCTGACTTCACTGACGCTTATTTATTTGTTGTAGACGCGTTTCATCGCGTAATTCTTAGGCAAGACTTCGTTGGGAATCAACAATGAAGAATGACACAATACGGCTATGTTTTTGGGCAACAATTGTACATTTTTTTCGGACACAATAGTGAAATTCGGAAACAAGTATTATACGAAAATAAGAAGGCTTTCTGCATAATAATATAAAACAGGACCATGGAGGCAGTCCTGTTTATTGACTTGACTTAAAACGTTTAATTTGAAAGTATCTTTCTCTAACTCTACCCCCTTATTTCTCGCTCATCATCTTTTTACTTAGAAGCATATTAGTAGTTGACCTTCTTAAATCAGTCAGAGAAAGTTTGAATAAGTTTGAAAAGAAAAAAAATGCGCTATTCGCCTTGCTCGGCAACCCGGAGCGGCTCGATATTGCATTGAACTACTATTTAACACATGATCACTCAAGGTGATTCCACATCAATATGTAATAATGTACACTTTTTTTTTTACTTGGTAAAATCATCTTATGAGTCCTCCCACCCAGGTCAGAGCGAGAAGACTGTCAGACTCGTACTGATAAAATCCACGGTGTCCTTCAATAGCCCTTTACGTTCCGGGGTCACGGTAATTCGTACAGTCCCGCGACCCCGGAAAACAATTTCCCGTACCGGGAATCGAACCCAAGCCTCCTGGGTTAAAGCCAGGTATCCTAGCCACTAGACCATACGGGAGATTAATAATGACCATAGTTCAAATTCCAATTTGTGGCAACAAAACCTTCAAAATCCCTCAAGACAAACGGCCAATATTCCCTTTCATTACAAGATCAGTCTAATTATTATTAAAATATACAAAAAGCCCAATCCTCCCTAAGTGGTGGGGAGTGTGTCCCAATTGCCCCGGATTTATTGTTACCCCATAAATCAGCTTGCCCTTTTCTGCTCCATTAAATATCATGGAAAATATCTAATAAGGCGGAATAATTTTTCGAGCTTCTGCTATCTGTTGTGTTTTTCCTTTATTTTTCCGTTTAGATTAAATACGAGATTAAATATACTATTTTTTTTTGAAGCTTTATACATAACCCCAGCCGCAGTGGTAGACGACCACTGCGACGAGATGACGGTAGACGACTTGTATAGCTCTGTTTCTTTCCCACAGTGGAACTACTCACGTATTAAGGCGTCAGGGTAGGCCCCCAGATGTCGATAAAACTTGACTTTATCAAAATTTAATCAAAACGAACAAATTATAATACCTTTTCATAAAATCCATCACACGTCAAAAGAACCCTAAAGAACAATTAATAAATTCACAAAAACAATATCTCATGCTAATCACAATACATTAGTTAACTAGTAAGGGCGTGTACACACGGGTAATCAACTAAAACAATGGACATATTTCACTGGCGTTGTATGAGATGTGATCTATACGCGTAATGCGTCATGTCTGACACTCCCCTAAACAGAAACTACGCGAGTGACAGTGTGGTGGTGTGTTCCTGACAGCTACTTTTCTATTTGGGACTAAACTGTATAAAAAAATCGATAAATGTAGGATTGATGTCCTCACGACGACGCGCCCGGCATTGGTCGAGGCCATGCTGCGGTGCGAGACGGAATGGGAGGCGATCGCCTCCTTCTGCGAAACAGTTATGCTAGCGAAGGAGTTGGCGCGCCACGTCAGGGAGAGGACAGCGTCCTCCCTCCAACCCAGCCGCAGTGGTAAAGTCTAGGTAAAGTCGAGAGGGCCAAAGCCTGCCGGGGTCGCGGGACTTACGAATTACCGTGAACCCGGAACATAAAGGGCTTTTGAGGTACACTGTGGATTTTAGTCAGTACGAGTCTGACAGTCGCTCCCGCTCTGCCCTGTGTGAGAGCACTCATTTGATGATTACACCATGAAAAAAAAAATAGAATGGATAAATTTCGATTTAATCTTTGAGATTATTGATTATCAAATTAGAACGATTTAATTAAATAAGTACTTTTTTAAGTTATGTTAAGTTATTAAACAAATAAGCGTAATAGAAGGTTGTTCATACTTATAATGATTATTCATTGAAAAAATTATTATGTTAGTACCTATACCTCTTTATAAAATAATAATGGATTGGACAAAAAAAAAACATTGTCTTAGAGAAATAAAACCAACCAGTCCAATTACAATGATAATTCTGAGATCAGCTTACAGCATCACCTGATGCGGCTTTATACTAGTATTTTATAAGTAGAGATCATCTAGTGCCGATTTGTCTCCCACAATCCTGTCAGAACTGGGTATTGGGTAATTATAAGATTGGTAAGTCTTTGAACTGTCAGGCTCGTACTGACTTTAATCCACGGTGTACCTTCATTAGCCCTTTACGTTCTAGGGACACAGTTACTTGATACGACAAAAAACTACACACCAATATAAAAGTATCGAGACGGTACCAAGCCGTTTCAGTAATGCCTAGTCATACTAATATAATTTTAGTTAGCAACGTAATGACTTGATATGACAACCCTAAGGATAGGCTCATGAATTTCAGCTGAAAGTGACTATACGTTTTTGTGTTTAACCATGTTTTATGAAACTATACAGAATATTTCTTTGCATGTAAATTATTTGTTTAGTGAACTTATTCGTTATTGCGTTTTGGGTTTAGGAAAAAAAGACTAATTTTGATATTGTAAATATATGTTACATACCTACTTAGGTAATGTATGTAAAATGATTATTAATACTCAATAAATAAATGGCGCGTGAGATTTTCACAAAAGCTTCTGTATTTGACACGTGTGTTAATAAATATTTCATAAGGTATAAAATCGAATGAAAAAATACAATTCTAGATACTTTTCCTCTTATTTTGTTTTCAGGATTTTAACAAAAGATCATCCGTATGACCTGATATATATTTTTTTCGTTTTATAATCTACCTACAGCTTTTTTTACAAATTGCGACGATCCGCGGAATCAAAAAAAAAAAATTAAATTTGACATATTTTTTTTTTCTATTCGAGTTAAAATCGTCGTCACATTCATAAAAAGTGGAAGGCACTTTTTTATATTGTTTAGTCACTGAAATATGGCTAGCTGAAAATCAACAACAGGATGGTGATGAAAACTGTATGGATTGTAATGAACTAGGGTGAGATGAAAACAAATTTACAACATTGGCTTATCAATATTGAAATTAATTGTATTACCTATTTACTAATAGTAATAAGAAAAGCTAGAATCTTTGGTCTCAATCACAAAATCACAGAAATAACGTAAAAAATGAACTTCTAAAAGCTATGAAATGAACAGAATAACCTGCTCTACAATAGACATTACAAAACTATAACAGGTAAGCAATCTTTTAGTTTTTGAGTCAAAGCTCCGCTCCTGGGCTCCCCCGTTGACGCAGTCTCCAGCCTCAGCTCGTGGAGGACGTGGTGAGCGCCCTGTTCCCATCGCGGGGAGAGCATACTCTCTTGCCCATGGCTCCGTCTCCGACGATGCCGTCGGAGGTAGAAGGTGACCGAGGTAGACCTGAGAGTGGCGGTACAACGGCCAAAAATACCGCCCCAGGACCCAACGGCCTGCCAGGAAAAGCCTGGGTCCTGGCCTCGGGGACTCTCGGGCCTCAACTCTTTAGCGCATGCCTGGAGAGGGGTCAGTTACCGCTTCGTTGGAAGACGGGGAAACTGGTCCTGATCCAGAAGCCCGGGCGCCCTGCGGACTCTCCGTCCGCATTCCGGCCCATCGTGCTGCTCGACGCGGTGGGCAAGCTCTTTAAAAGAGTAATTGCAAACCGCCTCGTCGGGCACCTGAATCGGGTGGGCCCGGACCTTGCGGTGAGCCAGTTTGGCTTCCGCAGGGGGCGTTCGACAGTGGACGCCATCATGGGCGTGAGAGCCCGGTATCCCGGGGCAGGGTCGTCTTGGCGGTGTCTTTGCACATCACCAATGCCTTTAACACCCTGCCCTGGAGTTGCATCAGGAAGGCACTCCGTTATCACTGGGTGCCGACCTACCTCCGTCGCATAGTCGAGGACTACCTGACGGACAGGGCCGTCATCTACCCCGGTCGCCGGGGAGAATGGAACCGGGGGAGATGTCGTGCGGTGTTTCGCAGGGATCGGTCTTGGAACATCGGTCTCCTGTGGAACATCGGCTACGACTGGGTGCTGCGCGGTGACCTCCCTGACGGCGTCGGTGTAATATGTTATGCCGACGACACGCTCGTCCTGGCGGAAGGAAAGTCGCACCAGGCGGCGGCCGACTTGGCGACGCAAGCGGTAGCGATAGTCGCTTATAAGATCCGGCAGTTGGGACTCAACGTGGCACTGCACAAAACGGAGGCCATGTGCTTTCATGGCCGTCTGAAAGCGCCACCGTCAGAGTCCCACATAAAAGTAGAGGGGGTTTGCATCGGCGTTGGGAGGACGATGAAGTACCTGGGACTCGTCCTCGACAGCCGGTGGAACTTTAGGGAGCACTTCCTACGTTTGGCCCCAAAGCTGAACCAGGCAGCAGCCGCGTGTGTGGGCCCTAAGCATTCGGACGCGACCACTAAAGCTGGTCGCATGCCAGAGGGTCATGGCTATCCGAATGGTCCGAGGATACCGCACGATCGCCGGCGAATCGGCTAACCTCCTTGCCGGATTGCTGCCCTGGGATTTGGAGGCGACCGCCCTCCGGCACGTCTATGAGTGGTGCGTGGAGGCGCATCGGCGGGGCGAATGATGATTTTACTACGATAAAAAAAACCTGTTTCTTTCTGTAAGGAATACAATATTCAGGATTGTTTTTTATTTGAGCATATTTTTCTCGTTTATGTAGCCGATCCTTAGCTAATTTTTCTTCTCTTGACAAGAGACTTTTTACGAGTTTTACCCATATTTATGCTGAAATTAAAAAAAGAAACAGTAAATTATACGAAAAAACATGTATTATGTAGATAATACTCTATACATACTGGAACACAATTATTTTTAAATAAAAATAAAAATTCTTCATTTCCTTCCAAAATTGTTCATTACTTTCCCGCAAAAAAATGGATGGAACGGATGGTAATGCAGAGGAGATGAATGAAAAAATTCACAATTTATATAGATAACTTCGTTTTAGAATACATTTAAAATTTGATTTTAAAATAGCACCAATATGGCTTTAAGAGATATCCATATTACATATTTATAATAATTTACTTATAACGGTATCTTGAGAAATCGAAGGAAGGTGATGAGTTGATTTATGGACGAAACGCTGGTTACAATTCGAAGATCGTTAATAATTTTATCTACAATACGCGCACGTCCACTTGTCGCTGTTACCAGGGACGATAGACGAGAATAAACCCGTTTTGACAGGAATCGTATCGAAGATCGTCTCGTACTCTCTTAAATTAAGAAGTTTCTGTGTACGGATAGTAATGAAGTTTTTTTTGTGACAATTCGAAAAAGGAGCATTTTACATATAAATATTGTAATAAATTTAAAATTAGAATACATAAATTGTAGTTCAGGCATTTAGGTTTAATATTGCTTATTAGTTATAGTCATAATTACGAATGTAGAAAAATAAACATCGAAAGATCTACCGAAGTCCCAAGTTGGAAACGGAGAGGAATGATTTTACAGACAGTTTTACATTTTTTTTTTTTAATATTTAATTAAAAAATATGTAATATTAGTGATACTACTTTTAAAGTTATTATATCTTTATCCTCTAAGCAAAAATCTGTTCACTTTTTCTAATAAATTCATGGGTAAATTCGTGTGGAATTGGTTTTTGCACGAAACCACGGAATGACCCATAAACACTCCAGGTCCACATGCCTAGGTCACGGGAAGAACGAATAACCGCGACCCCGGAATGCAGAAGGGACTGTCAGACTTGTACTGACTGAAATCCACGGTGTTCGTTCAATAGCCCTTTACGTCCCAGGATCACGGTTACCTGTTTAGACAGTCCCGCGATCCCAGGCATTTGGCCTTTCGTGAACAATTTTTATACAAACTTTCGACATCTTTTTCAGTCGCTTAGGGTGAAATTTTCCAAAAACCTTTGTAAGTGCTAACCAGCCGGAACAAACAATTTCCATGTTTAGATTTTATGAATATTATCCGGCACAGTAGTTTTTGAGTTTGTTCATTACAAACATACACACACACACACACACAATACAAATATTTCCTCTTTATAATATTAGTGTAGAAATGTAGATAAACTATTCCTTACCCAACAGATTTTAAAACCATGCAAGATTTTCTCAAAACGAACGATTATTGAAATGCCAATAAATCTGGCTTAACGCCCAATAATAAAAGCTGGTTCGCTCAATTAAATAAACAGATTTTTTAAACGACCCCATTTTAATGGTAGACAGAAAAATGTTCGGTTCAATGACTTTTAAATTCAGGAAAATATTGTTTATTAACGTAAATTCTGGAGACTTGTTTTTTTTACTGTGAAATAATGAAATGCATTCAGATAACTTCGTGAGAGCTTTCTTTTTGGAGGACTGGAGGACGGATTAATTCTCTTTGAGCCTTGTTTTTACTCACTTTTTGACGTGACAACGTCTTATAAATTGGTTTGCCGGGTGACACTTCAAGAAACTGCGTTACGCTCCGCTCACGTTATGCGCTCACAATGAGAGCGAGTGAGAGGCACGCGTCCCTTCCACTCGGGCATGGTTAGCCCGCCTAAGACCGAGAGAGACAGACATAAAAAGTGAAAGGCACGCGTCCCTTCCACTCGAGCACAGTTAGCCCGCCTAAGAGCGAGAGAGACAGAGCGAGAGAGACAGAGCGAGAGAGAGAGAGTGAGAGAGATAGGCATACACACTTCATCCTTCTTCCTACTATACGAATGAATATTCACATTAAAATTATTTTACCACTCAAAGTCGTTGTCACGTAAAACTTTCGCCCGTATACCGACTTTTTTATATTTTTATTTTGAGTATTCCAGCCATAGTTCTGTATCATAATGTACAATTACGATGACTTTTTTTTTTAATTTGAAGGGAGTATCTCAGAGGTCAATTCTCGTTAATCGTAGTTTAAAATAATCGTGGTTTCCTTTGCAATCATTTTGCAAAGGAAACTACGATTATTTTCACGTTGTATGATTGCATAAATATGTGACAACAAGTGTTCAGTTTTCTGTCTCTGAAAGTCATCATCTGAAATATACGAAATTTAAATGGGACCATTTCGGAATAAATTTCATCCCAACAAATAAGCATTTTACAAATCCACGTAAATAATCATGGACCACATAAGTAATATTGTCTGAAAATACTTTTTTTTTTGCAGTCATCTAAAAATAGTTTCACAACGTTCGAAATTCAAAACTGAAACCATATTCTTACCGCATAGTGGTTATCTAATTCCTAAAGCAGTTTATAAACTAAGCCCGGATCGAGGCAACTTTCCGCCGCACTAACAATTCGGATGGGCGAACTTCAATCTGACTAAAATTCTGGCATCCTTGTGGTGTTAGCAAATAGTTTCGCTTAGAACAATTCCTTATTAATCCGTAACTATGCAAGGTCGCTTGTTAGCTTCTTTGTGTGGCCAACGTGTGGTTACGGAAAGATTTACTTAGGTAGTTTTTTTTTGTAGGTTTGGTAGTATTTAAGAAAAAATGGTAGGATTTGTATTGAGTCATTTTAGTATATACTAGCGACCCGCCCCGGCTTCGCACGGGTGGTCATTTTTTTTTCGGAATAAAATATAGTCTCTACGGATTCGGAAGAATCCCTCTAAGTAATGGTAAAGGAAATTTTGAAATCGGTCCAGTAGTTTTTGAGCCTATTCAATACAAACATACAAAAATACAAAGGTTTCCTCTTTATAATATTAGTATAGAAGTATAGATGTACATTAGTATTATTATTATATTTGTTTTCTTATTTAGAATTAAATCATTAGTGGTTTCAAAATGATAAAACAATATCATGAATTGAAATAAAAAAACACTGAAATATAAATGAATTTAAGCAGATTTATGATTAAAAGTAAACTACACAGTTCAGAATCATTGAACATTACTTCTTATTTCGTCATTAAAAATAGTATTTTTATAGGTTCGCTTATCTCTGAAAAGCTTCAGATTTTTAACAGCAGAATTTAATTTACTTGGGTTCTTTGCCAAAATTCAGACTACATTCTATAATTATCTGTATGCACTTTCTGCACAAACATAATTATTATACCTAACTCATAATATTCTCACCAGCTCCCCATTTTTCCCCAACTTCACAAAACTACTATATAAATTATCCCAAAACTAAACTAATTAACCAAAACTGTTAACATTAACCCCAAACAACACAAAAAAAAAATAGAAGGAAGTAACAAAGTTTCACATAATTACCTCTGAGCACCATTTTAGAGGCCCCAAGACGATGCAGGAATTTCCGAGTAAAAATATAAGTTGCCTTGGGGGTGTGAAACGCATGTGTAGTGATTTGTGGCAGGGGTGTACAACTCTTGGTAGGATTTTTGAAATTCCTACGGTTTCTTTTGGCAAAACAAAGGGGGCTGGAGTGATGAAAAAGGCGGAGTTACTTAAAGTATAATTAATAATCATTAGGGTTTTATTTGATGTTACTAGAGCTGTGACTGTTTTTTTTTTAATTGTATATTATTTTATTCGAAACAAAATTAATGAATTTATTCTTCAAGGGTGGGGACAGAGACGATGTCTCCAACTTCAGGCCCATATCTGTATTACCCTCTATATCAAAAATAATAGAAAAACTTATTAATATAAGGCTCTTAACTTACCTAAATGATTTCAACGTGCTATCTGAGTCACAGTTTGGCTTTCGGCGAGGGATTTCGACCGAAGATGCAGTTACTGCTCTAAGTGCTCATATAACCCAACAGCTTGACAAAGGTAAAAAATGTATAACTGCATTCATAGACCTAAAAAAAGCCTTTGACACCGTCTCTGTCCCAATCCTTGTGAGAAAGCTGGAATGTATCGGGGTTCGCGGAGTGCCTCTTAGCCTTTTCAAGGATTATCTCGAGAACAGGAAGCAGAGGGTTAGAGTGGGTCAGTACACTAGTGAAGACGCAAACACGTCATATGGCGTACCCCAAGGGAGCGTATTAGGACCCACATTGTTTCTTATCTACGTAAATGAACTCTGTAACATAAATGCTGTAAACGCACGAGTCTTCTCTTACGCGGATGATACGGCTGTAGTCTTCACTGGTGATACTTGGCAGAACGTTAAACTTAGTACGGAGACAGGCTTGACTAAAATCGCCAAGTGGTTAACAATTAATTTGCTAACACTAAACATCACAAAAACAAATTACATATGTTTCAGTGTCTGCCAGCGTACACAACCAGGGCAAGAATTTAATGTTAAAATTCATACTTGCAATAGCAGTAATCGCAATAGTTGTGGCTGCTCAACAATCAACAAAGTACCTCATGTTAAGTATCTTGGTGTAATCGTGGACCAGAGACTATCATGGTACCCACACATTGAGCAAGTTGCCAATAGAGTCAGAAAATTAAGCTGGATGTTTAGAACACTCAGAAACGTCGTTCCCAAGAATGAAGGTTTAGGACATCAAAAAGCTGATTTCCTTAAGAGGATTTATGTTGCGCTAGTCCAATCAGTACTTTCCTATTGCATACCTGTCTGGGGTGGCGCAGCCAAAACAAAATTTCTAGCTCTGGAAAGGGCACAACGCGCTCTTATCAAATGCATGTACTTCAAAAAAAAAAGATATCCTACTGAAGACCTATATCGACTCAGTAACTTGCTCTCAGTCAGGAAACTATATATAACACAAATGATATTAAAAAAACATAAGTCCCTTTCTTATGATGCTGGCTTACTGACAAAAAGAAGGAAAGATATGATATTAAATATCCCTAGGACAAAGTCTCTGTTTGCCAGTATGCAATTTGAAAAACGATCTGCTGCGTTATATAATAAAATCAATAAATACATCTACATTTATCCTAAAAACTACTACGATAGTAAAAAAATAATAATGGAATGGATACAAACACTTACCTACAATGATACTGAAACCCTTTTGAAACCTTGACACACACACACCCTCACACTCATGTACTCTCAGTCTCACCTACAGGCTTCACTTCCACACACATATACTCACACCCACACTTACACCCACTCATACATACACACACATTTGAATTAATTTAGTTAGTCTTATAATAAGTAGTTTTAGTGCAGAAATCACATGTTTTAGATATTACTGTGACACGTCCTGCTATGAAAGAGCGGACTATCCTAATACAGGCACTTACTGCCTAAAAGGAGGGTCCAATCACAAAAATTGTTTACATCTAAACTTGTTTTACTAATAAATGATTTTTATTTTTATTTATTTATTTATTTATGCAAAAGTGCAGTATATTACTGTTTCGTACCTCGTCATGTTTCAACAAAAATTTGACGCTGATAAAATTACAAAAGGTTTACTATTATTTTGATGAACTTGTACTCCATTCAAATGTTATTTTAAATGGTTTTTATTACGATATTTATGTGTTGTGTGCTTAGTACTTTTTAAAGAGAATACCGACTGACTAAAATGTTATGAAAGATCTCATTCTTCGACTTGTGCAAAGTGGGGGCGAAAAATAGTGCCTCCTATAATAAATTGCTGACTGCTCTACTACCTCCTCATTCATTGTATTTCGCATAGGAAAAGCTTCATTACCTTACCACGTGATTCAAAAACGCAATCATTGCCAACATTATAAGGTCTTTATTCCCTTACCACAAAAAGAAAACAACTCAAATGCCATACAATCTCACAGAATTAGCACCCTAATGATTTGAAACATAAAGGTGATTTTGTCGTAAAATCGAATCGTCATTTTTTATGTTTCAGTACCAAGGTGGAATAATGACAGTAATAAATCATATGGATCGTTAGGCACGTTCCCCTAGTGTTGGGTTCGATTCCCGGCCGAAATGGTATCATCTGTCAATGGCTCTGGGTGACTTGACACGACTGGCTAATGGAGTAGCCGTGTTTAGTAACAATGGGGACAATAATAGGTAGATATGTCGTTCTTCATTTTGGATGAATATTGAAGTGTGCCAATTATTGGCATGGAATTTGGGTAGGTACTGTCAATTTCAGCTCTCTTTCATATCTCAATAATCGTTATCATTTCAATCGTAATTCTTTGTTTTTGATGATAAAAAACGATCAAAAAATTAATTACAGCATTTCAGTTTATTTTACTAATGTTTCTGACAAATATAAGAAGAATTAAACAAGAAAGAATCGACCAACATTTCTTTAAAAATCTCGTAATCTGTCACACTAAAACACAACCATTCGACCACTACAAAAATAATAGTAAAAAAAAAAACATTAAAAAGACAGATGCACGCCATTTAAGTCGCACATAACACCTATTCTGAAACAGGAAGCCGATCGACTTCCCCTCCAGTTGCGGAGAAAGAAACAAGACTAACAAACATACATAATTGATGGGGGAACGACGTCCCATTTCATCAGCTGTCCTCAAACGATGACATTTGAGATGAGGTTTAAAATAGTTACGTTTTTATGGTACGATTTGTCGTAAGTCATTGACACGACTGGTCGTGTCGTGTTGCTAAACAGTATTTAGTACAAGGATCTGACACATTCTATGCGTCAGATCCTTGTAGATACTCAAATCTGTCTTTTTGACTATGGCTTGATTATGGTTATGCAACAGCCTAGCCTAATTAATACCTTTTTTTATCGTGGTAAAATCATCAAACGATCCTCCCACCCAGGGCAGGGCGGGAGGGACAGTCACACTCGTACTGACTAAAATCCACGGTGTCCTTCAATAGCCCTTTACGTACCGGGGTCACGGTAATTCGTGAGTCCCGCGACCCCGGCAGGCTTTGGCCCTCTACAGGGGGCCGCGTCACTATGCTGACGCTCCTTGAGGCGCGCGTGGAACACAACGCGCCGTTGACCCGGGCGTGGTCCATGGTCGGATAGCGAGTCGCCCATTACTCGCCGCCCGCATGCCCGCGCCTACGGCGGCCGGAGATTGTCTGCCGACGTCCGTCGCCGTGGGCGTGTTATGCAACAGCCTACCCTAATTAATACCTAGTCTTTATTTTAATTAAAGTTTATTTGGAGCTTAGCATGCTTTTTTCTTATTTGCTACTCCTCCGCTATTCTGATTAATTTCGTTGCAAGATTGAAAACAGTTAAATTCATTCTCCGAGAAATCGCGAGCTTCATTGTCTCAGCGCATTCCGGTGGTCGCCACTATTGATTCACGCTTTCAAGAGTTGTTGTTTCGAAATAGTGTGGTGGGATTATCCCAATAAAAAAAATGCCTTCTTCTTTCAAATTTTTCTATAACTCGCCATCTTAAAAGCTACCTAACCGAACCATAAGTATCCACAGCATCTTTGTACCCCCAGTAGGGGTACTTTCTTATAGCCACCCATTTTTATATTTTTAAGGTCCCAAAAACTACATAATACATACCTTTAGTCTACTATCTATGTATATTGAAACATCACATTATTAAAAAAAAATATTTGTATGATATCTTGATCTCTTTTACTAAGCAAAAGAATGCTGTACCCTTTTTTTTTCGTGGTAAAATCATCAAATGAGTCCTCCCACCCAAGGCAGGGCGGTAGGGACTGTCAGACATGTACTGACTAAAATTCACGGTGTCCTTCAGTAGCTCTTTACTTACTGGGGTTACGGTAATTTGTGAGTCCCGCGACCCCGGCAGTAAGCCTTTGTCAACAGGCTGGCGAGGCGAATGCGAAGCGGGACGTTTTTATTTGTAATGTATGGAATTGCTTGAATCCAGTCACATAGAAACGCGAAAGCGTGGCAGAACTATCGGACTGACGTCACGCTGACGTCAGTCCGATAGTTCTGTTCTCGCTTCGGTTCGGAAACGCTTCGCTTTCGCCGGTCTGTTTGACAAAGGCATTCGATTATGAAATGTCAAATTCCGTGTTCGAAACAAAGTGAAGCCACTTTTCATAATAGTGTGAGTGAGCGCCACGCACAAATTTAATTGATTTCCTTGGAGATGTTCACTTGTTTTACGTACGAATCGAACGTCAGGGACAATTTTTCTTCCGTGATTTGGCTTCAATTCTCAGTGGCCAACTAGGAATCTAGACATTCTGTAACCTAAGGCTGTACCGTTGGGCAGCGAGTAATGGGCGACTCGCTGTCCGACCATGGACCATGCCCGGGTCGACGGCGCGTTGTGTTCCACGCGCGCCTCAAAGAGTGTCAGCATAGTGACGGGGCCTGTAGAGGGCCAAAGCCTGCCGGGGTCGCGGGACCAAGGGATTACCGTGACCCCGGTACGTAAAGGGCTAGTGAAGGACACCATGGATTTTAGTCAGTACAAGTCTGACAGTCCCTCCCACCCTGCCCTGGGTGGGAGGGAGGACTAATTTGATGATTTAACCACGATAAAAAAAAAAGGCTGTACCGTTTCAAAAACGAAAATATAAAGTTCATAATGCTTTGAACGTCGTGTCCTATAAAAGTCTTGTACAATACAACGCCTGCAACTTAGCCCGGCAACCGTTTTAAAAGCGTTTCAGTTCAGATTGTTATTATAGCAATAGTTTTACTAATGTCCGTTTATTTGTCATACAAAACAGTTACACCTCGTCAAGTTTCAGTTATTTTTATTTTATAATCCATTTTAAGATTGTCTTTCGACGCGATGGGTACGTTTTATGACTTACTAGCTGTTGACAGCGGCTTTGCTAGCGTGTAACTTTAAAATTATCCCACAAAAACGTACTTGGGATGTTAAACTGGGATACACAGTCAGCCGTGCTGAAGTACAACAAACATCACCATGGACCATGCCCAGGTGAATGCCCAGTGCCCAATGACGGGGGCCCCCTCTAGAGGGCCAAAGCCTGTCGGGGTCGCGGGACTTTTGATGTACCGTTACCCCGGTACGTAAAGGGCTATTGAAGGACACCGTGGATTTTAGTCAGTACGAGTCAGACAGTCCCTCCCACTGTGCCCTGGGTGGGAGGACTCATTTGATGATGTTACCACGTTACAAAAAAGGAGAAAGCTTGGTAATACGCCCTAGTTGACACAACGCCCCGTGTTTCTAGCACTCAAACTCACTCCGAAGACCAAGTCTAAAAATCTATATATATAAAAGGAGAACTGACTGACTGACATATCAACGTACAGCCGAAACTACTGGGGCTAGGAATGTGAAATTTTGCACACGGCTTCCTATTATAATGTAGGGGAGCACTAAGAAGGGGTTTTTAGAAATTTAACCTTTAAGGGGGTGAAAAGGAGGAATTAAGAAAGTACGTAACCCACGCGGACGAAGTCGCGGGAAAAGTGCTAGTTTTACATATAAAAAAATAAGTGATCACAATTAGAAGAAAACATTGTGAAGAAAAGAAAGACTGTATCTGTTTTAAACACAGAATCGAAAATCATTGCCTCAACAGTGTTTACTAGTAAAACCCGTCGCGCCAAATGATCGTTGAGCATTTTTTTTTAGCGGGACTGTATGAATTATCGTGACCCCGGAACGTAAAGGGCTATTAAAAGACACCGTGGATTTTAGTCAGTACGAGTCTGACAGTCCCTCCCGCTCTGCCCTGGGTGGGAGGACTCATTTGATGATTTAAAAAATAAAATAAAAAAGAACAGATTTGAGACACAATCATCTGTATACTATATAAGTTTTGGGCTAAGTTTAACAATTAAACAATATTATGACGTATTTAGAATAATTTCCCCTTCAATTTTTTTATCTTAATGCAGATAAGAGTACGATGATAAATGTATAAAAAAAAAACATATTTTTAAAGATTATGAATTACCAACCAAAACACGTAATGCACCTAACAAGGTTCTTTTTTAAAATACCTACTACACACTGTGAGAGCGATTACAGCGCCACCTAGTAATTCTGCCAATTCTTCCCAAATAGATTTGTCAATTAACATGTTTGGCCTTTTTTTTATTTAAAAAAAAATAATAAAAAAGCTTGTGCTGCATTTTAAAATTAACATAAGGTACTTCACTCCACAGGTGTCCCCAATTAATTCACATCTCCGTCTCATCGCGCGCTGCAATCGATTAGAAAGTCCCCACCACCGACGTGAAGTCTTGAAATATAAGTTTAGTTATCTTCGTTCCTGTTGATATCATTCAGATCCAGGCTGTCCCTTGCTGTCTTTCCCCAGTGAGGCCCTAAACTGAGGTTCATACCCCAAAGGGGGTGCCCTTGGCGTGTGGTCACTTAGGGACTGACCGATTCCAACTAAAAGTGAAAATCAACTTTGCTACTACGATATAATGACGCAATTCGATTGACTGTGGTCGAAGCAGATCGTGTTTTGTTTTTCATCTACCCTTATACAACCGCGCATTTCATGTCATATGGCCGTAGTGGTAAGATTGATTTTCACTTGTAGTTGGAATGAGCCGAATCGCGTTTCATCGCGCCATGGGTAAGCTCCGTTTGTAGTATTTTAGTTATAAGCCCCTGGCTGGAGGCTTTAGATTCATTTAAGGCATCCACTGAAAAGTCCGGTTAAGCAGCCACAACCTCCTCTAGATTCACCTGCGAGATAATACTTAAATAACCTCAATATATTATCGTAACTTCCTCTTGACATAAAGCAAAATACGAAAGCACAGTATTAATAATCCAACAGTTATTAATTTCAAAACAAAAATAATGTCTTCTATGTGTTATCTAAGATGTTTTGTTAGCAAATTATAAGCTAACTTGTTACGTTGACAAATAATTTACGTTTCAAAGTTTTTGGTGTAATTTGCATTGTAAAATTTTGTGTATTGTTCAATCTTTTGAATTATGAAGTTACTACAATTAATGAGATTTTTTTGAAACTCCTTAATTTTTGCAAGGTATGAGACGGATCGCGAAGGAGGAGGCGGGCTGCGTGAGGGAGAGGACAGCGTCCTTCCTCCACCCCACCCGCAATGGTAGACGCCCACGGCGACAGACGTCGGCAGACGATCTCCGGCCACCGTAGTCACGGGCATACGGGCAGCGAGTTGCCCATTACTCGGGCTACTCGCTGTCCGACCATGGACCATGCCCGGGTCGACGGCTGACTTTACCTCGCTAAAAAAAAGGTATGAGACGGATGTTTGAAAATTTACAAAGCCAGCCATTATCTAAAAAAAAACTACATTTGTTCTAATTATCACCAACGTGTCATCGAAGCAGTACAGACGGCAATATCATCAAGCAAATGAGCAAATATTTAGCTATACAAGGCATACAATTAGTATGAAATCATTAGATCAGATACGTAAGTTACGTAACATCAAATTAGGGCTCGTACACACAGAGCATCCGTATTTATCCGTATTTGCAGTGAAACCGATCTGTATTGTTCATTAGATTACATACAGCATTGCTGAATCAAAACGCATATGTTACTGGAAATATATGATATCTAGGAAATGTACACAGTTCCGAAGCTAATTAGGATGTGAAAAAAAAGTGTTTTACGTGTTCAGATAGAGGTAGCCCCGCTGAGCGGCTCCTATTTCTGCTTGCAATTTTTTTTTTATTTGGTTAACCAACAATTATTATAAGCAACTATTGTAAGGAAATGGAACAGTAAGTATAAATTGAAATAAAATTTAACAATCACTTACAGGTAAACACTGCATGCACACAAAACGTTGTCGTAGCATACTACAAAATATATTAAAGGTAATTAAGGTTGACTATATAAATAACTCAATTTCACAAATTAAAACAAAAAATACTAAATTATGTTAGATTAAAATTAACTAAACTAGCCAGTAGATAAATGGGCGAGATAATGCAGGCCTAAACAATTCAAGATCCGGGGAGATACTTATACAGGCTGGCTTTCAACTTGCCTAGTCTGTCAAAATGGAGGTCGAACCGATCGCTGCAACCGTTCACAATCCTGCAAAACCATTTTTAAAGGAACCTAACCAAACTGAACGTCGGTGTGCCCAAGAGTTGTTGTTGCTTTTGAAAGTAAATGTCAAAGGTTCGGTTTCGTTAAGTTTCACACATTTCTGGCCGTTTTTTGGAATTACATTATACAATAAATCGACCCTGCATTACAGATTGCTGTATATTTTGTCCGATCCGTATTTTTTACTGGATCCGTAATAGTGTCCTTATACAACAACATACGTCACCGCCGAATAAAAACGTATACGATAATACGGAGCTCTGTGTGAAAGAGCACTAAGGCGTGTCGGTTATCATGATTCAATATGGCAATAGCAATCGGAACCGCCACTTAGGCATTCACAGTAGAGCGTCTAGACTCAATTATAGCTACCGTATCGAATCTAGTATGAAATGTATGCCAGGCACGAAATTCTTGGAAATGCTACTCGAGATTGCTTAAGATTTGTGTCATGATATTATATTTGTTTATGAGTAGTACGCCCCGTTCATGTGGACCGAATTCATCATCTATAGAACTTCACTGGTACGATTCCACCAAAATAGTATGGGGCACATTTTGTTCGCGCACTTCAGTTGTGCCCGTATTAAACTCGTATCGCGTTTAGCCCGTTTCCACCGGCAAGGCTGTTACCACATTTGTGCTCGAACGTTTTCACTGAACTGAGTTTAGCAATGTGCGGACAGAAATAACAAGTCTACCGCTCACGTGTGCGCGCACAAAAGTATAATTCTAAATCCTCACGGCCATGGCATAGGTGCGGACATGTGGACGGTGAGTAATGGGTGACTTGCCGTATGATCATGGACCATGCCCAGGTCGACGACGTGTCGTGTTTCACGCGAGCCTCAAAGAGGTCCCCATAGAGAGCCATAGCCAGCCGAGGTCGGGGGACTGTCTTAGCAGATTACCGTGATCTTAGAACGTTAAGGGCTATTTTAAGGTGGATTTTAGTCAGTATGACTACGACAGTCCCTTCCACTCCACCCAGGGTAGGAGGACTCAATTGATGATTTCACCACATTAAAAAGTTTTTTGAAGAGAATTTTGTTAAGATTATATTTTTTTTTGACGAAAAAGATTAGGATTCGACATAAATAGTGACACTCAATGTGTTGTATTCTCACACAAGTAATGCAATAACCATCGAATTTGAATACCAAATGCACTTCTTCTGCATTACATTTTATACTACATATTTTTCATATTAATTTGTCCACATGTCATTAACAACGAAAAACTCATTATTTCACAATTTAAACACACGAGTAGTGTCGCCATACCCATAACGGGATACAGACATTCCCGCTTCAGAACGTCATAGATCATAATTTGAAAATCAAAATAAAACTTTGGGAACAAGATCCGGTACCCCTTTGATGGTCACTTTACTAATTATAACAAATAACCTACCTTTTATACTGTAGTATAAATATAATTATGTCTGCGTCTTAAAAAATATGTCTGGTTCCGTAGATGATATTTTTTTAAATATGTTTATTTTTAATGTTTGAATGACACTGCGCTGTGACTGCACAGTTGGTGCAAATCAGATTTCGCTTTTCGCTTTCGCTTTAAAAAAAACGTTACCTCTCACTAGGAATTTCTCCTGTGTCGTGGGTGTGTTTACAAACACAGAAACTCACATACACAAACACCCAGACCCGGAACAGCGACCTGCAGGCCATAAGATTTGGCTTACAGGTAGTTTGTACCAGCTCGAACTACATATTTGTGAATGTGAGTTCAAATGTTTGTAAACACACCCAAGAGATTGTAATTATTCCTTCTGTGGAGTAATATTTTTTAAGGAAATTAAAAAAAGAAAAAATCTATTAATGAGAAAGTGCGTTATTCCCTTTTTATGCTATAATTAATACGTTACAACGCGAGTGAAGATGAGAGCGAAAACTAGTTTTTTTTTTATGTTCTAATGGATTTATTTGTAATAAGAAAAGACTTGCTGCGAGCTTGAATTAAAAATCTTCGGAGAATTTCCCTCAAGATTTGCATACTGTTCAATTTTCAAGCTTATTTCTTTTATATTATTTTATTAAAGAAACCTAGATAACACTCGTGTTGAAAAAAAAACAACGTAGATACAGAGAAAAAGCAAATGGTAAATTAATGCTAAAAATACCATATACCTAGCTTATGCAATTTTTTTTTACTTTTTAATTTTTTAAAAGAAAAATTTAAAAATGTATAAAACATGTAAAGAAATGGATTAAGATAATAATATACCACATAAAAACTGTAGAGCAGACATAAAGTGTTCAAACCTCTTTTTGAGAGTAGAAAAGATATTAAAAAAAAAATCTTTAATTTTATCACAGAACCCTAAAAACAACAAAATTCCAGTATAAAATTTAAAGTCCCAATAAACGAGTGTGCCAGTTATTTATTAGTGTTATAATACGTTTAGACATTAACTGTGTTATTAAACTATTTTTAACTAACAAGACAACCGGTCTAACGTGACCTTCCGACTTTCCCACTCACCGTCGCACAAACGATCTCGCTACACTAGTCGACCAGTTTATTAGTGGTCTAGGAGGTTTAAGCTGATGTTGGTAGTTACAGGTCAAAGTAAATTGGTTTTACAGTAAATTGGTTCCAAGTATGTTTAGTTTCAACTCATTAACGACTTTGAAATGATTGATGAATGTGAGGAAGGGTTGTCTGGGGTGTTCTGATTCTTATTTTAGATTTTAGTTTTGCTTTACTTATCTTTTGCAATTTGTACGTTAAAGATATGTTATGACTTGCGATTTGAGCTTTAACGTAAAATTGACGAAGATGCGATACTTTTCAAATTGGCAAAACGTCATAGGCAAGTACAATTTTTGATTGCTTCTGACGTCACGAGCCCCCACTCTTGAATTTTGATGCGTTTTAAATATATTCGTAAATATACATAGGTTTAACGAAAAAACATAATACGTGTTATTATTTTTCAAAACTACAGGTAACGGACTAATTGAATTCGCATTTTATTGATGTCAAATATTTTTTGATAATGTACGAGTAATTAGTCTGACGGACTAATTATATTTTTCCTATTGTATACTGATATTGCTAACCTTTGAGCATAAATAAATACGTGAAACGTAATATCTCATAAACATTTTAATTTTACGCTACGTTTGAGGGGAAAACAATAAAAAGGGGGTCATTACCAAATATTATCATATAAATTGAATATATTCTTTTCACAGAGAAAACTTTGGAGCACCCTTTTTGAATTGTTTTCATCACTGAAACAGAAATTTTATTGTCTAATGTCATGTCTGTCTCTCTAGGAATTGTATTAAATAAATCGACAACAATTTTGTCTAATTTTATTTTCGTAGTTTTTCAATTAAGACGAAATTGGAATACAGTCAAAGTGCTTGATAACAATATTATTCTCACCGTGATCTTCAAAGCTTACCTAATTTTTACTCCTTTTTTTCTTCTGTAATGACTCCATTTCTCATGCTGGTATACTCAACTGAAAGCCATGTTTGATGATATGCAATTTGTTTAAGTGATTTGATTTCAGCGGCGCGATACATTGATTTTATGCATTTCTTCTATATTCATTTCTTCTTGTGTCGACTCCATATCTTCCTCTGTTATACCCAACCGCGTACGTTATGATTTGTGTGTGTATCGTGTCATGTGATTTCAGCGGCGCGTCACATTGAGTCGACTCGTTTATTATTGTTTACCTTTCCGTCTTTGACGGTACGCAGGATATTTTTAATAACATCTGAAGGGTTGGTATGTACTCTGTCTCTGTCAAGTGGGGTTGGCTCCAGAGACGTAGCTAGGTGGGGGCTAAGGTGACCCTAGCCTTCGGCCTCGTACCTGAAGGGGCCTTGCGCTCAGAGAAAAATAAAAAAAAAATCTTGATAACGTCGATCACAAGTTTGGAACCATCCAATAAAGCAGAGCAATTCAATTTCTACTAAGAAATTAACATGACCTACCAAAATAATTATGTACATGTAGTGTCCGTTGAGTGTTGATGTCACAGACGCTAACGTTTAGATCTAGCGTCTCCACTGCTTGCGCGAGGCCCCAGTTCAAGATAACTTGGTTACGTTTTATTAGTAACTGGAAACTGAAAGAGTCAAAGAGGCTTCGCAAAGCTGATGTAGCTGACAATCACATTTGGTAGGTATACAACATAATTTTGTGTAAAGAATCCATGTACAAAATTTCAAAACAGTATCATGAACAATCACGAAGTTATAAACTTGTTATATTATCTGGTTGTCCGTTCAAAAATAATCTCATTTCGCGGCGGGACACAGTACACCGGCTTAACCCGCGCCTCCTATGTAGTACACTCATTGATAATAGTTTTGCAATAGGTACCTAACCGTACAGTGATTGTATTTTAATTAATTGGTGATAAAATGTAATTAAAATATTTTTGGAACAAAATATAACACGGTGTAAAAATTATTGGAATCATTTCAGTTATTCTGAACAAACTATATTCAGGTTTCGCATATACTAAAAATAATGTTGTAGATTACTTGGGAGAACCAATCTTACAACAAGGGGGCCTCGCGCGAGCAACAGAGGCGAATCATATTTTTCGTCCTGAAAGAAAAGGGCCCCGCAGAAGCGTTATGCCCACTCTTAGGTTCGGTCTTGCTGCGCCACTGGTAGGCTCCCAGATGGTAGGTAATTAGAATTGAAATGCCTTGACTGGAATTCTTTTCTTAAATGCTGTTTTGTATTACAGTAGCTTCTTAAATAAGTTATATATTTTATGTATTACGTGATGCTTACGTTGTGTTCCACGCCCGTCTCAAAGAGTGTCAGCAAAATTCAAGACCCATCTAGGGGGCCAAAGCCTGCCGGGGTCGCGAGAATTTCGCGTGGATTTTAGTCAGTACAAGTCAGATTCTCCCTCTCGTCCTGCCCTGGGTAGGAGGACTCATTTGAGTATAACAGGACAAAAAAAGGTACAATGTTGTGTTTTAAAAGCACTCAAAAAACAAACAAACAACAGCTGCCATCAAAATCTTTAATTCTTTTAAACCAAAGCAACAATTAAACCTATTACAACCAGCATAAAGCTGAACATCGCCCGCCCTCCAGAACTGGTACGATCTATGTGATAGTAACCCAATCCTTGGGTCACCTTCTCCATTTCCACCAGAGCAGCCATGATCTCCTGATTGTTCGGGATGATCTGTTCAGTTGGTAGAAGGAATCCGAACTCCCCAACGTCTCGGAGCTCGAAGAGGTAGACTATTGGGATATTGGCTTGACCTTTTACCCAATCGAAGCTGGAGCCACTTACGGCATCTAAAAATAGTTAGTTTAGGTAAGCTCAGGTTCGGTTAACAGTAGAACAGCTTAGGTTCGGTAAATAGTCGGCTAGTTTAGGTTCGGTTAATAGTAGGCTAGCTTAGGTTGGGTAAATAGTAGGCTAGCTTAGGTTCGCTAAATAGTAGGCTAGCTTAGGTTCGGTAAATACGAGAGCAATTAACCAATAAATATGTTCTAATTTAAACTTAAAATTATAATGGCAAAATGATATTTTTTTCCAATTACGTAGATACACTCAAAAATTATCGGCACCTACAAATGGAAATAGACGTTTATAAAAAATAATTAAAAAAAAACATACCGATAGTATTTACTTTAAATGAAAAACTATTTCATTCGCAAGTAATATAGTCTGTATTTCATTTTCAAACTACTACACGATTTTTAGTGATACTACGACTTGTTCATCTTGTAGGAAGCTGAATACTTCTGGCGTATCACGATAGCGTATGACGCGTATGTATTAGTAACAATTATTATCTACTTAAATCTTGGACTATAATGATATAATATGGATAAAGTACCATATACGTGTACAAAGTGAGATAAGAAACTGACATTGGAACAGGTCTACAATGACGTGACTAATTCCAGTGTGGGAAAGGGATAGAGCTATAAAAGTCGTCTAGCTCCACGAGAGGGCCATAGCCTGCCGGGGCGAGAGGGCCATAGCCTGCCGGGGCGAGAGGGCCATAGCCTGACGGGGTCGCGGGACTTTCCCATTACCGTGACCCCGGTACGTAAAGGGCTAGTGAAGGACACCGTAGATTTTAGTCAGTACAAGTCTGACAGTCCCTTCCGCCCTGCCCTGGGTGGGAGGACCAATATGATTTTACCACGATAAAAAAAAAAGCTCCACCTCGTACCCACACTGGAATTACTCTCGCTGTAAAACGTCCTAGTAGGTCACCAGGTAAGATAATATTATATAAATGATTACTTACACAAAATATCAGCTGATGTACCAACTCTGTAGTTTGTGCCATGCTGAGCATGCATCTTGTCCATTCCTCTGATGGCAATCTCGTACTGAAATTATAAAATTATTAGCTTGGCCTGGGTCCGTGTGATATATTACAGCTTACTAACTTTCACAGACAGGAGGCCAGTGTCCCAGAAGTGGGAATATTGTGGGCTGATTATGTGTCTATGTATGTCTGGTTTCCTCTAGGCGAAGTTAACATTTGGGCCATCACAACTTCAAACAGGTTAACAGTAACCTACCTATCTATTGGTTGGTCGCGGGACTCACGAATTACCGTGATACCAGAACGTAAAGGGCTATTGAAGGACACCGTGGATTTTAGTCAGTACGAGTCTGACAGTCCCTCCCGCTTTGCCCTGGGTGGGAGGATTTATTTGATGATTTTACCACGTTAAAAAAAAAACAAAAAAAAACATAGCCTATAAGGTTCCCACTGCTGGGACACAGGCCTGCAGTCTATGAAAGCTTTTGTACTGATATCCACTAAGCTGGCCCAGTGTAGGTTGGTAAGTGGCACATGCCTTCGAATTTTTGCTTCGTCTTGGTTGATTCTAATCTGAGTTTAATCCCAGCTAGGTGCATAATTTTATTTCATCACCACTCTGCTTTCAGTGGTGAAGGAAGACATAGTGAGGAACTAAGCCCGAACCAAAAATTTCATTAAGTTCGAAGACAAAATTATGAGATCTACCAACCTGCACTGGATTACAACCCACCTTCTTACGTCATCAAAGCCGTTATCACAGGCTCATCACGATTTAATACTAGATTATAATCATCAGTCTGCATTCGTCCACTGCTGAACATAGGCCTCACCCAATCTTTGTCATTGAGCCTGGTTGAGCTTTCCTCATCCAGTCTCTGCCGGCTACTTTTCGCAGGTCGTCACTCCACGTGACTGGTTCCTACACTACGTTTGCTTATTCGCTGTGTCCACTCAAGGACACGACTCCCCCAGCGGTTGTCGGTCCTGTGAGAGATGTGGCTAGCCCACTACCACTTCTGCCTACAAATTCTTTGAACCATGTCAGCAACTTTGGTACTCTGACGGATCACCTCATTCCGGATTTCCGGACAAAAATGAATAGATTATGTTTATACTAACCAAATCACCATAGTTTTCTGCTTCCAGCACATCCCAACCCTCGACATGGCTGTAAGGAACCAGGACCATTTGGGACCATGAATGGAAGGCGTAGTAGTACACCATGTTGCCTTGTTCCTTTAAAGTATTCACGTAATTGGCGATCGCTCGGGATTCAGGTTCCGAGAATTCTATGTGTCCAGCGTATGTTTCTGCGCATGGGTTTAGAGATGCTCCAATAACTATAAGAGTAAGAATAGGAGGTTTAGTCCATGTTCAACCCCCATAACCTAACCACCGTCCATTTTAAACCCGTAAATGTTGTTCTCATGATAAACCCCTGAGGAGTTGAACATGGACTTTAATTTTTGAATATTTTTAATCCATGTTGAAACGGAAGTACACAAAAAATGCTATTCAATATTGCTAGTAGCTACATTACAAAGTCTACCTATAGTCTTAATATTCTTCATTCCCTCAGTTACAAGACGGTATAACTTATTAAATAACAGGTGTTGATTTTTATTAAAATATCAGAACAGATTATTTTATAAAACAGCACATTTTTATTTAACCTTTCAGTGGGTACAGGCGTGATACCTATTATGTTGCGTGATTGCATAAAATATACCTAAGCCGTAGATATAATATGCAATAGCAGAAATCGCTGTTGATTTGCTATAATTAATTAAAAAAGTCTCTTCCCCAGAAATTCCATAATCAGATTCTTCCTTCATCATCAGACAACTTGAGAAGATAGATTTTTATCAAAAAAACCAAAATCGGTCCATACGTGTTTGAGAAATCGGGGAACGTACCTACATAAAAAAGTACATTACGACGAATTGAGAAACTACTCCTTTTTAAATGGCAAAAAACAGTAACCTTATAGATTCGTCATGTCTGTCTGTCCGTCCGTGTGTCACAACCACTTTTCTTCGAAAGTAAAAGAGCATTCCTGTTGTAACTTGGTTAGTAGATGTATTATGTAAACCGCATTACGATTCTCACACAAAAAAAAAACAATTTGGGGGTTCATACTTAGAATAGAAATTCAAAAATTAATTTTTTACCAGACCCATACGTTTAATAACTCTTATATTATGTTACTTGCTACTACGGAACCCTTTATGAGTTCGACTCGCACTTGGCCGTTTTTTTGAAGTCTTGAAGGTTAAAAACTAAGTTCCTTTCTCAATTATTCCACCTCTGATTTGGCATCACTTTTTGAAATACATTACAACACCTAATAAGTACACCCACATTTTAGCAGGAGTGGGTGGTGTAGGGTAACTCCCTGGCAATTACTGAGTGTTCCACAATAAACAGTTTTTCCGTTGCATCCAGAATTTTTTATTCTACCTCATACAAACAATTTTATGATATAATTAATTAAAAAGTTTTAACGAAGTCGGTTAAACTAATTAAATCCTACTAATATTTTAGTTGCGAAAATTTGGATAGAGCGATTCTGATTAATTTTGTTAGATATATACATGCGACCTTAGAGACAGTTATAGGTTATAAAGGGGGCAAACGAAGCCGCGGTCAACAGCTAGTATGATTTAATAAGATTTGTGGCCATAATTTAGAACACTAAAAAATCTTATGAAAATCATGATCGTCATCAATTAAAAAAACGACTGTTGTCCATATTTTATGCAACATAATTATACGAAAGTATTAACATGACAGAACAGATATAATATCATATCTCGCAGATAAGTCATAATTTAGTTCACGAGTCCCAAACTAATATATTTACATTTGTTATTGCTTAATTATGTCAATATGGGGAACGTACTCAAACATGTATCTGATAATTTGAACAGCTTATCATAATTCTAGAAGATAACATTCCAGCGCTGGCCGGTATATGGAGTTACGGACAACATAATAATGAGCATTTAAATTAATCTTTGCTTAATACAGTAAAAATGTTGACGGCATCAAGGGCCTTTACATGTTGCAAGAAATTGCATGTTAAATTTTTTAACATTTAACATGCTATTTTAGATACTCCATGCAATTAATCCAAGCATCTAAAATGGCTCTCAAGGAGTGTCAGCATAGTGACGGAGCCCCCTGTAGAGGGCCAAAGCCTGCTGGGGTCGCAGGACTCACGAATTACCGTGACCCCGGTACTTATAGGGCTATTTAATTGAAGAACACCTTGGATTTTAGTCAGTCAAGTCTGACAGTCCCTCCCGCCCTGCCCTGGGTGGCAGGACTCATTTGATGATTTTACCACGATAAAAAAAAGCATCTAAAATGTCGACCCTGTATGATTATTGTATGCAAAAGCTAGAACAAAAGTTTGCTAAATTTTCAAGTAAAACAAAAAGTTAAAAAATAACTAGACTTACACATCCATTTGTATCCAAAGTTTCTATTCAAATCTATTCCGTTACTAATGTCACCACAGGAGCTTGTGTGATTGTTTCCATTTCTGTTCTTTCTCCACATTCTGTTCTATAACCAAATAAATATGGATGAATGGACTAGACCTTCATGATAGATGTAAACTAAATAAACTTGTTGACAGACAGCACTGATAAGTATTCTATAACTGCTTTTAAACATGTGATTTGTTAGTATAAAATCTGAATACATTCTAAGGCAAATTATAATCAATTTAGTGGAACAGTGTATAAGACGGGGCCGCGAGGTATAATGGGGACATACACTGTTACCATTACTAAGACGTGTACTCCCGACAAAATTTCCTCTGCAGCAAACAATCTCAACGGAAAGTAGCCAAGCAAGTTACCGTAGGATAACTTCAGACCATAAAGCGAGTGATGCCACTGACTAAGCTAATTATTAAACTGCTGAGCAAGGGCCTCTCTCATTGAATCCAATTTCTTCGATTCAGGGCCAAAGTGGACCACTGATCGTTAGTTTTCTCCAACTTGTCTCGCCATCTTCTTGAAAGTCTGCTACGACGCATTCTGGCTGTGTCAGAGATTCAGAAACTGGATATTTTAGGCATCAAACTGATGGTTCATGAATGCAACACAACATTGTACTCCAAGACTCAAATTGCTAACGTTGCTGAAAAAGCTGAGCATGCCCAATGAGCTAAAAGTTTGTAGAAATTAAAATAATAACGTCTTCAGCAAAAATGGAAATACATCGCTGAAAGAGGAATTCTCGGGGAAGTCAACAACACACCAAACATCTTCCCGTGTAACTCATTTGCCACCACGGTCACTCTGAGTAGTATTTCGACTAAAAATACCTAAGTATTAAAATAATACTCACATTAGTGAACGTATAGGAGTAGCCATCAGGGTTGACCACAGGGAAGATATGCCACACAATGTTATCAGCCACAAATCTGACATCAGGATCAGTACTAGTCAAGAATTCATTGATGATATATGTCACGGTTGCTGGAGAGATCCATTCTCTTGCGTGGATACCGCCTTCAATCATACCAATAATAGGATCTTCTTGCTTCCTAAAGTCAATTTTGACTCCTCTAATCGGTCTGTCTTCATTTGACTGGCCGATAGTGACTGGAGTGACCACATCAGGGTACTCTTCGGCTATTTTGTCGAGCCATTCGAATATTTCTTGTAAAGACCAGTAGAAGGTCCAATCGTAGACCTTGCCTCGGGTAAGAGGCCGTCTAAGCTGGTCATCGATTAATCTGGAAGGTTACGAATGTTTTTTGGACATATATGTTAATGGATGGAGAGAACGATATGGGCAAATAATGAGTTGATAATGCCGTAAAGTTGAACAAAGAAGAATTGGAGACGAAAACGTGTCAACCCAAGTATAATGGGATAAAGCAAGAAGATGTTGATGATGATGAGCTTTTTGTAACTTTCTCTCATATCAATAACAAAGCAAGAAGAATAATGTTTATCGATTCAGTATCCTTCATTATTCCACAAGACTTTACTTTGGTCTTAGTAACAGAAATAAACTTACTGTTGTACATCTTCTATAACAATTTTAGCGGGTATGTTTACACTTTTTAAGTATTCCTCGAAATCAGCTTGTTTCTCTGGAGCCACCAAAATTCTAACATCACTTTCGACTGCAACGACATCACTCCAGAAATCGTAAAGATTTTGCTTCTCTATGTCCATAAGTATTTGTACTTCAGTATCGGAACTAGGCACTATTTTGTAAACTTTATAATCCTTATAGCTAACATATTCTGCATTAATAGCAGTTGCTACTGCTATCATTAAAAATAATTCCTTGATCATTGCGTACACGTTCTCCGTACGCCCGAAATGAAATGAAATTCTCTAGGATTATTTTGTTAATCTTTGTCATTATATTTGATAGCGTCATTATCTTGAAGTTATAATATATTTATTTCATTGATAACTTTTTTTATTATTTTATGGTCATGTTTGGGATTAGTCTATTGACTATAATATATCTTTTGTTAGATGAATAAATTATTGTTTATTGATAAACTTAATTCTAATGCTTAGGAATAAATTGCAGACCGGCTTCAAACAACAAACAAAATCTATGATCAAACACTATGAGGTATTTCAGTATTAAGATGGCGTAATTGGTGCAGTGGCTGAAAGATTGGCTTCTGAGCTACGTGGAATGGTTTCGATTCCAGCGGGGAACATTAATCTTTTTACAGGGAACATAAAGACAAATAGGCCTATTTGTAGTGCTGGTCACGACTCGTATTGTTTTGAGTTTCATCTCCCAAGATCCCAGACCACAGGCGTTTCGACTCTGATCCCGATGCTGGTCCACCAAAAGGTTTTTTTTTTTTTTTTTTTGTCAGCCTACACTGTCCCACTGCTGGGCAAAGGCCTCCCCCAAGTTTTTCCATGTATTCTTGTCCAGCGCCTCTTCGAACCAGCCCTCACAGTACGAGTCCAACTCATCTCGCCACCTCTTTCTGGGCCGGCCTCGGCGGCGCCGTCCATCTCAAAGGTCTCATCCGTTCAAAGGTTTTTATATTTTTAAAATGTTTTTATTCCTTTTAACAAAATAATATTTTTTTATAGATTTGAATTAGCTACACCTCTGCGCAACCCTTCAGGTACTACAGGTTTGTGATAATTATGTTATGTTGAAGTCGCTAGTTCTAGCAATACCTATCATTAAATTGTGTTTCTCAGCACTTTCATATATGTATTAATAAATGTATTAAATTGACAAATCTTCGAACTTGTATAACTTGGTCGAGAGCAATCCTACAACTTTTGTGCCATAATAACAATTGATCCAAATAACTAGTACATCGGTACCATTCATTTTCGTTAATTTAATTTGGGTCTTTGGCATAAAAAGTATTTGTGACATTGATGATGACGAAATCTGAAAGACGTAAATTCCTTAATCACAAATTGATAAAGACAGGTCTATCAATGTTCAGTAGGTAGAACAAGTTTATCAGACCAAAATTGATAAGAAAGAAAAAGTTATAGACGACACGGTATTAAAAAAAAACTAAAATAAGAATGGATTGACAAAAATAAGACGAATTTTAAAATTATTATTTAATTTACAAAATACAATAAAATCAGTGTGATAAAATTTTGCATATAAGATGTCAGGAGTACATACACGGACATATGGTAAATTTAATCCCGAAACACAGATGAGAGCTGTTGCCGAGAAAAACAACAGTAACTTTCATATTCCAGATGATATTACACGATCCGAATTGTTTCTCAAATTCTAAATTAACGCAAGTGAAGCCTGGAAAGCAAAAGCTAGTTATACAATAAATACTTCATTTTTTTGTCAAAGGATCAGCAATGCCATTCAACGAGCAATGCTGCCAGCGTACTGAGACCCGTTTTTTTTTATTTTTTGTTTTCGGGGGGAAACCTTCTAAAGGAGCCCGGTCTTTGGAGATAAGACCGGGGTGTGTGGGATTTATACCTCACTAAAACCACCCCGGTGATCACCATCAGCACATGTAGGAGGGAACCGGGACCTCTTAAAAGACCAACTCCAGAACCCTCCTGTGCAACGCCGGTTAAGGAACATTCTCGGGAAGACTGAAGATAAGTTCCCTGAGTCTCCCTGTGCACGGTAGCACGTGATCACAGTTTTACCGTCTTTCCTGAGCGTTCTCAGTTCCTAGCACGAGTGCTAATGTTTTTGTGCGTAATATAAATGTGACCACATTATTTTGACGAATAAAATTAGTACCTCGTTCATACACAAGGCGAGTAAAACGGCGGGATAAACTAGTATTTTATTGGGATCATAATTATGTTAAAAAAAGCCTAATGAAAGAGTACCCGTGGTTTCAAAGATTCATCATATAATTCGTGCTACCTTTGGTCACTTCTCCCAAATTTATTGAGCCCTGTATCTCTTTTATTTTCCCTTTTGATTTATTTTTAGCGCTTGAATTTTTATTCACTTTTTAAACTGCAGGGAGCGAAATGGCGAATATTTGCATAGACACAACCTCGTTGCCAGGATTATCCACCAGCAACTTGCTTTGAAGTACAACCTTGTGGAATCGGAAGTGCCCTACTAGAAGATTGAGCCCATCGATAAACTCGATGATCAGCCTGCTAACAATATGTGAGAAGTACGCGGAGGCCCATGGGCTCAGATACAATGTTAAGGAAAGTGAAGTATTGGTATTTAAGGCAGGCACTAAAACATACCCGATTGCATCACAGCTGAAACTTTGCGGAAGTCCCCTAAAACAAGTCACATCTTTTAAGTATCTGGGCCACTGGGTTTCCGAGGACCTAAGGGACGGCTTAGATATTGAGCGTGAGCGCAGGGCGTTGGCTGTCCGCTGCAATATGTTGGCCCGCAGATTTTCGAAATGTTCGACTGACGTTAAGGTAACTTTATTTAAAGCGTACTGTCAGTCGTTCTATACATGCGGTCTGTGGGTCAACTACACGCGGAGGGCATACGACGTTCTGCGCATTCACTACAATACGCGTTTAGGGTGCTGATGGGGCTGCCGCGCTACTGTAGTGCCTCTAGCATGTTCGCAGAAGCGGGCATAGATGGTTTTCATGCCATCATACGGAAGCGTTGCGCCTCCATCATGCACAGGGTACGCGTCAGCCCCAACAGCATCCTGAAGACCAGAGCAGACAGATGGGATAGCCCCATACTGGGGCATTGGACACGCCTGCATGCCATTGTGGCGTAAAATATAGTGGTTTTGTTTTTCCTTGTAGTTTTTAAGTACTAACAATAGTTTATAAGTTGTTTGTATACTAACCAAATGGATTAAATTGTCCGAAAATAAAACAATTATTATTATTATTATAAGTATGCGCCCGACCCAGTTCTCGAAAATGGCAATATCTCGATGTATTGGGATCGACCTATCATCACTGACAGGACTATTGTTGCCAGTAAGCGTGACATTGTAGTGATAGATCGATCGGAGCGTCGCACAATAATTGTTGATATAACGGTCCTGCATGACGAGAACCTCGTGAAAGCAGAAAAAGATAAATAATTCAAGTATCTTTATCTGTCTCGCGAGGTTGTTGACATGTGGGACGTGAATACAGCAGTTATTGTGCCGATATTCGTGTCTGCCAATGGCTTAATTTCCAAGAGCCTCGACCAACACCTGAGGAGGTTCTTGCTGGGCAGCTGGATCAAGCGCTTGATTTAGAAGGCAGTACTCCTGGACACGGCGCGTATTATTAGGAGGTTACCCTCTCTCGAGTCTTGATCACCGTTAGCCCGGACCCTGTTCCCGTTGAATATTAGATTTTGATCCCATTTTTCACTTATTTTATACTAGGTCTCCAATGACGAATACCTCCCTCTTTTTGGATAATATAAAAACAGATGAAATTGTTTCTAGAAAATAATTACATTGAATATAAAAACAGCGATTCGTTTGTTTCTGTACTTGGAAACGACACTAAATATTCACAAACATTGTAGATATCGTTTTTAAATAAAATATAAAAATAGACAACGGCATAATGCCTTTGTCAAACAGACAGGCGAAAGCGAAGCATTTTCGAAGCGATACCGAACCGAAGCGAGACGTCAGTCCGATAGTTCTGTCACGCTATCGGATCGCTTTCGCTTTTCTATGTGACTGGATTCAAACAATTCCATACATTACAAATAAAAACGTCACGCTTCGCATTCGCAACATTCGCTTATCTGTTTGACAAAGGCTTAAGACCTAAGGGTTTTTTAACCTAGTAATAAACTAAGACAATGCAATCAAAATACAAAATACTATAACTAAAGAAGAAAAGACTACGCTATGACCAGCAGATGGTAATTCGCGAATATAACCCAGTCTTTTGGTGTTTTTGCCCATTTCAACCAGAGCATCCATGGTTTCCAGAGCTGTGGGGACGATCTGATTGGCTGGAAGGAGGAACCCAAATTCCCCAAGATCACGAAGCTCTATGAGGTACGTGATAGGAACACTTATGTTATGCTTGACCCAATCGAAACTGGCACCGCTCATGGGATCTGAAAAAAAGAGAGAAGGAAGATTAAAGAAGGTAGAGAAAAGGAAGGAGCAATAAGTTAAAACACCTTTTCAGTCAATAGTTTCACCGCAACGGGAAATTGAAGAAACTGGGTGGATCTGACGTTTAGTCTGACAGTTCCGCTTCAACCAAAGCGGCAGAACTCATTATTTGATGATTTGATTTGATCAATGTACTTTTTAAGTTTATCTCGCTCACTGTTACGCTACGTCCTAGTTATGCGGTTCAAAGCGAACGCGATTATGAAGCGTTGACACGCGAATTCAATGCGATGCGGTGCGACGCGGCGGGTATGTCCAACGTGCACGCGAATCGTCTCGCTCAGACAAAAAAGGCCACTTCAATAGGTTTCGACTGTGTGTTGTTTTCGCGCCGCGCCGCTTCGCGTTCACATTTAGATCGCTCACGCAGGACGTCGCGTTAGCCAAATCCCTCCTTTGATTTGAATTTGAAAAAAAAAACTAACATAATAAAGCTGAAAACCTTTGTTTGTTTCAGTTTACTATCTCTGAAACTGCCGATCGAGTTTCAATACGTTTTTGCATTTGACCCAGTTTTTGAGACCGGTTAGGTTCTTATAACTTCATGGTATGGGACAAGCAATGGGTGATACCGGGAGAAACAGCTAGTTTAATACAAAATACGAAGAAGAAAAAAGAGCAACTTACACATAACCATGGCGGATATACCAACTCGGTAGTTTGTTCCGAAACGTTTTGTTAAGGCATCAGCGCCTCTAATTGCAATTTCGTACTGAAAAGCAAAAAAAGGCATTAATCTCTACAGGAAACATGCATAGAAGTTACACAAGGACTTTACTTCACAAATACGGAAAGAGTCATGTTAAGGGCACAATCTCCAGAGGCATTTTTTTGCGTGTCGGGCTGGATAAACCCATTTTAAAATCGGAAACCGTTTTCATAATATTTTTTTATATACAGTTCGGTGTCTAATCTACGTGGTACAAGGCTAATATTATGAATAAGTTTATTTTAAATATTTAAAAAAAAATCTTAAACCCTAAAATCCTGATCGCTCTGGGTTAACCCGACTCCCGATTGAATGAAAAAAATATTTTTTAAATTTCTAATGAGATGGTTCATATGAAACAACTTATTTAGATTACATAACAAATAGTTAATCTTCATAGTAATAAAATATTTTTAGTTATATTAACAATACTTTTGCCTCAATTTGAATTTAAAATCGTGACCGGGCATTTTATCTCATCGCTCTGCGCTGAGGTAAAACATCGCCCTCATCCCTAGTTACGCGTTATAGACACACTATTCCTCTCCCGCTGGGCAGCGCCAGCAGTGGTCTAACCACCGAGGAGGATACCTGTCTGCCACGTTCCCGCGAAGGTAAGTTTACGAAGGTAAGTTTATGATTGCTCTGGATTTGGTTCTCGAATTTTATGATTACTATGGCTCGTTATTTAAATTAAATAGTAAGCTTGTAAATGTGTTTGCTATGTGAATTAAGAGATCATTATAGTGTTTTTTATGAGACGTTATCACAACTTTCTACTACTTTTAAAATCGGCTAAATTTATGATTTAGTGACTTTTTCTGATCGCTGTGGCTGTGATTTCTCTGTCCAAAAAGACCAGAGCAATGATATTTTGCATTAATTGTACGTTATAAATCTGTTTTAAGTCCGGACTGTAACAATGACAAACGAAGAACTATGCATATAACCTTTAATTTATATCCTTTTCTGGGTTTCTTTGGATAACCTAAACCCATAAACAGATTTTGACGTATTTTACTATGATGATAAGTATTATTATATTGGCATTTAGCTAACCGCAACTATAAGCTTTTCTTTTCTAAAATTTAATATCAACTATTGTTGCAGATGGAAACCATGCCTCGAAGAAAAACATTTCATAGAGCGGGAAAAGGGGGAGCTAAATTTCGTCAGTGATTTCTTCTCAAGTCATAATAGTAAGCTACATGAGGGAGTTGTATCATAAAGATTCGTGGAAGTCAGCTGTAGTTCCGTTGGTGGGATAAGCAGCAATAGCCGTTCAAACACGTAGAAAAAAAATATTGTCATTTCCTCCCAACTGAATCCTGGTTTATATTGAAGATTATCTTATATCACGAAGAATAAAACCAATCAGTTGACTGTACCATGGTTGAAAACACGTCAGCTGGTCACCCAAAAATGTAATTTTTTAATTTTATTTTACTTTCAGTAATTTCCTCTCGACTCAAATTTCACCTGATGATAGTTTACATGAAGTTATGGATAAAAACAAACGTCAGCTGGCTGTATCTCGGTGGAAATATCGTCAGCTGATACTTTGAAAATTACAAGCAGGACTAAAGCTCTCAGCCTATAATGTGCATTCAGTTCAAAGTTATCAATTCCTCACAACAGAAAACTGGTTTATATTAAAACTTACTCTTAAGAAAACAAAACATTCAGCCAATGTTTACTCGCAGGTATGGTAAAAAATACAGAGTTATTCTATTGAGTTCGACAACAGAGAGGTATCTGAATCTGTTGATTTTTTAAAGTGCTGAGAAACACAAAATAATGATAAGTCTTGCTAGAACCAACGACTTCAAGCAATTAAACATAACAAAACATCACACCTGTAATCCCCGAAGGGTTGGACAGAGGTGTACCTAAGTAAAATGAATTATAATCTCCACCAATAATTATAATATTACCAATTTTCGCTTTCCCCATTTTTGTCTTCCGACACAGCGAAATGATCTTTACATGACAAATAATCCAGATCTATACGGACAATGTTTTGCAAAGTCAAGAGAAAATCACCAAAGGAAAAAAGCTCGGGGCACAGTACTACCAATGAGTGATTTGACTCCAAGCCAGCAAAAGGTTCGTAGGAAGAAAAGTAGGGAAAGTTCGGATAATATAGTCCAAATAAATGAAACTAAGCCAAAAGTTGTTTTTTATAAGTATGTTAATTTGTTATTTTAAAATTATAATGTAATAGTTTGAAATTATAACGATATGTTTCTAAAATAATACATTTCTCTTACATTAATCTTGTTATTCGTACACTGAATATGACTGAAAACGGCTAAATAAATAATATTTTATCAATATTAATTTTTTTGTTTCACTGATTTCACCATTTATGATCGCTCTGGCACCAATTATGATTGCTCTGGTCGCGAAATTTTTTGAACTTAAATATTTTCATAACTGTTTGTGTAAATTGAAGGCCAATAGTAAAAATATACTATTTGAATATCATTATTTTTAATGAGATACATAATTACTATTAAAAATCAATATCTGAAAAGCACCAGAGCGATCACACGAATACGCCCGTTTTGGAGATCCATCCTAAGGCTTTTTGTATTAAAGCCTCTGAATCAGTACTCCAGAAACTTAACCAACTAAGCTATCGCAGCCTTGCCGGCGAGGTCGAATCGTTCATTCCATTGTCAAAAGTCTTTCGGTGTCGTTTCGGCCATCTTTTGTAGCAGTGTCAACAGCACATTGACATTACAAGCAAATCAATGTTGTACTAAACAGTGTCTACCGCGTTCTAGCGTTTATGTGAAATATTTACACTTATTAATTCCTGCGTCATGAATCATTAATGCATTTGTCAAACAGACAGGTGAAAGCGAAGTGTTTCCTAAGCGATTCCGAACCGAAGCGAGACGTCAGACCGATAGTTCTGTCACGCTATCGGATCGCTTTCGCTTTTCTATGTGACCAGATTCAAACAATTCCATACATTACAAATAAAAACGTCACGCTTCGCATTCGTCACGCCTGTCTATTTTACAAAGGCTTAAGATTTTAACCTTTAGGCACATTTTTAAAAAAGAGTGATAGTCTGGACGTCGTGATAAATAATATGTTAAAAGGAATAGGTTTACATTTTAGGGTGTAATCTATTATAGGAATATTGATTCTTACCATGTCAGGATAGTTTCCAGAAAGCAGAGACTCAGCATTACTCGTCACGTGACTATAAGGAATGATAATCAGTTGAGTGTAGGAGTGGAAGGCGATGTAATAAACAATATCTCGCCTCTGCTGCAGATATTGCATGTATTCGGCAATAGCTCTTGATTCTGGCTCCGAGAAAGGCGAAGGACCAGCGAATGTATTGCTGCAGGAATCATTAGTTGCACCTATAGCTGAAAATTAGAGACAACATTTTTTATAAGTAATGTTGTTTGATACTGTTATTAATGATGAGGAGATATGACACTCATGCCAGAGTGATGGGTATGAATGTTGATGGAGGAAAAAGAACTGAAAAAAGATAGATGGATTGTGTAAGGAATGACATGAATGTAAGTGGAGTAAATGATGCTTCAGGGGCGAATGGAAGCCGAACTGTCCGGCTAACTTTAAAAGTCATGTTTGCCGCGCCGACTCTGTTTAACCGTTTATTCACTGAATACTATACCTATCTCGCTCTAACCTATCTATTTTCTTTTTATTTCGTGTGTGCTATTTTGCCATCCTATATATATAGGATGGCAAAATAGCACACACGAAATCGCTAACCTTGATTTCATATTATTATTACAAATAATAATTGAATACAAGGTAAGTGGACAGATCCGTTTTGACTAATATCCGTCTCTGTACAACTAACAACGTACAACGTACACACAAGATTGCAGGATGATCGGTTCAGTAAAGAAACTTACTTTCCCTTTTCTTACATAAGAAGATAGGATTAATAGTCCAGTCAAATAAGACTTTGAAGGTTACAATAATTCCCATAGAGCTGAAAATTGGTATGAATGTTCAGAATACCATTATAAATGAATTGTGAAAAGTCCCCATCAATCCCCCTTGTGCAAATATTTTTATTGATGGTGAAAGTTTGCAAAAATAGGTTTTTCGCGTTTTTCAGCTAAACGGTGAGTTTTACAGCAAAAATAGTTCAGAAAAAATTGTAGATCATCCGATTCTCTACAAAAAATGTATCTACACTTTTTTTCATAAGTATTGCCATTTCCGTGATATAGCGGTTGAAAGAATTGAAAAAAATGTTTTATTCGTAATATGCACACGTTTCCACACCACCTAAGAGGTAGCGTGCTTGGCGCTTTTTTTTAACGTGGTTTCCTCGGTAGGCCTATTCCACGATCTATTATGATCCTATTGAATGCAAATGGAGTATTTGTAATAATTATTTATATATAAATGAAAAAATTATTTGGAAAAATTATTCATCGGATTCATAATAATCCAATGGAACTTCTAGTATATTGTCTTCGTTTTCTTCTTCTTCTTTTTCTTCATCTTCTTTTTCCTCATCTTCCTGCTGGATACAAATATGTTCTAAAAGTGATGCATCATTATGTCTCATCACTGATATCGTAATTATCCTCATCTAGTATCGATTCAACATTGGAGCACGACTGTCCTTGACAATTGGTGCATGCTAAAGAACATAACAGTCCAACCTTTTTACAGCCGCATTTAGCATTGCAAACTTTTTTGCAATTGCAAAAGATGGTGTTAAGGAGTTTTTCTGGTGCAGGTGGGAGTAACGTATGAATTGCAATGCATTGTCAACTAACTTCCAACCCCAGTCTTCTGGATCCATTTTATTACCAAGCCACACTTGAACTTGATAATATACCCGGAATAGATGTTGTTGAGCAGCAGCAGAGGTTGGGGGAAGACAAGCTAATTGCATTTGTTTTTTATTATAAGTTTTTTTTTGCAAAAGATAAGTATCAGAGCTTATCCAAGCAGGTAATTTTTTTTGGAGCTCCGTACATAGAAAGAAGAAAGCGAATTCCATTAGTGATTATAACTTCTGGAGTAGAGTTACTATCTTTAAAAACTTCAGCACAATTAATTAAATTTTGTTTTTCGAACAATTTCAAAACCGTTGTTTTGCCCTTCTTGAAAAATGCTGATGTTGTATCGCAGCCAGTTATTGCGTGTAGAAAAAGTATATGATTTTGGCATTTTGGGAAAGCACAGAGACTTTTTGATGAAATTTCCGATTGCTGCTGAGTCTTTCCCGGTTTAAAAAAATAAATATTTTTTTCTGTTGGGGTTCGAGCAGTAAGTAATACTAATAAATCGATATCTTCACCAACAACAATAGTTGTATTTGTTGAGTTGAATTGTTCTATTGCTGTTTCAATGATCAGAACATCAGCATCATTTTCAGCTTGTTTTACAAGAATATTTTCAGTAGTAAATTTTTCTTTTAACATTAACCTTTTAAGCGCTTGGCTAAATATCAATTGCCGTGCCCCTCGCGCCCGGCTACTAATCGTGCTTTCCTCTTCTCCTGTCTTTCTGCACCTTTTAAGCTCCGATTTGTAAAAAATCATGGTGTACAATAAAATAAATAAAATAAATAAATAAATGTCGGATATATACGACTCTGGCGGTTAAAGGGTTAAAATAAACCGAGACTTGTTGTGGGTATTTGCAAGAAATTTTTGTTTGCTTGTGGGAACTGTCATAAATTCATCAAAAATAACATCAGAAGATGAAGATGTTGTTGTAGCTCGACGTCGTTGTTCTGCGGCTTTGATATTTTTTTTACAATCGGTGTAACCATCAAATACTGCAGTCACTCTATGGCCAAAATAAGACATAGGGATTCATGTATTTCAAAATCAAATAATAAGACATAGGGACTCATGTATTTACTCATATAACGGTTCAAAAATGTATATAAAAGTACATTAACGTGCATATTACGAATAAAATATTTTTTTTCAATTCTTTCAACCGCTATATCACGGAAATGGCAATACTTATGAAAAAAAGTGTAGATATATTTTTTGTAGAGAATCGTATGATCTACAATTTTTGTCTGAACTATTTTTGCTGTAAAACTCACCGTTTAGCTGAAAAACGCGAAAAACCTGTTTTTGCAAACTTTCACCATCAATAAAAATGTTTGCACAAGGTGGATTGATGGGGACTTTTCACAATTCATTTATAATGGTATTCTGAACATTCATACCAATTTTTAGCTCTATGGGAATTATTGTAACCTTACCTCTATTTTAAGGACTAATTTGACTGGACTATAATGGCATAGTAACACTTACTCATCCATTGAAAATCGAAGTTCCTATTGAGATCCACACCATGGCTCATATCATCGTCCACATTATCTCCACAAGCTTTAAAACTTTCTGGACTACGGTTTTTTCTCCACATACGATTCTGTAAAATAAATGTTTTTAATATTTTTAATTTACACTCGTTAAGAACGTATATGCATTGTATAATCGGTTCAGCGGATTAGGCGAAAAAAGGTATTAAAAATAAATAAAATTCGAGGACCAAATGATTAAAACCAAACGTACTTACATGACTAAACGTGTAAGCATAACCATCAGGATTGACGACTGGAAAGATATGCCATTCGAAACCTTCTGCTAAAGCCCTAACTCCAGGGTCATTACTTGTCAAGAACTCCTTTATGATCCACGTGACAGTGGCTGCAGAAATCCATTCACGAGCGTGTAGTGTACCTTCTAGTACACCAACCGAAGGACGTGTCAGCTCTGGTTGATGATTCAGAATTATTCCTTTGATTTCTCTGCCTTCTACAGATTGGCCCATGACAACAGTCTTGGCTACCAAAGGATGGCTTTCTTCCAGTTCATCCAGCCAATTGTAGATGGTTGTAAGATTTTGGTATTGGGACCAGGAGAATGAGAGGTAAGATTCTGAAGATATAATGTTGGCTGAATTGAGTTGGTCGTCTATTGCTCTGAAAATAAAAAGAAACACTGTTTAGAAGAAGTTGGATTCAGTAAACGTTTCATTGTGGATGTCTAGACGCATGTCAGTTGAAGCATTTGTTTTTACGAGTACAAAACATTCCTTATACCACGGCTGTCCCAAAGCAAAACCTAGCAAGTACCTCTGACAAAATTTTACAGGAGAAGATATTAAACATTTTCGTCGGCCTTTTATTGCACAACAACTTTTTTATACATTTCTTGTTTTCATATGGATAATTATGACTTGCTTCACATCACGAGCTAGTTAAATTGAACATAAGTATTTGTACAAATTTTATGTGCCTTGCTACTGACTGGTTAAGATACTTCAAGATATGTATTCTATCCAAATCCAAAATAAAAACCTAGCAAGGTCTCTAAGTAGGTATTTGAATCGGTTTGTTTAAAGAAATCGTTTATGATGTAGCACTGAAAACCTAGCAATAATACTAAGTTTCTGAATTAGATATTTGAATTACTTTAAGTAATGACTTATTGTTGTATTTCTATCTAGTAAGTAAAATAAAATGGTTTAATTAATCACATTAAACATACATGAGGTAATAATTTCTCAAGTTAAAAGGAAAAATAATAGAAAAACAATATAATTAAGTTTCTTCTGTCATTTCGCCTCCCGTTTGGAGATCAATCGATTGATCGTTAACATTAACACACACCGGCATTTGATTCCAAAACGCTCGCCTTGTTTCGGGCATTAGAGGCACCAATTTTGCAACATCCTTTTTTCAAGCAGGAATGCCCCGAGGAGCTGATATTTCTTCAGATAACTCAGTTACTTTATACTTTTTAATTAGAAAATCCAACTCGGTGAATGGTTCATCAAAACTGAAATAAGTACTTTAAAATCTGATAATGTCCTACTAACTATCCCACTACTATAATAAACGCTAAATAACACAGCCACACAAAAGATTTTTTTTTATTGACCTGGAGGTCTCACTATGTGTACTATATGTTTTTGGGGTCGCTGAATCCGAATCTGGGGTCAGTTTTATTCCAGCACATCTGGGTTTGGCCATAACCTCAAAATATACCCTCAAATTTGCTATATTTGGTTAAACTGCTAACCGTATGTATGGCTTTAAAACCTTATAATCCTATATTACAGTAGCTCGATGACCTCTTGCTTAAATAACCACATAACCCATAGTCCCATAACTACATAACCTTATAACCGCTTACCAACATAACCCTTAAACCCAATAACGAAGTTTCTGACGTTGGGACCTGAAAATGTGTACTATGTGTTTTTGGGGTCGAACCTAGACGTGCTGGAATGAAAATGACCCCGGATTCAGATTCAGCAACGCCAAAAACACATAGAACACATTTTCAGTGCAGTGTCCTCCCAGTGCCCTCCTACTCAGTCTCCCGCACATCACGCTGCTGATTGTCCTACACTTCAGTAATTTTACAAACTAAAAACATAGTAAGACCAATTCACAAATTTAAAACCTAGCATGTACCGTATTTAATAGGTTTTGTAAATGTTACTTGCTAGTTTTTTGATTTCGTTATCTCCGAGTACAAAGTGCACTTGCTAGGTTTGGCATGTTCATAACTCTGATTCTAATGTAGATAGAAATATAGTTGTTTTTGCATTAGACGCAGCTCAGAATTTTAGGAATATTCATTTAAAAAAACGTATTTTACAAAAATTGTCCCTTGCTAGGTTTTGCTTTGGGACAGCCGACACTACGAAATCATAGCATGGTCCATTTCCAGAAATAATGTAATGATAAGTAGTTTAGAATTTATGACAGAACAAACAAACATATATGGCTACTCGTTTTGGCTTTGCCGTAGTCGGGTAAAAAAAAGCTCGCTAACAACGTAGATGACACACATACTCTTTCAATGTCTCTCTTTTATGTTCATTACAAAAATAAAAAATGTTATAATTTAGTAGAAACCCTCAAACGCTTGGGCTGTCCATTCTTACCTTTACCACATCAGCATAAAATATTCCCACTGTTTGTACACAAACTTTCAGTAAGGAGTGGATTGTTATGGACCACGCGGGCATGGTACATGTTGGTACATGTCACATGTCTTAGATTTTTCGGACAAGACATGTCGGTTTCCTCACGATGTTTTCCTTCACCGAATTTATGCCTTTGTCAAACAGACAGGCGTGGCGAATGCGAAGCGAGGCGTTTTTATTTGTAACGTATGGCATTGTTTAAATCCAGTCCCATAGAAAAGCGAAAGCGATCCGATAGCGTGACCGAACTATCGGACTGACGCCAAGCTGGCTTCAAATCCGATAGTTCGGTCTTGAAGCCAGCTGACAATCAATTTTGCCAAGCTGGCTTCAAATCTACAACCTACAATTGGCTATTTGACTGAAAAAATATAATTAGTCCCTCAGATTATCAACTGTCACTTAGATAATCAAAAAATATACGACTCGTATTTTTTCTTTTGTTTCGTAAACCAAAATTGACGGAGATACGACGTTTTCGAAATTGACAATACGTTACAATTTAATAAATTTTTTATTGAATTCTGACGTCACGAGACCCCACTCTCGAGTTTCAATGAGTTATATTTTGGTAAATATTCATTGATTTTAGAAAAGAAAAAATACGTGCCCGTTATTTTTTTTAACTCTAAATGACGGACTAATTATATTTGTAATTTATAGCTACTGTCAAACAGCTAATTCGAGGCCGTGACCACAGCTCCTTAACTTACCTTTGAACATCATCAATTATAATCTTCGTTTCAATCTTTCCAACTGTCAACTGTCTTACGAACTCTTCACGATTTGCCGGTGATACCATCACTTTGGCGTCTAGACCAACATTGAAACCTTCTACCCAGAATTCACCAAGATTCTTTGCTTTTATGTCTTCTAATATTTTCACTTCACTGTCATCTTTTGGCACTAATTTATATAACGTGTAACCATTATAACTTTTTTTATCTGCAGCACTAGCAACAGTTAAAATTGTAAAAATTAATATTACTGTTTTATAATTCATTTTGATTTTGGTACATACTTCAAGGGCGGTGAGCAGACATTTGACGATAAGCTTATAAAACGTAGCATCGATAGTATTCAAAATTATCTGATAAGGATTAGATTATCATAAAGAATTAATATTGTATGTTTTCAATGACTCGCAACATTTATTTTTTCAAATTATAAAGCCATTGTTGGATTTCAAATGCGTACGAAAATGACTTAAAACTTCTTTGTTTTACATCGCAGTTTTTTTTAAATGGTTCTACTACGCCTTACACTAGGAAGGACTGGTCGCGGGACCAAGAGATTACCGTGACCCTAGTACGTAAAGGGCTATTGAAGGACACCGTGGATTTTAGTCAGTACAAGTCTGACAGTCCCTCCCGCCCTGCCCTGGGTGGGAGGACTCATTTGATGATTTTACCACGATAAAAAAAAAAAACATTAGGAAGGACTGCTGTATCGAAGATGAGTGTTTACAAACATTTAAACTCACATACACAAATAGCTTAACTCGGAACAACTAATTGTAGGAAATAAAAATACTGATTCCGTGTAGTATATTTTTAGGCCTTTGCTAGGCAGTGGGACATCAAAGTCTATTAAAAAGAATCGGCTTTTATCAGTGCAATATTTTAGGTCATGATGACTGAAACTTTACATACTTGTGAAGATTAAAATAGATAAATTTATAGTACTATTTCATCACAGACACTGTTTTAAAATGAATTTATCAAAAAAAAATACTTCCGTTTTCGAGGGCTCGGGGGTGTTCCTAGTAGTACGCCCGTATTTTACAGTCACACATGATACAGGGTGCGGTTATTGCCATCAACTGTGCAGAAATATGAAATAAGGCCTGCAACTGAGAAAGTCTTGGTTGTATCTAAGAAGCCGTGAAACTCAAAGGGTATGTTTTATTCAGGTTTTGAACAGGGTGTCAGTTAAGAGTCTGACAGACACAGGGCTAGAGGACTCATTTGATGATTTTTCCACCCAAAAAAGAGCTGCAACCAAGACGTTTGCCCACTAGTGAGTTGAATCTAGTTTCGTCAAGACCCCCACGAATAATAAATACCAATTGCAATTTAATTTAAATTAGAAACCAGCTAGTCAAAAAAGTTAAAGAAATCTGAAAATAAAAAAAATCTAGCAAAAGGAGAATGACCATCTTAACAATACAAACGGAGTATTATTCAGTACCATTCATAAAGGAATTTCGAATTTAATTTTGTAAACTATGAAATCGTATAAACAAAATAAAATACAAGATTGTTCGACAACAGTCTGGACTAACTTTTACTAAGTTCTATTTTCTTCTACTCCAATCTTTATTACTTTGTTTTAAGGTCCAGTTTTCTTTGAATTTTGTTGCAGTATTTTTAGCCACGGCTCTCCTTTACTTGGTGTAACTGTCTTCCTGTACAATTGCTTGTGGTACATCTGTAGTTGTTCGTAGGAACTTATGCACAATGAGAATTACTTTGGAATATTTATTCGTTTGTTTATTTTATATTTCTGGAGTGAATTTATTACTTTGTGCTTTAACAAACGAAACAGTGAGTAGATTATTTTAGATGAATAGATGATTACTTTCCATTTTCTTTCTCTTTTCTTCTTGAAGGACCCTCGCGCCGGCTACTGAAAACCCGACGGTATAAAAACATTTCATCGAAACTATTGCCCCTTTAACTATCGCTCAAGACTCTTAATAATTACTATCTTCGTAATCAAAAAAGGCGTAAAGCAATTTCAAGATTGGCAACGCGACTACGATGACACTTTCCATCAGGTAAGCCGCATGCTTATTTGTGTGTTTCGTTATACATTATCTTGTTAATGTTTGTTGTATGGTAGTTCTTAGTCGAGGTCTTATTATTATTCTAAGTGTAAAGCCCTCTATATTGATCTATGGTTTACTAAGACACAGGATGATTATCTGTGGTGTACTCGGTGTGGACGATGTCTTTATCTTTTGAGTTGAATAAAACAACTAAGTTAATTTGCCAATGGATGTTTTATTTGATTGATAACAATCTGGTTCAACATACAACATGGTGACAGCGGAAAATAAATTTTGAAATTTGAAATACGAGATTTGGAAATTTTCATAATGGCGGGTCTGAATACAAATGCTGGAGTGGAGAGGTTAGAGAATGGAGGCGACATGGCTGAAAATTGGAAAAGATTTAGAGATAGTGTAACCAGTTACATCGATGCATATTATGAAGAAGCGTCAGAAAAAAGAAAAGTGTCAATTTTGATGTTCCATGGTGGAGAGACTCTTAGGGAAGTAATACTGTCATTGCCAAAGGTTGAGAATGAAAAACTTTCTGAGTTGGTGAAAAGATTAGATGCACACTTTCAGCCAAAAGTGAACATAACATACCAAAGATATTTATTCTTAACACGAAAACAAAATGATGAAGCCTGCGAGCAATTCATGACAGTGCTCAAGAATCTAGCAAAGAAATGTGAGTTTGGGGAATTAACTGACAGTTTGGTAAAGGATGTGTTTATTTGTGGTCTGAGGGATGTGTCTTTACAACAGGCTTTACTGAGAATGCCAGGCAAGACAGGGGAAGAGGTGCTAGAATTTTGCAAAACACAGATATCAGTCTTAAAGCAAGTTGAAAATATCAATAAAGAAAATAAAGGAGGTATAGAAGAAATTAATATTGATTTAGTTAAAAAACAGAAATTGGAGAAAAAATTAAACAAGAAGGAAACAGAATGCAAGTTTTGTGGGTACAAACATGATTATGGAAAATGTCCGGCTTATGGGAAAAACTGCAAAAAATGTGGAAAAAGTAACCATTTTGCATCTGTGTGTTTTTCAATTGCAAAAAAAGTTAATTTGTTGGATGATGGAGTGGAAGATGAGGATTGGTTTGTAGGAGCATTGGGAGAAGGAAGAACGGAGTGGTACACAGCGATCTTGAAGTGTCAAGGAGTGGACATGGAAATTAAAGTGGATACTGGAGCGCAGTGCAATGTATTAAGTGTAAAACAATACCGTCAAATAAATCTGGAGTTGAAGAATTTAAGACCTGTAAAGACTTGTATAACATCATTTACTGGAGATAAATTGAGTATTATTGGACAATGTACTTTGGCTTGTTTGTATAAAGGAAAGTGTTATAATATTGACTTTATGGTGGTAGATCTGGATTGTTACAACATTTTAGGTCTAAAATCGGCTGAGGAATTAGAACTAGTTATCAGAGTCAATGAGATTCTTGGGCCTGAACAGGTTAGTAGTATTATACCACAAAAATATTTAAACTTGTTTGATGGTAAAGTAGGATTAATACAACAAGAAATTAATATTGAAATTAATTCTGATGTTAAACCAGTAGTATCACCTTTGAGGCGTGTTCCATACTCTCTAGAAAATAAAATAAAGGCTGAGCTAGAGAGAATGCAAGAGATAGGTATCATAGAGCCAGTTGATGAGCCAACAGATTGGGTTAGTCAAATGGTAGTAATCCAGAAAAGTGATGGATCTTTAAGAATTTGCCTAGATCCAAGAGCTCTGAATCAAGCCACAAAAAGAGCACACTACCCGCTACCTACCCTTGAAGATATTTCTTCAAAGTTAAGTGGTGCGAAGCATTTCTGTAAATTAGATGCACAATCAGGGTTTTGGATGCTCCCATTGTCAAAAGAGAGTTCTAGGCTTTGTACATTTCAAACAAAATGGGGTAGATATGCATTTCTAAGATTACCATTTGGCTTGAATGTAGCTCCGGAAATTTTTCATAAAATTATAAATGAAACATTTAGAGATATTAGTAATGTGGAGACATTTCAAGATGATATTTTACTGTGGTCTAATTCAAGGGAGGAATTAAAAATAACACTGCATAAAGTATTAGAAACAGCATTAAAAAGAGGAATCAAGTTTAATCCTAGTAAATTTGTATTTGATACTAATGAAATTACATTTTTAGGACACAGATTCAGTAGAGAGGGAATAACAGTAGATGCAGAAAAAGTAAAAGCCATCCAGGAGATAAAAACACCGACAGATAAAAAATCTTTACAGAGAGTGTTAGGTATGTTCAATTTTTTGTCTAGATTTATTGAAAAATTTTCTGAAAAGTCAGCTCCATTGAGAGATTTGTTGAAAAAGGATTCTCAGTTTAGATGGGAACCACATCATGAAAAATCACTGCAATTATTAAAAGATTCTATTAGTAGCTCACAGGTGTTAAGTTTCTATGATCCAAATCAGGAATTGGTGTTGAGTGTAGATGCTAGTTCTGTAGGGCTGGGGGCTACTCTGTTACAGAATGGCAGGCCATTGGGTTATGCGTCAAAGTCATTAACAGAAACACAGAGGAGGTATTCACAGATTGAAAAAGAGCTATTGGCAGTTTGTTTTGGAGCAGAAAAATACAGGCAATATTTGTTGGGAAGGGATATAATTAAAGTTCAGACAGATCATAAACCATTGGTAGGAATATTTAATAAACCATTACATAAAATTCCAGCGAGGCTGCAAAGGATGATGCTAAGGTTACAACCCTACAGATTAAGTATAAGTCATACTCCTGGAAAATATATGTACTTAGCAGACGCTTTGTCAAGAGATGTAAAGATAACAGGTTGTGATAAAGAAACTACTTTTGATGATGTGGAATACCAAATTGCAATGTTATTAGAAAATTTGCCAGTTACAAAAGAACAGTGGAAGTTATTGACAGATAGTACTTTAAAAGATAAAACATTAACATTACTTAAAACCTATTTGTTACAGGGATGGCTTTCATATAAACATTTGCCAGAAGAAATTAAGCCGTATTATAATTATAAGGATGATTTGACAGTAATTAATGACTTAGTTTTTGTGGGGGATAGGATACTGATACCTAAGGCATTGCAGTATGAAATGTTAAAAAAGTTGCACACAGGTCATCCAGGTATGAATAGAATGGTAAACAGAAGTGAGTTGACAATGTTTTGGCTAGGAATTAACCAGGATATTAAAAAATTTGTCAAAAGTTGTAATACTTGTCAGAAATTCTCTAACAAGAACACTAAGCTGGAATTGACACCAAAACCTGTTCCTAGTATTCCATGGACGGAAGTAGGATGTGATGTGTTTGAATTGTATAATGAATATTACTTAGTGGTAGTTGATGCTCTGTCTAATTATATTGAAGTTGTAAAGTTAACAAGTTTAAAATCTGCTTGTATAATAGAAAGGTTTAAGTCAATTTTTGCTAGACATGGAATACCAGTGAAAGTATATTCTGATGGCGCCTTGTATTTTGATTCGGAATTGTTTAACCAGTTTGCTAAAGAATGGGGTTTCCAGCATATTTTGTCAAGTCCTCACTATCCTAAGTCAAACGGATTAGCAGAAAGTGCTGTGAAAACGATTAAATTGTTATTTAAAAAAGCTAGGGATTCAAAACAAGATCCACATCTAGCCTTACTTAATTTGAGGGCAACTCCTAGAGGTTCATTACCCTCTCCTGCAGCGCTGCTGATGGGTAGAAATTTAAGGACAAACATTCCATGTGCATTTAGTAATATTGTACCAAAATATAAGGTTAAAGAAGATAGAGAGTTGATGATTGAGAAAAAGTTAAAAACAAAGATGTGGCATGATAGAACTGCCACAAAACGAGATAGGTATGAGAAAGGACAAGATGTTTTTTATAAAAAAATGCCAGATAGTTTATGGGAACCAGCTACAATTGTAGACTGCTCTAAATATCCAAATTCGTACAATGTAATGGATAATAATAGTGGGAGGGTATATACAAGAAACGAAATGCATATAAAACCAAAGGAAAGTAGTGAGCAACAACAAGAGATTCAAAATAAAGCTGTTACAGTAAAAGAAGGGGATAAAGAAATACTAGAGGAAGAGGAGAGGGAGGATAGTGTACGGACCGGGTCAGGCAGACAGGTAAAGCCACCGGTTAGATTTAAGGATTATGTGTTAGAAAAATAGTTATGTTAAGTTTAGTTCTTGAATGTTAATTTAGTTTTTAGTTGATTACTTTATGTACCTAGGAGTAGGTTATTCAGTTAAATTGTGGTCACATATTTTCCAGAGAATCTTTAGAGGGGAGATGTTGTATGGTAGTTCTTAGTCGAGGTCTTATTATTATTCTAAGTGTAAAGCCCTCTATATTGATCTATGGTTTACTAAGACACAGGATGATTATCTGTGGTGTACTCGGTGTGGACGATGTCTTTATCTTTTGAGTTGAATAAAACAACTAAGTTAATTTGCCAATGGATGTTTTATTTGATTGATAACAATCTGGTTCAACATACAACAATGTTCTTGTCATTATGATTTATTTATTGTTTATGAGCCTGCGTTCTTATCGAAGTCACACCAATTATTCTAGATTCCTGAGCAATATTTAGTTACATAACTGAAAATCAAAATAAAAAATTGATGTGATACATTTCACATTAAATTTTTAGCAATAGCAACCACGGTCTAGTGTTTTGTCCTTTTGATGGCATTAGCCTTGCACCCTACTTTATCACTTACGAAATGACCTAATACTAGTAACCTGGAACCTTTCAGGTATTACAGAGTACGATGATAAATATACCACCTATCAGCAAAGATTTTAACGCTCCAATGAACTAGAAAAATGAAACGAAAAAAAACAGAAGACTGCTACAGAATCCCAGTTCCCATTGTAAAAAGCGCCTTACGCACTTGCCGTAGCCCGCTCCCTGGGTGGGTCAGAGCGGCACAATTATATTTATCGCCGCGTACGCGCCGTGTCGTCGGTCCACGCATAAATCAGCGCACGTACGATGTCGATGTGACGTGTCGTCGATCGCGAATCGCAGCGACTAACTTGCAATGGGAACGGTCTTTTACATTTGCTATTTAGCTTTTGTAATGTCGTATATTACTCCATGTCGTGTCATTTCGTTTTATTGATTGCTTGATATTATTGACGATTAAATAGATTTTAATCATTCCTGACAGAACAAAACTCGTGGAATGTAAATATAGAGGAGATAAAACGAGTTTTAAACGTACTCTTGGCATTTCCCCTGTATTGTAAGAACATTAAAATTGACATTCACAGTCACAATACAACAGGAAACTAACTTTAAGCCATACTAGTCCATACAAAGCCAATCTAGATCATGTAGATCATTTGAGAATCCTGTCACACGCAGCGCATCGGCCGATCGCCATACCATTGCACCAAGTGTGGCCTTTTTAGGACCCGCAGACAAAGGTAGTTGTAATTACCAGTCACTAGCCACTTCAATAGTCTCTATTACCAAATTAAAACCACAATCATCGTGCATCTAATAATCCATGACTAAATCCGCGAATATTAAGTTCTAACTCAATGGGTCAGCAAATCGAATTGTAGTGGGAACCTGATTATGGTCGTATTGATTACATACTGCATTAAATCTGCCAGGATATTCTTGTTTGTGTTATGAACACACATTAACAATTTGCCTAACCTTTGAAACTTTTTTACTGTCTTGTTTCAGTACTTCTGTTAGTTTTGATCATGTATGTTTTCGATCAATTTTCAAGTTACTGGGATGTGGAGGTCCGACAGGCAGTCGCTCCATGTAAAATACTAATATCCAGCTGCATCTGGTTTGACTGGAAGCCGACCCCAATATAGTTGGGAAAAGGCTAGGCAGATGATGATGTTTTCGATCAATCAAAAGTCATTTATTCTTCTCTAAGATTTCACGTCAACCTTTATTGCAATTTCTTTCATCATATCAATATCATTTATCAAGAAATTGTGAAGACCCAGAGCCCTAAAGGCCTCTTATTCGCAAGACTGAATCCGAAGAATTTTAAATGTGTCTTTTTAATGCATCTGCTTTCTGAGTTAATCGTGGACATTACTGACAACGATGAAGGAAAATATCGTGAGTAAATCTGAACTTTATAATCAACTAGCTGTCCCGGCAAACTACCTACCGCCTATAACTAACATCACTCAATTATTTTGCCATCCCGGAACCCCTCCACTAACACTCAAACTTTATGATATGGTATTTAAGTTCAAATTGAGTTTTAAGTATTATTACGAATCTTTTGTTTGGGTATATAGAAAAGTGCTGTTTTTAGACTTGTTAAGACAATTTTTCAAAATTTTCGCTATTCTCCGTAAGAACCATCCCCGCACTGTAAGGAATATTATAAAAAAAGAAATAGCGAAATCGGTTCAGCTTCGCTTAGCAACACATTCAGCGATTCCTTTTTACTCGTATTATAGAGATAATTCATCATTGCTCTTGTCTTGCTTCTCCGTATTAAAAGAGGCTTTGCCGACCAATGGTTCAGATACAGAAATGACTCCTTACACAATTTATGCATCACTAGCACTTTGCCCGCGACTTCGTCCGCGTGGGTTACGTACTTTCCTAATTCCCACTTTTCACCCCCTTAAAGGTTAAATATCCAAAAACCCCTTCTTAGTGCTCCCCTACATTATAATAGGAAGCCGTGTGCAAAATTTCACATTCCTAGCCCCAGTAGTTTCGGCTGTACGTTGATATGTCAGTCAGTCAGTTCTCTTTTAAATTTATAATTTATATATATATAGATATCATTTGTCTTCCTATTCATTTCCATCTTTAGACAACATTTCTTGTTCTACTTCTTCTAGAGAAGCCTAAAATACAATCATTTTCAATAGCTCTCCTTCCAACATTTATGATTCTCCCTTAAAGGTCTGGGCAGGAACAAAATAATTTACGATCAGCCGGGTACCGCTTAATCAGTGTTTGGTTCATTGTTAACTCGCTGAGCGCGGAATAATGGCGCTATTGTCTCTTAGTATCGCGATAAGTTTGTGGTTTAAGTTCTAGACTGCTGCTAGCATAGGTAATGTATTTCTTTGAAAACTTTTTCTACATATTGAGGTCTACTTCTAGTGAATTAATTCACTCATCAAACTGAATTTCAGCTTGGCGTCCGATATTTTTTTTTTAAAACGTCGCCCCACACTAGGAATTTCTCGTGTATCGTGGGTACGTTTAAAAACATACAAACTCACATACAGGAACAACTAATTGTAGATCATGCAAATATTTGCTCCGTGCGGGAATCGAACCCGCGACACATTGCGTAGCAGTCGATCATTCAGCCACTACGCCAACTGTGCCGTCGATATAGGTAGTGGCATAATGACATATTACTTACTTTGTGTCCTCTTGCGTCCAGCACGGATTCAAGCCACACTACACGAGGAGGAATGGAAAGCAGACATCAGCTTCACCAATTTCGTTTCGTCACCACTACTCTCAAAGCGGTGAAATGCGTTATTGTGAGACCAGAACCAAGAAAAAAGTCATGTGACATCTTCCTATCCCTACTGGGCCCGTGTGATAGATTACAGCACACTCCCTTTCACAGATAGGAGGCCAGTGTCCCAGAAGTGGGAATATTGTGGGCTGATTATGTGCCTATGTATGTCTGGTTTCCTCAAGGCGAAGTTAACATTTGGGCCATCACAACTTCAAACAGGTTAACAGTAACCTACCTATCTATTGGTTGGTCGCGGGACTCACGAATTACCGTGACCCCGGAACGTAAAGGGCTATTGAAGGACACCGTGGATTTTAGTCAGTACGAGTCTGACAGTCCCTCCCGCTTTGCCCTGGGTGGGAGGACTCATAAGATGATTAGACTACATTAAAAAAAACACCTATCTATTGGTTGACAACCAGTGTTACGTTTGACAATTCACAGCTGTTGAAGACGATGCTTTGTTCCAGAAACAGACAACCGCAGTACCTGATTGGAACACTGTACACGCCACACACAAAACTCGCTAGCTCTCGTACAATATACCACGCAAGTTCCTCTATCAAAGCTCCCTGTATCGAGCTTGTTCCATTCGCATACGCTGCTCTCAAATTGATTTTATACTGATAATACAGCGGTGTCCGATTCGATACTACCGACATGTTTAAGGCTTAATTAATTTGTTGAGAGAATATTAGCGTCCTTTCTTTATACTGTTATCAATATTTATTTTAACTTTCGTATATAGAGCGAGTTCTAACGGTACTTACAACAACTTAGAATGTAGCCTCAAAACTGCTAGTGTTTTTTTTATAGGTATGTATTTAGTGAGAAGTACGCGTTTGACCTGTCTCTGCTATGCTCCACGCTTACCTAGAAGTATCTTTGTCACCCTTGACTTGAAGACCCTTTTTTTTACGTGGTAAAATCATCTTTAAGTCCTCCAACCCGGGGCAGAGCGGGAGGGACTGTCAGACTCGTACTGACTAAAATCCACGGTGTTCTTCAATAGCCCTTTACGTTCCGGGATCACGGTAATTCGTACAGTCCTGCGACCGACTTGAAGACCCTAAAGTTGTCACTATAATGAAACATAGACTCCGGAAGAGAACTTTACTCTTTAGCTGTGGGCACAGTAAAAGTCTTGGCTAACGCTTTGTACGCACTGGAAGGATGTCCACCATCTTACAATCGCGCATTGCCTCACATCTTGTAGTCCGATGGTGGAAAGGGCCAGACGAAATCAAGTTGTGCAAGCACACTCTCCGAAATTCAAAAAACTGACAGGCCGGTAACTCGGCGTTGATGTTCAGGAGTGTTAGTATAAATATAATATGTAAATGCATTCACTAAACAGGAGAATTCCCCCATACGCTTCCAAGTGCTCTATTCGAGCGCCACTTTGAATCAGCCGTCAGAGTGCGTATCCAGGTCATCTGGCCACCTCATTTTGGGCCAGTCTTAGCGGCGCAGTCTACATTCAGGCATCCATTACGTGGATATTGTACCCAGCGGTCGATAATCATGCGGCTTACGTTACCCGCCCAAACTCACAAAAAATATTTTCTTCATGAGATATCAAAGACCTTCCTTATTATATTTGTTAAATATTTTAAATATTCAAAAGTCAACGACCTCAAAACCACCTAATACCTACTTTACTCATTATAAACGCAAATGTAAAATTAATTGACACTGAAATAGCTAGAAGGTGCTTCATTTTACATTTTCTCCTGAATAGCTTTTGAAAAAGGCATGAAAAGGTCTTCTGAACACCAAAACTCTGTAATTACAAAACTTGCTCGAAATAATACAGCTAAAAATGATAGCATAAAAAATTATAGCACACGAAAATGAGGGAAAAAGTAATATTACAGAAGAGAAAGGTATTTCTATGTGAAAAATACTTTCTTTCTTCCATTTACATTCATTATAATCTTAATCTTGAGTCCTTTCAAGCTTGGCTCGGTCATAGTTTTTATATCCTTATATAATTAAAAATCCTATCCAGTTGAGTCCTAGCCTAAACTCCCCTACTACTTGCATACTTAAGATCTCGCATTCCGAAGATTGCAAAAAGGACCTGGTTAAGACTCACGCAGTTAAGATGAATGGTACAAAAGGAAGAGACCTGTACTGAGCCAGTGAGCAGAACAAAACTTGGTTAGTCTGTGCGTAACAGGGCAATGAAGAGAAATAACTTGGAAATTTTCACCGACCGGGCTTTTCACTAAAACTGACTGGGAGCACCCCATTTGAACGGGATAGACCCCATCATCCCCTCCGTAGTTATTTTATTTTGAAGTCCCGCAGGGCGGGGCTCCATTGATCTGAGGGCCCCGTTTCGTATCTACTGACCCAAGGCGGCGAAAGATATTGACCATGTAGGTGGTGAGGATCTATACTCACTTTCATGAGTTGTATGTTCCCTTACCATTATGGCGTTCCAACACACAACAAACTACCTTAAATACAAGTAAATAGAACTCATTCTCTCTTCGACACAACAAAACTCGATCATAAAAGGACCAATAGTAAAGGACGCAAGTGTGACGTTTTTAAAGATATTACGGACGGCTTGGCTTCATTTTATGACGTCATTGTCAGCCATAATAGTTATTTATGCAACTGTTGTATAATGAGGGGTATTAAAACACGAATGTGGGTTTATCACACGAGGCGTAGCCGAGTGTGATAATAGTATCACATGAGTGTTTTAATACCTAATTATAACAGTTGCATACTAGACTTTATCTACAATCATGATGTGAATCCTTTATAAAAGATTCTCATACCATAGGGTGTTGTACAGTCTGCCGGGGCGCGGTGGTTGCCCAAGTGAGCCCGCACCCCCGGCTAAAGGGAGTAGAGGACATCGTGTGGTTTTAGTCAGTCGAGTCTGACATGCCCCTCCGTCTTCCCCAGGTGGAGGAAGTCCATGAGGATTTCCACACGTTAAAAAAAAAAAGGTTGTTGTACAGTGTTGTAAGAACTATGTAAATTCAAGAAAAGTCTAATTGCGAAGCATGTAAAATAAACAAACCTTAATAAGTAAAAGAATTATTTATTGTAATTATTTACATTTTGGATCGTACAATTTTATTATTGAAATGCACTTGAACATTTGCACCTTGTTGAATGTTGGCAGATCCTGATACTTGGAATATTTATAATCACCACTTCATTATTTCTATTTTCTATAGAACTTAATTAGTCTACAATTTGTTGTTCTTTTTTCAAAATTTTAGCGATCTGGTGGTGAAAATGTCATTGCATGAGAATGTTCTTTTTTTGAAATTCATTATAACACGCGTTTGGATGCTATAATGATCATTATATCATTGAGTGTTTTAATGTTGGCAATAAGCTAATTGTTATAGGTTCTTTAATAGAGGATTAATAGCATGATAGTAGATAAACGTCATTACGAGCCTCTTGGCTTAAGACGTCGGGAAATTTAAAGAGCGAGCGAAATATTAATCGTTTATTTCTATTAGAGGGTAGGTATTTGTAATGGTAATATTTGAGATGTAATTACCGGTTTATTTTATAAATATAAAATCACTGTATAATCCCTGAAGTGTAAGGTAGAGGTAAGTAAACTCACATTTCGCTAGTTATTTTTAAATATTATGTTTTCATCTCCTGTTATCTCAGGTTTTCTAAAAAGTAAAAACTTTAATGCTAATTAGTTAAAACATGAAAAACTTTGAACGCAATTCCTACTTGTAAATGAACATGTAAATCACCTAGAGTAAATATAAATTAAACAGCCACACAAAAAAAACCCTCAACTTTGCTATATTTGATTAAACTTCTAACCGTGTGTATGGCTTTAAAACCTAAAACCTTATAATCCTATATTACAGGAGTTCGATGACCTCTTGCTCATCATCAGACCTCTTGCGCATCAGATTCGGATTCAGCGACCCCAAAAACATATAGTACACATAGTGAGACCTCCAGGTCAAAAAAAAAACGACGGATTGCACTCTGGGAGTGCCGGCAGAAGTGAAAACTTGAATAGTAATTGTTGGAAATATCTTGTGAACAGATTTTAGTAAAACTCGCAAAAATGGTTGACTTTTTATTTCAATAATTTTCCAATGTGACGTACATCTTTTTTAAACAATGTTACCTAGCAACGAATGTATCCAGCATACAAACTTCTTTAAAAGTAATAAAGTCACACGAACATTCACGCAAGCGCCCTGCGCCGTCCTACGCTTTTTCGGTCAGGGTCACGTGTCCTGACGCGAGTGTCCTGACGCGAGTTTAAGATTTCATACCCATTACAGAAAAAGTGCTCAACGCCGCTAAAGAAGTTTTCACTTCAAAAAAATATTTTTTGTGTGGCTGTGTTATTAATTAATAAGTAATAGCATTTATTTTGCGGTACACCGCTAGTGTTAGTAACTATGGCCGTAATGACTAGTCTTATAAAAACATTAACACAATATCACTGAGTGTGGAGCTGCATTCAGTGTCACAACATTGGATTCTCCCAACATAAAAAATAAACTCTAGATAAAGTTGGTAGGCGAACAATTTATAATACGAGGATGCGAGGTATGATGGGAAATCACACACTTAAGGCAAACTTAACACAATAGTAACGAAGCGCAAGCGCCTACAGGATGCCATTTGTTAATGGCCGCTTGCAAATAACATCCTGATGACGCTTGCGCTACGTTAGAGTTGTGTTAAGTATGCCTAAAGAGTGTATGTCCTCATTATACCTCACGTCCCCGTATTAAATAAATACTGTGTTAAATAGAATATGTTTAATAGAGCAGCGCTGGCCCAGTTGTATCGCCCCCGACTTACGAGTTGTAGGTCGTGGGTTCAAACCCAACCAGACGCATTAATTTATTTCATCACCACTGCTCTCAAAACGGCGAAGGAAAAGATCGTGAGGGAACCGCCTAGAAACAAAAAATCGAAGACATGTGACATCTAACAATCCGCACTGGGCCCGCGTGGTAGATTATGGCCCACTCCCTCACACAGAGAGGAGACCTGTGTCCCAGCAGTGGGAACATTATAGACTGATGATGATGAAGAAATAGAATATTGCTGATATTATTATTGTTTGTTAATCCAGTGTATATTTTATTTTGGGTAAGTTCAAGAGTCTTTTATAAAAAGTAGTAGTAGTTCGCTAAACTTACCCCACTCCGGGGTCGCGGGATTGTACGAATTACCGTGACGCCGGAACATAAAAGGCTATTAAAGGACATCGTAGATTTTAGTCAGTACAAGTCTGACAGTCCCTCCCGATCTGTCCTGGGTGGGAGGACTCATTTGATGATTTTACCACGAAAAATAAAACTTACATCACTAATTTCTACAACATATAGGTACGTGATAAACTTCAAATATACATTCATTCCTCTCATCCAAAATAAAATTCATCCACCGCATCATATTTTTTCTATCAAAACAGGCTCCAACAAAGCTTTCTACGTTTTGTTTCACCCATATCGCTTTGTCCGAGATACGAACCCATACGGTGCACCAAAAATAAACGTAAAAGTACTCGGAATTGAGTAACCAGAACTGTGATTCGATATAGCAATGTTTTTATGCGTTTTGGTGAACTGAGTACCTGATTTTGTTACGTATAGGTTTAGAACGGAGCACCTTTTGTATTTGTCGTTAGTTGTTGAAAGTCATCAACCTTAGATACAAGTAAGATAAGTTTTGGTCGTCCTAATGACTCGTTCACGATTTTGGTCTAAAATGAGGGTGCCTGGGCATGCGGGCGGCGAGTAATGGGCGACTCGCTGTCCGACCATGGACCATGCCCGGGTCGACGGCGCGTTGTGTTCCACGCGCGCCTCAAAGAGTGTCAGCAGAGTGACGGGGCTTGTGGAGGGCCAAAGCCTGCCGGGGTCGCGGGACTAAGGGATTACCGTGACCCCGGCACGTAAAGGGCTATTGAAGGACATCGTGGATTTTAGTCAGTTCAAGTCTGACAGTCCCTCCCGCTCTGCCATGGGTGGGAGGACTCATTTGATGATTTTACCACGCTAAAAAAAAATGGTTTTGAGACGTTCTGTCAGGGTGGCGGGACTGTGTTAAAAGCGCACTGCAATCCGCTAAGCCTGAAAGAACAGGTTATTTACTTACAAACTACTGAAAGTAACTTCTTTAAAGAACGAACTTTTTGAACTACGAATTCAAAAAACTTCGATTTCTTCAAGGCTAAAAGTCGTAGCAAGATGAACTGATGATATTTTACTGCCATACGACAAATATACAATTGGCAACACAGTTTTGATACCTAGCATCTAACATTTTCTAAATACCAAAATAACGCACAGAAGTACATAGTGCCGCCAACATATCAATTTCAAAACATATCGATAAAATCAGTTTTTAAAAAAGGAACAAGCCATTCGAACGAAGTGCACAGAGCGGCAACAAACAATAGGACGGACGCGCGTGATTTACGCTCTACACGGATATTGTTGAAATTCGCATCGATACAGCTTTTGTTTCGCCGTCTGCCTTCTTATCGCCTCTTAGGGATGGGAATGTCGATACTTTCACTTTGATTTATTGGTGCGTTTTACCATTTTTGGTGAGCTGTGCTATTTTATTGTTGAAGTTGCAAATCAAATTAAACAAAGAGTTCTGTTTAGCCATTACAACGCCAATGGGAAGTTTTCTTCCCGAACTGTCATTCCTTTCGTAAATGCTACTGGAAAGTTTTCCTCCTAAAAACATAATTAAAAAAATATATATATCGCCTACGGCGAATATTTAACGAGAGTAATATCCCATTATTGCTCTATGGGAAATGACTCAACTAATTAGGCTATGGTCAGCCACGTCAATCAAGTGAAAAAGGGAAGAAAACATTCATTCTTTCAAATTTTATTCATTCGTTAGCATGACAGATGTTATAACGACTTTTGAATGAACTCAGCAGTGGCTATAACGGTTGAAGAGTAGGTACAATCCCTATAAATAAAATTTTACAAACCAACTAATTGGTTGCCTTTCTCAAGCCCATCAAATAACGATCGGTATCACAGAATTTTGTAATGAAAAAAAATCGGCCATCGCGTTGCGTGATCAGAACTTTCATTTGCAAAATGGCTACTAAACTAAATATCAAAACAAAGTTTCTCGTGAATTCTACTCTGGAGAAACGCTGTTTCTTCATTACAAAAGTAAAATATTAGGTGGTGAATTTTGTAAAAAAGCCAGGACAGAAAGACTCATTTGAAGATACAACAAAAAAGAAGGCCCGTTGAGCTACCAAGTTGAAAATCCACAAAATAAAATACCACAGACAAAATGAAATACCACAGAACTGATGAAAATGCACAAATCAGTTAAGTTCTTATACAAGTTACTTCATAAATAACATATACATAACTAAATCTAAATATTTACAAAAGATACTAAATTAAAACTAAAAATACTACATTTAAAAAATTAAATATTTACAAAAATTACCAAATTAAAACTTTATGGAGCGTCAAAAAATTGCAAAAAAATGCGTTTACACTTTTAATATGTAAGTAATATTGTAATTATTAACCTTTTCATAAACAAATGATACACTAATAAGTTACTTCATTGCATAGAAATCCCTAATGCGTTAGGTACCTACCTGTGTAGGAACTTCGATATTCAAAAATATCGATTACTTCATAGCATCCCTAAAATGGGACAGTGTGCCCGTATGGTGCATTGCCATGGCAAAATATTAAACGCATTCCTATACGGCAGGGTACAATGTTTCGGTTCACATATTATGTTATCTAGTTCAAATCTATGTTCTATGCATGGGAAAATATGTTCTATGGACTTCAGTGCATGTTAACCATTACATAGAAATGTATCGATAGATACTCGGGTAGGTACTTGTATCTCCGCGTTTACACTTTTATACAAGTTGTGAAACATAGTTTTCAAAAAGGTTTTTTTTTGTCTAATTTTTTTGCAAGATTTTCACGTGACTTAGCTGACTCGCACTACTTGTATAATTATCTAAAAGAAACTAAGTATAAAAGAATATTTTCTGCGAAAATTATGAATAACTTATGACAATGTACCATTGTCATAAGTTATTCATAATTTTCACTCAAACGGGACTACTAACGGGACTACGAACTCGAACTCAAACGGGAATACCGTTTGAGCACCGATTTTAGAAGTGGTCTGAAAAGGAAAAAACAAGAAAATAATAAAAAAGAAATCATTACATGCTGGGGTCCCGGGACTGTGTAAGCAGTTTACCGTGACACTGGAACGTAAATGGCAATTGAGAGAACACACAAAAAATGAAATCCAGAAATGCACGGGTTACAAAAATGGCCAAAGTAGAGCCGTTTCTTCCTCTTGATTCCTATAAAGCCACTGAGAATTGAACCCAAAAACACGGTAGAAAAATAACTACTCTATCGTTTGGTTCCTACGTACTCGTAAAACAAGTGAACATCTCCAAGGAAAACATTTAAATGTGTGCTCTAAAATCGTTGCGCACATTCCCAAAGCCCACACTGAAAACACCAGAAAAATATTTCTACATAAAAACAAAAAAAATGACATTTCGTTCGGTGCGATAAACTGCCATTTTTGCGGCAAAATAATGAGTTGATAACATGCGCACATAAATTGAAACTGACTGTTAACGGTTCGTTGCCGAAACTGTACGGTGTTTGTTTAAAGGTGGTGCTACACGATTGGACAACTAGCTTTAAACCGTGACTTTGGGTTGTTGTAAATTTGCAAAAAAGTTAATTTGCTCAATTTTTTTAAACCATTGAATTTCGTTTCTCCACAGCTAAATTTTGTTATTGTTTTGCCACATATCTTCAATACCTACACATAATTTTTACTGAAGACGGAGGCACCAACACCTCCATGATCCTGTTCTCCTAGTACTTTCTGTTCCGATTCCACATTGTGTCCACGTTTTCTTTAGTTTTATGCTGGATTTTTATCGAGCGAGACTCACGAATTACCGTGACCCCGGTACGTAAAGGGCTATTGAAGGACACCGTGGATTTTAGTCAGTACGAGTCTGACAGTCCCTCTCGCTCTGCCCTGGGTGGGAGGACTCATTGGATGATTTTACCACGTAAAAAAAAAAATAATAACAATATTAATTAAGTTCCCATAAAAGTTCCCCGCACGTGTATAGCACGCCGATATTATTTGTTTTTAATTTATTATCCGCAATGGTTCCAACTTGTTCACGTTGCTGCCTTATAATTTGATTAATGGATAAATATTGTAGCAATTATTGTGATTTACTTTTTCGCTGTCCAGTTGTGCGTGTAATTTAAATTGAGTTGTACGAAAAGAGAGAAAGAATCGCGGTCAACCGATGAATGCAAGTGTTGATTGTCGTTTCAGAGAGACCTGCTGTCGACGTTTTATGAGTGCCCTCACGGAACCCAATGGAGCGATGTTTAAAATGTTGAAAAAGAAGTCTACAAGTCAAGCCATCGTGACTGAACTCGGGCGGAAAATATGTTGAAATAATAATAATAAAAAAAAAATGTATATAATAACTTTATCTATTCAAGTCTTGGTAGAATAGAGATAAAAATGTTTACGCTATGCGTGTTAAAGTTTAATTTTTCCCGCACGGTAGACCCTAAACCCTCTACGAAGCCTACTCATCACATAATGTATTGTACATCTCAGCATACTTCGATATATTCGTCCATTTTGCGTGTTACGATTACCGCCAATATAACACTTAGAGCTTAAGTTCACTCCGACGGACAGCGGCGCATTAAATTTCCTGTGATGGTGTCTCAAGTGAACTTACTGCGCGGTACAGAGATCGAGCAACTGGAGAGATAATTCATTTATTTTGAAGAGAGTAATTTCAGCCTGTCAGAACAGTTGTGGCACAGTGATATCGGTTACGACCTACGAGTTGTAAGTCGTGGGTTAGGGCATGTGGACGGGGAGTAATGGGTGACTCGCCGTCTGATTATGGACCATGCCCGGGTCGACGACGCATCATGTTCTGCGCGGTCCTCAAAGAGCTGTCGTCAAATCAAATCAATCAAATCAAATCATTTATTTCAACTAGGCCAATTACAGGCACTTTTGAATTGTCAAAAGACATAAAATAAAACTAGTACAAAATAGTTATGGTGCTACAGTCCCAGTCACAAGACATAAAAACTGTGAAAGTACCGTAGGTGCTCATTCCAAAGCGTAGATCTCTATGGAGAAGAATGAGCAAGAAACTCCATGGACACTCTTTTTCAATCGCCAAAATTATTACAAAACTTTTTGTTACATCATTCATCATCAGATGGTACATTATGTGAGAACGATGTGGCAAGTTAATAGTGTCCATAGTAAATATAAAAAAGACAATTCAAAAATAAAGTTACTTTAAATTAAAAATTAAAATAGACCCGGGCAGCTAAGAGATGACCAGTCCCAACTGACAGCGCCCGTTCACGAACATGACGCATATATCAGCACCATTCAGCTCAACCATTTTGAAGGGAACTAAATGATCCGACACACACGCCACCATCAGCGAGACATTTGAGTGAGCATGACATACTCTCAACCGCCAGAGTCATTCAAGTCAATAAAAGACGTAGGTTTCTAGTCAAAGATAGCTCTGAAGTACATGGTACTCACACAATGCTGGGTATGACGCTATATAATACTAGGTGGATACACTCTATACAATGCAAGAGATAGGTGTACATTCTTCATCCGCTGCGACAATATTAATAAAAGATGAAGGAAACCTAAATCGTCAATCCAATGACAGCCAGAGAGAAGGCCAAATCATCATCTGACTGTCAGACTCGTACTGAGTAAGATCCATGGTTTTTCGTCAATAGACTTTCCGTTCGAGTATCACGGTTATCTGGTATATATTTTGAGATGCCCTAGTTCAGTATTTTTATATAATTTGATATGGTTGTGCTTTTGGCTCTGAGTGACGGTTACAATATTATTTTTGTTTAAGAGCTTTTAAAACAAAATTACGAAAAAACACACATCTTTATAGCGTAAACAACTTAAATCAGTTATTATTCTAAGCAAGACTGCTAAGCTAGTTTTTTTTACAATGAATAAAGAGTTCTACCACTTTCGAACCCCACAACATCTACTCCCATGCTATCAACCCCCTGTAGTCGACAGGAAAGCATAGCAGACAACCGTAATCTAATTTAGTGCTAGCTTAATAGTGATGCACTTAGCGTGAGCAAAGAATTTTTATATGGAACTCATGTCGGTCACAATACGTGTTTGTTATTCCCCTCTCTATTTTAGATTAGATAAGGCATTTTGTCCGTATTTTTTCTTGAAATAGATTTAGGAATTAAATAAATATCGGTAGTTTTTTTTTTACTGTGGTCAGTTTTTTACCTTGGAGGAGCTTGTGATTAAATAAATACAGCCGCACAGGCCGATCTTCCGGGTTAAGCTGCACTTGCCGAGGTTGGTCTGTGGATGGGTGACCATCTGTCATATCGAGTTTCCTCCGTGCCTCGAAAAGCACGTAAAACGATTGGTCCCGGTGGTCATTTGTAGATCTTTAACAGTCGTTATCTACTGTTAGTCAGAAGCTCTAAAGTCTGACAACCAGTCTTACCATGGGATATCGTATTACCCAGTTACTGGGTTGTGGAGGTCCGACAGGCAGTCGCTCTATGTAAAATACTGATATCCAGCTGAATCTGGTTTGACTGGAAGCCGACCCCAATATAATTGGGAAAAGGCTAGGCAAATGATGATGTTAGTTTTTGACCTTACCTATTACATAATGAATAGTTACGTATACTACCTATAGTATTGTCTCTCCTTTTTTTCAGAGCTATCCAAAAGATGTCTTGAAATGATGGCCCATTGTGTCAACCTATTAAAATGATATTGTAAATTGAATATACCTGTATAATTTATATGGTGTGCATTATAGAGAGTTTTCTATCTATCTAATAGTTCGGTTATCAATTATTATGATGTCCTAACTAATTATATATTTTTCACTTAGAGATTTCTTATTAGTTACAAAAAGTCTGGATTTTTATAGAGGCAAGCCTATCTGGCAAAATTTTAATGAGAAATTCGGGCTCATCATTACCATGACCGATCTTGTAGGGTAGAATAAAGGAAAGTGGGTCAAGTAATGCCGGCCACTGACTGTAGGGGAACAGTCATAAGACGGGGACGCGAGGCATAATGGGGACATACACTCTTTAGGCATACTTAACACAACACTAACGTAACGCAAGCACCATCAGGACGTGAAGGAAACTAAGTCCTATAAAAAGAAACATTATAATTCCAGTAAACATGAGTAGGTATTTAAAATGTGATGATTTTGTAATTTGTGACAGCACGGTTAGCGCAGTGGTTGAGCGATTTACTACAGTGCAGCGTGTCGCGGGTTCGTGTTCCTCACGGAAGAAATATTTATATGATCTACAAGTAGTTGTTCCGAGTCTGGGCGTTAGTGTAAGTGAATTGACATATTATGTTTGTACACGCATCCACAACTCAGGAGAAAATGCTAGTGTGAGGCGACGTTTTATAGAAAAGAAATATATTTCATTTTAGTTACTATCACAAAAAACAATCAATACCTAATAAAAAGTCGACAACCGTCTACATAGTCGAGTGAACTATCGGAACATCTTGAAATCGTATTACTGACCTATTTTCGAACAAAATTGAGTTCTAAAATTCAAAATGCAACCGTCGACCGGAAATGAATCCGTTGGCGGGAGTCTGTCGTGATACGGATCTGATGGAGCCGAGCGTCCAACATCCGGTCGGTTCCCGCCTTTATGGCTTCCAATTTTGAATCCGTCCTCTGACGGTTGAAACGGATTCTTTTTTTTAAATAATGTGGCCATTTAGATTTTTGGAGATAGAATTTACGTATTTTTTGGTTGTGTTAATTTGAATTCCGACTATTCGGATGGTTTTCTTGTCTATAGATTTGTCAATTAAGTAATAATCTAATTTTTTTCTAAGATTGATGAAATAGCCAGTTTGTTGACTGGATTTATTTTAGTGCACAGAATTGTATTTCGAGGAGTTCCTGTCATTACTTCATCTCAACCACATATAGCATGGGGGTGGAGGTGGACGTGTTGGAGGCCTATCATAAATATGTGATAATTTTAGCTTTTAAAAGTGTTGACTCCTAATTTGAATCATTGAATACTAATTTTGATTTTAACTACGCTGTCACTTAAGTCTTTTTTTTTCATCTTAAGCATGCATTATACACATTACCTCTATAATTCGCTAATTATTAGACTAATATTGATCTCGAGCAGGACGTGAAAGCCAGAGGACTTAATATCTCAACATTTCTGTATTTTACTTTCGCACTTGACTGCGATCATAGTATGAAAAAATGAAATAGCACGTCTAATGTACGAATGAGGAACAAATTTTTTCCTTCAAATTAATGTGAAAGTTCCAGTTTAGTTTAAACCATGCTAAATCCGCTGTACGCACTGTGGTATTCAAAACAACGTACATATACTCACACTTCACCCGTATCTTCGTCGTATCAACAACTCTCTGCTTTAACATAAGTTTATCTGAATGAGACGTATCAACATTGGCACTATATTTCGAATTAAAGTTAAGTTCGTTTCCGGCTTAGGTAAAATAATCTTGCTTTTACTCGTTGATACACCCCCCTTTTTTAATAACGCTTAAATGCTATGGCCTTAATTTAAGGTGATCATAAAGATAGCTCGTGAATCGTTTTTTTTTCAAATTCTAAATAATATCGCACAAATCTTTCAAAAGTTATACATATTTTGAAAGATTTTGATCAAGTCGCAACATGAAAAATAACTAAAAATTGCAAAAATACACGAAAAATATAATTTCCCGACTACCTTAATATCTTAATATTGTCAACTTGATAACAGTAGTCTGTCATTTGTAGAAATATGCAACTCAACTTCAGAAGAACAAGGTTTATTTTCGGATAAAGTGTACTCGGTTGAGCTTGAGTTAAGCCTAAGTTCGTACTATAGACTTGAGTCTTCAGTCACTAACTGGCGCCTACCGAGGCCTACTTGAATTACTCACCTGCTACATACTACATAGGAGATATTTATACAACAACAGCAATATACGATAAAACGAGTTCTATATTCAAATTAAAAAAAAAAACAAACCTTCAAAAGTTGTTAACTCAAAGAAAACAAACTCGACCCGTGGAGATTTAACGCCAACAGTTAGATAGGTATCAGCTGAATCTATTGCCCGGCGAAGAGTATGAACGCGCGACGTAAAGCGATATATGTGTAGACTATATCGAGAGATATTTATGTGTTCAACTGTACTCGCTCATTTGTTTTGAGCTGGCTATGCGGAAAAGTGTGGGAATGTGTTTTTTTTTTAATTTTGTTAACTGCAGTTCCTATCACACCTAAATATTGATACAGTATTTTTATTACATTTTGATTGGCTGGTTTGGGTATGTATGAGGTAGTACTTGCGTTAAAAAGTTGCACGCTTGGCAATATTGTGGGGAATCCGAAATTCCGACATTAACTTTCAACCCACATTGGCCCCGATTGATTGAGAAAAAAAAAGTGTCTCTTTTTTATTCTATCTTAACAAAACTAAATTTAAACTAAAAAAAAAAACTACATTTGATTAGATTCTGTTTCATTTTACAGAAAAATCCGATGACTGTTGGACTACTGGCCTCTCACATAATTCACTGCTCACAAGCATAAAAAGACGTGCCTCCTTCTGCGGTTAACGCAGTGGCTGAGCGATTGGACTATTGCGCTGCGTGTCGCGGGTTCGATTTCCGCACGGAGCAAATATTTGTATGATCTACAAGTTGCTGCTTCGGGTTGTGTATGTGAGTTTAAATGTTTGTAAACGCACCCACGACACAGGAGAAATTCCTAGTGTGGGGCAACGTATTAAAAAAAAAACATGCTTGCGAAGGAGGAGACAGGCATCGTGAGGGAGAGGACAGCGTCCTCCCTCCATCCCAGCTGCAGTGGCAGATGCCCACAGCGACAGACGTCGGCAGACGATCTCTGGCCACCGTAGGCGACTCGCTGTCCGACCATGGTCCATGCCCGGGTCGACGGCGCGTTGTGTTCCACGCGCACCTCAAAGAGTGTCAGGAAAATGACGGGCCCCCCTCTAGAATTTCAAAGCCTGCCGGGGTCACGGGACTCACGAATTACCGTGACCCCGGAACGAAAATGGCTATGAAAATCCACGAGGATTTTAGTCAGTACAAGTCTGACAGTCCCTCCCGCCCTGCCCTGGGTGGGAGGACTCATTTGACGATTTTACCAACATAAAAAAAGAAAACTTAAAAATACGTAAAAATTACCCTTCAAGCTTTTTAAGTCTCGTCAAAACTGATAAACATTCACACTCCGGGAAAGCGGTCGTAAACGCGCACGTAAACGTAACTGCCGCGATTACGGTTTACGTTTCGTTTACGTTTACAGCTCTACCGAGGACCGTATTTACGTGTCGTATTTTTGTTGTGTTTAATAATATGAACAAAGTTTAAGAGTCAAGTGTGATTCTGCTACCGAATGAGCAACATATTTTTGGTTACCGTAAACCTCCGTAAACAGTATTTGATTGTGCCTTTTATTATTTTTAAATATTATATGGTATTAATTATTTTCCTCAACACTTGTATGAATTGGACAGTAATTTTTTTTGTGTTTTCTAGAATATTCGGGCGAATAGATTTGAAAAGAAATTGTGTCTTATCATATCGTACAAGATTGTATTTTTTTTTTAATTTCAAACTCATATCACTTATTCAACCTTTTTTATGGTGTTAAAATCATGAAATTAGTTCTCCCGTCCGTCCTATGTGGAACAGAATCAAATGTCAAACTCTTTTTTTTTTACTTGTTGAAATCATCACATGAGTCCTCCCAACCAGGGCAGAGCGGGAGGGACTGTCAGACTCGTACTGACTAAAATCCACGGTGTCCTTCAATAGCCATTTACATACCGGGGTCACAGTAATTCGTGAGTCCCGCGACCCAAGCAGAAATCAACCCTGTCCCTTCGGTTGCCCTTTGCATTCCAGAGCCACGGTGTTCTTATAGACAGAACATTTTATATCCTGGAACCTGGCAATTGGAGGAGTGAGTTTATGTTGGTACAACAAGCGTATCAACCAATCCGTTGTATTATTTTACTAGTATTAATTTATTTCGCGGGCATGCGGGCAGCGAGTAATGGGCGACTTGCTGTCCGACCATGGACCATGCCCGGGTCGACGGCGCGTTGTGTTCCACGCGCGCCTCAAAGAGTGTCAGCAAATTGACGGGGCCTGTAGAGGGCCAGAGCCTGCCGGGGTCGCGGGACTTACCCATCACCGTAACCCCGGTACGTAAAGGGCTCGTGAAGGACACCGTGGATTTTAGTCAGTACAAGTCTGACAGTCCCTCCCGCCCTGCCCTGGGTGGGAGGACTCATTTGATGATTTTACCACGCAAAAAAAAAAAAAAAAAAAAAAAAAAAAAAAAAAAAAAAAAAAAAAAAAAAAAGTATTAATTTATTTTACTGCAGATGTTGTGTGTGCTGTCTATCAGTAATTCAAAGCAAAGTAAAGACTACATTTCGACGCGTTGTGTTCCACGCGCGCCTCAAAGAGTGTCAGCAAAATGACGGGGCCCCCCTTTAGAGGGCCAAAGCCTGCCGGGGTCGCGGGTCTCACAAATTACCGTGACCCCGGTACGTAAAGGGCTAGTGAAGGACACCGTGGATTTTAGTCAGTACAAGTCTGACAGTCCCTCACCGCCCTGCCCTGGGTGGGAGGACTCATTTGATGATTCTAACACGAAAAAAAAAGATAAAATGTCATCAGTACAAAAATACTCATTCTAAAATAATACGAGTACTTTAAGCACCGTTTGTGGCGTTATTTTTCGGGCCGTTTTTGAAGAGCTCATCGGGAATCTAGTACTATTATTGATCGAAGGGTACAAGCGTATCAACCAAACCGTTGTATTATTTTACTAGTATTATATAGTAAATACTTCATCGCGATTACACCTTCTTTCTTTTTTCTGATACTATTATACCTGACCTCAAATACTTTAGATCAGTTTTAACCAAGAACCTTAAATATAACTATCATTCAAACAAAATATAGAAAAACGAACTTTAGATGCTGGACTTAAAGTAATTTTTTTATAACTTTTTGGTAAGCTTTTCATTTGTACGTAGTTCATATTAGTTCCACGTTTGAATCAAACTAATTCAAGCACATATCTACATATTAAACGGATGCGTCCGTTACAATGTCATGTCATTTGTTGTGTTCTTAATTCAAACTGACGTAGATCAGTTGCGCAGGAGTCGGATTTGACGTGGTCTGTTCTGTCTGTGTGAGGCCACAAAGTTGTAAGAATTTCATTAGATTTTATAAGTTCCCTTTAATCACATGTCATAGTGATACTGGAACACCATTAATTTGAATGTAGTAAGTGATAAATTTTAATATATCCAAAAAGTGAATTAAATATGTTCTTGATGACATGACATTCAAAGTTGTGAAGTAATTTTAATAACCAATTTAAACGTTCAAGTTGTGTTTTTAGTGGCCCAATAATTTTACATGTCATTATTACATAAGAAAAGATTGTCATGATATTTTACACGTTATGACATCATTAAAATAATTGTTTTTCTTTTTAGTATTATAGTAAATTGCTAAACCACTTCAATTCTATTGTAACCACGGTGCCAGCATTTATACTGAAAACTACACTTTTATTTTTCTCTTGTTTCTAGTAATTAATTTTAAGTAATTATTTTTTTCAGTATCATGTTTTAGTGTAAACTCACGTACACAAAAACACCCAGATCCGGAACTTGTAAAAAATATTTGTTCCGTGCGGGGATCAAACTGCGCAGTAATCAATTGCTCAGCCTCTGCGCTACGGCAAACTCTTACATATTTTTCACCAAATTTAAGCACTGTGTAACAATAAGGTCAGGGTACATATAACAATCCAGATCTTTGTCCCCAAAACACTTGAAGTTTCACCCACACAGTATCAACTTAGTTATGGTCATAATGCCCGACTCGTTCCAACTTAGTTTATACACTCTAGAAGTTGGTGTACATTATTGAGACAAACAAGACGGCGTTAATAAACATGTTGGTAAACTTTGTTGAACTACAACATCAACATGTTGTTTGATTAAAGACTTTTATGGGAGATGTTTTTTTAAACTGACATGGTAATTTAACACTATTATGTGTATAGGGGAACAGTGTATAAGACGGGGACTCGAGGTATAATAGGGACATACACTCTTTAGGCATACTTAAGACAACACTAACGTAGCGCAAGTGCCATCAGAACGGCGTTTGCAAGCGGCCATTAACAAATGGCGTCCTGTTGGCGCTTGCGCTACGTTAGTATTGTGCTAAGTTTGCCTTAACGCAATACTAACGTAGTGCAAGCGCCAAAGTGTGTGATTTCCCAGTATACCCCGCGTCTCCGTCTTTTACACTGTTCCTTTTATTATAAATCATTTGCTGTTCGTTAGTCTCGCTAAAACTCGAGAATGGCTCGACCTATTTGGCTAATTTCGGATTTGAACTATTTTCGGAAGTCCAGGGAAGGTTTAAAAGGCGACTAAACATGATTAAATAAAAACATTGATTTTGTTGCGGTACGAAGTTTGCCGGTTTACGTAGTTATTTAACAATTTGTATATTTGAAAGTAAAGCTTAATTATTTTCGTAAGTTATCAAAAAATCTTTGTGGTAGAAATGTAGCGAGAAAAGTCGCAAAGAAAGACTTTGTCCCGTTAAATACGTATAATTTTAACTTAAATACACCAAAACGTAAAAAAGAAGAATTAAAAATTTGCTTGAGAAAAATATAAAAAACCGCAAAATAAAAAATACAAGAGGGAGACTCGTTACACGGTCATTGTTTTAAAGTTTTAGTCCTGAGCGAATTGGGTACGATACATATATGTTGTCAAGAATAAAATTGAAATTGAAAATTTTATCTTCAGGAAGATCTAAACGAAAGTGCTTTCCCTAGATTGATCAATCATAGGTTGGTGTAACGTTAGGCATCAATGAGTACGTTCAAACAATTAGCTTAAATTTTCAATACTATCTCCGACTTTTCTCGCTACTTGGTCGCGGGACCAAGGGATTACCGTGACCCCGATACGTAAAGAGCTAGTGAAGGACACCGTGGATTTTAGTCAGTACAAGTCTGACAGTCCCTCCCGCCCTGCCCTGGGTGGGAGGACTCATTAGAAGATTTTACCACGAAAAAAAAAAAAATTCATCAAAAAATCTTTGTGGTATTCTATTTTTTTAAAGAGACACGTAGCACCCTCACTTAGAATTTCTCTTGTATCGTGTCTGCTCGTGGAACTGTCCGAGTAGAATAATGTGGCCCTGAAGCGCAAACGGCAATCAAAGGAACAGGGTTGACCTTTCAGTCAATAAGAGTCTCACTCTCCGTTCTGTTTTATTTTTCCTACTCATCCACTATTCTTTTCTCATTAATTTCGTTGCAGGGTCCAAGACAGGTAAATTCATCCTCCGAGACACGTCGAGCTTCATTGTTTCGACGCTTTTCTGGTGGTTCATCATCATCAGCCTATAAATGATCCCACTGTTGGGACACAGGCCTCCTGTCTGTGAGTGGGAGTGGGAGATAATTCACCACGCGAGCCCAGTCTGGGTTGAGGTTAGTTCTGGTTTTCAAGAGTTGCAGTGGTTTTGGAATAGTGTGGTGGGTTTGTGTAATAAAAAGTCTCTTCTGCTTCACTCAGGGAAGCAGTTATTATCAGTTCTGCCGGGGTCGCGGGACTCACGAATAACCATGACAACGGTACGTAAAGGGCTATTGAAGGACACCATTTTAGTCAGAACGAGTCTAACAGTCCCTCTCGCTCTGCCCTGGGTGGGAGGACTCATATAATGAATTTACCACGTAAAAAAAGGGAAATTATCTGTACAGACGCCAGCACATCAACCCACCTAAATCTGTCAAATTTCTATAATTGATTTGTTTATGTGAGGATCACAGATGATGTTACGATTAAAATATTAAATTAAATACATTCTTGCTAGCAACATAGTTAAATCATACAATTCTGTTAACAATACAAATATAAAAATGACTTTTAAAGTATTGTACAAAGAAGTACTGCACTCGCCTTCAGATCACTCTTTTGTACAACGTTGGGGCACGTTCCTAGAGTGTCACGTGCCATAGTGATGCTATCGTGTCGATAAAAATAATACCACCTAAATCTGTCAAATTTCTATAATTGATTTGTTTATGTGAGGATCACAGATGATGTTACGATTAAAATATTAAATTAAATACATTCTTGCTAGCAACATAGTTAAATCATACAATTCTGTTAACAATACAAATATAAAAATGACTTTTAAAGTATTGTACAAAGAAGTACTGCACTCGCCTTCAGATCACTCTTTTGTACAACGTTGGGGCACGTTCCTAGAGTGTCACGTGCCATAGTGATGCTATCGTGTCGATAAAAATAATACTCGATAAGTTATCGATAATTTTGCAATATCATAATGCGATTGGAATGGAATGAGAACTAGCTAATTGATTGATAAACGATATAATTAATTAAAGGTATGAGATAATATTATTATTGATACGTTTCAGGATTTTACAATCTGTCGGTCGGTATATCGTTGTGGTGACAAGGGGTTTTTTTTTATGGGAGGAGTGACTTTCAGACTTGTTCTGAGTAAAATCCATGGCGATCATTTAATAGCCCTTTACGTTCCAGAGTCACGGTTACCTGATGAGACAATCCGTCAATCCGTCGATGGGTAAGATAAAAATTGAGTTCTGAATGTTTCTTTACTTTCTACTCGACAACAAACCTTTCAAATCAATTTAATGACCATCTTATTTTGCGTAGAATCGCAAATTTTATGATCTATATGTATTTTTTTTTATGTGGTAAAATCATCACATGAGTCCTCCCACCCAGGGCAGAGCGGGAGGTACTGTCAGACTCGTACTGACTAAAATCCACGGTGTCCTTCAATAAACCTTTACGTACCGGGGTCACGGTAATTCGTGAGTCCCGCGACCCCAGCAGGCTTTGGCCCTCTACAGGGGGCCCCGTCACTTTATTGTATCGTTTATGAAAAAGTTAAAGTAAATCTTTTTCCCGCGGCTTTGCTTGTGTTAATTTGAAAAATAATAAATGCGGATCGTAGATGTAGCGTTGTCTATTATCATTGTTATTTTTTTCTAGTTAAAAAAACCTTTTTTCGGGATGAAAGGTACCTCTCAGGACAGTCGCCCTGAAATTTTAGGTTCAGTGGTTGGCGTGTAAAGGTAACAAACAAACTTACTTTCGCATTTATAATGTAAGTTAGATTAGATGACAAGACATTGTTTAGTTATTGGATACAGACACTGTATCAAAATACAATGTATCTAATTTACTTTTTTATATAAAAGGCGATATACCCATAAATTACGTTAACGCTTCGGAATCCAGTGTCGTAAAAAACGCAGTCTATCATAAAGTATATACAATGAAGTTGTTGTTTAAAAAAATAATTTAGTTTATGAGTCTGTTTATTTAGGTCCGATAGGCAGTCGCTCCATGTAAAATACTGATATTCAGCTGCATCAGGTTCGACTGGAAGCCGACCCCATTATAGTTGATAAAAGGCTTAGCGGATGATGATGTGAATCTATTTATTACAGTGATATTGAGGAATTAAGCGATGTTCTTTCGTAGTAGTTATTTTGCAGCTCACCACTGAACTCCGGTGTCCTGGCAAAATTTCACTTATACTCTGAACGTATTTAAATTGAGACAGTAAGCATGTTTCACTCCTGACTGGCTCAAGGAATTCAGATGAAATTTGGTAGAAGAATAGAGCAAAACCTGGATTATGACATAGCATAAATAGAGTACTTTTTATACCGGAAGGAAGGAGATGTACATCTCTATGATATAATTTACATGGGTCGGGAACACGTTATGATTGAGAAGCTTAAACCACGTTCGGTTTGTATAATATTTAATTATTAATATTATCATTTCACATGTTAATACATTAGTCACTCAAATTATTTTTAGAAAAGTTAATATGGAAAAATACTAAAAAACTCCCAGATCCATCTAGTGTTTTGTTAGCTTTGGAATAAAAATTCTACATAATTCATCTTTTATTACGACAACAATAAATTCGAAAAAATAAAGTCCAGTCTAGACGAAAATAATTAAAAGTTATTCTTTTTTCTTTTCAATGAAAACTTTTCAATTGAAATCATCATACTTGGGTATTTGAATAAATAATTACGTAAAGTAAAAATTCAGGAGTTGTTCGAAACTTTCAGGCCTAGACAAGTGGCAATCCCTGTATTTTTTTAAGTTTGTTTTAATGCGTAAGTAATCTATTCAACATCTGCCGCAACTTTTGTATAGATGCGAGCAGATCAACCTTCCTCAAACTGTCAAATTTCTTTAACAGATTTTCTACCATATCACAATACTGGAAGGTTAATGTTCGATCGGTAAAATTTGACAGATTGGGGTAGTTTGACCTGCTGATGTACTTGCTACGTACAAGGCGTTCCTGTAAGATAAACCTGAGCATAGCATATGTGGACTTGCAGGCACAAACGATAGTTTGTTTAAATATGGACTTACAAAGTTTCAATGGCATTGTCATGTTACATTTTTTGGTAAGTACGCAGTCCCATACATTTTTGAATCTTCTACTTGAACAGCATAATCTATGTATTTCTGAAAATTGTACGTAAATAAATAACAACAACAAACATACTCTTCGAAATTAAGTAATTGACAATACCTTCTCAACCTTAAGTATTTTCTAACCTAATTGTCCCATTAGCTATTTAATAAAGGTCTTGCCATAACCTTGCACTCTTTTCTTTCTGCATAAACGTGTCTAAGCTGTTATGCGAGCTTTTTTACACTTCCCTCGACGATGTACCTTACGGCATAATAAATATAATACATACAAAACCAATCCACTTCCACATTACCGAGAGTAATGGAAAATTATTCACATAAAAACCCGTCAGAATTGATGAAGATCCGATGACACAGTAATATTCTAAACTTCTGCTAATTTCCCCTGAGCTGGCTGATACGTTACGACATCATAAAACATAATGAATTGTATCCACCAGCGGTTTACAACCTGAATTCATATTGCACATGAATTTGTTAAAGCGTTCCGTTCACATTTCTAAATGAGTTCAGTTTAGGTGGGAATTGTTGTTTTATTTTATACCTTTAAATATTTTATTGGTTGTTTTTATCGGCTGCCAGTGTCGGTTGTCGTGTTTTCGATTTTTAATATGGATTATGAAGATGATATATGATAGATGCTGTTTTATGATTTGAGTTATGTAAAACTTAAAAATATTTGTAACTACTGTGATACAACAATCTTTTTGGGCATAGGCATAGTTACTTACAATTTCGATCTTAAAATATGACCCTCTATAAGAACCAGCATTTTCAGGACAGGCAGATTTTTAACAAAGATTTTCTTTGAGTCGAATTTGATATTATATTTACTCGTACATAGATTTATAACTAAATTAAGCCAAATTTATCGATGTCGATAAAATCATATTTTCCTCATCCCATCCCTACACGTTTACAACACGTCCTCCAAGAACATGTGTGCTTCACAAATTGTTCGCAAAACATTCACGAATTTGCCGCCATTTACATAATCTTAAACGCGGAGCAGTTTTACTTTCTTACGTTTGTACTTAAAGAGTTTATTTACTTTGAATTATGAGGGTAATTAGAAAATTAGCGAGTTTTGTTCTTGACGAGTGATTAAGTGTCCTCGCTCCCTTTGTCGTGCAGGTGTCGTCACTGGAGACTGATGAATTGAGTTTTGGAAGTTTCTGTAACACAACATCGCTCCTGTAATTTCAAAAAGTAAGGCCCTTCGTATACAACGCAACACAAGTCTCCGGTACCTTACTTACGACTGCGCCTCGAAGAGCTGTCAGCAATCTGATGTTCCCTACGAAGAAGGTCAAAGCCTGCCGGGGTCGCAGAACTGTCTCATGAAATAACCGTGACCCCGGAACGTAAAGGGCTATTGAAAGATCACCGTGGATTTGAGTCAGTACAAGTCTTACTTTCCCTCCTGTCCCTCCCTGGGTGGGAGGGCTCATTTTGATGATTTTGCCACTATAAGGAAAGGCGTTACTGCGTATTTAATAATTCAAAAATATTATTTGTAGTTCACTTGTTGGTCAAGCCTTCACGTCTGAACTGAATTTTGATAAAATTAATGGCTGGGAAGACATGTTTAATTGTTCAGTATACAGTTCACTCAGCTGATAAGTACAATCGACAAAGTTGAATCATGACCCACCATAAGCTTATTTTATTACAGAAATTCAAATACAATTTAGTCCACATTCGCGTAAACGTACATATGCATGGTAACGACCTTAATCTTTGTTATTTTAACGGATTCAAACGATTAATAGTCAAAACCGGTCATGATTCAACTTTGCCGATTGTACATGCTGTAGCTGTGAGTCAAACAACCCGTTCAGGAACTTACGGTTATGAGCGGCTACTTAGCGCGGGACGTCGAACGATAAGATCAAATGTTTGAAACACGGCACGGGGCGCAGCCTGGGCGAATTCGCGTAGTCAATGTAATTAATGCATTTTTCGCGTCGCTCGCCGCTCCGCATACCGCTTACACCAAAGTCGTGAAAGGGCCCTAAAGGGATTCTAAGGGAAGGTTATATTTAATTCGCACTACCATTACCCATGTCGCCGAGTCGCTGTCAGTCTGTCTGTCAATACACAGCGTCAGTCAAACATGATAGGGGTGGAGTCGACGCGCGTTTTTTATTTGTTAAATTTTGTGTTTTATAAAGTTCTATAATTTTTTTTTATTTTATTGGAACATGTTTGCTATATTATCCTTAGTCAGGTAATGATTATAAGACAGTGCAAGGGTAAAATGGTCGGCATTGATCGAGGCCATGCTGCGGGGCGTGACGGAGTGGGAAGCGGTCGCACCGTAGGCGCGGGCATGCGGGCAGCAAGTAATGGGTAACTCGCTGTCCGAACATGGACCATGCCCGGGTCGACGGTGCGTTGTGTTCCACGCGCGTCTAAAAGAGAGTCAGCAAAAATGATGGGGCTCTAGAGGGCCAAAGGCTGTCGGGGTCGCGGGACTTATGATTTGCCGTGACCCCGGTACTTAAAGGGCTATTGAAGGACACCGTGGATTTAGTCAGTACGAGTCTGACAGTCCCTCCCGCTCTGCTCTGGGTGGGAGGACTCATTTAAAAGCTATTCGAAGATTATTCATTTCATAAAAGTTAATTTTAAAAAAACGCGAATATTAAAAACCGCCCGTCTGCACACTTAAACGTTCAGAATCTGAGTAAAGTGCAAAATTAAATATTCATAACGGCAAATATGGAAAAATCTCGCCCAAACATTCTTTCTTGAATGGAACATTCTGGAACGTTAGTTATTTATGAGCTAGCACCGAGAAAACGGATATAATTCTGTTGCACAGATTTTGTAGTTTAAATAAAATGTACTGTCGAGTTGTTAAGTGACAATTGTGTTTTTGGTACTATAATTATCTGTCTGCAGCTAGATATAGTTTGGAAGGAGATGACTGCTAAGGTGATGACCATGATTCATCATCACTTTCTGCCGAGTATAAGTTAACGAGCAACAAGTTTGTATGCGTCGAAGTGAGTACGACAGACGTTCGCGAATATTTCTGCAATATTCGCGAACAATTTGTTATTGTTTAACTGTGTAGGTCGATTGGAATGAACACATTTGTGTCACAAACTATGTATTACAGTAGTAGTACATCGCACATTTCGACACACCGTATTTTTTTTATCATGGTAAAATCATCAAATGAGTCCCCCCACCCAGGGCAGGACGGGCGGAACTGTCAGACTTGTACTGACTAAAATCCACGGTGTATTTCTATAGCCCTTAACTTTCCGGGGCCACGGTTATCCGATAGTCCCCCCAACAGGCAGGCGTTGGCCCACTAGACGGGGTCCCATCATATTGACAGCTCTGACAGCTCTTTGAGGCGCGCGTAGAACAAGGCGTGCCGTTGACTCTCGACACACCGGTGGAATCGCATCTTGACACTACCATCATGTTTTTTTTTTGTTCGTTTTCTATTGTCAATTGAAGATGTTTTACAATTTTATACACATTAACGCATGCGTCGCGAATTTCAATTGTTTTTGAAGTGAAAACTTCTTTAGCGGCGTTGAGCACTTTTTCTGTAATGGGTATAAAATCTTAAACTCGCGTCAGGACACTCGCGTCAGGACACGTGACCCTGATCGAAAAAGCGTAGGACGGCGCAGGGCGCTTGCGTGAATGTTCGTGTGACTTTATTACTTTTAAAGAAGTTTGTATGCTGGATACATTCGTTGCTAGGTAACATTGTTTATAAAAGATGTACGTCACATTGGAAAATTATTGAAATAAAAAGTCAACCATTTTTGCGAGTTTTACTAAAATCTGTTCACAAGATATTTCCAACAATTACTATTCAAGTTTTCACTTCTGCCGGCACTCCCAGAGTGCACCCCGTCGTTTTTTTTGTGGAAAGAAAGTTCGAAAGACTCCATATTATATCAAAAACCACATGATTGTGTAAAAAAATTATAACATGACTTAGTTACGCAATAATTTATAGGAATTAAGTTCTTCATAATTCACAAAATAATTAACACATTTACCAACTGCGCCTTCCTAATAATGTCATCAAAACGCCATGCACCGTTGCACGCATGGTCGCGGGACTCACGAATTACCGTGACCCCGAAACGTAAAGGGCTATTGAAGGACACCGTGGATTTTAGTCAGTACGAGTCTGACAGTACCTCCCGCTCTGCCCTGGGTGGGAGGATTCATATGGTTATTTTGCCAAAAAAAAAACCTTTGCACCCATAGTGCAATACGCTCACGATAGAAATAACAATTGAATATCAAATTGCTAGGAATTATAAATTCTGTTCTTCTACCTCAAAGCTACGAACATCTTTTGTACTCAAAGCTACCGACCAACTCTTTATGAAACCCGTTATATTAAAGAATGGAATAAAAAAGGTACCTTTCATGTTATGCAGCTTGACTTGCATGTTTCTGAGAGAAGAATTATCTTCGTTTTATTTTTCTAGTTAGAAACTGTTGTGGAACAGATGTTTTAACATATTTTTATCTTTCTAGTAGCGTGTAAACGGTAAGAGTAAGTCGAGTTGAGTGAAGAAGCCATTTTTTGAGGAAGAAAACCATAAATAATTATCTCATCAGGTAACCGTGACCCTGGAACGTAAAGGCTATAGAAGGATCACAGTACAAGTTTGACAATAATGGGTAGAAGGACTCATTTGATGATTTTAACTCGATCAAAAAACCTCTATTGTCATTCTTGCGACTCAGGCAACCATTTGACCCATTAGTAAGCTGACAGTTCCTTGAAGCAGTTCCGTGAAACATATTGAGCAGACGACTCCAGTTAAGATTTACTAATTACACAGCCACACAAAAAAAAATGTTTTTGACCTGGAGGTCTCACTATGTGTACTATATGTTTTTGGGGTCACTGGATTTTATTCCAGCACATCTGAGTTCGGCCATAACCTCAAAATATACCCTGAAATTTGCTATATTTGGTTAAACTGCTAACCGTATGGCTTTAAAACCTTATAATTTTATGTTACAGTAGCTCGATGACCTCTTGCTTAAATAACTACATAACCCATAGTCTCATAACTACATAACCTTATAACCCCTTGCCAACATAATCCTTAAACCCGATAACGAAGTTTTTGACGTTGGGGCCTGAAAATGTGTACTATGTGTTATTGGCGTCGCTGAATCTGAATCCGGGGTCATTTTCATTCCATATAATTGTGTGACTGTGTTATCAGCTCCTAATGTTCTAATGGGCCCGGCGGGTTGATAGGTGTCACATGTCTTCGATTTTTTAGGTTCTAAGAAACGACGATTTATTGTGCTTTAAGATTTACTATAACGCTATCTTAAATAAATAAAACTGAAAAACGTAAAACAACAGGTTTTACGTTTTTACTTAATCTATTGATTACAATAAAGAAAATAGAAAAAAATATCGTCTACCGCGGATAGTTTAACGAGAATTTATCATCCCATCGTTGCTCTATGGGAAGTTACTCTACTAATTAGGCTTTGGTCAGCCATGTCAATCAAGTGAAACAACAAGAAAAAAAAAATTCATTCAAATTTTTTTCATTCACGTTGACATGACAGATGTGACAGTGACAGTGTTAGGTTTATTTTCGTTACGGAATTTCTTGATTTGGTCACCACGCTCGTAGCCCGCGATAAAAGCTATGCAACAGCTTAAAAACACTTTTTCATTTCTCCACAACTCTAATACAGAATTACATGCATCGACACCCACATCAAGCCTTTTTTTACAAAAAATAGCCTCAAACAGTAGCCGACCTAACCGGCTCATTCCAAGGCTATCATTTGAGGCTACAAATCACGCCTACACAATAATTTATAGCCAACCATAACCTGATGTCTTAATACGAGCAACACTTTAATTATATTAGTATTGTCTATGAATTAAATGTTGACATGTTAATAATCCGTGTGGGTGTGGCTTTAACTTATGATTTTAAGTTTGGAACTGTCATATATTTTTGCTAAGATAGCTTGCCGAATTCAAATTAACGGTTTATTTTTGTTGAAGTACTATGTAAGACGATGAAACACGTACACCAAGCCGTTTAGAAACCATATTTCACAGTTGCAACAGTAGGTACTGAACTGTTTACCGGGACGCTGGAATTGAAGGGAAACTGTGGATTTTAGTCAGTTCAGGAGCTCATGGCTAAATAATTACAGCCGCACAGGCCGGTCTTCTGGGTTAAGCCGCGCTTGCCGAGGTTGGTCTGTGGATGGGTGACCATCTTACTGTTAGTGAGAAGCTCTAAAGTCTGACAACCTGTCTTACCATGGAGTATCGTATTACCCAGTTATTGGGTTGTGGAGGTCCGATAGGCAGTCGATCCATGTAAAATACTGATATCCAACTGCATCTGGTTTTACTGGAAGCCGACCCCAATATAGTTGGGAAAAGGCTAGGCAGATGATGATGGATTTTAGTCAGTACGAGACTGATAATACTTTCCGCTGCAACCGATGCGAGAGAATTTTTAACCGCCTTCCAAAAGCAGGAGGTTATTTGACGAATTTTTCACGATTGTGTCGACCATATTTGTAGACAAAGAACTTTTATCACGTGTCAAAAAACTCAGCTAGCCAACCTAAAAAATATTTATCAAATCGAAATCTCAGCTATCCATAACATACATGTTTCGCCCGCAGGAGCCACGCCCCAATAATAACTCAATGAGCTGATGTATGGGATATCTCGCTTTTAACTTAATTAAAATATTTCGTCATATAACTGTTTATTTCTGGTTTGTAACGAATGTGTTTGTTTGCATTTTTGTACAGGGAGACCAAATAAACTATGGATAGACTGTGTGCAGTGTGATTTTATGGCTAGAAAGAGTTTACTGCTGAAATTACGAGTAATAAAGAAGAAGTTTTCATGTTTTATGGAAAAATAGTTTTTCGTTCCTACACTAGAGGCGCTTTTTATTTTCTATACAATAAACGCCGTACTTGAAAAATATAGAAATTGAGCTAGGGACCACGGGGCCCTCCTGTAGAAGGCCAAAGCCTGCCAGGGTCGCGGGACTCATGAATTACCATGACCCCGGAACGTAAGGGCTATTGAAGGACACCGTGGATTTTAGTCAGTACGAGTCTGACAGTCCCTCCCGCTCTACCCTGGGTGGGAAGACTCATTCGATGATTTAAACACGCTAAAAAAAGCCCCCAGATGTGTGTATCCAACGTGTTTTGATATCTACCAATTCTCTATTGATTTTAAATTCATAACATTTTAAATTGAAATGTATTTTATAGGATATTTGCCTATCGAAAATGTCAATGATAAAATATCAGTTTTTATCGATTTTATTTGGTCTTGATCTAAAAACAAAAAGTTTTTTTAAATGATGGTCCTGTAAACCTTTTTATGGAACCAAAGTGTCTATTATGTAGACTCGAAGCTTTATCTTGTCTATTATGTTCCTGTTCTCCATAACCGATATTGAATTATTTCATTATTTTCTCCGCCAAAAAAAAGGAACCAGATTGGGTAAGTGGGCATTTCTGATGGTTTACTGCCATTGCATCTCAAAGAGACGAGGCCATAATGTATAAATATGTGATCTATATCATAATACCTATAAGACCTAATAGTTTTACGAGATGCTTACGAGATCGAGGTGTTTCTACCTTGTTCTCGTGAGCATCTAGTAACTTTTTTTTTTAACTTGGTAACATCATCAAATGAGTCCTCTCACCCAGGGCAGAGCGGGAGGGACTGTCAGACTCGTAATGACTAAAATCCACGATGTCCTTCAATAGCCCTTTACGTACCGGGGTCACGGTAATTTGTGAGTCCCGCGACCATAACTTGGGAACTAGGGAACTTGTTTCAATAAAAGCGTGATCCAATTAAAATTTGATGATCACGACCTTAACACCTCTTTCTATCCGCATCCAACAATAAATGACATCTATTTATCAAATCACTTTTACGACGAAAGCTTATCTTCAAAAAAGTATATAACTATTTTCTCCCATGGGCCTTTTATTTCTAAATCCATTAACTGGGTGGCTCCTATAAAACTATAAATAACATGGAGAAAATATCGAGCAATCAATGTCTTGAAAATAAAAAGGTTCTACGTGTATTTAATAATAGTAAAGTTTATGTGCCATAACGAATTTATACTCGTAGTTACGACCTTTTTAATTTTGAGCGTCATATCTTTCGGGTTTTTTCGTAGAGGTTATTGAATTTTTTGGTAGAAAGAAGTATTCTTTCATGTGTACAGTTTTCTGTAAGCGAGCTGGCGCGAATTTGTGCGATTTGACATTTTCAATAACTAAAAATTAAAATCGTCCTTGCTACTACGATATAATGATGCAATTCGGTTGACTAACGTCTTATTGATTTACGACTTACCCATACGACCATGGACCATGCCCGACGGCGCGTTGTCTTCTACGCGCGCCTTAAGGAGTGTCAGCATAGTGACGGGGCCTGTAGAGGACCAAAGCCTGCCGGGGTCGCGGGACTAACGAATTACCATGACCAGGGTACGTAAAGGGCTATTGAAAGACACCGTGAATTTTAGTCAGTACGCGTCTGACAGTCCCTTCTGCTCTGCTCTGGGTGGGAGGACTCATAAGATGATTTTACAACGTAAAAAAAGCATCATAGTTAAAAACCTAATTTTAGTACGTGGTTCATAAAACCTAAAATTCAGAAGAAATAGATTTCCTTTTTAATACCTATACGTATTTGAATATCTCAATATAAAAACAAAATAGACTTATCAAATCATCACGCAATCGTAATCAGATGTTAACACCTAAATTAAATCACAAAAAAAACTCAATTAGATAAATCCCATAAATTAAATTAGAATTATGTTTCCCAAAGATAAATCACCAAATATATGGCGTGTAATTATTGAAATACATATATATTATTTTATTAATGGGTATTAATGGTGTCGTGTTGTGTTCTATAGGCAATTTATGGGGCCATTGGCTTAATGGTGAATGTTTTATTTACGTGCTTATGCAATTTTCGTTTATGTTGGAATAAATAAAATATTTAATGAAAAGCAAGTATTTTAGTGAGATCATATTAAACGCGACTTCCGCTGCACGCTTATAGTACTTCATCTTATTTTATAAAAATACAAATATAATAATTATACAGGATGAATTATTGAACTGGGTGGGAATGGCTATATCTGAAACTATGAGGAATATAAAAAAAAAAAAAACGTTGAAAGGAGTCTCAAGGCCGATTTCGACGAAAACTAAAACAGCATCATTAGATTTGAGAAAAAATATTGATTTGATCCTGGCCAGGAATCGAACCCGCTGATTTTGGGAATCCAGATAATTTCTTCTCTTCTCTCTTCTTCAGATTACAGAGTAGCCTGTAAAATCTTTTAAGATTCTTTTTTTTTATCGTGGTGAAATCATCAAATGAGTCCTCCCACCCAGGGCAGGGCGGGAGGGATTGTCAGACTTAAGTGACTAAAATCCACGGTGTCCTTCAATAGCCCTTTACGTACCGGGGTCACGGTAATTCGTAAGTCCCGCAACCAACTGGGCTACCACTAGCAGAACTAATTAACGAAGCATCTCACTTCATGCATAAAATAAAATAAAATTCAAATTCAAAATATTTATCCAATTTCCATTCCTAATTAAATTCACCGTCTATCAATTTTGATTTACGACGAAATTTTCGTAAAGCGACATAAATGGCTATGGTCATTGCAGCTTCATGATTGACCCTCAAGGTCATTGGCCTCTGGTGTATATTCCCATTTTATTGGGTAATTATTTTGTGTCGTGATTTATATAGGTGCTGTTAGATTCTTGCGTTGAGGCCTGGTTAGGCTTGGGCTATAGTATTTTGGATAAGCAGAAATTCTTAATTATTCTTCGGTAAACATTTTTATTATTTTGTGATATACATATAAAAGATTTGATTTGAAGATTAAAGAGAGCCGGGCTGAATGGGAGAGGCCCCTGGCCAGCAGTGGACGAATATAAGCTCATGATGGTATGAACGATTTCTTCAGTTTTTATATTATGTATTTTGTGCCACAGGTTTTTATCAATAATTGAGTTGTTTAGAATTAAATATGCAGTAATATATATAAAATGGTGAAGTTTGTATGTTTACAATTTTATACGTGAGGGGCAATTGCGGACCTATTGTATTGTACCCGACTTTCACTCGTACCCCTGAAACGTTCCGTTAAAATAATTTTGAAACATAGACAACGCAAGTAAAAGGGTAGGCAAAAGCTAAGGTTGTAAATTAAATAAAAATGAAAAATATGAGCCCAATACTTTTCAATGTTCTAACTGACGGACTAAACAGATTTTCAATATATTTGCAATAAAATACCAACCCTATTTTACAAATCATCTTTCAAAATGACGAACACTTCTTATCCAACATTCAACAACTCCACACCTATAACACGCCAAGCACAAAGCCGACACAACGACGTGCACTAAACTTGTTTGTCTCTATAAAACGTCGGCAGTTAATAGCGGGCACGCCGTGATCTATCGGTATTTATCACATTTTATCCTACGTAATTAAAGAGACATAATTGAATGCGGTGTAAATCAATCTGTGTGGTTATAGCTATGGTAGATGATTTGGTTAATGGTTGAGAAGACCTTGTGAAGTCGATCTACTCAGTTAAGCAGCGCTTGATTCGATCCGTGGATTTATTATATAGCAAGTATACCTACCACCCATGATACAGGAAGAAATGCCTAGTGTAGGGTAAAGTCTGTCCAAAAAAAAAGTATACGTGTTTTCTGAAGCACTAAGACCTCGGATAAGGCTCTCAGCCTTTGGTCTCGGCTGGATTCTCTACTTTGATCTTTGACAGCCAGTTTTACCAAGGTGTGTCGATTTATGAAAATATATGTTATTACTACTTTTCGGATGCAACCATTTCGACTGGAAGCCATCCATAGTACAGTTGGGAGAAGGCTAGGCATTGATGATATAATAATACTACGTAATCAAAAAGGCAATTCAATGCGGTGTAAATCTGTGTGGTTGTAACTACGGTAGATATTTTTGGTTAATGGTTGAGATTGATTTTATGCCTAATATTATACAGGAAAATAGTCGCTATAGTCGATCTGTTAGTTGATCGGTTGACCATTTATAAATATCGAGTACACGTGTTTTCTGAAGCACTGAACTTGGGATAAGGCACTCAGCCATTGGTCTCGGCAGATTTCTATTCGTAGATCTTTGACAGCTAGTCTAACCAAGGAGTGTCGCTTTATGTAAATTACTAGTTATTTAGTATTAGTTTAGAATGGAAGCCAACCGCAATACAGTTGGGAGAAGGCTAGGCATTAATTACATAATAATCTTACGTAATCAAAAAGGCAATTGAATGCGGTGTATATCAATCTGTGTGTGGTTAAAGCGATGGTAGAAGTTTTTTTTTTTTGTTTTGGGCAACTCGCTGTCCGACCTCAGTGTTAGCAAAATGAAGGAGCCCGGATCTAGAGGGCCAAAGCCTGTCGGGGTCGCGGGACTCATGATATAACGTGACCCCGGTACGTAAAGGGCTATTGAAGGACACCGTGGATTTAAGTCAGTACGAGTCTGACAGTTTCTCCCGCTTTGCCCTGGGTGGGAGGACTAATTTGATGATTTTACCACGTTAAAAAAAAAGAAAATATATTTTTGTTCAATGTCCGAGGAGATCTTATGGCTACATTAAAATAACCACTCGGATATATATATATTACCTCTGGGTTAAGCAGCACTTGATTGGGTCTGTAGATGAGATGACCATTCCTTATACTAAATCATTGGCCTCAGTTGCAATGTCTTGAACTTTTTCAGTCCTGACAGGTAGCCATTGGTCATCAATTGGTCTGTTTCAAAGAGCACCATAACTCTCGAACGTTTGCGTTCCAGAATCCGTAGCATACCCAATTCTATCTCTCTACTCTACCGAGAAGAGAAAAAAAGACGAAGCTATTTTTATAAAATACGTATTGTTTTTTGTAATGTAATAAGTTCTACATGACTTTATGGCGACTGAAGAATACAAACATTTATATTCTACATCGCCATGCTTATGATGATACTGTCATTTTATCTATTCTTCCGTCGAAACCCGTTTGTACAGTAGCAAAGAAAGCCATCCACGCGTAGCATGCGTGGATGGCTTTCTTTGCTAAAAGTCAGTTTCTCGATTAAACTAAAAATACATACAAAATTACCATACCTATCGAATTTAATTCACATTGGTCTTTAAATCTGCGTAGTTCAAACCCTAATTAAAACTAACGCTTATTTATTCGACAATACCCTTAACGATACTGCTTAACGATATCAAAGGACAAAATATCGATAATCGATTCACACCTCGATAAACCGTTACGGCCCTAGCGATATAAAATAAAGGCCCCAGCCCATAATTCCTTATCATGGCTAAACATAAATAACATCCCTTGTAAATACCCCATCTTATACATATCGGGCACTTTATTTTGGCAATTAAGCGATCATATTTTCAAATTAAGGGGACACCATAGGTGTCCGTAAATCCAGGAATAATCGTGAATTCAGGGCGTTTTGGGGAGCGAAATTATCACGTTGCTGGGTTTTGTTTAAGTTGTAAGATTCAAGCGGAGATGGAGATAAAGATTCATTCACATTTCGTTCAATTTTTGTTAGAGGTCATTCATTCAGGTTCATTGGATGATAAAATAAATCAAAATATAACTGATCCGCTGTAAAATTTTGAAATTTAATATCTATTACTCACGCTCAGAATTTTCGAATATTAAAATTACTAAATATACGTTGGTTTCTACGTAATTTTGTAGTTTGCGTAATCACTGTCACTATAACTAATCGTTCATTTGAATAGAGCATCTAGTGTATGTTTTGGCTAGACTGTAATCTTGTATGATTTTGAAAGCTAGAACGTTAATTAACCGACTTGAATTTTGGCCCAAGCATATTTGAATTTTGTACCATCGATAAATAGAAAGAACAAAGAAGTATACCCTCCAACTCAGTAATGGTAGCAGGCATATAAAATTGAGAACAAAAAACCTTAGCCTTTCCTGTGAGTAGAAAGAATGCAAGTGTCAGACTCATATTGCCTAAAACCCACTTTATCCCTTCAATTGCCCTTTGCATTTCAGGGCCGCGGTAACTCTTTTGACCCTTCCTGCGACTCTGATTGATTCCCCAACCTTAGTAAGACTGTGTGTTTGAAATTTAAAAGATTTAATCAAAGAATCTTAGTTAAAAAGATTTAATAATTAGGCAGTTTTAATTATAAAATCGTAAGTAATCGCTTCTGCTTATGGCTTGGGCATCAGTAAATCATGATAAATTGACTTTTACAATACGTTTTCGGTAATCTATTTGCGGATTAAAAGCGTTAAACGACATTGTTTTCGAATATTACTTTGTTATGGGTTTCATTTTGTTTCTCATTTTTTTTGTGATAAATGTTTCTGTTCCGTATTTTATGTAGGATTAGCCGTAATTTTTTTTTAAAAACCTGTTTAAAGACCTTTGGTTTATTGTTTCATTATGCTCAAAATATTTATTTTTTTGGTATTTCCGAGGGCTCTCCGGTATCCCCCTTCCCCCAGATTTCCGTATTTCAGTTACTAGCGTACTTGTAGTATTTCCAGCATTTATCGTATGGGAAATCAAAAGTGGCTTAAGTATGCTTAAGTATACGAACGAGGAACCCATGTTTTTCACCTAATTATCTTCAAAGTTCTAATACTTCCAGTTCCGTCACAAAAACGTGAAAAGTCAGGCTAAGCCATCTGAACACTATTGCCTGTTGATCATGATGTTGTTTCTTTTGAAAAACTACATCATTGTTATTTTTTCATATATTTTTTTCTTTTTGGCTCGGGTATTATTTTAATACAAGTTTTCGCACAGGAGAATATTAGTAATATGTACAAAAAAATAAATAAAAAGAAAACAAAAAACATTCAAAGGGCGTCAAAGAATACGTCCACATCGCTGTCAACGGGAACAGTATCCAGAACGCTGACAGCATTGCCACGTTGTATGGCAATGCTGATTCGTTGTCCTAGGAATAAATAAAACAAACTCCAACATACATAATCTCACACTGCTTTTCAAATTTATAAAAAAAAAAACATTCCAAAACCCTTTTCGAAAATGCAAAAAGCGCATACATTACAGAAGTCTGCCTCGCTGCTCTGCAGAGTGCGGGCCAGTTCCAACTCCATCCTGAAAACCATTGCAGGGAGGTACGATTCACCTATATTGTGTGATATTGTGCGAAGGTGTATCTTCAACAATAGGCTTGTAACTATATAAAATACTAACATAGTTTTTAAGATATCTTCTTACTAACCCCTATGGATGTACCGCTAGTCCGAAATAAAGATTTTTTTTTTTTAATTTTTTTTTTTTATTACCAATTGTTCGACCAATAGCTTTGTCCTCTACCGTAGAAAATCTGAAAAAAAAAACACAACAGAAAAACCAGGTCCATTGTTTCATGAATTTCACAAAAACAAAGTTCTGAATAACCCTTTTGTTCACACGTAGATCGATGAATGGAATTCAAAATAATCATAATAAATTTTTCATTCCTCAATTAATATGACTGCGCAACACTTTTTCCGGTGGTTAATAAAGAAAATTCCTGTATCGTAGTTAATTAAAATCGCCTGAATTGTAGGGACTAAGTGTTAGCGATTATCAACTTTATTACACTTTTGTTAGGAAGGTTTTTTGAGGCTCATGTTAAAGTAGAAACAGTCAGCACTGTCATCCAAATATTGGATAAAGTGCACTCCGCAGCGCCAACGCTGTGCAGTGCGCTTCATTCACGCTGTCCTGCTCTGTCCGTGTGGGTACGAGCGAGTACTCAATTAGTATCATCTGCGCGACGTAAACATCGCGTTGAGCGGATTTTAACGATTGCCATGCGACGACGTCGTGTCGTCAACCGACTCTCGTAAAGGCCAGTGGTATAGCAGCCTTAAGTCTTCAACAAGGTCGAGACAATCGTTAAGATGACCCATATCAATCCATTTTCCGCCCTGCGCTTTTCTTTTTTGTGATCAGCTTTTAAAGGAACTTAAAATGAAGATAATGACGGGGTCATTATCAGGTACATCCTGTACCTGATAATGACCCCGTCCTTAGGAGATAATCGTTCTGTTACATTAAAATTAATTAATATTGAAATAATAATTAAAAGCCTTGCCCGGGTCGACGCGGCGACGGCGCGTCGTGTTTGACGCGCGCCTCAAAGAGCTGTCAGCAATATGACGAAACCCCCCTTGGCCGGGGTGCGGGACTATTGGGTAACCGTAGCTCCGGAACGTAAAGGGCTATTGATGGACACCATAAATTTTAGTCAGTACAAGTCTGACAGTCCCTCCCATCCTGCCCTGGGTGGGAGGACTCATTTGATGATTTTACCACGTAAAAAAGAGTATATTAAAAACGCTGTCACTGTATCCACGTCCTATTCAAACGAACAGAATAGGCAGGCGTGTCCGCTTTATTGAATTTCTGCAAAATTCCTAACACATGCCGCGAGGGTACGAGTTTTAATTCATAAAGGACCGTGCGATGCTGTGTCGCGTGAACTTTTATCAACTGATCTCGTAGGTTAATGAGATGAGATTCGTTTATAAATTTTGTACAGGTTTTCATATGAAATTAGATTGGATCGTGCATTTTTTGGAAAGTATGGTCATTTTTTTTCGAGTTTTTAAGTCAATAATAACGGGGAGCTTAAATTGACAAATTAAAATGTAATGGCATGTAAAGGCGTTGGCTGAGTGTCTGATGGCAATGTTAATATTTTTTTATCAAAAAACAAGTTTTTACTATGTTACTATAGATAATTAATGCATGATTTATTATTTGAAAATTTATTTTATAAAAAAAAAACATTTCCAACGTTAATTTAATGCATTTTGTAGACTACAAATTAAATAAAAATAAAATATAAAGAGTGGAGAAATTAAAAAGTTACAGGGCGTCAAATAATTATTTATCCACATCGCTGTCAGCGGGGAAAGTGCCCAAAACCGAGGCAGCACTGCCACGTTTGTTGGCAACACCGATTCTTTGCCCAATAAATAGGTCAACCTTCTGATCACGTGAAGACAGGAATTAGATCTTAGATATATAAATACTTAATTAGTTTCAACTAGCTTTATCTCTAATTGATAAGGCTCAGAGACATGATTATTAGCAATATAATGAGAATCACTTAGGCAGGCGTAATACCTATTGGCCTGTATTAGTGGATAATTAATTATTGAAACACTAGGACTTAATAATTCATATTCATGGACTAATTTGGTGGTATTGTATTATTAGTTATATACAGTAAACAATTGCATGAATGCTGGTGAAGTCAAGCGCGAAATATAGAAATACGTAGCAAGTTAGTAACATACGCGCCAATGATGTGAGTCTCGCAGTTTGATATAGTACGTACGTATCGACAGACACGACTCACATGAGCGTAAGAGCAATTCAGGTCTTAGCTAGCTCTTGGTTTGACTAAGCATTTATATGACTATTAGGGTCAATACTCACCGACGTGCGTGCACGTTTCAATAGAACGACTCGTAATCTAACTTTATTTACTACACGAAAAGATATACATTACCAGTATTGTCCCGCCGCGTCGTCGTGTCGCGTCGCATCTCGGTGTGAACTGTTCCTTACTCACCTTATTGATGAGGTTCTTTTGAAAACTCAGGCGCGTAATACCTACTCACTAACCGGCGTGCTTGGTGCTAACGTCCAACGTATCCACGCCATACATCTGATCATACAGGCAGACCTTTAAGTTGAGTGGAAACCACATATTTTTCTACTCCTCCACCTGACAGTGGTCGCGGGACTTACGAATTACCGTGACCCCGGTACGTAAAGGGCTAGTGAAGGACACCGTGGATTTTAGTCAGTACGAGTCTGACAGTCCCTCCCGCCCTGCCCTGGGTGGGAGGACACATTTATGATGATTTTACCACGATAAAAAAAAAGGATCCAAGACAGTGAAATTCATTCTTCGGGACATGTCAAGCTTCATTGTCGAGCTTTTCTGGTGGTCGCCACTGGCGATTCTGGCTTTTATGAGTTGCAGTGGTTTAGGAAAAGTGTGGTGGGAAAATGTCGAATAAATAAAAGAACGCCGGAAGAAAATGGTGTGCGAAGTATAATTAGTTATATTCAACGTCGGTTTTCGAAACTATTGCTTATCAGGACTGTCATTTCTACGCAGGCTAACATCGGTAGCGTGGCCGAGCGGTCTAAGGCGCTGGTTTAAGGCACCAGTCTCTTCGGAGGCGTGGGTTCGAATCCCACCGCTGCCATATTTCTTTTGTAAACACAATTTGTGATTAGAAAAATGTGCGAGTTTATTTCAGTTGAGTAGGAAAAAACCACAGACATCTTTTACCTCGTCTGCGTTCTTACATTTTGTCATATATGTACCTACGTGTATACTCTGCACCCGAAATTTCTTAAGAACAGCACCATTAAGCCTTTGTCAATCAGACAGGCGTGGCGAATGTGAAGCGTGACGTTTTTATTTGTAATGTATGGAATTGTTTGAATCCAGTCACAAAGAAAAGCGAAAGCGATCCGATAGCGTGACAGAACTATCGGACTGGCGTCTCGTATCGGTTCGGTATCGCTTCGGACTCGCCTGTCTGTTTGATAAAGGCATTAAAGTCTATGTAGCATTATCCTTTGTCATACTAAGTGGCATGTCAAACTGGCGCGTTTGTAGCATGTCGTTATAATTATTTTTGAGTCAAATTCGGCAAACCAAAAAGTAAGCAATCGATTTATGCGAAATACCGGTATTCCGTTGCATCAGGTTAAACTCGACGCTGACGGTTAGGAAAGTGCTGGGCAGATGACGGCCAACTGTTTTATGTAAAGCGAGCTTTTATCAAAACGTAGGTGTGCTCAAATTATTTTGCGACATCTTACACAAACTTTTGCCACAGCACTAACCTTGAGACAAAGTGCCCCAATTCTCTTCTACAGCTTTAAATTAAAAAAAATCGAATGCCCTCCACATAACATTAAATGAAGCGAACTACTAACGGCGCCGGTAAACGAGTACCCAATAGCGATAGTACGTAACAGGCTACCTAAATAAATACCTAATCCTCGGACCCGTATTAAATTATTGTGGCCATATCGTAAACCCGCAACGTTCTAGCGATACAATATTTATTTTTATTAAGTCTGCGCTCGCACTCGGCTTTGGTGACGTTGCGTTTTTGAAGCGTTTTGTCCGCATGGTTGATTCTTTGTGTATTCGTTTTAAATGTTTTTTTTTTTTTAATGAGGATTATCATATTACAAACTATTTGTTTTACAGCGAGCATTTGTGCTAAATTCATCCGACGCTTAAGTTATTATTTTAAGTCAAACCTACATACTAATTCTCTGTTCTTTTTTCCCATTGTAGGTAAAAACCTAAAAACTATAGGTTGTACGATATTAATTATATTACTTAGATTTCGTAAAACTTAATTATAATCTGGTGATAAATGCTTGTTAGTTGCAAAGGTACCGGCAGCAGAAAGAGATGACTGCTTCCCATTCTCGCTCGCCCTGCAGCATAACCTGAACCAGTGCGAGACACGAGAGGTCTCCACCGCGAATGGTCTCCGTGAGGACACGGTAGCTCGCCAAGATCCGCTCGCTCCTTGAAAAGATTTATGTTTCAGTTAAAATCTTTCCTATAACGATTATTAGATACTTTAATGAAGCCAAAAAGTTCCTTCAGCCACCGCGTCTTCCCCGCCCAGTGCGTTGAATATATTTTTTCACATCCCTCGTCTGCGGTCGTAACAGCAACTAATTGCTTTCGGAAACGCTTTATGTGATCGTATTTCACCTGAAAAAATGATTTATCCCAAACACACTGGATATATTCTTGGTCGCAATTTCTCTCAAAACAAATGTGAGAAGCGTTGGACAGAATTTTCTATGTGTTCGTAGAATTTATTAAGCGAAAAGTGTATTGTAGAAATGAGGACTGAATTTCACTAGTTGAAAAACTTGTTGTACTTTATTAAGGGCTGATTTTTCAATAGTTAGATAACTTTTATCATGACGTATTTTCTATAGATAAACTGTCAAACCGCCATTTTTATTCCTCAGATAAAAGTTACCTGACTATTGAAAAATCAGCCCTAAAAGAATTGTTCAGTTGTATTGTGCATTGGTAATTTATAGTTTTGCTTTGAAAAACTGTTAATAATGCTTCATGATAAAGTTTTTTGATAATTATTGTAGCGTGATAATTTATGACTACCATTTCTTTTTATAATTTCAAGGCATTCTGAAAGTTCAAATTTTGAGGGGCCTTCTGAAAAGTGATCACGACGCTTTAGCTTCAGGCTACTTTTTACAAAGTAGATTCATCATCATCAGCCTGTAAAGTGCCTACTGCTGGTACACAGGCTCTCTCTGCGAGAGAGAGTGGGCCATAATCCACCAACAGTCCCAATGTAGGTTCGTAGATGTCTCATGTCTTCGAATTTTTGGTTCTAAGATGTCTTTGTTGAAAAACTGTTTTACTTTTCTCCCTTTACAGTTTTGAGAGCAGTGGTGATATAATAAATTACACAAAGTAATGCGGGGGTCGCGGGACTCACGAATTACCGTGACCTCGGTATGTAAAGGGCTATGAAAGGACACCGTGGATTTTAGTCAGTACGAGTCTGACAGTCCCTCTCGCTCTGCCCTGGGTGGGAGGACTCATGTGATGATTTTAACTACGTAAAAAAAAAAGTAATGCGCCAGACTGAATTTGAAACCACTACCTACAACTCGTAAGTTTAATCAGCCCCAATGTCCTCTTTTCTATCGCCTTCTATGTATGTGCTGCACTTCTGACAAGAACACCGAGACCCATACTAAACCCAACCCCATACATTGTAAGACATACTAGCTTGCACATAAACAGCAACACACGTACACTGGCGTGCAAACAACATTGGTTAATCCGAAGCCCCATCATCGAGTGGGCTGCCCGGCGTGAAACTATCTGGAACCACGCCAGTTCTATTATCTTTAGAGATGTGCCGATTAGTTGCTGACTAGTCGGCCAGTAGTCAGTGACTAGTCGTCGAAAGTCGCTGAATAGTCGATTGGGTTGACTGATGTGAATGTGTAACTTTTATTTTTAAAATACTTTTTACTTATAATCAGCCTTTTTGTTATTTAATTTATTGGGCTTGACTCGATACATCCTACTCGTATTAAATATTTTAATACAAAATAAATATTTAAAACAAAACCATTTAAAAAAGCTGATATTTTTTCTTATCTATCAGTCTTTCTTTATATAATCCACAAATCAGCTTTTTAGTTTGTTACTCAATAATTTAATTTAATTAAGGACACACGTAATTCAAGCAATTTTTTTTACAGCACATGGTAAGAAATTGTGTGCATTTTATAGTTTAGTATTTATTGAGATAAAATCACTGTGCTTTAGTGCTACAATAACCCCTGAACTCTTCCGACCAAAATAATCGGTATAGCCGACAAGTCAGAACAGTGTAGCCGACTATTCAGCCATTCGGTTAAAATAATTCTCGGCCCATCACTAATTATCTTGTGTAACGTTACAGTTTGGTTGCCATACAGTGTACATGTTGATGGCCGCTTGTGGGCAGGTGGGAACTTTATTTTGCTCGTAAGTGTATTGGGCACAGATTAGGTTTTATGAGTGCGCGTAAATGTTAATGCCTAGTGTTAGCCTGCGTGCTATGTCAGTTAGTACCAATTTTGCATGATCTTTAGAATAAATATTGTGTTTTATGCTGCTGAGCTTACGGGTTAGTGTGAGGTTAATTTAACGTTTATCTGTTTTGCAAATATAAGCCTTGTGTACAAGCCAAGGCAAGTAATGAGAAGCTGAAAACGGTAAATAGTGCAGAAGATGTCTTTTAAGCGACCACGATCAGCTTTCAAGACTTTGTATAATAAATCACCAATCAAATAATTTTGTTTTGGGTGATTGTTTTAGCTTCTTTTATTTTTGTTAAGGTTGCGTACAATTACTTAATACACATACATTTGCAAGGATAATGCACATAGGGGAACAGTAGAAAGCCGATGCGAGGTATGATAGGAAATCACACACTTAAGTCAAACTTAAAAACATAGTAAAGTAGCGCAAGCGCCAACAGGACGGCATTTGTTAATGGCCGTTTGCTAATGACGTCTTGATGACGCTTGTGCCGAGTTAGTGTTGTGTTAAGTATACCTAAGGAGTGTATGTCCCCATTATACCTCGCGTCCCCGTCACTGTTCCCCTAATCCTTATTAATTATATTTTTTGTTTTTTTTTTACCTTCATTCTCCTCTGATTTTATGTGGAGGAGTGATTTGTATACTGTGGCTATCGTTAAACATAAATATCTAATATGTCTGGGTTAACTCACTTCATCGTAGTTTTTGTCTCTGTCAGCTTTGACCAAGACTAGTGTCAACAGGAAACTCATCTCAATGAAAAATAAAACAACATAAATTCAATCAATCTCTGTATTTGTAAATATTTTCGGGAATGTACTATATAGTGAATTCTTTTAATAATGTGCCGATAGTTGTGTCAGCCCATGACTTAATTGCCAAGAGCCTCGACCAACATCTAAGGAGGCTGTCTTTAGGCAGCTGGATCATTATTTTCCTCTTGAATCACTCTATCTTTAAAAAAAACGGCATCAAAATCAGACAGACAGACAGTAGGAAGCGACTTTGTTTTATACTATTTAGTGATGCTATAACACGTCAAGTTTATAATACTCCAAAATCACACGGTTCCAAGCATCAAAAGATAGAACCTACACAAACTAAACAGAAATAGTCCGAGAAAAGAAAAATAAAAACGACGACATTCAACCATCTTCTTTTAAATCAAAATGGCGGACGTAGACAAACATTTCTAGACAAGATGGATGACCTCAGAGGTCAGGAGGGCACTACAGCGATCCTCACTCGGAGGCAGGAAGTGAGGAAATGGCTGCGGCTTCCGGTCGCCGAGCGATGTGTAAAAATCGGTAGGGCGTTAATTTTTGTGTTTAGGGTGTGTTTTCGGTCGTAGGTACTGTAGAACGTGAATTTCTAGTAGTTGCTAGATATGGCATTTATTTGCGAGATATTTAAGTCCCTGTCTTTTGGGTTTCATAGACTAGATTCGAAAGAATCTCCAGCCAATTTCAATCAGATTTTTTGTAACCCACTGACATCGTACACTCACTGTCCGTCCTATTACGGACACTTATTTTTATGTAAAAGTGAAAAAAGAAAAGAAATTAAAAAAAAATTACTGCCACGCAATGAAAACTTTAAAAAGAAGGAGAGATGAAAATTAGCATCAAAATATATGGACTTCACGAATTTCATCATCTTGATAATTTAGCAGACTTTCTTTTTCAAACTCGCCCCTAGTACTACAGTTTTAAGAAAGTCTTATGTCCATACAAGATTATTTGAAGAACGTTTCAAGTATCTTGTATGGACTTAAGACTTCCTTCGTCGTTCAAACATGAACTGATCTTCATCGAGCACTGTTCTAGATTCCCTTGTTAACAGTGTTGCCAAGTGCAGTATGTCAAATATCGGAACGGATAGTTATCATCGTCGGAATTTTAGTCACTCAAATCGACCTACAATGACTACAAAAAATACATGAAGTTGAAAACGTTTATGATGAGTTTTTCTTTTTTTTTTACGTGACAAAATCATCTTTTGAGTCCTCCCACCCAGGGCAGAGCAGGAGGGACTGTCAGACTCGCACTGACTAAAATCCACGGTGTCCGACAATAGCACTGTACGTTCCGGGGTCACGGTAATTCTTACAGTCCCGCGACCATTCATGATGAGTATTAGTAGTTATTTTTGCTCACAAACACCCAAATGTTTCAACTTCATCTTATCCGTGATGCACTTGTAAGTTGCAATAGAGCCGAAATATCAGAATCTCAATAAACGTAATAAACATTATAAAATCAAAGTAATAAACATTATAAAAAATGTCTCGCAAATAAATCCTGATGATAGTGGTAATGACCATTATATCAGTTTAAAACTTATATGCAGGCAAAATTATTTTAAAGTTTTCACCTTTTGTTGTGAAAAATCGGGACTTTCTGCGTCCCGACCGAGGGCGGATCGGGACGTGTCACCAAACTCTTGAAAATTGGGACGTCACACGTGAATCGGGACTTTGCAACACTAGTCAAGAACCCTTGGTTAACGCATCAGTGACTTCCCTAGTACCTACTTTGAATATAGTGGAATGGTACTTCATTGTAGACGATATAGTGCATTACTGCAGGTCTTTACTCCACTTTAGGTCTTGCAAAATTATGCTGTAGAATAGAGCTTTTTAATTGAAACCATCTTTCCTCTCGCTTTCCTGCTATCAGTGGGAGTAATTTCGTAAAAAAACAGAAGTGTGTTATTTATGTCACGTATGTCAGTTACAGGCAGGAGGCGCGTGAGGGAGAGCACGGCGTCCTCCCTCTACCCCAGCCGCAGTGGCAGACGCCCACGGCGACCGACGTCGATGATCTATAGCCACAGTAGGCGCGAGCATGCGGGCGGCGAGTAATGGGCGACTCGCTGTTCGACCATGGACCATGAAAGAGTGTCAACATAATGTTGGGGCACCCCTTTAGAGCGCCGAAGCCTGCCGAGGTCGCGTGGCCCACGATTGACCCCGGGAAGTAAAGGGCTATTGAAGGATTACCATGAATTTTAGTCAGTACAAGTCTGGCAGTCCCTCTCGTCCCGCCCAAAATTGCGATCAAACGATTTGCATCTACAACTCCAAGACGTTATCGAGAACAAACAGACAATCAGTTGATAATAACTCAGTTACAGTTAATCACGAAAGTTTCGAACCCCTTGCAATTATAACAGAGATAAATACTGATTTATATCGGAAATCTCGCCATGACAAACGAATTTATTAGACAATTTGGCTTAATTGATATTGAACAATACCAAAGTGTACGGATCTTGTATCAATGGAAGCGGTCCAGAGTTGGGTAAATAATTGATGAAATTTATTGAGTTTTATGCCTTTGTCAAACAAACAGGCGAAAGCGAAGCGATACCGAACCAAAGCGAGACGTCAGTCCGATAGTTCTGTCACGCTATCAGATCGCTTTCGCTTTTCTATGTGACTAGATTCAAACAATTCTATACATTTTTTTTTTTTGCGTGGTAAAATCATCAAATGAGTCCTCCCACCCAGGGCAGGGCGGGAGGGACTGTCAGACTTGTACTGACTAAAATCCACGGTGTCCTTCACGAGCCCTTTACGTACCGGGGTTACGGTGATGGGTAAGTCCCGCGACCCCGGCAGGCTCTGGCCCTCTACAGGCCCCGTCAATGTGCTGACACTCCTTGAGGCGCGCGTGGAACACAACGCGCCGTCGACCCGGGCATGGTCCATGGTCGGACAGCAAGTCGCCCATTACCATTACTCTGCCCAAGCGGGGCAGTCCTGCACCGTATGCTCCACCGTGTCCTCCGGACGATCCTCGCAGTGGTGACACCCAGGCGTTTCTTCCCTCCCTATCAGACACAGGAACCTCCCGAAACTTCCGTGTCCGGTGAGGACCTGCGTCATGCGGAAGGTAAGGACGCCGTGACGCCTATCCAGCCACTCCTCAAAGAGGGGTCTTACCGCCGCGATTGCGGCGTGCCCGGACCTCGGTTGCGACAGTCGCTCCCTCCATACTGCCCTGAGATCGCGCCGGAGCTCTTCCCGCCGCGCCTCGACCTGTCGAGGCAGCGGGGATTCGCCCCGGCGCTGCGCCTCCACGCGCCATTCGTAGACGCGCTGGAGGGCAGTCGCCTCCAGATCCCAGGGCAGCAATCCCGCTAGGAGGTTGGCTGATTCGCCGGCGATCGTGCGGTATCCCCGGATCATCCGGATAGCCATGACAATTCTATACATTACAAATAAAAACGTCACGCTTCGCATACGTCACGCCTGTCTGTTTGACAAAGGCTTTAGTGCGAAATAACTGGAAGTTGAATAAGTTTTACTACTAAGTAATGTAATGATGCATTCATACAGAACAGCCAGGCGCATACTACTTTATGTATTCAATTTCACTATCACTGCTCTAGACACGGTGAAGGAAAACATCGTGAGGAAACCGGCATGCAACGTACTGGGCCCGTGTGATGGATTATGGCAGCTCACAGAGAGGATGCCAGTTTTCCAGCAGTGGGCACATTTATAGGCTGATGATGATGATGAAACAGGACTACTGAAATCATGAACATTATTTATTAATTTAAATCTTCTTGCACATGGAAGTACAAAGGAGGACTTGATGCCTTAGGCATTTTCTTCCAGTCGACCTTGGGGTGGTGCAGAGAATTAAACAAAGTAGGTGCAAAATACTACATAAAAAAAGACGATCAAGAAAAATTATATATGTATAAGTATATATAAATAACCAAGGAATTGCGACGAATTGTGAAGCGGGCCACCACCCCTGATGTGACGACTACGATCACCCTGCCAAGAGTGTAGCGAGTGAGAAGATAAATAACCAATAAATAAATAACCAATAAATATTAACTAAACTATAATAGGGAAATAACAACAAAGATTAAAAATAAATAAGCTTTACGAGTCTGCCAGATTCTTAAACAAATGTTTGTCATCCTGATATTTCAGTACTATATTTCAATCAGCTTTCAATTTTACTTTATATTTGAACCCAAAAATGTAGTTGAAACGTATTTTTTAAGTCCAAACCAGTAAACATAATACCTCTTCCATTTTCCGTGTTTATACGACGTTTTCTCAAGAGCTCTGTGTTATTTATGAGCTAAAGCAATATAAGCGATCTCCTTACGATACTAATGGTTCGTGTCTAAGAAAATGTAAAACGCCAAGGTATACATAAAATGGCAGAATCCGGAACTCAGTAAATTCATATCCTCTTCATCTGGCTAGATTTTTTTCAACGATTTGTGTTACTGTCTGATCAGATGCAATTTAAAACTACTAAAAAAACCGGTATTTCTCCTGGATTGACTGCTTATTTTTATCCCTCACGATCTCCGGCCACCGTAGGCGCGGGCATGCGGGCGGCGAGTAATGGGCGACTCGCTGTCCGACCATGGACCATGCCCGGGTCGAAGGCGCGTTGTATTCCACGCGCGCCTCAAGGAGTGTCAGCATAATGACGGGGCCTGTAGAGGGCCATAGCCTGCCGGGGTCGCGGGACTTTCCCATTACCGTAACCCCGGTACGTAAAGGGCTAGTGAAGGACACCGTGGATTTTAGTCAGTACAAGTCTGACAGTCCCTCCCACCCTGTCCTGGGTGGGAGGACTCATTTGATGATTTTACCACGATAAAAAAAAAAAAAAACCCTCGGCTGGCGCAGTGATCGAGTGATCGAATGCTGTGCTGCGGATTCGATTCCCACATGGTATAAAAATATTTGTACCAGGTCTGGGTGTTAATGTATAATGGTTATATGTTTTTTAAACGCACCCATCATACAGGAGAAATTCCTAGTTTTTTTTTTTAAGATCTACAAACGTTAACCGTTTTCAACGAAATGACATGATTTTTGATAGTCTGAAGACACTAGTAAACATAAAAAAATGTAGTACTCGTCGCCTTTCTTTTTCGTGACTAGGTTCTATTAGACCCAAAATACTTTTACTTCAAACAGACCCATACATCACCACAAGACAACCACTACGAAAAAAAAGAAATGCATCAACAAACACTTCCTTCCACAGAGTAAAAATAAAACAGAGTACAACCAACCACTAAGTCACCGGAAGTAGCTGAAAACAGCGTCGCGTTTCCGCCACTAACCGCACCGGATGTTACTGGATTAGCAGGTGAAATGGCTGCTAAAAATTATGGCGCTCTTACATATACGTGAAATGAAAACACGGGGAGAATTTTATTTTCAGCTTGTACTGAAAGTAAGTACCTACCTTGGTGTGTTCCCTGAAAAATGTTCTTAGTATATAGGATGGAAGTTTTATGGGCTGAACCTGAAATGCGGTTTTAGTTGGTTATGTATTTTAGGTATACATCTTTAGTAGGTACGCTCCGGGCACGCCGCAATCGCGGCGGTAAGACCCCTCTTTGAGGAGTGGCTGGATAGGCGTCACGGCGTCCTGACCTACCGCATGACGCAGGTCCTCACCGGACACGGAAGTTTCGGGAGGTTCCTGTGTCTGATAGGGAGGGAAGAAACGCCTGGGTGTCACCACTGCGAGGATCGTCCGGAAGACACGGTGGAGCATACGGTGCAGGACTGCCCCGCTTGGGCAGAGCACCGCCGTGTCCTCACGACGGCGATAGACGGAGACCTCTCGCGCCCGGCATTGGTCGAGGCCATGCTGCGGGGCGAGACGGAGTGGGAAGCGGTCGCCTCCTTCTGCAAAGCAGTCATGCTCGTGAAGGAGGAGGCGGGCCGCCTGAGGGAGAGGACAGCGTCCTCCCTCCACCCCAGCCGCAGTGGTAGACGCCCACGGCGTCGGACGTCACAGGACGATCTCCGGCCACCGTAGGCGCGGGCATGCGGGCAGCGAGTAATGGGCGACTCGCTGTCCGACCATGGACCATGCCCGGGTCGACGGCGCGTTGTGTTCCACGCGCACCTCAAAGAGTGTCAGCATATTGACGGGGCCTGTAGAGGGCCAAAGCCTGCCGGGATCGCGGTACCTAGGGATTACCGTGACCCCGGTACGTAAAGGGCTATTGAAGGACACCGTGGATTTTAGTCAGTACAAGTCTGACAGTCCCTCCCGCTCTGCCCTGGGTGGGAGGACTCATTTGATGATTTTACCACGATAAAAAAAAAAAAAAAAAAGGAGGTACGCTCATTTTACTAGCAGCAAATTAGAATTTAAAAGCATCCACTCTTAAGCTTTTGTCAAACAGACAGGCGTGGCGAATGCGAAGCGTGACGTTTTTATTTGTAATGTATGGAATTGTTTGAATCCAGTCACATAGAAAAGCGAAAGCGATCCGATAGCGTGACCGAACTATCGGACTGAATGACGTCTCGTATCGGTTCGTTATCGCTTCGGACTCGCCTTTCTGTTTGACAAAGGCATTAAAGCTCACGTCATTCGGGAGTGGAGGCTTGTGACAGCTCCTGTAAAATTATACCAACCGAGTGACGTGTTGTGATTTTTAGGAGCTTTGTATCTTGGTAAATTTTGGTTAACGTAACAATAGAAAATATATTACGGGTCAAATATTTTTTGATAATCTTTCAGAATAATTTCATTTTTAGAGTAATTTTTTTTATCGTTGTAAAATCATCGAATGAGTCCTCCCACCCAGAGCAGAGCGGGAGGGACTGTCAGACTCGTACTGACAAAAATCCACGGTGTCCTTCAATAGCCTTTACGTTTCGGGGTCACGGTAATTCGTAAAGTCCCGTGACCCCGGCAAGTAAAGTAGTAAGAGTAAAGTAGCCTATTTTAATTTGATGAGAGAAAAAATATTTATTTAAACCTGAGCTAATTTTTATTTAAAGTACTAAACATTTTTCTAATTGCAATTCTTCTGCAAAATACTACCAGCTTCCTTTTACCCAGTTCAATATAAAAATACCAACTGGAGGTACTAAACAATTCTTAATTAAAGTTGTTTTACAGCTGATCTCGTAAGCCGTTTGTAATTAATACTAATATCTCGTTACTAACTGAAGCTTATTTTTTTAATCCTGTTTACTGATGAGGTGATTTGTCGGAGATTTTTTTCTTTAGAAGTAGGTTAAATACTTGTCTTCATTTATCTTTTAAAATGTAGTAAAGTGAAATTAACAACAGTGGTAAGAAAATGGAATCAACGATTTTTTGTTATGGTCGAAAACTGTTAAATGAGATTGAGAAAGAGAGAGAAAGGCTATGAGACTATGAGACTTGTCTGACAAAAAAACACCATGTTCCTTCTAAAAGGGCCCCGTCATTATGTTGACACTATGAGGCGCGCGTGGAACACAACGCGCCGTCGACCCGGGCATGGTCCATGGTCGGACAGCGAGTCGCCCATTACTTCCCACCCGCATTTATCGTTGAGCATAGAATTACTTTCACGAATCTTCCTACTCAGTTATTCCATTATTTGAGTTGCAGTGAGATTAAAATTAAACGACGACAGGTTTTTCCTCACTGCTCAACTGGAACTGCTCAACTGCGAACTGGGAAATCGCCAATGCTCAACCAAACTCAGTAAACCTCTTGCCTAGTAAAACCTTTAATATCCATCAAACAACAACGTACATCCTAGTCATCATAACAACAAGACAAGCCTGACAAGCCTGGTCTAGTGGTTAGTGACCCTGACTGCTATTCCGGAGGTCGTGGGTTCGATTCCCACCCAGGACAAATGTTTGTGTGATGAGCACGATCATTTGTTCTGTGTCTGGGTGTAATTTATCTATAATATGTATGTATTTAGAAATATATAAGTATGTTTATCAGTTGTCTAGTACCCATAACACAAGCTCTGCTTAGCTTGGGACTAGATGGCGTTGTGTGATAGTTGTGGAATATTTATTTATTTATTTATTTATCTGTATATATAAAAGGAGAACTGACTGACTGACATATCAACGTACAGCCGAAACTACTGGGGCTAGGAATGTGAAATTTTGCACACGGCTTCCTATTATAATGTAGGGGAGCACTAAGAAGGGGTTTTTGGAAATTTAACCTTTAAGGGGGTGAAAAGGGGGAATTAGGAAAGTACGTAACCCACGCGGACGAAGTCACGGGCAAAGTGCTAGTCATAACATAATACATTCGCAACATCAACTGTGGAACACAGTATATATACATTTTACACCGACCTTACCTCAAACTACGCAATATTTTCATGCATTAAATCTTGCTGGTCCTCATTTCGGCACGTTCCGTTACAGGCAGCATGGTACGTGGTACACTTTGTTTGTTCAATCTGTGTGTCCTGGATTACTGGAGTACGGTGGAGGCACCTGTGTCATACTTGTGTGAACTCAATAGCCTGTTTGGTTTTTCTATACGTTGCCCTGCACTTTTTTTTTACATGGTAAAATCATCAACTGAGTCCTCCCACCCAGGGCAGAGCGGGAGGGACTGTCAGACTCGTACTGACTAAAATCCACGGTGTCCTTCAATAGCCCTTTACGTTCCGGGGTCACGGTAATTCGTGCAGTCCCGCGACCACGTTGCCCTGCACTAGGAATTTTTACTGTATCGTGGGTGCGTTTACAAACATAGAAACTCACATACACAAACGCCCGGGCCCGGAACAACGACTTGCCAGTCGTGCAATTATTATTTTCTGCACGTGCATCGAACCCGCGACTCGCTGCGCAATAGTTGATTGCTCAGCCATTGCGCGAACCGTGCCATCAGAAGAAGAATATCCCAAAAATAAAAAAAGATTTTGATGAATTGAGAATCTTCTCTTTGTTAGACAAATTCTGTTTAAATCTGGCAATTTATGTTGGTACATAAAAAACCTATGATCAATTTGATTTTATGAACTTTCACATAGAAATAGTCCACACAAAAAGCTAACTGTCCACTCCTAACAGGAGTGTGTGTTCAGAACAGATAATGTGTCTCTGTGAGAAATTGTGTGACAAAGCCGTGACGCCGAATATAATGGTATGTTTACATTGAATTGTCGCGCGGTCTGATGCTGTTTCATATTTGAATGTCTTGTGTAAACGGTGAGAAAATTTTATATTTTAGTTTTGCGAAGACAATTTAGTCCTTGTTAGTTTACAAACATGTTATCAAGTTTGTTTCCCTCCAGGCTTACGGCAGGAGTATCTTTAGTGCACCCAAAGAATGTTAAAAACGATTTAGATCCGCTGTTAAAGGTTTCGTCAAAAATATTAAAATGGATATCAGGAAAAGGAAGATATTGAATGATTTTTTAACGTTGCCCCACACTATGATTTTCTCCAGAATCGTGGGTGTGTTTGCAAACTCGTATTTAACTTCACATATAGCCTCGGAACAGCTGTTAAATCAACGGGTCAACCCGCAATCATGGCGCTTGCAACAGCAGCGTCGAAACTTCGAGAATTCCAAGAAATATTGAATCAGAAGATATCGCGTAAGTGACATTTTAAATTAAGTTATATAGATATTTGTCTCCTTCACCTGTAACTCTCTCTGTCTTTAACTTGTAATAAAGTCACAGAATTTCATTTTAATGGTATTTTTTTATTTCACCCCCTTTATAACGACGCTTTCGCACATAAACCTGCTGTAACACCTATATAATTTAATACTCAAACGAAAACAAAAAAAAATCGCATTAAAATATGCTAACGTCATCCGTCGCATATTTCACAAAAATAAAAACAGGGGTTGTAATCTCTCTCAGGGGTGTGAAATCGAAATTACTGTTTCACCCCCTCACCCCTATGTCGATCTCAAAAAATATGTCCCCAAACATTGGGAGTTTGATAGGCCTATTGTCAAATTTATTGCTATTGCTGGGCAGTACGTGATGTTTGTGCTAAAGTGAGACATTTTTGGTCCTACGGGACGTGCGTTGGTACTTTTGTACGGGAATATTTATTTGAACCCAGGTGTTTTATATGTGGATGTTGATAAATATGTTGGCAGTACACGTCCTGAACACGAACATTATTAAATTTGTCTTTTCAGAGGTTCACGAGATTTCATAAATCATCGTCATTTTTATGACCGTAAGTAAATTATTTTGTGATTAATATAGTATTCGAATAAATATTTTCTGTTCTATGAATATCGTTGAGTGAGAGAAGAAGAAGCCAAAAAAAGATGGATGGATCAATGGCTGAAGAGGAAGAGGATGGCCAAAAAAGGATGGGTGGATTGTCTAAGGTATGATATAAAAGAAAAATGAGTAAATGATACTGTGACGTCCAACCCCCAGTAAAATGGGATACGGGCAGAAAGATGATGATGTTCAGTTCTCTTTTTTTATTTTATTTAAGACTAGCTTCCGCCCGCGACTCCGTCCGCGCGGATGTCGGTCTTCGCGTGGATGGTTTATTTCCCCATTTTGAGTAACTCTGACTATGACATCTTATAAATATTACGGCGCTGAATCCACTGCGGGTAATGCAACGTGTGTTCGCGGTTCTATAGAACAACGTCTATGAATAAAAATGAAAAATAAGATTTTTTGAAGTGAAAACTTCTTTAGCGGCGTTGAGCACTTTTTCTGTAATGGGTATAAAATCTTAAACTCGCGTCAGGACACGTGACCTGATCGAAAAAGCGTAGGACGTCAGGAAAAAGCGTAGGACGGCGCAGGGCGCTTGCGTGAATGTTCGTGTGACTTTATTACTTTTAAAGAAGTTTGTATGCTGGATACATTCGTTGCTAGGTAACATTGTTTATAAAAGATGTACGTCACATTGGAAAATTATTGAAATAAAAAGTCAACCATTTTTGCGAGTTTTACTAAAATCTGTTCACAAGATATTTCCAACGATTACTATTCAAGTTTTCACTTCTGCCGGCACTCCCAGAGTGCAACCCGTCGTTTTTTTTCTACGTATTTTTCCAGGATAAAAAGTATCCTATGTTATGCCCAGGATAATAAGGAATAATTATACCAAGTTTCATCGAAATCGAACCGTTAGTTTTCACGTGATGCTTGCACAAACAGACAGACAGACAAAAATTTTTTAAATCATATATTTGGGTTTGGTATCGATCCAGCAACACCCCCGCTATTTATTTTTTCAATATTTTCAATGTACAGAATTGACCCTTCTACAGATTTATTATAAGTATAGATATACTCTTACACTCAATCTAGCCGAAAAATAAAAATGAGACCTAAGATGTAGCGAGCTCACCTAGATAGAACTGGTGGCCTACCATAATGTCATAAAGTGTGAGTGGTTCCGCTGAGGGAAAGGGACAGAGCTATACATGTCGTCTAGCTACATCTCGTTCCCACAGCTGAACTACTCACGATTTAAGACGTCATGGTAGCAGTTCTACCTGGAGTTCCTACCCACCGACGGAAAACAGTAAAAACTGTTTGGTGCCAGATTCTAACAGGATGGTGGTCGCGAGCCAAGCAGCCCTGGGGCCGTATTATGACGTCTTAAAACCAGGCTTGTTCCAGTGAGTGAACGAGGTGGCGCTAGACGACTTGTATAGCTCTGTCTCTTTCACTCACTGGAACAAGCCTGGTTTTAAGACGTCATAATACGGCCGCTGGTGAGGTCTACCACGGCTATTGAGATCGCTGGTGACTACGGGTTACCGGTAGCTAGTGGTACCGTTGCCCAGAGTGGGCCAATACGAGTTGGATCCTGCCTATCTTACTCATTATAGGCCTAACCTTTTCCCAACTACATTGGATTCGGCTTCCAGTCAAACTAGATGCAGCTGAATGTCAGTACTTTACATGGAGCGACTGCCTAACGGACAGTTACTGGGTAATACGATACCCAATGGTAAGACTGGTTGTCAGAGTTTTAGAGCTTCGGACTTATAGTAACGACAGCCGTTGGTCTAATGACTTTACGTGCTTTCCGAGCCACGGAGGAGCCAACTTGCTATGATAGATGACCATCATCATCACCACCCATCCACAGACCAACCTCGGTAAGCGCAGCTTAACCCGTAAGATCGGCTTATGCGTCTGTAATTATTTAGCCACGAGCTCCTGCCCATCCTACTATACCGTTATATTTTTTCTGCTATACGGATTTTAAGATAAACTACAAAATAATTCATTTAAATACCTATCGGGTAGCATCGTATACACACTCGTTCGATACATACGTCACAAATGCAAATTCGTTTCCATAGTAAATGTTCCAAAAATAACGACACGTGCATTTTATAGGCCCTGTGCCAATAACTTATGGAAAATATACAATTCCATAGTTTTTATTGAAGCCATCAATCTTTAATAGTTAAAACAACATCTGTGGTGCATTAAGATTAGGCGGAATAAGAATTTCTAACTTAGATTTTAACTTTATTTCTTTTTAGCCTTTGTCAAACAGACTGGCGTGGCGATTTTAATTTGTAATGTATGGAATTGTTTGAATCCAGTCACATAGAAACGCGAAAGCGATCCGATAGCGTGACAGAACTATCGGACTGACGTCTCGCTTCGGTTAGGTATCGCTTCGGAAACGCTTCGCTTTCGCCGGTCTGTTTGACAAAGGCATTTAGGTAAAGCCTAGTATTTTTTTGATCATAACTATCTCAGAAACAGTAATCCTACTTTAAGCTTCGATCAACACCTGCTTTTATAACACGCATCACTACTGTTTATGGATTGCTTTATTCATTAAATTGTCTAACCCTTTTTACAAATAATAAATTACAAAATTGAATTCGCGTACTCGTTTTTAACTTCTGTTTAAAATAAAAAAAAATCGCTTAAGTTCCTTACATATATAGATACAGCTCTGTGACAGACTGAGAGACAGTCGGATCCTTGATAAATTCCTCCAACAAATAACCTTTTAAAAATATTACCTGAAGCAGCTGACTCCATACCGGAGCCTTGTTTTATTATTTCAGACATACTCGTAAATGGAAGTCGGAACTGTCCGTTCATCCCCGGATGTTTGCTTTTACGACACCCGAAGGTGTTTCAAAAGCGCATGAAACTTTACCAGACTGTACAGCATAAATGGTTTACTAGCCTGGTTATTTATTTTTATGATTATTTACTAGCAACCGGCCCCTGGTTTGGGTACAATTAACTGATGTTTTTTTTTAAAATATATTATCGAATTTTTCTTTTACACAAACCTTTCCTGAATAATAAGAAACGTGACAGCATTTTTTCAATCAAATCTCTTAGTTTTAGCGAGACTACAGCATTTGATTTTAATTTTTTAGGCTCGCGTTTGACCGCTATCTCGCCTGATGGTAAGCGAAGATGTGGTCGATGGTGAAGCACGCTTGCCTAGAAGTAACCTACTCACTCTTGAAGACCCGAAAACCAACTATTTTAAAAGACTAATCCCTAAAACTAAGTGCTATCTTTCAAGGAAACTAATTATACACATAATATATTGATAGCTTTTATTTTTATTGCAAAAAAAAGAATTAGTCATGAATAAAGAATATCAGTCATGAATAAAAAAATTTTTTTTTTCTTTTTTTACGTAATTTAAAATTGACGAAGATTCTACGCTTCTAAAAATCACAAATGCCTGTGTCAAACAGACAAGTGAGTCCGAAGCGATACCGAACTGAAGCGAGACGTCAGTCCGATAGTTTTGTCACGCTATCGGATCGCTTTCGCTTTTCTATGTGACTGGATTCAAACAATTCCATACATTACGAGTAAAAACGCCTCGCTTCGCATTCGTCACGCCTGTCTGTTTGACAAAGGCTAAAACGTGTTTCGGTCGGTATAATTTTACAGGCGTTATGACGTCACAAGCCCCCACTCCTAAATATCGAAGCGTTTTATGTTTGTCAATATAAATTCATAAAAAAAAAAAAAAAAAAATACGTGTTTATTATCTTTCAATACTCTAACTGACGTACTAAACAGATTTTCAATTTATGAGATTTAATTTCTAAGATTTAACAGATGCGGGCAATACGTATACGGTATACACTGCAAAGCAAACGGCGTGAACAACTATGATCAATTGGTATTAATTCAACTATATCTAGGTCATTGTAGGTCTAATAGCTCTATATTTTCTGAGAGCTAAAGCGACTTAGGATCAATTCACACCGAAACACGACGCTGCGCGCACATTTCAATATAGTGACACAAAATGTAACTTTATTTACTACACAAAAAGTTCACATTCCCAGTATCGTCGCGTCACGTCGCGTCTCGGTGTGTACTGGCTCTTATATGACGAATAAAGCAATAATTTAAAGATGGTTTGACATTAATACTTGATTCAATATATTATAGCACATAAGATAACTTTACAGTAAAGCAAACTGAAGGAGCACAATGATGTATTCAGTCATGAGACTAGCCAAAGGAATCGGTAGAGAGGCATCTATAGTAAACAGACCACACGCTGTCATCTTACTGAAGGTGCGGTTAACTTGTAGAACACGCTTGCATAGATGTTTGACACTCTCTGTAGACAAAAAAAATATAAGACAGTTTAATTTTAACAAATCAGCTAATTAAACTTCGCCACAATTTGTTTCACAGGCAAAAAATAAAACAGTTGTACGGCAGTTCATACAATCTTTGAAGTACTTATTTTTCGAAATGACTGAACCCATTTTAAGTAAACTTCATCCGCATGTACAGGGTTCATCGGTCTAATAAGTTATTGAAGAACATTTCATAAATGTCTTATTTACAAAATATGTTATTTCTGTGGGAAATCGATCTAATTTAGTACAATTGAGGTTTTAGTGTCCATTTATCATCAGGATTTTTATCAAGCGTATTTTTATATAAGTATTTTACGTAAGTACTGACTGAAAATGTGTTATTGTGGTTAAAAAAATTACATCTGCATGTCAAAGTAGAAACGTAATTCGATTTAACCAATTTCATTTAAAAAACACATTCTTCATTATTATCGAACATCAATTTGTTTTTATATAATAACCTACAAACAATTTTTTTGAAAATAATCTCTGTCATATTTTTGGACCTACATATAAATCCTTCATATTATTGAGAAGTTTAACTAAAATTGGTTTAGGCAAAAATAAGGTCATGAAAGTTTGTGTTAAATGGCGCACACGCTCTTAAGATGAGTTTGATCAAGAGCAACCTTATTATGATGTAGATAAAGAAAAAAAAACCTATGTAAAAAACTGCCAAAGGGCTGTAGTGCCTAAAACTTGATCAAAAAATTTTCTATTCTTCTTCTTATTCTATTTCGATTCTTACTTGGGCAATTGGTGTACATGGTACTCCTTGAACATGCCAATAGAGCATCTTCCACCATGACATAAAATTTCTCACATTGAAGGCTTGTGATAATTATAATTGCGATATCTTTTATAATCAAAATAATCATGAAACCGCTTCGAAGTTGAGAGATTATTTCAGGCTGTAAGAGAAGACAAAATGTAAATATACATAACTTGACAACATATTGGACGTTTCATATTCCTCATCATCAGTTCATGACTTATTTAATCAAGTTTAAAAAATTTATTCATATAATAATAATAAAATTGTAAGCTAATATTGCTTTTACATCACGTTTTGACACCGCTAGTTCTTGTAAACTTATTATATGTATCTCCATAAATAATAAATCACGAAAAACCAAGTCTACGGTCCGCCATAATAACTGAAAAAAAAAGAAAAGGATTAGGAAAAAAGCATGAAGAACTACAACATAATGTTTAATATATGTATTATTCGAAAATTTACAGGGCCATGACCTCACCCCTTCAATAGGGTATTTTACTGCATAAATAAATTGAAAATCTGTTTAGTTAGACAGTTAGAGTATTGAAAAATAATGAACACGTATTTTTTGTTTATTCATTATCATTAATTTTGACAAAGATAAGACACTTCGTAAATACCTGTAAAATTATACCGACCGAGTGTCGTTTTGTGTTTTTTTAGAAGAGTTGTGTCTCCGTCAATTTTGGTTTACGTAACAAAAGAAAAAACATGAAACAAATTTTTTTTATAATCTATCTTCCGGACCAATTACATTTTTTGTGTAAAAAAGCCTATTGACACTTCGCAAATTAAACAATTTTTGAATAAATCAACTTACCAATACTTGGAAAGAATGCTTAATCAGTGAGTACGTTTTCATAATATTTACATACATTTCAAACAAATTTTCACAATCATCGCTACATTCTTCTTCAAAATGTATTACACGCTTCACATTATTAATCCATTCTTTGAGATACATTGTAAGCAATATCACAAGACGACTGCAGTAGATTAGGTTTAAATCAAATGCAAAAATTGTAACAGCAGTGCTAACTTCCAGAAAATTCAATGTATGCAATAATTCGTAACAACTAATTAAATTCCAAGTAAAAAAACTAAAAATAGATAAAACTGAGATCCAATTCCAAATGATGTAATTTTGAATTTGAACATTCATATTAACACCAATGCTGTTATGAAGTTCTTGAAAACTCAATATTAGAAAAATGTTGCTACAACTGAGAGTAATGTTACAAATAATCAAAAGTATGTAGCCAATATAAAAGAAAATTAACCAACAAAATAATAAAAGGTTCTCTTTGAAGCACAAATCGCCACAGTAAGTATAAAATATAGAAAGAGTAAACCCGTTAAAAAATGAAACAATAAAGAATAGTATTACAGGATATTTCTTCGCACACGCACTGATACAACCGTTTCTTATTTTGTATTTAGAAGAGAAGAATACAGAGAACATAATGTTGAAAGGTTGAACCATTCTAAAGATATCTTTGTCTAGTTTATAATTGCGTTTCAATTTCGATTCGACTACAAATATTGAAGTGACCGCCATGATTCTTTATTTCTTATAATGGTAAGTTTACTGTTGCCTTTTAGGTGACCTTTAGGTATTTTATTTTATTAGTCCACTTATCTTTGATCTGAACTCGTATCAGACTTGACATTCATTGATGATTGATGTCAAAAGTATAAAGTAATAATTCAACGGGTGCCAGCGGGAAGATTTCTACATGATAGTGTTTTTTTTTCTAGATTTTAGTGCTATCAGGCTATATCTGAGCTTTATTTAATTAAAAACACAGGGCAAACGTAAACCTTACTTAAAAAAAAACTATTAAAATTATTAATCTATGTCCCAATTCTAATAATTTGTTTCAAATAGGAGAGTTACAGGCACTTTTAAAATGTGAAAAGGCGAAAAAAATAGAATATAATAATATTAATTATTGTATTACAGTCCACTCAAGAAATAACAACTGTGAAAGTGCTGTTGATGCCCATTCCAAAGTGTAAATCTCTACGGAGATAAGGCAAACAGAAACAGTGGACGCTCTTTTTAAATTGCCAAAATGATTACAAAACCGTTCTTAGATCATTGCAGAACGATGTAGCAAGAAAAGTGTCCTTAGGAAATACAAAAAAAAACCGGCCAAGTGCGAGTCGGACTCGCCTTTAAAGGGTTCCGTAGCAGCAAGTAACATTATATAAAAGTTGTTTGTAACTTTGAAAGATAAATTGCGGTTTACGATTTATGACGTATTAAAAAAAAAAAGTAAGTTGGTACGCACAATATTGAGTGATTTACCATGTTATTTTAATATCATGGACTTCTTATAGGTTTTCTTATAATCTATAAGGAGAAAACTAATTTCTGTATTTTTTTCAAAATTTTAGGTTCAGTAGTTTCGGAGATAAGGGGGGGGGGGAATGGTCAATTTTCGTCTATTTTCTTGAATAACTTGGAAACTATTTATTTTAAAATTACAAAAAAAATACATTTAAGATCTTCTCAACAAGACCTTTCATTTGATATGCCACACGATGCAGTTTTCAGATTTTTTTTTTTAATTTTCCCCTACATATACAGATTTCATCTGCTCACGTCACACCTCTGTGTTTGGGTCACAGGAATTGATATGTGTACCAAATTTCAACTTAATCGGTCTAATAGATTCGGAGATAATTGACTGTAAGCGACGGACGGACAGACACACGAGTGATCCTATAAGAGTTCCGTTTTTGTATTCAGACGTACGGAACCCTAAAAACAATTCAATAAAATTGTCATTAACAATTAAAATCAACAGTTAAGAGAGGCCAGTTCCAACTAACAGCGCCCGTTCACGAACATGACACAAGTATCAGAACCATTCAGCTCAACCATTTTAAGGGAACTAAATGATTCGACTTTCGCGCCCCCATCAGCGAGACATTTGAGTGAGCATGACATACTCTCAACCAACCAGGGTCATTAAAGTCCTAATTCACGGGAAAAGCGTCATTCGGCATTATTCAGTGTTACCCCAAGGCTAACTTTCCGAAGATGCCCAGGAATCATGAAACAAAGACTACAAACGATTCAGACTTCATCATGCTAGGATATGCTCTAAATAGCCACAAATGAAGATGTTCTACAAACACTTTTGTATACTTCGGACCATAAAAAAAACATCTACTAAAAAGTCTTTTGACCTTTTAGATGACGATTTAGAACTAGTTGAATAATTCAGTGTTTTTTGTTTATATAACTTTTTTTGAAGTGAAAACTTCTTTAGCGGCGTTGAGCACTTTTTCTGTAATGGGTATAAAATCTTAAACTCGTCAGGACACGTGACCCTGATCGAAAAAGCGTAGGACGGATGAACTCGCGTCAGGACACGTGACCCTGATCGAAAAAGCGTAGGACGGATGGAGAGTAGACAGCTATCCCCTCTCTACGGCGCGGTGAAAATGTATGCCTGGGCCTACTGTTTCGTTTAGGCGGCGCAGGGCGCTTGCGCGAATGTTCGTCTATGTTACAGCGTGCCACGAATCGAGGTCGAGGTCGAGGTCGAGGTCGAGGTCGAGGTCGAGGTCGAGGACGACGTCGAGGTCGACCTCGACCGTGTACGATAGCGCAATAAATGAATATTGTATTCTACCACATAAATGATAGTACTTTTATACTGATAAAGCAATTGGTGCAAAATTATCCCCTAACCATTCCAAAATATCAAACATGCTCAACGTTAATAATCAAGTTTTCACTTCTGCCGGCACTCCCAGAGTGCAACCCGTCGTTTTTTTTTAAATTAAAATAGTAGTCATTAATAATAGCAAAAATAATTTTAAGAGTTTAATTTGTGTTTATTACAACATTTTAGGACAAATTGCTTAAAGATAGTCGTACTTTTCTGAACATTTTTCAACATTTCAAGTTTTTTTATTTTTTTTAGACAATAAAAATATGTTTATATCCATAAACTGTATATTATTTAAAAGAAAATTTATTCAAGAATACACAAAAAAAAACATCTCATCACAATCAAAACATAGAAGTTATGGATTTATGACCCGAAACCGACTCAATCTCCACATAGTGCGTCGACCCGGGTATGGTCCATGGTCGGACAGTAAGTTGCCCATTATTCACTGCCCGCATGCCCGCGCCTACGGTGGCCGGAGATCTCTGCCGACGTCCGTCGCCGCGGGCGTCTACCACTGTGGCTGGGGTGGAGGGAGGAGGGAGTGTTCTCCCTCACGCGGCCCGCCTCCTCCTTCGCGAGCACGACAGCTTCGCAGAAGGAGGCGACCACTGTCCAGTTTATTATCCAGAAAATAATTTACTGGACGATCTGAGTTGATCCACATTTTTTGTATATTTCTTATTCCTTCGATTATTGGGTGTCAAATGAACATAGCTTTGTTATTTATTATAGTTGATTATCTGACTTCTAAATCCATCTTATGATTTATCCTAGGAACAATGGACATAAATCATTTTTGCTGTCAAATTATATATCAAATGAGGAGTGGTGGATAACCTAATAATACACTTATAAACAATACACTTAATAATACAATTTAAAAAAAAAGTTGCCTCTTAAATTGTTTGTTGGTGATACGACAATAGGTAACTGATGCCATGGCAAGGGAGAATGGCAGAAGAAAACTATTTACCGGCGACCCCAAGTAACATTTGGTTAACTGACGAGTTGCGTTTCTGTCGAAATGCGTGTGATCCAAAAGTTCTTTCATTTATTTATTTTTTGTGTATAGCATCTCGCAACCTCTCAACATCGTCAACCTCTAGTAGGTTGTGTACTGCTCAACCGGACTTTTCTGTGGATGCCTTAAGATTTTAAGGCCTCCAGCCAGGGCAACAAACTTAGCTAAAAATTAAGCGAATTTTTACCTGTCTCTCCATATAAATACTCCTGTACCCGAACACACCAGGTAGACACAGTACCTCGTGTTACTAAAGCAACGCAGCACTACCTAAAATTTCGTACGGAGCATTCGAAACTAAAGGGATACGTGGAAATGCTAAAATCCCGACCATTTTCTAAACAGACTGCGTCTGGGATGTTGATCCCCTACCAGTAGTACTGGTTTTGAATTGAATTTTAGATTTTATATGTTTCAAATGGATTGAATTTTCTAGTGTTGGAATTTTGGGCGTTGTTTAGGTATAGTTTGGTGCATTTGTCAATTTGTTTCTAAAATAAAAGAAGATTGTTGATGATCTTCTAGTACACTGTTAGTTAGTTATTTGAGATCACTTAAATATTTTACATAACAGCTTGAATAACTGGGTCTTGAAACAACCGAATTTTATAAAAATATCATTTTAATGAATGGAAGGAGAGATGAACAGAACAATGACAAACAGCTTGTAATAAAAACAAGCGCAACCTTGTTCAAATTCAGTGTGAATCAAGGCTTGAGAAAATAAAAAAACAAGCACATCAAGCCCAATCGGTAACCTATTACAACTCCATCCCTAATGAAATACTAAAAATAAACTACAACTAATATCATTACTAGCTTATTTTTTCAACAAATAATGCTCTAATCCTAAATAATTTGCAACAAAAAAACTCACCAACAGATATTCAGAATAACTAAATCAAATACAAAACTAATATCTCGTGAACCATAGCAACAGCGGACCCGTAGTACCGCCCTGTCCAATCCACACAGCGGGGCCACTTTTCTGTTCTTTGTTCCCTATTCAATATTCTGTTTACTCCGTTTTTGTAATGGACACACTCATAGACTGAACACTGGCTTGGAGCTTGGAAACATGGGATGTGACAAAGGAGAAGGCTTTTTGGTTGAACACAAAAAGTAAAATATTAGACAAGCCAAAAGGCACATCGACAGCATTAAATAGCATAGATTTTTGAAAAATAATGGATATGTATTTATCTTCTGTTTTATCAATGAAGATATAATGCATGAACATTCGAGAGTTGCGCTCATGACGTCGTAAAAAGTGTGCTTGTTTGTGACGTATTGGCAATTTAAAAAGAGTTGTTTCTTCGACTATTTTGGTTTACGTGTAATAAGAAAAATATACTTGTTGGCACTTGAGGTAACCTGTAATCTACAGTGCCTGCCAAGTAATGGCAGACTTCGCCTCACCCTGGTCAAGGATCTGTCAGACAATTGATAGCGGCCCCCGAGTATGCCCCACATTAGGAATTTCTCCAGCATTGTGGGTGAGTTTACAAACATTTAATCCCGGACCAATTAATTACTTAGAATTCATACAAATATTTGGTCCATGCGGGAATCAAACCGCGATACGCAGCGTATCAGTTAATCCCTGAGCCAATGCGCCAACCGCGTCATCAAAAAATATCACAACGGTGAATATAAACACGTATTTATACACCCTTGATATCTCATTGCGATAAAATCTTTATTACAAAAGATTCATCCAAACCATATGACATCAATGTACATCCTTAATTCTCCAGTCCTAGACTACAGTCCTCGTGTCCAGTTGATGGAAACTTTTGTTAGTGGCTCTTGAAGTACCAGCTACCTTCACCGTAGCGAAATGAAAAGCTCTTCTTTATTGGGGACCCTTTTATTTGCCTTCCATTTCGAGTATACCTGTGTTCTGCTAGTGGTCCTTAGGTTCGGTGTAAGGACCAGCATTTTTATGTGACATTGTGTAGGTGCTTCGCCATATGGGTATTTTTGCAAAATAATGACATCGGCCAGGACATTTGTTGCGCGGGCATGCGGGCAGTGAGGAATGGGCAACTCGCTGTCCAACCATGAACCATGCCCGGATCGACGGCGCGTTGTATTCCACGCGCGCCTCTAAGCGTGTCAGCAAATTGACGGGGCCCCCCTCTAAAGGGCCAAGGCCTGCCGGGGTCGCGGGACTCACGAATTACCGTGACCCCGGAACGTAAAGGGCTATTGAAGGACACCGTGGATTTTAGTCAGTACGAGTCTGACAGTCCCTCCCGCTGTGCCCTGGGTTGAAGGACTCATTTGATGATTTCACCAAGTTAAAAAAAAAGGACATTTGTTGAGGTCAGTCTTTCAAGTCTGTGAAAGTTTTATGCTACACTTGCTACTTCCTGTGGCATTATGGATCGGTGATTTGAAGAAGGTAGAATGAAGGTAGAAGGACGGATTCCGATTTCCAAAGACCGGGATACTTGGCGCTCTTTGGTCCCGGGACGTTTTCGTTCACCGTTGAGCAGTGGACCGCGATTGGCTGACACGATGATGATGTTGATTGCCGGCTTTAATAATAATTACGAATCCAAAAGGAACCAATCATCCTGAAATTTTGCATATACGTTGTCAAGTGTACAGATACAGTCACGGAGTACCTTAAACAAGTACTGTTCCCGAGGAAAACAACAATAACCTACTAATGATATTAGATAGAGCCGGGTGTAGCCGAATTGATTCTCAGATTTTAAATAAACGTGAGCAAAGCCGCAGGCTAAAGCTAGTATTGAAAACCTTCATTTATGTATCATAAGCACTAAACAAACAAGAAATTTTCTTCAAAATTTTCAGCATTCCTATCGAACACTCTGAAAGCTACAAGTATTTTCTGCAAATCAGAAAACTCGTTAAAAAGCAATGTTCCACAAGCCTTAAGTATTTCAAAGCAAGATAAACTTCATAAAGCGAAATATGTGAGAGCGTCATCGCTCAGACAACTCAGGAGTTTCACCGGGAATTTAAGAGATTCTTCACAAGAACGGTGCGGGGTCGCGCGTTTTTGAATATTTAGACAATTGAGGCCCCAGCACGAGTGACCAGTGTAAACGTAAATTTATTTAAATCTGACGGAGAAGAGATGGGGAAGAGAGGGCCAAAGTCTGCCATGGATGCAGGACTGTCTGGCCCTGGAACGTCGACGGCTATGACAGGATCACCGTAGTTTTTAGGCAGTACAAGTCTGACAGTCCCTCCGGTGTCGCTCTGAATGAGAGGAATCATTTAATGAAGTAAGAGAACGATTAAAATAACGTTACTTCAATACGAAAGAATTTAACACAATTAAGATGACGCTAAAGTTGTAGCGTAATCGGTACTCGACCTTATGTTCATGCAGTAAATTCTTAAGTTGTTCTTGCAGTTTGATGGTTTCCATCACACATTTAAGTCTTTGTCAAACAGACAGGCGTGACGATTGCGAAGTGTGACGAATTGTTTGAATCCAGTCACATAGAAAAGCGAAAACGATCCAATAGCGTGACAGAACTATCGGACTGACGTCTCGCTTCGGTTCGGTATCGCTTCAGAAACGCTTCGCTTTCGCCTGTCTGTTTGACAAAGGTATTAAATAATGCTTTTGCCTTTCTGGTACACCCAATCAAATAGTGAACGTATAACCTATGTACTTGTAATTGTAATATCGAAATGAAACTAAGTATGTAAATGTACGAGTTGTTTATTGTAAGCCATTTTTGAGCAGATGTTAGTAAATCTGTAAGGAAACGCGAAGCAGAAAGAAATGAGATTTTTGGCTTACGTTTCTTTTACTCATACACACATCAAAAAAAGTTTGCGATCACTTTGATGATATTATGATTTCTTTTTCTTTTTAGATTTTTAAAAAAATATAATATTTATAAATACAAAACAATAAAACAGCTCAATTGGTTTTCAATACAAAAAAATGAAATTATGCTATTAAACACAAACTATTTTGAAGAAAAGGTTTTTTTGAAGTGAAAACTTCTTTAGCGGCGTTGAGCACTTTTCTGTAATGGGTATAAAATCTTAAACTCGCGTCAGGACACGTGACCCTGACCGAAAAAGCGTAGGACGGCGCAGGGCGCTTGCGTGAATGTTCGTGTGACTTTATTACTTCATTCGTTCGATACATTCGTTGCTAGGTAACATTGTTTATAAAAGATGTACGTCACATTGGAAAATTATTGAAATAAAAAGTCAACCATTTTTGCGAGTTTTACTAAAATCTGTTCACAAGATATTTCCAACAATTACTATTCAAGTTTTCACTTCTGCCGGCACTCCCAGAGTGCAACAAGTCGTTTTATTTTGTGACAGATTGGCCCAACAGTGTCTCAAAAATTGATAAAACTATTATGTTAACCCCGCACGCTCGTGCTAGGGCCTAAGAATTTTGAAAGGTGTTTGCCTTGGACTTGGATTTTGAAGCATGTGTTCATTTGCAGCTTAATGCAGCTTCAGCTTTTGATGCCGACAATTTTCCGGAGAACTCGTATGTGGACTATTTATTTTACTACTAAAAGACGCCCCGACTTTGAACACGTTCCAATTATTTGTGAAACAAAAAAGATGTGTGTTTAGCAAAATAAAAAACCGGCCAAGTGCGAGTCGGACTCGCCCATAAAGGGTTCCATAGCAGTAAGTACTATAATATGTATAGTTCTTGTAGTTGTTTGTAACTTTGAAAGGTAAATTGCGGTTTACGATCTACGACGTATTAAAAAAAACTAAGTACTTGATCTCGTTTAAACGTTTGCATTGTACATCATATTTTTTTTGTTTTATCATTCTCTTATTTTAGAAGTTACAGGGGGGGGGGACACATTTTACCACTTTGGAAGTGACTCTCGCGCACACTGTTCAGGTTAGAAAAAAATGATATAATATCCTCAATATTATTTTTAAAGACCTATCCATAGATACCATACATATAGGTTTGGTGAAAAAAAAATCCATTCTAAGTATGGGGAATCCGCAATTTATTTTTATTTTTTGTGGAATCGATCTGTAAAGTTTTTTTTTTTAATATTTATACTGGCATATAATTAACCAATATTCTTTTTTCTAATTCACAAACAAATGTAGACGAAAAAAAGGAAAGACAAGTAACGCTGACGAAAATAAATTAAGAATGTAGCCACAATATTACGATCGCAGCGTACCGCGAATAAATGTGAAAGATCCTAATACCTAACGCCTAAAGCTGTTCCAAGCGCGTAAATGGAAAAAGTTTGATTGTGTGATATTTTTTTGTCAGTCCATGATTCGGACATTTTTATTTTAGTAATGTACTTTGTTCTGTATTGTGGAGTTGTTAGATACTTTTTATTTACTTCGGTTTCTTCGATATTGCCAAGTTATACTAAGAATATGTTTAGGTATCATTGCATAACCGTCGCAAGTGGATTTATCGCTTGCCTGTCGGTCTTCTACAGATTGTACTTCAGTGAATGTGTCCAAGAACTCTACGACTTCATTTCACCAGTCCCCTTCTATCATCGTACATCTAGACGCACGGTAACTTATCATCCTTATCATGTTGCTGTAGACGAAACCACTAGTAACATGTAGTCGAAAATAAATGCATAAATCAGCAAAAAACTCACTGAATTGACACGTAAAAAATCACGGAAAGCAGAACTAAAAATTACTAAATCTTTGACAAACTGGTGATAGTAAAAGGCTTTGACATACGGCCTTTGACACAGAGGTGCTAATTGGGGCCAGCGCGGATCCAATGTCCTTTGCTGCTAAAATGCGAACTTTCAATCGAAAATCGAATGGGTCTCTGTATTTGGGACTGACATATTGATACTACGCAAAAAAGTCGTGATTATTAACGTCCAAAATTGCATTGCATCTCAATCTAAATTCTGATCAATATTTACCCGACTACGGTAAAGCCAAAAGGAGGTATGTATGTATGTTTGTGCCCTCATAATTTCTAAACTCCTTAACATAACATGACAAATGAGGTGTCGTTAGAAGCGTCTCAGTTGTCCGCTGGTTATAGGGTAGGTGACGTGTCACCAAATCCAATATGGCGCCTCTAGGGGATATGAAGTCGTAACTGGAAATAAAATCGCACAATATCGACATCAATCGCAAAAATACTTTTCAGTGCGCGATTTTTCGTAGTCGGGTTTTAGTTATTTTTAATTTATTTTCATTGATAGTGACTAGACTTCTTATAAACTCAGATAAGCCATCGTTGGTTACAGACAGACTTCGAGATTAAAATGATTGAGGGGCGGATTTTTTTAAACGTGTACACATTTTAAAATTGGTGGTCTGATTTTATTTTCTATTTTTCGTATTTTTGTTTTGAGATTTTTACTGACTAATATTTAAAGTTTATAAAAATATTGAAGGTTTACTATAACATCACAATAAACGATTAAAAATCATGTAGACGTTTTTTGGTTCCACTTAGTAACCATTTTAAAACCCGCTCTATTAATTTAAATAAAATAATTTACTGAAATATCACATTTTATTTTGCTATATGTATGCTAAATAAATAAAAAGGTGCAACAATATGATATAAAGGAACTAATAACTGCTCTAAGCGTATTATTGTCTCATCTGACTAACATGGGACAAATTAGTTACCTATTTTTCTTAGTAACTATTTAAATTAACATTGAATGTTCTTTTACAAAACCATATGATGACTAACAAATTATGTTTTATGATATAAAATAATAATAATCCCAAATTAACGTAAAAACTAGCAATTAACCCTTATTTTCTTATTTTATAAGTGATGGACACTCACATCAGTGGAATGCTAAAATTACAAAGTGGAAAAGTAAGGCTCTGATTAAAATGCACACATTTTTAGGCAAAATTGTATAGAACTGTAACAGACATATTTGATGTCACCAAGACGTAGAAATTTTGTTCTGCAATTTTTCGCAGAACAAAATTTGCCAAGCAAAAATTTGAAACAGCTGATTTTCTAGTGAAAATCAGCTGTTTCTTGGGGTTAGAGATTATTAGCTTTCATATTTTTAAATCAACGTACCCTCAAAATGTTCGAAAAAAAAGCTAGATAGTATTTGCAAGTCATGGAACGATTTCAAAATTAGGAAGTATTTTCTTTTTTCGTTGTTTCCACGGCATCGGAACTTATGCGTTTTAACCCACGAGAGACAGCTAGTACATGTTACTGCAGTTCTATCATTTTATCATTTATTAAAAAAAAACGAATTTAAAGTAAAAATAATTAGCATAATGTAATCATAATGTTTTTTAAGTCGTATAATACGTAGTCGTATTACCTACCTACCTCAATTGGTAAAAAATCGTAATATTGTTTAAAAAATAACAGAATCACGTGATGGACAAAATATTCACCGTGCATGCAGCTTTAGCGTTCCACTGAGGTACTATTCGTTCCGCTGACTAACGTTATTGCCAGAATTGGTCAGTGGAATGTAACGATTCCTTACCAACTACACTAGGTTATTTTTTTATTTACGTATTTTACATTAAAAACAACAAAACATTGATACAGCTTAGTAAAATATACATTGGTCGATTATATATTAAGTGTATTATACTTGAAATATTGTTAACTTATCCAAAAATCACCGTTGATCAATGGACAATTCTTTTTCTCTCGGCAAATCGTCCACTTTCAATGACATTTCTATCGAGACTGATCCCCTGTAGCTAATGACGGATATGTTCCACAGAGTGTTCAATAATGTTGCAAACTAATGAAAAAACTACTTTTGCGATAGATTTTAAAAAAGCCGTGTAAAATTGCGTTTCTCAATGGAAATTCCACCCAGGTCAATAATTAAGACTTTTATTTAAAAAAATATTAAAATTCAATCAGTTGCTTTACATTAATTATATTATAAATATGAATAAATATAATTTTTAAGCTATGGAGTAATGTTTATTTCGCAATCAATATATTTATATTTATCTCGTAATTTTAATTTGTTGGTTACAAAAAGACGGTAGGACAGGGTAAATAATGGCATGTACGTAACGGTATCACTCAAAAATTTTATGAATTAATTAAGAAATAAAGGAAATGAAGATGTGAAAATATAGTTAAATATATGTTTTAACTAACGACATCACAAAAAAATTGAGTACTAAGATAGTTATCGTAAAAAAAAAATCGAAAGTTGTGGGACATAGCAAAAATGCAATGTACACGTTTATAAAAATCCGCTCTGAGATTTAAATACATTGTTTCAAAATCTGCCAGAATAACTCCCATATTAAATCAAGTATTCTAAATATAAAGAGAAAATTTTAATTAAAATAGTGTTTCTATGGCAGCTTCCCCTAAATATTTTGCAATTAATTCAGCCGCCATACTTCTTAATACGAACAATTTATCATAGACTCCCTAGGGGGTATGATAATTTTTCGTCTAAGGAGAGATTTTTCATTTCTAATAATAAAATTAATTCGTGTCTGGATGGATGTTCTTAAAATTGTATAGGAGCAGTAAATATGTCCAAAAGATAATAACCTTGTTTTAGCGTGGTAAAATCACCAAATGAGTCCTCCCACCCAGGGCAGGGCGGGAGGGACTGTCAGACTTGTACTGGCTAAAATCCACCGTGTCCTTCAATAGCCCTTTACGTACCGGGGACACGTTAATTCGTTAGTCCCGCAACCCCGGCAGGCAAAAGATAATAATCTAAAGTGTTTTTTTCCTTACCTATATTGCAAAGGCCTTTTCCACGGGTATCTAAGAGTATTTCTTAATATGTACCATATTTTAAGGGCATGCGGGCGGCGAGTAATGGGCGACTTGCTGTCCGACCATGGACCATGCCCGGGTCGACAGCGCATTGTGTTCCACGCGCGCCTCAAGGAGTGTCAGCATAATGATGGGGCTTCCCTTTAGAGGGCCAAAGCCTGCCGGTGTCCCGGGACTCACGATTTACCGTGACCCCGGAATGTAAAGGGCTATTGAAGGACACCGTGGATTTTAGTCAGTACGAGTCTGATAGTCCCTTCCGCTCTGCCCTGGGTGTGTGGAATCATTTGCTGCCTACAACGCAGTGAAGAGGGTATAGTGCATAATTTAATCTCTGTGATTCGTCTTTCTGTCAGTTACATAATTTTCTAAACGGTACAAATTTTCTACACTTTTGTTACACCTATATATAACTATATTTATATCCGACTCCTTTACTTTTTATTTTATTTTAGTCTGTTACACATATTTCTTATTTAATTATTTATTTCAACTCACACTATAAAGCTGATTTACATCTGTGACGTCTCGCAAGGCTCAGTTGAAAACCAGCGTCAGGCACCCTGTGGCCTGGCATTTGGCTGAACTGAGCCTATTTGGCACAGCCGTGAGGCACACGGTACCTACTTTTGTGTTCTTCCTTTTCCATTGTTTCGTAATTTTTCATTGTAATTGTGTGCCGAAGGCGTGTCAAATAAACCTATTTTCTTTCTTTCTTTCTATTTGCTAAAAAAAATTTTTCCATAGGTAGGGAGGTACGAGACTTTTACTAAGTTTTCGCATGCGGCGTACTTGAAAAGTTACATTGTTTTACCCAAAAATATCCAAGACAATATCACTGCAACAAAGCCTTGCAAATTCAAAATTAAATAACAAAATTTCAACCCCAAACAGCCAACAATAAGCCTAGTTACTCGTATTTTTCCAACCAACAAAGTACCACGTTCGGACATGATGCTAAAAGCAATCTAAACTTCATATACAAGGTAATATGACGCATTTGCAGTCGCACACACCATTCCTTTGTTGGAAAGCTAATTACATCTACCCTGATTGAGCAGACCTGTCTGTATTGTAGTAATTTGTTTAGGGCTAAAGAAATTAGCCCTTTGTAGCTGTTTGTGCCTTTGTGTGAGGGTGGTTGCTCTAGCGTGACCAGGGTGTTGGGCGAGGCGATGTATCTTGCAACCTATTGGATTGCAAGTTATGTATGTGGTTTTTGTATTTTGTGGATTACATTCGGTGTGTACTAAAATAAGAATGAAGCACTAACGTTTTGCAATTACTGTATCGATTGCGATATTTCGAAGAAGGACGACAAATAGAAAAGTAGACACTGTTTATGAGACTTACTAATGTCACACTCCATTTTATTTAGGCATTTAACTTGTAATGGGTGATTCGCCGTCCGATTATTGTTCATGCTCGGATTGACGGCTGCCGAAGAGCTATCAGTAATCTGATCCCCTATAGAGACTGTCAGACTTGTATCAACTAAAATCCACGGTGATCCTTCAATAGCTCTTTACGTTCTAGGGACACGGTTAACTGATGAGATAATCCCGCGACCTCGGGGGAGGCCTGCCTGTGCTGTGGTTTCCGTTTCATGGTCGCCACTAGAAAACTTTTTGTCGTCATCGGTTATCAGTACTATGAGCAATGTGGTATGCTCATACACGTACATGAATTCAGTATCTCTGCAAGATGTTCGGATATAATCTACGTACATTCATCGATCAGGAACAGATTCAGCCACGTGAAAATGGCTCCAATCCGTTCATTAGTAGGAAACAGAACTGTGTTAGATTTCTAGCCCAGATCGTTGCCAGCAGGATAAGTAATTAAATGTTTTTAATTACTTTCACTTATAAATACACACTATACGTATAATACTTTTAATACAGTCGCACAGGCCGATCTGCCGAAGTTGGTATGGATGGGTGACCATCTGTCATAGCGAGTTTCCTCCGTGCCTCGGAAAGCACGTAACGCAGTTGGTCCCGGCTGTCATTTGTAGATCTTTGACAGTCGTTACTGTTAGTCAGAAGCTCTAAAGTCTGGCAACAAGTCTTACCACGGGGTATCGTTTTACCTAGTTACTGGGTTGTGGAGGTCCGACAGGCAGTCGCTCTATGTAAAATACTGATATCCAGCTGCATCTGGTTTGACTGGAAACCGACCCCAATATAGTTGGGAAAAAGTCTAGGCAGATGATGAATTACTTTTAATTACTTTCACTTGTCCCGTTGTCTGTAATCAAATTTGATCCACTTCATCATCATCATCATCTCAGCCATAGGACGTCCACTGCTGAACATAGGCCTCCCCTTTAGATCTCCACGTATACCGGTTGGAAGCGACCTGCATCCAGCGTCTTCCGGCGACCTTTATAAGGTCGTCTGTCCACCTTGTTGGTGGACGTCCTACGCTGCGCTTGCTAGTCCTTGGTCTCCACTCTAGAACTTTTCGACCCCATCGGCCATCTGCTCTGCGAGCAATATGGCCTGCCCATTGCCACTTCAGCTTGCTAATCCGGTGGGCTATGTCGGTGACTTTAGTTCGTCTACGGATCTCCTCATTTCGGATTCGATCACGTAGAGAAACACCGAGCATAGCCCTCTCCATAGCTCGTTGAGCGACTTTGAGCTTTGAGATGAGGCCGATAGTGAAAGACCACGTTTCAGTGCCGTACGTCATCACTGGTAACACACATTGGTTAAAGACTTTCGTCTTGAGGCACTGAGGTATGTCGGACGAAAAGACATTGCGTAGTTTCCCGAACGCTGCCCAACCGAGTTGGATTCGGCGGTTGACCTCTTTCTCGAAGTTGGACCTACCCAATTGGACTACTTGTCCTAAGTAGATCTATGAGTCAACAACTTCGAGTACCGAGTTTCCAACAGAGACTGGGGTGGGCACAACATTGGCATTTGACATAATTTTCGTCTAGTCCATGTTCATTTTCAAGCCCACCCGTTGTGAAACTCGGTCGAGGCCATCGAGCATCATGCTGAGTTCCTCCATCGACTTTGCCATGACTACGATGTCATCGGCAAACCGAAGGTGAGTGATGTATTCGCCGTTGATGTTGATGCCAAGTCCTTGCCATTCCAGGAGCTTGAAGGCGTCTTCCATTGCGGCAGTAAACAGTTTCGGGGAGATAACATCCCCCTGTCTTACGCCTCTTCTCAATGGAATCGCCTTCGTGCTATGCTCCTGTACTCGGACCGACATGGTGGCGTTATTATACAAACACTTCAATACCTCGATGTACCGATAGTCAATACGGCATCGCTGGAGTGACTCAAGCACAGCCCATGTTTCCACCGAATCGAAGGCTTTCTCATAGTCCACAAACGCTAAGCATAATGGCAAGTTATACTCTTCGGTCTTCTGTATAACTTGCCGCAGCGTATGGATGTGGTCTATGGTACTATAGCCTTTTCGGAAACCGGCTTGTTCGGGAGGCTGGAAGTCATCAAGTCTGTGTTCGAGACGGTTCGTGATAACCCTTGAAAACAGCTTATAAACGTGACTCAGAAGCGTGATGGGTCTGTAGTTCTTCAATAGGCTGTTATCACCTTTTTTGAAGAACAGCACCACCTCACCCCTGCTCCACGTTTCAGGCGTTTTGCCCTCGTACAGGACGGAATTAAAGAGTTTCTGGAGGACTTTAAGTACCGGTCTTCCACCCGCTCTCAGAAGCTCTGACGTGATTCCGTCCTCGCCCGGCGCCTTGTTGTTCTTAAGCTGCTTCAGGGCCATCCTAATCTCGTACAGACTGATGTCCGGGATATCTTCGGTATAGTGTCGGGACAGCTTGGCTCTTGGATCTCCTACCAAGCTGTCAACGGGCTTTGCGACCGAAGTGTATAACTGTCCATAGAACCTCTCGATCTCGCCTAAAACCTCTGCTTTGGTCGACGCTATGCTGCCATCCTCGCGTTTCAGCTTTGTCATCTGGCTTTGCCCAATAGACTTGTCCTTTGCGAACACTTTGGAGCCTTGGTTTCGCTGTATGGTCTCTTTAACACGATTCGTATTAAAGAGACGCAGATCGTGTCGCAAGGACTTAGATATACGTCTATTGAGCTGCCTATATGACTTCGCGTCATCGGAAGACTGCAACTGTAGCAAACGTCGTTCAGCCATGAGGTTTAAGGTTTGCTCGGTCAATTTCTGAGGTCTATCTTTACGGCAGGGTCTAAAAAACTTAGACCCTACCGTGCGGACAGTTTCCACTAGCCCGTCGTTGATCTCGTCCACTGAAACTAAGTTCTCAAGGCAAGCAAAGCGATTAGAGAGCTCGAGTTGAAAGCTTTCGGGGTTTTGAATGTGGGACCGAGTAGGTCGGAGCGTAGACTTCATCAAGCTGGACCTTTCAAGTTTAACATTGATATTCAGTGAGCCTCTTACGATTCGGTGATCGCTACCGGTTTTTACCCTGTTGATCACAGAGACATCACTGAATATCCGTTTCTTGTCGGTCATGAAGAAGTCTATCTCGTTTCTCGTGAAACCATCGGGGCTCAACCAGGTCCATTTCCTGTGAGGCGGCTTCTGGAAGAAAGAGTTCATCATGAAGAGTTCCTCTTTCTCCAGAAAGTCGGCCAGCCTCTGCCCCCTAGGGTTCCGTTGCCCATATCCAAATTGCCCCACTCTCAACTCATCACCGCTTTTCTTGCCCAACTTTGCGTTAAAGTCCCCCATAACAACAGTAAAGTGGGTTTTGGAACTATGTATGGCCCTACTTACGTCCTCATACATAGCCTCCACTTCATCATCGGAGTGTGACGAGGTCGGTGCGTATACCTGAATGACCTTCAGCGAATATCTTTTGGATATTCTGAGTATTAGGTATACCACCCTGCTCGACACACTGTCGATGGTTATTATGTTGTTTACGAGGGACTTGTGAACGAGAAACCCGACACCACCTTGGGACTGTTGGTCGCCCTCCCGGTAGTAGAGCAAATTACCAGACTTCAGGGTTACGGTGTCCTCCCCCTCTCTACGGACTTCGCATAACCCTATAATGTCCCAGTGTAATTTGCTCAGCTCCTCTTCCAGCTCGCAGATCTTTTCGTCAGTCCTCATTGTGCGTATGTTGTGTGTTACCAGGGCCAGTCGTCGTCGGGGTGGGTAGCCGGATCTCTTCCGGAGATTCTTCGCACCCCCTGCTCCGCCGTTACCTTGACTGCTACCCGCGCCAGGGATAGCGGAGCTGCCGGGGACTGGGGGCCTGGTTTTTATGCTTCTAATCATGGGGGATTTGCCTTAAATCGCCACGCTTGGCAGGCGGGTTGGCGATCGCAGTGAGGATGTGCAGTACACGGAGGACGCTGCTGCCCGACCTCCGGTTTGTCCCTTAGTCGCCTCTTACGACACCCACGGGATGATTTGGGGGAACGCAATTCTAAGCCGGCGCCCCACGGCTTAGAATTGCGATCCACTTCCCGGTTTTCAATTGAGCTGAATTTTGCACGTATATGTATATCGTATAACAATGCAGTATTATAACGACATGGAGTTGATCTGATGTTGGAGCTGGCAGGTGGCCATAGGAACTTTGCAATGAAACGCCGCAAACCCATCGAGTTTAGACTCGTTTGCTTCGTCTTGACGAGTACTTTGTCTGTCGTAAGTATTTTTTAACAATAAAAGATTGGTGTTAAAAAGAACATAGTTTTTTAAATAACTAACCTGTTTTATAACTACGTCACTTCTTCTGAGAATGTCATGGTCTCCAAGTGGGCATAAAGAAATGAAGAGAACAAGATCGGTGACCCGGCGAAGTCTGTGAGCAGCAGATATGATGGGATTGGTAAATATCCAGATAAAGACGTTTTTGTTCATTTAATTGTCTTTTTTGTATGAAACCGTTGTCCCAAACTTTTTTCGTGGGTACGTTTACAAATATTTAAACTTACAAACGCCCATAGTGATGATAATGGGATTAGTCACGTAAGAGAATGTATATTATTGCTCATGGATTGGATCTATATATTTTTGTTTGCATAAAATTCTATGCATGAAAGTAAATTAATAAAACTATTAAAAATTCAATCGCAACCCCATAACAGAGTCACTAAGAGTCAGATCTAATTTCATATTTATAATAATAATTCCTATTTACGAAATTAGATTAAGCATAATCAAATACGAATTCCAAAATGTAAGCACTTCACTTGAAAAAGAATCCAATTTGTATCAATTTTTTTTCAGTCCAGACTAGCCGATAGCTATTTTTAGGTCGTGTCTAAGCATCAAAGAAGAAAACCTACGCGACCCAGATCTCTATCAAGTCCTGTTTGACATATTCCAAGAAATCTTTCGTACAAAGCACAGACACTGCGAGCACAAAGGGACATGCAGATTAGTAAGCTTGGAAAATGTACCAGAGGAATAGACAGCAACACATGTAGCACTTGTTCTTTAGACCCTAGAGGCGAAATTTGAATGGAGAATGACACAAAGGAGACGCGTAGGTGTGTTTAGTATATGATTGAAATCGTAGAAACACAACTGTAGAGGAATCAATCGGAATGTTACAAAGCGATCGATGGTCCTCAACTATTTGAAATTTAGGCCAGACATGTTCTTGTACTGTGTTGGATTTCAGACGTGATTATTGCAGTTACTGGACATACAAAGGGGCTGATGTAGTTAAAGGTATGCCTTAGGATACTATTTCGTTATAGTACATGGATAAGCAGAAACTAAATTCAGTGGTAACCTGATTTAGTTTGAGTAAGATGTTTGTCATACTGAACAGTAATAGTTAAACTACATTTATCTACTATCATGCTATTAATCCTCTATAAAGAGAACCTATAACAATTAGCTTATTGCCAACATTAAAACACTCAATGTTATTATGATCATTATATCATCCAAACGCGTGATATAATGAATTTCAAAAAAAGAACATTTCAGGATTCTCAACGAAACATAGTTTAAATTTAGAACGTGTTGTTTTTGAATTGTTTCGTTCAGAATCTATGATGATCTGCTTTAAAAAATACTAGAGGCTTGACAGCTACCTTATTCCAAATTCAAAGTTGTAATGCCAAAAACTGTTTCAAGGACTTTTTATAAATCGACTCAAAACAAACAACTACAGCAACAACAAGGTAGTTTGTGTCTCAAAACATACAATCGTTTAATAAACATACATCGAAATAACATGTTTTATATCCACGTCAACCCTAAAAAACCATAAACACATATAGAAAAGGAAATTAAAACAAAACCCCTACGTTTTATTTCCAAAAGAACAAATTTGCAGTCATTAAGGGAACAAACGTACGGAACCTACCAAGAATTCTCATTACGTGGTCACCCTATGGGTCCTATGACCTTTGGGACACGGCAAAAGGGTTAGATGAAATTAAACTCGTATCCCGGCATTTAGAAAAACAAATAGAGGGGTACACAATAATTGTTACGGAATACGGCTTAAATGGTGGCCATTAAATTAATCGGCAGAAACTTGAAGAGAATCCTAACATAACAATCTGACTACGTAAAACTTTATAAGTTAACTAAGGTTTGGATGGATGGATGTTTGTTACTTAATCACGTCGAACGACGGACCTTTTTTTATTATGGTAAAATCATCAAAAGAGTCCTCCCACCCAGGGACTGTCAGACTCGTACTGACTAAAATTCACGCTGTCCTTCAATAGCCCTTTACGTTCCGGGGTCACGGTAATTGGTAATTCCCGCGACCAAGAGAATCACCACTACATATAAATATTCGTACCTATGCCGCTTTGTGCGGTGGATATGTTGATCCAAATGATTGTAACATCTTTGTCCCTACCATATTCAACGAATAAATGTCTTTATCTTTGACAACCCAGATCAAAACAAAACAACCATCATAATTACAATTCAAATAATCCAAATGATACAGACAAACGAAGAACAAATTAATGAATTTGTTCGTAACGTGAATATTGTAAAGCTATTAGACCCTCCTCGGAACTCACATACAGTAAATATAACAACATTAATGGACAAGATGAAGCTGTAAACGTTGTTCCAAACTTTATGTACAATGTTCAATGTTCTTCGGAACATTGTAAGCAAGATATCAAACGTAATGCCCGATATTCGCTTGATAAGTTTGGCAATGGATGTCTGTTACACTGTATGGAGAAGTTTCTGGAGTAATTGAGAGATCAAAACGTTTTGGGCATCAAGAAGTTGTGTCATTTGATTAATCACTCAATTCGTGAATACTGGCAGATGGGTAGACGACAATGGTACTATCAGAACTAAACACTAGAAGAGGCTGGTGCAGGATATTGTTGATCGGCATAAAAAAGTTTTTATACTAATCAGCGGGTGAAATCAGTATTTTTTTTTGGGACAAACCCACCACACTATTCCCAATCCACTGCAATTCCTGAAACCCAGAATCAACAGTGGCAACCAGAAAAACGCCGAGACATAACGAACAACTATTATCGTCACTGTAATCACCTTTTTTTTGTCCGATTAACCCACATAAGGCGCCCGGTCTTCTGAGATAAGATTGAGGAGCTCTGAGTCCGCTTCAGAGACCAGCTCCAGTCACTGTTAATCACCTGCTCTAAAAACAATGATAGTAATAAAATGGTGGTACCCGAAAGAAGTTCTTAAAGTCTTAAGCTCTGCTTAAGGTCGACTATGGGCCTCTGGGTTCCCTTTTTAAACAACTTAAAAAAAAAGAAGTAGGTTCTCAGTTCGAATGTATGTTTGTATGTATCTATGTATGTCCTCGATTATCTCGCATTTGGCTGAACCGATTTTGGTGCAGTTATCAGAAAAGTCTTCTTTACATTCTAAGGAATATTTTTTAAGTTATCTATATAACAATAATCGAAAGCCGTTTTTGCTTTTTTGTATTGTAGACTTTCAAAGACGGCGATTATAATTATGAAGATTTTATTGAATATCTGAACTAAGTAGTAAAAGAAAAATAGATAAAACTTTGTGTAAAAAAGGAACCGACTTTAAAAACAAGTCCGTGGCAAAAGTCGATAAAACAAAGTCACTAACTTCCGAAAGAATAGTTATTTTATGCTTTTTTGTGTTTGTTTTTGAAGTCGGTTCCTTTTCTTCTTACAAATAGTTTATTTTTATTCCTCTACCAGTTGTGAACAGCAAAGTATATTCTAAATATCTAAATACTCGTATTTTTAAGTACCATTACACGACGGTGTAACAAAACTCCCATATGACGCAAACTTGTCCCTTTTCATTATACTAGTTCGGTTTACAGGGCAATATGAATAAAACATGGGAGGGTTAAGAGCAATTATTAAGTAGTTGTTTACAGGGAGGGCCCAGCCAGGGTCCGTCAATTGCGTCTTTCTATGGCTGGAGCTATTTATGGACAGGAAAGCTTTTGCTGGGAATAGAAATTTATGCTGGGTTTTGGTATTGATAGCGCAGTTTGTAAGAGATTAGTGTTCAGATTTTAGTGCCTTAAATTTGGTTTGATAAGTCTCCGAGTTCGTGAGTAAGTGTGACCTGTACTTCAGGATTTACACACTGTATGAATATTTGAAATTTAGTTTTGTAAAGTCATGAAAACCTTTCCAGATTTTTTTTGAGTTTAAAAATAACTTCATCGGGGTACTTACTGTACGGTGCTACCCGTAGCACCCCTGTAGTCTCTAGTAATGCATCTATCTCAAAATTCATCAAAATTGGTTCAATTTTTTTGATGTCAACTGAAAATGGAGCACACATAAACACTTTCGTATTTACAAAACTTTGCCTCCCAATAGGAATTTCTTCCTGTTTCATGGGTGTGTTTACAAACATAGAAACTCACATACACAAACACCCAGACCCGGATCAACTACTTGCAAATCATACAAATATTTGTTCCATGCGGGGACCGCCCGCGACACGCTGCGCAGCCGTTGATCGCTCAGCCTGCGCCAACCGTGTCGTCAATTAAGCAGTGGCTACCTTTATAACCTATGTAAGTGTACATAAGTTTTAAGACTAAGTACAATTTTCCAAAAAAACTCTACATGTTTTCTCAAACACCGAAATCAGCATAAAAAGAAAACACGGAACTAACAACAGTTTTCAAAGTAAACTACACACAACACAGAAGTAAGCATGTATAAGAAAATTAAATGGCAAAGTTTCTCGCGTCCACGCAAAGTTGTGTGGCGTGGCCGCTTGCGACCACAGTTTAATACATTAACAAGTTTCTTGTTAGAACACCCTTATTTATTATTATAATTTTCTTGCATTTACACTCTGATTGTTTTAGGCTGTGTGCCGAAATTGGGCCATGGAGTTAGACATTGGGAATAGAAAATAACGACGGCTTAAGTAAGAAGCCCTTTTCTTAACCCATTTTGTCCCAGTGCGTCCACCCGTTTTTTTTTGCAGACCTCTGTCTTGGTCGCGGGACTGTACGAATTACCGTGACCCCGGAACGTAAAGGGCTATTGAAGGACCCCGTGGATTTTAGTCAGTACGAGTGTGACAGTCCCTCCCGCTCTGCCCTGGGTGGGAGGACTCATTTGATGATTTTACCACGCGAAACAAATAAAAGTAAAAAAAGACCTCTTGTCTTGTGCTATCTCAAACGGTGAACGTTCAGGTCATCTTGCCAGCTCTTTCTGAGACTACCACAATGGCGCAGTCCGTGATGCTCTTACAAGGTTTATGTACTAAAGAACTTTTAAATAAGCACTGAAATCGAATGACACTTGAATCAAAACATACGAAATTAAAAGAATAGATTTTATTTTCGCAAGTAAGTTTATAAACACCTTTACAGGTCATCTTTTTCCAAAATAGATGAGGCCGGTGTTTCGTACCTGACTACTCTAAATCTTTCTACCTAACACACTCAAATGTTACTGTTATGCCTTTGTCAAACAGACAGGCGAGTCCGAAGCGATAACGAACCGATACGAGACATCAGTCCGATAGTTCTGTCACGCTATCGGATCGCTTTCGCTTTTCTATGTGACTGGATTGAAACAGTTCCATACATTACAAATAAAAACGCCTGTCTGTTTGACAAAGGCTTTAAATCATTATATTGGACAAATCATATAAGGACCATGCAGGTTAGTGTCTGAGATGGTCTTTTACATACAGATTTGAGTGGACCTGTCCAGTCAGTGCAAGCATTTGTCAGTTATCGTATACGGCGATTCATAACATAAGGAGCTCAACGATACGACGAACAATACCAAACAAACGACATTTCGTCATAGTTTGAATCACTTATGATAAGCCTTTTACAAGATATAGTAGATATTGAGTTGTTGTCCCAACCTGTTGATTTTTTAATTATCTTAATATTAACACCTGAATCAGAAGCTCTTGGAGTGGCTGTATGCGTAAGGCATGAGCTGCATCTGCTATGAGCAGCATATTTAGTGACATCTAAACCACTAACAGATAGTGTCTGTTTAATCCATTTACTAATAGATGTTACCGTTAATACCGTATGTTTTACACCTTCTCATTTATCTGGCAACACAACCATCCCTTGCAACTTTACAAACAAAACCCTATCATCATTTACGCATTAACTAATTACAGTGGAAGACGAACTCTTATTACAACAACACCCAGGGGAGAAGGAGGACCCTTTAGGGGGGACAAACGTCAAATACCCAGGCTTATCACCTGCATGCAATATAAACAGGCACCCCTCTTGATTCCTGCAACTTGTTATCCTTTGTAATCCATTCCACAGAGTTAATTCTTGCTACATGCGTGGAATGATAATGTTTTGGATGTTGTAAAGGGGAGATTTTGGGCTTATTACAGATCTTGCAAATATGGCTGGAGAATTATATTTGTTAAAGTTGCAATGAGCTACGATTTAAACTGCCTTTCTTTGTTTTTTACTTGGCTCTCAATTAAGGCTTGTGGTGCGATATTAGGTATCTTAACAACAGCTACCAAATACCTGAACATTTTTTTTTCATTTTTAGGGGCTAGTTGCTTGTTAAATTGTTAAACTATTGTCAGAATATCATACATTTATTTTTAACAAATGTTTATAAAATAAACAAAATGTAACAAATAGTTTAATTACTAATTTTTTTTATTTAATTTTAACTACTGAATAAAAAACCCGGCCTAAGGCAACGTATGATATTATGTAAGAGCGTAATAGTAAATATTTACCACTGAAAAGTATGGGCCGAAAATTAGTTCGATTTATCATCAAACGAGTCCTTGAACTAATAATTATGGTTATTAATTAATATGTTTACCACACCAGTCACAAAGAGTGACAAAATTAAATTTTCCTAATTACGCTAATTCATTGCTACAGGGGTTTCAATTCATTTTGAAGGGATTACTAATTTTGTTATGGTGGCATTAAATTATATTAATTATAAATGATTAACTCAATTTGTTAAAATTTTCAATGTTTTTGATAAAAAGATTTACATTTTGAGAATTGGAAAATTCTATTTTCGTTATTAGCTACTGAAAATCGAAATAAATTTTATTGCAAAATCGTCTTCTGTTATTTATTTATTTTATAAAAGGTAGCTGATTAGATAATGTAGGAGGTACCATACTGAGACATCTTTGTGTAATTTTAGTTTTCGTTAATACTGATGTATCTATTCCATTGAGAGACGAAAGTACAGATTTTCACTTTATTTAAATTAATTTCCGAAAATACTTCGGCTTTTTTTTGTTTAAATATTAATTTATACCTTGACCAAAAGTATTTTAAAATATAGAAGACACAATCCTAAAAAAGACTAGACTATTATACTTGTTCATTCATAACTCAGTTAGCTTCATTTTAGGAATATATTTTGTTATTTTTCCATTACTTAACGCACTACAGCACACGCACCTGCAAAATAAACAGTATTTCTTTCTTTCTTTTATTTTCTTTTGTTCAATTATTCACAACCGATCAAATTCTGAACCCCACACGTCAAATTCACAATCTGAATCCGTACACTCGTGTCAAAACACAAAAAGATACCCGCATTTAACACGAAAATGTAAAAGATTTCTTTATTTACGACATTCTACGTCTCGACTTTGCGACAGCGCTGATTTATCGGCTCAACGCAACGTATTTCGCACAAAACAGACCTTATAAATCATAGCACAGATGGTTCAAATGTAACAACTCCGTGTTTTTGGACAAATATATATTTTTTGTATGGGCTTTGGTATTAAATTTGGGGTAAGTTGGGTGGAAGTCACTGTTTTAGGCGATCGAAATGAAAGCGTTTGATAAAATTAAGGTTGTAAGACTACCATAACTGCAAGTCACTTTTACTTCTGAATTTGAAAATTTTAACACCCTTTTCTTTTACCACATAACTCTGTCATTTATTAACCGTTTTGGATTTTTTCTTTGTTTATTTACGTTTGGGTTATTTTATATTCAAATGGTGAAAAAATAGAAAATTGAATTTCATATCACTTATGATTGAGAAAATAATGGAAAAACTTTTTCGAGTTGTTGAGTCATTAGTTCAACTAAAAATTTGTTAAATACTATTATTAAAAAAGGGGGTTTTATCCATAGAATGATGTCCTAAATAGCAAGAATTTCTATAGGATAACACAATTAACAGAGGAAGTCAATAGGTATATCAAACGAAGTCACAGACTTCCGCAAGTAAAATTGTTTTTCCCTTTTATTTAATATTTATTTACTTTAATTTTAAGAAGCTAAAAATACATAAATGTAAAAATAATTAATAAAAATAAAACTAAACTAAACTAACTTTTTTCTTTAGTTTTTTTTTTGTGTTTAGTTCAAACCTCTTTGCAAAAGAAAAACCGACTTCAGTTTTTCCTTTCGCAAAAAAGGTTCTTTCTATAGATTTTTCTACTAGTACCTCAACCCATAACACTCAAATCTTACACCACATCACTCATCTACTCAATTTAACGCTACCCAAATCCCATAACGCAAGGAATGCTATATGGGGGCGGCAGAAGGCGGTCAGAAAAATGAACCAAGTTGTGACGCGCAACTCATTTATCATCCACCACGGCAAATACAGGGTGACTACGGGGAATTGAACTTGTATTTTTATACGAATGAGTTTTTATGGGGAGTTCATGCGAGGAAGATGATGTTTATGATGAAAAGGAAAAAGGTAGAGGTTTTATATCAAGAATTTAGGGCTTTTTTGTGAAACAAATGTTTTTTTTTTCTCTCCGCCACTATTCTTTTCTGATTAGATAATTTTGTTAGGGGATCCAAGTTCGGCAGACGATCTCACGGGCGGCGAGTAATGAGCGACTCGCTGTCCGACCATGGACCATGCCCGGGTCGACGGCGCTTTGTTTTCCACGCGCGCCTCAAGGAGTGTCAGCATAGTGACGGGGCCTCCGTGCAGAGGGCCGTGGACACCGTGAATTTTAGTCAGTACGAGTCTGATAGTCTCTCCCGCTCTGCCCTGGGTGGGAGGACTCATGTGATGATTTTACCAAGAAAAAAAAATAGGGGATCCAAGATATATTCTTCATGCTCTGGAACTTCGTTGATCTTCAACCTCGGCGCTTTTCTGGTATTTGCCACTGTTGATTCTGGCTTTAAAGAGTTGTAATGAGAATAGGGTTTGTCCTTTTAAAAATGCAAAATTAAAAGGATTTAGATTAGCCAATGCTGAGCTTTTAAAGCGAGTGTTTTATAAAATTGGCGTTCAAAAAGTGCTGAATTTATCAAGCTAGTTAGAATAAATGATTTTAGCTTTTTTTAACGACCAAATTTTCGACTCTGAATAAATACAATTTGTCGAAAGTAAGCCATTAGGTAGTTACTCATTAATCTTAATAATGAAACTTCTTTCAAAAAGTGATTCAAGTTAATTTTGATACAGCTACACGTGGGACTGTTGTCAGTAGTATACCGTGGCCCTTTAACTCAAAAAGCAACAGAATGAAGAAGGTGGATTTTTAGTAGTAGTCTGACAGTCTTTCCACTCCACCCAGGGCGGGAGGACTTTTGATGATTTTACCACCCCAAAAAAATGTTATGTTCTCTAGAATACAGACCCTACAACAATAAATAGTTTTACGCACAAATAAAATGTTTTAGGTTTTCTCCACATTTACTTTGCTTAGGCACAAAGAAATCGATTTTGTATGCCCACTGAGTTACAAAACAATATTAAAGACTAACTTTATCGTTCCTTTAGTTTACGATAACAATTCAATTAGCTTTTGTTTTATTACTTTGAAACGCTTTTTGGATGTATGTAAGTACTAAGAAAATGCTTTATTTTATTTCTTGAATTATGTAAGAGTTTAGCATGTGTGAGTATGAGTGGAACATTTTTACTGTTTATTCGGTTGCCCTTTGCGTTCTAAGGCCGTGGTATCCTGCATATACAGTCCCATTTATAACACAATTATATCCACAATTCTTATACGAGTGTCAAAATATTTTAGTGTAAAATTATCATCTGCCTTTTCCTAACTTTATGCTTTAGGCTTGCACCTGAAAATATCAGTATTTTACATGAAACGACTGCCTATCGGACCTGCACAACCCAATAACTGGGTTAGACGATACCCCATGGTAATACTGGTTGTCAGACTTTAGAGCTTCTGACTAACACTAACGACTGTCAAAGATCTACAAAATGACAGCCGGGACCAACGGCTTTACGTGCTTGCACGGAGGAAACTCGCTATGACATCTGTCATAGCGAGTTTCCTCCGTGCGTTCCGTAACCTCGGCAAGGGCGGCTTAACCCGGAAGATTGGCCTGTGCGACTGTTATTCTTTAGACATCGAGCACGTAAAGTTATATATAGTAAAGGTATGCATAAGAATATCTTCTTAGTGTATTTTTATTTTTTACAACTTTTACAGAAATATAAGGTTAATAAAATAAAGTGTTAACTGACTAATACTATCGCCAGTAGTAGTGATGTCGGTAGCGACAATCGATAAGTCGCAACAGAGATCCGACTTATGATTGGTGTAAGTTATGAGCGAATGTTGTTTAATTTCGAGAGATTTGTTATATCAATGTCAATGTAAAGTAGTTTTTGCCGCAATTTTTAACTACGTACAAAACAGTTTTGCAAGCTATTTAACCTTTTTCACGAAACCGTTTTCATTTCTACTAGACCTTTGATAGTGATTAGTAATACATAACTACCTCAATAGGTAGTTATGTATTACTAATCACAGGTTTCGGACACCTTAAGACTTCCTCACAGAAATGAAGCAATCTTCATTTCTGTGAGGAAGTCAGAAAACTCATTAAATATTCCGTTTTATTTTCAAACATTCCGAACTAGCTATTGCCAGCGGCTTCGCCCGCTACAACTCGGAAATTATCCCACGGGATCACAAAATCGGGATAAAACCTATTTCATGTATTAATACAGGTTATAAACAATCTTTGTACCAAATTTGATCCAAAACTGTTTCTCTCTCACTCTTTTACGCAAAAACTATTTTTTGCGTAAAAGAGTAACAAACATCCATCCATCAAAAACCAACTTTCACGTTTATAATAATAAGTAAACGAACTTTTCAAACGTAGTCTTCATACAAACTTCAGTCTCTTCAACTCCTCTCAGTCAAGATCCGTTTTATTTTTCTACTTGGACCACGCTCCAAAACACACATACTGATTCGAAGAACTTAAGCCCACACCGGTTGCTCGTCGTAAGTCGCGAACAGACCCTCAATAAGTCCAAATCTGGGAAGACATATCGATATGCGATGCGCTTTATCAAAATTACATAATGTTTTTTTTTTTTTTATCGTGGTATAATCATCAAATGAGTCCTCCCACCCAGGGCAGGGCGGGAGGGACTGTCAGACTCGTACTGACTAAAATCCACGGTGTCCTTCACTAGCCCTTTACGTACCGGGGTCACGGTAATTCGTTAGTCCCGCGACCCCGGCAGGAAATTACATAATGTTGACATGAAAATTACATTCAAAAATAAAAAGATTTTGATTTCGATATTTCTAGTTCATGAGATCAATATCCAGACGATTTGAACTCACATACACACTTTAACACTCAGATCCAGAACAACTACGTGTAGGCCTCATAAATATAATGTACCGTGCGGGAATCGAACTTCTAGCATATAGACAATGAGAATCAGCTAGTACTCACTGGCTTTATGATAGGCTGATTATGGAATAATTAGATATTCTGCTGGAAATCCGTCAATAGTATATTTTTGTACATCGTGATTAAATCCAGGCATGCGGGCGGCGAATATGGGCGACTTGCTGTCCGATCATGGATCATGCCCGGGTCGACGACGCGTTGTGTTCCACGCGCGCCTCAGGCAGTGTCAGCATAGTGACGGGGACTGTAGAGAGCCAAAGCCTGCCGGGGTTGCGGGACTCACAAAGTACCGTGACCCCGGTACGTAAAGGGCTATTGTAGGACACCGTGGATTTTAGTCAGTCAAGTCTGACAGTCCCTCTCGCCGTGCCCTGAGTGGGAGGACTCATTTGATGATTTAACCACGATAAAAAAAAGATCGTTATTAAATCAGTAGATCTAGAGTCTGAAAACTAGGTTTATCGAGAAGTATCATATTGTAATAGTCGTTACACTGGAACCCATCCTTCAAATATGTTTTGTCCCACTGCTGGGACCGTCCACTCTTCTCTTTGCTTTCTTTTTTTAGCCTAAAAGTAGTTGAGAAATAAAATAGGCAAATGTCAACATCGGATGACATGAGAACCTTTATTCAGCAGAAACGTGTCAGGAGAATATTTTTTACAAAGCAAATATTGTAATATAAAACAATACTACTTATTATTTCAAAACATCGATATCGATTCCTTCACATCACTAGTACAACTACGTACGAACTTAAGCGGGATATCGTAAAATGATTACTTTACAGCTACCTGCTTATGACAAGGGGGATAAGCGCCTATATACAGCGGCCCAACACTACGGATTTCGGTACGTAATGCGAAATTATTGCTACGTACGATGTGCTACTGTGCTGTACTGAAACATGTTTTTTTTTTTCATTTTGTGAATGCAAATGTATTGGACTGTTGTATGTATTATAAAAATATTTATTTGCTCGTACATACCACTTTATCATCTACCTCAAATTCTCAAATTATTGTCTCAAGTCTGCTAGAAGAAACTTTTGTAGCACTTTATATTGGTCGCGGGGCTGTACGAATTACCGTGACCCCGGAACGTAAAGGGCTATTGAAGGACACCGTGGATTTTAGTTAGTACGAGTCTGACAGTCTCTCCCGCTCTGCCTTGGGTGGGAGGACTCATTTGATGATTTTACCACGTAAAAAAACACTTTATATTGTTTGTAGAATAAGTAGGCTCTAATTATATTAAAATATATGTAAACAATAAAAGATCTTGATCAAAATAAAAAAATCACAGTCCTTTACTTTGCAATTAGTATACTAATCTAAATATACATAAATATAAAAATACAAAATTAAAATAAAACGAAACTAAACTAAATATTATAGAGCATCGAAAAATTCATCCTCAACGCTGTCAGCTGGTAATGTGCCCAAGAGACTGGCGGCGTTGCCTCTCTGTATGGCAATACTTAGCCTCTGGCCAAAGTAAAAGCCAGCTCTTGGGTCACGGGAAGCGTCAATAAGTCTTTTAGAAATTTCTTTGTAGAGGCTGTGAGCACTCGGACCCCATGGCCCTATAGTTTCAACCCCAAACGGCTCAAAAATATAGTTACTACTAAGGTTGCTATATTTTCGCCGCTTGAGGTTCTCAGCAACCGCAGCAGCAGCGCCAGCAGAGCACGATGAACTTGGAAGATGAGATGGCGCAAGAGTATCGACACAGGTTGCGTCCCACACTAGAGGCCTACCCATCTTCCAAGGAAACAAAGACATACCGTCAGGTCTTTTGCCATCGTCGCGTGCCAAGCCGTTGGGTTCTAAAACAGCTGGAACGCCGACGGTAACAAGAGCTCGTCGAATAATGTCGTTTAGGTTCGCGTGCCGCGCAAAACGGCCCGCACTACGGCTGCAAGACAGGCCATGGTGTCCGAGGCTATTGACAACTTCACCACAGTGACAGCGATGAGGAGAGCAGAGTGGGGCTCCTATCCGGAGAGAAACAGCGAGGCGGAAGGTAGTGTCATCGAGTAAGGTACCGATGCTCGACGACGGCAGTGCGTGAAGCCAAAGACCCGACTCCCACCTACCCACAGCCAGCAGGCGCGCACGCTCAGCAGTAGTAGCAGATGTGTTAAGTAGGTTATTCTGAACTACACTGCAGAGCGGTTCATCCCACTGACGCTGGGAAGATGGGTTTCCGGGTTGATCGGTATTCGGGGAAGCGATTTTCCAAGCGTCCAGAGCCTGAGAGAAGCACGGTACATCAAAATCAGTCAGTGTGGAAGCCAGGATATTCCTGACTAATTTTTCAGTACTGTGGACCGAAGAAATGAACGCCGGTAAACTGATACTAGAAATTTTGCGGACGCCGAGACCACCCATGCGAATGGGAAGAGTAGCTTGAATCCAAGCTCGGTCGTCCAAAGCCACATTTAAAATGGATGACAGTGTATGTCTGATAATGAGGTCAATTTTGTCCAAAAGATGATTGAGCTTCCATAAATGGGAAGCACGAAGGAAATATATCAATTTAGGACCAAAACAACAATAGCGAATTATAGTGATGGCTGAATGCATGTTAATTTCGAGCAATCTACCTGAAACATCACGGAAATTTTGAATTTTTTCGTCAATAAAGTCAGGAAAAGAATTGTCAAAAATTGGCGACCCTAGGAGGCGAAGAGACGTTTTATCAATAATTTTGATGTCTGGGGCTATAGAGTAAAATTTAGGAATTGTCAATTGTCTGTCGGTGTTGTCCGCTAAAAAAAGTTCACATTTCGAAAGGTTGAGGTCTAAGCCAATGGAATGTAGTTCATTCTTCAAGAAAATGAGATCATTCAGAACGGTGTCAACATCGCCACCCAAGGTCCCGTCATCAAGGTACCAAACGTTAAATTTAGAATTTAGCTGACGAACTATAGGGTGAATAGCTAAACTAAAAATCACTGGCCCGAGGGGGTCACCTTGTTGACAGCCAACAGCAGATTCTAAAAGGTTGTCCCGATACAGTAATTTAGATGGGTGTCTATAACATTGCCAAAGAAAACTATAGATTTGGGGTAGTTCTTTTTTAGTTTCAGCCAACAAGGTGTCCCTGTTAACCGAATTAAAGGCATTTTTAATGTCAACCTTCAAGATGACCTCACCTTTGCCAGAATTCAGGTAGGTTGATAAAGCGTGTACGGCAGCCTCACAGCCCCCTTTAGAGCCGTAACCTAGCTGCAGGGGCTGAAATTTTTTCGAAACATCCTCACTAAAACATTTACAGCAAATCTTGGCTGCCATACGACGGTAGGTTGTTCCCACGGCAATGGGCCGAATACCGCCATCCCTCTTACGCAGGGCACATAAATTTGCTCCGTACAAGACGTCGATGACAGCTTCACTTACATTGCCGGAGAGCATGAGGTTAATCAGAGCTGTAAGCTCCTTCAGCAATGACTCACCAGCTTCCCCGGCGCCCAAACAGATAAGGTCTTTTAGATGTTGGGGACTTAGGCCGTCGAGGCCACCGGCTGAGCCGCTCCTGAAGGAGCAAACGGCGGCGATCAACTCTCGACCTGTAACGGTGAGGCAGTGAATTTCCGGGTCAGGAGGGTCGGGAAAGGAAAGGTCATCAGCTGGGGCAGGGTGTTTAGACTCCAGAGCTGCAAGTGTTTCTGGAGAACACGGTGCAACCACATCGCTACTGAAGAGAATCCTGGCTGCACCACTTATGTCACCTTCCCCTAACTTAGATTCCACTAAGTGGGATATATTGCTAGAGTTATAAGTTAGTGTTGGTGTTAGTAAATTGGAATCTAAACTTTGAGCCGAAATGTTACAATTTTCTTTAATTTGTGTGGTTAATGTTTTTTTAGTTGCCAAATTCTTTTGAACATGAAGGATTCTATAAGGGAAGGTGAGCAGTTTTACCCAAGCACTAAACGAGTTCTCCCGGACGGCAAGGCGGACACAACTAGCCAAATTTTGTGCAACCAGAGGTCTGGCGCCTCGGGGAACTCTCTTTAAAATAGGGACAGAATTTTTGAATTTTGAAAGGATTTTCCAAAGTGGGTCAGAAGAGGGTGTCGTATGTGTAGAAGTTCCAGGGGGTAAGACAGGGTCTGCGTTTGGTGCATTTTGCGGTTTGTGCGCCTTTCCGATATGTACATTCAGACCCCGCTTACCTTTAAAAAATCGTGCCTGGGAACAAAGTGGGCATCTCTCCAGGGAGGTCAGCGATGTTGAAGATTGACATGTACTACCTACCACATCGCTGCTGGTACCACTCATAAATTTTATATTTAAAAGGCTTAAAAATAAATATAATTAAAGCAAGTAGGTACTTATAATAAACTAAATAAGAAACAACAACAAAGTGACTATTATATAAAAGAACTAAATTGAAAATAAACACTAATAAAAAAAGGGTAGTCTCAAACACTTTCACTGTTAGCACCAAAAAGAGAGCACAGCCCAGGCAGCGGCTGCAGGTGTTCTAGGCAGGTACCCGGCGTCTAGAGCTCAGCGACATAAAGCACAGGCTGCATACACCAGTGGTCGCAAGCTACTACCAGCCTGGGCGGCTACCAGCCCCAGCCGCAATCATCCAGGAAATGTGAACATGTTAGCAATTTCTTGGCAATTTTATTTTTGTTGTTGTATAGTGAGAATTTCCCTCATGACGCGTTGCAATCAGACTGTTTAGCGTCACCGGCCAATACGAACAACCAGAAGAAAAACTTATTACTATGAAATAATGGCACTTTGTAATTATTATCATTAATTAGAAAGTTTTAATGATAAAATACACTATTAAACATTAATTTTTACAAAGTATTCTAATTTAAAAATGAGGAAGAAAATTTTTGACGTCAGTCACTCTTGACAGTCGGTGTTTTTTTTGTACTAATTATATTATTAGAAGCGATCTTAAATGTTTCCATTGCTGGTACAATGGCCTCCTCTCTGAGGGAGTGAAGAAACAATTGTGAGGAAATCAGCATGTCCTGGAATGAAAAAAAAACGTGTGGCACTCGGGGACTGCCGCGGTAAAGCTATTGCATAGTATTTTTTTATCAACTTATGCAGTTATAATTATTTATTTATGAAAAACAAAAAAAAAATATCACCTACCGCGAATATTTAACGAGAATATCATCCCATCGTTGCTCTATGGGAAGTTACTCTACTAATTAGGCTATGGTCAGCCACGTCAAACAATGGAAACATCAAGAACAAAATTATTCAATCAAATTTCATTCATTCACGTTGACATGACAGACGAGACAGTGACAGTGTAAGGTTTATTTTCGTTACGGATTTTTTTGATTCGGTCGCCGCGCTCAAAGCCCGTGATAAAAGCTATGCAGTAGCATAATTATATCTACCAACCTGTGCTGGGCTCGTGCGGTGAATTACAGCCTACTCCCTCTCACTGTGAAGAGGCCTGTGTCCCAGCGTTGGTAAACATTATAGTTTAACTATGCTGTTTTTCTATGATCACTATAATTCACCTATCTTTCGATACCATTATTGTAAGAACTTAATTATCTAAGAAGGTAAATCCCTCACAATCTCCATGATTGTGTTGCAAGAAATAGAAATTACTTAGAACTCAATCAAACACACAATTCTCTAGAGCTATAATACTAATCCAAGTTTCTCAACAATTTGAAGAAGATCATTTCAGCCTCTTTTACGGCGTCGGATGAGGCCACTTGCTATACTACAGGCGAAGACATAAGATAACAGAAGCCTGTGTCCCAGTTTGAGAACCTAACAAGCTGATTAGGCTTTTTTTTAAATACAAACAGTGAAATTTTTTTCAAAGAATTCAAAAGTTATCATTTTCTTTTACAAAAACAGTTTACAAGCAAAATCTTTCACTATAACCCCAAGAATGCTTTACAGAATAATTCCTTATAAAAACAGGTAACACTGTTTTTCTATTCGACTCGCAAAGGCAAACTGTACAAAGGATAAAAAGCGTCATAGTGAAGTAAGAAAAAGCGTAAAAATCTGCGTTAGCAAGTTGTTAGCAGAGCCAGGCCCTTTGAGTGAGCTGGGAATTTTTCTACTTAAACTGGGTTTTCATACTCTTTGAAGCCTTCGATTTTGTGAGCATGCAAGTTCTTTGGTTCACCTCTTGTTTTTATACTTGCTTATGTACTCGTAGTTTTCGTTTGAGGAGCTTGTGGCTAAGAAATACAGCCGCACAGGCCAATCTTCCGGGTTAAGCCGCGCTTGCCGAGGTTGGTCTGTGGATGGGTGACCATCTGTCATAGCGAATTTCCTCCGTACCTCGGAAAGCACGTAAAGCCGTTGACAGTCGTTACTGTTAGTCCGAAGCTCTAAAGTCTGACAACCAGTCTTACCATGGGGTGGCAGTCGATCCATGTAAAATACTAATATCCAGCTGCATCTGGTTTGACTGGAAGCTGACCCCCAATATAGTTGGGAAAATGGTAGGCAGATGATGATTATGTAATTTTCGTTTTAGTCGCAGGTCACCCATGCCATGGACTGACCAGATCAAGACTGCAGTAGGTGGTCCGCTGCATGAGTGCACACAAGTTACAGCCGACAGGGAGGCATGGCGTCGCATTGTGAGGCGAATTATGGCAGCACGATGTCTCGTTGCAACATGCTGACCACGACCACTCTGTCAAGAGTGAACCGACGAAGAAGAAGAATGTAGTTTTATTCTGTGTATGTAAATTAATATTATGAGAAGGATACTTTATCCAGGTTTATAAGCTGTGTTCCTCGTCCAAATCCGTTCAGTATTTTTTGTGTTAAACAGTATCAATTTTTAATGGCCGCTTATGACTGACGTCCTGATGGTGCTTGCGCTACGTTAGTGTTAAATATGCCTAAAGAGTGTATGTCCGCATTATACCTCGAGTCCCCGTCTTATACACTGTTCCCCTTTTTTTTTATCGTGGTAAAATCATCACATGAGTCCTCCCACCCAGGGCAGGGCGGGAGGGACTGTCAGACTTGTACTGACTAAAATCCACGGTGTCCTTCAATAGCCCTTTACGTACCGGGGTCACGGTAATCCGTTTGTCCCGCGACCATACACTGTTCCCCTATACACTCTTTTGCTTGAGCAATATAATAGTCCTTTTTATGAACTTTATCGCAATGCATATTATGTTTCTGATAATCTGACCTTTTTAAAACCGCAGTAAGCTACTAATAATTCTTTGTTCATCGTGTTGTACAAATTAAGGAACAATCATACGACCAGTCGGTTGGATGCACAAATCTAAAATTCATGGACGTAGCCATAGGGACGTGTGCATTGTGAGGCACGCCTATTGGTGTATAACGAAGTGGACGGTATTTAGGGTTATGTTGCCAGGTTAACAGCTCTTCCGTTAATGTTTCTTATAACCGGAATAGTAGGGAAAGTCTTTTTTTAGGACTTGATTAAGTATGCATAAATACCTAAACTCGACTTTTCACCGTGCTGAAAGGATATTAAAAAAAATGGAAGGACTGTATGTGGGAAACAGATATCTAAAAAAAAGAAAAATCGAAATTTGACGTTACTTTGGTGGAAAAGAATAGTTCCTAGTTTGTACTTGATTTTTTTATTTATTTATTTAACTATGAACTCCAACGAACCGAAAACAGGAGAAATAAACATGACAGGTTGAAATTTATTATTTTTCTTATAGGAAATATCATCAGGAATCGACTCGAAAAATTTGTTTTTCTTTTTTTTTTCATTAAACCACAGATTTAACATGTTCTAAGTAAACACAATTTAAATGAGCTTAGGTAGTAACACAATGTAATACAATATAGGAACTGAAATCTGTACACAATATGGAAAACCCTGCCTCTCACACTAGGTAGGTAACCTGTATCTTGAGAGACAGTGATTCAGCGTAAAATGTGATGCTACAAGTATAATAGTAGACTGTGTCGATCTACCTGAGCGATTATGAATACAAAGCTAATTTAAGTAGTAGTTTAAATTTATACGTGATGTGTGTGTCTGTTTGCGTGTGTGTGCGCGTGAGTGTGTGTTTGTGAGTGTAGGTGCGTGTGTGTGTGTGTTGGTATATAATGTTGTGTGATTGGGTTTAGATATTCATCTAACCCCACAGCATCAAACTCGCCAACATTACCGTACCAACTCTCACGAACCGTTTAGTCTAGCCTGCTTTCAGATAAACAACCAGGGGTAACTGTAGGTGGGCACATAGAATATTCATGCGTGCCAAACATTGCTGGCTTTCTGCTAATTTGGTTTCGCCTCGTCTTGCTTTGGCTTCCTACTGAACTAGCTAACTTTGTAGGAGACGGGTTTGTGCTGTGAAGAATTGGAAACTCAAGATTGATTTAGTTTGACAGTGGCTGAGCGATTGGACTGCTACGCAGCGTATCGTGGGTTCGATCGCCGCTAGGACTAAATATTTGTTTGAGCTATAAGTAGTTTTTCCGGGTCTAGGTGTTTGTGTATGTGAGTTTCTATATTTGTAAACGCACCCACGATACAAGAGATATTCCTAGCGTGGGGAAATGTTTTCGTCAAAAGTTTGATGGAGTGTTGATTCCACGAAAATTCATTCCATTTGTTAATGGCCGCTTGCAAATAACGTCCTGTTGCTGCTTGCGGAAAGTTAGTATTGTGTTAAGTTTGTCTTAATTGTGTGTTTACCCATCATACCCTGCGTCCCCGTCTTATACTCGTACACTGTTCCCTTATTTGGTGAAGTTGAATACTGAAAAGTACGTCGTGATTGAGTTTTTGCTGTTTGCGATCTGCCCAAAGTCATCACAAAGGACTGCATTATTCCGTACCCAAAGTTGGACACTGAGACCGCCATTTTAATTTATCAGTACAATTTCCACAGATAATTTAATTTATGCTTATCAACTCTCTATTATCAATGTTACATTTAAAACTCCAAAAGAACGATGCAGACCTGTATGAACCTACCGGGGTAAATCTGGGCCTGGAAGACAAAGGGCAACCGAAGGAACAAGGTGCATTATTTGTCTGACCAAAAAAATCTGAGTGAAAACTAAGAGGTGAGTTTTTTAAAATGTTATTACACTATAGTGGCCAGCACATGTTACATGGACTACAATAACGTAGTCACATAACTGAAGTTATTTATTAAGAAAAAAAAAACTGTGCACACGGTCTACTCCTCTGAAGTCTCAACAGCTACTAACCGTAAACAAATAATAGGATCACAAAATCCGATAAAAATGTTGCCATTTACAAAAAATCTCAACTTCTAAACTTCCGCATTTTTTTACACGAATATTCAATCGGTTATACCCCTCTCTAATTTCGAGTTCCTTCTCAAATACCCGTGTGAACCGACCAGGTGTTCTGCCGACATCCTCTTACAGTACCCCTTTTTACTTTGAAGATGTTCCTCGACAAAGTATTACAAGTTTGAAAAGAGTGAAATCTCTCCCCTTTTTTTCATTCTCGTCCGAATATTTCACCCTTACTTTTAAATGTCGGAATGTTCTTTTGAGTTATAAGTTTTCGAGATTTTGAAGTATCTTTCTTGGTTGTTTTGTTTTGTATTTTGTTGGGCTTAAGAATTGTTTCGAAACATTGTTTTTTATTTTGATTAATAAGTTGTTTAATACTTTAAATTTTGTTTACAGAGAATAGCAGAATTAACATACAGCTCTCAGTTATTTAAAAGTATTTATTTTCGAATACCTACGTTGCAACTGCTAACAAATACCCTTATACCCACATACATATGGTGTAAACCATACCTATTTAAATACTTTTACAAAACGTAATACACAATCCAAAAGCATTCGTGATTTCAAAATTAGATTACAAAAATATGTTCTATAATACTTAATTAGAAGGTATGTAGTTTAAAGCTATGTATAAAAATATACGTACATATTAAAGATTATGATAATATTATGTAGAAATATAGCCTAACTAGGTAAATACAAGGCAAAAACAAGTCTATTACCATGTGGTCAGAATTCATATTGTTTGACATGGAAACAACTTTAGCCTCCATTTTCAGCGTCTGCTTGCGCGTCTTCCATCCTTTGAAGAACCTTCTGCCGTCTCTTTTCCATTGGTGTCTTATACCACCAAGTTTCTGCTGCGGTTTCCTGTAAATGTGCACCATTTAAACACAACGTGACAGTCAGTCGGTTAAAATTATGCTAGTTTTTAAAACCGATTGGTCGCGGGACTCACGAATTACCTTGACCCCGGAACGTAAAGGGCTATTGAAGGACATGGTGGATTTTAGTCAGTACGAGTCTGACAGTCCCTCCCTCATTGCCTTGGGAGGACTCATTTGCTGATTTTATCACGATAAAAAAAAAGCTTTTAAAACGATTAGTTAATAATAGACATTTGTTTAGTACCGCCTTTCACTCACTGGCTGTGGCTTCACCCACTACAAATTGAATATTATCCCAAGGATAGATAGATAAAATCGGGATAAACTATCCAACGTGTTAATAAAAGTTCCAATCGATCTGTGTACAAAATTCCATCCAAATTCGTTCAGTAGTTTCCATGCATTCATCCATCTTCACAAACTTTCTTTAGTTAATTTTAATAAAATGTGATTGTTTACTCTTTTCCCTATTTAAAATTCCCTATTTTTGATACTGTGAAATCCTTGAAAACCCAAACTTTCTTTAATTAATTTAAATAAAATGTGATTTTTTACTCTTCTCTCTGTTTACAATTCCCTATTTTTGATGCTGTGAAAATCGTGAAAACCTCAAACGTACATGTTCAACATAAACTGGTTCCCTGGCACTGAGCTGGACGGCCACTTCAGCTGCAGTGAGGGCGCGCACACGCAGCTGTAGACGTCGCTTTGTTGTTAGCACTGCATCCAGTGCTGCTAGGAGAGTTCCTGGTGAAATGCAGAAATTAACATTAAGTAGTCAAGGGTCTGGTCGTGGGACTTACGAATTACCGTGACCCCGGCACGTAAAGGGCTAGTGAAGGACACCGTGGATTTTAGTCAGTACGAGTCTGACAGTCCCTCCCGCCCTGCCCTGGGTGAGAGGACTCATTTGATGATTTTACCACGCTAAAAAAAAAGTAGTCAAGGGTCTGAATCGATACATGGCCGACTGGTAAACTTTGTTCGGCATTCTTTGATATTGCATAATTTATTTGAAACCAAGCGGCCTTTTCTTGAACATAAGCCACTCTGAGAAAAATGCTATCATATTCCCTTATGATTAGACAAGACTAATTAGCTTTTGTCCGGGTGTTCGCTCGCGTTATTTTAGTACTTGTTTTTATCGACGGCACGGTTAGCGCAGTGGCTGAGCGATTGGACTGCTGCGCAACGTGTCGTGGGCTCGATTCCCGCACGGAGAAAATATTTCTATGACCCACAAGTAGTTGTTTCGGGTCCGGGTGTTTGTGTATGTGAGTTTCTATGTTTGTAAACGCACTTACGACACAGGGGAAGTCCTAGTTTGGGGCAACGTTTTTAAAAAACAAAAAAAAAAACAAATCGGCGACTTGTGGCGCCATCTATTATGATCCCATTGTTGTTGTTTTAGAGTTGTGAAAAGGTAACTAACCAAACACCATCTTAAAGTTAGGATAAGGTTTTTTTTTAAACATTGCCCCAAACTAGGACTTCCCCTGTGTCGTGAGTGCAAACATAAAAAAAAAAACATAAACAAACATATAAATTATTAAATACATATAAATATTGAAAATGTGGACTAGTTTACCTATTGTATACGAGTCTGATATTCTGGCCAAACAGGAGATTTCCAGTCTAGGATTCAGAGCCCCAGCCTTGTGTAGCTTGGACCTCCACATCATGGAAATACTCCCGTAATCAGCTTTTGGCACCTGGATGATCTTCTGATAGCATTGGAACAGAAGTTTCTGCTCTGCATCCCAAGGTGCTCTTGAGGTGCCGATGAATAGTACTCGGTCTTCTGGGCATATTCCTGAAAGTATGTACGGTGAAATGAAAGGTGTATAGAGAAGACAAAAACTAAAGATACATTGAGTTTTGTTTTGTCAGGTTAATGGCAATAGGTTCACTTCTATACAGTACATTACGATATTAGTGCGTTCAGCATGTTATAACCAGTACGCACCTATATCGTCCGACGTTTTTTAACAATGTGAATGCACACTGTTGCTTTCCCGCCATTTTAACAGCAAAGCGCAAGCGCTGCCTACTGACTGGCGCCGCGCGGCGATTACTTCGAAATTTGAATAGCAACAGCGCGCTGCTCACTAGCTGGAGTCGTGCGGCGGCGATCAGTTAAATATTTGAAATGGCAAATAATACTGTTATGGAATTTGTATGGATTATAACTTACTATTTGCTTTGGTAACACACGCGTTTTTTATGACCCGCTTTACATATTTAAAACTGGTGGAATTACATCAGCTTTCAAATCAAATCAAATCAAATCGTTTATTTCAATTAGGCCAATTACAGACACTTTTGAATTGTCAAGAGACAAAATAAAACTAGTACAAAAATAGTTATGGTGCTACAGTCCCAGTCACAAACATAAAAACTGTGAAAGTACCGTAGGTGCTCATTCCAAAGCGTAGATCTCTATGGAGAAGAATGAGCAAGAAACTCCATGCACACTCTTTTTCAATCGCCAAAATTTTTACAAAACTTTTTTACATCATTCATCATGAGATGGTACATTATGTGAGAACGATGTGGCAAGTTAATAGTGTCCATAGTAAATATAAAAAAGACAATTCAAAAATAAAGTTATTATTAATTAAAATAGACCGGGGCAGCTAAGAGATGACCAGTCCCAACTGACAGCGCCCGTTCACGAACATGACACATGTATCAGCACCATTCAGCTCAACCATTTTGAAGGGAACTAAATGATCCGACACACACGCCACCATCAGCGAGACTTTTGAGTGAGCATGACATATTCTCAACCGCCAGAGTCATTCAAGTCAATGAAAGACGTAGGTTTCTAGTCAAAGATAGCTCTGAAGTACATGGTACTCACACAATGCTGCTTGCTTTACGAGCAAGGGTGTTAAAAAATACGTTAATCTAACTAACTAGTAATTTATGGGAACAACTATATGTCTTAGTAGTAAGAATGATTCTCGTTATTCAAGTGTTACCACTACCACTTCTTTCGTCGCGACGCGAATGAGTTAAATTGCATAGCATTACATCCCAAGTAAGGAATGTAAATGAACGAAGTCTAAAAGTAAATGAGATTCATCATCATGGTCACAATTGGCAGCCCTGTTCCACCAATTGCTGAGTATAGGTCTCCTCCCTTATGCCATATTTTCCTAACCTTAGATTACCTTTGATTATTTTGACCAAATCCTTCTTCAACCTCTTCGGATCAGTCTTGTCAGTTTTGGGAATCTTCTTCACAAACGGCTTCTCTGCTTCATCCATCCATATAACAGAAGGCTGCAGAAGTCTGGACACTTTCATCACCAGATGTATCAACATGATCAAGCCAGATTTTCCAGGGTACTTCCCTACTATGTTCGCTGGTGTCAAATCGAAGAGCATTGCTCCAACTTCTGTGCAGATGGAATGGACAAGCATCTTCTTACCACACTTTGCTGGACCTGTTATAAAAATTATCATTTTTGAACATAGTGTCTTTAAGCACGGAATAGCTCATCTTGCCGGCAATGCCTAGGAAGGCAATTACTGTGCAGATCACAACGTCTATCACTAATTCACAAACCGCTTTCAAAGTCATCATTTTCTTTACGTCATTTTGTGATGCAAAAGGAGGAAATGATGATATATTTAGTTTGTGTAGGAAATGCCAATAATGCAGTTTCGAGCAACGGCCTGTAAAACCTATCCGCACTATAAAGCTTGTACAAATCTTATAATACGGTTGATTTATCCTTATTAGACTAAATCATTAAAAACATCACACTTTACCTGTTATAAGAACAGATCTCACTAAAGGCGCATTATTCCTGACCAGTTCAGAACCCAGTGGTAGTATACAATACTCCTTCACTAACTGCCTCACATCACCCAAACAAGGAGTTGCCTCCATTCCTTCTGCCCGATAAGCAGAACCAACGAAACACTTTTCTCCTATATACTCATCTATATTCACAATCGGATATGGTCTGATAATGCCATTGGAAACCAGTTCTTCAAATAAAGATTCTGTTGTTCTATCAGGAGTTAAATCTTTTTCTTTCTTCTTTTTATTTTTCTTGCCTCCACGACGAGCCTGAAATCAAGCTTACTTTAGTTTGCGCTTATGGAATTATTTTGAGCCATACACCTATATTTTGATGTCTGAGCTTGCCATTCCTTATCGACTTATGACGTTAAGCTTCTAAGTTCTACGTTGAACTTCAAGTTTACTGATACATTATAGCATTAAATGGATAGGTTCAAAATCTGAGAGATTCTTTTACCAATAGACAATCGTCCTCCGACCGAGACAATGCCAGGATTACAAAAAGACCACCTAAGAGTTTGTTTTCGGTTGTTTCTTCTTAAAGTGGTCTGGCAGAAACTGTGACCATTTTATATTTTTATAATCCGACTTACAAAACGAAATATCATATTATTTTAAAAAACCAATTTTTTTTTTATTTGTGTACCTTCTTTTGCTGCTTTTTAGACTTCTTTCCCTTCTGTGCCCGGTCCCTATCAAAGGCAGCTTGCAGTAACTCCAGCTCACTCCTCATCATCTCATCAACAATATTTCTTATCTCTTGTTCTATTTTGACCATCTTTTCTCTTTCTATCATGTCTTTATAGTACCTTTCGTGTGGATTATCTGCATCCTCCTTGAATTTCCATATGTCTTCAAATCTAAGGGGATCACGAAATTAATTTCTAGATAGAGAGTAAAGATTTTTTTTTTGTTTGCAACTTATTTTAAATATGCATAGTAAAAGTTTTAAATATGTTAGGTTTTATAATGTTATCTAATACACCATTAGAATTTATAATAGAATATTTTCAGAAACCATGAATAAAATTAACCAATGCCCTTCTCTGGTATAAATCTGGCTGCCTATCCGTCAAACAGTGATGTAGTCGCAAATAAAGATAGTAATTATTCGTAGACTGAAAATTTTTCACATATCAATGTGATAATCAACGAGTGAATTCAAACCAATTTTGGTCGCAATAAAGATCTTGACCGAGAGACCTCCGTCAAGATATACTAAAACCAAAATTGGTAGCCCAGAAGAGATCGTGAACCAGAACGATAAGAGACTCAAAAATTACTAAGAGCTTTTGAAAAAATTACTTACTCTTCATTAGCCCCGGCCATTTCTTTCAAAAAAGCAGAACTGGTACATTGAAACGTATCAAGGTCATCCGCATCTTCTTTACCGTTTTTACCGTTATCTTCACTTTTACCATTCTTTTTGTCTTTACTTTCTTTGCTTCTCTTCGATTCTTTCGAAGACACAGGTGAAGCTTTACTTATTTCACTATCCATGCCAGTCCCTGCAAACATTTATTGTTAATAAATTTTTAAAAGCAGTGACTTTAGGGTTGAACATAGAGACAATGATAGTGTCCCAGCAGTGACAGATTAGATTCAGAAGATCGCAAATTTATATTGATTGGGATTATTTGGGACTAGCGCAAGCCAATGAAACTATTGAACAAAGGAAGGTGGACAATACATAAGATAAAAAATGAATGTAAATGTAACAAAACTACCAATGATAAGAAGTTGATTATGTTTTTAAAATAATAAGTAGTAGTAGACGTAGATAGACTACATTGTTGCAGATTAAAGCAATAAAGTAGAAAATGTAATAAATATAAACAAAGTTTTACACTATTGCTATTGCTTTGTTGTTACAAAGCCCGTTGTAAGTTGACTTCATACACTTTTCAAATTGTATTCAACTCAAGTTTGGCATGGTAAATGTGAAGAAAAGAACCAAGTAAGTTTTATTTGTACATTAAAATTTCGTTTTCCTCACCAGTTCGACTGTACATCGCTCTGCTACCTCCACTTTCCTCAGAAGGCATTTCTGGGAACCTCCCAGTTCTATCATAGTACTCCCTGATCCACCTTCTCAGTTCATCTCCTATCTGTTCGTTGATTCTCTTTTCATTTTGAGTCCGAAGGTCGTCTTCGATGGAAATTAGAGCAGCTTGGTATTCTTTTTCTCTTTCTAATTGTAGTTTTCGACGGTATTCTTTGACCTGTACATTGCGCAAGAATTAATTGAATTGATGGGACTAAATACCAAAAAATAACAAGACGCAATTCATCTCCAATGATTTCAAACGGAAAAAGAAAACATCCAAAATTGTTACATTGTTACCAACCCACACTGAGCTCTCATGACCTATATCAGGCTATCGCAGATATCTTATTTGCCCTTGTGAATTTACATGTGCCTCTTCAATTGAAATATTATAGATTAGCTGATGATTGCGATTGCGATAACTGAGTCTTTTTGCAGTCCATATGGTGTTTATCAAGTCCATTACTTGTACCTATTAGTTAAAAAATTACAATAAAACTACTTACTTCCTCCGTCTTCCTTATAGCTTCAGACTCCGAATATGGAGGCAGTTCCATTCCTATCAAGAGTTGTTCTTCCAATTTCCTTCGCTTGGTATGTTTTCTCGCTAAAAATCCGCGCCACACCTTTTGAATGGCCGTTGCTGACGCTGCCGTCATCTCCCCCTTCTGGTCTCTCCCTTTTTCTTTTAAAAGACGGATTTCTTTCATGAACTGCCCTCTAACAAAAAAACATATTAATCGTAAGAAAAATACTTTCATCCATTACTAAGTCAAGCTGTTTTTTCATTTGTGATTTTTTTATGAATTATTCAACATATTATTTTACATTTTTAAATGTTTTTTGAAATACAAAACAACAAAAAAATACATTTGTGTATTTTATTATTACTATGATTAAGATTTAAGACATACCAGGTTAATTGCTATGAGAATATTTTAGCTTTTGCGTCCAGGGCGCCGTTTGGCCGGAGCATTTTACGTATCCATAATCTCTTTCGCTTGGTTATAACCCAAAATACTCTTGTTTAGCAATATGACACAATCTTCTTGCATGATGTTATGCCATAAACCATATCTTTACTTACCTTAGTCTGCCCTGTCTGGCTCGCTCATGACTTTGTATGATGATCACAGCCTGCTGCTCCGTCAAGACCAAGGGTTGTGGCTTTGGAGGTTCATATCCCAACTTCCTCAAAGTCTCTAGGACAAACTGTCGCCTGCTTTCTATCTCCTCTGCTCTTTCTCTAATGAAGAATTGAGGTATGCAGGGTTCTACTTGGTCTGGAGTCACTTGGAGCTTAACCAACGCCTGGAATAAACGAAAGCAGGTTAATGGTTTTTCTTTGGTGTGGTTATTACGAGAGCGAGGTTTGCTCTTGTTTGAGCAAAGCTTGAGTACAGCAGTAGCTCAGTGGTAACTGCCTAGACGGGCGCAATATCTTCAACAATGAGCGAGCGAATACATCGTGACAACCATAACATGTCCTAGAACCAACAAATCGAAGACATGTTACATCTACTAACCTGCACTTAAGCGATGTGGCGTGGCGAGGTCAAAGCTCATTTCACCTCAAAATATTAAGGATGCCTAGCCTAGCTTCTAGTACTGAGAACATTTTAGGTTGCTTATACTTAAACAGTGTCCCATAAACCTACCTCATCGTCATCAAAAGTATGATCAGTCAAGCGCATCTCAACCAAATCATGTTTGATTTCAATCAGCCTTCCCAAACACGATTCCAGCAGTCTTCTGACAATCATGCGCTTTTGTGGCTGCAGCAACTGGTCGTACACCGCATCCAGCCTACTCAGCAGTATGGTGTACCTCACTCGAAGTTCTAGCAGGACCGGTAAGAGGACATTTCTGTCAGCTGCACCCGCTTCAAAAAGCGCTTCATCGGCTTGAGTCGCCTCGCCGATTAGTTCTGATGTCTCAACTAGTAACTCGTTGTAGGTTTGGTTAGACATTTTGAAGTTCGGTATGTAATTTTTTGTAAATGCTCGCTTCTGCCGTTTACAAAAGTGATTTTGTAACTTAATTATTCCGTGTTGTTTTTTTTTTAATTACTCTGGTAATCGATTCATTACTATTTTCTATTCGAATTGAATATATTTTAATTTGTCCTGAGTTGGTTATGCTACATTTAACTATAGCATTTTTTTACTAAACTAACACAATTTATTTTTTGTATGTTATTGATCTACTATTCTAGTGGTATTTAAGAACGTAACAGGTGGCCGTCTGTAATTTTTTGCCTACAATCACGGCAAAAAAAAATTATCTTACTGTCTACCTCACCACAGAGAACACATTTTCACAAAACACAACAGACTTTTAAAATGAGCTTTAAATTCAATGCACAACATTGTCACTGTATCATGTATTCATGCTTTATCGACTCAACTTGCGTCGCTAGGCACCCTATCAGTCGTCACGGTTGAATTAACGTGTTTTTAGCAAAGTTATCGTACTTAACAACTGAGCCATTGAGGCGTGAGCCTATGTTCCAATATATTATGTTTTATATGCTGTTTTTGAAGGATCGGCCATAGCGGTTGCTGTTTTTTTTTACAATGAGCATATTGTGTTGAAAAATGTAGAGAAAAGTTAAATTTACTTTTTGCTTTGAATAGAAAGAAGTTTATCAATGCTTAACACAGTCACCTTCTGTCTAGGTTTTATAATAAGAAGTCACTCTGTTCAGTGTTCTAGAAATTATTTAAGTGCACACAGGAAATCTAAAAGTAGCTCCTCAGAACTTCATTATAGAAGCGAGAGTTAAAAACTATTTCGATATACAATAGCGAAAGCAAATCGCTGTAGTTACGCAAGGGTGCAATTCTTCAATTGCTCTTTTCGTGCTAGGGCCTCGGTAAATTCTCGAGGCATTAAAGCAACATTGGCTGCACATTTGGCCCTATCGAGTTCCGCTTATCCTCATAGCTCCTTAAGGCGCACGTGAAACACTTCGCATCGTCGACAGAGGCATGGTTCTTTATCGGACGGTGAGACCCATTTCTCGCCGTGACAAACCCACCACACTATTCCCTAACCACTGCAACTCCTGAAAGCCAGAATCAACAGTGGCAACCACCAGAAAAGCGCCGAGACAATGAAGCTCGACGTGTCCTGGAGAATGAATTTACCTGTCTTGGATCCTGTAACGAAATTAATCAGAAAAGAATAGTGGAGGAGTAGGAAAAAATATGTTTCTACTTCTCGCCGTGAGTTAGAAGTTTCTGACCTAGGATAACTTAATAAAGGTCTGATGCACTATATCATGCGTAGCTAGGTAATACTTTTATCAGAAGCACCACAACACCACCAATTCTTCACTAACAGCACAAAATCACCTAATCACATAACATGTTACAGCATTCCTGTCTCACATAAACACATCGCAGGGTAGTTAGGTCCGCCTGGACCGGCTCCCCGCCTGGACCGGCTCCAGCGAACCGAACCGCGGCGAGGCCAGCGAAGGCGAAGCAGGCCCCGGGGAAGGCGGCCGCGGCGGGGGCGGGTCCGGCGGGAGCAGGTCCGGGCCCATCCAGGGCGGCTCCGGTGGCACCGGCCAAGCCGGGCTCCGCCCCGGCATCGGCCCCAGCGAAGCCAAAGAGGGGTGTCCCGGCGGCGGCGGCGGCGGCAGGACGGCCGTCCCAACCCGCCACGCCTCCACAGCCTTCACAGGCTCCCCCAACCGACGCCGAGTGGCAGACGGTTGGTGAGAAGGCTGCAAAGAAGAGGCAAAGGCGGCGGCAGCGGCAACGCGGAAGGCGAACCGTCGCGGCAAGACTCCGCGCCCCCAAGACCGCGGCTGTAGTAATCACTCTACAGCCGGAAGCGGTCAAGAGGGGCGTAACGTACCGCGACGTGTTCGCAAAGGCGAGGGAGGCTGTAAACCTCCGGGAGCTGGGAATCGACGGGGGCCTCCGGGTGCACGTCACCGCGACGGGGGCCAGACTCCTGTCGGTCCCCGGCGCGGCCAGCGGCCCTACCGCTGACGCTCTGGCCGAAAGGCTCAGAGCGTCCCTAGACGCGGAGGAGGCCCGGGTGTCCAGGCCCGTCAAGCGCGCAGATCTGCGGATCATGGGTCTGGACGACTCGGTCTCGGAGGGGGACGTCGTGGCCGCCGTTGCCGGGGCTGGGGAATGCCCTGCCGACCAGGTCAAGGCAGGCATCCTTCGCCCTGGCTTCGGGGGGCTGCTGACCATCACAGTCAGCTGCCCCGTACCGGCGGCCAAAAAGATAGAGGAGAGCCGAAGGCTCCTGGTTGGCTGGGTATCCGCGCAGGTGAAACTGCTGGAGCCCAGGCCTCTGAGGTGCTTCCGCTGCCAAGTGGGCAACCACGCGGCATGCGTGTGCACCTCGGAGGTCGACCGCAGCGACAATTGCTTCCGCTGCGGTCAGCCCGGTCACAAGGCCGGCTCGTGTTCCGCCCCGCCGCACTGCTTCGCATGTGCGGCGGCTGGCAAGCCGGCCGATCACCGGGCAGGGGGCAAGGCCTGCGCGCCCCCCGCCAAAACCAGGAGCAGAGGTAGGCCCTCTGTCGCCGCCGTTCCCGCCGCCGCCGCAGCTCCCGCTGCCGCCGCCGCCGCCGCTGCCGCCGCCGCCGCCGCTTCTGCCGCTGCCGCCGTGGCTGCGCCCTCACAGAGGGCCCTGGAGGAGGCCGCAATGGACTCCAATTAATGGCTCCATTGCGCTTCCTCCAGGCGAACATCAACCACTGCGCCGCTGCTCAGGATCTCCTGCTCCAGAGCATGGCGCAGTGGTTGATTAATGTCGCCGTGGTCGCCGAGCCGTACTTTGTCCTGCCCAGAAATGACTGGGTGGCGGACCTGGACGGCTCGGTGACCTTAATTTTGTCGGCCGCCGCCGGTACCCCGCCCCTCGATCGCGTCGAGAGAGGGCACGGGATCGCCGCAGCACGGTTCGGGGAGATCGCTGTAATAGGCGTTTACTTCTCCCCGAACCGAACTATCGCCGAGTTCCGCGACTCCCTATCGGAGCTAGGGGACATCGTCGTCGCATACGGTTCCCTCCCCGCGCTCGTCCTCGGGGACTTCAACGCCAAAAATGTGGCTTGGGGTTCCCGGGCCACGGACTATACGCGGGGTAGGATGCTCGAGTACTGGGCCCTGGCGCAGGGCCTGGTTATCGAGAACCGGGGTTCTGTCCCCACGTGCGTGCGGTGGAGGGGCGAGTCGGTGGTGGACGTAACGTTCGCCAGCGCCGCCCTGTCGCCGCGCGTCACCGACTGGCGCGTTGTAGAGGAGGTGGAGACCTACTCCGATCACCGGTATATCCGGTTTGACGTCTCCGCCCAGACCTCAGACGCGCCGGTCCGACGGAACCCAAGTGGTCCGCGATGGGCGCTGAAGCAGCTGGACCGGGAGCTATTCCTGGAAGCCTCGATCGTGCAGGCCTGGGTGTCACCACCGGACAGGCCTGCCGACATAAACGACGAGGCGGAGTGGTTCCGGGAGGCCATGTCGGAGATCTGTGACATGGCCATGCCCCGGGTCCGGCAAGGACGCGCCCGGCGTCAGCTGTACTGGTGGTCGCGCGAGCTTACATCGCTGCGCGAGGCGTGCGTTGCCGCGCGACGCCGGTACACCAGATTCCGCAGGCGCCGCACCCGACCTCCGGATGCGGCGACTGTAGAGGCGGAGCTGTACGAGGGCTACAGGGCAGCGAAGACCGCCCTCCGCGACGAGATCTGGCGGGCCAAGGAATTGGCCCGCAAGGAGATGCTGGAGACCCTGGACGGGGACCCATGGGGCCGGCCCTATAAGTGGGTGAGACAAAAGCTCCGCCCCTGGGCTCCCCCGTTGACGCAGAGTCTCCAGCCTCAGTTCGCGGAGGACGTGGTGAGCGCCCTGTTCCCATCGCGGGGAGAGCATACTCCCCCGCCCATGGCTCCGTCTCCGACGGAATCCGACGGTGAAGCTGACGCAAACGCGGACCACAGCGACGACGATGTCTACGACGCTCCAGAGGTGACCGAGGTAGACCTGAGAGTGGCGGTACAACGGCTCAAGGCCAAAAATACCGCCCCAGGACCCGACGGCCTGCCAGGAAAAGCCTGGGTCCTGGCCTCGGGGACTCTCGGGCCTCGACTGGGGGGGCTCTTTAGCGCATGCCTGGAGAGGGGCCGGTTCCCGCTTCGTTGGAAGACGGGGAAACTGGTCCTGATCCAGAAGCCCGGGCGCCCTGCGGACTCTCCGTCCGCATTCCGGCCCATCGTGCTGCTCGACGAGGTGGGCAAGCTCTTTGAAAGAGTAATTGCAGACCGCCTCGTCGGGCACCTGAATCGGGTGGGCCCGGACCTCTCGGAGAGCCAGTTTGGCTTCCGGAGGGGGCGCTCGACGGTGGACGCCATCATGCGCGTGAGAGCCCTCACGACGGGGGATGCGGTATCCCGGGGCAGGGTCGTCTTGGCGGTGTCCTTGGACATCACCAACGCCTTCAACACCCTGCCCTGGAGTTGCATCAGGGAGGCACTCCGGTATCACCGGGTGCCGACCTACCTCCGTCGCACAGTCGAGGACTACCTGACGGACAGGGCCGTCATCTACCCCGGTCACCGGGGAGAGTGGAACCGGCGAGAGATGTCGTGCGGTGTTCCACAGGGATCGGTCTTGGGGCCGCTCCTGTGGAACATCGGCTACGACTGGGTGCTGCGCGGCGACCTCCCTGACGGCGTCGGCGTAATATGTTACGCCGACGACACGCTCGTCCTGGCGGAGGGAGAGTCGCACCAGGCGGCGGCCGACCTGGCGACGCAAGCGGTGGCGACAGTCGCTCAGAGGATCCGGCAGTTGGGACTCGACGTGGCGCTGCATAAAACAGAGGCCATGTGTTTTCATGGCCGTCTGAACGCGCCACGTTCAGAGTCCCACATTACGGTGGAGGGGGTTCGCATCGGCGTCGGGAGGACGATGAAGTACCTGGGACTCGTCCTCGACAGCCGGTGGAACTTTAGGGAGCACTTCCTACGTTTGGCCCCAAAGCTGAACCGGGCAGCGGGCGCCCTCAGGCGACTCCTGCCCAATCTCGGCGGGCCAAACGCCTCCTGCCGGAGGCTGTACGCCGGTGTCGTGCGGTCCATGGCCCTCTACGGGGCCCCTGTGTGGGCCCTAAGCATCCGGACGCGACCACTCAAGCTGGTCGCATGCCAGAGGGTCATGGCTATCCGGATGATCCGGGGATACCGCACGATCGCCGGCGAATCAGCCAACCTCCTAGCGGGATTGCTGCCCTGGGATCTGGAGGCGACTGCCCTCCAGCGCGTCTACGAATGGCGCGTGGAGGCGCAGCGCCGGGGCGAATCCCCGCTGCCTCGACAGGTCGAGGCGCGGCGGGAAGAGCTCCGGCGCGATCTCAGGGCACTATGGAGGGAGCGACTGTCGCAACCGAGGTCCGGGCACGCCGCAATCGCGGCGGTAAGACCCCTCTTTGAGGAGTGGCTGGATAGGCGTCACGGCGTCCTTACCTTCCGCATGACGCAGGTCCTCACCGGACACGGAAGTTTCGGGAGGTTCCTGTGTCTGATAGGGAGGGAAGAAACGCCTGGGTGTCACCACTGCGAGGATCGTCCGGAGGACACGGTGGAGCATACGGTGCAGGACTGCCCCGCTTGGGCAGAGCACCGCCGTGTCCTCACGACGGCGATAGGCGGAGACCTCTCGCGCCCGGCATTGGTCGAAGCCATGCTGCGGGGCGAGACGGAGTGGGAAGCGGTCGCCTCCTTCTGCGAAGCAGTCATGCTCGTGAAGGAGGAGGCGGGCCGCCTGAGGGAGAGGACAGCGTCCTCCCTCCATCCCAGCCGCAGTGGTAGACGCCCACGGCGACGGACGTCGCCAGACGATCTCCGGCCACCGTAGGCGCGGGCATGCGGGCGGCGAGTAATGGGCGACTCGCTGCCCGACCATGGACCATGCCCGGGTCGACGGCGCGTTGTGTTCCACGCGCGCCTCAAGGAGTGTCAGCAAACTGACGGGGCCTGTAGAGGGCCAGAGCCTGCCGGGGTCGCGGGTCTTACCCATCACCGTAACCCCGGTACGTAAAGGGCTCGTGAAGGACACCGTGGATTTTAGTCAGTACAAGTCTGACAGTCCCTCCCGCCCTGCCCTGGGTGGGAGGACTCATTTGATGATTTTACCACGCAAAAAAAAAAAAAAAAAAAAAAGGGTAGTTAGGTGCGTCTCGAGTGGCAGTTATCACGTCCCGCCAGAGTTTGTACCGTAGAATAATTCAGAAGGTTAAGTGAGCCATACCACACTACAATCTACCGGAGAGGTTACCTGTACAGGTTTGCCTGCACAAGACGGTAGCGTGCGGACGTTCCGGTATAGCGGAGCACTTTTCAATACTTTTCGGGTACACCGTTTTTTTTTTTATCGTGGTAAAATCATCAAATGACTGAATGAATTGAATGAATTTCTCCCACCCAGGGCAGGGCGGGAGGGACTGTCAGAATTGACTGACTAAAATCCACGGTGTCCTTCTATAGCCCTTTACGTACCGGGGTCACGGTAATTCCTGAGTTCCGCGACCCCGGCAGGCTTTGACCCTCTACAGGTCCCGTCACTCGGGTACACCGTACGGTGATACTAGAAAGAAATGATTTTCGATTTGACGCCAGCCTGTGCAGGTATAAAAGTCAGTACAGGTCTTTACACGCTCCGGTCTACCTGCGCAGGCATATCCACACAGGACTCTTCGGTGCACCGTAGTGCACATGGCCGGCATTAGTGTCATACAAAGAAAGCACGAACAAGCACACGCGCGTCACGTTAATTAAATAAAAGAAGTTGGTAGAAGCAAGGTAGATTTTTTCCTTCAGTTGAGTAGGAAAAAATCACAGACATCTTTTACTTCGACTGCGTTCTTACGTTTTGTCATATACTTACCTACCTGTATACTCTGCACCCGAACTTTCTGAAGAACAACGCCATTAAAGTCTATGTAGCATTATCCTTTCCATACTAAACGGCATGTCAAACTGGCGCGTTTGTAGCATGTCATTATATATTTTTTTAATCGTTGCCCCACACTAGTCATTTCTCCTGTATCGTGGGTGCGTTTACAAACATTTATTTAAACTCACATAATACAAACACCCAGACCCAGAAATTGCTTGTAGATCATCCAAATATTTATTCGGTTCGAGAATCAAACCCGCGACACGTAACGCAGCAGTCAATCGCTCAGTCTCTGAGCCAACCAAGCTGACAAATCATTGAAAGAAGAGAAAGGAAATGTGTCAGTTTAACAAAACTTTACCTTCATTTCAAACAAATGACTATTACAAGTGTGCTTGCATAAGGCGTCTCCACTCCGGTTCAGCATCGGCGGAGAGTGGCGGAATTATTTAAAATATTGAGAAAACACGCTAGATCAGCCTAGCGCCGAGAAAGGAGTGACATGGAGCGGAGCGAGGCGGCTTACTCACGCGCATATTCATTCATTTTAGTTAGCAATAGGTATTTAGATAGAGATAGGATAGGCAAAGCAGCTCCACTCTAATCAGCTCCGCTCCGCTCCTGCCCGCTCCGCTTCAGTAAAACCTCTACCTCTTTTCATAGATCAGGTCACAGGGCTTGAAATTCACATGTGCCTGGTCAGTCATGTGCATCAGAAATTATGATTGGTGAATCGCGGCACAGCTGGTCTCCGCAGCCTAGCCTTGCTAGTTTGAGACTCGCCAACCGAACATGCCTCTTAACCTTAATCTCGGTTACTTCTAAATAACTTTTTACAAAAGCCATCCATTCAACTTCAAGACGGAGCGTGCTTACTTAGGTAACCTTCTGCATCTGCCTCTTTCGTGTCTCACCTAAGCGTGTACTGTTCCAACAATTTCCTGCGGGTAAAATCTGCCACTTAAGTAAATAAGACTTGCATGTGTTACTTAATCGCAACTTGAGAACAGTGATGGATGGCTGGCATTGAGAGATTTTGTTCGCAGTTAGAGAAAGAGAAATGAGAAGTGGATTGGAAGCTTAGTAAGGCTCGTGGCAACCTGTGTCGATCATAGTTAAGCTGCTCATGGTTGGGTAAGTTTTTAGATGGGTGATGATTCAAAACATACTAAAACGTTGATCGGTAATTAAGTTGAGCTGTCGATTGTTGACGGCAGGCTAACCAACACAATATTATCTTATCCAATCACCTCCATACATAAATACTAGATAGATAAGCGTCAATAAAGTTGAACTTTACCGAGAACGAACGGCCATGTTGTATGTAGCTCATCAAAATCTAATAAGATTGTGGAACGCAAGGTAAATTATAGTATAAAACTTACGCCCGGTCGGGTTAAGTTAAGGCTAAGGTACAACGTCTTACTATTTTTTTTTTTTCAAGTTACTTTAATATTTTATCGTATTCAGACTTTTTTAATATTTTTGCTTTAAATTGATACACATTTTGCCATAGTGTTGCCTTGTATGAAATGTTAACTTTTAATTTTAATCAAATGATTTATTTAATTTCAATAAAGCAATACTGTAAATAAGAAAACATAATACAATTATTCAATATTGATTAACTTGATTTCAAACTATTGAATAGTTGAAAATCAAGTCAATCGATAACAAACAAATAAAATTCTGTAAAATAACAAACATACATAAACTAACGCCTTCTTCCCATGGGGGTAGGCCTAAACTACAGAGCGCCACTTGCTATGATCCTATGAAATCCTTTTTTTTAAATATTAGTACATTTATAATAATAGCCTATTATAGTCCAAATGCTGGGCAAAAATTTCCCAAAACCATCGCTTGAAAAGTTGTAATATTATTTTCAATATGATCAGCTTTTATAAATGTTTATGTCCGCTAATGATTTTTTTTAAACGTTGCCCTACACTAGGAATTTCTACTGTATCGTGGGTGCGTTTACAAACATAGAAACTCATATACACTAACACCCAGACCCGGAACAACTATTTGCATATCATACTTATATTTGTTCCGTGCGGGGATCGAACCCGCGACAAGCTGCACAGCAGTCGATTACTCAACCACTGCGCCAACCGTGTCGTCAAATTATGTTTACAATGTAAGTTAGTCACAGACTGATGTAAAATTACATCAAAAACCTAATCTTTTTTACAACATGTTGTACACTGAGCCTTATTCCAACCCATCATTACCTGTGTAGCCGACCGATCAGTCGATATAAAGCAATTATGTGTTTCTTGTTTTTTCTCCTTGCAACACTTAAATACGCCATGATTGGGCAACACTCACGTAAATCCGATAGGATAAAAGCTATGCCGCTTTTAAATTTAGTTGTAAGACTAGGTCGCATTATTGTCTTAAAAGGGCAATGCGGCGGAGGAATCGGGTGTTTTTTCTCAGTCAGGTTTGACTGTCTCTTTTACTCCACCCAGAGGTGTTAAGACTGGGGTGCTAAGACAGGAAACCTCCACGTGCGCCCATGGACTGGAGTTCCCTCTCGGATACGTCGTACGTAATACGGCTGTCCCAAAGCAAAACCTAGCAAGTGCCTCTGACAAAATTTTACAGGAGAAGATATTAAACATTTTCGTCGGCCTTTTATTACACAACAACTTTTTTATACATTTCTTGTTTTCATATAGATAATTATGACTTGCTTCACATCACGAGCTAGTTAAATTGAACATAAGTCTATTTGTACAAGTTTTATGTGCCTTGCTACTGACTGGTTAAGATACTTCAAGATATGTATTATACCAAATCCAAAATAAAAACCTAGCAAGGTCTCTAAGTAGGTATTTGAATCGGTTTCTTTAAAGAAATCGTTTATGATGTAGCACTGAAAACCTAGCAATAATACTAAGTTTCTGAATTAGATTTTTGAATTACTTTAAGTAATGACTTATTGTTGTATTTCTATCTAGTAAGTAAAATAAAATGGTTTAATTAATCACATTAAACATACATGAGGTAATCATTTCTCAAGTTAAAAGGAAAAATAATAGAAAAACAATATAATTAAGTTTCTTCTGTCATTTCGTCTCCCGTTTGTAGATCAATCGATTGATCGTTAACCGGCATTTGATTCCAAAACGCCCGCCTTGTTTCGGGCATTGGAGGCACCAATTTGGCAACATCCTTTTTTCAAGCATTAATGCCCCGAGGAGCTGATATTTCTTCAGATAACTCAGTTACTTCATACTTTTTAATTAGAAAATCCAACTCGGTGAATGGTTTATCAAAACTGAAATAAGTACTTTAAAATTTGATAATGTCCAACTAACTATCCCACTACTATAATAAACGCTAAATAACACAGCCACACAAAAGATTTTTTTTTTATTGACCTGGAGGTCTCACTATGTGTACTATACGTTTTTGGGGTCGCTGAATCCGAATCTGGGGTCAGTTTTATTCCAGCACATCTGGGTTCGGCCATAACCTCAAAATATACCGGCAAATTTGCTATATTTGGTTAAACTGCTAACCGTATGTAAGGCTTTAAAACCTTATAATCCTATATTACAGTAGCTCGATGACCTCTTGCTTAAATAACTACATAACCCATAGTCCCATAACTACATAACCTTATAACCCCTTACCAACGTTGACTTACTACTATTTATTAAAGACAATGATTTGAAATTTCGTCCTACACTTCAGTAATTTTGCAAACTAAAAACCTAGTAAGACCAATTCACAAATTTAAAACCTAGCATCTACCGTATTTAATAGGTTTTTATGCTTGGAAATGTTACTTGTTAGTTTTTTGATTTCGTTATCTCCGAGTACGAAGTGCACTTGCTAGGTTTGGCATGTTTATAACTCTGATTCTAATGTAGATAGAAATACAGTTGTTTTTGCATTAGACGCAGCTCAGAATTTTAGGAATATTCATTTAAAAAAACGTATTTTACAAAAATTGTCCCTTCCTAGGTTTTGCTTTGGGACAGCCGAATATACGGAACGTAAAGGGCATCCGAAGAAAAACGGGTGGATTTTAGTCAGTACAAGTCTGATAGTCCCTCCTGCCCTGCCCTGGGTGGGAGAAATCATTAGATGATTTTAGAACTTACGATAAAAAAAAGATTTCACACATTGCGTATAGTTTCTAACATTAGGGCTACACTAACGAGAAATGCCGTTGATTATCACGTTAATGGACGTTTATATACCTACCAACATTTAAAGACTAGTATCGCGAAATTCCTTTATGCCTTTGTCAAACAGACAGGCGAAAGCGAAGCGATACCGAACCGAAGCGAGACGTCAGTCCAATAGTTCTGTCACGCTATCGGATCGCTTTCGCTTTTCTATGTGACTGGATTCAAACAATTCCATACATTACAAATAAAAACGTCACGGTTCGCATTCGCCACGCCAGTCTGTTTGACAAAGGTCTTAGTGTAGCCCAGCTATAATGATTAACTCCTACACTATACTAAATGATAAGTAACAAAAAGCCAGTGAAACAAGGCCGTGAACGATAAAATGAAAAAGATGGACGGTCATAATAAAGTCATTATGTGAGTAAATGCTAACGACCATATTTACAAGGCGACTACGCGCCGCCTATTAGGGTTAAACATTGTTTCACGGATTAGTTAAAACAGGACAAGTAAACTCTTTTGTAGTGGCCTTAACTGGAACTAAATGTTTGCCAGAATTGGGAATGTTTGAAAAAGTTACGACGATTCTGGAATGTACAGGGCAATTGAAGGACGAGGTGGTTATATGTTTTTTGTTTATATTTTTTGTATGATTCTAAGTCTCTGCCCAGGGCAGTAGGAGAGCCGCCGCCGTCGCTGGGACTTGCGGACGACGAGTGATGAGTAGCTAGCCAGAGTCGCCAAGGAACTTCCAGAAAACTGACGTAGCCAATCCCCTGCCGGGATTGCAGGACTCACTAAGCAGGATAACATTAACCAGGAACGCAAAGCGTTTGATGATATTACAGCCCAAAACAAAGGACAGAAGGAGTCATTTGATGATTTCCCAAACACAAAAAGTCCTTGACGCTTGTACTGGATACTTATACTCAATACATACATACTTAGTACCGTTAAATCTTTCTTCAAGGATATTTTTTTCGTGCTATGAAGCAATTATTATATTTTGAAGTTAGGGCAATCTTATAGTTGAAAAATTTATGGAATCCTAAAAAATAAGATCTAGCTTAATCCGAAATAAATTACTTTAAATGGTTATTAGGCTACCTTCGATAAATCAGCAACTCACTTTTTACAGCAAACAAATTACAAATACATTATTTCCCATCTATACATATAATAAATCTGTAGAAGGGTCAATTCTGTACATTGAAAATATTGAAAAAATAAATAGCGGGGGGTGTTGCTGGATCGATACCAAACCCAAATATGTGATTAAATAAATTTTTGTCTGTCTGTCAGTCTGTCTGTCTGTCTGTATATGCAGGCATCACGTGAAAACTAACGGTTCGAGTTCGATGAAACTTGGTACAATTATACCTTATTATCCTGGGCATAAAATGGGATACTTTTTATCCTGGAAAAATACGTAGAAAAAAAAAACGACGGGTTGCACTCTGGGAGTGCCGGCAGAAGTGAAAACTTGAATAGTAATTGTTGGAAATATCTTGTGAACAGATTTTAGTAAAACTCGCAAAAATGGTTGACTTTTTATTTCAATAATTTTCCAATGTGACGTACATCTTTTATAAACAATGTTACCTAGCAACGAATGTATCCAGCATACAAACTTCTTTAAAAGTAATAAAGTCACACGAACATTCACGCAAGCGCCCTGCGCCGTCCTACGCTTTTTCGGTCAGGGTCACGTGTCCTGACGCGAGTTTAAGATTTTATACCCATCACAGAAAAAGTGCTCAACGCCGCTAAAGAAGTTTTCACTTCAAAAAAATCTTATTTTTCAGTTTTATTCATAGACGTTGTTCTGTAGAACCGCGATCTCCTTAATTATTATAGGCTTAGCCGTATTTGGGTCCAATAGATATTTATAAGATGTCATTGTCAGAGTTACTCAAAATGGAGAAATAAACCATCCGAAGACCAACATCCGCGCGGACGGAGTCGCGGGCGGAAGCTAGTTTAAAATATCTTTTTAAATAGGACGACACAATGTGCTGTCTTCTGCGCAAAAAGCGATGCATACAGAGCAAATCAAGCGGTACAATACAGAATTGTAGACTACTGACACAAAATCATCCATTTCTATTCCACACTTCTCCAATCCAAGCCCCATCACTTGATAGCAGATAGGTGGCGCAGTCGGCGCCTCTTTGTTTTACGTAACGAGCCCAAGTAAGTCTTTAACTATCCCACTACGACTTTTTGCGATTCCCCTTTAACTTTCAAGGATGTGAACAAAAACAGACATTAGTTTTATTTCGGTGTAAATACCTGAACGATTTCTTCGATGGTTCTTTGTTTTACGTTAGTGATATGTAGTTAAGAGTTTCTTTTTGCACTAGCTTTCGTTAGCGGATCTGCCCGCGTAAAGTTGGATGCTTAATTGGCCCACAGGATACTACCACACGCGGGTATGCGGATGGCGAGTAAGGGGTGACTTGCCGACCGATTATGGACCATGCCCAGGTCGCCCGTGCGTCGAGTTCCACGGGCACTTCAAACAGCTGTCAGCAATTTAACGGGGCCCTCTTAGAGGGCCAAAGCCTGCCGGGGCCACGGGACTACCTCTTCAGGTAACCATGACCCTGGAACGTAAAGGGCTATTGAAGGACGCCGTGGATTTTAGTCAGTACGAGTCTGACAGTTCCTCATATCCCGCCTTGGGGGGAGGACTCGTTTGATGATATTACTACCACAATAAAAGTAGTAAGGTATGGTCGAGTTCCATTTCAGCATAATATATTTTATAGAACTTTTATACTTCCCTTTGTTTCAGGTGGTAAATAATCAAATGAATCTTACTTACTGACTAATCTACTATGTCCCTTTCTGATACCCTTTGCGTTACAGGATCACAACTACCGTTACAGGCAGTTCCACTATGTCTTATTACCCAGTATCTGAGTTGTGAAGGGCATATAAATGCAGTTCCTCCAGTAATAAACTGGTAAATTTCTGACAAGGCGAACCGTAACAAAATTGGGAAAAGGCTAGGCAGATAACAAGTTTCACCGCACTATACTCTTGATTGTGATGGACCAGGCGAGCCAAAACTGGACAACAAAGTTACGCGTATTACCTGATCCATCATCTGCCTAGCCTTTTTCCAACTTATTGGGAAACATATTGGGATCGGCTTCCAGTCGAACCAGATGCAGCTGAATATCAGTATTTTACATGGAGCGATTGCCTATCGGTCCTCCACAACCCAGTAACTAGATAATACTATACCCCGTGGTAAGACTGGTTCTCAGACTTTTAGAGCTTCTGACTAATAGTTACTCTGACTGTCAAAGATCTAAAATAGATAACCGGGACCAACGGCTATATGTGCTTTCCCAAGCACGGAGGAAACTCGCTATGACAGATGGTCACCCATCCACAGACCAACCACGGCCAGCGCGATCGGCCTGTGCGGCTGTAATTATTTAGCCACGAGCTCCTCCGCATACTACCTAAACTATAGAATTAAAAACATAAATATAAAAAGCTTGTCATATTCCATTTCGGAGCGTCTCAACTGCAGCAACTCAAAACATATGCTCAGCATAAATTTTCTAGAATTCTCCATTAAAGTGTTCAAAATGCACCCTTAAAGCATCCCACATAACGTATACCACCATTATTCGCTCAGTAGGCGAGGACACTTTATTATAACATTTTTATATGACATGCGTTTTATTATGTCCGCGGTTAGTGCTGGCAAATGTTCCGGAATCCCGGATTCCCGGGAGTTTACGGAACTCTGTTGCAACGCGGGATTAAGTCCGGTTGGTCTGTGATTTGCGGATGCATTCTAAGTTCGTTTTGTTTGGTTTGAGTTGGTCGTTATGTTGTGTTCAGTGCGGTTTGTTTTGTTTCGATTATTTTTGTGGCGGAATAATGGAAGTGTTTTAAAATTGTGTACATATATTATTCGTATTTCAAATATTAATTCAAATCACTGTGCATGTGCCAATACCGTTAATACGGAATTAAATATAATTAAATATAGATTGTATTTGGCTTAATAGCCAAATACAATCTACTAAAAATATGCGACGAATTACGTTACGAAATTAAATTTACATTTTTTTATTGAAAATCTGGTTTGGTACATTGTGTTCTAAACCAGCGTCAAAGGTGATATTTTGAGCCAGCAAAAATATTTTTCATACTACATTTTAAATACATTAATTAAATCCCGGACTTTCAACCTAATAATGTCACAACACTACTTATTGCGAGGCACCCAGGCATTGTGCACTGTTTCGGTTTCAAGCGACAAAGGCACATTGAAACTACTGCGGGCAGGTAAAAGCATATTTTTTTTTATTTCTGGTGCATTTTAAATATTCAGCAAGCAGTGAAAAACTGGTGAAATAGTGACCTAGTGTTATTCTAGTTTTTCAATTTCAGGTACTGTGCATACATTTTTATCAATTATTATCTGCCCGGCTTCACATGTATGCAATTTACTAATGGAGAAAACGGTTTTTTTTTTTATAAAAAAATAAAAACACGATTCCATAGAAATTCTATTAGCCAAATACATTCAGCTGTTCATGATATTAAAGCTTAAAACACATTTGAAAATTCATTTTTAATATTTAGAAGACTAACTTTTGTCAGTGACATCACCCCGGGCACGCCGCAATCGCGGCGGTAAGACTCTTTGAGGAGTGGCTGGATAGGCGTCACGGCGTCCTGACCTACCGCATGATGCAGGTCCTCACCGGACACGGATGTTTCGGGAGGTTCCTGTGTCTGATAGGGAAGCAAGAAACGCATGGGTGCCACCACTGCGAGAATCGTCCGGAGGACACGGTGCAGAACTGCCCCGCTTGGGCAGAGCACCGCCGTGTCCTCACGACGGCGATAGGCGGAGACCTCTTGCTCCCGGCATTGGTCGAGGCCATGCTGCGGGGCGAGACGGAGTGAGAAGCGGTCGGCTCCTTCTGCGAAACAATCATGCTTGCGAAGGAAGAGGCGGGCCGCGTGAGGGAGAAAACAGCGACCACCCTCCACCCCAGCCGCAGTGGTAGACGCCCACGGCGTCGGACGTCGCAAGACGACCTCCGGCCACCGTAGGCGCGGGTATGCGGGCGGCGAGTAATGGGGACTCGCAGCCCGACTATGGAGCATGCCCGGGTCGACGGCGCGTTATATTCCACGCACGCCTCAAGGAGTGTCAGCATAGTGACGGGGCCTGTAGAGGGCCAAAGCCTGCCGGGGTCGCGGAACTTACCCATTACCGTGACCCCAGTACGTAAAGGGCGAGTGAAGGACACCGTGGATTTTAGTCAGTACAAGTCTGACAGTCCTCCCGCCCTGCCCTGGGTGGGAGGACTCATTTGATGATTTTACCAAGAAAAAAAAAAGTGACATCACCCGCTTTTAACTCGATAATTACGTCAGAATGGGTAAAAGTATCTTGATTAAATTTGGCAGAAAAATAAGATATGGCGGCAACACAAGTTATGGTTTGCATGATGGTTTTAACCGTGCTCGCATAATCGTCCACACGCACAACCAATACATTTAACGATAACTGTACAGTTTTAACGCAGTCATACAGGCTTGCCTGTCGGTTATGCATCTTTTTTTCTACCGTGGTAAATTCATCAAATGAGTCCTCCTACCCAGGGCAGAGCGGGCGGGACTGTCAGACTCGTACTGACTAAAATCCACGGTGTCCTTTAATAGCCTTTTACGTTCCGGGGTCACGGTAATTCGTACAGTCCCGCGACCGTCAGTTTTGCATGCAAGAACCGTCAACAACCATATATGTATATATTTTTTAAGAACATTGCCCCACTCTAGGAATTTCTCCTGTGTCGTGTGTGCGTTTACAAACATATAAACTCACATACACAAACGCCCAGACTCGGAACAACTACTTGTAGATCATACAAATATTTGCTCCGTGCGGGAATCGATCTCTCGACTCAGTCACGGTGCTAACGGTACCGTAATATGGAACAAAAATTCCTGAGTTGGGTATTAGATTCTGCTAAAAACAGCTAAGCTACAAGGTACTAAAAAGGGCTTCATTTTAATAAACAAAAAAAATACAACGAAACACAATAACCGCGCTAACCCAAAATAACTCAATCACCGCAGTCAATCACCGCCAATCATATGGTGATTAACGTCCACCCAATGATTACGATGTCCGTGCGATCATTCTCACATATCTGACGGTTTGATTACATAGTAATCACTTGTACTTAATTGGCGGTTATAATGAAAATCATGTTAATATAATAAAATTAAGCAATTTGATGCCTTGTTAGTCGGATGAGTGTTTTTTTTATAAGGGGCTGTATTTTGCGTAGGAGTCATATGATTGGTCGCGGGACTGTACGAATTACCGTGACCACGGGCAGGCTTTGGCCATCTACAGGGGGGCCCCGTCACTATGCTGACACTCCTAGAGGCGCGCGTGGAACATAACACGCCGTCGACCCGGGCATGGTCCATGGTCAGACAACGAGTCACCCATCACTCGCCGCCCGCATGCCCGCGCTTACGGTGGCCGGAGATCGTCTGCCGACGTCTGTCGCCTACCACTACGGCTGGGTTAGAGGGAGGACGCTGTCCTCTCCATCACGTGGCGCGCCACCTCCTTCGGAGATTATAATGATGATAAACGAATTAAGTACATGTTGTCAAGAAATTAATTTTCTAAATTTTTATTTGAAATCCTGTTAATAGGACCAGTATTGAATTTGTGAGTTGATACCTAATTATAATAATGCTTTATAGCACGAAATAAGCTCACACATATCAGCCTACAATATTTGGTATTTTAAAATCACAGGGTATAGAGCAATCTCATCATTATTGCTGAATTTATGACTCTAAACAAAGGTATCACGGCTTTTACAAAAGTTGCACACTATAATCACCAGCTTGCAACTTTTTCATCCACACGTAACCACTCATTACGACATGTTATGGGAACAGGCCAAAATCTGCATTTTTTTAACGTGGTCAAATCATCAAATGATGCATCCCACGAGGAAATGGGACGGGATGGGATTGATTCTACAGGCATTCGTAAGGGTAGGTTCATCATTACCCATGTTACAAAACAATGAATAATGCATTAACAAATTACCATTTGTCATTAGGTACAGAGAATAAGATAGCTTTGATCTTTTACTTTGCAAATTGATGTCAGAGCGCTAAATGGTGTCATCACTACGGTCTGATCCATAGGTGTAATTAACAAGCTGTTCCTATAATGTCTGTAACATAACAATACAACCCTTACACTTAATGCCACTCATTATCGATCCCTTAAAACACAATCAGAAAACCTTTAACATACATTTAAAAAAAAACAGTACGCCATTACTCGACCTTCAACTCTGCCCCTCAAAGCAAGATGGCGTATGGCGGCAAAAAGCTCACGTTCGCTGCGTTTGCGCACGCCCCGACCGGATAATGTCTTCATTTGAGATAATTCGCGGGGATCGCCGACTCGAGCGGGGTTTGGGGCGCGGGGAAGGCACTTTTTACATTCCGCTATGAGCTGGGTGGGATTTTAGTTGTTGTAGTGGTAGCATAAAAGTTAAATGAAATAATTAAAAAAAAAGTTTCTTCTTGGTTTGTTACACCTAGATCTCCACATCCACATTTGATGATTTTACCACGATAGAAAATAAAAATATCTTCACATCCACTTGTAAGTCCACCAAGCTTAACCTAAGTACACATCTGATTTACAAAGATTAAGCCTCAGGACTAATCTCATTTTTTCTTTATGCTGCTTGTGTTTTTTTTTATACAATTTGTTATTTGATTTATCCTGTGCAGGTTTCGTACATATTTTTTTCTGTCTTTCCAATTGTTTTGGCATACATTTCCCTTTCTCCCCATTATTCCCCAATCACTTTTTCACAAACGCCTCTCTCAGTGGTGTTGTCCATCAGCTGTCACCCACTTCGTGAAAATTGACCCACCTATACTGATGCATTCCTACCTGATTCAACCAATTATATTTCAGCTTATAGCGTCATAAAAAATCCTGTTTAGGCGCGAATCATCACTTACAAACTAATCTATTTACATAAAAATGTTATGTTGGTTTGTGTACGCTTCAAAAACTCAAAAAGTTCTGCACCGATTGAACTGAAATTTTTGCTGATATATAATCCGTATCAAGGATTGTTTTACTTATTTTTTGCATCAGTCACATATCCGCGACCGCGTAAAAACTGTTTTTTTGTGCCACAGCGAAGCGTGGCAGGGTACAGCTAGTAAGGAATAAAAAAGTAACCAATTTAACTTTTCTGCAGACCCTCCACAAAATTATTATGTACTCATGTTCCTTTTTGAAATTAAAACGAGTCTGTGCAATATAAATCGACGGGTCCTGTACTACTGTTTACCTGGAAACTTGTAATGATAGTCTTTTTAAATAAACATGTATTTTTACAAGAGTCTTGTTCAACATATCGGGGTAATTATGTATGTTTGGAATATTATAATGTACGTGTTGATAGCCTGTGATCTTTTGATAAATGTCAGAAATAATGAGAAAGTTAATTTAGCCAGACAGGCGTCGCGAATGCGAAGCGTGACGTTTTTATTTGTAATGTTTGAAATTGTTTGAATGCAGTCACATAGCACAGCGAAAGCAATAGAGTGACAGAACTATCGGACTGACGTCTCGCTTCGGTTCGCTTCGGAAACGCTTCGCTTTCGCCAGTCTATTTGACAAAGACATTAATGTTTTTAATTTTGAAATGTCGATCTTGTGGTCACAAGTACTACGGCAACGAGCATGAGTTGTTTGAGATTTACAACCCTTTTTTATTAACGTGCTAAATCCCACCCAGGACATAGCGGGAGATACTGTCAGAATCGTACTGACTAAAATCCCGGTGTCCTTCAATAGCCCTTTACGTACCGGGGTCACGGTAATTCGAGAGTCCCACGACCCCGGCAGGCTTTGGCCCTCTACTGGGGGCCCCGTCACTATGCTGACACTCTTTGAGGCGCGCGTGGAACACAACGCACCGTCGACCCGGGCATGGTACATGGTCGGACAACGAGTCGCCTAAGATTTGCAACCCTTATAAATTATAAGTGACATTGTAATATGGACTAGCCTATTACCATCATACAAACACATAATTGAACACTAGGCACGGTTAGTGCAGTGGTTGAACCTTCGACTGCTGCCCATCGTATCGCAAATTCATTTTTAAACGATGGCTGATTTCAAGTGTGGGGCACACTTGAAATTTCTCCTATGTCGTGGATGCCTTTGCAAACATAGAAACCCACATACAAATACACACAGACCCGGAACAACTACTTGTAGGTAACATACAAATATTTGTGTCGTGCGGGAATCGAACCTGCAACACGCTGCGCAACAGTCACATCAGTATTTTTTTTAAAAAACGTTGCCAAACCCTAGTCATTTCTCCTGTATCGTGGGTGGATTTAGACTCGGAACAACTACTTGCAGATCATACAAATATTTTATCAGCGCGGGGATCGAACCCGCGACACGCTGCGCAACATTCGATTACTCAGCCATTGCGCCAACCGTGCGCTCAAATAGGAGCCGAGCAGCGGGTGAAACGGCGGGGAACAGCTAGTTTACTTCAACTAAAAACTACCAGGGCGGAAGGAACACAAACAACATCTATTACAGTAACATCTTAGTCGTGGGTAGTGCAGCAATTTTCGTCACAGGCGCTCACGAGTCTGTCAGACTCGCGGGAGGCCCTGCAACGGATCACGTCTGCAGGCTGACGTCTTGATGATGTGAAACTAGATTCGAGTCTGGGTAATTATGAAAAGGGGATATGCAGTGTATAGTGACCTTTTGAAGACTATTGTTTCGGGTATTTTTTTTAACGTGGTACCATCATCAACTGAGTCCTCCCTCCCAGGGCAGGGCGGGAGGGACTGTCAGACTCGTACTGACTAAAATCCACGGTGTCCTTCAATAGACCTTTACGTTCCGGGTTCACGGTAATTCGTGAGTCCCGCGACCTGGCTTTATAATATTAGTAAACCTTTGATATACGCTATGGGCGATGTCTGCGGTGGACACTGTCAAATAGATCGCAGCGCGCGATCTGACAGAGATGTGACTTAACGGTGTACTCGAGGACTGAAGTACAGTCACGAGTAATAACATGCAAACACTTAACAAAATTCAAATGCAAATTTACTCGTAAAATACTGGTTTCCACTTTGAAATAAGACCTATTTCGTAATAGTACGGCTTCCACAATAGAAGTCTTATGAAAAGGCAAAAGTTTAACCAATAAGGTAGCAGGACATCGCTTTTGAATACTGCTTAGTGTATACATACTATTGATCGTGACTGTACGTGTCAATTTGCATGCATCACAACTTTTTTAAGTTCTATTCTACTTCTGTAAATAGTAGTATACCACAGTCCACGATGCGGGCCTCCAAGCTCAAGTTGGTACTTCTTGAACTGTATTCAAACGAGCCCAAGAGAAATAGTGTACTATTTCTCCCAAACTTTCGTCCTGATGCCCCGAACAAAACACTATCACTTATGTTTCACCCCTATATTTTTTACCAGGTCATTGACCAGAGCCAACAGACGTCACACCCGGGGGAAATCTCGACTGGTTGCAGCCGATTCAACCAGACACGACACAGCGGTACAGCGCCGTGGGAATACGCTCTAAAGCGCTTTATGTGTAATTGGCCAGACTTAATTCTCTGTAGTTTAAACAATGAGTGCTTTTTTAAGCGCTTTTAGATTTGTTTGGAAGGTGTAAGTTAGCTTTCTTTCTTTTATTCCCTAGGGTGACTTTGAGCTTAACCTGAGAAAGTTTTATAAAAGAAGGAATGGGCGAGTTACGACTTTGTCGACTGAGTGTATTATAAGAGACACCCTCTTACCTCTACGTTTTGGCGGTATAATAGCCCCGTGCCTCGGACAGCGCGTTAAGCCGTTGTTCCTACGCCTGATCTTTCTCCGGTCGTGTCGGATTGCCGTCCCATAGGAACTACGAGACTAAAGGAACAGAGAGTGCACCTGTGCCTGCGCACACACTTGAACACTATAATATGTCCCGCGCAGTTGGATAATCTCCGTTGAGATAGGCCGCTGCGGCCGAAATCGGTCTGGAGGACTATTACTATTATATGTACAGCAATGACGGGGGAAAACCTCGCCATTAGTTTCCAAATACATTAAACAGTACCTGGATTCAATTCAGACGTCTCTAAATGGATTCCTTTTCATAACTAGGTAACTGCACCAAATGAGCCGACAGTAATACTCTTTCATTGGAGCCAACGCACTTATTTGAGCGGACATTTTGACTTCAAAAGTGAAGCCAACGTTAACCTCCCACGAGCTCCAATTATTACACATTTTAAACTCTATATTATGATCTCACAAAATTGTAAAGACACAGGTTAAAAATTCTATTGAATGTACCCACATTTTTCACAGTAGAACAAAAATTGCTGTTGAAGTTTTCGACACTGTGGTGTTCAGGACATTTTTGTGGGCGAAAAAAATCTTCGCCAAAGTAAATTGAATGAAACGTGCTTAGAGGTTACTAAGTATTTGGTAACATAATCTTTTGAAGTCGTTTTTGCATAAAAGTTGTTTTTTTCAGCTTGATAAGGTATTTTCTGTGGGACTGGAGTGAATGTAAGTGATCTATAAAGCTTAGCTTTAAAGTTTTTAATACTTTTAGCAAGTTGGCTGTACATTTTATAAAATACTAGCTGACTAGTTCTTGGGTTATAAAATTACAACGAAAAGTGGCATTGATTTTTATATATATAGATTTAAAAATTAAATGCCAGGTAGGCATTTAATCTATCCTTTTCCCAATTATATTGTTGTTGGGTCGGCTTCTAGTAGAACCAGATGCAGATGAATATCAGTATTTTACATGTGGCGTCTGCCTATCGCACCTCCACAAACAACAACTTAAAAAGTTAAATGCATGAACAGAAATATTGATAAAGCGAAAACGATGATAGAAAAGACATACATAAATGGATTGACATAAGCTTTTTTTTTTTTTTTTTTTTATCGTGGTAAAATCATCAAATGAGTCCTCCCACCCAGGGCAGGGCGGGAGGGACTGTCAGACTTGTACTGACTAAAATCCACGGTGTCCTTCACTAGCCCTTTACGTACTGGGGTCACGGTAATCCCTTGGTCCCGCGACCCCAGCAGGCTTTGGCCCTCTACAGGCCCCGTCACTATGCTGACACTCTTTGAGGCGCGCGTGGAACACAACGCGCCGTCGACCCGGGCATGGTCCATGGTCGGACAGCGAGTCGCCCATTACTCGCTGCCCGCATGCCCGCGCCTACGGTGGCCGGAGATCGTCCTGCGACGTCCGACGCCGTGGGCGTCTACCACTGCGGCTGGGGTGGAGGGAGGACGCTGTCCTCTCCCTCAGGCGGCCCGCCTCCTCCTTCACGAGCATGACTGCTTCGCAGAAGGAGGCGACCGCTTCCCACTCCGTCTCGCCCCGCAGCATGGCCTCGACCAATGCCGGGCGCGAGAGGTCTCCGCCTATCGCCGTCGTGAGGACACGGCGGTGCTCTGCCCAAGCGGGGCAGTCCTGCACCGTATGCTCCACCGTGTCCTCCGGACGATCCTCGCAGTGGTGACACCCAGGCGTTTCTTCCCTCCCTATCAGACACAGGAACCTCCCGAAACTTCCGTGTCCGGTGAGGACCTGCGTCATGCGGTAGGTAAGGACGCCGTGACGCCTATCCAGCCACTCCTCAAAGAGGGGTCTTACCGCCGCGATTGCGGCGTGCCCGGACCTCGGTTGCGAGATTGACATAAGCTAATGAAAAGTTTATGTCATTCATAATAGAAACCTTTCAGATAATATAAAATGCTTTCTAAGCAGTTGTCACTTGTTGAGTATTTAATTTTTTTTTTTTTTTTGATAATACATGACCGTACATTGCAATTGAAAGTACTCGTATCACTGTTTTTGGAAAATGCTAAAAATACCTACAGAAACAATAAAAGTTAAGGTTCCTCTCTCAGGAGCCCTGACCACCGGAAGCCTGGACACTGCTCCCGGTGCTGGTGGACTGCTATTTTTTATATTGTTAAATGTTTTTTATTTCCTTTTTGTATTTTTTTTTAATGTAACAAATAAGTAAATAGATGATTAAAAGACTCAAAAGTTCCTAAAATTTAAACAAAAAGAAAAAATGAAACAACTTTCTGCATCTCACGGTTGCGTCAAATTATTCAGAAAACTGCTGAAAATTTGGACAGTTACCACCCGCCGCTCTGGTTTTCAACTGGCCCAAAAATAATAAAATACCAACGATAAACAGATCAGCAAAAAATTGTCACCATCCAAAAAGCGACGGTAATAAAAATTCACTTTACATCCAACAATCGCTTCCAAAAAATAACCATATTATATCCGTTAAACACAAAAAAGTGAAATTAAAACAAAATTTCGCTTAACTTTCCTCTCGTCACGTTTACCAAAACGAGTTTACGTCGCAAACAAAAAAGTTCTTTATTTAATAACCCCAGCAAATTGCGCGTTCACCCTACACTTATGTTGGGCCCCGGAGATAGCGACTGTTAACCGATGTCGTTACCTTGTTTCGGTTAAAAAATTTCGGGGGTAAAGTGAATTTTATTCTAATTGATGCTTTAAAACTTTTTGGGCCCTTTTTCAAAGTTATGTTCTGCTATTACGGTATTTTTTACCTGTTACCTGTTTAAAATTATTACCGTGCCTGTTACACTGAACCAAATATGGGTAAAAATAATTGAAAATGAGTAAACTAATGATCATTTATAATCCCTATTTTTTTGCTCCGCACGTTTATGTATTTCTTTCATAAAAAATACCTAAATACCATCTGCATTATCATCAAGGATATTAACTATGTTTTTTTTCCAATATTTCGGCACTCTTCGTATGAAACAACTTATTTATTTTGACGAAACAAATGTTTTTAAAATTACTCCTAAGATGTTTAATCCCACAGCTGGCATCACTATGCCATTCTTACCATCACTTTTTTACTATGCCATATTTGCAGAGAACAGTAAAAACAGAATATTTGCTCATCCCTCATTGACGATCGTATTGACAACGTGTCATATTTCTACAACGATGGCACGTCCAAGGAAATGGGCACGAGCTTTTCGGTGACATAAGTTTTTGAAGTGAAAACTTCTTTAGCGGCGTTGAGCACTTTTCTGTAATGGGTATAAAATCTTAAACTCGTGTCAGGACACTCGCGTCAGGACACGTGACCCTGACCGAAAAAGCGTAGGACGGCGCAGGGCGCTTGCGTGAATGTTCGTGTGACTTTATTACTTTTAAAGAAGTTTGTATGCTGGATACATTCGTTGCTAGGTAACATTGTTTATAAAAGATGTACGTCACATTGGAAAATTATTGAAATAAAAAGTCAACCATTTTTGCAAAGAGATTAAATATACCTACTATAGAGGGGCTATGCGAAGAAATGTCATAGAAAAAGTGTGATCCTTTTTTCAGTAACGCCATCTAGCATAATATAGCAAAATAGGGATGTTACCATTTAAATAAAAAGGTATCGATAATAATAATAAAAGTTACGAGACTATTTTTTGCTCACATTTGAATAGATTGAATCAAATGCCAAAAAATTAGGAAAACAATAAAACGATTAGTGGTTTCAATGTGTACGAATTATTTATTTATTTTTTTTTTTACATATGTTTGACGAAGCAGATGGAAGCCAATTTTCTTCTTTACGGTCTATTTGAACAAACCGTATCCACTTTTCACGTTCTACATTATTTACACTCGGAAACCTGCAATAACAGAACCCTACTTGAACGAATAGTACTTGTTCCTTTATTGACATTTAAATTAAATGATATGATTATGTTCAAGGGCCAATCTTCAATGTTGAGGATAATGACGTCCGATACTTTTACTACTAGTGCAACCATCCATTGACAAAAAACAAAAATATATATTAATTTGATTTTTAGTAACTTAAATGTAATTAAAATAATTTATATTTTTATTTTTTGTCAATGGATGGTTGCATTAGTAGTAAAAATATCGGACGTCATTATCCTCAACATTGAAGATTGGCCCTCAAACAGTATTATATTTTAAGTGTTATTTATTATTTACTTCATAAAATATCGATGACAAAATCGATAAACAACATCACATCTCTACAAGGCAGTAGTAAAGCTATTCAGCAATAGAGGGCGTTTATTACAAAATTAACATAATGTTCTAGAACTATTTATTAAAATAATTATTACTAAGTAAATATAACAAATACTTACGAAAATAAACCGAAGTTAGATCCAGTCGTTCTACCATAACGAGATTTACAATACCGTAATGCGCAACTTGGCATATTTTCTTAGAAAATATTTTTCTTTTGTTTGACAGTTTGTCAAGAAAACGACATATCGACGATGAAGAGTCAATATATAATATCTAACATTTTGGCCATTTTTGTTTTATTGCATTATTTATTGTAGAATAGAGTAATGCACATGCTGACAAAGATCTTAGGTCTGTTTCTTATTAATTTTGCAAGATAAACAATTATTGCAATATATACTAAGTGGTGTTACGTCATTTACGATGGCAATAAATACTAATAAAATCTATCTAAAATATATCTAAAAACTAATAAAATCATTGATTAATATATTAATATTGTAGTCATAAGCATAATATTGTAGTCAGTTTACATAAAACATTTAAAAAATCAAATATACTAAAAAAATAATTAAACGGACTTGAAACGTTTTTCTCGCCTCCTGTAAAGTTGCGTTTTTGCAGTTATTATTTATTGACTCTTCATCGTCGATATCATGCCGGCGTACCACACTAGACTGAGCGACTTTTGTCCACTAGGTCAAAAGTTTCGGATTACGATTTTTTTCGCTATGCCCCGTCTATTGTGTAGTACAATTTAATGTCTTTGCATTTTTGCGAGTTTTACTAAAATCTGTTCACAAGATATTTCCAACAATTACTATTCAAGTTTTCACTTCTGCCGGCACTCCCAGAGTGCAACCCGTCGTTTTTTTTTTTTACTTTTACTACACGGATATAGTTAAATAAAATGTAATTCATTTCTTGTTCTACTACTTTTACAAGGATATCGTCAAAAACGGAAGTTTTAACTAGACAGGCGAGTCCGAAGCGATAACGAACCGATACGAGACGTCAGTCCGATAGTTCTGTCATGCTATCGGATCGTTTTCGTTTTTCTATGTGACTGGATTCAAATAATTCCATACATTATAAATAAAAACGCCTCGCTTCGCATTCGTCACGTCTGCCTGTTTGACAAAGGCTTAAAAGCTACGTGTACACCACGTGATATCTTTTTCTTTTAAAAGCAGACGAAACCGCGAACCTCATGGCCCAGCATGGTCTTCTGGTAGCAGACGCTACTCCAGTCGCCACGCAACAGGCCCTAGACGTGAGGTACCCACTCACTACAAGTGGATAACAACACAACTTATACCTTCCTGTACCCCGGTGTTAAATGATTCCGGTGCGGCGAGTTGAAATGTCTTGAGAAATTTGTCGTACTATTTAATTTAGACTAAAGAGTCTAAAACAAAAATTTAGTTACGTTAAAAAAAAATGTTCCATTTTTTTCTATTTGAGTGGAAACTGCTAAGAATTCGATAACACTGGCTCGGCGAACAAATAAATACATAGAACGAACGATGAAATTAAAACTTTAGTACATTATTTCCCATGATTAGACAACGCGTAGCCTGAATCAGAAACAGAATATTTGAACATAATTTCTATATATTTTTTTGAACTGATAACTGACTAGTTTCTACACAAATCAAAGTTGAAAATGCGTCCCCTAAAATGTAATACAGGTATCATCATAATGCCTGCCTTTTCCCCACTATGTTGGGGTCGGCTGCCAGTCGAACCAGATGCAGCTGAATATCAGTATTTTACATGGAGCGAATATCTATCAGACCTCCACAACCCAGCAACTGGGTAATACGATACCCCTTGCAAAGACTGGTAGTCAGACTTTCGAGCTTCTGACTGTGTTTAACGACTGCTAAAAATCTACATATGTCAGCTGGGCTCAACGGTTTTGCGTGCTTTGCGAGGCGCGGAGGAAACTTGTTATAATAAAGTATGGTCACTCATCCACCGACGGACATGGCAAGCGCGGCTTGACCTTAAAGATCTACTTGTGCGGCTGTTATAATTTAGGTAGGTACCTATCTGTTTTAGTAACTCATGATCTATCTAACCGGTTCCCAGCAATGTTAATTTCAGTTCCCATTCTGTTTAAAAGCAGCTGATAAATAATCAGTCTTTCAAAAGAAACGACTGCCTATTTGACCTCCACAACAGCTTCTGAGTTATACCCCTTAAGAAGACCAGTCTTAACTTACTACAAAATGAATAATAAAACGACTAAAATCATTACAAAAGGCCCTCTCAAAATATTGAAAGAGGAAGCACCATAATACTTAAAAGGCTATAACCTCGCCATTATGTATTCCACAGTAAAGTTTAAACAACTTTTGTGGTATTTCGCTAATAGCAGATCCCGGCGAGTCATTGGAGCGATCAAACCCTGTCATGTTTTCGAAATACTTTACTTAACTTGTAAATTTTGAAGCTTTTGAGAAAATGGTTGTGTTCGTACGTATTTGGAGCGAATTCGAAATGAGTTTTCAATTGTTTTCATTATCATTGCCGATCACGCGCCCCCCTACCTATCTCACTCAGGACCAAAGCATCTTTCAACTGGTGAAAGAATTTTTGAAATCGGTCCAGTAGTTTTTGAGTTTATTCATTACAAACATACACACACACAAAAATACAAATCTTTCCTCTATTTAATACTAGTGTAGAAAATATTACTGTAGACCCGTGAATTTTCAGGGGAGAGCAGTGATAACAGCCCTGAATTACGAGTGGTATATCGATAGTTCCAATACAGCCAGGCGCATTATTTTGTGAGGAGTTTATTTTATCATCACTGCTCCCAAAGCGGTGAAGGAAATCATCGTTTGCATAGTAAAATCATTAAAGTCTTTGTCAAACAGACAGGCGAGTCCGAAGCGATAACGAACCGATACGAGAGGTCAGTCAGATAGTTCGGTCACGCTATCGGATCGCTTTCGCTTTTCTATGTGACTGGATTCAAACAATTTCATACATTACAAATAAAAACGCCTCGCTTCGCATTCGCCACGCCTGTCTGTTTGACAAAGGCTTAATACCGACTTAGGTAGAGAGGAAGAAAACGTCAGTATCTTACTGGCTGACAATCCACACTGTTACTTCGATCGCCTTTATCCCTAGCCGATTGCTGGTTTTTTCTTTTATAAAATAATCCACGCTAGGAATTTCTCCTGTACCGCGGGTGCAACAAACAAAGAAACTCACATACACAAACACCCAGAAATCCTGAAACAAATACTTGTAGATCATACAAATATCTGTTCCGTGCGGGGATCGAACCAAATCGCAGCGCAAGCAGCCCAATCGCTCAGCTACTGAGCATCCGTGCCAATCTCCTAATAGAATAGATGTTTGTGTCTCAGAAGTGGGAAACATGAGAGGCTGATTAAGCTTAGCCATTTTCAACATTTTCCTCCAAAAACATAAACCAAAATTCATCCTTATCTGTACACTGACAGAAATCAAAATCAAACAGGCGTGTTGACTCCCCGCGCAATTAATTGGCAACGACTCATCGCCATTGTGGTGAGACTGAATTTGTTTCAAAACTTCAAACTGAAGGCTTCTCCAATGATTTATTGTTTGCAGTGAAGTTGGAAGTAGGTCTTCAGAGTTGATGAGTTTTTAGTTTTGATCGTTTTTGACGACAAAAGAGATGTTTTTAATAAGCGTGTACAATCACGAGAAATAGTATGTATACACTAAACAGTATTCGGCAATCGCGGCGGTAAGACCCCTCTTTGAGAAGTGAGTGAGGCCAAAGCCTGCCGGGGTCGCGGGGCTCACGAATTAGTGACCCCGGAACGGAAAGGGCTATTGAAGGACACCGTGGATTTTAGTCAGTACGAGTCTGACAGTTCCTCCCGCTCTGCCCTGAGTGGTAGGAATCATTTGATGATTTTACCACGTTAAAAAAAAGCAGTATTCAAAAGCGATTTTCTGCTACCATATTGATTAAACTTTTCCCTTTTCATTAGACTTCTACTTTGGAAGTCATACTTTTACGAAATAGGTCTTATTTCAAAGTGGAAACCAGTATTTCTCGAGTAAATTGCGTTTGAATTTTGTTAAGTGTTTACATGTTATTGCTCGTAACTGTACGCCGTACAGCATTCAATATACACTTTAGCGTCCTTGTTTTTCGAAATAACTGAACTGATTTCAGTGAAACTTGATACGCAGGACAGACATTTCCGATGGAAAGTCTAAAAAAACACTGCTTTACCTGGGAATCAGTCAAAGTAGATCTAATAATACTTATACACGTCATTAGAACAATAGAAGTTCAAGTCAGACGGATAGTTTAAAATGCAAACAGTTGGAGCCGCTTAGCTGGTTAAACTAGCGTGGTCAGAGTTCAAGAAAATTAAACTGACTAATATAACGCAGTGTAGTTTATGTTGGTCGCGGGACTTATGAATTACCGTGACCCCGGAACGTAAAGGGCTATTAAAGAACACAATGGATTTTAGTCAGTACAAGTCTGACATTCACTACCGCTCTGCCCTGGGTGGGAGGACTCATTTGATGATTTTACCACGTTAAAAAAGAAAAAAAAAGCGTAGTTCTTTGAGCTGCTTTTGGTTCTAAATTTTTTGGCAATTGGTAATTATTATTTTATTTCATTTGAACATTATCAAATGAGTCCTTTCAACCAGGGTGGAGGGTGGAGCAAAATAATCTGTCAGATTTGATTGACTAAAACGAACGTATTCCTTCAGTTGACATTTGCGTTCCAGGGCCGTAGTCCCCTTTTGAAGACAGTATTCATCTTTTGGGTTTACTTTTCACCCGGGATCCAATTTTTGGAATCATTTTCGTTAGATCACTCTTTAAGAAATGGTGATTCTAATTTTACACAAAATTTAGTCAATTCATTCATTTTTTAGCTTTTAAATTTAAACACACACCGTCTTATTACAAAAAGGGGTTTAAATAAAAACCCAAGTTTTATCTTGTAAAACTACGGTTTACACAAACGTTATTACAAATCGTGGTTTTGCGATAAACCATGGTCTAACAGTAGTAGCTGTCAAAGGTGTGTCAAAGTTTCTCATAGCAAATTTTTAATTGTGTTGTAGTTTTTGTGTTATTTTAACCTAAAATGGATGTAAACAAGGTAGATTTAATTGTTATTACTCATTTTGGATTTAATTGTTTAGACAATCGTTCAAATGGCGGTACTAAAGTTGACGCTTTATCTTAGTTTTGTAATACGGTCAAATTTAAACCATGGCTCTGCAGATAAGCCTGGACTTGATAGACCAGGTTTAAACCAAGGTTTATTTAGTTTTTGTAATAAGGCCGTATGGCCTTTAGGCAAATGGTGAAATATTTTTTCGATTTTTATTTTTTAAAATTCTTCACTTAAATTAATTAGTGTGTTCGTATGTAGTTTCTTTATAAACGAAATATTTACCTCAATAAGAAATTTACAAAATACAACTAAAAAGATCTGCTCTTTTACAAACATCCCTCGAAATTCAAAACTTAATTTTCACTAAGTAGTCCACCAAAACTACTTACGAAATTAAATTAAACTAAAATATTAACATTTAATGAATGCGACGCAAAACTCTTTGCCATAGACACCCTTTCATCTTTTGACAGGCAAAAGAAACAGTCTTTGACGCCTTGAATGTCTCAAGAAATGAGCTCACCTTTTAAAGGACACCTTAGAAAGGGACGTGACTTAAAGGACATGGACAAATAAAAAAAAACGCGTGTCTAAGTCTATGGGTAAGTTTTCTTGAATAGCGTCTTGGACATGGTGAGGTGACGAGTGGTGAGAAAAATGGAAACGAATGAGGACTTGTGTGGTTTGTGTTTCTATGAAATAATGAGTATGGTGAAGTTTTTTTTTACGTGGTAAAATCATCACATGAGTCCTCCCACCCAGGGCAGAGCGGGAGGGACTGTCAGACTCGTACTGACTACAATCCACGGTGTCCTTCAATAACCCTTTACGTACCGGGGTCACGGTAATTCGTGAGTCCCACGACCAAGTTGTTAATACTTTATGGTAAGATAGTATTGCATTATAGTAGTAGTTTTTCATGTAGTTTGTTGAAATTGTCCAAAGATGGAACATGATATCCAAAATTAAGTTTTACGTTCTGCAATACTGGAAAGAAAATTGTCGATGTATCTGTAAAGCCTTTGTCAAACAGACAGGCGTGACGTTTTTATTTGTAATGTATGGAATTGTTTGAATCCAGTCACATAGAAAAGCGAAAGCGATCCGATAGCGTGACGGAACTATCGAAGTGACGTCTCGCTTCGATTCGGTATCGCTTCGGAAACGCTTCGCTTTCGCCTGTCTGTTTGACAAAGGCATTAGTTCCTTTACATTGCAATAAAAGGACAGAGAACAGACTAAAAAACAATGTCCTTTCAAGTAGAAAACAATAAACATGCTTTCTAATCTAGTTAATGCAACTATGTTTGCCGATATCCTTTCGTAGGTGCGAGATCTATGTAAACCGTTTGCAATAATTCCACATTGTCCCCTCCGCCATGTATGGTGGACCATAGAATTTATTGCCCAGAGACAATGGGCCGGGTCTAACATCTGTTCTTACCTTTAAAGGGCAATGTTAGGTATTGGAATGCGATGTAGTTACCTACCTTTTTTAAGTTTTTATTTTTGTAATTTTTAACATTGGCCTAACTTTTAAGCCTTTGTCAAACAGACAGGCGTGATGAATGCGAAGCGTGACGTTTTTATTTGTAATGTTGTTTGAATCCAGTCACATAGAAAAGCGAAAGCGATCCCATAGCGTGACAGAACTATCGAACTGACGTCTCGCTTCGGTTTGGTATCGCTTCGGAAACGCTCCGCTTTCGCCTGTCTGTTTGACAAAGGCTTTAGTGTGGGACTAGGAATTCCTCCTATATCGTGGGTGTGTTAACAAACATTTTAACTAACATACCCGGAACAACTACTTGTAGACTATGCCAATATATTATTATGTACAGCAATCAAACCCGTGACACGCTGCGAAAAAGTCAATAGCTCAGCTACAGCGCCAAACACTTAAAAAAACATGTGAACCTGAATAATGAATTGTTTCGGGTAATCTATCTATCTATACTATAATAAATCTGTAGAAGGGTCAATTCTGTACATTGAAAATATTGAAAAAATAAATAGCGGGGGGTGTTGCTGGATCGATACCAAACCCAAATATATGATAAAAAAAAAAATTGTCTGCCTGTCTGTCTGTCTGTTTGTGCAGGCATCACGTGAAAACTAACGGTTCGATTTCAATGAAACTTGGTATAATTATTCCTTATTATCCTGGGCATAACATAGGATACTTTTTATCCTGGAAAAATACGTAGAAAAAAAATCTTATTTTTCAGTTTTATTCATAGACATCGTTCTGTAGAACAACGAACACACGTTGCATTACCCGCAGTGGATTCAGCGCCGTAATATTTATAAGATGTCATTGTCAGAGTTACTCAAAATGGAGAAATAAACCATCCACGCGAAGACCGACATCCGCGCGGACGGAGTCGCGGGCGGAAGCTAGTTTTAAATATAAAATTCCAATGAAAACAGCACATTTTGCAATATGCTAAAATTAACCTACATTCTTTAATATAAAATTGCAGCAGTACCAGGATGCCATACTTAAAAGGAGATTAATCAGAACGTACTCTGTGCAAAGAATTAAGCCCTTTTATTGCTTCGTCCGCTTAATCGGCTCATTTTATATTCACAAACGAAACTGAAGCAACGATATTAAGCTCAGACAATTGCGATATTCATTATTTAAGCAATCACTGAAAAAAAACAAATTTATTTTTGTAAAAAAAAAAAATTGTTTTATTTTTAAATGAAAAAGTGCAATGTCATTTATCACGGTGAAATAAATGAATGCACAGTGTCCCGGACAAGGGTGCCGTGGACAAAAATGTCTCACCCCCGAATTTCGGGCGATTAAATGCAAAAACATTTATCGACAGCCACCACAGGTCAATTACTGTGCAATGAAAAACAATTACACGACTGTCCGTTTCGTTGTGGTCGGTTAAATAAAAGTAAAGCAAACGAAGGGTTTTTTTTATTTAATTTTTTTGGTTGTCGAACTGTCAGTGTCATAGTGATTTCCTGTGATTGTTTTTTCTTTTCATTTTGTTGGTTTAACGCGAACGGAGGTTTTTTCATGAACGTTTCACGTATCATCTGTCTTCGGATGCCGTCAAAAGTGTTTTCGTGTAGATAATCCTCGAACGGTTAAGAATAAGTCGCATTTTGCCAAATATTTAAGTTCAATAAATAATAGGGGCGAACATAATGATGTCAATTGGGCTCTAATTATGACTACATAGATGCTATTGAGACATCTATATTAATATTATAAGCTGAAGAGTTTGTCCCACTGATGGGGAAGGAAACGCGTTTCTTTATCGAGTCGCCCATTACTCGCCGCCCGCATGCCCGCGCTTACGGTGGCCGGAAATCGTCTGCCGACGTCCGTCGCCGTTGGCCTCTACCACTGCGTCTGGAGTGGACGGAGGACGCTGTCCTCTCCCTCACGCTGCCCGCCTCCTCCTTTGCGAGCATGACTGCTTCGCAGAAGGAGGCGACCGCCTTCCACTCCGTCTCGCCCCGCAGCATGGCCTCAACTAATGCCGGGCGTGAGAAGTCTCCGCCTATCGCCGTCGTGAGGACACGGCGGTGCTCTGCCCAAGCGGGACAGACCTGCAAAAGCTCTCTATTAAGGGCAATTTCTGACTATGTTTGCCCCACGGATTATGATCAGATATTTGGAACTCCTATTAAATTATGTTTTTTTTTTGTTGTATAATCCATTTATTGAGAAACGCTATAATAGACTATATAACTTCACGATAAGAGCAAAAGAAGCCAAACAGTAGGTGAAACCGTGTGAAACAGTTAGTTCCTGATAAATATCCTATAATACTTTGTCCGACTAAGGAATGGAATTTAAGACTTCATGCTCAACAGTAGTTATTGGCGCCACTAGACCACCGAGGAGCCTAGCCTTGAGGCATACTGATATGATTTAACAGTAGTGTAATACAAACTAAGTTTAGTATATAATGTTATCGTCATAGGGAGCTATAAATCAGTTTAGTCTTCAGCGATATTAAACGGAATCTCCCCTCGACACTATACAGAGCTGAGAATAGTTTAGATGTGACAGATTTTCTTATGGCTCATCAAAATTCTGGATGTAGCCGGTAGGACGTCCTCTGAAACTATTGTGGGTATCTTTTTGCAGATATAAGGTGAGTGGTAACGTTGAGAAGGTCGGTAAGGATGCGCCGCACCCTGCCCTTATTGGCGAGGTACGTTAAAAAGGTCAGGTGTTGACTGCCTCAGTACTATTACTGAGGCAGTCATTCTTAGTCCCTTTCGAACGATGCCGCAGAATTATGAAGAAAGAGATAAGGGACATTAAATAAAAGAGCCACTACAGATTTGTTATTTCTTTTAATAGTTCAGCCGACTTCAGCCCCCTTTAAAAAGGCAGAAACATTTTTTGTAATTATACAGTGAGTTGTAAGAAGCACATTATAACACATCATAACTTTCTGACGCTGCTTTGGTTTCACAAAACAGGTACAGCTGCTTGCCGTGATGAAACTGTACTGAGCAAAAATGAGATGAATGAAAAACCAAATTCGGTGCAGTCTTTCGGAAGTTATGAGCGTACAAACAGGCATACGCGACTTTATTCTTTACTGTACAATAATAAAGAACATTGACATCCTGAATCTTCGTTTTTGACGTTCAAACTTTTCTTAACTGCTAAACAATGTTGATAAGTTGAAGGGTCAGTAGATAAGTACCTACTTTTACAACCCATTTTCTTTACTGGGTACAAAATCAACAAAATCGGAAGTCTTAAATCTCAAACTTGACAATACCCCGTCAAAACACTTTCCCTAAGTCTGTGAGACCCCCTTCGGCAAGTCACGCCAATCTCCCCTCTGCACCGAAATCATCTTAAAATGAAAGGGAAAATTCTGTAAATTACACCCCTCAATAGCACCCCCATTATTTTATTTGTAAGGGTGCTTTCTGCGAACACGATTTGAGTGCATCAAAAGAATTCTGAATTGTCATACTTCTTTAAGAGTGAGAAAAATGAACCCTAATTTGACTAATGAGGTGTATTGTGTAAGAATAGGATTATTATATAGGTTAGCTACCATCTTTAAAGAAAACCAGTTTTTGAGTACGTATTTATAATTTTTGTGACCCACATTAGGAATTTCTCTTTTATCGTGGGTGCATTTATCATTTATTATTGTAACGGAGATTTTTTTTTTAATTAGTATTGTTCTTGGTCCTAGTCCAGATCAAAGGTGTCTTTTTTCTTTTTTTAACGTGGTAAAATCATCAAATGATCCCACACAGGGCAGAGCGGGAGGGACTGTCAGAGTCGTACTGACTAAAATTTACGTTCCGAGGTCACGGTAATTCGTAAGTCCCGCGACCAAACATACGCAACTGGAAAACATTTTAAGCAATATAACCTGTATTAAAAGTAATCGCGTATTCTAATCAGTCAACAGATTTTTTTTCATGCACGAAATTAGGCCACACATTTACGATTAGGCTTCTTATACACACACGACTTTTTTTGTCTTAAACAACTGCCGTTTATTCGTTGTGTTTAGGCATGATCTTCAGTGGTGTAAAATTGGTCACTATGGTATAGAAACACAGAGTTCTGCGGTTTTTTTCGTAGTAAAATCATCAAATGAGTCGGCCCACCCAGGGCAAGACGGGAGGGACTATCAGACTCGTACTGACTAAAATCAACAGTGATCCTTCAATAGCGCTTTACGTTCCAGGGTCACGGTAATCGGATGAGATAGTCCCGCGACCCCGGCAGGCTTTGGCCCTCTAAGGGAGAGAGATTTACGGTGACAGTTTAGGAAACTTAGTAAGTCTCTTTCCCAAAAGAAAAGTCTTCTCCATTTGAAATTATTACCCTTGCGAAGGGGTTATCTATGTGCACAATTATGTATATGGAGAAGCTACCGTTTTTCTTATTTTAGTTTTTAAAATTGTTCATAGTCATAAGGTTGAGCACAATGAAAAATCTTGTATTAAAGAAAAATTAAAGTTGAATAGTAGTAAGTAATCCTTGTAATGTCTGCCGCAGAACCGACAAAAGGTGGAGTAGGAGGGTTCTCGATGGAGACCGCGTGTAAACATACAGTGGGACGCCCCCCGAGAAGATGGACCGGTGTCCTGAAGAAGGTAGCTGGATCGTACGCTGTGACGCTCCATGGGAGAACCCTATGTCTACCAGTGGACTACAAAAGGCTGAAATAATGATGATGAATGAATCCTTTCCTCTGTTTTAAAGCTGATGTTCAAGAACACTTTTAATTTTATTATTGCTATTATTTTAATTATTTGTAGAAACATTCAGATACCATATATTTATTGTATTTATTATTCAATGTGGGTACTTTATAAATTTTTTCACTTATTTGCTACATTTTTAAATATTTTTACAAAAAAGAAATAAAAATATAAAAAATAGCAGTCCACCAGCACCGGGAACAGGGTCCGGGCTACCGGTGGTCTGGGCTCCTGAGAGAGGAACCTCCTAACAATACGCGCCGTGTCCAGGAGTACTGCCTTCTGAATCAAGCGCTTGACCCAGCTACCCAGCGAGAGCCTCCTCAGGTGTTGGTCGAGGCTCTTGGCAATTTAATGACAATTATTATGTAAATGAAAAATCTGCCAATTTAAATAAACGATTTGCTTTTGACTTTGTGTCCGTTTAAAAACTGACAGAATTTTGTTTCTAAATTTTCATAGTGCAGCGAATTAACAGTATTTTTTTGGGATAAACATAAAAGCCTTTGTCAAACAGACAGGCGTTACGAATGCGAAGCGTGATGTTTTTATTCGTAATGTATGGAACTGTTTGAATCCAGTCACAGAGAAAAGCGAAAGCGATCCGATGGCGTGACAGAACCATCGGACTGACGTCTCATTTCGGTTCGATATCGCTTCGGAAACGCTTCGCTTTCGCCTGTCTGTTCGATAAAGGCAAAAACGTAAGTGTACAAGAAGCCTTATAGGCCTGTAATTGGATCAATTTACCAAAACCTACGCGGTATATATTGTTCGTTATTGGAACACAGTTCATAACGTATTCAGAACGGGTAATAGCCTGATTACCCCTGATGAGGGACAGGGTAATTCAGTTACATCCCCATCTCAGGTACAACCCTTTTGTATACATGTTGAGCTAAATAAGCAATGTGTCTAGTTGGGTGTATTTATTTCCGGGATTTTATTGGGTTTTTTGTCATTTCAATATAATTTTGTTGTAGTAAAAACATTTTGAGGAGTAGTTGTTTTATTAGGCACAAGCTATTGCCCGCGGTTTCGACCACGTAAATGTCAAAAAATATCCCACAGGAACTTAATACCGGTATGAAAGTTCTCGTGTGAATCTCAATCTTTCATTATCTTGAAACAAGTGTCTTGCAATGGCCTAATTGATAAGGCGTCTTTTTTTTTACTTGGCAAAATCATCAAATGAGTCTTCCCACCCAGGGCAGTGCGGGAGAGACTGTCAGACTCGTACTGTCTAAAATCCACGGTGTCCTTCAATAGCCCTTTACGTTCCGGGGTCGCGGTAATTCGTATAGTCCCGCGACAAATTGGTAAGGCGTCTGGAGTACTTATCCAGAAGACGGGATTAAGTCTCCACGCGCAGCTGAATTTTTCTATCCTCAAAAATATTTAAGAAAACGCGACGCAGTCGTTATTGCGTATAAATACATAAAACTTTTTATCTACTATCATGCTATTAATCCTCTATAAAAGAACCTATAACAATTAGCTTATTGCCAACATTAAAACACTCAATGCTATAATGATCATTATATCATCCAAACGCGTGTTATAATGAATTTCAAAAAAAGAACATTCTCATGCAATGACATTTTTACCACCAGATCGCTAACATTTTGAAAAAAGAACAACAAATTGTAGACTAATTCGTAATTTCGGATTCTCGTCTTATCGTGTTATTTCCCGCCATCTTGAATTCACATAGTGCTGTACAACACCCTATGGTATGAAAATCTTTTATAGAGAATTCACATCATGATTGTAGATAAAGTCTTGTATGCAACTGTTATAATTAGGTATTAAAACACTCATGTGATACTATTATCACACTCGGCTACGCCTCGTGTGATAAACTCACATTCGTGTTTTAATACCCCTGATTATACAACAGTTGCATAAATAACTAATACATCCTATGTGTTATCCTAAAACCTATCCCGGTACCGAAGATCCGTTCAGTCATTCTGACTTGATTGAGGAACAAACATCCATACATAACTAACTTTAATAAGTCTTTGTTTACTTGCTTCCGGATTTTTAATTTAGGATTATTTTTAAATTTAAGTGAAAATAACACACAAAAACATTCTTATTATGCTTGTAAAGTGTAAAATGCGAATATTCGCTCGACACCCAAGGCTCAAAATCTCATGACATTCTCAAACCATTTCCATCAAAACAAACACTCAATTACACCACAAATAATAACAGTTCCACGAATTTCTGCCGATTCATTCGAGCCCCCTAAGCCAGGTATTTCCCTAATCACATAACGTGTAACCCTCGGAAAGCAATCCAAATCACGCATTCCCTTTAGTTGTATGTGGCCCTAGTATTTGCTGCCTAAATATTGTCCCTTACTAGAGATGGGTTGAGGGCAAAATCATTTATGAATAAAATGGGCATAAACTTATTGGGCATAAATGGGTCTCATCATCATCCTGATCATCAGCTTATAAATGTTCCCACTGCTGGGACATAGGCCTTCTCTCTGTGAGAGGGAGAGGGTCATAATCCCCCACACGGGTCCAATGTGGAAGGGTATACGTCACATTGTTTCCGAAGGACATGAGACAAGTATCCTCACGCTGTTTTCTCTCGCCGTTTTAAGAAAAGCGATGATGAAATAAATTACACAAAGTAACGCGCCTGTCTGGATCTGAACCCACGACCTACAACTCGTAAGTCGGGGCCGATATGACTGGGCCACCACTGCTCTTGGGCGTAAATGAGTTTCTGATCAAATAAATTCCCGTAATAATTGGAAACTCAACTGGCCAAAAAGCCCAGGCATTTATTTTGACAGGCCTGTTGGTCTAGTGGTTAGTGACCCTGACTGCTATGCCGGAGGTCGTGGGTTCGATTCCCAGCCAGGACAAATGTTTGTGTGATGAGCACGATCATTTGTTCTGTGTCTGGGTGTAGTTTATCTGTAATATGTATGTATTTAGAAATATATAAGTATGTTTATTAGTTGTCTAGTACCCATAACACAAGCTCTGCTTAGGTTGGGACTAGATGGCGTTGTGTGATAGTTGTGGAATATTTATTTATCGGGCATTTATTCTACGCGCCCAAAACGTCCAGGGCATGAACATCTCTATCCTCTACCCCTTTGAATATTAACTATGTATCTCTATTTAGTGGTGTCTAAATAATTCAGGGGTGTGCATATTGACCAACGGAATACCAAATGCATTGGGACCAAGATAAGATGACCTTCCTCGCCCTTCTTCATGAAGGGACATGTTCTTCTTTAAAAGGTATGGCTACGTGTTTTAAGGTGTTAAGTTAGGATGGTCGTGGAATAATTAATTTGATGTGAGATTTGATGTTGACAAGGCTTTGTGATTTAGGGTTCTGATTTAAACACTCGTGCGTGCGTGGTGACTTTCATTGTTGTTTTGGTTGACTTGGTTCAGTATTCAGAAACTCGGACTCTATGCTTATTGATATTGAGCCTTATTTTACGTTTTCGCAATGCCCCATGATTACTGGGCTAACCATCCCGTTCTTTAGCGTAAATTACAGAAAGATTTCTTTAAACAAAAATAAATAGCTAAAAGTATGATCAGTCTACTTAGCTAGGAATCAGACCTCATCTCAATGACTTATATAATACTACTAGCACTTTTCCCGCGACTTCGTCCGCGTGGGTTACGTACTTTCCTAAGTCCCCCTTTTCACCCCCTTAAAAGTTAAATTTCCAAAAACCCTTTCTTAGCGCTCCCCTACATTATAATAGGAATCCGTGTGCAAAATTTCACATTCCTAGCCCTAGTACTTTCGGCTGTACGTTGATATGTCAGTCAGTCAGTTCTCCTTTTATATATATAGAAGATTAAGATGAAAACATTAGACTATTTGTTTGTTTGGAACTTACAAACTAGCAATTAGGTACCTACAAAACCGGTTTTGAAACTTCTTTCATCTATTGAAAGTCACATTATCAACTTGTTATAATGGACTGTGTTTTTACTTTTAACTGATAGCCATGCCAAAATAGAAACAGGTCAGTTTCAGGTTTGGCGGTTGAATATATAAAATTGATGATGTAAAAATCAGAAATCTCTGATGAACAGATTAAATGCAAAGAGCAATGCAGGTTGATCCCAATCCAAAAAATATGCTGACACAAAAAAAAATCTCCAAAAAACTTTTGATGCCACCAAACCGCTAATGAATCAGACCAAAACCTGAATATCTGATAGTGCAACTTTTAGTGCTTAATGCTGGTACATTAATAGTCTTCTACTGAGGGTCTGCTAAGTGCGGGAGGGGGGGAAGGGGGGTAAGGCGTGAATAATGTGACATAATCGAGTTGAGCTTACGTCGTGTCGTCAATGCTCCCTGATTGAGTTCATAACGACGTTACCGTCAGACACTGATGAACTTTGCTGCTTTGGGGAGTCAATGGAAAAGAGGTAGCGGGTTGGCAAAAGTGGAACGAGAGGCGTACAAGATCATCGTATTTCCCTTGTTAGTAAAAATATTTGCGAAAACGTGAAAATCCGGGGCCCACTGTGGTCACTGCTACAGACGGCATTATTAATTAACACTTTGTCACAGTCACCTCTGTCAAAAAAAGAATAAATAATTTAAGTAAATAAACAGACGAGATATAATGACGGGGCTTAGACTATAGAGGGCCGAAGCCTGCCGGGGTCGCGAGACTTGCGAATTACCATGACCCGAAACGTAAAGGGCTATTGAAGGACACCGTGGATTTTAGTCAGTACGAGTCTGTCAGTCCCTCCCGCTCTGTCCTATGTGGGAGGACTCATTTGATGATTTTACCACGATATCCGCCATCATCTTTACCCTCACACCACACCCCACCGCGCTCTATGTTCGAACGACACCGTCTGGAAAGTACGGACAAAGGTGAGTTTGTTAGCCAGCATCGAGGCGCTACAATCATTCCATTATTGGAACTTTAAATGCTGAAACGCTATTAACATACACTCATTGCACCTCTGAAGGGGACAGTTTTATTTGAAGTGACTGGTAAAGTGATAGTGCTGGAAATTTCTTATGCGTTTCATTTAAGAATAGGACGGTTTTGGCGCCATATTGTGCGCGGGTTCAGCTAGTTCATAAGATGTTCTTTTTTTTTGCATCTCGCAGGTCTACCTCTGGTAGGTTGTGTACTGCTCAACCGATTTTTTCTGTGCCTTAAGATTTTAAGGCCTCCAGCCAGGGCGTTCATAAGATGATCTGAATTTCCCATTTTGATCGATTTTTATTCCAGTAGACGATCTCCGGCCACCGTAGGCGCGGGCATGCGTGCAGCGAGTAATGGACAACTCGCTGTCCGACAATGGACAATGCCCGGGTCGACGGCGCGTTATGTTCCACGCGCGCTCATTGGTATGCCCTGGGTGGGAGGACTCATTTGATGATTTTACCGAGATAAAACAAAAAAAAAGGAATTGTATAATAGTCCTTAATGTAAAACTTCAAAAAGTCGGAAAACCAGACTTAATTATGTTATACAGCTACTGGGTCGTGGAGGTCAGATAGACAGTAGCTCCATGTAAAATACTGCAGCTGTATCTTGTTCAATCCTTAAAGAAGCCCCGACCGTTGTTGGGAAAAGGCAAGGCAGATGATGAGTTAAAACGGCCCTCTCTTTATTTTTGGGCCAAAAAACCTATTTAATTTTACTTCATCTACACACACCAAACAAGTTTGCGATCACTTTGAGAAATTGAAATCTTTTTTATTACGGTAGATTATAGTATAATTTCTTCTTCTTTTTATATTCTTTATTTAAAAATATTGATTTAGAATCATCATCTGCCTAGCCTTTTCCCAACTATATTGGGGTCGGCTTCCAGTCAAACCAGATGCAGCTGGATATTAATATTTTACATGGAGCGACTGCCTGTCGGACCTCCACAACCCAGTAACTCGGTAAAACGATACCCCACGGTAAGACTGTTTGTCAGACTTTAGAGCTTCTGACTAACAGTAACGACTGTCAAAGATCTACAAATGACAGCCGGGACCAAAAAAAATGTTTTTCAAATATAGATTCAGAATATAAAACGATAAACAGTTCAATTATTTTTCCGTGCATGTTAAAAAAAATATCAGCTAATGCTAGAAAACAAACTTTTTGATGTGCAGGCACATAACATTAGACATCTCCAAAAACCAAAAAACTACAAAAATAGAAATCCTCAGGTTAAAGTATAAAACGATACAAACTCACATCTGTTCTCATAATACAATATGGCGAAGGGCGTTTATTTTATTTTTATGGCTCCAAATCTCTTTAGGAAGCCTCTCGTCCCCATATCAACTGAGGGCGTTTTATTTTTCTGACTATAGTGTTATTGTTACTGCTCAATTGCCTCCATTTCAGATGTGTTGAAGAAATCGAGCTTTTAATGGAGTTCGTGTGTTTTATAACTGGATGATGTCAATCGATTAATTATCATCATCTTCTGCCTATAATGTTCTCATTGTTGGGAAACTCTCCCACTTTCACAGAGAGGGAGTAGGCCATAATCCACCACGCGAGACGAGGTGGCCTACCATGATCTCTAAAGCGTGAGTATTTAGGCTGTGGGAAAGAGACAGAGCTATACAAGTCGTCTAGCGCCATCTCGTTCCCTGAGCGGAATCACTCACGCTTTATTACGTCATGTTCAACCACCTGCGGCCGTATTATGACGTCTTAAAACCAGGTTTCAGTGAGTGAAAGAGACAGAGCTATACAAGTCGTCTAGCGCCACCTCGTTCACTCACTGGAACTAGCCTGGTTTTAAGACGTTACAATACAGCCCCTGGACGAGTTGATAGATGTACCATGTCTTCGAGTTTTTGATTCTAGGACATGCTGGTTTCCTCGAGATGTTTTCCTTTACCATTTTGAGAGCGATTAGTTTGACAAAAACATACGTTTTCTTTTTTCATTATTTATTTGAGATGGGTTTGTTTAAGTCTGACAACCAGTCTTACCATGGCGTATCGTATTACCCAGTTACTGGGTTGTGGAGGTCCGACAGGCAGTCGCTCCAAGTAAAATACTGATATCCAGCTGCATCTGGTTTGACTGGAAGCCGACCCCAATATAGTTGGGAAAGGATAGACAGATGATGATTTATTTGAAATGGGTTTGCTCTCGATTTTACTTTAGGTCAGAAGTGACAAACACAAAGTCGACGATGGAGTGCGCTTTGAATACACTTTAGTTCAAATACGCGCGAAGTTGACACATACAGCAGAAACCAAAAAACAGTCAATTGCCAAGCCTTTTCCCAACTACCTATATTTGGAATTACTTCCAGTCGAACCGGTTTATCTGACCTCCACAGCTCTGTAACTGTTAAATGCGACGTGGTAAGACTAGTTGTCAGACTTACGAGCTTCTCACTCAGTAATGACTGTCAAATATTTACAAATGACAGCCGTGACCAAAGGTTTTACGTGCTTCCTGAGACACGGAGGAAACAGACGGTCAAACATCCACAGACCAACCCATGTGAGCGTGGATTAACCTTGAAGATTGATCTGTGCGTCTGTTTTGAAGAGCACATGGCTTAATAATAACTGTTAAGTCACGAGATTTAAGGCGCAAGAAAATACAGTGTATAGTCAAATGTATAAAAAAAAGACTTAACCAAAAACAATTTAAGTACAAAAGTGGTGTAATACTACGAAACAATATTTCAATAGGACCATGACAAAAATTTACAGCGTCAACCATCATATTTTTATAACTATAACAGAGGAAATTTCGTAGACTAAAGATATATCTAAAAGTTTTTAAACTCAGAACTGTATTTTTTTAAATATTCAATTAAAACTGCAAAATGTCTTACAATTTTCCCGCCGCTGCTTCACCACCGTTACTACCTAAAGATTAGCTTCGTACAGCGCCTTAATAATAACTATTAACCTACAAGCTCCTTAAAACTAAATACCTACGGTAGAAAGAATAATGAAATGAAACAGATTCCATTTGTTATGTCAAACGTCAATATTTTTGTCATCCTAATCAACAACAGTGTTATCTAAATAAAACATTGGATTGATTAATCCAATCCACAATATTTCAACTTCACATACATTTTTAACACAGTTATAAAAACTAAATTAAATCCCTTTGAGCTAAACAAAGGTAGATGAACAACAGAATATTGATCAACGTGTGCAACATAAATAAATTGAACGCGGCCAATATTTGAATGGCAATATTTTTGTGTTTATAACTATGCAATTTTATGGCCTGTCGTCGAACCGTACTGATAGACGATTTATGTTGCTATTATAGCAACATTTTGTATCAAAAACTGTGTGTGTTTGTCTGTTTGTACACACGTTTATTTTTTTATCAATTGAGTCCTCTCACCCAGGGCAGAGCGAGAGGGACTGTCAGACTTGTACTTTCTAAAATCTACGGTGTCTTTCAATAGCCCTTTACGTTCCGGAGTCACGGTAATTCTGACAGTCCCGCGACTCCGGCAGGCTTTGGCCCTCTAGAGGGGGACCCAGGAATACAGGTACAGATAGTAGGGATACAGGTATAGATAAACAAACAGATGTACAACTCAGAACATGAATAAGTGACACACAGAACCTCTTAGTATAGCTGAAGAAGAAAGAGGCCCATGTCCAGCAGTTTATAGAGTTTATGGACAGAGGTTCCAACATAATATCAAAGAAAAAAAGCTTATGTAAAGCGAATATATTAATTAAAAGAGAAAGGTGCCTTAAAAAATTGTAATGTCTTTTAATGCGTTTCGTAATTTCTACATACAAAGATTTCTAAAAATAAATATGATTGACGTTAGCCTTTACCACAGGGTTTTTTTTTAACGTGGTAAAATCATCAAATGAGTCCGGTAGTATACTCATTTGATGTCGGACTCGTGCTCACTAAAATCCACGGTGTCCTTCAATAGCCCTTTACGTTCCAAAGTCACGGTAATTCGTGTAGTCCCGCGACCCCGAACCACAAACAGATAGAATTTTTTTTTTCTGGTTAAAAAAAATATATTACTCTATTATGAAAAATGCCTTAAACTTTAGAATCATCATATTCAAAACCATTATTTATTCAATATATTTTCCCCTCAACCAAAACCATGTTAATAGCTAGTCTTTCATGAAAATAGGTTATGAACTGTTTCAATATTCATAGAATTTAAAAGTAATATGCAGATTATGGTAATATAAAGCTTTTGGTGAGATCGGCGCCATAAATTGATAGATCTCAATTTTGACGTCATTTTCAATCAGTTTTATGAATATTCGTGATTTTAGGAACGAGAAAAGAGGAAAAAAATCTTAGTCGTAGTTAAAACAATGAAATGACAATTATTCATTTTAATTTAAAAAATATCAAATGGGAGGACTCATTTGATATTTTTTACGCAGGGCAGAGCGGGAGAGACTGTCAGACTCGTCCTGACTAAAATAACGGTGTCCTTCAATAGCCCTTTACGTTCCGGGGTCACGGTAATTCGTGAGTCTACCGACCCCGGCAGGCTTTGGCCCTCTACAGGGGGGTCCCGTCACTATGCTGGCACTCCTTGAGGCGCGCGTGGAAAACAACGCGGTCGACCCGGGCATGGTCCATGGTCGGACAGCGAGTCGCAAATTACTCGCCGCCCGAATGCCCGCGCCTACGGTGGCCGGAGATCGTCTGCCGACGTCCGACGCCGTGGACGCCTACCACTACGGCTGGGTTGGAGGGAGGACGCTGTCCTCGCCCTCACGTGGCGCCACCTCCCACTCCGTCTCGCCCCGCAGCATGGCCTCGACCAATGCCGGGCGCAAGAGGTCTCCGCCTATCGCCGTCGTGAGGATACGGCGGTGCTCTGCCCAAGCTGGGCACTCCTGCACCGTATGTGCTCCACCGTGTCCTCCGGGCGATCCTCGCAGTGGTGACACCCAGACGTTTCTTCCTTCCTCATCAGACATAGGTAGAGATTATTACTAATAGTGATTTTTTCGTTTGTTTAACACTACAAACAAACAGGTGATTAACTTAAGCTAAAATAACGCAGAGCATTGCGGGCTCGATCCCGCACGGAACAACAATTTGTACGATCTAGAAGTACAACTAGAGTAGTTGTTTCGGATCTGGGTATTTGTTTATGTGAGTTCCTTGTTTGTAAATGCACCCACGATACAGGAAAAATATCGTTATGAATTAAAACAATGAAATGATATGACAGGACATGAAATGAAGTAGTAAAAAAATAAAAGAGTAAAAATAAATGGAAATTTCAACAAGGAGGATATTATTTTATCCCCGTAATAAGATCTAACTTATTAGTCGCTATACTAATGGCAGAGTGATCGTGGTCGTCATATCAAGGAACTATAATCCTGTGGGTCAATTTCCAAACTCCAGGCCGAAGCCTCGGGCTTGACAAGTATTGGCAATGGCAAACTAGTATAAATATAGCACAACATATAAACTAATATATCATGTACAGATATAGAACACGGCACCTAGTTAAGTTCATCTGACAATATCTTAACGGCGCGGGTGCGGCCGCAATTAATTTCAGTTGGGCTGCGGTCTCCTCCAGACGTGGTTACGTTGATGTGTTCCGCTGAGGGCTGTGAGAATAGAACCTGTTTGAGGTTTAAAAAGTTGCAGGTGAATTAAAAACTGAACAGGTTTACCTTTCAATGCATCTACAAAATCACTGTTTGGAAAATAACCAAAAAAAGATTTAGAATCAATCCCATCCCATCCTATTTCCTTTAATATTAATATTCGACGTTAAAAAGTGCCTCTTTGATGACCTAATTGAAAAAATATATATATTTGACTTTGACTTTCCTACTTTTGTATGAAAAATGCGATGTTGCTAAAATCGATGGTCATCACGAGGCAAATTAGTGCCTAATTAAATTAAATCCGTTATGGCAAGAAGTTTAACAAAAAAACAAACACTGCAAAATCTACCTTTTCTACTTTTCAAAACTGGCACGACCCAAAAGCCCAATATGAAGCAAACCGCTAACACAGAGACACAAATGTGTAGGGCCGATACAAATGGCGAATCGACCGCAGCAATCAATTATAAAACGGAATTGTTCTGAATCGCACGCGCACCCATCGTTCCTTTGTCCCGTAATGTATTGGCGCCGATAATTTAAATTTTAGTTGGGGCTCTGTTGTAAATTGTGTAGATTCTGTTGTATTGAAGGTATTGTTGAACGTGTTATTGGTAAAATTAAATTACTAATTTTATTACAAGCTTTTATTTACTTTCACCTGTCCCGTTGTCTGTAACCAAATCTTGCAAGTTATTGTTCCACTTCCCGGTTTCCGATTGAGCTGAAATTTTGCACGTATACATAGGAGCACACGAACCACTACTGCTGGATGAACAATCATCATCAGTTTCGCTCAGGTGAAATAAAATAACAAACTACAACCACAATAAATAAAATTACAACCACTTTATAATTTAAGGGATAAGTATACCACCATTTTAACGATTACTTGAATATTTATAAGAATTCACATAAACATTTGTGATACTCCACTGCTTATATTTTACAACCGCATTCACAAACACAAGTCTTACTGAAAACTTAAGAGACATAATCTTCTTAAAGTTCTCCCCTTAATAACACTGTAGATGTAATTATATTCGTATAATTAATTAAGATGCGAGAACAGGTGCTCGGCTGAGTTCGGTTCCCGCGATACTTAGTTGGGAAACAGACGGGCAACTATTTGTTGACAAGTAGACGACTGCTAAAGCGACTATTGATTTTTTTTTAAGTTCAAGCGAACATGTAGTTGTTTACCTTAGACAGAAAGAAGAATAATTTGCATCAATGAGGTGCGCATAGATAGGTGTAATATTATTTTATAAACATAATTAATGTTCCATCTAAAATAAAGATCCTTGATAAGTTGATGGGTTCTGTGTGTTAAAATAAGTTACTGCTCTGATGGACTTTTGTAAAAATATATTCTATCTCACGAAATATAGCCTCACGATGTAGAGTTTCCGTAATATCAAAAGTTTTTATAATTCACTTTATATATAATTATGGTTTTGCAATTGTCATTGGCAGAAATGTGAAAGAGAGCATAACACAAGAACATTATTTTTAACTTAATTTACACTTGCGACTGTTTCTTCGTGAATTGATGTGAAAAAGTATATGGAACAGGAAGTATTTTTCAAGAGTGGGACAAAATAAACTAATAAAATAATTTAAACGCCCAGGAACCTAGAATCAGAAATTTATTTTTCTCTTATCTTTTTGGAAAGCTAACGTCAGTTTATCTGTACATGTACATAAGATCGGCAACTTTTTATCTTCCAAACTAACCACAAAAAGTTGCCCGTCTCTCCGCCGACTTAAGTGCCTGCAAGATCTTCAACCCTGTGAATGGAGATTTGCAAGTCTTATGTCGTGTTTCGGCAGTCTGGAGGGGGATAAGTTCTGAGTATTCTTAGGGTTAAGTCTGGTTAGCTTGGCGGTTCGGGAAGAGAAAGTAAGATTCGGAAATTATAGTTTGTATTTGAAAGGTTGTTTTTGTAAGCCGGCTATATAAAGTACACTTTTAGGAAAGGTGAATGTCTGTTTTCGAATTAGTCCCAGACATATCAAGCGCCTAGTGAATATCCAAAGGCAAGGTCACGTAGGAACGAAATTGAATAGATATTTAAAGTTTCAACTCCATTTATTTCTTATTATAGAACACTAGCCGTTTCCCGTGATATCACCCACGCTGCTCGGCTCCTTTTGGTGGAAGCGTGATATTTTATAACCTTCCTCAATTAATGGAATATTCAACACAGAAAGAATTTTGCATTTCGAACCAGTAGTTTCTGAGTTTAGCGTGTTCAAAAAAACAAACTCTGTACCTTTATAATATTAAGTAGGGAACCAGTGTATAAGACGGGACGTCGGGTATGATGGGAATAAATGCTTGGTTATCGAAGGATCACCGTGGATTTCAGTCAATACAAGTCTGACAGTCCCTTCCGTCCCACCCTTGGAGGAGGACTCCTTTGACGATTTTATTACAATACATGATTAAAAAAAAGCATGTTCACCACAAACCAGAGGACAATAAGTACACAAGTCATTTCCGAAGCCTTCCAACCAATGTCTTAAAATTCGGGAGGCGGGCTGTCATAATTTTCAGTAAGAGCCTCCTTCAGTCTGCTTCAATGAATGTTCAGTGACAGCTGACTGGTTGGAGTAGGAAGGAAAGAATATGCTTTGTTAATATTAAGAGAATGAAAAAGAGCTTGCAGTAAAAATGGTATTTTCTCTAGCTTTAACCCCCCTTTCATAACCTAGACCAGTCTCCAAGGTATAAACTGTTTTAGGTCCCGAGACTTCTTAAAAGGAAACCGTATCCTATCTCCGCCACGCCCGATGCGAGAGACGCCCACGGCAACGGACGTCACGAGACGATTTTCAGCCACTGTACTCTGGTGACTCGCCGTCCGATCATAGACCATGCCCGGGTCGACGGTGTGTCAGCAATCTGACAGATAGATCTGACTGATCCTTAGAGGACCAAAGCCTACCGGGTTTACGGGACTGTCTCATTAGGTAACCGTAACCCGGGTACGTAAAAGGCTATTGAAGGATCACGGTCCCGGGAGGGAGGACCCGATGATTTATTCACCCCAAAAAAAGGTCAATTTTATTTTGTACCAAAATTCATCAGTGACGATTTGGACTCGAAAGCGTTTTTGGGAAAATCTTCAAATAGTCGCTTGCATTTTTTTTCAATCGTGGTAAAATCATCAAATATGTCCTCCCAAACAGGGTGCAGCAAGAGGGACTGTCAGGCTCATACTGACTAAAATCCACGGTGATCCTTCAATAGCCCTTTACGTTCCAGGGTCACGGTTAGCCATTCGCGCGACCCCGGCAGGCTTTGGCACTCTAAAGTCGCTTGCGTCTAACGTAGGTAATATATTTTTTTTAATTGATAAGTTGTAATATTCCCAGCGACATGATTATCATAGAATACGCTTTAAAATGAAAACACAGCTCTGTCACATCAGATACCGTATCCCTAAATAAACACATCTTATTACCGTCAATTATAAAACAAAATCAAGTTTAGAAGCACTCCTGAACAATAGCCGGTTCATTTGTCACCCTTGATGTTAACCAACTTTGACTTTAGGTTTTAGAACATTTAACAATTTTGAAGTGTGTTGCTAAGTTATAGAAGTCAATTTGAACAAGATAGTTGTTGAAAAACTATGTTCTTTTCAAAATCAAGCTTATGTTGTTAAAAAAATACTTACGATAGACAAAGTACTCGTCAAGGCGAATCAAACGAGTCTAAACTCGATGGGCTTGCGGCGTTTCATTACTCGTGCTGACTAAAATCCACGGTGTCCTTCAATAGACCTTTACTTTCCAGGGTCACGATAATTCTATAAGTCCCGCGACCCTGGAGGCCTTCAGAGGCCTTAGCAAGACTTTAAGATGTAAACAATTTTGTGGCTAAAAAAAATATATGATGTTGCAAACCATGCAAACTTCCAGCAAAAATTGATTTGAACGAGATCAAGTAATTAGTATTTTTTTAAATACGTCTTAAATCATAAACCGTAATTTACCTTTCATTCAATCGATTCAAATATATGAAGAACTAGAACTAGAACTTTTATATTATGATGATAATTGCTGCTACGGAACCCTTCATGTGCGAGTCCGACTCGCACTTGGACGCTTATTCTTTTACTACACTTCTGGCCAGACGATTTCTTCCCTCACAATATAAAGTCAAATCTCAAAATAATAGACAGTAAGCTTCTTATACTGGCGTGCAGTTGCACGCCAGTGTTCACCTGCAAGGATTCCATTTTTAAAATATTGCCTGTCATATTTTTAAGACAGCGTTGTTTGTTTATTTGACAGTTTCTTAAAAACGGCGGTGAATGTCATTGTTGACGCGGGAAAGAATGAACTGAATGAACGTTTCATGAATTACCTATAAGTATAACATTCAATAACAAATCGAAATAATTATTTTATTAATGTTAAACATTTATTGTATTTCGCATTAATTTGTACTGTTACTTGAACGAGTGCATTAAGTTATGACAAATGAATAATTGTTAAGTCCGCGATAATTTGTTTAGTTAAATTAATTCTGTAAATAATATATTTTTAAACTAAAAATGTATAGGATTTTAACAACACTAAGATGAACCATTGATCTGAGGCCATAGTTTAACATTTTTTACCCATTCCAAAAAATGTGCACAAATCCTTTTTTTTTTTTAATCGTGGTAAAATCATCAAATGAGTCCTCCCACCCATACTGTCAGACTTGTACTGACTAAAATCTACGGTGCCCTTCAATAGCCCTTTACGTACTAGGGTCACGGTAATCCCTTGGCCCCGCGACCCCGGCAGGCTTTGGCCCTCTACAGGCCCCGTCACTATGCTGACACTCTTTGAGGCGCGCGTGGAACACAACGCGCCGTCGACCCGGGCATGGTCCATGGTCGGACAGCGAGTCGCCCATTACTCGCTGCCCGCATGCTCGCGCCTCCGGTGGCCGGAGATCGTCCTGCGACGTCCGACGCCGTGGGCGCCTACCACTGCGGCTGGGGTGGAGGGAGGACGCTGTCCTCTCCCTCAGGCGGCCCGCCTCCTCCTTCACGAGCATGACTGCTTCGCAGAAGGAGGCGACCGCTTCCCACTCCGTCTCGCCCCGCAGCATGGCCTCGACCAATGCCGGGCGCGAGAGGTCTCCGCCTATCGCCATCGTGAGGACACGGCGGTGCTCTGCCCAAGCGGGGCAGTCCTGCACCGTATGCTCCACCGTGTCCTCCGGATGATCCTCGCAGTGGTGACACCCAGGCGTTTCTTCCCTCCCTTTTAGACACAGGAACCTCCCGAAACTTCCGTGTCCGGTGAGGACCTGCGTCATGCGGTAGGTCAGGACGCCGTGACGCCTATCCAGCCAGCACAACGCCCCTAAAGAAGTTTTCACTTCAATAATAAGTTCCTCGTTCGTAAATGAGAGGCGCTTTACTTGTAGGGAAAATTGAATTTACACATAACGCAGTAAATACTTCAAGTACGCTCTAATGAGGTTGTTTTTGGTTGATAGTTTGAATGAAACTTCTTCACGCGGGCAACAGCCAGTTTTCTTTTAAATTCTTCACAAAATTTCCCTTCACTCTTTAAAATATTCAAAGCAAATGTGAATAGACGTAATACGAATGCAAAGAAAGTTTGTAGCAGATCAAATATTCTTTGTATTCGTGCGACAAAGGGGTGTAAATGATGTTTCCACTCACAAAGGAGAATTGTATAAGTTATTTGTCTTTTTGCATTCGAGAATGGCGCTGTTTCTGACGTTGTTATAAAATTGACTTTTGGGTTTCATTTTTTTTGTTCTTTAGGTTTCGAACCTCTGAAAAGAATGTTGACTTTTACTGAATAGAAATGAAATGAAATGATGCTCTAGCTGTCTTAAGCTGGTCGCGGGACTGTACGAATTACCGTGGAATTGAAGGACACCGTGGATTTTAGTCAGTACGAGTCTGACAGTCGCTCCTGCTCTGCCCTGGGTGGGAGGAATCATTTGATGATTTTAGCGGGAGAGACTGTCAGACTTGACTTGGTAATTTGTGAGTCCCGCAACCCCGGCAGGGTACCTATCAGACTTGCAGAGATTTAAAAGGAGGACAGCAAGATTTTAGGTACTAATCAGCAAAAATATATACCGAAAAGCTTATGGCAATCTCGTCAAAAGTCGTAGGAATATTAAGATACATCCCTGCAGGGGCGTAGCTAGGATGGGGTGAAGCGGACCGTAGGCCCCGGCCTCGCACCTAAAAGGGCCTAGAGCTCAGAAAAAATAAAAACTTGCAAGATAGCTTGGTTACGTTTTATTTGTAACTAGGAACTGAAAGAGTCAAAGAGGCCTCGCAAAGCTGATGTAGCTGACAATCAAATTTGATATAAATAACTTGGGGGAACCAAGTCATCTTACAACGAGCGCCTTACAAGAAAAGCTCGCAGATGCGTCTTGCCTCTTAGACTCGGGCTCTCTACCGCTTGCCAAGTGTGGTATACCATAGAAAAAAAAAACAAAAAAAAAAGAATTTTGAAAATCAGTTCATGGGGAATTATAGGTGTTGTAATTTTACTTAATCCAAAATATTCAGTCTCGTATACTACTTTCACAATCAGTTTTGACAGTTATTTAAATGTATACAAAATGCTTAGGCTAAGAGTGCGATAACCTCCGAAATAAAGGGCGAATGTAGGTGACACAAAAGTGTGTTATTTATTTTACATCTGAAACCTGAAGAATTTACATTTTATTAGCATTTTATTTATTTATGCTGCAAACAAAATTAACTTTTGTGTCTGTACAGATTTAAATAAACTAAATCTTTACATTAAAGGAACATTTGTTGCATAATATACTTTTTTGAGATTACAACAGAAGTATTTTTCAAATAAAATAAAGATTTCAATTTATACTGCCACTTTCTTTTTTTTTACGTGCTAAATCATCACATGAGTCCTCCCACCCAGGGCAGAGCGGGAGGGACTGTCAGACTCGTACTGACTAAAATCCACGGTGTCCTTAAATAGCCCTTTACGTTTCGGGGGCACGGTAATTCGTGAGTCCCTCGACCTAGCTTTATAATATCAGTAAACCTTTGATATACGCTATGTGCGATGTCTGCGGTGGGGACTATCAAATCGATCGTAGTGCGCGATGTGACAGAGTTGTAAGTCCTGCGACCCCGGCAGGCTTTGGCCCTCTAAAGGGAGGGGGGGGAGCGTCATTATTGCTGCAGGACATGGGTGAATTTTGTTCTAACCGTGCTCCTTCTTCTTTCAATTCTTTACACCTATTTTGACCAAGCTTCTCTCTTAGAAATTGTTGAAATAGCAAGTGTGTTTACTGAATAAGTTTCCCGGGTCGACAGCTCGTCGTGTTCCAGGCGCGCCTCAAAGAGCTGTCAGTAATCTGACGGGGCCTTAGAGGGCCCAAGCCGGCCGGTGTTCCGGGCCTGTCTTATCAGGTACCTGTGGTCCTGGAACATAAAGAACTGTTGAAGGACACCGTGGATTTTAGACAAAACAAGTCTGACAGTCCCTCCTGTCCTGCCCTGGGTGCGAGGACTCATTGGCCGATTTTAACACGTAAAATAAAGTGTGTACAAGTTTCTAAACACCGTTTTCCTTTACAACAGACAATTTAAAACTATTGGCCTTAATGAAACCGAGAAAATTAACATGAAAGGCGATTAAAAAGTTGTTGAAACGCAAGCGGTGCCAGGATCACAAACTATCATTCAAATTATGTTACCGAAGTCATTTAAAGTGTTGAACAATTCAAAAAGTTGAAATAAACTTTAGTGCTATTTGCATTGCTAATGTGTTGTCTGACATAGCCCGGGGTTTGCAAATACTTAGCGCTTTTCAAATATAAGATTTTGAACTAATGTTGTTGAAGAATATTTTGTTGAAGTTTCAAATTATATTGTTTTATTTTGTTTAGCATTAATACAATTTTGAACTTTTTCATTGGCAGCACTTAATTTGTTGGAATTTAATTAAATATGTCTTATCAAACAAATTTATAGGTAGGGGAACAGTGTATAAGACGGAGACACCCAGACTCGGAACAACTACTTGCAGATCATGCAAATATTTGTGCGGGGATCGAACCCGCGATCGCTAACCCACTGCGCCAACCGTCATGGGGATAAGCAGAAACAGCACAGATGTCAAGCACGCTAAAATTTTCATTTATTTCAACCGTACTCACAACGCTCATTTACACCACAAACCTGTAGAGAACCATAAAGCCACTTAATATAACCAAAGAAAATCGTCAGCGTTAAACAGTATTAACAAAGTAACGCGGGCAAAAGTGGGAAATAAAGTGAAATGGTAGGCCTATGGCATGCCACTTGTTTAGCATAATACCCGCATTTCTATGCCCGTTTTGTGCTCACGTATGAAAAGTACCTGTGACGTCAGAGGTACTGTCGCGTGCGATGTGCTTTTGTTTTTGTTTTTTGCTAACGTATTTTCTTTTCCTGTGTTGTGTTGTGTTGTATTCCCGGGAATCTACAATATTCTTTAAGCTCCGCAACTCGTCGCAGGTCTGTACGAATCACCGTGACCCGGAACGTAAAGGACTATTGAAGGACACCGTGGATTTTAGTCAGTACGAGTCTGACAGTCCCTCCCGCTCTGCCCTGGGTGGGAGGACTCATTTGATGATTTTACCATGATAAAAAAACTCCACAACTCCCGTGCCTCATCCTCAACAGAAGTGATAACAGAAAGAAAGCTGGAATTAATTTGATTTTCTTGGATAAAGCAGCGAAATATATCAGTAAAGAATGACGGAGAGACTCTGAGACCCGGAAAGGTAAGGCTGAGGTCTACATAGCAGTGTTCCTGGAGTACACAATCCAAACTTTTATTCACCAAAATACATATTTATGAACAAATCATTTGTCTACTTAATAATTTCCTATGGAACCAACAGTCACACTGTAAAAAGAAATGCCCCTACATTTTTTTTTTTCGTGGTAAAATCATCAAGTGAGTCCTCCCACCCAGGGCAGGGCGGGAGGGACTGTCAGACTTGTACTGACTAAAATCCACGGTATCCTTCAATAGCCCTTTACGTACTAGGGTCACGGTAATCCCTTGGTCCCGCGACCCCAGCAGGCTTTGGCCCTCTACAGGCCCCGTCACTATGCTGACACTCTTTGAGGCGCGCGTGGAACACAACGCGCCGTCGACCCGGGCATGGTCCATGGTCGGACAGCGAGTCGCCCATTACTCGCTGCCCGCATGCCCGCGCCTACGGTGGCCGGAGATCGTCCTGCGACATCCGACGCCGTGGGCGTCTACCACTGCGGCTGGGGTGGAGGGAGGACGCTGTCCTCTCCCTCAGGCGGCCCGCCTCCTCCTTCACGAACATGACTGCTTCGCAGAAGGAGGCGACCGCCTCCCACTCCGTCTCGCCCGCAGCATGGCCTCGACCAATGCCGGGCGCGAGAGGTCTCCGCCTATCGCCGTCGTGAGGACACGGCGATGCTCTGCCCAAGCGGGGCTGTCCTGCACCGTATGCTCCACCGTGTCCTCCGGACGATCCTCGCAGTGGTGACACCCAGGCGTTTCTTCCCTCCCTATCAGACACAGGAACCTCCCGAAACTTCCGTGTCCGGTGAGGACCTGCGTCATGCGGTAGGTCAGGACGCCGTGACGCCTATCCAGCCACTACTCAAAGAGGGGTCTTACCGCCGCGGCGTGCCCGACATATTTTTGGCTTATGAAAATTTTCCAAATGTTCAGCTGATATTTAGATGAACCTTTTACAATTAAGGTTTCTTGTAAATTAAAAAACGCTTCAGTAGGTATAGGTACTTACAATGGGTTGTTGTTAAATTGCCACAAAATTAATTTCCCACGAAAAAAGTGTGTATAATTTACCAAAGGTTTTTCTTTTTTTTTGAATTTTGTTAATTAAAAAAAAAAAAACAAAAACTTCTCCCCATTTCTTTTGTCCTTACGGATAGCAGATCAATTAAGTAATAAAATCCAGAAAAAAACTACCGAAAACGAGGACACAATGTGGAATCTGAACAGAAAGTACTAGACGAACAAGATCAATACTTTTTTTCGATATTTAATTCGAATTAATTTTATGGCGAATTTACAACAGGCCCTTACTATTCGAGTACCATGCATATGCGTTTTTTTCTCGCTTGTACTTTTATTAGTCCGTTCACGTAACGTCAAAGTACACTCGCGTACAGTACAGGCGAGACTGTAAGAAATATTTCCTTTATTTAGCAAGGAGAAAGGAATAAGTTCTTTCAATGTGTCTTAATTTGAATTGATTTATTGTATTTTTGTTATCGTTGGACAATTCCAACGATAACGAAAATACCCAATGGGTAAGTACCTAATTGTGATGCGGTGATTGATGTACTCGTATGTATTTAAAAAAAATACACCAAAGCAGTTTCTGTTTCGTTAAGTATCTGTTTTTTTGAAACCACCCTCAGAATTTCACATGTTTTTTTGAAGTGAAAACTTCTTTAGCGGCGTTGAGCACTTTTTCTGTAATGGGTATAAAATCTTAAACTTGCGTCAGAACACTCGCGTCAGGACACTCGCGTCAGGACACGTGACCCTGACCGAAAAAGCGTAGGACGGTGCAGGGCGCTTGCGTGAATGTTCTTGTGACCTTATTACTTTTAAAGAAGTTTGTATGCTAGATACATTCGTTGCTAGGTAACATTGTTTATAAAAGATTATTGAAATAAAAAGTCAACCATTTTTGCGAGTTTTACTAAAATCTGTTCACAAGATATTTCCAACAATTACTATTCAAGTTTTCACTTCTGCCGGCACTCGCAGAGTGCAACCCGTCGTTTTTTTTTTTGGTAGGATGTCATTCGAGTCTTTCTGCTCAAGGTGGAGTGGAAAGGACCAAGAGAGAATAACGGGACTGTCCTAATAACTAACTCTTGGTTACTGTGACCCTGGATCGCAAAGGTCTATTGAAGGAATATCGTGGCTTTTAGTCAGTACGAGTCTGACAGTCCCTACCACCCTACCCTGGGCGGGGAGGACTCATTTGATGATTTCACCACGATAAAAAAAGAAAGAAAAACATTTCCTATTTCTCACGTTATATCCTGAATACCGGAGTTACTTAGTTTTATTTTTATTTTTAATCGTGGTAAAATCATCAAATGAGTGCTCCCACTCATGAATTACCATGACCTCGGAACGTCCACTTTATTTGTGTTAAAAAAAATGAATTTAGAGATTATAAAATATCAGATATTTGACTTTGACAGTGCAGACTAACATGCATAAATAAATGAAAATTAAAATGTTTTGATTCGTATTTATCAAGAACACTTACATCGAGCGATAAAATGCATTTTTTCTTAGAAGAACTAGATACAACTCTTTTTGGTGATGGTTTATCTACAAATGAGTCCATCCTCCTCGTACTCACTGAACACGAGTCAGTTCCTTCAATTGTCCATTGCGTTCCGGGACGGCAGATGCAGGCGGCAAAACACTCTTTCCATTTAAAATTAGCACGCACAGCGGGCCTACACTGGTCACTTTAGCAACGTTGTATATATACCTACTATTATATCAAGATTATACAAAATTCGCGACATGGAATATTCTATTCTATTGCCCAAGCAACAGAGCACAAAATTGATAAAGCTTAATAAAAGCAACGCTGCTAAAGTGGATTTTAGATCCCCTGATCCTCAATCACTCACCTAATAAGTTATAGATCCCTTAAATATCAACACAAGATACAAAATAACCCTTCTACACCTTAAAAATATTACAAGCAACTTGAAGAGCGAACTTTAACGACACTTCAGAAAGTAAGGGTTGAACATAATACGCCAATCGCACTGCACCCCTTTCAGAGTTTTCAAAGAAAAGAAGATTAGAGGCAGATGGGGTCTCGCGCACCCCTGTAGAAGAAAATTGTTGGGACATGCTAACAACCGTTTTTTGAAAACTTTGCTTTGCTGTGCCTTTTTTTTTATCGTGGTAAAATCATCAATGGGGACACCATTGATGATTTTACCACGATAAAAAAAAGTAAGTCCCACCCAGGGCAGAGCGAGAGGGAATGTCAGCCTCGTACTGACTAAAATCCACGGTGTCCTTCAATAGCCCTTTGTGTTCCGGGGTCACAGTAATTCGTGAGTTCCGCCCACCCATTACTGTCAGACTTGTACTGACTAAAATCCACGGTGTCTTTCACTAGCCCTTTACGTACCGGGGTCACGGTAGTGGAAAAGTCCCGCGACCCCGGCAGGCATTGGCCCTCTAGAGAAAATTGTCTGCCGAAGAAAATTGTTGGAACATGCTAAGAACCGTTTTTTGAACACTTTGCTTTGCTGTATAATGATCGGTGACTTTTTTTTATCGTGGTTAAATCATCACATGAGTCCCCCTTCCACCCAGGGCAGAGCGGGAAGGACTGTCAGACTCGTACTGACTAAAATCCACGGTGTCCTTCAATAGCCTCCGCGCGGATGTCGGTCTTCGCGTGGATAGTTTATTTCTCCATTTTGAGGAACTCTGACAATGACATCTTATAAATATCTATTGGACCCAAATACGGCTGAGCCACATAATTAAGGAGATCCCTCTATTGAGCTACTGCTGTTGAGCTCGCGTTCTGTACTGAAAAATAAGTTTTATTTTTCTACGTATCTTTCCAGGATAAAAAGTTTCCTATTTTATGCCCAGGATAATAAGGTATAATTATACCAAGTTTCATCGAAATCGAACCGTTAGTTTTCACGTGATGCCTGCACATACAGACAGACAGACAGACAAAACATTTTTTAATCACATAATTTGGGTTTGGTATCGATCCAGCAACACCCCCCGCTATTTATTTTTTCAATATTTTCAATGTACAGAATTGACCCTTCTACAGATTTATTATAGACTAGCTTCCGCCCGCGACTCCGTCCGCGCGGATGTCGGTCTTCGCGTGGATGGTTTATTTTCCCATTTTGAGTAACTCTGACAATGATATCTTATAAATATTACGGCGCTGAATCCACTGCGGGTAATGCAACGTGTGTTCGCGGTTCTACAGAACAACGTCTATGAATAAAACTGAAAAATAAGATTTTATTTTCTACGTATTTTTCCAGGATAAAAAGTATCCATGTTATGCCCAGGATAATAAGGAATAATTATACCAAGTTTCATCGAAATCGAACCGTTAGTTTTCACGTGATGCCTGCACAAACAGACAGACAGACAGACAGACAAAAATTTTTTTAATCATATATTTGGGTTTGGTATCGATCCAGCAACACCCCCCGCTATTTATTTTTTCAATATTTTCAATGTACAGAATTGATCCTTCTACAGATTTATCTTATATTATAGATATGTATAGATTTTATTTTTGATTTAGCAGTACTGAGCTCTATTTTGATTTTCAGAAGGTTCATGTCCTAGGCCTAACAAAAAAGTCGACAATCGCAAGAGTTTGATCACCGACTCGCCTTACACAATACACTGAGCACTGTATTATATGCTCGTATTGCCATCAAATTTTGTTAAGGCGTTTTCATTAACTAATATTTTTTTCCTTTCTTATCTATATATATATCTTTGCGATCAGTGCTTAGCTCAAAAAATCTAATTTGGTGCGGGTGTGGTTAACTGGTATTTGGACACGAATTTTTGAATAAATAACTTTATTTTATTTCTTACTATGAGCCTCATTAAAAGTCTGACAACCAGACCAACCAGGGTATCGTAATTGTTACTGGGTTGTGGAGGCCGACAGGCAGTCGCTCCATGTAAAATACTGATATCCAGCTGCATCTGGTTTGACTGGAAGCCGACCCTAATTTAGTTGGGAAAAGGCTAGGCAGATGATGACTATGAGCCTCATTAGCAAGCTCAAGATAACCCTACAAGCTAAGGAGAGGGCTATGCCTGGAGTCTCTCTGCTTGATCGAATCAGATTCGACCAAGCAGAGGGGGATGATAGACGGCAGTAGGTTAGTGATGAAACGGACGCCGTAGCCGAAAACGTCATGGAAAGATTTAAAATTTAAATTATTATTAATAACTAGCTGTTCCCTGCCCCGCTTCGCTGTGGCACAAAAGAAAAACAGTTTTTTTCAAAAAAACACAAAAAATTATAAAAACAGTCCTTGATGCGGTTTATATATCATGCTAAAATTTCAGCTCAATCGGTGCAGAACTTTTTGAGTTTTTGAAGCATACACAAACCAACATAACATTTTTATATATATAGAAGATTTAAATAATTATTTTAATCCTTACAAAATCGTTCCACACTACAAACAGACACACAGACCAACAAAGTCACCTTCCCTCGGGCTCAATTACGCCAGTTTACGACGAGCACTAGCAGTTACAGCGACTGTGACAAAACTGACAATACTGCACTTATGTCCGTTGTTAATTGTAACTTAAATTAAACTTGGTTGTAAAACTCACCGCCGCGCCGTTGTTAACTGGACGGTTTTGTTTTAGGACTTATAGTTAGTAGTGTTGTTTCACACTAGTGTGTCTTATATTATTTTAACTGCACGGTTAGCGCAGTGGCTGAGAGATTGGACTGCTGCGCAACGTGTCGCGAATTCGATACCCGCACGGCACAAATATTTGTATGGCCTACAAGTAAAAAGTGATGGATAAAACTCACGAGACACATCCATAAAAAATAGACTGTAGCAGTTTATAAAATAATTACCATATACTCAATAGTAAGGAGCCGTATTTATTGTTAGTTAAAAGAAATAGGTATTTCAAAGTAACGACATCTAATAGGTATTTCAATACCGAAAAAACAGTTCTTGCGCTTTTGCCTGTTCCAAAAACCAGACACAAAGACAGCCATAACATAAGCTCACTCTATCTGGAACAGTTTGATACATCATGCTCTTCTCTCCTCTTACTTATCTATATATATAAAAGGAGAACTGACTGACTGACATATCAACGTACAGCCGAAACTACTGGGGCTAGGAATGTGAAATTTTGCACACGGCTTCCTATTATAATGTAGGGGAGCACTAAGAAGGGGTTTTTGGAAATTTAACCTTTAAGGGGGTGAAAAGGGGGAATTAGGAAAGTACGTAACCCACGCGGACGAAGTCGCGGGCAAAGTGCTAGTTGTAATATAAAGGGATAGCATCTTTTCCATGGAACAACCTCTACTGATTAATTGAAATAGGAAGAGATAGAATTTGTTGTCTGCGTCTCGCTATTGCTGACCATTTCGGATGCACTCACAAATTGGTTCAGGAACAGGCTGTTATTTTAGAAGAGGATGTTGAATATTTTTGAAACTGTTTTTTCTATGGAACTGGAACTGGTGAAAAAGGTTTCTATAATAATATAAAATACAAATCTGGGGATGTTTCTTTTTTCATTATGTTTTTGTACGTGTAAAAATTACAAGAGGTAAGTATGAAAATATATTAGGTATTCTACAAGATTTTATTTTACCACTTTGTCACGCGTTACTAATTTTTAAATTAATTTTAAATTCCGGCTTTCTCGTGCCCAACGTCTCAGAGCTGCGGACAGACATAGCGAACTTAAATGTCCCGTTCACGATTTTTGTCTAAGCGATGAGCGAAGTGGTGGGCGGCACGAATGAGACATTAATTACTTAAAAAAATAATTATAAGGTAAATTCGCAAATTCGCCACTGAAGGCACCTCGTGGCGTGTTTCAAACATTTATATATACTTGATCATACCTTGAAGTCTTGAACGAGCCGTAGGGGTTCCATGAAAATTACGGAACCCTAAAAACATATTGGCCCAACGAAAACTAGCATAAGCCAATAATTTCCAACAACGAGGGAACGAAACTCAACAACAGTTGTTACTATAGTAAACTGTTAGTTTAACTTGTTGCCCTCGGGAGCGGAGCGGAGCGAGCACAACGAAACTCCAAACTATTCTATATGGAGTTCATAAAATATTTCTTTGGATAAAAAAGCGAATTTAAACTGGGTATCGCGGTTATGGGAATTGAAGTTTATTCGTTCTATTGATGTGGTTTTTAAAGCGTGTTTTTTTGTTTTTGCTTTTATTTTCTACTAGCACTTTGCCCGCGACTTCGTCCGCGTGGGTTACGTACTTTCCTAATTCCCCCTTTTCACCCCCGTAAAGGTTAAATTTCCAAAAACCCCTTCTTAGTGCTCCCCTACATTATAATAGGAAGCCGTGTGCAAAATTTCACATTCCTAGCCCCAGTAGTTTCGGCTGTACGTTGATATGTCAGTCAGTCAGTTCTCCTTTTATATATATAGATATATGTAGATTCTTCCTTACTCTTTTTTTGTGAATGTGAGAACATTGTAGGTCATGTGTATATATATATTTTTTCTTTTGTAGCACTAATTTTAGCAAGGACTTCCCCCTTCACATATCTCAGTATTCAAAAATTGTAACAATCTGTTTGTAAAACCATACCATATTTTAAAAGAGTAACCATGGAGTTTCTTACCTAGCTCTAACCGAGCACCTGCTGTCGACTTTTTGTAAGTGCCCTCATGGGCCTATGTGAAATAAAAACTTTTGATTTTTATTTTGTGGGTAATAGGACCATATTATTGGGGTTTGATACATAATAATTGTTATGTCGTAACAGTGATAACCCAGTGGTATCAGCCCCGACTTACGAGTTGTGGGTCATAGATTTGATTTCATCACCACTGATCTCTAAACGGTGAAGGAAAACATTGTGAAGAAATCGGCATGTCCTACAACCAAAAGTTCGTAGACATGTGACATTTACTAACCCGTACTGGGCCCGCATGGTGGACTATGGCCCACTCCCTTTCACAGAGAGGAGGCCTGTGTTCCAGGAATAGGAACATATAGGCTGATGATGATGTACCAATTAGAATCACGAGGCGGTTCGGACCACCTACAGCAGGCGCGGGCTTGCGGGCGGTGTTATGGCGGCATCCCCTATTTTATGGCATTTACCAAGTACCAGTTTGCTTATTTATTTGAGACTCATTTTAAATGAGTCACCTCACATTCCACCCGTCATCCACCCGATTCTTTTGTTTGCCCTTTGCGTTGCAGGGTCACGGTGCCCTTTTAAGACCGTCCCGCATCTCTGCCTTTCGGGTATTTTGTATACCCTCATTTAACATTTTTCATAAAGATAAACATACTTATGCTACTAGCACTCCAACCGCGACATCGACGCGCGATTTTAGAACTTTAACTCTCCGAATTTCTACTCCTGGCTCTCTTTAAGGGATACTTTTAAAAAATCTAAATAAATATCCAAAAAAAATTGACACTCCTAGCACTTGTAGTAGGAATGAAGTTTCTATTTTATATATATTTAGATATCTAACATGGTGTAAAAAATATTGGAATCGAATCAGTCACTGATCCTGAATAAATTATAATTATTATAAACTAAAAAAAATGTATAAGAGACTAGAAGGTATAAAAGAAAATACTACCTTCCAGATACTTTGCATGCCCACAACTATTTCCATTGCGATCGATTTCTGTTCTTACCTGAGACCGACTGAAGACAAATATTTCTTGTATGCATAGGAACAAAGTGAATACTTATTATGTTTGTTCGTCGACACAGTTGCGAAGTACCGCAGGCATGTTAAGAATAAATAGTTCTAGTACAGGAGTCTGGCTAGTTTCTTTATTTTCTTCTTTTATTGTATAAATTCTAGAATTTTCTTCTCCCAATTCCGAATTTTACATTTTCGTTATGGTAAAAAGGAGGATCTTCCGGGTTAAGCCGCGCTTGCAGAGGTTGGTCATTCATTTATTCATCTAAATCATAATAATCAGGCAGTATTAATATAATACTGACAATACCAATGCGAGGCTGTTGGTGTCGCGGGACTAACGATTAAACGTGGTAACCGTCTGACAGTCCCTCCCACATCGCCCTGGGTGAGAGCTGTTTTTATTTTTATCGTGTTAAAATCATTAAAATGAGTCCATTTTAATGATTTTAACACGATAAAAAAAAAGAAACCTCATCTCCCGACCTATCCAATAGAAACAATAGCACGTAGAGGTAACACGGAGCAACAAATCGCGCCTCCCGGTCAGTAACTGTTAGTCAAGAACCAGGAACTTTTATAGAACAACGCTGTTTATTTCCTCTATTCTAAATATATTATGCGGTAAAGTTTTACATAAGCACGGTTATCTAAAGCTGTAGTTTTGAAACTATTATATTGGTCATAATATTTAGGTCGACCGGTTAAAAGTTCTGGTTGCTGTTAAACATATTCAGTAATTTTTGTAATATACCATGTTTGGGTGGGATATCAGCGTTATGCTCGGGGTGGAGCGGGAAGGACAATCAGAGGTAAGCGGGACTGTCTCAACTAATACATACATGTACATAATTACTTTACAGAATTTGATCCTTACTAGCGATTACGCAAATGGCGTAATAATACAGGATGTGATTTTTTTTTTCTAAAATCAGCGCGTTCGATTCCTGGCCACGTTTATTATTTTTCTAAAATCCAATGAAGCAGTTTTAGTTATCGTCAAAATCGGCCTCGAGACTCCTTTCAGCATTTTTCGATATTCTTCATATTTTCGGACATTCACACCCCCACCACCACACACCATCCACACCCAGTTGTAAAAAATACTCTCTATATAAATTTAATATAACCATGAACCTGGAACGTAAAAGGCAATTGAATTGCTACAGTGGGACTCAGTCGGTACGAGTCTGACAGTCCTTTTCGCCATCTAAAAAAGGGACCTTTTTACTATACTAACCTTTGTTTTCTTGCATATTCCAACAATTTCAGCCTCTTTAGTAACCATAACTTAATCCTAACTTACATTTGAAGTAAAATTACTTCCTAAATAGCATCCCCTTTAAAGCAACCAATGCCAACATATCAACGTCTCCTGCCATAAATTACAACCTATTTAAACTAAAACCTCCTTCGTCACGGGTCCGGAGACCGGAAGTCCCTTGGTTCCATAGACAACAGATACCGATATAGAACATTGTACGTCCTAAGTACAGTCAACTAAAAAATTTGGTTTCCGGGCCAGATTTTTAATATTCTTGTAATTTATACTATTGGGTTTAATAAATGACATTTACTTTGTTTATTGGTTATAAAAAGCTCATAAACATTGAGACAAATAGAGTCGAGGCGTGAAATAATATTGGTTAGACAATATCAGGAGCATGCAGAATATCTGAAACGTTCTTTTGTAGAAAGAACAACACAGATTTGTTTAAAGATAAAGATAAAGATATATTTATTTCTGAGTACATGGTACATTGAGATCTTAAATTATAAGTACATTGTTTCACATATACTACCATAGCTGGTGTAGAAATATTAGACCTGTAAATACAGTAAAATCTGGATAACTGGGTTATAGAGGAACAGTCATAGCTACAAGGTAAGTCAAATTTTTTTTATATAATCTTCATCCCAGTGTCCGATATAAATAGTTACATGTCTCAATTACAAACCGCCTTATTACAAAAAGAGGTTTAACTAAAAACCCAGGTTTAATCTTGTTAAACTATGGTTTACACAGACATTATTACAAATCGAGGTTTTTCGATAAACCATGGTCTAACAGTAGTAGCTGTCAAAGGTGTGTCAAAGTTTCTCATAGCAAATTTTTCATTGTGTTGTAGTTTTTGTGTTATTTTTACCCAAAATGGATTGAAATAAGGTAGGTTTAATTGTTATTACTCATTGTGGATTTAATTGTTTAGACAATCGTTCAAATGGCGGTACTAAAGTCGAGGTTTTATCTTAGTTTTGTAATACGGACAAATTTAAACCATGGCTCTGCAGATAAGCCTGGACTTGATAGACCAGGTTTAAACCAAGGTTTATTTAGTTTTTGTAATAAGGCCGATTGGGTTTAATTATTATAGGTTACTAGCTGTTGCCAGCGGTTTCACCCGGCAATCTTACGTGTTAATCCAGATTATAAGCTATCCGTGTACCAAATTTCTTCCAAATCCGTTCCGTAGTTTTTGTGTGAAAGAGTAACAAACATTCATCCAAACAAACTTTCACGTTTATAATATTAGTAGGATAAGGATTTCGGTTAAAGAGGTGCGAATAATATATAAAATAACGCATAATATCTTGAAAACGTTACTTTCATTTTTAGCAGTTATCAAAAAAAGTATCAACGGTAATCAAGCACTTTTTTTTTATAAAGATCAACTTTAAACCATATTCATCATTTTTATCTTTAGAACCTAGCAGCAGTACCTTTACCACTTTCGTTGATTGTACGAACTAGGTAACAGTTGTAAACTTCACCATTGTATTGTTAATTTACAAGACAGTACTTTATGAGACTTTGTCAAGTTTGTCGAGTATGTGCAAGAACCAAGAAATATTTGCATGATAGAAGAGGTGTGCTACATTGGGACTCTTATGTAGTGAGTTGGATATAAATGTTTGGCTGCACGTTGATTAATGGTGTTTATTAACTAGCTGGGCGGCCTGCCAGGGTCGCGGGACTGTACGAATTGCCGTGACCCCGGAACATAAAGTGCTATTGAAGGACACCGTGGATTTTAGTCAGTACAAGTCTGACCGTCCCTCCCGCTCTGCCCTGGGTGGGAGGACTCATTTGATGATTTTACTGACGATAAAAAAAAAACTAGCTGGGCGGCCGAGCTCTGTTTAGGTGTAGATGGATAAAATCCTTAAAAGGTAAGAGAGGAATCCCTGCATTAAGAAAAAGCCTGTAATAACTTGGGGTTTATATGCGGTTTTTATAGAAAATAGTACGAAACCTTGGCCGGTTTTTATTTCCCTTGGGATAAAAACAGACCTTCATATTTAGATAAGAACAGATCCAGTAGATTATAATTTCTTCCTTTTGACTACCCTGCTCTCTTCCACTCCGGGCAAAAGTCTCCGTCCATACCTGCTACCTTTCGCAATACTGAGCGTCCTCCTTCCAGCTCGGACGAAACCTCTCCAGTCCTGCCAGCCCATAGACTCAAAAACCTGTTAAACATAAGTTACTAAATTACCTTATTTGTAGAAACACAGCATTCCCAAACACTGTAATAACCGCAGACATCTCAAGAAACTCCTTAAGTTCTTACACAAAATGTTTTGAAGTTCGAGAGCCATTCGTGAGTTGTAAAGTAGTTTCCGAGTACATATCGTGTATTGTGGGCGCTTTGTGCGAGTCCCAATTAATGCCTGCATTTGAAGTTTCTGTAACTAGAGAAGCTGCACCAACTGAGGTGGTTGATAACTGTTTTGTTTTTGAGGTTCTTACAGCTATTTATTTACGCTGGCAGTTAAAAATCTATCTCGGTTGCTATCTTCGGATGGATCATTGTCTGTAAACAATCAACGACTGAAATTACCTATCTTGATCTTTAATGTCGACTTCTCATGGAGCGTGATATTACGTGGTACTTCGCGCCGTGTGAAGCAAGCACTATTGCCGTTGTCAAACAGACTGGCGAAAGCGAAGCGTTTCCGAAGCAATACCGAACTGAAGCGAGACGTCAGTCCGATAGTTCTGTCACGCTATCGGATCGCTTTCGCTGTTCTATGTGACTGGATTCAAACAATTCCATACATTACAAAGAAAACGTCACGCTTCGCATTCGCAACGTCTGTCTGTTTGACAAAGGCTTATTATGTCCAGTCAGAAGCAGCTGTCAAAAACAAAGGAACGAGGTTTGGATTGAGGTTGAATATTGATTTCGGGCGTTACTGGGGACCATGAATCGGTAGTCGCAACGTGGGCAGGCCTCGCACTATATGGACATCGTGAGAGTCACAGGTATCTATTGGATGCATGTGGCGACTTCTCGTTTGCTCAGAAAGACATGTCTTCCAGCTGATGATGATAGGAAGTCCAGGAATCGATCTGGATCACTTGCGTCAAGCTTGTCGTCAATTTAGATGTCTACCTTTCAGTTTCGTTAGCGAATTCTGTGTATTCAACTTTAGTAGAATGTTAAGCCACAGAAAAGGCTACTTTTAGTCCGAAACTTCGATATTGAAACATTTTCTCGTAAGAAATGAACCTCGTCGTGATTTGCATGTTTATTGCGACTGTCGTTAGCTGTTCAGGTGACAAACCAGTTTTAAAGTACAGACTGGAAGAAAATGTGCAGAAGAACCGCGATTCAACTTCGTTTAAAATTTTCAAAGTATTTCATACTCTGCGTCACTGGAAGCAGTTTTCGTAGAGATGATTCAGAATCGATTCAGCCATTTCAACATTCGGGCTTAATGCATGTTGGTACATGTTACGTCTTGTCTTCGGTTTTTTTTTTGTTTTGAGAGCAGTTTTGACGAAATTATTTCACAAAGTAATGCGAGTAGAATTCATGATTTACAACTCGTAGTCGGGGGTTACCCTTAAGCCTTTGTCAAACAAACTGGCGTGACGAATGCGAAGCGTGACGTTTTTATTTGTAATGTATGGAATTGTTTGAATCCAGTCACAAAGAAAAGCGAAAGCGATCCGATAGCGTGACAGAACTATCTTACTGACGTCTCGCTTCGGTTCGGTATCGCTTCTGAAAACGCTTCGCTTTCGCCTGTCTGTTTGACAAAGGCATTAGATCACCACTACTTCAATCAGTCGGTACATTTTAACATATCCGTGTATCCGCCGTCCACTCAAAAGTCCGGCAACGAGACCGATCCTTCTCTATCCCCTATTCTACAATCTATACCAAAGAATAATGCAATTTCTCACCTCGCAGACTATTAGCTGCTCAATTTCGACTAGAGTTGTTTGATATTTGAACCAGAATAGCGTTAACCCAAATAGATTGGGGAGATCGAAACCCTATTAAACCGTATTTTGGAATGGTTTAGAATTATTGGGTTTGTTTATATCATGCTTTGTTTGTCAAGATAGGGTTGTTTTGACAGAGGAGAGAGGGTCCGTGAGTTGTCTATGGTATTTTGATGGTGACAAATCAATGAATAAGGTAAACTAGGATACCAAACACACATTTCTACAGATAAACAATCCAAGCATCTTGCTCGCGGGGTTATTGACATGTGGTCGTGTCGGCGAATGACTTAATTACCTCGAATTTGGTGTCCATGAAATACTTTTTCTTCCTCTATCAACTACTGACGACCCACCCCAGGGTGCAATTTCTACTATATTATGCATGTTGTAAACATATAAACTTTCCTCATGAATCACTCGATCTATTAAAAAACCGCATCCAAATCCGTTGCGTATATAGTTTTAAAGATCAAAGCATACATAGGGACAGACAGTCAGCACGACTTTGTTTTGCAGTTTGTAGTGATAATACTATAGTCCACGCGCTGACAGCCGACAGCGGCGCGGTGGCGGAACGGTGGCGGCGCGGTAGCGGAGCGGTGGCGGCGCGGCGGTGGCATTGTGTACATGAGCCCTTAGTCTTCCAAACGCCATGCGTCTTTTCAATATCGCACTCCACCGCCTCATCGCTCACTTGCCTCAAGCAGTTTCTCGAAACGATGAGCTGCAAAATCAGCTTATATTTAAATAAGGAGTTTGATATAAGAACTCAATATTTTTCATCTCTGTGTTCGGAACAGTCTATTGGCGAAGTGTCGACAATTTATGATAATGTCTTCGCGGTGACTCTCTAATAAGACGAACGATTTGTCTGTCTTTTTTTCTTGAAACTTTTACGTACAAGAAAGTCTTAGTCGACAAAAAGAACAGTAGCGACATCTATGGCGGAAATGAAGAACTAAAATACTCTTAATAAATTTTCGATAACAATCAGAACATAATAGGCAAAATGACTGAAAAAAACTCAAATATATAAATAAAATGTAAAAAATGTTTTATTCACATAATCGGCCTTATTACAAAAACTAAATAAACCTTGGTTTAAACCTGGTCTATCAAGTCCAGGCTTATCTGCAGAGCCATGGTTTAAATTTGTCCGTATTACAAAACTAAGATAAAACCTTGACTTTAGTACCGCCATTTGAACGATTGTCTAAACAATTAAATCCACAATGAGTAATAACAATTAAACCTACCTTATTTCAATCCATTTTGGGTGAAAATAACACAAAAACTACAACACAATGAAAAATTTGCTATGAGAAACTTTGACACACCTTTGACAGCTACTACTGTTAGACCATGGTTTATCGAAAAACCTCGATTTGTAATAATGTCTGTGTAAACCATAGTTTATCAAGATTAAACCTGGGTTTTTAGTTAAACCTCTTTTTGTAATAAGGCGGATTATGTTTTCTTACGTAGATAAGTCAAAATTGGTGAAAGGAGTTTTCTACAACCTGGAAAACGTGATCTTTAAAACTACCGGCTTTTTCTTTTAAATTTGTTAATAACAGCACTCCCTTATCAATTTTGAAGTGATTCCAGCCAACCTGTGTATCACTTTAAGATTGACAGTTGCGAAGCTTAATGGTTAACACCATTAAGTTTACCAGCGTAAGCCAAAGGAACATAGTTAGTTACTTAAATCATTATGATAGAGAGAACCTGTTAAAAGCTTTACCTTGTAATACTATTAATAAATTACTGAGATTATGGGGTGAGCAATTAACGATTTAGCGGTACGACTTTACGTACGGCCGTATTATGACGTCTTAAAACCAGGCTTGTTCCAGTCAGTGAAAGAGACAGAGCTATACAAGTCGTCTAGACCCACCTCGTTCACTCACTGGAACAAGCCTGGTTTTAAGACGTCATAATACGCCCCTTGAACTTATTGGTTATATTTTAAAATAAAATGTTAAAACCTTAGATTATAAAATGTCCAGATTCTTAGTGCGTCACGCTGAGAGTTGAAGCAAAAAAAAGGAAAAAAAATTATCACCTTCGTTCGATTCCTACGTGAATATGTCCAAAAAAAAACATTTAAATGTCTGCGTGGCGCTTACCCACACATTTATAAAACAGATGCTTCACGAAAATCGTTACGTTTGTTTCGAATACAGAATCATCACATACATACAAATATACAATCATACATTTTATTATCTAAGATAATAGATGTAAAGTTTGGCATTATTTGTTTTGAAAAGAACACTTAGAAAGAAATAAGGGAGGCTATTTGGAATCGAACCCGCGACAAGCAGCGCAGCAGTCCATCACTGAGTCACAGCGCTAACCGTGCCATCAAATTCATGGATAGGTAAAGAAAAAATCTGCACTCACGAGAATGTTACTAATTTTCATAGAATTTAAACATAACCAATGCCGAAATAAAAATAAAATCAAGTCGTGTAAATAAAAAAGACATTCCCGTACCGGGAATCGAACCCGAGCCTCCTGGGTGAAAGCCAGGTATCCTAGCCACTAGACCATACGGGAGATGGTGATGTTAGTTATACTTGAAGTTCTGTAGAAAATGATTTTAAGTATTATTTTAGATAGATCACAGCGCAGATAAGTCGACCTAATTAAAACATTTATTTAAATTACACAAATAATTATTAATGTACAAAATAAAAGTATTTACATAACTAAAACAAGAAATTTAAGAATAAAACTAAATATTTACAACAAAATACTAAATGTAAACTAAAACTAAAATTAAATTTAATAAAAAAAAAACAGTAAAAGGCACAGACACTCAGGCGTCAAAGTACTCCTCCGCATCGCTGTCATCTGTAAACGTGCCCAGAAGACTGGCAGCATTGCCTCGTTGAATAGCACTGCTTATTCTTCTTTCAGGTCAGGGCTACTGAAGGACATCGTGGATTTTAGTCAGTCAAGTCCGTCAGTCCCTCCCACCCTGCCCTGGGTGGGAGGACTCATTTTTTTTTTTTTTTTTTTTTTTATCGTGGTAAAATCATCAAATGAGTCCTCCCACCCAGGGCAGGGCGGCAGGGACTGTCAGACTTGTACTGACTAAAATCCACGGTGTCCTTCACGAGCCCTTTACGTACCGGGGTTACGGTGATGGGTAAGTCCCGCGACCCCGGCAGGCTCTGGCCCTCTACAGGCCCCGTCAATTTGCTGACACTCTTTGAGGCGCGCGTGGAACACAACGCGCCGTCGACCCGGGCATGGTCCATGGTCGGACAGCAAGTCGCCCATTACTCGCTGCCCGCATGCCCGCGCCTACGGTGGCCGGAGATCGTCCTGTGACGTCCGACGCCGTGGGCGTCTACCACTGCGGCTGGGATGGAGGGAGGACGCTGTCCTCTCCCTCAGGCGGCCCGCCTCCTCCTTCACGAGCATGACTGCTTCGCAGAAGGAGGCGACCGCTTCCCACTCCGTCTCGCCCCGCAGCATGGCCTCGACCAATGCCGGGCGCGAGAGGTCTCCGCCTATCGCCGTCGTGAGGACACGGCGGTGCTCTGCCCAAGCGGGGCAGTCCTGCACCGTATGCTCCACCGTGTCCTCCGGACGATCCTCGCAGTGGTGACACCCAGGCGTTTCTTCCCTCCCTATCAGACACAGGAACCTCCCGAAACTTCCGTGTCCGGTGAGGACCTGCGTCATGCGGAAGGTAAGGACGCCGTGACGCCTATCCAGCCACTCCTCAAAGAGGGGTCTTACCGCCGCGATTGCGGCGTGCCCGGACCTCGGTTGCGACAGTCGCTCCCTCCATACTGCCCTGAGATCGCGCCGGAGCTCTTCCCGCCGCGCCTCGACCTGTCGAGGCAGCGGGGATTCGCCCCGGCGCTGCGCCTCCACGCGCCATTCGTAGACGCGCTGGAGGGCAGTCGCCTCCAGATCCCAGGGCAGCAATCCCGCTAGGAGGTTGGCTGATTCGCCGGCGATCGTGCGGTATCCCCGGATCATCCGGATAGCCATGACCCTCTGGCATGCGACCAGCTTGAGTGGTCGCGTCCGGATGCTTAGGGCCCACACAGGGGCCCCGTAGAGGGCCATGGACCGCACGACACCGGCGTACAGCCTCCGGCAGGAGGCGTTTGGCCCGCCGAGATTGGGCAGGAGTCGCCTGAGGGCGCCTGCTGCCCGGTTCAGCTTTGGGGCCAAACGTAGGAAGTGCTCCCTAAAGTTCCACCGGCTGTCGAGGACGAGTCCCAGGTACTTCATCGTCCTCCCGACGCCGATGCGAACCCCCTCCACCGTAATGTGGGACTCTGAACGTGGCGCGTTCAGACGGCCATGAAAGCACATGGCCTCTGTTTTATGCAGCGCCACGTCGAGTCCCAACTGCCGGATCCTCTGAGCGACTGTCGCCACCGCTTGCGTCGCCAGGTCGGCCGCCGCCTGGTGCGACTCTCCCTCCGCCAGGACGAGCGTGTCGTCGGCGTAACATATTACGCCGACGCCGTCAGGGAGGTCGCCGCGCAGCACCCAGTCGTAGCCGATGTTCCACAGGAGCGGCCCCAAGACCGATCCCTGTGGAACACCGCACGACATCTCTCGCCGGTTCCACTCTCCCCGGTGACCGGGGTAGATGACGGCCCTGTCCGTCAGGTAGTCCTCGACTGTGCGACGGAGGTAGGTCGGCACCCGGTGATACCGGAGTGCCTCCCTGATGCAACTCCAGGGCAGGGTGTTGAAGGCGTTGGTGATGTCCAAGGACACCGCCAAGACGACCCTGCCCCGGGATACCGCATCCCCCGTCGTGAGGGCTCTCACGCGCATGATGGCGTCCACCGTCGAGCGCCCCCTCCGGAAGCCAAACTGGCTCTCCGAGAGGTCCGGGCCCACCCGATTCAGGTGCCCGACGAGGCGGTCTGCAATTACTCTTTCAAAGAGCTTGCCCACCTCGTCGAGCAGCACGATGGGCCGGAATGCGGACGGAGAGTCCGCAGGGCGCCCGGGCTTTTGGATCAGGACCAGCTTCCCCGTCTTCCAACGAAGCGGGAACCGGCCCCTCTCCAGGCATGCGCTAAAGAGCCCCCCCAGTCGAGGCCCGAGAGTCCCCGAGGCCAGGACCCAGGCTTTTCCTGGCAGGCCGTCGGGTCCTGGGGCGGTATTTTTGGCCTTGAGCCGTTGTACCGCCACTCTCAGGTCCACCTCGGTCACCTCTGGAGCGTCGTAGACATCGTCGTCGCTGTGGTCCGCGTTTGCGTCAGCTTCACCGTCGGATTCCGTCGGAGACGGAGCCATGGGCGGGGGAGTATGCTCTCCCCGCGATGGGAACAGGGCGCTCACCACGTCCTCCGCGAACTGAGGCTGGAGACTCTGCGTCAACGGGGGAGCCCAGGGGCGGAGCTTTTGTCTCACCCACTTATAGGGTCGGCCCCATGGGTCCCCGTCCAGGGTCTCCAGCATCTCCTTGCGGGCCAATTCCTTGGCCCGCCAGATCTCGTCACGGAGGGCGGTCTTCGCTGCCCTGTAGCCCTCGTACAGCTCCGCCTCTACGGTCGCCGCATCCGGAGGTCGGGTGCGGCGCCTGCGGAATCTGGTGTACCGGCGTCGCGCGGCCACGCACGCCTCGCGCAGCGATGTAAGCTCGCGCGACCACCAGTACAGCTGACGCCGGGCGCGTCCTTGCCGGACCCGGGGCATGGCCATGTCACAGATCTCCGACATGGCCTCCCGGAACCACTCCGCCTCGTCGTTGATGTCGGCAGGCCTGTCCGGTGGTGACACCCAGGCCTGCACGATCGAGGCTTCCAGGAATAGCTCCCGGTCCAGCTGCTTCAGCGCCCATCGCGGACCACTTGGGTTCCGTCGGACCGGCGCGTCTGAGGTCTGGGCGGAGACGTCGAACCGGATATACCGGTGATCGGAGTAGGTCTCCACCTCCTCTACAACGCGCCAGTCGGTGACGCGCGGCGACAGGGCGGCGCTGGCGAACGTAACGTCCACCACCGACTCGCCCCTCCACCGCACGCACGTGGGGACAGAACCCTGGTTCTCGATGACCAGGCCCTGCGCCAGGGCCCAGTACTCGAGCATCCTACCCCGCGTATAGTCCGTGGCCCGGGAACCCCAAGCCACATTTTTGGCGTTGAAGTCCCCGAGGACGAGCGCGGGGAGGGAACCGTATGCGACGACGATGTCTCCTAGCTCCGATAGGGAGTCGCGGAACTCGGCGATAGTTCGGTTCGGGGAGAAGTAAACGCCTATTACAGCGATCTCCCCGAACCGTGCTGCGGCGATCCCGTGCCCTCTCTCGACGCGATCGAGGGGCGGGGTACCGGCGGCGGCCGACGAAATTAGGGTCACCGAGCCGTCCAGGTCCGCCACCCAGTCATTTCTGGGCAGGACAAAGTACGGCTCGGCGACCACGGCGACATTAATCAACCACTGCGCCATGCTCTGGAGCAGGAGATCCTGAGCAGCGGCACAGTGGTTGATGTTCGCCTGGAGGAAGCGCAATGGAGCCATTAATTGGAGTCCATTGCGGCCTCCTCCAGGGCCCTCTGTGAGGGCGCAGCCACGGCGGCAGCGGCAGAAGCAGCGGCGGCGGCGGCAGCGGCGGCGGCGGCGGCAGCAGGAGCTGCGGCGGCGGCGGGGACGGCGGCGGCAGAGGGCCTACCTCTGCTCCTGGTTTTGGCGGGGGGCGCGCAGGCCTTGCCCCCTGCCCGGTGATCGGCCGGCTTGCCAGCCGCCGCACATGCGAAGCAGTGCGGCGGGGCGTTACACGAGCCGGCCTTGTGACCGGGCTGACCGCAGCGGAAGCAGTTGTCGCTGCGGTCGACCTCCGAGGTGCACATGCATGCCGCGTGGTTGCCCACTTGGCAGCGGAAGCACCTCAGAGGCCTGGGCTCCAGCAGTTTAACCTGCGCGGACACCCAGCCAACCAGGAGCCTTCGGCTCTCCTCTATCTTTTTGGCCGCCGGTACGGGGCAGCTGACCGTGATGGTCAGCAGCCCCGCGAAGCCAGGGCGTAGGATGCCTGCCTTAACCTGGTCGGCAGGGCATTCCCCAGCCCCGGCAACGGCGGCCACCACGTCCCCCTCCGAGACCGAGTCGTCCAGACCCATAATGCGCAAGTCAGCGCGCTTAATGGGCCTGGACACCCGGGCCTCCTCCGCGTCTAGGGACGCTCTGAGCCTTTCGGCCAGAGCGTCAGCGGTAGGGCCGCTGTCCGCGCCGGGGATCGACAGGAGTCTGGCCCCCGTCGCGGTGACGTGCACCCGGAGGCCCCCGTCGACTCCCAGCTCCCGGAGGTTCACCGCCTCCCTCGCTTTAGCGAACACGTCGCGGTACGTTACGCCCCTCTTGACCGCTTCCGGCTGCAGAGTAATTACTACAGCCGCGGTCTTGGGGGCGCGTAGTCTTGCCGCGACGGTTCGCCTTTTGCGCCGCCGCTGTCGCCGTCTCTGCCTCTTGTTGGCAGCCTTTTCTCCAACCGTCTGCCACTCGGCGTCTGTTGGAGGAGCCTGTGAAGGCTGTGAAGGCGTGGTGGGTTGGGACGGCCGTCCTGCCGCCGCCGCCGCCGCCGGGACACTCTTTTTTGGTTTCGCCTTCGCCTGGGCCGATGCTCGGCCAGGGCCCGGCGTGGCCGGTGTCACGGGAGCCGCCCTGGATGGGCCCGGACCTGCCCCCGCCGTGGCCGCTCTCCCCGGGGCCTGCTTCCCCTTCGCTGGCCTCGCCGCGGTTCGGCTCTCCGGGGCCGGGGCTGGAGCCGGTCTAGGCGGCGTGGCAGCCGCGGCAGCCGCGTAGGAGGTCGCAGCAAGCGGGGGGCGCAGGATGCGGCCCTCTAGGACCGCAAAACGCTGGTTGAAAGCCGCCAGCTCTTGCCGCACCAGTTTTAGGACGGCGTCCTCTGTTGGCGCGGCCTGCGCCGGCGGCCCCTTGTTCCGCTTCTGCGGGACCTCCTCCTGGCGGTCTGCCCTCCGCAGTCCGGCCAGCTCCGTCTTTAGATGGAGGTTCTCCTTCTGGAGAACCTCCATCGCAGCCGTCAAGCGGGCGACCTCCGCCCGCATTTGGGACATATCGTCCTCTTCCGTTGATGCGGGCGGAGCCTGGCCGAGGCTAGCCGCCGCCACTGCCGCCATAATCTTGGCAGTGGCCACGCCTGCGGCCCGATCTTTTGTCGCCCGCTTTCCCGGATTTGTGGAGGCCAGGCTGCGGACGGCCGCCCTCACCGCCTCCTCCAGGGTGGGCTCCTCCTGGCACCCTCTACCTCCGGTCCTGCCTCGGCCTTTACCCCGAACACTAGTCGGGATCTTCCGGCCCGAGGCAGGCTCGTCGTCCGAGGACAACGAATGGGGCCGCTTGAGGAAGAGTTTCCTCTTCTCGGCGGCCCCCTTTCCTCCGCGCCCAGAGCCAGGGCTCTGAGCGCTCATGGCGTCTGACGCACTGTCGGACTCCGACCTCGAGGTGGGCGTCAGCACCATCCGTTTTTTTTGAGCGGCACTCTGTGCCCGCTCCGTCGGTGCCGGTGAGGCGGACGTGCTGGACAAGTCCAGCGACTCCACCTCACGGGCACTTGAGCCTCCCTGGCTCGCTGCGGCGACTGCCGGTTGTTGGGGGGGATTTTTTTTGTTACTATCCATATAAGTCCCACGAGTGTGGGGGATATAAATGGTCCACCTGAGCAGAGACCCCTGTACTCAGGTAAGCCTACAACATTTTTTACTCGCCAGGGGGTCGGCCGGTACCCTGGCGAGGGTAGCACTAGCGACTGATTGTTCAAAAGAACTCCCGTCAGCCATACATCTCCTCGCGGTGCTCCGCCGCTTGAGATTCGGGGTGACTTTTTATAGAGGTTTTCTACCTCGCGGCCCGGGCGGTTAAGCCAAGGCCCTCGACCCCCGTCGAAAGTCAGAGACGTGATCCTGACAATCTTCGGGGCTACGAGAATAGCGGTGGCAAGAGGAGGTGGGAGTGCAATACCTCCTCCTGCCAGCCCGGCGGCAGGTTAAGTGCACGCCGTGCCCGCTCTTGCTCCAACCACTGTGCCCTCTGCTGAGCAGAGGGACACGTGGTGGAGCGACGCGACAGGACATTGGCATACGGGCAAGGAGACCCCGTAGGGGAGTACTTACCCGCATCCCGGGGCGCACCGTCCCGAGAATCTGGGCTTCCCCCCGGACGTATCCGGAAAGGAACTTCCAGCCTCGGGCACTCGAGGAGGTTTCCTGTCCTTAGCACCCCTTTCCTGTCCTTAGCACCCCATGTGATGATTTTTAACACGTAAAAAAAAAGGGTACACTTGTCCACGCGTAAGGTGGAAGTTATGGAAGTCGGAAGTTTAAAAGGTGAGTAAATATGATAAAAAAAACGACGGGTTGCACTCTGGGAGTGCCGGCAGAAGTGAAAACTTGAATAGTAATTGTTGGAAATATCTTGTGAACAGATTTTAGTAAAACTCGCAAAAATGGTTGACTTTTTATTTCAATAATTTTCCAATGTGACGTACATCTTTTATAAACAATGTTACCTAGCAACGAATGTCACACGAACATTCACGCAAGCGCCCTGCGCCGTCCTACGCTTTTTCGGTCAGGGTCACGTGTCCTGACGCGAGTTTAAGATTTTATACCCATTACAGAAAAAGTGCTCAACGCCGCTAAAGAAGTTTTCACTTCAAAAAATATATTCTTAAGTGGTAAGAAGTTTGCGGGTCAGCTAGTTATTGATAGAACGTCACTTTGTCTAGATTTTATTTTTAGCGCGGTAAAATCATCCACGGTGTCCTTCGATAGCCCTTTACGTTCCGAGGTCACGGTTAGCTGAGAAGACACTCCCGCGACCCCGACATGTGTTTGGCTTGACTTGTTAAGCTTGACATTCTAAAATGCATTTAATACGAAAAATTTATGAAGAAAAATGGTTTGACGATTTGAACTTTCCATTTTTTTTAACAATAAACATTAGGGTGCCTATAACGTCTCACCCATTCACGAAAAACTAATTATGACGACAACAATTAACTAACAAAATCGACTTTTATTTCAACCCCTATTGTGAGGGGTGTTCTAGGTTCCCTAGGGAAGGGGTACTAACAATGCACGAACAACCCTTCTTTATCCGTTAATGGTACCTTTTGTTCATTGTGAGAGGGTAATAAATTGATAGGATTTGGGTTAAAATAGTATTCTAGTTTTATTATTTAGGTACTAGTTTTTCTATCCATATCGGAAGTAAACCATCAAAAACGTATCTATTGTAAAATTGGATATAGTCTTATATATCTCATCGAGGTATGGGTCTGTTTAATTTGATCCACACTTCCCGTGACACCCTGTAAAGTCAAATACATGAGTCCTCCCATCCTGTGTGTAGGGACTGTGGGACTCTAACTGACTGAAATTTCTTAGACCAAAAACATACTCCATAATATTGATATTAAACTGCAATAATATATGGTGCACTAAAAATTAAACACACTTGAACAATTATTAGCTGTTGGCCACAAAATTATGTAGGTACACTTCTGTAAAATGGTTTTAAAAAAAATGTATTGTTTTTAAAAATTGTAAATAAGACAGTGTGTTAATTAATGCTAATACAAAAATTGTGTGTATATGAACCAACATTTTGTTATAATATGCCATCTCCCGTATGGTCTAGTGGCTAGGATACCTGGCTTTCACCCAGGAGGCTCGGGTTCGATTCCCGGTACGGGAAAGTTTTTTTATTGCATATACAAATTTTCTCTTTTGGTTATTAAGTTGTTAGTAAATGAGTGGCGTATAGTTCATTAATTTATGTTTGTTTTTTCTCATATTTTCGAAAAAAATATATAACACACAATACAAATAATTATGAAAGAACGTCATGTTTCATTAAATGGTGAAATCATTTGACTTACCTTATCATCTCCCGTATGGTCTAGTGGCTAGGATACCTGGCTTTCACCCAGGAGGCTCGGGTACGATTCCCGGTACGGGAAATTGTTTTTGGCATTTCATCTAATTTTTTTTTATCGAGACTTGCTTTTATTTTGCTGTGACTATCTTTAGAAACTTACTCTCTATTAATTATTTTTGAATTGTTTATCTTTTTTTAATTGACTTGCAAATTTTTTTTTATCACAATATCAATAGGTAGTGAGCTGCCCGACTTTGCGTGGGTGCAATTTTCTTATCTAGTATTTTTTGTAAATCAAATATTTTTTCTTACAAACATTAACTAACGACAGGCCTGTTGGTCTAGTGGTTAGTGACCCTGACTGCTATGCCGGAGGTCGTGGGTTCGATTCCAACCCAGGACAAATGTTTGTGTGATGAGCACGATCATTTGTTCTGTGTCTGGGTGTAATTTATCTATAATATGTATGTATTTAGAAATATATAAGTATGTTTATCAGTTGTCTAGTACCCATAACACAAGCTGTGCTTAGCTTGGGACTAGATGGCGTTGTGTGATAGTTGTGGAATATTTATTTATTTATTTAAATTTGTTCAGACAGGTCCACAACAAAATTTTAATTTAAATCTGTCATGAAAATTAACAAGAAGCTTACTTAGGTCAAAAAAACAGACTTATTTTTGTAAAAGCATCATAATATGGGTCCTTCCCGCCCTTGGTGGAGCGACTCGTTCATCTCTTACTGGCTTTGAGTCCAACCTGTTCTTTTAATTGACCTTTGCGTTCCAGTGCCATGGTATCCTGTTTAAACAGGCTCGCGAAACAAACATACCTACTATCGGAATATTAATGAGGCAACTTACAATGCACTGGAATGATAAATGAGCTAAGGGAATGATGGCATTAATTAACTGAAACAACATGCCTCCCTTATTGAATGGGGGAATCTCGGTATTATAGATACCTATATAATCATTATACTCGTATAGGTAAGCGGCTTACTGGCAATGTCTTCGACTATTTAGTCTTATTAATTGTCGGTTCTTATTCCTTCTTTTATGAAAATCCCACCTAGGAGTGAGACATTTTATAGAAACAGGTATTTCAAAGTCACAACAGGCGTGTTGGTCTAGTGGTTAGTGACCCTGACTGCTATGCCGGATGTCGTGGGTTCGATTCCCACCCAGGACAAATGTTTGTGTGATGAGCACGATCATTTGTTCTGTGTCTGGGTGTAATTTGTCTATAATATGTATGTATTTAGAAATATATATGTTTGTCAGTTGTCTAGTACCCATAACACAAGCTCTGCTTAGCTTGGGACTAGATGGCGTTGTGTGATAGTTGTGGAATATTTATTTATTATTACAACATGTAACAGGTATATCAATACCGAAAAAAACAGTTCCTGCTTTTCGCCTGTTCCACAAACAATCTACACAGCAGAGGCACTATCTATCTGCAGTTTGAAAAGAGTTAAGAGTATCTTAACTCTTCTAACTTATAGTGATAAAAAGAGATAGCATCTGTTCTCTGGAACAAGCTCTTTTCTCCTCTGACTTATCGTTATAGAAAGAGATAGCATCTGCTCTCTGTTTGTCACTGTTGCTGTCCATGTACTATGTATCCCATCAAGGAGTCATTAGTTCCAATGTATCAGGCTGTTTTTTTAACAGGATTTTGGCACTAGTTCCTAATTCCACCTGTTCCAGGCCACCGCTAAAAATAGTGCAGTGGGATCACCGTACTATTTTTAAACCACTGCAACTCCTAAAAACCAGAATCAACAGTGGTGACCAACTTCATCTTTTTCTGCTTTTTGTAGCTGGCACGATGGTACAAGTATTTATATAGCCCTTATAAAAGCCCAAAACTTCCTCACCTCGACAGCTATCGGTAGCAGCGCAGAGGTCTATTTGGCTGCATATTTTTGGCCAAAGAGTTCAGGATAGGTAGCATGGTTTACGACGCAACTCCACATTCGTATCCCGCTGCTATCTCGATGCGAAAGCCCATCATCAAAAGAGTCCTCCCACCCAGGGCAGGACACGAGGGACGGTCAGACTTGTACTGACTAAAATCCACGGTGTCCTCGATAGTCGCGCGACCCCGGCAGGCTTTGGTCCTTTAAGGGGGGCCCACGTATTGCTGACAGCTCTTTGAGGCGCGCGTGGCACACGACGCGCCGTCAACCCGGGCATGGTCCATGATCGGACAGCGACTCGCCGTCCGTATGCCCCACTTTATTAGGTTGGAGTTACATCTTTCCACCTGGGTTTAACCATAAGAAAAGTTCAAGACAGTGAAACTTCAAAAAGTCGAGTATATTGAATTTAACTGTCTCGGATCCTGCAACTAAATGAATCAATGACGAATAGTCAGTAAAGAATAAATCCATTTTCTTCGATATCAAGCAAGAGACAGACCAAAAACAAGGTTAATAGGCGCAAAAAGACGTTTACAACTGGGATAAGCTCATTGCCTAGCAAACGGATAAAAATTACGTTCCAGGGCCGCTGTAACCTCTTACAACAGTCACAGCAAAATTAATCTCACTGTACTTTGCCAAAACAATATTTCTAATTGTCTATCATCATACTAAGATGTACAGCAATAATTCCGTGGACAAACTTCTCCTTGCTTGTCGCACAGACAGCCGGGGAACAAAGTTTGTCACCCCCCGCTTGCACCCCCCGAAGACCCCTCAACAACCCCTCAGTACATGGTACCAATAATTTAGCGACATTGCTACCCTAAGTTTGCATCGTATCAACACAAGGTGCGCGAGTGAGTGCGGTTTGAGTACAAGGAGGGATGTTTGTACTTCGCTTAGTTTTTGGAAGTCAAATAATCCAAAACTGGGTTTGACAATCGAAATGAAGAGACGTGAGAACGTGCTTTGTTGTCTGTTAAAATTCACCAGTGAATGTCCTTTGCATATTCTTACTTTTGTTTAGTTTATTCATTATCAAACATATAGTTACTTTTTTAAATATTTTTTAACAAAACAATAAAAAAACATTTAAAAATATAACAATAGTAGTCCACCGGTGTGGAAGCAGGGTCCAAGCTACCAGTGGTTCAGGTTCCAGAGACAGGTACCTTCTCACTATGCGAGCCGTATCAGGGAGAACTGCCTTCAAATCAGGCCCTTGATCCAACTACCCAACGAGAGCCTCGAGAGATGCTTTATTTTTTTTATATTGTTAAGTTGAACAGTTTCCGGGGTCGCGGGACCAAGGGATTACCGTGGCCCCGGTACTTAAAGGGCTATTGAAGGACACCGTGGATTTTAGTCAGTACAAGTCTGACAGTCCCTCCCGCCCTGCCCTGGGTGGGAGGACTCATTTGATGATTTTACCACGATAAAAAAAAAAAAAAAAAAAGTTGAACAGTTTGTTTCGTTGAATACGCTAATTTCCAGAATTACTGGTTCGAATTCAAAAAAGCTTTTAGTTTTGGATAGTAAATTTATCGAAAAAGGCTTTAGACTATATAAACATCCCACACCGACCAATAGAAGCCGAGCAGCCGGTGTGAAACCGCTGGGAAAAACTAGTCCTTCAGGTAGCTTTTTTTTTTTTTTTTTTTTTTATCGTGGTAAAATCATCAAAGGAGTCCTCCCACCTAGGGCAGGGCGGGAGGGACTGTCAGACTTGTACTGACTAAAATCCACGGTGTCCTTCACTAGCCCTTTACGTACCGGGGTCACGGTAATCCCTTGGTCCCCTTCAGGTAGCTGGGAAAAAGTTCCCAGTACTTGCACACAGGCCTCCTTTCTGTGAAAGGGAATGGGCTATAATCCACCACGAAGGTCCAGAGCAGTTTGGTAAATGTCACATGACATGTTTTAGAAGTTTTAAATATAGAACATGTCGATTTCCTCCCAATTTTCCTCCACAATGATCATTTTTTGTCCAATACAAGCAAATTAATTAAACAATTCGTACATTTACCGGCGAGCTTGGCGATTGTCGGCACTCACCGGTAAATTTAAACATTTACCTATTTCGGTCACTAACAGTATCATAAACATTTTAGTTCGTGACTGCACACTCATACATACATAAACTACTCCTCCAAGGATTCAATAGACAGAATTTATAACTTTGTAATACTAGTAAGTGTTCACAGTAGAGATGTGCTGACTAGCCGGCTATGTTTGCAGTCGGACAACAGTCGGCGAGTAGTTGGCCAAAAGCGACTACACGGCTGCGGTTTTTCATATGAAATTGAACTAAACCTAGGCATGTTCTATGTGGATGTCCAGCGTCCCAACAGAGGTGCCCTCACTTGACGCCATCCATCTGGACGGCGGATGTAATCCAATTTGGAATACAATTTGCGAATGGAATCCAAGCTAGTTGAGAGCTGGGTCTGTTGGCAAAGTTGGATTACATCCATCTAGAGTTGGCTTTTCGGTTTATTGTATACTAGCGACCCGCCCCGGCTCCGCACGGGTGCAATCTCTACTATATTATGCATGTTATATACATATAAACCTTCCTCTTGAATCACTCTATTAAAAAAAACCGCATCAAAATCCGTTGCGTAGTTTTAAATATCTAAGCATACATAAGGACAGACAGACAGATAGCGGGAAGCGACTTTGTTTTATACTAAGAAGTGAAACTACTAACTGTTCCCCGCGATTTTACCCATTGCTATTGGTTCGTAGCGTGATATTATATGGCATACAGTCTTCTTTGATAATTGGCTATTTGACTGAAAAATTATAATTAGTCCGTCACTTAGATTATCAAAAAATATTCGACCCGTATTTTTTCTTTTGTTTCGTAAACCAAAATTGACGGAGATACGATGCTTTCAAAATTGGCAATACGTCACAATTTAGTACAATTTCTGTTGAATTCCGACGTCACTCTCGTGTTTTGATGCGTTGTATTTTAGTGAATAATCATTGATTTTACAAAAGAAAAAATACGTGTCCGTTATTTTTTTAAACTCTAAATGACGGACTAATTATATTTGTAATTTATTATTTAGCTTCTGTGAAATAGTCAATTGAACTATCTAACGCAAAAAAAATTTTTTAATTCGAACAAGCAGTTCCCGAGATTAGCGCGATCAACCAAAAGAATTCATCAAGTTTATAATATTACTGCCCGCGGTTTCACCCGCGTCATGTTAGGCGTTTGGCACTATAGTCCCGTCCCCATCAGTTCCCTTGAGGAGCGTTTACACGAAGCGCCGCGACTCGGGCCTTGTGCTTGGTCGGATGATAATATTATTATAGTAACATGGTTTCTCATTCTCGGGTCGCGACCTGGTTCCGGGCCACCAAAAAAAATACCGGGTCGCAGGTCTTTTTACTGTTAATACAATCATTATGTGTTGGGTTAACTAGCTTTTAAGATCAGCTTGTGTTTAAACGTAGAAGCATTGTGAAAATTCACGGGCCATGGCAGAACGATATTTGGAAAACACTGGTATAGATGAATTGGCTTCCTCTATTGGTACTCAATAATTCAACTTTCTGAATTTCTATGACCACATAGCCATTCCACCACCACCAGAACGGGATCCCACCCAGTGCAGAACGGGAGGGACTGTCAGACTCTTACTGACTAAAGTCCACGGTGTCCTTCAATATCCCTTTACGTTCCGGGGTCACGGTAATTCGTACAGTCCCACGACCATGACCACACAGTCATAGTGATCAAATACATTTTACATTGAACTCAATGCGAACGGCTCTAATGTACGTGAAACGCCACTTACACTGCCGATAGTCAAAAAAATTCACTTCGCTTTAGCCGACTGTCACAGTCGGCTAGCCGGTAGGCTTGTCGGCCAAAGTAATGGTTAGCCCACCTCTAATTCCAAGTTAAACGAGAACCGTAAAATAGTTCAGTTTTATAATCCAGTTAAATGTTGCAGCCGTTTGATGTTCCGAACTTTTGAACGGTTTACTACTGAACGTTCAGTTTGATGATTTAAGAATATTTTATGGCATACGTGAGTTCTAAAGTCTACGTTCTATTTGGAGTTATGTGAAAATAATGTCTTGTGTCATGTATTTTTGTCAATAACTAGATTTTTCCCTCGTCTTATGGGCGTAAATTATTCATCATGACATTTGGAGATCAAAAACAAAACAATATATTCCAAACTTGATGGGCAGATATTGTCTAGTTGAGGAGTTCTCATGTACTTTTCCAGTTCCACTATCTGAGTGAAGAAAATCATCGTCAAAAACAGAAATCATCCATCACCATAGCACTTGTAAAATTGAGTAAAACGAAATTGACGATTGAGTAAAACGATCTTATTCCATTTTAGAGTTTTTTTAGTCACCTACCTACTCCATCGTCAGATCAGCCTTACGGAACCATATAACATTATTACAATGTCACCGAAGACCGCGACTGTCTAAGTAAGTTACCGTCACCCTGGAACGTAAAAGGCAACTAAAGAGATAGGATGGATTTTAATTCTTTATGAGTATTAGAGTCAATGATGATCATCAAATGCGTCATCTGATTTGACGATTTACCCATGAAAAAAAAAAAGCTGTTAAAAACAAACAAATTATAACAACAATATTGCTAGTCTTGTGCACTAATGCAGTTTATCACGTATGATATTCCCAGGTATCCTCAAGGGAATGAGCAGAACTGTGGCTGCAACACTATCAGTTACATCTTGCGCATGTCAAACTTTGTGCATGTCTAGTTACTTATTCAACATGTTGCTTTTCCGAGACATTGTTTCATTTGTTTTGAACATGTGTTTGAATAATTTCTTGGATAAATTTTAATAGGTACAGTCACGAGCAATAGCATTGTTACGAGCTAGGTAAGGGATAGTCTCGAAGTGAAGTCACTTCGAGTTCACTTTCGAGTCGCCTCGATCGCAGTCAAAACAAGACTGACTACCGACTTTTTTTTTTTTTTTTTTTGTGTATGGCATCTCGCAGGTCAACCTAGAAGAGGTTGTGAGCTGCTTAACCGGACTTTTCTGTAGAGATGCCTTAAATTACTTTAAGGCCTCCAGCCAGAGCTTACAAACTAAATAAAAACTACAAACTAAGTGACCGCACGCTAAGGGCACCCCCTGTGGGGTTCGGACCTCGGCTTAGGGCGTCACTGAGAGAGGACAGCAAGGGACAGGCTGGATCACAATGGTTCATTATTTAGGGACTGATTTTTAAAACTCTACGGCTCAGCATCGCGGGCTGGCTCTTGCGAGGGACGGGGAGGGCATTGATTCGGACGTCGCGACGGTCGTCCTCGGCGGCGAGGACGAAATGACGGGATCGGTTTACGCTTGTGTTTTCTGAGCGTGCTAGTTTCCCTACTGCTCTCCTGGAGGAGAGTGATGGGGTCGTCGGGGGTGACAAGAGTATGTCTTGGTCGGCGAATTTTGCTGATACGAGACGGTTCGTATCGAGCGGCCGCTGCGACTAGGGGATTGGGGTGCCTGATGGCAGAGTCAAAGAAACGCTTGGAAAGGCGTTTCATGAATTGGAGAATGGTGGGGATTTTAAGGTCGAGGTGGAGGCTATCGTTGCGGACATAGAACGGGGCTCCCGTGACTTTCCTAAGATAACGGTTTTGAAGGACCTGCATTTTATAAAGGTGGCGGGGATTGGAGTGCGCGAATATGACACCGGCATATGTCATGATGGGGCGGATTACAGCGGTATAGAGGCGAATTTTGCATTTAAGCGATAATTTGCTTCTCGCTGTAATCATGAAGTGGAGCCTGCTTACGGCAAAGGCAGCCCGATTACGGGCTGCTTTTATGTGGGCGCGGAAGGACAGATTACTGTCGAGGATAACGCCTAAGTACTTGGCTTGCTTCTCCCAAGGGATAGGCTTACCGTACATGGTTATCGGACTGAGGGGGCGGAGGGGAAGTCTTTTGAGCGGCGACCTAAAGAGGACCGCCTGACTTTTATCCGGGTTAACCTCAATTCTCCATTTCCTAAACCAGTCGCCGAGGGCGTTGGCTGCGGATTGGAGAGTTTGGGCTATAGCGGTTGGACTTTGACCAGTGTAATATATGGCCGTGTCGTCCGCGAAGAGAGCTAACTGAGCCTTTTTGCTCTTGGGAATATCGCTAGTGAACAGCGTGAATAGGAGGGGCGAGAGGACTGAGCCTTGAGGGACACCGGCTCGGATAGGGTGAGGGGAGGAGAGGGCATTCCCGATGCGATAGCGGAATGTGCGATCTGACAAAAAGTCTCGCAAGATGAGCACGAGACGGTCTGGCACACCCATTTGGTAGAGCTTATATAATAAGCCATTGTGCCAGACCTTGTCGAAGGCTTTCGCTATGTCGAAGAATAGACCGCCAGTCATTGCACCGCGTTGGAACCCAGCGCTAATGTGCTCGACTATCCGGTGGACTTGATGGATGCACGAGTGACCGGTCCTGAAGCCGTATTGCTCGTGAGGAATGAGGCACTTGGCATCGGCGAAATCTCTGAGTCGCTTATAAATAAGTCTCTCGTAGATTTTGCCGAGAACGTTCAGGAGACTGATGGGACGGTAACTCGTGGGCTCAGACTTGGGCTTGCCTGGCTTAGGGATACCGATAACAGTGGCCTCTTTCCATGCCTGGGGAAAGATGTTGTTGCTCAGAGCGCCATTGAAGATGGCGGTCAATAACATAACGAGCTGGGCGGGGAGGATTTTAAATACCCTATTATTGATACCGTCCGACCCGGGAGCTTTCCGGGGTCGGAGACGTTTTATGATGTCCTGCACTTCGTCTGGAGTGACTGGAGGCAGAGGATCATCAGGGTCTTCTACGGGAGGGAGGGAGGTCCTACGTTGGACTTCAGAGTCGACCTTGAGGAGGTGACTTTTGTCTACCGGTTGGGTGCTGGGAGAGCACTGGGATTCCAGACTGTCGGCCAGGCATTCGGCTTTTTCAGAGTCGTCAAAGGCGACGCTCTTATCGGGACGGTTGAGGGGAGGCATAGTGGCCTCTTCGGTGGCACGCAACTTTCGTTGCAGCTGCCAGAAGGCTAAATGGGTGGGCTCGAGATCGCTCAGCATCTCATTCCAGCGGTTCGAGCGAAGCTCAGCGATGCGTTTCTTTACAGCACGCTGTAAATTGCGCATGTGAGCCTTGTTCGAGTCGCATGGAAAGTTGCTGTAGGCACGGATGGCCGCGTTCTTCTCGGTTATCAGTTCACGTACGTCATCGGGAAGTTTCCAGCGATGATCGTTCATCTCTGGGACTTCCCGTGAGCAATCCGTCAGTACGGATTGCACGTGTTCTGTAAACGAGTTGATCGCGGCCGTCGTGTCCGCGACGGAGACTATGTGGTCGGGGATAGAGTCCAAGTGAGGTGACGAGGTTGATTTCAGCTTATCGCTTACTTTCTTCCAGTCAGTTATCACTTTGGTTGGAGGAGGCTGGCTGGGGTCGGAGGGACCCGAGCGAGGGATTAAGTGCAGGAGCACTGGACGGTGGTCAGAGTCTAGCTCGTGTAGCGTCTCAATAGAATGCAACTTGAGGTTGACATTCTTGAGAAGCGCTATGTCAAGCACGTCGGGACGGTGGTTGGGATCACCGGGATAGTGGGTGTGCTCAAGAGGAGCGATGGGGTCAAAGTTTAGTGAGGCGCTTAGATTGAACACTACCTTCCCTCTAGGGGTGGTAGTAGTGCTATTCCAAGCGGGATGTTTGGCGTTGAGGTCGCCCGCCATGATGACGGAGTCGCTCAGGCCGAAGAGGGCTGTAAGGTCTTTGGTGAGTAAATTGTGATCCTCTGCGCCGAGGGCAGGGGGAAGATAGGCGGATATGATGGTGATCGGTTGGTGGCCGGTCATGCCTAACCGACAGACTGAAACCTCGAGAAGAGACTCGAGGGGAGGAGGGATTAGAGGGATGCAATGCAGGGTCCTTTTGAAGTAGATGAGCGTACCGCCCTTGTGACAGCGTGACCTGTCGTTGCGAACTAATTGATAGTTGGCAATTTTAGGGTCACGGTGGTGCGGTTTTAGGAAGGTCTCCTGAACGAGGAGGATGTCTATCTGGTTGTCGCGGAGGAAGGTAGCGATTTCATCACGCTGACCTCTAATGCCGTTGGCATTGAAAAAGCCTAATTTAAGGGATCGTGGTTTAAGGACATTCTTATTTTTAGTAGCCATTGGACTAACTAAACAAGGTGGAGGGCTAAGAGGGCGTCACCCACTCCGGGGTGGGCTTTAAAGATTTTTGAGTATTCCTCAGGACTGCCATTGGAAGCCCTGAGTTGGGCTGCCAATTGACTAGCCTTAGATCTCAAAAACTCTTGGTGGTTGCGGACCGTTTTAAAGGCATTGATTATGACATACATGTCATTGGGATCTACGTCGGGCACATGGCCGGAGGATACCGCGGGAGGGATGGTTTGCGGGGCTGCTGGAGCGACCTTGCGCGAAGGTGCAGGGGCAGTCACGGGAGCCACAGGTTTGGGGGCGGGGGCTTCGAGTAGCCCTGGGGTGGGTTTTGAGGGCGCTGAACCTAAGGCTGGGAAGGCCTTTTGGTGGTTCAATGAGTTCCACGGAGAGGGTCGCTGAGGGCTAAGCCTCTCGGGAATCTGTGAGGAAGGAATCTTCACAGATGGGGATTCCCTCTGCTGGCGGGCGGCAGCGCGCTTTGCCAGTTTGGGAGAAGCGGATTTGGGGGCTTTGGGGCAACCGCGGTAGTTAGCCGGGTGTCCAACTTGGCCGCACAGAACGCAGCTAGGGGGTTCGGTGCAGAGGGACTTGTCCTTAGGACGGGGACAATCAGCCGTGCTGTGGCCGCCTAAACATTTGACGCACCTGGGTGGTGCATAGCAGTGGGCCTGACTATGGCCGTATAATTGACAGCGGTGACACTGTCCTACTGTGTGCGCTTTGAATGGCTTTTCGATAGAAATGCCTGTCAGGGAGCACACTGACTTAATTTTGAAGATGGGATGGGGACCGGACTCGACAGGGTCGCAAACTACCAACACCATGTCGTATAGTTCGCCACCCCTCGCCTTGTGAAGGCGGTGGACGGCAGAGGTAGGGATATTCTGGGCAAGGAGGTCGTCTAAGACGTCTTGGGTGGAGATCTCCTTGGGGATCCGCCTTATCACCACTCGGGTGGGCTTCTCCTCAGGGAGGGAGTAAGTGTGGAAGGCTACGTTCCTTCCACGGAGTAGGCGAGAGAGTTCCCTGTAGTCCGAAGACGTAGGGATAATGACTTTAATACCCTGTTGGGTATTTGTAGCTTTTGTGTACTGGATCTTTCGATCCGCACACATTTTGGAGATTTCAGTCCATTTGGACTTCTCCTGAATGAAAATCGGGGGTGGGGGCCTAGGCTTCTTTGTAGAAGCCGCTGGAGCGATTGCCATAGGGCTGGAAGGGCGGCTGGCGGGGGCCGCCGGAGGGGTGGGGGAAACCGGACGAGAGGCTGGAGGGGAGGCCGGAGGAGAGGGGGTAGGTGGGGCTGCAAGGGGTTTCTTTGCCTTGCCGGCTTGGGAGTGTTTCCCTTGTTTCCTCTTTCCGATGACGACTGTAAAGTCCTCATCGGAGGAGGATGCGGAGTCGGACTGTTCAGAGTCCGAAATGGGCCCTGATGTGTCCATTTTCTCAACAACATGTTTGGATGTTGAGGGAGTGGGGGCAGAAGTCGCAGAAGGGACAGGGGCCGCTTTTGCAGAAGCGGTTTTGGGAGATGGGCCGTGAGAGGCGGGGATTTTTGTCTTTACAGACAGGGAGGTCGATTTGACCGGGATGCCTTTTTCGGCGGGCGGGGGAGATAGTGGGCTCTCGAGCGCATCACTAAATTTAGTGACGTCGGTTTCTGCTTTAAGAGCAGCGAACGCGGAGTCATATTTACCCTTTAGGTAAGGGTCTTGGAGGAGGGTCTCGACAAACTTGAGGAGTTTGTCCATGATTAAGTCAGCTAAGAGCGGCCGACATGAGAGTGAAGCTCTCGGGATGTAAAACCTAACCCTAACAACCTAACTCCCCGGGTGGGTGGGCCCGGGGGTGAGTAGCCTCCCTGCCGAGGGATTGTGTATGGCAGGGAGGTGTGTACCTACGGTGTGCCCTAAGCTTGTAAACCTGTTGCCAATCTTAATGTGCAACAGGGCCCTATTTGGGTCTGGTGCGAAGGGGTAGACACTCCCAACCGACACCAGGTGTGTAGCTGTGAACGAAACCAGAGACTAGGTTTGACTAGGAGTCCCCCCAAGGCCAAGGTCCTAGCTCCCGACTCCAATAAATTAACCTCGCCCTGAAGGGGTTCGGCGGGATGGATTGGGGCACCACCCTCTTGGCTTCGTTGACACCGTAAGGTTTCCACCAAGAACCACGAAACTGTGGATTTTCCCTGAAGGGGCAAAAACACACGCGGGACGTAAGGGAAATAAGATGAGTAAGAATTGTCCTGAAAAGGACAATTTTTACTCGAGTAGTCTTGACTACTCTCTTGACACGTCGCAGCAGGACACGACGAAATCGCAGCGGAGAACACAGCACTGGCACGGAGCACACACGAGGAGACGTCCGTACGCGGCGGCGGTCGGGCGGCGAATGTCGACTGACTACCGACCCTATCGGCGCCCTACTTATACCCCGGCCGGACACACTGGATGTTAAGAGAAGGTGGTTGAAAGTTCTGGAAAACATCCATGGACTTCTACTCAGTCCCACAATTTCTAGAGCTTCCGGTCACTCAATCTTCCAAACAATCTTCAGTAGAATTGTCGTGAACCTTATGGCTTGGTATCGCAATTCGATCGACGAAACATTTTTTTTTTTTAAACGTTTCCCCACACTAGGAATTTCTCCTGTGTCGTGGGTGCGTTTACAAACATAAAAATAAACATATACAAACGCCCAGACCCGAAACAACTACTTGTAGATCATACAAATATTTGCTCCGTGTGGGAATCGAACCCGCGACACCCAGCGCAGCAGTCCAATCGCTCAGCGACTGCGCTAACCGTGCCGTCATATATACCCTATGTATGCCCTAAGCAGGATTCAAATTGCGACGTTCTGCTACCATATTGATTTAACTTTTTCAATAGACTTCTATTTTGGAAGCCATACTTTTACGAAATAGGTCTTATTTCAAAGTGGACACCAGTATTTCACGAGTTAATTGCGTTTGAATTTTGTTAAGTGTATACATGTTATTGCTCGTGACTGTACACAGTTATGTTTACCTATTTATGACAAGTGACCCAGTGGCATCGGGCCCAACTTACGAGTTGCAGGTCGTGGGTTCGAACTCAGCCAGACGCTTTTTTTTTCGTGTTAAAATCGTCACATGAGTCCTCCCACCCAGGGCAGAGCGGGAGGGACAGTCAGACTCGTACTGACTAAAATCCACGGTGTCCTTCAATAGCCGTTTAAATTACGGGGTCACGGTAATTCGTAAGTCCCGCGACCCCTGCAGGAAACAAAAACATCTTACGGTAACTACACATATTGTTGATGTTTTAATATTATTTGCTCAAATATCTACTTGTCCACTAATTTAATTTGACAAACTGCTTAATAAAACTCTATATTATCCGCTATCGGCACAAACTCTGGATAAATACATACTACACACAGAGCCTAATTAAATAGCCCTAACCTAACTTTAGTCCAACACATAACGTAAACCCCTGAACACACTGACATGTAGCTAGGGTTGCCATGAAGTCCAAAATTAAAGTCGGATATTAATAGGAAAGCTCAAATATGTTGATTACATTAATGAATTGCTATTTAGTCCATCTTTAGTCCATAGTCTTCAAAAATATATTTTATGTGAATAGAACACTTTTTTTTAACAATTTATATTGGCGAAGATAAATGCATCAAGACTGGATCACAACATCACTCAGACTAAACAGAACGCTAAAAAAAGAATACAACTGCATGCGTATTATGAATATTAAAGGCGATTTTTTTTATTTTTTTTTTACGTGGTAGAGTCATGAAATGAGCCTGCCGGGGTAGAGGGACTCACGAATTACCGTGACCTCGGTACGAAAAGGGCTATTGAAAGACATCGTGGATTTTAGTCAGTACGAGTCTGACAGTCCCTTTCGCTCTGCCCTGGGTGAGAGGACTCATTTGATGATTTTACCACGATAAAAAAAGAAAAAGGGCAGAGCGAGAGGGACTGTCAAACCCGTACTGACTAAAATCCTCGGTGTCCTTCAATAGCCCTTTACGTACCGGGGTCACGGTAATTCGTGAGTCCCGCGACCAGCGAATTTTATCTTAGCAAATGGTTTACGTAACAAAAGAAAACTATAATTCAAAGATGTAAACTGACGGACTTATTAGATTTTTTAAGGGAAGAGATTCAATCATTTTTTTAATTCTCAATCATTTTTAACGTTTTGTGGTAGGTTAAGACAATCCAAGAACGAATCTATAATCAATAACGCTGTTGGAAAAGTGAAAACTGTCCGTTCTGTTTATTTTTTAAAACATTGCCCCACACTAATAATTTCGTTTGTGGCGTGGGTGCAATAATAAAAAACACTCATATAATACTGATTCAAAAGTTGTTATTCTTGAACAACTACTTGTAGATCATATAAAATAATTGAACCGTGCGGGAATCGAAGGCGCGACACTCGCGTTTGACAATCATCGTGATTGATGGTAAGCAACAATGTGTTGTCTAGTGAAGCACGCTTACCTAGAAGTAACTTATTCACTCTTGACCTAAATACCTAATAATTGTAGATTTTTTTTTTTGGCGTGTTAAAATCATCAAATGAGTCCTCCCACCCAGGGCAGGGCGGGGGCAGGGCGGGATGGACTGTCAGACTTGTACTAACTAAAATCCTCGGTGTCCTTCAATAGCCCTTTACGTACCGGGGTCACGGTAAATCGTTAGTCCCGCGACCCCGGCAGGCTTTGGCCCTCATGTTGTAGCTATCTAGAAATACTAATTCTGGCCGGGAGCACTAAAAATGGTCATTATGATCTTTGATGTTCACATTTAGTTGTGAATAGAATAAAAGACAAAAAAACCGGACGGATAGTTGGTAGCCCTATTTAGAAAGTAGCTACCTCCGCGTCTGGCGAACCTCAGTTCAAACCGATGAGGTCCCAAAGGACAGTGGTACCAGCTTATTTGTACATCAGGACGAACAACTTTGTTCATATTAGTTTGTTCGTTTGCCAAACAGCTGGGAGGTGGCTTTGAAAAATTTAATGTATTATTGTGTTTGTTGAATGATTGATGGACGATTTTCCTCTTTGTTTTTGGGTAATATTTTTGTCTTATGTATTCTACGGTTTGGGTCGAGGGACTCACGATTTACCGTGACCCCGAATCGTAAAGGGCTATTGAAGGACACCGTGGATTTTAGTCAGTACGAGTCTGATAGTCTCTCCCGCTCTGCCCTTTTTTTTATCGTGGTAAAATCATCAAATGAGTCCTCCCTCCCAGGGCAGGGCGGGAGGGACTGTCAGACTTGTACTGACTTAAATCCACGGTGTCCTTCACTAGCCCTTAACGTACCGGGGTCACGGTAATGGGTAAGTCCCAGGTGGGAGGACTCGTTTGAAGATTTTACCACGTTAAAAATGTTTATTATGAGTAAATTTCACGTCGCAGTAGGCTACGGAATTTGACGAAGAGGACACAATACTGTACGACTACTTATCCGAACCAATGCTGGTCTCGAAACGGTGTTAGTGATAAGAACACCCATTGTGCTAAACTTCTTATCATCATGGTAATCGTCCGTTAGCAATCCACTGCTGGGAATAAATCTCTCTAATCTCATGGCATTTCATTCGTTCACCGGCTACTCTCATCCAGCTGCTGTGTCATCCTATTACACTGTAACATTATTACTAACTAGCTTCCGCCCGCGACTCCGTCCGCGCGGATGTCGGTCTTCGCGTGGATGGTTTATTTCTCCATTTTGAGTAAATCTGATAATGACATCTTATTAATATCTATTGGACCCAAATACGGCTAAGCCTATAATAATTAAGGAGATTCGCGGTTCTACAGAACAACGTCTATGAATGAAACTGAAAAATAAGATTTTTTTTCTACGTATTTTTCCAGGATAAAAAGTATCCTATTTTATGCCCAGGATAATAAGGTATGATTATACCAAGTTTCATCGAAATCGAACCGTTAGTTTTCACGTGATGCCTGCATATACAGACAGACAGAGAAAAATTTATTTAATCACATATTTGGGTTTGGTATCGATCCAGCAACACCCCCCGCTATTTATTTTTTCAATATTTTCAATGTACAGAATTGACCCTTCTACAGATTTATTATATGTATAGATGGAAGACCTGATCACTCGCAACTCATCGTCCAATCAAGGACCAAAGCCGAGTCGACAGCATGTCGTGTTGCCAGCGCGTCTCTTAGAACTGTCAGTAAACTGATGGGACCTGACTGCGACAAACGCTTGCTGGGGCTGTGGAACTGTCTTTAAAGGGCACCGAAACCCTGGAGAGCAAAAGAAATTGAAGGAATATGATGGCTTTTAGTCAATCAAACCAGACAGTCTTTGGCTCCACAGAGCCATCGGACATTTAATATTTGTTTTAATTTTGAAACGGACATAGATGGCGATGGATTCCAGTGCCTTTTTTTTATTTTGTTACGAGGTAAAATTATCAAATGAGTCCTCCCACACAGGGCAGGGCGTGAGGGACTGCCAGACTTGTAATGACTGAAATCCACGGTGTCCTTCAATAGCCCTTTACGTACCGGTGTCACGGTAATTCGTTAGTCCCGCGACCATATTTTTAAAATAGACTAGATAACGGTTTGTATTATAACTGGAATAAAAATCGATCATTACTGTGTTAGATAACAACATTTTATTTCAAGAATCTATCGCTTAAGTCAAGCCCTAAAAGAAATATAGAGGTCCTAATCGAAATAAATTCACACCTACGGCTAAAAAAAATATCTAACACATGTAAATCACGGGCTAATATCCAATTTTCCGTCTATCTCGAACCCTTATAACTCAACAAGATCCCGGGTATGCGCCACTCTAGTGACAAAAACTGTCCGGGTAGAATGGGACGCGGATAGAGCTATAAATCTCCGGGATTGATTCCCGGGATTCCGTGTTAGGATGTCCGCAGGTCAGGCAGTATTATTCATCGAGGTGGTTCGTGTGAAGGGTTATTTCCATTGTTTTAACCTGTAACACCCGGTTCGTATGTCAAACGGGTCCTCGGGTCCTCGGAATGAAAGAAAGAAAATAGGGCATTTATTGGCATGTGCCACAATCAATGGCAATCGTGTCTTTTAGGAATCTATGTCCTGTCAGTCGTTGGATTGTTTATGAAGGCTACAGTGACCTTGGAACGTGAAGGTCAATTGAAGAAACAAGGTGTATTTTTAGTCAGTAAGAGTCTGATTAAACGCTCTACTAACTCTATCTTTTTTTTTCTTTTTTTTAACGTGGTTAAATCATCAAATGAGTCCTTCCACCAAGGACAGGGCGGGAGGGACTGTCAGACTCGTACTGACTAAAATCCTCGGTGTCCTTCAGTAGCCCACTACGTAACGGGGTCACGGTAAATCATAAGTCCCGCGACCCCGACAGGCTTTAGCCTTCTAGAGATAATTTTTGCTGACACTCTTTGAGGCGCGCGTGGAACACAACGGGCCGTCGACCCGGGCATGGCCCATGGTCGGGCAACGAGTTGCTCATTACTCGCTGCCCGCATGCACGTGCCTACGGTGGCCGGAGATCGTCTGCCGATGTCTGTCGCCGTGGGCGTCTACCACTGCGGCTGCAACATTTAATGATCTAACAAATAAAATTAAAAATGTCCAACCTGCATATTCAATTTAGTGGTTGCAGGAGCTTTCTTTCTTTTTCTTTTGTTTTTTTTTAAAACGTTACCCCACACTAGCTACTGCTAAGCATAAGTTCCAGGGTCCGATTCCCAGGTCAACTTAAGTTTTAGTAAGTAGGTTTTTCCATCAAGAAATGATTGCAGTGGCAGATACGGAGTTTTGCTTTGTGCCTGGTCGATGATTATAGGAATAAATAAAATTTAAGTAGGTATAAAAATAGTTAAAACTCTTCCTATTACAGCGTATCTTTTCCCATTGCTGGGAAATATCCTATCCTCTATCGTGGGAATTAAATAGTCTGTAGGTACCTAGTAGTAAACCCATATTTCTGCATAAGTATTCTTATTACAGGCATGATCTATACATCTATCATCATCTGCCTAGCCTTTTCCCTACTATATTGGGGTCGGCTTCCAGTCAAACCAGATGCAGCTGGATATCAGTATTTTACATGAAGCGACTGCCTGTCGGCCCTCCACAACCGAGTCACTAGGTAATACGATACCCCATGGTAAGACTGGTTGTCAGACTTTAGAGCTTCTGACTAAGACTTAACGAATGTCAAAGATCTACAAATGACAGCCGGGACTAACGGCTTTACGTGCTTTCTGAAGCATGGAGGAAACTCGCTATGACAGATGGTCACCCATCCACAGACCAACCTTGGCATGCGCGCCTTAACCCGGAAGATCTATCATATAATCATGATCTATACATCTATACATATAATAAAATGGTAGGAAAGTCAAAACTATACATTTAATAAATTTTTGAAGTGAAAACTTCTTTAGCGGCGTTGAGCACTTTTTCTGTAATGGGTATAAAATCTTAAACTCGCGTCAGGACACGTGACCCTGACCGAAAAAGCGTAGGACGGCGCAGGGCGCTTGCGTGAATGTTCGTGTGACATTCGTTGCTAGGTAACATTGTTTATAAAAGATGTACGTCACATTGGAAAATTATTGAAAGAAAAAGTCAACCATTTTTGCGAGTTTTACTAAAATCTGTTCACAAGATATTTCCAACAATTACTATTCAAGTTTTCACTTCTGCCGGCACTCCCAGAGTGCAACCCGTCGTTTTTTTTTAAGAATACTTGGGGTGTGATCTACAAAAAAATTGTTTTTAGAATTTTTGTCTGTTGTCTGTATGTATGTCCGGGATAAACTCAAAAAGTTCTGCATATATTTAGTTCAAATTTGGCACGAGTATTATTAAAAAGCCGGTTCAACATATAGGCTATTTATATTATCACGCTAACACCGCATGCACGCAGACGAAGTCGCGGGCAGCAGCTAATATTATAATAAGAACCTGTGTAAGTTCTCCGAATCATTCTAACTAAGAATACTAAAATTTTAAGTAGATTTCATGTCCTTATGCGCCATTTGTCATAAACATTTCTAGTAGTCCCAACAAGACAGCGGTCAAAAATTTACATAACACATAAAAGGCACTGCTTACACTCAAAGACAACAAGCTAGAACATACATATTCATCGCACAGTAAAGACTTACTGTACTCCAACATATTTTATTTACGATGGCAATAATCTTAAGTGTGCTTTCAGTGCAATAGCTTGGAATACCCGTTGCCATATGTAAAAACTATGCAATTGTGGAATGGGCGCGCAGTTACAGTTGCACGAGAGGTTTTGTGTTTCGATTCTATGGTTGTTCGTGTTAATTCGGATGTTGTGAAAATGTATATGAATATGCGGCTTATTTACTTACTTGCTAGCTAATGCCCGCGACTTCGTTCGCGTCTGTTTTGCCTTTTAGTAATTTTTTTTGGACAAACCCACCATACTATTCCCAAACCATTGCAACTCCTGAAAGCCAGAATCAACAGTGGCAATCACCAGAAAAACGCTGAGACAATGAAGCTCGACGTGTCCCGGAGAATGAATTTACCTATCTTGGATCCTGCAACGAAATTAATCAGAAAATAATAGTGGAGGGGTAAGAAAAAATATGTTTCCACTTCCCTCCATGCAAGCAGGAGACAGAACAAATCAAGGCCAATAGGCACAAAGGGACATTACAACTGGGAGAAGCCCAATTGCTTAGCACCACGTGTAAAAATGACTACTAATATTAATGAGTCCTAAATGTGAGCTGATATATTTGATTCCAATAATAGGTATGGCAAAAACGCTTGCTTTTAAGTCAGACGGTTCTATAGATAGATAGATAGAATACACTTTATTGTACACCAAAATTGTTACAAAAAAACGGTTTTACAATATTTCTTCTAATCCTATGGTTACAACGGCGGTCTTATCGCTAACAGCGATAAGACCGCCGTTCTATATGCCATTTTAATTCGTGTCTTGAGTGGGGATGTGACGATTCTCAGAGGGTCTAAAACGGCCCCTTGGCAATAATCCAAATCATTCACTTTGTGACTGAATAGCAGCGAGGTTGCTGGAAAGGCACGAAATAGATCCTCAAAAATATTGCTTGAAGTGGCCATGTTAGACCCACAGTTGTCACATTAAGTTAAGTTGCCTTTGGAAAACCCACAGGTATCTTCATGGCTTTGTAGTTATAATGAGCATACTTTACTTATTTTAATTTAATTGATTGATTGATTTGACCTACCCGGGTCTGAGTTCACAACCTCGGGCATGAAAGTTCAAAAGTTCACCTCTGAGCATTGGTCATTTAAAGCGTTCTAAAAGTGTCCCTTTTCTTTCTCAAGCTAATAGAGTAGGGCATGCGGGCAGCGAGTAATGGGCGACTCGCAGCCCGACCATGGACCATGCCCGGGTCGACGGCGCGTTGTGTTCCACGCGCGCCTCAGGGAGTGTCAGCATATTGACGGGGCCTGTAGAGGGCCAGAGCCTGCCGGGGTCGCGGGACTTACCTATCACTGTAACCCCGGTACGCAAAGGGCTAGTGAAGGACACCGTGGATTTAAGTCAATACGAGTCTGACAGTCCTTCAGCTCTGCTCTGGGTGGGAGGACTCATTTGATGATTTTACCACGTAAAAACAAAAAAGCTAATAGAGTAAAGCCATAGAGTGATAGCGACGCTTAATGCTATATCTATATATATAAAAGGAGAACTGACTGACTGACATATCAACGTACAGCCGAAACTACTGGGGCTAGGAATGTGAAATTTTTCACACGGCTTCCTATTATAATGTAGGGGAGCACTAAGAAGGGGTTTTTGGAAATTTAACCTTTAAGGGGGTGAAAAGGGGGAATTAGGAAAGTACGTAACCCACGCGGACGAAGTCGCGGGCAAAGTGCTAGTAGAACATAGAACTAACAGAAAAATATAAATAACTAGCTTACAAAGCTATACAATTTTCAGTGGCAGCAAACTGGGGGGCGTCCGATACAATTTGTTCGTTCATTCCTTCCGTCCAACGTTCAAGTTTGAACAATCGTAGAACCCGAAGGCAAAGGATTTACTCCTAATCTTCTTACTAGCTCGCTGTAAGAATGGATTTTAAGTTTGGTTCGATTGACGGTTATATTGTGATGGTGTTTTGTTTTCTGCTTTTTTTTGGTGTTTTCCAATCAAAACGAGATGTAGTCCGTACTACATCTCTTTTCATCAACTAAACAAAACAAATGAAAAAACGTGCTGTTTCGCCACTATTTTAATATACATTCGTTCATCAACGGGAAATGTTTAATCGAATATTAAAGACTATTATCGCAAAAATCAAGGGGAAATCCCGTTAGATCCCTCGCGCACCAGGCAGCCAGGCTGCATCATTGCACGGCATTAAAACATATGACGTTGTATGGGAGGCCGCGCACTAGGCAGCTACGATTTCCTGGCTGCGGTAGCCAATACAACGCACCTGATTGCACGGCAGCCAGGGCGAATGTATGTGGCTGCCGTCAGTGTCCGCGCACTAGTTGTAGCAGCCAGACGTATTTTGGGTTTCGAATTTTTGCAAAAAATATCAAATAGTCGTCGATTGGCTGCTATAACTGGCTGCGCAAATTTTCTGGCTGCCGCAACCTAGCTGCGCAAACAAATGACAATAACGTTTAAGGGACGTAACCAGAAAGTTGGCAACGTCGCAAATAGCTATAAAATATTAACAAGTTTTAATTAATTTGGTAATTTTACTGTATGAAAAAAAGGAATATGGCTCTGTAGTTCACTAAAAAAAATATACAGGAATGCAATTAAAACACTGAATGTGATGTTGTAACTGTTACAGGTGTAGAAAAGCATTTGGAATATTTCCAAATACTTTTTTTACATCTAAAACTATTTATTCGGTGTTACGATATTAATTATTGCATTGGCTAAATAATTTTTTAGTACGCTACATAGCCATATTTCTTATTTCCATACATTAACATTGCCAAATTAATTAAAACTTGTTAATATTTGACAACTATTTGAGACGTTGCCAACTTTCAGAATACGCGCTCTTAAGTAGAAGAATAATTAGATTATAATGTTCCCACATTGTTCTTGCTGAGACACAAGCCTCTTCTCAGTGAAAAGGAATCCACCACGCTAACCCAGTGTGGGTTGTTAGATGTCACACGGTCAGGTTAGTTAAACTCGACAGTTTCGATCCCTGACTGGGAATATGTATGTCTTCCAGTTTTCGGGTTTCGGACATGCCGGTTTCTTTATGATCTGACTAACGTGATACATTACGTACTATCTCTTTAGGCAAATTTTCTCAAAGGCTGACTCCCAAAACTCGCTGTCCGACCATGGACCATGCCCGGGTCGACGGCGCGTTGTGTTCCACACGCGTCTCAAAGAGTGTCAGCAAAATGACGGGGCCCAACTCTAGAGGGCCAAAGCCTGCCGGGGTCACGGGATTTACGAATTGCCGTGACCCTGGAACGTAAAGGGCTATTGAAGGACATCGTGAAAGTTAGTCAGACAGTCCCTCACGAGTCTGACAGTCCCTGCCGCTCTGCCCTTTTTTTTTTTTTTTTTTTATCGTGGTAAAATCATCAAATGAGTCCTCCCACCCAGGGCAGGGCGGGAGGGACTGTCAGACTTGTACTGACTAAAATCCACGGTGTCCTTCACTAGCCCTTTACGTACCGGGGCCACGGTAATCCCTTGGTCCCGCGACCGCCGCTCTGCCCTGGGTGGGAGGAAAAGGCTGACTCCAATCCAACGAGTTTATCCCAAAGACCCTTATACTCTGCAATAATACTCTTACAGATTATTACGAAATCATAGTCTGCAATACTGATATCTTTATTATCAATACTGTTTAGTAATAGATTCAAGTCAGCGTTATTGCATTTTTTCTCGTCATAGATATAGTCAGCTTATCCTTGCTGTGTAATTCGTTGGAAAATTGCAATCGATCTATCCGCAGTTTAGTTTTTATTGTTGGTAACCGACGGGTCGCGGTATCAATTTGAGAGTGGGATAAGGCAGTTGTCTCACTGCCGGCGAGTAATCAACTAAATATCGATTCTTTTTTTCTAGCTCATGATACATACAGTAAGAAATATAGGTTCTGTGTTAATGAAATTGATGCATTTAAGTAATGATAGTCGGTCACGGACTGTTCACACTAGCGAGCGAAGACTCGCTCCATTGTTTTATCGCTAAGCGACTAGAGTTTCAAAGATATTGCTCGCTCAGCGGTGCTCGCTTGGTAATCAGCTCACATCGAGAGAGTAACTAGAAATTATTTCTACCTACAGTGCATATAATATCACGTTGATTAACTACCCCTAGCGAGTGGTGCGTGTAATCGCACGCCAAACAAGCGACTCGCTGATAGTCAAGCACAAAACGATCAGAACTACACATTCGCTATTCGCCAACTCGTCTCCAGTTGCTCGATACTCGCTACTCGCTTGTCGCCAGCGGTGGGACAACAGCCTAAAGTATGATTCAGCGTTCAATTGACTTATCCCTCTGTCGATAATGTATTCGAATTTTCGTTTTTTGTTGAATAAATAGAAGGTTTAAGTGCATTAGTGACGCTTTCTGCTTTCGTTTATCCGTAATGGAAAATATGACAAGAACGTTTATTTGGATATTGGGAAATGTAACGTTTTATTTTGTACTAGCTGTTCACCGCGGTTTCATCACAGCCTTACTAGGACTAATAGACTATCTAACGCAAAAATATTTTTTCAATTCGAGCCAGTCGTTCCTGAGATTAGTGCGTTCAACCAAACAAACATACTCTTCAACATTATAGTATTAGTGTAGATTGTGATATACCAGTACCTGTACATAGCTGAATTTTATTTTTGTAACGTAACGTTAAAATCACAAAACAAAGTAATGAGCTTTTTTTTATAATTACGTGGCTCTGGTGTTTCTCACTGATACTCATCAGTACAAATATCTTTGCTAGAGAGGGGTTGCCTCAATGGCAGCATCACCTTGAGCAGCCGGTTTCCTCAAAATATTTTCGTCACCGTTTTTAGAACAACGGAGATTTTTTTTTAAACATATCTCCACACTATCTCCCTGGTTACAAACATAGACACGTACACATACACAAACGCCCAGACCCGGAACAACTACTTGTAGATCGTTATTTGTTTCGTGCGGAGATCGAACCCGCTACACAGTACACAACAGTCGATCGCTCAGTCACTATGCGATTGACCAGAAGAAAATTGCCTGTCTGCCTCGAATATATGATTTACTTGACTAACCAAGTAGTGGCCCAAGATGTTCCATATTTGTCACAAAAACTGCAATCCCAAGGGATTTTTTACAACACCCTTTGTCACCAAGAGTTACAAGTTTTTCTCTGCATCCATCCACCACCATTTTTAATAACTTTCTTACCATTCCAAGCCACAAGAATAAAAGTGAAAAAAAAATGAAATTAATAATTAATTAATTCACGGCGGGACTGGCTTATCCAAACTCAATTAACTCAAGAAAAATCTGCAGATGACAAGTCCAATTTGCAAGGTGCTGGTAATTAGTGACTTTCATGTTTTTAGTTTTAGCTCCGACTTTGGAAGTCAGAAGATTTGATTAATTATAAGTATTTTAATTTTAATTGTTATTATGGGTATTGTTTTGACGGCTCTGTTTATTGAGTCGTTGATGTCTTCTAGTTATGTATTTTTAGAACGTATTTGTGGTTATTTGACGACGGTTCGCGCAGTGGCTGAGAGATTGGACTGCTGCGCAGCGTGTCGCGTGGTCGATTCCCGCACGGAACAAATATTTGTATGACCTACAAGTAGTTGTTCCGGGTCTGGGTGTTTGTGTATTTGTAAACGCACCCACGATGTGTGACAAGTGCGGCAAGCAGGCAAAAAAAGGTGCTTTTATATCAACGTTAAAGTGGTCAATTCTTTACAATCATTTTTTTTGTGTACTTCTTATGGAAAACTAATTAAACTATTACATACTGTAATTGTTTTCCATTTTTCTTATATATAGTTCATCTTTGTTGGCTTCTGGGCCGAGTCTTCTTTGAAGAAATGCCCTTTCTGTAATTTCAACTTTATCACAAAACAAGAAGGTACACGTTCGATTGTCAATTTTTTGACAAATTCGAATAAGATGATCTGCTGGCGTCTTGTCGCGTCTTGGCGTACATGTCCAGACCATGGTTGTTATTGTGAAATCCAAATAACACAGCCAAACCTGGAAATAGAGCCAAAAGACGACTAAACCAATCAACTGATTGATGTAAAACCTTTTCTTTTTTGAAGTCGGTTAAAAATAGATCAATCCAATCTTGGTTATAAATCAAAACCAGCGATAGATTCAATAGCTATCAGGTTGTGACAGATGGCTTTATTTTACCAACCTTATTTCTCTCCAAAATCACTACTAGAACCTTATCTCTTAGCCACTAAGGTCCACTATTGAGGGAAAGTTAGTTTTCAAACGGCATATCAATCTGTGGTTTGTGTGATAGATTTGCTCGAAATAGCGTCGAATTTTCCGTTCTGAAACGGATTTGTTACTCGTAATTGCAGTTTAGGAGAACTTATTTACTGTAATTAATTATTGTTTTCTTGTTTGATTAACCGGTATCTTTGTCCTTATTTCTTGTCGTTTATTGTTTTTCAATCGACTAATGTTGGCATTGATAAATTGTATTATTCTTACTTAGAAACAGGGCCTTTTAATAAAAATAATTACACAATAATACATCTCAATTCAAATAATCTAATTGGATTTAGTAATACGAGTATCCGTTTCTCAAAAGTATGCGTAGCGGAGACTCTAAATGAATTCCTGTATTATTTTATTATACAAATCAAAATAATTCCTTCGAAAAATTCAAGAAAAGTCATAAAGATAAGTGTATTCCCAAAGAAATGCGTAGCTTTTATACATAATCTGCGTTTTTTTTTTTTTTTTTATATCTTCTTTTTGCGTTTAGAAATAGAAGCGTGATGGCATCAATGTGCCCCACCCCTAGTTCCTATATATCATTTCGGTACAAAACATTAAAAAACAAAGTACAACCAATTTACTTCAACACAACAAACAACACAATTTTATTGTTGTTATAAAAATGTTAGGTCCCCACACTAAACCACACTCGATCATAATGTTTTCAAGGAGCATTTACATCCCTTGCCTGGAGGTCAGAGAGACAAATAGAGGTGTGCCACGTCTTATTTCCCAGGGGTGCACCTCTCATAAGTCGCCGGCTTACCGCTGTTTACAGTTAGAGGTGTCTGTCTCTCTTTCTTACAGAGCGATGCGTCTTGGACGACGCGTTAAAATCAATGGAGTTTTCACACTCCTGCGTGAGGAAAATCGTTGGATGACATTTCCTTGTTTTGGTCTTAACACGTTTTTGAAGTGAAAACTTCTTTAGCGGCGTTGTGCACTTTTTTTGGAATGGGTAAAAAATGTTAAACTCGCGTCAGGACACGTGACCTGATCGAAAATTCGTAAGACGGCGCAAGGCGCTTGCGCGAATGTTCGTGTGTGTTTATTACTATTGAAGTTTTCACTTCTGCCGGCACTCCCAGAGTGCAACCCGTCGTTTTTTTTTTCTTTTTTTTTAAATCAATACCGTCTCCATCTCCCCAATTCTTTCCAAATGCCGTTATTTTATTTTTGAAATAAGAAAAGTTGCTCATACTTATTCAGAAATTTCCTCTGCATCGTGGATGCGTTTACAAACATCAAAACACACGAATGCGTGCGTGAATCGACCCCACAAAACGCAGATAGGTCGCTTTTTAAATTTTTTTCATCAAATGAGTACTCCCTCGCCTCCTTCTGCGAAGCAGTCATGCTCGTGAAGGAGGAGGCGGGCCGCCTGAGGGAGAGGACAGCGTCCTCCCTCCACCCCAGCCGCAGTGGTAGACGCCCACGGCGTCGGACGTCACAAGACGATCTCCGGCCACCGTAGGCGCGGGCATGCGGGCAGCGAGTAATGGGCGACTTGGTGTCCGACCATGGACCATGCCCGGGTCGACGGCGCGTTGTGTTCCACGCGCGCCTCAAAGAGTGTCAGCATATTGACGGGGCCTGTAGAGGGCCATAGCCTGCCGGGGTCGCGGGACTTACCCATTACCGTGAGCCCGGTACGTAAAGGGCTTGTGAAGGATACCGTGGATTTTAGTCAGTACAAGTCTGACAGTCCCTCCCGCCCTGCCCTGGGTGGGAGGACTCATTTAATGATTTTACCACGCAAAAAAAAAATGAGTCCTCCCACCCAGGGCAGAGCAGGAGGGACTGTCAGACTCGTACTGACTAAAATCCACGGTGTCCTTCAATAGCCATTTACATTCCGGGGTCACGGTAATTCATAAGTCCCGCGACCGAATAGGGAGTCGCTTAACTACTATTCCAACCATGCAGTTTTTTATAGGCTCTTGCAAAACTATATCGCGCAGTTTTTGGGTGACCACCAGTTCATTTTTTTTAATTCAGATGGGTTTGTCCTTGACTCTAGTTCAGGTCGATGGTGAATGAGACAAAGCCAACGATGGAGCAAGCTTATCCAGAAGAAACCTGTTCACTCTAACTTTGAAGAGATTAGGGTTGTATGATTTCGGGAATACCAGCGCAGGGATTGAGCTCATTTTTGAAATATGTTTAACCAAGATGGTAAAATGTAAATAATAATACACCACGATCGCTATTAGATCATAACATAGTAACTTATATTCGCGAACTCAACCGCAACGTCAGAATTTTGCATATTAATAAGAGTATCGAGTAACGAGCATTATGCAAACTAAATTCAATTAAATTCGCGCATTTTAACGTTGCTCCATTATTGCTGATCGGCGTAAAATATTGTTTTTTAAACAATGTTTTTACAATAGAGTTAGCGTATTTTATGATAATCTAAAAACTATGCGATAAAGTTAAATATGAATACGTTAATAAACTACATAAATGTTAACTGTCACTTGAAACGAAACAATCAAAAACCTAGCGCCAATTACTTTTTAATAATATTAATTATCTCGTTAAGTGTAATTTTCATAATTATGATAGTTGTTTATTTAAGCGGGTCCAAGTGTAAGAAAAGCGTGCATGATTTCACAACATGGTGCCATGAAATCTTTGCATAGGTAGTAAAGTTTTCTTCTGATTGCTAAGACCAGACCTATACTAGTTTATAAATACTAGGTCCACGACGCTGATTTGGCATCTCGCGACGCCAAGTCGGTATTACCCGCTATAGATGATCTTCATCAAAAACTTCGTCACCAAAATGCGACACACAAATTAACCTAACACCAAAACAAAAGTCTACGTGCTCAAACTCCGCCATTTTGAATTCACCCACGTGTTTTGGCGCGCTTTTCATTTTTAGAACACCGATTATTTTGACGTCACGAACGCTTGGGGATCCATTCGTAAATGTTTAATGCAATTTTTAAGAGGTCCTTGGGTTCCGTACCGAGTATTCTGCCATTGTTCAAACATTTTATAGGCGCCATTTGCTTTTTGAATATTTGAATAGCTTAAGAATTCCAGGTTGTACTGTTTGATGTTGTAAGTGTCTGTAGCGTCGTAAAGTTTTGACTGTGTGTGTTTAATGACAGTAATATTTCATGTGATTGTAATGTAGTCCTTTGAGTTTGGAATAAAATATAGCTGGGAGATTTCCATCAGTATTGAACTTGTAGGACGATTTTTGCTAATGGCAACGCTGTGAATTATTTTTTTCAGTATAAGCGACTGCTGTCAGGCATTTATTTTATTTTTAGTTAAGTCTGGTTAAGAAACATTAAAGTTAATAAAAAGAACCAGGATAACTATCTGTAGGCCATGAACATAATTTGTTCTACGGGAAACGGTCGTAGCACAGCAGCTAATCGGTCAGCTACTGCACCATGCACCAATCGTGTCGTCAAATTCTGTTATACAATCAAATACTTATGCAAATTATTTCGATTAATTCAAAATTATTATAGCGAATTTCAAGAAGACAAACACGCAAGATAACTATCTCTATAATGTGTCGTAAAATTAGGATTTTAATCAAAGACAGGGTACAAAATAACACAAGCAGAAAAAAACATGTCAACACACCAAGAGAACCACAGAAGTAACTTAATACGATTCCTGCCTTGAATAACGAAACGCACAGACAAAATGACGTGGCATTTTAAATAAATAAATTCAATGGGCAACGGAATTTGAGCAGCCATGATTGATGACGTATTTACAGCTCGCCTCTGATTGGCTGATTTGATTTTCGCAAAGACGTTCTATTCCCGAATTCACCGTTGGCATGACGAACATTTTGATTCGTGAATTGAGAGCTCATTAAGAATTTTTTGTTAAGAAAATGTGTGAAAGGAATTTTCGCTCTTTGAATTCATTTTTATTGAATGAATGGTGGAATACTTTGTTATTTTATACTGTTGTAATGAAGAGGGGAATTATTATTTTGTTTGTTTTTATTAAGCAGCTTATTTGTCATTGTAAATGTCATATCCTAAAATAGTATTTTTTTTTATTAAAAGAAATATGTTACTACTGAAAGTACGGGGTGAATTTAAGTCAGAAAGAGCTTGAATGTCCCTTACGCGCCACCTAGGGCGGGAGGACGCATTTGATGATTTTATCACCCAATAAATGGATACATCAATTCCAAGAGTTATGTTTGGATATCCTACTACCGTGTACCGTGTGTGTAAAGCCAAAGGATTAATTTGGTAATTGAGTCTCATCCCATATTTTAAAGCTCTTGTTTTTTCCTACGAGTATTTTTCTCATTCTCAAATAAAAAAAAACACATTCTCCTGCAGGATTTGAAGGAAAATTTACGACTTTCTGTCTAAAGATTCGTATGTTAAAGCGTGGTGAGATTCGGAGCTAAGCCCTCGGCACTCCGCGTTCATTTCCCGAAAATAAACAAACATATTGAACGGAGTAATCTACAAACGATCGCGAATTCACCACCACTGGGTGGAAACAATGTTTTGTAAGTGTGGCTTCAAAACCAGAGGGAGACATCAGCTCATGAAAAAGTTAACCATCTACGCAAGAAACATTTGTGAGGGCTTTTTTCATATTGGGACAATACCACCGCACTACTCCCAAACCACTGCAACTCCTGAAAGCCAGAATCAACAGTGGTGCCACCAGAAAAGCGCCGAAACAAGGAAGCACGTCGCGGAGAAATTGAATTTAACTGCCTTAAAAAAAATCTATAGGGGAACAGTGTATAAGACGGGAACGCGAGGCATGGTGGGAAATCACACTTAAGGCAAACTTAACACAATACTAACGTAGCGCAAGCGCCAACAGGACCCCATTTGTTAATGGCCGCTTGCAAATGACGTCCTGATGGCGCTTGCGCTACGTTAGTGTTGTGTTAAGTCTGCCTAAAGAGTGTGTCCCCATTATACCTCGCGACCCCGTCTTATACACTGTTGCCCTATAAATAATCAGAAAAGAATAGTGTTTAGAGTTTACTGTCATCATTATCAGGTTATAAACATAAAATATATAATTTTGTTTCTAAGAAATAAACATAAAAACTGCTGGAAATAAACATAAAAACAGATTATATTATATTATATTATTATAGCTCTTATCAGTTATAGGCGTAGGCACAGCAACGTACGCATTTCTTTATGCATTAATTAATTTCACACAGACTTACGCAACCATGCCTTATAGTTTCCATCAGTTCTGTCAAAAATTTAATCACAAATAAAAACGCTCTCCCGCTAGTCTCGTGGCTTCGATTTGAAAGGAAGTTCACTTTGAATCGAGTTAAGTGAGCACCATGCGTTAAGAGTATTAAACTTTTTGTTGCGCCCACAGAAGCTGTCAAATTGGGCGTGAATTGCGTAAGGGTAGGGTCAAAGAATAAAAAGGAATGTAGATGTGACAAAATCTTATCTTACAACAGATTTTGTCACGTCGTGAGAAAATAACATATTAACTATATAAGGCAAACAAAATTAATTAAAAGGAAGAAACCAACTAAAATGCAAAAAAAATACATAAAATTAGATAAGTAACTTATAATATATCGGGCAAAACTCTTATATACTTTGACTTTAGCTTTGATAGTAAGTCATGATGTAAGTCAACCAAATCACTTACTACTGTTAACGACCTTACAGAATCGGGCGCAGGGAGTATCTATCCAATGACGCAGTAGCGTGCAGTGGTTCCAGACTAAGGGTAGGCCAGGAAAAAAAAAACTAACTACATTCTCAACACTGACGATGCGAATGGAAGAAAGCTTCGGCCCACTTCAAAACTTATAATTTAAAACACTCACCACATTCTTCACGTAAGATTAATAATCACGATATTCTGACGATTCAAATAGAAGATCTGTCACCTCAAATATCTTTCCAAGTGGGTGATAGTTACAAAACACGTCACTTGCAAGAATAACTCTCGAAGATTGAAATTGTTGGATTAATTCTCGTAACATTTAGACAAAACTTGAAATTTAAACGAAAATATTAGTAGTTCTTCATAAGAATTGAGAAAAATAAGTTTTCACAACTATCGTAATCAGTATAAACACACATTGTCAGCACAAGTCACACAAACTAGGACCATTTTAAGTAAACAAACGAATCTTCTTTAATATTTACACTACTTTTTGTTTCAAAATGTATTATTATAGCTAAATATGATTAAATAAAAACAAAAGTGCAAAACAATAACACATTTTAGCCGGTATAAACTGACACTTACAAACGAAGTTGCCAATATTAATTTACACAATTCCCCAAAAACCAAATTCGAAATAAAATTCTTACAGTTTTTAATTATTATAATAGGTCTTTGCTATTCCTTAAAATATAACATTTAATTTGAAATGTATAGATTTGACAATACTACTCTGTTTTTTTAATTGTCTTTATTAGTCTTTTACGAAATTGTCGTTTCAGTGTGTAATCTGTTTCCCGAATTGGCAACTCTGTTTATTTTACCCGTGCGTTTTCATTCATTAAACGCGTACTCGTCAGCTACAGCGTAAGGAGCTGCGTAGTAATTTATACATGTGTGCGGTTTCATATACACGAAAATATGAACACGGATGCATACATATGCATGAATTTATTGAATGAATTTTAGAATTTTTGAGACCACAGGACCGCTTGCCTTAGGTTATAGTAATCTGGACGTGATGACGTCACACGGCGGCCGCGCGGAAATTTGCTAATGCATTATGTGAGACGTTATGTTTTATGTTTTTGTTTTATTTTATTACAAGGTTACAATAAATGCGTTTGTTTTATTTATGCGATTTTGTGGTAGGGTAGGCTTGGCCTAAATCAGTACTATGAGAGACCGCCCCTGCAATGACGTATTACATGTTGATATTGGAGGGTGAAACCAAAATTTGCATCATCCCTTGAAATAAAAAGCATAACAGTCTTCACTCCTGAATCAGTGAAATTGCATTACTTTGTATAATTTATTTCATCAGCATCTCGTGCTCAAAACGGTGAAGGAAAACATCTTGAGGAAACCGGCGTGTCCTAGAACCAAAAACTCGAAGTCATGATGTGACATCTAACAACTTGATTTCGACTCGATTTCTTTAATCATAAGTTGTCAACAAAGCGCTTTTTTTTATCGTGGTAAAATCATCAAAAAAGCGCTTAGAAGAATTAGAATTATTAAATAAATAAAATGTCACATCTTTTAGTCTACATAATCTAGTGCCTACTTTAGTGGAAAATAATAAAAAAGATTCAGCATAAATAAGTTTGCAACCTTTTATACAGCCCCCGGAAGCACACAAGCAGTAACTCAATAAATCCGTTTTTAGAGAAAACGGAGAAGTTAAGTGGAAACGCGTCTCCTTTTTTTTTCAGCGCAACATATTGCATGTTTAATTGCTGAGTTTAAAAAATGGATTTGTCCGTCTTGTGGTCACAACAGCGACTGGTGACGATGAGCTCCTGGAATAGATTACTAGATTGGGGAAATTGTTAGGTTTTTCAGTACCTAACACGTTTTCTGGAATTGCTACAGATATCACCTGTTCCACGAGATCTTAAATTTAAATGGCGTAATCTGGGTATACTTTTGAGTACATTCTTGCCATACCTTTTATGATTTACAGACAGTTATGCTGTTTAATTAGTGCATCTAATGTGAGATCTTAGACTGCCAGATCTAATAAAAAAAAAACGGGATTTTCTTTTTGTTGAGATACTGTCTTTCAGCTCCTGAGTGCTATAGACTCGAAGTATTTCACAGGAACCATTACCTTATATCTTCAGATGTCGAGAGGATTTGGAATCTTTTGAATTATATGTAAGCGTGTGAAAGTCACTTTCTCTGATAAAATGTATACGGAATTTCGTTAAGTAATGACGCAAGTACTGCTTTGAAAGAAAAATAAATGACAGAATAAAATTGAGTACCGTTTTTCAAAAATGACGAGCTTCGATAAAATGTTCAAGCTTATTCAATTGTCTAGACCTTTTTTGGTGGATACCACCTAGCGGGGTGGGATGATTCCATATGAAAAGTCGTCCACTCATAGGCTTTTCTGACAACATAAAACAAACTATAGCCGTCAAAGTAAGGCAATGGCTCGAAGTGTAAGAATCCAGCATTATGGGGCAAAAAACCCAATAACATATAGGTGTTAGGTTGGGCTTCAGCCCAACCTGGGAATCGCACCAAAAGCTAGCGGAATAATTTCTTTAAAAAAATGGAACGCTGAGTAGGGCAAGCGCCATCAGGACGTATTGTGTTAAGTTTGCCTTAAGTGTGTGATTTCCCATCATACCTCGCGCCCCCGTCTTTTACACTGTTCCCCTAATTTATCGATGTTGACTTACAAATTGTAGAAGGTTAAACATATACAAAACGGAAGATACTAGAATTTCTGAAACGAATTGTAACAGAATTTAATTAAGCGAAGGAACTCGTAAATATCTTAGAGTACGAGCTACAATTGAGGAGGTGGATGTTTTCACTTGATATTGAATTACGATGAACTTTAGTAAATGAGAAAGAATTAAATAAAAACCGTGAAGTTTAAAAAAAAAACCGTGAATAATCTTACAACACCTTTTTTATTATTTTTTAAGGTGGGAAAATCATCAATTGAGTCCTCCCGCCCTGGCCGGGGCGGAAGGGACTGTCAGACTCTTACTGACTAAAATCCGTGTTTCTTCAGATGCCCTTTACGTTCCGGGGCCGCGGTATCCTGGATTAAGAAAAAATCCAGGACTCCAGCAGGCATTTGGCCCGGTACGGGGGCCCCGTCGGTGACGTGTGAAACACGACGCGCCACCGACCCGGGCTTGGTCCTTGGTTGGACGGCGAGCATTACTCACCGTCCGCAAGCCCGCTCCGCCGCTGTGCCCTCTGCTATTCAGAGGGACACGCGTTGGAGCATCCACCCGACTGGCTATTCGCATACCGGCCCGAAAAACTGGTCTTCCACCCGGACGTATCCGAGGGGGAACTCCAGTCCACGGGCGCACGTGGAGGTTTCTTGTCTTAGCACCCCATCTTACAACACCTTACATATTTTAACGGTATGGTAGGCGTAGTGACTGAGTGATTGGCCTAACCTGGACTGCGTGACGACACACGTATTAAGTAGTTTTTCCAGGTCTTTTATTTTATCGTGGTTAAATCATCAAGATGACTCGCCCCACCCAAGGCGGGACGGGAGGGACAGTCAGACTTATACTGACTAAAATCCACGGGAGTCCTTCAATAGCCCTTTACGTTCCGAGGTTACGGTTACCTGATGAGACAGACCCTCGACCCCACCAGCAGGTCTGGGTATTGTGTATGTTAGGTAGTTTAAACGTTTGTGAACGCCAAGACACATAAACAAATCATATAAAGTAAAAAAAATGCATTTTTCTGTCTTCACTTGAGATGCAAGTAGTTAAGAAAATAAAAAAAATATTTCCAGTTTTTCTAGTCAACTATTCTGCTAACTGATAGATAAATTTGATTGCAATGGTACCCCACTTTTCTTTGCTATCGGGTTCTAGATTTTTTGTCTCAACTAGCGTTGCGATTTTTCGTGAAACGCAAATAGAACGCGGCACTAGCTTGATTGGCTAGCTTCGTCCATGACGGCTGTTCCTGAACGTCTACTCTCTAATCACGAACCAGTTTCGGCTGAAGTTATTGGTATTTTCTACTCTGTATCACTTACGGACGTAAGATTGGGCTCAAAGTAGAGGTTTGATGGCACCTCTGGCGTAGTGGCTGACGGATTGACTACAGTTAACAATTGTGGTATGGCTGTTTGTGTATGTAAGTTTATATGTTCATAAACGCTCTAAAACGTTCAAAATTACAAAAATAAAAATGACAACATGATTGGACAGTTATCCTTACTTCCGAGGTGTTTTAAAAACTCGTGAATTCGGAAATAAGCTTCATATGGGTGAAACCAATTTCAGGGTATCAGCTGGTTCATAATAATCATCGGCAATAGTCCCATGTTTGTAATACAGGGTGAGCGAGTTCCCATTACCCAGTTTTGATTTCGAAACCTTCAACGGAGTCCTCGGGTTCGGAAGAACAGAGGAGACTATGAACTCCCTTTTCCTTCAATTGTCCTTTATAGCCCGCAGTAATCTGTATATATAAAAGGAGAATTGACTGACTGACATATCAACGTACAGCCGAAACTACTGGGGCTAGGAATGTGAAATTTTGCACACGCCTTCCTATTATAAAGTAGGGGAGCACTAAGAAGGGGTTTTTGGAAATTTAACCTTTAAGGGGGTGAACAGGGGGAATTAGGAAAGTACGGAACCCACGCGGACGAAGTCGCGGGCAAAGTGCTAGTATCTTAATACATTCCCAACGAGGTCGCTAACTAATATTCACAAACAGTTATGACTTCACTACATAGTGCATACTACAAAGCGTCTTGTATTTCCTATTATCTGTTCCTAGAGAGATGACAATCCACTTAGATTTGCAGGTATTTGCTGGCGACAATTCTCTGTGGAAATAAACGAAGTTCTCTGACTCTGTGCACAATTGTAGTAGCTTATGTATTGTGCAGTTGTCTTGTATTGGTAAGGATAGATTTTGATCGTGTCTTTTCTCGCACGCGTAGCATATTTTTTTTATCGTGGTAAAATCATCATATGCGTCCTCCCACCCAGGGTAGAGCGGGAGGGACTTTCAGACTCGTACTGACTAAAATCCACGGTGTCCTTCAATAGCCCTTTACGTACCGGGGTCATGGTAATTCGTGAGTCCCGCGACTCCGGCAGGCTTTGGCCCTCTACAGGGGGGCTCCGTCACTATGCTGACACTCCATGAAGCGCGCGTGGAACACAACGCGCCGTCGACCCGGGCATGGTCCATGATCGGACAGCGAGTTGCCCATTACTCGCCATAGACAAAAATATCACAGCATGTACAGTCCTTATCATTCATAGAAAGATTTCTATCCTCCTAAGCATAATTATGTTAGTTTATACGTTTTAAACATCACCATTAACTTTTCGGTCATCTACTGACCGTCCATACTTAAGCAAAAAAATGTCTAATAGTATACAATAGTACATTGTTTACTGAGAGGAGAAAGTGACCGATTACCGTCGAGGATGTCGTTTGAAGCCCGACCCGTAGGGGAGGGCTTTAAAACACCCGAGATCGGGAATCGCACTTTCTCTCGAGTGATACATAGTGCTTTATACTACACCTACGAGGAAAATAAATTCTACGAAAACTGAATCCTCAAACAACACACAAATTGAAAATGGCGCCAATGGCGTCTGCAATTTTCATATGTTCTTTATTTCAATTCTTTAAATCAATTTTCATATTTATTTATATTTATTTATAGTCTTACCCAAAATTAAAAAAGAAAAACCACGTAAGAAATGGATTTTCATACACTTTTCTCTCCCGCTCAGATGCGTTTTCTCCCCGCATATTTGTTCGATATGCAATGACGTACTTTCTACCGTAAATTTGATAAAGTATCAAGGTACTTTCCACGCAGGTGTAGTATAAATAACTTTATCTATGCATTCTGGTTAAATATTCTCTATCTCATCTGATGACTAGGTATACTACCTATAAAAAGGGGCACGTAATACGTATATCAGTGGAAAGTAACTCGTTCACGTAGAAGTAAAACTAAAAAGCGAGAAATGAATGAACTAGTTCGTCATTTGAGCACACAAACTAGTTGGTAGTTTGTTCGGAAACTATACAAGTCTAGTATAGATCGAGGGTAGATAAACTAGAGTAGAATTTAAAAAAAGGCCTAGTAAACTACTTACCAGGGTTTTTCTAAAAATCTTTCCCAGTAACAGTAATCTTGGTCGCGAGACTGTACGAATTACCGTGACCCTGGACACCGTGGATTTTAGTCAGTACGAGTCTGACAGTCCCTCCCGCTCTGCCCTGGGTGGGAGTACTCAATTGATGATTTTACCAAGATAAAAAAAAATATTGAAGTATCAGTAATCTTGGGCCAAAGCCTGCTGGGGTCGCGGGACTAACGAATTACCGTGACCCCGGTACGTAAAGGGCTATTGAAGAATACCGTGGATTTTAGTCAGTACGAGTCTGACAGTCCCTCCCGCTCTGTCCTGGTTGGGAGGACTCAATTGATGATTTTACCAAGATAAAAAAAAAATGTAAGTATAAGTAATCATAACAAAAAAAAAAGTTTTTGGAACTCTTAGGTTGTGATTTATAAATGTGATCTGGCGTGATCTTTGGTCTTTTTGGCCGGAAAATCATAATAGAGGAAGGGAATGTGTAGGTACTAACTAAGGGTCAGTTCACACAAAGACGCGATGCGACACGACGTGACGTAACGATACTGAAAATGTGTATCTTATCGTGTAGTAAATAAACTTAGATTTTGAGTCGCTCTATTAAAATGTGTAAACCACCTTGTTCCTTTTATAGAAATTAATACTAATCTATCTCAGCTGCTATCTTCAGTGAGATCTTTTTTTTTTAATTTGCCTATCGGATTTCTAATCAAAAGCAGCAATCAAAAACAGAGGAACAGAATTTGGATTGTAATTGTGTATTCGTAGCTTAACACTTTAAGATTGACAGTCGTGTATTATGTCAAATTGACAAGAATAACGCTTAGCCCAAATTCACGCCAAGTTACATTTATAGATCTCAGCCTAATAGTCGGGGCAAGTTGTGTACGTAATTAAATTCAACGTGCGCCTCCATGGACCCGATGCCAATTATATTAGTTTTGATAGTTCCTAGCTAGACGCGTTTTCTGTGATTGTTTGATTCACGGTACGGTTGAAGCGTTAGACCTCAAGTCGGTTACAATATAACGGAATTCAATAATTTATTCTGGATTACCATAAAAGTGTTTTTTTTTTAATAATTTCTTTCGCCTACTTTCTCTCCTAAACCACTGGATCGATTTAGTAGACAGGGAGGGGAATATAATAGAAAAGTATAGAAAAGAAAATCACATTGAAAATGTTAAAAAAAGGAAGAATAGGGGAGGGTTGTGAGATTATAACATAATAGAGAAATGTGTTTTTGGTACCATAATGGTTACCAGCAAACATAGGGGAACAGTGTATAAGACAGGGACGCGAGGTATGGTAGGAAATCACACACTTAAGGCAAACTTAACACAATACTAACGTAGCGCAAGCGCCAACAGGATGCCATTTGTTAATGGTAGCTTGCAAATGACGTCCTAATGGCGCTTGCGGTATGCTAGTGTTGTGTTAAGTATGCCCAAAAAGTGTATGTCCCCATTATACCTCGCGTACCCGTCTTATACACTATTCCCCTATACGCATGATGGAAAGCGGTCACTGTAACTTATGGACGCCTGCAACATCAAAGGTATCGTTTGTGCGATACCGACCTTACAACTTTTTAAAGAGCGTAAAAATTTGTAAGGTCGAGTTTGACGGAGTGCAAAAATTAAGTAAGAAAAAAATTTGTGATAATAAAAATAATAGCGAGTAGAATTCGCTCAAAACTTTTTTTGTTATGAATAATCCCGCGGGTCGCGGGACTGGAAGAAAAAGCCATGACCCTGGAACGTAAAGGGCTATTGGAAGATCTACGTTGATTTTAGTCAGTTCAAGTCTGAGAGTCCCTCCCGTGGACGGGAGCAGAGCGGATTTTACCACGATAAGAAAAACGGTATTAAAACCCAACGTCCATACCAAGAGTACCCACAAGTCAAGTCAGAAGGGAGGGCCAACGAACGTGCGTCACAAAGTTCAACAGCGGCCCGATCCCCAGGTGCGACGGTTATTAACTAACTGCCCTGCGGACAAACCTGTCAGTTAATGCCTTTAACTAAACTAAATGTTAACTCTATTATTAAATTAATTAATGCGTTAACTATTCGATTGTAGTTAAATTGAGTTGTGCTTTTGATTCTCTAATCGGATATTGTTTTTTTGTTAAAGTACGCGCCATGCTTGAAGTTCTTTTGACGCGGCGCTAGTGTCTATGCCATTAAATAAAATTGCATTAAAAATGTAGTACCAAAGTACCAGAGTAATGGGTACTCGCTGTTTGACCATGGACCATGCCCGGGTCGACGGCGCGTTGTGTTCTACGCGCGCCTCAAAGAGTGTCAGCAAAATAACGGGGCCTCTAGAGGGCCAAAGCCTGCCGAGGTCGCGGACTGTACGAATTACCGTGACCCCGTAACATAAAGGGCTATTGAAGGACACTGTGGATTTTAGTCAGTACGAGTCTGACAGTCCCTCCTGCTCTGCCCTGGGTGGGAGGACTCATTTAATGATTTTACCACGATAAAAAAAAACATGATTTTTCTTTTTCACTTGTTTTGCTCGTTTTTTGTTAAGTTGTTGAATCGGGAAATTGAAAAAAAAATGAAAAAGGATGTAGCCATCAATGGGTCCAATCAACCAATTCAACGCATTGGGTCGTTTCAAACCGCAGTTCAAAGAGAATTCATTCAGCATTATCTTCGGCTGGAAGACGTCCACTACTGAACATAATTATAGGCCTCCTAAGCCCCTACGTAGACCGACACACCAACCAACTTCGCCACTTACATCTATCAGTTGCTCGACTCTCATGATGTCGTCGGTCCACCTAGTGGAAGGCATGTCCACGCTACATCTTCCGGTCCGTCGTCGCCACTCATAAAAAATTCTTATCCACCGGTTATGTCAAGAGAAGTCATTCAGGTCAATGAAATTGGAATGGTACCAGCATGGTACAGACTCTGTCAAATTTCTTTAATAGATTTTCAACCTTGTGGACTACCATGTTATCTTAAAGCTTGAGTAGTTAGGCTGAAGGAAAGATAGAGAGCTGTACAAGTTGTCTAGCGCCATCTCTTTTTCCTGAGCGGGACCACAATAGTGAACCTGTGAAAGGTTAATGTTCGATTAGAAAAATTTGACAGATTCAGGTTGGTTGACCTGAGCTGGAGTCTGTACTTATTAAAAAAAAGTCTTAACTAGAATAACCAGACCCTTCTCTTTCCTTATCAGTTACAAAAATATAGACCTGGAAGAGGCCAAAATGTGATGCCACGCTATCAGGCTTTCTGCATTTTTTTAACATGGTCAAAATCATGAAATGAGTCCTCCCACACAGGGCAGAGCGGTAGGTACTGTCAGACTCGTACTGACTAAAATCCACGGTGTCCTTCAATAGCCCTTTACGTCACGGTGCTGCGATCGATCCGGCTTTCTGCATAGAAAATTTCTATTATCACAGTCAAACACCACAAAGATAACAAAAAAAATCTATTTTTTCAATTACAACTCGTCTTTTAGCAAAAATGGCGGACGTGGAACACGAAAAAACAGTTTAAACGTTATCTCCTTGTTTACCGTTTCATTTTTACGAGAGCTCGTAAACTTAATACCACCTTTTGTCCCAACCCTCTCTCTGCAAAAAGTTTCTTTAGCCCAACCCTAAACCGCTGTGTTTTGTTGTGGAATAAGGAAGAGTGTGACATAACTTAGAAGTTTCATCGATGGAATTCTTTAAACACTGTCTTTTATATCTTATTAAAGACATATTTTATATCTTATTAATTCTGCGTCGATTTTTTTAGTGTTGCGAGGCGTAATATACAAAAGAAAAGCTTTTAAAGCACTTGTTTATGCTTTCAGAGTTGGTAGGACGAGTGATTGACATTAAAGTAAAATAAATACACTGATAGGTATTTAAATTGAAACACATTATAGTATTCATATCATCATTGTATTTTTTGGCATGTCCTGTCGGTACAATTTATGGCAAAATGTACAGACGCTAGCAGGTCAACCCACCCAAATCAGTCAAACTTTACCAATCAAAGAAAAAAAGTTTTTTTGACACGCCTTAGGCACACAATTACAATGAAAAATTACGAGACAATGGAAAAGGAATAACACAAAAGTTAACAAACAATACAATCAAATATTAACTTACCACTATTGTGATAAGTTTAAAAATCTATTAAAGAAATTTGACAGTTTGAGGTAGAATGCTGTTCTGGCGTCTGTAATATTTCATAACATTTCCTAATTATTACTTGGAAAACGAGTATTTTCAATTTTTGAAATCGAAGTATTGATAACGCCACAGATCGGACGGTAACTTAACTTAGTCTTAAGACTAGCGATTTGTAATAAAGTTCACTACATTCCCAGTAAAACTTTTGGTAAACAAAACTTTTATTTCGTCGCTGAAACGAGCTGTGTTAAAGTATAAGACGTGTTTCACTTTCTCCTGATTTAGGAACATCCATGTAACCTCCAACTTATGTCGCACTACATAAGGATGTTTAGTTTTTTTTTATTTGTCCTTTTATAGTGTTTTGCTGTGAGATCAGATGGCCCAGATAAATGGTCAAATGTTTGTTAAGGTGTAGTACAGGTCCGCAGGCGCCGCACCCGACCTCCGGATGCGGCGACTGTAGAGGCGGAGCTGTACGAGGGCTACAGGGCAGCGAAGACCGCCCTCCGCGACGAAATCTTGCGGGCCAAGGAATTGGCCCGCAAGGAGATGCTGGAGACCCTGGACGGGGACCCATGGGGCCGGCCCTATAAGTGGGTGAGAGAAAAGCTCCGCCCCTGGGCTCCCCCGTTGACGCAGAGTCTCCGGCCTCAGTTCGTGGAGGACGTGGTGAGCGCCCTGTTCCCATCGCGGGGAGAGCACACTCCCCCGCCTATGGCTCCGTCTCTGACGGATTCTGACGGAGAAGCTGACGCAAACGCGGACCACAGCGACGACGACGTCTACGATGCTCCAGAGGTGACCGAGGTAGACCTGAGAGTGGCGGTACAACGGCTCAAGGCCAAAAATACCGCCCCAGGACCCGACGGCCTGCCAGGAAAAGCCTGGGTCCTGGCCTCGGGGACTCTCGGGCCTCGACTGGGGGGGCTCTTTAGCGCATGCCTGGAGAGGGGCCAGTTCCCGCTTCGTTGGAAGACGGGGAAACTGGTCCTGATCCAGAAGCCCGGGCGCCCTGCGGACTCTCCGTCCGCATTCCGGCCCATCGTGCTGCTCGACGAGGTGGGCAAACTCTTTGAAAGAGTTATTGCAGACCGCCTCGTCGGGCACCTGAATCGGGTGGGCCCGGACCTCTCGGAGAGCCAGTTTGGCTTCCGGAGGGGGCGCTCGACGGTGGACGCAATCATGCGCGTGAGAGCCCTCACGACGGGGGATGCGGTATCCCGGGGCAGGGTCGTCTTGGCGGTGTCTTTGGACATCACCAACGCCTTCAACACCCTGCCCTGGAGTTGCATCAGGGAGGCACTCCGGTATCACCGGGTGCCGACCTACCTCCGTCGCACGGTCGAGGACTACCTGACGGACAGGGCCGTCATCTACCCCGGTCACCGGGGAGAGTGGAACCGGCGAGAGATGTCGTGCGGTGTTCCACAGGGATCGGTCTTGGCGCCGCTCCTGTGGAACATCGGCTACGACTGGGTGCTGCGCGGCGACCTCCCTGACGGCGTCGGCGTAATATGTTACGCCGACGACACGCTCGTCCTGGCGGAGGGAGTGTCGCACCAGGCGGCGGCCGACCTGGCGACGCAAGCGGTGGCGACAGTCGCTCAAAGGATCCGGCAGTTGGGACTCGACGTGGCGCTGCACAAAACAGAGGCCATGTGCTTTCATGGCCGTCTGAACGCGCCACGTTCAGAGTCCCACATTACGGTGGAGGGGGTTCGCATCGGCGTCGGGAGGACGATGAAGTACCTGGGACTCGTCCTCGACAGCCGGTGGAACTTTAGGGAGCACTTCCTACGTTTGGCCCCGAAGCTGAACCGGGCAGCAGCCGCCCTCAGGCGACTCCTGCCCAATCTCAGCGGGCCAAACGCCTCCAGCCGGAGGCTGTACGCCGGTGTCGTGCGGTCCATGGCCCTCTACGGGGCCCCTGCGTGGGCCCTGAGCATTCGGACGCGACCACTAAAGCTGGTCGCATGCCAGAGGATCATGGCAATCCGAATGGTCCGAGGATACCGCACGATCGCCGGCGAATCGGCCAACCTCCTTGCCGGATTGCTGCCCTGGGATCTGGAGGCGACTGCCCTCCAGCGCATCTACGAATGGCGCGTGGAGGTGCAGCGCCGGGGCGAATCCCCGCTGCCTCGACAGGTCGAGGCGCGGCGGGAAGAGCTCCGGCGCGATCTCAGGGCAGTATGGAGGGAGCGACTGTCGCAACCGAGGTCCGGGCACGCCGCAATCGCGGCGGTAAGACCCCTCTTTGAGGAGTGGCTGGATAGGCGTCACGGCGTCCTTACCTTCCGCATGACGCAGGTCCTCACCGGACACGGAAGTTTCGGGAGGTTCCTGTGTCTGATAAGGAGGGAGGAAACGCCTGGGTGTCACCACTGCGAGGACCGTCCTGAGGACACGGTGGAGCATACGGTGCAGGACTGCCTCGCTTGGGCAGAGCACCGCCGTGTCCTCACGACGGCGATAGGTGGAGACCTCTCGCGCCCGGCATTGGTCGAGGCCATGCTGCGGGGCGAGACGGAGTGGGAAGCGGTCGCCTCCTTCTGCGAAGCAGTCATGCTCGCGAAGGAGGAGGCGTGCCGCGTGAGGGAGAGAACAGTGTCCTCCCTCCGACCCACCCGCAGTGGTAGACGCCCACGGCGACGGACGTCGCCAGACGATCTCCGGCCACCGTAGGCGCGGGCATGCGGGCAGCGAGTAATGGGCGACTCGCTGCCCGACCATGGACCATGCCCGGGTCGACGGCGCGTTGTGTTCCACGCGCGCCTCAAGGAGTGTCAGCAAACTGACGGGGCCTGTAGAGGGCCAGAGCCTGCCGGGGTCGCGGGTCTTACCCATCACCGTAACCCCGGTACGTAAAGGGCTCGTGAAGGACACCGTGGATTTTAGTCAGTACAAGTCTGACAGTCCCTCCCGCCCTGCCCTGGGTGGGAGGACTCATTTGATGATTTTACCACGTAAAAAAAAAAAAAAAAAAAAAAGGTGTAGTACAGGTGTATAGTTACTGCCTAAAATGGTACCTAAAGGTTTCATTTAGTGGTTGAGAAATCATATGTGAAGAAAGACACAAAAGTATCATTTTGTGAAGCATAATCCCCTTCGTACATTACGCGACGGAAGTCTCCGATACCTTACGACTTTGTTATCCAGGCGACTATCGCAATACAAATCCGTAAAGGTTCGTACACCGACACACGTTAATGGATACCAAAGTCGTTTAGGTATGGGATACTTGCCTTGTGTACAAAGGGGGCTTTTTTTTACGTGGTAAAATCATCTTATGAGTCCTCCCACCCAGGGCAGAGCGGGAGGGGATAATTTTCGAGTTGTAGCGGGCAAATCTACCTCGTAGCGGTCTACCCCGGACAACGGCACCATAGACCACACAATCCCACTTGCACGCTGGCGAAGTTAGCCCCCTTTGTATCCCCTTTGTAGCCGCAGTGGTAGACGGCGACAGACGTCGGCAGACGATCTCCGGCCACCGAAGGCGCTGGCATGCAGCAGCGAGTAATAGGCAACTCGCTGTCCGACCATGGACCATGCCCGGGTCGACGGCGCGTTGTGTTCCACGCGCGCCTCAAGGAGTGTCAGCATAGACGGGGCCCCCTGTAGAGGGCCAAAACCTGCCGGGGTCGCGGGACTCACGAATTACCGTGACCCCGGTACGTAAAGGGCTATTGAAGGACACCGTGGATTTTACTTAGTACGAGTCTAACAGTCCCTCCCGCTCTGCCATGGGTGGGAGGACTCATGTGATGATTTTACCTCGTAAAAAAAAGGGTGACTGGCATAAACAGCTGTAAACCAAGTTCAAGTTTATTCAATAACGTGACGTTGTAATCTAATAGTACAAGTGATTACTTTGTTAATATAGCATAAAATTAGCATAACTGGTCACGCTCCATGAAATTGTACTGATAATGATAACATTGCGACACTGACACAATAACACTTGAAATTGTCACGGTTATTTTAATTAAAAACGATAAACTTATAAGGAAAATTAACAAAAAAAATGCAGAAAAATGTTTAACTTTTCTTTACAATTTTTTTTTTGATGTTTGCGATGTGATTGTAACAGTTTTTTTTAAGCTATTGCATAGCTTTTACCGCATGCGTTGAGCGCGGCGACCGAATCTTGAAATTCCGTAACGAAAGTATACCTAACACTTGTCACTGTTACATCTGTCATGTCAACATGAATTAATAATATTTGAATGAATGAACTTTGTTCTCGACGTATCAGTTGATTGACGTGGCTGACCTTAGCCTAATTAGTAGAGTAACTTCCCATAGAGCAACGATGGGATGATATTCTCGTTAAGTATTCGCGGTAGGCGATAATTTTTTCATTTTTTTCATAAATAAAATAAATAAATAATTATAATTGCATAAGTTGATAAAAAATGCTATGCAATAACCGCAGCAGTCCCCGAGCGCCACACGTATTTTTTTTTAATAATTTTATACTACAACTTACTTAGAGACATAAAAATAGCAGTGATAACTGAGTAAAATTTTTATCTATGTGTGACCTTCAAGTCGACGTAAAAACAGAAAGATTGCCGGGCAAAAGTACAGGCAACTTCAGCTAAAACTAACCCCTTTGGTCGTGGGTCTGTATCATTAGGTAACCGTGACCCTGGAACGTAAAGAGGAAGGATCACAGTGGATTTTAGTCAGTACAAGTCTGACAGTATTATGGGAGGATTTATTTCATTTTACCAGTATAAAAAAACCCCCTTGGTTAATATGTCACTAAATTTAAAAAAAAAAATGCGGCACGGTTAGCGCAGTGGCTGAGCGATTGGACTGCTGCGCTGGGTGTTGCGGGTTCGATTCCAGCACGGAGCAAATATTTGTATTATCTACGAGTAGTTGTTTCGGGTCTGGGCTTTTGTGTCTGTAAATTTATATGTTTGTAAACGCACCCACGACACAGGAGAAATTCCTAGTGTAGGGCAATGTTATAAAACGGTTTTCAACTTACCTTCTGACCTCCGCGGTCATCAAAACACTGCAACAATAATTAAAGTGACACACAATCAATTAACTTTTGTAAATATGTGAACGGGAAAGAACTTTTTCTTGAACACAAATGTGACGATTTTCTTCATAGCCAGATAGCCAAAGAGACAGAGCTATAAAAGTCTAGCGCCATCTCGTTCCCACACTGGAATTCATCTCGCTTTATGACGTCATCGTAAGCCGCTTGTTTTTCCCCTCATTTTGAAACTTTGTATAAATAAGATTGAACACTTCGATCATCATCAGTACTCAACGAATCCTTGTTTGGAGAAGAAGAAGAATATAATCTGTGATAATGAAAACTGTGTTTGTTTTTCTGGCTGTGGCGTGCAGTGTGATGATGGTGCAAGGTCAAGGATTTCCTACTGGTATGTATTTAATAATTACTCGTAATTTCCGTGACCCAGGTACGTAAAGGGCTATTGATGGACATCGTGGATTTTAGTCAGTACAAGTCTGACAGTTCCTCCCGCTCTGTCCTGGGTGGGAGGACTCATTTGATGATTTTACCACGATAAAAAAAAAAAAACAAAAAAAACTGGTATGAATTTTTCTGTGTTGTCGTAAATTGGTCGCCGGACTCTCGAATTACCGTGACCTCGGAATGTAAAGGGCTATTTAAGGACACCGTGGAGTTTAGTCAGTACAAGTCTGGCAGTCCCTCCCGCTCTGCCCTGGGTGGGAGGACTCATTTGATGATTTTACCACGCTAAAAAAAAAGACTCCGCTGTCCGTCTGTTCGTCTGTCCGTCTGTCATCAGGCCAGGCATGAACCGCGATAGTTAGACAGTTTATATTTTCAACGAATTATATTTATTTCCTTTCTTCTCTTTCAGCCAACTGTCCTCCCGGAGAGCATTCAGTCCTGTACTGCCCGCAGATGGCTGAACCCTCCTGTGACAATCCGAAGGTCCATGACCTGGGAAGACCAGCAGCATGTGACATTCCTCAGTGCTTCTGCAACACGCCCACGATCAGAAATACCAAGACTGGCAAATGTGTCCAACCTAAGGATTGCTGAATAGAACAAAATTATCTTTTTTATTTATTTGTTTTATTTTTATTTTATTTTTTAAAGAAAATACAGTAATACGAGTAATAGAAGGTCTTTTAAGTGGGTACAAACAACAAACATGATATTGTACAGATGTCAACACATCAACCTATTTCAATCTGTTAAATTTTGATTTGACAGATTCAGTTAGGTTGACCTGCTGGCGTTTGTAAATGGCAAATAATGCACGTAAATTGCGACAGCAACAATCACTGTTGATTTGAGCTGTTATTTATTGAAAAGTTCCATCGATTTCTGCAGGATCCTGATCTGATGACCTGAAAGTATACCCTTTCAATTGATAAAATAATTTTCCAATCAGTCCATGTGTTTTTGATTAATTTACACGACCACCAAGTCACCACAGAATATTATATTTTTTATCCTCCATCAGCACTATAGAACAGGGATTTAACCTCGTTTTCCTTATAACTTTATGAATCACTTGTAGATTTCTACTGATACAAATCGTGAGTAGTCATAGCGTTGATGACAAAACTATTAATAGGCGCTTTGACATTGAAAACTTATATTGCTTTTGAAATTATACATATCATTTTTAATACTATTATTGTTACTATTATTGTTGAGCTATGAGTCGAGCAATACGATAACTGTCAAAGTTTAACTGACTATTCTTTAATGCCTTTGTCAAACAAACTGGCTAAAGCGATACCGAACCGAAGCGAGACGTCAGTCCGATAGTTCTGTCACGCTATCATCATCTCTTTCGCTGTTCTATGTGACTGGATTCAAACAATTCCATACATTACAAATAAAAAGGTCGCACTTCGCATTCGCCACGCCAGTCTGTTTGACAAAGGCTAATAAGAATCACGAAGAAATTTTCAACACTAACTTTATTTATATTTTATTTATATTTATTTCTTTATTTGTTTTTATTTTATGTTTTTATTTATTTATTTCTGTACCGTAAATGAAATGTTTCACATTTCATTTGCGCTACAGAAATAATTGCGGAATCACAAAGCGGGAGCGAAGAAAACTCCCAGTAATCCTATATCAATTATAATAAGAAACGGTTAATGATAACCGAAAGTAACCCTATTAGCGGGACTCATTAGCGAATAACTCAACCGGTTACAGAATTATATCATCGGGTTGTTTTATTCTGTTGGTCTAAGCTACAAGCTTTTGGATTAGTTGCATGTTAATCTTCTATACTTGTTAACTTTTTCATCATCTGCCTAGCCTTCCTTTTCTAACCAAAATTAATTATTTATTCGTATATGCTTGCCTATTATTAGCTAAAAATCTTTAATTGGTCGCGGGACTCACGAATTACCGTGACCACGGAACGTAAAGGGCTATTGAAGGTCACCGTGGATTTTAGTCAGTACGAGTCTGACAGTCCCTCCTGCTCTGCCCTGGGTGAAAAAATGTGAATCTTTAATAGTCGGTGATTTTAACTTATTTTTTTTTTAATATATTATTTTTTAATTAATTTAATATGGTTTGTAAAATCTTTCGTGTGGGCAATTGAGGATCTTGTCTAAATCAAATGAATTTTATTTTAGTTTATTCCCTTACCGATTGTGTAATACTAAAGGTTTAGGCAAACAGATCATCAAGTTATACCTGTACGTACAGTTTGTTTCATATTCCACCTGGGCCATCGTCAAAAATCATAATTATGTTCAATACTAAAGTAGGTAATTTACTCAACCCAAACGTATTGGACAATAAAACAGAAATAATTTCAAAACAACGCAGATGTTTTCAATTAGCACGCTGCATCAAGATTATTATTGCAGGCCTGTTGGTCTAGTGGTTAGTGACCCTGACTGCTATGCCGGAGGTCGTGGGTTCGATTCCCACCCAGGATAAATGTTTGTGTGATGAGCACGATCATTTGTTCTGTGTCTGGGTGTAATTTATCTATAATATGTATGTATTTAGAAATATATAAGTATGTTTATCAGTTGTCTAGTACCCATAACACAAGCCATGCTTAGCTTGGGACTAGATGGCGTTGTGTGATAGTTGTGGAATATTTATTTATTTATTTGTATTTATTTATTTATTAACCAATGTTACCTCTTAACTCTTCACTACACTCTTGCACGAAAAGTGCGTAAAAGAACCCGAAAACAGTTTCTACCTTACACCAAATCGTCCTTCGGGAAATTACAGTTTCGACCAATTAGACGACGCTTGGATAAATTTCGCCCTAACACTGGGTTATATTTTTTAATTATGCCATGTAACTGCGCAGCAATTTGATTTTAATTACAGTAATCATTCACTTTGATCCTACGGGGAAAACTGGTTTTTCGGTGATGGAAGGTGTTAAGTCTTCTGGTGTTATGTCTTCTGTTGGTTTTTTTTTTCTAAGTGAAGCATGGGTTTTGTGCCCGAAAGCGGTTTATGGGAATTTCGATTTTATCTTTGTTTTTTTTTTATCGTGGTCGAACTATCAAATGAGTCCTCCCACCGACTGTCAGACTTGTACTGAATAAAAACCACGATGATTATACCATAGTCCTCAACTTTCCAGGGCCACGGTTACCTAATGAGACGTTCCGCGACCCCGGCATGATTTGGCCCTCTAAGGGGATTGCGGGGCTTGGGCACCCGTCACATTGCCGACAGCTCTTTGAGGCGCGCGTGTAATACGACGCGCGGTCAACCCGGGCATGATCCATGATCAGACGGCAAGTCACCTTCATTACTCGCCAGAGGCATGCCCGCGGCTACGGTGGCTGCTGAAAATCGTTCCACGACGTCCGTTGCCATGGTCGTCTAGTATTCGGTATATAGTCACAGTTTAATATTAACTAATATTAAAAATGCGACCGTAAGATTTCTTTTTATGCTTTCATGTCTAAACCTATAAGCCTTCCGTAATGCGATTAGTGAAAAATGCTACAAAAAAAACCTGTACACATATAAGCGATTATTAGGCAGCTTACAGTTATGGTTTAGAATTAACTTAAGCCTTTGTCAAACAGACAGGCGTGACGAATAGGAAGCGAGGCGTTTTTATTTGCAATGTATGGAATTGTTTGAATCCAGTCACAAAGAAAAGCAAAAGCGATCCGATAGCGTGACCGAACCGATGCGAAGACGTGGCGAAGGCGTATTTGCTCTGTTTGACGTCGTTCATAAAAAAACAGCTAATATAACTGTCACGCCTCGGTTCGCTGCACCCAGTTTGACGTCTCGTATCACTTCGGACTCGGTCCGGTTCGCTATCGCCTGTCAGTTTGACATTAAAATTAAATTAGAGCAACATCTATAACAACAAATCTACAAAAATAAAACAATTAAATGAGAATAGCATCTCCTCACTAAGAACAACTACCACCGCAACTTATTTTCCGAGCTCAAAACAAAACTTTAGCGAGTTTTCACGTTACAGCAGAACGTCCAACATTCAGAACTTGAAGCTCCTATAATTCTATGCTGATCTCACTGTGAACAATAAACTGTATATAAACAGAACTGAAAACTGGATACTTCACTGAAATTTATTCAGTGGTTTAAAAAGCTACTTTAGCATAATCATTATGAATTGTTTTTAAATTCGTAAAATGTAATATTTTGTACTATTGCTATTATATTGCTATGGATTATTTTATTCTATTGCTGTTATTCTAGCAATAGAACACATAATAGTTAAAGAATATTTATTATGAATGATTCTTATTTATTTGAAAGGATTTTTCCAAATATCATCTGCCTAGCCTTTTCCCAACTGCATTGGGGTCGGCTTCGAGTCGAACCAGATACAGCTGAATATCAGTATTTTATATGAAGCGACTGCCTATCGGACCTTTTACTGGGTAATACGTACCCCATGGTAAGACTGGTTGTCAGACTCTTAGTAAAGATTTTCAAAGATCTACAAATGACAGCCGGCACCAACGGCTTTACGTGCTTTCCGAGGCAAGGAGGAAACTCGCTATGACAGTTGGTCAGCAATCCACAGACCAACCTCGGCAAGCGCGGCTTAACCTGGAATATCGGCCTGTGCGTATGTAATTATGTAGCCACCAACTCCTCCAACGAATTCACCAAACAAATTACTTATTTATCGAGTAACATCATTTCACACATAACTGACAGGCCACACCGCATATTTACTGAATATTTCACAAAAAGTACGCAGAATATGATACAGTGCTAAACGCCCGCAACACACAAATAATATCTAACGGCTCTCGGAGAGCTGTGAGAGAGAGGAACATATTTTATGCAGGTCTACATGGAAACCTACTAAGCCGAATATATTCAGCATAAAAAGGTGGTAGAAGCAGATTTAGGGGATACGATCCGACTCCGTTTATATCTATAGAGTCGTCGACTTCTAAGGCCTCTGCCTCGAATCTTGCGGGCAGCGGGGCGGCGGCGGCGGCGGCGGCGCTCGCTGTTCGCCCCCGCCCCGCTGCCGCGCCGCTGTTTCCGTGGGCCGGTCCATTTGAATGTATGCCTAAGATCCTGCCGCTCCCGCGCCGCCGCCGCCGCCGCCCCGCTGCCCGCAAGAATCGAGGCAGAGGCCTAAGTCGCACTGGGATCTTTTGTTGAACCGACGTCAGTGTAAGAAGAGTTCAAACCTAGTAAGACTTGAACTCTTCATATACTGGGTACTGTACCGTAAGTTAGAGTAGAGAGAAAGGCAACCTACGCCCCGCTGACGTCAGCGTCAGAGTTGTTGGAGGGTGGGGGGACGCTTTTACTCAATGTCCCCCGAAATTTTTTTTCGTAAGAATAGTAAAACAGAACTGCTATAAACAAAGATTATAATTATCATGCTAGTTATTAGAAGAAGAAAAAAACATTACACAATATAAAAAATAAAATCTCAATTCGACTGGTATACGAGTACTAGAAAGCGAAAAGTCCGTTGTTGAGAAAATCTATTGATGAAAAGGACATACATAAATGAATCGTCCTGTCGGTGTAAAGTCCGTTGTTGAAAGTGTCTGTCGATGAAACGGCCATAAATGAATCGGTCATCGGTGAAACGTCCAATGATGAATCGGTCATCGGTGAATGGTTGAGGAATCTAGGTTTTCAGTAGTAAAAAGTCTTTCTTTGCTATTATTATTCGATGGGACCGCAGTTCGATGCGACCAGGATATATACTACATACAATATACATATTGTATATAATTTGTATACTAAAGTGACTGAAGGGCTTCTATTGTAACATAGTTAGGAAAAGGGAGATGATAATCTGTGACGCACTTCCATAATCATCATCGCAAGGAAGACATTCTGTGGTTGAAAATCGTATAATCTAAAATGGCTTCGTAACAACACTTGGCCACCGGACGCAAGAAATGTGCCCGTATAGGATATTTTATGATAATATATTTTGCTGCATGGCTTTGCGATTTCCGTGCCTAATATATTTCTACTAGCACTTTTCCCGCGACTTCGTCCGCGTGGGTTACGTACTTTCCTAATTCCCCCTTTTCACCCCCTTAAAGGTTAAATTTCCAAAAACCCCTTCTTAGTGCTCCCCTACATTATAATAGGAAGCCGTGTGCAAAATTTCACATTCCTAGCCCCAGTAGTTTCGGCTGTACGTTGATATGTCAGTCAGTCAGTTCTCCTTTTATATATATAGATTTTTGTATTTGGTTAGTTAAAGTGAAGTAGTATAGAGTAAAGTGAATTTAATTCAATTTTATTACTAGCCTTGTTTTGCCCCGGTACGTAAAGGGCTATTGAAAGACACCGTGGGTTTCAGTCAGTACGAGTCTGACAGTCCCTCCGGCTCTGCCTTGGGTGGGAGGACTCATACGATGATTTTACCACGTAAAAAAAAGCCTTGTTTTATCACTGCTGGAAAAAAGTGCTTCTTCAGTAATATTCCAGTTCTAGATCATCCGCCACATCTTTTTGGGACAGCCTCGTACAGACAAGAGTAATAAGAGAGTAAGATTTACATAATACGTTTTATCGGTTGCCACTTGTCTAGAGGAGCAGGTGTGATAACGTTACATAACTTCAATTTCTAGATAAACTTTAAAGAATATTATTTCAAAATTAAATCCAAAAATTATCTGTGTCAAGGTTCATTATCGTAAATCACTGGGAACGTTAACAGATAATTGATTTTAATGTAACTCATTATCTTATTTTATCTAGTGCAGCGCATTATCGATAAGTATTATAAGTAAGTATTCGATACCGATAGACATGTATCGGTTATTAATATTTGTTTTTTTAATTGTAAATGTTTTGGCTGAAGATGAACGGATAGTTCAATTGGATATAGGGGGTTTGAGGGGGGAGAAGTACTGGAATGGAGACTTCTATGAGTTCTACGGAGTGCCGTATGCCACGGTTCCGAAAGGGAGGGATAGATTTAAGGTAAGTTGTGTTTTCGTTTTTTAAATACAGTCTCTTTATGGAATACGGTATAAAATGGATGCGGTGTGAAACGGAAACTATGTATAGATGTCTCAAAATTTTTGAACGAAAATATTCATCTCATTGATAATAGCTACCGGCTGTCATTCGTGTGTTTATTATTGTGGACCGGTCTGCGTCATGACTGAAGTCATTTTGACGCAGCGCTAGTGTCTATGTCATTTTATCAAAATAAATAAAAAAATGTAGTGCCACGTATTTTCTGCAGGTCTTGAGTCATGGTCATGCTGCCTAACAACATGAACACTTCCGTTCAAAAACAATAAAGTAATCTTTGTGGTCGTTTCATTAATTAGTGTTTCCTTACCTATGTCATTACAAAGATCATTAGTCGCTGGTAGCAAATTATAACGGAGATCAGCGACCCTTATTGCGATATGTTATGTATGATTATGTATTTGTTTGCACGACCAACGTTTAGTTGTGTAAATTGAAAAAAAAAGAGAATTGAATTGATGATTACTAGAATATAAGTTTTTTTTCTGATATCCTACTACTATTTTTTTAAACATAATTTCAGGCCCCTCTTCCTGTAGAACCATGGGAAGGCATCATGGACGCTAAAGTCCATAACATTGGCTGTGAACAAGTCTACCTCCTCGAAGATGAAGATGACGATGAAATCATACTTGACGGCGTAGAAGACTGTTTGGCTATGAACATCTTTGTCCCATCAGTTGCTAATGAAGACAATCTGGTTCCAGTCATGGTCTACATTCACAGTGGGGCTTACTCTGGTGGAAGTGGCAACATGGCCAAGTTCACCTATCTAGCTAGGCATGACATCGTAGTTGTCAGTTTTAACTACAGACTTGGATTTAAAGGATTCGCCTGTCTAGGCACTGAAGAGATACCTGGCAACGCCGCTTTAAAAGACCAACTGGCTGCCTTGAAATTTATCAACAAATACATTAGCAAGTTCGGTGGAGATCCTAAAAAGGTGACGCTTGCAGGATTCAGCGTTGGTGCTAGCATGGCAGAACTACTAGCTTTATCGAAAGCAGCCAACGGTTTAATACACAAATTAATATTAGAAAGTGGTTCCGCTTTGTCTCCTTTCGCAATAAGCAGGGATCCAATAAATACAGCCAAGAATTTGGCAATATCTATGGGTTATAACAATACAGAAAAGATCGAGGACTTAAATGAATTTCTATTGAACGCACCGATCAAAGACTTGGCTGTTAAAAGCAAGAATTTCTATCTGAAAAACTCCACTTTCGGCTTAGCACCGTGCATTGAGAATGTGATTGGAAATACTGAACCGATTATGACAGAGTCGCCTCTGATTACTTTCCATAGAGGAGATTATAAGAAAATTCCTGTGTTGACTGGTTTTTCCAATATGGAGGGAATTAGTAGAACCATTAAGTTTAGCGAATGGAGCGATTTGATGAACGAGAAATTTGAAGATTTCTTGCCAGCAGATTTGGTCTTCGAAGATGTTAAATCAAGAGATGCTTTTATTAAAGACATAAAGAAACATTACTTCAAAGATGAAGAAGTAAGTCACGACAATGTCCAAGGATACATAGATTACTTCTCTGATTCGATGTTCAAGTACGCTATAATGAAATCAGCAAAAATGCACGCTCTTAAATCTGAGAGACCCGTCTTTCTTTATGAATTTTCGTACGTTGGGAAGTTAAGTTTCAAGCATCATTTCATGAATAAAATAAAAGGAGCTAGCCATAGAGACCAAACTGCGTACATTTTGGATTTCTTCGAATATACTGAAAAGACTTCGGATATGGATACAAGGGACCGAATGACAGCAATGTGGACTGATTTTGTTAAATATGAGTAAGTAGGCTTTCTTATTGAAACTATTTTATTTTGTGTGTTACATGATAATAGTTTGCTGTTTCCCGGTCGGTTTTCGATAATGATGAGTTGATGAAATGAGTTCAATTATGCCCTCATTTTCGTTAATTGACTCGTGTACGCTACAGAATAACACTACAGATGTGAAAATGTCAGATCATGAAAATTGAATTTAATTATTGTTTTTTATTTTACAGAAATCCAACAGCATACGAGAGCTTACTGATTACCGTGAAATGGCCGAAGTACACCAACGACGAACAAAATTACTTGGAAATAAGTAGAACATTGAAAATAAAGAAAGACTTGTTCGCAAACCGTTACAAATTCTGGGACAGAGTGTACGAGAAATATTATTGGAATCCAACACCTATTGTAGCAAAGAAAAAGAGTAAATAAAGTCTAGTCGAATAAAATGTATTTGTATACAATACTCGTTTATGAAGACAAAATGATCATCAGTTTGTATGCAGTTAGTGCGACTGTGATAAAACTGTATGTGCAGTTGAGGTACGGGTCAAAAAAATTCAGTTAAACTGGGCCCTGCAGTTAGCTTGCGGTCAGCTAGTATTATAGACACTAAAGTGAAGGTATCTGTGTATCTTTCTGTCTGTGACATTTATACGCCTTAACGGCTTTACAGATTCAAATGAACGCCTAAACGTAGAATAATACTTTTTGTCTCGGTAAACAATCACAAAACTACCAAAGCCGCGTGCGAAATCAAGTAGAAAAACAAAAATTTCAAAAATATTTGCGAATCCCAATATCAAAGGGGAATGATCATCCATTTTTCAACGCCCAGAAGTCCCCTTCTGAATCGATGGGTTTTATAAAAAAATCTAAACCATACATTTTTCTACCAATATTAACCCCTGAGCAAGTGCCTTCGATTTTGGTTTGGTGTAATTCAGAGGCGAAAGAAGGAAAAGTAGATCTGAAAATAAGAACAATTAAATAGATTATATTAGTACTTAAAACACACGGCTACAATGGTAATTTAGACGTTATTGGCTGCCAAAGATAGCTTTTCTGCCGTGGTATAACTATAATGCCGTTTTCTGCCAAAACATAAGGCGTTTGTCTACTAAATAAAGATTGTCGTATATAAAAGAAAGTCTGACAATTTGTCTTACTAAAAGCTAATGTATTACTTAATACTAACTAAGCTAGAATAGAATAGAATAATATTTATTTGCATAAAAACATGGTAAAGAAGATGGTACAAAATTAAATACAGGGCTAACGTATTTTTGGCTTATCTCGACGCAGATGATGGTTAATTCTTTTACCTTTTTTAGGGTTCCGTACCTCAAAAGGAAAAAAACGGAACCCTTATAGGATCACTTTGTTGTCCGTCTGTCCGTCCGTCTGTCAAGACCCTTTTTCTCAGGAACGCGTGGAGGTATGAAGCTGAAATTTATATCAATTACTCAGGTCTACTGTCCCTTGAAGCTGTGAAAAAATCAAACTTCTAAGCCAACGCAATCAAAAGATACAGCCGTTTATGCCGCAAATTTTCGACACTTGCAAGGGAATCAAAACCTACAGGGTGCTTCCCGTGAACTCAGAATCTTGAAATTTGGTACGAAGCAACGTCTTATAACATACATAAAGAAAAAATTACGAAAACCATAAATTTTTAGTTACATCATATAATATATATTTTTTAATAATTTTAAACTTACTACCCATTTCCTCATAAACGCGTAGAGGTATTAAATTGAAATTCATACCAAATACTCAGGTCTATAATACCTTTAAGCTGTAACAAAATCAAACTTCTATGTCAACGCAATCAAAAGAAACAGCAATTTAAGCTGCATATTTTGAAACTCGCAAGTACTCGCAAGGGAATCAAAACCTAAAGGGTACTTCCAGTCGACCTAGAATCTTGAAATTTGGCATGAAGCAACGTTTTACAGCACACATAAAGGAAAAATTCCGAAAACCTTAAATTTTTAGTTACATTACAAAATATATAAACTTATTACTTTTTTCCTCATGAACGCGTAGAGCTATCAAGTTGAAATTCATATCAAATACTTAGATCTAATTGTCGGCGCAGTAATTACCTGGACTAGAATGACAGTTAACGATAAAGAGATCTTTGTCTTAAATTTATGCTCCTCCATCTTTCCCCATTGTAATTTTATGAATTTCATTTTGCAATAAAAATACCATAGTTATGACTCGATTGTCGTAATGAACGAACTTTGTAAACCTTGCAGGTTTGTACGGAACCCTCGGTGCGCGAGTCCGACTCGCACTTGGCCGGTTTTTTTACAGTAATCTTTAAAACGCTATATCCCTTAACTTATACACCTACCCCGGTGCGACTGACACCTCTAAACAAAACTCCCCTTCCTTGTTGCAAATATTTGAACGATTCCAAATGATGCACGTGCTATTGAAATTTTTGCCCGAATTCCCGACGGGGGTCTCTCTCTATACTGAAATTTGCAGTTCATTTTCTATGAAATTGACTGACGGGTTAGTGTCGGTGTCAGGTTTTGTGGTGCGTGCGGTGAATTTAAAGTATTTGCTGAAAAATGGCGATGATTTGTGGTCTCCAGATAGCGATTTCGATGCAATAGTGGAAAGTAAAGTGCCTTTTTTAGGGGGTGGATTATCATCAAATAAGTCCTTTCACTCTGTGTGAAATGGAAGGTACTGTCAGCCTTGTACAGACTCATAATCACCTTGTTTTTCGGTTGCCCGCTGTGTTCCAGAGCCGAAGTACCCCGTTTAGACAGTCTTATGACTCGAGTGGAGTGGATAGGTGTCAAAACCTTTACATTATGGAGAGTTGAAAGAGGTTATACAGACAATATTTTACGAAAGCACTACCAGCAGATAGCTGGATAGCATGCATTTATGTGAATACACACACTACATAGAAAACCTTTGAAGTAAGCTACGGATTTGAAATACATTGTACAGGTAAAATCTACTTTAACAACAGCTGTGGTGTAAGATATGACTTCCAATAGAGGCGAGATACAAAGTTTTAATAAGAATTTGTATTAAAGAGTGAAGGGGCGATGCATAAACAACGTTCCTAATAAGTAGTCATCAGGGCAACACCCCGCGAGGATCGTCCGGAGGACACGGTGGAGCATACGTTGCAGGACTGCCCCGCTTGGGCAGAGTACCGCCGTGTCCTCACGACGGCGATAGGCGGAGACCTCTCGCGCCCGGCATTGGTCGAGGCCATGCTGCGGGGCGAGACGGAGTGGGAAGCGGTCGCCTCTTTCTGCGAAGCAGTCATGCTCGCGAAGGAGGAGGCGGGCTTCGTGAGGGAGAGGACAGCGTCCTCCCTCCACCCCAGCCGCAGTGGTAGACGCCCACGGTGTCGGACGTCATAAGACGATCTCCCTCCGGCCACCGTAGGCGCGGGCATGCGGGCGGCGAGTAATGGGCGACTCGCTGTCCGACCAAGGACCATGCCCGGGTCGACGGCGCGTTGTGTTCCACGCGCGCCTCTAAGAGTGTCAGCATAGTGACGGGGCCTGTAGAAGGCCTAAGCCTGTCGGAGTCGCGGGACTCACAAATTACAAGACCCGGAGCAACTGCTTGTAGATCGTACAAATATTTGCTCCGTGGGGGAATCGAACCCGCGACTCGCAACGCAGCAGTCCAATTGCTCAGCCAGCTCTAATCGTGCCGTAAAGATGGTTGTTTGTAGATGATATGCTACTAATGCCACCTCTTTTACTTTAACTCTTCTAAAAAAACTTACTGAAAGACATACATAACCGAACTGTAAAGCTGGGTACTCACTTAGCAGTGTAGCATGTAATGTATCAGATACGGTATCAAGTGAGTACGCAGGCACGAGCCCGCTGCGAGCCGCTCGCGCGTGGAGCGCTGTAAGCTCGCAGCGACCCGCCGATTGGCGGTATCACTGCGAACACAAAAGCGGCTCGCAGTGTGCTTGTGGACGGCGACACGACCGCTCATGTATGTAGAGAGTACGTAGGCGCGAGCTTCAAACGAATTTACGTATTCATTATAGAATTACCAACTTCAACTCATTTGTGGTGTGGGTTCCAACAACATCTCGACACGTACCTTAAGGAAGACTTTTGGCCGAAGGGAGTAGTCTACCGACGTTTTCGCGGCAGGCTACGCGACACCGCGCAGTGTAACATGACACCGTCACTTCGTGTGCAGTAGTTTAAGTTATTGTCATGTTGTTATATGTATTAGTATATTGTTTATATTTATTTTTTGTATTGTATTTTATATGGGCGTCTGATGCCTGAAATAATTGAAATAATAATTATTGAATGGACTGAAGAAAAAACATTAAATCTAATTGAGGTTTGAGATATGTTATCGCCGTCCCACGTCCTCGCGAGCACTGCGGATCCGGCAGCTCGTAGTTAGATACACGGTGGACCGTGGATGAGCCGTACTCACTTGCAGGTTGATACAGCATCTGATACGTTACATGCAACAATGCTAAGTGAGTACCCAGCTTAACAAAACTGGCACACGACACAAAGTTAAATATGAAAATCTTTATCGAATACACTCTATTAACTTTCTAAACATTAAATATACTCCTAACAACTAACTGGCAAACACTTCTAACTTTTGTGAACCTAAACTTATCAAAGCAAACTGTACCTCAGCTTAAGTACTCAAGGTTCAAAATGGCCTGTGTTTAGTGGATTTAAAAGTATGTTTATGTTCTGCGTCGTGACACAGGTGACGCAGAGATAAGTAACGTCAATTTATAAGCGTCAAAGTCATGAGTCTCGAGGGACTCGTGTTTCGATATTTCTTGTAACGTATGGATAATGTCAAAGTTATTTTGAGCTAGTCTTAGATTTATTCTACTAGCTATTTTTTGTTGTTGTTGTATTATGAATTATAGGTTTCGCCAGCGGGTTCGACCGCTAACCCCCCCTCCCCCTCCCCTTATTGCTTAGGTCACACAGGACCAAAGCAGCTTACAACTGATGAAAGAATTTCTGACACCGGTCCAATAGTTTCGCAGCCTATTCAATTCATACAAACAATCAAAATATCTTTCCTCTTTATAATATTACTCGCCCCGGCTCCGCACTGGTGAAATCTCTACTATATTCTGCATGTTAAATACATGTAAACCGTCCTCTTGAATCACACTATCCATTAAAAAAACGGCATCGAAATCCGTTGCCTATTTTAAAGATCTAAGCATACATAGGGACAGACAGACAGACAGAGGAAAGCGACTTTGTTTTATACTGTGTAGTAAAGTGTAGATTTGTACTCGTAATTGTCTCATACTGACTCAAAATTCACGATGTTCTTCAATACGTTCCAGGGTCACGATTACCTTATAAGACAATCCCGTAGTGTATTCGCCACCCCGACAGGCTTTGGCCTTCTAAGTGAGGCCCCGTCAGATTGCTGCAGACTGCAGATGCGCCGACGACCCGGGCATGGTCCATGATCGACGGCAAGTGACCCATAACTCGCCGTCCGCATGCCCGATGAATGACCCATACAGTAGAATAAGGAAATTTGGGTGAAGTCATGTAGGAGATAGACCGTAGGTGCCATTAAAACTGTGTTCACCAGTATCTTGTGGTATGTATCAGTTGATTAAGTGCCAGGAGAAGACGTCATTGAGAACGATCGGTTCGCAGCATCCTGTCATCCGTTCAGCGCCCGCTCCACATCCTATACTGATGTACTTCCTTACGATACAGGGTGTTTGTGTAGATTCTTTTCATATGAGTATTTTATAAAACTATTATCGTATAGCAAGATATCCCCAGATATATTCGGTGTGTCCCGACAGACAATGGCCCGCTTACCATCTATTCTATGCCAATAAAGTGTAAATATAAATAAAAATTCAAAATTTAATCATTTTGGGCCAAACGTTATAAAATAATAATAATTTTGCCATGGACACGCTAAGCCCCGGGTCGACGACGCGTTGTGTTCCACGCGCGCCTCAAGGAGTGTCAGCATAGTGACGGGGCCCCCTGTAGAGGGCCAAAGCCTGTCGGGGTCGCGGGACTCACGAATTACTGTGACCCCGGAACATAAAGGGCTATTGAAGGACACCGTGGATTTTAGGCAGTACGAGTCTGACAGTCCCTCCAGCTCTGCCCTGGGTGGGAGGACTCATATGATGATCTTACCACGTTAAAAAAAATATGGATACGCTAAGAAGATAAAACTGTTAGGCACAGGCGATTAGGGATTTGGTATGTCTGTCAAGATTTAGCCATTGGGGATTTCAAACGTGATCTTTATGATATGACTTTTTTGTTATTCGTGTTTATGTTTGTTCTTAACTATTGTCTAGGTTAAAGATAACGATAACTGTTCATTATCTTTGAAGAGATTCGGGTTGTCGGAAACGCAGACGCAGATAGATAGTGACTTACACTCTTTTGCTGTGTGCATTACGAAGTACTTATTATTGGAAGCACCATTATCCTCCTTGGACCTGGCGTCCCCTTTTTTGTAGTAATGCCCTCTAGGTCCTATTAAAGTGTAACTTAACATGTTAAAACCCAGAGTCTTGTATAGGAGACATGCAATTAAAGAAAAAAGTAACTTAAAATCGTTTTTAATATTTTTTTTGTCATTTAGGGTTCTTTGAGTTCAAAGTAGTCTGGGGTCTGAGGAGATTATGTTTCATTTTATTAATTTAGTAAATGATACATGAATGAAATTCATCTTTTTTTTTTAACTGTCAACATTTTCCCAAACAGGGTAAAGAGCCTATGTCTTCGTGCTCATCAGTCGCTGTTTGCGACCAAGGCAAAATCTCGAATTAGAAAATCCTTACAAACTTAAAGTAATAAAAGTACTACCCTTATTATTCAAATAAAGTATTAAGAGCGAACCCTCGTTTTCTAACTGTCAAAAATAGTAAAAAGAATGTTAAAAATGCTATTACTGCGATATTCTGGAATGTCAAGAGAATGAATGCCGTCTAGCCGCTGTCGGTATGCGACATGTTGACATCGGCGGTCATAGCGATAGACTGACCTACCTGTATACAGGCTGTCACTAACAATTTTAAGAGCGCGTATTCTGAAAGTTGGCAACGTCGCAAATAGTTAAAAAAAATAACAAGTTATAATTAATTTTGCAATGTTACTGTATGGCACTAAAAAATTATAAGGGAATGCAATAACACAGCCATTCAAAAATATATTTTTTTTAGACCTGGCGGTCTCACTATGTGTACTATATGTTTTTGGGGTCGCTGAATCCGAATCTGGGGTCAGTTTTATTCCAGCACATCTGGGTTCGGCCATAACCTCAAAATATACCCTCAAATTTGCTATATTTGACAGCTATTTGCGACGTTGTCAACGTTTTGGATACGCGCTCTTAATAAGAATTGTGAAATTAAGCAATTTACTCCAAACTATCTGCTTACTTTTTACAGTTTTAACAAAAACCCGGCCAAGTGTAAGTAGGAAGTAGCATCTATAAAAATGGCTAAAAAAAACTGTTGTATGAGCCTTAAATATTTATTTTATTCTATTTTAGTGTTTGTTTTTATAGCGGCTATAGATATACATCATCTGTGAAAATTACAAGGAATCAGACAGACGGACGGACAGCGGAGTCATAGTAATAGGCTTGCATTTTTTCTCCAAATCTTATACTTTGTTCAATTTAAAATTTAGTGTCCATATGAATTATTCCTATGACGAAATCTGAACAACTGTGGTGGTCACTTTTGGAAAACAAGATATAATAAATAAATAATTTCGAGACTATTCAAGAAAATACACGAAAAAAAAAACATTAACAGAAATTCGTTTTTTACTTATAGATTACGGGAAATCCAATGAGAAATTAATCCTCGATTTTCTTATGGGCTTAAACAAATATCATGTTAAATTTCAAACACCCTGTATCCCCAGTCTTGCTTGCACATTCCAGCCGCGTTTGGCTATGCAAACTGGGACCGAACGCGTCCAAGCATTGACATAACTATCAATATCGAATAGACAGACCGACAAATTACACAATTATGACGTAAGTCAATCTCCTTGCTGAAACTATGGACGTCTTACTATCTAATACAGACATTTTGAGCAAAGGCTTTCTGCATATCCTTTAGTCGTGCGCGCACCCCTGTCCACTATATGTACAAAGCAGAGGCGGTACCGATGCAGCGAGTAACCCAAGTGCGTGATCTAGGGGTATATCTCACTCCAGATCTTACGTTTCGCGAGCATATCGTTAAGATATGTAAGAAAGCGTACAGAAACCTTGGCTTTGTACTCAGGCAGTCACAGGGGTTCACTAATATTACGACTATTAGGGTATTATACGACGCTCTAGTCAGGAGTCACTTGGAGTATGGTGCTGTCATATGGGCTCCACATGAAGCCAAGTACTCTGTCATGCTGGAGCGCGTACAGAACAAGTTCACGCGTCACTTGTACTTCAGACTGTACGGGGTTTATCCATTGTACCCGCTGATGTACCCCACCCTGTTTGTACTAGGCATGGTCGGGTACAATGAATTGAGAGTGCGACGACAGTTCACTCTTGTCGCCTACATAATAAAATTACTCCGGGGCAAGGAGCACAATCCGGGAGTGCTTCAGTGCTTGCGGTTTTCAGTTCCCGACCGCTACGTGTGGAGGCGGCGGCGTCCGCCACTGCTGGCTGTGCCAACTGCCAGAACCAACCTGCTGGCCAAAGCACCTCTCACGCGAGCAATTCGTACTGTTAACGAAATTCAGAATAGGTTGGACATTTTTTCATGTTACTTTAGTGAACTTGCAAAAGTAAGTTTGTATATAATATGTTACGAAAACATTCATTAATGTAATTTTATAATTTTATATTCATTGTATATTTATATTAATTGTATAGTTAATTTTGTGCGAATATTTTATAGTTATAAGGTTGTATCGTTTTAGTTTTAAGTAATTTTGTATTAATGTATTGTGTGTAATTGTTAGTAATAGATGTTATTTTAAATAGTTAATAATTATTACAATTATCTTTCTCCTACCCCCAAAATAGTATAAGAGTTTTAAATAAATAAAATAAAAGTATTTACTTACTTCTTTATAAATGATCTTGTACCATATTTTGTGTTTTAATTTTTTTTGAATTGTGTTATAATTTTATAGCTTTATTTTTTTGTTTTCTAATTTGTTTATTGTGTTGTTTATAGTCTATGTTAGTCTAAGTTTAGTTTAAGGTCTTATCTGTCGCATTAGGGTAAACCCTGTAATGATAGAATAAGTTTTGATAAATAAATAAATAAAATAAATGCATTTTACTTTTAGTTGCCCTGCACTAAAGTTTCTGCTGTATCATGGGTGCATTTAAACTCACATACTCAAACTGTCAGACAGGGAACAACTACAGGCTCTTATTTCATGTGAAAATCAAACCCGTGATATATAGCGCAGCAGCCTATAGCTCAGCCACTACACTTTATGCAAAGACAGGACTATAAATGGTAATTAATTTTTTTTATAATACAGTCCAGGAAATAAGTGAGGTAATTGTTATTTAAAATACTTATAAACTACTTTTTTCCTACAATTTTCAACCCCAGTTGGTTTAGACCCCTCTTCATAACGGAAAGAAAATGAGCGACAACACTTCCTTAAATAAAAGTTTACACAAAAAATCAGATAGCAATAAGTCACGTTTATCTTCGGAAAAATTCTTTTAAAAAACCCTGTCGTTGCTGCCATAAATCTTTTTCAAAAAAAAAAATCTCTTTTCTACACCCGCGAATTTCACCCCCCAAGTCTTGGCTCGGATGACTGTGCAATTATCAATATCACCACAACATAGCGGTTGTGCCTCCGGAAAATTCCTATTTCGTAGCTATAAATCAGTTTTCCGTTTATTAAAACAGCTCCAGCACCTTCGATCGAATCGCCCCCTTAAGGCGGGGTTGTTCGTTTTGAGGCCTTTAGATTTGTGCCCGTGACGTATTTTGAATAATTTTACTGATGTTATAAAATAATAAAGTTATGAGACTGTTTTCGATCTTCCCATTTTGCATTTATGAATAATCTGTATTTTAATGCAGCTGAAAACAAATCACTAGATAGATGATTATAAGTTACTGAACAATAAATTTTGCTATTTTATTCAAACTTGATATTTATATTCACAAAATTATGAAAACCATTAATTAAATTCCGACACAATTTCGTTTATGCTGGAAAAACAAAAAGGCGACTACTTCAACCCCCAAGAGGAGCAACCCTACACTGCACAGGGGGCGTGTTGTATTATTTTTAATCTGCGCTTCCCCTGTGTAATCTGCGTCGAGAAGCGACACCGGAGGCAAACATTGTTTAATGTTGTCTAACAAATACTTTTTCATAATAAGAATTAAGGACTTTAGTAATAGCACCTAAAAGGGCTGCCTTTTTGACTTTGTTCAAATTTGCTACTGAACGTAGCTTAATTAGATCGAAAATTTAATTTGGCTTTAGAAATATCCTGGGATGGTTAAGCTTGAAGGCTTATACTCACTAAATAATAATTTAATATTGTGAATATCATAAAATAAGAATAATAACTAAATTAAAACTGTTTTTTTCCTACGAATCCTTACTGATAAAAATGTGAAAGCATGTTTGCTCCGTTTTTAGTTGAAAACGGCTGAATTTATTTTAATAAATTTTGGTAGAGAAATAGACGGGACCTTAAGCACGGTCATAGACTAAAAAGGTGGGACAAAGCTCAGCTAGTATACAGTGAGCAACAGATAGTATAATAAAATTAAGTATAATTAAGAAATCTCGACATTTTTGTAAATCACACAAACACCACAGACAACTGGAGAAATCGCTAGTTCAAAATAATCCAATTTCTAATCTTCTTGAGAAAATGTTGATAACAATAGAATTTAAAACGACAATAGGCCCTCTGACAGAGGGTCTGGGACCTCTCAAAATCCTTTCAATTACCAAACTGTCAGGAGCATAAAGACGTGATTGGTACTCAAACCTTTTTTCCTGATTGTCACCCTGCATTTGAAGTTATTATTGACGGTAATTGTTTGGTATTGATTTTATAGACTTTTTTGGGGGAGAAGTTGGAAGGTTTTCAGTCCGGCTTCGGGTTGTTTTAAGCCCGGTTTCCACCAAAGCCGAGATGAGTGGACATTTCTTTTTTAACGTGGTAATATCATCAAATGAGTCCTCCCACCCAGAGCACGATGGGAGGGACTATTAGACTTGTACCGACTTAAATCCACGGTAATCCTCCAATAGCCCTTTACATTCCAGGGTCACGGTTACCTTTCATTACGTGAAAATCATCACATGAGTCCGCACGGGTGCTATCTCTACTATATTATGCATGTTTTATACATATAAACCTTCCTCTTGAATCACTCTATCTATTAAAAAAAACGCATCTAAGTCCGTGTCGTAGTTTTAAAGATCTAAGTATACAATATATGGACAGACAGACAGACAGTTGAAAGTGACTTTGTTTTATACTAAGTCGTGAAGTAATAGTTAAGTTTACTTCTCTACCGATCAAATAACTCGCCTTTTTTAACAAAAGATTAAGTAAGTTGAAATGAGTCAGAAAAAATAAACTCGAATTAAAACCGGCGTCCCTTTGAGGTAATTTCGGGGTAAGTCCCAAAAATTACTTTAAATATAAATATTATAATAACACACAAGGGAAATCAAGTCACATTTTATCGTATCACGCTCCAGTAATTATATCTTAACAGGGTTGTGTCTTTGCCTAATTAAATTTTAATTAATTTTACAAGAAGGCGCTGTAATTAGATTGTATTTTAAAAGGTTTAATATTAAGCAGTATTATTATATATGGCAGGTTTTCTGTGTTACTTAGAAATATGATGTGCAGATATACAGTCGCTCCATGTGAAAAAAAATGATATTCATTTGGATCCCGTTAGACTGGAAACCAACCCCAATATAGTTGGGAAGAAATTAAGTAGATAATGAGATGATAATATAAATCCTAGATAAATAATCGTGTGTACTAGTATCGTAAAAGCCAATTTGAAAAAACTTTGATAAATCGATCTTTTTTTTGTTACGTTTGATTCTATTATGATTTTTTCTTCTTTTCAGATTTTTTTTTAACGTAGATTTAGAATATAAACAATAAAACAGTTCAACTGCTTTAAAAAAAATCAGCCTATTGTGTGTAAAATGATCAGAAACTTTTTGGACGCACGTATGTTCCGTTTTCACGTCAAAGTGCCAAATCGTATACTACTACAAACTAATGGAATCCTATGAGATGTTTTATAGGAGGGGAGAGGGACGGCGGTCAACACCGCGAGCACTAGCTAGTTAAAAATACTTAAGAAAATTAAAACTTCCCAAAAATCCCACAATACTACAGTGATTTTCTTTAAAGATGTAGAAAAAACTGTTTCAGTCCATTTCCTTCAAATAAGACCTTCCCAAAGAAAGACTTCGTGTGTTCATTTTCGGATTAAATTGAGTTACTTAATTTTGCTGTGTGCACTGTGCAGTTCATTTATTTTGCTACGGTACAGTGCTACGCGATGCTACGGTGCTACGCGGTTACGGTGCTACGCCGCTACGAGTTTTGCTACGAAAAGCAGAAAGCCTTTCGTACGTACGGTTTGGTACTTACCGCGAGCATTCACGCTGCGAATTTATTTGTTTGTTGTTGCAATAATTTATTGCACGAGCTTTTGTTGTTGTTCCTATAAATAATGGCTATCAAACATAGTCAGGCATAGTCTAGCGTTAAATTAGGATCTAAAGCACGTTAGTGTTTAGAATCCTTCGAATTTTCTGCCCAATGATATACAGATTGAAATTTTTCAAACTGGGTGTGGATATTAAAAACTATGCGGAATATCAAAAAATGCTGATATGAGTCTCGGGGCTGATTTTGATGAAAACTAAAACTGTATAATTGGATTTTCAGATTGTCAGGAATCGAACCCGCTGATTTTGGAAAAAAACATCCTGTACATAAATTTTGCCATCCCGATATTGTCGCTTGTAAGGATCATATTCTGGGAAGAATGAATGATACAATGCAATGAAGCAATGCAAAATCACGAGTACTTTTTTTTATCGTGGTAAAATGATCAAATGAGTCCTCCCACCCAGGGCAGGGCGGGAGGGACTGTCAGACTTGACTGACTAAAATCCACGGTGTCCTTTAATAGCCCTTTACCAACCGGGGTCACGGTAATTCGTAAGTCCCGCGACCCCGGCAGGCTTTGACCCTCTACAGGCCCCGTCACTATGCTGACACTCCTTGAGGCGCGCGTGGAACACAACGCGCCGTCGACTCAAAATCACGAGTACCTACTTTAATTTTGAAATTACTTTTAAGTATCGCTTTCCATTAGTGAAAACCAACATAATTCCTTTTTCAAAATTTCAGTTACTATCTTTTAGGTCCTCTAAGTTGAACAGTAACCAGAAAAACACCATTTTCCACTTTAATACAACCGCAGTGGCCCAAACAAGCGGGTCTTCGTGAATCTATTAAAACATACTCAATATGCGACACTGTTCTGCATAAACGGATAATCGTCAGGTTTCAATAAAAAGTCGCTCTGTCGCAGCGTGTGAATATTCATTAGTTATTGAATGCCCGTGGTGGTGGAGCTGTTCGCTGTGATGACAGTAGATTAGATACTTTTTTTTATCTTGGTAAAATCATCAATTAAATAAATAATAAAAATAAATATTCCACAACTATCACACAACGCCATCTAGTCCCAAGCTAAGCAGAGCTTGTGTTATGGGTACTAGACAACTGATAAACATACTTATATATTTTCTAAATACATACATATTATAAATAAATTACACCCAGACACAGAACAAGTGATCGTGCTCATCACACAAACATTTGTCCTGAGTGGGAATCGAACCCACGACCTCCGGCATAGCAGTCAGGGTCACTAACCACTAGACCAACAGGCCTGTCAAATTGAGTCTTCCCACCCAGGGCAGGGCGGGAGGGACTGTCAGATTTGACTGACTAAAATCCACGGTGTCCTTCAATAGCCCTTTACGTATCGGGGTCACGGTAATTCGTGAGTCTAACGACCCCGGCAGGCAGTAGATTAGATACTGAAGCGAAAACTCCAAAAAAAAACACTACATATTATAAAACAAATCCTTCCGCGGCATCTGTAATGTCTGTTCGTGATAAACTCAAAAATTCTCACACCGATTTTCATGCTTTTCTCTCTGTTCTTGAGGAAGGTTTTAGTAAATCATTTCTTACGTTTCTGTTATTTGTGATTTAATTTCTTCTTCATAAAATTTTTATTTACTGCATTGGTCTTATTTTATCTTTTGTGCCTTCTAGTCATGGTTGGGATGTAATTTCGGATTGATGTATAATGGAATGTTCTATTAAATTGTATACAATCTTGGTTCCTCTAACCGTACAGACAGATGTGTTGCTGGGGAGTTTGTTCCGCAACTTCTTCTTGCCAGCCAAAACACTAAAAAGTGATGAAGGGGGGGCGCTTTGGGGGGACTTTATTATGTAAAAGTTGACCTTCAAAAAGTGCTGATAAATCAGCCTATATTGAATAAATGACTTTTGATTTTGATTTTTACGTTTTTTGAAGGGGACGAGTTATGGCTAGTATACAATAAAAAGTGCTTGCTTTACTTTCGGAAGTGACTTTTTCATTTACTTTTATGATTTTGGTATAGACAGAAGCTACATAACGCGACCTTATAAAGAAACAAAGAAAGAAAATAGGTTTATTTGACACGCCTTCGGCACACAATTACATACACATAACGATACATACTCCTTGATCATACATGCAATTACTAGGTAAACTATACATAATCATCAAAATATAACACCCTGGACAACCAAAGGTCAAAACAAGATCGACTGAGTCTGACTGACCCGCCTATATCACCCAGGGAAGGGTTCTCATTTCAGAATTTCACCCCCCCCCCCCCCCCAAAAAAAAGGCGTCCTAATTCCCCATCCTTACCGCGAGTCGTCTGAAAGTTTCGCAGCAGATGTCAGAGGCGTCTAGACGTTCGCACTGCACCAACTCTAGCCACTTTTATTTTATTTTGACTTCACACTATTCCCTCCTTCTCCCCCCTTATTCCCTTCAATGGGGGAACCATCGCCGAGTTGGAGTGGAAGAAAAATAAAAGTGTACCAGGTGTTTTTGCAGTGTTTTGTGAATCATGTCAAAAGTTGGAAACGGGAAATGTTGTTGCAATTAATAAGATCATACAGTTTTGGGTTTTTAAAGTATACGTTTTGACTTTGATTTAAGGTGTTAGTTGAATTTCTAATTATTATATATGTGGCCGACTCGCTGTCCGATCATGGGCCAAACCCGGGTCGACGGCGTGTCGTGTTCCACGCGCACCTCAAAGAGCTGCATAATGACGGGGCCCAAACTTAGAGGGCCAAAGCCTGTCGGGGTCGTGGGACTAACGAGTAACTGGGAACGTAAAGGGCTATTGAAGGATACCTTGGATTCTGGTCAGTACAAGTCTGATAGTCCCTCCTGCCGTGCCCTGGGTGTGAGGACTCATTTGATGATTTTACCAAGTTAAAAAAAGTAGGTATTATAAATGAGAAAGTTTGTGAAGGTGACTGCAAGGATGGATATTTGATTACTGTTTGTTACTCTTTTACACAAAACTACTAAACAATATGGATGAAAATCTGAATAATTTTATCCTCGAATGACGTTCTCGTGAGATAATTTCCAAGTGCAAAACCTCTGGCAACAGCTAGTATTGATATTTTTGTTAATGTTTTAGCACGATTTGTTTCAGCTCTATCGGTTTGGAGTAGCTTGTAAGTTTAACAATCAAATGCAAAATTTGAAACCTGGACTGGAGTTAAAGCGAGACTCTTTATTAGAGACTAGCGGTCCGCCCTTTCGCATGAGTCGCCTATGTTACTCAGGGTGAGGGTAAAATTTTTGAAATCGGTACAGTAGTTTTAGAGTTTATTTATTACAGATATGGACACACACACTTTAGTGTATATGAGTGCTCTTGACTTTAGTCTAGGTCAGAAGTGATTGACACAAGTCGACAATAAAGTGAGCCTACCCACAAGAAGCCTGTTCACTCTAACTTTGAAGAGATTAGTGTTGTAAGCGTTCCAAAACACAGACGAATAATTCAAATTAATAACAAATAAAGGCCCAATTAGCACAGCGAGACATCCACCAGCAAGTTGGACAGACGATCTGACAAAAAACACAGGATCTCGCTTGATGCAAGCCTTTTCCAACCGGTCCTTTTGGAAATCTATAGCTATATCGCTTTTTCCTCACTGCTCAACTAAACTGCTCAACCGAAGCTGCTCAACTGACATAGGCCATGTTCAGCAGTGGACGTCCTACGGCTGATATAATGATGACGAAATGACCAAAATAAATCAACACACCGAAAAAACAATTTTTAAATCTTAATTAAAAATACCAACACTAAGTAGAATTTAAACTGTGTTTTTTTTCGAACGCACACGCTCTGCACCTCAAAGAAAAATGCTGAACACTTGAAAAAAAATGTTTTTCACGAGAAAAACTCTCCAGTGCCTTAATGAAAAGTAGTCTTTAAGGGCATCAAAGGATATTCTAACTACATGATGTGTTTATAACTACTTTGCTGCGAATGAAAGCTTACTTCCTTTTATATTTTAAATATCGCTTATTTTATTATTTTAATATGTAGCTAGTATAAGGTTTTCTTTTTCTTTTATGATACGTTGATATGTCATATATTATATTACATTGATATTTAATGTGAATTAAGCTATCAAAAAAATTACTTACGTTTTAAGTTTTTGAGTATGAGAAACATAGAGTAAAGATCCTCAATATCATATGCCTATAGTCTTTGTGCATCTATGTTGGGTAATATTTGGTCAACTGGACCCGTCAATCTACTATCTATATTTTTTTTTAAATTTGTGTTCCCGCGGGTCCAGAAGCGAGCGGGTCCAGTAGACCAAAGACTCAAACAACGAGTATGGACGCACCTTCGCTTGATCAAACACCGAACATTTCGTGACATCCATATTGATCATTTTTGAATAACGCTGGACATACAAGTAATATTGACAATTTCAATATTTATTACAGCACGAATTGAAATGGACATGGGTTTTATTTATTCTGAAACAGATTTCCAGTCTATAGGTAAATTCCTTTTGTAAATAACGCTCATTGTGTATTAATATTCTGTTCAGGGCATATTCATTTTGCGTGGTTCATTTGTTTTTTTAAAAACGTTGCCCCGCACTACGAATATCTCCTTTGTCGTGGGTGCGTTTACAAACATAGAAAGTCACATAGACAAACACCCAAACTTGGAACATCTACTTGCAGATCATACAAATATTTGTTCCGTGCGGGGGTCGAACCCACGACACGCTGCGCGGCAGTCGATCGCTCAGCCACTGCGCCAACCGTGCCGTCAATGTGAAGACTTAACGAAGATAATTTCTGTAGTTTTTTTCCTGTGCTAAATACCATAGGAAAAGTCTACAAAAAAAATCTTCGTTTAAAAATAAAGTTTTAAAAAGTAGTATCAGGTGGAGTGGTTCTGCTCAGGGAACGAGATGGCGCTAGACAACTTGTATAGCTCTGTCTCTTTCTGTGGGAAAGAGACAGAGCTATACAAGTCGTCTAGCCTAACTACTCAGGCACTAGACGTCATGGTAGACCACCAGGATGAGAGATAATGTACCTAATAACTAGTCGATAAAGAGTCGTTAATGATAATTTTGTAATGTCCTGAAAAAGTTCGTAAGTGTGACTGCAGCCACAAATTACCGTAACCCCGGTACGTAAAGGGCTACTGAAGGACACCATTTTAGTCAGTACAAGTCTGACAGTCCCTCCCGCCCTGCCCTGAGTGGGAGGACTCATTTGATGATTTTACCACGAAAAAAAAAGTGTCACTGCAGCCGTTTAATACCAATTTTACTTGAGACACTCGATGCAGTGCCGCTCGCGCACTTTTTATTAGCGATTCAAAATCTAACTTTATTTACTACGCGAAAAGATACACATTACCAGTACCTATTGTGGCGTTACGTCGTGTCGCGTCTCGGTGATCTGACCGAGAATCTCTGGTCGAGTGATTGTAGGAATCTCGTACGAACTGACAGACGCATCATAAATATGCATGGAGCGGAGCCACGACCTCCGCCGATTAATTGAACATCTGTCAGATCTACCCAGTGCGCGATAGTTCTGTTGTAGGACATTGTATGGCTGTCGGTCTGCTAACTTTGAGATTACTTTTTTTTTGATCATTTCTGAATGTGAAAAAATATGGTACGTATGTTTAGTACTAGGGGCTTACCATGACCTCTTAAAGCGAGAGTAGTTCTTATGAGGGAACGAGATGGCGCTAGACGGCTTATATAGCTCTGTCTCTTTCCCTCAGCGGAACTACTCCAGCTGTAAGACGCCTTGGTAGGCCACCTGTAATTTGTATGGTGTGCATAATACAGAGTATTCTATCTATTTATTTCTTTGCTAGTTTGATATTATTGTTATATTATTTCAAGGCCTCCATTACCGCGACATATACTCCTTTACTCTTATAATGTTTTGTTTGCGTTTATGTTACGAGTTATAGGTTGGAAACCAGACATTTTTTTTTATTCCTTACTATTATTTTTTTATGAGTAAAATCGGCTCGGTCGCGGGACTCACGAATTACCGTGATTCCGGACAGTACAGGGCTATTGAAGGACACCGTGGATTTTAGTCAGTACGAGTCTGACAGTTCCTCCCGCTCTGCCCTGAGAGGACTGATTTGATGATTTTACCACGATAAATATTGTAGACGTTGTTATTTTTCCTCTCTCTCTATCACACTTAAGTCAGAACTCGATGTGGGATCTGAACAGAATGTACTAGGAGAACAGTATCATGAAGAAAGTGTTATACCAAAATCGTCTTTTTGGTAAAAATTCAACAAATGTACAAATTTAGCGTAGTGTTATTCTCAAAGACACTTATCGTAAGAACCTCAGTATGGACTAAGTCAATATTACTTTATTCTTCTCCTTCTTTAGTCCAAAAGAACCATTTTACTGCTCCGATACTTCATTTAGGTACCTAATAAAACTCTTCAAGGGCAAAAATATCTCAAATTCACATCAACACGCTCCCAACTGTTTTATATAGCCAATTCGTATTCTATGTATTTTATAGAGCTTTTTAAATGCTCGTAAAATAAGCAGTAAACATGTTCTTTCTATAAAACGGCCGTTTAAAGGGAGTGCTATACTGAAAGAGATAATAGGCTAGAAAATAGCATTAAAAAATTGCAAATCTAATTGGTCCATCAGTTAGAGTTTTGAAAATTAATAGACACATATTTTTTCTTTTTCTAATTCAGTTAACAGGTACAAAGATAAAATCAAAATTCGAGAGTGGAGGCTTGTGACGTCAGGACGCACTAAAATGACACCACGTCATGGCATTTGATTTGCGTAAGAAAAGAAAAAATACGGGTCAATTTTTTAGATACTCGGTATGACGGAGTAATTAGATTCTTTTAGTATACAAGCCTATTATAGCGTAGCTTATCGAAACTGTCAAACGCCTATTTGCTATAAAAAATCGGCTTCATTAATACATTTTTCTTTCATATCATTCCTCATACAATTCATCCATCTTTTGTTTGGTCTTCCCGTTCCTCTAAACCATCCATAATCACATACACCCTTTTAGCCCGCACATCAACCTACCTCAATCTGTCAAATTTCTTTAATGCCTTTGTCAAACAGACGCGTGAGTCCGAAGCGATACCGAACCGAAGCGAGACGTCAGTCCGATAGTTCTGTCACGCTATCGGATCGGACTGGATTCAAACAATTCCATACATTACAAATAAAAACGTCACGCTTCGCATTCGCCACGCCAGTCTGTTTGACAAAGGCTTAATTGATTTATAAATATGAACAATGAAAGATTAATATTCGATAGGTAAAATATGACAGATTCGGGTAGGTTGACCTCCTGCCGTTTGTACATCGATACGAGTCCAAAAAGATAGTTTCATATTTTTCTGTTTGCACTGGATGACATTCATAACTCTCAGAACATTAAAATGTTATAGTCAAGCATTTCATTTGTGATGATAAGTGGAGGGGACATTCTACTTGTTTAGACCCTTGATTTCTGATTTTATTAAACTCTAGCACAAAATGTTTTCAGTTTACGAACCTTCCAGACTTAGATTATAAAATGTCCAGATTCCGTGTTCGAAACAAAACGTAACGCTTTTAGTGAAGTAAATGTATGAGTGTGCGCCGTGCACACATTTACATGTTTTCCTTCACTTTTTTTACGTAGAAATCGAACGACAGGGGTTTATCTACAGTATTTTTGACTTCAATTTTCAGTAGACTACTAGGAATCTGGACATCTTCCAGCCGTTTTGGGTTTCAACTTAAGTCGCATAGAAAATACTTAAGACTAAAGACACAAAACATGCATATTATTTTGTAAATGAAACTAAAAAATATCAGTATGTACATCAATCTATAGATGCCTTTGACGTTACAATAAACGCAGTTCAACTACGAAGCAGAGTTGCTGACACCATGGTGACGTCATGCACCCCTTTTAACACTTGCACACTTTCAAATAAACAATTATTATAATGTATTTTTGATAACGTTAAATTTTGGCACAACCATATAATTGCCCGTGGACTGGAGTTCCCCTTCTAGCCTGTCGGGTGGATGCTCCAACGCGTGTCCCTCTGAACAGCAGAGGGCACAGCGGCGGAGCGGGCTTGCGGACGGTGAGTAATGGGTAAGCTCGCCGTCCGACCAAGGACCAAGCCCGGGTCGGTGGCGCGTCGTGTTACACGCGTCACCGATGGGGCCCCTTACGGGGCCAAATGCCTGCTGGGGTCGCGGCTTTTTTCTTAATCCAGGATACCGCGGCCCCGGAACGTAAAGGGCATCCGAAGAAACACGGGTGGATTTTAGTCAGTAAGAGTCTGACAGTCCCTTCCGCCTCGCCCAGGGCGGGAGGACTCATTTGATGATTTTGCCACCCTAAAAAAAAAAAAAAAAAAAAACATATAATTGTAACCCCTTCATTTAAGAGGGAAACAAAAACTTTATTAGTAATCTAAATTGGCTCAGGTGGTTAATCTGCAGTCCAAGTCACAAAATATTAGAGGGAAATGGTTTAGTATCAATAGAAAATGATATATTAAAATGGGTAGATAGGTACTAAATCTGAAAGAGATTCAGAAAAGTTTTTTTTTTCAAATCTTCATTTCACAAAGAAATTTTTTACAAGGTTATTTCTTAAACATTAACGACCTTCCATGGGCTGATAGTACATATAAAACCATGAACAACTTTTACTATGAAAAAAAAATCGAATGTTTTGTACAAAATGGAATATTTTTAGTTGACAATGTGTAAAACACCTGACTTTTTTATCTTTAAACGCGATCACTGTAGCGAAACCACTGGCCGGAGCTTGTTATATTAAATAATAGACCCACAGACTCACGTCTCAGAGTAAATAACAAAAAACAATATACAAAATCATTTCTTGTTTATGCGAAACCCAATACACCTGTCGAGTATTTTTGTGTTAATAATCTATTTACAAATTTTCAAAACTGTATCATGTAAAATCACAAATTTATAAGCATGTTATGTTACCTGGTTGTCCGTTCAAAAACATGCTTATTTCCTGGTGCACCCACGCAACCCACGCCTCATGTGTACACTCATTGATAATTAATAGTTTGGCGATAGGTACATACCTAACCGTACGGTGATTGTATTGTAATTAAATGGTAATAAAATGTAATTAACATATTTTTGAGAAAAAATATAACGAGGTGTAAACAATATTGGAATTGAATCAGCTACTGATTCTGAACAAACTATATTCAAGTTTCGCATATTTTTTTTTTTATCGTGGTAAAATCATCAAATGAGTCCTCCCACCCAGGGCAGAGCGGGAGGAAATGTCAGACTCGTACTGACTTAAATCCACAGTGTCCTTCAATAGCACTTTACGTTCCGGGGTCACGGTAATTCGTAAGTCCCGCGACCGAAGTTTCGCATATACTTAAAATATTTTTTTATATTCTTCTAATCTTTAGTGAACTGTAGTTTATGAAGCTTCTGTATTGGGCCACGACCTCAAGCTCTACACTCTTGCGGGACTTGACAGAGGTCCAAGCGAATCGACACATTTTGACAGCCCACCGGACAGATGTCAAGCTGAAAGAGGGACTCGAATTTGACTGAGTAGACGATTTTGAATTAATTGGCTTTACGTTGCTTAGAACGTTTTAATTGTTCTTGTTTTGTAAGAAGAGGTTAAGTATTATACTCAAATCTGTGTAGTTCTTTCTTTAAGACCATCTCAGACACTAACCTTCATGGTCCTCGTATGACATGACCAATATAATGTCTGGACTTTAAAAGAGACATAAGTAATATCTACAACATTATTTTTAGTATATGCGAAACCTGAATATAATTTGTTCAGAATCAGTAACTGATTCGATTCCAATAATTTTACACCATGTTATATTTTTTTTTTCAAAAATATTTTAATTACATTTTATTACCAGTTAATTACAATACAATCACCGTACGGTTAGGTACCTATTGCCAAGCTATTATCACGAGTGTATAACACAGGAGACGCGGTTTACGCGGGTGTACCGCGAAATGAGCATGTTTTTGAACGGACAACCAGGTAATATAGATAGATAGATAGAATATTCTTTATTATGCACACCATACGAATTACAGATACATGTAAATTGGATACAGATTTTGCCAATTGGTGACACAATGGGCGGTCTTATCGCTAAAAGCGATCTTTTCAAGACAACCTTTGGATGGATTTGAAAAAGAAAGGAGAAACAATACTGTAGGTAGTCTACGGTGTACAATTTACCAATATACAAAAATACACATACAAACACAAAAAAATATAAACTAATTAAGCAAAATATATAAACTAAAAAAAAAAAATTCTGAAATATCGCAAATAAGCGCTAGAGTCACATGTTCAAGAGGAAAGGTAGTGGTTTTTGACCAGATTTTTAAAAATGGATAAGCTTTGAGCGCGCCTTACTGAGATGGGCAAAGCATTCCATAGGCGTACTGCTTCGACAGTAAAAGATTTGTCGTAAAAACGGCTAGAGTGCATTGGCATTTCGAGCTTCAAGTTTTCCGATGACCTTAGAAATCTATTATGTGTGTCATGAAGGAACTTGAAACGTTCTTTAAGATAAGAGGGGGTTTTAGGATTGAACAGAATACTGTAGAGTTGAAACAAGATATGAGAATTCCGGCGAAGACGTATGGGAAGCCACTTGAGTTTAACACGAAATTCAGAAATGTGATCATATTTACGAAGGCCAAATATGAATCTTATGCAAAAGTTTTGAAGTCGCTCAAGTTTATCAAGTTGTGCCTCAGTAAGATCAAGATAACTGACATCAGCATAGTCAAGGATGGGAAGTAGGAGGGATTGCGCAAGCGCAGTTTTAGTGGCGGTTGGAAGAAAGTTCCGTAAGCGTCTCAAAGATTTAGCAGATGCAAAAATTTTGCGACTTACTTCTTGCAGCTGAGGACCCCAAGAAAGATGTTCGTCAATCCAAACCCCGAGATTTTTTACTTTCTTGCTTAAGGGTATCGCAGTCCCGTTGAATTGGATTTGCGGTAGCTGTAACCAGTTTATTTTGGGGATCATCCTCGAGCTGCCAACAACAATGACCTGAGTCTTCAACGGGTTTACCAACAACCCGTGCGCGTTGTAATATACAAACTTATAACCTTGTGATTTTTTATGAGAAGGTTTTAAAATGTTGTACATAGATTCTTTACACAAAAATACTCGACAGGTGTATCGGGTTTCGCATAAACAAAAAATAATGTTGTATAAGTAAGTGATATCTGATTGTTTCGGCTGTTTCTTCTCAAAGTAGTCAGGTATGAAACACCGGCCTCATCTAGTTCGTAATAAAACGACGTGTAAAAGTATTTATAATAACCTATTTGCAAAAATAAATAACATTTCGTCATTTCACTTCATTGCCATACAAGGCGGGAACGCCGCCAGTCTTTTGTGCATATTATTACCAGTTGATACCGTTGGGGAGGAATTTTCCGATGCTATGTAATAGTTTACAAGTTTTACCTGCACCGATGGGTACCGATCCGCCTGTACGAAAACCTGTTTCTATATGAAAGCAACCTTAGGTAACACCAGATATGACTTTTCCGGGGTCGCGGGACTGTCTCACCAGATAACCGTGACCGTGGAACTTAAAGGGCTATAGAAGAATCACAGTGGAGTTTACTCAGTGTCAGTGGAAGGACAGTACAAGTCTGACAGTCCCTCTCGTCCCGGCCTGGGTGGAAGGACTCATTTGATGATTTTACCACAATAAAAAAAGGCTATAGGCTATAAAACATCACGCTTTTTTTTATCCTGGTAAAATCATCAAATGAGTCCTCCCACCCAGGGCAGGGCGGGAGGGACTGTCAGACTTGTACTGACTAAAATCCACGGTGTCCTTCAGTAGCCCTTTACGTACCGGGGTCACGGTAATCTGTGAGTCCCGCGACCCCGGCAGGCTTTGGCCTTCTACAGGCCCCGTCACTATGCTGACACTCTTTGAGGCGCGCGTGGAACACAACGCGCCGTCGACCCGAAAACATCACGCTACGACTAAGAAACACTGACTGAAGAAAGTGAAGCCACGGGAAAGTCATCATCATCTGCTTAGCCTTTTCCCAACTATATTGAGGTCGGCTTCCAGTCAAACAGATGCAGCTGGTTATCAGTATTTTACATGGAGCGACTGCCTGTCGGACCTCCACAACCCAGTAACTGGATAATACGATACCCCATGGCAAGACTGGTTGTCAGACTTTAGAGCTTCTGACTAACAGTAACGACTGTCAAAGATCTACAAATGACAGCCGGGACCAACGGCTTTACGTGCTTTACGAGGCACGGAGGAAACTCGCTATGACAGATGGTCACCCATCCACAGACCAACCTCGGCAAGCGCGGCTTAACCCGGAAGATCGGCCTGTGCGGCTAATATTACAAAGATAAAATATTTATTTCAGAAAGATTTTTAATACCATAAAAACGATGTGAAACTGCGTAATCAGTGCATAGACATTAAGCATAAGTTATTATTTTCTACCCGCCGACGAAAAAAAAACATACGCATTGTACCTTTATAATCATTCATCGAGATTTCGAGATTTAATCTTAATTACATTAATCAATGTTTAATTATTATCTTATCAAAGATTACGACACGATAGGCAAAACGATTTTACTTGAGAAGTTAATAAAATATATGTGACATTGTTATGTGATTCAATCAGTTTTCAGTAAATTAAAAAAAAAATGAAGTTATACAGTCTTATTGTTTTATTATTTTGTGATTACGCTTTGTGTAACATAAGTACGTAAGTATTTTTGTATTTTTAAACTAAGTACTATAATATATGGTCGCGGGACTTACGAATTACCGTGACCCCGGTACGTAAAGGGCTAGTGAAGGAAACCGTGGATTTTAGTCAGTACGAGTCTGACAGTCCCTCCCGCCCTGCCCTGGGTGGGAAGACTCATTTGATGATTTTACCACGCTAAAAAAAAAGTACTATACCTAATAAATGGAACGTTAAAGCCAAGAAAAAAAAAATCGTACAATAGGGCCAAACGGCTGTCAAGGTCGCGGGGCTGTCTTAAAAGGGCACTGTAGCCCTGGAACGCAAAGGGTAATTTTTAGTTAGTAAGAGTGGGACACGTATAAATTAAATCAATCAAAGGCTGCGGTTCAAGTATTATAATTATTATTAACAAAGTCATTACAAATTTTAATTTAATTTATTTATTTATATTAAGTTGATTTTTTTTTTTAAATTGGATTGCTGACTTAAGTACTTTTTTTTTATCGTGGTGAAATCATCAAATGAGTCCTCCCACCCAGGGCAGAGCGGGAGGGACTGTCAGACTCGTACTGATTAAAATCCACGGTGTCCTTCAATAGCCCTTTACGTTCGGGTCACGCTAATTCGTAAGTCCCGCAACCCCGGCAGGCTTTGGCCCTCTAGAGGGGGGCCCGTCATTTTGCTGACACTCTTTGAGGCGTGCGTGGAACAGAACGCGCCGTCGACACGGGCATGGTCCATGTTCGAACTGCGAGTTGCCCATTACTCGCTGCCCGCATGCCCGCGCCTACGACCGCCCTGGGCGTCTATCACTGTGGTTGGGGTGGAGGGAGGACGCTGTCCTCTCCCTCACGCGGCCCGGCTCCTCCTTCGCGAGCATGACTGCATCGCAGTCTCCGCCTATCGCCGTCGTGAGGACACGGCGGTGCTCTGCCAAAGCGGGGCAGTCCTGCACCGTTTGCTCCACCGTGTCCTCCGGACGATCCTCGCAGTGGTGACACCCAGGCTTTTTCTTCCAGGTTTCTTCCCTCCTTATCAGACACAGGTACCTCCGGAAAGTTCCGTGTCCGGTGAGGACCTGCGTCTTGCGGTAGGTCAGGACGCCGAGACGCCTATCCAGCCACTCCTGACTTAAGAACTCACATTGTTTTATAAGCATTCATGCCAGTAAAGTTATGTATTATTGTGTCTGAAGCAAATAAATAATATATTTTTTTTCAGTTACCAATGTTCGTCTGGTTGATCACACTAGCTACGCAATAGAGGTTGTGACAAGGACAGTGAATATCGTAGAAGAAACAGTCCGCTGGTCTAATCTAAAACTGCCAAACTATGACTTTCAATTAAAGTAAGTAATCATTAGTGGTGGGCCAGTGGTATCACACCCGACCTACATGGGTCCGTGGAGGCAAGCATCGTGAAGAAACCGGCATGTCTTGGAACCAAAAATTCGAAGACATGTGACGTCTATCCCGCACTGAACTAACTCCTCCTCACAGAAAGGGAACAATGTCCCAGCGGTGGGAACATTATAGGCTGATGATGATAAATGGGGTCGAAAACCAACCCATTCTGAATGATAATAATTTCTATTTTTTGGTATCCTTGGTAGAATTGTGAATTTCAATGCATCATATCTTCTTCAATTTGGGTTTAGGTAATAAAAAAAATAAGCGTCGAATATTGACAAAAGCCAATGATACACTAGTTGACAAATGTCGCGCGATGTCGCCATATTTGTCACGTGAAATCGGCCGGGTTCGCTTGACATGTCGCCGATACATGTCGTGGCACATTTGTCCTCTAGTGTATCCATGGCTAAGCCACACTTTCACTAGGAACATATTTTGTCAACTTGTCATAAGTTGACTAGTAGAACCTGCCAATGTGAACAATGGAAATGTCGAGCGACATTGTCCCACAAATGTGCTGTGTTCTCACGACGGCGATAGGCGGAGATCTCTCGCACCCGCCATTGGCCATGCACGCAACAGGCAGTGGGATGACTCAAACTGACCTTAACAGTAAGTTTATTTATCTTGCAGCGACAACATCCTGGCGTCACCCATCAGAGGAATCGTCCGCTACAGTGAGGGCTTCCTCACATCTATACAACGTGTAGACATCCGACAGGATTCGGTGCAACAAATTTTTAGGCATAATGCTTCTGCTGAGAGTACACACACGGTGACTGTACAAGCAATCTTGAGGATGCATGACGTAGCCGTCGGGTTTGACGTTGCTGGACATCTGCAAGATGACAATGAAGACTATTGGTATACTGCGCTGTTTGTGCATCCACTGGTATCGTTCACTTTTGCTGTGAGTACTGTTAATTACCATTGTTCATTTACAGGGCGGTTATGAATCCCACCACACTATTGCAACTCCGGAATGCCAGAATCAACAGTCTGTGTCTGTCTGTCTGTCCGTGTGTAGGTTGTATCACATGAACCGTGATAGTAAAACAGCTGATTTTCACAGATGCTGTACTTCTGTTGCCGTTACAACTGATAAATAGAATATTAATATCTAAGGGGGCTTTCATACAACAAACGTCAATTTTTTTGCCGTTTTTATAGATAATAGAGACCGGCTCGCACTTGTCCGGTTTTTTTTTATTATTGAACATAGTCTAATGATGATAAATGTTTATTTCTCACCACAATCCAGGAAAGAAAAAATTTTTTTTTTCACAAAGGTAGAACTAGGTACATTGAACATAGTCTGATAGTATATTGCACAGACAATGTTCAGTTCTTAAAGTTTTCTACAAAAAAAAGGCCCAACGCATTCACTCTACCTCCGATAATACTTGAAATTTAATAATTAATAAAAATATATTTTTCAGATCATAAAAGACCTCTTTACGGGTGCCATAACGGTGACTGTCCTAGGAACCGTACCAACGGTGGGTCCTAATTCACCCCTCGCAGCAGAATTTAGACCTCGAGATAGTACATCTGACATATTCCGTCAAACGGTAAGAAATAAACAAGTTAATCGTTAAAAATTATGTTCTTTTTAAAAACAATCTACTATTGCTAAAGAAATACTTACGATAGACAATGTACTCGTCAAAACGAATCAAACGAGTCTATACTCGATGGGTTTGCGGCGTTTACAGAGTTTTTATGTTACATCCCTGATGAGCCTGTTGAAAGTAATTTATTGCAGCCCTAGGGAAAATCGCTTTCAACTAACAGCTTAAAATGACAAACAAATTTTAAAAAAAAAAACTAGTTCTATTTTGATATTTCTATTGAACCAGTTTCGAAATATTTTATACAGCCAGTAAAATACAGCGCGATTTAAAATTAAAATAACATAAATTTAAGTAATATATTATGACTCTTATATAATTCAGTTTCATTTATTTCTTTAATATGACACAGATTACGGCAAAATCTTTGCCGTTTTTGTAAATTATAAACGTGGAAAATACTGGCTGTAGAGATAGACGACCACAGGACAAAAAAAAACAAAATAAGTGGGAAAGTGACAATGCGATCAACACTCAATTTTTCTTCATCTGATAATTTATGTTTTTACTAGCACTCCGCCCGCGACTTCGTCAGCGCGTGTTTCTAACTTCGAATTCGAAATATTAGTGTAGACAAACTGATTTTTGCCCGCTAGATTGATTTTTTAACTATTTATGCCAAATTTTGAGTTTATCGAAGCAAGCAGTAAAATCCTTCCCTTAAAACTTAATCAACACCTTTTCACCAATTTGGGGGGTGATTTTCGAAAAACGCACAAACACGTGTTTGATTGTTTTTTATCTAATTTATGTATACTGAGTTTTAAATTTATCGGTTAGCGCGTTATGATTTTCCCATACAAACTTTAACATCGTCTAGATTACCAATAGAGGGTAGTTTTAAAAAACTAATAAGGCCCATTTTTTTAATTTACTTATACTCATATTCGTACCTAGTTTCAAGTTTATAATCCTAAGGGATACGATTTTTCAAACAAAGGTTTTCACCCCTTTTCACCCCCTTAGAGGTATATTTTCGCAAAATCCCTTCTTAATTCTCACCTACATAATTAACGGCAACTATCCAAAAGTCAGCTTTCTACGTTTAGAATTTAATATCCTTTCCTTAAAACTTGAATACCCCTTTTCCCTAATTTAGGGGGTGATTTTCAAAAAACCCTAAAACACTTATTTAATTATTTCTGATTTAGTAGATAAATACTGATTTTCACATTCATCAACTCACGCGTTATCATTTTCCCATACAAACTTTAACATCGTCTAGATTACCAATGGAGGGTAGTTTAAAAAAAATAATAGTGCCAATACTTTTTATTTACTTATACTCATATTTGTACCATTAAAAAACCAAAAAACCCTTTTCTTTTATATATATAGTTTATTAATTTCTCGTATTCGTTATGAAAAGCACAGTGTTTTTTACCTCGGGTAAATTACTTATTTAGTCCCTCGAACTATTAGCGCCCTCATTACGTTACGGGCGCCAAACACCGTCTCGGCACTAAATAAGTAACTTTCACCCCTTGGATAATTACGTACTATTATTTTCAGGGACATAAGCAAGCCTGCTATCTTAAAAATTTTTACTTCTGTTTCAGTTCGACGCCAATGCAGCTACTGCACCTGGCATCGCTGCATGGGGCCCTGAAATATTTCAGCCTATTGCATATCAGTTAGTTACTCAAGAAATAGATTTTCCAGCATTTTGCTACGATTGTCCTGTAACAATAAATTGAAATGAAATATTATTATTTATTATTATTTTATTTATTATAATAAAATAACGCTACAGCCTATATCAAAAATCAGTGGTCATAATTATCAACCATCAGATGGAACAACGTTCGCGATGACGTCAATATGTTTATTTATTTACATAACTCATACTCTGACAGTAGAAGTGAGAAGCGGGTGGAAAGTAATACTTTGCAGACCTAGGGAGAATCGCTTTCAACTTTTAAACTGCCAAAAAAAAGTTGTATTTTGACTTTTCTATTGAAGCATATTCTAACTTTTTATAGAGCGCCATGTACAGTTAAAATAAAATTAGAATAAATGTAAATTATGACTTTATTATAATTTACTTTCTACTATTTGGACTATGTACCGTATATTTTATTACATTACGTTTTGACCGCGTATCGATGCGGACGTGTTGCTGACGCTTAAATTAGTGTAAACCGAGCAGCGCGGCGCAAGCCGTCGCTCGTAGTTATTTTGTTGCCATGAGTAGTCAACTTGTGGCGAATGAATTGCTGTCGTTCCTGCAACAGAAACTGGACGTGATGGACGAGGTGTCCGCAATCCTGATCTGCTCAACCAACTTCAGCGAGGAAGATATAGCTGCTTCCAAGCTGCTTCTGTACAGGTCGGTAAACAAAGCTGACCAGATGGTGTCCCGCCGGCGTGACGGGACTAAGAAAAGCCTGCAAGATATTATCACGCTGTTGAAAGAGACCGACCCTGACGATGTGCCGACGTTTGTGGCGAAGGATTTGAACAAGCTTCCTCCCGTCACTTTCGACCATGTCGACGTTACGAGCCTATTGAAAGACATCGTTTTTCTTAAGGCCAGCCTAGCGGATGTGCAGAAGAGATTGGATGCATCCCAAAACACCATTGCTGATTTGCGTAATGAATTAACAGAGTTTCGTAAAACTGTAGCGGTATCTGGGTCACCATCGAGTGCATCTAATATCAACATGCGTCGCGGAGCGTGCCTCAATTTATCGGGGGCAAGTTTCGCGTCAGCAGTTATGTCTTCGTCGTCGCCGAACAATGCTGAGCGTGCAGAGCGTGCGTCATGCGCGCCCCGCAACCCTGCACTCGCCCCTGCGGCTGCTCCTCGTGTCGCCGCTCGAGTTACCGGACCCGCTGACACAATTTCTGTGTCTAAAGCGCCTGTGAGAGTTAACGACTTCGCCAACGCTCCCGCAAAGAAGCCCGTGCCTGAAAAGGCATCGAACCGGGCTGATGATGATGGTTTTGTGACGGTGCAGAGGAAGAAGCGCCGACAAAGAACCAACAAGAACCGCTGCGGCACAGCTCCTATCAAGCCCGACATCCCTGTTCGAGCCGCCCAGCCGAACACTCCCGTGTATATTTCCCGCCTACACTATACCACTAAGGCCGAGGACATTGTGGAGTACGTATGCCAAAGGACCAAATACAGGCCGAGAGTGCAGTTGCTTGAATCGCGCCGCAATGTCAACTTCAAGGCGTTCGTGGTGCGAGTACCTACTTGCTACCTGCACCTCGTCATGGCAGAGGACTTTTGGCCGCAAGGTGTTATGTTCCGTCGTTTCCGCGGACAAGTGCCACACGATCGCACAAAGACAGTGCTTGAGTGAAGTGTGTTTTACTAACATAGTTTTAAGTTTATACACTAACACACTTTGTACTATTATGATATATATGTTAGTCTGTAAGGTATTTATCTATGGGCCAAAGTAGCCTGAAAATAAAGGATTTATTATTATTATATTATTTATCCGTACCGACATGAAGTAAGGAATTCAATTAAATTTACTTCTCATCAATCCGAACATTGTTGTTCTTTTTTCTTCCTAATAATACCTATGGGTCTATTTTCATCAACAATTTTTTTTACTTCAACCCACTGTCAAAATCACCACGACCTGTAACGGTCTTTTTTTTAACGTGGTAAAATCATCAAATGAGTCCTCCCACCCAGGGCAGAGCGGGAGCGACTGTCAGACTCGTACTGACTAAAATTTTTTTTTCTTTACGTTCTGGTGTCACGGTAATTCGTAAGTCCTGCGAACCCGGCAGGCTTTGGCCCTCTAGAGGGGGGCCCCATCATTTTGCTGACACTCTTTGATACGCGCGTGGAACACAACGCGCCGTCGACCCGGGCATGGTCCATGGTCGAACAGCGAGTACCCCAAAACTCGCTGCTAAGTAAGCAAGATACATTGTATAAATCTGAAAAGTTAAAGTTTTATAAACATAAGTTAAATAAAGGATGATTTAAATTGCACCAGAGACAAAGACGTGTGGTCACTTTATGATTACTTGGCGACTGGCGCATGGCGTTTACACGGATGCAGTGCCACTGGCGTTCGAGGGTGTGGAGGGGCCATACTGGATTGTAGAATAGAAACATGCTCTATTCAGATCTAACACTGCATACTAGATTGAAAAATGTAAACATTTGAGTCCAGTACTAAATAGTACAGTACCTCGATCACAAGATTTCAGTATTTTATTAACAGTGTACTTGAAGTATTTACTGCGTTTATTGTATGGAAAATGGAACAGCGCCTCTATTGTGCGAAGAAGGAATTACTTTTTTACTTGAAATTAATTTCAAAGTTCCAGTTAACTTGACATCACAAAAACTGGAAATTCATGATAAGGGCTCTGTAATAGATCCAGCTACTTACTGGATCAATGTAAATCACCTCACAGGTGAGAATGTTTTAGGTCTTTTTTGTTTAATACATAGTATTTAGTTTGAAAATTACATACGTACTTAATATTCTAGATCTTGTTTATCAGATTATAATAATTTACTTTTTATCAAAACAGATTATCTCAGTTTTGACTAATGATGCTGATTAATTTACTGTTACAATGTCAAGTAGTTATCTACAATACAAAGAAAATACAAATAATCTCACATCTAAGATTAGTTGAATAATTATTATTAATGAAGTACCAGTTTTAAAGATATTATTATCTAAATTGTACATAAGTAGATTTATCGCAACAAAACATTTTTTAAAGTGTATGTATTTTAATTGCGCTCTTTCTCAATCATGCAATATATCTTGATTATTTTGTTCGTATGTGTGGTGACCACAACTGGACAAGTATCATGGAGTAAGTTAAGTACTATTTTTATCTACATACAACATTATTTTTAGTATATGCGAAACCTGAATATAGTTTGTTCAGAATCAGTAACTGATTCGATTCCAATAATTTTTACACCATGTTATATTTTTTTTTTCGAAAATATTTTAATTAAATTTTGTTACCAGTTAATTACAATATAATCACCATACGGTTAGGTACCTTTTGCCAAGCTATTATCACGAGTGTATAACACAGGAGACGCGGTTTACGCGGGGGTACCGCGAAATGAGCATGTTTTTGAACGGACAACCAGGTAATATACAAACTTATAACCTTGTGATTTTTTATGATACGGTTTTAAAATTTTGTACACAGATTCTTTACACAAAAATACTAGACAGGTGTATCGGGTTTCAAACAAAAAATAATGTTGTATAATGAGAAAATTCTTTGAATTCCTGCAAATTGATCAAAGTAGTCGATTTTTTAATACCTTTGAAATAAATGAAATAATATATTAAGAGGCGATTTCGTGATTATTTTTTTCTTAATATTTGATACTTATAGGAAATGTATGGACACAATTTTTATCTGCCCCTAAGATGATCCACTGACCTTTTTCAGATATAGTTTCCACGAAAAGTTGATTCATCTGCATGCAAGAAAGGTGGTGATTTTAAATCATGGATTAAAGTATGCAAAGCTTAGTAAGTAAAAAAAAAGAAGAGACCATTATCATCATTACTTGATTTACAGATTCTCGGGCTCGAGTCCGGCACCACACAGAATTCTTCGTGGAAGTGGCACAAGAAACTATCTATGAGTTAGAAAGAAGAGGATTCAGTTCCCTCACGTTGACGAATATCACTCAGGATGTTAGGTAAGTTCATGGTCCGCGGGAGACATCCAAGGCTGGCCACCATAAGTGCGGGCAAACGGACGACGACTAATGGGTGACTTGCCGTCTGATCATGGACCGTGCCCGGGTCGACAGCGTGTCTTGATCCAGGCGCGCCTCAGAGAGCAGCAACCTGACTGGGCCTGCCTATAAGCCAAATTACCTGTCAAAGCTTTCATGTGGGCTTCTCATAAATAAGCAAATCGGCCCATGAATGCAATGGATTGGCGGCTGGGCCGGCTTGGGTCTCCGTCGCAAATTCTGTTTCGCAGAAAAGTAAAGTTTCTTCGAAACAAGTTCTATTATATGAGTACTGCTACTTATACGTTTTTTATATTACAGCCAGGCGATGTACAGTTGGCATGTGAACGGTACAGCAAACTACACCAATGGCTTTCTGGTCTCCATTCAGAAGATTGACGTGACTAGTATCACGCAGATGGTGGGGACACCTACAGTTGATGGGGTGCCTACTCCTACGGCTACTGTGAGAGGAAATTTGAACTTATACGATGTCAAACTTGGCTATGATGTCATATTTTATGAGCTCAATGGAACTGTGCACACATACACTGCGGATCGTGATTTTGCCTTGATCAGCTGGGCCATCACTGTAAGTTGTTCTTTTTAAACGACATCAAAAAAAAGAGGAGGTTATTAATTCGACTGTATTTTTTTATGTTTGTTACCGCATTACGACCGACTGGGTGAACCGATTTTCATGATTCTTTTTTTGTTTGAAAGCTGGTGCTTCCCGTGTGGTCCCATTGTCACCAAGCCAGGATCTGATGATTGGATCTTGGAGAAATCGAGGGCAACCCTCAAATTTTATGGGCCCACCCATCGTTTTTCGCAAATCTTATGAAGTAATTTAAGTACTTGCATATGGTAACATCTTATGTAGCTAAGCTGATGATGGAAGGTACAACTCTTTAACAGTAAGGAGTAGGCATCGACTGATTCATTGTTCGCGTATCTCCGGAACTACATGTCCGATTTAAATAATTCTCCTCAATCTTTTTTTTTTGTGCTAGGTATCGTTCAACTTAGGGAATACTGCAAGTCTAATCAAAATCGGTTCAGTAGTTTTTGAGATAGGGTAGATAGATTAGGTATATTAGCTTATTGTGTACATGAGGGATGTTATTACCACTACGGATTACAAAATTCTAGTGCAGAAGAAAATTATGTATTTGGCAAGAATTTGGGTTGAATAATTAAACTAAAAAGAGTAAAATAAAAAACTTAGTAAATCAAAAAAAAATGTAAACGCATTCAAAAAGAACCACAAAAAAGGGTAAAATAACCTACAAAATAACTTTTATTTCGGTAGTCGGTTATTTTTTTTTTTTTTTTTGGGACAAACCCACCACACTATTCCCTAACCACTGCAACTCCTGTGCGCCAGAATCAACAGTGGCAACCAACCAGAAAAGGGCCGAGACAATGAAGCTCGACGTGTCCCGAAGAATGAATTTACCTGTCTTGGATCCTGCAACGAAATTAATCAGAAAAGAATAGTGGAGGAGTAGGAAAAAATATATGTTTCCACTTCCCTTCATGCAAGCAGGAGACAGAACAAAACAAGGCCAATAGGCACAAAGGGACATTACAACTGGGAGAAGCCCAGTTGCCTAGCACCACGGGTAAAATGACTACTAATATTAATGGGTCCTAAATTGTGAGCTGCTAAATTTGATTCCAATAATAGGTATGGCAAAAACGCTTGAACGCACGGAAGTTTGTTCGAGTTTCAACAAGGTCCGAGTAGTAAATGACTCCAGATGTAGTCTGAACAGTGTTCAACATAATATTACGTTCGTTCTGCCAAAGAATACACTCCCATAGAATATGATGTGCTGATTGTTCATATTCACAGTCAGATGTCGAACATTGACAAAAAGGCGAGGGAACAAGCTTGAAGGAAAATAATTTACTTTTAAAGTTACCATGTCCCGTGAGAAATTGGGCAACACAGTGATCCACCTCCAGCCACGTCCTAGCCAGCCGCTCACGAACGGATGGAAAGAACTGGTGGAGGTGCCGCCCCTTGATAGAATTATCCCACCTACTTTGCCATTCGGATAAAAGATCCTCCCAGACGTCGCTCTGGGGTTTGAATAATCTAGATATCTTATCACGGTCACGTTGAGGTAGAAAATCAGCATCAGTGGTCTCCCGTGTGGAAAAGTACATTGCAGCACGTCGCTGTACTTCAAGATCGACTGGAAGAACACCAGCAAGTACCGGTAAAGCTTCAGTACTGACGGTTCTATACGCTTTACTTAAGAATAACAAAGCCAAGCGCTGGCTTTGAAGCAATTTACGTCGTGCCGCCCCTATGGTGGCCCTATCGGCCCAAACAGGTGCTCCGTAGCACATACAGCCCAAGTAAGTAGCACCATAAATAGTTTTTAAGGTTAAAAACGACAAACCCCAAGTAGATTTGGATATTCTCGTTAGGGCATAAAAATTATTTTTAGCTTTTTCACCAACTGTTTTTATATGTTCTATGAATGTGAAATTCCTCTCTAAGACTAAACCAAGATAGCACACCGATTTCTTTTTCTTAACGGGAACATTATTGAATTTAATACTAGGCCACGATTTAAGGTCACCTTTTAAAATGAGTTGATAGGTTTTATGTGGTGCAAAGGTCAGACGGTTACGATCGCCCCACTGTGATATTAATCGTAGGCAAGTGTCAGCCAAATTCTCGAGTCCAGCACGAGTACTCGACTGAATGAGCAGAAGGCCATCGTCCGCATAACCAGTTAAAGAACAACCACTTGGAAGTGGAATCGCGAGGAAATCATCGAAGCCTAGATTCCATAAATAAGGACCGATAACCGAACCTTGAGGACAGCCCATGGTGAGAGGTTTCGATATGGAATGATGTCCGAGTTTAAGTTTCGCGGATCCATTAGAAAAGTACGAACAAAGGAGATTAAATATATTATTATAGCAACCACGAGCTTTTATTTTAAGTACATAGTAGCATTGGCCACCACGCGTTATCAAAGGCCCCGGAAATATCTAAAAAGATCCCAACTACGTACTTGTGTTTAGAAGTATTAACCATTTTTCTAACAGAAAGTGCCGCGTCAACGGTTGATTTCCCGATAGTAAAACCGAATTGATTTTTATGGAATTTGGGCCCGTCCGGTAACAATCGTGGGACGATAAGACGCTCCAAGAGCTTTCCCAAAGATGGTAATAAAGTTATGGGCCGGTATGACTTAGGGTCATCTGGTGGCTTGTCGCCGCTTTTAGGTATTATTCGTATAAAGCCATGTCTCCATATACGAGGAAAAACGCCTTCAGAAATACACCGGTTGTAAACAGTTAATAACGCGTCACCCGCTGTTTTACACGCTTCTTTTATCATACGATTAGATATTTTATCTTCACCTGATGATTTGTTAAGGGGCAATCTCCTAACAACATTCATTAATTCGTCAGTGGATGGAAGGTCTGACGCTGGTGATTCAGGCGGGACTGTTGCCCATGCTCTAATTTGTTGGTGGTAGTCATTATCATTAACAGGTGAATCATCAGGGATAAGAGTATTTAATAAAACTTCCGTTGTTTCTTCAATACCGGCGGTGTGTTTATTATTTACTTTAATATTCTGAACATACGCGAGGTCGATCGATCGATTGGCTTTAAACTCATGATATAAAGGAGACCACGGACCTTCTTTTTCTAATTTATCGACTACTTTACGCAACAAATTACCCTTAGATTTTTCAACCGATGCTCTGTAACAGGACTTGGCAACTCTAAATGTATTTAAAGCAGTGGTTAGCGAGTCTCCGGTGACTTGGCGTTTTTTAAGCTTATTAAGATGTTTACGCGCTCGACGATAGGTTTTACGCTGTTCGGTTAGGTAGTCACACCACCAATCACATCTACGTATATTGGTCATAGGTCCGCGACCAATGGCAATGTCAGCACAGTAAGTGAAGGTGTCTGACATAATTTCAGCACTTTCTTCGGCTGACAGCCCATCACGAGTGAACTCTTTGGCGTGACATGCAAAAAGCGATCTAAAGAATTCCCAATTAGCACCTTTACTTTTGTACCTAAAATTACCAATGACATGTGAGGAACCCTGAATAGAAACCGGAACAAACCCGTAAACGATCAAGCGATGATCACTACAAGACGCGTCCGGTAGGACACGCCACCTATCCAAGTGTACGTCTGCACTAGAAAGTGTGACGTCAATACAAGATTCGCCCATTTGGCTGCAAAAAGTAGGTGGTGCGTCGGGGGTGTTGTGAATAGTTAGGTTCATTTCAGCAATGAAGTCTTCAACAGCGCAGCGCCGTTCGTAATCCGTGGACCGAACTTTGCCATACCACAGGGACGAGGACGCATTAACGTCTGCGCCTACGATAACTTTGCAGCCCGCGAGTGACCGCAAGACGTGACGGAGATTATGTATGTGAGGACCAACAGGGTCTGAATATTGAAAGTAGCAGCTCACAACGTAAACTTTAGAACTAGCGGATGAGACTTCCACAACCGCGCAGTGTCGATTCATGAGGTTTCGTAAAGACGTTACTGTATAGTTAGAAGAACGTGACACGTAAATTCCGGCTCGTGCCTTGTTATCCAACTGAACTACCTTGTGACGTAAGCGCGTGTTTTGGTATTGTTCTTGAACCAATACAATATCTAAATTATAATCGATAATTAATTTGTCCAATTCAGAAGTCGCCACCCTATCGTTGTGTAGATTTAATTGACCTATTATTAAACTATCCATTATATTAGTAATTAGTGTTGCGTATTAACTGTTCGAGCCTAACTTTATAGGTGGTACACTGTTGGGACCCGCATCGATGGTCAAACGGTTTTTTAATACGTTTACACGCCGCACATACTGGTGTAAAATTTAAATTATCCTTATGCGGGCATTCTTTTGTTTCATGTGCTTCAGAGCAATTAGCACAGGTAGGCGATTTATTAACGCAGTATTTTTTCACGTGACCGAACTGCTGGCAATGTAAACAACGAACTACATCGATATCATCAAAAAATCGGCAAGTCGCGAAGTCAATAAAAAGCTTCTCTTTGGTACTAATTAAATGCTTTCGTAAGGCGTTGTCGATTTCAATGCCTACCCACTTCCGGCCATTATCTAATGCACGTCTACGTATAATTTTTGTCGACTTAATAAAGTCTTCCTCACTAATTGCCAATTCGTCTTTAATATTTTGACGGTACAACGCATGCAGAAAAGGTTTGTCTTCCATTGAGGATGGGACGTCTTTAATTAATAAACGTGGCCTGCGGCCTTTCGGTTTTTCAAGTCTTAACCCGGCAGTCCTAATAGCATCAACCGACTCAAGTTTACTTATTTGACTATCGTTAGCGACACGTAATACAACGCCCGATTTCGCGATTTTTTTCATGCCAACTATTTGAAAACCGTCGTCAGTTGGCTTAATTGCTTTTTTAAGCGCTTCTTTAGTGGCTGAGGAAGTCGCGAATTCAGCTGACCTTTCGTTGGAGGGGTATGCTATTACACACGGCAGCGGTGGTCTAGACTCCATCACTGGAGCGACCTTAGGCAGACGAAGTTTCAGAGAATCTGAATAAGATACTTTGTTGAAATCTGTTTTAACAATACTGACATTATTATTTAATTTGACTTTGTCCAATTCGCGCTCCATATTTGCTAACTTTGTTTCATTTGAAGACGACCGTATGGCTAACAAAGAAACAATGGACGTAATCCGCTGTGTCATGTCCATAATCGCGGATTTATTGGCTACATTAATACGGGATCCTTGATCGCTCACGAGGTCGTTTATTTTTGACAAGTATGCAGATGCCTGAGTAACTAAATCGCAGTAGTCTTCGTTTGAATTACTGACATTATTTATTGATAACGGCGATTTTTCGGCAGAATCGGTCAGATGTTGTCTCTTCGGCCTATCTTCAGGTGTTAAATAAGACGGAGACAATTCGGTAAACAAGCGTTTAGAGTAAGCGGAGGTCGGTGACCTGGGAGGTTTATTTACGCGTCGCGAAGTCCCCCCGCCACGGTCTGGCGGATCATCATTACTGGACAACATTTTTAAATCAAAATGACAAAACGATTTAAATCAGATCGTAAAAACAAGACGAAACAACAAGACTTTTTTTTTTCCTTACGCGGTACCCCCACACCCAAAATATAAAAAGTACTCACCGAGCGCTGATGAACTAATTTAAAACTATATTTACCAATTAAATACGCGTAATAACACTTAAAAAACTTACAATACCAACACTAAACACAAAGGCACACAGTTAGGATCAATTCACGAGCCGGTAATTGATAACGAGACACGAAAAACGTAATTATTAACGGCAGCGATACAAATCACATCTACACGGCGCAATTGCACAGAGGGAAGCGAATCAGTAGTCGGTTACCCTTTTTTTGTGGTTCTTTTTGAAGGCGGTTACATTTTTTTTTGAAAAAGTTTTTACGAGCTTTTATTTAGTTTCACTTGTCCCGTTGCCTGTCTGGTGTCCTATCATGACGTCATGAAGCGAGAGTTCCACTGTGGGAACGAGATGGCGCTAGACGAGCTCTGTCTCTTTCCCACAGTGGAACTACTCTCGTTTCACGACGTCCTATGGTAGGCCGGTGCAATCAAATCTTGCAAGTTAAAGACACACTTCCCGGTTTCCGATTGAGTTGAAAATGTTGCACGCATGTTTGTCGCTTGACAATGCAATATTACAGGGGTGGCTAACGGGTCGATCGCGATCGACCGGTCGATCGAGACTAGCCCAGTCGGTCGTGGCAAGGCAAAAAATATAAATAAGTAGACCAGACTGCGCTACGTAATTACCGATTACTGCAGCCTCATCTGATGACATATGAATGACTACACTAATTTATAGGACCTATACATATAATATGTTGATTAAACATCATCAACTCAGACTTCCATTCCAAAGTATTAAGTAAATTTAAGGAAACAATCTCACATGTGATATGAAAAAGAACTCCTAAGACTGGTCAATAAAAAATACTACTTGATTGTGTATTAAACTATGCTGTTTCATTTAAGATTTCAAGAAGCATATAATTGGTAGACCACACAGAGTTTCGTTAGTAAACAGTAGATGATGATGTCTAATCAAGGTAGCCACCCCTGCAATATAATGATGATATGGACCTGGAATCCCATCGAGTTTTTCTAAGTATTTACATCTGAGCAAAGCTCGATCCACAATCTGGTAATATTATTTAGCCAGAAGCTCCTGTTGATTTTGACCGCAAACTCGTTTCTGAATTATACGATGGAATAAATCTCAAAAAACCTAATTTTTTTTTTCAGATTCAGACTGTGTTGGCCACCAACCAAACAATGGTGTTGTTGAATGGTAATATAAGCGGAGGTCATACTCGAATGGTTTTCAGACCAGCTACCAATTTAACTGAAGTCCTTACTAGAGGAGTAAGTGCTTTAATTTAACAGTCTTGTCCACTTAACTTGATCTTCTTATATTGGGTTTACTGGGTGTCGCGCCCTACATGTCTTGTTTTATCAATCTGCTTTGAACTAGGTGATAAGAATACAAAAAAAAAAAAAATTTAGTGGAACAGTGTATAAGACGGGGACGCGAGGTATAATGGGGACACACTCTTTAGGCATACTACGTTAGGATTGTGTTAAGTTTGCCTTAAGTGTGTGATTCACTATCATACCTCGCGACCCCGTCCTATACACCCCGTCTTATTTATACACTGTTCCCCTACTAAAAACTTTTGGGTGTCAATTAAATGGTTAGCATAGTATTGTTATTTCTGTGAGCAGAAAAATATAATCGGTGAGCAGAAATAGCTAATTGGTGAGCAACTCATGGTCAGCAAACATTTCAAAATCAATCAGCAATTTATGTCATTCTGGATGGCTGTAATTATTTTTGTACAGCATATTAATTATATAAGCTGCAATCAGCTGCTCATGTTTAATAAAATTTTGGTAAGCACTCAGAGTGAGTTGAAGCTCAACTCAGTACTTACGTACTGAGTTGAGCTTCCTTTCTCTGCTTCTGCTTGCACTGACTGAACAGGTCCACTAATAGTTTTCTTTGCAGTTCTTTCTTAAAAAGACCATCTCAGGCGAGAACCTACATGGTCCTCACAGGTGTTGACGAAACAATTTTCCGATTGTTAGATCATTATTTATTCTTTTTTTTTTTTTTTTTTTTTTTACTATATTTTTTTTGTTTTTATTATACAATCTGACATGTACGAATTTATTTATTTTTTACAATCTGACATGTATGATTTTTTTTTTGTTTATACAAACTGACATAATTATTATTATTATTTTTTCATATATATATATATACATTTTTATTTCTATGCTTTGCGAATGCGAGGACCCATGCGAGTCAAGCTGGTTTTTTTTTTTTTTTATAATCATAGTGATTGTCTGACAGTTTGAGTAACTTAAGCGGCCTACACAAGTGTCCTTTCTTTGGTATTGTTCGTCGTGTCGTTGAGCTCCTTGAGTTATGAGTCGAGCTACACGATAACTGACAAATGCTTGCACTGACTGGACAGGTCCACTCGAATTTGTGTGGTTCTTTCTTCAAAAGACCATTTCAGACATTGACCTGCATGGTCCTCGTATAGCCTGATTTACATATAATGTCTGGACTTCAAAAGAGACTGCGACCTCTGAGTTTGTTTCGGCTGTTTCTTCTCAGAGTAGTCAGGTACGAAACACCGGCCCCTTCTAGTTTTATAAAAAGACGTGTAAAAGTGTTGATATAACCTACTTGCATAAATAAACATCATTTCATTTCATCATTTCATTTCATTTCAGTGTAAGCAAAAAAATGCATTTTATAGATCAGAATTAGACATTCAGAAATCAGCGTATTATTCAGTTCTGGGTGGTTTAAAAAAAAAATAACCACGAAGAGGATGGCGGGGTCTTTCAGACCCCGCTATCCTCTTCTAACCTAAATTGTCCGAGTCGGGGTGCCAGCGAGTTTGCTCACCATGTTTTAAATATGCATACCAATCAAATATACTGCTTATAGACATGTTTTTCTGCCGCTCAATCATGAAATCTTGCCGCTCAAATAGTTATTTTGCAGACTGAATGTTTATTATGCAGACTCATGTTATTGTTGGCTGCCTATGTATGATTTAATTTTTGACCATTATCAAAATTAGTTGCGGAACAAGAATTGCTGCCTGATTTTTTTATTGCAAACAAAATCTTTGTATGCTGACCAAATTATTTAAATGCTGCTTTTGGGTGGCTTGCCAAATTTTATAATTGCTGACCATGTAATTACTTCTCAAAACTTTTTGATTTGTATTTTGGTATCGGTTTAAAAAAAAAAAAGAAATGTAATGAAATGCCCTGAAATAAAAGCGCCTCTCAATTGCGTCTTGACCCCTAATAAATTCGGTTTCACTACGCCACTGGATAACATGAAATGAAATGATATTTATTCTGACTACTCTGAGAAGAAACAGCTGAAACAAACTCAGAGGTCACAGTCTCTTTTAAAGTTCAGACATTGTTTTGCGTATGAACATACGAGGACAATGTGTAACAAGTATAAAAGTAGTTATCGATTATTTTAGACGGGTAGCGCCCTCTATTGACAAAAACGCGAACTAATAGTAAATAGTTACAGTTAATTGTGCAATAGTGATAATAGATGGCGTTAGGGAGTAACATATTTATTTTCTCGATACTTTATATTTTAAATAAAATATAATAAGTACATAGATAAAATTCAAATAATTAACTGTGATAGATTTCAGTTGAATTAAGTTTAATTATAGATAACGCATGGTCTAAAAGGCAAAAGCCTAGAAGCTGGTCTGAGGGTGATTTAATAGGATGACGTTGAACTTTTGACTTGGTTTCCGTTTTTTCTTGGAACCTGGACACGCGATTAAGACGCGGATTGTTAAAAATAAAACAAAATTTAATTAAATAATACATGACGCGGACAAGGCGTGGTACAGCGGCTAAAATGAAAATGCACTAATATAAAGGAACCGCATATGCGTATGTATCCATAATTATTTCCTATTTTGTTAGAATTACATGGCATCACCCGCCATGAAGGTGTATTGAAATGCTCACGGATTTCTTTCTGATATTGTTCTCAGGGTTCCATCCATCCATTAATTTTTAAATTAAATATATAAATAAAAAGACGTCTTCTCAACGCTTGGCACACGATTATGAAGTAAGCTAGGACAAGCTCTGGTTCCAAGCCACGTGTTATATTCTACACATCACACAGGCTGCGAATGCTGTCTGCGTTACATATCCACGGTTCGACCTGGATAGATGGTTGTATGTTGTACCTGAAGTAAGTGCTATATCTATAACCTAACATTGTAAGGAAGCTTGACAAGTGCTGTGATCCTGTACTTACATATTGAAGTGTGCACCAATATTAAATAGCTGAGAAGACGGAAGCATCTCTTTTATTTCAATCGACACCTCATGCGAATAGAACCCGTTAGTCTCATGGCAATCTACGCTGGCAGCTGGTGGTAAGAGACGTAAGGACCTTACAATTGGACGCCCAACGTGTCGCATGAGGTCAGATTGAAATCTTCACTTCAAGATTAAGAGCTTGATCTAACTTAATTTGATTTAACTTAGTGTTTAGTAATTAGAGTCATTTAACTTAGTACAATTTTCTTAATTTGAGTTTTCAAAATTAGTTGATAGCACATGTTAACATTTTTATTAAAAGGTAAATCTTTCCACATTATTGATGTAGTAAAGCTTAAATGTATGGACTCCTCTTGATTTATATAAAGTCATACAACTTATAAACATCAACACTTTGTGTTAAAAAGTAAGGTTATGCCACATGTCATGTTAACATTGTAAACTTGTGCAACTACTTGAATGGATCGACTCTAATTTAATTTAATTCACCTTGATTAATGTAAAATTACTATTTACATTCACTTAACTTAAAAATTGGATTCAAAATACTTATCAAAGACTGTTTAAATATTTAAAATTCAATATGGATAAGACAATCTGGATTGACTATCTTCGTAAAGAAGAATTATTACATGAGCTTAAATATTTTAATATATCCACAGATGTAAAGGCGACCAGGGATGTGCTTCGCAGGCGGTATCGCAGTCTGTGTGGCTTGTTTAGGAGAGGCAGCATTAAACCAGAGGATTATGCAACGCCAGTAAGCGCAGAAGAGGTACGCTTATGCTTGGAACCAATCGAAGAGCTGTGCCTATTACATAGGGATTTAACCGAGGGAGATAGCTCCACTGTTAAGCGAATATTAGCTCGTTCGCAATATTACTTGATGAGAATTTCACGTGTGAAAGATAAATCACCGGAATTAATCGAACTTAAGAATAAATTGGTACCGTAGATTCATACAGGATTTTTCTAAAATTAGTAGACCACTTAGTAAATTAACTTGTAAGAATGTAAACTTTGAATGGACAGAGGAAGCAGAAGAGGCTTTTAATAAATTAAAATCAAATTTAGTCTCAGCTCCAATTCTTAAATGTCTAGATTTTAATTTACCATTTTCAATTCAATGTGATGCCTCAGCATATGCTATTGGTGCCGTGCTGACACAGTCATATGACAATTTTGACCATCCTGTTGCATTCTGTAGTAGATTACTTAATAAGCACGAGGTTAATTACACTACTACAGAACGTGAATTATTAGCAGTCTTGTTTGCTTTAGAGCAATTTAGAATGTATGTAGAGGGTCAAAAATGTAATATAGTCACTGATCATGCATCACTACAATGGTTTTATAAATTAAAGAATCCCACAGGCAGGTTAGCTCGGTGGAGTATTCGCTTAAGCCAATTTGATTTTAATATCGTTCATAGGAAGGGTAAAGAGATGGTTTTACCGGATGCACTCTCAAGAATTAAAATTGAATCGTTAGACATATCTGACAATATCCAGGATAAATGGTATTTAAAAATGGTAGAAAATTGTGAAAAGTTTCCCCATAAATTTCCAAATTATTCTCTTAAAGATGGTAAACTATTTCGACATTCAAAAAATAAATATAATTTAACATCACAATTCACTTGGAAACAAGTGATTCCCAGTGATGATGTGGGACCTCTATTAAAACAATTTCATGATGATCCCACAGGCGCCCACTTTGGTATATTTAAAACTCATAAAAGATTAGCATTACATTATTTTTGGAAAAATATGTATAAAGATGTCGAAAATTACGTTAATAAGTGTCAAACTTGTAAAGAGTACAAGCCGGTAAATTCATCGAGACCTGGTTTAATGGGTAACCCTAAACAGGTTACAAAACCATTTGAAGCTATTTGTTGCGATTTGTTAGGACCCTTTCCTGTGTCCACTAAAAGGAACACAAATCTCTTAGTATGTTCAGACTATTTTAGTAAGTATGTTATGTTGTTTCCTATACGGAACGCAACAGGCAATGCTATTGTTAAAATTCTGGAAGAAAAAGTGTTTCTGGTGCATGGGATACCGAAATTTGTCTATGTAGACAATGGTCCGCAATTCATTTCAAAACAATTTAGAGATTTAATGTGCAAATATAATGTGCCTAATATTTACTATAATCCTAGGTATCACCCGCAGGTTAATCAGGCAGAAAGAGCCATTAGAAATGTTCTGTGTGCGATTGCCTCATATGTGAAAACGAATCACAGGCAGTGGGACAATCACATACCAGAAATTCAGTGTGCACTGAACACCTCAGTTAACGAGTCAACTAAATTCTCACCTTACTTTCTTGTACATGGAAGAGAGATGTTTGTAGATGGTAAATTACATATAGACTCTGAAGTGCCACAGCCTGATTCAGATCTATCAACTGTAGACCCTAGAATTCATGGTGATAACTTAAAAGAACTAAAATCAATTTTCCAGGAGGTTAGTAAAAACTTGAAACTTGTGCACGATAAAAATAAAAAGCACTATGACTTAAGAAAGCGACCTTTAGAATTTAATGTAGGTCAAATAGTCTATAAAAGAACATTTACTTTGTCGGATGCTAGTAAAAACTTTACTTCAAAGCTAGCACCGCGCTTTATAAGATGTGTTATTTCAAAGAAACACTCCCCTGTAGTGTATAGCCTAAAGGACATGCAGGACAAAGATTTAGGTAAATTTCACATTAAAGACATCTTAAAATATGAAGACTCCTAGTTTTATACATTGTTGTTGCTAATCCAATATTTGCACGAAATTAGCAATAGACGTGCAAATATTTAACTTGAAGAGGGATGGATGCATGTTGGTAGGGTAAAAGGTTTTTTTTTTCAAAATTAAATAGGTATACCAATTTTATTAATAAGGAATGTTTGCAGATGTATGAAAGGAAACACAATAATTGTTAAACTTAGTAGTATTCGAATGGGACTTAAAAGTGTCACCACTTAACACTTAATAAAACACATATCTACATTAATTAAAGATAGTGTTTACTTAAAAACTACCAAGTATAATAAACCTATACTTTATAACTTAATACTTAATAAAACACCTATCTACATCAATTGGAGATAGGGTTTACTTAATAAATTTAAAAACTTAAATAAGTATTTGCCTATATTTTGGTTTAATACTTTGTAGATAACACTTATCTAGGTTTCAAGGATAGTGTTTATTTAACTTAAAACTTAACTTAATTAGGAAATTAATTAGACTAAGGCATGACTAGTTAATAAAAATTAGTTAATTCGTTGATGTCTGCAGAGCGTAGCTACGTGCTATTTATAGATAGGCAGACAGACGCTTATTATTATATTAGTTTAGTAGATAGTTTAAGGCAGGAGCAATCAATGTACGAATTTGCCAAATAGGTTTTGTTTCGGAATTGTGCTACTAGCCATTAGCATTTAGCAATTTAGTCTGTAAGTCTAAGACATTTGGTTTCAGACTGTCTCAGTTTTCAATAGGATGATTTCGAGCTTTCAATACACATGATGCAAAAAAAAAAAAAATTTTCTCAGCAAAAATTTTTTTAACTGGGGAAAGATGTATTGTAACAAGTATAAAAGTAGTTATCGATTATTTTAGACGGGTAGCGCCCTCTATTGACAAAAACGCGAACTAATAGTAAATAGTTACAGTTAATTGTGCAATAGTGATAATAGATGGCGTTAGGGAGTAACATATTTATTTTCTCGATACTTTATATTTTAAATAAAATATAATAAGTACATAGATAAAATTCAAATAATTAACTGTGATAGATTTCAGTTGAATTAAGTTTAATTATAGATAACGCATGGTCTAAAAGGCAAAAGCCTAGAAGCTGGTCTGAGGGTGATTTAATAGGATGACGTTGAACTTTTGACTTGGTTTCCGTTTTTTCTTGGAACCTGGACACGCGATTAAGACGCGGATTGTTAAAAATAAAACAAAATTTAATTAAATAATACATGACGCGGACAAGGCGTGGTACAGCGGCTAAAATGAAAATGCACTAATATAAAGGAACCGCATATGCGTATGTATCCATAATTATTTCCTATTTTGTTAGAATTACATGGCATCACCCGCCATGAAGGTGTATTGAAATGCTCACGGATTTCTTTCTGATATTGTTCTCAGGGTTCCATCCATCCATTAATTTTTAAATTAAATATATAAATAAAAAGACGTCTTCTCAACGCTTGGCACACGATTATGAAGTAAGCTAGGACAAGCTCTGGTTCCAAGCCACGTGTTATATTCTACACATCACACAGGCTGCGAATGCTGTCTGCGTTACATATCCACGGTTCGACCTGGATAGATGGTTGTATGTTGTACCTGAAGTAAGTGCTATATCTATAACCTAACATTGTAAGGAAGCTTGACAAGTGCTGTGATCCTGTACTTACATATTGAAGTGTGCACCAATATTAAATAGCTGAGAAGACGGAAGCATCTCTTTTATTTCAATCGACACCTCATGCGAATAGAACCCGTTAGTCTCATGGCAATCTACGCTGGCAGCTGGTGGTAAGAGACGTAAGGACCTTACAAATGCAGGTGTCTGAGATCGTCTTTTGGGGAAAGAACCACACAAATGTGGACCTGTCCAGTCAGTGCAAGCATTTGTCAGTTATAGTGTAGCTCGACTCATAACTGAAGGAGCTAAACATGTGTTTAGTTGCCTGTACCGACACGAACTGACCCGTATCGACCCGCCTGCATGACAACCTGCGGTACTATTTTCCTGTTTTTTTTAAAGCCCATGGATATTTTTTATTCTTACCTACTTTTGACCGAGTACTTAACGGTTTTTGTTTTGTTACAGTTTCTTGCGTCTGTACACGGTGCGGGAGTCGATTCCTGGGCAACTACTTTAGAACCCATTATATTGGATCTAGTTAAAAATAAGGTTCCTTTTCCTGGTGTGTGCTTTAGTCATTGTGATAGGCACTAAGAAATTCTAGGTACACTAGAATCATTATGCAGATTGTGTTATATCTCATCGCAAATAATAAACATTTGTGTTATTTTTTGTATTATATTTCAATATGTTCTAATACAATCAAATTTAAATTATTTTCTTTTTTTTCACACCTATTCATTGTATCACTATCCCTTTTCTATAATTGTACTTGTAGTGTATAAAATGAATGAAATAAAATGGTCAAATTTAAATAGATTTTCAATCTACCATAAAAGCAAAATCTTCGTATTCGATTGGAAAAAAACATACAGATCGGGGTAGGTTTAGGTGCTGGCTTCTGTACTAAGACTAAGTACCTACAGACTAAGAACAAAGGACTAAGCCAGAGTTGTATAAGCTCGTGTTGGGATGAAAGAAAACTGGTGGTGGACTGTATGTCGAAGACAAGTGACGTAGTAGGCGCCCGAACGTGCGTACGTATGTCGTCGCCGGTGGTAAAAATTGGAGTGGTGTTGTGTGCCCGCTGCTCGATGCGCCGGCGCAGCCGCCGTTTCCTCGTCCCGCGCATACCGCCTCAGCCGTCCCACGCCGCTGGTCGTCCGCGCGTAGACAGAGTTTATCTGAAAAAATACCTTCCTTTTTTGGGCAACTGTGTCAAAAAATCAATGCCTACATAATTCTTGTGTTTTATTTAAAAAAAAACCTAAACGTGTAATAATTACCTAATTTTTAACGAAGCACCTAGCTGCTGCCAGCCTCTTCAATCGCATGTGAAAATTATCCCTTATAGACTAGACTAAGACTAGACGCGCTTACAGGCTAAACAGTACGTATTCTACGTGTTATATTTTCAAATTAGATGTATTATAGTGATTAAGTAACAAATATCTATTGTACTTATCCAAACTTTCACATTATTTATGATAATATTTCATTCTGTAACCTATTCGTAATAAAGATACAATTTGATTACAAATTCATAATGTGGTATCAAAGACGACAGAAGTGCCAGAAATAAAATAATACACAAAAATGCATTTAAAATAAACATAACATGGTCATTAATGTAATTATGGACAAAAGCAACATTTAAGTAAGCAAGAGGTAGTTTTTACGGTCATTGGTATGCACGTAGTATCATTGACCGGTCAAGTTCCTCTAAAAAATATTTCTACAATGTGAAACAATCGGCCATTATTAGTTTACATATTTATCTACATATTTCCGAACGAAAAGGCCGTCTGTCAAAATCAACGATGACAGCCGTCAAAATAGTCGATTGACAGTATTGACAACGTCACAAATTAATTTTGTTTTGCTAGCGGTTTATTTCTAAAACTAATGTGATTTATTTGCTCAAACAGCAAAAACATTTCACGCGTCTACGTGTTAGCATGCTAGTTGTTAAGGATCAATATTTTCAGTAACAATGTCTATTTTATGACTGCAAAATGAGTGATGAAACTAACGAAGAACGTCAAGACAACGAATTTGCAGCATTACAGGTTAGTAAATTGTGTTATTTGTAAATAAAATAATAATAGTAAACATTTCTGGATGACGAAAATAAATACGGATTTTCATAAAGTCAATTATATTTCTGCACTGACGAGTTTAGTTATAGTTCATTCGATATTTAAGTGTCCCGGTTATTTTTTTCGTCGTGGCGGGCGTTCTAATTAGGCCAAGGAAACTATTTTTACACACATGGGAAGGCCTTGTAGGTAAAAGTTTTTATTACTAATGCGTTTTTCATGTTCCCATTAATCTCATCTCAGTGTATCAAAATTTGATAAACAAAATAAATATCTGTTTTGGATATAGATTACATCCTTCTGATGCCTAGAAGGGAAAACGACTAATACTAATAATAACTGATGCCTAGAAGGGAAAACTACACTTGTCTCGTGGGATATGATCAATAAAAGTTAAATGAAATGGGTCCAATGATGTTGAAATTAATTATTTTTATTTTTGTTTTCCTAGGTTCCTACTTAATTATAAATGTTACAATTACCATAAAAAAAAGAAATAGCGAAAGGATATGAAGACTTAAAATACCTAATTTAAAAAAAAAAAGTTTGATCTAAGCAATTGTGTTTGCAACCACTAGGCCAATGAAAAACAAATCTTTGCGTACATAATTCTGTGCATGTGTTCATCATTGAACTGTTCCTGAATGGCATGGATGGAAATGGATTTTGATGAAATAAGTTGTGTGTCTTTGGGGAGCTCTCTGAATGACGCACAATTAGACTCATTAACCTCTCGGGCGGGTTACGTACACCCGGGTGTACATAAGCGAAAACGCACCAGCGCCTTAAGTACACACGTCTGTACATAACAGACAATCGCTCATTGGATGTTGATTTTTATCATTTTCAATTATAAATCGCCCAAGAGGTTAAGTGGTGCTGGACAGGACAATGTTCATTGGGTGAGCTAGTGTAATTATAATTCTTCTTTTACAGGCTATTTACGGAGATGCCGTGGTGGATAACCGCGAGGCAGTTGCATGGAAGATATGGAGACCTATAGATCTGATGCTCACTTTAATCCCATTGCATAATTCTGATATCAAAGGCATACACTGTTCTGTTACGTTACATTTTAAATGTTGTGCAAATTATCCTGATAAGTATGTATTTCATTTTTCCTCAAATTTAATTAGTTAACCAATTTGTTGTTTGTGTTTATTTGCACCCACTCATCAGAAGAAATTTCTTATATAGAGATTATAATTAGGGACAATTTAATAATGTACCTATGCAATTGTTTAGGTCTCCAAATAAATTTTGTTTAAATTTTTTTTCTGTTGAGTCGTAAGGATAGCATCAATAAATTGAATATTCTAAATTAATCAACATCATTTGTAATGCTTTCAGGCCATTGAGTGTCACAATACACAAAACAAAAGGTTTATCTACTGAAAATTGTACAAAACTACTGTCTGAACTGGAAGATCTGGCTAGAAAGTTATGTGGAGAAGTGTGTATATTTCAATTAGCACAACATGCTCAGGTAATATAGTTGTACTTAGTTTAGAAAACAAACACACTTGTCACAGGATAGGCTGATATCATACTATTGGAATTATACTCATTTTATATAAGCAAGACAACGGGATTTCAAATAAAAACCAAAGACAACCAGAATTCACTGCCTGACTGCGACTACACTTAGGGGTATCCCTAATACGCATTCTGTCAAAATATTAGGAGAAAACCTGAAGAATACTAATTTTGAAAATTAGTCACTGTGTGAAGAAAATTGAAAAATTTGTGATAGAAAAATTTTCTTATTTTTCTTTTTCACAATAATTTTGAGTGACTATTTTAATAAATGTGTAATATATTACCCAAATTAATGCGATATTTTTTATTTGCCAATCAATTGACATACTTTTTAAAAGTTTAATAAACGGGATTAGATTAGAGCCCACGTAAACAATTATAATATTCCGGGTTTTTTTTTATCCCTTTGACCGCTATGTCAAAAAAACAAAGACATGCTCTCAGCGTCAAGCTAAGAAAAATAAATACAGAATTACATACAAAACGGTAGTGACTTTAGATAGATTTTAATAAGCTACATATATTGACTTTAAAAAGTCTATCGTGAAGTCGCGACGCGCGACTGTGGCGTGTGCTGGGCACTTTTTGGCTTGTCGTCTATACGCGACTGTGGCGGTCAAAAGGTTAATAAAACTGGATTTTAAGACGTCAAGTAAATAATTCCTTTAGAAGAATTGTATCAAATACGAAAGTTATCCAATATCTCGATTTGTCTGCATTGGGTCGTTCACACCATACAATTTCAATTCCAAACAATAGCATTAAAATGTGTTGTATTATTTGCAGCAATTTCTGCACGACTACAACATACCAACACTGTCTTTTTATGATGAAATGTTAAAACAGAAGAATGAGCAGGAACAGTTAAAACTTCATGATCTAAAAGTTAAAGAGAATGAAGAGGTAAGTTTTTTTTAATACTATTCTTATATAGCACTTCACCAGTTTTGCATTATTCACCTCATTGTTAGAGCTCCGTAGTTTAAGGCAGTAAGAACCGTCTATTAAGAGAGTAATTGATGATAATAAGAAATTGTTTTTTATTTGCAGCGGCAAAAAATGAAGGATGAGATTCAAAGGCGGCAGGAGATCCTCAAATCTGGCAGGCAACGTATCCATAGATCCAGTATTAGCCAGGAAAACGACAGCCTTGACGGTCACGGGGATGCCCCTGAACTGGTTTAGTAAGTCTAGGCTTTACAATAAGTACTTGATACCGCTCAGGGCGGTATGGGAGGGACTGTCAGTCTCGTACTGACTTAAAACCACGGTGATCCTTCAATAGCTCTTTACGTTCCGGGGTCACGGTATTCGTTAGTCCCGCGACCCCGGCAGGCTTTGATCCTCTAGGGTGGGGGCTCTGTAATTTTGCTGACAGGGCAGAACGGGAGGGACCATTCTGCCCTGGGTGGGAGGACTCACTTGATGATTTTACCATGTTACAAAAAAAAAAAGTCCAACTTATACCATACCATTCGCGTTTTCGTTTTTTTTTTCATGTCATCAGTTTTTTTTAAGGCGTGGCCCTTTTTTTATAGTAAGTTAAGTCCACCGCTTTAATAGATAAATTTTGTTTTCAGTTACGCCGACGATCAAATATCACCTGTTAAGAAGGTAGTCAGAACTAAAAATGTGGATATACCGTGTACTTGTAAAAGTAAAGGTGTTCAAGTGATGAGAATCACTCAGCGGAATAATAAGAAAGTTTATATTGGAAACTGTTTAGGTAAGTTACTGGCTTAATTAGTTGCTCCCCCTGCTGTCATATAGGCCTCTAAGAGAAGGAGTGGACTGTGTGATTTACCACTCGGGCTCAGTTCGGACCTAGTGTGGGGAAATTTAAAAAAAAATGCTAGATTTCATTTACACCGGCGCGTTGTGTTCCACGCGCGCCTCAAAGAGTGTCAGCATAGTGACGGGGCCTGTAGAGGGCCAAAGCCTGCCGGGGTCGCGGGACCAAGGGATTACCGTGACGCCGGTACGTAAAGGGTTATTGAAGGACACCGTGGATTTTAGTCAGTACAAGTCTGACAGTCCCTCCCGCCCTGCCCTGGGTGGGAGGAGTCATTTGATAATTTTACCACGATAAAAAAAAAAGATTTCATTTACCCCGGCCTGGACTCGGTTTGTTGAAGAATCGGTGGTCACATTAATGGAAAATGCCTTAATGTTCGTATATACGTCCGTATTATTATCGCGAACGTCAACAGGAAATGATTCAACATAGGCAAATTTTGAAAGTAATTTACACTGGAGAGACAGTGTGTTATACTATACTCGCGAGCAAAAGTATGGAATCACTTACACCGTGCTACCATTTTAAAGGTTTAACTGTTAATTTTGAAACCAAATTCGTTCTAATAACGCCATTATTGAAGGAGCTATCCCGGATCAATCCCAAGTCAGTGTTTCCATACTTTTGCTCGCGAGTGTAGTATTTTAACACTCGATATTCTAAATGCCAATTAACACTCTTAAGCCTTTGTCAAACAGACAGGCGTGGCGAATGCGAAGCGAGGCGTTTTTATTTGTAATGTATGGAATAGTTTGAATTCAGTCACATAGAAAAGCGAAAGCAATCCGATAGCGTGACCGAACCGATGTGAAATTGCTCTGTTTGACGTCGTTCATAAAAAGCCAGCTAATACAACTGCCACGCCTCGGTTCGCTGCACCCAGTTTGACGTCTCGTATCGCTTCGGACTCGGTCCGGTTTGCTATCGCCTGTCTGTTTGACAAAGGCTTTAACATTTATTTCTAATCGGCAATCGCATCAACATCTTCTTTCACCGTATAAAAGTTAAGTTTCTCCAACAGGGCACTCTTCAAACGGCGCCACCACATACCTAGCGATCGACGATGAAGGCGAGCGTCTTATAGCAAAAAAATGGATCACACCGCCAGCCAACGACTTCCAAACACGGACCCGACAACTTAGCTCAATGCAACAAGATCTGAAAGCAATGTCCCGCCTCAATCACCCCGCTTTAACCCCCTACCTAGCTATGGAAACTATAAAAGACGCAAACAAACGGACTACAAAACAATACATATATTTATTCAGGAATTTCGTACTAGGTAGTGCATTAAAAAGTGTTAAAAGTAAACTCAGTGTGTTAAGTGATCGTTATGAAGGGTTGAAGTTGCTTCGGCATGTCGGTTTGGGGGTGTTGGGGGCGTTGAAGGAGCTGCATAGTGTTGGGATCGTGCATAAGGATGTGAGGGGTCAGAATGTGTTTCTGGATGACTTTGGGGGTGTCAAGTTGGTGGGGATTGGTCTCGATATGAGGCTGGCGGAGATGATCGACGGAGACGCTTATTGTGACAGGTAAGATGAAGGTATGATCATGCTTTACTTACTTTTTCTCGCCTTTTCGTCACCTTGTGGAAACGCGAACAAATTTCCGTGCGTTCAAGCGTTTTTGCCATACCTATTCTTCGAATCAAATATAGCAGCCCACAATTTAGGACACATTAATATGAGCAGTCATTTTTACCCGTGGTGCTAGGCAACTGGGCTTCTCCCAGTTGTATTGTCCCTTTGTACCTATTGGCCTTGTTTTGTTCTGTCTCCTGCTGCATGCATGCATGGAAGGAAGTGGAAACATATTTTTCCTACTCCTCCACTATTCTTTTCTGATTAATTTCGTTGCAGAATCCAAGACAGGTAAATTCATTCTCCGGGACACGTCGAGCTTCATTGTCTCGGCGCTTTTCTGGTGGTTGCCGCTGTTGATTCTGGCTTTCAGGAGTTGCAGTGGTTTGGGAATAGTGGTGGGTTTGTCTCAATAAAAAAAAAAACTTTATCTCGAAACTAGAATTTTCCTTGCGTTCAAGCAATTTTGCTGTTTGGACAAAAAATTTATGCTATGACGTTAATAAAATGTTTTTGGTGCAATGATTTGATGATGTTATACCAGTAGTTTATTCATAATTCAAAGTAAGGAGAAAATATGAGATAGAAAAAGATATAATTAGAAATGGCAAGAAAATCGTACTTATATTTTAATTCGGATATTCTTTTTTTCGAATGTCTTAGGTTCCGTTTACACGTTCTGTAATTTTAATACTATTTCAGACAAACTGTGGCGCAAGATATTTATGCTACAGGGCAGATGTTACTATCAATTGTGTCACAAGAACGAACATATTTAGAAATACCTCCTGATCTACCAAGTTCCGCTAAGGATTTCTTTGCAAGGTATGTTTAAAATCCAGCGTATTCTACATACTACCTGTAACCTAACCGAATCATAAATATCATCTACCTAGACTTTTCCCAACTACGTTGTGGTCCAAATTTTGGTACAAAGCTAAATTCGGGAACCAGGAGCCGCGGAAAAAAGCTATAATTGCTTAATAATAGGCAATTAAACTGCATCAATAAATTGCAAATTTAATTAGTTCGTCAGCTAGTGTTTTGAAAAATAATGCACTCGTATTTTTTCTTTCGTTTAACCAATACATGTTAACAAACTCACTCTTGAATTTCGATACGTTGTATAACGTATCGAAATTCGAGAGTGGGCTCGTGACGTCAGAAGCAAGTAAAAACTATACCTGCTTGTGACGTTTTGCCAATTTTAAAAGTGTTATATCTTCGTCAATTTTGGTAATCTAACTGAGTGACCAATATGATTTTTTATTCAAATACCACATATTTATTAAGAGAGGGGGTTCCTTAACTCCCTCGCTGTGCTCGGGATTCCCATAATCCTCAGTGACGATCGGGCTTCAATATGACCGTGACGATGGGCACTACCTTATCTTATTGTAATCTACCATTAAATCCTATTGACGCACGAGTGTATCATAAAGATAAAAAACTAAATAGTTTAGTGGACTCGCCACTTGACATACTTTTTATGATCTGTTAACACACGATTCCTGATAGATAATATTGTAGTGCAATAGTCACCTATGACGTCACAAATTTATCAACTTAATGACTCAACTATTTGTTGATTTCATAGCAACTAAAAAATAGAAATAATAATAGGAGTAATCTACACGGACCTATAGTAAAGCGTTTATTTGGGGAAAAGGCTTTTCGCATACGGGCAAAGAGACCCCTTAGGCACACAGTGCCTAAGGAAGAGTTTTTGCCCGCATCCCAGGGTGCACCGGCCCGAAAAACTGGTCTTTCCCCCGGACGTATCCGAGAGGTAACTCCAGTCCACAGGCGTACGTGGAGGTTTCTTGACTTAGCACCCCTGGGGAAAAGGCTAGAGAGCAAAGTTATTCCATAATTTTGCTCTCTAGTGTAGTTCTCCGAGAGTATTCTTTAATGACCTCATTCTTAGTATTATTATTTATTCTTTAAAAATAGATGTTTAACGGAGGATGAACAATCTCAGTGGTCGGCTGAACAACTGATGAACCACGTCTTCCTTATCGACGCGCCTGCCAAGCTACCAAGCAGTAAGACGAAGGATGATGAAGGCAGTTGCTCTGAGGTACCTGTATTCTCATCATTGTTTTTTTTTTTTAGTGTTCTATAATCATCAAATGTGTCCTTCCGTCCTGAGTGGAGTGGAAGGGACTGTCAGACTGTGTCTTTACGTTCTAGGGTCATCTTTACCTATTTGGCCCTCTATGGCCCTCTAGGGGCCACGTCTGATCGCTGATATCTCTTTGAAGCTGAAATTCCGTACATTACAAATAAAAACGTTACGCTTCGCAATCGTAACGCCTGTCTGGGCAAGGGCTTAAAAAAGAATTTCCTGTATTAAGTACATCTATAGAATCGTAATATTATACAGGACGATGAAGCGGTAAAGAAGATTCAACATTCAAGCCCCGTCACTAACGGTCATTCTCGATTGCACGCCGAGTTTGAAGTGCTTACCTGGCTTGGTAAAGGAGCATTCGGAGATGTATTGAAGGTACATATTTAGATTTACTTACATAGTTTACGACGAATTAGATTACTAATCTTTTTACCGAAAGAAAAAATTGACCGAATAGTAAATTTGCATTACCACCTAAGCCATTGCAGTTCTGCCCGGTCGAATATTTCATTACAAAAAAAAAAATCCCATCCACACAAACGTCTTTGTGACGTCACTTATTTTTTTTTATAAGAATATATAGAAAAGCTTGCAGAATGTCACCTAATCGCTTGTATGATTATAAAAATTACGCAAATACGCATTATAACATACTTTGCGGCCACGTTCGGAATGAAAAGGTCAATGACCTCCATCTGTCAACTATCACTTGAAAATAACCTTGACCTTAAAATACTTTGTTTTCTATAAGTAATAATCTTTTTCTGGTTATTACATAATTATGATTATTTATTGTTTATTTAAGAGCGTGCTTGATGTCACAATATGTCCATCTCTTATTAATTGTCAAAACACAACTAAACTGCTGCAGTCATTTTACTCTGTAGTAGACCTTAATCCAACAAGAAAAAAAGCCAATTTTAAGCAACAAAAAAAAAATACACTTCCAAAATCGCCACGATATCGACGTTTCTAATAACAATGTTGTTTATCAATTGTACTCTATTGCTTGAGTGTTAGAATAGAATATTCCATCGCAAACAAAAAAGTGGCTATTTAGAACCGCAGATATGTCCAATATAAAAAAAAAAACAGAACGTTACAGGTTAAAAACAAACTCGACGGCGGTTTCTACGCGATCAAACGCATCAAGCTTAACCCCGAAAGCGTTCAGTTAAACAAGAAGATAACTAGAGAAGTTAAACTGTTGTCCAGGCTGAACCATGAGAACGTTGTTAGGTATTATAATGCCTGGATCGAGTCCAGTATTGAAGTGGAGGAAGATGATAGCAGTATGGAAGTCGAGGTGCCAGATGTGAAGAGACGCGGGGAGAGTCTACAAGGTACAGCATTTTTATTTTCTGGTCGCGTACTAGGTAACGGCCAGGGTATGGTAAGCTTCAGAGAAAACCCACCCTTTTTGATAGTGAAATCACTACTAAAGGGGGTGAGATTTCTCTGTAGCGGATGGTATCTGTAAATGCGGTCCCACACAGGCGTTGTCTGTGCCTTGCGTTGGCGCTGCGTCGACTGAGCGGTGACGCTCCGTCGTTCTACATATAAATCTGAACGAAATGCAACGTGTGTGCGATGCGTTAAAATGACGGACAGTGTCGCAACGTACAATGACAGGAGGGAGACGAGGTGGGAAAGGGAGCTGCTTAGAAACGATGGAGCATCAGTGCAATATTTAATAGCATAACATCGGAGACTGAGACTACCTACACCGATGCTGCGACGTCAGAGATAGTTACGTTAAAGCGGCGCCAACGCAGCGCTCGTGTGGTCGTCATTGACTGCGTTGAAATCTTTGCGTTAAGACGACGTAGCGTAGCCGCAACGCCCCTGTTGCATCACTCCAGCCTGCCGTAACGGCTCTGAGAACCCAATGGCGGTGTAAAAGGCCTCACCAGGGCCACCTGGCTCGTTACCATCATTGTGTAGAAATCTGGCGCCAAACAGTTTTTTCTATATTCTGTCGTGCGCAAGAGTTCCATTTCCTTGTGATTGAGCTCACTCCATCTTTTCCACTGGAGTAGATGCCAAGAGCAAACATGTTGTAAATAATTTGAAAAAGAAATAATTTTCTTTAAAACCACGACTTGAACCTGTTTGTTTTGCACAGGTCTTAGCCTCTTTGAGGAAACAGGTAGGATTACATGAATCTAACTTCTAAATGCGAAAGTTTGTGAGGGTGGATGGATGTCACATAAAAGCTCCTGAACGAATTTAAATGTTTGGTACACAGATAATAGTTGGTGATCCTAAGCTTACAAGGCATTTAGAACCATTAAGTCTCCGGAGAGATTTCAGCTCCCTATGTGTTCTACCGCCTGTATAACAGACTGTGTTCCGTGAAATTCTTAGACATGTTACTTTCAGCAACTTTCCATCATCGCAACTGTCGCCAGCGAAAGGGAGTTCACAATCACACCTTGAAACCCAAATGGTCGGTAACATCCCGATTTTCAGAGGGGTGTGTGTGTGTTTTTTAATTATCAGGCTGTGGAATGTGTGGAACTCCCTTCCGAGGTTTTTCCAGTAAACTACGTAATGGGGCTCTTCCAAAACCGGCGTGAAAAGTTTCTGCAGGGTTGACAACGCGCTGGCAATACCTCTGGTGTTCCAGGCGTTCTAAAACTTCGGTGACCGCTTTCCATCATTGGCCTTGTGCTTGTTTACTGCCATAATGTTTTTTTTTAACGTGGTATAATCATCAAATGAGTCCTCCCACATATGGCAGAGCGGGAGGAACTGCGGGACTGTCAGTCTCGTACTGACTAAAATCCACGGTGTCCTTCAATAGCCCTTTACGTTCCTGGGTCTCGGTGATTCGTGAGTCCAGTGACCTCGGCATGTTTTGGCCCTCTAGAGGGGTCCCGTCATTTTGCTGACACTCGATTATAAAGTTTAATTAATCATTTTTATTGAAACGCGCGTGGAACACAACGCGCCATCGACCCGGGCATGGTCCATGGTCGGACAGCGAGTCGCCCATTACTCGCCGCCCGCATCCCCGCGCCATTGCCGTAATGGTGGAGAAATATTTGACTAACGGAAGTTGCACCGCGTGGTGGTGGAACTGTTACCGGACTCCAAGTGGGCAAAGACACTGACAGAACCTGGTCTTTAATAACGAATCTTGCTCCTCAGGCATCGTGGCCAAGCTAGGCCAGGATGTGAAAGTGGAATGGTCGATGTCAGAGGTTCCTATGCAGAAGACCAACACCTCTTCTGATACGGAGGATGATGAAGATGATGATGACGATGAACCGGATCCGTGGTTTGCTATTACAAGGTGGGTATCTTTGTTTTAAGTTTTGCCCGAAAAATTACTACTATATCTTGGGTGCGTTTACAAATATTAACAATCACATTCGCAAACCACGATCAAAAATATTTGCTCCATGTGGGAATTGAAACCGTGGTTTTCAGCACAGAAGCCAATTGCTCAACGTGCCGAATTAATTACATTTTAGAGGATTTTTCACTTTGGGTTCACTTTATGTCGCTCCTATTGATTTAAGACTGACAGGCGTCTCGCGGCTTCTCCCTTTTTCATACCTCGGGTAATGATAGTAGAATTTTCTATAAAATGATCGAAACAGTCTAGAAAGTTCTAGAAACAGTCTTGGACTTCCACAAAATTCCATTCGAAAACTCGTAACTTCACGAAACATGTACCTTCCGGAATGTTCTAATAACACAGTCTAAACAAGAATATATTATCGCTGCTGTTATTAGTTTTCCATATATCTATCATGCGCTTGCGCATTCCTTAGTGTTTTAATTAATTTTCTTCAAAATTCTCAGACCAGAAGACGAATCAAGCTCCGGTATAGAATTCGAAGTAGACTCCAATGTATCGCAGACCATACCTTCGGAAGATGTAGTGGACGCTCCCCGGCAGCCGTCAGAACGGATCCAACAGGTGCTGTACATCCAAATGGAGTTTTGTGAGAAGCACACCCTCAGACAGGCAATTGACAGTGGACTGTACCAGGAGCATTTTAGAGCTTGGAGACTGTTTAGGTAAGATTTGTTTTTTTAAGTGCCAAACAGTTTTTTTTCCCATAAACGGTTTTTACTGTGTTCCCACGGTGCGCAGGAGTTCCAATTATTTCTGAGTGAGCTCGTTTTATCTTATGTATAGTTTGTAGGTGTCTTTTTTCCATAATAACTTGAACGAGCGAATTATATATTGTGTTTAATATTCTTAGAATTCTTGTATTATTCCGTGTAACAGAGGCTAGCAGTCATGATTCAAAAAAAAAAATAATAATAAAAAACTTTACACAGTACACACATCTAATATGATAATAAATACATTTCAGCGAATCTTTTTGACCCAAATAATGAAATGGAATCATAAATTGATTGTTTGTAATGCCTGTTATATAATTATCCAGCCAGATACTCCAACTCTGGATTTCAGCTAAGTATCGTTTGCGATCAGACCATAGAGACAAAAGGACTTTGTTCATTATTTTCCAGGGAGATCGTTGAAGGCCTAGCGCATGTTCACCAAAGAGGAATGATTCACAGAGATTTGAAGCCGGTCAATATTTTCCTGGATTCCAACGACCATGTCAAAATTGGTGACTTCGGACTTGCTACCAAAGCATTCACGGCTTTACCTGTTGATGGTACGATATCTCATTTCTACTTGTAGATCATACAAATATTTGCTCCGTGCGGGAATCGAACCCGCGAAACGCAGCGCAGCAGTCCATTTGCTCAGCCACTGCGCTAACCATGCTGTCACATATTAATTGTTTCTGTCTAATGTCTTGCGTGTTTCCGAACGCATTCAACCCAAATCTCTTGAAAGTTAGAGTGAGCAGACTTCTTAAGGGTAAGCTCATTCTATCGTTGACTTTATCTCTGTTTAGCGAAGAATAAGAATCTAGATTAGAGTTAAGAGCAAACTCAAATAAAAATGGTTAAAAAGAGAGACGTGATTATTATTTGTTAAGATATTAAATGTAGTAAATCTTTTGTTCAAAAATGTTTCAGAGAAGGCTAAGCAAGAAGAAGTTCACGGCTCACTTACTGGCCAGGTAAGAACTAATTTTTTATCCCTACCATCCAAAAAGAGTTAAAGTTTCTCGTAAACAGAGCAAAGCAGGATTTTGCCTCACTCCTTTTCGGATAACAGGATTATTGAACACTTTTCAAAGCTGATATTCAGTCTATATTTCAAAGATGAATTTAAATCTGTATTAAGACTAAACCCTATTCCAGATCGGCACAGCCCTCTACGTAGCCCCAGAGCTTCTACAATCGGGATCAAAAGTCATATACAACCAGAAAGTGGACATCTACTCCTTAGGCATCATCCTTTTTGAGATGTTCCATCCGACCTTGGACACAGGGATGGAAAGAATGCTGGTCCTCACTAATCTGAGAAGCAAGGAAACTGTCATGCCTAAAAATTTTGAAAAGGAGGAAAATTCTAGGCAGATTCACGTGATAAGGTATGCGAAAGTTTCTATTAGTGTTTTTTACTACCGTCATACTAATTAGTTATTATTTGTTATCCATAGTATGTCGTACGGTATTTTGTCGTGGGGAAATGCGGCCAACCTTAATTTTTTTATTATGCTTCAGAAACGAGCCATCTTTATATGAATATGAGTATTAGATTTATGGAACAAAATACATAATTTTAAACTACTTGTGTGCCAGTAAACGGACGGTGCTGCCGAGTTAAACTCAAAAAAAAAAGTTAATCACGTGGCCGGTTTGTAGTCGCCCGACATAAGAATTAATTTCATGGAAAGAATTGGGGGATTCCTTTTCCCAGCTGTGGGATAGTACATGCTAGGCCAAACACAAACAAAATTAGTAACACATTACTTCTGCACGCATTGTAGATGGCTACTGAACCACGAGCCGAGTCTCCGTCCCACGTGCGCTGAGCTGCTGGCGAGCGAGCACGTGCCGCGCGCCGTGCCCGAGGGCGCGCTGGCGGGGCTGCTGTCACACGCGCTCAGCGACCGCGCCGCCAGGGGGTACCACAGGTGAGGACAGGACTCCTCCTTCAGCAATGCTAGTGAAAGACGAGCTGGAGTACTTGAAGGAGGAGGCCAAATACGTGAAGAAGGAGGATTTAGAATACATGAAGGAGGAGGTGAAATACGTGAAGGAGAGGACATCCTTTAGCTCACGACCCGAGATGCTTAGGGCGTCGGACATCACGTCCAATCAAGGACTGAGTCCTGTTCAACAGTACGTAATGTTCCACGCGCGCCTCAAGGAGCTGACGTTCAGTAAACTGACGGGGCTCCCCTCCCATAGGACCACAGGTGCGGGCGACACATGTTGTACTCATTATCTATGCGACGTTTGTCGATGCTTCATTGTTCGTTGGTTGGTTACTCCTTCGTATGACAGAGATAACGCTAAACGAAGCCGAACTTAACCGGTTATCTCTTTCTAAAGGTCGACGTGCAATATTTATTTTGTAATTGTTTTTTTTTTATCTCTATTAAAGGTTGATAGCCGCATGCCTGGACCAGCGGCCGACGCCAGTCGAAGACTACACTTACCATAATGACATGAAGAACAAGGCACACGATGTACTGTTGAAGATAAAAGATGCTGTCATCAAGGTGAGATAGTTAGTACATCAATGACTTTTTAGAGTAGTTTCAGAACCAAAAACGTATAAGGTACCTATACAAATAGAAAAAAAACAGGCCTCGCGCACGAAAATTTCCAGAACCAGAACAAAGTATGTCTACTGTAATGAAACCGCCTTAATTTTTTTTTGTTTTTTTTTAGCGGCGACATCTGAGAATTTCAACCTTCTTAACTGTCACGGTTCATGTGTTATAGCTTGGTGACAAACGGACAGACAGAGAGTCGGACAGCGGAGTCATAGTAATAGGGTCCCAGTTTTACCCTTTTGGATCGGAATAAATAACGATTTCCACAATTAATATGAAAACAGAAATGCGGATATTACCGCAGCACAATTCAATTCCAATTCTCCAGGTTAAGCCGCGCGTGCCGAGGTTGGTCTGTGGATGGGTGACCATCTGTCATAGCGAGTTTCCGCCGTGTGTCGTAAAGCCGTTGGTCCCGGCTGTCATTTTTAGATGTTTGACAGTCGTTACTGTTAGTCAAAAGCTCTAAGGTCTGACAACCAGTCTTAATGGGGTATCGTATTACCCAGTTACTGGGTTGTGGAGTTTCTATAGGCAGGTCCGATAGGCATACTGATATTCAGCAATATCCGGTTTGACTGCCGACCCCAGTATAATTGGGAAAAGGCTAGGCAGATGATGAATTCAGTTCAACAAAAATAACAAAAAATAACCACAAAACTCTAAAAACTAATTAATTAATATTTTTTATTTATTTTACAACAGAGCGTCGTTTGTTGGTCGCTATTTTGTATTTCGCTTTCATGTCTCTGGTGACACTCGCAAGATTGAGACACAACTATTGACGATTATCATCTTCATGCCCTTATCCCATTTTACTTGTGGTCGGGGCAACACGTTTTTTCTTCCATTCTCTCCTATCAAGACGTCACAGTATCATTTACTCCTTTTTGTTTCATATCATTCCTTAGACAATCCATCTCTTTTTTGACCTTCCTCTTCCTCTCCATCCATCAACATTCATAGGTACTCATCACTCTCTTAGTTACACGAGTGTCATCCCTCTTCATCACAATCATGTCCATACCAAGACGATGGTTCCCTTTGATTTTTGTAACAGGCGCCACTTTCAAACTTCCCCTTATAAAGCCACACATCCATCTCAACATCCTCAATTATTGACGATAGATACATCAAAATCGGCGCAGGCGTTTGGTATTTAGAAAATTAAGAAAGTACAAATATACGTAGGCTATTAAACTCAATATACTTCGCAGTCGAGTAAAAAAAATGTGTTAGCGATAATGTTATCGAATCATTGGAAGTAGTAAGTAATTATAAGGTTAACGCCACATGACGAGGTGGCCGAGTGGTTAAGGCGTTGGACTGCTAATCCAATGTGCTCTGCACGCGTGGGTTCGAATCCCATCCTCGTCGATTCTTTTTGCAGTCTAATAATTTTGTTAATTACATATTTTCATTAACTTCACATATAAAATTGTGTAAAAGAAAACAGTTTAAAACTTGTGATGAAAATTTATTTAAAGCTATTAATTTAATAATTTTTAAGAAATTATAGAAAATGATTTTTCGATTTGAGTCAAACACTGTTTTTAATCCTTTAATCGAGGAATCGAGGGCAACCTATCAATAATTTCTTGCAAATCATCCACGATTGCGAAAATGCGGAAATATATATTTTTTAAAGTCAATGTAATAAAGCACAAAAGTCAACGACTTCCGAAATAAAACTTATTTTGCACTTCTTTGTGATATTTTTGAATATAGTTTTTTTTTAACCAGCTTCGAAACAAGAAATAGGTTCTCAATTCTCCAGAGTGTTTTTCTATCTTTCTGCCTTGTTCTCAGGTATTTCGTAGCCACGGTGCATCAGAGTTCTCCCCCCCTCTGCTGATCCCGCGTGCCTCAGCCTGGGACCAGTACCCTAATGCTGTGAAGGTCATGACGGCTTCAGGGTCCGTGGTTCATCTACCACATGATTTGAGACTACCTTTTGCGAGGTATGACGGAATTATTACATCACCACCATCATCATCATCATCAAATCAGCCGTATGACATCCACTGTCAGACAAAGGCATTTATAGGTTTCCAATAGGACCCTATTTGAAAAAAAAAATCTAATTAGTCCGTCACATTATTAAAAATGTTCGTCCCTTTTTTTTTTTTTTAACCAAAATTGAAGGATGTCTCCTTCAATTTTTCGAAATTATCACCACATCACAATTTAGTACAATTTCTATTGAATTCTGTCAGATTTTTATTAGAGACAATCCTCGCAGTGGTGACACCCAGGCGTTTCTTCCCTCCCTATCAGACACAGGAACCTCCCGGAACTTCCGTGTCCGGTGAGGACCTGCGTCATGCGGTAGGTCAGGACGCCGTGACGCCTATCCAGCCACTCCTCAAAGAGGAGTCTTACCGCCGCGATTGCGGCGTGCCGAATTCTGACAGATAGTTTATATCCTGGATTCGCACATAGGATAGTTTTTATCCCGATTTTATCTCTCCGTGGGATAATTTTTAAGTAGGCGAAGGCGCAGGCAACAGCTTTTTTAATTATTTAATCTTTTATCTGCAGGCACACAGCTTACTCCGGGACAAAGTACATGCGTCGATATGTCGTGGATCGAGTTTTCCGGGAGAAACATGTCCAAGGGTTCCATCCGAGGGAAATTGTCGAGTGCGCCTTCGATATTGTGTCTCCTAAGAATGGTAAGAAATAATCATTATCCTTGAGTTAATAATTATACAGGTGTAATAATACAGCGTGTGATTTTTTTTTCTTTCAAAATCACCGGTTGCGATTCCTGGCCAGGATTATTGATTTTTAATAAAATTGAATGATGCAGTTTTAGTTTTCGCTTAATCGGCATCGACTCCTTTATATCTTTGGTTGGTTACGGTTTAGAATATTTTTATTATTTTTTACGAAGTTCTTAGGTTGCGGTCTACTTATGACCAACATTTCATTACTGGCGAAAGAAAGAAAAAATTGATGCCAAAAAGTTGCATACCCCTTTGCGTACACAATCAGTCAGCGGCCGTATTATGACGTCTTAAATCCAGGCTTGTTCCAGTGAGTGAAAGAAACAGAGCTATACAAGTCGTCTAGCGCCATCTCGTTCACTCACTGTAACAAGCCTGGTTTTAAGACGTCATAATACGGCCGCAGGTCCGGACAACTACTTTCAACGCACACAGCATTCGGAAATTACTATTCGTGTTCTTGTGTGTTACAGATTCACTATGGCCAGATGCAGAGTTACTAGTAGTAGCGAGTCGAGCGGCTACAGAGAGTTGCCTCAAAGTGTCGCTACAGTTGAACCACACGGAGTTGTTGCGAACATTGCTAATGTCTTGCGGAGTGCCGCTGGATAAACACGCCGATATCTACCCGGTACTCGTCGATGTTAGCTTTGGTAAGTGGTCCAGCAACACAGAGTTGCCTGACAGTGGCGCTACAGTTGAACCACATGGAGTTGTTGCGAACATTGCTAATGTCTTGCGGAGTGCCGCTGGACAAACACGCCGATATCTACCCGGTACTCGTCGATGTTAGCTTTGGTAAGTGGTACGGCTACATAAAGTTGCCCGAAAGTGGTGCTACAGTTGAACCACACGGAGTTGTTGCGAACATTGCTAATGTCTTGCGGAGTGCCGCTGGACAAACACGCCGATATCTACCCGGTACTCGTCGACGTTAGCTTTGGTAAGTTATTCAGCATCACAGAGTTGCCCGATAGTGGCGCTACAGTTGAACCACACGGAGTTGTTGCGAACATTGCTAATGTCTTGCGGAGTGCCACTGGACAAACACGCCGATATCTACCCGGTACTCGTCGATGTTAGCTTTGGTAAGTGATACAGCATCACAGAGTTGCCTGACAGTGGCGCTACAGTTGAACCACACGGAGAAAGAAGAAAGAAAGAAAGAAAATAGGTTTATTTGACACGCCTTCGGCACACAATTACAATTAAAATTACGAGACAATGGAAAAGGAAGAACACAATAGTAGGTACCGTGTGCCTCACGGAGTGGTTGCGTACGCGCTTATTTCAGTAACTACTGGTCCGAATAGAAAAAGTATTTTTGTGTTGGATAGTTAATTTATCGAGGAAAGCTATATACTATAAAACATCACGCTATGACTAATAGGAGACGTGCAGCAGTTTTTTTTTTTAGCTTGATAAAATCATCAAATGAGTCCTCCCACCCAGGGCAAGGCAGGAAGGACTGTCAGTCTTGTACTGACTAAAATCCACGGTGTTCTTCTATATCCCTGTACGTTCCGCGATCACGGTAATTCGTTACTCCCGCGAATCATGGGGATACAACTTACAATACCTTTTTTCCCATAGGTCGCATAACTTCTCTGCAACTGCAAACTCATTTGACTTCCCTCTGTGTGACGAATCGCGATGTGTCGAATCTCCTGCGTCTGATGGAGGCGGACGTGTGCGTGCACGAGGTGCGGGAACTGGTCACACCGTTCGTGAAGCACGCCAAGTGGAGCAAGCTGGTCTCTCACGCTGTGCATGACTTGGAAGCCGTGTATAGGAACGCTAAGGCGCTTGGCGCGGAGGTTAGTGTTCACTGTTAAGCTATATACGCAAGGTGAGAATTACTAGGTGGGGGTATCAAAATCGATTGCAGCGCTCCTGGTGGCAAAAAGTAGAAATGATGACGGCTCTGTCTCCAATCCTTTCAATTTCCAATCAATCTTTAATGGGCCTACCACTACCTCATTTAAATTCTGTATTTGATATTTTCTTATAAAATACCTTTTGCCTATGTTTTTTTAATTTTGTTCGGTACCGATGGATCGCCAGGAAATCCAAAACCAAGTGATATGTAAAAAAACTGATTTTAATTAGAACAGTCAGAGTCGTCAAAGTTGCGAACGCTAGGTGGCTCTTAAGATGTGTTTTAAGTAGTTTTTAATTATGTGAGCATTTTTTTGATTATTTTAATTATCTTAGCTGCGGAAGAATTCTAATGCGCGTTTAAGAAAAATATATTATTGAGAAGAATTTGCGTTGAATTTATGAATAATGTTTTTGAAGTCGTTTACATTATTAAAAAAAAATCGGTTGGATTGTTTCAGTGCACAATGTCGGTAGCGCCTTTTTTAGCTTACAACGCGACCCAGCATTGCGGCGTATTTTGGCAGATGTCTGTCGTGAGGAACACTGATCATAAGCCTACTGCCAAACACCGGGCAGGCGACCTGATAGCAGCAGGCGGAAGGTAAGATAATGTACCTACAGGGGGTAAGTCAGGGTACAAAACGCTCACACACGCGCACACACGCACGCAATCACAAACACTATCAAACTCAAAATTCGGGCTTTTTTATGGTATTAATTTATTTTATTTTGTAACAACAAGGTTCAGTAATAGTTTTATTTTTACTTTTTCTTACTGTTATGGAGGCATTGCACATTAGGGTTTTGCATGATGGTTTTAACCGCCCACGCATAACCGACGGCATGCATAACCGATACAAACACCAATAACTGTACAGTTTTAACACATACACGCTAAGGCTTGCCTGTCGGTTATGAATGCTAGGTTAAGACCATCATGCAAACCGTAACGTGTATAGCCTCCATTAATCTTATTGCATAATATTCTATAATATCTCTGGTGAGAACTGGCTCCTGTAACACAGGTATATGCACTAGCACAGGAGTCAGTCAGGAAGTCACATAATACTATAAATACAAGAAAATTATTCAAAAGAAAAATCAGCTACTGCTTGTCGAAAAAAAAAATTATTAAACTCCTACGATTTTCTACTACACTTTTAAAGTTCATAACTTTGACAGCCATAGTTGTGATATTATTTAATTTTGTCATAATTCACTCGCTTCCTTGTTCACATTTAAGTTTTTTGGCTACAATTGAATAGGTAATTTTACTTATTGTTTCTGGTTTATGAGAAGCTTGTGGCTAAATAATTAAAGCCGCACAGGCCAATCTTCCGGGTTAAGACACGCTTGCCGAGGTTGGTCTGTGGATGGGTGATCATCTGTCATAACGAGTTTCCTCCGTGCCTCAGAAAGCACGTAAAGCCGTTGGTCCCGGTTGTCATTTATAGATCTTTGACAGTCGTTACTATTAGTCAGAAGCTCTAAAAGTCTGACAACCAGTCTTACCATGGGGTATCGTATTACCCAGTTACTGGGTTGTGGAATTCCGATAGGCAGTCGCTCCATGTAAAATACTGATATTCAGCTGCATCTGGTTGGACTGAGAGCCAACCCCAATATAATTGGGAAGAGGCTAGGCAGATGATGCATTTGGTTTATTCAAGCAGAACTCGCAAAATATTACAAAACAGTAGTAGTGAAATCTGAAAACTTTTTTTTTTTTTTAACTTTGCCACATGATTTAATTTTAATTCGTCTCTACCGGCACCGTAGAGAACGATACTTTTTGAGCTCGTTTAAGCTTTACCAAAAAACGTTTCATAAAATAATGAATTGTAAAATAAGGGACGAATTTAAAAATCAATCAATTGCACCACATTGTTTCTATAGTCCAATACAGAGTATATTAAAAAAAAAAATGTTTAGAGTTGCTTATTCTGGAGTTACATGCATATGCCCAATTAAGAAAAAAAAACTTCCACAGATACGATGCATTAGTGTCGGAATTCTGGAAAGTAGCTCGCACGGAAAAAGACCACGATAGTGCTGAACTAAAGTCCAGTTCTGTCGGGTTTTCCATGTCACTTGAGAGGATGGCCGCCATTTTGAAGAAGATGGAGAACGAGGTGCCTCTGACGTCACTGCCGAATGTTGAGGTATGTACTTTTTAGCTTGTTGCAGAAATTGGTAGCTCGCCGTCAGATCAAGGACGACAACCGTTTTTTTTTTATTGGTCCTTCGAGCCGGATTCTAAAGCGCAAAACCAGCAAATAGTTCGCAGATCTTCGCATTCCCAAAAAGCCAGTTTAAAAAAGCCTACAGTAGACCAAATTTCTTCATTCCTGGACCCAAAAAGCCACCATATGTCAAGCTGTCTGTCGGTAAAACAGTTTTTCAGACTACCCTTTCAACCACAGTGGCCGCTGGTAGTGGTGTGCGTGTGGGGCACGGCGGGCAGCGGGAGAGACGGACAGGCGGCAGCGCGCCGGGCCGCGCTCGCCAGGGACGTCTGGGCCGCCGGGCTCGCGGCCTGTGCCTGGCCCGCGCCCGGCCCCGCCTCAGCGGCCGACGCGCACGAGCTGGCGCGCGCAGCACTCGTGCTGCTGCAGGACGACGCCGCCGTCAGGGTCCAGTGCTGGGACGGCGTCAGGTATGTTGTGTTGGGACCCTGGGCCGCCGGGCTCGCGGCCTGTGCCTGGCCCGCGCCCGGCCCCGCCTCAGCGGCCGACGCGCACGAGCTGGCGCGCGCAGCACTCGTGCTGCTGCAGGACGACGCCGCCGTCAGGGTCCAGTGCTGGGACGGCGTCAGGTATGTTGTGTTGGGACCCTGGGCCGCCGGGCTCGCGGCCTGTGCCTGGCCCGCGCCCGGCCCCGCCTCAGCGGCCGACGCGCACGAGCTGGCGCGCGCAGCACTCGTGCTGCTGCAGGACGACGCCGCCGTCAGGGTCCAGTGCTGGGACGGCGTCAGGTATGTTGTGTTGGGACCCTGGGCCGCCGGGCTCGCGGCCTGTGCCTGGCCCGCGCCCGGCCCCGCCTCAGCGGCCGACGCGCACGAGCTGGCGCGCGCAGCACTCGTGCTGCTGCAGGACGACGCCGCCGTCAGGGTCCAGTGCTGGGACGGCGTCAGGTATGTTGTGTTGGGACCCTGGGCCGCCGGGCTCGCGGCCTGTGCCTGGCCCGCGCCCGGCCCCGCCTCAGCGGCCGACGCGCACGAGCTGGCGCGCGCAGCACTCGTGCTGCTGCAGGACGACGCCGCCGTCAGGGTCCAGTGCTGGGACGGCGTCAGGTATGTTGTGTTGGGACCCTGGGCCGCCGGGCTCGCGGCCTGTGCCTGGCCCGCGCCCGGCCCCGCCTCAGCGGCCGACGCGCACGAGCTGGCGCGCGCAGCACTCGTGCTGCTGCAGGACGACGCCGCCGTCAGGGTCCAGTGCTGGGACGGCGTCAGGTATGTTGTGTTGGGACCCTGGGCCGCCGGGCTCGCGGCCTGTGCCTGGCCCGGTTACATCAGCACTTTTGCAAAACGAAAATATAAACGAATTTCACGAAAATATAAATTGGAGTACCTACTTATAACGAGCAATGATTATTACATATATTCAGTCTCGTTTCAAATTGACTGTTTCTGTGATCTTCAATCATATCACACGATTTTTTTCAGGTTGAGAGAACACAAAGTACCATACATCGACGTCTTAGACTTCATCAAACAGAAACTCAACCACGATACAATAAGGAGTCCTGAAGGTAAGTAGGAAACCTTCATGAAAGATGCCCACTCGTCCAGCAGTGGGCATCTTAATTATAAGCTGTTAAATTTCAACAAAATGATGATGAATAATAATTTCTAGTCTTATTAAGTGTTTAAAATTGTCAGTTTCACAGACTCATAGTGATGAAATTCGTTAAATAAGTCAATTCGACAAAACAATATTAAAAACCACCACAACGCTACCGAAAACTTGTCGTTTAAAGATGTAATGATAGTGTTAAGAGATCACATCACTTTGAAAACTCATCATCATCTTTCTGTCCTCATCCCATTCTACTTGTGGTCGGTTGAACGTTTTATTCTTCCATTCTCCAGTGTCAGATGTCAAAGCATCAGTCTCTTACCTTCATATCACTCCTCACACAATCCATCCGTCTTTTCTTTGGCCTTCCTCTTCCTCTCCATCCATCAACATTCATACCCATCACTCTCTTAGTCACATGAGTGTCATCCCTCCTCATCACATTTCCATACCAGGACAAACGATTCCCTTTATTTTTTTCTGAAACTGGCGCCATTTTTCCATTCCTTTTCCATTCTTGTCGCTAAATTTGAAAACTTTACTTGAATAAAAAATAAATACCCAGCAGGTACAACCCGTGCGCTGAGCTGGTGCGAAACGGAGAAATCTAACTGCAGTCAAATGACATCCGTCACCTTCATCACCGCCAGCGAAAGAATGAGTAAAAACTCCAAACGACATTGTGAGAACCAGGTTAGTAATAGTACATTGTTTACCGAGAGGAGAAAGTGACCGATTACCGTTGAGGGTGTCGTTTGAAGCCCGACCCGTAGGGGAGGGCTTTAAAATACCCGAGATCGGGAATCGCACTGTCTCTCGAGTGAAACATAGTGCTTTATACTACACCTACGAGGAAAAATTTTTCATCATCACTATCACTACTTATCATTTTTATTTTACTTTCTACGAAAACTGAATCCTCAAACAACACACAAATTGAAAATGGCGTCTGCAATTTTCATGTGTTCTTTTTTCAAATTGTATAGCCTGACGCCGCAGGGTCGCACTGCCAGCCCGACACCATCCAACACACAGCTAGTGGCCAGTGTCATTTTGCGAATTTGGAGATAAAAACTCACTGTAAAAACTTTTTGGCTTTTGATATTTAGGTTACCGGCGCATAGTCTTACCCAAAATTAAAAAAGAAAAACCACGTAAGAAATGGATTTTCATACACTTTTCTCTCCCGCTCAGATGCGTTTTCTACCCGCATATTTGTTCGATATGCAATGACGTACTTTCTACCGTAAATTTGATAAAGTATCAAGGTACTTTCCACGCAAGTGTAGTATAATAGTTATTTATGCAACTGTTGTATAATCAGGGGTATTAAAACACGAATGTGGGTTTATCACACGAGGCGTAGCCGAGTGTGATAATAGTATCACATGAGTGTTTTAATACCTAATTATAACGGTTGCATACAAGACTTTATCTACAATCATGCTGTGAATCCTCTATAAAAGATTCTCATAACATACCATATTCGCATACCATATTCGAGTGAAAAAATGGCGGGATATAACACGATAAGACGAGTTGTTCTTTTTTCAAAATTTTAGCGATCTGGTGGTGAAATGAGAATGTTCTTTTTTTTCTTGCATGAGAATGTTCTTTTTTTGAAATTCATTATAACACGCGTTTGGATGATATAATGATCATTATATCATTGAGTGTTTTAATGTTGGCAATAAGCTAATTGTTATAGGTTCTTTTATAGAGGATTAATAGCATGATAGTAGATAAAATTATTTATTTATTTTTATACATCATCATCTGCCTAGCCTTTTCCCAACTATATTGGGGTCGGCCTCCAGTCAACCAGATGCAGCTGGATATCAGTATTTAATATGGAGCGACTGCTTATCGGACCTCCACAACCCAGTAACTGGGTAAAACGATACCCCATGGTAAGACTGGTTGTTAGACTTTAGAGCTTCTGACTAATAGTAACGACTGTCAAAGATCTACAAATGACAGCCGGGACCAACGGCTTTACGTGCTTTCTGAAGCACGGAGGAAACTCGCTATGACAGATGGTCACCCATCCATTTTTCACAAAACCGCAAACAATTCGACATTATCGTCTTCCATACATCAGCAAACAAGTCCAATCCATGGTTAGTCTCCACAAGCGCGTTGAGTATCGTCAGCATACGCGGTATAAGGGAGTGACTACTATTTTAATATTATATAGATGCCAGGCAACTGGGGTCGCGGGTCTATCTAATCAGGTAACCGTGGCCCTGGAACATAAAGGGTTATTAAAAGATAACCGTGGATTTTAGTTATTACAAGTCTGATGATCTGATTTGATTTGAAGAGAAGAGCAGAGCAGTGATGGCACAGATGTATCGGCGTCTACTTACGAGTTGTAGGTCGTGGGTTCGAACCCAGCCAATCGCATTAATTTGTGTAATTTATTTCATCACCACTGTTCTCAAAACTCTGAAGGAAAACATCGTGAGGTAACCGGTATGTCCTAGAACCAAAAATTCGCGGGCATGCGGCCAGCGAGTAATGGGCGACTCGCTGTCCGCCATGGACCATGCCCGGGTCGACGGCGCGTTGTGTTCCACGCGCGCCTCAAAGAATGTCAGCACATAGTGACGGGGCCTGTAGAGGGCCAAAGCCTGCCGGGGTCGCGGGACCAAGGGATTACCGTGACCCCGGTACGTAAAGGGCTATTGAAGGACACCGTGGATTTTAGTCGGTACAAGTCTGCTAGTCCCTCCCACCCTGCCCTAGGTGGGAGGACTCATTTGATGATTTTACCACTCAAAAAAAAAAGAACCAAAAATTCGAAGACATAATTATGACATCTACCAACCCGCACTGAGCCTGCGTGGTGGATTATGGCCCACTCCCTCTTACAAAGAGGAGCTCTGTGTCCCAACAGTGGGATCATTTAGATGATAAAAAAGATGCCAGTCGTTAACAACTTTTCGTTTAGATATTTTTATCATGGTACTTAATTTCAGGATAAAATTAGATAGTACTTTATAATCCTGTATTTAGAAATTGGAAACAAATAAACGTGATTTTGGGTTAGGGGGTAGTCTTAAACCTCACCAAGGGGTTTAAAAATGCTTAAAAAAAACATCACGTGATTAACTGACTGTCCATTCCCTGTTCTTCAGATAAACACGCAAATAACATCGATGCTAGTATCGCTAGGCCTGCAGCCGGTACTGAGTCGGGTCCGGGTCAACGTCCTCGCGCTGTACTGCGAAGCGTCGTGTGTGCGCATGTTGGCTGCTTCGATAGGCGCGCCGCTTGATGTAGAAGAGCTTGCAAATGTATTTACACCGATTTTCGAAGCGTGAGTATTTAGAACACTTGTCTTTAATAGTACATTCTTCACCAAGAGGAGAAAGTGACCGATTACCGTAGAGGGTGTCGTTTGAATCCCGAGCCGTAGGCGAGAGCTTTAAAACACCCGAGATTGGGAATCGCACTATCTCTCGAGTGATACATAGTGCTTTATACTACACCTGTGTGGAAAGTACCTTGATACGGGAAGAAAACGCATCTGAGCGGGAGAGAAAGCGTTTTCTCCCCGCATATTTGTTCGATATGCAATGACGTACTTTCTACCGTAAATTTGATAAAGTATCAAGGTACTTTCCACGCAGGTGTAGTATAAATTAATTTACCAGGCCCTGTGGCAAAACGACAAGCGATAAACGTAAACGCTCAGGTGGCCTACTGGTGGAAAGAGACAGAGCTATACAACTCCTCTAGCGCCATCTGGTTCGCACACTGGTAATACTCTCGCTTCAAGACTTCGTGGTAGGTCACCAGGAGTTTAATAGATTTTCAACTTAATACTCCACATCGCACAAACACAAAAAAAAAACTAGTTGTTCCGGACCTAGGCATTTGTGTATGTAAGATCAAATATTTGAAAACGCTCCCACGGCACAAAAAAGTTCCTAGATGCAGAGTTAAAAAAATATATGTAATTGCATATTTGACAGTAGCTATAAATTACAAATATAATTAGACCGTCATTTAGAGTTTAAAAAAATAACGGACATGTATTTTTTCTTTTGTAAAAATATTCACCTAAATACAACGCATCAAAACTCGAGAGTGGGGCTCGTGACGTCAGAATTCAATAGAAATTGTACTAAATTGTGACGTATTGCCAATTTTGAAAGCATCGTATCTCCGTCAATTTTGGTTTACGAAACAAAAGAAAAAATTCGGGTCGAATATTTTTTGATAATTTAAGTGACGGACTAACAATAATTTTTCAATCAAATAGCCAATTACATAAAACACAACCTCTCCTTGGCAGTTCTGTAAAAATTGTTCGTGGTAAACTTATTCTTTCTTTGATGTTTATTTTTTTTTTCAGATATCCAAAACGCCGCAGAGTGCTCGACGATGCTCTCCAAGAACTAACAATATTAGCAAAACAGAACCACCAAAGCAGATCGACAGAAGAAACACAACTTTATGCGCTCTACTCGATTCCAGACTCCCTTTGTCGGTTGATCACTTGACTGGCGGTACTTATGTCTATTTATTTAATCATTTTGTACAAGTCAAAAAAACATGTACAACGACAAACTTTATGCCTTGGGCATTATCTACCAGTCTACCTTAGGTTGATGCAGTCAAAGACAAAGTAGATGCAACATACAAGAGAACTAGAAAAAATATAAGATATAAATAAATACATACAAACAATATACAGGGTTATTTGTAAAACATTAACAACCTTTCGTGGACTGAAACTACATATGGGTATAAACAATTTTTACTATGAAAACAACCCCGAAACAAACGGAATATTTTTCCTTTGACAAGGAAATGTTTCATACTGTTATAAAATGTTATCGTGCTACACAATGTTATAATAACATTATGTAACTGCTATGTAGCACCTTTTATGAACTGAGCTATAAATAGTTCCCGGAAAGGGTCAGAAACCATCAATGTAATGCGAATACGTCGTTTTTAAATCAAAAATACTTCTGTCTGGCCTAACACGTCTTAAAGTGAGAGTAGTTCCACTGTGGGAACGAGATGGCGCTAGACGACTTGTATAGCTCTGTCTCTTTCCCACAGTGGAACTGCTACCTCAGTTCTGGAAAAAAAAACGGTATTAAGTATCTTTCACATAGATATATTAATTTTTAAAAGTTAAATATTATGATAATTATGTGAAACGAGTATTATCAATTTCAAAATCCAAATATTATACAAGACGTAACCTCAGATACTAAATGTTTAATTTTTGTAGTTTTTTCACTCGGCCTTAGAGCTTCGATGTGACGTAATTGTTTGAAATTGGGTATTTGAATTACTAATTAATTGACATGTTTTTTAAAAGTTGTCAAAACGTATTCTTCCATAGATTTTGTGTCGACAATAGCAATCTTTGACGTCACAAAGTTAACTCAATGATCTTACTATTTGTTGATTTTAGAGCTACTTAAAATCCAGTTTAACAGTTTTTATTTATCTATTCGGTTTTTAGAGCTTAATAAAGTGTATTTTTAGACAAATTGCGTTTTGAAATTATTATTTGAAAGTCTCAAATACCCAATTCGGTGATTGTTATTTTATCCACCGATTTGAGTAAGATGTCTGTGTTAACTAAGAATCAAAAGTAAATTAATAAAATATTGACAGTAAGCATTTATTACATAGTATAATTTGATTACCTTTTTATAAGTACATTAAGTTGTGTATTTAATAATATATAATTTATGGTATTTTTTATGTATAATGTGTAGTGCCTAATTTTCATGCGTCATCATGATGATCATCAAACGACATGGTTGGCGCAGTGGTTGAGTGATCGACTGCTTCACAGCGTGTCGCGAGTTCGATGCCCGCACGGAACTAATATTTGTATGCCCTGCAGGTACTTGTTCCGGGTCTGGGTGTTGGTGTATGTCACGTTATTTGTTTGTAAACGCACCCACGACTCAGGAGAAATTCCTAGTGTGGGGCAACGTTTTTTTAATTAATAAAAAACATTGTTACGCATCACACTTAAAAAGTTAAAATGGCCGCCATTCGCGGTCTTCTGAGATTTTTAATAAAGTAGATTTTTCGACAAAATACAATGTTTTTTTACGCGGTAAAATCATCCAATGAGTCCTCTCGCCCTGAGTGAAGCAGAAGGGACTGTCAGACTCGTACTGACTAAACTCCACGGTGTTCCTTCAATATCCCTCTACGTTCCAGGGCCACGGCTACTTGATAAGAAAGCTCCGCGACCTATATAAAATACCCTTAAAGGATGATGACCTCATAACGCGATTCCTGCGATTTGCAATTTCTACTAACTAAAATTGAAAATCGTCCTTGCTACTACGATATAATGATGCAATTCGACTGACTTACATACGACGTCGTGAAGAGCGTGTTTTGTTTTTCATCTACAAGAAAACTGCACGTTTTATATCATATGTCGTAGTGGTAAGGTGATTTTCAATTGTAGTTGGAATCAGTCGAATTGCGTCGCATTGCGACATCGGAATGCTCCCTTTTTTTTACGTGGTAAAATCATCAAATGAGTCCTCCCACTCAGGGCAGGGCGGGAGGGACTGTCAGACTCGTACTGACTAAAATCCATGGTGTTCTTCAATAGCCCTTTCCTTTCCGGGGTTACGGTAATTCGTACAGTCCCGCGACCCCGGCAGGCTTTGGCCCTCTAGAGGGGGGCCCCGTCATTTTGCTGACACTCTTTGAGGTGCGAGTGGAACACAACGCGCCGTCGACCCGGGCATGGGCCATGGTCGGACAGCGAGTTGCCCATTATGTCTGCATGCCCGCGCCTACGGTGGCCGGAGATCGTCTGCCGACGTCCGTCACCGTGGGCGTCTGCCATCGGGAAGCTCCCTAAGTGTGCAATTTGCGAGAGTTCAAAAAACGTTGGGCGATAAGACAATGATGTACAAATAAACATAATTATAAACATTAATAAATATGTTTTGCAGTGTTGCAGGGTTTAAGTTCATTGCATGCATTGATAACGTCCGAGATAGTACTTGAATAATAACTATTTATATACCAACATAACTTGAGACGTCAGAATGGCGCTGCTAGCTTTGAAAAACCGGCTAATTCCGACTCGAGAAGGGTTCCGTACCATTATCTATAAAACGGAAAAAAACATGTCTGTTGTGTGCCTCTTAAACGTTTATTTCATTATGTTTTTTTTTGTACCTATTTCTTGTTATAACGTCAACAGAAATACAGGATGTATTTTTTTATGTGGAAATTTCAACTGTCTTACTATCACGGTATATGAGAGTAAGCCTGGTGACAGACGGACGAACAGCAGAGTCTTAGTAATAGGGTCTTACCTTTTGTGTATGGAACACTAAAAACGTCAACGGATCATTAAAGTCGGTAGAGAGACCGTTTAATCTCCCTTTAAACTTTTAAGCGCTTGGCTAAATATCAATTGCCGTGCCCCTACGGCAACGAATCGATGAAATAAAAGCTCCTCTCTTTCTGCTCCTCTTAAGCTCCGATTTGTAAAATATCGTGGTGCACAATAAAAAATATTCTATCTGTCTATCTCCAACCGTAGGCGCGGGCATGCGAGCAACGAGTAATGGGCAACTCGCTGTCCGACCATGGCCCATGCCCGGGTCGACGGCGCGTTGTGTTCCACTCGCGCCTCAGAGTGTCAGCAAAATGACGGGGGCCCCCTCTAGAGGGCCGAAGCCTGCCGGGGTCGCGGGACTCACGAATTACCGTGACCTCGGAACGTAATGGGCTATTGAAGGACACCGTGGATTTTAGTCAGTACGAATCTGACAGTCCCTCCCGCTCTGCCCTTGGTGGGAGGACTAATTTGATGATTTCACCACGATAAAAAAAACTGTCTTTCTACATAAATAGATGCAATAAAATCGAACAAAACAACAAAAATCGTGAATATTCTTTGTCGCAGAAATACGACACGGGCGGTAGGGGCACGGAAATATTTGTCGCCGATATACGACTCACGCGGTTAAAAGGTGAACGAATAAAAAAAATAAAATGCCGCCCGGGCCCTTTCAGCTCAATTCGACCCTGAATTGATATATTGTTATTACGGAGAAATCGGTGTTGAATGTTCATGCATTTATAAACATACACATTAACATACAATCTCTTTTTGAAGTCGGTTAAAAATAAACGAAATAAACGAGTTTCATTTTGCTTTTTATTTTGTTATCCTACATATTCAGTCTTATACAAGTTAAACTACATACTACATACTTAATTAAAAATACAAAAATCATTAAATTAATTCGATAGATGTTACAGCTAATTTACTAAACGAATATGTTTTATACAAAATGCAACAACGGCTTGAATGATGAAGATGATAAGATTCGAACTTGTAACCTAATAATATCATTTCACTTACGATTAATTTTGCAATCATGAAAATATTTGCGCATGCATCTGTGACATTTTCTTTCGCTTTTCAAAGTAAATATTAGAATATGCGTACATATAAAGAATAAACATTAATTTACAGATAAAGCCATCACTCGTTTCCATTTTAATACACCTATGTTCACGTAATTACTCCTCGACTAACGCCATACACCACCGATATAAACGCAATGCGTCGCTAAAGCCGTACGTAGTAAATGCGACCAAACGCCCCAAAAGTAGTGACGCAGACGCGCGACTGTGTCACTGCAATAAATCGCCGTGGGAGACCACTCTTAGTTTTTACAAAGCGTAGACCTGTTCCTCGTTCATCTTATAAATCAAGGGTGCAAAAGTCATATGGACTGGCGGGACGCTTGGCAGATTCTCTCGGGTATCAGAAGTACTACAACGCGGAGCCGTGATCAGGATACAGGTAATGATTGACAGAAACATCGCTATTAGAGCCCAGAACATAAGGACTAGAAAAAAACGTGTCCGACGCCATGTAATTTCTTGCCGGGCAGTCTGAACCTCTTCTGTGGTCAGTGGTCTGAAACAAGGAAGAAAGTTGAATTAGTGAATAAGAGTCCTAACGTATCTTCGTTCTATGAAATTAGTATATAATAGTATACATGAGAAATAACAAATGTGATGCAAAGATTAAAAAAAAGTAGATGGGCATCCTCTTCGAATCGAAGGTAAGTCGGATAACCCGGAGGTCGTCAAAGTTTTTTTACCACACGAAATAAACGCCGCTATCTTTTTTTTCAATACGATTTTCACAAACAATCTTTGTCTATGTCTGAAAAACGTATTGAAAAAATGGTTTTCTTTTAATATCACTGAGTCAGCAACGTCTTTTTTTGTGGCATTTCTCATACATAGTAGTAGTTTTTATTGCAGCTGCAGAGCACCGTACTTTATTTTCTAGATATCAACATTACACTAACCCTCCTACGGTTAGTGTTAAGTTATTAACTAGGGTAAAACTAGGTAATACGCCCCAGTTAACAAAAAGACATTCTAGCATTCAAAGTTACAGCTCTGAACCCGAGGTTGACCGCTGTTGGCGTACAATATGGCCCTCGGCCTCGGTCATGTTTCACGCCAACAAGCAGCAGTAAGTCTGAGTGCCAGAAAGACGAGACGTTTTGTCAACTAGGGCGTATTGCCTAGTTTTTCCCTGTAGGTAAATTTTTGTTTAAGTCGTCGTCCGCACCGCACGAGTATTCAAAGCAGCGAATGTCCTGTGATCAGGCTCTTAGACCCGTTTCATCGCCCAGCCACACGACGTTCAGTGTCGTGTGAGAATCACCTTAAATCTGTTGCTAACCAAAAACACATTCAGATATTTTTTTTAACCCAGTCAATTAATAAACTGATAAAATTACAATTAGTTCCAAGAATCTTCCAAGCGACATTAATATAAAGTGTTTTTATCATCAACAATCATGTAAGGTTATTTTGGGTCAAATATAATTAAGTACCAGAAGTCTCGGTTAGTAGTTAGGTACCTAAATATTGTTTATAATATTTATGCGTACTATAAATACCTATTCACGATAAAGTTAAATATAAATAGGACCATCCCGTGATAGTCACGTCGATCGTAATAATTTTGTTTTAACACTAGCTGTTCCCCGAGGTTTCGGTCGCTGCTTGGCTCGTATTGGTCGTAGCGTGATATTATTTATCTTATAGTCTTCCTCGATATATAAGCCATCCCACATGAAAACATTTCTTCAATTCGAACCAGTAGTTCCTGAGATTATCGCGATCAACCAAACAAACTCTTCAGCTTTAAGGTCTCAGCACACATATGGGATCGGAAAGGGATCGTAACCGTAACGCCTTTCGCCTCGCTGTCAACCAGGCGTCAACCTACCGTATGCACGTAACGAAAGCGTATCAGCAGCGCCTGTACGTCAACTCGGCTACGGCTAGGCGACACCGCGCTTACGCCTCGCCGCCCCCTGGCTGACCTGGTTGGCACCAGATCAGTTTGAATCCAAACGTTAAGTGTAGCGCACGGTTATGTCTTGGTTTACAATACGTGAGTTGGCTATCATAGCCATAGCACTTGATGAAGAGGAAAAAGAAAATAGCAAGAAAAAAAGAAAAAGATATTGGGTACATAGTATGAATAAAGCAAGGAGTACTGAAGGGGAATTTCGGACTATAAAAAAACATTTGATGGATGATGAAGAGAAATTTTATATTTATTTTCATATGCCGAAATATCTCTTTTATAGCATTATAATAAAATACATAATAAATATCTCTTTTATTCGTCTTTAGCAGGCAAGTCGCGGGAGGGGAAAGGGGAAAGGGTGGACGAAGAGATGTGAGCTCGGGTACGGAGAGACGTAAGCGCGGGGACGGAGAAACGTAAGCGCGGGGACGATGAGCCGTAAGCGCGGGAATTCAAGTTCGGAGCCTGTTCCGAGGCGAGGCGATTACGTTATTATTCCGATTAGTGTGCGTTGCAGTAGGGAGTTTAATACAAACCATTCTGAACGGCTCGAGGCGATACGGTGACGATCCCTTTCCGATCCCATATGTGTGCTGAGACCCTTATAAAACTAACATTATTACCTGTAGATAGATCTTTGGTAAGTATAATGCTGACTTCCCACGATTTCACGCGAGGTACGCACGCAACGTGTACCTACTGTTTGAAGTATGTACGGTGTTTAATAAAAATATTGGCGCCTCTAGTGTATGACCGAGGAACTATTTTTTTTTCAATCAAAACGTCAAAGTTCCTGTTTACATCACATAAATTAATGTAAGAAGCCGTATTAGGGCATCAGTAACTCTACTCTGAAAGTAGGTCACTACATACCTGATTAGCGAGTTGAAAGTTATGCATTGCAGCCCTAGGGAAAATCGCTTTTAACTGACAGTTGCCAAAATAAAAATAAACTATTTCTATTTTAACATTTCTATTGAACCATGTTCTAACTTTTTATACAGCCACTAAATTACAGCGCGATTTAAAATTAACATTTTTAATTTGTATTAACAGTATTTGTCATTTTCATCATTAAAAATAATGGCAAAGATTTTGCCGAAAGCTATGTTATTTTAGAGAAATAGTACTTATAGAAAAGAGCTTGTTCCAGAGAAATGATACTATCTCTTTCAATAACAATACAACAGAAGAGTAAAGAGCAGATTTCAAAGTGTTCCAGATGGAATGCCTGTTGTTGATTGTTTGTGGAACAGGCGAAAAAGCAGGAACTGCTTTTGAGGATTGGGATACCTGTTACACTTTGAAATACCAGTTTCCTGTCACTGTTTCAATAAATACGCCTCACTCCTGGCGCATCCTGGATAACGTTGGCTGAATATCTCTATTTCGTCCAAGATTGATTGCCAGGTACCTATTCAAAGACTACCGAATTGCGAGACACATTGACACAATTATGCGATATCGGTCGAAGAAAATTGCTCAGTGGACAGTTATAAGGGAGATTTTTGCCCAGCAGTAGAACAATATTATGGGGCGGTACGTTTGCGGGTTCGATTCCCGCACAGTACAAATAATGTCTGAATTACAGGTAAGTAAGTAGTTGTTCCGGGTCTGGCTGATTGCCCACGATATAGGAATTATTCTTGAGTGTAGAGCAACGTTTTCATAAAAAAAAAACTGGTTGATATAGCCCGAGAACTGTAGTTCTGGGTAAGTTTGAGACACGCGTGAGGACTTTTTCCATTTTTCCACTCTTTAATAATCAATTTTAAAGGTAAAATATGTCGATATGCCCCAAGGACATTTTTGCTAAAAAAAAAACGTATATTTAAGTATTTGTGGTAGCAATTCAAGAAGTATTGGACAAGTTTTCAGCGTGTTTCAAACACCTACCCGAAAATCTCATGAACTAAGCTCTCCAGCCAATAGTTAAATTAAAAATAATTTAAAATAAATAATATAAGTACCCAAATCGTCGACATCTTATTTCAGAACCATGTCCAAGTAAAGGCTGTCGTTCAGGATCCATGGGGTTCGTTTGTCTTGAAGAGTATGCACCAAATAGGTTCGTATCTTATTGAAATGCACAAATAACTATCTTCTTTAAAAAAAAACAATCAGTCCGTCCTAGATCCGCGCTAAATTCATAAATTAAATCTCTTAAGTCAGTTAACTCTGAATACTTTTCTGAATCACGAATTCAAGGAGTCTTAACCGACGAAAAAATTAGAGACGGTTCTCAATTCGACTCGTAAGTAAGTATATTTGATAAGTTTACATGGCCGTTCACAAGCTCAAATGAAACTACACTGATTGGGTTGAGTTAATTAGCAGTACTGTCAGTATTAATAGGTCTGTTATTGTGTGAATTATGTGACCGCTTATCGCCTCGTCTCGTCTGGTACTAGGGGACACGGTGATTCTTAAGAGCGTGTACCTACGCCGTACGACATTTCTTAGGGCCAGTTTTTTTTTATCAAAAGTTACAATAATTTATTAGATTGTATGGGACATTTTTAAAAGATTAAACGGGACCTTATTACTAAGATTCCGCTATCCATTCGTCTTCCCGTCTCCCACCAGACTGCATCTCATGAACTCATAGATGTTGAAAAAATCACAGATGAATTTCTGTTGCCACTGTAACTACAAATAAAATTTTTAAATAATTATAATCGTTACTTTTTTAGATAATGCGAATTTATTGCTCACCCATATGTAGTGAAATTAGCCCAAAGAGTCGACATCCTCTCAACCATGAGCTCAACGTCGTGATTGATAGCATCTTCATTGAATTATCGCTATCAAATAAATATCCAAGTTCGTCAGCATCGGGCACGCCGCAGTCGCGGCGGTAAGACCCCTCTTTGAGGAGCGGCTGGATAGGCGTCACGGCGTTCTGACCTACCGCCTCTGACGCAGGTCATTACCGGACAGGGAAGTTTCGGGAGGTACCTGTGTCGGATAGGGAAGGAAGAAACGTCTGGGTGTCACCACTGCGAGGATAACCCGGAGGACACAGTAGAGTATACGGTGCAGGGCTGCCCCGCTTGGCCTCTCGCGTCCGGCATTGGTCGGCGGGGCGAGACGGAATGGGAAGCGGACGCCTCCTTCTGTGAAGCAGTCATGCTAGCGTAGGAGGAGGCGGGACGTGTGAGAGAGAGAGGAGAGCGTCCAACCCACAACCCAGCAGTGGTAGACGCCCAGGTCTACAGACGGCGCATGACGATCTCCGGCCACCGTAGGCGCGGGCATGCGGGCGGCGAGTAATGGGCTACTCGCTGTCCGACCATGAACCATGCCCGGGTCGACGGCGCGTGTTGTTCCACGCGCGCCTCAAAGAGTGTCAGCACAATGACGGGCCCCTCCCTAGAGGGCTAAAGCCTACCGGGATCGCGGGACTTACGAATTACCGTGACCCCGGTACGTAAAGGGCTAGTGAAGGACACCGTAGATTTTAGTCAGTACGAGTCTGACAGTCCCTCCCGCCCTGCCCTCGGTGGGAGGACTCATTTGATGATATTACCACGATAAAAAAAAAGTTCGTCAGCATAAATAGCTCCCGTCGAATTCAAGTTACTCGTAAATATCGGCTTTTAGTAATTTCTACCACCGCTATATGAAAAGATACTTATACCGATAAACAGTTCTAGCACCAATATCCATGTTCAGATTTTCAACAAAAATCTTCGTAAACTATCTTGTTTTTGAAAATCTAAAATCCAAGTTAGCAACAAAAACAAATCTATGCGGGCAACATCATCAGATAACCATTATTGTTTAGTTACTTTCTCCAGAATGTAACGAACACTTTTCTGAAAACCGCATCTAAATCGGTTCAGCCAAACGCGAGATAATCGTGGACAAATATACAATCGACTTTGAAAATCATCAATCGAAGTAAGCAAAAAATTCCCTATCTCAAAAAATAGTGAACCGATTTTGATTTGATAAAAAAATAATACTTAAATCGTACTTTGTACCTGGACAAGACCACTCACAGACATAAGTAATATAACGAACCACAAATGTCTAATGCTTTTTTTTTTTTTTTTTTTCGTAGTAAAATCATCAAATGAGTCCTCCCACCCAGGGCAGGGCGGGAGGGACTGTCAGACTTGTACTGACTAAAATCCACGGTGTCCTTCACGAGCCCTTTACGTACCGGGGTTACGGTGATGGGTAAGTCCCGCGACCCCGGCAGGCTCTGGCCCTCTACAGGCCCCGTCAATGTGCTGACACTCCTTGAGGCGCGCGTGGAACACAACGCGCCGTCGACCCGGGCATGGTCCATAGTCGGACAGCAAGTCGCCCATTACTCGCTGCCCGCATGCCCGCGCCTACGGTGGCCGGAGATCGTCCTGTGACGTCCGACGCCGTGGGCGTCTACCACTGCGGCTGGGATGGAGGGAGGACGCTGTCCTCTCCCTCAGGCGGCCCGCCTCCTCCTTCACGAGCATGACTGCTTCGCAGAAGGAGGCGACCGCTTCCCACTCCGTCTCGCCCCGCAGCATGGCCTCGACCAATGCCGGGCGCGAGAGGTCTCCGCCTATCGCCGTCGTGAGGACACGGCGGTGCTCTGCCCAAGCGGGGCAGTCCTGCACCGTATGCTCCACCGTGTCCTCCGGACGATCCTCGCAGTGGTGACACCCAGGCGTTTCTTCCCTCCCCATCAGACACAGGAACCTCCCGAAACTTCCGTGTCCGGTGAGGACCTGCGTCATACGGAAGGTAAGGACGCCGTGACGCCTATCCAGCCACTCCTCAAAGAGGGGTCTTACCGCCGCGATTGCGGCGTGCCCGAAATGTCTAATGCTTGAGGCATTTTTACAATGACTAAGGTGACATCACAAATTTCGTGTCGAAAGATGAAACAGCACCTTAAGTCTATCTGATTGGATAGCCATTGATAATAAAAGTGACGCGATTTGATATGAGATATGAATCCAGTATGACAAGCATGATACTTATTATATTATATTATATATTTATATTATTTATATTATTACGTATGAGTTTTTTCTGTGATAAGACCCCTCTTTGAGGAGTGGCTGGTTTGACGCTCAAAGAGCTGTCAGCAGTCTAACGAGGTCCCACTTGGAGAGCCAAAGCCTGCCGGGGTCGCGTAACTGTCTCATAACCGTGACCCTGGAACACAAAGGGCTAATGAAGGATCATCGTATATTTTAGTCAGTACAAATATGAAAGTCCCGCCTTGGGCGAGAGGACCGCTGCCCGATGGGGACCGCTAGGAGGTGACATTATTTTGACGAGCGCGTTGTGTTTGTTTTTAAGAGCACATAAAAAGTTGCACATGTAAACAATGTGAGTAAAAACCTCTTTCACCAACTGACCGTTTAATTCATAACAAAAAAATATTTGATATAAAAATCACTTTGCCCTTAACTTTTCATAAATTAAACGCCAAACAAGGAATTCTCTGACCGTCGCCGTCAAAAACTATGATTAATGACCTCTGGTGTTGTTAACTTCCGATAGATGGCGTTGGTGGGTCAGACAGACAATGATTTATGTACTTTTTATCACAGGCTTGTTTATAGGTATTTTTATAACTTGGTAATGTCATCAAATGAGTCCTCCCGGTTTGGGTGGAGTAGGTACTGATTAAAATTAATGGTATTTCTTCAATAGCCCTTTACGTTCCAGGGTGACGGTTACCTGTTTACACGGTCCCTCAACCTTATTTATACATAATATTTCCTCTTTTTTTCTCCTGTAAAATGTTTATTTCAATTCCATCCAGAATCATTAAATAATCCAAACCAATATTATAAATGCGAAATTAACTCTGTCTGTCTGTCTGTCTTTTCTTCACGCCTAGACTGAACCGATTTGTGTAAAATTTGGTACAGACATAGTTTGGAACTTGAGAAAGGACATAGGATAGTTTTTATTACAAAAACTAAAAAAAAAAAACTAAAATCTGCCGGAAGTCACTATTCCACGCGAATGAAGTCGCGGGCAAAAGCTAGTTATGTTTAAAAAAAACACATTGCCCCACACTAGGAATTACCATTGTATTATGAGTGCGTTTACAAACATATAAACAAACATACACAAACATCCAGCCCCGGATCACCTATTTGTAGTCGCCAAATATTTGTTCTGTACAGGAATTGAACCTGTGACACGCAGCATTAGTCAATCGCTCAGTCACTGCGCCAACGGTGCCGTCAAAAGTCTCAGGGCGGCTTCGATATCTCAATGACCTCAACTAATTTATTGATTTCGCGGCAAGAACAAAAGAGAATTTCTATTCAATTCAATTATCCGATAAATGTGAAAAGTTTGCCATCGGGCGATTTTATACGGACGGGGGAGAATTCGGTTCAGTTAAACCTACCGCTTCTTTTATTTATTTATTTATTTAAGGCATTATATATATAATACATATTAATATAATTACATTTTGAGGTATTATTCTATAGTGTCGCACGTCTATTATTGACACTAGTCAATAATAGACGTTCACAACATTTACATAAGAATTAAAACTGAATTAAGACAGGAAAATGAATAAGAAAATTAAATACGGGATGGCAAAAAAAAATAGAAAATAATTTTAAATTTAATAACGCAATAATGATTGAGAATTAATTAATAAATAAATTGGATATATATGTACAATGATGACAAAATACACAACAGATAAATCACAAATTTCTTTTGAAATAACTAGATTTTTTCCGTGGTATATCAGCTTTAATACACGGTATACGCGGCATACCTATAGCCTTTGCCCAACTGTGTTAGGGTCGGATTCCAGTCAAACCAGATGCAGCTGAATATTAGTATTTTACATGGAACGACTACCTATCGGACCTCCACAACCCAATAACTGGGTAACACGATACCCCATGGTAAGACTGTCAGACTGTGATTGTCAGAATTAAGAGCGTCTGACTAAAAGTAACGACTTTTTTTTTTGGGACAAACCCACCACACTATTTCCAAACCACTGCAACTCCTGAAAGCCAGAATCAACAGTGGCAACCACCAGAAAAGCGCCGAGACAATGAAGCACGACGTGTCCCGGAGAATGAATTTACCTGTCTTGGATCCTGCAACGATTTACTCAGAAAAGAAAAGTGGAGAAATAATTATGTTTCCACTTCCCTCCATGCAAGCAGGAGACAGAACAAAACAAGGCCAAGAGGCACAAAGGGACATTACAACTGGGAGAAGCCCAGTTGCCTAGCACCATGGGTAAAAATGACTACTAATATAAATGGGTCCTTAATTTGTAAGCTGGCTATATTTGATTCGAATAATAGGTATGGCAAAAACGCTTGAACGCACGGAAGTTTGTTAGAGTTTCCACAAGGTCCACCATAATATTGCGTTCGTTCTGCCAAAGAATACACTCCCATAGAATATGATGTGCTGATTGTTCATATTCACAGTCAGATGTCAGGAACATTGACAAAAGGGCGAAGGAACAAGCTTAAAGGAAAACAATTTACTTTTAAAGTTACCATGTCCCGTGAGAAATTGGGCAACACAGTGTCAATCCATCTCCAGCAACGTCCTTCCCAGACGTCGCTCTGGGAGGGTTTGAATAATCTAGACATCTTATCACGGTTACGTTTCTTTTTTTTTAGCGTGGTAAAAACATCAAATAAGTCTTTCCGGGGCAGAGCGGGACTGTCAGACTCGTACTGACTAAAACCCACCGTGTCCTCCGGACGATCCTCGCAGTGGTGACACCCAGGCGTTTCTTCTCTCCTTAGCAGACACAGGTACCTCCCGAAACTTTCGAGTCCAGTGGGGACATCACGGTCACGTTGCGGTAGAAAATCAGCATCAGTAGTCTGCCGTACGGAAAAGTACATTGCAGCACGTTGCTGCACTTCAAGATCTACTGGAAGAACACCAGCAAGTACCGGTAAAGCTTCAGTACTGACGGTCCTATACGCTTTACTTAAGAATAACAAAGCCAAGCGCTGGCTTTGAAGCAATTTACGTCGTGTCGCCCATGTGGTGGCCCTATCGGCCCAAACAGGTGCTCTGTAGCACAAACAGCCCAAGTAAGTAGCCCCATAAATAGTTTTTTAAAGTTAAAAACGACAAACCCCAAGTCGATTACAAACGACTGTCAAAGATCTACAAATGACAGCCAAGAAGGATTTACGTATTTTCCGAGGCACGGTTTAAACTCGAAATGATAGATGGTCACCCATCTACAGACCAACCGCGGCAAGCGCGGTTTAACCCGGGAAATCATGTTATTAGCCACGAGCTTCTCACAGCTGAATTAAACCGATTTTCAATTTTCCACAGAAACAGAGATTTCCAATTACTTATTTATCTTTAATTATTACATTTCGAAATCGAAAATGATTTTAGACCCACGTGTCTTGCTACGTATGCAGTTTCTTTAAAATCAGTTTAAAAGCTTCGCGTTTGATAGAACCATTTCGATTTAAAAGTACATGAAATTAAGTGACGAGACCAATTAAAGCAAATCTAAGATAACGTTTCATTTTTAAATCTCATGCACTCATATCTCAAAAAACAATACTGTTATGATCAATAGTTATCCGATAAGATACATTTAATATGCTGTTTCATCGTTTGTGATATATCTATATAAGTCGTTGTAAACATGTCTCAAGCATCAGACATGTGGTTCATTCTATTACTGGTGTCTGGAAGTGGTCTAGTCCAGGGTCTGTCCAGGATAGATCCCCTGGTCTCGACGAAGGGAGGTCTGATTCGAGGTCTGCAGTCTGACCAAGGCTACGCGAAGTTTTTGGGTGTGCCATATGCGGTTGTGGATAGAAATAATCCTTTTGGGGTAAGTGCTTTTTAGATGTGCTTTTTGGGCCATTTTGGCCCTCACCTGATATTCAGCTGCATCGGGTTTGACTACGCAGATGTTAATGATACAGTATTTTTCATTATTACTTCTTTGGTTCTGCCGGGGTCGCGGGACTGTAATTACCGTGACCCCGGAACGTAAAGGGCTATTGAAGGATCCGTGGATTTTAGTCGGTACAAGTCTGACAGTCCCTCCCGCTCTACCCTGGGTGGGAGGACTCATTTGATGATTTTACCACGATAAAAAAAAATAACTTCTTTGGTTGAAATGAGGGACAAACATGTTGATCACATATAGTTGCCGGAAGACGCTGGATGCAGGTCGCTTCTAACCGGTATATGTGGAGATCGAAAGGGGAGGCCTTTGTTCAGCAGTGGACGTCCTATGGCTGAGATGATGATGATATAGTTGCCACTGTATGATTAGTCAGACTGAAAGAGTGTAAAGACAAAATTAGTTGCAAAATGATAGTAATTTCAATTTAATTCACAGGCTGCAGCCCCACATCCAGGTTTTGACAGCATCTTCGAAGCATACGAGTCAAACGCTTGCCCTCAAGTAGAGAACGATGTCGTCTTTGGAACCATCGACTGTCTCACAATGGATATCTATGTGCCAACTAGCGCCAGCTCACACAATCGTTTACCAGTGATGGTATGGATTCATGGAGGCGCTTTTGTTACCGGCAGCGGTGCTGGCTCCGGCCCCCCAAATCCACTTATAAGAAATGACGTCATCGTTGTAACAATCAATTACAGGCTTGGTGTTTACGGCTTCATGTGTCTAGATATTCCAGAAGTACCAGGAAACCAAGGACTCAAAGATCAAGTGTTAGCTCTGAGGTGGATTAATGAAAATATTGAAGAATTCGGAGGAAATGCTAGACAAATTACTGTGTTCGGTGAAAGTGCTGGTGGCATATCTGTGAACTTACACTTGCTGTCGTCTTATGAAAGTTTATTCCAAAGAGTAATAATTCAGAGCGGTCCTGCTATAAACCCTTATTCGATAATAGAATCTGATAACACGATGCCCTTGAAGTTAGCAGCAGCATTGGATTTCAATACTGAAGATACAGTCGAAGCCCTTAATTATCTTGCATCTATTGATGTACTCACATTAACCAAACTAGCTTATGATTTGAAAATAACTAACTTTGACGGCATTGAGATACCTGTTACAATGCCGTGTGTTGAAAAAAATATTGAAGGTGTCGAACATTTTATAACTGAGGATCCTAGAAATATAGTTTCCACTAAAGTCAGAAACACACAGATCCTTATTGGAAGCAATAATAATGAAATGCCATTCATGTACGGAAATGTAACTGCAGAATTCCTTTCAAACTATGATTTTTATTTAATAAGCCTTTTATTTGATTTTGGAGACACTTTAGAAGATGCTTTAAATGACATCAAGCATTTTTACATCGGAGATGAGAATCCAGGTGAAAAATTCAGAGATGTAATAACAGACTTTGCGTCAGATTTTGTATTTACCCATCCAACACAAAGAATGGCTGAGAGATTTTTGGATATTGGTGCTAAAACTGTTTATCGGTATATGTTTTCATATAGCGGCGGTAGAAATTATTTGAAGCTGATGATGAACTTGAATACGACGGGAGCTATTCATGCTGACGAACTTGGATATTTATTTGATAGCGATATATTCAATGGAGTTGCTATCACTCCCGAAGATGAGCTCATGATTGAGAGGATTACGACTCTTTGGACTAATTTCGCTACTTACGGGTGAGCAATAAATTCGCATTATTTTGCAAAGTCAAAACGTTTATAATGACGGGTGGTAATTTGACAATTAAAATAAAAGCCTCCGTCATTACTAAAATGTAGGTGTAAAACAAAGATCAGAGACTTTGTTGTTTCCATCATACGTACATAGTACTACAACAATACTTTCACAAAATAATTTCTTGTCTTGACTGGGACTGTAGCTTCGCTTAATTTATTTATTTTGGCAATTCAAAAGTACCTGTAGTCAAATCGCCGCCAATCGCCGCAGACACACGCGATTGTACGCCACGCGCGTTGTCTTGTCACATTGCTGTTAACACAGGAGCGACGCGGCTTGCTAATTATGCTGAGGCTAGTGCGCTAAGGACTTAAATAAGCACATACGTACGAAACTCGGACATACGAAATTCGTACTTTCTATAATTTTGTCTTGAACACCTACCTAATTTTAGCATACGATGCGGTGAAATAGACATAGATATGTCCTCAATCAAAAGATTTCATGACTGAAATCAGATTAGAGCGTCAACCTTTATATAGTGATATATGAACGTCGCCGTGTGTCGTCGCGTTTTGCGGCGGAACCGCGGCGACAAACTCGGCTCTATTTTTTTTAACGTGGTAAAATCATCAAATTAGTCCTTCCTCCCAGTTTCAAACATATTGTATAAACTCGGCTTTGTACATTATTTTTGTTGATTTTTCAAAAACCGCTTGTCCGATTCGGATAAAATTTTCATGGGAAACAAAAAAAGAATCTTTTTGGTTTTTTTTTTTGGTTGGCAAGCGACGGAGTTGCGCGCGAAAAAACATTAAAAAAAAACATCAGAATTGAGAAACACCTCCTTTTTTTTAAGACGTTTAAAAAACGAAACTCGATTTTTTTTTTCAGAAACCCGACACCTGTAACTTCAGAGTTGCTTCCAGTTAAATGGGAGCCTATCACGAGGCCCTCCCAACCGTACCTAAATATAGACTCCGAGCTGACCCTTGAAGGTAGACCCTTCAAAGACAGAATGGCTTTCTGGGACGTGTTCTACAAACTCCACAGAGATTATCAGAAATCGTTTGCAGGTTCCAACAAATAAGAAAAATATTGATTTACAATGTTTCCGAACAATTAAAATTTTGTTTAAATGAATAAATTCATGTTTAATCTGACCTGTTTTCGTTACTTATTTTTTTGCATACCAACTTAATACTAAATTCCCTACAGAAAGATAGAAGAAATAAGTTTATTTGATACACCTTAGGCACACAATTACAATGACAAATTACGAGACAATGGAAAAGGATGAACATAAAAGTAGGTACCGTGTGCCTCACGGCTGTGCCAAATAGCCTCAGTTCAGCAAAAAGCCAGGTCACAGGGTGCCTGACGCTGGTTTTTAACTGAGCCTAGCGAGACGTCACAGATGTAAATCAACAGCAAAATCTTTCTGAAGTTCCAAAAACATGGTAGTCGCACGAATAAAACTTACGTAACAACTTAACTCATGTTTTTTATTTTATATTTTTTGGCCAATGCCTAACTTTCTTATACTTGCAAGCATAAATTTTATTGAAAGTTTATGTGAATTTTATTCTATTGTTACTTTCAATTTTATTATTTTATTTTTATCAAACAGCCTATTAAAAAGAATATTTCAAAAAGTATTCTATATAATTATGTTCCTTGCTGCCTTATTTTCGTTTTATATTTAACTGTCTTGTAAATAACTACAGTCTTCATATCTCATGCAGGCCTGGCTCACTCCGCGGTGTAGGTATAAAACTGCAAGTACCGGCGGGGGCCCCTTCGTCACGGCCATTTAGTCGGTTGTCGCGCGCCGCCCACTACGCACGCGCTTACTTAAATAATATTTAAGTTTGGTGTTTGGTTGTATTTACGCATAAGTTTAAAAAAATATATATATGATGAAGAAAAGAAAATACTGCATAACGTTTGGTTGTTTAAATAATGACAGTGATAGGAGCCTCACGTTTCACACACTACCACGTGATTTCGAAAGGTAAGGAAAAAAAGTGAATATTTATCTATGTAGTACATATTTAATAATGATCAAAAAACTATCTACCTGCTTGTGGTGTGCTTATTAATGTCATTCAAGTACCGGCTAGTAATCATGATCAGTATGATTAGGTAGGTTACAAATTTGGCCTACAAGACGACCAAGATAAATAAAATAGACGAATATCAAACCTGACATCACTCTCACTCACCTAAGCTGAATACGTAGGTAGGTCGAATTATGATCGGTAGAAAGTAGGAAGATGTTTACGTTATTGTTTAGACACGTTCAAACTCAGAAAATGGCTACATTACGCATTCAAGGTCAGCGATCGTATTTCTCTTCGCGACTTTTTTACCTACTTACCTACAAAGACACGCAACACGGGGCCTGTGACAATGAAATGAATGAAATGATAAGGACTAGTTACCTATTTTGCTGTAAACGATAACAATCGATCTTTAAAGTTATGACTACAACTTGGCCAGAACGGATTGAAACGGAACTAATCTTTTTGTTTCTGACAACGTTTTAAAATCTTTGATATTTGATGTAAACAAAGACCGCAGGTTTGTTAGATTTATTATTGTGCCACAAAACTAACGTAATAAGAGAATTAAACAATGCATAAATAATGTAATTAAACAATGCATAAAATACGTATTCCTACCTAACTGTGCCCAAACTCGCGAGTCGCAACCCTATTGAGCTTGACCGACAGTAACCTTTTAATGTCGTTGGCGTCAGATAAACTAAAATGAACTCTCGCGCGTCACTATTCAGTTCATTTTTGCTTGCGCACGGGAAGTTTAGGCTATTATAAAAGTAGGTGAGTGATGCGGCTGCAAGTAAAAATGGACTCTATTCTTTCGTGCATAGATTTTACATTTGTTTGTTTTCTTTTTGGGAGTTACACTTCTGTACCTTTAGGTACTATTAAGTATTCTGTGTCTCAAGTGAGATCATAACTTAACTACTGTTGAAATGTCCTATCTAATTTGGTGAGGTGATCTGTAACACAGGATCTTCCTATTTCAGACACCTTTCTCTATTTAACATTGTACAAGTTAACTAGTGCCTGTAATTTCTTGATGTGGAGATAAATAAAGATTTATGATTATTATTGCTATCATCTTACCATACGTTTACATCTACAAATTATCAATGGTACAATATCTATATGAGATCAATATCGAAAAGGCGCGGTTTACACAAGGCGCAGGCGAATGGTGGCGGATAATCAAACAAACTTAAAATGAACCTAATAGCTAAGTCGCATAGCGTCCAATAGTTGACGCCTGCTATTTGGTGGCAGTGTCACTTAATTATGTAAAGGGAGGTATATTAGAGACATTACATTTTTTTAAAAATTATTATTTAAGTTTCTATGAGTATGGAGCTCGATTTTCAGATCACCGTGCGGCAGCGTCGATATCTCAATGGCCTCAACTAATTTATTGACTTCGCGACAAGAACAAGAGATAATTGACGGCACGGTTAGCGCAGTGGCTGAGAGATTGGACTGCTGCGCTGGGTGTCGCGGGTTCGATTCCCGCACGTAGCAAATAAATATTTGTATGATCTAAAAGTAGTTGTTCCGGGTCTGGGCGTTTGTGTATGTGAGTTTATATGTTTGTAAACGCACCCACGACGCAGGAGAAAATCCTAGTGTGGGGCAGCGTTTTTTTAAAAAAGAAAAAGAAAAGAAAGAATTTATATTCAATTAAATTATCCGATAAATGTGAAAAGTTTGCCATCGAACGATATTATACGGACGGGGGAGAATTCGGTTCAGTTAACCCTAGCGCTTCTTTTGAGATAACTAGCTTTTCTCCGCGGTATACTATTGTCATGCATTTTAATTTGAGCTCGCTTCGCTCGTTTTACAGTTAAGAATTTTCTTGGTACGAGTACGTACAAAATGTTCAAAATTATCGAACTCACTTTTCATTTAACGCATGTCTCCTCGTAATTAGTATAGATCCAATTTTTCAAGGCTTCTGCACTCGCTCTGCTACTAGTCATGTTCACGAAAGCCATATTTTTTTGAGTTCACTGCACTAATTACTTATACGTAATAAAGACTTCACTTTTCATAAACCAGAGAGCGCTTTCCAGCCTCGGGGCTGCACCATTTTAAAACGCATTACGGGTAGATTAAACCCATTTAAAATTATCTACAATAACAGAGATTTCCAATCATTTCTTTTTAATTATTACAAAAGGAACATGTTTTTAGACCCATGTATCTTACTGCGTATGAAGTTTCATTAAAATCAGCTTAAAAACTTCGCGTTTAATAGAGGCATTTCGATTTATAAGCGCATGAAATTATGTAACGAGACCTATAAACGCAAATCTAAGATAACGTCTCATTTTTAAATCTCATGCACTCATATCTCAAATTACAACACTGTTATTATCAATAGCTATCCGATCAGATAGATTTAAGATGCTGTTTTATCTAATATCTTTCGACCTAAAATTTAAGATAAGTCACACTACTACCTTAGTCATTGTAAAAATGTCTCAAGTATCAGACATGTGGTTCGTAATATTATTGGTGTCTGGGAGTGGTCTTGTCCAGGGTCTATCCAGGGTAGATCCCCTGGTCTCGACGAAGGGAGGTCTGATTCGGGGTCTGCGTTCTGATCAAGGCTACGCAAAGTTTTTGGGTGTGCCATATGCGGTTGTGGATAGAAATAATCCTTTCGGGGTAAGTGCTTTTTGGATGTGCTTTTTGGGCCATTTTGGCCTTCACCTGATATTCAGCTGCATCGGGTTTGACTACGCAGATGTTAATGATACAATATTTTTCATTATCACTTTTTTGGTTTAAATGAGAGACAAACAAGTGTCACTGGTAAATAAGATATTGTATCACATATAGTTGCTACTTTTCTTTTTTGGGACAAACCCACCACACTATTCCCTAACCACTGCAACTCCTGTAAGCCAGAATCAACAGTGGCAACCAACGCAAAAAGCCCTGAAACAATGAAGCTCGACGTGTCCCAGAGAATGAATTTACCTGTCTTGGATCCTGCAACGACATTAATCAGAAAAGAATAGTGGCGGAGTAGGAAAAGATATATATTTCCACTTCCCTCCATGCAAGCAGGAGACAGAACAAAACAAGGCCAATAGGCACAAAGGGACATTACAACTGGGAGAAGCCCAGTTGCCTAGCATAGTTGCCACTGTATGATTAGTCAGACTGATAAAATATAAAGACAAAATTAGTTGCATAATGATAGTAATTTCAATTTAATTCACAGGCTGCAGCCCCACATCCAGGTTTTGACAGCATCTTCGAAGCATACGAGTCAAATGCTTGCCCTCAAGTAGAAAACGACGTTGTCTTTGGAACCATCGACTGTCTCACAATGGATATCTATGTGCCAACTAGCGCCAACTCTCACAACCGCTTACCAGTGATGGTATGGATTCATGGAGGCGCTTTTGTTACTGGCAGCGGTGCTGCCTTCGGCCCCCCAAATCCACTAATGAGAAATGACGTCATAGTTGTAACAATCAATTACAGGCTTGGTGTTTACGGCTTTATGTGTCTAGATATTCCAGAAGTACCAGGAAACCAAGGACTCAAAGATCAAGTGTTAGCTCTGAGGTGGATCAATGAGAATATCGAGGAATTCGGAGGAAATGCGAGACAAATTACTGTGTTCGGTGAAAGTGCTGGTGGCATATCTGTGAACTTGCACTTGTTGTCGTCTTATGAAAGTTTATTCCAGAAAGCAATAATTCAGAGCGGTCCTGCTATAAGCCCTTTAACGATAGTAGAATCTGACCACACGCTGCCTTTGAAGTTAGCAGCAGCATTGGATTTCAATACTGAAGACACAGACGAAGCCCTTAATTATCTTGCATCTATTGATGTACTCACATTAACTAAACTAGCTTATGATATGAAAATATCATACTTTGGCGGGACTGAGTTACCTCTCACATTTCCGTGTGTTGAAAAAAGTATTGAAGGCGTCGACCATTTTATAACTCAAGATCCTATGAATATAGTTTCTACTAAAGTCAGGAACACACCGATCATTATTGGAAGCAATAATAATGAAATGCCTTTCATGTACGGAAATCTAACTGCAGATATCCTTTCAAACTATGATTTTGATTTAATAAGCCTTGGATTTGATTTGGGAGACACTTTAGAAGATGCTTTAAATGACATCAAGCATTTTTATATCGGAGATGAGAATCCAAGTGAAAACTTTAGAGATGAAATAACAGACTTTGCGTCAGATTTTCTATTTACCCATCCAACACAAAGAATGGCTGAGAGATTTTTGGATATTGGTGCAAGAACTGTTTATCGGTATATGTTTTCATATAGCGGTGGCAGAAATTATTTGAAACTAATATTCAACTTGAATTCGACGGGAGCTATTCATGCTGATGAACTTGGATATTTATTTGATAGCGATATATTTAATGGAGTTGCTATCACTCCCGAAGATGATCTCATGGTTGAAAGGATTACGACTCTTTGGACTAATTTCGCAACTTACGGGTGAGCAATAAATTCGCATTTTTTTGCAAAGTCAAAACGTTCATAAATGACAGATCGTAATTTGTCATTAAAAAAAAGCATTTAGTAATGTGTAAAACAAAGTGGAGAGACTTTTGTTGTTTTTATCATACGTACATACAATACTATCTCAAAATATTTTTTTGTCATGATTGGGACTGTAGCTTCGTTTAATTTGTTTTTTGGTAATTCAAAATTGCTTGAGCTAATGGGCTGCCAAACTGTTTAAATGGTTTCTGCGGCATTGAACGCAAAGGGCAATTGTTTAACAGTAACCCTTTATCCAGGGCTAGACGACTCATTTTAGTATTTCCCTTTGATTTGAATTTAATGTTAACTCGCTTACCACTTACCCACCTTCTGCCTTCATACATTTTGGAGACCAAAAATTCAAATAAAATAACGAAACTCGGTTTTTTTTTCTAGAGACCCTACACCTGAGACTTCGGAACTGCTTCCAGTGAAATGGGACCCTATCACAAGGACTTCTCAACCTTACCTAAATATAGACTCCGAGCTGACCCTTGAAGGTAGACCCTTCCAGGACAGAATGGCTTTCTGGGACGTGTTCTACAGACTCCATAGAGACCAGCAGAAATGGTTTGCAAGTTCCAAGAAATAAGAGGAAACACATTGATTTACAATGTTTTCGAATAATCAAAATAGTAGTCATGTTTAATTTATACATTCATGTAACGTAGATAAATAAAGCTAATCTAAACTGTTTTCGTATTTTTTTTTAATATACCAAATTTAAAACTATATTCCCTACAACAAAATCTTTCTGAATTTTCAAGAACATAGGTAGTCGCACAAATAAAACGTGCTGCCGTCTCACCATACGTTTAGATCTTTAATTTATCAATAGTACAATATCTATACAAGATTAATATCAAAAAGCCTACGCAAAGTTTTTGGGAGTGCCATATGCAGTGGTGGATATTATAATAGCAAATTTTGGTGGCTCTGATTTCCCTCTCTCATGTTTCCTTGTATTGAAAAGAAAATTTACGGTGTTGAACATTTCATTAATGAAGATCCCATAAATGATATAGTTTCTACTAAAGATACAAATATTATTATTGGAAACACAAAAAATTAACTGCCTTTCGAGTACGCAAACAATAACGGTGAGTTTTTCGCAAATTATTATAATTTAGACACAGTGAACCTTGTATTTGACTTCGGTGACACCTTAGAAGATCCACTAGATGATGTTAGACATTTTTATAGAGAATACAAGTGAAAAAGTAAAAGATGAAATTACACGGACTTTTCATCAGATTTCATATTTAATCAGCGAACACAAATAATGGCTTAAAGATTTTTTGAAATTGGTGCTAAAACTGTTTACCGATCGGGCACGCCGCAATCGCGGCGGTAAGACCCCTCTTTGAGGAGTGGCTGGATAGGCGTCACGGCGTCCTTACCTTCCGCATGACGCAGGTCCTCACCGGACACGGAAGTTTCGGGAGGTTCCTGTGTCTGATAAGGAGGGAGGAAACGCCTGGGTGTCACCACTGCGAGGACCGTCCTGAGGACACGGTGGAGCATACGGTGCAGGACTGCCCCGCTTGGGCAGAGCACCGCCGTGTCCTCACGACGGCGATAGGCGGAGACCTCTCGCGCCCGGCATTGGTCGAGGCCATGCTGCGGGGCGAGACGGAGTGGGAAGCGGTCGCCTCCTTCTGCGAAGCAGTCATGCTCGCGAAGGAGGAGGCGTGCCGCGTGAGGGAGAGAACAGTGTCCTCCCTCCGACCCACCCGCAGTGGTAGACGCCCACGGCGACGGACGTCGCCAGACGATCTCCGGCCACCGTAGGCGCGGGCATGCGGGCAGCGAGTAATGGGCGACTCGCTGCCCGACCATGGACCATGCCCGGGTCGACGGCGCATTGTGTTCCACGCGCGCCTCAAGGAGTGTCAGCAAACTGACGGGGCCTGTAGAGGGCCAGAGCCTGCCGGGGTCGCGGTTCTTACCCATCACCGTAACCCCGGTACGTAAAGGGCTCGTGAAGGACACCGTGGATTTTAGTCAGTACAAGTCTGACAGTCCCTCCCGCCCTGCCCTGGGTGGGAGGACTCATTTGATGATTTTACCACGAAAAAAAAAAAAAAAACTGTTTACCGATACATTTTCTCATACAGTGGAGGCAGAAATTTGCTAAAAGCAGTTTACAATTTGATTTTGAAAACATGAATGAAATTCTGAACACAATTGATTTTACTTTACTTGTTTAGCTTCTGATATATTTTAATATTATTTCAATGACGTCTCAGCGCGATCTTATGTTCTTCATCAGGTCCTCTGTCCACCTTGTAGGTGGACGTCCTACTGTGCTCTTGCTGGTGCGTGGTCTCCATTGGTGAACCTTACGACCCCATCGGCCATCAGTTCTGGTTGCTTTGTCGCCTACCTCAACCTTACCTAAATCTAGACTAAGAGCTGACCCTTGAAGGTAGACCCTTCCAGGACAGAATGGCTTTCTGTGACCTTTTATACAGACTCTACAAAGATCAGCGAAAGATTTCATGTATTCTAATATTTTTAAATAAACTTTAATCATTTAAAATAAACTTTAATCTTCAATTTTGACTTATTGTATTACTGCATGGGGTGGAGCGAGTAAAACACTGTTATTGCCCATTGAACGAGCTCAAAGAGCTATTCTCAAGGTGGCTACTTGTCGGCCTTTTCTGTTCCCTACTAACCTTCTGTATAAATCCTGTGAGGTACTAACAGTTCGACAGTTATTTATAATCAGCACTGTACTAAAACAACACACAGCTCTTCCTTATAGCACTGAATTTACTAATAAGAGACGGAAAGATATAGTTTGTCCTCAAAAAAGTACAAAGCATGCTTTCACAGCCAAATTTTATATGTACCTTGGACCGCTACTTTATAATAGGTTAAATGAAAAAGGAAACATTTACTCCTTAAATTTCAGTAACTGCAAAAAAATCCTTAAGGAAGCTTTACAATCAATGTCCTATGAAGATACAGAGAAGTTACTACTTGTTCTTAAGTAACGATTGGTCAAATTATTGTAATTTTCTATTTATAATTAGTTAACTAAGTTAAACACCATAATTTTTAAACATCTTATATTGTATAGTCTATAGATTATTATGTGATTATTTAATAAATTAATGTTACCTCCCTTCGCCTGAAACACAGGAATTCCTAGTTCAGGCATAGATTATTTCTGAACTTGACATAGATTTAAGAAAAATTGTATTTAACGTATACCTTATGTTTTTTGAATAAATTTATTATTATTATTATTATTATTTGGTGTTCTTTGTTTTCCTTCTCTTTCGAGAGTATATGACCTTACACGCGGGCCGGAGCCAAGGATGTAAGGGGGGTCAATTTAAATAGAAAAAGTAGATGATAATGTAGAAGAAGTCAGAAACTTACGGGTGATTCGGCAGGTGTTGAGGATTGTGGCCTTTTGGAGCATGTATAATGTGTTCGAAGGCATGTGTAGGGTGTTAAGGCTTTGTATGAGTGCTTTTGGTATTATACCGGTAGATGAGAGTATTATTGGGACAATGTGGACGGTTCGTGCTTTCCACTGAGTTTTTATTTCTATGGCAAGGTCTTGATACTTACTAAGTTTTTCGGAAATTGTAGATTGAATGTTGTGTGAGTTAGGTATAGCAATGTCTATTAAATAAACTGTTTTATTTGTTTTGTCATGAACGGTAATATCGGGTCTGTTAAAATGAATTGTTTTATCTGTTACTATTGTTCGGTCCCAATAAATTTTTTGATCGTTGTTTTCTAATAACATCTCTGGTTTATATTTATAATATGGTATCATTTCATTTACAAGTTTAAATTTAAATGCTAGCTGTTGGTGTATGATGGCTGCAACTTGATCATGACGGTGTTTATAGTCTGTTTGTGCTAGTGATTTACATGCTCCAGTTATATGTTGTATAGTTTCGGAGGCATTGTTGCAATGTCTGCACAAGTCAGTCGATTGATTTTGGTCTTTTATAATATATTTTATGTAATTACGAGTGGCTACTATTTGATCTTGTATGGCTAGCATAAAACCCTCGGTCTCGGGAAACAATTCGCCCCGTTTGAGCCATTCGTTCGACTTTACTTTATCGACGTGTGGCTGGCTATTATTATTATTTGTCACGATAATTAAATATTTTATTTATCGTTTGTAGTGCAATTAGTCACCTATCAATCTACTATCCTAAACTAAATTTACTTAGGGTCTGTGCATTGTCTCTTCTTCTTTACTTTTCTATTAGCCTTGTGAGTAATCTCGAGAATAGCGTTCGGTTTCTGTTACAAATAAGTTCTTTACTTCAAATCCTATTAAGCAGGTCCTCCGGGCATTATAAATATCCAATGCGCCTGCTCAATTAATTTTTAGTGACAAATGCATTCAAATCGTAGACAAGAATGACATCATTAGTTAAATTATCCGCAAAATTCTAAAACATGAACGTTTCACGAACAAAACGTGTGCTTCTGTTTTTTTCTTAGTATTTTCATTGTCTGTTATCTATAGATAGTTTGGCATCAGATTGCATATCGGTATCATCGTGATCTCAGTTTTTCGTTTGACATTGAAGATAATTTACTGTCAATTTCCAACGTATGGTCTCAAGAGATGGACATGTTGTCTGCGATTTTGTTGGTTTCTGTGTGTAGTCTGGTCCAAGGTTTGTCCAGGCTAGACCCCCTTGTCTCTACGAAAAGTGGTCTAATCCGGGGTCTTCAGTCTGACCATGGCTACGCAAAGTTTTTGGGAGTACCATATGCAGTGGTGGATAAGAACAATCCTTTCGGGGTAAGATTCACTTGTTATATAATTAGAAAATACGGATCTCTTATAACGGCTCACACCGTTGTCCGTTATGATTTTAACTATGATTCAATAAAATTTTAATATTTTTATCTGTATTACATTAAAATTGGTGCACTCTACTTACAGCCGTCAATCCCGCATCCTGGCTTTAACGACATCTTTGAAGCATACGAGTCGACCGAATGTCCTCAAGTAGATAATAATGTCGCCTCCGGTAGCATTAACTGCCTCTCCCTGGACATCTACGTGCCAAGTATCGCGGACTCTCGACACCGCTTACCAGTGATGGTATATATACACGGAGGTGGTTTCGTCGGTGGCAGCTCTAGCAGGAACGGCAACCCCCGTTTTTTACTGAGAAATGACGTAATCGTTGTAGCTATCAATTATAGACTTGGTTTATACGGATTCATGTGCCTGGGTATTCCAGAAGTACCAGGAAATCAAGGACTCAAAGATCAAGTGTTAGCTCTGAGATGGATCAATGAGAATATCGAAGCTTTTGGAGGAAATGCGAGGCAAATTACTATATTCGGTGAAAGTGCCGGTGGCATGTCTGTGAACCTCCACCTGCTGTCTTCGTATGAAAGCTTATTCCAGAGAGCAATCATTCAGAGCGGTCCTGCTCTAAGTCCGTGGTTGATGGTCGATTCTGACAACGTTATACCTTTAAAACTGGCAGAAGCATTAGATTTTAATTCTGAAGATATAAAAGACATTATTGATTATCTTGCATCTGTAGATGAACACACATTAGTAAAACTAGCACATGATTTGGGAATAACAAGAACTATTGGCACTGTAAATCCACTCACGTTACCTTGTATTGAAATCGATATCGACGGTGTTGAACATTTCATGACAGATCATCCTTTAAATATTGTGTCTACCAAAGTAAAGACTACTCCTATAATTATTGGAAACACAAACAATGAACTACCCTTCGAATACGAACTTCAAGATGCAGAATTCTTTTCAAGCTATAACTTTGACACTGTAAACAAAGTATTTGATTTTGATGATGGCTTAGGAGATCCTCTAGATGACGTCAGACATTTTTATATCGGAGACGAGAAAACTAGTGAAAACGTTAAAGATGAAATTACAGATTTTGGGTCAGATTTTATATTTAATCACCCAACACAGAGAATGGCTGAAAGATTTTTAGATATTGGTGGTAAAACCGTTTACCGGTATATTTTCTCATATAGTGGAGGAAGAAATTTGTTGAAGATAGCGTACAACTTGACGTCTGCTGGAGCTATTCACGCTGACGATCTTGGATATTTGTTTGACCACGACTTATTTAAAGGAGATGTAATTACTCCCGCAGATCAACTCACTATTGACAGGATAACCACTCTTTGGACTAACTTTGCTAAATACGGGTGAGTAGTATTTTTTTATACAAATGCAATTTGTGATAATAATATTCATTTTTCTATAGAGTAAGGCATTCAACTAGCCATTACTCGCCGCAAGCACACATCTACATTGGCTAGAAAACGCCACGCGATATCTGACAACCCGGACGTCTCTCGGGGGGCTGGACCACCTCCTCCTTCGCTAGTATTACTTCTTCGTTGAAGGAGGTGACTGCGCCCAATTCTGATGACACAACGGTTCTCCACCCAAGCGGAAACTTTTCTTTTTCAGGCATTTATAGTTTATCTTTTTTTTTAATCAATATCATGACGATCCGCAAATTATAATTGAGAAATCTTGTAAATAATATATTATCATGAAATCAATGAAATCAATAAGTGCCTAAAATAAATCAATAACTCAGATAGTAATCAATAATAATTAAGTTAATAATCTATCATAATTCAATTTCATATTATTATCAATTTTCATCTTATCGTAGTTTGATATCGTATTTCCAGATCTATACGATATCTTGAATTACAGTTAGGTATATTGCTATTGATTCTGATATTGTTTGCTCCAATTTGTTATCAAAAATAACCTGTTTCGATTTTGGAGAGCCAGTCAACTTCAGCTATCTTTGTGGCAATTCATAGTTCAAATACCCTTTGCGTTCCAGGGCTACGGTAACCTGTTTAGACAGTTCCGAAAACCCGACAGGCGTCTGACCTTATGATCTCGTTTACACTACGAGATCTTAGCTTAGCCCTTGCCCGGGCGGTGAGCTACTCATTACTCGCCGCCCGCAAGCCTGCGTCCCCATGTAATACCCCTATTATGTGTTGTCTTTGTCTGTTTGAACAATCTGTTTCATTTCACTCAAGAGGATTTTTTTTTTTTCAGAGACCCGACACCTTCTACATCGGAGTTACTTCCATTCAAATGGGAACCTGTCACGAGGACCACTCAACCTTACCTAAATCTAGACTCAGAGATGACCCTTGAAGGTAGACCCTTCCAGGGCAGAATGGCTTTCTGGGATCTTTTCTACAGACTCTATAGCGATCAACAGAAATGGCTTGCACGTGCAAAATAGATAGTGACGAAATTATGGACACGTTACAAAATGATGAATTAAAAAAAAAGTCATAATAAACTGTATAAGAAAATAAAAAATAAAATAAATAATAAATAAATATTCCACAACGATCACACAACGCCATCAAGTCCCAAGCTAAGCAGAGCTTGTGTTATGGGTACTAGACAACTGTTAACATACTTATATATTTTCTAAATACATACATCCTAATCCTAACTATCCTAACTAATATTATAAATGCGAAAGTAACTCTGTCTGTCTGTCTGTCTGTCTTTTCTTCACGCCTAAACTACTGAACCGATTTTTGTGAAATTTGGTACAGACATAGTTTGGAACTTGAGAAAGGACATAGGATAGTTTTTATTACAAAAAAATAAAAACAAAAAAAAAATTATGAAATGCTCTAACGGAGTATAGATAATTCCTTAAATTGTCAATAGATGGCGGTGATCGTGCAATGGTGTCGATCGTTACAGGAGTTCGAATCATGTTATTATTTTAATTCATCGGAAAAAGTAAATAAATAGTAAAAAGGTATGAAAAACATAATATCAAAATAATAAAACTTTTAGTACAAAGAAAATGCACGAACGGAGTTTAGATAAATAATGCGAGTTGTCACTATGGATTGATAGATGGCGTTGGTTTCAAAATTGTATTGTCGGTTGTATGATAGTTTAAGTGGACTGGTCCTGTTTCGTAAATTTTAATTTGTTCCGTTGTATAATTGGTGTTCCTGTGATGCTTATGAGAAACTATATAACTAGATCCACCAAGACTATATAACGGCATACGGTTACAATTAACCTATTTAGGACGGAATGTCATTAAAGCCGTTATTATGACTGGGATGGCAAAAGGCGAAACTTTTCCCCCCGTATTCCGTAACCCCGTATTCCCATCATTCCAACTGATTTGCCATTCCAATTCAAAAGAGTTCAGTTTCCGCTGTAAACTGCGTTTGCAATGACCATAAATAAAGCCAAAGGGCAAACGCTTAAAGTTGCGGGGGTACATCTTGAAAAAGACTGTTTCTCCCATGGACAACTCTACGTTGCGTGCTCAAGAGTGTCGAAACCACAAAACCTTTATATTTTTGCAAAGGATGGCAAAACTAAAAACGTGGTAAACAGAAATGTCTTGGTGTAAGAAACTTTCATAATCTCTTAAGCCTAAAATAATAGAAAATATGTCAAGGGAGAAACAGTCTTTTTTCCTTTTGGACTGAAATGCCAAATCAGTAGAATGATGAGAAAAAAGGGAAAAATAACATTTTCGCCTTTTTCGATCGGCAAAACGGCTTTAATGCCCTAAATGAGTGTAAGTACATCTCTTAAATTCAAACGCAGAGCTCATTATGTTGATTTTTGAAGAGTTCCCTAGAATATCGTCTACATTTCATTTTTAAAGAGATCCCGCGAGATCGGGAACTATCAAATCAAAAGCATTTATTTCAAGTAGACCAGTTACAGGCACTTTTGAATTGTCAAAGACATAAAAAATATAATTAAATACTACAAAATTATGGTGCTACAGTCCCAGTCACAAAACATAAAAACTGCGAAAGTACCGTAGATGCCCGTTCCAAGAAGTAGATCTCTATGGAGAAGAACGGGCAAGAAACTCCATGGACACTCTTTTTAGATCGCCAAAATTATTACAAAACCTTTGTTACATCATTCATTTTTAGATGGTATATTATGATGGTAAAACACCACTATGTAGGTAAAACCAAAAATCTGCTGGAAGTCACTATTCCACGCGAACGAAGTCGTGGGCTAAAGCTAGTATTATAGATAATTACACCCAGACACAGAACAAATGATCGTGCTCATCACATAAACATTGTCCTGGGTGGGAATCGAACCTCCGGCATAGCAGTCAGGTTCACTAACCACTAGACCAACAGGCCTGTCAAAATAAAGTCTTTGTTAATTTTTACGAGATATCTAAGCAAAGAGCGTTAGCAGAGTAACGGGGCCCCCCTCTAGAGGGCCAAAGTCTGCCGGGGTCGCGGGACTGTAATAATTACCGTAACCCCGGAACGTAAAGGGCTATTGAAGGACACCTTGGATTTTAGTCAGTACGAGTCTGACAGTCCCACCCGCTATGCCCTGGGTGGGAGGACTCATTTGATGATTTTACCACGTGAAAATAAAAAAATTCACTACTTAAAAAAAATATTAGTCTGTGTAGTTCGTGGTCGAGAGTTAAGATCGCTCGCTAAGTGCCACTTCTGTGCGTTCACGTAAATCTTAGTGCTGTCATACCGCGCTTTGGACGCGCCGAGGTAAGATGTTGTTGATAAAAACTTTCGTTTTGTTATATTTTATTATTTAACTAGCTGTTCCCTGCCACGCTTCGCTGTGGCACAAAAAAAACTGTTTTTTCGCGGTCGCGGATATGTGACTGATGCAAAAAATAGATAAAAACAACTCTTGATGCGGATTATATATCATGCTCAAACATCAGCTCAATCGGTGCAGAACTTTTTGAGTTTTTGAAGCGTACACAAACCAAAATAACATTTTTATTTATATAGATAAAAACATTGGCCCAAACTTACTCCTGTATTGTGAGTGCGTTTACAAACTTTGGAATACAATACGCAAATAGCCAGTCTACTTCGTGTAGTTTATACAAAAAAAATCTGTGCGGTAATCAAACCGGCGGCGGCAATGCACAGCACAGCAGTCAATGGTACAGAAACTGTGCCAGCCGTCCCGAGAATTTAAAAAAGAACTCTCTACAGACAATTGCCGTTCATCATCCCAGTTTACTAATACTATGTTATCAAATCAAATCATTTATTTGCAATGAATGTAGGTTACATTAGAATACAGGTGGAGTAAAAAGGAGTGAGCCTTGTACATTCTGCCTGAAAATAGGCACGCAAAAATAATAAAATTAAAATAATTAAGCATCTAAAATTAGTTATTAATTAAGATGTCATAGTAAGAATTATTGCAATTATACATTAATTAATATCGAAAATGTCAAATTAGAATGTTACTAAGGCTAGAATTCCTGTGACGCCTAAGTCAGTCGCGTACGTCGGTGACGCGTATGAATATACATTGTGTTCTACATAGCACCATACTGTGACATTGACGTCAGCGGCGCGTAAGTAATTCGTTACTTTTTCACACTAAAATACGTGACTGACGCGTCAGCGAAACAGAAATTCCATCCTTACATTCCACGGCAAGGCAGTTACATAAAGGGAGGCGTCTGGATGCTCCCGGCACCGGAAATGATACGACTAGCGGCCCTTGCCATCTGCCATGAACATTTTCCACTTGTTCCAGGGCCGGAATTTGAGACAAACTTAACGGGTACGAGATAAGGTTACTTAAAACTAATAAATATTAAAAAAAAAACTATTTAAAGCGGCTTCTATTTAATAACATAATAGTGGCTTCTACAAATTTAGCCATGAATCAACTTATTAACTACCTGCTTCTTTTTTTTTCTTTGCATTGATTGATCAGGAAATGTACACAAAAAGGTCAAGCCAAGGCGTAGTGGAGACGGAGTGGAAAGCGGTCACCTCCTTCTGCGAAGCAAGCATGCTCGCGAAGAGGGCCAAAGGCTATTAAAGGACACCGTGGATTTTAGTCAGTACGAGTCTGACAGTCCCTCCCGCTCTGCCCTGGGTGGGAGGACTCATGTGATGATTTTACAAAGATAAAAAAAAATAGCCAAGGCGTAGTAGATGGAGGCCCGATGCGCGGGGCTCCTAATTCTGTCTGCAGTGTTTAAATGAACCTATCCAAACCGAAGCTCTGGGTGCCCCAAAACCTAAAAGCGTTGCCGAGTTCTAATTTTCGCGGCTGAGTTTATAATTTTATGGCTCGGTTTATTTTTCCTCGTTCTAAACTAAAAATACTATGTAGCTATCACTGTACATGAGTTACAGGCAGATGACGAGACAGACAGACAGACGGACAGCGAAGTCTTAATAATACGGTCCCGTTCAACCGTTTGGATACGGTACCCTCAAGAGAATCATTTTTGAACCGCTACCGATATCCATATTTCATAGAACGGATTTCATATAAGACGCGATGTAAGATTTGCTTCACCGCCCGTCTGCGCGGATGAGCGGATTCGTGTGACAATCGCCCCAAATCCGGACCTGCTAAACATCTAGTTATCGAGTCCCGGCCATCAATCTGATACATATTATGCACTTACATACGCACGGGAAACTATTCTCATTCGGATCCCATTGTATCAGTTTAATCCATTTTGAAGCAACGTATTGCAATGTGTGTGAGTCCGACTTACGAGTTCTAGGTCGTGGGTTCGAACACAGACAGATGCTTATTTTGTGTTATTTATTTCATACTCACTGCTCTTTCTTCACAGTCCTCCCGCCCTGTGTGGAACGGAAGGGAGTCAGACTCATACTGACTAAAATCCACGGTGTTCCTTCAATAGCCCTTTACGTTCCAAGTTCACGGTTATCTGTTTAAACAGACCCGCGACCCTGGAAGAAACACTGCTCCTAAATGTGAGAAAGTAACGTGAGGTAACCGGCATGTCCTAGAACCAAAAATTCGAAGTCATGTGACATCTTCAAGTCTGCGCTGATTAATAATCAGCCTATACATATTATTATAAAGGGTGATTTATAATTTGATGCATTCTTTGACATGGGGTCCAAACTGGTTTTGAAGATGTCGACTTTAGTTTTTTTGAAAAATTTCCACCTTTCCCTCATTAGGTGCTTATTGGCAGAAATTAGCGATGGTCACCACTTAGAATTCATAGTTTTCTGATAGAATATGAATAACTGAATCTAGTGAACACAAGTTTTTTTATAAAACTAATCATACGATTATCTTGGGAAATTAAGAGTCATTAAGTTACTGTATTGAAACTTTCTTTAAGAGGTTTAAAGAAAGTTTAAAGAAAGTCTTGTCTTCCAAAACATATTACTCAAAATAAATGTATGACACTTGGTTGGACAGAAGAAACTTTCTTGTCTCATTACATTTCTATAATGATGCCATAGTATCCACTTTTAGTTAGTGTCTAACCAGTAAATTAGGGTTGTTACTGACATGGTAGTATTTGTGCACAAGTAAAGATAATCCCAGGAGGGGCCTACTATGGATAATGTTAGGTTGTAGGTAATGGTGATGACGCTTGCATCCAAGTGGAAACCTCACTGTGTTATACAATGCCTCGTTGAGAATGAGGTACTGGGATTCCCAAGTCAAGCAAAGTGTTATCGGTTTTTCTATCCTCAAGAGCCTATAACCTCTCTAAAGCATCTTTTATTTTAATATCAGGGCCTGTAGCCATGTAACAAACGATAAACGCAAACGCTGAGTATGCTTTAATTGATTTTTAACTTTATGTACTTGGGTTTAAAGTTGAATATCTATTGAAGATTTCATAGTGTCTTCGTTCGTTCCAGTCGCTAACGCTCAGAAATCTTTAATCGATTTTCAACTTTAGACTCTAAGGTATAAAGTTCATTCATATTCATTTATTTGCATTCCACAAGGTACAAAGATGTTACAAAGAGGTTATAGCCAAGATCCGTTGTAGACCCTGTCAGGGCACAGCAAAACAGTGGGATTTACAGTCTATCTATCTATTACCTAAGTTGAAAATCTATTGGGGAGTACCGAGCGTTTACCATTATCTTTCCTTTTTTTTTTCATAAAAAAAAAACGTTCCACATGTTTCTGCTATATCGTGGGTGCGTTTACAAACATTGAAACTCACATACACAAACACCTAGAGCCGGACACTACTTCTAGGTTATACAAATATTTTGTTCCGTGGGAGATTGAACTCGCGAAACGCTGATTCATTTTAGTATGTGAAGTTAAACGTAAAACAGATAATTTTATCCTAAAATAACTTCTTTACTTTACTCATCGCCGCAAGTTTGCCTGCCTAACGGTCTCCTAAAGATTGTACTTCGGAGAATGTTCCAAGAAGTCCACGACCTCATCCCACCAGCGGAGCCCCCTTCTATCAGCGCACAGTTAGGCTCACGGCAAATTATGCCTTTATCAAACAGACAGGCGAAAGCGAAGCGTTTCCGAACCGAAGCGAGACGTCAGTCCGATAGTTCTGTCACGCTATCGGATCGCTTTCGCTTTTCTTTGTGACTAGATTCAAACAATTCCATACATTACAAATAAAAAATTCACGCTTCGCATTCGTCTCGCCAGTCTTTTTGACATAGGCTTAAGCGTTTCCAAACATCTTTTATATAATTTGAACAGCGAAGGAGTTAAACTCTCTGCCTGCCTCTGTGATTTCGAACGCATAGAACCCTAATCTCTTCAAAGTTAGAGTGAACAGGCTTCTTCTGAGTAAGCTCGCTCCATCGTCGGCCTTGTCTTTGTCACCCCTAACCTAGATTAAGGTTAAGAGTAAACCAATCAAACATTAAAAAAAATACACTACAGTATTCAGTTAGTTTTCAGCGTCATTTTTGCAGTGCAGTGCGATGCGCGCTCTAATACGGACGTGTTAACTAGTACGAATATTTTATTCGCGATTAGCGCGGCACTAGCCGCTGCTAGCTGACGCTATGAGTTCTCAACCACTTATAGCCAACGAACTGCTGGCATTCATTCAGCATGCAATAGACACGATGGACGAGGTTAGCATTTTGCAGATCTGCAAATCTAACTTCAAGGAAGAGGAGATAAGTAGTGGCAAGAGGCTGCTATTTGAATCTATTGGGAAACTCGAAGAGATGCCATCCCGACGAAGAGATGGCACTGAGAAGAGCATTCAGGACATCATCACCCTGTTAAAGGTGACTGATCCTGACGACGTTCCTGCGTTCGTGGCAAAGGAGCTGCATAGACTGCCCCCTGTCACCTTCGATCATGTTGATGTCACCAGGTTGCTGAAGGACATCACATCGTTGCAGACAAGCCTGGCTGATGTGAAGTCTAAGTTGGCGGCGTCGGAAAATACCATCGAAGATCTACGTGCCGAAGTATCGTCATTGCGCAATACTGTCGTTGCAAGTAGGTCACCACCGAGCGCCACGAATGTGAACACGCGTCGCGGCGCGGCTCAGCAAAATGCTTCCATCAGCAGTTTTGAGTCGGCCCATATGGATGTGTCGTCACCAGTACAAATCACGGAGGATGCATTGCTTCACACCGTCGATCGTCCCGCGTCTCCTATGAAGACTACGTCACAGGTAGATCGGATTACTCGCGTAGGTACTCGTAAATGTGCCTACGCCGCTATTGTTACCGAGGGCAAACCTGCTGAGTCGCAAAACTCGCAGAAACAGCAAGCCAAAGGGGGTAAGCAGAGCCGCTCAGTCTCCGATAAGGAAATGACGCGGCGGCAAACGGACGAGGATGGCTTCATCAAGGTGGAGAAGAAGATGAAGAAGAAGCCTCAGAAGAGTCAGAACCAGTGTGGTTCCGCGCTGGCTGGGCCTAACATGTTACTGCGTCCTGCAACACCTACGACGCAGTTGTATTTGTCCCGGCTACATCACTCCACGAAGGTTGAGGAAGTCGTGGAGTTTTTGCGAGTGAAGACCTCCTGGACATTGAGGGTCGAGAGGTTGGAGTCGCGCCACGAAACGAACTTCAAGTCTTTTGTGGTGCGAGTACCGACTCAGTATCTCGATAACTTTCTCAAGCCCGAGTTCTGGCCGAAGGGTGTCGTGTACCGGCGTTTTCGTGGCCAGCTGCGCGGCACCAGTCAGCGAAACACGACGCCGCCTCTTCGTGTAAAATAGTTTAATGTAGGTCATATCATATGTATTAGTTTATTTATAGTTATAATATTATTATTATGTATTCTATGTTATGGGCCATAGTTGCCTGAAATAAAGGTATTATTATTATTATATTATTATTATTTTTGAGGTGGAGTGGCTCGTCAAACTACTGCAGATCTCAACAGCGAGGATTATTGTGAAGAACATCTGGAGTTTCGCTTTTGTTTATTTACCTAATTAACTTTGTATATCATGAACATACATCAAAAAAAGTTTATGATCACTTACACGCATACCTAGCTGATATATTTTTTTGTAATGTTATGGAAAAACAATTAAACTTCTTATTGTTTTATATTCTACATCTATATCTTTAAATAAAGAGGAACAAACCGTATACAATCTACCGTAACAAAAAAGATTTAGTTTTTCAACTTTTAGTAAAGTTAATTTTTTCCATTAAATCATCGTTTCCGTTTAACACAAAAACTTGAAATATTCTTTCTTGTGATTGAGCACTCACAGATGACAAATTAAATATTAGTCGGCCTAGGAATTATTAGGGCCATTAGCAGTTGTTTACAAAAATAAATTATATAAAAATAATATGGCAAATAAACTGAATACACTGTTTTCTAGTTTTGTTCCATTGTTACACAATCCTCCATCTTCTGGACACCATTTTTGGTATTTTCCATAAAGTTTGTAGAACAAATCCCAAAATGTCATCCGGGCATAATCAGGTCTGCTGCTAGGCGTGAACTCCAAGTCCATATCTAAGTATGGCTGAGTTGTCTCCGTTATTGGGGTCCAGGTGAATGGCAGAAGTTCAGACGGCTCCGGAATTGGATTTCTGATGACAAAGAACAACTTTTAGTGATATCAGTAAATATCCTAACTTTTGAATCGTAATGAATACGTTTACGACTCCTATCTAGAAAAGGTTTTGCCCAATTCTGATACAAAAGAACTTTCTAGTTTTGTTTTTTATACACCAGTTATCAGATAGAAAACAATCTTGATGCAACTGTTTTCACCAGATTCCCCTGGATCGCTTTTTCGAAAACCAAGTTTCCACGACATAGAAAATTTAGTCACATAAGCACCTAACGAATAAATCCATACTGTATTTTTTTAACGCACTTCTAATTAAGGTAGGTACTGTATTTAACTCATAAAATGACTTCTTTAAAATTCTACTCACCCGTATTTAGCAAAATTTGTCCAAAGCGTGGTGAGACGATTTTTCACAAGTGCTTTTTCAAGTTGCTCAGCCTCTGTTACATTTTCTAACGAGTTTAAGCTGTTATCAAATAAATATGCCAGTTCATCGCCATGAGCTGCTCCAAGATAAGAAAAAACATAGCGGTAAACCTTCTCCGCACCACTTTCTACAAGTTTTTCGGCCATCCTCTTTGTTGAGTGCCCAAATATGAAATCAGTTCCTAATTCTACAAGCTTTTCTGAGACATTCTTACTTATATTTTCATCACCAAAGTAAAAGTGTCTAACTTCGGTCAAAGCCTCTTCTAAATCATTATCCATATCAAATCCCATTGCAAATAATGTTTTGGGGTCGAAAGTTTCGAAAAACGCATCATCTTGGTTAGCATACTGAAAAGCTAATTCTCTTACGTTATGACCAATTATGATTGAAGTCTTGTTAGCTTTAATGGATTTAACGTTCATAGGATGTTCCGTTATAAAATTTTCAACTCCCTCAAATATCTTCTCAACGCAAGGTTTAGTAAGAGGTTGATCATTGCCCCCACCACTAGTGATTTTCAAGTTAGTAGCTGTCTCAACTAACAATTTTGGGTCAACGATAGACATAAAATACAGAGCTTCATTTATGTCTGAAGTGTTAAAGCCCAATGCTTCAGCGATCGTTAAAGGTATTGTATTGTTAGATTCCACCATCATCCAGTAACTTAAAGCTGATCCACTTTCTATAATTACTTGGTTATATAGCTTTTCATTTAAAGAAAATAAGTGTAGATTCACGGACATGCCACCAGCACTTTCACCAAACAAAGTTATTTTGTTGACATCTCCTCCAAATGCCGGAATGTTTTCTTGAATCCATCTCAGAGCTAGTGTTTGGTCTTTAAGGCCTTGGTTGCCAGGCACTTCAGGTGTATCCAAACACATGAAGCCATATATACCAAGCCTGTAGTTAATTGCTACAATAATGACGTCATGTTTAAGCAAGGAGACTGGTTCGTTTGCTTCTCCTAGTGCACTGCCTCCAATGAATGCCCCGCCATGTATCCATACCATTACGGGTAAATTTTCGGTAGTATTTCTGTCCGGCACATAGATGTTCAGGATGAGGCACTGGATAGTTCCTGTGAATTCGCCGCTGAAGCTCATCTGGGGACAGCTGACGTTGCCAACATTAGCTTCAAAAGTTTCTTCAAAATTCGGATATTTGACTGCTGGCTGAAAAGAGAGAAGTCACCTCTGAGTTTGTAGTTTGATCTTTGACATTAAATTATTATATTTTGTATTGCTTCTTTTTATCATATTATTATTATTAAAAAGTTCATTTGTGAGCAGAATCATGTCAAGATAATAATTATGGACTGTGAAGTTAATAAATTAGGTCCTTTTTTAATGATTTATTTTTCTTCTAGACAAATCCTCTTTTTTTAATGCCATCCAATAAAATCCTTCACTAGTTTTATCGTTCAAATGAGTAAATAAGATGTCCTAAAAATACGAAAGCATTATAACATTATTTAAAAATGCTTACCGAAAAGGGGTTACTCTCATTTACCAATCCATAAGGTATTCCCAAATAAGAGGTATACCCAGCCTCGCTAGAAGATCCCACAATGTTACCTACTGGTGTGGTCAACGTCCTTACGTAGGTGAACCCACAAATTGAAATCCATAACACAAAAAATAAACTAGATTGGGGCATTTTCACGAGCACTAGTCACAACAAAATAATGGTTCGTGTTAGACCACTTCTCGATAACAAATAATTTATACTGTTTTGATACAAAAACCCAGTTTGAAACCCACTTCAGTGCTCTTCAACACTTCCTCGTTATTTCAAGTGGGTTTTCTCAAGAGCTAAGTTAGTGATATTGAATTACCACCGACTAATGAATTACATCTACACGTAATTTTCTGTAAAAAAATGTCTCATGTTGCAACAATCATATCAAATAAAATCGGCCAAGCGCGAGTCGGACTAACGCGCACAGGGTCCCATTATTATAACAAGCCTTTTCATTTACAATGTCACATAATAGTCTTACTTTATTTTTGGAAATTTTGCCTCTTGTCCCTCGATCACCGGGTTAGTTTAAGATCATGGACTTCTCTACAATTTTCTGTATTTTTTCAGAAACTCAGTAGTTTCGAAGATAAGGCGAAGGGGAATGATCGTTTTTCGTCCATTTTCTTGAATAATTTTAAAACTGGTTATTTTAAAATGATAAAAAATACACCACTGCCTCTCGGTCACTAGAATTGAGGTTATGTTTATCTTTCAACTTAATCGGTCAACTAGGCAGACGGACACACGAGTGATCTTATCAGGGTTTCGTTTTATCATTCGGACGTACGGAACCCTAAAAATAACCCACAAGTTAAACTCCAAGATTAAGCTACGCTTGCCAAGGTCAATCAGTGGATCATCACAGTTAGTTGTCTCCTGGGCTCGGAAAGCACGTGACGTCTCACAGTGCTTTCGCATTATTCTTAGTCAGAAACCCGAGTCTGCCAACTAGTCTTACCAAGGGGTATCATATTAATTACCCAGTTACTGAGTTGTAGAGGTCAGTTTTGTCGGCACCATTCTTTTTAACCCATGATTTTGGTCATGGCAATTGGATAATATTGAACATCAATGTTATTTGTATGACTAATTACCAAATTATAGTGTGGGTGAGTGGGATGAGCGGGATCCACCTCCTAGTAGTCCATCCTGGACAACAGCACCAAAGCTACTTGTAACCTATTCAGCTTAGCGTACACCATCCTGTTATAGTCCGACAGTTGCGCAGGAGTTCCAGTATCTCTAGGTGACCAGATGGGTTTGCTCTTGACCTTAGTCTAGGCTAGGGGTGACAGAGACAAGGTCGATGATAGAGCGAAATTACAGAAGAAGCCTGTTTATTCTAACTTTGAAGAGATTAGGACGTTCAGAAATACCTATTGGACGAACACATTGTGAAAAAAATAAACAATGGTTATCATCTTCCTGCTTTTATCCCAATGTACATAGGGGTTAATGCAACTCGTTATCTTCTTCGGCTCCCCTGATAGACGTCACGTCTTTCATATCTTTGCTCACACAATCCATCCGTCTTCATCATCCACTGATTACCACATAACGAATTGAAATGATATTGATCTATAAAAATAAACGGGTTTATCTTTTATCTAAACTCCGGCGATATGGCGCGCTTGTGTTCGGTATTCCCAAGCCTTTATAGATTACTCTGTATAAATAGCAGATCGATCTTGCGTTTTCTACTAATGTCACAAGGCTTAGCCATGGGGACGTGGTCAACGTTAGTGTTGCTCTCAGTTTTCGCTTCAGTGCATGGGTTACCCAGAGTGGACCCACTTGTGTCTACCAATGTTGGTTTGATTAAGGGATTGCAGTTTGGAGATGGATATGCAAAATTTTTGGGCATCCCGTATGCGGTGGTAGATGAACATAATCCATTTGGGGTAATTTTTTTTTTTTCTAATTTTTGGTTGTAGCATAAAAATCTTTCGGCCTATTAAAAAATTGGACCTGCAACACTTTATTATGAAAACTCCGTGCACTATAAATCTTAAAAAACCCTTACACTTAACTAATCATTAATGTTATCTATCTATTAATATTAAAACAACCCAATTATTTTATTCAGATCTACGAGTATATTAATCATTATTTATAGCAAAGCAAATAATTAACAAATTTTTCATCACAGCCATCAGTACCGCATAATGGTTTTGACGACATTTTTGAAGCATACGAACCTAAAACGTGCCCTCGGCTATCCAGAGGTGTTGCCACGGGTTCCATCGACTGCCTCACTTTGGACATCTACGTGCCAAGTATTGCCGACTCTCGACACCGTTTGCCAGTGATGGTATATATACACGGTGGAGCGTGGATTGGAGGCAGTGCACAAGGTGAAGCAAATGAACCAGTCTCCTTGTTAAAACATGACGTCATTATTGTGGCCATTAACTACAGAATTGGTATTTACGGCTTCATGTGTTTGGATACACCTGAAGTGCCTGGTAACCAAGGGCTTAAAGACCAAACATTAGCTTTGAGATGGATTAAAGACAATATTGCTGCATTTGGAGGAGATGACAATAAAATAACTCTATTTGGTCAAAGTGCTGGTGGCATGTCCGTAAATCTACATTTATATTCGTTAAATGAAAAGCTGTTCAACCAAGTAATTATACAAAGTGGATCTGCTTTGAGTTACTGGATGATGGTCGAATCTAATAATAAAATACCTATAACGCTGGCTGATGAATTGGGTTTTAAAACTTCAGATTTAAATGAAGCTTTGAGTTTTCTTTCTACAGTTGATACAAATTTATTACTTCAGACAGCTAGTGCCTTGAAAATTACCAGTGCTTCGGGCACTGACCAACCTCTTACTAAACCTTGCGTTGAAAAAGTATTTGAAGGAGTAGAAAATTTCATAACGGAACATCCTATGAATGTTAAAGCTCCGAAAGCTAGTAATACTCCAATTATAATTGGTCATACCGCAAGAGAATTTGCTTTTCAGTACGCCAGCCAAGATGAACAGTTTTTCGAAACATACGATATGAAAACACTATTTGAATTGGGATTTGATATGGAAAATGATTTAGAAGACGCTTTGAACACAGCTAGACACTTTTACTTTGGCGATGAAAAAATAAGTAAGAATGGCTCAGAGAAGCTTATTGAATTCGGAACTGATTTAATATTTGGGCACTCAACAAAGAGGATGGCCGAAAATCTTCTAGTAAGTGGTGCTAGTAAGGTTTACCGCTACGTTTTCTCATATAATGGAGCGAGTCATGGATCTGAGCTTGATTATATATTTGATAAGAATGGATTTATGGATATTCCTGACGACGAGCAAGAGGCGATTGATCAATCACCAGTAAAGAGACGATTAACTGCGCTTTGGACTAACTTTGCTAAATATGGGTGAGTAAGAATTGTTATTTTTTTTTTATTGTAATCCTTAATCTACCTTTTTTCTAATCCTGGGTTCGACTCCTCGGTCAGAAAGAGTGCCATCAAGAATGTCTAAATATCATCTCGCAATTTGAATTTGTTGTCAGCTGATTGTAACAGGGCTTTGTTAATAAATGAGATTTCATATATTGACCTTAATTTTTAAACTCTGTGCTGGCATTTTTTTATGATAATGAGTCGGATCTGTACCACATAGTGCATCAGCCAATCTTTCAGCTACTTCGTCAACCGTGCCGTCGAGTATTTTGTCGTTGTCAAAACCTTTAAATAGATGAGTTGTAAACTGTGTTTCAATTTTCTCATCAGAAACCCGATTCCGGAGCCATCAGAACTCCTGCCTTTCACCTGGACCCCAATCACGGAGACAACTCAGCCATACTTAGATATGGACTTGGAGTTCACGCCTAGCAGCAGACCTGATCATGCTAGGATGGCATTTTGGGATTTGTTTTACAAAATTTATGGAAAGTACCAAAAATGGTATCCAGAAAATGGAAATACACTATAATTTGTATTGAATCGAGCATGATAATTAAAGGAATGCAGATTTTTTGTATACATTTGTATATACATATCATAAATTTTTGGTCTTTCTTTCTTTCTTTTCTTTAAATCCTAAAAAGTGTTATAAGCCACACTTCACTGGTAAAAAACCAACATAAGCTGACATCCATTTTCATCGAAACTTCTCGTTATGCTAGGTCAATTCAATGTTGGTCGCGGGACTGCACGAATTGCCGTGACCCCGGAACGTAAAGGGCTATTGAAGGACACCGTGGATTTTAGTCAGTACAAGTCTGACAGTCCCTCCCGCTCTGCCCTGGGTGGGAGAACTCATTTGATGATTTTACCACGAATTGCCGTGACCCCGGAACGTAAAGGGCTATTGAAGGACACCGTGGATTTTAGTCAGTACAAGTCTGACAGTCCCTCCCGCTCTGCCCTGGGCGGGAGGACTCATTTGATGATTTTACCACATAAAAAAAAGGTCAATTCAATGTCACCTTTTTTATGTTTTCAATGTGATAAAATAACCACTACGTGGAGCACTGACACAGTCAGAAGGTGTCGCGGCAGACCTCGCAGAAGATGGCGGGACGAGCTAGACAAAACTACCATTTTTTTTTACGTGGTAAAATCATCAAATGTGTCCTCCCACCCAGGGCAGGGTGGGAGGGACTGTCAGACTCGTACTAACTAAAATCCACGGTGTCCTTCACTAGCCCTTTACGTACCGAGGTCACGGGTAATTCGTGAGTCCCGCGACCCCGGCAGGCTTTGGCCCTCTCATTAGCTCTAGATAGAAGTAGTTGGAAGTCATGGGCAGTTGTCTTTGCCCAGCAGAGTGATGACACAGACAGTAACAGTAATGCCACAAAAAAAAACTTTGTTATTTTTTATTCAGATTATTTTTATGTAGTGCGGATATTATGTCCTGTGGTTCTATTTCAGTAAAAGAACAAATTTCCATATGGTTAACTTTTTATTTTTTGGTTGTTTTGATTATTTTTATCAGTTGAACTTTTTGTTCCATGGCCATGCCATTTTTAATATAGGTAGTCCAGAAACCTCGGCCAGCACCAGCAAACTGTGTGTGCATTCGGGAATATAAGAATCACGTGCCACAAGCGCGTGACAAATAAAAACTGTTTCAAAATAAACGTCTTTATAATAGACTAGACTTTGCCAGCGGCTTTGCCCGCTTCTAACCCCCCCCCCCCCCTTATAGTCTATGTCACTCAGGACCAATACCTACAGCTTTCTACCAGTGAAACAATTTTTAAAATCGGTTCATTACTTCCGGTGATTACCCCCTACATACAAACAAACAAATTTACCTCTTTATAATATTAGTATAAATAAATTCAGTATTATTTGGTATAATGAAAAAAAAAAAAAACTACGTGTATATCATTTTCGTCGAGTAATAACATACTAAAATATCCGCACTCCTTAATAAAATATTACCACATGGTAATGTTTTAATATTACCACAGGGTATTAGAAGCTATACAGACAGCTTCTAATAAATTATAATCAAGACGATCAGCTCATATGTGTATCCCAATTATTCCGCGTGTGACCTTGCTTGCAATATTTGCCGTTCGGAAATAGACTGATGACATACCTAGACAATTTTTAAGCATTCATACACCAAGACTAGTACACTAAACACGTGCAGTCCTGGAACAATATTACTTGCATAGTTTGTGTTTACTATGCTTAAAAGAATTAGCAATATTTATAAACAGTTGTGTTAAGATTTTTGTTTCTGTGTATTCTATAATCTATCAATTTAATAAAGTTGGATCATGTCCGGGTTTGATTGGAGCACCTTCGACAATTCTCGAAAAAATACAGGAGTTTCAAAGACGTAAGTAAATTGAAGAATTCATTGAATAATTACACAACGAGACTAATAGTTACATCGGCAGTCGATTCTTTGCGTGACCTAAACGACTGGCCTATTTTTTTGGTCAAAGAAACCACATTGCCATACAACGTGACAATGTTGTTATATTAGCGTTCTGGGCTCTGTTCTCGTTAACGTTCTGTTAATGTTTTTTCCTTTTTTTATTATGTAGTTATTATTTATTTATTTATCACACATATTTGTTACATTTGTTTATATATATAGACTTCTCCAAAAAAAGATTAAATACAAAACTGTGGCACGCCAGCATCGGGAACAATCCAAGCTGCTGGTGGTTAGGGCTCCAGAGAGAGGAAACTCCTCACTATGCGCGCTTGTAATTTTTAGTTTTACTATGATTTCTTTATTTATAGTTTGTACTGGCTGCAGCCAGCGCCTTTGCTCGTGTTAATTTAGAATTTGCGAATCAATTGGGATCGCAGACATGGCGCCATCCATTTATTATACGAAATTATAGTACGTTATTAAAGTTAGTTAGTTATTAATGTATTTCTCGAGAACACTACTTTTTTAGGGATGAAATGTACCTAGTTTTCCTCTCTCTACGCCTGACAACGTATATGCAAACAGGATAATCGGTTCAGTACTTTAAACGTGAAAAGCAAACCTTCTTTCGCGTTTATAATATTACGAGTAGTAACGGTTTATATTATAGGTTAAATTCGACCACAGACCAGCTTCGGCAACTTAGCTTCTTTTTTTTTTTTATTCGTACAGTCCCTCGACCTCGGCAGGCTTTGGCCCTTTTAGGCCCCGTCACTCGGCAACATAGATATAAGATACAGCAGATTTTTTCTTTCCTCAAAATAAATTAAGGATACCTACGCTTGCCTGTCGGGATCGCGGGTCTTATGATTTACCGTACGTAAAGGGCTATTGGAGGACACCGTGGATTGTAGTCAGTACGAGTCTGACAGTCCGTTCCGCTCATCCTTGGGTGGGAGGACTCATTTGATGATTTTACCACGTTAAAAAAAAGGATACCTACGCTAGGCAGGCGTTTACGCGTATAAAAATTGAAACTATAGACTTATGACTTTAATATTTCTGTTTTCAGTAAGATCGATCTGTGCAGCTGTTAATAATATTTAGCCATGAGCTCCTTAGTTTATTAATTTAAAGTTCGGCCTCCAAAATGGTCTCTAATGGCCTAATAAAAATAAATAACAAAATATCTCCCTGAACTATTTAGCCAAAGTGTTAGTTACGATGAGGAGCTCGTGACTAAATAAATACAGCCGCACAGGCTGATCTTCAGGGTTAAGCCGCGCTTGCCGAGGTTGGTATGGGTGACCATCTGTCATAGCGAGTTTCTTCCGTGCCTCGGAAAACACGTAAAGCCGTTGGTCCCGGCAGTCATTTATAGATCTTTGACAGTCGTTGCTGTTAGTCAGAAGCTCTAAAGTCTGACAACCAGTCTTACCATGGGGTATCGTATTATCCAGTTACTGGGTTGTTGAGGTCCGACAGGCAGTCGCTCCATGTAAAATACTGATATCCAGCTGCATCTGGTTTGACTGGAAGCCGACTCCAAAAAAAAAAGAGAAAAGGTTAGGCAGATGAGACAGATGATGTTAGTTACGATGAACTATAGTTTCCTATACATAACAACTGCTACATTTCATTCTTTTATTTTTAAGGTGGGATCATCAATTCGGTAATGTAAATCCGTGGTTCAAAGACGACTTGTCAATCAACTCGAAATGGCCAACAAACACCGAGTCTACTGATAAATTTCTTAACGATTTCAACAAGAAATGGGATCAGGTCAGTGATTTGTGAAGTCCTTGGTGCATTGGCATCAGCCAATCAACGCTTGTCATCCATTCCACCAATGATTTCTCCAACTACATCAAGAATATCGACTTCAATAAATTCGTGAACTTACACTTTAATGTTTGGCACGGTTGGCGCATTACCTGAGCGGTTGGTGTTGTAGATTCCATTCCAGCATGGCAAGGCCTACTGTTCATTTTTCCGGGGTCTATCGTCTCCGAGACCTACGAAAGTAGCTCATTTAGAAATAAACCAATGTTCCGATTATTTCTAAATTCATAAATTCTGTAAACACATCGGGAGTAGAGACAACTTTCCAACCATGCTATCATTGAGTTTGGTCTCCTAATATTAATCTTATGTCTGTAAGTGATATTCGGAGCATGATGATGTAACTTCGACTGAAACCAGGGTATTCGTGCTTAGATAGTAGTCTGGTTGTTTGTCAATTTATTATGCCACCAAAATTATTGTTAACACGTCAGTGACCTATATCTGTCAATTATAACTTGAAAAATACGTGAAATTACTTTTTTATAAATTTAATTGAAAATAATAACATAAATAAGGTAGCATAGTAAATATTCGTAAACCCACGTAATATAGTAAATGTTGGCAACAACGTAAGATATTGATTTAATAATAAATCAGTCGTTTTTGCGTGGCTAAATTGTAAATAACCATGATGCACTCTTATTTATAATTTACTAGCTGTACCCTGCCCCGCTTCGCTGTGGCACAAAAAAACTTAAAAAAAAATAGATAAAAACCATCCTTGATGCGCATTATATATCATGCTAAAATTTCAGCTCAATCAGTGCAGAACTTTTTGAGTTTTTAAAGCATACACAAACCAACATAACACTTTTGTATATATAGATATTGGTATATTTAACAAAATTAAAAAATAGGGGTCGAATTAATTAGAATGGAAAATGGAAAAAACGGACTAATTAGAATTTTTCAGTTAAATAGCCAAATGGTACCTGTAGCCTATTTATTTAATAGATATGTTAACACTAGCTCTCGTCTACATCGAGTATAGGGGAACAAAGTATAAGACGGGGACGCGAGATATAATGGGGACATACACTCTTTAGGCATACTTAACACAAAACTAACGTAGCGCAAGCGCCATCAGGATGTCATTTGCAAGCGGCCATTAACAAATGGCGTCCTGTTGGTGCTTGCGCTACGTTAGTTAGTTATGTGATTTCCCATGGCAATACACTATAATACAATTTTTTATTTGCTAAAACATGTGTGACATATACAGATGCATGCAAGATGGTACATTATTCTTATGCACTAGTTATATCTTAATCTTAAACACTGTTCCCTTATTACTATCTCTTGCACCGACCTGCGGTTGCGCTATTTCGTAACGACTGACAGGTGACGTTTGTGACAGGTGCTTCACTTTTTTGAAGTGAAAACTTCTTTAGCGGCGTTGTACACTTTTTTTGGAATGGGTAAAAAATGTTAAACTCGCGTCAGGACACGTGATTTGATCGCAAATTCGTAAGACGGCGCAGGGCGCTAGCGCGAATGTTCGTGTGTGTTTATTACTATTCAAGTTTTCACTTCTGCCGGCACTCCCAGAGTGCAACCCGTTATTTTTTTTTATTAACCTGTGTTGTCCCACTGCTGGGCAAAGGTATTAATTACTTACGTGAGAGAAATAGTGTTTACATAATCTATTAAAGAATCTAACTCTACAGTACCTATATACCTACTAATGTGATCCAGGATCCCCCAAAAGGCCTTAAATTGTTGAACGAATTTCAATTTAATTTTACAGTATCGTGTAGAGCAGACATCAAGATTTCAGACATACTATACCACCGGCCAAATACTCTTAATATCCGCTTTTGGCGTGGGAATTGTCATTGTACTCATCCTCTTAGTTTTCGGTGCCAGATGTAGAAAAAACAGGACCCAAACAGGTGTGTTGGATGCAAAACTTGCACTTGATAATTTAAGAGCTACAACGCGAACCGTCTTACTACAAAGAAGTTAAACGTGTTCAACAGATATTTATTTTTTTTGTAGTAAGACGGGATCTTTCGCACACGCAGGATCGTTTTTAAGCCATTAGGGTCAAGTCACGCCAAGACGCGACACTGCACGCACATTGCAATAGAGCTACTCAAAATCTAACTCTATTTACTACACGAAAACATAATTACACAATTTGCGGTTTCGTTGTGTCGCGTCGCGCAGCGTCGCGTCTTGGTGTGACCCTTAGAATTCCTTAGGGCCAAGGACAAACCGTAAACGAATTCTCAATAAAACGAATTTCAATTTTGTGTTGTAGGCTTTAAAGTACAAAATGTAATAAAAACTACGACATGAACGAATGAAAACGCTCTTGTTTGTGACTTGTCTAGGCTCTGTGAGCGCTTTAGAATAATGGGGCTCCACCGGATCGGATACGTTACTTTTTGGGCCCTGGGTACTTTCGACGAGTGCCCATTTGAAAAGACGGCCCTGTACACACAATACAATTTATTACAGCTATGTTTTCCTAGTATGCCTAGAACCTGTACCTATAGTATCGTTATGTCAGTCAGTCCGTCTATCCGAATCTTATTAGTTTTTTTTAACGTGGTAAAATCATCAAATAAGTCCTCCTACCCAGGGCAGAGCGAGAGGGACTGTCGGACTCGTACTACTAGCCCTCTATAAATTTGATATTTGTCTCAGTTTAGGAACCCTTGCTTGGCTCGCGGTACTGTCTCATTAGGTAACCGTAACCCGGGAACGTTAAGGGGGGGGGGGGGGGGGGCGAATTGAAGGATCACCGTGGATTTTAGTCAGTGCAAGTCTGGCTGTCCCTCAAGTCCCTCAAGTCCCGCCCTGGATGGGAGGACTCATTTGATGATATTACCACGATAAAACAAAAAGATTGCCGAACCCTTCACTTTGTTTGTTCTGACTAGTTTGCATTCCCAAAAAGACAAAATATGTTTTGTGCTATAGCACATACTCGTATACAGTTTGATTGTTTAAAAACTGGTATTTATTTTATGAAAAAAAAACTAACATTATTCTTATCCTTAACTCTTCAGGCACAGTTCTGTCAACTGGCAGAGTTCTTGGACAAGGAGCAGTTCAGCAAAACCAACAGATACCCATGAGGTCGCCAGGACAAGGAGGTTTGTTACCGTCTGACTTTATAAATCTTTAATTATTAGCCGATCATTCATGACGACATTTTTAACCTAATTTAAAAGGGCAGGTTCACAATTCATTGTGTTTTATTAGGGTTCTGTAGCTGTACCTCAAAAGAAAAAACGGAACTTTGTAACGAAGTGGACGTCCTATGGCTGAGATGATGATGATGACACACTATCGTAGATTTTATCCCGATTTTATGTACCTGTGGGATAATTTTTTGGCGGGCGAAGCCGCTGGCAAAGGCTAGTTTAACTATAATGCTAAGTTTGCATTTGGAATAAATCATTTTCAACTACGGAACCCTTCTATGTGCATGGTACGACACACACTTGGCCAATTTTTTTAGTTCATTACTAGATTTGTCGGAGACTCCTGTGGTTCCCGCCTATGACAGATTTACCTGATCAATTTCCTGTCAAGCGAAAATTTATTAGACTACATAAGACAGTTGTACCATAAAGATCTATGGAATTCAGCTGCGGTTCCGTTGTTGGTGGGATAAGCAGCGGGCTCCAAACATGAAGAAAAATAAATAAGCATATAGTTATTTCCTCCCAACTAAAAACTTGTTTGTACTGAAGCTTACTTATCACGAAGAAAAAAATACAATCAGCTGACTATACCATAGTGATAGACACGCTAGATGGCGCTGAATCAAGCTTAACGCTAAAAAGTCGATCTGTGTAAAATATCTGTTTTAAAAATACAAATAGTGTTCAGAACTAAATAAAACTAACTCAAACGACTAAACAGTGACTAATAATTAAGTGAGAGTGTTATCTATGAGTTGCATTGACAAACTATGAAGATAAGTGCATAAATCAGAAATCGGTGAAAAACTGAAAAATACATATAAAAACCACTAAATAATAAAAATATTTTAAGTGAAGGAACCCTAAAAATCAGTGATATTCATTAAAAAGTGCAAATTACATGTGAAAACAAAATTTTGAACCCATATAATCTTAGTTATCACCAAAATACGAACAAAAACAAAGAACTCAGAAGCTTATTAACAGTCGATAATCGATGATATATCATGATCACTAACATTATTATAATAAACTTTCTTAAATAAAACATAAAAGTGCATAAATAGTGTAAAAAAAAACTATAACAAAGAACAACAACAAAATTACCAGTGTTTGACAGCGAAAAAATACCAATCGCATGAGTCATTTTAACCGTTTTTGTTTTATTCAAATATATTGGAACCTCAAGGTGAAGCATAAATTCGACGCTTGTAGATAAGCTAAGTTGGCTCGGTGGAATACGAGCCGACTGAAACAACATGAATGGTCGCAAGTTCGAATCTCAGCTCTAACGTTCCCTTTTTGTGAATTCTAAAAATTTCTAATTATTTCTCAAAGTAACGCTCAGACCGTATAGGTGCAAATTACCGATCGCCCAGGATAATTAATTGGTTTATAATTTCACACCAGAGGGCGCTACCGGTCGCTCGAGTAACGATGGACTCCAGCAGCAACAATATTACCTACCGCAAACCTGGCAGGTCAAACTCACTTACTGACCTAACTAACAACAGTGACAAAACGATACTCGATACAACAATGATGAGCATTCCAGATAGTTTTCACGACACAATTGATGACATTCGTGAGTTAACCGAAGAAAACAAAATTCTCAAGAACCAATTATTAAGCGCGCATAAAGAAATAGAAAACCTTAATATGGAGAACTCTCGTCTTCGTACAGAGTTACAAAACATGATTAAGACTGCCAACACTTTTAAGAAAATATGCTCAACTCCTGAGAAAAAATGTGCGTCTCCGATACGTAAAGATAAATCTCTGCAAAGAATTATCTCTCCACGCGCGCAACAAACTCATTATATTGAATGTGTGACTAACAAACAAAAACAGAATAAGGAGACTCAAACTTTAGTTACCTATACACCAAATAAAGTGAAAGAAAATATGCCTACTAATAAAGAATTATCATCAACTGTAGTAACGAACCCCATGCCAATGAATAAGCAACACCTTAAGAAAATTATAAGAGACGATACCAAAACTGGAAAACTCTGCGTACTCAGCAGTTATACTCAACCAGGCATGCTACAAGCAGTTGAAGAAAGTTTTGCAACGGTCTTTGATTACTGTATTTATACCTCACCAAATTCAAACCTTAAATTGTTATTAGCGAGTATACCATCAAAGATAGAACATTTTACAATGACTGATTACTGTATTATTGTGTTAGGGGAGTCTGACATCAAAGCTAACGATAACTTTATTGACCTAGTAAAATTAATAAGAGAAAGCTTAATAAATATAACACACACTAACATAATAATATGCGTCCCCCCATATGTCTGTGGGGCACCTATATATAATTATAAGATTGAAATGTTTAATAATCTTCTCTGTTTGGATATCCAGAATAATAAGTATGCGTATGTTTTTGACTCCAACCATGGATTAAAATTTGACATGTTTTCGAATACTTCAGGCAGGTTAAATAAAAATGGAATAAAATGTATATTTAGGGACATTATGAATAAAATTAAAATTGACATTGAATTATTTCCTGATGACTTGACCAGTAACGAAAATGCGCAAAATTCACAGTTTTTTCTTCTACAATAATATACGTATACTCCACCAAAACATAGCAGGTCTCGTAAACAAATCTGATGTTTTGACGGTACATTTAGAGGAATTAGCACAAAATAATAAACCCATAGACATTATCTGCATAACCGAACACTTTATGACAACCGAGCAGGAAAACATACTTCACATACCAAATTTTCGCCTAGCAACAAGTTATTCTAGAGACGTCAAAAGGGGAGGGGCGTGTATACTAACTAGAATTGGACATGAATTTAAATTACTTGACACTAATCCTTTCTCTATTAAAGGCATCGTAGAATGTTGCGCTATAGAACTAAGTGAACATGGACTCATAATAGTATGCATTTACAGAGTACCAAATACATGTATAAATCTATTTTACGATAACTTGGAGAGATTATTACGCCAAATATGCGACAATACTAATAAAAAAATTGTTTTGTGTGGCGATTTTAACATAAATATTCTCAAACGAAATCGCCATACTCTAGACTTTGAATGTCTTTTGGAAAGTCACAATTTAAAATTAGAAATTAGACATGCTACAAGACTCAGCAGTAAGACCTGTATCGACAATTTTGCACACAATATTTCTAGATGTAAAAGTGAAATTATTGAATTTGGTTTATCCGACCACACAGCTCAACTGTTACAATGCCCTGTCAAAAAAACCTGTGTGATAAAATCTTGGCGAATTAGAAGACGGGACTATAGCGCTGAAAATCTAGGAAAATTTAAAAAATGCATAAAAAGCCTGTCGTTTATTGACATTTACAACACAAATGATCCGAATGAAGCCTACAATTATTTTCTAGACCTTTTCTCATGTTTCTATAGCCTATGCTTCCCCTTCAAAATCATAACTAAATCACTGAACAAAAAATCTAAGTGGATATCTAAGGGTCTTATAAAATGTAGTAAAACAAAAAGAAAAATGCTTTGGCAGTACAGGATTAATCCCACTAAACAAAATAAAAACATTTTTAAGCAATATGCAGCTAGATTTAAAAAAGTTGTAAAACAAACTCAGAAATCACAAAACAATTACTATATAAAAACATCACAGAATAAATCGAAAGCAACATGGTCAATCATAAACAAGTCTAAATTTGATTTTCCTAAAGAACCCATTACAGAAATACTTAATAAAGACGATATCAAAATTACTGATCCGAAATCAATTACGAATAACTTTAATGACTTTTTTATTGACCAAGCCTCGGAAGCAGACCACACGAATGCTCACGACCACAGACAAAACAAAACACGATCCTCAAATCATAAAATCAATACCAACATCGACTCAATTTTTCTTACACCCACAACACCTATGGAGGTAGAAAGAGAAATACAGCAGCTGAAAAATACCCAAAGCGTGGGCAACGATGATGTTTGCACCAATGTCATTAAGTATGTATCCGCAGATATTTCAACTCATCTATGCCATATTATTAACTTATGCATTTCTAACGGAATATTCCCAAATAAACTTAAAACGTCCATTGTCATCCCTATACATAAAAAAGAAGACAAACGAAAAATGGGAAACTATAGACCCATAGCGTTGATACCCATTTTCGCTAAATTACTTGAAAAAATCATATACAGTCGGCTATACAGTTTTTTAGAAAATTATAATATTTTAGTAGACGAACAAAAAGGCTTTCGCAAAGGAAAATCAGTAAATTCAGCCATTTATGACCTATTAAAAACCATTCTTGTAGCCATGGACAAAAAAATACCAACATGTGCTATCTTTATGGATATGAGTAAAGCCTTTGACCGAGTTGACCATTCGATACTTACACATAAATTAAACATGTATGGTATAAGAGGCAAAGCGCTAGATCTAATATCCTCATACCTGCATAATAGAAAACAAAGAGTAGAAATAACACAAATATGTCAGAAAACTCGAAATGAGATCACATACAAATCAAAATGGAAAACTATTAAATTTGGAGTTCCACAAGGTAGTGTCTTGGGCCCTTTATTGTTCTTGCTATATATAAATGATCTTCCTAAACATACCAATCAACAAATGGTACTATTCGCGGACGATAGCACAGTAATTATAAAAAGTGACAATGTAAATGATTACGAGGATGTAGTAAACCAAACGTTACACACGATAATACAATGGCTAACCGAAAATAACCTTAAAATAAATATGAACAAAACGAAAATTATACACTTTCACCAGAGAACTCAAGTCACGAATATAAACGTTAGCTACCAAGGCGATACTATACATCCTGCTACACATACAAAGTTTCTAGGAATTAATATTGACAATAAACTGACATGGAGAAAGCATATAGAAGACGTTTGCAAAAGAATTAATAAATCCGCATTTGCTTTGTACAAACTAACAAAAATTGTTAATAAAGAAACCGTATTAGCTGCCTATCATGGACTTGTTGCACCAGTCCTAAGATATGGTATTATATCTTGGGGCAACGCAGTCGATAAAGATTGTTTATTTAAAGCCCAAAAGAAATGTATTAGAGCCATTTGTAATTTGGATAACACTACTAGCTGTCAACCCTACTTTAAAAGTTTAAAAATTCTGACACTGCCTGCTTTGTACATTTATGAACTCAATGTTTTTGTAAAAATGAATTCTAATTATTATAAGACTGCTTTTAAAAGTCACTATAGACAAATGCGTGACAAAAACAAATTAGAAATACATATCCCTTATGGAAAAACAGCATTGATTAATAAAAGTGTTCTTTGTATGGCATCATTGATTTACAATAAGTTGCCTGACAATGTCAAAAAATTACCTGTACCTCAGTTTAAGTCGAATCTGCATAAATTTCTTGTCAATAAATGTTATTACAACGTCAAAGATTACCTACAAGATAAAACTATAGATATGTATTTTGACATAGAATAATATTATGACAGTACAATATATATAGCGTGACATTGTTTTATTATTGTTTGACAACTGTAAAATTAGATTTAAGTATTGACATGTTTTTTTTTTTTTTTTTTTTTGCCCAATATACTAGCTTAATCTATTAATTAATTTGTCTGTTTATCTAACTGTTGTATAAAACATTCGAATATCTTTATTGTGACATGTATCTCTGAACTTATATTTAAATTTCTATTTCCTTTTTTTTATCTCTAAGGATAAATTTTGTGATAATTATCATTATGTTAATATTTTAATTATAATATACACATAAACATTTGCATACCGTAACTGGTAATAATACAGCGCACATTATATTATATTTGTAACATCTGCCTATACCTACCTGTGTTATGCAAATAAATGAATTGATTGATTGATTGATTGACACGTCAGCAAAATAATCAAGTCAAGAGCCTAGTAAATATTCAATAGCAATTTTACGTAGACGAACGAAAATGTATGACAAAATTAAGGCACTATAACATGTTCGAATGAGTAGCTGACGTGTTTACCACTAGTGGAACAGTGTATAAGACCGGGATTATATATACACTGTTCCCCTATAGCTTTTTTTGTCCGTGATATTGGGTAAGCTTCAATATAAAAAAAAGTTTTCAGTTGGTAGGAAATCACTAAAAAGGGGTAAAATGGAAAATAACAAGCGGCTTTCGAAACAACACAAAAAAATAAAGTAATTCTTCTTTCGGAAGTCGATGGCACAAAACTCAATGAAATAAAAACAAAGACACTGACTTCTAAAACAAGAGTTACTTTTATTTGTTGTTTTCCTACTTGATTATTTTTTCCACATCTCATAAAAAAACTCTCACTTCCAAAGGAGCAGTTCCTCTGAACATTGGAATGCCGTACTCCAACAGGACCTTGAATGAAGTACCACCATCATACCCCAGAGAACCCATGGTATACAATAATGGTATGCGAAACGAAAGTGGTAAAGACAGCGTCATCTATGTCAATGAAAGTTCATTTCATAAGTAACTAAGAACTTAATCGAAGCATCTATACGCTTGTTCATATATTTGATAGCACAGTTGATGTAGTTTCTGATCCATTGGCTACTGCACTTTGTGTCACGAGTTCAATTCATGAACGAAACAAGCATTTGCATGATATTTAAGTAATTGTTCTTGGTCTGGGTGTTTGTGAGTTTAAATGTTTGTAAACACACCCGATACAGGAAAAATTCCTAGAGTGGAGCAATGTTAAAAAAAAAGAAATGGGAACACATTAAAATAAATTGGTATTATCATCGTCAGTAGGTTCGCCCACTGCTGGCCATACGCCACTGAGCCTGGTTCTGAGCTTTCCGCATCCAGTCTTTGTTCATCCATTTGTTTGGCGCCCTTGCATTTGCTTCTCCACTCTAGGACTAAGGATAAGTAAGGGAGTCTGATAGTCTCTTCTCATACTCCTCTTGATGTTTTAAAACCCACCAACAAAATTGACAAAAAAAACCCTTAAAACTAGTTTATAAGTCTACATTGTTATTAACATTTATTGAAGTGATTTTGAAATAAATGATTATTTTTCTATAAGCCTATTTTGATTCACTCCTGAGCGGAAGGCCTCCCCCCATTCCTTTCACTTCTCTGATTCGGGTGCTTTTTCATATTGTATCACAAGAAAACCATCCAAGGCATTCCGCAACTTCGGAACCCAGGGTCTGCGATAACGCAGACTCTGTTGCCCTGTACGTCATCACAAGGAACCGTAGTTCATGAGTATTTAAGCCCTCAGTCGCAACACTATTGAAGTAAAGCATATTGGAGAAAAATAATTTAGTGACATTCCAAGAGTTCAGGCGTTGATATTTTTGAAGGTGGAAGTTGATGCTAACAAGCAAAAGAAGGATGGGCTGAATAAAGATTATAAGTTGCTTAATGACCGTTTGTATAGAATAACCGAAGAGGAAATCTAACTTTATTTGCCAAGAGTTACCAGGTGGCACATAATGAAAAGGGCTAAATATTGGATTCCTAAAATTAGAAATTTGTTGAGAAATATGTCAAGAGCTGTATTGGGTGTCAATTCACTAAGAAACTGACAGAAAACAACCTGGTTTGTTGCATCCAATCAAACGTATTTCTCCTCCTTTCCATCCATTGCATGTAGATCATTTTGCAAAAGTTATTGGAAATCTTACACATATGTATGCAGTCATTGATGGCATCACCAAAGTGTGGCTTGACGCCGCGGGAGACGCCCATGGTATCGGACGTCACCAGGCGATTTCCAGCCACTGTAGGGGCAGGCATGCGGACGGTGAGTCAGAGTGACCATGCACGGTGTTCCAAACGCATCCAAAAACTGTCAGCAATCTGACGGGGCTCACCTTAGAGGGCTAAAGCCTACCAGGGTCGCGGCACTGTCGCATAAGGTAACCGTCACCCTTCAACGTAAAGGGCTCTTGATGGATCACCCTGGATTTCAGTCAGTACAAGTCTGACAGTATGGGCGCGAAGACTCAGTTTATAATTTCACCACGATAAAATAAAAGAGAGTCAAGAATAGAGCATTTCTTTTAAGATTTTTTTAGGTAGCGGTTTTAGACACGTTGGTCAGCTCGTAGTAATGATTCCCAATTTTCGCATGTTAGATTTTTCGCGTGTGACCTTCCTTGCACTCGTTGTCGGTTAGACCAAAATAGCCTGATACAAACACAGATGTTTTTGAGCATTCCTAAAGGAAGACTCGAACACTAAGCACTTGAAAACCGGGAAAAAATCTCATCACAAATAAAAAAATAGATGAGTTAATTATACATAATTATAGTTTGTGTATTGTACGTTTAAAAGAATTTGTAATATTACGATACAATTTAGGTTTTGGTGTATTCTAGATCTATCTATCTGCGATTAAGCAATAGTTATGTCTGAGTACAGTGATTTGAGCACCAGGGAGAATTCTCGAAAATCTTCGAATGGATTTCCAAAAATGTAAGTAAATTAAAGAATTCGTTGAATAGTTACACAAAAAGTAACGTCTTATTCAAGGCTTTGCGTGACCAAAGCGCTTTTTTTTTAGCGTGGTAAAATCATCAAACGATTCCTCCCACCCAGGGCAGGGCGGGAGGGACTGTCAGACTTGTACTGACTAAAATCAACGATGTCCTTCAATAGCCCTTTACGTACCAGGGTCACGATAATTCGTTAGTCCCGCGACCCCTGCAGGCTTTGGCCCTCTACAGGCCCCGTCAGTGACCAAAGCGCTGGCCTATTTCTTAGTCAAAGAATCCGTATTGCCAACGTGGCAATGTTTAGCGTTCGCGCCCTGTCAATGTTTTTTTCATCTTTTTGCTATTTGAAAATATTGTTTTTTTATTCATACTGTGTTAGTTACTGCCCGCGGCTTAGCATCCGTTAATTAAGAATTTATCAGTCAATTTAGATCGTAGTTCAACTTAGTTGGGAAAGTATAGGCTGGCTAGAATCATGATTTTGATCACTCGACATTTCAATTTTCGACAGCATCGGTGTAATAATTTTTGATATTTTATCAATGTTTGGAATGTTGACATTTTCATTGTAGGTATAAGTTTCTTCGGAAATTAAATACATACCCATAATATTAATAAGGATTTATACAGACTAACTTCGGGAATATAGATATAAGACACAGCTGAATTTTTCTTACGTCAAAGAAGCTTTACAGATCCGATTTATAAATAAGAATTTTATATATCTGTTTTCGGCAGGATCGACCTGTGTGGCTGTTATCGTTCAAATTTAGTCACGAACTCCTTGTGGCTTAATAAAATTAAATAATTGATACATATCATACCTTTATTTTTAAGGTTTCAATTGAAATTGGATGAAGTCGATCGAGAGGAAAGAATGAAGTTACCGCTAAATTCTAAGACAAAGTCCGAAAATTTATCACCTTTGCGATTCCAAGACGACTTGTACGCCTACAGGACTTCTACTAAATGGCCTCCGATCACCAGGACATGGCCTTTTATGGATCCCGAAACATCATCTACAGAGTCCCCTAATAGAATTATTATTGCCGATTTCGAGAAGAAATTGGACCATGCTTTAGAAAACTTTCAGAACAACTGGAGTAATCAACAAGAGCGTCTCAATAATTACAACAACGATTTTGCCAACCGCATCAAGAGAATCGATTTACAGGTAGCCATGAATTTTAGCTCACCGCCCGATTAAGAACCAGACTCAAGTCGACAGCGCGTGGTGTTTCATACGCAGATCATGGAGTTGTCAATAAATTGGAACACCATAGGCTAGGAACATGGTGAATCTTTAGTCAGTACGTTCTTCTGTAGTACCTAGTGTGTTCCGAGCTCTGACGTTGCCAGGCCCATGTGAAAGTAGCCAAGTCTGATACAGCAAAACTTGTAAGATTGCAATACCATTTTTGATTCAGTCGTCTTCAATTAATGCAAGACTTGTTGCGGTACAGAACTAAAAAAAATGAAACTCGCTCCGCTCGCTCTTCAATGCAGGCTTCAATTGTACAAATCTATACAGTTATTTAAGTGCTCGCTTCGCTCGCTCTCCAGAGCGACTGCTGTTGTCAGTTTTTTGAGTTAATTATAAACTGTTAGCTGGTCCCTTGCGTTCAATAAAATATTTCACCAAACTCCCTATTTTTTTTCAAAAAAGGTCAATTTTGAAACCGTGCTATCATTCATCTATGGTTAAAACTCTTAATTAATCTTAAATCAAAACGAACAAATATTTGTATGATCTCCAAGTAGGTACTTGTTTCGGGTCTGGGTGTTTGTATATGTGAGTTTCTATGTTTGTAAACGCACCCACGACACAGGAGAAATTAATATTATAGTGCAACGTTTAAAAAAAAAACTTCACAAGAAAGGTGTTTTTTTAACTCTGCCACTCTATTTCTTCTGTATCGTGGGTGCGTTTACGAACATTAAAGTTACGTCCTTTTCACTCCACCCATTACGTTAGGACACATTTGATGATCATCCAAAAAAAAACAAACCCTTGAGGCTCTATATTGTTGAACGAATTTGAATTTGATTTCCAGTTGAAAGTACCTTCGCTAAAACGTCCGGATGTGCATACGTACGAACATCGTAGTTTCCTGTACGGGTTTGTAACAATCGGCTGCGGTGTAGGAATTATCTTTCTGTTGTTCCTCTTCATTTTTAGTGCCAAGAAGAAGAACAGGAACCAACCAGGTGAGTCTAATATCGCATATGAACGTTTCCATTCGTTCGTTTCGTAGTGTTGGATTTTTAACTTTATGGTGTACCTTCATGATCTACCTTTATAGTAAGCCATAAAGTTGATAATCTACGACTATTGAAACTAGTGCTTTAGAGAGCATATAGTTGAAAATTAAGGTCCGACCGAAACTGGTTTTCCGGCCGTAACCGAAACCGAAACCGAATATTCGGCCGTGGCTTCAGTTTCGGCCGAAACAGAAAACGAAACCGAAACTCACGTGGTCAAGTATAGAATTCCTTAAAATACTGAAATTTGGTGCATTTTACGGTAAAACTTGAAATAAGTTTACCTATACAACGTAATTTAACGAATTAACAATTCACATTTTTCATTTAAACAATCTTTTTTTTACATGTGACTTGATTTGTTAATAATAACAAAACAAAGTTACTGACTCAAGATTTATTTAATTTAATTAACTATATAAATCATTCAAGTGCAGAAACGAAACAAAAACTTACATTCAATGATCAGTACCATCAAAACATTACCTCTAAAGAATGTTTGCGTCGGGCAAAAACGCACTGACTAAGTTTTGTTGCTACGGAGCTATCTGAACGGCGCACGTCAATTCCCGAACAGGGCCGCGAGTGCGAGCGTCCGCCAAAGCGTTTCCGCGAAAAACGAAGTTAGGCGAGCGTGCACGACTACTTTTGAAATCAGTTTCGGTTTCGGCAAAAGTTTCGGCCTATTTTGGCCGAAACCGAAACCGAAACCGAACCTTCGGTCGGACATTATTGAAAATGTATGAAAGACTACCGAGCGTTATCGTATATCATTTGCAACATGTCTCTGAGGTTCTCAGAACTGGAATACGATACTTTTTGGGTCCTGGTCACTTTCAAAGAGTGCTCATTTGGAAACACGGCCCTTCACACACAATACAATTAAAAATTTCTGTAATATTCAAGGTTTTCCCCAATAGCAGCTCCAGCGAAGGTACTCGTTTACTGTAATTTATTATTCAACCCAGGTTACGGAAGCTTTGCGAGTCTGATAAGTTGTCTTGACCAGTTTTTATATTTTTATCACCTTTCAACTTTGCAATACGCACAATATGGTTTGTGGCTACTACCAAATGTATAACCGATGGGGCAGAAAAGTTCTCTCGTGGCGACCTCGGATCTGAAGACCCAGCGTAGGCAGGCCTCATACTAGGTGGACCGACGACATCGTGAGAGTCGCGGGCAACAGATGGATGCAAGTGGCGAATTGTCGTTCGGCGTGACGGTTTAAGGGGGAGGCCTATGTTCAGCAGTGGACGTCTTCCGGCTGATGATTATGATGATCACATGTAAAAACTTGTTTTACTTATAATGCAATAAAATATTTTAATATTATTCTGTACTATTCAGGCCCAGTTCTACCAACTGGCAGAGTCATTGGCCAAGGAGCAGTTCAGAGAAACCAAGAGATACCCATGCAGTCGCCAGGACAAGGAGGTTTGTCACCCTGTTACCCTGTCTGATCTTATTAATGATTTTTTTTTTAATTTAAAATGGTGGATTATTATCTCTTGGCTTCAATCTAGCTCAGAAGCGAAGATTAACGAGCTCTTCCAGAAGTAACTGGAACGCCAGCGTACCGACAGAGCAGTGGTAGACGCCCACGCTGATGGACGTCGCTAGACGATCTCCGGCCACCGTAGGGGCGGGCATGCGAGCGGCGAGCAATTGGCGACTCTCTGTCCGACCATGGACCGTGCCCGGGTTGACGGCGCGTTATGTTTCACGCGCGCCTCAAAGAGTGTCAACATAATGGCGGGGGCCCCTGTAGAGGGCCAAAGCCTGCCGGGGTCGCGGGACTTACGAATAATCGTGACCCCGGACCGTAAAGGGATATTGAAGGACGACGTGGATTTTAGTCAGTACGAGTCTGACAGTCCCTCCCGCTCTGCCCTGGGTGGGAGGACTTACTTGATGATTTTACCACGATAAAAAAAAGTGCACCGACAGAAAGTATTTGCCGCTGGACTCCAACAGAATGGTGGTCGCCACGCAGGCGGCCCTGGAGAAGCTAACCACCATCACAGTAGGATAGTTTAGCTGTCACAGTAGGTTACAGGTAGCCTATGGTGCTGTTGACCGGAATGGACTGTCTTAAGCTGAATCCCATCCACCGCAGAACTAATATACCTTAATAATAAGCCGATCACGAACTCTTCTCATACATATTCAGCTACCTAATATTTATTTCCTCACAATAATAATGACGGCACGGTTGTCGCAGTGGTTCAGCGATCGACTGCTGCGCAGCGTGTCGGTTCGATCCCCGCACAGAACAAATATTTGCATGGCCTACAACTAGTTGTTCCGGGTCTGGGTGTTTGTGTATTTGAATTTCTATGTTTGTAAACGGACAAATTTCTAGTGTGAGAAAGAGAAAAAATAATAATAACACTCTCACTTCCACAGGAGCAGTTCCTTCGAACATTGGAATGCCGTACTCAAACTGCTTCAACAAGAACTTCGATGAAGAGCCACCACCATACCCCAAAGACACCGAACCACTGGTTCAGAACAATGGCTTAGTTGAAATGGGGTTCCAAAACGAGTGTGTTGCCATGGAAACCGCTCCTAACCTCGAAACAGAGTTTGTAACTGACAGCGGTAGGACGGTGGAAAGCCTGAACTCAGGAATGCAGAAAAACCGAGCTGAACAGGGTACCAGGCATGCAGACGATAAAGACAGCGTCAATTATGTCGATGAAAAGTCGTTTCTTAACTAAGAAGTTAATCGAAGTATCGATATCCTTGTTCATGTATTTGACGGCACACTTGGTGCAGTTGCTCACCGATTAACTGCTACACTACGTGTCGTGGGTTCAATTCCCGCAAAGAACAAGAATTTTGCATACAAGTAGTTGTTCCAGGTCTAGATGTTTGTGTATGTGAGTTTAAATATTTGTAAACACACCCGAAACAGGAGGAATTCCTAGAATGGTGAAACGTAAAAATATACACAAAAAAACACGATGTTTAAATTTAACCAAAACTAGATAATAAGTATATAATGTTATTAACAATTAATATGGAAATGATATTGAAATAAATAATTATTTTTCATTTAGCCTATTCTGTTTCACTTCTAAGCAAAGGCATCCCAATATTCCTTCCTTTTCTCTCGTTCCTGTGTTTCTTCACGTTACATCATTAGAAAGCTATCCAGAGCAGTGGCGTAGCAAGGCGTGGGCGAAAAAAAGGCTAGGACCCGCATCACATGAGTCCTCCCACCCAGGGCAGAGCGGGAGGGACTGTCAGACTCGTACTGACTAAAATCCACGATGTCCTTCAATAGCCTTTACCGGGGTCACGAATTACCGTGACCCCCAACGGGTCCTAGCCTAGAAAAATCTTGACAACGGCGATCAAAAAAACGGCGGCAAAGCAGTGCAACACTTTTACTAAGAAGTTAACATGACCTACAATTATCCATATTATACTTGTGGTATCTGATGAGGAGGAACTGAAATAACATAAGAGGCCTCGCAAAGCTGATGTCGCCGACGATCACGTTTAGGTCAAGCACCTCCACTGCTCGAGCGAGGCCCCATGTTGCATAATGACTTGGTATCGTTCTGTTTTTTTGTAACTGGGAATTGAAATAGTCCGATAGGCTTCGCAAAGCTGATATCGCTGTCACATCACAATCAAATTTGGTATAGGTTACTTAGAAATCAAGTCATCTTACAACAAGGGGGCCTCAAGGGGGAGACAAGTTATATTTTTCGTCTTTAAAAAAAGGGCCTCAGACATCAAGCGTCTTGCCCCTGGTCGCGGGACTTACGAATTACCGTGACCCCGGAACGTGGAGGGCTATTGAAAGACACCGTGGATTTTAGTCAGTATGAGTCTGACAGTCCCTCCCGCTCTGCCCTGGGTGGGAGGACTCATTTGACGATTTAACCCCCCTCCTAGATTCGGTCTCGCTACGTCACTGCCAAAGCGTCCCACTACTTCTCCAGGCTGTTTTTAGAGCTCCGTACTCCAAAAGATAAAACGGAACCCTTTGTCGTCTGTCCGTCTGTCAAAACCCTTTTTACTGCGCTTTAGACAAACTTTGCTAAATATGGGCAAGTAAGAATTCGTAGAAACATATATTGTAGGTCCTTAATGTACCTTTTTACAAGCTTTTATTTGCTTTCACCTATCTCGTTGTCTGTAATCAAATCTTGCAAGTTAAATTTGGTCCACTTTTCGATTTCCATTTGAGCTGAAATTTTGCACTGGTATGTATATTGCGTGACAATGCAATATTATGATGACATGGAGCTGATGATGGAGCTGGAAGATGGCCATAGGAACACTGTAATGAAACGCCGCAAACCCATCGAGTTAAGACTCCTTTAATTCGTCTTGACGAGTACTTTGTCTATTGTAAGTATTCTTTAAACAATAAAAGCTTATTTTTAAAAAGAACATAGTTTTTAAATGACTAAAAATGTTCTAATTTTGGGTTTTATTCCTCTTGGTCAGGCAGAATGCTGTTGTCTTTTGCTATAACAATTTTTTACGTAAAATAGGAATACTCCTGGCATATGTGCCTAGTTAATGGCAACAGGCTGGCTCTCATATACAGAGTCTCCGGTAATGAATGGATAACCTTGAAATGCGTATTAGTGGAATTAATGATTATTCTAAAAAAAAAAACAAGTAGTACCTACCAATGATATAATGTCACTTTTATGAATATCGATATTTCTTGGTACCTTGCATTTTTGCATACAATTGCTGATTCTGACTCAAGGAATGGATTCGATGATGTCGCTTCTTGGCGGACAAGCAATACTCAATTGAATCCGTTATCTTCCACAAGGTCACGTTGATATTAGGTGCAACCGGACTAGCGAATCTGCAATGGTACACGTGCCGCCTGAGACTCCGACGCAAAACATAAGGTCACGAGCTCAGATAAAAAAGAGACAGATGGAACATGCGCGAGATTTGAAGCCACTTTTTATTTATGTGTGCCCGGCAGATAACGAGAGGCAGTGTAGGGACACGAGCATCTGTGTGTGTCTCCCCTTTACGGTTATCTGAGTCCACAACCTAATATTTATACAAACAGAAGCCGTGCAAAGTACGTTTCAAAATGTAATAAGTCACGGGTTTGGGGTTTTCAAATATTGAAAAAAATACCCATATTTTTTTCAATATATTTTTTTCAAAATATTGTACTATGCTATGCCCAGCAGTGGGACACAAACCAGGCTACTAATACTTTATAACGCTTATAGGTTTGTATATTAACATAATATTATAATTGAATAACAATTATACAAACCAATTTCGAGATATTTAATAAAATAATTTCGTCTATTAATTTTTTGTACATATTTCGTTACATCTAATAAATCTGTAGAAGGGTCAATTCAAATATTGAAAAAATAAATAGCGGGGGGTGTTGCTGGATCGATACCAAACCCAAATATGTGATTAAAAAGTTTTTGGCTGTCTGTCTGTATATGCAAGCATCACGTGAAAACTAACGGTTTAATTTCGATGAAACTTGGTATAATTATTCCTTATTATCCTGGGCATAAAATGGGATACTTTTTATCCTGGAAAAATACGTAGAAAAAAAAATCTTAATTTTCAGTTTTATTCATAGACGTTGTTCTGTAGAACCGCGAACACACGTTGCATTACCCGCAGTGGATTCCGCGCCGTAATATTTATAAGATGCCATTGTCAGAGTTACTCAAAATAGAGAAATAAACCATCCACGCGAAGACCGATCCATCCGCGCGGACGGAGTCGCTGGCGGAAGCTAATGTTTAAATATTTCTTGAAAAACAAAAGAAGAGAAGAAATGAAGCAGGGTACAAGCTAGCTTAGTACTTAACTACTCATGCGAGATTGTATTCACTTTTTAATTTTTATTTGATTTTGTAGCTTCACTCTGTCTGTTTGTTTAATCTGAGGTCACGAATTGCTGTCAAGTCAAATCAGCAGCCATGTACGAGCCGCCACCTCGAAAATTCTGCTTCAGAAATCAACGTGACTACTGATAACGAATATATTTCTTCATTTTTATGGAAACAATAATTGATACAAACGAGAATGGGCGAAACCCGGATATGACAGGCTTTATTGCGGTTCTAAGACTTCTTAAGAAATCTCAGTTCATCACTCCGAATTATAGAATGACTCATATCTAATTTATCCTCAATAAAAAAAGATTTCTTTTTTTTTTCAATAAAATGAAACGAAATCAAATTCAGAAAGTCTGACAGTTTTTTTGATTAAATAAGTTTAAGTAAAGATAACACTAAAAACTTTATATTTCCAATAATAACTTATTAATTCGAAAGATATGAAGCCGATTGAAAAATATGAAGCCGACTTCTAAAAAATTAATTCGTAATTTTTTAGAAGTCGGCTTCATATTTTTCAATTTTTTTTTCTGTTTTCAATGAAAACAAATATTAGTACTTAAATCATATTTTTTTTTTGTACGAAAAGTATTGTTATATAATATAATAGGTAGAGACTTCTGATAATTATGATCCCCAAATTTATTTGCTTAACGTTTCGCGCGTGACCTTGATTGTAGTCGGCGCCAGTCTGGCTAAAAATAGACTGATGACACACACAGACATGGCATTCATAAAGTAAACCTCGAGCACTAAACACGTTCAGTCCAAATCACAAACGAAAAAAACAGTTTTTGTGTAGTGTACTTAAAAGAGTTAACAATATTAATAAACAGTTGTGTTACAATTTAGATTTTGGTGTATTCTGTCTACGATCGTGCAATGAATATACCTAAGTACGGTTTAGGTGATTTTGGCAGTCGTCGCCAGGAACCTGACGATTATTCGAATGGATTACCAAAAGAGTAAGTAAATTAATAAATTCATTGTGTATTTAAACAAAAAGTAACATAGGTATTACTCGAATCGTCGCCTGACCAATACGCTGGCCTATTTCATGGTTACTGCGTTCTGGGCACTGTTTTCGTTCACGCCCTGTAAATATTTTTTAGAATTTGACTACATTGTTGTTTTTCTCGAGAATGACGTCATGCGATACAGTTCGACCAATTTGTGTCGTCGATCAATTACAAGTGATAATCATCCTTACCACTACGACATAAAGGCGCTGCTAATGTAAAACGTGCGTTTGTCTATGGATAATAAAAACAGGCTTGCCACGGCGACGTATGTCAGACGCATTGCGTCACTATGTCGTGGACAATATCATTTTCAGCTTTAATAACACATGTTTAAAACAGTGTTGAAAATAGTTTGTTTTTAAACCATGTTTTTTTCCACACGTTTAAAAACAAAGATTAAAACAAGTTTTAAACATTGTATAAAACAATATGAAAAAACATATAGATATAAAATGAACATATAATTAATACTTAGAAGTCTGAATTGACAGCTGGACATAAAACCAGTTCAGTCTATGGTATTTCTGTCATATTTTTGAACTTTTATTGGCACTGTAATTAAATAAGTAAATAAAACATTGTTTTTGTGATAAGTAATTTATTCAATTAAACAAATATATTAGTACCAAGAATTATATGGGACAAGATAACACCTAGTTTTGAAATATTAGCATACTATATGATAATTTCAATTTCGAAACAACGTTAGTTATTACAAAATCAAAATTGGGATCCTTAATGTCGGCTGCCAAAAGAAAGTTATTCAAAGAACTAGTGATTTTTAATTTAAATATTGATGTTTTTTATTCATAGAAAATGATTTATGGTTCATAGGTTATTCCACGCCGTCGCAGCGGCGCCAGTCCCGCTAGGATAGACCCAATGTCGCGCAATGTATTAATCAACATTAGAACATACAGGGTGAATGTGAAGCGTTCAGTAGCTCGATCACAAGATCTTAGTAAATTAATGTCAAAGGTCTAGTTTACTTGACGTCACAAAAACTGGAAATTCGTGATAAGGCCTCTGGCTGATTTTTAAAACAGACGGGTTTTGGTTGTGTTTTGTTTTAATCTCTACAAAGCCAATTATAAATAAATAAATAAATATTCCACAACTATCACACAACGCCATCTAGTCCCAAGCTAAGCACAGCTTGTGTTATGGGTACTAGACGACTGATAAACATACTTATATATTTCTAAATACATACATATTATAGATAAATTACACCCAGACACAGAACAAATGATCGTGCTCATCACACAAACATTTGTCCTGGGTGGGAATCGAACCCACGACCTCCGGTATAGCAGTCAGGGTCACTAACCACTAGACCAACAGTTTCACTAGACAACATTTTGTTCGGGTGTTTATCTCACTTTTGTAATTAGTTTTTTATAAAAATTTAGTGGTGTACAAATTTTTATGTCATGGAGCGACGCCATTTGATTGCTGATAAAATGCAGGGAGCTGTAGGAATGCTACAAGTATCAGTAGGACCATGATTGGTCGTCTTTGGCAGCATTACATTTATACCTATCCTGCTGAACAACACCCAGCACGTGGAAAGAGTACAACTTCTCGACAGGACCGATACATACAACTGACATCAAGGCGTTGTTGGCGCGGAATCGCTTCAAGTACGGAGTAAATATTATAAAATACTGAAATCTTGTGATCGAGTTAGAGTTTATGTTTGTTGAGAGCAAAAAGATTGTAAGAAAAAATAAAAACATTCAGTTTTTTAAATGATGCGTGTTGCTTAGATTTTTTTTGTATTAAGCCACGAGCTCCTTAATTTAAAGTTTGACCTCCAAAATTGCCTCTAGTGGCGTAATAAAATTAAACAATAGTGTAGTTTACTGCATAAATAAACTGAAAATCTGTTTAGTCGACGGACACGGATTTATTTTTAAGACAGACGTACTTATTTTTTTTAATCTAAGAATATTGACAAAGATAAAACGCTTCGAACTTCGGGAGTTCTGATGTCATAACGCCTGTAAAATTAAACCGACCAAGTGACATTTTGTGATTTTTAGAAGCGTCGTTTCTTCGTTAATTTTGGTTTACGTAACAAAAAAATACGGGTTAATTATTTTTTTTATATTCTATCTTTCGGACTAATTAATTTTTTTGAGGGAAATAGCCTATCGCTACATTTCATTATTTTTTTGTAAGGATTCAAGATAAATTGGATGAAGTTGATCGAGTGATGAAAGAAATGGAGTCATCGTTAAACCCCGAGACAAAGACAAAAATAGACGAAAAATATCCATCGTGGAAAGACGAAAAATATCCACAGTGGAAAGACGACTTCTACGTCCACACAACAACTACAAAATGGCCTCCGTTGGACTGGCATCCCGTGACTGAGCACACCAACAGTTTTCTTGACGATTACAACAAGAAATGGGACAATAACGAAGACAGCTTCAAGCATTCGCAAGTAAGAGACAACATAAAATACAGCTTTCATAATAATTCAGTAGTCTTTGTGTAGTCAGCGCAGCGTCAAAAGAACCGTGATGCACTGTTATTTATTTTGACACTAGCGGGCGCCTGCGGCTCCGCCCGCGTGAATGTCAGTTACCGCTGCAAAAAGCCTACTCAGGAAAGACACGGTCAGCAACATGATTCCCAGGTCTATTCACAGACACCGACACTAACATCGACGACGCAGTCATCACAAACACTCGACATAGATAGATATAGTGAGTCGCGGACTTTTTTGTAGATATTTATAAGATCAACAATTAATTAGAACATTTTATGGTTCTATCTTTTATACTAGATTAGGCAGCGTACGCAAAATAAGTAACTTTTCTGGTTGATTTTTTACACCTTGTGGCCGAATAACCCAAATATCTTACGGAGCCCTATTTTTCTCCAAAATAAAATATAGCATATGTTACTCGTGGATAATGTAGCTTTCGAATGGTGAAAGAATTTTTTAAATCGGTCTAGTAGTTTTTGAGCCTATTCATTACAATCAAACAAAAAAACAAAGTTTTCCTCTTTATAATATTAGTGTAGACTAACAGCTAGTAGGTACTAGCTGTTGCTAGCAGCTCCGGCCACGTTTTAGTAGAAAAAAAAATGTAACAGCTTGCTAACAATTAGGGCAAAACTATTTTCCATTCTATTATTGTATTTGCTCCGCCCGTGTTGTAGTATAAATTGTCAAACGGGAACATAAAATCGGGATAAAAACTGCTATAAATAGAAATGTGTTAATTCAGGTTATAAGTTATCTTATAGTAGTTTTTGCGTAAAAGAACACACACATATACACATAAACTTTTGCAGTTATACGAAGGAATTAATTTGTACTAATTTTAGATAGTACGAATATTCGCATCCGCATATATTCGCATATTTTTAGACATTCGTATTCATATTCGCATACGCATTCGCAAAATTCATGCCAATATTTTGCGAGTTAGAACTAATGAAATAATACCATAGTTTGGTACACTTCTTCCACACACTCCATTTATTCTTATGTTTCGTATTCCTCTCCATTCATCTATTATTCAGTCTGCCTTTATCTCGCCATCACAAACATCGATCATCAATACGACCATGGTAAGATAAACGTGTTTCTTTCTGCTTATCTTTCACTAGCGCCACTCTTACATCCCGGCATTGGTCGAGGCCATGCTGCGGGGCGAGACGGAGTGGGAAGCGGTCGCCTCCTTCTGCGAAGCAGTCATGCTCGTGAAGGAGGAGGCGGGCCGCCTGAGGGAGAGGACAGCGTCCTCCCTCCACCCCAACCGCAGTGGTAGACGCCCACGGCGTCGGACGTCGCAAGACGATCTCCGGCCACCGTAGGCGCGGGCATGCGGGCAGCGAGTAATGGGCGACTCGCTGTCCGACCATGGACCATGCCCGGGTCGACGGCGCGTTGTGTTCCACGCGCGCCTCAAAGAGTGTCAGCATAGTGACGGGGCCTGTAGAAGGCCAAAGCCTGCCGGGATCGCGGGACCTTGGGATTACCGTGACCCCGGTACGTAAAGGGCTGTTGAAGGACACCGTGGATTTTAGTCAGTACAAGTCTGACAGTCCCTCCCGCTCTGCCCTGGGTGGGAGGACTCATTTGATGATTTTACCACGATAAAAAAAAAAAAAAAAAGCGCCACTCTTACATACTTTTTCAATTCCGTTACAGGAAGTAAAAAAAAGTTATAAATTTAAAAATAAGTTTTAAGGTTCGATCATTAAAAAGTGTTTTCTTTTTTTTGTATTTTCTAAATTATCAAATGTGATTTATTTAAAACTGAATATTTGCATTCGCACTCGCAAATATTGAAATTGAATATTCGCATCCACATCCGCATTCGCGAATGTCAACAATCAAACATTCGTAACATCACTAGTACTAATGTGACCCATGAATTAAAATTTCCAGGTGGATGTACCGCATCATAGACACACTTCGACGTACGTGTGGATACCACTAATATGTTTGTTACCCGTGGTAATTGTTCTTCTGGTAATGATCGCAATTTATTATACCAGGAGGAGGAATAAGTGGACCTCGGCAGGTATGTAAATAAATAATAAATAAAATAAATAAATATTTCACAACTATCACACAACGCCATCTAGTCCCAAGCTAAGCAGAGCTTGTGTTATGGGCACTAGACAACTTACTGATAAACATACTTATATATTTCTAAATACGTACATATTAAAGATAAATTACACCCAGACACAGAACAAATGATCGTGCTCATCACACAAACATTTATCACCAACGAACGTTTTCGTTCGCTAGCTTCTTAGTCTAAGGCTAAGATAAATGGTCGTTGCTAAGCATCTGTAAAAAGTATTACTTCAGAAAGTATGTACTACTTCGGCTTAGCTAAGCCAAGTATCTGATTCGTGATAAATAAACGTTTTTATGGGCATTGCTTGCCTTAGTACGGGCTAAGTCACAGTTCGACAGTTTACTATTTTTTTTATACTATTCGGGAAACTTAAAGCTAGTTTAAAGAATTTCCCTAATTAATAAATATTTGAAGGCCACTTACAAGTTTCCACAGATAAATACTAGAAACATTTATAGCAGAACAGACAAAAACTAAATAAAGTTTTCACTATCACTATCATCTTGCCTTATGGTAAGCCATGATCGGGCACGCCGCAATCGCGGCGGCAAGACCCCTCTTTGAGGAGTGGCTGGATAGGCGTCACGGCGTCCTCACCTACCGCATGACGCAGGTCCTCACCGGACACGGAAGTTTTGGGAGGTTCCTGTGTCTGATAGGGAGGGAAGAAACGCCTGGGTGTCACCACTGCGAGGATCGTCCGGAGGACACGGTGGAGCATACGGTGCAGGACTGCCCTGCTTGGGCAGAGCACCGCCGTGTCCTCACGACGGTGATAGGCGGAGACCTCTCGCGCCCGGCATTGGTCGAGGCCATGCTGCGGGGCGAGACGGAGTGGGAAGCGGTCGCCTCCTTCTGCGAAGCAGTCATGCTCGTGAAGGAGGAGACGGGCCGCCTGAGGGAGAGGACAGCGTCCTCCCTCCACCCCAGCCGCAGTGGTAGACGCCCACGGCGTCGGACGTCGCAAGACGATCTCCGGCCACCGTAGGCGTGGGCATGCGGGCAGCGAGTAATGGGCGACTCGCTGTCCGACCATGGACCATGGACAGTCGTTAGGAATTCTTCACTTGCTCCTGTATTCACTAATTGCATAATATAATATTATTATTGTTCTTAACTCTTCAGCTGCAGTTCTACCAAATGGCAGAGTTATTGGACCGGGAGCAGTTCAGCAAAACCAACAGATACCCATGATACCGCCAGGACAAGGAGGTTTGTCACCCTGTTTCCGTCTTATCTTACGAGTATTATTAAGCATTATCTATAAGCCGATCACCACTACATTTTTAACCGATATCAAAAGAGAAGGTTTTCAATTCTTCAGTATCTGGAACAGTTTAGAAAATTATTCTCCTTTCGTTTTGCAACCTATATTTCCCAGGTGGGCCAATGGTCATCGAGTCAAGATCTGATTATGGGATCCTGGAGAAATCGAACGAACTTTTCAAAACAAAACAGCAACTACAAGAGGTGCTATCGCATATCTATGTTTTGTTTACGCAATAAACCAAATTATTACGCCTGTAGGTACCCACTAATAGTGGAAATAAAAATCAATAATAGGCGACTTATAAAAGAACTCAAAAAGTTAATTCGGAAGTCCGCGCCACATAACTCCATTAAATAAATAAATAAACTCACTTCCAAAACAAAACAGTTCTTTTTCACTATGTTTTGTTGTTAACACTTTGAGCTGAGGTCCGTTATTATACGTAAAATGATAAACGCTATTTGACACAACGTTTAATCACGTCAGTAAAAAATACGTCTTTCTTCAAAGAACGCTGAGGCTTATACAAATTCCTTCAAGCTACGTCATCGCGCCGTATCACTTTAAATTTTGGGACTGCTAGCGCCTCTCCAGGTTAGATTATTTGTGCACTTTATAAGGCTACTCGCACACATACATTCTAATTACGCATACATTCAGAGAAAATATTGCGCCGCGCAACAAACATTTGAATACCCAGATGCTCAGCTGAAAGTGTTAAACGTCGGTAATTTATTTTCAAGCGATTCAGATCATCATTCATCAAATAGTAGTATCATAAAGCTGTTTGAACTTTAGCCGCGGTTCCATTGACAGGATAAGCAGCGCTAGCCTTTCAAACACGAAGAAAAAAACATAGTATTTAGTCATTTCCTCCCAACTGAATAACTTAACAAAACATGTTAAAATTGAAGCTTACCCAATATCACGAAGAAACGAACAATCAGCTAGCTATAACATGATGGTAAACACGTCAACTGGGTCACTCGAACATAAATAATTACCGTAATTTATTAATACATTTTCATTTCTACGTAACATTGCTATTATATATATACTAGGCTCTTGACTTGGTCGACGGCGCGTTCTGTTCCACGCGCGCCTCAAAGAGTGTCAGCAAAATGACTGGGCCCCCTCTAGAGGGCCAAAGCCTGCCGGAGTCGCGGGACTTACGAATTACCGTGACTCCGGAACGTAAAGGGCTATTGAAGGACACCATGGATTTTAGTCAGTACGAGTCTGACAGTCCCTCCCGCTCTGCCCTGGGTGGGAGAAATCATTTGATGATTTTACCACGATAAAAAAAGGCTCTTGACTTGATTATTTTAGTGTCGTGTTTACCACTATGATATAGTCAGCTGATTATTTTCTTTCATGATATTGGGTAAGCTTCAATTTATAAAAAAAAACAGTTGAAATAAACTGTTTCAATCTTTTTTACGCTGCTTATCCCACCAACGGAAACGCAGTTGACGTCAACGAATCTTTATAATTCCCTCATGTAGACTACTATTTATCGATTGAGATTAAGTTGGCCAGATAAATCTGTCGTTGGCCCCCAGGCTACTACCACATTATTTTTTCCACATCTCATAAAAAACCTCTCACTTCCAAAGGAGCAGTTCCTCCGAGCGCGCCGTACTCCGACAACTTCAACAGGCCCTACAATGATAATCCGCCACCATACCCTACAGACGCCGATCTACAGTTACACAACAATAGCATCAATGGAATCGGTTTCAGAAACGAAATTGCTGCCATGCCAAGCGCTCCTCCTCCTTACCCTGCTGACGATGGTGGGCCAGTAGAAAGCCTGAACTTTGGACTGAACAAAGAGAGACCTGGACAGGGTACCAGGAATGCAGACGATAAAGAGAGCGTCAAATATGTTAATGAAAAGTCGGTTCACAAGTAAGAAGTTAATCGAAGTATCTACAATACAGTGGGGGTTGGGTCGCGACCACACATGTGATACAATTCTATAGACAGAATTGAACAAGCTACCTCCCATTTAAGTTTGAACAGATCGAAACCCGACACATTGTAAATTCCGGATATCTGGAATGTATTTGACAGCACAGTTGGTGCAGTGGGTGATCGATTGACTGCTGCACTACGTGTCCGGGTGTCAATTCCCAGAACGAACAAATATTTTGCATTTACAAATAGTAGTTCCGGATCTGCGTGCTTGAATATTTATGATTTTGAATGTTTGTAATCGCAACGGCAGCTTTTAAAAAGATCTAATGCTAAGTCAAAATAATATCATCATGTAAGTACATGTATTTGTCCACTGCCGGACATAGGCCTTTCTTAATGTTACACCACCGAGTCCGGTCCAGGTGGAGTCCATGACGACGCGACGCGAAAATAATTCCGGTGTGGGAACGAGGTGGCGCTGGACGACTTGTATAGCTCTGTCTCTTTCCCACACTGGATGCCACATGAGATTTTCTCATCCAGTCTCTGCCGGCAATCAAGGACACAAAATAACATACATTATATTAATGTTATTACTCTTATTTATAAGTCTACATCGTCACTAACAAAGTGATTCTGAAATAAAGGTGTTTTTACTTAATTTTAATTTAATTTAAATAAAATATGTACATACAGAAACATGACTTTTTAACTGACGTCAAAAAAGAGGAGGTTCTCACTATTGTTTTTGTATATGTTACCGGAAATGTATGATATTCTGGGAATTGTATACAACTCCTAGGTAATGTATTCACTTCCGGACTTCTTTCAGGGCTTTTTCTGTACTTTATATAAAACTAGACGAGCTCCCCGGCTTCGCACGTGTTAAAATTTTTGACCTACCTTAGTAAATCCTAGACCTAACAATAACGAACACGACAAAAAAAGAGTTATCCAATTTGGTGCAGTTGTTCTGAATTTATGCGCTGACAGACGCACAGATGTAAAGATGCAACACATTTTTTAAAAGCTTTTTCTATTTAATTATACTCTTAGTACGTAGTGTGGTAAAAAGACTATGTTCACAAGACCCACGGGCGTTTTAGATATAAATATACGATTATTTTTGTCTATCTTAAATAACGCTTATTTACAATAACAAAGTGAACCAATTTATTTATAGGACAGGCTGAATAAAAAAAAATGTTTACATTTTTTTTAAAACTACGATAAGGTCTTATGTAACTTCGTGCCTGTTATATCTGAAGAGGTTTTTTAAATAGTACTTGGTGAAATGTTCATTTTTGACATAGCCTTAATAAAATACACATTATATAGAAAGACAATTATATCTGTAATAAAATAAATGTTATCAATTTTTTTGTCTGTGTCTCTTTTATTCCTGGCTAATCTCCGAAACGGTGAAATTAAATTAATTGCGATACATTATAATTGAACTTTAGCTTACTTGCAGCTATCATCTTATAAAGAGTAACTGTTGAATATTTTCCCTTCTAACATAAAAATGTAAACTCGTTCAACATCATTTTAAATCACAACTGTCATAGCATTATAATTATTATTGAAAATCACTCTTAGCAAAAACTTTTATAACACGGTAATTGGCTATTTGCCAGTAGTATAGTTACTGTCAAATTCACCAAAATACAACGCATCAAAACTCGAGAGTGGGGGCTCGTGACGTCAGAATTCAATAGAAATTGTACTATATTGTGACGTATTGCCAATTTTGAAAGCATCGTATCTCCGTCAATTTTGGTTTACGAAAGAAAAAAAAAATTCGGGTCGAATATTTTTTGATAATCTAAGTGACGGAATTTTTTTTCCGTGGTAAAATCATCAAATGAGTCCTCCCACCCAGGGCAGGGCGGGAGGGACTGTCAACCTTGTACTGACTAAAATCCACAACTGCTGAACGAGTGGGCCCACTTTAAATACCTAATAATATGTTCTGGCTTGTTTCGGTGACCATTACTAAATCACTTGTCCAGAATGTTATTCCATATTCTCTTGTAAGTGGTTTTTTTTTTGTCTTTAGTGAGAATAAATGATTTAAACCTACTACCGCGAATCCAACGCGCCATGCTTTGAGCTGATGCATAATTAAAACCTAAAAGTTGAGACAAAACATAAACCGAACACCAGAATATAATTAAACTCGCTTTAGTTAAACAGTACTCAAACAGACTCAACATACGAGTACGCAAACATTCCCAGTATACTCAACTTTCACTAAGTCAACTTAGTGACGCAGTGGTAGACGCCCACGGCGTCGGACGTCGCAAGACGATCTCCGGCCACCGTAGGCGCGGGCATGCGGGCGGCGAGTAATGGGCGACTCGCAGCCCGACCATGGACCATGCCCGGGTCGACGGCGCGTTGCGTTCCACGCGCGCTTCAAGGAGTGTCAGCATATTGACGGGGCCTGTAGAGGGCCAAAGTCTGCCGGGGTCGCGGGTCTTACCCATCACCGTAACCCTGGTACGTAAAGGGCTAGTGAAGGACACCGTGGATTTTAGTCAGTACAAGTCTGACGGTCCCTCCCGCCCTGCCCTGGGTGGGAGGACTCATTTGATGATTTTACCACGCAAAAAAAAAGTCAACTCAGTGAGTCTTGAGTATCACTGAGAAACAAATCAGTAGCAACTGGCAGAACTGAAATATGGCCTGTACACGCTTGAGTTGTGAGTTCTGTAGCGAGATTGTGAGGCGTGTGGTACGATATGTAAGAGGAAGCGATTTTTTACTTTTTTTTACATTTTCCTTCCCAGTTTAGTATGAAATTTTTAAAACAACTTTTATGACGCCAGAATGGTAAAGTTTCCCGCTTTCTATCTCTCATCCTGTTTCAGGTTTGCAATATTTAACCCTACTGACTGATGCAATCATAAGGTTGTTAAGTGTACAGTCACGAGCAATAACATGTTTACACTTAACAAAATTCAAACGCAATTTACTCGTAAAATACTGGTTTCCACTTTGAAGTGAGACCTATTTCGTAATAGTATGACTTCCAAAATAGAAGTCTAATGAAAAAGCAAAAGTTTAACCAATATAAAAGTAGAACATCGTTTTTGAATACTGCTCGTGACTGTACAGGTGACAGGACATGCGGTGCAGGAGTGTAGGTGGACCATTGTCTGTGGAGACACGTCGCATATACACTTGAGATCCAACCCGTCCACGAATCCCCATCAGTCTCTTGAGGTTATCTTTGCTACGGCCGACCTGGGTTCGCAGTCTATTAAGAGATTTCCAACTCGACCACGGCAACGCGTAACCAGGTGGAAGGCTCTCAGAAAGTTCGATGAAGTTGTCAGGTGGTCTGAGCTGTTCCTGTCAAATCTCACATATTGTTGTTGACGCGTTTCTGCCAGCTGGACTAATTGGACTGACGCACCTTTTTTTTTCATAAATCCACGGTGTCCTTCAATAGCCCTTTACGTACCGGGGTCACGGTAATTCGTAAGTCCCGCGACCCCGGCAGGCTTTAGCCCTCTACAGGCTCCGTCACTATGCTGACATTCCTTGAGGCGCGCGTGGAACACAACGCGGCGTCGACCCGGGCATGGTCCGTGGTCGGACAGCGAGCCGCCTGTTACTCGCCGCCCGAATGCCCAACTGACTGACGCACCTAAAGAAGCTGTTACGGCTTTAGTGACCATGTCAGTCTAATAGTTTACGCAGATTTTGTATTCTTTTATCATCATCATCAGCCTAGAGATGTTCGTCTGCAAGAGGAAGTGGGCCATAATCTACGCGGGCCCAGTGCGCTAGGTGGTTTGTAGGTTGGTAGCTGTCAGATGTCTTTGAACTTTTATATCTAGGACATGCCAGTTTCCTCACGATGTTTTCCTTCACCATTTTGAGAGCAGTGGTGATGAAATAAATTGGTAGTATATAAAGTAATGCGCCTGGCTGGGTTGATGGCTATATCCGAAACTATGTGGAATATCGAAAAACGGTGAAAGGAGTCTCGAAGCCTATTTTGACGAAATCTAAAACTGCGTTAGATTTTAGAAAAATAAATTATCCTGGGCATAAATCCTGCTGATTTTGGAAAAATTATCACAACCTGTCTTTTTACACCCTTCTATAGTGTCGCTAATAAGGATCAAATTTTACGATATAATGCTATAAGGCAAACTTTTTTTTATCGTGGTAAAATCTTCAAATGTGTCCTCCCAGTCAGGCCAGGGCGGGAGGAACTGTCAGACTTGTACTGACTAAAATCCACGGTGTCCTTCAGTAGCCCTTTACGTTCCGGGGTCACGGTAGCTTGTTAATCCCACGACCTTAACTTCACTTCCACATCCAGTTGAAAAATTTACGCTGTATATGCAACAAAACTGTACTTTCACTCTGTTCGTCACGTCGTCGCTTCTGCTTGTAGTTGAGACCGCTACCGCAAGTCAGACCACAAGAAGTTGCATTCCTCTGTCGGTTATTTGAACATGCCGTAAATAAAACAACGATAACAAGAAACACTGGAGTTCTATCTTATGAAATGGTGGCAATGTCACATACACACATTTTTTCACTCGCGAGCAATAGTATGGAATCACTACTGTAACAGAGTGGGTTTCCCACCTCTGTTGTCTCAACCTCTTTCCTTTTGGATCTATATCGATTTTTAAATTTTTAAATATTCATATTTCGAATTTCATTCTGTCATCTTCAACTCTTTTTTGATCAGTACAATTTTACCTCAGCTAGCAGCTACAGCTGTTCTGTATCTGTTGATTATTTAAAGCTGCATATTTAAACTAAACTAGTAAAGTTATGTGTTGTGTTATGTACTTCCTACAACTGGAATGAACTTTTAAAATACTGTTGTAATCCATCGAATATTATCTACCCTGATAAAGGTTTGTAGTAAACTTATTTAGATTTTAATAGTTACTCTTCAGGTCCTCAGGACCGTTACTTAATATTAGACTGTTTTATTCTTATTGTTCATAGGGTTCCACCCTTGGGGCTGTGCAAATAAACGGAATACAAAACCTGTAGTGGCTTCTTTAATTATTGTCCCTTAACTCTTCCCTCCTGTATATGTATTATTGCGCCATCGTTCATGAAGGACGTGAACGAGTGCCTCACTACTAAAGCCTATCAACGCTCAATGGATTGCTCAGCCGTTACCGCTGGTTTCAGGAGGTGGATCTCATGCACCCCAATTCAAGGTTAATCAGCGTTCAGTGGCAGAACGATCGACAACTGCGCAGCGAGTCGCGAGTTCGATTCCCCCACGTAACGAATATTTGTATGTTCTGCAAATAGTTGTTTCTGGTTAAGGTGTTTGTGTATTTGAGTTTCTATGTTTGTACACACACCTACGACAGAGGAGAAATTCCTAGTGTGGACAAGATTATTTAAAAAAAAATGCTATCTGTGGACAGGTGGTCGCGGGACTCACGAATTACCATGACCCCGGTACGTAAAGGGCTATTGAAGGACACCGTGGATTTTAGTCAGTACGAGTCTGACAGTCCCTCCCGCTCTGCCCTGGGTGGGAGGACTCATTTGATGATATTACCACGTAAAAAAAAACTGTTGACAGGTGGCCATTACAAATCGAGTTTCCTCCGCGTCCTGGTTTCAAGGTAAGCCATTGGTCCTCCATCCCAATTTCAGATCTTTGACATTCAGAACCGATAATCCCCAAAGGTCAGACACCCAGTCTTACCCAGGGATATCGTATTGCCCAGTACTAAACTTCAAAATAATCGCAGGTTCAAAATTCCTTAATGGGCAACTCACTGTCCGATCATGGACCATGCCCCGGGTCGACGGCGCGTTGTGTTCCACGCGCGCCTCAAAGAGTGTCAGCAAAATGACGGGGCCTAGAGGGCCAAAGCCTGCCGAGGTCGCGGGACTGTACGAATTACCATGACCCCGGAACGTAAAGGGCTATTGAAGGACACCGTGGATTTTAGTCAGTACGAGTCTGACAGTCCCTCCCGCTCTGCCCTGGGTGGGAGGACATTTGATGGTATTATCACGTAAAAAAATAAGGTTCCAAAATCCTCTTCTTAGATTAAAACTTGCATAATTCACAAACGATTTCAGAAAGTAATTCGTACTTTTTGAACCTAGTTCTTAGCTCGAACGATTCTTCTCGGGTTTTTTACGAGCCGCCTTTTATTTTCAAGAAGTACTTACTTCACCCAAGGCGCGGCGAGCGAATTAAAAATGCATTTGAGCCGTTTACCTCCACTACTCTCCGGGGAGCTTACGGGTGATGATTGCGTTTAGAGTAGAAGCGTTTTTTTTTTCATATTATTTTATATTATGAATGATTCTGGTTTGACTAAAAAGAAGCATATTCATTTGTAAAAAAAAAGTCACGAGAGCACATAGGTTAATGAACAATGACTTAGATTGTAAGCACTTAAGCCTTTCACAAACAGACAGGCGTGTCGAATACGAAGTGAGGCGTTTTTATTTGTAATGTATGGAATTGTTGGAATCCAGTCCAATCGATCCGATAGCGTGACCGAACCGATGCGAAGACGTAGTGAAAGCGTATTTGCTCTGTTTGACGTCGTTCATAAAAGTCAGCTAATACAACTGTTACGCCTCGCGAACGAAGTCAAACAGCAAATACGCCTTCGCCACGTCTTCGGATTGGTTCGGTCACGCTATCGGATCGCTTTCGCTTTTCTATTTGAATGGATTGAAATAATTCCATACATTACAAATAAAAACGCCGCCAAAGGCTTTAAAACAAAGTAATAAATAGACCCGTTCATAGTTTGGGTTACAGAGCAAATACTATTGCGTATAACATGCCTTGTTTTGGACTGAAATATCATCAAAAGACTCCTCGCGCCCTGGGTAGAGCAGACTCAGAGTTTAACTGACTAAAAACTACTTTCCTGTAACCTCCCGCGGCCCCGGCAGGTATTTGTTCCGACAGGGCCCCGTCATATTGCTGAGGCCCGCGTGGAACACGAGGTGCCTTTAAGTCCCAAATAGGCCCATTGCCCATTGCCTACTTCTGAGAAAAACCTCTTGAAAAAACAATTATTTTGTCAATATTGCTGGGAAACATACGGAAGACCTCTTCTTTAGCACCGGCGTTAGTTACTAATAGACCAACCCGGCAGGCAGGACTTTTAAATTCTCATCAGTATTAAAGTTAGTAAGTTTCTACCATCGAGAAAATAGCGTAAGTTGAAGCTGAAATAAATTACTAATTATTACAAGTATCATTTCCAGCCTGTCAGGGTCGCCGGAGAGTCTCATCAGGTAACCGTGACCCTGGAACGTAAAGGACTACTGATGGATCACCGTGGATTTTAGTCAGTGCGAGTCTGACAGTCTTCCAGTCCCACACTGAGTGGAGAATCAAGTTTATTGTTGACTTAACCACGATTTTAAAAAATGTAGCATTTCGAACTCTATATTTACTTACTAGCTTTTGCCAGCGGCTTCGCCCGCGTGGAGTTTCACGTGATATTGTACCATAAACATAAAAGATAGACATATGCTGTCAAGGAATTTTTATATATAACTTTAAGGAGAACATTTCCGTCATACATGATTTCTATGTAGCTTTAACCATTAAGGCTGCACACGCGACGAAAGCTTAAAAAATGGAATAACTTCTCCCCTTTTCCCAATATTTCCCTTCACTGCTCTGCTCCTATTGATCGTAGCGTAATGAAACGTATACTATAACCTTCCTAGGAGTATGAAGAATAATTGTGCCAAATTTCGTTAAAATCCGTCGAGGAGTTTTTGTTTCTATAATGAACATACAGACAGACAGACAGACAGACAGACAAAATTTTACTGATTGCATTTTTGGCATCAGTAGCGATCCCTAAACACCCCTTGATAGGTAGTTATTTTTTTTTAATATATTTCATGTACAGAATTGGCCTCTCTACAGATTTATTATAATTATAGATAGATAACTCAACTAAACTGTGTGGGTTGCGGGACTGACGAATTGCCGTGACCACGGAACGCAAAGGGCCAGGACACTGTGGATTTTAGTCAGTACGAGTCTGACAGTCCCTCCCACTCTGCCCTGGGTGGGAGGATTCATTTGATGATTTTACCACGATAAAAAAAAACAAAAATAATAATAGCAATACAATACTTACGGTACAGATTATAATAACGCCTTGTGACTGGAACTGTAGCTTATTTTATTTTTTTGACTATTCAAATGTGCATGTAAAGATCTAATTGAATAAATCCTACAATTCAATTTCACCCAAACCAGTATGTCCCAGTAACTATCAAAAACAAGCGAATCGGCATTTTTTTGTTCGATTCCAATTTTATTCCACAACGAACACGCCGACCGAAAATCGATTTCAGTCTCTGTTTTTGTTTTACGCCGATTTACTTGTTTTTGTGGTGCATTCGTTCACAGTGAGCCAGCGAACTGTAGCTCGATCACAAGATTTCAGTATTTCATTTACAGCGTAGCTACTTTTTTCGAAGTGAAAACTTCTTTAGCTGCGTTGTGCATTTTTTTTTGGAATGGGTAAAAAATGTTAAACTCGCGTCAGGACACGTGACCCTGATCGAAAATTCGTAAGACGGCGCAGGGCGCTTGCGCTAATGTTCTTGTGTGTTTATTACTATTCAAGTTTTCACTTCTGCGGGCACTCCCAGAGTGCAACCCGTCGTTTTTTATTTCGTGGTAATATCATCAAATGAGTGGGAGAGGGACTGCCATACTTGTACTGACTAAAATCCACGGTGTCCTTCAATAGCCCTTTACTTACCGGGGTTACGGTAATTTGTGAGTCCCGCGACCCCGGACAGCGTACCTACTTGAAGTATTTACTGCGTTTATTGTATGGAAAATGGAACAGCGCCTCTAGTATACGAAAAAGGAACTAATTTTTTTTGAAGTGAATGAAAACTTGAAGTTAATGTCAAAGTTCCAGTTTACTTTACGTCACAAAAACTGGAAATTCATGATAAGGTATCTGGTGGTGTAGTTAGGCTGTGGGAAAGAGACAGAGCTATACAAGTTGTCTAGCGCCATCTCGTTCCCTGAGCGGAAATACTCACGCTTTAAGACGTCGTGATGTCCTAAAAATAGGTGAATAAAATAAAATACCAAAAATAGTACTTAACAAACACTTTATTTTAACAATAATTATTATCAAAATAACATAATTAACTATAACGACGTCGGCGTGCTGTCCCTGTTACAACTAACATTTAATATTGAATGTCATAACTTTAAATCATTTATTTAATATCCCTTTCTCTTTTTCTCTCATTTCATTAGTTCCTTCTTTAGATTCTCTCTTACTCTACAACACATTTAAATTTTCAATGAGAGACAGTTTTTTTAAAAACTTTATGCAGCATGGAAGACTTGATGGAAAGTTGAAAATCGTTAGATTCCCGCTATTTCTGTTTCGTTCACAAATAATATTTTCTCGCTGACTGCAAGCTGATTTTTCTCTGACTACTGCGTTAGGAACAAACCTGTAATGGCTCCACATTGTGACGTCATAAACGTGTTTTTAGCACATCATGTCAATCATGATCACATCATGTCACATCACGTCACATCATGTCAATAAAAGGTTTTTCTTTCTTCTCTTTTTTCACGTACACACGCTCTCTGTTACACAATAAAGTTAATATTATTTCTAAGAGTAATTTTAAAGTGACGGTTGATAGTTGGAGTACTTTGACGTTTTTGTTCTTATGATAGTCGCTTATTGACATAATTACGTGTGGCTTTAGTAATTACGAAGGGGACAGCTCTAACGATTAATGAATACAGCTGCATTGACTAACGATTTACATTTTTTATTCGGATAAAAAAAATGCCATGTATTCCTCCTTTCTAAAAGTCGGTGTTTAACTAAATTCACTTACAAGATTCTTTCACAGGTTTTTTTGAATTTGTAAATATTAATACCAACTTTTAAAGTTATGACATTCATTTATCTACGAAATAAAATACATTCACATTTAGATTCTATTTATAATAGCTAGAGAGATTGAAGTTAGTCTAGAGATAAATATTTCAGAAAATAAACGCATATACGAAGTTCTAATGCGCAGCCGGCTTAGTTTTATATAGGGTGGATTTTTAATTTAGCGAATAAAAATAAATGTAGCTAACCATAAAAATATTTTTATAGTGTTTGTATTTGAAACGAAAAAAAAACCTTTGTCGACCGCGCATTGGGTCCAGTCAAGCATAATAGGCCAGTAACTATCTTTAGGAACCATAATTACAAATAATACATTGATTAGGATACAAAGAGATGTATTTGGGTAGTAATATTGAAATTCATTAAATACGATAATCATACTAAGCTTTAATTTTCTCTGTTTGCACGAAAATTTAAACAATCAAATCATTTCAGGTTTTATAAACATATAGTTATATGGAGAAGATTTATATTCCAACTAAAAATAAATATAATTCTAATTTTACGGATTGAGTTCAAGCATTCAGCTCATGTAGTTGAATCAAAGTTTAAATGAAGCTTAGCGAAGTCTCTAAATAATAAAAAATGCAAAAATGCCCTCCGAAACTTTACTTTCACATATCTTAAGTTTTATTTGTTTGCATGAACACAAATCACACAAATTAATATCACAAACAAAGTAAAATCTCATAAAAGGCTTACAATTAACACAATATATAGAGAGTAAAGACATGTTTCTCTATCCATAAACTTTTGACATAATATGACATAATTTATCTACATAATTATTTAATCATATATCTTTCTTCGGGTAGGTAGTTACAATAATTTAATTATGTTAATTCTCTGAAATAAAAACAATTGCATACACACAATTTTATATAATCAAACCTAACAACGTATTCAATGCATTTAGCATATATCTGTACTTATTTTTATAATAAATACATAATTTCTCAGTATTTATAAAAACATGCTGTCATAAATTTTTATATTATGTTAAAGAGGAAAAAAACGACAGACCAAGATTGACTTGATTTTTTTAGCCTTCTGTCATTCAAAATACGATAGAACAAAGGTTTCTTTTATTAGATTGTTCAAAGGACAAAAAATATGCCCCAAATATTGTAATAACCATTTTTCGGGTCGCTTTTTTATTAATATTAATAAATCAACCTGTATACTTAATAATACGTCTCGCAATTTATTTATTTTTAAAGTAAAATAATGTACATTTTGTATGAAAAATTTCATAATATATTTTTGTAAAATCATAAGATGCTGCATTCAGCAATTAATTTAATTTAAATTTCATTTTTCATTGCATACATAATTTTTGAACATACATAAAAAAACATTCAAAAATTAAAGTGTAAAAATGCTATTATCGTAAAAATTTAGTCATAAAAAAATAAATCGGAAAATTAATAAAATCCTATATTTTTATTGGGACAGACGGTATACTAAAATAAATTAATACCGGTTAATCGAAACAATAATTTGTAACATTATTGAAAATTTATTTTAAAAGTTGTGAAAGTTGTAAGTGAAAACGAAAATTATAATGTAGAAACATGCTAACTTTTAATTAAATTTGTCCGATGTTGGTGTTGGTGTTGTTATGAACTTAGTTTCTGAGAAATTTTAAAATAGGTCTTATCGGTAAGTTGCAATCGATATTATATGAGACAAAATAAAATGATAAAAATATATATCTCTCGTGATATTCGGGAATTTTATTCGTTTGATATCTTTATCTTTATCGTTCTTATTATACTACAATAATGATGCCGAAAAAGAAAACAACAGCATAGATAAAGAAAAAGTGTCGAATTGAGAACCTCCGTTTTTTCAGTTAAAATTGAACGCCATAATTACTCGTATAATATTTATACACTATCAGTTCCACATAACTACAAAACAAAATTCTTATACATATATTACAATAAGATAGGTATATAAAATCTGAGGATTCTAACCACGAACGACATTAAGATAGAAATGAGAAATATTTTTGTCGATAGTACTGTGCCAAAAGATTACTATTTAAAAACTTCGTGCCTGTAATCCCTGTGATAGTAATAAACAGGAATGCAAATTTAGATTTTTAAGTATAAGCTTATGTTACATACACTAAATCCTCATTTAGACGGAGCACGAACTCCCATGCGAGTTTCAATACATTGCGGTATTTGTTTGATCGAATGAATTCGTCGTAGGTATCTATAAAGTCCGGAATATAACGCAACTCGCGTGCGAGTTCTTGTATCGTCTAAATGAGGCTTAAGGGTGGGTTTTCAGTCACGGGACTGTCCTATCAGGGTAGCAAGGTCCTGGAAAGCAAAGTGCAACAGGAGGAACAGAGTGAGTTGTAATTAGTACGAGTCTCTTAGTCTCTTCAGCAACGAGGTGCAGAAAGACTCATTTGATGAAAAAATGGCTTGTATTGTAAGTTCAACGGCGCGTTGTGTTCCATGCGCACCTCAAGGAGTGTCAGTATAGAGACGAGGCCCCCCTGTGAAGGGTCAAAGTCAAGACCCCGAAACGTAAAGGGCTATTGAAGGACAACGTGGATTTTAGTCAGTATGAGTCGGACAGTCCCTCCCGCTCTGCCCTGGGTGGGAGGACTCATTTGATGATTTTAACACGTTAAGTTACTAACTAAGTAGACTTACGAATATAATACGCCATAGCTGACTCAAAGACGTTACATTTTCAGTTAAACTAATTCAATTTATAAGTACATTGGCCACTACTTATAAATTGAATTAGTTTAACTTTCTTTGAATTTTTGTCACACAGATATTTAAAAAAAATCCTGGATATTTTATTCTGGCAGTACAATGTCGTGGGTTTCATGGGTCGAATAAAAACCCGGGTGAACCCACAAGTCAGTAAATAAAAAAACCTACATGTGGAAAATATACAAGGAAGATTATTTTTTTCAAACATCCTCATTACCAGCTATACACATGGATTTGAATGGAATTTCCACGCGAAATGAACCTCACTTCAATATTTCCAAACGTTTCAACAACAAATTCGATGTCACATTAAATCTTCGTCAACATTATTCACTGTCACTTTCATTAAAGGCATGGTTTTCAAACTCGGAATAATGTCATATTAATTTGTTATTCTGATTAGGAGTGCTTTCAGATTAAAGTGCTGATAAACTTAAGCATTTACTTTTAATGAGCACTCTTGCGAATGTTACGTTACAGAAAAAGAAACGAGAGCATTCTAACGAGCGTTCTGGCGAGCTTTTTGCCAGCGCCGACTTTCAAGTGTAACATCATCATGAAGAATACTTTTTGACGACCATCGAGTGGAGCGTTTGGTAGAAAGATCGTGAAAATGTTCGTTGTTCTTATTCGTTGTTCAGGTGGCAATGACGTTTAAAGCGTATGTGGTTAGGCTGTGGAAAAGAGACAGAGCTATACAAGTCGTCTAGCGCCGTCTCGTTCCCTGAGCGGAACTACTCAAGCTTTAAAATGTCATAGTTGGCCACCAGTTCGACAAAATTAAAAACGGCAAATGCTTAATGTCCAAACTAATTTTATAAATGCGAAAGTAACTCTGTCCGTCTGTCTGTCTGTCTTTTCTTCACGCCTAAACTACTGAACCGATTTGTGTGAAATTTGGTACAGACATAGTTTGGAACTTGAGAAAGGACATAGGATAGTTTTCACTATTCCACGCGAACGAAGTCGCGGGTAAAAGCTAGTTCTACTATAAGTGAATGATCAATCCATCAGCACGTTTAGACGACAACGGCATCGGCACGTCATCTCTCACTCATTTTCCCTAGAAATGCATGAAACTACCAATCCCGTCTATCGTGTAGTTGCCATATATGAAATCGGCTATATGGCTATTGGCTACATTGAGAGCTCAATCACACGATGATGTTTTCTGTTTCATCAAAAAGTCCCCGTTTCACGATTTGGTATTCGTAATTATTCTTTCTAAATGCTCAGTTTCACATGTATCACATATCGAGAAACTTGTAAAAAAATATGGACACGTCTTAAGCCACGTAACATTAAAAAAATATAAATCCGTCATATAACAGGTATCTGACGTCGATTTTTTGCGACAGATCCATAAAAATGCACAATTTCGAGTGGGATGTGAAAGTTTATTTTTTAATGCCGTATCGTGTGTTTAGACGGATCTCATGGAAATGAGTCCTAACAGATTTTGATGATGAAAATAAAATAAAATTTAAAGGTAAAAATACATATTATGTGATTCAAAGAAAACATTGACAAAGAAAATTGTAGGTAAATCCCACCGTAAGAAAGTCATTCCGAGCCACAAATTCTCCTTAGATCAATCTCTTTATGAATATTCATTCTGCGTTTGAAACGAACCGTATCCAATGGGGTGTGATTAAAACATAAAATTAAACTTTGCTTCAATAAGTATTCTTGGTCGGTGAGTAGAAATAAAGTTTTTCTCTCGGCAATTTGTGGGCGAAAATCAAAGCAATAAGAAAGTTCGACGGAAAGTTTAATAGTAAGTTCATTCTAAACTTCGGAACTCTAATTGGTGTTTGATTCCAAAAGATCTTGGGAAGCATTTCGGTGAAATGATGAAATGAACAATTGCGTTCGATTCTCGATTGAATTAAGTTGACTCTGGTGGTCATTCCGATGTCTAAAAGAGAGAGGTCAAATTTTCTTCTATCATCTACCTAGTTATGTTCGGCTTCCACAATAATAATGAACGACTTCCTATCTGACTTTCGACAACCTACTTTTAATGAGTCACTAAGGTCATATGGTACCTATGATTGGATATTAGACTTTAAGGCTTTTTTTTCGTGGTAAAATCATCAAATGAGTCCTCCTGGCAATGGGGGGACTGTTAGACACGTACGGGCTATAATCCATGGTTTTCCTTCAAGAATCACTGTGGCTCTGGAACGTAAAGGACAACTATATGTTCCAGAGTCACGGTTACCTGTTTTGGTCAGTCTCGCGAGAAAACCGAAAACCATTATAACAGGTATAATGGTTTTGTATTTAAGAGCGCGTTTTCTGAAAGTTGGCAACGTCGCAAATAGTTGTTGAATATTAACAAGTTTTAATTAATTTGGCAATGTTAATGTATGGAAATAGGAAATATGGATCTGTAGTGCAGTAAAAAAATGATTAGGGAATGCAATAATTAATATCGTAACACCGAATAAATAGTTGTAGATGTAAAAAAAGTATTTGGAAACTTTCTAAATGCTTTTTTTACACCTGAAACGGTTACAACATCAAATTCAGTGTTTAATTGCATTCCTATATCAATTTTTAGAGTACTACGAATTATGGCTCATTTCTTATTTTCATACGGTAAAATTATCAAATTAATAAAAACTTGTAAATATTTGACAGCTATTTGCAACGGTGCCACCTTTCAGGATACGCGCTCTTAAGTCGGTCGTAAGTATTTTTCACTCTCCTACAGACAAACCGCTTCAAAAAAAGGCCCAGGAAAGTAAACCTGGGTCAGCTGGAATCAACTCTTGAATAACAACTAGAATCAACTCACTTGAATGAAACAAGAACTAAGTCTTGAATATTAGAACACGTGAGTCACGCAACTACAGGCACAATACGATCGACAGACCAATAAATAGTACTTGACTATCGAATATTCATGTAGAGTGACTAGTATCGATTTTAAATATAGCTTAAGACATTACTCCTTGCAATAGTTTGTTCTAGAAAACGAGGAATTTTTGATACTTATGAATAGAATAGAGATACAGGATGGGTAGAAATCGTTACTTTAACTTTATTATTAATAATTTAGTAATTCTTCAACCATTTTAAATACAGAGGGCATTGAAAAGTGGCAAACTAAAAACGAAAACATTTGATAGTTTCTAACAGATTTTCGACTTTATGCTCTTGAGCATTAGACGTCGAATTGAACGAACGAAAACATTATGTAGTTTTTACACTCTGTAAAATACACAAAAACACTCTGTCTTTGGAATACAGAGTGTTTTTGTGTATTTTTGTCTAGAGGGCAGCGGAAAAATACGGATCTACAAGTTTGACATTTCGATGTATATTTTCTTGACAATCAGCGCCACCTTGAACTGCAAGCTTAAAGTGCATATTAAACTCTAAATTAAAATAATTTCTTACAAAATTCTACAAGTTAAATAAACCGTTCAAGTAAGTTTAAAATTAACTGAATGGACCATTGTTTAAACCCCAGAAATGTTGAAGAATATCGGTACTGAATTATTTATAAAAGTTCATTTAACGATGTTAATTTATACAGTACATAAATAGTCATGCAGTTTATGTTAGGTAGTTAAAATTTTAGGTACGCACCTAGTAGATAAAAGTCTAAAATTTCTAAAATAGAGGGTTAAAAAACGATGTGGACAAAAGCAAAATATTTCACAAAGGACAAATTAGCTACAAGCACAGGGTATTTTACGAAACGCTCTAAAAGAGTTCCAGTGAAAATTTTTAGAAAATCTATCTACTCAAAGCGTAGAAAATATTCTACTTTAAAATAAATTCGAAAATAACAATATTGGTCCAAATTCAGGCAGAAATTTTTATATAGAGAGAGATAGAATGAAGTATAGACAAGAGATAGAGGTGAAAAATATTAAAGCGTGCGATTCGACAACACGATTAAGTTTCCTTATATCGATAATGATACATTTAGATGTGGACTACGTGAGCTCGACAAATGGACGTGCATTAATGTTATGCGAAAAACTGTACGCGGCTCACCATAATTGAAATGCACACAGGTGTGCGACACACTGACGCTCGATATCACACTGGTGTCACAACACATTGTGCGACACTACGGTTTTGCGACTTAAGGGTACAGGAAGGTAAGAGCACCCCAACATGGTTTGGTTAGTTGTTCCTTTAATTAAACCTTAAACCTTGCTTACAGATATAGGAAAGTCCGTATCCGTCACGTCATCGAGTTTATAGATTCGACATACATATGGCAAGCTCTTCGTGATGCACATTATGTCATACTTCAATGTGCTTGGGGAATCATGAGCGTAGCGAGATACAGGCAAGGAGGGGCTACCCCTAGAAGAGGGGTCGTTCGCTGGCAAACTGTTATTCTGACGATCAGAACAGTTTAAGATTTTCTTTGTTTGCCCCCCCCCCCCCCCCTTCCATATAATCCTGGCTACGCCCTTGGTTTCAGTATCAAACTTAATCGGAAACATTTTTAACCGCTTCTTGAGAAGCAGGAATGTTTTTAAACTACAGTAAGTTATTCCATTGATATTTCCATTTTATGATGATCATGTAGATACGAAATGATGAAAACACGTCTACCTTATTTGAAGTACCTACTTAATATAGAATTTAGTGATCATTTTATGAAAAAATAATTTGGTAAATTATGAGAAATTTAAAATATTGTGTATGTAAAGGTAATTTAAAACGCTTCACTTGATAAATTAATGTTCATTTTTGTTACATTCATCTTTCAAATGACAGCGACAACAACACAATCAATGTGTTTATTTATGTTTTAAGCTCAGGTATAATTAAGTGAAATATAAAAGTGAACAAAAATTAGTGAAGTATCTGATAATTATTTTTCACTTGTTTGGTTTGTTTTTGTATCAAATCGATATAAGATTTCAAAATACTCAGCGAGCGAAGGAGTAGAAGCGTAGAAGCAAGTGAAGCACACGAAATATTAGAGGGAGTTAATTAAAAAAATAAACGAATGATATATCCTCTACATATAATTATAATTACTAAATATAGCGACAATATCATTTAACATAAGCCATCTAAAAATAAATATCAATGCTTATATTTATGGCAGTTCTTAAAACTATCCGATTTCGTATTGGTGCCTTTTAAAATAACGATTTTATTCCACCGATTTTGATGTTATTTGATTATTTTAGTTCGTAAACGTTATTTAAGTATTTCATTCTTTTCTAGCATGATACTTGACGATATAAAACTCATTTCTGATTTGACTTGATAAGGATATAAGGGGATCCACACACGATACCGTTAGTTCGCACGGTCGGAAGGAGGCGGCGAAGACATGTATTGGCGGTGAGCCGGTGAGCGCCACCGAATCGCGCGGTCATGTGATAGAGGGTTTTTACTGGTCATAAGTGTCTAAAATAAGCAAGCCACAAGGTTGGGTTCCATGCTGCGAAAATCCGCATGTGGCAGGTGATTAAAATCGACTGAAAATCGTCAGTTCTCAACAACTCTTGAGTAACATTTCGATGTTGGCACGTAAAAAGCCCCTCTGCTAAACAAAATATCAGATGCAATTTTTGTCGACTAGTGTAAATGGGATGGCGATTCGATTTTTACAATTGACCCGTAGAAATTCCTTATAACGGGTTTTACACATTAACATATTTTTAACAAGATGCGACAAGAGAGCGCGCGCGGTTGAGCGGTTTCGTGTGAGATTCACCTTATAGCCGGGCCACACTAACGGAATTTTCCGTTGATAAAAGTCTTTAAAATTTGTCTAAACGTCCATTCACGCATTAATTAACGGCATTTCCCGTTAGTGTAGCCCTAGTTTCAGAGATAGTAATTTTTTTTTAGTACTTCTGTTTTGAAATAAATAGGCAAACATATTGTTGATTTCGGTCCGAACAATTTTATTTACTCGCACTGTGCAAGCGTTTTAGCATTGCCAATTTCCTAGTTATATATTTCTCTAAAGCTTTATCTAATGCTAAATAAATCTGAGTTTATCATATTATTTACACAATTCTCTCTAAAGTACTACGGTATTATCTGTTATGTTTTTGACTTAACTGTGATTAAAGTAGGTGTTCTTTTTAGTACCTGGCTTGTTTTTTGAAGTTTATTAAAAAAAAAACTTTCTCCGACACATAAAAAAATATTTTTTCTTTTCATACTTTTGACTTTTTAGTTTCAAGTAAAGCTGGCTATAGAAGCAGTCAGTATCGACTGCTACAAGCTTTAAAAAGTAAACTACAGTCATCTCCATACAGACATCCGTGGAAAATCTTGAGCAGTCAAACTGCTCCAGGAGTACAGTACGTGTATGGGCAACCGTAGGGTTATATGTTTTCACGGAGCAATATTCTGTTTAAGGAGGACTTATATTCAATTTGCACAACTTAAATCACAGTTAAGCCAAACATTTTGAACACTGCGATTTTAACACCCAAATAATTCCTATAGTATTTACGTGAGTTTGCAAGTATTTACATCAAAAAAACATTTCCTAGCGGCAAAACACTAAAACACACAAAAATAAAATCTATTTCTAACATATTTACATACTCAAATTGGCCTTTATGCAGTAAATCATCACCTCGATCGTTATTTGCGATATGATTGAACTATCTAAAACGTTATGTCATTGACTAAAATGTTTATCGCAAAATGCTGTCGCTAAAACTCTAAGAGCAATGCCACACGAAGGTTGCTGGAGAGCTGCGATTTCAACGCATTATGAGAAACACATGAGCTGTCACATAGCAGTTACCTTAAAAAAACAATACGGTGCTCTGCTGCGTTCCCCTCTGTTGTCACACCGAATCATCCCACTCCGCTTGGTCTCCCGCTCTTCCCGCTTGTACGACACGCACGCGTGACGTCGCCACATGCCGTTTCAACATGCCATGTCATTATGATTTATAAGCAGAGCAACGTAGCGGTGCCGCAGCGAACCGACAACTCATCGTGTGGTAAAGTTTTAATGTCAAAATATTCTACCGTTAATTGCGATATAAAGTCTAAATGAACCCGTTTATGCAAAATCTTGGCTCCAGGCTCACATAATTAAAATATCTTTGTCACATCAAAATAACTGCGTTAATTATGTCTGATGGTAATTAAATTGGGATATCTTCTAACACGGTGTTTTAACAGATATTTTATATATAGAATGGTCCGTTTAGTCGCATAAGTACAAAATGATATTTTAGAAAAGCCTACCGACTTATGACTTCCCTTTCATGTTGAGCGAATAATTATAATTAAGGATTAACTTTGCCAGGCAAAATCCTTCGAGATTAATAATTTGTCCTCGAAAATAAGTAAAGGGCGAACGGCAAAGCCGGGGCTTTAAAAACTCTTTTTCATTTATATTTTTGGGAACTAACCTCAATATAGAATTGTTGTACAAACAATCAACCAGACGATCTTTGAATTAAGTTAATTAAACTATAAATAATAACTAAACACTGATGGGGATTCTCCTCTCTATTTTAACCCTCTGCCAAAGGTTTTCAAAAATTTTCTTTGGAGTATTGTAAATGGACCATTCTGTATACATAACACGCATTTACATTACCAAAGAATGGGTGCCTTTATCGCCTGATTGTACGGACGATTGATGTCATGTGGTAAGAGCGTGGTCAAACGATGCGATAACGGTGCGGTGCGGCTCCGGAGCGGTACCGCAACGTCATCCGACATACGAATTACTATAATGTCATAAGATGTGCGGCGTCACACGGCAAGCGCGCCAGCCTTGTGACCTGTGAAACGAGGCAAATTCGTTGCAGCATTGGATCGACACCGGTTAGTTCTTTATGTTGTGCGGCGCCACACCGCCCGTGTTTCACCATATAACTCGAAATAATTGCGGTGCGGCACCGCACCGTTACTGCATCGTGTAGCCTCGCTCTTAAAAGCACTGACGTGACACTCTTAGCCAAGACATGCGCATTTTGACACACAATCCCATGCAAATACTACAATATATTTTATAATGTCGTTTTTTTGTTTAATCTATTCATAATATTTTTATCTTCTATACATACCACAGCCTGCAAGGCTAATTAAAATGATTATTATCAAATGGTTCACCATAACCTCTAATAGCAGTAGGTATTTTTTTTACTTTTTTGTGAGAAAGTGATGGAGATCGACGTTCTGTATAGCTCCATCTCTTTCACATACGGAAGTGATATTAAGGCGCTTTCTCAGTGGAGCATTTGTTGATAATGTTACTATCTAAGATTCAATTCTATAGAAACTTTTTATTTTTATTCATTCGAATGCTAGGTTCTCTTCACTCAATGATGTTATATATTTAAACTGTTACAATACAAGATAAGGATCCCGCTGAGAAGGCACCTTAAAGGTCATGCTGCTATAAGAGGTACTGGGCCCAAGTTTATTATACGAGGATCGAAAGAGAAATTCTAGAAGGAAGAAAGAATCGAATACAATCAACGTCTAAAATGTACATTTGAGCACTTAGATCATAGAGCACGTTCAGATACAGCTGATAATGAGACGCTTAAGTAGCATCACGCCCGTAATTCGTAAGAGTTACGGGCGTGATGCTACACAGAGATTTACCTAATACACGTGTCGTATGTTAAACTCTCGTGGGGCCGAGCTGCGCGGCTGTTTATACATTCTGAATGGAAAAAATCATTAGCGCTTTGCTTGCCTCAATCAAAATTAGCTTTTCAAACCACTACGGAATAAAGTTTATTACAGACTAAACGATTTATTAAAAATCATGTTGTATTCGTTGTTTAGTTGCATTAAATAGAAACTTCTCATCATCAGCTGCTAACAAGCTCTTCTGAACACGGTACACATTTAGACTATCCTTATCACAATCCACTACAAACCTTGCATTGTCGCTTACGACCGTTTTACTTGCAATATTGGTACATTTTAAATATACACTGCAAGCAGGAACGACGTAACCGAAAGTCCAAAATCTGAAGTTCTAAAGTTTTACATTCCACGAGCGTTTATCATTACAAATTGAACCTTAATTCTACTGACATAAAAATTTAAAGATACTCGCTCGTGATTCATAGACACTGCGTGACTAGAATTTGGATATTCAAAAGCCTGGTATGATGTCATAGGCCTCTAAACTGGACATGGTAAGGTAGATCAGCCAGAGGGAGAAGAAAAACATGGAGGTGACGATCTTGATCCTCTTGGGCCCTCCGAGTTCGCCTCCGATGCTCTTCCGTCTGCGGAGGACGAGGACTAGAACAGCTACGCAGGCCTCGGAGCAATACATTGTGACGCTGAAGGCTAGGCTGTGGAAGACGAAAGACATGATGGAGCAAATTCTTTCCAGTGGGGCGTATATGCATGTTCAGCCTCGGAATTATTTAAATTGGGACAATTTTTATATGGCCAACATGACGAAAACCTCACATAAATTTAATGAATTTTAGACCTATACTTTTATATTTTGGTTAAAAATTCTGCTATGGTCACAATTTATGGTTAAAGGGCTAATTGATGAATGGAACAATTTGAAAACCTATTATTTTATTAATTATCAATTTTAAAAACGGTAGTTATTAATAAATAATCTGTCTCAATCTCAACTTTTTTTTCAACATTGCCCCACTCTGGGAATTTCTCTTGTATCGTGGGTGAATACAACGACCGAATTTGCCGATCCATTTTATTCAGATGTCCAACCATAAGCAGCCGTTAAAAGCTCATGGACCAAGATTGAGATTGAGATTTTTGGCCTAAAAGAAGAATTCGGATACTTACTTCCCAGGATCAATATAGAATGTTTCTCCCCTATAATAATGGACGATGGCAGCGAGTGTCCAGGCGACTCCAATACCCAGAAACACGTTGACAGCATTGGATCCTGTGACGTTACCCACGGACGCATCAGCATACTTGTCCTGGCATGCTGCCACTTTGCTTGCGAACGTATCTGGGAAGAAAAAAATATATTAGAGGATACAATAAATTGGCATAATCAGCCTATATTGCTCTAACACAGGCATCAGCTCTTATGAGAGATAGTGAGCAATAATGCGCAACGCTTCCTCAGTGGTAAATCCAAATTAGTAAATGATGCATTGTTATACTGTTTTTGAGAGTCGTGGTGAGGATTTAGTATAAAAAAATAAAGCTTGTAATAACCAGATACCTGTCTGGGTTTAAATACGTGACCTATATCATCTGCCTAGCCTTTTTCCCAACTATATTAGGGTCGGCATGCAGTCGAACCGGATGCGGCTGAATATCAGTATTTTATATGGAGCGACTGCTTATTGGACTTCCACAACTCAGTAACTAGGTGATACGATACCCTATGGTAAGACTGGTTGTCAGACTTTAGTTTCTGACTAATAGTAACGACTACGCGCCACGGTCAGAGTCCCACATAACGGTGGAGGGGGTTCGCATCGGCGTCGGGAGGACGATGAAGTACCTGGGACTCGTCCTCGACAGCCGGTGGAACTTTAGGGAGCATTTCCTACGTTTGGCCCCAAAGCTGAACCGGGCAGCTGCCGCCCTCAGGCAACTCCTGCCCAATCTCAGCGGGCCAAACGGCTTCTGCCGGAGGCTGTACGCCGGTGTCGTGCGGTCCATGGCCCTCTACGTTGCCCCTGTGTGGGCCCTAAGCATTCGGACGCGACCACTCAAACTGGTCGCATGCCAGAGGGTCATGGCTATCCGGATGGTCCGAGGATACCGCACGATCGCCGGCGAATCGGCTAACCTCCTTGCCGGATCGATGCCCTGGGATCTGGAGGCGACTGCCCTCCAGCGCGTCTATGAATGGCGGAGACCTCTCGCGCCCGGCATTGGTCGAGGCCATGCTGCGGGGCGAGACGGAGTGGGAAGCGGTCGCCTCCTTCTGCGAAGCAGTCATGCTCGCGAAGGAGGAGGCGGGCCGCCTGAGGGAGAGGACAGCGTCCTCCCTCCACCCCAGCCGCAGTGGTAGACGCCCACGGCGTCGGACGTCGCAAGACGATCTCCGGCCACCGTAGGCGCGGGCATGCGGGCGGCGAGTAATGGGCGACTCGCTGTCCGACCATGGACCATGCCCGTGTCGACGGCGCGTTGTGTTCCACGCGCGCCTCAAGGAGTGTCAGCATAGTGACGGGGCCTGTAGAGGGCCATAGCCTGCCGGGGTCGCGGGACTTTCCCATTACCGTGACCCCGGTACGTAAAGGGCTAGTGTAGGACACCGTGGATTTTAGTCAGTACAAGTCTGACAGTCCCTCCCGCCCTGCCCTGGGTGGGAGGACTCATTTGATGATTTTACCACGATAAAAAAAAAAAAAAATAGTAACGACTGTCGAAGATGAAATGACAGCTGGGACCACTGGCTTAACGTGCTTTTCAAGCCACGGAGGAAACTCGTTATGATGCTAGTTGGTCACCCATCTACACACCAACCACGGCAAGCGCGGCTTAACCCGTAAGATCAGCCTGTGCGGCTGTAATTATTTAGCCACGAGTACCTCGACCTATGAATACCTAATCTAAATTTCACTGATAGAAAGATGCACAGCTGAGAATCTTTTGTGTTAAATTAAAAAAAAAATATCAAAGGTTTAGTTGCTGTCTTCACAAGTCGAATAAAAATCAAAAAGTAGAGAAAACAAAACACAACAGCTTCCCCAGATTATTTATTGTCAACTTCCTTCAGGTTCACATAATGGCTATTATTCCAGAGTCTAATGAAAATGGACTCTAAGCAGAAGAAGAAACAATCATTAATTATCTTTTCTCATAAATAATCCGGTCCGTTCGTAATAATGCTGGAATTATGCTCAATGAGTCTGGCAACGAATTTATGACTATTTTCACCATTCACACAAAAAGGGTGTTGTTTTGATTACAGTTAGTGTCTGTCTGTCTGTGGCACTGTAGCTACTAATCGGATTTATTTCCTTTGAAAGCCTTGATTCTATTCAAAGATTAAAAGAAATTAAGATCAAACTTGTGTCAGCATGATGTTTTAAATTTTTTGTAGATTATTTAGGATTGCGTACAACTAAATTATCAACCATTCTACATTATTCTACTCAGGTACAGTAAAAATTATTTAAAAATGTATACTACGGTACATCTTTAGTGTATGGCGCTGACTATCAAAACGAAATGGTTTGATACACCTGCCACTCGCCTGTTGTGTAGCATGTTGCCTAGCAACGCTCTAGGCTCACAATCACGCTCATAGCCACCACCACAGGCGTGGCGAATGCGAAGCGTGACGTTTTTATTTGTAATGTATGGAATTGTTTGAATCCAATCACATAGAAAAGCGAAAGCGATCCGATAGCGTGACAGAACTATCGGACTGACGTCTCGCTTCGGTTTGGAGGATTCATTCGATGATTTTATCACGAAAAAAAAAGACGTTTTATGAGTAAAATAATATACCTATCTACGTAATTAATATTATCAAACTAAAATTTTCCAGCTAAAGTTAAAGATTCTAGAATATTATCTCTCTTCTTCATAGAAAGTTTGAAAGCAAACAATATTATAACACTGGTTGTCTACAAAGAGCAGATTGTAAAAATCTTAAAGATTTTCTTTGCCCAAGTTCGTTTTCTTTAGGTCCTTGTCCCACAGCCAGAGATTAGCGAGTAGATTGAGTAAAGCTTGTAAAACTAGTGTCTTATAATTATGAAAGAGTTTTCAGCAGCAGTTTGAACAATCTGCAATCAATCAACCAATCGATTATAAATTATTATAAACTTATGTATATCTTTTAGTTACACACGACCCTCAATTTTTCAAGCGGTTGAATACAAAAATTACTAAAGCGAAGCTAATCCTGAATTTGATTTGTGAATTAAAAACATTAGAAAAACCCGACAATAACTGCCACTCCACCTATCGGAGGATCTTTCCATTTCTACGGTGAGTGATAAACTTAACACCCCGTTCGTTTTCACTCCTAACCAATACGTGATAGTATTTATAATCCAATGATATTTAAAAATGGTGGATGACATGCCCTAGAAATAATAGCTTCTAAAAAGTACTCGCGCGTCGTTGCCACTCACATTTACCTTGTAAATAATTGAGTTTTACCTACTTATGCTTGTATCTAAGTTTGACCAATATAGCGTTGAAGTCTAGCCTCGTCTTCCGCTGGCAGTGGGACAAGCACCTTAAGCTGTTTGGTTCAGAAGTCTAAGCGGTTCTCTCTAAGAAGAAGGGTATTGAGTACCGCTTGAAGCTGTGTTCTCATCTTATGTAATATCAAAAGATGGATTCTTAAAGCCGATTTAGAAAATTGAGTTGTTTTAAATTATTACAGAAAAGGGAATGTGTGTTGTTTGCATGATTTTTCAAGTTCCGATAAATCCCAAGGGTAGCTACTGGACGCTTTAACTGACACTTAGCAGTGTGTTGTTTATTGCTTAGCTATAATCTTTTGAATTGTAATGATAAACACACACAAATGGAGGTTCCTAACTCTAGAGCCCTGACCGAGCGTAGCTGGGCCTAGATGGTAAACCTCTATAATTGTTTATATTTTAAATGCCTTTATGTTTTACATTAAAACATTTAAAAATGTGTATGATAAGTTTAAAAACGAATAAATAACAATAAAACACATATAAATAATAGTGCTAATACCACTTTAAAAATATGAATCTCATTTCTCATACACCCTTTCGTCTACTGTTTCTTTAGGCAGTCGAATAAACGAAATGCCTACAAAATAATAACGTTTCTTAACCTCATGAGATAAGCAAAGGTGTATACCTAAAGGTGAACCCATATTTCCCAACTTCTTACCATCAACCAGGCACACATCCGTGGCTCCTGTTGAGAAATTGTTAATGAAAAAACCCAGCTTGAGCTGATAATACTCATAAAATACTACACCAGAAATACAAGCAACTGAACTCACCAGGTATGCTAGTCCCCAACGCGACAAACACAATGGCTGTGACAGAATCCTTGATGCCCAGCGTGCATCCGAAGTGAGAAGCCACATCTCCTATGACGGCTGTTACGAGTCCGATGCAAATGATGGACACTACGAAGCAAACGTAGCCACCGCCTATGTCTGTGGATCAAAATGTGGGGATTCACACATGGAGATATAATTATAATATTTATAAAAAATTGTGGAAAGAAAAAATCGACTCTGCAGGCAAATCTTGCAGTAGCTTGGCTGAATTACTAGGTCGAATAAAAGGGGATTTAAGTCCCCAAACTGTCTGTCAAAGTTCTTAAATGCCACTGGGGACTTTAGCACCCATTTCACCTGGGAAATAACGAATGTCAACAGTTAACGCAACAAAATTTCATGACAGTTCTGTCAGATTTGATAGCTGACAGTGACATTTAAGTGGCTATTGTACAAATCCTGCTTGAAGTCGATTTTTTCTTTCCACAAAAAAGGATTTGCAATTCGCGGCGCAGGCGTCAATGCTTATAAAAAATAAGTTTATTAAATTATGCAATGGGTAACTACGGGGTAATACATTTACGGGGAGACAATTTATTCAGCTGCATTTTTGAAATGAAGAAACGCAGTCGATTTGGGTGCATGCATGAAAATCAATTGACATTGGAATCTGTTTTGTAAAACAGAAATAAATTATTTTAATCACGGATTCCCAACAAATGGGGCGCGTCTTGTGGAGCGGGGGGGGGATGTGATGATCTATTTATGAAGATTTTGCATTGTTGAACCTTGAATAAAACGCATAGGGTAAAATGTTGGGAACCACTGATTTATATTTATGGTAAGCAATGAGATTGCCAAAACGATCTGGCAGCACAAAGTATGCCGTATCTCTATCACTAGTGACATACAACATAATAACATAAAAAAAGAAAAATAAAACTTACATAATATAAATACGTGTTAATCACGTCCATATAAAAGCAGGGCGCAAGTGCAAAATAAAATTAAAAGAATAATAAAATGCATTAAAGTAAAATCGATGTAAATGTAATTGATAAAAATAATAAAATAATATGTGATTTCTTTCAAATGGCTGACATGTAAATTAGTTAATTAAATATCGTGTATCTTACCGGTGGGCGGTATCAAAGCGAACACGATCTTCCAGAAGAGGGTGACGACGTGGAGCACGTAGTCGAAACAGGAAGGTGGCTCGTCAGGATCATCAGAACCTGGGAGAAGTACAATATTAAAACCAGGGTAAATCACTTGTTTAGTAATATGATGACAAAACGAACTCATAGTATGGGATGCGGAGGAATGAAGAAAATATCTTGAGTTTTGAGTATGAATTGGGATAACTTTATGAGTGAAAACAAATTAAGCTATCTCCGGCCGTACTATGACGTCTTAAAACCAGGCTTGTTCCAGTGAGTGAAAGAGACAGAGCTATATAAGTCGTCTAGCGCTACCTCATTCATTCACTGGAACAAGATTGGTTTTAAGACGTCATAATACGGCCCCTGGTCGCTTTTGCTTCAAGCAAAATACTCCATAAAATGTTTTTTTTTAATAGATACTTAGCTTCAGTGTTTATTCGGCTTTCAATGCTATTTTCAATATTAAAATAACACGACAAGTTTAAGGATGACAGTATAATTTTAACCACATACAAACAGCTTTAATTTGACAGCTCAAAACGTCAAAATTGACAGCGGATTGGCATTTGACCGGGACCGTGAATGAATTTTGTGAAAGTTTAAATGAAGGTTATAGAAATAGATTCATGAGATATCGACTAACAGAGAAACTAATGGAGAAGAACATTGTTGTGCCAACCCTAAATAAATTCGGTAAATGACAAAAAAAAAATGAAAAAAAAAGACATTTGTTGAAGAAAAACCAGGACTATGGCGGACAAATAGGACCAAGAAACATGGTAAAAGAATAGGGGTGGTCTACACCTAACAGAAACTGATTCCGGGCAAAAATGAAGAAGATGATGAAATTGGGTGTAATGGCGATAATACTGTTTGTAACGTTACCTGAACTAGCAGTCAGCGCATCTGAGAACTGTTCCTTCCACGACGACGTGCCTATGATAATTGATGCATTCGCTCTTTGTACTAGTTTGTCTACTGTGTTCTGTAACAAAACAACACAACTTAATATTACAGGATTTAAATCACAAAAGTGCCGAACCGTCACAGCCGTTCGACTTGAGTCGGCTTGTCATAAATACTTGAAAGAAATTAAAGGAAATGTAAAACAGTTTGAATGTCGTCGTTGCGGACATGCCATAAACAATATGTCTTTGGGTAGACCGACATGATTCTTTGTGTTTGTCTGCGGTTTTGGTTCAAGAGCCCAGCATCTCCTATATATTCCGTCACTTTGTAAGTAGAGACTAGTGTGACACGAGTCCTGCAAGCTGTCTGGCGGTGCACGTTTTCTTTCAAAACGCGTCTGTTGCTGTTATCTTTCCGTCTCACTCCTCTTTTCTCATCCCCCATTAGTCGTCTAATGCCAAAAGTAAGTCTCCTCCAAAACCTTCTTTAAAGTTGCGGAAAGAAACTGGATTGCCATGACACATTACTAAAAAGAAAATTTTAAAGATGGCTTTTAATTGACTTACTTTAAATTCCTTGCTCTCCTTAATCCTGAGTTGAGCTCTGGTGATCTCCCCAGCTCTCGGGAGTCCCATCATGGCGACTACTGCTTCTTCCTCCGGCAGTGTTGCCAGATGATTGGCTTCATTAGCAGGATTAACAGGATTGTCATCATCTGCGACAAACAGTTTAATATTAGGGTTTTTGGAAAAATAAATAAAATAAATAAATAAATATTCCACAACTATCACACAACGCCATCTAGTCCCAAGCTAAGCAGAGCTTGTGTTATGGGTACTAGGCAACTGATAAACATAGTTATATATTTCTAAATACATACATATTATAAAAAGAGACGAAATAATTACACATAATACAATATTAAGATTGATCTACATCCACCAACATGGTATTGTATCCATTCACCCTATCCTTTTCTAACAGAGCGACAGAATTAGATAGAGCTCGGAAAAATGCGACGCCGTGCAAGATTTGTTTCAACCTTGTGATAAAGAAAAAGTTCTTTACTTGCTGTGTAATTCCATCTCTTTGTCACACTGAAGCTAAATTAGCGTTTTAATTTAACTTAATTTATACCACCACTTCTTTTGAGTGAATTGGCTAAACATGGACTAAAGTAAAGATATAGCGGGATTTCATGAAAAATAGTTTGAGGACTAACTGTATCATGACATCAAACTTACCTGTTAAAAGTCTGACACACCAAATTGCATAACATACACACAACATCAAAAAAAGTTTGTGACCACTAGCAAAAGCTGTTATATTTCAAACAAACTGTTTTAAGCCTTTGTCAAACAAACAGGCGATAGCAAACCGGACCGAGTCCGAAGCGATAACGAACGGATACGAGACGTCAAACTGGGTGCAGCAAACCGAGGCGTGGCAGTTGTATTAGGTGTCTTTTAATGAGCGACGTCGAACAGAGCAAATACGCCTTCGCCACGTCTTAGCATCGGTTCGGTTACGCTATCGGATCGCTTTCGCTTTTCTATTTGTCTGGATTCAAACAATTCCATACATTACAAATAAAAACGCTTCGCTTCGTATTCGCCACGCCTGTCTGTTTGACAAAGGCTTTATTGTTTTATATTCTAAATCAAATTTTTAAATAAATTTCGAGTTTTCAAAGTGATCGTTTTTTTTTATGTGTGTACTTAATTCGAAAGAAGGGCAATTTGAGTGTATAACGCAATTTGACTGCTAGTTGGTCTAAAAGCGGCCATATTTGTTGGTCTGTTAGTCAATATACTTACTTAGATTTATTTGGTTTTTAATTTTGAACATGTCTTCATATTAGTAAGTTTCTGGTTTCATAATCACGAAATTTAGGTTACAGTCACGGTTGGTTCAGTGGCTGAGCTGGCGGAGTGATGAACTGGCCTACAGGTATTTGTTTTGGGTCTGTCTGTATGTATATGGGCATTTAAATGATTGTAAACGCACCGATACAGGAGAAATTCCTAAAAAAAAAAACTAAAAAATTCAAATTCCCCACTACTGGGGCAAATGGCACTAATTTTCCCATTTGACCCTATGCATGAAGACTGATAGTAGCAAGTTCTATTTCGCAAATCGAATGGTTTAGAAACCATATATCAATCCAGTTTATCCTCCTAATTGCGAAACGGACAGTGGTCTTAATGTCCGCAATAGAACATAGTATCTATTTATCATTGCTTTTTAACAAAAAGGATATACTTTTTACCGTGTTAAAATCATGAAATGAGTCATCCCAGCCAGGACAGAGCGGGAGGGACTGTCCGACTTGTAGTGACTAATATCCACGGTGTCCTTCAATAGCCAAGAATACTATATTCTTCACTAGTCTGGGCATAATTAATAACATCTGTCTGTTTTTTTTTTATAACATTAGGAAAGGCCCAAAACAGAATCTAAACATAATATGGCTCGTGCCGATCGGCAAACTCCGTTCGGCATCTATGAGTATGATCACTAAATCATTTTCGGGGCGGCTGTGTATATTTCCAGCTAAAAAAAAAGATACCGCATCGTTGGACCGCAACCCAGGACACAAGGACTCATTTGGATCCACTCGGCTTTTTTCGAACGTGTTTCCACTTTAGTGGCCATTAGATCAGCTGTTATGCATTGCCGAATCAAATTAATACGAACGCTTGTATAATAGATATTGAAAGCCATTTTTGTTGATGAATTTGTAACGTTATTTTGGCCACAATCTGCTTTAATAAGATTAAACTTGAGGATAACTAGTACTTGCTCACTTCTGCCGATTGGTATGAAATACAAACTTCAGGGCGGCTTTACAACCTAACCAAAGCAGTGCATAGTACACCTTAAGAGCATCTGCAAACATCTTAACGAAGTACGAAAATATTTTTTTTCTGTACAAAAATTTTTAAATCATAATAATTTAACTTTGCGTCGTTTATCGGTAAAGTCAACTCATTCAAGGAACAATCTTCGCTGTAGTTCTTTTTATACCCACTTATATATAAGGGTTGAACGTGATCTGTATAATATATGCAACGTCCGTTCTATATTGTCTTGTCTGACTAGAATTTTAAATAAGATGTGCATGGGTTGGGTCTAATCCGGATGACATGTATAAGAAAGTTTATGAGCAAATGAATAGAAGCAGATTGGACCTACAATCCTATTCTTTTTTTTTTTACGTGGTGAAATCATCAAATGAGTCCTTGCTATAGCCGAGACTGTTTCGTGTATTTATGTTAAAAAAACTCACCCACGATACAGGAGAAAAAATACTAGTATGGGGCAACGTATTACATTTTTGATTGCTATTCAAAAAATCGGACGAGCTATTCCTGACACAAATAAGAGCGGTGGGCGACCACAGGCCACATGGTGGACAATAAAATTTTGAGCGCGCAAATCTAGACTCAAAGACAACCCAGAATCGACTGTCATAATGCACGAAGGAGGCCTACCCCAAAAAGGGAATACGCACGAAAGAAGAAGCTGTTTAAATAACGGACAAAAATTTGGAAGTAAAGCTATATTTATATATAATATGTACTTTACCCTGTGTGAATGGAACCTTTAAGCACCATTTTAAATTAAATAGGACCGGAGTCATGTCTTAAAGCCGTAACATTTTAAGTACCAAGTACAGTTACAATGTAAAAACGAATGTAATTAAAATTTAATTTATGTCATCAAGCCCTTTGACGATGTAATGAAAATGTAATTTACTTTGATTACAAATTGAGTGATTCAGTTATTTTGATTGTGAAACGTAAAGTTGATTTAGGTACGTTATCTTTAGTCTGTTCGTCTTATGAATGATAATGAATATTCGAGATACTTGAGCTACTGCTAAAATTACGAGTAATAGAAGTATGGAAGAAGAAGTAAAGCTGAGCGATCCCTATAGAATCGTGTAGAGTGAGTCTCACGTATGCCTGCCAATTTTCCAGAAAATATTATTCACATAATTATGATTACCCAGGATACTAGGCTTTTGGCAGAGTTGATAATTCAAGTCAAAAGCCACCTGTAATTTTTATACAAGAAGGGTGTCAAAAAAACATACGGCCCGTCAGATGGAGAGCGGTGACTCTTGCAACACCAGAAGTATCGTCGACCGTTGGACTTTTTCAAAGGTATGAAGAATTAGGAAGGAGCCTTGAACCAACAGTAAAGTCTTTGCCAAACTGACATGCTATAGCGAACCGAACCGAGTCCGAAGCGATACAAGACGTCAAACTGGGTGCAGCGAACCGAGGCGTGACAGTTGTATTAGCTGACTTTTTATGAAGGACGTCAAACAGAGTAAACACGCCTTCGCCACGTATTCGCATCGGTTTCGTCACGCTGTCGGATCGCTTTCGATTTTCTATGTGAGTGGATTCAAACAATTCCATATGTTACAAATAAAAACGCTTCGTATTCACCACGCCTGTCTGTTTGACAAAGGCTTAAAAGGACGGTAGTTTCGGGAAAATGTGTACAACTTAAGTACCCAGCTGTCGCCTAAATACCTAATCTTTCTAGAAGAACTGGCTCAGCTGCATCCACAGACGAAACGCAGATGAGCTACTTGAGACCGGACTTATGCGAGTTGGTGGGGTGGCCAGACAGTCAGACCCTGAAGGGGTGCATTCGAACAACTACTGCTCGATACTCCAAAAAGGACACGTACGAAATTGTCGGCAAAACCCAGTCAGCAATCATCATTATCATATCAGTCGTAAGACGTCCAATTTTTAATACAGGCCACAGATTTTCAATAGGACTGATTATAAGCGGCTAGTATCTAGCGCGATCCTCTGGTCTTCAACAGTTTGTACGTCCACCTTGTAGGTGAACGTCCTTTTTTTATCGTGGTAAAATAATCAAATGAGTCCTCCCACCCAGGACAGGACGGGAGGGACTGTCAGACTTGTACTGACTAAAATCCACGATGTCCTTCACTAGCCCTTTACTTACCGGGGTCACGGTAATTCGTAAGTCCCGCGACCCCAGCAGGCTTTGGCCCTCTACAGGCACCGTCACTATGCTGACACTCCTTGAGGCGCGCGTGGAACACAACGCTCCGTCGACCCAGGTAAACGTCCTACGCTGCGTTTGCCGGTGGTCGCGGTCTCCATTAGCCATCGCCATAGGCTTACAGTTCCGCGTGCCATATGACCTGCCTACTGCCACTTCTACATACTCAAATTAAATTCTTATTAAAAAATATATATACATATATGATTTGCAGGGCAATATCGGCAACTTTGTTTCGTTTACGAATCTCCTCATTTCTGATTCGAACACGCAGAGAGACTCTGAACATAGTCCTCTAAATAGGTCGTTGAACTAACTTGAGGTTACAAATGAGGCCCACAGTAAGATACCACGTTACAGTCATAACGTCATCACGGGTAACACACATTGGTCGAAATTTTCAACTTGAGGCGCTGAAGTATGGACGAAAAAACTTTACACAATTTCTCGAAAGCTACCCAGCCGAATTGTTATTCGGTTGTTTTTTTTTAGCATGGTAAAATCATCAAATGAGTCCTCCCACCCAGGGCAGAGCGGGAGGGACTGTCAGACTCGTACTGATTAAAATCCACGGTGTCCTTCAATAGCCAGGAATCATATTTACGTTCCGGGGTCAAGGTAATTCGTAAGTCCCGCGACCCCGGCAGGCTTTGGCCCTCTAGAGGGGGGCCCCGTCATTTCGCTGACACTCTTTGAGGCGCGTGTGGAACACAACGCGCCGTCGACCCGGGTATGGTCCATAGTCGAACAGCGAGTTGCCCATTACTAATATTAAAACCCGGATCATATCTGCCAGTTAGATTAACACGTTTCAATCCGATCCGTTTTACTGAGCCTGTAATTTCACGCTATGCGACCGCGTGTATTTGCACGGCACTCGATCTACTAACACAATTTTGCCGGTTCAATTGCCCTGATTCAGAAATTATGGTGGCGAACTGAATTGGAGAGTTTCGTTCTGCATTCGTAAGCTGAAACGCGGTATTTCATAAAACGAACCTTTTTGATTTAATATATGCACGGTACAATTTCCAAAACTTATCTTTTAGTCGTGGTGGTCTCAGGGGTGGGAGGGGCTTTGTTCAGCAATTAACGTCTTCCGGCTGAAGATGATGATCTAGATTTTAAAGTTTATCTCCTAAAGTTCGATAGTACGTTTGTACGCTGCGCTGCAAGTCTCGAGTTTCCGCAAATAAAATAAAATTCGTATGACCACGGAGCAAATATTTGTGTATTCAAATGTTTGTAAGCGCACCGATACACGAAGAAATTCTTAGTATCAGGAATAGTCAGAAATAATAAAATTAATCCCCTTAATTTGTTTTTTTTTTTTACTTTTCACATCCGCGTTTGTTTTGTACCAGCTAAATCGGAGCAAATTGGCTGTGACAGATACATAGAGTTACTTTTTTCTTTTGTACTAACCATAAAAACGAAATACATATGTTTAATTTTGAAACATATAACTCCTATCGTACATGACAGGAGATCGTGCAGACGAGCTACGTACCCCAATCTATCAAAATATGTTTAAAAGATTTTGAACTTTATAAAAGTGCATAGAAGGTTCGTGTTCATTTGGGTTTCACAGATTGGGGTAGGTTGATGTGCTAGCGTCTGTACATCTGTCCAACAGCATTTCCTTATTCTGATCAAGAGGGTAACGCACTAATGAAACTAGGGCCCCATTGACAATATTAAATTTGAAATAGCTCAAGGGACTTTGGACTTACAATCTTCTGTTTTGCGCTAAAAGTTGAAAATTGCACAACACGCTAAAAGTCCTTTCCGTTATTTCAGATTCTAACCTATGTTTAATTTGCGCTGTTGCCATATTTTAATTTTTAAACCAGAAACTCACAGAAAATATTTTTTTTCCTAAGAATTCCGTAACGACATATGTACTTTTATTTTGTTTAAAAATTTGACTGAAAACAAGAAAAACTTGAACAAAATCTAAATGTGTTCAAGCAAAGATGCTAAAAATATGCTAATTGCGCTCTTTATACAAAAAACTAGCTCAATCCGAAGCGGTGTGGAGCAATACTACGTTGCATTACGAAATTATTTTTTATTAATTAAAGTAGATAGGTACGTCAGTCAAAAATGTGACCGATATTAACTTGAAACATTTAAGTAAAAGTTAAAACTAATTAGCTAGTAGAATTCTGGAGACGTGACTAAGAGAGTCAATGTCGGGTCTGGGTGTTTGTGTATGTGAGTTTCTATGTTTGTAAACGCACCCACGACAAAGGAGAAATTCCTAGTGCGGGGCAAAATTAAAAAAAAAAAAAAAAAAAAACGTTGGCGGATGGAGAAGAAGTGGAAGGTCAAAAAATAGATAGAGTCTTCTGCAAGAAAAAGAAGTAAATTACAAGAATGGAAGAAAAAAACGTGTTACAAAAACCACAATTAAAATGAGAATAAGAGCGTAAAGATGATGGCAACATCAATCTATAAATGTTCCCAGTGTTGGGAAACAGGGTCTCTGTAAGCCATAATCCACCATGCGGGTCCAGTGCGGGTTGGTAGATGTCACATGTCTTCGAATTTTTGGTTCAAAGATATGCCGGTTTCCTCACGATGTTTTCCTTCACCGTTTTGAGAGCAGTGGTGAAACAGATACAACTACGACAACACATACTACGTCGAGGCCGATACCACTGGGCTCTCGAAAAGATGATAAAATTATGATAATTATGAATATCGAAACTCACGACACGGTTAACGCAGTGATTGAGCGATTGGACTGCTGCGCTGCTTGTCGCGGGTTCGATTCCCGCATGATCTACAAATAGTTGCTTCGGTTCTGGGCGTTTGTGTATGTAAGTTTATATGTTTGTAAACGCACCCACGACACAGGAGAAATTCCTAGTGTGGGGAACCTTTTAAAAAAAAAAAGAAAAACACGTCTGTGAAGTTTTCCTAGCTATTGCAATTTAACTCTACAGTCTACAACACACCGTATCTATCTACTTTAACATCGGTTGCATCACTAAATATAACAAACCATAATTTATAATCTTACTTGTGCACACATAGATACAGTTCCGATAGAAAGCAGAAAGAAGAAAAGAGACGAATATAAAATACTTAAATATTAATACATGATAAGAAAGTGTACTAATAATGGTGAAGATTATTGCGAACAATGGTGAAAGATCAGAAAAAATACTGTTATGCTTATTTCAGGCAAAGAAACTAAACTGTTATCCGTTGTTGCTAACGGCCCATTCACACTTTGATCTAAGCGGTGAGCGGTGCGAATAAGACATTAAATAATTTGTAAACCCGCGAATTGGTTACTGGCGGTGCCTCGTGGCGTGTTCCAAACATTTCTATACATTTGATCTCACCGCTCGCTGCCCCGTGCTAAGTCACCACTTACAGCGGCAAGATCGTGAGCGGACCGTAACACTGTGTTATAGGCGATTTCGCGAGCGCAAAGCGAAGCCGTGCGAACGGAACAAACAATGATACTCTATTGCGGTTGCCTTCGTGACGAACTGCACGTGGAAGGAAGCGAAGAAGATAAGTTGGTTCGATATTTCAAGAGAACTGTAGTTTTGTTTTTGTCTCCTGCAGCAATGAGTTCACGTGCACATAGAATAGAACCGCCGCGTCGTATTGAATTCTCGTTAATCGCATCTGTTCCATTCGCAATCGCATTCGCGTTGAATCGCCTACGTAGAACATCGCGTAAGCAATTGATTAAATGCCATTAATTGCACATTGGATTTTGAACTTTCAAAGCTGGGCGGAGTTTAAAATCCAACGGGGTCGTTTAAGTTAGTGAAATCAATAAAGCTTTTGATCGATGAAGAACCTAACAGTTAAGGACACTCGGTATGCAAAAAATATATTACGACAACTGAATTCAGAGGAATATACATGTAATCAAAACTGCGATCCTCGAATGGCTAAGCCGATGTGTTTCCTAACGTCTTTATCAAACAGACAGGCAAAAGCGGAACGAGTCCGAAGCGATACCGAACCGAAGCGTTGAAGACGTCGTGAAGACTAATATTATAAAGAGGTAAATTTGTTTGTTTGTATGTAGGGGGTAATCTCAGGAACTGCTCAACCGATTTTGAAAATTCTTGCTGTATTGGTCCTGAGTGACATAGGCTATAAGGGGAGGAGGGGGCGAAGCCGCTGGCAAAGGCTAGTTAGTTATAAAATAGGGAATTCATAATACGAGTACATTACAATTTTGTCCCAATTATTGAAGGACATGTCACGCCAGGATAAACCCAATTTTTATAATAAAAGAGAAGTTAAAATGGAGCTGTTCGAAGCTGAATGACATCACGGGGAACTCTCGACCTAAATTGTGGCTATTGAATTAAGTATTCTGTATGCTGACACGGTTGCATTAATACCTTTATATTGTGGGGGTTTTTTTTTCGTGATAAAATCATCAAATGAGTCCTTCCATCCAGGGCAGCGGGAGGGACTGTCAGACTCGTACTGACTAAAATACACGGTTTCCTTCAGTAGCCCTTTGCGTTCCAGGGTCACGGTAATTCGTACAGTCCCGCGACCATATAGTGGGGGATAGAATTTATATGAAGCGCGCAATAAACATTCTCCACGAATTTAGGATACACAGTGGGGCAACTGTCACTATCAGGACTTTTCCCTTTTTTTGTGAAGTAAACTGGAATTTTGAAGTTAATTCGAAGGAAAAGGAAAAAAACTAATAGCCTTCAAAAACAACCACAAAACAAGGTCACCTTCATTAAAATCTGTTCACCCAGTCGTAAGTTATGAGGTAACAAATATTTTAAAAAAATACATTCACATTGAGAAGACCCTCCTTTTTTTGAAATCGGTTAAAAATAGTTCGAAATCCGTACACAAGACTCGTACGTAGAGGCTCTTTTGTTTTTCCATACAATAAACACAATGAATATTTCAAATACGCTTTTATAAAATACAGAAATCTTGTGAACCAGAATCCCCACCAGATACTATACCCGTCTGAAGTTACCTTCACGATAGAATATCGAAGAATTGTACACCTTGTTCCTCATACATATAAAGAGGCAAAAAAAGTACTATAATTCATTAAAATGAGTACATCTGGATCTTCAACCTACCTCAATCTGTCAAATTTCCTGAATATAATTTCATCCTTATCACAATAGTAGACATTGGTAGAGGCCATGCTGCGGGGCGAGACGGAGTGGGAAGCGGTCGGCTCCTTCTGCGAAGCAGTCATGCTCGCGAAGGAGGAGGCGGGCCCCGTGAGGGAGAGGACAGAGTCCTCCCTCCACCCCAGCCGCAGTGGTAGACGCCCACGGCGTCGGACGTCGCAAGACGATCTTCGGCCACCGTAGGCGCGGGCATGCGGGCGGCGAGTAATGGGCGACTCGCTGCCCGACCATGGACCATGCCCGGGTCGACGGCGCTTTGTGTTCCACATGCGCCTCAAGGAGTGTCAGCATAGTGACGGGGCCTGTAGAGGGCCAAAGCCTGCCGGGGTCGCGGGACTTACCCATTACCGTAACCCCGGTACGTAAAGGGCTAGTGAAGGACACCGTGGATTTTAGTCAGTACAAGTCTGACAGTCCCTCCCGCCCTGCCCTGGGTGGGAGGACTCATTTGATGATTTTACCACGATAAAAAAAAAAAAATAGTGGAAGGTTAATATTTAACTACTACTAGTATTCTATAGTCTAGTTACTACTAGTTGTAGTATCTCTAAACACTCAAATAAATGGAGTCGCCTTATATTCTTTAAAACTTAACTTAAACTTTAAACCGACGGAATGCAAATTGTATGATTATTTTAATTCAAATCCACTACTGGATATTATTTAAGTAATCATAACTAATTAACATTCTAGAAAATTCTACAAGAAGAAAAGGCAAATACATAAAAAGTAAAGGACTAAAATGACTTCATAATTGTGAAAAACATTATTATTTTTCCAATATATTATGAAGTTGCTAAGTCTCATGCGCCAGTGTATAGATTTCGGTGGGCTATGTCTGCAACTTTGGTTCATTCACGAATCTCCTTATTTCTGACTCGATCATGCATCGAGACTCCGAGAATTTCTACTATTAATTCCTACTCAGAAATAAATATTCCGAGAGCTAAAACACATTGTTGGTTAAATTTTTGAGATTTGCTAAAAATTATGTGCTTCTTCTCCAGTACCCAAACACAGAACTTTAAACCTGATTCTCCGTGAAGAAACGAGAAGTATGTACCTAGACAGACAACCGATTGATTTTTAAATATACGTTTTTTTTTGCAAAAATGTCCTTGAATTGTTTCGAAATGTTGTATCCCTTTTAATTTTAACGATCTAGCCAGGAATTGACGACCTGCCTGGGGAGAAGTGGGAGGACAAAACCCATAGATTTTTCAATAATATTTATTTTTTGCGTAATTATCCTTGAGGCACTTTGGAATATTTCTAAAAAATAAATCATGTTTAAATATTGAAGGAAAAATGTAAATCGCGGACAAAGTCGCGGGCTAAGTGCTACATAGTTCCTTATAAAAATCGCGATAAGCAGTAGAAAAAAATTTCGTTACAAACGACAGAAATAACGCAGATCAAAACCAAAATAATGTTCCACAAATAAAAACAAAATGTCTGCCTGAATTTATTCAAAGGTGATGGTTTGCATAACAAATTTTAACCTGATTTCTTTATTTCCTTATAGCGCTGAAATGTGCTGAATAAATGTTTTTAATGTAGATCAAAGGTTGATTATTTGTGTTCAGTTTTTGTTGTATTTTTTGCACATGAGCAGTTTATTCATCTTATCTACACTTAAACACTAATGGAAAAAGTTTATATCTCTTTAACGAATTTATTCAAAAATGATGAACCAATTCTCGAAATTAAAACGAGTTTAAACGTGTTGTTTTTTATTTGAAGTCTTACATACTTACCACATACTTTCTCTTGCATGTTTTTTTAACCCTCTTCATGAATATGTATTTAATTTATGTATCTATGCCCTACACTAGTAATTTCTGCTGTAACATGGATGTGTTTTGAAACTAATAGAATTGTTTACTAATATTTTAAAAGCGGAAGTTCAGATGTTTGGATGGATGGATATTTGTTACTCAATCAAGTCACAATGGCTGAACGACTAGAATGACTACACTACTAGAAGAAACATTGAGATCTAGGTAATTTTCGACAAACAGGCAGGCATAGTCACTGGCAACGACATGTATGGCATAAGTAAGATAAATCAGATTATAATATTTTTTTTTTTTGGTTAATAAAACACATCGTTTTTTATGTTATAAACAAATGATTTTGACTACAGATTTCCGACAAAAGCCTTAATGAAAAGCAATTTTTTTTTGCAAAAACACGGTAAAAAAACATAATTGAAAGAACGCCAAAAGCACCTTAAGTTAACTACCTTCTGCCTTAAGGCACTGTTATGAAGCTAATCTTTATAATAATAATATAATAATATTCCACAACTATCACACAACGCCATCTAGTCCCAAGCTAAGCAGAGCTTGTGTTATGGGTACTAGACAACTGATAAACATACTTATATATTTCTAAATACATACATATTACAGAAAAATTACACCCAGACACAGAACAAATGATCGTGCTCATCACACAAACATTTGTCCTGGGTGGGAATCGAACCCACGACCTCCGGCATAGCAGTCAGGGTCACTAACCACTAGACCAACAGGCCTGTCAATAATATAATAAATCTTTAGGTGGTGAAGCAACGGCGGGGAAATGTAAATCATTTTGCAGTTCTAATTGAATATTTATAAAAATACAGTTCGGAGTTTAAAAAGTCTTAGATGTATGTTTTTAGTCCACGAAATTTCCTGTGTTATAGTTATAAAAAATATGAAGGTAGTCGCTGAAAAAAAAAAGAGAATTTCGAGAGGAATAATTTTTTTCATGGTCACATTGAACTTTTTTTTTTCGTAGTACAAGCCCACTTTTTTAAATTATTTTTATTTAGTGTTTTCCTTATACATTTGACTAGACACTGTATTTTTTTCTGGCTTGTGGTATGCACAGACACGGTTAACTGCGACGAAAATCTAGACGTTTAAGCCTTTGTCAAAAAGACTGGCGTGGCAAATGCGAAGCGTGACGTTTTTATTTGTAACTAGCTTTTGCCCGCGGCTTCGCTCACGTAGAATTTGTTCTGCCTCATTAAGCTACTGTACTTATATTTTTTTTATGTAACTTCACATCGTACATCCCAGATTTCTAACTTCAAAATTAGTTTCCATACAATCTTTGAACATCTATACCTATTATTTAGAGGGAATCTCTTGAGGTTGGAATTATTTGAATTCCTTTCTAAGTGCTCATTATTTTAGAGGGCCAAAGCCTGCCGGGGTCGCGGGACTTACGAATTACCGTGACCTTGGTACGTAAACCGTAGCACTGGTAATAACATCCCTCATGTACACAATAAGCTAATAAAATTCCCTATCTCAAAAACTACTGAACGGATTTTGATGAAACTTGCAGTATTCCCTAAGTTGAACGATACCTAGCACAAAAAAAAAGAATTATTTAAATCGGATGTGTAGTTCCGGAGATTCGCGAACAATGAATCAGTCGATGAATAAAAAAATGGGGTGCTAAGACAGGAAACCTCCACGTGCGCCCGTGGACTGGAGTTCCCCTTCGGATACGTCCGGGGGGAAGACCAGTTTTTCGGGCCGGTGCACCCTGGGATGCGGGCAAAAACTCTTTTAGGCACTGTGTGCCTAAGGGGTCTCTTTGCCCGTATGCGAATAGCCTGTCGGGTGGATGCTCCAACGCGTGTCCCTCTGAACAGCAGAGGGCACAGCGGCGGAGCGGGCTTGCGGACGGTGAGTAATGGGTAAGCTCGCCGTCCGACCAAGGACCAAGCCCGGGTAGGTGGCGCGTCGTGTTTCACGCGTCACCGACGGGGCCCCTTACGGGGCCAAATGCCTGCTGGGGTCGCGGCTTTTTTCTTAATCCAGGATACCGCGGCCCCGGAACGTAAAGGGCATCCGAAGAAACACGGGTGGATTTTAGTCAGTAAGAGTCTGACAGTCCCTTCCGCCCCGCCCAGGGCGGGAGGAGACATTTGATGATTTTGCCACCCTAAAAAAAAAAAAAAAAAAAAAAAAAAAAGCACAAAAAAAAGATATTTAAATCGGACGTGAAGTTCCTGAGATATGCGAACAATGAATCAGTCGATGCCTACTTCTAACTGTTAAGGAGTTGTACCTTCCATCATCAGCTCAGCTACATAAGATGATGATTACCATACGCAAGTACTTAAATTACTTCATAAAATTTACGAAAAACTATGCGTGGGCCTATAAAATTTGAGGGTTGCCCTCGTTTCTCCAAGATCCAATCATCAGATCCTGATTTGGTGACAATGGGACCACACGGGAAGCTCCAGCTTTAAAAAAAAAAGAATCTTGAAAATCGGTTCACCCAGTCGGTCGTTATTCGGTAACAAAGTACTGTTAAGGAGTTGTACCTTCCATCATCAGCTCAGCTACATAAGATGATGATTACCATACGCAAGTACTTAAATTACTTCATAAGATTTACGAAAAACGATGGATGAGCCTATAAAATTTGAGGGTTGCCCTCGATTTCTCCAAGATCGAATCATCAGATCCTGATTTGGTGACAATGGTGGTCCCACGGGAAGCACCAGCTTTCAAACAAAAAAAGAATCATGAAAATCGGTTCACCCAGTCGGTCGTAATGCGGTAACAAACATAAAATTGATAACCTCCTCCTTTTTTTGAAGTCGGTTAAAAACTATCCTATGTCCTTTCTCAAGTTCCAAACTATGTCTGTACCAAATTTCACACAAATCGGTTCAGTAGTTTAGGCGTGAAGAAAAGACAGACAGACAGACAGACAGACAGAGTTACTTTCGCATTTATAATATTAGTTTGGATGTATGGAATTGTTTGAATCCAGTCACATAGAAACGCGAAAACGATCCGATAGCGTGACAGAACTATCGGACTGCCTTCTCGCTGAGGTCTCGCTTCCGTTCGTTATCGCTTCGGAAACGCTTCGCTTTCGCCGGTCTGTTTGATAAAGGCATTACGAAGTGTTCGCTTTGTACAGCGCCTTAAGTTCGCTACCTACCGTTAAGTTTTTAGGAAACAAGTCTTGTTTCCAGCAAGTTTGTTAAGTGCGCCTTAAGCTACGTTGTCCGAGTTAGTTTTATTAAAGACTTATTTTTAGTTTGTACTCTTGTTTCTTTTGCGAAGTGTAAATAGTTTTATTTTTGTTCAGACGCCAGCATGCAACCTACCCTGATCTGTGAAATTTCTTTAATAGATTTTAAACTAATATCACAATTTTTTGCTGTTTTACCGTTGTTCTTTCAATGTTTGCTTCTAAGCTCATTCGATTTTTTAAATTTAATTCCGAATATTATTATCACAAAATAAGATCGTTTCTAACCGTATAGTAAAAATAACTATAACACCAGTAAAATATTGGATCTCCAAATTGTAACCGCACTTCCTTAACATCCCATTCGGTTATTCCAAAAACATTTTTATGAACTTCCCGAAAAAATTTCCAATAAAAATCCCCACATCACATCTTAGGGTACCGTTATAAAGTATTCAAGAGACGCGTACGGATAACGGCTACGTGGGTTCCTTACAAGATCAACATAATGTTTGTGGACCCTCAGATTTCTGGGTTATTGAGATTCGACCTCTACTTTGATGGTAGGGTCCCAAAGTTTTACTTTTTTATGAAGATCCGCGACTACTATAGTGCCGGGTATAGTTTACATTGAATGGCATTTCTTTGAACATTGAAATTAAATATGCACGGTCACATGGTCGGTCCAACTGAGGAAGTATTGAGTAGCTGACCGATTGATTGCCTCGCTACGTATCGCGGGTTCAATACACAATATAATTCTGAATTGAATTAAACACAATATAAGTACACATAATTTTTCCGTACTGGAGAACTAATATGTGTATTTTTTTTTATCGTGGTAAAATCATCAAATGAGTCCTCCCACCCAGGGCAGGGCGGGAGGGACTGTCAGACTTGTACTGACTAAAATCCACGTTGTCCTTCAATAGCCCTTTACGTACCGGGGTCACGGTAATCCGTTAGTCCCGCGCCCACTAATATGTGTATAGTAAAAATATATGTTTCTGAGCTACAAGTCCCTTTTTCGGCTCTGGGTGTTTGTGAATGTGAGTTAAAATGTTTGTAAATGCACCTACAACACAGGAGAAATTCCTAGTGAAACGTTAGCCAGGGTCGCGGGAAGCGGGCATGGGCCGCGGGCATGGACCGACCATGTACCATGCTGGGGTCGATGGTGCGTTGTGTTCCACGCGCGCCTCAAGGAGTGTCAGCATAGTGCTAGCATGCATATGCTACATGCATAGCTTATTTTATATTGTTAAAAATAATGACATTACCTTGCTTGTATATATTTGAGACTGCTCTATTTGTTAAAAAGAACATGCACCTATTTAGAAAAGCATCTGACCATCGCTATAAAATTATTAGACAAGAATATAGACACGAGTTATGCGTTCGACCATCTAAGACCGCCTTGATGCACAAAAGCATACTTTGCATGGCCCCAAAAATATTTAATAAAATACCAAATATAATTAAGGACTTAAATATTACTCAATTTAAAAACAAATTAAGGCATTTATTAATTGAAAAATGTTACTATTCTATAGACGAATTTCTAAATGATATATTTTAATTATTCGACATTGCCATTTATTTAATTTTGATATTGTTTTTAATTTTTGACATTTTATTTTATTTTGACATTGTATTTAATTTTGACATTATCTTTATTTACATGTATTAATTTTATTATTTAATTTTTTTTGCTTGCTATATTGTTATTATTATTCTGTCGTGTTTTGTTATTATTATTTAATTTTAATGAGAAATCTACGAGTAATTACCTATATGTTAAAGAGTGTACACCTTTGAGGTAGATTTTTGTGAAACAACTTATCAATTTTTTTTTAAGATCTCATGTAAAATGTACCAAAAGTCACACTAATAAATTGATTTGATTTGATTTGATTTGAGTGACGGGGCCCCCTGTAAAGGGCCAAAGCCTGTCGGGGTCGCGGGACTCACGAATTACCGTGACCCCGGTACGTAAAGGGCTATTGAAGGACAACGTGAGAAGAAAAAAGAGAACGAACGTGGAACGAACGTTCTGGAACGTGAAGTGGAGGACTCATTTTACCACGTAAACGGAAAAAGTCGTATTTATTTTTTTCTACTTCTGAATTTGATCTAATTCCGCTAGTAAAAAGCAATATAAAGTATCCGTTCTTGTTTATTCCCATTCTTAAAAGATACAGTGAAGGATTGATGAGAAATTCTCTTCAGTATTTAAGGAATGAGATATAAAAAAGCCATTTCCTAGCTATGTGATAGATTGATACGATTGCTCGGAGCATTGAATCGTTGAACGATCAGCTTTTTTTTACTCCAGTGAACCAAAGGGAGGATAATGTTTCCTCGTAGTTTGAGATGAGGAGGTGACTTTTTATTATTTAACGATATGCTCGCATCGGGGTCGCGAGGCCGTCTTATCAGGTAACCGTGGCCCCGGACCGTAAAGGGCTATTGAAGGATCACCGTGGTGGTCGCGCCCTGGTTGGGAGGACTCACTCTTATTTTACCATGATAAACAAAAAAAAATACGTGTTGCCCTCGACAAAGCTATTGAATAGCATTATTTATCAACTTATGCAATTATAATTATTTACTACTAGCGGGCGCCCGCGGCTCCGCTCGCGTGAATGTCGGTACCACTGCAAAAAGCCTACTCAGGAAAGACACGGTCAGCAACATGATTCCCAGGTCTATCCACAGTCACCGACTCTAACATCGACGACGTAGTCATCACAAACACTCAACATAGATAGATATAGTGTGTCGCGGACTTTTTTGTAGATATTTATAAGATCAACAATTAATTAGAACATTTTATGGTTCTATCTTTTATAGTTTAGGCAGTGTATGCAAAATAAGTAACTTTTCTGGTTGATTTTTTACACCTTGTGGCCGAAAAACCAAAATATCTTACGGAACCCTATTTTTCTCCAAATTAAAATATACCCTATGTTACTCGTGGATAATGTAGCTTTCGAATGGTGAAAGAATTTTTAAAACCGGTCCAGTAGTTTTTGAGCCTATTCATTACAATCAAACAAAAAACAAAGTTTTCCTCTTTATAATATTAGTGTAGATGTAGATAGTGTGGACTACCAAAATAACTAATTTCGTACCTTCTATTGCTTCAACTATAAAGAAATAAAATGTAAACTATTAATATAATTAAACACTACCAAAATAACTGATATTCGTACCTACTATTGCTTCAACTATAAAGAAATAAAATGTAAACTAATAAATATATTTAAACACTACCAAAACCTCTAATACCTATTTCATAAAATAACAACAAAACAAATCTAAAAATAAACTATTCAAAGACTAAAAGTAAAAAAGGGCACACCGCAAACGCGGCGGTAAGACCCGTCCTGATCTACCGCATGACGCAGGTCCTCACCGGACACGGAAGTTTCTTGCGTCTGATAAGGAGGGAAGAAACTCCTGGGTGTCACCACTGCGAGGATCGTTTAGAGGACACGGTGGAGCATACGGTGCAGGACTGCCCCGCTTGTGCAGAGCACCGGCGTGTCCTAACGACGGCGATAGGCGGAGACCTCTCGCGCCCGGTATTGGTCGAGGCCATGCTGGGGGGCGCAACTGAGTGGGAAGCGGTCGCCTCCTTCTGCGAAGCAGTCATGCTCGCGAAGGAGGAGGCGGGCCGCGTGAGGGAGAAGACAGCGTCCTCCCTCCACCCCAGCCGTAGTGGTAGACGCCCACGGCGACGACGTCGGCAGACGATCTCCGGCCACCGTAGGCGCGGGCATGCGGGCGGCGAGTAATGGGCAGTCGCCCATTACTCGCCGCCCGCAGTCCCGCGCCCACTAATATGTGTATAGTAAAAATATATGTTTCTGAGCTACAAGTCCCTTTTTCGGCTCTGGGTGTTTGTGAATGTGAGTTAAAATGTTTGTAAATGCACCTACAACACAGGAGAAATTCCTAGTGAAACGTTAGCCAGGGTCGCGGGAAGCGGGCATGGGCCGCGGGCATGGACCGACCATGGACCATGCCCGGGTCGACGGCGCGTTGTGTTCCATGCACGCCTCAAGGAGTGTCAGCATAGTGAGGGGACCCCCTGTAGAGGGCCAAAGCCTGCCGTGGTCGCGTTACTCACGAATAACCGTGACCCCGGTACGTAAAGGGCTATTGAAGGACACCGTGGATTTTAGTCAGCCAAGTTTGACAGTCCCTCCCACCGTGCCCTGGGTGGGAGGACTCATTTGATGGTCGAGGGGATGAGTGAGAGTGTTGTAAACGTAAGAGTAGACAAATATAATCAGAAAGCTTCGAATTGCTAAGCTATCGGGAGTTTCACGTGTTATTGTGAGTCAACCATAAAAGATAGATATAATATGCTGTCAAGGAATATTTTTATATAATTTTAAGGAGAACATTTCCGTCATACATGATTTCTATGTAGCTGTAACCATTAGGGCTGTACACGCGACGGAAGCTTAAAAAATGGAGTAACTTCTCCCGTTTTCCCAATATTTCCCTTCACTGCTCTGCTCCTATTGATCGTAGCGTAATGAAAAATATACTATAACCTGCCCAGGAGTATGAAGAATAATTGTGCCAAATTTCGTTAAAATCCGTCGAGTAGTTTTTGTTTCTATAACGAACATACAGACAGACAGACAGACAGACAGACAGACAGACAGACAGACAGACAGACAAAAATTTTACTGATTGCATTTTTTGCATCAGTAGCGATCCCTAATCACCCCTTGATAGTTATTTTTTAAATATATTTCATGTACAGAATTAGCCTCTCTACAGATTTATTATAAGTATAGATAACACCTGAATCGTCAAAGACAAAAAATATTTAAATAATTACTGAGCTATAGGCACAAGACATAATACCTGTGAAAGTACTATGTAGAAGAACAGACTAGAAAATCCATGAACTCTTTTTCATTCAACTATATTACAGAACCAATGTAATACCATTCATCTTGAGTTAGGTATGTGAGAACGTTTCGTACTTACATAGGTACTAAAACTAGTACTACAACTAGGTAACTTAGGTTAGAAAGTTCAATCCGAATATTTGTCTATCAACCCTGACTTTTCTATCCGAAATAATCCCGTATTTGTCGCCAAAATAAAAGGGAAAGGTGTCGTAGAATCAATAAATTGTCCGCCAATTCTATCAAAGGTTTTATTTGACCTTCCTCTTCCCAAATATTGGTTATTCGACCGAAAACGTCGGATTATGTGTTGTGAACAATGCTACGAGGTAATATCGAATGCTTCACTCTAGTGAATGATTCACTTTTTTTTTGTCAAAAATTCCACATACAATTTATTGAGCCAACAATCGTCAAACTTTTCTTTAAATACAGACAAAAAAATAACTATATACTAAAATTATTTATAAAACGTTTACAAAAATGACTAAATTTAAAATTTATAGGGAGTCTAAAAATTCATCCACATCGCTGTCAATGGGGAAAGTGCCCAGAACGCTAGCAGCATTGCCACGTTGGATGGCAATGCTGATCCTTTGACCAAGAAATAGGCCAGCCCTCTGATTGATGATTCACTTGAGTCAATATTCATTTCTATTTGTTTTATTTGCACACACGAAAAAAAAGACAAGATAGCCTCGCCGTGTAGTAATCGTGACAGCGACTTTTGAGCATGATGGCGTCCAAGTTCGATTACCAGGGGCCGTATTATATCGTCTTAAAACCAGGCTTGTTCCAGTGAGTGAACGAGGTGGCACTAGACGACTTGTATAGCTCTGTCTCTTTCACTCACTGGAACAAGCCTGGTTTTAAGACATCATAATTAAGGCCGCAGGTCAGGAAAAGAGTCATAAAGTTTTTCTAATTTTAAATTACTAGCGGCCTCTGGATTTGTGCCTGGTTGATGGCAATTGGTTCGTCTCCTATTACACCATATTATACTATTATGATGCATGGAGAAACATCGAGAGGTAATGAGGGTCACCCATCCACAGAGCAATCTAGGCAAGCTCGGATTAACCTTGAAAATAGACCAGTGCGACTATTACTACTTAAACCACGTGATCCTAGTCATTATCCGGGGTAAACAGTGCATTTGAAATCAGAAAATAATAAATAAAATAAATTTGATCCAACGCATTTCACAAATATTAAATTCGCCTAACCCTTTCGCATGATTGAGCCCTTTGACAAACCACATTCGTATTCAAAAGGATTAATTTAATAGTTGAAGCCCAAATTAATCGGTGGTTTCATCCAAAACCTAGGCGTTGTCCATAACGGCTGAATTAACACTCTGTAAGCGACATCCATTTACTAGGGATGCACGAAGCTTGCGTTTTATCGATACTTTGGATTGATCCGAATCGCAACTAGGCAATAGCTATAGTTTATTGTTGGGTCGTAGCGAATTATTCGATCCGATTCTCCAAATATCTGATCTTATAAAATAGAGATTTATTTTAATAGTTTTAATTTGTTTCAATTGTCATGTGATTTTGTATGCACGGTACGCATTAGTATCTTATTAATGCTCTGAGAGTTTTCCAAGGATAAGACATTTTTTATTTCTTGCAACAGTTGTGTTTGTTTTAAATTGCCTGTAATACAATTAATATAGACGCGCAATACGATCCATTAATTGCTATACCGATACATCTTTTCTCTATCGACTCATTAAACCTATGTATCGATTCCTGTTTTATCGAGACTGTAAAACATGGATCTGATCTTACATCACTAGAACAGGATGTACGTAAAATATTACAAATCGAATCGATGATTTACGGCGGACGATTTTATTTCGATTCATGGAAATGGGATACAATTGTACTCCAATTCACTTTTAAATTATGCGGTTTGATGTATTTTTCGACGTTTATTTTCTCGTGTGTAACCCAAAAAAAACGCAAAAAATGTGTAGTCTCCAGAGATAGCGAACAGCAATGAATTTGTTGTTATGTAATTTTTTTTAGAAGAACATGTTCAAAATTAAAACCATCATGAAGTCATTTAAGTGCCTTAAATAACTTAAAAAAACATACACACATACCACAAAACTACATACATCTAAACAACAACTACATACTAAACGACGGTTTAGCACCGTCGCCGTCGTTTAGGTGTGAAACTCACGGTGCGGGTGGGAGACGTCTCAAAATCAATAATTCAACTATCCAATAATTCCGGTGATTCCCAATTCCCGATATCTTGTCCACCACTTTTAGATATTTCTGTTGGTCATCACTAGAGATCATTGAATCGACGAAATGTGTATTAAAAATTAAGAATTATAAAACAAGACTGGTGGAAAAAGGTTACACAAGCTGGAGGTGGACATTGGAAATCATCGGACAATTTGACCCTGACAAACATTTATCAGAATAGACTTCATCACAATTAGGTCCCACCCTCCCGCACCGCATACAAACGAATAACTAGGATTTAAAGAAAAAAAAAACAATAAATGGATTGCAAACACAATAACTTACACTACGTGAAACGCACACAACACAAAAACTTGACGAATGCACGATTGATTTTTTGTTTCCTGCAATTTTACTTACCCTCATAATTCAAATACAACACCAAAATCTTCTGTTGCTACTAACGTGAATCAACTTCTTTATCTATTAATTTTGTGCCAAGCTAGTCCGGCTCATGGTCAAAAGAATTAGGTGTCAAGTCCCTTACCCAGGCAAAGTATGGGTATTTACACCTCGAAATAAAAAAGTACAATTAGCCGTATTTAAGTGGTAACACTTTGACCTTAACCTGGCTTAGCATAGCTCGGAGTTCCAATAGAAAATAGGTAGATTTTTACTGTTTCTGTTACTACTCTATTTGGCCTACTGTACAATAGATAGCTAATCCAAATCACTCTCTGTAAGCCCTATCAGAATAAATCCTACTACTCGTAAAGATGCCTACATCTTAGCATTTTTTTCGCGCGTATTCAGAAACTCATTTTCTTCATAAAGAGGAGTTATCGAGTCGGAAAACTTATCTAAATCGGACGTACCAATCGTAAATCCATATCTCGGATCATTTAGCAATCCCATTTTTTTTTTCCGCAATCTAAGAATATTCTTATATTTCCGAAGTTTGTTTGTACGGCGCAGCGTCTACAGAATTAAGGTCTGGCCCGAAAGTATTTTTTTATTTATTTTTGATGAAGGTGCAAACAGATCAAGTTACATTTAAAAAAACTTTCATCTTCATATGAAACATATTCTCCAAGTGACAATGTTCGTCTCTGAACTTTTGAACCTATACTTTATAAGTAATTCAAACTAGATATTTTAAAAGTATCGTTAATAAGCTATTTTATGACATAGATCGGAATTCTGGACGTCTCTGGGCAGATCTGCGTATTAATTTGGGCATCGTCGCTTTAGTGACCAAATGTTTGTAATGTCAACTAAAATTAAGATTCAAATACTTGTAGCGTCATTGATTATTGAGAATCAAAAATGTACCTCCTAAATTTTCACTTTGCTTTGACAGAGAGATAAAGACCCTGACTCAGTTTAAAAGTATAAACAAACAAGAGTTGCATTAGTATCTACGAGTAAATGGAAATAAATATGTTTTTAGGGTTCCGTACGTCTGAATACAAAAACGGAACCCTTATAGGATCACTCGTGTGTCTGTCCGTCCGTCGCTTACAGTCAATTATCTCCGAATCTATTAGACCGATTAAGTTGAAATTTGGTACACATATCAATTCCTGTGACCCAAACACAGAGGTGTGACGTGAGCAGATGAAATCTGTATATGGGGGGTCATTTTTGGGGGGGAAGGGGAAAATTAAAAAAAAAAAAAATCTGAAAACTGCATCGTGTGGCATATCAAATGAAAGGTCTTGTTGAGAAGATCTTAAATGTATTTTTTTGTAATTTTAAAATAAATAGTTTCCAAGTTATTCAAGATAATAGACGAAAATTGACCATTCCCCCCCCCCTTATCTCCGAAACTACTGAACCTAAAATTTTGAAAAAAATACAGAAATTAGTTTTCTCCTTATAGATTATAGGAAAACCTATAAGAAGTCCATGTTATTAAAATAACATGGTAAATCACTCAATATTGTGCGTACCAACTTACATTTGCAGGTGGAATGTGTGGGAGAACATATTTTTTTTAGAACGTCATAAATCGTAAACCGCAATTTACCTTTCAAAGATACAACCAACTATAAGAACTTTTATATTATGTTACTTGCTGCTACGGAACCCTTTATGGGCGAGTCCGACTCGCACTTGGCCGGTTTTTTAATTCAAAAAAGTTTCACAATAAGAAACTTCCACCAATATCATTTTTTTTTATCGTGGTAAATTCATCAAATGAGTCCTCCCACCCAGGGCAGAGCGGGAGGGACTGTCAGACTTGACTGACTAAAATCCACGGTGTCCTTCAATAGCCCTTCACGTACCGGGGTCACGTTAATGTGTGAGTCCCGCGACCCGGGCACCCACAATATCTGGCATATTTTCTGATCTATTGTTTACCTTGTCAGCAAATACTTTCAGAACAGACGATACGTAGTTATCTAGGTCAGACAAACACAATAGCTTCTACAGATAGCCAACATTATTAGCGTCAAGCTAAGTGCTTATCACACCAGTCCATTCTCAGTGACATATGACAGTAATGAACGCAATGTTGGCCATGATGACATATTTACGATGCAAGCTTCATTTATTAAACTTAAAATGGTTTCTTGGAATAAGCTGTCAGGTATTCTCGGAACTAAAGGGTACCGACGTAAAGGTAAAAAGTTTATTGCCTTTGTCAAACAGACAGGCGAAAGCGAAGCGTTTCCGAAGCGATACCGAACCGAAGCGAGACGTCAGGCCGATAGTTCTGTCATGCTATCGGATCGCTTCCGCTTTTCTATGTGACTGGATTTAAACATTTCCATACATTACAAATAGAAATGCCTCGCTTCGCATTCGTCACGCAAGTCTGTTTGACAAAGGCTTAAGAATGGAATAAAAGATTTGACATTGCCGGGCAGGACTACGATAGCCTAGTTGGTAAGTCGAATTTTTAAATCCACAAAATATCTTTACGATTTGCGATAATGCGTATAAAACATAAAAAATTACGAAGGTACACTTGAAGAACATACACGTAAAAGATGCGATACTTGTTTAAGTCCTGGGTTTCTGGCTACTCATTCTCAACCATTTAGCATTATGATTGTATATTTAATTCCTAATGGGTTGTTTTGATGTCGAGTCTCTTATAAACTGTGATAAGTTTTCAAGAAATGGATGCTACCATCACAGGAAAACTTAGTTAAAATAAGAGTGGAAAGAAAAACAAAAATTGCTGCCTTAATTTTTTCTTTAAAGCAGTCAATTTATGTGGGCTCGAAAAAACTTACTAACATCAAATTTTTAATTGATTGCGAAAATATTCAATTTAAAAAAAAACGGGACAAAATTATAAAAATAAAACGCCTGACACCTCATCCATATTATGCTTACAAACCAACCCTAAAATGTCTCCTGCAAAATTCTCGCCCCACAAAACGATTGCGTACCTTGCGTCCATTACATAAATTGCTACGCTATTACTTACCGGGAGAAAATTGTACGGCTACCGATGCGGACGAGTCAGGTAGAGACGTTTCAAACACCTCTGCCGAATTAGGGTTATATCATGCACAAACAAAAGGGTAGAATAAGCGATGGAGATCTAATTATCTAGATACTAACGCACAGCAATATATCTTAGTTCTTTAACTGTCCGCAACCTTAAACCGCAGCGACAATGGTTTGACCGCAGCGGCAATGATTTGACCGCAGCGGCAATAATTTGACCGCAGCGGTTTTGTACAGTTACATAGAAACCAGTGTACCAATATCACTGCGCTGGCTTGGCGCTACGGCCTTTTTTGACGATACGGCGTGATTTTGCCGTTGCGCGTGCGGTCTGACGTTGCCGCTGCTGTTTTGCTTTGCCGCTATGGTGTGCGGTTGCGGTCGCATTTAGAATGGTACTTTCACAGTGCCAAGAGTACCTTTTAAATATTTTGCTGTGTGTTTTTTAATAATTTGGTCACATTTCTGGATATTTATTATAGAAATTATTAAAGCAAACGTAGTGAGTTGACAACCCATTCTGAAAATAAATGCTCATGTGTAACACTAATGTACATCTTAAAGCACAATAAAAATACTAAATGATAATTTACAACATTAAAAGTGACCAAATTTTCATAAAAAATAAACACATTCCAATTAAATATTAACAGATAACTTAGTAATGAAAATCATTCATCTAATATACAATATTACAACTAAATCTATAATAATATCCAGTAGAGGAAAACATGTTGATAATTAGATTTAAAATTAATTAACCAATTGCCTGATTGTATATGAACATGCTAACCAGTGGTTAAATATCATGCTATTACAAAATAAATCAGAGTATTTATTCATTAGAGTATTTGTAAACATGCGCTAAAAACTATGATTTCAAACTCGTATAAACTAATAATCAAATGTTTAGCAATTTGACCTGTAAATTGAAAAACAAGGATTTTTTCTCTCCTTACCTTTTTTTTCTTTTTTAAATTTAAACATAACTAATGAAATATGGTTCAACTGCATAGAGTTCGCTTCTGCCTGACTGACCATGGTTAACAGGCATAATGATAGAATTACTGCCAAAAAATATAAATATAATCTTTAATACAAAACGAACTCTTCTCCACGCTTTTTTTTTGTTAATTGTAAAGCTGATTTTGTGGACCCACATTGTTTTCTTATTTACTAAACAAACTCCAAAAAATACCAATTCTGATTATTCAATTACTTTCAACTTTGTCAAACAAAAACAAATGAATCCTTTCATAACAATGAGCGATTGTTCAATGAAATTCAATAGCCCAATTAATACCAGTTCAGTTATTACAACGAATGAAAAGAATCATAAAATATTTTCATTCAATCTCTAAAGATCTTCATTTCATTTCATCGCGAACAAAATTGACAGGCCAAATCACAAAAGCTTAATTTTTGCAATTCAAATTATTGAAATGACTAATAAATTATTCATTTGAAATGTTTCTCTAAGTCTACGTTTAAAAAGGTCTATATTACTTCGACTTGATTTATGTTACTTTACACTTTTGTATTTGAGAGTCCCACTTAACTTTAGAGCTAAACAATTGACAATCGTTCTCGAATCGTTTCGTATTTCTTAACTTTTTAAAGTAGTTTGACATTAGGTATCGAAAAGTTAGTACATGGCGCCACCAACAGTTCCAACGGGCAAATTTGGAACTCCACCCACCAATTTGGAAACGTTCTGTTATGCAATAAATTCTCCAAACGCCGTCATCGAAACAAATAAGTTGGTAGGTCTGTACTAATGCTGTAATTAGTGTATAAACTTTTCGATAGCTTATGTCAATCATCATCATCACATTTTTGTCTATGCCATAACTGTTTTCACTGATATAATTTATTTATTCCTTTTAAACTCCAATAAATTAGTTAGACGGGACTATAATACATAAAAAAGTACCTACCTAATATTTTTATACAAAAATTCTGTACAGTGTCCATAATTAAAAACATCCATTGATTTAAATTACAGGGTTATTTGTACATAAGCAACCTTTTTAGTGTTTTACAAACAATGGTGTAAAACTTGAACCAATCAAGGAAATGCTAGATCATCAGTGTTTTACGTGATAAATAGGAATTAAATATACCGAATGGTTGATTAAACGAGCTGCTTAACACATTCATGATGTCAATTCTAGAAAGTTTACATACCTATACACCCTTATTAATAAACTTAAACTAAAGTTACCTCCAGAATAATCTTCAGATTAACTTTTCATTTTTTAAGGAATAACTTTGGCGTAACTTTAGTTCGCGTTTATTAATAAGGGTGATAGAGAACAGCTGTTTTTTTTTTCTAATTTCAAAAAACTTTTCTAGTAAAAGTGGTTCATATTAATGAATACTTCACTCTTTTAAAGTATTGCCTACGTTTTATCAATCACTCAGTTTGTATGTAATGAGAAGTAAATCAATGGAAGTCAACTATGGACCATCACTGACCACTAAAAACATAAGAGTTTAAAAAAAATATATAAAGGAAATAAGTCTTACCCCCGAGTAACTCCGGGTCGCCGAGGTTAACGTAGAAGAGTACATCTTTCTCGTAACTGTCTTCTTCTATTATATGTAGTGGGATGAATTTTCTGTGAACAAGGACAAAAATTCATTGGTTAGAAGGGATCGAAAATATATTTTTTAAATTATTTATAGCATTTAAATTATACACATTTTACTTAGAAAGACACCACGTCATCTGCAACCTAGAGTGGTCAAACAAGATCGGATTATATCGCTACCAAAAAGTATTTATAATCAAACTGAGTTTCTTAAATAAAAACACTGTCAGTCTGACAGTTCTAAAACCAGATTAAACTAAAAAAAAAAAACAAAATGCATAAACTTTTTCTACCAATCCCAAGAATAGAATTGTTCTTTTTTTAAAACCACCAAGTTAGAACAGTTTACGCAGTGTATATCTTGTTTCGCGCTAAAAGTTGTTCCATTTATGAAAGCTAGCGCTTCCTCATTCCCCCACAAATTAAATAATAAATCAGGTTCAGTGTCTACCCGTTTTGTGTGTAAATGCTGACATTACTTATTTCTTTTTTTTGTGAAATATAATGTCAAGATACTTGTATTATTATATTAGAATTATGTGTGTGTAATTGATTGTATTGCATTGATTCCATCATCTCTATTTTAAGGTAGTTATTTTATTTAGTTTTTTTTTATGTGAAAATGTTAAGGTTTAGCTAGGCAATCATCAGAGTGTTATAAAAATTGTTAAAAACAAAACAATTAAAGGCCTCTCTAATTTCGAATGATTTATACACAAGATAAATGTAGTACAGTCACGAGCAATAAAATGTAAACACTTAACAAAATACAAACGCTATTTTCTCGTGAAATACTGGTTTCTACTTTAAAATAAGAAAGACCTATTTCATAAAAGCATGGCTTCCAAAAGAGAAGGTTCATTAAAACGCAAAACATATATCAATATTGGTAGGAGAGCATCACTTTTGAATTCTGCTAAGTGAATGCATATTCGGGCACGCCGCAATCGCGGCGGTAAGACCCCTCTTTGAGGAGTGGCTGGAGAGGCGTCACGGCGTCCTGACTTACCGCATGACGCAGGTCCTCACCGGACACGGAAGTTTCGGGAGGTTCCTGTGTCTGATAGGGAGGGAAGAAACCCCTGGGTGTCACCACTACGAGGATCGGTCGGAGGACACGGTGGAGCATACGGTGCAGGACTGCCCCGCTTGGGCAGAGCACTGCCGTGTCCTCACGACGGCGATAGGCGGAGACCTCTCGCGCCCGGCATTGGTCGAGGCCATGCTGCGGGGCGAGACGGAGTGGGAAGCGGTCGCCTCCTTCTGCGAAGCAGTCACGCTCGCGAAGGAGGAGGCGGGCTGCGTGATTGAGAGGACAGCGTCCTCCCTCCACCCCAGCCGCAGTGGTAGACGCCCACGGCGTCGGACGTCGCAAGACGATCTCCAGCCACCGTAGGCGCGGGCATGCGGGCAGCGAGTAATGGGTGACTAGCTGTCCGACCATGGACCATGCCCGGGTCGACGGCGCGTTGTGTTCCACGCGCGCCTCAAGGAGTTTCAGCATAGTGTGGGGCCTGTAGAGGGCCATAGCCTGCCGGGGTCGCGGGACTTTCCCATTACCGTGACCCCGGTACGTAAACCTAGTGAAGGACACCGTGGATTTTAGTACAAGTCTGACAGTCCCTCCCGCCCTGCCCTGGGTGGGAGGACTCATTTGATGATTTTGACACGATAAAAAAAAAGTGTATGCAGATTATTGCTCGTGATTGAACACTGTGATTGAACATTACCTTTTAAGAAAAAAAAGACTCAATTTTCGGCTCAATATATAACAGGAACAACAACTACAGAAAACAAAAACGAAGAGCTAAAATTGAACACCCTTTACATCAAACTGAATTGAGACCACGTCAAACATTAAAAAGCTTTTATTTTGTCTTAGTGTGCAATTACAGTGGCAGCGAGGCGGCCAGCGGGGCGGGCAGCGAAATCCACTGGCGGGTAAAGCAAACACATAGTTTTTGAATAAGGTGCACGAAGTGCGGGCGGGGCGGGTGAGCGGGAATCTAGTCTGTTTCGTGACCCGCCACCCGCTCCCGCTGCCCGCCCCTCGCCACTGTAATTGCACACTTAGACACCGGATTCTTTTGAATCCATTACAAGTTGTCAACTCCAATCCTATTGATTTTGTGAAAAGAAATAAATTGTGTTATTGCGAAGTTGGTTGATTCACGCTCGAACGGTTTGACGAACTCAAATCTTCTATTGACTGATAGTATTGGGGCTGGGTTTTTCCACAATGAGACGCCGGCCGTCACTCGGTAAAAGGCGTATATTTACATTCACAAGGTTCAATACATATTTCAGAACAGTTTACACATAAAAACAAAAGAGAGTTCACAGAATTGGCGGGGAACGCCGGAGCGTTGCATTACGTGCCCGCTCGCGTCTCGTCTGTAGCGGCAACTGGCGACCGAGAGGCCCGTGCGGTCCGCGGGGGCTCAAGCGTCGGTACAAAAATGCGCGCGAACACAGTAATGCAACGTTGCCAGGTGGCAACGTTGCGAAGTGGCAACGTTGCCAGGTGACAACGTTAGTTCACATCGCGCGAAATATAAACAAAGTATAATAATTATAAAGGGTTGCCTACATTCCACCCCCTTGTTCCTGAACAAACTCGTCAGTAGGCAACACAATGACCTTAACAACTGGTCTCTTCATAAAACCCTTACATGTTCTTACAGTAACTACTCTAATGTGACCGTCGCGGCCTGGGTGGACTGCGCTAATCACGCCCTTAGGCCATGCATTACGAGGCTGGTTCTCTTCCAGAATCAGCACCATGTCTCCCACTTTTACAGGTGGTACTTCACGTTGCCATTTTTGACGCTTTTGAAGAGTTGGAACATATTCTTTTAGCCACCGTCGCCAAAACATGTCTGCCAGAGCTTGAGCTTTTACCCAGGCTTTCCTACTGGATAAATCGGACGCATCAAAGAAACCTAAAGTAGATGCACCGGTAGCTGTGCCTATCAATAAATGATTTGGTGTCAACGCGATGGGCCCATCGGGTGCCGTACCTACGAAGGTTATTGGCCTACTGTTGAGAGTCATCTCTACCTCAGCCATCAAAGTATTTAACAATTCTTCTCTAGGCGCTCGTGCCGACAAAGTAACTTTAAGTGCGGTTTTTATTGAACGAACGAGACGTTCCCAGCACCCACCCATGTGCGGCGCTGCAGGAGGGTTAAACTGCCAAGAAATGCCCTTGGTAACGACGAAATCGTGAATTTTGTTCTCCATTGCTTGAATAGCGGCTTTCATCTCTACGTCAGCACCTACAAAGTTGGTGCCTCTGTCACTAAACATAATAGTCGGCTGCCCACGGCGAGCTATCAGACGCCGGATTGCCATTATGGCCGAGTCAGCTGAGAGTGAAGATGCGAGCTCAATATGGACACCACGAGTGACTAAGCAAGTAAAAATAACGCCCCATCTTTTTTCACGACGTCTCCCAATCGAAACTTCTATCGGACCAAAATAATCTACCCCGCAATGTACAAAAGCTCTACGTGTATTTACAAGTCTAGCGGCAGGTAGATCTCCCATCTTGGGCATTGAAGGGCGAGCATGACGCACCAAACATGACTGACATTTGGATACGGCTGTTTTGACTGTACGGCGCAATCGAGTAATCCAATATTTTTCCCTGATACTGTTTATGACAGTTTCAGTATTAGCATGGTGAGCGCGCTTGTGATATTCGAGGGCAATGAGCCGCGCGGTGTAACTCTGACCATCTAAAATAATTGGATATTTTTCATCAAACATTAATTCCGGTGCAGCACTCAGGCGTCCTCTGACACGAAGTAAGCCATCAGCTTCATATAAAAATGGATCTAAATCTCGAATTTTACTTTCAGCAGGTAATGCGCTTTTCGTTTTTAATAGTTCCAATTCCTTGGAGAAAGTCTCACGCTGTGATTGTTTCAATAAAATATTCTCAGCTTCACGAATATTACTAGCTGTTAGTTTCTGAACCTGGTTCTTGCGACACAAACTTACAAAGGCAAGAACTCGACCCGCAGATCTAACAGCCCGTGTCCAACTAGAGAACCTATCGACATTAAATAGTGGTACATACGGTTTAACAAGATGAACCTTCTCAAGACGCTCCAAAACATTATCATCTACGTCCTCAAACTCGTTAACTGGCCACTGGTCTTTGTTTTGATACAAAAAAGATGGACCTGTAAACCACAACTTACAATTCGTAGGCCAGTGCAACTTAGTGGCTTCATCAGCGGGGTTTTCTGCAGATGGCACCCAACGCCACTCACTTGGGCTGGACTTCCGGTCGATTTCTGCTAACCGATGTGAGACAAACTTTTGGTAATCACGAGGATCCGAATGAACCCATTTTAAGACAGTTTTCGAATCGGACCACAAGTACTTTCGTGTTATTGTCAAGCCTTGCTCTTTAACAACGGTGCAAGCTAATCTGCTCTCTCTGAACTGCACGCCAGCACAGCTGCCTGCAGTTCAAGGCGCGGCACGGATATAACCTTCAACGGGGCGACGCGAGCTTTACCAATAACAAGTGAGACAGTAGTTACGCCAAACTCATCCTTACCGACTAAATAAGCGACTGCAGCATAAGCCGATTCGCCTGCATCGCCAAAAACATGTAATTCGACAGTTGAAGGGTCAAGCCTGTACCAACGAGGCACACGCATGCTACTTAGCTGTTTTATGTCTAGCAACCACTTTTCCCAGTCAATGAACTCTGCCTCCATCAGCTGATCGTCCCATCCTATACCAGACTTCCAAATTTTCTGTAACAAGATTTTCGACTTTATCGTATAGGGATAAAGCAAGCCTAAAGGATCAAATATACTCATAATAAATCTCAAAAACTGTCGTTTAGTAGGAATAACTCTACCTTCAACTACGTCAGGTGCTACTTTTTTGAACGACAAGTCGTACGCTAACTCGTCTGATTCCGGCACCCATATCATGCCTAAGGTTCGTTCACCATTATAGGGAGACTTATCAAAATTGACAGTGCCGGGCACGACAGCTGGTAACTCTTTTCGAAGTTCAGGTGAATTGGTCACCCACCCCCTGATAGAGAAACCACCAGCGGAGTGTATCATGGAAACATCTTTGATCAGTTGACGCGCGCTATCTATGGAGTTTACGCTATCCAAATAATCATCCATGTAATGATTATCATGGATTGCCTTAACCGCCTCAGGATATAAATCTCGGAACTCATTAGCATTTGTATTCAATACGTGTATGGCTGAGGCAGGCGACGACTTAGCACCGAAAATCATGGAATCCATAACATACGTATCAGGGTCGCGTTCCCTGTCCCGGCGTCTCCATAAAAAGAGCTGCGCGCCCCGATCCTCCTTCCTAATTTTAATACGCAAAAACATGTCAGCTATGTCCGCTGTATAAGCTATTCGACCAGATCGGAACTTAAACAAAACGCCCAATAAAGAATTTAACAAGTCCGGCCCTGTAAGCAAATAATCATTTAAACATACACCCTTACATTTAGCGGCGGCATCGTAAACTAGTCTAAGTTTATTTGGTTTATTGGGGTTAATGACCCCAAAATGCGGTAGGTGCCACACCGGGTTAACGCTCAACGGAGTATCCAATAGCCTAGCATATTTTTCTGAAATTAACCGTTCAATTTGAAGCGAATACGCTTCAGCATAATCGGGGTTCTTATCCATCTTAATCTCTATGCCGCGTAATCGTTTCATAGCGTAGTCGTAATTATCAGGTAAGTGAACCGCGTCACGTGACCAAAGCAATCCTACCTCCCAGCCTCCGTCGACACGGCGACTAGTGCTATCTAGGATTTTACAAGCGCGTTCAGTCTCAACATTTTTGCGTGACACTTCTGTGATACCGATAGACTCGAGCAAAAATTGCTGTTTCACAAGGTCATTTAAATCATTCAAATCGTCGAAGGCTAGATTTACTGACTCACTATCAGACACGTCACAGATACCTACAGTTACAGGTCCATGAATTACCCACCCTAATTTTGTGAGGGATGCTACGGGTTGTCCGGATTTGCCCTGTCGTATTTCCTCATTAACTATCAACTTCCAGTTATCTTGACCGATTAAAATCATCGGTTTCGCGCACAACATCTCACACAAATTCAAATATTGCAGATGTTTATTATTATTCAAAACTCTGGCAGGCACGGATTGGGTAGGCAAGTCTAAATTCTCTATCGTTCGTAACACGATATCATGTGATACGCCGTTAGGACCGCGCATTAGTACAGTCACCTTACAGGAATTGTTATCAGTCATAACAAGACCGCGCGCACTAACAATTTTTAACGGACATGATGGTCCACTGAAATTACATATACTAGAATCTACTAATGACACAGTAGCCCCATCATCTAGCAAAGCATATAAACTATGTTCAACATTGTTAACAATAATTGTGACAGGCATAATTTTTAATAAAGTTTTAGTGGTTCGACACCGCTCACCCATACTCGTCACCGACTCGGCGACCGACTGCGACGGCGCCGGCGGCTGTATACAGGCCGCCTGTGCCGCGGCGGCCGGCGCGGGCGGGGCACCGGTAACACCGTCGGCGGCGCCCGGGGCTCTCGGTTTCTCGTAGTGTAGAAGCGTGTGATGCGGAGCACGACACTTTTCACATCGTTTTGCACGGCAACGGTAACGAGAATGGTTTTGCAATAAACATTTGAAACAAAGTTTGTTGACCTTTACAAAGTTCCACTTTTCAAGTTCACTTTTTGTACCGAATTTATCGCACTCGGGTAATTTGTGAACCGCACTACGACACAACGCGCACTCACTTGATGACGACGACGTACTCGGCGACCCTGACGTATCTTCCTCGCTAGTAAGGTGTACTCGGTCTGCAGGTTCCCGGTGTTGACGCGTGGCCTCAGCGCGCCTAGCGCGCGACGTTGGGGCGACAGCGGGGTTGGCAGCAGCGGTGGTCCGGTTACGATTATTATTATGCTCGTTGTTCATGCTCAACGGTAGGTAATAAGCTGATGCCCGTGTCAGGTGACTTAGAAACTCGAGAACTACGTGTATATTCGGCGATAATCGAAGATCTTCCTTGCTGTCGGTATTCCTTTTCATAACAAACTCGCCATACTGCGATCGTTGTACATTAGTTAATTTGCTAAGAATTTCGTGTGTCAATTGAGGGTTATTTATGTAGCCCTCCGCTCTTATGTTCTTCAAAATGTACACACAATTTCGAACGACGCAAGTCATATTTCGTAATTCGACGCCACTTTCGGACACTCGGGGCAAACATCTTATCTTATTAAGTGCCGTTTCTAAAAGTAAATTGGGATGACCGAACTCCTCTTCTAATGCATTTATGATATCTGTTGGGTCGGATCCGGTACGCAGCAGATCTTCAACGGCACACTTTGCCGCGCCACGCAGTGATGCTTGCAGTCGTAAGGTGTTTTCTAACATGCTGTACGTGGCCGCGGTAACTTCGTATGCACGTCGATATGCCAGCCAGTCTGCCGGGCTGCCATCAAACATGGGGAGGTCATAATTCTGTCGTGGTCGTTTCGACATGTTTGTAATAATGACGTCGGCGAGGTGCATGATGTCAGAGGCCGCGACGGTGCCGGCGGCCGGGGGCAGAGCGCCCGGTGCATACTTCGCGGCGGTCGGGTAGGACGCCGCCGCAGGCGCGAACGACTCGCGAACGGTGTTTTGCGCATGCGCGACGCCGCGCGCGCGCTCTCGTTCGTGAGGTAGGCCTTCGGTCAAGTTCGGACACGCGCCGGCCGGCGCGTGGGGGGGCGCTGGCGGCTTTTCCGCGTGTTCGCACGGGGCTTGACGTGAGCTTAACCACTCATCCACGTTATTAGAACCACTGTTAACACTCATCGCGCGGTATTCTGCTTCTTCGTCCTCAATCTCCGCGATTTCTAATGCAAGTTTTTTCTTTATGAGCTGTTCTTTAATCTTGGCGAGTTCTTCTTCGGCCTTGTACTCGGCACGGAGGCGAAGCGCTTCGCAGCTCATGCGGCTTGATCGCGACCCGGTCGACGTGGCAACAACTTCACTACGTGGAGCCGTAGTGACACACGTGGTATCCGCACCGGGTCTTTGTTCAGCTCCAGCATGGGCTCTGCTCCGTGTTACGACGCCAGTAACCTTGTCATCCATTGTGATCCGGCTCGAAGGACCAATATATTGGGGCTGGGTTTTTCCACAATGAGACGCCGGCCGTCACTCGGTAAAAGGCGTATATTTACATTCACAAGGTTCAATACATATTTCAGAACAGTTTACACATAAAAACAAAAGAGAGTTCACAGAATTGGCGGGGAACGCCGGAGCGTTGCATTACGTGCCCGCTCGCGTCTCGTCTGTAGCGGCAACTGGCGACCGAGAGGCCCGTGCGGTCCGCGGGGGCTCAAGCGTCGGTACAAAAATGCGCGCGAACACAGTAATGCAACGTTGCCAGGTGGCAACGTTGCGAAGTGGCAACGTTGCCAGGTGACAACGTTAGTTCACATCGCGCGAAATATAAACAAAGTATAATAATTATAAAGGGTTGCCTACAGATAGCATAGACAATTTTTGTTTGTAGAGTATTAATTTTACTCTCATTTTTTTTTTAAATTCCTGGCATGGCTTCGCGCCCTTTATCCTTTATCCTATGTCTTTGTCCACAGAAAAAATCCAAATTAATCATTTAACGTTCGGTCACACACAGTGGCTAAAATCGCCGCGAGTATTCGCTACATGTGACACGCTATTCCCAGTTTAAATTGAGCATATTCAATGTTAGTTGCAGCGAATTTACTCGCAGCATGATTCCGAAGCTTTAGCTCTTATCAAGGTATTCAAGGTTAAGCCGCGCTTGCCAAGGTTGGTTTGTGGATTGAGGACCATTTATCGTAGCTAGTTTCTTCGGAGCCTCGGAAAGCACGTAACGCCGTTGGTCCCGGCGGTCATAATTTGTAGATCTTTGATAGTCGTAACTGTTAATTAGAAGCTCGAAAGTCACAACCAGTTTTACGAGATACTGGGTTGTGGAGGTCAGAAAGACAGTCGCTCTATGTAAAATACTGAAATTCAGGTGCATCCGGTTTGACTGGAAGTCAACCACAACACAGTTTGGAAAAGGCTATGCAGATAATCATGATCAAAAATATTGATTTGGGCACAGTACGGGTCAACACGTACTGTTCATTTCTTCGAATTTTCAGGCTTCTTCTGGGTAAGCTCGCTCCATCGTCGACCTTGTCTTTGTCACTCCTGACGTAGACTAAGGTCAAGAGCAAACGCATTGAACATAAAAAAGTGATGCAATTAATGATGAAAAAATACCTGTTCTCAGTTCCAACACACGACCTAGTCATGACATGAGTGACAACCATCTTCATACTTGTCGAACACTGCACTGTAAGCATTCATAAAAAAAAACGACGGATTGCACTCTGGGAGTGCCGGCAGAAGTGAAAACTTGTATAGTAATAAATACACACGAACATTCGCGCAAGCGCCCTGCGCCGTCTTACGAATTTTCGATTAGGTCACGTGTTCCGACGCGAGTTTAAAATTTTTTACCCATTCCAAAAAAAGTGCACAACGCCGCTAAAGAAGTTTTCACTTCAAAAAATCTTCATTTCCTCGCCGCGTTACCTCGCCATAGAAAACCATTGAAGTTGAAACAAAATATAGTAAGTATTCAAAACTCATAATATCTGCAGATCATTCAGGAAGCCATTACTGAGATGAAACTTCATTCAGCTATTCTATAGATAAAAAGTACTTAGTTGGAAGCACGGTAGCTGTGCACGCCAAGTTAGGAAAATTACAGCTTGGACATTATTTTAAACTGATTATTTTGGATGAACGTCGTATTAGACAGTCGCGGGACTTACGTGGGAATTAACGTGACCCCGGAACGTAAAGGGCTATAGAAGGACACCGTGGGTTTTAGTCAGTATGAGTCTGACAGTTCCTCCCGCTCTGCCCTGGGTTAGGATTCATTTGATGATTTTACTACGCTAAAAAAAATGTATTTGAGTTAAATTTTTTGAAGTTAATTTTTTTCAAGCTGGCTGCATTAAATAACTTTTTTTTTTTCATTTTACATATACCCAAGTCAGCAATAAACGAATCACCAAAACAAACCTTTCTATAACTTTCTCCAAAATATCTAAAATGTAGAAGAACTTGGCGTTTTTACGTCGTGTGTAGTGATGAGTCCAACACTCTCAATTACGGATCGCACGTGATCGTGCTAGTTAACGAACGTTCCCGTACGTTCCCGAACTTAACCGATTGCTAGTATAGACTTACTCAGTTAACTTAACCATATCCCCTTAGGAAAGGATAGTGTGAGAGGAATTCTGAAGAGTATTTTCTGTTGTTTTCGCAATGGTTGCAGAAATATCTACTGACAAGAGAAGCATCAATCCTTCACTTCTTCTTCTTCGTCGGTTCACTCTTGATAGAGTGGTCGTGGTCAGCATGTTGCAACGAGACATCGTGCTGCCATAATTTTCATCACATTGCGACGCCATGCCTCCCTGTCGGCTGTAACTTGTGTGCACTCATGTAGCGGACCACCTACTGCAGACTTGATCTGGTCAGTCCATCGCATGGGTGACCTGCGCGTGCCTTCAACTTTCCCCTGAACAACAAACCGCTCAACAGAGTCGTTGCCTCTCCGGGAGACATGACCAAAGAACTGAAGTATTCACCTTCACTTACTATGGCTTAAATCTAGTCTAACTCAAGCCTGGGAAGTCCCCCCATTTCCCTCCATATATCTTGGAATAGCTTCTTTTTGCTATTTCGTTTTTAAGAAACCATCCAAGTAGTATACGTGTACCGAAATTTCGTCGATATCTTTTTTTAGCATCAGGCTCGCGTTTGACGATTATCTCAATCTGACCCTTTTTTTCTTGTTACGTGGTAAAATCATCACATGAGTCCTCTCACCCAGGGCAGAACGGGTGGGACTGTCAGACTCGTACTGACTAAAATCCACGGTGTCCTTCAATAACCCTTTACGTACCGGAGTCACGGTAATTCGTGAGTCCCGCGACCCCGGCAGGCTTTGGCCCTCTACAGGAGGGCCAATCTGACCCTTTATATTATTAATTTGACTGCACGGTTGACACAGTGACTGAGCGACTAACTGCTACGTTAAGAGTCGAGGGGTCGATTCCCGCACGCGACAAATATATTATTGTAATTATGGTCTGAGTAATTGTTCCAGGTCTGTCGGTTTTGGATATACGAGTGAGTTGTCCAAAACAGTGAGTCATGTCATATGCCAAAAAAATTAAGAGATAAAAAAGAGATAAAGTTTCCAAACAAAATTTTCCCGATATCTGTTATGTATAATTATATGTTGCCCCTGTTGGCCCCACTTAAAAGTATGAGTCTGTATAACAAAGTGTTACTAACCGACTACGCATTGTAATCATCATAATTTGATTATACCAGTCCTCGATAAATAATTTATGAGTAACAACCTCCAATACTAACTAATTTTCCAATCGATCCCCATAAAAAAAAAAATAACAGAATAATCAGTTATCAGTATCTAAATGACCTAATATAGTTTCCCCATCAATTTATGGTAGGTCGAGGTATGTGCCTACGTCTGCATCGCTTAGTCTTATCGATTTTGTGGCCAGCCCATCGTTTATATTCCAAGTTTAGAAGCGTCCTTCATTTTAAGCGGTATGGAAAATGTATCTACATATTATGTGGTTCAAAGGCAATTGGGTGTGCGTCACTGGTTTTCAGGTCTTGGAAGTCATTTGGACGAAGGTCGTTTGCAAAGTTGATGCATATAAGAATGGTACAACAGTATTGTTTCTCCTTTCTCTTCAATCCATCCAAAGGTTGTCTTGAAAAGATCGCTTGTAGCGATAAGACCGCCCATTGTATCACCCTATGTATAAGATATACTCGTGTGTGTGTGTGCATAATAAAGTGTATTCTATCTATCTATCTATATAATGGTATAGGGAGCTCGTGGTAACATAGTAACAGCCGAAGGCCTATCATCAGGGTTAAGTCACGCTTGTCTACTTTCGTCTGTCGATTCTCTCTATCATAGCGAGTTTCCTCGAAAGTATGTAAAACCGTTGGTCTCGGTTGTCATTTGTAGATCTTTGACAGTCGTAACTGTTAGTCAGAAGCTCGACAGTCTGACAGCAGCCAGTCTTACCAAGGCGTATCTTATTACCCAATAACTGGGTTGTGAAGATCGAATAAGCAGTCGCTCCGTGCAAAAATACTGACTTAATTACGTCTCCCAAAGACGTAAGACGGTTTGAGGAACAAGATGTGAAGTTCCTCGATACTCCATTGAAAATGGGAGGTACCTTCGAACGGACTTTTGTTGTGTCTGGTGGGCTTTCTGCCGACGAATTGAGAACCTCCTCTTTGTTTCGAAGTCGGTTAAAACAGGAACAAACAAACAGGCCTGTTGGTCTAGTGGTTAGTGACCCTGGAGGTCGTGGGTTCGATTTCCACCCAGGACAAATGTTTGTGTGATAAGCACGATCATTTGTTCTGTGTCTGGGTGTAATTTATCTATAATATGTATGTATTTAGAAATATATAAGTATGTTTATCAGTTGCCTAGTACCCATAACACAAGCTCTGCTTAGCTTGGGACTAGATGGCGTTTTGTGATAGTTGTGGAATATTTATTTATTAAAAGAAAAAATAAACTAACTAACATAGGTTTATAACCTACACAGTGACACAAGGTTGTAGTCTCGCAAACAGCTCACCTATTTAGCTTAGCCACGTCACCCGGCACTTGTAAGGCATCCCGCAGCCCGCAAGGTGACAAGCGACGCGAAGATACGAATAAATCTAAATCAGTCATGAATTATTCATGAAGAATAATGTCGGTGTTTACCTGAAGAGAATATATTGACCGAAAAATATTCGAGTACTGGTGTACTGTTGGGTGTTCGAGGGACCAATTAAACTAAAACTACCACCTCGCTTAAAATACTAACCTTTTTAAATAACAAGTTACATTTATATAGGGAGCAATCCTACACATACTACAAATCACTCATTATTTAAAAATGTAAAAAAAAAACAATTGTTTTATATAATTTGTGCATCTAATAAAAGCCTAGAACTAGTCATTTTAAAATGCACTTAAAAGTTAAACAACTTACAGCTATAATATATTAATTTGGCTTATAACTTGTAGGGTTTTATGTAAAACTAGATGTACCCTGCCACGCACATTGTGATTGAATGGTTGAGAAATGAGAAACAAAACAAAGAATACATTTCATATAGGTTTAATTTGGTACACAGCTGATCGTTAAAAAAACTTCGCGATCGCGGATATGTGACTGATGCAAAAAATAGATAAAAACAATCCTTGATGCGGATTATATATCATGCTAAAATTTCAGCTCAATCGGTTCAGAACTTTTTGAGTTATTGAAGCGCACACAAACCAACATAACATTTTTATATAACAGGCGTCGTCTGGGTAAGCTCGTTCCATGGTAGACTTTGTCTTTATCACCTCTGACCTTGACTAGAGTTAAGACCCGACCATTCACAACCAATGATTTAAAAAATTGACATATTCATAAAATAAGCCTAAGCGCTGTGCAAAAACCTAATATTCCCCGGATATTTTTCCGACCATCTGCCGGAACGCTGTCATAACATTCCAAGTTCATTATGATAGCAAACAGCCCACCCCATAATGAGGTTAACGTCGTGATAATATAATTTATGTCAAGCTTGTGGTCGTAAATAACACATTAACTACTAAATTGAAGTAATATTTATGGGAAATAACATTAACCGTGGTAGATTACAGACAACACTAATAATCGTGAAGCCTTTTTATTTTACGTTTTTAAATCATCAAATGAGTCTTCTCGTCCTGTGTGGAGCGGAAAGGGCTGTCAGACGTGTACTGACTAAAATCTTATCTTCCTTCAATAGCCTATTATGTTCCAGGATCACGGTTACCTGTTTAGACGGTCTCGCGTCCCCGGAGATTAGGATTAGGATACACATTTTCAAATGAATGATAACTTTTGCTTTGCTGAATTTTGCAATCAATATAATGCGCCGTCTGTTTGATTTAGATCCTGATTTTAAGGCTGGTAATTGAAGGCTAAGTCTGTATTCTTTATGCTCATCATCAGACTGGAATATTCCCACTGCTAGTACACAGGTTTTCTCTCTGAGAAAGAGGTATGGGCCATAATCCACCACACTGGCCCAGTGCGGGTTGGTGGAAGTCACATGTCTTTGAAATTTTGGTTCTAAGACAAGCTGATTAGTCGCGGGACTGTGCGAATTACCGTGACCCCGGAACTTAAGGGGCTATTGAAGGACACCGTAGATTTTAGTCAGTACGAGTCTGACAGTCCCTCCCGCTCTGCCCTGGGTGGGAGGACCTGTTTGATGATTTTACCACATAAAAAAAGGACATGCTGGTTTCGTCACGTTGTTTTCCTTCACCGTTTTGCCCACTAAATACAGGATAATTGGGCGCATTTCTGGGTAAAATGGGTGACACTAGACCTTATTTGCGACAATTTTAATCCCGACAACATGGAGTTCACGACTTTGAATTTTAAAGTTTTATCGAGAAATTTCCACCTTTCTCCTATAAACTCCTTATTGTGAGTAATTAGCAACGGTCACCCGTTTGATTCTAATGAATACAAGTTTTTTGTAAAACTAATCATATCTTTGGAAATTCAGCACAATAAGAAGGTCTAGGTAAAAACCTTTAATGGGCGACTCGCTGTCCGACCGAGGACCATGCCCGGGTCGACGGAACGTTGTTCCACACGCGCCTCAAGGAGTGTCAGCATAGTGACGGGGCCTGTAGAGGGCCAAAGCCTGCCGGGGTCGCGGGACTCACGAATTACTGTAACCCCGGTATGTAAAGGGGTATTAAAGGACACCGTAGATTTTAGTCAGTACAAGTCTGACAGTCCCTCCCAGTGGGAGGACTCATTTGATGATTTTACCTCGATAAAAATAAAAGGTAAAAATCTTGGTGATTATAAACGTAGTGATAAGTAACAATCGATAGTATAATATTAGGCTAGCTCTTTATGTACACTGACGCCATTGTAACCCAATTATTTGTCTAGACTCGAGTCGGTAAGTCGGCAACCTACTTTGTAGATAATTACGCTGTCGTACTCTATTGCCCGTTTTTCCTTTGTTTTTATATTTCAAGCCTTTGTCAAACAGACAGGCGTGGCGAATGCGAAGCGTGACGTTTTTATTTGTAACTAGCTTTTGCCCGCGACTTCGTTCGCGTGGAATAGTGAAAACTATCCTATGTCCTTTCTCAAGTTCCAAAGTATGTCTGTACCAAATTTCACACAAATCGATTCTGTAGTTTAGGCGTGAAGAAAAGACAGTTAGACATACAGACAGAGTTACTTTCACATTTATAATATTAGTTTGGATGTATGGAATTGTTTAAATCCAGTCACATAGAAAAGCGAAAGCGATCCGATAGCGTGACAGAACTATCGGACTGACGTCTCGCTTCGGTTCGGTATCGCTTCGGAAACGCTTCGCTTTCGCCAGTCTGTTTGACAAAGGCATCAGGGTTTCTTTACTTAACAGCCTCACTTTATGAATTTCTTTAAAATCAAGATATTTATGTAATGACAGAATAAATAAACGATGAATACACTTTTTCAAATACGATTTAATAAGGATAGAAAGATAGTCAATAGAGAAAGTTTTTTTTTATTGTTTTAATAATATATAATATATATAATAATATATTCCACAACTATCACACAACGCCATCTAGTCCCAAGCTAAGCAGAGCTTGTGTTATGGGTACTAGACAACTGATAAACATACTTATATATTTCTAAATACATACATATTATAGATAAATTACACCCAGACACAGAACAAATGATCGTGCTCATCACACAAACATTTGTCCTGGGTGGGAATCGAACCCACGACCTCCGGCATAGCAGTCAGGGTTACTAACCACTGGACCAACAGGCCTGTTTTGCTATGAGTTTGATATTTAGAAGCAAAAGGCGCTCCCCCATCGCATTCGCGTTTAATGTAACATTATAGATTCGACTTTGAGCATTACATTACAATACTACCTACCTGACTGACGAGCATTCGCGTACATTTAGTATAGGTCTAGTGATTAGTGACCCTGACTACTATGCTGGAGGTCGTGGGTTCGTTTCCCACCCAGGACAAATGTTTGTGTAATGAGCACTATGATTTGTTCTGTGTCTGGGTGTAATTTATCTATAATATGTATATATTTAGAAATATATAAGTATGTTTATCAGTTGTCTAATACCCATAACACAAGCTCTGCTTAGCTTGGGACTAGATGGCGTTGTGTGATAGTTGTGGAATATTTATTTATTTATTCTTATTTACTGACTACTGACTGACTGACATAATTATCAACGTACAGTCGAAACTACTGGGGCTAGGAATGTGAAATTTTGCACACGGCTTCCTATTATAATGTAGGGAAGCACTAAGAAGGGGTTTTTGGAAATTACCCTTTAAGGGGGTGAAAAGGGGGAATTAGGAAAGTACTTAACCCACGCGGACAAAGTCGCGGGCAAAGTTCTAGTTTGATATAAACTACAACTACAAACGCATTGTAATGCTCGGTTCTCCTCCGTCACTGATGTAAACTCGTTTTGTATCATTACAAGGTGCGCATTATGATACTCAATTTACCTCCCTAATTGATGAAATGCTTGAATGTGTAACGTTATATAACAGGTAAATGCCCGCAGTGAGGGAGCGCCTAAAGACGAAGTCTAAGATGGAACATGCTCTCCCGGAAAGAACTGAAACTACTGTGCACCGAAAGATCACAGTAAAATCAATTTGGCACTGGACTTCAAAAAGATGGTGGTTGCGAGCCAAGCGGCCCTGGTGAAGTGAGGCCTACCACTGTAAGTGGGACCGCTAAGCCTTCACTGCAAGTGCTGTTGCCCCGAGTGAACAACTAGGAGGTGAATAGTAAAAGACGATAGGTACATCAAAATCAGTGTAGTAAAAGAACAGAAACATACCAATTTTCTTTTTTACGGACGTAATAATCATCAAATGAGTTCTTCCGCCATGGGTGAAGCCAAAGTTACTGTCAGAGTCTTCATCATCATCATCATCTTCCTGCCCTTATCCCATTTTAATTGGGGTCGGCGCAACACGTTTTTTTCTTCCATTCTCCTCTATCAAACGTCACAGTATCATTCACTCCTCTTTCTTTCAGATTCTTACTCACAAAAAATTCACCCGTCCCTTCGATTACTCTTTGCATTCCAAGGCCATCGTGCCCTTTTTAAAATAGTCCCTCGACAGAGAAAACATATCGTCCTGCATCTAAATAAATTCAGCTACAGAGAATTATGACGTCACTCTCTCTTGAGCAAAGCCCTTTATCCTTAAAAACACTTATCCGAAAATTCTAAGCATCTTTTATCTCGTAATCTTCTAAAGAAGGCCTTACGAGTATCATCGATAATTCCTTTTATACTAAGATTAATCTTATACAAGGACGGAAACGTTTGCACAGATTTTTTCCTACCTTCGGATTATTCGGTAATTCAGTTAAGGAGCGTTTGTCCAATTAGTTCGCCAATGTCGAAATTGTGGAATGAGATTAAAAACGTGTGCGAAACTCGTGTGTGGTACTCGAGCTGGTGTCGTATGCTTAATCCGTTTAGTTTATTAAGCTGGTGTGAACAGCGGTTCGTTTGGGAAGCTACGTGATATATTCTCATCGAGAAGCCTCCAGCGCCTTAAGGCAAGGGTGACAACTCTGAAAGGTGGTCGTTAACTATTGGCCTTTTAGAGAGACTAAGAGTCACTCAAAGGATTCCGGAGGAATCCGGAGCAAGGATATTCGCGCGAAGAACCAAAGTCACCGACATAGCTCGTTAAATTTGCGAGTTGAAGTGGCAATGGCCAGGCTACATCGCTGAACTGATAACCGATGCGGGAGAAAAGTTCTCAAAGCTGCGACCACGGACCAGAAGATGCAGCGTGGACAGGCCTCCGACTAGGTGGACCGGCGAGATTGGGAGAGTCACGAACAACCGACATGTCGTTCGGCGTGGATGTCTTGCGGCTGATGATGATGAACAGCGGTTAAGCAGAGTTGTACGTCTATGGTATGAATGTAATTTTGTGTTGACGCTATTTTGTGACGTCATGGATGCATGTCTAACAATTAAATAAACCAGGCGGCTATCGCGATACAAATCCATAGAGTTTCATACACAGGCACGCGTCAATGGATACGTAAGTTTATAAGAATTTGTACGGATCGATGTTTTCTACTCTTTCACGCGAAAACTACTCAACGAATTCGGATGTTTGGTACACAGATAGTTTATAACCTCGATTAACACATAGGCTAGTTTTTATATAATTTTCGAGCTGTTGCGGGCAAAGCCGCTTGCAACAAATAGTATAGATAAGATATAGGTAAGTCTGTACAGTAACTGAAGCCGCTGTAGTCTATAAAATTAAATAACTTAAAGTAATATTTTAACGCTGCATGCAACTGACATAATATTAAGCTGCAGTCTCAAGAGTCTTATTAATATTATAGCTGGAAGAAAATAAGATAAAATTATATTATGCTATAAAGAAAGTTATACAGCGAATTTCACCTTAAAAATTAACGTAATTGGTCTAAACCGGTTACTTTCAAGAGCTGACAATGATGAGGGAAATATTAAAAACTAGTGCCCTATGTTACAGGGTGAATGTAGCCCAGAGAAAGAAAGTAGAAGTGGCCCAGAGGGCAGTAGAGAGGAAGCTGGTAGGAGTGACATTGAGCATCCGCAAAAGTAACAAATGGCTCCAGGAAAGAAGCAGAGTCACAGATGTGACGAAACGAGTGACAACCTAAAGCAGGCTTGGGCTGGCCATGTTGCCCGAAAAAAAAACTCTTGGTGCAAACGTCTTCTCGAATGGAAGCCATGGGGAGAAAAACGCCCTCAGGGAAGACCACAAATGCGCTGGAGAGATGATGTGAAGAGGGTTGCGGGCTCAAATTGGTTACAAAGATCTCGATGTTGTGAAGAGTGGAAGGAGTTGAAGGAGGCCTACACCACGATTGTAGAAATAGAATTAAGAAGAAGAAGAACAGTAGCTTGGTCGCAGGACTAACGAATTACCGTGACCCCGGGACGTAAAGGGCTATTAAAGGATACCGTGGAAAAGAAAGAAAAGAAGGTTTTCTGATAGGGCCCAAAGTGATGTCACGGTCAGATACGAAAATATATAAAAATAGTACAAAATAAATGAAGAGTAAACAAATATAAATAAAATACATATAATAACAAAACTTCCCTCTGTGCAACGGCGCCGTGTAGATGTGATTTGTATCGCTGCCGTTAATAATTACGTTTTTCGTGTCTCGTTATCAATTACCGGCTCGTGAATTGATCCTAACTGTGTGTCTTTGTGCTTAGTGTTGGTATTGTAAGTTTTTTAAGTGTTATTACGCGTATTTAATTGGTAAATATAGTTTTAAATTAGTTCATCAGCGCTCGGTGAGTACTTTTTTTTTTTATTTTTTGGCTGTGGGGGTACCGCGTAAGGAAAAAAAAAATCTTGTTGTTTCGCCTTGTTTTTACGATCTGATTTAAATCCTTTTGTAGTTTTGATTTAAAAATGTTGTCCAGTAATGATGATCCGCCAGACCGTGGCGGGGGGACCTCGCGACAAGTAAATAAACCTCCTAGGTCACCGACCTCCGCTTACACTAAACGCTTGTTTACCGAATTGTCTCCGTCTTATTTAACACCCGAAGATAGGCCGAAGAGACAACATTTAACCGATTCTGTTGAGAATTCGCCGCTATCAATAAATAATGTCAGTAATTCAAACGAAGACTACTGCGATTTAGTTACTCAGGCATCTGCATACTTGTCGAAAATAAACGACCTTGTAATCGATCAAGGATCCCGTATTAATGTAGCCAATAAATCCGCGATTATGGACATGACACAGCGGATTACGTCTATTGTTTCTTTGTTAGCTATACGGTCGTCCTCTAATGAAACGAAGTTAGCCAATATCGAGCGCGAATTGGACAAACTCAAATTAAATAATAATGTCAGCATTGTTAAAACTGATTCTAATACGGTTTCTTATTCAGATTCTCTGAAACTTCGTCTGCCGAAGGTCGCTCCAGTGATGGAGTCTAGGCCACCGCTGCCGTGTGTAATAGCATACCCCACCAACGAAAGGTCAGCTGAATTCGCGACTTCCTCAGCCACTAAAGAAGCGCTTAAAAAAGCAATTAAGCCAACGGACGACGGTTTTCAAATAGTTGGCATGAAAAAAATCGCGAAATCGGGCGTTGTATTACGTGTCGCTCACGACAATCAAATAAGTAAACTTCAGTCGATTGATGCTATAAAGACCGCCGGGTTAAGACTTGAAAAACCGAAAGGCCGTAGGCCACGTTTATTGATTAAAGACGTCCCATCCTCAATGGAAGACAAACCTTTTCTTCATGCGTTGTACCGTCAAAATATTAAAGACGAATTGGCAATTAGTGAGGAAGACTTTATTAAGTCGACAAAAATTATACGTAGACGTGCATTAGATAATGGTCGGAAGTGGGTAGGCATTGAAATCGACAACGTCATACGAAAGCATTTAATTAGTACCAAAGAGAAGCTTTTTATTGACTTCGCGACTTGCCGATTTTTTGATGATATCGATGTAGTTCGTTGTTTACATTGCCAGCAGTTCGGTCACGTGAAAAAATACTGCGTTAATAAATCGCCTATCTGTGCTAATTGCTCTGAAGCACATGAAACAAAAGAGTGCCCGCATAAGGATAATTTAAATTTTACACCAGTATGTGCGGCGTGTAAACGTATTAAAAAACCGTTTGACCATCGGTGCGGGTCCCAACAGTGTACCACCTATAAAGTTAGGCTCGAACAGTTAATACGCAACACTAACTACTAATATAATGGATAGTTTAAAAATAGGTCAATTAAATCTACACAACGATAGGGTGGCGACATCTGAATTGGACAAATTAATTATCGATTATAACTTAGACATTGTACTGGTTCAAGAACAATACCAAAACACGCGCTTACGTCACAAGGTAGTTCAGTTGGATAATAAGGCACGAGCCGGAATTTACGTGTCACGTTCTTCTAACTATACAGTAACGTCTTTACGAAACCTCATGAATAAACACTGCGCCGTCGCGGAAGTCTCATCCGCTAGTTCTAAAGTTTACGTTGTGAGCTGCTACTTTCAATATTCAGACCCTGTTGGTCCTCACATACATAATCTCCGTCACGTCTTGCGGTCACTCGCGGGCTGCAAAGTTATCGTAGGCGCAGACGTTAATGCGTCCTCGTCCCTGTGGTATGGCAAAGTTCGGTCCACGGATTACGAACGGCGCTGCGCTGTTGAAGACTTCGTTGCTGAAATGAACCTAACTATTCACAACACCCCCGACGCACCACCTACTTTTTGCAGCCAAATGGGCGAATCTTGTATTGACGTCACACTTTCTAGTGCAGACGTACACTTGGATAGGTGGCGTGTCCTACCGGACGCGTCTTGTAGTGATCATCGCTTGATCGTTTACGAGTTTGTTCCGGTTTCTATTCAGGGTTCCTCACATGTCACTGGTAACTTTAGGTACAAAAGTAAAGGTGCTAATTGGGAATTCTTTGGATCCCTTTTTGCATGTCACGCCAAAGAGTTCACTCGTGATGGGCTGTCAGCCGAAGAAAGTGCTGAAATTATGTCAGACACCTTCACTTACTGTGCTGACATTGCCATTGGTCGCGGACCTATGACCAATATACGTAGATGTGATTGGTGGTGTGACTACCTAACCGAACAGCGTAAAACCTATCGTCGAGCGCGTAAACATCTTAATAAACTTAAAAAACGTCAAGTCACCGGAGACTCGCTAACCATTGCTTTAAATACATTTAGAGTTGCCAAGTCCCGTTACAGAGCATCGGTTGAAAAATCTAAGGGTAATTTGTTGCGTAAAGTAGTCGATAAATTAGAAAAAGAAGGTCCGTGGTCTCCTTTATATCATGAGTTTAAAGCCAATCGATCGATCGACCTAGCGTATGTTCAGAATATTAAAGTAAATAATAAACACACCGCCGGTATTGAAGAAACAACGGAAGTTTTATTAAATACTCTTATCCCTGATGATTCATCTGTTAATGATAATGACTACCACCAACAAATTAGAGCATGGGCAACAGTCCCGCCTGAATCACCAGCGTCAGACCTTCCATCCACTGACGAATTAATGAATGTTGTTAGGAGACTGCCCCTTAACAAATCATCAGGTGAAGATAAAATATCTAATCGTATGATAAAAGAAGCGTGTAAAACAGCGGGTGACGCGTTATTAACTGTTTACAACCGGTGTATTTCTGAAGGCGTTTTTCCTCGTATATGGAGACATGGCTTTATACGAATAATACCTAAAAGCGGCGACAAGCCACCAGATGACCCTAAGTCATACCGGCCCATAACTTTATTACCATCTTTGGGAAAGCTCTTGGAGCGTCTTATCGTCCCACGATTGTTACCGGACGGGCCCAAATTCCATAAAAATCAATTCGGTTTTACTATCGGGAAATCAACCGTTGACGCGGCACTTTCTGTTAGAAAAATGGTTAATACCTCTAAACACAAGTACGTAGTTGGGATCTTTCTAGATATTTCCGGGGCCTTTGATAACGCGTGGTGGCCAATGCTACTACTTAAAATAAAAGCTCGTGGTTGCTATAATAATATATTTAATCTTCTTTGTTCGTACTTTTCTAATGGATCCGCGAAACTTAAACTCGGACATCATTCCATATCGAAACCTCTCACCATGGGCTGTCCTCAAGGTTCGGTTATCGGTCCTTATTTATGGAATCTAGGCTTCGATGATTTCCTCGCGATTCCACTTCCAAGTGGTTGTTCTTTAACTGGTTATGCGGACGATGGCCTTCTGCTCATTCAGTCGAGTACTCGTGCTGGCCTCGAGAATTTGGCTGACACTTGCCTACGCTTAATATCACAGTGGGGTGATCGAAACCGTCTGACCTTTGCACCACAAAAAACCTATCAACTCATTTTAAAAGGTGACCTTAAATCGTGGCCTAGTATTAAATTCAATAATGTTCCCGTTAAGAGAAACAAATCGGTGTGCTATCTTGGTTTAGTCTTAGAGAGGAATTTCACATTCATAGAACATATAAAAACAGTTGGTGAAAAAGCTAAAAATAATTTTTATGCCCTAACAAGAATATCCAAATCTACTTGGGGTTTGTCGTTTTTAACCTTAAAAACTATTTATGGTGCTACTTACTTGGGCTGTATGTGCTACGGAGCACCTGTTTGGGCCGATAGGGCCACCATAGGGGCGGCACGACGTAAATTGCTTCAAAGCCAGCGCTTGGCTTTGTTATTCTTAAGTAAAGCGTATAGAACCGTCAGTACTGAAGCTTTACCGGTACTTGCTGGTGTTCTTCCAGTCGATCTTGAAGTACAGCGACGTGCTGCAATGTACTTTTCCACACGGGAGACCACTGATGCTGATTTTCTACCTCAACGTGACCGTGATAAGATATCTAGATTGTTCAAACCCCAGACTGACGTCTGGGAGGATCTTTTATCCGAATGGCAAAGTAGGTGGGATAATTCTATCAAGGGGCGGCACCTCCACCAGTTCTTTCCATCCGTTCGTGAGCGGCTGGCTAGGACGTGGCTGGAGGTGGATCACTGTGTTGCCCAATTTCTCACGGGACATGGTAACTTTAAAAGTAAATTATTTTCCTTCAAGCTTGTTCCCTCGCCTTTTTGTCAATGTTCGACATCTGACTGTGAATATGAACAATCAGCACATCATATTCTATGGGAGTGTATTCTTTGGCAGAACGAACGTAATACTATGTTGAACACTGTTCAGACTACATCTGGAGTCGTTTACTACTCGGACCTTGTTGAAACTCGAACAAACTTCCGTGCGTTCAAGCGTTTTTGCCATACCTATTATTGGAATCAAATTTAGCAGCTCACAATTTAGGACCCATTAATATTAGTAGTCATTTTACCCGTGGTGCTAGGCAACTGGGCTTCTCCCAGTTGTAATGTCCCTTTGTGCCTATTGGCCTTGTTTTGTTCTGTCTCCTGCTTGCAGGGAGGGAAGTGGAAACATATATTTTTTCCTACTCCTCCACTATTCTTTTCTGATTAATTTCGTTGCAGGATCCAAGACAGGTAAATTCATTCTCCGGGACACGTCGAGCTTCATTGTCTCGGCCCTTTTCTGGTTGGTTGCCACTGTTGATTCTGGCGCACAGGAGTTGCAGTGGTTAGGGAATAGTGTGGTGGGTTTGTCCCAAAAAAAAAAAAAAAAAAATATAATAACAAAGTACTATAATAATCACATGTTATATCGCACCCGACGTCGACACTTGTCTATGCCAAGAGTGTCAAATGGCTGGCAACACTGACAAACAGAGACGCGGGCACAGACACAAATGTCATCAGAACAACAAACAATAATATTAAATTATAACAAATAATGTGTGTAGTTATATGTAAGTTTCTACCGCGGACTTAATAAAATAATGATTACCAAGCTGGCCACATTCCTAAGAGAAGACAGAAAAGACTAAATCATCGATCATCCCTGATCCCCTTTTAACACTCACTCCGTAAACTGCACAAACTAAAAGATATTCAAATCCCTCTAGCCGAAGGAAACGCTATAAATCTCTTTTACCGTAAATCATAGCACCTACCAAAAAACCAGCCAAGAGTGATGCGAAAATTTCAGTAAGGGTTCCGTTATTAGGTTGTTACGTTCTAAATTACTGCTGATGAAGCCGAAAAAAATACTGAGAGAACGGTTAGCAAAGTGATCCTATATAATATAAAATCTAGTTCTTTTCTTTGGAGGTAACTAAGGAACTTAAAAATAAACATAATTGATGTTGCCTTGCTTGGGATACATCTCTACTCTTAATGTACCTGTAATTTACTATTCAAAGTCACAGTGGGTTTAGTAGAAGTCACATTTTTCCATCGATAATTTATATTTTTCATCGTTTTGAAAGCAGCAGTAACGAATTAAGTTACGCAAAGTATATACGCCTTTGTAAGTCCGTATGCAAATACAAATTGCAAATCAGGATCGTTACTACTAGACCACCACGAATAATTGTATTTTATTTTACTTTTTCTAAAAAGGAACGTGTAGAAATTCAAATTAAGAGTGCGGGTTTGCAAACCCTAGCCACCAATGCTCTCACGGAACCTTAAAAACAATTTAAAAGATGCACAGCTCAGCACGCTTAGACGTCCACCATTTATCAACCGTCACTTTAAGAATTGAGAGTAAAAAGTAGCCTGTCCCATAGTTTAGCATACGCCAGGGCCGGATTAGGGACCGGGTGCACAAAAAATAAGTGGTGGTATTAAGTTGTCTATAGGATACAGGTTAGGACAATTTTCGACATTCTCGAGAGCGAAAACAAAACTTAGTATCATAATAATATTGTATCCACGCTATGTGCTAATATAAATTAACCTAATTGTTTTTAAGGCGAATTTTCTAACACATAATTATAATCTTAAAATGTTGTAGTGCTATCTGTCATGTCTTGTTGCTTGGATGTAAATAAATGATACAAACTCTCATCTTAAATATCAACTGTATGAACCAACGAGACGATGTAGTTGGCACAGTGTCCCAATTAGCAGCCTCTTCATCTCTACGAGTTGCTAGCAAAGTGTGCACCACTCTAGTTTACGTGGCCATTTTCCTTCTTGTCTTTAAAATTTGTGTTTTAATTTTTATTTATTTTTGAAAAGGTCTCTCAGTCGTCTATGTTAAATATGATTTTTTTTTGGGTGGGGGCGTTTCTGTTGAGAATTGCTTTGTGACTTTTCAGGAGTGCAATGTAATATGCCTCTCTTGCTTGACTTAGGATTTAAACAAAACTGTTCAAATGAAATATCCAAACATACAATATAAAAGGAGCAACATCAAGAACACAAATTAAAAACAAAATACCCTGCAGTCAAATCAAACACGAAACCTACACGAGATAAGGAATATAATTAAATCAATAAGAATCCGACAACAACCGTAGGTTAAGTGCAAGACAGATGACCTTTAATAAAAAAAGTTACCACTTTTACACCCCAACACGAATATAATTGCAACAATGAAACACCAATAAAGGTAACTCATAAAATATTTTATATCCATCGCAGACAATAAGAACACATAAAATGCACACACGAAATACGATAAAAATATTTATTGCATCCTAAATCACGGCACAATGACATACATTTTATGCACCTCTTACCTAACTGATACGGGCCTGGACTTTCTCGGGATATTAAACATTGTGAGAATACTTGAGAGTAGGAAATAAGTTCTGGGGCACTCTTTATCCTTTTTATTTTTATATATCAAGAAAGGAATGGTCTCTGTCTCCTGATGATATGTGGCACAGATTTACAGGGCAGGATCCATTTGTGTCCGCACAGCTGCCTCGCCATTGGGGCAAAGTGAAATGCCATTTGTTGAACCCTATACAATAGGCGCAAGAAAATTGCCATCAATTGGACTCGAATGCAGACACGTTAAAATGTTACTGAGAAATTTGTGATAAAAAAACTCAATTAAACTTTCCTTGACTTGGAAATTAAATCGAGAACATTATTTTCAGCTGTCATGTTTGTGATTTCTACGTCGACGTCGCAATCCTTTAGAATTACACTCTACTTTTTATTTTAGCTATTCCAGCCCCATGGAACAGTTAAAAAAGACCCTATACGACGGTATAGGGTCTATACGTATGCGTTTACCAGGCCAAAAAAATATTTTTATCCGTGCAAGAATCAAACCCACAATACTCTACGTCAATCACTCAGCTCCTACAGCAATAACGGTGAAATCAAAACTCCTCTCATTGTTATTTACTTTTCCTCATAGTTACGTTTAGTAAAGGGGCGGAATTAGCACCCAGTCCGTACTCCGTCCCTGGATTAATCCCAGGATATTAAACATAGTCTGAATGCCCTCGAGTAATAAGTTCTCAGGCGCTGCCATCCGATTTGTTCGTGACACTATTAGGCGTGAGATACGAGTATGTCTTGACTCGATCTAAGTATCTTTCGCTTTTTATTTAAGTTGTTTATTGTATGTATGTACTCGTATATGTTTTTTTATACTTGTACTTTTCTTTATCTTTAGGATTATCTACACAATGTAAACCAATAACTGAAGAGAGGACATTTCGTAGAGCACAAAAATAAGACATTATTGTTATCACATATCCACATAGCACTGGGTCCACATGAACAATTCACTCTCTTACGTTGGAGCCACAGTTATGGAAAATGCCTTTAATTATAGTATCACGATATTGAACGTTTACACAAGCGTTTAAAGTCCATTATTGCAAAACTTAACGGCATTTCCTTAGTGTGGCCCCCGCATTCAAGATTGTTAATGTCTCAACAGAAACACTTGGCGGTATTTTTTTTTACTTTTATCGTGGTAAAATCGTCAAATGAGTCCTCCCACCCAGGGCAGGGCGGGAGGGACTATCCGACTGACTAAAATCCACGGTGTCCTTCACTAGCCCTTTACGTACCGGGGTCACGGTAATGGGAAAGTCCCGCGACCCCGGCAGGCTTTGGCCCTCTACAGGCCCCGTCACTATGCTGACACTCCTTGAGGCGCGCGTGGAAGACAACGCGCCGTCGACCCGTGCATGGTCCATGATCGGACAGCGAGTCGCACATTACTCGCCGCCCGCATGCCCGCGCCTACGGTGGCCGGACATCGTCCTGCGACGTCCGACGCCGTGGGCGTCTACCACTGCGGCTGGGGTGGAGGGAGGACGCTGTCCTCTCCCTCACGCGGTCAGCCTCCTCCTTCGCGAGCATGACTGCTTCGCAGAAGGAGGTGACCGCTTCCCACTCCGTCTCGCCCTGCAGCATGGCCTCCGCCTATCGCCGTCGTGAGGACACGGCGGTGCTCTGCCCAAGCGGGGCAGTCCTGCAATGTATGCTCCACCGTGTCCTCCGGACGATCCTCGCACACACAAGCGTTTCTTCCCTCCCTATCAGACACAGGAACCTCCCGAAACTTCCGTGTCCGGTGAGGACCTGCGTCATGCGGTAGGTCAGGACGCCGTGACGCCTATCCAGCCACTCCACAAAGAGGGGTCTTACCGCCGCGATTGCGGCGTGCCCGAACACTTGGCGGTAGTAGTAGTACGGTTAGTAAGATGGTTCAAATCTCGCACAGAACAAATATTTGTATAGCTTATACAGGTATTTGAACCGAGTTTGGCTGTTTGGATGTGTGAGTTTAAATATTTGTAAACGCATCCACAGCACAGGTCCCATTCCTAGTGTGTAGCAACTCCAATACAAAAAAGAGAGAGTTTCAATAAAAAAAAATATTAACGAACTTTCAACGAACTATAAACCATTTTCCGCTAAGACCACGCACCGGCAAGCGCAGCGTAGGACTTTCACCCACAAGGTAGACAGATGATTTGATAAACACCACAGGATCACGCTGAATGCAAGCCACTTCCAACCGGTCCTATTGTGGATCTATATGGAAGGTCTATATTCAGTAGTGGACGTTCTATAGCGATTTTTTTTTACGTGGTAAAATCATCTTATGAGTCCTCCCACCCAGGGCAGAGCGGGAGGGACTGTCAGATTCGTACTGACTACAATCCACTGTGTCCTTCAATAGCCCTTTCCGTACGGGGGTTACGGTATTCGTGAGTCCCGTGACCACGTCCTATAGCGGTTAGGGTGATGGTGAATCATTTTGATATTTAATGACAGTACAAGTGAAACGTACCTGAGTTTATCCATAAACGCCTTTTCATTATTTCTTTAATGCCAAATCTGTTACCACCAGAAGAAAATCTACTAAAACGCACGCCAGTTATCGCCAACAAAATAGGCTGTAAATCATCAGACATTATTCTTATGGGTATTTAATGGTATTATAAGTTAAGATATAAAGGTTCAGGCGTGTAAGTTATGAGGTATTGTAATGGAGGGATCAGAAGTTTACGGCAGTTAAACAGTTTGATAGAATTTAATAAGGAGACGTTATTTATTTTGCTCGTGAAAATTGCGTTTGGTAAAACATTCTGTAGGCCTTTTTTAATGGAATATCATCAAATGAGGTCTGGGTGGGCGATTTGCGGCCACGCACCGTAGGCGCGGGCAGCGGACGTCGAGATTACTCGACGTAAGTCATGATCCACGCGCGCCTTAAATAGCTGGCAGCAATTGGACGGGAGCTTAGAGCGCCAAAGCCTACCGGGGCGCGAGACTAACGAATACCGTGTCCCCGGAACGTAAAGGACTATTGAAGGACACCGTGGACTTTAGTCAGTCTGACAGTCCCTCCCGCCCTACCCTAGGTGAAAGGACTCATTCGATGATTTTACCATGTAAAAAAATAAATATAAACGAGATATACAAAAAAACATACTACTCCCATTGCATTTCATTCCCCAAACGAAAAGTCATTATGTAAGTAATTAAGAACTTTAAGTAGGTACCATTATAACTCAAAATTAATGATACCGCAATCAATACTGATACCGGAATCGGTACCAGCTGTCTAAAGTAGATAGACGATTTTATTTAGGAAAATACTTTACGGATCGTTAGGCCGGTAAAGTATCGTATTAATCGAAAGATTGCGGCAGTAAACTTAAGACTCCGTTCACGACTTCGGGTGATGCACTTAGCAAAACGCACGCGCGTTTTCGTGACAAGCTAAAATATGGCAATGATGACTGGCGTTGCCGTAGTTGTCGAACTACTAGATGTTTATATGCAAAACAAAGTATTACAATTAAACACAATGACAGGGGAAACAATATTTAACATTCAAAAAATAAAGTTGTAGAATTTTCGCTTCTACTACACATATTACGTACTTGACGCCTAAGATAGTCACCTCTCAGTGAGGCCATCGTGAGTCCTACCAAGGAATCAAATGTATTGTCCTAATTAACACTATTAATACAAGCTAGACACGTAATTCTGAGGAGGAAGTATTTGTGTGTCAACAAAAACATACACGGCGTGTTTTGATTCACTCGAGCACCAAATCACCCACCACGCGAGTCGCTTCGCAAGTCACGAAGACCCGTAACACGCTGTAAACAACTTCTTTCATTGTTGTTTTCCTCGCAGTCACTGTTGTTGTCGCGTGTCGTTTGAGCGTATAGATTGTGGCCGAGGGGTAAGGCATATAAAAGTGGTCGTATAAAATGGTTGGTGGTATTATAGGTCATAAAGTGAGCAGAGGTCGAGATATAAGAAACGATGTGATGAAGTATATTGAATTTATCGTCAACGTTATTATTACACGTCGTATGTCCAGCAAATATGACAAACTTTCGTATCATGTTTTATCACTACATAGTATAAAACAAAGTCGCTTCCCGCTGTCTGTCTGTCTGTCCCTATGTACGCTTAGATGTTTAAAACTACGCAACGGATTTTGATGCGGTTTTCTTAATAGATAGAGTGATTTAAGGTTTATATGTATATAATATGAATAATATAGTAGATATTGCACCCGTGCGAAGCTGGGGCGGGTGGCTTGTACCCTATAAGTTATAACTCCTTTTTTTTCGTATTATAGAACTCTAATAAGACGTGTGCCTATAATACCGAGGCCTTATCAAAAGATTTCTGTATTTTATTTACTTGAAGTATTAACTGCTTTTATTGTATCGAAAAATTAAAAAGCGCCTCTAGTGTTCGAACGAGGAACTTCATAAACTTTACGTCACAAAAATGGTAGGGCCTCAGAAACCTTATTTATAATAGGGCCTCTAATAATGAGCGCTTCTTTACGTTCTTAGCCAATGAATATAAGGGATAGAGGGGTAGGTATTTATTTTTTCATGGGACAAACCTATTCCTAAACCACTGCAACTCCTAAAAGCCAGAATCAACAATTGCGACCACCAGAAAAGCGCTGAGACAATGAAGCTCGACTTGTAGGGGTACGAATCTATATCACCACGCGAGATCAATATAATTAAGTCAAACAGAGCACATTAAAGGGGCAGTACGCATGGATCCGTATGGGATATGGGATGAATACGTATGGGATCACGAGGTGATTTGTAACCACGGCTTACAGACGGCGAGTTATGAATAGCGCACCGTCTGACTAAGGACGTCAAGAACTGAATAAACGGCGCGTCGTGTACCACATGCAGCGTACTCAAGGAGCAAAAAACTGATGGAGCCCGTGTCGACTGCCGGGGTCGTGGGGTTGTGTTAAAAGTGCGCCGTGGCCTTCCAACGCTTAAAGCAACTAAAGAAACATGTTGATTTTTAATCATTCTAGTCCACCCCGAGATCCAGGACTTATTTGAAGATTTCCACAAACAAGTTAATCATTAAAAAAACGATGTTCTTTTTAAAAACAAGTTTTTACTGTTAAAAAAAATATTTACGACAGACAAAGTACTCGTCGAGACGAGTATAAACTCGATGGATTTGCGGCGTTTCATTACTGAGTTCCTATGGCCACCTTCCAGCTCCATCATCAGATCAACTTCATGTGATCAAAATATTGCATTGTCACGCGATGTACATTGTACATATAGGTACGTGCAAAATTTCAACTCAATCGGAAATCGGGAAGTGGATCAAATTTAACTTACAAGATTTGATTACAGACAACGAGACAGGTGAAACTAAATAAAAGCTTGTAAAAAAGGGGAAGTCTTATCACTCTCCTGCAAACACAGAATGATGTCTCCCTCTTCAATACTTCTCTATTAGTCACCTCATACGTGACCCACTATTTAACTTGTTAAGGGATAGTCTTCTACACTATATACTGGAATATTGACCTACTTCATCTTTGCACTGTTTTTACAACATTTTTATCATATGAGTCCTCCTACACAGGGCGGGGCGGGAGAATTGTCAGGCTTATACTAACTAAAAGCCACCGTGGTCCTTCAATAGCCCTTTACGTTCTTTCTTCCTTGACGTCCACAACCCAGTAACTGGGTAATACGATACCCCATGGTAAGACTGGTTGTCAGACTTCAGAGCTTCCGACTAACAGTAACGACTGTCAAAGATCTACAAATGAAAGCAGGGACCAGCTTATCTTTTGTAATAACTAAATACCCGTATTTAGCATTTAGCATAAAATTTATAACAATTATCCAGAGAAACTCGCAATTAGACGGCAAAGTCGAGAATAGGGGCGTCGAAAGACCCAATATTGACAGGAGTAAGAGGCTTAATATTGTAAGAAATTTTCAAGAGCTTGGAGTTATGAGGGCCCTCAAATCCTTTGAGGATTCGACTCAAGAGCCTCGGAATGTACATTGCTTTTAAAAACCATTGTGGGCGTTTAAGTAGGTATTTATTTTGGGATAATTGTGTTGCTAATGTTTCTTTTAATTGGGGCCTCTAAAGAGTAGGTAATTTGTGTTGATTGCGCACTTACCAACCTATGGGGTATCCATACATTAAGTTAGTATTGGATTCCACTTGGCCTGTTGGTCTAGTGGTTAGTGACCCTGACTGCTATGCCAGAGGTCGTGGGTTCGATTCCCACCCAGGACAAATGTTTGTGTGATGAGCACGATCATTTGTTCTGTGTCTGGGTGTAATTTATCTATAATATGTATGTATTTAGAAATATATAAGTATGTTTATCAGTTGTCTAGTACCCATAACACAAGCTCTGCTTAGCTTGGGACTAGATGGCGTTGTGTGATAGTTGTGGAATATTTATTTATTTATTTACTTATTTTAACGGACAATCAATAGTATAATATTTACATAGGGTCGTGGGACTGCCTCATCGGATAACCATGACTCTGGAACGTAAAGGGCTATAGAAGGACACCATGGATTTTAGTCAGTACAAGTCTGACAGTATGAGTGGGAGGAATCGTTCGATGATTTTACCAAAAATATGTAGATTAGACTATATTTTGAACGATCTATGTAATGTTCACTCGATTAATCTCAACACTTACTCGTAAGTTGCACTATCCTACTAATATTATAAACGTGGAAGTTAGTTTGGATGGATGTTTGTTACTCTTTCACGTAAAAATCTCTGAACGGATTAGGAAGAAATATTGCACACAGATAGTTTATAACCTGGATTAAAACATAGGGCAGTTTTTATCCCGATTTTATGTTCCCGTGGGATACTTTTCGAGTTGTAGCGGGTGAAGCCGCTGGCAACAGCTAGTATACAATATTTTCGAACAAGAAATACACATGAACATAATGTATAAACGTGGATGAAAAAAAAGTGTATGAATGGATCGCAGCATATCGTTTTGAGGTTTCTGCCCACCGCCGTTAAAGAAATGCATGAGTTTAATATTAATTTAATTTCTTCGCAAAATTATGGCAAATAGAATAGTGTTATTGTACTTTATTGCACACCAAAACTATTAATAATAATATTAATACTTTCTACAATAACAATATAAATGGCGGTGTTATCTCTGGCAGCGATATCTTTTAGACAATCTTTGAATTGAATAAATTAACTTAAAATAAGCAAATTATTTGTAGGTAGCAATCGCTCTTTACTTATCGATTTTTACCTAATTGCTACATAGACCCATGTTGGATAGCGCTTCGCCTTAACTTACACTCAATCTGCGCCGCTTTTACGACTGTTTGCGAACCACTCGAGCCTTTCATACGCGCAGCATTCGAGCCAGGCTTTCGAGCCAGGCTTTCGAGCCAACGTTCGAGCCAGCATTCAACCCGCAGCTTTGCATTTTGTGAATGTTTAATTTCACTTAACTGTCCCCGTGAAATTCTGAATGAATAAAATTCATTCGTTAACGCAAGTCTGGAAGTTTTATTTTAATTTGGTTTCAATTCTTACAAAATATACGGGAGTACTTTTTAAAGTCTGTATACATTTTACAATTGGCATGGTAGATTTTTTTGAAAAAATAGGATCGGGTGCATTCCCATTTTTTGAAGCAAATTGGCATCTGCTTTCTGATTCTAATACACTTTATATTAGAGGTCAAGATATCTCTCGACGGCATGCGGGCAGCGAGTAATGGGTGACTCGTCGTCCGATCATGTACTGTGCCCTGAGTCCTCCCTCCCAGGGCGGGACGGGAGGGACTGGCAGACTTGTACTGACTATAATCCACGGTGGTCCTTCAGAAGCGCTTTACGCTCCAGGGTCACGGTTACCTTATGAGACAGTCTCGCGACTTTTTAAACCACTAGCTTTAACTTTTTTTTTAACACGGATAAAACATCACGCCTGTGTTCCCTAAAGAGTTAGGCAGTGTAAGTCCAGTACGTAGGTCGCGGGACTTATGATTTACCGTGATCCCGGTACGTAGAGGGCTATTGAAGGGCACCGTGGATTTTAGTCAGTCTGACAGTCCCTCCCGCTCTGCCCTGGGTGGGAGGACTCATTTGATGATTTTACTACGTTAAAAAAAAAGGTACATAATCATTACTATTATTCTCGAAGGTCCTATATTAATTGAATCATAAAGTGTCATTGAAGAAGAAAACTAGCCCGAAAGGTAACTAGCCCGGTATTTCTTCAATAGCCCGAAACGTTCCCAGTTTCGGGCTATTGAAGAAATACCGTGGATTTTAAAAATTACACGTCTGACAGTCCATCCAGTGGGTGTGAGGAATCAATTGATGATTTTACTTAAAAAAACCAGTAGTAACCATCTGACTTGAAAATCAGGATTTAACACACACTTCAGTGCTTAGAAGGCAGCTCAATGGTTGATACAACTCAAAACACTACGCCTTTTTATCCCCAAAGGGTTGGGCCAGCTCGGAATGTATTTACAAGTAAAATATATCCACACTAGCACTTTGCCCGCGACTTCGTCCGCGTGGGTTACGTACTTTCCTAATTCCCCCTTTTCACCCCCTTAAAGGTTAAATTTCCAAAAACCCCTTCTTAGTGCTCCCCTACATTATAATAGGAAGCCGTGTGCGAAATTTCACATTCCTAGCCCCAGTAGTTTCGGCTGTACGTTGATATGTCAGTCAGTCAGTTCTCCTTTTATATATATAGATTTCACGAGTAAATACGATACGTTTTGATAAATCGTTTCTGTCTAATAACGTTAGCGTTTTGAGTAGTGAGTTATAGATATGTTTAAAGGATAGCTATCTATACATGTATTTTTACAGTCCACTGTCGTTTGTCTCAGTTGCGAATAAACTTGCATACTAAATACACGTTGTTTTTGTCAAAAAATCCCGGTAAACAAAAGTCAACCTTAAACGTTAAACATTTTGGTCCATATTCGAACCGGAGCGTGTTAATGACCATCGAGCCCGGCCGACCCGCGAGAACAAAAGAATATTACCTGAGTGCGATAAGCAGTCGTCGGGACATCGTGTTTTTTCTAAGACAATTAAATGTGAATTTATAAGAACGTTTAAAAAACAACCGAGTTATGAATCAGTGAGATTGATTGACAAAAAACTGTTACTTGTTTACAAGGTGTATGTGACTTTTGGTGAAAATTATAAGAACAGTAATTTGAGTGAGTGTTTAAAGATAATAAAATTAACAAACTGTTATTATACGAGAACTAATTACCTAAAACAAGTAACCGATCGGTGTGTAGTTTGCTGGGAGTGCTGTGCGAGTTTATTGGTTACCCACAATGGAGGAACTTTTGTCGTTACAAGATGAGTTGTTCGAAAATTTGACTAAGGCGGAAAGAAATTATAAGAAAACGCCAAAAGAAAGAATTAAACGTCAGTATATTGAAACGAGATTGGAGTTGTTAGAACAAATATTTCAAGATTTTAAAGACGGGCATAAGGAGATAGTTGCAAAAGCAAAAAATAAGAAAGAAGCATATTTTACAGAGGGTAAATATGAAACTTTTGAGGAATTGTATGTGCAGTACAAGTCGAATTTGCGAGAAGCTTTGCAACAGTTTCTACCGCCAGTTACCGGGTTTTCTAACCCAGCAGTTACCCACAACGCGAACAATAATTGCAGTGATGTAAAATTACCCCGCATACAATTACCTACTTTTGGGGGTAAATATGAAGATTGGCCCACATTTTACGACATGTTTTCTTCGTTAATACATAATAATCAGAATATTTCATCGGTTCAGAAATTACATTACCTCAAGTCCAATTTAAGTGGAGAAGCATTCAACCTGTTAAGTAACTTTTCTACGACTGATGCAAATTATGAAGAAGCATGGAAGCAGTTAGTTCGCCGATACAACAACAAGCGTTATAACTGCAATGCTATTATGAGGACTTTATTTGGCTCAAAGAAAATTCAAACCGAGTCAGCCACTGCGATTAGAAGCTTACTGGATACGACAGCGACATGTCTTAAATCGTTGCAAAACTTGGGCATCAGCACTGAATCCAGTTTCGCTGACGCGTCTGTCGTTCACTTGGTCGTTTCAAAATTGGATACGGAGTCTGTTAAACAATGGGAACAACAGTTAAATGTTATGAGTGATGAGTTACCCACTTGGATACAATTAAGAGATTATTTGGAGTTCAGATTCAGGACATTAGAAATGATAGATACGAACGGGAGCCGCAACGCGCTACAAGCTAAGCCTGCTGCTAAATCGAAATCTTTTCATGCATCAGTGGAGAAGGAGAAAGAGAACAAGTCTAAAATTAAACAAGAGTGTCCGATGTGTCATGAAATTCATTATCTCAACCAGTGTAAGCGTTTCAGCCTTATGACGCCTAAGGAAAGGCAAAACTTCGTGCAAACAAGTAAATTATGTTTTAATTGCTTGGCACCAACTCATGCAGCAGCTAAGTGTCGTCAGTCCTTCAGTTGTAAGAAATGTGGAAGGAGACATCACACGATGTTACACTTTGAGAGGGAGACCCAGGAGCCAGCCAGTAGCCTGGAGCAGGCTGTCGCCGTGCCATCGAGTGAACCACAACAGGAGAGAGCGAGTTCAACACGAGGTGATACAACCATAACTGCTACATTTTCTAGAGGAGAGCTTCAACCCAACAGTGTGCTGCTTGCGACGGCTAAGGTTAAGGTAATCCGTTCTAACGGTTTTAAACAAATAATTCGTGCTTTACTTGACCAAGGGTCACAGGCATCTTTTGTATCGGAGTCAACTGTGCAATTATTAGGTCTTGTACGCAAACCAGTAAGTGGCTGGGTGTCAGGGCTTGGAGATGGTCGTATGAGGATTAAAAATACGGTTTCACTTCACCTGGAATCACGTCAAAATCCTTCTAGTTACATCCTAGTTAATGCTTATGTGTTACACTCCTTAACTTCATTACTTCCTTCAACCAATGTTAGCACATCGAAATGGATAGAGATTGACAATCTTCCTTTAGCTGATCCTACGTACGCGACGCCAGGTAAGATCGATATTCTATTAGGTGCAGAGGTTTATAGTGAAATATTACTTGATGGGGTTATGAAGCATCCTGATTGTAATTTAATAGCACAAAATACGGTGTTTGGGTGGATTTTGTCAGGAAGAATGTCAAGGAGCTCTCGAACGTTAGCAAAGGATAATCTCATCAGCATGCATGTACAGGTAAAAGAGGATGAGTTACTTAAAAGGTTTTGGGAGATGGAAGATGAGCCTAATTTAATAAAGAAGGAAATGAGTAATAGTGAGAAAGCATGTGAGGATTTGTTTGACTTAACTACAGTGAGAGATAATGAAGGGAGATTTATCGTGAGATTACCTTTTGCAACAAGCGATCCTAAGTGTCAATATGGTAACACAGAAAAGAGCGCAGTGAAGAGGTTAGAATATCTGGAGAGAAAGTTATCTAAAGATTCAAAGTTGAGAGAAGAATATAATAAGGTTATGAGTGAGTATTTGAGTATGAACCATATGAGAATGGTTTCTAAGAGTGAGTTGCACAAGTCTAAAGCTGTGTATCTTCCTCACCACGCTGTGGTAAGAGAAGACAAAGACACCACTAAAGTGAGAGTCGTCTTTGACGCTTCGAGCAAAGGTGATAACAATATATCACTAAATGATGAGCTTCTTGTTGGACCGAGATTACAACAAGATTTAAGGCATATCTTGATGCGATGGCGTCATCACAAAATCTGTATCGTAGCCGACATTGTAAAAATGTATCGGATGGTAAAGGTGGCGGACTACGACACAGATTTCCAGAGAATTGTCTGGAGATTCGATCTGTCAGAACCCATACAACATTACAAATTATTACGTTTAACGTTCGGCACGGCATGCGCGCCATATCTGGCTGTCAAGGTATTGCACCGACTTGCTGAGTTAGAAGAGAAGAAATATCCATTAGCGGCGCGAATAACAAAGCAATGCTATTATATGGATGACCTAATGGCCGGGGGTGACACGGTTAATGAGGCAATTGCAATTTATGAGGAGATGAATGAGTTAATGAAGAGTAGTGGTTTTGAGTTACAGAAATGGAGTAGCAATAGTGACAAGTTTTTAGAGCAAATTGGCAAAACTGAGTTGAGTGAGAGGCAAGCTATTAAATTTAATGATCTAATCAAAGTGTTAGGTTTGAGTTGGAATAGGAAGAATGATGATTTTGAGTACGTAGTGAACTTACCTGAACCTAAAAAAATAATCACTAAAAGAGAAGTCTTATCTGAAGTAGCGAGATTGTATGATCCATTAGGTTGGATTGCCCCAGTGGTAGTGAATGCTAAAATTATAATTCAGAAACTGTGGAAATCTGGTCTTGCATGGGATGAGAGTTTGACGGATGACTTACTTGGTGAGTGGTTAAAATATCGGCGAGAGTTCCAAGATTTTAAAAATCTTAAAATACCTAGGTGGGTAAATTTTACGAGAGAATGCAAGAGAGAGTTACACGTATTTTCAGATTCTTCCAAATCAGCCTTTGCGGCAGCAGTGTACATCCGAGTGATTGATAGTTCAAATAGAGTACATGTACATTTACTGGCCGCAAAGACTAGAGTAGCCCCAATCGTAAAGGAGATTTCTATACCCCGACTTGAATTGTGTGGTGCCACATTAGCAGCCAAACTTCTATGTGAAGTCTCACAAGTTTTGGAAATACCAAAGGCACATCTCTATGGGTGGACCGACTCCACCATAGTTTTAGCATGGCTCAAGGGAGGATCAAGTCGCTGGGCAACATTTGTTAGCAACAGAGTGTCCGCTATATTAAATATTATGGATTACCACCAGTGGAGTCATGTCTCATCAGAGACAAACCCTGCGGACTGTGCTTCGCGTGGTCTGCAGCCCAAAGAGTTGAGTGAGCATGCATTGTGGTGGAGAGGGCCGCAGTGGTTGTCAGAACTTACTGTTTGCACAGAGAGTAAACAGATAGAAGACACACACGAAGAGGAGCGAATCCAATCTTTAGCCGTTTTATCCGATATAGACGAAGAATTTATTTGGTCAAAATATTCATCTTTAAATAAAATATTAAAAATTGTATCATATTGTAGACGAGTTTTGAATTATAAGGTAAAAAAGGATAATAGATCTAAACAACATAAATTTATCACACCAAGTGAAATGAACGAGGCTTTATTATCATGTATTAAACAAGTACAAGAGCGCGAGTTTTCATTTGAAATTAAACGGATAAAGACTGGAGAGTGTGTGCCTAAAAAGAATAAATTGAGATCTCTTTGCCCCCTTTTAGACGAAAAGGGAATACTAAGAGTAAGTGGACGTATAGAACAATCGGACGCGTGTTATGACATGAAGCATCCAATAATTATGCCTGGTAATAATCATCTTACCAAGGTTTTAATTGCAGATGCTCATGCAAAAACACTGCACGGTGGTCCACAGATTATGTTAAATTATTTGAGAACCAAGTACTGGATCTTACGTGGTAAAGAGTGCGTTAAAAAATGTTTTAGAGAATGTACTATTTGCTTAAGATACAGCACAAGAAAGACTACTCCTCTAATGGGTCTGCTGCCAGAGGCAAGGTTGAGACCAAGTAAGCCATTCAAATCTACGGGTGTGGATTACTGTGGTCCTGTTTTTATCAGATTTTCGCCAGGTCGAGGAGCCAAGTCTTATAAAAGCTATATTTGTATATTTGTGTGTATGGTTACACGAGCTGTCCATTTAGAAGCAGTAACCGACATGACTGCTAAAGGTTTCATTGCAGCGTTCAGACGATTTACTGCTCGTAGAGGTCATTGTCAAGATTTATACAGTGACAATGGCACAAATTTTGTTGGTGCTGATAAGCAAATGCGAGAAATGTTTAATAGTGCCAAATCTTCTCTTCCTGGAGAACTAGCCGAGCTACTTTCTCTAGAAAGAACCACTTGGCATTATATTCCTCCCCATTCGCCTAACTTTGGTGGGCTGTGGGAATCCTCGGTGCGTGGAACTAAAACTCATTTAAAAAAGGTAGTAGGAAATAGTACACTTACCTACGAAGAAATGTCGACTGTCCTGGCGCAAGTGGAGGCGTGTTTAAATTCGAGACCAATTTCCTTGTTGAGTGATGATCCAAATGACCCCCTACCCCTGACGCCAGGCCACTTCTTGGTAGGCGAACCATTGTTAAATATTGCAGATGAGGATTATACCAGTTGTAATGTTGTTGGATTGGATAGATGGCGATTGACGCAAAAAATTGTAACAGATTTTTGGAATAGGTGGTATAAGGAATATTTAGTTAATTTAAACCAAAGATATAAATGGAACACTAAACGTGATGAACCAGAAATAGGTGATATTGTCGTATTAAAGGAAGATAATGTACCGCCAGCTAAATGGTTACTTGGTAAAATTATTAAAAAATATCCTGGACCTGATAATGTTACTCGAGTTGTATCCGTAAAGTGTAAATCCGGAGAGTATAAGCGTCCAATGAGCAAAATTTGTACTTTGACTAAGTGAATATGTTAAAAAAAAAACTGTTATATAGTTTAAAAATGTGTTAAAACCTATGTGTTGAAATGTATGTTTTCAAATTTAGATTTTATTTACATACCTATACAAACCAAGTTTAAAAAAAAATCCAATGTTTTTAATTTATGTTATTGTGTTAATTATAAGATGAGTTCTAAGATACCTACTATTTAACTACATCAAATACGTTCACTCGAACTATGACTAATAATCTACTTATAAAAACTTGTTTGTTATCAATGTACTTACCTGCTTGAATACCGACTTGAGCCGCACATGTTCTGAGATATTTGAATGTTGACTTAACTATGATAAAATTAAGAAAGATACAGGTTGTTCTGTTATTCATGTAAGCGTTTTTTATTTGTTAAGATTTTGAAAATATTTTTTGTTTTGAAATTGTATTTTCACACGTTATAAAGTAAGTTCGTTTTTTGATTTTGTTTGTGTTTAAGCATAGTTAAAGAACTTGGTTCTTTGGCGGGCGGAATGTCTAATAACGTTAGCGTTTTGAGTAGTGAGTTATAGATATGTTTAAAGGATAGCTATCTATACATGTATTTTTACAGTCCACTGTCGTTTGTCTCAGTTGCGAATAAACTTGCATACTAAATACACGTTGTTTTTGTCAAAAAATCCCGGTAAACAAAAGTCATAAATAAAGTATCGATATAGTGAAGTAGTTTCACGAAATCTGTGTAGTTTTAGCGAGATTTACTCAGAGGACATATTAAAAACAAAAATTTTCATTCGTCTGACTATAAAAGTAGATTTGGAACTGCGATACAAATTGCACTATTCATAGTCGACAGAATACATATACTCGTAATAAAGAGCGTCGTGGGCTGTGATCTTGAAAAAAGGATAAATAATGTCCTATCAAATACGTTTTTTTTTAGAAAATATTTGAATCAATATTAATTATGTTTTCTGCCTGTAAAGATAGTTTAAATAAATAAGTTAGGTAATGAGATGAAGAAATGAAAGAACCGTTTCGTTCAAAGGAAGATGACGCACAGTAAACTTTATTACTAAGGAGCGCATAGACAATCAAAGAGTAGGAAGCGCATAGACCGCGCGAAATCGGAGTAAGTGATTCAATACTTTTACTTTTGTACACTTATATTATAATTAAAACTTATAATGTACATTTATAATGTACAAATACTATACATTAATATACGGTACATTAAATTGCACAAAAGCGTACCAAGGGCGCTAGTTAAAACTGAAACTGTCAAATACGTCGCCATCTTGGCCTTAACTCGACACACTTACCGTTCAACGCGACTGTTTACCCGCGGCCCTTTCACACTCCCCTCCACGTGAGGGCTTTACACTTCACTATTTGTATGTCTCACTTCTTTCCTATTCACTTTTTGATAGCCTATCGTTTTGTCAATAGATGGAGAGATCCTTTATAATCTAAGGCTGTGTTGCTTAAGTATATATACTCGTATAACATTTATTTATTTGTGTCGTTATTTATACGAAGTCAAAATTAAATACTTGTTCTTGAATTGATTTTGAATGAAGTTTTGTGTCGATCTTTCGATGCCTACTATCAAGTGTTGAGAGTCATGTTTTAACTTATCACATATTTAAATTAAAGGGCCCTTTTTTTCAGCACAAGCTTACAGCACGATATGGGCTATCAAACTTTCTGCTTCACGCTTTTTTTTCTAAACTTGGTAAAATCTTCAAATGAGTCCTCCCACCCAGGGCAGAGCGGGAGGGCCTGTCAGACTAGTACTGACTAAAATCCCCGGTGTCCTTCAATAGCCATTTACGAACCGGGGTCACGGTAATTCGTGAGTCCCGCGACCCCGACTGGCTTAGGCCCTCTAGAGGGAGGCCCCGTCATTTCGCTGACACTCTTTGAGGCGCGCGTGGAACACAACGCGCCGTCGACCCGGTTCTGCTATACGCTGCTGAAAGAAATTATTTTAGTCTTCATTCTTCAGCCCCTTTAGACGTGCAAAAACCTGCATGCAAATTTGACTGTACTGCAGTATTTGTTTGATCCACTCAATTCATTATACATTAACAGTCCCCAATGTAGTCAGATTTGCATGCAAATTCTTGCATGTTCAAATAGGGCTTTACATTATATTCCAAAAAAAACTTCACTTTCAAAAGGTATTTTGTGAGTATGCGTCGAAAATCGACACAAAAATTTAAAATAAGTTTATTTTTCTTTGTCTTTTGATAAATCATTATTTTATTGATTTGTGATGCAAGTACAGTCAGCCACATGCATAAAAACAATTTTTTCTAATTAGTAGGGAAAATTTTATAACCGTCTTAAAAAAAATTCCCTACTAATTAGAAAAATTACTATTAATTAGACGCGAGGTATGATGGGAAATCACACTCTGAAGGCAAACTTAACACAATACTAACGTAACGCAAGCGCCAAAACGACGCCATTTATTAATGGCCGCTTGCAAATGAAGTCCTGATGGCGCTTGCGCTACGTTAGTGTTGTGTTAAGTAGGCATGCCTAAAGAGTGTATGTCCCCATTATACCTCGCGTCCCCGTCTTATACACTGTTCCCCTATGTTGTATTGAGAATAACATATTTTGCTGTACGATGTTTTACGGAAGCCATACTTTGCTTTTATGCTATATAGCGATGCAGTCGTTTATCGAATTTATTTATGTTCAAGAACAAAGAAGGCCAAAGAAAAGATGGATGGATTGTCTAAGGAATGATATGAAAAAAAAGGAGTAAATGATACTGTGACGTTTGATAGAGGACAGGAGGAGTAAGAGCGGAAGATGATGATTTTTGTTCAAGAACTTAAACCTGCCGTTATACAATACAAAGTATTAACCAAATTATTTTTAATTTTAAAAGGTTTCTACAGTACTTAAATCTTTTAAAACAGGCCTGCAGTTGCAAGATTACTACAGGGCCCAGCGCAATTTCACGCTCAGTCTATCCCAAGTTGGACAGACGGGTCCAGCTCAGCGCAACGCTCAGGGTTTTTCAAATGCATAAGACTTACGAGATTGGATTGCTTTTTTATTTTTTTTATCGTGGTAAAATCATCAAATGAGTCCTCCCACCCAGGGCAGGGCGGGAGGGACTGTCAGACTTGTACTGACTAAAATCCACGGTGTCCTTCACTAGCCCTTTACGTACCGGGGTCACGGTAATCCCTTGGTCCCGCGACCCCGGCAGGGTTTGGCCCTCTACAGGCCCCGTCACTATGCTGACACTCTTTGAGGCGCGCGTGGAACACAACGCGCCGTCGACCCGGGCATGGTCCATGGTCGGACAGCGAGTCGCCCATTACTCGCTGCCCGCATGCCCGCGCCTACGGTGGCCGGAGATCGTCTTGCGACGTCCGACGCCGTCTACCACTGCGGCTAGGGTGGAGGGAGGACGCTGTCCTCTCCCTCAGGCGGCCCGCCTCCTCCTTCACGAGCATGACTGCTTCGCAGAAGGAGGCGACCGCTTCCCACTCCGTCTCGCCCCGCAGCATGGCCTCGACCAATGCTGGGCGCGAGAGGTCTCCGCCTATCGCCGTCGTGAGGACACGGCGGTGCTCTGCCCAAGCGGGGCAGTCCTGCACCGTATGCTCCACCGTGTCCTCCGGACGATCCTCGCAGTGGTGACACCCAGGCGTTTCTTCCCTCCCTATCAGACACAGGAGAGATTGGATTGCTTAGATTTAAATTGGAAGCAGCAATGTCTTTACTAGGAGATTGGATAATTTCGCGGTTGAATAATAGGCAATTAGAGAGCATCAATAAATTGCAATTCTAATTAGTCCGTCAGCTAGAGTTTTTTTTTACTTGGTAAAATCATCATCAATTAGTTTTATTTTTTTATTTAGTATCTACATAAATATGAGTCTTCTCGCCCTGAGTAGAGCGGAAAAAACAGTCAAACTCGTACTGACTGAAATCCACCATGCTCTCTCAATTGCCCTTTACATTCCAGGGACGCGGAGACCTATTAAGCTTGCCAATTATACTAGCTCTTACAATATCTAAGATAGTTTTATAGGAACTAGAGGTTCCTATAAAACTATCTTATATATGGTGTATTGACCCCGGAACGTAAAGGGCTATTGACGGACACCGTGGATTTTAGTCAGTACGAATCTGACAATCCCTCCCGCTCTGCCCTGGATGGGAGGACTCATTTGATGATTTTACCACGTTAAAAAAAAGGCCATCCTGTATAACAACAACCAACTCACAAACTTACTTTTTTGATACATTTCGTATTTTATATATAAAAACAATAGAGTAAATTTCATTTTTGACGAAAGAAAGATTCAGTTACGAGTGGAATTTGAACCCGCGTCTTCTAGATAAGTACTTCCGATATGCGTTTATGCGTTTAAAAAAAAATATTCAGAAGGTTGTACTTCTGGACACGGCGCGTATTGTTAGGAGGTTCCTCTCTCAGGAGCCCTGACCACCGGCAGCCCAGAACCAATCCCGATGCTGGTGGACTGCTTTTTTTTCTATATTTAAATGTTTTTTATTGCTTTTTTGTAAAAATGGGTCCGAGTGCTCACGTTTTTAATTTATTTATTATTAAGGACATCGTCAGGCGATTAGTCGACTCTTCAGGTGACCAGAGGGCTGGCCTATTCCTAGGTCAACGAGTCAGCATTGCCATACAACGTGGCAATGCTGAAAGCGTTCTGGGCACTGTTCCCGTTGACAGCGATGTGGACGTATTCTTTGTCGCCCTTTGAATGTTTTTTTTTTGTACATATTACTAGTTTGTTTTTATTTATAGTCTGTATATAATCATGTAGCAATTAAATAAATAAATCCGAAAAAAAAAAATTAAAAACGTAATTTATAAGTGTTAATAAAGAAAAAAATAATTAGTATGGTGGACGCTCGATCTCATAATGCAACATTGATTTCCCACTTGTAGCTGAATTTTTCCTTCCTCCAATATAGAGAAAATATAATTAATTCGTTACAAACCTCAAGTTTTATACTTAAAAATAAGTCGTAAACAAGGCGCTTTTTAGGACGGTAAGTCATAACCTAGACCGAGTGTTTTTATCAAATGTTTTAACCTTGAGCGAAAGGTCAAGGTTTGTATATGTAGGGTTGTCTTTATACGTCGAAATTGTTTGTCCAAGGTCACGTATGAGTAAGAAAGAAAAAGTAAATAGAATCTTTAATGAAAATCATATTATACGGGATTCTTCTTTTAACTTGGCAACAGGGGGAATCCGCATCTATAATAAATACTGGAAAACTTTCTTAGGAACCTTTAGCTGTAGAGAGCCAAAGCCTGCCGGGGTCGCGGGACTCAGAAATTAATTAATTAATTAACCCCGGTACATAAAGGGCTATTGAAGGACACTGTGGATTTTAGTCAGTCAAGTCTGACAGTCCCTCCCGGCCTGCCTTGGGTGGGATGACTCATTTGATGATTTTACCACGTTAAACAAAAAAAGGAACAATTAGCTCTTTTTTGATCTTAAAAATGTTGGCATATTTATTTTTTGGTCAAGTTGAGTTGTCTACAAAATTAAATGAAATTGGTCAAATTTATTTTTAAATACCGTACTGAGGACGTGATTAGCGACCTGAGACAATCCCACCCACCCGTACCCAGTACGTGGTCGGCTGTTAAAGATTTAGGAACAGCCTCTATAACATATACAATAAACAACTCACAACCTTCGATTTTTAATTAATTTCGTTGCATGCTAACTGCATTACATTTTTTCTAACAAATTAACGTTAATGTTTACATCGCAAAGACGTGAAAACTCGTGATGAGGCGTTAATAAACTTTACTACTTTTTACTTTTTGTTACTTTGTTCGAAGTAACCGATACTCTTGAGGACGGTTTTTAAACTTTTCAGGTATCGAATATTCGATACCGATGTTTTAAGTTCATTCTATTAATAATGGCAGGGCCTCGTTAACCAGTTTATTACCAAGAATTGAAAATGGGTACATTAAATATTTGTTTTATGTAGTGTCGATTTATTGTGTTATAAATTTTAATGGCTTTTATAAAGGCGTTCTTTGATTTGCAGAGCTAAGTAATTATTATTGTTTACCTACATGTAAATATAAAATAACGCTTGTTGTCGCCTAAAGGTTAGATTAGAGAAATCTTTTCGTAAGATAAGTGGAATTTTTTTTTGTCTCTGAAACTACGATACTTATATGTACGGCTAAATACATATTTAGCCGTACAATTATATTTTAGATTTGTGTGATATTTGCAAATAAATAATTTAAACGAATAATACAATTTTGCAATCCATTTTTTTAACATTGCTAAATGTCATTTATATTTAAATAAATCTAAACCTTTTTTCTTCAACGACAAACCTAAAACCGAAGTCAGTGCTGTTCGGTAGTACCACCCAAAGTTTAGATACCTATGGAAGTTTTAAAATACTCGTACATCCAACTCCTTCTCTAATTTTCTACCAAAATGCACAATCAACAATAAAACAAAAACATTCCTTAGGAGTAACAAACATTTAAACTGAAGTAAATACAAAGGAAAGTTTAATTTCGTACAACTTCTAATGTTATCTGAAAATACAACGGGAAACGCGCAAAGTTTACAAAATTTCTTGATAAAGAACAGCTGAAGTTGTGTTTCATACATTTATTAGTTGGTTCTGCTTAGGGCTATTTTTGTAGACAATATTCACTGTGGAATATTGGACCATATTACCATTCACTAAGCTTCAGTATGGTACTGTATTTCGTCGCGGGACTGTACGAATTACCGTGACCCCGAAACGTAAAGGGCTCTTGAAGGACACCGTGGATTTTAGTCAGTACGAGTCTGATAGTCCCTCCCGCTCTGCCCTGGGTGGGAGGATTCATTTGATGATTTTACCACGATAAAAAAAGGTAAAAAAATATGGTACTGTATTTACTATTATATGTGATTATTTTTAGCACAGTTTTGTGTTATTTTCAAGAAAATAAAAGGGCATTAAAATACTTTTTTTTTTTTAAATAATTTAAAGATGGAATCAAGTTTTTTTTTTATAATAACACAACAGCAGAATCCATAACATATCTTACATAAGCTCTGAAAAAATAGGACATAATTTACTAAAAAGTTAATCATCATTAAAACGATCAATACAATAATGCCTTTGTCAAACAGACCGGTGAAAGCGAAGCGTTTCCAAAGCGATACCAAACCGAAGCGAGACGTCAGCCCGATAGTTCTGTTACGCTATCGGAATGCTTTCGCGTTTCTATGTGACTGAATTCAAACAATTCCATACATTACAAATAAAAACGTCACGCTTCGCATTCGCCTCGCCAGTCTCTTTGACAAAGGCTTAAAGAAGTTACGATATGATCCATTAAATTTTAATATTTTTCACCCTATTTTAATCTAACAATGACAATATCAATTTACCTCGTTGAAAAACGAAATAAAATGTAAAAGGCAGTATTATACTGTTACTGTTTTAATAAAATATTGTCCCAAGAGAGCCACCGAAAGAAATAAATTGAAAAAGGGGGAACTTAAAAATGATTTGTAGTCGCTCTTGTATCTCTTATAGCACCAGTTTCTGGTTGAGAACTAAAAGTGATTGCTCAAAATTAATGACGCAATATAAATCTAGTTGTCAACTCTGACAGTCTGACAGCTGGACTCACCAAGGGTTTTAGGCAGTTGTCACACCGCTAGCGAACACAACGAGCAAATGAGAACGACTTAGCGAGCGTTTGTGTGTAGTATTTTTTAATTTAGCGATAGTCTCGCGTTTGACCACTATCTCGCCTGATGGTAAGTGAAGATGTGGTCGAGGGGACTTTAAATCTTGTACTGAATAAAATCAGATAGATGTTTTTCTTCGACAAGAGAAATAAGGTAGGCAAAGTTTGTTGCTTTAACGGAACACTCACCGCGTCAATAACAAAACGACCTCGATTAAATGCCTTTTAAGCTACACAAAGCTTTAAGAGGGGCTTATCACACAATACTACCCTCCACTAATAAAGCGAAAAGCGCTTTTTTTTCTAAAACCATCGTAAACTCAGCGTCTATGATGAATGGCTGTTATCGCTAACAAAACGATGGAATTTCAACCCTTGCTTCCAGTGCTAAGGTTGAATTTTCTATGGTAAATTGTGGTTAATTACGTAGACATGGAGTGATGTCGTATTAATGAAGTGTATAGCCGTCATCGCTTTAATAATGTCTTTTCTTACGGTGCGAGCTCATTAATTTTATGGGGTCAAAGTTATGTGGAGTATTTTTATTTATAGTTTGGGATTTATCGATTGATAATTGATGTTATTCAGAGTTCGTTTTTGGAAACTCTCATAACTAAATAATTACAGCTGCACGAGTTAATATTCAAAGTTAAATCGCGCTTGCAGAGGTTGGTCTGAGGATGGCTGACCATCTATCATTGAAAATCTGACAACCATGCAGTCTAAAGAAGGGATATTGTATTACCCAGTTCAGTGGCGGATTTACCAATAGGCTAAGTAGGCTGGAGCCTAGGGCGGCAGATTTAGAGGGGCGGCAAATTTGCCCAAATAATAAAAAAAAACTTATAATTATATACATGTATATACATTACCTTCGTAATCCGTATATAAAAGATTATTAAACGCACTGTAAAATATAGGTACTTATGCGATCATGAAGTTAAAAAATAGCGTTTCAATATTAATTTAAAAATTGTAGTAACTTTTAGTAACAGTTTCTAAATTTAAAAAAAAGGGGCGCCAAAAATTGAATAGCCTACTAGCGGCAAATTTGTAAATCCGCCACTGACCCAGTTACTGGGTTGTAGGAGTCAGATAGGCGTCGCTTTATGTGAAATACTGTGCCGAGAACACTGACAGCATTGTCAAGTTATATGGCAATGCTGATTTGTTAGTTACAAATGTAAAATATTCATGATCTCATTCACAAGAAGAGACCGCTATTTATTTACATATTTTATTATGAGTTGAATTTATTCTGTCAGAGATTAATAAGATGTACCAGAGTGCAGTGTTGCATACAAATGATGACAACTGAACATTAGTATCTAATATGATTTATGCACTTGGTTTCTGTTTACATGATTGCGGTGCTCATTGGGTGGCTGGAACATTGAAATCCAAAAGAATAAATTAGACCCCTTGTGCCGTGGGGTACCTACATATTGATGGGATAGGATGATTCTGATAATCATGCTATCCCATCAAAATGTAGGTATAAATATAAAATAAGGAATTTTTAAAAAAAAACTAATGAGTCCTCCGCGCCTCAAAGAGCTCTGAGCAATCTGACGGGGCCTCCTAGAGCCAAAGCCTACCGGGGTCGCGGGACTATCTCATCTCATCTAACGGTGGCTCTGGAACGTAAAGGGCTATTGAAGGACACCGTGGATTTTAGTCAGTACGAGTCTGACAGTCCCTCCCGCTCTGCCCTGGGTAGGAGGACTCATTTGATGATTTTACCACGTAAAAAAAAAACAGCTATTAATAAATGTAGATGACACGACATCGTCATATATTTGTGTGTGATGTAATAATATGCGCTCCCACTAACGTTGTCACAGCGCGTCCTTTTTGCAATGTGCCGCGTCATTCGTTTCGCATTAGGAGTGAGGGGGGGGAAGGGGGGAGGGGGGACGGCAGTATTGCTTGATGTTACGAGTAATATCAACAACACGTCGGATTTATTAGTATCATAGTTTGTTGTTAAAGTCGGCATAGTTTTTTGATATTGGAAAAGTTAGAAAACTATGAGTTACGTTTAGTTATGTCTTTTCGTTGGTGGTCATGCGCTGTAGGTCATGGGTTTGATTCCCGCAGAAAATAAGTATTTGTATGGCTTTGTTCCGGCTTTTTCCGTGGTAAAATCATCAAATGAGTCCACCTAGGGAAGAGCGGGAAGGACTGTCAGACTCGTACTGACTAAAATCCACGGTGTCCTTCAATAGCCCTTTACGTTCTGGAGTCACGGTAATTCGTACAGTCCCGCGAGCGATGTATGTGAGTTTAATTAATGTTTGTAAATGCACCCACAATACAGGAGAAATTCCTAGTGTGACGCAACGTTTAACACAGTACAATTACTTAAAGATATAAACACCAAAATATCAGCAATGCGTTGTGAAGTAAAATGATTATCTGCTCTTTAAAATTCAGATCACTAAATATTTTTCGTTTGAAAAAGATTATATTCGTACAGTCGCAGCGGTGTCGCTGAACTTAAATCAAATTAAATTATTTAATTCTTTGTAAACATTTTGTTTAACGTGGTAAAATCATCATAGGAGTCCTCCCACCCAGGTCAGAGCGGGAGGGACTGTCAGACTCGTACTGAGTAAAATCCACGGTGTCCTTCAATAGCCCTTTACGTTCCGGGGTCACGGTAATTCGTGAGTCCCGCGACCGATTCTTTGCAAACATGGGTAGATTTAAATACGTAGATGTTTATCATCAAATAAAGTTTATTCCATATGTTGCCGTCATATTTTACCCTCACAAATTGAATATATTTTGGTTTCAAATAATAATTAAAACTACAATACATTGCAAATAGAAATCAATTTGATGGCACGTTTGGCGCAGTGGCTGAGCAATTGGACTGCTGCGCTGTGTGTCGCGGGTTCGATCTCCGTACGGAACAAATATTTGTATGATCTGCAAGTAGTTGTTCCAGGTCTGGGTGTTTGTGTGTGTGAGTTTCTATGTTTGTAAACGCACCCACGATACAGGAGAAATTCCTAATATGTGGCAACGCTTTAAAAAAAATATATTAAGTTTTTAAGTAAATAAAAGCCAAAAAACCAAGGAGTGAAAATAAACATATAAAAATTAAAACAACAAATTAAAAAAAAACTTAATTCTACAAGGGAAGTATGTATGTCAAAACACTTACAAAAGAGGAAAATACGACATCGCGGCATACGGAAATAAACACATACACCTGACCTATATATTTCAGCACGGCAACAAATCGTGGTGAATTGAAATCATCATGAATCATGGCGGCTGACACGTCACACGTTATGGCGACGTATGTGACCATACAACCAACATACATACTAGATCTGCTGCACTGCTACGAATTTTAGACTTAGTACGCTGCTACGGATTTTAGACCTGCTACGCTACTAAAATTCTTAGATTGACACACTGGTACGATTCTTGGTACTGCTACGAATCTTAGTACTGCTACGCTACTACGAATCTTGTACCTGCTACACCGCTACGCTTCTTAGACCTGCTACGCTACTACGGATCTTAGATCTGCTACGTTGCTACGGATCTTAGATCTGCTACGCCGTTACGTATCTAAGATCTGCTACGCTACTATAAACCTTGCTACGTTACTGAGAAACTTAGATTGCTACGAATCTTAATACTGCTAGACCGCTACGAATTTTAGACCTGGTAAGCCGCTACGAGTCTTAAACCTGCTACGTATCATAGACCTGCTAAGCCGCTACGGATGTTAGACCAGCTACGCTGCTACGAATCTGAGCCCTGTTACGCTTCCATGAAATTACGAACTCAGAAGCATATTAAGAAAAACTTTGTATGAAAATCCACTACCATAGTGCGCTTTATTGCATTCGGTCGTTGAAGCATATTTTGTTTATTCTAACCGCACAATGTCCACATCGTTCAATTCGCATTAGTGACAGGATTATGATGGTTTAGTGCCTTTTCAGGCGGATGTGTTGAACGTATATTATTATCATTGAAATGCTGTGTTCTAATAAAAGTGATCTTCACGTAAATGTATCACGCTGTGCTCAGTTTATTCGGTTAAACCAACCAAAGACTTTTTTACTATTTTATGGAAAATTAAAAAATGAGTCCTTGCACTCTAAGTGACAGACTATGGAAAATAATATACATACAGGAAACTTCTTCTTCTTCTCTTTCTTCTTCTACAAAACTTTGGAATGGATTTAATATTGAATTAATACGATAGGTAACACAGTATTCAATTTTATTAAATTTTTAATTATTTAGAGATCTACATTAATGAAGTTGTTGACAAAATACCATAATAATTTATGCCTTTGTCAAACAGACAGGCGAAAGCGAAGCGTTTCCGAAGCGAGACGTCGGTCCGATAGTTCTGTCACGCTATCGGATCGCTTTCGCTATCTATGTGACTGGATTCCAACAATTCCATACATTACAAATAAAAACGTCACGCTTCGCATTCGTCACGCCTGTCTGTTTGACAAAGGCTTTAATGTTAAAATTCCGTTCAAACTTTTGGTGCCAATTCACATGAGTTCCTTCTAATCCTGTTATACGGTAAATATTTTTCCGCTGCAATGAAGACTTGATATATTTCCGGAAGAAAACCAAACATTTTATCTATCGACCCATGCCTGCCTGTGGGTTAACCTAAAATGCTGGTTACTGCGTCTTGATATCACATTCAGAACCAGACCCATTGACACGGCACACTAAATAAATTGCTCATGATTACCGCTATTCGTTTTTCAGGACGTCTGAAAGGGCCGCATGCGTCAAATATGATGATGCCATAAAGCTTGAAATGACTATCTTCACGGACTATTTCCCTACAAGAATGAGCAGGGCTGTTAGGCGACGAATTTTGACATTTTACTCTATTTTAATGCTGTTAATGCATCGTGATTCATGAGTGATACCTACCCGAGTAAGAGGGGCTGAAATTTACTAGAACTGTACCAGAACAATTCAGGTACAAATCTTATTAAATTGCTTTGAAACTGTTCAACGAAAAAAACGTACTTTTTCGTTATTAATTATATCTCGAAATTTTTAATGTCTGTTCTTCAGACTAAAAGTACATCGATATGTACCTTGTACGGGACCAATATTTCAAACAGTTAGATTTTGGAAAAAGTAAAAAAAAAAACAATAATCGAATAACACCAAAACTTGCCATATTTCTTGAAGCCTCTTTATAACGTACCAGTAAATTATTTAATTCCAACCAAAAATAAAATACTACGAGTACCAATTTCACTTCGAAACTGAAATGTAGCCGTGATTCGTGAAATGAAATTATTTTAGCAAAAGGGAAGGTAGTTAGCGTCACGACATGAAATAATCTTGACAATTTAAGACCTATTCTCCATGAAACGGTAGTAATTTCGAAAGGAGTTGTTCATGAATTTATTTTCATACCTTTAGCTTTAAATGTAATGATTTTTAGGATTCTGTACTTTTTTTGTATCGTAGTAAAATCATCAAATGAGTCCTCCCACCCAGGGCAGGGCGGGAGGGACTGTCAGACTTGTACTGACTAAAATCAACGGTGTCCTTCAATAGCCCTTTACGTTCCGGGGTCACGGTAACTCGTTCGTCCCGCGTCCAAGATATGGGTACCTAAGTACAGTCACGCGACCAGGATTCTGTACTTAGAAAAAAACCGGAATTCGTATACCATCAATTTAATTGGCTGTTTGTCTGTCCATTTGACGAAAGTTTTTTTTTTCTCAGGAACTTCTTCCTGGAGTATCAAGCTGAAATTAATATGAAATACGAAGACATAATCAAAACGCATAGTCCAGGTACTTCTCGTAAACTTAAAACCATGTTTGGCAACCACTAAGAAATTACAGTAGAAATGAAGAAATTAGTTCGAAATGTCGTAATTTATAGCGATATCACAAAAAAACCCATTATAAACTTACCTTTGACAGGCCTGTTGGTCTAGTGGTTAGTGACCCTGACTACTATGCCGGAGGTCGTGGGTTCGATTCCTACCCAGGACAAATGTTTGTGTGATGAGCACCATCATTTGATGTAATTTATCTATAATATGTATTTAGAAATATATAAAGTATGTTTATCAGTTGTCTAGTACCCATAACACAAGCTCTGCTTAGCTTGGGACTAGATGGCGTTGTGTGATAGTTGTGGAATATTTATTTATTTATTTTGTGTTTCTTATCACACAATATGAATACACCCGCGTATTTAAGTTTGTCTACTTTTATAAATTATTTTCAACTACGGAGCCCTTACTGTACGTACTGTATTGTGCAAAGATAATCCAATTATATATAAAAACTCACCCCACTACTTTCCAAACTTTGTTTTAGATCCAAAATTAACACATTACACCCCAGAGTCTCTGCCTCCGTAATAAATTAGTCTGCGGACTTTATTAAAACCCGGGTTGAAATTCTATGAAATTAATGCAACCTCTTTCGTTTCATCCCCTTTTTTGCCAAACTGAGTCGTTAATCCTGGTTTCAAAAGAGATTAGAACTGGTTTAGGAGTTCAGTAACCTAATGCACGGGAGCAATTCTCACTTTTATTATGAATTTTCAGTCATAATTAATTATCAGAATTCAGAGGTGTAACCATGTGACAATTGAAAAAAAATTAGATTTTCGAAAACTATTTGATACGCATTTTTACTTTTGTCACGTAAATCAAAATTTTTGAAGATACGACATTTTCAAAATTGCCAATACGTCAGAAGAAAGTACAGTTCACTTGCGTCTGACGTCACGAGACCCCACTCTCGAATTTTCATGCGTTACATCTTTGTAAATATGCATTGATGAACTCTTATCAACGGACTTTTGACAATTTGCAAAGTATTTATGCTGTCAATTGAACATTATTATATTATTATATCAGCCTATAGTATCCCACTGCTGGGCAAAGGCCTCCCTCCACTCATTCCACTTCTCACGGCTTTCCTTCATGAAGCGGTCCAAATCATCTCGCCATCTTCGTTAGGGCCTGCCACGATGTCGACTTCTCCCTTTTGGGACCCAATCGGATGTATGTTTTGCCCAGCGATTGTTTGGCATTCGACATACGTGGCCTGCCCAGTCCCATTGAACATGCCTATTCTAAACTAACCCGAATGAAGCTACGGGTAAAAGCTACTTTACTATAATTATAATATCAAGAATGTCGGATAAGTTTAACCATATCTGAATTACCAAGCTATTAAAGCTCGGCTCATTTTGTAAGAACAAAGCCCAATTTAGTCTCCTCTCACCAAATACCTAATTCCTATGACTCCCGCACTGCGGACTGCGTATTCTATTCAATTATTACGGTAATACAGACATAATGTCGGCCATTTTTGTTAACAACCTCTAAAGGTGGCATTAGACGGGAGTGTAGCTTATTTTAACAAAATGTTGTTGAGTCTATTAAGTGAAATGTTACGGTAAATGTTATTTCTGTTGCTCTCGAATAGGTCTGTGTTTTGGAGTTTTAGTTGCAATTAAATAGTGTTTTTATGAGTACTTATGGCGTACGACATCTCATACAAACTTTTGAGTATTTGTTTTTTGAAATAATTGAACCGATTGTAATGAAACTTAATACGCAACATATACGGTACACGGTTGGCGCAGTGCCTGAGCGATCGACTGCTGTGCAACGAGTCACGGGTTTGGTTCCCGCACGGAGCATTTGTATGATCTGCAAGTAGTTGTTCCGGGTCTGGGTGTTTGTGTATGTGAACTTCTATGTTTGTAAACGCACCCACGATACATTAATTCTATTTTTATTTTTCATTTAGCATCTTGTTGTAAATGTTTAGTTCATAATATTTGTGAATTTTTAGTTATGTACGAGTATATATATTAAAACATGTTAAAAAGAACCGTTGCAATAAATACCAATTCATATTTATTCTATATTATAATAAAAAAAAAACTAGTAAGAAGTTTGTATAAAACTGTTCGGCGTAAACACTATTAAAATAATAGTGTTCGTAACTTGCCTATTTCGTTTTATAGATCGGCTATTCGGCAGTGATGTTCTGTTTTCAGGTTTAATCTCACATAATGGAACATTATAACTGTTTAAGATCCATTATTTTCTGATTTTCACCCAGGACAAATGTTTGTGTGATGAGCACGATCATTTGTTCTGTGTCTGGGTGTAATTTATTTATCTATAATATGTATGTATTTAGAAATATATAAGTATGTTTATCAGTTGTCTAGTACCCATAACACAAGCTTTGCTTAGCTTGGGACTAGATGGCGTTGTGTGATAGTTGTGGAATATTTATTATTTATTTATTTATTATTATTTCTGTTGTGAACCCTCCTTCCTATCTCCTGTGGAAGTGATTTCATGAAATGTGATAGACGTGCGTAAACGGAAATGAAACAAGATTGGTCAAATCAAATATATACGATAGTAGAGTGAGCCTCAAGCTGGTGGCAACTCTTGTCGATTAGGTTGAGCAAGGTTAAGTAACGCTTGGATACGTCACCGAAGTTAAGTAACTCTAGCCGAGTTGTGTGTTGGTCACGGGACTCACGATTTAACGTGACCCCGGTGCGTAAAGGGCTATTGAAGGACACCGTGGATTTTAGTCAGTACGAGTCTGACAGTCCCTCCCGTTCTTCCCTGGGTGGAAGAACTCATTTGACGATTTTACCACGTTAAAAAAAAGTCGAGTTGTGTTCATAGAAAAGTCTATAGTCTCAAAGTCAAAATCAATGTCGAATGATAAAAAATAATGATTAAATTTATGAATGTTTATTACCAAGATGTGGTATCAGATGGTACACATATGTGACTACTTTAAAGGTGTTGATAAGATGCTATCGAGCGTTCTGGCCAGCTTAACGAAAGAACGATTTTGAATCGAGCTTTTTGCCAAGTATCGACTTGAGCGTTCGCTTCAAAGATCATAAAAATGTTCGTAGCGAGGTTTGGCTATATGCCTGTTCTTTGTGCAGTTCCGCGAATGCTCGACACTTATTCTGTTACAAGTGAATTCTCAAGTATATCAGCACCTTAAGGCTCGCTTGTTTTAAGTATTTTATCCTGTAGACACACTTTCGGGGAAAAATAATCAATCAGATTTTTGTTTTTCTGTATTAGAAACATATTTAACGGGCGTTATCAATCAATATATTTCAAAGTCACACAAATGGATGTAGTATGTTTTAGAAGCTCATCAATCTATCAATCGTACCCGTAATAATGATTGATACGAGTTCATAAGAGCTGATATCATTTTAATCTCTTATAATTCTCTGTGAACTTCTCGTGAGTATCTGATTTAAATCAAAATTCGCCATTGAAACGGGCGCAGGGCTCCGCTGCGTCGCACTGCACCGCGTCATCAGTGAAATATGTATCTTTTCATGTATTAAATAAAATAACATTTTGAGTCGCTTTATTGAGGTGTGCCCCAGAGTCGCGTTTCAGTGTGAATTTACCCTAGCAATCCAAAATCAAAACCAATAAACATCAGTCCATCAGCATCCTATCCAATTAGGCACTCATGACACTCATCTCGCAAATCACGTGTTACTGACGTCACCGTAATGACGTCACGTTCCGCGGACGAGGCGCGCCTTTCAAGTGGCGTGACTACAATGAAAGCGGTTACTGTTTAAGCTATAATTCGGAGTTTAATTGTGCTGAAGTGATTATTTCTAGGAAAGGACAGTTGTTATGTTTATAAGTAGAGAAAGAAAGAAAAATTAAACAGTAGGTTTGACTTAATAGGTATTTTTAGAGATCTTTTAAAAATAAATGCGCTAAAGGTGATATCAAACGCTTCACTGTCAATCATTTTTTATTTCATGTTGATCCAACGATATTATTTGATAGCATTTACAAATTTTTCCTCGCCTGATTTTTTTATAAATACGATGGTAATAAAGTGATGTAACTAACTATTATAAACTGAAGTGTTTTTTGTTTGTTTTGTTTAGAGCGCTTATCTCAGGAACAACTGGTTCGAATTGAAAAAATATTTAAATGCTGGATAGCTCATTTATCCAGGAAGACTATAGCATCACGATACGTCCAAAAGTAGCCGAGCAAGGGGGTTAAACCACAGCAATCAGCATTTCATGACGTAATATGACGAGGCGCGCCTTTCAAGTGGCGTGACTACAATGAAAGCGGTTACTGTTGTGTTTAAGTTATAATTCGTAGTTTGATTGTACTGAAGTGATTATTTCTAGGAATGGAAGGTCGTTTCAGACTGTAACTACTGTGAGTTTGGTTTGAAAGAGGTATTTAAGATTAGTGTAAATTGGAGGTTTAGTGAAAATAATTATCTTTAAACCTAGCCTTAAACGCTACACATTGTGTTCATTATTACGTTTAACAACATTTTCTTCTATGACATGCTTTTTTTTTAAGCGGGGTAATGTCCCAGACCCAGTGGGGTGGGAGGACTCATTTGATGACATTACCCCGCTCTGCACTCAGAGCGGGAGGGACTGTCAGACTCGTACTGACTGAAATACAAGGTGCCCTTCAATAGCCCTTTACGTTCCGGGGCCTCGGTAATTCGTTAGTCTTGCGGCCGAGATTGTTACTAAACTTAGATATAAATTTCTTCCCGAACAAAATGGATATTTTTATCCGTAGAAGGTCACTTTATTACCCTTTTTCAGTCGAGTAGATATTACGTCGCTACCTGTTTTTTTTTCTGGTGTGTCAACAACATTTTCTGGATGAGCCTTTCGGAAAGAAAGGCATGCGGGCAGCGAGTAATGGGCAACTCGCTGTCCGACCATGGACCATGCCCAGGTCGACGGCGCGTTGTGTTCCACACGCGCCTCAAAGAGTGTCAGCAAAGTGACGGGACCCCCTCTAGAGGGCCAAAGCCTGCCTGGGTCGCGGGACTGTACAAATTACCGTGACCCCGGAACATAAAGGGCTATTAAAGGACACCGTGGATTTTAGTCAGTACGAGTCTGACAGTCCCTCCCGCTCTGCCCTGGGTGGGAGGACTCAGTTGATGGTTTTATCACGATAAAAAAAGCCTTTTTTCCTAAGCGCGCTTCCTCACAATGTGATGCTCATGCAATACGACCATTTTGTGTCGCCGAACAACAAGTGACATAATCATCCTTATTACTACGTCATAAAGGTGCTGCCAATATAAAACGTGCGGTCGTCTATAGACAAACAAACCAGGCTTGCCACGACGATGTAAGTCAGTTTCGAATAGTCGAAATGAAAGACAAAAAGAAAAGAAAAGAAAAACGTCTATTTGACGGCAACAGGAGCAAAAAAATAAAAAAAACATTGTGTCCACGGCAAATGAATCATTATGTCGTAGTAGCAAGCTCGATTTTAATTTTTAGTGGTCCTCATCTGGTTTCAGACTTAATTAATCAGCCTCTGGGCCTAAACCTCTGACATGGTTGTTGACTTTCATAATTATTAAACATACAACAAGCCTTTGTCAAACAGACAGGTGAGTCCTAAGCGATAACGAACCGATACGAGACGTCCGGTAGTTCGATCACGTTATCGGATCGCTTTCGCTTTTCAATGTGACTGGATTCAAACAATTCCATATATTACAAATAAAAAACGCCTGTCTGTTTAAAGGGCTATAAGTCTAGGTTCATCACGATGTATTTCTTGATAATTATGCTTCATCGACTAGACAAATAGCAAAGTCCGAGCTGCGACTAGTAGCTGTTTTATCAATTAAATAAATTAGCATCACAAGTGCCGATTCACCACCAATTTCATTCACTGATTTTCGCTTCATCACTTTGTAATTCTGCTTGTATTTATTTCCCTTTCAGCCCATTTTTGTTTGGCAGGTATGGTTATGACCAAGGAGAACTACTATGATATAACAATGATTATTGTATGAGATCTTATTTTCTTTGGTCTCAACCCGTCAAAGAGGGGTGCTAAGACAGGAAACCTCCACGTGCGCCCGTGGACTTGAGTTACCTCTCGGATACGTCCGGGGGGAAGACCAGTTTTTCGGGCCGGTGCACCCTGGGATGCGGGCAAAAACTCTTCCTTAGGCACTGTGTGCCTAAGGGGTCTCTTTGCCCGTATGCGAATAGCCTGTCGGGTGGACGCTCCAACGCGTGTCCCTCTGAATAGCACAGGGCACAGCGGCGGAGCGGGCTTGCGGACGGTGAGTAATGGGTAAGCTTGCTGTCTGACCAAGGACCAAGCCCGGGTCGGTGGCGCGTCGTGTTTCACGCGTCACCGACGGGGCCAAATGCCTGCTGGGGTCGCGGATTTTTTCTTAATCAAGGATACCGCGGCCCCGGAACGTAAAGGGCATCCGAAGAAACACGGGTGGATTTTAGTGATTTTGCCACCCTAAAAAAAACCCGTCAAAGAAAAATTGAAATAAAAAAGTGATGAAACGGGACTGAAGATAAAAATAGTGGCGAAACTGCAAAATTTCTCACTTGCATTGCATGTCTTCTAAACGGGAGGTAGCCACCACTGTTTCCCATGTTTTTTTCCAACAGAAATAAAACGCAAAACTTCACCACCAACAAGACAGTCTCTAAATATTACAAAAGAGCGAAATATTTCTTAATTGATTTTTAAACTGAGTAAATTACCTTTTCAACCAAAATAAACCATGGTAATAAAGCCTTAGGGTGTTTATTAAATTACCCGCCGTGAACCAACCTAAGAGGGATATGAACTGACCCTTATTCTGATTAACTTGTAACAGGGTTGACCCTAATAAATAATAATAACGTTTAAGTGTTATTTATAACGTATGCCATAAAGATCGGCGTCTGAATTTTCTCGGTAAACAACGAAATAAAGCAATTTTGGAAGGCTTATAGTAACCTCTTTTTTGAATTTATTGGGTTATATGGCCATGTCTAATGCTCATTTAAACCCCTTCGTCCACTTTAAAAGGTGGATAAATATGAAAAAAATATTACGAATATAGTAAAAGCAACAATTGCGTTTTCCCTTAGAAAATATTCCCAGCTGTCAAATATTTGGGGTGCTAAGACAGGAAACCTCCACGTGCGCCCGTGGACTGGAGTTCCCTCTCGGATACGTCCGGGGGGAAGACTAGTTTTTCAGGCCGGTGCTCCCTGGGATGCGGGCAAAAACTCTTCCTTAGGCACTGTGTGCCTGAGGGGCCTCTTTGCCCGTATGCGAAGAGCCTATCGGGTGGACGCTCCAACGCGTGTCCCTCTGAACAGCAGAGGGCACAACGGCGGAGCGGGCTTGCGGACGATGAGTAATGGGTAAGCTCGCCGTCCGACCAAGGACCAAGCCCGGGTCGGTGGCGCGTCGTGTTTCACGCGTCACCATATTTAATGTTCGTCCCGTCGTCTGTCGTTCAGAAATAAAATTAAATTCAAAAGTGAAGTTTTTAAAAATCATTTCTTTGGCTTTGAATGTCACATGTTTGATACTTGTCCCGTTATAGATTCTGAGGCGGTACGAAATTTCCCGGGTCAACAATTTATGAAAATAAATTCCCATTCCCAGATGATAAATCTAATTGGGGATACAGATTGTAATAATATTTTACTGTATTACTTAATTGCCGAACGAAACAGTAATTAATAAAATTAATAAACGCTTGACTACTGTCAATAACAATCGGGTTGTTACTAATTATGTAGTTCGGACGCAGTCAGTGTGCGTAATAACCGGCCATTACTGACATCTACCGGGCAATTATATGGAACGTGGTAATTGACATAGAATTTTGTTACTAAATAATTTGATTTGTTTTGTCAACCATTTCATTAATATATTTTTAATGGAAACAGTACGAGTGTATGCAATGATTTTTTAACCAACTTCAAAAAAATATTTGTTTTCTCCAATGACAATGACAAGAAGCGATTTAATTCAACGTACAATACTTTAATAAGATATTTTCGAGCTCGTAGCTCAATAAAATTATTACTTACTACGCCGTAGCTCACACTTGCTACGCTAGCTACGAAGTCGTAGCAGATAACGTGCCCTCATGAATGCCATTGAGAGATGTATGATGCATTCAGTTTTTTATTATCGTGGTTAAATCATAAAATGGGTCCTCCCACCCAGGGCAGAGCGGGAGCGACTGTCAGACTCGTACTGACTAAAATCCACAGTGTCCTTCAATAGCCCTTTACGTTCCGGGGCCACGGTAATTCGTAAGTCCCGCGACCCCGGCGGGCTTTGGCCCTCTAGAGGGGGGCCCCGTAATTTTGCTGACACTCTCTAAGGCGCGCGTGGAACACAACGCGCCGTTCGGCCCGGGCATGGTCCATGGTCGGAAGTGAGTCGCCCATTACTCGCCGCCCGCATGCTGCGCCTACGGTGGCCGGAGATCGTGTGCCGACGTCTGTCGCCGTGAGCGTCTACCACTGCGGCTGGGGCGGAGGGAGGACGCTGTCCTCACTCTCGCGCGGCCCGCCTCCTCCTCAAGTATGACTGCTTCGCAGAAGGAAGCGACCGCTTTCCACTCCGTCTCGCCCCGCAAGACCTCGACCAATGCCGGGCACGAGAGGTCTCCGCCTATTGGCGTCGTGAGGACACGGCGGTGCTCTGCCCAAGCGGGGCAGTCCTGCACCGTATGCTCCACCGTGCCCTCCGGACGATCCTCGCAGTGGTGAATGATGCATTCAGCTAAGATCTGTTTCTTTCGTAACAATAAAATATGCATAATGTACGATATTTTATGCAGTTTAGGGATTTTTTGAACTTTCCAGCAATAGGGCCATAGTCCAATAATATCGAATTTTTAGCTACATGCGATAAGGGGCGAGCCTATTGCCATCAGCTGGGTATTAACCCAGACTCTGGAGTCTGGATTCTGTTGTTGAAAAATCCTATTTAAAGGTTATGGTATTGTTAATATAAATAAAAAACGTCACCCCTGCCCAAGCTTTCTGAATTTATTATAGTTGAACAGCCCCACAAAAAACAAGATCCTATATTAAGAACTTCGTTCCTTTGAAAGCTCAGTTCCGCAGTTCACCAAACTGTCTTCATCAACTCTTATACGGAATTCTAAAACTTTTGTTTTTTAGTCCTCCTGCGAAGTTTTGGGTCACCGAATAACTTATGCAATCTTTTGTGAAATTATTCGCGTTTTATTATTATTATATATTCGCTGTATTGTTTACTACAATACCACTAAGCCCTTGTCAAACAGACTGGCGTAGCGAATGCGAAGCGTGACGTTTTTATTTGTAATTTATGGAATTGTTTGAATCCAGTCACATAGAAAAGCGAAAGCGATCCGATAGCGTGACAGAACTATCGAACTGACGTCTCGCTTCGGTTCGGTATCGCTTCAGAAACGCTTCGCTTTCGCCTGTCTGTTTGACAAAGGCGTTATGGGTGTATTGTACAGAGTTTTAAGTTAAAGAAGGATTTTTTTAAGTGAGGTATTCATAATTACAAACTTCTACAACCAATGGTCCAACAACCTACCGGTACCTACTTGTAGGCCATAAAATATTTGTTCAGTGCGGGAATCGAATTCGCGACACGCAGCTCGACAGTCAATAGATCACCCACTAAACGTGATCGTTTTTAAATAAAAGGTCAAGAGCAAACCCATAGTACATAAAAAACGACGGGTTGCACTCTGGTGAAAACTGTGAAAACTTGAATAGTAATAAACACACATGCACATTCGCGCAAGCGCCCTGCGCCGTCTTACAAATTTTCGATCAGGTCACGTGTCCTGACGCGAGTTTATCATTTTTTACCCATTCCAATAAAAGTGCACAACGCCGCTAAAGAAGTTTTCACTTCAAAAACAGTTTTTAACTCTGGAATATCTTTGTTTTCTAAAAGCTTGAACCATTTCCCTTTTCAAACTTTTAATGAATTCCAACCGTTATCAATGCTCCTATTAGGCTTTTGTTTTTGAATGAATTATCTGAAAATCATGTCTAAAAATACCTTGAGTTACCTACTAACCTTTCACAGAAGTGGTATCGCTTCCCGCTTAATTACTTATGCGAAATTGCGGTACCTTTACCGGGACGTATTGGCCAATTGAGTTATATGGTACGGATAGTGGTTTAACTTATATAGCTCTGAGAAACTATCTCAATTATTTTAATTAACACAAAATTTTCACATTTAAGATTAGAACTGTAATTAAATGAAGACAGTATAATTAAAGTTAAAATTTAAAGTATTTTGTTAAAGAATGTTATTAATTTATTTAGTTAATTATTTCGTTAACTTTGCATGATTGATATTGACGAGCCAAAACAAAAACAAATTATATCCTTAACGAAAACACAAATAAACATTATCTACCTAGCCTTTTCCCAACTATATTGGGGTCGGCTTCCAGTCAAACCAGACGCATCTAAATATCAGTATTTTACATGGAGTGACTGCCTATCAGGCCTCCACAACCCAGTAACTAGATAATACGATACTCCATGGTAAAACTGGCTGTCAGACTTCTAAAGCTTCTGACTAATAGTAACGACTGTCAAATATCTACAAATGACAGCTAAAACCACCGGTTTTACGTGCTTCCCGAGGCACGGAGGAAACTCGCTATGACAAATGATCACCCATCCACAGACCAACCAAACGTGGCTTAGCCCGGAAGATCGGCTGTCTGTAATTATTTAGTCACGAGCACTTCAAAACACAAGTAAACAAATTCATTTCATTCACTTGAGAACCGTTCTTTTAAACTAATTTAGTCACAACACTAGCTAGTCAGTGATGAAGCTTTGTACCAACAGTTATTTAGACGCTGAATAATGCCGCGGGTTCTTGATGAAACAGATACAAATGTATTCTTAGGCGAGAAAGTGCAGAAGATCTACTCCGTATCCGTACTATAAATTGCCTAGCCTCAACTATGTTGGGATCGGCTTTTGGCCAAAGTTGGATCAAGCTAAAAACCAGTATTCCTTATAGAGTGAATCCCTTGTAACCCTCAACAAACGAGAAGGGTTGTTTGCTTGTATATCAGGGTGTCTGTTTGTGGCATCACAGCTCTTAAGGAATGGACTTATAGATTTTTTATATTTTTCTTTTTTATAGCTGACGTAATCGACATGGTTCTTCATAATCATTAATAATTTTTCACTAAAGTAAAGAGGACATACAAGCATACGGTCTGAACTAATGGAAAGTGCTTACCGTGGGCTATGAACGCCTGCAACAATAGAGGTACCGCCCGTGCGTTGCCGACCCTATAACTTTTTCATGCGTTTTATAAAGATGTGTAGAAAATGGGAAGGACCGTTGTTCCAACAGGAACCATATTTTGCCTATTTTTTTTATTATGGTACTGACCTTCGAAGGAGGAGGCGGGCCCCGGTAGGGAGAGGACAGCGTCCTCCCCCCACCCCAGCTGCAGTGGTAGACGCCCACGGTGACGAACGTCGGCAGACGATCTCCGGCCACCGTAGGCGCGGGCATGCGGGCTGCGAGTAATGGGCAACTCGCTGTCCGACCACGGGGCCCCCTCTAGAGGGCCAAAGCCTGCAGGGGTGGCGGGATTCACGCAATTACCGTGACCCCGGAACAAAAGGGCTATTGAAGGACACCGTGGATATTAGTCAGTACGAGTCTGACAGTCCCTCCCGCTCTGCCCTGGGTGGGAGGACTCATTTGATGATTTTACCACGATAAAAAAAAGTTCTGACCTTCTGCCTTTCATCTATTTTGTGCATGAATGGCGAGAGGATAAAGTAATACGACGCCAGCTAATTAGTGAAGATGGACGAAAGGTATCTTCTATCTATCTCCGTAATTTAATATAATGGAAGGATGTTTAGAATTTGGAGAGCCGCAGTTGAGGGAGGAGATTATGAATAGGGAATAATATTGTTATTTACAGGGACGGTTCTTATATCTTTTAAATTTCAATAAAAAAAAAACATTTTATTATACTAGCTTACTTAGCCAACATGACGACATTATAGCACGGTTGGCTCAATGGTTACACTGTGTGTCTCGGGTTCGATACAAGGACAGAAGTATTTGTATGATCTATAATTAGTTGTTCTAGGTGTTTATGTATGCGAGTTTCAATGTTTGCAAATGCACTCACGATACAGGAGAAATTCATAGTGTGAGGCAACGTTTTTTTTTAAAAAAAAGAAAAAGATGTAAAGCAGCAGTGAGTTACAACAATTCGACTTGCTTCTTGAAGAAACTTGTACAAACGCCATATTGTGTCGTCATACTTTCCTTACACTTACACACTCAAACAAAATAATTAATTATAAACAATAATCACATAAAATTGGCAAAAGGTTTGAAAATGTTGGCGCAGTGGCTGAGCAAATAGTTGTACCGGGTCTGGGTGTTTGTGTATGTGAGTTTCTATGTTTGGGGCAACGTTTTTGTAAAGAAAAAAAAAGTTATATTAAATGAGATAACAAGAAATCAACGACAATAAATATTATCTATATATGTAAAAGAAAAGGGTTTTGTATTAAGACTCGACTACAGCCGAAACCGCTAAACGCAGTAACTTGAATTTTGGACAGCAGTTGCAGTCTACCATGTAGGGGAGCTAGAAAACGGGATTTTACAAAAATTCTCCTCTAAGGGGATGAAAACCTTTGTATGAAAAATATTATTCCTTAGGTTTATACATTTCATACTTGCTACTAATATGAGTATAAGTTTAAAAAAAATGGTAATCTAGACGATATTAAAGTTTGTATTCGAAAATCATAACGCCCTAACCGATGAATTTGAAACTCAGTACCTATATAAAAGTTAAATCAAAAATTATCCAACACGTGTTTTTGGGTTTTTTGAAAATCAGCCCTTAAAATTTAATTTCGAGTTCGAAGTTAGAAACACGCGCTGACGAAGTCGCGGGCGGAGTGCTAGTTAAAAAATAAACCGCAAATAATTGTTTGCCAACCATGATAATTTTCAACTGCCAGTTGACAGAATATGGAGGTCATTGACTTATAAACTAAACATGGCTGTCCTTCAAGATAAAAAAGCGTGACTTCATAAGCTTCTTTAAAGAAACCTAAGGTAAAGACAAGTCGCGTGCACACTAACGAGATAATTAACCGTCAGCCGCACGCGACCGTTAATTTTAAATCGTGTGTGTCCGCCTTTATATTGTTGTTTTACTATTATCATGTGAGCTGTTGGACAATAATATTATAGTATTATTGGTAATTTACTTGTGTTTGAATTGAAAATATTTACATAAAGAGGATTTTGACGTGTTGTGTATCTTGTTTGTTTTAACATTGATTGAGGTATTTACATATCACAGCCTAAATATTATTTACGATATTGAAGGTCACCCTCTGAGGGTCAATCATAATCCTGACAGGGTGACAACCAGTTGCAGAAAGGGACATCGCATTATTTGGTTGTAATGGTTAGTTAGGCAACCGCACCACACGCTTTGCAGGAGTTGCTTTAACACGGATGAATCGGCAACGGCATCCTACGTAATCCTGGGATGCGAGAGTGTTGCTAAAAGCTTATATTTTCTTTTACGTGGTAAAATCATCACATGAGTCCTCCCAACCAGGGCAGAGCGGGAGGGACTGTAAGACTCGTACTGACTAAAATCCACGGTGTCCTTCAATAGCCCTTTATGTTCCGGGGTCACGGTAATGCGTACAGTCCACCACCGTAGCCCTTGCTACTATCTAAATTAATTTCTAATTTTCTATTTGGAAAATAACAAAATTATTAAATTATCATTCTTCATTTTCTACCTTAAACCACCCACTGCTAATTAAGTGCAGGCTTCTCCCAAAAATAACTCTGTGTTAAATATGAAAAAAAAACGTAAAAAAAAGAAAAAATTATCGCCTACCGCGAATATTTAACAGTCATCCCAGCGTTGCTCTATGACGTCAAGAAAAGAATTCATTCATTAAAATTTTATTCATTCACGTTGACATGACAGATTTGACTGTGACAGTAGGTATTAGGTTTACTTTTGTTACGGAATTTCTTGATTCTGTCGCCACGCTCAAAGCCCGCAACAAGGGCTATGCAATAGCTTAAAACGAATAAAATATAGCTATATCCTACTGCTCTGCCTACCGCCCGTGGGAAATATAAGCGTTATTTCCGTACCTAACTAATCAACTACAAACACCTTTGTACGTAACCTACTTTCCTAACACTTTTCTTTATCAATATTTACATAACTTAGGGGCGCTACACACGTGTTCCGCTCGGCATGGTTTGGTTGTCGGCAGCAAAATGTAACATAAGAATTATGTCATCATCTGCTTAGCCTTTTCCTAACTACATTGGGGTCGGCTTCCAGTCGAACCAGATGCAGCTGAATATCAGTATTTTACATGGAGCGACAGCCTATCGGACCTCCACAACCCAGTAACTGGGTAATACGATACCTCATTGTAAGACTGGTTGTCGGCCGGGACCAACGGCTTTACGTGCTTTCCGAGACACGGAAAAAACTCGCTATGACAGATGCTCACCCATCCACAGACCAAACGCGGCAAGAATACCATTTCTTCAATCTTCCGTACCCTATATATCCTAGTCACCTTCGCAGAATACTACATCTAGCCATGAGATCTTACTCAATGCTTATCGAAATTCCTTTTCTAATTAGCAGATTGCATTCGTGTTCCACGCGCGCCTCAATTAGCTTTTAGCAAGCTGACGGAGTAGCGGGACTATAATATAAAGGCACCGCGGCACTGGAAGTAACAATCAGATTTTTAGTCAATATAAGATTGGCAGTCCATTCCTCTCCACCAAGGGAGGTTATTGAGATCCGAAAATGCTCTGTTACAAGTTGTATGTATTTCGTGCAAGCGAACTAAATTGGATAACCAAATCGCATGTGTCAACCAGACCGTATGAGGAAGAACCTTTACGTAACATAATCAAGAAATTATGGAGGCCTAGCCGTAGTTATACACGCTATATAATTATAACGTCACGATATTTGACATGACATCGTTCATAACGTCATTAGTTTACGAGATTATTTCTTGTCTCTTCCTTGTCATGTCTGGGGTTATAATCATGTCGCAGATGTTGAAAAGTGTGCTGGAAGTGGCTGTTCTATTAAATTTAAAAAAAAAACATAACAAGCAGTGATAGCCGAGTGGTACGACCGTTGGACTGCCAAGTCAAAGGTTGCAGTTTCGAACCCCGGCACGCACCAATGTCTTTTAGAATTCATGTGCGTATTATAAATTAATTATCACTTGCTAAAAACGGTGAAGGAAAACATCGTGAGGAAACCAGCACACCTGAGAGATTTTTCAACGGTGTGTGAAGCCATGTCAGAGGCCTACGGGCGGTTTAAACTCTGACACCAGGTTGTTCATCAACCATACGATAAGAAGAAGAAGAAAAAAAAAACATTATTTTTATCCATATACACACACCCTCACACGTCACGAAATCTCAGATTCTTTTAAGGACGTAAGAGCTCACTAAGACGGGGTTTTGCGAAATTCGACCCTTAAGGTATATAGGGTTGTGTATTTAGGGTTTATAGTTTATATGAAACATCGTCACAACACGTGACAGGAGTCTCAATTTGTTGTTAGCTATTTATTTCAATTTTCCATAAAGAGGGCCAGGAGTAGAGTTCACAAATGAAAAATTCGAAATTAGCGCGGACGAAGTCGCAGGCAGAATGCTTGTATTATAAATGCTAAAGTTTGTGAGAATTAATAGATGGATTAATGTTACTACTCTTTCACACAAAAAATAGTGAATGGATTTCGGTGAAATTTGGTAAAAAGACAGTTAATAACCCGTATTAACACATAGGATAGTTTTTTATCCCGATTTTATCTTTACGTGGGATATTTTTTTAGTGGTAGATGGCGAAAGCGCTGGCTTTGGCAAAAGATACTTTTTATATATATTTATCTACGGCAAATGTGGTTAGTTAATTAAATTTCGTTTGGTTAAACGAAAGGCATTGTATCACCAAAACCTGTTTTAATATGAAATTCAATCTTCATTTAATTAATTAAATACACAGTCACACTACCTGCACTTGTTATTTTAAAGCAGGTAGTTTTATTTTATATTCATTAGGTACTTGTAAATACATGATGTATAATAGCATTCTCCTATTATAACTAACTAGCTTCTGTCCGCGGTTTCACTCGCGTTATGTTAGGCGTTTGGAGGCGCCGTCAGTTTCCTTGGGGAACGCGTGAAAATGGACGCGCCGTCTACTCGGGCCTTGTCCTTGGTCGAACGGCGAGCAATCCATGGAATTTGCCCCGCGATGTCTGATGCAAAAAATTAAACCTGTCAATCCTTCCGAACTAGATATTTTGATAAAAATCTTCAGCATGTTCTTGATTAAAAATTAACCTAAAAAAGTACTTAAAAGATGTGATGCATATCAAACTTGACACGTACTTTCATTGTGTGGCGTGCAATGACAAATCTCTGTCACATGCAATCGATTTGAATATCGCAATACCGTTACCTACTAATAACAATGTGTCCGACTCGAGTATCGAACTTAGGAACGCTCGCTCAGCAATCAGACTTGCTATTACTACCAACAAAGCAGTCATCAAGTACATACCTAAAACAAAAAGTCTGTTACATATTTATCGACGAAATTATTCCTAATCTTAACACAATATCGTCTGGCGTAATAAAGATAATCACCAGACAATTTACGACGGATCGGATTCAGTACATAAGCCCGACAAACAATACTTTAATAAACATATATTATGATATGAAATCAAACATTTAACGAGTAAAAATCTGTTAAATGTTTAGAGATATAGACTGATAAAAAACGTATTTTGTAATAAACCATATTTTATAAATCTGACGTGATTTTAAAATAGGTACGTAATAAATTCGAAAGTAATTTCGTTTTTTGATATTTTAGAATTTGACATAGCTTTTTGTATGAAATTTGACATATAGATAAACTATGACCTAGGACATTGGATGAGTCGCGGGATAGTACGATCATAATAATTTATTTATGACGATAATCTTACTTTGCGAAACAAAATAATAATGTACGTGTATAAAAAATTGATTATTTTTAATTGAAAAAATAGTGAATTTGACCAAATTTTTAATTTAGACATCGGAAATAAACAATTGCTTATAGGTCATAACCGTGCGGTCAAATTTCATTCAAATTCGGTACACAGACAGTTTATAACGTGAATTAACTCAAAGCATACAGGTTCTGTTACGCGTCGTAGCGGATGAACAGCCGCTGGCAACATCTAATTTTAGGAAAAAAATAGCTTAATGACAATAATAGCTGTATCAAAATCCGTGTCGTAGTTTAAAAGAAAAATGAGACACACATACATTAAAACCGAATTTATATACAGCCACTTCTAGTTCGGGCGTGCGGGCAGCGAGTAATGGGCAACTCACTGTCTGACCATGGACCATGCCTGGGTCGATGGCGCGTTGTGTTCCACACTCGCCTCAAAGAGTGTCAGCAAAATGACGGGGCCCCCCTCTAGAGGGCCAAAAGCCTGCTGGGTTCGCGGGAGTGTACGAATTGCCGTGACCCCGGAACGTAAAGGGCTATTGAAGGACACCGTGAATTTTAGTCAGTATGAGTCTGACAGTCCCACAGTCAGTAAAAAAAAACGAAAAGCCACTTCTAGTTGTTCTATTTCCTCGATCCGTATTCTCGATAAACATGTCTAAATGGTGATGACGTAATCATTTCTTTCCACATTATGTTCCGTCTCTTTTTTCTGTATAACGTCTCTTTCGCACTGAATGGTTATTAAGTGCTAACGGCGTTTCGCGGTTTTGGTAGCATTTTTGGCATGAAATGACTCTTGTCATATAATGGGCCGTCTGATTTTTATTTCAGGGTTTAATTTTCTTCAGTTTTAGAAAAACGACTTCGTAGATACAGATTTTACGAGTTAGGTAACTACCTAACTTAGATGCCTAGGTATTTATTATCGAATAAAAATTGTAGACCTTTTCTATTTGGCAATAAGTATTTTATTACTTTTTTTTTTTAGGGTGGCAAAATCATCAAATGAGTCCTCCCGCCCTGGGCGGGGCGGAAGGGACTGTCAGACTCTTACTGACTAAAACCCACCCGTGTTTCTTCGGATTCCCTTTACGTTCCGGGGCCGCGGTATCCTGGATTAAGAAAAAAGCCGCGACCCCAGCAGGCATTTGGCCCTGTCAGGGGCCCCGTCGGTGACGCGTGAAACACGACGCGCCACCGACCCGGGCTTGGTCCTTGGTCGGACGGCGAGCTTTCCCATTACTCACCGTCCGCAAGCCCGCTCCGCCGCTGTGCCCTCTGCTGTTCAGAGGGACACGCGTTGGAGCATCCACCCGACAGGCTATTCGCATACGAGCAAAGAGACCCCTTAGGCACACAGTGCCTAAAAGAGTTTTTGCCCGCATCCCAGGGTGCACCGGCTCGAAAAACTGGTCTTCCCCCCGGACGTATCCGAGGGGGAACTCCAGTCCACGGGCGCACGTGGAGGTTTCCTGTCTTAGCACCTTGGGGTGCGGTATTTTATTACTTACATATTTTTTATAACATTGAGCGATCTACTGTGACTGAAGAAATATTTGTACATTTTTTATATTATTAGTCTCTGAGAATTATTACTATATACGGGGTGCGTTTACAAATATTAAAACTCACATACACTAAAGCCTTTGTCAAACAGACAGGCGTGGCGAATGCGTAGCGAGGCGTTTGAGGCGTTGTTATTTGTTACTAGCTGTATTGAGTTTGCCTTTAATGTGTGATTTCCCATCATATCTCGCGTCCCTGTCTTAGACACTGTTCCCCTACGCCTTGCGTCATAATGATGAATAACATTTTAATTTTTAAATGATTAAAATCTCATAAATACCAATTTTATTAGGAAGTTTACTAGTCATTGGATACATGAACTGGGCTTCCGTTGTAGGACGACTAAAAGTCACGCTGTAAGGTCTGGTCCACACTTTATATTTGGGATGTATCATAATTATGAGTCTTATAGCCGCTCTGTTGGCGGAGCAGAAGGAACTGTAAGACACGTAGTTACCAAAAGCAACACTTTTTATTTGCCCTTTGCATTCCAAAGCCACGGTGACCTGTTTACGAGTAGATAATCCCACGACCCCAGGTCTGGCCCACACTTAGCGAATTGCCGCTCCAGCAAATTACACACGAATTTTTGTTTATTTTTTTTTCCCCATTCTGTCGTACAACTATGCGTTTGACAAAATTGTGACAACTTGTCGTATAACTAACTTCCTATTTGAACCAACTGCGCAATCGTGTCCCGAATACATCCTAGCGCCTCAATCGAACAGTCCTTATATACTGATTAATTCACGACATAAGAGGTATCCAATAAAAGTTCCGTACATCTGAATATTTAACCCAGTTTCGTGAGTAAACAGGGAATAGGCTCATTATCCTAATTGTCGGGCACATCCCGTCTGGAGTAAGGCCTCTGCCTCGAATCTTGCGGGCAGCGGGGCGGCGGCGGCGGCGGCGCGGGAGCGGCAGGATCTTAGGCATACATTCAAATGGACCGGCCCTCGGAAACAGCGGCGCGGCAGCGGGGCGGGGGCGAACAGCGAGCGCCGCCGCCGCCAGATTCGAGGCAGAGGCCTTAGGCGTAAAACACGTTAACTGAGGGATTCTGACAAATTTCTTCAATAGATTTTCAACCTTATTACAATAATGGAAGGTTAATGTTCGATTGGTATAATTTGACAGATTAGGGTAAGTTGACTTGGTAGCGTCTGTACCAAAAAAGAAAATTCGATGTATTCAGAGTGTATGTAAATAAAAAAGAGATGAAATAAATAATCATGAATTATTTATTCTGCAAATTCGACATCGGAATTACTATTTGATGTCATATTTCGTGAAGATCGAGGACATGGCCCCGGTTAACATTTCGTCTCTCATGCACGAAGTTGTGAGTTCAATTCTAGGTATACCATGCGTCTGTTCAATTCTTAATATTATATACTTTCTATGTTTACCTCGGAAACTCGCACTTTTAAGCCTTTGTCAAACTGACAGGCGATAGCGAACCGGACCGAGTCCGCGATAACGAAGCGATACGAGACGTCAAACTGGGTGCAGCGAACCGAGGCGTGACAGTTGTATTAGCTTTTTATGATCGACGTCAAACAGAGCAAACACGCCTTCGCCACGTCTTCGCATCGGTTCGGTCACGCTATCGGATCGCTTTCGCTTTTCTATGTGACTGGATTCAAACAATTCTATACATTACAAATAAAAACGCCTTGCTTCGCATTCGTCACGCCTGTCTATTTGACAAAGGCTTTAAAGAATCAATACATACTTTACTATAATATACCTGTGTGGTTCCCAGAGGCGGCTTATAACGTCTTCACACGAGGTCTTTTTTTTTAATTCAAGAGGTTATTTGGCACTATACTTTTAATCCTAAAAACTCCCTTAATAATAGAGCCCTTCTACCTTACTTAATACACATCTGGAGACGAAAAGATAGATTGCCAGCTCTATTAATCAGTGGCACATGAGAGAATATGTACCTAGAAATCTAGGTTCTAATCAAGACCTGTCGAGTCGATTGAAGGATAGAAGAACTTGATAGGAAACCGTAGGTACGGTACTAACGTATTTGTAAGTGACGAATGATGACAGAATCTTTTTTTATTTACCAGATTACATTAAATTAACTACTGATAAATAACACAACAATGAAGAACTTATTCGATGTTTTTTTAAGGAGGAGGAGGAATATTATCAGGTGGGCTATATTCCATACTATCATGTGTCTTCACTAATATTATAAAACCAATAAAAAAAATTGTTTTAATGGCCCTAACGGATAAACATAAGAACTTTCTACTTTTTTTTTTGCGTGGTAAAATCATCAAATGAGTCCTCCCACCCAGGGCAGGGCGGGAGGGACTGTCAGACTTGACTGACTAAAATCCACGGTGTCCTTCAATAGCCCTTTATGTACCGGGGTTACGATAATTTCAGAGTCCCGCGACCCCGGCAGGCTTTGGCCCTCTACAGGCCCCGTCACTATGCTGACACTCCTTGAGGCGCGCGTGGAACACAACGTGCCGTCGACCCGGGCATGGTCCATGGTCGGACAGCGAGTCGCCCATGACTCGCCGCCTCTAACGTATTTGAAAGTGACGAATGATGACAGACTCGTTTTTATTTATTTACCAGGTTACATTAAATTAACCACTGATAGATAAAAAAACAATGGAGATACATATTCAACATATTCGATGTTTTTATGGAGAGGTGTTTTTTTTATATCGATAAGGGTACTATTATTATCAATTGGTGGGCTATGTTCCATATTATAATGTATCTTCACTAATATTATAAAAATAATCACAAAAAAATGTTTTAATGGCCCTAACGGATAAACATAAGAACTACTTTAAGAAACCTTTTGCAGCTCCTTTAAAAACAAAAAAAAAAACAAAAAAAAAGAACTCTCCCTCCACCCTCAAACTGTATTATGATCCAGTAATATATTTTTTTAAATCTATTAAATCTAATCAGTAGTTCCTGTTATTTAACTTCTGTATTTAAATTTTATTTTAATCATATGTTATAACCTTATCATGCTTGTTACACCACGCAAAATACTTTGTAACCCTAAAATAAATAATTCACCTTCATCCTTTACCGCGTATATTTTATACCAATTTTATCCAACCCCGAATATGTCGGAGCGTAGCTTTCGAATAATCTTAAATGCGGGATCGTAAAAAATAATTTCGTTCACGAGACGCATATCAAATGATGTTTAAGAGATTTCTTTTTGTATAATATTCAAATATTGTCTTTTCCCGCGATAGTACTCAAGTGGAAGTCGGATAATGATAAAAATTTACATTTCAATTATGCTTTGTAAATTTTGTACAGAGATATCCAATGTAAGAAAGTTCATGCTTTGCGGACCATCTGTGCGTGAAAAAATCCCGTAGGCTACGTACGCATTGACAGGAGCCTTTAATTATCGCCTAAAGTCTAGTCAGTTAACATGTATTTACTAACTAGAATACACGGTGGCCACAGCTAAAGGCGCCAAGCGAGCAGTACATCTAGATACGAAATTTCTAGAACACACAAGCAAGCAACTTGTCAATGCGTACGAAGCCTTAAGGGCGGCCATAAAGCCCGGCACTACCTTGCCGTTGTGAGTAGTGATCAAATGTACAGAAATGTTTGTAACACGCCACGACCAGCCGCCAATGGTGAATTCGCGTACTTACAAAATAATTCATGTCTTATTAGCGGCGCCCGCCGCCACCGCCACTCCGCTTGGTGCTTAGTCCAAAGTCGTGAGCGGGCGGATACACGGCCCACACATATGGAGCTGCTCGAGCAATCGACCTGTTTCGAGCGGTCGTCATGGTCAAGCATGCAATGATTGCTCGAGTTGTCCGTGTAAATACCCGTGTATATGTCCGTGTATAGCTTTAGATCTTTTTAAACATCCAAATTCAAAAACATAAAAACATACTCAAAGAATTCCAGATTTACGAGTAAGTATAAAAATGTTTTTTCTTTTTCGTGTCAATTCGTGTCTGTTAGCCTCGCCAAATATTTTTGGGGATCCGTAAGACGTGGCTTAGGGATTATTAAGATTAATAGGGGATTGAGACCACCTGTGTTTAAGAAGACAGCTGTGGCAGGCGGAATGCTTAATGTACGGAGTTTGTAAGTACCTATACTTACCCTTACTTATGTACCTTTGTTTATGTTGGTTACATTTTGACGTAAATGGCGTAATAATCTTAAAAGGAGTTTTGACGGTTAAGTTTGAGGTATGTATTTTGAGTCGTAAGCCAAGTGTCAATCGATGACTGCTCGGCCCCTTTACTCGACGTGTAGGGATATATGAAAACACCACGTGCTCAGAATGAAGACATTTATTGTTTTTTTTTTTTTGTATGGCATCTCGCAGGTCAACCTAGAAGAGGTTGTGGGCTGCTTAACCGGACTTTTCTGTGGATGTCTTAAATTACGAGATTCAGGAAATCTAACAACGCCATCTAGGGAAGTTAGAGCTAAACTTTTACAAAATTGAGAATATGTTAACAGCTTCAACACCAAGTTTATAACACGTTTACGGGACTGTCTTAAAATAACACCTTAGGCTGCTATGCAAAGGGCAAGAAAAGGAAAAAGGTAGATTTTAGTCTGTCTGAATATCCCTTCCACTTAGGACACATTTGATGATTTTACCATCATAATGTGTAAATCAATCTGTTTATTTAAAAAAAAAATGGTTTAATAGTCACAACATTGCAGCTGCGTGTTTAGAATTTTTTGAAGCTCGCGACGAGACGGCGCTCATATAGAAAACACGGGGCACAAACCACAGAGCGACACCTGTCACAATCCTTACATAATCCTTTCACCTCATCCACATTCATATATCTGGTCATACAAGTACCTCGATGATGCTTTTAAGTCTTGTTTAATTGAGATGAGTTTTATTTTAGTATTTTTTCATCCAGGACCCAATCGTCTGTAAAATAACTAGAGTGGAATAACGTCTTATTGGCCGCTCCTTTTGATTTTTTAGCTAAGTGAGCAAATACTTAGGTCTGGTTTAAATACCTAGACGTAATTAATCAAAACCTAGATTAGACAGAAAAGATTCAAAATTAATGTTTATAATTAAGTTTTTTTTACGTTAAAAATATTTTTAGATCCGTAAATGTCTGCGGTGCCTGGGGTACCTACTATCTAAAACTCGTAGCTTCGGCCAAAGATTCGGGCGTTTCCTACTCTTTATCAAATACGAAAATATGATTAGTTAGACCCACGAACTAAATAATGATAACATGATTGGACAGTTGTCCCTACTCTCGATTTGTTGTCAAAATTAATGAATTCAAAATAGAAGTCAAGTGTTCACTCAAAAGTGTCGTGTTACGTTTCTTACGGGCCCGTCTCTTCGTTGACGGACTTAGAGAATAGACCCTTTAGCTCGAGACAGCGCTTAAAAAGAATACTTGGGAAGGCCAGCTGTGGGACTCAAAACGATTGATGTTTTAATTAAGAAAATAATCACATTCATATCCCCGTTTGTCGACGTCGACGGTACATTTATTTTTTTGCAATACAAAACCTTAAATTCTATTAATTAAAATGTTTTTCCTTTTTCTTCCACATCACAAGCCCACGACAACCGACTTTAATAAAACGAATATCCGAAATGCCGTAATTCCTACTTAATTAATGATGAAAATTACCTCAAAAAATAAAATAAATGCCTACAATAAAATACTCGTTCTGCTAATACTTCCCTAACACCTCATTTAATCTCCATCGAATTAAAAACGGAAAAATATCGTCGTTTATTTTGTGTTTTAAACAAGTGTCATACATTCCCTGTTCACGGGTAATCCCTGAGGTGCGTAAAACGGTAACCCCTATTAAGCGATCGGGGATTTAGGTAGGGTCATAATGCCAGCAATTTTGGTGGAAATATAAAAAGGGTTACCTGTAATACGACAGTTTTTTTTCGTGTCTATATCTGTTTTGTCTCCTGTTTGATATGGAGGGAAGATGAAAATTAGGTACGTTTTAGTTTTTTTCTTATGATTCCAAAGTTTGTCAGCATAATGACAGGGCCCCCTTCAGAGGGCCAAAGCCTGCCGGGGTCGCGGGACTCACGAATTACCGTGACCCCGGAACGTAACGGGCTATTGAAGGACACCGTAGATTTTAGTCATTACGAGTCTGACAGTCCCTCCCGCTCTACCCTGGGTGGGAGGACACATTTGATGATTTTACCACGATAAAAAAATTAAGTTGAACAATCAGAGGAAAACTCAAGAATTCGCCAATCAACGGAGCGGAGTTGTAATTAGATTACCAAGTTAAATTCAAATTCGTATATTTGAGTGAATTATGTTTAATTTTCAGAAAGGTATGGTATCCAATTTTTTGAAGCGATTAATGAGGAAATTCCTTTGAAAACTCATAAAAATTTAGCTTATTAACAAAAGTAATTATACTAAAAGTAATACAAGGAAACTCCCTAATCTATTTATATATATATAAAAATCAGTGCAACTTTTCGTTGTAATTTTATAACTCAAGAGCGGGCTCACCTATACAAACCAAATGTTTAGGCTTTGTTCGGACTATTTAGTAGATGGTTTATGCACAAAATCGGTCGAGCGGTTCTAAATTTTTGTAACAAATGATGGAGTACTAGTAGTATTAGTGGTGTAGTAATATTAGGTCCGTGGCACTACGAAGTTCGCGGTATCAGCTAGTATAATAAAAACGAACATTTTTTTAACGTGGTAAAATCATCAAATAAGTCCTCCCACCCAGGGCAGAGCAGGAATGACTGTCAGACTCGTACTGACTAAAACCCACGGTATCCTTCAATATCCTTTTACAGTCCGGGGTCACGGTAATTCGTGAGCCCCGCGACCCCGGCAGGCTATGACCCTCTAAAGGAGGGCCTCGTCATAATGCTGACACTCTTTGAGGCGTGCGTGGAACACAACGCGCCGTCGACCCAGGCATGGTCCATGGGCGGACAGCGAGTCGCCCATTACTCGCCGCACGACAGAAACGAACATAGAGTAGCTTTCATCCCGAGAAAAAAATACACATAATAAATATTTATGTTGACACGTGTCTTTCGGATAAATTAAACCGAGCAAAGCCTCGGGAAATAACTAGTATGTGAAATATATTTTTATATCTTGATTTTAAAAATACTGAAAACTCTATGCAGATCGATGGTTCTAGCACGATAGCGCGGAGCTATCATAACAATGTTTCCAAGTGTTACTCTGTTTAAAACATAAATAAATAAATAATAATATTGTCCGATTTCCGAAAAATTTTCATAGGATCATTTGGAAAGTTTACCCAAAAAAAAGAATTTTACAAATTGGTTGCCAAGCAACGGAGTTTTTCGCGCATAGGGAACAAACATAAAAAATATAAACATCCGATTTGAGAACCGCCTCCTTTTTTGAAGTCGATTTAAAACAACGTTGTTGCACACAATCTCAAAAATATTTTGGACTGAGTTTGTAATTGGGAATCCCGAAACTATACAAAAAAAGTTTTAATGAGAAATTAGAGCATCCATGCGTAGCAGGCATTTTACTTGCTACGGCGTAACTGGCGTAGCATGCAAAAGCTACGCCGTAGCACCAAGTCTACGAGAATGATTGAAGCCCCAAAATATACAAGTTTAAACTTTAGCAAAGACATAATCTGTTGTTCCTTTTAATTGGCATTACATTACAAACTAAAGCGATTCATAAAACAGCATCAATCAAGCGGACGCTGAACAAGATTGAATAGCTTTTCTTCAAACAACATCGCTGAAAGCGCTTTTTTATTCAAAATAAAACAGACAAAGTACAGAACTTCGCAGAAAACACAATTTACTAGCTCGCTTAATTAAATTCAAGTGATTTCTTGCCTTTTAATAATAAAATTCGCCATTTTATTTGCGCTTGAGAGGAGAGTTTAAGTTTTAAGTTAATTCTAGTTAGCGCTTAAGTGCGGTAAGTTAATTAAGTTTTTGTTATGAATATATAAGGGAAAGTTTTTCTTTTAGAATTTTCTAGAAAACAGTCTGCTAGACGTAATAGACCATGACAGCTGAAATTATTCATACAAATTCATGTAATTAGGACCTTAACTTTTGCCTGCAGTTTCGCCCGCGTTAATCATGACATGATGATTAAAGTGAGAATCAATTTGGCAACATGTGGCGCCATCTATTATCACGCACGCACGCTAGCACAATATTATTGATTCCATCGGAAATGTTTGAAAATTTAAAGGAATATATTTTCTGTTAATTAAAACTTACCACAACAAAGATAAACATCTCTTGAACACTTGTCAAAAAAAACTGTCAATGTCAAAATGACATTTCACGTTGATATAAGGGTCCTTTTGCAGTTACATTTTTTTAGACAAGAGTTATCTTTTTATGGAATGGCGGATTAAGTTTCATTTGAAAACGATTCAGTCATTTCGAAAAATAAAGGACTTGATTTCCTGTATAAAACGCTGTACTTTTGAATAATATACTCATCTCCCTCTAACACTGAGACCACACCACCAAATCTGTCAGGACAAAATACTAACGTGTGAAGCCAAAAATAAATGGAAGATGTGTGTCATCAAAATGAAGGACGCAGGATCCGTCTTTTAGGGGATAATATTTTTTTTTCTTAAGATGACCCTTTTTGTACCGAGACTTGGCAGGTTTATATTTTATCTGAAATTTTTTCGCTTCGGTGTTCAAAGAGATTTCGTTGTAATAGCCTTTTTAATCTAAATTCTGAAATTGAAAGGTTGTATAGATATGTGCGTGGTTTCGATTACACGGACTTTATAAAGATGAAGATTAAAAATGATGTAGGCATTCACCTGCTTTCATATCTGTTTGTGTTTCATTACAATAGAGGTTTTTTTTTCTATGAAAAGCCTTATTTTTAATTACGACATGTTATTCTGTCATTGTAATTAAAAAGGAGATACTAAAGTAACGATTAGAAGTAGAAGATATTAATAATTTGATTTATTTCTCATCATAAATGTATATTACTGATATTATATATGTCAAAGTTTGTGAATCCATCTATCGAACATCCAAATGTTTGTTTCTCACAGATAAACTAAAAAAAAAACGACGGGTTGCACTCTGGGAGTGCCGGCAGAAGTGAAAACTTGAATAGTAATAAACACACATGCACATTCGCGCAAGCGCCCTGCGCCGTCTTACGAATTTTTGATCAGGTCACGTGTCCTGACGCGAGTTTATCGTTTTTTACCCATTCCAAAAAAAGTGCACAACGCCGCTAAAGAAGTTTTCACTTCAAAAAAATTGGTACTGATAGTTAACCTGGATTCACACAGAGGATAGTTTTTATCCCGATTTTGTGTTTCCGTGGGGTAATTTTCTAAGAAAACACGGGTGGAGTCGCTAGCAACAGCTAGTACTTACGGGGGTAAACTGTTACATCCACGTGAGACAAGTGCCTAAAAGAGATAGAGACGCATAGAGATTATAGCTTAGTTAGGTATGCCTTAAGTAAAACGCACATGAAACTATAATAAAAATAAGACTACTTTCCTCCTCCCGTAGCACTCATATAATTACTAGAATACCCAGCTTGTTAGTGCCTAACATTCCCTAGAAACGATCTTTTAAACATTGCCATAAAACGTGAAGAAAAGTATATTTTATGCGAAGACTTCCAGTCGTTTCTCCAACTTTAAATGTCCAACTTCAAGTCGTAAACTATACTCGGGAATAGCGTTGTCAGGCGTCCGGATAAAGCCGGACAATCAGGCTTTTTATTTGCGTGTCCGTCCAAATTAGACTGTGTCCGGCCTGTCCGGCTTTTATTGATCTTTGGCTTGTTTAGTTAGACCCACCCATGCTTTCATTTAAAAAAAATTGGCGGTCTTAAACTAGGACGACTACAAAATGAAAGGGGTCCGGTCTTTTCACCCAAATGTCCGGCTTAACTGACTGGTCTGTCCGGCGTTTCGTTTTAAGACCTGGCCACCCTACTCAGGAGTTGTTTTTATAACAAGGACTTACGATGGCGTAGAGTAACTATTGCTAGATTTTACAAAAAAAAATTATGTCTAAAATTCATGGAATTATTGTTGGTAATTTTAAAATATGATTAAAGTTTCATAATTTCCATATTCAAATGCTGAAGGGAAGCATCGTGAAGGAGATACACGGTCATCTTAGGCACGGGCGGGTAATGGGTAGCTCTAGTCGACGGTACGTCGTGATCCTTAAATAAATAAATGAATAAATATTCCACAACTATCACACAACGCCATCTAGTCCCAAGCTAAGCAGAGCTTGTGTTATGGGTACTAGACAACTGATAAACATACTTATATATTTCTAAATACATACATATTATAGATAAAATACACACACAGAACAAATGATCGTGCTCATCACACAAACATTTGTCCTGGGTGGGAATCGAACCCACGACCTCCGGCATAGCAGTCAGGGTCACTAACCACTAGGCCAACAGGCCTGACCTTCTTGCGCACCTTGTGAAGATTTATGTCAGCCAACTGACGGGACCACTGTAGAGTTAAATTGCCTAGCTAAAATACCATTGTGGCCCTGAAACGCAAAGAGCTACTGGAGGAACAGGTTAGTTTTCAGTCAGTGAATAAGGCTGACCGTCCCTTTTGCCCCACCACGGGTGAGAGAACTCTATTTTTTTTTCGAAATTTCAAGAAAAGAAATCGTGAGAAAACAGGCCCGGATTATTCAGGACTTAAAAAATCCTCTACCAACACTCATTTGCCGTTACAATGGTTACCATTAAAACTGATAAATTTTTCAACGAATCAAACACGAATATAGTGAAGAATAATTAATATATAGTAAATATTTATACAGTTTCAAGTTGCAAAGGTAGTTTTAGTAACCATATCATTTTAAAAACGGATGATAGTAATGTTACTAACAAAATACCACATAATGACTTTAAAGTAACTGAAAAACAACCCACTTTCAAGAAATTTATTTGCACATTGAAAATTGCTTCAATAATTGGCTCAATCATCCTCAAACCATTCACAAACAATGTTTGTTATTGACCGGCTTTGATCGACTTTGACCATTCACGGATTTCCATGAAAACTTCTAATTATAAACAATATTACGTCGATGAAATTCGCTGAAACAGAGCCACTGAAATATGAACTGAATTCGGCGAACCAGTGAGCTATGTTGCGATAAGAAACCCGATTAGGCTACGTGCACAACCTCTGGCGATGGCATTTGTATTTATTCAGCGAACCGCCAGAAAAGCAGGTAAGCAATTTTTTGGGGTTATAAAAACATTGCCTGTGTTCTCCCTATATATACTATACTACTTACCATTCTGTTGTTTCACATACAAGGCCGTACCATAGCTTCACATTGAGTTAACTCGCCTTGAGTTTCGTTAATAAAGATTTGTGACTGGTCTTATTGCGACAGCAATATGCGTTGTGAATGACTTGGCGTCCGATCCGTAAATGTTAAATCCCACTCTTGGAAGCACGAGCCGTGAGAAGCTAACTTTATTGCGCAAATCGTTTTCTATCATTTTTTTCTCTGTTTTAACAGTCACAAGACGCATTTCGTTTGATCGTGTAAGTTATGGCCAAGGGGTAAGAAGGACTTGGCTACGTTGGTGCAGATTTAGTTCGAAAAGTTGAAAAAGATTTAGTCCTAAGCTAAGAGTTGGGATGCTCGAAGTTTTGATGCCAAAAGTTTTGGATAAACTAAAGTTACAATGTTACATTTGAATGAATGTGTTTTTCCATATTCGAGACTATGTTATGTATGGATTTATGTTTATATCAGAAGAAAAAGTAATAACATTTCGGAGATCAAAAACATTATTTTCCCTTACTCCGTCCGTAGAAATTATCTCATAAATCTAATATACTATTCAAGTTTTCACTTCTGCCGGCAGTCCCAGAGTGCAACCCGTCGTTTTTTTATATTTTTTGGTTTAGTTTGTTGCCCTGGCTGGTAGTTTGTTGCCCTGACTGGAGGCCTTAAAATCTGAAGGCATCCACAGAAAAGTCCGGATGAGCAGTACATAACCTACTAGAGATAGACCTGCGAGATATCATGCAAAATAAATATAATTTTGAAAAAAAAATGGTGCCCACACTAGGAATTTCTCCTGTATCGTGGGTGCGTTTTAAAAACATAGAACTCACATACACACACCCAGACCCGGAACAACTACCTGTAGGTCATAAAAATATTTGTTCCGTGCGGGAATTGAACCCGCGACACACTGCACAGCAGTCCCATCGCTTAGCCACTGAGCTAACCGTGCCGTCGTCTTTACTAAACGTTTATACTGTATCGATATAGCGCTTTCGAAAATCAGTTTAAGGTCTAAAACATCTCAAAACTTACCTACTGCCGTATTATGACGTCTTAAAACCAGGATTGTTCCAGTGAGTGAACGAGGTGGCGCTAGATGACTTGTATAACTCTGTCTCTTTCACTCACTGGAACAAACCTCGTTTTAAGACGTCATAATACGGCCGTAGAACTTCAATTGTAAAAAAAAAACACAAACATACCCAAAATACATTATTAATATAACACAGGACTTACAAATGTTCAATTTGCTTCCAGTCCTTGATTTCACCCCTACAAATACGGACGTCATTTAAAATTCTAGTGTTTCGCAGCAATCTCTAAATGTACGAGCTGTACGGAACATGGCGGGCCATTTTTTAGTTCCTCGTTGTTTATAGAAGGGAGATAAAATGCGGAATTGGTTTCCGTTGCTTCTTAAAGATTTATGTGTAACTAGCTTCCGCCCGCGACTCCGTCCGCGCGGATGTCGGTCTTCGCGTGGATGGTTTATTTCTCCATTTTGAGTAACTCTGACAATGACATCTTATAAATATCTATTGGACCCAAATACGGCTAAGCCTATAATAATAAAGGAGATCCCTCTATTGAGCTACTGCTGTTGAGCTCGCGTTCTGTAGTAACTGAAAAATAAGTTTTTTTTTTCTACGTATCTTTCCAGGATAAAAAGTATCCCATTTTATGCCCAGGATAATTAGGTATAATTATACCAAGTTTCATCGAAATCGAACCGTTAGTGTTCACGTGATGCCTGCATATACAGACAGACAGACAGACAACAATTTTTTTAATCACATATTTGGGTTTGGTATCGACAGCAACACCCCCCGCTATTTATTTTTTCAATATTTTCAATGTACAGAATTGACCCTTCTACAGATTTATTATATGTATAGATAGGTAACCTTCACTGTATATTACATGGGACTACAACACTAGATAATTATTGATGGACTATTAGCTACACCTCTTCTAAGACCTTCGGCGATTACTCGCGTGGTGTTGACATTAATAACGCAATAAAATTAAGTTTTTTTTTTAATAGCCTATTTTGTCCCACTCCTGGGCAAAGGCCTCCCTCCACTTCTCGCGAGACCGTGCGTCCTCCTTCCAATTCGGACAGAACCTGTCCATTTCGTCCCGCCATCTCCTTCGCGGTCTGCCGCGGACCCGTCTCACTGTCTCAAGGCTCCAGTTTTGAGCTATTTTGGCCCACAGTTTGTCCGGCATGCGGCAGACATGTCCTGCCCAGTCCTATTTGAGTTGGGCAGTCTTCTAAGCCACATCAGCTATATTTGATATTGTATATTTGAAGATATTTTATTTTATTTTGTACTGGTTGCATCATCTAACATTTAAACTCGCATACTCAAACAGTCAGATCCAAAAAAACTACTTGCAGATCATACAAATATTTGATCCGCGCGGGGATCGAACCCACCCTCGGAATTTACTCAGCTTTGATGAAATATATAACGTCATCAAGTAACTTGTTAGATTTAACAAATGAACACTCATAATTCAATTTTGAATATGTTTGATTTCTGAAGCTTTTTGTGTGAAAAGGAAAATTCTAAATTGAATTCTTCTTAAATTATCCTGAACTAGAAGGTTCACACCAGACGCGTTACCAACGCGGCCATCGCAGTCATGCTCGACAACGTTGAATTTTTGATTTCATTCTTGACATCTTGTCTGTCTTATCGACTTTTTTTTCCATAAAAAGATTTGCAATCCGCGACCCAGGCGTTAATACTCGTGCTTATATAATGAAATGTTTGTTTTCTGGCTAGCGAAAATATATCAGCTTTTTTTATCGTAGTAAAATCATCTAATAAGTCCCAAACTCATTACTATAAGACTTATACTGGCAAAGAATCACGGTGATCTTCGTGATCGTGATTCTGATTCATTATCCTTTTACGTTCCAGGATCACGGTTACCTGATGATATAGTCCCGCGACCCCAAAATAAGCTACTTTGCAATTAAACAGTATTTCTCAAATCGACTGTGTACAAACATCAGAATAGCGGCTCTATTTGTCTAGAAAGTCGGTGCTCAAATGAAATGGGAACACAAGTGACTTCACAGCGTCGGGTCGTCGTCCCGGGTATCAAGAGAATTTGGCGGAATTCTGAGAAACACCTTTAGTTTTGGCGCAAGTTATTGTTTGTGCGCGATTAAGACGATGCAAGAACTCGCACGCGATTTGCGTTTCATTGCGGACTTTATCATCATCATCATTATCGCCAGCCCGTCTTCACCCACTGCTGGGTACAGGCCTCTCTTTGCTTGTGCCAAGCTGGTTAAATATGTCTTTTTCAATGCATGTTATATACTTTCTAAGTATATCTTGTGGGTCGCGGGACCAAGGGATTACCGTGACCCTCGTACGTAAAGGGCTATTGAAGGACACCGTGGATTTTAGTCAGTACAAGTCTGACAGTCCCTCCCGCCCTGCCCTGGGTGGGAGGACTCATTTGATGATTTTACCACGATAAAAAAAAAAAAAAAAAAAGTATATCTTGTGAAGAAACGCTTTTCAGAGGCCTGTGGGTTTTCTAGAAGTGACACCAGATCGTGGCCACATTCTCAAACAACAAAGAAAGGAAGACAAGATAAAGGAATATAATCGCTGCCAGCTCATCCCTTGCACGACGTTCTATCAGACACATACCCACCTCACAGCTACGTGGAGCGTCTCATCAAATCCACGCAATTTATTTAACTACACGAGTACTCGTAAACACACGATAAAATGTGAAAATCATTGTTTTTCCCCAATCTCCCCTTGAAACAGTATTCTATTATGTAACAGTTGTTTTTCCATCGGGCTCGTCTGACAGGCATTGAGTGAAAGCATATTGATTGAGTGTTCATTGAGTTTGCTGAAAGAATTATTTGGATGTTTTATATAAGGCTATGTTCATAGGGCGCTGTAGAGTGCGATAGTTTTTTGTGAATATAACATTAAACAGGTCGCACGCCACATCCCTCTAGGGGGAACAGCAAGGACTGTCAAACTCTCAAAATGACTAAAATCCATCCTATTTCTTAGGATGCTCTATGTATTTTAGGTCCGTGGTACCCGGCTGACTCAATCCTGCAAAACTTTGCAGTCTGGCATGGCTCCTTCGATAAAAGGTTTGAAAAGACTAATTAACATCTGTGAAAGATATGCCGCAGAACATAATCTGATAAATAATGTGAAGAAAACTGAAATGGTAGTATTTAGATCGGGAAAAGGACCGCGGAATATTCCGGATATTCATATCAATGGTCAGCTTGTTAAAATTGTCGAGAGCTTCAAGTACCTTGGTCATATAGTAAATTCAAGTCTTAAAGATGATGCAGATGTTGAAAGACAACGAAGGGCCTTATGCGTCGTGGGGAATATGATTACCAGAAATTTCTCCAAGTCGACTCTTGGCGTGAAGATTACACTCTTCAAATCTTTCTGTCAGAGTTTCTATACTTGTCAACTCTGGACTGATTACGTTACGTTCTTGTCAAATGCATCCCCTTTTTTCCTTACAAACCTTTCCGTTTCGTGTACTTTTTTATTACGATTGAACAGTCAATATGATCTAACCATCAAACCACCTATGGCGATGCGGCGATGTCCTCCTAAGTTATTTTTTCACTTATAACTTCAAAAACACAAAAAATAAAAAAGAGAACGAAACATACCTCCGTTTCATCTTAAACAATATTCTCTCTACTATCGTACTTGCATCCAACAAAAACGAAACTCAAGTTGTTGCTATCTGAATATAAAACCGCTTTTCCACGATACGTCGGAAAATATAGCTGGAGAATGCAAGATCGTATGAATCTGTGGAAAACCTGCACAAAAGGCATATTTATCTGCCTTTATTCTACGTTTAAGTCACAGATATAGATAGACCTAGATAACGCAAGTATCATGTTCTGAATTGTGACGCATTAACTTTATTTCGTGAAAATTATTTTAAAATAACAAATGTACAACAACATTCTCTATTATGCCTTTGACAAACAGACATGCGAAAGCGAAGCGTTTCCGAAGCGATACCGAACCGAAGCGAGACATTATATCGTCCGATAGTTTTGTCACGCTATCGGATCGCTTGTGTGTATGTATCCTCCCACCCAGAGCAGAACGGGAGAGACTGTCAGACTCGTACTGACTAAAATCCACGGTGTCCTTCAATAGCCCTTTACGTTCCGGTGTCACGGTAATTCGTACAGTCCCGCGTGCCCCGAGTCCCATTTCAGTTAGATAGACTTTTCAACCAATTAGTTACCATTTAGTGATGGAAAAATCTTATTGTAAAAAAAAAAACAATTTATAAGTACATTTTTTTTAAACTGACGTTAGACTAGCGTGGCAAACAAAATGCAAAAGCATAAGCAGGGATTCGAAGAAATTGTTTGTGTGATATCTAGATCCTATATCCTATATCTGTGGTTCAGGTATTGACGGCCTTAGGTCTCAATTAAAAAAAGCGCATCAAAAAATTGAATTACTCTCTGTGGAAATTAGTTCCTTGAAGCAAACAAACGCAGATCTACTAAAGGAAAATGAGATGTATAAAATAGTCACCAATAGCCCTCTAAAGAAAAAAATACAGACACCAAAGCGAAATAAAATTAGTCCTAAGAACAAGAAGACCGGCAAATCGCAGACTATAGAAATTCCTGGTTGCTGCACATCCACTGCAAAAGACCCTCTTGAAAACTCGCAAAACAATACATTACCAAGTATGAAAATAAATGAAAATAACCCATCGTTACCTATTGTTAAGAATAATATATGTATTTTAAGTGGCGAAACGTCAAATAGATTATACACAATCAGTCAAAGAACTAATTTACGTAATTTTAATATATGTCACTATCGCATGCCAAACTGTGGATTGAAGCAAATATTAGATAATATTGATAAGAAAGTACAAAACTTCACTTACTCCGACTACTGTGTTATTTATGTCGGAGAAGAGGATTTTCGAAGAACGTACAATTATATAGAATTAGTAACTTTCTTTCGCGAAAAACTACAAACCTTAACCCACACGAATTTTATAGTATGTCTGCCAACTTATAAGTATATGGTAAATAAAAATGTAATGTTTAATAGTAGAATCGAAACCTTTAATAACTTAATGTATCTAGATGTTGAGACGTATAAGTATGCGTATATATTGGATACAAACAGGAATCTCCCGTATTCCTATGAAACTTATAACCAAATGCATGGAAGTTTAAATAAGACAGGTTTGAATATTATCTTAAACGATTTGCAAAACCTAATCCTTGATTTAAGCACAATTAATCTAGATGGTCTAAATAAACAACTATCAGAATCTGACGATGTAAATGATACATTTAATATTATGGTAAATGAAAATTGTAATGATAATAATTTTTTTCGTGTATGACAGAATACATGTACTTCATCAAAATATTAATGGCTTACTACACAAAGCTGATGAATTTACTGTAAATTTAAATAATATAAACAATAACTTAATTGATGTAGTGTGTGTTACCGAGCATAACATGTTAACAGACGATATTAAATTCCTCCAAATTCCCAATTATACTATGGCAGCAATTTATTCAAGAACAAACAGAAATGGAGGTTCATGTATCCTAGTACGAAATAATCATAAATTTAAGACTGTACAAGTAGCAAGGCTTGTAAGTGTATCCAACCTCATAGAATGTTCGGCTATTGAATTGTTGGAGCATAAGTTAATAATCATATGTGTATATAGGCCTCCAAAGACTAAAAGTGAATGTTTAAAAATATTTTTTGACCGTTTAACGACTATGCTTGCTAAATTGTCCAACAAATGTAAGAAAATTATTATTTGTGGTGATTATAATATTGATCGACTAAAAGATACTCCTGTTGCGAGAGAGTTTGAAGATTTATTAAGGAGCTTTAACCTGAAACTTACAATAAATGTACCAACTCGTTTGCAAAGCAAAACGTGCATTGATAACATAGCTCATAATATAAGAGGCTGTAAACAATATGTCTTAGACCTAGCACTGTCTGATCATACGGCACAAATACTGTCTTGTCCCGTAAGAAAAACTTACTCAATAACTCATTGGTATAAATTTAGAAGAGACTATAGCAATGAAAATATCGAAAAATTTACTAATTGCTTAAAAGCCCTTACTTATAGTGATTGTTATGAAAAAAATGACCCCAATGCTGCTTTTGAAGAATTCCATAAACTATTTAAACTTTTTTATGATCTCTGCTTTCCAAACATAAAAATTAAAGTCCCAATCGTACGAAATACTAAATGGCTCAGTAAAGGTCTAAAAATATGTTCCCTCCGTAAAAGAATGCTACTTAAAATATATCGACTAACAGGTAAAAATAAAGATAAAAGAGATTTTAAAAAGTATGCAAAAAAGTTCAAAACAATCATAAAACTTACCCAAAGGTCACAAAACAACTATCATATCCAAACAGCTACAAACAAGTCTAAAGCAGTGTGGCAAATAATCAGTAAACACAAAAACAATAACCCGCCTGAGAAAATAAATCGGATAAAATGTAATAACCAAATTATAATTGACCCTGATTCTATAGCAGAAACATTCAACAACTTTTTTATTGATGACATTGCAAAACTATCAGATAATACAATAAATTACGCTAAGATTTTAACTTGTAATAAACCAAACTCCTGTTTTCTAACACCAATTACCCCTTACGATATTATCAAAATAATCATGACATTAAAAAATACTAACAGTACAGGCTGTGATGGAATTTCCACAAAAATAATAAAACGTGTAGTATACGAAATTGCTCCTATTATCGCCTACATAGTAAATCAGTGTCTCGAAGAAGGAATTTTCCCGACATGTATGAAGACTACTGTAGTTACACCAATATTCAAAAAAGACAACAAAGAGGATGTTCGATGTTATAGACCCATCGCTCTTATTCCAATAATGGCAAAGATATTTGAAAGGGTTCTATATAATAATTTTAGCGAATATTTCGAAAAAAATAAAATAATTATCGATAATCAAGCTGGATTCAGAAAAGGTAAATCGGTTAATACAGCAATGCATCAGTTTTTACACAAAATTATAGCGGAACTAGATAAAAAAAATCAGGTTACGGCATTATACATGGACATGACTAAAGCCTTCGATTGCGTTGACCACGGACTACTGCTACATAAATTAGAAATATACGGAGTTCGTGGAAAAGCACTAGAAATAATCAAGTCTTATCTTTGTAATAGAATTCAGTTCACTGAAATAACACAATTATGTCCTTTCACAAAAACGGAAACTAAACACACGTCAAGCCCAAGATTTATTAAATATGGTGTACCTCAAGGGTCTATACTGGGACCACTGCTATTCCTCATTTATATAAATGACTTGCCAAGCGCTATTCGTCACCCTATGGTTTTATTTGCAGATGATAGTACGGCTCTATTCACAAATAACAGAAATAAAAATCATGAATTAGAAATAAATGACTCCCTATCTAAATTAATAAACTGGCTTACAATAAATAACTTGAAAATAAATCTTACAAAAACTCATTACATGAAATTCAAAAATAAAAATGCAAAACAAATTCCACTATCCATTAAGTTTAAAAATGCTAATGTATCTGAGGTCACCAGTACAAAATTTCTAGGTATCCATATAGATTCTAATATGTCATGGAAAACACATATAATTAGTGTATGTACAAAATTAAACCAGTACTCTTACGCTCTCTATATGCTCAAAAAAGTGTCTAACCAAACCACACTACTTAGTGCATATCATGCTTATGTGGGATCTACTCTGTCTTATGGGATACTATTCTGGGGATATTCAACTGATAAAGAAACTGCATTTAAGGCACAAAAAAAATGTATTAGATCTATAAGTGGGATACACCAAACTGATTCATGTAAACCTCATTTCATAAACCTCAAGATATTAACCCTCCCTGCTCTTTATATCTACGAAGCCTCAATACTTGTAAGATCAAACATCAGTAGCTATGACACATTAATAAGCAGTAGACTTAAAAATACACTACGCAATAAAGCATCCCGCACTACAGTGTATAGCAATAGTATTTTTTGTATGGGCATAAAAATATATAATAAGTTACCTCTAGACATTAAGAACATTAATTCAATTGCTATTTTTAAAAGGAAGCTAAAAGACTTTCTTATAAAAAAGGCTTATTACTCGATAAGTGAATTCCTAGAAGAACACTAATTTTATTGTTTCAACCTTAATTTTGACTTTTACTATCTATTTAATTCTATTTTAATACCTTATTATTTAATGAAATACTTGTAATTAACCTAACATAATTAATATTATAAAATTAAAATTGTTTTTTTGTTTAGCGTAATGTTGCTTGTATTCTAGTATATATAAAAAAACTGTGTAAATTGCAATGCCTAAACAGGCAACTAAGTTCTAAGAACCTACTTAATATTAACACCTACAAACTTTGTATACCTACACTTAGTTCGCAATAAAGATATTTGAATTTGAATTTGAATTTGAATATTCTTTCAAAGACTTTGAGGTGGGTAAGAAAACACAATGGTTTAACCTGCCTTTTGTATTTCTAAGCGCTGCATATGAAAAGACTTTTAACGCACTATAAAATACAAGGGAGGCAGATGTGAGTGAAAGCAGTTGTGAGGAGGGTGCTCTAGGAGGTGCTTTTTATTGGTAACTACTTAGCTGCTGCCTGCAACGTCGTCTGCGTGAATGCGTTGAAGAAATAAAGCTTCACTGCTCGTTCCCCGTACGTGATAGCGTGATAATTTGTAGCCTATATGTTGACCCGACTTCTTAATAATATTCGTGCCAAATTTGAAGTAAATCCATCCACTACTTTTTCAGACAAACAGACAAAAATTCTAAAAACTATATTTTTGGCTTCGGTAGATCACACCCCAAGTGTTCTTTTACGACTATACCCGTAGCAAACAACAATCTTCTACGTACACGTATTCGATTGACCGCTCGAGCATCGATCTGCTTCCGGCGGTCGATGCGGTCACCAAACTTACACTGCCTGCTTGAGCAGGCCATGTGAGCAATCCGTATTCGCAGCTTATGAATCGTATCAGTAAGTTTCTTCAAGTTTCGAATTCTAATTTAGCCTGAATTATTATCGTTATTATTATTTCAGAGAAGAGATAACCACTGCTGAGCATATATCACAACAACTACCAAACCCTGATCCTCTGACATCCAAAAGGATTCCCGTGCCCTTCATGGCATCATCGGTCCACCTTATGGGAAGCCTATCAACGCTAAATACCGACTTCACGCCTACCCATCTAACATCATCTGGCCTAATCTCAACTATGTTGGTGTCGGCTTCCAGTCTAACCTAACATGGAGCGACTGCCTATCTGACCTCCACAACCCAGTTTCTCAATACTCTGGTACCCCTAAATAAAACTGGTTGTCAGACTTTCAGTTTCTGACATCCATTTGGATTAAATATGGCGGACTATTTCAACCAAAAGCGATATAAATTAATGACTTTAAAGTCTTACTACGTATGCTAATGACAGCCACCCCGCTCAAAGTTTATCTACAAGACTAACTACCCACATTTAACTGAATTTAATACCGCCGTTGCAAAATGGAGACTTACTTATATTAAATTATATTATTTAAGTATCTACTCCTGGATGTAATCGGTACAATATGTGTATTATTAAACGTATTATATAAACGTATTCTCTTAAGGCTTTGCGAAACTGTGCGCTCGGCGTGGCGCGATGGTAGCGTGGCGTGTCCTTGGCGTGATTAGGTACTACTATAAAAATATTAGTAAGTCGTCACACAAAAAATGCTACGCTAGCGCCGACGTTTTTTGTCGCGGAGCTGTCTCAATAGGCTGTCTCACCGTGTACCTGGAACTTAACGGGCTATTGAAGGAAGACGGTCGATTTTAGTCAGTACGCGTCTGACAGTACCTTACGCTCCACCCAGGGCGGGAGGACTCATTTTATGATTTCACGTCCCCAAAAAAAAACCGCCGACGTTTAGCGGGACGACTTACATATATTTTCAAGTAAACACGCCACGCTAGCGTGGCGCCACCCTGAGTTCGCTGTTTGGCAAAGCCTTTAATATTATGATTCATTTTAATGACGAACTTCTTGTTTATTGTAACTTTATTATGACATTTGAGTTCACAAAAGTATCGTATACCATTAATTTTGGTTTATAGCAGTTGGGTTGTTTTACGTGGTAAAATCATCAAATGAGTCCTCCCCACCCAGGTCAGAGCAGGAGGGACTGTCAGACTTGTACTGAATAAAATCCACGGTGTCCTTCAATACCCCTTTGCGTTCCACGGTTACCTGATTAGGCAGTCCCGCGAACCCGTCCCATTCACTATGAAGAATAAGAATCGTCGTAAAGTGATGTGGCCCAACCAAATTGACGTCAGCATTTAATCACCTCCTTTAAGGATGAATCACTGACCTGCAATCATCTCAGACCCGTCTAGCTCAGTTTCACTTAGTCTATTAATAGTTATAAAGACTTACGTCAAGTCGTTTATATGCATTCTTAGAACTGTCTGAAGCATTCAGCTAGCCGATACCTAGAGTCTAGTAACTAGACTGTCAATTGTTTTCCTTCCTCAAAAATAACTAAATCATTTTGTTCTGCAGATAGAGCGGATGCAAGATAACCGTGCAAACGATAGATGGTAAAATAAACCAAAAGTTATGCTTGCTTCACACGGCCGTCACGCGCCGTGTCACGCCTCACGTACGCCCGCGTTTTGTATTTCATGCAAGAATCGGAGAAGAATCGAGGTGCGTAAAGAGGTGCAATTACACGCTGTCTGAAGAAACTGGAATACGAGTAGTTCCAACACTAGATGCGCGTTTACGTTTCAGGGTCACGGTGACTATTTAAACATCATTCCCTTCATTGTAACCTCAATCCAACATTACTCAGATCCACTCCGTCCTATAGTACTTCGTAACTAATCAGAGAATTAGACGACTGCAGTAAATAGGAACTAAACCATTTGAGGACATTCCGTGCCCATTAGACTAACCCACAAGTTTACAACACGAAATTCAGTCACATAAACCCTTATTTAAATCTCCATACGAATGGTTTTCGATTGTCTCCCCACCTTTTATAACTTTGTAAACGCTTGCCGAGTCAACAATTTTACATTCGCGTTTAATTTAGTGATGGGCTAGTTGGATTAGTATGGGATGTCGAGTTTCGGAGACGCATTTAGTAAGTTGGTGTCGTCAATGCCATTTAGATGATATCGTAAATATCCGTTTTGTTATCGCAATTCTAACCTAGTTCTGTTTATTTACTAGATTTGCCTGAGGCTTCGAATTTCGTGATTACTGATATATCTGACAAGGTAATCACTTCATTAGCATAGTTCTGGAGTAGAACAGCGCTTAGAAACTGGAATGTATTCTATTATTCGTCAACTAATACTGTCTTTTATGATCCCTTCACGACCTCAGACGATAAGACTTGCGTCTAACGACACTATCGTGTGTCGCTTTCTTCGTCTCTCTATATATAATTTTATTTCTTTCTTTCTGCTGTGGTTGAATGATTGACTACTTCACTGGGTGTTGCGAGTACGATTCTCGCACAGAACAGACATGTGTGCCATGTACAAGTACGGGTATATTTGTATGGGAGTTTTAATGGTTGTAAACACACGATAAAAGAGCAAATCCTAGTGCGGGGCAAAGTTAAAAGAAAATCTGTTATAACTGTAATTTATGCCCCCCCCACACAAATTCCGTCCGAACAGGAAAGAGGACGATTAGTATCGCTAAAAGGTGGAAGGAGTTGAAAGCTACTATAACAAGCGAAACAGAGCAAGATAGAAAGATAAAATGCCCCGTTCATGACCTCAGACGATAAGTCATGCGTTTAATGACACTTGTATATGTCACTTGTTTCCTCAGCGTGAGTAGTGTCATGGTCCAAATTCCGCTGCAGTGACTCATGGTATGCAAACAATTTCTCTCATTTGATTGCTCCACTCTAACGCTATCATTACACGTGACGCGTAAACTTGAAGTTTATGGCCGGTCTGAAATGGTTGAGTAAGTATAACGTTAAAGTACCGATTGAAGTTAGAAGTCGTATAATGCGCTAAATTACAGCTCCAGTTATATAGGAAGATCTTCATCTTAACTAAAATATTGTTTTTCTTTAATATTTTATGTTTATTTTTTCTTTTACAGCGCTGTAGCTGTGCGGTATCTGTCAGTGAGTCAATAAAGGATAGAAAACATCTATTACATTACTAGCTTCCGCCCACGACTCCGGCCGCGCGGATGTCGGTCTTCGCGTGGATGGTTTATTTCCCCATTTTGAGTAACTGACAATGACATCTTATAAATATTACGGCGCTGAATCCACTGCGGGTAATGCAACATGTGTTCGCGGTTCTACAGAACAACGTCTATGAATAAAACTGAAAAATAAGATTTTTTTTCTACGTATTTTTCCAGGATAAAAAGTATCCTATGTTATGCCCAGGATAATAAGGAATAATTATACCAAGTTTCATCGAAATCGAACCGTTAGTTTTCACGTGATGCCTGCACAAACAGACAGACAGACAGACAGACAAAAAAATGTTTAATCATATATTTGGGTTTGGTATCAATCCAGCAACACCCCCCGCTATTTATTTTTTCAATATTTTCAATGTACAGAATTGACCCTTATACAGATTTATTATAGTATAGATAGATATTGGTAGTTAATTTCATACAAAATGAGAGACTTTTAGTCAGTACGAGTCTGGCAGTGCCTCCCACTCCGCCCTGGGTGGGAGGACTCATTTGATGATTTTATCACCTAAAAAAAAAAGATGTTAAACACAAGAGGTCTTAATACAGTCTGTATTGCCAACAAAAATGCAATCGCGTGACTATTATCAGCTCTAAGAGCAACATTAAACTTTGTTGAAAACTATCTAAGTGCCATCTCTCACGAAACACTTTTCAGACGGCACTGAAATATCAACGGTAGCGACAGCGCGTCTGACAACTTTATGTTTGTTTGTAATGGCTTACTTTTGTTTTAAACGTTGAGTGCGCATTAGGGAAACGACTGTAAAGTCATGTGGAATAATATTCGGATACTGTTGAAACATTTTTTTTTTAACTACTGGTAGAAAGCAGCGGCGGGCTGCGCTGGTGCTGCTGCGGCGCAAATACTGTATCCTTAATGGTTGCTACAGTTTTGAGCCGTTTGGGGTCGAAACAAACGAAACAAAAATTTCAGGAATCCATCGAACACAAACGATTTAAAAAATTTAAAAGTTTTTTCGAGTTGAACAACACACATTGAAAACAGTTTCAAGAATGCTGAAATAAAATTTGATGATCAGCATTAGACACTGGGTGCAAAATTATATTTTACCAACTACATACGAGTACCATCCACAAACTTTTTCATTAGCACAGCAAAACGCAAAACATGAAAACTAAAACACGCCAGGCCTACCTGAAAACCATAAAAACGCATCCATCAAAAACTCGTATAATCTCAAGTGCCAAAACTACGAGCAGAATTCACAGGCCGTAAACAAAATATCAAATGTACGAAAATTTCGCATTTCCCCTAGGAAATGTACGAACCGAGTTGGGGAATAAAATCCTTTGAAAATGGCCTTACTACCCTACTTTTGATATCTGATTTCGGTATAGGCCTCTATACTAGTACAATATACATAGATGGGTAGAGAAGGTCAACTTCAAAAATTAAAAATTATTATCGTCAGCCTTCAGCACTCCATGACTGCTGGATAGTGAACATACAGTTCTCAAAAATCATGAAATTCAGTTCAATTGGCAATTTGACAGTAGCTATAAATTACAAATATAATTAGTCCGTCATTTAGAGTTTTAAAAAATAACGGACACGTATTTTTTCTTTTGTAAAATCAATGAATAGTTACCAAAATATAACGCATCGAAATTTGAGAGTGGGGATCGTGACGTCAGAATTCAATGAAAAATGTACTAAATTGTGACGTTTTGCCAATTTTGAAAGCATCGTATCTCCGTAAATTTTGGTTTACGAAACAAAAGAAAAAATACGGGTCGAATATTTTTTGATAATCTTAGTGACGAACTAATTAGATTTTTTAGCCATCTCTCAACCAGATATCACCAGTCACCATATGAAGACCATTTCTCCACGTAGGCTAAAGATAAAGTTCCGTATGCCACCGCCCTCTGCCTCGGTAATTGGTCATCAATTTTACAATCAATATGATCGTCCCATCACAACTTCAAGTTGCTTATTCTATAAGCTGATTAGGGCTCCTGTACACGATGACACCGCTGCGCCGCCATCGCCACCAGTGAATAGCGGCACGGGCGCGGCCCGGTGGTGGCGGTGACGGCGCGGTGGCGGCGCGATGGCGGCGCGATGGCGGCGCGCTGACGGCGCGGTGGCGGCGCGGTGGTGCGCGGTGGCGGGGCGGTCGTGTTGGTATAAAGAGCATAAAGAGGCGGTGGCGAAGCAGTATCGCGCGGCGGCATCGTGTACACGAGCTCTTATTCTCCTGCTGATTATCCACAATTTTTGGCACACAAATTCGAAACCGGAGAGACTTCTAGTTTAGCTCATTGCCAATGCACGCCGCTTCAAGTACAGTGGGTGCAAGCTATGTGTGCATACGCCTATTTACATTCTTTGTAAAGATTCGGACTTCTGTAATTTTCTTCGATACGAGAAATTTTTATATTCAAGGTCGAATTTATGTGGCAGAGCCGTATGAGCAGTTTTTGAACGAAACTATTTCTTTACTTGATTTGCTTTTGGTTTGAGCACAAGTTACCTAGGGAATTTGATATTCAAATGAAGTTTTGGAACCTAATCTTTGAAAAGTGAGAACTTTTTCTGCAGAACTACAATAACTGTGATTTTATTTAAGACCTGGACTTTTAAATCCAGTAATTTTAATGCATATTTATTATACTAGCCTTTGAATAAACCATACCAAATCGCTGCATGAAAATATGCCTTGAATAATTTTATTACTACACGCGGTTTTCAACACAGTCATAAAACTATTTTCACGTACCGTTTTTTCAAGTCATTTCTGACCTAACCCTAAAATGGCACTACACGTATTTCATCAAGTAGCTCATAAAATTATCTACGACCGCTTATCACGCTAGCCTCTATATCCGTAACCGCTTATAGTCTAAGTAATAGCGATGCCTATAATAGCTTGCAAGCATGTTTAGTGTTTACCAGCCACACTAGCTAAAGCTACTTACAAGCTAGCGCTCGTACGCTGCGACGGCACTCCAACTCGAGTTTAGCATAACAAATTGCGTTCAGGCTAAGTTCCATAATTAATGTTGGCGGGTGATAGTTACCCCCAGTGGCAGATGGAGGGTTATCGAAGCTGTGGCTTGGCTATGCATTTTAAGGGGGTTAATATTATGGGATATTTCTGATTTTTTCAAGGCTTATACAACATGCAATTGTTTTCAAAGTATATGATATGTGTTGTGACGGCAACGAGTTTCGAGAGACAGAAATTAATTAAAAATTAAATCTCAATCCATATCCCGTTGCATGGTCACGGGTCTCACGAATTACCGTGACCCCGGAACGTAAACGGCTATTGAAGGACTCCGTGGATTTTAGTCAGTACGAGTCTGACAGTGCCTCCCGCTCTGCCCTGGGTGGGAGGACCCATTTGATGATTTTACCACGCTAAAAAAAAAATCGTTTAACGTTTCATTGTTTTTGACGTCTGCTTTTGATTGGACATCTGACTACTACAGGTAACTTCAATATTTTCTACGGTTTACAAAAACTTTGAAAAAAAACATCATAAAATTAGAGTCTTAATACAGCCGATCCATGCTTTGACAAGCTAATATTGGTCCCCAGATTGAAATTAGTCATTCCGATAATACCCAAGAGTGTGTTTAGCTTTGAGAGATTAAATCTATTAGAATGGATGGTCCACTCGATCATGTAATTCTTTCTATATGTATAGATAATAACTTAGAAATCCCATTTCGAAAAACCGGAACTTCAAGCTTCTACATTGCGCTATTTAACTTACTGGTTTTTATAAATAGGTATGGCATGTAAGATTCAAATCGATTTTCAAATGCGAGCAAAGCTGTGGCAAAATGTAGCAAAGTATATGAATAAATGTCTTGATCACATACAGCCCCGTTGGTACAGACGTCAGCAGGTCAACATACCCGAATCTGTAAAATTTTACCAATCGTGTATGATACCTTCCACGATTTTAATAGGGTTGAAATTCTATTAAATAAATTTGACAGATTGGGTAAGTTGATGTGCTGGCGTCTGTACAACACTCAGTCAGAACAAATTCTAATAACAATCATTTCCTGCATCTCAAAGTAAGAAAATAAATGTAGAAGACAATCTTATTATACGGAACCATAATACCGAAACCACTTTAGTAAAATGCACTTTGAGTTTATAACCATGTTCGCCGATGTACCGGTAGTCGTAATTTACCGGATACGATACACTCCCTACTCCTCTAACCTCATACCTCTCCCTCCCTCCCACTATAAACATTAAAAATTAAAGTTTATAGGTTCCACTTATGCTCTGCACTCAATATTAAAGGTTACACTTAGGCCTCAATCACACGAGGACGAATGACGTAACGTCTTTTTTTTTTGACGGCGTCTATGATTTTTTGATCAACAGCAAAAAAGCAGGTGATTCATGATGCGTCAGACGTACCAATAAGCCAAGCCCATCAGCCATTGCTAGAGGCGTGATATTATGTGAGGTGATTGTGTAAATAATGCAAAAATATTGCTTTGATGTCTTAAAAATCTCAACATCAAATCCTAACCTGATAACCATAGAAACAACTGGGATACTAATCTTCTTTGACCAATCAAGGAAAAAAATGTAAATCCGCATTTCAAAACGTATCGTACCTATCATCTATTAAAAAAGACGTCCCGTCCGTTTTAAAAAAGATGAAACACGAATCGTATCGTCGAACTTTTGGTCGGATCCGTGAAAATAAACGGTTCCAGATGCAATGTGAACGTCCATCCGCCATGAGTTATCGTGTTTGTTAACGAACCGTCAATGACTGGTCCCGTGTGAAGGAGCCCTTAGTTATAGATGGGTAGAGGGTAATATTTACCCCTCAGTACGTAAAGGGTTGGATATTAAATAATGAAGTCGTAAAGTGTTAGGTTATACTCGTAATTAGCTAGTTAAGTTTGCAATTTTCAACTTTATTACCTGTATAAAGTAGATTATTTGCTATGTTACCTGTGTTGTTATAGACTGAGTGAATTACGTCTTTCAACAGCGAATTGGAAAAAATAAAAGAAAGAAGTAGCTGAGACCCTGCCCTGAGTCTTGCTAAACAACAAGGGGAGGGAAAGATTTTAAACTTTGCCTCATACTAGGAATTTCTCGTGTATCGAAGGTGCATTTACAAACATATAAACTACATACACAAACACCCAGACCCGAAACAACTACTTGTAGATTATACAAATATTTTCTCCGTGTGGGAATGGAATCCGCAACAAGCAGCGCAGCAGTCCAATGACTTAGCCACTGCACCAACCATGTCGTCAATTGACGCTCGCAAGTGATGTTCAACACATGTCTGTGGCGTTCGGGTCTTCGTTCTAGGTGTCTTTCTTCCGCAGTGGCAGACGCCCACGGCGTCTGACGTCGCCAGACGATCTCCATGCGGGCAGCGAGTAATGGGCAACTCGCTGTCCGACCATGGACCATGTCCGGGTCGACGGCGCGTTGTGTTCCACGCGCGCTTCAAAGAGTGTCAGCAGAGTGACGGGGACTAAGCCTGCAGGGGTCGCGGGACTGTACGGATTACCGTGACCCCGGAACGTAAAGGGCTATTGGAGGACACCGTGTAGATTGGAGTGGATTTTAGCCAGTAGGAGTCTGACAGTTCCACCCGCTCTACCCTGGGTGGGAGGACTCATTTGATGATTTTAGCACGATAAAAAAAAGAAGGTGACTTTCTTGCAAGGCATAACCTCGACTGCATCGCGATAATAGCGATTCAGAATCGTAATTACGTAGGCGGAGATACACAACCAGCCAAATAATAATTTTGCGTTTTTATCGCACAAAAAGTCATTGTGGGTAACAGATTTTAGTATGCTTTTTTGGCTTCATGTTACCCTGAAATCTGTGATTTTTAAATGACCATATCTGCAATGAAAATTCTTACAAAATATGGCCAAAAACACCAATAGCTCTTACAATGGTGGAAGAAAATACCATGAGGAAACCTGTCTGTTTTAGAATAGACAATACGAAGACTTGTGACATCTATCAACCCACACTGGGCCCGCGTGGTGGACTACAGACCACTCCTCCCTCTATACGAGAAGTCCTGTGTCCCACTAGTGGGAACATTACATACTGTTTATGCTTATATGGCCTTTGAGAAGGAGCTCGTGGCTAAATAAATACAGCCGCACAGGCCGATCTTCCGGGTTAAGCCGCGCTTGCCGAGGCTGGTCTGTGGATAGGTAACCATCTGTCATAGCGAGTTTCCTCCGTGCCTCGGAAAGCACGTAAAGCCGTTGGTCCCGGCTATCATTTGTAGATCTTTGACAGTCGTTACTGTTACTCAGAAGCTCTAAAGTCTGACAACCAGTCTTACCATGGGGTATCGTATTACCCAGTTACTAGGTTGTGGAGGTCCGACAGGCAGTCGCTCCATGTAAAATACTGATATCCAGCTGCATCTGGTTTGACTGGAAGCCGACCCCAATATAGTTGGGAAAAGGCTAGGCAGATGATGATGATTATATAGCCTTTATTTATCTATATCTATATCTAGGCTAACCCTAAATGGGATAATAAATCATACATTTGTGTCTGTAATTCAAATCGTAGGAACAATGAAACAGAGAGAGTAATAAATTATATACGTGACTGTTCAATAACTAATATTGCTGGGTAATAACTAATATGTTGATCCGAAGATTGTTGACCTTCCATTATGTACTGAGCTGAGACATCGAGTGTCCCAGAAAGCACGATAATGAGGACGTTAGTCCCGACTGTCATTTAGGCCTTTGTCAAACAGACAGGCTAGTCCGAAGCGATAACGAACCGATACGAGACGTCAGTCCGATAGTTCGGTCACGCTATCGGATCGCTTTCGCTTTTGTGTGACTGGATTCAAACAATTCCATACATTACAAATAAAAAGGCCTCGCTTCGCATTTGCCACGCCTATCTGTTTGACAAAGGCTTTATAGATATTTGATAGTCGTTGTTAGTAGTTGGAAGTTCGAAAATCTGTTCATTTTGTCTTACCAAAGAGTTTCAGAAAACCCAGTGACGGATCAGAGTGGCGTGGCGTGGTGTTTATTTTAAATTTCATGAGGATAGGATTAACGCCCTTATTTCATTAATACTTTAACAAGAATTAGTCAAACTGCCTCAAATGAATGACGCCGTGGCATGGCATGCTACGGCACACCACTGCATCATGCTCACGTTCATTCAAAGTTATGCCTCTCGAGGCATGACTTTATAAGGGAATATAAATACTAAATAATTTAAATAAAATTGAAATTGGCCTTTCGGGGCGATAATCTCAGTGGCTAGTGCGAGCGCCTACTTTCGCCTCGACATGAAATGCCACAAGAATGGTATGCCACAACATACCACAGCGTGCCGTGCTATGCCACCAGGAGGCGCCGGCCCTAAAGCCTGTGTCAAACAGACAGGCGTGACGAATGCGAAGCGTGACGGTTTTATTCGTAATGTATGGAATTGTTTGAATCCAGTCACATAGAAAAGCGAAAGCGATCCGATAGCGTGACAGAACTATCGGACTGACGTCTCGCTTCGGAAACGCTTCGCTTTCGCCTATCTGTTTGACAAAGGCATAACAGTATTTTGTAAGATAAACATACAGCTGCTAGAAATTCTGGTCTTTTAAGTCTGTGGGCATTAATCTACATCTTGTTAGTCTAGAAGTTACCCAAAATATTATAGTTGGGAAAACGCTAGGCAGATGATGGATGACTGTTCAATATCTAATATTGCGGGGCAAAAGTTACCCACAGAAGCGGTGAGAGGGTTATCCTCAAACATTAGATAACTTTATTAATGTTGACGATAATAATATTATACTATTTGGAAATAATCCTCATCCTATCCTTACTTAATCCTACTAATATTGTAAACAGGAAAGTTTGTGAGGTTGGATTTACGGATGTTTGTTATTCTCACACCCTTTTTTTTACATTGTAAAATCATCACATGGCATGGTCCTCCCACCCAGGGCAGAGCGGGAGGGACTGTCAGACTCGTACTGACTAAAGTCCTTCAATAGCCCTTTACGTACCGGGGTAACGGTAACTCGTGAGTCCCGCGACCTACTCTCACACCTGGATTAACATTTAGTATAGATATTTGTATCCCGATATTACTCGTATGTTCCCTTGGGATTTTTTTTCGAGTTCCAGCGGGTGAAGCAGCTAGCTAAAACTAGTATTACAAATGCGAAAGTATGTTTATTACCACTGAACCGGTCATCTTGAAATTCTGCATATAAGTTGTCAGATGTACAGCATTTGTTTAAACAAAAGTAAATTTGAATATAAAAAAAATCAAATAATGTTAAAAAATTAATGTATGAATTATAAATTAATTATATAATAATTATACATTCATGACAAGGTACAACTAGATCAAGATATAATTCGACAATGACAAAGGCCGGAATCTCAATAAGATTAAAGGTTATCTATAAATTCAATAACACCTTAAACAAACTCTTGTTCATTGTCCATCCTCCTGTATGTACTACGCATTACGAGTTGTTTGTTTATAATTTAACAAATTAACTACTAGTACCGGTTCAGTGTGTAACATTCAGCTTTAATCCTAAAACAATAAATGTGAGAGCTCTCCTATGACTGTAACTCAGTTTAGAACTTCAGTAAATATGAACTAGATTGCCTACTAATTAATTATTTTTAAACGATGATTTTGTGTGCGATTGCCTAATTTGTATGACGTCTAGAGTACTTCACTCGCAGCTAAATTTTTCTTTTCTCTAAATGCATCTCTAGATTGGCTACTAGTCTAGATCTTTTTAAAGCAATTTTTAGTAACGCCATTTTATTTTCAATATCAGTAATAGAACATATTTCCATCAATAAATTAACTCGTTTTATTTTTTCGGAAAATCATCCCCATTCCGGTTAAAGTGAAAGGGACTTAACTTGCTTGAAACCAAACTGTTTCCCATTGCGTTTAAGAGCCGCGGTGTACTCTTAAAACTATTCTGCGACCCCGGTAAGCGTTTGGGCCTATAGAAGCCCCAATAGTTTACTAACAACTTGCGGCGCGCGTGGACCTTGATCTGACGGTGAGTTAGTCATTACTCGACGTATGCGGAAGTCCACTTAATGTTACCCTTTTTTTTAAACATGGTTAAATCATAAAATGGGTCCTCCCACCCAGGGCAGGACGGGAGGGACTGTCAGACTTGTACTGTCTTAAATCCACGGTGTCCTTCAATAGCCCTTTAGGTTCCGGAGCCACAGTTACCTGATAGTCCCGCGACTCCAGTAGGCAACGTAATGTTACCCTTGCGATAACTTCTCAATACAACCTTCAACTTAGAATGCCAATTTCAGAATCAAAATACAAAAAAAAAACGACGGGTTGCACTCTGGGAGTGCCGGCAGAAGTGAAAACTTCAATAGTAATAAACACACACGAACATTCGCGCAAGCGCCCTGCGCCGTCTTACGAATTTTCGATCAGGTCACGTGTCCTGACGCGAGTTTAAAATTTTTACCCATCCCAAAAAAAGTGCACAACGCCGCTAAAGAAGTTTTCTCTTCAAAAAACCAGTTTCAAAGCCTCATTTCCCAGTCTCCCCACCGAGTATCCACTACAAGTATCATGTTTTGCAAACGAGGTTCTTAAGGGACAATTTGTATATCTCTTGAACATGATCATTTGCCCCGTAGAGGTGCGTACGTTTATTGCTTGCATAAGTACTGTTTATGGAAGAGGAAAAGTGTTTTTTTTTTCTTTTTAAGATTGCTTGTTGGAATTGGGGATTAGGGTATGTAAAATGTGGGCTGTATATTTGGATGTTTTTATTTCGAAGTAGAATGTATAACGTCTTGTTTTTTTGCCAAAGGTCCCTTTTCAAAGGTCCCTAAGGGCAGGGCGGAAGGGACTGTCAGACTTGTACTGACTAAAATCCACGGTGTCCTTCAATAGCCCTTTACATACCGGGGTCACGGTAATCCCTTGGTCCCGCGACCCCGGCAGGCTTTGGCCCTCTACAGACCCCAGGAATTGGGGCTTACGGTATGTAAAATGTGGGCTGTATATTTGGATGGTTTTACTTTGAAGTAGAATGTATTTAAAAGTCTTGTCTTGTTATCATAGGTGTAGAAACTACATATTGCGGCCTGTTACATATTTTTTTCTGTGTCGTGGGTGCGTTTAAAACATTGAATTTCACAACTCCCATCGGAACTACTTGTAGATGAATTATAATTATTTGTTTGTGTATAGTGTATCTGTACATTGTGAGAAGTTTCCTGTCTCTGGAGCCAGGAAACTTCTGACGGACAACTATTTTAATATTTTTAATGTTTTTTATTGTTTTGTTTTTATAAAACATTTAAAAATGTATAAATATCTTAAGTTAAATGAATAAAAGGATTAGAATTTCAAAGAGAAACAGCGGTGAACATCCCAAATGTAATGTTTGCAGATTATATTGTAATAAGGTGGAGTCGCGGTGGCACGCGTTGTATTCCACTTACGAGACAGATTAAATTGTACATTACACGGCTTCCCTAAGGGAGGCTCGAAGTCAAATAACACGATGTCGCAACAAATCTATGTTTTGTTAAGAATTGAAATACTTGGTGCGGGACTCACGAATTACCGTGACCCCGGTACGTAAAGGGCTATTGAAGGACACCGAGGAATAAAAATTTTTGCCTATGATTCTGATTTCATTCCATTTTTAAACGTAACCAAGTCTTTTTTTTTCATACAGATAGATTAAAAGAAAGATAAGTCTAAGTAAAACTGGTTGCACGAGTGTCCAACCTCATAATTATTGTGTATAGTTAATGAAAAACTCGATAATATTCAATTCTTGGAACCGACAACATATACTTTAGAAAGGTGAAAAACCGAAAAATTCTCCCCTCACCCAATTCTGTAATTCGCTCCAAAGGCACATTTTTCTTGAAAATCAATACGAGCCATCGAATGTAACTGCCGTCGCGTGCCCCACTGATTATCCCTAAATGGCTAATATTTATTACACAAGGCCAAGGCAACGTAATAAAAAGGCTAATTAACTTGAATTTCATTATTTTATGCCTGTTACCAAGTGTTACTTGGCGAGGTTTAATTTCACAAAAAAATCTTTCTTATTCTAAGGTTTCGTATTAAAAAAAATAGATGCAAGACTGACGCGGACGCAGCGCACTTCTATTACTGTAAATTTTTGTAAAATCTAATGTATGACCTTCACGATTTATTTAATTAGTATTTGCTATGGAATCATGTATTAAATCAAATATCTAAATCAAAATTAAACACACTATGATAATTTCAACTCAATTTTAAAACATTTTAGAAGCTCCTGGATTTTTTTGATCAAAGTATAAATATCAACTTTCATTTTAATGAACAAAGGTTAACATATCATAATATATTAATTATGCATAATCAAATAAAACCATATCATACCTTTTACATCAAACTAATACCTATACCTACAGCCAGGCATAAACCAATTAACATAAAAACACACAAGTAAACAAAATAACAGTGATTTTATACATAAAATACCTAGTATAAAATAACAGGGACGTATACTCGTAACAACAGTGCTAGGACGCGTATCGCTCGGGGCTAACCGGTTAATCTCCTAAAGCCATAAAAGTGCAGACTATCAACGGTTCTACCATGCAGTATATATAGATCGGTTTAGATAGAAAAAGAAGTATAGTTTTTTATTGTAACTGGTATTTTTGTGAACGTGGAGGGAATTGAAAAGAGGACCCTTGCTTAGTTTGATCATGTTGAGAGGATGAATGAAAACCGAAGTTTTTAAACTTTTACAGCGTGTATATGAAAATCATATACTTGTCCCGCGACCCCGGCAGGCTTTGGTCCTCTAGAGGGGGGCCCCGTCATTTTGTTGACACTCTATGAGGCGCGCGTGGATAACAACGTGCCGTCGACCCGGGCATGGTCCATGGTCGGACAGCGAGTTGCTCATTACTCGCTGCCCGCATACCCGCGCCTACGGTGGCCAGAAATCGTCTGCTGACGTCTGTCACCGTGGTTTCTAACACTGTGGCTGGGGTGGAGGGATACGCTGTCCTCTCCCTCACACGGCCCGTCTCCTCGAGCATGACTGCCTTGCAGAAGGAGGCGACCGCATCCCACTCCGTCTCGCCCCGCAGCATGGCGTCGACCATAAAAATCATATACTAAATAAAAATCAACTAAATAATAAAATAGACGACGGATATTTTTTTAACTATGATGTTGGCCCTGAGAAGTAAGTCGTACAGTGTATGAAAAAGATTAGCGTATAATTGAGAGTGATTTGGGACGACTTTGCTGAAAAGGTCGAGATATGCATTAAGTCCGCAGTTGTACAGTGTTGTGCAAAAAGTTTAATAAATAAATAGCCACATTTAATGATAGCCAGATTTAAGCTAAAGCGATTTAAGAAATACAAGCCGAAAATGTTTGGCAAAATTATCTAGAATTATAAATTATGTTCGCAAGAATTAACAGAACTTATATCTCGAAATTATGTGTACACTCAGAGGCGCCGTCATCGTAGTCAAAGCTAGAGACTACTCGGGTGTAAGCACCCATAGATACGGGCAACCCGGATATAACCGGGTATATAAGCATAGCTGTGGATGCTAGCTGTCAGGATTTAGGCGACTGTAGCATATAGGTACGTTGGATTCGCTCCACTGTGGCTAAATGGTCTCTTGAAGATAGTAGAATTACTCTAACAGTACACCGACATTTCGCCAGTTATGTTTCAGTCTCGCAAATCCAGCATGAAACTAGACTCCGTAGCTTTTACCGAGAAATTCCTTCTGAGAACTTCATTGGATAGTTTTGCTCGACGTGGGAATTGAAGCAGAAACCTCTTCCACAGCCTCACCTTGCTACCGGCTGACCAACCAGTAAGGATTGCATAAATATTTTGTAATTTATTGATGCTAGAAAGTAAGATTATTGATGCTAATTAAAACTAAATAAGAAACAAAACTAATCTTTTAATGCCAAAGAGCCTCAGCTCAGCATAATGGCAAGTTTGACGCTGATTTTCAGCTGCAGCACACGAGTGCCATACGCTCGAAAAAAAATACGTAAGTACTTAAACATGTAAAGTACAAACAAAATACTGTATACATAAAAAAAAATTAAAGAGTGCAACAAAAAACAATAAAAAGTAAATAAAACAAAACAACGCTAAAAGCGCGCTCGTTCGAGGCTTGTAAGTCGTTCTAAACTACACAAAGTTGTCCTTGGTTCTTGCTTCGCTCGTGCTCATCTCCTCAACGTAGACCCACCTTAAAATAATGGCGCCCGCTTGCCAGACTAAAATAATGGTGTTTGAATAAAATATGGCCTCGTAACAGCATTGTAGAGGTAAACCTATCACTTTGTAATATTTACGGGCGACAATGGAGATAAGTATGAGAGCTCTTTCGGGAAACGAGATAGCTGGAAGTATTATGCGTATAATAATAGTAGATTTTGCCAGCAACTTCACCCGCGTTTAAGTCGAAAAAATTTACCACGGGATCATGATAACGGAATAACAGTCATTTAATGTGTAAATTCAAGGAAAAAACTATTGTTGTTCTTGTAGTCTAAATCCATTTACTTGTTTTCGCTTGAAAGGGTAACATTTTAATGTTTAGGTATTAGTTTTCTTTTACATAGGTATTTTTCTTTCTTTCTAACAAACATCGATCCACGCGCCATTTTATTAAGTTTTTCTTCTCACTCGGAATTTCCTCTGTGTATGTACAAACTTTTAAACTCACCTAAAGAAACGTCCAGACCAAGAACAACTTCTTGCAGGTCATTTAAATATTTTCCGTGCAGGAATCGAAACCGGGATACCCAGCACAACAGTCAATCTTTCAGCCACTGCGCCATCCTTGCTAACGTTTATCCATTTAATATCCATCCATCGTTCAGAAGACAAGCATAGAATATAATACGAACGAATCTACAACATTATTATATGAAAACAAATCCCAAATAATCGTCGAATTATGTCATTGAAAGATCATGAATAATTTCCTAAATCTATATAATTATACAACTGCTCATAATGAAATTGCCGTTAAGAGCAAATATAATTATCTCTCGTTTACATAAGAAAATCTTTCGTTTGGAATATTTCAAAATGTTTAATCGAGATATCTTTCAAGATAATGTAGTTTTACAGTGTTAGCAAACGAGTAATTTTCTTTGCTTAAAGTGTCTTACCAAAAATTACGAAACAATTTTCAAACCTTGCGATAAGTCTACAGGTTAACTGCTACTGTTATCGGGCATTCAAATTGTACAGAGTATTTTTTTAGTTAGTAAAGAACTAAGACAGGGTGCGAAGTACTATGCTGCGTTCCAGAATAGCTGATGTTGTCTGGAAAGCTGCTAGGCTGACGTGGGATTAGGCGGATCACGTTTGCCGCATGTAAGAGGACCGCTGGGCAAAGATCGCCACACGATGGGTGCTGGGAGATGGACGGCGCCGCCGAGGCCGGCCCAGAAAAGGTGGCGAGGCGACCGACGGCTTACCATGAGGTCTAGTTCGAAGCGGCCCAGGAAAAGAGTTCCTCGAAGGAATTGGGTATACCTTTGCTCAGCATTGGGACAGTAAGGCAAAGGAAAAAAAACGAACAAATATCCATCAATAACTTGTCGGTAATAAAATAAAACGTGCATGTGTACAAACCTATTAGCCTTTGTCAAACTGATAGCGAGCCGGACCGAGTCCGAAGCGATACGAGACCTCAAATTGGGTGCCGCGAACCGAGGCGTGATAGTTGTATTAGCTGACTTTTTATGAACGACGTCAAACAGAGCAAATACGCCTTCGCCAGATCTTCGCATCGATTCGGTCACGCTATCGGATCGCTTTCGCTTTTCTATATGACTGGATTCAAACAATTCCATACATTACAAATAAAAACGCCTCGCTTCGTATTCGCCACGCCTGTCTGTTAGACAAAGGCTATAGGGATTTGTACAGCGATAGTCGTCTGGATACCTAAGTCGTAAAGCATCAGAGACATTCGTAGCATTGTTTACGGAAGGCTGTACAGATATCCATCCATATATTTGGCTTCAGATACATGGCTTTTCACACAATTGAGATACAAGAGTCTGAAAATAAAATATACATCTACTGCTATTTTTTACTTACAAAACATAATTGAAAAACACGTAAATTCTTCACATTCTTAAACGTGCAACCGCCAACTTAACACGACTTAAAATTCCGCTCACACCGTGAATAAAATAACTTATTTTAAAAGTAAACAAAAACCTAGATTTTGTGCCGCGACACCAACTTTGTTAATAAGTGAAGTTGCTCAAGTATTCGTAGCTTTGACTAAGATCCATTGCACACTGGCGACATGGGATGGGGTTTCTTTAGCATCCTTACGTGTTAATGTTATTGATGGTAACATTGTCGCGGTATCTATAGTATATTATATCCTTAGATTTGCGAAGAATCCCGAAGGATGTCGAAGCATTGCGAAGGCTGCCGAAAGCCAAATCTATGCATATTATTTTGGCATTAACAGCATTTTAGGTTATCTAAAAGATATCGCTATCAGCGATAAGAGCGCCATTGCAACCACAGAATGGCTAGCATTCATGTAAAACAGCTGTGTTAAAATCTTGGCATACAAAAAAACATATTCTATCTATCTAAAACTTGGCTGCCAAGCCGTGTCGTTAGTGTGTGCCGGGTCTAAGTGGTAGAGAACTTCTATTAATTCCGAGCTGTTCCAATAACTATGCAGTACTGTCGCATTAATGAGGGTTCCAACTTGGGCTTGGATGTGGAACCACATCATCATATTAACTCTTGAACTCTGTTCTTGGTGCAAACATGAAGTCTGACTTCCTGACTACAATTATATATGTGTAGTTACTTCAAGAGGTATATAATATACTGTGTGAGAAATATCAGAGTGAGATAAAAGAGACGGCAAATAATATAGAGAAGTACGATTCCACAGCGTGCCCATGGAAGTATTTAGTTTGACAGGCCTGTTGGTCTAGTGGTTAGTGACCCTGACTGCTATACCGGAGGTCGTGGGTTCGATTCCCACCCAGGACAAATGTTTGTGTGATGAGCACGATCATTTGTTCTGTGTCTGGGTGTAATTTATCTATAATATGTATGTATTTAGAAATATATAAGTATGTTTATCAGTTGTCTAGTACCCATAACACAAGCTCTGCTTAGCTTGGGACTAGATGGCGTTGTGTGATAGTTGTGGAATATTTATTTATTTATTTATTTAGTATGGATCATAATGAGACATCCTTATTGGTTTTAAAGTCAAAGAATTCAACTAAATCGCAATCTGTAGATATTTGTTGACCATTTGAACACTAAAAGTGGTTGTAACTTTTCAACCGTAAAAAATAGTTTGAAATAACATTTTGCCCATGCCCTTGTTCAATTAGATCTACACTTTTTTTAAGATGAGGTTACTTCACACTAAGAATTTCTCCTGTATCATGAATGCATCAAGCAAACGCAGCAAGGCAACGTTTTATAAAAAAGAAAAAAATCGAAGTAAGGATGATTTTCACTTCTAGTTGATCGGCGACGCAAATGGGTTAATTTAAATCGCATCGCGTCATGAGTGAGCGCGCTTACTTACGTCCGTATTTAATTAACTCCATTTATTTAAAAAAAAAATTGCAATCTCTTGCAAACTCTTTCAAGTAATAAATCATTACAGTGAAGAAATCCTTCTGCCCTAGATTTCTCAGTCCTGACTTACAAACTTTCAGCGCTGCAGCGGAACAACTGTCAAACTTTGACAACCGTACGAAAGTCACACTTTCAGAAAATAAGAATTGAACTTTGCTTTACGTTGGCTATTACTCTGCTTTAAGAAATAAATCGGTTGGATGTTTAAAAGCGTTTCAATGTGCATGTCAAGTAGAAAATGTGTGTATACTGGAACACTATAGAAGATTTGAAACCATGAAAATCACATAACAGTGTTTTTATCGATACAAAAGAATCTACAAAATGTTTGGTAATACATTTTGTTTTTTTTTACGTGGTAAAATCATCGGATGAGTCCTCCCACCCAGGGCAGGGCGGAAGGGACTGTCAGACTCGTTCTGACTAAAATCCACGGTGTCCTTCAATAGCCCAACGCTTTACGTTTTAGCGCTTAGCTTCGCGCCTCGGAAAGCACGTAAAGCCATTTGTCCCGGCTGTCATTTATAGATCTTTGACAGTCGTTAATCACAGTCAGACGCTCTTAAGACACAACCATTCTCACCATGGAGTATCATATTACACAGTTACTTGGTTGTGGAGTTCCAATAGGCAGTCGCTCCATGTAAAATACTGGTATTCAACTGCATCTGGTTCGACTGGAAGCCGACTCCAATATGATGATGATGACCTCGTGTAATTGTCTGTCTGTCCAATCGGATGTTCAATTTTACAGGATACGAAAAAAAATACTACAATCGTTGGAATCGACATGTGTGCACAAATGAAATGAAAGTAAAAAAGAAGTCTTAGTAATTGGAAAATGGCTTTGAGCAACCACACAAATTATTATAATTTTAATAGATAAATCACACCTTATCTTCCCACCGCCCAAAATAAACCATTTTACCACAACAATTCCCAAAATCCTCCTCTACTAAAAGGAAAAATACGCGCATAAGAAAACAAAGGCGTAAGTTACTCTTTTCGACGCCATTTCATTGGACACGCGAGGAAAATAAAAGAAACGCTGTTTGCCCGGAGGGGACATCAAGGGAAGGAGCCAATATTGGCTTTATCACTCATATGGTAACAATAGAGTGATCGATAGCAAATTGTTGGATGTTGGCTTGAAGATGTGTGCTACAAATATTTGGGTCCTTTGACTTAATTTGACGTGAGCTGGTTTTGAGGTTGTGATTAAGCGGGGATTAAGTTACTTCATACCTAGGTCAGGTGCGCGTAGATTATCCGTTAATTATTATTAAATTTTCCTTTCCTTTCCCTTCTTTCTTAAAAAAATCCAGAAGAAATAAAGTTATTGCACAAAGCTGTAAAGATATAGATCAAATCGTTTCCTTAAACAAAATACTGAATTACTTTATTTGACAGGTCGCCAGCACACAGACATTATTATATCCTAAGAAGTTGTCTATATGCAGCTAAAGGAGATTTTTTTTTTGCTTCGAACTTGTATAACTTGGCTGAGAGCAATCTAACAACTTTAGAGCAATAGTAACTATTGCTCCAAATGATTGAAATTTTTGTTTGGCCAGCACTTTCAGAAAACGGCCAGAAATGTATGGAACCTGAATGATCTCCTTTATGTAAATAAATAAGTTTTCAAAAAAATACAACGTCAAAATAGAATTATATTATTTGGATCCCTAGATTTTTCCGCGTCTAAAATACTGAGTTTTTGTAAATTGAATATTTTACGTGTAGTTGACAATTTATTAGCTTTTTTCCTGTAATTTTCGTTCCAAAAACCCCGAAGCATAAACTTAATTATTTTCTACGATTTCCCAAGGCAGTGAAGTAATAACATGAATTTCTTTATCCTGATTACAGCTCTTCTAAATTAATACCAAAAGTGTAATAAGGTGAAATTTCATCGCAGTTCTGAGAAGCCACATAATATTATGACTTTAACAACATACTCAAAACTACAGCTCAATATACAAGTAAATACTTCTGTGAAATAATAAAGTACACACCCTAGAGCATACTCATGAGTTAGTATTATAATATATTATTACATTGTAGTATGAAGCTAATGTAAAAAGTTTTTTTGTGTTAAGGTACAATTCCGAAGGTCGCGGGACTCACGAATTACCGTGACCCCGGTAAGGGCTATTGAAGGACACCGTGGATTTTAGTCAGTACGAGTCTGACAGTCCCTCCCGCTCTGCCCTGGGTGGGAGGAAAAGAAAGGTACAATTCCGAAAAGTATTACCAACCGCAAAACTCAGTTGCGAGACATAAGCCCACAGCCTTTTTTTATCGTGGTGAAATCATCAAATGAATCCTCCAACCCAGTGCGGGACGGGAGGGACTGTCAGACTAATACTGACTCAAATCTACGGCGGCCATTCAATAGCCCTTTACGTTCCTGGGTCACGGTTACTTGATGAGACAGTCGCGCGACAAATACATGGGCATACACTATTGTTAAATATGCAAAATCTTACATGTTTGGATCGATGAATATACGTTTGTTACTCAAACATCATCTGCCTAGCCTTTTCCCAACTATATTGGGGTCGGCTTCCAGTCAAACAAGATGCAGCTGGATATCAGTATTTTACATGAAGCGACTGCCTGCCGGACCTCCACAACCCAGTAACTGGGTAATACGATACCAGATGGAAAGACTGATTGTCAGAGCTTCTGACTAACAGTAACGACTGTCAAAGATCTACAAATGACCACCGGGACCAACGGCTTTACGATAAATTATTACATGTTTGTTACTCAAACATGTAATAATTTATCTTAGTGAAATTGGGGCTCAGAGATAGCTTATAGTCTTAAATAACACATAGGAACCTGAAATCCCAGTGCACACACACACAATCTAAATGTTCAAAGCTTGCGAAGCCGATGGCAACACTTAGTGCCGTATTACAGAAAATTGCTAAATAACTTAAAATATAACTTAAAACTAGATTCAAGCAATTTGTTATTTAAAAAGCTACGTAGCGTGTCACGGGTTCAATACCCGCCCGGAACAAATATTTGTATGACCTACAAATAGTTGTTCCGAGTCTAGGTGACTGCGTATGTGAATTTCTATGTTTGTAAACGCACCCACGACACAGAACAAATTCCTAATGTGGGGCAACGTTTTTTATGCTTTTTTTTTTCAAGTATTTGCCCATACAAAATCTCTAGAAGATATATAGGAAGGTTCCCTTCATTTAAATCCCTAAGACAAATACCACTCCCTACTTTAGTGGTATAGACTGTAGGAATTAATGGTCAGGAACAAAAAGAGGTAGTCGAGAGGCTGGGCTACTAAGCTGGTGCATCACACAATGGCGCCAAGCCACTGAGAGCCAGTGCCAACACGTGCAATGAACGATTCCAAGGGATATTGGCGAGAAATTCTACTAAGATCCACTACTTTAGCAGGTGAGGTGAGATGTGTTCGAGATACGGAACTTGTCATACTTAGCCAGGAAATATAAAGCCTTTGTCAAACAGACAGGCGTGGTGAATGCGAAGCGAGGCGTTTTTATTTGTAATGTATGGAATTGTTTGAATCCAATCACATAGAAAAGCGAAAGCGATCCGATAGCGTGACCGAACCTAGGCGAAGACGTGGCGAAGGCGTATATGCCGTTTTTTTTTTGACGTTTTTCATAAAAAGCCAACTAATACAACTGCCACACCTCGGTTCGCTGCACCCAGTTTGACGTCTCGTATCGGTTCGTTATCGCCTGTCTATTTGACAAAAGCTTAAGAGTCTTGTGTATTTCTGTGACATTTACTCACTAAATTGAAATGACAACTTAATCTGCCTAGAAGACCATAACAAACTGCTAAGGTGTTCCACTCTTTTACAAAAACTTTCATCAAATTTGCCATATGTATGCAGTTGTTCGTTTGGTGCTCTTGCCAATTTTCATACACATTATTGACTTCTCTCCATCTTATCACTAACAACAGTCAACTCTTAATTAAGTAAATGCTCCCAATTTTATAAAAAATGCACATTGTTAGTTTACACTACCTATAATAGAATTTTTCAATTACTTTTGATCTTTATTTTATTTGCAACTAGCTTCCGCCCGCGACTCCGTCCGCGCGGATGTCGGTCTTCGCGTGGATGGTTTATTTCTCCATTTTGAGTAACTCTGACAATGAAATCTTATAAATATTACGGCGCTGAATCCACTGCGGGTAATGCAACGTGTGTTCGTGGTTACAGAACAACGTCTATGAATAAAACTGAAAAATAAGTTTTTTTTTTCTACGTATTTTTCCAGGATAACAAAAAACTTTTTCAAAAAAAAATGTAACCGCCTTCAACTTCAAACTTCAACTTTTATTTCGGAATCGACTTCCGAAATAAAAGTTGTTTTGTTGATTATTTTACCCTTTTTTGTGGTTCTTTTTGAAGGCGGTTACATTTTTGTTGAAAAAGTTTTTTATTTTTCTCTTTTTAGTTTAAATATTCAACCCAAATTCTTGCCAAATACATATACCTAATATAATCCGTAGCACTGGTAATAACATCCCTCATGTACACAATAAGCTAATAAAATTCCCTATCTCAATAACTACTGAACCGATTTTGATGAAACTTTCAGTATTCCCTAAGTGGAACAATACCTAGCAGAAAAAAAACCGGCCAAGAGCGTGTCAGGCCACGCTCAGTGTAGGGTTCCGTAGTTTCCCGTCCGTTACAATAAGTGTTAACAAATAGCCTTTTTTTAAACTTAAATAATTGATTATACTACAAACTTAGTCCAGGAATTTTGTACCACCTTCTTGTTTTTTTTGCACAAAAACTGTTCTTTCCATCAAGTTCAAAATAATTTTCCTAGAAAGTCCTTATAAAGTTCTACTTTCCAGATTTTTTTCATATTTTCTAAACTTATGGTTCAAAAGTTAGAGGGGGGGGGACACATTGTTTTTGACTTTAGGAGCGATTATTTCCGAAACTATTGACATCATCAAAAAATGATCTTAGTAAACCCCTATTCATTTTTAAATACCTATCCAACGATATATCACACGTTAGGGTTGTAATTAAAAAAAAAATCACTTTCTATTTTACATATAGGGGGGCTACCCTAAAAAAACATTTTTTTCCAATTTTTATTTTTGCACTTTGTCGGCGTGATTGATATACATATTGGTACCAAATTTCAGCTTTCTAGTGCTAACGGTCACAGAGATTAAGCGAGGACGGACAGACAGACAGACAGACAGACATGGCGAAACTATAAGGGTTCCTAGTTAACTACGGAACCCTAAAAAAGAATTATTTAAATCGGATGTGTAGTTCCGGAGATATGCGAACAATGAATCAGTCGTTGCCTGCTCCTTACTGTTAAGGAGTTGTACCTTCCATCATCAGCTCAGCTATATAAGATGATGATTACCATACGCAAGTACTTGAATTACTTCATAATATTTACGAAAAAAGATGCATGGGCCTATAAAATTTGAGGGTTGCCCTCGATTTCTCCAAGATCCAATCATCAGATCCTGATTTGGTGACAATGGGACCACACAGGAAGCACCAGCTTTCAAACCAAAAAAGAATCATGAAAATCGGTTCACCCAGTCGGTCGTTATGCGGTAACAAAATTAAAAAAAAAATACAGTCGAATTGATAACCTCCTCCTTATTTTGAAGTCGGTTAAAAAGTATCCTATGTTACGCCCAGGATAATAAGGAATAATTATACCAAGTTTCATCGAAATCGAACCGTTAGTTTTCACGTGATGCCTGCACAAACAGACAGACAGACAGACAGACAGACAGACAGACAGACAGACAGACAGACAGACAGACAAAATTTTTTTTAATCTTATATTTGGGTTTGGTATCGATCCAGCAATACCCCCCGCTATTTATTTTTTCAATATTTTCAATGTACAGAATTGACCCTTCTACAGATTTATTATAGTATAGAAGATAGAATATAAAGTTTAATATCCCAAATATCCCGACCAGTATTTTCTAATAAATCTATCCACTATTTTTACCGTAAAATAAATCTAATTTCACGTGAACACTAGAACAGTTAGTAAGGCCACTAGAAAACAATTCCAGGGGGTAAAGTTGGCAACAGTCTGTGCTTAATACCCGGTGCATTGATTATGCATTAGGACCAACAGCACCGAGAAAAAGTACCGAAGGATCGGCCTTTATTGAAAACGGTTTTGTATTACCGACAGTATCGTATTGAAGCGGTTTTATTATTCATTAGGGCTTTCGTGCATGTTTTTTTTTCTAGCGACTTATAGACGTGTTTATACACGTGTGTAAGTTATGGAAACCTGAGAAAGTTATAAATTGTTTATTGAAGTTATTTTGTAACAGATTTTTATGGTCACGTGTTCTTGTTACCCCGACTATGCCCCAATGAGGTAAAGATTTCTTCGTGCGACTGTATCGCGGGCATGCATAACTGCAAAAAATTGTTTGGTAATGTAATAAATAACATCATTGTTTATGAACGTTTTTAGTTTAGTTGTCGTTGTCATCGTATTTGGGTTTTAGTACATACAGTGAAAACTTCTTCAATATGACATCCCACTCGATAGGTAAGCAAAAACTAATTTGGAACGCACGACAGTAGCGATGAAAACACGCGACAGATAGCGGCCATTTTGCATTTGTATCTTTGCAAAAATTAGCGGTGAGCGAGAGCCCTTAGTCCCTTCGTCCACGGCGATTTTTGTAGCGATGCTGTCGTACGTTTTTTAAACGCGCGATAGCATCCCTACCAACGGGATATGGTCGCATTTGCACGAGCTACAGCATCGCGTCTGTGTCAATGCGAACGCGCTACCATATCGGACGACATTGGGGCGAGAACGGAGGAAGGGTGGCGCGTGAGTTGAAAACGTGTTATTGAATCGCGTTTGTACCACGATAGAAGCGCGACATTATCGCGTTTCCGCGAAAATCGTTGTTCGGGCGACGGCAAACAGTTACCGACCGCATCGCGACTGTATCGATTAAAAGTCGCTGTGGGCGAGGGGCCTTAAACTGATACAGAAATGGAGGATGCAAATTGAGCAGTAAAGGCTTTTATGGCGGTGTGTTTAAACCTTGTTTGTATAAGACAAATCTCGCATAAAGTTTGGTCGATTGAAGCTGTAGCTACAAAATGTGACTGTGGAACATGTTTTTTTTTGGACGAACATATTTTGTCTTGCAGGAATTAAATTATACAGCTGGCACCAGTTTCCGCCTCAGCATACTTTTAATTTTAAAAAATCTATGCTTATTATTTTAAACGACCCGTCTCCGCTTTGGGTAGAAATTTTTGACCTATACGCTTGGATATTTTTGTAGTCATGTTTTTAGTGAAAAAATATACACATTCTGTTCAAAACATAAAAGCAATGTAACTATTTATGTATGTTTTAAACCTTCACATAAAAACAGCTTTAATACCGACCAGAAAATCTTATTACATTTTTATATAATCTCTCGAGGCAGGTTAAAAACCTTATCAAGATAATTCATGACTGGCATTCTATGCCAAACTTTGGCAATGGATGCGGCGTGCGTACCTTCAGCCATGGAATGTTGCCAGAGAGGTGGGCAACGTGGCTAGTATTTGTAACTCATGAATGATCAGCTAGCTAGCCGTTTGGCTATCGAATCTATGTAAACAAGAATACACTATGAAATCAGTAGATGAAATTCAGTTTGGCATGGATTTTGTAAGGAATTAAAAATGAACTGGATTGGATAGAGCATTGACCTCAAACTTTTTTATCGTGAATTTAAAATTTTGTATTTAGAAGCTCATGTCTTTTTAATATTAGCCATAAAGCCTTTTTCAAACAGGCAGGCGATAGCGAACTGGACCGAGTCAGAAGCGATAACGAACCGATACGAGACGTCAAACTGGGTGCAGCGAACCGAGGCGTGGCAGTTGTATTAGCTGGCTTTTTATGAACAACGTCAAACAGAGCAAATACGCCTTCGCCACGTCTTCGCCGGTAAAGCCTCGCTTACCAAAGCTGATCTGTGGATGGGTTTAATGATCAATATCGATATGAAATTTACAGATTTAGGTATTAAACGCCGATATGACATGCTGGCGAATTTCTTAATTCTAAATTTAAAAAAAATGGTAGGCCGCTATGCTAGACATGATGGCATACCAATTCTTTTTTTAATTTTCCCACAAAAACCTTCTTCTTTAGAAATAAAGTTGAAAATCAATACCTATATTATAAAGCTGAAGAGTTCGTTCGGTTGAACGCGCTAATCTCAAAAACTACTGGTTCGAATTGAAAAAATATTTATGCAACTGATAGTCTACTTATCGAGGAAGGCTGTAGGCTATATAACATCACGCTACACCCAATTAAGGGCCGAGCAGCGGGGTTGAAACCGCGGGGAACAGCTAGTAGGCTATACAGGGAGGAGGGTTAGCAAAACCGCGGGCTACAGCTTGTCTTTTATAATGAAAGGAACTAGCAACATGGGCAATGGCTATAAAACTAAAGAAGGTTGTTTCTAAAAGACTTTAGGTTTGTGAAACAGTGATAAAACTGAGTTTATGATTATTAATAAAGCTCTGATGAGAGATTTGATGGCTGTCTGCCAAGTTGTGACATGCTTTAAGTTTTTATTAATAAATCAATAACCTACATTAATCTGCTCTCAAAATGGTGGACAATATTGTGGGGAAACCAGCATGTCTTGAAATTTAAAATTTGAAGACATAATTATGGTAATAATGCACCTATCTTTAGATTAGTAGTAGTCTATTCACTAAATGACTTTAAAATGAAATTAAATGTATTATCAGTATTAAGTAACTTGTTAATATTTTTTTGACATGATTATCGATTCTTGGAAAAGCGTACATCATGAAATTACTTCTCAATTGTTTTGATTTTCCGTTTTAATACACAACGTGGCAGTCTATCGCATAGCCAGTGTGCCAACCGTACTGTTGCTGGGTCGACGACGCGCCGTGTTCCACGTGCGCCCCAAAGACCTGTCAGCAATATGAGGAGGCCCCTTAGAGGACTAAAGCCTGCCGGGACGGGTCTTATCAGGTAACCGTGGCCTCAGAACCTTAATGGCCATTGATGGACTTTGTGGACTTTAGTCAGTACAAGTCTGACAGTCCCTCCCGTCCTGCTCTGGGTCAATTTACGGTTTCACCACTACAAAATAAAACCGTACCGTGAGTCGCCAACTTAAGGTGTACCCCGTAACATTAATAAAAATAATAATTTCGTAATAAAAATAAAAACAATGGCTGCATTTTATTCACTGGACAGCCACTCGAAGAAGTTTTAATTTGTTTGCTCAACTCCTGTCCAATCCCGTTGAAAATGTACATAGAATGCAGACTACATTCTAAGTGGACACAGTCAAGGCAAACAGGCAATTTTATATGTTTAAAAGCTACTTTTACTTTACTACAATGATTTTCAGCTGCGTTGGTCTAGTGTTCGAAAGTGCTACTGTTGAAGGATTTTTTGAACGTGTTAAAATCATTGAGTCGTCCCACCCAGGACAGGACCCCTTTACGTGCCGGGTTCACTGTAAATCGTAAGTCCCGCGGCCCCGGCAGGCTTTGGCTCTCTAAAGGGGGGCCCCGTCATTATGCTTCCACTCTTTGAGGTGCGCGTGGAACACAACGCGCCGACGACCCGGGGATGGTCTATGGTCGGACAGCGTGTCGCCCATTACTCGCCGCCCGCATTCCCGCAAATTCTTCGTCTTAGTAGAACTGTGCCTCTAGCTTGGCACTTTTAATAACGTCCATCAATTTCTTTAATAAACAAACAACAGAGGCCGTAACACGAGATTTCACGTTTTTGTGACGTACGTAGACGGGGACTTTTACGTTTTGATCGATAAAATTCCTCTTTCATTTTCCGTAGAATTTACTTCATAGTAGTACAATTTAAGTTCGCTTTACGGCCAAATAGGAGAACAGTGTATAAAACAGGGACGCGAGGCACAATGGGGACATACACTCTTTAGGCATACTTAACACAACACTAACGTAGCGCAAGCGCCATCAGGACGACATTTGCAAGCGACCATTAACAAATGGCATCTTGTTGGCTCTTGCGCTACGTCACTATTGTGTTAAGTTTGCCTTAAGTGTGTGATTTCCCATTATACCTCGCGTCCTCCGTCTTATACACTGTTCCCCTACGTTGAATTCATACTAGGACCTCAGGACTCACAGTTTTATACACACAATTTTATATTCCAACACACGTAGCAAGACCGTATATATTCGACTTTTCTTTGACCAAGATTAGCACGACCCGTAGACTACTGAAGAAGAGACTTTTTCCTACATTTCAAACATAACTTTGATGCTTAGATCTTTCTCCCTCTATAATTTTGTCTATTTTGAGGTCTAATGACTTCTTTATTACTCATAAAGAATCATTTACATGGAGCTTAAATGACTAATTATATCTACTTATAGCTATCTATATATATAAAAATGTTATGTTGGTTTGTATATGCTTTAAAAACTCAAAAAGTACTGCACTGATTGAGCTGAAACTTTAGCATGATATGTAATCCGCATCAAGGATTGTTTTTTATCTATTTTTTGCATCAGTCACATATCCGTATCCGCGAAAAAACAGTTTTTTTAACGATCAGCTCTGTACCAGTGACCGCGCCATCCACCGGAAGCGAGGATAACACTCGCTGACAACCGCAGTCATAATGACGCAGTCACATGAGAAGAAATTTTAGCATGACATATATAATCCGCATCAAGGATTGTTTTTATCTATTTTTTTTTTTGTTGAAAAAACAGTTTTTTGTGCCACAGCGAAGCAGGGCAGGGTACAGCTAGTTATATATATAACAATGTTTTACTTTAGTACAGAGATAAAACTGTATTTATTGATAAAACCCGCTTCTACGGTGTCAAGCTACGCGTGTAACGCGGAGTCATCTATAAATCTCTCTCTGAAAAGGTTTTCCAACAACTAACAGTAACAGTGAAGTTTGAACACTAACAAAGACACAGACAATACATCTACAGCACGAAATGTACCAACAAATTACAGTTCCGCCAACATTCTACACAATGTTGCTTCGTGGACATTTCGACAGATATTTTTTGTGTCCGAATCCTGCCAGCGAAAAGTTAGGACGGCACCTAATACCGGTCTTCTAACGACACATGTCCGACATACAAACATTGCTCGTGGCAGAAATAAAAGGAAAAGCCAAACGAGGCAGGTTTTTGGTGCGCCAATTGAAATAATCAACGTGTCCGTATCTGGCTGGGAAATAAAAAAACAATAATAGTGCAGGTCGGTCGCGGGACTCACGAATTTCCGTGACCCCGGAACGTAAAGGGCTATTGAAGGACACCGTGGATTTTAGTCAATACGAGTCTGACAGTCCCTCCCGCTCTGCCCTGGGTGGGAGGACTCATTTGATGATTTTACCACGTTAAAAAAAATGCTTACACAAAACGGCTTATTCCCAGCGTAGTGCCGAAATAAAATACTTCGCAAAATAATAAAGATGCATATCAGCCCAAAAAACAATATCTGCGGTATTAATAAAATTCAGCTTTTATAATAATATATCAGAATATTGAAACACGTTATAATAATACTCGATATGATAGGTAAAGTCAGTCAAAAGAGTTAATTAACGTTTTCCGATGTTGTGTTATAAGTTTAAATTTGTCTGACAAAATAGACCGATTTCTTTGTAGATCTTTATCATAGCAAACCTTTTTCTTGCTACATGTAGCATACAGACACATAATATACTATATAATATATGACAGCACGGTAAGCGTAGTGGCTGAGCGATTGGACTGCTGCGCTGCGTGTCGCAGATTCGATTTCCACACGGAGCAAATATTTGTATGATGTACAAGTAGTCGCTCCGGGTCTGGGCGTTTGTGTATGTGAGTTTATATGTTTGCAAACGCACCCACGACACAGTAAAAATTCCTAGTGTGGGGCAACGTATTTAAAAAAAAATAATAATAATAAGTGCATAGATATAGGACAACAATTTAAAACTTGCTGCCTTTATACTTAACTCTTTTGCTGACTGTACATGTATGAATTTAATTAAATCACATTACCACTGAACATCGTAATTCATTGACAGAAACAAATGGTTTGTGAAATTACTTTCAATAAACCTTAATGCCAAGCAAAACATCATGGCCCTGGAACGCCCAATCACCATAATTCTGTGCCAGCGTCATCCTACTTTAAAAAAAAACGCTGCCCCACACTGAACAACTACTTGCAGATCATACAAATATTTGTTCCGTGCGGGAATCTAACCCGCGACACATAGCGCAGGAATTACTCATATTATCAGTCTGCGGCTTCGAAATCACGTCACTCTGTGGGTAACTTAATTAGATGAAGAAGGACTGTAACCCATATTCCAAGACCCGTCTTAAGTCAATAACGCACAGCTCAATGAGACTCAGTTGCCATGACAACGGTTCAAAACGCCGACAAAATCTAATTCTTACCCACAATTCGTGGATCCTTAAAATTGACAGAGGATTACTATTCCCTCCAATCGTGGGTGTGTTAATTTAGGTATAAACAGAGCTAGATATGCATGCATAGCATGATATTTTAACACTGCCCTCACATTACATTTTAGAAAACATTCTGTATGTACGCAAAAATCTAGGACTCTTCAAGACTAGAAGCGATTTTCATAATATCAATACACGCAGTAAACACGAAATTGTAATACCGAGATTCAGATTAGCAAAGACGAGCAAGTCGTTCCTTGTAAACAGCATACGTTTTTACAACAAATTACCTAAGTCAGTCACTGGACTAACTGAGGGAAAGTTTAAAACCCACATTAAACGTGTCCTTATTAAAAAAGCATATTACAAAATTAAGGACTACGTTGAAGACAAGGATGTGTGGCAATAGTTCCATCTGCACATGTGGCTTCCCTGGCAGCTCAGCAGCAGCACTTATTTTCTCTCATCCACGTGTTAGGATAATAGGATTCTTCCATTTTATTTTTGTATATAGTTTTTTTATTTTTTATTTTTATTATTGTGTTCGTTTTGCAATATTATATTGCCTTAGTTTTAATACCAGTTCAGATTTGTTACAGTTTGTAAGACATTATAGAATTAACCCAGCTTTTATAGCTTTCTTTTTTTGTATAGATTCTTCCTTACTCTTTGTTTGTGAATGTGAGAACATTGTAAGTCGTGTGTATATATATACATTTCTTCTTTTGTAGCACTAATTTTAGTTAGGACTTCCCCTTTGTTACCGGGCCTACGTTTTTCTCACATATCTAAGCATCGAAAAATTGTAAAAATCTGTTTGTAAAACTATACCATATTTTAAAAGAGTAACCATGGAGTTTCTTGCCGGTTCTTCTCCATGGAATCGACCAACCCGAACCGAGCACCTGCTGTCGACGTTTTATAAGTGCCCTCATGGGCCTATGTGAAATAAAAACTTTTGATTTTGATTTTGATTTTGAGATAGATATCATATACTTTATACTACACCTGCGTGGAAAGTACCTTGATACTTTATCAAATTAACGGTAAAAAGTACGTCATTGCATATCGAACAAATATGCGGGGAGAAAACGCTTTCTTTCCCGCTCAGATGCGTTTTCTCCCCGTATCAAGGTACTTTCCACACAGGTGTAGTATAAAGCACTATGTATCACTCGAGAGAAAGTGCGATTCCCGATCTCGAGTGTTTTAAAGCCCTCGCCTACGGCTCGGGATTCAAACGACACCCTCGACGGTAATCGGTCACTTTCTCCTCTTGGTGAACAATGTACTATTATTGTCCATCAAAATTGTTCTTGTTACAACTGTGTTAAAATAATGCTAATTATAAAGTGACCATTGCGGTCTTATCAGTAAGAATGATATGTTGCAGATATATTTAACCTCTCGGGCGATTTATAATTGAAAATGATAAAAATCAACGTCCAATGAGCGACTGTCTGTTATGTACAGACGTGTGTACGTAAGGCGCTGAGGCGTTTTCGCTTATGTACAGCCGGGTGTACGTAAAGCGCCCGAGAGGTTAAGGGTCAAGTCATATCAAGACCTGAAGCTGCGCGCACATTTCAATAGAGCTACTTAAAATCGAACTCTACTTACTACGCGTAAAGATACACCATTTGCAACGCAGCGCGACATTAGCGCGGCGCGGCGCTGCGCTTTAATAGCGACTGAAAATCTAACTTTATTTACTATACGAAAAGAAACACATTTGCAGTATCATTGCATCAAGTCGCGTTGCGTCGCGTCTCGGAGTGAACTGGCCGTTACACGGACTGCACGACATTAAAGTAAAGTTCGAGGTGAGTCTTGCATCGAGCTTGGTTTCAGCTGACTTAGAGAGTACGAAAATTAAATCAGCGTTGTTTTGAGATCATCAATTCAAAAAAAAAAACAACATAAATCATTTTTACATCCTTCAAATAAGAATATAAAACAAAATGTCGTATCAATAATTATTATATATAACACATTAAAACATTGTAAACAACAAAAGATTAATGTTTCTATATTATATAATGACTGTGTGTAAAATAAGGCTGCCACAACAAACTGCTATAATTAATCTGGCTTTAATTAGAGCATTAAATTAACATAATAATGATCGACGTTCTTAGCAGTTAATTACCATGATTTAACATAGTTGTTGGTTCACGTACAATATAAAGGCAGATTTTGTTGTTTTTTCCCTCATGAACTTGAATGATGGATGGCTTGGTTCACGCACTACCCTTGTCATCTTTGAATTTGCTCAAAATTCCAACAATAACTTGAAGAGAGTGAATTTATGATCGAGGTTAGCTTATATGCCACCGGTTTCGCCTCTGTGATGTTTGGTTATTGTCTTACGGTATTATACTACTATTATACTTAATTACTCAATACAGAAACCCGCAGTACGACTTAGCTGTTTTAATTCAAGCCATATCTTTTCCAAAAAGCACAATTTTAAAACAAACGAAAAACAATTTCCATTGAATCAGCCATTGCTGTGTAGCGTTACCAGTAATACTTGCTGTGACCGAACTTCGTCTCCAATACCGCCACATATGGCGCCCAACACTCGGCATCATGTGTTTAGGTACACATGTTGTACAAAAACTAAGTTAGAACTTCGGAAATTAGACGGTTTTGTGCTTGTATTTGCCATAATCATGCAACTAATCTTGCAGGGACATTCTGCATTGGAATACTTGGCTAAACTTTGACCGAGTACGTAAAGACCGCACTGGTATTTCAGGTACAAGCGTCAGCCCGAACTCTTATTTCTCATATATATATATATATATATATTTTTAAAAACGTTGCACACACTAGGAATTTCTTCCTGTACTGTATAGTGGGTGCGTTTACAAACATAGAAACTCCCATACACAAACGCCCAGACCCGGAACAACTACTTGCAGATCATACAAATATTTGTTCCGTACGGGGATCGAACCCACGACACGCTGCGCAGCAGTCGATCTCTCAACTCAGCTACTGCGCCAAAAAATACTAACTGTTTATTATAAGTAATTAAACATACGAGCAGTTGTGATACAGTACTAACAGGCACTTATGAGTAATAAGTCGTGGGTTTGAACCCAACCAAGTTCGCGTGATTTATTTCATCAGTACTGCTCTCGGAACGATGAAGGAAAACCACATGACGAAACTGGTATGTGGCTTTTACCAACCTGTATGGTGGATTTCAGCCCTCACAAAAAGGAATGTGTCCTTGAAGAAGGTACTCTATATGCTAATTATGCTATGCTTATGCTAAAAAACAGTCGTGCCGTCTCTGCTTCGCACAGATACGATTTACGGATATAAATAATGACATGTCCATACATCGAGTTTTCTAAACTATACATAATCTATGATAGATAATGCTATGCAGAACCCTTACGAGATAAATTCCCTAAATTGTCCTGAAAACCGCATCTTATCCAATTGCGTGAGCGGAAAGGGAAGTTATTTAGTAATGTAAACATCGTATAATTATAACATCACGCCAGTAATCCCTGTAGGGTTAAACAGAGGCATATCCTAAGTACATAGTTTAAGTCCCATAAGTCAAAAATACATTAAGTAAACTGTACCTACAAAAACAACTGCTAGCATATCCTAATAGTTCTCCCTCGAGTCCAATGAGTGAAAGATACACTTAAATAAACATAACCTACAAAAACAATGCATAAGACATTATTTTTGTTGATATTTGTTTATTTGCGTATGAGATTTTCAATTACAATATTTTATTTTCCTACCAATTTTAATCCATAAACTGTAGTGCTAGTTAAAAGCTTAATTAAATTCATTAAAAAAATTAACCACATAAAATCCTGCTACCAAAAGCATTATTTATTCATAAATCTTGCCAGCAAGGAAAATATGAACAGGAAATCTAGGACAAATCCATCTGAACGTGATCTTAGAAAATGTGGAGCCAGGAATATTTGAAACGGTACGTGATAGAGAAACTATGAAAGCAGAGGAAGCCAGAATATCCATACATAGATATTGGCTAGCTCGACGGCATCGGCAAACATCTGCCTTATATTTCTTAGGGGTTAGACACACTTTTCGGGTCGGCATTTTTGATTCGACGGTAATTGTTCGACATACGTTGGTAACTGATTGAGAATGTCTTGCGACATTAAGTACTATTGCACCTACATGAAGTTTAAATTAATAAATAAAACAAAACAATAATGCCGACCCGAATAAATTACTGCACAATGAAGTCGGCCTGATAAGGACTTTTTGGAGTATCTCGTATTTGACACTCGTTCAATATAGCTATGTTTAGGTCAGTTTGGGGTTTCGTCCTAAACGCTGCTGAAATTCAAGTAATTGCTTATGTGACACAGCTGGTGCAGTGGCCCAGAAATTGATTGCTGCGCTGCTGCAAGTGGCAGATACGATGCTCACACTTAAAAATTATTTGAATGATCTACAAGTAGTTGTTCCGGGTCTGGGTGTCAATGTATATGAGTTAAATGTTTGTAAACGCACGCATGATTAAGGAGATTTCAAATATGGGGCAAAGTTTTTCAAATTTTCTCACTTTAACAGAAGATTTACGACATAATATTTTGTGACTTCCCGAAGCTTTTAAAAAAATAATTTGATTCTGATGCACGCCTGTACCGATTCATGCCGACTCGAACACATCAGAAGCACCCCTTATATTCCTAAGAAAATCGAGCGTCTATCCATAAATTGAGAAAGCCGTAACAAGAATTTCTCTTGTTCAAATTTCCCGGTTGTTGACCCCACTTTTGTCCGACAACTGATAAAGAACTATTTGATGACTGCATCGTTTGTGTTTGGCCTTGAAATACAATACAATGTCATACTAACATCGATTAAATAACTAGTTCGTCATAATATTACATTATGGATACATGTTCTACTGTTAATTTTATATATATTATTAAATGCGTAAGTTTATGAGGATGTATGTTTGTTACTTTTTTCGTGACGACACAGTTGGCCTAGTGGCTGGGCGATCGATTGCTGCGCAGCGTGTCGCGGGTTCGATCCCTGCACAAAACAAATATTTGTATAATCTGCAAGTAGTTTTTCCGGGTCTGGGTGTTTGTACATGTGAGTTCTGTGTTTGTAAATGCACCCACAACACAGGAAAAATTCCTAGTGCGTAAACGTTGCCCTACGTTTTATAACTAAAAAAGACTACTTTACAGATTTGGATGACATTTGGTACACAGATAGGTATCTGGATTAACAAAATGATACATTTATCGCGGTATGATTTTCCCAACAACTTCAATGACTTCTAACCGAGTTTATTGGAAGGAGGGGTTCTCTCGCCCTAAGTCGAGCAGAAGGGACTGTCAGACTCGTGCTGACTAAAATCCACGGTGATCCTTCAATAGCCCTTTACGATTCAGATCAGATACTTGTTCAGACAGTCCCAATAGGGGAAGACTATGTTCAGCAGTAGACATTGATGATGATGATGATGTTCCCATGGGATAATTTTGAAGTTACACGTGAGCATAGACGCTGACAACAGCTTTTTTTTTATCGTGGTAAAATCATCAAATGAGTCCTCCCACCCAGGGCAGGGCGGGAGGGACTGTCAGACTTGTACTGACTAAAATCAACGGTGTCCTTCAATAGCCCTTTACGTACCGGGGTCACGGTAATCCCTTGGTCCCGCGATCCCGGCAGTACAATTAAGCTAGAGAATTTTCGTTTATGTGAACGCGGTGATCTCGAAAACTACGAGTCGGATTTGGAGTAATCTTAGTGCATTTGACAGCCCAATTCTAGTGAAAGGTTTTATTGCTTAAGATAAGATAAAACATCAAGAAACGAGAAAAACGGCGAGTGAAACAGCGGGATATAACTATTAGTATAGATACTACCTACTATAAAAATGTGAATGTTTGTAATCATAGATGTATTTTTTTAATGGTGGTAAAATTAAAAATCAAATGAGTCTTCCCACTCAGGGCAGGGCGGGAGGGACTGTCAGACTTGACTGACTAAAATCCACGGTGTCCTTCAATAGCCCTTCACGGTAATGCGTGAGTCCCGCAACCCTGGCAGGCTTTGGCCCTCTATAGGCCCCGTCACTATGCTGAGACTCCTTGAGGCGCGCGTGGAACACAACGCACCGTCGACCCGGGCATGGTCCATGGTCGGACAGTGAGTCGCCCATCACTCGCCGCCCGCATGCCCGCGCCTACGGTGGCCGGAGATCGTCTTACGACGTCCGTCGCCGTGGGCGTCTACCACTGCGGCTGGGGTGGAGGGAGGACGCTTTCCTCTCCCTCACGCGGAATCATAGATGATATTTCATACTAAACACAGAATTTATTCCGATGAAAATTTTGCACGGATAGATTATAACCTGGAAAACAATAAAGATTACTTTTAATCCTGGCAAAACGTTCCCGTGGTATAATTAATATCAAAGAACCGGGCAACACTACAGGCATAAGCTAGTAATGTAGTTAGTATGAATTTGTCATAATTATCTAAATTATCAGACCGTAAAATAGATAATTTGTAGATAAAAACGCTGTCTAACGTAATCAATCGTCAAATGGTGCGTAGCAACAAACCATAAATATCGCTATCTCTCGCTTCCAAATAAAACCAAAGAGAGACGGACGATATTAAAGCGATCCCTTGATCCCCCTAGACCCCCATCAATCACCCCAACACCTCTATTTTTTCTCTTTTCACCCCAAAACTACCTTAACTTTTCCCAGTACCAAAGAAAAACATGTGAAACATAATTGAAGACTTATAGAAAGGTCTCGAAAGAATTATTTTGTTACCAAGGAGTGTTGGGCTTTCGTGTTATTTTAGATGTGCACGCAATGTTTTAATTTGGGCACGGATCAATCATGGGCTCGGTGTGAACTAAAGTAAACAGCGCGGTCTTACTTCCTTCTGATATGTTAAGTCTTTCACGGACGGTTAACATAGTGAACTTCCAGATGAAAGAATAAATTAACATACTTTTATAACGACAACGACATTTATGTATACCGACAGGTGAATTTTTAACAAACAACAATAAAATTCTATTAGGCTAGTAACTAGCCTAATAGTATTTTATTGTTGTTTGATCGACAATAAATTCACAAAATATAAGGCGTCTTTGATCATAAATACCTACTCGTAAATCATCGTTTTGAGAGCCTTTTTTTATCGTGATAAAATCATCAAATGAGTCTTCCCACCAAGGGCAGAGCGGGAGGGACTGTCAGACTCGTACTGATTAAAATCCACGGTGTCCGTCAATAGCCCTTTACGTACCGGGGTCACGATAATTCGTGAGTCCGGCGATCCCGGCAGGTTTTGGCCCTCTAGAGGGGGGCCTCGTCACTCTGCTGACACTTTGAGGCGCGCGTGGAACACAACGCGCTGTCGACCCGGGCATGGTCCATGGTCAGACAGCGAGTTGCCCATTACTCGCTGACCGCATGCATGGGTCAGCGAGTGATGGGCAACTAGCTATCTCCGGCCTACGGTGGCCGGAGATCGTCTGCCGACGTCGGTCGCCGTGGGCGTATCGTTTTGAGAGCCTAGCGACTTTTTGTGTCGATTTTGACTGGCATACATATCTTTCATCATAATATTACAAACAGAGTACAACTCATATAAAAAAATACTTAATCAAAGCCAGCGAAAGCTTGTTTTATATAAACATAGATAATATCTTAAACTGTGCCATAACTTCGAGTTTGTTTTCTAAAAGGTTAATCAGTGATGTACCCAAAGTAACACGTTAACTCCAACCAAAAAAAATAGAAACCCTTTTCCATATTTTTAGCTTTTTAAAATTAACTGCGCAAAAACATAAAAATAACTTAAACACAACCCTTGTTACGCTTTTCTAAAAACAGAGAGCGTCGACACAATCATAATAAATTACACTCAACAACATTCGGGTGTTTCGTTCCAAAAGCGTCGCAAAAAGCCGCGAAAAATCTCGCGAATTTCTCTAAATAAAACAAATGAGAAATATGAAGAGGGGTGAAATGAGGGAGAAAGGGTATATTGCATCTCTTATGCAAAGGTCGGGGCACAATCTGGGAACAAATGTGTTGTCTCCCATCGAAACATTTGAGATTGCATTTGTAGTACCCAATATTGGGAGACCCGACATTTTTTTAGCTTATTTGAGTACACTTTGGCTTTTTGTGATGGGTATTCTCAGATTTTGTCAGACATATTGGATATCGTGTGGTTGCTGTAAATCGATGGGGTCGTATCAAGGATAGAATTTCTCCCATGTATGATGGGAACACTTTGTTGTAGAATGTCTGTACGATCTGGGGACAAATGTGTTGTCACCCATCGAAACATTTTTTCGGCATCTTTGAGTATACTTTGGCTGTCTGTAACGGGCATTATCAAATGTCAGACATATCGGATATGGTGTGGTTGCTGTAAATCGATGGGGCTGAATTTTCTCCATGAATGATGGGAACCCTTTGTTGAAGAATATCTCAATTACTCGGTGACACATTTTTGAAATAACTTTGTGCGGAACTCCAACGATTTTTCCTGTTCATGATTAAGGGACATTATTGTCAAATATTTATGGCTAGCTTTTGCTCCGTTCTTTTAAACCGGCTTCAAAATTGGAGGAAGTTCTGAATTCGTCGGAATCTTTCTCCAATTTTTTGGAGCCGTTAGCCAGAACCTCCTTGAAAATGACTCTAAATACCCGCCCACGCACAGAGGATATCGTATTACTTGGTACTTACCAGGTTGTGGAGGTCAGATAGGTAGTCTTTCCACGTAAACACTGATAATCATCTGCAGCCGGTAAGACTGAAAGTCGACCCCAACAACTTTTTTTTTTTAAGCGTGGTAAAATCGTCAAATGAGTCCTCCCACCCAGGGCAGAGCGGGAGGGACTGTCAGACTTGACTGACTAAAATCCACGGTGTCCTTCAATAGCCCTTTATGTACCGGGGTCACGGTAATTTGTGAGTCCCGCAACCCCGGGCTCCAACATAATTGGAAAAAAACTGAGGCCAATGACGTAGTAAAAAAAACTGATTTAGAAGCCATTTGGGTCACGTACCTTTGTACAACTTAAACTACGATTCCTATGCATAGACTTTTTACCTCTATGCGAAGTCTATTAAACTTTTTCGACAGCTCACTTCTGAAGCACAAGCGGGAATGTCCGCCTCCTATGCTAATGTCCACAGGTTCGATTCCGTTATTGAGCCAACTATTCGCATGGCGTGAATTTTCTTTTTCTGAAGTCTAGATTTTTGTAAAGTATAAAGGAACCTATTTCTCTTTTCTTTCTTAACTGTAGTTGGAATTGTAACAAAAAAAAATCTACTCTGGTTTTTTGTTGTCGTTTTATTATTTGCAACTTTTACCCGAGTCTTTAACATTGCTGAATACTGTTCCCTTTTTTTGCTTATTCCAGTCTTGTTAGTAAAAATAAATTGACACAAAAATACGCAAGTACATCGTTGAAGAGGGTTGACTTAATTCTGTCGATGTCGATGTTTTGTTTTGTTTACGATGGGTAACTGTTTTGTGATTTTTTTCAAAAGGTACCAAAGCAAACAGGTCAGGACTGTATGAAAAGACGCGACCCTGGAACGCATATCTCATATACGAGGACTGACAATTAAGTTCCGGGAATTTCGCTCTGCAGTCTCTCCGGGTAACACTGGTGCTTTCGCTCCGGTCGCATTCGAAAGCTAACACGTTTCTATAGTAGTATACGAAATTTCAGCTTAATTGGTGCCGTGGTTGTGTTTTTATAGAATTTTAAACAAAGCTACTTTTTATACCCGTGTCGCGAAAATGTCGGATGTAAATTTCGAACAAAGATGTGCGATCAAATTTTTGGTGAAACTTGGGACAAAACCGGCGGAAATATTACAAAAACTTCAGACAGTGTACAAGGATGATTGTTATTCGAAAACACGCGTTTACGAGTGGGCCAAGCGGTTTAAGGAGGGAAGAGAGTCGCTCGATGACGATCCGCGGGAAGGTGCTCCTTCCACGTCTCGCACCGACGAAAATGTTGCCCGTTTGCGCGCGAAACTGAACGAAGACCGGCGTGTTAGCCTTCGAATGTTAGAGGAGGAACTAGGCATCAATAGTGTTTCGCGTTCGCCCCGATTTGGCGCTTAATGGTTGGACGCTGCACCACGACAATGCTCCCTCGCATTCCTCGTACGCTGTTCGCGAATTTTTAGCCAAACATTCCATTCCAACGCTGCCGCACCCCCCATACAGCCCTGATCTAGCCCCCTGTGACTTTTTTCTATTCCCAGAAATAAAAAATCACCTGAAGGGAATTCATCACGGGGGGTTAGAGAAGGTGAAAGAAGCCACGACGCGAGTTCTGAAACAGATTCCACAAGCGCGCTACGAAAATTGTTTCCAGGCATGGGAGCGCCGTTGGCGCCGGTGCATAGAATTAGGAGGGGACTACTGCGAAGGTGTCTAAGGTTGGTTTTGACAATTTTTAATTTATTCTTAATCTATTACAAAATTCCCGGAATTTAATTGTCAGTCCTCGTAATAATAAGTTTTTCCAGTGTGGAGGCTTAATAAAATATTTATCCTATGTGTTAAACCAGGTTATAAACTATCTTAGTACCAAATTTCATCCAAATCCGCACAGCGGTTTTTGCGTGAAAGAGCAACAAACATTCATCCATCCATTCAAATAAACTTTCACGTTTATGATATTAGTAGGAGTAGGAAGTGATCGCGGGACTCACGAATTACCGTGACCCCGGAACGTAAAGGGCTATTGAAGGCATCACATCATATTTCTTCAATTTTTAAATTCTAAAATCCTTTTTACGATGTTTCTTCACCACTCTGAGAGCGAATTCACCATGAGCTAATTCAACCTGACAACCCACAGCCTACAACCATAATTTAATAGAGTAACGTCGGTTCAAAGCTATTTCAAATTTGATACCGGAGCCGACTGCAAGGCGCCCTGAATAATTTGATTCAAATTAAGCCGTTTGATGCCGCACTGCTTAAACGACATCGTTTCGACATTATTTTAGTGGTTCAAGTTATTTTGAAATTAATTTAGATAGTACTAGTGTAAGTTTAACTTTGAATAGAAGGTATGAAATAGTGGTTATCCCCTTTAAGCCTTTGTCAAACAGACAGGCGTGGCGAATGCGAAGCGAGGCGTTTTTATTTGTAATGTATGGAATTGTTTGAATCCATTCACATAGAAAAGCGAAAGCGATCTGATAGAGAGACCAAACCGATGCTAAGACGTGGCGAAGGCGTATTTGCTCTGTTTGACGTCGTTCATAAAAAGCCAGCTAATACAACTACCACGGTTTGGTTCGCTGCATCCAGTTTGACGTCTCGTATCGCTTCGTATCGCTTCGGACTCGGTCCGGTTCGCTATCGCCTGTCTGTTTGACAAAGGCTTTAAAGAGTTTTGGCATTCTATAAATCTATATATATAAAAATGTTATGTTGGTTTGTGTATGCTTTAAAAACTCAAAAAGTACTGCACTGATTGAGCTGAAACTTTAGCATGATATGTAATCCGCATCAAGGATGGTTTTTATCTATTTTTTGCATCAGTCACATATTCGCAACCGCGATAAAACAGTTTTTTTAACGATCAGCTCTGTACCAGTGACCGCGCCATCTACCGGAAGCGAGGATAACACTCGCTGACAACTGCAGTCGTAATGACGCAGTCACATGAGAAGAAATTTTAGCATGATATATAATGCGCATTAGGATTGTTTTTATCTATTTATTTTTTGTTGAAAAAACAGTTTTTTGTGCCACAGCGAAGCGGGGCAGGGTACAGCTAGTATTTACAATAAAAAGTGATGTATTTTTGGTAGCATATTCACATAATGCTACCAAAAAACGTATATGTTTGTAAACGCGCCCGCACCCACGATAAGGGAAAGATACCGTATAAATATGTATTTCTATCTTTATAAAAAAAGCAAAAATAAATGTGTTTGGCATTAAAACTTAAACGAATTAATACTAACCAAAGTTACGAAGAAAGTAATTTAATGAAAATAAATGAAATAACAATTTAAATAAACTAATAATTTAAAGCCCCAGTTCATCATAATGCAAGATGGCAACAAAAAGTTTGCCACTTTTTTTATCATGGTAGAATTATCTAATGAGTCCTCCCACCCAGGGAAGAGCGGGAGGAACTGTCAGACTCGTACTGCCTAAAATCCACGGTGTCCTTCAATAGCCCTTTACGTACCGGAGTCACGGTAATTCGTACAGTCCCGCGACAAAAATACCGACGCTAGACTATAAATTCTCAACAGCACATTTTAACCCTTAACACTAAAAGGTTTTTAAAAACACCGTTTACAGTACCTAACAAGCCTACATAATAGCCTGAAAGAAGCCCTGAAAGCTCACACCGACACAATTCCCTGAATGAAGCCACAAATGGTTTCCAAGGGGCGGGGACTACGGCAGGCTCCATTATAAACTTGCTAATGTAAGGTCCTCCGGGCCGGTGGCAGCACCAAATGAGACCTGCCAAGTGCGAACGAGGATAGCAATGGGGTTCCGGACGTTACATTTTATATTATCAAAGGTGTCCACATACATAAGGAGCAGAGGTTAGGTTCGGATTGTTTCGTGTAGAGAATTACCGGCAAGACCCCACTGTTACTATTTAGTTATTATTTTTTGATAAAGTTATCATATACTTGTCTACTCATGGTCGCGGTACTCACGAATTACCGGGACCCCGAAACCAAATGGGCTATTGAGGGACACCGTGGATTTTAGTCAGTACGAGTCTGACAGCCGCTCTGCCCTGTGTGGTAGGACTCATTTGATGATTTTACCACGATAAAAAAAAACAATACTTGTCAACCCATTTATAATGACTTTTAATCCATCTTTGCTTCTTAATTATTTTAATTTTTGACAACTGATATCTTTGTTAACAAAATATACTGTATTATGATAATTTTAATTATTGACAGGACTCAATTATTCATTTTCAATTTAAAATGTGATTGGAAAACTCTGGAACAGAAAAACTGGAGTGTACTAATACACTGTGGAATTATTTTATAAAGAGATTAAATAATTTAATTATAAAGAGACTTTAAAATTGCAAAAAAAAATATTTTGTTTTAAACATTTATAACAAAATTCATTAGCTCTTAGTTTCCACTATTACAAAGTAAAATTCAATGACTCCTTAAAAAGTTCTTAGCTACATCAATTACGCCTTATAAACAGAGTAAAAAAATCGAAAAAAAATATCACTCAAAAAACTTCAGATAATGTTTCAATCTATGATAAATCTTAATGATTGAATACACAAAAACTATTAAATCATGTCTTGTTACATCTAAACACCACACTTTTTAGAAAAAGAACAACTTAAAAAGACAACCATAATTTAAAAGTTATTTAATATTTAACTACGGAACCCTGAACCGGTGGGTTGAAGTGTCATGTTAATAATTATGTAATTGGACCCTATACACTGAAACTTTGTTTGAACAAGTTAAGTCCTTCGGGAGGATGATAGTTATAAGTACAAACTATATAATTAAGAAACAAGCATGCATGACTTCGTCGAACTCACAAGTATTGCCTCGCGCGAAGTACGTATATTATAGTTAGAAACGGTTTTTGTATAAAAATATATATTTTCAATTTTATCACAAAATTAGAAGGTTCCTATTGAGAAAATTTGACAGATTCAGTTAAGTTGATGTGCTTGGGTCAACATAATCAATAAATAAAAAACGTGGTAAATATCCCATTTTAAGTTCTAGTAATAGTGTTTAAATCATGTCATCATTCACCTATCTGTAACATGAACGAAACGCAACAGGAATACGTGTTACGAATGCTACGGTTGTTTCGATGTGCTACGCACAGTGCTACGCACAGTGCTACGGCGTAGCTGATAGCGTGCTACGATCGCGTAGTGCGCTTCAATCACGTTGTATGCTACGAACGCGTAGCGTGCTACAGTATCGTAGCTTCTACGAATATGCCACATTTAAAGTAGGAAAATGAAAGCATGGATTTCCGTTTAAAGTATTTTTAATCCCATGTTAGCAACAATGTACCATTGCTTTAAATCCCTTCCGTTGGTCAAGGATTTGCCCTATCCTGACCCTAAACTAATTGGTTGGGTAAAATTACAAGGAAAAGCACAGAATATCCACTCAAAATGGCGGTAGTATGGCAACACCGAAACCACTTATAACGGTTAGTTTGTACACAAGTTTGTGAACGAAAAAGTTTTATTGGATCCCGACAAGCACAAAATTTGTAAGTAGTTAAATTAATGTGTGGTTTTATTGATCCCACGAATTTATTTATTTTGTTCATATTTTAGCATTATTTTTGACAGCGCTGTTTCAAATTAGCTGGCGCAGCAGCTGATCTAAAATTATTAAAAAATATATATTTTCCCCTATTCCGCATTTGTTTGGGAAACGGGTTAATTTTTTTAAAGTTTTTTTTCTACCTGCCTGCTTCATGTCTTTCGGTTAATTTATTAAAAGGATGATTTAATTTAATACACTATAAAGACATGAAAAATTACCTTCCCTTATCATACTACAACACTGGACCGGATGTTTACGGAAGTCAGCAAGTCGTCCTGAAACTTGCTGTTTTAAGATGTTCATCGTAGATAGTTAAAATACGCGTACATGAACTCAATCGGAAATTGGTAAGTGCGTTCAATTTAACTTACAAGATTTCATTACAGACAGACAACGGGACAAGTGAAACTAAATAAAAGTGTATATTACAAAGTATGTATGGATAATTCTTATTTCTTCTGTATTTTTTTTTCCCACTAAGGGCAGAGCGGGAGGGACTGTCAGACTCGTACTGACTAAAATCTCTTGAGGGAGCCCCGTCATTTTGCTGAAACTCTTTGAGGCGCTAGTGGAACACAACGCGCCATCGACCCGGGCATGGTCGGACAGCGAGTTGCCCATTACTCACTGCCCGTATGCTCGCGCCTACAGTAGCCGGAGGTCGTCTGCCGACGTCAGTCGCCGTGGGCGTCTACCACTGCAGCTGTGGTGGAGGGAGGACGCTGTCCTCTCCCTCACGCGGCCCACCTCCTCCTTCACGAGCATGACTGCTTCGCAGAAGGTGGCGACCGCTTCGCACTCCGTCTCGCCCGCAGCATATTCTCGACCAATGCCGGGCGCGACAGGTCTCCGCCTATCGCCGTCTTGAGGACTCACATATAGGCTTAACTTTGTAATGTCACAGAGGATACCCTTTATCCCGGTATAACGTTTCCGTTGGATAATTTTCAAGTTACAAGCAGGCGAAGCAACTAGCAACAGCAAGTCACTATTTGCAATTCTTGGAACCAACCGAATATCAAACCAATGCAAAACTAGGTAAAAATAGTTACTTTCTCAGAAACCGCCTAGTTATTCTGAAGGTGCCCTCGCCAAGGTAATCATAGACGATATTCTATTTAGTGCTGACCTCCTTCGAAGACCTAAGTGCTCGTTCACACAGAGGTCCGTTAACAGGCAAGTTATAGCGTGTGTATGTATGCTTATGACCGAGGTCACACACAAAACAGTCTAATACTGATCCGTTTAAAACTACTTTTCAGTGCTCATACTCGGACATTTATTACTTTTTTTTTTGTATTCGTATTGAAAAACACAGTATTACTCAGGTGAAAACTTTTACTTCCTCGAATTATTAGCATCCTCGCTTCGTTCGACGCCATATCCCGTTTCGGAACCTAATTAATTACTGTCACCAGTTTGATCTGGTTAAGAATATACTATTTCCGACGAGTGCGTTAAAAATTGTACTTTTAACGCAGTGAGAACATTACCCAACGGCGACGGACGTCGTCAGACGATCTCAAGCCACCGTAAGCGCGGGCATGCGGGCGGCGAGTAATGGACGACTTGCTGTCCGACCATGTATCCGGGCATGGTCCATGGTCGGACAGCAAGTCGCCCGACGGTGCACTGTGTTCCACGCGCACCTCAAGGATTGTCAACATTAATGACGGGGCCTGTAGAGGGCCAAAGCCTGTCGGGGTTGCGGGACTCACAAATTACCGTGACCCGGTACATAAAGGGCTATTGAAGGACACCGTGGATTTTAGTCGATCAAGTCTGACAGTCCCTCCCGCCCTGCCCTGGGCGGGAGGACTCATTTGAAGGTTTTAGCACGCTAAAAAAAAAAGTGAGAACATTACGGACGTATCTGGGAGCCTACTTTCTAAGACCGTCAACGAAAATGCGGGAACAGATACACATGTACGAACGTAACTAACGTCAAAATCAAATTGCGGAAGGATAATATCGCTATGACTGAAGTCATTTTGACACGGCGCTAGTGTCTATATCATTACATCAAATTGCATTAAAAAATGTAGTACCACAAACCCCAGTTCATGAGTGGTTGCGCGGACTCTAAGGAGCTATCTGCGAAATCATAATATCATACATTCTTAGCACGGGCTCGTTGTCGAAACGTCTGTCACTGACGCCGAAGCGACGAGTTTCGAGCTTAGAGAATAGGCCCCTTTTTGGAACGAATACGGATGCTCTGTGTGGACGAGCCCTAAGGCGTGCCTAATCCAAATTATGGACGAAGTTAGGGCGCCGCCTGGTTATAAATCTGTAATTATTAATAATTAATTTAGGACCTATTTCTTGGTAACTGTATTGATACCTATTGATAACCGTTATTGATCCGAAAATTAATAGTTAGACGGTTAAATTATCTTCAGATAAATAAACTGGACGACGTTAAACAGTCATGTTAATAAAAACTTTTAAAAATAAAAACACTTAAAAAAAAACACAGACCGTCTTACTACAAGAAAGGAAAACACCTGTTGGACACTTGTCTAAAAAAACTGTCAACGTCAAAACGACATTTCACGTTGATATAAGGATCTTTTTCATGATACACTTTTTTTAGACAACGCTTGTCTAAAAAAAGTGTATCTGGAAAAAGACCCCAACATATGTTTATCTTTTTGTGGTATGACGGAGAATGTCTTAAAATTACTTTTCTCTTTCGTAAGTCGGTGGCTTTGTTTTTAATTTCACTGACTATTTTTGATTTTAGTTTTACATGCACACTAGAACTTTGTGATTCAAGTAACTAAAACTATTTGAGTGAACCAGTTTACCTTTACTACCCATTAAATAAAGCATGGCAAACCGAACTGGCACTTACGAAACGTCATAAATATGTGGTTTATGTGTACTAAAATATTTTGATATTAAAACTTATATAGCGTATAGCATAAGTGTGTGGTCATATGTCAAGGTGGAGTTTAGTATAAAATAAATGTAATTTTCTTTTAATTTAATTCACAGAGGAATTAGGTGAAGGAAAAAGGTGGCGAGACGACCTAGACGCAGCCCTCGAGGTCTGGTTCGAAATGGAAAAAAAAAGAAATAAGAAAATTTAGGAAAAGAGCTCCCGGATGGTATTAGGGGAGCCCTGTGCCCAACCGTGGAACAGTACATGCGTCATACAGAATATGAACGGGTGGCGTAAACATATAGTATACTAAAGGTTAATTACTATTCTAACTTATTGTAGTTTTGCCCGGGTCGACGGCGCGTTGTGTTCCACGCGCGCCTCAAGGAGTGTCAGCATAGTGACGGGGCCTGTAGAGGGCCATAGCCTGCCGGGGTCGCGGGACTTTCCCATTACCGTGACCCCGGTACGTAAAGGGCTAGTGTAGGAGACCGTGGATTTTAGTCAGTACAAGTCTGCCAGTCCCTCCCGCCCTGCCCTGGGTGAGAGGACTCATTTGATTATTTTACCACGATAAAAAAACAAAAAAACTTATTGTATTTCAATTTTTTGCTGCGATTGTTTGGGACAACTCTCGATGATTTAATTAAGTTCCATGATATAATTATATGATATGATGATATTATACATGTATAATGAATAAATAGTAACATATTTTTCAACGAATCTACAGACTATAAATAAAAACTTACTATAAAAATTTAAACAAAAAGAAACATTCAAAGGGCGTCAAAGAATACGTCCACATCGCTGTCAACGGAACAGTGCCCAGAACGCTGGCAGCATTGCCACGTTGTATGGCAGTGCTGACTCGTTGGCCTAGGAATAGGCCAGCCCTCTGGTCACCTGAAGAGTCGACTTATCGCCTGGCGATGTCCTTAAAAACGTTGTGAGCACGTAATAGTAACATAGTAATTTAATAGTAACATAGTTAAAATCTACCAAATTTTCATTAAACACATTCCGCACTTACTTCTAAAGCCTCAATCCAATTATTTAAAAAAAAAAAACTTTACGGTGCCATAGAAAATCTATTTACGGTTCAAGTTACAAAAGTTTTGCCAAGTAACAAGCACTTACGCCAAAAAAGTTATACTTTACACACTTAAGTTGTCTGCAAGCCAAATACTTGCGGTTGAGGGAGGTAATCAAGTCAGAACGTTGCTCGTTTCAGAAAAATATAGGCTTTTGTAAGTAGACGTCTTTTGATTAATTCATTATTCAGTACGAACTTTGTTTAACAATTAACTTATTTACACTTTAAATAATGCTACAAAATAATAATAGATCGCACTATATGTTTAATTGAAAAAAAATTTTTGCTTATATTATTTTTTGAACTTATCGCTGCTCCGGAAATGGTTGCTCAAACGGGAATACCTCAAAAAGACACTAACTTTTTATCAAGGACATGTTTTTATAATCGAACTTCGTCAATAAAAACGCGAAAGCGGCTGAATAAATCTTGATTTCTATTTTGCTCGGAGGTAGGTATATAGTATGAAGTAACACAAAAAAGTACAGTTTATCACGGTAGGGGAACAGTGTTTAAGATGGGGACGTGAGATTTAATGGGGACATACACTCTTAAGGCATACTTAACACAACACTAACGTAGCTCAAGCCGTATCAGGACGTCATCTGCAAGCGGCCATTAACAAATCGCGTCCAGTTGGCGCTTGCGCTACGTTAGTATTGCGTAAAATTTGCCTCAAGTGTGTGATTTCCCATCATACCTCGCGTCCCCGTCTTATGCACTGTTCCCCCTACTATGTTTCCGTGAGACAATTTTCGAGTAATATGCAAGCGAAAACGCTGGCAATATAGCTAGTATATTTTAAGTGCGTACGCAATCATGCTAAACGAATACACTTACACTTACGGAAACTAGATAACTAAGCTCGGTTAAAATTAACATCTAAACTTAGATTAAACCATCTGCGTACAGCCAATCAAGATTTACGCTTAAACTTAATTACAATGTAAGTTAGTAAGTAGTACTTAATGACTGCCTTATAGAGTTAGTCGTCGATTACTATAACCGGGTTTCGATTCCCAGACTGGAATAAAATGGTCGTATGACTGCCTATACAAAAGTAACCGGACCCTTTTTTGTGTATGTGGTAAAATCATCAAATGAGTCTGGGTGGGAACCCAGGGCAGATCGGGAGGGACTGTCAGACTTGTACTGACTGAAATCAACGGTGTACTTCAATATACCTTTACGTTCCGGCACCACGGTTTTAGTTATACATATCTAGGTTATGAACTATCTGCATACAAACATACGTTCAGTAGTATTTACGTGAAAGGATAACAAACTCACATCCATCCATCCCTCCATCCACCCGCACAAACTTTCGCAATAATAATATCAATATCTCTAAGAAGTAAGATTTGAGAATTCATGCTGAAAATGGCCAAATCTATAATTTAATCAGCCCGCAGTATTTGTTGTACAACAACAAATACTGCGGGCTGTTGCCAGCAGTTTCATCCGATACAACTCGAAGATTATCCCACATGGAAAATCGGAATAAAAACTATCCTATATGTTAATCCAGATTATAAACTATCTGTATACCAAATTTTATCGTAATTCGTTCAGTAGTTTTGGCGTGAAAGAGTAACAAACATCCATCCAAAAAAAAACTTTCTCGTTTATAATATAAATATTAGTAGGATAGGATTACAAGCACACCTCTGCTTATCCCTTCAGGGATTACCAGCGTGATATTATGTTACATAAGTTACTAAACTCCGTGCAGGTGTTTTGCAGTGCATTATGTAATGTTTTCACCGCAGTATTAGGAGAACGAGTCCTCACTTAGAATTTTAAGTGTGTGTTGTTTATGTTAAATTTATTTTTCTAGAAGAGTGAAGGATGAAAGTGCATTTTAGTGGAGACAGGAGACGTGGTCGGAAAGCAAAGTATTTTTAGAAAACTGGGACAGTGGATGGTCTTGTAAATTATATGCACTATGTAGAATATTGAGAGCGCTATTACTTGCCTCAAAAAATCATCGTAAAATCTTTGAAAAAAACCGATCAAGTGCGAATCGAAATCGCGCATGAAGGAATCCTCTCCGTTATCTATAAAAAAAAAACGACGGGTTGCACTCTGGGAGTGCCGGCAGAAGTGAAAACTTGAATAGTAATTGTTGGAAATATCTTGTGAACAGATTTTAGTAAAACTCGCAAAAATGGTTGACTTTTTATTTCAATAATTTTCCAATGTGACGTACATCTTTTATAAACAATGTTACCTAGCAACGAATGTATCCAGCATACAAACTTCTTTAAAAGTAATAAAGTCACACGAACATTCACGCAAGCGCCCTGCGCCGTCCTACGCTTTTTCGGTCAGGGTCACGTGTCCTGACGCGAGTTTAAGATTTTATACCCATTACAGAAAAAGTGCTCAACGCCGCTAAAGAAGTTTTCACTTCAAAAAAAAACGACGGGTTGCACTCTGGGAGTGCCGGCAGAAGTGAAAACTTGAATATTAATTGTTGGAAATATCTTGTGAACAGATTTTAGTAAAACTCGCAAAAATGGTTGACTTTTTATTTCAATAATTTTCCAATGTGACGTACATCTTTTATAAACAATGTTACCTAGCAACGAATGTATGTATAAAGTCACACGAACATTCACGCAAGCGCCCTGCGCCGTCCTACGCTTTTTCGGTCAGGGTCACGTGTCCTGACGCGAGTTTAAGATTTTATACCCATTACAGAAAAGTGCTCAACGCCGCTAAAGAAGTTTTCACTTCAAAAACTGCAAAATAATAATGTCTGTTATATTTAAACATAGCAAAACAAGTATTTTTGTTATAGCGTCAAAAGAAATACGTCATCTGTGAAAATTTTAACTGTCTCTATCGCGGTTTATGAGGTACAGCGTGGTGCCTAAAACACACAAGATGAGATAGAATCACAGCAACACTGAAACAGTTTTGGGCAGAAAGAAGAGAGAATTCATATAAGACCAAATAGCCGGAATTTTGTTATCATGTAGTTGAGAACTTTTACATATCTGATTCCTATGCAATTCAAAATAGTACCTACACACATAATATGAGCTCGCGGGTTTTTCACCGTGGATTGAGGGAGAAACCACAGAGCGCGACCTCCTACGATCCTCACATACTCCTTCCGCCTCGTCCTCATTCATACAAGTACGCCGATTACATACATCAGAAAAAGTTTTATTAAGCATAAACTGTTTGTTTTATGGAAAACCAATTGAACAGTTTTATTTTTATACTAGCGGGCGCCCGCGGCTCCGCCCGCGTGAATGTCGGTTACCGCTGCAAAAAGCCTACTCAGGAAAGACACGGTCAGCAACATGATTCCCAGGTCTATTCACAGACACCGACACTAACATCGACGACGCAGTCATCACAGACACTCGACATAGATAGACATAGTGTGTTGCGGACTTTTTTGTTGATCTTATTTTATGGTTCTATCTTTTATAGTTTAGGCAGCGTACGCAAAATAAGTAACTTTTCTGATTGATTCTTTACACCTTGTGGCCGAAAAACCCAAATATCTTACGGAACCCTATTTTTCTCCAAAATAAAATATAGCCTATGTTACTCGTGGATAATGTAGCTTTCGAATGGTGAAAGAATTTTTAAAATCGGTACAGTAGTTTTTGAGCCTATTCATTACAATCAAACAAACAAATAAAGTTTTCCTCTTTATAATATTAGTGTAGACTACCAAAATGACTAATTTCGTACCTACTATTGCTTCAACTATAAAGAAATAAAATGTAAACTAATAATATATTTAAACACTACCAAAACCTCTTATACCTATTTCATAAAATAATACCAAAACAAATCTAAAAATAAACTATTCAAAGACTAAAAGTAAAAAGGGTACGCCGCAATTGCGGCGGTAAGACCCCTCTTTGAGGAGTGGCTGGATAGGCGTCACGGCGTCCTGACCTACCGCATGACGCAGGTCCTCACCGGACACGGAAGTTTCAGGAGGTACCTGTGTCTGAAAGGCAGGGGCCTGGGTGTCACCACTGCGAGGATCATCCGGAGGACACGGTGGAAAATACGGTGCAGGACTGCCCAGTGCCCCGCTTGGGCAGAGCACCACCGTGTCCTCACGCACGAAGCAGTCATGTTCGCGAAGGAGGAGGCGGGCCGCGTGAGGGAGAGGACAGCGTCCTCCCTCCACCCCAGCCGCAGTGGTAGATGTCGATAGACGATCTCCGGCCACCGTAGGCGCGGGCATGCGGGCGGCGAGTAATTGGCGACTCGCTGTCCGACCATGGACCATGCTCGGGTCGACGGCGCGTTGTGTTCCACGCGCGCCTCAAGGAGTGTCAGCATAATGACGGGGCCTGTAGAGGGCCAAAGCCTGCCGGGGTTGCGGGACTCACAAATTACCGTGACCCCGGTACATAAAGGGCTATTGAAGGACACCGTGGATTCTAGTCAGTCAAGTCTGACAGTCTCTCCCGCCCTGCCCTGGGTGGGAAGACTCATTTGATGATTTTACCACGCTAAAAAAAAAGACTAAAAGTCGGGCTGATCAGCACGGTTTGTAAATAACAATTATTGTCTGTCAATAAGGTCGAACAGTCTGAACGTCTATTCGCATCAACAGCCAAATACAGCCTGTTAGTGTAATCAGTCTTAACCTTGAAACCATAGGTAGTTGATTTAATTATAAAAATGTTTGTCTGAATTTAAAAATAAATAAACGAATTTTTCTTTAAAAAAATCAAAAATGTTTCTGTCCTACACCGTCCGTTAATTCATGGATACTATGCGCCCGAGTTACGTATTCACTGCAAAGGGCGTTAACCTGCCGCAATAGCCGTCCGTTTAACTACATACCTACATAAGTTTTAACTAACTACATCATAAAATACAGGTAACCTGTGATGTAACTAACTTCCCTTCATACTTTTCCTGGCTTAGGACAGGCAAAAATACCTACCTTTGTTGCGTGACGAGTCCAGATCCAGGGAATAAGTCAGCGTACATTCTCCGAGCCTCGTTCAGGTTATCACCCGACGCGGCGTAAACCCGGACCATTTCGGTCCACTGTTCGTTTGAACACTAACACTTGCGCGAAAAATTAACGGTGGGGCGGCGCGGAGTCGCGCGAGAGCGCTGCGAGCGTACACACGTACGTTCCGTAGCGACGCTGCCGGCTGACTGATCACTGAAGTGTGGGCGACGCGGCGGCGCCGGCGTCGCGGCCGCGCGCCGGCTTATTTGATCTTACCTTTGCGTAATAGGGTGAAATAATTTTGGGGAAAAATGGAGACTTTATTGAAAAAAAAAAAGTTTTTATTTTTTATTGAATTTACGTTCTGTAAGTGATACCAAACCACTGGTTTCAAGTTTAAGACTGATTACACTAACAGGCTGTATTGTATGAAGCACGCGCGCGTTTTTTTGTGTTTGGCATCTCGCAGGTCAACCTCTAGTAGGTTGTGTACTGCTCAACCGGACTTTTCTGTGGATGCCTTAAGATTTTAAGGCCTCCAGGCGCGCGGACCCCCCCGCCTTTTTATACCTGCCGCCGCGAAGCGCGGCAACCGCTACACAAAAATAATCCGTATAGCATGATTCTGTATTCACGCGCGATAACTGATTAGCGTATTTCATGTATAACTTTGGTGTTTCTACACCAATTTACATGATTCTTCTTTTATTGAATAGGTAATAATGTTAATTTTTTTAATTAGGGTTGAGTGAGAGTGTTGTAAACGTAAGAGTAGACAAATATAATCAGAAAGCTCCGAATTGCTAAGCTATCGGGAGTTTCACGTGTTATTGTGAGTCAACCATAAAAGATAGACATATACTGTCAAGGAATATTTTTATGTAATTTTAAGGAGAACATTTCCGTCATACATGATTTCTATGTAACTTTAACCATTAAGGTTGCACACGCGACGGAAGCTTAAAAAATGGAGTAACTTCTCCCGTTTTCCCAATATTTCCCTTCACTGCTCTGCTCCTATTGATCGTAGCGTAATGAAAAGTATACTATAACCTGCCCAGGAGTATGAAGAATAATTGTGCCAAATTTCGTTAAAATCCGTCGAGTAGTTTTTGTTTCTATAACGAACATACAGACAGACAGACAGACAGACAGACAGACTGACAAAAATTTTACTAATTGCATTTTTTGCATCAGTAGCGATCCCTAATCACCCCTTGATAGTTATTTTTTAAATATATTTCATGTACAGAATTGGCCTCTCTACAGATTTATTATAAGTATAGATATTCTACATTTTTATTTTAAATAAAGAATCTAAAAAGAATAAGAAATCATAATATAATCTTACGTCACAAAAAAGATTTCGCTTTTTCAAAGTGTTCGTAAACATTTTTTGTTACGTGTACACACCCGGCCTCTCAAAATATTACTCATACAAAAACCGCAAAGAAAGTTGTTTGAAAATTGTTAAGTAATCACCTGAAATGATAAAGTAATTATCACGTCTTCGAAACTTCAAACTCAATTCTAAAATAAGGTGTTAATTTTCAGTCCGTTTGAATAATTTTGAAATTCTTGAGATCGAATAATCTTCTTTAGTAAACTTCAAATAAACCAGTATATTTAAGAGTTACAAATAAAAAAAACTGATAAGCTAAACAAAAATAAACATATTTTAATAGTTATTATACACAAAGTAATATTTTTAAACAAAAATTGTTTTCAACTTCATCGCTCAACAATTTCAATTATTCTCTTTAGTTAAAAAAAAAATCAGAAATGTTATAAGTACTGAGATTGTCCCTACCCATTATACTCACTAAAAAAAAGAGCAATTTTCATATTGATCTTTTTCACATTGTACTGTTTTTTTTAACTATCTTTTTTTTCGGGGGCTGTACGAATTACCGTGACCCCGGAACGTAGAGGGCTGTTGAAGGACACCGTGGATTTTAGTCAGTACGAGTCTGAAAGTCACTCCCGCTCTGCCCTGGGTGGGAGGACTCATTTGATGATTTTACCACGTTAAAAAAAAACAAAACTATCTTTATTTAAACATCTTTATGATTATTGTTGTCATGTGTACTCGAATGAATGTTAAATTCCAATAAATTCTATTGAAAGCATGAAAATTTAATGATCCAAAACTTCAATCAACATTAACGCATGTCCCCACCATCGTACATCCAATAAGTACCCGTTTCACTCCAAACCGGTGGACAATATTATCTGTGGCGTACTAACTGCCACTAAATAACATGACCACATTATATACAGGCTGATTTATTTTATAATTTAGCTTCCCACGGCCAGGCGCGCACTACAGTGCTTTGCCAACGTGAAATATTATACAATAAATTATATTATTATAGGTTTATATTTAAATAAACTAGTTTGTTATAAATCATTTGGAGTTTCCTTTAGTATCTCAGGGGGTTTTAGGAAGGTCTTGCAGTTGGATCTTTTATAGATGTTGTATTTGGTTTGTATAATTTAGTGTTTATTCTGTGTTTTTGTTTTCTTATTCCATAACAGTTAGGCATTTTATAGTTTACTTAAAAAAATTGTTCTGCATATTAAACTAGAAACGTGGTTCACTCCGTGAATGCGTCCTCCTACCCAGGGCCGAGCGGGGGGGACTGTCAGACTCGTACCGACATGGTCGTACCGACTCGTACATCCAAGGTGTCCTCTTTCAATAGCTCTTTACATTCCGGGGTCGCATTTGCACATGCGATGCGATCCAACCGATTTTGGCAAGGGCGATTGCTTCAGCTCCGCTGTAGTTGCCGTTCAAGTACTCGGATATGACATATGTATTAAATCTTTTTTGCAAAGACTTTGCAGATAGACAGCGATAGGCGGAGACCAGCATTGGTTGAGGCCATGCTGCGGCTGGAGACGGATTGAGCAGCCGTCGCCTCCTTCTGCGAATCAGTCATGCTAGCGAAGGAGGAGGCGAGCCGCGTGAGAGAGAGGACAGCATCCTCCCTTCACCCCAGCCCCAATGGTATACGCCCACGGCGACGAACGTCGCTAAACGATCTCCGGCCACCGTAGGCGCGGACATGCGGGCGGCGAGTAATGGGCGACTCGCTGTCCGACCATGGACCAATCCCGGGTCGAAGTCACATTGTGCTCCACGCGCGCCTCAAATAGTGTCAGCAAAATAACGGGCCCTCTAGAGGGCCAAAGCCTGCCGGGGTCGCAAGACTTACTAATTACCGTGACCCCGGAAGGTAAGGGGCTATTGAAGGACACCGTGGATTTGAGTCAATAAGAGTCTGATGGACGCTCCCGCTCTGCCTTGGGTGGGAGGACTCATCTGATGATTTTACCACGATAAAAAAAAAGATACTCGACATGTCTCCAGCCCTTGTTAGTACCTTTTTTAAATAATAGTAGAAGTAGCTAATATCAAACAAAAACATGTTCGACTTACCCATCAATTTAATATCGTAAAAAGTCACTTTGTCTAGACACTCTCTTGTTTATTATTAACCAGCTACTGCCTTCAACTGAGCACGAGATACTATTATATTCTGTGGCATTCACCAAAAGCTTTTTAATTCATTGTGAATGATTCTTTGAGAGCAATGGTAACCCAGTGAAAACGTCATTACTTTTTTTTTTATCGTGGTATAATCATCAAATAAGTCCTCCCCCCACCCAGGGCAGGGCGGGAGGGACTGTCAGACTTGACTGACTAAAATCCACGGTGTCCTTCAGTAGCCCTTTACGTGCCGGGATCACGGTAATTCCAGAGTTCCGCGACCCCGGCAGGCTTTGGCCCTCTACAGGCCCCGTCACTATACTGACACTCCTTGAGGCGCGCATGGAACACAACGCGCCGTCAACCCAGGCATGGTCCATGGTCGCACAGCGAGTCGCCGATTACTCGCCGTCCGCATGCCCGCGCCTACGGTGGCCCGAGATCGTCTGCCGACGTCTGTCGCCGTGGGCGTCTACCACTGAAAACGTCATTACTTGGGACATTTATTTCGACTCTGCTCTGGAGTGTTAATGAAGTGCTGCTCCACAAACGATGACGCACTTAATATCGTGTCCTGCGTGCCCTGCCAAACGTTACACGAACTCATAGAAGCTTTTGAGGGCGCTAAACTCGTGGCCCAATTTTGGGCTGATTCAATTTAGATGTTCTTCGACACGCTTAGAAGAATAAGAATTTATTTCGACACCACTCCTCTCAAAACGGCGAAGAAACCGTTAATAGATAATAGAACCAAAAATTCTAAAACATATGACATCTAGCCACTAGGCTCTCGTAGTCCTGGCGGGGTCGCGGGACTCACAAATTACCGTAAAGGAGATGGCGGGACGAACTGACTGTCTTCATTGAGAATTGGAAGGAGGTGGCGTAAAGTTGTGAACGTTGGAAGGAGTGGAGGGAGGCGTTTGCCCAGCAGTGGGGCAGTACAGACTGTTAATAATGATAAGTTTTTGACACATCGGCGATTATTTTTATTTCGAGGCCCTAACTAATCTTATGCCCGTAAACAAACCCACCACACTATTCCCAAACGCCGTAAAGCCAGAATCAACAGTAACAACCACAAGAAAAGCGCCGAGACAATGAAGCTCGACTTGTCCCGGAGAATGAATTTACCTGTCTTGGATCCTGCAACGAATAAAACTTATGTATGTAAGTAATAAACGCCGAAACGTTGGCTAAAACTACGTGTTTACGATTCAGAAAGTAGTAAGTACTCCTGATTTAATAATATTCAAACACAGAAACGTCTGCACACAAAAACTCAATCATCCAAAGTAAAAAATCACATCGACAACTTACAAACAAGCCAAAAACATTTGTTAATTCCACATCGAAAAAGGGAAAATAAAATTGTCCCTGCAAAGTACGAAGTTTTACCCAAGTTAACATAATCAAAACCGAAGTTTTACGGTTTAATGCAAAGGTAGACTTACTTATTACGGACGAGAAGTTACGGTTATAACTGAGACCGTAAATAATGCTGAGATAAGACAGCTGTGTTACTATTGAATTAAGATCAGCGTAATTTTGGTTAAACAATCGCTATGGGTTTCAATTTCAAGGGTTGTGTTTTGTTTATGTATGTTTGATTGTGTTTATTCATATCATTGAGCGCGAGTAACGCTGCGATATTAATTTCGTTTATCAACAATTTTAAATTGACGTCACAAGTGGTCGGTTTTTTTGAAGTGAAAACTTCTTTAGCGGCGTTGAGCACTTTTCTGTAATGGGTATAAAATCTTAAACTCGCGTCAGGACACGTGACCCTGACCGAAAAAGCGTAGGACGGCGCAGGGCGCTTGCGTGAATGTTCGTTGCTAGGTAACATTGTTTATAAAAGATGTACGTCACATTGGAAAATTATTGAAATAAAAAGTCAACCATTTTTGCGAGTTTTACTAAAATCTGTTCACAAGATATTTCCAACAATTACTATTCAAGTTTTCACTTCTGCCGGCACTCCCAGAGTGCAACCCGTCGTTTTTTTTTTTGAAAACTATTGGTGTGTTTTCAGAACTATCATTTTTTTTATTTATTTTACGTAAGTTTTTAATAAGAACAAAAAGAAAAATGTACAAATAGTTTGTTATAAAACGTAACTAAGATCTTTCCAATTGTCAGCATAGTGACGGGGCCTGTAGAGGGCCAAAGCCTGCCGGAGTTGCGGGACTCACAAATTACCGTGACCCCGGTACTTAGAGGGCTACTGAAGGACAACGGGGGTTTTTAGTCAGTCAATTCTGACAGTCCCTCCCGCCCTGCCCTGGGTGGGAGGGCACATTTGATGATTTTATCACGATAAAAAAAAAGATTTTTCAATTATTAAAATGAAACCAAATACCCAATTCATACTTCAAGACTTTCCGAAAGACAATCATTGTAGGAAAGAAGAAAACTTTATAGGATTCTCGGAATTATAAGAAAACGGTGTAAATGAAAGCTGTAAATTATCTTTCTCTAGAGTATAAATCATGACAATACAACTCAGAGCGCGGAAAGCCAAGCACTTACACAAATTAAAAAATAAACAGGCAATACTTCCTCTTTCTATAAACATTATCATTCGAACTAAATGTGATGGACAGTTATTTAACATCCCTAGATAGAAATCTAGATATAGAACAGGAATATTTTTGGAGTGTAGCCAAAATCAGTATTAACACGGCCATTTTCTTTTTTCAATAGAATTTTCTCGAATATTTATCAACAATACCTATCGGTATGAATCATACACACGCCATAGGATATATCATAAAAGTACCTATAAACTTGCTGTGTTGGGCCCCGGTCGATTCCCGCACGGAGCTAATATTTGCATGATCTACAAGTAGTTTTTCCGGCAACTTACACGATAGATATTAACTCCATGCACGCTTATAGATAGATAGATAGTAAATGCATGCGTGGGTATGCATGGGCATGCATGGGCATACTTGTTTTCATTTACCGTATTAGATAATCTGCCTATACATACAGCGTGTCATTGAAAATTAACGGCACGTTTGACGCAGTGGCTAAGCAATCGGACTGCTTCGCTGTGTGTCGCGGGTTCGATTCCCGCACGGGATCAAATATTTTTATGATCTGCAAGTATTTGTTTCGGGTCTGGGTGTTTGTGTATGTGAGCTTCTATGTTTGTAAACGTTTAGTACAGTCGATCCAGATGCACTTGAATATCAGTATTTTACATGGAGCAACTGCTTATCGGACCGCCACAACCAATATACAGATTCATGACTAATAGTAACGACTGTCAAAGATCTACTTCTGCTTTCCGAGGCACGGAGGAAACTCGCTATGACAGATGGTCACCCATCCACAAACCAACCTCAGCAAGCGCGGCTTAACCCAGGAGATCGACCTGTGCGGCTGTAATAATTTAGCCACGAGCTGATGTATGATTCAATCACTACCCAACAGTTATAAATATACCAAACGTTTCAATAAACCAACTGCCAATCCAAAATCTTCAAAGAAGACCGAATATTATTCAAATTAATGTCAATTCGAATGGAACGAATGTCAATATCGTTCAATTCAGCTCAATTCAAAATTAGAAGACTGAGTAAGTATTTCCCTTTTGGTTCATTCAATTCCCTTTGGGGAAAAGGGTAGTCATATTTTAAATGCCAAAGATATTTTTATCTCGAATATAGTATAGCTGACAGCATCATTAAATTCTAAATCTATTAAGGAGCCTTTTACAGTCCACTAGCGCCGCCAATCGAAAAAAAAACATAAACGGCCGTTTTTGTTACAAATGCACGATTTAGCTAAAGCGCTATTTTTTTGAAGTGTTGACAATGTGTTATAAAATTACGTTATTGCCTTTTCTACAGTAATTACAGACCACATTTTGTATTTTTGATTCTATTTACGAGTTATGACATTTTTTCGATTGGCGGCGCTAGTGGACTGTAAGAGGCCTCTTAAGTCCGTCAGAGTATTGAATAGAAAACCTCGCTACGTATTTTTTTAATCGATGAATATTTGACAAAGACAAAATGCATCAAATCACTGGAGCCGGAGGCTGTGACGTCAGAACTCACTAAAAATTACACTAAAGCGTGACGTTTTTGAATGTGAATTCTTATTAATCTTCGTAAATTTTAGTTGAAAAGTAAAATTAAGGCTCAAATATTTTTTTCTTATAATTTATCTGACGGGCTAATTAGTTTTTTCAGTGATCTAGCTTATTCTAATTTCAATATAAGTGCAGAGCAATTTCAGGTCACAAATCGCTTAAAATATTCATCCTTTTTTGCTATAACAAAATTCATGATAGCTAACGATCAGAGCATTAAGACCTACGCTGACACAGTTGAATCAGCAAGTTTAATGCCAACGCAAAAACCACTTTATTCTTACGAGTATTCGTTTCGAAGTTACGTGAGCCCTAATTTTTTCAGCGATGACTTTCCGAGATATATTTTATTCAGGTTAAAAAAGGGTTTGATAGCAAAAAGAGTATTATCTAGCTGAATTGTGTGGTACGTAATCCAATTGTCATCAATTTTATTGCTTGTCATTCTAGAGATATTTAGAAAATCATCAGAATTGGTACTCAGAGATCAATCAATAGGTATTAATGATCCACTGTCGATAGTTTCCAACGCAATATGAGATTTAATTCGTGAAGTTACCTACCATAAAATATAAGATCAAAATTGCATTTAAAATCTTCTTCGGAGTATTCAAAAACACCAATCACATGTTCGTCATATTCGTCACAAATTTAATTCGTCAAATTTTAACAACTTAACTAGTAAATAAATTCGTCACATATACTAAAAATATGTGTGTAATAGTCACAGGTAGGCAAGGTTAACTAATTAAAACATGACACACCAACTTTTACGAACCTTAACACTTTGATTTATCCAAATAGTTTCATAGTTGCCTAAATGGTTTCCCTTCAAAAGACACGAAGGGTTTTAAAAACATTTGCCCCACTAGATAGCAAAGGTGACGAGACCGCCGGATTATCTAAAAGGGATTATTTCAGTATAACAACGGCGAGCAAGGGCCGTCGGATCACGCAACGGACCGGCACTAATCGGACCGTCCAATCTATACCTCATTTGGCACTTCCACGGCTTCACAGGAAACCTTACAACATTGCTTTTTTCGGTATTGCACATTGAGTACAAGAACGGATTAGCGAGACTTCCGTGTCGGGGTAATTACCCATAATGCGACCCCCGTTAATATTTCTTTGATCCAGCAGAATTCAGCAAATGCGGAAAAAGACATTAAGCTAATTGCCGAAAATTACGATTTTCCAGTCATTTGTCGATTTAGTTGATAAGGAAATCGGTTGAAACGACCTCCACCAACGCTTCCGGACAAGGTTTCGTCTATTAATAGAATATTACACCTTACCAAAATTAGTACCTTCGAATTACCTATCAATGTCTTAAAATATTCAAGCGAAGACCGCTACTTTCACAACTGATTTAATAATCCATGAAACAACTGAAAGTATTAGTAAACTTACATTCCGACACCCGCAACCAGTGGGGTGTGGAACGCGCTAATTCACCATGAACACGTACCCACCATAATTTCCTAATTTAGCTCAAATCGATACAAGTATTTCGACTGTAGTTTATTTTCAGAAACATATTACGTTTGATTATCAAGTAATAGACAAGCTACTACCATCTATAAATAATAAAATAGACTCATTCATCACCGAATAAATATGTAAATAAAACAGAGAGATGTTTGAACTTAACCCTGAAAATGTTCAATCATCAGGATAAATAATTTATAAGAGAAAAAGTACTCACTCAGTTTCGTTGTTCTCGAAGATGACGCTGCCCTGAGCTGACTCGTACTGGACACCGTTCTTAGCAGTGCCGTCTTCAGTCCAGTACGGCACCCTGACTTTGCCGCGAGCACCTGCAGTTCTCACGACCCTCAAGTCGTAAGTACCGACGGACTCCGTCAGCTCGAAGTCCCGTTGCGGGAATGAGAACACACCGGAATGATCATCATCCAGAATAACCACTGTTGCTGTTGATGGAGATGCTATAGAAGCTCCTCTAGGAGATGTTAAACGCACGTAGAAATGCTCGTCTTCTTCAAAAACATCATCGTCAATCACTTGGACACTGAAGGTCTTCTCTGTCTCCCCGTGTTTGAAGGTCAAGGATCCTGCAGCGGCGACGTAGTCTGACCCGGCCTCTGCTGTGCCATCCTCAGTGGTGTACTGCACTGTCACTTCTCCGTTCAAGTCGCCAGCTCTCACGACCCTCACTTCGAACGCCCCACAGTTTTCCATCACGGTGTAGTGATCCGGATCGAAGCGGACATTCGGTCCACGAGGTTCAAGTGACATAGATCCTGATTCTCTTCGCTGTAACTCTGCCTTCACCTCGCTCAAATCACTTTGAGCCCTTTCAGATATTTTTTTAGAGAAGTCACCTCCACCTGTCATTTTGCGAGTGGCTGCAACTCTGTAGAACGCCCTCGACTTCGGTCCTCGTGACATCAACGTCTCTAGAGCCATTCTCTCTACAGTCTCCAAATCTTCTTCGGGATGCTGTCTTCTTAATTCTCTCAGAACTGTTACATATTCTCTTTTTGACTTTTCTTGCTCTCTACCTTCCTCGTCTTCGGAGAGGAACTCTTCTCCTCCCGGTTTGAGAGCCATTTCAACGGAGCCATCACCTTCACCTTCAACAATGACTCCTCTTTCGTTCACTCTGTAGCCTTTCTTTAGATATTTGTACATGAGCAACCGACGGTCGGCGATATATGCTGTTAAGACCGTCGCAGGGAAGAAGAGGAATGTAACAAATCCTTCCCAAACCTCAACTTCATTGGGTGAGATGACAGCGAGTATGAGATAGAGCCACACATACGCGAAGATGGACCACGTCGCTGTCACAAGGAACACTCTGAGATGTTTGATCTTCCTGACTTCGCCATCTGGTATCACCACAACACAGAGGGCTATGATTACAAACAAGTTATAAGCAGCTGAACCCACGATGGTACCGGGTCCTAAATCACCAGCTTCGAAGTTCTTCCCAGCTATTTCAATGACTGATAATAGGATCTCAGGTGCACTAGAACCTAATGCCATCAAAGTTAAGTTAGCGACGGTTTCATTCCATACTCTGACAACAATTATCTGTTCGCTGCCATTTCGTCTCACGCGCACCTCCTTCTCTCTCGACGTTATTACTTCTATGGCGGCCATAAATCTATCGGAGACGATGGACACTCCGATGAAGAGGTACATGAGACAGAGGAAGTAGATGACGCCTCGGAAGGCGATCTCGTAGGTAGGAACATCCTCGAGGGGCTGCCAAGCAGGGAGGACCAGCCCGTCGGAACATGCGAGGACATGGTGGGGGGTAGTGTTGCGCGAGACGAGACGCGCAGACGGTTCGGCGCGTGTCACCGCGCAGCAAGCCGCGATCGCGGCGAGCGCGGGCCGCATGCCGCGTTAGTGGCGGCGACCGGCGCTGCACGAGGCCGGCGCCCGACTGAGCGTCGCGACCAAACGACGCCCCGCCCCTCACCCTCGCCCGCCTTTTCCGCGAAATACAGCACCCGAATATACAGTAGGTTGACTACAAACAGGCTGAGACTTGATTTTGTGGAGCAAGTTTATGTCAACATTAGATTTGGAACTGCTAAAGTCTGTAGCTGTTGTTTATCGATGGCCTGTAACCCGATACTTGGGTCATCAATCATACCAGTTTTTGATCGAAATTTTGGGGTTACTACAGTAAATTTTTGTTTGTAATTCTGTTTTTCTTGGTGTATAACAGTGGGCTCTTAAGCCGTAGAGCTGTTCCCGTGCTAGCACGTTCCTTCACCTTAGTTTTATTGGCGTTACGGCCCCGTAAACTTGACGATGGAAAAAAGCTTATTAGACCAGCCAACGGGGGACTTATAAAAACTTAGTTTTGGGCACATTTATGCTTTAGATGACTTTATTGAAGTTCAAGTAGAAGAAGTAAAGTTTTGTGTCCCTGAAACTTTAAGCTACCATAATATGGTGTTGCAGATGTGGCGTTTTCAACATTAATAAGTAACTAAAACTTACTGAATATGTATCAAAAATATATATACTAACTTATGACCGCGGCATTGCCCACCTGTAGTTCTGTATTTTTTTAATCCCACAGCAACGTCGTTAACATACATAAATTAACATCCAAGTTGTAATCTATCTGTGTACCAAATTTTTTAAAATGCCGTTTAGTAGATTTTATATGAAAGCGTAACAAACATGGATCCATTCATTGTAACAAACTTTCTCATTTATGATACGTGGTGTAGTAAATGTAGTAGTACCTAACACAGTAATACACTGCGCTGCATGTCGCGAGTTCGATTCCCTCTCAGAGTAAATATTTGCATGATCTACAAGTAGTTTTTTCCAATCCTAGACTGTCTACAAAATTGAATCTAGCCTAGTTCTTTATAAAAGTTGATTTGAATTCTCAATGGCTGTTATATGTCAGACTGGGCTGCAAATCCAAAGAAATACCAATTGATTTTTGACTTTATAAGATTAATTTAATTTCGTCATCAAATGAGTCCTCCCACCCAGGGCAGAGTGGAAGGGACTGTCAGACTCGTACTGACTAAAATCCACGGTGTCCTTCAATAGCCCTTTACGTTCCGGGGTCAAGGTAATTCGTACAGTCCCGCGACCAGAACTAATTTTGTAAAACTCTAAATGACGATGAATAATAATATTTATCATTTATAACTACTGTCAAAAAGCCAATTATATCAATTTATCTCAAGCTTAATACAAGCTGTTAATTATAAAGCCACTCGTATAGCTAATATCATTAAAAGTTAAAGGCAAAGTGTTCTCGCGTGCTCGCACGGCACTCGCGTGTCCCATACAATGTATTTAATCGTTGTATATCGGACTCACTTTATCGTACTTCTCTTCAACAAGGGGTATTAAGAATTTAAGGTTTATGAACATCAAAAATCTTTTTTTCTAGAATCTGTGTTTGAAGATAGTTGCTAACCAAGAGTGGGATGGGAGCAGATGGCCGATGGGGTCGAAAAGTATTAGCGTGGAGACCACGGACTAGCAAGCGCAGCGTAGGACGTCCACCAACAAGGTGGACAGACGACCTTTTATAGGTCGCCGGAAGACGCTGGATGCAGCTCGCTTCCAACCGGTACATGTGGAGATCTAAAGGGGAGGCCTATGTTCAGCAGTGGACGTCCTATGGCTGAGATGATGATGATGATGAAGAGTGGGATACGTTCCAGTCGGGGTCGCAGAACTGTCTTACCAGCTAACCATGGTCCCGGAACGTAAAGGGCTATTGAAGGACACCGTGGATTTTAGTCAGTACAGGTCTGACAGTCCCTGCAGTCCAGCCCTGGGTGTGAGGACTAATTTGATGATTTTACTGCGTAAAAAAAACCGGTTAGCGCAGTGACTGATTAATTGACTGCTGCGCTGAGCGACACGAGGTATGTTCCTACAGGGAAGTAATATTTGTATGATCTTCAAGTATTTGTTCTGGATCTGGGATTAACGCCTTTGTAAAACAGACAGGGGAAAGCGAATCGTTTCCGAAGTGATACCAAACCGAATCGAGACGTCACGTCAGTCCGATAATTCGGATCGCTTTCGCTTTTCTATGTGACTGTATTCAAACAATTCCATACATTACAAATAAAAACGTCACGCTTCGCATTCGCCACGCCAGTCTGTTTGACAAAGGCTTAAAACCCAGTCTCGGAAAAAGTAAGTGTGAGTTTAAAATTTTTAAAATGTTTGGCCTCTCATCACACATTCTATCATTGAATCAATAAAGGAACTGCCAATCTATTCAAACTGTCTAATACTAGGACCACACTAACGAGAAATACCGTTATGTAACTAACCTAATTGAAATAAATGCATTGATTTGGATGTGACGCAACTATAATTCCTCAGTCACTGGTCAATTTAAAAAAGTTATGAGTCACATGAACTTTTTTTTTTACGTGGTAAAATCAAATGAGTCCTCCCACCCAGGGCAGAGCGGGAGGGACTGTCAGACTCGTACTGACTAAAATCCACGGTGTCCTTCAATAGCCCTTAACGTACCGGGGTCACAATAATTCGTACAGTCCCGCGACCGAATCACATGAACTAGGGTTTTGTTGTTCCGTATAGGAGTAGATGGACGATTGTCAATCGACTCACCCTATCGCAGTCCACTGGTGGACATACGCCTCTCCCAGGCTGCGCCACATCACCCTATCCTCTGCCTTCCGCATCAAGTCCGTCCCAGCCTCTTTCTTAAGTTCGCTAGGATGCATCTGAGGTCATTAAACTCGTGGCCCAATTCTGGGCCGACTCAATTTAGATTGTCATCAACAGGCTAAGAAGATGAACTCGGATGTGAGAGAAACTGACCGAACTGACTCTTCTATCCACTTCTCTTGCTAACTCCACTCTTCCATGACTCACGGAATCTTAATAAGCATGAAGTGAAAAATATAACTCCTATACAGTTTAATCGACCGTAGCATTTCACTTAACACGCCATACATTCCAAGGTTACACATTTCCGTTCTGTGGCCGGAAGCGCTTCCGCCATTTTTCTGTAGGTAACGATTTGACCAATCCTTAATAGACGAGTGGTTTTCTTCGCCTTCTATAACATTAATTTCTCCTTCTATAAGTTGACTTGTAAAATTCAATCAATATACAATTTTTATAAACTAACAAAAGACAGTTTAGTTTAGTTAGCTATAGTTTAACGTCCGGGGTCGCGTGACTCACGAATTACCGTGACCGCGGCACGTAAAGGGCTATTGAAGGACACCGTGGATTTTCGTCAGTACGAGTCTGACAATCCCTCCCGCTCTGTCCTGGGTGGGAGGACTCATTTAATGATATTAACACGCTAAAGAAAAAAAACTATAGTTAACTATTAATTGCTCGCGGTTTATTTGCCATCAAAAACCTCAGTGACATTTTTTGGGAGTCTTTAAATGAGTCCGGACGGAAGGAACTGTCAGACTAGTCCACCCTGCTCGACGGTTGCCCTGTTCCAGGGCCAGATTATCTTGCAATATGGTGAACCTTACAGAAAGAAAGCTGAAAATTAAACAAGCGAGTGTCAAAACAGTATAGCAGACATTCCATTAGGTCAAATCATTTTTTTTTTTCAGAAATAAAATAAATAAATAATTACATAAGTTGATAAAAAATGCTATGCAATAGCTTAACGGCGGCAGTCCTCGAGTGCCACACGTATTTTTTTTTAGACAGGTGTTCAACAAATGTTTAACATTTTTTGTAGTAAGACGATAAGAGTTTATAAATCTTCGTAAACTTTAAACACAAACGTATCACGAATTCACTTCAAAACTACCAATCGAACACGAAAACTCAATCAAAGGATAGATCCCTCTATAACATAACCGCCGCCATTTTCCTCCACTTAAACAAGAGGGTCCACACCACATCAATACATCAATTTCTCATAGGACTTCTTAATTGGGTGGCTGTTCCTGACATTGTATGATTCATTATATCTGTCGGATCAAGCCAGCTTGCTTCGCCGAGCTTTAATGATATTCTGTTAATTATCACAAACGGGAACTCATTAAGGGAGAATACAGTTTCACAATTATTATGTGTCTGGGACTGTAGCTCTATATTTTTTTTTAATGTAATACTCGTATTATTATTTGTTGTATTTTGACAATAGGCTATATTACTGAAAAAATAATAATTGGTACGAAAGTAATAAGATTAGATTTATTTATTAGTAATAAGATTAGATAGGATTTATCAAAAAATATTTAATCAGTATTTTTTCTTTTGTTACGAAACCAAAATTAACTAAGATACAACACTTCTAAAACTAACAAAACGTCACGCGGTCGGTTCAATTTTAGGGATGTTATGACGTCATCAGCTCCCGAATCCTCCCGAATTTCGAAGTGTTTCATCATTGTCAAAATTAATTACTTGATTAAAAAAAAAAAATACGCGTCCATTAGTTTTCAATACTCTAATTGCTAGACTAACAGATTTTCAATTTATTTATATGGCCAACTTTAAATAAATGATTTGAATTTTACCAGAGGTTCGATTTCTGTTTAAATTTTAATCCCCGAAGTTTTTACAGAAATGAAGTTAATAATTTATCCCCATTCCCATTCCATTTAAACATAATGCTCAAAAGTTTAAAGTTACAAATTTATTGCTTACCACTTGCCTATGGTGGCTGGTCCTTGACTGAACGGCGAGCTACCCATGTCTCGCCGTCCGCAAGCCCACTCGCCGTCTCCAAGTCCACCTGTTTTTTTTTCGATCGTGGTAAAATCATCAAATGAGACCTCCCACCCAGGGCAGGGCGGAGGGACTGTCTGTGTTAGACTTGACTGACTAAAATCCACGGTGTCCTTCAATAGCCCTTTACGTACCGGGGTCACGGTAATTTCTGAGTCCCGCGACCAGGCTTTGGCCCTCTACAGGCCCCGTCACTATGCTGACACTCCTTGAGGCGCGCGTGGAACACAACGCGCCGTCGACCCGGGCATGGTCCATGGTCGGACAGCGAGTCGCCCATTACTCGCCACACGCATGCCCGCGCCTACGGTGGCCGGAGATCGTCTGCCGACGTCCGTCGCCGTGGGCGTCTACCACTGCGGCTGGGGAAGTCCATCTGTAGGCACCTGAAGAGTCAATTAGTAGTAATTAAACGTTCGATGATGTGTAATACTGGGTTTGGTCGGTGTGGTCTTTGATTGGATATATCTCGGCGGCGGAGTCCTTTTCAACGAATTTTAGAGGACGCTCCCCTTTACTTGGGCTTTTATTTTAAAAATAAGTATGTCAGTTGGATTAAAGTTTTTATCTTGTTGTGACCCAAAACAAACTTTATTAATAACTAGCTATTAATAACTCCGCACGGGTGCAATCTCTACTATATTACGCATGTTAAATACATACAAACCTTCCTCTATCTATTAAAAAATCCGTTGCGTAGTTTTAAAGATCTAAGCATACATAAGGACAGACTGACAGACAGCGGGAAGCGACTTTGTTTCATACTATGTAATGATGCTCATTTAGCCAACAGAGATTGGATTTTTATATTTTTTTAAGTTTTGATACCAACATCGGAGTTCTTGTAATATGCAGACTTCATTTAGAAATCGAGTTAAACCCCAGTTTTTTTACCAGTACTCAATGCTGTGTCCGTCGATCTCGTGGTCACAAGCACGACTGTTGAGCCTGGAATACTGGGTCCGATTTCCGAGTCGGGCTAAAAGAGCTATTGGGTTTTTCAATTAGAATTTCTCAGTAACTAACAGCCCGGAGTTTGGAAGTTGGCTGATATGATACATTATAATTTTCAAAGTAACGAAGTTCCCCATTATAAAACGTAGGTATATTATCTCTAGGAAAAAACAATGGAAACCCTTTTAAATTAAAATATAGTTACAAAAGCTTCATCAAATCATCCATGTTGAACTTCTATGACATTCAGCACAAACACTTGTAAGTACGGACCTATCATATAGTTGAAGAGTTATACATAGGTTTCGAACTCGTTAGCAAAAGTTTTTTAACGAGCACACAAAGTTTTAATGGGCTTAAAACTCAGAGCGAAAGGAAATACGTGAAAAATAATTAAAACTTAATATTGGCCCAGACCAGACCAAATTAAATTAATTTTATTTCATAACTACCACTCCAAAAGAACACGCCATCGCCAAACCACTGCATTTTTTTTCTTTCGTGGCTAAATCATCAAATTAGTCCTACCAACCAGGGCGGGATGGGAGGGACTGTCAGACTCGACTGCTAATCACGATCCTTCAATAGCCCTTAATCTTCCAGGGTCATAGATAAGGCAGTCCCGCGACCCCGGCAGGCAGATTGCTTGGAGGCGCGCTTCGATCATGACGCGCCGTCGACCCGGGCATGGGCCATGATCGGACGGTAAGTCACCCATTACTCGCCGTCCGCATCGCCTCGCCTACGGTGGTCCGTTGCCGTAAGCGTCTCCCACTACGAGTCTGTCAGTTCTTGATCACGGTATTCCAACCTTCACATTACTTCGTGTTACTTAAATCATCACTGCATCAGGGGTAGCCCAGTAGTCCCTGATGACTTATATAGCGTAGGTTCGAACCCAACCAGGCGCATTACTTTGTGTAATTTATTTCATCACCACTGCTCTCAAAACTGTGAAGGAAAACATCGTGAGAAAACCGGCATGTCCAGGAACCAAAAATTTGAAGACATTTGACATCTACCAACCCGCATCGGGCTTACGTGGTGGATTACAACCCACCGCCTTTCACAGAGAAGATGCCTGTATCTTAGCAGTGGGATAGTTATATTGACGTCAGAAGCCAGTACAAATTGTACTAAATTGTGAAGTAATGTGAATTTTAAAAGCACCGTATCTTCGTCAATTTTGGTTTACGTAAGGAAAAAATACGGGTCAAATATTCTTTGATCATCTAACTTTTTTTTTTTGCGTGGTAAAATCATCAAATGAGTCCTCCCACCCAGGGCAGGGCGGGAGGGACTGTCTGACTTGTACTGACTAATATCCACGGTGTCCTTCACGAGCCCTTTACGTACCGGGGTCACGGTAATGGGTAAGTCCCGCGACCCCGGCAGGCTGATCATCTAACTGGCGAAATAATTATATTTTCAATCAAATTGCCAATTGCTTCGTGTCACTAAAACCTCTCAAAAATCGATGATTAAACTCTAACAAATTATCCCAACCTAATCTAATCGAATGAACGAACCAAGCAATCCATATTTTTATTCAATCCCGCGTTTCCTGCACAAAAAACCCATTAGACACGGTTTAATAAAGCAGTATCCCGTGATTAATGTGCACTGTCTCCTTGCCTCCTAAAACAAGACAATCACGACTAAGCGAAGCTCTAATGGATAACAAACATTTCTTTCTTTTCTCCGGGAAAAACATCCTTGATTATGGAGCGAAGGATAATGGCACAATGTAGGTAGATGCAGAAGGTTAGTTCCATACAATCAGCGAAAACGCACGTAATACGGTTCACGTTCATGCGGTAAAAGCGCACTTGTGACTATATTTTCTTGACATTACCGTAAATACGCATGTTTTCGGGTATGCGGGCAGCGAGTAATAGGCAACTCGCTGTCCGACCATGGAGCATGCCCGGGTCGACGGCGCGTTGTGTTCCACGCGCGCCTCAAAGAGTGTCAGCAAAAATGACGTGGTAGAGGTCCAAAGCGTGCCGGGGTCGAGGGACTCATGAATTACCGTAACCCCGGTACGTAAAGGGCTATTGAAGGACACCGTGGATTTTAGTCAGTACGAGTCTGACAGTCCCTCCCGCTCTTACCTGGGTGGGAGGACTCATTTGATGATTTTACCATTTACCATTTTTTTTAAATTAAATTAATTAAATAATGATTTGATCAAATGAATCCTCTCACACTGGATGGAGCGGGAGGTATTGTGAAACTTTTACTGACCAAAGATCCTCCCTGTTCCTTCGATTGCCCTTTACGTTCTAATACCACAGTATGGTTACAGTGACATTCCTTGGCTTAGAGAATCCCGCAACCCCAGACAGTCTTGCTAAAACATTATAGGCTGATTATGATGATGGGGAACAATCGATGAAGGCTTACCTCTCTTGAGCTGGGTATTGAGCTCTCGATCTGAGTCTTCTCGACGTGGACTGATCCATTCTATCATCCATCGACAATCGACAGATAAGTGTAGCCAGCCACTAGTATTTTTTCCATCGGTACGTTTGGCTTGGCTTTTATTTTCGCGTGTTAAATGAAGTCAACCTTCTGTGTCTCTTATTTTGTGATGGTTCAAAAAATTCTCTTAAAATATTTTCGCTGATATCGCCGTACTGCTGAACGCAGGTTTTTAGTGGCCATGTTTAATTCATTACGGTTTTTAACACCTTTGTTGGTGTAAATATTAATATGTTAAAACTTGTGGTTTTTACCCTTGCTGGCTGTGTATGATGGTGCGATATATCCTGCGGTTTCTGATTACATTGTTCAGGTTTCCAGAACTTCGAATATTACGTAAAATCCTCTCTCTTTGGTTAATAGCATCGAATAGCCCAATGTGTCTACAAAAAAGACACTGATTGCAGGTTTCTGATTTGAGAAAGTGTCAAACTGTAGCATTTAATTCCGAGCTGTCACCATACGGACGTGGACACCTTTAAGCCTTTGTCAAACAGACTGGCGTGGCGAATGCGAAGCGTGATGTTTTTATTTGTAATGTATGGAATTGTTTGAATCCAGTCACATTCTATGTGACTGGATTCAAACAACTCGATCCGATAGCGTGACAGAACTACTGCACGGACGTCTCGCTTCGGGAACGCTTCGCTTTCGCCTTTCTGTTTGACAAAGGCATTAGAGCCAAAAGCCTACAACTGGCTCAGTGGAAAGAGCTCTGGAACGGAAAGGGCATGTGAAGGAACGGTAGCCACCAGAAGAACAACGAAGCAGTCATTCGGTTTTGGTAAAATTCGTCTTTAATTAAGCGCACAGCTAAATGTGTACTTCAAAATAAAATAATACTAGCTGTTCCGATTTCACCCGCTTCTCAGTTCCTATTGGTGGTAGCGTAATGTTATATACCCTACATCCTTCCTCGATAAATGGGCTATCCAATACAAAAAAAAAATTCGATTCGAACCAACAGTTCCCGAGATAAGCTCGTTCATCCAAACAAACTCTTAAACTATTTAAAAAAAAAAAGCGTTGCCACACACTAGGAATTTCTCCTGTGTCGTGGGTGCGGAACAATTACTTGTAGGTCATACAATTATTTGTTCCGTGCGGGAATCGAACCCGCGACATGCAGCGCTGCAGTCCAATCGCTTAGCCACTGCGCTAACCGTGCCGTCAAAATTGTAGTAGTAGTCTTTACAATACTATAGTATAGATTTTAACATAGTAATAATATAAATGTACCTATATGTATACGTCACGCACAGCAAACCGACCCCGCCTCGACAGCGCACCACAGAGTAGAAATAAAACAAACACTTTTAAAGATATTTAGTTTCAAAGCAGTCTTCACTTAAGATTTTAGCTTTTAGCGTGTCAACCACAAGGTCTGGTTTCATACGTCTTACAAGTAATTCTTAACCTTCAGTTGTCGCCTTTAGCTAATGTACGGAGTGATATATCTGACACTGATATTTGGGGTTCTAAGATCATCATCTGCCTAGCCTTTTCCCAACTACATATATTGGGGTCGACTTCCAGTCAAACCAGATGCAGCTGGATATCAGTATTTTACATGAAGCGACTGCCTGTCGGACCTCCACAACCCAGTAACTGGGTAGTACGATATTTGGGGTTCTAAGACACCCTCTTTAATAAGTATCACAAAATGAAAAATCAGGTGATAAAATCATCTAAAGAGTCCAATCCTGGGTGGGGCGGACGGGAACGTCAGACTTGTACTGACTAAAATAATTCACCGTGTTCCTTCAGTTGTCCTATACGTTCCAGGGTCATAGTTACCCGTTTGGACAGCAACCGTGACAATTATTCAATTGCCTGAGCGATAATATGAAGTGCTTCATTTTACGAATTGTATCGCAATTCATACTGTAATACTATTTTGTGGTAGTTGTAAAATCATTAAATGAGCCGAAAGGACTGTCAGACACTACAAACCAGCAGTGGGCCCGCTTGTTGGATTACAGCTCAATCCCTTTCACAAAGATGGGGCCTGTGTCCCAGCTGTGGTACCATAATAGGCTTATTGTGGCACTAGGGCCTTTAGTTTGGAGTAGTGGACTGTATGAGATGGTCAGAGGTTTTCTGAGATACCTAATAATATTAAAATTATTGTGAAACCTGGCTAAGATTCAGATCCTTGACTAGAATAGGTAATTTGACTCCACCAACCTTTAGCTCCACCCTTGTTCTGGCTTGGATCAAGCTTGCTGATGCAGGTCGCTGCCGCTTGGTTGGATGTGACGTCACAATGGGCTTCTAGAAAGTTCCTCGGGATCCGAATAGTAGGCACACACAAATTAATGTCTAGGATTGTTCTGATACGATCAGAAGGCACTATATCACAATAGTAAACGAAAAGTCAGGTTATACAATGTGGTAATAGACACATCGGCGTGCACGGCAACGCGTTCCTGTTTCCCTTTCGGTAGTCGAACGTCGACTCACTGCAGCACGAAGATGGCTGCTCAACGCCGTCACTTCACCAGAAGTGAGGGTAGAAGGCTTAAAATTAATGGAGCTTAAAACTACCTTAAACTAGACAAGGATCGAACATACCCCCCACCGAAATCACTATGATGATTTCTCATAAAAAATAAAACAAGAGATCTAGTTACCAGCCAGAGAAGGCCACGAACTCTGATAGAGCCATGGGGGAAAAAGGGGAGAGGACGAACCTATAGAGAAAATATGTTAAGTAGAGATTATCCTTATAAAAACTAAAATAGTTACCTAATTGAGGTAGGTTTTATTAACTAAAAGATACTAATTAGCATATGGTAATGGGCAAAGTTTATTCACCGGTCTTTTAAAGGTACTATTTTTTGTTCGGACAGTAACGACGCGAACAATATTGTCAACACCGGGATGAATTTTATCAATCCTTGCCAGAGGCCATTCGGATGGATGCTTGACATCTGATTTTATGAGAACTAAGTCTCCCTCCTTCAGATTAGGTGGTGATGAATGCCACTTCGCTCTCTGTTGCAGAGTGTGAAGGTAATCATGAGACCAACGTTTCCAAAACGATTGTGTAATTCTTTGAAGTGATTGCCAACGTGACAACCTACTTAAAGAAACATCCTCTAAGTTAAACTCCGGAACCGATAGCATACTTTGACCAATTAAAAAATGACCAGCTGTAATGACATCAAATTCATTAGGGTTATCTGACATTGGACAAAGTGGGCGTGAGTTCATTATCATTTCAATTTTGCAAAAAACCGTTGATAGTTCTTCAAACGTGAAGATCTTATCTCCGCAAGAGCGAAAGAGATGATGCTTCGCGGATTTTATTCCGGCTTCCCATAAGCCACCCATGGATGGGGCACTAGGTGGATTAAATTTCCAATTAACTGATCGCAATGTTAGACCATTGAGAATGTCATTGCGGTTTCTTTGACTATTAAAATATTTACAGACTTCCTTCAGATGTTTGGAGGCTGCTACAAAATTTGTCCCACAATCAGAATACAAAGTGTTACATAATCCTCGTCGAGAAACAAATCTATCAAAAGCTGCTAAAAAACACTCGCATGACAAGTCCGATAAGACCTCGAGGTGCACTGCCTTGGTAGAAAAACAAATGAACAGGCATAAATAAGCCTTATAAGTTTTAGCATTACGTTTTTGGCTTTCCTTTACAATGAACGGACCTCCAATATCGACACCTACATGATTGAAAACTTTGTTAGGTTGAAGTCTACTTGAGGGTAACGTACCCATCATTGGTTGGATTGAAGACGGTCTAAATTTAAAACACTTTACGCATTTTGATAACACCGATCTAATAACATTACGACCATTTATAATCCAATATTTCCTAGATAAGATTCCGTGCAACGTGCGCGGACCTACATGCATGTAAAGGTTATGATAATATTCTATTAAAATTGAGGTTGTATGACATACTTTTGGCAAAAGCAAAGGGTGCTTGGTGTCATAAGGCAAGTCAGCCTGTGAAATTCTACCCCCCACCCTGAGGAACTTATTTTCATCAACGAAGGGTGAAAGTTTACGTAAGGATTTTACTACGTTGCCCTTTTTAGAGAGTATGGCAATTTCAGATTCAAAATGGTTCTTTTGAATTATTCTAATTATAGAATCATGAGCTCGAGCTAGCTCAAGGGTAGTGAGAGGCCCTGAGACTATCTGTTTCGATTTTAAATAGTCTAAATAACGGTGGTACCAGGCGATATACCGTTGTAACTTGTTGAATGATGACATTTTATTAAATATTAATTCTTCTAGATTACTTTTACAATTTTTCAATTTGTTGTCAGTAGTATTAAAACAAAAAGTGTCATAATTTGATTTTAATTCGGGTACTTTGTTTTCGTCAGAAACATAAATCGTTTTAATAGGCCATAGACCACGTTCCTGATACAACCACGAGGGACCACGGATCCATTCCGGAGCAAATTCCATAAATCGATCAGGTAAAGCGCCTCGTGAACAAATATCAGCAGCATTATTCTCACTACTGACGTGAAACCAACAGTTAGGGTCCAAGACATCAGTTATTTGACTAACTCGATTAGAAATAAAAGTTTTTAATTTATATGATGGAGTCTGAAGCCATGAAAGAACGACACTCGAATCGCTGAGTGCAATAATTGGGGAATCTAATTCCTTTATTTTTTTTACAACAGAATTAACAAGTTTAGAGAGCAGCACGGCCGCCATAAGTTCAAGTCGAGGGATTGACAGCACTGGTTTCATTGGAGCCACTTTTGATTTGCTTGTTAGCAACCGCACCTTTATATTACCCGCGTTGTCAGTGCTGCGAACATAAATACATGCTGCATAGCCTAAGGATGACGCATCGCAAAAGGCGATGAGCTGAACCGAATTAAATTTTGATATTAAAATGTGTCGTTCAATCCGCAACTCCTCAAGACAGGGCAAGGTTGAAAAGAATTTATGCCATTTTTCTTTTAATTCGGTTGGTAAATAGTCGTCCCAACCTAAACTCAACTTCCATAAATCTTGCATAATACACTTAGCAACAAAAGTGCATGGCGATATAAATCCCACAGGATCGAAAATACTCGCAAGTAATTTGAGAACTGACCGCTTCGTTGAGAGCGAGTCGTTTAAATTATAGTTGAAGGAAAAACAATCACAGCTAGGTAACCACGTCAACCCTAGCACTTTGATTGAGGACGATAACGTATCGTCTTGAAAATTAATAACAGATACCTGCTCAGTTGACATACGCGTGAGTAATTCAGAACGATTACTTGCCCACTTCCGGAGGTCAAATGCTCCACTTTTAAGAAGTGAAGTTAACTCATCTTGTAACGTACAAGCTTCTTCTATCGTGGGACACGACCATAATACGTCATCAACAAAACATCCTTGTAACAACACATTGGAAGCCAAGGACTGCGGATTATCATAAGCCAGTTGATGTAACGTGCGAATAGCTATGAACGGGGCACTTCTAAGACCGTATGTGTTTGTTTTAAGTTCATAAATACGTACGGGCTCTGAGGTTGATTTACGCCAGAGAATATGTTGGTACTTTCTTTCTGACGGAATAATGTTGATCGCGCGAAACATTTTAGAAACATCTGCGGTAAAACAAATATCGTATAACCGAAACTGACTTAGAATTTTAAAAATATCTGAATGAAGTTTTTGTCCGGTTAAAAGAATGTCATTAAGTGATAATCCGTTAGTAGTAGGGGCTGAACCATTGTAAACAACTCGCAAAGGTGTAGTTGTACTCGTGGGTTTCAATACACAATGGTGCGGAATAAAATATTTAGATGGTTCCGTACCCTTATAGGGTTCCATGTGTCCTAACAGTTCATACTCATTCATAAAATCGCAGTAGGCCTGTTTCAAATCGGGTGATTTATCAAGTCTGCGCTCTAATTGAGTCATCCGCTTCAAAGCTGAATTGTAGGAATCGCCCAAAGGCTCGTGGTTTGGTTTTAATAAAATAGGAGAAACGTATCGGCCCGTTTCGTCCCTGTAATGATTTACAGAAAATATGTTTTCAGCAAGAACGTCTTGCGGATTTAAGTGTTGATCTTCGCACGGCAAAGATTCAACTTCCCAAAATCTTTTGAGTGAGTCATTGAGGACATTTTCCTCGACAGTAAACGTTACTGCATGCAGAGAAGTAGTGGCAGTGGTTACGTTAGAATGATTGTTCTTTGATATACAAAACCTTCCCGTAATCACATAACCAAAAATGCTACCTAACGCAACAGGTATATCTGAACCAAAGATTAATTTCTTTCCGTCGTAAATATACGGAAAAACATCACCCGCTAAAATAATATCTATATCTGAACGCCTATAAAAGGTAGGGTCAGCTAGAATTAAATTTCTATATTCATCAATTACGCTTTGCGGTAATTGTACGGTCGGCAAACCACCAGTAATTTTTGTAAGCACTACAGCGTCAATATTAAAAGATGGTTCGTTACTATGACGCGGTTTCATAGCGAACGAAGTCATACCATGATTTTTTACACTTTCGCCTGCGAGTCCAAAAATATCAAAATTACATTTACGAGTCGTTAATCCTAAACGTTGTAAACAATCAACAGAAATAAAGTTTGTTTGAGCGCCAGAGTCAATCAAAACACGACACGGCTGATAACAATCGGTTTTATCTAACACATGCACCACAGCTGTACCTAATATAACTGTACTAGCATGTGTGTGTAAAGAAGCGGAGTGGCAACTAGTACTTCCACTCGGACCGGTAGTAGGCGATGTCGTCTGTGAGGACAATGATTTTTCATGAAATTTACTCGCGTTGCTGCCGCTTGGGCGCGAACCCAAAACCGGTTTGTTATCGTCGGGATGCAATAACACGTGATGGGACTTCTGACAAACTAAACATTTAAATTGGCTTTTGCACTCGTTAGCATTATGGTTTTGTTTAAGGCAATTATGACATAATGTTAGTGCATTAACACGGTTAATGCGCTTCTCAGGGGACAATTCACGGAATTTATCGCACCTAAAAATCATATGATTGCCGTCACAATGTAAACAAGATGTTGATTGCGAGGAAGTTGCATGAGTAAATGACCTAGTTTTTTCCGTTTTATTAATTGGTTGACGTTTATTTTGTTGCAAGTTCACTGAACTCGTAGTATTAGTGTAAGAAGTAGAATGATCAAGTACTTTGATATGATTGTGTACAAAGCTGATTAATTCATGGAAAGTCGGAACAGATTTTTGATCCAAATTTTGTTCAAATAATTTTCTAGTTTGTGAATCTAAGGCACGTAGTGCAATATGACACATCACATAACTATTTAAATTTTCTATATTTAACGCTTGAATAGCTTGATAAGAATGCTCAAAAGTTTCAATAAAAGTATTTAACTGAGCTGAAGACTCCTTATTTATCGGTGAAAAACCTAACATTTTATGCAGGTATCTACCCACTAGCATACGATTATCCTGGTATTTGTCGAGAAGACTTTTCCAGACTAAATCATAATTACTTGCAGTAATCGGTAAACTTTTAACAATATTTAATGCACTGCCCTTCGTACATGACAGAAGGTAGTGGAATTTATCGATGTTTGGTATATGCGGTTGATTATGTACCAATGAACAAAAAGTTTCGTAAAACGTGGTAAAGTTTTCAATATTACCGTCAAATGTAAATAGCTCTAATTTAGGCAAACGCGGACTTGATTGATTTAAGTTTTGATTTTCAACTTTAACACTACCCGCAGTTTTATTAATTAATAATCTATTTGCAACTAATTTTACGTTATAATATATTTCATCGAAACTCTTTATTTCCTGGGTTCGCATTTTATAGTCCGGATTTGATTCCAACTCCGATTCACATATTTTGAAAATTACCTTTTGAAATCGGTCACGCACTTCGTCAATGTCCGAAACACGTAATAAAAGTAAATCCTGCTTATCAGGCGTTGAAATATCCTTTGACATTTCATAGGCATATTGTAATTGCTCAAAGAGTACTTCCTTTTCTTGGATTAGGTATGTTATTGATTGCAATGAAACATCTTTTTTAGGAGGCATGATTACCTTCAACGATATGTGTTGACAATATTTTATAATGTAGGTAGATTCTAGGTAGGTAGTACAATTAAGAGCCTTACGTAATTATTTAATGCAAGTATTTGGGATTGATGTTAAGCAAACTAATAGTTTTGTTTAATAAAATGTATGCACACTATATTTTTACGTACGACGTAAAATATAGAATGGAAACTGTAAGTTCTTGAAGTAGGTACCTATTGGGAAATAAAATAGGTACTGAAATCCGTCTCGTATGGACCAAAAATGTGGCACTAGGGCCTTTAGTTTGGAGTAGTGGACTGTATGAGATGGTCAGAGGTTTTCTGAGATACCTAATAATATTAAAATTATTGTGAAACCTGGCTAAGATTCAGATCCTTGACTAGAATAGGTAATTTGACTCCACCAACCTTTAGCTCCACCCTTGTTCTGGCTTGGATCAAGCTTGCTGATGCAGGTCGCTGCCGCTTGGTTGGATGTGACGTCACAATGGGCTTCTAGAAAGTTCCTCGGGATCCGAATAGTAGGCACACACAAATTAATGTCTAGGATTGTTCTGATACGATCAGAAGGCACTATATCACAATAGTAAACGAAAAGTCAGGTTATACAATGTGGTAATAGACACATCGGCGTGCACGGCAACGCGTTCCTGTTTCCCTTTCGGTAGTCGAACGTCGACTCACTGCAGCACGAAGATGGCTGCTCAACGCCGTCACTTCACCAGAAGTGAGGGTAGAAGGCTTAAAATTAATGGAGCTTAAAACTACCTTAAACTAGACAAGGATCGAACACTTATGCTATCATCATCTGCCTAGCCTTTTCCCAACTATATTGAGGTCGGCTTCCAGTCAAACCAGATGCAGTTGGATATCAGTATTTTATATGGAGTGACTGCCTGTCGGACCTCCACAACCCAGTAACTGGGTAATACGATACCCCATGGTAAGACTGGTTGTCAGACTTTAGAGCTTCTGACTAAGGGTAACGACTGTCAAAGATCTACAAATGACAGCCGGGACCAACGGCTTTACGTGCTTTCCGAGGCACGGAGGAAACTCGCTATGACAGATGGTCACCCATCCACAGACCAACCTCGGCAGGCGCGGCTTAACCCGGAAGATCGGGTTGTGCGGCTGTATTTATTTAGCCACGACCTCCTCCTCATTATAGGCTTATGCAAAGTCAGATAAACATTTGTGAAATTTCCATCATTGTTATCACTGATTTAATATCAGTCAGTTTGTCTAAACACTCATCGTAAAAAAAATACTGTTTGTTCAGCGTACACATTTTCCTTTCAGTGCCAATATTTATATTTACTTTGAATAACGTTTATTCAGAACACAGTATTGTTTGATAAAAGCAAATATGTTTAAAAAAACGATCAAGTGCGAGGCAAACTCGCATTTAAAGAAGCAAGCCGAAGCTGCGGTGGTGAGCGTTAAAGCCATCTGCGACGATAAGCTCACGTGGGGCCACCCAGACCTCGCAGCGCCGGAGCCGTGACAGAAACAATGCTTACTGCATGTTGCATGCTGCGTACGTGCCTGCAAACTGCAAGCTGCATGCCTGCTTGTATGCTTGCTTGTTTGCTGCCTGCTTGCTTGCTTGCATGCCCAAATAACACATCGAAGCGTTACGTTATATCGGCAGTCTTACAACATTTCCGTAGCATTTAAGCATTTGAAGGTAGTCCTATATTAGCATTACAAACGTTTATACGGCTACTATAACTCTTCTGCATATGGACAATGGCCTTCCCTTCCAGGAGCCCTTTTCCTTTACCTCCTCAAGCCAGCCCTCGTGATACATGTCCAGGTTTTATCTTGTTTTATGCATGAAGAGCGACCAAACGTTCAATGAATTTTAAAGTCGAGCAAAAACGATTTTGAGCTACGTACCACCTTTCGACAGAAGAACAGCGATGTACTGTTCGAACAGTCCATGTATGCCTGGCGTCTGCTTGACCGCGAAAACCACCAAAAGTAGTTGGTTTGCTTGAGCAGTCTATACTATCTACTAGGAGAGCTCGGTGTATTTTTACGAAAGTGCTTCAGGCACGCTGAAAACTTGCACAATACTTCTTCAATTATCTCTAAACACAGACATGCTGACTTAGCTGAGCAAACGTGGTTTTTGAACGAAGCTAGATGTCGTATTTACACGATTTTTTTTTTGTCCGAGTAGTAGAATCAAGTCTTCAGCGTGCCTAAAGCACTTTTCCAAAATTTCGAACAGCTCTTAGGCCACTAGTGTAGGACACCCTTACTATTTCAGTCTCGTTTTTTTTTTTTCGTGGTAAAATCATCAAATGAGTCCTCTCACCCAGGGTAGGGCGGGAGGGACTGTCAGACTAGTACTAACTAAAATCCACGGTGTCCTTCAATAGCCCTTTACGTACCGGGGTCACGGTAATCCCTTGGTCCCGGTGTCCTTCAATAGCCCTTTACGTACCGGGGTCACGGTAATCCCTTGGTGAGTCTCGTTAGAACCCTTTTTTTATGTTCAATGGGTTTGCTCTTGACCTTAGTCTACGTCAGGAGCGACTAAGACAAGGTCGACGATGGAGCGAGCTTACCCAGAAGAAGCCTGTTCACTCTAACTTTGAAGAGATTAAGGTTGTATGCGTTCGGAAACACAGTCGCAGGCAGAGAGTTCCACTCCTTCGCAGTCCGCATTATAAAGGAAGTTTGGAAACGCTTAGTGCGAATTGGTGGAATATATATACACAGTACCCCTTATAACTCCTAACCTGTTGTTCCAACGAATAAAATTGGAAACAAAGTTTCGATTTTGAGCATCATCCGTTTGCTCTGGTAAACACGGCACTCACTGCTAAATAATCGTATTATTCGGACAGTAGCACAAAGCTTGGTAAAGGTAAAATGGATTGTTGCCTCGGGTCGGGTTTTTAGGAGTTGGTAGGGGGTTTACACCTCAGTGATTATGTAAAAGTGTATTATTACAATATTGTACTCGTAAATAGATTTTGTAATAATCCTAACCATCCTAGTCCTAACTTACGTCTAAGCGGTAAGCGGTGTTGCCAGGTGTGCTGAAACAGACATAGAGTACCTTTGGGACACAGTTTATAACCTGGATTAACACATTTTTTTTTATCGTGGAAATATCATCAAATAAGTCCTCCCACCCAGGGCAGAACGGTAGGGACTGTCAGACTCGTACTGACTATAATCCACGATGTCCTTCAATAGCCCTTTAGGTTCCAGGGTCACGGTAATTCGTACAGTCCCGCGACCTGGATTAACACATAGGATAGTTTTTATCCCGATTGTATGTTTCCATGGGATAATTTTTAAGTTGAAGCGGGTGAAACCGCTGACAACAGCTAATATACCATAAAGCGGCCATCTTTAATTTTGAAACGGACTTAGATGGTACGTCCGGACAGCCTTTGACTTCAAACGTTCCTTTATTCAAGGTTTAGATAAGACATGTAACAGTTTCTGACATTTGAAATAGAAAATCTTTCAAGATGATATTTTAAAACTGATATTAGGCATACCTATAAAAAATTTATGCCTGAAATCCCCAAATGGTTTTGGACACCGTGACCTACATGTCATAAGTTTTAGTTGCTCGGTAAAAATAACGCAAGAAAATCTTGCGTTATTACTAATATGAACACAAATATGACGTGATATAAAAATGTGTGGTAGGTGTCTCAGCATTGCACTTAATGGGCATTCAGCTCAGCATGTGTCAGGTTGATACCTGGCGCTGATGTTCTGCAAACCAGCACTTCCTCTCACAGAGGCCCGTGTCCCAGCAGTGGGCTCATTACACGCTGATTATCCTATGCATAATGCAGTAGTTTTTACTATACAAAAGAACCTGTAAAGGTCTAATTGAAATAATTGCTTTGAGTATCATTGCTTTGATCTAACAGCATAGAATTACACAACAATGTCTGAGTATTAACCATGTCTAAAGAAGTCGTAAACCATAAGTACTGTGATTGGAACCGTTTACCTAGTTGACCATGATTCGCGTGGGACGCCAGCTAATCATGAGCAGCTGACCTACTCAATAATTCTCTGTTAAATCTGACAGTTAGAATGCTATGACACTGAGATTACATCGTGCATTATGAGACAACTGGTATATGGTTTTTTTTATCGTGCTAAAATCATCAAATGAGTCCTCCCACCCAGGGCAGAGCGGGAGGGACTGTCAGACTCGTACTGACTAAAATCCACGTCGTCCTTCAATAGCCCTTTACGTTCTGGGGTCACGGTAATTCGTACAGTCCCGCGACCAACTGGTATATGGCTAGAAGCAAAGATTTCGAAAATGGGTGCGGGCCCGTGCTCCAACTATTTTCTCCAACTATTTTCTCCAACTGGATGGAGCACGGGACCAACCCGTCAGTAGGGGGCATCGAACCCAAGACACGCAGCGCAGCTGCCAATCATATAAGGAAAATCAAATTGCGGTGGACCCGTGCTTCACCTAGTTTCTCCACCTTTGTTGGAGCACGAAGACTACAAAAAAGACTGGGACCCGTGCTCCAACTAATGCAAGTTTTTGTTTCACTGTATAATAACGTCATCAGTTGGAGCACGGGACCCAAATCCATATTGACATTGCTCTACTTAGTTAGAGAAACTAGGTGGAGCACGGGTGCGCTCCCTCGGAAAAATCACCCGACTGCTGGCAAAAAATGGTTGTAGTTTTTGTTACGTTTACTACTACTACGTATTGCTTTATTTTTTTAACTTAAAAGAAGGAGGAAGTTTTACTTAAGGAGGTTCTCAATTTGTCTGAATTTATATTTTTTGTATGTTTGTTAGTCGATTTCTCAGGAGTGATTTAAAAAATTATTTTTTTGATTTAAAGGATAAACATTACGAGGTGGTCCCATGATCATTAGGTCAGAACCTGGTGATGGGCTTCTGGAGAAATCGAAGAAACTCGTGGAAGGTAATATCCGATTGGTTAAAGTTGACAGATACAGGTAGGTTGACGTGCAGGCGTCTTTACTTGCCTTTCTCAAGAACACATATCACATATCCATTTTTTTATTTTTTTTTCGCGGTAAAATCATCAAATGAGTCCTCCCACCCAGGGCAGAGCGGAAGGGACTGTCAGACTCGTACGGACTAAAATCCACGGTGTCCTTCAATAACTCTTTACGTTCCGGGGTCACTGTAATTCGTACAGTCCCGCGACCCCGGCAGGCTTTGGCCCTCTAGCGCGCCGTCATCACATATCCATAGCGTAAATATTCCTCCACGACGATAAAATTTGTCACATCACGTACCTATTTCAAGTAACACTCCACAAAACTATAAATCTTTTCGTCCATTTGTCCAATTCGTTCATTTGTCAGTGTTGAACACAATTGAATGTTCAAAGTCTTTCAATTGTGAAGCACTCATCAATTCGCCTGAAAAGGATGGAGAATCATCTCGTTATAAGAAAGGCTGTCGAATGTCGAACATTACAATTGGGTGTCACTTTATAAACGCCTTTGAACTGAAATTGGAATTGTGAACGAAATATGGCGGAAACATGTCCTTGTCTTCAAAGATCATGTTGGAAAAGTACAGACCAATTGCAACTTGATTCTGGACACCAGAGACTGGTAAATACTTCAACAGCATACGATAGGTATGTAAACGATCCCTAGACATTCAAGAAAGCCGTCAATTGAGCGTGTACCACGAACTATAATGACATTGCGCATTTGTCCATTTTGGTATACAAAAATAATTATTAAATAATATAATAATAAAATCGTTTATTTATAAAAAGGGGCACATTTACAATTAAGTATCTTAACAAATAAAATAGAGCACTGTTGCTTATTGCCTGAACTAGGTGGAACCTGTGTTTCAGGCTAGAAGGTGCGTAAATACCTACTTAAAATAAATAAATCAACAATGAAAGAAAAGTAAATTACTAAAATTACTACTACATTACTAATTACAACTTACATAGGAGATAAACAAACAATGTGTCAGCAGTTTACTTGCAGACTACAAGTAAATCTTCTGTCTGTGCATAGGTAAGGGGTTGCAAAAAAGTAATAATAGACTATTGATTAGAACCTAAAAGACTTACCTTGAAGTAACCTTTTTTTGTCTTAAAATTTTCAATTTACGACGACGCTCTTAAAATGTTGTTAAGTGCGTTAGATTAATTGTATTAATGCATCATTAGGTCGGTAGGTTCTTAGTGTCATTGAGTTTTATCAGAAACAATTTGAACAATAGGCAAAGCCCCAAATTGAATTGAAAATTAACTGGCAAAATGTAGTTGTTCTATTACAACTCTACCTAATCATTTTAGCGGTGGAAAAGGCCGAGTCCGGTAACATAGGTTTTACCCCAAAACTTGCATCAGGTATCAGTCTCAGTTATTATTCGTGTATTTATTTTAACCCCTCAATTATTGTAGGATGTTGAATTTTGACCACTAAACCGCAAGACTATTATAAACAATTTGGGACAAACTAAGATCTAAGACCTAGTTTATAAAGTGCATGCAAATAAAACGGGGTGCCATCACGTCAGTCCCAAAGCAATCAGAATCCAGGCTGAAACAAGCCACTGGAATTAAACCGACGTTTGACGTTGACGTCGTGTTTACAGCTGACGAACAAGATGGGAGCTGCCTCATACATCAGAGTCCATGTCACAAGATTTCAGTCCTTTATTTACAGGGGCCATCGATAAAAAACAAAAATATAAATTAATAAAACGAATCGAATTATTTTATTAATTTATATTTTTGTTTTTTATCGATGGATGGTTGCACTAGTGTTAAAAGTATCGGACGTCATTATCCTCAACATTGAAGATTGGCCCACAGGGTACTTGGAGTATTTACTGCGTTTATTGTATGGAAAAATGAAAAAGCGCCTTTAGTGTACGAATGAGGAACTAATTTAAAGTTCCAGTTTTACTTTAACGTCACAAAAAAGTGAAAAATCATGATAGTACCTCTATATATTTACAGCGTGTGTCAGGAATGATGTGATATAAACACAGATAATCACTGCTTTTAAAAAAAGCAGTGATAGCCGAGTGGTACGACCGTTGGACTGCCAAGTCAAAGGTTGCAGGTTCGAACCCCGGCACGCACCAATGTCTTTTAGAATTCATGTGCGTATTATAAATTAATTATCACTTGCTAAAAACGGTGAAGGAAAACATCGTGAGGAAACCAGCACACCTGAGAGATTTTTCAACGGTGTGTGAAGCCATGTCCGAGGCCTACGGGCGGTTTAAACTCTGACACCAGGTTTTTCATCAACCACACGATAAGAGAAGAAGAACACAGATAATATCATCTTTTTTTTTACGTCACAATATCACCTTATGAATCCTCCCACCCAGGGCAGAGCAGGAGGGACTGTCAGACTCGTACTGACTAAAATCCACGTTGTCCTTCAAAAGCCCTTTACGTACCGGTGTTACAGTTATTCGTGACCGCGACCCCGGCCGGCTTTGGACCTCTAGAGGGGAGCCCCGTTATTTTGCTGACACTCTTTGAGGAGCGCGTTGAAAACAACGCGTCGTCGATACGGGCATAGCCCGCATGCCCGATTTATTATATTTAGAAAAAATATAACATCAAAAAACCCAGCCTTTTCAAACACTTCTCAACGGTAGCTACATTTGCCTACATATCTTCAAAGCACTTGAAAACCCGCATGCTAGCCGCAGACCAATTATTTTTTATCTAAACGCGAACTTATAAAATCGATTTCTATTCCGCAGTCCAACTTGAACGTGGCCCGATAAGGATCCTTCCCGTATCCGGTATCCGGGAATTTAAAACGGGACTCGTATTGACCTATATCCCGGGATATACCGGTTTATCTAGAGCAACCGTTGTCTGCGCTGCCTTCTCTTATTTTAACAATCTTGTCGACGAATGAAATGGCTGTGGAATGTGTAGTTTTTGCATAAGAGTTTAACCAATCATATAATTTTTTTGTTAATGTTTATTTATTTTTTTAGGTTTGAAAATTATCGATTGAATTCTACACCCTAGATGTAGTGACTGTCAGATTCATACTGATCAAAAACCATCGTATTCCTTCAGTTTCCCTTTCGCGTTTTAAGGCCATAGCACCATATTTAGACAGTTATGCGACCCCGTAGAGTCTCGATGTTTTTGCACCTGAAAAAGAAAAGAAAGATGATAGCCGACCCCAACATAGTTGCTAAGAAGAAACTTGGCACATATTAAGCTGAAAAATTCACTGTAAGAAATTCTAAGTACTCGCAAATACATATTTTTCTTGCCTGAAACCTATTAAACAGTACATTGACCCGCCCTTTATTTCCTCCACCACATCGCACCTTCTGCAGCAAAACAAAATGTCATCGCCGCAAACTTTCCCCTGTTGTACTAAAATAGTGTCTGTCCCCTGAAATTGAGGGTTACCATCCGTTTGAATTTTCTTCGGATATGTTTGGCTATTTGGCGAAAGAGCCAAAAAAAATACACCAATAAAAGGTCTGGACAGGGGCGAGATTTTAGAGTGGGTTATGGGTGTAATTTTTTGGACTTTTCGTTTAGAAAAAGTAATAATCTCTGCGCATTGAATAAGACTCATAAAATAAGCATAAAAAATTGTTTTCTTTGCTCAATAATTTCTCGGGAACTATAATCTGTCATTGACGGGATATCTTTCGTGATTACCTATTTATTATTTTGAGCTTGAAATATCGTGAGCTCAAAATGTCCGTAAGTGACAGTTTAAAGTCAGTATTAACTCGTGAAAGCTGAAGACAGGCGAAAGCGAAGCGTTTCCGAAGCGATACCGAACCGAAGCGAGACGTCAGTCCGATAGTTCTGTCACGCTATCGGATCGCTTTCGTTTTTCTATGTGACTGGATTCAAACAATTCCATACATCACAAATAAAAACGCCTCGCTTTGCATTCGTCACACCAGTCTGTTTGACAAAGGCTTTAAACACTTTTTTGGGACTTTACAAATTTAAAAGTTGGTAGCCCTACCTATTAACAGTATCCAGGAGTAGGGTCACCATGTTGTCAACACCACAGGGATGGAAATGCTAATCGTTATTGTTATTATTCCGCATAGTTTTGTTCTAATGACTGCGGAAGACATCCACAAACAAGGTTTGTACTGTTAACATACTTAGGGACACAAGAATTTTTAGTTGTATAAATTGAGTTGTTATGGCGTGAACATTCTGTTTATTTTTTGTGATGTTATGCTTAACACATTTCTAAAAGTATAATAAACCCATCACGTAAATTGTCTGTTATTTTTTGGACATGTGATTAATTTTTTTTATAAACACAACCACGATATAGGAGAACTGTGTGTAGAAAAGTTGATAACAAAAGGCTTAATCGCAACTATGTCGGGGTTAGTTTACGGTCTAACTAGTTCTTTTTATAACACACATTTTTTTGCCCAACACTATTATCTTTTTCTGTATCCTAATTGCGTTTACAAATATTGAGACTCAGTTACACAAACACCTAGACCAACAACGTTTAGAACATACAAATATTAGCTCCGTGCAGAAATCAAACCCGCGACACGACATAATCGCTCAGCCATAGCGCCAACCGTACCGTCGTCAGATGTAGCTACGATACCAATAAAACCTATTCAGGGGAAGCATTTTCATTTTCTTTAAACCCTTTGTCAAACAGACAGGCGTGACAAATGCGAAGCGTGACGTTTTTATTTGTAATGTATGGAATTGTTTGAATCCAGTCACATAGAAAAGCGAAAGCGATCCGATAGCGTGACATAACTATCGGACCGACGTCTCGCTTCGGTTCGGTATCGCATCGGAAACGCTTCGCTTTCGCCTGTCTGTTTGACAAAGGCATAGAGGAGAATATTTATTTCCGGTAGTACGTCATATTTGCCGAACAAAATCCCGTCGGCCGTACGTAACAATTTCCTGTTTGTTACCTAGAATTGTAACAAACGGGAACCTTGTTCAATCTCATCACTTGGCGAGGTCACGACTTTAACTTTGACTCCCTTGGGGCCGAAACTTGTCGGGCAATCCCGAAACATACCATATAAGGAAAATCGGGGACATTTATTATACATAAACGAAGCTGTGTTTTGAAATCTTAAGTGTTTTGTTTTATTTTTTAGTAGCTCTTCGAAAATCATCCTCGAGAACGTTATACCGGAATTACAAATAGTATGTATTTATTTATTAAGGAAAAAAACAAACAGTAACATTTTACAAATATACAACAAGGCTTACAAATAAACTATGATAAATATGCTACCCACTACGTTGACCCTGGAACGTAAAGGGCCATTGAAGGAATACCGAAACAACACTCAAATGAAAGCGTTTATTTCAAGTAGACAAGTTACAGACACTTTTAAATTTTCGGAAAACAAAAAAATATCTAGCTACAGTACCAGGTCGCGGGACCAAGGGATTACCGTGACCCCGGTACGTAAAGGGCTATTGAAGGACACCGTGGATTTTAGTCAGTACAAGTCTGACAGTCCCTCCCGCCCTGCCCTGGGTGGGAGGACTCATTTGATGATTTTACCACGGTAAAAAAAAAAAAAGCTACAGTACCAGTCGGTCGCGGGACTGTACTACTGTACTAATTACGTGACCTCGATACGTAAAGGGCTATTGAAGGACACCGTGGATTTTAGCCAGTACGAGTCTGACAGTCCCTCCCGCCCTGCCCTGGATGACAGGACTCATGTGATGATTTTACCTACCTTTAAGCTACAGTATCAGTCACAATACATAAAAATTTCTTTTCTCCCATAACCTACATTTATTAATTTCACCCAGATCTTTTTTTCCAAATTTACCAAAGACAAAACAACGTTAGCAGACGCCATGTTGCTATCTCGTTTCCGTTTCCGGCCGCCGCTGGGCCGTCGTTCCGGTATTCTTCCTTGAGCTAATTGTTCATGATTTCCTAGCTATAATATAATTTACGGAACGGTGAGTGAGTTACTTCTTGTTCCTGTTCTTTCATTCCTTTCATTCGTTCATAATGTTATGACAGCTAGGTTTAGGTTTGAAGTCGATCTTTCAGTGGAAATGTAATGCTAGGTGTAATTTATGGCGCGTTGCCAAATCGAATTCTTATCCATGTACTTCTTTTTTGGCAATAGATTCACCCCTTATTACATGAAACTCTCGTGAAAAATGTGAAGTAAAATAGTAACATAAGGATCTCAGCAGGTATATATTTTTGTAGGCTACAATTTAAATGCTCATCATTTATTCTTTTTGTAAACCAAAATGGATAAATGCTGCCCTGGGTGGCCGGACTCAGTTGATGATTTAAACATTCTTAAAAAAAAAGTGTGTTAATCACAGAAAGATTTGCAAGACAATAGTGAATATAGATCTTAATATTGCACACAAAAACAGTCATGTTATACCTACTATTAATTCAACTTTTTGCGTCATACTGAGGAAAGCACTAAACACACACACACACAAATAAACAACACATACGTCAACAGCTGATGGAGCTCCCAGTAAGTGCTACAAACTAGATCCTATGTATGATTGAGTGGCGCGGTCACGGACTGCGGATCCATTTTATGATGATCGCAGGCGCCGCGCCCGAACCCATACGTTTTATTACTGCGTGGTATGGTCTCTGTGAAAGCGGATTGGAATTGTATACAGTTAAATTAATTCTATAGTACTAAAATTAAATATAAACTATAAATAAAAACTTACTAGTGATATGTACAAAAAAAAACAAACGTTATATGAAAAAATTGTGCGCATTCAACTGATATTTGTCTATTTGATGTTAGCTAGACTACAATCTTAGTTAACAACATTTTCAAATGATGAGCTCCTGGGTTTGATTCCTAGGTCATGCAACGTTCTATTGGATTTCGCCATCGGAAGTTTCTCAGTAATAACAGCGGCACCTGAGTTTGGGTCCCGTTGATAGCAATAGGCTCACTTCCTTTTCATTTATTTTATTTTTTATTAAATGGTTGCCCCACACTAGGAATTTCTCCTGGGTCGTGGGTGCGTTTACAAACATAGAAACTCACATACACAAACACCCAGACCCGGAACAACTACTTGTAGGTCATACAAATAAATGTTCCATGCGGGAATCGAACCCGCGAAATGCAGCGCAGCAGTCCAATCGCTTAGCCACTGTGCTAACCGTGGCGTCAACGTTATTCCCGATTTAAATTACGTTTCACAAAAACGAAATCCTGCAAAGAAAGTACCAGTTTCTCTCATTATTTACCTTTTTTTTAACGTGGTAAAATCATCTAATGATCCCACCCAGGCCACGGCGGGAGGGACTGTCAGAGTCGTACTGACTAAAATCCACGGTGTCCTTCACTAGCCCTTTACGTGCCGGTGTAACGGTAATTCGTAAGTCCCGCGACCGTCTCATTATTTACCTGGCTCAAGCTTTAATGCCTTAATTTTTCATTAAAAAAATATAATCTACCCTCGCTGACATTCGCACCCCACAAGCGATCGACAGACCGTATCCTTCCCGCTGTTTTTATTAACAATTCAGCACAGAGCGGTCGAGTATTCGATGCCAGCCCATCGCGTCACCCATTAACTAAATAAATGAAAGCTAGGCGTATTTACACCGATAGCGGAGCTTCGTTAGTGGTTGCTGTGTCAGCCATTTGGTAGTGATGGAAATCAAATCCTATTATTTAATTACAATAGGCTTACAGCATAGGTATATTAAATTGAAAATCTGTCCATCAGCTAAAGTATTGAAAAATAATGGACACGCAGTTTTTGTTTTTTTAAATCAATGAATATTGACAAAGATAAAACGCTCCGAAATTCGGGAGTGGGGGCTTGTGACGTCATAAAGGCTGTAAAATTATACCGACCGCGTCACGTATTGTGATTTTTAGAAGAGGTTTGTCTTCGTCAACTACTTATCTTACTATTTTTTGATAATCTAATTTTAATTTTTGATAATTATAAAAAAATTCAGACAGTTTTTCTGTTTTTCAGTAAAATAGCTTATTTTATGAGAAAAGAGTTCCACTTTGTTGTCACAGTTTTCATCTGCAAATCTTAATCGAAAAACATTATCTATATCTACAAATCAGTTTCATACCTACCTTTTCTGACTAAGTAACTGCTTTTGTCTGTAGAGGTCATAGCGTCAACTGTGAGTTTTTCACCAGATACTTTCGTACTTACTTTTTTTCGCGGTGTTACCCGCGTGGGTGTAGGGTAAAAAGTATCCAGGTTATAAACCTATATACCTATCCAAATCTGTAGTTTGTATGTCAAAGAGTAACAAAATCTAACCATCCTCACAAACTTTCACATTTATCTATATTAAACACTTCTTTTGATAATCTTCTTCAGCTGAAAAAGTGTGAACAGAAATACTCAATAAACTGGTTCTTTTGACGTAATAAGGGAGTTTGCTTTAGGCAAACTCATGCTTATGCATTAGTTCATACTAATGCATGCTAAAATCAGCTAAAAGGTACAATTTTGAAAGTGACCTCTGACCATAAATCGCAGTGACAAAGCGGGTGGTTTTGCCAATCACTCTGACAGATTGCGCTGAATGCACCCGTACCACTAGATTCTATGTAACTTAAAGCGTTTACTTCAATGGTGACATGTTCCAAAATGAATAATGTATCTCGGTCTCCACATTAATCACGTTCTTTATCTATAAACAATCAACAATCAAAGTCATCTGACTGAGTCAACAAGCAGCATCAAAAAATGCAAGTCTAAATTTTAAACCCGTTGTTAGCTCTTACTGATTGAGCTGAAATCTTGCACACACCTTTGGTTCTGGTGACAATACATTATTTCTAAGACAGAATTATGACTTGATCCTACAGCCTCTTCTCCAAACCAAATGCTTATCTCATAATTTCTCTGTCAATCAGAACGTTTACATTTTCTTCATTTACTTTCTCAAATATTTCCATAAAATCTGCTTATTTGATAACACTTCTGAAGGTCGAATCATCAAAGGCGTACGCACTCAGACTACAACGTCACAAAACAGATAAGTGCCAGAAAGGCAGCTCCATGCAACGAGCAAAATACATGCACACAGACACGGTACACAAACTGCGACCACTTGCGGCTGCAGCTGTCATTTGTTTAAGAGCCTATACAACTCGCGAACACACAACACACGAACACACGCACACATAGACACACTTCATATACAGCGAGCGCGAGCGCACTCACGACTGTCATTTGATGCTCAAAAGACTGAAGACTAGAGTTCTATTCCCCAAGCAAAAATGTTACTGAGATTTTCAGAGGCAGCCCAGAGAATATAACTGAAACCCAATTGATAGTAGTAGGCACATTCTTTACATAATGGGGTTTAAAAATAGTTTCACATATGTACTGTAAGTTCTTTCTCATAATTATGTTTTATTTAAAAAATTACCTCCACTCTCGACTAGCCAGCATATTTTTTTTACATTTTCGTTGAAATAAAATACCATGGAAAAATATAGCGAACAAACAATTACCGTTGAAAAATTATTGATAAACTTTAAAAAAAAACATGTTATTATAAAATTCATTGAATTGTGATTCTGGGAAATGATTTTTCTATGAAATAAAAACATGATCAAAATTTTATGCGAAATCAAATTCTGTATATAACAACGCACAGACCGTTCTTAAATTAGGCAGAATAAATAAATAAATATTCCACAACTATCACACAACGCCATCTAGTCCCAAGCTAAGCAGAGCTTGTGTTATAGGTACTAGACAACTGAAAAACATACTTATATATTTCTAAATACATACATATTATAGATAAATTACACCCAGACCCAGAAAAAATGATCGTGTTCATCACACAAACATTTGTCCTGAGTGGGAATCGAACTCACGACCTCCGGCATAGCATTCAGGGTCACTAACCACTAGACCAACAGGCCTGTCAAAAAAGTCTTAACCTTTTAATTATAGGCCTGTCGTAGGAACCAATGTACATATGTGTGCGTGTGGCCGTCTCAACCTTCTGTACTCATCTACTTTATGACCCTATTCTAAAATCGGGTCAATGCAGCCGTCCTTATTACCGACGGCTTTACAGCCGCATCAAATGTTTACGATAAGCCCTCAGTACATAGGAATTGTACTAATTTGAAGGGCTCTCGACTGTAACGCCGTCGTGATAACAGCCAGCCAAAACGTTTCCTCTTTAGACCCCTCTCAGTCAGACCTGGGAATGATTAAGAAGATAACGACGTACTCTTCCCGTGAGTTATGTTTTAAAGGTGGTAATAAAATGAGAAAAGTATTTTTTTTTAATTCAGGGTTAGATTTAGGCCTCGCTCAAAAGAATCGCGTTGCACATTGACACCCGCCGAAAAAAAACATACAGCAATGGATTAGAACGTTCAAAGAGAAACGCTAACAATATAGTTTTTGACTGAACATTTAACTGGTCAGTTAGAAAACCAAAAAAATATTTGACACGAATTTTTTGTTTTGTTACGTTTACCAAAACTGACGAAGAGTAGAGCGACGCCAATAACAAGTAGGGCGACGCCAATAACGAGTAGCGCGACGCCTATAATGAATAAGGCGACGCCTATATTGAGTAAAGTGACGCCTATATTGAGTACGGCGACACCTATAATAAGTAGGACGACGCCGATAATGAGTAGGGCGACGCCGATAACGAGTAGTGCGACGCCGCTAATATTTAGAACGACGCATTTAATGAGTAGGGCGACGCTAATAATGAGTAGGGCTACGCCGTTTATGAGTAGGGCGACCCCGCTAATAAGTAGAGCAACGCCTTTAACGAGTCGGGCGACGTTAAAACGACACTTTAAAAATTGCTAATACGTCACAAGCAAGTACAGTTTCTACTCGCTTCTGACGAGCCCTCATTCTCGAATTTTGATGCTTTATATCTTTGTAAATATGCATTAATTCAACAAAAGAAATATACAAACTCATTCTTTTTCAAAACTCTTACTGTATAATTAAATTTTCAATTTATTGATGCTCTCAACACACTTGTTGACAAACAATTGCCCGCGCCGTCAGACGTCGCGTGTCCTTTAACGAGGCCTAAGGATGATCAATCTCTACAGAAACCTCTCCACTGGCGCAGGAGATATCATAGTAAACAACTACGGAGATATAATTGTTGGGTCTCTTCCGTTTACTCTTTAGAGCTAATATAAGTTGGACGCTCGGCAGCGCGTAAAATTGTGAAAAATGTGTCGAAATGTGGGTGTACTAGATACATCTCTGCCTCACTCTTTTAGAAGTACAAGCGTGATATTATATAATTATAATTTTTCCATAGATATGGATAACAAAAGCTGAGTTTTCAGTAGCCATTTTAAATACAAAACACTCATATTTAAACACATAAATACAAAAGAAAAAATGTTGCTTACAGGAACAGTGTTTAATAAGCCGTGGGGGCTGAATAATTACAAAAAAGAACATGATTACAGTCGTTTTACAAGCATAATTGAAAATAAAATTATGTTCTAATACAAAAGTAAAAAAAATATATCGACGATGAAGAGTCAATAAATAATAACTGCAAAAACGCAACTTTACAGGAGGCGAAAAAAACGTTTCAAGTCCGTTTAATTATTTTTTTAGTATATTTGATTTTTTAAATGTTTCATGTAAACTGACTACAATATTATGCTTATGACTACAATATTAATTTATTAATCAATGATTTTATTAGTTTTTAGATATATTTTAGATAGATTTTATTAGTATTTATTGCCATCGTAAATGACGTAACACCACTTAGTATATATTGCAATAATTGTTTATCTTGCAAAATTAATAAGAAACAGACCTAAGATCTTTGTCAGCATGTGCATTACTCTATTCTACAATAAATAATGCAATAAAACAAAAATGGCTAAAATGTTAGATATTATATATTGACTCTTCATCGTCGATATGCAAATACGTCCAGGCTAATTATTTTGTATAAATACATACTTCCTCAAACAGAAAAAACTCTCAAATGCTTGTAGACTTCATCGTAGCAGTGCTACGAGTTCGACTCGTAGCACCGCTACGTCGTAGCACCATGCTACGAGCGGCTACGTTTCTACAACGTAAAACTAATGGTACGATTCCTCCAAAATAGTGTGCGACACATCGGTTCGCGCACTTCGGTAGTGCGCGTACTAAGCTGGAATCACGTTTAAGCCTCTGTGTCCACAGTGCAGCACATGTGCACGAATATTTTCACTGAACTGAGTCTACCGATGAGCCCTAATAAGAGTAGACTGCTCACGTGTGCGCGCACAAAAGTATCGAGATGTGCGCGAACTCCCACCAGAGCGAACAGTGCCGCATATTGGTGGAATCGCATCGTAACAATTTAAATGTCTACAAATCAATTCACAAGCCAATTCAGAACCGATTGAAAGAGCCAATAATGAGCCTAATTTATAGTCGATCTACATTCGACATTCGCGAAGAATCTACTATTAACGAGTTCCCAAGATCTGGGACGCGATTTAAATTCCGTGCAAAGTCTGGAGTTTGTCGAAACTAGTGCTTGAACCTGCTTGAACTGAAATCTGTGTCGCGAGCAATTGTTTGACACTCTCGGGAATTAATAAAGGGTGTTTTCTACATAGTTTAAGTTTTAAACTAAACTGTTTTATAAATTTTTTATTTGTAAGTAAAAGTTGTGAAAGAACTTTGATTTATGGATTCAAAACTTAGCTTGTAGTAGTTTTTGCTCGCGGCTTCTCTCGCTTTCATCCGTTTCTCTCCTTAATTTCTATAAATAAATAAATAAAATAAATATTCCACAACTATCACACAACGCCATCTAGTCCCAAGCTAAGCAGAGCTTGTGTTATGGGTACTAGACAACTGATAAACATACTTATATATTACTAAATACATACATATTATAGATAAATTACACCCAGACACAGAACAAATGATCGTGCTCATCACACAAACATTTGTCCTGGGTGGGAATCGAACCCACGACCTCCGGCATAGCAGTCAGGGTCACTAACCACTAGAACAACAGGCTATGTCTATGTAAAAAGTATCGTTTAACAGTCTCTAGTTTCTCATCTATCTCTGTACCATTTTCATTAAAATTGGCGGTTTAGGTGTAGAAACGTGACAATCACTTTTTCACATTATAACATAGTTAAGATTGCACACTGTACAAAAAGCAAGCTTTTGGTAACAATTTAAGCTTATTTTATAATCTCTGCTACATCCGCTCTCTAACCTTTTTTTGGAAAAAGGCTAGGCAAAGCCTTTTTAGTGTAGGCATTCAATAACATTTCCGAGTAATTTAACATAAACCGTATAATAATACCCGAATACCATCATCATGTTCAGTAAATAATCCTTAATTTTATTTACCTTGATTCTTTAATGCATGAGAAGAGGTATTTGACCTGTAATAGAACAATTACAAACATACCAACTAAAACATTTGGAAAGCATTCGTGAGTTTAAGTAATAAGGAATAAAAAATATAAAAGTTTAGTAATAACATTTTATAGTAACAAACTGGAACCTAAAATTATTTTATTTTTATTAGTAGGGACACGCGAGCGAAACTGGTAACTTAATTAATTTAGCTAAACTTAGAAACTATTACTTCACTGTCAGGAATCATTGACATGTAAACCAGAACTATGAGAGGTCGTTACAGAACTCCAAAAGTCTGACAACCAGTCTTACAAGTGCCCGTTATTTTTCTTTATAAAAACGTTGCCATAAACTAAGATTTTCTCCTGTATAGTGGGTGCGTTAACAACTACTTGTAGGTCATATAAATATTTGTTCCGTGCGGGCATCGAATCCACAACACGCAGCGCAGCAATCCAATTGCTCAGCCACTGCGCTAACCGTGCCAATAATTTGGAAATATTACTCCTCCGAAACCAGCCTCCGTTGTTCATCATCATACAAGTAGTTGTTCCGGGTCTGGGCGTTTGTGTATATGAGTTTATATTGTTACATAAAATATTTTCTCCCTCTCGGTTGGGGAAACAACTATAAGGAAACAACAAATTATATAAAAACTGGTTTATTATTATACATAATAAATTTGATGTGACATTTATTGTTTAGTAGTTATGACAAGTAGGTCGAGAAAATTAAATTAAGATCTTAGTTTTAACTAAAGGTGGCTAGCCAGTTTATACTTTAACGGAAAGAGCTATGGGCGTGGGGAGTTGGAGATAAACCTGCCGAGTACTGTTCCGAGAAAAAGTTAAAAGTTAAATTATATCCAAACTAGAACGTTCCATTTAAATTCAAATTAAAATTAACAAATGGGCGCCAGGGACTGGGAGAGTCCCGGATCCTGAAGCTGAAGATGTTCACCCTACATCCGGGTGAATGAAGAACTAGCCCAAGATCCTCAATTTGAAAATCGGTGGAACACCGACATCCAGACCCGGTATAATATAGACCGGTTTACAGGCTCCGGTTTACAACGGGAGCCGGATTAAAATATAAAAAAAATAAGGAGTAAAAAAAAAGGAGTTAAAAAAAAAACCGTCTCGCACGGCGCGACCGCCTGCGGGCTTCGCAACCGTGCCGCTCGCTGTGCCGCTGGCTCCGCAGGTGGCTTCAGGCGAGCCCGAGCAACGGGTCCCGCGTCCAGGCCCCAACGGCCTGCTGGATCCTGGCGGCGGGACGAGCTTCTCAAGCTGCCTTCCTGTAATTTGCCATACGGAGACCCAATAATATACGTGGAACCAAATTGCTTTCCTTAACGGGACCGAGCGGGGAAATCAAGTAGCCTGAGCATGTAATGGACATCAGGTTCTCCATTCAAATACCGCTCTAGCGTGGCATCCGCCACGTCACCACGGGGTCCACGAATAACCTATAAATTAACACTGTGGTAGACACCGAGAAAACACCTACGGCCTATCTTCAGTGAATAGCGATGTTTAATACTCACAGTTCACTCTGAAGGAAGACACATCAACGGCGGCTGAAGCGGAACGCTCCGATCCTGGTCGCTGGTCAGAACAGGAATCCCGAACAACAAATCCGTTAATTGCGCATTCCTGGCGCAATTAAGAATCCTGCAATAAGTTTTCACGAGTTACGACTATATTCTCTCAACAACCGGGGAAGAGCTCACCGAACAACCTCAGACACCGTTACAATAAAAGAACTCACCTTCGCCAAAAAGTAAATAAGTTTGATGGTGACTGGAAGCCGGCTCGGGCAGAATGTGACGACTAACCATCACTGGCGCGTCGGCCGGAAATCAAGGCAGAATTCGGGTGCCCAAGAAATTCACTTTACCCAAGTCCAGGGAGAATCTCTCTTGGTTACCAATTACAAACACTCCAAGGAAAACACTCAATTCCTCAAAAATACACCAAACTCACAAAAAACTGTCCAACGTCACGTGTTTAAGCCTAAAGCCATTTCACTAAATTAAATCCATACGATTTCGTGGTCCAATTTATAATTCCTCGTAATTAACAATAACAATTACCCCTGAATATTAATTAGGCAAAATTGACATTTTTCTGTGACAACATTCTGTCACAGACAATTCACGCAAAAACTTCACAGATAATAAATGTTTCGCTGCTTTAGAATGTTCGAGAAAAAAGTCCATATTGAAAAAACTAAATCACTTCCGTTCACGGGTATTTCATTTTATTAATATTTTTTTATTTCCGTGATCTTATAATTATTTAGGTTTGCTAAATCAGGTATTTTATATTTTCTATGATTTGCAAACTATTAGTTAAAAATATCGATTATTTTATAATCGTTAATCGGCGAATCGCCAGATGGCGCCTTGAACTGTCATAATTGACGTCTGATGTAATGTCAAGTGAAAAGTAAACAAGTAAACTTGTTTTGATTTAATTAATATTGTAAAACTGTTTAAAAAGTTTATTAGAAAAGTGAATCGTTGTGAAAAAGTGATAACCCAAGAAACTCCGTAATGGACTCCCTATATATTGTCAGGAAAACAGCCAGGTACAAAAAAACAACGTAACAGTACCTCCCCAACCACCAGAGATTTGACCCACTAGGGCAAATCTCGACGCTGGCCCTCCAGCGTTGAAGCAGACTCCAAAGGACCTAACACGCCTACAAAAATCCACAACGTCCAAGCCTGAAACGAGGAATGGAGAACGAACCGAAGAGAAAAAGATGTTATTGAAGCTGGTGTACGATTGATTACCAAAATTTCTCCTGGAGCGAGTCTAATCCATTTACGAACATGTAAAAGACAAACTCCAAAGGGATTAAACAAAATTTTGAAAATAACTCCCGACGAACTATCCCAGTCTGACTTACTACATCTATGTAAGACAGACCTACCTACTCTATCGTACACCACCATTCACATCTTAAACCAATAGACTACCAACAGTAATGCTGGCTGGTACCCAAATAAAACTGGAAAAAATTAAATTCTACAAACGAATGAAAATTGGCTAACCGTCTTCCCAAAATGGAAAGTAACGGTTTTCGCCCCTAATTAAAAAAATACCATCTTAAACGTATTCCATCAATGCAGCCTACACGCCCGCCATTATGGCCTCCAATCTCAGGACTATCATTTTGCTGCCTTACCAGCAAACCGGAGTTTTAGACTCCCAACAGGGTTGTTAAACATGCAACAACCACTCCCAAATATGGTTAACAAACGTGGACACAGTAGAAACCTGTGTACCACTACAAACCGTAAAAACAGTGGAAAATACTTAAATCCAACTGTAATATAGCGCCGTGGAAATAAAATCCCACAAAGCTAAAATAAAAACCAGCAACCTCAAGGCATATACAGCCCTCAATGGTTACTGCGACCAACTACGACATGCAAAAAGTAAAATATTTATTTTAAATAGGAATTAAATTAAAAAAAAAAAGAATTAATCATGGCCACATGGTGGTTTCATATCCTTAATATGCCATGTGCCCAGATTTTTGCCGGAACTACAGCCTTCCAATTCATACACTAAGGGTGAAAGTTTTTTCCTAATAATACATTTTTCGTACTTAGGTGCTAATTTGGCCATAAAGAATTTGGAAGCGTCACTCTGGGGATAAGTTTTCTTCCACACAGTGTCGCCTACCTCAAACTCCGCCTGCCTCCTACTTTTATTATAATAACGAGCACTACGAGTATGTGATTTTATGAGCGCTTCCTTTACTTTATCGCAGATACCACGTAACGTTCCTAGCTGGTCTGCATATGAACTGCGCGGAGAGCAAGCTAGAGTGAGCTGTCCAACGGTATCATTGCCGAAGACATCACCACTACTAACTGCTTCTCTGCCATGTACTAGAAAGAACGGGGTGAAACGAGTAACTTCATTCGTGGAGGTGTTCATAGCAAATTGGATCTTGGAAATGTTTACGTCCCAAGATCGATGATCATCCTCCACGAGTATTGATACCGCGGTCATTATGGTACGGTTATAGCGTTCAACGGTGTTCACGCTTGGGCAATAACGAGGTGTGAAGTGAACTTGAGGTATTTTGTACCTCTGTAGTAGTGATCGAATCTCGTTGCCCGTGAATTGCGTCCCGTTGTCTGCTATCACCGTACGGGGTATACCGTGTACCAGGAAAACGCCGTCTTCTAGTTTCTGTGCTATAGCCTTACCAACAGCTCTACGTAAAGGAAACAGCAGACAATACTTCGTGAAACAGCACACGACAACAAACAGATACGTGAATCCCGCTCTTGACCGTGGTAACGGACCTACTAAGTCGATGCTTATAGTTTCGAAAGGTTTGGAACAGTCTTTCGCATCGCCTAAGAGACCGGAAGGAGGCTGTTGTGAGTGTTTGTATGCTGCGCATTTATCACATTTACCGACGTAGCTAACCACATCTTTGTACATGTTTGGCCAGTAGTATCGGAGAGCGAGTCTTTTATAAGTTTTAAACACTCCAAAGTGTGGTGCTAATTCGCCACTGTGGTGACTCCTAAGCAGTTCTTCACGATTGCTCTCCGGTACTACCTGCTTCCAATCATTGTCGCTAGCTACACCGAATTTATTTTTAGAATAGCGGTAAAGTTTATCCCCTTTAATAATATAGTTAGGGCACGACCTAGGTGTACTGACGCATTTATCCCACACCCCCTTAAACCAAGTGTCAGTGTCGGACGCTTTAATTTCCAGCACCGGAACGCCACGCGATAAGGCATCTGGAACCACATTGTCCTTACCTTTGCGGTGCTCAATGGTAAAATTGTAAGGTGATAATCGACAACCCCAACGGGCCAACCGCCCAGATGGATTGGTTAAATTAAAGAACCATTTTAAACTTGAGTGGTCGGTTACCACTTTAAATTCAGGACCGCCTTCAACGTAAGGACGAAAGTGTTCTACGGCGAAGACCACCGCTAGTGCCTCACGCTCCGTCGCTGAATAATTGCGTTCCGCCGGATTAAGCGAACGACTGCAGTAGGCGATTGGGTGCTCCTCCCCATTAACAACCTGAGTCAGAGTGCCCGCTATCCCAAAACTGGATGCGTCACAATGAATCTCAAAAGGTTGAGAGAAATCTGGGCAAGCTAATACTGGAGCTGACACCAATGCCTCTTTCAAGGTTGAGAACGCGGATTCGGTCTCAGCCGTCCACTTGAAAGGAGGCGCCTTTTTGCTAGTACTTGTTAGCGCATTCAAAGGGGCCGCTATGGAGCTAAAGTTTTTAATAAAACGTCTATAATATGAGGCCGTTCCAAGAAACATTTTCACTTGCTTACGTGTTGTAGGAGTTGGAAAATCGACAATTGACTGAATTTTCGACGGATCAGTGTGTAAGCCTCGCTCGTCTACTATGTAGCCTAGATATTTAAGTTCGCGTCGAAAGAAACAGCACTTAGGTAAATTAATTGTCAAATTAGCCTGCGTTAACTTGTCTAAAACCCGTTTTAGAAGCGAAGTGTGCTCCTCGAAGGTTGATGAGCAAATAATTAAGTCATCTAAATATACAAAGACCTTGTTATGTTAATTTTCAGCATCAAACTTATTTAAAACTAAGATCTTAATTTAATTTTCTCGACCTACTTGTCATAACTACTAAACAATAAATGTCACATCAAATTTATTATGTATAATAATAAACCAGTTTTTATATAATTTGTTGTTTCCTTATAGTTGTTTCCCCAACCGAGAGGGAGAAAATATACTGTGTAACACCTTTAGTTAAAACTAAGATCTTAATTTAATTTTCTCGACCTACTTGTCATAACTACTAAACAATAAATGTCACATCAAATTTATTATGTATAATAATAAACCAGTTTTTATATAATTTGTTGTTTCCTTATAGTTGTTTCCCCAACCGAGAGGGAGAAAATATTTTGTGTAACAGTGGCCTGTTACATAAAATATTTTCTCCCTCTCGGTTGGGGAAACAACTATAAGGAAACAACAAATTATATAAAAACTGGTTTATTATTATACATAATAAATTTGATGTGACATTTATTGTTTAGTAGTTATGACAAGTAGGTCGAGAAAATTAAATTAAGATCTTAGTTTTAACTAAAGGTGGCTAAGTCTGCTGCGACGAAGGAAGACGTTGGTTTGGGCGGCTCATGGAACTGAGCCTTGCTGTGGAGCCCGAGTAAGGAGTTGGAGATAAACCTGCCGAGTACTGTTCCGAGAAAAAGTTAAAAGTTAAATTATATCCAAACTAGAACGTTCCATTTAAATTCAAATTAAAATTAACAAATGGGCGCCAGGGACTGGGAGAGTCCCGGATCCTGAAGCTGAAGATGTTCACCCTACATCCGGGTGAATGAAGAACTAGCCCAAGATCCTCAATTTGAAAATCGGTGGAACACCGACATCCAGACCCGGTATAATATAGACCGGTTTACAGGCTCCGGTTTACAACGGGAGCCGGATTAAAATATAAAAAAAATAAGGAGTAAAAAAAAAGGAGTTAAAAAAAAAACCGTCTCGCACGGCGCGACCGCCTGCGGGCTTCGCAACCGTGCCGCTCGCTGTGCCGCTGGCTCCGCAGGTGGCTTCAGGCGAGCCCGAGCAACGGGTCCCGCGTCCAGGCCCCAACGGCCTGCTGGATCCTGGCGGCGGGACGAGCTTCTCAAGCTGCCTTCCTGTAATTTGCCATACGGAGACCCAATAATATACGTGGAACCAAATTGCTTTCCTTAACGGGACCGAGCGGGGAAATCAAGTAGCCTGAGCATGTAATGGACATCAGGTTCTCCATTCAAATACCGCTCTAGCGTGGCATCCGCCACGTCACCACGGGGTCCACGAATAACCTATAAATTAACACTGTGGTAGACACCGAGAAAACACCTACGGCCTATCTTCAGTGAATAGCGATGTTTAATACTCACAGTTCACTCTGAAGGAAGACACATCAACGGCGGCTGAAGCGGAACGCTCCGATCCTGGTCGCTGGTCAGAACAGGAATCCCGAACAACAAATCCGTTAATTGCGCATTCCTGGCGCAATTAAGAATCCTGCAATAAGTTTTCACGAGTTACGACTATATTCTCTCAACAACCGGGGAAGAGCTCACCGAACAACCTCAGACACCGTTACAATAAAAGAACTCACCTTCGCCAAAAAGTAAATAAGTTTGATGGTGACTGGAAGCCGGCTCGGGCAGAATGTGACGACTAACCATCACTGGCGCGTCGGCCGGAAATCAAGGCAGAATTCGGGTGCCCAAGAAATTCACTTTACCCAAGTCCAGGGAGAATCTCTCTTGGTTACCAATTACAAACACTCCAAGGAAAACACTCAATTCCTCAAAAATACACCAAACTCACAAAAAACTGTCCAACGTCACGTGTTTAAGCCTAAAGCCATTTCACTAAATTAAATCCATACGATTTCGTGGTCCAATTTATAATTCCTCGTAATTAACAATAACAATTACCCCTGAATATTAATTAGGCAAAATTGACATTTTTCTGTGACAACATTCTGTCACAGACAATTCACGCAAAAACTTCACAGATAATAAATGTTTCGCTGCTTTAGAATGTTCGAGAAAAAAGTCCATATTGAAAAAACTAAATCACTTCCGTTCACGGGTATTTCATTTTATTAATATTTTTTTATTTCCGTGATCTTATAATTATTTAGGTTTGCTAAATCAGGTATTTTATATTTTCTATGATTTGCAAACTATTAGTTAAAAATATCGATTATTTTATAATCGTTAATCGGCGAATCGCCAGATGGCGCCTTGAACTGTCATAATTGACGTCTGATGTAATGTCAAGTGAAAAGTAAACAAGTAAACTTGTTTTGATTTAATTAATATTGTAAAACTGTTTAAAAAGTTTATTAGAAAAGTGAATCGTTGTGAAAAAGTGATAACCCAAGAAACTCCGTAATGGACTCCCTATATATTGTCAGGAAAACAGCCAGGTACAAAAAAACAACGTAACAATATGTTTGTAAACGCACCCACGATACAGGAGAAATTCCTAGTGTGGAGCAAAGTAAAAAAAAAGAGGTGCATTAAATTATTAGGCCTATTTCCTATAGTATTGCAAACGTAAAAAGTGTTACAGAGATAAATCTAACGTTTTCATTAAAACATTAAGTAGCTCAACGAATAACAAACGAATAACAAACGAATAACAAACGAATAACAAACGAATAACAAACGCATAACAAACGAATAACAAACGAATAACAAACGAATAACAAACGAATAACAAACGAATAACAAACGAATAACAAACAAAAAACAAAGGAATAACAAACGAATAACAAAGGAATAACAAAGGAATAACAAACGAATAACAAACGAATAACAAACGAATAACAAACGAATAACAAACGAATAACAAATGAATAACAAACAAATAACAAACGCACTAAATGACCATCATCAACCGAAACATTTACTAAAACGCCAAAATGACAGCCCACACAATAAATTCGTTCAACAAAATTGTTCAACATTAATTGTGTTGAAATCCAGTTTGCGGTTCAACACGTGCGTGTTAAATGTGGAACACCGAAGAACCACACGCTAAATGTAACGCCCTTTTGTAACACGATACTTTATTTTTTAAAGCCTACAGGCATTAAAAATGAATAAATCTTTTAGAGCTGTTTTTATGAACGTGTGACGTATGTACCGCATTTGAGACAAATTTTCCCGAAATGACTCGACTAATTTTTATGAAACTTCACACACCCAAACAGGATACCTAGCGAGCAGCTTTTTAGTAATTGACACTAAATATTTTTATGAATTTCAAAGAAACGCATGATTTCATAACTTAGGTCTGAAAAGTTTGTAGAAAACCCTTTCAAAATGTTTGTATGCTTTAAAATCGGTAGGTAACACTGTTTTTCGAAAATATTTTCTACTTACTTTTTGTACATCATGCTTATGGGTGATTTTATAAAGAAGCTGGTTATCGGCACAGACTGGTTGGTACGGATCGGTATAGATAGGTTCAGACAAAATTTACCCTTGTTATCTTATGCGCTCGTACATAATATGCACCTGCCAGACTTGCTTGGCTTTAAAATCAGTTCAGTCATTTCGAAAACAACAAAACTTGTAACAAATATTGAAATCCATAGTTTGAACATTTATATGAAATGTCCTTCAGCGTATACGCTCCTAAGGGGGTTAGCAAAACATGTGTTTTTTGTAATGTGTGGTCCCTGAATTTCAGGTGAAAGCCATTTAGGGGATTTTGGAGAAATTATGATGAATGCGTATTAATGGCTTAATGGCGAAGGGGTACAATGTTAAACTTAATTTTGTGTTTGATCCCCAACCGTTTTAGCATTAATGCTGACTTATTGTAATCGGTACAAAACTACAACAGCTTTCATCTGTTTTTTTTTACTTCAACGACTCAATGGAATGAAAGTTACAGGCCTTCGATTTGTCTTACGATGGTAGTTCAAGATCTCGGCAACTTTAACACAATATAGGAAAATGTTTAATAAAGCTTAAAATATTAAATATTCCACAACTATCACACAACGCCATCTAGTCCCAAGCTTAGCAGAGCTTGTGTTATGGGTACTAGATAACTTATATTTCTAAATACATACATATTATAGATAAATTACACCCAGACACAGAACAAATGATCGTGCTCATCACACAAACATTTGTCCTGGGTGGGAATCGAACCCACGACCTCCGGCATAGCAGTCAGGGTCACTAACCACTAGACCAACAGGCCTGTCAAAAACCTTGAAAACGAATAGAAGAAATTGGTTTTTTATACATATATTTAGAATGGATTCTCTCTTGCCGAGGAACTCGTGGCTGAATAATTACAGCCGCACAGGCCGATCTTCCGGGTTTAGCCGCGCTTGCCGAGGTTTGTCTGTGGATTGGTGACCATCTGTCATAGCGAGTTTCCTCCGTGGCTCGGAAAGCAGGTAAAGCCGTTGGTCCGGGCTGTCGTTTGTAGATCTTTGGTGGTCGTTACTATTAGTCAGAAGCTCTAAAAGTCTGACAACCAGTCTTACTTGGTCTTATCACTATCATGTTTTATCGTGGTAAAATCATGACATGAGTCCTCCCACCCAGGGCAGGGCAGGAGAGCCTATCAGACTTGTACTGACTAAAATCCACGCTGTCCTCCAATAGCCCTTTACGTTCTGGGGTCACGGTATTCGCTAGTCCCGCGACCAACACTGAGTCTTAGTATTTATTTTTAAATTAGCACCTTTTGAATAGCAATTATGAGTCAGTGAACAGCATTAAGGGTAAAAGACATCAAACGAGTCTTCCTGCCCTAGGTGGAGCGAAAAGGATGGTAGACTCTTCATCATCATCATCTCAGCCATAGGACGTCCACTGCTGAACATAGGCCTCCCCTTTAGATCTCCACATATACCGGTTGGAAGCGACCTGCATCCAGCGTCTTCCGGCGACCTTATAAGGTCGTCTGTCCACCTTGTTGGTGGACGTCCTACACTGCGCTTGCTAGTCCTTGGTCTCCACTCTAGTACTTTTCGACCCCATCGGCCATCTGCTCTGCGAGCAATATGGCCTGCCCATTGCCACTTCAGCTTGCTAATCCGGTGGGCTATGTCGGTGACTTTAGTTCGTCTACGGATCTCCTCATTTCGGATTCGATCACGTAGAGAAACACCGAGCATAGCTCTCTCCATAGCTCGTTGAGCGACTTTGAGCTTTGAGATGAGGCCGATAGTGAAAGACCACGTTTCGGTGCCGTACGTCATCACTGGTAACACACATTGGTTAAAGACTTAGACTGGCGAGCGCCCCACGGCTGGTAGACTCTTACTGATCAAAAACCACACTGTTCCTTCACATGCCCTTTGCGTTCCAGATCTGCAGTGCCCTTTTAAAACATTGCCTCGACAAAATGTACAGCGTTCACTCAAAAATCAATCATTGAGTGATAAAAACTAGGGATATAGTACAACCATGTCACTAGAAAACTATATAAATAAGGTGCAGGCAACACTTGTATAATGAAACCGGCAAATCTACAAAGTCTCAACATGTGGTATACACAAGTTGCTCCTTAATAAGAAGACATGGATCTATTTTGCCTGCACCGATCAGTACCGATTCTCTGTACCGACCTGTCTGAACTGACCACCTGCTTCTTTATAAAAACACTCCTAAGCCTTATGCTTGAGCCTCGTGTATAGGTTATGTACTATGCCATCAACATACTGTTGTTTTGCTTACAATTGCAGCTCTGGGCGTGATTTCAAGCGAGTATGGAGACAGCGATCGATTTTCAGCTAGGGTTGTTGAAATTTCGCGAGATATTACTGTCTTAAAGAAATCTATACCTTTATGGTTTTCAGTAGTTTAAGCTCTCTAAAGCCATTTATAAAATTGTGAACATAAACTAGTGGGACTTTTAAAGGTTTTCCTATATTGAAAACAACTTTGAATAGTACTGACGTATGCTTCCAGTAACTCATTTTAATCCCATAAATTTTAAATTTTACCTTCATTATGATTACTGCAAGAGTGTCAATTTAACTGAGCGTGTGTGAGCCATAATCAACCACGCGGGCCGAGTGCGGGTTGGTAGACGTCGCATGTCTTCGATTTTTTTGGTTTCAGGACATGCCGGTTTCCTCACGATGTTTTCTTTCACCGTTTTGAGAGCAGTGATGATGAAAAAAATTATACAAAGTAATGCGCCTGGCTAGGTTCGAACTACTCTATATATACTCTATATATACACTACTCTATCTTGGCTTGATTGGTTGCAAACAAAGATCCAATCGAGATAGATTAATAATTTTCAACGAACGTTATGAAGATGTTGACGGCACGTTTGGCGCAGTGTCGCGGGTTCGGTTCCCTCACGAAGCAAATATTTGTATGATCTACAAGTAGTTGTTCCGGGTCGGGCGTTTGTGTATGTGAGTTTACTTGTTTGTAAACGCACCCACTACACGAGAGAAATTCATAGGAAGGGGTGAAGTTAAAAAAAAATGTATATAATGATCACAGCTGTTTATTATGTAAATGAGATATATCTTTGCAGACAACCCTGTGACATTCACGGCTTAGATCGTAACACTAAGTGGTAGTGACGGAGCATTTAACGAGAATTCGAACTTGCACAGCGATGCAATCGTTATATACTTATCTGTATCAGTTTGTAACTTATTCCTACATACGGAGAATTAGAATAGGTCTGTATAAGAATAGTACCTAATCCATTTCTTTTTACGTGGTAAAATCATCTTATGAGTCCTCCCACCCAGGGCAGAGCGGGAGGGACTGTCAGACTCGTACTGACTAAAATCCACGGTGTCCTTCAATAGCCCTTTACGTTTCGGGGTCACGGTAATTCGTACAGTCCCGCGACCCCGGCAGGTTTTGGCCCTCTAGAGGGGGGTCACATCATTTTGCTGACATTTTTGAGGCGCGCGTGGAACACAACACGCCGTCGACCCGGGCAAAGTCAATGGTCGGACAGCGCATTGCCCATTATCATCATTCGCTTAACCTTTTCTATACTATCTTGAGGCGATTTTCAATTAAACTGCAATAACAAACAAAATTCCTCTTGACGAATCTTGGAAATATTTCAACGAATTTATTCAGAAAACCAACTAAGAAAATAACAACTCACCCCCTCTTTTGCGCGACATAACTCCCTCGCTTCATTATCTGCTTACTCCCAGCAGCGGAGTCGTGAAGATACACAGATACGTCACCGCTCTCCGTCGCTCCGAAGCAATAAATTTACGACTACCCACATATGTAGTGCGACGGAAACTTAAAGTTAGTACACATTGGTATGGAGGGTAGGTAAATATTTAATTGACTTTAGTTTCGACGAGATGGCTTGAGTCTCGTTGTTTATTTCTTTGCGTAAATATTGAGACTGCAATATGTTAGTTGGTAAATAATTACAGCCACACAGGCTGATCTTTCAAGTAAAGCCGCGCTTGCCGAAGTTCGTCTTTGAAATGGTGACCATCTGTCATAGCGAGTTTCCTCCGTGCCTCGGAAAGCACGTAAAGACATTGGTCCCAGCTGTCATTTGTAGAACTTTGATATTCGTTACTAATCTAACGAGTCTGACAACCAGTCTTACGATGGTGTATCGTATTACCCAGTTACTGGGTTATGGAGGTCCGATAGGCAGTCGCTCCATGTAAAATACTGATTTTCAGCTGCATCTGGTTCGACTGGAAGCCGACCGCAATATAGTTGGGAAAAGGCTTGGCAGAAGATGAATATGTTATTTGTACACTAGCGTCCATACGCGACTTTATTACATATATATACATTACCTTTACTTGGTATAAAACAAAGTCGTTTCCCACCTCTGCCTGTACGCTAGAACTTTCAAATCTTTCAAACTATGCAACCGATATTAAATAAGTTTTTTGTCAATAGACAAGTGATTCAAAGGAACCTTTAAATATAGTACATTAATTGCGGAAACGAAGCTGGGGCGGGCCACTAGTACCTCCAGAATTAAAAAAAAATAGGAGTCAAAGACAATAATCTATTTACCTTTGCGTGTTTGAGTTTGGAATAGACGCTAAAAGGCCGTTGTGATGTACTGTCAAATAATTAAATAAATCTGTGCTCCTGCGACCCGCTCGCTCGGCATTACGTTGACAGCAGTCGAGGCGAGCGGACGTGTCGCTAGCACTCAGATAAAAGTATTATCTGTGTTTAATTAAACCACCCAGGAATTAAAGTGAGACATAACAGCCGTGAATATGAAAATTAACGTTTTACGGTAACGCTCCATGTAAAGCACTCTATTATTATATTTCGGGTTCATGAAACCAATCCAAAAATGAACACTTTAAGTTATGTACAATTATTTTTCTTCCAAAAGTAATCTAATAAAAATACACTAAATGTAAACCAAAATAAAACAAGAGTGTGTCCTCTTCCTAACACAGGTATTCCCGCCACAATAATGCGTTCAAGCCATAAATCTGGCAAAATAACCTCGAAACAATGACGACTGCATATTTCTGGTTACCATACTATCTAATCATAACGGGATCAACAATTTCCGGATACATTCTCGTTATATAACATTGGCTCGCCTTTAATCCCTGAATGGTTAGGCAGAGGCACTAGTGATTCACGTCTTTTTCCATGAGAATAGGCAAAAAAGGGAGGAAGAAGGTGACGTCAGTTGTAGGTATCCTCGCATAGTCTATTCGCCTCGTCCACGTTCATAAATCTCGTAACAGTATATTAAGGTCGCGGGACTGTAATGGTCGCGGTACTGTACGAATTACCGAGACCCCGGAACATAAAGGGCTACTGAAGGACACCGTGGATTTTAGTCAGTACGAGTCTGATAGTTTTTTCCGCTCTGCCCTGGGTGGGAGGACTCTTTTTTGATTTGATAATTTTACCACGTAAAAAAAATATATAGTAAATTAAGATTAAATAATACTTAAAGAAATATCAGTTTTTACCTCAAGTCTTCCAAACTGTGCGAACCGCAAGATTCAAATTATAACCACTTTTAAATGACTTCTAAAAAAGGATGTTACTCAACTCGACCGTATGTATGTTTTTTAAACGGTGTAATATTTATTCTACAGTACTAAAATTATATACAAACTATAAATAAAAACTTACCAGGAATATTTTTTTTTTATGTTTGTTATCTTTAGCTATTATTGAACAAAGTTATTTAAGTCTGTCTATATGCCCATGCCCACGACTAACTTTGGAACGACTGCACGAAAGAAATCGAATAATATTTTTTTGTTGTTGTTTTTTATACCATTATATTTACAAACAATAAGCACCTTAATGAAAGCGGTCACAACCGTAGCCTATGGACGCCTGTTACACCAGATGACCAGAGGTATCACTGCGCTGTACTCTTTTTTTTTTTTTTTTTTGCGTGGTAAAATCATCAAATGAGTCCTCCCACCCAGGGCAGGGCGGGAGGGACTGTCAGACTTGTACTGACTAAAATCCCCGGTGTCCTTCACGAGCCCTTTACGTACCGGGGTTACGGTGATGGGTAAGTCCCGCGACCCCGGCAGGCTCTGGCCCTCTACAGGCCCCGTCAATTTGCTGACACTCTTTGAGGCGCGCGTGGAACACAACGCGCCGTCGACCCGGGCATGGTCCATGGTCGGACAGCAAGTCGCCCATTACTCGCTGCCCGCATGCCCGCGCCTACGGTGGCCGGAGATCGTCCTGTGACGTCCGACGCCGTGGGCGTCTACCACTGCGGCTGGGATGGAGGGAGGACGCTGTCCTCTCCCTCAGGCGGCCCGCCTCCTCCTTCACGAGCATGACTGCTTCGCAGAAGGAGGCGACCGCCTCCCACTCCGTCTCGCCCCGCAGCATGGCCTCGACTAATGCCGGGCGCGAGAGGTCTCCGCCTATCGCCGTCGTGAGGACACGGCGGTGCTCTGCCCAAGCGGGGCAGTCCTGCACCGTATGCTCCACCGTGTCCTCCGGACGATCCTCGCAGTGGTGCCACCCAGGCGTTTCTTCCCTCCCTATCAGACACAGGAACCTCCCGAAACTTCCGTGTCCGGTGAGGACCTGCGTCATGCGGAAGGTAAGGACGCCGTGACGCCTATCCAGCCACTCCACAAAGAGGGGTCTTACCGCCGCGATTGCGGCGTGCCCGTGCGCTGTACTCTGCAGAAACTTTTTCACAGCCTTTTTGAAGAGCCCCATGGCCTTTCTGAAGAGCCCTATGTTGTAGTTATCTGGGGACACCTCGGAAGTTCATTCCAGATTCCACAGCCCGATCGTTCTCGGAAGAATATACTTCTGAAATCGGGATGTTCGCGAATATTTGTGTTTCAAAGTTGTAGTTGTGTTCATTATTCAGAACAATGTTTGTATATAAGAAAGTTATCTCAAAATACATCGCAAGTCCGCCGTCCAGTTTTTTCAAAATAATAATTAATAATAATTATCGACTTTCTCAAAATCTTGCCGATTAATTCGTCTTACTTTCATCAATGCAGAAACACAATATCAATTAAGGCAGTAATAACTTTAAAAGCAAGTAACAAAACCCATTCATTAAAAGGTATCCACTTACCTTGATTCCCGCCTCTTACTATAAATACCGCAGTCACTGAGAGAATCGCCCGCCATAATTTTTACCCGCGAAATAATAAAACAAAATGGCGCCGTGGTACGTTATTTGTCAGAGCCGTCATTACCCCGTAATGCAGTCAAACATTTTCTTAATGTGCAGGGTAGACTACTCTTAATAAAGAAATAACAAAGGATTTTGGTGTTCTTGCGAATGGTTAAGACTTTGACGGGACGGATGAGACGGGAAAGGACTGCCTTTACAAGTAACCGTGTCCCGTATTCAAATCAAATCAAATCAAATGCATATATTTCAAGTAGACCAGTTACAGGCACTTTTGAATTATTGTCATAATAATTATGGCTATTAAAGGAACACCGTGGGTTTTAGTCAGTACGAGTCTCACAGTACCTGGGACTCCACCCTAGGCGGAACGACTCGTTTGATGATACTAACACGTTAAAAAATAACAAAAGACTTGGCTTTTTGCAGCCTGTTAGTTTTATTAATTATTTTTAAATGCAATAACGCATGCGATGCGCATCGTAGTTTTTTTGAGGAAAGAAAAATTCAGTTGCAAGTGGGATTTGAACACACGTCTTCTGGATAAGTTCTCCAGACGACTTACCAATTAGGCCATCGCAACTCACAGAAGACGCGGTTTCAAATTCCACTTGAAACGCATTTTTCTGTCCTGAAAAATCACCTTAAGTCTATTAGTTTTATGCCCATAATTAATGTTGTATCTCAATCAATACAAACGGCTGCTTGTGATTGAACATCTTTAAGACTCGGATTAGCAAGTCCAGTCGTTGAATAGTTACAAACAAATATCGGGATGGAGACTGCGTCCGAGACATATCTATTATTAATTTCTGGCATTATTAAGGTTGTGATTGTAAGGACGGGTTGTGAATGAGATGGGCGCAGTAGTTAAACGTTTGTCGGTTATACTGTATGTCGCTAGTTCAATTCCCGCATAAAAGAAATGTTACTCAAAGAGGTATGACTAACAGGTATTTGTTCCGGGTCCGGCTGTTTGTCTCACTCAACCTAGTTTATAGCAATCCACTGCTGGACATGGCCCCTCTCAGGTTGCATCATATTACCCTGTCCTCCGCCTGCAGCATCCAATCTGTTCCAGCCACCTTTTTAAGGTCATCAGTCCATTTAGCTCCCCTTAGAGGGCCAAAGCCTGTAGGGGTCGCAGGACTAACGAGCTACCGGAACGTAAAGGGCTGTTGAAGGACCCCGTGGATTTTAGTCAGTACAAGTCTGACAGTCCCTCCTGCCCTGCCCTGTGGGAGCGCTCAATTGATGATTTTTGCTAAAAAAAAAGCCTACAACTCAGGGAGAAATTTCTAGAGGAGAATCGCGGTTTCAGAAACAAACACAAAGAAAAACAACTTATACAAAAAAATACCGTGCGAATTAAGAACCTGCTCCTTTTTGAAGTCGGTTAAAAATATCCTTCAGCTACCATGTCAAGTCTCCAAGTGTTTAATAGCAAGTCCAGCTGTAACGTATTGGCTTTAAGCATGCTAATAGTGTTAGAGTGGCAGCTTGAGTGAACAGCTCCTCATGTTCGAGCTCAAGAGGAAGTAATGGCTTGCAATATTGTTGAGCTGTTCAGCACTACAGTCAATTTATATTGTAGGTTTTGAACTTTATCTCCGTTTCGTAAATAAAACAAAATATTTTACTTGAATTTGTAGTGCAGGGCAAAGCTTTTACTTTTAAAAGAAAAAAATAGAAGTAAATTACATAAAATAACACAGAATTCTTCACACACAGTTTTCTTAGCATTCACAAAACGTTTCACACCAACCAAAGTCTAGCAGTATATGCGACCATTTTAACGTAAGCGCCATTCGACGGCCAGTCTTCAGATCTGACCTCAATACCTTTGGATGCCCGTTACGCCTGCTTGTTATTCCACTAATGAGGCTGACACCGTGGCTGCTGACATTCAAGGGAGTCGCAATTAGTCTTCAAATCGTAACAAGCAGGAACTGTGACGGAACTGGCTGGAATGAAGGGACGGAATCGTTTTTAAATGGGTATGCAAACTTTTTACTGATTCTGTGGGCTAATTGGTGAACGTACTGGCAATTACTTTTTTTTATCGTGGATAAACATCAAATGAGCCCTCTCGGTTAGGTCGGGAAGGGGAGGACTAAAATCCACGGTGATCCTTCAATAGTTCTTTACGTTCCAGGGTCACGGTTTCTGTTAAGACAGTCCCGTCACCCCGGCAGGCTTTGACCCTCTAGGGGGCCTACGGGGGGACTAGCAATTACAATGCTATTTATTTTGATGAACCAATACCACATACGAATTGCAAAATTTGAATTTGCAAGTATACAACGATGTACATATTTGAGAATACATTCCGAACGAATCTGCTTTAAAATTTAGTGTATTGTGATAAAAAAAAGCTTGCTACTGGCAAGTAATGTATAGCTCGCCGTCAGATCAAAGACCAGGGCCGGGTCGTAGCGTACAGTGACGAGCAATAACATGTAGACACTTAACAAACCAGTATTTTACGAGTAAAACGCAATTTACTCGTAAAATACTGGTTTCCACTTTGAGATAAGACCTATTTCGTAATAGTATGGCTTCCAAACTAGAAGTCTAATGAAAAGGAAAAAGTTTAATCAATATGGTAGCAGAACATCGCTTTTGAATACTGCTTAGTGTATACATTGCTCGTGACTGTACCACGCGCGCCTCAAGGAGCTGTCAGCAAAGATACAGGGCCCTCATGGAGATAAATGCTTGCCGGAGTCGCGAGATTTCTTCAAACGACACCATGAAAAGCAAAGAGTAACCGAAGGAACTTATAATGAGTATGTAATAGTAGTCTACACACGGCGGGAAGCAGGCGACTAGTTTGATGAATTAAACACACAAAAAAATTTAATACTTCTAGATAGGTTTCTGGATATCCGTCCACAAATGTCAGACGCGTTTTTGGCCCTCTGCCCGGATAACGACCTTACAAGCCATTGAACCGGACTATATAATTTATTTATACATTTTTATGGAATCATAAGGAACAATTTCTGAAAAAAAGCTTGGGAATGAACCAACAAGCTTTAGGTACTCGTCTTGAAACATAAAATATAATTAAAAATATGTTTGTTTTGTAAAAACATGGTCTTCTCAATAAATAAGCCCATACCTAATATTGGAATCAAATAAAGCAACTCACAATTTAGGACCCATTAATATTAAAAGTCATTTTTACCCATGGCTAGGCAACTGGGCTTCTTCCAGTTGTAATGTCCCTTTGTGCCTATTGGCCTTGTTTTGTTCTGTCTCCTGCTTGCATGGAGGGAAGTGGAAAAATATTTTTCCTACTCCTCCACTATTCTTTTCGGATTAATTTCGTCGCAGGATTCAAGACAGGTAAATTCATTCTCCGGGACATGTCGAGCTTCATTGTCTCGCCGCTTTTCTAGTGGTTGCCACTGTTGATTCTGGCTTTCAGGAGTTACAGTGGTTTGGGAACAGTGTGGTGGGTTTGTCCCAAATAAAAAAAAAAACAACCCAAAGGTTGTTATTTTAAGTTACCACAAACCATTTAACTTCACACAAAATAGAAAGCCCTACATCCACTAGACAGGCACTATTATTATTCATGTATGCCGTTCGTACACGGCGCGTACCTGCCGCGTACATACAGCGTACGTGTCACGTACATGCTAACTGATGGCGCGTCGGCGATAATTCGTTTTGCAAATATACGAGCAATGTTTTTTTTTTCGCTTTGCATTTTTGGGCATCACGTTATGCCTTTATGGAATGGTGAACACAAGTTTGCCAATCGCAGTGTAAATAAATTGACACAATATTTGTTTGAATGTTAACTCAAATTAAATGTGTGAATCAACTGGTTTTTAGCAGTTCATGTCAAAATAGTGTGGCGTCATCTATCAATCCATATACGAACGTATAACTTGACGTCATGCAAAAACAGAGAACTGTGGTAGCCCAATGGTAACGGCCCCGAGTTACAAGCTGTAGTGTCTTTGTGTACTTATTTAATCACCATTGCCCCCAAAACGGTGTAGGAAAACATCGTGACGAAACCGGTATGTCCTAGAACTAAACTTCAAAGACATGTGACATATAGAAGAAGAAAAAGAAGAAGAAGAAAATAGGTTTATTTGACACGCCTTCGGCAAACCCACACAGGACCCGCGTATCTTACAGCCTTTTCCCTCTCGCAGAGAGAAGACTGATCAAGAGGTCGGCGCGGCATGTTCTCTTTTCCTCATTCTTCTTCCATCTTTGTCCACCTCCTTGCCAGCCATATCATCCTTTACACAATCCAACCATCGTTTCGGCCTTCCGCTACCCCTATAGCCATCCAAATTATTACTAATTTTCCTCATCACATTATCTTCATTCCTCTGCATCACATGCGCCATATTATAGCCACCGATTACCATAAAACTTTTGCCTCTGAAACAAGATACTTTTTAGCAAACTGTCTTAAAGTCACCTTTATTACAAAAATAATCTCGCCATTCCGAAAAAAAACACACACTATCAAAGTTGGCGCGGAACAAAATGAATTTCATAGTGTATACAGCGACCCCGCGGGGTTCGACTCAATAAGGACTGGCCTAAACAAACAGTCCAAAATATGTATTATATTTTTATATTAAGCGCTAGCTCTGGTCGGAATGTTACCAATATGAAACTGAAGGAAAATACCAGACGTTACAGGGAAAAGCGAATAATTTTTAATCTTTGTTGTTACCTTTTCTTTTCTTTTAGTTTTTCTCAAGAATGCTAATAAGATTTTCTTTTGTTTCCATACTTTTCTCAGAGCGGGGCCACACGGGCGTTGGCTGTGCGACACTCTCTCCTTCTACATTTTAAACTGTACGACATGCCACACTATGTGTTAAAATGGACGGCACGGGCGATAATAGCATGTTGAAGACTGAAACGTCTTACACAAACGTCGAAGATAGCTGCGACGACGCAGCGTAGGCGCAACACCCGTGTGGCATCTCTCTTAGTTCTGCTGGCGAAGTTCTTTATATTTCTTACTCAAACTGAAATTTCACCTCAATTGGTAGACTGATAATGACGACGCTACTGAGAGCTGAAGTACCCATGGCGTAAACACATTGAACCGAAACTATTAACTGTTAAAACAACGCTCTTTCTTTGTTTCTTCACACCCTAAAAAAGGCATGAAAACATCAGCAAGGAGCAAGCGATACCTCTGGTCTTGCAGGCGTCTATAGGCTACGACAACAAACGGGTGAGCTGCAGGTCAAAGTTTATATTTTCTCCAGCATGATATTTTTTTGTTGGAGTCTTCAAGCTCTTTGTTCAAACTCTACTAGCTTCACACAAAGGTCGCGGGTCTTACGAATTACCGTGACCCCGGTACGTAAAGGGCTAGTGAAGGACACCGTGGATTTTAGTCAGTACGAGTCTGACAGTCCCTCCCACCCTGCTCTGGGTGAGAGGACTCATTTGATGATTTTACCACGCAAAAAAAAAAGGACAGCTTCACACAAAAGTAATCTAGCCTCACAAAGCGTTATATTTATGTAAACCACGATGTCCAATATTCTAAAGCAGTTCACTGTTCACAAACTACAGATTTTACAGCTAAAATACCTAACTATGAGTTAGCTTAGCAAACAACGGTGTGTTAGCTGGCTGTGTTCCAAAACCATGTTCCGACTTGTCTTTGCTTAAGTGCCAATATCATAGTGCAGTCCCCAAAACCTCTATGCCAAGGACATAAACTTTATATTCTTGTAACTGGTCAGCGAGCTAAGTTTGTAGTGATACGGACGTACTGCTTCGCCGTCGATGAGCCGTTATATGAAAAAATGTTCGCAGATTTACGTTTTATTACAAAAATGGAAAAGTTTTTTTTTTATTTGATGTATTTTTTTTGGTTTGTTTGAATGGTCAAATGGATAAAAAGACCTGAGGCCTTATCAAAAGATTTCCGTATTTTATTTACAGCGTACTTGAACTATTTACTGCGTTTAGGCTGCGGTTCCACTGAGGCGGAGTGGAGCGGTGCTCAGAGCTGTGCCGTGATTCACAATTTTTTCTTTGTTTGCGTTGACGTTTTTACTATTGAGTATCGGTCAAAGCTGTCAGAGACAAAGCGTCCGATGGAGTAAGCTTTCCCAGAAGAAGCCTGCTCACTCTACTACTTACTACTTTGAAGGGATTAAGTTTGTATGCGTCTGGAAACACAAGAAATTGCCTTTGTAAGCATTATTTGCACTCCGTAGACCAAATAATGTTGCTTATTTTATTCCATCGGCCTGCCTTTTTAGCACCCTGTTTCATGACCCTCTCCTCACCTTTATAAAATAAGTTATTTTTCGACCTTTTTCTTTGAAATTAATCCAAAGTTATCAGCATAGAGGTGTTGGGCTTGAAGCCGGCCCATTCCCTGGGCGCCGCTCTGATTAGCACTCCCGATTACCTTATCTGGGCCTTGTAAACAGGTGTGGGCTACTAAAAAGCCGGATAGTTATGAGCAATTTGTGTTAGTCAAGGGTGCTAAACATCTGTGAAGCATTAATGTAAGCAAAGGAGGTGTCGGAATGCGTGAGGAAGAGGCAATCCTCCACCTTACGCCCGAGCCGCTGCAGGAGACGACCAAAGCGACGAAGATTTTTAAGCGACAGCCACCGAAGACGCGGGCTTGCAGACAACGAGTAATGAGTAGCTTGCCGACCGATCATGGACCAAGCCCAAGTCGATACCGCGTCGTGATCCAAGCGCGCACAATCGACAAATTATTTAAAAGGGTTTACTTAAAAAGCCTCTTTCATTTCTTTTCTCCATCGTCGCTGTCGCAAGCAGCGTGTCGCTAGAACGAGTAGCCAAGAGGTCTATTCTCCGCTTACTTTCTGGCCCCACTGCCATACCACAGGAGGGTGCAACATGAACGGAATACAAAAAGGGATCTAACCGCAAAATATACACCGCTACTGAAGACGTCTTGGCGTTTTATCTACCAAAACATTAGACGGTTTAATGCTCCCTTAACAAAATAAAGTTTTGGGTCATTGTTACATTTAGATTTTGTCGTCCTTTTTTGGCTATACAGCCTTCGTAACACGTTCGGGAACATCTTGGCCCTGGAAAAATCTAAATGTAAATAATATAAAAAGGGCACTTTAGCAGGATCATAATAGAAGTACTGGTAAATTCGTAAAATGGAATATGGTATTCTAGAATAGATAATAGGTACTTATAGAATAGCTTTTTCACGATTGTAAGACCCATTTTATATTTTCAGTACTTACATAATATGGAAAGTAACAATGTCTGATTTTTTAAAAACTCACCACCCATCGTTATTCATAACGGATATTCAGTAAAACCCGCAGGATAAAACTAGCTACGCGCATGCATAATGCAAGAGTGTCGTCCAGGACATTTATCAAAATTCCAGCGATGGTGTGCCGTGATGTTTTTAGAGCTCAAAAAGTCATTTTTCAAAGCATAGAGGCGCGCAAAATTCTATATATTCGTGTTATAGGCACTGGATAAACCCAGGTCAACCCGAGTTCACAAGTTGTTACCTGACCAAAATGGACCAACGAGGACATTGTGAGAGTCACGGGAAACCGATGTATGCAAATGGTGAATAGGCTATTTCATTAAGAAAAATAATTAGACCAAAAGACAGATGATAAAAAATATTTGACCTGTATTTATTCTGCCACCCAGCCCTGAGAAGAATTATTAAGATGATTTTACAAGGTAAAAAAATTGTATCGGTAGTAATGTAAACATTTTGATTTCGCAATGATTATAACGTAACGGTGAAAATACTAAATATCGAAAATAGTTAATCAACAAAATCCAAAATTTGGGTGCAAACCTTTATTACTCAATAATAAAGCATACCGTACTCGACATCATAGTCAAACATTCTGTGTCTTCTCTTCTTTGGCTTTGGCTTTACAATTTCTAACTTTGGCTCTTCAATTTCAGACTTTGACCCTTCCATTTCGGAGTTTGAATCAAGCTCTAAGACCCCTGACTTTAAATTCAAACCTGTGCGTCTGTGTTTGAATAAATCCGCCAAATCCGGATGAGTGCGTAAGAAATATCTCAATTTCTCTTTATTAATCGTCCCGTTCACAACTATGTCTCTGAAAGTTTCGTTATTCATATAATTTACATTAACACCTTTGATTTTATCCAATTTTGCTTGTAATTTCTCGTCTATCTTCGTCAGTTCATATTCATGAACGTCTACGACAGACTTACGATCCTTCTTGTATTGCCTCTTCATCAATTCTATTAACCTCTTTAGTTCTCTAGTCTTCTTCTTTCTCTGAGCTGTTCCATTCCTGTAAGCTTTATGCAGCATACTCCTGATTTCTCTTACAATTCTTCTGATACTCTTTTCAATTTTTTTCTTCCTCCTGTCTCGTTCCCTCTTCCGTTTCCTTTTTTGGCTATTACGTTTTTTCTTGTCATTTTTTTTATCGTCTTCACGGTTTTTCTCGTTGGAGTCGGTTTGGAAGCTGCTGCCTTCAAAAGACATGTCCAATCCTTGGTACATGTCGTAGTTGGTGACTTGGAGGGCGCAACAAATGTATGAGGTTCTTCCACAGAAGTAGTCACCTCGATAAATGCGATACTCTGCTTCGCATTCGGCTGCTAGCATGCAGGAGCCCCATGGCATATCATGTTGGTTAGGATCTCCGCAGGGAACTCCCCATGGACCTTAAAGAATAAAGGCCTGATTATTAATGTGGCTTTAATAACCGCTTTAGCTTTACCGCTCCACAACGAAGCATGAAGTCGTGGGTGCATCCGGATAATAATAGACCGCAGTCTTTTGTACCAGGTTTATGAGGAGCAGTCTCGCCCTTTACCACATTGGACTTAAACGAACCATAGACAAATGTGAAAGAGTTCTTTTGAAATTACAAATATGATCTTACTAGCTGTCCCCCGCGGTGTCACCCTGACGTTATTATAGCCTTCTTCGATAAATAGACTCCAACACAAAAAGAATTCTATAAATTCGAACCAGTAGTGCCTGACATTAGCGCGTTCAATCAAAGAAATAAACAAACAGCTTAATGATATTAAATGTCATCTGCCTAGCTTTTTCCCTACTATATTGAGGTCGCAAATGCACCTGAGTATCAGTATTTTACAGGGAGCGACTGACTGCCTATCGGACGTCCACAGCCCAGTAACGGGGTAATACGATAATCCATCCTAAGATTGGTAGTCAGACTTTTAGAGCTGTCAAAGATCTACAAATGACAGCCGGGACCAACGGCTTTACGTGCTTTCCGAGGCATGCAGGAAACTCGCTATAACAGATGGTCACCCATCCACAGACCAACCTCGGAAGCGCGGCTTAACCCGAAAAATCGGCCTGAACAACTGTAATTATATAGCCACGAGCTCATCATCTTTATGATTTTAAAAGTAAAGTTTATTGTACTTACGAACTGCCGCCATATTGACCACGTCTCCCCTCGGTTGTGTCGAGTTTAGCGCCTCAAACTTCTTCTGCATCCAATGCTCACTCCATTGGTCCTTCCAGAACAGCTCGTCTGAGCTAGAACTGGAAATATCGCTGTCATCCGTCCCTTTTCTTCTTTTAATTGCAATTCTTCTGTGTCTTAACTCGTTTAAAACCGGATCCATGTGAAAGTATTCTTTTTTTATCTTGACGTCTTTTTGTCCAGTGAGTGATGACGGCATATCACGTCCTTTGTTTAAGTTCTGTTCGTGGGTTCTTACATTTTTTAGGACATTAGCTTTAATTCTGGCTGCTTTCTTGTCTTTAGCGTCTTCATGTTTCTTATGGTAAAACCGCATAGAACTATCGCGACGTATCGGAATTTCGTGTTTGCCCCGTTGAAGCTCATCCAACAAGGATTGGACTTTGTCCTTTAGATTAGAGTAAATAGATGCGTGGATAGCATTTAGGGACAAAATCAATATCGTTAAGTGAAAATAATGCATTTTATTTCGACATACCTAACATGGTTCTTATCAGAAGTGTTCTTTAAAAATAAAGAATGCTAATGTTTTTTTTTATTGAATAGTTTTGCAATAAATATTGAAAGTATCAAATATTTATGGCTATTTTTTACAGTTTGGTTAAACAAGAAAAAACGGCTAAGTGTGAGTAGGTCTCGCGCACAGAAAGTTCCGTAGGTATTATATATATCGACGATGAAGAGTCAATAAATAATAACTGCAAAAACGCAACTTTACAGGAGGCTAAAAAAACGTTTCAAGTCTGTTTAATTATTTTTTTAGTATATTTGATTTTTTAAATGTTTTATGTAAACTGACTACAATATTATGCTTATGACTACAATATTAATATATTAATCAATGATTTTATTAGTTTTTAGATATGTTTTAGATAGATTTTATTAGTATTTATTGCCATCGTAAATGACGTAACACCACTTAGTTTATATTGCAATAATTGTTTATCTTGCAAAATTAATAAGAAACAGACCTAAGATCTTTGTCAGCATGTGCATTACTCTATTCTACAATAAATAATGCAATAAAACAAAAATGGCCAAAATGTTAGATATTATATATTGACTCTTCATCGTCGATATTTTTTTTTTTATCGTGGTAAAATCATCAAATGAGTCCTCCCACCCAGGGCAGGGCGGGAGGGACTGTCAGACTTGTACTGACTAAAATTCACGGTGTCCTTCAATAGCTCTTTACGTACCGGGGTCACGGTAATCCCTTGGTCCCGCGACTCCGGCAGGCTTTGGCCCTCTACAGGTCCCGTCACTATGCTGACACTCTTTGAGGCGCGCGTGGAACACAACACGCCGTCGACCCGGGCATGGTCCATGGTCGGACAGCGGGTTGCCCATTACTCGCTGCCCGCATGCCCGCGCCTACGGTGGCCGGAGATCGTCTTGCGACGTCCGTGGGCGTCTACCACTGCGGCTGGGGTGGAGGGAGTACGCTGTCCTCTCCCTTGGGCGGCCCGCCTCCTCCTTCACGAGCATGACTGCTTCGCAGAAGGAGGCGACCGCTTCTCACTCCGTCTCGCCCCGCAGCATGGCCTCGACCAATGCCGGGCGCGAGAGGTCTCCGCCTATCGCCGTCGTGAGGACACGGCGGTGCTCTGCCCAAGCGGGGCAGTCCTGCACCGTATGCTCCACCGTGTCCTCCGGACGATCCTCGCAGTGGTGACACCCGTAGGTATTATAATAGTTAAATTATAAATTGTATCAGTGGATCATCATCATCATCATATCAGCCGTAAGACGTCCACTGCTGAACATAGGCCTCCCCTATAGACTTCCATTAGGACCGTTTTGATTCGAATATTTTAGCGTAACAATTAATACCTACTGGTATCAAAAGAAAATTAAAAATACTTTACGTTTTGTTCTTCACGTTTACTTTACGTTTGTTAAACTAGATTCTGAGCTAATACCTTTAAACACAAGTCTTCTGAAATTTCTCATAATAAAAGCAAACGTAAATGCTTCTGTATTAACGCGAAATTAAAATAATCGCTTTTTACGCAATCCTAAAATCGATTTAATCGATCAAAATAACTGATAATATTTGGGGTCCACCTACGAACACATGGTGAACTAAGGGCACAAAATATTATATATTTAAATAAATATGACAGAAAAAAAAGGGGCCTATGCAATTCATATGTGGCAGAAATTAACCTTCAAAAAATTTTATAAGAGAACCTCGAACATAAGAGACACTGTATAATGCTTCCTATCTCATTTTCTCCAACGGTTAACCTTATGAGTTTATATGTCTTTCTCTTTTTACTGTCTCTTTTTCGTTTAAACATCACAACGAGGGTTAAGAAGTTTTCACTTCAAATAAAATATAAAAAACGTATTTCAGGTCCGTTTGGATCAAAATGATTCACATCTTGAAGCATTTTAATACTTTTACGCGTCCTGTAAAAATATCACGTAACAGAAATTACAAACTAAAACAAAAACTTGTTTTTTGCCAGAAACGATTTCATTGAACACGAAATCGATTATATTATACGTTTAGGGTTCATGTGCAATACGGTAATTGTCATAATAATAATTCGATTTCGGAGTTTTTCAATGATCCCACGTCCTTTATAAACAACCACAGAGGATTCTGGGAAACAAAAACTAATTTTGTGTAGCCAGTTAATGATCGAAAATTATCTTTAGTCTCAAATGTTCCGGGTCACGGGACTGTACGAATTACCGTGACCCCGAAACGTAAAGGACTATTGAAGGGCACCGTGGATTTTAGTCAGTACGAGTCTGACAGTCCCTCCCGCTCTGCCCTGGGTGGGAGGACTCATTTGATGAATTTAACACGACAAAAAAAGTCTCAAATGTTAAACTACGCGTTTTATGTTTAACATTCTAATGGACTATCTATCTATGTATCATCATCATCTCGTCATAACGTGAGTCTATAGCCATCCACTACTGAACGACTGAACGTACCAACCATCCCAGTCTCGAGCTAAATAAAATTTTAAAAGTACGAATATGTATATATTCGTACTTTTTTAATCTTCTTTAAAAAGTACGAATATATACGACACTGACAACAAACAGCATTTTATTTATAAGTTTGTTCCAGATTATCTCCTAAACGGCTCCACCGATTTTTACTGGCAGATAGCTGATATGATAAGAAGTAAATAAGGTCACTTTTATTTTATAACTACCGTACTCCACGTGGAAGGATCCATGGTCATAAGCTAGCTCAAAATAAATTCACTCATAAATAATTTAATATTTTATATTACACCTGATAAAAAAAACCTTTTCGAAGAAAACTTCAGATAGAAAACATGTAAAAAAATGGCGAAATAAAATGCATTACCTTTACGTTACATTGTTAATTTTGTGTCTAAACGCTACTCACGGAATTGACATACAGAATTTAAAAGAAAATTTACTAACAATAGAAGATTCTCATCAAGACAAAGATAATGCCATCTCTATACTACAAGGTTTGAAGAATTACTTTCAGATTGACAAAGATGAAAGTAATGATAAGAAAATACCCGACAATGACCCCATATTCAAAGATCAACGTATTTTCCTTTGGAAATTGACTACAACTGAAGGCAAAGACATAAAAACTCTTTCTCCTGCTACTCCCTCATCTAGACCTTTAAAGAATAGAAGATTATGGCAATCAAAGAAGCCTAAATCCAGCTCTAGTTCAAGTTCTGAAGTAGAAGAGAAGCAATTATTTCTGGATGATTGGGGAGAGAAAAGGCTACGGCTCAAGTTTCAAGCGCTGAACTCGACAGAACCTCTAGGTGATGTCGTGAACATGAAGTCAGCTAGTAAGTATACTATTGGTACTTATTTTATGCCCGCAGCTGTACAGATAGGGGTAGGTATTTTAAAAATAACTACGACTACAATCCACATCATATTTTATATAGGATGTTCCTGGAAGAATGAATCAAATTAGATAGAATCAGCAAGGCCGTTACCAAACTTTTTAACTCTGAGTATGTCGGTGGATTTTTTTACGGTTTAAAAGTTACAGTAGCGAATGTTGACCACGTATTGGAAAACTTATTTGATTTGATCCATACTTCCAGGGACACCAAGGGACAAAAAGTTGGTAATTTAGGTTTAGCAACTCAGTCATCGTTCTTATACTTTAAGGACCATGGGGTGTTGCATGCGGTGATCCTAACCAACATGATCTGCCATGGGGCACCTGCACGCTCGCAGGTGAATGTGACGCAGAATATCGAATATACAGAGGAGATTCCTTCTGCGGAAGAACCATGTTCGTCTGCTGTGGACTCATACACACTTCCTACGACATGTACCAGGGGCTGGACTTGTCTTTCGACCACGACGACAGCCTCACTACAGACACCGAGGAACAGAAACGTTTGAATTCACGCGAGTTAAGAAACGAGGAACGTAAAAAACGAAGGCAACATCACAAGAGAAGGAAAAGAGCGAAGGAAAAGCTGAAGAAAAAAATTAGATCCAGTATTAAAAATGTTATAACAGAAATTACAAAGTTGCTGCAAAAAGCCTACAGGAACGGGACATCTCAACAATACTTGAAAACAAGAGAAATGGTTAACTTTGTGAAAAAAATGAAGGAGCAATACAGGAAGGATCGTAAGAGCGTTGTGGATGCACATGAGCTAGATATGATGACGAAAGGCTTCGAATTTCAAGAGCATTTGGATAAAATGTACGGTGTTAATGAAAACTTTATTAGCAATGATACGTTCAGGGATATAGTTGTAAACGGAACGATTAATAGGGAGAAGCTGACGAAACTTCAACAGACGCATCCTGTGTTGTCCCTCTTCTTCAAGCACCGACGAATGGGCGGTGGAGACCTAGAGCCAGAACCAAAGAAGATTGAACGGAGTAAAGATAAGGATAAAGAAGTAACCCAGAAAAAGAGAAGAAACCGAAAAGTTCTTGAGTATGATCTTGAATACGGCATACTGTATTATTGATACAAGTTTGCATCTAAATGTCAGTTTCATTTCACCAATCCTTCTTGAACCACGATACCTACTAAACGAGTACTGATGGGTGGTAGACGGTTCCCCAAGTGGGACAGTAGTTCTCTGTGAGAGAGAGAGAGAATAGGCCACAATACAAACACGGGCCCCGTGCGGATTAGTTGATGTCACATGTCTTCGCAGTTTCAGTTCTAAGACATGCCGATTCTCACGATGTTTTCTTTCACTGTTTTGAGGGCTGCTGTGGTGATGAGACACACAACAACAAACGTTCCTGAAGCCAAGCCTCAAATTATTTGCTCTTCGTGCTTTTCGTAAAGCTAGCTTCAGAACATTTTTTTAAATTTTTGCCTCTCTGTTTGTTTGTTCCGGCTAATCTCTGAAACGGCTGAACCGATTTTGACGAGACTTAAACTGGCAGGTAGCTGATATAATAAGGAGTAATTTATGCTACTTTTATTTTAGAAAAATCCACGCGGTTGAAATCGCGATCAAAGCTAGTACTTCTATAAAAGTGCCGCAACTAGGTACTTAGCTTCAGAGAAAACTCACCCCTTTTGGTAGTGATGTCAACAACAAAGGGTGTGAGCCTTTCTCTACCATGTCATTTTATAAATGCAAGTAAAACAAAATTGAGCTCGTCTCCCACATTGCCCAGAAACAGTGACTCACCTAGTTTGTTCAGAGTACAGTTAGCAAAACAACGCGCAAGTTCGCGCGATATAATCAGTCGCTCGAAGCCATGTGTCACATTGGAAAGCTGGAGGCTTGCCAGAGCAGCTGGGAGCAAGTTACTTTGATTTTACGTTCTAATAGTGAATGTCGCTGTTTTATTTTTGGAGGTAGGTATACCTATACGAGAAAAATCACAGGTTCAATATTTGCCGAAAGCCTCACCCCACGTGAGATTGGGCTAAAAACCCTCCCCTCTTTTATCTAATGCAATCAAAGGATGCCCCTCAAGCTGCAGTATTTGTGTCTGTTTTTTTTTGCGTGGTTAAATCATCAAATGAGTCCACCCGCCTTGGTTGTAGCGGAAGGGACTGTCAAACTCGTACTGAAAATTACTAAAATCCACGATGTTTTTTCAATAGTGCTTTTCAGGGTCACCGTTACCTGTTTAGGGTCTCGTGACCCAGCCAGGGTTTGGTTCTCTATGGGGGCTCCATCAGATTATTCTGTGTATTCAAATATAATAATATGTACATCCTAAGTGACATCACAGATACTGCATGTGCATTGGTTCCGTACATTAAAAAGTGACGTATAACAATCAAAATAAATATGAAAAAATGCTGGACTGAATATTGGATAATGGAAATTTCTATCCAGAGGGTAAAGGTATGGGTCTGATGTCAGCAGCATGTACCAGTGCTACCGCAGCACTAATGGCCCCCACTTATTCACTATAGGTTCACATGAGATTTAATACAGAACTCGGTAGTAATGCGGCGGCAGCAGGCATAAAGGTATGATGGGGATCATACCTTCGGGGTCACAGTATCCTATACCATTACCACTTGCCTTCAAGCAACAACCTTACTCTGTGTGACCCTATTCTTTTTTCTTGTTTTTTTTAATGCTCATGCTGTAATAGGCCTTTTGGCCTTTACAGGACCGTTTTTTTTTCTTTGTTTTATTTTTGTTGTTTTTCTATTATCATTTTGTTTTGATTAAATTTATGTTGTTGTTCTGTCCTGTATGAGTCCAATTAAAGTCTGTTTTTTTGTTCTCGTTCTTTCCTAGTGCAATTTGGTGATATGTGTCATATATGTCATATACTTATTTTAATCTTCGATTCTGGCACAACAGATTTCTCAAATAAAACTCAACATTACTTAAAACAATTTAATTGATAACTTCAACAACAGCTTTCGGATCTTCTAGCCATATTTTATGTTCTTTGTTCTTTTTACTGGGAAAATTCCTTTTAGCTCCACAAGTATGACAAGACAACTGTACTATTTTAGATCTATCTTGTTTTTTGACTTTCATGGTGGCTGTCTTTTTGTGAATGAGCATGCATCGGCACTTCTTGCAGATCTGCCTTTTTATGTCTGGGTGTCTGTAAAAATAATGTTAATAAATCATTTAATTGTGTTAGATTGATGTCAGAATGGGGAGAACGGAAGAAGAAAATGTGTTGTGCTGACCATAAGTACATTGCTGCCGTCCACTAACTAAAAGGCAGCTAAGTGCAAAAAGTTGTTTTCGAGAAAATGCATAAATAAATTGGAATTGATGTCTCTTGAAAAGTATGCTACCTAGCAACAAGATTGCAAGTTATTTAAATTACTTTTCTAACCTTTTAATTAAGGAATTAACGAAATTTATGTGGTTTAACTGCTCAGCAATGTTCTATATCTCTAAAACTATTAATCATAGAAAAATGATTCTTAGACCAAAAGATAGTGCATCAAAAATTGTTGGACTACATTAAAAAGTGAAAACTACCAACTGTGGCTTAACGGCCTTTTAGTTAGAGGACGGCAGATTGGGATGAGAGCAGGAAGATGATGATGATAGTGCTGGTTATAATGTTGATGATCGTGATGATAATTGGCTGTTGCACTAAATATTGCAGGTTAGATCGCATGATGATAACAAAGTGGTTGTTAGTCCATAGAAACAAGAACCACAACATTATTGTGGCATTTAGTAACTGATGGTGTCAAGACGAGAAGTTAGAGGCTGAATACAATTTCAAGGAGCATAGGTTTCATCAGTAAATAGTCCAAGCTCTGAGCTAAGAGTCTGTTTTTTTTTAAAACAAATACTTACATCTTCAAAACATTTTTCTTAGCCACATTTACAATTAGGTTTCCATAATAAGAAGATAATGTTGGATTATTGGCTGCTATTTGTTTACTGATCTGAAAATAATATAGAAATGATGAAACAAATGGTATTTCATAGTAATAACGTGAGTAATAACATGAATACAAACAGTACATTTATTCATAGCCGAAAGGTTGATTGCAGATTAATAAAATACATTAAAAACACATGGATATTCGGCGAGATCCAGAGTCACCGACATAGCTCGTAAAATTTGCAAGTTGAAGTGGCAATGGGCAGGCCACTTCGCTCGTAGAACTGACAACCCATAGGATAGAAAAGTTCTCGAGTGGCGACCACGGACCGGAAGACGCAGCATAGGCAGGCCTCCCACTAAGTAGACCGACGACATCGTGAGAGTCGCGGGCAACCGATGGATGCAAGTGACAAATTGTCGTTCGGCGTGGTGGTCTAAGGGGGAGGCCTATGTTCAGCAATGGACGTCTTCCGGCTGATGATGATGATCATGAGCACTTATAAAGGTTCGGAAACTTACTTGGTACAGGTAATTTATTCGCTGAAACGAATCATTCCCTTGAACTTTTTTCATTTTGTTTTGAAAATTAAAATAAACACAACACGGATTGACATTTAATAAACTGACAAACAGCTGATAATGAAAGATCAATGATTATGACATTCTAGATTGGGACTAGAAATGTGAAAAAAAAATATTATTATTGGTGATATGATTACAGACATATTCTGACTTCAACTTACCCCATTTAAGTAATAGGTAAGGTACAAGATTAACACTACATAACCAATAAATAGTACAGAAATAAATATATTTCTGAACGGTTAAAAACGTTCCAGTCCAGAATGAAAGTGAATTCGCATTCGGAACCTATTCGTTGCCAAAAGCTGCTTTTGTCTTTGTCTTATAACTGTCAAAAACTGGAACGCGTGTTGTGATCTTTGATGAAATATAATCCAATACAAGAATAATTGCTAAAGTAGTTTTACCGTTGTTTTGTATTACTAGTCAAATCTTTTCAATTTTCTTTACAACAGTGTTTGATAAATCTAATATAAAACCGCAATCTTTCCGGTGTCGTAATTTTTTTGTGTGTCCTTTTATGACCCCTCTGAAATTCTAAAATTACAAGATGTTGTTAATGAAAAAGTTAAAATTAACACGAATAACAATTAAAGGAGGTCATTTTAAATGTTTAGCAACAAAATCAGGAGTTAGCGAAACGAATATACAGTTTAGTAATAGGTAAGTTTGAGGTTATTTGTTTTATGTAGGTTATAAATTCCAAAAAATCAAAACACTACCTTTTGTGGACAGTGATATTTGACTGTATGTATCACGAGAAAGATATCATCGCACAGAAAACAGTCACCGTTATATTCTTATTGGAACATTTTCAAAGCTAAGGCCAACATATTTCAACTTTTTTTTTAATCACTTTTTTTAAATTATCGACTCCACTATATTTCTAATTAGTTTGTTTTGGCCCCAGGACCTCATTAAACCTCTCTTCAGGCCAATATGCAAGGTTTGCTGATGGAGCATGTGTGGCAACTCTCGGGAACACCTCAATCTTAGCAACGGTAGTCTCTAAGGCTAAGCAAAGCTCGTCATCATTCCTACCTCTGGTGGTAGATTACAGACAAAAGGCTGCAGCTGCTGGACGAATACCTACTAATTTTCTTAGAAGAGAACTAGGTGAGTTTTATATAAATAAAATTTAAGAATTTGAACCCATTTTTTTTTTGACCCTTTGCCAAGCTGCACTGTGCCTTGCCGTCAGTGCACTCTGCCTTCTATAGAGTTATTCTTAGTATACCAAATATAATGTATTTTTTATAACTACTAACAACTATTTTATTCTTTCTAGGCCCAACTGAACGTGAGATCCTAACCTCACGCCTGATTGACCGCTCCCTAAGGCCACTATTCCCAAACAATTACTTCTACGACACACAGATTGTCTGCAATATGTTAGCGGTTGACTCCATGAACCCGCCGGAGACCGTAGCTATAAACGCTGCAAGTGCAGCTTTGGCCTTGTCTGATGTGCCTTGGAATGGACCTATTGGTGCTGTGAGGTATTATATACTATTATTTATATTTCTATGCAATACTTTCTTTTATTAAAACTTTGCCCTACAACAAAAATGCACCCATAATACTTCAGTGCATTTACAACAATTTAATGTCACATATGCAAACACCAGGAACAATTACTTGTAGATCATACAAATATTTGTTCCGTGATTGAATCGACTCCACAACATGCAGGGTTTGATTGATCAACGACTGTACCAATTGTGGTAATGGAATACGTCGATTGATCAGACGGCAAACTAGCCCATTACTCACCGTTCCTCAAACAGGTAGCCATGTTTGTTAAAAGTTACAATAAAAAAAACTTTAGAAATAAAACTCCTTTCTCCACAGAGTAGGTCTAATCGACAATGAAGTGATAATGAACCCAACCCGCAAGGAGCTTGAAAAGTCCTTGCTCAACCTGGTGGTGGCAGCAACCAGTCGCAACCTCGTCGTGATGATGGAAGGGAGCGCGCAGGACATTCTGCAGCAGGACTTGCTCAAGGCCATCAAATTAGGTATGCAAGTAAGTCCAGATTTGTAATTTCGTTTTTATGTAACAATGGGGCCATACTGACTTGGCCTGAAGTGTGCAGTAGCTCCGTACGTAGTAGCAGAATCATTTAATTCGATGTGATTGAATAACTAAATTGCACCATCAGCCCATGTAATAAGCTCATACTATTTATTTTATAACATGGTTTAAAAAAAAAATCTTAAGTCAATAAAAAAACAAATGAATGAAAACTAGTAAGGGCCTATGCACACCACGTCTTTTAAACGCGCCGTTGACGCGTGTTTGTAGCGAAACAGACGCGATACGCACGCAAGTCAGACGCAACCTGTAGACATTTGCACACTTGTATAAATTAAAATACGCGTTTGAATCGATATAGACGCCCATGTGTCAGCGATACAGACGCGATGCAAACGCACGTGTGTAGCGATATAGACGCCGGTGCCGCGCGTTTATAAAACGTGGTCTTCATAGGCCCTTAGTTGTATACAGTCACGACTACACATCAATCTATGTAAACCAGAATAAGATTATCTTTGAACATGCGAAAAAATCATTCAAAGAGAGACCATGATAAACTGGTTTTGTATAGCTTCATGTGATACCTGACGCAGACTGTTCTGAAAAGAAACATCCGAAACAAGCCCAGAGGTTGCAGTCTCTTATAAAGTCCAAACATATTGGTCAACTCATACGAGAACCATGCAGGAATCTGAAATGGCCTTATGAAGAAAGAACCATACAGTGGACCTTACCCTAAACCGATTCAAATTCAAGAGATGTTGGAGAAAATGTTTAGCAATTCGTTTTTTAATCACAGGAGTTGCCAAAATCGTCCTTATATTCATGGCTGACTGGCCAATTTTGTGTGTTGAAATAACTGTTTTATTTAATTCCTTTTCTAGGTACAAAAGAGGCTCAGTACATAGTGAGAGGCATAGAGAAGCTACAGAAAGAAGTCGGTAAGACGAAGCGAGTGTACGAATCTCAGGCACCATTGCCAACCAACATTGTTGAGAACATCACCACACTGTCTTCTATGAAGATCAGAGAAATACTCGGGTAAGAGACTTTTTTTTTATCGTGGTAAAATCATCAAATGAGTCCTTCCACCCAGGGCAGGGCGGGAGGGACTGTCAGACTTGACTGACTAAAATCCACGGTGTCCTTCAATAGCCCTTTACGTTCCGTGTGCTTGTCAAGGTCGTTAGTACTTAACTGCCCGCTTTCCAGAGATTTCTCCCACGACAAGATGTCCCGTGACAACGCAATATCAGAACTCCGTCAGACCGTGATGAATCAACTGCGGGACACGGAGGCGGACGTCGGACAGTTGCAAGACGCCTTCAACATGAATCTGAAACAGATATTCAGGGAAATGATCTTTGAGAATGATGTAAGGTGTGATGGAAGGCATCTTGATGAGCTGAGGAATATTAAATGTGAGGTAAGATTTTGATCTCTATTTTCGGATCCGAAGAGAAATTATAATTGAAGCGTTCATAATTTCACTTTCTTTTTGAGACAACTGTCCTATGTCATTGCTTGAAGCGGCGTTTCATTAGGTGGCATGTCGCAGAAACATGTAGCTGGACTTTTATGTGGCAAATCCCCGTGACGCACACTGCCCACTACCCTGTTTTTACTAGGTCAACTTTTTGACAAGTTCCGCGAACATTAGATCGATACCTTTTTTTTTACGCTGTAAAATCATCACATGAGTCCTCCAACCCAGGGCAAAGCGGGAGGGACTGTCAGATTCGTACTGACTAAAATCCACGGTGTCCTTCACGGTAATTCGTAAGTCCCGCGACCCCGATGAGAGATTATTGTTTCGAAAAATCTACCTTTGACATCGGGAGACAGGCTTGATGTTATATTTTCTTTCCTAGGTATCTTTATATGAGCCACTACACGGCAGCGCGGTGTTCCAACGCGGACAGACACAAGTACTTTGTACCGTCGCATTTGACTCGCCGGAGAGTGCGCTCAAAATGGACACACTCACCATGCTGACGAGGTAAGTGACACTTGTTATCAATTCAATGAGGACTACCGTACTTTGGCTCACCAGTTGGCGCCACTGTTGAGTAAGGTCCTGAACTTGTCCTGAAGTATAGCTAACAAAGTTTGTTGCTGCCGACCCAAACCAAGTTTGTGTTTAAATCATATTTAATACCTCATTTCCGTCAAGTAATTAAGGCTTATTTTTAAGCTTTACTGCATTTACGGAATCGATGCAGTCGAGCAGAACCTTTAGGGTTAAACTAGGCTTTGCTGGTGTTATGTCGGACCACCCGAAAATGGTTTAACCAATCCATGTTCGTTTCGTTTGAAATTGCTGTCAGTCGACTGTCTTATTCAACTAAAATACAATGTGCCCGGTTTCTGTCCCTAAAAACGTACAGGCAAATTGCTCAATTCTATGAATAACATTATTCTATATGTAGGGTCGGAACCCAACCCCCACTGAAATATTGCCTAAATAAAACCTTTTTCTTTTCCATCCAACAGTGGCATAAAAGAGAAAAGCTTCTTCCTCCACTACGAGTTCCCGTCGTACGCGACAGGCGAGGTGGGTCGTACGGGAGCCCCCGGGCGGCGCGAGGCAGGACACGGAGCCCTGGCCGAGCGGGGGCTGCTGCCCGTCGTGCCCGACCAGCCCTATACTGTGCGGTTGACGGCTGAGGTACTGGAGTCTAATGGTGAGTTTCCTTGTGTCTTCCTTCCAGTTCGTCCCACCATCTCCTACGTGGCCTGCTGCAACTTCCCCTGACTGTCTCAGGGCCCCAGTTTTAAGCTATTTTAGGCCATAGTATGCGACAGACATGTCCTGTCCAGTACCATTTAGTTGGGAAGCCTTCTGAATCTCATTAGCTATATTAAAATTTGTAATGGAGTACAGTATTGTTAATTAACATTACGCTCCATTGCTTGTTACCAAACCTTGAGTTTGGACTTCTGGATGTTAGTCAAAATCTATTAATTTCCATCTTAAAAGACTACAAGACGTACGGCAATGCGCCATCGTTACACGGTGGATATTCGTCAAGTACGTACAAATCATTTTGCTAACACTTTTATTGCGAGCACGCGTGGAATTCCCTGCCGGGTTCTGTGCTCCCTGAGAGCTAAGACTTTGGGGTATTGAAGTCAAGAGTGAATAGGTTATTTCTAGGCAAGCCTTCTTCACCGTCTAACAACTCCTCGCTTACCATCAAGAGGGATAGTGGTCAGACGCGAACCTATGGCTAAATTAACCTTGCCGGGGTCGCGGAACTATCAGGTTACCGTTACCCTAGAATGTAAAGGGTTATTGAAGAATCACCGTGGATTTTATCCAGTACAAGTCTGACAGTCCCTCCCACCACGCCCTGGGTAGTAGGACTCATTCGATGATTTTACCACGATAAAATAAAGAATGGCTAATTAAAAATGAATTTCTGTTTTCAGGCTCCAGTTCAATGGCGTCAGTGTGCGGCGGTTCTCTGGCCCTGATGGACGCGGGCGTGGCTCTCTCTTCTCCAGCTGCCGGCGTGGCCATCGGCCTGGTCAGCAAGCTCGACGAGAGTGGACAGATAGCGGACTACAGGATACTCACTGATTTGTTAGTGAGTCTTGATTTTATTCTTACTTGCATGAGGTCATCTCGAGAGAAAAAGAGTTTTTAAAGATTGTATGATGAAGATATACAGCACTAGCCCAGTAAAAGTTGGAGAGTCAATCTGGATGTATACCTCAAGGTCTGGTTCGATGTGACGCGAAACAAGAGCTCTTGGAGAAAGACTTGGGCAAGGTCTTTGATCCAGGAGTGGTACAACATCATAACCTTTTTTTTTTTATCGTGGTAAAATCATCACATGGGTCCTCCCACCCAGGGCAGGGCGGGAGGGACTGTCAGACTTGTACTGATTAAAATCGACGGTGTCCCTCAATAGCCCTTAACGTACCGGGGTTTTTTTTTTATCGTGGTAAAATCATCAAATGAGTCCTCCCACCCAGGGCAGGGCGGGAGGGACTGTCAGACTTGTACTGACTAAAATCCACGGTGTCCTTCAATAGCCCTTTACGTAACGGGGTCACGGTAATCCCTTGGTCCCGCGGCCCCGGCAGGCTTTGGCCCTCTACAGGCCCCGTCACTCTGCTGACACTCTTTGAGGCGCGCGTGGAACACAACGCGCCGTCGACCCGGGCATGGTCCATGGTCGGACAGCGAGTCGCCCATTACTCGCTGCCCGCATGCCCGCGCCTACGGTGGCCGGAGATCGTACCGGGGTTACGGTAATTTGTGAGTCCCGCGGCTCCGGCAGGAACATCATAACCTAGCACCTTATTAATCTAGGCAGCAGTGATTGGTCATAGGAGTATTTTTGTATCTTGAGTGAAAGATCGCTAAAATAAAGGAAATATAGTCCGGTTTATGTAAATGAAAACTAATAATCAATGTATTATATGTATTTTTTAATAAATTAGATAAAAATCCAAAAACCAATCATTTTTATTATATCAACTCCTTTTTTTTCCAGGGTATAGAAGACTACATGGGTGACATGGACTTCAAGGTCGCCGGCACAAAGAAAGGCATCACAGCCCTACAAGCGGATATCAAGCTGTCTGGTCTACCGCTCAAGATCATCATGGAGTCCATTCAGAAGGCCTGCGACGCTAAAAGCAGGATCATCGATATTATGAACCAGTGTATCGATAAGCCTAGGTTTGTATCTTAACCGAACCGAATTCGTGGCGAATGCGAACCGAAAAGACGTTAAAGTAAATGCAGCAAACCGAACGCGAAGTCAGTATAGAATAGCCTGAACCGATAGCGTAGCGAACTGTTCGCTTTTAGTTTGTTATGGCATCACACAGCTTTCGGTTCGCTGATGTGTCGGCACGATACGATTCAAGCGATACTATGTATTACGAAATATAAACTCTTAGCCACGCTAATGGTTCGATGTCTGTTGTTTTGTTTGGTCTTAAAATACTGTTTAAACTGAAACTGAGGCGGTATATCATTACTTCCCAGAATTTGATCCTTATTAGCAACACTATCGAATGGGGTAATAATACCAGGTTTATTTTTTCAAAATCAGCAGATTCGATTTCCGGCCAGATTATTGAATTTTTAAAAATACAATAATGCAGTTTTAATTTTCGTTAAAATCAGCCTCGAGACTCCTTTCAACGTTTTTCGATATGCCTCGTAGTTTTGGACAAAGCCATCGACGCTGAGTTGAAAAATTCACCATATATAAATAAATAAATATTCCACAACTATCACACAACGCCATCTAGTCCCAAGCTAAGCAGAGCTTGTGTTATGGGTACTAGACAACTGATAAACTTACTTATATATTTCTAAATACATACATATTATAGATAAATTACACCCAGACACAGAACAAAAGATCGTGCTCATCACACAAACATTTGTCCTGGGTGGGAATCGAACCCACGACCTCCGGCGTAGCAGTCAGGGTCACTAACCACTAGACCAACAGGCCTAAACGATTGTTACGCGAACCAGTGTTTTTGTGGAACAAGAAAATTGTATCCTGCTTGCCTCAGTTTCATCGGAGAAAATCTTTTATATTCCAGACAAGGCCACAAGGACAACATGCCAGTCATTGAAGAGTTGGAGGTGGAGGTCCACAAGAGAGCCAAGCTGCTCGGCATGGGCGGCTCTAACTTGAAGAAGTTGTATGTTGAGACTGGAGTACAGGTATGTGTTAATATTTATACAACATACTTTTTTTATATTTAAGGGCGTGGAATATCGTGGGGCTCTATTAAATCAGTAAATCTGTACCCATTACGTACCTAGGAACTAACAAAAATTTTAACAGTTGTTACGAGAAATTAGAAGCTTGAAAATTATTATTTCCTAAAGTTTTGTTTTACTTGATGAATAGCGAATTTATTTACAAACAGTCGTTCCATAGGTAACCTTTTAAAATGTCAATTTATAAGGATAAATTGACATTTTAAAAGGTTACCGTGCTTTGTTTCATATGAAACTCTTGTTTCCTTTAAGACCGAATATTCTTTCCGTTAATTATTGTCAGTGAAATTTACCAAGATTTTTTCTTTTCAAAATAGTTATATTCTTGTTAGAACGTTTTCACATTTTAGTTTTTAAATCCTCAGATAACACCCATAGACGACATAAAATACAGCGTGTTCGCACCATCACAAGCTGCCATGGACGAGGCGCGCGCCAGGATCGAGGGCTGGCTGAACACTGAGAAGCAACAGGAGCTGGAGTTCGGTGCCATTTACAAGGCGAGGGTCGTGGAGGTGAAGGATATCGGAGTGCTGGTGACGCTATTCACTGGCATGGCGCCCGCGCTGGTGCATAATACACAGCTCGATCATAGAAAGGTAACAATGTTATTGATTGATTTAATTGATTTATTGACTGTTCGATTCCTTTAATTATTATTGTACTATTATTGTTAACTATGAGAGAAGCCGTGTTAGGTTTATTAAATAGGATTTTTTTTTTCACCAAATCGTAGTGCTTTAGCGACAAGACGGTATAATCTCCCTCCCTTTTAGCACCATGTGTCAGGGTGGCAAAGCATCCAGCCGAGCGTGCAAGCGGCGTTGAACCCACGACACTCACGAGTTTTTATATACAACTAGCTTTTGCCCGCGACTTCGTTCGCGTGGAATAGTGACTTCCGGCAGATTTTTTGTAATAAAAACTATCCTATGTCCTTTCTCAAGTTCCAAACTATGTCTGTACCAAATTTCACACAAATCGCTTCAGTAGTTTAGGCGTGAAGAAATGACAGACAGACAGAAAGAGTTACTTTCGCATTTATAATATTAGTTTGGATGTGTTAAATACAAAACCCTGCACACGTCGCCCCGCTCAACGCTCGACTCGAGCGGAAACTCTAGCCAAACACTAAATTTCGCACCTAAATGATGTCCACAGATCCAGCATCCCTCAGTGCTCGGCCTTGAAGTAGGGTCAGAGATACAAGTGAAGTACTTCGGTCGAGACCCCGTGTCGGGTCAGGTGCGTCTGTCCAGGAAGGTACTGATGTCTCCACCGCCCGGCGTCGTGAAGAAACTGGACAACAAGAGCTAGAATATACTGTGATAATTAGTTTATTATTAAAAATTGTAAAGATTGTGAATGTACTGTAAACACCCTTGTTCATGACGAGAATGACTGATTTGCGACGCCAACTAAATACACTCGCGAGCAAAAGTAAGACACCATTTACTCTGATTCCGCGCGATCTTGTGTTCTTAGTACATAGTTAAGAATTCATTCAAATCACGACATTATTTATGGAGCTATACCGAATCAATTCCAAGTAAGTGAACGCAAGCTAATGGACTTCAATAGCATGTCCTAACTACATAGAAAGAATTTACGAGCTGAAGAAACTCCATCTGCAAGTCACCTCATACTCCAAACGCAAGTGCTCATAGTCCTAGGACGGATTGCATGATAGAAATGTTGGAGTAGTAAGTCGTGATGTTATGTTAAATTATATAAAAATGCTAAACACTTACAGCTGTACAAGGTTATTAAGGCGTGTGGGCAAAATGGGAATTAACGCCGCCATTTTGATTTTTAATACATAACATGATGCTAATTGTGATTGAAAATTGTATAAATGGTTCGTTTGATGCAGAATTATGCGTGAATGGAAAACTTCATGTTTGGAGCGAGTAGGAGCGCGGTTTTTTTTTTTTATCGTGGTAAAATCATCAAATGAGTCCTCCCACCCAGGGCAGGGCGGGATGAACTGTCAGACTTGTACTGACTAATATCCACGGTGTCCTTCACTAGCCCTTTACGTACCGAGGTCACGGTAATCCGTTAGTCCCGCGACCCCGGCAGGCTTTGGCCCTCTACAGGCCCCGTCACTATGCTGACACTCTTTGAGGCGCGCGTGGAACACAACGCGCCGTCGACCCGGGCATGGTCCATGGTCGGACAGCGAGTCGCCCATTACTCGCTGCCCGCATGCCCGCGCCTACGGTGGCCGGAGATCGTCCTGCGACGTCCGACGCCGTGGGCGTCTACCACTGCGGCTGGGGTGGAGGGAGGACGCTGTCCTCTCCCTCAGGCGGCCCGCCTCCTCCTTCACGACCATGACTGCTTCGCAGGAGGCGACCGCTTCCCACTCCGTCTCGCCCCGCAGCATGGCCTCGACCAATGCCGGGCGCGAGAGGTCTCCGCCTATTGCCGTCGTGAGGACACGGCGGTGCTCTGCCCAAGCTCGGCAGTCCTGCACCGTATGCTCCACCGTGTCCTCCGGACGATCCTCGCAGTCTTCCCTCCCCATCAGACACAGGAACCTCCCGAAACTTCCGTGTCCGGTGAGGACCTGCGTCATGCGGTAGGTCAGGACGCCGTGACGCCTATCCAGCCACTCCTCAAAGAGGGGTCTTACCGCCGCGATTGCGGCGTGCCCGGAGCGAGTATATTTGGATCGAAATTGAAATGTTAAATTTGATGTATCGCCTGATGGAAGCAAAGTTCTTGTTAACGTTTTGTTATTTTTTGTTGTAGTTGTGAGGACATTAAAGTTATGGTATGAACTAATAGAGAAACGACGCTTTGGCAACGCAACGTAAACAGATTTTTTGTTCAGAGTGGCAAAATACAACCTCTTTAGCAAAACCACAATAATTGAATCAAGTTACGGATTCATTAAATGTTTGAAAATTGTATTAACTGCTTTCAATTTATGAAATGATTCTGATAATAAATGGTCTACGACATTTTTTTTATATAATCCGAGAACAGTTTTTACCCTCAATCATAAAAAAGAAATGTCTGTATCACATTTAAGTCAAACACAACATTTGTTGTGTATTATTTGTATGTATTTTTTATTTAAACTGCTTGACATAGGCCTTCTTCTTTTAAACTTCTGATTTCAAGGAGAAAATATAATTGTTATGTTATGTTTAGAATATTAAATAACTATGTTGACTGCCAAAAAATGTAAATAAGTAGAAATAAATTAAATTAAAGGTGATTTTCAGCTTTTTATTTTCCAATCCAGTTAGGCCAGTGAGCCGACACTTAGAGACTATACATATTTATATCGGAATCTTTGGCTATACGAACTAGATTTTTTGAAAAAAATATGGTTACTAGCTGCTGCTGTTAAGAAAGAATTTTGAGATTGGGGACTGAGAGCACAGTCCCCAATCTCAAAATTCTTTCTTAACAATTCATTAATGTCCCTGACTTGAAAAAAAAAACAATTCGGACAAGGTCGTTAAAATAAAACCCAAAACATAATTTCTTTAATTGTATATTGAAAGAAATAATCTGTACATTCTATGAAAATATTGTATCACAAAAGGACGTTTCATCGAAGGCACTACGCGACCCGAGCCAGCAAGCAATCGCAATATACACGTACATTTATACATAACGAGACCTACCCGCCGGCTCCAACTTACACAACTACAACAAAATGTCAAAAAATAAAGGAATAACATTACTTCTTAAACAATAAACGATTAAATACGTAAAAAATATCGATACAAAAAACGTAAACAGTTAACATGTCAAGTTTCACATCTTCAACACTTGCAGTCTTTGATTTCGTTGTGACTACCAGCATTAAATTAACATTATTAATTAAATTATTATATTTATTTATTTATTACTCATTTTTCTTCTTCAAACTATTTACAAAATATTCGATGATCATATAAATATTGTAATTCGATCAAGAATGCTCTACAGAGCGAGAATAACAGTAACTAAGAGACCTAACACCGTGCACATAGATAAAAAGGTGGCAACAGGTCATTATTATAAGGTTCAAATTTGCAGTCCACTTCCACGGTAATACGGCAAGACGACTGAATTTGTCAATCGAGGCGAGAAAGAAACAACTGTATATAATATCCTTATTATAACAGGTGTGTGTAAAAAAATAATATTTATAGATTTTAAAACAGTTCGTTCAAAAACCGCCTCTAAAGACAAACTATCGAACTTATACAAATACATGTTTAAACACAAACAAAACTAACGTCCCTAAATATTTGGCGAAAAATATCGTATCTCAAAGTCTAAACACATCGCCTACAACTATATTTACGTACAAGTGTTAGTATCAAACATAGTTTACATTTACTTACACTTAAAATATTAATTACAACTAAATAATATCGTGAAAATGGACTGCAGCAATAAATTAACAAAAAAAAAATCGTCAAAACACAACTGTTTTTTCAAACGATTTTATTTAAATCCTGTTAGTGAAAAAATAAATCAAAATTAATATCCAAACACGGTAATATTTGAGATCAGTCTGACTAAACCCGATTGCCACCAAATGTTTAAAGGCGTGTGCATAAATAAGCCACATTTCATAGTAAAAAACAATCTTAATTAAAAAGTGTTCGTAGATTATGCAAAATACCAAGTACTTTTAAATGGCAATAATTTAAGACTTGGCGCGTTTCAGGTACGCTTTTGTAACTTGCGTAGCGTTTTCTTTTCATTATTATGATATTTTTTTATATATTTTTCGTAATATTTAGAGTATACTTGACTGACTTTAAACCAAACTATGGTTTCCTTAAAGACATCATAATCAAGTTATAAATAATCACATTTTTTCAATACTGAAAGTATAAGTCAAAATAACCTCACAGGCAATAAATAAATATAAACGCTGAAATAATCTGCAAAGCTAATTCTCCTACAATAATTTATAATCACAATCAAAATAGCTGCTTCTGTGACAATTTACATTTGACTTTGACATCCCATAAAAGTTGCCAGATGAAATATACTCAAATATCACATATTATCTCCCAATAACTTGTAACACCTACATCGGTAAACTTACGATTTAGAGAGGCAACATTTAATGTTAGTTTTTATTTATTTCAATGGCAAGATAACATCGAATGTTTTAATATCGAATTAGGACAAATTCAGCGCCATTTTGATTCGAGAAAAAATCGAATTTCAAAATGGAACGCGAAATTTTGTCAATAGCCTCGTTGTGCCACAAAAAAATCTCTTTATCAGTAAAGAAATCGTCGTTTTTGTCATTATCGAAATGCACGTTAACAATGAACATGAGTATTTTCAATCTTCGAGGTTAGTTGTTATTATAATTCATTATTTTTTGTTTTACAAAAAATTCATGAATCGGATGACGATCGAAGAAACCTTGTCATCAGCTCAGTAAATATAATAACTATCTTTTTATAAAAATAACTGGTAGTATTTCTGATGACTCAATCGAGCTCCAATAATCTGATAAATATATAACTTCGGGATATAATTGAATAAATGACTCTCATTGTAATCAAGGCACTGTATAGGCGCATAAGGCACTGAATCGAAATTCCTTATAAATATATTTCCCCCCCTCTAATATACATCTATAATCAATTAATTACTTTCGTCAACATTATAGGCCATATTTTTATCAGAAACCTGCAGACACTGCTCGTTAATAACCCTATTTCACCCCCCTTGCTTCGGCAAAAAAACTGATCTAAGTTTAAGAGACTGCATTTCTTAAATACATTTTAACCACAATCTTCTTACATATTCATTCAATAACTTTAGTCAAAATGTAGATCAGTTTTTTAACTTCAATAACCCTCTTCCACCCCTTTGCTTCTACAAAACTGACCTTTCCCGAAGTAAGAGGGGGATTGAACGAACTCACTGGCTCAAGCCAAAGATTTTGAGTGCGTTGAACGCAGTAGCGAGGGCCACATCCTCAGGTTTCTGGCCCAGGAATCCGGCGATCAGTTCCACTATGGCAGGCAGGGCGCACGGCTCATTGCGTTGGAAGGTGCAGTAGCGATTAACGAAGTTCATGGATCTGGAAAAAGCATAAGTAGTTTTGAGTGGTATGAAATTAGTTTTGGGCTTCTAAGAAAAGTTCCTTACGTTTTAATTATTTTTGGTCAATATTTAGAAATATGATATTATTTCATAATTAACTAAACCCTTTTTTATAGTAAAATCATCAAATGAGTCCTCCCCCTCTCGGTGAAGCATAAGGGACTTTCAGTGTTACTAACTAAAAACCCACCCTGTTGCTACAGTTGTCCTTTACGTTCCAGGGTCACGGATACCTTTTGAGACAATTCCGGGTCACCGACCCTTAAGGTTGTCGTTCTATTTATCGTAATTTCTATGTGTCGTTATCTTTTATTATGAGCTAAACATCTGCGGGCTAAAGTTGCCATTTTATAATACTACTAGGTGTTCCCCGCGTCGGCGTGTTGTGTTCCACGCGCGCCTCAAAGAGTGTCAGCATAGTGACGGGACCTGTAGAGGGCTAAAGCCTGCCGGGGTCGCGGGACTTTTCCATTACCGTGACCCCGGTACGTAAAGGGTAGTGAAGGACACCGTGGATTTTAGTCAGTACAAGTCTGACAGTCCCTCCCGCCCTGCCCTGGGTGGGAGGACTCATTTGATGATTATACCACGATAAAAAAAAGGTAGTAGCTTAATATTATAAAGTCCTATCCCTTATAAAAGCCTTGAAATGAGCTATCCAACACGAAGATATTTTTTCTATTTGAATGTTTCTGAGATAAGCGCGTTCAAACAAACAAACTCTTTAGCTTTATACTGTTAAGTATAGAGCAGACACCAAAAATAGCACGTTGCCCTATAATCTTGTTATGTTATTGTGATTCTTTTATCAGTAGCAGAAGCTGGTAATCTTATCTTTATCTACATGGCCCAATAAACTAACGTCTAGCGATATGCTGTAATGTTATCATTCGGTAGTTTTATCTTGATAACATAATAATATTTCTATGTATTTTGCAAGCACGGGCATGCGGGCAGCGAGTAATGGGCAACTCGCTGTCCGACCATGGACCATGCCCGGGTCGACAACGCGTTCTGTTCCGCGTCGCGGGACTCACGAATGACCGTGACCCCGGAACGTTAAGGGCTATTGAAGGACACCGTGGATTTTAGTCAGTACGAGTCTGACAGTCGCCCCCGCTCTGCCCTGGGTGGAAGGACTCATTTGATGATTTTACAACGATAAAAAAATGTTATTTGCAAAAGACTCTTTTCTTTTACAACTTTTAACTACTGATCTAAAATCATGCCTGTTATGTTTATAGTCCAATTAAATTGGGGTTGAGCCTTTTGCCATTAACCGGGCACTAATATCAAATTAAAAGGCGGCTTCCTGTCGAGGAACTGTCTGATCAGGTAAGCGTGACCCCGGAACGTAAAGGGCTATTAAAGGATCAAGCGTGGATTTTAGTCAGTACGAGTCTGAGAGTATGGGTAGGAGGACTCATTTGATGACGCTTTCCCGGTGCGTCAATATTAATTGCAAACACGATTTAGTCACGTCAATTTCATGCTACAATATAGAACGATAAAAATGTGAGGAAATTGCAAAACACAGCCTACTTTATTATATTTTACACAAGAGTTAATTTTAAAACGAAACTGAGCAACAATGTTTACGAGAATGTCTTTTAAGTGATTACCACGGCACTAGAACAAGGAAGAAGGAACAAGGTGGGTTTTATTTACTACGAGTCAGAAATTTCTTCTCCACCTAAGAAGTCATGACAGAATATGCGATATATGACAATTTTCTGAGTGTGGCCCATTTTCTTGTTTCATATTGTCAGTTTTGGTCCGGCCGTAAGTGTCTAAACACATAGTGTGTTTAGACACACATAGTTGCCGAAGTTACGCGACCGAAGTTCAGCACAGTTACGCCTGCAATGCTATTTGAATTACTGACGACACACTATGCCAAAATTACGTCGCATCATAGCGTACAGCCTAACTTCGGTCGGGCGTAAGTTCAGCGGCAACTTATTCTGTGACCACACATTATACGCGACCGAATTTCGGTTCGATTACCGACGAAGATCCGGGGGCGGGGAGCAGCAGGGAGCCGTCAGTGCCGAATTTCTGCCGCGTTAGTTCGGCACTTATGGTGTGTCATATCAGCCAAATACGTCGGAATGTAAAATCAGCCGCCGAACTTCGGTCGCGTAACTTCGGCATAGTGTGTTTAGACACTAATACAAAATGTATTAACCATGTTCGTTCAGACAAATTACCGAGATATGCTACAGTAAAATGTTACTGATGGCCGTAAACATTGAAAATATTTTAGAACTGGTCGGAAATGTTGTAGCCACAAATTGGAGTAAAAATATTGGCCGTTAGGCCAATGAACCGATGGTCAATCAGACATTCCGGCTCTTAAAACAAACTTAAACTAATCTCACCTTTCAGTCAAAGAATCCTTCACATGCAGCGGCAGTTTCGAGGCCCTCATATTGGGGTACATAAAAGGCGAATCAGTTTCCACCAGCAACTTATCCAGGGGCAACAATCGTTCAGACAACAGTCTCCTGATTCCACCATCAGACTTATCCTTACAAATGTACCCTGTGATGCCCAAGTAGAAACCTTTCTCGATGTACTTCAGCCCCTGTTCCACAGATCCAGTAAAGGAGTGAATCACAACGGCGGGCAGACGATTCCCAAATTCGTCTAGAATTTTTATTAAATCGTCTTGAGCCTCTTTCTCGTGTACGAATAGGGGCTTTCGTAGTTCGCATGCCATTTCAACCTGTAACAAATAGAAAGTTTGTGTTAGTTATGATTTAAAGTGTAATAAAAATGAAACTGTGACTGATTGATTGTCTTAGTGGATAAACTGCGCACACGCACAGTCTAAATATTAAAACTAAGTTTAAGATGATAAAGTTCCAGGAGTATGTAGACCAACTTAAAGTGATCTGTCCAAAAATGACACTTTAGAAGTACAATAATATAAGTTGCGATAAAATTAAAATGATTTTATTCTATCTTATTGTTTGTCATGATAAGATCTTTTAGACCCCTATGACCGTATCCTTTAAGAGCCCTTTTAATTTACAGTAGAAGAGATTTATTAAAAAAATCTAAAACCCAACTACTGAAAACATCACGCTCAAAAAGGACGAAACAAGAAAATATTTTCGTCTGAAAATTGTACGTAGCCGTGGTCGTATGTCAATTTGCCCGAAAGTTATAATCCCCTGCTCTGAAAATGCATTGTTTTTAAAGGTGGCATACAACCATGCTAGGTAGAAATAACCAATGATGTGGTTGACGGTGAAACGCGCTTGCCTAGAAGTAACCTATTATTCACCCTTGACTTTTAAACTGCTTTTCCTAGGCTTGATTTAACTTACAAAACCTTCCTGTTATTGCTTTTTTTTACTTGGTAAAATCATCACATGAGTCCTCCCACCCAGGGCAGAGCGGGAGGGACTATCAAACTCGTACTGACTAAAATCCACGGTGTCGTTCAATAGCCTGTTACGTTCCGGGGTCACGGTAATTCGTACAGTCCCGCGGCCTCCTGTTATTGCTTATGGAAACTTTAACAACGATATTGATTGAGTCACAGTTTTGCTCTTCAAAAGACAGGACTCATCCGACATATTTCAATGACGACATTGACGCAAAACAGATGAATCAGCTTCTTATCAGACGATACAGCTTCCCACAGTCAATACATCGCAGTGTCTCACACATTAAAATAAGTCTTATAAGTACACTAACTGTATAATATATTCAGAACTTTCTTGTTACAAAACAAGGTAGGGTAAACTCGTTAGAGATGGCCATAGTTTTTTTAAGATGCAATAAAAAAATAAATAGGGTTGTTAACATCAATATTTTATTCTTAACGTAATTAACAGTTATTAGTCTTATAAAAAATCAACAACAAATATGTTTTTATAATTAAGTAACATACGATAAATCAATTTAAAATAAAAATTGAATTGGCCATCTCTCCCGACACGTCAGGGGGAGTTGGCCGTAGTCGTACGGATAAGATGGCCAGTGCAAAACTTCCCTTTTCCCTTTCCCTTGCCTTCAAATTCCATTTGTTTAGCTTCTTTTTTCTTTTGTTGTCCACATGTGGAGCACATGTCTTCAAACTCGGTACAATTCTCATGCACCCATCTGTCACAAATGAGATGCTGGAGCCATTCTTCAATAAGTCGAGTTTTATAATAATTTTCTCCACATCCAGCACATTCGTCTGCCTCGTTTTCTTTGCCTTCTTCTCTATTATTTTTCGTGGGATAGGCGAGATCTCTTTTTAAATTCGAGAAGGTGTTCGCCTCTTTATACACAGACAATTCCCCATTTTTATGGAATTTATAGCAGCTTTTAATGAGTTTTCACTCCAATTACCACGAGTGGCTATAGCTTATCTCTGATATTTTTTTGGCATCTGAAAAAAGACTTAAAAACGCATTAATAACACTTATTATAACAATAATTAGTATGGCCGTCTTAACCTGAATCTATGTGGCCATCTCTCCTTTTTGTATGGGTGAGATGGCCACACCAATGGATAAAGATAGGTTTAACATATCGGGCGCCATTTTTAGGTTAGAATAGACTTAATCATTTGCTAAACACAATAAACTTAATAAACACTAGACATTTACAATAAAAAATAATATTTCACGATAATTTATGACTACACTATAAAATTTTAGCAATGTCATGTAAAATCAATGCTGATTTACTTACTTTTTAATATCATTTTGCGCAGTAATTTCGTCGTATTGTATTCCTGACCACTGCTCGCGGTGTACTAACTGCACTCTAGCGTTATCTAGTTACAAACATCAGAAATAATTTAATTGGCCATCTCTCCCGTATGGCCATCTCTAACGAATTTACCCTATATATTTGGACCCAGGTTAATATTATAATACGTGTAGAAAGTTTTTTTTTAAGTAACAATGGGTTCGCCTTTGACCACTCTCTCGCCAGATGGCAGGCGATGATGTGATCGACGGTGAAGCACGCTTCTTTTTTATGGCGTGGTAAAATCATCAAACGAGTCCTCCCACCCAGGGCAGAGCGGGAGGGACTGTCAGACTCGTACTGACTAAAATCCACGGTGTCCTTTAATAGCCCTTTACGGTGAAGCACGCTTGCTTAGAAGTAACTTCAATTCACTCTTGACTTACAGACCCCAAGTTTGTAACCTATCGGAAATCAAAAGACTCCGGCAGAGAATTCTATTCTTTACCTGCGCGCACAATGAAATCGTTTTCACGTACGAGATACTGACAAGAAAGCCGGAGATTTACAAATAGATTAAGACTACTGGACATTTTTTGAAGCTTCAATTACCGAAAAATGACTGAATTAAGAACCTCCTCCGTTTTGAAGTCGGATAATTTTTTTTTCTTATTAATATGGTGCCCCCCACTTTACGAATTTCTCCTGTGTCGTGGGTGCGTTTACAAACATAGAAATTCATATACACAAAAAATGTATTTACCTAATGTATTTCAGTCACAATAACTCGTTTTCTACTATTCTACTAAACTATCTCGATTAAGTAATGGGAAAAGCGCGACCGAATTGTTTTAAAGCATTTATTGGCGAGATAAAGTCACATATTTATACGTTTACGCTTGTCCACACTAAAAAGATGCGTCAGATAAATAATATTTATTGATAACTACTTTAATGCATCATGCATGCGCACGAGACTGTAATGATCGCTATCTCTAGCTCGAACATAAAACAAGAAAGTGAATAAGACAAAAAAAGTCTGTAATTTGCCAATCATACGCATTTTTTTACATTGAATATTTACGTTTATCGGATATAATTCTTAATTCAAGTATCTGGTAGACAAATTCTGTTTTGTTATTTCACTAATCTAATGGATATCACCTTCTGTTGATATAGTATGAAACAACAACACTATTGTGCGTACTTACACCATATCTTAATATACAAAATCTAAACACGAATCTTCATCATATGCCTAGCCTTTTCCCAACTATATTGGGGTCAGCTTTCAGTCAAACCAGATGCAGCTGGATATCAGTATTTTACATGGAGCGACTGCCTATCGGACCTCCACAACCCAGTAACTGGGTAATACGATACCCCATGGTAAGACTGGTTGACAGATTTTAGAGATTCTGACTAACAGTAACGACTGTAAAAGATCTACAAATGACAGCCGGGACCGACGGCTTTATGTGCTTTCCGAGTCACGGAGGAAACTCACTATGACAGATGGTCACCCATCCACAGACCAACCTCGGCAAGCGAGGCTTAACCCGGAAGATCGGCCTGTGCGGCTGTATTTATTTAGCCACGAGCTCCTCTAAAATCTAAAAATCACGTGCCACTATGCTCTAGCACGGTGATCTCCGAAACCAACCAACCGATTTCAATCAAATGTGAATGAGTATCTATATTCTGACATCGCCTCGGGATTCTCATTCGTCCCTCCCGGATGCCATTTTCTTCATATGAGTCCATCTATTGGAATCCAACGCCAAACAGTTTTTAATGTTCCATTGGTGCGCTGAAGTTCCAATTCCATTCTGGGTGAGGACTAATCTTTATCTCTGGAACTAGGTTGAAAACAAGAGCAAACTCTTTAAAAAAAAAGATTTAGTACAGCCAAAAGATATATCAGAACTTGAGTTTGAGTTTGTTTTTTGTGTAAATATCAAACATAACTTATATCATCTGCCGCGGGGCTCACGAATTACCGTGACCCAGGTACGTAAAGGGCTATTGAAGGACACCGTGAATTTTAGTCCGTACGAGTCTGACAGTCTCTCCCGCTCTGCCCTGGGTGGGAGGACTCATGTGATGATTTTACCACGTAAAAAAAAATATCATCTGTCTAGCCTATTCCCAACTATGTTTAAATCGGCTTCCAGTCGAACCGGATGCAACTGAATATCAGTGTTTTACATGGAGCGACTACTTATTACACCTCCACAATCCAGTAACTGAGAAATACGAAATTCCTTGGTACGGCTGGTTTAACTTATGGTCTTATGGGCGCAGCGTGTCGCGGAATCGATCCCAGCACGGTACAAATGTTTGTATGAGATGTGAGAATCTATGTTTGAAAACACACCCACGATACAAGAAAATTTGTAGGATGGGGCAACGTTTAAAAACAAAAGCATAAATTATGAAATGATTGAAAACCAAAAACCAATTCTAGAACACTATTAATTAATGAAAATAGAAAAAAACACCAAACCGTCTTCTTCCTCAACGTTTTTATAAATGTTAAAGCGATCAACCAGAGATATTGATTATCTCTGGTTGATCGCCATCTAAATCCATATGGGCGTGAGTCGTAAGCGTCTGGACTGAACTAAATATAGTTCGACATTAGTTACTACATCCTTTGATCACACGGGATTGAGGCGATGTTTCCGTCGTTCTAACAGTTCAGAGTTATTTAGAAGAATTTTAATTGGAAATGTTTAATTTGTCATGGGAGTTTTGATGTTTAGTGGAATATTTATATTATTAGATACATATTTTGACAGCAGCAACGGTTACAAATAGAATATGGAGGAAGACACCAACTCGTAGATCAGATATGGATCGACACAATTGAGATTGCGTTATAAAACTAACTTTGTAAAAATTATTATTTCATCGCTGCGCTCAAGCTCCTACTTCAAAGAATAATTAAGTATATTATATCAAACAAGAGTCACAGAGAGGAGGCATGTGTCCCAGCGGTGGGTCATAGGTGTTTATCATTATCTATGCTAATATTATAAAGCTAGAATTTGTTTGGTTAAATGCGCTAATCCGATACTACGGATTCGAATTCAAAAATATTTTTTAAAATCCTCCCGATATCATCCTTACGAAATATTACTTTATATAAACACCGGCTTCTGTATGTATACATTCAGTAGCCAAGATTATTTACATATTTATCTAAATGATTAGTAAATACTACAATCATTGTTATCTCTATGAATCATTGTAGTGTGCACATGTTTGATTTATACATAAACACATTGTTCTTCTATGAAACAATTCTATCGGTCATTACTAAAGGTGAACGGGATGGATATTTAACAATAAGACTAGAATTGGGTTGAATAGAAAACTTATAGGGTGTAATTTATCTATAATATGTATGTATATAGAAATATACAAGTATGTTTATCAGTTGTCTAGTACCCATAACACAAGCTCTGCTTAACTTGGGACTAGATGGCGTTGTGTGATAAATAAAAAAAAAAAATTTTGTAGTTGTATCACTATAGCCTTAAAGTGTAAAATTGACTGTACGCACATCCCCAAGCGCGAAGAAGCAGATCCAATTACTTTTTTTTCACGTGGTAAAAACACCAAAAGAGTCCTCCCATACACTGGGTGAAACGGAAGGGACTGTCAGACTCTTACTGACTAAAATCCACGGTGTTCCTTCAATATCCCGTTGTGTTCCAGGGCCACGGTTGGACTGTTTAGACAATCCCGCGACCCCAGCAGGCGTTAGACCCTCTTTGGGGGCCCCAACAAATTACTGAAAGCTCTTTGTGGCGTGCAACGCTTTCTTTGATAGATCTCGCGCTCTTATTTCGCATGACGCTTGTGTGTTTTTTACTAACTACGTTGGATGAATCGAAATCTTTTCAGATACAGCTGAAAACGAGCAGATATAGATATGGATCGACTGCCTATCCGACCTCGACTCTTTTCAACTTTCATGTTTCTGACAGCACGAAATGACTTATAAAGTTCCAATGTAGATAAGAATGACCGCCGAGACGAAATTCTTAACATGTCTTCTGAGGTGCGGAAGAAGTCTTTGTATACACACCCATCCACAGACTGACCTCAGTTGCTCTTGCTTGCCCTTTATGATGAACCCGTGTGTCTATTAAGGTGCTGTACCCTCACCGCGAGCATTCATCTGTAAGGTAATGTTACAGATTCGAACATTTCATCAGTGAAGGAGGAAAATCGAGCATTACAATGCGCACCTTGTAATGATACAATGTGTAATACCTTGATACAACTTGTAACATCAATGCGCTCCACGTGTAATTTATGTTTCCGGCGGCGGGAGGTAGTATTGTAATGTAATGCTCAAAATTGAACCCGCAATGTTACATTACACGCGTAAGCTCCTGGTGACCGAGCACCTTGATTATTTTGCCACGAACCTCCCAATGGATTTCTCATTCTTCAACATTTTTCTCTCAAGGTTGATGACATCAATATCCACGTCATATTCGGGTTACAAATGTGCAAAGAGCAATTGTCTGCTTCTTATCAATACACATACAATAATTAACACTAATAAACATTAATTAGTGAGGTATGTGCATTCACGAAAACAACGCTTTAAAATGGATGATGTTGCAATGTGCTTGATTATTTTTGTTGTTTTACTAAATTAATCATTTTTTTATTAATAAATGTTGTATCATGGGTTCGTTTACAAACATCTAAACGCGTGTACACATACACCCAGACCCGGAACAATAACTTTCAAATGATTTAATTAGAATTACACAATGAATATTAACTTTATATCTGAAAATAATTAATTGAATTGATAAGCATATCGGAATGTGATAAAATCTTAAAAAATTTAGCGAAAACTGTTAATGTATGTTGTTTTCCGAAAACAAATATCAGTTTAAATCCTTGAAAACTATCTTAATCACGCAGAAAACCGTCGCTTTTTTGTATGTATGTTTAGCGCAGTGGCTGAGCGATTGCGTTGCGTGTCGCGGGTTTGATTCCCACACAGAAAAAGATTTTTTTATGACCCACAGCCAGTTATTCCTAGTTTCGATGTTTATAAACGCTCGATACAGGAGAAATTCCTAGTGTGGGATAAGAAAAATAAAATATACCTACAATGGAATTAGATGGTGATTATTATAATTTTTTTTGGGCGGTTTTCTACAGAAAACCATTAATATGTTACTTAAATTAAGCACAGAAACATCAACGCCACAGTACATCGGCCCCGTGCGAAGTAACTAGCCGCCTCTTAAAATATTCAAGCCATATCGATTGCCCGACTATTACACAATTCATCAACATCATGCCTAGCCTCTTCAGAATATCATTATTTTACAGGGAGCGACTGCCTATCTGACTTCCACAACCCAGTAACTGGGTAATACGATACCCCTTGGAAAGACTGGTTGTTCGATTTCTGAGTTTCTGTGATTAACGACTGTCAAAGATCTACAAATGACAGTCGGAAGCAACTGCTACGTGCTTCCCAAAACATGGAGGAAACTCGCTAAGATAAATGGTCACCCATCCACAGACCAACCTCGGCAAGCGAGGCTTTATTTTAAAGATCGAACTGTGCGGTTGTTATTAATTAGCCACGAGCTCCTAATTATTACACAATTAGAGCATCAATTACGTGTTAACATATTGTTGGAATAGAACAAAAAAAACAATTAACACAGTCGTTGACACGATGGCGTGTTCATCACCGAATGATTACATATTTTGCTGTAATTGTCCATGAGTAATACGAATTAAGTATCAATGAAAATTTGTGACATGGTATTGCAAATGATGAGTGACAGAAATTATGATGAAGATGTCTTATTTCTGTTCATGACTAGAAAAATGAAAAAAAAGGAATTATAAGATTGGGAGGTTACTCTTATTACAAAATATATATAGCAACACTTAAGCGTTGGCAACAATATATTCTGACAGCCGACTCGAGCTGTCACTGTCATAGGCTGGAAAAAGAGGGAAACCTCAAGAGAATCCAAAAATATTGTTAAAATATTGCTAAAGTATTGTGTACCCGAAGATCTTTTAATTTATGATGATAATAATTTAAAAACTGAACTGATTTCGTACAGAGTTTATATTGATAGAAGCGATTAATAAAGTATATTGTCCTGGAACTGCCGTTTTTCTGAGTTGTCTAACACTCTGTATAGCTTTAGGAGTTTTATACTTCTACGAGCGCACATAGCGACGATAAAGCAGTTATTATTTATTTTATTTGTCCTCCTACGCGTCCTTGTACACACATATTTTGCCAGTTGCAGGTAAACGTTGTTTTACTTATTAAGCGTTCAAAAAACAAGGAAATGAGAAATTTAGCTTCGAGATTGGTGGTTGCGATGGCCTAATTGGTAAAGCGTCCGGAGTACTTATCTAGAAGACGCAGGTTCGAGCCCCGCTCGCAACTGAATTTTTCGTTCCTGAAAAAATATCTTTGCGAAGACGCGACCCATTATTACGTATATATATATATCGGCGCAAGCACAATAGTTCATCCAGAAAACCTAGAATAATTAAGTTTAATCATTAATTGATTGTCCTAAAATTAGTTTATAAATCATCAGTTGATGATTTTGAGTCTATTACGATGTAAGATTAATGTTTTCATTGTAATTTCAATACTTAACCTAAAAACTTGTAAACACGTGCGCGTGCGCCGAACCCTATAAAAACGGCCGCACTGTAGACGATCGGTTCAGTCTAACTCGGATCGTCGTACAGTACGGACCTCTCTGGGAAGTCGTTACGCTGCCCGTTGAATAAACGAAGTTTATAAAGTGCTTGTGAAGTTTTTCTGATAAGACCAAGAATGAGTGATCATCATGAAGACAACAATTGTGATGTCAGCAATGCTGACGTCACACTTTTTAAAAACACTACGGAGGTTCCTCCTTCGTCATCAGAAGTGGGATTGCAAGAAGCTCCTACCCAAACCGCTTCCTCATCAGCTCTTCCACCTGATCAACTGGAACAAATCAACATCCAGCAGCAATGATGGAGACAATGCAGAAAATGTCGGAGCGCTTATGTGCTCCCCCTACCGTAGCAAAAATAAGGATCAAGGATGTCTATTTACCATCATTCGATCCGGACACTCACATCGGTGTACGAGAATGGTGCCAGCATATAGATCAAGCGATTGAAGCGTACAAGCTTGATGATTTCGATGTACGCATGAAAGTCTGCAGCCTGTTGAAGGGCCGTGCAAAGATGTGGATCGATGATTGGATGGTGACTACAACAACGTGGGAAGAGTTGCGAAAAAATCTCATCACCACGTTTGAACCCGAAAATAGATACTCCCGGGACATCATCATGTTCAGGGAACATGTTTACGATACATCAAAAGACATCGCGGAGTTCTTATCACGTGCTTGGATTTTGTGGCGAAGAGTCACCAAAGACAAACTGGGAGACGAACATGCTGTAGAAGCTGTAATTGGATGCATTAATGACGAGCGATTGCGTATCGAATTAATGAATGCCAGGGCAACCACTGTCCCTGAGCTCATCTCAGTGGCAACATCCATACGGAAGAAGCGGAGTCATCAAAGCTCCAGTTCCACTCCATATAACAAACGTCCACGCTTTTCGGACAATACATCATCAACTACAAGCTGCCGTATATGTAAGAAGACCAACCACTCCACTAACGACTGCAGATTCAAACCTTCGGAGTCTAAACCTGAAACTAGCAATAAGGATCCGAAAACAACAACCGCAAGTACGACGAATGAAAAGCGAAACGAAACACCTACTTGTACTTATTGTAAGAGACCAGGCCACACATACGAAACTTGCTTCAAACGCGAACGTTCGTTGACTTCAAATGTGAACTGCGTAGCAAGTGGTAAGCTGCCTCCTATCACAATCAAAATAGGTGAAAAGACTTTGCAAGCCATCTTTGATAGCGGGGCGGAGTGCTCAATTATCAGAGAATCGGTTGCTATAGCCTTACCTGGTCAGAGGAAACCAGTGGTCAATTATTTGAAAGGGATTGGTCAGTTCCCCGCACTATCGTTACACTTACGACCGTATGCGTCGTAGATAACATCAGTGTTGAGCTTGAATTTTACTTATTGCCGGATTATGAAATGTCAACAGACATTTTAGTGGGTATGAACCTGATACATGACACTAATCTAAGTGTGAGAATCACATCCAATGGGACGAAGCTAATCCATGAAACTGTCGTCAATCATGTGAGTACCAGTTCTTGTCTCTTCAACAACTTGGACTGTGATCTTACTAATGAGGATGAAATTATGCAACTACGACGACTTCTAAATAAATACGAGCATCTGTTTATCCGTGGATATCCTAAGACTCGGGTCAACACCGGCGAGCTAGAAATCAGACTGAAAAACCCTGATAAATTCGTAGAAAGAAGACCATATCGCCTCAGCCCAGTGGAACGAGAGAAGGTTCGCACCATAATCCAAGAACTTCTGGAACACAACATCATTCGTGAGAGCAAATCTCCCTACTCAAGTCCCATCATACTGGTCAAGAAAAAGAATGGTGACGATCGGCTTTGTGTGGACTTCCGGGAACTTAATGCTAATACTTTACGTGACCATTATCCACTTCCGTTGATCTCCGATCAGATTGACCAGTTGGCAAATGGTAATTTCTATACAAGCATTGATATGGCGGCTGGTTTCCACCAGATTCCCATTGGTGAGACCTCCATAGAGAAGACCGCGTTCGTCACACCAGACGGACTATATGAATACCTCACCATGCCTTTTGGTTTGAGCAATGCTTGTTCAGTTTACCAACGATGCATCAACAGAGCTTTGACATCATTGCTGGGAACAGCTGCACAAGTCTACGTAGATGACGTGTTGAGCAAATGTAAAGATTTCCCTGAGGGAATCTCACACCTGGAGCGAATCCTCATAGCACTGCAAGACTCGGGATTTTCTATCAACGCAGACAAGTGCGCTTTCTTCAAACGGTCCATCGAATATCTCGGGAACGTAGTTTCTGATGGACAAGTACGACCAAGTCCTCGCAAAGTAGAGGCCCTCGTCAAAGCCCCAGTACCCAAAACTGTTAAGCAAGTCAGACAGTTCAACGGGTTGGCTGGATACTTTAGGAAGTACATTCCCGACTTCTCTCGTGTAATGGTGCCTTTGTACGAACTAACGAAACAGGGAGCAAAATGGGCATGGACAGACAAACACGAAAAAGCTCGTAACACAATCATCGAATGCCTATCGTCTGCTCCAGCACTTACGTTATTCCAAGAAGAGGCACCTATACTACTATACACGGATACAAGCAGCCTCGGATTTGGAGCAGTATTGGTCCAGGTGATAGACGGACGCCAACATGCCGTTGCTTTTATGAGCATGAGAACCACGGAGGCTGAAAGTCGCTACCACTCCTACGAGTTGGAGACACTGGCAGTGGTTCGCGCTATAAAACACTTTCGCCAGTATCTATATGGGCGAAAGTTCACCGTGATAACAGATTGCAACGCGTTAAAAGCGTCAAAACATAAAAGGGATCTCCTACCAAGGATTCATCGCTGGTGGGCGTTCTTACAAAACTACGACTTCGAAGTAGAATACCGCAAAGGTGAACGTCTCCAACATGCTGACTTTTTCAGCAGAAACCCAGCTGAGTTTGCGGTCAATGTCATGACAAGAGACTTGAACTGGCTCAAAATTGAACAGAGACGCGACGATGAATTACGACCAATAATGGACAGCCTCAGTGACAATAACCCAGTAGAAGACTATGTCTTGGAGGACAATGTCTTAAAGAAGAACGTCAATGATCCTGTCTTCGGTCAGCAGCTCAGTACTGTTGTCCCTAAATCCTTTCAATGGAGCATTATAAACTCCTTTCACACTGCACTCAAACACCCTGGCTGGGAAAAGACTCTACAGAAGATCAGAGAAACATACTGGTTCAACAAAATGAGTTCTACTGTTCGGAGATTTGTGGATAACTGCGTTATATGCCGGACATCCAAAGGAAGATCCGGAGCCATCCAAGCCCAATTACACCCCATCCAAAAACCGACAGCTGCCTTCCAAGTTATTCATATGGACATAACAGGGAAGCTGGGCACTCCAGATGATCAACAGTATGTCATAGTCACCATTGACGCTTTCTCGAAGTATGTTTTACTGTACTTCAGTACCAATAAAAACCCACACAGTACATTGGCTGCTCTGAAACGCACTGTGCATCTATTTGGCGCACCGGTCCAAATCATAGTCGATGGAGGAAGAGAATTTCTTGGCGAATTCAAAGAATACTGTGACAACATCGGAATAAATATTCATGCTATCGCTCCAGGAGTCAGCCGAGCGAATGGCCAAGTTGAAAGAGTCGTTGCAACCCTCAAAAATGCATTGATAATGATTAAAAATTACGAGACAGAGCAGTGGCACACTGTACTCGAAGAACTTCAGCTGGCAATGAACTGTACAACTCATCGGGTCACTGGTGTTGCTCCACTGACACTTATTACACAACGCAGACACAGTGTACCTCCTGAGCTTCTCAACCTGGTGAATATTGACAACGAAACCGTTGATATTGAAGCACTTACTCAACAGGTGCAACAGAAAATGATTCGTTCAAGCGAACAAGATAGACAACGCTTCAACCTACATAAGGCCAAAATCCATCATTTCCAAAGAGGAGATTACGTTTTGGTTCAGAATAATCCTCGTAACCAAACCTCCCTCGACCTTAAATTCAGCGAACCATATGAAATCTGTAGAATACTAGAAAATGATCGATATTTGGTAAAGAAAGTTACAGGTAGAGGACGACCTCGCAAGGTCGCCCATGATCAGCTTCGTCGTGCTCCACAACCTGGTGATCAGTTGACCGTATCGGCGGGAAACGAATCGCCTACTCACCGAGATCCTGCTGCAGAACCAAACGAGCCGATTCCGTCGACCTCACGAGATGAGCCGCAAGTACAGCCAAATCACGACCTACGGGGTGAAGACAACCCATCAGAATAAAGGGTAAGTAACTCCTTTCAAAAATTCCATATCAAATTTCGATAACTACGAGAACCTTCGAGAACTCTACGAGAACCTTCGAGAACTCTACGAGAACCTCCGAGAACTCTACGAGAACCTCCGAGAATTCTACGAGATCCTCCGAGAACCTACTGACCTTAACAGCATTGATATCCTCAAAAGACAAAGCAACGCCAGTTGCTTACAGATGCACTACTCAGAGAAAATTATTTCAATTTTTCAGGTCTACGAGAAACCACAATTCTACGAGAAGCAACGAGGCTGGTGCAGAGCGCGCACCGCCTGTCAGTATGGCCGTATCGGCGCAAGCACAATAGTTCATCCAGAAAACCTAGAATAATTAAGTTTAATCATTAATTGATTGTCCTAAAATTAGTTTATAAATCATCAGTTGATGATTTTGAGTCTATTACGATGTAAGATTAATGTTTTCATTGTAATTTCAATACTTAACCTAAAAACTTGTAAACACGTGCGCGTGCGCCGAACCCTATAAAAACGGCCGCACTGTAGACGATCGGTTCAGTCTAACTCGGATCGTCGTACAGTACGGACCTCTCTGGGAAGTCGTTACGCTGCCCGTTGAATAAACGAAGTTTATAAAGTGCTTGTGAAGTTTTTCTGATAAGACCAAGAATGAGTGATCATCATGAAGACAACAATTGTGATGTCAGCAATGCTGACGTCACACTTTTTAAAAACACTACGGAGGTTCCTCCTCCGTCATATATATATATATAAATATAAAAGGAGAACTGACTGACTGACATATCAACGTACAGCCGAAACTACTGGGGCTAGGAATGTGAAATTCTGCACACGGCTTCCTATTATAATGTAGGGGAGCACTAAGAAGGAGTTTTTGGAAATTTAACCTTTAAGGGGGTGAAAAGGGGGAATTAGGAAAGTACGTAACCCACGCGGACGAAGTCGCGGGCAAAGTGCTAGTTACGTATAAATATGCAAATTTTGCTCCTTTACCCCCAAGTTCTAGTGAACACAAGTTCGCCATACCATCTCTCCAAGTCCTAGTAAATACACATTTCGCCTTCCCGTTTCTCCTACAAAACCGAGTACACACACATTTCGCTATACCAACTCTCCTACACGTCCTAGTACACCCACATTTCTATCCCACATACGCCAACTGCAACTGAGAAATTTCTTTACCCGACCAATACTCTAATCTGATGCTCAGTAGCGATTACGAGCCGTCGTGAAAGCAAGACATCAAAAATCGAACTACTTAGTAAGTAGTATCAATTACCCGACTAGTTATACTAGGCTAATTTTCAGAAACAGGTTCCTACTATATCAGGAATATCGCTTAATCCTCTTCAACAAAAATAAACACTATTCGAATGTGTTACAATAACTTCCGATATCGCATTATCTCAGTCTGTGACACATTGGAGAAGTGATAACTCAATCAATATGTCTTCCACTACACAGTTGAAATAATCCAAGGTGACTTTGTTTACATATCCGTCTGGGAAATAATAGTTTACAGTCATAACATTATAGTAGTATTAATTTGATTCACAATTCCTTAGAAATACTTCTCATGTGGCTGGAAAAGTCATGGGTATGAATGTTGATGATGGATGGAGAGGAAGAGGAAGGCCAAAGAAAAGATGGATGGATTGTGTGTTCGATTTGAATGTAAAAGGAGTAAATGATGATGTGACGTCTGACGGGAGGTGTGATGTGTGACAACGTGTTGCGCCGACCCCAAGTAAAATGGAATAAGGGCAGGAAGATGATGAATTCCTTAAAGGGAGGGAGGAGAATGTGCTTTTAAGAGGCAGGTTATCGATAAAACCTGTATAGTGAAACGGGCAGAATTACCTAGAGTAGCCATCATCATTCCAAATCATCGGACAACAATTTGTTTAAAAAAATGCCCACGTTGGATGGATTTCATGAAAAATGATATGGCTAGATCGTAGGTGGCTACTAAGATAATGGAATGGAAGACACTGCTTACAAATACGTACAAATAAAGATAGGAGATTTTAAGGCGGATTTAACAGAGCGCCTGTATAGCAATGGCTAATAAAAAATCGAGCATAAATGGACAAATCTAGAAATGACTATCCAAGAACGAAGGACAAATATTATGGCAGTCCAGTCATGGAATGCTGAAGCCTAAATGACAATGAGAACAAATCTAGACTGCATCTGAAAACTTAATCGCGAAACTTCGCTCTACCTGAAACTCCAGACAACGTTATAAAACCAAAATTCTTCATCAAATTAACAGGGAACATACGATAAAAACGTTCCAACGATCTAAAACAGGTCATGACTGCGCGCCTGACTCAGAACTTGAAGCGTTGCAAAATGGGACCAGCCACTCGAATTAGAACAGTGCCAACGTATGTATGAAGATAAAAGTGTTCGTGTTTTATTTTGTGAGGTCAACGTCAAGGGCGAATGTTGAGGGAGGTCGGATACATTAGAATAGTCTTTAGTGGTTATAGTTGATCGCGGAACTTACGAATTACCGTGACCCCGGTACGTAAAGGGCTATCGAAGGACACCGTGGATTTTAGTCAGTACGAGTCTGACAGTCCCTCCCGCTCTGCCCTGGGTGGGAGGACTCGTGATGATTTTACCACGTAAAAAGCATGACACCGTGGAAACGGATTTTGTCTACGGAAGAATAGACGAAATTATAGAATGAAGAAAGATAGTCCTCTATCGTCCTGAACATGGTGTTGTTTATAATATGCAAAATAGTGTTTCTATTCTTCAACCGTCTACGGGTGTGTAGAAATAACTTCGTCTATTCCTCGTAGAATAGAGATAACCGGACCAAGACAGCAGGAAAATTTAACAAAAATTCTAAAGTAATGCACAGGCAAAAATGCGAGGTGTAGCAGAGTTTTTGAACAGTCTATCCGTCATGTGCTTAATTATTCTGGAATTTGCTGCTTTTCCAACACTAAACATTTTTTCGGTAACGGAATACCATAGCTAGAACGACTAAATACATATTATGTTCAACTGCATCTGAGTGTTATACTACTGCAACATTTCTACTCTGTACCACAGTACTGCGTAGGCGCATGCACCGAAAGAATTTAACCCGAGTGGATCAATGGCAAATGGCAGTAATGATACATGCGCAACTCATGTTTAAATGAAAATTAGCGTTCAATTGTGACGAGTGTTGATCATTTAGCACTTATTAAGAGGTGGTAATTCTAAGCTCGGTATAATGTGTGTGTTTTAGACTAGAACATGAAATGAACGCTGTTTCTTGTCAATTACTTATCAACGGCTTTAGTCGAGAGACGTACACGCGAGCAGTTGCGTTACCAGATGTAGCAGTTCGGTAATGTGTCGGTTTTGAGTGTTCGGAAATTGAGATTTAGGTAATTTGGACTTTTCAACGTCTTGAATAGTCCTGTTAGAAAGCAGAAAATTTACTAAAAATATTCAGGCAAATGATATAGCTAAGTAGAGTGCAGACGGGTGCATATATGACCGACAAATTCGGACGATTGGTAACCGTTTTGACAACCGGTAACACTCTTTTTTTCTCGAAGATGAATAAGTTCGATGTAGAACTAGATACTTCTGTTTGTGATAGACTTTCTACCGGCTTCGAAGTCCCACATTGTTACTGGGTATCAAATCTTCCACCAACCCCAACACGTTATTTAAAATCTAATTATTATGGTGAGAAAGCCGAGGAAAGGCCCCTCTCATCGGACATAAATATCAGTACAAAACTGTTTGATTGATTTATTTGCAAGGCAGATGTGAGTGGAAACGCAGTGAGGGGACGCCCTAGAGGGCCAGACTGACCTTCTCGGTAATAATCTTCAGAAAGGTCAGGTGTTTAGTACTCGCAACTGTCGTGCGTATATATATGCCCAGATTTATGGCGAAGCGAAAGGAGTGAGAATCGAAGCAAGTGCCGCCGGATAGTTTTTACCTTACCCTCATGGTAAATGGTCATATTGACTCTATATAAAGAACTACCAAAAACCTTCTTCTTGAATCACTATGCCCCTGGCTGGAGGCCTTAGAGTAATTAAAGGCATCCACAGAAAAGTCCGGTTAAGCAGCCCACAACCTCTTCTAGGTTGACCTGCGAGATGCAATACACAAAAGAAAAAACCTTTCTCTTGAATCACTATGTTGATGAAACAGCAATAAAATTCCTTGCATAGTTCGAAAAATCTAAGTGTACAGACGGCGGGAATCGATTTTGTTTTACACTATGTAAAAAAAAGTATATGTGTATTAAGAAAGTGTGTACGTTTATTTCGTTTTCACGCCAAACAAGCTGAACCGGGGATAGGGCGAGCGAAGTCGCGGAAAACAACTATTATTTTGATATTAATGTATGCATGTAAGATTGATTTAATAACCTCTTACACAGACATATCATAATACTAATCTAAATAGTAACAAACATACATATTCCACTCTTTAGAAGTGAACATTGGGCTGTAATAAACACGCGTTTTTACGTAACCGGTCATTGTGTTTTATTAGTCGTAATAGTGGCTGCAGCTCGATTTCTAGTTCTGTCTACAACTGTTAGTTATTAAGTTAATAAGAAATTTTAACTGTTCTGTTTTTTTTTTACCTTGAACAACACTACTAATTTTTTCCTGTACCGTGTATCGTGTCGGGCTTGCGGACGGCGAGTAATGGGCGACTCGCTGTCCGACCATGGACCATGCCCGGATTGACGGCGCGTTCTGTTCCATGCGCGCCTCAAAGAGTATCAGTATAACGACGGGGGCCCCCTTTAGAGGGCCAAAGCCTGCAGGGGTCGCGGGACTCACGAATTACCGTGACCCCGGAACGTAAAGGTTTTAGTCAGTACTAGTCTGACAGTCCCTCTCGTCCCGCCCTGGGTAGGTGGGAGGACTCATTTGATAATTTTAGCAAGCTAAAAAAAATGCTCATCGTGTCATTGCCGTGTTCATTGTTTCAGTGAAAAATAAACGCGATTCTCAATTTTCTCTGTTTTCCATTTCACAGTACTGAAAACATCGATACATCTCACACGAGCCTGTTGAATCGATTAGCAATAAACCAATTACATGATCACGATTTCAGTTTCACTAAACATCTCTCCGATTCTGACGCAGATTCATTTGGTAAACAAAACATCTAGACGTGACCAAATATAGTGTAAACTTATAATAGAAACTAGTTAGGACTACAATGTTTTACTGGAGTCGAGCTTGGCATCACGCCAGGGCTGATTAACATGGAGAATACCTTTGTGAGACTGAAACACGAGGCAAGGCACCAAAATAGATATTGTTACTTTTACTAGTTAGACAGAGACCTCTGGGGTCGCGGGAATGTCCCGGGGTCGAAGGACAGTCTCAACAAATAACCGTGACCCTGGAACAAAGGGCTATTAAAGGATCACCGTGGATTTTAGTCAGTATAAGTCTGACAGTCCCCGCCTAGGTGGGGGACTCGTTTGATGATTTTGCCTCAAAAAAATAAAGACCTCTTTCCCCATGATTTACATATGTACCAATCCAGGGTCAACGTTGACCACATCTCATGCCACCATCATGGGTAAACTGTGTCCTTTTTATTAAAATTAGGGGACTGTGATAAAAACCACCACTGCTCTTAAAACGTAAGAAAACGGACCTAGAACTCAAATCTTCGAGGGTATGCGGGCAGCGAGTAATGGGCAACCAAAAGCCTGCCGGGGTCGGGGGACTGTACGAATTACCGTGACCCCGGAACGTAAAGGGCTATTGAAGGACACCGTGGATTTTAGTCAGTACGCGTCTGACAGTCCCTCCCGCTCTGTCCCACCCAGGTCAGAGCGGGAGGGACTGACAGAGACTCATTTGATGAGTTTAAAAGGTAAAAAAAAAATAGAAAAATCAAATCTTCGTAGACAATGTGATATCCAAATGCACCTCGCCAGACGTGATGGAATAGGTAGACTATTTTACGCAGAAAATGTAATTAGTACAAAACTTAGAATATCAATAAAAATTGACCCGTATTATGTCTTTCGTTACGTGAACCATAAACAACAAAGAGACAACACTTCTAAAAATCACAAAACGTCACTCTCGGTATAATTTTAGTCGTTATGCCGTCAGAAGCCCCCATTCCCGAATTTCGATGATTTTTATCTTAGTCAATATTCATTGATTTGAATAAAAATACGAATCCTTTCTAATACACGCTGTAGATAAATAACTATGCCCTCTTTTGCTATACTTAAATTTAACAAAAAACTAGTAATCAAAACATACCAATTACATTACAGAATCGTCAAAAGGCCAACATCGCGATTACAAACGCATTACATAATAAAAGTGCCAGAAATTACCTATATAGCAATTCTAAAGGCACTGATTACGTGAACCGAAGAAAAGAAGTTTATAAATGTAAAGCATTTTGTTTTATAAACTCTATGCTATTTCTATTGTGCCGGAACGCTGAGACGCATCGCAATAGGAGCTGAGTCATATGTATTGAATGCAGTGAATGCTACTATTGAAGAGATTGGACGATTTATGCGGGTGAACGTCGCTGTATAGCTCTGGATTGATCCAGATGATTTTTATTGAGAGTACGGATGTGAGACATTTAAGTAGCTGACAAAGGACCATGAATTTATGTTTGTAAACTCGCCCCCGCCCAACTTCTCCTGTGTCGTGGGTGCGTTTACAAACATATAAACTCACATACACAAACGCCCAGACCTGGAACAAGTACTTGTAGATCATACAAATTTGTTCCGTGCGGGAATCGAACCCGCGACAAGCAATTGCTCAGCCACTGCGCTAACCGTGCCGAACTTCTAGAACTGACCTGTCTTTTGAACACGTCTCTCTGCACATGGGGCTCGGAGAAGTCCTTGCTGTAGTTGAGGCCGCACTCACCCACAGCCACGCACTCCGGCGCAGCTGCTATCTCGTGCAGGTCACCCCACATGTCTTCTTCTATCATTGATTTTGCGTCGTGAGGGTGTACACCTAAACCAGATCATACGACGGGTTAATCAATTGTTGTTCGGTGAGGAAAATGATCTCTTAATAAATAAAATAAATAAATATTCCACAACTATCACACAACGCCATCTAGTCCCAAGCTAAGCAGAGCTTGTGTTATGGGTACTAGACAACTGATAAACATACTTATATATTTCTAAATACATACATACTATAGATAAATTACACCCAGACACAGAACAAATGATCGTGCTCATCACACAAACATTTCTCCTGGGTGGGAATCGAACCCACGATCTCCGGCATAGCAGTCAGGGTCACTAACCACTAGACCAACAGACCTGTCAGAAACAAACTAACGAAATGAAAAGTAGACGTGCGACTTTTTCCTTTTGTAAACTTGACCGTAGTCATAGAGAGACCATAGCCATAAGTAGTCATACACCGTCAAATTTATGGATGTCACTTTAAGCATGCTTGAAATTTGACGGTAAACTGAATCATGTATAGCTGGTATTCGGGGTTCAACTCACCAGCAATAAGCTATACCGTAATATTTTAGTCTGAGCCTGAGCTTTTTACTAACAGTAAATACTGCTTTAACCTCTCGGGCGCGTTACGTACACCCGGGTGTACATAAGCGAAAACGCCCCAGCGCCTTACGTACACACGTCTGTACATAACAGACAGTCGCTCATTGGACGTTGATTTTTATCATTTTCAATTATAAATCGCCCGAGAGGTTAAGTATTACGGATACTAAATATTCATCAACGTAGCAAGTAGAGAATTAAGCAAGTTTTTTGGCTGGGAAACCTGGTTATTTAGATTCGCAAACATAACCAACAATCCGATATAATTAAGCCTTCCAGAAGATTCCAAGCCAACTTAAATGAATATTCTAATCGGAAAAAAAGGTGTTAAATTAACTTAAAATTCAAACTACTTATTTATCTTCAGTTTTAACCTACATACGGCCATTAAAATTATGCACATGAATTACAAACAATGAGAGAGAGTTACAAAATTTTAATTATAGCTCACGTAAAAGTGGGGTAATTAGCTTTACATACATTTAAATTAATATTTGAATATTTTACATAATCTTCAACAATAAGGAAATTGTTGTTTTGTTTGTTCGAAGGTTTATGGTTTTATAGAACTAGTAAGCTAATTTTTATGGAATTTTCACCGGTTATAAATAAACATTACAGGAGTTGTGTTTCCGCATTTTGTACTTTTCTATTTTCGTTGTTAATTTCCTCATGGACTTGATGTGATGAGAAGATGTGGGATACACAATGTTATATTTATATAGTAGGGGAACAGTGTATAAGACGGGGACGCGAGGTATTATGGGGACATACACTCTTTAGGCATACTAAACATAGCACTAACGTAGCGCAAGCGCCATCATGACGTCATTTGCAAGTGGCCATTAACAAATGGCGTCCTGTTGGTGCTTGAACTACGTTAGTATTGTATTAAGTTTGTGAATTCCCATCGTACCTCGTGTCCCCGTCTCATACAATGTTCCCCTTCTAGCTGTTGGCAGCAGCTTCACCCGCTACAACTCTAAAATTCTACCACGGGAACATACAATCGGGATAAAAACTGTCCTATGTTTTAATCCAGGTTATAAACTATATGTGTACCACATTTCATCCAAATCCGTTCAGATGTTTTTGCGTGAAAGAGTAACAAACTTCACGTTTGTATTATTAGAAGGATTTACCAATAATGATTTAAAAAAATATTTTCTACTATCGATTAAAAATATTTTTTTTTCTATTTAAAATTGTTTCATTTCTTATTTTATTTTTGTGTATTGTCATGTCTTGGTCAAATAACAGATATGGTATTATTTTTCTTATTAAAGTAGATCTCTGTGCAGGTGTGTAAGCACTGGATTTTCCCGTTGTTGGATGATAAATATATTTAATTAAAACTAAAATAAGTGGGACAATGAGCAAGTGAAGCTTGTATTTTATGAATATCTAAGATGAAAGTGCTCTAAATTTTTTATAATGGCGAAGTATCGCCACGAAATTTAGATGATATTATTATATTTATAACAGACATGCGTGTATGATTAAAATATGAACGTGGACGAAATATGAGAACTGTGAAGAATCATTGCAAATTATTCCAACGAATGGTTCCGAAGTGAAAATAACCCTTTAAATATTATAAATGCAAACGTTTGTATATTTTTATTTAAGTTTCGTTGACAGGTCAAAAAGTGGGAGGCCTATACCCAGCAGTGGATGATCCCGGGCTGATATGATGATGATGTCGGTTGTAATGACTTTTGATGAATTTTTTATATAAACGTAAAAGTGCGTATTTATGCTTGTTTGTATTTTATAGTATTTACTAGCACTTTTCCCGCGACGTCGTCCGCGTGGGTTACGTACTTTCCTAATTCCCCCTTTTCACCCCCTTAAAGGTTAAATTTCCAAAAACCCCTTCTTAGTGCTCCCCTACATTATAATAGGAAGCCGTGTGCAAAATTTCACATTCCTAGCCCCAGTAGTTTCGGCTGTACGTTGATATGTCAGTCAGTCAGTTCTCCTTTTATATATACAGATGTTCCATTTTCACGTCAAAATGGCTGAACCGTTATGATGACATTTTTTTCAGCGATAACCGATATATGGAACACACAGGGAAGAGTGGAAAGTTGTGGGGGAGACCTTTGCCCAGCAGTGGGGCAACACAGGTTGATTAAAAAAAAAAAAAACCGATATATGGGATCTAGACATGGAAGCGAATCCGCGGGCAACAGGTATACATAAAATGCCGTCCATATTTTTCTGTGACACATAACTTTTATAACCGATTTCAAAACAAGGAAAAGGTTTGCCACTTTATAAAAAAAAAATTACATACCTATCCCATATCAATCAAATCAGACTCAGACCAAAAATATTATCAATATAAAAACAAATCTGCAATATGTTTTCTGTTTATAGGACAAACCCACCAAACTATTCCCAAACCACTGCAACTCCTGAAAGCCAGAATCAACAGTGACAACCACCAGAAAAGCGCCGAGACAATGAAGCTCGACGTGTTCCGCAGAATAAATTTACCTGTCTTGGATCCTGCAATGAAATTAATCAGAAAAATATTGGAGGAGTAGGAAAAATATGTTTCCATTTCCTTCCATGTCAAGCAGGAGACAGAACAAAACAATGCACATAGATACAAAAGGATATTACAACTGGGATAAGGCCAGTTACCTAGCACCTTGGGTAAAAATGACTACTAATAGTTATGGGTAATTTTTCTAATTATATATAAAAGACTCACCGGCTGTTGAGTAAATAGTGCTGGGATAGAGGCGAGTCAGTCGTAGGGCTTCCTTACTATTCCGCACTGAAGTGCCCGTGACCATGATCTTTTGGACACCTGCACAAATAATTTATGTTTAACAATAAACAAGAACAACAAAATACTCTATAAATATGGGAAATAGACAATACAAATGCATCAGGTGAGATAGTGGCCAAAACGCACAAGCCTATTGAGAAATAATAAAAAAAATACAACATTAGATTCTGTTTACAAAATAATTTGATTAAAATGTAAGCAAGAGCAAAAAAATTTTAATCTGGTGATGATATTGTAGCGAACATAATAACTGTCAACAAAAACGACACTAGCGCCATCTCTGCAACGACGGAAGAACTACATCAGAAAGATGTCTACATCGCGCAATCAAAGTTATCCGCGAGATTAGAACACATAGAACATTCCGACAATGAATGTCGGGCAGAAAGCCCACCAGACACAACACCCGTCTGGTCGGAAGGTACCTTCCTTTCCACTGGGGTAGTCAGGAACTTTCCACTCTGTTCCTCCTACCCCCAAAACTGGTGACCCCGACGTGATCGTCAGCGCTACCTTCCATGTCACCACGGTAGTGAGGAACTCTCCACTCTGTTCCTCCTACCCCCATAACTGGTGACCCCGAAATGGACGTCAAGCGCAACCTTCGAGCAACATGACGTCATCATCACCTGCATCACTTCCTCAAGCTTTCGAGCAACGAATACCACAACCAGCCAGCCAGCTTCAAACGGGCATCCCTGACCATCAGCATGCGCAGAAGGCGTATACCTGGTCAGCACCCCTCAACCTCCTCGAGCGATCATGCTCCTGCACTAAGGCACATCTCAGCCAGTCGAGTGCGAATCCTCCTGGTTGTCATAGCCTTCACCTCGCGGCGCTTCCTCATCCGACTATGATGAATGCTACTCAGCGCCGGATCCCGACTCACTGGGATCACGCTTCACCGCAGCAGATTGTTCCGATTCACTGTGAACATTGCGGCATCTACGACGACTACAATTGGCTTGGACTACTACTATCGACCTCCGGTCTCCGGAGGGGAGTGATGTAGCGAACATAATAACTGTCAACAAAAACGACACTAGCGCCATCTCTGCAACGACGGAAGAACTACATCAGAAAGATGTCTACATCGCGCAATCAAAGTTATCCGCGAGATTAGAACACATAGAACATTCCGACAATGAATGTCGGGCAGAAAGCCCACCAGACACAACACCCGTCTGGTCGGAAGGTACCTTCCTTTCCACTGGGGTAGTCAGGAACTTTCCACTCTGTTCCTCCTACCCCCATAATATTACTATTTTTTAATCACCATAAAGATAATTTAGAAACCTTTTTAATAAAGTGAAACAAAAATAAATTTTTAGTTGTTAGTCGCGTAATCTCGGTTGATTTCATAGAAAAGTCTTTTATAACACAAAATGAGTAGTTGGAACCAGCACACGAAGTACATGACACACAACTCAATAATGTTTGACTTAGATCATATTTTTACGTTAATTTTGGTTGAAGAATACGTTTTGGAAAAAGTGTTAACATAAAGTTGAAACCTTTACAACATAAACAAATGTGTAACAATTCCCTTCAATGATTGATCACAAGAAATGAACAAGAAAAGGTTTGTTTATTCTTTCATCAAACAGATTTGGAACAGAATGTAGATACAAATATAACTTTAAGAAAAACAAGCATACAGTTCAAATCATAACATTACACAGACCAACTGTTTATGGTGTTTTAGTCTTTGTGAATGGTGAAGAAATATTAATCATATTTTAAGCTCCATTATTCAAGAAGCAAAAGTGATCTTCTGTAGTTAGTTGGCAGAAGCCTTTGCCAAACATAGAAATGATTCAGGCTAATTAAAAAAAAAAAGAATAATTCTAAATTCAAAACATACATTTAATTTTCAATTAAAATATTCTACAAACATTTTTAATGCATGTCCTCATTACCAATTTGTAGAAAAATATTTTTTAAATAATTTTATTAAATCCTTTATTATAATAGTATGACAGAAAAGCACTTTAAATAATTTGTTGTATATGGATAGAAAGTAATAAAACTATCTTTGGCTGACCATCAAGAAAAAAGACAACGGCCTAGGGATTAGTCATCGCTAATTTTAAAAACAACATGTTCCTGTAAAATTTCCTGCTTATACCACAAAAGAAGATATAGTAAACAGTTTATGTTTTCCTTATTGCTAGAAATTAATAAGCAACAAGAACTGCTTTCTTCACCAACAATTAAGTGCTAGATCATATTTCATTGCACACATAAAAATACATAACATTCCAAGCACAAAAAAAAACATATGTAGCATGACAATAACCCAGTAACTCGTGAGGTATTCAATGTGCAATCATTTTAAATGAATAAATTACTTTTAAACGCGAGTACAATGTAACACCGAATCACTACAAACACGCAATCACACATATGTTTTTTATTTCTTTTTTTTTACCAACCTGCATCTTTTGCCCTTTGCACGACAGAATCGAGATCACGGCCGTATTTCTTGTTCGTCAAGTTCGCGCCAATGTCGATTACAATAAGATTCTCGTAACATCCCTTCAGTTCTTCAGATACTTGGGTTTCTTCAGACGTCATCCTCGGGTTTTGTATGAAGCTTATTAAACGGTGTTTACCTAAAAAAAATACGCTGATATCACTATTTCTTCTTGAGATATTTGCTGGACTGACGTTCGAAGTGAACTTACAAATTGTATCAAACACTCCTGCTAAATAAGCCTCTGTTAATTTAATGACTAGTCGAGCGGTTCACCCTCTTCACTGAGCTGCCACCATGTTTTTGAGGCACGCTTGTCTTGACACACTTCAAATTCCATGTGTCAAATGTAATTTTAAACAGTGTTTGTGATTGGCTGATAATATCAGGTGAAGTTTTTTGATAGGTAGTAAATGTAGCAAACATCGCACTTCGCGTTTAATTTGCATGAACGCGAACGCGCCTAACGCAATTTATTTATTTGTTTCTTTAAGTTTCTTTAGCTAACAATTACAGGCATCTTCATAGAAACTTTAAAACTTTTCAATTACGCTTTATACATTAGAAATCTACAGGTACTAATCACATAATTAAATTCTATTCGATATTTTTTGTTGTTCTATCAGACACAATGAAACAAAACGCCTAAGATTCGTTCGAAACCGTAATTGTTAGCAATTGAAATTAATAGTTTACAAAAAAACTTTGAACTCATAAAATTTAAAATAATTAATGTATGACACATGTGATTTTAAACTTAAAATTTTTATTTGCACATTAATGATAAATTGTTTACATTTTATTCTACCAATTAATTATTCAAAAAAAAAAAGAATACCTATATAGACATACTACATTTAAAAACTAAAATTAAAATATTTACGAAAATGACTAAATTAAAACTAAAATAAAAAATATTTTAATAAAATTCATGGAATTTATAAACTGGTCTGCTATTGGAACGTTCATGAAAACTGTCAATCAGCTGAGCGTTAAATGTCAAACATTGACAATGACAGCGGATAAACCGGCCGAATGGAATATCCGTTATTTCACTGAAAAGTTCATCACCCGAAAATCGTCTACAAACTCATTAGATTATAACAATCTGGAAAAAGACAAAAAGCTGACAAAAAAAGAAAAAATCATTCAAAATTTCGTTCATAACCAAAACGAAAAGAAAAATTATAGGAAAACATTATAGAAAATTCAAAATCAGACACAATGATGAAGGTGGCACAGTTCTTCAAAAACAACATAGTCGTTATTGTAATGGTGCCTGGAATTATTGGAGCCCACTACGGGTGGTATAAACTGCAACAAGTCGACTCACTGGTGTCCCAGGAAGAGAGGAACAAGCTGCCGATTACAAAAGTAATTTCAGAAATAAGTTCGTAGTTCTGTGGCAAGATAATGATAGTTCGTGACTGCGTGTGCTCCGAATGTTGTAGTGTATATATTTTTTTAATAAATTAGAGTAAGAACCATTTTAGTTGCAGTGTTTCTAATATCAATCCTCAATTTTCCTCATATTAAACGTTTTTGTATGTACTTGCCCTTATCAGTAAAATCGCCGAGCATCCTCTCCCTATAAAGTAGAACCCTTTTAGATAAAAATAACACTAGTTTATATTTTTTAGTGTAACCCCACATTAAATTTAAAGCAGTTCCCAAAGTTGATTGAACATTTGAACCATAATTCACCTAAAAAAAACTTCCAAATTTAGAACTCGCCTCTTGTGTTTCAAAAGATTTTTTTTAAAACAAATGCAAGGATACTATTTCTAATGTGATGTGTTTGTTTTCTGGGGCATTTGGATCATTCTAATTTTCAGGGCCTACCCATTACAAGTTTGAAACCCACCACTGGGTTGTTCTGCTGGGGTCGCGGGACTATCGGGTAAGGGTAAGGACACAGTGGATACATTGGGAAATGCTGCTTTACACTTTACTGTATAAAACATCTTGGGAATTTTGTCCATCATGTGAAAACCATTTTAAAATAGTGTATAAAATAGTTGATAACATTTGCCTGAAATAATGTATATAGTCCTATCAAAAAAATAGTAATTTTATTTTTTTATTAAATTCTTTCAGGCATTAAAAGGCTTCTGATCACTGTCCTGGAACTCCTTGTCTTGTAAATAAAAAAATAATAATTTAAGAAGATCAAAATCGACGGTTTTAATGTAAGGTACATAGCATAATGTTTGTAACTCGTAAAGTTAATGAAATTATAATAAAACAATGTTAAATTATTATTTTTATAGTTTTATTAAAAAATAGTTGAATATAATCTGATACTCCTTTTTTAAGTGTTGCCCTACTCTTGGAATTGCTATAATGTTTTGAATTTAAATTACATACTACACTTATAATCTTACAAATATGTAAACACAGATCTGGAATATATTAAATACATAAACTCATGCTCTTCACCCATTCACCCAAGCAGAAACCACAGACCGCCACCTGCTACTTAAGATCCTTACATGTTCATTTATTTTCGCCTCATTCACATCCATACATCTGGTCACAGAAGCACGTCATTTGCGAATACTATGCAGATGGACCTGTTCATTATGTTATCTTGGTTTCCTGTCTGGAACTCTACATACCCGTAGCGCGGACCCTATTCCCGATGCTGGTAGACTTATTAACACTTAATCTAAAAAAAAATTAGATAGATAGATATGTTGCAGGAATGTTCACCGCCCCGAAAATCTCCCGCGGCGGCTAGGTTGTGAGACGGTGATGTCCTCCTCTACCTCCTTCGCCAGAATGAGTGCTTTGCAGAAGGTGGTGACTGCCTCATTATTTCCCTTCGCTACGTAGCATAGCTTGAACCACCCTTATGCATAGACCATAGTCAAGAAATAGAATGTTTTTAATCCCTCTAGTATCCTATCTCTCAATCACTCTTCCTCTCTCTCATTCACTCTCCATGTCTCGCACTCACTCTGCCTCTCTCACACTCACAATCTATCTCTCTCTCCTCGTCTTCAGCCTTTGGTCAACTAGTATCTTTGTCTCTCTCATCTTCAAATCTTGGCCTTCTAAAATGCTAAGTAAAGCTAGGGAAGCATCTAAAGTGCTTTGTTCCAAATGTCCCGCTACTAGTATGATATCCAAATAAAACTCAGTCAGAATATGAAGAACCATTTAATCACAACGAGGGTAGTAAGCGCACCCGCGGCGCTAGTCAGATGGTCGGCAGGTGACTCCTGGAGTCGAGCTCTGTCTTCTTGTTCTTGGGGGGCTGGTTCCGGTCTGTCACTATCAGTTGGGGTAACAGCGGTGATGATTGCACCTGCAAGGAAAGGAAACAACGGTTTTGTAAACCATTTTTGGAAATATTTTCTGGGGTCTGATCAACAGTTGTCAATCCCCAAGTTTTATTTTTATTTTGAAAGAAGCCTTTTACTGCTTCGTTGGTCTGTCTAGTAGTCGTTAACGCTGAAACGCTAAACATTACTTATAGATAGGTACTAGATAAGTCCTCCTGGACCTAAAACACTGGCTTAAAAATGTTATTTTAAAACCACACCCTACGCAGGTATAAACATTTCTCAAATCACTACCATACCTTTTGCTATTTTTCAAATTACTCAATGAGTAAGTACGATTAACTACTTACGGAAACGTACTGTAAATCTACCGACCTACTTAAAAAATGGTTTCTCATTCCTTCACGCAATGTTAGATTAAAATAATTATTCAATTTAATACTTTTCGCAATACACGCTAAACTACCTACTCTTTACAACTAACTTTCAGACTAAGTATATACTAAGTATGTATCTGACCTAAAGAAGTCTACGTCGCATCGGCTTGAGACGTATTTTGTATGTGTCGTATTTGTTATCTTATTGTAATGCTAATTTTTCACTTTTGTGGCTACCAAACTTATCTCAAGCCTATTCCCATCCACATTCTACGACCGTACTGTTCCCGATGAGTTCATCTCGACACTGGTGCCGGCCCCGAGTCTCACAGTAGCGAGGCCTAGGAATTCTTTTTCTTCTTCTTCTTCGAACTAACAGAGGCTACATCCAAGAACGGCTCTGCAAGCTCTTCGGCTGATTTGTAATGATGCGTGAACTGTTGCTGCAGAATAATTTTAAGTCAGTGTGCTGCTTATTGATGAAAAGATGGATGGATTGTGTGAATGGTATATGAAAGAATAAGCTTGACGAGTGATAGGGGAGAATAAAAGAAAAAACGTGATATCCTATCGCGGGACAAAGTGAGCAATGCTATGCTTTAGAAACGCAGCCAATCCCCAGTGCCATAACTAGCCTATTATGAGCCCAGTGCGAGCTTCTTTAACTGCGCCCTGGTCTGGCCAATTGTGGCGCTAGTCTGGACATTTCAGTGGCCCTCCAAGATCTGCGCCCTGTTCCTAGTTCCCCTACGCACACCCCTATTTTCGCCAAAAATGACAGCTTTTTTGCTTAGAGCATAAAGCTCACGAAGTAAAAATGCAGTTTCAACGCTGCAACCGTGTTGCCTTCTTATAGAATAGCACTACTGAAAGATGATGAAGTAGTAGACCCAAGACTTTGTATTTGAACTCGTGACCGACAGTGTGTTTAATTAGTTGTATCAAACAGCCCATAGAACCATTTCCAAGTCTGGTAGTTTTTTCCACTAAGGTGTTTCTCAGAAGCGGCCCTAAGATAGACGTTCGTAGATTCCCAGGTTTCCTGCTTCCAAAAATTCATACCTGTGCTCTTCTGGACTTTTCATACTCCTCATGATCTGATTGTGGTACTGTGAAGAGGAAGTTCTCGAAGATAGGATGCCTCAGCAGCTGCTCGCACGTCCACCTCATCATAGGGTCTTTGTCTAGGCATTTCTGGAAAAGAAGTTCACAGGTTAACTATAGCTTGAATTGACTTTCTAAAAGTTAGTTGTAGTAACCAATTAAAAATCACCATTTAATCCTAATCCTAACTAATATTATAAATGCGAAAGTAACTCTGTCTGTCTGTCTGTCTGTCTTTTCTTCACGCCTAAACTACTGAACCGATTAGTGTTAAATTTGGTACAGACGTAGTTTGGAACTTGAGAAAGGACATAGGATAGTTTTTAACCGACTTCAAAAAAAGGAGGACTGTATTTTTTTTTTTAATGTTTGTTACCGCATTACGACCGACTGGGTGAACCGATTTTCATGATTCTTTTTTTGTTTGAAAGCGGGTGCTTCCCATGTGGTCCCATTGTAACCAAATCAGGATCTGATGATTGGATCTTGGAGAAATCGAGGGCAACCCTCAAATTTTATAGGCTCACCCATCGTTTTTCGTAAATCTTATGAAGTAATTTAAGTGCTTGCGTATGGTAATCATTATCTTATGTAGCTGAGCTGATGATGGAAGGTACAACTCCTTAACAGTAAAGAGTAGGCATCGACTGATTCATTGTTCGCATATCTCTGGAACTTCACGTCCGATTTAAATATTTTTTTTTGTGCTAGGTATCGTTCAACTTAGGGAATACTGCAAGTTTCATCAAAATCAGTTCAGTAGTTTTTGAGATAGGGAATTTTATTAGCTTATTGTGTACATGAGGGATGTTATTACCAGTGCTACGGATTATATTATATGTATTTGGCAAGAATTTGGGTTGAATATTTTAACTAAAAAACGAAAAATAAAAAAACTTTTTCAAAAAAAAAATGTAACCTCCTTCAAAAAGAACCACAAAAGAGGGTAAAATAATGTACAAAATAACTTTTATTTCGGAAGTCGGTGGCAAAAAAAAAACAATGAAATAAAAAATAACAAAGCCATCGACTTAAAAGTTACACCAAAATAAAAGTTATTTTGTAGATTATTTTACCCTTTTTTGTTATATATATTTTTACGGGTTAAGCTGCGCTTGCCGAGGTTGGTCTGTGGATGGGTAAAAAGCACTCGGAAAGCACGTAAAGCCGTTGGTCTCAGCTGTCATTTGAAGATCTTTGACAGTCGTCACTGTCAGAAGCTCTAAAGTCTGACAGCCAATCTTACCATGGGGTATCGTATTACCCAGTTACTGGGTTGTGGAAGTCCGACAGGCAGTCGCTCCATGTAAAATACTGATATCCAGCTGCATCTGGTTTGACTGGATGCCGACCTCAATATAGTTGGGAAAAACGCTTGGCAGATGATGAACGGAGTATAGATAATTCTATTATTACTATATGTCGAGTGGTCCTTATGCTCGATAGATGGCGGTGATCTTGCAATGATGTCGATCGTTACACGGCACAAAGAAAGCTACTTTGTTTTATACTATGTAGTGATTAAATGCAAGTAACATTGGTCCGACCTGTTTATTAGTCAGTGTTTAGTAATCCGTTTGTGCTGGATAGGATAATCTCAAGCCCGGGGAAGGACATAGGGCTACTTTTTATAAACACACCATACAGGTAAAGATTGATGAAGAAACCAGTGGTAGAATTTTGAAATTTGCAGAGTTCTATTATTATTATTTTTTTTTTCGTGGTAAAATCATCAAATGAGTCCTCCCACCCAGGGCAAGGCTGGAGGGACTGTCAGACTTGACTGACTAAAATCTACGGTGTTCTTCAATAGCCCTTTACGTACCGGGGTCACGGTAATTCGTAAGTCCCGCGACCCCGGCAGGCTTTGGCCCTCTAAAATAATGAGCACTTAGAAAGGAATTCAGATAATTCCTCCCTCAAGAGATTCCCTCTAAATATTAGGTATAGGTGTTCAAAGATTGTATGGAAACTAATTTTGAAGTTAGAAATCTGGGATGTACGATGTGAAGTTACATAAAAAAATATAAGAATTAAAAAAAATTTCACGTAACTTAATGAGGCAGACCAAATTCTACGCGAGCGAAGCCGCGGGCAAAAGCTAGTAACGCATAAATACTACTGAGATACTACTAAAGTGTCATGTTATAGTCTACCAAGTAGTTGTTAGGTGGGGGTTTTGTCTAAACTAAAGTCGGGGTCCAATTCGTAATGTCTGAGTCGGAATGGAAACCTGGGGTCTACTCTCTTAGTCCATCAACGAGAATACGGCCTACGGGCATCTACAAAAATAAATCGAACATCTGAATAAACTCTACTTCCTATTAGTTCTGAATTGATAAGTTCTGATAACAAATCGTCGGGAGCCGGTACAACTATCCAATTATTATGCTGTCACTAATTTTTAGTTCGTATCACTAGATAATCTTAGTGAATAAAGGGCAAATAAGTATAGAAAAATACTAGTATGAATATTAATTAATACCAGCCGCCGCGTGTGTCGCGTTATTCCTGCTTTACTGAAAAAACTAGCTCCATGTCGGATGTGTGTGACCTGTCGAGGCTCGAGCCGAGTAAATAATATACTCACATTCATAAAATCTAACACCAACTCATTGCTGGAGTACCGCGACGGAATCTTCTTTTCAAGAGGCTCCACTGTGGTAGGCTCCGGTAGCGCCATACCCTGCAAGTATTGGAAAAGGAATTATGGAAGTCTTATGCCTCATTTACATTCAGCTGTAGTGAGCAGCGAAGTGGGCAGGACGAGTATGTAAACGTATACTTCTCTTGCCACTCGCGCTGCCCAGCGCTCCCCAAAAGAGCGGTTTTTAGTGCGGACTTCAAAGGACCGCAGCGCGAGCGGTAGGGCGTGTTTACATTCTGCTCAAGCGCTCAGTTAAAAAAGACAAATATAATGCCTCGTAGAATTCTTCTGCAATAGAAAATATTATCTTAAGCAGGTTGGTAGGTACTTAAAAAGTTCTATTACGCTGAATAGATATCATCCACCATCTTCTACGACGTCTTTTCTTTTTTTTTTCATTTGATTTATTTTTAACTGACGCACATAATTATGTATCGCTAAAAGACACAGCGCATACGCTGCAAAAATTTCAACGTCTGCCATTGCCGGAACTTGAAAGCAAAGTGAGAGGAAGGGCAGTATGTAAACACACATATCCTTCGATCCTGCCGCAGCAGTATTAAGGGAATTATTGCCGGCAGCGCGAGGAGCAGCGATAGGGACTGAATGTAAATGAGGCATTATACTTTATTCAGAACTGATCGCTTGTCGTATTTTAAATTTTTGACCGAATGCTTGTTATGCGTCATCAACATCAAATAACTCCTCCCATCCTGGGTGGTGCGGAAAGGTCTGGCACACTTGTACTGATTAAAATCCACTGTGTTCCATCAATATCAATAGCCATTTATGTTCTAGGACTGATTATTAATTACTTAGTTAAAAACAAAGTCCGTAAATTAATTGCAGCGACACGTTAAGCTTGATGGAAATTGCAACCATCTGCGGCGATCAGTTATAATCGCATCGATGGTGTGCTCACATACCCGCAATGTGCGCGGGTCTTCCGGCAAATGAGTCCTCCCACCCAGGGCAGAGCGGGAGGGACTGTCAGACTTGTACTGACTAAAATCCACGGTGTCCTTAAATAGCCCTTTTCGTTCCGAGGTCACGGTAATTCGTAACTCCCGTGACCCCGGCAGGCTTTGGCCCTCTAAAGGGGGCCCCGTCATAATGCTGACACCCTTTGAGGCGCGTGTCAAACACAACGCGCGGGTCTTTGCAAAAAAGATTGGATACTTATGCCACATGCGAGCACACGAACGACAACTACAGCGGAGCTGAAGTAAGACCAAAATTGGTCGGATCGCATCATCATCGTCATCATCATCACGTTATAGGATCACGGTCACCCGTTTAGAGAGCACCGCAACCCAAAAAATATAAATAAAGTAATAACTATTTAAATTGCATTCTCAACTAACCTGAAAGAAGGTATTCTGTGAGAATATAGTCATATGCCTGGGCAGGAGATCCCCAAGGGTTTTTCTAATAAGGTACAACTGGTCGAGGTCACTCTTGCCCGGCCATAACGCTTCGCCGGACAGAAGCTCTGCAAACACACAACCTGAAAAACGAAGCGCCTGTTGAAATTATACTAGCACTAAAAGAATCATAACCAATTGAGACTGATGAATATGTAAATTGTGTCAGGCGCTCGGCGTCGGTTTGTCAACATAGCTTTTTTACGAACAGAATAAGCACACTGCACGCAATTAGTTGTTATTAATCTGGGTATTTGTGTCTGTGAGTTTGCATGTTTGTAAACGAACCCACGAAACAGGAAGAAATTCCTAGTGTGTACTAACGTATTATATTTAAAAAAAAATTGGCCGGCTATATCAGCCATTTTCTTAAGTGAATACCGTGACTTGGCAAGCCAAAAAAACCGGGCAAGTGCGAGTCGAACTCTCACAAGAAGGGTTTCGTACCATTATCTATAAAAACGGCAAAAAAATAATGTCTGTGCTTTAGTAGTATTTGTTTTTACAGTGGCAACAGAAATAGGTAACGTACATAATCTGTAAAAATTGCAACTGTCTCACTATCACGGTTCATGAGATATAGCCTGGTGACAGACGGACGGACGGTGAGACTGACAGTCAGACGGACGGACAGACGGCGGAGTCTTAATAATAGGGTGCTGTTTTGCCGTTTGTGTACGTAAACCCAAAAAAAGGATATCCTCATGTTTTGCGAAGCCACAATCTTGCCAGAAGTTACATGGGTAGCTGGAAGAAACTTGCCGAGGATCGAGAAGAACATACCTATAGCCCAGACGTCGACTGGAGTACTGTACATAGTGTCACCGACCAGCAGTTCAGGCGCGCGGTACCACCGCGTCGCCACGTAGTCTGTGTAGCTCTCTCCAGGACCTGGACATGTTGAGTGGAAATATTCTGTTGGTTACTGTTTCATTAACAACATTTTATTATTCTTATTATTTATTGAATTGTCAGACATGTTACATCCAAAATATTATCATTTATCATTAATATCAAGCTGCTGCCGAACGTCAAACCGTCACTGTAGGGGAACATAAGGAAAAATTACAAAATTGAGAAAACATCACAGGACGATCTCCGCCCACCATTGGCGCGGGACGAGTAAAATGGCGACTCGCTGTACGATCACGGACCATCCCGGGTCGACGGCGCGTCGTGTTCCACGCGCGCCTCAAAGAGCTGTCAGCACAATGATGGAGCCCCCTTAGAGGGCCAAAGCCTGCCGGGGTCGCGGGACTAACGTACTACCGTGGATATTAGTCAGTAAAAGTCTGACAGTCCCTCCTGCCAATACGCCAAAAAAAAAAGATCTCATAAACATTGAGGAGCGTCCGCAACTTCGCAGTCAAAGAGCGAGCTATTTGAATGTTCGTAAGATGCATGCGAACTGATCCATTTAGGACTTCTTTGTACAAGAGTTCATGTGTGGATGTGACAGACGGACGCGCCCAGATAGCGCCAAATACCGGTGAATGGTTAGCGCTGCGGCAATGTCTCGTGGAGGCATTTGATAATTTTCCAAAGCAAAAAAAAATATTTACACGTCGCACAGTCCCTAAATTCGTTCATTGGAGGTGGTAGGTACCGTCAAGGCATAAGAAAATAAAATACTTAGATTACAAAAAGATATCTTTAAACACTTCCATCAATCAAATTAATAAAAGAAATTGATTACGTAAAACCAACCAAAAAGGTACCTTTGTACTTATTTTCTTCCATTCTTATTACCACAAAATACGAAATTGCTAAACCTAGCCAATTTACAACCTTCCTTTAGTATTCCGCAATGTAACTGTAGAAGGTATACTTATGACAACGTAACTTCTAGTTAACATTAAGTACAAAAGGCCAAAGGTAAAGGCCAGGCTACACGACCCATGAATAGATGGTTCTTTGTTGATAACTTGATTAATTGCCTAAAGAACACCCACACGGGATATAACTTGTAATAGACAAAAGACCTTGGTTATTTTTAGCATTCCGTGAGTGTGCACTATGCGTGCTAAGATGGTTTGCATAAATATTGCGTAAAAGGAGGGTATTTTGTATTTGATTGACAGCTTGATTCTTTGACCTTTTCAAAACTTTATAGAAAAAAGTTCGGCGTAGATGAATTTTTAAGTTTTGAAAAACAGAATAGTGTAATATTCTAGACTAACTTTTGCCAGTAATCATCCCATCCTCATCCCCATGGAAGGAAGAGATAGAATAAAACTAGGTAGGGTCTCCCCTAGGAAGGGGAAGACCCTTCCTAGTTTTATGCAAAAAGTTAAGTGTAGCCATCTAATCCAGTGATATCTGCGTATGTCCTCTGTACTAAAATTCATCATGCTGGACCCCACTGGCACAAGGCTTTTAGATCATTAGTATATCTTTAGAGAATTTCACTGCAGCACAAAGTGCCAGTGAGCGAGTATCGTTGAACGAGTATCGCTGAGTAAAGTATTATATTTGATAGTTTTTGTGGTTGCGACAAACTAGTAGTGTCGACCAGCGATAAACTGTTTAATAAATTACGTTTAGTCCACTCTCGACCCCTCGACCTCTAAAAAAAGATTTGCTCATTGGTTTCCTCTCAACCCCTAATCATAGTCCACTTTCGACCTCTAGGGGGTGAGAATGAATTTTCATACAAAGGACCCGCACGTTGAGTCCACTCTCGTCCCCTAGTACGATAATTGATATTTTGGTACAGTGATGTACTAAAGGCAAAATTCAATTAATAGGTTGTATTGGTCTTGGGTTCAGTATTTTAAATAATACTTATGAGGCACTGTATAACAGGTTTATTATTAAAGAATTACATACAGGATACACAGAGCGGTTCTTGACGCCATCTTGACAGTGATGTGTCTTTACTAAAGCTAGTGATGTGCTCACAACATAGGTATGTGTCTCTTTTATTGACACGGGATCTTTATCTTTTGACTGTTGTCAGCGAGAAGATAGTCGATTGCTATCGCTTTCTTGTCGGCGGTGCTGTGAGACATCGACTGACTACGGAACAATATGCTGTATCCCATTCGGGAGGTGGTAACGGTGAATTCTCTACATGTAAGCACATTCATTTACACTTTTATATAATGTTTTTATGTTCGACTAGCTTCCGCCCGCGACTCCGTCCGCGCGGATGTCGGTCTTCGCGTGGATGGTTTATTTCCCCATTTTGAGTAACTCTGACAATGACATCTTATAAATATTACGGCGCTGAATCAACTGCGGGTAATGCAACGTGTGTTCGCGGTTCTACAGAACAACGTCTATGAATAAAACTGAAAAATAAGATTTTTTTTCTACGTATTTTTCCAGGATAAAAAGTATCCTATGTTATGCCCAGGATAATAAGGAATAATTATACTAAGTTTCATCGAAATCGAACCGTTAGTTTTCACGTGATGCCTGCACAAACAGACAGACAGACAGACAAAAATTTATTTTAATCATATATTTGGGTTTGGTATCGATCCAGCAACACCCCCCGCTATTTATTTTTTCAATATTTTCAATGTACAGAATTGACCCTTCTACAGATTTATTATACATATGTATAGATGGTTTTGCTCTTGACCTTTGTCTGGGTCAGGGGTGACAAAGACAAGACAAGGTCGGCGATGGAGCGAGCTTACCCAGAAGAAGCCTGTTCACTCTAACTTTGAAGAGATTAGGGTTGTATGCGTTCGGAAACACTGATGCAGGCAGAAAGTTCCACTCCTTCGCTGTTCGCATTATAAAAGACTAATGAAACGCTTAGCGCGAATTGGTGGAATAAAAATAAGGTAAGGATGGTAATTTGCCGTGCGTCTAGATGTGCGATGATAGAAGGGGTCCGTGGGATGAGATCGTGGAGTTCTTGGGCTCATTCTTCGGAGTATAATCTGTAGAAAACCGACAGCCAATTGTCCCGTGACCAGCAGGTAAGACCATGAACTCTAATAACCGATAAGGTTAACAAAAGCTGGTTTATTTATATACCTATCTTAATAAAATTCCAGTTAAGCTTTAACCCTATAATCTAGTAAGACCATGATTTAAAGTAATGGCTTGTATTAAACGTTTTGAAACAGGTAGATAACCGTCTGATAAAACCTTGACATTGGCAATGCGATATAATGTTGAAGGTCGATGCGGTTTTATGGATTTTGCAGTGCCCAGTAATTGTATGGAGGGTAAGGGAAGTGCATGTGTAAACTATTCAGTTTTGAGAATGGATTTGAAGACTATTTTTGCCGCTTTTGACCACAAAGAATTGTTCTGGAACTGTTTGACTGAAACATACACAGACAGACAGATCCAGAACAACTACTTGTGGGTCATTCAAATGTTTTAACTTTAAATCTTTGTAAATGCACCCATGACACGGGAGAAATTACTGGTGAGACAAAACAATCTCGGCATGATGCCATCATCGTGCCGAGATTGGAAACGTATTTTGCCTACTCCTCCACTATTATTTTCTGATTAATTTCGTTGCAGGATCCAAGACAGGTAAATACATTCTCCGGAACACGTCGAGCTTTATTGTCTCGGCGCTTTTCTGGTTGTTGCCACTATTGATTTTAGCTTTCAGGAGTTGCAGTGGTTTGGGAATAGTGTGGTGGGTTTGTCCCAAAAAAATCAAATTGAGATGACCTGAACAAAAAAGAAAGGATGAAGAAAAACATGCTGCGCCCGCCCTTAATTAAATAATGAAGGGCAGAAATATGATGACGAAAATACACTTAAAATTTTACTCGATACTACGTTTTATCTCAAGAAACCTGTTCATGTTGTGCAAGTAATAAGTAATCTACTTAGATTCTGCACTCCGTGCATTGCGAAAACTTTTGACATTCAGCTCTTACAAGTATGCCGGGGTCGTCAGGGCTTTCACGATTACTTCTTGATTTTATTCATTGAAGTTTTAATGCATACATAACTTGTTGACGATGGAGTCACAATAATAAACTAGTGAAAGCAAAAACTTCTATGAGCTTAAGAATAGCATTTTGGGGGTGGTAGTGGTGATGGTGTGGAAAAATTCATTCAAAATCATAATTAAATCATTGTATTGCAGCATGACTGCGACAAAGATGGGATCAATCACGTCGGAACAGCTGAACGGATTTTGATGAGGCCTCGGTGAGAGATTATAGTTTGGAATAACACTAAGGATATCGTAGATCCTGGTATTACATTCCTGTAAGATAAGTTTCGAGTAACACGCGAGCAAAGTCGCTGGCATAAGCTAGCGTCTTATATTGGTTCACTTTTCAGATCCCATAATCAGAGTTATTTATTAAATGATATAAGTATGTTATAGGTACATTTTTAAAAGGCGCCTACTGCATAGCATGTCCAAGACAAGACTGCAAATTCCGCGTAACAATCATTCGCAAGATACCTCACAGTCATTGATTAGGGTTTGCTACTTATTACGTGGTTCCGCACAAACTCACCGCACAGTAGCGACAAGTTGACTGACCTAGACAACTCTACACCAGTTCAGCCATGAACCAATAATGAACGCTATTGGCCTATTGGGTTCAAACATTGCGAGATAATGCAAATACAGACGCAACGTGATCTATGATGGCCCTGCGAACCTGTGCTGTCGCCAAATATTTAGTTTACTCTCATAGTTCGCTATAGTTAGTAAATTCATTATTGGACCAATTTTATTACCAGTTAAAAATTTATTTTATTGCCGGTATTTAAACAGTGAATGATGGATTGTCTAAGGAATGATATAAAAGAAAAAGGAGTAAATGATACTGTGACGTTTGAAAGAGGAGAATGGAAGAAAAAAACGTGTTGCGCCGACCCCAAGTAAAATGGGATAAGGGCAGGAAGATGATGATGATGAGATGATGATTTAAACAGTGAATAACCCCCCATTCAAGTATTAAGTAAGCACTAAAGAAAGCAGGTTACTGTGACCCTGGAATGTGAAGGGTAATTAAAGTAACAGGGTGAATTAGTAATCAATCGCAGTCCGTCAATCCCTTCGGCTCCACCCAGGGCGGGACGAGTCATCGTGTTGACAATGGCGCCACGCGTTTCACTCACGCCTCAAAGAGCTGTCAAAAATCTGACGACCCTCTTAGAGGGGCCAAATTCCTGCCGGGTTCACGAGAGTGTTCAAACAGTTTACGGTGACCCTGGAAGTAAAGGGGTTTTTGGAGGAATAGAGTTTTGATCATATAAAGTTCAACAGTCTCTTTCGCTTTACATAGGGCGGATGGACTAATTTTATGACTTTGCCAACAAAAAAAAAGTGAGGTGAGGCTATTTGTTTCGCATATTTACAAATAGTAAGTGGCCCAACCACCAACTAACCACAATAAAAGTGTGGCAGCCAGTCTTTTAAGCAGATGACGTATTTTGTTTTTCGTAATTACGTCGCCCATGCACATTGCACATGGACCATAATAGCGAAATAAAAATTTACTATACTTATTAAATTCACCCCTGCCTACCAAGTTAAAGGGGACAAGAACAATATTTGGCGAATCTAGACACAAATTATTAAACAGAACGAATAAGTGTGGCGTTGGTGCTTCGGTGCTTAATCAAATTATCTGATCCTTATCCAACTCGATTTTTTATGTTCAAACGACATGATGGCGTGATTTGATTTGTGTGTCTGATTCGTAGACACCTTTTATTAATTACCATGAATGAAAATTTTAATGGGGATACATTAAATATAGTATTTCTGTTTTAAATCCTATCTTACGAGTTTAAAACGGTGTCCCAGTGGCAAAGGCGTTGATACGAGTTGGTCGTAGGTTCGATGTTCGAACCCAAGGCACCAAGTTACCTACTTCATCACCTTAGAGCTAACAAAATCTCATAATCAGCTCAAGTTCCCAATGCTGGAAAACAGGTCTTTCTGTTTGTGAGACGGAACGGGCCAAAGTCGACGCGGGACAGTACGAATTACCGTGACCCCGGAACGTAAAGGGCTATTGAAGGACACCGTGGATTTTATTCAGTACAAGTCTGACAGTACCTCCCGCTCTGCCCTGGGTGGGAGGACTCATATGATGATTTTACCACGTAAAAAAAAACCTACTAATATTATAGTTTGGATGGATGTTTGTTAATCTTTCGCGCAAAAACTAATTAATGGATTTCGATGAAACTTGGCACACTGATAGTTTATAACCTTGATTAACACATGGGATAGTTCTTATCCCGATTTTATCACCTCGTGAGATACTTTTCGAGTTATAGCGGGCAAAGTCACGGGCAACAGCTAGTTGTTTACTTTTGCGATACCATATCGAAATATCGAATCGAGACGACCAAATCGTCCAATCAACGGACTTTAAAAGCTGGAATCGATAAAGTTTTTTCATGCTCACGTGCTGTTGAAATAACCTGAGTCATGCGAGGTATGTATTATATACTTATGGCTATATATTAGGTACAGTATGCGACGACCGTAAATATCGAACTGAACATAGTTATTCAAATAAAACGTATTACGAAATGTCTGCAGTTATGTGAAGGTAAATGGTTGCGGTTAGAGAGCATTTTTTTTAAGAACATGGGCATACTTCTTAGCTTAATTGAATTTTTAAGCTTGAAAACTAAATTGAATCAACAAAATACACTGATAAATTATGGGGCTTATGAAACTACTAAATCTATACTAATATTATAAAACTGAACAGTTTGTTCGAACGCGGTAATCTCAGGAGCTTCGAATAAAAAAAATATTTTTTGTATTAGATATACCTAGTCCAATTATCGAGCAAGGCTATCGGGGTCGTGGTACTGCTCATCAGGTAACCCTGAAACGTAAAGGGCTATTGAAAAATCAACGTGGATTTTTGTCCGTACAAGTCTGACAGTGCCTCCCGTCCAAACTCCCGTCCCACTCTGGATGGAGGACTTATTTGATGATTTTACAACAATAAAAAAAAAGACTATAGTCTATAAAACATCACGTTGCGACCAACAGGAAGAATGTGAAGCCACGGGGAACTGCTTTTTTTTTTTTTTTTTTGCGTGGTAAAATCATCAAATGAGTCCTCCCACCCAGGGCAGGGCGGGAGGGACTGTCAGACTTGTACTGACTAAAATCCACGGTGTCCTTCACGAGCCCTTTACGTACCGGGGTTACGGTGATGGGTAAGTCCCGCGACCCCGGCAGGCTCTGGCCCTCTACAGGCCCCGTCAATGTGCTGACACTCCTTGAGGCGCGCGTGGAACACAACGCGCCGTCGACCCGGGCATGGTCCATGGTCGGACAGCAAGTCGCCCATTACTCGCTGCCCGCATGCCCGCGCCTACGGTGGCCGGAGATCGTCCTGTGACATCCGACGCCGTGGGCGCCTACCACTGCGGCTGGGATGGAGGGAGGACGCTGTCCTCTCCCTCAGGCGGCCCGCCTCCTCCTTCACGAGCATGACTGCTTCGCAGAAGGAGGCGACCGCTTCCCACTCCGTCTCGCCCCGCAGCATGGCCTCGACCAATGCCGGGCGCGAGAGGTCTCCGCCTATCGCCGTCGTGAGGACACGGCGGTGCTCTGCCCAAGCGGGGCAGTCCTGCACCGTATGCTCCACCGTGTCCTCCGGACGATCCTCGCAGTGGTGACACCCAGGCGTTTCTTCCCTCCCTATCAGACACAGGAACCTCCCGAAACTTCCGTGTCCGGTGAGGACCTGCGTCATGCGGAAGGTAAGGACGCCGTGACGCCTATCCAGCCACTCCTCAAAGAGGGGTCTTACCGCCGCGATTGCGGCGTGCCCGACGGGGAACTGCTAGCTAATTTTTTAAACAGATTTTCAAACATTGTCCCACACTAAGAATTTCTCCTGTATCGTGGATGCGTTTAAAAGAATACAAACATAGAAACTCACAAACACATACACCCAGACCTGGAACAACTATTTGAAGATCATATAAATATTTGGTCAGTACGAGGATCGAACCCGAGACACGCTGCACTGCAGTCGATCGGTAAACCACTGCGCCAACGACGAAAACGATGTGAAACTACATAATCAGTAAGAAGCAGGAAGAAAATCATCGAATGAGTCCTCCCACCCATGGCAGGGCAGGAGGGACTGTCAGACTTGTACTGACTATAATCCACGGTGTCCTTCAATAGCCCTTTACGTACCGGGGTCACGGTAATTCGTTAGTACCGCGGCTATCAGTAAGTAGCATAGGTTATTATTTTCCACCCGACGTAATGCCGTCGATGTGGCCTGTATCTGTCGGTTAAATCGACGAAAGAGGCCGATCGACGATAAGGCATAACCTGGAAAACGGTCTACATTTCCTATCGCTCACCTAGATCGACGCCAGGAAGTGTGGACAGGCCGACAGCCGTGGATTTGAAAATGGTGTGGTAGAGTACTAGAGTAGAGCAGCACTCAAGTTGCGTAACTTACAATTTTCGCTTAATATATTTATTTATTTTATTTACGAGTATTTATTAAAAAATGTTTTCTAACAGCTTCTGTGTACAGTATATAAAAGGTATGGAATTATAATAAGACTAGGACTTACACAGTCGCTAATTATAGGTTAACCAGCATTCACAGAAATAAGTGATAACTTTACAAAAATAATCAAAGAAATAAAATTAATTATACAAATTTAGCAACTTAAACTCCTGAAAATTATGACTAAAATGAAATATGAACTACTTTTTTTTGGTATTGGTATAATCATCACATGAGTCGTCCCACCCAGGGCAGAGCGGGAGGGACTGTCAGACTCGTACTGATTAAAATCCACGGTGCCCTTCAATAGCTCTATACGTATCGGGGTTACGGTAATTAGTAAGTACCGCGACCCCGGCAGGCTTTGGCCCTCTAGAGGGGGGCCCCGTCATTTTGCTGAAACTCTTTGAGGCACGCGTGGAACACAACGCGCCGTCGACCCGGGCATGGTCCATGGTGGGACAGCGAGTTGCCCATTACTCGCTGCCAGCACTCACTACTCGCTGCCCGACCGTCATTGACGATAGAGGCAATTTGAAAGCATCAATTAGTCCGTCAGCTAGAGCTTTGAAAAATAATGAACTCGTATGTTTTCTTCCGTTAAACCAATACATATTTACAAAGATATAACGCATCAAAATTCGAGAGTCACTCGTGACGTCAGAAACGTCAAGTACAAAGGGGAATTGCTTGCGACGTTTTGCCAATTTTAAAAGTGTCGCATCTTCGTCAATTTTGTTTTACGTAACAAAAGAAAAAATAAGTGTCAAATATTATTTGATAATCTAACTGACGGACTTATTCGTTATTTTTCGGTAAAATACCCTATTATGGTACAGTCACTTCAGAGAAATCTCACCCCCTTTGGTAGTAATGTGACTAACAAGAGGGATGAGTTTTCTCTGAAGCCTTTAAGGACATTGTTATGATCTAGAGTGCCTTAAGCCGGGTATCCACTTAGGTTCGCCGTGGTTTGCGAACATTGTGTGCTCCGCGAACGTGAACGTGTACAGTGTACACACTTACACGCTCGCGTCCACGAACAAACTGCGCTCCCCTTTGAGATCGCGCAAAAAACCGCTTCCCGAGCGCTCCGCCGTGCTCCGATCGTGCTCCAGTCGCGCTCCGCGATCACGACGTATCCATTATGTTTGGTTTGCGGAGCGGGCGCGTTCGCAAACCACGGCGAACCTAAGTGGATACCCGGCTTTAGACACGTTTATCAACGATTGTCAACGTATGTAAAGCACGGTATTTGACGGCACGGTTAGCGCAGTGGCTGAACGATTCGACTGCTGTGTGTGTCGCGGGCTCGATTCCCGCTCAGAGCAAATATTTGTATGATCTACAAGTAGTTGTTTCGGGTCTGGGCGTTTGTGTATGTGAGTTTATATGTTTGTAAACGTACCCACGATACAGGAGAAATTCCTAGTGTGGGGCAATGTTTAAAAAAAAAAGATAACTCAGTATTTAAATATGTTATGGAGGTTCGATAGGCAGTCGCTCTATGTAAAATACTGATATTCAGCTGCATCCACTTACACTGGACGTCATATCCAACATGGAAAAAGGGCTAGGCAGATGATACTCATGACATTGAAAAGAGAATGTCATTGCGTTTTTTTTGAAAGTGTATATTATGCCTTGTTAAATTATATTTATGTATAGCCATCATTAACATATATATGTTTTTTTTAAATGTGTATATTATACATCTTTAAATTATGCATCATTAACATATATTTCGGTACGTGATCCAATTATAACTAATTATACATTTAAATGTGACCCGTTTAGTAAACTTGATTGACCTTTTAAATGAGTTCGGCACACTTTGTGTTAATTTAAATTTAAATATTCGGTAATATTTACCTTATTGCTATTGTTTTACAGTCTGGTGGGACGGGCAATACCCTATTTAAAGTGTTAGGTTTTAACCTAACGACGTTTACGACAGAAATTTTGAAGGACGACATTGCGTATTCGATTCCCGAAATTTAAAAAAAGGGTCAATAATCATGTGTGTTGTATGTGAGCCCTCTTAAATATAATCTATCGTTATCATAGTGACGGGGCCTGTAGAGGGCCAAAGCCTGCCAGGGTCGCGCGACTAACGGATTACCGTGACCCCGGTACGTAAAGGGCTATTGAAGGACACCGTGGATTTTAGTCAGTACAAGTCTGACAGTCCCTCCCGCCCTACCCTGGGTTCCGGGAGGACTTATTTGATGATTTTACCACGATAATAAAAAAATCGTTATATGTCCTTCTGCGGATTTCATTTAATTATTCTATTTTTCAGTATTTTTTGTTATAAAGCCAACAAATACATCATCTGTGAAAATTTCAACTGTCTAATTATCACGGTTCATTAGATACAGCCTGGTGACAGACGGACAGACAGACGGACAGCGGTAACAATAATAGGGTCTCGTTTTACCCTTGGGTACGGAACTTAAAAAACTGACCTTTCGACATAATTATCCTATAATTTATGTAAAGGTAAAGAATAACCGCATAAAGTTGTAAATATTAACGTAGGTAATCATTGATTATATGTACCTAAATGTCACTAACCCCTGCGAATGACCTCAGAAAGATTGAATCACTAGGGTGAACACACGTTGAGAACCATTATACGATTATTTTTTCTGGATTTCCTCTGTTCTATAATTTCGCTCTGTGTAAACATACTCACGCCTTCTTCCCATGGGGGTAAGTAGAAACTACAGAGCGGCACCTGCTACGACCCTTTTTTTTATCGTGGTAAAATCATCAAATGAATCCTCCCACCCAGGGCAGAGCGGGAGGGACTGTGAGACTCGTACTGACTAAAAACCACGGTGTCCTTCAATAGCCCTATACGTTCCGGGGTCATGGTAATTTGTACAGTCCCGCGACCCTGCTACGATCCTTACTACTTCTTTCGCCTCATTCACATAAATACATCTGGTTACACGCACGCTGATTGCGAGTACTACACACCCTGTTAATGTCATCATCATCATCATGTCCGTCTATTGCAGTCCTCTGCTGGACTTTGGTTATACCCAGGGAGCGCCACAGCGCACTATCACCCGCTTTTCTCCTCCAGCCACTGCCAGCTTCTTCAGGTCATCGGTCCATCTTACCGTGGGGCGTCCCATCCTACGTTTACCTACACGCGGTCTCCATTCGAGAGCCTTCCCATTCCACCCTTCACCAGTTCCGCGGCAGACATGACCACTGTTAATTTAAATTCGTAATTTAAAGATTTTTCAGTTGCTTCGCCTAATTAGCAGGTGATGTAACTTTTTTTTTAACGTGGTAAAAACATCACATGAGTCCTCCCACCTAGGGCAGAGCGGGAGGGACTGTCAGACTTGTACTGACTAAAACCCACGGTGTCCTTCAGTAGCCCTTTACGTTCCGGGGTCACGGTAATTGGAGTCCCGCAACCAGGTGATAAAACTTTGAATAGATATTTTGTTATTATTATTTATGCCGATGAGAAATCTAGGTACTTAAAACATCCGTTGTTGGAATTGATTTTCAGTATCATTGCTCAATTGTAATTAGTGTTCAAATAAGTTATAACTACAAATATGGGTATGAACAGCGTATGTCGAATAAACGCACTATTTATATTTACTTGAAATGTCAGGTACATAATGATGATGAAGGGCAACTAATAACTTAAATATCACAAACTAAAATAATGATAGTAGGGTGCGATCGATCAATTTCTTACCGTAAACCATAGCTCTAACGATTCGAACTCGTATGACTCATTCCATGTGTCACCATTGTAGCAGCGATGTCGATAAGTCAAAAATATATTGGAATTTAGGACTACCGAAAAGCTTACGTCAATCCTATTGTTATTCGTTGTTGAAATAATAAACGGTTCAAGAGATAATATCACTTGTTCTCAGGTGAATTTAGTCTTAGTTCGAGATTGATTCAATCGCGCTTCGACCGAAAATAAAGGGGCTTGACAGCTTTAGAGCCTATGCACACCACGTTTTTTTAACGCGCCGTCGACGCGTGTTTTAGAAACGAGCGTCGACGGCGCGCTTTTATCAAATAGTGCAGTTTGTTGTCGTTTGTATCGCGTCAAACGCGCGGTAGCTTAGCTCGATCGGTCGCCTGGTGTTTAGATCTTTTTCAGAATCGATCTCGGCTAAAAACGAGTTAGGCCACATTCACACAGAACATTCGTATTTCCAGGATCGTTTATAACGGATCCGTCGGTAATAGAAGTGATGTTCACACTGCGTTTACGATAAACCGAACCTGTATAATTCAGGCCAGGGTTTGCATGGCGGGTCGAGGGACTGTACGAATTACCGTGACCCCGGAACGTAAAGGGCTATTGAAGGACACGGTGGATTTTAGTCAGTACGAGTCTGACAGTCCCTCCTGCTCTGCCCTGGATGGGTCGACTCATTTGATGATTTTACCACGATAAAAAAAAGGGTTTGCATGACGGTTTTAACCGTGCACGCATAACCGAGACATGGACCGATAACTGTACAGTTTTAGCTTATACACGCTATAGGTCTTGCCTATCGGTTTTGCATGCAAGGATATAAAACCATCATGCAAACCCTAACGTGTATGGCCTCTATAACGGACTGCTGCATATTTTATCGGGTCAGTATTTTTTACTGGATCCGTAATACTGTCATGTGCGTGAACTCACTCATACAACAACATACGTCATCGCCGAATTAAAACGTATACGATAAAACGGACCTCTGTGTGCATGCGCAGTTAAAATATAAAATTATAGTTACTAGCTCTCCTGCGCACATCGACACCGAAGGGGATCATGGTGTGGACCGAGTACTCCGACGAACAGCTGCCACCTGAGGGAGGGAGGGAGAGGATATTAAGGATGGGATAGGATAGGTGCTGGGACTTAGTGGGGGTTATCGCAATTGGGAAAGATATCAGGAAATCATCCGTCACCATCCCTATTGGAAATTAAAGTAGGCGTCAGTTGAGTTTTGAAGAATAAAGAATTCAACAAATATTGGCAGATAAAACGCATTTAAAAATGTGTTGCGAAATTAAAAGCGTCGTATTTTCATCAATTTTGGCTTGCATAAAAGAACAAAAGAGATGAAATTACTACATCAATTTTAGCTACGCGACGACTCACTCGAAATTGCGGATGAGTCGACGCCTTCGTTTTTTGAAGGGTGTCGTTTCATCCTCGGAGCAAATATTTTTCAGATGAGTTGACCTTAAGTCCCAATAAGCGTCAAATATTTTTTGATAATCAAACTTACGGACTAATTAGATTGTTCGGTCATCTTGCCTATTACAGCAGAAACCTTTAAAAGGCACCCCAGTATCCAGAGATAAGACCCGGTAAGTTTGGGACCACACTAAATCCGCCCCGGTAGGCCAGCACCAAAGACTCTCTGTGCAATGCCGACTAGGGCACATCTCTGGGATGTCAATTTCAATCAGTACCTAGGTTATATCCTGGGAATTTATTAAAAATAGTGATATAAACCCAGGTTTTGTATTACGTCAGTTATTCTATAGCAATCCATATAACTGCGAGGTCAAGTTTCTGTCAATTTTCGCACCTTCTCGTATAAAAGCGTGGGGTTATTAACGTAGGAGCAGTTTGCTAGTTATACTGGCCGCCATTAAAATGTTTTATGTTCTTGTTAATGGTAAATGCAAACTAACAATTATGTTAGCCAAGATTGTGCGAAAATTGGGTGTGTATATTTATTTAAAATCATCGTATGATCAAAAGAATACTAAATGCGGGCTCTCTTAACCAATAAAAACACTGCCCCACATTCCCCGGGGCCCCGAAGTTGCTGAGAGCACAGGGCCGTAGCTAGGGGCTTCCTGGGGCAATGGCATACTATTAAATACCAATTGTCTATCTTAAAATGACAAAATATTATGCTGTTTTTGTAATTCGCAATACGGCAATCTGAATGAACTACACACATCAAAAGTGTCTAGGGATCAAGCATTTTTATGCGGATTTCTTGAGATTGAGATGTGGCTTTGTAATAAATTTATGATTTTATAAATTTATATGGATCCTTTTTGGTGCATTTCATAATTTGAATCAGGAACTGTGAATCAAATTCGAGTAAAAGATGAAAATCAGCTGTCAATATTTTCCCTATAAAAACATACAACGCATTGAAGACATTATTAGTGCTACTGTTTCCCTACTACTGATTAAAACCAACGTTATTATGGAGCGGCGACGTCATTTAAGCAGGGAAGAAATGCTCAGAGCCGTGGGAATGATAGAAGCTGGTTCCCGGCAACGTACTGTGGCTTTAGCTCTGAATACAAGTCAGAGTATTATCAGTCGACTTTGGACACCTTACCGAAGCACTGGTACCGTGGCTGAGCGCCATGGAGGACGGTATCGCTGCACCACACGGAGACAAGACCGATACATTCAAATCTTAACTCGAAGAGCTCCAACAATAACCGCCATGATGTTAGCCGTGAGGCTTCATCACTCTTCAGGGAACTTAATTAGCGACCAAACAGTCAGAAACCGCTTGCATGAAGTGAACCTTCATTCCCGAAGACCGCTACGGGTACCACCTATAGCAATGCACAATCGTAGGATTCGATATCAATGGGCTCTTGAACACAGAAATTGGGCAGAAGAACAATGGCGTTTCGTGTGCTTTTCTGATGAGTCTCGTTTTGGTATGAGACCGGATACAAGACGTATACGACACTGGAGAAGCCCTGGACGCCAACAGCGATTAAAATCCTGCCAGGAAGTCCATCCTTATAGTGGTGGAACCATCATGGTATGGGCGGGTATTTGGATCGGCGGAAGAACTGAGTTGATTTGGATCAGAGGCAACCTCAACGCTCAAATTTATGCTGAGACGATTGTATCACACGTCATCGTTCCTCTACAAGTGCAAATCGGTCCCTTATTTCAGTTAATGCATGATAATGCACGACCGCACACCGCAAGAGTTGTAAGACAGACTCTCGGCGCAGCTAACATCAATGTCCTGCCCTGGCCTGCTCAGTCGCCAGACTTGAATCCGATTGAGCATGCATGGGATATGCTACAGAGAAGAGCTCTGCCGAATATGGAGGGTATCCAGTCGCAAGAAGACCTTTTTTTGTTGTTGCAACGAACATGGGCGGCCATTCCACAGCGTGATTTGGATGAACTCATTTTGAGTATGCCAAACCGATGTTCTTGTGTTGTTAGTGTTCGCGGTAGAAACACGGATTATTAATTGTTTAAGTTACCCAATAAAATTTTAAAGAAAACTGTTATTTCAGTCTTTTTTTCGAACTTTTGTGTTAGTGGTTCAAATGTCAAAAATCCCTTTATTAGGAAAATGGCAAATTTCTTTATTAATGCAAAGGTGACTTGGTTTATCGTTACTGTGACAAACGAAAACACTTTATTTGATGAATCCTTAAAAAATTTTTTAATTAATATCAATCAGGAGAAAAGTTATTGCAAAAATATATGTTGATCCCTAGACACTTTTGATGTGTGTATTTTTCACAATTATCAACTCACGGTTTGAGTGAATTGTTAATCAATTGAGAGTGTTGTAAGAGAAATTACTTTCAATTTCAAATTCGGCCCTGTGTGAGCATCATAGCATATAGGTAGAACAAATAACTTCTCCAAGACTCCCCGTCTTGAGATTTATGCTTTTGCGTCCTGTCTTCTTATAATTCTTTAGCTTCATATATGTATTTTTTTTTAATTTATTTATTTATTCAACAAAGTTACACATGTAATATAACTTCTGCCAAACTGCAGGACAGTTTGTCGGCAGTGTTCTCGTGGACACAGAACGAATATCCAGATAAACACTTCGAGCGGAGCGATAAATTATGAATCTAGGTTCCAGTGCTACGGACACAAACCAAGATAGTGTTTACGCAGGATATTTTTTAAAACATTTTTAGATATTTTTTCGGTAGACATTTCCTTGGGTAATTCATTTAGCAGTGTTGGAACTAACCATCGATAAGTTTATATTTTTCTTTTGTATGAACAGTCGAAACAAAAGCTAACGTGGCTCGGATGGTTTGAACAGTCGAAATTAAACCAAACGTAGCCCAATCAGTGTGGGGCCCCATTTTCCTAAAGTTCTCGGGGCGTGCAATAGGTTAATGACAGCCCTGCCACTCTAGACAAATTGCAAACTACAAACGTAAACGCTCAGTAGAAAAAGAGAGTCAAGATTACTGACCGTTAGTGAACTAAAACCAACATTTTCAACATTATAAATTCCATAGAATATAATGTTCAAAATCTATTAAGACTACTGAGCCATATCCTTCATCGCTTGCCAAATGTCTCAGGGACAGCTCCAGACAAGGTGCAAGTGAACTAGAACTTTCATAAACACGAAATTACATAAAGTAATACGCACTGATCATCCTAGCGAAGCCAAAGTCGCACAGTTTGACGACTCCCTCGCTGGTGAGCAGGATGTTCTCGGGCTTCACGTCCCTGTGGATGCAGTTGTGTCGGTGGCAGTACGCCACGCCCTGCAGCGTCTGCCAGATGATCTGCTTCGACAGGAGTTCGGGACAGCCCTGGAATACGAGCACTTGTTAATGATGAGAATAAATAAATGGTCCCACCGGTAGTGCATTTGGTGGTTTAGGCACAAACCATAGTTTGCCTGTTTAGAGTTGCCATGGACGGTCGCAACGGAACTTTAATAGGCTATTTTACACAAAAATTTTATTAGTCCGAGTTTTTTTTTTTCATGTTTATATAATTAAATGAGTCCTCCCACCCAGGGCAGAGCGGGGGAGGGACTGTCAGACTCGTACTGACTAAAATCCACGGTGTCCTTCAATAGCCGTTTACGTTCCGGGGTCACGGTAATTCATACAGTCCCGCGACCCCGGCAGGCTTTGGCCCACTAGAGGGGGGCCCCGTCACTCTGCTTACACTCTTTGAGGCGTGCATGGAACACAACGCGCCGTCGACCCGGGCATGGTCCATGGTCGAACAGCGTTGCCCATTACTTGCTGCCCTCATGCCCGCGCCTACAGTGGCCGGAGATCGTCTGGCGACGTCCGAAGTCCGAGAATATAAGAAAATTTTAGACCCGCACTGTTTCTATTGATACGTAAACCAAAATTGACGAAGATACAACGCTTCTAAAAATCACAAAACTCAGTCCGTGCAATTTTACAAGTATTATGACGTCACAAGCCCCCGAAACTCCCGAATTAGGAAGCGTTTTATCTTTGTCAATAATCTTGTTTTAAAAAAAATACGTGTCCATTATTTTTCAATATTCTAATTGACGGACTAAACAGCTTTTAAATTTATTTATGCAGTAAAATACCCTATTTTGAGTTTTTTTTTTACAAATTACTTTTCACAGGAGTAAATAATAAATAATTTAATTACATGAGTACTCGCAATTCGTCCAGAATGTCTCAACAACATTCGTAGCGCCTACGCCTACGCCGCCTACGCTGTTTGCTGCTACGAGTTACGGAGAAGTGCTACGAGCGCAGACAATTCAAGGTTTTTGACTCCCGTCATCAAACACTCTTGCCGACTACTGCATAGCTTAATTGGGTAATGATTTGAACACAATGTTCCACTGTAGCGCCTTAACTACTTTGAAACGCAAATACAACAAAAATGGTAACTACAGTGTCGAGACAGTCAAGGTTTCATTAATATCTGTAACAGTTTCTCTGAATAAATTTCTTTATCGTTAAGAGACCAAAGATACAACACAGAGTCGTCTGTACGGGCATGCGGTCGGCGAGTAATCGGTGACTTGCTGTCCGATCATGGACCGTACCCGGTCAGCGGGTCGTGTTTAACGTCACTACAAAGAGCAAGAGCGCCAAAGCCTGCCGGGCTAGCAGGAATGTCTCATCAGGTAACTTTGACCCTGGAACGTAAAGGGCTATTGAAGGATCACCGTGGATTTTAGTCAGTACGAGTCTGACAGTCCCTCTCGTCCTGCTCTGGTTGGGAGAACTCATTTGATGATTTAACCACGTTAAAAAAAAAACACAATCGTCTATTGCACTGTGGTCGTAAAAGTAAGGGTTCGGTCACATTCACGCTTGCCCACAGTCGTTGCATGCCACTGCGGTCTAATGCGGTCGGAATATATCATTCGCTTCGCTAATGCTTTCCACAGTCATTACTGCGAGGAAATTGAATGTTACCAATAACTGGAAACCATTTTTATTTTATAAGCTAGTTAGTGGCTATAAAATGAATGGTGAAATAACCGTTTAGAAACGAGTAACTTTAAGGGTTGAAATGTATTAATTTTAAGGAATTCTCTAACTTCATTTTAGGGGAAAATTTAACGGTTACGTAAAACTAACTGCAATTTCACAGTTTTCGGAAAAAAATTATAGGGACCATAGAAAATCGATTTGTTTTTCAAACACCGAAATAAAGATTAACATTTTATTGTATTTCCAACATATTTCAGTTCCATCTTCAAAGCTGTCAACCTTCTTCCGACTGTAGCTGACACAGGTCAAGGTTCTTAATGTGACCGGAAATGGACTTATATCTGCAAAAGAAAGTCTGACCCAAAAACGGAGCCTTTGACACTTTGGCACCATTTCCAATCGTTTGACACTGCTCTACTTTTTTTACAGAAATATATTTTCCTTGAATGTTGTGTATATTATCAATAGCTCAATAGGCTTATGTATTGTATTTAATTAAGAAATGAAAGAATACGGTTTTCGCTGTTACAGATATAATTTATAGCACTCCCAAACTCAAAAATAATGAGGCTTTTTTCTTCTTGAGTAAGCCTTCTTCTTCTCCAGGAGATACAATTAATTTATAATATTAGTATTGACGTAAGTTCCTTAAGTACACCCACTATTTAATTTCTATTGCCATCGTCATCAAGCCACGAATCAAGTCTATGGGCAACCACTGAAAAAGACACAGGGGGAATCCAAATATAATTTTCTTCTACTAATGTATCTATTTTTTTTAGATTGTAACATTATCAGATGAGTCATACCGTCCTGAGTGGAGTGAAAGGGACTGGAGGGAGGAATTCCACCGTGATAAGAACACGTCCCAATAGTCGTACGACTAATATGGCCGGCTCATTACCACTTTGACTTGCTCTTTCTATGGGCTATGTCAATCACATTCGTTCTGTTGGATCGCTTCATTACGAATTCGATCCCGAAAAGAAACGTTCACGGCCACGATCAACGGCCCATTCACGGCCTTCCCGCTGTGAGCGGTCACTTAGCGCGGGACAGCGAGAGGTAAGATCAAATGTATGGGTATCTTTGAAAGACGCAGCGAATTCGTGTTCTTCCAAGTAATTAACCGCCGTCCGCCTCACCGCTCACTGTTTTTTTTTTTTTTATCGTGTTAAAATCATCAAATGAGTCCTCCCACCCAGGGCAGGGCGGGAGGGACTGTCAGACTTGTACTGACTAAAATCCACGGTGTCCTTCACTAGCCCTTTACGTACCGGGGTTACGGTAATGGGAAAGTCCCGCAACCCCGGCAGGCTATGGCCCTCTACAGGCCCCGTCATTATGCTGACACTCCTTGAGGCGCGCGTGGAACACAACGCGCCGTCGACCCGGGCATGGTCCATGGTCGGATAGCGAGTCGCCCATTACTCGCCGCCCTCATGCCCGCGCCTACGGTGGCCGGAGATCGTCTTGCGACGTCCGACGCCGTGGGCGTCCACCACTGCGGCTGGGGTGGAGGGAGGACGCTGTCCTGCCCCTCACGCGGCTCGCCTCCTCCTTCGCGAGGATGACTGCTTCGCAGAAGGAGGCGACCGCTTCCCACTCCGTCTCGCCCCGCAGCATGGCCTCGACCAATGCCGGGCGCGAGAGGTCTCCGCCACACCGCTCACTGTAAGACCAAAGTCTCCAAAGGGCTGATAAATCCTTTCCATAGCCCGCTAATCGCTTTTTTATGAACTAGTCATCTCGTGAGTGTCCATGACTCAGCTCCGTAAGCCATAACAGGTGGGAAGAATTGAGGCCTTATCATAAGATTGATCGTAAGATTACTGCATTTTATTAGAGCGTACTTGAGGTATATACTGCGTTTATTGTATGGAAAAATGGAAAAACGCCTCTAGTGTGCGAACGAGGAACTATTTTTGCCTTCAAATGAATGTCAAAGTTCCAGTTTACGTCGCCAAAAAGGGAGAAGTCATGATAGAGCTGATCGAATTACGTAACATCAGATAAACAATCCAGAGAATTCTGGCAGGAAATTGCAAAGACCCACGTATTTGCGGGACGTCACAGATCGCGTGACGTGCAGGGTACGTGACGCGCTGTCCCGTACGACTAGCTCACGTGACATGCTTGTACGATCGAACCCGACATTCCTTATGTATAATTTTTATTAAATATTAATTTAACAATCGTATAGCTCGTACGAGACGATGATTTTGCGAAATTCGTCTTAGAAAGGCCTGTAACTATATTTAAATTTCGTTATAAAAGGCTTGAAACCTTTTAATAAGAGGGCCTATCATTCTTACTGCATTCTAGGGTTTGGGGTCGGCTTCCAGACGAACGGAATGCAGCTAAATATCAACATTTGACATGGAGCGGCAGCCTTTTCTGACTTCCACAACTCAGATTATACGATTCACCTTGGTAGTTAGATTTTCGAGCTTCTGATTAACAGTAACGACTGTCAAAGATCTTTAAACCACAGCAGAGACCAACGGCTCTACGTCCTTTCCGAGGCATGGAGGATATTCGCTATGATAGATAGTCACCCATCCACAGATCAACCAAGGCGAGTGTTTAACCTGAAAGATCAGCATGAAAACTCAAGAGTAGACATTGAACTTGTTTCCACTAACTATAAGCTGCATACATATTACATGCATACATAATGAATACCTGTATAATTATTATTGCACTTTTGGAATAGTATTAAAATTTGAGGAGCTCGTGGCTAAATAAATACAGCCGCACAGGCCGATCTTCCGGGTTAAGCTGCGATTGCCGAAGTTGGTCTATGGATGGGTGACCATCTGTCATAGCGAGATTCCTCCGTGCCTCGGAAAGCACGTTAAGCCGTTGGTCCCGGCTGTCATTTGTAATTTTTTGACAGTCGTTAGTCAGAAGCTGAGAGAGTCTGACAACCAGCCTTACCATGGGGTATCGTATTACCCAGTTACTGGGTTGTGGAGGTCCGACAGGCAGTCGCTCTGCCGACCCCAATATAGTTGGGAAAAGGCTAGGCAGATGATGATGGAAGAGTATTAAAATTACAATAGTGTGCTTATTTAGGCATTAATATAGGTTTAGACTAGTCTATTGGGGGATCACTTGACTGTAGGAAACATATCACCAAAGAATCAGAATACAAACAATTAGTTGTATGTCGACCGAACTTCAAGCTTAAATTGTTACAAATAGTCATGTTGATAATTAGATTATATTTTTGAAAAATTGGATACGTATTTTTTCTTTTGTTAAATCAGTGCATATTTACAAAGATATAAAGCATGAACATTCGAAAGTCCGGATTTGTGACGTCGGAAGCAAGTTAAACTGTACTGTGCTTGTGACGTATTGGCAATTTTGAAGGAATACGAAAGAAAAAATACTTGTCTAATATTTGTTGATAATCTAACTGGCATGGCGTACCGATTACATGTTTACAGTCAAATACTAAACACATTCTTTAACTTTTAAGTTTTTAAAAATACTCATGTGCTTAAACCGTTACGTAATACAAGTATACCGTTGAAAGATAAAAATACACCGAAGCTCGCGATAAAATCGATCGCAAAGCGCTTAAAACCAAAATAGAATCGCGAATCGACTTTTATTTGTTTTGCTTACAATGTTTTTGTTCACCTTTGCCATTTTCAACTAAATGGAGTCGTGGCTAAGCCTTTAAATTTTCAGGTAGCTAAACAAATGTGCTAGCCAGAAATCCAATCTAACTGATATATTACAATCTTACTAAATAATATTATAAACTAGTGACCCGCCCCGGCTCCGCACGGATGCAATCTCTACTATACTATGCATGTTACTCGTATATACATAAAAACCTTCCTCTTGAATCACTCTATTTATTTAAAAAACTGCATCTAAGTCCGTTGCGTAGTTTTAAAGATCTAAGCGTACATAGGGACAGGCAGACAGCGGTAAGCGACTTTGTTTTATACTATGTAGTATAGAAGTTTAGAAGTACTAGATTTTGCTTTATATTTTTAAGATATTTTTTATTTTAAAAATCATTAAGCTGTGCACCGTGTCGCACACTCAAACAGGCACGTCATTTATATCTTAACAATATCATATGGATTGATTGCACATAAATTCGCGAAATTCACGCTCGCGTTGTCTGTGACAATAATGGAAAAAAATTACAAATGATACCTCAATAATTGGTCATTCCTGAAATTAATTTAAATAAAATCTGAGCGATATTGCGCTCCTGTGGGGCCCGCCCGGGCTCCAGCCCAGTCCGACCCTGTTGACGGCATCATAAAAAACGAAGGTCTCTATTCTCGTCTACCTAGAATTACCTGTAGCAACAATAAATAACAAGGTCTCTTTAATAATCTCAAAGACGCTTACACTAACCAAATAGTTGCTAAAAAAACGAGTACCGAAAAATGTTGTTTTACACGCAACGTCAAAACATGCTGTGTAATATGGAGAACGGTATAAAGAAACTGAAGGAAGGTCATTCGACTATTTTATTTACAGTTCGTTTACATGGATCGATTTCCTATAGGCATTTCTTCAGGACTATGAATATTTCATTACTTGGTAAATGTTTTCTTTATGTGGAAAAATATTTAGGCATGTCCGATCAAGGCTTTGACGTATATTTCAATAAATTAATAATGGTATTACACTCTACTGTAGGTGACCCACACATTAGAGTTGCCACTCACTGGAAACTTATACCTAGAAACTATTTATCATCATAATCAGCGCACTCCCATGTAACTTCATAGCACTCGATGAGGAAACAAAAGCTCTTCGCTACAAAAAGGCACTAGTGAGCAGCTTTTTTTTTTTTCATCAAATGAGTCCTCCCACCCAGGGCAGGGCGGGAGGGACTGTCAGACTTGTACTGATTAAAATCCACGGGGTCCTTCACTAGCCCTTTACGTACCGGAGTCACGGTAATCCCTTGGTCCCGCGACCCCGGCAGGCTTTGGCCCTCTACAGGCCCCGTCAATATGCTGACACTCTTTGAGGCGCGCGTGGAACACAACGCGCCGTCGACCCACTAGTGAGCAGCTGGCCCTACTCATTGTTAAAAACAGCAATACGTATGGTGTTACCATTAACTTACCACATGATTCTTACAGCTAACCATAATTACTTTGATGGATGAGTATCAATGGGGCTTAGTTAAAGTTTATATGAAGAAAAAAATGTGTCAAGCTAATATTGAGAGATGTTTTAAACCTTGTGTAGAAGAAAAGAGAAGTTAATCAGGGCTTTAACGACTGAATCGTGAAATTATGTTTGTTCGCATTATACTATACGTTAGAAAAATATATGCATATTGTAATCATGTTAAGCGCGTCAATAAATAACATTGTTATGATGTTTACCGAAATTCGGGGGCCCCTAAAGATTACGGCCCTGGGCACCTGCCCAGAATGGCCAATGGGAAGCTGGTCCTGCGTAGTTTAATAAATATAATGTTATGTACTCACAGCAGGATACTTCTCCAGTTCATGCAGTACCGTGTGGTCGCAGTATTCGAACACGAGGTGCAGCTTGCGCTTGCGACGGAACACTTCGATCAGGTTGACTAAGTTCGGATGTTTCAGATTCTGGGGACAATTACATTTTGTTAAATACAAGCCAAACTGTGAGAAAAAGAAAGAGCTCGTGATTAAATAATGACAGCTGGCCGCTCTCCAAGGTTCAGCCTCGCTTGCTAAAGTTGATCTGTGGATGGATGATCATTTATCATAGCGAGTTTGCCTGTGTCTCGAAAAGCGTCTATAGCCATTGGTCCCGGCTGTCATTTGTGGATCTTCGATAGTCGTTACTGTTAGTCAGAAGCTCGAAAGTCTGACCACTAGTCTTACCAAGGAGCCGGCTGGACTGATAGTAGGGGGGTGGATTCCGCCCACCATAAAATGATTCACATGAAACCGAGTTCAAAAATGTTGCTTTTGTTGTGTAAACCATAATAAAATAGTCAATTACTGATAAGGTAGTACAAAAAACAAATACGAACAAAACATTTCAATTATCGTCACGCATTCATGATTTCCGAAGGGGTAGGTACAAGCAAAGGTGAATGTACTTACACTAACAGTTTAAAAACTACCGTGTCAAGTTTCATATGTATGATAGGGGCGAGTTACTCGACCCAATCAATCAATTTAATATGAGGGAGGGGGCTAAAGTAACTGTGTTCTTACTTACTTACCTACATACTTATTACAATTTAAGAAATGGTCGATCGAGCTCTGCACAGGTGAAAAAAACAAAACCAATGCGACGCTGTACCAACCATAACCTTTTCAACTACATTTTTTTTGGTTTTATTTAATTTTATCCATCCTGCATCCAAGCCTGGATATTTGTCCCGAAATGAAAATTAGATATTTTTCATAACATTTTTTCCTTTTTTTATCGTGGTAAAATCATCAAATGAGAGATTAAACTTACAGAACTAAATAAAAAAAGATCTATCACTACTTATTTCTATGATTTTCCTTAACAATGCTGGCGTGTCGCGACCTTTAAGCTCTAATGCTCTAAGTATATCGTTTGCGACCCTGTCAAGGCCATGAACACCAATGAAGAGTAAAGTGGCCACGGATATCGATTCTTGCATTCACAATGAACATGGGAAATACAGGTTGTCTTACCTGTTCTTAGAAATGTTGCTATTAAGTCATTTGTGAACTGCGTCATATTTTTCCACATATGCATTAAGAGAATAGGAAGAATCGAATTAAAAATTTCGTTAAATGTTACGGGGCTCTAGAGGGCCAAAGCCCGCCGGGGTCGCGGAACTCACAAATTACCGTGACCCCGGAACGTAAAGGGTTATTGAAGGACACCGTGGATTTTACTCAGTACGAGTCAGACAGGCTCATTTGATGATTTTACGAGGCTAAAAAAATCCCCACATTTTTTTTAGGCTGGATCATGACCCCTATCCAAATGTTTCCCATGAATTTGATGATTAAACGATTCATCGTTTATGGATGTACTTCCCGTCCTTCGTATCATTTGGAGGTCACAGAGTTTTATCAACTTAGATAACTATCGCTTTATACACACATTGTGTGAGTAATTATTTCCGTATTATTCTGATTGACAGAACATTGTCGATTAGATTGAATATCGTTTGTGGGGCGTAAACAAAATAATTAATTGTACTAATGTACTAATAAATGGTATGACGTCTGTGTTGTTTTAAAGTAAATACGTAAGGTTATCGGGCCTCCCGGCGTTGGTCGAGGCCATGCTGCGGGGCGAAACGGCAAAGGAGGAGGCGAGACGCGTGAGGGAGAGGACAGCCTCCACCAACGACCCAGCCACCGCGGGTAACCACGGCAACGTACGACAGCGCGTTATGTTTCACGCATGCCTTAAAGAGCCTCTAATGAGAGCCCCGTCAGATTGCTGACATCTGACGGGGCCTTCTTTAGAGGGCCAAAGCCTAGCCTGATTTTTATAAGGTAACGGAGAATCTGAAACGTAAAGTAATACCATGGATTTTAGTCAGTATGAGTCTAACAGTCGCTCCTGGTCGGGAAGACACATTTGTTGATTTTACAACGATAAAAAAAAGGTCATCGGGCCTAACGTATTTCAATACATTAGTTTTTTTAGAAGTTAAGAGTGAAACACAAGAACAGTAACGTAACGTGGTAAACTGGATAGTAAATAATCATATCTAACGTCCTGAACCGCATATTGAATGTTATGCTACATAATAAATACATAGTGTTAATTGTGAAAATGAATCCAGTCTAGATCATCTTTTCCTTTTTGCTTGGTAGAATCAATAAATGACTCCCTCGCTCTGGCAAGAGGAACTGTCAGTCTATTACTGACTAAAAGCACTGTTCCTTCAGTAGCCCTTTGCGTTTCAGGTTCACGATTACCTTTACAGACAGTCCCTCGACCTCGGTAGGCGATTGGCCGTCTATGGGGGTCCTGTCACATTTCAGAGTCGGTCGAGCCGGGCATCGGAGCTACCCATTAGTTTCCATAAATAATCTTAGTAAAGACAAACTCACTTTAAGCATCCTAATCTCCCGGAGCGCAATCTTGCGTATGAGCGGATCGTCCTCGTTCTCGACGAACTTCTTGACGGCGACGATCTCGCCGGTGTCTCTGTTGCGGCACTTGTACACCAGCCCGTAGGAGCCCTCGCCGAGCTTGACGAGCTTCTCGTAGCGCTCCATCGCGCGACTGCTCGCGCGTGACCTGCACGGCGAAGGTAAAAACAGACATCTAAGAATTAAAATAGAGAAAAACACACGCAAAATACATTTAAGGAAATTCTAGAATAATTGAGAGTTACGGTGCCACATATAGACACACAAAGCGTTTGAACAGCTTTCATCAAATTGACCCATGCCCATACATCAAAAATAATTATAGCTAAAGCTTTCCGAAATAGCTGAGGACTACAAAAGAACTTCACAGCGGAACACAGAACTATAACTGGACTCCTGCAGTAGCACGGGATGTACCCATCAACAATCTACGGAATCGCATCGGACTACGATTGTGCCTACGGCGCCGGCGTACTAACAAAGGACTACAGAGGCACCTTGTACGAGTAGGTGGAGCAAGATGACGATCGAGCCTCTACGGCGTAGCATACGACTACGATTGCGTCTACCGTTTGCCTATATAGGACTACGAATAAAAAACACACCTACAAAAGGGGTAGGTATCCCTTTTGTAGGTATTTCTCTACGGCGTAGCATAGGACTACGATTGCGTCTACGGTTTGCCTACTATAGGACTACGAATAAAAAACACACCTACAAAAGGTCTACTCCTTTTGTAGGTGTGTAGCAAGATAACGATCCAACCTCGACTACAACGTAGCATAAGTCTACAACTCCATCTACAGCGTAGCAAATGACTACGGAGAGCATAGCGAGCGCAGGTTTCGTCATAATATGTCTTCAAATTATTCTAGGACATACAGGCTTCCTGACGTCGTTTTCCTTTATCGTTTTAAAAGTATATTTATGAACGAAATCGAGGTACGAGATTGTAGTCAACTAACCTACTTCTTTGATAATGTTTGGCGAAGTAGCCGAGCGATCAACTCATGCAGTACGTGTCGCGGGTTCTCTTCCCGCAAGGGACAGATATTTGTATGATCTAACAGTAGTTGTTCCGGGTCAGTGAGTTTAAATGGTTGTAAACGCACCCACGATACAGGAATTATTCATAGTGTGGGGCAAAGCTTATAAACAGAAAATAAAATTATATCTACACTACTAAAAATACACAATACCTAAAACCAATAACTTCCGGCGACACGATATCTCTATTAATTTCTCCTATCATCTTGGCACTGTGATTTTAACTCATTATAGAAAAAGTGTTCTGCATATTTTGTTTCTGCTCTCGAACATGTTTCACAGAAAGCAGTAAACTATTACAAAGTTTCTTTACTTCGGATTATTTTAAACCTAAACTGACATGTCCAGAGGCATCTTGAAGGTTTCTGGCGTTTATTTTGACAAACAATTTTTTTATTGGGTACCTAACAAAGAAGATTGGTGTCATGTCGTAGATCTTCTTTCTAATTAATTACGTTTTTATTTTATTCGTTTTGTAGTCCTGCAGCTTATTGGCAATGTTTTGGAAGCACCACGTTAGAGTACTGTAAATATTCACCGTAAGATAAGGTTAACTCTTTTTATTTAATTTTAGAGCAGTTTCCAGTATTTCTACCGAGTAGTCTTACCAGTAGGTTACCAGTAGGTAAGACTGGACAGATCCGCTGAAATCTGGAAGATTATTTCTTCAAAAGACCATCTCAGACTGCATATGGTTCTCGTATGACTTTACCAACATTTAATGTCGGGACTGTAAAAGAAACCGAGCTCTGAGTTTATCTCGGCTTTTACTTCTCAGAGTAGTCAGGTACGAAACACGGGCCTCCGTGTTAAAGAGTTTATCAAAACCAATTTGCAAAAGAAATAACAAATGGCCGGTCATCATCATCATTATCAATATTGATCACACACTACTGGGTATAGACCTTCCCTTTTTTCTACCAGTCTTCACTTCTGTCCGTCCTTATCCATAGCCGGTAGCTGTGGTTTTTTCAGTCAGAGAGTTAACGTGTCAAACTTTTTAGTCTCTGCTTCATTCATAGTCTATGTCAAGGCAGAACTCATTATCTAAGTTAGGGGATGCTTTCAAGTTCAAGTGCGCCGCTAATTTACACAAACTAGGGTAAACATTGTCACCCCTGTTTCTATTATCGTGACAGTTTTAGAATACATGGCATTTTTTATCGAAAAAAAAACAACATCAAATGGACCATCACACACGACGATATATATAATACATATTTTGGTATCTTAAGATAAAGTATTATACCTAGTACCTTATCCGTGTGTGACGCGCTTAAAGATAAACGTAACAGCGAGATAGAGATAATATTGAAATGATCTGTAGATCTCAAGTCTGTGAAGCGATACGTGAAGATGGCTTGTTGAGTTGAATTGCCTAGTCTTTTCCAAACTCGTAATTAAAAAGTAATAGGCCTATAGATACTGTTTGCAATGCTGGGACACAGTTTTCCCTTTTTAACCGACTTCCAAAAAGGAGGAGGTTCTCTATTCGACTGTATGTAATTTTTTTTTTTTTTTTTAGTTAGTAGGTTAGTACTGTGTAATATGGGATGAGAGATAAAATTACAAATGTCCATGCCGTGATTCATGGCAGAAACTACGTCGGTATTTAATGGAAGGTTACCAATCCAGGGACCGCCTTTTGCAGCCACGGTTTAACCCTATATCATGCGATAGTTCGATCCATTCAAACCAACTTATCTCACATCTTTTCTCTTTGGACCAGACCTCGGGTCTTCTAGAAGTTTTTTTTATATAGTTTAATCTAATAACTCATTAGAAACTACGTAAGGGAAAATGTGTAAGTACTCGTATGTTTTCATGATCGCCAAGCAGTGAGACAAAATCGTAGACTGTATTGATTACAAAGTAGTCAAATAATTGAACTTTGTGCATGTTGTGCAAAACTCACTCTGGTATTTTCACATAGGTGAATTCAGTTCATAAAAATAAAATGATTCCTTTCGTACCACTAATTATTTACCTTCTAGGTAGCAGCGGCAGGTTGTTGCCAAATAACCACAACCGTTTATCACCGAACCATTTCTCCATACAGGATGCCACGTTGTTCCACAGTTTGATTCGCGAACAGTCCCACACAATAGAATCCTTCATTCGCGTATCCGAACGAGAAAACGCGCGAGCATATCCCGCCAAAAATTATGTCAAAATTCGCGCCTGTCCTGTTAATGACAGATGAAGGTTTTCTTTTTATTTTTTAATTTAGTGCACGAGTTGTCGTCACGAATGCTGCCAAGCTTTTAGTTGTGGCTGTCGAGAATATCGATCGCTGGTTTGTTTACAGTTTCTGTTGGCCTGTGTACATGACAACCGCGGTGGTAGGGCGGAATGTAGGCTAGAGGATTGACTCCTTTTTATTTTATTCTATTGTACGATTATATCGACTGAATCGTAACTTGGAATTGATATATTTATAAAAAAAATTGATGAACACTAGTCTCTGAATTAAGGGTAAGAAGAGATGTTTTTACCCGACTGCGCCAGAAGGAGTATTTTCATTTGTGTCCGGTTTTGCTAATTTGTAAATGTCCTTTATTAATTTCTTATTCACCGTGATATATTTACAGCACCTTTTTATGCAATGAACATTGCAAAGGCCAAAGAAAAACCGTCCTGTTCCAGTACTCAAAATGACTCTAACAGTAACACCTTCATAAGTTGGTAATTGGTACCTATTTGAAAATGGTCAATTTCTAAATTCTGCCGACCAATATTATTAAATCCGTTTTCAAATGAACACTTTCGATTACATACAAGTAAAATAAAAAACAGAAAAAATAAAAAAGCTGTTTAAAAAAATACCTGTCTCTTGGCCTATACTTTCATAAAGATTTCATGCATGATGGTCGAGGCCCCATCGTAATGGACGTTAAATACATGTCATGTGGGTTCCCGACATGGGGGCATAACTTTTTAATGAACGTCTGTGTCGCAGACATTTAAATACATAAATTGAATTCGAAGTAAAAGAGCAACTTAGACATGATTTAGCAATTTTGTAAATAAGGCTGATTGAGCTGAATTTAAGCAAGTTACGCTTTATCTGAAAATAGGCCTATTAAAGTTAGACAAAACGAAATGCCAGAGCTCTAATTAAAGATGGAACTACTATACTTTCTGGTGGAGGACCGCCGCGCCCTGTATCCTAAATTGGCGACAGATCGCATCCGACACTAGTAAAAGCCAGGGTACGGAGAGATGGAGAATTGGTAGCAGTCTCATCCTTTTGCAAAGCAATAAAGCTACCGAAGGAGGAGGCGAAAGGCGTGATGAAGACGCCTAAATGACGTCACATCAAATTCCACGCGCTCCTCAAAATGTTGTCAGCAAATTTTTGGGGCCCGACAAGGCCAAATCCCTGACAAGATCGCAAGATTTCTTAGCAGATTACCTCGGCTTTGAAGGCCGTGGTAATCTGTTAAGGGAAACTGAAGGATTGGGTTGATTTTCAGTCAAGTCTGACAGTCCCTTCCACTCCACATAGTCATCATCAGTTGATGATTTTCCAACCTTAAAAGAAAGGTTAGTCTTCCTGCAGACCTCTGCTCTGCTCTGGTAGACCTCTACCTCGTGTGAAACCATAAAAAAAAGTTTAGGTTTTAAAGTATGAGAGCATTCAGTACGCCCAAATTACAAAACCCCCTACAGTAGTAAAATTTGAATATTTTTCCGTAATTTAGAACATTGGTACACGCGAAGTTTTTCATAGCCAAGCGACTTGGGTTCGACTCAATCCAGAAATATTACGATTATACAACTTTACGACTACCAGTGTACAAAATAATGCTTGCAATTCGATTTTATGGTACTCAAAAAGGCTTTTTTTCGTACAAAAAACCATTAATTTCATATTTATGAACGTTTTTACCACTTCCTTAAGTTAATGGGTTAATATTTTTATGTGGATGCAGTTTTCGTTTAGTACATCTACAATAATTTCTAATAATGTGGCGCTATATTTTCATGGGGGAAAATCCAGTTTGATCAAATGATTACGCACATGAATTGTAGCTAGCTAAGTTGGTAGATAAAGGTAGGTTATCAATGTCGATAAACAAACAATCTACAGTAAAAAGAGTGTTGTAAAATTAAACTAGTTCTAGATATGAGCAACATCATCATCACCGCTTATCATCAGGTGAGATACCTAGTGATCAAAGGCGAGACTAGCCTTTTTACTTGTACATATTTTTATTACATTTCCTTATACCTAGTTAAAAAAACTTGCATTAAATGTAGACTATTAAGATTGAAAAAGAAAATACCGACCAAATTGAGAACATCCCTTTTTAAGTCGGTTAAAAACAGGCACAAGTTGGTTTTTGAAACCCAAATCTCTACTTGTACCCAATGTACCGGTTTCTTATACCTGCTCTGCCAAATAAACTCAAATAAAACACAAAATGAAGTCACACTTTCATCATAAATCAAATAACACTAATCTTCATCAAAGTAATGTTCACACCACTATCAAGTTCAAGTTACATAATTTATCATCCCTCTCCCTAAGTTAACGATGAAGCATTTACACTACCACTTAAAGCAGAGGGTTCTCGGGTAAGTACATCAGCATAACCATGCAATTTACATAATATGGTGTCGTGGAACAGAGGCATTATCAAGTAGGTAGGTATTTGTACTAGGGAATTTGTAAGTTGGCTTAAATAACTGCGGATAGCCATAATTAGGCTTAACTGAGCCAGCTGAGTGCTAATTTTGACGGCACGGTTGGCGCAGTAGCCGAGCGATCGACTGCTGTGTAGCGTGTCGTGGGTTCGATCCCCGCACGGAACAAATATTTGTATCATCTGCAAGTAGATGTTCCGGGTCTGGGTGTTTATGTATGTGAGTTTCTATGTTTGTAAACGCACCCACGATATAGGAAGAGGGTACCAGGGTGTGGCAAATTCCTAGTGTGGGGAAACGTTTTAAAAAAATCGATGACATGTGACACGACACCTATCTAAGCCTTCCTTAATAAATGAGCTATCCAATTTAAAAAGAATTTTTAATTCGAACCAGTATTTCTTAAGATTTGTGCGTTCAACCAAACAAACTATTCAGCTTTATGATATTAGTGTAGATAAGTATACAAGTTCGGGGCCGTCGAGTAAGAGGGGCCCCCGACGTGGACGGGGGGACGTGTAAAGAGAAATATCACATGTCTTATTCACAGAGACCCCGATCAGTAAAAGTTAAAAAATGTAACTAATCGTAATTTACGAGACTTTCAAACTTTCTATCTCATTTCACTCACACTCATTCACAGTATTACTAGCTGTTGCCAGTGGCTCCGCCCGCTACAAATCGAAAGTTATACCATGGGAATACACAATCAGGATAAAAACAACATATACTGTGTAACACACAGGTTATAAACTATCTGTGTAGGTATTCAATTTCGTCGCATTCCGTTCAGTGGTTTTTACGTGAAAGAATAACAAATATCCATCCATCCAAACAAATTTTCACGTTTATTTATTAGTAGGAAGTAGGATTTGTATAAGTAATAAAAGTCAGACCATTATTTTATTAATTTTGCAAAATTATCATACCAGCGCGGAAGGGATTCCCAATTTATTTTTTATATGATAAACGGTCCTATTTTAGGACTAACTAAGTACCCACGCCTCTGGCTTGTAACTTGGCGGACCGTAACTTCCTAAGAGTAACTTAAAACTGTAGGAGCACGATATAGTTTGCGCTACCACTCACCTTTCGCCGCGGCGCTAGTGTAGTAATTCAAATTTTCCCCAGTTCATGAGTGGTCCCGGGTCGACGGCGCGTTGTGTTCCACGCACGCCTCAAGGAGTGTCAGCATAGTAACGGGGCCTGTAGAGGGCCAAAGCCTGCCGGGGTCGCGGGACTCAGGAATTACCACTATAAAAAAAAAGGCACCGACTTTAACCACTCTGCACGACAACATTTTGACACATGACACATCAGCTGAGTCGGCCGGGTGATTCGAAATTTGAGATATTATTGAAGATTTTTGTCAATTTTCAACATTCGATTTTTTTATCAAAAATATGTTACTACAGTTATTTCATACGATAAGTTTGTGAGAAATATCTCCAAGAACGTGTTGAGGTCACTAAAACTGCGTCATTCCACTGTAAAATGTGTGTAACGTACAAAATGCTATGTCGTTCCAAAAACTATGTAATTTAGATGTGCTGAAAATATGTACATAAACAAGCTTCTCACGTGATAAAAAATGGTTAAACAGTGAAATAAATGAAGTAACTTACTACATGCATTATTAGATTTGCCAGTGTTCATACATAATTTCATAAATAATAACGATCAAAGACTTGATAAAAATTACCAAAAACTATGTTGCAACATGACACTTCTTAGTGCTGACCGCAATCCCAATGTTCATATAACGATTGAAAAAGTTCATTCAGCCTAATCGATACTCGCAATATAATCGAACTTGGAAAAAAAGTAGTACAAAGACATGGACCGATTCATCTGCTTATTTAACTAGAGAAGGTTTACTCCATGCAATAAATCTATGGAACGGAATCTGTAGACTCTTTGGTACCTATATAATATAATATTTCAAGTATTATTTCGTTTTGAAAATATTGTTTCGTTGGGTAAGTAAGTAAGTAAGTAAGTAAACGTTTATTTGCAAAGATTGCAGGTACAGTACATAAGATGTTACAATTCAAAACATGATCCTTATACAATCTACCTTCTATTAGGCATGCAAACATTATAATTAAAACTAATTTTGGTACAGTAACACATTCAAATAACAAAAGGACTCATAAATAATATAGAAATGTCCAGATTATGGGAATTAAAATATAAATTAAACAAGGTCACAAAAAAAATAATATACAATCAAAATTATGCAAAAATTAAATGTCAGTGTCATTATTCAAATAGCAAAAGGATTCACAAATAATATTAAAATGTCTAGATTAAGCTTCTTAAGGGAATTAGAATATAAATTAAACAAAGTCAAAAAAAATACCTACATCTACAGTTAAATTAAATAAAAATTATATGTCACTGTCATTTAGAAAATCCGTTACTGAATAGTAGCATTTTGCAATTAATAATGCTGTCAGTTTCTTTTTAAACTTTTGAAACGTGTCATTTTTAATGGTATTAGGAATTTTGTTGTAAATAATTGGGCCCATACTAATTATACTTTTTTTCTGTAGTGCGGTGTTACAATTTTCAACATGTAGTAAGTATTTATATTGACTTCTTAATGGCCTGTTTCTATCTTTTGACACGGCAGAGAATAGATTAATATTACATTTAACAAAAATTGCGACTTCTAAAATGTACATAGCTGGGAAGGTTAATAATTTTAGAGACTTAAACTTAGGAACGCAACTATCCGTTACTTTCATATTAAACATTGCTCTTAAACATCGCTTTTGGGCTTTGAACACCTGTTCTCTTAGAGTACAGTTTCCCCAGAAGATTATTCCATATCTTAAAGTGGATGCAACCAAACCGTGGTATGCAACTACAGTCGTGGTGATGTTGACCTTTTTCGCTAGGTTGTATAAAACATAAGCCGCTACGCTCAATTTTTTACAAACTCCTTCTGCTTGTGGTTTCCATGTCAATTGGCTGTCAATCATTACACCTAAAAATTTTGCGACTTGTACCTGATCTATAATACATTCATTACAATCAATAACCACCTTTGGTATTGCTGTGCGTTGATAAAAATGAATAACGTTAGTTTTTTGGCGGTTAAGTACTAGATTATTTGCGTCGAGCCAATTTGCGTAGGTAGGTAGGCGTCGACATGATTTTTTATTAGGTACGCAATAAATAATTTAATTTTTTAATTGAATGATTGGGATAGAAACAAATATAGGTGTTTCATTGGAGGCCAAACGTGTGTGTCTTTTAAATTTAAATTCAACCATATAGTTTTACCCATATTGTGTCTTATTTAATTTCAATTTATCTGATCATTTCACTTTATAAAACGAATCTAAACAACGTGAAAAGATAAACACCGGGTTTGGATCAACTGCTGGAGGGAGAGATATGGGAGTACTTCCAAATGATTCCTTGCAGTAATAAACAATTTAAATTTCCAACGCGCCGTGGATGGCTAAATTCGAAACTATGAGGAATAGCGAAAAATACTGAAAGAAGTCTCGTGGCCGATTTTGATAAAAAATGTAAATTACATTGCATAAAATTAAATTTTTGAAATATCAATTTCTTGTAATCAAACCATTAATGTTCTGTGAAGTAATTACATGCGACAAACATAAAGTAAAAGGTTTTCTTCAATAAATCGATTCAAACTTTAGTCAATGGCCGTAGCTCACTACATGTTCTCATTTCAATTTTTTTTACGAGTAATCACTTCGCGGTACAAATGCAATAACGAAATTTTTGAAATTCGAATATTGAGTGAATTGGCGCGAATTTTGATTTTGATCTGCGTACGATGACTAAATTATTGTTTGTATAATATTCGTTCATATTTTACCAAATTAATATCACTTTACTGTAGTTTGTCGTATATCATTACGAATTTGATCCTTAACAGCGACACTATCAAATAGTGTAAAAATATAGCACGTTCTTTTTTTTTCATTTACAAGCTTTATTCCTGACCAGCAAAAATCTAAAGACGCAGACTTAATTTTTGCGATTGTAGGTGCGGGCTTGCGAACGGCAAGTATAGGGTAACTCACCGTCCGATCAAGGACTAGGCCCGAGACGAATGCGCGTCGTGTTCCAAGCGGGCTTTAAGGAACTATCAGCGAACTGACGAGGCCAAAATAGTGCCAAACGCGTGCCGGGCTCACGGAATTGTATTAAAATCATTAAAAGGGTACTGCGGTCCTAGAACGCAAAAGGCATATGAAGGAACAGGGTGGTTTTAAGTAAGTAATAGTCTGACATCTCCTTCCGCTCCACCCAGGGAGAGAATCATTTAAAGGTTTTTTAACTTATAACAGTGTGTTTTACTGGAGTTAAGTCGCGAACTGCATCACATCTAAAGTATCCTTAACAAATACCTATATAAAAATATTATTATCCTGGTGTCAATACTGACGATTAAATATCTGTACGCACGGCAGCAGATCAACCTACCCAAATCTGTCAAAATTTACCAATCGAACATTAACCTTCCACTATTGTGATAAGGTTGAAAATCGATTGAAGAAATTTTACAGATTGAGGTAGGTTGATGTGCTGGCGTCTATACTTAACATGGCCAAACCAATGTTACGAAACAATTTTGAGAATATAATAATTTACTTATCTATCTTTTATTTGGTGGGAAACAAACTCATTTCTAATAAGCCTATCAAGATCCAAGCCATTCCATATTCATTCAACCTTAATTATATTATTGTACAAAACAAAATGTACATTAAAAAAAAAACAAATAAATTAAAATGTATTATTTTGAATAGCGAGTACCACACCGAGCGCATTCCAAATCCAATTTTTGGAATTAACAATTGGCGCGCATTCAAACATTTATTACTTTTACTGACATTGTTCTTTTGTCTATTATTGTTTTTTGGTAATTACAATGTACGTAAAATTATTATAAAAGCTTAAAAAAATATTATAACAATTAATAACTGTATTCTAAGCTTAAAACAAATTTATTTTAATTTTTATTAATCGTTTTCTTCAATTCCTTATTTTTTTCATTCGAGTTGACGAAAAATTCAATTATGGAATCGATTAGAATACTCGCTTTCACACATCATTACAATTAAAAAAAATAAGCATGGTTGTCGATTATGAATACAAATTGAGCAGTGGTAATGAAAAATACGTGTTATTGGCTCTGTATTAGAGAATTACGCTAAGATCTGGGCTTTTTTACGTTATTTATAATATTTGACATGATATTTATCGTAATTGTTATTGAGTATAAACGCATATGTGTGATCCAAGTGAAAAATAAAAATGTAAACAAACACGAGTGGCGCGAAACTTCGATTTCAGATATCAAATTCTTCATTACCACTGCTAATTTATGTTGAATTATGTATGAATTCATTACAATACTAAATGACGAGTTATTCATCCCTCCTATAATGATCCCTTAGATGTCCCGAAACCACATTTTTTATGATTTTTAGCCCAACCCAGCACTGCCATCAAAATGGCGACGATCGTATTTAGACTTCTAGATTTTGTTATGGTAAATTAAGAAAATGCGCGCTAAATGTAGAAGTTTTAATGGCGTGAACAAATCAGATTTTTATTTAACATTCTTAATTAATGCGCACTCGTAGGATTTAACGCTCAGAATATTATTATTTTTTAATTTATAATGAGGATGTCGTATGACTACAAAGTCTGCCCCTTTAGGACCCGCTACTGAGCCGGCGTAGGTCTATGTGTTCGGGTCCTTTAGGACCCGGTACCGAACTATACGGTTAAATATAACTATAACTTTGCTGTTGCCACAAGCTGTGAGAGCGATTAAAGGTTTTCGTTGGTCTGTGATTAGACCTTCTTCATGTATTTATATTCAAAATATTTTTTGTCTATCTCAAAAAAAAATCTATACTCCTCCCCAACGCCTTCGTTATGTTTTGGGGATTGAACCCAATTGCCATGTTTAGTTCATTCGCTGAAACATCTTCGTTTACAAGCGAGAGGCTAATTTGGGCTGATTGTAATTTAAAACGATCGGTCGGGAAAAAATTTACCTACTGAGATTGGCTATTCGTTTTTTATTGTATCCCGTGAGGTATATACATAATTTTCCTCACTAACAAACTTAGTATTGCAGTATATGCACAATTATATTAAAAAAATATTATCTGGCTACCTACCATTTTCGAAATTGCAGGGAGTAATAGTCACCTCAATTTTGGAGTAGTAAATCAGTAGTATAAAATTGAAATAACATAAAACTGTACATAAAATTAAACAGAAATAATAATGTTATTAAATTAAAAATGTATGCTAAAAATTCTAGTATTTAATACTGAACCACGCTTGAAGCAATATTTTCGAACGTTACCGTTGTAGAAATACCAGCTGATTTTTTCCATCTCGCTCAAACACGCGAGCGGCTGGCTAAAACGTATACGCTATCTCTTTTCTTCGTTCAGTTGTCATGCGCTGGATAGCGATTTGCTCACGATTGTCGACTAGTCGAGGCAAAAGTTGGCAAGAATTTCATTCCTGTCAAAAACTCGCGTACGAGAACACGTTATTTGCCTGATTCCTCGATCAATGATCATTGTTATTGTTTGTGAACGGTATAATGTAACGATAAAACGTACAGTAGTCGTCTCTGCTAGCACTGCTGATATTTTAATGGTCTTACGAAAATATTATTGTGCAATAAATCCGGTGTACATTTTGCACTCGTTATGAAATAAATTAAAGACTACGAGCATACAGGGGTTTTGCAAATTGTATCTTGTAGCAAGGTCGTGACTTTTTGAGATGAAAATCTAGATTGTGTAGTGACCTGATGCGTGCTCCCGTCGTTTGTGGTACTTTAGTGCGTTTTAAATTAGTGTTGTGACAGTGAGAGACTGGCTGAACAATGGGTACTACGGGGCTGACACTGGCAGATTTGCCAAATATTTTTATTATGATCGGCGCTCTCGTGGCACTGTTCGTAATGTTAGTCATCCTACTCAGGTGAGTTTACCGCTACAGATAAGGAATACAGCTAAAATAATTTGTTTATTGTTATCCTGCAGAATGTACTAGACTATTTCCTTGGGCCAAACCCATGAAATTTGAGCGTGAATAATAAGTTTCAAACTCGTGTGCTACAATCTATATTCATTAATAGTCTGTGTCTCTGAGACTGGCTAGTGTTTGGAGCATATTTAATTCACATAAATTAATTAGGTCTCTCCATTTTTAGAGACAACATCATTACACCATGAAAATACACTCTTTTTAATTAGCAGAATGATAACTTCAACACACATCTTCATCATTCTAATTTATTCTAAAACACCCAATACCACAACATAACAAAAAAATAAAGAAAGCTACTTTAAATGTTTAAAGAACAGTCACTTTCACTTTAAATTTATCAGGTTTGCTGTTCGATCTGCTGGTATTTGAAAGTGAAAATAGAAATAAAATAACATGTTTTTATTAGTTCCAAGTACAAGCTTGTTATTATTGTATGCTTATCTGGCATTTCAACTATCTTTGTTGTGTGACCTGATAATAATGCTGATAAGAGAACTGCCAACTTATACATAGTGCAACAAAATAGGCATTATACCTCTTTGGTGGTGATTAAGAGCACTAAAAGGGAAGTCTAAAAAAATACCAATTAAATTGAGAACTTCCTCTTTTTAGAAGTAAGTTAAAAATGCAACTAGCAGAATTAAAATGCGGTAAAAAATATATCTGTTCTATGCTGTTCTGATAGAGTGGACAAATTTTAGACCCTAGATAATTTTCCTTATGGGATATAGGTTGACAAGTTATATTGTAGATATCATACTAATTGCTTCATTTGACAGAATATACAAAACAACTGAAACAATTTTGGCACTCAAAAGTCCATTTTTTTCCCATTTCTTTGGAGAAAGTTGAAAGTCCTAACAAATAATCTTTTGATATTAAATGCATTCAAAGCTCATTTTAATATTAATTTATTTAAATAAAATCTAACCATTTCATACTTTACTGTTAAATATTAATATGTTGGTATTTTATCATGATTTATGTCCATTACTCAGCTAATGTAATATCTATGATTCATCATCTTATATTATTGTAATTAATTGACTTTAGGATCATAACAAATAATAATACAGAACTTTGTTTTATTTATGTTAAGTATAATTTATTAGACTATCTTTTCCAATTTCCTATTTTTTTTTTAAATTGCCCCACCCTAGGAATTTCTCTTGTGTCGTGGGTGCGTTTTCAAACATAGAAACACACATACACAAACACCCAGGACAACTACATGTAGATCATACAAATATTTGTTCTGTGCAGGAATCAAACCCAAAGTCCAATCGCTGAGCCACTGTGCTAACTGTGCTTGTTGTCCTTGTTGCCACCATAACTTATTAATTACTTTTTTATTATATTGTATTGAGTAATAAATCTTTAGTTGTATAAAACAAAGTCACTTTATATCCGTAATCTTCCGAATGACTGCAAAAATTTTTTTTTGTTTCTTGTGATTAATTTTCAGCTGACAATGTTTGTATATAAGACAGTCTTCAGAATATCCACTATATATCCACTGGTTAAATCGAAAACTTGAACCCATATAAAGCTGGGACAGGGTATTAGAAACTAGCTAGTTCATTAGCAACTTGCCGTTTAATAGTTTTTTTTTTTTGAGTTGTTTTTGCTCTTGACTCTAATCTATGTCAGAGGTGACACAGACAAAAGATTCCTAGTTTACAAATATTTACTTAGTAATAATTTATTTAAATAAGTTCTCAGTATTCATCAATGAATACCTAAATTTGGCAATTTTTATTTTCAATCACAATACAATACATATTGTGTTTTTTAAATAAAATTTTCGAGTGGTTTCATAAATTTCCTGATAGATTTAAACTTTACCTCTCTGTGACATTGGTGTGATAAATGCCTAGCATCATGAAGTCACATTCATAATGGTAATTTTTCTTTGACATCATACATACATAAAAATAATAGTATTAAATTTATGCAACAAAACTTATGACAAAGTATTCACTTAAATAAAAGAGTTCAAATGTCAATATGTTTAAATTAAATGCTATACTGAACATAGTGTCAAAGCAAATAAGATTAAATATTCATTCTAATTTTTAATTATATGCAGTATGGAAAATTCTAGATGATAACTCTATGATTCAAGTTAAGGCCCTACTTTTTTTAAAGTGAAGAACACAATGTTAATGAATGCAATAAATATTGCCCCACCCTACTACACACTTCCTGTATCATGGGTGCATTCACAAACATAGAAACTCACATACACAGACACCCAGTCCCCCAACAACCACTTGCAGATCATACAAATATTTGTTCCATGCAGGGATCGACCACGGGACCCACTGCGCAGCGGTCGATCGCTCAGCCACTGCGCTAACCATGTTGTCAACTTGTCGTCGACTTGGCTGTTGTTTCAGTCTGCACCATACATTGCAGAGACGACCTATCATTTTTTCTGCCATACCTTTCGGTTTGTTCACCATCCAAAACTTTCAGAGCTCTTAGATCAGGGTGAGGGAGGGGATAGCATCAACTTAAGTCGCGGTAGAACCCTGGTTTCTATGGCTCAAGAAACATGGGCTATACATCAAACGCGTTAAGTTGCCCGTTCATTATCTTTATTAATTCGTTGTGCTTCACAAAAACGCGTTGGATTGTCTGATCATCATTCTCTTTCTTCATTTGTTGATCATTCGGTCCGAACTTCACTCGGCATCTCTAGTCTCGGGTCTATGCAAATGTCCTGCACAAATCTCAATCCGTTTGTATCCTAATAGAGTATCTGTGCATCTTGGGACAATGGGGCCTCGCAATGTGTGAGATACGTTACGTTTCCCCCACGTCATAGATTTTCGTCTGACGACGTATTTCGGTGTTTCACAGTCAATCTAGAAACTGTGTTAGTCCATATTGATTCGAGAATATTCTTAAGCTAAAATGGAAACAAATGTGGCGCCGTGCAATTCTTCTGCACTAAACATCATACATGATAGGGGTTATCTTAATAGATAACCGATTTTGTTCTTGATATGGAGTTTAAAAGACGAAAGGACATTGTATGGCATCTTAAATTAATATTAGTAATAGCTTTATACATAAACATCTATATATATAAAAAGAGAACTGACTGACTGACATATCAACGTACAGCCGAAACTACTGGGGCTAGGAATGTGAAATTTTGCTCACGGCTTCCTATTATAATGTAGGGGAGCACTAAGAAGGGGTTTTTGGAAATTTAACCTTTAAGGGGGTGAAAAGGGACGCGGACGAAGTCGCGGGCAAAGTGCTAGTACAATATAAACAGTAACAGGATCCCTTTTTACAGCGTGTTAAAATCATCAAATGATTCTTCCCACCCAGGGCGCGACGGGAGGGACTGTCAGACTCTTACTGTTTAAAATTCACGGTTTTCTTTCAATAAAGTACCTACTTCTATTTAGTCAAATGGGGTATACTGGACTTAACTAATTACAATGCCAGTGTGGAGCCTCTTGTAGGATGCTCCTCCTCCATTACTGCCCATCCTGCACAACCAGTTGCACTTTTTGAACGAGGCGAACCATAGAGCTGTGCTTTGGCTACTTACTGGCTCGATAATATTATTCGGAGTACATAGACACGCAAAGCAGACTAGAGGTAATTTTCGTATTTTTACATTATTACGTAAGTTGCGTTGTCCAAGCAAATGTCTTGTTTTTCTGCCGCAGTTAGTTGTGAACTTGTGAACCTATAATTGCATGCTTATACGAAGTTTTCTCTGACCTATTATGTCATTCAAAAGTGATGAAAAGATCTTAAATTTTGCAACCATAATAACACAAAAGTACCTTAGATATTTAACAAACAGCTGTTTGTTAAATCTCACCATCCAGTTTAGTATTTTAAAAGATGATGAGGAATGCTGAAGCGTTTTCTTTGGCTGATAGATCTGTACAAAGATACGTAACATACCAAATCTCGCGCTATGTTATTAAAATTTTGAACTGCCTTTTGCCTAAGGCTTTACTCACGTAGAAGTGGAAAATTGACTCACGCGCAGGGTTGGCATGATTAAAACAAGTTGTATTAAAACAGTTTGAAATTAAACAGTGTTTTTTATCACACGTTACAACTACTTTTCATGACGAATGAATGGATATAAAATGAAAATAAATTAATATTCTGGAGTCTAAATACACACATCAAAAGTGTCTAGGGATCAACATATATTTTTGCAATAACTTTTCTCCTGATTGATATTAATTAATTTTTTTTTTAAGGATTCATCAAATAAAGTGTTTTCGTTTTTTTCACAGTAACGATAAACCAAGTCACCTTTGCATTAATAAAGAAATTTGCCATTTTCCTAATAAAGGGATTTTTGACATTTGATCCACTAACACAAAAGTTCGAAAAAAAGACTGAAATAATAGTTTTCTTTAAAATTTTATTGGGTAACTTAAACAATTAATAATCCGTGTTTCTACCGCGAACACTAACAACACAAGAACATCGGTTTGGCATACTCAAAATGAGTTCATCCAAATCACGCTGTGGAATGGCCGCCCATGTTCGTTGCAACAACAAAAAAAGGTCTTCTTGCGACTGGATACCCTCCATATTCGGCAGAGCTCTTCTCTGTAGCATATCCCATGCATGCTCAATCGGATTCAAGTCTGGCGACTGAGCAGGCCAGGGCAGAACATTGATGTTAGCTGCGGCGAGAGTCTGTCTTACAACTGTTGCGGTGTGCGGTCGTGCATTATCATGCATTAACTGAAATAAGGGACCGATTTGCACTTGTAGAGGAACGATGACGTCTGATACAATCGTCTCAGCATAAATTTGAGCGTTGAGGTTGCCTCTGATCCAAATCAACTCAGTTCTTCCGCCGATCCCAATACCCGCCCATACCATGATGGTTCCACCACTATAATGATGGACTTCCTGGCCGGATTTTAATCGCTGTTGGCGTCCAGGGCTTCTCCAGTGTCGTATACGTCTTGTATCCGGTCTCATACCAAAACGAGACTCATCAGAAAAGCACACGAAACGCCATTGTTCTTCTGCCCAATTTCTGTGTTCAAGAGCCCATTGATATCGAATCCTACGATTGTGCATTGCTATAGGTGGTACCCGTAGCGGTCTTCGGGAATGAAGGTTCACTTCATGCAAGCGGTTTCTGACTGTTTGGTCGCTAATTAAGTTCCCTGAAGAGTGATGAAGCCTCACGGCTAACATCATGGCGGTTATTGTTGGAGCTCTTCGAGTTAAGATTTGAATGTATCGGTCTTGTCTCCGTGTGGTGCAGCGATACCGTCCTCCATGGCGCTCAGCCACGGTACCAGTGCTTCGGTAACGTGTCCAAAGTCGACTGATAATACTCTGACTTGTATTCAGAGCTAAAGCCACAGTACGTTGCCGGGAACCAGCTTCTATCATTCCCACGGCTCTGAGCATTTTTTCCCTGCTTAAATGACGTCGCCGCTCCATAATAACGTTGGTTTTAATCAGTAGTAGGGAAACAGTAGCACTAATAATGTCTTCAATGCGTTGTATGTTTTTATAGGGAAAATATTGACAGCTGATTTTCATCTTTTACTCGAATTTGATTCACAGTTCCTGATTTAAATTATGAAATGCACCAAAAAGGATCCATACCTATCTTCTATCTATCTTCTATCTATATATATAAAAATGTTATGTTGGTTTGTGTATGCTTTAAAAACTCAAAAAGTACTGCACTGATTGAGCTGAAACTTTAGCATGATATGTAATCCGCATCAAGGATTGTTTTTATCTATTTTTTGCATCAGTCACATATCCACAACCGCGAAAAATGAGTTTTTTTAACGATCAGCTCTGTACCAGTGACCGCGCCATCTACCGGAAGCGAGGATAACACTCGCTGACAACCGCAGTCGTAATGACGCAGTCACATGAGAAGAAAATTTAGCATGATATATAATCCGCATCAAGGATTGTTTTTATCTATTTTTTTTTTGTTGAAAAAACAGTTTTTTGTGCCACAGCGAAGCGGGGCAGGGTACAGCTAGTAAATTTATAAAATCATAAATTTATTACAAAGCCACATCTCAATCTCAAGAAATCCGCATAAAAATGCTTGATCCCTAGACACTTTTGATGTGTGTAGTTTGAAATAAAACCATTTGAGTCTATGACATTGCTATGTCATATTTTTGAACTTTTAGTGGCATTATAATGACATTAAACTTAAAACATGGATTTTTATTGATTACATTGATATTTTTTTGTAAATATTTCATTACAAACGTCGAATTTGAAAAGATGTAAGTACCTAGTCTAAAAATGAAACATAAAAATTTATTTATAAGTTTATACGTCTACCTAAAGGTCAAATTAGTTTGAAATAATGCCCGAAACTAAAAAAAAAAAAGAATTTTGAATTTTTTTCTGTTTGTTTAATAAAATTTAAAATAAACTGTTTTTTTTTTTCAACCCTGCTCACGCGACACCGGGCTTAAAGGATTCTCTGAAAAAAATCCAACCAAAACTAATCCAAAACTGCTATATATTGCTAATATTATACCTAATTGCGATAAAATTTCGTTCTTTATCTTATCACTGATCTACTCTATTGCTTAATTAATAATTACTTATTTTATCGCAATGCATATTGTGATGTTGCTAAAGTGACTTTTTTAAACCTGCTGGTCAGCTGTTTTTGCGTCAGAGTAATTTAAAAGCATCCATTCATTCTAAGATAATTTATTTATTCACGTGTTATACCAGCTAACCGTTTAATATCTTCTAGACTAGACTATTTAATTAATTAATTGTTTTAATTTTTCTACATGGAGAATTATTATTAAACCGTAAATTAAACTCTATTATACCAGGGTTCAACTTTGAACATTATCTTTTAAGTGCTTGACACAAGTTATATTTGTGACCTATCATGTTTTATCTACTCGTAATTGTTGCATTTAAAGTAAATAAGAACAAGCGGCCATTAAAAATATGATTGTTGCATGGTATTAGTAATTTTAGCACGTAATCGACACTTCAAGGAATTAAATATTAAAAACCTATATTTTTTGTACTGAATGTCTGTTAAATATATGCGCTAACATAAATAGCTCATACACGTGTTACCTTGATTATTCGTGTCGTAAATACAAGAAAAAACTTAGGTACCTACATGAAAGCATCGTCATTCGATGATGGACGCTATTTTAATATTATATAAAGTCATGAACCCTGTTTAGCAGTACGTCGCGAAATGCAATATGATACAAAACTCCGAAATTACATCTTGATAAAAATATCAACTGATTAGGAAACTGACTACGGATTAAGTTATGCATTTATGCTGGTAAGTTAGTAATGTTTCTCAATTCTCAACCTTGATCCCGATCTTCACTATCACTACATAGTATAAAACAAAGTCGCTGCCCGCTGTCTGTCTGTCTGTCCCTATGTATGCTTAGATCTTGAAAACTACGCAACGGATTTTGATGCGGTTTTTTCAATAGATAGAGTGATTCAAGAGGAAGGTTTATACATAAATAAAATTATTGATATAGTAGAAATTACACCCGTGCGGGGCCGGAATGGGTCGTTAGTTGTTTATAAATAAACAATCTACGACAGAATTTGCCAATCTGCGTAAGATGTGCAATTACAATACAAGGTTGGATAAGAATACAATTAATTCATAGATTAGTCAAAACAAAATGGGCTTTTGATATTTTATATAAAAAATATGTTGCCCCCCACTAAGAATTACTCCTGTGTCGTAAGTGCGTTTACAAACATGGAAACTCACGTACACAAACACCCAGACCCGGAACGACTACTTGTAGATCATACAAATATTTGTTCCGTGCGGGGATCAAACCCGTGCCACGCTGCGCAGCAGTCAAATTTCAGTTCAGCCACTGCGCCAATCTAAAAAATCTTTATGAAATAGTTAAAACAGCAAAATGACGTACAGTTTCAGTTTGACCAACAATTAATTTCCTTGATTACAACTGTCAAAGTTTTTGCGAAAGGCTCATAAATAATTCTAGCATGTTTTTGCCAGTATTGCCAATTATTTAGAAATAAAAATGGCGACTTTTTCACACATTCGTGACTTTAACCTTGAAGTGTTACTGATTTTAATTTTAGCTAGAAAACTTCTGGCATTGCTTAAATATGCATAGCACGTGTAAGTACAATTATTGCGTAATTATAACAATACAAATTATTTCAAAATTCATAGAACAAAATCTTATTAAATAAATCTTAATAAATCTAATACATTTTATGTTATAGGTAGTAATTAAAATTTTAATATTGCGGCCACACTATTGAATTAGGAAAATCCTGTAATGATAGTGATGATGTGTTAATAAATAAATAAAATAAAATAAATGTTTGGACGATACGGCGGGTATCGTTGTTTTTTTTATTTTTTTTATCGCGGTAAAATCATCAAATGAGTCCTCCCACCCAGGGCAGAGTGGGAGGGACTGTCAGACTCGTACTGACTAAAATCCACGGTGCCCTAATATGCCATAATTACGATCTTCACAAGGTGACCGGAAACAGCTGGATGAGAGTACCGTAACCAGCGATCGAGTGAAATGGCGTGCGATTGGAGAGGCCCATGTCCACTTGTCCAGCTGTGGACAGCTACGGGTTGGTGATGATGAAAATCATTATGTATATTTTATTTACATATATTCCAGTAACTTATGACTCAAAGTGTTAGTAACAATATTTCTTAATCACTATGTTAGCACTGCCGGGGTCGCGGGACTAACGAATTACCGTGACTGCAGTACGTAAAGGGCTATTGAAGGACACCGTGGATTTTAGTCGGTACAAGTCTGACAGTCCCTCCCGCCCTGCCCTGGATGGGAGGACTCATTTGATGATTTTACCACGCTAAAAAAAAAGAACATTTAACTTACGTCCATAAAATTATGATGCGATGTTCTCTGAACTCTAACATCTTCAATCACACTGCGGAATTTTTAATTCCTTGGTCTTAGAATTGAAAATCTTACTTGTAATATTTTCAGTCAGTAAGGTTGGCGCAGTGGACGAGCGATCGACTGCTGCGCAGCGTGTCGCGGGTTCGGTTCCCGCACGGAATAAATATTTGTATGATCTGCAAGTAGTTGTTCCGGGTCTTGGTGTTTTTGTATGTGAGTTTCTATGTTTGTAAACAGATCCACGATACAGGAGAAATTTCTAGTGTGAGGTAGTTTATTTATTTTTTTAAGAAAGGAATAAACCAAAGCAGCTAACATGTAAATGCCAACTGTGAAAATGAGAATCCTTATTTTTATTTATGACTCATATAACCCCTAACTTTGCACTCATAACTTATGAACACAAAGTGTTTACTTACTTAATTACAACCTAATTTGTATGAGGTTAAATATGTAATTCCCGCGATGAGTCACTTGTCATCAGTACCTACTACGATACAAGCAGACGAATAAATTAAAACTACGTTGTTTACTTTTTAAATTTTTAACCTTCGCGTATGTTCTCGTTGAAGTATGTAAATATAATTAATAATCTAGATTATTTAATTATATTTTTTATGACGACGAAATCATGGCTCACAGGTTAATATCTCGCCTCGTTCACGAGGTTGGGAACAAACCCGGGCAAGTACGAATGTGTCTTTTTGCAGGCGTTAAAATTTCCGTTATAATGTTTTTAATTTATTTTTTTCATATTTCTTTAGTAATTAAACTAATGCATATACGAGTATTTATGATATTTCTTTTTTAAATGTGAGGAATACGACTTGGTTTCGTTTATTGAGGTTGTGAAGTGGTTTGAAGATTTTAAATGGCCTACCTGAATTTTTCTTTAGAAAATAGTTTGTGAACTCGTTGAGCTCTGTGAAGACTTCAACTTTATAACTATCACGGTTGATGACAGACAGACGAACGGACAGTGGAGTCTTAGTAATAGTCCCGTTTCACCCTTTGAGTACGAAAACCCTAAAAAAGAAATCAATATGGGCAGGTTAGGGAGATGATAAGCATTCTTTGTAACCTGTTAAAGTTATTAGTACTAACAAATTGCAATTTTATCTATACTTAAAAAAGATTATTAATTGAGCAATTATGTTAATGGACAAATTATTATCTGCAATTAGCGTAATGTGAACGCACGCGGTTTAATTGCCTATTGTATCTAGGACAAGAAGCATTAGAGCTAGGCTTGTCTTCAGACGCAAATTGATTTTGTTGCTGTCCCACAGCTACATCAGTCAGACACATCAGTGACAGGAAATGGAACTACTAAACAAGAATTAAAAAAGAAACTGAAGGAACAAAAACCTGTCAAATACTAGTAATAAACGCAATTTCGCGCAAAAAAAAAAACATGTCTTTTTTATGGGAGCCCCGTTTTCACGTGAACGTAAATTCATCAAATGAGTCCTCCCACCCAGGGCAGGGCGGGAGGGACTGTCAGACTTGTACTGACTAAAATCCACGGTTTCCTTCAATAGCCCTTTACGATTTAGGTGACGGTTACCTGATAAAACTAACAGTTCTTCGAGAGGCGCGTGGAACACGACGCGCCGTCGACCGCATTGTCAAAGATCGGTCGACGAGTCGCCCATTACTCGCCGTCTGCATGCCCGCGCCTACGGTAGCCGGAAATCGCCTCGCGACGTCCGTGCCGTGGGCGACTCCTGCGGCGGCTAGGTTGTGAGGTGGAGTCTGTCCTCTCCGATTTAATATTTAACTTGACTTTTACTCATTATAGCCGCAACAGAAATACTTCATCTGTGGAAATTTTAATTGTCCAACTACCACAGTTTACAAGATGCAGCCTGGTGACAGACGGAGTGATTCACGCGTCACTCAGGATCAAGGCTTTCTAGAGTCTGTCTGTCCCGTCCACTCCTCCCAGGGAGATAGCGACTCAACTATTCGCGGGGCTGTCCCATCATCACCGTGACTCTGAAACGTAAAGGGCTTTTGAAAGACACCGTGGAATTTAGTCAGTACCAGTCTTAGAGTCCCTCCCGTCCCACCATCGGTGGGAGGACTCATTTCATGATTTTACCACGATAAAAAAAAGGATTCGACTATGATGATTTTTGCACCCCAAAACAGAAAGTAGGTACGAATATTGGTTGCACTTTTTGAAGTGAAAACTTCTTTAGCGGCGTTGTGCACTTTTTTTGGAATGGGTAAAAAATGTTAAACTCGCGTCAGGACACGTGACCTGATCGAAAATTCGTAAGAGGGCGCAGGGCGCTTGCGCGAATGTTCGTGTGTGTTTATTACTATTCAAGTTTTCACTTCTGCCGGCACTCCCAGAGTGCAACCCGTCGTTTTTTTTATTATTTGTTCCATTGTCCATCTTGAGAAAGTTGTTCAATGTGTCATACATTCTTCCGTCTCAATAAACTATCCGTTAACAGAACGTGCGCCTGATTGTGTATTGTGGGAATCAATTGAAGCTCTCGTATGATTCAACGAAGCCAATGGCTGTTGCTATAAAAATGTTCATTGTAACATACACTGGTGTGAGAATATGATATTATAAAACATCCTGTTTTGATTCTCGTTTGAAGGACATTGTCAACCTGTTGATTAACTAAGAATTTGTGTAGCAGATGAATCCTCGACTGCATTATCAGCCAATAATCGTCCCACTGCTGGGACACAGGTCTCCTCTCTGTGTGACCTGATCTGAACCTTCACCTAAACCTTATTACGGTTTTTTTTTTTTTAATACTAATTAAAATAAGTCTTGGTCTTGCTTGTGATTCAAAATATCATTCATAATTATGACAGATAGCCCATGAACTGTACCAACAAAAATAATTATCGACTTGCTGGACTTCACAAGTCGGAATTTTTGTCTCTACCAAATATGTTTTTTTTTTCTATCCTTTGTAAACTAGGATCAGGGTCAGGGTCCCGTATCGTGGGTTTATTTACAAACATTTAAACTCACGTACACAAACACCCAGAACCGAAAAAACTAGTTATAGATCATACAAATATCTCTGCCCTGAGAGCGCAAGACGCAATTGCTCAGCCACTGTGCTAATCAAGACTAGTGTACCATTAATATATTAAAAGAAATAGGTAGGTATAATAATACAAAGTCATTATTTATTTTCTCATTGTACGTATAACTGCGTGTTCCGAATTAAACTAAATTCCTCCATAGCATTTGCCCTTGACATTTGTTTTATGAAATCGTTAAACAGGCGTAATAAAATTATTTTGTTAGTAAATAATCTGAACATCTAATAGGTCATAGTTACAGTCATACTGTAGACTCGCCCCGACTTGCTATGGGTTACGACGGTGAAAAGGCATGTTAACAGCTTTAAGAAATTTCAAATCTAATTAGTCCGTCACTTATGCCTTTGTCAAACAGACAGGCGAAAGCGATGCGATACCGAACCGAAGCGAGACGTTAGTCCGATAGTTCTGTCACGCTAGCGGATCGCTTTCGCTGTTCTATGTAACTGGATTAAAACAATTCCATACATTACAAATAAAAACGTCACGTTTCGCATTCGCCACGCCAGTCCGTTTGACAAAGGCTTTAGAGTTTTGAAAAATAATGGATACATATTTTTTCTTTTATTAAATCAATGTATATTTACAAAGATATAATGCAACAAAATTCGAGAGTGGAGTCGCGTGACGTCAGAAGCAAGTCAAAACTGGACCTGTTTGTGACGTATTGGCAATTTTGAAAGCGTCGTATCTTCGTCAATTTTTGTTTACGTAACAAAAGAAAAAAATACGTGTCGAATATCATTTGATAATTTAACTGACGGAATAAATAATTAGATTTTTAGAGTCATATACCATATTTTTGACATTTCCTTTGGTTTCTCCGAAAACCTAAGAATTCGATACTGCAAATGAAAGCCAAACATATTTTTTTTGGTCTGATACTATTAGTATAATAATATTATGAATTTTGCGACGCCTAGAGTCAACGACCATAGGCTGTGTGGTCGTTGCCTAGAGTTTTTCTAAATATTCTTTTTGAAGCTAATCAGGTTCCACGTTCTATTTATAAAGAGATTATTAATAATTTAAGAAACTTGCTAGTCGAAAATATAGAACTTGTTGTAGACAGCCCACACGTGGCGCAAGCGCAGAACTGTTAACCAATAGTGTCAGTTCAGCTAAAAGCTAAAAATTAGCATACACTAACAAACTGGACCAACCACTTGTGATTTGCAATTCTTGACATAGAGTGTGAATCTATGATGACCTCCTATAATACCCCTTTGATGACCTACTTTTGATGCCGTATGTAAACAATACGGCTATAAGATTAATTTAAAAATGAACCTGTAAGGGTTCCGTTTTTTCCTTTCGAGGTACGGAACCCTAATAAACCGGCTAAGTGCGAGTCGCACTCGTGCAAGAAGGTTTCCGTACCATCTATATATATAAAAATGTTATGTTGGTTTGTGTATGCTTCAAAAACTCAAAAAGTTCTGCACCGATTGAGCTGAAATTTTAGCATAATATATGATCCGCATCAAGGATTGTTTTTATCATTTTTTTTTTGAATAAACTGTTTTTTTTTTGTGCCACTGCGAAGCGGGGCAGGGAACAGCTAGTTATCTATAAAAATAGCAAAGAATCATGGTTGTTCTATGGGATATGGATATTGCACTTATTTTGTTTTATGCAGTACAGGGTGGATATTTCCGGGGTCGCGGGACTGTCTCTTCAGATAACCGTGACCCTGGAACGTAAAGGGCTATTGAAGGATCACCGTGGATTTTAGTCAGTACAAGTCTGACAGTATGGGTAGGAGGACTCATTTGATGATTTTACCATTATAAAAAGGTGAATATTTAATCATTGATGTACGGTTCAAAAATTGGTTTCCCCAGTAACAAACATAGTTGCTTCTATATCGTGATGCTTACTTTACTACATAAGAATATTTAACATAATTTTGGATATCTACCTAATTATTGCTTACATTAAGTACTTAGTTATTTTTTTTCATATAACTCTTTTATATAACTAATCAGGAGATTCGCGGTCAATTAAAGATTTATATTGACGATTTTCGCACCTAATTATTTCGTTCGAAAAACATATTTCGAATAATTTAAATACAAGGTCATACAACCTGATAACAATATGCAAATTTTGCAAATAATTTGAATACCATTAGTAACTTTATCGACCTTCGAGATATCATAAGTGCATTATGTAATATTGTAAAGTGTCAAGAATGTCGAGATTCGAAAATTTATCCGTGTATGTATGTAAACAAAATACAAAAAAAACCTGTTTCATATTTTTTTTTGTAGTTTTAGGGTTCCGTACCCCTATTACTAAGACTCCACTTTCCCCCAGTCTGTCACCAGGCTGTATCTACTAACCGTGGTAGATAGACAGTTGAAATTTTCATAGACAATGTATTAATATTGCCGCCATAACAAAAAATACAAAAAAAAAAACAGAATAAAATAAATATTTAAGTTGCTACGGAACCTTTCGTTCGCGAGTCTGCGTCCACTTAGCCGGTTTTTTTTTTTGATAAAGGATTATGACCGTTTTGGGCTAACGCTAAAACAGTACATCTTTAGAACGAAGAACAGTATTTGTAGTTTAATTCTAGCGGGAAAATGATGCATTATGGTACCTTTGTCTGGGATCATGGGGAATGGGCAACACCACACACACAGCATCACTCAAAGGAGATTCGTGTATATCTCTAATCTCCTATTAACACTGTTAAGTTAGTTTCAAGTTACAGAGCAATTTTACCGTCCCTGATGGCCTACCATGTCGCGTGAGTAGTTCCACTGTAGGAAAGAGACAGACTAGCTATACAAGTCGTCTATCGCTGCCTCGTTCCCACAGTGGAACAACTCACGCTTTAAGACGTCATGGTATTTATTCAAATTAGGCCGATTTATCAGCACTTTTTGAAGGTCAATTTTTACCTAAGACACTTCCTAGTGTTTGGCTGGGAAGAAGAAATGGCCGAACAAACTCCCCAGCAACACATCTGTCTGTACGGTTAGAGGAACCAAGATCGTATACAATTTAATAGAACATTCACATTATACATCAATCCGAAATAACATCGCAACCGTGACTAGAAGGCACAAAAGATAAACTAAGACCAACGCAGTAAAGAGGAAAGAGACAGACTAGCTAAACAAGTCGTCTGGCGCCATCTCGTTCCCACAGTGGAACTACTCACACTTTAAGACCACCAGATATTTATCGCGTAGAACTCTATTAAACATTATTCTATCGTTAAATAAGTTTCGTATTTAACAGTTCCACATATATTTTTCAATTTTCCTCATTGATTTATTACCAATTTTATTGAATGTTTAGTGTTATTACTTGTTGCAGTAAATCTTATTTTACGATATGATATCTATGCAATACCTACATTGAGCTATAAACACCTTTGAGTTGCTACGGAGTGGAATAAGGACTGCACATTATGACCCGACGCGCAATGTACGCACAGCTAGGATCCATTCACACCGAGACACGACCCTGCGCGCACATTTCAGAAGAGCCACTCAAAATCTTACTTTATTTACTACATGAAAAGATACAACTTTACTATGACGCGCACATTTTAATAACGACTCAATCTACATATTTACTACACGTTACACATTTCTAGTACCATCGAATCGCGTCTCAGTGTGTACCGACCCTTAAGAACGTGTACGCCGTACGGCATTTCATATAAACTTTAAGGGTTGGCTTGATTAAAACAAGTTATTTTAAAACACATGTTTCAAACAGTTTGAATTTAAACAGTGTTTTTTTGTAACAGGTTTAAACTACTTTTCATAGCTCATGAATGAATATAAAATGATGATAAACTCTTAAATAAATTAATATTTAAGAGTTTAAATAGCTTGACAAAAATCATTTGGCTAATGCTATGTTAAAGTTTTGAACTTTTATTCGAATTTTAATTAATTAAATAATACTTAAATAAAACATGAGATGTTTTTTTTCGACGGATCGTGTTTTGTAAATATTTAATTACTGCTGCGAATTTGAAAAGATCTGGTCTAGAAATGAGGCGTATATAAATCATTTATAAGTTTAGACGTTAATTCGAAATAGGGGCCTAAACTAAAAGAACATTGTTTTAAAAAAATTGAACTGTTTGTTTTATGAAATTAAAAAAAAACGGTTTTTTTTCCAACCCTATAAACTTTTAAGTTCATATTTTTCGAAACGACTGAACCGATTTTGATAAAATACACATAAGCAGGATACATATATTCTATACCTCTTTTAATTCTAAAGCCTATGATATCGTCTCAGAGGCTGAACTAACTCTGACACCAGAGATGGCGACATTTCTCATAAAAAAGAAAGAAAAAGTACGAAACATCCAGCTATAGCGTCAACCTTTACCATCAAATGAAAGTCTTACAAACCTTTTTTTTGTTTCCAGGAACATGGAGGTGATAGGCATAATGGGCGAGGGTCGGGAGGACGCGTGGGCGCGCACTATGCAGCCCCCCAGACTGCTCATGCAGAGAGTGCACATACCTTTCACGTTTAAAATACAGGAGAACGCACCTTTAGGATATAATGGTGAGTGTTTTTGTTTATTTTATATTCAGTGAGGGTGATGTTAGCGTCAAATACTGGAAGTCAGTTTCATCCGTTTCGACTGGAAGCTGACCCCAAAATAGTTGGGGAAAGATTAAATTTTTTTTTAAAGAATTTCGTACTCTTTCGTTTCTTCCATTTCCGATAATTTCTTTGTATATGACTTAATTCTGCTTCCGATATAATCAGACAGATATTACTTCCTATCCTATAACTCCCCGATCGGATTTAGCAAGACCACTTTCAATTAATTGAAGGTCTGCCGCTCGAAACGTTACTAGATTGAGCGTGAATGCGAAAATTTCGCCACTGAACAAGTATGGCGAAATTTTCGCATATATCTTCGAATGCAGTTTGCGCTGTGTTTATAATTTACACATACATGTAGATTTACATACACAAAACATCACGCCTTTGATCCTCAAAGAGTTAGGCAGAGGTGGACTTAAAAGTACAGCCTCAATTCGTAAATGTTTAGGATCGATGTAATCCTGACATCATAGCTGCTAATTATTTTTTTACGTCGTAAATCATCACACGAGTCCTCCCACCCAGGGCAGAGCGGGAGGGACTGTCAGACTCGTACTGACTAAAATCCACGTTGTCCTTCAATAGCCCTTTACGTAACGGGGTCACGGTAATTCGAGAGACCTGCGACCCACATCATAGCTGCTACTGAAAAAATCTTAACCCAATAACACCGACCTGGATATCGAACGCGAGACGTCATGCTCAGCAGTCGCGCTTTGGACCACAAGACCAAAAAGGCAGTATAATAGATTTGTGCGATGGGTTTTATCAATTGGTTACCCCAGTAATTAATGTAGGTGCTTCCAAGAGTGGTAGAAATATATGGTGACGTGGACTGTAGGCCCATACAGACTCACGGTGAGATTTTTCTCCTGAGCTTCTAGTAAAGACACGTAGAAAACCTTTCAAGCTTCTCGGGCGTCCTCGGGATTACTAGTCGTGAGTTTGGGATATCAAATAACTTGAAACAGACAATACGAATCCCTTTCTTCATTAGTGAAATCTTGAGGAACGATGGAACAATCTCTTTAGCCCTTGATCTTTAATTTCCACACAATACAGTAATATTCATAGGTCAAGCACCTTATTCATCAAAGAAGACAATAAATCTGTCATATTTTAGCGGCTATTTACAGTTTTACAACGTTGCACAACCACACTACATCGGAGCGACAAAAGGTGGTCAAACAGTGGTTCCGTTGTGGTACCGACAAAATGTGGATGGTTGTAATTCTTGCGGTGTAGCCGGCCGTTAGTTTGCGGTGCGACATGTGGTTGGGTTGGGGTTTTGCTGTTCTGCGATGTGGTCGATAATAACGACAATATCGGTCCATGTAAATTGTACTATTTATTTCCAATAAAAAATATGCGCCCGCCCAAATTTTGTGGTTGAGGTACACGTGAACCCTCAAATCTTTCCATCTGAGTTGAAGTTGGCTTTCAGTCCAACTAGATACGATAGTTGAACACCAATATTTTATATAGACGACTGTCTGTCTGACCTCTACAACCCTATTTTTTAAGTCTCATGGTAGAAGAAACTTTCGGGATTCAGACTCAACATATTCACTAGCAAACCAATTCATCCTGCAAACCAGACAAGCAACGCCGTATCCCAAATAGACAGAAAGACATGATATCATCATCTACCTGCCTTTTCCCAACTATATTGGGGTCGGCTTCCAGTCAAACCAAATGCAGCTGGACATCAGTATTTTACATGGAGCGACTGCCTGTCGGACATCCACCACCCTGTAACTGGGTAATACGATACTCCATGGTAAGACTGTTTGTCAGACTTTAGAGCTTCTGACTAACAGTAACGACTGTCAAAGATCTACAAATGACAGCCGGGACCAACGGCTTTACATGCTTTCCGAGGCACGGAGGAAACTCGCTGTAACATACGGTCACCCATCCACAGACCAACCTTGGCAAGCGCGGCTTAACCCGGAAGATCGGCCTGTGCGGCTGTATTTATTTAGCCACGAGCTCCTCACAGAAAGACATGATATAAAACAAAATAATGAAGTACTGTTTGGCAAGGTGACACAACGCACTGCCAATTAGGTCACAAGATGCGATACTGCACATGATGCAAGCTCCCCGGTCATTACGGATAATATCCTAATCGAGATAAGGACAGTGTGAAAAGAACCTTTATTCTTTGAAAATACGGTGCAGTTTGGTTCAGATAGTGTTTGCAAAGCCAATGTGTCGATCTACAGATGCAGGTGGTTCTAGAGACTTGATAAACGAGTTGTAGTTCGACACAGTTGTAGCGGTTTTGTTGTTAAAACTCATCATCTGGGCTCTAGGCAGGACATGCGGACGGTGAGTAATGAGTGACTCGCCGTCCGCTCATGGACCATGCCCGTCGTGTTCTACGCGCGCCTCAAACTGTCAGTAATCTGACGGGGCCAAACGCCAGCCAAGGTTGCGGCGTCCAAACGGATAACCCTGACTCTGGAACGTAGAGCAATTGAAGAGACGCGGTGGATTTTAGTCAGTACGAGTCTGCCATTCCCTTGCGCTCCAACCAGGGCGGTAGGAGTCATTTGATTATTTCTCAATCTAATAAAAGAGGTCTCTAGGCAGCTGCTTCGGCTGAGGTCCGGACCCGGTCTGTCCCAACCACCTTTTAGTTTGTCGGTTTATAGTCAACAAAACACTTACGAGTAGGTACCTATGCAGCTAAAAAGTTTAATACGCAAACATATCCAAAGTTTTCTTTGGTGACTGTACCTAGGTGGGAGTCGACCTTAAAACTGCACAATAAGTCATTGACGAAAATAGGGGTGTGCCAATGATGCTCAGGCACAAAGCGCAGACCCTGGAGGTGCAGAAATAAAAAAGTAAAATGAAATAGCCAGAGTAGGACCACAGTTGGCTAGACCAGGTTAAAGAAGCTTGCACTGGCCACATAAAAGGCCAGTTTCGGCACTGCAATCTGTGAAAGTCCGAGTCACCCTCAAGGACTCACGCGCGCCTAAAAGAGTGTCAGCAAAATGAAGGGGCCCCCCTCTAGAGGGCCAAAGCCTGCCGGGGTCGCGGGACTGTACGAATTACTGTGACCCCGCAACGTAAAGGGCTATTGAAGGACACCGTGGATTTTAGTCAGTACGAGTCTGACAGTCCCTTCCGCTCTGCCCTGGGTGGGAGGACTCATTTGATGATTTTACCACGATAAAAAAAACACTCAAGGACTGATAAAGAAAATCTGTATTTGCACCTACAAAACCGGTTCACGTAATTCAAACGTAAACACTAACGGTACAGGTGCATGCGCACTCATTACGTACCAAGTGTTTAGATAACTACGTTATCATTACGATACGCTATTATAATACTCAGTGATTCCGGTCATGTCGTTGACCTTCTGTTTTTTGCAGAACTCTTTCAATGAATCCGCTGTTGTTATTTACGTCATAATATTTTATTATGTTCTGACGCATTGTGCCAGTAACCTCTTCATCATTTAATTTTTTGTGTATTGCACTTGATTATGAACTCAGATTATCGCAGTAGATTGCAGGATATGAGCCTCTCTCAAGCTTAACTTCATCACCTGGTTTTCCGTTGTCCACATCTTATCCGTTTCAGTTACCTTTCGCCATTAAACCGTCGAAATTCAGACTCCTTCATACCCCGTTGGCTTCGAAATCGAAACCTAACTAGCAAGTGTTGGTAGATTTTGAGGTGGCCCTAGAGCTAGTCAGAATCTTGAAAGTCTGACAAGCTCAGCTAAGCAGTCACTTTTATGATGAATATTGATTTTCAGCTGCATAAAACTTGAATAGCATTTCAACATAACTTTTAAAAGCTGGACATGTTGATGTTTTTGCCCCACATTGACACTTTTTCCCGTTTCGCGCACCCACGTTAACAAAAAATTAAATTCACATACTCAAAGATCCAGACCCGAAACAACTACTTTATATCATGCAAATATTTGTTTCGTGCGAAAATCGAAACCACACAGCGCATCAGTAGATCCATCAGTGACCACGCCAATAATACCCACAAAATGGTTAACACTGCTAACAAAATGAAAACGTAAAATACTCATAAGTCATAATATTATGGTTAAAGAAATGTAACATCAACCGTGACCGCCTCGTGTCATGGATCACAGACAATGTAGAAAGCGAAGCAGTTACGAAGACAATTGTTCGCACTACATACCATCTGTAATACACGCTTTTGTGCCAGTTCCACGGTACTTACACGTGGAGTAAAGCTGTAACTACACATGCGTTTACCTGGCACACTTGCATAACAACTCCTTGCACATGCCAGCTATATTCATGTGAATACACAAACTGGCAAGATTGCAAGTAGATCGCACACAATTTGATTTACTGGCATGCAATACAAGTGACGCTGGGGTTTCGAATCCGGCACGTGTTAACGCACATGATAATTCTAGCCACAGCCATGCCAGTAGCAATAGATGTAGCCGCCGTGATGCATTTTTTTTTGCAAGTTCCCCTACAACACACTCTGGGGTCTTTGCTTCAAGCGAAATACCACAAAAAAAAATTAGATAGTTCGATTCAGTGTTTATTCGAATTTTTAATTTTGAATAGCACAGTAGTTTCAGAATGCCAAGTATTTAAATTTGACAGCTCAATACGTCAAAATTGACAGCGGATTGGCGTTCGACTGAGAACTTGCAAATGATGCACATTATGCTAGTTACTTCGCCATGCCGTTAACTAGCATAAAAGCTACTACTCCGTTTTACAGGCATGTGTTTTCCCGTCTTAAGGTAAATACTGTCGTTAGGTCATTATGACTGAAGGATAATAACCATTGTTACTTTCCATCAATTGAAAATAAGACTGAAAAATACTTGGGACTTGAATACATGAAGCACTTTTACAAAATACTGACGGCATTGAACACAATGATTATAAAAAAACATTAAGTATACAAACTTCTTTGCTACCATCAGATACATGAATCTTGATATAAATACACTGACAGCCGGTGCAGGCCTACTGAAATGTTCAATAACATTCATCATCATTTCAGTCAGAAGTATAGATCTTCCCCTTTTTCAGCCATACTGTATTGGTTCTGTCTTTTCTTCATCCATCTGTCCCCTACTATGGCCCTGGTTTTTTTGGCTAAACTGAATGTTACAGAAAGTTGACATTTTCGAAGTAAAAGTCTCTTAAAGGCTTTAAGGAACTCAGAATATCAGACAAGATGATGACAATGAATTGCCTGAAGACTTACACTGAACTTGAACTCCATACCAAATGATATTGAAGGGGAAACTGCCACAATCAACGGTTGGTGAATCACAAGTTCAATTAATACTGTCTGGGCTATTTTAGCGACGAAACACATGACGTCATCGGGTGCGAGGGCAAACTGAGGATTGGGGAAGTCTCTTTTCAAACATCAAAGTTTAATGTAAACTTAACATCATAAGCGTGGTGTTAAGTTTACATTTGTATCAATATTTGATCGTATCTTACTCATTAATTCCTCTAACACTGGAAATTAATAACCCATCGCGGTTGTTATCTTCAGTTAAATCTTTGTCTGTCTGTAGCCAATCAAGGACCGAATTAGCTTATCCGAATCTTTAAGGTGTTCAACCAGAAGAGCTGTCAAAAACAAAGTAATGGGAATTGAATTGAGTTTGAATATTAATTTAGAGCGCAAGAGTCTTAAGCTAAATGCCAAGGCTTCTTTTGGTGTCTTTTATGTCCCCCTTTATGTACGGTCCATTCATTTGGATACTTGGTACGTTTGTGTCGATCTATGCATTATTTATCTCATGCGCATATCGACCCAAAATTACGGGAGTATCATATCGATACTATAAATTAGTATCGGATCTAGTCGTGCATTCGCGAGATATTTTGGAGACGGAAGCTCAATTTTTTTTTGAACACTCGGTTTTTCCCATATCAATAACTTAGTAAGAACTTTAAGCATTTACAATTTTCTGCTCTATGCCAGGCACGACAATACAACAGCGCTCTTATACTTAGAGGCTAATACATCATCTTCCTGTTCTTGTCCTATATTACTAGGGTTCAGGACACGTTCTTCAATTCTTCCTTATTTGCCATTCCTTAAGATGGTCGAATTTTTAAACCTAAAAATTCCGACTACATCTCAACTAGAGTCTTTTCATCGACATCGATACGACCTTCACATGGTTAACAAGTTGCAAAAATATTATTTGCTTGAGAAATACAACACCACCGCTAAAAGCGATGAATGGAAGCCGTGAGGAAACCATCATGTCCTAAAACTAATATTAATGACAAGTGATATCCACCAGCCCTTTGGGGGATTTCACTTTTCTGGGCCCGCGTGGTGGATTACTGTCTATTCTTTCTTAAAGAGACGAGGCTATGAAATAGTTGACTGATGAGATAACAAGTAATACATAAATATGGAAGAAGACATTTTTGTGCCGATCTTTAATATACTGGTATAAGGAGAATGATAAGAGGCTTGAATCCCACAAGTGGGCAAATTGTAGACTGGTAGACATAACATCACGCCTGTAATTGCTGTAGTGTTAGATAGACGTGTACCTTATAGTAAACCCACAGTTTGCTAGCTATGTTTTTCTATAGCCATCCACCTGGCTTAAATCCAATCTCATTGGCTCCTACTGAGAAAATCTTAATGGAAAAGCTCAAAACCGACCAGGTTATCTAACCCAGGACCTCATGCTAAGCAGTCACTCCAGCTTTACTAGACCAACAAATCAGGGGGCTTATCTTACATTAGTTTACCAAGTGTACTTCTTTGGCAATTACACCTGTAGATTCGTTTATTTACTAAGCAATTAGTGTATTACTGTCATTTACCTTATCGCCTTGGAAGAGGTTAGTGACCAAATTAATGAAGACCTTCAACCTTGACTTCTTTAAGCTACGGTTGTGATGGTTGTCCTTTATCCGTAGAAAGGTGACTATCAAAAATCCCTCCGTGTCTCGGAATCAGTGCGAAACCGGAGATCCCGGCAAACAATTTTGAGATTTTGGACATTCAGAAGATCTATTATAGTTATAATCTTGTCTGACCCAGTTACTGAGTAGTAGATAGGACATCGCTCAAAGAAATACAGGTATTCATATCCAACAACAGTAACCTCACAGTTATGATGTCTTGTGACTGGGATTGTACATCCATATTTTTGTACCATGTTTTGTCTTTTGACAATTCAAAAGTGCCTGTATTAACTGGCCTACTTGAAATGCTTTGGTTTTGATTCATCTGCATCCAGTTGGAAGATTTTTGGAAGTATTTTGGGAAAAGATTAGATTGATAGAATAGAATTAATAGATAGAACCAGAACACCACCTATTAAGATCCTTACATACTCAACTCACTTTGTCCACGTTCATACATCTGATCATACGAGCGCTCCGTACTACGAACACGGCCGAAGTTTCAGACGTAACTATCTTTTATCAAACGTCATATTTAGACATAAGATTAGTTTGGCCCGTATTTTCGTTGACAGAATAAGAAAGTAGACCTGAATTCTACCGAATTTCAGCTACTTAGTAAACAAACTGGGATTTGTGAGAGTGGAGCACAAACTGTCCTTTATTTTGCAAATTGACGCCATTTGTAATTGTTTGCGAGTATGGCAAACATTGGAAAACCAAGATGGCGGAAAGTTAAGTCCAAATGGCTGCAGGCTTTGTTTGATTCGAACAATAAGGTCTTTGTTTTGTAATTCTTTTCTTTTAGTTCGAGAATGCAAATAACCCGTACTTTCGGCGTAGACATAAGATTATTTGCAATGTTGAAAATGGGCAACTCGCTGTCCGACCATGGACCATGCCTGGGTCGACGGCGCGTTGGGTTCTACGTGCTCCTCAAAGTGTTTCAGCAAAATGACGGGCCCCCCTCTAGAAGGCCAAAACCTGCCAGGGCCGCGGGACTCACGAATTACCGTGACCCTGGAACGTAAAGGGCTATTGAAAGACACCATGGATTTTAGTCAGTACAAGTCTGACAGTCCCTCCCGCTCTGCCCTGAGTGGGAGGACGCATTTGATGATTTTACCACGCTAAAAGAAGTTGTTGTAAAAACTCATAAATTCAAAAATAATAGTGTCGAGTTACTTTTTTGCGGTTCCGTATTTTCGTTGACGGCCTTAGAGAGTAGACACCTTGGGTCTTTTCAATTTGGATTTCTATCGGCACATTAAAATAAGTCTGTTTTTAGATTTTCGGCGTTCAGCTTTGGTCCAACAGCCCATTTTTGTCTGTACTTCTGTTAACGCCATATAATAGTAAAAAAAAATCTGCAACTAGTGCTAAAGTTGCAGATTTTATTGGCGTAACATGCTAATTGTATTTAGAATAGTACCGTTAAATACTCTAACTACCTATGCTAATGCGAAAAAAAAAGTCAAACGTCAAACTGCAAAAAAATGTGTGCACACAAAAGAAACATCGGTAACTATGTGCCTAGGTACAATTTTTTTTAGTTAGTCTTGCCAAAAGAATAAGCAAACACATTCCATTCACTGACGTCTGACGTCTGTCATCTTTTCCAATTGTCATGTCAATTTAAAAGAGGTTTGTAGATTATTATATGGAGGGTGGCCCTAACGGTAGTCCGCCATTCAGTTTTTTTTTTATTCAGCTGTGTCGTACTTTTTGTTATTTGATAATTACAAATACACACATCAAAAGTGTCTAGGGATCAACATATATTTTTGCAATAACTTTTCTCCTGATTGATATTAATTAATTTTTTTTTTAAGGATTCATCAAATAAAGTGTTTTCGTTTGTCACAGTAACGATAAACCAAGTCACCTTTGCATTAATAAAGAAATTTGCCATTTTCCTAATAAAGGGATTTTTGACATTTGAACCACTAACACAAAAGTTCGAAAAAAAGACTGAAATAACAGTTTTCTTTAAATTTTTATTGGGTAACTTAAACAATTAATAATCCGTGTTTCTACCGCGAACACTAACAACACAAGAACATCGGTTTGGCATACTCAAAATGAGTTCATCCAAATCACGCTGTGGAATGGCCGCCCATGTTCGTTGCAACAACAAAAAAAGGTCTTCTTGCGACTGGATACCCTCCATATTCGGCAGAGCTCTTCTCTGTAGCATATCCCATGCATGCTCAATCGGATTCAAGTCTGGCGACTGAGCAGGCCAGGGCAGGACATTGATGTTAGCTGCGGCGAGAGTCTGTCTTACAACTCTTGCGGTGTGCGGTCGTGCATTATCATGCATTAACTGAAATAAGGGACCGATTTGCACTTGTAGAGGAACGATGACGTCTGATACAATCGTCTCAGCATAAATTTGAGCGTTGAGGTTGCCTCTGATCCAAATCAACTCAGTTCTTCCGCCGATCCAAATACCCGCCCATACCATGATGGTTCCACCACTATAAGGATGGACTCTGATGAGTCTCGTTTTGGTATGAGACCGGATACAAGACGTATACGACACTGGAGAAGCCCTGGACGCCAACAGCGATTAAAATCCTGCCAGGAAGTCCATCCTTATAGTGGTGGAACCATCATGGTATGGGCGGGTATCTGGATCGGCGGAAGAACTGAGTTGATTTGGATCAGAGGCAACCTCAACGCTCAAATTTATGCTGAGACGATTGTATCAGACGTCATCGTTCCTCTACAAGTGCAAATCGGTCCCTTATTTCAGTTAATGCATGATAATGCACGACCGCACACCGCAAGAGTTGTAAGACAGACTCTCGCCGCAGCTAACATCAATGTCCTGCCCTGGCCTGCTCAGTCGCCAGACTTGAATCCGATTGAGCATGCATGGGATATGCTACAGAGAAGAGCTCTGCCGAATATGGAGGGTATCCAGTCGCAAGAAGACCTTTTTTTGTTGTTGCAACGAACATAGGCGGCCATTACACAGCGTGATTTGGATGAACTCATTTTGAGTATGCCAAACCGATGTTCTTGTGTTGTTAGTGTTCGCGGTAGAAACACGGATTATTAATTGTTTAAGTTACCCAATAAAAATTTAAAGAAAACTGTTATTTCAGTCTTTTTTTCGAACTTTTGTGTTAGTGGTTCAAATGTCAAAAATCCCTTTATTAGGAAAATGGCAAATTTCTTTATTAATGCAAAGGTGACTTGGTTTATCGTTACTGTGACAAACGAAAACACTTTATTTGATGAATCCTTAAAAAAAAATTTAATTAATATCAATCAGGAGAAAAGTTATTGCAAAAATATATGTTGATCCCTAGACACTTTTGATGTGTGTATATAGTATATTCATTTCTTATTTGGCCGGATTAATAAATAAAGTTATATATCTAATTATTTAGAAAGAGGACACTTGGACAAACAAAAAATAAAGTCGACATAATGTCCTAAAGCGTCACGTTTCGGAGTATATAGAAAAGCGACTTTCGAAATATAGAAAATCGATCAACTTTAGAAAAATATTTCTCCAAAACTTTAAAGAATTGTCACTCGTGAGTTTTTTGTCTAGTATTCAAATGAATGGAACTCATGATTTTCCATGCATTATACGAGGACTGACAATTAAATTCCGGGAATTTTGTAATAGATTAAGAATAAATTAAAAATTGTCAAAACCAACCTTAGACACCTTCGCAGTAGTCCCCTCCTAATTCTATGCACCGGCGCCAACGGCGCTCCCATGCCTGGAAACAATTTTCGTAGCGCGCTTGTGGAATCTGTTTCAGAACTCGCGTCGTGGCTTCTTTCACCTTCTCTAACCCCCCGTGATGAATTCCCTTCAGGTGATTTTTTATTTCTGGGAATAGAAAAAAGTCACAGGGGGCTAGATCAGGGCTGTATGGGGGGTGCGGCAGCGTTGGAATGGAATGTTTGGCTAAAAAGAGATCGAAAAACGAAGGTGTTTTTGTTCGGCGGTGAGCACTTTTGGAACCATTTTGGCACACACTTTGCGCATTCTTCATGCAACATGCGTCGAATTGTTTCTCGATTGATGCCTAGTTCCTCCTCTAACATTCGAAAGGTCTTCGTTCAGTTTCGCGCGCAAACGGGCAACATTTTCGTTGGTGCGAGACGTGGAAAGAGCACCTTCCCGCGGATCGTCATCGAGCGACTCTCTTCCCTCCTTAAACCGCTTGGCCCACTCGTAAACGCGTGTTTTCGAATAACAATCATCCTTGTACACTGTCTGAAGTTTTTGTAAAATTTCCGCCGGTTTTGTCCCAAGTTTCACCAAAAATTTGATCGCACATCTTTGTTCGAAATTTACATCCGACATTTTCGCGACACGGGTATAAAAAATAGCTTTGTTTAAAATTCTATAAAAACACAACCACGGCACCAATTAAGCTGAAATTTCGTATACTACTATAGAAACGTGTTAGCTTTCGAATGCGACCGGAGCGAACGCACCAGTGTTACCCGGAGAGACTGCAGAGCGAAATTCCCGGAACTTAATTGTCAGTCCTCGTATGTATTTTAGAACACTGTGCCATAGGTCCAAAACCTTCAAAATCCCTTTGCAAGTGCTTAACCATTTAATTCCTTGACTGTACATTGCTTGAGAGACGCATCAGTAGCTCAAATATTCATAACATTTTAAATGTTTGTAAAATGCAACTTAAATGTATTATTTGCTTTCCTGTTTATTTTAATTTTTAATTTAATTTGCTTATGTTTTATTAATCGTTCAACAAGAATGACAATTTAATTACGAGTATCATTCAACTTATTTTTTTTTATTCTGGTTTAAAAGAAACACTTAAACATGTTCTTGAATCAATCGTAGTTTATTTGTAGGTCAAACTGGTAATTAATTAACACGGTAACCCAATTATGCGTGTGTTCACCTCTTACATTTAAACCACGGCTTTATTTTAATTAGGACAAGATTGTTAGTTATAAAAACTAATGCCTCATTAATATAATGTTCTCAAGATATTAGACGGTCGCGGGACTTACCCATTACCGTGACCCCGGTACGTAAAGGGCTAGTGAAGGACACCGTGGATTTTAGTCAGTACAAGTCTGACAGTCCCTCCCGCCCTGCCCTGGGTGGGAGGACTCATTTGATGATTTTACCACGAAAAAATAAATATAAAAAAACCTATATTAGACCGAGTTGTAAGTTGAATTTTCCATGACTGTGTTATTAGGGTTTTTCACTTAGGTTTATCAGCCACGGAATGTGAAGTTTTGCCTGTAGGGTGGAAATAGTCCCTCAATTACTTGAAATTGAACATAACAGGCCAAATAAGGGTGAACTATTTGGTACACCTACAACCAAGTCCCTTCGTACACAACGCGACGAAAGTCTCCGATATAAACGACTTTAGTATCCAGGCGACTATCGCATCGAAATACAAACCCATAGAGGTTCTTACACAGGCACGCGTTAATGGATACTAAAGTTGTAAGGCATCGAAGATTTGCGTCGCGTTGTGTACGAAGGGCCTAATTCCGAGGTGATTAATTAACAATCTTCTCTTTTAAGTCGGTTACAAATCCCCTAAACAAAAGAATCTTGTCACTTTTGAGAGATAAACGCAGAGAGCATATAATATCACAAATCTTAACCCTAATTATCTGATTAAAAAGAAGATAAGAGTTATTTACATTTAAGTGTAAAACGTTTACGTAAATGATAAATGAGCCAACAATTTTGGGCTCCATTTAAATTAATTCACGTCAGACTGTTTTAGTGTTTAGGTAATCCAGGTTAGTGTTCAACCTCATTCTCACCTGTGGTTTATAAAACTGAAAAATAGGTTTATTTTAAAGTTTGGCCTACTTTCTGTTTTATATGGAGCGTATGTTTATCTGACGTCCACAATCCAGTTACTGAGTAACGCGTTTCATCTTAGTAACGGCCTTTTCACGAATTTGGTCTAAGCTTTGAGGGGAGCGGCGGGCAGCGCGATTAAGACATTAATTACTTTGTAAGTATGAAAAATTTGCCACTGGTGGCGCCTCGTGGCGTGTTTCAAACGTTTATATAAACATTTGATCATACCACTCGCCGCCCCCCTCACAGCACCAAGGTAGTGAACAAGCTGTAATACTGTTTTTTTTATAGGATAATCCCACCACACTATTTCCAAACCATTGCAACTCCTGAAAGCCAGAATCAACAATAGCGACCCAGGCCACGTCCCAGGACACGTCGAGCTTCATTGTCTCCGCAGATAATGAAGTTCGACTTGTCCTGGGGAATGAGTTTAACCGTCTTGGATCCTGCAACGAAATTAATCAGAAAAGAATAGAGGACGTGCAGGAAGAATAGGTAGGCAAGACTAGTTGTCAGACTTTCCAGCTTTATATTAGTCTTGATGAGTAACCTTCAAATCACAGCCGGGAACAACAACAACTGTTCTACTTGCTTTCTAAGGCCTGGAGGGGTGCAGATCATGGTCATCTATGAACTGAACTCCCCAAGAGTTGCTTTCTAGCTTCTAACTACTCTTAACAATTGTCAAAGAACTAGAAATGGCAGCCAGGACCAATGTTACTATGTGCTTTCTATGGCACGAAAATAATGTTATAGGCTATGCTATATCGTGTGGTGTCGGCATCCCGGATAAAATTTGGAAATGCTGTCTCGGCTTGTTAAGGCACTGCTCGTGACCAGTACGATCTATCATAAATCATCCCTAAAACGATAATATTACAGAAAATTCTGAAATATGCGCCTATTCCTAACTATTCCGTTGCTTCAGACGACCCGTATTCATGTGCTAGCATATTTCATACACGTGTTTCTTTTGTCGCAATGTTTAATCGCGTTAACTGCTCAAACGTGACTGAATGAATTAGTTAAACTTCATAATGAGCGATAAGCCATCGGTTTTATAACATTTCGACGAGATAAATGGCAATTTATTCATTAATTATATGTATCGTCATAAATCATTAAAGTGAAGGTCATAGTGAATGGCAATGCATAACTAATTTATGAATTCACCGATATTAAATTTTAACCTCTATTGTGCCACTCACTGTTGGTCAAAGGTCTCCCCCATAACCTTCCTATTTGTAGTTTACTCCGGTCAATCTCGCATAAACGTGTCCAAATCTTCACGCCAGCGTTTGAAATATACTTAAAGGATAATAATTATGTGAAATGGAGAATTTATAAAGCCTTTGAAAGATAACGCCGGTATAGGGCGCCTCTGGGAAGACCTACACTGACCTTATTGGTGAAGTGCTTCAGAAAGGTCGGGTGTAGATGAGGCGAAAGGAATATGATATCAGGATGATAGATTGGTAACAAGTTGCGTTCTGTGGTTTCTGTCTACAACCATGGGAAAAAGGCGTGAATTTAAGTACTATTATGCCGCGAGAGGACAGCCTAGAATACAAAATGTCCCTTCAGCAAGACTAGTGTGTAAGAAGCGAAAGATAATCGCTGAATTGCTTCTTCACTTTTCATTTTTTCGATATCTAAAAACATACGACTATTACAAGGACTGTAAAAGGGATAGTGCTACATATTTGTATATACATATAATTATATAATTATAGTCTCCGTCTCTCTCACATTCGCGATCTTATCAATTTTGTATTACGTCGCCAGAAATACACAAAAATCATGCCAAAACACTTCGACCCGGAAAGCTAACTCTGAACCTCCCACTCAGCAGTAGCAATTACGATATTTAAACTAATAAGGCAGTTAAAACCAAAATTATTCGGCAAACAGTCGCAACATCGCACCATATTGTCGCAAGATATCCGCAATGCGCGCCCACACTTATCGTCAAGCCTCTGGCCGACCATGTTAAGTGCGTTCACCTCATTCTACCGCATGTTTATGTGTCGAATCGTTTTGTTTCATTTCCTGGATTTATTTATAGGTAATTTCTCGGGGAAAATAAGAGGAGCTAGTGGCTAAATATCAACAGTTGATCTTCAAGGTTAACCACGTTTGCCGAGGTTAGTCAGTGGATGGGTGACCACAACTAGTTTTCTCCGCACATTGAAAGCCGTTGGTCTCGGTTTTGAGGTATTTCGCTTGCACAGGTGCCATTTCAGCAGGTGGCCAATGTGGAATACCTCTCGGTTGTCATTTGTAGATCTTTGATAGTCGAAACGAGAGTTCTAAAGTCTGACGGCCAGTCTTACCAAGGAGTATAGTATTACCCAGTTACTGAGTTATGGACATCAGGTAGGCAGTCGCTCCATGAAAATAACGGATATTAAGCTGTATTTGGTTCGACCGGAAGCCTTCTCCAACATAGTTGGGAAAAGGCTAGGCAGGTGATAATTATCAGGGAAAAATTAAATGAAATTCCCGAATGAAACGTTATAGGCCCAACCCTTTTAATATCGACATTATCAATCTTCAGGGGGCGCCGGTAGAACGAGCGTTCTCGTATTACTGTATACCCTTGGTTTTACGCTTACCTACTTTTTATTAACCGGGCCAGTTTATCTACAATCTTAGATTTTGCTATCATTGCGAAATCTTGCTCTGTACAGTTGCCCGCGCGGTAGAATATGTGGTAACGATTGGACCTTGAGTTTTGATATAGGAGGGTAATCTTTGGAACTACTGTTTAGAATCCGAATATTATATTGACAGGCCTGTTGGTGTAGTGGTTAGTGACCCTGACTGCTATGCCGGAGGTCGTGGGTTCGATTCCCACCCAGTACAAATGTTTGTGTAATGAGCACGATCATTTGTTCTGTGTCTGGGTGTAATTTATCTATAATATGTATGTATTTAGAAATATATAATGTATGTTTATCAGTTGTCTAGTACCCATAACACAAGCTCTGCTTAGCTTGGGACTAGATGGCGTTGTGTGATAGTTGTGGAATATTTATTATCTATTATTCCTCTACTTTTTGTAATTTAATAATTCAAGTAGGATAATATATAGAGAGAAGAGTAAAGAGTTTATTTTTTATTACAAGCTTTTATTTAACTTGCAATGTTTGTATGTTTGTTTAGATCAAATCTTGCAAGTCAAATTAGAATCACTTCTAATTACTCAATCCATTTGAAACTTGGTATTAATATGGAACCCCGATGACAATGCAATAATATGGTGACAGCGACCTGGTGGTGCAGCCAGGATCGTCTGCTCACGAGAGAACTCCTCAATGGTTAATAGTACACAACTAAAACTTGAAATATATATGGAAACCCGGTAACAATGCAATAATATGATAAGTGCGATCTGGTGGTGCAGCCAGGATCGTCTGCTCACGAGAGAACTCCTCAATGGTTAATAGTACACAACTAAAACTTGAAATATATATGGAAACCCGGTAACAATGCAATAATATTATAAGTGCGATCTGGTGGTGCAGCTAGGATCGTCTGCTCACGAGAGAACTCCTCAAAGGTTAATAGTACACAACTAAAACTTGAAATATATATGGAGACCCGGTAACAATGCAATAATATAATGATAACAACCTGTTGGTGCAGCCAGGGACATCTGCTTACGAGAGAACTCCTCAATGGTTAATAGTACCGAGCTATAACATTGAACATAATATATGCGCTGGTTGTCACCACTGCGAGGATCGTCCGGAGGACACGGTGGAGCATACGGTGCAGGACTGCCCCGCTTGGGCAGAGCTCATGACGGCGATAGGCGGAGACCTCTCGCGCCCGGCATTGGTCGAGGCCATGCTGCGGGCGATACGGAGTGGGAAGCGAAGCAGTACTCGTGAAGGAGGAGGCGGAGGACAGCGTCCTCCCTCCACCCCAGCCGCAGTGGTAGACGCCCACGGCGTCGGACGTCGCCAGACGATCTCCGGCCACCGTAGGCGCGGGCATGCGGGCAGCGAGTAATGGGCGACTCGCTGTCCGACCATGGACCATGCCCGGGTCTACGGCGCGTTGTGTTCCACGCGCGCCTCAAAGAGTGTCAGCATAGTGACGGGGCCTGTAGAGGGCCATAGCCTGCCGCGGTCGCGGGACTAACAGATTACCGTGACCCCGGTACGTAAAGGGCTATTGAAGGACACCGTGGATTTTAGTCAGTACAAGTCTGACAGTCCCTCCCGCCCTGCCCTGGGTGGGAGGACTCATTTGATGATTATACCACGATAAAAAAAAACTATTTTGTCGTCTATTTAGGCTCAAAGCTCTTCGCTGCTGGCCAAGCATACGTGGCCTTAAGTAGAGTCAAATCGCTAGAAGGTCTCCTTATTGAAGAACTTGACTGTACGAAATTAACAGGTAAACGACCATGCAACAATGACGCACTAAATGAAATGGAAAGACTGCGAAATATGTCCAACGAAAACTAAAAATTTAAAAATAAAATAACAGTAAAAAAACAATTTTAAAAACAAGCTTTTATTTAAATGCTCTAAAAAGGACAAATAAACTTTAAATTAAATCAAACATATAACTTAAGTATAATATAAAAGCTTGTCGCGAGATTTACTTGTCACAAACAAAACAAACAAATAATTCAACGACAAAATGTATGTATCATAACATACTTTACACAGGTAAATCTCGCGACAAGCTTTTATATTATACTTAAGTTATATGTTTGATTTAATTTAAAGTTTATTTGTCCTTTTTAGAGCATTTAAATAAAAGCTTGTTTTTAAAATTGTTTTTTTACTGTTATTTTATTATATTTTTGTTAGCAATGGATTAACTCAAAAACTACTGGAGCTGGACTGATTACCCTGAACTCCCAAAAAATCTCTCACTCTCAAGATCTCTTGCCCTACCCCATCTTCGAACCAGCTCTCTCGGTATTCGTCCAGGTCTTTTCGCTAACTCTTCGGCCCTACTGGACAAAGGCTCCTCTCCCCCAAATTTAAAAAAAAACTCGGTTAGTAACATGGATTATTTTTACTATACCCGTGTAGTGTGCTCGTATAGAATAAACTTGTCTCCTAAATCGCCATATTAGGAGCGAAACTGACCTTGATCCTCATTGGACCTAAGTCAATATGTCACCTCTTAAATGTCTACGGTTGAAGAGACTTGCCAACACTTTCAACTCAATGAGCCAGTGACCTTGATCGCAAAGTAAGCAATGCAAATAACTTGCTAAAAACACTACTAAAATTCACATTCTCTCGGTGAAAAACATCATCCTACTTATTTGGCACCTTTGCCTAGAAAAAATAATTAAATTCACTCAGACATAACTGAGTGGGTGCCTAACTGAGTGGGTGCCTGAAGAAGAAGCTCGCAGTCGAGACAGCCTTAAGAAACGTTGGTGCGACGAGCTGGATTCCTTGAAAGACTGGCCAGGAAAAGGCAAGATGCAAGAAAAAAATAACTCCGTAGTTTATACAAATATTTGTTCCGTGCTTACATCGAATCTGCGATACCCAGCGAAGCAGGTCTATTGCTCACCACTCACGGAATAGAAGACCAGCTTTTTACCGTAAACTGGTCATTGAAGAATTTCCTGATGAAAAATGCAGCTGTCTGTTAATTTCTTTAGCAAATACTAGGGCTCCGTATATAAAATGAAACGTAACTTGAGTCTCTTTACTTAAATCTCTCTCTCAAGAGTAATGTAGCTTTCTACTGGTGAAATAATTTTCAAAATCGGTTCAATAATTCCAGAGATTATTCCTACAAACAAACTTTATGTGTTTGTTAGAATATTAATTCAGAAATACCTTGACTTTTTTACATTCCTGTCAATAAAGACTCTTCATTGTTGCCCTTTTCAAAGTACCCTAAACATGTTTGATGTACACACAAGTCCATGTTAAAAGCCAAGTGACTTTCTTGTATAAATATTTGTCTGCTGCAAATATTTACAAACCCTATGTCGCCTCTTTCGCCCACGAAACAGTCCTATTTTTAGACCAAACTGTACCGACCGAACAATTGTCGCGAATATACGCTGATACTTATGTACGTATACGACACGCTTATGAGGGCATTTATACGGGTCGATTTAGCCGTGCGGCAAAAATTGACCCCGTAAATGACAATTCGACTAATTTTATCTTTTTTAGGGACCTCAAAAGAATAAAATGGAACCCTTATAAAAGCACTTTGTATTCCGTCTGTTTGTCTGTCCGTCTGTCAAGTTTTTTTGAGGAACGCATGGAGATATCAAGCTGAAATTAATATCAAATACCCAAGTCTACAATATCTTGGAGCAGAAAAAAAAAAACAAACGGCTAAGTCAACGTAATCAAAAGATATGGCAGTTTAAGCTTTGTTCTGTCGCATATTTTCGCGGTGTAATCAAAACCTGTAGGGTACTTATTACCCGTTGACCTAAAATCATAATATTTGGCCAAAAGCAAAAACTTACAGTACGAATAATGGGATTAGTCCAAAATTCAAGGTGATTTATAGATAAAACTAAATATTTTTAGTATGTGCGAAACCCGATACACCTGTCTAGTATTTTTGTATATAGAATCTATATACAAAATTTCAATGCTATATCATGAAAAATCACAAAGTTATATGCTTGTTGTTACTTGGTTGTCTGTTCAAAAGCATGCTCATTTCGCGGTACCCCCGATCATCCCGCGCCTCCTGTGTCGTTCACTCATTGATAATAGTTTGGCAGTAGGTACCTAACCGTACGGTGATTGTATTCTAATTAACTGGTGAAAAAAATTATTAAAATATTTTCGGATAAAAATATGACATGATGTAAAAATTTTTGGAATCGAATCAGTTACTGATTCTGAACAAACTATATTTAGGTTTCGCATATACTAAAATTAATGTTGTAATTAATTTTAAAAAAAAAACGTAAATTGACCCGTGTAAATGCTATTACACAGACATCGCCATTCTAAAAATATGAAATCTTTTTCATAATGCTACATTTGAAAGTCGACCAAAATCAACTTTCTAAACCGAAACCTGGTCAAAAATTCGAGCTAACAGACGACCTTCAAAATAACAAATGAAAGTTGTAATTTTTTACATTCAAACGTTACAACATTTTGGTTTTAAATAATATTGATAGTATATTGCAATAGTGAGTGTAAGGACAATATTTAGCATCTCGTTTACTACTGACCCTGGGTAGCCTTTTCAGCCGAAACATAATATGAATTGCTATAAAATTCTTAAAATAGAATATTCTATATTATTACTCAAGTACTTTTTTTTATCGTGGTAAAATCATCAAATGAGTCCTCCCACCCAGGGCAGAGCGGGAAGGACTGTCAGACTCGTACTGACTAAACTCCACGGTGTCCTTCAATAGCCCTTTACGTACCGGGGTCACGGTAATTCGTTAGTCCCGCGACCATTGCTCAAGCACTAGTAAATATATGGGTAGAATATTTTACAAAAATTTATAAATTGACTTTTTAGATTCACTGTTAGAAAGTTGAATAATAGCTTTAACTGGTTTCTGTACATAAGCTACAATGCCAGTACGAAATCAATTCAAATGTAATTTTGTGAATACCATAAAAAAATTAAGAAGGTTGCACATTGCATAAGGCTGTTTTTCCACCAATCATATTCATTGGTTTAGAATAGATTACATAGCACAGCACTGGTGCAAACGAATTCAATTAAGATGTGTTTTTATATGGAAGGATGCGTGCTATGGCTGCGTGCTATGCAGGTGTCCTAAACATCGTCTTCCCTACTATCGATACATCGCATAGCTCGAGCTGCGCATCTTTCTAGCGCAGCTACTTTGTGGCGGCGCATCTTCATAGCACATCTTACTCGCACATCTACATAGCGTAGCATTTGTGGAAACGGTCGCACAGTTTCGTAGCTCAGCTTTCACATCCTCGCAGCACAGGTACATTGCTATGTAAAGCTCATCATCTCTAGTGGAAAGGCACCCTTACCCTCACGCTTTATTGATCGGAAAGAAACTCTTCGATATTCAATGTTAGGATATCCAGACATCGGGTGTCGCGGGACTAACGAATTAGCGTGACCCGGAAACGTAAAGGCTAATGAAGGACACCGTGGATTTTACTCAGTACAGGTCTGATAGTCCTTCCTGTCCTGCCCTGAGTGGGAGGACTCGTTTGATGATTTTACCACGCTAAAAAGAAAAAAGGATATCCAGTCGCCTTTAATAAAGTCAATTAAGCCATACAATCAATCCGGCAACGGAAACAGTCGTCAAAATATTATGATTATGCATGTACTTGTTACTTATCTACGTTACTAACGGCCCAGCCGTTTTGAAGAGCTGCCAACGCAGACAGACAGACGGTTAACTAATGTGTTGTTTTGCCAGTGGCTAATATAGCGCGAATATTTTTATCACTAACATTTGTCATTTTGTTAAAAAAAGAAACATCGCAGTAGTGTATAAATGGTTAGCTCTTATCATGTAATGGACACGTGTGGTCGCATGACTGTCTCGGGATCGCGGGACTGTCTGATATAGGTCATGACTCAAGAACGTAAAGGACTATTGAAGGGACACCGGGGATTTTAGTCAATACGAGTCTGACAGTCCCTCCCGCCCTGCCCTGGGTGGGAGAAAACATTGGATAAATTTACCGCGTAAAAAAAAATTGACATGTCGTGCATTGGAGTAAAGAAAATATCTTTTTTTTTATCGTGGTAAAATCATCAAATGAGTCCTCCGAGTCAAATAGAGGATTTCAGCTTGCTAGTGTGAATTTCGATGGCCTAATTGGTAAGGCGTCTGGAGTACTTACCCAGAAGTCGCGGGTTCAAATCCCAGTTGTAACTGAATTTTTTCTTTCCTCAAAAACTTTAATTTACGATGCGCGTCGCATGCGTTATTGCATTTAAAAATAATTAAAGGTATAGGCCTAGGGTATATATAAAACATCACGGTACGGCCAATACGAGCCGAACAGTGGTTGAAACCGCAAGTAACACCTATCGCTAAATAGTTTTCTTTTGACGTTTCATTAATTACGTATGTATGTAAAACAAACTATTAAGTTATGAATTTACATTAATTTCCCTCATTCTTTCGCCATAACAGAGCATACCATGACTAAAAACATCAATAAATTTAAAAACTCCATCCGATGTCTAAAACCAGCCAAATATCTTCTATTTTGCATAACAAACACTCAGATTCATTGCGTAGGCGACGACTTGTGTCGAAAGAAACGTTCAATGTCAGGTGCGCACGCGCCGGGTCAGATTGGCTTCTGTCTGATAGGTCAAACACGTGATTTGTGTAATAGAGATTGTTGATACTATATGCAACCTTAGTTTTTATTTACGATAACCTTTTATGGGGTCATTGTACTGGGTCGCGAGACTGTCTTAAAAGGTTAGCGTGACCCTTGAACGTAAAGGGCAATTGAAGGAACTCGGGGGATTTTAGTCAGTACGAGTATGGCAGTCCTTTCTGCTCCACCTAGGGAGGACTCATTCCATGATTTTACCATTTAAAAGTATTTCAGTTTGCTCTCTGCTCAGCGGAAGGACTACATAAACATCATATTTTTTAAAAATGATGAAAAAATCCTACTAATTCCTATTAATATTCTAAACGTGAAAGTTTCTTTTGATGGATGGATATTTGTTACTCTTTCACGCAAAAACCTCTGAACCGATTTGTATGAAATTTGGTATACAGATAGTTTATAGTCTGGATTAACACATAGATAATTATCGATTTGTAGCGGGTGAAACTGCTGGCAAAAACTAGTCTATATATATAAAATTCTAAATTGACTGACCGACTGATCGCTCAACGCACAGCCGAAACCACTGGACCTAGAAGCATGAAATTTTGCGTAAGCTTATACAACGTAGGTGTGCATTAGGAACGGATTTTGCGAAATTCGACCCCTAAGGGTTTGTTTTTGGGGTTGATAGTTTGTATGCAAAGAGTATTAAATTTTGAACACGGGTTCTTTGAGGACGTAAGAATTACATGTGTCGTACTAAGATTTGGGATTTTGCGAAATTCGACCCCTAAGGGGTTGTCTTTGGTGTTGATATTTAGAGGTCTCAAATTTTGCAGGGGGTTCTTACTAAGAGAGGATTTTGCTAAATTCAACCCCTAAGGAGTAGTTTTTGGGTTGTTAGTAAGGAGTCCTAAATTATGCATTGGGGTTATTGTTAGGACGTAGGTGTTACCCAAGACGGGATATTAAGGATTGATAGAATTTTTGTTGATTTTTAAAAAGTAAGTAAGTATTTTCAAAAAGTATCCCATAAAGAGGGTGGCTGGGAGTGGAAATTCACAAAATCAAAGTTCGAAAATCACGCGGACGAAGTCGCGGGCGCAGTGCTAGTAGTATTATAAGTTTGACCGCTATGTGTGTCTCTGGCACCGTTGCTCATAAACCGATGAACCGATATGAATGCAGTTTTTTGATATTTGAAAGCAGGTTTTCTAGCGATTGTTCTTATACATGTCTTATTAAATTTGGTTCAGGTATTTCAAGGTTACCAGCTATTTTGTTATGTGTTGGCGGATTGTTAATTTTTTTAATTTAATACATATACTTATTGTTCTAGACACGTTCTTCATACTAATACACTTTTTGAGACTGCCTAGCACGAAATAAAAATATTTAATAGACTTAAAAGTTCACTATATACCGGTTTACTTAAATAAATATATAAAATAGGCTTTATTTGTGTTTTTAGGCTCTTCCGTATCGTCACTTAAGTCATTAAACTCGCCAATATACATGTGTATGGCAATTTTCATTTACAAAATAGATAGACGTACTATGCCGTTCAATTAGGAAGGCAGTTTTGCTGACGCCATTTTGTAACGTCTCATGCACGTTTTTTCACCACCAACTTTAAACGACTCAACCGATTTTCATCAAACATGTCTAAGAATACTCGCACTTAAGTCTTACCTTATAAGCACTTACCTTTAATACAAAAAACTAAATTGAAATCGCTTCATCCGTTCGGGAGCTATGATGCGGGAGTTAGACAGACAGACATGTCAAACTTATAACACCCCTCTTCGGGGTTTAAAAATATAATAACAAAGGAGATTGCGTCCAAAAGCTAGTTATACATATTTTTATAGTCTTGCAATTGCTAGGAGGTTGAAAAACTAGTTTTTATTTCATTAACTCTTACTTAATCTGTGGTTAAGGTCACTATTAGTGTAACATCAGAGGTATTGCAGGAATATGATGAATATAAATTAGTTTATGAATGGCCACTCTCCTTTTTATACCATAAATATGACAAACAATAAGATGGAAAGGCCCGTCTTAGACACCTGCAACACCAGAGGTACCACATGCACGTTGCTGAGATCGCGAGACTCACGAATTACCGTGACCCCGATACGTAAAGGGCTATTGAAGGACACCGTGGATTTTAGTCAGTACGAGTCTGACAGTCCCTCCCGTTCTGCCTTGGGTGGGAGGACTTGATTGATGAATTTACCACGTAAAAAAAAATGCACGTTGCCGACCCTGCAAAATTTTCTCGCCCGTTTTGAGTTTGCGAAGCAGCGAAGCGATGTGCCGACAGTCACAGGGATAATCATCCTCATATCGCGGCAGGACGTCCACTGCTGAACATAGGTAGGCTTCTCCAATAGGTTTCCAATAGGACCGGTAACAGTCCGGTAGGGTATAACAGGTGAGGCAATCGTTCACGTCCCTCTGAACGATGCCGCAATAATATATATTCAGGAGGGAAGAGTTATGGTACAATAATTAAGAAACCACTACAGGTTTTGTATTCCGTTTATTTGCACAGCCCCAAGGGTGAAACCCTTTATCAGGGTAGACAATATTATTTTAACAACAGTATTTTAAAAGTTCATTCCAGTTGTAGGAAGTACGTAACACAACACGTAACTATACTATTAAAAAAGAATCAACAGATGCAGAACAGCTGTAGCTGCTAGTCGAGGAAAATTGTGCTAATCAAAAAAGAGAGGGAACGTAAAGGGCTATTGAAGGACACCGTGGATTTTAGTCAGTACTTGACAGTCCCTCCCCGCTCTGCACTGGGTGGGAGGACTCATTTGATGATCTTCCCACGAAAAAAAAAAGATTTTAAGATGACACAAATGACAGAATTAAATTCGAAATATGAATATTCAAAAATTTTAAAATCAATATAGATCCAAAAGGTAAGACGTTGAGACAACAGAGGAGGTGGAATACCCACTCTGTTACACAGGTGTCAGAATTTCATTATTATGGCCAATGACAGTGCCACGACTAAATGACCAAGGTCACGTTTGTCCAAGTCAGTCTGTGGATGGGTGATCATCCATCACATACCGAGTAACCTCAGTATCTAGAAAAAGATGTTAGACTGAAGATGGTCCCTGCTGTCATATATAAATCTCTGACTATCGTAACAAAAAGTAAGTGGCTCGAAAGTTTCACAGCCAGTATAATACTACTTAGTACTAATTGGGTTATGAAGGTCAGATTGGCAGTCTCTGCATGTGAAATACTAGTATTCAACTGTGTCTGGTAAGACTGGAAACTTTCAACATAGTTGGGGAAAGGCTATGCAGATTATATTATTATTGACAGAATTCTAATGAGATCAAGGGCATCTCTAATTAAAATATTTTTACACTAGCTTCCGCCCGCGACTCCGTCCGCGCGGATGTCGGTCTTCGCGTGGATGGTTTATTTCCCCATTTTGAGTAACTCTGACAATGACATCTTATAAATATTACGGCGCTGAATCCACTGCGGGTAATGCATCGTGTGTTCGCGGTTCTACAGAACAACGTCTATGAATAAAACTGAAAAATAAGATTTTTTTTCTACGTATTTTTCCAGGATAAAAAGTATCCTATGTTATGCCCAGGATAATAAGGAATAATTATACCAAGTTTCATCGACATCGAACCGTTAGTTTTCACGTGATGCCTCCACAAACAGACAGACAGACAGACAGACAAAAAAATTTTTAATCATATATTTGGGTTTGGTATCGATCCAGCAACACCCCCCGCTTTTTATTTTTTCAATATTTTCAATGTACAGAATTGACCCTTCTACAGATTTATTATATGTATAGATTACTGTACGGTTTGTAAAGGTTATCGTGGCCCTGGAAACCAAATGATCAACTGAAGTAACTGGGTGGATATTTAGACAGGTCTGACAATCCCTTCCGTTCCAGGCGGGAGAAATAATTCATGATTAAATTAAATTGATGGTTCTGTTCTGTGTGTGCCAATAAATCTCTTTTCTTTCTTCTTCTTTCTTTCTTTCTATTATACCACCTAACAAAAGGTAAGAGTGTTTGATGTAACTGTTATTTAATTTCATTCTCCTCTGTCCCAGGTGTGAACTGCTGCGTGTCCTCGACAGTGCGGTACTGGCACGCGAGCTGGTGGGGCGCTCCGGTGCGGGAGTTGCACAAGACGCTATGGGGCTCCTTGGCTGAGATCCTCGCTTCCAGTCATTTCAACTTCACAAAGTAAGTCGTACTTGATAATAAGTCATCACCGTAGGTTCTTGTCGGATTGAAAGATTATAATCATCAAATGAGTCCTCCCAGGGCAGAGCTGGAGGGACTGTCAGACTCGTACTGACTAAAATCCACGGTGTCCGGTGTCGAGAAGACTTTCTTCTCACAATCATAACGCACAGCTGCCGATTTTGTTTTGTTATATTTAGCTTGATGGATTATTTCTCTGTTTTATCATTTTTGTTTTTATTGTATGTATGTGCGCTGCGCGCGGGCATGCTGGCAGCGAGTAATGGACAACTCGCTGTCCGACCATGGACTCACGAATTACCGTGACCCCGGAACGTAAAGGGCTATGGAAGGACACCATGTATTTTAGTCAGTACGAGTCTGACAGTCCCTCCCGCTCTGCCCTGGGTGGAAGGAATCATGTGATGGTGGTACCACGATAAAAAAAAATGGTATTTGGCTGAAAAAAAAAATTAGTCCGTCAGTTCGATTAATTATCAAAAGGTATTTGACACGTGTTTTTTTCTTTTATTATGTAAACCAAAATTAACAAAGATACGACAGTTTCGAAATTGCCACAAGCAAATAAAGTTTTTGCTTGCTTCTGACGTCACGAGCCCCCACTCTTGAATTTTGATGCGATATAAAATATGTTTGTAAATATACATTAGTTAAGGAAAAGAAAAAAAACGTGTTTTTTCGTTTTCAAAACTAGTTGGCGACTAATTAGATTTGCAATTTATTGAAGCTGTCAACATACCTTTTAGAGTATTGTTTAACGATTTAATCCAGCATTTTTTTATAGCTGCTTTATCTATTTTTATAACGAATTGTAGAACTCATAAACATCCCACCTATAAATATATTTACAAACAGGAAAATTATTAAGGCGACTCATTCGAAGACTATGATATCATCTATTTTGGTATATAATAAACAAACATACATACATACCTACCTACTTACATCGTTTACATGTACTGAACACATACATATGGTAAATAAGAAAAATAATGTTATATGACATTCTTAACATATTAACGGTAGATTATACTGTTTACCGTTTTATTTTTAACTCATCTAATCTGCACAAGAGGGAAGGGAATTAAAATTTGAACTTTTTCAAGAACTTGTGCAATTCGAAAATTTGCAAAATTATCTTCCAACACACGCTACAGTATCCTTGTGCAAGTATACTGTAATGTGTATGGCTGGCATTAAGGTCAGTGATTAGACTTGTTTTTTTTCTGTCTCTTGCTTGACGTAGAAAGAAACGGAGATTACGTCTTTTTCCACTCCTCCGGTGTTTATTTTCTATTAATTTCTTTATAAGATAATAAACAAATAAATGAATTCTCCGGGATACATCGAGTTGTATTGTCTCGGCGATTTTCTGGTGGTCGCCACTGTTGATTATGGATTTCAGGACTTGCAGTGGTTTGGGAATAGAGCGGTAGGATTGTCCCAATAAAATGTTGTTTAATGATTTATTGCCCTATATAATACACACATTTCGTCAGCCTTATAACCTATTAAACAAAGACCTATTTGCATAAAAAAGAAGTTAAATTATTCCAATAGTTTGTCCGTATAATGTAACACGTAATTAATGTGTTTAGCAGAGCCAGACTAGCTTAACATATTAATTACTTGTGCAACATTATAAAGTCGCTATTAGTAACATATGATTGGAAATGATTCATTTAATACCTACGCATTAGTGGTCAAGACTTCAACTGGCCATGTAGAATTAGACCAATCAGTTCAGGAATCAGTAACTTTATTTTTTTAGAACATGTGTTCGACAGTGATTCATAAGAGATTCTACAATGACTGTTTAGGAACATATTGTTATGATACTGGTTGGGCAGAAAACACCTGCTACGCCCATTTTATTATATTTTATGCATATAATTATAACAATATTATAGCAGTGACTGATTGATCGACTGCTGCGCAGCTAGTCGCTGGTTCGATCCCCCCACGGAACAAATATTTGTATGATCTGCAAGTAATTGTTCCGGGTCTGGGTGTTTGTGAGTTTCTATGTTTGTAAACGCACCCACTATACAGGTGAAATTCCCAGTGTGGGGCAACATTTGAATAAAATTATGTCTTATAATAATATGCATAAAATGTCTTTAATTAACTGTCCGCCGGTGGTTAATTCACTTTAAAGAACAATACTTATAATCTGATCTAATCAGACACCCTTTATTTAAATAAACATAATATATTATCAAATACTTACGTCTAATTAAAGAAGGTCGCCAATTATCTTATCTCATAATGAATACTTAAAATCTACTTCAATGTATTAAAATTAATACGGCATTAAAAAAAATATATCACTTTTGTTTTAAATATGCCATAACTAATTTGAACATTATGATAAACCAGTTAATGTTTATAAAATGGATATGATAATAAAGTTAATTACTGTGTAATTTAACATAATTTCCTGTAATAGCGGAAGAATTAGACAAAAGTCACTTTTTTTTATCGTTGTAAAATCATCAAATGAGTCCTCGACGTATAAGTCATACAACAGTACGGAACCATATAAATGGCTCAACTTTGCCTAGAGATTTCATTACTTTTTAGAAATAAACAAGCAGCTCCATCAGACTTGTTTTTTTACGTTGTAAAATCATCAAATGTGTCCTCCCATCCAGGGCAGAGCGAGAAGGACTGTCAGACTCGCACTGACTAAAATCCACGGTGTCCTTCAATAGCCTTTCGCGATCAGGAATCACGGTAATTCGTGAGTCCCGCGACGAGCTCCATCGAGACTTGGCTATTTATTTACAGAAAGATTTTGGTGGGATTCTTTCTTTCTAGAGAGTAAATTTTATTTATCATTTGACTAGGGAATGCACACTATGCACAGTCTATTGTTGCCGTCAAACGGGCGCTTGCGACAACTAAAATAACTAGTCATTAAAAATCCACTTTCTATGTCCAAAAGGTAACCTTATTACATAGTATAAAACAAAATCGCTTCCCGCTGTCTGTCTCTCTGTCCCTATGTATGCTTAGATCTTGAAAACTACGCCAAGGATTTTGTTGCGGTTTTTTTTAATCGATGGAGTGATTCAAGAGGAAGGTTTATAGGTATATAACATGCATTATATAGTCGGCGATCGCTAGTAATAGATAAACTAATTACTCATGGCTTGTAAATACCGTTATGAATCATTTTCAAAACAGCGTCTCTTACATTAGCGGTGATATTAGGTATACAAGCTCACTTAAGGGATAGAATTTCATTAGCACTAAATGTCATGAGTCTGCCTTACTTCCTATGACGTCAGAGCAAGCTTTTAACTTGTGATATTTAATGGTTTACTAGCACTTTGCCCGCGACTTCGTCCGCGTGGGTTACGTACTTTCCTAATTCCCCCTTTTCACCCCCTTAAAGGTTAAATTTCCAAAAACCCCTTCTTAGTGCTCCCCTACATTATAATAGGAAGCCGTGTGCAAAATTTCACATTCCTAGCCCCAGTAGTTTCGGCTGTACGTTGATATGTCAGTCAGTCAGTTCTCCTTTTATATATATATAGATTAGGGCTGACTTTGTCATGCAAACTGTCTAACAGCACGGTTAGTGCAGTGTTGGAGCGATCGACTGCTGTGCAGTGTGTCGCGGGTTCGGAACAAATATTTGTATGATTTGCTAGTTGTTCCGTTGTCTGAGTGTTGGTGTAAGTGAGTTTCTATGTTTGTAAACGCACCCACGATACAGGAGAAATTTTTAATGTGGGACAAGTATTAAAAAAAATACCAGTCATAATGCGCACAGCAAAAGGGTGGAACTCACTACCTTAGTCTGTGTGTCGGGAAGAACGCATACAACCCGAATCTCTTCAAAATTTATTTATTTATCACAACTTAATCGACAAAAACTGGGTTTATCCTAATACGATAGTTTAGACCCCAGTTGGATTGCCAGATTTAATTTCTGGACCAGGTTGCTACCCCGTGACAAGAACATAAATGAGATCAGAAACATACTTTAAAAAAAGTTTTTTTTTTAATTCTTAACCTGGGCAAAGGCCTGCTTCCGCTCCTTCCACTTCTTCGCGAGCCTGTGCGTCCTGCTTCTAGTTCGGACGGAACCTATCCACCACCCCGCCATCTCCTTCATGGCCTGCCGCGACCCCGTTCCGGTGTCATCAATATTATATTAAAAAGTCATCACAATAAAAGAAAAAGTAGTACAACTTTTTTTGTTCTCTATAACACTTTCTCATTAGGAACATGGTGTGATTTGTCTCGACATATTGTTCCATTGACCGTGTTTCGAATTCTCGATACTGTTTTTATACAAGTGTACATAAAAGAGCATATTTACTTAAAAGCCGCGAAGTGTGAACTATGACGAAGTGCGGTTACTATGACAACAGAATAACAGTAGACGATAATTCGAAATTGATTTGAAGATTCTTAATAATATCCCACAACTATCACACAACGCCATCTGGTCCCAAGCTAAGCAGATCTTGTGTTATGGGTACTAGACAACTGATAAACATACTTATATATTTCTAAATACACACATATTATAGATAAATTACACCCAGACACGGAACAAATGATCGTGCTCATCACACAAACAGTTGTCCTAGGTGGGAATCGAACCCACGACCTCCGACATAGCAGTCAGGGTCACTAACCACTAGACCAACAGGCCTGTTATTGTCACAGGCATGTCTTGCGCATAGGCCGGCCATTCACGGACTGCTTACAGCAGTCAGTTAGTATCCAGTGCTTGAGCAATCAACTGCATCAGGTGGTCAGTGCGGTCAAGTAATCACCAGACATAGATGGACTACTAGAGCAATCGCATCGTGAAGCAATGGTTAGGCATAAATCGACTGCTAGAGCTTACGCTGTTTGAAGCAGTAGTCAGGCATACACAGGGTGCTAGAGCAGTCGTAGCTTGAACCAGTCAGCGTAGTCGTCAGGCATACACAGCTAGAGCAGTTTCTGTCTTGCTATTCTTTTTTACGATTCATTTCTTTATTTGCTATGCTTTTTAAATGCCTCGTCGCTTCATTTACATTGAATACTGGACTATTTACCTCAAAATCGATTTCGTAACGCGACCTCAAAAAGTCAGTAAGTCCCGCTTGACAGGTTGCTTGGAACTGCGTCCTTTACTTGACGCAAGCGCAACTGTAGCTGTTCTGTAGGTTTTCCTTCCTTTCAGTGTTTATGTCAGGTATTAGCTAGCTATTACCGTACGGATTTACCTGAGAAATCCGTCTTGACAGTCGTTAAAAATTGATAATGTATAGAAAGAACAGTCACCGATATATCCAAGTTTGAAATATTTATACCCATTACGCCTGCGTTGCGTATATTACTTGGATGTGATTGTTAAAGTTCCACTCACGGTAGAGTTTTTTCTTTCTTCAAAAAAGCTATATCGATACCTGTTCTTGCCATACATTATCTGTTTCTCACGTCAGGAACTATTGTCAGATAGATCTGCCGGGTAAATCCATACGTGTATGGCTAGCCATCGTATTAATAGTTGACAGAACTGACATATAAGGAAAACTTTTTTGAGGAAACCTGCAATTGATGAGTCTGAATTTGTTTACCTTGGCACAGAGCAAACATGGTCGAACCTTGTGATTTCTTTTATAAATGAGAAGAGGCCTTGGAAATGTCACCCTTTAAACTTTTCAGTAGTCGACCTCAGGACAGCTTTCTCGCGTGGAGCGATATCCAGCCACCATAGGCGCGGCTTTACGGACAGTGAGTAATGGGTAGCTTGCCGACCGATCAAGGAGCTGCCAGCAAACTGAGAATCTCTATAGGACTAAATACGTACCAGGCTCGCATCTCATCAATGCAAAGGACAACTAAAGGAATACAGTGGACTTTTACTCAGTTAGATTATTTAATAACTTTATCGCAATATCAAACACAAACACAGTCACGCCCGGAATAACTATACCATCTGCAAGTTTGTTGGGTCTATTACCGCGGGGTCACCAATGCTCTGAACGAGAAAACAGCGGACATTTATTCGCTCATGACTTGCACCAATCATAAAATAGTACACTACGTATGATTCATGGTCGCCCGTAACAGATAAATGAACATTGTGTGCAAAGTGAACCGTTACATTGACATCGAAACATACATCGATGTAGGTATAAGTCAATTTCGATGGCACGGTTAGCGCAGTGGCTGCGGAGACCTCTCGCGCCCGGCATTGGTCGAGGCCATGCTGCGGGGCGAGACGGAGTGGGAAGCGGTCGCCTGCGTTCTGCGAAGCAGTCATGCTCGTGAAGGAGGAGGCGGGCCGCCTGAGGGAGAGGACAGCGTCCTCCCTCCATCCCAGCCGCAGTGGTAGACGCCCACGGCGTCGGACGTCACAGGACGATCTCCGGCCACCGTAGGCGCGGGCATGCGGGCAGCGAGTAATGGGCGACTTGCTGTCCGACCATTGACCATGCCCGGGTCGACGGCGCGTTGTGTTCCACGCGCGCCTCAAGGAGTGTCAGCACATTGACGGGGCCTGTAGAGGGCCAGAGCCTGCCGGGGTCGCGGGACTTACCCATCACCGTAACCCCGGTACGTAAAGGGCTCGTGAAGGACACCATGGATTTTAGTCAGTACAAGTCTGACAGTCCCTCCCGCCCTGCCCTGGGTGGGAGGACTCATTTGATGATTTTACCACGCAAAAAAAAAAAAAGCGCAGTGGCTGAGCGATTGGACTGCTGCGCTAGGTGTCGCGGGTTAGATTCCCGCACGGAGTAAATGTTTGTATGATCTACAAGTAGTTGTTTCGGGTCTGGACGTTTGTGTATGTGAATATATATGTTTGTAAACGCACCCACGACACAGGAGAAATACCTATTGGGGCCAACGTTTTTTTTTTTCACTAATACATTAAAGTCACTTTTGATTTTAGTCTTAAAAACACTTGTGATCTTGTAAATGAAGAGTGAATAGGTTACTTATAGTCGTCCACATCTTCGCTCACCATTAAAGAATATAGTAGTCGAATATAGCAGCGAGAATATCGGTAAACAATTAAAAATATTCAATTACATTATTCAAACTCCCGATCAGAAATACACAGGAAAATGAGACTTAGGTACTTTGACTCGTCAGAGTGCAAAACCTCCAAAGCCTGCCGGGGTCGCGGTACTGTCTCATCAAATAACCGTGACCCTAGAACGTAAAGGGTTATTGAAGGATTAGCGTGGATTTTGGTCAGTACAAGTCTCATAGTCCCTCCCCCCGGGTAGGAGGACTCATTCGATGATTTTACCACGATAAAAAAAGGTACTCTGGCTTGATATACACGCGTAAAATAACTAAAGAAGAGGCTATTCTACACGTCAATCAAAATTGAGTAATTAACTACTGCTTTGTCACCTGTACAAATAATGATGATGAATGTTACTTGCCGTGAATCACTGTCTATTCGAACGTGTGAATATTTTTTTTCGATCTCATTCCACAAAATATCACTTTATGTATCATTGCGGTTTTTTGATTCGGTCATTTTACCGTAAACCCTTTATTTGTAGTTCTTTTATGTCGTGCAATGTGTTAAATATCGCTTCCTTATGAATCAGAATTTTAGAATGGTCGGGGATCTCCCAAGTCCCACTACTAGTTATATAGACCTCTCCTATCTTCTGCCATCTCTTCTAGTCCAGTGTCCCCCCCAATTTAGTGTTTCCCGCAACGCTAAACATATCGTCAACGTAACTTGGTTTTTTTTTATCGTGGTAAAATCATCAAATGAATCCTGCCACCCAGGGCAGGGCGGGAGGGACTGTCAGACTCGTACTGACTAAAATCCACGGTGTCCTTCACTAGCCCTTTACGTACCGGGGTCACGGTAATTCGTTAGTCCCGCGACCCCGGCAGGCCTTGGCCCGTCACTATGCTGACACTCTTTGAGGCGCGAGTGGAACACAACGCGCCGTCGACCCGGGCATGGTCCATGGTCGGACAGCGAGTCGCCCATTACTCGCCGCCCGCATGCCCGCGACGTAACTTGGTTTTGGGCAGCTCTGGGCTAAATTACTCCTTAATTCCCAGAAGATGTGTAATTAGAAGCAAATTACCGTTACTTGGCTTTAAATAATATACTCGTAATAAGGACTTTTTTTTTATCGTAGTAAAATCATCAAATGAGTCCTCCCACCCAGGGCAGGGCGGAAGAGACTGTCAGACTTGTACTGACTAAAATCCACGGTGTCCTTCAATAGCCCTTTACGTACCGGGGTCACGGTAATCCGTTAGTCCCGCGACTGTAATAAGATGGATAGGTTGATAATTATTGTTCAATATCATATCAATTTAGTATTATTTTCCTTACGTTTTTGTAATCGAACTAGGGCGACGGCACCACAAGTTACTTGTAACCTTACAGCATTCTCTACAAGTTTAGAATGTATAGAAAATTCCGTCATTCATTTTCGAGAAGAAAGCCCGCCAGGCACAACACCCGTCTGGTAGGATGCCTATTTTCAATGGAGGATGGAGATCAAGGAACTCACCTTATTCCTCATATTTAACTCGACTCAAATCGGATTTGACTCCAGGACATAGAAACTCTCTGGGCGACTCGCTGTCCGACAAGGACCATGCCCGGGTCGACGGCGCGTTGTGTTCCACGCGCGCCTCAAGGAGTGTCAGCATAGTGACGGGGCCTGTAGAGGGCCAAAGCCTGCCGGGGTCGAGGGACTCACAAATTACCGTAACCCCAGTACGTAAAGGGCTACTGAAGGACACCGTGGATTTTAGTCAGTACAAGTCTGACAGTCCCTCCCGCCCTGCCCAATGGGAGGACTCATTTGATGATTTTACCCAGCTAACAAAAAAAATAGGACGTAGAACTCTCCCAGACTACGCCACATCACCCTGTCCTCTTCCACATCCAGCCAAGTCACCTTCTTAAGGCCGTCGGTCCATCTAGTTAGGGGCCGTCCCATACTACGCTTGTCGATACGCGGTCTCCACTCCAGGACTCGTCTACTCCGCCTAAGGTTCCTCATAGGATAATGAAAATGCTGGTAATTCAGTGCAGGCTATTTATAGAATGTCCTGTGTCTGCTGGATCAATGAACTCATGACAGGAGTATGGAGAGACTTCTGGCCTGACTAAACATCGCGAAAATAATCGGATGATGTCTATTTTAAGCACGTTTTATATTAGTAGCGTGTAGGCGTTATTTAATTTAAACTGACCGGCCTGTTGTATTGTGGGTGTTGTCCAAAAATACTTCGATAAACAGATTATGGGTTTTAAGATATTCAAAAAATAATAGACCGATTCCTTTTAGCGGAGATTAGCCATCGTTGAAAAGACGATCCGAAAATAGGCAAGAAAACGCTAAACAGATGATTATACTGATAGAAACTGGAATTCAATCATGTAACACGAGGGCCACATTGACTGAAAATCCTGTTAATGGACGTTTGAACGATCATTTAGCGAATATCAACGGGAAATGCCGTTAGTGTGGCCCAGCTATAAGGAATGTTAACACTGTGGCTGTAACATCGACCTGAAAGTACACATTCATGTAGTATTTTTATTGACTAGTTTTAGGAGTTCTTTTTCATATCACATGTGGGTTTGTTTCCTTAAATTTACTTAATACTTTGGAATGGAAGTCTGAATTGATGATATTTAATCAACATAGTATGGGTCCACGATCGACTGGACTAATAGTCGCGATCGCCCGGTCGATCCCGATCGACCGGTTGGTTGATGGCACCCCTGTTATATACCAACACGCCACGACCATAGGAGTTGAGCAGCAGCGGCAGCCGCAGGGAACAGGTAGTCATCGCAATTGCTCTAAGAATAACATTACTCATAACCTAAATGTTTACCTTTGTTTTATCTTGAAACATGAGACATCAGTAAGACAAGAGAACTTGTCAAAATTCACATACCTATAACGGTTCATAACCGATCCCAAAAAAATATTTATTTACGGGTTTTCCCGTATTTACTTTACGCACAAGAGCGATAATTGAAAATCAAACATAATCTTATTAGTATGTACTATGTATTGACATAATATAGAATGGAACTTGCTTGAAGTTTGTTATTGACTGAGATTAAACTCCCGTTATTGGAATAGAGGATTTTTTTTGACGATACGGTTGGCGCAGAGTCTGAGCGCTAGATTGCTGTGAAGCGTGTCGCGTGTTCGATTCCCGCACGGAAAGCCATTAACCATACTCTATGTTCTATGGACAAGGGTGAACTTTTCATTTTACTGGTACCTACATTTATTTTTAGGTGGTAAAATCATCAATTGAGTCCTCCCGCCCTAAGTTGAGCAGAAGGAACTGTCAGACTCTTATCAAACTAAAATCCACCCTGTTCCTTAAATAGCTCTTTACGTTACAGGTTCACGGTTACAGACTCGCGACCCTGCTGGTACCTTCTTACATCCCCCTCTCAAGTCACTGAAAATAGTAGCAAGTGTAATATCTGTGATATTTTTTTACAATGACTTCTTGAATTTAAATAAACACCAAGTAATGTACGACGTGCCTGCCGGGTTCGCGGGACTAACGAGCCACCGTGACTCCGAAACGTAAAGGGCTATTGAAGGACACCGTTTATTTTAGTCATTACAAGTCTGACAGTCCCTCCTGCCCTGCCATGGGTGGGAGGACTCATTTGATGATTTTACCACGATAAAATAAATAGTTATGTACGACATAAACTCTTTTACAAAAAAAACGGGCACCTAAGGAAATAATCATGCCAGCATTCTTCAAATAACATGCCAATACATCGTCAAATTAATAAAACCTATTTCTTGTTCTTCTTCATTGAAGTAGAGAAAAAAATCTGAAGTGCCTGTTATTTTTGCAAAAGAGTCTAGTTGAAGAAAATAACAGCGTCTTCTAATTGAACAGACTTCACATATTAACCATAATAATGTTGCCAATTACTAAAGATAGTAGAATGAGGTCATTATTTCTTAAGCTGGTCATATTAGAAACACTAGAAGCGCATGAACGGTAATTGTAAAGTAACCGTTGCGGCCATCTTGCGACATACATTATCTTTGTATCTGAGTTCTATTGTCTTAGTCGCAAGACCATGCCAGTGGGTTTTGTAAACAAATGCCATTTTATAACCAGGGAAACGGATTGTTAAATAGATAATTAGCAAGTAGACAGCATCCATAAATTTAAAATTAAATTAACCCGTCTGTAAGTTTTGAAAAATAATGAATACGTGTTTTTTCTTTTGTTGAATTAAATTCGACAGGCCTGTTGGTCTAGTGGTTAGTGACCCTGACTGCTATGCCGGAGGTCGTGGGTTCGATTCCCACCCAGGATAAATTTTTGTGTGATGAGCACGATCATTTGTTCTGTGCCTGGGTGTAATTTATCTATAATATGTATGTATTTAGAAATATATAATTATGTTTATCAGTTGTCTAGTACCCGTAACACAAGCTCTGCTTAGCTTGGGACTTGATGGCGCTGTGTGATAGTTGTGGAATATTTATATTTACAAAGATAAAACGCATCAAAATTCGAGTGTGTGGGGGGGAGGGTTCGTGACGTCGGAAATGAGTGAAAACTGCACTTGCTTGTGACGTATTGGCAATTTTAAAAGTGTCGTATCTTCGTCAGTTTTGGTTTACGGGTCTAATATTTTTTGATAATCTCACTGACGGACTAACTAGATTTTTTCAGTCCGAAACACTTTTTTTTTATCGTGGTAAAATCATCATATGAGTCCTCCCACCCAGGGCAGAGCGGGAGGGACTGTCAGACTCGTACTGACTAAAATCCACGGTGTCCTTCAATAGCCCTTTACGTTTCGGGGTCACGGTAATTCGTAAGTCCCGCGACCCATTCAGATACCCTATTGTAAAAGTATCCACAAGTCTAGAATATATCTACCGGGGTCGCAGAATCATCTTAAACGGACAACGTTACTGTTGAACGCAAAGGGCAATTGAAGGAACTGGTTGTTTTTTAGTCAGTAAGAGACTGACAGTCCCTTCCGCTCCACGCAGAGCGGGTGGACTCTTTTGATAATGTTGACATCATCATCTTCCTGTCCTTATCCCATTTCACTTCTGGTCGACGTAATATGTTTTTTTCTTCCATTCTCCACAAACAAACATCACAGTATCTGTTATTAATTTCTTCAAAACCGTTCAGTTTTTAAGGCGTGAAGATTATAAAAGACAGCAACTTTTTAATATGCATTTATTCTCTGTGACTCAGATGTGTTTGCAAACTGAATCTATAATTGCCAAAATATTTTGACGACAGACGCACAATGAATCATCGTATTCCATTGTTTCACCGTAGTTTCACAACACTCTTCATTGTGTCAGCATACGAACCCATCACCCATGACCTAGAGGTCATCGGTGATGGGTGTTTTTATCTTCGCACTACGCGTAACTACACGGCCTAAAGCTGGGTACTCACTTTGCAGTGTTGCATGTAACGTATCAGATACGGTATCAAGTGAGTACGTACGCACGAGCCCGCTGCGAACCGCTCGCGTGTGGAGCGCTGTAAGCTCGCAGTGACTCGCAGTGTGCTCGGACGAGCCGTACCCACCTGCAGGTTGATACAGTATCTGATACACTGCTAGGTCTGATTGTGGTTGATACACTCCGCTTTGTGATCGGAACACCGTTGGTCCTAGGTTTCCATCCCTCTTCTGTTGAACATGTGAATCGTTCTCAGCTATCGCTGCTGTACTCTATAGTTCTTTTTTTTCGTTGTAATATCATCAAATTAGTCCTCAACCCAGGGCAGGACGGGAGGGACTGACAGGATTGTACTGACTAAAATCCTCGTCGTCCTTCAATAGCCTTTTACGTTCCAGAGCCACAGTTACTTGACAAGACTATCCCGCGAACTCGCATGCTTTGACCCTCGTACTCTATAGGTGGCGTGGTTTTCGACAATAGCTAGTACACACGTACGGATTTATCCGACGCTTTACTGGACAGGCATATCTGATTATATCTGTCTGTGCCTGTTCGTGCCATACATTAGCAGTTTCAACTCTCGGATAAGTCTGTGGAGTAAATCCAAACGTATATGGCTAGCTATCCAGAACAATGTCTACCAAGTCAGCTAGTTGTTTAAATTACCGTACGCGTAACGACACGGTCTAAGGAGCTCGTGGTTAGGTTAAAACAGTCTGGTCTATCTTCAAGGTACGCTGATCATTGTTGGTCTGTAGATTGTTGGTCATCCATTACTTAGATACCCCCTCAAAATCAGTTCACCCGTTTGATAGCCATTGCTCTTTTTTATGCGTTCGAGGATTTTTATTTATGGATTAACTTGTCTATGATGATATGAGGAGCTCGTGACTAAATAAATATAGCCGCACAGGCCGATCTTCCGTGTAAGCCGCGCTTGCCAACGTTGGTCTGTGGATGGGTGACCAATTGTCATAGCGAGTTTCCTCCGTGCTTCGGAAAGCACGTAAAGTTGTTGGTCCCGGCCATCATTTGCAGATCTTTGACAGTCGTTACTGTTAGTCAGAAGCTCTCGTCAGGCAGAAGTCTGACAACCAGTCTTACCATGGGGTATCGTATTACCCAGTTACTGGGTTGTGGAGGTCCGACAGGCAGTCGCTCCGTGTAAAATACTGATATCTAGCTGCATCTGGTTTGACTGGAAGCCGACCCCAATATAGTTGGGAAAAGGCTAGGCAGGTGATGATGATGATTAACTTGTTTACATCTAGGCCTCTTAATTAAATATTCTCGTTAAGCAGTACCGAGTAATTAACTAAAGCTATAGAGTACTTGATTGATGACGTCACTTCCAACCTTCAGGTTGAAAATTCACAAACTAAAGGGCAAGAGTAAGGGAAGACTTCCTGAGCATTGTTCAACCCTTTTTTTTTTTTTTTTTTATCGTGGTAAAATCATCAAATGAGTCCTCCCACCCAGGGCAGGGCGGGAGGGACTGTCAGACTTGTACTGACTAAAATCCACGGTGTCCTTCAGTAGCCCTTTACGTACCGGGGTCACGGTAATCTGTGAGTCCCGCGACCCCGGCAGGCTTTGGCCCTCTACAGGCCCCGTCACTATGCTGACACTCCTTGAGGCGCGCGTGGAACACAACGCGCCGTCGACCCGGGCATGGTCCATGGTCGGACAGCGAGTCGCCCATTACTCGCTGCCCGCATGCCCGCGCCTACGGTGGCCGGAGATCGTCTAGCGACGTCCGTCGCCGTGGGCGTCTACCACTGCGGCTGGGGTGGAGGGAGGACGCTGTCCTCTCCCTCACGCGGCCCGCCTCCTCCTTCGCGAGCATGACTGCTTCGCAGTAGGAGGCGACCGCTTCCCACTCCATCTCGCCCCGCAGCATGGCCTCGACCAATGCCGGGCGCGAGAGGTCTCCGCCTATCGCCGTCGTGAGGACACGGCGGTGCTCTGCCCAAGCGGGGCAGTCCTGCACCGTATGCTCCACCGTGTCCTCCGGACGATCCTCGCAGTGGTGACACCCAGGAGTTTCTTCCCTCCTTATCAGACACAGGAACCTCCCGAAACTTCCGTGTCCGGTGAGGACCTGCGTCATGCGGTAGGTCAGGACGCCGTGACGCCTATCCAGCCACTCCTCAAAGAGGGGTCTTACCGCCGCGATTGCGGCGTGCCCGGACCTCGGTTGCGACAGTCGCTCCCTCCATACTGCCCTGAGATCGCGCCGGAGCTCTTCCCGCCGCGCCTCGACCTGTCGAGGCAGCGGGGATTCGCCCCGGCGCTGCGCCTCCACGCGCCACTCATAGACGCACTGGAGGGCAGTCGCCTCCAGATCCCAGGGCAGCAATCCGGCAAGGAGGTTGAAGCATTGTTCAACCCTTAGCGTAACCTTTCACGCGGCATGATCTTTAGAAGGTAGACTAGAGGGAATGTCTAAAACTTTATCCATTAAACTTCGTAATTTGTTTTGTGGCCTTAAATATAAGAATATCACGTAAATGTACAGTCAAATAAAAAAAAAAAACATGTCGTAGAAAGGGAAATAAATAATTCTGCAAGATGTCAATTTGCCGAGTTATTGCCAGTTCTTTTGGCTCGCGGGGCTGTTTAGACAGGCATAAAGAACGTAAAGGGCTTTTGAAGGAACTCTCTGAATTTAAGGCAATACGAGTCTGAAAGTCCCTCACGTCCTGCCCCGAGTTAGAGGATAAATTTGAAGATGTTACCATGAAACGAAAAGTGAAGTTTCATTCGACATTGAATGATTTTATCACCAATGAAAGATCTCGACTGTCTTTTCACCCACGTAGACTGCAATCTATACATTTTTTTTTTCTCTTTATCTTTTAGGGACTTATATCCTATAAGGCATGACAGCCCATTTTTTTACTTTTCCCAAATTTAACTTAATATTTAAACTATCCGCACGCAATGAAAATAAATGATTAATCCAAAAAGCATATGAAGTCAGACTTATTGCCATTTCATAAACAGACTGAGCAGCTTTACTTTTCGGACTAGCGGAAATTTCAACAAAATGTCCATATTAGTTTTATTTATTTTGTGCAATTCGGTCAGCAGCTCCCTTCATGTCTGGTTCTTGACACTTTCCACCAAAAGATGTTGGATATCATCAATGACTCCACACACGTCACAATTATATACATATCTAAATATATAAAAATGATATGTTGGTTTGTGTATGTACGCTTCAAAAACTCAAAAAGTTCTGCACCGATTGAGCTGAAATTTTAGCATGATATAAAATCCGCATCAAGGATTGTTTTTCTCAAATTTTTGCATCAGTCACATATTCAAGACCGCGAAAAAACGCGAAAAAAGTTTTTTTGTGCCACAGCGAAGCGGGGCAGGGTACAGCTAGTAATATTATAAAGCTGAAGAGTTTGTTTGGTTCAACGCGGTAATCTCAGGAACTACTGGTTCGAATTGAAAAAATATTTTTGTGTTGGATAGTCCATTTATCGAGGAAGGCTGTGGGCTATAAAACATCACGCTACGTCTAAAAGGCACCGAGCAGCGGGGTTGAAACCGCGGGGAATAGATAGTCCTACATATTGTTAAACACAAATTTACCAACGGATCATTCAAAGAAAAATAAACGATAATTGTCACGTACCAATGTTAATAGCATACGTGCCACTGTCGTTGTACGACTGACCATGACCTCGCCCAACACGACAGTTTAAACTACAGTCGTTATATCTAATAACTTCGACCCAAAATGGACTTTCCCTATAGAGCATCAATTATCAGTTTGAAGGATAAATTGGCTTTAAATTTCTGGGCACGTAGGACTTTTTTTTATCGTGGTATAATAATCAAATGAGTCCTGCCACTCAGGGCTGAGCGGAAGGGACTGACAGACTCGTACTGACTAAAATCCACGGTGTTCTTCAATAGCCCTTTACGTTTCGGGGTCACGGTGAATCATAAGTCCCGCGACCCCGACAGGCTTTGGCCCTCTAGAGGGGCACGTAGGACTTGAGGATAAAGTTTGGCTTTGAGTGAAAAGAGTAAAAACTAGAGATGGGCCGACTAGTAGGATTTACCGCCTACTTGATCATCCTTTTCGGAGGCTCTCGGCATTGTCAGCGGCGTAACATGTCAAGCGGAGTCTCGCATTGAATTTAAAATGAATTCAATCACAGCCGTAAAGCCACAAAAATTCAAGGAATATGTGTGTTATAATAACTTAATTTCTTGGATTAAGTTAATTTATGATAAACTAGCACTTTTCCCGCGACTTAGTCCGCGTGGGTTACGTACTTTCCTAATTCCCCCTTTTCACCCCCTTAAAGGTAAAATTTCCAAAAACCCCTTCTTAGTGCTCCCCTACATTATAATAGGAAGCCGTGTGCAAAATTTCACATTCCTAGCCCTAGTAGTTTCGGCTGTACGTTGATATGTCAGTCAGTCAGTTCTCCTTTTATATATATAGATGAAGATGAGTAACAAGGGAAGGTACTGATTTATCGATTACGGCCGCTATCCCACGAGCGTTGGCGTCCTTCCAACGTCTGCGCAACGCCAAATTATTTGTTTTTTAAAGGAAACTGCCCCACACTAGGAATTTCTCCTGTGTCGTGGGTCCGTATAGAAACTCTCATACACAAACATCCAGACCCGGGACAACTACTTGTAGATCATACAAATATTTGTTCCGTGCGGAGATCGAACCCGCGACACTCTGCGCTGGAGTCCAATCGCTGAGCCAATGCGCTAACCGTGCTGTCAAAAATTGTTTGCCGACTGCAAACCTTACGGACAACTATTCGGCACATCTCTAGTAAAAACCTATTAAATGCATGCTGCATTGTTTGTCGGTAAAGATTTGTTTTATGCTTCATCACCTACGCTGGTGTTCGGCACTAAAATAATATTTAACAGTACAGTAAATAGTACTAGACTTCCTGCTCTGAAATACGACTTATTTTTCGTCTAAATACCTACCCTCTAATTGAAATCTGATTACCTAGTTTACGTTGAGCAAACATTGTTGGTTTATATTTTATGTTTAAAAAAAAATCCGCCGTGTTCGAAGAGTGTTTTTATGCACCGTGTGTCTCGGCCACACCGAATTTTTTTTTAAAACAATCTATCCCAGAAGCGAAGATGAAACCTAAGAATGAGACCTAAGATGCATTCCAATCTAAGTCACAATCAGTCAAAATGTCTATAACTTTACGACATTGATAAGTGATAACGTTGAATAGTGGCGAAATAGAGGTGTGCTAACGATGTCCCTGGAGGGGTGCAGAAATTGCCAAACTGGCAAAAAAATTACCAGGACCACAATTAGCCAGATCAGGACGCAGTTAAACAATGACAATATAGCCACTTGACCGCTCATACGGGCGACTCAGGCTCACGACACATGGGTCAGAGCCCATTCGTACCTTAAGATTCGCACCCTGTGCCCACTCGTACCCTGGAACTTTTGAGGGGCCCATTCGTCCCCTGAAGAATATTTATTTTTATTCATTCTTCTAATATAAGTACATGTATATGTGTATACTGCAGCTTGGCAGTCCTGGTACAGTCGCGCAGAAAAGGGTAAAATAAATAAAATAACAGTAAAAAAACAATTTTAAAAACAAGCTTTTATTTAAATGCTCTAAAAAGGACAAAATAACTTTAAATTAAATCAAACATATAACTTAAGTATAATATAAAAGCTTGTCGCGAGATTTACCTGTGTAAAGTATGTTATCGACGATGAAGAGTCAATAAATAATAACTGCAAAAACGCAACTTTACAGGAGGCGAAAAAAACGTTTCAAGTCCGTTTAATTATTTTTTTAGTAAATTTGATTTTTTAAATGTTTTATGTAAACTGACTACAATATTATGCTTATGACTACAATATTAATATATTAATCAATGATTTTATTAGTTTTTGGATATATTTTAGATAGATTTTATTAGTATCTATTGCCATCGTAAATGACGTACCACCACTTAGTATATATTGCAATAATTGTTTATCTTGCAAAATTAATAAGAAACAGACCTAAGATCTTTGTCAGCATGTGCATTACTCTATTCTACAATAAATAATGCAATAAAACAAAAATGGCCAAAATGTTAGATATTATATATTGACTCTTCATCGTCGTTATGATACATACATTTTGTCGTTAAATTATTTGTTTGTTTTGTTTGTGACAAGTAAATCTCGCGACAAGCTTTTATATTATACTTAAGTTATATGTTTGATTTAATTTAAAGTTATTTTGTCCTTTTTAGAGCATTTAAATAAAAGCTTGTTTTTAAAATTGTTTTTTTACTGTTATTTTATTTTTAAATTTTTAGTTTTCGTTGGACATATTTCGCAGTCTTTCCATTTAATTTAGTGCGTCATTGTTGCATGGTCGTTTACCTGTTAATTTCGTACAGTCAAGTTCTTCAATAAGGAGACCTTCTAGCGATTTGACTCTACTTAAGGCCACGTATGCTTGGCCAGCAACGAAGAGCTTTGCGACAGTCGCTCCCTCCATACTGCCCTGAGATCACGCCGGAGCTCTTCCCGAGGCCGGAGCCGGAGCTCTTCGACTTGTCGAGGCAGCGGGGATTCGCTGTACGCTGCGCCTCCACGCGCCACTCATAGACGCGTTGGAGGGTAGTCGCCTCCAGATCCCAGGGCACGACAAAATAGATTAATATAATAATTAATTTTATTAATAGCCTAAATAGATTTCATTGTCGTTGTGACCATATTCTATCGGGAGCAGCTGATCCTGGCTGCACGACCAAGACACTGTCACCATATTATTGTATTATTATTTGGGTTGCCATATATTATGTTCAATGTTATAGCTCGGTACTATTAACCATTGAGGAGTTCTCTCGTAAGCAGATGTCCCTGGCTGCACCAACAGGTTGTTATCATCATATTATTGCATTGTTACCGGGTTTCCATATATATTTCAAGTTTTAGTTGTGTACTATTAACCTTTGAGGAGTTCTCTCGTGAGCAGACGATCCTGGCTGCACCACTAGATCGCACTTATCATATTATAGCATTGTTATCGGGTTTCCATATATATTTTAAGTTTTAGTTGTGTACTATTAACCATTGAGGAGTTCTCTCGTGAGCAGACAATCCTGGCTGCGCCACCAGATCGCACTTATCATATTATTGCATTGTTACCGGGTTTCCATATATATTTCAAGTTTTAGTTGTGTACTATTAACCATTGAGGAGTTCTCTCGTGAGCAGACGATCCTGGCTGCACCACCAGGTCGCTGTCACCATATTATTGCATTGTCATCGGGGTTCCACATTAATACCAAGTTTCAGATCGATTGAGTAATTAGAAGTGATTCTAATTTGACTTGCAAGATTTGATCTAAACAAACATACAAACATTGCAAGTTAAATAAAAGCTTGTAAAAAATATAGTAATTCGGTAGATATCATGTTTATTTCAAATAAGATTAAGTTTAATAAAATGCCTCTAGGCTTTCTCAATTAAGCCAATCTTCAAAATAATTAATGAACTTTTGGTTTCTTGTACATATTTAGCAAAATATATGATAACTATAATATATGTTTATGCAGTAAAATAAAACTGTGTAACTGTTTAATGCGCGCACATCTGGAGAGTACTTACCAATTTTAACGCAATTTTTGGAGCAAAACAGAATTAATGTTAGAACGTTCATTATTTTTGTACATTAAAAGGGTGACAACGGCTCCACATTGACCTCAAACGAAACACTTAGAATACAAGAACATAATAACATCCACTAATATGATAAAATTATAAATTGCGGATAAAAAATCGCTATACATATTTAGGAGTAAATAATTTAGATTTGACTTTTTAGTCAAAATATGACTGTAGTATTCTACCATAAAGTGAATTACAATCAATAATAATACTAATCATATTCCAGGATTCAAATGAGATAATTCGATTAAATTATGTTAAAAATATTATTATTATAATATTAAGGGATTAAATATAATGACCACCATAAAATACTTTGATACCCTTAATTCTTTTACCAAAAATATATACTTAACACCAGAAAAATAAAGTCCATAATTAAAATAGCACTAGCTATTGTAGTCACGACTGCACTGCAAATTGTAATCGAACACCAAATGTAGTAAATGATCACCAAATCTAAACGAGCAAATTAATGGGCTATTTCCGCCTAAGTAAACCACTATCGGGCACGCCGCAATCGCGGCGGTAAGACCCCTCTTTGAGGAGTGGCTGGATAGGCGTCACGGCGTCCTTACCTTCCGCATGACGCAGGTCCTCACCGGACACGGAAGTTTCGGGAGGTTCCTGTGTCTGATAAGGAGGGAGGAAACGCCTGGGTGTCACCACTGCGAGGACCGTCCTGAGGACACGGTGGAGCATACGGTGCAGGACTGCCCCGCTTGGGCAGAGCACCGCCGTGTCCTCACGACGGCGATAAGCGGAGACCTCTCGCGCCCGGCATTGGTCGAGGCCATGCTGCGGGGCGAGACGGAGTGGGAAGCGGTCGCCTCCTTCTGCGAAGCAGTCATGCTCGCGAAGGAGGAGGCGTGCCGCGTGAGGGAGAGAACAGTGTCCTCCCTCCGACCCACCCGCAGTGGTAGACGCCCACGGCGACGGACGTCGCCAGACGATCTCCGGCCACCGTAGGCGCGGGCATGCGGGCAGCGAGTAATGGGCGACTCGCTGCCCGACCATGGACCATGCCCGGGTCGACGGCGCGTTGTGTTCCACGCGCGCCTCAAGGAGTGTCAGCAAACTGACGGGGCCTGTAGAGGGCCAGAGCCTGCCGGGGTCGCGGGTCTTACCCATCACCGTAACCCCGGTACGTAAAGGGCTCGTGAAGGACACCGTGGATTTTAGTCAGTACAAGTCTGACAGTCCCTCCCGCCCTGCCCTGGGTGGGAGGACTCATTTGATGATTTTACCACGCAAAAAAAAAAAAAAAAAAAAGTAAACCACTATGATTGCCATAAAATGTAGGCTTAGCAAAGAAAGCATTAATTGCGCTGTTGAGCGACTGGACATACAGCTCGGGACTTGCTGGCACCCCGACTCGGCCAACTTAGGTTAGAAGAGGATTGCGGGGTTTGAAAGACCCCGCCATCCTCTTCGTGGTTATTTTTTTTTGAAACCACCCAGAAGTAGGAGCCCCGAGAAGCGGGGCTCCGTCGACATGCTACTGCCAATGTGAGCTCCTTATACTCTGCTCATTAGTGCAATTTTCGGGATTTTGTCCATCGGTATTTTAAAATTCGGGATTTTGATACGTACCCAATAATTTGGTGTTCATTAACTATTTTTGGATTAACAATGATTTATTTGGAGTCAGTTTGCTTAAATAGGATAGCAAGATGTAAACATATGTGTTATAATTTTACGTTAAAATGATGTTTTAGTTTTGGTGATCATTTACTACTTTTGGGTTAACAATGATTTATTTGTAGTAATTTTGCTTAAATAGGATAGCGAGATGTTAAAACTTTGGCTATAAATTTAAAATGCGGGTTTAATTTTGATGATCATTTACTATTTTTGTCTGTTAATTGTTACTATATCTGGTCGTAAGTTAAACATAAGCCTAATATTAACAGTACTGTTTATTTCGTTAGACGAACTTCATTTAATAAAAGACCAAAAACACATTGAACAGTCTCGTATTCGCAGTCACTTTCAAGAACCAATATGTCACCGAGGCAGCCACAACATACAAACAAAACACCTTATCTATTTTATAACCCGTTTTTATTTAACAGGCCATTCGTAGAGAGACAATATTACATCGTAAGCCTATCGACAGGTTATATTATTATCATGACGGATTATCATTGATCAAAGCTCTTTTTTCAATGATCTGTTATGATTTATTAAATTAATTCCGTTAATAAACTGTTCACAAGTGTACTATGTTAACCGTTTCTTATGTAAAATATAGCTAATTTTATCTCAGGGGACCGATAGGCACCTGAATAGGTGCCGAATCTTTAACTTATATTTTATATAAATTAGAGGGTACGAATGGGTAACTTAAAAATAATATTTTTTATTAAAATATTAACTGGTCCCCTACCAGGAGACCAATGGGCACCTATATAGGGGCCGAATCCACAACTTTTATGCTGGGGGACGAATTTTAGGGTACGAATGGGCTCTGACCCCGACACATCAATGGAATAGCACTTATATGAGATCCCGATACGAATGAATGTTTTAGTACTGACCAGTTGTTGGATCTGTGCACATTCCTTAATTTTGGAACCTAAAAAAACATTTATCGAATAAAACCGAAGCAAAAATGAGTACCTGTGCAATTAAATGGTGCGGGAAATCATCTAAAACATCTAGGTATAAAAAAGATGGTATAAGTTTTCATCGGTAAGTAAAATATGTTTATATTTATTTATCTACTATCATGCTATTAATCCTCTATAAAAGAACCTATAGCAATTAGCTTATTGCCAACATTAAAACACTCAATGATATAATGATCATTATATCATCCAAACGCGTGTTATAATGAATTTCAAAAAAAGAACATTCTCATGCAATGACATTTTCACCACCAGATCGCTAAAATTTTGAAAAAAGAACAACTCGTCTTATCGTGTTATATCCCGCCATTTTTTCACTCGAATATGGTATGCGAATATGGTATGTTATGAGAATCTTTTATAGAGGATTCACAGCATGATTGTAGATAAAGTCTTGTATGCAACCGTTATAATTAGGTATTAAAACACTCATGTGATACTATTATCACACTCGGCTACGCCTCGTGTGATAAACCCACATTCGTGTTTTAATACCCCTGATTATACAACAGTTGCATAAATAACTATTACATATCTCTTGCTCTGTAAGTACACCCTTACACCCCTGAATGCCGGGGTGTATGACTATCATTACAGCATAGGTTTTGGAATTTGAAAAAAGAACTGTCATACTCATACTGCACGAAGAATATTTTTAAAAAGTTATTTTTTTTTTCTCGGTATCGATTAATTACTCGAATCGGAATCTAGACAATTTATTTTATAAAGATTTTATTTTAAATATGGAACTATTTGTTTCCACATCGTATGTTAGATGGAATCGATTTAAAAATCAAACTGGCCAGCAAGATTTGACGCGCTTGACGATGCAAGAACCTCAAGTCACTCAAACTCAAGTCTTATCATCACAAACTCATATTCAAACTATAAATATACCTAAAAAGAACGTGACCATATCTCTTACAAATTGTAATAATTTTACTATTAATTTTAATTAAATAGACATTTTTTTCTTCTTAATAAATGTTCATTGAAACCTGCTATCTTGTTGTTTACTTACCTCACAATCGATATGTAAAGCAGAGTATTTATCTCGGGCGTAAGCATCAATTGCATACTCGGGTTAATTAGCGCCTTCGCTTCGCTCAGGCGCCAAAAACCTCGTATGCAATTGATGTCATACAGCCCTTGGTTAATAATCTACTATTACATTATTGGTTATTAGAGGGCTCAAGCTAAACTGGTTGGTTACGAAAAAAGGATTACGCGTTGATGTCTTTTGGGATACAGCGTTGATGTCTTTTGAAAAGTCCTTTACTTTCACTAGAATATTAGATAAGTCTATCTCTTTCTATCCATAAGTACTTTGTGCTATCTGCTGAAGTGATGTGACAACTTAAACATTGTTGATAAATTATTTAATCGATAATTTCTAATGGTAAATAAAAAATAAGCTTTGGAACGTGCAAATTAGCTTCAATTTTGACAGTTCAAAAGTGCCTGTAAATGGTTTATTTGAAATAAATAATTTTGGGTTTGAGTTGTCTAAATTAAAAAAAAAATGTTTTTATATTTTTTTTAGAAATGTAGTAAATAAGTAAGAATAACAAATAAAGGATATTATTTTTCGTTTAATCTTCATTTATTTCTCTACATACAAATCAACATTGAAAAAAGCAAAAGAAGACTTAATTGCCATCGATTTTATCGATATCGATATTATTGTTGCTGGATTTACTTGTTATCACTATTCTTACTGACATTGTTGCATCAGCCAATCACAACTACCGCGGGCCGAGGAAAGGGGGAAGACGCAATCCCCCGGTCCCCGGCCCGCGCTGGTGAATCGTGTGCCTAGGCGAAATCGCTCTATGAGCTCTCAAGTGGTTTTAATTCTCTTTGCAGTTAAAGAACCTCGCACTGGAACACAACAACATAAATTTCAATTTTATTTCGACCAATAATTGGATCATAAATTTACATTATTAACAGCATAATTTACATTAAATATTAATAAGACAAAAATACAACACACAATTTCATTATTACACAAATTAAATTATCAAACTCATTAAATTAAATAACTAAAATAAACAATAAAAAATAATATTAATAGTCACTGCAAATATGAATAATAATTACGTTAATTTAATTCCTTAAATTCAATTAAATTCTTTGTTATTGTCACTTCTTCGTGTCGCTGGCACGACGGTATTTATATTTTATTGGCCCAAAACTCCGCCATTTCCACCGCGTTGTCGGTAGCAGCGAAGAGATCTATATTTTCTACATTGAGCATACAACAATGGTTAATGTAGCGACAATTGAACCTCTCAGCACATCACATCCTCGAGATGGTGTTGGAGCTGGCGCGGACCAGTCGCGGAACGTGGAAGCAGTCAATCCAGCGACTCAGCGAACATCCCCGACGCACTGCAGCACTGAGGCAGCCCCAACAATATCCTACAGTCATTGTTAAATTGGAAAGGCTAGTTATGGCACTGACGCTAAGATACAGGTTTACCAGCATAAATGTTTGTTAACTTCTGAGCCAATTTGGAAAATGAGGTATTAATTCGTTTTTAAGGTCCGGTTGACATAGACCAGTCTGACTAGGTTATAAAAAAAAGAACAAAACGACGGATGCCACAATTATAAAATTAACTCAAAATATTTCAAATGTAAAAGGTGAAAACCAAACTCATACGCCATTTAATTCATGTTTTTTTTTTTTGAATTTCCTGTAGCCGGACTCAGTTTGACTACAAAAATATTTTACAAAATTTTATTTATTGTTTTAACCTTTAGATCACATTTTAAAACTTAAATAATGAACATGCAGCAGTTTTTGATTTGAATATCCAGTTCAAAACTTGATAATTATTAACATAATTAATATTACAACTACGTGAAGATGATAATTATGTGGTTTCCTTATCAGACACACCCGAGTGAACAGTTCACTCGAGTGGCTGTTAATTTTTGCCACGCTCACATGACGTTGATAAAATAACATAGGTTTGAATATGCATCTGATTCTTTCATTTCATATTTCGATCATTACCCAATTGCTGAAATCCAATATCATTAGATCAATTCACTATTAAAAACACTTATAGCTTTTCGTTTTCGGGCGTTTTAATCCGACAATGCGTTGCAAAATCTACGACCATTGAACAGTGTTTTGAAAATACTTGGTGAAAAAAGTGAACTTGAGATAAATTATCTAGACTCGTTACTAAAGCAAAAACTGCGATTAAGGATAATCTAGAAATTGTCCATTGTATAGAGAAAAATTGTGACCTCAATCGGACAATAGGAACGAAGCGACGACGTTTGTTCGATGGAACTGGCACCTGGCTTGTTCTCACACCTTGAAAGACGAGCTCGACTAAGCAGAATTATTGTCATATCACGAATATCGATTTATCAATTGAAATTGTAACAGTGATTCCTAGTGAACTGAAACGTGTGTCGCATTTTTGAGCGTCTTAAGACCGTGCCTTCAGAAAGTTGTCAACGTTGCAGTTAAGGGTCAAATATTTCACTATTTTCATAAAAGCGATATTACGAAATGAATATGGATTGATTTTGAGTTATTACAACTGAATATATCTTTACAGTGAAGATTTGGCTTCAAAGTGTAAAAATAATTTAGAAAACAAAACTTTTTGCTAAAAACTTTCATACAACTCATTCTTCTTCTTGGCGTGTCGATGGCAAATATTGTGTATGTGTCGTTTTTTATATATTACTAGCTTCCGCCCGCGACTCCGTCCGCGCGGATGTCGGTCTTCGCGTGGATGGTTTATTTCCCCATTTTGAGTAACTCTGACAATGACATCTTATAAATATTACGGCGCTGAATCCACTGCGGGTATTGCAACGTGTGTTCGCGGTTCTACAGAACAACGTCTATGAATAAAACAGAAAAATAAGTTTTTTTTTCTACGTATTTTTCCAGGATAAAAAGTATCCTATGTTATGCCCAGGATAATAAGGAATAATTATACCAAGTTTCATCGAAATCGAACCGTTAGTTTTCACGTGATGCCTGCACAAACAGACAGACAGACAGACAGACAAAAATTTTTTTAATCATATATTTGGGTTTGGTATCGATCCAGCAACACCCCCCGCTATTTATTTTTTCAATATTTTCAATGTACAGAATTGACCCTTCTACAGATTTATTATATGTATAGATGATTGGCCCAAAATACAACTCAATTAACGTCTATTACAATTTGGCTTTGGTCAGTACAAGTCGGACAGTTCCTACTGCCATGCCCTGGGTGGGAGGAAACATTTGATGATTTTACCACGCTAAAAAAAAAGTCGGTCAAACTATCCGAATCTCTCAAATTTTACCAATCGAACATTAACCTTCTATGGTGATAAGGTTGAAAATCTATCAAAGATATTTAACAGATTGAAGTAGGTTGATATGCTGGCGTTTGTACTTATTATACAGAGTCGTGTCATTATTATTTACAGTGATAAATTAATCAGTAGATACATTCGAAATGTTTGCCATTTGCCAACTACCAAAATCGTGATTGGACTCATTAATTAGAGTTTACCATACAGTTCGTTGAATCAAGTATATAAGAAAAACATAGGACGTACAATCAATGTCATGATGAACTTTTGTTTTGTGGTCACATCTTACTAAATTATTCAATATCAAATTCTTTTTTTATTGATTTGTTAGTCAATGTCTTGTCTTTGAAATATTTATCAAGGACACATTGTAGGTTAGATAAAACATGCGTTATATTTAATAAAAATAAAAAAGTCGTTGTTATTCTGCAAAAATAACATTTGAGGTCGATGCAACATGTCTCCTCCTTCTCCATTTAAGGGACGGCGAGCATAATAACGTTTGCTATTTGCGAACTCAGTGATGGGAACTATCGAATCTATCGCAGCGCGCGATGCGGTAGAGATGTGAAATAACTCGGGACTGACGGCACGTTTGGCGCAGTAGCTGAGCAATTGGACTGCTGCGCTGCATGTCGCGGGTTCGATCTCCGCACGGAACAAATATTTATATGATCTACAAGTAGTTGTTCCGGGTCTGGGCGTTTGTGTATGTGAGTTTATATGTTTGTAAACGCACCCACGACATAGGAGAAATTCCTAGTGTGGGAAAAAGTTAAAAAAAAAGTATAAGTAAAAGACTTTCTGAAGAGACGTGTGTAAAGTTTAATATGGTGCATATTAACAACACAACCATTTTAAACACTTTCATTTCGTTTTATATAATTTTTAATGATAGACAAGCCGTTAATGTTTATAAAAACATCTAATTGCTAAGATTTTGACAGTCTTAAGTCCCGAGAATATGATCACTAGGTGGCGCTGGCATCGCGCTCATAACGATTTTGACTGAAAAATTCAATTAGTCCGTCACTTATCAAAAAATATTTGACCCGTATTTTTTATTTTGTTTTCTAAACCATAATTACGATGCTTTCAAAATTGGTAATACGTCACAATTTCTATTGAATTCTGACGTCACGAGCTCCGCTCTCGAGTTTCGATGCGTTATATTTTGGTAAATATTAATTGTTTTTACAAAAGAAAAAATACGTGTCCGTTATTTTTTAAAACTCTAAATGACGTACCAATTATATTTGTAATTTATAGCTACTTTCAAATAGCCAATTGTTGTTCTCCGCCATACGCGAAAAAAAAAAAAAAACTAAAGTTACCACTGCTGGACTCTACTACTCTCCTAATCAACTCTCCGTTTGAAAGAATTAACCACAAAGCTGTCCATCAATAGCCCTTTACGTTCCAGAGCCACGGTTATCCGATAGTCCCGCGATCCCGGACTTTATTAGCACTAGAGTCTAATTCGGGGTTGGCGGATGTCACGTACAGCGGAATTATTGTATCTAGAATTATTCCATTTTTGAACGAAACAGTTCACTGTCTATAGCATTGAAGAATCTCTTTAGAATTTATTTGTCAAAAAGTTGATTTCAGTTTATGATATTATTTTAAGTAAACTGTATCGTTACGAGGCCTAAATAAGTAATCAGTTATTTCGTTTGGAACCGCAATTAATTACAAAACTAACCACTGTAGAACTTGTTTCCTTAATCCAGGAGGATAAATAGCATTTTAATTGTTTTTCCTTTGATTCGAAGGTCTCTCAGTCACTGCCATATTGACCAGAAACCAACTGATTATTTGACTGAAAAATTCTAATTAAATATTGAAGAAACTTAAATTGATAATCTGACTAAGTTAGATTATCAATATAATATACCAGCAGTGGCTGAGTGATTGGATTGCTGAGCTGCGTGTCGCGGGTTCGATTCCTGCACAGAGCAAATATTTGTATGATCTAGTTGTTCAGGGTCTGGGCGTTTGTGTATGTGAGGTTATATGTTTGTAAACGCACCCACGACACAGGAGAAATTCATAGTGTGGGGCAAAGTTTAAAAAAAAAAGAAAACTGACACTCAGGTGCATCTCGTTCGACTGAAAGCCGACCCGAAAAGGCTAGGCAGACGATTGCTCTTCAAAAGAACGCTGGCGGGTTCCATACTACCATACAAGTTTTACGAAATGTCATTATTAAGAATGGAGTAAAAATACTTTAAACGCCTCGTTTGCAGAAACCCTTTTATTTCTAACTAGCTTTTGCCCGCGACTTCGTTCGCGTGGAATAGTGACTTCCGGCAGATTTTTGTTTTTTTTTTTAAATTAAAACTATCCTATGTCCTTGGTCGCGCGACCAAGGGATTACCGTGACCCTAGTACGTAAAGGGCTATTGAAGGACACCGTGGATTTTAGTCAGTACAAGTCTGACAGTCCCTCCCGCCCTGCCCTGGGTGAGAGGACTCATTTGATGATTTTACCACGAAAAAAAAATAATCCTATGTCCTTTCTTAAGTTCCAAACTATGACTGTACCAAACACACAAATCGGTTCAGTAGTTAAGGCGTGAAGAAAAGACAGACAGACAGAGTTACTTTCGCATTTATAATATTAGTTTGGATTTAATATAGCCGTAATACACACTTTGTGAAAATATCAAGTATCCATGTACATTGTAGATAATATTATAAGTTCAAAAAATATAACCTTGTGACTTATGAACATATAGCGGAGCCTCAACAATAGTATCCCGTTTCGGAAGCCTTCCAAAAGTACTTAATGGGTATGGCACAATAAAATTTACATTAAAATAATGAATTCAATTGTACTAAAACGAAAATAGACTAGACGCAGAGATGGCAGATGGAGTAAGGTTTTGACCGAATGTTGGCCAAGGTTCGGCCATAGAAACCAGGGCCTCCCAAAAGCCCGTTGGGTTGACGATATCATACCCCGCGATCTTGAAGATTAATCTATTGATGGATAAGAGACGCACAGAACCGAGAGATATGGCATAAAAAGGGGCAGGCCTATACCCAGCAGTGGGTGATCCCGGGCTAATATGATGATGATGAAAACGAAAATAATAAATTTATGAGAATATTGTGCGGATTTAAGATAAAATAATACCAAATTACTGCAAAGGCTTGTATCGCGCAAATAATTTAGTTCCCATCAGTCTTTCTCTTTTTGAAAATTGAAAAAGTGGAGGTCGAGGTAACACATACGACCTACTCTCATACTTAACAAACATACAAAAAAAACGACGGGTTGCACTCTGGGAGTGCCGGCAGAAGTGAAAACTTGAATAGTAATAAACACACACGAAGATTCGCGCAAGCGCCCTGCGCCGCCTTACGAATTGTCGATCAGGTCACGTGTCCTGACGCGAGTTTAACATCTTTTACCGTGCACAACGCCGCTAAAGAAGTTTACACTTAAAAAAAACGGTCGAGCCGTTTTACCGTGACAGGAGATTTTTATAATTGAAACTTGAAGATAATACCGCATAATTATTATATGGCTACAGTATATTAATCTATAATATTTATTACATAACTTTATTAATCTCCGAAAGTGTATTCATTATTATGTTAATAATCGTCCAGATTGCAATTTTTAATGTAATTTATTCCCTGTCACGTAATATTTAATGAATTAGAGGTGACTGAAAATACCACTACATGTTTTATTTTAATTTAGAAATAGCATGATTTGCATAATGTCAATTATTATAAAATAAAGACATTATAAATGAGTAAAAATAGAAACATTAATTTTATTTTGTGGAATACCTTTGAATATTTTAATGGCAATCCATTTATCATCTTTTAATAGTGTTTATTTCTAGAATGACCGTGATCTTTCGCGTTGCAAAAAAGGAGTTATGTACTTATAGTTTTATTTCTAATCTCAAAGAATTTGAAATTTATTATATATTTAGATATCAAGCATTTATTTTTATAATAATACATGGAATCGACACTAATACATACCTTTTAACGAAAATTAATCGAACGCAGGTTCAACTGCTGCTTCATTACAAGTTTTTTTTCCTAACAATTCAACAATGCCTGTAATGTTCAAATTGAAATAAATGCTTTCCGCCTTATTACAAAAAGGGGTTTAACTAAAAACCCAGGTTTAATCTTGTAAAACAACGGTTTGCACAAACGTTATTACAATTCGTGGTTTTGCGATAAACCATGGTCTAACAGTCGTAGCTGTCAAAGGTGTGTCAAAGTTTCTCATAGCAAATTTTTCATTGTGTTGTAGTTTTTGTGTTATTTTCACCCAAAATGGATTGAAACGAGGTAGATTAAATTTTTATTACTCATTGTGGATTTAATTGTTTAGACAATCGTTCAGATTGCGGTACTTAAGTCGACGTTTTATCTTAGTTTTGTAATACGGACAAATTTAAACCATGGCTCTGCAGATAAGCCTGGACTTGACAGACCAGGTTTAAACCAAGGTTTATTTAGTTTTTGTAATAAGGCCGATTGAGTTTAAGCTATTTGAGCGATTTTTTCCATTATGTTTTTTTCCTTGGCAGTTATAGAGCCGGGCTTTGTGCCAGATGAATGGCCCATCCTTATTACAACAGGAACTTTAACATAATTGACCAATTTTTTTATTAAGTACACCTTTACTTAAACACCCGGGTATTACAGCCATGATATTATGTCTAAATACTTCATTATGACCATTGTCTTCTTTTCAGGAGCAACCCTCATGATGAGAAGCCCCTCAGGCTATCGACCGAGGAGCCTCTCCATCTGGGACCGCCTCCTAGGTCCTGCTACCCTCTCGTGGTGATCCTAGCGAGAGATCTCCGGGACACCGGAGAGCTGAGACCTGATGATACGGTAACTATCATGGTATTGTTTATTCATCCTGAAGATAGTACAAAGGGCGCAGTTAGGAGGTTCTAAATTCGACTCTTTTTTTTTGTTTTTTAAGTTTTCTCTATTTGTATTACACGTATTTGTAACCGAGCGAGCTCGGTCGACCAGGTACTTTTTATTTAAATTAGCACCCTTTTTTGTTAATATGTATTTGCAGGTCAATATTATGGCAGGATATTTAGGTATGTGTCAATGAACTCACAAATTTTTAAATCGCATTCTTGCCTGCTACATTTAAAGCAAATAAATAATATTGTCCATGTATTAAGTAAATAAATATTGAGGAGCCCGTGGCTAAATAAATGCAGCCGCACAGGCTGATCTTCGGCCGATACCGAACCGCTCGGAAAGCACGTAGAGCCGTTGGTCCCGGCTGTCATTTGTAGATCTTTGACAGTCGTTACTGTTAGTCAGAAGCTCTAAAGCCTGACAACCAGTCTTACCATGGGGTATCGTATTACCCAGTTACTGGGTTGTGGAGGTCCGACAGGCAGTCGCTCCATGTAACATACTGATATCCAGTTGCATCTCGTTTGACTGGAAGTCGACCCCAATATAGTTGGGAAAAGGCTAGGCAGATAATTAAGTAAATTAATATTATTGATTGCATGTAAACGCTTCTTACATCTTCTTCATAAATCAACGGTACTAATAGGCGAGAGACAGAATATTACTTTCAGAAACTCGCTGATACATACATACATAAACTCACGCCTTTGCCTCATGGTGGTAGGCAGAAACGACAGCGGGTTTAATAATACACCTTTAACAACATCAAAAAATCACAATAATCTATGCATTGCGAAAAAAATCGTAAAATATCGATTCTGTTGACCAAAGTCTATGAGCAATAGAATCGAAATTTTACATTATTTTGACAGCAATAAATAGTATGTAATATGTATCAATGGCTGAGCAATTGGACTGCTGCACTGCGTGTCGCGGGTTCGATTCCCGCATGGAACAAATATTTGTATGATCTACAAGTAGTTGTTTCGGGTCTGGGCGTTTGTGTATGTGAGGCTATATGTTTGTAAACGCACCCACGACACAGGAGAAATTCCTAGTGCGGGGATTTTTTTTTAAATAAAGAAAGAATGTTTAATTAGTTCGTCAGCTAGACTTTTGATAAATTTTGGATACATATTTTTTCTTTTGCTAAATCAATACATATTTACAAAGATATAACGCATCAAAATTCGAGAGTCCGCTCGTAACGTCAAAACCAAGTGCATACTGCACTTATTGTCAATTTTAAAGTGTCGTATCTTCCTCTAATTCGGCCCACGTAACAAAAAGAAAATACCTGTCAAATATCTTTTGATAATCTGTAACATGTCGGTAACATCTATTTACAGTTGAATTTGAAACTGCAATATTAGAATAACCGGATATCCGATCTGTAAATAGAAAAATTCTGTCGATTCGATCTGTAAATAAAGAAATTCTTTCCGCAGTCCGTATCGCCTTGTCTAAAGGATGCACTTCAATTAAAGGCTTGTATTGACGTCAATTGCTATTGCTTAGACTACCAAGCGACAATCCGCCACTTGCATCCATCGCATGTCCATTAACAATAGCACATTGTTGCCCTAGGGGTGAAAATAACTTATTTAGTCCCGAGACAGGGTTTCGCGCCCAAGCGCAGCGAGGATGCCAATAGCTCGACAATAATATCTATGTTTTTCCGTTTGCAGGTGGCATTAATAAGCGTAGTTCACATCAGAGATGATCAGTGTCCACTACCGAGCGGCGTTATCGCGCAGTACTTGAAGCAAGCGAACGGACACCTGTCCTGTTTGAAGGTAAGTGTCCTATTTCACACGCGATGTCTACCACCTGGACGGCTGAACAATAGGGTATTTGAGTGATGAAATCTAATTACCTCGTCGGTTAAATTATCAAAAATATTTGACGCCATTTTTTTCTTTTGTTAGGTACGTGAACTAAAATTGACGAAGATACGACTCCTTTGAAATTGGTAATACGTCACAAGCAAGTACTGATTTTAATTATTTCTGACGTCACGAGATCCCACTCTCGAATTATCATGCGTTATATCTTCGTAAATATGCATTGATTTAACAAAAGAAAAAATACGTGTCCATTATTTTTCTTAAAAACTCTAAAGCCTTTGTCAAACAGACTGGCGTGGCGAATGCGAAGCGTCACGTTTTTATTTGTAATGTATGGAATTGTTTGAATCCAGTCACATAGAAAAGCGAAAGCGATCCGATAGCGTGACAGAACTATCGGTCTGACGTCTCGCTTCGGTTCGGTATCGCCTCGGACTCGCTTCGCTCTCGCCTGTCTGTTTGACAGAGGCATAACTGACGGACTATTTTTTTTTTTTTATTAAAATAACTTGACTGAACTAACGTGTTGATTCCGTTTATTAATTACTTTATGTGACTTGGTGGTGTGCACTCGATCTTTATCTATAATTTGCGTGTTATAAAACAACAAACTTTATTTCCCTTTATGACAGATAGTTTCAACCTTACAGAACTTTCTATTTACTATTAATTGTTGTTAAAGTGGTAAAATAAATTACCAGGTCAAGGTCAACTATACAATATCTATCGAAGATATCCAAATACCATAGATTTCTTTAAAAAGCTGTAAATAAGCGATGTCCTCCGTGAAATAAATAAGTTAAATGATTTATCAAAAAATATTCAACCCGTAATTTTACTTTTGTTACGTAAACCAAAGACGACAAAATCAAAATCAAAAGTCATTTATTCAAATTAGGCTGATTTTACGACGAAGATACAACGCTTCTAAATATCACAAAACGTCACTCGGTCGGTGTAATTTTACAGGCGTTATGACGTCACAAGCCCCCACTCGCGAATTTTGAAGTGAGTTTGAGTTTGCGAAGTGGCTGAGCAATTGTCGTCTACGCTGCGTGTCGCAGGTTCGATTCTCGCACTGAGCAAATGTTTGTATGGCCTACAGGTAGTTAAATCGGGACTATTTATTTATGTGAAGTCACATGTTGATATATTCGAAGTTGGTTTATGTTAAAATAAATACGCAGTTTCATATAAATATAATTATTTCCGTCGCAATAAAATATTTATTGTTTATATAAATATTACGCATTAAACCATCAACTATGTATTTATGTACATTTAATAATAATTTACGTGAATAACAGTGATATTTTAAATGTAAATGTTATTATTTAATCTTACTAAAATATTTGTTTAAAGAATTATTTAGCAGAGAATTCATCGATCACCATGACTTAGCTATCAGCCTAGCAGAGGGCCAAAGCCTGCCGGGGTCGCGGGTCTCTCGAATTACCCGAGTCTCGAGTGACCCCGGTACATAAAGGGTTATTGAAGGACACCGTGGATTTTAGTCAGTACGAGTCTGACAGTCCCTCCCGCTCTGCCCTGGGTGGGGAGGACTCGTGTGATAATTTTACCACGTAAAAAAAAAGTTATCAGCCTAGCAATCGATAGATTGACATAATGCTCAAAGGCTCCAGGGTAGGCAGATGATGATGTTCATCATATTAGGTGCATCTAATACTACCAGCCGTAGCCAAATGTAGGTAGACATACAAACATGCATGTAAGCAGGCATGCAGTATGCAAGCAAGCATGCAACTGATATTCCATTCCAGCTATTATTCTGATTTCATTATTCTGGTATTCCAGCAACTGTACGTGAGCGGCGAGTGTAGTGACCCGGCGGAGGGCTACGACGCGGCGCACGCGGCGGACGCGCTGTGCTGCGTGTGCGCCGCTCACCCGCTGTCGCGCGCGCTGCTGCCGTGCCGCCACGCCTGTCTCTGTGCCGACTGTTTGCGTGAGTATCTATTTTTTTTCCAAGGTCTTTAAAACGCCACTGGTACGGGTGGCTGGGCAGCCAAGGTGTTGACTATAGAACATTAATATTTTCGAAAACACAATTCAATGGTAACTCTGTGGTAGTAGTGACGTACGTGTCAAGTTTAATATGCACGACAATCTTTTTTACTTTTTTAACTTCTATTTAATTGAAAAATAAGCCGAATATGTTTTTATCAATAATATTCAGCATAGTCGTTTTTTTTTTAAATTGACGCGTTGTTAAGATTTAAAACGCTATTGATGCATTCATAAAAACATTTAATTCTTACTGAAAAAGGGTAAAAAACATCTATAGAAACATCATACCCTTCCATGAATCTGTCATATTCTTTTTAATCTGTGTCCGCGTTTAATATTTCCTGCCTAAGTCTGTATATAAAGTCTGTCTTTGAAGCAAAAATAAATACCTACATTACTTCTAGGAGTCTATCACTAACTCAAAAATGTCTGTGTTTGTGTCCAATTTGCATGTATTCTGTAATTTGTATGGTGTGCATAATAAAGAATATTCTATCTATCTATCTATCTATGATAGTCGATCGCTACGTCCATAGTTACCTATTTAAAAAAAAACTTCGCAAATGAAATAAAACGGTAGGAGCATAGGTATATTATTTTCAGTTCAAATAATTTGGATTAAGATACAATTTATCAATACAGTAGTTGAACATTCATGATGTTAATGTATCTCAGTAGTCAACAATACGAGATGTCAATACAAACATAAATATTGATGTTACAGTCAGTCGGCGTTAGTCTATAGTCGCTATTGTCTATTCTGGTCACGGTACTGTGATTTATACGGTATGCGATGAACAATTAATTTTGAGCCCAACCTCCTTGTTCAAGCGAAGATATATTTTATAGCTTACTTGGCAAAAAAGTCGTCGTCAAACGACTATTTTTTTACTCTTACCAAGAGCCCCAAGTCGTTTCGAATCACTCAGTTCTAACATTTTAACCGACTTCAAAAAAGAAGGTTCTCAATTCGCCTATCTGTATATTAGGAAATCGGTGGCCCAAAAGTCAATAATAATAAAAACAAAGTCACCGACCTTCGAAAGGAAATTATTTGCTGTGTAACTGTCTTTTAGAAGTTGGTTTTTTTTCAAGGCATGAAGACGTAACGTACTAGCTTCATTTCATCAATTTATTGTTAAGTACAAATGCATTGTATAATTAAATATTTAATTTATTAAACTTTATGCACAAATAAAAACTTTTGACCCGTACATCCTTATTTATAAATTGTAAAACCCATTGTTCCAAGTTTACATAGCGATATAGCAAGAATAATTATCGTTGCAATCATTGCACTATAAAAGAGTTATTAACGGTTTTATAACGGTTGATGGAATTGTATAATTGCAAGCGTGAGATTTGTTATCAGCGATGACGAAGTATCATACAGTGTTTTATTTTCTAGTTAGTATGGATGAATTTTCTGCTCATTATTTCTATTTGGCTCCTTGGTCAAATAAAAGACAATTAGCAGAAAAACCTTCCATACTGGCTGTCTTAAAAGGGACATCTAGCAGCCCTGGAACGGTTTTTTTTTTAACGAAGCAGTTGGCACAGTAGGTAATCAATTCGCGTGTCGCATGTTCGATCCCACGGCAGTAATAATACTATTTGCCAAAAGGTAGTTGTTCCGAATCTGGCTGTTGGTGTATGTGAGTTTAAATATTTATAAACGCACCCACAATACATGAGAACTTTCTAATGTGGGACAAAAAAAAAAACGAAACGCCATTCACCATCAATCCCTTCACTAAAGCATCCCTATAGCATCGCTTACAACATGCACTGTGACACTTCCCTATCAATTGTAATTCTGATCGCACTTGCCGCATCTGCGTCCACGTTATCAATACAAATGCAGCGCCTGTCAATGTTACTGGCGCCTTGAGAACACGACCTTAGGCGGATCTTAACCTTTTTGGATCAAGGATACGTTTTTTTCTTAGGAACTGGGTTTTTGCGGTACTGCAAAAAACAACTGGGTTTTTGCGGTGCTGCAAAAAACTTTGTTGTTGTGCATACTCGTGTAACTAATGCCGACTACTAGTTATACTAGTTACAAATCGGTAATCGGTACGTGCCGTTCGGGAAATTCGGTTCGGCATCCACTGTTATTGCTGTTTGAATTTGAATCATATTCAAATTGTCTTGGTATGATAGCTTAAAATTCGAATGATAACACGCTTCCCGAACGGAATATAGGTAACTATGTATTCTTACAGAATTCTCTTCTATTTTTGGAAAAAAAATCGCGTAGATAGAAACAAAACTATATACGCCCGCATTGTCGCCCGCGTGATATATTTTATGGTATTTAACCCACGTCAACGAAAGTAAAAATATCCTAAGGGCCGCGTGAGCGAGAGAACAGCGTCCTCCCTCCACCCCAGCCGCAGTGGTAGATGCGCACGGCGACAGACGTCGGCAGACGATCTCCAGCCACCGTAAGCGCGGGCAGCGAGTAATGGACAACTCACTGTCCGACCATGGACCATGCCCGGATCGACGGCGCGTTGTGTTCTACGCGCGCTTCAAATAGTGTCAGCACAAATGACGGGCCCCCCCCCCTCTACAGGGCCAAAGCCTGTTGGGGTCGCGGGACTTATGATTTACCGTGACCCCGGCACGACTATTGAAGGACACCGTGGATTTTAGTCAGTACAAGTCTGACAGTCCCTGCCGCCCTGCCCTGGGTGGGAGGACTCATTTGATGATTTTACCACGATTAAAAAAAATATTAATCTAGGTTCTAAATTGTATGTGTACCAAATCCGTTCGTTTTTGTTTGAAAGAGAAACAAACATCCATTCATCCCTCACCAACCTTTGCATTTAAAACAGTAGTAATCTATCAGATATTCTTATCCTGGAAAACCAATATTTAAATAAAAAATCATTTCAATATTCCAGCGAAACTAGACAAGTGCCCGATCTGCCGCAGCGTGATCACGAGCTACTTCTGCATCCGCAATGACGACGAGCGCGAGCTGTCCGAGCTGAAGCAGCAGCGGTTCTTCAACCGGAGACTGTTCAACCTGTTCCATTACCACTAGCGAGGTGAGACTGTCATGGAGACGTAGGCCTTTTTCTGGGAGGCCTGATCGATTCGAGCGGGTTCGATTCTCGAACAAATATTTTTTTTGTTACTTGAGTTTTTTTTTTTTTTGTTGGATGTTCATTAAAGAATCTCTCCTTGACTTGAGCCTTTTCAAAACTCATCCTGTTCCTTTAATTGGCCTTTGCGTTCCAGAGCCAGGGTCACGTTTCCTACTGTCAACGTTTAACAAAAGTAGGCTTCCAACATTACGAGTTGGAGAAGTGTCAACACAAGATTTCAAAGATATTAGGATTGGCGCAGTGGCTGAAAGATTGGACTGATGCCCTGCGTGTCGCGGGTTCGATGTCCGCACGGAGCAAATATTTGTATGATCTACAAGTAGTTGTTCCGGGTCTAGGCGTTTGTGTATGTGAGTTAATATGCTTGTTAACGCACCTACGATACAAGAGAAATGCCTTGTGTGGGGCAAGGTTTTTTTAAAAAAAAACCCGCGCCGCCGTCTTCATGGACTAAGATCTAACCAATTTTTTTTTAAGTGAAAACTTCTTTAGCGGCGTTGTGCACGTTTTTTTTGGAATGTGTAAAAAATGTAGAACTCGCGTCAGGACACGTGACCTGATCGAAAATTCGTAAGACGGCGCAGGGCGCTTGCGCGAATGTTCGTGTGTGTGGTTCTATTCAAGTTTTCACTTCTGCCGGCACTCCCAGAGTGCAACCCGTCGTTTTTTTTAATTATAAAATGTTATTGTTTGTTTCAGGTAATGAAGACAGTGACTGACGTTCATTATAACGTGCAAGAACATTAACAATTAATATCATTGCGACTTGCCACTAATTACAGTGTGATTTAAACGTTAAAAACTAACGACTGACGACGTAAAATGAAGAAAAAAAAAAGTAAAATACATATTTTTCAAAAGTGATTAAAAGACACGACTTCGAGACTGTTTAATTAAGTGAAATTTTAAGTGTGATATGTGAGAATAGAAAAAGTGATAAAAAAAATGTTAAATAAACGTACAACACTGCCTGTCCCCTGCACGATGCTATCGTAGCGAGATTGTTGAGTGACGTATGTCTGATGCACACTAACGGCACGACAGTCCAGGTGATCCTTTGGTATTTATCTTAGCGCACACTGACACACATTATGGCATGCCAAGACATTAAGAGCGCGTAACCAGAAAGTTGGCAACGTCGCAAATAGCTGTCAAATATTTAAAAGTTTTAATTAATTTGGCAAATGTACTGTATGAAAATAAGAAATATGGCTCCGTAGTGCACGAAAAAAAAAATTGGGAATGCAATAATTAATATCGTAACACCGTATAACCTTTTAGATGTAAAAAAAGTATTTGGAAACTTTCCAAATGCTTTTTTTACACCTGAAACGGTTACAACATCAAATTCAGTGTTTTAATTGCATTCCTATATCATTTTTTTAGTGCACTACAGTACCATATTTCTTACTAGCTTTTGCCCGCGACTTCGTTCGCGTGGAATGGTGACTTCCGGCAGATTTTTTGTTTTACCCACATAGTTCCCGATCTCGCGGGATCTCTTCAAAAATGAAATGACTGTAATAAAAACTATCCTATGTCCTTTCTCAAGTTCCAAACTATGTCTGTACCAAATTTTCGCACAAATTGGTTCAGTAGTTTAGGCGTGAAGAGAAGATAGACAGACAGAGTTACTTTCGCATTTATAATATTAGGTTGGATTTTCATACTTACAGTAAAATTACTAAATTATTTAAAACTTTTAAATATTTGACAACTAATTGCGACGTTGCCAACTTTCTGGTTACGCGCCCTTAATGCCAGCAAATAATGATGCATGCGCGGGCGCTGTCTTGTCTGCCGGCGTCCCGAAGACTGCCGAAGTCTCCCGAAAGATGAAGCTTCCCAAGGAATGCAAGGCATATGACCACTAGTATTGAAATTTCAACTTTATTGTCATACTGTTAAATTAAATTCTTATTCAACACCCGTGCCAGGCGCATATTGCCGGCGCCGGGCAGTACAGTAAGAAATGGCATGCTGAAATTATTTCTTCTATTTAAATTCGCTGTCAAACATTTTGGGATGTGATAATAAATCTAGTATATGTTTTCTAATTATATCACTAGGTGGCGCTTTTCAATATATGTATGAAAACTCATAATAACGGCTCGTTCACGAATTTGGTCCAAGAGGTGAGGTGCGGTGACGGTACCCATAAGCGGCACCTCGTGACATACTTCAAACATTGGATTTTACCATGACGTCATGACGGTGAGTAGTTCCGCTCAGGGAATGAGATGGCGCTAGACGACTTGTCTGTCTCTTTCCCACAGCCTAACTACTCACGAGTTAAGACGTCATAGTAAGCCACCAGGTCGTGAACGGGTCGTAAGTCCGGCCATACACGGACTGCTTGAAGCAGTCAATATCGACTGCTCAGTCGAACTGCAATAAGTGGTCGCCGCGGTCAAGCAGTCGATACGTATTTCAAATTATTTGTCGTGCAAGTGGGCCTAAATAAATATGACTACTTTGTTTCCTTGACTAATTATTACCCTGAGATTGCTTGTCATCGCCTAGAGGAACCCCTCAGCGGCCGTATTATGACGTTTTAAATCCAGGCTTGTTCCAGTGAGTGAAAGAAACAGAGCTATACAAGTCGCCTAGCGCCATCTCGTTCACTCACTGGAACAAGCCTGGTTTTAAGGCGTCATAATATGGCCCCAGGGCTATTATTTAATGGTTTTGTGTAATTATAAAAGCCTGAGGCCAGATATCAAAGTTCAGATCATGGCTCATGTAACCTAAAAATTGTTGGGTAGCTGATATCATTTAAACAATAATTTAATGACACGATTTATTTAAAAAATGACTTTATTTTATGTAGAAAACTCAAATTTTCAATCAACTGTAAGTTAGAGTTTTAGTAGCTTTGAAATCAATAAAATACATAGTTGAGCCATGAGTTTGGAGTTTAATGAGGTTTCAGATTGCTATAACTCTACTAAATCTATGGGAGCATTTACACTGGTCGATCGGCTAGTCAGTCTACCAGTCGCATCGCTTACAAAAAATATTAGTAAAAACTAGTCGAACTGTCATTTAGAGGGCTGAGATTAGCCGCACGGCTACTAACCAGTCAAATAGACCCGTGTAAATGCCCCATATGGGGAATCATGTTTAAATAGTTCTTAAAAAGTACGTCACATGATTGTTGGTATCAACTATCCAATATTCCGTTTGTGTTAAAAATACTATGAAATATCAATTCGAACCGAGGGTTGACGAAAATTCAATAATGCTATTTTATTCAGAATTTATCAATATTGTCATCTAGTTTTCAGTAAATATTAATGTTTGTTTTTATGTAAGAATGGGTGCAAATTATGGAAAACTGTGATAAAGATTGCTTTGTAAATCTGCTGTAAAATGTGTAAATAAAAATATTATAATTTTAGTTTTATTGTAAATTTTGTGTCGATGACGCTAGGCCCTTTGAGTGTCGACCGTTTGCTTAAAATTGTAGGTAGTTATGTAGAAAATGCCTATTTTAGTCAAACTAAAAACTTACGAAACCGTGTATTACAATAAAATTACGAACATAGCAAAAAATCAGAATCGGTGGAGCCGTCATCAAGTGATGCTCTGTCGTGCATGTGGCAATAGGTTTTTGATTTAAATATGTTTTTAAATGGATGGTAAATATAAGATTAGGTATTTAACAGCAAGTTTTAAACGACTTTCCAATGTTGTATTATAACGTTTAATGTGTGTTTAAACTCTTTGGCTGTATCTTAAACCAGAGTGCATACATGTAGCATACAAAAAAAAACAGTTTAAAACTTTCTGTTTGCATACCCTAACTCTTTTGTTGATCGCACAATCCATTCAATTTATTAAAATTTTAGTTAATATATTATCTATTACAATTGAAGAAGTCACTAACAAAATATTTCAATTATTATAATGTTGACATTCAAGGGGTCAAAATAAATATAGTTACTAAAGGAGGTTCCCACGTCTGATAATGAAGCAGACTCCTGCTGCTCTAACAAACCACTTTAGCAACATCACAATATGCATTACGATAGAATTCGTTAAATGGAATATTGTGTTCTATTTCTCCACAAATAGAGTAGATAATTGATAAAGGATAAAGATCAATTTGATCCCAATTTTATTAGCAATATTTCTAAAGTGGGGTTTTTAGATACCCTGCATATTTTTTACTGACTAGAATGAATTTTAAACACAAGTTGCCTAAAAAATATAAAAAAGTGGTAAATTACCTTAAAACGGGCTGAATAGAAACACAGAGGAGCAAATTATTATTATTATGGTATGTTACCAACATGATCTCATAATGAATTGAAACATGTAATGGTACCCACGATAACATCATTTCGGGATAAAAAGATATCCTGTGCTAATCCAGGTTATAATCTATCTGCCTACCAAATTTTATCTAACAAACTTCCATGCAGCTTATAATTTCTGTCGCGGGACTTTACGAATTACCGTGAACTTTGATCTTGGAACGTAAAGGGCTATTGAAGGACACCGTGGATTTTAGTCAGTACGAGTCTGACATTCCCTCCCACTCTGGGTCTCCTGGGTGGGAGGACTCATTTGATGATTTTACCACGATAAAAAAAAATGCCTATAATTTTACTGTACGAAAAATTAAAAAGATAAATGTGACTTGTTGGTAACATATCATAAAAAATCAACGAAAAGTAATAAATAAATGTAACATCTGATTCGACGCTGTCTTCATTGACCCCTGCGTGTCTATTTACTCCGATTTATTCTGTTATTTAAAAGTGGGAATTTCTTCTTCAAGTCTTAGGGCGATTGTGCACTACAAGGAATTTTACTGTCCGGCAGTCCGATTTTTTACGATCCGATATGGCACGCCATATAACGTATATACTAGTTTGTGCACTATACGTAATTTTACCGTCCGACATTTTACTTTTCCCCATTCCGGAACGGTCATCGATAATCGGGATTCTACTGTAATTTTGCGTGGGTGGCGTGTAGTTTCAAAGACAGAGCTACTCTAAACTGAGGCGTATCATCCGAGTATAGACGGACAAGTGCACAAGCCAATCATCCGTTTTTTTCATGCCACTTCGGACCGTAAAAAATCGGATGTTCGGACAATAAAATTCCTTGTAGTGCACAAACGCCCTTATGCAGAGATTAATAAACGTTACTTAGAAACACTGGCTTTGGTCCAGAAAAAAATAACGATTAGATTAATATGCACTAAGAGAGTCCCGGGACTGCGATAACAAATTACCGCGGCCAAAGAACGCAAAGGGCGACCGAAGAAGCTGGTTGGTTTTTAGTCAATCAAGTCTCAATTCCTTCATGGCGGTAGGACAAATTGATAACGAAAAAATATAAAATTAGACACCAAGTAACGTTTAAAATTCTCGGCATTATTACTTACCTAGCTTCTAAAATCTAAATACTATAATTAAATCACGAGAAGTCATTGGATACTAGTAACACAGCCATGTACTAGAAAAATGTAATATAATTAGTTATTGTGAATGAAAAAATGGTGAAATAATCATAGAATATTAAAATTAAATATTTTTCTATGGTACATGTGTAGTGTAGTTGTAATATTTTAGTCCTATGTAGTCTTCCAGATACCCTAATGTAGATCTCATTGAGTTACAATAAATATAATTTACATTAAATACATTTTTTTATTTACCCACTAGCTGTTCTCCATGGTTTCCACCGGCTGCTCGGCTCCTAATGCTCATAGCGTCATGCTATATAGCCGATTGGCTTCTCTTATAAATAGATAATCCGACACAAAAATATTTGTTTAATTTAATTTTTTCGTCATCGTCCGGGTCTAGTTGAAAACCAGCGTCGAGTACTTAGCTGCTCGGCAAATTGCTGAACTGGACCCATTTGGCGTAGCCGTGGGACACACAATGATATATTATTTGTTATTTCGTTGTTGTTTTTTTAACTTTTTTTTTTCTGTTCTCTTATTTTTTTATGTCGTGTGTTCCGGCAACGGTTTACCTAAATAAACGTTTTTTCTTTCTTTAATCCAGTAGTTCCCGAGTTTACCAAGTTCAAACAAACAAACTCTTCAGCTTTATTAGTATAGATTCTAGACCTAGTGGTTAGTGACCCTGACTGCTATGCCGGAGGTCGTGGGTTCGATTCCCACCAAGAACAAATGTTTGTGTGATGAGGACGATCGGTTGGTTCTGTGTCTGGGTGTAATTTATCTATAATATGTATGTATTTAGAAATATATAAGTATGTTTATCAGTTGTCTAGTACCCATAACACAAGCTCTGCTTAGCTTGGGACTAGATGGCGTTGTGTGATAGTTGTGGAATATTTATTTATTTTATTTATTTACTTATTCATTTTCTTTACACTTATTTTATACATTTTTAAATATTTTTACAAAACAAAACATTTAAAAATATGAATAATAGTGGCCCACCGGTATCTGGAACAGGGTCCAAGCTACCGTCGGTCAGTGCTCCAGAGAAAGGAACCTCCTAACAATGCGCGCCGTGTCCAGAAGAACTGCTTTCTGAATCAGGCCCTTGATCCAGCTGCCTAACGAGAGCCTATTTAGATGTTGGTCGAGGCTCTTGGATATATAGTATAGATATCTTTAGTGTTCTTTTATCTAGTGGCCCGAGAGCTGCATGAGATTTCCAGAAGTTTGAAGAACACTTATGACTTGTCCAATACTTCTTCAATTATCCCTTAACACAGTAATACAGACCTGGCTGAGAAGTAGCGGGATTAAAATTAAGCCAGACACTTTAAAATATACGATTATTTTGAAGCATTAAAAGGTCCTTGATGCGCTTCGTAAACTTAATCCTTTAATTAAATATTTAAAGAGTGGAAGAATGAATAAGGCCGATCATTTCGTCGGGATATATCGCCACGTCTAAGCGGCTGTACCTGTGAGAACGGTTTAAAAAAAAAACAACATTTCATAACAAAAACCATAATTTATTCCTATCCCACTATGCGTTACTATCACTTCTCTCCTTCTGTCGCTCAGCATACAGCTGTGAGGTCTTCACCGCGGAGTACAGGCTGAACAGCAGGTGCAACGCCTGGATCCTGTCGTTGAGGGTGTCTCCAGCGATGGGCACGTCGAACAGGCCGCAGACCAGGTCCACGTACTGCGAGAGGGAGCAGTCCAGAGTGCCGGGAGGGAACCCCACCTCGTTGAGTGTCTCCTCCATCGATTCTGGCCATTCTTCCATTAAAGTGTCGATGTCGGGCATTTTACTGGAATGGGAGGTGTTCTATTTAGTGAGGAATTGTTGAGAAACTTTACCAGAACTAGATTTTTTTGAAACTTTGCCCCTTCCTAGGAATTTCTCCTGTGTCGTGAGTGCGTTTACAAACATTACAACTCACATACACAAAAGCCCACAACCGGGACAACTACTTGTATATCATACGTCAAAAATACTCGCTCTGTGCGGGAATTGAACCCACGACAAAGTGCGGCAGTCCAATCGCTTAGCCGCTGCGCCAGCCGTGCCGTCCAATGATTATCAAAACTGAATTGCGGTGCGAAAGAAAAGGACAGTTAGTGTGTCATTTAGATCGCAACCGCTTCATCTCGAAAATTATCCGACAGGATCATAAAATCGGGAAAAACGATTCCAAGTTGTAATATAAATTTAATAGTTTACATCAATTTTTCATCCAAATCCGTTCAGTTTTTGCGTGAAAGAGTAACAAACATCCGTACATCCATCCTCACAAACTTTTACTTTTATAATCAAACAAAGTCGCTTCTCGCTGTCTGTCTGTCCCTATGTATGCTTAGATCTTTAAAACTACGCAACGGATTTTGAAGCGTTCTTTTTTAATAGATAGATTCAAGAGGAAGATTTATATGTATAAAACATGCATAAACCCGTGCGAAGCCGAGGCAGGTAGCAGGTAGGTCGCTAGTCTATATATATAAAAATGTTATGTTGGTTTGTGTATGCTTTAAAAACTCAAAAAGTACTGCACTGATTGAGCTGAAACTTTAGCATGATATGTAATCCGCATCAAGGATGGTTTTTATCTATTTTTTGCATCAGTCACATATACGCAACCGCGAAAAAAACAGTTTTTTTAACGATCAGCTCTGTACCAGTGACCGCGCCATCTACCGGAAGCGAGGATAACACTCGCTGACAACTGCAGTCGTAATGACGCAGTCACATGAGAAGAAATTTTAACATGATATATAATGCGCATTAGGATTGTTTTTATTTATTTATTTTTTGTTGAAAAAACAGTTTTTTGTGCCACAGCGAAGCGGGGCAGGGTACAGCTAGTATATTATAAAAAAGCAAACCTATATATATTAAACTAATATTAGTAAGAAATAATATTTTTATTACGATTTACTCACGCTACCTGGTATAGGCGACAGTAGGTGCAGGTTTGGACAGATGTAGTTCACTGACGTCCTTGATCCAGCGCTCGATAGCCTTCGAATTCTTCTCCGCATTCTCTATCTTCTTTGTTAACTGTAAGTTTGTTACTGTATTTAAATATAATATTATTTATTACTTGTTTGCTGCGCTGTGTACCAAAGTTGTTTTTGCATGAAACATATATTTGGAGACTGAATCACGATCGTAATATCAATGTAAACATTAGGTTAAGTTGTTTTTCTCGTAGCAGACGAAATTATAAAAAGAACAGTTTATAATGTTTATTTATTATTTTATGAGTTTGCCTCCATCTGAACGAAACTTGGTATATGACAACTGTTATTCTGAATTGTCTTTCATGATTACTGATTACAAGCAGGTGCAACTGAGAAGATTGAATTTTGAACAAATTACTAAACAAAGTCGCTTCAGTCTTACTGTACGCGCATAACTACTGCACCAAATTGTATACATCTCTTTTTGTTGTGTTAGTTATATTATCAGCCTATTGCCGTCCACTGCTGAGCATACGCCTCCCCGAAAGAGCGCCAACCATCCCGGTCCTGGGCAGTCTGCCTCCATCCGCTGCCAGCCACATTCTTCAAATCATCGACCCACCTTGCCGCAGGGCGTCCTACACTACGTTTGCCCAATCGCGGTCTCCACTAGCACATGTCTGCTCCATCTATCATCAACTTCACCATGCTTATTCTACGCGCAATGTCGGTTAGTTTGGTTCTCTGGCAAATGACTTCGTTCCGAATTCTATCCGCCAGAGAAACTCCGAGCATTGCTCTCTCCACTGCACGCTGAGCAACCTTGAATTTGTGGACCAGGCCTATGGTAAGTGGCCACGTTTCAGCTCCGTAAGTCATTACGGGTAGGACATACTGGTTATAAACCATGGTTTTGAGGAATTGTGGGATCGATGATCGAAGATATGACGCAGTTTCCCGAATGCCGCCCAGCCCAAGCGTATCCTTCTGGTTGCTTCCTTCTCAAAATTGTGCCGGCCCAGTTGTATAGTTTGGCCTGTGTATTATTCTACAACCTCGGGGGCAGCACTATTTACGATAACAGGTCTCGGGGTGATATGACCATTGAACATGAGTTTGGTTTTGTCTAAATTCATTCCGAGACCCACCCGCCTTGAAGAATCGCTTAGGCTGTTCAGCATTACTTCCAGCTCCTACAGAGACTCTGCCATGATGACAATGTCATCCGCAAATCGGTTAGTGTCGGTGTGTTGATTATTGCCAGGATAAGAAAATTTTAGTAGTTGAAGTTATTTTCACAGTGATTTTTTTTTTTCAGTTTTGTATGTACAAGCATGCAACATAACGCAAAAAAAAAAAACATTATTATAAACATCCATTTTTCCTGTGTGTTATTATTAGCTGTGCAAAATAAGGTAAATGGAGCTTTCATGCAGTGTACAAGTACATGATATTTTATTGATAATATGAGGTATTAGTTTAGTCACAATCACGAAGAATTTATAGGCTGTTCAAAATCACGCTACGTCGCTTCCGGGACGAGCATTGGTAACGCCGCGGCGAATAGCTAGTTCCACATAATGTGACACTTACCACAGTGGATTTGGCACTGCTAGTCTTGGAGATGGCTCTCAGCTGCAGGTGGAGTAGCGCCGAGTCACTCTGCTCAGCTGCCGGCTCGTCCAGAACTGTCAAACCTGGATAACCAATGGACAACTGAATTTGCCTATCTTATGCGCCAATCACAAGCCGTCGTGAAAGAATAGGATTTGGAGTATCTTATCAAAACTAGTTAGTGAGATGTAAATCACTCGGCTTTCGTAAGCCAATTAAATAATCATTTACATCTTTGGTCAGAGTTCATCGATAGCATGTTTATTATGTACTTTTATTAATATATATTTTCCACTATGGGTAAGATTTTGGTCGCGGGACTCACGAATTACCGTGACCCCGGTACATAAAGGGCTATTGAAGGGCACCGTGGATTTTAGTCAGTACGAGTCTGACAGTCCCTCCCGCTCTGCCCTGGGTGGAAGGACTCATTTGGTGATTTAACCAAGTAAAAAATAAAAATCTAAGATTTGGTGATATTACATTACTTTTATCTAATTTTTTTAATGAAATATTCGATTTCGAAGCTTTGTCAAAATGTGTAATGTAGAATGTCAGCGCAACGGGCCACCGTTTCTATAGTACTGCCCCAGGTACTTTTAAACATCTTGTGGTATTGTTCGTACGTGACCCTGGAGATCACCTGGAGTGTGTATTCCATGACAGCTACAACTTGGGGGTCTTAAAGTCAAGAGTGGATCGGTTACTTCTAGGCAAACGTGTTAGTGATGAAACGTGAACCTATCCGGTATGTGCAAAGTCGATGGTGAGGAATATCAAATCAGGGAAATCTGAATTAAGGAGGCGCACCCGTGATGTGAAGTAGCACAACCATTTAAAGTATTATTTTTAGATTTTATACGTATATAAGAACAAGCCGAAAATGTTTATCAAAATATCTATTCTGGCATAGCTTTATGGGTGCGTTTACAAATATAGAAGCACACAAACACCCAGACCCGGAACAACTACTTTTATCATACAAATATTTGTTCCGTGCGGGAATCGAACCCGCGACACGCTGTGCAGCAGTTGATCACTCAGCCACTGCGCCAATCGTGTCGTCAATTAGCAGATATTATGACCCCAACAATGTGGTTATAATAAATCTGTAGAAGGGTCAATTCTGTACATATAATAAATCTGTAGAAGGGTCAATTCTGTACATTGAAAATATTGAAAAAATAAATAGCGGGGGGTGTTGCTGGATCGATACCAAACCCAAATATGTGATTAAAAAATTTTTTGTCTGTCTGTTTGTGCAGGCATCACGTGAAAACTAACGGTTCGATTTCGATGAAACTTGGTATAATTATACCTTATTATCCTGGGCATAAAATGGGATACTTTTTATCTTGGAAAAATACGTTTATAATAGTTTTATCTACAGAACGCGAGCTCAACAGCAGTAGCTCAATAGAGGGATCTCCTTAATTATTACAGGCTTAGCCGTATTTGGGTCCAATAGATATTTATAAGATGTCATTGTCAGAGTTACTCAAAATGGAGAAATAAACCATCCACGCGAAGACCGACATCCGCGCGGACGGAGTCGCGGGCGGTAGCTAGTAGCTAAATAAAATAAATGAATCTCACCTAAATTATCAATATGCTCCAAGACATGTTCAGCTAAGGGCGCGGCTCGAACGTTACACGCTGGGGTGCTCACTTTGATGAAGGCGTCGATGTCGCCAACCGCGGGCACGTACTCCGGAACGAACGGCTGCAGCTTCAGGTCGATGTCGATCTTCTGAGGAGTGTATCTGTTGAAAAGGCGGATAAAAGAAATAGAGAATTAGGGTAACATCCGTCTAAATGTTACCATGTGCACTTGTCATTAGATAAAAAAAGTAGTTTTTTTTTTTAACTTTGCCCCACATAAGGAATTTCTCCTGTGTCGTGGGTACGTTTACAAACATATAAACTCACATACACAAACGCCCAGACCCGGAACAACTACTTGTAGATCATACAAATATTTGCTGCGTGCGGGAATCGAACCTGCGACACGCAGCGCAGCAGTCCAATCGCTCAGCCACTGCACCAACCGTGGCGCTTAATATAATATTTCATACAGAAACACCAGTTTTGATGGGGGTTTAGGCACAACATCTACCTAGCCATTTCAAATCTGCGAATCAAAAATAACTGTACATTTTTTATACTACACATTGTAATTTGTTGGTACTTGTTGGACAGACCTATAAACTTCCCACTTTTCGCTAAGTACCATATAATAGGGGAGAGACGTATTCCCATCAACTAGGCACAGTCTGTTGTGCCCAGTTAATGGTCCGGCTGCTATTGGATAAATCGTAAACGAAAATCCAAATAAGATCTAAACAAAACCAAGAGGAGTTTAAACTAGAATTTTCACCGGTTGGTGAAAAAGGTGAAAACTGGACATCATATGAACAGAAACTTGTTACATAGCGCGATATTCGTATAAAAATACGCTATTACAACCCCGACAATTTTTGTACTGAACAACCATCACATTATAAATCCAAAGCGTACGCTTGGCATCTCAAATGTATGAGATAATTGGAAGCAATTTGAAAGCTCACAACTCATAATAGAGTTAACGACGGCGGCACAATAGTCTGATGCTATCGCTCTGATTGTTCAGTACAGCTAAGAAGTTGTAAGGACAGAAGGTCTAACGAAAACAGGCGCACACGCAATAATTACCTATGCAAGAATATATAAATACGTGATTAAGAAATGTATTACCTACTGTACAGATGCCAAGACATCAATCTACCCCCAAACTGTAAAATTTTTGATTAAGAAAACAAAGTTTGGGATAAGTTTTCATATTTTTTTTTTAAAGTGGTAAAATCATCAAACGCATTCTTCTACCCTTTACTGCCAGACTTGTACAGAGTAAAATCCAAGCCCTTTACGTTCCAGGGTCACGGTTACCTGATGAGGCAGTCAGACTGTGAAAGTTTTTATCCTGGCGTTTGTACATGATGAAAGAACACTTGGCTATTGTGAATTCTACTGAAAACTATATTTTACTGAAGTACAAATCCTTCGCGGGCATGCGGGCGGCGAGTAATGAGCGACTCGCTGTCCGACCATGGACCATGCCCGGGTCGACGGCGCGTTTTGTTCCACGCGCGCCTCAAGGAGTGTCAGCATAGTGACGGGGCCTGTAGAGGGCCACAGCCTGCCGGGGTCGCGGGACTAACGAATTACCGTGACCCCGGTACGTAAAGGGCTATTGAAGGACACCGTGGATTTTAGTCAGTACAAGTCCGACAGAAAGGGGTGGGAGGACTCATTTGATGATTTTACCACGTTAAAAAAAAGTACAAATCCTTTCTGGTTAAACTGCAGTACAAAAATCTCGGTATAACGAGTCTTTCAGAATTGACTTTCTGCATCTATCGGTTCTGTGGTTCAGCTTATGAAAATATTGTATTCAATGTTAATCAAACTACCTCACCGCCATCTGGGAAATACCCATGTAACTTCTTATCAGATAGATTTTGTCTCCAATGATGTAAATGAAACATCTTGATTAAAAAAAAAACATGCTTAAAGAGCTTGTTATCACAGACTTGTATCATTAACTTCCTCTACCAAATGTCAAATAAAATTATCTATACCGTTAAAGAGAAAAAAAAACAATTGGCTATTTGACTGTAGCTATAAATTACAAATATAATTAGTCCGTCATTTAGAGTTTAAAAAAATAACGGACGCATATTTTTTCTTTTGTAAAATCAATGAATATTCACCAAAATATAACGCATCAAAACGCGAGAGTGGGGGCTCGTGACGTCAGAATTCAATAAAAATTGTACTAAATTGTGACGTATTGTCAATTTTGAAAGCGTCGTATATCTGTCAATTTTGGTTTACGAAACAAAAGCAAAAATACGGGTCGAATATTTTTTGATTAAGAATTTTTCAGTCAAGTTGTAGGACCACTTTTCTCTTTCCTTTACCATATACATTTACTACGGTTTCCAGGAAAGAGATATACGATATTTTTATTGTTTATCTCTCTTTCTAGATCTAGAGATTATGGCAATTTTAAGCAGATAATGCTCAGTCCATGCTCTATGTCTATGCTTCTTACCCACCTATGTTATTACGGTTCTAATGCCCTGAGATAGATACGACGGACAGCGTAGGTTAAGGGGCCCATTAAAAATCATAGGGTACGGAACTTTAACTGAATACGCAAGCCACAAGGCAGGCCGGTGTGCTGAAGACTTTTTTTGGGCGGTAAAATTATCAAATTGGTCTTCCTGGCCTGGCTGAGCGTGATTATCAGACTCATACTAAACACTCATTGTTCCTTCGGTTTTTTTACAGGGTCACGGTATCCATTTAAGTCAGTTCCCGCGACGTGTGCGGAACCCTAAAAGCCATTCACAAATGCCAAAAAGCGGTCGCTACAAGCAAAAAAACTACCTACCTACATTAATTCGGTATCCAATACAAGGTTTCAAATAACAGTTTCAAAACATCCGAGTCACTTGATATCTCTATAATAAATGATATTCAATATATAAAAATTGAGCATTGGAAAGTTGTCGATTAGTTTATGTAACTGGTACTTTGGCCTAGTAGTCGTGGGAATTACTGCGGAGTTTGAGATTACGGGTTACATTCCCAGGTCGGGTGTTATTGCCCAGTTTAGAGCAATATGCTCAACTTCTTATTAAATACAAGAATCCTATTTCCTACTTATGTTATAGATATGCAAGTTTTTGTGTTTGTTATTCAATAACTCTGGACGATATAATCTGGATAAGTTTTATCCTAATATTACACACCCGTGGGATGGTTTTTGACTAATACGCGACCGAAGCTGTAGACAAAAGTTAGTCATTATAAGAATCGAAAAACTAATGCACTATAGGTACACCTCTGCCTAGAGCATGCGGAAGGCGAGTAATGGGCGATTCGCTGTCCGACCATGGACCATGCCCGGGTCGACGGCGCGTTGTGTTCCACGCGCGCCTCATGGAGTGTCAGCATAGTGACGGAGCCCCCTGTAGAGGGCCAAAGCCTGCCGGGATCGCGGGACTCACAAATTACTGTGACCCCGGTACGTAAAGCACTTTTGAAGGACACACAGGTGGATTTTAGTCAGTACGAGTCTGTGCGAGTCTGACAGTCCCTCCCGCTCTGCCTTGAATGGGAGGATTCATAAGATGAAATACCACGTAAAAAAGGAAAAAAAAACCTCTGGTGTTAGGCAGAGGTTCATCGGAGCTAACATTTGCGACGTTGTTCAAGATAAAGATATATTTTGGGTCACGGGAAACCTTTTAAGGCTACCAGTGCTCTTAAACGCAATGGGCAACAGAAGAAACAATCATGGTGGTTTTCAGTCAGTCAAGTCTGACAGTCCCTACCGCTCCACCGAAGCTGAGAGGACTTTTTTTTGTAAAATCATCACATGAGTCCTCCCACCCAGGGCAGAGCGGGAGGGACTGTCTATTAATAGCCCTTTACGTACCGGGGTCACGGTAATTCGTGAGACCCGCGACCAGGCTGAGAGGACTAATTAAATATATTACACCTTAAAAAAAGCCGTAAAAATGTTATAAATGTAACTCAATATTGAACAGCTGAGCAAAGTGTTCCATTACTTTAATATGATGAACAAAATTAGACTCATTCGACCTCATTGATATTGCAGATCTACTAGTTATCATAATAAACATTACTGCTGTACAAATTTAAACTGTAAACTCTAAGAGATAAGGTTTAAATTAATGGTTGTTAAGATCTAGGTTTAATGTATTAAGTGCAAGGTTGTACGGTGGGTAGTCCACCCACAACAGCTTTGAAATAGGATCGCTATGACCTGATTTGTGAACGGGATATTTTCATGGTCTAGGTATTTTGAAATCTGTGATGTCTTACGTTGTTTTAAGGTTTAAATTTGCTGAATAAAATTTACAATAGAGTAAAAGTTGAGGTCGCGGGACTTACGAATTACCGTGACCCCGGTACGTAAAGGGCTAGTGAAGGACACCGTGGATTTTAGTCAGTACAAGTCTGACAGTCCCTCCCGCCCTGTCCTGGGTGGGAGGACTCATTTGTTGATTTTACCATGAAAAAAAAACAAAAAAAGGGTAAAACTTGATAAAACGCCCGAGTTGCCAAAACGCCCCGTCATTCTAACACTCTTTACTGCTTGGAGGAACCACACCAGAGTATGGCCACTGTTGGCGTATAATATGGCCGAGACAAAGGGCCATTCTGTACGCCAACAGTGGCCATACTCCCGTGTAGTTCCAAGCAGTAAATTTGAGTTCTACAATGATGGGGCGTTTTATCAACTGGGGCGTATTAACTAGATTTAGCCAATTGCGGAAGACTTAAATAGCTTTGAAATTGACGTACTTTGCGAAATAAACTTCTTATAATTTACTGAAAATTCTATTGAAAACTTTGCTTTTCTAATTTTGATTTGTAAGAAGACTGGGTGGAACCAGAGAGCAATTTTTACAATCGAAAATAAACCTTCTGCTATTGTTATTAAGTTGAAATGTATTACAGAAACTCAGATTGGGGTAGATTGATGTGCTGGCTGATCAGATCATGGAAATAAAAAATTATGAAATGATTCAGTACTGCTATTCTTTAATGACACAGCCCTGATGCGGCGTCGAATCTGTAGTCTGTCTTTAATGGACTTTCAACTTTATGGTCTATACATACAGTTGAAAATCTATTTTGGACAGGCTATCGCTTTCCCTAATAAAGTGTATTCTATCTATCTATCTATCTATCTATCGACGTCTAATCATAAAGTTGAAAATCTATTCGGGACAGGCTGTTATATCGACGCTGAGCGCGGAGCTGTAAACTTACATAGAGTACCTATATCATTGCAGAAAACAGCTGAGCTTTTATTAAAGGCGAACTTCGACAAAAAATATAAAAATGCTTATTAACTTTTTGTCAAATCGTCAGACTTTTTATAGTGGGTCGATTTTATTGGGCACATTCAAGCGGTACTTTGTAGTACAACAATTAATAATGCCAAAACATAATGTGGGTGTTTTTACAGTGTGTACCAGAAATGTGAAGTCATATCTGAAAATATGGTAAGTACCGGTAAACCGGGGTTACTTTGAATCATGGGGTTAATTTGATAGAAACTATTATCGACATAAAATTGCAAATTGCGTAAAACGTAACAACTTTTAGTAGATTTTTTTTTCGGTTTACAACAATGGTAAACTGTCACAATCCTTTTTGAGGGTGCACTGGTGATGACACGTTGTTTCGTGCAAAAAAGTAAGATTTTTATCAATACTTTTTCTTTCTGTTTTTGTATAGTTTATTGGGGCTACTTTCAGATTCAATGTTAAAAACGGGGGTTCCAAAGTAACCCCAGAATCTTTACCCTTTATCACTTTGTTTTATTTTATTTTCTGAAGAACTAATCATTTTTTTCTTTTTTTCTTTTACTTTTACAGAGATAAGTACAAAAACCGATAATTACCATTTTTTTTATATGTATATATATAACTAGCGACCCGCCCCGGCTCCGCACTGGTGTAATCTCTACTATATTATGCATGTTAAATACATATAAACCTTCCCCTTGAATCACTAAAAAACGGCATCAAAATCCGTCGCGTAGTTTTAAAGATATAAGCATACATAGGGACAGAGAGCGGGAAGCGACTTTGTTTTATACTATGTAGTGAAGTGATAGTGAAGTAGGCGAAGATGTGGTCGACAGTGAATCACGTTTGCCTAGAAGAAACCTATTCACTCTTGAATTGAAGACCCCATGGTTCTAGCTACCAGGAAACACAGACTCCGTCAGGGAACTCCACTCCTTTTAGCATAATAAACCAAGTTACGGTCTTTTTGTATTGCAAGCCTATAACGCCTGCTTTCTGAACACTGCATCATACAAACATGATATAGCACAATATATTTTGTCGGTGACTCACTAGCAAATGGTCTTGTAAACATAAATTCAGTTACATGGAAGTAGCTCTCCGAAATAAACTGCACTGTTTACTATATCATGTCTTAAAAATATATTAAAACTACTAACAGTTTATGTTGAGGACGGAGTGGGCTTAAATTACAGTCTTGAATAAAAGTCGATATTCAGTACTACAAGATTATTTTATTATATTTCCACAGGTTTTAGAACATACACCTCCAGACACGAAAGAGTGTACTAGTCTAGTGAATTATTAAACTGTAGCCATACTTTTCCGAAATCTTGTGAATGTCCTAAAACTTGTGGAAATATAATACGAGTAAGTCTTGAATAGTTTATTTTCCATACTTCTTACGGATAGATTGACGCTAAGGATTGATTCAAAATGTTTTGGAGACGCAAAAATATACCTACATATTAAAAGAGCATAATTTTCTGGAGTGTCGACCTCAAGTGTGACATCCTTCAGTCAAGCCTTAAAAATATGGCCGAGACCAACAGGATACGGAAGGAGCTGGTATGGAGGCGCAACTGGAGACGGACAAAACTAGCATCTACAATTTCTAAAGCATCGAAACCTTACGTGATAACCAAAATAGCTAAAGGCACAGGCGATAATATTGCACATCGACTTTTTTTTTTTAATCTGTGGTTGCTAAAATCATTAAATGAGTCCTCCCACCCAAGGCAGGATGGGAGGGACTGTCAGACTTGTGCTGACAAATCCGCGGTGTCCTTTAAGTTCCGGGGCCACGGTTACCCGGGGCATGGTCCATGATCAGACAGCGAGTTGTCCTTTACCCGCCGTCCGCATGCCCACGCCGTTCCGTCGCCGTTCGTTGTAGTTGTTCAATGGGTCTTGTAACTAAGACTGTGAAGCCAAAACTAGCCGATTTCCAGGTCCATGTGCAATAAGTATATCCGATATCAGAGATCCCTATCAATGCTTTTACCGTTTTTGTGACGTAAACTTTGACGTTCATTTGAAGTAAAAAAAATGTTCCTTTTTCGTACACTAGAGACAATTTTACATTTTTCAATACAATAAACGCAGTAAGATACTTCAAGTAAGCTGTAAATAAAATACAGAAATCTTATATCACAAGATCTCGCCTTTGGCCTCCGTATGTTTGAAATACTTACTTCATAATATATTGGAATATATTCTCCATTTCTGGTGGCACCTTGAGGTCTGCGAAGTTCTTGGGGTCGTACGCCCCCTCCGCTGGTATGACCACCCCGCCGCCCCGCTTGCGCCCGCTGCTCACCACTGGATCCATTCGTCCAGGCTCTGGTTCCAAGTCTCCCGACTCCGTATCTAGAAGTCGATATAAATTTACTATGTTATTTGATTATCACTGCTCTCAAAATAGTGACGCAAAAGAATTAGGAACATTCGTCTAAGCGTTAAAATGACCGCATGTCAAAATAACCTAATGTTATATTTCTATTTAGATATGAAAGGGGTTGTTTTTTTTTTACGTGGTAAAATCATCAAATGAGTCCTCCCACCCAGGGCAGAGCGGGAGGGACTGTCAGACTCGTACTGACTAAAATCCACGATGTCCTTCAATAGCTCTTTACGTTCCGGGGTCACGATAATTCGTGAGTCCCGCGATCCCGGCAGGCTTTGGCCCTCTACAGGGGGCCCCGTCACTATGCTGACACTCCTTGTGGCGCGCGTGGAACACAACGCGCCGTCGACCCGGGCATGGTCCATGGTCGGACAGCGAGTCGCCCATTACTCGTCGCCCGCATGCCTAGATATGAAAGGGGGTGAAAGATTTTAATATGGAAGGTGGCCCTAACGGTCGCTCGCCATTTTTGTTTATTTTTTCAGAATTGCGGTGCACAAGTAAAGTTATATATTTAGATAGAGAACACTCAGACAAATAAATAATATTTTGGATATAATGTAAGCGTCAGGTTTCAGGTGAAGGGATACCGTGGATTTTAGTCAGTGACAGTCTGACAGCCCCTTTCGCGCCATCCAGGGTGGGAAAACTCATTCAATGATTAAAAAAAAAATATTACCTTTTTTTTCCATTTTTTTTTAATGCAGCCATTTCATGTCACAGTTTCCCTTACAACATGTATAAAAAGGCTTGTGACAGATACCGCTAAGTAGAGCGTTACCTCACATTGTTGGATTCGTCTCAGTTTCAACAAAACCGCGAACATTTGTATTAAGTACTAGCACTTTGCCCGCGACTTCGTCCGCGTGGGTTACGTACTTTCTTGATTCTCCCTTTTCACTCCCTTAAAGGTTAAATTTACTTCATAGCTCAAAATGTTTATAAAATGTCCTTTATTCATTAGTTTCATTTCACTTATTATATGAATGTGGTAAAACTCTTTAAACCTATGGTTGATGTATTGCAACCTCCCCCAACGCAAACCACTCAATGGTAACTACAGCTTTCAGAATAAAAATATCTATTCTATCGTCTGTGGTAACTAAGCTACCAGTAGCCATCTTGAAAGAGTCGTAAAAAAAAATACGTTAAAAAAATTCAAACTAATGACAGATGGCGTCTCCCCCAAACAGCACTCATCAAAAAATTCTTTCTATACAACAATTGTCTACATTTAAGACTTTTCTTTTATATCCTGTAAACTCATGCTATCCTAGTAATTGAATATCGGAGTCTTCCGCAAAGCATCGCGCGCCTTTGCTCAGCAGACTGGGTGCTTAAGCTATGTTATTAGATATATCTATTTCCCGGGATAAAATATAGCCTATACGGATTCGGAAGAATCCCTCTAAGTAATGGTAAAAGAAATTTTGAAATCGGTCCAGTAGTTTTTGAGCCTATTCAATACAAACATACAAAAATACAAAGGTTTCCTCTTTATAATATTAGTATAGAGTATAGATATAGAAGTATTACCTTACGTTATCTACGGTTACATTACAAAAGCACCATTTTTAATTATGTTGACAACTGTCCCACTGAATTTTTATTGTGTTTTTCCATTGAAAATTGGATTGGAAGATGGACGTGTGCTACAGAAATATGATACTACTATTATAACTTAAAGCATGACGATACTTTTTTGAAGTGAAAACTTCTTTAGCGGCGTTGTGCACTTTTTTTGGAATGGGTAAAAAATGTTAAACTCGCGTCAGGACACGTGACCTGATCGAAAATTCGTAAGACGGCGCAGGGCGCTTGCGCGAATGTTCGTGTGTGTTTATTACTATTCAAGTTTTCACTTCTGCCAGCACTCCCAGAGTGCAACCCGTCGTTTTTTTTCGACCATGCCCTGGTCGATGGCCAGTTGTGTTCCACGCGCGCCTCAAGGAGTGTCAGCATAGTGACGGGGCCTGTAGAGGGCCAAAGCCTGCCGGGGTTGCGGGACTCACAAATTACCGTGACCCCGGTACGTAAAGGGCTATTGAAGGACACCGTAGATTTTAGTCTATCAAGTCTAACAGTCCCTCCCGCCCTGCCCTGGGTTGGAGGGCTCATTTGATGATTTTACTACCATAAAAAAAGGAGAAATCTGGGTTACTCTACCTATCTTTCTGGCAACACAGGCGTGAGGATATGCTAATGTAATATATTATTTTGTTGGCCATGCACAGCAATGCCGCGATATGTAAAGACTTAAGTAAACAAAGACTGTTTGAACGCGTTCAAAAATAACTAAACGCATTACAGCATTGTTTCAGATAGGAGATTTGAGAATTTCAACATTACGGAACTGCATTGAACCATTGAGAACACGAGATATTTCATTCAGTAGGGTGAATTTTCATGAAAAATGTAGTAGGTATGGTGAATACTGAATATGAAGAATTTGATATAGCAAGTTATGATTCCAGAACTATGCCTAGGCAAAAATGGTTTGCAATGTCTATAAGGTCGTTAACCTATCATTTCGACAATATACCTGAATTGGGTATTGACCCCAAGACCCACGCGCAATTGTCGCTGGAAAGATAAGGTAAGCGAACATTTATACGCTATCGCCATAACGAAATAGCACGATTGTAGTGTCTCTTTTTTTGAATCAATAATTAAATTAATACGAGTATATTCCACTCGCGCCTTAAGGAACAGTCAGTATTGCAGCGTCAAGTAAAACCGCGGGGAAAAGCTAGTTTGTTAATTGATCGTCGTCGTGTCTTTCAAATCATGACTGAATTACATTATCACAAACAGAGTAGAACCCGAATTGTGTGTCAAATTATGAATGAACGCCAGCGAAGCCGCAGGAAAAGCTAGTCTAGTAATAAATCATGTTTTTACGAGAGAGTTATTTTTTTATCAAATGATGAGTTATTTTTTTTTTGTAAAATCATCAAATGAGTCCTCCTCACCAGGGCGGGGTAGGAGGGACTGTCAGACTTGTACTGACTAAAATCCACGGTGATCCTTCAAGAGAACTTTACGTTCCAGTGTCTCGGCAGGCTTTTAACCTCTAAGGGGGCCCCGTCAGTTTGCTGACAGCTGTTTAAAGCGCGCGTAGAACACGACGCGCCGTCGACCCGGGTATGGTCCATGATCAGACGGCGAGTCACCCATCCGCATGCCCGCGCCTACGGTGGCGGTGGCTAAATTCGCCTCGCGACGTCTGTTGCCGTGGCGTGGGCGTCTACCGCGGAAGTGAGTGAGTTAGCCTTAACGTTATAGTCCAAACTAACCTGAATTTGATGAATCCTCACGTTTTACGGCAGGTCTGCTTCTGCCGCTGGTCGTTTCCTTCATCATCTCGGCCCTGGTCATCTTCGGGACCTCCGCGGGCTTCTCAAAGGGCACGGAAAGAGACTTTCTGTCTGGGGACTGGTGGCATAGGTACATCAATTTATGAAAAGAAGTCAAGATTCAGCCATATTACACTTATATTACAACATACTACACTTACTTACTAGACACATTATGAAAGGGTTCCAAAAAAGACCTGTCTTATCTAAAATTTTCGAGTTCACGACGCTTGTTTTATCCTAGATACTAATTACAAGAGATTACGGAATCTTAGCTCTTGATTTTCTCCATAAATAAATTAAATACATAGGTATGTGTGCTTTTGTAGAAACGCTCGAAGGAAAACCTGAACGTATACAAAACAGTTGCTAATGAATTCGATTCACTTGAATTGTTTTTGCATCAAACATGGGTATAATATAACCTATTGGAGCTCGTGGACACTTTAGTAAATGTTTGGAGCTTCTGGACGAGCTCCAATGGGCTAAAGATGATCATGTCTTCCTTTTTGATCGAACCTTTTAAGAGGCGTAACCCCGCGGAATTTGCGTCACAAAAATGCGCTGATAAACAAACATTCGATCGTTTACGAACGACACTCGACCTAATTTTGGTCTGACTAATTTTGCATCAAGTGCGGGTCATAAGATTAGCTCAGTCAAATGCAACGTGATTTCGGCGTTTAACTTGATTATAAATCAAAAATATTTTAGGCTCAGAAAAGTAAGAAACCTACATGGGCATTAAATAGGGGAATATTTCGAAAAGAACCAACAAAAAACACCACAGTACCTACCTCTTGGAAAAATAGGTATTTTGTTTAGAGGAATTAATTAGTCTCCTTACACGACTCAATCGAAACAATAGTGTACCTAAACGTCTGGCCTAAATATCTTCAAGAGACTAATTAGGTACAGAGTCGCTAGCGTAAATCAACACGCTATTCATACGATGAATAAATGAATATGGTCGTTCGTGAGTTAGCTCGCACGATCGCGGTACTATTGCTGGATAATAATGCATCGCACCGAACTAATAAGTAGATTCTACACGACTGAATAGCTAAAACTTTCATGCATTCGTCTTAAAATATACTTGTACAAGGAACACTTCCCTTACCAACTTCCTAGTTTCATTTTACGACAGTTTTCAGTCATAAAAACCATTTTTAACCATACCCGGAATAAATAACGTTTGATCATTGAACCCATTCCAAAATTGTCTATGTTTACAGCGCGCGTAAACAAAAGAGCAGCAAACAGGGTGGCGCCATGCAAACTATGGCGGGGACATGAAATCTACGCAATATGGCTGCCTCTCTAGCTGCTGTCTATCTAAATTCCTTGAATGCCACAGCGCAATTATATGCATTTGTTCGTCTACTGTTCAGTTGTCTACGGTAAAAATAACTCCCTAGCGGTGAAATTAAACTATTAGAAGACTGAACAGTAATTGGAGCGTGTAATATGTTATTTTTTGTTGGTAATTTATTAATGTAAGATTTAATCGGACTAAACGAACAATAATAATTAAATACTTGGCAAAGTAATGAAGGTATTTCATGACATCATAATGCCCTCGTTAGTGCACAAATAAATGAGACGAAGATTTTTTGACTACTCTTGCTTTTTCTGGACTTATACGGAACGTAAGCGACAAAGTAAATAACAAAGAATGTGGTTACAGAAGTATCTAATGCCAGCATAATAATACGATAGATAGTTAAGGATGGATAGTGATTTATTGATCAAAATCGAATGGTAGCTTGTATGACTAGAGACTAAAGACTTATTATCACAAAATACGAACCTGATCTTCCCCAGAAAGATTTTCCAAAAACTTGTCACCTTCCGACTCAGTTTCGCTGTCCGAATCGAAATCATGCCTCGCTGTATGCCTCACCGGAGGGTTAAACTTGGACATAGTTGCTTTTATCACTTCCTCTTCACTCGACGGGCTGTCTATCTCTCTGGCGTTTACCACGGTGACCGTCTCGTCATACATCACTCGTGCATAATCGTTAGCCGACCCGTTTTGATCGCTACTGAGTGGAAATGTCTGGCAGTGTTTGTCACACGTTGCCATGGCAACGATATAGAACCTCCTCGCTTGGAATCCAAACGAGGAAAGGCGGGAGTCTCATAGATGACCTTTTTTTGTCAAAATGGTCGTGGCACGGCCTGGCACTGATTAGGACGACATAAAGTACATATTTCACACATCTATCAATGTATGCAGGGGCTACGGGGCCGTCCGTGAATATTTCTGCCAAGTTTTGCTTGCCGCTCTATTGAGTTCGCCTGCAATTTAATGTTAATTTTATTCTCCTGTTGTCCCAAGCTGGCAGGGTGTAATGATACATACCTCCGCATAATATACAATTTCTGTACCCATATATACGTACTTAAAGATATTTGTTATTAGAAATCTATTTAGTTATAAAATAAATTATCTTAGCGGAGAAAACTTTTCAATTAGTGGAACCGCACCAAAAACTACATTTTTTAACGAGCAAACCAAAAATAACACCTAAACCGGATTCTGTTTCTTTGAGCTGCAACTTCAAGGGCAACTAGGAAGCGTCCGTTTCTTTATTTTACTCGTGTTACCCAACGTGTGACGCTTGTTAACAGCGGGAGAGCTTATTATATTCAGATATTGTTATGAAATGTTAGTAAAAATCTGGCGTAGCAGCCCTGCATTCGCGGATTCCCTCTTTTCCTAATTTGTCCTCCTATGTTTTCCTGTTATGTGTGTGTACTACGTACTTATGTAATGTAGTTCCATTGATCACAACGTCAAAGTAATAAAATATAAGCATAATGAGCCTCAAATATTATAACTGTTGGAATTGAAGAGAGACAATAGACTAAAGTTAACCTATGGTGTGGGATGGATGATGCCTACTATACAGTAGTAGCACCTGGCTGGGAAGCCATATTCTTAGATAAGTAAGATAAGTAAGAGAAGGCTAACATTTAGTAATAAAGACAGAAAAAGAGTGAACTTATTCTTAGTTAAGTCAAATCAATAGAAAACATTGACGAGGGTCATTGCCTCAACGTAATAAGACTGAAGACTACTTGAAATTCAATTTCAGTAAAAAACGGTTATATGCTCATTTTTTTTAGAATTCCACTACAGTCGTTCATAAATAAAGTGTTGGAATATAAAATACGACGTCTACGAAAAAGTCCCTGAAGCTGTACGTAAATAGATGTGCTCGGGACACGCCGTAGACGAAATAATAGTGCATCGCATTTTATGGAAGTTTCCTATTTGAAAGGTTTATTGATATGTCACGAGATTGGCAGAGAACTGTTAAATTTTATGAGTTGATGCCCTTTGCTATAAAATACAAATTACTTCAGTTACGCTAGTTGATTTGGTAATTAATTAAACCATAACTATACTGGGACTGACTTTATTTTGTAGCCAGTTTCCTAGTACCTTTTCCTATTGTGTGACGTTTCGTTACAACGCATTTCTATTGTTGACGAGAGTGAAAGCACGGGGTTTAATTAAATAATAAACATAGTTATGAAAAATGTCAACTTTATTAACTAAAATAATTACTAGAGTCTAATATCGTACAAAAATAACTGACAAAACAACCCGTTATTGGATAGTCGAACTACGAAAAGTTTTTAACAATTTATTGTCACATAGTAGAAAATTAAAATTACCAGAATTTGAGAATGTCAGAGATCGGTTATAACAGAACAAAATGAGATATAATATAAAAAATTAGATAAGGAATATAAGGCGGTCAGTTATGAGACTGCAAGTTTTACGCATACCAGCTGACGCGAGGGCGATGAGGCGTTGAAAAGTGACATGCAACATATTTTTATCGACTTTAGTCCAAAACAGTAAACTGCCTTTTAAACACAGGAGTATAAACATCATTAAATCTAAATATCTATCGTAATTTTCACGAATATAATATCTACAAAAATATCATTAGATGAACTTCTATACTTTCCCAAAAATATCGACGAAAATTTTAACATACAAAATAAATATCTGGGCACTTTAAATACAACAGTTATACATGCAAAAATATATGTCATTTCAAGATTTGTGTCTGAATTACTGTCGTCTGCGCACACTTTTATTATGGCCGGCATAATATAATCGTACGATGGTTTGATGCACTGATTGAAATATTACGTGATCTCAATTGAATTACATATTATAAGTATACACTGTAACATGATTATAGTACTCGAATTTTATCACATTTTGCAGTCTTTGAGTAAATAATGAACAACAGGAATAAAATGTCATTACACTAAAATGATTTGGCACAATATCATAGAGACTAGTTTAAACTTAATGCTACTTATCTTAAGATAAGCACAAAAGCGAGTCTCGAAGTATCCGCCTAGATCACAGACACAATAAATGTAAAAAAGCCTAAAATTTGTTCAGCCGACCTTATTAATGAGTTCATCGCATATGGCTGTGAGTTCTTCGTTGGCCTTCGTCTTCTGCGCAAGAGACTCTTCAAGTGATGTAATGTGGAGATCCTTCCTCTTTATCATGGCATTAAGCTTCAGCACTTCTGCCTCATGTGACCTGTTCAACTTCTCCAACTCCTGATTGGCGTGGTTGAGCTTAGACGTGGCATGCTGCTTCAGAAGCTCGTAATTATTTTGCATTTTTGTAAGATTCTCTTCAAACTCTTTGATGGACTTCTTATAAGCATCTTCGTTAGCCTTACAGTTGAGAATTACCTGTTTGCTCTTCTCGTATTTGCTGTGCAGGTCGCTGAAGGACACTTCCATGCTAGCTAAATGCGCCGTCTGTTCGTCTCTTTCACTGATCAGCTTTATTCTCTCCTCCGCGTTCCTCTTCTTGTCCTGAGCTATTTCCGAGATTAAACTGGCTATCGTCCTTTCATATTCTTCGACTACAGCCGCCATGCTCTTATTGATCTTAGTCTTCTCAGCCAACCGTTCGTTTAAATCATTTATCTTTTTTAATCTATCTTGACTTTCGTCTTCTAAACTCTTCAAGTGAGATTCTAGTGAAGTTAATCTATCCTTCAGTTCTTTGCTTTCTGATCTTAGACTGTAAACGTTTATTTCTTTTTCGGCTAATAGCTCTCTTAATTGTGTAAGAGCCGAGTCGGCTTCGTTCTGCTCTCTCGTGGCATGAGTCACAGTGGTGTCATGCAGGAGAGAACTGTTGCCGCTCAAAGACAATAGTCTGTCAATAACGGCCATGGCAGGAGACGTGAATGTAAGAGAACGCCTGTTTGATCTATTTGGAGTAATTGACTTGTTTCTGGGTGTTACTGGGTTGACTGCGGGAGGCACAACCATCATCGGCTTGGAGACTGTGACGTTAAGGTCTTCGTTGAATTCCTCACTCAGGTTATGTGTCATGTCTATGTTGTGTGAGATGTCCATCTCTTGTGTTGTGTTCAAGTTAGAAGGCCCAGCAATAGGGGATTTGGCATCCTTTCCTGGCATTGCCACTTTAGTGGGAGTGCTTTGCCTTTTTTGGAACTTATTTAGAGAAGCTACTAAACTCTCTGACGTTATAGATGACATCCTCTTTGCGAAAAGAGGATCAAACTTCAGGAACAAACTCTCTTTACCGCTGTCAACAACAGTATTACTCTTGTTCTGATTCAGGAGAAATTCGAAAGCTTCCGCATCGATAAATAATTCACCATTGTCGCCATTCTCGTCATTTCCTTGAGTTGGTAGATCATTAAAGTGCATCATGTCACTATTTTCGCCATCAAAATCAGACATTTTATCGTCAGTATTCAAATCCTCAGCTTCCAGGAATGGTCCCTCTATTGTGTCCTCGTCTTCAGTATTGACTTCTCTAATCGTGGCATTTTTGTCATCTCCCGCTTTTGAAGAAGTAGTTATATTACTTAGATTTCCTGAACCATCTTTTTCCATTAACTCAGTTTCCATTTTGTCGTTAGATGAGGCAGTTTGTATGACATCTTGTGCTACTTCATCATTTTGAGGAGAAATAACAGGCGAGTCAGTAGAATTTCTCATTATACTATTGGTAGCAAAAGGATTTTCAATATCAAGGCTTGACGTTGGAGACAGTCGCATTTTAGATTTTGTAGCAAATGGATTGAAGTTCTTGTCATCAATCTCAGGAATGTTAAAAACGTTTCTTGAATGGAAGCTTTCATTTGATGATGTGCCTGCTGTATAGTATGCAGACTGATCTGATGAGGAAGTGGATTTCGAATCTTTGTAAATAGTAGTGGTAGATTCATCAGTTTCAATAACCTCAGCAGAGGATGCTATAACAGGTTGTTCAAATTCATCTCTAGGTTTCAGTTCTTCCTCTAATTTCTGCACTTCTTTTGCTACATTTAATGTTATTTCGTGAACAATTTTGGATTCTTCAATTAATTTGTCTTCAATAGTAACGTTGTTTTGTTCCAAAGCTAAAATAGGTGGTGGCGCCAGGTTTATGTCACCGACAGCGAATATGTCAACAGGTGTCTCAGCTTTTTTGTCCCTAACTGGACCACTAAAAGTAGAGTTAAATTTTCTTTTAGGAGCAACAGGCTTCTTCCTTTCAGGTTGCGATTTGCGCCTATTTATCATTTCCTTTTTCAACACAGGCTTTTCGACACTTCTAGAGCTCACTACTGCTTCATCAGACTTAGTTGGACTATCCAGTGAAGGTGAAACTCTAATTTTGGTTTTCGTGGCAAATGGATCGTCAATTTCATCAAAATTGAAGTTGTATCCTTTAGAAGCGATTGGGGGTGAAGCTGGTGGAGTAAAGACTATTTTATCGGCTGTTGCTAATCGTTGGTCAATATTTTGGACATCAATAGTTTGTTCAGGTGCCATTCCTGGAATATCTTCAGCAATTACTGATACGAATGGACTGTTGTTTTCAGAAAGTACAATTTCGTCATCTTCAGTTTTAATGTCACTTTCGCTGACTGTAACATTTGCATTGATGGGTTTATTGTCTTTTTCAGGAATAGCCGACTCTGAAGGAATAATGTCATGGCTAAGTTGTGTATTCATAGCAATGGGTATGTCTCCAGTTGCAATAATTGTGGTACCATCGGTAACAAAGTCTTTAGCTGTTTCATCACTTGCTGTAGTAATAGGCACCTCTTTCCCAACAGCATTTGTTAAATCATCTTTAGGTTTAGATATTTCAGAAACATCTGATAAAAGTTCTGGCACAACATTATGAGTAACTTCAGGTACAATTACTGGACTAGGATTTGCCTCATTTGCGGCATTTTCAAGCAAAACTGTTGTTTGTTCTAGCATTATTGGTTCAGGAATGGTTTCAGTTGATTCGAGACTTTCGACATTAGGCGCAATATTCGTCTGGTTTAAAATATCAGGCAAAGGTTTTAATCCAATCACACTTTCATTGATATCCATGGGTTGAAACAACCTAATGATTTCTTCAGAACTGTGTGTAACTGTTGCATCAAGGATCTGTGTATCAGTTCCTGTCTGATTCATAACTTCAAATTCATATGCTTTATCAATATTAAATAATTGTGCAGTATCAGGTAATACATCAACAGTAACCACTTGTGGTTCTTCAGTTAATGGTGGATTTTCATTCATAACTATGTCTTTAATAACTTCTGGCACTGATTTTATTTCTTCTGAATCCATACCCTCTGTTCCATTCTGTAAGTTATCACCCCGTTCTAAATTTAAATTGTTTAATGTATAATGTTGTGGTGAAGCAGCTTTATCTCCACTACTTTGTTCAATTATTTCTTTTGCTTTTTCAAGTGACAGGTTAATGATGTCATTGATTTCTGTTTGAACCTTAGTAGTGTCTACAAGATCCAGAGGTAGACTATTAAGTTTGGCAGATGCATCAGTCTGGTCAGCAGGCATAATTAATTCTTTTTCAAGGTCATCTTCATCAGGTAAAGGTATTTCAGCAGCCAATTCAGTCATTGATGCTTCTTTAGGACTAGAGTTCATTTCATTATCAGAGTTAATTATTGACTTGTTTGATATTTCTTCTAAGGCTTCAAGTTTATCCATTGTTGTGATTACATTCTCAGCCAATTCTGAAGAGTTGTGTTCAATAACATTTCTTATGTCAAAGCCAGTTATAGTTTCAATGGTTTGAGTAATATCTTGAGTCAAATTATGGTCAATGTGGTTTGTTGCAGTCAATCTTCTTAAATCTTCAATTATTTTTGTTTCATCATAAGGATGTATGTTATGTTGACTATCAAAAGTAACAGTTGAAGATGAAATCTTTTGCATTAATTTGGTTTCATTAATTTTTTGTTCTTCATTTGTCACTGCATTTGTTATATCAACTGTTTGATCTAATACTGGCTGAATTATATTTTCAAAAGTTGTGGCCAGATTTGATTCTTCAATTTTATCAACGGTTGAATCTGGAACATCTACTGTTTGGTTTAGAACAAGCTGATTTTCTTGTAAAATTACAGAGTTGTCTTGGGTTTCTAAATAAACTCTGGAATCAATTGATTCATTGACTTGTTCAAGTGTGTCCCCACTTTGTGTTACTACAGTGTTTTCAGATTGGGGTTTTTGGTCCAAAATATCTTCTGGTCCTGGTTTATCTTTAGTTCTAAGTAGTGTTTCAGGAAGCAAATCCTCAGGTGTGATAGATAGAGTAGCATCTAATATATCTTGTGTTGTATTCAAAATTATTTGTTTCAAGCGGGAGGCACTTGTATTATCACTTGCACTTTCTATATCTTTTGTCAAGTCCAAATCTTGTGTTTTGTCATTCACTGGCGTTTTATCCTTGTCTTCCAGCAGAGAATCATTCTTTGTAAATGTTGTTTCACAGTCAACAAATTCAGCATCTGATTCACCAGTAAAAGTGCAGTCAGTTTTATTCTGTATATCAGTCATAGTTCTATCTCTGAAAGAATCATTGTATGAAATATCCATGTATTCTACTGTGGAATTCATATCATCTTGTATTTCTTGTGGGGGCAATGCCACATCTTGGTTGGTGTTTTTATTTTCAGTTTGAGGATTTTGGAAGAATAACTTGTGTATCGGAATACGTTCTTGACTGAATATGATGGTCGTCTCATCTTTCCACCGCAGCTCTCTTTCAAGATCATCATTAAAAACAACTGATTCTTTTTGTGGGCTGTTTCTTTTAGTAGGACTCGCTTCCTTCTTCCGCTGTGCAGAAATAGGTGTTGAAGCCAACATTGCTAGTGAATTGGCATCCTCTGCTGATAGAGTTGCCTCTGACGGACTGAGTATATCAGGTTTTACATTATGTTCACTGTCAGCTGGTGGTATGGGACTCTGTGATGATCTAAACATGTTGAGAACAGTTTTGATTCCTCGCATAATAGGAGAACTACCACCATCATTCTTTAAGTTGTCTTTTGTTGGTGTTGTTGCTTCAGGAGAGGGTACCATAGACGAGGATGAACTCAGAGACAAGTTTTCATCATTCTCACTTGGTCCACTAACTGTGACGGTCACATTGGCGTTGTCTTCAGTGATAGTAGTATCAAGAGGCCTAAGTACTGATGTATTTCTATTACTATCACCAAACTGTTCCGTAGAGATTGCTTGGAGCGGTAAAGCTTTGAGAGATTTTACTACACTGTCATTTTTAGTCAAATTTGAGTTAAGTGAGCGAGTTAAATTACTATTCTCATTAATTGTGACATTTAGTGTGTCGTCACCCGATTCAAGGCTCTTGTTATCAACACAATTAGCAGTGTAGCTCTTAGACATAGGCGAGGAGGCCGGAGTGATAGAATACCTGAGTTTCATGTTAAGTTCCGACACGTCCAGCTCTTCGTATCCCTTTTCTGTGAAGGGCAGCACATTGTTGTGATGTAAACTGTTCTCTTTGTTATCAAAGTCACTGTCAATGTCCATCGGCTCAGCGTGGTGAGCCATCCCGCACGTCCACTAGACACACACTTGGATTATCACCCGTCACACACCACACGGAGTTCAGTCACTACAGATGCCACCCGCACTCGATACTCGATCCTCGATGCGACAATCTGGAGCGAGACACAAAACAAAAAATCAGTCCAATGTTTACAGTTAGCCGATTTCAGATGGTTTCACTAAGATTTCTAATACGTCGTAGTACAAGCGACGACGCGCGTATGTGTGTCATTTAAAAACAAAAATGTCGGAGAAGTGAACACGCAACTCACTCTGAAAATCTATTTTTATCCTTTTTGTGTGGCACGAAACGCGACGTTCATTTTATGTAACGCGCGCGCCCGAGGGAATCTTGCCAAAATACGATGCAGAGCTGTTGAACCCAAACACAAATACATCGCCCGATCCGAGACCGTTTGAAATCCGGTAACTTTTTATAATTTGAAATGTCAGTTTGTAGAAAGGTGAGTGCACACTATACCAACTCTAACCGGCTACTTGGAAAATAACTGGTCCCTCAAAATAACTGTTATTGTAACAGTTTTTTTTTGTGAATGTACTGTTCTTTAATAGCGTGTCCCACTGTTGGGCCAAGGCATTCCCTCCTACCAAACAAATATTTGGGCAATTGTTGGACGTATGGCTTCGTGAACATGATCAGATCGTCACCCCACCTACGCCGTTGTTGACCTTGACAGTAATTTTTATTGAAATGTAACTTTTTTCCAGTCAGATAACACAATTAAAAGTCATTATTAAATAAACGAACAAGGTAATTAAAAGAATATTAGAGATTACTATGACGAAAATATCTTTTCTTCGCAGTAATGTACCCGTTATAAAATAAATATTGTGCTATCTCCAATTTTTTGCCTTTTTCAGAACGATTTTATCATAGACTCTGAGACACTTTAATTATGTGCAGTGGCTTAGCGATCGTCGACTACTACGCAGCCTATCGCGGGTTCGATTTCTGCACGAAAAATATTTGTGTTGACCCGGTGGTTTGGGTGCTAATTACGAAGGCTGAAGCCGGAGGATGCAAAAAAAACCAATTACTTTTAATTAATTTATTAGAAATAAAATTACAATAATGCTTAAGGCTAAATTTAGGTGACAATTGGTCGATGGTTGTACCAAGAATGACGAAGTGTGGAAAACGGTGTTGCAAATTGGTCCCACGTTTGTGAAAAATGCTGCGTCGACGCCTCGTGGAAATGCATTGCCGCGATGTGCAACAATCAATGAATGGTGTCAGCGAATCAGCAATTCGATTGTGACACCGAATCGTAATATCGACGTTTTCTGTGTTACACCGTCACGTAACACCTCCCCCCTTAGAACAGCAACTATTTGTTAACAGTTGTTAAAAATGTTGGTGTAAGATGACTGGAGTCTATCTTTATTTCAGCTGGATGAATGTTCCTTCTCGGTTCCACTTCAGATATGTCCTGGGTCGCCTCCATCTCTATGGGTGTAGAGTTGACCTTCTTGGTTTTATTTCCTAACCAATACCACCGGTATGTTAGGGCAATGGTTAATATGACTGCAGCTAGTAGTATTAGGTATACAGGTATGGTGGTATGATAAATGCTTCTATCGGAAATCTTGTCAAGTTTTACTGACGGCTGCACTGAAACTTTCTTGTAACTCTCATGAAGGCTCTCAAGATTAATAGAATTGAGCTGTACTAATGGTCCTCTAATTCCTGTTGTAGTATTTTGGTCCAATGCTGTCTGGATTCTGAGAACATGTCCCTTAATTCGGTTGTCGATGTTAGCGATGGTGAATTCTGTAGTTTTTATCAGACAGTCTTGCGGTATCGTAGCTAAGTAACTTCCTTGTAGTGTTTTAAACTGTTCCTGTCCACAGGACATCTGTACTTTAGCTGGGATAGGGAAGCTTAACGTGTAGTGTTTCTCATCAAGTTGTTCCAGAGCTTGCTTTTGTAGAACGACCGGTGTTAAGGTACAGGAGTTGATATGCTGTTTAGTGATGAGCTGCTGTACGCAATCTGGTTTTTCTGTAATTTTGTATCCAATTTTCTCTTCGCAGAGGTACCATGAGTTTAACTTCGGACATTCTGTCTCTATGTACATAGAATATAATCCCTGAATTGCTATGTAAGGTGAGGTAGGGATAAGGGCCATATTATTTTTGTTGGGAATAATGGACAACTTGTATAGGATATAGGTTTTTGGCAAAGCAATTGGTACCTTTATTACTATAACTATTTTCTTATCCATATAATATGATCCTAACTTTAAAATGTTATAGTACTCCCGAAGATCTATGTCAATGATCTCATCTTTTGAATATAATAATTCTAATTTTCTTATCATATTTCTAAGATTACCTAAGCTAATCGCAGAATGTGTGGTACTAGATGTACGCATGAAAGCTATCATAAGTTCTATCTTATTTAACTCGTCTGATAACGTCTCTATGTTATCATTTAAAATTAGTAGGTGCTGTGCCAAATGGGCAAATGTAACTAAGTCTGCCTGTGTGGACACATCCTGTTTTATAATTTCGTTGAGTTTATCAGCAATTATGTTCTGGTTGTCCACTATATTTTTTAACACATTGGAGTGTTCTAACATCCATTCTTTAGTTAAGCTTATGTGACGGTTTAGTTCCGTTTCCAATTTATTATCGTTACCTTCGAGAACTTGGATGGCATTATTATATTTTATTGCATCTGTGTAATCTAGGTTGCCTGATATGCTTTTGATAACTGACCCTAATCCGTCAATGAGTCCTCGTTTGGCTCGACTAGGGTTAAAGCTTTCTAGCTGCCGGGATATCTTTTCAAGCTTGTCCCCTAGGTAACTAATATGGGGTTCAAAAAGTGACAATGTTTTATTATTAATTACTGGCCTAAATTCTTTTAATTGTACCTTAACTAAATCAACCTTGGATTGAATATCTTCTAGATCTATATGAAGGAGAAAAGAATGATAGTGAGACACAATTTTTGTAGTTCCCAATTTAAAGGGAAGTAATCCGGGGCCGTCTTCCAGGGGCTCAAGTAATATGTCCTCCGCTCGGACCAGGTGGAGCAATATCGTCAGTGGTATTCTGCAACAATTGTTTCATGTTAGGTGTTCTTTTAAGACGTGATTTGGCAACGGGACCCCGCTTCTTTTTCGTGTATATGTGAATTGGCAGGTCGGCTAATACCGTGTCATGTGTGTAACGGGGTGCAAGTTTCTGTCTGCTAGCTAATGGGTTTTTAACGAATACTTGTTGGTCTGGCTCGTATTCCTTTTCAGGCTCTCTATCCTTATTCCTATTTTCTATTAGTTCTGTTCGGTTATGTAAAGATGTTTTGTTAATGGCCTCATATACCCTAGACATCTTATCTCGATGTTCTTGCACGTATTGTTGAAGCAAGTGCACAGATAAATCTATGTCTAAGGGATCCCGAGGGTCTGTATGACCGGTAACTACTTCAAGTGGTCTGCATTTCGTGAAGCTGTGTATACTACTGTTATATGCCAATATAGCGTATGTCATAAGATTAACAACTGGTTCATTACGATTCTGTAATTTTAAAATTCTCAAATGTTCTAGTAAAGTGGAGTGCAAGCGCTCTACCATTCCGTTATCATTGGGAGTATGAGCCAGAGTTTTATGGTGTTGAATTTTTTGAACACGGGTAAATTCAGTAAATAATTGGTTGGTAAATTCAGGTCCTTGATCTGTAACTATTGATATCGGAACGCCATGATGAGAGCAGAACTTTAGGAAAGCTTGAACTACGCTAACTGCTGTGCCATCTCTAAGATGATATGCTTGAGCATATTTAGAAAAAGCATCGATTATAGTCAGATATTTCTCGCTTTGGGCCGTGAATAAGTCAAGGTGAACGGTATCAAAAGGTTTTGAAGGTGGTGGAACTATGCAAAATCTTTGTTTAATCGGGTTTCGGTCATATTTGGCCTGCCCGCATATATTACATTCGCTTATATATTTTGAAATTTGTTCCTTCATCTTTGGCCAATAGTATTTATGAGATAAGGCTAGGTAACACTCAGTTATACCGCGATGATTAGTTTTGCCTTCGTGGTATTTCTGAATGATCTCCTGTTGTCTCAGGTATTCTTTTATATTTTCTACTTCGACTTTTGTTAGGACAAGATTCATAGCAGAGCTTCTGAACTTTTCTTGAATTATTGGGACTATTTTATACATTGCTAATGGGGGATGTATTATAATACCTGTCTTAACTTTCGGATTTGCGAATTCTTTAATCGCATTTATTATGTCTTGTTCTAGGTTAGATTCGGAGAGTTGAATGGAGGTGCGGGTATGAGTTTCGAATGGCTTAGAAACTGCCGGGCGCTTCTTTATATCGCCTACCACCGTAAAACATATTTGCCTATTAAATTTATTTAAGGGTTCGTCTGAAATTGGTATTTCTAATATCGGATTTTCGGCACTGGTATGAGCTGTGAGCGTGGAGGAGCCTACTAGAGAAGGTGGTCTCTCAGATACGTTAACTACGACAGAGCTTGTTTCTTCGTTGTAAATTTCGATTCGAGACAAGGCATCTGCATTTGTGTTGCTTTTACCCTGCTTGTAGACTACCGAATAATTATATTCACTAAGCTTAAGTCTCCAACGAGTTAACCTCGAACTAGGTTCTTTTAAACTCATAATCCATTGTAGCGGTTTATGATCCGTAATAATTTTGAATTTACGTCCGAATAAATATGGCCGAAAATATTTGGTTGCCCAGACTATAGCTAAAAGCTCCTTTTCTATTGTGCTATAATTGATCTCGCTAGTGTTCAATGTGCGCGAAGCATAGGCTATGGGTTTATCTGACCCTATTGGGCCTTGTGAGAGTATTGCTCCTATTGCTAAATTTGACGCATCTGTTGTAAGTAGGAAATCTTTATTAAAATCGGGATATTGTAATATCGGATCATTGGTTAACAACGTTTTACATTTTTCGAAACAGTTAACATAGTTGACGTCGTCGCATGTTATTTTTGACCCCTTTTTTAAACATTGTGTCATCGGCTTAGTGATTTTAGCGAAGTCAGGGATGAACTTCCTGTAGTACCCTAGTAACCCTAAAAATCTTTTAATTTCTGTGGCGGTTCTAGGTAGTGGGAACTTTTGGATAGCTGCAATTTTATCGGGGTTCGGTTTGATGCCGTCTTTACTGATTATGTGTCCAAGATAAGCCGTTTCTAATTTTAGAAATTCAGACTTGTCCATTTGGATTTTAAAGTTAGAGTCCCTGAGTCTTTTAAAAACCCTTTCTAAATTTACTATATGTTCCTGTAAACTGGTGCTAAACACGATTATATCATCTAAATAGACTAGACAGATAGAATTTTGGAGGTCCCTGAGGACATTGTCCATGACTCTTTGGAAAGTTGATGGTGAGTTTTTGAGTCCCATCGGCATGCGTAGGAACTCAAAATGGCCATGTTCTACATTGAATGCAGTTTTGGATATATCATTTGGATTCATTTCTACCTGATAGAATCCACTAGCTAGGTCAAGAGTTGTGAAGTACTGACAATTTCCTAATTTATCTAAAACATCTGTAATGTTGGGAATGGGGTACTTATCGTCAATTGTTTTTTCATTGACCTTCCTGAAATCTACTACAATTCGCCATTTGACTTTACCGGATGCATCAGCTTTCTTTGGGACTACCCAGATGGGCGAGCTCCAAGCCGATTCTGAGGGACGGATAATTCCCTGTTCTAGCATTTTTGAAATTTGACTGCGCACTTCCTGGCGGTGTATAAAAGGGTATCTATAGGTTTTAGTATGAACTGGTACTTCATCCGTAGTACGAATACTGTGTTTTATTTTATTGGTGAAGGTGAGTGGTTCGCCTTCGATGTAAAATATATCGGCGTACTCTGAAACCAGAGACTTTAAATTTACTCGCTCCTCTTCATTCATGTGATCAGTGCGTAACCGAGATAATACTTCATCTACGCGGGATCTAGGTGATTGTTGAGTGCATTCCATATTATATGTCTCTGCTTTAACGGGTTGGTCCATAGAAAATATTAAGTCATTACAAGTTGGATTGAAAATTTCTAGATAACCACGATTATTTTTGACGCTCGTAATACACTCGTTTATGCAACAATTTGATATTATCTGATCGGGAATTATAGCATCGCCATCTCGTATATTAACTGGGACTTTGACTAACTTAGACGAATTTGCTGGGATAATGTCTTCATATAAATTGCAATTACGCGAATTATACATTGCTATCGGATTAACTGCATTTTTTGTAACTAATTTATTATTTTTAAGATCAATATTCGATTCCCATTTATTCAATAGATCTAAACCGATCAATCCATCAAAATAATCATGAAATCTGTAAATATAAAACGTTAAATCGTTACTGTCATTGAATTCCTGAAAACAAGGCAAGTTAATAGAATAATCATTACGGCTAGTGGCATGCACATTGGTCACTTCAAAAGGATCGTAATTCCATGGTAGGTGTGAGTAATTTTTTTTTACAGCTTCAGGACTAATGAAGGATTGGTTGGCGCCCGTATCAATAAGTAATTTTAACGGTGGATCTGAAATAGCTATGTAGGGTAGGTAACGTTGCGTTTGTAAATTGACCTCTATTTTAATTCGCTTGTACCCGGACTCTTCTGAAAATTTTCCTGGCTAGGAGACGATGATTTCGTGACGGATTTCTCCTCAGGAATTGTATGATTTTCATCTGGGTATGAAGCTACTTGCTGGTTCATCAATGCGTCATAATAAGAATAATCAGGCTGTCCGTAAAAATCATACAGATACTGTTCAAAGTTATTTTCGTAAAAAGGCTCAAACATATCGGGATATTCGTAACATTCGTTAAAATTCATTTCTCTGCTCTTAAAATAATTAGAAGGGGGTGGATTCCCCTGCCTAAACCAATCATTACCACGGAATGGCATTGGTTTTGGCACAAAATGGGATACACCACTCATTGGTTTTGGTGTATCGCTTGTATTCGGCTTGTTGAATTGATTCCCGGATGTATTATTTTGTGGATTGTAATTGGAAGGACGCGCCCCAAATAACTGTTGCGTGCGCGACGGCCCATGCTGGTGTAACTGTTGGTTAAAACTTGGTCGCCACATTTGCGGTGGACGTTGCGGTGGAAATGGCATAGGTATATTTGGACGAGAGGGACCGGGCATGTTAAAATTGAATTGCCTCTGCATAGGTGCAGCAGCGTGCGGTATGACAGGAATGAAAGGTTTGATCGAAGTAATTGGTAGCTGAGGTTGGGGCTTCTTACCCGGTATTTGTTCATTGCGTTGTTGTAGATAAAGAGTGTTCATTTCCTCATGGACGAACTCTAGCGCTTTCTCAATCGTGTCCGGTCGCATGCATCTAATACGTGAACCTAGGGGATCACGAAGGCCTCGCAGATATGATTGGAGAGTTAGTTTTTTATACAGGGAACGTTTCGAGTCTATTGTACTTTGAACAGTTTCATGTAATGTGACATAAGTCATAATTGTCGAAAATAAAGTTTGACACTTTTCATAAAACTCCTGAGGTGTGGAAGAACCTTGAGTTAATAATGCCATGTCGTTATAGAGCGAGGTCTCATCGCGTTGGTCGGAAAAGTTATTCACTAATGAACTGCGTATGCCTTCCCAGTTCTCCGGTACACCATTGGTGTTAATCAAACGAGCTGCAGGTCCGGTGACCTTATTAAGGATACCATTTAGAAGTGCTAAGTTTATTAATTCACGCCCTGGTTCATTTGACACATAAGCTTGAACTAATTGATCACACAGCTTAATAAACCTGGTTAAAACATTAGTGTTACCGTCGAATTCGGGAACTATGCGTAAGGCCTTATATATTTCATCTATGGCTGCCATTTCTCTTGGTGGCTCACTACTACTTAGTTGTCTAAATGAATCAATTAAATCTGATCTGGAAGATCTATCTAACCTAAGGGTCCTTGATTGCCTGGGATGGAAAATCTTGGATTTTTATATTAACACACTAAGGATACGGGAAAGCAACTCAAGAACTATTCTAGAGTACTTACATACACATAACTGGTCTCTCTGCGGTATCTATGTCTTGATACACCTCCTGGCCGCAGCTTCTGTAGATCCGGATACTCTGGTATGGTGCTTAGAAGCCACCCGGGTGACCCGCGAGTCGCGATCTTATTCTCGATCCTAGCAATTACTCTCGCGAACCGGCCCGCGAGTATCCTACCGACTGCGCCAATTACGAAGGCTGAAGCCGGAGGATGCAAAAAAAACCAATTACTTTTAATTAATTTATTAGAAATAAAATTACAATAATGCTTAAGGCTAAATTTAGGTGACAATTGGTCGATGGTTGTACCAAGAATGACGAAGTGTGGAAAACGGTGTTGCAAATTGGTCCCACGTTTGTGAAAAATGCTGCGTCGACGCCTCGTGGAAATGCATTGCCGCGATGTGCAACAATCAATGAATGGTGTCAGCGAATCAGCAATTCGATTGTGACACCGAATCGTAATATCGACGTTTTCTGTGTTACACCGTCACGTAACATGCTTGTATGTGAATTTTCTGTTTGTCATCATAGTGTGGGGCAACGTTTTTATTTAACAAAAACCAACGTTTTTTTTTTCAATTTTTGAGGACTATATAATATAAATATACTTATATGCCCAATATTTACATCTCGTCATAAGATATTTCTTTGTAATATTTTGTGATTAAATAAATAATTGAGTATCCTAATCATTACGTTCATGTTCAAAAACAGCTAAACATAATTCTGGCTAAACCAATAAAAAACCGCAGGGTAATTATAGTTTACGGATAAACCGATAGTAAAAAAAAAGAATAGAAAACACGGAAACAAAAAATCAATCAAAATAATTATTACTTGTAAACTGTGAGGAAAAAGTGTCTAAACTGCCCGAATGACTGACACTGCACCACCAAAACATGCATGAAATCGTTTTGCGTAGTTGGCACAAAGTCCACTAACGATTACTACTCCTTTGTTTAACGTATATTGGCACGTAGCCTGCCAATAAACCAATAATTAATGTAATTAGAAGTAGCCACCGTAAATCAATGATTACACAGTAGTACTTTATTTATTCATAATAAATCATAGGAGAACCAACAGCAGCTAATGCGACACAGTCACACGCTATTTTTGAAACCGTTATAATTTATCTTTACTAATGCATATTTTAAATGCGAAAGCTTTCCATTAGTTGTCTGGAATAACATAAAGGATATAATTTATTCCAATGGGTTAATGTGAGATAATTAAAAAAAAAACGCGGTTGAAGCCGCTGTTAACAGCTTGTTAAAAATAACAGTTATATACCACGTACGTAAAAAATAGCGTGCAAGTACCTTTATTTTGAAATTGTCAGTTCATTGAAAGCACGTTAACGAAGCTAGTTACTATTTAAGCACAAAGAATAAACTAACAGTAATCTACAAATATTTTTGATGTAAATACTATACTGCTAATGTGATTTACTGAAATTAATAAGTAAAATAAAAATGAATTAGGTACAATTTCGCTTTTACGTGAAACATTATATTGTTAGGATGTTACTTACTCCATGAACTAAACAATACTGTTTGTCAGTTTATCAGATGTTCGTAATAACAAATAACCATTTAAAACTCTAAGAAGACTGTAAAAATAGGAATAAACATAGTTTGTAATAATAGATCAAAATTACAATGAACATTGTAAGTAAACATTTAAAAGTTTTCTATCTTTGAACCGAAACAAAATGTCAAGGTTAGGTTTATAACCTCATCGATGATAACAAAAATAATAATAACTTAGAAACTTTGTTACTATTTCATCATTCGCATAAATTATGATCTTTACACCAAACATTAATATCAAAGATAATTATTTGTTGATTATTGCATGCATAGTTTTTTGTTAATCAGCTTGTTCATGGTTCACGGATCACAGAAACTAGTTTGGTATTCGCTGTCAAGTCATTACCTCAGTACTTTTAGTACATGTGCGACTGTGTCATGCGACACACGTTCTGTGCAAAAATAAATATCAATTACGCCAATTAATTTGGCGCAATAAGTGCCTACTAACTTATTTTTGCATTCAGTTCTAAATTGAAATATTGGAAGAGTGTGTGGGTGCAGACAGTAGAGTAATTATATATTTTTTTTTGTTTAACCCTTAACCACCTGCCAGCGGTCATGGTGACCGCAACAATTTTTTGAATTTGAATTTCGTCGAAATCCGTTATCGCATGTTAGTGTGCGTCTGTGTACCTTTTCTGTTGGTGCTTTAGCGTCGTGTGTGCGCTAGGCAAGGATCTACGTGCGCGCGTTTGGCTTCGGTGAGTAAAAATATTTTGCTAGCGGTCATGGTGACCGCGTGCAGGTAGTTATGTGATTTTTGTGTATTACATTCATGATTATTGTTTTAGCGTAAAAATGGATGTAAGCAACGAAAATGTTGTGAAATGGTTAGAGATGTGGTTGGTGGAGGTGGATGAGAGTTGCAGTGATGTAGAACCTGAGAATTTGGAAGTTTCTGAAATTGTAGAAGACTATGAATATGACGACTGCTTACAAGTGTCGTCTTCTAGACGAGACGAATTGCCTACTGTTTCTGGACTCTTGAAACACGTAAAACGTGTTTAACTTGTGTTCCCAAGAAGAAATGAAAAACATTTCATGTATCTTTTATCTGTAAAAAAACAATCTGTGTGGAATGTTCTATCAAAATGTGCAAAAATTGTCGTGAAAAATTTTCAGACTTTACCCTCTGCAATTTTATCGAAGTTTTGATTCTTTCTCAAACTTTATTTTTTTATCTCATTCAAATGTTATTAGATTCTTTAAATAAAGTTCAAATTTGATATAATATTTTGTCCCTATGTTGATACATCTCATTATGTAATCAAAGTTATATTTTTAGTTAAAATGTGCCAGCAATTAAATTGTTCACATTTATGAGAAGAACATGTTTTATTATTGTTTTTTTTTCCACTTAAATAAATAATTTGGCATATATTACAGAATATTATTAATTTATTCTTATAATAAAACCTTTATATCCTGAGATAACTCATGTGTATTCGATGCGGTCACTGTGACCGCGCGCAGGTGGTTACGTTACTGATATAGGGGTCAGGTGGTTAAGGGTTAAATAACTGGTTCATGAGTGACAAAGGGCAAAGAAAGGTGGCTTTAAATGAAAGTTTTTGGTGATACTGTAGTATATTTTTTTGTTCCTACATAAAAATGTCTTAGAGATTGCTATGTACTTTTAAGATATTTTTTGCAATATCGACTAGCCATTCAACTTAAACTTTGAACTTATGAAAATACTGATTTATTCTATTAATTCCTACAATAGCTAGAAGTATACTTTTTGTGAAGTGTAACTGGTATTGAATTTGACTTTAAATGCAGAAATCAGGTTTAAGATTTGCTGTTATTAATATAGATTACTATTGAGTCATAATTATTCATCATGTCATCATATTTGTAGCTTGAGTGTAATATTACCGCTGATGTAATGACTTGTCAAGCAAAATACCTCATTAAACTGTAATGTTATTGTCATTTTAAGTACCTTTATTCTTTTCTAAGATTGTTTCGATCACTAATGCTGTGTAAAAATTATCTTGGTCTTGTAAAAATGTTATTCTTTCATTTCAAGAAAATCATTCATACATACTACTAGCTATAAATAATTAAACTGTAAGGCTAATCTGTAAAGTTTAAATAATATACTTTTTAAACACACTTTAACCTAACCAAGTTAAAAGCTAGTGGAACTGTAAAAAATATCTCTTTTAGCTAAACATAACGTAATATACTGTCTATCTTGTAACTTATTTTTCTTTTATTGCAGTGTAAAATATGGAAATAGACCACGATGTCACTGTGAAACTATTATTTTTCGCGCGTTCCAAAGAGTTGGCAGGAACTAGAGAGGCCACAATTCAACTCCCAACGAAAATTGGCTACAATAAACTCTTGAACATTATATGTGAAAACTACAATTTACAATCTATCAAAGGCAATATTCTATTGGCTAAGAACGAAATAGTGTGCGAAGAAGATATAGATATTGATATAAGGGAAAGAGATAGCATTGCTGTAATTCCTCCAATCAGTGGCGGGTAAAATTTGATCCCCTTTCCGAGAAAATTGAACATCAAAACTTCAGTATTCTCGTTAATATTTAGTGGAAGAGCTTTTAGCAGACTGATGTATAAAATTTTTTATTAAACTAGAAGGTAAAAGCTAAAAAGACAAGATGGATCACCTAAAGTTGACGATGGATAAGCTATTAGTGGATGAGATCACAGATCTGGTGACGGATGACAAATGTGGGGCTATATCTGTATTTATTGGCACTACCAGAGACAGTTTTGAAGGCAAGAAGGTTGGTAATGTTTTGTTTTAATTTTAAAATATTCTTATATATCACGATCCAATAAATTGGATTTAGATCCAATTTAGTGGATCGTTATGTTTTAAAACCATCATACCTTATATACATCAACTTACCTCAATCTGTCAAATTACTTTAATAGATTCTGATGTGAAGGGAGGACGCTAGATTAAAGAACATTTATTTATCTAAGATTGTGTGAGTATTGTACGAATACAAAATATTAAAACCATGAAAAATAAACATGTTTTGTTGTAAAATTGCAAGTCATTCACAAGACAAATTCGGTGATAACATAGCAACTGCCTGATAAATGATAATGGATGTTTTGAAAAGCAACCAATATGTGTTATTGTGTAATCTGCTGATAACGATAGCTAATTTATATTTAGACATGCATAGTGGTGAGTGCAATTTTATCGTAATTTTATCTCTATAGCCTTACAATTAAAAAAAAAACGATTTGAATCGTGCATGAAGGGTTCCACACAGCCGGGGTCGCGGGACTGTCTAGGTAACCGAGACCCTAGAACGTCAAGCGACGTGACGGAACACCGTGGATTTTAGTCAGTACGACACTACGACGACTGACAGTCCTTTCCTCTCCATTTTATCAAGATAAAAGTAAGGGTTCTACGCCATTTATTTTCATCAGACAGAAGTCCAAATTTTTAGATTTCAATTGTCTCTCTATTACGAATCATAAGATACAGCCCGCTAACAGAATTTCGTTTGTTACCCTTCGGGTACGGAACTGTAAATAAACGCTGTAAAGATCTGATCCAAACTGAAGCGTATTCCTCATGTGATTCGAGACGAACTGATTACTGTGGCTGATGCATGATGATGACCAGACTATGACAAACGGAAAGACTGGCACACGAGTGGCTATAAGGATTCTGTATTTTATTCGGACGTGCGGAATCCTAAAAAGATAGTATAGGTGGTGGAGGTCAGATAGGCACTCGCTCCATATAAAACTGTCAGACTTGTACTGCCTAAATACACGACGTCCTTCAATAGCTCTTTACGTTCCAGGGTTACGGTAGCTCGTTCGTCCCGTGAACCCGGCGCGCGTGGAACACGACGCGCCTTCGACGCGGGCATGGTCCATGATCGGACAACGAGTCACCCATTACTCGCCGCCCGCATGCTCGCATGAGTACTAGTCTAGGAGTGTTTTTCATAATTCAAGTGCTCTTGCTAGCCACCATCTGAATATACGATGTAATGTGGGCTTGTTATCGAAATTAATGTTTTGCACTAACCAGTGAATAAACACAAGTGTTATCACTTATTTAAATACAACGTAACACACACGTCAATTGAGTTCCAATACAAACAGGTTTTGGAACACGAAATGTTTTTACATACCTTTTTTATTGGTCGACTATTTAAGTTTTGTACTTTTCACTTTCTATGTCTATTCTGCTGTGCATCTGCATAGGTATTCGTATAGTTATGAGGATTCAACAGTGAGTTTGACCGTCTACTTCCAAAAAAGGAATCCTGCAGTTCCACCAACACTATTATCATCTATATATATAAAAGGAGAACTGACTGACTGACATATCAACGTACAGCTGAAACTACTGGGGCTAGGAATGTGAAATTTTGCACACGGCTTCCTATTATAATGTAGGGGAGCACTAAGAAGGGGTTTTTGGAAATTTAACCTTTAAGGGGGTGAAAAGGGGGAATTAGGAAAGTACGTAACCCACGCGGACGAAGTCGCGGGCGAAGTGCTATACATCCATAATAATAAATCTTTACACGCGGGATAACGCTGAAACTATAAAAAAGACGTTTAAATTAAATATTTTTATACTTAAAAAAGAATCTCTTAATATGTTGTGATTCTTGTGAAGGCACGGTTATTATATTAATTTATTATTCAACTCGGAGGGAGCGTTTGGTATTTAAATAAAAAATCAAACCTGTAGCCGTTTCCTGTAAAACAAACATTGTCTGAAAATACGCGGCATTCCCCCACAACAGAATGCAATACAACATTACGCTATTAAAATAGTCCAAAATCAATGTTAGTTTGTTTGGCGTTCATAATAAATTCACGAATAGTTTTCCAAGATATCATAATTTATGTTCTTAATCAGTAATTTTATTTGTCCAGGTGGTGAGGTTGGAGTATGAAGCATACGAGCCCATGGCCATCAAGGCTATGAAATCCATCTGCGACGAGGTCCGTGAAAAATGGCCTGCTATCCACAATATAGCTATTTATCACAGGTTTGTGTTCTTGATGTAATTGTCGTGGCTAGGTCTTTAGAATTGATGACTTCATATTTTCGCAAATTGAATTATAAAATTTTCATACATTTTAATTGTAATTAAATAATATTTCGAAATAAATAAAAGCATTGTTGGACACTTGATCAAACGAATTTATTCGAAAATTATTCGATCGCCAATATTTGTATAGATGACAGGAAATTTCTGCGTTTTTGTTCTTATGCTAAACGTTTTGTACGTGCACGCTTAGTGTTTCAAGTTCTTGGACATTAATATTAATGAGAGGCATTAATTAATTAGCATTACAATTGATAACAATACTATCTATAGACTCAAAACGTAGCGTGTAGTGCATTTTATTACATGCCTTCGAGGTATAAGCTGCTAACAAATATGTTTGATTTAATCGTTTGTTAACTGGCAATATTAACAATCGAGCAAATCTTTAAGAAGCTGTCTAATTTTGTCGACGAGCCCACAACAAAGATAGATGTTCATTGTTGAGAGCGATGTTCAAAGATAGAGATTTAAACATATTCGGACTAGTCTCATTTGGCACAGACTGCCGCGACAAAATTTGATTTTACTGATGACCTATTAATATACGCATTAATTTTTTTCTTTTACGTGGTAAATCACATGAGTCCTCCCACCCAGGGCAGAGCGGGAGGGACTGTCAGACTCGTACTGACTAAAATCCACCGTGTCCTTCAATAGCCCTTCACGTACCGGGGTCACGGTAATTCGTGAGTCCCGCGACCCCACTCGTATTAACTTTGCGAAAAATTGCATTGTCTTAGCTCAAATTGTAGCCTGGAGGATCCACACGTCGTAGCTATCAGAAAATCCAGACTCCGGCAGGGAATTCCACTCCTTAGCTGTGCGCACTATGAAGCGCTTTGTACGGAAGAGTGGGATGTTCACCATGTACCGATGGCGCATTGCCGTACGTCTTGTAGTTTGATGATAGAAAAGGCCAGTTTTTTTTTTCTTATAAAATCATAAAATGATTCCTCCCACCCAGGACAAGACGATAGGGACTGTCGGACTTGTACCGACTAAAATCCATGGTGTCCTTCAATACCCCTTAACGTTCCGGGGCCACGGCTACCCGATAGTGATCCCGCGACCCCGGCAGGCTTTGGCCCTCTAAGGAGGCCCCTTCATAATTCTGACAGCTTTATGAAGCGCGCGTGGAACACGACGCGCCGTCGACCCGGACATGGTCCATGATCAGTCACCGAGTCGCCCATTACTCGCTGTCCGCAAACCTGCGAATGGAAAAGGCCAAAATTGAAATCAAATTGTGCAGTTCCATCGCACTCTTTTCGAAATGTTTTTCATACGAAATGTTCACATTTATATGAACTAGTAATTCAGTGTCGCAAAGATAAAGAATGTCATGTTTACTGATAAATGGAACTACATTGTTTGGCTGGGTGAGATAACTGCTCATAAAAAAACAAAGTTTGATGTAATATTTACAGAAAAATCACGGGTTAAAATGGAAATGATATAGATAAGATGGGACACAATTGAACAGCCCCGTTGATCTAAATTCTTGTGTTCCAGAGGTCGATTCATTTCGGGCAGAGAATTATTTAAATCTGCTTGGGATTTTTCTTAGCGACTGTTGTTGCAGGTCATGACAGTTTTAGTTCCAACTCTTTTGCTGAATGCGTTGTAATTTTTTTTTATATTATAAAGAGATAACTTCTGTTTGTTTATACGTAGGAGGTATAATCTTTGGAACAACTGCGAAGGAGTGGAACTCTCTGCCTGCGACTATGTTTCCGAACGCATACGACCCTAATCTCTTCTAAGTTAGAGTGGACAGGCTTCTGTGTAAGCTCGCTCCATCGTCGACCTTGTCTTTGTCACCCCTGATCTAGACTAAGGTCAAGAGCAAACCCATTGAACATAAAAAAAAAACAACTCAATCGATTTTGAAGATTCTTTACCAGTAGAAAGCTGCATTTGATGGTGACGTAGGCTATAAGGGGAGAGGGGGGAATGAGCGAGCAAAACTGCGGACAAAAGCTAGTAAATAAACACGCGCAGTAAATACATGTTTTTAAATCCACCGTACGTTTGCCAGGGTCAGAGAAACAGCATTATTAGTTATCAATAGAAAATTGTTAACATCCTCTTCAACTCTCGTGTGTGTTTATTTTGAACTGTAATGCTTCTGCATAAGGTTTATAGTTGAAGGATGTCGTGGTAGAATCCACTAGAAGTGTAATAATGTATGAATGCAGTATCAAAGTGATATATTATGACCTCGATGTTAATGTTTTTTGTTATTTATAAAAAAAAGATGAGTTACATCAGTGTTGTTAATAAACGGTAAAGTAAGAAGTAGGACACTACTTGAGAATCAAACCCATGAATCTGAGTTATGTTTTTGTTGTATGATGTTTTTTACTGTCGTGTTATTTATAGTATTTCGGAAGGATTTTAAAAACAACTAGTAAAACATAACCTTGTATCTTTGGAACATAGAGTGGTAATGTTACAGGAAAATATTCGAAAGTTTGGATGGCTTTTTATTTATTTTTTCGTGGTCACGGTTAGCTGATAGTCCCGCGACCCCGGCAGACTTTGACCCTCTAAGGAGAGCTCTGTCAGTTTTCTGACAGCTCTTTCAATCGCGCATGGAACACGACGCGCCATCGACTCGGGCATGGTCCATGATCTACGGCGACTCGCTCATTACTCGCCTGCTGTCTGAATATTGTAAAATACAATTATACATATAACAAAATCACTTCAGGACAGCTGAACGGATTTCGATGAAATTTAGCTCAGAGAAAAGTCTGGAATAACACATAACAACAACAGTGTATAAGACGGGGACGCGAGGCCTGATGGGAAATCACTTAAGGCAAAGTTAACACAATACTAACGTAGCGCAAGCGCCAACAGGAAGCCATTTGTTAATGACCGCTTGCAAATGACGTCCTGATGGTGATTGCGCTACGTTAGTGTTGTGTTAATTATGGCTAAAGAGTATATGTCCCCATTATACCTCGCGACCCCGTCTTATACACTGTTCCCCTACTATACCGTTTCTTTTGATAGTACTTTCAAATCACTTAAATCACTACAAATCAAATCAAAGTCATTTATTCAAAATATACTGAAAAGTAGCAATTTTTGGACGCCCATTACATAATACAGACCAAAACGGTCACTCTTCGTCATCCATCCATACATCAACTGTTCCTATCAATTTCATTAACCAATCGTCTCCTTTCACAGACTGGGCTTCGTTCCCTGCAGAGAATCCTCCGTCGTCATCGCAGTCAGCAGTCCTCATCGTCGGGACTCCCTGGACGCCGTCTCCCACTGCATAGAGACTCTCAAAGCCAGCGTGCCCATCTGGAAGAAGGAGGTGTATGAAGGAGACGCCCCCGTCTGGAAGGAGAACGTGGAATGTGCGTGGTCTTCTAAACGTAGAGCCTGCAACGGTCAGACCGTCGGCTGAGTTTTTTGAATAGCTCCTTTGCTTAGGACGGTTTTTTTAAGTGGGCATGGATGGCTAGATCCAAACCTTTGAGGAATAGCGATAAATACATTGGTTTTTTCGAAAAATCAATACTCTTAGTCAGGCATTGAAAAAACATTTTGAAAAAAAAACTGCATATTTCATTAATCGATGGTTATCCAACTCTCGGATTTGGCTATTCACGCCAACTTGAATAAATCATCCTTTTGTATATTATATATTTTATAACTGGAAGCAAAATAGGGTCTTTGGTTACTATTAGAATAGATCAAAGTAATCCCGAGTATACGTAGTTAACCTAAAAAAAATAAGATATAGGTAGATGTTGGTAAAAACTCCCCGGTTGTTTTAATAAAATCGTTCTTAGGGCATTTTAGAGTACCTTTTTGATAAGTTACATGATAATGATAAGGTACATAACTGAAATTAGGTTTATTATTACCTATAGCTTACCTAACCCAACAGGCGTCAGGTATCTTTCATTGGTTAGATTCCGCGGGGCTTTAATGAAGCCCTGCAAAAATTAGTAAGAGTTTTCATCTGTAATTTTAGAGTTCTATTGTAATTGGTTTATGGGTCGTTATTTAGAATTTGAATATTATTTAATTATGTTGATAAGTGTTAGATATAGTAAATAGAGCCTTTTGAACTTTTAAAGTTAACTAAAGACTCGCAAAATGTTGAAAAGTCAGGCTGTGAGCAAATAAGCGTTTGATTTAATACCATAGTGTATTTTTGGGTTGAGAGAAGTCTTAAAAGGGCACCGCGGCATTGGAACGCAAAGGGTGAAGGCACAGTAAGAGTCTGACAGTCCTTTAGTCCTTTCCACCTAGGGCGGGTGGATTAATTTGATCATGATACACCCAAAAGAAAAATTGTGTATTTTTGCATTATTTAGTATGGTGCATTGAAAAGAAATAAGTATAAATAAATAAGTAATACTTTTAGCATGGAATATGCCAACTAAAGACAGAATCTAACGCACAAGAAAGACGAAGTAATAAATTCCTATCTAGATCTACCTAGCTGATAGTAAAATAATTGTCAGGCTGCCAAAAGTTGTATAAACGTTACAATGCAATTAGGATTAGGATTATACAATAAATAATAAAATACGTAGTTTTTTTTTCGCATCGTTTTATCTTTTACCTAATTCGCGTTTACATCAAGATATAAAAGTTGCAAAAATCATGAGATTGTTGAACAGGGTCCAGGTATTACTTGAAGGCCTCGCTAATTCACACCGAGAATACCGTGACATCACTTTGGGCCGTATCAGAAAACCAGCGCTGAGACAATTTTAAAAATGTCACAGCACATGCTGAGATTTTGCTTTTTGGCCTCGCGCAGGACTAAATTGTTTTTTTATTGGTTTTACCTTATGTCGTTTTTTTTATATATTTTGTTTCCTTTGTTGTTTTTATTCATGTAATTTTGTTCTGCCCTGTGTGTGTCAATAAATCTCTTCTTTCTTCTTTCTTTCTAATTAGCATTTAGCAAAAAAAAAAAATACCGTACTTATTCGATAATGGTATACGAAAAACACAAGATACATCCATTATAGTCCATTTTTTCAATAGGGATTTTTATGGGCCCTTTATAGGCCCCTGGGCCACAAGGCCACAGCCCTAAAAGCTCTTAATCCGCCCCTGGCTAAAACTATTTTTATACAGAACACGTCAAAATTACAAAAAGTAAACTAATTATTGGCTTATTAGCAAGTTTAGTTATTTTTCATAAGGAGCTGTTCAAAAACTGTCTTTCTATAAATCGTATATACGTGCAAAGTTTTACAGCGATTTTATGATCGGAAATTGTGACTATAATTGGTCGAGATGTTCTTTTCTTTTTTTTATGCGTGGTAAAATCATTAAATGAGTCCTCCCACCCAGGGCAAGGCAGAAGAGACTGACAGACTTGAGTGACTAAAATCCACGGTATCCTTCAATAGCCCTTTATGTACCGAGGTCACGGTAATTTGTAAGTCCCGCAACCCCGGCAAGCGTCGAGATGTTCTAGAAAAAAAATTTTTGAAGTTTAACGATCAAATGACACAATATCCTATTATGTAACTGCTAGCGTATTGTGGGTGAAGGATTGGCTGCTCAATATTATTTTATTTATATATTATTTATATGAGTATCTATTTATTTTAAAATTGATATAAAACCTTCTTTATGAGATGTTTGTAGATAAAAATGAAATGTTTATGTATTATTCGTGATTTGTACAAAATATGTTGTACATTGTTCTTTGAAAGACATGTATAAAAATACATAGAAATAAATTAGTAATGTTTTATATCAATAGGTAATTTGTTTTTATAAATTTGAATGCAGCATGAAATGCATGTTTTTTGCTACTTTTTTTGTATTTTTTTCTCACGGCAAATATATTTTTGTGAGGTCTATGTTTTAAAATCTATTTATAAGTAGATCTCTTTCTATTTACATAAGTTACATTGAGTTTCATAAAAAAATTGGGTGAAAGCAATTTTATTCTTTTTTGTTTTTCTAAAATATAAGATTCTTTGTTTTGTTTGAAATCAAATTAGTTTTTAAGTGAACAATGCAATAAAGTTTAAGATTGTTTCAAGTAGTTTTCATTGATAACGGAATGATCCACTGTGGTGATAACATTGAGAAGGTCATAGGTTCGATTCTTATGTGGTGACTATTAATAGTTAAACCTGCGCAAACAATAATAATAGAACAGTGTCAGTTGTTATATTTCTGTTTTATCGATATGTTATATATAATATCAAGTTTATAGTATATTCCACACAGTTTTATTTACAGTAACACTGCTAATTCGAAATGCATAGTACCTACGTCAATTAAATGAAGATATATAAATATCACAGCCATTTACTTTCTTCACTTTCAAATTTTTTTTTAATATGAATTATAAACAATATTATTGTTTAAAATTCTGGGTTGTGGAAATCAGACAAGTAGTCGCTTCATGTAAAAAAATCTGGTATTCACATGCAGCTGAACGACCCTAACACAGCGGGGAAAAAGATAGGCAGATGATGATGATACACAGGGTGAATTTTTCAACTGCGCGTAGATAGCTAATAAACAACCACTTAAATTAGTTTTCGTTTTCATCAAAATCGGCCTCGAGACTCTTACCGTCTTACCACAAGAAAGATAAACATCTGTTCAATAATTGTGTAAAAAAAATGTCAACGTTAAATCGACATTTCACGTTGATAAAGGTAAGAGTCGTTTTGTAGTTACACTTTTTTTAAGCAAGCGTTCAACAGTTGTTTTCTTTTTGTATTAAGGCGGTTTGTGTTTTACGCTATTCTTTGTAGTTTCGTATTTGGCTATTAACGCCCAGTTGGTAACATCATCCTGTGTATATGTTGCTTAGATAGTATAGCTATTACAGTTTCGGTCGCGGGACTCACGAATTACCGTGACCCCGGTACGTAAAGGACTATTGAAGGACACCGTGAATTTTAGTCGGTACGAGTCTGACAGTCCCTCCCGCTCTGCCCTGTGTGATGATTTTACCAAGTAAAAAAAAAGCTATTACAGTTTTATAGCCGTTTATGGCTTTTCATTCTCCATACGACTTATATTATTGACTATTGGCACGATTCCAAACTTTATAGTCGCAATTTAAAAAGACAAACAGTTGAAAATATTGATAAGAATGTGTTAATATGCAGTCTGCATACTGTAGATAACTTATCGAAAAGAAAAGAGGTAAAAAGTACTAAACACGAATACGTGACGTAAACTAAAAGTAAATAAGCCGATTTTTAATTGAATACAAATATCCATTTAGCATCTTGGTCCAGCTTTTGTAAAAAACATAGAAGTGTCCCTCATAGATATAAATATTTAGTATCTTATAGATGTGAAAGTTTCTGAGTACGTACAAAGTATGTTTGTGTGTGTTTGTTACTCTTTACCGCAAAAAAACTACTGAACGGATTTGGATGAAATTTGGTCCACAGATAGTTTAAATCTGGATTAATACATAGGATAGCTTTTATCCCGACTTGTAACGGGATAAGCTGCTGGTAATTTACTTAGTAGTTAGTTGTATAACACATTAATTAAATAAAGAAGAAAAAGGAACAAGTAGAAATTGTACTGAAATACATGTTTATATCAGTCTAGCGAAAACACTGACCTTGAAAAACCACTTGAGTATAAAACATATTTTTTCTCTATTTATATTGAGACTTTATAGTATAGTCGCAGGCGCATACGTAGCGTGTATAAATATTCTGCCATTCAAAACTCACATTATTGCAAACTAATTTAAAAGAAAAAAAAATGTACTGGGGCATGATTATTGAGATTGATTGAGATGGACCAAGGGCGAACGTTTAGAGTGGATGTCTTTAATACTCGTACCTATAATATTCAAAACATCTAATTTTAATTAAGTAAAAGAATTTTGATTTCGATGAAAACCAATATACTCTTTTTTTGGGATGTTATATTATCAAATGAGTCCTGCCATCCTGGGTGCAGCGGATCGTACTGTCAGACTCTTTACCAACTAAAAACAACCCGTTTCTTAACACATTGACAATCCCGTCTATTTTGGTTAATCTCGTGGTACGTCCACTAGTTTTTTTTTAATAAACAGCTTTGTTCATACATCCCTAGAAAATCATAGGTCTAGGTCTAGCTCACACGTCCAGCCCAGAAAACGCAGTTCAGTTGCGTTTGGCGAATGTATTACATATAATGTACGGACAGTCAACGTGTTAAGATTCCCTTTAACGTGACCTTTAAAACAGTCGTGCAAAATAGAGAACTTCAAAGCTTTATGACCCCAAGTCACACTACAATCAAAATCCGAAAACTTGACCCAAAATAAACTATTACAGGTACAGTACCCGACTCTACTCCATTACCAACGCCCGCGCCGAACCCAGCGCCCCCTGTCGACAAGACCCTCGTCCAGATCAACGTCTCCTGCGAGGAGCTGCAGCAGCGTATCAACAACTTTATAGAGAGGAAGAGGGAACAAGTGAATATCAGCAATATTCATGACTTTATACCTAACAAGGAGGATGATATGGAGACGGAGACTTGTGCTAGAGTGAGGACGCAGTTTGTTAGAAGGAGTGACTCGAAAGGGCATTTGAAAAGTGAGTTTTTTTTTTCATAAGGTACTTCAACGACTAACTAATACATATCAAAACTGAAAATATTTACAGTATCAGCGTTAGTGAGTCACTTACAGAAATGCACAGCATTCACAGCAAAGTTAATGAGTAAGATGACAGGATAAACATTTAAAAAAAAAATTATTTTCTCAAGTCAGAGGTCGAGTCATTAGGTCAGTTCAGTGTCTGGCTGATTGACTAATGCGATGTGTGTCGTCGGTTGGATTCCCAGACTGAACCAATATTTGTAACAAATGTTTTAAGTTGCCCCGGGTCTGTGTGTTTAAGTTCCTTGTGAGGAAATCATTTATAAAAAACCGTTGGGTAGCAGAAGACATCAGGCCTTAGAGAAGCTTGCTATCCTGGTCAGACATCCAAATGATGATAATATTATAAAATAAACATTAGGTAGATCAAATCAGCAGTGCTATACTCTGTACTCGCAACCGCATTTTGTCTTTAGTCGATTTTCAACTTTATATTCTAGATCATAAGGTTGGTAGCGGGACTGTACGAATTACTGTGACCCCGGAACGTAAAGGGCTATTGAAGGACACCGTGGATTTTAGTCAGTATTAGTCTGACTGTCCCTCCCGCTTTGCCCTGGGTGGGAGGACTCATTTGATGATTTTACCACGATAAAAAAAAAGATCATATAAGTTGGAAATCTATTGGGTCTACCTGCCTCCGAGACTGCCTACCTTCCTCCTGCAATAGAACTGCAAATCGTTTCACTGTCTATTAAAGAAATGGAACAGGTTTTTAACTAACCAATTTAATCATCACTCCAGTCCGTAAAGTCCATAACGAATGGGGTCCTCAAACGGTCTCTGCTGCGGACATGTACCCGGAGCAGACGGACAACAGTGGCTTACCATCGTCCATAGCTGAGCGGGTGATCGCCGTCGAGAAGTACCTGAATATCGGGCCCGTGTCTAAGGACATATACAGACGGTTGAAGGACATGGAGGATAAAATAGCTGAGCTACAGGCTATTTCACCTGAGTATGCTCAGTTTTGGGTAAGATTTATTTATTCTTCATACTAAAACTGCGAGCTAAACTCACTCTACACTCGCGAGCAAAATTATGGAATCACTTACACCCGATTCCGCGCGATCTTGAGTACTTAATAACTAGTTAAGAATAATAAAATGGTACCATTTTAAAGGTTTAACTGTTAACTTTAAATTGATACCAAATTCATTCAAATCACGCCATTGTTTAAATAGCTATCCCGGATCAATTCCAAGTAAGATACCATACTTTTCCTCGCGAATCACGAGTGAATTATGCACGTTTTGCATGGCACCATAGAAACCGCTTTTGTTGACGAAAGAGAACACAGAATGTAGAAAGACTTTAACCGTTTTAAGCATGGTAGTGTTTTAAATCTATACATATAATAAATCTGTAGAAGGGTCAATTCTGTACATTGAAAATATTGAAAAAATAAATAGCGGGGGGTGTTGCTGGATCGATACCAAACCCAAATAAATATGTGATTAAAAAAAATTTGTCTGTCTGTCTGTATATGCAGGCATCACGTGAAAACTAACGGTTCGATTTCGATGAAACTTGGTAAAATTATACCTTATTATCCTGGGCATAAAATGGGATACTTTTTATCCTGGAAAAATACGTAAGTAGAAAAAAAAATCTTATTTTTCAGTTTTATTCATAGACGTTGTTCTGTAGAACCTCCTTAATTATTATAGGCTTACCCTTATTTGGGTCCAATAGATATTTATAAGATGTCATTGTCAGAGTTATTCAAAATGGAGAAATAAACCATCACCGCAAAGACCGACATCCGCGCGGACGGAGTCGCGGGTGGAAGCTAGTGTAGAAAATAAATATGTCCAATCTTCAATAGTCAACGGATATTGGCTTATTCGTTCAAAAAAACAGTTTAATTGTACAGAAATAACTGACTATTCTTGCTTCTTTACTCTTTTTTCAAATTGGTCATGCTACCTGTACTGCATAGAATTAACGAGCCGAAAAAAAAATAAGCCACCTAATCACCCAAACACAACACATAGTCCTAGGATTGATTGCATAAACAGAACAAAGAAAAAAAAACATTCTACAATTTTGAAATAGCCTAGTTTTCCGAATCTTAACAGAACTTAAGATTCGACTTGCGCAACATTAAAGACAGATTAAAACATAGGATATTTTTTATCCCAGTAGTAAGTTTCTTTGGGATACTTTCTGTCCTACACATGGGAACGTTATTTAATTAGATGTAATTTTTAGGTAAAGATATCAATGATTCTGTTTTGTAACAGAATCATTGATATCTTTACCTAAAAATAATAATAGCTCTTTCTTTTCGCAGAAAACTACAAGAGATGCAGATATAAAACAAGAAGGGGCGGTGGACTACACGTTCTCAGCTGACGACATCGCGAGGAAGATTGAACAGCTGGAACAGGGCATGATGTGATTAGATACTATACATAAGGAAAAGATCTAAAAGAAAGTTATGCTGTATGAGTAAATTTTCCCCAGTAGCAAAATATCAGGATCAAGGGATTAGGTTCATATTTTTTGGAATTTCGCAAAATGACAAATTCTCTAAACGTGACACAGCACCAAATTGTCCAATTGTTTGTGTAATTTATTTAATCACCACTGCTCTCAAAACGGTGTAGAAAAACATCATGAGAAAACCAACATGTCTTAGAACCAAAAATTCGAAGATATGTGACATCTATCAACCCGCACTGGGCCCGCGTGGTGGATTATGGCCTCTCACAGAGAGGAGGCTTGTGTCCTACCAGTAGGACCATTTATAGGCTGATGATGAAATAAATAGTTTCAGTAGGTAAGGTTTTGCGGGCGGCGAGTAACGGGCGACTCGCTGTCCGACCATGGAACATGCCCAGGTCGACGGCGCGTCGTGTTCCACGCGCGCCTCAAGGAGTGTCAGCATAGTGACGGGGCCTGTAGAGGGCCAAAGCCTGCCGGGGTCGCGGGACTTACGAATTACCGTGACCCCGGTACGTAAAGGGCTAATGAAGGACACCGTGGATTTTAGTCAGTACGAGTCTGACAGTAATTGGGAGGACTCATTTAATGATTTTAAAAATGGTAAGGTTTACTTGATACTTGGCTTTATGTATCACTCCTTCATTGTCAAAATGAAAACACATTTAAAATTAACTTAGTAACTTTAATGTAGGAATCACACAACTGTGTATAATCACAACATGATAGTTATAAATAAACTTTTTTATAACAAGAGACTTTTTTTAATTACACCCAGTTTCTAAAGTAAGAATTTTAATCTCGACGATTAACTATTGCACATCGACCTTTAGACAGAGATGATCGGCGCTTTTCGACTTCGTATCTCTCACGATCTCTGTACGAGTAGCACGTATCACTTACCAATCACAAAACTGGTCAACCGTATCCACTTACAGAAATCATTTTTTATTTATTTATTTTAAATTTATTTTCATCATCATCATTTTAATGGTAGCCTTTTAAAAATAAATTATTTTACGCAAAGGTTTGAAAATTTTCACTTTCTCTGAATATGAAACTGGGTGTTTATCTCATTACAAAGCTCCCAAAATTTCCTAAAACACAATTATTAAATAAAAACCCAAAATTTCTAAATTTACTAAAACAAATTATTCATCAATTTATGCAAATTATGCAGACTTACAAAATACTGAATAAAACGCATTCAACATTTAATTAAAACATTTTCACATTTTATTTACACAAGTAATAATCACTTTTATGTACAAATCACTTTTCTGTCATCACATACACTTCACAAGATTACTTACACAAGGAAATCATACTTATCGACGCGGAATCTACTTAAACCAAGCAAACTTTAATTCTATGGTCGAAAAGTGAAACATAATTGGCTATTTTACAAAAAAAAAATATTAGTCCGAAATACAGATTATAAGAAAATATTAGACAAACATTTTTTCTTTTGTTACGCAAACCAAAATTAACGAAAATACGACGCTTCTAAAAATCATAAAACGTCAGACGGTCGTTACAAATTTACAAGCGTAATGACGTCACAAGCGTCTACTCCCGAATTTGGAAGCGTTTTATCTTTGTCAATATTCATTCATCTATCTATACAGGGTGTCCCAAAACTCAACGTCAAGCCGAAACGGGGTGACAGGATTGATCATAACCATCACGAGAAAAATCTGAAAAAAAATCTATCCCATGCAGTTTGAAAATTATGGGCATTTTAAGAAAAACCTAGAAATTTGATCAAACTGTACCATTTTTCGGTTATTGTGGTTATTCTTTTTTATTTTTGTTCATTTGAACTTTGGAAACGTAATCCTTAATAACATTTCTAGAATCCCAATAAAAAATAATGACACAATTGCCTCAAGTTTCCGAGAATTGAGACTATTTGTTAAACTACGAATTTAAAATTTTCTAGATTCGTCGACTTTGACAGGCCCTCCTATAAAAAAAATGTACTAGAGTGCCTTGGCAAGTGGCATTAAAAGTTGGCGCATTTAATCAGAATTCTAAAATGGTACAATACTTGTTAGTTCCATACAATAGAAAAGAGAAAAAAAATTAAAACCTCAAGTAACCCGATTTTTGCTATCACGTTTTACTCAGTTAAAATGTTTTTAATTCGCACAAGCTCTAGGTAGGTTCTTAATTTTAAGACAAAATGATGAGAGAGATGGATAATGGGTATGGGTACGCATTTCGCAGTGCAAGTAAGAGATTTCCTTGACCAGGAATATCCGGGAAGGTGGATTGGACGTTCAGGCACTATCTTGTGGCCCGCCCGTTCACCAGATTTAAATCCCCTGGATTTTTTCTATTGGGGAGTTCTCAAAGAAAAAGTTTACTCAAAGCCCATTGATCACGTAGCCGACCTGCGTGAACGCATTTCTCAAGCAGCTGAGGCGATCAACTCTCGAAGATATGCCCGACTTATAAGTAGATCTTTTTTAAGAAGATGTAGGGCTTGTATTGAGGCTGATGGTAAACAATTTGAACATTTATTGTAATAAAAATGTTTTTTCTCTATCTGACTTTTAGTCCAACAAACCTAATTATTTTACTAACTTTTTTTCACTTTGGTATAAGTGGCGTCACTATCTGTCTCGCTCACTCATGACAAACATACCCATTATCTATCTCTCTCATCATTTTGTCTTATTAAAATTAAGAACCTACCTACAGCTTGTGCGAATTAAAAACATTTTAACTGAGTAAAATGTGATAGCAAAATTCGGGTTACTTGAGGTTTTAATTTTTTTACTCTTTTCTATTGTATGGAACTAACAAGTATTGTACCATTTTAGAATTCTGATTAAATGCGCCAACTTTTAATGCCACTTGCCAAGGCACTCTAGTACATTTTTTTTATAGGAGGGCCTGTCAAAGTCGACGAATCTAGAAAATTTTAAATTCGTAGTTTAACAAATAGTCTCAATTCTCGGAAACTTGAGGCAATTGTGTCATTATTTTTTATTGGGATTCTAGAAATGTTATTAAGGATTACGTTTCCAAAGTTCAAATGAACAAAAATAAAAAAGAATAACCACAATAACCGAAAAATGGTACAGTTTGATCACATTTCTAGGTTTTTCTTAAAATGCCCATAATTTTCAAACTGCATGGGATAGATTTTTTTTCACATTTTTCTCGTGATGGTTATGATCAATCCTGTCACCCCGTTTCGGCTTGACGTTGAGTTTTGGGACACCCTGTATATATAAAAGGAGAACTGACTGACTGACATATCAACGTACAGCCGAAACTACTGGGGCTAGGAATGTGAAATTTTGCACACGGCTTCCTATTATAATGTAGGGGAGCACTAAGAAGGGGTTTTTGGAAATTTAACCTCTAAGGGGGTGAAAAGGGGGAATTAAGAAAGTACGTAACCCACGCGGACGAAGTCGCGGGCAAAGTGCTAGTATAAAAAAAAACGTGTCAATTAATTTTCAATATGCTAACTGACGGACTAAACAGATTTTCAATTTATTTATTCAGTAAAATACTATATTGGCCATTGACAGTATCAATAAATTACAAATGTAATTAGTCCGAGTTTAAAGAAATAACGAACACGTAATATTAATGAATATTTATGAAGATAAATAACGCATCAAAACTTGAGAGTGGGGGCTCGTGACGTCAGAATACAATATAAATTGTACTAAATTGTGACGTATTGCCAATTTGAAAGCGTCGTATCTCCGTCAATTTTGATGGTCGTGCCAAAAGAACAAAAATACGGGTCGAATATTTATTGATTATCTTATTTTTTTGTCAAATAGCCGATTTGCCTCGTAGTTTACGCACGACTTAAATGCAACAAAATATTGTCGGTTCAATTCGAATCTTTGTCGTAAGTTCGGTCACTTCCTTATAGCGTTTCCTTCTGACTCCATCATGGGCTATGCTGCTGGCTGCTGGGGTGGTCTCCTCAGGTATACCACGACGCCCAGAGCGCCCAGGAGTGCGGTGATGAGGTACAGGTCCCAGTTCGACAGCAGCGTGGAGTCCGACAGGAACAGCACTGCCAACGGACTCTGAAAGAATGACTGATGATTATCGACTTTAGGGTGCTTACAGTGGATCAAAATATAGTAGGCGCCAGATCGACGACGCCACAATCTGTCAGAAATTTAATAGATTTTCAACCTTATCACAATAATGGAAGGTTAATGTTCGATTGGTAAAATTTGACAGATTATTTTCCTTGACATTATTTATTTAAAAATTGTACATATTTCTCCTGAGATAATTAAGAGGAATTCGTGCAAATTCTGTCGGATGCGCGCGTCTTTCTTTTTGTGTCAGTTGAAATATGTGCATTACTTTGTGGAGATAAAGGTGAATTTGCCGTTAAATTTCAGAATAACTCTTCGACTCTGCGCTTGCGCTGTATGAATTCACCTATAGCCTGTATCATTTCACTGTTGGTCGTGGACCGTAAGATGAGGATCAAAATCTTCAAATCTTCAAATTCAAGACAACATAGAAAGATTTATAACGTCACGCGATGTTTAAATTGAAGAAAATAAATGTTTTTATTTTGCAGTCATCTACGGGTCGTGCCAAAATGTATTTTTACTTATCTATACCCATACAGGTAAAACTTGTATAAACAAACAGGCAAATCTACTAAGTCTATTGTGCCTGTACCGACTAGCACCTATCCGTACTGACTAAAGCACCGACAATCTGTTTCTTTACAAAATAATTTTCTCGGGCAAAAAAAGTGTCGAAGAACCCACCATCGTCTACAAGGTCTACCGCGACGCCTTCTAGCCATACATCTCCCGGTATACTTACATCTAATATCTGATGAATGGCAGACGCAGCGTTGAGCCTGGCCAGCGCCAGCGCAGCAGGCAGGCGCGCGTCGGGAGAGGTGTCAGCCGCCAGGTCGTAGCAGCGCTTGGCCAGGTGCGCGTCCTGCGCCAGGCCCAGGCCGCGCTCGTGCATGTAGCCCAGGTTGAAGGTCGCCTGCGCGTTGTGCAGCTGTTCAGAGGCTATCCTGGAAGAGGAATGGGGGATTAAGATCAACGACACGTAGCTTAGTGCGATAGGGTCAAGTGTTTGAAGCACGCCACGATGCGCTGGCCGTAGCGAGAATGCGCTTAGTTTTATACGAACGAATCAGGACAGTGGCGCGCGGTGTTCAGAGCTGCAGCAACAAAAGAAATACGAATCAATGTGACGTCACGAAACAGAGGTGGTAAGGACAGAAGTGCGGGAATGGGGAGTTTAGCCGTCAACCGCTACTGTGGGTACGTGGGCACAATACTCGTGAAAAGGCCGTAAGGGAGCATTTGGTCGATTAAGACCCAGTTGTTTTATTATTACCTGTAGTGATAGGCAGCGGCCTCATGGTCCTGCGGCGTGCCGAGTCCATAGTAGTGGTAGTCGCCGAGCTTGACCCGCGCTGCACCGCAGCCCTGGGCAGCACCACGCGACCAGAGCTGCAGCGCGCGAGACCACCGTTCTGACTCGCTAAACAAACGGACTTCACCTGGAATATAATTTTCAAATAAATGATCATTATGATTATGCTGCTAACATTGAAGACGACACAGACATTGATGTGTAGCACACGACTCTCAATGCAAGTTTAGCAATGTGTGGGCGTTTATATTCGTGATGAAGAATGTGCAAAATGGCGTGCGCGCAATATCTGCATCTGTGCAGCATGGCCTCGACCAATGCCGGGCGCGAGAGGTCTCCGCCTATCGCCGTCGTGAGGACACGGCGGTGCTCTGCCCAAGCGGGGCAGTCCTGCACCGTATGCTCCACCGTGTCCTCCGGACGATCCTCGCAGTGGTGACACCCAGGCGTTTCTTCCCTCCCTATCAGACACAGGAACCTCCCGAAACTTCCGTGTCCGGTGAGGACCTGCGTCATGCGGTAGGTCAGGACGCCGTGACGCCTATCCAGCCACACCTCAAGGAGGGGTCTTACCGCCGCGATTGCGGCGTGCCAGTGGCTGCCAGAATCAGTTATATCTACAGCACTCACCGGTATCCAGCAGGAAGGCAGCGTTAGTCTGCGCCAGCTCGTACCCTCGCTCGGCCAGCGCCAGGTACTGCAGCAGGGCGGAGTCCGAGTCCCGCGCGCGCCAGGCCGCGTGCGCCAGCATCAGGCGGGAGCCCCACGGACCACGCTCACATACGTTCTTGAATAGCTGTTATAAAAATGAAACCAGATTATATTTCAAGGCTGTTCTTCAGCAACACCTCCATCCGTAACGGCCCGTTTACGACCTTGCGAGAGATCAAATGTATAGAGCTGTTTGAAACACGCCACCAGGCACCGCCTGTAGCGAATTCGCGTACTACGTAGTAAGTAATGTTTTATTCGCGTCCCCGTCGCGTCGCTCCGTTTACCGCATAGACGTAAGTCGTGAACGAGCTGTAAGTAGCCGTGTCTTCGTTTACGGACTTAGAAAGTAGATTATGGGTGTTTGTGTATGTGAGCTTCTATATTTGTAAACGCAGCCACGATACAGGAGAAATTCCTAGTGTGGCGCAAAGTATTTTTAATTTTTTTTTGTTAAGGGAGAAAAAGCTTGATTCTAGATTGAGGCCACAAATATCTATACATATAATAAATCTGTAGAAGGGTCAATTCTGTACATTGAAAATATTGAAAAAATAAATAGCGGGTGGTGTTGCTGGATCGATACCAAACCCTAATATGTGATTAAAAAAAATTTTGTCTGTCTGTCTGTCTGTATGTGCAGGCATCACGTGAAAACTAACGGTTCGATTTCGATGAAACTTGGTATAATTATACCTTATTATCCTGGGCATAACATAGGATACTTTTTATCCTGGAAAAATACGTAGAAAAAAAAATCTTATTTTTCAGTACAGAACGCGAGCTCAACAGCAGTAGTTCAATAGAGGGATCTCCTTAATTATGTGGCTTAGCCGTATTTGGGTCCAATAGATATTTATAAGATGTCAATGTCAGAGTTACTCAAAATGGAGAAATAAACCATCCACGCGAAGACCGACATCCGCGCGGACGGAGTCGCGGGCGAAAGCTAGTTTATAATAAAAACTCACCTCAACAGCCGTGGTACAGGATCTCAGCACTCCTAAGCCCTGTGCGTGCATCTGTCCGAGATGGTACAATGCCAGCACATGGCCCGTCTGTGACGCTAGCGAGAAGTACTTGTTGGCTTGTTTGAAGTCGCGACGAACGCCGATACCACCTGTCATACGGATAATGTCGGTTAACGCTGGAAATTAATAATCTATCCCGATTGTTAACCTGATCCCGATCTTTGTAACCAACAATTATGCATCAGCCTATCTAATGGGCCTACCACACGCACAAGCTTCACCACAGTTTTGCCTGCGCAAGCTTCTCGCATGAAACAACGGTAACACTGAACGTCCAACCACACACACAGACAAGTACGCGCTTGCGCAGGCAAAACTGTGGTAAAGCTTGTGCGTGTGGTAGGCCCATTAGTCTTAAAGATATCCAATCAGAAGCAGTTGTCAAAAACAAAGGGACGAGAATTGGATTAAGATGGAATAAATATAATAAATAATTTCGGGCGTAAGGGTCAGCTCACACCGAGACGCGACTTGACGCAACGATACTGCAATTGTGTCTTTTCGTGTAGTAAGTAAAGTTAGATTTTGAGTCCCTATTAAAACGCGCCGCGCTGCGCTGCGGAATTTGTATCTTTTCGTATAGTAAAAAAATAAGTTAAAAATAACTAAAACCCGACTACGAAAAAATCGCGCACTAAAAAGTATAAAACAAGAACAAGCCGTGGTCGTATGCCACCTGCAGTTGTTTCACACAATCTTTATTGGCTAGGTGGCATACGACCACGGCTTGTTCTTGTTTTATACTTTTTAGTGCGCGATTTTTTCGTAGTCGGGTTTTAGTTATTTTTAACTTATTTTTTATTTACACTATTTTGGGGTTATATTATTTGAAGTAAGTAATTTATGTTATATGTATAGTTTTTGAGTTGTGAATTTAAGATTAATCATTTGATACCCATGTTGACACTGTTAAAAACAGAAAATTAGCTAGTGAAAGCTATATAATGTATATATATTTCAAATGTGCTCATCAAGCCCTTTAATTTGATACCCATGTCGATATTGTGCGAAAATATTTTTTTTTTCGGTAACGACTTCTCATCCCCTAGAGGGCGCCATATTGGATTTGGTGACACGTCACCTACCCTATAACCAGCGGACAACTGAGACGCTTCTAACGAGACCTCATTTGTCATGTAATGATAAGTAGTTTAGAAGTTATGAGGGAACAAACAAACATACATACAAACATACATACATACAAACATACATACATACAAACATACATACATACAAACATACATACCGGTCAAAATCAAAAAATAAGTTAAAAATAACTAAAACCCGACTACAAAAAATCGCGCACTGAAAAGTATAAAACAAGAACAAGCCATGGTCGTATGCCACCTGCGGTTGTTTCACACCATCTTTACTGGCTAGGTGGCGACCGACCACGGCTTGTTCTCGTTTTATACTTTTCAGTGCGCGATTTTTTTGTAGTCGGGTTTTAGTTATTTTTAACTTATTTTTTATTTACACTATTTTGGGGTTATATTATTTGAAGTAAGTGATTTATGTTATACGTATAGTTTCTGAGTTGTGAATTTAAGATTTATCATTGGATACCCATGTTGACACTGTTAGAAACAGAAAATTAGCTAGTAAAAGCTATATAATGTATTTATATTTCAAATGTGCTCATCAAGCCCTTTAATTTGATACCCATGTCGATACTGTGCAAAAAAATTTTTTTTTTCAGTAACGACTTCTCATCCCCTAGAGGGCGCCATATTGGATTTGGTGACACGTCACCTATCCTATAACCAGCGGACAACTGAGACGCTTCTAATGAGACCTCATTTGTCATGTAATGATAAGTAGTTTAGAAGTTATGAGGGAACAAACAAACATACATACATACATACATACAAACAAACATACATACCGGTCAAAATCATAACCCTCCTTTTGGCTTTGCCGTAGTCGGGTAATAACCCTCCTTTTGGCCTTGCCGTAGTCGGGTAAATAGAGTTTGATTTTGAGTAACTCTCGCTATTGAAATGTGCGCGCAATGTCGCGTCTACTTCTGACTTGACCCTAAAATGTTATTTTATCGACACGCGACGTATGCTTTTGTTTATTTCTACTCATGTTATAACGTACATGTCTATTGTTTTTCTTTGTTTTCATAGACAATACTGATACTTTTATCTGAAATCACTAGCTTTTTTGGCGTTTTCGCTGTGGCAGAGTTATCTCACGGGGACGTCCTTAGATATATGAGCAGTTAGGGAGTAAAGATGTGACACACAAGGAAACTCACGAGCTATTTATTACTGAACGAAGCTCACGATCATCTATATATATAAAAAAATTATGTTGGTTTGTGTATGCTTCAAAAACTCAAAAAGTTCTGCACCGATTGAGCTGAAATTTTAGCATGATATATAATCCGCATCAAGGATTGTTTTTATCAATATATTTTTTTTTTTTTTTGAAAAAACTGTTTTTTTTGTGCCACAGCGAAGCGGGGCAGGGAACAGCTAGTATTTGGGAGTTTGGGAGGCGTATGTAAACATCTACAAATTGTTGACAGACTTACCAAAGTACATAAATCCGAGATGCAACTGTCCCTCTACCCAACCCTGATTGGCGGCCATTGTGAAGTATTTAAACGCCGCGGTCGTATCCTTTGGAACTCCACGACCCTGTAAACATATAACATACAACATAATTATGAGCTTAAACGATGTAAATAAATGGTCAGATGTGCAGACACTGTACTTAGACTGTGTTGTGTATGCCGAGCGCAGGAGTGCGGGCTGCGCCCCGCACCTCCCCGCCCGCCGCGCCTTGCGGGTTACTTATTGAATATATTAGTGTGCAACAGGCTAGCGAGTTTGATTGACGTACGTCCCACTACCCCTGTCACTTCCGTATACAACACGTGGCGACGAACGGACTCACATTTTTAAAAAAAAATGTCTACGGTTGCGACTTATGGCGTTCTTTCCACCTTCGACCACCTGTCACAAGAGTGGAATAGTTTCAAATTGCGATTAAATCAGTGGTTCATCGCAAACGACATAACCTCAGTAACGGACAAGGCCACAATCAAAAGAAGGGCGATATTGTTAACATCCCTGAGTGAATCTACGTTCAAGCTTGCTTGCGACCTGGCGCTACCCAGAAAGGTTGAAGAATTGGGCTACGAAGCGATAGTGGAAATCCTCGACGACCACTTCACACCAAAAAGGTTTGGGTTTGCAGAGAAATCAGTATTCTATTCGGCAACACAGCGACCAGGTGAATTGCACACTCAATGGGCAGCCAGGATTAGAGGATTGGCAACTCACTGTGCATTCAAGAATTTGGAGGAGGCCTTGCTGGACAAATTCATCATGGGCATGGCACCAGGACACGAACGGGACAAACTTTTCGTGCAGGACCAGCGGGAGCTGACCCTCGCGAAGGCCATCGACTTGGCAGAGAGCGTGCGCTGTGCGCGCCAGGCCTCGTCGCAGGCAGCACCAGGCGCCAGCGGCGCCGGCGCAGGCCCCGACGGCGTGTTCAACATCTCCAAAAAGGAGAAGTGCAGTGTGTGCGGTTTTACAAATCATAGTTCTAATCAGTGTCGTTACAAAAAGTATAAATGTAAAAAGTGTAACAATAAAGGCCATTTGCGTAAAATGTGCCCTAGTGAGGGTAAAGTGAAATACGTAGACGAAGGTACTGTGGACGACGGAGACGACGACGGTGAGTGTTTTTATAATATTCGGTGCGTGAGAGGGAAACCTATGACGGAGCGTGTGATGATCAGTGGCCTAGCTTTAGAGTTCGAAATCGATAGTGGTTCTGCAGTAAGTGTAATCTCGAAAAATACCTACGAGTCGAAATTTAAACAATTGCCGTTATCAGTCACCAACAAAAGGTTATTCAGTTATACAGGGCAAAATATTGAGACGGTCGGAGTTGTTTTATTACCTATATCATATCTTGGGCGTACGCATACTCTGAATGTGTACGTCGTGCACGCGACCGGACCGCCGCTATTAGGCCGCGACTTCATTCGTGAGTTCGACCTGGAATTAGCGCCGTCGCGCGTGCACGCCGTGTTCGAGGAAGCACAGGCGGTATGCGAGTCTAGCACGAATATTGATAAACAACTCATAAACATGTTCCCTAAGGTCTTCTCGGGCAATCTGGGGTCGTTTAACAAGTATAAAATAAATTTGCAGTTAAAGCCCAATGTAAAGCCTATTTTTTTTAAAGCGAGGCCAGTGCCTTACGCGCTAAAAGAAAAAATAGACAAAGAACTTGACCGATTATTGTCACTGGGTATTTTAGAGCCAGTAGAACACTCAGAATACGCGTCGCCTATTGTGCCGGTTTTAAAAAAAAGCGGTAGCATCAGATTGTGTGCCGATTACTCTGTCACAATCAATAAACAGTTGATAATCGATCAATATCCTTTGCCGACGGTAACCGATTTATTAGCCAAATTGCACGGGGGCGTACAGTTTAGTAAAATAGATTTATCTATGGCTTACAACCAATTTTTACTAAACAAAGAATCTCAGAGGTTAACGTGTATCAATACTCATCGCGGTCTTTTTAATTACACTCGATTGGTGTTTGGGTTGTCCAGCGCACCAGCCATTTTCCAGCGCGCAATGGAATGCTTGCTCTCGGGAATTGACGGAATCATTTTTCTGCTAGATGATATCCTCGTAACGGGGACAAATAAAGACCAGCACAGACAGAGACTCATCGCGGTTTTACAACGCTTAGATGATGCTGAATTAACGGTTCAAATAAGTAAATGTGAATTTTATAAAAATGAGATTTCGTATCTAGGGCACGTCATAGATGGAAATGGAGTTAGGAAGTCACCCGATAAAGTCAAAGCTATTTTACAAGCGCCTAAGCCGACAAATGTGTCACAGCTGCAGTCGTTTCTCGGCCTCACTAATTACTATCGGAACTTCGTACCGGACGCGTCGTCCGTATTATGTCCATTATATAATTTATTGAATAAAAATACTAAGTGGGAGTGGACTCCTAAACACGATGACGCGTTCGTCCGAATAAAAAACATACTCGCGTCCGATAACACATTAGCCCATTTCGACCCGACGGCTAAGTTAATATTAACCGTAGATGCGTCGCCGTCAGGGTTAGGTGCTGTACTATCCCAAATGGATGAAGTAGGGTTAGAAAGGCCATTATCTTACGCGTCGCGAACGCTGTCGTCGGCGGAGAAAAATTACGCACAGATCCAACAGATTTAACTATAGAATAAGTTTAGTAGTAAGAAATAGATTAAAAGTATGTCCTGGCTTATGGGGAAGGGATGTTGTGTATGCCGAGCGCAGGAGTGCGGGCTGCGCCCCGCACCTCCCCGCCCGCCGCGCCTTGCGGGTTACTTATTGAATATATTAGTGTGCAACAGGCTAGCGAGTTTGATTGACGTACGTCCCACTACCCCTGTCACTTCCGTATACAACAGACTGCGAAATATCGGGCATGCGGGCGGCGAGTAATAGGCGACTCGCTGTCCGACCATGGACCATGCCCGAGTCAACAGCGCGTTGTGTTCCACGCGCGCCTCAAACAGTGTCAGCATAGTGACAGGGCCCCCTGTAGAGGGCCAAAGCCTGCCGGGGTCGCGGGACTCACGAATCACCGTGACCCCGGTACGTAAAGGCGATTGAAGGACACCGTGGATTTTAGTCAGTACGAGTCTGACAGTCCCTCCCGCTCTGCCCTGGGTGAGCCATAGAATGATTTTACCACGTAAAATAAAATAAAAAAAGACTGCGAAATATCAAGTCAAGAGTGTATAGGTTACTTCTAGGCAAGAGTGCTTCACCATCGACCACATCTTCGCTTATCATCAGATAGTGATGAAACGAGAGACTATCGTAAAAAAAATAACATTGAAGAGAGTGAGATCGCAATTGAACAATGTATACGATTTTCAGTAAGATAGAGGAAGACATACGCAATTAAATAGACGTTATCTCTTTGTGACGTGCTCACGTCAGTTTTACGATTTAAAACTTAAGTTATCATCATAAGATGGTCGCGGTACTGTACGAATTACCGTGACCCCGGAACTTAAAGGGCTATTGAAGGACACCGTGGATTTTAGTCAGTACGAGTCTGACAGTCCCGCTCCGCCCTGGGTGGCAGGACTCATTTGATGATTCTACCACATAAAAAAAAACATCATAAGATTTATCAGAAAGGATTTCACAGACCCTCCGGTTAATCTATAAATCTGTAATTACCTGTAAATACATGAAGCCTAGTCCACTCTGTCCGACAGGATTGTTGAGTTCGGCCGCCTTCCTGAAGTACCGCAGAGCTGTTTCATTGTCAGCCTTGATACCGTCTCCTCCTTCCAGATATATCTACAAGAGAACGGTAGTAAGGGTGATGGGTTTGGAGACACTTTTTGACAACTTCGGTGAAGGTACACTTCGTATTAGAAAGCATATTTGGGGTAGGTGGGATCCCAGGTCGCGGGCCCACGAATTACCGTGACCCCGGTACGTAAAGGGCTATTGAAGCACATCGTGTACGAGTCTGACAGTCCCTCCCGCTCTGCCCTGGGTGGGAGGATTCATTTGACGAATTTATTACGTAAAAAAAAAGTGGGATACCAGCGGTCCACGTGAGGCAAGGTCACCTGCTCTGATGGCTGAGCGATCTGACTGGCGGACAAACCACCATCTTGTCAGAGTATGACGTCAAATAGTTTTTACTGTTCCGTAGGTGCGCAGGAGAGCCAGTTCTTTCTGAGTGAGCTTCATCTTTGCATCTGAGATAAATTCGTACTTACAAACGAATTCGCAAACGCTGGGTCCTGGGATCAAATATAAGGTTCGACTTTGGTCAATTTTGCCTGCCGGGGTCGCTGGATTGTCTTAACAGAAAACCGAGACACCGGAACGTAAAATGTTTTTGGAGGAACACCGTGTATTTTAGTCAGCACGAGTCTGACAGTCCCTTCCGTCCCGCCTTGGAAGGGAGGACTCATTTGAAAAAATGGGGGAGAAACCCACCCAACTCCAATCCCACACAACTAAAAATACATGTATAACACCTTTTGAAACACGTACCTTGCCCAAGAACGCGTTGGCGACGGCATTGCCCGCCTTGGCAGCTTGTTGGAAGTAATGCAGCGCCTTGTTGATGTCCAGAGTCACTCCGCGACCTCCTTGGAAGTGCAGCTGGCCCAGACCGACCTGATGAACAAAGTCATTTACTTAGTGACAGTATAGCTGGGCAAACGATGGATGCAAGTGGGGAACTGTCGTTCGGAGTGGCGGTTTAAGGGGGAGGCTTATTTCAGCAGTAGACGTCTTCCGGATGATGATGATGATTCCCTTATACGGTCAACACCACATCTACCAATGTGCATATGGACGGGGAGGAAATAAGCCATGTCCAAGAATACATCTACGTGGTCCAGGTACTCTCTTTCCAGGCAAGACAAGATAAAGAAGTTGCAAGACGCACGGAAAACGCCTGGAAGAGCTACTGGTCCATGAAAGAGCTATTCAAGGGCGATTTGTCTTTGCACTTAAAACGCAAACTATCTGATAATAATCCTGACATATGGTGCACAAACTTGGTTGGACACAACTTTTAAAACCATAAAAAAACATAAAACTCCTTTTTTTGGGTAGTCAAGTAAAAACAAGTATTTCTTTTTTCAAATTAGGCTAATAAATTAATCAGCATTTTTTAAACGTAATGACACAATCCCCTAAAGTGGAACGTAACACTCCTTTTTTGGGCAGTCGTGTAAAAATCAAAAGTCATTAATTCATATGATAATTTAATCAGTACTTTTAAACATTATGAGGCAAGTCCCTCAAACCGCCTGCCCTTCGTTTCTAACCACTATATTTTATCTATTAAATATATTTAATTATAATATATATATATTTATATTATATTAAATTCAATAAATGCTCAATATGTTTTTCAACTGATCATAATAACATCTCGAATATTTAAATAACAGCTCAAAAATTAGTTCCCATTATCTAAAGCTATCGCTATGTTACCTGCGCCTGCACATCTCCCTTCTCTGCCAGCAGCTGGTAGTACTCGATGAGGTCCGTGTCGAGTGTCCCGGGGCCGCCGCCCTCCGCCTCGTCGATGAGCCGGGTGCGCTGGATAGCGGGGCCTCCGCTGAATGTTACTTGGCTTGCAACTGAAACAAAAAAATAGGTGTTACATTCAGGCTAAACAACTGTTGGTTGGTATAATACAATTTGTTTCTATACAAGACATGCAGTAAAAATTTGTCCTACTACCTGGAGAAAAATATTAATTCAAATAATGTTATTAGTTTTTTTGCAGATACAATACATTATTATTAGTTTTTTGAAGTGAAAACTTCTTTAGCGGCGTTGTGCACTTTTTCTGGAATGAGTAAAAATTGTTAAACTCGCGTCAGGACACGTGACCTGATCAAAAATTCGTAAGACGGCGCAGGGCGCTTGTCGTGTGTGCTTATTACTATTCAAGTTTTCACTTTTGCCGGCACTCCCAGAGTGCAACCGTACCGTCTTTTTTTTTGGCGTTTGTTCTTATGCTAATTTATATTATGTTTGTAAACGCACCCACGAAACAGGAGAAATTCTTAGTGGGGGCCATGTTAAATAAATATGTTTTAGGGCTATCAACATATTGCCAGCTATGCGTTCAAAAAGCTACGCTATAATAATTGTTATAGCACAGTGGGAGTCAATTGAGATGTGGCAGTAGCAGCAGATAAGGATAAGAACTTTAACCATAGTGTCTTTAATTAAAGACAAACCATAAACAGTCTTCATAGACTAACCATAAATTATTATTTTTTTACTATTTATGTATGAAAGAAAAATTACATTATTTCAATACTAAAGAATAAAAGTAGTGCTTATTTCTAAAAAAAAAACTGCCAGCAGACCCTCTGAAGGACAAATAAGTAAGTAATACGAACAATTGTAGTATGTGTAAAGAAGAAGATAAAATAAATGTCTATCTGAACAACTGGTCCTGAAACATAGATCAATATAGCACAGATTTTGGTGTACTGGCAACAAGAAAATGTCTTTTTTTTTAGCATGGTAAAATTATCAAATTAGTCCTCCCACCCAGGGCAGGGAGGGAGGGACTCTCAGACTCGTACTGACTAAAATCCACGGTGTCCTTCACTAGCCCTTTACGTACCGGGGTCACGGTAATTCGTAAGTCCCGCAACCCCGGCAGGCTTTGGCCCTCTACAGGCCCCATCACTATGCTGACACTCCTTGAGGAACATGAAAATTTCTAAGTTAGATATAAACTGTTATAGTTTCAATTCATCCCGTTACTCTCCAATCCTCTAGATCCACTACCATACCTTTGGAAGCCACCTTCATATACAAGTCCATAGCCTTAGGACAAGAACTGGGCACGGTGTTGCCACTCCAATAGCGGTACGCCAGCGCCATCTGTGCGTAGTCACTGTCACCTAGCGCGCCCATCGTGTAGTGCACCAGGGCTTTGGCCTGGGACACCGGGACTGCGATGCCAGTCGCGTAGAGGAAGCCCATGCCCTGGAAAACAGGTATTAATAAAATACCTAAAAATGGAATGTTCACGGTATGAGGGATATTGAGATAATAACATTGACTGTGTAGATAGATTGCTTGCAGTCTTCAATCACATTTTGTGCAACAATATCCCTTTAGGATATAGACTCAGTCTATATCAAGTTATAGGAAATACCAGAAAAATATTTTAACATTTTATTGTTTTAGTGATTTGTGAAATACATTTACAATTTAAAACTTTTGTACAGTAACAATATTTTTCAACATCAACATCCAACATCTTGCAGAAGCATCTTAACGGCTCACTATTTACACTCATTGGTAAAAACAAATAGCGCACGCTCTATTTGACCTATCCTGTTCCACATTTTACGAAATCGCTTCCACAGAAGTGATAGGACACATATCACACGTCAATATTAATGAACTTACAGCATGAGCATCAGCATTTCCCTCCTCCGCCAACGCCTCAAATATATCCTTAGCCTTATCCAGGTCAAGTTCGACCCCCTCCCCGAAGAGATACGACCAGGCTAACTTGATCTTCGCGGGCACGTAGCCGATGTCTGCCGCCTGTTTGATCTGCAGGATAGCGCCGCGGAGGTCTGGGGAGCGACGGTTCAGCTTTGCCATTGCAGTGTCGTAGAGCTCTTTGGCTGTAAGGACGAATATTGAATAATATTACAAAATTATAGCTCTTTGGTGAGGCTGAAGTTCATCAGTGGACAGCTATAGGCTGATAATAAAGTGGTCAAATAACGCTGAAAATTAATAATCGATCTCGGTTGCTTATGCTATCTCCGGTTGGATCTTTGTCTATAACTAGGGTTGCCATCTCTAAAATTTGGAAACCAGGACAAGACGCGTGAAAACCCCGGATTTTAGAAGAACCCGGACATGAGTCGAAGTGCGCGCCGTGGCAACTGCGTCGCGAGGGGTGGGAGGACGGTGAAGTGTGCGTGTATCGCAGGCAGCTATATAATTTATTTTTTTAAACCCGGACTACAAATGAAGCCCCCCCTCCCCGATGCCCTATAAACTAGGACAACGGATGGTAACCCTATCTGTAACGAATCAACGGTCGAATTTACCTTCCGAGAGTCTTTAAGATGTCCAAACGGAAGCAACCGTCAGAAACTAAGCAACGAGATTCGGAATGAGATTGAATACTAGTAATTTCGGGCGTAAAACATCAAGATTGACGCGTGAAGACCTCCCATAAAAACTGACCTGTATTGTCATCATAATAATATCGAATAAATAATAATAATGACAAACAACTACTAATCTAACAAAATATGCACTGTAATTGTAGAATGTTTGAAATTAAGCTTGCCATGAAATAAAACCAGTTGCACACAAAGTATTTAAAAGATAACATAACAAAACAACATTTAATTGCTACTTAAATTGATAACATCTGACTAATAAAGACTATCAAGCCATTAAATCATTTAAAAAAAGGTTTCATTCATTTAAGTGGAATTTAGTTCTAGAACTGTGCTTACAATAGCATTCATTGATGAATTATAATCTCAAATAAAAAAAAAGGTTCAGAAAGGCCAGGTGCATATGCATAGTACTCGCAATTGGCGTGCTTGTATGACCAGATGTAAGAATGTGAACGAGGCGAAAGGATTATGTAAGGATCGTATTAGATGGTGCTCTGTAGATACTGCCTACCCCCATGAATAAGGGCGTGAGTTTATGTGTGTATGTCCACCAATTTTAATGTTCTTTTTTTTCTCTGTAGGCATGAGAATTGTTCCTCTTAGTGAAATAGGTGCGGCTCGATCAATAGATCTATAGAAAGAAATAAAAGCCAAACACAAACCACTATTCTTTGTGAGTGCTTGTTGAGTGTCATCTCTACATACCTTCTTTTAGCTCTGGTGATAATTCCGGCTCTTCCTCTGAAGGCAATGGTGGCAGTGTATCTAGGATGTCTTGTGGATTCTCATCCAGTTTCTGTAATGGGGGGACAATTATTGATATTAACACTAATTTTAATATTGTATATGGCAGGAAAATTAATATGTCATAGTTCAATGTTTTATACTACTACTTGTTGTCACTCGAAATAAAATCTTATTTAATTCAAACAAAAAATATAAGCTTTCTTGACTCCCACTAAGGAGTCTCCTCGACTCTTTTTTTTCACTCTTTCTCTATAATAAACTTCAATTGCACTTAATTTCATACTCCATTTTTCACCTAATTTCCGAAAAACAGGTACAAAGTTTTCCACATATTAGTAAAGAGTGCACAAGGCTGCTTTTTATTTCAAACTTTACGTTTAAATTAATTATGGTTGACTATTGACAGCAGGGTGACTAGTATAGACACAATTGTTGAATTTTGATTTGGATTTTTAGATTTTTATGTTATTTTTGGCATTTGCAGAAAATAAAATATAAATACAATATCAAAATTATGTTATTATTTACCTCCATGTCATGTTCAGAACTTTCCAAAGTTTTGGGGTCATGTATCCAGGCGGTCTCCGTGTGCTTTAGTAAACTCTTCTTCAAAAGTTTGAGGGTATACTCCATTTGATCTAGATGGCTATCTGCAAAACAATCATATTTAAGAAAAGGATTTATTGATGTTCCCTGATGCTCATTAATTTAGTTTTCAGTTTTATATATGTCATGTATTAAGGTATTAATAGTATGTATTAATTATTTGTTTAGTTTTAATATATATAGGTATTGTATATTTGTAGGTTTAATAGGTTAGTATTTAGTTTATTATATTGTTCCCTAAAAACATTAAGGGTGTACTATTTATCTATGCAAATAAAAAAATGTAATAGCATTATTATTGCCGATACACACTGTAAGTCTAACTGAATAATATGTAGTTGGCACAAACAAAATAAACTACATGAAATAATAGGGGTCCCATGTAATTGGGGGCCGAGCCTAATGCCATCAACAGGGCACAAATCCAGGTATTGTGGCTGACTCAGAAAGTAATAATGGAAAAACCCAGGCACTAGGTACCTCGTTCTCAAGATTTACGCTTCCGACCTATAGACCAATGAAGTAGTTAAACTGTAACAAATATCAAAAATCGAATAAAAAAACATACAAAAGATTAATCAACAACACAGCACCTTTATTGCTTTCTTCATCCTTGGGGACGTCTTTGGTATTCCTTAGAGCATCAGCGTACTCTTGCAGCGTCACAATCTCCTTGTTCATAGCGTCTTTCAGCTCTTTGAAGTAGTCGGCATCCACCGTAGGATATTTTGAGTCTTCGCTAGCTTCATCGTCTTCATCATTTTTCTCGCTTTTCTTACGTGCGTCAGGCCCCAACAATTCACCGGCCGTCAAAAGAACACATAGGTACAAGATATACAGTTCCAAACGCTTCATATTTTCAATTTATTATCAGGCATCGGTCCAAAAGACTTACGTGTCCTTAAACTCAACACTTTTAGTAAGCTGAATTTTGTTTATATGATGAAACAGAGCAAAACAATTAACACCTGTAGCGAACGTACACGTGTCCTTGCAAACTACAATGTCGTATTAAGTTAAATAATTTGCTTCTCAATCAATTTATTTCACAATTATTCTTCTCGAAAAATAGCATTTTAATACATTATCGTCTGCCAAACTGAACTACAGCTGTCAATTAATGTCAATCTGTCATACTGCATTCCGCCAATGCGCGATAGAAAATATCGATAAAATAATCAAATCAAATCAATATTAGTTTAACAAAAACAGAATATTTGTTTTGGGATTTTGGCGGTCTCTCCAGCCCTGTGGCAATTACTCTTGCCGGAACGCCATACCAGTCTGTTCCGACTTTCGGTACCTCGGGTCGCTTGTCCAAGGAGATGGCGATGTAGACCGGGACATAACACACCGGATTATCTCGGGATGGGTGAAATGGCGACAGGTCACCGGAACAACTTGCGACGCACGGATGCCCCTCAACTTAAAGGGGAAAATATACAAATCCGTGATTAGACCTGTTGTACTTGGATGCTGGGCTGTGAAAAAGATGGATGAGAAACGATTGTATGTAGCAGAGATGAGAATGTTATGATGGATGTGTGGAGTGACCAGAATGGATAAAGTAAGGAATGAGTTTATAAGGGGAAGTGTGAAGTGAAAGTAACGCCTATTACAGAAAAATTAAAAGGGAATCGTCTGTCTTGGTATGGACATGTGATGAGGAGGGATGACACTCATGTAACTAAGAGAATGATGAGTATGAATGTTGATGGATGGAGAGGAAGAGGAAGGCCAAAGAAAAGATGGATGGATTGTCCATGGATTTGGATGGATGGATGGAATGATATAGAAGAAAAAGGATAAAATGGGATAAGGGCAGGAAGATGATGAGTTTAAAATAATTCGTGTGTTCCAACATTTTTGCAGCCTATTAAACGATAAAACTATAAAATCATGTCAATTTTTTCACAATAAATTCCTTTGTTGGGATTATCGTAAGTAGCGCCACTTTGATAGTTGCTTTCCTATTTGGAGAGGGATTTTTTCGCTGTGAAATCTTTGATAAAATTCGAAACTATTTTGACATTATATTTTGACACTGACAGAATTGACAGAATAATGACGGCTAAAACTGCTCTCGTTTGCCGAATTTTACGAAAATTTTAAAACGGTGAAACTAATTGTTTACAGCATATTTTGGGTGAAGACGAATGTAAATAGTGTAGAAACTTATAAAACTGTTGGTAGAGTGGCCAGAACCGCTCCATAACCTAAAATGCTTCGGGCACCGGTTCGAAGTAGTATCATCCTCCACCAGCCCTGGGTCCGGTTAAAGTCCTCGAGTAGTTTTATCAGGAGCACTTTTATTGAATATTTTGAGTCGAATCATGGTCATAAACATATTAAGTCGAGCTCTGTGGTCCCGCTGTACGACTCAAGTGTACCTTTTGTAAATGCTGGGATGAACCAGGTATGTCCCCAAAATGATGTTATTTACGCAGTTACTACACTAATTTTACGCATTTCTTTGACTTTTGAGTTAAGATTAGTTTGTTATAAAAATATTAAGTCAACATGTAATAACTTAGGGGCAAAATGCCAACTTTGTAAAGTGACTGTTTTATTTATAACTTAACAATGTTGAATTTCAGTTTAAAGGTGTGTTCCTTGGCAAAGTAACTGCCCCTGCAGCAAGAGTAGTGAACTCACAGAAATGTGTGAGGGTTGGTGGCAAGCACAATGATCTGGATGTGGTTGGCACTGACGGACATCATCACACCTTCTTTGAAATGCTCGGCAACTGGTCATTTGGTGATTATTATAAGGTAAAGCTTGTTCCTGATGAGAAAGAAATCGTTAGCATAGAGGGAAAAGTCAATGAGATGACAAAAATAATATGAAATATTGAGCTTAAAAGTTGTTAACTCTTAAAGTTGCAAAGCTGGGTTTGTTGACTAACTGACTTTCCCTTTGTCCACTTCTAAGTTACATTGGTAACTATTGGATGCCTGTGATTTCCATCAGCCTGGAAGGCAAGTGTTTACTCTATGTATTCCTAAACCATTGATTCTGTTTTGGAGAAACTATGCTGGGATCTGCTGTATATGCATACAGAAGATCCTGGCTAAAAATCAGTTTCTTATTCCTTTTTTTTTCAATCTTTTGTTTTATTACATTGCAAAATGTACTAATCCGCTCAGCTCTATTGCAACTTCTAGCACAATAGGAATAGATATAATTATTTAACCAGACAAACATTTGAATTGTTTAAAAAAAATTCCAGCCTCCTTTTGAAAACATTCAATACATAGGCTATGACTATTGTCTCTATGTTTTAGTAAACACATTCATATTTTCAAATATTAATATGCATAAACATCTGCATCTCATGTATTATGTAAAGCATTTTTGGGTAAAGATAAATTTAGCCTTTTTTTCTCTCTTTATTTTTGGGTTTTATCACACAGTGATAATTTGACCCAAAATTCAGCCTTAATAAGTGGTGATGCAATTGTCATATTGGTAAGGCTTCTAGAGTACTCCGAATGCATCAATAAAGCTTTAAATTCATATTTGATTTAAAACATCGTTTTTAACAACTACATTTTTATAGCATTCCATTTTGTTGTTCACAGAAAGAAGCATGTAAGATGGCATGGGAGCTGCTCCTCGGTCCTTTCCAACTGAAACCAGAGAACTTGGTGGTGACATACTTCTCTGGAGATGTGGCTATAGGGATGAAGGCCGATACTGATTGCAGGGATATCTGGAAGGCTATTGGGTAGAAGATATAAACTTTTATAATTTTATGAGTTTTAGCACATACCTAGGAGGTTATTTCGATGGTTAGAGTATTGCCATAGCATATTACAGTTTTTTTTAAACAATCTCTCAATCTTTTTTGAACTGTGTCTCCTATGATGTGGGAAACTTAGAAACTAACATAGACATACACCCAGACCCAGATGAAACACTTGAAGGTCATACAATATTTGTTTCGTGCGGGGATGGAACCAATGGCTCAGCCACTCACTAACCAGCCCTCAATTCATTTAATTATCACCTCCAGGCATTCAGGAATAATTTAACTTCCTACCAGAAAGAATTATAATTTAAATTGAGCAATAGTCCAAAGCGTACACTGCACAAATTATATAGATTTTCTCCACAACGTAAAGCAAATCCTTTTCATTTAATTATAATCCAGGCTTTAATACCTTTATCTCTTCCAGTGTTCCAGAAAGCAGGCTCCTGGGTAAGGGTGCCAAGGATAATTTCTGGGAGATGGGCGCTAGTGGCCCCTGTGGTCCCTGCACTGAGATACACTATGTCAATCTTGATGGCTCGCTCACTGAGATATGGAATCTAGTCTTTATTCATTGTCGCAGGTTAGTATAATTATAAAACTAACATGAACTGTCATAGGAATAGGAATGTCTCACCAATGATCTGGCTACAGTTTAATTCTTGTATAAAATGAAAATATGGTAGACAAAAAAAAAACAACTCTGCTTTGTCTATAATGAATACCATGAAATTGAAGCAAGAAGCGGGTGTTCCTAAACACAACACCATTTGACTAAAAAAAAAACACAAAAATCCCCTCTATGCTTGAGTACTTTTTTCTTTTTTTTTACTATAGGATGCCCTATCTCAAATACTGTTTTTTGGAAATGATGTTTCATATGGTAGCCATTTCTATACAAACTTTCCTCCCAATAAGAGAGTGAATTCTTCAGAATAGTGCTTCTCTCTGTGTAGATCCACCATCCATCTTGAAATTAGGATCCAAGTAGAAAAACAATTCTCATTAGATCCATCATGGATCTGGCCAATGGATCTTCTGAGAATGAACCATTTTTTTTTTATTTGTGTGTAGTAAGTACTTCATATTCATACTAAGCCAAATGTAAGCTAAGTAAGCTAAGTTTCTCAGATTTGTTAAGTGATGTTTACTTATTTATTTTCCTCAGAGATGAGACAGGCAAGGTGCGAGGCCTGATGACGCGTCACGTGGACACCGGCATGGGCCTGGAGCGCATGGCCAGCATCCTGCAAGGAGTGCCGTCTAATTACGACACAGACCTATTCCTGCCCATCATTAAGGCGATAAACAAGGCAAGTAATAAATAATAATAAATAGCCTTTATTCAGACACATAGTTACATTTTATGGTTGTTTAACAATAATAATCTTATTCTTTTATTTAACTAGCACATTTCCCGCGACTTCGTCCGCGTGGGTTACGTACTTTCCTAATTGCCCCTTTTCACCCCCTTAAAGGTTAAATTTCCAAAAACCCCTTCTTAGTGCTCCCCTACATTATAATAGGAAGCCGTGTGCAAAATTTCACATTCCTAGCCCCAGTAGTTTCGGCTGTGCGTTGATATGTCAGTCAGTCAGTTCTCCTTTTATATATATAGATAACTGTCTGTATGTCAATAATTGACAAAGGCCTCCTCCAACTGTTGCCATTTCTCTCTGTCCTTGGCCACTCTTGTCCATGTTACACCTGCTATGGCTTTAATGTCATCAACCCATCGACGAAATGGTCTGCCTCGTTTCCTCTTATTGTGACTTGTGAACCAATTCATGACTACTTTTGACCATTTTTCATTTCCTCTGATTGTGTGGCCTGACCATTTCCACTCAAGCTTTCTTACTGTTTTTATCACATCTTTTGTGTTTGTGTGAAACAAGGCAAGTACTATCAATTAATTTATTTAGAAGTTGTCCTATTTCAAGTAGTCGTGGATGAATATGAAACATGTCAAGTCCAATGATAAATAGCACGATTGGCACAGTGACTGAGCAATCGGCTGTTGCGCTGCGTGTCGGATTTCCGAACGGAATAAATATTGCATGATATACAAGTGCCGCCGAAATGCTGTCTATCGCAAAGTACACGCATAACAGCCCGTTAACTACTTAGCCTGTGTTAGCGCAGGCTTAGCGCTGTAAGATCTTGAGTAAACAAATGTTTGAAGCACGCCACGAAGCGCCGCTCATAGCGAAAACCACACCGCAACCTTCTCTGAGCGAATTGGTAAGCGGCGCAGTGTTCGAAGCAGAAGGAACGAAAACGAATGAGTGCAATGTCAAAACAGCGGTACGGCGTGCACAACGCTTCACCGTTCCGTCCGCTGCGCAAGCACCGCTTAGACCAAAATTGTGAAACAGTTGTAACGTAAATGTTATGTATTGTCCAGAACAGTAAAGGAGTGCCGCCATACGGTGGCCTGTACGATCCTAATGCTGTAGTAGATGCGGCGTACCGGAGACTGGCAGACCACGTGAGGATGATCAGCGTGTGTCTGGCTGATGGAGTGTTCCCGGCTTCTAAGTAAGTTTACATTTTGTTTCTCGATGCTATACGCGTATTGGTACTTACGTGATTACACGAGCGCCAATTAATGAGTTTTAACCAAATAAAATAAGCTTTAATTTAAAAACTAGCTTTTGCCAGCAGCTTCGCCCGTTCACCCCACAGAAAAGAGGTTTAAGCCCTAGCAATAGCTATGATATATGTGTTGCACTCGTAGTCTTCAGGCTTGTAATATTGTTGCTGTAAACATTTGTTCTAAATTACCAAAAACTCTTGTTCCAGTCTAAACCTAAAACAAATAATGAGAAAATCATTCAAAATCTCCAACGACGTCTTCCAAAACCCTCAACTGGTAAGAATCCTGTACAACGAGGTGGCACAGACCCTGGGTTCCACCTACCCTGAACTTCTGGCCAAGGAAAATGATGCCAAGCTGATCATAGAGCATGAGCAGCAGGCTTACGCCAAGATGAGGGCAGATCTGAAGAAGAAGTGGAAGGATTTATCGAAGAAGTACCCTGAGGTGGAACAACTGAGTGATTTGGAGATTTCAGGGTTTGCACTGGGATATAAGGAGTTTAAAGAGGTAATTAGAAAGATTTTCTCTTTTCTTTTGTGATGTTTCATAAAATCATCATCAAGTGCGTCCGCCTTTCATTTAGCAGATGGGATTGTGAAACTCATACTGACTATCAATGTATACAATGTTCCTCCCGTAGCCTTTTGCGTTCCGTGTGACAATTATCTTTATAAACGGTCCCGCGACTTGAAATAAAAGCCTTGAAAATATTTAAATAAATATGTTTCGAGGATATTTGGTCTTTTAAAAAAGAAGAATTCACTTTATTTTTGGTAATTTCCCGTTTAGATACCTAACAAGAGTTTTCCTAGATCATTTATGATCTTGAAATATAACAATACCACTATACAATAGACCGTAATATTAAATAGTATACTAAGTTTTTATAAAACTCAGTATATTATTTATAATTTTTAATTTTTATTTCTTTATCTAACTAACCTTCCCGACTTCCACAGACAATGTCCAAACAAAATTCAACCGAAATACCAGGCGAACTAGTCTTCAAATTGTACGACACTCACGGCTTTCAAGAGGACGTCATCAATCGCATAGCGAAGCTCAACAACATGACGATCGACAACAAAGGTTTCTGGAAACTTCTGTCCAAACACAAGACTAGGCATAAGACAGCTTTTAAAGAACAAGCGAAGGGACAGCTATTTGAAGAAGCAATAAAGGCTTTGAAGAAACAAGGTTATAGCAACACCAATGATCTACCAAAATATGACTACATAACAAGCGGAAAAGACATAGAATTCAAACCGTTAAAAACAAAAATCATAGGCATTTTGAATGAAGACTGTCAATGGGTAGATTATTTAGAACCATGCGAAAATCGAACCTATTACATAGTAACAAAAGACACAAATTTCTTCTGCGAGGAAGGTGGCCAAGCTGGTGATGAAGGAATGATCTTTATCAATGAAAACATTGCTTTTGATGTCAAAAGTGTTTTCAAGATCCAGGATTTTGTGTTCCATAAAGGGAAATTCTCCGTAGCAGATAGTAGGACAACGGTACACTATGATATGGAAGTGGAACTGGAAATTGATGAAGAAAGAAGGGTTCAGCTGATGCAGAATCATACCGGGGTCCACTTATTGAATGCTGCGGTGAGGAGGGTCTTGCCCAATAGTGCGGTCTGTCCTACAGGGTCTAGTGTTACGGATAAAGGATTGAGTCTTAGTCTGTCAGTGTACGGACAGAAGCTGTCGCAAGATGTTATGATGGATGTACAGAATCTTATAAGGTGAGTTTAGTTTTATATATGGATAAAGCTAAATGTTGCTAGCGGCTTAGCCCCCATGGAGTTCGTTAATTAGTCCTAGGGAGTCGCACTTATGGTATCAAAAGATAGAAAAGAAAGTAACTGTATAAAGAATGAAAAAACATTTAACGGTTCCGTTTTCCTTTGGAACTCTGAAAACACAGTAAAAGCTCGCAATTGTGTTCCGCCAAGATTGGCTAGTGGGTAAAACATTTGTTTTTTTTTTAACGTGGTAATCAAATGAGTCCTCCCACCCAGGGCAGAGCGGGAAGGGCTGTCAGACTCGTACTGACTAAAATCCACGGTGTCCTTTAATAGCCTTTTACGTTCCGGAGTCGTGGTAATTCGTGAGTCCCGCGACCCTGGCAGGCTTTGGCCCTCTTTGGAGTGTCAGCATAGTGACGGGGCCCCCCCGTCACTATGCTGACACTCCTTGAAGCGCGCGTGGAACACAACGCGCCGTAGTGGGTAGAACATAGTTTTTTTTTTTTCAATACCAATGAAATTAGAGTATTTCTGAGTATAACTTTTTTGCCAGAAACATATATTATTAAATTTTTGGCAATCTAGCACATTATAAACGTTAGACTGTTTCTTCTATCTTCTACAGGGAATCAATAAGCTGTAACGCGCCCATACACACTCGCGTGATGACTAGCATGGAAGTTTCCCGCGAGCCGTCAGTGCTGACAGTGCCCGGAGAGACCTACCCCGAGCTCGGGCTCAGGCTCGTCACCGCTGACCCGCCGCTCGTGTCCAAGTGAGTTACAGTCAGTGTTCGTTGAGTTACTGTTAATGATCATTGAGTTACTGCCAGTGTTTATTGAGTTACTGTCAATGTTCATTGAGTTAATGTGATAATGTCTTACAGTGTTGCTGTCACTGTCAGCAACCACTACATTATTGTCTTCACTCACTGAGTGAATCTATGCCACTGTTCACTGACAGTAACTCTGTGGGAGAGTCCACAGAGATACTGACTTCTAATTTACTGTCAGCGGCCACTAAGGGTCAGCTCACACCGAGACGCGACGACGTGACGCAACGCAACGATACTGCAAATGTGTATATTTTCGTATAGTGAATAAAGTTAGATTATGGAGTCGCTAATTCGCTATTAAAACGCAGCGCGGTGCCTCGCTGCGTCGCGTATCTTTTCGTGTAGTAAATAGAGTTAGATTTTGAGTAGCTCTATTAAAATGTGTGCGCAGCGTCGCGTCTCGGTGTGACTTGACCCTAAGTAACTGTCTACCATCACTGAGTTACTGTCAGTATACACTGAGTTACAATTTAGTGATGTTTCAACTAACAGATAAATGTGTTACTCTAGAGAACTATGTTGCGGTACTCACGTACCATCGACGGGAGCACTGGGCGAGTTCTGTGTGACGCTGGTGAAGGGCGCCGGTGGACAGAATCCTACCGTGCATGCACTCACTGGAGAACGAGCTAAACAGGTATTGTAGCACGAATGAAAATATCTATTTTAAATAGCAAAGAAGTTTGAAATTGAGTTGGTTAAAATTATGAAATAAAATTGTGTAAAATGTTTGCTTTGTGGTAAAGAAATGTAATTATAATTGGTTGTGGTTCATATTAAACTTGACACACCTCGCTCCAGAGAGTCCCGAGTTATTTCACATACCTGTTGTATCACGCACTGCGACTGATTTGACGGTCCCCACCACCAAGTTCTTACATAGCTAATAAAATGATCTAAATTGGGGCACAAGAAGTGAAAGACAGTGAGCCATTATCCATCACACGAGCCTATTCCAGGTTCACAATTTTACTCGACAGATCTTAAATATTATGTATAATAAAAAGATCTAAAATAAAAAGATCTAATTATTAATTGCACAAAACACAGGTACTTTCAGTTTTAATTTATGATTTTGAATATATGAGCATATATGTACTATTTGACAGGCTCGCGAACTATTCTGTAGAGCCGAAAAGCTGAATCAAGTCATAGACTTAATAGACCCTGAGAGGAAGAAAGAGGAGGTGTCCCTCATCAAGCAGCAGTTGACAGAACTGTGCGGCACCAGCGGCGCGCCCTACGGGGAGTACGCCAAGTGTCTCGCGCTGCTGGACAGCTTCGACAGGAGGGAGATGCAGCAGAATGATCTGGCGTTACAGTGAGTATTTGTACTTTGGTGGTGAAATCTTTTCGAATGAGTCCTGCCCCCCCAGTGTGGAGTGGAAGGGACTGTCACTCTTACCGACTTAAATCCACGGAGTTCCTTCAATAATCCTTTACGTTCTAGGGTCACGGTTGGCTGTTTAGACAGCCCCGCGACCACGGCAGGATTTGGCTCTCTATAGGGGTATATCCCGTCAGATTGCTGATGTGTGATTTTGACCCGGGCCCCTCGACATTACACTCAATGGATAGGTTAAGCAACACTTGCTCCGGTCGATCCCTGGATGAGTGACAATCTATTATCTAAATATATAAAAGAAGAAAGTATGGTTGTAAGACTCGACTACAGCCGAATCCGCTACACGCAGAAACTTAAATTTTGGACAGCAGTTGCAAGGGTGAAAAGAGGTGAAAACTTTTGTATGAAAAATCTTATGCCTTGGGTTTATACATTTGTAACTTTCCATGAATATGAACACAAGTAAAAAAAAGATTGGCAGTATTCGTTTTTTAAAACTACCCTCCATTTTTAATCTAGACGATGTTAAAGTTTGTATGGGAAAATCATAACGCGTGAGTCGTTGAATGTGGAAATGAGTATTAATATACTAGGCCAGAAATAATTGAAGACTTTGCTTGGCTTTAACAAAAATTCTTACTTCCAACACCTCGCGAATATAAAATGTCCGCCATTCTCGAGGTGTTGGAGTAAGAATTTTTGTGAAAACAGTTTTGTCGATGAGAATGAGTCTAGAATGTCCTCTTCAAGTATCGGTAGTTGGAAACCAAACACACTGTATAATGTATAAGTGTGTATAGTTCCCTTTGCAACAAGAGAAACCTGTTAAATCGATGGTCCTAGTTGTGTTTCGACAAGTTGAGTTGAGGGTAGTCAGATGCTCTAAAATCAGAACACCAGTCTTATCGAGAGCAAAAAGGCAGTATGTAGTTTCATTTCAATTACTCATATTCATTTGAGTGTGTATATTTGACTTTCAGTTCAAATATTTGGTTGACTACATTATAGTTTTTTCTTTTACTTGGTAAAATCATCAAATGAGTGCTCCCACTCAGGGCAGAGCGGGAGGGACTGTCAGACTCGTACTGACTAAAATCCACGGTGTCCTTCAATAGCCCTAAACGTACTGGGGCCACGGTAATTCGTACAGTCCCGCCACTGACTACATTATAGTTGGGAAAAATATAGGTGATGTTAACATTTTCATGCTTGTTACAACATAATTATGTCTATTCTAGGATGAATACCCTTACTCTTTCTTTCAGCTCAATAGCAGAAACGGAAGTCCGCGAAGCAGTGTCCCAAGCAGCCCAAGATGGCCGCCGCTTCGTGGTCCACTTCCTCCGCTGCTCATACCTGATGCAGCATGAAGGAGTCAAGTCCCTGCTGTCCACACGACACAGCATGCCCACCATGGTGCTGGGATGTGCTGGTGGAGTGCTGGTAGCGGGGTGCACTGTGCCACGGGTGAGAACATATATGTCTGTGTTTAAGAACTTTCAGATTTAAGAGAGAAAAGGTTCCTCTTACTGGGGCACAGATCAAGTGTTTATGTGATATTTCGAGGCAATAGCGATGAATTAAATTACATGAAATAAGATCTAGCTGTTATTATAGACCTTTATTTTTTTTTTCTATCTGTTTACATTTTAAAATATTTGCACAAAAAAAAGAAATTAGAAAAAAAAAACATTTCAAAATATAAAAAATAGTGGTCCACCAGCATCGGGAACAAGGTCCAAGGTGCCGGTGGTTAGGGCTCTAGAGAGAGGAACCTCCTTACAATGCGCGCCGTGTCCATAAAAACTGCTTTCTGCATCAAGCCCTTGAGCCACGTCCCATATTATGTCGACGATCTCGTGAGCTAAATCAAGATACTTGATTTTTTTATCATTTTCAGCTTTCACCACATTTTCGTCATGGGTGACGGTGATATCATGTTATCATTGCACCATGCGATCTACCACCACAATATCAGGCTTATTGGCTACAACAGTCCTGTCAGTGATGATAGATTGATCCCAATACAATATAGCATGACCGTTTGCAAGAACTGGGTCGGGAATTTCTAGTTGTAAGACTCCTTTTAAGGACACGCGGTGTTGATGTCGCGTTGCACGCTGCGGTTATACTAAACGGAGAAAACAATTGAGGCCGCGCAGCCTGACTCGCCGCGTATAAGTCTCAGCTGATTTCACATGGTCACTGTCTGTCGTAGACCCAGATCAGGAACATAATACAATATTTGTTTGTAACATTATTTTTACCGTGCGGAGATCGAACCCGTGACACGCTGCGCAGCAGTCGATCACTCAGCCACTGCGCCAACCGTGTCGTTAACGACAAATAGTGTGGACGAAGAGGGAATCTAATCGGGATCTGTAATCTTGAGTTATCCTGCTCTGCAAAATGAATTTTCTGTCGCAATTAAAGTGTTCTCTTTCCCCAGGACATGGTGTCTCCGTCGTTCTCGGCGCGCGGCTGGCTGAGCTGCGCGGCGCGGGTGTTCGGGGCCGCGGTGCACGCGCACGACGAACAGAGCTCAGCTGAGATGACGCCTTCTAAGGTAACACTAGTCACTACTGTATTAATTTCATGCATACTTCAATGGCAACTTTTTCTGTTCTTGTCGATTTTAGAGTAAAGGTGACAATCAAAGTTGTTCTTAGTAAAAAAGTGTACTGTACGGAACTAAGATAATAGTAGATTGTTTACCAAAAGAGCAAACAACTATTTTAAAGGCGATAGTGTTTTTTTTTAATCCAGAGCGAAGCGAAGGATTCTAAAGTAGAATCCGGAGCGCAGCAAGGGATTCAAAGTATGTGAGCAACAAACCAATTATTTTTGAATGGATTGATAACAGTAATAAGATTCCGGGAAGATAGTCTTGCTTATCACAATCTTTTGTTCCAGGTGAGCCTAATAAACTGCGAGCAACTAGTCCAAGACGCGATGCGCGTTGCTATCAAATTCGCGCAGTCGCACATCAAGGAGAACACAGAACCTTCTGAAAATACTCAGAACAGACAACAGAACTGATCAACATACTTTTAGTAATTAGAAGACACTGTTGTGAACAAACGTCGTCCGACCACAAACGATGTGTTGTCCGACCACAGAAAACGTGTCGTGCGACCGCCGACGACGTGTCGTCCGACTACAAACGACGTGTCGTCCGACCGCAGACGACGTGTCGTCCGACCGTAGATAGTAGTGTCCCCGACTCTGGAGCTACCATCTGAAGTTTTGTTCGGAATCATGACTGCTCGATACGACTATCGACATTACGCTGCGATTCTACGATTTCGTACCATTAATTTATCCTCAGATTGCACATGTAGAAAGACTGACAGATGCTCTGCATAGTAAGCGTCATTGGTCATGACGCGCTTCGACTGTTTTTTAAAAACCATCCTTACTACTACGACATTATGATACAATTCGATTGACTTACGTCGTCGTAGCAAGATTGTTATTTTTTACTACCTACCCACAGACAGACGATCGTTTTATATTGGCAGTGCCTTTATGACGTTGTAGGAAGGATGATTTTCACTTCTAGTTGGTCGACGATGCAAATTAGTGGAATAATGTCATTAGCACGCGCGCCAACAGTTTTACATCTGTAGTAAATCGTGCAAATCTGCGGACCAACATATTGCAGCCAACTGCCAACGTCCTCTACAGTGTATGGACCTCATTGGGAAACAAAAAGTCCCTCAACATGACTCCAGAGATATCGTGAGATGTCGCACGACTTCGTAGTAGTTTTCTTGAAGGAATATTTGTCCCCCAATGAAGGGTATTTAAATGTTATTTTCTTGAAAAATGGATATTAAGGATATCCATATCCAATTTCTATAAACATAATATAAATTGTGACTATTATTGTATGTTTTTGTTAAAGCATAATATTTTAGTTTATGCTTCCCAGATACCCCAATGATATTACTAAATTAAAATATATTGCTGCGTCTATTACAAAATTATGAAATGTAAAAAAGTAAAAACTCACTTTGTATACAATTAGTAATGAAATAATTGTAGATAATTATTATTTATAATGTATGAGGCGAAACGAAGAAGTTTTAGAAATGGTATTTATTTTTTAGATAGCTTTAATTTACCCCACTATGTTAGGGTAGGCGTCGTTTAACCGGATGCAGCTGAATATAAGTATTTTACATGGAGCGACTGCCTATCTGACCTCCACAACCCATCAAGTACAGGGTAATACGATATACCGTGGTAAGATTGGTTGTCAGACTTATTTTGTTCTTTGGCTTATAAAGCAGTAATGCTAATTGAATACTTAATCGTCCATGCATGCATGTTGCACGATGTGTGAGCTGCCTTACGTGTGCTACTCCATTTTTCGACCAAAAATACAAAAAATCCGACTCGCAGCATTATGCTTGTCGTTCGGTAAATGTTGAACTGTTGAGGTCGGTTCGGCACAATTGGAGTCCAGCTGAGTGGCTCTTTTTTTTGTAAACGTATGGAGCACCTGTTAGTTGATATCTTATACAAGTTTGAATAAAATTCGAAATATATTGATGAAGTCTTCCTGTAAATAAATAATAGCGTCTACCTCTATTTTTGTAAATAAAACTTGTTGAAAACGAAATGTGTATTGTTTTTCTACCTACCTGCCGTTTTTTTTTTATTGTGGTAAGATCATCAAATGAGTCCTCCCACCCATTACTGTCAGATTTGTACTGACTAAAATCCACGGTCCTTCAATAGCCCTTTACGTACCGGGATCACGGTAATCCGTTAGTCCCGCGACCCTGGCAGGCTTTGGCCCTCTACAGGCCCCGTCACTATGCTGACACTCTTTGAGGCCCGCGTGGAACACAACGCGCCGTCAACCCGGGCATGGTCCATGGTCGGGCAGCGAGTCGCCCATTACTCGCTGCCCGCATGCCCGCGCCTACGGTGGCCGGAGATCGTCTGGCGACGTCCGACGCCGTGGGCGTCTACCACTGCGGCTGGGGTGGAGGGAGGACGCTGTCCTCTGCCTCACGCGGCCCGCCTCCTCCACCTACCTGCCGTTAGAAAAAATTTAGTATCAAAGTCACTTACGTATATGTTACATACACATCTATATTCTTTCACCAAACAAATCAAAAGCAATACTTCTTCAATTATCCAAATTCAACATCGAAATCCTCCAAAGATTTCAATAAAAAAACACTAAGACTGATAGTAAATGCTCCCTAGTATATCAAAAACGAAAGAATTGTTACACACTTCCGGTATTGCTAATACCAACTCGACGTAATTGATATATAATGAACGTCAATAACTCTGATTTAATTCTATTTAGTTTTGTTTAATTGTTAAGGACTTATGTAGTGATTTTTATTTAATATTAGTTTCATATTTAGTAATGTTAAATTATCAAATACTTACCTTCCGCTTATCAGCTTCGGGCGCGTCGAATATTAAAGATATAATTATTAAAATAATAACATTTACTGATCAATAATTTTGCAAGTAGCTGTTAATTAAAATTATACAGTTTATTGAGTGATTAATATGATGTCTAAGATTATGTTTAGATTTTTGTAGAAATGTTTAAAAGTCGATGCGTCGGGTATTTGAGCATTATTATTTTTGGGAACTGTCAATTTTGTAGAAGTTGTCGAAAAACCTCTGACGAAATAAAACTTCAGTAAGTGCAACCATATTATATTATATACCGTCTTATTACAAAATGGGTTTTTACTAAAAACCCGGGTTTAAATCTAGTAAAACTACGGTTTACACATTAGTACAAATCGTGGTATTGCGATAAATTATGGTCCTTAACCACTTGCACGTCATGTGGTACTACAGTGCCAAAATATTTTTTAGGGACTTACGTCATTGGTACTACAGTGCCAATATGAGGAATGTACGGATGTTTGGAGTTCTGGTTTAACTACGGCTCTTTTCTACATTGTCTGTAGTTTTTAATACACAGAAATAATAAGAGATGGCTCTGAAACCAACTCCAGTTCATTTTTCACTGTTCCGTGATTGGTACAACGAATTGAAGTCAAGAGTATTTCGTGTGTGAGTGCGTGAAAGTGTCACCGTAATTATGTCGTTAGAACTTTTGATTTATTTCATATTTCTAATAATGTAATATGTAACATTTTTCTAGACAATGTACACGTTACAATAGTGTATAATTATCATATTCTTTTATTCTCCAAAGTTGAGAAATTTACCAAAGAAGTTGTCGAGTGCCGTTTGTGTTACGATATACGGTTTTTGGTTTATTTACGAACTGTAGAAGTTATTTTGAAGAGAAATTATATCCTAATTTCATAAAACTAAACTATCTAGAATAATTATTCATACAGAACAAAACAATCACGTTTATATTTTTAACAGATTCAACGAAATTAGTAAAAGGATACGCAGCGTTGAAGTGCCTGGCACTGCATTGACCAATTTATTTTATCTACTTCTCATGAATGTAATAAAAATATTTTGCTATCATCTTGAAGGAAATATAGTCTACTTTATTTACTATTATTTATAAGTGTTACCGACAGCATATTTTAATCACGAAAAATAAAATTGCCTGGAAATCAGTAAAAAATATTTACTCTTTCAGTTTAACATTTTTTTTAATGGGTGGATATGTAGATTTGGAGCATATATTTTTATTTCAGTTTATTCTGTATACTCTAACGTAAACAGAAGTATTTTTTATTTTGAAATTGCTTCAATACTTTTTGTTTGGCAAAAGTTTTTATCAGGGAAGATCCGCGACATTTTAGTAGCGCTGAAAATCGGTTGCGCCGCGACGTAAGTCCCACATGACAGCTCGCGAGCGCTGACGTGCGAGTGGTTAAGCAACAAAATTAATGACAAACCCAGTTACCTTCTCAAGTCTGAAAAGAAGGACACCTCAAGACTTGTATCAACCAGCATAAGTGAGTATCGATCGGATGAGGCAGTGGCTTCATTCCGTGCAAGTTCAGAAAACATCATCTACCTAAAGATGAATGTCCCAACACAGATTGTATTAAATAAAAATATATCCTAATATCAAATAAGGCCTGTTGGTCTAGTGGTTAGTGACCCTGACTGCTATGCCGGAGGTCGTGGGTTCGATTCCCACCCAGGACAAATGTTTGTGATGAGCACGATCATTTGTTCTGTGTCGGGGTGTAATTTATCTATAATATGTATGTATTTAGAAATATATAAGTATGTTTATCAGTTGTCTAGTACCCATAACACAAGCTCTGCTTAGCTTGGGACTAGACGGCGCTGTGTGATAGTTGTAGAATATTTATTTATTTAAATAGCGGTCGCGGAACTCACGAATTATCGTGACCCCGGATCGTAAAGAGCTATTGAAGGACACCGTGGATTTTAGTCAGTACAAGTCTGACAGTCCCTCCCGCTCTGCCCTGGGTGGATTTTACCACGTAAAAAAAAATCAAATAGCGGCCGTAAGCTTCTTACATACCTCCGTCGCATTTCAACAAAATAACTACACATTTCACTATAACTAAACAATTTTTTATTTCGTTTCATAGGTAGTTGAAACTAAAATGAGAGTTATGTTATGACTATGAACTCATTTATTGTGTATGTTTTTAAATGAGAAAAAGTGTCTTAATGTTGGTAAAACCAAATAAAACTAAAAAACAATGTTATTTATTCAAAATATCAAAGATACATTCATTAAATTGACAATAATAATTGGTACCGTCAAATAACATACACAATAAAGTTTTGTTGAAAACTATTTATTATAAATTACAGTCTAATTAAATATAATTTACAGTCGGTTTAAGGCCAGTGGGATTGTATCACTCATCACATCACTATTGAAAGTTTTTATTTTATAAGATTTTGTGAGATTTTCATGTTTATAATGCTTACGGTATTACTGGCCTATTCATTTCAGATTTTCCATACAGAACACATACATTTAAATCATAGATTAAACATACAGCGCCAAAAATGAAGTGGAAATGAGAATGGAATGGTGTTGTCTCGCTCACTCATACTGCATATCGATTCTACCATTTCGTGTGGAATATCTCGCTTTGAAGTCGTATCCACGAGCGACAGAACTACGCCGTGTAATATTCAAGAACAAGCGATTCTATAGGAAACAGGTCTAAAAAGTTATCAGAGAATATTTTCGAAATGTTTTATTTAAAAAAAAAAGATTATTATTTCTATGGAAATTAAAAAAATGTTCTAATATAACTGGTAAAACTGTCTTTATTGAAAATCTTCTCTGATATTATTTTTTCCTATTTCTTGCTTAATAACTCATTAAGAAAAATATAAACTTGAAAGTTTGTATAAAATGCCGTTTGGCGTACGCTCTATAGACGGAGGGAATTAATGGAATTCAACAAACAATAAAAATTAACTTGAACTTGGAAATTAACTTGAAGCTCATCTATGATTTAAATCTATGTGATTCGAAAACTTTTCGGACTCTCGAAGTCAAGATACGTTGTAAGCCCGAAAGTTGTCGTACCCTCAAATAGATAGTTCAGTTTTCGTAAACATTGATAAACATAGTTAAGTACGTGGATTTGACTCTCGGCTGCGTAACGTTTTGTAACAATCATTGTGAATGTGCTCTTTTCTTTAAGTATTTGTTTGATTATTATGTTCATGTTTGGACTCGTTATGAAGATAAATAATTGTCTACTATATACTTTTAGTAGCTGTTCCTCGCGGTGCACACCGGCTGCTTGGCTCTTATTCGCCTTAGCTTTGTTACATAGCCTATACCCCTCTTCGAATATTCAACACAAAAATATCGCTTTAATTCGAGCCAGAGGGTCTAAAATCGTCACTTAGCAATTTTCGAAATGAAATACAAGAATAGCTAATAAGGTTACTGGAAATCATTGCACGAAGTTCGCACATTTACAGCAACGCCATTGGCATTTACAAAGTGTATCATTTCGGGATATAGCTAAGTGGCTGATGATATAGGCTAGTATATACATTTATATCAATTCCTGAGATTAGCGCGTTCAACCAAACAAACAAACTTTTCAGCGTTATAATATTAGTGAAAACACCATATTACTCGTTGACTAACACGTGAAAAAAAGAGCACATTCCCAACGCAGATCACTTAATGAGAAAGTGAGATGTTAGAATAAACGTGACGCATCCGCGGGCCAAAGAGCACGGACTAGTGGTTGTCCATGTACTGCAGCTCAGACAGCAGCAGCACCGTGTTGGGCAGCGGCCGCGGCTGAGGAGACAGGATCGTCAGCATCTGTCTGTCCATATCCACTGCCGTGCTGCAGGAAGAATGTAGTTGGCATTAGAAAGAAGAGAAACAAAATTGAGTTTTTTGACATTAAAACTTCGTAAGACTAAACATGTCTGTACAAAATAAATAGAAAAATTGTACATGGGAATTAAGGATACATAAAGCCTACAGCTAGGAAACAGGTCTACTCTCTGAAAATAGGATTGGGTCAATTTGTAAGTTGTAGTGATTAAAAATTAGGTTATAAAATAAAGTTTCCGAAATTGACTCAAAGACTGCCCATGAGGGCACTTATAAAAAGTCGACAGCAGGTGCTCGGTTCGGGTTGGTCGATTCCATGGAGAAGAACCGGCTAGCAACTCCATGGTTACTCTAAAGAGCCGGCAAAACGACTTTTTTGCATGGTGATGACTTCGGGTCTAAAACTGCCACTAGGCAATATTCGACGAACGAATAAGAATACCCAATGACCTTGCTGGTAATTCACAAAGTTAATTATTAGGCAAATTGCTTAAAGTGGCTGTTTTAGACCCGAAGTGGCGCTCAAAAATAGCAATTTTGAAGACATGGGGAATTGGAGTCTCTACTCACCCTATTTATTTTTTTCAGTGGTGAAAAAGTGCAAAATTATTTCTGTATACATCATTATTTTTTGTTTATGCGATACACCTGTCTTGTATTTTTGTGTAAAGAATCTATGTACAAAATTTTAAAACCGTATCATAAAAAATCACAAGGTTATAAGTTTGTATATTACTTGGTTGTCCATTCAAAAACATGCTCATTTCGCGGTACACCCGCGTAAACTGCGTCTCCTATGTTACACACTCGTGATAATAGCATGGCAATAGGTACCTAATCGTACGGTGATTGTATTGTAATTAACTGGTAATAAAATTTAATTAAAATATTTTTGAAAAAAAAATATAACATGGTGTAAAAATTATTGGAATCGAATCAGTTACTGATTCTGATCAAACTATATTCAGGTTTCGCATATACTAAAAATAATGTTGTATGTCAAAGTATCTGGCGCTAGAAAATACTGCAACAATTAACATAGTTCTGATACTCACACACACACGAAGCCAGCCAAGTTGGAGTGTAGCACATCATCATCAGGTCCCGCCGCGAAGGACACGGCCAGCAGTCGGTGATGCAGCGCGGGAGAGGGCCACACACTCACCAGCTTCGTGAGCGCGTCCTCCGCACGCATGCCCAGCGGCATGCACGAGTCCGGGAGGGACGGGGCTCCCACCTATACGTACACAAAGGATGTTATACTAGCTCGAAGTTCCACAACGATCAGCCTCCAGGTTTTTGGGCGGCAGGTAGAGCAGAACTAGCCCAGTGGTATCGGCCTTCACTTACGAGTTGTAGGTCGTGGGTTCGAACCCAGTCAGGCGAATTATTTTGTATAATTGACTTAATCACCAGTGCTCTCAAAACGGTGAAGGAAAACATCGTGAGGAAACCGGCATGTCCTAGAACCCAACCCGCCCTGGGCCCGCGTAGTTGATTATGGATATATTGGGGTCCAGTCAAACCAGATGCAGCTGAATATCAGTATTTTACATGAAGCGACTGCCTATCGGACCTCCACAGCCCAGTAACTGTGTAATACGATAACCCATAGTGAGACTCGTCGTCAGACTTTTAGAGCTTCTCACTAATAGTAACGACTGTCAAAGATCTACAAATGACAGCCGGGACCAACGGCTTTACGTGCTTTCCGAGGCACGGAGGAAACTCGCTATGACAGATAAGAAACACAAATAATTTTAAATTGGTAACAAAACGTGTAGAAATCAACAAACCTTATAAATCTTGAGATCAGAGAACTTGACGTCAAATGAATGTGGGTAGTACGGGGTCCGCTTACCGTAGAAGTACTCGCGGATCCGCGCATCGCGGGCTTCAGCGCGCTGCGTCGATGACCGCTCCACTACCTACAAAACACGGAACATTTTGGACACCCTTTGTTTTAGTGTAATTTATCTATAATATGTATGTATTTAGAAATATATAAGTATGTTTATCAGTTGTCTAGTACCCATAACACAAGCTCTGCTTAGCTTGGGACTAGATGGCGTTGTGTGATAGTTGTGGAATATTTATTTATTTGAAAACTCTGTTTCCAACAAAGCGGAGACAGTAAGTCATGGTTTTTTTGCGTTATAAAAATCATCAAATGAAACCAGAGTGAAATCAACGTCACCATAAGGCTAAGTTCAGATGACCGCGGGTTAGGCGGAAGAAATACTAACCGCGCGGTGCAATGTCAATGTATACAACGTTTACGAGTGGAATGAGAGATTCGAACTTATCTAGTATGACTGCGTTGGCCTTGTCCTGCTCGAAATCATTTTTTTTAGATCATCACACTCTTATTGAATGAAACCTCTCTGTTCCTCCCCATGCCCTTAGCATTCCAGAGCTGCGTACACAGTTTATACAGTATCGCGACTCCGGTGGGCATTTGGCCTCGTCAGTTGGCAAGTAGACGAAGGCGAAAGGAGGTGATTATACCATTGATATGATGTTATCAGACCGATTACGGTCAGGGCGATTGCTTCAGCTCCGCTGTCGTTGTTGTTCGTGTGCTAATATACCATTATTATTAATATAAAACAGAATATACTCACGCCTCCACTCTTAGGCAGGTACACAACTTTGACGAACTTGGGCATGTCCCTTTTTAGCTCATTGTATAGCCTCTCGTTGTCCAGTACTAAGATTACATCCACCTGCATGATAAAGGGTTCACACTTTAACTAAAAGTGCCACTCAATTATAAAGTATGCTAGTCATTATGGCTCATTGAGTTTTAATTTATAACATTTCGTCTTGATAGAGCGATCGTCGTCCGTGTCGCTCATATCTTACTGTCTCTTTCTAAAACTATGACATATTTTATGCATTTTTCTGTCCAATTGGCTATTTGACTGAAAAATTATAATTAGTCCGTCACTTAGATTATCAAAAAATATTCGACCCGTATTTTTTCTTTTGTTTCGTAAACCAAAATTGATGGAGATACGATGCTTTCAAAATTGACAATACGTCACAATTCAGTACAATTTCTACTGAATTCTGACGTCACGAGCCTCCACTTATTGCCACATGACACTTTCCATGACTCCCGCTGGTGCTAACAATGCGCGCCGCTGTACCGGTCATCTAGGACAAAATCGCGCGTTTTTGGTACGAGCGGCGACTCATGGCATGCTTCAAACACTTGATCTAACCGCTCACAGCAACAAGGTCGGGAATGGGCCCTTAGAGTCGCGTTGTTGACTGAATTATTTTGGCCATGAACTTCCTTGTTGGTACAGTTTTTCTTATTAAGCTTTAAAGGTCACAGCTCATTAAAGCCACCCGGCACTCACTCCTGCGGCTAGTATTCTTTATATGGACTTGTATGGTTCTGCGCTCACTATATCAACTCCGTAGCGTCACCGGATCTCCTCGATCGTAAGCCCTCCACGTGCGGACGGCGGGTGGACCACTCGATGGCAACTCGGTGCTCGCATGCTTGCCTTGCGTTAGCTGCACATGCCAACGCGCGGGTGCCGAGTGGACCGCGCGCTACTCGCGAATGATTGACTCAAAAATTCGTTGACCACGCGGGGTCCACTAGCTAACCGCGCGACGTTTATTGGTGATAACGCGGCGTGCACCACTTGTCGACAACGAGTGGACGCCGTGCGACGAGGAGGTGCGGGGTGGGTGCCGGGTGGCTCTAATGAGCTGTGACCTTAAGGGTTCAATTAATTCTGCTTACCTCAAAAGCCTGTGCAGCATGTGTGAGCACCTTATACCCTGCACCCTTGATCCACCCGCAAGTATTGATGATCACTCCTGATGTTGAAGTTGCTGTATTTAAAATAACTTTTTTAGCTTAGAAATCTATGAAACTTCACATATTAGCAGAATACATGGGTAACATTTTTCAAAAAGTTAGTAGAAACATTTTCTTAGAAAGGGGTGTGTACATTCATCATCTTCCTGGCATTATCCCATTTTACTTGTGGTTGGTGGAACACGTTTTCTTCTTCCACTCTTGTGTGATTTTTTTTAAATATAAATCTACACCGTGCCAAAGAAACTATAGACAGAAGCTATGTCTTCACCTTTTTTATTATGTTCGCACCGCTCAGCAATGACTTCAGCTAGCCTGGCCACTATGGTATTGTACAGTTCCAAATTCTCTCCCGGAGAGTTGTGTCCGAAGTGGTATACTAGCGGCGCCTGCTGACTGAAGCCTTCTTCTATTGACGCTGGTCTTTCCACAAGAAGGGCACCTATAAGAAGGAAAATATTTGTTCCTTTCTAAAATGATTCAACAGAATATGGACATGGTCGCACAGTAGACATCGAAAGGAAGTTTGGAAAAAGATTGAAAGGTTGAAAGGCTTTTGTCCATCAGCAGGATTTGGAAAAACTAAGCTATAATTTAATTGTAAGCATTTACTGTTAAAAAGAAGCTTTATTTCCAGAAGATAAAAATCCTTGCTTGGATCCGGGATGCAGGTAAGCCTGAAGCCATTTCATATAAAAGCTTCTACACTTTGCACATATTGAACAATCAGACAGACATCATACCCATACCATAAAAGCTGCTGGCTGTGCCGCTAGTAAAGTGTGTAGTAGTCATAAGTCATCAAATAGAATCGAACCGCATAAATATCACAACATTTAGCAATAAATAAAAATAATAATTACGAAATACAAGACCCAAGAAATATAAATAGACCAACAACTCACCAATAGTGCCCGGAACACTAATATGTCCCTGCCCTACATCCAGATCCACATAAATAGGTCTTCTTCCCATTCTCACAGCATAGTTTAACAGTATCCTAGTCAGGGTAGACTTGCCCACATCACCAGGACCCACAACCATGGTGACAGGCCCTCTTGTGGACTCCTGCTCGGCTGCTACTCGTTGTTGCTCAAGAGCTGCATGGACATTCAAGTATACTACCTGAAAACAGAGAGGTTTTTTTGTCTTTAAATGGCTCCGAAAAGAGTATCTCTTCTTGAAGATGTAATATTACTATAGCATGATGATTTTACTGCAAATACAAAATGTGTAGTATGATTTTTATAGCCTTCCTTGATAAAAGGACTATCCAACACATTAATATTTTTTCTATTCATACCAGTAGTTCTTGAGATGAGTCTGTTCCACCAAATAAACTCTTCAGCTTTATAATATTAGTATGCAACAACTAGAAAGCACTATTTGAACAATATGGCAGCATTCCTACTGATTAAAGACAATTGACTACAGTGTGGTGTGTAATGTTAATGAGGATACCTTAACCAAGCAATGGGATAGTACAGGATGACCTCAGATGGTTAAATTGTTGAGAAAAAAGGATATTTGTGAAGAGTATGTGAGTTGATTTGTGACTTACCATAGGTGTTTCCTTAGCCACGTAGCTGACTTCAGTTCGGCCCCTCAGCTCCACAGTACAGCCGTGCCACGTGAAGACAGCCACCTTAGCTCCCGTGTGGAACTCATAGGGCTTCCCCTTTACAAGCTCCGTGCCAAATAACTCCGCATAGCCACTCTTGACCTATAACAACATTATAACATAACTTAATACAATTTTATATTTATGACTAGTGTTTTAAATGTAGAATCACTGTACTCTTAGCCATATGGCACAAATTTTGCCACAGATTTCTTCAGTAATTACCTCTAAAACCACTTTTTCGTTCTTCGATTCTACTTCGAACCTTAGCTCCGAATCGGGATCTAGCTTGAACTCTTGCAATTGAACTTCAGTCATTATAAAAACGTAAACTTTATACTTTTTTATAGAAAGAAGGAGAATTCAAACAATTTAGCAGAAATTGTACTTCAGAGATTGTTTTTGAGTCAGCAGGCAGACATGCATCGAATCCAAAACCAAAACATGAAATAGGACTGCGTTGCGTTATCCTACCATTCATACTCTATTTTTAGCACTAAATCAGAACAATCACATTTCAGTCATGCTTCAAAATGTGACAATTGCAAATAACTGGAACTTCCCCATATCATTCGCCAACCAGAAACAAAACGAAGCCGTAACTTAAACTTTGTTGTTTTCTTTTTAATTTTTTTATTATTTCTATATCTTTTGATTTCCAATTTGGGTACCATTTTCATTATTTTCACAGTTTTAATTTAATTTCATCATGTTAATTTTGAATAACCTGTTTAATTCAGTCATCATCCATTAGCAAAAACAAAACGTCGAAAACGACAATTTGATTTCAAAAATTGTTTTGAAAGGTGGTCATTATTTTTATTTTCAATAAATAATGAAAAGTTCTTTACTTTGAATTAATATTTGTTTAGCGAATACAATGGAGAATTCATTCTTTGAATATCGTGATGAGACAGGCGCCGATAGCGGCTCTGAAACAGAATTTATTGACAATAGTTTAGCTGACGATTCTTTCGGAGTAAAGAAGAAAAATCACACAGTTTTTGTAGCAGAATCAGAAGAATCTACAACAGACGGTAAATATATAGTTCAAATTTGCTTTTCATTGCGTTTCCGTATGAAACGCTACAACGTGAACAAAATGATATTTCCTGTTATTTCCTTGTTTATTACGATTCAGAAAGTTACTTTCAATATTGCAATTGCACGCTGCTTTAATATCCTCTTCAGTTTTAATTTAGGATATGCTGCACCGCATACTTTTGCCTAACATACCTTCTGCCTAATAAACGTTCCATGTGATAAGCAAATCTTTATAGAATGTATTCAGAAAACTTATTAATTTTATGTTCTAGATGAAAGTGAGACAGTGGAGAATGCACCAAAGACTGTATCTAAGTCAGTGGTCAGACAAAGCAGTGCTGCTAACAGCCATGTCATATCCAGCAGTGAAGATGGTAAGACTTTTGGTAACTGTTTATTCAAGAAAGAATTGCTTACCTTCAGCTAATAGTTTTCAACTAAGCAATCTATACTAATGTGCTGGGCCATTGATAGTCTCATGGGCACCTTTGGTCCTGGATGTCTTTTACAGGTCTTGCAAAATGTAATTGGCTATGTCATTATAAATTTAGTAGTAGGAATTCAGATCTGTTCTTAAAGGATTATTGTGCTACTTTAGGCCGTATACAGAAAGAAAGCTGAAAACTTGTAAGCGCTTACGGGCGCTTGACAGCGCTGGTACGTTCTACACAAAGGAAGCAGATTGAAGCAAGTGGTGTATTAATTTGAAATGGCAGTGCCCTGCGCTGGGCACTGCCATTGAAGCTTGTCGGCACCATCCAGCGCTTATCGGCGCGCGCTCATATATTTTCCTGCGCGGGTTACCAGCGCTGTCAAGCGCCGGTAAACGCTTATAAGTTTCCAGTTTTCTTTCTGTATGCGGCCTTACATGTCAATGTAACTATTGTCCTTTTCATTGTTGGAATGTGCTCCTTCCTACTTTCATCACACTCAAAAAGAGTGTAGAAATGTTGCAGGATTGGCAATGTGCAGGCCATTCCACTGATGTCACAGCACCTGAAGGCAGGATACGAAAAGACTGGATTGATGTTTTTTTTTTTTTTTAAACTTTTATTTCTTCCAGATGCTAGCAACAGGGGAAGCATTAGAAGACAGTCAGAGTCTTCGAATAAAGTAGTTTTAAGCTCTTCAGATGAAGGTATGGGTTATAAAACTTACTCAAACCAATAATTATTTAATTTATGAATAAAATAAAACCTTGCTGTGCTTTGTTGTCAGTAAATTTTACTGAAGATATATTTAGAAAAAGAAAATTTGTAAACCAATGTTCATTCTATAGCTAGTAGTAGCACCTAAATTCATAGTTACTAGAATAGCTTTTTTGAAAATATTCATAAAATCTAGTAAAACAGTCTCATTATTCTTTCAAACAGAAGAAGTATCACCAGAGATAGTACCAAAACGCAGACCACCATTGAGGAAGCAATCCCTCAACCCTAACGAGTCCATCATTGGACGTAAAACGAAGAAACGTATGATACTCATTGACTCTGACACTGAAAACTCTATAATCATAGAACATGACAAGCATACAAAACTAAAATGTATGAAGGACACTCCATTGAAAATTGACTGTGGGAACAGCCAGAAAGTTCTAGAAGCTAGTATGGTAGATGATGATAATTCAACGGAAACTGATGATGATGACGATGGCAAGACAAATAAGAAAGGCACTCCGTTAAAAATTGATAGTGGAAATGGCAGAAACGTTTTAAAATCTAGTATGCTAGTAGATAACAGTCCATCGGAAACAGATGATGATGATGACATGAAAAATGAAAGTGCAAATAGTAATAAGACTGCTCCACTAAAGTATGATGGTTCCGATGATAGTGATGAAGCTTCAGAAGAAGTTGATGATGAAGAAACGGATGAAGGTCCCGATGAGGATCAGATGGTGATGTCTAGAGCTACGCGGATGAGTATCATGGGTGTGGTACCAAAAGACAATGAAAGTGATGAGTCAGACTTCATTGAGTCTGATGATGTAAGTATACCACAAAAGGTGTTAATTTTATTATGACCCATATTTTGCATGTTTCCATAGTTATTGTATAACGGACTGGTGTCCACAACTCCACATCCAAAATGCATCTAAAGTGATCGGTAGAGCATTTAAGTGCCGCTTATTTTGTTCGACGAAAAAGACGCGCTTGGTCGCGCTTACAGATATCCCTTAAAGTCGTTGCGACTATCGAGTTTTCACGCAGATCGCTTTGGTTAAAGGCAAATTAAAGACACATCATTTATACAACAAGCTAATTGTACCATTTCGTATAATACAATTATTCCTTTCAGAGCCCACGAAACTCACACCATGGCTCCACGGGGAGCCTCTCAGACCTCCCGGACCCTGGCTTTCCCCCCAAAAGTCTCCCCAACACTGGTCTACCAAGACCCAAGACTCCAGAAAAGGCACCAGAAGACCTGGACTCGTCAAAACTGACCTGCTCGCCATTCTCAAGTCCACTTCAGGACATAACGAATGAAACTAGAAATTCAAGAAAATCCTTAGGAAATAAGGATGAATGTATCATAATAAATGATGCAGAGAAGAATGTGTCTAATAGCCTTAAGAAGACGGTGCTAAATCACTTGATAGCAAGGAAAGAGAGAGAGAATTTCATACAATATGATGATGACGTCACTATTATTGATACGAAGCCGGAGATTATTGCGCTGAGCAGTGATGATGATGAGGTAAGGATATTCATTATTGTGTTATTGTTAGCCTATTGCAGCTCTCACATAATTCTGTGGGCCCTCTAGGCCCTTACGGACAAGACGTTTCCCTGCAATCTCAAATTAAAAAAAAATTATTTGAGTATAAGTAGTTTAATGTTTTTGCTTCTTGTTTTTACAAAGTTTCATTTCGTATTCATCATCATAAAATACGACGACGACGACTTACCCCTTTTTATGCCACACTTCTCGTTTCGACTTGAAAAAAAAAAATAACAAAAAAACATACAGGGCTCACCATTTCTTTCGAGCATTCGGCATTTTTCGAGTTTCGTAAAAAAGGAACAATTCTGTAGTAATTGAATAAAGCAGATACTTTTCTTCAAAATCATTAAAAAGGAAGGTACTTTAACATTTTTATTTGACAGATTAAGTATCGTAACGGACTTTTTACGCGAGCCACATTTATTTATTTGTCGTGTTAATTCCTTTTAGATAATTATAGTGCTCTATTATTGTTTAATGTGGTTTTTACTTATATAATAGTTGCATGAAAGTTATGTTGATGTCTTTTTTATAAATATTTGAGTGAATATCAGGTCAAAATGCCTAGAAGTCCGACGCCGAAACCTGTGAGTAAATGTGTTCATCATCATCATGATATCAGCCCGGGATCACCCACTGCTGGGATAAGGCCTGAATTAAAAAAAAATGTAAAGTAAATGTGTTGCACGGATTGAACTGAATGTTTATAATAATCCATAATGTTGTCCGAATCTATATCTGATATTTTAATTTTTGTCTGATATCACACTAACTATAGTTGGACTCATGGAATTATGTATTGTCATTGACTCATACTGTGTATTTTATAAACACTCCATAGGTTCTAAGAATGTCACATTCGTAAAAATGAGTATTCGATTCCATTGCTAGAGAAAAGAAATATCTAGTAATTTTATTGCAATTCATTCATATTTTTCTTTAAATTGTTATTTACTGCGTTGGTCCCAGTTTATCTTTTGTGCCTTCTAGTCACGGTTGGGATGTGATTTCGAATTGATGTATAATGTGAATGTTCTATTAAATTGTATACAATCTTGGTTCCTCTAACCGTACAGACAGATGTGTTGCTGGGGAGTTTGTTCCGCCACTTCTTCCCGGCCAAAGCAATAGGAAGTGTCGAAGGGGGGAGCTTTGGGGGACTGTCTAATGTAAAAATTGACCTTCAAAAAGTGCTGATAAATCAGTCTAATTTGAATAAAAGACTTTTGATTTTGATATTATGTTGTAAAGTGAACTTTTTAGACCCCCATGAACGACATTAAAAATCTCTCTCTCTTACTATACGAGTACCTTTAACAATCTAAAATATTGTTGAAATGAAAACGTAAATACGCAACACGATAGCAATATTAAAAAAAATGATTAGCTCAGTATGCCAAGCGTAAAGCACGTAACGTAAATACTTTCCAAAATAACAACATTACATTGTCCTCTTCAAGCCTCCTACCGAAAAGAAGTCCCCGAAGCCCCGAAAGTCCCCCACCCCTAAACAAGAAGACACCAGCATGAAACCGGAGTCCCAAACGATAAGAAAGTACCTTGCTCCTCCGAGCTATCCCAACCAGCAGATCGTGTACGTCAAGAAGCAGGTCAGGGAATCTGAGCTGATGAAGTTAGAGGCGCTTAAGGAAGATCTCAAGAATATTAGGGTGAGTTTGTACAAGTTTTTCTAATCCCATGAATCCTCAGTCAACGGCACTATATGCCTCCCACCCAGGGCGGGACGGGAGGAACTGTCAGACTTGCACCGACTAAAATCCACGGTGATCCTTCAATAGCCCTTTATATCTATGGTCAGCCTGACGAGACAGTCCCGCGAGTCCGGCAGGCTTTCAAACAGGTGTCAGTCAAAAAGGTGGCTTCGGTCAAAAAGGTGTCTGGGGAAGGAATCTGACATCTTTTTTAGGCACGCGTGGAACCAGACGCGCCGTTGACCCGGGCCTGGTTCATGTTCGGACGGCGAGTCACCCTATTACTCGCCATCCGCATGACCGGGTGATGCTACCTGTAACCTGTGCCTCACAGGGTCCATAATTGATTCAATGTTCAAGTAATCAGTATTGAGCAAGGCGTTTTTCACAAGGAATAATCATTTGACTGCGTAGTCTCGCGTAGCGCTTGCCCGTAGCACGTAGGATGCGCTACGCGTAGCAAACTTCGTAGGCGGACGCTACGAACGTCGTTGTTGAGACAAGATTGGATGTTTCCAAGGCTTTTTCTTAACATAAGATTTTTTAAAAGGTATATGCTAGCTCTAGGCTATGTTTCTGTTCTTCCGCGACTTAGTAATTTACTTGTTGTTTTAAAATGTCCTTAATATCTAGTACTCGTATTTTACGAGTATAAATATAATATTTCAATTCTGTTTGTCATACGCCCGTATTTTATAGTTTCTTGTCCATTCTTCTCCATAAAGATCTACTATCTGGAATGGGTAACTACAGTACTCGTAGGTTTACAAGTTATCATGTACTGTGACTGTGGGTAGCTTCATTATCAGTTTTTTTTTTACTATTCAAACATGCGGCTGTATTATGACGGATTAAAAACCAGGCTTATTCCAGTGAGTGAAAGAGACAGAGCTATACAAGTCGTCTAGTCGTCTAGCGCCACCTCGTTCACTCACTGGAATAAGCCTGGTTTTAAGACGTCATCAGGCCTGGCTCACTCCGCGGTGTAGGTATAAAACTGCAAGTACTAGCGGGGGCAACTTCGTAGTTGCCATTTAGTCGGTTGCCGCGCGCCGCCCACAACGCACGCGCTTACTTAAATAATATTTAAGTTTGGTGTTTGGTTGTATTTACGCATAAGTTTAAAAAAATATATATATGATGAAGAAAAGCAAATACTGCATAACGTTTGGTTGTTTAAATAATGACAGTGATAGGAGCCTCACGTTTCACACACTACCGCGTGACTTCGAAAGGTAAGGAAAAAAGTGAATATTTATCTATGTAGTACATATTTATTAATGATCAAAAAACTATCTAGCTGCTTGTGGTGTGCTTATTAATGTCATTCAAGTACCGGCTAGTAATCATGGTCAGTATGATTAGGTAGGTTACAAATTTGGCCTACAAGACGACCAAGATAAATAAAATAGACGAATATCAAATCTGACATCACTCTCACTCACCCAAGCTAAGCTGAATACGTAGGAATTATGATCGGTAGAAAGTAGGAAGATGTTTACGTTATTGTTTAGACACGTTCAAACTCAGAAAATGGCTACACTACGCATTCAAGGTCAGCGATCGTATTTCTCTTCGCGACTTTTTTACCTACTTACCTACAAAGACACGCAACACGGGGCCTGTGACAATGAAATGAATGAAATGATAAGGACTAGTTACCTATTTTGCCGTAAACGATAACAATCGATCTTTAAAGTTATGACTACAACTTGGCCAGAACGGATTGAAACGGAACTAATATTTTTATTTCTGACAACGTTTTAAAATCTTTGATATTTGATGTAAACAAAGACCGCAGGTGATTAGATTTATTATTGTGCCACAAAACTAACGTAATAAGAGAATTAAACAATGCATAAATAATGTAATTAAACAAAGCATTAAATACGTATTCCTACCTAACTGTGCCCAAACTCGCGAGTCGCAACCCTATTGAGCTTGACCGACAGTAACCTTTTAATGTCGTTGGCGTCAGATAAACTAAAATGAACTCTCGCGCGTCACTATTCAGTTCATTTTTGCTTGCGCACGGGAAGTTTAGGCTATTATAAAAGTAAGTGGGTGATGCGGCTGCAAGTAAAAATGGACTCTATTCTTTCGTGCATAGATTTTACATTTGTTTGTTTTCTTTTTGGGAGTAACACTTCTGTACCTTTAGGTACTATTATATATTCTGTGACGTCATAATACGGCCCCTGTAATGGTTAAACTGAAATATAATATGCTTTGAGTTTGGCTTCATAGAAAAATTGTCCATGGTCCATTCCAGTACCTGTTGGAAGAGATGGACGTGGACACTCTCCCGGACCGGGGCAGCAAGCTGATCGAGAGACTCACGCACCTGGAGGAGCAGGTGCGGCGCCAGGGAGACAAGGTCGCCAATATGGTGGTGGAACCAGGTGAGGGAAATTAAACTTTATCTCAATTGAGTAAAATTCTATTTCATTCAATCTGATTTGCCTTTGAACCCAGAGACGCGTATAGTAAATATAAAGTTAGATTTTGAGTTACTATTAAAATGTCCGTGCGGTGCCGCGCTGCGTCGCGTTCACATTTTACTGAATGAAATGTGAATCTTTTCGTGTAGTACATAAAGTTAGATTTTGAGCAGCGTCGTGTCTCGGGGTGGATTAATCTTTGTTATTATTAATATATGGTTTTCCTAGGTTTCTCTTTGAATATGTTTTTTTTCCTTTATTCTCTATTTTTCTTTTGTTTCTGATTGCCCAAAAAGGCCCTCAAATCTTCGGAAATTCGTATGTAAAACTATCGTGATCTACAAAGCCTTTCCATCGTGGGCAATGGGGACTATGGGATATCAACACCCAAGAACAACAGCTTATTGTTAAATTCTTTTATTCATGTTTATAATCATCCTGTTTCTTGCAGAAAATCCTACTGCGGCTGACATCGCTAGAGATGGCTTCAAGGAGAAGAAGATGACCTGGGACGAGCTGCAGAAAGCCAGCAATGCTGTCCAGCCCAGGATGTTTGGCAAACAGGGTGAGTGTATTGTCATATCATAATTATTCTGATTGTAGATACTGTTGTCTGTCAGCATGCGTAGCATGAGCACCGTAGAAAGGAGTTATATCGACGGGAGAATCGACATAATGACAGATTGAAGAAAGATCTCTATCGTCCCAAGCATGGCGATGTTTGACAAGTAGAAAAGAAATGTTTCTTCTCTACGATAGAGACAAGTCTACAACGTCAAGCATGCCGATAATATTTTCTCTACTTTTGACACTTGGGGGAAGACAAGTTTCTTCTCTACAAGAGAAATTTGTCTACTTCATATCAGACCTAGATAAGATTCTTTTTATAATATTCTTGGTGTTTATTGACTTAAATTTGTTTTAAAAACAAGTAAGGCTCCTCCCAATGCAATCGCATCAGTTTTTATGCCTTAAAGTTTAAAAATGGCTGCAAGAAACTTGTTGCCCATCACTCATAGACATAAAGAATGGACCAAACATTATCTGACTAAAATTGTCTTAATTATAATTTATCATATATTAAATATCTATCTCTCTCCTTTAACACATATATCATTTCCACACTTGTTTTTCTCTCTTTCTAGAAAGTTTGTTAAGTTTATTTAACATTTGGCTTGGAAAGACTCGAACCATACTGTATGTCTATGGGTTGTATACTTTTTGCGTTTTTTGTCGCTTTGATTTATGAGCAAAAACTTTTTTTGAATGAATGCACATATTACTAGAATTATGTATAATTGTGTCTGATTTCAATAAATCATTTTAATTGTGTTGAAAACTTATGATTTTTACACGTTTTTTTTTGTTAACTAAACGTTTTAGTTCAGACACATTCAATCATTCACCGTTGCTATGGAAAGAGAACGTCTGTCTTTGTCTTCCTAGAAACGCGAGTCTACAGCATCGCCATGCTCGGGCAGAAGACATGTCGAGTTGGATAGAAAGAGCCTTGTCTTTTCTTGGTAGAATAGAGATAGAATCGCCATGCTACGTGTGCAGATACAAACTATGGGTTAAAAGCAGTGTCTTTTAGAAAATATATTTTTTGTTCTTCTAAACACGTATTTACTCAGTGGTAGACGCCCACGGCGTCGGACGTCGCAAGACGATATCCGGCCACCGTAGGCGCGGGCATGCGGGCAGCGAGTAATGGGCGACTCGCTGTCCGACCATGGACCATGCCCGGGTCGACGGCGCGTTGTGTTCCACGCGCGCCTCAAAGAGTGTCAGCATAGTGACGGGGCCTGTAGAGGGCCAAAGCCTGCCGGGGTCGCGGGACCAAGGGATTACCGTTACCCCGGTACGTAAAGGGCTATTGAAGGACACCGTGGATTTTAGTCAGTACAAGTCTGACAGTCCCTCTCGCCCTGCCCTGGGTGGGAGGACTCATTTGATGATTTTACCACGATAAAAAAAAAAAAAAACACGTATTTACTGTACTTTCTGTTAAGCTTTGATCGTTGATCGCGGGACCAAGGGATTACCGTGACCCCGGTACGTAAAGGGCTATTGAAGGACACCGTGAATTTTAGTCAGTACAAGTCTGACAGTCCCTCCCGCCCTGCCCTGGGTGGGAGGACTCATTTGATGATTTAATCACGATAAAAAAAAAAACAAAAAAGATCCTACACTATGATTCACTGTGTAGTAGGATCTAGAAATGCACATCTGTAGACTTTTTTGCAAAATGAGAACCCGTAATTAGTACACTAGTTAGATTATCTAAATATATTGGGTGCGTAGTGCTGGCAATCGGTGTGCGTATATGACCAGATGTATGAATGTGGATGAGGCAAAAGGAGTATGTATGGATCGCAGCAGGTGGCGCTCTGTAATTGCTGCCAAACATGAACATCAACCCCATGGAAAGAAAGCCAGAGTTTGTGTATGGGTATCTATCTATTTGACACGTATTTTCTCTTTTCTTGTTAAAAATTGACTAAGACTGTTGAAATTGGCAATACATCACAACCAAGAACAATTTTTAATTCTGACGTAACGAGCCCCAACTATCGAGTTTTGTTGCGTTCTATCTTTATAAATTATTTATTGATTGAACAAAAGAAAAAATAAGTGTTTTTTTGAAACTCTAATGCCTCTGTCAAACAGACAGGCGAAAGCGAAGCGATACCGAACCGAAACGAGACGTCAGTCCGATAGTTCTGTCACGCTATCGGATCTCTTTGGTTTTTCTATGTGACTGGATTCAAACAATTCCATACAGTACAAATAAAAACGTCACGCTTCGCATTCGCCACGCCAGTCTGTTTGATTAAGGCTTAACTGATGAAATAATTAGATTCGCTATTTATGCTTGCAAACATGCGCTTTGGTCAAATAAAATCAATAAGGGAATGTTACTTAGTAAAAATTCAGATACATTTAATTCCTTTCCCATTACTCAGCAATGGCGACTCACATGGCGGAACGTAATCTGATTCTGGACCGTCTGCGCGATTTGTACGAGTCGCTGGGCTCCCGGCCTGCTGAGTCCCAGGAGGCTCCGGCTCCGAAGGTCATGAAGACCAAGCTGATGCCGCATCAGTTACACGCGCTGGCCTGGCTGCAGTGGAGGGAGACGCAGCGGCCCAGGGCTGGTATACTGGGTGAGTAGACCTGTCACTCTTGAGCTAGAAGGCACCGGCACCTAACTTGGCTTTTTTCATTGCATGCATTTGTTTATTTTTTAGTTTTAGCATAGACATGGATAAAAGTATAGTTTCATAGATAGTCACCCAAACTGAAAAGACAGAATATGCCTTTTTTATGCCAATTGATAGATCATTTCAAGACATATAATTTTGTGATTTCTGTAAAGCGTTGAGTCTGATTGAGTAATGGAGTAAAATTAAACATGCTGTTATTTCGTTGATTAATTAAAGAATTGTATTCATTTATAACTTTCATATTATAAACCTATTGCTTATGGTTTTTGGGCGTTGGGGCAAAGTCCCATACATATCGATGTTCATTCTATTTATATCATTTTATTGTCTCTAGCGGACGACATGGGTCTCGGCAAGACGATCACCATGATAGCTCTGATCGCGAGCGACAAGGAAGGCAAGATTGATGACGATGAAGATGATGATGATGATGAACCGCCCGCTAAGGGGAAGCGTAAGTATCATTTTTATTTGTATTAATCGAAGTAATCACCCATGCAATCAATGCATCTTTGTCAACGCAGTGACAGTTTATTGATGCCCTTCTTAAAGAAATCAGCTGAACGGGAGGCAACAAATTCTTAAAGGCATTTTGTACTGCCTCTTGGGTATTGAATGTTTTTCCCGCCAAGAAGTTATCAAAATTTTGGAAAAAGTAGTAGTTTGTAGACGCAAGGTCTGGTGTGTTGGGCGGATGACGGAGAGCTTCCAACCCCAATTTTTGCAAGCTGGAGACCGTCTGCTGTGCAGTATGAGATCGCGCGTTGTCGTGCAGGAGCAGCGGAGACGAGCGATTGACCAATACTGGTTGGAGATGTGCCAGCTTCTCCATCATTGTGTTCAGTTTTTCACAGTACACATCTGCAGTAATGTTCACCCCGTTTGGTAAGAAGCTGTGATGAATCACACCGGCGCTAGACCACCAAACAGTGACCCTCACTTTTCTAGGGGTAAGTTTTCGTTTAGGGCATTGTTTAGGTGCTGAACCAGGATCCAACCAACTGCCGAGCGCTTGCAGTTATCAAACAGAATCCATTTTTCATCGCAGTTAACAACGCGGTTCAAAATTCTTTCTTTGTGTGTCTGTTGAGCAGTGCAAGGCACGTCTCGACGCGTACTTCGCGCTGGCGATCATTGAGTTCGTGGGGCACCCATTTGTCAAGCTTTTTTACCTTGCCAATTTGACGCAAATGGACTATATTGTTTTGACGCTAACGTCGAAAGCTGCTGCTAATTCAGCCGTAGATTGTGTATCATCAGCTTCCACAATCGCCTTTAATTCGTCATTGTCGACCAAAGTCTTCGTACGACCGCGAGGTTCATTTTTCAGGTCGAAATTTCCAGAATGGAAGCAAGCAAACCAGTAACAGGTGGTGCGTTGGTTTGTAGTGTTAGCTCCGTAATCGTGGTTGATGTTGATTGCCGCTTGTGCCGCGTTGCTACCACGATGGTACTAATATTCCATAATTACTCGAATTTTTCACGTATCCATAATGACGAAGAAGATTGAAACGCGATGAAAATGTAACACTAAAAATAAAAAATGACTACTTTTGGAAAAAAAAACATGTTTTTAAATAAAATTAATTTGAAATTAGAAATCTTAGCCAAACAAAAATTATTTTGATTTGAAATGGCCAGTACTGCAGAATGGCAATTTCATAGGTAAGACCTTTGTCTTACCTATGAAATTGGTGAGACCTAATATGTTCCACTAGTGGTAAAAGGCGGCACCTTAGTGGTCTGTCCCGCCTCCCTGATCGCCCAGTGGAGCGGCGAGGTGTCGAAGCACTGCACGTCGCACGCGCTGTCCGTGGCCCTGCACCACGGCGCACACCGCGCCACGCTGCCACACCGGCTGGCCACGCACGACCTGGTGCTCACCACATACAACATCATGCTGAGGGAGAATGAGAAGGTATACTGCTTGACTTTTCTACTTCTTAAGTTTTTTTTTTGTCGTATTAAAATCATCAAATGAGTCCTCCTACCCAGGGCGGGGCGGGACTGCAGGAGGGACTGTCAGATTTGTACTGACTAAAATCTACGGTGATATCAATAGCCCTCTACGTTCCTGGGTCACGGTTACCTGATGAGACAGTCCCTTGACTGTCTTTCTTCGGATAAGTTGACACCGGGACGCGACGTTCTAGAAATATGTATCTCTTCATGTAGTAAATAAAGTTACATTTTGAGTAGCTAAATTTATTCCCATGTGAATTTCGACCCCGCGTCACGCTGCGCAGGAGTCGACCGCTTCCGTCTGTTGCAGTGTGTCATTGCATCCCTATACACAGGACTAATAAACTTAATATTTCCCCCCAGAACGGCGTCCTAATGCGCATCCAGTGGCGGCGCGTGATCCTGGACGAGGCGCACGTGGTCCGCAACCACAAGTCAGCCACGTGCGGCGCCGCCGTGGGGCTGCGCGCGCGCAGGAGGTGGTGCCTCACTGGCACGCCCGTGCAGAACAAGGACCTCGACCTGTTCGCGCTCTTGAAGTTCCTCAGGTGTTCGCCGTTTGATGATCTTACTGTGAGTTTATATTTATAACCTAATATTTTTAATTTTTATATCACCTTTATGTAATGAAATACTGGTAGTGATTGCGATGACAATAGTAGATGGTATACCAAGAGAGCAAACTTTAAAGACGAGAGTGTTTTTTTGGATCCTGAGTGAAGTAAAAGATTCTAGAGCAGAATCCCGAGCGTAGTGAGGTATTCTAAATTAAAATCCCGAGCGCAGCGATAAATTCAAAGTACACAAGCGTATAAACATCAAGTACTATTTTGGTCCTTAGATGTGGAAGAAATGGATCGACAACAAGTCCCTCGGCGGACAGGAACGACTGAGTACCATCATGCAGTGCCTGCTGCTGCGTCGCACCAAGGTGCAGCTGGTGCAGCGCGGGCAGCTGGCCTGCCTGCCGCAGCGAGCTGCACACGTGCGGACTGTGACCCTGGAGCCCAGGGAGATGAACGTCTACCAGAAGGTCAGTGTTATACATGCAGTGCAGCATAAGTAACAAAGAGAAGAACTTTAAACCCTTACCATCCCTAAGCATGTATTTTATCAAGCACTATTGAAAATAAATATCACTTCAATAGGCTATTACACAAAAAAAAAACGAAACAGATTATCAAAAAATATTTGACCCGTATTTCTTCTTTTGTTACGAAAACTTAAATAAACAAATAACAACGCTTCTAAAATTCACAAAACATCACTCGGTCGGTATAATTTTACATGCGTCATGATGACACAAGCCTAAAAAAAAAACATGTTCATTATTCAAACTTAAAAAAAAACATGTTCATTTTTTTTCAATACTCTAACTGTTGGACTAAACAGATTTTATATTTATTTATGCAGTAAACTGTCCTATTGCAGGTGCTAGTATTCTCCAAGACGCTATTCGCCCAGTTCCTTCACCAGCGCGCAGAGAAGAATGCAGACGCGCAAGGTTTCACGAGTGTTGGTAAAGACAGCGCGTACGCCAAGATGCACAAGAAAATGATCGCTTTACAAGGTAGGTAGCGGTGGTCCCAGAAAAAAATGCACATCGGTTAATCTTCATCTATATTCTACACGTTCGTTACTTCATACGTAAATACGGACGTGATAAGATCATGAATTCGAATAAATCGATGTTTTATAACAGTAAAATAACAGTTCGATGCAATTCAAACCTCAAATCTTCAATTCTATTCGTGTGGTGCGACGTTATCACCTATAACTAATCTGAAAACATAAAAAACACCAACACTTTGAAATTAGTTCAATATAAGAAATAACCTGCCGAAATCTCTCATTTCCTTTGGCTTCGCCGCGCCGTAGTCGGGTAAAGAAAATACATAATATACAATCAAATCAAATCAAATGCATTTATTTCAAGTAGACCAGTTAATGGCACTTTTGAATTGTCAGACATAAAATATAATTAAATACTACAAAATTATGGTGCTAGAGTCCCAGTCACAAGACATAAAAACTGTGAAAGTCTCTATGGAGAAGAACGGGCAAGATACATACATAATCTCGAAAACGCAGAGAATCTCGCCTTTTTTCGCCACACTACAGACCTCCACCTGCTTGATCTTACGTTTTGTTTCTTCAGGAGCCCAACCAGTGAAGTCCCACGAGATCTTAGTGCTCCTCTTACGTCTACGACAAGTGTGTTGTCACTGCGGCCTCATCGCCGCCATGTTGGACGAGGAGAGTGCGGCTGACGTGCAAGAGGACCCGGCAGGACAGGATCTACTGGCTGAGCTTAATAAGCTGTCGATTGAGGATAAGAGGAAGGTAAGACAGTAGCGAACATTATGAAATGTACAAAAGATAAAAGTGACTATAAAATATACATGACAGCTTAACTACAACGGGTGCGTTGACCAAGCATAATGCGTATCTGCTCGGAAGGTCTTCTCTTTTTAAGGAATTTTACACACTTTTCTTCATACCTCTATAATCCACTGTTAAGTGATAGAGACAGTGGTTATCGCAAGACGTGTGTGCTACTGAGAAGAAAAACGATGAAAGAAGTTATTTGGTTAATGCTAACTGTACATATGCATAGGAAACTATTAGTGAACCGCGCATGTTGCTTGGCGTGTATCGTCATAAGCCGTGTACGTGTACGGAGCCCTAATATTAAATAAGACAAACAACTATTTCTTTTTCAAATACAAAAAAAAAAAAAATTACTTCCTTACCAACGTGAATATTAAGTTGAAAGAACTTTTGAGTAAGTATGACGTTGTAACTTCGATAAATAGTACTTTATGTCACAGAGCCACAACAAGAAATCAGACGACGAGGATGAAGACGAGGGTCCAGCACAGGAAGGCACGACGGCTGCGGAGGCTATCCGCTCAGTGTTATCTCCCAACAACCCGGTGTTTGATCTCAGCAACCCTTCCTCCAAGATCACCGCTGTGATGGAGTGTCTAAACAACGAGGTGTTCGTTAATAAAGGTGGGTTTGAATGTTATCGGTTTCGGCACCAACAGTAGCCAATATTTTAAGAATTTATATGATTTTAGTAAGCCCTAATTAGCACGGGCGTTTCTTGAAAGTTAGAAAATGACTGAAATTGAAGATATGCAGAGCGGTCGACTGTTGTTAAGAATTAATATCGATGGCGGTAGTTTATGAAGTTTTGCAAGGATTTCTAACACTTTCACACTTGTCCCTTTAAAAACAATCATCATTATGAAAATAACATCAACAAGATATTAAATATTATTGAAAATTAATATGCATTTTTTGATAAACGGAATTATCAAGAGACAGTTGACATATCAAGATGTAATAGTTCACTAAGTTTTTCCATTTACCCACAAAATTGTTCTATATGTGAATACTTATTGGTTTATTTACTTACAAGCACCTACAAGTTCTTCAAGTAATTCTTTTATTTAGTTTTAAGTTTCGCTTGTATTTCTCATATTAAGTCAATTGTATTCTTTTTGAGAAATAAATGTCTTAAACCGTATATCGATCATGCTGTCGGGGCAAACATAGCCAAAAATAGTCCCAAATAGAGAGGATTGGATGGAAAAAGGCCCACATTATGGGCAATAATAAAAAAAAAACGACGGGTTGCACTCTGGGAGTGCCGGAAGAAGTGAAAACTTCTATAGAAATAAACACACACGAAGATTCGCGCAAGCGCCCTGCGCCGTCTTACGAGTTTTCGATCAGGTCACGTGTCCTGACGCGAGTTTAACATTTTTTACCCACTCCAAAAAAAGTGATCAACGCCGCTAAAGAAGTATTCACTTCAAAAAAAAAAAAAAAAATCGTTTTCCTTCTCATCGTAGTTGCTTAGTACCTGTCACTTCGACGCTTGTCTTAGTATTACATTCTGTTGTCAGGCGATAAAGCAGTAGTGGTATCTCAATGGACGTCAGTACTCCGTCTGGTAGAGGAACAGCTGAACAAGGCCAAGATCCGCTGCGTGACGCTCAGCGGGAACGTGCCCGTGCCGGCCAGGCCGCCGCTGCTGGAGAAGATCAATGATCCCAAGTCCGATGTCAAGGTATCTTCAAATTATTTAGACCAGCGTTTGCCATTTGACGGGTCGCGAACAAATGATTTTTTTTTCTTTAAAATTTCTGGGTCTGGGTGTAATTTATCTATAATATGTATGTATTTAGAAATATATATAAGTATGTTTATCAGTTGTCTAGTACCCATAACACAAGCTCTGCTTAGCTTGGGACTAGATGGCGTTGTGTGATAGTTGTGGATTTTTTTTTTTTTTTTATAGTTTTAACTTAATAAATATTTACAAATTTAATAATATGTTTAAAAATGAATAAAAGGAATATAATTATAAATGATGCTGTCAAATTGCCTATTGATCCAATCCAGCTATTCTCACAAACATTCACATTGATCCAGCTGTTACAATTACTTGTTTTATATACAATAAATGTATAACAGGTAATGCTACTATCCCTATGCGCGGGCGGCGTGGGTCTAAACCTGTGTGGAGCCAACCACCTCCTCCTCTTGGACCCTCACTGGAACCCGCAGCTAGAGGAGCAGGCTCAAGACAGAATCTACCGCGTCGGGCAGACCAAAGACGTCAACATATACAGGTATCAACAAAATACACGATTGTTACAGAGGTGAAATTATAAAATGAGTCCTCTCACCGTATGCAGCGAAAGGGAATTTCAGACTCGTACTGACTGAAATCCACAGTCTTTTTTAATAGCCCTTTACGTTCCAGGTTAACGGTTAACTATTCAGACAGTCCCGCGACCCTGGCAGGCTTTGGCCCCTTATTTCTATATACAAGGAATGGGATTCCTTAGTGAAAGGATGGATCTTTTTCCTATTATTTGTTTTTTCAGCTTTAGTATCTGTTTGGTCATATTACGTATTTTTAATATCAATGAGTTGGATACTTAGAATTTATTACAGTAAGCACATATTTAGCCTTAACGATAATCACAGCCGAAAGTACCGCCTGACATGATTGTCGGGGTCCACCTATTTGCTCGCAAACTATATAATTTACTAGCCTATACTGATATTCCATTCCATTTGGTTAGACTAGAAATCGACCTCAACATAGTTGAGAAAAAGTTATAAAGGGGTATACAACTTATTGGCATCAAAATTTTTTTTTCTTTCGCCAGTAATGAAATGTTGGTCATTAGTAGACCGCAACCTAAGAACTTTGTAAAAAATATTTTAAAAAATCTAAACCGTAACCAACCAGAGATGTAACAGATTTTATTTTGTTCTAATCGGGAGTAAATCACTTCTGATTAGAATAAAATTAAAACCGCCATAACTCTGGTTGGTTACAGTTTAGAAACTTATTTTTTTTTTTTTCTATTTACTTCTTTGGTAGTAGTCTAATTGTGGCCAAAATTTAATCACTGGTGAAAAGAAAAGAAAATATGCCAAGGTCCATATTAAAAGTTGCATGGGCCTTTCCGTTAAACACGTTGACAAAGCGCATCGCAACGCAGTTTTATCCCAGCGACGTTTGAAAGTCACAATAATTACCCCTTTCGCGAGCATTGGCAAAATAATTGCCAAACCACTTTTTAAAAGTTGCGCCGAAATGTATGAAGTAAATTGATTCATTTTGGCAAAGATATTGCCGTACCCCAAAAAAAAGGGGAAAGGGTGAGCAAGGGGGGGGGAATCTATTAGTATTGTTTTACAAATGTTATTTCACAATGTTTAGAATAAATAAAACCAAAATCGGAGGTGTAAATAGTATTGCTCGCGAAAGGGTTACACGAGTGCGCTAGCTGCCAAGTATTTGAGCACATAGCTCCTTTCCTGAAGAACACTTGCCAGATATTCACACCGTCGTGTAATTCGTGACGTCATACATACTTGCTCCAATTACCTAATAGTAATAAATTATTTGCACATTCTTTGCACTACTAAAATTATTGTTTTGCTAATATTTACGAGGTAAATGCGTTTGCACTTGAAACACTCGAATTTGTTTCCTCTCTCGTCTGTTAGTTTTATGTATATGAAAACTTTGTTTTTATGTGAGCGTTTCGGCAAACACCGTGAGAGATTTAGTGGCTTACTTAAACTTTTACTAAAGGTTTAAAAGAAAAAAAAACCGTACTTTTTGTCTATGTAGTTGTTGGATTGTTGATCGACAAAAATGAAAGAGGAGGTTCTTAATTCGATTTGTATTTTGAAAATGACAGCTGGTATTGTTGACTGATGAAATAATACTTTGTTAGACGTCCAATTATCATTGGACTCTTGGCAGCAGGTCGTGTGTCCCTTCAAATTCGCATTTCTTCCTGTTTTTTGTTAAGTAGCTCCAATATTTTAAAACATTCGATTTGGCAGATTCGACCGGACGCCGACCCCAACTTAGTTTGGAAGAGTCAAGGCACATGATGATTTAATTTGACGTATGTTCACTGGTACAACTTCCGGTTTGGATAAAGCTCATTGGACCGATTATTCCATTATTTGTACCTCTGTCTATTCCTTTTATCATATGTTGAATGAGCTCTTTACCTCCCAGATTCATGTGCATCGACACAGTGGAGCAGTCCATCAGGAAGCTGCAACAAGCCAAGCTGGAGCTAGCAGAGAACGTGCTCACGGGTGCCAAGAAGACCAACAACTCCAAACTTACTATAGAAGACCTGAAAGTGTTGTTCAATATGGGCCAGTAGATGTATATGAGGGATTGGTGTCCGGAATCCTAAGTCCATGATAAGATCTCCCATGAAGGTCTGTTTAGGTCATTTTGTCTTTTTTTGGAGACAGTCCACAAGTCAATATGTAAGAATTATGTGAAATATGGCCTATTAAAAACCGCGTTTTACATAAACAAGAAAATTACGTCGTCCATTAAAGGTTAGCATGCATTTGTCAACAATTTTGTTTTTGAGACGTCAAAAGGGGTTTATTGTAACTTTAAATCTAAGTTTATGGGGTCGAAACCTTCGTCTCGCGACCGTCATGTAACTGACAATCGGTCGTATAGAAAATTTGTAGAGACATTGTTGTTGCAAATTAAATCCTGTACTATTTTTATCTGTAACTTTGAGTAGTTTAACTAAAAAAAACGTTATAAACAAAACTGCAAGTTTAAATGTAACTTTTCAATGGACACAGATACAGATTTTGTCATCCGATTTATAAAGCATATTGAATAATATCTTTGTGTCGATATGAGAATTTACAGTTAGATTCGTTGGGACTTCATATTCAGCCTCGTGCACGTCCCCGCTGCTGGGACACAGGCCTCCTCTCTGTAACAGGAAGTGGGCTATAATCCAATGCGCGGGCGCAGTGCGGAGATATTAAATCTATGTGATTAGGTACTTAGCGTTAGAAGCGGTGACAGATACGTTAAATCTTAGCGGATGTGGTCACATCTGCAATTACATCCGCGTTTTATTTGGCACTCAAACAATTAAGGCTGCGGTTTCACTGAGGCGGAGCGGAGCGGAGACGGGCTGTGTCGCGATCTACCAGTCAAATGGCTGATGCACATATGCATATGCTGTCCACGTGACACTCATGTTTATTCAAGCCTTGTGATTGGTAAATCGCGGCACAGCTCGTCTCCGCTCTGCTTCGTTCCGCTACAGTCGAACCACAGCCTAAAACAAAATATTTTTTGAATTCATAACGATGCGTGAATGTTCCTAACTATAAATAGAAGAATACAATATAATTATGTGCCATTTTTTTTATAATTGTAGGTTTTATGATAGTTTTAGAGGGGAATGCGTGAAGCGTGTTTTTAATTTGTTACCTGTTTTAAAACCACACGTGAGTAATTTAATTATAGTTATAAAAAAATGTCAAATCCTGTTTTTACTCACACTGGAAAACATCTAAGTATATGTATGTATCATTCAATTGTTAGAACTTCAACTCAAGGCAGACGATCGTTGAGTAGGTATCCTCAAACAGGTAATTTTTTAGGCAATCGCCTAGTGTTAGTAAAAACAGGCGATTATGTTTTTTGAGCAATGCAACCATATCGATTTTTTTTTATCGCAAATGGCAGGGACCAACAAATTGTTTTAATTCCAATGACATTATAATTACATTTAATAATTACGAGTATGGTGTTGTAAAATATAGTTTTAAAGAAATATTTTTGATACTTGTATTATGTTATAGATTATATTGTTGTACATTAAATAATTATGTAATCTTTTAATACCGTATTTTATTGTTATCTGGGTCTATGCCTTAAGTATGACCAACATCTTCACTACATCAAATCAAAGTAGTATTATTGTAATCATTTATGTACAGACGCCAGCAGGGTAACCTACCCGAATCTGTCATATTTTGCCAATCGAACATTAACCCGCTATTGTGATAAGGTTGAGAATCTATTAAAGAAATTTGGCAGATTGTGGTAGCTTGATGTGTTACGTCTGTGCTTCGAGTGTGGAAAAGAGATGCAGCTATAATACAGGATGCTGAATATTAACCGAAGTGTTCACAAAGCTAGAGCACATTTTATCAGTAATTGATGATAGACCCTGCTCGGTAAAAATACACTACCTCCCTCCCCCTTTCCCTTCCCCCTAATTAGATCCAGGGTAGCCAAATACCACATGTCCACATACAGCACGTTAGTGACGCACAACAGTACCAATGAACCACCAAATACATAACATAAATAAACCCAGCGTCACAACACAGAAAAGGAAACTGAAATCATTAGGAATTCTTTGAAAAAATATCAAGACGGGCAGATCATTCACCGACGGAGACAAAACATGCACAGTTATCTAAAAATAAAATAGGAATCACGGCCGTCCAACGGCGCTCACGAATTATTACCATTTCACGCGGGAAACGACTCGAGTGCCGCGAATATTTTGTTGGTAAAGTTACCTTTTTTTCTTTTCTTTTTTAATTATGAGTATCGAACGTAGGTCTTGTGTGAGCCAAGCTCCACATGTCACGAAGCGACTTCTTGCTATCATTGTGCTTCTAACTGGTTTGCTATGCTTGTTTGGAGGTAAGATACTTTTGTATTATAATACATTTCTAGTATACTATACAATTTTATCCATGGCAATTGTGCCAATATCGAGAATTCTATCCAATGTCAGCTGTGTTTTGGAGGAACGTGTGAGGGAGAAAAAAAACGGGGTAACCAATAATTTTGTAACAATATTCATGTCACTAATAAATTAAATGAATGTGAGAAAAACACACTTGTTTTGTAAGCAGACAGACAAATGATTAAATTATGCGATCTCTTCATTAGATGTGATGTTATTTATGAAGTGAAAAGAAAATATGAGTTGAGGGCTTATGAATGAAATACCTACTCGTGTCTTTTTGGGACGTCCCACCAGACAAGATGTTTGTAGAAATACAAACTGATAAGTTTGAGGACGTTTCGCCAATGGCACAGATTAGTTTTTATAATGGTATAATAATATACTTTGCGTTTTTTTAGACCATGTATAGTCCCCGATCGTTATTTTACAGAAAAAGACTTGTCTATAAATGTTCAAGTTAAGTCTCCAGCAAGCCAAGCCGATGTGGCTACAAAAATATTACGTTTATAAAACATGTTTTGTGCAATATATGGATGGACGGCCTAGAAAACAATAGTTCCTCTCCGCAAGACGGAAACACCCCTTCAAGGTCCGAATGGCTGGCTACCACCCAGCCGTATTAAGTCGAGTAGTTATCCGAGTCTTAGTTCTTTCAATGTATTCGACACGGTAAAATTGCAGACTAGGTACTCAGTCAGGAATTGGATGTTTTTTTTATATATATAAAATCAAAAGTTTAGGTTTAATATACTTAATTACATATTACCTACATAGATATCCATATAAAAAAATATTAAGCTCATAATTATGGGGGTGCCATCGGATTGAAAAATTCTATTTTATGGTATTTTCAGGCTATCTTCTGGGGCGAGTGGCTCGCCCCGAGCCGAGAAAAAGCAACGAAATGCTGACATACAACCTTACAATACTGGCCGAAAGTATCTACAAGAAGGCCAAAAGAATCCCGCCGAAACTTGTCCATCAAAATGAACCACAGAAGATTCAACTAAAGTTGTTAGAAATATTTAATTGTACGCAGCCGTGGTGCGGTGAACTAAACAAGTATAATCTGGCTGAGTTTGTCAGAAATTCGATGAATTACCAAGTGAATAAGTTAATGAAAGCTGTGACTAATGCGTCCATATTTTTAGATAGTCTTAGCTGACCCCGGCAATTGGTAACATGTTACTCTTGACCGTTTTTGGTCATCGTGGCCAATCTCAGCGGAGACTGGCCGTGAGATATTGTAGTGCACAAAATGAAATGTGTGAGCGAACACAGGTGCACTTTATCATCTCGCACTCTTTATTATGTGCCTAATTTATGGAAAGACTTTAAACTATTAACCATTGTGTGATAAAAAGTACCTATTTTTAAAATACAGCTTGGCAAGAAAGAGTCTGATGCGGTGACAATTGAAACTACGAAACGTTTGTTGTTGCAACATGTTAAAAAAGTCAACTACGAGCAGCTTCTGTGTCAAAAAACAATTCCCTCGTGTTATTTCACGATTTTCTACATTAATTCGCAACGATCAGTGCTTACTTGTTTATCTATAATGACATATGACAAGTAGTAGCGACCTCAATTTTTCCATACTCTTTTTTGCCAAGCTGTACAGTGTTTTAGGGAACTTTTGACGCTTCAATAATTTGACGGGGTGGGGCTGCTGACATATTTTACTGCTTTTTTACCCGTTTAGACGCACCTTTAGGCATATACAAGATGGCGGCAAGAAGGCGGGTGACGATAGTTCCGATTTTGATCACGCGTCAAAAGTTCTTTGTAAAATTTTATATCTCGTGAAATGTCGTTTAGTTATCTAGTCATATTATTACCTATTTAATAGATATTGGTTAGAATCAAGTAGGTACAAAGTGAAGGAAAGGCGGCAACTAAAATTGAAGCAATGACCCATAAACTGAAAGGGTAATCAACGCTGCTAGGTGCAAAACTGGGCCAAAGTTCAATACCTACTTACGTAGTACGCACATCTCATCGAGTAAATCATTTCAGATAGTTTATTTCAAACTACGGAGGATCAGTCAGCTTGCCCGAATCTCGGACGGGGCTAGACGCATCCGCGAGGCCCTTTTCTTTTAGGTCGAAAACTATGACTTGCCTCCGCTGCTCCCGCGAGGCCCATTTGTGATGACATGTTTTAACAGTATGCTTGTACTTTTTGACTCTTTCAAATCCCAGTTACAAATAAAACGTGCAAGATAACTTGGCAACCTTGACGTGACATCAGCACTGCGAGGCCTCTTAGGTTCTTTCAGTTCCCACTCATCAGACACCACGAGTGTATTATTTTAGGTCATTTTAATTTCTCAGTAGAAGTTTTACTGACTGGTTGCAAACTTGTGATCACTGTTGTCAAGATTTTTCTTTTTTTACCCTGAGCGCAAGGCTTCTTGAGGTTGGCGAGGCTTCGCCCCGACCTAGTTACGCCACTGTGGAGGTTACACAGTAACTATAAAAAAATGCCTTTTTGTAACATTTATTGAGTTATGTGGTAGGTTTATCATATTTATTACCAATTTTACTTCATAGCTTGTAAGATAATTTAACGCAGGTCGTTGTATAGTATTTACTAAAGTATCAAATATTGTTTAGTTGAGTGTATACATTCTGAAAACTGTAAACTGTTTTTTTTTGGTTGTTAATAGGTAATTGCAATTAAAAGTTGAATAACCATATATTATTTTCTTTTAATATTCCTACTCTTGAAATAGTCAAATATTTCCTATTCCATTCCGAAAAGTTTTTTTTTAAAGATGAATTGAACTTAATTTTAAGAGCTAAACCCATAGGCAAAACCTATGATCACCCTATGATTGAGTGAATAATTTGTATGATTTCGGGTAAAAATGCAATTTATGTACTGATTTGAGATGGGTAGATTGGTGCAAAAAATATATTTAGGATCCATAGGCTGAGCCCTCCCTAACCAAAAATATAAAATAAAATCGTCCTTCTCTATACAAAGATAGAATAACAACTAAAGTTTTGAAAAGAAATGAAAAGTTCAACATTTGTTTTTTCTTTTTCTTTGTCCAGGCTCTATATCTATGATAGCGACAGCACAATTAAAAGTAAACGTAGTTTCTCTATGGTTTTACATTTGGTCTGTCATCTATGGTACTTTTTTATTGGTCAATACTCCAAAGTGACGTTTCTTTTTAACCAATCAAAAACGTAGAAAATAATAGTTATGACCAATCACATTTCTTCGTACATAACATTTGAAAGCGTCGGTGAAGTTAGCATCATTTTGCGAGTTCCGGTCCGCCATTTTGATCGGAAGGTACTCGTAGTGGTGCGCTAAAATAGCGGCGGTGGATTTTTGTGATATATTTAAGTTAAATTAGGGAACTTATAAACAATGGTGCCGGTAAGTGAAATTCAGTTTTTCTTTTAACAAATTGTAGAGTCTTTTTGACCTGTCTTGATGAAAATTCGTCTCGTTTCAGCAAACTAAGGTGTTCGTCGGCAGCCTGCCGCAGGGCTCGAAGCCGGAGGAGCTTCGGAAATTGTTTGAACGCTTTGGCGTCGTGACCGAGTGCGATATAATGAACCGTTGCGGATTTGTGCATATGCAAACAGAAGATCAGGCTTCAGCCGCTATTCGCGCGCTCAATAATACGTCGTTCAACGGCGGCGTCATATCAGTGGAGCGCGGACGCATCAAGGAGCGCGGCCAGCGTGGAGGTCCAGGAGGTGGCGGCCGCGGCGGCGGCATGAGAGGAGGCATGCGCGGCGGTATGGACCGGCGCGGTGGAGGACCCATGCGAGGTGGGCCTCCGCCCCGTGACTCCCCCTACTCGCGCGACCGTCCCTCACATCCGCGCGGCCCTCCGCCCGGCGCCCCGCCACAGATGGCGCCGCGCCCGCTACCCTACGAACGCGCTGAGAGGCCGCCGCCACCCGCTTACGACGACCGGTACAACGGGTACGGAGGAGAGGACCGGCGTGGTTTCGCGTTGATGGAGCGCGGTGCCCGGGACCCTTACGCCAGTGCGGCACCTATGTATCCAGAGGAGAGGCGCTACGATGAGCTGCCGCCCATGTACGCGGACGACCGGCGCGCGCCAATGTACGCGGACGAGCGTGACATAATGGACCGCCGGGCGCCGATGAGGGCCGCGCCGCAGCAGATGCCGTACGAGCGCTCGATGCCGCCGCGTCCGCAGCAGATGCCCAACGGCGACATGTTCAGCAGGCGCTCCCCAATGTGAGTTGTGTAACTTGTACTGATACTTTAACTGTAATTTTTAATATGTAGTAAAAGGATTGTTTTCATGTAGCTAGAAACATTTTGCCAATCTTTCTCCATCCCATAACTATAGTCGCAAGAATTCTGATGACTTGTTTTCATAAGAATTAATGTTAACAAACTCCAGTGACTGATTGACTGACTCATTGTTTTAAATGCTATGTAGTAGTTGCTCCCATTAGCTCATATTTCAAACAAGTTTGCAAGTTGCAATTTGTTGTTAACGTTTACGAAAATTATTGGCCAGTGGGTTGTCTTTTCTATCAGCATTCCCTAAAACTAAATATTGATGTTTAGCCATATAACATTCCACAATGCTTAGCGCAACAGGGTCTGTTGAACTTTTTGATAAATCCTCTTCACCTTTTTTCAAAAAGCAAAAATTATAGAATGTTAACTGACTTGCTCCATTTTCACCGGGTGACAGATTTTCATTCAAACATTTGACCCCTACTTCACTTGCAGAGTTATTTTCTTAGTGGAGTATGCCTCTCTGAAATTTTCCAAATTTTAACATAATTTTTGTTGACTTAAGCTGTTTTTTACAATTATAGATTGCTACAATCTTTACATTCTCCTTAGAGAAACTTTATATATCTTTGATTCTATTCCTGTGTTTGAATCATCTTAGCAACTCAAGTTACCTGTTATATTTCAGGCGTGGTGCTGCCGGCCCTGGTGGTTACGACAGAGACCCCTACGCGCAGCAGTACCCTCCCATGGGACGGTAAGATCTTCCACTTATTACCCTCGTAACAGCTGGCATGGAGTATACAGTCATCTTCTTAGTTACATGTTTTCTTGTCTGTTCATAATTGAGAATAAAACAGATTAAATCGTGCAAAAGCTACATTACATTTTATAGGAGTACAAGATACTTTAGTTAGCGGAAAATCTCCAGGTCCTGAAGTTTGATCTTGGGAATTATTTTTCTGTGATTTTGCATTGCCTGATATATCATCACCCTGCAAGGACTGCTGAAAAGTAAATGAAAATAATACTGATGTTATTATTTCAATAATTGCGTTAAATTGCATTTTACGATAATTAAGCGGATAAATACAATAACAATATTACACAACAATATAAATATGAACGAACAGGAAAACATGCTAACAAATTGCATAAACAAGTTTGTATAATCTATATAAATAGACAAAAACTAAATATTGTGTTTCGTTCACATTAAAATCATGTGAGACATCATATAAATAACTGATTAATCACCTGTCTACTTCTTGTTGACTGTTACATTTCATGCGTCACCGCATCGTCACTATAATGGATCATACTCGAATTATCTGCTAAAATAACTCGTCTACATAATCAACATTAAAAACACTTAAATGCTGCTAAAGTTCTATCAGCCTGAACAAAACCAGGCCACCTTCCATAATATGAATGTCGATCAACGCTCGCTCCCAGATAACTGTGTGACGCCTCTTAGGTTGTAGTGAATTAAACGTTACATGCGAAACAGACGGTTGTTGCAATTGCAATTGATGATAAAGTAAGAGTTAGCGCGGTCCAGTCGAGGTGCGGTTTCACTATGAGCTAAGGCGGTGTGGTCACTGTTTCCCTGAGGGTCGGTCGTGACGTGCGTGTTGTTGTAGCGGCGGCGGCGCGGCGCGCGGTAGAGAGCTGGGCGGCATGGGCGGCCCGCGCCGGTACTAGCGGCCGCTGTAGGCTAGCCGGTAGTAGTACCTCGAACACGAACAAATCAGTACCTAGTGCCGGGCGGCGGTCGAACTAGCCGCGTTCGCGATGCGTGCGTCCCGGACACGTAGCTTGTAAGTCCAGTACGAGTGAAAAATTATGTGAATCACTTTATATTGTAATAAATGAGAGATATATTGACGGAACGTTTTCATTTCACCTGCTGATTGATGACATGCTCCATGTTACATATATGATCGAATTAGTTTTATATAATTGTTTGATTAATTTCCATAACGATAAGTCTAAATGTTAAGGTGAATTTTGTTTAAGTTGTATATTTACATTTTAGATTAAATTCCTTAGAAATAAATTCTACTTTAATTACTCTCCTACCGGCACTAAACTCTTCATGCATGTGAACCTTGAGATCTTTGGCTTCGAATACTGCTTCTCCTTGGTTGCGGTACTTCTGTTTAAATTTTGTGGTTTTATTGCAGGATGCCTTAAAGTCGCGCGGTCGGCTCGGTCTGACCGATATCTAACATTGGTTGTTGCAAATGTATGACTGTTTGCAGGCAGTGATCCGTAGAAGGGGTGCGTTCATTGACATCTAGCGATCTTCTTAATCTCCAATCTTAAAGATATTTTAAAAAAAACCTCTAAAACTTGAACTCGATACGATTCGTTTTAGGCTACATAAACCCCGCTTCTAAACCTACACTCAAAATAATAACCAGAGTCCTACTCTAAAATTGCGTCCACGTAACTCGATGCGAACGCACCCCAGACACTCTGCCCTGCTCGTCTCACAATACGTGATCGACAAGTCGGAGCGAGTGACGCTTAGGGCGACATGGCCGGCTATATATGACATAACGCTGTCGAACGGCGACAGAGTGCGTGCGAGTCCTTTCAGATAGTTAGATGCGGCACGATGATGACGAGCTTACGGCGGCGGTGCGTAGTCGATGCTAAAGCGACGGCGTTACGCTGTATACGTTAGGCGACAACGGCAGAAGACAGAGGATTGCGAAAATAACAAATCGTAAGTACGGCTGAGGAAAGCAAACGTAAAAGGCGTGCGTTACTGAGCCAAGAGCTCGCAAAACGAACTTTAAAACAATGTGCTACAGTGCGTTACATTAATAATCCTACAATATTGCACATTAGATCTAATTTCGAGTTTTTTACGGAATAATCATTGCGCAAAATAGCACAACGCATAAATCCGCTTGAAGACCGACGATATCTTTTAAAGTAATGACTGCAAAGCTTAAATAGTCGGTACATCAAATTTACAATCTTCAATCAAGTTACGTAAACGTACTACTGTTGAGGCATCTAAACGGTCAAGGTTACCATACTTGGGCTTTATGAAATCCGTCTGTACCATGCGCGCCATGATCGATCGTATACGACGGCCTGTGCAAAGCAAATCGTTAAAACAGAAACGCCCGATCGACACAATCCTAACAATCAGATCCATGTATGGTAACCTAACGCCTCTGGCGCTTATTTTGTGATGCTCATACTATTTCTATGTTCGACAGGGATTGGGCGCCCGGGTGAGCATGCTCAACGCTGGGAACAAAGTGAATTTGTGACCAAGTGACCAATTCGGAAGACACTTCACTCCTCCCCTTCTTTTGTTGGACCAAGGACCATGTAGTGTTTTTTATTGCAAGCAAATAAATGTTTTATGTTCTTAACTTCTCGTGTTTTTTTTACATATAATCGTGTTTTTTATATGCTGACACATCATTTTGTCCTGTTATCGTGCAGAGCTCGACTCAACGCTTCGCCCGATACCACCGTGCAGCTGAAGATCTTAATATGTGTCTCCGTTGTGTACCGTTTCATGATGTCGAGGTTTGATTTTGATCAAAAAGCACACGCACACATATCTAGTACTGATTAGAACAGAAGGAGAGAGGTACTCGTGCACTCGGAGGGCCCTAGCATGACTTCACGTTTTTGTGACGTAAAGTAAATGGGACCTTTGACGTTAAATTTGAAAAGTTTAGGCCTTATCACAAGATTTCTGTATTTTATTTACTGCGTTTATTGTGTGGAAAATTGTAAAACCGCCTTTAGTGTACGAACGAGTCACACCATAAACAGAGAAAACCAAAACTAAATGACAGGAACCCGCATGGGCGCTGCGTTGGACGCCGCGGACACCAAACGATTAACAATTGGCCTTAGTACAAACATGCACCACCATTTTACAACACTTTAAAATCCTACTAATATTATAAACTTATGAGTTTACTTATGAAATATGATACACAGATATTTATAACCTGGATTAAAACATAGGACAGTTTTTATCCCGATTTTATGTTCCCGTGGGAGAATTTTAGGCTGAGGCTACATTAGACAGCGATTTGCGATGCTACTGGAAGAGCGAAACAGATTACACGTGGTATCGCTGATGTACGGTGTAGCTATATACGTGAGCATTCATTTATTTGTTTTATCACTCATGTGTCGCAGATCGCGTCGCGGCCTAATGTAGCTTCAGCCTTAGAGTTGTAGTGGGTGAAGCCGCTGGCAACAGCTAGTACTACACATTTTCATAAGTGTAACGTAGCGTTGAACATTATGAAAGTCACAGTAAGAGGACCTTCTAGGGTGACTGGAACGTCCTAAGAGGTAACCCCGGAAGGAGCAGCGCTGTTTTCAGTCAGTCAAGTTTGACAGTCCTTCCACTCCACACAGCGGTAAGTAGGTACACAAATAAAAACAAGATATGGCTTCCAACTTTTTATTTAGCATATTCAAAATATATTTTCACGTAGTATATAATAATATGAGATTAAAACTTTGCCAATGTCTCACTATTTCACACTTTGTACTCAAGCTAAGCTTCACTCGTCAAATTATCGGAGTAATATAACAAATTGCGACTTACATCTTTGGAGTATGGCACTAGGTCTACAAACAAGCATTTATAAAATTAAAAAGTCAATGATATTTGCTAAAAACAAAAGTTGATAAGAATTTCACACTCAATAAATAGGGGAATATGTAAAACAGCTCGGCTGCAAATAAAAGGAATTTTACGAATTGTTATAATACAAAAAATACATAAGAGATCGGTATTAAGTGGCTCTGGCTTATATAACAGTACTTCGAGTTACAAAAATAACATCTATAGGTAAATAGACATGTTAAAACTGTAACTGTTTTCTTGTTATCTAATGTTGCCTATAAATGCATAAAGTTTCAATAGCTGCAGTCTCCACAATACATTGCAGATTTTGCTAAACAATAATTTAATTTTGAATTATCACAAAATAACTAAACACTGCTCGCTTAAAACTAGTAATACTTTTTTCAAAAATATCAAGTAAGTACAAATTAAAATTTCATGAGATTCTTTTTCTTAAATAAAATGCGATCAGACGCAGTGGACGGTAGATCGTTGAAAGTTACCAACATATCTATATATACACGGTTACATTTTGATCGTTTTAATCCCTTGGAGGGTCGAACTGGTCCATGAAACACTATCGATTTGTAAAGATAAAATTAAAAAATAATGTAATTTTTTTTTAATAACTCGAATCAATTCTCGCATGAGTGAATAAATAATGCGAACCGTTAGTAGGCAGCATTCTTATCAGTAACTGTCGCTAGTCAACGTGGACTCACAAAAAATAGCCAATCCTAGACCAAGTCCCGCCCCCGGGCGCGCGCGCCTTATACCTTGCCAATCAAACAGGGTTTTTGGCAAGGAATACGGCGCGCGCGCCCCTCTCACCCCGCGCACCCCGCGCCCCTCTCACCCCGCGCACCCCGCGCGACAGTGACACGTCATAGGAGTTTTCCCGGGTCAGTTTCTCTAAGACGTTATCGAAGTGCACTGTGTTATCTCGCGAATAATGACGTCTCGGAATTACGCGTATTCCAAACTTGAGTTCGTTGCTATGGTGCAGTTTTACGCAATCGCGGGTTTTGATGCGCAGGCGGCTCGACGCCTTTACAGTGAACCAAACGGGGTGGTCCAGTTGCTTGGCCAGCAAGGAGTCCGGACCTTACCCCGCTGAATTTTTATTTGTGGAGTGAAGTAAAACGTTTAGTGTACAAAAACGAGCATCAAACTCGTGAACAAATGAAAAGTGCGATAGTGGACGCCTTCGATGTGATAAAAAGTGACAGGGACACATTAGTAAAATTAAAAGACAATCTCATTAAACGTGCAAGACTGTGTTTCGAAAGGAATGGTTTGCATTTTGAACAATTATTACGTTATCGTGAAATTTAACTACCTAGGTACCAACCGTTATTAGCATAGCTCTTTCTAAATCGTTGTAAATAATTTTGATTCTTTTTAAATCATTGTACATAATTTGATTCCACATTTTTAAATACGGTATAACTAGCAGGCCTACCTACCGCTGGTATGTCTTATGCACAAAACAGTTATGTCCTAAGGCCGTAAAAGTATGAAGGAAAATTTGGAATCAATTTGTTTACCTACGCAAACATCAGCTGAGCGAGTCAATAACCTTATGCTTGATCGGGCCGTGTATGTACCTACACTGCCCGATACGCGTGGCGCAACTATTGGTTTCATACATTTTGCGAGTATAATCTTATCACTTGCTAATTTTTTTATTTTTTATGTTACATCGCAGTAAAAGCTTGTAATGAGTAGTATTTTGTTAGTTAAACCACCGGTCCAAGGGATTAAAACGATCAAAATTTAACCGTGTATAAAAATGTTATGTTGGTTTGTGTATGCTTTAAAAACTCAAAAAGTTCTGCACCGATTGAGCTGAAATTTTAGCATGATATATAATCCGCATCAAGGATTGTTTTTATCTTACTTTTTTTTTTGAAAAAACCGTCTTTTGTGCCACAGCGAAACGTGGCAGGGTACAGCTAGTTGCTTATAATTTTGTAGAAAACGACAAAATGTTTTATTAAATATATCTACGACTATGGATCACTTCTGAGAATTTCAAATGTAACATATAATTTAAAAAAAACGAATTAATTTTAATAATAAATAAATATTTCGAGACTTTGGCGTTAGCGCACTGTGTGACCAAGTCGACTAGCATAGGTTGTCAATCACGAATTACAATATTACAAACATAGATTATAAAATTTTCAGATTCCGTGTTCGAAACAAAACGTAGGGTTTTTATTGAAGCCACATTTTGTATATGTGAGTGAGCACCACGCATACATATCCTTGGAGATGTTTTGCGCAGGAATGGAACGACGAAGGTAGATAAGAGGCCTCTTACAGTCCACTAGCGCCGCCAATCGAAAAAAATGTCATAACTCGTAAATAAAATCAAAAATACAAAATGTGTTCTATTATTACTGTAGAAAAGTCAATAACGTAATTTTATAACACATTTTCAACACTTGAAATATAGCTGTTTAGCTAAATCGTGCATTTGTAACAAAAACGGCCGTTTATGTTTTGACATTTTTTCGATTGGCGGCGCTAGTGGACTGTAAAAGGCCCCTTATTCTACCGTGTTTTTGGTTTCAATTATCAGTGGCCTAGGAATCTGGACATTGTATAATCTAAGACTACAAACATAGGAACAGGCGCGGCATGCATACACTCGCGGAATCGTAAACGGATAAGGTAATATAATAATTAAATTACATTTCTAATGACATGGTCAAATTGATGTATTTTTATCATTTAAATATAGCATGTATCAGGAATACAAAGTACAAGTACAAATTCATCATGGGGCAAAATGATTGTTGTGAAAAATAGTCACTTGCCATACTTTTAACTAAGACTTTGATTTTCATAGTAAGTACGTCTAGCATACGCCACGCTAGCGTCTCGTCGCTCCTAGCTCCATGTATATGGCTTTACATAGGTTGTATTGGCTGTACAGTCGACCATCTAAATAACGTCTAGTTTTTATTATACATTTTAAAAGCCATGTGGCTGGTGACTATGCCGCATTTGTGACCTAAATATATATTGGGACCTGATACATGCTGTATTTCCCAATTCAATTCACCTAAAACTTCTCAAACTGCAAAGAAGTAGCACAATATTAATTTAAATATAAAAACTTTCGCCCGCGTATAATCTTCTTGAACACTCTTAATTTAAATGTTAGGCAGTATAACTATTGAGAGGAATCCCCCAAATCTAGACGTCCCAAGTTAAATGTCAGCGATGCTTTTAAAATGCCTTAAAACATGAAGCTCACTGTCGGAATTGCAATCTTTCGCTTAGCGCTTAAAGTTGAAAATAAACAGCGCATTTAATATTTTAAGGCTTTGATATCAGAGGACAACAAGAGACAAGATAACTGTCTCTGTCTTTAATAGACCTTCAACTTTATATTCTAGTTCATAAAGTTGAAAATCTATTAAAAATTACAGAGCGTTTTCGGTCGTGTCGTAGTCTTTTACAAATTGTCAACTTTATGCTTTAAAGAATAAAGTTAAAAATCTATTAATTACTACAGGGCGTGTTCATCTATCGTTTGCACTTATCGCAGGGCTTGATGTCTTGAAATTGCCCAATTTAAAGAAGATATGATGAAAATGGTAACTCTTGGATCTTATAAACTAGGGCCGTTACCTGACCTGACCTTGTATGCTGTGCCTATTAAAGTCCTAGGGCTAAAAACATCGTTCCGAACTCAACAGACCATACACTAATTGGTTATAGAGCAAGCTAAATTAAATGAATACAATTTAAATCACAAGTCGAGAGCTGTTTTGAGAGTACATATTGCTACTTCAGTCTATAGCGTATCCTTTGATAGGCGATCGATGCGATGTGACTAGCATTTGGACAAAATCTGACCGAGTCTACACATAGACAAGAATTTGTCCAAAAATTAAGGTCTAGTAGGTAAAAAACTTTTTCATTTTACTCTTTTTAGTTCAAACATTCAACCCAAATTCTTGTCAAATACGTAATTTTCTTACACGTGCTCTAGGAATTTTGTAATCCGTAATATCGGTAATAAATAACATCGTCCAAGTACCTTCACAATAAGCAAAAAATTTTCATAAAGAGTAAAAACTACTGAAACCAAATTTATTTTTGAAATTTCTTACAAAAAAGAATCATCATAATCGGTTCAGTAGCAAACATAAGAACTACCTCCTTTTTCAAAGTCGGTTAAATGTAACGCAAATGTACAGTAAAAGAATTAAGTATGCAGACTGCAAGTTTTGAAACGGTTTTCTAATGTTGTGTTATAAGTTTGTGTCTGCATATCCTCTAACGAGACCCAGAGCAACTACTTGTAGGTCGTAAAAATATATGTTCCGTACGGGAATTGAACCTGCGACACGTAGCGCAGTAAACACTGCGATAACCGTGCTTCAAAATTATGTTGTAAAAGTGAACATTAGTTATTCTTTCGTTTAAAAAAGAAAAATAATCTCCACTTTTTATGTTATTTTCGTAATACAACGATAAAATGATATTAAGAAAACATACAGTCAAATTAAAAACCTCGATGATGAATCCTTGATGTCCTACGCTAGCCACCTCATACAATCGCCCCTAACTACAAACATATTCGTTTCAACATAGCACCGTCAGATCATTACATATCTAGTGCCAGGTACACAGTAAATAGAACTTGACTTAAATAACACCATGTATATAATTATTGCTAACTTTAGAAGGCAAATCGTGCTGTTTTTATTGTTGTACTATAAAGGAAGGCAGATGGAACGCGCTGATGATGTCATCGCACTACTGATTGACTATTACAGGAGTAACCGTAATCGTTGACGCGGAATTGACTTCAGCCGATCACCTATCACCATTATATTGTGCGACAGGGAGTCACGTCGTGTCATCCGACGAGAATAACATATTTTATACTACACCTGCGTGGAAAGTACCTTAATACTTTATCAAATTTACGGTAGAAAGTACGTCATTGCATATCGAACAAATATGCGGGGAGAAAACACTTTCTCTCCCGCTCAGATGCGTTTTATCCCCGTATCAAGGTATTTTCCACACAGGTGTAGTATAAACCACTATGTATCACTCGAGAGAAAGTGCGATTCCCGATCTCGGATGATTTAAAGCCCTCGCCTACGGCTCGGGATTCAAACGGCACCCTCGACGGTAATCGGTCACTTTCTTCTCTCGGTGAACAATGTACTATTGCTAGCTTTTCGGTTCAAATCTATTCCGCGTCAACCAGCGCGGTTATTCCAATGCTGATTACAAGTGACGAAAAGAGATAGACTTATACAACGTTGGATAGTACTACCTCTATCTTATGTTACTTATAAGGATGTTTGTAAAGCATACTATAGACTAAATATATCATCATATAATTTAAAACCACCCTAAATGCTCCCACTGTTGGGGCGGTCTTTTTGAGAGAGTGGGCGTGGGTTCAGTGCTCTGATGATAAATTTTACCTCTGAATTCTTAAACGGCCATTGTTTCGTGTAAAGGCGTTGTTCTTTAAAACTACACAATGGATTTTGATATGGTTTACCATAATTTAAATTATATTTTTGGGAACGTTAAAGTAGTTAAACGGATTTGGGGTAATATACTATCTAATTACGAATCCCGTAGCTTCGGCTAAGGTTTCGTTCGTTTCTTATTCTTTATCACTTAAGCCCTCGTCAAACAGACAGGCGAAAGCGAACCGGACCGAATCCGAGGCGATAACGAAACGATACGAGACGTCAAACTGGGTGCAGCGAACCGAGGCGTGGCAGTTGTATTAGCTGGCGTTTTATGAACGACGTCAAACAGTGCAAATACGCCTTTGCCACGTCTTCGCATCGGTTCGCTTTCGCTTTTCTATGTGACTGGATTGAAACAATTCCATACATTACAAATAAAAACGCCTCGCTTCACTTTCGCCACGCCTGTCTGTTTGACAAAGGCTTTACGGACATAAGATTAGTTAGCGACACGAACTAAACTGTGACAATGTAATTGGGCAACTATCCCGACTACTGATGTGTTGTCAATACTAATGAATTCTAAAATAATAGACAGTTGAGTTCACTCAAAAATATCAAGTTAATTTCGTACGGGTCCGAATCTTCGACGACGGTTTTAGAGAGTAGACACCTTAAGACGGATTTTTAATCCAATTTACTAGAAACTTCGAATGTAGAGTTATGAATCAAATTGATAAATAACGTGTCTAAAATTGGCAATACAGACTTCAAAGGGGTAAATGATAATATATGAAAATCATAGGGGGGGGGGGGGGGGGGGCGGAATACGAAACCATCGCGAGCGAAGGTGCGTGAAGAGTGCTAGTTTAATATAAAAAATAGTATTAGACTTACTAATTGGAAATTATTTTCGTTTTTGAATTCATCGGTTTTAGTCTATAGTTTGCTTTCACATTATAATTTGTACATTAATTTAATTTCATCTATATTTGGTATCATTTGTACATTCATTAGGACATTATACTCGACAGTGTTTATTTTAAAAAGACATCGATCTGCTGCTGGATTTTCATCTTTCGTCATAGGACGGAAAGTTGAAAATCGCATAAAACACTCAATGTTTCTCATGTTATAATTTCAACTGTCGATTTTTTATCATTACGACTTTATAGTGGAAAGTGGGTGAGTAGAAGCAAAGGCAAGGAAACACGAAGGGAGTGGTGTCTAGCAGGAATGACTAGCAGTACTAGAAATAACACTTTACTGACTAAAGATTTTGAAGAACAATATCACTTATCTATCTGTGATTTGGTGAAATAATCTTCTAATTTCTTACTAATATTATAAATGCGAAAGTTTGTAAGTATGTACGTGTTACTCTCTCAAGCAAAAACGACTGAACAGATTTGGATGAAATTTGGTACACAGACAGTTTATAAACTGGATTAACGCAGGATAATTTTTTATCCCGATTTTATCTTCAAATGGGATTATTTTCCGGACGAAACTGGAAAGAACCGAAAGTCTGACATTCTTACCAAGGAGTACCGTATTACCCAGTAACTGAGTTGTGGAGGTCAGATAGGCAATCGCTCCATGTAAAATACTGATATTCAGCTGCATCCGGGTTGACTGGAAGCCGACCCCAACATAATTCTGAAGAAATTATGCAGATGATGACGATCGCGATGGCGACACTAGTTACAGCTAGTTTTTTTTTATTATTTCAACAAGGTTTTTTTTTAAGTAACTGTTCTTCAAAATATCTATCCAGTACAGCAGGAGAAAGACGCGGTATATAAACAGTGTTATGAGCGCGCGTACTTGAGTGCTTGCGTCAGTGGCTTCTCCTCCTTCATGGAGTCCTTGAGCACCAGGTCGGAGCTGGTGAACGCTGCCGTCGGACGATCGTTCTCCGTGTCTGTCTCTGAACGACTTCGGGAGTCTGGAGACCTGGAAGGAGGTGCAGAATTTTAGAGGTTTTCAGGTTTTAGACTTTCAAGTATACGTTTTATGGGATTCTTTATAAGACAAGCATTAAATTCGTCTTAAGTTTTTTAAAAATGAATTATACCCGCGTTTCTATTAGAAGTGACTTGTATACGAGTTACGTTTATGTTTGTGAGTTTCTATATTTGTCAACGCACCCACGATACAGGAAGAAGTTCCAAGTGTGTGGCAACGTTTAAAAAAACAAAAAAACATGCAAATTGCTTTGCAATTTGAACAAATCTGCATACAAATTACAAGTATGTAGTTTGAACTTGTACATTTTGTTTCAAGTACACCTAAGTTCACCAATTTGCAAACTTTCGAAAACATGTTTCCAATACAAGCTGCTTGTATGCTAATGTGTCGTCACACTTGTATACAAGACTTGCTTAATGTAAATGGCGCTTTAGATGTGTTCTCGATTTAAACTATTCTAAGATTATACAATTTTATGTTATAATTTCAATTGTAGGTTGTCACAATGGTTGCTGTGGTCTGTGGCTATCACAACCGCGATCATGGCCTGAGCGGCTAATATTTTATATCAAAAGTAATTTAATTAAAATAGGCTGATTTATTAGCACTTTTTGAGGTTACATTTACATAAGACAGTCCCCCAAAGCGCTCTCATTTCGGAACTTCCTAGTGTTTTGGGTGGGAAGACGAAGTGGAGGGACGGAGAGGAAACTCCTTTTCAAAAAGCGTATTATTGTGTATTTTACGTTATATTAGCTCTACAACTATTAAGACTGTTGTGTGCATAATTCAGTGCTCAAGTGTAGGTAAAAAGAGTATGCAATATGCAAACAGTGCAGTGTTTAAAAGCGAAAGAATTCTAACGAGTTCTTGGTCCATATAATGGAAAATTAAGATTAGAAAGACGACTTGGCCTTTGACGCGGTGCTAGTGTCTATGTCTATGTTTGTATGTATATTGGATAAAAAAAAATATAACGATTTTTTTCGTAGGACTTCAGTCGTGTAACTCAACTTGCTTATGAATGCTACACGGTTTTACGGGTCGGTAAGATTTGTTCAGATGTTAGGATATGTAGCTGGCGAGAGTAATTTTCAATAGGTAAGAGAAGATAGTGTTCAGTAATAGTTCTAAGTTGCCTGTAAGGTTCAGCATATACCTACTACCTTGGCAACAAATATGCAGGCCCGAACAGTGTTTAGTGATCCTTAATTACGTGCTATTAGACTGTAACCCTCATAGAGCACGGATTGAGCTATATTATCTGCCAAAAATTGCTATATTAGAAAGAGAAAATAACTATGAGAACTTCTATCTCTTTCCTGCACGTGTAGCATGACCAATTGTATCTCTACCAAGAAGAGACAAAGTTATTTCAAGATTATTTTATAAAATTTGACTGGTAATTTTGCTATAATACACAGATAATGTCTTTGTAAAAAAGAGATAGATGATCGTATAACTTTTTTTTATCTCTGTTAGTTTGGAAAGGCTCAGTCCATGCTTTAGGTCTATGACTATAAACCACCTTAAGCCTCCATTCTCACGAACGCTTTTCTTCGAGCGTTAAAAAAGCGCTGCGTTGGAACAAAAAGGTAAATTGAACTTAAATGTCACCACTCAGCACTTAAAGTCAAATAAAGTTCGAAAAAAAGGCCCGCGTTTTAAAAGCGCTGACGTTTAAACAGATACATGGGAATGCATTTGTTCTATTTCCGGCGCTCTTTTAACGCCGGCAAAAAATGCGCTCATGCGAATGGCTACTAAGTGCATGCATTCAAAACCTGTTAACCACTACCTCACAAATGCAGTCAGTACTCGCTAAAGCCACTCGAACGCATTATACCGTGACTTACACGATCTTGATACTTTTCATAAAAGTTACGCTGTTATTTTCTTTCCCCTCTTCACAGATTTGTCGAGACCTCTTATAAGATCACCGTTCCCAACTGGATAACTAGGGGGTATTTCTTTATTATAATTTAAAGAATAAATTTAATATCCTCGTACAAGTGCCACTGCTTGAATTAAATAGTAAAAAATGTGACGTGTGTTAGGGTTCCGCAATTTCTTAGTTTAGGTTGTTTTGACATAACTTCCTATATAAACATTGAAATAGAATTAGTGTGCGCTTCCCAAAGAAATGTTGAAACAGAATTAGTTTGCAATAATCTGATTTTCGAGTGATTTTTTCTCAAATGGTATCCTTTGTCAAAAATAGGACACATACGCACACCCCTTTTCGTGCCCTTTGGCGCAGAACGGATTACGGAACCCTATAACGATATATTGTTAGAGAAGAGAAAAATACATTAAAAGCAAACATAAAGCCAATCTTGACACTCAAAGATTGTTATAGATTCTTAAGAGCATTGAATGAATTAAAAAATGTTGTCTTCAAATTACATCTATACTGATATTATAAACCTGAAGAGTTTGTTTGTTTGAACGCGAAAATCTCAAGAAATACTAGTTCGAACTGAAAAAATATTATTATGTTGGATAGTCCATTTATCGAGGAAGGCTATAGCCTATATAACATCACGCAACGGTCAATAGGAGCCAAGCAGCGGGGTCGAAACCACGGGCAACAACTAGTGCTTTATAGGAAGTTATAGTCGTCGTCATTGGCTGAAAATCATATGTTTGAAAAGAAAACAATATTTTTCATACAATTCAATGCTCAAATAGAATCAATATTGTAAAATGCAGCTAACAGACACCGAAAATTGTTAGAAGAATGAATAAAAATGTTGCAAAGAGAGAAAAATGTACGAAAAAATTTAGAAAAAAGAATATTTAAAAGCCAAAAATATTTAATTTATACCCCAATTTAGAAGCCGTGTTGATCCAAGTCATCCATTCAGATCTGAGGGCCAAAGAGAGGAATATTAGCTTTGAGAATTTCCTAAACTAAAAACGTTCGTTTAGGAACAGAACGTGCAATAGGCACGTTGTCAGCATCAATAAATAGCAGATATCCGTCAGCTTGAGTTTAAAAAAATAATGAATAATTATTTTTTCCTTATGTTAAATCTAGATATCTTATAAAAGTTAGAGTGAACAGGCTTCTTCTGGGTAAGCTCTCTCCATCGTCTTACTCACTCCTGACCTAGACTACGGTCAAGAGCAAACCCAATGAACATAAATTAAAAAAAAATATAAAAAAACATCAAATTCGAGAGTCGTGGGGTCGTGGCGTCAGAAGCAAGTATAAGCAGTCCTTGCTAGTGAGGTATTGGCAATTTTAAAAGTGGTTTACGTACAATTTTTTTTTTTAAGTTACTAACGGACTTATATTTTTTTCCCTCTTCGCAAAATGTCCAGCGGTGATAAGATGTCTATTCCGTAGAATGTCGAATTCACAAAATGTTTTACGCGAGCAGCTCGACGGAGCCCCGTTGCGCAGGACTCCTTTTTCTGCCTTGCAAGCAGGAGGTTTAAAGGAATCATACTAAACCAAACCTCAGGGTGCCTAAGATTTGGGTGCTTTTGAACGCGAAGACATCAGATAAGTCGTCACGTACCTGTACTTCCTGGTATTGTTGGGCGAAAGACAGGCGAGGTGCTTGAGCAGCGTGTGTCGTGCTGGCTCCACACACAGCTTGGCGGGCGGCAGGTCCACGCAGAACGAGTTACGAGCGTCACCCAGGAATGTTGTCTGGTAGTTCTCCATGCGGAGCTGTAGCAGCAGGACGTCTTCTAGATCCGCCTCGCTGGAAACGAAGGTGCCACGGTCATACCACTGAGAGTGGTGGCTAACACATGTACAGTACTCCCAAATTAATAATGCACATGAAAATCTTCGCTAATTGTCGTATTCCCGGAAACACCCGAATCATTGAATCGGAGAGAGCCCTAAACAATGCACTTGCATTTTGCACCTTGTTCGAAAGAAACAGGAGTCAATGTCAAATGTCGAATCATGTGAAACAAATGAAAACAATTCGGGCGGTCGGCGGCTGTCGCCGGTCAAAGGTCCGTCAGTCGTCTTTATATATTGGTGGTGACTGCACGTGTTCTCTCTGTGTGGAATTATATAGAGCTGCTATTACACACCCTTTTTGGTTTTGTTTTCAAAGGTGAATTCGTTTTCCTCGCTATTTACTTACATCGAATTATCGAATCAATTTCGTTACTGATTAATCAACATTTATCTCTTTTAGCACAAAACACATAATTCTACTAAATTATGCATGAAGAAAATGCACTTAACCACTCTATATACATATCGTCTTCAGACGCTCGGGGAATACGACCATTGCCGAACAGTGACGAAGATTTCTATTTGCATTATTAATTTTGGATTACTGTATACAGATGTTTGAAGCACGCCACGAAGCGCCATCCATAGCGAAGACTTGAATCGGTACAGCAACACTCGGTTTTCGGAGTAGAGGCAAGAAAAATACAAGCGAATGAGTGCGACGCCACGATACAGAGAAGTTTCGGACGGCGGTGGCGCTACAGTTCACTGTCTGGCTATTTATGTACGCGAGTCAAAATGTCTATAAACGCACCTACAATACAGGATAAATTCTTACGAGTGCAGCAAAGAGTAGGTACAAAAAAAAACATGGTAATTGAAGTGGAATCTTCCAAAATGTTGGCTTCAAGATAATGAGAGAACCACGAACTTAAGAAACACTATAATGCTTCCTAACTCATTTTTTCTCCACGTTAAATATTATCGGTCGCGGGACTTACGAATTACCGTGACTCCGGAACGTAAAGGGCTATTGAAGGATATCGTGGATTTTAGTCAGTACGAGTCTGTCAGTCCCTCCCGCTCTGCCCTGGGTGGGAAGACTCAGTTGATGATATTACCATGATAAAAAAAAGTTAAATATTATGAATTTATGTGTCTGTCTCACACGTCATCACAACGATGGTAAAGAAGTTCTCACTACAAAAATCTTACCTAGCGGAGTATAAGAACTGCGCGAAGTGTATATTGGACACGCATCCCTCCTTGTCCTCGCTGTCCGTGTACAGGTCGGTCTCCCGGTAGTACATGTACAGGAAGTCGTTCAGCTGCTTGGCGATGACAGCGCAGCGGTCCTTGTCACACATCTTCGCCGGTGGACCCTAAGAGCTCAAGAATTAATCGGTAAAATAGAGACAAGATGTACTGGATACACGAAGGTCTCTTATGTCCCTAGCACACCTCCGCTGAGTGTTTAAAATAGCCACCTTAAACAATATTCCCAATGATTCAGTTCGCAACGCTATTGGTTATTCTTATATTATTCATTTAAGAATTATTACCCGCTCTACACTGGGTGGGAGGACCCATTTGATGATTTTACCACGTAAAAAAAAGTGGCCGTTTTAGACCCTGTGGAGTGGATGTTTTTTTTTTTTTAAGTTGGGTTGTCTGGCTTGATTTTCATAGCGTAAGCATCAGCTCTGCAAATCTTAGCTACTCCATTACACCAGTCAACTCGTGTAGAAATAGCTTACTTTCAACGCTTCCACTTTGTTATCTCAGTGGCCGTATTATGACGTCTTAAAACCCGGCTTGTTCCAGTGAGTGAACGAGATGGCGCTAGACGACTTGTATAGCTCTGTCTCTTTCACTCACTGGAACAAGCCTGGTTTTAAGACGTCATATTACGACCGCAGGTGGTTCATATCAGCGGTTCTAAAAATACCACTTGAGCAACAAATACACAGAGCACAATATGCATCGTGACTCATAAAATGGTTTAAAAAAATATATTGCCCCTCACTAAGAATTTCTCCTTTATCGTGGGATACCCGAAACAAATACTTGCAGATCATACAAATATTTATTCCGTGCGGGGATCGAACCCGCGCCGTTGCACACAGCAGTCGTTCGCCCAGCCACTGCGCCAACCGTGTCATCGAAATATTCTTCGCAATTCTATTAGCATCATTGCTAGAGTGATATTTTTAGATCACCTGGTATAAATACAGACTTTAGTTATCACGAGACTCAATATAAAATTGTAATGAAATAAGAAATGATAAATTAGATAATTCAATAAAAATAAACAGTAAAATTATGAAATATCGATATGTGTGTGTATGAGCTACTAACTACGCAAAACACCGTGCAGGGGGCAAAACATGACGGTGTAAAGCGTGAGTTGTTCCGCTGAGGGAACGAGATGGCGCTAGACGACTTGTATAGCTCTGTCTCTTTCCCTCAACGGAACAACTCTCGCTTAAAGAAATCATGGTAGACCCAGTTTGCTATATCCGGTTCTCATTGTGTCGTGGCAACAGATCTTATTATATTTTATATCAATACCTAATAGTGTCACATAAAAGTTACGGAAAAACAACACCAAAACTGCAAAATTATTAATATGACTGAATTGTAATCCCGAACGCGATGCGATATAAATCGACTGATTTGTGATACCGACCAACTAGATGCGTAAATCATCTTTACAACTACGACAAGTATGGAGTTCCTTGCCCATTCTTCTTCATACAAACCTACCCTTGCGAATGGGTGTAGAATCAATCCCATCCCACTCCATTTCCTTTAATGTTAATATTCGACGTTCAAAAGTGCCTCTTTGACGGTCTAATTGAAATAAATGGTTTCACTTTACTAACAGACAGGCGAGTCCGAAGCGATAACGAACCGATACGAGACGTCAGTCCGATACTTCTGTCACGCTATCGGATCGCTTTCGCTTTTCTATTAGAGTGGATTCAAAAATTTCCTTACATTACAAATAAAACCGCCTCGATTCGCATTCGCGACGCTTGTATGTTTGAAAGGTCAGCCGAATTGCATCATTATGTCGTAGAAGTAAGTATGATTTTCATTTTTTTTTTTGTTCGATGACGTAAAGCTTTCGAATATAAGATGCCGTTTGTTCTAGTTTTTATTGTAATCACTTCACAATGAGAACCAGCTCTTAAATGTTAGTAAAAGCTTACAAACATACACCAGTATCATCAAGCCAGGCCACTTGCCGGGTGGGCAGACAGACAGCAGGAAAAATAACACGTTAGTACACAAGGCATAGTTAGTACGATCAGAAACAACTGTAAATATTTATTGAAAACATCGTACACGATCTAACAGCCAATAAATTAAATATTTACATTATACGCATATAAAATATAAGGTTAATTTAACTTAGCTAGTGAAACTTCACAGTTTTATAATGATGATAAAATTATATGGGTAGTTAAATAGTATTAAGCGATAATTCTACAAGAAACTTTTCTAAATGAATATTTTTCAATTATAGGCAGGTAATTTCAGTTATTCAAAATTTAAAATCTATAAATAGTTTCGTGTTCATAAAGGCCCATGCAACTTTTAGTATGGACCTTGGCATCAATTTTTTTTCTTTTGGCCAGTGATTAAATTTTGACCACAATTATACTACTACCTAAGAAGTCCATAGAAAAAAAAATTAAGTTTCTAACCCGTAACCAACAAGAGATATGGCGGTTTTAATTTTGTTCTAATCAGGAGTGATTTACTCCCGATTAGAACAAAATAAAATCCGTTATATCTCTGGTTGGTTACGGTTTAGATTTTTTTAAATATTTTTTACGAAGTTCATGGGTTGCGGTCTACTAATGACCAACATTTCATTACTGGCGAAAGAAAAATAAATTTTGATGCCAATAAGTTGCATACCCTTTTAATGTCTATGGATTTTGGGGATGACGTTTTGCCAAACTCTGTTTTTCATGTGTATTTCGAGTAACTTAGGAGTCAACAGTTATTATTTGGACCGATTTTTTTTATTTTTCAGTCATCTTTATTATCAGTCATCACATCTGTAAAGCTTCACTAAGTAATTAAATTAAACCGTGGATTAGTGGCGTATATAAATAGAAATGATCCCTCAGTTACAGTGTAAATAATATAAAGCACGGTGCAGCATGCGTATAGCTCGTCACCTTTACATTGTAAGGCATGCGCAGCGAGGCGGACGCGCGCTTGAGGAAGCGCAGCACGAGCGCCGCGTGCGACACGCCCAGCTCGTTGGACGGAGACGACACGCGCTTCAGCACGTGCGTCAGGAACAGACCGAACGCGCGACGGGACTCGCCCATGCTGCCGACAATACAATAGTAAACCATTACAAATTAAGCCAAATAATTATGACTTTGAAAATTATCCCACAGAAACATTAAATCGAGATAAAAACTATCTTATGTTTATTCCGATTCTTTAATCCGGGTTATGATCCATCTGTGTAGTGTGTACCAAATTTCATCCAATTCTGTTGAGTCGTCAGTCGACATTTATCCGTGAAACTATTATTTTAAAGTGAAAGTTAAAATTAAAAAGTACAGTCAACGAAATAGTTAAGTAGTCATGCTATTTGGCTGTATGCTACATATAATAAAAAAAGTTTGGTATGCCAACACATTGAAACTTATAGCACAACATTGGAAAACCGTATAAAAATGTCTGCCTGCATTCCTAACAATTTTGCCGACAGTACTTTTAAATTTTATCGTTCAATTTTTCTTCTTTATTCATTCAAGGCATTTTGTGCTTAATAAACGTATTATTAATCGAATTGAAAAAGAAGAAGGTTCTTAATTCAGTTGGTATGTTTTTTTCTTCTACACTCACGTAAGCTTCATGCCCTCCATGAGCTGTCTCTTGACCAGCTCCTTGGCGCGGCGCGTGTCGTGATGCTGCGGAGTGGACTCTCCCAGCCAGACTGCTGGAGCCTGGCAGGTGATGCTCACTGCCTCGTAGCGCTTCAACCTGAACATAATTACAATAATACTAACTTAGTTTTAGTTAGAGGTAGTATAAAAGTACGACTACAGCAGTCGTATTTCTGGAGTATTAATAGTTATAAATTGATTCGTGGATGATCATCAAATGTCTGAAGAGATTTTCATAAACTATACCTAAAAATCACCTCGATCCCATCAGGTTTCCACCATTTTTGGTTGAAACGCATCAGAAGCGGTCCACGTATTTACAGATACACAGACAGATATGTCAAACAACTTATAACTCAGTGAATGCCTGCAACTTGGTTATAAATTGCCCGAATGGGCTTACTTCTGCAGCACAAATAGCTGGAATGTCGGCGGCACTTCCCCACACCAAAATGCCATACGACATTATACTATGAAAATAACATGCAGCAGCATACACCAGCGTCAGTTATCCAGACACCTTGTGAAACCGAAGGAGCCACCTTCTGATAATAGAGTTATTTAAGCCTCTGGGAACATTACTGACGTGGTTTTGGAAATTTTTTTGAGGTTTACCTCTGTGGTGTGTCAGTGAGGCTGGTGGCGACTGTGGCGTGCTGGAAGTGAGGCAGCACGTGCGAGTGTACCAGCAGGTTGTAGTTGTGCTGCACCACCTGGTACGGAATGTTGTTGTTCAGCGACGTCGAGCACACCGGGATGCCTGTTACTGGGTCTGTGGGTGGAGCGGTATTTGTTATTGATAATGGCAACTACTGGTTATAGAAGAGAACATCGATTTTAGATGAAGATGGACAGAATTTTACAGAACGCTGCTACGATTTTTGTGGAAAGACAAATTCGACAGCTCAACTAACCAAGCAATCGCAGTACTACTCGGCGAGGTCAAAAATTTAAGGTTCTATTTTTCGCTTATATCTCGTCAACTATGCGGCCTAGCGAACTAAAAAAGGTTCCAAGCATTTCCATGTATATCTTTTCGTTGGGCTATAAGAAAAAGTCATCAGTTACCTAGATACTGCGAATACTTCTGCCAGGAGTTCTGCGAGGGGAATATCCTGACGAACCCCCCCCTCCGTGCGTACTGCGCGCGCACGGCCCGCACCAGCCGCAGCTCCTCGCCCGTCAGCGCCGCGGGAGCCCCGCACGGAGCCCCGCACGGAGCCCCGCCCGAGCTGCCCGCTTCCGACGACCCTCGCTTGCCGCGCACGAACACGTTCTCCGCCGAGTGCACGCGACGACACTGAGGGCAAATCATAATTATATCCCACTTTAGAGAAGATAAGAAACAATATGCACATTTTTCTGTAAAGTTATACGAATCGTAAAGCTTTATTGCGGCATGCTGATTCGCTTGCGAGGACACGAAGCCATCGCAAGTCTGCTCGGCGGGGTGAAAACTTTTACATATTCCGTTTGTTAATCGTCTTGCTTTACAATGTGTCAAGTTTTTATGTATATCACTTAAGTCTAAGAAAAAGGAATTTGTATTTATGCAGTTTCTCTCTTAGGCACACACTCTATTGTTTCTCAATATAGTGTATGCCTAAGGGCCCATTCAAGTACTACATAAGTAGATTTATTACAATTATTTATCCCCCCGCTCCTCCCATGCTTACGTAAACATTGGTACCAATGCTATATGCATTTATGGGAATCCCCGAATATGCATTTCGTTTTAAAGCACAACAAGAGAATAATTACTACTAACGTAATCACCATCTAGACCCCCCCTACAGTGTCTACGTACCTTATACCTAATACTTGAACGGTCCCTAATGCCTTTGTCAAACAGACAGGCGAGTCCGAAGCGATACCGAACCGATACGAGACGTCAGTCCGATAGTTCTGTCACGCTATCGGATCGCTTTCGCTTTTCTATGTGACTGGATTCAAACAATTCCATACATTACAACTAAAAACGTCACGCTTCGCATTCGCCACGCCTGTCTGTTTGACAAAAGCGATGATGATGAACTTACCGCACCAATCCGCATCTTGAGCGAGTTGTTCGGTCCGGGGATGTCATTCTTGCACATGGGCAAGGCCGGCAGACCCACCAGGGTCAGGGTGTCTGCTAGTAGAGCAGACTTCACTCGAGCGTCCAGAGGACTGTCGCAGGCCAGGCTGGGAGTAGGGAGATGGAGACGTAAAATGTTACCTTTACCTTATGAAATTGGAACTTTAAGAATATTTGCGAATTCAAGGAAAAAAGGACCATAATAATATTTATACAACATTATTTTTAGTTTATACATATAGTTTGTTCAGAATTAGTAACTGAAACGATTACAATAATTTTTAAGCCTTATACTTTGTAGAGCTTGTTGGGGATACCGCGCCCCGCCGCGAAGCTTTTTTTTTATCGTGGTAATCATCAAATGAGTCCTCCCACCCAGGGCAGGGCGGGAGAGACTGTCAGACTTGACCGACTAAAATCCACGGTGTCCTTCAATAGCCCTTTACGTACCGGGGTCACGGTAATTCATGAGTCCCGCGACCCCGCCGCGAAGCTAGCATGTTTTTGTACGGACAACAAGCTGACATTACAAACTTATAACTTTGTGATTTATCATGATACAGTTTTGAGATTTTGTACATAGCTTCTTTACACAAAAATAAAGACAGGTGTATCGGGTTTTGCATAAACAAAAAATAATGTTGTATATAGATATTGAAAAACATAGCGATTCTTTATAGTCCAGTTAAAATAATCTTTAAAATGTGAACATTTTATCATACAGAATCTATTGCAAATACTACTGATTTTAAAAATCTTCTTTTTTTACTAAATATCTTTATTGGAATGTACTGACACATTACCTGGGTGATAAATTGATTTCTAACAGCCACGGTTTTAGCATGTCGTCGATCAGAATGTCATAACCAAACAACTCTGAAACAAACATTTTTTTAAATATTATTGCTGAGCGATTGGACTGCTTTTTTTTTTGCTGCGCTGCTAATCTATGATTTAATTCCCGCACGGACGTAATTCAGTCGAATTGTATCATTATATCGTAGTAGCAAGGACGATTTTCATTTTTAATTAGTAGAAATTGCAAATCGCACGAATCGCGTCATCAGCTCGACAGTATATCCATAAAGAAGCGTATATTAAAATAAAAATCTGCCAAAACCTGTAGTCAGGTGGTGGTAGTATAGTTGGGAAACAGCTAGGCATATAAGTTTTTTTTTAACGTGGTAAAATCATCTTATGAGTCCTCCCACCACGGGTAGAGGGGGAGGGACTGTCGGACTCGTAATGACTAAAATCCACGATGTCCTTCAATAGCCCTTTACGTACCGGGGTCACGGTAATTCGTGAGTCCCGCGACCTAGGCATATAACTTACCAAAACAGTTAAAGAAGTTGGGTACGAACACCCTGGCGGCTGCAGTGATGGTCTGTGCTGAAGACAGGATGGATTTGACCACCAGGTCCTCGATGGCAGCCATCAGAGCCGTGGTGTTGCGACCTTGCTTGCGTAGATGACGGAGCAAGGCTGAGAGGGTCCACTTATGGCCTATGTTGCCGGCGTTTGGGTCGTCACATCTGTAAGGTTTGTCACAATCTTGTAGCAAGTGAAAAGACACATGAGACAAGCAATTTTGAATTCAATTGTTAATTCATTAAAGCACATCATCTACTGCTTCACATTATTTTGATTAAGGAGACTTTTGTGCGTAGAAATTTAAATTAAGAATAGATGTGAGAGGATTGTGTTTAATAGAAAAATAAACGCATGAATTGGTACATAATCAAAATTCTGATTTGAATTGGAACAGCTTCAACAGATCTATCTTTTCTCGCTAATATCAAACGATATCTAAATTAATGCTCAAATGAGAGGATGATGACCGCAACACTCGTTTTAGTAAAAATCCAACAATATTAATTTTACGTTACGAACATCAATCTATCTATCTATACAGGGTGTCCCAAAACTCAACGTCAAGCCGAAACGGGGGTGACAGGATTGATCATAACCATCACGAGAAAAATCTGAAAAAAAATCTATCCCGTGCAGTTTGAAAATTATGGGCATTTTAAGAAAAACCTAGAAATGTGATCAAACTGTACCATTTTTCGGTTATTGTGGTTATTCTTTTTTATTTTTGTTCATTTGAACTTTGGAAACGTAATCCTAAATAACATTTCTAGAATCCCAATAAAAAATAATGACACAATTGCCTCAAGTTTCCGAGAATTGAGACTATTTGTTAAACTACGAATTTAAAATTTTCTAGATTCGTCGACTTTGACAGGCCCTCCTATAAAAAAAATGTACTAGAGTGCCTTGGCAAGTGGCATTAAAAGTTGGCGCATTTAATCAGAATTCTAAAATGGTACAATACTTGTTAGTTCCATACAATAGAAAAGAGTAAAAAAATTAAAACCTCAAGTAACCCGATTTTTGCTATCACATTTTACTCAGTTAAAATGTTTTTAATTCGCACAAGCTGTAGGTAGGTTCTTAATTTTAAGACAGAATGATGAGAGAGATGGATAATGGGTATGTTTGTCATGAGTGAGCGAGACAGATAGTGACGCCACTTTTACCAAAGTGAAAAAAAGTTAGTAAAATAATTAGGTTTGTTGGACTAAAAGTCAGATAGAGAAAAAACATTTTTATTACAATAAATGTTCAAATTGTTTACCATCAGCCTCAATACAAGCCCTACATCTTCTTAAAAAAGATCTACTTATAAGTCGGGCATATCTTCGAGAGTTGATCGCCTCAGCTGCTTGAGAAATGCGTTCACGCAGGTCGGCTACGTGATCAATGGGCTTTGAGTAAACTTTTTCTTTGAGAACTCCCCAATAGAAAAAATCCAGGGGATTTAAATCTGGTGAACGGGCGGGCCACAAGATAGTGCCTGAACGTCCAATCCACCTTCCCGGATATTCCTGGTCAAGGAAATCTCTTACTTGCACTGCGAAATGCGTACCCATACCCATTATCCATCTCTCTCATCATTTTGTCTTAAAATTAAGAACCTACCTAGAGCTTGTGCGAATTAAAAACATTTTAACTGAGTAAAATGTGATAGCAAAAATCGGGTTACTTGAGGTTTTAATTTTTTTACTCTTTTCTATTGTATGGAACTAACAAGTATTGTACCATTTTAGAATTCTGATTAAATGCGCCAACTTTTAATGCCACTTGCCAAGGCACTCTAGTACATTTTTTTTATAGGAGGGCCTGTCAAAGTCGACGAATCTTGAAAATTTTAAATTCGTAGTTTAACAAATAGTCTCAATTCTCGGAAACTTGAGGCAATTGTGTCATTATTTTTTATTGGGATTCTAGAAATGTTATTTAGGATTACGTTTCCAAAGTTCAAATGAACAAAAATAAAAAAGAATAACCACAATAACCGAAAAATGGTACAGTTTGATCAAATTTCTAGGTTTTTCTTAAAATGCCCATAATTTACAAACTGCATGGGATAGATTTTTTTTCAGATTTTTCTCGTGATGGTTATGATCAATCCTGTCACCCCGTTTCGGCTTGACGTTGAGTTTTGGGACACCCTGTATATATATAATGTTCTGTTGACTTGTGTACGCTTCAAAAACTCAAAAAGTTCTGCACCGATTGAGCTGAAATTTTAGCATGATATATAATCCGCATCAAGGATTGTTTTTATCTATTTTTTTTAAACAGTTTTTTTGTGCCACAGCGAAGCGGGGCAGGGTACAGCTAGTTTTCAATAAATCATCATAATCTAGATAGTCTCGATGAAAACTCGCATTAATTTCGTAGAAGGAATGTTCTGTAAACCTAACCACTTAGTTATAACTACAATATAAAATTACCACTCACTTGATATAATCCGTGTGATACTTATTGATGCTGTAATTACACAGATGCATGCAGGGATTCCAGAGGTTCTTGTTAGACTTGTCGTACTTCACGGTGGCGAACCTCACGAGTCCCTCCTCGTACAGATATATGAGGAGAGGGTCGATGGAGGTCAGGCACACGTAGAGGCGGAGGTCACATTTGTGGCCACCGATTAGAAGAGGTTTGTCTATGTATTTTGCTACAACTACGTTCTCGCCTTTTGGGATTTGTTCTGGCTGTAAAATGATAAATTCAGTTTGATTTTGGTCATATATTGGGACAATTGAAACGAGTGACAGTTATCGAGTTCTTGCACTATTATATCAATAAGCGAGGTCATAGGATGCGGTGCGGCTCCGAACCCGCAATTTTTCCGAGCTTTAGGCCTCTGCCTCGAATCTTGCGGGCAGCGGGGCGGCGGCGGCGGCGGCGGGCGGCGCGGGAGTGGAGCGGGCATCGCAGACCCGTTCTCGAAACTAGCGGGCAGATCGCGCGTCACTATAGCTGCGTAGTGTTGTATTTTATATTATCTATTTATCGGTAGTGAAATAATTTGCTCTAGCAAGTCCGAGGACATTTCGACACGTCACAAAATAAATTGCACAACACTGCAACGCAGACGCGCAGGCGGTCACCGCTTGACTAAAGTCACCGCTCGCTGCCCGCCCCCGCCCCGCTGCCGCGCCGCTGTTTCCGAGGGCCGGTCCATTTGAATGTATGCCTAAGATCCTGCCGCTCCCGCGTCGCCGCCGCCGCCGCCGCCCCGCTGCCCGCAAGATTCGAGGCAGAGGCCTTAGGGTGGTGCGGTGCCGCAATGTTTTATGGGCAATGTTAAGTAAATGCCCATTGAACATTGCATTTTTTTCTATGGTTTTTAATGATATAATTATAGAACTTTATAAGCGTGTCTATTATAGTTAAATAAAAATTTCGAAACAGCGTACTTACAGTATTTACAATATAAATCCCTCGTCCCCTACTCGAGGCAGCCGGCTTCACGATCCAAGGTCCCTTAGTCCGGTAGTGAGTGGTGCAGAGGTCCTTATACTCCGCCGGCATCAGGAACGTAGTGGGGATGAAGTCGAACTGCTTCAACCCTCGGAAGTACTGCATCTTCTCTATGTTCTTGAAGAGTTTGTCTTTACGAGTCAGTTCATATGATCTGGAAAGGAAATATGGCTAGGCTTGGGTCATCATCAATTACGTAGGCAAGGAGTTCCTAAACTTTCAGCTAGAGTCGCACTTGCATGGTTATAATTTTGCATTTTTTTATAACGTTTTTATGGCGGTGTGCAGGAGTTCCATTTCAGCCTCATCTTTGCCGTTAGATGGGGGCTAAGAAAAAAAAAATAAACAAAAATGTACCGGCACCCTAGCTAGTTTATAATAGGTGACAATGATTCCTGGTTAAAACCCCACCAAATCAGAACACGAGAATCTGATTTACAGGCTGCAAGACTTTAAAAAAAAAATTGATAATCTTGTCTTTCTAGTGGATCTTATGTACAAAGAGAATCTTGGATCCACGCAAATTCAATCCAGAGAATGGTCAACAACCGCGTCGCACAGTGCTTCTCTGAACTCTCTACGGTCGCACTCGGGTGCTGCGGTCAATGACAATTCTCTTTGGCTGCGGTGCTTGGTTTTGGGGCCCTTGACAGCTTTGATGAAGCCGGTTTCCAGTGTTAACTGTATGCAGCTGTTTTTCAGGACAGGGCCGGAAGGGCTCGGATTAGACATGCTCAGATTATCACCGTTCCAAAATGTTCAAGCCCAATTTCAGGGATGGCCTTCTCAGGTTCAACCTGTTTTAATTGTATGGACGAATTATCAGATCTAGTTTACCGATAAGTCTCAAGAGTTGGGTTCCAACCTGGGCCCAGTCTCAGATTCTACTTACCACCTGTGATTATATGGCCAGTCCGAACCTGGGTTGTGGAAGGCAGATGTTAAGTAAACAGCCAATAAACAATCAACCTATCTGACATTACAAAAACATGGTCATCCATTTTATTTGGGGTTCAAAGACTGAAAATAATTCATAACACGAAATTACCTTGGGAAGTGATTGACTTTCTGTCGTACTTTCATGGATTGGAGGACTTCGAAGGGGATCAGGGTCGTAGACCAAAATAGGGTCCAGGTGCTGGAGTCATCATCAGCTTGCAGTAGACCGTGAGCGTCCAGCAATTGACGGAGTAGGAACATCGGCCTACAGTGAACTACTGTCAATATTCTTGAATAAGAGCTGTTTTTTAAGGGAAAGTGACCTGTACTGTGGGTGATACCATACCGGGCTTATGATGAGGGATTTTCTGATACAAATGGATAAATGTCGAATTCCAACTTGTATTCAATCTTGAATTTTATGTTGTTTGGTTTTAGTTCACATGAAATAGTGGTAGTAGTGTGACTTGAAATAATGTGTTATTTTTATGGATGTCTTTGATTAAATCCGAGTTTGTGGGATGGCAACACCTTTCTCGTAGCGGGTAGCACGCCAAGGGGTAGGGGTATCTTGGAAAAAAGGGGTACAGTTATTTATCTAGCCAGATAAATACCATCTGTAGCACTTTAATTTTTTAAAAAATCCTCTGACATATGCAACCCGCAAATGTAACTTTTCAACGGACTACGATGGTGCCAATATGAAATAGAGCGCTGGCGCATCTTTGTTTACGCGCGAGGCTGTCTTCTTTTGCTTTCAGCCCTGTATATTTGTGACAATAAATACTACAAATATAAATACAAAATTAAATGCTTGATGGAGACTAAACTAATGGCCATAAATTAAACTGCTGAAATTTTTTCCAATATAAAAAAAAAAACTAAATTCAAAAATACTGACAGTAATTCACGTTTTTATACGCTAATCCTTACCTGGGGAAGTGGTTGACTCTTTGGTAAGGCGACAAGGCCCTAAGGACATCAGGCTTGGGATGCAGGCCAGACCAGAGAAGGTTGAAGTCCTTGCATTCTGGCACGGCCTCCTGAAGGCCATGGGCTTGGAGTAAGCGGTGAAGGAGTTTGGTCTCTGTGTTCACCAGCTTGTAAGTGATTTTGAGGAGACGAGCTGGCATGTGACTGCTTTCAAGTACCTGGTGGTGGAATAAAGGTTGAATTGTTTTCAAAAAAATAACAAACTTATGTACTTCTTATTGCAGTCATTTGGAGAGATTCGAACTGCAGTATTTTCAATTATCTGCTAAGACCAGTTCAGTGGTAACAGTTGATATTTGTTGCATTTTTGTTTTAAAAGAATCAGTCAGAAGTTGTTTAGGTGTCGTGGGACCGAAAGGACAGATGATTTTTATTCAGTAATACTGTAAGTGAAAACTGACAAAGGTTTATAAAAAGTTTTACTTTGTGGCAGAATTAGCCTGTAATTAGTTTTTACTAATCAGCGTGATATCTCATCAAGAATGACAATAAAATAATTATAATCTAAACAGCGACATACACACATCAAAAAAAGTTTGCGACCACTTTGAAAAATCGAAATCTTTTTTGTTACTTATAATAATAGATACTTTATTTAAAAATTTATAAAACAAACAGTTCAATTGTTTTTCCATATTTTTTTTTAATATCAGCTTATGCCACTTGCATCACAAACTTTTTACGATGGGTGTATTCGCCGGATTGGCATCTCTTACTGCATCCTCTATCCATCTCATAATCTGCTAAATGTGAGGTTACCTTGACGCTCTCGACTTCCTTGACCAGGAGATGCTCCGAGTCATCACTGTCGAGGACGGGGGACGTCGACCGCTGACACACTGCGACCTTACGCTTGTGCTTACCCTTGTTCTTCTTGACTTTTTTATCGTCTCTACTATCTGAAAAGGGAATTGTACTATGAAATAAATGAAGGCTTACACTAGTCGCTTGGTTTGACGCGACTATTGATATAATAAGATGGTGAACAATGGCTAACGCAGTTTTATGCACCGTATTGAAAGAACTGGAGGGAAATTAAGTTATCAGTACTTAAACTAATCTTTTCTGCTCAACTTTTATTACAGACCAAAGATCGAATTAGTAATTTTTCATTTGCTTTTCTACAATATTATCCTCGGTAAAACTAGAAGGAAAGGGTTGGAAAATAGAGGGCCAACGCCTGCCGGGGTCGCGGGATATCTAAATAGCTAACTGTGACCCTGGAACGTAGAGGGCTATTGAAGGACACAGTGGATTGTTGTTTGTAGTAAGTACATGTCTGGCAGTCCCTCCCGTCCTACCCTAGGTGGGAGGACTCATTTGTTGATTATACCACGTTAAAAAAAAAGGTGTCCTATTGTCTGATCGTTCCCTACAGGAATTTCTTGACGCTACTGGAAACATTAAATTCGTATTTGAAGTTTGGTCAGACAAAATTTTTATTGCTTTCTAACAATAATCACCTTTAGAACTCTGAGGTGGCGGGTCTTCTGGCGGTTTGATATTAGCCGTAGTGTTCTCTATATTCAGATGTTTCTTCAGGGTGATCTTGCTAAGGTCGTTGAGCACATCCTCGATGTCCCGCTTGTGGGTCACAGACGGGTCACGCTCCTCGTGTCCCACCTCGTCGTTACACACAGACTCGACCATGTTCGTATCACTCACGTGCCGGACCACGTAGGCGTTCCCAGCATACTTGTTGTTAGTACTCCCAAATGTCTCCATAACATCATGCATTATGTTCTTCGGTCTTATAGAGAAGGAATGTGGTTCCGCGACCAGTCTCCGCGCCATGTTCTTAGCTTTGTTCAGTAGTATTGCAGTTCCTGTGTTGTTCCCTGTCGTTTTAGTTTCCGACTCCATGGATGGCGTCCTGGATGCGAGGACGCATGATCTGAAGACCAGGACTGCTCCCTTCGTGCCGATGGGCCCGCCAGACACCCAGTCTGATACGGACCCCTCGTTTTCTTTGGAAGTGGTATCTTCATCGTTTCTTCTCATTTTGTCTTCGTGCTGTGTGTCTGCTGTCGTAAGGCCTGATGTAGACGGATTCGAGGTGTCTGATGATACATGTGGACTAGAAACGGGATTATATTAAAGATATTGTTATGTGCTAAGTTATGCCCGGTTTCCACCAAAGAGTGACGAATGGAACGGTGTGGATACGTCCATGATTCGACCAATTACAGAAATTTAATTCGAAACCACAGCCTTATAGATTTAAGATAAACTGCAGTTTGACGCCGCGTCAGCGTTTTTGGAGAATAGAACTGCAAGATAGATGCGAACAATTTAGTTTTCTTTCAATGTGATCGGACGACTTTTGCAAGTCTTCCCCTTCTCGTCTCCGTTTTGGCGGAAATCAGGTCCTTCGTGTAGATTTGTTGAATGAATAGTGATTGAGCAGTCAGAGTTGTTTGGCTAGTATAACGTGAATTCCTTTCGTTTTGGAACGAAAATCAAATACCTACTGGTCTGTGTTTATGTAAAAAATCTAGACGCAGACATGCAGCTTATGTTAAAATATTTAAAAAAATATTACGCCAGTTCTAGAGAATTCTATATATCTTTAAAAAAAAGCAAAAACATGGCAGAAATGCAATCAGATAAATTAGAAAAATATAAACCATGCATGCAGCGGTAATAAATCTCTGTACATTCTAGGAGCGTTGCAAGCCATGCCAACATGTGGTCACTATGGTCGATCAATGAGGCGATTGTGTCGCCATTTATGGTGAAGGCCGGTTTGTAGGTATATATTCTATTGAATCAGTTCGGTACTTAGTTGCTTTATGGCTGTGTGTTTGACTGAATACATATTTTACTGACCTGTTTGTGTACATAGTATGTATGTTTAGATGCGGCGATCTCTTAAAGTACTGAATCTATTTACTTTCTGTTTTCAGTAAAAGATAGTCACTAATATAAAAAAATCTGGTGTTTCATGAATACATTGTCAACAGAAAAAAAAAACCATTTTGTATGATATACCTTTTTTATATTTCAGGGTGTTTTACTAAAGGTTATTTATAATCATATAAGTACTTAACGCCCATGAAAGGTTGTTAATGTTTTACAAATAACCCTGTATATAGTTTTTAGGTCAAGATTTATTGATTTTGGAGCCGGTCCTTGTAGAATACAATATTAATATCATCGATGTATTATTTGAGTAGATGTGTAAATATTTGTCCAAAATCTTTCCAAAAATATTGACACATATAGTAAAGTATATTCTATCCGTCTATCCATGACGTCATTCTGTGTCTCATCATTCTCATCTTATACTTAAACCAACTGTCACAGAGTACACTGTGGCACCGACCTGCCGGTATTAGTATCACGAATATTTCATCAAAAATTCTAATCAGCGCTCTGTATCCTTATTTGGAAGGAAAGGGTAATAAAAAGTTCATACAGTGTATTGAACTTTAGACAGGAATATTGGCACGAAAATGTAATTTGTAAGTAGTTTAAACATACTACTGGGGGATTGATTTAGTAGCATTACGAACAACAGAGAAATGTTTTCTTGGGAGTTAGTCGTGCTGTTTTTTTTTAAGATTTTTTGCTTTTAATCGATTTATTTACTATAATTGAATTGCGGAGAATACGCTCAGTCTAAACAGTTGGCTGTTTGACCAAAAAAGAAAACTTTCAATCTCAATAAAATTGAGCATGAAAGTCTTCTATCTTGGCCAATTATCGTCTTCAGGTTCTCGAAAAATTATCAAAGATTGCAGCTAAGTATTTCTTTTTAAATTATAGGGGCGGTATGACGGTTGGAAATCATGGAATTTGTGAATGGAACTGTCCCTAGACACGAAATATAATAGCACGCCTTTTTTCACATGTAATAAAGCATAGGTGAGTGCAAAGTTCACGAATTACGTAATAATCAGTATGGCGTTTTTTCTTTTTCATAAGGCTAGGCATACGTGTATGGTACACGCACATTTCTGCAGTCTACAACCACAATGTGATAGACATCTTCGCTACACTAATTAGCTTAATTACTAAATTGATATGTAACAGATTTCTTTGGCCCATTTGGGCGCCAATAAGCCAGTCAGATACTACTTTGGCCCATTTGGGCGCCATTAAGACAGTGACACCATACTCGGCTTTATGACCGAAGACTTCAAATCCTTGGTTTAGCGCCTAACAAATAAATTCGGACTTCGACACGCGAACTTACAAACAAACGTAGGATATAACTTTACGAATGCAATCTGAATATCGGGAATGTTTCAAATTGTGATCGAATGGTACAAGATGTTACCGAAATATTTTGCATACTTATTTGAATATTTGCGAACAGTATAGCATAGCATAATCAGGAGCTTGTGGCTAAATAAATACAGCCGCACAGGACGATCTTCCGGGTTAAGCCGCGCTTGCTGAGGTTGGTCTGTGGATGGGTGACCATCTGTCATAGCGAGTTTCCTCCGTGCCTCGGAAAGCACGTAAAGCCGTTGGTCCCGGCTGTCATTTGTAGATCTTTGACAGTCGCTTCTGTTAGCCAGAAGCTCTAAAGACTGACAACCAGTTTTAACATGGGGTATCGTATTACCCAGTTAATGGGTTGTGGAGGTCCGACAGGCAGTCGCTCCATGTAAAATACTGATATCCAGCTGTATCTGGTTTGACTGAAAGCCGACCCCAATATAGCTGGGAAAAGGCAGGCAGATGATGATAGCATAGCATAATCAGCCTATAATGTTTCCAGTGCTAGGACACAAGTCTCCTCTCTGCGAGAGGGAGTTAGTTGTAATCCACCACATGGAGCGGGTTGGTAGATAAGACGTGTCTTCCAATTTTTAATTCTAGTGGTGCAGCGTCCTCCCTCCACCCCCGCCGCAGTGGTAAACGCCCACGGCGACGGACGTCGCCAGACGATCTCCGGCCAACGTAGGCGCGGGCATGCGGGCAGCGAGTAATGGGCAACTCGCTGTCCGACCATGGACCATGCCCAGGTCGACGGCGCGTTGTGTTCCACGCGCGCCTCAAAGAGTGTCAGCAGAGTGACGGGGCCCCCCTCTAGAGGGCCAAAGCCTGCTGCCTGCCGGGGTCACGGGACTGTACGAATTACCGTGACCCGGGAACGTAAAGGGCTACTGAAGGACACCGTGGATTTTAGTCAGTACGAGTCTGACAGTCCCTCCCGCTCTGCCCTGGGTGGTGATGAAATATATTACACAAAGTAATCACACTGGCTTCAAACAGCATTTATCGCTGAAATTCAGGAGTTCCTGAGAAAAAATATCTTGACAAGACAATAGAGCGATCCTGTTTTTTGTTTATTGAGGTACTTCTGTACCCCTAAAAATACATATTAACGGTAAAATTATGCCTAATCAATAAAAAAATCCCCGTGTCCATCTACCGTGACGTGACGGGTGTAGGCAGAGCTATAAGGCAATACCCCAAGGGTTACCAAATGAGAGTAACCTTAGCAACGCGTACCTACATCTATCGATCGCTGGTTTTATGGCCGCACGGTGAGGGAGACACCCTTGCATTAGGGTGAGGATATGGTGCTGGGTTTATTGACGTTTGTTTTTCTTGGTAATCCGGATTTATTGGGGTAGGTTATTAACAAGTTTTATTGTTTTCGGTTTAAACCTCGGTGTTTATTGTCTCAGTCAATAATATGTTTTTTTTTAAATAATAGTTTAGTGTGTGTTTAAATGTTTGTAAACGCAGCGACGATCAAACGACGACCGAAATTTGCCCCAGATTGGCAACAATGTACTTTTAAAACTATACTCAAGAATACTATACCTCTCTAACAAACCACAATCTAACAATAAAAACTCTAAAACAACTGCAAACTCTTAGCGCGCTGTCATGATCAGATGTTCAGAAGTGCCGCCACCATCTTGCTATTTTTTAGAACAAATGTCTACCACAAGAATCGTCTGAAAAACCTTGCTATTAATCAACCACGCTAATTGAATGATTCACCAACTTAATATAACATGCCAATTTCCGGTGCAACTATGTTATACGCTGTCAAACACAAGCACATTGTAAAAACAAACCATGGAGTTTCTTGCCGGTTCTTATCCATGGAAATAACCAATCCGAACCGTGCAATATTTTCTACGAAAGTCAATTAAAAAAAAAAAAGAAATGATCAGAACTGCTACTCGTAAACATCGGTCAAAATTAATTTTAGGCGCGGGCATGCAGGCGGCGTGTAATGGGCAACTCGCTGTCCGACCATGGACCATGCCCGGTCGACGGCGCGTTGTGTTCCACGCGCGCCTCAAGGAGTGTCAGCATAGTGACGGGGCCTGTAGAGGGCCAAAGCCTGCCGGGGTTGCGGGACTTTCAAATTACCGTGACCCCGGTACGTAAAGGGCTATTGAAGGACACCGTGGATTTTAGTCAGTACGAGTCTGACAGTCCCTCCCGCTCTGCCCTGGGTGGGAGGACTTATATGATGATTTTATCACGGTAAAAAAAAAAATATATGTATAAAACCAAGTCTATAAATTAACAATTTGTGTGAATACGAATGTTGCTTTATATTTTGGTGCGTCACTACAGTGTGTAGTTGGTACAACATAGCTATCTTAATATTTGAATATCCCTAGAGCACGGATTCCCAATGAGTGGGGTGCACCCCCTTGTATGCTCGTGCTTCGGATCCAAAATATACCAGAAAAGGAATAATCGAAGTGATACAAAAAAAAACTTAAGTTTTGTGGCTTTTTGTGTTATATTTATAAAACGCACACACGAAACACAGGAGGAATGGAAATTGTGAGGCAAAGATTTATTTTTATTTAATTGAATCTTGTGTTCTTGAAAAAAAAAACCAGAATAGCGATTTTTAGTCAGTAACACAGTCCCTTCCGCTCCACTTAAGTATTTTTTGGTATAATTTCAAAAACTTGTGTGAGGCGCATATGGTAAAAAGTTGGGAACTTTTTACTTGACGATATCGCGACTGTTAACCCTCCTTCCGCTCCGCTCATCAATGAGTCACAGTCTCAACATATCGTGCCGATTTCCGATGCAAGTTACGATATGTTGCAGGGCTGTGTGCCTGTCAGACCAGCGTGCAAGCTTCCCGACCTACTGCTATTTACGTATTATTTTGCATTATCCGGGTCATGCGATTATAATGGTGTTGTTGTATTCATAAAAGTAGGTACAACGCGAATACGATAAAAAAAGTCTTACAATAGCAAAGTTTATAATTGTATTTTATAAATAAATGCAGGTAAAACGCCGTACATGTCCTAGAATACCTAGTGCTGATTCTAGTTGTATAAATTAACTGTAAGTAATTTAAGTTTATGGCGCAATTAATGTTTTTTTTTTATGAATAACAGTAAGTCGATTTAATCTAACTAACGGTCGCCTAGTGGTCAGAATATGAGCGTAATTTATTTAAATTTTAAGTTTGTAAAAATAATGCTTTGTGCACTCTTCCGTATAATAAATTTAACAGTACCACAAACTCTGTTCGTGTAATTATCATAAAAGAGGTTCAGAGATATAAGAGAGGTTCTTGCTACTTGCAAATCAACTAATATTAAAGATACAATTTTTATGTAGGGATCATCTCTGAAACAGATACACTATTAAACAGTAATCGCATATTTATATAAGAAATATTGCGAACAAAATCGAGAGTAGTAACTAATTTTTAAAAAAAGTACCTATAGCTTCGTGTAAATTAATTGTCTACAATTTACATATAACAAAAATGTTTCGACCACGTTGCCGTTGCTACTCATATGCAACTGACTTTAGCACAATCAAACAAATAGCATTTATTTTGACACACATGACTCAAAACTTACGAATTTTAATGCAAAACGAAGACTTGCATGTAGCCTTGAATCACAGCAAAAAAAAAAACATATATTGAATCAATCTACTCATTGTCTACAGACTGCAATTTTTTTTTTAAATTTATTTATGCATTACGGGGGTTATTTATATGAAAAAAAAGAAAAAGCCGAGACACATCCTTCAACAACCATAAAAAAAATCCTCACGCAATTCAACAACCATAAAAAAGTGCAAACACAAAAACTGCCTTCTAAAAAACCAATTAGAAAATATCTACAAAAAAAAAATAGCAAGAAAATGCAAGACTTACACAAAAACCATGGCCACGCCGATCGCGTTGAGTCACACCGTCCCGATTAAGTTTGCGTACGTAAATAAATAAACAATGATCGCGAGGCACAATGCGTCCGTCACGGGTGAGCGATGCACACTGACTGGTGAATCAGGTGATTGGTTGGTGTATTGACAAGTTGTTAGCCCGGCGATTTAGGGTTAAGTATTTTGATAAAGGCTTCTACAGACGGCCTTTTTTAAATAATACCTAGCGACACATAGGTGGCCAAGTTTTATAAACTTGCATATGAAGTGTAATTATAATCAGTTCAGTCATTTCGAAAAAAAAAGAATTGAAATTTTAAAATGCCGATCGGCGTACACGCTCTTATAGAACTTATTTTACATGAAAAACGGAATTTATTTTATTAGAAACTAAAGTGCCAACTAAGTACAGACCTAATAAATTTTTAGGACTTTCTTTTTGGAATTCAAGTGTTCGTGTTATAGGTAAGGTAATGATTCGCGAAATAATACAAGCATCAATTATTGAATTACATCAAAAAGTTCGTTCACATGGAGAAAAGGAGTGGGTTATTTTTAGAACTGTCTCTTTTTAGATTTAATATCAGGAGATGAGGGGCTCTAAAAGGCCATCTAAGCAAACATAATTTGAATTCCTTGAACTTTTTGTTTAGACCTCTTAGTGTTTCGCACTACACGAAGGAATTTCTCCCGTATCGTTTGTGCGTTTATAAATATTGGAAGTTCACAAACACCCAGACCCAGAACAACTGCAGGTCATACAATTATTTGTTCCGTGCGGGAATCGATAATACATTGAATTTCTTAGTAATAAACCCCTAATTTTCTAGTATCTCCTTCCGTGCAATATTCCCATAAATGTCGTTACATCAAATAAGACTGATTCAAAAAATTGGGGAGCATTACTCCTAAATAGGTCGCGAAGTAAACAAATTTTTGCATCTTAATTATTTCCTGAATTATTTATTCGAGTTACCTTTTGTCAGAAAGGTTTACGAATATTTTTCGTGAACCGATGACCCAGTTCTCGTGGCCTCATCGTCATGGACTCTTTTCGCGAGAGTCTGGCATGTGTATCGGTCTTAAAATCGACCTGTTAGCCACGCTATGACTTTCTTTATAGGCAACTAGCACTTTTCCCGCGACTTCGTCCGCGTGGGTTACGTACTTTCCTAATTCCCCCTTTTCACCCCCTTAAAGGTTAAATTTCCAAAAACCCCTTCTTAGTGCTCCCCTACATTATAATAGGAAGCCGTGTGCAAAATTTCACATTCCTAGCCCTAGTAGTTTCGGCTGTACGTTGATATGTCAGTCAGTCAGTTCTCCTTTTATATATATAGATAGATGAGTCTACAGCTGCACTTTATTCGCCACCAATTTGTCTAACTCGACTCCTTGACTACTCATCATTATTATAAACCAAAGTCTCGTCTGTTTGTGATAAACTTAAAAACTACTGAATGGATTTTTATGCTGTTTTCAATAATAGACTGAGGCACACCTGAGTCATGTTTAAGGTTTAAATAAATGATCGAGTTTTGTGCAGCTGGTCTCATCAACTTGTAGACCAAAGAGTATATTTTTACAAGCTTTTATTTAACTCGTTCTAGTTTAACAAATCCTTTTAATACCTTTAACTATCTGTTCTCCTTGTTTTCACCTCGCTGCTCGGCACTTATTAGTCGTAGTGCGATGTTTATACCCTTCCTCGATAAATGGAAAATCCAATACAAATATATTTCCATACGACGAACCAATAGTTTCTGAGATTAACGCGTACAACCAAACAAACAAATTCTTTAGTTTCCCTGATAATATTAGTATAGATACAGTACAGAAGTAAAAATGCTATCGAAGGGTCGACTCCAGACAGCAGCAGCAACATTTCTTACCGAAAATAAAGTTATTAAAGTAGTCAGTATTAATCCAGCATTTTCGTGTCTACAGTAGGTGTATCGCGATGATTTTAGCTATTACACCGTGATGGGCCAAAAAAGAGTCCATCAGTGCCTGGCACAGGGTTCGCGTGAAACAACTACTCAGGGGTACTTAAGGCACTTGTTCAGTAAGCCAGGGGGTTAGGGTGACAAAAATGCAATAAAATACGGTTTTTTTTTAACTACACTAGTTTATGGAGTAAAGAGGTTTCAAAACAGTTCTGAGACACACAGTATTTATTGTTTTATTTAGTATCTAAGTATATACTTATGACGTTTGTCAATAAGCTGTTTTTCTTACTTTCTTCTTTCTAAAACCGAAAAAGTAGTAATGTTTTACTTACTACTATTATAAATGCGAAAGTTCGTGACGACGACGCGGCGACGAATGAATAGATGGATGGATGTTTATTACTCTTTTAAGCAAACACTTTTTAAACGAATTAAAATAAAAGATTTTTACATAAATGTAGATAGTTTTCTAACTTAAATAATTTTAGCCGGTAGTAACACTATAATTCAGTAAAAGTAGTGAGCAGTTTACAAAACATAGAATTCTGCATTCATGGAAAGTGCATTTCACCGTATTCCGTCATTTATAAATTCAAACAATGAACAAACCCACTGTTACGTAGAATTTTTATAAATACAAAACTCTAAGAATTTTCAAATGGAACACAAAATAAGGCTGATTAGCAAGCCCCTACCTCCCACAGACAGGGACGCCTGTGTCCCAGAAGTGGGTACAGTATAGGTTGACATACTGGTTGTGCGTGTAAATCTAATTTTACCCTACAAAGACAATAAAAAAGAGGGTCCTGAAAAAGGGGATCCTTTTCAAAACTCTACTGTTTCTTTTTATTGGTATTTGCCAAGCAATCGTTGTCCTAGGTTACGGGACACGGAGATATATTTTTTTCGAAATTGTTACAAAACACGCGAAATAATTGACACTGAAAAAGTTATTTAAGTTTGTAAAGGTTTAGAGGAACTTACAACTAATGACTTTATTAATATGGTTTATGACATATAGTTTATGGTTTAGTTTCTATTTTATTGCTATATTTTTTCCGGTTAGTGGGTTTTTAAGTTAGTCTTAAGAGCGCGTATTTTGAAAGTTCGCAACGTCGCAAATAGCTGTGAAATATTTACAAGTTTTAATTAGTTTGGCAAATTGACTGTATGAAAATAAGAAATATGGCTCTGTAGTGCACTTAAACATTGATATAGGAATCCAATTAAAAGACAGAATCTGATGTTGTAACCGTTTCAGATATATAAAGATTATGTTTTTCGAGTGTATGTATTTAAGTTATGGATCAGGCATTACTTTGATTATTTGACTTAATACTTTGACAAAAAAATCGTTTCAAAATATCGTGTTTTTTCGTGGGTTCGTTTACGAACATATAAATTCACATACACAAACACCCAGACCCGGAACAACTACCTGCAGATCATACAAATAATTGATCAATGTGGGGATCGAACCCGCGTAGCATACAGATACAAGTCGACATCGGACGAAAATCTATAACGTCAGGATTGGGCGATACGCCTCAAGTGGAGTTGGGCAGGACATGTTGCAGAGATGGCAGATGCAGTAAGGTTTGGATGGTGGCAAAGGTTCTGCCAACGAAACCAGGGTCACCCAAGAGGCCGTTGGGTGCACAGCACAGAATTGAAAAGTATGGTAGAAAAAGGGAAGGCTTTTACCCAGTAGTGGGTGATGTGATACCAGGCTGGCAAATGGTGATCGCTATTACGATACAAAGCAACTTTTTCTTTACATTTTGAATCTGTTGCCGTTTCGTGGGTGCGTTTACAAACATAGAAACTCACATACACAAACACCCAGACCCGGTACAACTACTTGCAGATCATACAATATTTGTTCCGTGTATCGAACCCGCGACGCACTGCTCAGCAGTCGATCGCTCAGCCACTGAGCCAACCGTACCGTCAACAGGCAGTCGCAGCCTTCAAAAGTTTATTAACCATTCCGTATACTATAACCGTGACCTCGGAAAGTAAAAAAAACACCTACTTCAGTCGTCGGCGTCGCAATACGGTAGTTTTACATTTTACCGTAACAAAGACGTAAAAAAGTACTTGATTTCAGTTGAAATGAATTCCGATGTCAATTATTGTGATTGGTTTACAGTCCATTGCTTATTTATTAGGGGAAATAGAATACGGGCGCGATAAATAGGCACTTTTGTTATAATCTAGATATGTTTAGACTTTGCGGACGGCTAGTAATTGGTAACTCGCCGTCTGATCAAGGAGTAGACCCAAGTCGACGGCGCGTTGTGTTCCACGCGCGACGCAAGGAGCTTTGGTCAATTGCCCATTGGCAATTGCCTATCTGAGTCGCGGATCTGTCTAAAAAGGGTACCGCTGCCCTGGGACGCAAAGGGCAACCGAAGAACAGCCTGACAGTCACTTTCGCTCCACCCTGGGCTCATACCAGAAATTGTCCTGCATATGATTTCAAAAACGAGTCGTCAGTCAAGATATCTTTTATATTAAACCTGTCGTATATTAATTCGTAAATGTACTACTATGAGTATCTTGCATAATTAAAATAAAAAACAAATATTTTATTAATTTATAAATATTAAAAGTTGCATGAATAAGTGAAAAGGGAGTGAAATGGCTTTTTTGTGCTTTTAAACTTCAATAGCTGAGTGTGTCTGTATATTTGCTAACATTAAATAGAATAAATAAAATATATTTAAAAATAAAACAGATACATCATTATATTAGAGCCCACTTGCACCATTAATTATTAGGAAATAAACATACTTAGCATTTTTGAACATTTATAGGTAAAAAATGCACTAATCAAAAAAGAAGTTGATAGGTGCAGAATTGTATGTTTTTTATTTCTAATTGCAATGGTAGCTATGATGCAAGCAGGTCTAACTACTGTTATATTAGTTAATAATTATTATAAAAATATGTGATGGAGAAAATAAAGTGTAGATGTGAAATCCAAAAACAATATTCTTCTTTATGAAAGTAACTTTAAAGAAAAACTATTTGCCTTCTCAAAAGGGAACAGAAAAAAAAAAACTTTTTTTTTAGTTTATTGACTTTGGTTTACTTGGATTCCTTTACACTTTTCCCTTGATTTTATTGTTATTTTTAGATTTCTTATTAGATAAATAAAAAATATGTGAAGTTAAAATTAATAAATAAATATGAGGAATGTGGAGTATTATACTACTTTTATATAAAAGGAACCTGGAGTGTGGACGGCGTTGGTTGAGTACAGTGTGTACTTTGGGAATATCGCCCGGTGGCAATCTAAAACTAGGCTCACCCTCATCTTCCTCATCCATGGCTCTTTTGTAGCAGAAAACAAAATTATTCACTTTATTTTACCATTTTTAATTAATTATATGATGGTATTTAAATAAATATGGCTACTTAATTACTTATATTTTTTGGAATGTGAGGTAAATATATTGGCCATTTTAGGTCTTGATAGTTAAAACTCAAGAGATTGAAATTATAAAAATAAATATTATTACAAGTTAATCAATAATTAAATGATTTTACTTTGAATACTTTTAACTGGTCAAGCAATAATTGAGACAAAATGTATGCGGAAACTCAAGGAATAAGTCTGTACATAGAATAATTAAATATCTGCAAGATACCCCCCGCATTGAATGCAGGAGAAGGCAATACGACAGAATGCAGTAGGTCTCACGTAGATCATTCAAGCTTTAAGCATACACACTGAAAACTGGTAAAACATACACAAATCAATAACTGCGACATTTACCCACAAATTACAATCATTTGCAATTTTTTACCTTTACTTTAGCCAATGCAAAATTGCAATTTTCCAAGCATAGGTTATATTTGTATACTCACGACTTAAGCCACTATCTCTTCGCCGGTGGTATTGATATCTACCGAAGTTTAACTATTTAACACTCAAATTTTCACATTTCTACGGCATAATATTTTTTTTGCTATTTTGAAATTAAATTACAACAAAAAATCTACAAAAATTTTGATCTCTGACTTTATTTTTATGTTTCAAAATTGACACACGCACGCGCGTTGCCAATTTTTTAAAGATGCATTCGTAAATAATTTTTTCGGTTCACTTTCGACAAAATAAAAACCGTAAAACTATTATGTTAAGGATATAATGTGTAGTTTATTTAAAATCAAATTTAACAATATTGAAAATAATACAGAATGTACTGTATTTTACTTGAGAAAAAATTATTGGAGGCGAAAGTAGCCCTTCAAGCTTTTGTTTCAGACGTTCCGCAAGCTTAGTTATTTAACCGTTAATCTAACTTTAACCGTAGCCCTGTAAGGCAAAATTTGGCAGCAGGTACTCGTAAAGCTGGCATGAAGTTGTTGAGGGACTAGTACGGCTCATGACTAACAGTGTATTAATCTTTGCTCATCACTACGGACAGCCATATACATTCTCTACGTGTCTGCGTTACCATTGACGATACTCTTACTATGGTGCGACGATGCAAGCTGGATGGCGTCCGTCCACAATATCACGCACAGTGGGAATCCAGCAAGATTCTCATAAGTCACGGCATGACCTTTAGTTAAATCATGGATACGCCCCAGTTAATTGAGGTGAAAAATCTCAATAAGTAGTCTTTAACCAGTCTATCGAACTCTTAACAGGTTCTCTATTTAGTCGAGACGATACGTGAGGTGGCTCTGCGATGCAAGAAGGGAAGTGACAGAACACACGCCGGGTGATTATCAAAATCGTCTGCACATCAAATTAAAAAAGCGCTTCCAGCATATTATAAAAGCTAAATGATAATTAGTGGGCGCCTGTAATCAATAAAAATCCAACAAATTTTTCAATATTTTATTTATACAATAGACTTACAGGATAATACGCAACTCTTACAATAGCGCCTTAAGCATAGTAGCTGAGGTTAGCCTTCTTCTTGGCCTGTACTTCCAGGATAGCGTCCATGAAGTCTTCATGGGTGACGGAGGTGGCCGAGCGACGGAGCGCGATCATACCCGCCTCCACGCACACTGCCTTGCACTGAGCGCCGTTGAAGTCGTCAGTCGACCGGGAGAGCTCCTCGAAGTTCACGTCCGGACAGACGTTCATTTTTCTGCGGAACGTAATAACGATTATAATACGTGCTGATCGGAGTACGTGAATGGGTAAGATAAATACAGAATAACAAATTTTGCGATGGTTATGCGTAGATTGCTAAAATTAGTGCCTTTTGGTGTCATTTAGATCGAAACCTTCATTTGTTTTCTATAGAGTTGATGTCACTAGGGGCGTTTGCAGGTATCAATGGTGAAAGTAGGTAAAGGTGAGTGAAAGTAAGAGAGAGGTGTATGACTTATCTATATTATTATTACTGATGTATCTGAAAGATCATAGAAGATGTACAGTAGAAATAAGCAGTTTACCTTGAATGGATCTGCATGATGCGTGCCCTCGCCTCTTCATTGGGGTGAGGGAACTCAATCTTCCTGTCTAGACGTCCAGAACGAAGCAGGGCGGGATCCAGAATGTCTACTCTGTTTGTAGCTGCAATGACCTGAAATTAACATTGAAATGGGAATAAATTAAAGGACTAATTCCTGAGTTTCAATTTAAAGTTGTCAGGTAATAAGCGCTAAGTTGGAGGCAGAATGTCCACTAAACTAAATAATAACTCAACTGAACTGTCCCATGCAGCTTGGAAACGAATGAACATCTTTAGACATATTTAAGATATGAGTGCAGCTGTAACGGGTCTATAGCCATTTGAAGCGTGTAACATGCGCGAAATGGATCCGCGTCGTTAGACGATATTTTGCCTTGCGTTTTAACCAATTATTATTATTATATCAGCCCATAGTGTCCCATTGCTGGGCAAAGGCCCCCTTCAATTTTTCCACTTCTCATGCCTTTCTGTGACCATGGTCCAGTCCTTCATGAAGTGGTCCAAATCATCTCGCCATCTCCGTTTGGGCCAAGACCAATCTAATAAATACCTTAATATCAGCAGTAGAACTGAATCCATCGAGCTGATTGAGGAGCTCCAACATAGTACGCTGCACCTCCCTGTCTCCGGCCTTCTCAGAGTCGAAACGCTTAGTACCAATAGCGTCGAGCTCGTCAATGAAAATGATTGCTGGAGCCTTCTCCTTGGCGAGGGCGAAGGCGTCACGGACGAGTTTGGCACCGTCACCTGTAAGTTGAAGTTTTTAATCAGATAACAAATAAGATAGAATGAACCCACCATTAGCTATAGATAATCATTAAGAAAAAAGGTGGCAAGACTTGGACTCAAAATGTGAAAGATGTTTGGAGGAAAAACTTGGGAGAGGCCTTTGCTTAATAGTGAGTGCACTTTAATTTACACTGCAGTGTAAATTAAACAAAAAAAAAAAAACTGATAAAAAATTATAGAAAGTTTACAAGAGCTCTTTTTTATGTATGTTATGCTTCTGGCATATTTATTCCAAACTTTTTATTTAACAAACAAATAAATATGTAAAAAGTAATTAAACTATAGATATATTAAAATACTAAATAAAACGAAATGTATGTTATTGGATTAATGTCACAGCTCATTAGAGCCACCCGGCACCCACCCCACACTGCGTCGTCACACGGCGTCCACGTGCCGGGTGGCTCTAATGAGCTGTGACCTTTATACTACTTCTCTGTCCTATTGTTGTTTATTGGTAAACAATGTTGGCGAATCTACATACAAAGAAGAGAGGTGTTTTGCAAGACACTAACTACTATTTTACTATTCCTTTATGAAAAAAATCCTTACACAAGATAATCTTTTAAATATTTTCATTAATAAAAGTATAAGAATAAAAAATAAATAAATAGCTCAGTAGAATTAGAGTCAGGGTCTACTTTTATTTGATTCCAATAAGCTAAATTGTTTTTTTACTAAGTTTCTTGTGCCTATTGTGTCTCATCCCCGATCATAAAACACTCTCCCCTCCCCAATTAATTCTATATGCAGATAAAAACATAGCTAAGTTGCAGTGTAACCATTTTGTTGCAAAAAAAGTCTATGATATCCATGAAATCAATTGAGAAGATCTTACCAATGAACATCTGAACGAGTTGTGGTCCAGCCAGCTTTAAGAAGGTAGACTTGGTTTGCGCAGCACATGCTCTCGCCAGCAAGGTCTTGCCGGTACCAGGGGGTCCATACAGCAGCACTCCCTTGGGTGGATGAATACCAAGATTCACAAACTTTTCTTTGTGTGTCATGGGAAGTACCACAGCTTCAATCAGTTCCTGGGGAAGAAAATATTTATATTGTCTTTGAATGTGAGTGAAAGTAAAGAGGTTTCTCTTATTTGATTCTTGTTTATTAATTGAAACTAAAAGATGAGTTAAAAATTTGCATTAATATTGTTGAAATAGGTGTTTTATTAAAATTTGCAATAAATCTTATATTTTGATTAGTTGTAGAATGTTTTTTTAACATTATTATGTTCCCAAAACAGTCAAATAATGATAAAATCATTTGCAAAGTCAACTAACCTGAATTTGTTTATCCAAACCACCAATATCTGAGTACTGCTCAGTTGGTCTCTCATCTACTTCCATGGCTTTGACCCTAGCGTCGTACTCCGCGGGCAAAGTCTCCAATATCAAGTACGAATCTTTGTTCACACCCACAAGATCACCTGGCTTCAACTTCTCAGCATCTACTAAGCCAATGACTGGCAAAAAGTAGGTTTGACGGGTAGAAGTCTTGATGACCGCGCACTTGCCTTTACGCTGCGAGTCCAGGTCTACCACAGCTCCATCCTCCTCCTCTTCCTGAGGGTCTACATCCAGTAGTTCTATCACGTTCGATACAAGGTAAGGCAATGTTTTGTTCACTTTAATTTTTTCCGTGTTCTCCTTTATTTTGTCGTTCTGTGCCTGCAGTTCATGTGTGATCCTCATAACTTCACTCTTCATTATTTTAATCTCATTGTCCAGGAGTCTCGTACGGCTGATGATTTCGTCTGTCGGCATGCGGAGAACTTCCTCGCTGAGCGCCTCTTCCCCATCTTCCCAAATAGATTTATCCTCTAATGTTGTAGCCATTTTCAGATTTATTCTTTAAGATTTGTGTGAGACTCAGTATTAATTCCAAAACGATGCAAAACAAAATCGTTCAGAATGTAGCAATCACCAAAATGAATTGTCATTCTGTCATTCTGCCGACTATGGATGCGATTCTTTTTTTTGTAATGTCACTGACATGGCTTCAAGGCCTTGATGCCAAAGGACGTGATTCGGGCAGACTAGGTCCACGACTCCACGGCAAGTCCACGGGCAGCAGGATTACTAATTTGTACAGCCAAATTCAATATTATATAAAATTTAATTTCGGTGTGTTTGCCAATCCAGATTTGTGTAGTTTTTTATTTCGCTAGATCGCATTTTATGTCAAAACTCAACAAATAACACAAAAAGTAATACAAAAGGTTTTGTTTGTTTTTTGTTCAAGATAAACATCAACCTGACATTGCAACAAACGTACGCAGCGCCATCTACAAAATATTATGTTTTTATTTGACTACTCCAAATTATAATTACTTAATTATTAAATGCCAACTTACGTAATTATTAAAAAAAAAAACGACGGGTTGCACTCTGGGAGTGCCGGCAGAAGTGAAAACTTGAGTAGTAATTGTTGGAAATATCTTGTGAACAGATTTTAGTAAAACTCACAAAAATGGTTGACTTTTTATTTCAATAATTTTCCAATGTGACGTACATCTTTTATAAACAATGTTACCTAGCAACGAATGTATCCAGCATACAAACTTCTTTAAAAGTAATAAAGTCACACGAACATTCACGCAAGCGCCCTGCGCCGTCCTACGCTTTTTCGGTCAGGGTCACGTGTCCTGACGCGAGTTTAAGATTTTAAACCCATTACAGAAAAGTGCTCAACGCCGCTAAAGAAGTTTTCACTTCAAAAATTATATACATACGTTCTACGTATCATCATCATCTTCCTGCCCTTATCCCATTTTACTTGGGGTCGGCGCAACACGTTTTTTTCTTCCATTCTCCTCTATCAAACGTCACAGTATCATTCACTCCTCTTTCTTCCATATCATTCCTTATACAATCCATCCATCTCTTCTTTGGCCTTCCTCTTCCTCTCCATCCATCAACATTCATACTCATCACTCTCTTAGTCACATGAGTGTCATCCCTCCTCATCACATGTCCATACCAAGACAGACGATTCCCTTTAATTTTTTCTGTAACAGGCGCCACTTTCAAACTTCCCCTTATAAACTCATTCCTTACTTTATCCATTCTTGTCACTCCACACATCCATCTTAACATTCTCATCTCCGCTACATGCAAACGTTTCTCATCCATCTTTTTCACAGCCCAACATTCCGATCCATACAATACAACAGGTCTAATCACGGATTTGTATTGAGGGGCATCCGTGGGTCGCAAGTTGTTCCGGTGACCTGTCGCCATTTCATCCATCCCGAGTTAATCCGGTGTGTTATGTCCCGGTCTACATCGCCATCTCCTTGGACAAGCGACCCGAGGTACCGAAAGTCGGAACAGACTGGTATGGGCGTTCCGGCAAGTGTAATGGGCACAGGACTGGAGAGACCGCCAAAATCGCAAAACAAATATTCGGTTTTGGTTCTGCTCAATTTCAGGCCCACGTTCTCCAGTCTTTGCCACCACGCCTCCAATCTGTTCTGGACCTCTACGCCGCTCTCGGCAATAAGCACAATATCATCGGCAAACAGCATACACCAGGGGGCCTCCTCCTGAATGTCCGACGTCAGAGCATCCATTATCATCAGGAAGAGGTACGGGCTGAGAGCCGACCCTTGGTGCAAGCCAACCGCCACATTGAAGCTGCCGCTAGTGCCCGCTGTAGACCGGACTTGGGTACTTGGGTGGTACATATGTTCTACGTATATAATGTAAAATCTTTACAAAAATTACTAAATTAAAAATTTACAGGGCGTCAAAAAATCTTTGAGTTACCAACCTCATTTTTCAATCATTACGTACAAAAAAAATGCGTGTGCAAAGTGACAGCTATGGTGACAGCATATGTGACAGTGACAACTGACAAGGGCTGTAATCGGTCACATTTCGATTTTTGAATTGGTGTATTTTTTATTTGAGTTGACGTCTCAAAAATTTCAGTACTTGATGCTGAAATAAATATTTGGACTGTTTTTATAGTGTTTTAAAATACATCGAAGTAAGCTCAACAATGGCCTTATCAACGCTTCTCCGGACGTCAGGTAATTACACCGTTGGAGTGATTGTTTGCTATTACATAACCGTATTTTCTTTTCCGAGTTTTTCGTACTCTAATCTAGATGGTCTGTAATTTAGGTCTCTTGATATTTTTAGAACTCATAGCACGTAGTAGTGGTTTTTTTTCAATCTACTATAAAGTTAGTAGTTTCCTTAGGTATTAAGCAAAAAAGTCAACCATGTAAAGAATACTAGAAGAAAATGCAAGTTCGTATGTCAAAACAAGATCCCATCTCGTTCTAAACAAGCTTGTTCCAACGAGAGCTTGCTCATTGTATTAACAATAACATTGATCTATATAATATAACAAATAGAACTTTACTTCAAGCAGTGTAATGACTGTATTTGCTTGCACTTTTGTTCTAAACAAAATGACATGCATACTGTTCGACCTGATGATGTCTAACCAGGTTCTGTGCAGGGCTTCTGATGGAATCTGGGAATAAAACGACAGCAACCCTGCTCCAACGGTGTATTTGCGCAGAAAAAGGATTAAGTTAATTACATTGGTCCTTGTTTACTAATTGGTGGCGAATCTTGACATCGAGATATAGAAAATTGCACAATACCATCTATCGAGGCATTGTGTACTAATATACTAGACAAATAGTGTGCCTAAGAGATTTTCCCCTTACAAATAAAGTGTGACCAAGGTTTAAAGGGAAGATTGTATAAGATGGGGAAGCAATGTATGATGGGAAATCACACACTTAAGGCAAACTTAACACAATATTAATGTACCTTAAGCTCCAATAGGACACCATTTCTTAATGGCTGCTTGCAAATGACGTCCTGATGGCGCCTGCGCTACGTTAGTGTTGTGTTCAGTATGCCTAAAACGTGTATGTCCCCATTATACCTTGAGTCCCTGTATTATACACTGTTCCCCTACACATACTGTTTGGTCACAGGCCTTCTCCATATAGGCCTTTTAGTACTTAGTATGTCAGATGTCATTGAATTTTTTAATTCCTGTATTTTCTAGTTAATACATTTTGTGTTTTTTACCATGTTGAGAGCAGTGGTAATGAAATAAAATAATCAAAGTAAACAAAATACCTGGCTGGGTTCAAACCCAAAAAACCAACTTTAAATTTAAACAGTTATAAAATTGGCCCATCATTGATAGCAGAAAAAAAGACTGTTAAAGTTATTTTTACTGAATTTGTCGTTTTGCGCCCGTTGGCTCTAAAATTTATTAAAACCAGTTTAAAATGATTATCTCAAATTGCATTAAAAGGTACAGACTCCAGCACATAAACCTACCACAATCTGTCAAATTTCGTTAATAGATTTTCAACCTTATCACAATAGAGGAAGGTTAAGGTTCATTTGGTTAAATTTGACAGATTCGGGTAGGTTGACTTGCTGGCGTCTGTACCCTTCTAAGAGGTTTTAATTAAGAAGTGATTAAGAACCTGTTTGTTGTGGTTGCATTTACATGCTACAGAACATTTTATCTATATTTTAAATACATGGGCATTGTACAATGGGCTCCATATTTTTTTTACCCTGCAATAAAGATAGGTGTTTCCAAAGAGGGCGATTACATTGTGATGTAGACTATACAAGTATACATAAACAATAAACTAAATAAAGTGACCTTCACGACGATCTGCAATGTTACCTCTTCCACTTAAGCAACCTTAAAGGATGCTAAACACATTTTATTTTTCTGCAGAAAGTTTAATGAGTGTTTCTCCAACATTTTCAACATCCAAAGCTTCTCTTGAAAATATAAATTTTAGCGATATGACCGCTCATTGCGTCACCATATTTAAAAGAAATTGAAAATACCTGTAATTTCTATCGTGTGCAATGTGCATAATAAAGAGTTTTAACAATCTATCTGGTGTGCTCATATATGCACGCAATGTGCGAGGATCTTCAAAAAGAAGATTGATTACATAAGCCACAAACAATAACAACAACGAATCTGAACCGATCGCCTTTGCTGACATCAAATGGATCTCATCATCATCATCAATCAATCTAATTCTAGACTTGAATACAAGAAAATATTTGTTTTTAATTGCAGCATGTGGAAGCCGAGTGTTTACACAACAAATTATGAAGCTGGCAACACAGCCATCCCTGCAACGGCCTGTGGCTAGTGCCATGCCCATCACCACAAAATTATTCAAGGAACTCAACAGCACGCCAATCATTAACACTGTAAGTAAACGGTTTTTCCATAGAAACCGTTGAAAGGAATGGAGATGACCTTTGCCCAACTGTGGAGCATAAAATAGGCATTTAAAAAAAAAGATTTCATATGCCTTGAGTCCAAATGGATGTGAATCCCATGTTACTTGGTTCTGTCGACCAATTTTCGAGTAGGTGTTTAAATCAGCGCAAATACTCGTGTCTATAAACAAGCGAATAACAACGTGCAATGTTGCACGCATTGGCATTCATCCAGGCTGCCCACGTAAGCCTATGCGCTTTTTTCTCGAGCACTACTTTATTTGCACAGAATTGGTCCAAATGTATAGAACTAGAATCTAACAGGACAGCCAGTTAATGGATTTTCAATCCAAGCTCGTATGTTTACTTCGCGTCGTGTTCCATGTGCGCCTCAAAGATGACGGGGCCCCCTTTTTTCATCGTGGTAAAGTCATCAAATGAGTCCTCCCACCCAGGACAGAGCGGGAGGGCCTGTCAGACTTGTACTGACTAAAATCCACGGTGTCCTTCAATAGCCCTTTACGTTACGGGGTCACGTTAATACGTAAGGCACGCGACCCCGGCAGGCTTTGGCCCTCTAGAGGGGGTCATTTTGCTGACACTCTTTGAGGCACGCGTGGAAGACAACGCGCCGTCGACCCAGGCATGGTCCATGGTCGGACAGCGAGTTGCCCATTATTCGCTGCCCGCATGCCCGCGCCTACGGTGGCCGGAGATCATCTGTCGCCGTGGGCGTCTACCTTAGCCAATGCCTGTCGGAATCGCTGGACTAACGAGCTGCAAGCATTTCTCAGGTTGAGCTTGAACCCTTGATCGTAAGTCGGAGCCGATATCACTAAGCCGCTGGCCACGCGGTGAGCAGGAAAAACAAAAACATGAAACGGAACGAGTAGGGCTTTGTCTCTGTCACACTGACCGCTACCAGAGTCAGAGAGTAAAAAACTAAATCAAAAACAAAACTCTAACCATAATTTCGTATTTCCAGGTGCGTTCATTCCGTACAACACCGGTGATGGCGGGCAAGTCTCACGACCACTCCAAACTATGGATCATTGAGAAGGGAGTGGCTGTTCTGTTGGTACCCCTGGTACCTCTTGGTCTTATGATGCCGAACAAGATCTTCGATGCGGCTCTCGCTATCCTTATCTGCGCACATTCATTCTGGTAAGTAATCAATAAAAAACAAATAAGTTATCAAAAAACAATAAAGGTTTTTCAAAAAATTTTGTCAATGCACTATGCTGGAGAAACTAAACGTGGAGCAAAAATTAAAAATAAAAATTTAACCTGCCGTAGTACTTTGTAAGGAACTACACTTTGCTGCTGTATTTTCGACGTTGGGGCAGCGTTGAACACAAGGCTGTATCCTGGGAATAGCCCTGCTGAACAGGTCTACACTTTTATCATACAATTTTGAGCCAGGGTATAATAATGAAATTAAGACCTAGGCATCTCTGCTCACTCCCGCAGGGTATACAGGCATTCTTTCAAAGTCCTGTGCTTCCTATCCCATTCCTAATCAAGCTCATCACCTCGTTACAATTGGGGTCTTGGCGCGACATAATTTCCTTCAATCCTGGAACTCAACTACCATCTCTTAACAGTATTACTGTTGTTGATCGCCTAGTCCCTTCTCTTGTGCACCCTAGAAAACCATTAAAAATACACACCTTTTAGAAAAAGATATCGGCTAGTTGCGGCATCATAGAGCATTGTCTCTGTCGCACAAAGCACTAACCAATGACCCTGTTCCCATCCTTTTTTCCCACTCCTCAGGGGCATGGAAGCCATGGTAGTGGAATATGTACGTGTGCTCCTATTCGGACCGTTTATTCCGAAGGTAGCGATGGGCATCATCTATTTCCTGTCCGTATCTCTGCTTGGAGGGCTGTTCTACCTCGTGTTCAATGATATTGGTCTATGCAGAACTTTTTGGAAGATCTGGAGGAACATGAAAAAGCCAAAGTATGTCAAGAGGAAAGGGAGTGGAGGGGGGAGGGGAGGGGGGGCCAAGCCTGGATGCTAGAACAAGGTCTTTTTTTTTATTCGGTTGTTAGTAGTGTCATTATTGCAGTGCTCTTATAAAGAAGCAGGTCGTACAGACTGGTCGGTACTTGCCCATTCTTCTCCATAGAGATCTATGCATTGGAATGGGCACCTTTTTTTATCGTGGTAAAATCATCAAATGCGTCCTCTCACCCAGGGCAAAGCAGGAGGGATTGTTAGACTCGTACTGACTAAAATCCACGGTGTCCTTCAATAGCCCTTTACGTTCCGGAGTCACGGTAATTCGTAAGTCCCGCGACCCCGGCAGGCTTTTGCTCTCTAGAGTGGGGCCCTGTCATTTTGATGAAACTCTTTGAGGCGCGCGTGGAACACAACGCGCGGTCGACCCGGGTATGGTGCATGGTCGGACAGTGAGTTGCCCATTACTCGCTGCCCACATGCCCGCGCCTACGGTGGCCGGAGATCGTCTGCCGACGTTCGTCGAATTCAAAAGTGCCTGAAATAAATGCTTTGATTGATTGATTGGTGCAGGCAAAATAGACCTCCTTATTTTTACCAAGAAACAAGTTAAATACTAGTTTGATATTAAACATTAAAATACATGTATTTTACCTTGGTGAAAACGAGTGGTTTGCCGGACACTTTTTACCTGTTGCTGGATCGACCTGTATCCACTTGCTTCATTATGATAGCACCCATAGAGTAGTATGAACACGCCTGTATTCCTCTCAGGGGTGGGCAGAAGCGTGTAGCACGGTCACAAAAGAATTGTGAAACGGTTTTATCAATAAATATCGGTTTTAACTTGATCAGACCCATTTCGTAATGGTATTGGTCAATTCATACTAACGCAGAGTTCAAGCGTCAATCTGAAACTTAAATTAGCAAATTCACTTTAATCTCCACTATGTAATGCTCATATTTCTAATCGCAATCCTCCTATTTATCTCTGCAGGAATATGTGCTTTACGTTGTGGAGGTAAGAGTGAATTTGCTTTGTTAAGTTCAGATTGACGCTTCAATGCGCTAGTAAGACTTGACCGTATACGTCATTTTGCTCTCTATAACACAGCCTTTTCGTTCGTTCGTGTCTTTAATAGATTTCCAACTATATGCACTAAATAATAAAGTTGAGAATCTATCTGGGCTGGAAATCTGGGCTACATAGTGGGTTTGGTGATAGTTTGAAATGGTATCCTGGTGTAGTTCATCAATAGCAAGCATCATCATGTACTTAGCCTTTCCCAACTTTGTGCATTGCATTTCAGTAGTCATACGGTACACTCCAGGCAAAAAAAAACAAGTGTGCTTATGACCACACGACTGAAGTGAAACTTCTTTCGCTCCATCTGTATATATATATATATATATATACATATATATATATATATACACATATATATATATATATATATATATATATATATATATATATATATATGTGTGTACAATATATACATGATGCAGACAATAAGCCTGCAGTGTGCTTAGATATACGGAACGTATTTGGCTACGAGAGGAAGAGAGAAAGAAAATGTGCGCGCGCACTGCTGTCTCTTGCTTATATCCCCCACTTAACTTCCGTTCGCCTTGCCCGATCACACTTTTCGTAACGCTTACGTCACGTGTTCGCCAGCTTACTCCCCAAGTCAAGCGTGCGTAAAGAAGTTTCACTTCAAAAATGTAAATTATGAGGACTGTTGTAAGAAGTGTCCTCTTTTATTGCCACACCTAGGTCATCATCATATCAGCCGTAGAATGTCCACTGATGAACATCGGGCTCTCCTATAAATTCCAATAGGAGAAGCAACCTGCATCCAGCGCTATCCTGTGGTCTTCATCAAATCGTCTTTCCACCTTGCAGGTGGACGTCCTACGGCCTTTTTTATCATGGTAAAATAATTAAATGAGTCCTCCTTCCCAGGGCGAGACGGGAGGGACTGTCAGACTTGTACTGACTAACATCCAGGGTGTCTTTCAATAGCTATAGGTGACGTTCCACTTCACCTTTACCTGATGAGACAGCCCCGCGATCCCAGGGTGAACGTCCTACTCTACACATAGATATAGACGACTAATTCTTGTTTTTTTTTTCTCAGGGGACTCGAAGCTATCGCCATAGACTACGTTCGCCCAAGTGTAGTAGGACCTCTTCTACCCAAAATTGCCCTCGGTTTTGTATATCTCCTCTCCATTGCAACTCTTGGCGGTCTCTTCTACCTCATCAGCCACGACGTCGGCATCGCGAACACCATCAAGCAGATCTGGGCTATCAGGGCTGACCGCCAGAAATCATAAATTTTAGTTAGAACTAGTTAAGATTTCGTATGTCAAGTGATAAAGGTGATGTCACATCGAGTTTTAGAAAAAATTAAATTGTCTCTGTTAATTTTGTTTAATATATTTTTCTAAAACTTGATGTGCCAGCGTCAGGCATTTCTGTCTGCATCAGTTATATAATTATTACGCAGGAGGTTGCTCGCATATTATACCTTTCGGCCATACTACCAAGGTTCATTGTGCAATGACTGCTCAGCAGTTTTAAATGAACTAAAAGCTACAACAATTACCGCAATTTGATCATTCATTTGAATATAAAAAGTTTGTTTGAACTTGTACATATGAATGTTTGATATTAAAACGGAATTTGCAGAATTTAATAATGGAGGGTAGTCTGCTAAAATTTTGACATTGGTAGGTACTTAAAAAGCACAAGATTTGGAAAATGTTGTTCGAGCTTATTATTTTATTGTTTTATGCGCCTTCTGGTGGAATTTTATTTATTGTAGAATAAATAATAGTTGATTAAACATTAGTTTTATTACTTAATAACATACCTAAACAATAACTTATAAAATATACAACTTTTAACAATAATTCTAAACATAAATAAATTCACCCTTATTTCCACTACATGCTCATTTTTAATTTGCCCGAGATAAAAAACAGAGATCTCAAATTCCCCTCAATTATCTCTGAAGGAATATGAGCATTACATTGTGGAGATAAAGGTGTATCTTGTGTAAAAAATAAAACCGTAACTATTTTTGTAAATCTCTCGTAGTTTAAGTATAACCTTTTATTGAAACTACCACGGTTCTATTAATTCTTCTCATTTATGCAACAAATTGTATTATTTCTCATCTAAAGAAATAAACTTTCTTTCTTTTACATCCAAAACATCTGGATTATTCATTATTCCTTTTTAACTTTCTCATAACGACTGTCGTGTGATCTTCACACACCAAACGTAGTGACAAATCTAACAAGAGGATAATAAATAGACCTCCTGATCTTTTGGAAGAAAGCAGGAGTTAGCTCAGTAGACAGGAAATAACACAATTCGATGCTAAAATGAGAAGGATTTATAAGACTGTGCTGGTGCAAATCAAGGCTATTTTTAATCTTAGACTTCTAAAAAAGGAGGTTCCTCAATTCGACCGTATATGTTTTTTTTTTTCATTAGTTCTTTCTCTGGCTTTGTTAGAATTTGATACAAAAAGATCCCGAAGTACTTTCTTTCAAAACCATTGGATTGATATTCGTTCAGAAGTAACGCATATTATGGCTTAAAATTAAAAAAAAAAATAGTGATTGGCTTTGCGGGACACTAAAATACCAGGGCAATGCTATTACAAAACAAGATTTTAAATAAATTAAGTATTTTGCTATGCCAAACTCTCCATAAATTTTGCTCAACTTAATTCCAATAATCTTCCAGCTACAAAAATTGATCATGTAGTAAATTCTGGTATTAAGATCACATGGAAAAGACAGAAGGATTTGGACTTGAAGTTGGAATTCGATAAGTACCTACTCGTAATTAATCGATAGAATTTTAATGAAGATTAAGAATTACGTTTAGTGCCCCGCAAGTTGTTATACATACTGTTGATTACGAGTGCCCATTAAGGTCTTATAAATCCTCCTCATTTTATCGTCAAACTGTAGAATTTCTCGGCTGTTAAGCTTGGCCTTGCGTCCTGTTTGTTCTATCTGTTCCAGAAGACCCATGGCTCTCTTCTTAGCCTGTTCATTACTATCATCGAGGGATTGCGGCACCATGGTAACACGAAAATTCGGTTCCGAAATACGTGTTACAAATTCTAAATTATGTTCATGGGGTTCCAAATGACGTTCAGGGGATTTCAAATTACTTTCGGGGGGTTCTAGAATATTTTTGTAGGGTTCCAAATTCCGTTGGATGGGCTCCAAAATAGTTTTGTTACGTTCTATCGCTGCCATTAGCTGATGGGCAGGTTCCAGATTTTGTTCTTTACTGAAGAAGTCTACTTTTTCATTTTTTCTTATCTTCCGCACAGTATGCAGTAGTTTTGATCGCAGACTGATGTTTTGGGGTAGCTGTAATAAAGATAGGTAATAAAGTTAGGCAAATACAGTTAAACTAGAAAAAAAGTACTTATGCGCTTCCAAAACGTTTCCGAAAGAGTAAGTTGTCATGTCTCAGTGTGACCCAACGGAGGCTTATAAGTTTTGTTCTGCTCTTGTATTTTGCAATCAATGCTTAAGATTTCTCTATGTAGAGTTTTCTACTGACTCCAAAGTTATTAAAATTGCTCGCTTGGCGGAGATACCTAATGGATAATTTCCAAAAGGTGACGATTAGTAGGAAGTAGAAAAGAACATTTGTTATTACCTCGTCTTCTTCATTGAAACTAAAATTATCGTCTGCTTTACTACTCTTTATCGAAGTGATGTTGCCAAATCTGTTAAAATTTATTATTCATGGTTAATTTCTAAAAAAATACTATAAGCACACCCTGATGGGAAAAATATACGAGTGTATGTGAATGCATATTTCGCTAGTATTGCATGTAATGAAGAGGGTGAATTTATTGTTATTCTCACCGCCCTCTTATAAATACAATTCGGACTGCTGCCATTAATTGTCAAATGGGAAACCCCAATAATATTGCTCAAGCTAGGTATCGAACTTAGGACCTCATTCCCAGAGACTAGACTAGGCAATATCACGTACATAAAATTATAAAATTACCTGCGTATATATCCTGGGCCTCTTCTATGATTGTGCTTACGAACATTTTGGAGACTGAAAACTGGCAGCATTACAATCCTTGGTATGCATTTAATACCAATGTCGCAATATGGTGGAATTTCAGAACCTGCTCTGGGTAATGCAGTTGGCTGTACACCCTCAACTTTCTTGACTGTGTGTTCAGCAGTCCATTTCTCCTTTTTGTTCCGGATTGCGGGTATCTGCGAATTCCAGTCCATCGTCTTCACAGCCGGAGGGTCTATAATGATCGATGGAATCAACCGCGTCGTGGTTTCATATTCTAGTTTTTTAATTGTTGTGTCCTGCGGTGCCGGTATCCACTCCGTCGTGATATCGGAAGCCGTTGTCTTCCGTGTGTATAGTGTGGGTGGCGTTAACCACCTTCCCGAGGTAGTAAGAAGTATTTCTTCCCACTTAGTAGTTTTTGTGCCCGGTCCAGCTATGGATAATGGAGACAGTAAGCGCAAATAATTTTCACTTTATGCCTTATTTTCTTTTAAACTGGTAGCATCATCAAATGAGACAGATACTGAAACTATTAGACTTGTACTGACTAAAATCCACGATGTTCCTTCAATAGCCCTTTACGTTCCAGGATCATGGATGTTTAGACAGTTCCGTGACCCTGTCAATGTCTATAGCCTTGACACTCCGGGATATCGAAGCTCGGGCGTTCCCAAACTTTTGCACTTCACGGCGCAAAGGTTTAGTATTTTGTTTCAGCGCCCTAGCTAATCAAAACTAGGTGACCGTAATACCTAGTGGACAACTCTACCAAATCGGGATATGTCGATCTAGTTTTAAAACTCCAAAAGAGTTTAAAGTCCCCCTTCTTTCTGGTGGATCTTGTGCATAGAAAGATATTTTTTTTCAGTTTCCCCACTCTTGGAATTTTTCTTATAAGAACTCCTCATAGACAGGCACCCAAACCCGGAACAATTACTTGTAACTCACACAAATATTTATTCTGTGGCGGGAATCGAACCCGCAACACGCTGCGCAGCATTCGATAGCTCCGCCACTGCGCCAACCGTGCAACAAAAAATCTTTATGAAGATGAATGCATTGCAATTTGCAATATAATATAATTTAATAAAATACATACCACTAGAAATAATAGAATTTTGGAATCTGTAAAACATTTCATTCACATATTTTTCATAATTTTCATATTTGTTATAATGCGCTTGTGTGGAAGTCGCTGCAAAGAAAATTAGTATGTGATACATAACTGATCGAAAGTAAGGTCCTAATAGCATTCACTTGTAACAGAACGTCGAGCATTCGCCGTTTTAAATGTTGTCGAACCGAACAACGAACAGGTGGCGCTGGACGATTTGTTTAGCTCTGTCTTTTCTTCAAACTAAAAATTAAAATCGTCCTTGCTACTACGATATAATGATGCAATACAACTGACTTACGTCGTAGTGGCGAGCGTGTTTTGTTTTTCATCCACCCGTAGAAAACCGCACGTTTGTCAAACATCTCAATAGTTAGGATGATTTTCACTTGTATTTAAAATCGGTCGCAATCACAACATCAAAGTGCATTAAAAAATGTAGGCAGAGTTCATGAAGGTGGAGTCTCTAAATAGACTTCTAGAGTACCGACTTATTACTTAAGTTATAAAGAACTTACTATAAACTTTTGGAGTAAAATATGTTGGAGGACTATCCCCATAAGTTGTTATATTAGTATCTCCAGAACCCTTATGTCGTACACAGAGGCAGTTCTTGGTTTCTCTAAAATCTCGTGGGCATCCGCATTTTGTCCACATTGTGCCGATAATTGGTTTCGTCGTGTTGTAAACTGCTGTTTGTTTCTTTGAATAATGCGACAAGTAGCATACAATACGTCCAGACTACAAAAAAAAAAAAGATTTTCATCTATATTCTCTTTTATCTAGAAAGACTTACACTGACCCTAAGTGCTTCAGAATGGTCGGGTGTAGCCGTCGTAGTACCTACTCGCAATAGGCGTGCTTGTGTGACTAGATGTATGAATGTGGATGAGGCGAAAGGAGTTTTATGTGTGATAATTGCTTAGTTTATAGCGTGCAAGTGTTAAAAAAGCATGACGTCACAATATGATAGCACGGTTGGAACAGTGGCTGAGCGATACACAATGTTATATTATTTGTTATTTCGTTGATGTTTTTTTATTTACTTTTTTATTATGATTTTTTTTTTCTCATTTCTATTTGTTAATTTGTGTGTCCGGTAATGGTTACCCAAATAAACGTTTTTTCTTTCTTTCTTTCTTTCTTTCGATAGGACTGCTGCGCTGGTGTAGCGAAAAAATATTTATATGACCTACGAGTAGTTATTCCGGGTCTGGGCGTTTGTTTACGTGAGTTTTAGGTTTCAAGCGCACTAAGACAAAGTAGAGTACCACCTAGAGTGGGGCAAAGTAATGAAAAAAAAAAATTGGCGTCTCCAAAACTTCTTTAGAAATTTTGCAGCATAGTAGGTCACATAAACATAGTACTTACCACAAATAGATTATCTTCATCCACAATATTCCTGGTTTCTTTTTCATCCGCGTAGATTGCCGTCGCACAACCTATGCGCGAGGCGATCCCTACCAATATCTTTAAGTAATTTAGTGGTTCTCCCCTGGTTAATGAAAAAGAACATCAAATATATTATAATTATATAGCGGATGGTCGGATACTCCCTGCTCGCAGAGGCAAAGGTGTTCCGGCTCGGCGTTACTGGCCAGGCTAAGTAGCGTGTTTCTGAACCATAGACACGAGAGTTTGTCTATGGTCGCTTTGACCAATGGTGCCCACGTTCACTTCAAGGACGCGGTTCACTGATCACTGATTGGTCAGTATGATATATGTCAGAACTAATCAGGTTTTAGATGTCTTTTGACACTAGTCTTAAGGTAGTTTCTCTAAGTAGTCTGTGGTCTTAAGTTAGTCGTCAATGAGAGTAGTTTTATAATGCAAATGGCGCTACATAAACAGTCTTATAATTAAAGTTTTATCGTGTAATAAAGCTCTTTAACTGTGAACAATTATTAAAAAATCTCATAGCTGGACTCTACGATGTGTTCGTTGATGAGATCAAATCGATCTCAGCGATATAACAGAGATATGACTATCGTTGCAAATGCTTCCATGGCTTTTCTGCGGAACGGTTATTTGAATTTGTCAAAATCGCATCGATGATATGGAATTTCGGCAATTCTGATCTGATCTGATAACTTCGGGGAACTTCGGAGCCGTGGCTATTAACGTATAGTATTGTGTCAATTTACACCAAGACGCGACGCTGCGCGTACATTTTAATAGAGCGCCAGAAATGACTATCGTTGCAAATGCTTCCATGGCTTTTCTGCGGAACGGTTATTTGAATTTGTCAAAATCGCATCGATGATATGGAATTTCGGCAATTCTGATCTGATCTGATAACTTCGGGGCACTACGGGGAACTTCGGAACTATTGGCGTATAGTAAGTGTCAATTTACACCGAGACGCGACGCTGCCCGTACGTTTTAATAGAGCGACTGAAAATATAACATTATTAACTACACGAAATGATACACATTACAACAGTGACGCGACGCAGCGCGCACATTTTAATAGCGACACAAAATTTAACTTTACTTCACGAAAATTTACACCTTTCCAGTTTCGTCGCGTCTCGGAGTGAACTGACCCTTTTTTTTATCGTGGTAAAATCATCAAATGAGTCCTCCCACCCAGGGCAGGGCGGGAGGGACTGTCAGACTTGTACTGACTAAAATCCACGATGTCCTTCAAATAGCCCTTTACGTACCGGGGTCACGGTAATCCGTTGGCCCCGCGACCCCGGCAGGCTTTGGCCCTCTACAGGCCCCGACACCCTTAGTGCTGCCGCGACGCTGATTCATACAAAGAATAGCACTATAAAACTTACCTTTTTAAATTAGGCGAATGATATATGTCCATTGGGGTTATGTTGGATAGTGCGGCTCTCCACTTAGCAAAGATCTCGTCAATCAATTCTCCTGTCCCCCCTGTATAGTCTACGTTTGGGCTACCGTAATCGTAAATCATAATTGGATCAGTGAAATTTCCTTAAAAGGAAAGGGTTATTTAACAGTGTTAATACTGATTTATATTACTGGTTATAGAAAAAGAAATAGAAGGTTCAGGCGTATGTGTTCCTACTTCCTTACTAAGCGAGCAAAATGAAAATCGACCATACTACTACGATATAAAGACGCAATTCGACTAACGACAAACGCTCGAGGCTTGTAAAATCGTCCTTGCTCCTACGATATAATGATACAATTCGACTGACTTACGTCGTCGTGGCGAGCGTGTTTTGTTGCTCATCTACCCGTAGAAAACCGCACGTTGTACGAGTATGTCAAATGTCTTAGTGGTAGACGCCTGCGGCGACGTACGTCGGCAGACGATCTCCGGCCACCGTAGGCGCGGGCATGCGGGCAGCGAGTAATGGGCAACTCGCTGTCGACCGTGGACCATGCCCGGGTCGAGGGCGCGTTGTGTTTCACATGCGCCTCAAAGAGTGTCAGCAAAAATAACGGGGCCCCCCTCTAGAGGGCCAAAGCCTGGACTTATGATTTACCGTGACCCCGGTACGTAAAGGACTATTGAATGACACCGTGGATTTAAATCAGTACGAGTCCTTACAGTCCCTCCCGCTCTGCCCTGGGTGGGAGGACTCATTTGATGAAATTAATACGTTTAAAAAAAAAGTGTTAAGGATGATTCTCATTTGTACTTAGTTGAAATTGGTCGAATAGCGTCGCATTGCGTCATCGGCAAGCTCCCTAAGTCGGTCCACACTAATGTACTCAACTTGGGCCCTGCTCATGCTCGGATCGTCTAACGTAGACTTTAAGTGTCAATTAATTAATGAGTTTTCGTTAACTTACTTGTAGCGGCGCAATTATTTCTGAGTCTTCTGGGACACTGACGTATCATAATCTTTGCGAAAGCCGCCAAATCTTTGTCCCAAAACTGAAAATATTCATAGGTAGTTATAATCACAGTGAGTACCTATAATTAACAAGAGAATAATGAAAATAGAAAATACATGTATTGCCACATGCCAAAAGTTGCCAAAAGGTACGCATAATAGGAAAGCCTTTGTCAAACAGACTGGCGTGGCGAATGCGAAGCGTGACGTTTTTATTTGTAATGTATGGAATTGTTTGAATCCAGTGACATAGAAAAACGCAAGCGATCCGATAGAGTGACAGAACTATCGGACTGACGTCTCGCTTCGGTTTGGTATCGCCTCGGACTCGCTTCGCTTTCGCCTGTCTGTTTGACAAAGGCATAAAAGGATATTATAATACACTCGCGAGCAAAAGTATGGAATCACTTACTGCAACTCTACGCGATCTTGAGTATTTAATAACTGGTTAAGAATAATAAAAATGGTACCATTTAAAAGATTTAACTGTTAACTTTAACAAAAATATTTTGAGAAGCGAAAAATTCAGTTGCGAGCAAGGCTCGAACCCGCGTCTTCTGGATAAGTACTCCAGACGCCAAACCAATTCTATCGCAACCACTAATCTCGAAGCTGAATTTCTCATTCCGACGCAGCGACGCAGGCGGTTACCTTGTGTGGTGGTGTGGTTACCTTAAAATTAATACCACATTAAATACCAAAATTTAAATCACGCCATTATTATTTTAACGAGCTATCTGATGTGATTGTCTATGGATATGCATGTGTGAGTGCGTGCCTGCACCATAACGTCGAGTCGCGAACCAGTAATAAAATAGCATCCAAACGCAACTGTGGTTTCATTCATTAGTTGACAGCTCACTATCCCTTATCAATTCCAAGTATGTGATTCTATATTTATGCTCGTTAGTGTAGAACTTAAATCTCAACAAGAAAGATAACTTTGTAAACCTCACAGTTGACATCGGAATCAAGGGGAGATGAAATAGTACACCTAAGTACCTACCTACATTTCACAAGATGGCAAGCCAATAAAGGTAATATGAACGAAAATCTGGACTGTAAGTATTTACTGGGAAATTCCTGATGAAAAACCCTAATAAAATTATGTCCGATGTCGAAATCGGACCAAGGACCTCAGGTGGCCTACCATAACGTCTTGAAGCGAGTGTAGTTCCACTGTGGGAACGAGATGGCGCGTAGATGACTCTATAGCTTTATCTCTTTTCCAGACGTCGTCGGGCTAAAGTACAACAGAATAGGACATTACACAATTTAGCGAACAGTCATAAATCGGATTTGCCTCGATATAGTAAAATATTGTTTGTACTTACTATTTTCATCATTCCAAATCCACGTGGCAGCAATTTATTATTTTTTCCAATGACCTTGCCCATAGCTACTTCACTCCTGATGCTGTAATGTGAAATATCTTGAAAATCGAAACAAAATGAATCGGGATGCAGAGGGGAAACCATTTCCTTGTTCATCACTCACTCACACCACACACACATACCTACACACTCTCGCAAGCACACACAAATACACTCACACCTAAGTAGTGACATAATTTTACTATGTGAAAAATTGGCCGGTTTGCTTATTAACCGACTTCAACAAAGGAGGAAGTTCTCAATTCAACTTTTTTTTTTTCGTTTGTTACCTCATAACTTTCGAGTGAGTCAACCGATTTTTTTGTTGTTGCCATTTGGTCCAATTAAAATTTAATTCAACTGAATTAAATTTCAAAACTCCAAGAAATGGTCATACAATAAAAACTGCTGAGCCTAGTTTGGCTTTTTTACCATTTTTTGCTAATTGTGTACTTCGTTGATGGTATTACCTGTACTATTGATTACAAAATTCTAGAGCACGTACATATATAAAGTTAGTTATTTGTCGGAAGCCGGTAGTGAAAATGGATTAAAAATAAAGTCGCCGACTTCCGAAAGAAAACTTATTTTACAATTTTTTGTGGTCGTTTTTGTTTTTGTGTATATTTTGCGCGTATTATTTACACGTATCCATAAGTAAAATGGTACAGATATGAAAATACTTACTAGTTGATTCGCTTTAGTATTAATTCGACATGCATTGGCAACAAAGGGAGCTCTTTGAAGCCGACGCAATCAGAACCAGTCTGTCCCTGTTTAGTTAAAAAATACATTGTGAGGTTATGACCTGACGAGAGATGTTATGCGAAAAACTTTTGCTGAATAGACTTCAGTCTTACAGTGCTATTCTTTATATTATAGTTTAAATCTTGGACTAAAAAAGATGGACCGCGCGTTCCCTAGCTGTCAGATAAAATATTTCCCCTCTAGAAAGAGAAAAATAATTATTTGCATACTTTTAAACAAATAATCGTTTTCGTTTCCTTCTAGAGAGTATGGTCAATTTTAGGCAGCTATTGCTCAGTCCATCCTCTATGTTTATGGTCCAAGTTACATTTGATTTTCAAATTATTCACTAAGAAACTGAAAATATGTTAAAGAAAAACTTTAGTCTCAACGTTGGGATCGCGTTGGCACAATACTGTACCAGAAAATAACGCTACTGATGATCTGATGAGGGATTTGAAAAGACATTACAAGATTACAGGAGATTTCATATTACTCAGATTCGCCATGACACTTTCGAGCTTTCGTTTAATTTAAATTTGGTAAAACTACGTTACATAAAATAAGTGACGAATTAAATAAACAATTAAATAGACCATTGTGTGTTCTATGGTTCAATACAATGTATACAGGGTGTAAGAGACATCGACGCACAAACGGATACCATGGGTTCAAGACATGATTCTGGACCTTCCCATGTTGGAATTTTTCGTCGGTTTTTCCTAAATTTTCTCATTTTTTATAGTTTTTTTTTAGTTTAGACTGTTCATAATCGTTATTCCTACTTAACCCAATTATATTATTAACAAAAAAGTAATTATTTCGCTACTTTCACTAAAATAGCAATGTAAATAATACTAGAAATGGGTGTTTTCTCACCTGTTTATAAAAGTTCAAATAAAAAGTCATCGTATACCTAAATACTGTGTCCAATACCGCAGTACCTGCAGTACCAAATGCGCGGCTCACTATGAAAAAAAAAATTGGAAAGAAACCGACGAAAAATTCCAACACGGGGGCGTCCAGAATCATGTCCTGGACCCATGGTAACCGTTTGTGCGTCGATGTCTCTTACACCCTGTATTTATTTAAAAATAAACATATTGAAGTTACATGCATATTCTCTATCTATTCTACTTATTATTTACTCACGTAAAATTCACACACAACGTGCACATAAGTTCCAGTGAGCGCGCACATAGTTCTCTGGTATGTGCAGTAATCAACCACGTCGACATCGGAGAACACTGAATCACAATGTGAAGGCTTCAAAAATAGTGAGAAGGCACATAGTACTGTGTTTATCAGGCTCTGTAGGGAAATGTTAATAGTTATTTATGCAACTGTTTTATAATCAACGTACAAATTTATTATTGCACGAATGTGGGTTTATCACACGAGGCGTAGCCGAGTGTGATAATAGTATCACATGAGTGTTTTAATACCTAATTATAACAGTTGCATACAAGACTTTATCTACAATCATGATGTGAATCCTCTATAAAAGATTCTCATACCATACCATATTCGAGTGAAAAAATGGCGGGAAATAACACGATAAGCCGAGAATCCGAAATTACGAATTAATCTGCAATTTATTGTTCTTTTTTCAAAATTTTAGCGATCTAGTGAGGAAAATTTTATTGCATGAGAATGTTCTTTTTTTGAATATAATGATCATAATATCATTGAGTGTTTTAATGTTGGCAATAAGCTAATTGTTATAGGTTCTTTTATAGAGGATTAATAGCATGATAGTAGATAAAGTAATGTATTGGATTTTTATTAAGTAAGTATATTAAAACATAACTAAAGAAAGTTTTGAAAAATGAAAACGTTGTAATACTTTTTTTAATGACTCGCCGTATGGCTGCTTAATGTGGGTCCAGTTTTATCTACTAAACTATGTCTAGTGGGGTAATTTACTGCATAAATAAATTGAAAATCTGTTTAGTCCGTCAGTTAGTGTACTAAAAAATAATGGACACGATTTTTTCTTTTTTTTTAATCAATCTGTATTGACAAAGATAAAACGCTAAGAAATTCGGGAGTGGGGCTTGTGACGTCATAACGCTTGTTAAATTACACCGACCGCGTGACGTTTTGTGAATTTTAGAAGCGTTGTATCTTCGTCAATTTTGGTTTTAGTAACAAAAGAAAAGATACGGGTCAATTTTTTTTTGGATAGTCTATCTTTCTAATTAATTTTTTTTTCCTACTCCTCCACTATTCTTTTCTGATTAATTTCGTTGCAGGATCCAAGACAGGTAAATTCATTCTCCGGCACATCGAGCTTCATTGTCTCGGCCCTTTTCTGGTTGGTTGCCACTGTTGATTCTGGCGCACCGGAGTTGCAGTGGTTAGGGAATAGTGTGATGGGTTTGGTCGAGCAGTCGATATTAACTAAGTACTTCAAGAATTTTAATATTCAAGTTACTTACTTTTTTCATGTTGAAATTGAGTAAATCTCCCTAAATAATAACGCAATGTTTATTTTACAGATGCAAGCGTTCCAGTTGCTTGCGTATTTTATAACTGAAAACTCGGTCAGAATAAGCAAGTATTGTGAAAGTAAAAAATCAATTCTGATTTATTGTTTCAGCAAAATATTTTAAAACTGTTATTTCGTAATACAAAAACGAGGTTACTCTTTTGATCGTTCGGTGGGTAAATAAAACACTGTCGTATTAAAATAATAAATTTATTATATCAATAAAATATTTTTTATTTATAACAAAAATAAATACATAAACTAATAACTAAGGGCGATCACAGACGAGTTAAATTTCGTCTGTCACTTCCCTAATTCGAAATGTTAAATAATTATGAAATTTTCTAACACACATACCATTACGCCGGTATTACGGGTGGGTTAGGTAGAGGTATTCTTTTCTGTTACAATTTCGTTTTTATGTAATTGTCTAGCTACATAAAATTAAATAATAAAACTATATTCGAAGGTCAACTTTCTAATACCCTGACTGTACATAATGCCATAAAATAATAAGCATGTTGACTGAATTAATAAATTGCAAATCTTTTTTGTCCACCATTTAGTTTTGAAAAATAATGAACATGTATTTTTTTCTCTCGTTAAATTAATTATAATACTAAAATATATCAAAATTTGTAACAGAACCCGGTAAACATTATACAAATTGTGACGTATTGCCAATTTGAAAAAAATCGTGCCTTTGTCAATTTGGTTTACGCAACAAAAATAAAAAAATACAACAGAAAAAATTGTAAAGCAGTTGTGTAACAATTAATTTGGTGTACAATAAAGTACATTCTATCTAAAATTATTTTGTAAAATTTATAAAAAAAATAAGATGGCCGACGTTAATTCCGATTTTGGCCATGCGCGATAATATCCAAGATCCTGCAACATACATACGATATTTAACTAAACTCATAATTAGATAACAAAAAAAAAACCTGATTTTTGTCAGACTTACTAAAAGTCTGATTTTAGATTCGCTCCATCAACCTCCCTCAATCTGTCAAATTTCTTTAATAGATTTTCAACTTTCAACCTTATCACAATAGCGGAAGGTTAATGTTCGATTGTTAAAATTTGACAGATTCGGGTAGGTGACCTGCTGGCGTCTAGTAAGATTGGTAGCTAATCCCAACATAGTTGACAAAAGGCTAGGCAGACGATGTCGGGTACACTTCAAATACTGCTGACACGTTTATGCATTTATAGCCTCATATTTAAATAACTGCTCACACATTTTGTAGCCGTCTGTATATGTTGGCGGCTGATCGTAATCATAAAAAGTCGGATCGCAATAACGTATTTTTTGTTTTAATATTGAGCGGATGGACAAGAACAACGTATTTTTTGTCGATACAGCCCTGTTTAGAGAGCCCTTAGTCGTTTTTAGGACAAAAAAAATATATTGTTCTCGTCGATCCACACAACTTTTATTGGACACATCATGAAGTGCCGACTGTGACTACGTTCCTAGGGATATCACAATGTGTATAATTCAACAATCTTTCGACTTCAAAGTACAATATTATGATATCCTATTGTTCATAATAACCGAGCACTACAGAAACAAATGAGGTAAGTATTTGTGCTATTATTATTATTTTTGCGCTGGCAACACTCACGTCCTCGTGACGTGTTGTCTATGGAAGATGTCGAGCGCCTCCCACTGCTTCGTGTGGAGAAGGATGTGTGGCCTGCGCGCACGCATGTACGTCACTGCCTCGGCGGGGGACCAGCCGTTTTTCTGTAATAATTTTCTGTTTTAAAAAAGATTGTGAATGTATCGATGGATAAACGATAAAAATATTTAGATGCAATAACGCCTGCGTCGTATATCGTAAAGATTTCTGAGGGAACAAAAATTACTGGACGGATTTGGATGATATTTGGCACAAAGATTTTCATAACCTGGATACATGATACTTTTTAATTCATTAGTATGAACCCATAGGACAATTTTATAAAAATCTACTGGGGATAAGCCTATAACTTCTAATCGTTACTTTGACCATGGTATACCAAAATTCAAGGAAATTTTATTAGCAGTTTGACACCTGTCATACGTGACAGCTGTCAAAAGGGACACGCACCATCATGAGGTAGCAACCGACGAGAGTGGCGCTGCGCGTGCGTCCCGCCTTGCAGTGTACGTATACGGAGCCGCTGTTGATTTGTTCGCTGTCAGTTGGCACGCCTGATAGTTTCCGATCAGCTGGCAAGAACCTGGTGGAAAATTGTGACGTTTTAGAGCAGATATTTTTTAGGGAAAAAAAACATGCTTTATTATTAAACCATCGGATAAAGTCGCTAATACGGAATAAAAAGTTGGGAAGTTACAAAATACGCTGAACTTAAGGGCGCCTAATTACGGTTACGGTTTAGATTTTTTTTACGAAGTTCTTAGGTTGCGGTTTACTATTGACCAAAATTTAATCACTGGAGAAGGAAAAAAAAATTGATGCCAAGGTCCATACTAAAAATTGCATACCCTTTTGTGTGTACATGTTATTTCGTGACTGTACAGGAGCCCTAAATGTACCATATAGCACGAGCTACTATTCCCTCACCTATTAATAAAAGTGACTCCTTCAAATAGTTTGTCCTGGTCGGGTGCTTCGAATATGTCTGTCGTTGCTAGTTGAAGGAACTCCACGCCTTGCTCCCGCCATTTCTGAAATATAAAGCAAGGACCAGTTATTATTTAGCTTGCCGTTTGATCAAGGACCGGGTCCTTTTTTTACGTGGTAAAAGGGAAGGACTGTATGACTTGTGCTGATTAAAATCCACGGTGATCCTTATATAGCCTTGTACGTTCCAGGGGTCACGGTTGTCTGATGAGACAGCCCCGCGATCCTGGCAGGCAAGGTCTGCTAGGGGGGCCCCACCTTTGAGGCGAGCGTGGATCACGCGCCATCGGCCCGTGCATGCTCCATGATCGGACGGCAAGTCACCCATTACTCACCCGCATGCAAAGACCGGTTCTGAGTCATCGACGGCGCATCGTGGCCAAAGCGCGCCTCAAGGAGTTTTCAGCAAAGTGCCCGTCAGTTTGCTGAATCCCTTGTCGGGGTCATGGGACTGTATAAGCAAGATAGCAAGATACCGCGGCTCTAGAACTCAAAGGGCATGTGAAGGAATAGGGTGGTTTTATACTCCCAAAAAAGGCCACTTATTTGAGTACTGTAAACCATCAGTTACTTCATCCCGGATTGTGTGATAACGATTTGAGAAGAGAGAAGAGATCACACCCCCTTTTTTGATTGATGTGTAATAAATTGATAGGGTAGATTGAAAGAAGCAAATGTGTTGCGCTTGCGACGATCCAAAGTAATATTATGGGACCGTTGGGACCGTCTGTAACAACTGTGAACCTAAGGGAACGAGATGGATTTTTAGTAGTAAGAGTGTGATAGTCCTTTCCACTCCACCCAGGACGGGAGGACTCATCAATTGTTTCTTTTTTATAATTTGTGGTGCATATTTTTTCTTTTTTTTGCTTAACACTAGGAATTTCTCCTGTGTCGTGGGTGCGTTTAAAACATAGAAACACACATACACAAACGAAAAAAAAAACACCACCCAAAAAATATCAGACAGGGTCATGTGGAACACGAAATGACTACTTTTTATTAACATTACAATGTCGTGCCGCCATATTTTAAGACAAATGCACAAGGTTGAATGTAATAAATTGCGCACATTTATTTTCTGATCTTACATAAGATTTTCTTCTTCAAAAAGTTTTAGTAAGTGCTAGTAGCACTTGCAGTTTGATATATAAATTACTAGCGACCCGCCCCGGCTCCGCACGGGTGCAATCTCTACTATATTGTGCATGTTATATACATATTATTAAATGGAAAACTGAATCAATACTGAATCTACAATTTATTCAATAAAATATAATTAACATCTTGGAACTTGAATTTGCCGGTCATGTCAAATCACACCGGGCTGACGTACGTCACCCCGCCTTGTCTCTGTTCGCTCCGCTAGGGATGTACCACGATGCGTAGGGTTGGGATTCCAGTTACCGATTTACGTTAAATAATTAAACTAACTAACAGAGACTGGCGAAACTGGCCCTTAGGGCCAGTTTCGCCAGTCTCTGTTAGTTAGTTTAATGCCCTGTTACATGTGTTAACCGACTGTTAAGGTTAGTGAGTGTTCCACCACGTGCTAATGTTACTTTAATTTCATTGATCGGCTGTTAAATTTAATGACTGCTCCATGGTTCCGTTACATTGGTAACAGACGATTAATACTGTCAAGATAACAAGTTTGTTTTTTTATATGGAGGTTTTTACTGATGGCCAGTACGCAGCAGACTAAAAAGATCACTACTAAAGGATCACGGCGACCTCACCTTCCGCCTGACGCAGGTTCTAACTGGATACTGTTGTTCCGGAAGGTTGTGTAAGAGTGGTCGTGGCAACCAAGTGTCTGGTACATGGACACTCGGGTGTCACCACTGTGTGGACAAGGTGGTGGCGAAAGGTGGCACCTATTCAGGCCATGTTATGGAGCGGCGGGTAATGGAAAGCAGTCACTTCTTTCCGAGAAGTGAAGTTAGTGAAGGAGGAAGTGGAATGGGTGAGGGAGAGACAATCATCCAGGTCACACGACAGATCGCGGGTAATTTCTAGCTACCGTAGGCGCGGGTTTGTGGGCGTTTTGTAATGGGTTACCAGTACGATCAAAGACTTTGCCCTAGTCGATGGCACACGCGCTTCATGGTCACGCGCGCTTCTAAGAGCTGGCAGAAAACTCACGGAGTTCCTACAGAACCAAATGCCTGCTACGATCGCGGGACTATCTAAACTGGATGTCGCGGCCATTGAACGCAAAGCAAAACCGACAGAACAGAATTTTTAGTCAGTACGACAGTACGAGTCTTACATTCTCTTCTGCTCCACCCAGGAAGTAACTAAATATTATTTTAACACGAAAACGATTATTCCAGACTTATTTAAAATACAAACTCTTTACACAACGAAATGAAAAACCTCAAACTCATTTTATTTTTTTATATTAATTAGCTGTATTATTGACATATTATCCAGCGAAACGGAAAAGTAGTTCAGTCGTCTATTGCATCGTTGAGTTTTTCATCTTTTTGTTTTAGTTGATTTATAATGTGACTGAATGGTTTTGTGTGTCATTCAAATAATGATGGATCTAGCAATGGTCTGTTAAATAGTCACCATGGGACACATAACATTATAACAGCGCTGTTAATTTTAAAAGCACATTAGCTAATGTCTGGTTGCAAAGAGTTTGGTGAAATTGGGTCTAAACCTTCCTCTTGAATCAGTCTATCTATATTTCTAAAACACGCAAACCCACCGGCTGCTGGCTGATTATGGTATTTTACTGCATAAGTATATATTAATTGAGAATCTGTTTAGGCCGTTAGTTGGAATATTGAAAAATAAAAACACTCTGTTCCTTCCCATGCCCTTTGCGTTCCAGGGTTTCATAAAATGGCACTTTTAAGACAGTCCCGCGACTTTTTTTACCTAGGATTCCTCATATACCGAAAATAAGCATCAAGTTAAGATTTTTGAAAATTCACCCCTTCAAGGGATAAAACAAGTAATGGAACTTTACCCGGAAAGGCGTCATTCCCGAAGAAATAAATACCATCGAACACAACTTGTTTCAAATACACAGGAAGGAAAAAATATCGACATATTCATTTCAGATCTTCTTACGACGTAACAATATAAAGATTAGCATGACAAAACGAATTTAAATAAGTCCCATAGACCTTTGTCCTGATGAACTAAATGTTCATGAGATATGAGCACAAAAGAGGCTTGTATATAATATTCAATGCTCCTAATTCTAAACTGTAGATAAGTGATCAATATATCAATTCCTAGAATTATTGCAGACTAGATGCAGTCAGGAGGAGGCGGGCCGCCTGAGGGAGAGGACAGCGTCCTCCCTCCACCCCAGCCGCAGTGGTAGACGCCCACGGCGTCGGACGTCGCAGGACGATCTCCGGCCACCGTAGGCGCGGGCATGCGGGCAGCGAGTAATGGGCGACTCGCTGTCCGACCATGGACCATGCCCGGGTCGACGGCGCGTTGTGTTCCACGCGCGCCTCAAAGAGTGTCAGCATAGTGACGGGGCCTGTAGAGGGCCAAAGCCTGCTGGGGTCGCGGGACCAAGGGATTACCGTGACCCCAGTACGTAAAGGGCTAGTGAAGGACACCGTGGATTTTAGTCAGTACAAGTCTGACAGTCCCTCCCGCCCTGCCCTGGGTGGGAGGACTCATTTGATGATTTTACCACGATAAAAAAAAAAAAAAAAAAAGACTAGATGCAGTCTCTTATCTTGAAAATATCAAGAACTACAAAGTTGTAAAATAATAGACTGTTTATCAAGGGAGCAACTAAAAGGAGGCTGTTTTTTGAATCCCGAGCGTAGCGAAGGTCTTTGATTCCGAGGCGGGATTCTGAATCTAACTGAATTTGACTTCGACAATGACCCTGAATGTGTAAGACTGGTTCGGTGATATGATAAAGAATAGATATTGATGCAATTATGTATACTTTTCGCAAAAGATGGAAATCTTTACAAAACAATGTTTAGATTTTCTTTGCACTTATCAGAATTTTTATACAAAAGACTCAAGTCATATGGTTTGCGTCATTTGATCTTGAAAGAAGATTTTTTATGATGCGCATATTTTTCTTTTTGAAATTATTTGTTATGGGTACAGACGCCAGAACGTTAACTCGAATCTTTAATTTTTTTCTCAATCGAACATGAACTTTGTTTTTTTTTTATGATAAAGTTGAAAATCTATTGAAGAAATACCACAGGTTATTCGAAGTTGATTTGCTGGCGTCTGCAGTTTTTATTTTAATAGATATTTAAATTATCAAATGAATCGCGCCCTGGATGTAGAGGAAGGGCCTGTCAAACTAGTACTGGCTGAAATCCACCGTGTTCCTTCATTAGCCCTTTACGTTCCAGGGTCACGGTTACCCGTTAAGACAACGCAACCCCGGTCTATGTAACTCCTTCGGGGACATCTAGAGAAGAAGTCATGGTACATGTAGCGTGTTCATTGACAAAAAAGTGAGACTCACCTCTGCATCATTTGAAAATATTTTCAGTTCATAAGTTTCGTTCATTGACACCACTCCTTTCATGTTCTCATCTTCTTTCAACTGAAAATTAGAAAAAAAAACACGAGCTGTTAAAATGTATACTAATATTATAAAGCTAGTCGCGGGACTCACGAATTACCGTGACCCCGGTACCTACGTAAAGGGCTATTGAAGGACACCGTGGATTTTAGTCAGTACGGGTCTGACAGTCCCTCCCGCTCTGCCCTGGGTGGGAGGACTCATGTGATGATTTTACCACGTAAAAAATAAAAATATAAAGCTGAAGAGTTTCTTTGTTTGGTTGAACACGTTAATCTCAGGAACTATTGGTTCGAATTGAATATTTATTTTTGTGTTAGTCCATTTATCAACAAAGGCTATATAAGATATCGCTACGACTAATAGGAGCAGAGCAGCGGGGATGAAACCACGGCAACAGCTAGTCCAATATATGACAATATTTTGAGTGTGGTCTGGCCATAGCCTGCCACTGGTCTGGCCGTCAGACAAAACATAGCCATGCTGGTTCTGTTATATTACCGAGATGTACTACATTAAAGCCTTTGTCAAACAGACAGGCGTGACGAATGCGAAGCGTGACGTTTTTATTTGTAATGTATGGAATTGTTTGAATCCAGTCACATAGAAAAGCGAAAGCGATCCGATAGCGTGACAGAACTATCGGACTGACGTCTCGCTTCGGTTCGGTATCGCTTCGGATAAGCTTCGCTTTCGCCTATCTGTTTGACAAAGGCATAAATGTTTTTGATGACCGGAATATTGAAAATGTTTTTCAGCTGGCCAGAAATGCGTCTTAAAATACATGGTTTAGATGATATCATTTGTTTTAAACCAATAAATGTTAAATCATTTTCCTGAACTGAAACTAGGTTTAGAACATATTGTTCAAATAATTTATTTTAGAATAAGTATTCCAAAGTTAAACTTGACATTAAGACCTTCCTTAAGTCAAAGAGTAACCTAAATATTTTTCATTGTTGGAATTTCAAATGGTGTTTTCAACACTGATTGTTGAAAATTCTATAATAAATATTTATGTAAGAATTTGTGTAGTGTTATATACATAATAAATTAAGGATGTAAAACTTATTCAATATTTCAATATCTTAATCCAGGGTATAAACTATTTGTGTACCATATTTCATCCAAGTCCATTAAGACATTTTTGCCTGGTCGCGGGACTCACGAATTACCGTGACCCCGGTACGTAAAGGGCTGAAGGACACCGTGGATTATAGTCAGTACGAGTCTGATAGTCCCTCCCGCTCTGCCTTGGGCGGGAGGACTCATGTGACATTATCACAAGAGTACCACGTAAAAAAAACAACGGGTTGCACTCTGGGAGTGCCGGCAGAAGTGAAAACTTGAATAGTAATAAACACACGCGAACTTTCGAGCAAGCGCCCTGCGCCGTCTTACGAATTTTCGATCAGGGTCACGTGTCCTGACGCGAGTTTAACATTTTTTACCCATTCCAAAAAAAGTGCACAAAGCCGCTAAAGAAGTTTTCACTTAAAAAAAAGACATTTTTGCCTGAGAGAGTAACAAACATCCATCCGTACATCTTCACAAATTTTCATGTTTATAATATCAACTAGCACTTTGCCCGCGACTTCGTCCGCGTGGGTTACGTACTTTCTTAATTCCCCCTTTTCACCCCCTTAAAGGTTAAATTTCCAAAAACCCCTTCTTAGTGCTCCCCTACATTATAATAGGAAACCGTGTGCAAAATTTCACATTCCTAGCCCCAGTAGTTTCGGCTGTACGTTGATATGTCATTCAGTCAGTTCTCCTTTTATATATATAGATTACTCAGAAGTAACTAATTATTTAACCATAGTAATCTATATTCTATTAATCATTATCTTTTTCTATATTAGGGACTGTGGGCAAAAGTACATGCATATTTCAAATTCCATACATTTATTGCCGATTATTATTTGAGGTAGGTATTTCGTATCTAGGACACTGTTTTATTATTATTTAAAACTTCATTGGATGCAGAATTAACATAGGTACTATTACTCTTTATTGTGTTTGTAAATACGTTCATAAATAATTTTATTATTTATTTGCAAAAATAAACATGCAAAGTTGTCTTCATGGATAAATGATGTAAGACAAAAATAAAAAGAAAATTTTATTAGGTACTTATGCTATTATAATTGGGTAGACAATGCAATGCTACCTCTCAAAGATTGTGTACTAGGAGTGGGAATACTGGACTGATTATGCTTTTTTTTTACGTGGTAAAATCATCGCGAGTCCTCCCACCCAGGGCAGAGCAGGATGGACTGTCATAGTCGTACTGACTAAAATCCACTGTGTCCTTCAATAGAGTTCCGGGGTCACGGTAATTCGTAAGACCGCGACCAGACTGACTGATTATGCATGGGAAAAATTTTCCCTACCTAAGTTTAATTCGACAATCCATTAAAAATATGGATAGACTTTTATTATACAAACACATCAAACTGGCTGGATGGATCTGAATACATTTGACTCAGAGATTGGTTATGGTAATTTTTTGGAGGGAAAATAAGAGTGGAAGGAACTTTCCGAAATGTGCTGACTAAAATCCAAAGCAGAGGTGTAGCTACCGTCGTATCAGCTGTGTCAATTATACCGGGCCCCTAAGTGTCAAGGCCCCCAATGATTGGAATAAAAACATAAAGTGTTGCTTAAATAAAAACTTTTCATGGCCATAAAGCTCCAATCAAAATAAAAAAGTCAAAAGTCATTTATTCAAATTAGGCTAATTTATCAGCACTTTTTGAAGGTCAATTTTTACATAAGACAGTCCCCCAAAGCGACACTTCCTAGTGTTTTGGCTGGGAAGAAGAAGTTACGGAACAAACTCCCATCTACAATCACTTGATCAGCATTGTCAATTTTCTAGCTCCCTTCAAATTTCTTTTAAAAAAATCAGTAATACCATTAGTTACACAAGTCAGGATCCTTTTATTGTGCATAAATATCCACTTATGTTTATGTTTAAAGAAACTTTATTCTCAATAAAAAACATAACAATGTCACTTACTTGAGAACAATACTAAAAATTAAATTACAAAAAGTTCGTCGTCACCAATTACAGACTTTGTACAAACTAATTATTTATTGCTAATTATACTTTACTTACTTTACTATTAATTACCCATCCAATGCATTCATCTCCCCACAAGTGATTGATCTGCCATTACATACTGGCTAAGTTGGGTTTTGAATACATTGAAAGAGTGTAGGTTTCTGATACATGATGGTAATTTGTTAAAAACTTTAATTAGAAGGTCTGGTCTAGGTACGCCACTGATCCTTCTGACCCATTCAAGGGTCATGATAATCTGATAAGACAGTTGCGCAACCCATAGGTTATAACACAATGGATCCCCAAAATATCACAACAGCTCGTAAATCATATTAAGGCAATAATACTTTTCTGAATTGCATCATATTTCAACAAATTAACCACAGCCATACTTGTGTTTGTAGTCAAAAGTACTAATATTTCAGCCCTTGACTGTACCATGTAAGTGGTTATCTTACAACATCAAGAAAACAATAAATTCCGTTATAGTATATTTTTTGTATAGTTAAGTTATCTTAACTTTCTATTGATAATGTACATTTTCACTGTTATTTGGTATAATTTACTAATTGTATTTAATTGTTTTGATAGAATGTCAAATAGTATAAAGAAATGATTGCTTTTTAATTGACACACTTAGTAGAAAAACCAGTTTATTTCGATTTGGTCATGGAAGTTTGTCTAAATCCCTAGATATAATGTATAAGTGTGAATGGGTGGTTTCTAAGTAACTTCCAAATGAAGTCACTTTTTTTCATCCTCTTTTAGAATTTATAATAAAAATCATACATAGAGCAATGGACAAATGAGGGGTCTAATTTCAAAACCCCCTAAAATGACTCTGCGTCAAGTCATTTTAGAGGGTTTTGAAATTACACCCTTCAAATATCCCCTAAGATGACACACTGACCATATCACTTTTTGTTAGGAAGTACTTGTCCTATTCACATAAAGACATAGAACTTTGTATATATCTACATGAATAATAAACACCAAGTACATAATGTTTACACTATTTACTATGCTAACCACCTCAAGGCTATTAAGATGTACCTTTGCCACATACCATAGTTTCATTAAAATAGAAAACAAATGAAAAAATAAATAAAAAAAAATTAAATTTAAATAACCTAAAAATTCTTACCTGTTTTGACATACTTTGGAAAGGTAGTGCTCCTAATATCACAGTATCGTCCATCCTGTCGTACCAGCGCCTGCTGGTCACCTTTTCCATGACCACATTGTAAAATAAAGTGGGATAGAAAGTCACCCTCGCGAACATTGCTGTGGCCTGTTGAGTAAACAGTTACAGTTAAGTTTAGCGTCAAAAGTCGGCCGGCGGTTACTATATGACGCTGCGAAGCAATAACTCTGGAACACCGGTACCATGGTGAAAGCTGAATTCCGTGGTGGGGATTGAATTTTAATTTCTGTTTGGATCCTCCTTCCACTGTTGTAGAACTGGCTGACAGACAGAACTGACAATTGTTGACAGTGACGGCCAGGAATGTCATGCTTCTCTTTGTCAAAGTGCCATTGACCTTTAGTGTTGCTATTTTTATAGTAATTGTTGAATAATTAATAAATAAACTAGTTAATTTAGTTTTTTTTACTTAATTGTTTCAAATTAGTTATTCGAAATAATATATTCGTTCTATCACATCTTTTATAACCTGTCAAATGTGAAAAACACGCCTTGCAATGTACCAATGCAATATGTCTTAGCGTTTCACAATGTTGCTCTAACACATTTCGTAGGTGTTGATGCGTGACCCTTTAAAACGGGATATAAATATTTAAATGCAATAAGCAGCGGAAATATTCTTTCAGTTAAATTGTCCCAGCAGTTTTTGCAATATTTTCCCCGTTGACCTGAACTATACGCAGAATTTTGTAGAAAATAGCTACCACTGAATTTTGCATAATGTGTAAACCTTAGTGCTGGAATTCCATCGACATTTGAGAACAAAGGTGACATAAAATATTATCTAAGTACATATTAATTATTTGTGATTAGACTAGTCTTCATCGTAATGAGCTATGTTAGAGGCATCAATTAATTCTTACACGAATGGCCGACTTCGTCCCCAAAGATTAATTAACTCTTTACTAAAACCGTAACCAAGTATCCATTACCTAGCTACTGTCAAAATCCTTAATTTTGATCATGTTCGCCTCCTAATATTAATTCATTTTGTGGGGTTATTTTTTTGTAACTTACATAATTTATTAATTTGCTTGGCCACGCCGGGTTGCGTTCAAAAGTTGAAAGAGATATCATCGACGTGATGTATCGCCGCCATTTGTAAACGCAGCAGGGTGCCAGCAGCGCAACGACATTCCCAATTCAAATTAAATTAAAACGCGGTAAAAACAACGTGTTTCCGTTCGGTGTGTCCGCTATTCAAATTTTGGAGATTCGATCTGTGCTAATTTGTCTATGACTTGAAGCTATGGTTGGTACTGAGAAGTCGGCTAACTTAGAAAAGCTAAACAACGAAACCAAGTAGTTCGTTAATTGTAAGGGATTGTGAAAAAATATTTCCGACTGTTGCTTTTTGTATGACAGGAATCAGTTTAACCTGGATCGCGTACTTCAAGAAGACACTGGACTTATAGACTGCTAACAGTCTAACAATCACAAGTAGTGCCTGTGCGAAAAGAACTTTATGGTGCCAATTGCCATAAGAGGTCACCAAACAAAGAAGTCAACATTATCTACGGCGAAGGTCCAAGAACGTAAAAAAAAAATCAAAAATAAGAAATTAGGGTTTTGTTAGTTACACGGCCTCGTTGGGCTTCTCAGAAAACAAGTTGATAATTGTCCAGTTAATGATGAACATTTGTCTTTTAAACAAAAGGGCTCACTCCGATGCCTTTCTTTAGACATAATAGTTTTGTTATGCAGATTACACCGTACCAACATTAATAAAATGCAATGTTCTGTCGCGATAAAATACCATTAAATATTGTTTTCAATTACGCATTTTAAATTCTTGTTAACTTTGCCATTTGCGTTTGCTAGCCGTTAAGTAATTACTTCAGGCTATGTTAATGCCAGTTCTATGCTTAACTGTGTGGGTAGATAAAGTACTGAAAATAGACATCAGCATGTCTGGTGTGCGCTTGCATGGCATACCTATAATGCACGGTAATTGCTTTCGGTTCGACAAGAAATAAATAATTTACCCGAATATATTTTGTAACTATCAACAACCTACACCACCTGAGCAGGCGAGCGGGCGAGCAGGCGAGTACAGCTCCATAACTCGCTACGGAGCGCATTAAGCCGCGATACCCCGCCTCATCTGTCATCATTAATGCCACGGTATCCTAATAAGTTTGCTACAATAAATAAAATAAGAAATATCAAAGAGTTGCGCTCCGTTTAATGGTTGTAATTGTGGCCAAATGAAATATGGCCGAAGACGATACGGACTCTCTGTCGTGGGTGTCTACCCGCCTTAATATCGACGTTTACACGCTATAAATATTTTAAATGATTATCTTAATGCATTTGAAGTCGTCATTTACATAAGCGCCGATGGAATGAGGTTGAGACGAGCCCGCTGCAGTTAAAACATTCACACCCCGTTCGCGAAATAGCCGCCAAAGTAAACGCGCTTTCATCACGTGCGTCTCATAAATAGCGGCGCGGTGCAGCCCGCGTCGGGGCCGAACTAAATCTGACCGTATTATGCGCGTCCTGTCGAACATCAGACGCTTATTTGTGTCCGAAAAGCGCTCGAAAGACTTAAAGCCTTCCCGGTTGATGTATGGCGACGACACGTGAATGCCGACCTTTATATTCAAATCGGCCGTATTCAAATGCGCTCGTTGTCTATGCGACGGTTGACAATTCGCGGGCACTTTCGAAAAAGGAACGCGGGAAACGTCATATCACCGACGGGATTCGAGAGTCGAATTTTGCTTTTTGGCGCGTCGATACGCATCTGGCTTCTGGGCTGCGTTCAGGCGTCATGTTCGGTTCTTTGCTTTTATTTGAGTTCGATTGTGTCGGACGGAGATATAGTTTGAGATCTGTAGATATTTTGACGTGGGCCGCTGATAAAGTTAGTGTTTCGCGGCGGCCGCTGAGTTAACGAGCGTCTGAGTAATGAGCGATGCTATTGTGATTTGAACAATGGCTGGAGATCGCTATTGTTTATATAATTGAAAATGATATTCGATAACGACGCTTGCACGTACGGTTGTGTTTAGATGCGGCACCTGCGTACGATAAATTGTCAGATAAAAGTATCTCTACTTTCATTTGGTGGTATTTTTCGATGATATCTTCCGTAGATATCTTTCTTACTTAAAATGTTTTACGGTGTATTGCCACGGAGGTTATAATTAGGTACGAGGGCGGTTTATTTACAAATTTCTTGTTCCGAAAGTTGATGCAAATTGTGTCGGAGTCTTCGGTCGGATGTCCTCACATCTGCATACAATGAGGCGGTGCATCGCTCCAGTTCAGTGGTAATTTACTGCTGATCCCACTGCTTAGATGTCGCCTGTAGATAGCTCGTATCTAATTTAAATCGAAAATAAAAGGTGCCGAAATGTACTGCTGTTGCGACCTACGAACGTGGGGTTAGGAATCAGATTAGTATAATAGTTATTGGTATAAAAAGTACAGGCAGAAAACAAATATTAAATACTCTATACTAAGTATATTTTGAAAACAATTTCTTTAGCTAAGTACACATTAATATCGTGATAACTAAACGTTCAAGTAATCGTAACGATAATTTACTTTGATAAAACCACATTTTATTTAGAAAAACAGTGTAAAAAATAACGCAGGGCGTGCCGTATAAATTTTAAATTAAACAAAGGAGATTTTTTTTATCAGCTCTTTGGTAACCAATTAAGTGTAGTTGGAACGCCTACCGTTGACAAATTGATGTGTATTTCTGAACGGGACCGCGCCCTTTTGAAATTTAACATGGCCGTCGTTTTACAATCTATTTCGTGTCAAATGAATATAGGGTTTAGCAGGCTCAGTGGGTTTAGCCTAAATGTTAATATTATTATTGCTCTAAGTTATTATATAATAATATATATATATTATTCACTCGACACGACTCTGTTGAGCGGCTTGTTGTCCAGGGGAAAGTAGAAGGCAGGACAGCACGCGGCAGGTCACCCATGCGATGGACTGACCAGATCAAGTCTGCAGTAAGTAGTCCGCAGCATGAGTACATACGAGTTACAGCCGACAGAGAGGGTGTTTTTTTTTTATCGTGGTAAAATCATCTAATGAGTCCTCCCACCCAGGGCAGGGCGGCAGGGACTGTCAGACTTGTACTGACTAAAATCCACGGTGTCCTTCACTAGCCCTTTACGTACTAGGGTCACGGTAATCCCTTGGTCCCGCGACCCCAGCAGGCTTTGGCCCTCTACAGGCCCCGTCACTATGCTGACACTCCTTGAGGCGCGCGTGGAACACAACGCGCCGTCGACCCGGGCATGGTCCATGGTCGGATGCCCGCGCCTACGGTGGCCGGAGATCGTCTTGCGACGTCCGACGCCGTGGGCGTCCACCACTGCGGCTGGGGTGGAGGGAGGTCGCTGTCCTCCCCCTCACGCGGCTTGCCTCCTCCTTCGCGAGCATGACTGCTTCGCAGAAGGAGGCGACCGCTTCCCACTCCGTCTCGCCCCGCAGCATGGCCTCGACCAATGCCGGGCGCGAGAGGTCTCCGCCAATCGCCGTCGTGAGGATACGGCGGTGCTCTGCCCAAGCGGGGCAGTCCTGCACCGTATGCTCCACCGTGTCCTTCGGACGATCTTCGCAGTGGTGACACCCAGGCGTTTCCTCCCTCCTTATCAGACACAGGAACCTCCCGAAAAATCCGTGTCCGGTGAGGACCTGCGTCATGCGGTAGGTAAGGACGCCGTGACGCCTCTCCAGCCACTCCTCAAGGAGGGGTCTTACCGCCGCGATTGCGGCGTGCCCGGACCGAGAGGGATGGCGTCGCATTGTGTGAACCAAGTGAACCAACGAAGAAGAAGAAGTACTCAGTCGAAATCATAACATTTGAAGGAGAAATGTAGAGCCCGCAATCAATAATGGTGCAATTGGATTTGGCGATTACTGTACTAACAGTTCTTACGGTGAGCTTTCTAAAAATATAGTAAAATTCAGTTCGAAAAGCATAATGAAATATTAAAAGATCGAGAGTATGTATCACAAATCTCTTGAATAGCGTTAGAAGCTAGAAAGCTTACATTAGACACAAGTTGAAGTCATATATCATCAAGATAAAAACGCACTGACCAATGAGTACTTGGTACTACACAGGGTCCACCCACGATACCAGACATCCATGGTCCCTCTTCATTACCACGGAACAGAAACCTTGCCTTTCAATATGCAGATCCCTCCAGAATCTGTCTGCGCATATGACAGATGACTCCAGCGCATACTAGCCGTTAATTTACATTGTGTGTAATTTAAGTGCGCGCGCGCAGCTTGCAAATGCTCACCTGCAAAGCCTTGCTGCCATTACTCTTTTTAATTGGTAGCTTGTCTTATAAAATAATTTCGTAACAGACTATTAACGTCTCATTATTGGAGTTCAGGAGGTATTAATAAAATCTATGAGGCTGATATGGAATTGTATGGATTTTATTTCTCGGTGTGATCTGACGGGAGGGGAAATGGAGTGAGGTAGTGTCTTTAGTTGGCATTAAGAAAGATTAGTGTCTTGTTGCTGTTGCAGCAGATCATTTCAATTAGTAGTCAATTTGCTAGTGCATTCAAACATTTTTGTTTTCATGTCTACCTCTCTGAATCGTTGCATTATTCTTAATTCCGCTGCTTTATTTTTGTGTTCTTTAAAAGCTTCATCCTTTTAAAATTTATTCCGATAAGTTAGACATTTCATCTGCGTCAATCATTGTCTAAAATTAAGAAATCGTCCACAGGAAACCCGAAAGACTCTTCTCACATCTTGAAACAGATCAACAACAATCCGAAGCTCCGAAGAATGTAAATGAATGAAGTCACTTTAACTACACTTAACTACCCACATTTCAGTGCCACCGCAGCCATTTAACAACTTCAGCTTGCTATCGCAGCCATTAAAAAAACTAAAGTCACAAAAGCACATGCAAATTGACTTAATTTATCTACATTCATTGAAAAACCTTAGATGTCCAAACAAAAGTTTAGAGGATTCAATTCAAATCCCGCCATTGTTGTCTGCAAAAGTTTTTTTTTCTTTTTTAGGTTGATAAACGGTTGTGTCCCTCCCGCTCTGCCTTGGGCGGGAGGACTCATGTGACATTATCACAAGAGTACCACGTAAAAAAAACAACGGGTTGCACTCTGGGAGTGCCGGCAGAAGTGAAAACTTGAATAGTAATAAACACACGCGAACTTTCGAGCAAGCGCCCTGCGCCGTCTTACGAATTTTCGATCAGGGTCACGTGTCCTGACGCGAGTTTAACATTTTTTACCCATTCCAAAAAAAGTGCACAAAGCCGCTAAAGAAGTTTTCACTTAAAAAAAAGACATTTTTGCCTGAGAGAGTAACAAACATCCATCCGTACATCTTCACAAATTTTCATGTTTATAATATCAACTAGCACTTTGCCCGCGACTTCGTCCGCGTGGGTTACGTACTTTCTTAATTCCCCCTTTTCACCCCCTTAAAGGTTAAATTTCCAAAAACCCCTTCTTAGTGCTCCCCTACATTATAATAGGAAACCGTGTGCAAAATTTCACATTCCTAGCCCCAGTAGTTTCGGCTGTACGTTGATATGTCATTCAGTCAGTTCTCCTTTTATATATATAGATTACTCAGAAGTAACTAATTATTTAACCATAGTAATCTATATTCTATTAATCATTATCTTTTTCTATATTAGGGACTGTGGGCAAAAGTACATGCATATTTCAAATTCCATACATTTATTGCCGATTATTATTTGAGGTAGGTATTTCGTATCTAGGACACTGTTTTATTATTATTTAAAACTTCATTGGATGCAGAATTAACATAGGTACTATTACTCTTTATTGTGTTTGTAAATACGTTCATAAATAATTTTATTATTTATTTGCAAAAATAAACATGCAAAGTTGTCTTCATGGATAAATGATGTAAGACAAAAATAAAAAGAAAATTTTATTAGGTACTTATGCTATTATAATTGGGTAGACAATGCAATGCTACCTCTCAAAGATTGTGTACTAGGAGTGGGAATACTGGACTGATTATGCTTTTTTTTTACGTGGTAAAATCATCGCGAGTCCTCCCACCCAGGGCAGAGCAGGATGGACTGTCATAGTCGTACTGACTAAAATCCACTGTGTCCTTCAATAGAGTTCCGGGGTCACGGTAATTCGTAAGACCGCGACCAGACTGACTGATTATGCATGGGAAAAATTTTCCCTACCTAAGTTTAATTCGACAATCCATTAAAAATATGGATAGACTTTTATTATACAAACACATCAAACTGGCTGGATGGATCTGAATACATTTGACTCAGAGATTGGTTATGGTAATTTTTTGGAGGGAAAATAAGAGTGGAAGGAACTTTCCGAAATGTGCTGACTAAAATCCAAAGCAGAGGTGTAGCTACCGTCGTATCAGCTGTGTCAATTATACCGGGCCCCTAAGTGTCAAGGCCCCCAATGATTGGAATAAAAACATAAAGTGTTGCTTAAATAAAAACTTTTCATGGCCATAAAGCTCCAATCAAAATAAAAAAGTCAAAAGTCATTTATTCAAATTAGGCTAATTTATCAGCACTTTTTGAAGGTCAATTTTTACATAAGACAGTCCCCCAAAGCGACACTTCCTAGTGTTTTGGCTGGGAAGAAGAAGTTACGGAACAAACTCCCATCTACAATCACTTGATCAGCATTGTCAATTTTCTAGCTCCCTTCAAATTTCTTTTAAAAAAATCAGTAATACCATTAGTTACACAAGTCAGGATCCTTTTATTGTGCATAAATATCCACTTATGTTTATGTTTAAAGAAACTTTATTCTCAATAAAAAACATAACAATGTCACTTACTTGAGAACAATACTAAAAATTAAATTACAAAAAGTTCGTCGTCACCAATTACAGACTTTGTACAAACTAATTATTTATTGCTAATTATACTTTACTTACTTTACTATTAATTACCCATCCAATGCATTCATCTCCCCACAAGTGATTGATCTGCCATTACATACTGGCTAAGTTGGGTTTTGAATACATTGAAAGAGTGTAGGTTTCTGATACATGATGGTAATTTGTTAAAAACTTTAATTAGAAGGTCTGGTCTAGGTACGCCACTGATCCTTCTGACCCATTCAAGGGTCATGATAATCTGATAAGACAGTTGCGCAACCCATAGGTTATAACACAATGGATCCCCAAAATATCACAACAGCTCGTAAATCATATTAAGGCAATAATACTTTTCTGAATTGCATCATATTTCAACAAATTAACCACAGCCATACTTGTGTTTGTAGTCAAAAGTACTAATATTTCAGCCCTTGACTGTACCATGTAAGTGGTTATCTTACAACATCAAGAAAACAATAAATTCCGTTATAGTATATTTTTTGTATAGTTAAGTTATCTTAACTTTCTATTGATAATGTACATTTTCACTGTTATTTGGTATAATTTACTAATTGTATTTAATTGTTTTGATAGAATGTCAAATAGTATAAAGAAATGATTGCTTTTTAATTGACACACTTAGTAGAAAAACCAGTTTATTTCGATTTGGTCATGGAAGTTTGTCTAAATCCCTAGATATAATGTATAAGTGTGAATGGGTGGTTTCTAAGTAACTTCCAAATGAAGTCACTTTTTTTCATCCTCTTTTAGAATTTATAATAAAAATCATACATAGAGCAATGGACAAATGAGGGGTCTAATTTCAAAACCCCCTAAAATGACTCTGCGTCAAGTCATTTTAGAGGGTTTTGAAATTACACCCTTCAAATATCCCCTAAGATGACACACTGACCATATCACTTTTTGTTAGGAAGTACTTGTCCTATTCACATAAAGACATAGAACTTTGTATATATCTACATGAATAATAAACACCAAGTACATAATGTTTACACTATTTACTATGCTAACCACCTCAAGGCTATTAAGATGTACCTTTGCCACATACCATAGTTTCATTAAAATAGAAAACAAATGAAAAAATAAATAAAAAAAAATTAAATTTAAATAACCTAAAAATTCTTACCTGTTTTGACATACTTTGGAAAGGTAGTGCTCCTAATATCACAGTATCGTCCATCCTGTCGTACCAGCGCCTGCTGGTCACCTTTTCCATGACCACATTGTAAAATAAAGTGGGATAGAAAGTCACCCTCGCGAACATTGCTGTGGCCTGTTGAGTAAACAGTTACAGTTAAGTTTAGCGTCAAAAGTCGGCCGGCGGTTACTATATGACGCTGCGAAGCAATAACTCTGGAACACCGGTACCATGGTGAAAGCTGAATTCCGTGGTGGGGATTGAATTTTAATTTCTGTTTGGATCCTCCTTCCACTGTTGTAGAACTGGCTGACAGACAGAACTGACAATTGTTGACAGTGACGGCCAGGAATGTCATGCTTCTCTTTGTCAAAGTGCCATTGACCTTTAGTGTTGCTATTTTTATAGTAATTGTTGAATAATTAATAAATAAACTAGTTAATTTAGTTTTTTTTACTTAATTGTTTCAAATTAGTTATTCGAAATAATATATTCGTTCTATCACATCTTTTATAACCTGTCAAATGTGAAAAACACGCCTTGCAATGTACCAATGCAATATGTCTTAGCGTTTCACAATGTTGCTCTAACACATTTCGTAGGTGTTGATGCGTGACCCTTTAAAACGGGATATAAATATTTAAATGCAATAAGCAGCGGAAATATTCTTTCAGTTAAATTGTCCCAGCAGTTTTTGCAATATTTTCCCCGTTGACCTGAACTATACGCAGAATTTTGTAGAAAATAGCTACCACTGAATTTTGCATAATGTGTAAACCTTAGTGCTGGAATTCCATCGACATTTGAGAACAAAGGTGACATAAAATATTATCTAAGTACATATTAATTATTTGTGATTAGACTAGTCTTCATCGTAATGAGCTATGTTAGAGGCATCAATTAATTCTTACACGAATGGCCGACTTCGTCCCCAAAGATTAATTAACTCTTTACTAAAACCGTAACCAAGTATCCATTACCTAGCTACTGTCAAAATCCTTAATTTTGATCATGTTCGCCTCCTAATATTAATTCATTTTGTGGGGTTATTTTTTTGTAACTTACATAATTTATTAATTTGCTTGGCCACGCCGGGTTGCGTTCAAAAGTTGAAAGAGATATCATCGACGTGATGTATCGCCGCCATTTGTAAACGCAGCAGGGTGCCAGCAGCGCAACGACATTCCCAATTCAAATTAAATTAAAACGCGGTAAAAACAACGTGTTTCCGTTCGGTGTGTCCGCTATTCAAATTTTGGAGATTCGATCTGTGCTAATTTGTCTATGACTTGAAGCTATGGTTGGTACTGAGAAGTCGGCTAACTTAGAAAAGCTAAACAACGAAACCAAGTAGTTCGTTAATTGTAAGGGATTGTGAAAAAATATTTCCGACTGTTGCTTTTTGTATGACAGGAATCAGTTTAACCTGGATCGCGTACTTCAAGAAGACACTGGACTTATAGACTGCTAACAGTCTAACAATCACAAGTAGTGCCTGTGCGAAAAGAACTTTATGGTGCCAATTGCCATAAGAGGTCACCAAACAAAGAAGTCAACATTATCTACGGCGAAGGTCCAAGAACGTAAAAAAAAAATCAAAAATAAGAAATTAGGGTTTTGTTAGTTACACGGCCTCGTTGGGCTTCTCAGAAAACAAGTTGATAATTGTCCAGTTAATGATGAACATTTGTCTTTTAAACAAAAGGGCTCACTCCGATGCCTTTCTTTAGACATAATAGTTTTGTTATGCAGATTACACCGTACCAACATTAATAAAATGCAATGTTCTGTCGCGATAAAATACCATTAAATATTGTTTTCAATTACGCATTTTAAATTCTTGTTAACTTTGCCATTTGCGTTTGCTAGCCGTTAAGTAATTACTTCAGGCTATGTTAATGCCAGTTCTATGCTTAACTGTGTGGGTAGATAAAGTACTGAAAATAGACATCAGCATGTCTGGTGTGCGCTTGCATGGCATACCTATAATGCACGGTAATTGCTTTCGGTTCGACAAGAAATAAATAATTTACCCGAATATATTTTGTAACTATCAACAACCTACACCACCTGAGCAGGCGAGCGGGCGAGCAGGCGAGTACAGCTCCATAACTCGCTACGGAGCGCATTAAGCCGCGATACCCCGCCTCATCTGTCATCATTAATGCCACGGTATCCTAATAAGTTTGCTACAATAAATAAAATAAGAAATATCAAAGAGTTGCGCTCCGTTTAATGGTTGTAATTGTGGCCAAATGAAATATGGCCGAAGACGATACGGACTCTCTGTCGTGGGTGTCTACCCGCCTTAATATCGACGTTTACACGCTATAAATATTTTAAATGATTATCTTAATGCATTTGAAGTCGTCATTTACATAAGCGCCGATGGAATGAGGTTGAGACGAGCCCGCTGCAGTTAAAACATTCACACCCCGTTCGCGAAATAGCCGCCAAAGTAAACGCGCTTTCATCACGTGCGTCTCATAAATAGCGGCGCGGTGCAGCCCGCGTCGGGGCCGAACTAAATCTGACCGTATTATGCGCGTCCTGTCGAACATCAGACGCTTATTTGTGTCCGAAAAGCGCTCGAAAGACTTAAAGCCTTCCCGGTTGATGTATGGCGACGACACGTGAATGCCGACCTTTATATTCAAATCGGCCGTATTCAAATGCGCTCGTTGTCTATGCGACGGTTGACAATTCGCGGGCACTTTCGAAAAAGGAACGCGGGAAACGTCATATCACCGACGGGATTCGAGAGTCGAATTTTGCTTTTTGGCGCGTCGATACGCATCTGGCTTCTGGGCTGCGTTCAGGCGTCATGTTCGGTTCTTTGCTTTTATTTGAGTTCGATTGTGTCGGACGGAGATATAGTTTGAGATCTGTAGATATTTTGACGTGGGCCGCTGATAAAGTTAGTGTTTCGCGGCGGCCGCTGAGTTAACGAGCGTCTGAGTAATGAGCGATGCTATTGTGATTTGAACAATGGCTGGAGATCGCTATTGTTTATATAATTGAAAATGATATTCGATAACGACGCTTGCACGTACGGTTGTGTTTAGATGCGGCACCTGCGTACGATAAATTGTCAGATAAAAGTATCTCTACTTTCATTTGGTGGTATTTTTCGATGATATCTTCCGTAGATATCTTTCTTACTTAAAATGTTTTACGGTGTATTGCCACGGAGGTTATAATTAGGTACGAGGGCGGTTTATTTACAAATTTCTTGTTCCGAAAGTTGATGCAAATTGTGTCGGAGTCTTCGGTCGGATGTCCTCACATCTGCATACAATGAGGCGGTGCATCGCTCCAGTTCAGTGGTAATTTACTGCTGATCCCACTGCTTAGATGTCGCCTGTAGATAGCTCGTATCTAATTTAAATCGAAAATAAAAGGTGCCGAAATGTACTGCTGTTGCGACCTACGAACGTGGGGTTAGGAATCAGATTAGTATAATAGTTATTGGTATAAAAAGTACAGGCAGAAAACAAATATTAAATACTCTATACTAAGTATATTTTGAAAACAATTTCTTTAGCTAAGTACACATTAATATCGTGATAACTAAACGTTCAAGTAATCGTAACGATAATTTACTTTGATAAAACCACATTTTATTTAGAAAAACAGTGTAAAAAATAACGCAGGGCGTGCCGTATAAATTTTAAATTAAACAAAGGAGATTTTTTTTATCAGCTCTTTGGTAACCAATTAAGTGTAGTTGGAACGCCTACCGTTGACAAATTGATGTGTATTTCTGAACGGGACCGCGCCCTTTTGAAATTTAACATGGCCGTCGTTTTACAATCTATTTCGTGTCAAATGAATATAGGGTTTAGCAGGCTCAGTGGGTTTAGCCTAAATGTTAATATTATTATTGCTCTAAGTTATTATATAATAATATATATATATTATTCACTCGACACGACTCTGTTGAGCGGCTTGTTGTCCAGGGGAAAGTAGAAGGCAGGACAGCACGCGGCAGGTCACCCATGCGATGGACTGACCAGATCAAGTCTGCAGTAAGTAGTCCGCAGCATGAGTACATACGAGTTACAGCCGACAGAGAGGGTGTTTTTTTTTTATCGTGGTAAAATCATCTAATGAGTCCTCCCACCCAGGGCAGGGCGGCAGGGACTGTCAGACTTGTACTGACTAAAATCCACGGTGTCCTTCACTAGCCCTTTACGTACTAGGGTCACGGTAATCCCTTGGTCCCGCGACCCCAGCAGGCTTTGGCCCTCTACAGGCCCCGTCACTATGCTGACACTCCTTGAGGCGCGCGTGGAACACAACGCGCCGTCGACCCGGGCATGGTCCATGGTCGGATGCCCGCGCCTACGGTGGCCGGAGATCGTCTTGCGACGTCCGACGCCGTGGGCGTCCACCACTGCGGCTGGGGTGGAGGGAGGTCGCTGTCCTCCCCCTCACGCGGCTTGCCTCCTCCTTCGCGAGCATGACTGCTTCGCAGAAGGAGGCGACCGCTTCCCACTCCGTCTCGCCCCGCAGCATGGCCTCGACCAATGCCGGGCGCGAGAGGTCTCCGCCAATCGCCGTCGTGAGGATACGGCGGTGCTCTGCCCAAGCGGGGCAGTCCTGCACCGTATGCTCCACCGTGTCCTTCGGACGATCTTCGCAGTGGTGACACCCAGGCGTTTCCTCCCTCCTTATCAGACACAGGAACCTCCCGAAAAATCCGTGTCCGGTGAGGACCTGCGTCATGCGGTAGGTAAGGACGCCGTGACGCCTCTCCAGCCACTCCTCAAGGAGGGGTCTTACCGCCGCGATTGCGGCGTGCCCGGACCGAGAGGGATGGCGTCGCATTGTGTGAACCAAGTGAACCAACGAAGAAGAAGAAGTACTCAGTCGAAATCATAACATTTGAAGGAGAAATGTAGAGCCCGCAATCAATAATGGTGCAATTGGATTTGGCGATTACTGTACTAACAGTTCTTACGGTGAGCTTTCTAAAAATATAGTAAAATTCAGTTCGAAAAGCATAATGAAATATTAAAAGATCGAGAGTATGTATCACAAATCTCTTGAATAGCGTTAGAAGCTAGAAAGCTTACATTAGACACAAGTTGAAGTCATATATCATCAAGATAAAAACGCACTGACCAATGAGTACTTGGTACTACACAGGGTCCACCCACGATACCAGACATCCATGGTCCCTCTTCATTACCACGGAACAGAAACCTTGCCTTTCAATATGCAGATCCCTCCAGAATCTGTCTGCGCATATGACAGATGACTCCAGCGCATACTAGCCGTTAATTTACATTGTGTGTAATTTAAGTGCGCGCGCGCAGCTTGCAAATGCTCACCTGCAAAGCCTTGCTGCCATTACTCTTTTTAATTGGTAGCTTGTCTTATAAAATAATTTCGTAACAGACTATTAACGTCTCATTATTGGAGTTCAGGAGGTATTAATAAAATCTATGAGGCTGATATGGAATTGTATGGATTTTATTTCTCGGTGTGATCTGACGGGAGGGGAAATGGAGTGAGGTAGTGTCTTTAGTTGGCATTAAGAAAGATTAGTGTCTTGTTGCTGTTGCAGCAGATCATTTCAATTAGTAGTCAATTTGCTAGTGCATTCAAACATTTTTGTTTTCATGTCTACCTCTCTGAATCGTTGCATTATTCTTAATTCCGCTGCTTTATTTTTGTGTTCTTTAAAAGCTTCATCCTTTTAAAATTTATTCCGATAAGTTAGACATTTCATCTGCGTCAATCATTGTCTAAAATTAAGAAATCGTCCACAGGAAACCCGAAAGACTCTTCTCACATCTTGAAACAGATCAACAACAATCCGAAGCTCCGAAGAATGTAAATGAATGAAGTCACTTTAACTACACTTAACTACCCACATTTCAGTGCCACCGCAGCCATTTAACAACTTCAGCTTGCTATCGCAGCCATTAAAAAAACTAAAGTCACAAAAGCACATGCAAATTGACTTAATTTATCTACATTCATTGAAAAACCTTAGATGTCCAAACAAAAGTTTAGAGGATTCAATTCAAATCCCGCCATTGTTGTCTGCAAAAGTTTTTTTTTCTTTTTTAGGTTGATAAACGGTTGTGTGCCAGTAATTCGTTTAGAAACGTCCATTAATTATGTTTTAAATCGGCGAGTCTATCATCGATTTTGACGGCGCGTCACTAGGGATGTAGTTTGTCAAAATCATTCCAACGAGTGATTTGATGGCACAATGTTTGGGCTTTTTGAGGTGGGTCAAATTATAGAGCTGAAGATTAATGTTGCTATTGGCAAGCGAGGAAGCCGGTACGATCTGGGGCGAAGGGTTCGTATATTGGAGATTTTTCTGATGTCTAGAATTTGTGTTTTTGCTTTTTAATTCTGGGAATTTTAATGCACTTTCTACTTCGTAGTGCTAGATTAGGATTCATTTTCACTTGATAAATTGTAAATCTGATGAAATAAAAAATAATGTAAGTACTAAGTTTTAGGGATGTTTTCTTCTCTGTTGTCATTGACTGTTAGAACACACAATTGCTATGTTTTAATTAGGAGCAAGAAAGGCAAAGACCTACTTGTTTTTGGTGGGTTTAACTTTACCTATTCCTCATCATGGTGTAGTATCTAACCAAACCCCACGGAACCACAAACACTCCACTTCTTACCTACCTGCATTTTTTTCAACGTATGCTACCGGCAATCTTGCGTGTTCGCGCATAACTAATAGACAGTTGTCTGTGGTAGTTTGACAGTTTGACTAATGTAAGTCTGTAGTCGATGCTCAAGTTTGACAGGTGAATTAAGACGTAGAATGGCGGTGTCGACATCTGGAATATTAACGGGAATGGCACCTTGATGAACTGATGACGGAAAATAGTTCTTTTGGAAGTAATATTTCTGGATTAGGTAAATGATTGGTTGGTTAGGAGTTCTCGTTTTAAATGATGATAATTGTACAGTCTCATGTAAACTTACACGTAAAGTTATTAAATAAATTAACGGATACCAAATGAACTTTAAACTTGTAGGTTGATGACTCACTGAGCAAAACCATGGGCTTGTAATGCCGTGATAATTAATTAGGTACCTTAATTAAGTTTATAACTAAAAACATTGTTTTGTCATGTAAAGAAAAAAAATCAACGCAGGTAGTTGATTAATGAAAAGAAAAAAAGAAGACTGTTTTCGTGAAGGAATATTAGGCAAAGGTGTCAATAGATTCCTACCAAACGAACGAAGGAATGATATGAAATATGAAGAACGAACCCATTGAAAAAGTCACAATGGAAAAGAGGTCTTGTTTGCTCTGTGTAAAATACAGCTATGCGGCTGCATCCGGACTAGAAGCTTATACCTGTAGTTGGGGGAATGACCTACAGTAGAGATAGATGATGACTAAATTACTCAAAAGATGATGAAAAATTGCATTCAAAAGATTAAGCCAAGATGCCGTCTTGTTATGATGACTTGAAAAAAGTACCAGGAAACTAGCAAACAAAAGATACAGACGTGTTGCGCCACAAAGGCTCTCAAATCAGTCATGTTCACATCAGACCGACGCGGACGCAGTTATTCGAAGTTATGAGAGATATATTCTTAAGAATTGAGACGTACAATCGACAAAGAGGTATGCCGAGTGTTTTTAAATCTACCAACACTTGTAACATTCAATTTTATGACAGTTAACCCTTCAGTGCTCGTGTCTATGGTCGAATATCCCGTGAGGTTGGCAGTTTCGGTTGTTTATTATTGGTTGTCGATCGATGGGTTCGATTAGACAGCAGATGGGTTATCAGGCTGTGTGCCGAGGTTGGAATGTCAACCGGTGTTCAGTTGGTGTTTGTTTATGTACGTATCTGATGTATGGATGTATGTTATTGAGTCCACGGTTCTTTTGTCTAATAACGAATATGTTAATTATTCAAATAACATATTAAGAATGGTTACAGAAGTTAACTGGCTGATTGCTAGTTCACTGTCTAGATGATCTTGCTTTGGCAATAGGCTAGCTATATTACTTCTTAAAAAAAAACTGGATGCTTTACCGGCTTCGAGGAAAATACCAATGCCATTTTCTTATATAGCCTTCGATCAATAATAGTACTATATACTTTATAATAGTACTATTATTGATCGAAGTATATAGCAAAGGTTTTTACATGAAGTACAGATAATAAACTAAGTACTCATCCACAAATGATAGTGTTTAAAGTTGTAGAGTCAGAAACACGGACTGCAGTTCAACTGCACACCCACTGCATATTGGAAGTTTAAATGCAGTTAGTACGACTGCAACAGAACCGAAAACCAACGGTGCAGTCAGATTGCAGTTGATGTGCGGTACCAACGGCTGTACGCTTAAGGAAGGTAACTGCTCTTAGCTCTGTTAGACCAACTTGGGCTGTCCAGCTAGTGCAATCAAATTGGGCTGTGTATTCGGGCTTCACGGTTGGTTTGCAGTTTTATTACGGACTTACTATAGTCGGAGTGAACCAGAAATACAGTCCGTATAGACTAGATAGATAACTAGAGCCTTAAACATAAACCGATCACGGCAGTTGAATTACAGTCTGCCTGTCTAGAGTCAAAAGCCTAAATACTCGTATATGGCTTATCAAAAAGTCTATCTACAAGTGTCACTATACAGACTGACTCGGACAAAGGATACTTTTCATCTCAGTAGTGCACTCGGTTAATTATCTACCACCATCATGGAAAATACGGACAAAAGCAAGTAACAAAACGGAATGCAACATCTGCCGGAGTAAGACGTTAATCCTAATGAACGAATAAAACTGAACGCAATTTTTAACCAAGGCTATGATTATACACCATTTTTAACCCTTACCATACCTAGTTGAAACCATTTAAAAGAAATGTGCGGTTTTAACCATTTTTACGTTTATTCTCAAGTTACTTAGCGTCCAATTTAGTTTCAAATAGCACAAGAAATATTCGCTGTAAATTTTAACCTTTATACGACGTTGTTTGTTAAAAGAGTCATGTTTAGCGAAAATGAATGTTTTTTCTTTATAATTTCTTTCAAAAACAAATGCTCAGTGTTAGCCTTACATTTAATTTTACTTAAATAGCATAATTGCGTGTGTTTTCGTTACAATTTTCAACCCTTATCATGTTGAAATCATTTAAAAATTTAAAGTGCTGTTTTACCCAGTTTCATATTAGGCCTTCCTTTGAATTTCGTCTCAAAATAGCATGTGTGTAGTCCGAAGGGTCTTTCTTAAGGGCTTATTAATCGTCAGCCGGCCAACCCTGGGCAGGGGCGGGGCCAAGGCGCGGCAATAGCGTGCAATTTGCATCGGCTTGCCACCGCTACTTGGCCGCACGCAAACCGCTTGATAATAACGCGCTAATAGTACGTTAACACATGCAATCGCATCGCAAGGGTTGATTAATTACTTTTCGTAATGGACTGAGCTGGCCTTAAGTCTAGAATCTAGGAATTTTTAGTTATAATAATAAAGCTACACTAATGTAAGGGGCTGTAAATTGTTGAGGAGCTGCGGTATTTGTATTTATTCTTGTATCTTTAATGGTTTAGTTTTAAATGGATGCTAAAGTTCCTTCGGTGTAGAATTAGCATTGTTGCACATCGTCGTTTCTAATAATATGTACTTAATAGAGAAATGATTTACGATTAATTTGGCGAATAATTTAATATTGTTAGAGGGAAAGAGGAAGACCTTTTCAAAGATTGAAAAATAAAAGCTAAGCTTCAGGAAAGAAAATAGAGGAGAAAATCACACATCCGAGTGTTATGAAAATGTCAGGGGATGCCTTTGAGCAAATGGCCAATAGAGCAAAGCAATTTGGAGATTTGTAATGTTAAAATCTTCAATGTAACAAAAACTAACGATGATTATTTCCAAAGCTTCTACTAATACTTACACTAACATTACGCCAGCACGCGTAGCATAACCAATTCTATCCCTATTCTACCAAGAATAGACAAAGTGTTTTATCGTTACTTGAATAAAAATCCAATTTTTTTTTGCACATGTAGGTATGGCACATTGTCCACGTGATATGTATATAAACCTTTGCCTAACTTCTCGGGGATTATAGAATATAGATAGACGTAATTAGTATTTTTATTAGCCAATGACAGTAAGACAAAAAAGTTGAATAGTAATGTTATGCAATATCTTAATCTAAAGCTCCCAATGACGCAATGAAATCGTTACGTCGACACATAGGTTTCAGCTGTTGGCACGTCGTCCATGTTTGTTGTGGAAGCGCGCGAAATTATCCAGATTTCGCGGCAAATCTCCGCCCGCGGACTTTGTTTATGGTCTGACAAAAGAGCAGTTTAAGGCCAGTGTAGACTTGAGACTTTTGTTGGTAATAAAGTCGAGCTGACTTATTACACTTGCTGCTTGCAACCTGACTATCAAAGGCAAAGTTACTTAAAAAAAATTGTTTCGGTCCAATGGATACGGAGCAAAGAAGCGGTGACTGTGACAGTGTGACATACGGACAGACGCATGGCTGAAGGGTTTTGTTTTTTCATATGAACGTAGGAAACCTAATAATATACATATAATATTTTAAATGTTTTTTTTTTGTTTTGTTTTAAAATATTTAAAATGTAAAATAATATGTTGAAAAATGAATAAAGGATATAATATAAAAATATCAGACCGGTAATCTCCGAAGAATTAGGCAGAGATACTCTTTTACTACATCCTTCACCTCTTTTATTTCAGAGATTTCGAATTGTCCTCCTTGGGCAAATCCATCGTCTGTTCAAGCTTATATTGCTACAGAAATTATAACTTTATGTAATTTTAAACTGTATTTCGTTGATTTAGGGAGTATTACAGTTTAACGTGATGTATTTTTCAACGGTTATTTTGTTTGATATAAGGTTTTGTTTACTTTGTTTGAAATATTTTGGTGCGTTTTGTGCGTGTGTTAAGTACCAATACTCCATAGAATCCGCAAATTAAGGGAAACTCACGCAATACCTAATCAACATTGCATCAGCCAGGCGACAGGAATGAAAACGCTGATGTCGCACAACGTGACACACGACGGCGACCGGACGATGGCACCAATTTCCACATATTTCCTCACTTTTGATTCCAACTTCGAACAATTGTCACCTCAATTTATATTTTAATGTAATACTGTAATAAGTTTAATAAATAGTTGCAATTTAATTTCGGTTTTTTTTGCAACTTGCCCGCCGGTCTGACTTAATTGGCGCAGTCGGTAGGATCCTCGTGGATTCCTACAAAACTACCATACGATTATCCTGGTAGTTCGCGGTTCGAGGATCCGAATCTACACGTCGAGACCAGCAGCAGCAAGGGTATCCGAGCATCGATACGAGCGAGAAGGCCGAAATGAAACTGTGAGTACATTAAAATCTTTTAGTGGATTGCTCATTCCTTATCTTTAAGTTATCCTGTCTTTAAACTTTTCCAAAATTTTCCATCCGAGAGAATCGCGGAGTGTTAGGTTAGAGAGTAGGCAGAGTAATAGAAATAGTGCTTTAGACCTCAATAGACAATTAAATTCAAGTTGTAATTTAAGTGAAGATAAAATGGCCGATTTGGACCACATATTTAAGGCTCTTAGATTAGTACCCGAGTTCGACGGGAATGTTAATGTTCTAACGAGATTCATCCGGTTGTGTGACGAATTAATAGACGAATTTGTAACGAAACTTGACACCCCGAATAAACTTCATGAGATTGCTCTAATTAACGGAATACTAAATAAAGTAACGGGCCCCGCCGCACGTTTGATTAACTCTAATGGTGTCCCATCAGATTGGTCAGGCATACGTAAAGCTCTTGTCAATAATTTTTCGGACCAAAGGGATGAAACTGCGTTATATAACGATCTAGCATTATTATCTCAAGGCTCTGACAGCCCTCAGGAATATTACGAGCGTTGTCAGAACATATTCAGTACACTCATGACATATGTTACCCTGCACGAAACCATAGCTACAACCGTCGAAGCGAAGCGGGACCTTTACAAAAAGCTAACCCTTCAATCTTTTGTACGCGGTCTTAAAGATCCATTGGGCTCACGTATTCGTTGCATGAGACCTGAAAGTATCGAAAAGGCGTTGGAATATGTTCACGAGGAGCAAAATGTAGTTTATTTACAACAACGTAACAGCCAAATTCCTGATAAGAAATTAGCTCAACAAGCCACGTCACAAAAACTACCCCCTAACCAGAATTTCAATCTTCCGCCACCTAAACCGTTTATGTTTAATATGCCGGGACCTTCTAGGAGTTCTTTCGGACAGCCGATGATGTCACAGGGACCTCCACAATGGCGACCTAATTTTAACCATCAGAACCAGCCTGGTCCATCACGCACTCAACAAATATTCCGTGCTGCACCCAATAATTATAATCAGAATAATGCATTTAGATTTCCACCCCGTAACCCGGCACCGCAAGGCAACCCCCAACAGCAACGACCTATGAGTGGTGTTAGCCACTATGTGTCAAAACCGTTGCCACCCAGTAACGCTGTGAAAGGACATGACTGGTCTAGGTCGGGTAATCCCCCGCCTAGCAACTATTTTAAAACAAGAGAGATGAATTTTAATGATTTTTCCGATTATTACGACTATAACGATTATTACGGCGGTTATTCTTATTACGAACCTTATGACTATTATATTGAGAACTATTATTCTGATTATGACCAAGTGTGCTACCAACAACCGGAAATAACACACAATGCTGCCCCTACCGAGGACTCTAATAAACTCGAAAGCCCTTCAGGTACTAATAGCGAGGATTTTCAGACGTCTCGAAAGTCAGACAAACCAAAATAGAGGTCAATCTGCAAACCCAACGCACACTACCTTACTTGCAAATCAAGGACCCCCCTTTAAAGCTTTTAATTGACACAGGCGCTAACGAATCTTTTATTTGTCCTAGTGCATTAGAAACTTATTTTCCTAATGTTGAATTGAAATATGATCCGTTTGAAGTTTGTAATGTGCACGCGACGACGCGTAGTAATTACTCAGTAACTATACCTTGTTTCCCAGAAATAAATGATAAGGATGATGTCACACTATTCGTCTATAAGTTTCACGATTATTTCGATGGGTTAATCGGATCAAATTTATTAGATAAGTGGGAAGCTACCATTGATTTTAAGACTAAATCTTTAATTACTAAGAATGCATCCAACCCCATACAGGTTTACGACTCGCGTAATGCAAACTTATATGAAGAAATAATACCTGCCAATTCTTCCAAATTAGTTAGGTTACCAGTTAATTCTCAAGACGGGGAAGTTATTATTCCGGAGCAAGTTATCTCAAACTGTCATATTAGCGAATGCCTAACTACTGTAAAGAACCACAGGGGCATAGTAGAGATACATAACCCCACGCGAAACGACGTTATATTTTCTATGGATCGCCCGGTGTGTGCGCAACTTTATAATCACGAGTGCAAACGTACCGAACAAGTGCCTCAGCGCGTAAAGGAAGTACTATCGCGTCTGCGCACTAGTCATTTAAATGAAGAGGAGCGCATTAACTTGGAATTATTATGTGCGCGTTATGCGGACGTATTTTATTTAGAGGGCGAGAACTTAACGTTTACTAACCAAATCAAACATTCTATTAAAACAACCGATGAGATACCGATTCACACTAAAAGCTACCGTTATCCTTTTGTGCATAGGCAAGAAGTCCAAGAACAAATTAGTAAGATGTTAGCTCAGGGAATAATCCGACCATCCGAGTCTGCGTGGAGCTCACCTATATGGGTTGTACCCAAAAAGGCTGATGCCTCGGGTAAGACTAAATGGCGAGTAGTAATAGACTTTCGGAAATTAAACGAGAAAACTTTAGATGACAAATACCCTATCCCTAACATTGCGGACATTTTGGACAAATTAGGTAATTGTCAATACTTCACAACCCTAGATTTGGCCAGTGGTTTTTATCAGGTGGAGATGGACCCCAAGGACATCCCCAAAACCGCTTTCACTGTTGAGCATGGCCACTTTGAGTTTTTAAGGATGCCAATGGGATTAAAGAACAGTCCATCCACTTTCCAAAGGGTAATGGACAATGTACTAAAAGACCTTCAAAATAACATATGCCTGGTCTATTTAGATGACGTCATCGTTTTCTCTACGTCACTACAGGAACATATGATCAACCTGGAAAAAGTATTTAACAGATTGCGACAGTCCAACTTTAAAATACAGATGGACAAGTCCGAGTTCCTCAAACTCGAGACAGCCTATCTAGGTCATGTTATCAGCAGTGATGGTATAAAGCCAAACCCGGATAAAATATCGGCAATCAAAAATTACCCGCTTCCGAAAACCCCCACTGAGATTAAAAGATTCCTAGGACTTCTTGGCTATTATAGGAAATTTATACCGGATTTTGCAAAAGTCACAAAACCTTTGACTCAGTGCTTGAAGAAAGGCTCGAAAATTACTCTAGATCAAAATTATATTCAGTGTTTCGAAAAATGTAAAACTTTACTAGTTAATGATCCCATTTTAAAATACCCGGACTTTACTAAAGAATTTATTCTTTCCACTGACGCATCGAATTTAGCCATTGGAGCCGTGTTATCGCAAGGTACTATAGGTTCGGATAAGCCCATTGCTTATGCCTCCCGGACCTTGAATAGCAGTGAAATTAATTACAGCACGATCGAGAAGGAGTTACTGGCGATTGTCTGGGCCACAAAATATTTCAGGCCGTATTTGTTCGGTCGGAAATTCAAAATTGTAACGGACCATAGACCCTTGCAGTGGGTTATGAATATCAAAGAACCCAACTCGCGCCTCACACGTTGGCGACTTAAATTAAGTGAGTTCGATTTTTCAGTAGTATACAAACAAGGTCGATATAATACAAATGCGGACGCGTTATCACGAATTGAGTTACATAATGAAGAGACTAGTTCGCTTATCGCTAACCCTACCGAAAAGCCTCCTTCCTTAGATCTCTCAAGGACAGCTACGGTACATACTGATGCGGAGAACCCGATACTGGAAATACCTATAACGGATTTTCCTCTCAATAAATATCATAAGCAAATTATTTTTACAGTTGTCGATGACGTAAAGAGCCGCCCTTCCGTTTCAAAGCCCTTTGAATCGCATGTTAGGACACATATTCAAATTTCCAAAAATAATCTCGAAGAAGATATCGTAAACGCCGTTAAGGAATATGTTAACCCCAAGGTAAAGACCGGTATACTCATTAAACCCGCATTAGCTATGTATGAAATTATTCCCGTTATTCAAAATCAATTTAAAAGTTCATCCATGGATTTGGTATTAACAAAAGTCGAATTAGATAACGTAAAGGATTACCTAAAACAACAAGAGATAATTCGCAATTACCACGAAGGTAAGACGAACCATCGAGGGATTAACGAGTGTTACATGTCTTTATCTAGCAAGTATTATTGGCCTAAGATGAAGGAGCATATAATGAAATACATAAATGAGTGTAATATTTGTGGTCAGGCCAAGTACGATAGGAACCCAATAAAACAAAAGTTTCATATCGTACCACCTCCAACCAGACCCTTTGAGATAGTCCACCTTGATCTTTTAAGTGTCGAAACGCATAAGTATCTCACAATCATTGATGCTTTTTCAAAATATGCTCAGGCCTATCACTTGAAGGACGCAACAGCAGTCAGTGTCATTCAAGCCCTTTTAGTATTCAGTACCCATCACGGAATTCCCTTAACTATTGTAACAGATAGAGGCCCGGAATTTACTAATCAATTATTTTTAGAATTTATACGAATACATAAAATTCAACATCATAAAATTTTGGCATATACACCTAATGAAAATGGCATGGTAGAAAGACTACATTCCACATTATTAGAACACCTGCGCGTGTTGAAATTAGAGCACCGTGGGGAATCCGTAATTAACTTAATGCCATATGCGATCTTAGGTTACAATAGCTCTATTCACAGTTTTACGAAGTGCAAACCTTTAGATATAATCACCGGCCACTTAGATCCACGTGATCCGTTAGATATTAATGTTTCGGATAATATTCTACAATTATATTCACAGGAACACCGTAATAAAATGCAAAAAGTCTACGAAATTATCAATGAGTCATCGCTTCATGACCGTACACGTATTACCGAAAATCTTAATAAAGATAGGGAGCCCGAGCAAGAGTATAGCCCAAATCAGCAAATTTTTGTACGGAACCCTATGGCGAACCGTCACAAATTAGCCCCCAGATTTACGCGCGATACTGTTTTAGCCGACCTACCAATCCACATTTATACTAAAAAGAAACGTGGACCTGTTGCCAAGTCCCGCCTGAAAAGGGTCCCTAATAGTTCCCGATTGTTACAGGATAATTCCACTGATCCTGAGCCTGGCCCAAGCGGAAGAGATAATATTAAATAGTTTGGATAATGGACCTGGCATACTACCTTTCATGTTAGGAAAGACTAAAATCATTTCCCACTATCATTCATTCATCCAACCAGTTAATTTAGATGTCATGCGTAAGAATATAAATGTAGTTAAGAAACAACTGGATTATATTTCACCTGAATTCCATAATAAGACGCTATCATTATATGAACCACACATAGAGCATCTTAATAGTAAAATTTCATTATTATCCGAGCAACTAGAATTATTTCAGTCTAATCGCGTTAAAAGAGGCCTTATAGACGGATTAGGTTCTGTTATTAAGAGCATCTCCGGAAACTTAGACTACAGCGACGCCATTCGTTATGATAACGCTATTAAAACCTTACAGGAAAATGATAATAAAATCGTCACAGAACTGAATAATCGTGTGAGTTTAAACAAACACTGGATGTCTGAAAATTCGGATATTCTGCACAAATTAATAGAAAACCAAAATAAAATCAAGGACGCCGTAGATAGTATTTCAATAGGTAATTTACGTAGTGAACAAGACATAGTTAAATATGCCCATCTGGCTCAGTTCTTATTAATGCTAGCTGATAATATTGAAACATTATCCGACGAACTACTTAGATTAGAAAACTTACTAGCTTTTATACGTGCGAAGAGCACGCACTTCCTTATGTTTAAGTTAAAAATGTTTAATAGGATGATAGAACAGTTGATTGCTCTCTATGGCAGAGAACAAGTACTGAATATTAGTTTTAGGGAATATTTTGATATCATTAAGTTGGGTTATTACTATAGCGGTCAGAACTTAATACTGGTTTTCAAACTCCCGGTTGTCTTTCCCTCTACCTATGAACTATATAAATTATCCATAATCCCTAATAAAGATAACAAAGTATTAATCCCTTCCTATCCCCTCCTGGCAATTCATGACAAGGATTTTACGTACATAGAGGCAGAATGCCCGAAGTCCAGCCAATACTATCTCTGCGAGGACAACATAAACCACCGCTACAGGAATCAAGGGGACTGCATCCACCACCTGATAACTACGCAGCAAGTTGACGAATCCTGCCAGTTCACCACTACCCAACTTAAGACGGAAGCTGTGGAAGCACTCGACGATCGTCACTACGTAGCGAGCTTCCCTACACCCACGAAGATTCGTTTATCTTGCTCTGAAACACAATATAACATCGTGCACGGAAGCTATCTAATCACCATTCCAAAGGGATGCGTTGCACAAACCCCAGCGCTCACCTTGGCAAATAAAGATGACCGTATCAAGGGACAAGTACTGAAAATTATGAACATTCCATTCCAAGACGAAGCCGTCTACAACCTAGAAGCCCGAAAGTTAACTCTCAACACTGCAGATCTCCGCAGCCTCCATGTCGCTACCCAAGAAATATCTATGGAAACACCGTTGAAAATAAATCAAGCCGATATTCATAGCGTGTATTACACCATCACACCGCTATACTTAGTACTATTAGGTGCAAGTGCACTGGGCATTGGCTACGCGATACGAAGATACATAAACCAGCGCTCGCAAAAAGCGATTACTGAACATCAAACCAGTGAGATTGAATGCGGCGAAGTTTATGCTGAGATTAACAATCATACTGCTGCACCTCAGCCGAGATTATCAGCGCTATTATCGAACCTGTCAAACAATAGTCGCTGATCTTCGGGAGGGAGATGTTAAGTACCAATACTCCATAGAATCCGCAAATTAAGGGAAACTCACGCAATACCTAATCAACATTGCATCAGCCAGGCGACAGGAATGAAAACGCTGATGTCGCACAACGTGACACACGACGGCGACCGGACGATGGCACCAATTTCCACATATTTCCTCACTTTTGATTCCAACTTCGAACAATTGTCACCTCAATTTATATTTTAATGTAATACTGTAATAAGTTTAATAAATAGTTGCAATTTAATTTCGGTTTTTTTTGCAACTTGCCCGCCGGTCTGACTTAATTCGTGTGCGCATTCCGTATATCTTGTTATTAATAATTTTGTGTTTATATTTAGAGCGTTGAAGAACGCACTTTATACAGCTTGATAGCAATATGTATGATTTGTTTTCTAATCCTTTCTTGTAGATTTTTTGGGCGATGTTTTAATTAGTCCTCCTAGGTGGAACGAAACGGACGGATTGATTCTTACTGTCTTAAATTCCATCCCTTTCCTTCAGTTGTTCTTTGCATTCCATGACCAATGTTGTAATTTTTGAAATGCTCCCATCTCAGTTTTATCATTATAGTTTGCCTAATGCCTAATCCCTTTATTTTTGTTTTTTTTTTACCTGCTAAAATCATCAAATGAGTCCTCCCACCCAGATTAGAGCGGGAGGGACTGTCAGACTCGTACTGACTAAAATCCACGGTGTCCTTCAATAGCCCTTTACGTTGCGGGGTCACGGTAATTCGTACAGTCCCGCGACTAATGCCTTATCCCTAATAGTTTTGTCTAGGAAGCAATTTCGTGCTTAGTAATGTGTCTTGCCTTAAAAACGAGTATAACCTTCATGGAATTTTAAGCGGTTTCGTGGTTTTACTGAGACCAAGGTATTGGTAACAGTTTACAACATAACCACAACCAAATAAAAATAAAAAATAGTCTAACCAGCCTTACCATCTTCGATCCGCGAGAGATATGAGTTATACATTTTTTTTAACTAAAAAAAGAGGCAAAGGCATCGTGGCATTAATCCGTTGGCATGAAAGGAGGCCGAGCGGCCCCCCGTGGGGGGTGGCAGGTGCGTGTACGCAGTGTAGGCGAGCAGGGAATATGTGGGGACAAGTGTGATCCCGCCATTGTGTTATGATCAACCTGTTTTAGAACTTTTTTAGATTTTTACTTCAGTAGAACCTTAAGGATAGGTTTCTACGTCCCTAAAAAAGAAATAATAGTGGCCATTTTTGACGGCATGGTTGACGCAGTGGCTGGTGATCGACTTCTGCGCTGAGTGCTGCGGGTTCGATTCTCAATTGGCAAAAAATTGTTTGTATATGCGAGCTTGAATGTTTGCAAATGCGCCGGTGTGTCAAACGTATTTTTTTAAATATTACTGCTCGAGATCACCAACATCTCAACTCAAGACACTTGTATTAATATAGATAGGTAAGCGACATACCCATGGTATGGCAACAGCTAGTAAAAATGAAGTGGGATTAGGACAAACCCATCGAAAAAAATAAAATATCATAGAAAAAGGTGTGCTATGAGATTTGATCATCAACTGTTCATTTATTTGTCCAAGGATCTCTAAAAATTGCTTAAAAATAAAAAGGTCGTATCGCCCGCAGCGCCCCTCGCGGCGAGCAGGCGGAACCAATCATTCTGTTACGGTGTCACTATTATTTCATCTGTTCAGACAGGATCACACAGGATTTCTGGATAATTTTTCACACGTAGATTAAGTGAATTTCAAGAGATAGCAGAAATCAAGGAGTGTAGAAGAATAGGCTATTTTACTCAAAAAAATATATGACCCGTATTTTTTCTTTCGTAAAAACCAACGCTTCTAAAAATCACAAAACGTCACTCGGTCGATATAATTTCACAGGCGTTATGACGTCCCGTTAGGGACTGTCACACTTGTACTGACTAAAATCCACGGTGATCCTTCAATAGCCCTTTACGTTCCAGGGTTACGGTTACTTGATGAGACACTCCCGCGATCGCTGCAAGCCTTCAGTATTAATTTATCTTAATATATTCGCATTTTCTCATAATAGAATGCTACTTTATGATCTACAAGAGTATTTTTACTTTCTTGGTAAAATAAAACTACATGGGAGTACGATATAAATGTGACTCGTGCGCAGCAGGAGCCTAATCGATACCTGCGATAGTGCTGCACCGAGATCCATATCGATTATCGATAAAGTTGCGTTGGTCAATACTAGTTGTACCGTTTTTAACTGGATTGATCAGAGTGATCAACTTTCAAATGAAGATTTGGGTGCGCATGCACATGGGACGTCTTTCGACTGATGGTGATGACCACAATACAAATTTGCAACATTAATTATGAATGTTGCTAAGCAATAAAAAGATAAAAGCGCATCTTACTACCAGAAATTAGAAAATCAGGTGTGTGGAAATTAATCTCTACTTACTTCCCACAAGTACTTTCCTTCCCCTAGTACAAGTTCATTCACAAACTGCTTCAGGGAAACTCCTATTTCCGGTAAGCCTACGGAACTCCTTCTCTAGATATTACATAATCACATGGTATATAATGTCAATGGCATAATTATGTACTGGCGTAACAGGAAGCGCTCACGTTGCGTTGCTTTCAAATAATTTCACTTTCTCTACTCCTCTATTGCTTACAATCTAAACATCTAGGATAATTTCAGTTTAGTTGCGTAATCTATGCATCATGCTGTGGTCAATTTTAAGGCTTTAGCTTACTAGAAGCGAACACAAGCGATATGAAAGCTATGCCATGTGGAGAGAAGTCACTATTGCCATCGTTTATTAGACAGACATGCAAACTGTCTCCATGACTCTTTTAGTACACCCTATACATCGGTTATCATCGGTTATGACGACACGATTGGAGCAGTGGCAATTGGACTGGTTCGCTGCATGTCGCGGTTTCGATTCACGCACGGAGCAAATATTTGTATGATCTACAAGTAGCTGTTACGGGTCTGGGCGTTTGTGTATGTGAGTTTATGTGTTTGTAAACGCACCTACGATACAGGAGAACTTCCTAGTGTGGGACAACGCGACACAAAAAAAAGTGTGTGGGTATGCATCCTAAATCAGCTCACAGAGAAACCAGTCTCAATAGGAGCACTGTAGGTCGATTTGAGTCGTTCTTATTAATAAAGAGCATGGTGCATGCAATATGGCATTTGAAAAGTCCTAGTCCTAGGGCAGTAAGGTCCTTAGTTTACAAGCCAGCTTCTTCCAGAACAGACACACCAACATATCCAGCGTATCGCTGCCGCTTCGCTTTCGATGTGACAGTGGTTCCAGTGTCATAATTTCTATCTGTGCTAGATTACTAAATAATGAGTGCAGTTTATGTTCAGTCGGTTAGGAAGACTCTCACAACACATCGGGTGAGGAGCTGCTACAGTAAGATACGTAACAATTTTCTTGGTACTAGTAAAACTTATTGTGAAATTGGGATAAGAATTGCCCTCGTAAAACATCATTTGTTTTTAACGAATAAAATGATATCATGCCTGTTCTCAGCAAATATTAGACGCCATGCCCATTCTCGATAAGTTATGTGTACATTCCATGTGATTAGGAGCAGCCTGACAATCAACCTGTCATAATTCGAGAGATCTGGTTTTTACCGAGATATTACTGGTAGGAAATCACTATATCTACGTTATTTGTATATGTCATAAAACGACACGGGAACGAATTGGGAATCGAACCCACGACCTCAGTACCTACCGTTCTGAAGCTGCACTGGCGGCCACTAAACCGAAGAGGATGTATATGGTAGTCAGATTGATTGTTACCACGCTATGGGGCCCAAAAGTGAGTTAAAATTTTAAGTTATTGTATCTATTACATAGTATGATTAGGGATGGACTTATAGCACACCCTAGTAGAACTCCAATAGAGTATTTGAGAATGGTTCTTGCTTCCAGCAAATTTCATCGACCTTCATAAGGTGGTTGGTTTAAAGGGCGGATAAATAGTGGCAAACTATCAGTAGTTTAAAGGATTGAAATGTCAAAAATGTATCAATTGGCTTAAGTTACTTAAAAGCTTCTGGCAATTCCGTTGTTTAACTATCAACTACTATTTAAATGCGAAAGTTTATATGAATGTCTGTTACAAAATCACGTCGGAATGACTAAACGGGTTAAGACTAAATGCCCATAGATAGGTTATAGTATGGAATAATACAAAGGATATCGTTTATCCCAGTATAACGTTCCGATGGGACATTTTTAAAGTTATACGCAAGCGTAGCCGCTGGCAACAGCTAGTACGTAATAGCTGCCTCCTTTGTGATTCAAAACCGGTCGTAGTGTCGTTTTTTTGTATCTGCGACGATTTTTAAGTGGTCTAGCTATATGCATACCTAATTTATTACTGGTTTTATTTTCGTCCATCATTAAGGTGCTGCCAATTCTTTAATTCTGTTCAACTCTTATCTCCTTTCTCATTTTAACAGAATGCTTTCTATATCACCTGATTGGAACCTGCCGTTTCTGTAGTGGGAACTGTATATTATATACAAGTCAACAATCGTAACTCACATATTTCTTAATTTACAACGATTACATCCGATCCTAAAAATACCCCCAATGATTCACACTCAAACAGAAACAAAACAAACGAAGGATCGAAATTATTTGCGAGCAATCAATTGACGATGAATTGAGTAAACAATCAGCTACCGACACGCACCATCCATTACTGGCTTACAATGATTTAGAATGCTTGTGTCTTATACATGTAAGGTAATGTATGTTGTATGTGGCGAATATCTCGTAGTGTAGAGTTGGAGTCAGTGACCGGAGCCTTGACCGCTCTCAGTGAAAGTTGGACTGCAGTGATGCCAAACAAGATACTGAGATATCGATTTACTGTTGAATCGAGATAAGTATGGGAATGGCAGATTATGGGGTATTTTAGAACGGAAGCTACGTTACATTTTTGTTATTAAAATTGATATTATTTCCTCGTAGTAAGATGGTCATGCTCATGCCATCCTTGAATTTGACTTTAAATATTCACAGAAGATCAAGAGGGTTTATGAGATCCCGATAAATACAAAAGGTTAGTTTAAAATCATTGTTTTAATGTACAACACTTAAAATTAAAAATAATCAACAATAATTACACAATAGTCAACAAAAAACGCGAACAACAGCACAGACAACAATGTTTGCACACAACAACAATAAATATCACAACATTATTACATAAGTCAACACTGGTGGAATTACATCTCCATCAGATCTACAAAATTTGTATATTTACACTGGCAACCCCGCTTATAAAAATAAGCTATAAAACCTCTTTACCCCTTATTTTAAAATTTGTTTTTAGTGCTTGTGGCCTCCCTTGTGGTGGTAGACGTGTTTGTAGACGGGAACATGGACGGGGTAAGGCTTGGGGATGGGGACCTCGACCTTCTTTTCGACCTCAACGGGGTAGGGCTTCTCGACCTCATAGGGGACGGGCTTCTCAACGGTGTAGGGGACTGGCTTCTCCACTATCTGGGGCACGACCTGTAAAAAAGGTTGCGGGTTAGTCTTGGTTTCTGGTAGACCAGTTTGCAGATAATTTGCAGGCTACGGAGATTAGATCGACGTTATAAGAGTTTCATTTGCAAAATAAGAGCATCAGAACCGTTAGCATAAATTATGTAGAAGAAAGTGCATTTCAAGTATAATTTGATTTTAATAATTAGCATTCAAATATTGGGTGCCTAATTTTGGGGGAGAGAGAACGTATCCGAATGTAACTGGCCGCAAACTGTCACAAACGCACTGTTCTTTTTTCAAATGCACGCTTGACTGCCCGCGCTTTTACTTTCTGTCATGGCCGACTGCGTTACGTAACTTGATGCAGCAATGAATGGGTAACGTTATGAGATAATTGTAAAAAAAACGCATCTAGACACAATAACTGTGATATAACACTAAAGTCGTACTACTTTACTTGTGTCGTAAAATAATTGTATAGTTTCTCCTTTGACAGTAACTTTGTGGTTTGTGTTTAATTGAATTGGCGTCTAGGAGAATGTCGTTTGCTCGTCCCTAGTGAGTGTACCTAATTGGATCCATATTTATGTTATGGTCGACGAGAAAGGTGCGTGTAAATGTCTTTAAAATGGCGATAATTAGTTTCTACCAAAGGTGGACAAAGGCACACTGTTTATAGTGATTACTTTATACCTTTTTAGGGTTCCGTAGTTAACTAGGAACCCTTATAGTTTCGCCATGTCTGTCTGTCTGTCTGTCTGTCCGTCCTCGCTTAATCTCTGTGACCGTTAGCACTAGAAAGCTGAAATTTGGTACCAATATGTATATCAATCACGCCGACAAAGTGCAAAAATAAAAATTGGAAAAAAATGTTTTTTTAGGGTAGCCCCCCTATATGTAAAATAGAAAGTGTTTTTTTTTTTTAATTTCAACCCTAACGTGTGATATATCGTTGGATAGGTATTTAAAAATGAATAGGGGTTTACTAAGATCATTTTTTGATGATGTCAATAGTTTCGGAAATAATCGCTCCTAAAGTCAAAAACAATGTGTCCCCCCCCCTCTAACTTTTGAACCATAAGTTTAGAAAATATGAAAAAAATCTGGAAAGTAGAACTTTATAAGGACTTTCTAGGAAAATTATTTTGAACTTGATGGAAAGAACAGTTTTTGTGCAAAAAAAAACAAGAAGGTGGTACAAAATTCCTGGACTAAGTTTGTAGTATAATCAATTATTTAAGTTTAAAAAAAGGCTATTTGTTAACACTTATTGTAACGGACGGGAAACTACGGAACCCTACACTGAGCGTGGCCTGACACGCTCTTGGCCGGTTTTTTTTTTTATGAAAGCAATCGTGAAAGTCATAAAGAGTTGTGTCCTTTTTATTTGCGTATGAAATTGTTATCTTCGTTTTGTTTATTTTTGTTAAGACTGCATACTTGTTTCAAATTAATGTTAAATAATTCATATTTTTTTTATATTTGACGCAGACCGGAACCATTTGGCTAAGTGACTTAGTCTTGCCATAGCAAAAAAGTGAAGTTCAAGAATGATAGTTAAACCAAGAAGAAAAAGTCAAAATCACTGCAGGTGGTGCTGTAGTAATGTTATAACTCGCTCATGTAGCGTTAATGAGTCTAATGAATGTAGAGATAAGTTACTAATTATGTTACGTTACAATTACCCACGTGCTACCAAACGCTCGATCTGAGGTGAATTTTATATTTGTGACGAATGGCAATGAGTCAAAGAGCGAGTTAATTGAATCAAGATAATGTAGCACCAATTACAACGGCAATAGAGAATCAGTGTAGCGGTAAAATGCTTCTAGGTCTTTGACCAGTTCAAACACTAGTTTTAGATGTTCCTGTAACAACAACACAGGCCAAGTATGGGTTGAAGAGTTTCAAGATGTATGGCAAACTGCTCTTATGACAACTGCATTATCTTTGGCAGCTACCTAATTAGAGTATTTGGTAATCTAAAATGCTTGGTTGATCAGCCCTTTCATCAGTAAAAATTTGACCGAATTTGAAATCGTTTGAAACTTGAGAAGTACACGAACCCTAGGTCGCTTTAATGACCACATACTGCCCTTATCCACCCATAACGTACTTCAAATTAATTAAATACTTCAAAGAAAAGACTGTCAGAGCATTTTAAATGAGCACTTAACCCTGATTGCGTAAAACACGTGGTTCTAAATGCAATGGGCGCTGTTATATCAAAAATGAAAGGGACTGTCATTTCGTTTGCGTTACGTCATTACGGCGCTGGCCTTCAAAAGATTTAACTGTCAGAAGTGACGTTTGATGTCATTCTGGCCAAACCGAACAACCTTGGTGTGGCCTAGGTCATTGTCTAGAGCCTATAGTGCATTTGGTTCTTAACCTATTTCAGCTGACCTGCTAATCTTTGCCACAACTTCATACCATACATTATGCTATTGAAATCTGTAAGTTCTTGTGCTAGATGCAATAAATAGATTGACGTTTGGCTTGTCTTACTGTTTTTGGTATACGTTTTTTTTAAATGTTACCCTCATATTTGCAAACTGTTCAATTTTATTTTTATCTGCCTTTTATAGATTTTCTTTTGAACTCTCATAAGCAGATACAAAAAATATTAATCCACCTTGTTAGTGTTTACTCTATAAATGCTCTAAAGGTGTCATTCTTAAAAGCTTAACCAAGAAATTCTTGAAAATCAAAACTTATCTAAAATAGTATTCAGAAGCTTACCTTGTAAACTGGCACATGGATAGGCTGTTCCACGGTAACGTGGACGGGGTAAGGTTGCGGGATGGGGATCTTGACGTACTGCGGGACGGAGACGGCCACGGGATGCGGGACCGGGACACCGATCTTCTTCACCACCGTGACATGGTAGGGCTTTGTGTGCTCGGAGTGGGAGTGACCTTCGGGCTCCCAATCTTCTGAGGGTCGGGCAGCTGCGAAGGCCGCTAGGAGAAGAATGGCTGCTGTTTTCTGAAAGGTGAAAAAGTTTTTGTTTAGAACTGGATTGCTGTATAAGACTATAACGTTTTCATTTGAAACTTTGCTTCCTTCTGTTCGACCGAAAGATTGTCGTTTAGAAAGGTTGAAGTGTGATTAAAATTAATTTAAATTATGCGGGTTTCGTTCAGAAATGCAAAACAGTAAATTATGAACCAGTTCTTGTCCGAATTGACCCCCAATCTAGAGCTAATGCACTTTAATTCCGGGTCACTACAATATAATGTGATTTACATATTGATCTATTTACTATGTTAATTAATTTCAACTCTACTTTCAAAATGAATAAACAAGTTTATTAAAGTTAATGTCTATGCTATCAAGTGAATGCATATCCCAGTCACCAGGTAGTAACAAAGTTATGATGTAATATCACAGAACCATTATGTCACGAGCAATCACTGGTTTAAACTAAGTATTAAATTCCCAACAGAGCGTGAGAAAGTAATAAAAAAACATTTTTACGCCAAATAATATTTTGACATGTCAAAAATCCCGCCATTTTATGGGTACACTTTTTAAAGATATAACTACCACGCAAAGGAGCACATTAAACAGCCAGGAAAACCGTCACAATTTCCCGATCGATTTTAAATGTCGTTGTTACGTCACTTTAAATTAAATAATTTAAGAAAACACTTACAAATGCGATCATGTTGAATTGTTTAGATGCTGTTGTCGACTTCTAAGTATTGACTGGTGCAAACTGAGATCCCCACAAGCATTTTATACTTGGTGAAATGAACAACGCGCCTTTCCATTCAGTGATAGGATCGACGCACCATGAAGCTATCGAAATTGAGATCTGAGAAGGCGATTCTGTTTTGTTTTTTAAACACTGCGGGTTTGATACTAACCAGTAGAATTGCTTTGCGAATCAAACAAGCAATGTATGTAATACATATTGGTTTTATATGGTAGTATGCGGTTTCATATTGAAGTTCGATTGTAGTATTCGGGCTTAGCAAGGAGAAGTGTACCAGGTTCTTGATTTTGTTTTTTTTTTCACACTATATGTGCTCAATTCTTTTTTTGAAGTATATTATTATGGGCGATAGAAAGTACGATATTTAAATTAAAAAGTTGGCTAGGTCTTATGCGATAGATTCTTTAAGTACTGTTTCTATGCAATTATGGGCTTATAATAAACTGAGTTATTCGTTTTTACCTTAGGAAGTGGTACTGGCCGGTAAGATTAATTGCAGTATATGAGAAAACTTTATGGTCAATCTACAGTTGGATCGAAGTAATTAGTGCTGCTGTGATATTTCAACTTAACATAGGCCAAACCTCGGCCAAATTTTTGACTCCAGAAAACAGTTCATGAACAATAGGGTTTTTGATACCACCAATCAATTGACTTACTTTTTTTGAGCTGTCAAATGCGAAACTCCCCTCTCCCATAAAGATATGTATGGCTATATTAAATTTTTACCTACGTCATTAATTAATTCATTTATATTGTATATTATTTTTATTTCAGAGCTACTAAAAATCTAAATAATTTTGAAAGTTAATGGGGGTCCAAAACAAAGTGTATTTATTAGAGAAATTGTGTTTTGGATGTCTGTGTTGATTTTCAATACTGAACCTGAATGTTTTCTGAGTTTTATTGCACAGCCTTTTTTTGTTTTACGTGTTAAAATCATCAAATGATTCCTCCCACCCGTGGCAGAGCGGGAGGGACTGTCAGACTCGTACTGACTAAAATCCACGGTGTTCTTCAATAGCCCTTTACGTTTCAGTGTCACGGTAATTCATACAGTCCCGCGACCCCGGCAGACTTTCGCGCTCTTGAGAGGGGGCCCCATCCTTTAGCTGACACTCTTTGAGGCGCGCGTGGAAAACAACGCGCCGTCCACCCGGGCATTGTCCATGGTCGGACAATGAGTTTTATTGCACAGCCTTGAATAAACCAACCGTTCATCATCAGACTCAAGTAGTTCACTGGTGGATATGATATAGACTTAAGTTACATTATATTAATCAAGTCGATTTTCAGCACCCACGGCGACGGACGTCGGCAGACGATCTCCGGCCACCGTAGGCGCGGGCGGCGAGTAATGGGCGACTCGTTGTCCGACCATGGACCATGCCGGGTCGACGGCGCGTTGTGTTCCACGTGCGCCTCAAGAAGTATCAGCATAGTGACGGGGCCCCCTGCAGAGGGCCAAAGCCTGCCGGGGTCGCGGGACTCACGAGTTACCGTGACCCCCCGGTACGTAAAGGGCTATTGAAGGACAACGTGGATTTAAGTCAATCAGGTCTGACAGTCCCTCCCGCCCTGCCCTGGGTGAGAGGACTCATTTGATGATTTAACCACGACAAAAAAAAAAAGTTGATTTTCAGCAAATCTCATCCATCATCTGCTATCATCTGCCTGCCTTTTCCCAACTACGAGTATATTGAAGTCGGCTTCCAGTCGAACTAGATGCATTTGAATATCAGTATTTTACATGGAGCGACTGCCTATCGGACCTCCACAACCCAGTAACTGGGCAATACCCCATGGTAAAACTGGTTGTCAGACGGCTTTCTGGACTGGTGGTCACCCATCTACAGACCAACCTTGGCAAGCGCGGCTTAACCCGAAAGATCGGCTTGTGTGGGTTTATTTAACCAGCAAATCTCATCCAGCTGCTACTATAATGGTCGCGGGACTGTACGAATTACCGTGACCCTGGAACGTAAGGGGCTATTGAAGGACACCGTGGATTTTAGTCAGTACGAGTCTGACAGTCCCTCCCGCTCTGCCCTGGGTGGGAGGATTCATATTATGTAGCTACCACGTAAAAAAAAAAGCTGCAACTATAATAAAATGTTCAGTATTTTCATACTTTAACAGTTTTTTTTCAGGACTACAACGATAGTGGTGAAGACAGCGGGACCTCTTGGACGACTTCTTCTTGAGTTGGCGAGAGGAGCCACGACTTCGAGAGAAAAGGATGGAATGAGGGAAGCCTCTGTCCAAGAGTGGGAGAGTGGGAGTTCAGTTAGATTGAACTGAACTATCCCATACGTAGACCGAATCGGGAAAATCCTCATCATTATACCTTAATACGAAAGAAAGTTTCTTAATTTGTTTCCCTTTAATCCTGAAACCGCTGAGTAAATTTTAATGAATTCTGGAAATTGAGGCCATAATTTATTTTCATATTTCTTTTATAAAATTTCAACCCACACTAGGGATTTCTCCTGAGTCGTGGGTGCGTTTACAAACATAGAAACTCACATACACAAATACCCAGACCCGGAACAACTACTTGTAGATCAAACAAATATTTGTTCCGTGGGGAAATCGAATCCGCGACACGCAGCGCAGCAGTCCAATCGCTTAGCCACTGCGCTAACCGTGCCGTCAAACGTGGTTATTATGCGGTGTAGATCCTTCTATTTGCAACTCAGGCGGGTAAAGCCATAGGCATAAGCTAGTTTAAGTGTTTTCCGTATTATAAAAAAAAAACATTTAAAAAAATATAAAAAATAGTGACCTATCGGTATATTTATTAATTATTTTATTATTTCGAAGGTACTTCAATGACATCTCAATAAGAGGTGCTCATTAAAGATTGGTTATGTAAAAAAAATCACGTTATAAAAAAGGTGAATGTAGTCAGCAGTTTTGTGGTAGTCTCAAAAGGCTACTTTTACATGTGCACTCAAAAGGAATGGAGAACATGATTTTGGAAAAGATTATTTTTTGTCTCTCTTTTGTAAAACTTTGTCCTTTTCTGATATAAAAGTGGTGATACGTGAGTGGGTTGGAGACTTCTGCTAAGCCCTTTGAGTATAACAGGCGTGATTGTTAGTGTTGTAAATTTTCGAAAATAAATGTACATTACAGTAGATACCTAGCCTTGTATACAGGTCGCGGGACTGTACAAATTACCGTGACCCCGGAACGTAAGGGCTATTGAAGGACACCGTGGATTTTAGTCAGTACGAGTCTGACAGTCCCTCCCGCTCTGCCCTGGGTGGGAGGACTCACTTGATAATTTTACCACGATAAAAAAAAGCCTTGTATACAGCGCTGCATCAAGATCAAAACTAAAGTTTGATATTCACTTACCTATACTGATAGCGTCTGTCAGTAGCTAAGTGTATATCTATCTCTATGACGAGCTCGTCCTAGCGTACAGCCTAAAAATTGTCTTATAGAGAATAGCGTAGGTAACAGTTGTGTTGTTGGGGGTGTGATGACGCTGCCCAGGCACAGGGCGGAGTCTCCCGAGGGTCGCAGTAATGGCACAATACGCAATTTTATTCAAAAGAAAAAATAGGTAGATCAAAAGATAGATTACGAAAAAAGATTGGAAAAATTGTTACAACGCTTCTAAAAATCACGAAACGTCACTCTGTACAACGTTATGACTGCAAGCCCCCGTTCTCGAATTTGGAAGCGTTTCATCTTTGTCAATATTAATTGATATAAAAAAAAAATGACGTGTTTCTATTTTTTAATACCATAACTGATTTTGAATTTATTTATGCAGTAAAATACCCTGTTGGCCAGACCAAGGGACTGTTAATGAAGTTCGTACAGGGGCCGTATTATGACGTCTTAAAACCAGGCTTGTTCCAGTGAGTGAACGAGGTAGCGGTAGATGACTTGTATAGCTCTGTCTCTTTCACTCACTGGAACAAGCCTGGTTTTAAGACGTCATAATACGGCTACAGGGCTCATAAAGTGCTAGTTACGGCACTGTTGTGGTCCTGACACAGTGTTTAATGAAGACCATTTTTCTGACATCTATTTATATAAAAAATGTTATGTTGGTTTGTGTATGCTTTAAAAACTCAAAAAGTTCTGCACCGATTGAGCTGAAATTTTAGCATGATATATAATCCGCATCAAGGATTGTTTTTATCTACTTTTTTTTTTACAAAACCGTTTTTTGTGCCACAGCGAAGCGGGGCAGGGTACAGCTAGTTGCTTATCTAAGTGAAAATCTGATTGTTTAAGTTATTTAAATTCATTATTTTGTATCCCATTTCACTAGCATGTTTACTTTTTGAGATTGCGCACTGCGGCTTGCATATTTGCGGTCACTGTCGGAAGTTCTCTACTCCACTTCTGAATTTGACCGCAATCTACTTAGAAGAAGAGTTTCGTAAAATCCTCTCTTCTTATATAAAACTTATCTAAACCCTAACGAAACCGTTATATTGTGCTGTAATATAATAAATTAACACTTGGAAGAAAGAACACTGACCCTTGCGTCTACGTCTTACTTAAAAACGTTTAAATCGCGCCAAAAAATGCGCGGTAATTGCAAAAATATGCAAATTTTGCCGCCATTAACTAATTGACTGTACGAGAATGTAGATTATTACAGTTTTGCATTTACCAGTGAGCAGGAATAATGTAGAAGGTTCAAAGCAAACTTTAGCGTAAAAGTACTTTTTTTTTAACTTGGTTAAATCATCAAATGAGTCCTCCCACCCAGGGCAGAGCGGGAGGGACTTTCAGACTCGTACTGACTAAAATCCACGGTGTCCTTCAATAGCCCTTTACGTTCCGGGGTCACGGTCATTCGTACTGTACCGCGACAAGCATGAAAGTACTTACAGTAAATTACAAAAGTCACTCCCTTGTTAAGTACAGACACCAGCACATCAACCTTCTATAATCTGTTAAAATTTCATAGATTTACAACTTTAGCACAAATGAAGAAGGTTCATTTCTGATGACATATTGGTTAATGGGCGTTTACGTTGATTTGCTGTGGCGTCTGTTAGTACATATTCATATTTAGATATGGACAAAAAATTTGAAGCTTGATTTACTAGGTAAAAAAAAAAACAATGTATAAGTCAAAGATCTTATTGTTTGTCTTATATTCAAAATGTTTATTTCAATTTGATATTTCAGCTGGCAATTTCTATAATTTTTGTTACCATGATAATTACTGATTATGCTAATTTGTTTTAATTTACAAATTAATTGTTATTGTAGGCATGGTCCATGGTCGGACAGCGAGTTGCCCATACTAACTATTTTTTTAATTGTTTGAATGTAGTGGTATTTCTGAACTATAACTTTCTCACGACTAGAATACTGACGTAATTTGTGTTCGGAGTGTCGGACAAAAACACGTGTCCGCTGTCCGTCGCGCGGTCCGACTTGATAGAAAGTAGTTCTGCTTTATTTTGTTTTTTTTTTGTTTGTCTTTTAAAGTAGCACTGGCACTTTTAGGTTATGTAGGTGAACGCTAATATTTGGTTGGTGGACCGGAACAGGTTTATTGATTTTATGGGTTATATTTTTAAATTAAAATTATAATATGAAAAGTTTTTTTGTTTTTTATTTATCACTAGCTTCCGCCCGCGACTCCGTCCGCGCGGATGTCGGTCTTCGCGTGGATGGTTTATTTCCCGTTTCTTTAATTGACCCTTCTACAGATTTATTATATTATAGACTAGTCCATGATATCTCAATTCATTTAGTTTCAGCAGGAATCCCTTTACATCTTATTAAAAAAAAAGCTTTTTCCCGCGTCGGGAATTTTTCCTGTGTCATGGGTGCGTTTACAAACATTTAAACTCACATACACAAACGCCAACTACTTGTAAATCATAAAAATATTTGCTCCGTGCGGGATCGAACCCGCGACACCCAGCGCAGCAGTCCAATCGCTCAGCCACTGTGCTTACCGTGCCGTCATATTCCATGCTGCATTCACTTCTTTTCTGGTCATTATTTTATTTTTATGATAAGTACATCCTTTCAAGAAGTAAATCATAATAAGATTCACTTCCTACACCTTTTGCATTAATTACGTAACACACGGAATGACAATTCCCTTTCACTATGATATATCAACGACGTTATAATATTATTACGTGTGCTGTGCTTAATAATAAATTTAATTACTTAATTTAAGGCAGTACTCCTGGACACGGCGCGTATTGTTAGGAGGTTCCTCTCTCAGGAGCCCTGACCACCGGTAGCCCGGACCCTGTTCCCGGTGCAAGTGGACTGCTATCTTTATATTTTTAAATGTTTTTTTTTTTGTTTTTGTAAAAACATTTAAAAATATACTTAGTAAGTGAAAGTAATGAATAAAGAAACTGAAAAATTTAATAAATTTATCAAACTTATAACAATCAGTTTGAGTACTTCATTTAATAAGAGTACTTGGATTTTACGGTTAGCGCAGTATCTGACCGACTGGGCTGCTATACAAAATGTTGCGGGTTCGATTCCCGCACTGAACAAGTAGGAACCGGGTTGTCCTAGCTGTTTGTGAGTTTAAATGTTAACAAACATTTTTTTTTTCAACGCACCCACGATACAGGAGAATATCATTCACATATTTGTTTCGTATGGGAATCGAAACCGCAACACGCAGTGCTGCAGTCAATTGTTTAGCCACTGAGCCAACAGTATCGTCTAGTAGTTTAAGTGAACTACTAAATGAGTCCTTTCACATTTATTTATACCTTTGACTTAAGATTTACTGTCAAAATTAACATTATGTTTAATCGCAAGGATGGATATGTTGCAGGCAAAATCATTCTTTATTTCTGACACCAAAAGGTAGGCTTGATACTGATTGCTGAAGTGTAAAAAGAACTAATTGTAGCTTCGATCATTTTAGAACAACTTTTTAAAAAGAACAACTGTCAACTGCCCGTGGTATACCGCACCCCGCCCCACGGCACAGGCAGCATGGTGGCAGACACCACGCCATTCTTCCGGGGAGTCTTCCGTATGCATTATTTACTTATCTGCTTTTTATTGTAGCTAACGTAGAGCCCAGGAATTATATATACAGGGTGTAAAAGACATCGACGCACAAACGGATACCATGGGTTCAGGACATTATTCTGGACCCCCTGTGTTGGAATTTTTGGTCGGTTTTTCCCAAATTTTCTTTTTTTTTTGAATTTTTTTTTACTTTAGGCTTTTCATAATCGTTATGTTTACTTAACCCAATGATATTATTAATAAAAAAGTAATTATTTCGCTACTTTCACTAAAAGTAGCAATGTAAATAATACTAGAAATTGGTGTTTTCTCAGCTGTTTATAAAAGTTCAAATAAAAGGTCATCGTATACCTAAATACTGTGTCCAGTACCGCAGTACCTGTAGTACCTAATGCGCGGCACACAATTTATTAAAAAAAAAGAAAAAAACAGAATCATGTCCTGAACCCATGGTAACCGTTTGTGCGTCGATGTCTCTTACACCCTGTATAATTATAATAATCAATGTAATTAGTCTATATTTTAGTATTATGTAGGTGCAATGCTACGTAGGTCTGTGCCTGCATGTGAGCGGTGCTTTCTTTAAGAGCGATGGTGGCCCAGTTGCATCGGCCCCGACTTACGAGTTGTATATATTTTTTTTTTGGTTAGTTACATATTCCTAAAGTGATTATAAGCTACTAATTAAACCTGAGATGGGTGCCGTTAGATACCCAGTCAATTAAAATGAGTCTGTGATTTATTAAATAAAGAAATTCCAGCAATTATAATTATATATGTCATAGAACCAAAAATTCGAAGACATATAATCCGCACTGGCCTTGCGTGGTGGATAATGGCCCACTCTCTCTCACAGAGAGGAGGCCTTTGTCCCAGCACTGGGAACTTTTATAGACTGATGATGACGACGATAATCCTGCTTATTCGTAAGTAGGATCGTCAGTATTAAATAAAACCGGTTCAGTCATTTAGAAATGCCGTTTGGCGTATACGCTCTTAAAGGGGAGTTGTTTGTTAAGGTCTCCCACCGCTCTATTCCCAAACCACTGCAACTCCTGAAAGTCAGAATCAACAATGGCGACCACCAGAAAAGCGTTGGGGTAATGAAGCTCTACTAAATCCTGGAGAGTGGGTTTTAACGGTCTTGCATCCTGCAACGGACTGTGCCTAAAAAAAATAGCGGGGTAGCGATGGATGATTAAGGACATACCGGTTTCCTCACGATGTTTGATTTATCTGTTTTGAGAGCATTGGTTTTGAGAGCATTGGGTGTAATTTATCTATAATATGTATGTATTTAGAAATATATAAGTATGTTTATCAGTTGTCTAGTACCCATAACACAAGCTCTGCTTAGCTTGGGACTAGATGGCATTGTGTGATAGTTGTGAAATATTTATTTATTTATTTATTGGTGATGATTTAAAATGCAAAATTAAGCTCCTGTCTAGATATGAAGATACAATTTACGAATCGCAATTCGGTAACTTGCAAAATTTAAGAGCAATTTTCTTGTAGGCTAACAATTCATCATCTGCCTGCCTTTTCCCAACTATATTGGGGTCGGCTTCCAGTCAAACTGGATGCAGCTGGATATCAGTATTTTACATGGAGCCACTGCCTATCGTACTTCCACGACCCAGTTACTGGGTAATACGATAGCTTATGGTAAGACTGGTTGTCAGACTTTAGAGCTTCTGACTAACAGTAACTACTGACAAAGATCTACAAATGACAGCCGGGACCAACGGCTTTACGCGCTTTCCGAGGCACGGAGGAATCTCGCTATGACAGATGGTCACCCATTCACAGATCAACATCGGCAAGCGCGGTTTAACCTGGAAGATCGTCCTGTGTGGCTGTAATTATTTAATCACGAGCTCCTCTAAAGGTGTTAAAGAATAAAACAATAAGAAAAATAATAATTACTTACAATCTCATACGCAACAGGCCAACCTCGGCAAGCGTGCGGCTATAATTACTTAGCCACGAGCTTCTCCTTGTAGGCTCACAATTGCAACTTCGAAATAACAATTTTCCATCATAATAGCATGGGTTCTAAAAAACATACCAGCATGTTCGTAAAAACTTAACTTCGGAGGCCTGATCACAAGATTTCTGTACTGGATTTACAGCGTACTTGCAGTATAAAACTGCCTTTATTGTATTCAATTGAATAAGCGCTTCTAGTGAACGAGCGAGGAACAATTTTTTTTTCCATTAACGTCATAGTTCCTTACTTCCTATTATCTTTACGTCACAAAAGCATGAAAGTTATGGTAGGGTCTCAGGAGAAAATGACTTTTAAACGTAGCAAAATATTGTGTACACTTTGTTGTCAGACATGCGTGACCTCGGAACGTAAAGGGCTATTGAAGGACACCTATTGATAGTCAATACGAGTCTGACAGTCCCTCCCGGTCTGCCTTGGGTGAGAGGACTCATAAGATGATTTTACCACGATAAAAAAAACCGACACAGGCACCTTCCATAACTAGTTCAAGCATGTTTAGCTAAAATACAACAAATAAGGCTTTTATGATTTTTGAAATTCTTATTTTTAATATAGCCATCACAGACGTCAGTTTCAGCCGTCGGTTTATACAGAGTAGTTTTTCCAACTTGTATATCAGTTTGATCAGCAAACAGTTGCATTCGTGTCCGGTATGCAACTATGCAGGTATTGCAGGTGGACTGCCCCTGAACAGTCTCCAATGTAGGAGCTGCAGCTGGCATTGTGTCTAATTGCATTTCACGAATTCCTGATCAAATACTGATACGGTTTCTGTTGTACGGTTAGTTTGCTAAGCTCATTGATCACTTGTTAGCATTTTAGGGGAACAGTGTATAAGACGGGGACGCGAGTTATAATGAGGACATACACTCTTTAGGCATACTTAACACTAACGTAACGCAAGCGCCATCAGGACGTCATTTGCAAGCGGCCATTAACAAATAGCGTCCTGTTAGTATTGTGTTAAGTTTTCCTTAAGTGTGTGATTTCCCATCATACCTCGCGCCCCCGTCTTATACACTGTTCCCCTATGAGACGTGTAGCAGAGGTGAAACCACGGGGAACACCTAGTATTGCTTATACAGATTGTAGTACCTATTTGATTTCATAATCTAGGTTACTACCTAGATTATGGACCCATACCTACGTGGATTTTAGTCAGTACGAGTCTGACAGTCCCTCCCGCTCTGACCTGGGTGGGAGGACTCATTTGATGATTTAACCTCGATAAAAAAAACCATCGTTTAAATGTTACCTAGCGCTAGCCAGTACCGTTTTATTGAGGCCGTCACAAAAAAGTTTTCAGCTTTGGTTTATTTCTTTTCAAAAACAATCTAACTTAAAAACGGTGTATCCCAAAATCAGTTTGGAACGTTTTTATCAATATTTTGGGTGCAGATTGTGTCATTACCATTGAGTGCGAGACCACACAAGCGAGCAGTGTACCCTGATCTAAGATGGCGTCTTGAACTGTCAAAATGGGGTGAAACGGATTGATTTATGTTATACCTTCTGTTTAAACGCTGTAGGTGGTAACTTAACCTAACATGTGCTGTAACTGTTTAATAATAGTTTGTTTACATTGTAAAGATTTCGAAGTTGGCAAAATAGTCCGCATTTTTTTGTAATTCGCATGACTATTTCATTGAATAACATCATTATACACGCATTATTTGATAGTTAACTTTCGAATCTACGGTGTTTTTTTTTCTCGAGTGGGCATAACGATGCGCTGTTTTTTTGACTAAATAACAAGCTTTATTTAGCGTTTAGAGAGAGTTTAGCAGCCTTTCTTTATCGTAGTAAAATCATCAAATGTGTCCTCCCACCCAGGACGGGACGGGAAAGGCTGGTCTAACCGTACTGACTAAAATCCACGGCGTCATTCAATAGCCCTATACGATCCAAGGTTACGGTTACTTCATGAGACAGTCATGTGACCCCGGCACAGTTTAGCAGCCTTAGGACTTACTTCATTCTTCGTGTTTACAACATTTGGACAGGAATTCAGTCGTCAGTTTCTAGCACGAATTCTGGAACAATCAGGCTTTTTAAATCTTAGCTGGTGAGCCGACATTGGTTGTCTCCTGTAATTCGAAAAATCCATGTTTTGTATCCAAAAACAAGGTAGTAGGTTTTATCAAAGGGTTGCCATTTCGTGTATGTAATGTGATTTTATGTGCTACAGAAGCTTGGGCAATTAGATCTTATCCGCAGTGGCTGAGCGAATGGACTGCTGTGCTTTTACAACCGGCTGTAACAACTACTTTCAACATAAATAGTTGAAATAGCGTTTCAGCCGTTATTGTCAATTTTATTTTGTAAAAATCCCGATCCCGACATTAAAGGGATCTCCGATGAATCTCTCTCTGTAATTTTGCAACCATTCTGAGGTTTATATCCCCTTTTTTTATCGTGGTTAAATCATCAAATGAGTCCTCCCACCCAAGGCAGAGCGGGAGGGACTGTCAGACTCGTACTGACTAAACCCCACGGTGTCCTTCAATAGCCCTTTACGTTCCGGGGTCACGGTAATTCGTACAGTCCCGCGACCATGTTTATATCCTAGTCAACAAAAGATAATCCATTACGTCTACGAAACATATGCGATCACGCAACATTTCTTCCACAATAGACAGAGAATGTCAACAAACCATGCTATGCTAATTTATAAAAATAGTTACAACTAACAAGTATAAACATCTGCTCCGGTTTATGGGACACCTCGACGTGTGAATTAATCTAATGTGGTTGATGTTATCAGTAACCGTTGTTGTACGGACAAATGGACATTGGACTGGCTTTCAAAGGGCGCCTGACTGTGGTGATAAATCGTTAGTAGCTATGGTGTCAACCATAATGGGGTTTGGGACCTATGACAAATTTTAATTTAAAACAGATGACATAGTATTTAACATTATTTTTTATTTTGCCCTAAAGCTAGGTCTACCTAAAGGTGTAACGGACTATTGTCATCGGTTATCTATCTTACTATAATAAATCTGTAGAAGGGTCAATTCTGTACATTGAAAATATTGAAAAAATAAATAGCGGGGGGTGTTGCTGGATCGATACCAAACCCAAATATATGATTTAAAAAATTTTTGTCTGTTTGTCTGTCTGTCTGTCTGTCTGTCTGTTTGTGCAGGCATCACGTGAAAACTAACGGTTCGATTTCGATGAAACTTGGTATAATTATTCCTTATTATCCTGGGCATAACATAGGATACTTTTTATTCTGGAAAAATACGTAGAAAAAAAATCTTATTTTTCAGTTTTATTCCTAAACGTTGTTCTGTAGAACCGCGAACACACGTTGCATTACCCGCAGTGGATTCAGCGCCGTAATATTTATAAGATGTCATTGTCAGAGTTACTCAAAATGGGGAAATAAACCATCCACGCGAAGACCGACATCCGCACGGACGGAGTCGCGGGCGGAAGCTAGTTTAAAAATACATTTGTATTAATAACTAGTTTTTGTAGCACTCGAAAATATTTCTACGGTTAATACTTACTTATTAGGAAAAGGTAGAAAATGTGTTATACGTCTATTACTATAGCAAACATCAAGATCTATCCTTAGACGGTCTGGCGTCATTGGTATCAAACATCCAACATGTCCTTTGATTATCACAATTCAATATAGACCCAAAGGTTGACTGGTGGATAATGCTTGCAGCATTAAGTCCGCCTTATGTACCACAATTAATAATAATAATAATAATAATAAATGTTTATTGGAACAAAAAACAATTTTTACAATATATTGTGGTTACGGTAATAGCTACGATAGTTTAAAATAAACTGTGTTGCAGCTATTAACGCTCACCTCCAAGATTTGAGAACATCAGTGGTCTTATTTTAAGTACATTTCATGCATGCATATTTTAATATTTTTAATAAAGTTTTCACAATAAGGATAAAGACTGGGTTAGTTATGAAAGACAGTGGTGCGTATGTGTGTTATATGAGTGGGTCGTGTGTATTGTGTGGTGTGTGTGTGTGTTGTGAGCGTGTGCGTATGTGTGTGTTTGTGATTGTGAGTGTGTGTGCATGTCTGTGACGAGGGAAATTTGGATATTATTATCTGCACTTAAGGTACAAGAAAAAAGAAAAATAAACCAATAGTTTCAAATTTTCACTAAAATTTCAATACTGTCGTAAGTTTGAGTGGAAAGCCATTTGTCAGTTTGGGTTTTGCAATCTCGGGAACAAAGTGGATAGATATTGATAATTTTATTAATTTTGTTATAAATGACTGGGGCAAAGAATTTAAAATTTCGTCGTACAACTTGCAATTTGGTGGGGGTGATCTCGCACACTCTATCACTTCTGCGTTTTCTCGTATAGAGAGCGGGATCATAGTTCAGCTCAGAATGCTTTCGAACAATGACGCAAAGAACAAATGAGTGTCTTACTGTTGGAAGTTTCCACATTTTATATAAGTCTTCAGTCGGGAAGCGGATGGGTTTGTGTGCCATAACTTTAAGTACAGCTCTCTGAGCTCTTTCCAATCTCAAAAATAGACATTTGCCTGCATTCCCCCAGGCTGCAATGCAGTAAGTTACAATAGAGTGGGCCAGGGCAAAGTAGACAGTTTTAAGAGTGGAAAGATCTGCAGAGTTTCTAAGATTTTTAAAAACAAATATTAGTTTTCTCACTCGTGACACCAGTGCATTGATCTGCTCATTCCATGTCAGAGCACTATCGATTTTAATACCGAGATATTTAATGCAATCAGTACGCGAGATTGAGTTACAGTTGCAATTTGCTGCTGTCGGTAAACTGCAGTTATGGGCTGTCAGGCAATTAAAAGAGGTAGGTTGTGACATTTGTCTTGCAGCAAAAGTAATAAAATAAGTTTTATCTACATTCAAAGTAAGTAAGTTGCGCGCAAGCCATGTCATAGTTGCTTGAAGGGCTGATTCTGCAAAATAGCGAGCCTCGTTCCAATCATCACCACGGACCAAAATAACTGTGTCATCGGCATAGGAGATGACCTTCGCGTTAGGCAGTGGAAGCCGACAGAGGTCATTTATATAAATAAGGAACAATGTCGGCCCGAGCACACTGCCCTGTGGAACGCCGTAGGTAAGGTACATCTCATTGCTAGTAAAATTATCTATTTTTACAACCTGAGAGCGATTCTCAAGATAACTTCTGAAAAGTTCATATGGAAGCCCTCTAATTCCAATCAACTCTAGTTTGTTAAGTAAGAGGGGGACAGAGACAGTGTCAAACGCCTTGGAAAGATCAAGAAAGATAGCAAGCGTCTTGTCTTTGTTATTTAGATTATTAGCTACAGTGTCTAGAAGGTCTAAAACTGCATCTTCAGTTTTTTTACCAGACCTAAAACCATATTGATTGTTAGAAATAATGTTGTGGTAATTTAGGTACTTAAGTAGCCTGCTATTAATTATTTTTTCAAGCAATTTAGAAAGAATACTCAAAACCGAAATGGGTCTGTAGTTGTTCACACTGTCTCTGTCTCCAGTCTTGTAGATTGGGTGAACTACAGCTTTTTTGAAAGCTATTGGAAAGACACCAGAAGCCAAAGCAAGGTTAAATACGTAGCAGATGATTGGAACAAGGACCTCTCTGGCAGCACTAATCAAGGTAGCAGGAACTCCATCCCAACCCACAGCACAAGTTAGTTTTAAGTCGAGAATAAGCCGTTCAATTTCACTGGTGTCAGTGCTAAGCATGGCCATTGAATGTAGATAACTACAACCATTATCAGGAGTAGAGATACAATTTGTAGGAGTCTCAAATCTAGAAGCAAGATTTGCACCCACTTTCACAAAAAAGTCATTAACGCAGTCGACAGATTCTGATGGAGTTTCCCTAATAGTTAATAGTTCACTGGCAGAGTTTTTATTGGTCGAGATATTTCCTATAGTTTTGATGAGATTCCAGGTGGCCTTGGGATTTTTACGGTGTTTATTAAATTCCGTACGTTCATACTCGCGTTTCACTTTTTTCAGTAATTTATTGCAGAAGATTTTATATCGGATGAATACTTGTTTCGCGATATCGTTAGTGGGATCTTTCTTACTTTTCCGGTACAGGTTGTCTCTATTCCGAATACATTTAAGTAAACCAGGGGTGATCCAGGGCTTAATGATGCGGCTTTTACTAGATATTACACAAGTGCGAGTATTCTTATTAACAACCGATGACAAAATATTAACTAAAGTGGTGGTGGCACAATCAGCATCATTACAAAGTAGGATACTAGAGAAGTCGGTATTTTTAAGCTCTTCAACGCAGGTAGTGATATCCACGCGCCGTGAAAGCGTAGACGATTTATGATTATTTTTTGTACTTGCAATATTGCAGATGGCTATAACTGGCAAGTGGTCTGTAATTAAAGAGTCAAGGATAAGAGATAATGATGGCTTATGCGATTTTATAAATATATGATCCAAGCAATTGTCCCCGCGAGTTGGGAACAAATGCGCTGGTAGTAAGGAATGTGAAGCCATAGTATTTAAATAGAAGTCAGTGTTTAAGTCTGAACAGTTAGGAGCAATGTTTATGTTTAAGTCACCCACTAGAACTACAGTTCTGAAGGTATTTAGCGATTGAAGTGTTGAATCTAGGCTAATCACAAAGTTATGAATGTTACGAACCGATGGTGATCTATATATAGCTAAAAGTGCAGTGTCTTTGCGATATTTGAGTATCAGACAGTTAGCATCTGCAATAAGTGCACATTTTTCGACAGTAAATTGCAAATCCTGTCGAGCATAAATAACTATCCCATCGTTTTGGTTAGTATGATCGGAGGCGAAACTAATGTAGCCATTGATAGGTGGTAATTGTGAGCATTTACTAATCCAACACTCAGATAACACCAAGATGTCAAACTGTACCTTCACTCGCTGAAGTAAAATGAGAAGATTATTAAAATTTAACACACTACCAATACTCCTAATATTCATGTGAAAAATTTTGAAACTATGTTTAATATTACGTAAATGAGAGACAACCTGCTCCGGGGCGCATTGGTATGATTTTGTAGTAGTTATCTTTTCAATTTCGTTACTTATTGTAATGTTGTTATTATCCTCCATTTTTGTTTCCGTAAGACAACATTGTTATAGCTACAAATGTATAAAACTGATAAAATGAGATATAGTTTTGTAGTATTTCCAATAACCCTAGGATAAATGGATGTTGAAGTATAAGAGTTGAAACGATGCATGTTAATTTGTTTATTACGTACAGATAAAAATATTTTTCCATTTTTTGTGTGTGAGTAAAGTTATGTAGTGTAAGTATGTAGTGAGAACATAATGTGTGAGTAAATGTTAAAATTAATAATAATAATACCAACAAATATTCAACAATTTTTTGATAAACTAAAATTAAATGAAAATAACATATTGAGATAACAAATCTAAGTGCAAATATCGTCAGGACATGTAGCGTGCGGATTTGATTTTCTAGGAAGCTTAGTCATTTCTCAGATATAATATTTTTCAGATCTGAATCATCTTTAATTATATAGTACCGGTCTCCATCTTTTTGTCTCAAAAATACTTTGCCATTTCTTATCCAACAGTATTTGTATTGATGCGTATTAGCGAAGTCACGAGCTAGGAAAAATACGCGTTTCATCTTTTGTGTGAGATTTTCCGATATGAAGACTGGTTTAGAAGTACCATTAAAGCCTAGAGTTTCAGTTGTTAACTTGTTATGTCCTCTGTGAAATTTTTTAGACATCTCTATGAACTTTTCTTTGAGTATGTTACTAGTAAAGTCAACAATAATGGTCTTGATTTCGGGATCCTTTGAGCTAACTCGAAAGGTGTCTTTGACTTCGAATGGTTGAATCGGGACTTGTAGAGTAGAGCCAATGTTAATAACGGTTTTCAATAGTGATTCTTTAGTTTCAGATTTGTTCACGGGAATGTTTTTAATTTCAATGCAGGAAGACCTTGCCCCACGCTCCAAAGTTTCAATTTTTGCTTCCAGGTTTTGAATATACATTGCAGTACTTTTCCTTTCAGATATAAGCTGCTCCTCCAACTTTCCAATTTTCCCTTTTAGTTCCTCGTTATCTTTCGATAAAAATGATACTGAGTCCTGAATAGTGTTGTTTTGACTTTTGATTTCCTGAATGGATTGACACAACTTTTCTATATGTTTACCTTGTTCTACTTTAAACTCCGTGAACATATTCTTCATTTCCGCCATTAATACTGACAATTGATTATCTTGGATTGTACGGGAATCGGAACATTTGCGCTTATTACGATGAGTAACATTGAGAAACTCGCCGTCAGTGCAAGATGCACTATCACTGGTTGTTATATTGGGTTCCGAGCTGGTGTGGTGAATCGTATGCATCAACAAAGGCACATCTAGTGAGCTAGATGCAGTAGTAGGAGGTGGTGATCTATTTATCGGCATATTTGTGTACTTAATGCGATTATGCGTATTATGATACGATTAGCAAAAACAAAAATCTTCGTGAGGGTAAAGGATCAAAATAATAAATTGTACGTTAAAGTTTAAATAAATAAATAAATATTCAACATTGCTTTTTCTACTTTTATCGTGGTAAATCATCAAATGAGTCCTCCCATTTCCTGGTGAAAATATTAACAGTCGGCAGGTACTAAGTACTAGGAACGCAGGAATGTCCAGGATGCCAACATCCCCTGGGAACCAATCAAGACAGCATTTAACCATAACTTAAAACAAACCATCAAATTAACAAATGGCCTGATAAAAATGTCATAGCAATAATGACTTTCTGCTACTGTAATTTTTCACTGCTAACTTTACATTAGGTATTTTATCATTATGTTCAGACTTCTCTACTAGGCTTTAGTATGTCTGATTCCAGGCATCGATTAAAACACCCCCTTTTCTAGGTGTGAGCTAAAAGTGGTTGAAATAGGACGGGGTGTTCAACAAATAGGTGCTAATTCGTAACATGGTTAATTATTGACTTTAAACGCATCTCATGTAGATGACACGGGACTGTCTTAAAAGGTAATCGTGAGCGTGGAACGTAAAGGGCTATTGAAGGGACACCGTGGGTTTTAGTCAGTACGAGTTTGATAGTCCCTTCTGCTCGACTATGGACGGAGGACTCATTTTACCACAAAAAAAAGGACCTACTTACTTAAACAAGACTGCTGACATATGGGTGTTCTTATTTGTAGTTATAATTCTGCCTAACCCTTATGTTGTTATGTTAGAACTGGTATTATGTTGTTATGTTAGTACAGGTATAGGCCCAAAGTTCATGTTGTGAGTTCAAGCAGTTCTCCAAACTGGTTTATAAAGGTATTAATCATGTCGGCTGTATACGTTGTCTTTTTTGACTTTGGCCATTTTTATTTTGTTGTAAATGAGATTATTTTATTGAATCAACGATGTCAAGAAGGCTTGTAGACTTGGTGGCACGGAGGTTCAGTGAATTGCATTCTCAGAAAAGGAGTGACGGGTTTGAAGTTCAAAGATTTTTGGATAATTATTGTACTATCTTATACTTAATATTATAAAGGGGTCTGATTTATTTAGTAGTTCAGGACCATGGGAGTAAAGAAACAGAGAGTGCACCTGTGTCTGCGCACACACTTGTGCACTATAATATATTAAGTAATTATATTTGTATCATACATGTAAACTGAGCTATCACAATTTCTCTTTACCAAGTCTGAATAAATATCAGCGCGGTCGGACTGAGGATGCGACGCCATTTTTTGGTTTGGAGTCAAAACATCAAGCGAATGAAGTAGCGGGTGGGTAGTTATTATAAGTGACACTGCTTTTAATACAAAATTCATAGCATCCATCTACTTATAACAGCGATTTCCTCGTTAGGGTGCCTTTCTACCAGAGATGTGCTATGAAGATACGCCGCCGCAAACTAGCTGCGCTAGGAAGATGCGCAGCTCAATCAATGCGATGTATTGATAGTACGGAAGACGACCGATAGCACGCCTCCATAGCACGCATCCATAGCACGCCTCCATAGCACGCAGCCATAGCACGCAGCCATAGCACGCATCCTTCCATATAAAAAAAACATTTTAGTTGAATCCGTTTCCACCAGTGCTGTGCTATGTAAATCAATTAATATGATTACTGGATATCAAGCGCATCCGCAGCAACGTAGCATACTTACTTAGCTCATCTGTGGTGGAAAAGTAGCCTTAAGCCATTGATCCGGGTAATATGAATTTGAAATAGTCTTGCTATTAACTAAGTGGTTTGACATTGTGTATATAGGTAAAATAGTGGAATGACTGAAAATACGTTTTCTCCTCTTTCTGAATCTTTCTATGGATTTAAAAATTTCGAAAACTAACTATTTGCAAAACATATTATACACTTTGTAAATATTCATTAATTCATACAAAGACGTGTTCAATATTTTTAATACTCTAACTGACGGACTGAACAGATTTTCAATTTATTTATGCAGTAAATTACCCTATTGTCTTATGGTGTTACAGTGGTAAGTACAGTACAGTACACAACAGTACAGTGGTAATGGAATGCAAACAGCAATTTTATTGAAGGAAAAGGGTCGTTTTAATCAGTAGATACGAGTTTGATGGTCCCTTCTGCTTCACACAGGAAGGTAGGACACATAATCAAATGTGTGATTACCTTCCGCAAAAAAATAAAATGATAGCTTAGGTTTAAGGTAAGTAAGTATTCTTTATTTGCATAAAATGTGGTATACAAAAGGTGTTATATAATATTTAAGCGCAGGACATATTCTGCCATAACAATAGTACTTATGCAAAATTTAAACAATGATCAGGAAATAAGTAATTTAAAACGAACATTAATGTGTAATAAACAAGCCAAAATTACAAAGAAAAGAAAAGAAGAAAATAATAATTAAAACACATAGAAACAAAGGCATATACTCCAACATCTAAATCACGAACAAACAAAACAATGGTATGAAATACATAGGGGAACAGTGTATAAGACGGGGACGCGAGGCATGATGGGAAATCGCTTACTTAAGGCAAACTTAACACGGTTAATGGCCGCTTGCAAATGACGTCCTGATGGCGTTTGCGCTAAGATCGTGTTGTTTTAAGTATGCCTAAAGAGTGTATGTCCCCATTATACCTCGCGTCCCCGTCTTATACACTGCTACATACAGACATCAAAACATTTAAAGAAATAAAATAAAACTAGTAAAATTATAATAAAAACAACACTAGTTAAATAGTTAGTAACCTAGGACTAATGACTGTATTCACTCGTTTCATTGTTAAGTAAAACAAAAATATCAATTTTAAAACGAAATGGGAAACGAAAATCACACCTGTGTTAAAACAAAAATGAAAAGCACACAGAGTTGTTACTTGCACAACAGGTTCATTTCAAAAAGGCGTGTCCTAATTACGAGAAAATCTTAAGTTTTCTTAAAAAAAAAGATAAGTTGTAAAAAAAATACATAAGCTAAGAAAACCTACCTACAACGTCGACCAACAAAGATGCGTGTGAAGTCTAATCTCAGACAAGAATCCTTAATTGACCTATTAACTAAATCAGTCATAACTCAACACATTGAATGCGCATTTAAATTACTTATACTAATTAAACATACCATTGCAGAAGCAACGAAACGGCTTTTCACGCCGCCCCCCACATTTCCCCTCGCGGCTTTCCCAGAGGAGGCGGCAAGCCCGCCAATCAACACGACCGCCATATTGTTAACAGGGCGGAGTCAACGGACACAGCTCCATCTATCTCGCTCGATGTTTTAGTTTTCCCGCTCGCACGCCACGCACGCTCATTGGCCGGGCTGCAATTAAGCGCGGGAATCCGAATTCTATTTTTGAAGTAAATGTTTTTTCAGCGGCCGTTAAGTCGCCAGTTCTGATGACACCCTGTCCAAGAAGGTTCGTATCGATCATAGGGCCATCAAAATTGGTTGGGTTATATAAAGTAAATCTTGGAAGATTTATGTTTTTAAATTAACACGTGAAGATGTCAGTCTTGATTGATTTATTTGATGTTTTGTTACAAATTGATCGATAAATCTGTTGTATTCGAGGTGGGCGGTTGCTACCCCCTGTTTTATGTTAAACATTATGATATGTTGATGGTTTGATAGTTATCTGGGACATGCTAATGTTTCAGTACGTTGCGTAATGGTTCGTGCGTTTAATGGTACTAAGATGCTGAAACAAGTTAAAGGAAATGTTGTGACTTCTTTATACTTCCTCGATAATTCGTGTGCTTCCTTCAAGTGATTATTCTGATTTAGTGTTCATTATTTTCAACACTCATTTGCAATACTACTTACGTAGAGAGTCAGCGGATTTAAAACGGTGATTGTAAGCAACATTCCTAATAATTCCACTTCGTGCATTTCCAGCAACGTCATTGGCTTTTCTTCTTGACCACGTTTAGCAGACAGACTGGGTATCATAGTTTGTTTCCGTAATCCCTGGTTGAGGCTGGGACAGGGGGCTCGGTAAACGTAAAAATAGAAAATATAGTATATGTTGTCTAGTTGCAAATGGAACTGGAATGTCATGGCAGAATGGAGCTTTTTCAATTACCCATTTTACTTTCTTTCTTCAGTTGATTGCCGCCCATCTGGTGGACGTAGGTAAGCCCCCACAAAGAACGCCAACCATCCTGGTCCTGAACTGTCCACATCCATTTTATTTTGAACCGTATTTCGAAGTTCAAAGTACACCAATAGTTTTAATTCTTGAAGAAATCGTCCTTCTTCTATGCCATGCCACATATTCACAAATGTCATCCCTCTTTGGCTTGGTCTTTTATTAGGAATACTTACGTAAACATAATCATCTACAGAGGTCTACTAAATATTTATGTGTAGGAACTTATAAAATATCATAACCGAAACCTCTCTAGAATTATCAACTTCATCATCTACATAACTAGTCTTTTTCCAACTGTTTTAGCCCCTTAGTACACAAAGGCCCATGCAACTTTTAGTATGGACCTTGGCATCAATTTTTTTTCTTTTCGCTAGTGATTAAATTTTGGCCACAATTAGACTACTGCCTAAGAAGTCCATAGAAAAAAAATATAAGTTTCTAAACCGTAACCAACCAGAGATATGGCGGTTTTAATTTTGTTCTAATCAGGAGTGATTTACTCCCGATTAGAACAAATCAAATCCGTTATATCTCTGGTTTTTTACGGTTTAGATTTTATAAAATATTTTTTACGAATTTCTTAGGTTGCGGTCTACTAATGACCAACATTTCATTACTGGCGAAAGAAAAGAAAATTTTGATGCCAATAAGTTGCATACCTCTTTCCGATACCTTACGACTTTAGATTCAGATGCCAGTGGAAATCTATACTAATATTATAAAGCTGCAGAGTTTGTTTGTTTGTTTGTTTGTTTGAACGCACTAATCTCTGGAACTACTGGTTCGATTTGAATGATTCTTTCAGTGTTGGGTAGTCCATTTATCGAGGAAGGCTATAGGCTATGTAATCACGCTATCACTAATAGGAACGGAGCAGCAGTGAGAAATGTTTCAAAATCGGGAAAATGAATTCCTTTTCGAGAGCTTCCTTTGCGTGCGCTGCGTAAACGGTTAAAGATACGCAAAAATTATGTACTACGGAATTATTTCTCATGAAAAGTAATAAAATAAAGTCCGCGAGAGCATATATCTATCTTTTAAGGTTAAGTCACTATAACCTTTTTTGTGGAAATCAAAGATTTTAAAGAGCTTCATTATTTGCGAAGGTATTTTCATTAACATGATATTAATCCTTATCCAAATAAATACGTCAATCATCACAAGCATTTGATTTTGAACAAAATTGCCCTTAACATCGTTTGATTTTAATGAATATCTAAGGAGATATCATAGTTTCAAAATAATACTACAATAAAATAATGACTGCCTGGGCAAGTCACAATTGCGGTTGTAAGATCATCTTTGAGAAGTGGTTGGAGATGCGCTACGGCGTCCTCAGCCTCAACTTCAACCTGACGCAAGTCCTCCCGGGCACGGTTATTGCGGGAGGTACCTCAGGGATTCGGCGGCAGGCGAGGTGAATGGGGAGCAGTCGGAATGCGTGCGGGAAAAGATATCCTCTACCTATCGCCCCAGCCACGGGCAACAAATCGCGGGGCATATTCCAGCCGCTTGCGGACGGGGAGTAATGGGTAGCTCGCCGTCCGACAAAGGACAAGGCCCGAGCCACGGTGCGTCGTGTTCCACGTGCTCCTCAAGGGAAAAGACCGGGACGGGACCATAGGGCCAAACGCCTAACATGACGCGGGTGAAACCGCGGGAAGAAGCTAGTTATAATATAAAAGCATTTAGAAACTACCTATTCTCTTTTATTGTGTTTTAGGTTGAAGACGTAAGAACCTCTTTATAGAGCGATAGACAAGAAACAAAGAGAAGAAAAATTCGAAATATTTGTAGTCACTGGCTATATTTATTTCATCCATTTATTAGAACAGGACTAAGATAAATAACAATTGCATTCAGAGAGCATATTATATTAATTCATAGACAGAAATTGGATTGACTTTCTTTTGATAGCTTTAGTTTGGATAGCTTTTTTTGATTAGTATGGAATCACTACGATTTCGATCTTGAGTACTTTGTACTTAATAACTTATAGTTAAGAATAATAAAAATGTCAATCATTTAAAGGTTTAACTATTAACTTTTAATTGATACCAAATTTATTCAAATCACGCCATTATTTAAGGAGCCATCCCGGATCAATTCAAAGTAAAGGATTCCATACTTTTTGTCGCTAGTGTAGTTAATATCAAAATTTGACTGTTTTATCTAACTTTTCCCCTTTCAATAGCCCTTTACATTCCAGGCTCACGGTAACCTGCTTTGACAGACCCACCTGCAGTGTTAAAGGAGCAGTTCTGTGGTCAGGATAATTTATTTGATTACAATTTATGACATTTCTCACAGTTAAACACGGAGTTTGCCCTTTGTAAATGCAATGACATTCAAATAAATTATAATGGAGTTGGCAACCATTACACGAAGGACTACATGGCATATAAATAATTATCTATGGAATAACTTCATGTCGCGGGACTGTACGAATAACCGTGACCCCGGAACGTCAAGGGCTATTGAAGGACACCGTGGATTTTAGTCAGTACGAGTCTGACAGTCCCTCCCGCTCTGCTCATTTGATCGTAAAAAAAACCCTATCCTACTAATATTATAAACTAGCTTCCGCCCGCGACTCCGTCCGCGCGGAGGTCGGTCTTCGCGTGGATGGTTTATTCTCCATTTTGAGTAACTCTGACAATGAAATCTTATAAATATTACGGCGCTGAATCCACTGCGGGTAATGCAACGTGTGTTCGCGGTTCTACAGAACAACGTCTATGAATAAAACTGAAAAATAAGGTTTTATTTTTTACGTATTTTTCCAGGATAACAAAAAACTTTTTCAAAAAAAAATGTAACCGCCTTCAAAAAGAACCACAAAAAAGGGTAAAATAATAAACGACGGCTTTGTTATTTTTTATTTCATTGTTTACTTTTTGCCACCGACTTCCGAAATAAAAGTTATTTTGTAGATTATTTTACCCTTTTTTGTGGTTCTTTTTGAAGGCGGTTACATTTTTTTTTGAATTTTTCTTTTTACTCTTTTTGTTTAAATATTCAACCCAAATTCTTGCCAAATACATATAATATAATCCGTAGCACTGGTAATAACATCCCTCATGTACACAATAAGCTAATAAAATTCCCTATCTCAAAAACTACTGAACCAATTTTGATGAAACTTTCAGTATTCCCTAAGTGGAACGATACCTAGCACAAAAAAAAAGAATTATTTAAATCGGATGTGTAGTTCCGGAGATATGCGAACAATGAATCAGTCGATGCCTACTCCTTACTGTTAAGGAGTTGTACCTTCCATCATCAGCTCAGCTACATAAGATGATGATTACCATACGCAAGTACTTGAATTACTTCATAAGATTTACGAAAAACGATGCGTGGGCCTATAAAATTTGAGGGTTGCCCTCGATTTCTCCAAGATCCAATCATCAGATCCTGATTTGGTGACAATGGGACCACACGGGAAGCACCAGCTTTCAAACAAAAAAGAATCATGAAAATCGGTTCACGCAGTCGGTCGTTATGCGGTAACAAACTACTGTTAAGGAGTTGTACCTTCCATCATCAGCTCAGCTACATAAGATCATGATTACCATACGCAAGTACTTAAATTACTTCATAAGATTTACGAAAAACGATGGGTGAGCCTATAAAATTTGAGGGTTGCCCTCGATTTCTCCAAGATCCAATTATCAGATCCTGATTTGGTGACAATGGGACCACACGGGAAGCACCAGCTTACAAACAAAAAAAGAATCATGAAAATCGGTTCACCCAGTCGGTCGTTATGCGGTAACAAAATTAAAAAAATACAGTCGAATTGATAACCTCCTCCTTATTTTGAAGTCGGTTAAAAAGTATCCTATGTTATGCCCAGGATAATAAGGAATAATTATACCAAGTTTCATCGAAATCGAACCGTTAGTTTTCTCGTGATGCCTGCACAAACAGACAGACAGACAGACAGATAGACAGACAGACAATTTTTTTTTTATCATATATTTGGGTTTGGTATCGATCCAGCAACACCCCCCGCTATTTATTTTTTCAATATTTTCAATGTACAGAATTGACCCTTCTACAGATTTATTATATGTATAGATTTTCCCAGCTGTCATTTGTAGATCCTTGACAGACATTTCTATTAGTCGAAAGCTCTAAAGTCTGACAACCAGTCTTACCATGGGGTATCGTATTACCCAGTTACTAGGTTTTGGAAGTCCAAGTCCAGTCGCTAGACAGATGATGATCTTGCGCTTATCTTAGTAACATCTCTATCTGCTTTTTATCTATGTTCCTGTGATATACTTATTATATGCAGATCTAGATTTATACTATGTATATGTTGTATGACCAGTACTGCTAACTGCCCATCTGTGTAGCAACGCTGAGAAAACATGATAATTTTAATTTTTCTACTAGATATTTTTTATTATTATCTAAGTTAGTACTAGAGGGCAATTCTTTGGGTGGTCAAATCATCAAATGAGTCCTTCCGCTCTACGTGGAGTGGAAGGGACTATCAGACTCGTACTGACTAAAATCCACAGTGTTCCTTCCATTGCCCTTTACGTTCCAGGGTCGCGGATACCTGTTTAAACATTCCCGCGACTGATCAAGACCCACTACTTAAGGGCTAAGTTAGTTGTTTGCAGTCCAGTGAGTTGTTAAGCGCTCTAAAGCTTTTAAAGTTTTGCCATCAGTTGACAATCAGACTCTTTAACTAATTCAAGAAAAGTTAATTTAAATCCCATAGTCTTCCCCAAAATAAGCCAGTATCTTTATCAAACTGTTCCGTTGTGTTCCACGCGCGCCTCAAAGAGTGTCATCAAAATGACGGGGCCCCCCTCTAGAGGGCCACAGCCTGCCGGGGTCGCAGGACTCACGAATTACCGTGATCCCGGTACTAAAGAGCTATTGAAGGACACCGTGGATTTTAGTCAGTACGAGTCTGACAGTCCCTCCCGCTCTGCCCTGGGTGGGAGGACTGATTTGATGATTTTACCACGAAAAAAAAAACCTACTTAGTTGCAAGACGGCTCTACGAAACACAAACTTTTCCATAACCCAATTTTAAATCTAGCTACAATAAGCCTCCTTCATAGACTCAACAAACAGACCACCATGCAGTACTATCATATTATCAGTGCTTTTAGCGACATGTTTGACATCTGTAAGTAGTGTTTGACACATGTTACGTTGACCAGTGCGCGTCAGTGGCGCACTCCAACTGGGCTGAGTGCTGCCTGCTGCCGGGGCTAGCGAATACAACGTACAGAGTGTATTTAAAAAAAAAATGACTTGTCGTTGTTTTATTTTCGAATTTGTTCTAAAAAGTTTGAATTAATAACGAATATTTAACTTTTTTTTATTGACATAGGATAGAGAGCAAAAGTAAATTAGTAAAAAGTATTTACCACATTTAAGTAAAAAATAAATACAGTTTGCATAAAACACGTCTGTTTTGTAAAGTAAACTTATTTGTTAGAATTCAAACCAATAAATAAGTTCAATTAGCAACTTTATATCTTGTAATGTAGGAAGGATGTGTGGGATATCTTTAAAACATTAATTAAGCACCTTCTAGGGCATCTAAGGCATTTAATTTGGTACCTAATAATTATCTCATCATAATTTACTTCTACAAAGTTAAACCTTTATGTAAAAAGTAATAAACATTTTATAGTTTAAGCAATATGTATTAATTAAAAAGGAAGATAAATTAAAGTAATATCAATAACTGTTTAAAAAAAAATTGTTGCTTTAAAAAAGTTGACGACTGTTGAAAATGGCGCCTAATTGAAAACTTTGCAACATTATTGCAGCTATTTTACAATTAGTGACTTATTACGACGTTTTGTTTTGATATTTGACTATTTCAAATCATGTTTTCATTTACGTAAAGCATAAATAAATAAAACAACGGAAGGCACTTCGAAACTGATACACAATAAATATTGTAGAATACGGACGCAAAAAAAATATTCAACCAGTAATGCCTAGTATTAATAACCGGCCAGTTTGCTGCATATAAATTATAACGTTAATTTAAAACATTTCTAATGCGTTAAATGGAAATAACGAAATAAAACGCGAAAAAAATTACGTAAATCTTGCAAAAACATTGCATTTTAACTAGAAACGTATTGCATGCCGACACGCAATGATGCCATTAAGAAAAAAAACTATACTTATTTATGGTTTTGTAAACCGCACGATTAATAAGTGTTCTGGACGTCCAGGAACGCCATTCGTCTGTCAAAACGTCCCACATTAAGCCATATTGTCAACATAATTGTTTCATTCTCGTTATTAATCTCGTTTAAAATTTAATCGGACGCGCGAAATACCTGGGCGTCGGAGCCGAACGCGGCGGTAAGTTTGCGCGCGAAACTAAACGTCACATTGACATATTAACGCGCGAAAACTTTAATGGCCGCGCACTTTCACAGATAATTTCACTCATTTCCCTATCACCCGCTAACTAAATCACAGGCTTCGTTTCTTATTTCGTGTAATAAAACGTAATTTACATAGCTGTACGTACGTTTTCGTTTAAGGCTAATACCAGTTTCTCGCTGTCGTTTACGCGCGCTGTGACGTGTGATTGACAGGTGAAAGGGCGCGAAATTAGCCGGCCGGCCGGAGACCGAACGATTCCTTAAGACGCTCCCATTGTTCGTTCATTACATTCACGGTTCATTGATACAGATTAATAATATTTCCGTAACAAAAAAAGCACACGCTGTGTGTTAGTGTTTTAACGTTTGCATAAACGATTTGGATTTTAGGGAAATGTTTGAATTATAATAACTCCATTAGGCGTTTAGTGAACATATGTTGTAGAGTGGGTGTGATAAGATAGAGCCGTATGTCATGTTACAGCTACCGTTTGGCATCCGCCAACAAAGCGAGGAAGCGAGGATTAGTTGGCAAACATTGTGATGTTGTTATTAAAACGAAAACTCTTTAGATAAAGACATGAAACAACAGGCCTGAGGAGATTTGAGATAGCGGGCTTAGCAAGCGCCGGCTTGTCGGGAGACATTATCTGGTACGAGCGCAGCGTGCGCCGCGCCGGCCCAGCTCACTCGCATACAAACAAACATGCACATTTTGGAATCAACTTATTGTTTTAAAACGTTTTCATTTCGTTGCAGACGAAATAAAGCTTGCATTCATATTTTATTCTTTAGTTTACTTCATTCAGAAAGTATTTATTTTGAAAGAGATAAGATACTGATTTTTTATTGTTTTATATGGGCTACGAGTTGTTATGTAGATATTTGTACTAAAAATAGCAAAAGCAGCGGGTTGTAATTTGCAACAAATTATTTCGCTCAGTTTCGCACATTTTAAAAGAAACATTGGTTTTCGTTAAAACCAGTCTCTTTCTGAATATTTTGTTTTCTAAAATTAATAGGTTTTACAGTATTTAGTTTAATTGCCTTTCGGTAAAAGTTTGCGAATTATGCAAACATGCGAATATCTTTTCTATAAGATTATTATATTCAATAAGTATGTGTATTACAAGCAGACTGACTTTGATACATACCGTTATGGAATAAGTAAATATTAAAAAATTAAATTACATACTTAAGCCTAAGTAAACAGTATTCGAAATGTTTAAATAATGCCTCCATTTGTTTGGGAACTACAGTCAATTCAAAAAAAACAACTTTAGTGAAGCAATCGCCACCCCCAGTAATTTTTAAATTATTATTACCCAAGTTTTTTTAATACTGATTCAATTAACTACTAAAACATAATCTAAAGCTAAGAGAATCGAAGGTAAATCGATTAATAGCAATAAACGTCACACATTCAAAATGACATGCGTCAAAATGACACTATCCTTGGGTCGAATTGTCATTTACATTCGCAATCATAGGCGTGACAACTTAAGTATTTCGCAAAAATGAAACCGCAAAGTCATTCAGTCGGAATGTCATTTACTGAGAACGGAAGTAAATTCCAAACATATTTGAAATATATATTCCTTATTCATCTTGATGTCACTTCTAAAAGAGAACTAAATGAACGAATGAATGATAAAGATTCTCATTCACTAGTAATGAAGTTATGTTTGTTTTTAAATTATTCACCGAATGACATGTTTGGTCGAGTATCGATTATAAAGAATGAATTATCTATTCTTTACGGAAATAAATTATATTTCTTTCTTTCTTTCTTTTTCTGTCTAACTTTTTGCTGTGCTAAGTATTTTCACACCATGTCTGAGACAGACGGGTGAACTGATAAAAAGGGTTTATTTATCGGTTAATGAAGGTTTTTTCTGTCGTTAATTAAGTCATTTATGCATGGCCAGCTTGTGTAGGCTTAATAAGGTGTCTTTAAATGAGATTAGGTGGTTATTTATTGGTAGTTTTACTACAAGACGTCAAGTAGACGTAATAATAATAATCAATTACGTAATAATCGCGAATGATTAACAAAAACCATATTTCCATCTCATTCAAGCGAACTCTAGATGTCACTACATTAGCCTAGCGTTTTTCTATTTTTTGAGTTCATCTTCCACTTAATTTATATTTTTTGTACCAAATATAAATCATCATCACGAAAAACTCGATAAGTATTGAACGATAATTTAATTTAGAAAAAAAAAAACGGTTGATTTGATTTGTCACTTAGTGAAGTTCCCGTATTCTTTCTTTTATATCTTTTTAACGATACTAATGGCACTAGTCATTTCTCCTGTATCGTGGGTGCGTTAACAATAATTTCAACTCACATGACATACACAACCGGTACAACTACTTGTAGACCAAGACATTTTTTGCTTTGTACAGACATCGAATCCGCGACACGGATTAAACAAACACCCGCAGGATTGACTATTCCAGTATTGTTACTACCCATAGACTATATATAGACTTTAAAAAGGGATCTTACAGAATAATCCCTGATGCCTTACGAGTTTTTACGTTTTTACAAAAGGGTATTTTGACGTTAATTTGATGGAAAAAATTAATTCCGTATACACCAACTTTTTCATTTTCCATACAATTTACGTCAAAATAATTCAAGTACGTGGATTTCATACTAGGGCGTCTGTACGTAAAATAATTTAAAGGATGGAAAAATGGATCTTCCATTTTTTGTGCAGTTTATAGGCACTTAGGTATGAGCACTTATTTCATACAACAACACAATTAGCAGTAACAATAATATGTGATTTATAGACACCATTGTTGCAAATGAAGACGTGAGTCCATCTTGAGGGACGCACAAAATGGCTGCGTTTCATTTGGCGGGAAACTAATGGTGATTGTGTTTATTTTAATACCACTTTTGGTTTTTTACAAATCCTGGAGAATTGAGATGTCGATTGTTTGATTTAATATGTTTTGTAGAAGATGGGCAAGGTTTGGCAATTATGAATGGATTGCGTCTGCAATTAAAGTGAATCGAGAAGAGAATGACGACGAGTTTTGCAGCAAACTTTTTGGCCCAGAATTGCGATGATTCCGATGGCCGGGGTGGCCATCAATTTGGCCACCAGTGGACAGCGAAAGTTTTGTTAAAAATAATTTTCTCTGTCCACCCAAATTTCAGGTGGCCATCGGGAATCATCGCAAAATCGGGCTAAAGTCTTCTCAAATGTTTGCCTACTTTCTTTTGTCATTCCAAATCGACATAAATTCTTCGCGACGTCTTAAGCCCGATAGAGATACGTGTATGGAAAAAATGAATGCAAAATCACTATAGTGGTACTTTTTTTACGTGGTAAAATCATCAAATGAGTCCTCCCACCCAGGGCAGAGCGGGAAGGACTGTCAGACTCGTACTGACTAAAATCCACGGTGTCCTTCAATAGCCCTTTACGTTCCGGGTTCACGGTAATTCGTACAGTCCCGCGACCACTATAGTGGTCTTATCATTTGTTTTTTCGATCTTAGTTCTTTCAATATCTATTTATGATAAAATATATAAATTGTAAGAGCTAAGAGGGATTAAATAACTGCATAGCTACTTATTTATCAGCAATAAAAACTTCAAAGAGTAAAAATACGTTGACATAACCTACCGAAAAGTTAACTGTCAAATCACTACCTATAGTTTTAAGAATCGCTTCAAAAGGTACATTTACAAACTCATTAGAAACTGATACTTACCAATAATTAAAATAAATATTCATTCACCTAATTCAGTCACCATTATCATGATATTATCTCCCAATTATTGTCACAATTATTTAATTGTTCTCACAAAAAACTGTGCCATGCGATCACATAAATCATTACCAAGGTTTCAATAATTTACTGTGTGAAAACAATGACAATAATTATTTTAATTTTGTTATTGATTCGATTAATTCTCGAAGGAATTAGGATGCGATGGAGCTGCGTCAGTCCCTTCGTACACAAGGTGACGCAATTCTCCGATACTTTACAACTTTGATATCCAGGCGACTATCGCAATACAAACCCATAGGGGAACAGTGTATAAGACGGGGACGCGAGGTATAATGGGGACATGCACTCTTTAGGCATACCTTAACACAACACTAATGTAGCGCAAGCGCCATCAGGTCGTCATTTGCAAGCAGCTATTAACAAACGGCGCTTACGCTACGTTAGTATTGTGTTAAGTTTGCCTTTAGTGTGTGATTTCCCATCATACCTCGCGTCCCCGTCTTAAACACTGTTCCCCTAGAGGTTTGTACACAGGCACGCGTCAATGGATACCAAAGTCGCCTACGTCGCCTTGTACGAAAGGGCTTATAAAGTGTGGTTTTGACAATCCTCCGCCAACTTTAACCAAGGTTTTAGACCACCCTGAACAACATTCAAATTTTTGCAGAACTAACATTACGAAGCTGAAGCGGAACACGCCAATTTCAGGAACTATTAGATCGAATTGAAAAATTGTTTTTGTTTTGGATAGTTCATTTATCGAGGAACGCTATAGGCTATACAACATCACGCTACCACCAATTGGGGCCGAGCAGTGGGGGTGAAACCACGAGGAACGGCTAGTGAAAAATAATTTCGATTCTCCATACAAAATGAACTCAGAATAAATTGCTAATGTGTTTTTTTTGCCTATTGTACCGTTTATTTTTCTTTTTGTCGTCTCAATGGCAATCTAAATTGAGTTGTCCTAGAACTGGGCTATGAGTTTAGTATTAGCATTTATGAACAGTTCAAAGTAAAAGAACTGGACAGGTTCCGTCCGAACCTGAAGGAGGACGCCCAGTATCGAGAAAGGTGGAAGGAGTGGAGGGAGCCCTTTGTCCAGGAGTGGGACAGAGCAGGCTCTTAAAATAAAAGAGTAAGAGTCAAGTGTCTGTCTGGTTTTGAACCTACCCCCTAAAACTCTTTAAAGTAGGGACTGTAATCTTTCCTAATAAATCATACATCATCATCAAATGAGTCCTCCTTCTCTGTGTGGAGCGGAAAAGACTGTCAGACTTGGCACTACATAGTAAGTATAAAACAAAGTCGCTTCCCGCTGTCTGTCTCTCCCTATGTATACTTAGATCTTTAAAACTACGCAACGGATAAGATGCAGTTTTTTTTAATAGATAGAGAAATTCAAGAGGAAGGTTAATATGTATGTAACATGCATAATATAGTAGTGATTGCACCCGGGACGGGTCGCTAGTACTAACTAAAATCCAACTTGTTTTTTCGATATCCCTTTACGTTCCAACGTCACGATTACTCGTTCGAATAGTTCCGCGACCCTGGGTTTCTATTACACCTCGAGTCTACTACAGAAGCTGTCTATGTTATAAAAGTAATCGAAAAAATGTCTTTTATTTATATTTAAAGTTAAAATTACATAATAAAAAGGTGTTACATTAGACATAATTCCTACAGGTGGTGTTGTGGCCACCTGTATTATTTTATGAGCCATAAAAAAGGTTTTAAAGACTATCTCGGATCTGCTATGGTCGTATGTTACAAAACTATTTAAGTATTCTTGACAGTGATGTGTGCGTTTGGGTGCGCGTATCTTGAAAACGACTGAACGAATTCTGATGGGGTTTGGCAAGTCGTTTACGATAAGAATAGAAGTGAAGAAACTTGTAAGACTTTTCTGTTGTTGGATTGGATTTAAAAGTCTGTACCTATAGACAAGTGAAAACGACAGGATTTTATGCAAATTAGTGCAAACTGCTTAATAATAAATGAATTATCATAAATAAGCAATTATTTTTAATTGAATTGAATTGTCATTAATTTTTTACCATTATGCACATTCAGAATCTACGATAAAACACGAAATAACTACTCAATTATGTAAAAGTAAGTTCGTTGACAAAATAAAATGCTAATCCTGTCAAAAGGGTGTCTCTTACGATCCCAATATGTCCAAAAACGAGATCGAATAGATAAAAGTCAACAAAATTAATGTGACTTCGTTATTTTGACGGTAACATTTCGTCAAATTGAAGCGACGAAACAAATAAAAAATCCACCGAACCGCCATGTTTGAATTTTAAATTTGACATTGGAATGCGCTTGGTAGCATTTATTGGCTCGTTACAAACGATGAAATCGATTGCCTCCACTGATTTTTATTCCATTGCCTTCTTTAATCGTGTTTCATTTAAAGATATACAAGAAACGAAGCATTGTATCTCCTTTATTTATTCTTAATCGCCCAACTTCAGCGCATTATCCTTTTTCTAAAAAAAAGAAAACCAAAATGATGCTTTATAATTTTTATTTGTACAGCAAACAAAAGGCAGTTAGTGTCTTTCGATTAGTTTTCGACGTCTGAAAGAGCAATTTAAATATTAATTTACGCGGTAATATTTTAACAAAATGGCGGCAGGTTAAAATGGCGAACGGTTTAGTTAATTAGCATGGCGTTGTTATTGCGTTATTGTTGTATTAACCAAGGTAGATTGGTTGCTTTGTTTCCGATACGTAAAGTTAAGTTTATGTCTGAATTTAGAAAGTTTTCTTTCAAATAATTACACGTTTATGTGCGCTTGTTCGCCAGAGATATTATATGAGCTTTCTAAATGAAGGAGGTTAGATTACACATCAGTTTTTCGAAGTTTGAAATTGATGTTTGCATTGTCTATGGCAACGAGAAATAAGAGAATAGCACCTTATCTTTCTCGATAGTCTATATCCCGTAGGTATTACTAATTGCGTCAGACTGTAGAAGAGTAATTAAGTTAAAGCGTCCATAGACTAAAGATGTATTATGTAATTGTTTCTAAAACAGCTTACAATTAATTAATTTTAATGTTCTTTGTTTAACTTGATTAGTTTCTCTTCGTGATCCTGAAGCAGAAACAATGCTTTATCAATATTAAAATAATTGAAAACCTATATGCATCATATCTTAAAATCACCTTTCAGGATACTAAAGGACAATGATTCTTTAACACCTAGTACATATTGAAAATCGTGTTTGAAAGTACGGCAATCTCTGTGAAAGCTAACATTGTTAGACAATGAGGCAAAAACGGCATAAAATGTTTAGTCTATCTCTTGATGAATGACTAAAGAAAGAAAACTAATAGTACCGAACAGAGTTAATTACTACATTCTTATGGTAACAAAGGAAAATATAGCTCTTGTTCAATTTGAAACTTTCTAGTCTGGCAACGTTATGATGCATGAAACTGTGTTGTTAGCGTTAATATGTCTATAATCATTTAATTTAAATAAGGAACGGTAATAGTTCAACGTATATTTGTAGAGTAGATTTTATGTGTTCGATTTCTGAATAGATATTTATTTATAGATATTTCAGTGATACCATAGTCGGTAAAATGTCCAATAACCTCATTAGAGTTATAGGTTATTCTTTTAAATTAAGGCACGTAAGGAAAGTTGGTCAAAATTAATCTGCTTTGATTAAGGATTAGTTAGTATTTAACAATGTTAAATGCTATGAAATATATTTCGTTTTAATTCCGCCAGATAAATCAAAACTTAGGCTTAAATGCAGCATACAGGCCCACAGAATCTTAATGATCCTCCTTTGCTTTTAGACAAGATGATTTTGCCATGCAGTGTGGCAACAATTAGAAACAATTTAGTGGATTATTATTATGCTAACTTGCAGAAAACGACCAATTATCGTCTTTAGCAACACCCACGCAATGGCGCGGTAATACCTAGGTTAACGCAGAATTCCTATCGCCGATGCTAAACAGGTGAAAAGTGACATTTTAAAACAAATTCAAGGAACGCTAATTGATTAATTATTTAAAGAAGTAAATAACAGTACGAAATGGACACTAAAACAAGCAAAACTTCGATTTAAAATAAGCCAATGACTGCTAAACGCCTGATGAGAAGAAATAGATTTAAGATGTTTTTATTTTTACGGAAATATATTGCATTGGAAAAAGTACTGAGAATGTGAATTTAAGGAGGGATGAAACTCACATGCTGACTTAAATTATATCGATAATTATGATTTAAAAGTAAAAGAATATTTGTCTATACATTGCATAGACTATTGGATTAGATATTAGCTACCGAAAAGTTTGGCTGTCACACAACAATCTCTTGGATCTCGCTAAATCGCGGTGACTGAACAAATAAAATTATTGTGTATCTATGAGGAAGGGACTGCTGAAAAGACATGCTCCGCAGACATTGAAGTGAATTTGGACAACGACGATGATGTCAGAAGTTGATCTCGTTTACGTTATGCCATCTTGATAGCGTCTCGGATGTTCTATTGCAACTTAAAGCCTAATTTTAGACGATGCGAGTTTCATGCAAATATTACTACATTGTGGAATTTCATTAATCAGCTGAATTCATTGTCAGTAATGTAGTGCATGCATATTTTAGGCAGCGTGTAATAAACCCTTAAATATGGCCCTGTATCTAGCTTACGGGCAGTGATAATAATTAATCGATTGGCGACACTTTACATATTTATATTTTGTCGCTTATTTATCTATTGAAATTAATAGTTTCGCCCCCTATTACATGGGACTTCATTATGGTTGGCGAAATGGGGGTGTTTTTAATAAAAGCTCCTCTGTCTGAACAAAATAACTACCTATGATATTATTTGTTAGATCCTTGAAATGGGGAACACCTGTATGGTCTTTAGAACACATACATATTTGGGGAGTGGATTTGGAGTCGCAAGACTGTCTGGGGTTGAGAGACTGTTCTAAAACGGCACCACGGGCTGTAATGCAGATTTCAGCTGAAAGAACAAGGTGGCTTTAAGAACCAGCCAAGTCAACAAGTCGTAAATATAATTCCTTGAGGTGTACATAAAATCGAACGAGGAATAGAAGCCAAAAGGGCTTCTATTAATTTTTTTCAGTGCCCTACTAGGAATCTAGATATTCTAAAGTCTAAGGCTTGGAGATTGCCTACTCGTTAAAAAGGCCTGAATTTTTACGCACCCCGATTCGGTAATCATTATCTATTAATTGAATAATATTTTTTGACGGCTAAAACGATTATCCTAATTGCACAGTATCAATAATTGCCCACAAATATATAATTACACACACACATTCGATCTAAATAATAATAACGTCTTGACATTTGACGAGGTACCGCCCGCTGCTCCATATGTCCGACAATTTCAAATGAAATCGAAAAAACCGATCCGCATATGACGCCTTCTAAATCCGAAATTCCCTCCAAAACCGATCTCACGCTGAGAAGGCATTGAAAAAAAATTCTCTCTGACTCGTTCTTTTTTCGAATACACATTTTTTTCTAACCATTGTCACGGCTGGATGCTTCGTAAGTTCGTATTGGTGTTTGGCCGCGATTTTAAGAATTTAAATATCATTTTGGTGAATCAATCTGCGAATTTAGTGTACGCGGAAAAGTTTATGTTGTTAATTAAATTGTTTGTAATTAATTGTTGTTGCCTATGTCCCAGACTATAACTTATTTCTGTACCAAACATCCGGAACCATTCAGCCATTTTGACATGAGTGACATCCATCCATCTAACCAAACGTTCGCATTTATAATATAAGTAAGGATGTAAAACCTATAGATTTGCAGGATGACTAATTCAAAAGCACCTTTTAACTAGTGGAAGTGGGGTTTATGAATCACCGAAGCTTTTAAGCAATTAAGCTGAGTACGGTGTTGATAAAAGGTAAAATCTAGGGCTAGATTAAAATTATCTGCGTCCAATAAATGCATTGGCAAAAAAAAATATGATAATGAAGAGTTTTTCTATGGCTAGCCATTTTGTTATTCACACACTTAAGTGTCAGGTAAATTCTATACTTAAGGTAAAAACAGACAATACCACCCTATTCACCTGTGAGCCGATATTCTCGTCCCAAGAGACTTTATTAACAAGATTTTGAATATCCCATTGTCGCTAACACTTTCTATGTTCGAAATTTGAAAATCTTTTTTTTTACAATACAGTTTGGACATTTCGCTTGAGTTATCGCCGGCCAGTTCTGTTAAAAGGTTTAAGGCTTTTTTTTTTCTTTCATAAACGTCAGTGCATGGGTCGCTTTTGACGTGGGTGAGCGCGGTTATAATTGCTGTTCGGATTGGGACGCATCATTTTTGTAATTGCTTGGATATGTCCTGTTTTTAGTTTTTACAAGGATTAAGATTTAGGTAGTTCTTACATATTAACCAGGGTAGTTTTTTGTAGTTGTGAAAGTAAATATCAACTAGTATTCAGCTGCGTCGGGTTAAAGTTAGACACTAATTCGATCCTTTCATTGTTTGTTTTTTTTTTTTTTAGTTTGGAGATTAGTTATCTAAAGTCTTTAATGTAAGCTCTTATTTTGGTTTGATCATTTTTTTTTAAGTAAACGATTTGTGTCGTAGGAAAACGACAAAATATCTCGTGGAAAAATAACACACGAAAGACCAACAATTATGTAATCAAAATCACGAATAGAAATCCAAAATAAAACCTTAAAATTAAGTTAAAAGTATCTCCGAAACTTATCCCGCATCACCAAAAAATATGGCGACGATACACCCAGGTAGTTTCCAACTGAGATTTGGAAATATATGGATAATTATAAGACGGCTTAACGTGGAATTTTTGTCAAAGTTTATCGTCATTTTGATTGAGGTTACGACTCTTATATCGGTGAAGATATTGTGTCGGTAGCTTTATTATGAGATGGGGCTGTAGCAACGGTTGTTGGATTATGAATATTATGTGTTTGAGTACTGATGAGAATATGTCGGATAAGTTTTATTTTACGTTAAAAACGTAAATGTTTTTGTTAAGAATAAATGTCGGAGGAGCAGTGGACTTAAAATACCACTCAATGGAGCCCAATTTGCAGGAAACGGTAACGCTGCAGGCCCAGAAGTAGATGGTGAGGTGAGCTGGACTCACATTTTTAAAGAATTAGCTGATAATTACATTAGATCGCGAAAGGAAGACTTTTGCCCTGCACTGAGATATACTTAATAGGTTTTTTTTTTATCGTGGTAAAATCATCAAATGAGTCCTCCCACCCAGGGCAGAGCGGGAGGGACTGTCAGACTCGTACTGACTAAAATCCACGGTGTCCTTCAATGGCCCTTTACGTTCCGGGGTCACGGTAATTCGTAAGACCCGCGACCAAGTCTTTTGCCCTGGATTGAGATAACATAGGCTCATAATAATAATGATAAAACAGCTAATATAACTAGGTCTTTTATTCAACCAATCGTTTCAAAACATAGTAGATCGATTAAACGTAACTAATTTCCCAAATCCAATAACTCAAAAAAAAAATCCTAACGTGGTCATGGTCTATAATAGGTCCACCCACCCAATATCAGCCTGTAGACCAATCGCGACACGATTTGTCTTGCTAGCTTATTTAAAACATGTCGTTAATGTGAATCGCTCGTAAAAATCGTATAGAAACCTCCTTTGATTGGTTATTAACTTTAATAGGTAATATTTTATTGCGTTTTTATAGTTATTCGGCTCAATATGATGCGGTTCAGCGATTTAACGTTAGTATAACTTCTTAATAAGTAATCGAATGTCTAGTAATCTTTTCTATTACACTTGTAAATCTAATTAAAAATGTTTGTTCATATGCAATGTAAATTTTTTATTGAATTCTTCCTATTTAAAAATCGATCGCCTTAACACTTTTAGTGACAGGTTGAAATACGCGCAATAAAATAGGTGTTCGATTTTCAAAATTGTTTTTATTTCTTTTTTAATCGGCACCTGTTATTATCTGTCATGTTGACAACAGACTAAAGAGCCGTGGAAATTGAATTTTGTCTTTGATTGCTGATATTCCATTCGTTTTAAAGTATTTCAAGAAAGTATTCGTTCAAAAAATCATTAGGCACTTACTATTAGTACCTTTTTGAAACGATATTTTCTTTTAATCTAGGTTTGAAAACATTTCTCAAAACCAAAAAGTATGTAGTTTTTTTGTTCTGCATTGTGATCCTAAGCTTGAAGTTCCTGTATTCCATCCATAGGTGTAGCTCTGGTTTGTAATGTACGAGTGGGTTAGGTAACCAATTATGAGGGTACTTAGAAATTAATATGCTATCAAAATATCAGTATATACCTTCAAGCACTTTTTACAAAATGTTATGCATTTTACTGTGGGACGTCCGTAGTGCTGTGTTATAATTATGTTTTTAGTGTAAATATGTGATAGTTATCCACTGAGATTATAATGTAGTTTTGAAGGAATGAGTGGAGTGGACTTAAGAATAGTGATTAGGTACAAAAGATACAATATACAACATGATACTGAAGTGAAATCTTTTTTCATCATCCTATGAGACTGTAAGTACTTAATTATTATTTTATTACTAATATTTTTATTCCTTAATATCTCTGGTGGAGCTCGGCATTAAATAATTACAGCCGCACAGGCCGATCTTCCAGGTTAAGCCGCGCTTGCTAAGATTGGTCTGTGAATGGGTGACCATCTGTCATTGCGAGTTTCCTCCGTGCTTCGGAAAGCACGTAAAGCAGTTGGTCCCGGCTATCATTTGTAGATCTTCGATATTCGTTACGTCAGAAACTCTAAAAGTCTGACAACCAGTCTTACAATGGGGTATCGTATTACCCAGTTACTGGGTTGTGGAGGTCCGATTGGCAGTCGCTCCATGTAAAATACTGATGTTCAGCTGCATCTGGTTCGACTGGAAGCCGACCCCGGTATATAGTTGGAGAAAAGTCTTGGCTGATGATGAACATCTCTGGTGGAATGAATCTTCCGGAGTTTTTCCAATGAGCTACAACATGGGGCTCTTAAAAAGTTTCTGCAGGGCTTCGACAACACGCAGGCGATAATTATCTCAGGTGTTGGTTTCACGCGTGGCGTAAGGAGTGTCAGCATAATGAAGGGCCAAAGCTGACCGGGGTCGCAGGACTCACGAATTACTGTGACTCCGGAACGTAATGGGCTATTGAAGGACACCGCGGATTTTAGTCAGTACGAGTCTGACAGTCCCTCCCGCTCTGCCCTGGGTGGGAGGACTCATTTGATGACTTTATCGCGTTAAAAAAAAAGGGTTAGCATGAAAAGCCATAAGACTACCTAAACACGCGTCAATGCCTACTTCTTCAGCCAATAAAACTTTGGTGTTACTACTGACGCCAAATCACCAACGATTAATGACCCCCACAGCACAGCAGCAATCATTCTTCACAAATCATCTATCATCATCACTGGGACTGCGCGGGGGCAAGCAGAGAGCGATTAGATCGGCACTTAGCCCCCCACCAATCATCTGCATGTCAGTGTACGTGTGTTGTTTCTAGAAAATTGCTTTACTGTTTATGAAGTGTTCATAAGGAGGTTTTTTTATTACATAAGGCCCTTTTCACGATCTTATTTAATGCGATTTGTATCAAGTGATATGCGTCAAAGGGACCTTTTGTTATATAAGGCTCTTTACACGACCTCATCCGATGCGATATGTCTCAAGCGACATCTGTGTGTGTGTTGGAGTTGCGTTGCAATTTGCTTTATATTATCAGCTTATTGCCGTCCAGTGCTGAACGTAAGCCAAAGAGCGCCAACCATCCCGTTCCTGGGCAGTCCGCATCCATCCGCTGCCAGCCACATTCTTCAAATCATCGACCCATCTTGCTGCAGGGCGTCCTACACTACGTTTGTCCATCGCGGTCTCCACTCTAGCATACATGTCTGGTATATCTATCGTTTGACGGTCTACAGACAGGACGGCCCAATTCAATTTGCTTTGCAATCAATTAATTTAACATAAATCAGCCATTTGTCGAATCAGGCATTTGTAGAATGCTAGGCATTTCTCGAATTGAGCATTTAACGACGAAAATTTGCAATACGGATGTCGTTTGAGTATTAAATCGTGGTCTAACAGTAATTGTTACAAGAGTAATTTAATATAGTCAGGAAAATAATTGTGAAATCGTTTTTTAATGAGTCTGTTGTAAGATTAAATGATCAAAGTTCATGCAAAGAAAGAAGAAACATTGATTACCTGTTTTAAGATCACGCGTACTTGCTTAGTGCGTGTTGTAATTAAAGCCTCATTTAGACGGAGCAAGAACTCGCATGCGATTTTCACTACATTGCGGTATTTGGGTGATGAACTGAACTCGTTGTACTTAACTATAAAGCCCGGAATGTAACGCAACTCGCGTGCGAGTTCTTGTGTCGTCTAAATGAGGCTTAACTGAAGACCGATTTTACAAAAGATGTGTAAACAGAGATTTTTAGGTTAAATCGATGCGCTCCCTCGATATTGGATTCGAGATCTAACGGAACTCAAATTTTAAGACATACGTAGGTGATGGTGATGATTAATGACCGAACATTACACTAAAAATCTTATTGTTATTGGAAATTAGAAAATTTCTGCTTTTATTCTCTTGGACTTCCGCGTCAAACAGTTTTTACTGCGTTCCGTCGGCGGGCAGAAATTCCAGAATCTTTCTGAGTGAACTCGTTTCATCTTTACTTGAGGCGAAGATTGCTCTTCGCCTCAAGTAAAGATGAAACGAGTTCACCAACCAACCCAATTTAAATAATATGAAAAATCATACTTTTCTTGTTATCTAAACGACTTAAACAACACTGAAAATCTAACAAAGTAAACTTGTCACAAAGCAGGTCCAAACAACCTGTTCCTAAAGCAGGTTTCGACCCTCAAAACCTGCGCATAAGCAAGTTATAACCGACTAACTCCAAGGCTAGAAATATGAGCAGTCAATAAATTAAAATGCATACGATATTCCGTCGTAAAACCACTCAGGTTACTCAGTTATCTAAGTACAATCTAGCGAGTACAGGACTCAATATAGTTAGGAATACATACTGTGTCTTAAATAACTTGTCACGAATTAGTTATTCATCATCTTCCTGCCCTTATCCCATTTTACTTGGGGTCGGCGCAACACGTTTTTTTCTTCCATTCTCCTCTATCAAACGTCACAGTATCATTCACTCCTCTGTCTTCCATATCATTCCTTATACAATCCATCCATCTCTTCTTTGGCCTTCCTCTTCCTCTCCATCCATCAACATTCATACTCATCACTCTCTTAGTCACATGAGTGTCATCCCTCCTCATCACATGTCCATACCAAGACAGACGATGCCCTTTAATTTTTTCTGTAACAGGCGCCACTTTCAAAGTTCCCCTTATAAACTCATTCCTTACTTTATCCATTCTTGTCACTCCACACATCCATCTTAACATTCTCATCTCCGCTACATGCAAACGTTTCTCATCCAACTTTTTCACAGCCCAGCATTCCGATCCATACAATACAACAGGTCTAATCACGGATTTGTATATTTTCCCCTTTAACTTGAGGGGCATCCGTGGGTCGCAAGTTGTTCCGGTGACCTGTCGCCATTTCATCCATCCCGAGTTAATCCGGTGTGTTATGTCCCGGTCTACATCGCCATCTCCTTGGACAAGCGACCCGAGGTACCGAAAGTCGGAACAGACTGGTATGGGCGTTCCGGCAAGTGTAATGGGCACAGGACTGGAGAGACCGCCAAAATCGCAAAACAAATATTCGGTTTTGGTTCTGCTCAATTTCAGGCCAACGTTCTCCAGTCTTTGCCACCACGCCTCCAATCTGCTCTGGACCTCTAGGCCGCTCTCGGCAATAAGCACAATATCATCGGCAAACAGCATACACCAGGGGGCCTCCTCCTGAATGTCCGACGTCAGAGCATCCATTATCATCAGGAAGAGGTACGGGCTGAGAGCCGACCCTTGGTGCAAGCCAACCGCCACATTGAAGCTGCCGCTAGTGCCCGCTGTAGACCGGACTTGGGTACTGCATCGACTGTACATAGCACGGATCAACTGCACATACTTCCCAGGCACACTTTTCTCCTTAAGGGCCCACCACAGAACCTCACGGGGCACCCGGTCGTATGCCTTTTCGAGGTCGACGAACACCATGTGCAAGTTTTTATGCGCACCTCTGTATTTCTCGCACAGTTGGCGGATAGCGAAGATAGCATCCGTCGTGCCCCGACCAGGCATAAAACCGAATTGGTTCTGTGAAATTTCGCTCTCCTCTCTCAGTCGCCTTTCAATAACTTTCTCCCAAACCTTCATACTGTGTGACATCAGCTTTATTCCTCTATAATTATTGCATTCCAGCACATCACCTTTGTTTTTAAAAATGGGCACTAGCGAACTATTGCACCATTCGTCAGGTATGGCTTCTTCCAGCAACAGCTTATTGAAGAATAAAGCTAACCACGTCCAACCATACATCCGCAATATTTTCCACACTTCAACAGGTATTCCGTCCGGTCCTAATGCCTTACCATTCTTCATTCCACTCACTGCATTCCTCACTTCATCCACACTTATTTTTCTTACTAATCCCTTATTTACTGGTTTATTTTCAAGCACACCACTCCAGTCATTCTCCTCATTCATCAGTCTTTCAAAGTAACCCTTCCACCTATTCACAATTTTCTCGTCTTCCGACAGAATCATTCCAGCATCGTCTTTTACGCACTTTACTTGACAAACATCCTTCGCCTTTCTCTCCCTAGCTCTAGCAAGCCGGTAGAGTTGTTTTTGGCCTGCTGGAGTATCCAAAGTGTCATATAGCTTTCCTTGGGCATTTGCTTTTGCTATAGCCACAGCTCTTTTGGCTTTTTTCTTAAGAGCATCATACTCACTCTTTTTTTCAGCTTTCAAACTAGCACGCTCATTACCAATGCTCTGCCATTCCTTAAATTTCTTCTTTTTTTCCCTCAAAACATTCTGTATCTCTGTCGACCACCACCATGTATCCCTATCTATCGTGCCCCTTCCTTTCGTCTCTCCCAAAACATCTTTTGCTGCGCTCCTAACACACCGAGCCATCTCATTCCAACATTCATTTACGCTTTGGCCGTTCATATCACCCATCTCAATCATTTTATTTACCACTCGCTCTCTTAATTCTCCAGCACAATCATTCTTCTCTAGCATATGCCATTTTATTTTAGGAGGGGGACGCTCTTTTTGCTTTAGAAGCCTTACTTGTAAGACTACTTCCATAACCAGGAGTCGATGTTGTGAGACTAAATCTTCTCCCGGTAGCACTTTGCAGTCTTTGACGAGCTTTATTTTGTTGCGTCTAACAAGGAAGTAGTCTATTTGCGTATTATGTGTCCCACTCTTATAGGTTATTAGGTGTCCATCGGCTTTTTGAAACCAGGTGTTGGCTACTGCTAGATCAAATGCAGTAGCTGATTGCAACATAGTTTCCCCCTCATTATTTAAATTCCCAAAACCCCATCCCCCGTGTACTCTTTCATAACTTCCTTTCATTCTTCCCACATGCCCGTTAAAATCACCTCCAATAATTAATTCCTCATGCGCCGGGATGGTTATTAAAACTGTATCAAAATCCTGCCAAAACTTCTCTTTGACTCTTTCCTCACATCCTACCTGGGGAGCATACACACTTATCACGTTCAGTACAACATTCCCTATCATTACTTTCACAACTATCAATCTATCATTAATTCTTTTTACATCCATCACACTTTCTTTCAAATTACTATCTAACACTATTCCCACGCCATTCCTTTTTCCATCACTTCCACAGTAGAAGAACTTGTATCCCTCCCCAATTTCCCTCGCTTTTGTACCCTTCCATTTAGTTTCTTGCAAGCACGCCACATTTATTCTTCTTCTTTTCAATACATCCGCTAACTCTCTGGCTCTTCCAGTCATTGTCCCAACATTCCAACTAGCGTACCTCAATCTTTCTTCCCGGGCTCGCTTCTTACGTCGCACCCGTCCGGGTTGATGCGACAACCCTTGTCCATTTCCCGCAGGGGCCGGGTGCTGCTCCTGCGCGTCGCCTGCGGGGTACGCCCTAGCACTATCGCGCATATCAATTTCTCTCAACATATTGCTTAAGGATTTGGCTTTGATTTTATAGCCGGCCGCCTGCCTGACACTAACCCTCTTTGGGAATGCGTTTGTTGGTGGTTTACCCGCCACCATTCGAGTGACCCAAGGTGCTTGATAGCATGCACTAGGTCTTAAATTAGTGTCAATACTAAGCAGAATAGCAGGGCTATTGCCAGCAGTATTACATTAAAAAAATGGATTTCATTGACAACATACTTTCCTTAAATTGAAAATAATTTAAGTGTAAGCCAAATAAAATGTCAGGCCACAAAAATCAAAGCGACCTTACAAAAAATGTGACGAATTAGTTATTGCACCTGGCAATATCATTTATTTATGTGAGAAAAAAGTATGACTCAAATGAGTCAACTTCTATCGCACGTCTTTAATTCATTTTTTTTAACGATGCCTATTTTCAACACTTTTTTTTTGAACTTGGTAAAATCATCAAATGAGTCCTCCCACCCAGGGCAGAGCGGGAGGGACCGTCAGACTCGCCCCGGCAGGGTTTGGCCCTCTAGTGGGAGGCCCCGTCATTTTGCTGACACTCTTTAAGGCGCGCGTGCAACACAACGCGCCGTCGACCCGGGTATGGTCCACGGTCGGACAGCGAGTTGCCCATTACTCGCTGCCCGCATGCCCGCGCCTACGGTGGCTGGAGATCGTCTACCGATAGTTTTACACTAGGATTCTTTCCTGTATCGTGGGTGTATTAAGAAACATTAGGTAATTCACAAAAACTCAGACCCGAACCAACTTCTTGTAGGTCATACAAAGATTTGTTCAGTGCGAGCACTGAATTGTCGACCCGCCAAACATTAGTCGATAGCTGTCACTGCGGCAACTGTACGGCACAGTTTTTTTCAGCCATTACGGTATCTGCCTATGCAGCTAAATATCAGTTTTTTACACGGAGCGACTGCCTTTCTGACCTCCATAATAAAAACCTCCATGATAAAATTCCTGGGTAATATAACACTGAAAAAAAAAACGAAACTCATCAGTTTTGATCTTACGGAATTCGGCAAGGTCCGGAAGTCATGTAAGAGGTTAGCTAAGATAGGATTAAGTGAGTACCTAATCCCAGGAATTAGTCTGTTTGATGTCTGTCAGTTTAAATATAAATGAACAAATACCAAGCTGTTTATAAAAAACTGGCTATTTAATATTGGCTAGCGATTTCAACATTGTGGTAGTCGAAAATTCAGATGTTTCTTGTTAGACGGGAAGACAACCTCAACAAAATTAGGAATAAGTTAGGCAGAAGATGATTTTAGGCTTTTTTGACCTTTGGTCTGTACTAGTTCATTTAAGGAATTAGAGAAGAGACAAATACTGTATTCAAAAACTGTATACTAGCCACATACAGTTTTTCTTTCTCATTATCGTTACTACTTGCAAACTGTGGAAATAGCTACAATGCTTGTCGTATACGCCAATTTAGAGAAGACTAATTATCCTTTAGCAAGATCATGGACCGTTCTCACGTTATAAACCACACCCGATTAAAAAAAGCCTTCCTCAATATACTTCGCACACGATTTTATAATCTTTTATCTTCAAGCTTATCTATCTAACTCTTCAATCATACAGATTGACCTTAGAGTCACCTCTTTAAATATAAAAAAAAAGAAAACAATAAAACCTCCATACGATATGTTAAAAAAGTTTTTAATTCGGACTTTGAAGATTGAAGGTATTTCGTGCCGGGCGGCGGCTGAGGATCGCATCGCACGCACTCTGGTCGATCAGATTGTGACCTTATGATCTTTGGCCAACTGTGGCTCTATGATGTAGTGTAGACTACATACCTTACTTATGAATAAATAAAGCTTTTGAATAAATACCTATATGAAGTGTGCTTTTGATATTATGCCGTTGAAAGTAGAAAAGGCATTTCCAAATTAAATTTTACAGTAAAATTTATGGATACATGTCGACACTTTTTTAATAATGCAAAAATACCTCACCTTTTGCTAAATAGTTACCAGGAAATAGCATACCGGTATCAGGACATTGCAATAAAATACACAAAACTTTGAATGATATCTGTTATTACGATTCCGATGTTCACAAAAATTTCGCATTCTGTCCATTCAAGTTTGATTGAAAAAAAAAAGAATCGCGGCAAAAACTCCCAAAGAGATTACTAAAACCAAGTGTGAAAACTAAACGAATCTGACAGTTTAACATCAAACAGCCCGCCATTTCACTCCCGAGCATAGACAAAAAACAAAATGGCTGACTCATCGCAATCAATCACCTTTCGGACGAGGATTATATTAATTTCGTTATACTATTATTTGCCTAAGCTGCCCACAATGACGCTTGAGTGAGAAAGGGCTTCAAGAAGACATGTCAATTAAATAACTATCCATTATTGTTAAAGAATTGATGATTGTTAAATGTTTTGTGGTTGAAATGGTGTAGTCTGTGGTAAGGGGTTGTTTTTTTTTTTGTTTATGGTTGATTGCACACCTGAGGGCTGAGCTAAAGTGACAGTTATCAGCGATAACGATTGTCAAAATGTCAAATACCAGTTAAATTGACATAGGCTACTCAAAGGTCATCTTGGACTAGTGGTCGGCATGAGGTCGGGTTCAAGAACGGGTCAGGTGAAAGTGTTATTGTATTTTACCAGTAGGAATTTCTTAGTGGCAGTGGAGCCTGGATTAATGGCAATACTCTCGCCCGAATTACATAGGACTTAAAAACAAACCTTTGGCTAACTCTTCATCAACTACATACGTGATACCAAAGAAAATAAGCTGAGCCGTTAAGATTATAAAAGTCCGAAGAATCCATTGGATTTAAGAAGCACATTACTGGTTTATGTTCTGGCGGGGCCCGCCTTGAGCCAATACCTGCCGGGGTCGCGAGATTGTCTCCTCAGGTAATCGTGACCCTGGAACGTAAAGGGCTATTGAAGGATCACCGTGGATTTTTGTCAGTACAAGTCTGACAGACCCTCCCGTCCCGACTTGGTTGGAAGGAGTTCATTTCATTGATGATTTTACCACGAAAAAAAAACCGGTTTCTGTGGCTATGTCCAGACGTGGACATGTTTCAGTGAAACGATGATGATAACTTACTATTAAGAATTAAAATACTAATCATACATCAGCGTTTATTAATTAAATCAATGCATGATCAGTAAGCTAGTAATTTTCAATTTGAATTTGATAAAATTTTACAGCAAAAGCTAGTAACCAAAAACATACCTTCTACATAATACCTACAATCAAACTAGGTATATGTTAAAAAGTCTTTCACGTTCCACGCACACACAAAATCGTATGTTTAACATAATTAGTAGAAAAAGCGAAAACGGTCGAAAGGCGAGGCAGAAGGCATGCAAATTGAAGGGGGCGGGGTCATCCTCTACTTACTTTATGCCACCTATCATTACGAAGCCACCAGGGTCCATGCATATTTACATTTTAAAAAAAGAACATAGTTTTTGTGAAACGAATTTTGTGGTGTATTTTGTATATTTACGTCTTTTGAAAGAGGTAGAAGCGAAAATATATTTGTATACTTTAGTTACAGAAAGGAATTTCCAAAAAATAACACGATTTTCTTTATGTACTTATTTAAATGTAGCTTGAGTTCAAGATCCGGGGTCGCGGGAATGTGTAAACAGGTAATCGTGACGCTGGAACGTAAAGGGCTATTGAAGTACGAGTCTGACAGTCCCTACTACTCTACCCGGGGTGGGACAATGTAATTGATAATTTTACAATGTTAAAAAAAAACTATCAGTACAAATTAGTTTATGTAAGTTAAATATGGCTTTTAACTATCTTTTCAAGCATTTTTTTTAGCGTGTTAAAATCATCAAATAAGAGCTCCCACCCAGGGCAAGGCGGAAGGGACTGTCAGACTTGTACTGACTAAAATCCACGGTGTCCTTCAATAGTCCTTTACGTACTGGGGTCACAGTAAATCGTAAGTCCCGCGACCAACGTAAGTCCCACGACCATCTTTTCAAACATTTCATTGCCTTTATTTAGCCATACCAGTTTTCATCAATAAAATTCAGATTGTTTTACTCTTTAGCACATACACAGTCGTTAGTTTATCCAAAAAAAAAAACAGCTTCCAAATTAAATTACAATAATAACTGTGGCCGCTAAAAACTCACAATATTTTGTGAATTTGATTTACCGTTACCTGTACTTACAACAAGACTTATTTTTAATCCCTGCAAAAAAAAAGAAAACTTTTGAACTTAAGGAATGCTTTTGTATGGAATCAATCTTGATTCTTACCCCTGAACCGCTCAAAAGGCCCATTTCCCAGAAAAAAAAAACGAAACCAATTTCAAAACACTAATTCCTAATTTAAATCCATGATAGTTTAAAACTTTAAAACGGAGCCATATGTTTGTTTCAAGTGAGCAAAAGAAATGTTCCGTCAATCGTCGGCGATGACTTTCGCAGTCCATAAATGTTGTTCTTTCAAAATATTGCCATAGACACCAAGGGTCTTGAGGCCGAATCGCAAAAAAACTTGTGCAAAAAGTTTTCAACTTCTCCGAAAAAATTGTTCAAGAGGTAAATGAAACGTGTCTACTTTCTGTGGCTTTCAAAGTTTTGGTGATAGTTTCTTTTTGTTTTATAAAAGTAAAAGAACAAGATTATTACTTACTTTTATTGGGACGTGTGGGTTTTAGTAAACCCACACGTCCCAATAAAAGTAGTAATTTTCTGCTTAGTAGCAGAAAATTATCCACATAAAAATTTAGATAGACAAAGATCGTGCAACTCACAGGACTCAAGTAAAATTGAGAAAACCATCGCTAAATCAATGACAGCAGAAGAAATTAAGGTTTTTTTTTTATCGTGGTAAAATTATCACACGAGTTTTCCCACACAGGGCAGATCGGGAAGGACTGGCAGACTCGTACTGACTAAAATCTATGGTGTCCTTCAATAGCCCTTTACGTTCCAGGGTAATTCGTAAGTCCCGCGACCCCGGCAGGCTGGAACACAACGCGCCGTCGACCCGGTCATGGTCCATGGTCGGACAGCGAGTTGCCCAAAACTCGCTGCCCACAGCATTTTAGGAATCAGATATTTTCGTTGTTGAAGCATAAATGCACTGATTTATAGGAACTGTTTTAGACCCACTAAAACTGTAAATAATTAAATAAGTTTACGCTAAAAAAGAATTTCAGTTTTTCTTTCGTGTTTTCTTTTTTTCATTGAACAAACATGCGACCTTGCCGTTTATTTTGACTGTAGTTTAAATTTTAATTACCAATGTCAAAGTGCCGTAAGTTTTCGTAAATAAAACAAGATTTTGGGATAAAAATCACTCCTGGCACAACCCACGAGGCAATTTTCACATTAAAATGACCCATGCATAAGCCACGAGGCATACATCAAGGCGAAAAATATTTGCCTAGGTATAATAGGTAAGCATTGAATCCGAAGTTTAAAGATTTATTTAAATTATGAGACAATAATGCAGTTCCTTGAGTCGACGGGCCGTCACATAGTAACATGAACTTAGCAAATGATAAGTATTCATTACATTTTAGCTACTTATTGTTATTTTGTCGCGGGACTGTACGAATTACCGTGACCCTAATTCGATAATTTTTACGTTAGTGTAATTGCCTTCCAACTACATCTTAGATGTGTATGTGTTTAAAAAAATTCCAATATTATGTTTTCAGTCATATTCGTAGTTATTATTCCACCTTTTCAAGGATTTTTTTTTCGTTGTTTATTTTAGCCTCCCCCAAACTTTGGGAGCCTCGTATTTTCAAGTGGTGTCGTCTTGAAACCGAAGAGTTCTTACAATGTTTTGGTACAAGACCCTTCAGGTCGAGAACTCAGCGCCAATGGTCCAGTAGTGATTGGCATTCAAAAGTTACTGGTTTTCTGTATCTAAAACCGTAATTATTTAAATTTGGAATAACATGAACATTTTTAAAAGTGTCTGTGAAAAACTGCTGTTCCGCCAAGAGGAGCGATTGTGTTAAAAAAATATTAACATTCTAATTACTTACATTTTGGTGTCACAAACTGTGTTGAAAAATTAGCATCAGTGTGAATGATTTTTGTTTAAATCTCAAATAAATTACGGATCTTACCGAAATTATGAATAATAACTTTATTTGAATTACATTATAAACTCAAAACCTTCCAAACATTATAAACTTGTAAATTTTTACCTGTTTTACGGATTATAAAACTTGACGAAATTATTTGCGCGCCTTTTTCGACGCCATTGTGCATTTTTCTTTCAATTTTATAATCCGTTTAGTTAAGCCTTTTATTATTGGCTTTGTGATGTGTTTAAGACGATTATGTTGTTAAAGTAAGTAAACAGAAATACTTTTATACTTCTTTTACTATTTAGTGCAATAAAGTTAGTTATATGCGGGTGTAGTAGCTAATTTTATAGCGTCGGCTAACAGCGTTTACTTTTTAAAATAAACAACACGGTAAAAGCAACATGTTTATTTAGTCTATAAACCGTAACCTTTTTTGCCCTTTAAGTCTTGTTATGTTCATTGTTGCAGCCACTGGGCCCTTATTTTACTTCCTATGCAACTAATTATTTTCTTTCTACTGCAAAGATTTTCTATGAATTTTAATTTCCTCAATTAAAAAAAGCGGTTAATAAAAGCAACGATCTAGTTTATTATGATACCCACGAACGATGAGGTGGCCAGTCTTAAGCAGAAGTATAAATTATATTTCTATTAATAGTCAAAAAAGTTTTTATTACTAAAATGACAAGTTACCTCACCGCACTATCAAACGCACTGGCCGGTTGTAAAACTCAAATTTGACATTTACGATAGCTGTCAAAAAGATACATTAGATTCTTTTCTCGAATTTAAAAAATAACAATGAGCTACTCTGTATTCTATTTTTAAATACATTTTTATAGCCAAATAACATTAAAAAAGTTACTAATTACAACAAGAACATCATTAAAAAAAGCAATTATTTACCGAAATCATAACTATTAAAACGATGTGAACGTAAAATTACGACATTATTATTATAATAATTATGATTTTATGACGTAAATAATCGCCGATTTACGACGTTTTTTATGGCGCGTTTAAACGTCCGTGGAGAAATTAATGGCACTAGATATTTATCAATCAACTTATTATTGATTCATGCGTCGTTATGGAGACATTTTCAGATTAGCTGATTAAAATTGTCGTAAATTATTTCTGTGGCTGTCGAATGTCCATACAACAACTAATTAACAAATTTTAACCACGTCGATAATTACTGATTATCCATTTACATTTCGTTCAAGAAAATTTTCAGTGTTATTTTTAGTTTTACTTCATACTTAGCTCATTTATAAATAATAACAGCCGCAAAGCTTGATCTTCAAGTTTAAGCCGCGCTTGCGAAGGTCGGTTTGTTGATGGGTGAACATTGATGACATACCTGGATTCCCTCGTGCCTTAGAAATTACGTTAAAGACTTTGGCCCTCGACAGCTTTTTTTTACGTAGTAATATCATCACATGAGTCCTCCCACCCAGGGCAGGACGGGAGGGACTGTCAGATTCGTACTGACTAAAATCCACGGTGTACTTCAATAGCCCTTTGAGTACCGGGGTCACGGTAATTCGAGAGTCCCGCGACTGGTCCTTGACACCTATCAAAGATCTACAAATGACATGGCGGTGTTCTTCGTAAGCTCTACACCGTAAGCTCCACCGTATCCTCCGGGCGATATCTTGAAGACGCTGGTAACCTACGTTAACAATTCAGACTGTTATATGCATAGGTCGGAATTAGGTAGAGTTATTCATGTACTTCCACTGATTTCATACGTCGAAAGAATAAAGTGGATATGCTCCAAATCCCGGAATTACTTTGAAAGAGCAGATAAATCCCGTGTTTTATTAAATAAAAAAGTTATTTACTTTTACACAATTTATTTGTCTAATCTATCTCTGACGTTTTTATTATTATTATTTATTTGTAATACTGTTTTGCACACCAGCTTGTCTATTAGAAACCCGAGAAGATCCATATTAATATCAACCTCTGCTTATATGACACTAGCTGTTCCCCGCGGTTTTACACGCTGCTCGGCTCCTATTGATCGTAGCGTGATATCGTACAGCCTATAGCCTTCCTCTATAAATGAGCTATCCAACTCAACAATATTTTTTCAATTCTAACCAGTATTTCCTGAGATTAGCGTGTTCAACCAAACAAATTCTTCAGGTATACAATATTAGTATAGAAGTTTAGATTCCATCGTTTTTTTTTTAGCTTGGTAATATCATCAAATGAGTCCTCCCCCAGGGCAGGGCGGGAGGGAGTGTCAGACTCGTACTGACTAAAATCCCCGGTGTCCTTCACTAGCCCTTTACGTACCGGGGTCACGGTAATTCGTGAGTCCTGCGACCAGATTCCACCCATAATATATTATAATTACAACATAATTTACATAATATGTACCTATTTGAAACTGTTAAAGCCAAATATTTCAGTTTCAGAAGTGGAATAACCTACAAACGTAACCTACATAAAATTTTCACTTACCGATGTTGACATATTACGGGCCTATTGTAAGTAAACAATAGTTAATTAAACACTTATGGGAATTCAGACACATCACGCAAGTTTACCAGGTTAACCACTATAGCCATTCTGCCGTCCACTAACTAAAAGGCCGTTAAGCCACAGTTGCTCGTTTTTCACTTTTTAATGTAGTCTTCTACAACTTTTGATGCTCTATCTTTTGGTCTAAGAATCATTTTTCTATGATTAATAGTTTAGGAGATACAGGAAGATTGCTGTGCAGTTAAACCACATAAAATGCATAATTAAAATTAGAAAATGAATTTAAATAAATTTAAAAAAATATAAATGAATTAAACATATAACATATTGTGCAATAACACTATGCCTACATATATAATTTGCAGCCTTGTTCCTAGATAGCATATTTTTCAAGAGACATCTATTCACAATTTTAGCGTTTTCTCGAAAACTACTTTTTGCACTTAACGGCATTTTAGTTAGTGGACGGCAGCATTATAAACTAGTACCTATATGTATAACTACTACTTAATATAAATCTAACTACATTTATTTCTAACTATCCTACTAGTATTACAGATGTAAAAGTTTGTGAGTATGTGTGTTTGTTACACTTTCACACAAAAACTACTTAACGGATTTTGATGAAATTTGGCACACAGATAGTTCATAACCTGGATTAACGGATAGTTTGTACCCCGATTTTACATACCCGCGGGATAATTTTCTTATAGCGGGCGAAGCAGCTAATATTTATAAATACGAACTATACTCTGACTACATAATGTCATTAAGCCCATTTTTTGTTGGGACTGTAGATCTTTTACAGTCTTCACAGGCAATCAATGACTCAGTACGAGTCTGACAGTCCTTTCCGGTCCTCATTCCGGAGGACTCATTTAAAAAAGGTAAATAGTAACCCGAAATTCTGTTAACCAGACTTAAGTATCAAGGGGAATACTTACCGTATACCCAGTGATAAACGGGTTGTGGAGGTCAGATAGACGCACCATATTTCACGTTTTGTTGGCACAGTGATTTAGCCATGGATTGCTACACTGCGTGTCGCGGGTTTGATTCCCGTACGGATACTGGTAGTTAAATACAGCCAGTCAGATTGCAAAAGCTAACAGATATATAACATACAACCAGCATGTACCTACCTACTTTTAGTAACTTGGAACTATTCAGTTTTGTAACGCATTATCCTGTAATTAATGAGCTGTAAGTGATAAATATGTTATTATGAACAATATTATTTGTACTGCGTCATTTATTCAGCTAAGTTTTGATCCTTACTTCGTTCGTTTTACAGACTACTATTTCGCAAACATTTAATCGCAGCGTTCGGTTTTTTTTTTTTTTAAAACGTTGCCCCCTCACTAGGAGTTTCTCCTGTGTCGTGGGTACGTTTACAAACATATAAACTCATATACACAAACGCCCAGACCCGAAACAACTACTTGTAGATCATACAAATATTTGCTCCGTGCGGGAATCGAACCCGCGACACGCAGCGCAGCAGTCCAATCGCTTAGCAATTGCGCCAACTATGCCGTCAAGTCAGTCTGTGTGGTTTAACTTCTAGATGTAGCCGAATAGTATTTTACATGGAGTAACTGTCAATCTGACCTCCACAACCCAGTTAATAAAGAGTAAGATGATATATCCTTTGGTGAGACTGGTTGTCAGACTTTCAGGCCTGACCTCTATTTTAAAATCGCCACTACAAGCAACCATACATTGAAAATGGTACATTTCAGTAAGTAGGAAAGAAAGGAAAGTATGGAACATGAAAAGGCTTATTTCTCACAAAAAAACAAAATAATAATATTCATCTGGAGTTCAAAAGTTGGCGGTATCATGCCGAAAAGTCTTGGAGAACATGTTAAGCAGCTGGTTCAACGCCTGATCTGTTATTTATATTATCATCCGCCCATCTGGTCGCGGGATTCCCCGGAACTTGGTGGGCTATTGAAGGACACCGTGGATTTTAGTCAGTACGAGTCTGACAGTCCCTCCCGCTCTGCCCTGGGTGGGCTCATTTGATGCTTTTACCACGATAATAAAAAATATCCGCCCATCTGATTATGAAGGAAAAGAGAATGCTTCTGTAGCTGCGCACACACTTGTGCACCGTATTGTCTCTCACGCAAATAGCTAACTGTTGAGATAGGACACGATCGAAAAGAGTCGGGAACACCATTTACTATTGAAAAGTGCAAGAAATATAAAATGAATACCTAAATTACTGATTATGCGCATATCTCGAAGATAATTATTAACTTATTAACTTCTGCTGCAAGCCACTAAAATATAATAAGCGTTTTAGAACATTATTTAGATAACATCGTTCCGTCACTGTCAACTTGAAACAATTGACAGAAACAAAATGGTGGTTTACATTCGTTTAGTTTTAAAGCTGTTAAATGATGTGTTATGTAATTCGTTACTTTGGGTTTTAAATCAGTTTCGCTGGTAATAAGTCTATCGTAAGAATTGAAAGAAATGAACAACAGATTTTTCGATTTACCTACTAAGTTTTTTACGTATTTGCAAAAGTAGGTTTGCATAAACCTGAAACATTAGCCTACAATGGCGTCTTCATTTTTGAATGAACAAACTTTATTATTTATAGATCCTACCACTTATAAACATTTCTAATTCATGATATACTTACTAATCCACCCGCGACTTCGTACGCGGTGATATAAAAAATATATCAGCGTGGGTGTATCACTCAGGGCATAGTTTAACTTTCAAATAGTTTCAGAAACAAATTTCAAAATCGGTTAATTATTTCCAGAGATAACTTCGGACAAACAAACTCGAAAACTTAAAACGTTAGTAATATAAATGAAATTGATTGAAAAATCGTAGTTAAGTACGTTTTTAGTTAATTAAATATTGGTAAAACGCGACTAGCGTTTGCCCACATCTACACATTTGACAAAAACATATAATATTGTTTCCTTGGAATGGGTTTAGGGGTAACGCAGTAAGTACCAGATTACAAAAAATAAAAAATCAAATCATTTATTTCAACTAGGCCAATTACAGGCACTTTTGAATTGTCAAAAGAAATAAAATAAAACTAGTACAAAAATAGTTATGGTGCTACAGTCCCAGTCACAAGACATAAAAACTGTGACCGATTGTGTACCGTAGGTGCTCATTCCAAAGCGTAGATCTCTATGGAGAAGAATGAGCAAGAAACTCCATGGACACTCTTTTTCAATCGCCAAAATTATTACAAAACTTTTGTTACATCATTCATCATCAGATGGTACATTATGTGAGAACGATGTGGCAAGTTAATAGTGTCCATAGTAAATATAAAACTTAACTGATTTAAAAACTTCATGAGAGAAATTATTCCGAATCTGAATTGGCTAGCAGCTGCAAGTTATTGCTACATTGGTATTATGCTCGTTCTTTCTTTGCATGACGTAAAGTTACACTATATATCTATTATGCTTTGCAGTGGACCACAAACTTTTGACCCACATAAAGTCAAAAAACAGGCAAAATTCCACCATAAAACACTCAGATAAAACATGGTTTTCTTCAGTAACCGCTGAAATTTAAATGTAGTTCTTACATAAAAACATTTCAGGCACAAAATATATAGATATTTGAAAAAACCATCGACTAGAAAGTATTTATGGTTTATTTTTATTAAAACCGCTAGGCTTATAGTTTGTTTATTGCAAAATGGCCGACATTTTGATCGCTTTATTGGATCGCAAATTAAACCGTATTGGTTAAGTTTGGTATACAAGAGTGACGGAGAAAAATAGTAAAACGTTGTAAGTCTTGTTTATATTTCCGTTATTTGAAATATATATCTACTTATTTTCGAGTTTGGGAGATGTATGTGCTGTGTTTTTCATATAAAAAAGAAAAACTAGTGAAAATATTTTGTGAAAAAGATTTTGTTGGAAGAAAACTTCTTCTTTAGAATAAAATAGAAATTGATTTTTAAGCATAGCTTCGGGCTTTGAGCGCGGCGACCGAATCAAGAAATTCCGTAATGCAAATAAACCTAACAATATCCCTGTTACATCTGTCGTGTCAACGTGAATGAATAAGAATTGAATGAATGAATTTTTTTCTTAACAATTCACTTGATTGACGTGGCATAGCCTTATTAGTAGTAGCCTTATTAGCAACGATGGGATGATATTCTCGTTAAATATTCGCGTTAGGCGATAATTTTTTGTTTTTTTTATATATATATATATTTTTTTTTTGGGGTCCGTGTGCTCACAGCCTCTACAAAGAAATGTCTAAAAGACTTATTGACGCTTCCCGTGACCCAAGAGCTGGCTTTTACTTTGGTCAGAGGCTAAGTATTGCCATACAGAGAGGCAACGCCGCCAGTCTCTTGGGCACATTACCAGCTGACAGCGTCGAGGATGAATTTTTCGATGCTCTATACCAGTGTTCCGCAAACTTTTTGTGTTCAAGGTACACGTAGAAAATCGAAAAAAAATTGAGGTACACCACAAATTAAAAAAACAGTTTTTAGGTAATATTAATCAACGTTTATTATTAATCAACAAACTTAAACTTTAAATTTCAGAAAAGGTATTTAATGCGAAACATGAGACTGTTTAATTGAGCATAGACGGTCTAAATTTTTCTTACTAAAAATAATTTTATACGATAACCTTATTTTTCCACGGCACACCAACTAATGATCACGGTACACCAGAGTGCCGCGGCACACACTTTGCGGAACACTGCTCTATACTATAATATGTAGTTTAGTTTAGTTTTATTTTAATTTTTTATTTTTATATTTATGTATTTTTAGCCTCTCATTCAGTAATAAAGACTACCATTATTTATTACAATTGCATAAGTTGATAAAAAATGCTATGCAATAGCTTTACCGCGGCAGTCTTCGAGTGCGACACGTACTTTTTTTATACTCGGATAGAGACAACAATAACAGTGTTTTAATTTACAGCTAATACGTACACAATTTTGTTTTCATTTGTTTGATAATAGTGATAGCAACATTTCAAACTATATATATAAAAATTCAAAACCATGAATTCCAAAGCAAATATATAAAAAAAGAAACAAAATGGCTACGAAAAAGGACAATGTTCTAAGGATGACGCTAGACTGGCCAGCAATATGACCACAAAAATGAATGATCGAGCAAAAAAAACATACCTTAGTCGAGTCATCATTATCATGCAAATATTTTACTGAGAAATTCATAACCATACTTTTTTATACCTTCTATAATTTTGTAAGCGGCTTTTACCCTCACTAGTAAGTTAGCCTTCTCATAACCTATTGTAAACTAAAGTACCTATCTCGCGCTGGCATTGATCGAGACCATGCTGCGGGGCGAGACGGAGTGGGAAGCGGTCGCCTCCTTCTGCGAAGCACTTATGCTCACGAAGGAGGAGGCGGGTCGCATTAGGGAGAGGACAGCGGCCTCCCTCCACCCCAGCCGCAGTGGTAGACTTTTTGATGATTATACAACACTAAAAAAAAACCTAAAGTACCTATACACAATACATTGTGCTAAAATGAACGTGGTGTGTGCATAACTGCAGGCAAAATTTAGTAATTCTTATGAAAATTATTATTAGGTATCAAAAGTTCTAAACGAATCAGTAAAATTGCTGACATTGCGAAATAGGTAGGGTCCAGTATCTGATTATTTTTATTTTACGCTACTTAATAGTGTTTCTCTTTTTTTTTTCATATTTTAGTTAATTGTACAAGTAAATGGTGCAGCATTTCACATTACTTCTCCGCCATATTGTAAAAAATCTACACGGACAAATGATACGTGGAAAGCCGTATCTTGAACCCATTATGGATGTTTTTTATCTAATTCCACACAAAATGAGGCTTCTCATATTAATAATGACTAGGATTTAGTTCGTTTTTAATTAAAATCTTCTCGTTTAACCTCTTTGATTCGTTTTAGTTTGTAATAAACGATTTTTAGAGGGTTATGGGTCCGACGGTCATTTTGTGTTGAGGTGTTGATTTACAAAGTTTTTATTGTTGTTGTAAGATTCGGTTTTTACAATGAGTTTTATTGTAGTTAGAACTAAGTAGTAAAGATGTTTGTTATGTGTCGAAAGAACTAAGATTCTATGATTGTAATAGTTTTGCATTAACCGAAAAAGATTGATAGCAAAATAGAAGAAGTTTACCTCGATGTCTTCCGCATAAACTACTTTTCTTTAGACGTGTGAAACGTGTAAGTAATTAAGTCACAAGACTATTATTAAAATTACACACAATTGAAATACCTAACTAGCTCTAAAAGCGAGTCATTTTTGCCCCCTACTGGGAATTATATAATTGCATTAATTTTTTTTTTGAAAACCACGTGAAATAGGGGAAAATTACCGTCATCTAATTTATTACATTTTTTTTTTTAAGTTGATAAGTATTTTATTTTGTACCTACAGAGTTTTATATTCGCAATGGCGCAATTTTTTTTTAAATAAAGATTATTGCAAATATTTAACTAACAAACAGTTGCCGCTAATAACTACAAAACAAGTTATAACTATTGTATCAAATACATACAATATGTCAGTGAAAGTCATACAAAGACGTGACGTATTAATATATAAATTATATATTAAATAATCAGTATTATAACTAACCGCAGTTGTGACCAGCTGAACACACAAAGTATGATAATTTAATAGTAACTAATGAAGTTGGTTGTAATGTTTTATTTCATTTCGTTATGCCTTTATATGCTGTTACTTATAAATACATACTATTTCAGCATAATTATGAATAATTTAATATATAATTGATATTGCACAGCCTGTGAACTCTGAAAATGGAAACTGAAGTTTGGTGTACGAACAATAAAACAACATTTCAAGACAATGACTTTGTTGTAAGTTAATTGACACCAAGTATTTTTTGAATTTTCAAGTGTCAGTTGACAGATGGGGGTCATTGACTCGTTTTTATCGTGGTCGCAAAGATGTTTTTACATATTGTTTATTTTAAGAGAGGCAAGTCTCTAAAACTCTTCACTTTTATAATAATCCGGCCGAAAAAAAACAGTGTGTTATCTTGTGTAGTAGTAGTGATTTTTAGTATGAGCAGGCAGGCGTAGGAAACAGGACTCTGATACCCTTATCCTAATGATAAAATTCCTTAATCAACCTCCATGATAAAAATCTATAGCGTTGAACGATAGAACAATAGAAGATACTTAAAAAAACTTATGTAGGTAAGTATTCACATAATTAAAGTTCCCACCTACTGCAACTTACTAATATAATTTTTATTACACCGATTTTTTTTAAATTAGCATTATCTAAATAACACGTTTAAATAACTCACAACAATACATTGTTAAAAGTTTAAAGCTGTTCTGAAAACTTCCATTTAGTTCCGCTACTCGACACGAGATGGCGCTAGTAGTACTTTCGTATGGAACTTGAAACTCGTTCGTAGTGAAGCGACGGCAACTTAACACTAAGAAAAACTTGTCTTTGTTTTATTTTTAGGTTACTATAATCATTGATAAAAAGTTTTTTTCAATTATGTTAATAGTCTTAGTTGTTTGAGAATTTTTTAATTTTAAACCGATTATTTGGGTTATTATTTTCACGATTTTTGGTGAACATAGTTATTTTACGAGAAAATTATGAAAGCATGAAGACCTTTTTAAGACAGCACGGGCTGGATAATTAATAAAAAACCATCAAATACCTACCTATTAAAAATCTTTATTGTCGACAGTCAAAATTCATCAACAAATCACAATTTTTGCAATTGTATGGTAATAAAACATAAATTATTGTTGTGCTTATATTAAGTAGGTATTGTTTCGATTTTAATAATACCTAATTATTATTTTGATGATGTCAACAGGGGAGGCAGTGTCCTCGTCTGTTTGTGGTCGCTTTGTCTACCAGTCCTGGCTACTACGTCATTTTTTGGGCGGATTTTTATAAACGTGTACATTGCATTTTTGCTATGTCCCACAACTTTCGATTTTTTTTTTACGATAACTATCTTAGTACTCAATTTTTTTTTGATGTCGTTAGTTAAAACATATATTTAACTATATTTTCACATCTTCATTTCCTTTATTTCTTAATTAATTCATAAAATTTTTGAGTGAAACCGTTACGTACATGCCATTTTTTACCCTGTCCTACCGTCTTTTTGTAACCAACAAATTAACATTACGAGATAAATATAAATATATTGATTGCGAAATAAACATTACTCCATAGCTTAAAAATTATATTTATTCATATTAGTAATATAATTAATGTAAAGCAACTGATTGAATTTTAATATTTTTTTAAATAAAAGTCTTAATTATTGACCTGGGTGGAATTTCCATTGAGAAACGCAATTTTACACGGCTGTTTTAAAATCTATCGCAAAAGTAGTTTTTTCATTAGTTTGCTACATTATTGAACACTCTGTGGAACATATCCGTCATTAGCTACAGTGGATCAGTCTCGATAGAAATATCATTGAAAGTGGACGATTTGCCGAGAGAAAAAGAATTGTCCATTGATCAACGGTGATTTTTGGATAAGTTAACAATATTTCAAGTATAGTACACTTAATATATAATCGACCAATGTATATTTTACTAAGTTGTATCAATGTTTTGTGGTTTTTAATGTAAAATACGTAAATAAAAAAATAACCTAGTGTAGTTGGTAAGGAATCGTTACATTCCACTGACCAATTCTGGCAAAAACGTTAGTCAGCGGAACGAATAGTACCTCAGTGGAACGCTAAAGCTGCATGCACGGTGAATATTTTGTCCATCACGTGATTCTGTTATTTTTTAAACAATATTACGAGATTTTACCAATTGAGGTAGGTAGGTAATACGACTACGTAATATACGACTTAAAAAACATTATGATTACATTATGCTAATTATTTTTACTTTAAATTCGATTTTTTTAATTAATGATAAAATGATAGAACTGCAGTAAAATGTACTAGCTGTCTCCCGTGGGTTAAAACGCATAAGTTCCGATGCCGTGGAAACAACGAAAAAAAAAAAATAACTTCCTAATTTTGAAATCGTTCCATGACTTGCAAATACTATCTAGCTTTTTTTTCGAACATTTTGAGGGTATGTTGATTTAAAAATATGAAAGCTAATGATCTCTAACCTCAAGAAACAGCTGATTTTCACTAGAAAATCAGCTGTTTCTTGGCAAATTTTGTTTTGCGAAAAATTGCAGAACAAAATTTCTACGTCTTGGTGACATCAAATATGTCTGTTACAGTTCTATACAATTTTGACTAAAAATGTGTGCATTTTAATCAGAGCCTTACTTTTCCACTTAGTAATTTTAGCATTCCACTGATGTGAGTGTCCATCACTTATAAAATAAGAAAAAAAGGGTTAATTGCTAGTTTTTACGTTAATTTGGGATTATTATTATTTTATATCATATAACATAATTTGTTGGTCATCATACCGTTTTGTAAAAGAACATTCAATCTTAATTTAAATAGTTGCTAAGAAAAATAGGTAACTAATTTGTCCCATGTTAGTCAGATGAGACAATAATACGCTTAGAGCAGTTATTAGTTCCTTTATATCATATTGTTGCACGTTTTTTTATTAATTTAGCATACATATAGCAAAATAAAATGTGATATTTCAGTAAATTATTTTATTTAAATTAATAGAGCGGGTTTTAAAATCGTTACTAAGTGGAACCAAAAAACGTCTACATGATTTTTAATCGTTTATTATTAATTAACTTTATGATGTTATAGTAAACCTTCAATATTTTTATAAACTTTAAATATTAGTCAGTAAAAATCTCAAAACAAAAATACGAAAAATAGAAAATAAAATCAGACCACCAATTTTAAAATGTGTACACGTTTTAAAAAATCCGCCCTTTTAAAATACATGTAATATCATTAAATATGGCCCCTTGCCCTGTGTGGATTGGGAGGATCTGTCAGACGCTTACTGACTAAAAACCACTTTTTTTATCGTGGTAAAATCATGTGGCCTCCCGCCCAGGGCAGGGCGGGAGGGACTTTCAGACTTGTACTGACCAAAATCCACGGTGTCCTTCAATAGCCCTTTACGTTCCGGGGTCACGGTAATTCGGCAGTCCCGTGACCCGACTAAAACCCACTAGTTCCTTTTCTTTTGTGGTTAATTCATGGGTCATCATCAAATGTGTTTTTTTTTGCTCTTGGCGGCGGCAAGGACTGTCGGACACTACTGACTACAAATTCTCCGTGTTTATTCACATGGCTTTGAGTTGACACCCGTGGTTTAGCTTAACCCCATCGCACACAAGGCGACGCAAGTCTCCGATACCTTACTAAGTACTTTGACATCCACTGTGACGCGTGTGTACGAACCTCTATGGATTTTTATTGCGATAGTCACCTGGATACCAAAGTCGTAAGTTATCGGAGACTTGACTCGCCTTGTGTACGAAGGAGCTTAAACAGCCCTGCGACTCCGGCAGGCATTTTGCTAATTACGTCAGTTCTACAGGTAGCAGATGAGGATTATGATCTATTTTGTTTATATTACTGATATATCATCTAGTTTATAGGCCGCGTGACTGTCTAAGTAGAATGTCGTGAATCTAGAACGCAAAGGGTAATTGAAAGACCAGCGTGGATTTTAGTCAGTACGTGATTGACAGTCCCTCCCGTTCCACCCAGTGTGGGAGGATTGATTTCATGATTTAACCACCTAAAAAAAAATTAAGAAAGACAGAGTAAATATTTTATTTGGCACTGACATGCACATACATTCAACAAAGACAAAAACATTATTATACAGAAAAAGTATAAAACAAAATCTAAAACATAATAATAAAAAGTTCCAAGTATGCTTCCAAGTTCATCGTGCTCTGCTGTCGCTGCTGCTGCGGTTGCTGAGAACCTCAAGCGGCGTAAATATAGTAACCTTAGTGATAACTATATTTTTGAGCCGTTTGGGGTTGAAACTATAGGGCCATGGGGTCCGAGTGCTCACAGCCTCTACAAAGACATTTCTAAAAGACGACTTGACGCTTCCCGTGACCCAAGAGCTGGCTTTTACCTTGGCCAGAGGCTAAGTATTGCCATACAAAGAGGAAACGTCAGTCTCTTGGGCACATTACCAGCTGACAGCGTTGAGGATGAATTTTTCGATGCTCTATAATAGTTTAGTTTAGTATTTTTATATTTCTATAGTTTAATTAATATTTATAACAAAAATAAATATACAAAACATAAAAGATAGGCAGCTGTACGTTATGACTGTGACAGGAAAGGATTCCGACTCAGCATAATGCTGTGCTATGGGGGACTCACAGCCTTAATTACTTCTTATAACGAAAAAATGAATCGTTGATCCGTTGTTATAAATTTACAATTAATTAAAAGACTAGGTTACTGATGATGTCTCCAAAATTATTATGACGGGTGTCCTTTTAGATTCATCACCATATCAGCCGTAGGACGTCAACTGATCAACATAGGCCTCCTCTATATTTCCAAGAGGACCGGTTCAAGCGGCTTGCGTCCAACGTGATTCTGGGGTCTTCTTCTTAGATTGCTATAAAAAATACGTTGTAAGTAAATCCTGATATTTGAAGATTATGATGAGATGTTTTTTGTTATTAAGTGTAAAATAAAATATTAGTTAGTGATAAATTATAATCTATTATTATTCGTAGCAGGTACCTACTTATTGCATCAAAATAAACCTCCTATATGCAAATTAATTGCATCTTTTTATTTTATAGATAAAATTTTAATCTACATACAAAATTGATGTTTTTAGCGTGTTGTTAATGCTTACAAATAAACTGTGTGTGATTTATGTTATACTTTTTTAAATACATTTTAAATCATAAAGTTTTACAACAAAAACATGCCGCAGAAACGACAAATTCACAGGTAAACCACTTATATTTAAAAAAACTTCGTTCACAGTATGATTTTCTACTGTATTGTGGGTGCGTTTACAAACATATAAACTCACACGCAAACAGACCCGGAACAACTACTTGTAGATCAAAGAAATATAATTATGTTCCTAGCGGGAATCGAAAACGCGACACGATAGCGCAGCCGTATATCGCTTAGCCACTACACCAACCGTGCCAGCAACATTATCTCCTACTACCATACTTAAAACATTCCCGTGGGATAACTTTAGACCTAACAGAAGCAGAAATAAATCCATTCTAATATTATACAGCTGAAGAGTTTGTTGGGTTGAATACACTAACCTTACGAGCTACTGAATTCAAAAAACTTATATTTTGTGTTGGATAGACCATTTATCGAGGAAGGCTATGTAATATCACTAGAAGTAGAGACGCAGGTGGAACAGCGGGTAACAGCAAGTGCTAGTTTAAAATAAAAACAGTTATAAGTAACCAAACAACGCAGGTCCCAACATACCTACCTGAAAACACCGTTTTAATAACTCTAAAGTTGCAAAAAAATACACGAAGACATACATCAAATGCCACTTTCAACCCTGTAATTTCTAAAACACCCCATTCTTTAGCCAATAAGACTGGAAAACCTATTCCTCGTCCACACCCTGCGCACTCTATAAGCCTGATTGCTTGAAGGCGGGGCGCACTGAAACATGCAACCGAACTATAATTAACATTGCGAATATTATCGACTACTCACCTTAGTTTAAAGCTTCAATGTTGTGTTTTTAAAGAAGTTGGTGATTTTGTTTAATTTTCAATATAATCTAAAGACGCTTTTTACTTTTTTCGGTAGTGTATCATCAAATTATTCCTCCTGCCGTGCACGCGTTGCATGACACCTTAGAAACGGGTTTTTCGACGAAAGCAAAGACAAAATGACAATAAATTTACGTCGTGGGTTCAAACCCAACAAGGCGCATGACTTTGCGTAATTTATTTCATCGCCACTGCTCACACAACGGTGAAGGAAAACAACGTGAGACATGTCCTAGAACCAAAAATTTGAAAAAATGTGACCTCTAAAAACCCGGACTGGGCCCGCATGCTGGATTATGACCCACTCCCTCTCACAAAGAGGGGGCCTGTGTCCCAGCTGTGGAACATTCTAGAGGCTGGTGATGACGATTGTGTCCCGAGCGTGCTCATGTTTAAACTGTAGAAAAATAATGTTTCTATTCATCAGTTCATCATTGTCAATTACTGTTAAGCTTCCTTCCTTGTGTGTTATGCTTCTGTGGTCTTTGTTAGTATCATCAAGGAGTTTTCCATAATCTTCTGCAGGTCCATCGGAATGTAGTTAATAAAGATGTCAACGATAGCGTGTAACTGTAAGTTTTTCCAGAAGTTAAGTATTTATAGCTTCGATTCTCAGTTCCGTGATAGTCAGTTAAATGTATAGTTACATTTTTTTTTAAAACTAACGTTGCCCCACAAAATTTTTCCTGTTTCGTGGGTGCGTTTACAAACATAGATACTCACATACACATATATCCAGACCCGAAACAAATACTTGCAGATCATACAATATTTTTTCCGTACGGGGATCGAACCCGTGACACGTTCCACGGCAGTCGATCGCTCAGCCACTGCGCCAACCGTGTCGTCGATTAGAAATCTCTAATTTCTTATTTTTCTGGTGTTCTTAGTATTGAAGTTAGATTGGCTACCAACATCTTAACTCATGGGCTTGGCAGGATTATAGTTTAAATTACATGTATTTAGTAAGTATCCAGCTGCATCTGGTTTGACTGGAAGCCACCCCAATATAGTTGGGAAAAGGCTAGCCAAATGATAATGTTGACATGTATTCAGTAGTTTCAAAGAGTAGCAGGACTAAAATATGACCAAATGCACCATGATTATAAACATGGTAAATAATGAACGGGCAGCTTCTTTCTCTCTGGTGATAATGATGATTAATATTTTCCAGTGATTTTATTACTGATTTTCAGTTTTTATTACTCAAATATGTTTGATACGACTTAAGTGGTAAAAAATATGATTTCGATAAGACACTATAATTATTATCTAGAATGGTCCAGCTCTAAAGAACCAAACTGTAACAATAACATTGTAAAAACAAATGTTTTTAAAAGAGTAACCATAGAGTTTCTTGCAGGTTCTTCTCCATAGAAACGACCAACACGAACCGTTCCAATTTTCGAAGTTTTATAAGTGTCCATTGAGGCTCATGTGAAATAAAATATTTTGATTTTGAAATTTAAAAAGTTTTAATGTTTTTGGAATTGTCCCGGTATAATTTTCATGATTATTATCATTGTAAGAAAGGGTATGAAAGAAAGAAAGCATCTACGCCTTGCCAGTTAGAGGTTGAAGCTCCCTTTGAAGCTCATACCCGTGACGATAGCCATTATACCAAATAACAGGTACTTTAGACCGATGCAGTTAGAGGCGTAAATAATCTATCGGTACTTCTTTGTAAGAAAAATTCAATCGGTAATGATAAAAACTATTTTCGATTAAATCTTAACAAGAGATGAAAAAGTTGCAATGCTCAATGTATACAGCAATTTTTTTCTAATAAAAATACTTCGAGGGTTTTTATTAGATTTCTATTAAATAGTTAAATGGATACTTTAACTGGATTTTCCACAATTTTTGTGTTGGATTTGTCAACAAAAAGGTGTTTCCGAATTTGTGTGAAATGTTAGATTTTTTAGTTTCAGTCTTTGAAGAGCCGTGACGCACAATTTATCGCTAAATTATTTTTTAATTTGCATTTTTTTCTGTATATTTGAGGCTTTATTTTTTTATGAAGTAGGAAGATAGATAACTTGTAAGAACACTTGAACCTGAATGTGAAGTGGCCACTGACAGTTTGATAAATAAATTAATCAGAGATAAAAACCGAGGGTTTTTGTACATTTAAAAAAGTTTCAGCATAAAAAATAATAAGTCTTGCTTTTTCATTATTTATGTTAGGCCATCTCGCCTGCCAATTAGCAATGGTGTGGTCGTTGATCAAGCACGCTCGCCAAGAAGTAACTGATTCTCTCTTGTTACCTAATTCCTTATTGTTTTTCTAACACATTAGACCAAAAATATAACGGCTGTCGTTTTGTTCAACCATAGCATTACTGTTAAAAAGATAATTCTCAATTGTAGTCGGTGAAGAAATTTGTAAGTATTTAGTTAAACTTACAAATAACTTGACTGACTCTTTTGTGACTGATTCTTAGATTATTCTATATAGATGAGCAAACTTATACTTACTGACTGGCACTAACATGAGCATCGTACTGTCCAGATTAGAAAAAAAAAACAAAATAATAGGACTCAATTGTAATAATGCGTGCCGTGGATTAGGAACGTCAGTAAAGGTTACCGTGTTGCTGGAACGCAAAGAGTCACTAAAGGAACATGGTGAATATTTAGTCAGTAACATTCTGACAGTAATTTCTGCTCCACCTAAGGAGGAAGAACTAATTTGATGATTTTACCACCTTATAAAAAAATTAGTACTTAATGGATGTTTAAAATTCTTATAATGTCATACTAACTACGGTGCAATGACGATCGCCTTACCGCAGCGTTGCTTTCCGATATGATATGATTATAATTTAAAATTCTTTGAAAATGTCCAGGATAACTGATTCAAAACATCTCCAAAGTTTCTTAAAAACTTTTCAAATCATTTACATAAAAATAATGAATAGTATCGTCATTATAACTGTTAATACCAGTAATCATGTCTACCAGAACATGCCTGGCTTCAACATTTATTAGTGAGGTCATGGTCTGACCTATTTTCTTCACCACTGTCTGATATATTGTGTATAATTATTCATTACAGTATACGAAATTGAGAGAATTTTCCATAGTCTAGAATATAATAAACCCAATAAAGTTTACTACACTATAAGTTTAGGCACTTCTTTAATCTTGAAAGTTTACACCCACATTTTCCCGTCATGTTTTAGTAACATGTGTAGTGTAGTACAAGAGCGAGCCTATTGTTATTAAAAAATCGAACTCCGTAGGTGCTACTACGAATTACTTGGTGAAATAATCCAAAAAAACTTTTCCAGAACTGGCAACCTAGGACCTCAAGCTTTGTAGTCGCGCTTCTGACTAAAAAGCCAACGTAGCAGTCAAAAGTCCACAGCAAAAGATTTGCATTATGCACAGTCATTAAGTTTTATACCAACCAAATAATCCTAAATTAACTCAGCTTCTTCCCATGTTAAGTTCATCCTCAATTTATCTGTAGACACCGTCGCAGCATCTTCTTTATAATATCTTGAGGCGTTAACTACAAACACCTTGGTACTTAGAAATACCGTTAGGAATGTCTATAACACCTCAGATACAACCAAGTCGCATACGAGATACATGTCTTGCAATTTATTCTGTTATTTCTTGTTTGAAAACTACAATATCATCCATTAACTTGAGGATATGTTTTCAAGTTATTTTTATTTAAATGGAGAGTTTCAAATTAAATGCAATGTAAAATTAATCAAAGACGAAGTTTGAATTCTGAGAAATATCTTCGATAGATTCGACAGTAATTTGTAAAAGCGAATGTCATCTAGATAAACGAAATCAAATACTGTATTATTGTTTATTTTCTTGGGAGGAGTAATTTAGAATCTTAGATGCTTCTCTGTGATTTAGGAGTCCGGAAACCATAGTACCATGTAGTATTTCAATTGTTTTAAATTGAAATACAGTTCGTTGGTCAAAGTTAGGGTTACATAGCAATCTGATGAAAGTCCATTAGGAAGTCTATTTGCAGAAATTTGTACTTTTTTAACTCGCTCCGGATAACCAAGCTATGTGTTTTGTCAATGTTATTAGTTACAAGTATTTAACTGATGCCGTCAAAAATGTATCCAAATAAAATCATAGAAGCGTCTCTGGTTTTGTAGTAAAAACAAGGAAACTTGAGAAAAATTGAGAGTCATTAAGTTTCTGATAGATGTGTAAAATAATTTTATCTCCAAAAAGATTATTTTATATAGATAAAAATCTAATAAATAAATAACTATTTTTCAATGTCTGTCTGTTTGTTAATTAATCAAAATTATAGTAAATGGGACAGCAGACGGAAAGTGTGGGGTTTTAAAATAAAAGTGGCAATAAGACTAATAGGAGAAGGATAAGTGATAGTTTCTACTTTAATCGTAGACATTAATTAATTAGGAGAAATAAAATATAATGTAATCTTAAAGGTAACGTTTGTTGAAAAAATACCTACAAGCGTATTTGCGTCATGCACGCATGACCCTTTATGAATTTGTTCAGATCTTCGTATAAATTAAAAAGCTTTTGTTTTACTCTACTATCCGCTCCGCTAATGAATAATATAAATGCTAAGTAGTCATAAAATAATGAAAAGGAAGTGGTTAGACCTTTAATTCATTTTGAGCATTGATTTGTTTTTTTTCAACTTGTGTAATTAGTTTAAAGAAGTTTCAAAATACAAAGATTGAATCTAAACGATGAATGGACGCGGGTGAGTGTAGTCATCACAAAGTTTTCACATTAAGCACTTTTACCTACGGCCGTCCTACGTCGAGGTGACCGCGCATGCGCGTAAACCCACCAACGACACACTTGTTATTATTAGAAAGGATTCTGTAAAATGTTCAGCTGATTGCAGAGAAAAATCTTGAATAAAATTTTAGATCTTTAAGATGTTTCAAAATAAATAAAGATCCAAAGTCATCCCATTGGCGCGCTCCAAACATACACAAGCTAGCATAAACCGTCGAACGGCGATACCTAACTCACAACGCGTTCCGTGCGAGAGGAACTCAGCAATTTTGATTAGGTACAGAACAGAAAATCCGAACAGAGGAAAACTCTCATGTAATTGCCGCAAAAACCGTTGAAAAAACGCGCACGACCGTCTGTGTCGACGCGCGCGCGCGGAGTGGCGGGCGGCGAGGCGCACACACGCGCAGCAGCGGGCGGGCGCGAGCGGGCGCGAGCCGCCGATTGGCGCGGTTCATGGTGGGCAGTACGCCCCGCCCCGGCGTCGGCCCTGCTCGCGCGGCGCCCGGCAGTGTCCGCCAGACTGCCGAGCGCGCCGGGCCTCCCGCTTCCCCGCGCCTCGCTCGGCCACGCCGCGTCCCGTGATCGAACCATACCAAACCTCTAGTTAACATCCGTCGCGAGTGCATTATGACACTAGTGAGCTAGCGGGCCGCTGTGACGGTGTCAAATAATTGATGTGTATGTGTTCACGTGCTAGTGTGTTGTGTTAGGTTGGGCCCGTGACGAAAAGCGTTCGTGGTGGCCAGCGGAGCCTTGCACCCGGGCTCGGGCCGAGCTTTCATGGCTCAGCCTAGGGTATGTACACTGATGTCAAGTACACAAACAACACTACACACTCACGCAGCCAGTACGACAGTTACGGCAGTAGTACAGTTGATAGCCTAGAGCCGATAAATCCCAAATCCTTTGATAATGACATTATGATGGTTGATAATGATAGTAACAACACTGACAAGTGTTCAAAACAAAATAAACTCAGGGAATCACTTGTTGGTCATAAACTGAGAGATCGTGAAGTTGTAGAAGATAAACAAAGTAATGCAAACCAGAATTGAGACATGTTTCAAAAATGGTAAGACGTTTGTACCGACACATTAGGCGTGTTCAACAGCAGGGAAGTTGTTATAACAAGTACGACGCATTCGGAATACGTAATGGCAGTTGAGAGCTCGCTCTAACACCACCGACGCATTACCGGTGATAATGAAAACGAAATGAATGCATTATGAACGTAAAACACTCTGTGATAATGTAATCACGACGGTATCTCTCACTCAATAAAAACTTTTAACTGTGATATGAATGAGCGATTCTATTACGGTTCAGTGAGAGCATTAGTGGCCAGTGACGTCTTAGCAAGATGTGGAAGCGGTCATGAGAATAAATCGGATTGATGTATAAATGAATAAGTCTCCATATTTTGGACACCTGACGGAATAGCAACTCCGGGTTATGAATCGGGACAATAAATGGGATAAAATGGCGTGCAGCGGGGAGTCTATTGTTGAATGCTCTCTTACTGGCGATGGGGACGGGACACGGTAAAATCTGTGGAGACTGGAGTTACAAGCGGCTTTAAACGCACAGTTTCACACAAAAGAGTATCTCAGAAACCGACAATAAAATTCAATTGACAATGAAAAGAAAAAGTTTTTTTGGTGCGCGCCACAAAGATGTGCCCCTAACGGAACTCTTGGGGACAACTTTCTAAAGATTTAGGGTTGTATTGTTTTTGATACAAGAAACATAAAAGTTTTAATCCTTCTTTGTTTAGCATTAGTATTATTAAATGGTAAAGATAAATAACTGGATAGTCATTAAAGTGTCAAATTAAATGTTCTTGTAGATTTTGGAGATGTGGCTTATGAAATAGATGGCTGTTAGGTATATTTAATGTTATGTATAGAGCGGATAGCGAATAGTGGTAGGTATTTACATATCTTTCATATTTCAAGAAGCTCTGTAGTTTGCAACAATTTTTGAAGTCAATTCATTGTCAAAATTGTAATTAAAACTCAAATGCGACTAGAATCTATGTTATCAAGAAAAATACTCAATTAATTTAAAAGAAATAAACACCACATAAATCATAGATAAAGTCTAAATAACCAATAAAGCATAAATTAACTAGGTTATTAAAAGACACTATAATTAATTAAATCTGTCAAACATTAACCAATAGGAAACGATTCGCAGTTTATAAATTAGATGAATATATCTAAAACAAATTCTATTCGTTCCATTGATTTCTCCGACGGTCCTAAAAGTTCTCCAACTACCTTTTTGAAGTACTAGTGTGTACCTGCGACATCACCCGCCTACAAAACACATTCTGTGGCACTTGCATCAATGAAAGATTTTTTGGATTCGGATGCGTGGTTTTGGACAGTATCTTTTAAATTGAAAATAAGGGATTCTACCTCCTTACTTTAGTAGTGTAGACGATTATAAATTACAGTAATTCATAATAAATTGCAACTCGTATAAAATTGTTTAGTTTAACACACAAAAAATCTTGTTATTTATAAATAACACTACCCGTAAAAAGTTAATTCTGTTATGTGGTCTCGCTGTATTGACGCACACCAAAATTTAGGTCAAAATAATCGACCGCTGCAAAATTCTCTTTAGTTTCCGTGTTTTTGGATTAAAAAAAAGAGAACATTTGCTTCCGTAAACATAAATAATATAAAATACGTAATTATGTAACACTTTTTTATTTAATGTATTTAAAAAAAAGGTGATTTCCGCATAAGTTAGTTTGTTTCTTTTTAACTTACACGCAATTGTGAATTTTTAGCTGTAGTAAATGCATAGAACTATTTAAATTGCATATTTTGTTTGCCATTCATAACGAATTTTTATACAATTCGAATCAACACAAGTAAATAAAAAAGTCATGAACAAAAGTAAACAATTTAATGCTATTTGAAAACTCTTTTGACCGTGATTCTTGTAGCTTACATTTAGGTGATAGGCAAAAATAATACATAATGATAAACACATTTTACTACGCCACCGAAAAGTCTATAGAAACATTACATAAAATAAACCAATGTAGATAAAAACGAAATCTTATTACACCGTAATAACTTAACATAGCGCTAGACTTCAGGCTTTTTCAGATAAAAGCACATTTAATTGGACACATGTGAACAGCGGTGGAAGCCATATTGGTAGTAATATAATTTATATAATAATTATATCACATAATGGCATAACGTTTAGCATTAACCTAGATATGATGGTATGCGATTACCATTAATTTTGAGGCCGAGATAGTTTAGTATTGGATTCGTTTTAATAAAACTCGATTTATATAGTTTCGATTTAAGAAGAGTAAAATGGAAAAATGTTTTGAGAAGTGCATTTAGAAGAAACTGTGAATTATATGCTGCAAAATATAGAACAAGAAAACGTTCATCCAAATTATTGTAAAAGATCTATTTTAATTTTACCTGAACAAGTTACAAAGGTGTACATGATGATATCATAGTGTTATTATCATAGTGTGTTTAGAAAATGATAATATGCTGTGAAATTGATTATTTCTGTGTAGTTATTATGTTTGTATACAAATACGCACGAATCAGAAAGTTACCAACACGGCTTAACAACTGTGCAATGAAACAAAAACGTTTATTAAAGAAAAGAAAAATAGTTATAAAGGTAATCTAGTGAGTCATACTCGAATATAAATGCATATTAAATTATTTGTTGATATTTACATAAAAAGTTTTTGAAAAGCCAAGTTAGAATAAATTTCCACCATGAATTTTAGCTCAACATTAGATTAATTAGTACCTACATTGATAGTTATTTATAAAATAACATTTTAAAAATAGTATAAGACTGTTTTAATTTATTAGTACAATGTATTTATTCTGTAAGTTAAAAATAAAAGCAATGTAAGTACATTATCATATAAGTATAATGAACGCTACTAACAAATACACATTCCCGTATAATCTAAAACTTAAATATTAATTGCATAACCTCTTATGATAAATAAAGATGATATGAATTTACATAAATTACAATATAAATTGCTATAGTAGCTAACAAGATAAAACATTAATAGTAGAAGGAAAATAATAACGCGTTTGATACTCGCAATAGCCTTAAAAAATGGACTTCGCAAAAAAAAAACAAGAAAAATCATGAAATAGATAAATAGTATAATTATCATGTTACTAAAATACATTATCTAATAACATTGTTGAGTTTAAAAAAAATTGTATTTATTTTAAAATGATTAATTTCTGTTTTTCTCGTGTTTATAAAATGATGGACACCGACGGTAAACAGTACTGGATTTCTAGAATCTTTGTAGCAATTATAATTAACTATTTGAATTCTTAGTGTGATGATGACCAGTTTATTGTTTCTAGTGCACCGGACAATGACATCTACACATCTGAAATATAGTTTCTCTAAAAAGACTTTAAATTAATTGTTGTAAGATTGCAAATCCGTCGGTTTCGTTCGACAACGGACAAATTCTACCCGAAATAAGATGAAATGTTAAATGCTATTAATTGTGTCTAGACGTAGAACTGTAAATTATCACTAGCAACAGTTAAAATCAACACTTTCAAAGTTTTCATAAATTTTATACTAAGTGAGGTCTTAAAAACTACAAAAAAAAACACTACGATTCGAATTTAATACCACAACAATTATCATATCACCGTCGCACATTATCCTCACATTTTAACGGTAAACCAAAATTGGTAAACACCACAAGATAGCAACAAAAAGGCGCCATTTCTCGCAATTATCGATCATTACGCAATAAAGTTAACAAAAATTAATTCACACGTAACTGAGCCAAATTATATTTGCACAAGACTTGTCCGTTCATTGTAAACGGTGGTATAATCGTAAATTTTACGATACACCCGATAAGGATATCAATTTGTCTACTAATAGTTAGTCATAATCGGTGATACTGCTGGTTTTCGGCGCTGGCCCACTAAATAACGTGATAACATGTGTACTGGATACGGTGTGTTGACTTGTTCCTGTTATAAATACGAGTATCTGTGATATCTATGCGATACGCTTCAATATTAACAATATTTTGTCATTTTTACTAATTTTATATGCGCCACCATAAATTAGAGATGTGGTCCCGCTATGTTGACGGACAAAATGCGTAACATTTGGCCTATTTTTTTTTGTGAAAAACTAAAATCTAGAAACAAATTGTACAAACAAATAAAACATCTGTTTCTTCTAAATCGGTTGTGGATTGAATATTCTTAAAGTAAACAACAGTTTTATATGTACATTATATACAACTGTATAAATACTTATCGAAAGTAAAACTACATTATGGAGAAAATCTCGAAAAACAAAAATACTCAAACGTCCATTAAAAATGCAATAAAAGCGGTTAAGTAAAAAAATATACTTTATGTTATCTTTTGACCAATCTTGCCAACGCATGAGGGATGTTAAAACAATTTATGATCCATAAAATTTTCGGCAAAATCATTAAACTTTAGCAATTAAATGTCTAAAGTATTTATATATCCGATGCACTATAGGAACAATGTACGTAGATTGTAATCAAATAATTTTGTGAAAAATAAAACAAAAACATTTTGTAAAACATGCTTCTTAAAAAAAACTTTTTTTTTTAATCATATTACGCACATATACGCAAAATGCCATATTATTGTGTAGACCTGAAGAAAAAAAATGAAAAATCTACACAGCAATAAAGAAAAGTTAAATTTTATTGTTGTTATCAGTAACATTGTAAAACATTACAATATTTTTTGTTTTTCTTGTCATAATCATAGTATTTTTCTGTTAGGTACAAATAATTTAACTTAGGGTAACAACAGAATTAATTGGTGCTGATTTTATCGTATCAAGGAATATAAACACTTGAAAAAAGAACAAAATTTGACGTATTGCATAGAATCTGGTTTCCAAAAAGTTCTAAACTAAAAAAAAAGTAGTTATGGTCTAGCTCCCGGTCCGCTGTACGTCCACTTGTAATCAAATATTCATCCGAAAGGTTCGTTTAACTTACTAGTGTTCCATAAACAGCTGATTCTCATTGTATCTTATTACCTGTTCCCAAGTATGTGTGAGTGCATTGAAGTTCTCAATTACTGACCAAATATAGAAGGAAATACAAGTATTCAACAATTACAAAGCTAAAATAATTTCGCCTCAAAAAACATATGTTGCCGGCAGCCATTTTATAGTATCTCTTTCTCTAAGTCTTCGGCGCCAATCTGCGGGCCGTTTTGGTCATTTCTGAAACATTAAAACTTATTATTGGCACTTATTTCAACAGTAAAGATAACACCAGTATTGTATAGGCAGTTCTGTTCACATTACGCGATAAAAAAACGCTCGATTTTATGTTTTAAGTGTTGAAAAATGTCCCGCCATTGCTTGAGGTATAAGATAACGTGGCAACATTACTGTTGTCTTTTTTTTCGACTTTTTCAATGCTGGCAACATTGCGAAACCCGCGGCTAAGTAACGACGTTGTATGGGAAGTGAAATAGATAATAAAATATAATTAAGTGTTACCACTTACGATTATTTTTATCGGCTTAAATGGTACTATTATATTTTCATTAATAACGTGCACCGATTAACTAGTTTTTGTGTGTCTAAATTATTTTTTCATTACGGCTTACTTGTTGCTTACTACTGGTAATATTGATATACATAGTCATAAAACACTAGAATAACAAAAAATATTAAACATTGCCAGTTGGGCGCCATTAGGCCCTTTAGTAAATCATCAACATAGACAAAATAGTAAAAATAATAGAAAAATTACGGTGGACTTTTATTTTTTACCAGTTTCACTTTACTGAATTTCATTTTAACTTCCTATGCAAGTATGTAATACGAAATCATGAAGAAAATGTGTTCGAAATGTTAAGGAAGCTTGATGGAAACCGCTCGTTACCTCCAATAAAAAAAATGAAACAGTCAATTAAAGAAGTGGTCTTAAAATACTAAAAATAATGTCTTTGTCAATCAAAAACGACGTCAAACTAATGCCGTCGCAGTAAAAACAACTGGTATAAAAATGCTTTAGTGGATCCCAAATATTAGATAGTATCCTGTTTTAAGTAACACAAATATCCCTATCTGTAATATTTTACAAACTAGGAGTTTGTCTGCTGCAAATTCTATTATGAATGGTTTTAGGCAGTCAGGTAAGGTATCGGATACATTCTCAGATGTTCCACAATTCTTTAACAAAACACAATCAATCTAAAAATCTCCATTTTTAATTTAAATATATGGTATAGCGCCCCAAGTTGACCATATAAATAATCTTTGATGAATTATATAACTTCTTATACGACAATATGATATATTAATACATATAATAAAGTTAAAAACCGGAGGGACCAGTTCGGGGACATTACTTTTTAATGGCCAGAAATATAGCTATTTACTGGCACCGGTCGATCAGCCGTAGGGCCGAAGACCAGCCATCACTGTGGGCGTAGATAATACACATATATCGGTATTGTTTAATGGATGCAAGGAAACGATCGGAGACATTGGAGATTACACTAATGTGACGTAATGCTCGTTTTTATTCCTCTCCGTGTTTTATTTCTTGTTTCTGATAAAGATTGTCCGACTTGAAACTGTTGTGAAACAACACAAACTCCCAGCTTTTAATATAATGAACAATATTGATGGTGCACACGATTTTCTCCCGGCAGACGTACACACTGCCAGTTTAATGAACGGCGACGCACTCTAGATATTTTATAATAGTTAGATTTATGATTGCATCCGCAAATGTAGGTATGCAATAAATTGGTTGCATATACATATCTGACGAACAGTTGTTCTGCTATGTGATGCAGGAAATATATTCAAGATATGATTTTATATGCTTTTAAAGAGCGGGTCCTGGTATTTATAATGTTCTATCCGCGCACTATCGGACGCGCACTTTAACATAATTCCGACATCAAAATCAATTGGAATCAGTCTGATGCTCGACGCGCTTTATAAACGCACCCACTAATTTGTTATTTAAATTTCGCTGTTCGATTCCATTTTTGAATTGGGATTCGCGGCGGGCCGAGCGCGGCCGAGCGCTCTAGATGCTCGGCTCGCATACCGAGCGCACCCGAGGGCAGGTACCCGCTTCTCATTGTTTTATTCGCTGCGCGTTCCATTTTCAATTTGAATATCGCTGTTCATTTTCGAATTGGCTCTTTGTAGACGCGCGTTAATTGCGCACTTTAGATTCAACGGTAATTCGCGCGATCGCTAATTTGAGGGTTTATTGTTGGCCGAACGACTGACATCCTTTTTACGCGCACACCCTGTGAATTACTGATTGATACGCGGCGTTCTAGTCAAAATACTATACGCCATCAAACGCCGTGTCGTAAATCAGCGTGATCCCGTCTGGCGACAGTTATTTGGACGCTCATATCGAAATATGTTTCCTACTCACATATTCATGTCACGCTATTTCTTTTGCTGATCAAACACTACTAGTTTATCGCGCGATCGACAAATCCTACCGCGGTGACTCCCGAAACGATATAATTCCTCTAACACGCCGACGGGATCTAGATACAGATTAAATAATATTAATTGAAGTAACATGACTCGGCGGTTCCGTGCGAAGGGCTGGAACAATGCGCGTCGAGTGCTGGCCGGCAGTGGCTCAGCGCAGGCCAGCGCTCCATGTGTACGAATCGAACGTTCCATTTTTAAAAACTTGTTCGAATTTTTTCCGAATCCTTTTTTGATATCTCGTTCAGTCTCGTCTTTTTTCGGGCAGCGATAACGAGGTTTAAAATTGGAATCACGACGGTCCGTTACTAGGCTATTTAGCGCGCGCTTTTCTTCGTTGACACTTTTTAGAAATATGGCCGCCGCGAGATGAATAGCACGCCGTTACTGGTAATTAGTGAGGCTTATCTTTTAGATTAGTGTTGCTCGGCACTGCGTATTGTATCTATTGATTTATTTAGTTAGCCGTGTGTTGGTTGTTTTCGTCGGCGGCGTGTTCGGTCAGTCGGGCCGGGGCGGGGCGATGACCAAATTATTGCCAAGAACGAGTCCCGCCGGTGGCTGGTCACCGACGCGCGCCCAATTCACATGATCCCGCGTCGTCTGTAAATCTTGATAAAACATTTTAGACGAAATTAAAAATTCTTTTCAACCAACTATTTGTCGGCGGTAACGACGTTGACACGGCGGTGTTAGACTATGGCGGGTGATTAAAAATTAAAACAGTTTTTCACTTACAAATGTTATCTAACGAAACAATTTTATTTATAACTCAGATGTAACACTTAACATAAATTCGAACGCAGCCGTAGCACTTATACAGATTATACAAAACTAAAATACCTAAAGAGAACGCGTCCGAGCCGCGATCGTACAAAAGACAAGAAACGCTCCGTTCAGAAATGCGTCACTCACAGAATTCGAAGTTTAAATAGTCAATCACGAGTGTCGGTGTGGCTAATCTCGCATTCACAGCCACAATAGAGGTAACGAACGGACAAACGGACAGACGCGGTAATAAGGCGCGCGTGGGCGGCGCCGCGGGACAATGTCAACCTTATTTATGATGATACACATTTTTCGGACTTTTTGCCCGACGGCCCTATCGGCCATTCGAAATTGGAATTTTCTAAGAATAAGTGAGCATTTTAATGAGCCGTGGCAAGAGCGCTCATTTTATTATTAACATGGAAATCCTTTAAGTTGTTAAGTATGTCCTTATTTTAATACTTTGAATAAAAGCAAAAAGATAGTGCGGCTGTCGCGTCGAAAGGAAATCGTTATCTTAACGAGCGCGTATTTACGTGAAATCTGGAGAGAGTCTCGAACTGTCCCTTGAGTGCAGCAGCCGATAAGAGGGCACGGCTATCGTCCGCGGTTCATGTGCCAGCTATTGACCTCACTGTTTACATTACACACGTAAGATATTCATATTACGCAGAATTACGATAACCAAAGCATATTAGTTTCAATTTGTAAAACTAATCGCGGGTCTGCGGGGTTAATGGTCGCTTAAAATTAATTTTAATATAATAAAAAAGTTTAATTGCGCGTCTCTGATAAGCTGTAAAAAATACTTTATCAAGAAGTCAGCTGATACAGATTTGCCGCTCGCGAGACGGACATTACCGCGGGTGTGGTTTAAAGAGTTCAAATTAAAAGTGGAATGGGAAGTAAAACTTTCATCCGCGGCCTTAAAACAAGTGTTAACGTTCCCCCCGCGGTACTTTCTGAACGATAAATCTGCTCGCGAATCGACCGAATTCGAGCGGCCGGCATCGCTCACGGATCTATTATTAAAAAAAAGCAAGAAGAAAAACATTCTAGCCGTAGAATGGATATCGAAGCGATTCGGTTCGAGAGCCGCGCAACCTTACTCGAATTTAGAACGGGCCCTACGAGATCCGAATTCAAATATAGAACAGTGAAGTGTTGCCAGTAATTAAGGTAGGTGCGCAGTGTTCGGATACGGCGCGCGATTGGTTTATTGACACGTGTTAGCGCTGTCGCGTCGGTGTCGTGTCGCCGTGTCCCCATGCGGATGGGCAAATGGAATAATGGACGTCTGGGCCCGCATCCGGCGCGGGAGTCGGATACAACTCTTGCAACGCTCTGGATACAATTTTTCAATTAAATCGACCAGACAGAAGATCCCTAATAGGTGTCGTTAAGAAGTCGTGTGCCCGATTTTTGAACTGTCCCCGTAACGAGGTCGTTTTATTAGTATTTATGGTCGTGAAACAAACGCATGAAGCATTCTTTGGTCTCTTACGCTGTGTGTATCATGAATGAAACGGAATTTATGACTAGCGCCCGCTATAATGTTGTGTCGCTGGTAAATTGAAGAGGTCGCCATCGTGCCTGTAATTCCCGGCTCGGCTAGCGCATCTCAACCCGGCCGGTTAATATTTTAATACACAAAGATTTTTCTAAGTTTTACGGTCGTACACGTTCGAGGCGAACGGGACGCAGTAAAATTCGATACGAGCATCTCGCAGCGTCTAACGACGCTTGATTTACCACTATCAATTTAAAGAATACATAAAAACACACCTGAATGATTGCTACCTACCTCGCTTTAATGTATCATTTTTATAGTGCCAATTTATGCCTGTAACAAGCATTGTTTGGGAATTAAACAATGTTTCTTTTTTGGTGGGGCAATTGTCAATTATTATTATTGGATGTATGCTATTCATATGCATTATTCACTGTTACGAATTGGTTCTGGTGCCCCTCAGCCGTGTGAATAGGTTGCCAGATGACAGCAAGGCGATGGCGATAGACGCCGAGAGGCGAGCGCGAAAGGGACAGAACACTCTAAGGGTGGCGTTCATCATGTCCCACCCCGCGTCGGGCACAAGTGACTGTTCTGTCTTCCCCAACCGGCTGCATTCGAAAACCTCGTCTAATTTTATCTACTTTATATATACAAGCGCAGAGGTATCGCAAGCGCAAGACCCCCAGCTCACAACGACGTTAGAACGTATCACTCATATCTTTTACTGCAAAACAGTTAATTTTTTACTTCTCGGAATCGACCTACACTAATCTCGTAACCGCAACTCGTTAAAAACGATAACCCCACGGCCACGGGCGTCTCAAGCAAAATTTAAATAACTGAAGCGATTAATAACAGCGAGCTTAATTAGCGCAACAGGGTTCTGAACTCATCAGTTTTTGACGGCATGACGTATGCGCTGCCCCCACGACAATGCGCGACCCACGAAAATCTTAATCATATTTTGATACTGCTAAAGGAACAAATCGAAGAAACAGTATGGCGCGCAAAAACCGGCCGCTCCGTAAACTTATTACTCTGTAAGATTCCCAGCGAGAAAAAACCACAAGAATGTCATTTAAAAAAATTAAAACGCTAAGATGCTTATTTTTTCTTTATGGCAACCCAAATGGACTAAAGGTTATCTCGATGGAAAAAAGGCGGGACAGAGCGATTCCATTTTTAAAACGTATCATTTAATTTTGGAACCGGCTCTCGAGCCGTCAAAAGGTAGTCATTACACGTTTTGTGGCGGACGATTCTTAGCGCCCGCACATTACACAACTATTTATGAATTATGGGCTTTATTGACAAAAATGTTGTTTATGGGCTGTGAGCGCTGGCAACACCATTTGGATTCAAGCAATTGGGCCACGGACTGGTGATTGATTGTTATGCCTCTAGTTTGAGATTGTAGAGTGGCTGACATGTCTGAATGAGACCGATCTTATTAAGACAACCTCTAAGCAACCGCTGATGGTTCAAATGAAGTACTGATAGACTCAGCTGGGTAGTCAGACCATTTTTTTATTAAAATAAAAAAGATGGCAGACAATCATCCAACCTTGAATTATGGCTCGTTGCGTTGGAATTTATGACGCGCCCTTAGCAAGAAATTCAGAGGACTTCACGAGCATTTCAAACTTTAACAAAACCTTGAAGATTCACACGGAAATCCACATCAGGTGTCTCTGGAGCAACAAAAACTACTTTCAGAGCCACCGCGCTAAACGGACATCCCTTTGAATTTTTTGCTGCTGGCAATTCCAGAGTTATTTCATTTATTAATTGCCAGCGTTGTAATTGTGGCGAGGTGTGAATATGATCAGGACAGAATTTTAATTACCCGCTATCCTTACGTGATGCAATGTGACCTAAAATGTTATGGGAAAATAATTTATGTATCTTTGTGTTGTTTGGTGTGAGTGAGCAGATGAGAATGTCCGCCATATGTCAACCGCCCACGTGTGACGTCACCGTGCGACCGTCACTATTTAGATTGATTGTGGTTGAGAAGTTACAAGGGATATAATAGGGCCTCGGTGGAGGTCGGGATTAAGCGGCAAGAATGAAAAAAAAAGTTTTCGGTTAGAAACCAAGGAGGTTTGTCAGCCTGGCTTAGATAATGGTTGTAAATTCTAGGATCATCCAGCATTTCTCAAGGAGTTTTATAAGTAGACAGTATTTTTACTTAATCTGGAACGGATTATCTATTGATGTAATGATAATGATTCAACTAGTGAATAAATAAAAACTTTAGAAGAAATCGTGGAATACAAAAAAAAGGAGAAATTAAAAATAGGGTAACCTCAGGGATTTAATTTATCAATAATTTAATTTATCAATAATTTAATTTATCAATAATTATGGCCAGGGACATGTTAAACCTCTTCAATGTAACAGAACGTATGTATAAGAGCATAGGAAGAGATTTACGAAATTTAAAAAACGAACTGTCGTTTAGAATCTCATTTTGTTCTAAATACTAGTTTTTTAACCCATCTAGTTCATCCTGCCAAAACTAAATTTCTTATATGATCGGATATTAAGAGGATGAAATAGGTTTAGGTATTGCTGGTATTGCCATAATGATTTATTTGAAGAAAATTATGATTGTGTAGTAGCTAGAAAATCATTTTTAGAATTACAATTAGGAAATTGCAGTTAGGCAACTATATGAGAAAACACATCACGAAAACAGAATTTTTTCCTTAAATTATTCAGAATCTAATCAAACTTTACATAACCTCAAAAACACATCCACTTCTGAAATGAATTCGAAAATTAGACATGGCGGCCTCACTTGCCCCGCTACTAATTTGTTTCATGGCGACCAAACGTAATGTCGATTAAATAAACGCTAATTTCACCCCCATATCACCCCCAAACGTAGGCGTAGTTTATTATCGAAGTAAGATCTGTGCGTGTTGTCGAATTATTATGAATGGAACGCGCCTTTCCACGGTAGCCATGTTGGAAAAATGGGCGGCAAAATTTTCTCGGCGCCATGACAGAATTTGAAGGTGATTCTAGTTTATTGATGGAATTGTAGACTGGAATAAGAGTACTGTATGCTACGATAACATATAAATATAAAAGACGGTCGTAGTATGGCGAATAACATATCAAATAAAGTTTATCGAAGCGAACTGACCGGTTTAATTTGTAAAAAACAATCGTTGAACATAAAAATGGCACAGTTTTGTCCCCAATCTGTACGCATAATCTTAAAGTTCCTCGACACGTTTATCAAATTCACAAAAGTCCGCAATGAGCTTCGACGTACACAAAATAATTTTAGGCGTTCACAAACATCCATTGTTTCAAACATGCTCCAATAAAAATACCTAACTTCGACGCCATTTTCATAACGCGCCAACACAAATATAACCTCAAAACTGAAACACAACCCTTACTACACCAAAATAGCGTTGAAAATAGCTTGATAAGAATTTTTTACGACGATTTGTTTAATAAAGGACATTTTTATAATCCTTATCACGTGGTAATAGAGTTCAAAATGCGTGTCATATGTGTGTACGATTCAGTTTATAAGTAATTATGATTTAAGGCGACTTTTACGACGCCGATTATTGTTGAGCGCTTGTAAATAGTTTGTGCTGCGATTTTGTACGGTTATATACGTTTGGTTGCTTAATTATAACCATTTAAATCGAGTTGATTGTCAATTCAGCGAAAAGGCGTCATGGTTCCACTTATTCTTGCGACGGCAACGCCTTGCTCTAGTTGATGTCTCGTTCACTCATTTCTCTGTCTTTGCCACACTAAATTGTTCAATGTCCTTTCATAAAGATGCATCCTTACAGACTCATGTTTCCGTAGTTTCTGGTTTTGGACATTCTCCTTTATCCAGACAGGCAAAAGATAATCACCATCATCTGTCATTATAGCCTATGACTTTACTTGAAGCTCCTCAAAAGGCAGGAGATACCTCTTCAGATCCATCTGCATATCCAGGTCATTCAATATTACTTCTCTCTGGACCTCAGTATCTTCTGGGCCTTGTCATACTGTAGCTTCTCCAACCATTTCAACTAATGAAGCGTTCTTCAATCAAAGAAACATCCTTATAACTTACTGTTGTTTTGGCCAAATTGTCCAATATGCTATTTTTGGTTCTTATATTTTACACTATTTCGGGCATTGATTTCTTGTATCTATGACTGTTGTAAAATCCAAAGGTATACTCAAACTTTCCTGCTTATATTTCAATTAATTTGTGGTACAGCATATATCCTCTTCTTCAATCATTCTTTGTAGCCAGTATCCAATATTTATAATTACCTAAAAAAAAACAATTTTGACACAATAATTGACAGGTGTCACATAAATTCTTTAGGCACACAGATTAAATTAACGATTAAGATTTAATCACAGATATAACGCCAGCCGTAGATAAAATTCATTGAATGTTGTAAAAACTATCTACTTTATCGATAAGAAATCATTACTGGTATCTTGGGTTTTTTAATAAATAATCCTTATGACGCTACCTGTGTTTTGAAGTTATGAATTAGATTTAGATTAAAAAATGGCGTCATGACGTAGACAGTTGTTTTGATTAAGTCGTGGAAAAACATATGCATTTTTAATGATTTCTAGAAATTAAAATAATTTAAGTACTCTAGCATTTTGAGTTATAGCTCTGACTGCTTCATTGGTCAAGTGGCTGCAATCTCTACTGTTGAGCATAAACCTTGGATTCAATTCTTAGTTACAATTAAATAATATCTTTGTTGTTTCTTGTTGTTGGGTGATAAGTTACCTATACTATCAAAATAAACAAAATGCTTGAACACCAATAGCAGATAAATTAATAGAAAAGTTATATTTCTGTAGAAAGTGACCAAAAAATTCAAAGGAGTATGATCAATTTGACTAACGTTACCTACCCAAAAGTATGTAAAAAGAGATATATATATATAAACATGTTCCTTCTAGATTCTTCCACAAATCAATAAATCTTATTCAGAATTCTCTTAATAAAGGTTAACAGAACACACACAAACAATAGGAAAATTATTTAGTCAATAATAACATTCTCGTTTCTAAGAACTAATTTATTCCATCATTGGTTTGCTTACGTCTGGTCATTATAAATGAAGGTCTGTCGTAATGGTCCGTATGTCCACTATAATCATTAATATTGTCACCTTCGACGTACTAGGTATTATCAAGATAACCACTTGAATGGGTGAGCAGAGACTAGGGTCGGTTATTTAAAAACAAAATCATGCTTGGTATCCCCTGACAGGTTTAGCAGAACCAGTGCTTCATAGGCTCACATTTCGCTAGTTATATGCGAGTCTTGTGTGAAGGGAGAGAACATAATAAAAGAGTAGTCCAATATCGTTAAATTGTGTAAAAAATTTGGATTCGAAAGTGATTTTATTAATGTAAATAGGTACAGTCGTTTTTGGAATCGTTTATTTAATTCAATACGATCTAAACCTGTTGCTATCTAACTTGGGAAAACAATAACATCTTCCATACCAAATTAAAAGTGACACTACTACAGATAATATAACCTTGGACATTATAAAACTTTCCGCGGCAACAAAATTTCCCCTCGTACAATTTCCCACTTAAAGATCTTTAAATATTAATAAACTTACTTACGGACTATCTTTAAAAACTACACATTTTGTTGCAACGTTTGTTGATAATGACAGGGACTCATTCCCTGGGCATTCCCCTTTTACCTAAGCTAGGGCGATGGCGCCTGTACTACCTAGTCTAGATACAAGTCTACAATGCTAGCAGATTCATATTTAATGAATTAATGTACCCCTTTCTAATTACAACGTGTAATGTCTCCCCTGCCGACCAATTACGGTAAAACGGCGAGGTTGATCGGCAGCCCCTGGTTGTAAACATAGTCTTATTGTTTAGGTTGAGTTTTCTGGATTTCATGAGCATTCTCCTTTGCATGTCGATGGAAAAATAGTTCAAATATGACTACAGCTGTCAAGTATGTTCACGGATGCAGTTTTAAGAAAGAAAATTGTGGTTTTTGGCATTTAAACTTCTTAAAAATTATTTAAAACAAAAATTGAATTAAGGTTCTGTAGTTACTTTGAATTAATGATATTTTTATTTATAAGTATATGGGTAACATATAAGTTCTTGTAATCTATTGATTTCTTCTCAGTCCTATCTATTGATTTTATTTAAAAGGAAATATTTACTTCATCTCAAAATAACATTTCGTATTTAGAACAACAATTTCAGGTTCTAAATTATAGTTTTATAATATACCTACCTATAAATATCGAATTTAATGAATCTTTTATGTCTCCATTTTTGTCTTTAAAATATAGATACACATAAGTCTTCGCAATATTACAGCCAAAATTTAGTTGGAAATATTATGTAGTAGCTAGAACTTCAATTATAAATTCAAAAATACAAAAAAAAAATACCTTTTTTGATTCTGACGCCCTTTAAAAAAGAAAGAAAACACAGCAAACTGAAAAACTCACACTGTATACAATAACAAAGTAGCAAAGATTAGTGACACAGGTATGTGCTGATAATGTCCGAAGCCAGTTGCAATCATTACTTAATCTAAATAAGGCTTATACATAATACATGTGCCCCTATCTACCGTCTGAGCGAAAATCTCAAATATTCTCACATGAAGGGAAAAACAATGTGCTCTAATTTCTCTGGCTTTGTTATTGAATTATGAGATTTATTAATGAGTTTGGGTTCTGTATTTTAAAAGAAAAAACCGAAGCCTTTTGCACTACGGCTACATTACACTTTTTTTTTTATCGTGGTAAAATCATCAAATGAGTCCTCCCACCCAGGGCAGGGAGGGACTGTCAGACTTGTACTGACTAAAATCCACGGTGTCCTTCACTAGCCCTTTACGTATCAGGGTCACGGTAATCCCTTGGTCCCGCGACCCCTTACACTAGGCCAATTTTTGCGTTAGATAGGTACTCGACATTTATATACAAATGTTTATATGCTATTATTGCGAAGATCAACGGGAAATGCCGTTAGTGAAGACCATTTTCTTCTCCGTCTGTTCGTCTGCCAACCTTTTTAAAAATCAATCTGTTCCTTCTGTTGCTCCTTGCGTTCCATGGCTGCTGTATACTGTTCAGACAGTCTCGTGAAAAGTGCAGCCTGCTCTTGAGAATTCAAAAATGATTGTAATAGCTATATCAGTTTTATCAATACTGTTCTTAAGGAATTATATAAAGCTGAAGAGTTTGTTTGTTTGTCTGTTTAGTTTAACACGATAATCTCAGGAACGACTGGTTCTAATTGAAAAAGTATTTTTGTGTTGGAATGTCCATTTATTGTGGAAAGCCATTTAATATCACGCTATGATCAATAGGAGCAGAGCAGCGGGTGTGAAACCACATGGAACACTAAGTGTGAAATAAAATGTTTTAAAGTTATCATGTAAGAATAAACGAGTATGACATTAAATAATTTGAATGCATGTGAAATCGATAGTGAAGCCTAGTTTAAAGTAAATAGTTTAGCAATGCACTATGCAGCAATTCAGAGGAATATCTAAATTAAAGATATAAAGGTAGACAGTCCAGCGTATAGTTCCGTTCTCTCGGTATAATTTAGTCGTTAAAGTGCGAAAATTTAAATTTTCTAAGATAAACTTTGATTGGGCTGTATGTTGGTTAATGTTGGTTTAAATTTAAATTGTTAACGAAATTACTCTTGTTTATTTTATTTAAATTCTTTTTTGAAGGGCCTACTTTAAAATGTTCCAAATAGAACATGGGCATTCTCCTTTTTGTGATTATTAAGTTTAATATTTTTATTAATATTTGACAGATTGGGGTGTAGTTTCATATATGTGCTGACGTTTGTATACTAGAATTATAAATATTTTCTAGGAAAAAACTATGAAAACAAAATGCAAAAAAAAATATGTTAAGAAAATTAGAAAACACAAATTATTATCTTTAGTAGAAAATGAGATTTCAAATAAACAGTTTCCAATTTTTGTTCTACACTCAAATAAACAGTAAGGCATCAACCAAGCCACCGAACAAAAGTATAGTCAGCAAAACAAGTAACCTAAACCGGTAAAAACCGATACCACAAACACGTAGGTACCACAAAAACAAATTACAATGAACTTAACATCAGTAACGTACTAATAAAGTGACGTTATTGAATGCGCAGCAAACTCGCGCAGGTACGGCCGGCAAAACAATGGCTTTTATCAGAAATAAAGTCACTTACTTTAACGTCGGTTATCACGATTATAAATTATGTTTGAGTACTAATGTTGTTAGCGTGTCGTCTGGTACAAAAGTAAGCCATTTCCTTTATTGTGGTACCGTTTGCAATGGAATCGATAAAGAACTTGTAAGCTGTATTAAGAGACAGTTGAGTACATCTTTAGATTGGGAGAACATATTTCTTAAATTATCGTCCTGAAATTTATTTGTTTTCGTCCTGAAAGTGATAAGATTTTAGTATATAATTTTCACATTAAATTAGATTTTGGCTACATAACTAATTCATATTTACTTCAAAGCATTTAAACCGTGTATTATTAATTAATTAAAAAAAGCGATTTCCTATGATATTTGTGTAAAAAACAAACCACTCGTCGTCGTATCGTAATCCCTATTTTTGTACAACACGTTATGTTAAATAGAAATGATATTAATATTGTTTGAAATGTTTATTTTTAATTTGATAATTTAATTAAAGCTCCAAATACCGAAGGAATAAATAGGTATCGAATCTATTTTGCTGTCTGTACATTAACGTATTGTTTACTTGGTAATAACTGGCAAGAGAAGCTGGTATTGAGACCTAGTATATTGCAAAAATACTTATTTACTATACAATACATATTATATAAATAATATTGTACATTATATACGTCTTACCTTTGCTAAACGTAAACAGGACGCCTTGCCAATAGTATGGCGTTTGAAAATAAACTTTAAAATTATTGGAAGAAGTTTTTTTTTGGTTAATCGGTCAGGGGCGTAGTTTTTTTTAGGTAAATATAGCTACTGGCACTCGAAAGAGTTAAACAGTAATACAAAATTTGAATTTATTATGAATTATAACAAATTATTGATGGAATTTAGTTGTCTAATTATATTAGTAATAGAAATTTATTAACGCCAGCGATTCCACCTGCCTGTAATTCAAAAATTATACCACGGGACATAATACCGAGATAAACTGTATCCTATGTTTTATTCCCATCTGTAAACTAATACTAATATCATACAAATTCGTGCAGTAATTATTATGTGAAGGAGTAGTAAACATACACCAAAACATATTCAAGAACTTTCGCATTATTAAGTAAGATAATATACCTAAGATTGGTAATATAAATAATAAAAGTTGATGGAAATCAGCTGGCTACATTGTAACAGTCACAGAAATTATAGACAATTAATTTTCTAATTACAAAATGACACTATTACTTCACCAAGTCCTTAAACATCTTTATAAGTCAAAAATTAAAACATTTAAAGATCAGACAAAGCAGGGTTTGAAGTGGCTGTCTAAAAAAAATAATCCTAAAGCAAGGTGCGGTAATGACCGGCCAAGTCTATCGATCGCTGCAAAACGCATCGTCACCCCATTTGATGGCTCGCCTTCACAAAATGGACGATATCAATGTACAGCATGGAGGTTTTAATGTGTCTGTTAAAAAATTGAAAAAAAAAAGAAAAATAAACGAATTTATGGATGAGAATGCAGTTGAAAATATGAGAAAGACGTTCTTAATCCATTTTTCGAATTTATTATTCAAAAATGGAATTTGGAACATCTAAACAATATTTAAAATGCGAAAGTGTGTAATGTTCGATTGTATGAATGTTTGTTCCGTTTTTATGGCAAAACGGCTAAACAGATTTTGATGAAGTTTAGGTAGAGAGATAGATGGGGATTATGGCAGGGGATGGTGAACGAACCCGCAGGAAATATGTAGCTAGTTTTATAAAATATTTAAATTATCACGCCTGTAAACTCAGACGGATTAAGCAGGGGTTTTAATAACTTCGAGTACCTAGCATATTAAGACAGTTATGAGGAGTATCCTATTGCCAGAAACTAGGCCAAAATTCAGAAAATATTTCAGAAATTGAGGAAATCCTGATGGAAAAACCGAATAAAACTGTTTTCATCAGGAATCCAACGTAGGACAATAGTCTTAGCTGTCTCATTTGCCACTACTAGACTAACAGAACACCTTTAATATAACAAAAGTGCGGAAATTATCTAATATTATAATAAAATTGCCGCTGCATCTAAAATTTTATTGTAATATTTCTTCATTTATTATGCCATTACTAAGATAAGGATGCAAATCACAAGTTTACATTAAAGATGATGGAATTTTACATATTCAACACGTATAGGAACTCTTTAGCAAAGATTTAATGTGTCCATAGACATTTACATTGAATTATAGAAGTCAAGCATTATTATAGGACTTTTTGTAAAACATACAACGGGATATTTACTGTATTATGCATGGATAAAGTCATGGCCTTTGCAACAGTGCCGAAATATCGGAAACTCAAAATAAATAAAAAATATGGTAATTATTTCGTTTACAATTCATTTGTTAGTAAGACTGACATTAAACGCCATTTTGATTTTTATAATTTTCATAGACACTTAAATGTTTAAATTTTAATGCACTATTTTAATTTAAAACTGTATACATAATTATGACGTCAAGAGAATCTTACTTAAGTACGTCATGTAATAAATAATATTAATGTAAAAAATCCTCATTTAATGGTCTAAGGATTTTAACATTATTCTAAAATTGTAAGTATGTTTTGATGTCAAAGGTCGTTGTACTTCTTAATTAGATATTTATTAAAATAAAATGTATTTGAAGCATAAATATTAAGAAAAATGAAAATAAAAATGGATTAACAGAACTAAGTAACTGTACTCTTGAAATATTCCATACCAAAATTATAATCATGAGTTATTATTTCCTTAAATAAATATTAAGATAGGCAAAGACAACAATATCCATACAGCCAAGCAATACATTAAAAATATAATCTGTCATTATAAGAATAGTACACAAAAGAACCACAAGAGGGCCTGTCAATTTTTTTTAAACGCTCTAATCTGCTTAAAAGCACAGGCACGCATTTTAAAAGCCTATGGTGTTTAATTGAGGATCGCCATTGATGTAAGATAGCCATCGCGATGACTTAAACATTTTTAATGAATATTCAACGTTTCAAGTCCATCTTTTTTTGTTTTTTTTTTTAACTCCTTTGTACGTGCGTTTAATTGTTGCTTTAAGAGGAATGTGGCGTATAGGAAGTATAATGGCCGGGTTTTGTTTTAGACTTGATTTTTTTAAGATAAAAAGGGGAATGAAATATTGTTTGGCTGTGTAGTGTAAGTGTAAAAGTTAATTTTGTTGTTAAAACTTTACTACTGTCGTAATTATACACACTATACTATTTATAAGATTTGTTTTCCTTGTAAATAAATCTAATTTTAGTAACCAAAACAGATAAGTACACCATACAATGTCATTTTATCTTAACTTCTTACTTCAATCTCTTTGATCAGCTTTAATCCTTTTAATAGCAACCTCCTTTTCAATCCATTCTCCATCATTATTTAATCTTCCAACTTCTTTTCCAGTCTTCCTTTTAATATTTTCACCTTCTGAATTAACAATGGCCTGACTACAGTCTTCTTTATCTATAGTTCCCTCAACTTTCCTGTTTTCCACTCATTTTATATCACTCTTTTTTCTTTTATCGTCGTCTAGCATTTGAATAGACTTTTTCATCACAGCACTAGTTCCAACCACTTATCTTCCTTCAATATATTCTTATACATCCACAGTAATGCCATTATCTAAAGCAATTACTATCTTAGTTTCCTTACCTTCTAAATCTTCTATTTCATCAGCTTTACTATCATGTCTAACCATATCACCCTTCATTCTCTTTCTTATTTCATCAGGTATGTTCTTTTGCATCATCACCTATGTCGCCACCATTTGTAACCTAATTATTCTCAATATTTCCTTCATCTACATCATTAGCTGTATAACCAACTCTAACCCAATCTTCCTCAACTGTTTCGTTGTTTACATTATCAGCTATACCACCATCTCTAACCAGATTCTCCTCAACAGTTCCTAATATGCCTTCTTCTACATCAATAGCTGTACTACCATCTCTAACTAGATCTTTCTCCACAGTACGACGAGAGCCTCCACGGCGGGGGCTACATGGAGGGTGGCGCGATGTACCACGAACACAGACTGTCTCACCCGCACCTGCCGCCGGTCCACTACCCCCCTCCCGCTGCGCCCGCGCATGCCCTGCCAGGAGAACCACTTGTTCACAAGAGGGATAAAGACGCTATATACGGGTGAGTGGTAACGTGTGATTTTGAGGTATTTTTGAGGTTAAGTATTCTTCTATTATAAAGCGATGCAAGACTCTGTCGGTCAGAGAGACTCTAGGAGTCTGGCAACCGGGGTCACGGGACTATCGAGCTACCGGTACCCCGGAACGTAAAGGCCTATTGAAGGACACCGTGGATATTAGTCATTACAAGTCTGGCAGTACCTCCTGCCCTGCCCTAGTTCGGAGGACTCATTCGATGATTTTGCGACGCTAAAAAAATGAGTCTGGCAACAGTAGATGATCTCCAGCTATAACATTGAGATATCAAGGCATTGATTCATGTGTCGACGGTTTACAATGCAGGTGATAAAAATTGTAATCAAATGGATGATGATTAGAAGAGTAATATAGATTTTGGCATGATTGATTATGATTTTGTATGCTGGTTTTCTTCTTCATCAATGTAGCATAAATTTACTATGAGCACGTGACAGATTCAAAGATAATCCTTAGCATACAACTACTGAAGATAAAAAGATAGAGTTGTAATGAGTGCATAATAAGAAAGTCTTTGGAAGCCACGGCGCCAATTGTCAGAACCTACAAATTCAAATAAAATTCAGGCAACATTAATAGTTGTATCAGATTAATCTTCAAACATGTGCAACTATTTGAATTGCTCAACCACCAAACACTTTAATTACATTGATTGCCCTCCAGCTGTATCACATATCAGCTATTAAAATCTCTTCTATCCTAACAGCATTGTCCTGGTCGCGGGACCAAGGGATTACCGTGACCCCGGTACGTAAAGGGCTAGTGAAGGACACCGTGGATTTTAGTCAGTACAAGTCTGACAGTCCCTCCCGCCCTGCCCTGGGTGGGAGGACTCATTTGATGATTTTACCACGATAAAAAAAAAAAAAAAAAAAAAAAAAAACAGCATTGTCCCAATAATCGTAAGCATTGTCAACCCTACCAATGTTTGTTTCCACTTTAAAACTTGGGCCAATCTTGGCCACAATTTGGCCGAAGTTTGCCTATCAGTCTCCCCTCAAGATGGTAGATAAAGTATATAAAGGTGTCACATTTGACGCTTTACCGTCCATTTGCAGTGATCTTAATGTAATCTGATCAAAAGTTGTCAAGAAACTTGAGGTAAGGCGCCATTGGGAACTGTGGTGGGGTTCCAGTGCTAGAGGGTTCGAGGTATAATAGAAGATATCTGTTGAGTTGATGTCAAAGATGTTAAAAAAAAAAGTAAGCATCCCTTCACAATCAATTGTGTTAATAAAAGCGGATTGACAAATGGTTAATGATAATTAGATAATCGAAAACTTTGCAAAAGTACATTTTCCCGAATTTTTAGTTACTAAGAACGAGACTTTTGTCTCTTGGTCTTACTATCAATATTCAAAATCAAAAGATAATTAACAGAGGCGTAAATGCAGAACCAATAAACCCATTTCCTCACTAAACAAACAAGGAATATTTATTTAATTTAACTTTACTACAATAAAAAGTAAAAAAACTTGAGTAATTCTATCTAGAAATCTATTTATTGTTGTATAAACTGGCTCGTTATAATTATAATGAGCTATAAAACAGTAACGAAGGGAAGTTATGTGGATAACTTTAACTGCGTTTGCAATTTTAATTTTGATGAGCTTATAGCATGGAAACAGCAGAAAAATCTAAGTAGAAAACATAATATTTTTATTTACCTACATTAAATATTTATATCCAAGATAAAATATACTGAAATATTTATAGCACATAGACAAGCAAGCAGAAGAATTAAACCTGTTCTCAGTATTCAAATAGAACTGCAATAAGTTGCCAAAATGAAAAAAAGTAATTTTATGATGTGTCTAACAGCAGTAGACCCTAAAGTTTTCTTTTTTAATTAATTTCCTGGTAATAAGTTGAGTTTCTTTGCAAAGGTCAACAAAGCATCGCATTCGCATTGATTGCCGTTTTTGCGCAGAAAGCAAACATTGTAAAATGTATTGCAATTAAAGTGTAATTTATATGTATTTATTAGTTATTTAACTGTTACCTGTTGGGGTTCTTTCGATTAAATTGTTTTTAATTAAGTAAGAAAGAAATTAAAGAGATTTTTTTTTTAAATTGAGAGGTTTTTACATGTGTTGTTTTTCACTGCATGCAAAGTCGGGTTTATTGAAGTCAAGTATTACAATAATATTATGTACAGTCAGTAATTATGTTTATTTTGTGGCTTCGAGTTAATTATTATTCACAAAGCATCATGTTTATCTTATTATTAATAAAAAATACTTCTTCAGTACTTTCATTACATTAACAGTGATTTTATGTGGTAAATCATAGTTGGCTATGGTAACTCATTATTTTGTGTATGCAATCAATCACATAAACCCATGCACAATAAGGGGAAATGAAAATGGTCGATTTGATTTTTATATCTACTAACTATTTAGAATTTCTTACAGAACTGGATTTTTTTTTATTTTGTATAAGGTCAGGTATATTATAAGAAATAAAGAAGTTATCTGACTGGCACAAAATTAATGTGTAGATAAATTATTCAGCAAACTAATGTAGTTGCGTTACTTGGTTTCGTTCATAATAGTAATTTCACCCACATTATTTTTTTCTTAGACTTACGGAACCCTTCATCACGTACTTAAACTTTTTCCACCACCATTGTCTGATGCGTAGAACGGAAACAACTTATATTCCGTCTCAGCCGACTGGACAAGCAATACATCCATAATATTGTTCAAGATAAAAATAATAAAATATGTAAGTCTTAAGATAGTTATTATTGCTGGGAGTAAAATCATTGCACTTTAGTTTTTATTAAATAACTGCCGGGATATAAAAGAAAATAAATGTAGATAGTTTTTTATAGAATATAAATTATAGTAAAAATAATTACAATTACTGTTTAATGAGGAAATATTTGCTTGTGTTATAAAGTGAACATTTTTTAACTGACACAAATAACAATGCTACAAATCCATTTATGTGAATATATTTTTAGGAATCATTTAGCTGCACTGCACAGTGCATCTGTGTTAATTAATGCTTAAAATTAATAGTTAAGTTATTATTCCCATATTTCTTAAAATTACTCTAATTTATAGTTAGTAAAGAAACGCTTACCCAATTTTCATACAACTTTGAAGCCAAAGGGTAATGACAAACCCGCTCGTACTGGGACCCCACCCTCCACAGTGGCAGAACTATAAAGATGATATCGGCATCACGTACACATCTGCATCTAATCGCAGATCAGTCGCGTGAGAGGTCATCCCCGCTCGCAATCGGACCACATCTCTACTTTTTATTAAGTTTTAGCGCTTTTTTGATCCGGAGATGACTTTATGATGTCATTTGTTAAGTAAAATGCATGATTAAAATGTGTTTTTCTGAGAATAAGGAAAAAATCTTTGATTTGTATCTTTATTTCTGTCTTAATGAGATACTTAAGCAAGGTTTCTCGTCACAGAAATACATAATTATACCGCATTTGTATCAAGCTAGATTTGAGAACTCGAAGCTGTCGGATTTTAATAGAGATTTAATTTTTAGATAGCCATTTTGACAGTTCACTTTTTAATATGCACCTGCTGGCAAAAGTGTCTAGGATGCAAATTAAAGACACAATCAAAAATTCGAACTAAATGAAAGTAAAACCTGAGACTTTTTTTTCTATGTGGCACCAGAGCCAATATTGGCTGTTCTGCCACCGTCATGTGGTAATGAGTAAATATTTAAAAGTTCCTTTTTTGAATTTGACAGTTCTACTTTATTTATGTCAACGTAACTAGCCATACTGCCACACCTGTCATATAAAACTATTAATTATGTTAAACCTTTGTTCCCTGTTTCCAGGCACCCACTGTTCCCCTTGCTGGCGCTGATCTTCGAGAAGTGCGAGCTCGCCACGTGTACCCCCCGAGACCCTGGCGTGGCGGGGGGCGACGTGTGCTCATCAGAATCCTTTAATGAAGACATTGCAGTCTTCAGTAAACAGGTAAGCTATCAATCAAGGAAAATAGAGCGTTATCCCTGGGGCTTTAGTTTTGTTTTTCGTCGTCTGCTGAGACATATTATAGGTATTGGATTTTGATAAACATTTATGGTTAGGTTTTGTGGAATGAACTACATTTTTGGCTTTTGCCTAGCAATGGGATGTCTAAATAACATATTGAAATGATATAGGGGAATTCACTTTTTTATCTAACGAAAAAAGAAAACACGGCTTGTTTTCTACAACTGGTCTTAGAAATAATTTAAAATGATTAATAGGACAATAGTCTAGACCAAAAGAGGGTGGAATCGAGTTGCTCTAAACCATTGAAGACATAAAAAACTCTCAAAGGAACGAACTAGAATGACTGAATGGAGCTTGGATAACTGGGCATAACGCACCTGCTGCCTTTGCCTTACCAAAAAAAACATGGCGGGGTTACCTGACTGAAAATATTTAAATGTTATTAAATGTAGAAATGCAATCAAGTCTTCTTCACAATAAACAAAAAAGGTAAACACTAAATTATTCCCTAAACCAGTTTCAAAAAATGAAATGCAAATTCAAAACCATACGGGCAACTTTGCATATTCATTCGAATTTTAAAATGTGTCTCAAAATGGCGCCCACTAAATCAGTAGCGGCAATTTCTCCTGCATATTAATGCTATAGTTACTATTAACTTGTAATTAGTAAAGGTAAATTCGAGCACGAGTAAATACGAGTCATAGCGATTATCGATTGTTTACGCACTTGCGTCTCGCTATTCGGTCTGTTATCGATTTTTAAATCGAGTTTGTGAGTACTCGAATTAATTTTCAATTGATTGTAATCGATTCGATTCGAGTATTTCTTTCAATTTTCATTAAGTTGCTGATAAGAAATGTTTAGTTATGGAAGAATGGGGATTTTTAAATTTTCTGTTGCTTACGTAATGCTATTAACGTTGCTATGCCTATTTAAGATTTTTTACCTAATATTCAATTAATATTCGATTTGAAAATTAACTTTTCTCTATGGTTCAACACAATTTAATCTACCTAGAGTTTGCGACTTTTATTTTACTTTATTGAATTTATTGAAAAATTTCGATTTATTGAAAAAAACTTTTTTGAGTATAGCTCATCAAAAACAATCAAAATATTTGTGATACGAAGCGCCCCTTCTTATTTCAAACTAGGAACTCACGGCCATAAAACTAACAAAGCACCTTGTAATAAGAGCGAGAAAAGCTGATAAAGTAACATTCAAAGACAAGCTTGATTTACGACTCCGTCTGCAGAAACAAAAAAAAGATCGTCCCTTCAACTATAATCCCTTGCCAGTTGAAAAAAAAGGCTCGTGTTTATTCTCAAATTCTGAACAAACTTCCTGGAAGGACACTTGCTTAAAATGGCAACATTATAAAGAAAGTGTTGCCGCATTTATAAAAATGATATTTCATTATGGAACCTATAATAACATGACATGGCAGATCGCTTAATACGTATTATTGAAGTAAAAAAAGGAAAATGGAGTCATTTTGTAACAATTCGGGGCTTCGTAAAACTGGTAATCTGTACAAACCGACAATCAAATACCGTGTAATTTGTAACGAAATTATGTTACCGCGATATCTTTGTGGGATTTTCAATTTTTTTTTAACAATAGGCACAATAGCTGTTGACATGTTGCGGCTGATATACAATTTAAAAAATAACTTTGATGTCTTCACGTTCACGATGCCACCGGATGTGACTTTGTAACGACGTGCAATCTGAATTTCACTTTTAAAATTTGATTGTTATATTATTCAGCTTATATCCTTGCGAGGGGTTATTTTGCTAATAGAAGAATATTTTTCTGATATCATTTCTGAGGTAAAAATTTATTGAGCGTAACTTTGTGGTCTTGAAAGAAACTTCATGCACGCGCTGTGGAAGTGCACTAAAAATAACTTTTCTATGAACCTACCACATTGTCATGGAACTAAGTTAATATATCGATTTCTTTATCAGTCAAAGACTTTATTGTATTATAATTATTGAAATTAAATTGTATTTATAAGTGGAAACGGCGGCGACCTGGAGACCCCGCCGAGATAAATGATACACCAGTCACTCAGTGTCAGGGAACTGACCAGTGTTTATGTATTTATTGACATAGGTTCCTCCCTGATAATATTTACTATTTTGCTTGGTGGTGGCTGATATTATTTACCTAGGAGGAAACCGAAATTATTCACCTATTTTTACGATTTTGCTGAAATATAATGTCTTGACAGTACCTAATGTTTTGTAATTATGGTTGGAGCAATAATGTGCAATTTCTTCTATAAATTATCAGCTTTAGACAATTTTTTTTTTTGCTATGATATGAAGCTTTCTCACTCCTTATTTTGTTCTCTTGTTTCGCAACAAATTAAGTAACGTATACCTTTTAAAGTTACGAAATCATTATCGTTTGACACTCTGACAGTAAACATAAAAATATACTATCACACACAGATTAACACTGTAAAATGACATATTTATCAAATGTTTGGACGCGTAACACGTACGAAATCTAATCGGTCGCTTTAATTACTATAATAAAACGTTTATCGGTAGCCGTGGCACGTGAAATCGCAATAGATAGAGATAAAACACGTATATCTCGCTCTCTCTCTAACGTTAAATAAGTGACGTCCATAATTCATACCACGAAATAAATCATAAACCGTAAAGTGTTTATTTTCAACGTACTTAATATGTTATAAATTTATTTAAGTGGCGTGCGGTGCGATTGTGGGCCAAATGATTGATATAGTGCCCTCCCCGTGGACGATCGGTTTAGTTGTGATACTGTCATCCCATCATGGATACTCGCCGTCACTACCGTGCTGATGCGATGACTGAGTACGCTCGATACTCGACACTCGAGTGCTCACGATGAGTTTAGCTCTTTTTGTTGTCATTAATCGTTCTCCGAGTGACAGTGAGTCAATTTTTATAGTTTGAATGGTTCGTTTGTTTAGTTTGTTTATTGCTGGATAGAGATGTTTTCTAATGTCTGTCAAGTGTGACGTGTCTATTACTGGTAAAGAGTACCCGGCGGATTAATGAGGCAATCGAGACAAGGATTGAGTGTGCTTGGCCATTTCTACAGCTCTCAGTGACGTCATGTACTTAAAGTTGTTTCTTTTACCCTCCTACACTGAAACTTCCCTCCAAATTGAAACAAATTGTTTCATAAGCCCCATTTCTCTTGAAGCTAAATCTGGCAGCCTTATAAACCCGAAGTATTCGACAAACAACATACCATTTACGAGACAGCTTATTAAGCCATCTTGTAATGAAATGTTAAAACAAAAATCGCAAACAACGCCTCCGTTAAATAACTGGATAAATCAAGATATTTTTGTAGAAACGGAAAGTATAATGAGATGTAATTAAAACTTAATTGCGGGAATTTTAATTGACAAATGTCGGGGAGACGATCTATCGATGTGGGAATCGATTCCGAAATGTTTTTTTGTTCACATCTCTAACGACGGGGAGGGAACATGGTATGTCGATATGTTAGTTTTTCTTTTTTTTTCTCGCAAGTTATGCATTGTTACGTCATAATACAACACTTCATTGGTTTGACAGCTAGTGTCTACGTTTGATTAGTTCATTAGTCAATGTTAGATTGTGAATATCTGGAACTGATTCTAGTTGCGATAAAGTACAGCTGTTGGCTGCCCGTTTATGTAAATTACTATCAGCCGTGCTTCTAACTTAATTACAGTTACTTATGTTGTTCAGGAATGTTGTTACAGCTCAAAAATTAGATCTAGACAAAACAGTTTGTTCACATTTTCATCTTTGTTTACTGATTTTTCAATTGCAGATTCTTAAACGGTTTCTTACATTTCTTAATCAACTGATTCCGTTCAAAACCAAGCCATTACAAGACATATTTTTTGTCAATTAACCAGTTTTCTTTCTCGTTTCAATATGTTCATTGTTCTTGCGCGATGTTTGAATGGCGTGCATCGATGTCGTTACCTCGACGTTGTTCTCATTACTACGCTTTTTAGTACAGTTCACACAAAACTCCATCGTATTGAGTTCATATTAGTTCATTACGATTTAATTGTATATTTTTATTGGTTATTGTATGGCGTCACGGTGGCTTAGTATTGCGGGATCGGGAGGTACTTGGCTGTACCGTAAGTGGTTCGATGCGATGCTTTTGTATCTTTATGTTCGTGTGTTTGTATTTTGATTACACGCTTGTTAACTGTTATGTTTGCATTCAAACGCGTTAATATAGAAAATCATGCGCATTTCACTGTTTTATTTAACTACCATTCGCATGCAATCATGCAAGCTAATCCTTTATAAGAACATATCAATATCATGTTCTGTCATTCAATTATTCATTACATTAAACTTTCCCCGTTTCATCGATGATGATGAAAATTAATAACAAAATCACACTATCATCAATATTATTGAGTTTCTGATCTATTGGCTATTAGATGATTCTATTACAAAGCCCGCTGTTTAGCAGACTGATCACCGTCAATCACTTTCAACTGGCATTTTCTAAGTATTTCTGCCATTACTGCGAGTTTACTGAATATTAATAGAGAAGTAATCGATCTTATAATGTCGGATTAAACGATAAAAGAATATACAGTTGTGCTAACGTCTAATAACTAGACTTTATAATTACGAGGCGAGTAGCGCCGCAGGAAAAAACATAGTAATGGGCACACGCACGCACAGACGAGATGATCTATCTCAAGATATGAGGTTTAGACAGATTTATGCGTCATTGAATTTTTTTGCATTCGCGGATTGTGTTTTTTCATTGCAATCGACGGTTCCAGATTGTAAAGAAATTTTACTACAGCAGACTACAGATTTATGATGCAGATACAGTATCAGATGAGAACACAACTTACTTATTAGAAAAGCAGACACGTAACGTAGCACAACGCATTCAATGCTTGGAATGTCGAAAGTTGATGAAAGGTGTTCGACATCTTATAATTTTACAATCCCTTATTACACGATATTGTGTATTCATTTACAAAAAGGGATTAGCACGGGGTCTTGAGCATACAAGATCACTTCTCCGCCAACCGAGCCGTGAGCCGGCACTGTCAAGCTGCCACAGATACTGCTCACACGCAGCATTGTGATGCGCAGCGTCAACAGACACTACATTGTGTATTTGTTTACATCTGTCCGTGTTCCGTTTAACGCTATAATTGACAATTGTCATGGGATTTGGACGCGCAATTTAACCTCTTTGTCGTACTGATCCAATTCAACGTTTCGCGCCGAAATAAAATAAATAATGGAAATGGCGGATCGGTCCGCTCGCAGCTGCGCCCGCGCAGTATTCATTAGCTGCGCGCGCTAGAGTGGAACCGCGATACGATACGTTTTTTGTTATCTCGCTCGCACGCAGCACTTGCATTTTTTTTTCAACAACGCATCGGCGATTTCGTTTTATCGTCCCCATCGAGTGGTTTTTGCCGTTTGGAATTCCTTACGCATCTTGTTTCGGGTTCGTTTGTTGATAAAAATTGTTGGGTTTTAGATACACTCGACCCTGGATTCGTGGGAAACCTTCGAGCTCCCCGAGATTTTTCACTTAATTTTCGTACCTCGTCTGGCCTCGGTCGACGAGCCGAAGAAACCAACGGCTATCGCAAATCGTCGATTACAGTCTGTTGTATTTTTTTACGTAATCATCAGCGTGAGCGTAAAGGATATCACCTATTTAATACGCATTACCCGCGTTGGTCGCGTAACATTGATGCGACTATTTAATTACGAAGTGGAGCCACGACACGTACGGGTACGTGGCAAAAACAAAAAAAACCTTTATGTAACGAACGTTTCTTAAGTCACATGCGAAAATGCGAGTAGCATACTTTTTAAATGTCGATAATAAAATTTACAGCAGTCGCCGTTACAAGGTTATGGCACTCGGACTTTTCTCTTTTATTGTTGTCTTTTTTTATTGTGGCATCTCCGTGAAAGTGGTCATCATTAATAAAAATAAATATTGTTTTTTGAAAATAATTTAAAAATGTTGTCTGTTAGATGCGTTTCGCGCTGCATTTACTATTATTGAGGCAAATGGCAAATTCTTGTCATGATAACCAGCGCTGTTACAATGTTTATTAGATTCGTAACGGTCGCTTGGCACAACATACCTGTTACTGTATTGTTTGTTTCGGTAGTTCAAGTCGACATTGTTTACTATCGAAACTGTCCCATAAAACCTGCAATGCAATTTCAATCCAAGTAACTTCGAGTAGAGTCCAAACTCCATTTACCCGAGCTGCATTGAAAGAACGTGAAATGTTTTCAATTTACTAGAGCGAGCGACTTCTTTCGATCTCGATATAAAACTTTCTCAAGTAAATTAAAGGTCAGTCATTCATTTATTCTGATTACAAACATCGATAATCTATGCAATTTTATTAAAGGCTGGTCACCGGCAGAACTAAATAAAAGTATGTTATTAAGAGAATTTTCTCTAACCTTTGCTTACTGATTGAGGCCCGGTTGCACCATGCGATAGCGTGCGCCTCTCAATTAGTGCCTGACACGCCGCGTCGACCGACGCGCGTCGAGTTTTTGTCCGTTTAAAGCGGCATTAATATGCCGCCGATGAACTAAACATTATGCTCTTTCATCACTTACTATGACGTCTAATAGAAAACAAAAATAAAAATGAAGAAAAATACGACGACGTTCAGAGGTCACTGCGGCTGGTAGAGATTTTGGAAATAGAACACGAATCACGGCTGCAGAAGGGACGCGTTCGAAATTTAAATTTGGCCAAGGGTTCCGAATTTGAATACGCCAATCGTAACGCGCGTCGACGTGATTGGTCAGTGGAATTTCGGTTGTCTCAAGGGTGTTTTAATTTCACGTAGCTTAACGTTTTGTCTACCTATCGTTATTTAATATTCATTAATATATCGGTACGGTTTCTAAACTACTTTGAATAGGTAAAGAAAAATCAAATCAGAAAAATGCCAGTCCTGTCTTTTAACCGATCTAAAATAAAAGTAAGGTACAGGACACTTCATTTTCTCCCTAAACTGTGTCCTGACCACACAAATCAAAATGTCTCCTTCCCCATTTGAAACTCATACAAATCCCTACCAATATAAATTATACCACAACAATGATTAGCGGTCCATTTTCGGTAGAAAGCCGGTTATTCTCCGGCAAAAAAACCGGTGGCGAGCCGTCGAGCCGGACCGTGCTAGAGGAATGAGCTTTTTGCGCCTTCGTCAGAGCATTCGCGATAAAAATGGATGCTAAATGAGTATTAATTCGCACCGGTTAATAATGACATAAATACTACTAGGCGCAATCTTTTAAATAAAGGGTGTTTGTGAATTTCCTTCCGACAGCTATAACCTTGGGGTCTTCAAACAAAGAGTGAGAGGTTACGTCTAGGCAAGCGTGCTTCACCGTCGACCACATCTTCGCTGACCATCAGGCGAGATAGTGGTCAAACGCAAACCTATAATAAAACAAAAAAAAAAGTAAAATTTTACGAAATACCGCGTAGAAAATAATGATAAAAGATAATAGGAGTGATTTGGTTACTTCCTCAGAAACATATAGAAAAATTTCTTAACTACTTATTTTACAACAAACCAAAATATTTATGCAACATAAGAACTTTAATTACTAAAATAAACATTTTTCACACATTTTTCTTTCTGCTCTGTTGTCGAAATAAATCTTACTCGTTATCTTTAACACCAAAAATATGATGTTAGACAGCCAATTTTCATTTGATAGCACCTGCATTTGTTTTTAAATTGAAAAAAAGTTTAAACGCTTGGAAATTCGGGAGTGGGATCTAGTGACGTCATAACGCCTGTAAAATTATACCGACCGAGTGACGTTTTGTGATTCGTTTGATTGATTGAAAAAAGAAAAAAATACGGGTCAAATGTTTTTGATAAACCTAACTATAAGACTAATTTTTTTTTTACTAAAATAACCTAGTGTTAGCATAGAGTAGACCTCAATAAATCTTTTTAAGAAACACCCTGTACAGCAAGTGGTGCGCAATTACAAAGACTCAGGCGCATTCTTCGCGACACGTCGGCCGATTTCGTTGTGTCTCACCGACAGTTCCCGACATTTCCCGACACTGGCCGGACAGTCGCCGACCGAACATTTTGATTCCATTTTTAAATTTCAAGTACCGTACAAATACTGGTTTGTTGCAAAACGGGTGAATTGTTCGTGTCATTAACCTTTCATTCTGTTTTTAAAATCAATTATTAAAGTAATTGAAGTGTTAATTATAATTAATTGTTAATGAATACTGGCAAGTTGTTGTAGCGTCGTGCTAGTGACTTATTTCTTTGACCGTTGTTGATATCAAAAATGTTAGTGTTGTTCAATTTGAATTAAGTAGTTCTGCTAAAATGAACTAATCTGTTATTGATTCAGTAAAATCTGTATAATAATTATTTTTCACAAAAAATTAATGATTATATGATTTAAAATTGAACATTCAAGTTTAAGCAGTGGTAAATGAACCAATTTATGTTCTATTTTGTACCCAACGTAGCAAATCTTTTTCTTCAAAGTTTTGAATAAAGAACTTTGAATCACTCATCAATTATAAAAACTATGTACCAGGCACAGAGGGAACAAAAGGATCGTGTTGCACAAAACACAGAAATTCTTTTGAAAAAATCCCAGTTCCACCGAGACAAACGCAGTGTTGCTAACACTGAAAATCCTACCAAAAACTTCAAAAAAATTGGCAACACCAACTGAACAGAAGATTCGCGGCACCATCGATCGTTTTAACCATAAACTCAATGAAAAATAAAACCTCTCATTATGTATCTGACAGCTACCAAGCCCATGACACAACCAGGATACTTTGACACCTCACGCAATTTCAAAATACTTAAAAAATTGGTCAGGTTACAGTGGTGCAGGAGAAACCAGTTTATCTTGACCTCTGCTTGTAAAGATTTTCCAAGTATGGGGAGGTCTTTGTCTATTTTGGTGTAAATAAGGGTAGGCTGGGGAGAAGCGACCAGTCACGAGCAGCTGACGTGGATTAGAGGGAGTTTTTACCTACGTAGGGTAGCGTATACCTATGGTGTTGTTTAATTTCGTCATCAGTGAATGGGTTTTATAAATTCATGTGTTTGGTTTTGAATTTGTTTGTTCTGGTAGGGATTGGTATGATGGTGGGTGAATTTATTGGGTTTTTTTCTTCTATTACATTTGGAGTACTGGAGAAGTGTTTTTTTTTCGCCCAGAAATATATAAAAAAAAAGAGTTTTCTTTTCTTTTCTAAAGTATTTGGTGTTGGTCGCGGGACTAACGAATTACCGTGACCCCGGAACGAAAAGGGCTATTGAAGGACACCGTGGATTTTAGTCAGTACGAGTCTGACAGTCCCTCCCGCTCTGCCCTGAGAGGACTCACTTGATGATATTACCACGAAAAAAAAAAGTCTAGACTTGATCAAGTGCAATGACCGCCACTAAGGGTTCATAATACTAGATGTTATAGTTTAGGAAAAAATCTCTTCTTCAGACAATATTATAATTATATTTAAAATAGGCTTGGCCTCAATCTAGCCTAGAGACAAAATAAGATGTAAGATGGAGCGAGCTCAGTTTTGGACACTCAAGCTATTTAAGAAAGAATCCTTTGCTCTATCAAAATTGCCGTCTCACTGTATACCAAAGCAAATTCTGAACACACGAACTAGATCAATACACAGCATAAAAAAATATGACAGAACTACTTCCGTAGTCGATGGTACAGCATAGATGCCATAGACAAAGCCACCCCCACCCTCTTTTATTGAAATTAATGTTGCAGCGATGATTAGTCGTTTTTCACCCCAGAATGTAAACTAAAACGTGGGTATAGTTTGCAAAGAAAACGTTGAAAATACGGAAAAAGTGGCTATCATGAATTCATGTTTTAGTCTGCCATAATTTGATAGGTGTTTTGCGAAAATATTTTTTTTTAAAAGTTTCTTGCAATTTTGACAGCGGCCATTACACTTTCTGTTGCCATTGTTGAAGTAGTTCTTTTTTTGAACATGTCATAACGCCTTTAATACCTAAAGGTTGTCGGTACACAGAGGTGTACCAATAGTGTACCTACTTACATTCCGCCACTTATGTCAAAGTATTCCTTTTATTTTTGTTTATTTATCTATGTTAATATCAAAAATAGATTCTAAACGCATCAAAGTCGATACCCTCACGCATCGCCATAACAAGATAAACAGTCCTAAATACGCATATGCATGCATTCATGTTGGGGCTTAAAATGATGGTTAATCCTCCCATGAATCACAATGTCTTATTACAATAATATTTATAATCTCTTATGTGAACCGGCTAACAGATCTGCCAACACCCACAAAAAATAATAACTAAATAATCAAAAATGCACTTTATTTCAATGCAGTTAGATTAAAATTCGAGTTTAAAGCGGAGACTAAGTCCGATGCATCTGTTTCGTATAAAAAATATACACATTTTTTAACAAAACGTGCAAAAAATGTTATTAATAATTTTCTTTTTTGAGTGTGCCTTTTATCCCTCAACTCCTCTTAACGTCTTTGTATTTTAAGCTTTGATAAAAAATGATAGTTTTTAATTTTTATGCAGTTATTTTGTAAACTTCTTAGGTCATACTTTATAATTTTACTTACAAATAAAAATAAATAGTATAATAATATCTACAATTACCAGGGAGAACAGGAAACAGGGGAACAGGGAAAGAAGAAAAGAAAAGAGTTGGATTAAAAAGAGCTTAGAGATTTATAGTCCACCTCACTCGTAGTTTTAAAAACTCAAAAAAATTACCCATAAAAACCCTCCGAAGGACTAATTGAATCTAATTTTAACCATTCATAAAAACAGTCCCTTTCCCCCTTTTCCTGCAAAAAACACATAATTCCAGGTATTCCACAACATAATCATACATCTTCTAGTACTTTTCAATCGGCACTTTATGGTTTAACCCTCTGAATATTTCAATTTTCTAGTAGCCGCGATCAAGTACTTCGTTTATAAACCTGTAATTTCTTAGTCATCAATTTGCCGCTGAATTTACCCCGCCGTAAATGATATACCGCGCTACTGAACTCGTAATTATTTTAAACCTATTCCAATGTAAATTGTAGTCTATGGTCGGCGGAAAATTCTATTTTGACGGCCATATTGTTTTGGTTTTGGCGCGAAATTTGTAATGTCATTTTTGTTTTTCTTTTAAAGTGTTTTTTTTTTGTTGTTTAAGAATCGAGTTTTTTGTGCAGCTGTTTTAATAATTTGTTTATTCCAATGGTACTTTAGGTTTTAAAACATAATGGCTTTGTATAATGACGAGCATTTATCATTACATTGCACGACGCGACTTAATGATATGCAGACGGAAAATATTACTAAATATTCAAAGAACATTATCTTGCTACATACTTTTATTTTATTGTGATTCATATAAAATGCACAGCTGGACGTCGTTTCATTCATTCGAACCTGTCTGTAGCACGATTAGCTATCCAACTTTTACATTACATGTTTCGAGTAATTTTCACGACAAGAAAAGCGCATCTAACCCTCTCCCTGCTCGCGGTACGCAGAACAAAGAAAATACAAAGGGTTGATACGTCACGCGGCGCGAAACCAACATTATTTGTAGCAGATCAATCAAGATTATGTCCAGTAATGCGTCTAACCCTTCGGTCTGTTAGACCCCGGGGGCCACGTGATTGTTTCATCAATGTGTCGATGATTAGGGGTTAACGCGGTAATGCTCTTGATATTAGTTTCTTCCTTTCTAATTTGTTCACAATGAGCGAATAAGGGTTATTGTATTAGTTGTAAAAGTACAGTTTGCGTAGTAAAATTCTCGATTTGACTAACATAATATTAAGTTTTATTACAAACAAACGTTTAAAGATGTCTTCGCTACGTATATCTGTTATTACTGCACTGAGTGTTGGTATAATTAACATTTAATAGTCGAAACATTTATTTAAACATAAAACGTACACGCGCAATAAATTTGTTATTAAACAGATACAATATGCTCAACACAAATGTCCTATAAAATAATAAGAGAACGTTTTTAATCGAGAACATATGTTTGTTCGTCATTAAGAATGAGGAAATGTGTTATAATAATACTTAAAAAGTTTTGTTGAAGATAATTCCGTGCAGTTTGCATCGATTTCCCGTCCCCTTTAAAAGTTAAACTTGAAAAATTACATTAACAAAAGCCAAACACACAGCGAGCCCGCAGATAAGTTATTAAGCATTGCACCATTACACTTTAATTTTTAGCCTGCTGGGATTTAGGAGGGGTTGATTAAAAAATGAGGCAAACCAAGGGTGCGTATGCTTACGTATTCATAATGGCGTGCGTACTAAACGCGTTTATTTTAATACAAACACGCGTACCGATCGCGTTTGAGGGTTGAACTATTATTTCATTATATTTCGATAGAATACAATGCTTATTGTTTAAAAATATTGCCTTTTTTCGTATTTATTTGTTTTTTAAAACGGCGTGTGGAGTGCACTTGAACGAAAACCATGTTTCTGAGTTTGTTTGTTAGTCTTTCTGTTTGTTTGTGTTAAAGAGAGGTCATGAGAATTCTGAAGGGTTATAAATTCAAAGTTTTTGTTATCTTAAGCGCTGGAGCACGTAAATAATGGCGTTAGTCATACGTCAATAGGTTGTGAGTTTGTGAGTGGCCATCTCGGAAACTGCTGAGCGTGTTTTGATGAGTCAATTGAGCGAAGCTTTATTAAGGTGTTGGTTTAAGATGAAAGGGATAGACATTAGTACTTCGAGTAATCAGACAGTCGGGTGAAAAATTTACGGAGTGAAGAATTTTTATGAAATAATAATGTTTCTTTAAAAACTGTTTGACATTAAAGATTCCTATGATATGTGTATTTATTTGGTAGCAGACTGTTTCTATCCTTGCTATTTCTGTACTAAAAGTTATGAAAATCAGTTCAGTCGTTTCGTCAGTACTTGTATGATAGTCCACTGATTTTGCACACTAAAAAAAAAAGGATTTTATAAAGAGTGTCAGCCTATCTGACCTCCATAACCCTCTTAGCACTGCAATATGATATGACGGGGGGCCCTTAGAGGGCAAAGTCTGCCGGGGTCGCGGGTCTTACGGAGCTACCGTGACCCCGGAACGTAAATGACTATTCAAGGACACCGTGGATTGTAGTCAGTACAAGTCTGACAGTGGGATGACTCATTTGATGATTTTATCACGAAAAAAAAAAACACGGCAATGGGATATAAGACTGGTTGTCAAATTGATAACTTTACACAATATAACGTATATATTCGACAGGCCTGTTGGTCTAGTGGTTAGTGATCCTGACTGCCATGCCGGAGGTCGTGGGTTCGATTCCCACCCAGGACAAATGTTTGTGTGATGAGCACGATCATTTGTTCTGTGTCTGGGTGTAATTTATCTATAATATGTATGTATTTAGAGATATATAAGTATGTTTATCAGTTGTCTAGTACCCATAACACAAGCTCTGCTTAGCTTGGGACTAGATGGCGTTGTGTGATAGTTGTGGAATATTATTATTATTATTATATTAATATAAAAAAAATACCATATAACTAAATATAGTTTATTTATTAAAAATAACTTCAATAATTTATTCTAAGTTAATCTACTAGTTATTTATTTAACGTCTCAATTAGCCTAGGTCGCCTAGCTCTTTAATTCTTAGCTATTGAATTATAGACCTTAAAACGCTAGGTGTAAGGTCGGTTATAGCAGTTGTAGGGTATGATTGGGTATTAAAGCGATTGCAATATAGACCTTAACTTGCTAGCTATAAGGTCTGTAATCGCAGATTAAGGGTGTACAGTCGTTGGTTGCATGCTGCAAAGTTGAAGTTACTTCAATTTGTTCTCATTTTGAAATTATGGAGTTTTTTTTTTCTCTAAGTTTTGTGCAAACTTAATGCATAAAATGAAGGAAATATTAAAATCTTTTTATCTTGTTTCCTGTATTTTCAAATATATCTAATCAGTATTTTTTTTAATGTCAGTATTTCATTAAAATGATTATAAACTTGATTTATTTATTCTAATGACAGTGTTGCTGACGTAAATATAAAGACGCTGATTTTTGAATTGACAAGTAACTTTTATCATGTTGGTCTAATTTTTGGCAAAAGATACAGTTTTTAACGGCTTATTCCCTTTATGTCGAGTCCCGTTATGTCGAGCCGAAAACCTTGTCTCGCTTCTATTACCTTTATGTCGATTTAATAATATCATATTTTAGAAGTACAGTCACGTCCAATGAAATGCACAAGACAGCTCGGGACTTGCTGGCACCCCGACTCGGACAATTTAGGTTAGAAGAGGATGGCGGGGTCTGAAAGACCCCGCCATCCTCTTCGTGGTTATTTTTTTTTAAACCACCCAGAAGTAGGAGCCCCGCGAAGCGGGGCTCCGTCGACATGCTGTTTAACATTTGCAACAATAGTGATGATTATACTGTTATTTATTTAGATTAAGATCAGATATATATATGAAAATAAGTAATAGAACAAATAATAAAACAATGTTTTTATGCCATTGGCTTTTAATTTACATCCCTGACTGTACCCGTTCACCAAACTCGACATAAAGGTAATAGAAAGCGTAAAATATCATACTTTGGAGAACAATAGACTTCCAGGCTCGACATAACGGGACTCGACATAAAGGGAATAAATCTTTTTAACCCCCACAGACATAAATAAATTCAAAACATTGATTAAATATTGCATAGGAAACGTCAATTTCCAAATTAAAAATCTTAGTATTTTCTTGGGCCTCTTGTTACGTTCAAAAAATAAATAACAATGATCAAAATTAAAAGCTTATCCATAAAAGTAGTAAGGCAAACAAAAAATAAAGCGATTAACACAAATTTACGACCAGTGTAATAGTACGAACGAGTGAGACACCATTTAACCGACTGCTCCGAAGTGGGTAATTACCCGCCACCTTTATTACAACCCACTAATTCCCCGCCAACCCTCTGATCGCGTTAATGGTCGAAAAACTGACCTTCCGGGTCCAAACGACCCTCTTGGGACCTGTTAAGTAACTAACTCTAGTGTATGATAGCTCTGTATGAGAACACGTGATTCGCACAGTGGGCAATATCAAGATTAACGTAGAAAAAAGTGCTAGCAACGCTCAATAGTCATTAAAAACAAAATTAATAACGGAATGCCTGTAAAATACTGTCCTCGATTACACACTGTATCAAATTATTATTATTTTGCAGACAAAAACTAAATAAATTGCCGCAATAAAATTTCACAGTGTTTAGTGTAATCTCTCAATCGGTTCAAAACAAAACACTGTGTAAAAAATTAAATATCATTTTGAGCGTCCAAAAATTATACGTTACTGACAACTGTCAAAACGAGAACACGCCCTCTGACGAGCGGTCCGTGAATTAATAAATCAAGCTCTCAGATCCGTAGTGACAAAACTCACATCAGAAATTACAGGTCACAAATCGTCACACACTACGACCATAAATCAACTTGAATTCTTTGTGCGAGAAAAAAAGAAACTAAGCAAATACCCCGGTTCGGTCGCGTCTACCTGCCCCGTATCTTTTGAATACTTTTCTTGTATTAAAATAAAAATTTTGAACGCACGGATTTCGGGACAAAAAACGCACGAAAAACGCTCCACTGTCTTCCTATCCTTGTTTCTCTTTCAGCTTTGTCCTTTTCTAATGGGGATGATGCTTCGCAGGCAACGAGAAGTGTCATGTAGAAATTTTAGAGCAACAGTTTTATATGTGAGCGTCACCTTGCGAAATGGGTACCTACACTGCGAGTGACCTTTCCACACAGAACTTGGGCTCGTCTAAGGCCACTGGCACACTAACTTTTTGACAACACAAAAACAAACCGTAAAACATTTATAAATTCCAGTTAGTTATGAATAATTTTTAGATGATTTACATATATTTTATGGAAAGAAACACTACTACGCAAACAAAAGGTCGGGCCCGCGTCTAAGTTCCTTTAATTCCAAAGAGAGCTCGAACAAAAGTTAAACAACCAAACCTCATTTTATAGAGCTACGTTTATGGCCACAATATTCAGTAGGAGCCATTTTGTTAAGAATATTTATGGCATTTTTTGTGCTCGCCAGGGAGAAATGACTGATATTTGACGTTTACAAGTATACCATAAAGACATTTGTTCATTACGTCCGTTTATGGGCAGCAGTAAAGCGGACCAAATAAATATATTCGCACGTTGTTGTGTCAAAACAGGTGATTAAATGTGGAGCGGTCGCGGTCGCCAAAACAATCGCGGCGTGACGCGCGAGCGAGTGTCGGTCGGCGCGGAGCCGCGCGTCCTCTCGCGTCCCGACCATCGCCCAGAGAAGCGCGCGCTATAAATAAAAATTTCGTAACAGGAACGCGTATTAATACACTATAATTTTAAAATTCGAACTACTTCAGTAGCGAGGTCGGCCGAACGACCGTTTTTTAAGTCAAAAGATTCCAAAAAAAAAAACACCTGCCGACCGCCGGCCGTACAAGAATGTTATTAAATAGGAGGCGACTTAACTAAATTACAAAACTCGACCTCTGAGCATTATAGAATAACTTAACATTAAAGCCGGTGTATGGTACGCGCGATTCTATATCGTACGTTTAACTTTGACAAGCGTCAAAATGGCTCGAAACCTCTTGATTTATTAAAAAGCCCATCGAGATCGATCGCCGGGCATCTTAGGTAGCGTCTCGGTGCTTTATTTTATCTTATAAATAGATTTTTTATTACAAATTACAGGGTACCACGTTTGGTAGCGATTTTGGTGCCGCAGTTATTCCGTTACTTATCGCAGTAAGTGCCTGCGGTCCATCAATTTATAATGTGCTTTAATTTGTGTCAAATAGGGTTTAATATTCATTGAGACATGTGGACGTTTCGATTGGGACCTTACGAATTTAATGATGAGTTCCGTAGTTTTTTGAGAAGTCCAGGTAGCGGCAATCGGTGCTTAAAATCAGTGTTACTCGGACACTGCTCGATTCCAGTTTTCAGTGGAAAAAAATGTTTAATCGATTAACTTGAGTGTTGTTCCAAGGTGGTTACATGCGCTGAGATCTGCTCTTTCTGAGGACAAAGGACTGCACGAAGGCATTTATTCAATTAAACAAACAATACATTTCGACTGAAAGTGCACAAAGAGAGGCAACAATGAGCCTCAGGTAAACGCCATGAATAGAGAAAACGACAATTGTCGTATCACAAAGATATTTGGGACGAGTCAAAAGTTATTTTGTTCACGGCCTGTTTATTTTTACGGGACAAACAGATATAAAACGCTTTTGTCACATTTTTTGCGAGTTAAATCGATAGAATACAGTTGGATGCATCGATTAAAATAAAAAATATCGCTGCAATAACTCGATTCGAAGGGAATTTTTGCGTCGTATCGACACCTAACAATTCGTGATGTTTTTTGTCGCGATGTCAGATGTAATGGAGGCATTAAGCGTTCCGATGCGAACGAGTTGAACGTTTGTTGCATTCATTAATGTACGAGTATTCTCACTATTTATTCTTCAAAAATCAGAACTGCAGGCATTGTGGATTATGTGTTCTAAACGAACAAAATTAGCACTGGCTTACACAAAAAAAAATACTAAACGTGCAATAAGTTAATGCCGTAAATCATCATTAATCTTTTCATATTAACCCAAACATAAGGTAACCGTATGCAAAACATCACGGAGGATAAAAAAAATGCTTAGAAATCCATGTACTAAGGCATCATAAATACAAAGCACTTCTTCTCACATTACTAAACATACCCACTATAGCCTAAAAACGGCCATAAAATCCATCCTATAGCCACCAAAAATTGTTGTTCCAAAGCGTTGAGTATCAGCCGATCGTCTTATTAGCATTTAATTTGTGTCCAAAGGGGCTTTGGTCTTGCTTCATGGGTCGGTGCCCCCCTAAATGAGACACTTCCTTGCCTCAGGGAGGGGGAGGAGCTATATTTACGTTTGTTATATTCCTCCATCGTACATTCGCCATTGGTTGAAAATTTTGGTAACTTTGGTCTATCATTATTGTGATAGGAATCGACACGATTACTTGTATAATGACATGTTTGTATGTAAAAGGCGAGGTTTGCTTGTGTGTGTACTGACGGTGCCTTGGTTCTGGTTGTAATTATGACTGAAACCAAATTGGTGAAAGAAGGAAATGGGGATTTGAAAGCAATCTGTGCCGGTAGATGGAGTACAATGAAATTGGTTTGGTTAAGTTAATTTTCTATTTAAAGATGGCCAAGTTGTAACTGGTAATTTTGTAGAAGTAGATCAAGTTGATGTTACAAAGAACAAGGAAATGGTGAATGGATTGTTCTAATGATGATATGGATGGAAAGGGGGTGATACTGAGTTATAGAGCCACTGGCTATGCTGCCCAACATAAAAAAAACAGTAATAACTGCAGAAACACCATCATTAACAAGAACCAGAAACTAATGATAGAATAAAAAAACCTAAGATTTGAAGAACGAAAACTCATCAAAATTAAATATTCATATCAAACAAATTATAGTAAATACACGAGATAGACCAAGCAATAAAATTATACAGCGTTACTCTAGAGTTTAAACAACGTTACTCTAAAGTACCCATTAAAATAAAACACAAGGTGTGAATATTTCAAAGGTATAAAATGTATGATTCATTCTTAGATCACTGACCCACAGATTAAGAATCAGCAAACCCACGCTTATTAGAGTATATCTATCACTTTTTTTTGTGACTTTAAAAGAGGTTCTATTACAATAATGTTGCGGTCAGTATGATATTGTATACCCGTATATGGAAATGTTCCTAGAAATTATGTAATGTAAATGTGCTTTTGACGGATTTTAACTAGAATTATTTATTACAATCCTATTGTTGAGATGGCATTATAAAAATTACAGAAAAATTTATACTTTTTTTTACATACATTTTTGTCCACAACGAAATAGACTTAGTCCACTGTGCACCAGCACATCCGCAGTTGAACTAGAGGCAAATAACAATTTGTTGTGTCCAATAATGACACAAGGCGGAATGATAACCATTATGTCGTGGGCGGGATCGAACCCGCTACCCAGTGCATGCCGGTCATTACCGGCCGCTATGATTTGTTGCCATCTACGGCTCAAGGTGGGCTGGCATTAGACGTATTAAAAACTTTTTATGTGTGTCTTTTGTTTTTGGGACTAAACTGATAGTTTTAAGGCAGTATTAATTTACTATACATACTGAAACAGATAGTATTCTGAAGGCAGTTTTGTATAATTATGATTGTGGAACGTATAAGGTACAAGTGTATGGGAAGACCAAAGGTCTGCTTAAACAGACATGGTCATTCAACCTATTTAATTCTATTATGTATATTTTCTAGACGTTTTTGCAGTAATCCAATACGAACCCTCGGAGAGGTTATTTTTCTAATAACTCAAGTAAAACTCTCAGAAAACACAAAAAATCATAACATTTAAAACCGATTCGAAAACATATTATTATGAATGCAACAAAAAATCTAACGCAACAATTAAAAACGGAGTTCGTATAATTATAGTAAAAGATAAGAAAAAGTTTTATATTAGAGGAAAAAGGTTTATAATTAAAATCCAATCAAAATTGCATGGAAACCATATCAATCATCTGTGGCCAAGTAAAACTGTATAATTTTTATATGACATTTAAGTTCCATAATAATCGAACCCATACATTTTAATAGCCATACCTTTAAGATACAGCCATTTACCAGTGTAAATTGCACCTTAAAACAAACCTTTTAAAGTTTATTTCGACTTTAGTAATACTAAATGGGTAACTGTCATTTTATAATTTTTGCAAAACGTTTTATCGATATTTATGATGTTATAAATACGCTTCACACTGTCTTGTTTAACTGGGGTCAGCAGGACTTGTAGATCTTTGGTAATATAAAGATAAAGCAGGTACAATAGCTTTTAATTATCTTGCAATTAATCAAGAAAGACTTTTTCCTTTAATGCTAAATTATATTTTGTACTTTCTAGCATGTTAAACTTTAATTTGTTCCTCATTAATTACAATTTATTAATAATTATAATTTATTACTGAAGAAAAATTGTAAATTTTTGTCCAAAATTATACCAAGTTGAACACTGGGTATCTCTTCATCCTAAGCATAATTAGACCACCTGCTGTTAGTTGTCTATAAATAAATAAATTTGCATATTTAATTATAAATTTAAAATAATATAGGTATATATTTTTAAATTTTATCAAAAACGCAGTGCTAACAACCGCATTTAGATATAAATAAAAAAGAAATGGCCGTCGTTTACCATGTGAAATTCACAACAATGGATGAATTTGTATGTAAACTTGTACGTTATAAGGTTGAGATTTTATGTTCTCCGAGAGTTCAATATTAAAATAAATCGAGTAAAGGGGGCATTTAGTAGTGTAGTAAATGCATTATTTTTTTATTGTACCTACATTTTATTTTAAAGGCCAGAAATATAAACGTAACGCATTAAATATAAACCAACAACAAATTAACTGACAATTCTTTAATTAACATGAATTTTATTTAATTTAAATACAAGACTAGACGATACATTTTATTATAATAGAAAGATTAAAAAATTAATTTAATGATCTCCAATAATTGGCAATCAAATTCTAAACCAATTAGCCAGCTAAAGAATAATTTGCATAAAAGTTTGTAGTAGCTATTTTTCTTCTATTATCTTATGAATCATTATGTTAATGTAATCATTTCACCATTTAAAAGTTATCACCAATCATTTTATTTTAGTCTGCTGCTGTAAATAGGCTCCTCCCTATCTCTTTTTATCTCTCTTATTTCTTTATTAATTGTAGCTGATTTTTCCTTGTCTTGAAGTCTATCAAGGTTTGTCTAAAAGACTACAATTTCCATTAAAATCTATTGGAAATTTTCGTTGCAGTAATTTTGATCTTTTTATAATCTGTCTGCCCAGTGCTCTCTAAGACAAGTTCCTAATATGTAACTTCATTTCTCAATTTGTCTGGACAATACTTTCTACAGCATCCTCAATGATAACATTGATGAGACTTTTTTCGACTGATGCAAACATTACACTTCGTATTCCACAATCGCCGAGCACCAGAGCAAATTACGTCAAGTATCTGTTTGAGATACTTCCCTTAGTAATATTAGAAATGAAATATGGAGGTTGAAGGTCTTCAATAATTATTATTATGTCCAGGACAAATATCGTCATTTTGCCTTTCTGTTTCTCGTCATGAAATTTATGTCTAGCCATTAACTCTAGCAATTTAAGCACCTTCGCCGTTATTAGTGGAATCATTAAATTCATAATAGATTTTGTTTGTATTGTGTTCATATGTCAATTGATGTTTAAGTCCTAATTGGATTCGAAATAGGCATACACAATTATCATTCGTGAGCCTACACCATTTTGTTGTTAAACTTTATTTGTTCATAAACATTAGAGCTGCATTGTCTTTATCTTTTAATAGGCTATAAGTCTTGTGTTTGCGAGTTAGTATTGTAGGTTTTAGGTGTCTGGGTTTTGTAGTCTGTTCATTGTCATTTTAGTTTTCATTCTCTTTTGCTTTATTTGTGGGAGTTTGACCTTTGATTGTTTCATCTTTGTCTTCTATTACAACGGTATCATTGATTCCATCTTCATGTACAATACATCAATATTTTCTTTAGAATTATAAAGTTTTTAACTATTAACATCAAAGTGTAGACAGTTAGTTACCGGACAAAAAGCAGTAGCTTCTTGAACGATGGTACTAAATTGAACAAGATACGCACAAAGAATAATGAGGATAGTAATTTTAATTACAAAATATAAGTTGGAAGCAAATTAGAATAGTTTTGGAAATGTTATGTCATGTTAGCTTAATTAGTACATAATCATACTATAATTATTATTGTTGGCAACAAACATATAATATATACTGTGTTGCTAGATGTAAAAAATCGGGCCGCTTCGGTGTGCATGATAGTATCGCATTTCCGGGCAACACGGGGTTTAAATGTCGAAAAAAAGTGTTTCTTAAGTATGGACCACAGATTATAGAGGAGATTGGACAGATTATTTGCTGGCTGATAAGAGAGGCATTCAAAAACACTTTGTGGGAAAAATGGGGGATTACAGAAACTAAGGAGTTTTTTATGCAAATATGTTTAGGAGTAGATAAGTAGGATTTAGATCACGGTCTTGGAGTATCAAGACAATGCTGTCTGAAAGTTGTATGGTTTCTGCAAAATTAAATAAATGGCTTTCCATTTATTTATCAGTTTATCATCACACTTCGACCATTATCTACACTGAAAGTCCTCGCAATCTTCCACAAAATCTGAATCAGTTATTATAATTTATAGTCGGTAAATTGTCGAGTCTATATTTTTAATCTGTGCGTGCGCGGGCGCAGCCAAGCGAGCGAGCATTTTATTAGCCACGTACAAGCATTACGACCCGGCTCCGCTCGCCATTAATCCACCTTACTTTATATTCATAATGAATGTGAAAAATATCTAATAAATGTACTTCTCTATTCTCCACAGATACGCCAAGAGAAACCTTACTACATAGCAGACCCTGAGGTCGACTCATTAGTAAGTATTGTCCACATTTATTACTCATACAAACCACAAAACAAATAAAACTTTAATATCCCATAAAATAGGGAACATTTCAGCTTAATTTATGATTTGATTAACTAAAGAGCTGTCCAAAATTAAGCACAGGTAAACGAGAAATATTTCTCGGAACAACAAAATAGGGAAATAAGTCGAAGAAAAAAAAACAATATTATATTGTCACTCATAAAAAGTGGAATCGCACCGTGTGCCTCCCGCGGCTAGCTGGGACAAAAAGTGAAATAATAAAAGTAAGATGGCGGCCACCCACGGCCGCGGTTCGACACGGGTACTTAACCGATTTTTAACAAATAAAATCTAAGGCATTACGAATCGCGTCGGTCGGAGGCGACATTCATGTTATTTGATTTTGTTACTGAAAATTCGTTTTATCAACTGTCGCCGTTACGCACGTACGTATCTCTGCTATTAGATTGATTTGTTTGCTTAATGCATCGTGACTCATAAATTTAGAGAAATTAAAACGAGCTGGGACGAAACAGTAGCGTAGGGTTATAAACTAAGCTGTCAGTTTTACGTTGATAAGCGTCATTCATCCACATGGAGGAGTTTTTAACCAGCTTTAAGATAAGATGGCCAAACAGTAGAACACGAGGCGACATCCGGGCGTAGAGCAAACTTCACTCGACAAAATGGTGAATTATCGTGCTGTGTTTTTGTCCTGAAAACTGACATGTGGTGCCACTGGCTGACGCATATGTTTGTCTAGTTGCACAGTGTGTTTCTAAGAGGCCAGTTGCTTTTGGATAGTCGACTGATTATGAAGTAAGAAATAGAGCCATTTTTTTGTAAAAAATCTTCCCGTGAGGTCGGTAACCTGCCAATTGAGCTCCGATTCAAATAGGTATCTGTTTAAAACTTAAAATAAATTATTTTTAAAAGAGTTTCTGGTCGGTTTACCGCAAAAGAGACAATGGGGCATAACATACCCTCACAAAACAGAGCTCAAAAGCTGTTGAGTAGTTATACTCCATAATTAGTAAGTAAGAAAAGCTTAAGTAGGTATCTCATCATATATTTTTTTCTATAAAAACTTGCGGTTTGCCCTCTGTGCAAACCCACAAAGCGTACTTAAGGAAATTATTTCAATACGCCATTATTGACTTTTTGAAATAATTGAAATGGAGTAACTTTTTATAGCGATAATTAAAATGGCTGTTTTGTCGATGGTTTTTGAGAAACACATGACACGTCTGAGGTCGTAATAAAGGTGTTTGGAAAGGTCAGTATACGTAAAATGTCGGTCTGTCTGAATTTATATTATTATTTGAGATTGGCTTCAAAATCAATGATGTAATATGAATTTAGAGAATAAATAAAACGACAATCATAAAACCTATGTGTTTGGAAAAATTCAAAACAAGTTTCCTACTGTAAGCCTTGAACGTTCATTCAACTGAAGATTATGCATAAAGATTCAGATAACTCACTCTAAAAAGACATCATCATAATTTTCTAAGCCTTTTAAACTAAACAAACTTCGGTGAAAAGTAATAAAGCTGTAAGAAAATAAAACATTTACAAACTCAGGCAAAACCGAGTTCCCAGCCTATATTACACCTTCTACTAAATGCATTCACCGACCAACAGCCTCAGGTGATTCTCTTTATCCCCAACTGTCGTTAATACAAAGCCGAGTGCACTATCCAGTGTAATTGCCCCTTACAGTCTGTCGCGCGCGCCATGTCGCGAATTTTAAGTGTTTCGCGAAGATCTGGGCCAAGGGTAACGAAGTAATGGCTGCTACTGAGGATTCGGCATTGATTGCAGTGATAAAACTGCAAAAGATTTGTTTAAAAACATCTTTTAGAAGAAGTTATCAAAAAGTTCGAAAACTATTTTAAAACGAACGCAACCAAAAAACACTGGCCGAAGGATTTGGTAAAAGTTCGTATTTCAAAAAAAAAAATACTTCAAACGTTTGAAAAAAGAACACGTGGGTTTGCTTTGTTAGTCTAGTGATGTACACACCATATCGAAACAAAGTACCTAAAGTCGAGTAAAAACTTAAGTTGACTAAAACCAACAGAGAATCAACTGTTTTATTGACCCATTTGGTTTGAGAGGCGATTGGTTACGACCCGTAGAGGTTGTTTGCCCACGTCACATCTGTGTTTGGTCTGTCACAGCCTTTTGAGGCTTTAAGCTTCCTCAAACATAGTTGAACTGCAGTAGCGTGTAAGTAAATATAACCGAATAGTTTTGTGTATTACGAGTCATTAGCAAACGATATGGTTTTAACACGTTATGGTATTACTAACTTGTCCCTTAAATATTTTTTATTGAATCATAGCAGTAGACTTCTTTTTTATGATTACTGTTTATTAATAATAAAGAAAAAAACGAGGTTAATGCGGCAATTTCTTATAATTAATTGAGTTGTAAATTATGTTTTTGTCAATAAAAAGGTTCTTAGAAATGTGGTATTAAGACCGTTATTAAGTGCCTAACACTACATTCAACAATTAAAGCGTATATTTAGCAAGTTATAAACTGAGCATGTAAGTATACTTAGCGGTGCTCAAAGTTGAGTTTAGTGTTGTGTAACAAATAAATTAACACATTTTTATCGACATATCATAGACAATATTTATCCAATTACATTACTTTTTAAAAAGAACTACCTGGTTAGTTTTCAGTGTGGTTTTCTACATATTGGATTAGAAACCCAAAGTAAGTTGCTTCTCAACCAAAATTTGGTTTCCAAGGAAGGGATTACATTGGGACACTCATAGTCCCCTTTACAAACAAACCCGTCTCGGTGGCAAGAGTGAAACAAGTCAAACACATTTTTATCTGTTCGTGTCGCCTGTGTCAACGAATCGTCTGAATAAACAGACAGGGGTGGCGCTGTGACGCTATGGCGCTTTCGACTGTTTAATTGACATTGCAGAGACACGAGCGTCACAGATGTTGAGTACTTGTGGTACTGTGTTTATAGTTTACTGCGTAGTTTTTGGTCTATGGTCAATTTTAAAGGCATTCTTACGTCATTTTTGATGAAATAAACTTTCTTCTTCTAGTCTTTTTTAAATTTTTATGAGTGGCAATAAGCTCGCAGTGTGTTTATAATAGACTTAACTAAATAAATCTCGTTCAACTTGTTGGGGATTACCGGTGCGATATTATGTTGCGTAGTCTTTATTACTTCTCATGGTTTTAAAGCAATTATTTTGTGATTAATCTAATACAAATTGACTAGTAATCATTAGCATTAACTAGAAGAAATCTTTTCCTACAATTACCAATTTTCTACACACGATACTGTTACCGGAAACACCAATTTCATACATAATAACGTCTAATAACCACCAAATTACTTATTACGGAGCTTAAAACAGAAAACGTACAAAATTTAAATTCGAGACTCTGTAAAATCATCAATCAAAAGCGAAATAAGCCAAGATCGCTTTTAGAATTCAGCTCGCGTCTTCAAGTGGCAATCAGAAACAAATCAAGACGCTATTAAAACGGCATTAACTGCCTTTTTTAGATAGATATCGATTTGAAAAAAGTCACCGATTAGATCTTCAAATACTATCAAACAATAGGTGATAGGATCTTTGTACGAAGGCATTTGAATTGTGCTGCGTGAACATGTTCTTGTATTGTGTTTTATGTTAATTTAAAGAAATATGTGACCTTCGAACTTTTGTAATGGTTATTGAGAATAACAATTATGTAGTTTTGAAACAGATAAGAAGATTGCGAGATTTGATTCAATGATTTTATACTGTATGTGGAAAATATTTTGGCAATGAACTAGAAAACTATCGATAACAAGTTAAGTAAACAAGACGAACATGTCACAACACTATGCACAGCAGGGATCCGTGTCCATTGTCCGTCCATTGTTGCTCAGTTCGTATTGTGAGATGGGCGATGGACAGACTATATGTCTCACGTTTCTGACTAAAAGGGCAGGTACGGCCCGAAATATTCAACCTAAACTGTACAGACGAAATATTCAGACATATCTGGGACTAGAAATAAATAAAAACTTTAAAGATCGCAGACAGTTTGACAGATTAGTATAAAATTATCATAAGTCACTGTTTCAAAGATCATTCGAAATTTGAAGGACTAAATGTCATTCTTGAATTGGTGACATCACTAATTAGGACAAATAAAAAACTACAGCAACATGTGACATTTAATGTTGTGAATATTATTTTGTAATTATTAATAGTAAGATTATTAATAAACACTCCCGCGACAGCTCTACGAAATAGGACGAAGAATATGAATACCATGTGATTAATATGATGGTTTTCCTTACAGATGGTGCAAGCGATACAAGTTCTACGGTTTCATCTATTAGAATTAGAAAAAGTAAGTATATATACCTTCTATCTTGTTGGAATACATTTGGAATCGAAACTTTGGACCGGTTTTGAAAAAAAAATAACACCTTTCGATTATCTTTGGGCACGATTTTAAATCGAGATATCGTATCGATCTCGGGGCACGCAACGACTGCACGCACTGGCCGTTCGATGTTTAAATTAATCAAATTCACGTTTCGAATAGTTTAAAATGTGTTTGTAATTAAGAATTCACGCGAGAATATTATTATGAAGATATGTCAGACATATTGTTTGATAGTTTAACATTTAGAAGTCACATTGAAACTACGACATAGCGATCCTTGACATTTGATACAAGTCTTCAAGAACAGGCTAAGGGCACAGTTCATACGGTCTTGATGCATTCTCGTTAAAAACGAATTGTTCAAAATAGGACACACGATTCTAAAGGTAGATCTACACCTTATAAAATGTAAAAACGTTATTTAAGATATAAGGCCGTGTTCAGCCCTAATTTGGAGAGAGGGAAACCAAATGTCGCGTAGTGGTCGAGGTGTCGGCTCGCGAGTGAATGGGATCGGCGTTCGCATTTCGAATGTTGTTTGTTTTTCCCTTATCTCCCATTTGGGCGCGTTCCGTTCCGACCGGTTCGGCTTCTTGCGTGTGTCGCATCGGCAATTCTCGCCATTATACTCTCCAAAGTAACGGTAACGCGACGGGACTCGGGCTTTTTGCTATTCGCAATCAGATCGAACAATTTGCGCTCGCTCGCATTAATTAGGAGCATAAAATTCAAATCTCCGGTATGTTTTTACGACGAGCGGTGTCGCCCGGCGAGGAATTAATTTAGCTTGTCAATATTATGGTCACGTTTCAACGAAACTAGTTTGACTAACGTCTATATCAAGACGAACGATCTCGAGAAACGAGATACCTCGAGCGGTCGCTCTCACAGCGGATTCCATAAAATATCGGGCGCCGCGCGTCTAAGTCGGTATGTTTGGGGATACGTCCGACCGAACGTACGCACTAATACGAGCCGCTGTAACGAGATAACGTGTAATGCGATACCGGTGTACGGCTGTACGGAACCCACTGGCTGGCCGGAGGCCGGAGGGCGAGATAAAGGCCGTTTTGGAAAAAAATAAAATAAAAAATAATGCCTTGTTCGAAATTCAAAATAGCGAGGGCCGCGCACAGATTGAAGAAAATCGTTCAATTCAACGAGACGGATGATCGATTTTTAAATTCGGATCTGCAGTTTGTTATTTTTTGTGAGAAACAACTAAAGTTGTTTTTTGAAAGTCACACTTTGGAGTGCGGATCATGTGTCTTGCGGAAATTTTCGAGTTTATTTATCTGTTTGTCTGCGGAGGTGAAGAGTTCGCGACACCCGGGGACCAGTTATCACAGCTGACTCGATTGCTGCATCGCATAGAAAGTGGGCTTTGCCACCGAAGCAATGAAAGCCGAGAACGTAAACTTTTTTTTTTTTTTATCGTGGTAAAATCATCAAATGAGTCCTCCCACCCAGGGCAGGGCGGGAGGGACTGTCAGACTTGTACTGACTAAAATCCACGGTGTCCTTCAATAGCCCTCTACGTACCGGGGTCACGGTAATCCCTTGGTCCCGCGATCCCGGCAGGCTTTGGCCCTCAACAGGCCCCGTCACTATGCTGACACTCTTTGAGGCGCGCGTGGAACACAACGCGCCGTCGACCCGGGCATGGTCCATGGTCGGACAGCGAGTCGCCCATTACTCGCTGCCCGCATGCCCGCGCCTACGGTGGCCGGAGATCGTCTGGCGACGTCCGACGCCGTGGGCGTCTACCACTGCGGCTGGGGTGGAGGGAGGACGCTGTCCTCTCCCTCAGGCGGCCCGCCTCCTCCTTCACGAGCATGACTGCTTCGCAGAAGGAGGCGACCGCTTCCCACTCCGTCTCGCCCCGCAGCATGGCCTCGACCAATGCCGGGCGCGAGAGGTCTCCGCCTATCGCCGTCGTGAGGACACGGCGGTGCTCTGCCCAAGCGGGGCAGTCCTGCACCGTATGCTCCACCGTGTCCTCCGGACGATCCTCGCAGAGAACGTAAACTTAGCGGAAGTCTGAGATGCTGACAGACACGTTTACCTGTCTCTGTGATCTAAAAAGCTATTTTTTCCGTCTGTTCATATCCCATACACGTCGGTTCCTATCTCGTCGTTGGTTTTTGTCGAATAAAATTTAAAAAAAGATGCCGTTAGCTCGATGGTTTCCGCTTCACTACACCGTTCACAGGTGATGTGGTTTTTTTGAGCTTTTATAATAATTAAAAATAAAAAACGTTCACCGGCCCAACTCGCGCACAATGAGATCTCGTTAAGTGCACTGTTTTTTACTCCCTTTTTACTGTAATTGCTCGGTTTTTTACCACTTTTTTGACAAAAAGAAGAAGTCTGTAATAAAGATCTTTTGAATGCAGTTGAGAATTTTTTGACAGAACATCTATAGTCGGTAATGAGGTATAATGTTATTGCCTTAGACAAAAAAGATACTTTTAAACATTCTTGTACGCCATCTCTGTAACGAACTCTCCGAAATTATATTTACATTGAAAATATCGTACAACGATTTTGATTTATGTTTTTAATATTTTAAATATGGCCGCCGGCGACATCGCTCGATGTTGAGTCCTTTTCGGTCGATCAGCTCTGCGATTGGTCGTTACAGCGTTTTTTTAGTCGCGCCGTCTGACTGTGCCCTAATTACGTTATGTGATGTAGCTCGGTAATGTCAGCCTTTTATTAGACTCGTTCTTTTTTCCAAAAATTTCGAATATCGAAAACGGCCGATTACGGAACGTTCGATGTTCATTCGTCCAAATCCGGATTGTGAACGAGTAATTTTAAAATTGGAACGTTTTATTTTTGTTCGTGGTCCTTGGTTGTTTTATTTGGAAATTCCTTTGGACCATAGAGAAACATCTGTTAGTCATGTAATAACTAGCTAGAATTCATAGATAATTACACTCACCTTTTTGGAATGTTTATGAAGCACGTTTAGAGAAGCCAGAAACTCATTCTATCGTGACAATATTTAAAAAAAAAAACTTTATCAAACCCACAAACTTGACCACATCAAAACAGAACTAAAACTTTTTTTTCATATTTCCTTCGCATATCATAAAAAATCTTATCTGTAACGTGCTTAACTGATTTACGACGGGTCAAAATGTCAGATTTGTTGGTTTACAGGACTCCAACCCGGGACGTTTTACTGCCGACCCGTTTTTATAACCGTTATACTACTGGATTACTATATGGTACCGTGTCGACCTGGTGTTCATTTACTGTTAGCTTTTCACACGTTTAATTGGTGTATTAATTAGTGGATTTGATTCCTGTTTGATGTTCGTTTTATAATTTAATATAAGTGGGTTTTTGATATATTTGTCTTTGGGAAAATACAAGTCTTGATCGATAGACTTTTAATATGCTTTCTACTTCCTATGTAAGCCAAAAAATCATTAAGTATATCATTTTTACAATCTACTTCTGATTTTTCTACATAATTTTGATGTAGCTCATAAAAATAATTCTCAGCAGTAAAATTGATAACAAATGTTTGTCATTTACACAATATTATTACCTACGACAGTACACATGTTTCGTCAAATAGGTAATAAAATTCAGGAAAAAGCAGTCAAAACTTCGCATTTGAAAACATAACGTCCAATTATAAGAAAAAGAAAAAAGAAACGTAAACAGTAAATAAACATAACACTATGAAAAATAAATTTGATAGTGTGACATTTGTAGAGCGATGGCGGCTGCGCATTCAGCCTGTCAAACGCAAAGATTAAATAGAAATAAAAACCATAGATTAAATCAAAATGGCGGGTTTTATTTAAGATTGCGCCTACGTAATCTTTGAAGTGAAAAGTGCCTAGTTTTTAGTGAAATGGGATTGTTTTTGTAGTTTTTAACCGACTTGGCAAATGATAATATACTTCGAAAGATATTGAGGATATTATGCTTTTATGAAGTGTTATTGTTATGATTTGTGTTAATGGATACCTAAATTAATAGACCTTAATTTTACAATTAATGGATACTTGAGAATTTACAAAAAGAAAAGTAAATAAATATATTTAGTTTTGTTTTAATTACAAATACGTCTAGCATCTAGAACTAAATAGGTATGAACTCGTTATCCCAGTTAAAATATAACCCCACCCGGGGAGGGTGGGGTTATATTTTAACCGGGCCAGTCGGCTAGCCGGGCCCACTCATCTGGCCGTGGCCCACTTTTGACTCCAGCCCACACTTCTGGCAGTCGCCGGTACATTTCAACATCTTACATGACACCTGCCTTACAACCTGACACATATTCAATACTAAATCATATTGGCTAAGACTGGAAAGGCTTATTAGAATAAAATATAGAACAAACTAAAAAGACAGGTGAAAATGGCAACACTCATCCTTAGTCTAAAGTAATTCCCCCTTCAAAGCAAGAAAAATAATTTTATTTTAAAAAGAGAACGTTCTTGAAATTCCTTATTCAAAATCCCTTCTTATTCCAAATGTCACGAGCCGTTATGTATCACCTTTCGTTCCAAAAGTATCGGTGAGACGCCGTATCTTAATCCCGAGTTCCAAATTTAAAATTTCTGGAAAGAGTTTTAGTTGCGACAACTTAAGCTTACGTTATGTCACACCTCACTCAGAATTATTTTAGAACGAACCATAAAATATAGACTCGCTAGTTCGACATATCTTATCCGAACGAAGAAAGTTAAACAAGTAAAAAAGAGGGCAAAAGTCGCATTTTAATTTTAAAAATTCAAACCATGAGTCACAATACCGATGAAAATGTAAGAAACTGCGATAAAACTGATACAGCAGATGTTATAACGTAATTTAAAGATGTCTGCCATAGTTCGGCATTGGAATGCATCTCATTAGCAGGGGTCAACGTGTTTCTAACATTATACATTTGTATATCTATAATAATATATCTTGGTAACGGCAGATTGCTGATATTGAATCTACTGAAGAATCTGGACAAAGGTTATTGAACAAAGAAAATATTTGTACATCTATACTAATATTATAAAGAGGAAACCTTTGTATTTTTGTATGTTTGTATTGAATAGGCTCAAAAACTACTGGACCGATTTCAAAATTTCTTTTACCATTACTTAGAGGGATTCTTCCGAATCCGTATAGGCTATATTTTATCCCGGAAAAAAAAATTACCACCCGTGCGAAGCCGGGGCGGGTCGCTAGTAGTTTATAAAATATGAGAGATATTGCTTGTAGAATTTTTCGTATATTATTTTTTAGTCTGTGCGTGGTTCTTTTCTTGAGATTTAACTGTAAAAGAGAATTTCTGGGATTAGGTGGGCCACACTAAGAGAGAAAATTTCAAAATCGTCCTTGCTACTACTAGGATATAATGATGCAATTCGATTGACTTGACGTCGTCGTGGCGATCGTGTTTTGTTTTTCATCTACATCCGCGCGTTTTATGTCATATGTCGTAAGGATGAATGTAAAAATGGAATCGGTCGAATCGCAATGCATCGCGTTATGGGGAACCTAACTTAAGGCAACGTCCACCATTCTGGCTGATTCCAGCGCAAAACAGTTTAAGCTATGTTCTGTCGGTGCGCAGGAGTTTCAGTTCCTTCTGAGTTCGTTCTTAGGTATCTTTGAGTCTTGGTTAAATTTAAACGAAGTGAGCTTACCATCGTTCTAGAGAAGCGCCTAATTGATCAAACACAATTTTGACATCTTCAATGTTAAATGTCAGTTTAATTACATCTTCATATTCAGTCTTAACATCGTTAAAAACTTGCTCCATGTCGCTGTCAACGGGATAAATGCTGTGAACTCTGTCAGCATTGCCATGTTGGATGGTTATGATGATTCTTTGACCAAGAAATAGACCAGCCTGCTCACACAAAGAGTCGACCGAGTCTTTGGTTTTATTACCTCATCATAATAAAATCTATCTTCATTAATTTCCGCTGTAATTCATCAAAACCTCTTTTAATAGAGCAATATTGTTACCAACTTTAATCAGATGTTTCACAATATCTGTATTTCTTTCTGTCTTTTTCGCCATTGCTCGTCAGTTGTCAAGTAATTTAGAAAAATCTGTCGATTAGGAAATTAGTATCCCGCAACATAATTAACTGTCAACGGGGAGCACCGTATCCGTTTCCGTTGTAGCGTTCTATTTTCAAATTCTCTGACGTTTCTCACCCTGTTTTTCGTTATAAAAAATGGATGTCATGAGTTATCTTGATACTTATGCAATAAAATAAAATATGTGTTACAGTTTTAGATTATTTTCTTTAGCGTTTTGGTGATTTTTGATACAGACATCCTTGGGGTCTTTAAGTCAAGAGTGAATATGTTACTTCTAAGCAAGCGTGCTTCACCGTCGACCACATCATCGCTTACCGTCAACTTAGATGGTTGTCAAACGCGAGCCAATCCCTAAGAATAAAATCTTCCAATAAAAATATTATAATTTAATGTTTTCTAGCCATTACTTCGTTTAATCTTTTCATTTCATTACTCAGTCATTTTCACCGCTATTATTTTTCATCAAAATTTATTCTAATTTAACTGGGTGGACAGCCTTTAATTCTATCATCAAAAGAGTTCACAATTTACGATCCCCCGCATAATCGTACATCACTATAGCGATGACATATTAATTACTCCAAAATTATACAATGATGAATAATTTAATATTATTATATCATGTTTTTGGTGACAGCCCTAGTATTTACATAGTATAGCGGTCACGCATGCATTTCAAATGAGGCATAGAGAAAAGAGGTATTAAGAAGAAAGTGGGTATTTCTGTTTTACGTGGTAAAATCATCAAATATGTCCTCCCACCCAGGGCAGAGCGGGAGGGACTGTCAGACTTGTACTGACTAAAATCCACGGTGTCCTTCACTAGCCCTTTACGTACCGGGGTCACGGTAATTCGTACAGTCCTGGGTATAATGTAAAAATGAAGATATTGGGTAGCATAGGGAAGAAGGGAGGGTTTTTCGTTGGAAAACCTGTGTAAAATAAAAAAAAAGCCGGTAATTTGCATCTACCATCCAAAGCTCTAAAGCTATCTTGTCTATTTTGCTGCAAATAGACATATTCGATTTCTGTTTTCTAAAATCATCAAAAAAGTTGGATTTCAAAAGCCGCCTTACACCTGCCGATATTTTATTACTATACCGTGTAAACGCTATCTAAAAGTTTCGTTACTCATTTTATTGCTCTATGTTAATTTCTAAGTTAATTATACCCATGAAAATTTATAAGGCTGACGCACAAAATTAATATCTACCCTACAGGGTGCCTTTGTAGGGAGAAACGGTAAAAAATCGTGTTTCCTTCGTTTTTACGATTCATTTTCAAGTTTTTTATTTACATGTGACAGTTGGTCGATTCCAAATGTATTCCTTTTTGTATTGTTTTGTGTTTTTTTTAGCTTTGTATGCTGATATTAGTTGAAAGGTTAGGTTTAGGTGAGCGGAACGACGGTTTAGTGTCGTAGACAGTAATAAATTAGACAGTAACGGTTGTAACAGTGTTTTGAATAGTACTAGAATTACTAGATTAGATCATAAAATTGAATATAATAGTTGGATTGTTACTAGACTTCATTTAGAGCATGGCACTTTGAAATAACCTTTCATTTAGTAGTTAAACATTTCTTCTTTACCTATAATACAAAGATTTGGAGAAATAGTTCAGTAAGTCATTCCCATTTAGGGTAGCAAAAAGACCTTTATTCAACAGTGGACCAACAAGAATACGACATCAAGCATCATTTAGCTCCACAAACACCAGCCCCCAAGTTACAACCTCCACATCTTCAAGCACCTCTGCAGCAGCTTCTAACCCTGACTTTCTCCGCAGGTACACGAGCTGTGTGACAACTTCTGCCACCGCTACATCAGCTGCCTCAAGGGCAAGATGCCCATTGACCTGGTCATCGACGAGCGGGAGTCAGCCCGCCCGGCCGACACCAACGGCGAGCCGCGCTCCGCCCCCGACAGCAGCCACGACGGCGCCTCCACCCCCGATGTCGTGAGTACCCCCTACACCAAGTCCCATCTGATTCAGAGGCGTGATCCCCAGCTTGCACCCAACTCTACCACGAGCTACCTCGTGCACCCCTGCTCTTAGTTTGGCCATTGCAAAAACGAAGTATAAAAAGGGGGTGCTCGCAAAATAGTTTTAAATTCCCGCCTCCCTCGTTGTAATGCCTTGCTCGGCGACACTGTGCTGCCGACCAGTTCTTTCCGCTTCTCGATGGTCTCAGCCGCACAGTGTCCCCGGGCGGGGCACGCTCCCGGTCGCTCCGACACCCTCAGACTCCGTCTGACGGTCAAGGAACGACCGCTAGTTTAAGTTCCTTTAGAACAAATCTTCGTTTTTGCAATTGGCCAACCTCTTAACACTGTACGATTCAATTAAAGTAAATAAAGCAAACATATAAATGAACGAAAATTTCAAAATTATTTTTCATATCAACGTTACAGTGAAGGGGTGAAATCGGGTGCGATTGAACACTATGAGAAATGATAAAACGCCGTTTTGTATATTTTATTGATGTCGCGGAGTTCTGCACAGCACATGTTTCGATTTGTTTCTATTTAGTGTTATGCTGATTGGACATACGCGCCTGTGTCCATGTTACTATTATTTTGCACTGGAATTTATGTATACGATTGAAAAAACATACGTATAACGTTGATTGTAATATGTGTATACTAATAAATAACTTTTAAGTAAATAATACATTCAAGGTATGAGTTGGAGAGCCGTTGTTCTTGTCTTGAGGCAGTTAATACAATGCCATACAAAATATTAGCATCGCGTTTCGGAGCTTAGATTTTAAAACGTAATTAGATGTATTAAAAAACCTATTGGAAAACGAAGTATACGTAAAAATACAACTTTAACTTGCCTAAGTGAGATAATAAGGATTAATTAAGAGTTTTAAATTATTGTAATTGATTTAACGGTGGTAGTTGCTAGAGTGTTATTGTTTTTGGCTAGTAAATACAAACATGATACGTAAATAGTTAATATTTTACGTTTACTATGGGATAGCACGATTAACTACAACTTAGTTAGTGAAAAAAAAGGAAAAAAAATACGTACACAGTATACGCTAGTTGTAAAGAATGTCCGTGTGATTTGCTCTACTCTTGTACATTTTATTGTAATTAAGCATCTGCTTTATTACAAATGTACAGATAAGAGTAATTATCATAAACGGATAATATATGTATGTGCGTTAATGAATAGAGAACTAGATGCTTATACAGAATAAATTAAATTTAATCGTGGCGTTCATTGTGTTGCTGATATTAAAAAGTTAATGTGTACATTTATCCCCATTCTCCTCTCGATTTTAATATTAAAGTAAAAAATACTAAGAATTAATAAGTTTCGCTGTATTTTTATACAATGCGTGAAAATTTCTGCAGTTTTCTTTTTTTATTCAATATTTCGGATCTACTATGCTTTGGTTTTTGAGTCGGTGTCGACAGTTTGTCGACATCGACAATTTGTTTAATATTTTAAGGAATATTTTGGGCGTTGAGACTGAATTGTTTTGTTTGTGTTATATAATTATTATTTTCCGCAATTGTTAACATTGGAAGCCATACTTAACTTATGTAAGAGCGCGGCTTCGTCCGCACATGTTAACTTGGGGCGATTAATTCTATCTGAAGCAATTATTAGTTATTTTTTTTTGTCTGTATATGAGTTTTTAACATTTAAATTTTTCTGTAGTTATTTGTATTAGTTAGGTTTTTAGAATATGATGCGATAGTATTCCGTGCGTTCGGAAACTATATTTTTTTCTTAAAATCTAACTCTTAATGTATTATAATGCTGATTGGTGTACGTACATCTTGTATGTCAATGTGATTATAATTTTATAGTTTTATTTTCTGAACGGATTAAACAATAAAATGTTCTGTTTGAAATTAATGCGAGTTTATTTTTAAAGTAATTTCCAATATACGATTTGCCTGCTTAGTACATCAACAGTGGTTTCACAAATAGGATCTCTCTGTTTTTTTTTTTAATAACAAGCGGCTACACTAAAAAAATACATCACTATCTTCAGTAGACACACCACTAGAAAATATACACCTCAATACAAAAAGGCTATTAGAAGCTCCACTTTTCCTCCACTCACAAGAAAAAAGAAAGCAGAAATCATCACCTACCCTCAAAGTCTACAAAAAAAAATTCTCACTTCGAATTTCCTTCAAAAATATCGCAGTTTTATCATGTACCGTATTTCTTTAAGCATTCGGGATCCCCTGGCGCGTGGGAAAAGCCGGGAAATTGTTTCTTTACGACACGCTTGCCTCTAATCTGCAGTAGGGGAAGCGGCTATTAAAATATACCCAAAGTATTGACAATCTGATGTTTTATTATTTTCTTTTTGAGGCTGACAAGTGGGGTGTTAAAGGAAAGCCTGGTGGAGGAGATAATTTGGGTCTTAAGATGGGAGGTGTTATAAAAAAGCTATGGTTAAGTGACGTATAAGTTGACAAAACAAAAGAGTTTGGTTAGAACATGAATTGTCAATGGATTGTGATCTTACTGATTTAGGCGAAAGAGTTTGTAAAGAACATTAAAGTCTAAGTACAATGGATAGTAAGAGAAACACTGTATTTAAATATACTATAAAGCTAGATTTGAGAGTTATTCAAATTAAAAGAGAGAAAGCAGACATAAATGAAGTTGAAGAAAAATCTCTACAAGGAGATGTATATGAAAACGAAGAAGAAAACGTGACAAACGATTTTCATCAGCATTAACATCTAATTACTGCAGTTACTACAACAATTTTATAAAAAACTTCTAATCATTTTACTACTAAAGCTCCTTCTGGGATACATCTCCAAAATTCAACAGTAAACCATAACAATACTTATAACAGTGCAGCACATCATTCGCAAGAATCAAGGGCCAACAGACACGTACCCATAACAATCAGAGAAGCAGATAGAACAGCAAGCAATCACAATTACGACCAACAAAATTAGTACAACTTGTTATTCATAGCACTATTCAGAAATAACAATAATTCGACACAGAACAATATGGGGATCCCTATGAATTATGTATGGGAGCAAGCAGATATAATAAAATAGGGGGCTTTAAGACAGTTGGGGACAAAGCAGGGATTTGGACTGGAGACGATTCGTCATGCGGCCGTCACGGATTCCTATCACTTGCTTTGAGGGCTTTTTTTGGGGAATTAAGAGTACTGGAAGAAATTATTTCGACCGTAAAGCTGGTTATTAGAAAATTTTTGGGTTCAGCAAAAATATTCTTTGTGAGAGCCAAAATGAAAGGTCGGAAAACCAAACAGTAGACTTGTTGGTTTTTTTTCAGCAACCTTGCTTCGTTAATACTGAATCAATATGTTTTAGAAAACTAAAGTTAACGTTAGATTATGGTATCTTAATAATTTCTGAATTATTTATCACACATATAGATATAATCCATGATTCCTCCAAAAGAGTCTTACCAGATCTAGCAGTCTAGTCAATTGTCTTTGTCACTTTCATCCCGGACATCTATATCCACGTCACTTTAACATATGTCAGTGTCAAGCGTTGCAGCCATGTCATAAAACAAGCCAGTCTTACCACTGATCCCGGTCGTCTACACAATAGTCTTACCACCTTATCCCGGACACAAACGTTAAAGATATTCCAACAAACACGAATAAAATGGGATCTATTAATAATTAATACCAGCGCTCCGTTTGTAATGCACCTCGGCTGCGCAAGCGCATTCTCATTAGTCTGACTGCTTTATAACATTATATATCAGCATCACTTTGCATGACATGATCTGCGTAAATAAAGCCGGACCTTTTTAATTAATGGAGACAGTTTTGGTTGGAGGATTCATTGGGATTTATGCTGCATTGGAGTGTCTGGGTGGGCACGATGGTAGAAGACTTGTAATTTGAGGATTAGAGACCGTTAGAGATTAATTTAGAAAAGTCTTTTTGGTAACTGAGTTGGCTTTGGTCGTAAAACTGTCACTAGGATCAAAACAGATGTCGAGGATGGACACCAAGCAAGTGGGAATTTCAAAATAGACCACTTTTTGGCAAGTCTTGAAGCTATTATTATAAATGAGGATCCTGACATTGAGTCCAGCGCTATTTCAACACACAAATGATCCCGAAACCGCGCCCAATCACTTGCGAACCGGGTTAAGTAATTAACACTAAAATGCATCCCAACCAAACTGACCTATAACTCGAATTTAAAGACTGAGCTGTCAATTTTGGCGCCAAAACAGCAAAAAGACGCCGCCTGCCGGTCGTAAACCGTCGCTTTCAAATCTGGAACGCGCTTTTATTGGCCACGAGCTGACCAATCTCGTCGCGCGAGCAAATTTTACGGCTACCCATTGGTCGTCCGGCATTTTCTTATTTACGACTGTCCTAAGGATCGCTCGCAAAATTTCTATTAATAAATTAGTCGTAAACTGTTTGAAATTTATTATCATTGCGTTTCTGCGTAATTATTTCCTTTATAAGAATAACATTATTCCTTGTTTGCAAGGGAAGAGGTTTTTTTTATTTATTTTTTTCTTTAATGTCAGTTGGAATTAAATTTGAAAGCGTTTGAACTGAAAGGCGATGACTTGTGTTTATTTTCTTTAAAATATTTGGGTGAAATTTTTGAGACACGAATATTGTCGTTAATGTTCATTAAAAACTCGTTCAGAACTGATGAGATGTCAGCAAGATATCAAAAGTATCCTAAACTGCATTCATAAATTAGGATTAAGTATTTCTGCTTTTGCCAACAACTTAAAGGACTGTTATTCATTTTTAAACCTGATCATCACCATCATAATAAACTAAATGTACTTTTAGCTGTTTGTTACTTTCATAAATTCATTTGTGAATATTTAGATAGTTCTAACTTTATTCCAAAAGTATCTCTTAAAACCTGGCCTTTATCCTAATCCTTTACTATTTTTAACTCGTCATAAGATTACCTAATAAAAATTAATGCTTACATAATATCTGTGGGTACCATTTAGGTACTTTTTAGTACAGTTCTTAAGGATCTGTTATTTCGTGATTCGACTTATTGCAAGTCTTTTTCATAAGAGAGTACTTTTTTACTCCTGACTTCTCTTTTTTCTTTCCCAATCACTGTCTCAATTTTTTCCCTTATTTTCCAATTTTTTTTCGTCAATTCCTACCTCATGCTCAATTATTTCAATATAATCAAAATATAGATTACAAAGGGGATCGTTTTAGGTATTTTTTTCGCAATCATAACTGTTCCCGCTGAGCTTTGATGTGCTCCGGTACATTAGATGGCCACGGGGAGCCGACGTCTTAATCTGAGGATGAATTATGTTCCGAAGGTAGATGGTACTGCTTTGTTACATGTGTGATTCTGGAGATAGGATTGTGGGATTGGATTAAAGCTTTTTTGTTTTTAAAAGGATTTATGTACCTGGATGATATGGTGATCGAGGTGAATCATGGTCTAAAAGTTTTCCTTTTAAAGGATGATAGGTTTTCTCATGATGGTAATTTTAGTTGTTAAATGGGTGACCATTTTGATTGCAATTATATTCACTTCTAGTATTTTTACCGTCTCATTGCCTATGCTGATGCATGTCATCTTGCAAGACAACCTAAGAAATTATTGTCTTGAAAAACAATAAGGCTCTTTACTCTCTCTTTTTTGGTGTACCCAAAATTAGTTTTTTTTGGTACCATTTTATTCAAAACGAATAGGTACTTACAGATGTTTCACAACAAAAAGAAACCTTCCATTAAGGCCACACAAACACCCATAAATTCCTGCACAATCATCTTAATATGTATGTACTTCATGTAGCACATTGCTTGCATGTAGGACTCATCAATTTGCTCCAAAAAGGTCGCGATGATGTCACTGCGCAGCTCTGCCCACGCTCCCCTTCAGGGCAAGCGTTGCCTTACAATGCACATTATGTTATTTTATGGCATTCCGTTAAAATATTGGACAAATTTAAAAATATAAATTATTGAAGGATAATAAAAAAAATGACATATTTTGGCGTAGGTGTTTGAAATAAGTATTTACTTAAGTAGGTAGTAATAAAAAAACATGTAAAAATGGATGCTCATATGATGATTTCAATCCTGAAAATTCCTGAAGGCCCTGCTGGTTAATCGTAAAGCCCAGTCTGTAGACGTGAAAGATAAAACAACGATTACTGGTAAATATTTAGCCGACGCCGTGTCAAGACTGTGTGTTAACCATAAAAACCACAGTGTTAATATTTCGATATCGAAGCAACGATCTCTTTACAATAGACCTTATTTAATTTTAAACCAGTAAAAACAACGCTACACATCTATAAAATGCATCACTTGAAACAATATAACCTGTTCAAACACAATATTCTCCTCAAACACGTCACTCACAGAAAAACCACGACCAACACAGCGTAAAACTCAAGTGTACCGATAACTAAACACAAGGAACATGCCGGAAATTGTACCTAAACATCCCCTGGACGCCCCCAACCCTGGCCATCACGCCGTGACAACGGGGAGCAGGCAGGAACCCCGCTGCGCTATTTGTTGCAAACCGCTTGGATTTCCGCCCCCAATCTTAGGGGACTGCGAATGTATGTGAAGAAAAAAGGTATAATATATATGTATATTTATAATATATATGTATTAAATTCAGAAAATAACATATTCCTACCTATGGGTAGGAATATGTTATTTTCTGAATTTCTAGTCCCAAAGCTGTTTGTACGACTAGCATATCAGAAACTGCAGGATATAGAACTATAAGCACTAATAATAACAAAATAGAAATACCAAATAACCAAATATTGCAAATTACGTTACTAGGGCCCAATAGTCATCATTTGCCAAAATATGTTAGGGTCCGCTTCCAGTCTGACCAGATGCAGCTGAATAGTTATCTAATGCTTTTTATCTCAGATCAGCAGTAAGATTGGTAAAGTAGAAACTGCAGAAGATGAAATAAGAACCACTATTGCAAGATGCATAATTCTTAGGAAGGTCAACTAGGAAAAGTTATTTCCTTGGCGAGCAAAGTCACAGACAAGAGCTAGTTAGTATTGAGAAGAAAATAAACCAGGACAAGGTTAGGCCAGACACATTAGGAATCTTTCAAAAGCGCGTTGGGTAGACAATATCGGCGAAATTGGGGAAGCCACGAAATTATGGAAAAAGAAAGAGGAGGCAAATATCTAGAAGTGAGTGTTTCTAGGGTGATTATGGTCATCATCATTTGTCTAGCCTTTTCCCAAATGTTTTGATCAGCTTTCCCTTGTAACCAGATTCAGTTGAACACCAATATTTGACACGGAGCGATTGCCTTTTTGATCTCCAGAAATTAGTTAATGATGATTTGGGATGAGATGATGATATTGAATAAACCAGGCAGCGCAATAGCCTAATTCTGTTTTACCAATCAGAAAAGCCAACCCCTGGCCCACTACTACATGTGCGACACAAGTCTTCTAATATTGCTTATAAGTTACTACTGAAAAACTAATTAATCAATTTCTTATTGGTGATCTTATCGGACGGTAATATTTATAGACTAGATAAAAATGTAGCCTTAATAAGATTGACAGATTAATCTAGTATACTATCTAGATTTTTGAGGAATGTCTCGGGTAAATAGTGCAATGTTTTTGTGCTATTCAATTTGTTTTTTTTTTTATTCTTATTAACTAAAATATTACTATGTATGTTATAAAGTAGCACTTCACCCGCGACTTTGTCTGCGCGGATATCACCAGTTATGTCACTGAATTGTGAAGCATTCTACTCCAGTAGAATTTTCAAAAGTGGTTCAGCACTTTCAGAGATTACTTCCTACAAACGTAAAAACTGTAACTCAGAAGAAGAATGAAAATGTTAAGTGAATCGGACCTACAAAACACCACAGAAGCCAAGACTTCATCCACTCCTTCAAGAGTCCTCATCATTTTTTAAATTAATTTTAGCGTCATGACGAACTTTCTAATCTTCCATCAATATCTTGTTTTCTACTTTAAAGTAAAAATCAAAAATTTTAGTCACATTCGATTTTTTCAAACAAAATTTACAATTTACAACTTGATAGATTAAAAAAAATATGACATATATGTGTTATTAATTACTTTCGAAAGAAATGTGTGAGAATATTACAGGTATGTAGAAACCAATTTTGTTTTGAACTCAATTCAACAACCGTTACTGCTAGTTGTCTTAATTCTCATAGAAATTAATTGTCTATGAATAAAATTGTGATTTGTCTGTCTGTGGAGTGGGATATTAGTGCTGTTGATGATTTTAGTGGTATTGCTGTAGTCGAACTTAGTGTTCCATGTATTGGAAATGTAGAAGGTGGCTGAGTTATTAATACAGATTTTAATGTTAAGACCTGATAGGCAAAAGGGAAGTAAAAAGAAGACATGCTAAATACATTTGGAGAAGGGCAGAAGAACGTTGATAATGAGACAATACGAAATTTAAAGAAATAAAAATTGTAGAATGGTGGTACAGTATGAAGAAATTTGATGTTTTTATTGATATTTAATTCTATAGAGCAACCCAGGCATGGTAATGTAGTTACTTAGTAATACTAACTGGTTGAGCTAATATTGAAACACATGAGTGTCTTTATTATGTAATTGATTAGTTAAGGTAGTCCACAAGTAGATCGGCAAACATTCGCTAGTATCTCACAATAAATCCCAGAACCATAAAAGCCGACACAGTAAGACCAGAAGTGGAAATAGCATTCGTGTAATCAAAAATTTCGAAATTTAAAAGTTCAATTATAGAACGCCGATCGGCTTCCGAACACATACGAGCACATTTCCTAATTAGCGATTGGTCACGCGCTCGGCGGCCGCTCTTCGGCTCCGTTCGGCATCGAATCGGGCAATTTGAATTTGGAACGGTTGCAATGTGATATACTAAAAAACTGTTATAAATGTGGACAACTGGATTAGTTTTCATTAAAATGTATCGTTAGAGTTAATTGTGAATGATTGTTGTGTGATTAAATGGAGGCTCGGTTAGGTTGATAACCGATTACGAAACCCTCGTTTAATTTAAATCTGCGATATGCATTTTTTCTTTCCATCGGCCTTGTTCCTTTCCGTTATTATCAACCCAGATCAATTCATTACTAAGTATTCCAAGTGATAACTTACACACAAACACACACACACACTGAAAAGTAGGAATGAAGTCAATCTAAAAGAGCTATGATATCTTTCCACAATTTAAAATAAACACTCAAAAAAAGTCCAACACAAAGATATAATTACATCAAAGTCTCTATCAATGATAATAAGCAAAAAAAAGTAAACAAAGTCAATCAAGATGTCGAGAAAGGAATTCTAAATCAAACGCTGTCCAGCACTTAAATGGTCAACATCACTAAATAGAGTGATGTCGTCATATCAATTAAAATAATTATACCCCCTTAATAAGTGTCAATTCTTAACGAATGCGCGTACGTACGATTTTTATTCACACGTTTCTTAGTGCGGTATTGAATTTGTTAACACATCATGCTAAAGTAAACGTTATGTAGCTGATGTAAGGCCGATAATCAAAGAAACACTTGAAAATTTTACGACTATTTTTATTGACGGTTAGTCTCGACACTCATATGTAGCGATTTTAAACGAAGAACATCACACGAGTGGGATACGTCAATCAAAATTGAACCCTATAAAAAGTTAAATAAGGTCTTATTTAAATTCTGGATGCGAATACGTTCGGGGGCGCAGAGGCAGTTAATACGAGGCAAGTCGAAGATGAACGAAGTGGAAACCATCAAATTTTAATTGTCCGTTAAAATAATAATCAATGAGGCGACTACCACTCGCAAATAGAAACTAATAATGCGAGCATATCCGAATATTCTAACGGCGTTGGGTCTACTGCAACATTGTGAGCAATTTATAGTATTTCCTGCTACAGTATGTCAGCAGACAAAGATTTTGGAACAGCTGAGCTTTTACCGGGAAACATAACTGGTCTGACAACTGCATGAAATTGGTAAACCATAAAGTCATCAACATACGCAAAGGTGAAAGTTCAAAGAGGGATTATCAGTAATGTACAAATAGTTATTTATTAATAAGTCTAGTTTTATCCATTAACTCGATAAAAGTGCAAGATTCTATTCTAATTAAGCCCTTATAAAATCATCAAAATCAATCAATAAAATCAGCATTTCAGTCTAATTAAACAATTTGGTGAAACCCCGTAATTAACTCTAACCCTAAATCTAGTACATCATTTTTTTAACTCCATAAAAGTTAAATCTTCGTGGAAATATATAATTATATTTAATAACCTCTTCAAGACTACCCCTCCTTCTGTAGCAGCTCGCAGTAGCTCTCTCGGTTTCCATTTCTAATTGAGAATTGTTCGTAACAGCAATAACATTTTATGATTGATGTGTTTAGCCACGGCTCTTATGGCATTAACCAGCGAAACGACGTAGAACGCGTGTTTTCGGCCTTTTAATTGCACCTAAAATACTATTGATGAGTAATTAAGTCGTAATAAACGGCGGGATTTGTGGTTTAATAAAACACGGTTCAGAGAAAATATTCGAAATAAGTGAAATCATGGGTGTTAAACCAGAAATTATGAAAGGTTTCTTGGCGAGTGATGAGATGACACATGCCAACAGTGTAAGCTTCCAAATGCTTTTTTTTTTTTTTTTTTGCGTGGTAAAATCATCAAATGAGTCCTCCCACCCAGGGCAGGGCGGGAGGGACTGTCAGACTTGTACTGACTAAAATCCACGGTGTCCTTCACTAGCCCTTTACGTACCGGGGTCACGGTAATCCAAGCTAATGCTATGAAATGAAACGCAGTTTTGGCGATATCTACTATAAAGTTAGAAAATCGGTAAAACTTCCTTTTGGCAACATCATCAAAAACAGGTCGGTAGCTCAATAAGTCACAAAAAAAGTCGTAAATCAAAAATATACTTTCATTTGAAAACTAGTTTTAGGTGTGATTGATATTCAAACTAATCGAAATACAGCTAGTAAATTAGAAAAGTATATTTAGAATCAGTTTTTTCCCACATTTTGGCATGAAATTGGATGGGACGTGAGAAGTATTTCAAAGACTTTAATTTTGGCAATGGATGATAGTTTTCTTGCATTCAAATTGCTGTTATTCTCCGTCTGATAATCACATGAGACGTTATATCACGTCACAGCCGTTCTAAGTCGTCATCTTCACGTTTTTACGTGCGTACTGACGCAATATTATCACTTTTGTACGTATTAGTTGTTCTAGCAGACGTTTCTGTTTATTTCAGTTTGTTATAAGCTGCCAGTTTCGTCTCAAGAATGTCCCCGCACGTGCCCATGCTATGATAATAATAAAATGTTGGCGCATTATTTATTTATAGTCCGTCTCGCGGCTGTCGCTCGTCCGTCTGTCCTGCTTGTACGCTTATGTTATTATATATAAAGTGTTGGCTGAGCGAACAGAGACTAGCGTTTCTTTGTCTCGACTTGAATTTGAATTTAAAGATTAATTTTTGGTATCTCCAATTTAACCTCATTCAAAATTTCCATGTGTTGAAGTTCATTTCTGTGAGTTGTATTTTCATGATCTTCCTCAAAGCTACCCTTGACGTCATAGCCAAATCTTCTAATGTCAAATGACGTCATATCTTCCTCTTAATTATATCCGCATACCACTCGAGATTCTTAAAACCGCACAAATCTCGCAGTGCGTACTGTACCATAATATCATACCGGTATTGTTTTGCTCGGCAGAGATGGTCGCTATTTGCGGACGTCTTCCCCCTTCGGCCCGCGCCCCCCCCGGCCGTCCGTGCCGTCCCCCTCGCTACGGTGCCGTCTGTACATGAGCTATATTTTATCCCTGGCTTGGGCCGCAACGTAAACTGTCAGAATCATTCCGATGAATCTGCAGGACGTTCAACTTTTAGTTTGAAATTTTAAGAGGTTGGAATCCGTCTGGATGTCTGTTTATGGATTTTATATTGTGGGTAAGAAAGCGAGTATGACGTATCATAGATCTGTGTTTGCGCAGTAAGGATATTTTACGCATCCAGAATCAAGAGTCACCTCTAGAGTGTAATTTGAAATTAATTATTTCAGTGTAAGCTTTTAAATCAATAATCCTACTAGAAATGCTATTGCATATCTACGTGATAACTTATGTTTATTCCACAAAACTACATTTATTAAATTAATCATATTCCGCCCCTTGACATCCGCCAAAATTTATGAAGCACAAAGTCCATGACAAGCTCAGAAAAAATTTAAACGTTTTGAAAATAATATAACGATCTTTCCTCAATACTTGCGTTAAGATAAAGTGAATGGAGAGCATTCATACATCATGACCAACCATCTGTATCCCTTGAACAATAGAAGAAACAATACGATAATTTAATCAAACAAATGATCTCAAAGACACGGGGAATGTGCCGTGAAAATGTCATTAACAACACTAATAATTAGACATATATCATCGGAATCAGTCTGACGATGCATTGATAAAACGCCTGAATATATCTCAAACGTGCTTGAAATATGGCGGCCACGTCGCGCCCGACAGCCAGTTGGCGCGTTCCAAAACTCCCGCTAATATGTGCATGATTGATTTTCGACATAGCCGGTAAGGAGCCGTCCTGTCGCTGCAACGCTCTCAAAGCAAATGACTGACTATTCTAATTATGAAAAAAGAACATGGCGTTTGTATAAAATCCGCTACGAAATTAGAACACCCAACCCAGATTTAAATTGAGTTAAATATGAAGGTACAGAATTTCGTGAGCGCGTTTCGGATTCTTTATTTCGGCTCGTTATCTAAGTATGAAGTGTCTTGTTAAACTCGTAAGTGACGTCCGCTGTACAAACACTATAAATTATTGCTCAAATCACATCTGATGCGCATTTCCCTGTCGCCCACAAAAAGCTCATGTATCTCTCTCGATCTTCACGGAACGACAAATGTGTAACAAATAAATTATGAAATCAACGGCCGCGGTTTTTATATCTCACGTGTTACATGATCTATCCCTTTCTTGCTAGTTGATTTATCATATGTTTCATCCCGCTCGCTCGCAGGTTGTCACCACTGCACGACACTATATCATCGACGGTCTTCTAATGGTGACGTGTCTATTTATCTGTTGGGATTTAGAACATTTCACGCAAATTGCAATTTGAAGTATGACAGTTCAACGCACTTTTTATTGTTATGTATAATTATTAATTATCATCAACAGTATATCACGGAGTAATAAAATAACAAAATTAAATCGTCATAATTCTTTTAAAATGTCGTCCGGTGTCGAGAATGGACGATAAAAAGATGAAATATCAGTAAAGGAAGTAATACGTTTGGATTATTACAAAAAGTTGTTCAGTTAGGACTATCAATCTCAGTGTTACACAAGACGTGAGGGAGAATCTCTCAAAAATGTTGGTATATTTCAGAGAAGATTCGAGCCGTCAGCTTTAAATGAGAGTGTTGCTAATTAAATATGATCACGGTGGTCTCGACGAGCTCTTTAAATATGGTTTCCTCTCTGACGAGCTTCCCACTTTACACAATAATTATAGTAAAATTCTCTCTGAAGATAGTCTTCACATTCCAAGTGTCACCATAACGCAGGTTCAGAACAGGTAACCTGTCCAGACACCTGTTGAATCGACTGTCTTGTTAAGTGAAAGCTCGTAACTCATTCTAAATTCTTCATCCATTTAGCGCACGATCTACACTCGAGGATACAGCATTTCACTTGGTTTTCCCTTTTTTACATTATCATCTTCCATTTTCTCTAAAATTTCAAAAATTGCGTCTGATTTTTCAGCATCAATTTTGAAAAATCATGCAAGTCTCGGACCGTCGCCAAAATCTTTCCAAAAAACGTCTCGAAGCAGCCATCTCCCAATTAATTAGCATGGCGACTATAATTAGCAACGCACGCGCAGGCGGTAGGTGTAGCCGTGACGTGTGACAGATGGGGACACTGCGCTGGCGCACTCTCCGCGCTTCTTTGAACCGGGATGCTTGAGGAAACTTAGAGTTAATTAGAAACGAAATTTATATCACCAGGATCTATCATGAGGAGCCAAGGTATCTTGTTAGTGTACCGTTTTTTGAAGTGACGGAAGAATTATCAGATACTTACTTCGAAATTAATTTAGAATAACATGAACGTAATAAATTTTGGGCTGGTTTGTCTGAAGATTTTTCATTCGTTTCTTATCTTGAGAGTCTTTAGACGGATGATGGCACTAATAGGACAATTAATATTGTTGAAAGAGTTGATGATGAGGTTGAAGTAAAAGCTTGAACTGAACAAATTGTCTGAAAAACCAATATCAATTTATCTTCCAACCATTATAAAAATGTGCAGGAAGATAACATCAAAAGTTTCTCATAAAGTTACTTCTGGTTCCGTAAAGAGCACACCAAATTGCCACAATTATTAACAGAAATCTATTAAATCGTATTTCGCATACATTTCACTAATTCATCACAGTGGTTGACGTGTACCGAGATGAAGCTATAAAGATAAAGGAGCAGTTCTCGCCAAAAGTCCAGTAAAAAACTTCACAATTAACTAACACATGTGAGTGTCATAAAAATGTGATCTCCTTTAGAAAAACTATTAAAAACTAAGATTCACTTCACGATGCGATATAGCGATATCTTCATCGACAAACTTAGAAAGGTCTTCAATCAAATCGTCAGCTGTCAAAATTATGTCTTATGCTCGACGAAATAGAGGCTCCTTCGAATCCTGTTACAGTTCAGTAGAAGCATATTGTAAAGTTGTATTTTAATTATATGCTTGTCTCGTACGCGAAGCTGCGATTTAAACCTGTTTAGTGGCCATTGTTTGTCTGTGTGTCCCCAAATAAGTCAGTAACACGATTAGTGAGGATCTTTGGACCAATTTTTTATGAGTATAAGATAATTATGATTTTTTTGCTTACTTTTTGAGGCGGGGTCTTGTTTCGTTTATCTATTATTTCTTTTCTATATTTCCAATAATTTATGCACATATAAATAATGCTCGATTAGTACGTTATCGATAAAAAATTGTTTTGAATGATTCTTCAATTAAATAATCGTTTAGACAGCAGCTATTCAATTTAATTAAATGTGGGTAGTTCACACACGAAACCAATTATGGGAACACACGAAGTGACATAAATAATACAGCTAATTCCTCTAACTACAGACGCGTGAAAATATGCAAAAACAAAAATACCACTTTGACACTTTCATTAGTGAAATATTCAAGAAACGACATGAGAATGGAAGCGACTGCGGTTCAAAGTAAAATTTATCCATTATGTATTTAGTATAGGTGAGGTGCGCGCACGCAGCATGTTGCGGTTAGGGCTGGCACGTGGAGAAAAACTGACAGCTCTATAAAAAAACGCAACAAAAAAAAATGTAATGGCAACTTCGGATGAACATGAAGTATTTGTAGCATATTTTTTTTAAAGAAACACAATATTTTAAATTATTTTGAATCAAGAGCTTCAAATTCATTTCCTAAATCCACCTCACGAATTCAGCCTCCAACGATCTCAAAGACCTTAAAAATCCAGCTTCACCAATTTGACAGCCCTGCCGGTGCCCGAATGCTGCGCACGATTTGATCGAAATCTCGCGCGGAACAGACGCGGCGCGCATGCACAACCTATCTGCTTAACTAAGCTGCACGTGGTAAATAAACTTAATCCGTACGGAACCACTCGTGTGAATTTTTTAGGGTACCTCCGTGAGAAATGCGATGGTCCATTTTGGGTTTTCAAAAATTCGTGGTACAGGAATTTTTCTTTGGGATGTTTTTTTTTTGTCGCCGACTTATGTTGGATGTTGTGTTGGACTATGAGCAGATGCAAATTACAAAAAATCGTCTAGATAGTAGTGGTCAAATTACTATTAAAATTGTTTGGCTTTCTGGAATCTTCTGGTCATAGAATCGAAATATTGCTATCCATCTATTAGCCTAGCTTTAAATAAGACTAAAAAGTATTTTCAGAATCTTTTTATTACAACAAACCTGACTACTTTACCTGAAATTCCTGAAGCATCATTACCATCACGGAAGATAAAGCTATTAAAGATCTAGACACACCTCGAATACCGAACGAAACCAGGACAGTAAAATCTAAGCTGGCCTTTGATAATCCACTTACTGCTACTAGTAGACTCATTCACGACGAACTTAAATCATAATAGCATATCTAGCAACATTATCTAAGCAGTAAGAGATGTTATCCTTGATATTATAATACACAGTAGGAACTGTACTGAACTTGAAGATACATAGTTGGCATTTTTACACATTTCGATGTGGATTTACTTACTTTAGTCACTAAAAATAGTGAAAATAAGGCTGCTGACGATGAAAATTTTGAAAGAGATCTGCCAATACCAATTCTAAAATCTCTCCAAAACTTCTCTATACACATATATAAAGAAGCTAAGCTTTTTTTTTAATAAAATTACAAATTCACATGATATGAGCATTTAATAAAAGCATCTAATATTTAAAAAAAATCCTGTAGCAATAGTTTTAAAAAAAACTCTAAATTAAAAAATAATAACTCTAACGATAAATTCCAACAAAATTGGAGCTTCTGATTAAATTGCTTCGTCATACTTTCTAGCTTACCCGCCAATGTGCTACCAACTGTCAAATGACGTCATAATGGAACAGATAATCCATTTATTTGAACGTCAAGTAGCCAGACCACCAGAGCCCGTCACGCCTACCCAATACAAATCTGATCTGATGATATCTTTGCGCGTGATTTTTTTTTAATTCGCCTACTTATGCCGCTATTCCGATGGAATGTGATAACTTGGTGTTGCCAATTCAAATATATTCCTATTGACATTGACACCGACTGCTTTATTGGTACATAGATATAAAGAGGTCTCAGCCGTGAATGTTAAATTGTAAATTATTCCGGATTTTTGCTTGAGGCAAAGTTATATTGAGAGATGCAAATAGTTTACCTATCCTTAGTAAATATTGATAGCCAATTTAACATATACTTTGTCGGACATCGGTTTTTCCGCAACTTAACTTGCCTATTATACTATAACTTCGATATGCTGTATAAGTATCCAGTTCCTATTTAAATTAGCAGAGGCAGCCGTAGCTTCAAAGTGCACCTTTTCCCAAGCTTATTACAAAAGAAATTATATTGATGTCAGCCAATAGCGTTTGTGAATCCACGCAACCTACAGTTTTAAGGCGCCAAGCCCCAAGCGCGTAATTCAAAATGCAAATATTGTGCACTTATAATGTATTTTGTATTCAAGCGGCAACGGTGCAGCAGACCGGCCACGTCTCTCGTCAGTTTTACTGGAGAATCATGTAAAAATCAGCCATTTTTATTCCGGTCGCGCACACCTGATTGGCGGTTCCCATGAGGTTAATTTTCGCGGATTTCTTAAAAAGCGATATTTGTCTATGGTCGTGAGGTATTTTGCGCGCGACGAGAATATCACCCCAAGTGTGGTTCGATATTCAAATGGATTTATTGTTTTCCTGTATATTGGCAAGCGTGCAGGTTGTGTGGCTTGCATCAGGAATGATGCTGTTACTTTGACTGAATGTTCGTAAATCCCTGAACGGTTACGGATGTGATTATGCGCCGGTCTTCCTTTATAAATATTTGGATACGCAGATCTCGCAGAAACACAGCAATGTCCAAGATATTCAGAAGCAATATGAATAAAATATTCTTTTTAGGAAGAGACTTATCCAAATGCCCAATTCTTCTGTAACGGATCCACCCAAACATTTGACGAAAACATCAGCTATTTTTAATTTACCAACGATAATTGATCACAACACTGGCCCGGCGAAGCGCGAAACCAAACATCTTGCGTTTAAAAAAAAAACAACTGCCTCGTTAGCGGCTGATACGTCATTTGACTACACCATAGAGTAGGAAGATGCAGAAGGTGGAGTGTGCTATGATAACAAACAAACAGATGATGATCGAAGCGCTAGTAAAGAACCATCTGGCATTGATCTTAGTAGATCTTATACAGCTATAAGAAGTGGATCTTCTGTACACCAATTCTGTAATTCTGCCGTGTGTATACCAGACAGTGGTTGTGTAGGAGCTTCTATAAAAAGGTGCTTCGCCTCGCCTCGCCCCCGGCACCCCCCGCCTCCGTTCGTCTAATTTTAACCCGAAGACGAGCCAGCACGTGTGCACTTAGTTCTCGGCAACTTGAATAAAGTTTCCTTTAAGAGCCGCTTTTTTGTAAGAAAAGATTTTGGTTTTAATTTGGATTAGTTTTTAGATCATTAGGGACTTAATTAATGTGAAGATACGCTTCATTGTTGCTCTTCTGTGTTCTGGTGTTTCTCTTTGAATTGAACTGTTTTAGTTTGTAATTTGAGCTCTCTAGCTGCTTCACAACATATATTTTTGAGACTCAAAGAAAAGTCTCAGAGCTTTTCATAATTAAAAGACTATTTGTAGCCTTTTCCAACTACATTAGGATCGGCTTCCAGTCTAACCTGAGGAATACCAGTAACTTACATGGTGCGACTATCTACTTGCCCTCCTTGGTTAGTACCAAGTAGTACGGCGGAGTAGTAAGGCAGAGTTACTTCCAAGTTACGAGTAACATAACTAAACCATCTCGCCAAAACAGGCCAGCCTCTCGACAAGTACCAGACCACCACAGCTCAACAACCGTTATATACAAAAAGATAAAATTTCACCAAAAAAGGTGCATCGATAAAAACAATCGACGAATTCATTCGGACACCGGCTCAAAGGCCAGAACAGATATAAAATTAAAAAGTATAAGCGGACGAGTTCGAGTTTATTAAATTTCAAATATTTACCGGTTCGGATATTACAATTTTAAATGTTTTGTGGACTTGCCTTAGCGACATAGTTGTCTCGTCGGGTCATCTCTAAGCAGATGGGATGCTGCGGTCATTGTTTATCCGAATGATGTCTTTGAACCGAGATTGTTGCTATACGGAATTGGCGATGCGTTTATTTACCAATAAGGTGTTAACCAGATTAACGGGTAGGCATAGAATAGACAATAATGACATAGACAATAGCGTTTAAGGAGTAGCTTCAATTCAATTTGAAAACTCGATTCCTATATTTATAAAATAATCTACGCAGATTTTTTCCGTTCTTCTTCAAGCCTAATCTTTAATTTAACTTAACGCAATCATCTATATGACTTCCACTATCCAGGTACTGGACATCACGACACACCTTAGTAAAACTGGAGTATTATTAAAATCTGGTTTTTGATATTTATAAAATCATGTATCGCAATTATTGCTACTAAGAAAGCTACTGTTCTACCCGCATCATATGATATTTCAGTAAAATAGGCGATACTGATAACTTCAAGAACTACTGTTTTCACTTTGCATACTTGTGCTGTGAGGTCTGGCATGTCTTTCACTTTTATAATCTTATTCAAATTGTATAGCTGTAATGTTACGCGCTCAAGTGTCAGTCAATTGATTCCTTTAGAATACTGAATTGAAATAAGTAAAATTATTTTCCACCGTCTACGTCTCTAGGAAACACTTGAATGTCTACAGTCATTTTGATCTCGTATTTAGATATGGCTACTGATTATAAACAACAATCAAATTCAATAACATCTAAATTGTGACATTTGTCACATTAGTGGTCGATTTATGATATTAAAGTTCAAGTGTATCTAGATGATACGAGTATTTTGGTATTTAAAATGAATATATCGATAAGGTTAAAATTACTTTAATTGATACCAATAAAATTAGTCCAAATTCCAATAAAATCGATCCAAATTAACCCAAGAATAAGCCGGTAGATTTGACAACGACTGTACAAAACTTGTGGCACCACTTTTGGTTTTCGTATGACGTAACTGGCTACTTTCTATTTGGGATACCGCTGGTAACGACTGTACATTGAAATGCTTCCAGTGATGTCCATGTTATAGTGGCTATATGTAAAATAATGGTACTGAGCTGGGTCTGCTCAGACTAGTGGTGTATCCTGGCGTGGTTTGGATAAGGATAAGCTTATGTCATGATGATTTTATGCGAATAGATTGAGCTGGGAAATTGAATTCTAGATATACTGCAGAAGTAGAAAAAATTTGTAGTTAGATATAAATTGTAGTAAGGGACTTGTTTCTCTGAATGCGGCGCAGATGATGATGTCGTTAAGACAAACCATGTTTCTGAATTTGTTTAATAATGAATGACATAGGTATCAATAGATATGTATCAATTATATAAGGTTTGTATAATTTTTTTGGTGATTCGAAAAATAAAACTATCAATACAGTCTCCAAATAGGGATAAGAATCAGTAAAAAACATCAAATATTTTTTCTCAGAACTGAATTATATTTTTTTAAATACACATTCAAATCTTAACGTTAAAATTTCATCTTAGTCTTAATGGGTTTCAAATCACATTTACGAAAATAATCTTCGGACTCATCTTGAAACACTCCACCTTTAATTTAAAGAAACATCTCATATCAAATTTACAGCAAACAAGAACTGTTCTTTCAGCTTATTGTTTAAGGTTCAAAATAGACTGGATGATGCTGTTTATTAAGACATTTTAAATGTCCAGAAGTGAGGAATCTGTATAAAGATAAGCAAAGATTTTCAAAATACGGCGAGTGAAATTCGAATGCCAGATAGTTTTTGCCGTCGCCGCTCGAATAATATTCTGTGTTTAATTATTTTGGGCGCTAATTAGCTCTTAGGGTACCGTGGGGGTATCGAAAAACCGGATGCCATATTTAGGAGAATGTATGTTAAAATCTTTTTCATTCTCACTTTATACTTCTCTCTGGTCATCTTTGAAAGGGCCTAGTTCATCCAGGCCTTTGATGTCTTTAATTTTATTAACGAGCTTGTATTCCCTTCACTGCAGCAAAGGCATCACCACTTTCTTTCGTATTTTCTGGATGTAAGGAAATCAGAGTTAGACGATGTCGAAGGAGGCTAATTGTCTCTCAGATATTTGATTCTCTATTTCGTCTTCAATTGTTTCTCTCGTCAAGTCAGTATGTTCTTTGGCATTTTCTGTTTTATCAAAAACAACTGGAGTGTTTTCAATTAAACTATTAATAGAAATCATAGAGAAGAAAGTAATTGGTGCTCCTTTGCTGTTATTGTTAGCAATCACAGCTAGTCGATTTTTCATAAATTGGATTTTATTTTCGTATCATTCGTCATTGCTCTTGAGGGCTTCACTGTTTCATTATACATATAGCCTAGTGTCTCACCCTGTCGGCCATGTCTCGCCAAGTATTATCGTATTTATTTAGTGACATTACAAATCCATGAACCAACTGACATTTGGGTTCATTTATACTTTTAAGATCTCTTGTATTTATCCTTGCACTCTTGAAGATTTTTAGTATTTCAGGCGACAGAACCCCCTAACATACAGTATGTCACGCTTGTCAGTTATTTTTTAACTAAAAACATCAGCTTGGAGTTAGGTGACATTTTATGGCTTGTTCCAAGCATCAAATGGGTGTAAAAAGTCCATTTTTAACATTAAGACGCGACTTCAACATTCCTTAGTTTTAGGTGTCGTGAACAATTGAATGGAAGTTACTTTGGCTTTGTTTTAAGATCAGGTTTTATTACTAGAAATCACACTCTGGAAGAGTCATCAGAAAGGGAAGTTGAGAGAAACTTAAAAACTTGAAAATGAGAAAATCGATTTGGACAGCTAGAAACTAAGATATGTCGCATTATCAAGCACATAATCAACAAAATAAATCTAAATCAAACACGAACAAAGCCACTCGCAAACGCTAGTACGATAAACAAAAAAAATTTCGTATCAAAATTTATTACATTTTATTAAGAGTACGGTACTAGGCGGAGAGAACAGGCGAGGAGGTTTAATGAACGTATCGGTTACGGAGTCAAGTTACACTCGTTAGTGGGTGACGTGGCTGCTACCCGTTCATTGTCTCCTGGTACTCTTAAGACGATGTTTTGTTTTAGTGGTTTGTATAACTTGCATTTTCGGTTACTTTTGGGCTGTTTACGACCTCTTAAACTGGATCTGAACAATCTTTTTGCTCCGTGATGGCATCTATTCCGATTTGCCAGTAGTCAGAACGCAATTCTTCCAAGTCAAGCTTGATTGAACGATCACAAACAGCCGTCATGTCCACTAGCACAATTACATAGCAGAAATCGTTCAGCCATCCTTGATTGACGTTAGATTTAATTCTAACCGACAGCAATAGATCCCCGCATAATCTACCCACACTCCCAAACAAAAACAAACGCTGTGTACACTCAAAACAGTCCCCTGCACGCGTCAGTAAAGCGACGACTGAATAGAAGTTGCCTCTGACGCGGTGTTGACGAACCGTCAATTTGTCAGGCCACCAACACCCAGACAGTTTCGAGCTCTTCCAACCACCCGAAGAATGGGCACCGATGACGGCGCACGAGATATATTGGAGCCCCGACGTCCGACGATTAGGCCCCATGCCAACCCGAACACGCCCGATGATTCACGAACGGGTTGAACGAACGCACCCGAACGCGATTGTGTCAATTGTTTTTCTTAAACGGACGAACATTAATTTGAGCATGCGGGTTAGAATTTCGAATGTCGCACATTCTATTTAGGGTTAACTGTTTTGGAGATAATAGTAATGTTTTCTGGTCTAGTTAATTAGTAAAATCTAGAAATAAGTGGGTTACTTTTTGCGTGATTAATAGTGTATAACGAGTTGCTAGTTGGCAACCAGTCCTTTGTATACGTTGTAACGTTATTGTCGCTTCATTGGGACGTTGCGATGAACGCTGAAAATTGATGACAATTCTGAGCAATGATGTGTGCATTTTATGAACGTTGTCTTCAATCAACGGCCCTGGTGATTGGAGTAAAGATGTCCTTCTTAATGACTGGAATTAGATGCTGTACTATTCCTGGTCTGACCGTGACAGGCAAAGCTACTTTTAACTGCTAACTCGGCTACCTACTGCGTTTTGGTCTTCTTAAATTTGCTGCACTATAAAAACTTGATCATTCTTAGCAGAATATCTCAGAGATGACTTGAAGAAAAGACTAACTTACAGTGATCGTAAGTTTGGAGCTCAATCTGCAACAGTAAACATCAACAAGAAAAAGAAAGAACGAATACGTTCACATCTCAAATTAGATATAAATTGCGAAATATTGAATCTGGCAACACTCCGCCCGCGTTGACATCGGGTGTGTCAATTATTTGGCAGAGACGCGACGCATTCTGGGCCATGACGACCAAGAAAACTCTTTTGTCACCAATATCATCAACAACTAATTTTTGACCCTACCACCACGAAATTAGGGCTGAATTTTCGATGTGTCCAAACTGAGTCTTGAAAGAAATCTTGGTCGTTTTTTAGCTCGTTTCAAAATTAATGTGTTCTTAAATTATTATGTAGATTAGTTATGTTTGGTGGCGGATATTAATTAATTAATTGGTGCTTCCAAAACACTCCTTTTCCTTGTTCTGTGTTGGTTCAAAAACAAAACTTTCCAAATAAAAAAATGAGCAGCACATCCTGATATGGACGAATGAAAAAAAAAACTCGTCAGAAAAAAAATCGATACCGATTTGAATCGATTAAAATACAAATCGAATGGAATACTAATAACGAATTCATACGACCATTTATCATAAGTACGTTAATGAGATCGATGTTCGCGGATCGGTCATTACATTCGGTTTAGAATCGATTCAGCGTCTGAGAGAGACAATGGCCTCCGGGTGTCCGTATGATTTACGCTCGCTCGTTACAAGCGTCGTAATGAGCTGCGCCTGCGATGCTTAGTTTACATCTCTTCGATTATAAATAGTGATGGCTACATGCGGATCTTTTTTTTCGGATATTATCCGAAATATCCCCATGGTTTGGTACAAAATTCGTAATATTTTAAATCACAAACGTTGGGCACTTTTTTACCCTTGAAAATTTTGGTGATAATTTGGTAAATTAATAGTAAGTAAATAAAAACAAAATCAGTTTCAAAACTTTACTTAAGACAGGCGCGTTGAAAGTTATCTTGATAATTAATTTAAGCGTAAGTTTTAATGTTAATCCGTCATAAAACGTATACGATTTAAGTAGTGTGTAATTTTAATTTTGTTTAAAGCTCATAGTGCTTGATTTTGTAATTTAATGCTATTCTTGTTATGTTAGGTTTATTGGTAATAAAATAATATTCGTATTTAAACTGGCGTTTATTTGATCGCACCTTGAGTTATATACACAACACATCAAAACATCACCCCTTCACTGAAACTTATCGATAAAATATCAGATATCCGACTTCCTCGGATATCGTCTCCACAACACTAGCTTCAGCCATTTTTGTATTAACAATAGTAATGTTAATAATAATGATGGAGAATGCTCTATGATTGGATTTCACCTTTTATTTTGTTTTATTTCTTTACATTATTTTTTAAATCTTGTTCCAGGTAAGTTATTTTATATTTTAAAGTAAAGGAGTTCGTCATTGATAAGAAGAAGTAGAGGTATTGTATTGCATGTTTTTTTCTACTATCCGAAGAAGTTCAACTGTGCAGAAATAAAGATCTTTTAAATTATTTGGTTACAGCAATGTAAGTTTGCGATTTATATTAAAAAAAAGTGTTGCCTCATACTAGGAATTTCTACTGTATCGTGATGCGTTTATAAACATTAAAACTCACCCACAAACACCCAGACCCGAAACAACTACTTGTAGATCATACAAAAATTTGTTCCTTGCGGTGATCGAACCCATGATACGCAGCGCAACAGTCTATATCTCAGCCATTGCGCCAACCGTGCCGTCAAATTGTTGACTTACATAGATGATATTATGTTTGTCCATAACCACATAGTTTTTTTACACTAATTTATTTGAAAGCAACAAAATTGGACTATGATGGCTGGTTCGAGGTGGCGTTCAAGAATATATACTTGAAAGGATATGGGGGGCCTTTGCCTAGCTGTGGGTCATCGACGGCTAATAAAAAGAATTGAAAATGATTACGTATAATTTTACCTTTGTGGATGACTTATATCACTGAAGACGGGTTGATGATTTCAAACTCATGTTGAAAACAAGTCTATTTTTCCACACGATGTCGATGTCCATGATAAACTTAGTAGATTTGAAAAAGTACAAATTTCTAACAAATATAAATAGCTCTTTAATTTATTTCTACTAATAGAATCCGAATCTGAGCCATCTTTTGTTTTAATTTATCTTGTGTGACCTATAATACAATGTTTTGGTACAAACCTACATAACTTTGAACAGAAATCATTAAAACATGTAAAATATGCCGAGTCTTAAATCTCACAGACACGTAACATATTTATTACAATACAGGTATTTATATACCAATAAAATAAAGGAGATATAACTGACACAGAGAAAGAAAAATATGTTTTTTAGAAAATACAAATCAACTAATAAAGAGGCAACTATAAATTTTGTCTAGATAGTTATAAAAACACTAAAAGCGGTGTCAAAACATGGGATTATAGTAAATAACGTTGATATGTATATCCTTGAAGTTAATGTAGTAAATGAGGCTGACTCACTAGATAGTGTCGAATTTAAGCTTCCTGTTTTCATTAGTTTAAACAAACGTGTCACTAGTTGTCTAGATTTTGGTGTTCTAGGTATGATAGATGAGGATAAAAAGCTCAATGATGGAGTTAAGCAATAGTTGATGATCGACAAACAATGTCTTGACATTTTTTAAGCCATATCATCCACATAAGTTACATTATCTTGCTAAGAAATCTGAAATAATATTATTAATAGGAAGTATTCGTGTTTTTGTTGAAAGCTACAATATCAGTGTGTAACTTGGGCTAATTTTATTACTTTTGCTAAGCTTGGGTGGGACTTTAGTTATTAATATTATTATAGATATAAAAAAAAACGTAATGAAAAAGATAAACCAATGAAAAACATTCTAAAACTCTTCATTAACATTACCAAGTCTCTAAACATAGAGAAAATAGAAACAAATATTTCAAACAGAACTACAACTCCCATTTTAAATGAAACAAAATTAATTCAGAAATTCCCTACGTCAGAGTAACAGACATACTTATACCCACTTCCCTTTAACATTATATCGATAAAATAAGAAATAGGAGAGAAGTCACGGGCATAACACACTACACCAAAGGAGTCCCACAGGGATCTATTCTCGGCCCCCTTCCTCGAATCTCGAAAATATTTTTTTCCACCATCTCTCTAAGTGTGGTATTTATAGAACTTTACGTTCTGTGTTTGATTTAGTTTTAGTTTTTGTATAAATATGTCGGATTTTTCTGTTGAAACTTGGATTTTGAATAATGTTACTGAAGATTATACTAATGTGAATAAAAATGCTTTTAAGAGGTAATTAATTTCATTGTATAGTGGTTTTATGAAGACTTTATGCGGCTGTAAAGACTTTATTGAAAGTTTTAGCTCGTCTTAAAGATTATGTTCATTGTAATATGGACATTATATGCCTTTGTTTTTAGTTGCTAGATCAGAAAAGAAAAATCTTAGAAAATAAGTTCATGAAATCTTACGAACTATGAACTGATTCTGATCTGACTTTAGCATCTAAATAGTCTTCATAAATAGTACTGTTAATGTTATATGTCAAAGAAAAAATAAACGAATTAAAACAATCCTTTATCTGTATTCAAAATACATTGTAAACTACGAACCCAGAAAACCGAATTACTTACACAAAAGCTTTTCCCGATCACATTAAGCAAAAAAACATAGTTTTTCAATAACAGTAAATAACGCACAAGAGATAATGAATGAAATTACGTAATATGCCGTAAAAGCTTTTAATTCAACACTAAAAATCATAAATAAGATTTACAACGCACGTCCATTTGCAATAAAAACAATCCCATTACCACCGCACATTATTATAACGAAAATTCATTAAGGTACCGACCATTAATTTCATTCCGCATCCGATGCAATGCCATTACTCTCATTCCTTACCAAAACAAACAAATCCTACAATTATTCTAACTCCACAACGTTATCTATGTAACCAAACCAATCCATTCTAACCTCTATTCCTTTATCATCATGGTCCACACCAACAGCAGACGCTTTACCATCTGTGAATTCCTCTGCCTTTATACCACTAAGAGTATTTTCAACATTTTCAACAAAAATAGCATCTATATCTATTACATTAAGGTTGATAGCATCTGCTTTTCGATCTGGTAGAATCTGATCCCCAGCTCTAGTCCCGAAATTCTCAAGATATTGAAAGATTAGCAGTGGGTTGCGTTTTAGATGTCCCCATAAATAATACATCGACTGGGGGACACCCGTGATGGATCGTGTCTGTCTATCCACTTTCTATTAGTCGGGAATTCTTAAAGGGTGGTATGGGGTGGCTGTTATTATTAACGACGACCAATGTTAGCTTAGCAAGTGATACCGTGGACTCATTAATTCCGTGGACGATTTCTTAGGGGCATTACAGTTGTCATGTAAACAGATTTGCTATAAATCTTTGGAAAGCTTTTGTCGGACGACAATTGTGTCTTTCAGTCTTTCTTCTTACTCAAGAAGGGTTGTGAAAGTGTTGTGTATTTGTGTTTTTCTATTATTTATGACGTCACTCGTATGTTACTGGTTGTTGCGACCTGTTTAGATTATAAAGGGGATACAAGATAAGAGTTTGCTCCTATTTGTAGTTACAAAATGGCGTATTGAGAAGTGTTGAAAATGGATTAAAAACAACACTTATATATAGTAACGATGATTTTGTTCCACATTTACATTTCCTGTTAAAATTCCTTGCGGTTAGATGAATCATTATTGCATTGAGAAGAGTCCTTTACACAGTAATTAATTAAAATAGGTAACATTAATAGAACTTTGTAATAAACAAAAGTAGTGGAAAGTACTACATGATGAAACTACAAACAACAATTTCGCCAATAATTTCACACGACACTTGAAACTAAATAAAATCAGTACAGTTGTAAATCAATCGGTTTTATAAATATTTGCTGATGGAAACATTCCTGCCTAACATGGGAACCTTTATCAATACCATATCAACTGATAACCAAGAATTTGGGTGACCGATAAAAAATTGATGAAAAAATGTATAGCAACATTTTACTTCGGCTTATCTTATAGTGATTTGAACTAGGATTTAAATGTATTTAATGGGGCTATAACTAGTCAAATAGTACTGAATTAATCTGAGATATCAGCAATAGATGTTACCGATTTTTATAAGGTAACTTAGGGTCATTATGTTCTGGAGTTGCTAATATGCTATCAGTAAATGTATTATTTAGTTTAGTCCTTATTATTGGATGTTATTTCTCTGATAAGAAGTGGGTCAGGTCATCATCATCAGCTGAAAGATGTCCACTGCTAAAAAAGACCACCATCTTAGACCACCACGCAGAACGATACTCGTAATTTGCATCCATTGGTTGCCTGCATCTCACAATATCGTCGGTCCACCTAGTGGGAGGCTTGCCTACGCGACGTCTTCCGATTAAAATTTCCGTCTACATACATAAACGTTAGAGCATTTCGTATCATCTCGTACGCAAACAATACATCTTTCCTCTGGTCTTCCTCTTCTTCTTAATCCATTTCCATAAGTTATACTCACTAATTAATGACGTTAAAACTTCAAGAAAATAAATTCCCTCTCAATTGTTATACAATACCACAATTTCAAAAATTCATTCCTCGACAAAATCTCGTCTTGTTCAGAAATCTTGACGCACCCACAATACAGCGTTCACCTGTTTATTTGATACTGAACGATGTTTTTATTATTCATCCGGTGTCCCTTCGATAAAAGTTGTAAACTTGTCGAATCGTCGGAACATTCAGCACTTCTTATTTTTCAATAACTTTTATAAGACATGACATCTTTTCGAATAAGTGAACGGTCGTGATTGGAGAGTTATATTTTTGAATTATTTCAAGTGTGATTTTCAAGCTAATTGTTTGTTGCTGTAAAAATGAAGTTTACTTAATAGACCCAAGATATAAAACCGTTGGTTCCAGCTGTCATTTGACAGTTCTCTCTGACAGTTGTTACTGTTAGTCAGATGTCTAACAACCAATCTTACCGAGGGGTATCGTATTACCCAGTTACTGGTTTGTGGAGGTCAGATAAGCAGTCGCTCGATGTAAAATACTGGCATTCAGCTGCATCCAGTTAGATTGGAAGCCGACCCCAATATAGTTTATATATATTATATTCCACAACTATCACACAACGCCATCTCGTCCCAAGCTAAGCAGAGCTTGTGTTATGGGTACTAAACAACTGATAAACATACTTATATATTTCTAAATACATACATATTATAGATAAATTACACCCAGACACAGAACAAATGATCGTGCTCATCACACATACATTTGTCCTGGGTGGGAATCGAACCCACGACCTCCGGCATAGCAGTCAGGGTCACTAACCACTAGACCAACAAGCCTGTCAAAAGTTGGGAAAAGGCAAGGCAGATTATGACTAAAGAAGAAATGAACTAATAAGAACTACTAAAGAAATAACAAAAACATTTCCTCTAAAAGAATTTCAATCGTAAAGTATCCAGCTAGTACATCACAAAGCCACAATGTAACATCCTTAGAAGCAAACTCAGCAGTACAGTGTGTTTGTTCGTCCCCCGGCGCCGCCCGCTTATCATAATGCATCCTGAACATTTTCCGACTCCACTCGCTGAATTCCTGAAACTTTGATATGTTGGGTGTGGTATAATTTATGAGAAAATAGCGATTATACGAAACATGTCTTTTTTTCTGTAAGAGATGCGATAAATGGGAAATATATGATTATAAAAGAAATTGACAGCAAGATGCAATTTATTATGATGTATAGCTGCGACCAATCGGTATTTTATTATTAATTTTGCCTAAATAGTTATAATTCATTCTCTGAGACTTGCTCGGCACGGATGATGTGAGTTTAAGGAGTTGCAGTGGGTTGGGAATTGTATTGGTTCTTCTCAATATATACTAATATAATAAAGAGCTAAAGTTTGTACGTATGTGAGTTTGTTTGTAGGAAGTAATCTGAATCTGCTTAATCAATTTTGAAAATTCCTCATCAGTAAGTTCTTACACCAGAAAGTTACATAATTCTTGAGAACACTTAGATAATATTTTGCTATCAAATTGCACAATAAAAAAAACTTTACCTACTCAACAATTGCCAGAGATTATAAAGGGATATTTTGCCATGAAATTGCACATGAAAAAAAACTTTACTTACTCAACTTGACAATTTGCAAGAGATTACAAAGAGAAAGGGAATTCAATTTCAAATCCAAAATAATAGGAAATCTAAAAAGTTACGAAAATAAAATGGGACGATTCATAACAAATGATAATTTCTTCTAGCTTAAAACTCTCACCAAGTTTAAACTTATCGCATCATCATCATATATATTTTCACGTATTTTCCGATACCTTTTATAAACTTTCCTCTCCCTTCAATTAGACCACACAAAAGACGAACTTGAATCAATATCAACTTTTTATTATTGAAAGTATTTATATATTATTTTACTTTGTCCCCTTTCACTTTTGCGAAAACTTCTTCAGACGGTTTTAATACACTTAGAGGGGACAAGTTCTTGCTTTTTTGTTTCAATCATTTTTCCCTCACGTTTCCGAGTTTTTTTAACTTTTTTCTTTTTATTATCGGGAAAGTGTAGTATGCTGTTAGAAGACAGTTCTGAGTCTCGGGATTTCAAGATGACAATTGCAAATAATGCGATGTGTTTTTGTAATGTTATGGTAAAAAGAAAAGTTTTGTGGTTTGGATCTTTTTTGGTTTGTATATTAAATTGAATGGAGTTTTTGTTTTGTGAGTATAATATGTAGAATCTTTGCCTTTTTTATCGTGGTAAGTCATCCACCCAGGGCAGCACGGGAAGGACTGTCAGACTTGTACTGACTAAAATCCACAGTGTTCTTCAATAGCCATTTACGTCGACCCCGGGCAGTCCCGCGGCCCGTTTGCTTTCCTTGCGGTTTCGATCGCGTTAATTTAAATCAAGTGTCAAATCAAATGTCAAATCAAGTGGCGCTATCTATTATTTCAGGGACTTTATTGTTGTTTTCCTCAAGACCAGTACTTTTTGAAGTTGATCGTTGGCAGCGGTTTAGGCGTCATTTTAGTTAGTAAGTTAAGGTTACAGTACTTTGGTGTTGGCATAAAAGCTGTAAACAATATCAAGCAAAATGTTATCTAATCTCTAATCTAACTTTTAAAATAGCCTTGTGGTACCCCCTTTATTTCCCTTGTCCCATAATTTTCATGTTATTATTTTTAGTTCCTGATCAACTCACTTTTAACTATAAGGAACATTATGCTGTATTCCAAATGGCAATAAAACAATAATGTACTATAATGTGTCATCTCTTACGTATCGACCTACGTGCTTCTTACGTGTCTTTAGGATAACGTTTCCCAGTAAAACCATATACTCCTAATTACTTATTTAACAACTTTATACGTCAGAAAATTAATCTCTCTCTTGTTTTCCATTAAATGCACTGACTCATTAATATTTCTGCTAATTATTACCTGCAATAGCTAAACAAATACATCTTGTTTGTAATTTTACTTGTTTATCACTTTATCAGCCATTAAACTGAAAGCAAATGGCTCTTTGACGTTCGTTTTCTTAAGAAATATGACGAGAGATAAGTTCTCGGAAAATGAGATAGTTAGAATCGTGTTACCTACTGCTTTAGTTGGTAATGATAAAGTTTTATCAAATGGAATAGATAAGTTAAGATGAAAACAGCAGTAGGTGCTGTCAGCCGGACATTTGGACAAAGTTTTCTAAATTGAACACCATAGAATAAGTCAGCACAATAAGGGTGGTCAACAATTTAACTACCTGCTGGGGTCGACTGTCTTAGCAGGCCCAGCATACCCTGTATGACCGTGGAACGCAAAGTGCAACCGAAGGAACAGTTGGACTTTTAATCAGTAAGAGTCTGACAGTCTCTCTGCTCCACCCGGGAAAGAGTACTCATTTGATTTTGAGTACTCAATTGTAGAAAAAGAAAGCAAGTTTCTAAATTAGAAATGGGTATCTATCAAGAAAAACAACTGAATGCTGACCAAAGATCTATAATTCTACAGCCAACATTTAAATCTCAGTTTAAAATAATAATACACAACGAAAATAATGCAAATTCAAAAGCAAACATTATAAATATCAATGCACAAAGCATAGTTATTCAGCGAGCGATCAGAGCGGGGGAGACCGAGGGTGAGACAAAGGACTCGAATCTATCGCGGTGTAGAGTTACATACGAAAACATAAACAGACGTATGATATTGAATGTGAGGCCTCGGATGCAGAAAGAATTGATGTGGCAAGAAAAAGCATTCAAAGATGTGAAAGAAGCAATACAGTTCCCAGTTACTTTGCAACAACAAAAATTGCAGACCAGGGGCATGTCTTCACCAAAAATTAGGAGGCATGTGATATCCATCAACCGGCACTGAGTCCGTTTGGTGATTATCAAGCAATCCATTCCATATAGATGACTTCCATATTCCAGCATTATTGTTATGTTCTATACTGATCAAAGGCTGTTCAAATATATTGTGCTTGCTGCTTGTGGGTTTCGGCACTAAAAAGATTGACTGATTTATCTTGCAGTAAGAAGATCCTAGTTCCAGTTGTGAGAACGTCTTAAAAAAACAAGTTTAATTAAAATCACTTCTCTATTAGTAATTTTCTCACATTTAAAGTGACTTTACCATCTTACAAAACTGTTTTTTTTTTAATCGATCTACTATAACAATAAATCTTAACAGATTCAGAACTGAAACTTTAGAAGAATCATTAAAAGTTTCTCTTTGTTCATTAAGTTCCACATCAAGTCACGTGTCCGCCTCAAAGGAACGAAAATTACCATACAAACAAGCAGAAACATAATCTCTTTGCCTCCACGCTCCCAAAGATAACACTAGCCCGCGGCCACTACATTAGCCACTACGACCACTAAACATTTATTGAAAGTGTAAATCAAACAAACATCTAGCCCCACGTCAAACTGACAGTCGACAGCAGTAATCTCGGCTCTATTGTCGAACCCGCTACCCTCCGGCAGCCAGCCAACTACTGCACAATCAGCCGACAATACTCCACCACTCAGCCTCCCATGTTTTCCTTTGTAATCATCCCCTAACGCTCACCCCTAATGATTTTTCTCTGTTATTTGTTTTTGTTCTGTAATTACTGTTTGGTTTTCCCGTGAATTGCCCTGCGGTTGTAAATATGCGGTTTAAGATGGTTTAGCTTAGTGTTTGTGGTCTGTGTTTAGAAGAGGGAAAGTTCTTTGAAGATATAAAGTTTATGACGTCTTTGTTACATTGAGGTTTTGAAATCTTGTTTTTTTTTTCGTTTCCCATGTGAGGAAATCAATTGATGATGATGATGTTAATTATATTGTAATAAAAACAAACGCACAATTGGAACAGACATTCTCAAACAACAACACCTCTAAACGGCAAAACAACACAAACTCAATTCAATAATCACAAAAGCAAATGAAATCCACTTCAGAAAACCTCACACGCGCATAAAAACTAATCAAACTTAATGAAAAAGCTAATAACCAGACGCAAATCCCATTAAAAAGCAACCACAATCCTAAAAAACATTGCAAGGAGAAATTTCAATATCAATTGTGAAGCGGTCCCAGCGTAGCGCCCTGCGGAACTCCGACACGTGTATCCAAGGCTTAGCCGCTCTAACAATTAAGCATTAAACTCCGGTTAATTTAACCGAGTGAGTATTGTCGCCAGAACCCTTTGACTGCACAATATGAACGGTTCGTGAAAAAAGCCTATTTAAATTCTCGCAGTTTCTATTGATGGACGATGTTGAATGCTTTAATATAGACATTCAGTTCAATGAGGTCTTTGGTTCGGTTTGATTATTGAATTTCCGGATTTGGGTTAGTCTTGTGGGTTATTTGAATACTTTTAGGTCTTATAAAGTTGTTGTAGATGAATTAAATGGCGTTAGGTTTGATGCACACTGTCTGATGGTTGTGGTAGAACTCCAGCCAAGCGTGATGATTATGAGAGTCTTCCTCGAAGTGTATTTATAGCAAAGTGTGAGCAAGAACATACTGCGAATATCAAGTTGATATAAATAAATGAAAGTTTCTATGAACTAATCAACACTCCAGCTAGCATAATTAATTATACCAAGTCTATAACCAGCCTAGGTACACAGTTACATCAACTGCATCGCTTAGACATGTCTACGAAGAACACATAAATAAATAATAATGAATCAGTCAACGTCTAGCATAAAAAATAGCGCCATCAAAAAAGTCATGTACACAAATCAAATTAATGTACTTCCTTTACACAAATTAAAGTTGAAGATACTATTAAAAGTAGCGATTTAAATAGAAACAATTGTTAAATCAATTAGTGAGGACCGGAAGTGGCATAGGAAGAGGCATACACCGATAGCTGACCAGGGAACGATCCCTGAATTATTTATGCCCCCCCGTTCCGTTACATTGCATATCTAATGAGCTATGCCTAGGAATATTTACTTTGAATTTAATATTAATGCCTGTATGCCGTGGACTGACTGCCGATACAAGTCTGCGATGCGTCTGTTCCTAGTGATGAATTCGTTCTATATTATCTTTAGCTTTTTATTTATAATCTGGATTTTGTAAAGCATTTCTTGCGCTAGTCAGGTAGGCGTAATGTGTAGATGTTTCTTTGATTGACTATTTGTTTTGAGCATTGGGAGAAATGTTTATATTTCTAGAATAATGGGAGATTTTAATGGTTGTATGGTGATCGATGACTACCCGTCTAGAGAGCTAAGCAAATCTCCCATTTGCATCCCACACTTTTCATCGGCAGCAAGCGTCATTGAGATATTCTGATCAGATTTGAGTGCAAACCTACTAACAAAAACAATAACCAACAAAATAGTACCATTCAAAGTGTTTTATACTTTACACTTTACATACCAAACTCCATAAAAGTACAAAGAAAGAACTGTACACTAAAACCCACTGCCAAAACAAGCCCCAATTCAACACAAACTAGAACAGAGTCAACATGTTTCTTTCACGCATTTCCCACAAGTCGTTGTGAGGGGCGAGCGGCGCGCGCGCCGGCTCCGGTTTCATCCTAAACAATAGAACATGACCCTCCTACAGCCATTACTACAACACAATCACTCTTGATTAGCTATTGACCCAATTCCAAATGTATATTTTCAATACAATTTTAGTTTATTTTCAAACGAACTAATTTTGTTTGGGCTTTATTGCGTATGGTCTCATTCTAAAGGGTTAAATTAAGAGCCTTTTGATAACTATGAAAATATTATTCTTAACGAAAGAGAAAATTCAAGTATACACGCTGATTTAGATGTAAAATAAAACCATAAAAATATACGGCGCAACCTTATCGCACAACAAGTTGTAAAATTAGATTGAGTTAAAATATTACTCAGGTAACCGGCTACATTTTATACATTTCTAAACGAAACTTTTTCACTCAATTACTCACAAAAATAGATAAACAAATACTGTTAATGATATCGTGCTGCAATAAATCTATGTACCAGGGCGGCATAAGAGGGCAGGAATAAGATCGTACTGAGATAGCGCGCCTAAAGGACACATTGATTGAACGGAGCGGACAACGCAGATAAGAACCGGCTACACTATTTGCATATTAAATGAGTCGATATTAATTTTGCTGGGACTGGTCTAGCTTTGTTAGAGAGAAAGGTAAAGATGCTAGTACTTAATACTTAGTACAGGGCCTATTAAAATGGATGGACAAAAAGTTGGAGGTAATCAAGAGGATGTTTTCTTTAAGCCGTTGTTTTTCTTGCATTCAAGTAATTTCTTACAAAAATAACTGAGCTACTTCTACAATGATAAATTGTTTGTATTTTCGTTACCGTCGAAGTTATTTTAAGACGATTTTTGCAACACAGAAACTCCAGACAAAAATAGTATAAGACTCTTTTTAATTTCTCTTAATTGTGAAACTCTTAGTTTATTTTTTTCTAAACAACCGCCAAGCAACATGATTTTTCACGCCCAAAGCACAGGGTATTAATTAAAAATGCATAGCTCTTATAATCTATAGTCGTTAACGAGGCTTCTTTTATTTTCTGTTCTCCTGGTACATGCAGTGTTTATTTTGCATAAAGAAACGTTTATATAGCATTTATTACGTTCAATTAAGAGAGTATACTCGTAATGGCGATTTTGTGTCTTAAAGTCTATGGTTACGTCTTAGTTGAATTATGTTGTATTAGCAATATAAATAAAAGTTTTTAACACAATCATGTAATGCTTATGACATCAAACTTCTGTATAAACATTTTATTACGTTTTATAAAAAAGAAATGATACTATCATATTACAAACGACATTAAAAACAAAATTTCCATACAATAAAAATTTGCAATATTTTTTTACATAATATACAAAGAGACAGACCATATTAACATAAATACATAAAATCATGTATGTAGTAATAATTTAAAAACGATAGCTTAGAAACTAATATCGGAGTTTCGAATCTAAAACGGATCTGTTTATTCATTTTTAAGATAGTTTAGTTTTAGATTATTATTCAATTGATTTCTACAAGATAGGTAGGTCTGTACAAAAAGCATAAGAAAAATTTTATGGAAAAAGGAATATTAATTGAATGCATTTTTTAACTTATTATTCTTTACAAATTAGAATGAGTATGTAAATTGTTTTGTAACTTAATTTTTTTTCTTTATTTTTTATTGAGAACAGATTTATTTAATTTTTGAAACCATTCCACAAGTTATCAGAGAAAAGAAAATAAGTTCACATTTTTACAGAAAACGCTTAAAACCCTAAATAAAGAAAAAAAGTGAAACACATACAACAACGTAGGTATATAGCCATAGAAGTTTTTTTTTAAACTGACATAGTTACTAACACCTATCATTTCAATTTAAAACGGTTATTATTATTTAATTTTACAATAATTTAATTCCATTCCATTTTAACGTCTAATGACAATCACACCCAATAAGAGAAAACCACAGACAATGTCAAAACTCTACAAGTCGTAATAAAAAAAAAATATGATAATCATTATGTCAAACAGTACCAGGTAAGGAGCCAAGGTGTCAGTTCCCAAGCGGTCACTGACTTATGTCCATGTTTTCCATTAAATCATTTTGTTTATATTATAAACTAGCTGAGCCTACGGATTTACTTGACCATTTTGTTGGGCATGACAATTTTTCATTGGTTAAATTTTTTTGTTGGTAGGCAATAGTCGTGGGAAAAATGGTAAGATGTTTTAATTATTTATTGTTGTTATTATCTTTAATGATATTTGAGAAGTCCCTGGTGAATCGAGAAGCAGTAAAATACCACTGGTTGTTTATATAACTAGTTATGTTATAAATAACTGAACTGCTGCAAATGCAATTGATTGCAAAAATAGTCTGTTGACTTTTTCTTGAAGAATAAAATTGGATAACTTCATCAGTCAAGTCTTTGTATGAAGTTCTAGACGCAGAAAATCTGTAAAAATATACACATATTATATTCCATCGACTCCTTACAATGAAGAAAAGTGCTGGAATACAAAACAGTCGAACATCTCCCAAAAATAGAATTCACCAACTCATAGACAAACCCAAAATTAGAATTGGAAAAACCCTCCATTAAAAAAATAGACAGACACACAAATCAAATTAACAATACATGGAAAGTTACCAAATATGCGCAGGCGCAGGCGCCGGCCATTAACATGGCAATCACGATGGCCGTAAAGCGGTGACATAAATAGCATAGATTAAATAGACATAAAACTTGCCCTTGGACAGTACAGTGGGCCACTTGTCTATGGTAACAAAGAATAAACTGAGTTTTAGCATAACGCCAGGATGATCCAGTCATCATCTGCCTAGCCTTTTCTTAATTTTCTTGTCAACCGAATACACCTGAATACCAGTAGATTACATGGAGTGACTGCTTATCTGACGTCCTCAAATTGATTTCTATGAAATATGATAGCTATGATATGATAGGTAAGACAAGGTTTCTGGATCCTTAAAGTTATTCAATACCTGGTAGTTTTTAGGGTTCCGTAGCCAAATGGCAAAAATACGGAACCCTTATAGATTCGTCATGTCTGTCTGTCTGTCCGTCCGTATGTCACAGCCACTTTTCTTCGAAAACATAAGAGCTATCCTGTTGAAACTTGGTAAGTAGATGAATTATGTGAAAAGCATTAGGATTCTCAAACAAAAAAAAAAATTGGGCGTTCCCCAAAAATAGAATTGAAATTCAAAAAAAAATTCACCATACCCATACGTGGGGTGTTTATGGATAGGTCTTTAAAAATGATATTGAGGTTACTAATGTATATTTTTTTCTAAACTGAACAGTTTGCGCGAAAAACACTTCATAATCGGTAAAATATGTCCCCCCCCGTAACATCTAAAATAAGAGAATGATAAAACTTAAAAAAATATATGATGTACATTACCATGCAAACTACCAGCAAAAATTAGTCTGAACAAGATCAAATAATAATTAGTTTTTTTTTAATACGTCATAAATCGTAAACCACACTTTACTTTTCAAAGTTACAACCAACTACAAGAATTTTTATATTATGTTAGTTGCTGCCACGGAACCATTTATGGGCGAGTCCGACTCGCATTTGGCTGGTTTTTATACTATTTGGATAAACCTTAGCAGATGATGACGGCTGCCACCAGGCAGTCCCAGTGTGTTTTCGGTTCTAGGAGATACCGGTTTCCTTACGATTGTTTCCTTCAACGTTTAGGAGTAGCGATGATGAATTAAATGACTAAATGGGAAGTGACTATCAGTGAATGAAAACCCATGAAGGTAAAATCATCAAACGTATCCTCTCGGCGGGGCTGGGACGGGAGGGACTGTCATACTCATACTGACTAAAGTCCACGGTGATCCTTCAATAGCCCTTCACGTTCCAGGGTCGCGGTTACCTGATGAGACAGTTCCGTGAGTCCAGAAAACCCATGAAGTATTGACAGAAAAACTATGAGGGTGACTGTTCCAGAACATGGAACTTCTAACAAAAGTGATATCTAATCTAGTTATCCGCTCTGGGGCAGTGTGGTGGATTACAGCTCTTTCTCTGTGCGAGAGGAGACTTGGGTCCCAGCAGTGGGACACAAGTTAGTCATGCATACGATGCTGAAAGTAACTGTCTAAACTCCGGAACTGTTACCTCTGGAACAGTTTTTCAGCTGGTTTTTTAATCTATCGGGTCTCCGTCCCGGGTCGACGGCGCGTCGTGTTCCACGCGCGCCTCAAAGAGTGTCAGCAAAGTGACGGGGCCCCCCTCTAGAGGGCCAAAGCCTGCCGGGGTCGCGGGACTGTACGAATTACCGCGACCCCGGAACGTAAAGGGCTATTGGTGGATTTTAGTCAGTACGAGTCTGACAGTCCCTCCCGCTCTGCCCTGGGTGGGAGGACTCATTTGATGATTTTAACACTATAAAAAAAAAACTTGGTCTTGGTTTAGTCTCCGTACTTCGCGAGGCAAGCTCAAGGTACTAACATGCAATCAACTGTACATAATTGAATTGTATTTAATTTAGTACGGCACCGATTTTGGTTTCTATTAATGTTAGGAATACTAAGTGTAGTGTGGCGCTAAGTATTTATTTATGTACCGAGTGGTCAGGTCGTCGTGACGTGTAAATTTATATTTGTCTAGATTTTAATGGGCATAGCTTGAAGATTATGTTATGGTTTTTTTATATAAGGTGGTGGGTGGCAATCGATTATACAACCCAGCTCATTGTCGTAACCACCTGTATCTAGGCAAATGCCTTTTTTTTTCGTGGTAAAATCATCAAATGAGTCCTCCCACCCATCACTGTCAGACTTGAACTGACTAAAATCCACGGTGTCCTTCACTAGCCCTTTACGTACCGGGGTCACGGTAATGGGTAAGTCCCGCGACCGTCTAGGAAAATGCCTGGCTAACATCTATACTGAACATTTTAAAACAAAAAAGTTTATTTGTTTGTTTGAATCGTGGTGATCTCAAGAACTACTGGTTCGAATTCAAAAATTCTTTGTGTGCTGGGTAGTCCATTTATCGAAGAAGACTATAGGCTATATAAAATCACGCTATGACCAAAAGGAACTGAGCAGCGGGGACGAAACCGCGGGCAACAGCTCGTTAGTAATGCGAAAACGAAGCAGATTTGATGACGCCATATTGGGACACGTACGGTTTTTAAATTGATTGTTAAACACAATAATATCGTAATTATTAACGTAGAGGAATTCCATCAGATTGTATTGCCACAAATTCGAAATCTTTGTAAACCCATATTCTTTCAAACACACACGGTTTCCTGATTATCTACTCATTCTACTTCAAAATGTCAATCATGACACAAATCCAAGATGGCGTCACCGACATCTGTTAAACATATTACCGAATGTTTTTGCTCCATCTTACTGTCTGTATCGCAAAAAACTTTCACTTCCAGGAATTGAACCTGGGTTTGAACAGATGCCCCTCGTTTAGGAGAAATGTCTCAGTTTCTCTGTTAGTTTATAAATCGGTAGATCTACCCTGCCCATATGATCTACATATCGAAAGAGAGTATTTCTTGAACGCATTAAAGTCAGTGTTTTCTTCAATTGAATTGCCTTCCAATATAAAACCAAAAGTCATTATTCAAAATGAGCTCATTCATCAGCACTTTTTAAAAGTCAATTTTTACATAAGATAGGATCAAAGCGACTATCCTTCACCACTTCCTAGTGTTTTAGCTAAAAAGAAGAATTTGTCTTTAAAATTTTCAGTTTTGAAATTTCAAAAAAAAAAATTGGTACTATCCATAAACTACTTGCTCTTTGCCTTTTAAATCTTCATTTGAACTTTCTATCACGCAAATCACATACTCTTTATCATTTTGAAAATTTTGGAATATTTTATCTCAAATATACGACTGTTACTCTAAAATCGATTGTAGTCTAACAAAATTCTAAATAAGCAATATAATTACATTTTCGATATCTCTAGAGGACCCACCACATATTCTGCCTACCCCAAAATCGCAATAAATTGGCAAACGATCTCAGTTCCCACGTCACCCGACACCCGACACGCGACATGCGTAAGCGCAGGACGTTTGTCGCTGCGAATGTTTGCATCGCTGCAGCGCTGCAAGTGACATTGAGCGCTAAATGGTTGAGGGATCAGTGTATTAGCTATTATTGTAATTAGATGGGTATGGTGTGAAAGTTATTAAGGTTTGATTAAAAACATAATTCTATGAAATTTTTAAGATTATTAAACTTGTAATTTGTAGGGAAGAAAAAGTAAAAAGTATTTACCTATGAGGATTTCTGGTATTTTAGTTCGACAAATATCTATGTGTTTTTTATTCGTGGTAAAATCATCAAATGGTTACCCCACCCAGGGCCAGGGCAGGAGGGACTCTCAGACTTGTACTGACTAAAATTCACGGTGTCCTTCAATAGCCCTTTACGTTCTGGGGTCACGGTAGCTCGGTAGTCCCGCGATCTCGACAAATATGTGCATTAGTAAACTACTGTCTGGACTACCGAGCTACTACTGGTACTGACAGGCCTGTTGGTCTAGTGGTTAGTGACCCTGACTGCTATGCCGGAGGTCGTGGGTTCGATTCTCACCCAGGACAAATGTTTGTGTGATGAGCACGATCATTTGTTCTGTGTCTGGGTGTAATTTATCTATAATATGTATGTATTTAGAAATATATAAGTATGTTTATCAGTTGTCTAGTACCCATAACACAAGCTCTGCTTAGCTTGGGACTAGATGGCGTTGTGTGATAGTTGTGGGATATTTATTTATTTATTTATTTATTTATATTTATTATTTATTTATTTACTGTTTGAAAAATCAATGTTAGAGATTAACCCATATGCCATGCCCATATGCTCCAACAATGTAATGATATTTAAAATAGTTAACTTGTATCCTATGGAAATTAAAGCTTTGGTCACGTCTTCTCAGGAGTTAAAGTATAATTGGGCTCGAATTTGGGAGCCCTCAATTCTAAAACTTATTCAACAAAGACAGTAGTGTCTCAGACGAATTTCAGTCTGAAATTAGTGGCCATTCTAGAAGCAAATTGACTCACTTTAACCATCTTCCTAGAGGGTCAACTCCTCAAAGAATCTTCCCTAAAAACTCCCAAACACATGTACCTTGATAAAGACGGAGTATGGACAAGTCCCCCTCGAGGGGAGGTTCCATAGTATCCGACTTTTCCATTACGTTTAATGTGACCAAATGAAACTTTACTTACGTGTCATCCAGTGCCGCTATACGTCTTAATGTAACGTCTTTTGTTTTTGTTTTTGGAAGATCGAGGGTAGGTGGGAGTTATTTGAAGGTATTTGAAGATTTTGTCACAGATTTTTGATGAAGTGTCCATTTCAGGTGCTCAGTGCATTTTCTTATTTTTTTTATATGGGATTGGTCTAGACATGTCTGTCGAATGCCAAACGAGCTGAGGGCTCGCGAAGCTTATGTGGTGCCCTGAAACAGCGACACGGGGCCGAGGTAGACCTCGAAGGTGTTGGCGGGACGAAGTGGAAGTCTTCCTTGAGACTTTAAAAGAGGTGACGCAAAGTCGTGAACGTTGGAAATAATGGACAGAGACCTTTTTCCAGCAGTGGGCCAGTACAAGCTAATTAATAATAGTATGATATTGTTCTGTTACAACTGTCTTAGCTTTTATTGAATTAGTCGCGTACTTATTTAATGGTAACTAGCGACCCGCTCCGGCTTCGCACGGGTGCAATCTCTACTATGCATGTTATACTTATCAACATTTTTCTTGAACCACTCTATATATTTAAAAAACCTGCATGTAAATCCGTTGCGTAATTTTAAAGATTTAAGCATACATAGGGACAGACAGCGGGAAGCGACTTTGTTTTATACTATGTAGTGAAGTCTTCTGAAATTGTCGAAGTTACCTAATTACGTTATACTAGTCATACTTACTTCATCTATCCTAATAAATTATAAATCTGAAGAGTTTGTTTGGTTGCGCTAATCTCAGGAACCACTGGTTTGAATTGAAAAAAATAGTCTTGTGTTGGATAGTCCATTTATTGAGGAGCTGATCAGCGGGTGAAACTGCGAGGAAAGCTAGTATTTTATAAACTTGGTCGACATTTCCGAACCGAACCGCCACTCGCCATTCGATATTCCTGCAATTTAGTAAGCAAAACAAAAGAAATAAAAAACAAATTAATCCAACGGTAATCACAAAACATTTCCAATACCAAATTAAAATAAATCACGTTTAAATTCACCACAAAAACAATAAAACATATCGCATTACCCTCTTTAACCGACTTCATTGACACACACCCCCACCTGGCCATGCGCGTGCGCTCCGTTCCAAATTCAAACTGGAAGTTTTGTTTAAACCCTTCCATTGTTCTTTTTAGGAATTGTTTTCGATTGAATTCATAGGCTGCGTGCATTTGACGGGTTGATTCAGGGGTCCCTTTAGGGTTGACCCCGTTGACATTAAGGTGGTACTTGAGTATTATCGTGGTTAGTAAAAATTTGTTAGAAAAACATGGGCTCTGGAAAATGTAGGATTGTCGTTTTTCTGTTTTTATAACTGTTGTTTATGCTGAAAGCAGCTTCCCGCAATTTCGTCAAAGTATCTTGTTTTAACCTATCAAAAATAAAAAAATAGTGATAACAGTAAAATTGAGCTTTTAATCACTGAAATATTTTATGAAAAAGGTTGCTCGGATTCACTGTTTTTTTGTTTATTTTTTATTACGAATCGTTGCCTCACTTTAGAAATTTATCCTATATCGTGGGTGCATTTACAAATATTTTAATTCACATACAAAAATACCCAGACCCGGAACAATGTCAAGCTCAAATAATATTTGTAATTTTTTCCACATAGTGATTTTTTTTCCTCCATCAATCCAAATTAATCAACAACGGACAACCCTAAATCGCCGTACCGTATTGTTTTCTTAAACCAAAGTTAACCCTGCCGCTGCGTAAGCGTGTTCATCGATTTGTTTGTCAAAAATAATTGCTGCTTCAAGTACAAGTGTGCTTTCAAGTGTTATTCTTTCTGTAGTGTTGGTGTTGGTGTTGTGTTGGTGTTGAATGGGTGTGTAATTAGATTTTTATGTTTTTTTTTTGTAGGGTTAAAAGTGGGTTGTTTTATTAGAGAAAATGTATATAAAGAGTGTCAACTTCAAAAAGATTTACAGAAATATTGGGGGATATCGATTAGTCAAATCATACCAGCATCTTCCTGCCCGTATCCCATTTTACTTGTGGTTGGCCCAAAACGTTTTTTTCTTCCATTCTCCTCTGGCAGACGTCATAGTATCATTTACTCCTTTTTCTTTCATATCATTTCTCACATAATCCATCCATCTTTTCTTCGGCCTTCCTCTTCCTCTCCATCAATCAAAATATTGCTCTTTTAGCATTATACCAATCTCTGATTTTAATACGACAATGCAATTTATCCAAGTAAGTAGCGAATGAGCAATAGCTATAATAATAATAAAAAAAAACAATTAAAAAATATTAGACCCATATTTTTTCTTTTGTTAAGTATAAACCAAAATTGACGAACATGTAACGCTTCTAAAAATCACAAAACGTCGCTTGGTCGGTACAATTTTACAAGCGTTATGACGTCACAAGGGGGCTTGTGACGTCATACCGCTAGTAATTTCCGAATTTGGAAGCGTTTACTTTTTGTCAATATACATTGATTTAAAAAAAACAATCCATACGTGTCCATTATTTTTAATATTCTAACTGACGGACTAAACAGAGTTTTAATTTATTTAAGCAGTAAAATACCCTATTGAGCATCCATGTTAATTGTAATAAACTTAGTAAAATTGTCGATTTTAGTTATAAAACAATAATATCAGTAAAAAACAATGAAAGTCAAATTAAACAGGTGACAAAACACACACCAATTTAAAAATTATAGAAAAAAAATAAAACAAACATCGATTACCTAATCGATTTCCTTCATGACACAACCATTTTCACTAACATACACAAAACCTAAATGACTACTTAAATACTAAAAACACAGCTGATTTTTCAACCTTCAACTTACCAAACTAGAGTTTAAAATCGAACAAATCGATGAAAAAAAATGAGCATTAGTGGAAGTTGTTAGCAACTCACTAACGATTCAATATGGCGGGTGTTCGGGTAAACAGAATTATATCAATAACCGACTATAATAATGATGCATTTGTCCCATATGGTGTGAAGCGGTTGAGTCGATTATTTCCTGTGAAAATACATTAAAAAAAAAACTAACTAGAGGTGTTTGATGCAATTACTATTAGTAGCTTTGGGCTTCAATTTTTGGAGATGTTATAGCAATGTCCACTTGAAAAAAATGGAATTTATCCGCCAATTAGATTACAAAAAAATATTTGACCCTTTTTTATGTAAACGAAGATTGACGAAGATACGACGCTTTTAAAATTATCAATACGTCACGCCGTGGTATAATTTTAGTGCATTTTGACGTCACAAGCCCCGAGATTGGATGCGTTTTATCTGTGTCAATGTTAAATGATTAAAAAAAAAATACGTGTTCATTATTTTTCAATGGTCTAAATGATGAACTAAACAGATTTGCAATTTAATGCTGTCAACTAACCCATTATGTCTCGTAATTATACTACTTACCAAGCACAATACAACATAATAATTGATCTACTAATCAATAACTAATTACAAGCTAATCATAACCGAGTAACATTTCGATAATCGAGTTAATTTCGATTGTCAAACGAATCGATTATTCGATTAGTCTCATCGAATAACGGCTGACTATTCGTAATTTGAAATTGGAATTAGTTTAATCATCTGGAGCCAAATGGCGTTCAATTATATTTGTGAAGAATTCGGTAAAGGGTTCGTTGATTTGAATTTAGAACAGGTGTTTGAATAGTTGTTTTGACAGTTCTAAAATGGTGGCCAGATTTTATGTATGACACTGGCTAATGCCTCGCGGCTTCACCCGCTGCTTGGCGTCTAAGGGACGTAGCGTACTGTTAAGTATAATTTCTCAAGAAGCAGTCTATGAAATTCTAAATCTCTTTATTCCAAACTGCACCACCTGAATATTTTTTTTTAGCGAAGAGCAATGACAAAGAACACAAAATTCTCTTGGGTACAATCTGGGAATCAAACCTAAGATACGACACTCAGTAATTGCGTCCACACAGAACTAGGCACTAGGTACTTCAAGATGAAAAAAAATTGAAGTAGTTGTTCGGGGTCTGGGCGTATGTGAGTTTAAAATGTTTATAAACGCACCCACAATACAACAAGTGAATTTCCTAGTATCCGAAAAGATAAAAAAAATACAGTAGAATATAATGTTCATAAAACGAGCAAAATGTACAATATAGATCTTTCAAAAAACTCCTGAAACTTTACCAAAAAATCATCTAGCTCAAAATATAAGCGTCTCAGTCCAAAAACAAATGCTTACAACCGCGAAAGCTTACGCCACACAAACACATGTTCACACATCGACCGTACAGTTCTACTACCTAATGATTATTGAAATCGCTACCCAGTCTATTTTTGTATAGGAATTCTAAACGCTCTTGCTAGAACGTGCTGTGTCTGTAGGTATGTGTGGGTTTCAGTTACTGGAGCACATATATTTCAAGCTAGATTTGTTCAAAATAGGAGGATATTAGACCGAAAAATAGATTATCAAAAAACATTTGACGCGTATTTTTTCTTTTCTTACGCGAACCAAAATTGACGAAGATACAGCGCTTATAAAAATTCACAAAACGTCACTCGGTCTATAATATAATTAAACAGGCGTTATGACGTCACAAGCCCCCACTCCCTAATTTCATTGATATAAAAAAGGGATTAATTTATTTATGAAGTAAACTACCCTATTGTTTTTAAACTTAGATCTTATCGAGGAACTGTCTAAATAGGTAACGTAATAGCCATTTACGTTCCAGGGACACTGGGACGTGAATGGCTATTGAAGGAACACCGTGAATATTAGTGACTACGAGTCTGACAGTCCCTTCCGCTTTACCCAAGGTGGGAGGACTAATTTGATGATTTTACCAGGGAAAAAAAGCTAAGATCTTGTGACAAGCTTGCGGACGGCGAGTAATGGCTAGCTCGCTGTCAGATCAAGGTACAAGCCCGACTCGACGATAAATCGTGTTCCATACGCCTCTCTAGAATTTATCAGCAAATTGACACGGTGACTAAAGTGCGCCTGAGTTGCGAGACTGTCTTAAAAGACGCGGCCCTGTAACACACAGGGCAGCTGAAAGAACAGGGTTGTTTTTAGTTGGTCAAGTCTGACAGTCCCTTCAGTTCAACCCAGGACGAGAGAATTTATTTAATGATTTTCTACAGTACAGTTTAGATCTTTCAGTTTTTCAACAGGTAGCTGAAGTCTTAGAAATAACGATTTCCTTTCATCGGTAAGAGTAACGGAAAAGTTAAAAATTATTATACTGACATAATCTATTGAAAAGCTGATGTCAAAACCTGATGAAAATCCTATTGAAATGTCTTTTGTAGTAATACGCGACACTTGCCCACCCAGGGCAGAGCGGGAGGGACTGTCAGACTCGTACTGACTAAAATCCACGGTGTCCTTCAGTAGCCCTTTACGTACCGGGGTCACGGTAATGGACACACACAAAAAAGTCTAAAATAACTTTAGAATGGAAAGTTAATATTTGAAGTCATTGACTTTCTTTCTTATTTCCTTAACTTTTTTGCCACCGACTTAAATAAAAAAAGTTATTTAACACTTTTTGTTGTTTTTTTAGAAGTCTTTGAAAGGAAAGTCTGCACCATTCTTAGAGCAGCTAGTCAAGTTGCTTCACCTCCATTCCTATGCTAAAAAATCAAGTACCCTATTACCAAAACTCATCACACTAAGTTAAAACAATACATCAGTTGGTACAGTTTCACGCACTAACGATCGTTAGCTAACTATCATGGAGTCTACAATTAAACGCGTGTTTTTTCGGCAATTACTGTAAGCCAAATGGTTGGGAATCAATCATTTGTTATGGTAATTGAACTTGGTAATGAAAGAAGTATTTAAAACTAGACTAGGTTTTACTTGCGGTTTCTTTCGTGATGAGTTTGGCTGCTGTCTCAAAGGATTGTAGTATTGGGATCAAAAGTATCCTATGTGTAAATCCTGGTTATTAAATACTATTCGTGCCAGATTTCATTTGAATTCGTTAAGTAGATTTTGTGTGAAGAAATTAAAAATATACATCCATAGATTTATTAGTTTTAAATAGGCTGGAATTGAAGTGTACTTTTGTCAATTTTTTGACTTTGGATAAAACTAAAAATGCAAAGATTTATGCGAAATTGATAAAAAACTGCGGATTGGTCAATAATTAAATTGAAAGCTTGAAAATACATTATAAGAAGAGGCAAATTCAGTAAATAAGCTATTCAATATTGACAGTCTTAATGCATTAGCTATCTTGATTTATTCTTGAGGTAACTCAGCGCTTATTTGAATTTTGAGGTGAATTAAGTACACAGGGTAGTCAACAGGCCTGGTGTACAATGTTTGTTTCTCTTCTGCATAAGACACAGTCCCAGTCAAATGGTGGAACAGCTACAAGCCAGCATAATTGACAATACATCCTGTCAATATCTAAATTACGATTTATCGACTACACTTTCTGTTAACATCGCTTTACCAAACGTAAATAACCTCAGACACCTGGTGTCTTTAGAAAGGCTGGTCCAGCCTTTCTAACTTATCACAAACTACCTGTTCTTCATGGTTTCACCTTCACTGCTTGGCTCGCGTTGGCCATAGCGTGATGCTATATAGGGTATGGTCTTCCTCGATAAATGAACTATCTAACACAAAAAGATTTTTTAATTGGAACTAGTAGTTTATGAGATTATCGCGATCAACCAAACAGTCTTCATCTTTATAATATTAAGTATAAATTCACAGCCAAGTCCTTAATATACCCCGACTTCCTTATTTCATAACCTGACCATTATGGTGCGACCATAAGGCAGGTGCCTACGGCGCATGCGCTCCTAATGTCAGACTGGCGTGCGCGTCGCCTCATTACCCGAGACCCGAGCGCTTCCGAAGTGTTACGACAAAACCCGAAGTGTTACGACAATAGCCGAACGTTTTTATTTTAACGTCGTTGGTAAGTCTGGTAATTGAGGGTAGGTAGTTCTAAGATGTGGTGGTTTGAGAAAATGCGTGAGTGAAAATTGAATTTGGTTGTTTTTATTAATTTTGGTTAATCTGTGCAAGCATTTAAATTGGATTCATTCGTTGCTGGTATGTTGATTTTCTTTGGTCGTTACATAGTTGTTAGGAAAATATTATATAACTTGGTATACCCAAATCATTAAAGTACAGCAGTCAAGGTCACGAGGTGTACTTCAAACCCACCTTCAAAATTTTAGTGCATCATAAAAACGGTGAAGGAAACCATTTTGAGGAATCCGGAGCATGTCTTTAACCAAAATTGAAGACATGTAATATCTACCAACGCATGGTGGATAACAGTCCCATCCCTATCATGCCAGGTCCCAGCTGTGGGAACATAATAGGCTGATGATTATGCTAAATCGTTTGGTGTATTATTTTTATGGTAAAGGCTTGCATCGAGGAGCTCGTGGCTAAATAAATACAGCCGCACAGGCCGATCTTCCGGGAGAAGCCGCGCTTGCCGAGGTTAGTCTGTGGATGGGTGACCAGCTTTCATAGCGAGTTTCCTCCGTGCCTCAGAAAGCACGTAAAGTCGTTGGTCCCGGCTGTCATTTGTAGATCTTTGACAGTCGCTACTGTTAGTCAGAAGCTCTAAAGTCTGACAACCAGTCTTACCATAGGGTATCGTATTAACCAGTTACTGTGTTGTGGAGGTCCGACAGGCAGTCGCTCCATGTAAAATACTGATATCCAGCTGCCTCTGATTTGATAGTTGGGAAAAGGCAGGCAGATGAGATATAAAGGCTTGCATCATTAAGGTGCATTAAGGTGCTATTCAATTCGGTACTTGACCCAATGGTAGCTTCGAAATTCTAATGAACTCGTAGATCGTAGGTTTAGAATCCAGAGAAACACCATTTAATGTTTTTAATAACATTAACATTCCTCTCAAAAAAGTCAATGGATGACTTGAGTCTTAGAAGTAATTGTGAATAAAAAATGACTTTCAACAAACTGTCCCTTTTTTGTATCATGGTAAAATCATCAAATGAGTCCTCCCACCCAGGGCAGAGCGGGAGGGACTGTCAGACTCGTACTTACTAAATTCCACGGTGTCCTTCAATAGCCCTTTACGTTCCGGGGTCACGGTAATTCGTAAGTCCCGCGACCCCGGCAGGCTTTGGCCCGTCATTTTGCTGACAATCTTTGAGGCGCGCGTGGAACACAACGCGCCGTTGACCCGGGCATGTTCCATGGTCGGACAGCGAGTTGCCCACTAAACAAACTGTCCTTAAACAACGTTTTCGGTTTCATATTTTCTAACATCACATTTTGCGATACTTTTATAAAAAAAACTGGTAAGATATAGGCACTAATTTATTCCACAAATCATTACTGTCATACATAGCCCAACTTCATTGCTCATTACCGACTTCCTAAAGTCCAAACAAAATAATAAATATGTGTATTTTTTAGCTGTGGCATTTAGTTCAGGTCGAGTGAGCACAGTTGTTCGTTCCGCGCCATTGGCTTGACTCAATCGGTTGTCAAGGGTCCAAATTATGTTTAATACAATAATTGATATAAAAATACCTTGTTAGAACTTGTTTAGATGTGTTCCCAATTACCATCTTTTTGGAAGTCACCGATCGGGTAAGAAGAGATGATGGTTGAAGAAGTAAAAAGCTGTTTGTCCGAAGTTTTGATTATTTTGGCGAAATTACCTGACGTTTGTTATAAAGTTGAAACAATCATCAAAACTGTTTTGGAGCTACGAAGTAAAACGGACATAGAGAGTAACTGGTGACGTTTGATATCATATCGAAAGTCTCAAAAATACGTATTTCTTGTGAAGATATCTGTAATGCCTTCATATTGTGTGATCGATATTCGTAACTGGTTGTGTCAAGTCTTTTTATATTCCTAACACTTTTAGCCGTGATGCGCCAACCCACCCAACATGGGACAAGGGCAAGAAGATGAAGATTAAGGCAGAACCTCTAGGCCAGTAGCGGTACTTTCATGCAAGCTGGAAAACTTGACTAGATCTTGCCTTGACTCTTCATAAGTTAAGGTTTATAATCTACTGATGTTTTTTTAGTTTTATGCAAATCACAGCCTCTGAAACCCCATCTCTTTCTCACACAAATGCTAATACCATCTTCTATCTTTGTCAACAGAGACCGCCATCATCGTCGTTGTCGTACGGTGGCGCGGTGAACGATGACGTTCGTTCTCCGGGCTCCGGAGGCACCCCCGGACCCCTCAGCCAGCCCCCGCCGCAGACCCTCGACGCGACAGATCCAGGTAAGCCTCCTCCATTATTATGTTAGCCTAGTACTTTTCTTGGGAAAGATGCTAGTTGCTCAGGGATCTGATGATGAAGAGAAAGTCAAACGTAAAGTTCCTTCATGATCTAGAAGACTGCTAGTCGATGAGACAGATCTAGGTAAGCTTCTAGTTATTATATTGCCCTGGTATTTTTCTTGGGCAACATAGATTACACAATGCTGAAGATAACCACTTTTTCTTAAAACACAGGTTGAAAATTAGATAGCTTGACGAGTCAGATCTAGATTAGCTTCTAGATAATTATGCCCATGGCGTCGGACGTCGCAAGACGATCTCCGGCCACCGTAGGCGCGGGCATGCGGGCAACGAGTAATGGGCGACTCGCTGTCCGACCATGGACCATGCCCGGGTCGACGGCGCGTTGTGTTCCACGCGCGCCTCAAAGAGTGTCAGCATAGTGACGGGGCCTGTAGAGGGCCAAAGCCTGCCGGGGTCGCGGGACCAAGGGATTACCGTGTACCCGGTACGTAAAGGGCTATTGAAGGACACCGTGGATTTTAGTCAGTACAAGTCTGACAGTCCCTCCCGCCCTGCCCTGGGTGGGAGGACTCATTTGATGATTTTACCACGATAAAAAAAAAAAAGATAATTATGTGACTCTGGTACCTTTTGTTGGAAAGCTGTTAGATATGATGGGATAGGATGATGATAGAAGAGAACGACACAAACCAAACAAACACCTTACAACGACGAATTTACGTGACGTGACAGATTCAGGAAAACTCCTAGAACACTTGTTACCCTAGTATGAACATGATATGGATTGTGTTGAGAAGATGAAGAAAACTTCAGATCCAAAACTCCTTCGAGATCTGTAGACCTAGTACTTTGACCAGCTGTTAGTCTGAAACGAACGAATTTTTTTGCGAAATTTAAATAGTGTGCAAAATATCCTTTGCTTTCTGGCAGCCTAGTAGTTTAGTCGGTAAAATCAGAATGTTTAACGCTATTTTAAGCATCGAAACAAGCACAGTAGCGGTCTACCGCTAGTCTAAATCAATGACCAATATTTTAATTACAATATTAAAAGGAAATTCCATAATTATATATTGGAAGGATGAAAATAATCATTGGTTTCCGGCGGTGAATACGATTTTAACACCTAAACCCGGGTAATATGGCTCATTTAGTTAAATGCTCATTATTACGGCATAAAATTACTGTTTTTTGCTGTTTTTAAATGCAATCAGTTAAGTTTTACGTTTAATACTTATAACGTAGTGGGGGATAGGCGATTATCTTCTCATACTCGGAAGTAAGTACATGACATTATGCTTGTAAGACTAAAAGGATTGGGCAGAAGTGTAGCTAATACTACACCTACATTTGGCCAGTTTTATTCACGTCCGGTGTAAAAACCTCTTGCCATCAGTCGGGTCATACTAAAAAGATAAACATAGAAATGAAGAACCAGATATTATGTTTTTTCTTATCATGGTAAAATTAACAAATGAGTACTCCTACCCAGGGCAGGGCAGGGCAGGGCAGGGCAGGAGGGACTGTCAGACTTGTTCTGACTAAACTCCACGGTGTCCTTAGCCCTTTACGTTCCGGGGTCACGGTAATTCGTTAGTCCCGCGACCAGAACAAGATACTTTAGAAAAAAGTTTTGCAATTACAAAAGTTATTTCAAAAGAGATCTATTAAAATAATATTGTACCGTGTGATTAGTCAGTATCTCATCAGAATATGTTAATTTTAACGACTATAAAACTATTTTCTTGTGTCAAACAAAAACAATCTTTTACGACGCCTCGCGTCGCTCCAGCGCACTTCACATACCTAATGATGTTTACTATTGCAACTCTGTAACTACTCGTATCCGTTCTAGTAATCGATTCTCATCGGAATATACGATTATGTTTATCGATTAACGACGACCTATCAGGTTTCATAGACCATAGGTTCCGTACTTTAAAAAGTGATATCGAATTCCATGCGATTAACGCCCGATTTTAATATTCTATCGTTCCTTTGTTTTTGATGGCTGCTTTTGATTGGACATCTTAAAGACTCGGATACGCAAATTCGGTCGTTGATTGCTTACAGACAAAGATCCTGGATCAAGATAGCAACCTAGATAGGTTATCCATTCTCAGCTTTAGAAAGCGAGACTAAAAGTCAAGGGTATGTTTATGTTACTCCTACGCCTCGTCCATAACAATTAACATGTCCACACTTGGGATCTAGATCCGACTCGACACGTCAACACTCTTTGAGAGCCAATTGAAAACTGACAGGTCCACATCGTCACGTCGCTATCGCACGTCAAACTTCTTCTGCTTGAAATTTGTAAAAAGAACTGTGAGGGCTCGCCGGCCGCACGTTTGTCAACGTTCCGAGATCCGTCACGAACGCGAGAATCACTCGTCACTCACTCGCGACATGTTACCTTACGTATCTCGATCGATTGTCATGTATTCATTCGTAAATGACTGATGGGTGTCCGTAGACCGGGACGTTACGACGTTACAACACTAGCGCCGACCTCACAATAGGTATTGAAATGAGACAGGATTGTGTGCACGTATCGCCGATGCATCTCGGTTTATCGCTTTCATATTCCTATGCGCTTGTAATTTGTGTGGGATTACATTGTGGTATTCGTATTTACCATTCAAAATATTCAGGTGCGGTGACGTTTTGATTTTTCCATGTAAAAAATCCGTGTCTCGAAAAAGGTACGACTACAAAAGACGCAATCACTAGCGTAGCGTTTGACAGCTGTCAAAAATGGCCGACGCGTTGGCGCGAAAAACTAACAAAGCGTCAGCGAGTGTGTTTTTTTCGCATTTCCACGTAGTTTTTGTGGAAAAATTATGCTTTCGACATACGTATGTGTAATTGTTTGGTTTGTCGCACGGCGGGAGCGTCGAAATGCTGGCCAAATTGAATTTTGTGGAGCCGCGGTGTCCGTACTGATCTGTAACTAGGAACCACCATTTTGTTTTTAACTTTTTTCTGGTCTATCCATCGAGAATAAGTAATTGCGTAATATATCAGTGCGTTGCGAATTGTGGATCGTTTCGTGTCACCGGGCGACGTCTCTCATGAGTGGAAAAAAATAATATGATTCAGTTGCGTCTATCTAAGGTTAAGAAGTTAACAGTTATTGTGCTTTTAACATATTGATATCATAAATCATTTGTTATTAGGTCACAGTTATTACCTACTTGTCAGAAAAAGCTGCAATTAATATTATATCAATATTATCTAAGTACGAGTAGGTATAATAAATACAATTATTATGTCAGATAAGACGTCTTTATTATCTGGAATGCAATTAAATCTTAATGGCATCAAGACTGGAGTAAAAAGATGCCAAAAACAATTAGAGCCACAGAACCCGTCTCGACAAAACAATAACTGGTCTAATTAAGGCAAAAATTCCCTCGTCCTCCATAAAGGGCTAACTCACTCCCGTGAATTATTCAAAATTCAAAATTTGCCTATAATTCAATCAGTCCATGTCCCCCTGTCTCCCCGGGGAGGGGGTGTAGGGGAGAGCGGGGCGATTATTTCAGAATTTAATATTAATTAACTGACGCTCTCGGCGCCATAATTGCGTTTTTCAATTACCGAATGACAATTATGCGAAAATTTTGGATCAGACAGGACGGTACTGCTAATTGTCAATCGTTGACACTTGTGCAGATGATTTTTTTTGCGTCCGCCATGTTTATTGATGTGGATGGAATTTATTTTTGTGATATTTAAAAAAACGGTTATTATTTTATGATTCGTTGGGAAATGAGGCAGGCAGAGATGATAACTTATTCAGTCTTAATTGACAAACTGAAAAGCAAAGTTTTTAGTTCAATTTTTACCTAAACAGACAGTTTCTGTTTTTGAATCTTTCGTCATAGACAGCAATTGTGCGAAAGAAGAATCCTCAAATAATTTTCGTGTAGCATAATTAATAATACCTATTTTGATGTTAATGGTGATCAGGTTTTACAAATAGATTAGTTATTGTGCTTTCTGTCATTCTATCTACCAACGTCATTTTTCAAACATTACTCCAAATTAGCAGTTAAAACCTCCAAATCTCCATGAATCATAACCAAACTAGACCATTCTAGACAGTTCCTCCAAATCCTGGCAGGAAGCCAGACAAACCCTGAGTTTTAAGAAGCCAGCAGGGTTTTCACGCCTGATTTAAATCCTTGCCCGCCATGCTAATAGTGCCGTGAGAGCCAGTCCTATGCAGATGCAGGTATTTAAATAAAACATTATTTGCCAGGTGTCAGGTAATGGCCCTTGGGTCTTAGCTGTCGTATTCTTTTGGAATTAGTAGGATAGCTAAGACGGTTGAGTCTGGATGAAATAGCTAGAAAAGAGGTGAAGTGATGTGATGACGGGTAATAGATCAGGCTTACCATGACGTTTTAAGCCGAGAGTAAGTCCAGTGTGGGAACGAGATGGCGTTCAACGACTTGTATAGTTTCTTTCCCACACTGGCATTATTCTCGCTTTAAGACGTAGGCCACCAGTATAGAAGACTAGCTGTCGTATTCGGATTTAATAATCTGGTGGTTGTGAGAAGCACTGAATCCAACAGATTTTGACAGGATACGCGTCGCCGTTTTGGGAGGCTTATACGTCCGGCTGTGGACGTTTTTTGACGGAAAACTAACCATTTGTATTGCTGTTTTATTCAGATCTAGTAAGATTGGAAAATGGCTTTCATATTGATCCTAAGATGATGTAGGCTTAAGATATTTATAGTACCTAATATGGAATAGTTCGCGGGACTGTCTAAGCCTACCGTAACCCTGGAACGTTAAGGACGATAGTCAGTGTAAGTCTGCCAGTCCTTTCCGTACCGTCCGTGCGGCAGGACTCGTTTGGTGATTTTACCACCCGAAAAAAAAGTAGTCTGAATTGTGTCGCCAGTCTCTCAGATATGGAATCAAGTAAGTTTAGAACAATAATAAACAAAGGTACTAAGGCGAAACTAACAAGTTTCGCATAAGTACCTTTGTTGCATTCTTCAAACAGGAAATCGTAACTTAGTAACTCACAAACCGAAAATATAACCTTTAAATTTCAAGTAGGGTAAAAAACCACCCTTAACTTCATGCTCCCATGCACACTAAATTAGAAAGTAATTCTTAACCAAAAGAGGCGTCAAGTGTAGCTCCTACAAAATATGACGATTATTGTGTTACAGCACCCTTGAGGAGGTGGGGTAAACACGAAACACAATTACCTCGCCCCGCTGTCGGGTTCAATATTCGTCACAATTCCGACAATGTCTTAATATTCCGTCCACGGTTAAAATGACCGCTGAGTGGACGCCATGTGCCTAGAATTTTCCAAGACAGTCCCATCCGGGTGTCGGTATAGTCTTGTCGCGTTTGCTACATGTTTTTTGCGTGCCAATAACAGCTTTACGCAATGTCTAATGCTAAACAGCTTCGCGTACCTTTTGATGGCGTTTTTTTTTTGTCGTTTGACGTATGATCTTGCGTTTTAATTGTATTTGCGAGTTATGAGCTACTTTTATGTAAATTGTGAGGGTATTATGTAATTTGAGGTTTTTGTAAGGAGGTTCTGCTGCACATTTTTAGTACGTTGTATGTTAATTCAATTTAAGTATGCGTGTTGAGGCGCCGTGACAAAATATGAATTTTAGACATTTTGAACGATATTTAAAATCTGGAGTAGTTTGATACTGAGCTGTTTGAAATTTTATAACACCGTCTTTGGAAGACTACTTTAAGGAAATCAGAAAATCGAGTTTATAAAAGTACCCTCCTGAAAAATAACAAATTGAAAACGCACTATAGAATCGCCAGTTACTAGCACAATGTTCTACCGTCAGAACTGCAAGTCAGCTTCAAGTGATCCAATAAAGTGAACTCTGGGGACTTTAGCTTATCAATATTTCAGGCACAAAATTGAAAATTACCGGAACCCCCGACTGACTTACATAACTCAAACCTATCGAAACCAATAAAATATTAACTGGCAACGTTTTCCCGCCATTTTTCACCGGCCATTCGACTTTCGTATCACGTCCCGCCCGCACTTACACTCAATGCTAAATGTAATCATAAAATTGTTGTTAATAATTCATGTTAGAGAGGGATAGAGAGTACAGGAGTGAAAGGGAGGTGTGTATAGGTGTGGGAGCAGGATTATTAAATTCTGTGAATGCTCACTTTGTATCTAATATCCGAATGTGTTTAATATTAGATTAGCGGAGGGTCGGTGTTTGCCCGACTTCCCCGGGGCGTGGTGGTTCGTGATAGATTCGCGTTAAGTTACGTTTTCCCCGAATTATGATTGGTTGATGGTTTCTCTTCATTTGGAAATGGAAAATTCGCCCTTTGAACGTGCAGGTAGTCGGGAATCGTTCATAATTAGGAGTATTCCGATACATTGACACGCCTATGTTATGTTGTATAAGAGTAACTTAATTATATTGTGCTTTTCTTTGTTATGTTACTTGGTTTTTAATGTAGTAAAATTGATTTGTATCAGTCAGGTGTAAAAGATACAAAATATAAAGAATTTGTTACTAGAGAAAGTATAGTGTGTCAATCAAGGCACATAATGCCATTTTACTATTTATGGACTTACTAATGTGTAAAATGTTTTTGCAAGATAGTTTACCGATACCTAGCTCTTTAGCATCTTATTTCTCTTCATGTCTAACTCTTTCAAAATACTATCAATACGGTCTGATCTGCTAGCGATGATGTCAGTTTTAAAACTTATATCCTCCAAAGTAATTCGAAACAATTTAAAAAACAACTAAGTAACCATCTCACTGAGCATAAACGACTGGTTACCAAAATACTGGTAACTTGACTCTCGACAAGGCTTCCTCATTTCCCGTGTTCCCGCGTTGGATCTGTGGTTTAGGACCTCAGGACTCATGTATCTTACAAAACGAAATGTAATCAGGTTGAATTACTCGATAAAAAAGAATTTCTGTTATTGATTCCTACTTCATCTTGTTTGTCGGTATTTCGTCCATCTTGAATCAAAATTTTGAGGTTAATAATATTATGCTATAGATATTTTTCCTATCTTCTTTTATTAAACGTTGCCACGTTCTAGGAGTTTCTTCTGTATTGTACTACATAGGACACAAACGTAATTCTGAAACGTGGCTTTAGTAACGGAACATTTTTAGATGATATGGTGTATTTAATAACTTAGTAATTGTCGTTATCAAAAGTGCACAGACCTGTAATTCTTTATTCAGCTAAATATTTATTATATTCCCAACTTTCAACAACTATTCAAAAATTATCATTCATAACTAAATCAAAATCGTCAAAAATATCAAACATGTCTGCCACATCAGTGTCGCCAAATGTCCCGGGTATTGTAATCCTTATATTACAAGGGTTTACTCGCAAACCAAAGGGTTGTGTACAATGCAATCACACAGAATATAATTCTATTGTATGTCTGTATGCGTTCTGTTGGCGTTATGTTTCGGATCATGGGAGCCCTGATGGTCTTTTGAGTTTTAAGTTCGGCATTCAAGTTTTTATGCTACATTTTGTTATTATTGCAAGTACCAAGAGTTTGTATTTTCTAGATGTCTATAATCTTATCATGATGATCTTATGTCACTTTGACAGCTTTCAATATTTCGCTAGGTGTTCAATATTTAGTCACTTTCTAGTAGATCGAATGGTTTCAGCAATTTCTCGTGAGAAAAAATTGTCGCTCTTAACGTTAATACGTTTATCGTCGATACAATCATTAAATCCACGGTGCTATTCTTTCACTAACTTAATATTACCAACTTTAATTTCATTAACATCAATATTCCCATCTCCCTCATCTCCAACACCAAAAATATCATTTTAATAAAATTAACACCAACCCCGCGGGACCCTAAAAAGCGAAAGCTCACATTATCATCAGGACTCACATCAAAAGGGTGAGAAGCGTCCAAACTGACACAATGACAAAGTGATTCGTCACACATGACAGCTGCGCGTGCGACGGAGACAAGGATACAACAAATAGAGAAGTGTAAAAGAGATGCAATAAACAAATCGACAATTAGAACGATCTGTGTGCGCGCATTTTTGTCATGTTTGGATTATTGTTAATTTTTGACCTGATTTTTTTGGCGTGAATGGAATCGTCATTGTTTGTAAGGGACGCCTGTTTGAGTTCATTGTATCCTGGTACATCTGACAGTTGGAGAACAGAATGGTGAATTTTGCGAGTGCAATGCAAGCAGTGTCATTTGCTTTTTATTCATAGTTCAATTACAATGGACAGATACTGTCAAGCTTGATGATATACAAGTTATTAGTTAGAACGCACGATTTGTCATCATCAAATTGGATTTCCCTGTTGGAGAATTAGTTATGACACGTGGGAGATGTTTGTTTTCTTTGTCGTCATTCATGGGTATTTTCAGATAGTTATCTGTATTCTAATAATATCTATCACTTCTATTAGTTTTATGTTGATTATACTGGTATCTATAGCAACCTTTTTATATCTAATACTGCATGCTTCTTCCTCTATACGGTAGTAGACAGTTCTGTTTAAGTTTCCTGACTTAGCTAAAGTATTGGTGACTATACTAGCTCTTTCTGTCTAGCTTGTAGCTTTTACAAATTTTATCCCTGCAAGTATTACATCTGCTCATGTCCCTTCAACACATTTAGAGTCTTCATGTGAATGAGTTGAAGCGTCCACTCATTCATCATATTTGTTTCCCATTACTATTATGTTAGTATTGTCAAATTTATTCAAAATCAACAATGTGAGTGCATGTGTCCCGACGCAATTTGTAAACTAAGTACAGTTCTCATTACATACCGCTACTGTTTTTAAAAGAGAATCCTTAAACGACCAGCCTAAGCTGAACCCATATTTGTTAGACCCCAGAAATCACCGTACATTTTAACCTTTCCCAAAATTCAAGACGGGTCCCGAATATCTGGACGCTGTATTTACATTTTTTAACATTGAAATATTTATTTAAGTAGCCTATTTGTGTGTTTTTCTGTCACTCGAAAGGGCACGAAATGGTAGCAATGTGTCATTTGAAATTTCTTTGTGAAAGTAATCGTTACTTTTACAACTTTTTAAGTTGGTAGCTGTCTTGAATATGTTTAGTGATTTTATTTTGCATACAATTAGCTGTGAGTAAAGACAAATAAATATTTAAATATTGCTACGTGGACACGATACTTTGCATTTTTTATATTTTTAAGGTAGTTACAAATTCTCTTGTGCTACTATTTCAAATACAGAACAACCTAACCGCCATTTTATTAATTCAGCCATTTTCCCAATTTCGAATCCACAATTCAAATTCAAAAGAAGAATGTTATGCAATTTCGTTGTAATTCCGGGTGCAGGGACTTTGTCTTGCGGGCAGGTGATGTTGGAATGCAGTAAGGAACTGCTCTGAATGTCCTAAATGCCCACACTACAATGTTTGTGAAAATTAGATTCCAGGTAAACTAAAGTGTAACGTGTATACAGTCTAGCGCCAGAGGAATTCAAAATGGGAGAATTATTTTGATTCCATTCCAAACTTTTGGCTTGCGTGACGTAGAACATTTTCTTTGCTGCATGGCGGCAATGAAAACTTCTTTTAAAAAAGGAATTATTCTGATAACTTAGAAAATTTGGCAGGGCAACTCTGTTGGAATACGAAATACTTAAGACTTCATAGTGTGGTCGCTGGACTAACGAATTACCGTGACCCCAGAATGTAAAGGGCTATTGAAGGACACCGTGGATTTTAGTCAGTACAAGTCTGACAGTCCCTCCCGGCCTGTCCAGAGAGGGAGGACTCATTTGATGGTATTACCACGTAAAAAAAAGACTTCATACTGTAGAATAAGCATAGGTAATTAAACTATATTGTATTCACTACTGAGGCACAGCTATCATCGCTGTGAAAGGATATGGGCAATAATGTACCGCTATTTTATTATCATTTAATAAAAAAGATGGTGCTGATTTTCTCCTTGCCGATGAAAAATACGATAATAAGGAAGAAACTAGCTATACAAACAAATAAAAACATTGAAAGAAGAAAGAAAGAGTTCAATAACCTATTTCTATGATACATTTCACAACTTAATTAACATACTTTGCAGAGATGGACAAAGGGAAAGAGACTTACCAATAGATAGACAAAGATGTCCAATTACAAACAAAGAACTTCAGTTTAAACTCAAAAAGATGTTGAGCAACCATTCCTATATTCTTTTACTCAAAAACTGACGTAAAATATATCACTTTTTAAACAATATCTGCTATCGACAAAGATACAGAAAAGGTGGTAACAAAACTTAACGAGAATTTCAGACAAATTACTCATTAATATGTAAGTGGAAGATTTTTCTAACGCTCCTTAGACAACCGTATCGAATCGACGCAAATCTGTTATGTTTGTCTATTTGAAATACCTATGCATTTCAACGTATGTACATAATTTTTACGGTTTTTGACCAACTATCATTTACTTTGGCGACTTTTGGTACGTTTTGTTCGGGTACGTTTTGTATGATTTTAGAATTAATCGTTGTACATTGTTTAGTTGTTTTTTTTTCATTGTTTTTAGGATTTTCTTTCCTTTGAATGGCTGTGGGTCGCGTGTGAAGTGGGTTGTGAATTATTTATCGTTTAGGCATTTGTTTTTATTTCACTGGTAAAAAGGTGTGGGTAAATTGTCGATTGTTGATTTTGAGAATAAGTCCATCTTGATTGGAAATTTATGGCCTTTTACACATTAGAAGTCAAATTATTGTTTTCTCTTCAATGAAATACGCAAAAATCACCTTTTTTTTGCTTACGTTCACTGTGTTTTCATTTATTTATTATTTGTAAAATTGCGCCACATTTGGAACTTATCCTGTATCATGGGTGCGTCTTTTTTCAAACTCTTTTACTGATTAATTATGTTGCGGGATCCAATACAGTGAAGTTTTCTTCTACGAAACACAGTTTCTTTGCTATTTTGTTGGTTGTCACCACTATTAATTCGGATTTTCATGAGTCCACTGCAACTAAAAAGGATCTTCACATCTGTAACATAAATAATCTTCATCAATCCATCAGTTTTCGAGATCAGATCTACAACATAATATTAACATTTTTCTTTTATCGCTAACATTAAAGTTGATATTAACGGTTATTTTCAAACTTTTCTAGACTAATAAAAACTACTAACGATACTCGATAGTATACTTTAATTAAAATATTACTCCTATTAGCAACTAAGTTGATCGTGAAGTACTAGGGTTGCATAAAATAAAAGAAATGGTGTTATCATTCTATCCTTTACTTTCACTTCTACGTTTAAACTTATGTATCTTTGTTTTCAATTTATAGCAACGATAATATAATCTAACAACGGCTGCAGATGTTGTTTTTTTATTATGGCAACACTTTATGGCTTATGTCAAAATGGTGTAAAAAAATAAGGCTTTATGTTTTCTTCGTTTGTTCAAGTATTTTTTCTTTTAATTAAAGTCCTACATTAAAAAGGGGCTTTTGGTCATAAAAACAATTGTTTTTACTTTCTCCATAATCTCCATATAAACATAAGTGGGATGTTGAGGTCTTTAAGACACGCCTTTTTTTTAATTTTATATACTTTTTTCAGTTACTTACTGAATAAAATTTTATGGTGGATGTTTACTTTGAACAGACTTCACAATGAGGAGATTCTCAATTTGTCTAAAAGCATTTTTTATTTTTCTGTTATTTACTTGATTTCTTTGGACACATTTGTTACAAGTACCTATTTTTTTTCCAAAATTACTAAGCATTCATTTAAAAATATAAAATTTGTGCAGATTTTCCATTAAAATTGAATGAAAAAAAAACTTAATTTTTCATAAAATTAACTACACTAGTGGTTACAACCTGTGTTAATACATAGGATTCTTTTTATCCGACTAGTAAGATCTTATGGGACAATAATTATCGAAAAAAGCCGCATAAGTTAGCAGTAAAAAAAAATCGCACATAAAAGTCCGCCATGACAGTTACCATAACCAATTCTCACATCACTTATATAGACAAACAAATAATTTATTCATGTGCAAGTCAGGCACACCCATCCCGACTTAACTTCTGTCAGTCACCAACAATACAAGAATTATCATACCTTTGTCAGGGGGACGCGAAAATATTTTGATTAAAAATTTATTCCACCAACAAAATGTAGGGTAGACTTTTACACCAGCCGGGTTCGAACCCCCGGTCTGACAGATGTCAATCTGTGAAGGGATGCTTGTTTTTTTTTGTCTGAAGGGTGTTGGTGATAATGGTTGGAATGTGGATGGTAAGCGTTTTGTGTGCGGTTCGATTCTAAGCTGATGTAATTTGTTGAGATTGTTTTTGGATGAAAATTTTGATTTATTGGATAGGTTCTGCATAACTACTTATGTTATTGAAGAAATGGGGTGTCAAGAAACTCCACTCTTTAGTAACTTATCAATCATCATCATCTGCCTAGCCTTTTCCTAACTATATTGAGTTCGACTTCTAATCTAATTGGATTTAACTAAATATCTGACATATTTTATAAATATTATACGCATTAACGCATGCGTAAAGAATTGACGAATTTAATTGAAAGACGTAAGAAAAAGTTTTGTTTTTTACGTGTTAAAATCATCACATATGAGTCCTCTCACCCAGGGCAGAGCGGGAGGGACTGTCAGACTCGTACTGACTAAAATTCACGGTGTCCTTCAATAGCCCTTTACGTACCGGTGTCACGGTAATTCGTGAGTCCTGTGACCACGTAAGAATGAGATTGAAGAATTTGACGCAATAGGTAAGAACCTCGGTTGCTCGGTTGGAAAGAGCAACGCATGCACTGAATCCGGAGGTCGCAGATTCAAATCCTAACCGCTGTTCGAATTTCTCTTTCCAAAGGAAAGCTTACATATCTGACTTCCGTATTCCAGTTACTGTTAACTCTATACTCCTTGGTTAATCTAAAAGTGACACTTAAACCCCAATTGTCGTAATTATAAAAAATAAACCTACTGAAGAACTGAGATCCGCAAACATTAGTCTTTCTCTTATACCATTTTTTTTTTACGTGGTAAAATCATCACATGAATCCTTCCACCCAGGGCAGACTCGTACTGACTAAAATCCACGGTGTCCTTCAATAGCCCTTTACCTACCGTGGTCCCGGTAATTCGTGAGTCCCGCGACCTTCTCTTATACCATTGCTAAAAAGTTTGTCAAAACTCTTGGTACGAAGTGCCAATGGCTAGTCAAAGCTGGCCGCTAGTTATGATGGTCATTGCCCATTTTGACCGAGTGCGTCAAGTCGACGCTTCACAGTAATAATATGAGACATGCACATAAATATTAATGTCTGTCTGTTCGTGTTACTCACCACGAAGGGTAATTGTAAAGTTAGTAATAATAATAAATGAATAAAAGAAAAAAGGTAGAAGCAAAAATATCTGTCAAGGAATTGCGAATTTAAAACATTTTTATTTTTTTGCGTTTTTTTTTTCAAAGTGTTTAACATAATAACCTCTTATTACCATAATATTCTAAATTCAAAAAACATACACATCACTATTCTAGTTATCGAGCCTCTACTTTTAGGGTTCCACACATAAAATACATACGCAATATAAGAACCTTTACCGTGATATTTTTCTCCAAAATTATAGTGTATGATTTGGTACATGGTCCCTCTGGGAGGGCTGAGACTCGAGAGGTATTCGACGAGATTCGCCGGCCCTCCGGCCCTCCCCATGCGCAACCAAACCTCTTATTAGGAATAGGCTCCAATACCGCCGTATTATATCGCTCACAAAAAATAAGTAAGTGAAACTTTTTTCCTCCAATAAGAATGCTTTACTCAAAATACGTCTTTCTAATTGGTGAAATCTGATTTTCATCTTCTCTAAGTAGAAAATAATTTTCTCATTTCCCGAGCATGTTGTTTACGATACAAGAAAAAGATACTGGAATTATCCCAGCTTGTTACTCCGGGAGCGAAAGCTTCATAAATAAGAAGCAAATACGTAGTTACTACCACAAATAAGTATTATCCTGCAAGAAAATAACTTGTTAAAGAAACACGGGATAAATTACAAGCACCTGAATAAAAAATATGGCGGTTTTTAAGGCGCGTAACTCGGAGGACCGACAATAGTTTTGCTTACGACGAAAATACAAAAAACTTGATATTTATTTAGCGGAATTCGCGGTCTTTCTAAGCAGAATATATAGAGCAATAGTTTCCCCCGCCATTGTGTTGGTCCGTCCGTCCGTCCGGCCAAACATCGGCCTTTTCATTAGCCCCCGTGTAATTTATTTGAAAAAATATTTACGAATTTTCTTCTTGTACGCCATTTTGTTACAATATATGGTAACAGCAATTCTGGGTTTTCCGCTCACATTTTTGCATGTTATGTTGTCCTAGTAAGTTTGTTTTGGTAGTTTGCTTATTAACGTTTTTTTTTCTTATTTTTTCCAGGTAAGCAAGGCATTTTTGTTTAAGACAACTTATGTTGGTAAGTAGATATTTTGAAAAAGAAAATAACATTATTTAAAATGTCAATGTTTTCTTTGTGGGAGAGTTTTAACCCCATTCCTTAGACAGATTCTTATTCCCATTACAGCCGAAAGTTCTCATTAACATAAGCAGAGAAAGTTAAAAATCCGATTTACAACGATTATTTTAATTTATCCGTTAAATCCGATCCATTACTTACTGTTCTAGGTTTAATGTCAGTAATACTTAATTCTCATCACGCGCTCTCCGTCTGCCGGTCCCCTCGGAGGCCTAGCGACATTTTATTTAATCAAGAACACTTTTTAACATTCTTTCTACGTTCTCACAATATTTTCTAAACGTGGACATGAAAAAAATTATAAAAATAACTGACGACACTTCTTGCTTTCATTAAAACAAAACAGAGGACTTCACTTAGAATGTACAAATTAAAACATTAAAAAACATATATTTTTTACTTTATATCATTTTTCTCGTTACAAAATCATAATACTGTACTTTACTACTTTTAAACGTTCCTAAATGTCATAAAATTAAGGATACGTCCAAGAAATAGCGTCTTAAACGGTGATTACTAGAAAAAATATTAATGAAACCATTATTTATAATTTCCATCGCGATCGCCATAAAAATATGTTAATTAAAATGGATTTTTCCCGAATTATCCAGCGTCCAGGGCCGCATTCTAACCAGGTTTACGGCGTCGTAAAATAATCTTTTTTTACTCGTGTGTCCTGCGTTCGCGAGCATAAATTAAAGATTTTGTCAGATTTATTAAGTAGGTCTTGTGTGAATTTGTCGTAAACGTCCGATAGTATTTTACTGCCTTTGGATTATTACATTTTTTAAGTTACAAAAAAGTAAGAACACCTTGTCGCGACTCAGGGAGTTTTTAATTTCATTTTTTTTTTACTTTTTTGATCGTTAAACCCGGGGCTTAAAAATCTTGGGGTCAATTAGACCTATTTCAACAAAGCCCATAAGGTTTTTCATTTACAATTTTTATTGGCTCATAAAATTTTTAATTGTAATAAATATATTTTGAACACTTTAACGTCTTTACTTTTGATGACGCGCGCGGGACATCGTAAAATGTAGCAGGAAATAAACTAACCGAAGCATAGAAATGGACCGAAATTAAAGAAAATCCTAATTATGTTTGATCACATAAATTTTATTCGAATAATTTGTACTAAAGATTCTTAATCACTGTTTCTCAGTAAGCTGTAGACATTAAAATATTAAACGCGCTTGAACGATGACTTTAATTGTTCACGATAGAAAGAGTTCGCCACTAAAGAGTTTCAAACTCAAATAAACTTATCATTTGAAAAAGTAAAATATTAAAAATGCATTTGGCTGCATTTCCTTTTATTTTTCTTGCTTTTTCTTCGGCACGGTCCCTTAATGACTCGGAGCATTAGTTATCTTTAAATTACGATAGGTACTCCTCCGGGGGTGGAAAAGAAAAAAAGGTAGAGATTGAAGGGTGAAAGTGGCCGGGAGGTGATGATAACGAGGATTCAAATAGGGCTCTTATCTCCCGCTTTTTGTGATAGCCAGAAAAAGTAATTAAGTCTTTTTTTGTTTTGTCAAAAAAGAAATTAGATTTGAAACGGGCTTTGGGTTGCAGTTAATGTATTTGTGATGTTCTTAATTAGAAGATTGTGCATCTTCGGCGAATCTTTTAGTTTTTATTTCTTGTTTAATCGTTCCACCATAATTCATTCATTGTTTATTGGCGCCGTGTCCCGTGAGATATTGATAGCGACGCTCCAGTGACTGTGAATAGAAAATATTTATTTTCCTTTTATGTTAATTGTGTAGTAAAAAATGTATTGCTCATTAAGGCCATGTTTATGAGATCTAGTTCATAAAATATGTAGTTATGTTTAATCTAGATTGTACGCCTTAGGAAAGCTATCATTAAAACCTATAAAGATAGGTGTAATGCCATGTATTCAGGCACATGTTAACGGCTTCACAGTGCACAATTATTTATGTATTTCTACTCTATTATTACTGCGATTTTCAACTAGTAAAGTAACACCTAACGTTTCCTTTAAATATTATCTTTAATTACGATCCATTAAGCATAACATGGAACGTAATAATTAAAATAACGCAATCGACATTAAAGAATAAAAAAGAAAAATTATCAAAAAGAAATGTCAATTCCGACCCTCTTTTCTTCTAATTAGAAAGAGAGAGAAAATACAGAAATACAGGTGTTAAAGTGGGATAGGGATAGGAAAGAGGGGTGAAAGCGACAAAGAAAAAAGCAGGTATTGTTTTAAAGACAGTTTTAATTTCCCGAAGGTAATTTATCACGACGCGGTGTTTTGGCGCGAGGCAGGAGTGTGTGTCCGATCGATATTTTATACGGGGCTTAGGATTCCGTTAAAAGGCAGTTGGAATATTGTATTGTGTATGTAAAAAGTTAAAAAAAATGCAAAGGCATGGGAAGGTACCAGACATTCGAGGAATAATTGAGGAAAATACTGGTTATCTTACAAGTATTCACAGTATGTGAATTTAAGAAAAACACCTAAAAAATAATGATCACGGAACCCATTTCCAGTAAAAGCCACTCGCACTGACCGTTTTTTACCGCGCGGCGAGGGGGAGTGTTCCCGCGACGAATTCAAATATAGAACGCAACTTATGTTTTCGAAATAAGAATAATATTTTTGAATACGGAATGCCTTTGCGGGTGATCGGTTTAATTTCGGCAATTTGGAAAATATTTTGTTTTTGTATCGGTTTTTTGGTTAAATGGTGGAATTTTAGTTTGAGATTTATAATGAGACATGGAAATATAGCTAGATAATGCGAGATTGTTTAGAATTACATTTTTTCTGCGTAAACCTGAAAATAACACATATATGGCAATGCGTTTTAGTAATTGGTAATTTTTAAACACATGGACAGGTTTCTTTAAGTTATCCCAAAAATGTAACAATTGTTACAAGTTTACGCTGTTTCGTCTATTTACAGGCTATCTAAAGTAATGAAGAAGTATCACCCGCTCACCAAATCTGACCCAAATGACGAATCAACATTAAGTCCCCGCGAATCAAATCTCAAACGCCATAACCTGCTTATACCGACCATCTTACAACTTACCACGTGGGCAGCGATCAGCATACAATGACCTGTCACCAGTTCAACTGTTTGCAAATCAACCATTGTGGGCCATTAGCTTGTTTCAATCGCCTCCCAAATTCGAACGTTGGTGGTCTGAGATCTCTCTTGTGTTATGCCGCCCTGGTACTTCTTATGAATAGATGTGATTATTTTGAGGGTAGTATGGTGATGAGTTGATGACAGATGGTGATGATTGGTGATTGATTTTATTGCAAACTAGCACTCCGCCCGCGACTTCGTCTGCGCGGTTTTCTTACTGTGAACTCGGAGGATTTAAATACTTCTTTATATTTTTTACTTTTGGAAAATCTAAAAATGTATCCATCAAACCTCCAACTAACATTCTAATTTAGTAAAAATATTTACTCAAGCATTATGAATTTTAACTGGTTTCAATCATCTTTGCAATTATGCTGCTCTAGTAGTTTTTTGAAAAGATGTTGTCCTGCTGATGATAAAATGGTGATGATTGGTGATTGCTAATTATTAATTAGTAATCACTTTAAGATTCGTTTTTCTACTACAAATTACATGAACAAAAATTTCAAACTGATTTTCATCATTTTTAAACGTGAATAGAAAATTTACCTACAACATTATTATGTTAGAAAGTCTTTGAACATGTGTATAATAATGGCATCCTTCCAAAAATACATTTAATTATCTCAAAGTCAAATTCCAACGCATTCCAAAGTTTCATATAACTTCGTCTTGCTTTTAAAGTAAGCGGCTTTTCTTTAGAGCTTAAAATTCGCTTGCAATGCCCGTCGGGTTTACTTACCAACGATGCGTAAACCGCTTCCAAGGGAAATGTGTTTCGCTTTCAAGCGATGGGGTGCTGTATTGGACATTTGTTTTGAAATCTTTGGTATTCAATTTGGATTCAGATTAAGATAGAATAAAATTGGTAATTGTTTGGCAAAATTGCTGGACGTGGACGTGACAGATTTAAACAATCTCTTACATTACTTGTTTCCCTGGTACATGATATGGATTGTGGAGACGATGAAGACAATTTCAGACGCGCGCCTCAAAGAGCTGTCAGCATAATGACGAGCCCCCCTTAAAGGGCTAAAGCCTGCCTGGGTCGCGGGACTACCACGATCCCGGAATGTAAAGGCCTATTGAAGGGCACCGTGGATTTTAGTCAGTACATTGCCCTGGGAGGACTCCTTCGATAATTTTACCATGTAAAAAAAAGACCCGCTGAACCCCGACCAACTAGGTATCTGTTAATATGGGAATACCCTGTGCGAGCAGTGTTATTGAGATTTCAACCCGTTATCGACGTCTAAGTATACGAGAACACTAACCAACCTCTTCTTTGTAATACAATCGTGATGATCCGTTAGTCAACACAAAATCCCATTTAAAGTACTAGGAAAGCATAAAGCCATACGATATGAAACCGAGAAAGTACTGGCGTGATATCAGACCATTTGACAAGAATGGCAAGTTTTTGTTCAGTTAGAGTTTCGAACGTCCACAGTTTATGAGGTGGAAAACATAACAGTTACTTCTTTGGTGATTAGTGGAGTACTTTTATTAACAGTATTGATAAATTTATTAATTTATTTATGTTTTCAATTTACTTGGTTTTTTTATATGGCCAACCAGGCTTTTTTCTCTTTTACTATGGTTATAATTTCAATGGTTACTATGGCAATCGTTGCTAATAGTTTCACGAAATTTGTTTAGCACACAGATATTTTCACAATCTCTCTAATTCCATCAATGTGTTTTGTTATTAGTTGATAGAGTACCTACAGTTGTCTCCTCTGTCTAACTAACCTCTTTCGACGTTAAGAAAAACAATTTTCCTTCCTGTGCATTATCATCCTCATTGTAAGTTTGACAGTCGTTAATGACAGGTAGCCAGCGTATTATCTCAGTAGCTCTAACAAATTGCGTCGCATTTTCCTCCAGATCTTCGAAATTCCTCGAACAATGGATGTCCACAAAGGTAACACCGGTAGCCCAGAGACAAAAAAAATGTCTTCCCATTTCCACCTAGCGATTGTTTACCAGGCGAACATAAGCGTACAGGTGGTACTTGAACATCATTTGCATACGTAATGGACGAAACAAAGGCTCTGCCTCGGCCGGCCGTGCGCGCTCATGCTACCCCGGTTAGCATTGTAATAAATGCTAATGAACATTAGGAATGTTAAAACAAATAACTCGAAAAAATTATAGTAACTCCTTGAGGTTATGTGCGCCGGCTGTTTGAATACCATTCTAAGTCAGCTGAACCGAACAACCATTTTATTGAAAAACAAAACCCAGTTTTAATAAAAAACGTTGATTCCGTTGCGCAAAAAAGAGAAACAGCTAACAGACCATTCAGGAAACTAATAATGCGAACGTATAAAATTATTAAGGCAACTATCGGCAAATACACAACAAACATCTCATTAACATGTAAATTAGTTACAACCCACAACAATAACGTAACCTAACCAGGGTGGGAGCAACAAAAAGAGCTTTAAAGGATGAAAATGAATACCACAGAAAACGTAGCGATTTTAATTAGAACGGTCCTCGCCTCGGGCTCGACCGCAGCCCGTAAGCCGAACTACCGACCGAACGTTAAAGAATTAACTTCTATTTTTGTATTTCATCTTTAATGCTGACAATTTTTAATATCCGTCCGTCTATGCTCGCCTGGTAATTAAGATCGGCTCGTCTTAGCGCCTGTGAGGAATACAAAACGATTAAAATAACGTGGAGAGTATTCGGTCATTTATTTTAAGGTTAGGAACACAGAGTAAATGATTAGCGAGAGGAATCATGCAAAAGTGCCATAAAATTATTACAGCCTTTGACTACAATTGTTCCATAATTGAGTTTTTCTTCAATAACTGTCACGGACAGGAAAAACTATCCGCTCATTATCCTATTCAAGCTCGGCAACCACATCAAGTGACTGAGGCTGCCATATCAACCATATTTATAGCATAATCACATCTCCGACATAGACTTTTTTGTCGAATAAAAGGACGTTACGACCAACGTAAATTCCACAAAATTATACCCACGTTTGTACACGAGAAATGCTGACACAAAAAAAAGTATAATACGCGGTTTTCCCCGGATATCCGCATACGAACGACAATATTTGACCGTATTATGATCCGGGCGCGTATTTCTTTCCGTTTGTACGATATTTTTCGCAAAAGGAAAATCCAGCGGGGCCGCGGCCCATCCGTATATCATCCCCGTGCACAGATTTAACCCCAGAAACAAGACCGAAATCTCCATAGGAATTGTTTGCGGGCAAATATCACTGGTTCAATTTTATCATACGAATGGCCGGACCTAAATAATACTTCCCCTTATTATCATATATTTCGGTATAGTACGGTGCCATGCGGAGACGCGTACCTCTTGCCGATGTGTTTCGCGCACGAAAAACCCAAAGAATTTCTCGATCGTTATTAAAAGTTCGATGCGAGTCGACTTTTACATAATGTAAGCTCATCCAATAGAGAGAAAGTAAATAGGCGGCCGCCCGAGAGGGGTTGAAACCGAAAAACCGCAAGACAATCCCGAAATTCATTACACGCACTAGGAGAACATCGCCGGAATTCACAATATTGAAATCGTGGAGCCCCGCGCCTTCCCGCGCCCGGAGCCCCCGTACCGCCGGCAGATATTACAAAACCCCAATGTAAACGTTGCTATTATTACAAACTAACACGAATAAGTAAATCGCTCAGTTTACATAAGCGACGCTCCACTACATCCTTCACGTAACACTCGACATACTTCGCCCCGTGACCTCACCGATCAAGCATTACAAAAAAAAATTACACTCGTAAACAATGAAAACATATCATAAAACAATTTAGCCGGTAATCCCGGCTATAATTTATAGCCAGTAATATCAGGGAGAATCAGTGTTAAATCATAAAAAGAGCACTTAACTGATGTATTAGGTAACACGGGCAGCCGTTTTAATAACTATTATTATAACTCTTGACGAAATTCCCTAATAATAAAGCTGAAGAGCGCAGAGCTTCCGATGGATGCTTCACTTTATGGATTTTAACACTTCTATGATTTTATGATACTCTGGTAATGTGTGGAGATGTTTACTCACTAACTCCTGGTAATTTGCTCCTGGTTAGCAAGTAACCGCGACTTATGAACAAAGACCATCCATAATAGATGTCTGAGGACATTTGTTTAATAGTTGAAGCACCACTTCGATATTCATGGAACAGTAAACATTCTGCGGTTTATTTTGATGGTGTGATATACTTCTTATGGGAGATAAAATTGTATCATTCGCGTAACATTTTAGTGCGCGCCAATCGTAAAGAGTGCATCACTTGGACTCGGGTACCAGGCTGACATGTGTCGTAAAGAGACCTCTTCGGCTAACAATTTCCTGATGGTCTGTAAATAGTAAGTTTATTGTCTTTTTATGAGGTACTCGGACCGTAAAAAGGAAATAAAAGAGCACCGCCGATGGTGATAATAAAAAAAATAATTTTCGACTCATCTTCGTGATTATCTCTTTCGGTTTTACGAGTAAGTAACGTGCGGGAACGAGACGGGGATGGTTTTACAGCGTGTCGTACCGATGTGACCCTTTCGACTCGATGGGGGTAAAGGTCGTAAAATGGGAGCATAAGGATAATGTTTTGGGTTTCCTATACTGCGCTTCATTCATGATTTCGTTTTAGTACGGGCGGCGTCGGTAGACATGTAAATCCGATTGCTTTCACAACGTCGATACTCGTATTGAGATACGTTTCCCCCTATTATTTGGTGTATTACATCCGTAATAGAAAGAAAAAAATCTTGTTATACGTCCCTGAAAGTTTTGCGCAGACAAAAAACTTTGAATTTCGTCGCGTGCCAGTTACAACCAACTAAAAAGTTTTTAATCTATATTCGCAGCGAAGGCCCGATTATAACGAAACCACCGAAATCGGTACACGCAAATTCAAATTTGGAACAATGTGATAACGGGCGGTTTAATTGCGAATAGGGATGGGACAGTGCAATCCCGCGCGGAGTATTCGGCAGTCGGCCTAAGTTCCGACACTCCATTTGTTCGGCTCGAGTGAGCCTAACGCCCGGCCACGGGACGCATCCTAATTCTTAAAGGGCCCATCAGCAGACCTTTATGCGTTAATAAAGTTGCGATATAAAAAGAATGGAGGCGTCCGAGGGTGAAAGACGGAAAGGGTAGGAGTTAAGTGTGCATTTAAGGCGATGTCGGGGGCGTGCGAATTTGTCAAGCCATAGAATGGGACGATTCAATTGTCCGATGATTAAATAAAGACAAGAGATCTCTTGTTTGCCTATTGTTATAAAGTTTTCCCTTTTGTGGCTTAACTCTAATGTTCCTCGGACAATGAATTTTATTAGGAAAATTATTTCGATAGCATAATTGGTAAAACTCGTTGTGTTTAATGGACTGCGCGTTTCTTGTGTTCATATCAGAAATACTTGCATAATTGCATCACGCCATGCTACATAAAGCAGCGGTAATCATAGAAAATGGCGGATTTTCTACACTTGAGTCATTATTATTATCTATTGCTTTGTTATGTATCTTTTGAAGCTAGTTTGTTGAGTAATTACTTGTATAAAGTGAGATTATACTAAAAACCAAAAGTTCTAATAGGGAGGGCTTATAAGCAGTACCTACCTAGTGGTTACAAAGCAGCCAATCATGATAATGATCGCCCCAATCAATCTAACAGCTTTGTCAATCACAACAGAAAAGAGTCAAATACGCAGGAGATATCATAGTGCCCAAGTATAATGACATAGGTGCACACTCTATTTCTTTACTCCCACAATCCGATCAGATTGAGCAAAACATTCTGAAGCTCAAGAAAAATAAAAAACTAAAAATCAAAATCCTAATCATAATTCTCAGAACTTCCAGCTGACACATCGCGCAGAAACATATTCCCACACCCAACACCTCTAAATAACCGTATCAAAATCTTTAAAGTCAAAACTTTACGACACTGCGAATACACAATACTGAACAAAAATACAAAGATAGGCCTTAATCGAGATAGCCCGCTAGTTGGTCTTAAACAAAGATGAGGGGCCCGTAAAGGAAGCCAGAGTGTTTTATTAACCATTTCGGCTTTATTTAACGCTCGCTCATACAGATTTTATACATCGGCGTCTCGACGTCTGACGCGGGATAGCATGATGGGCTCCAATGGGCTCTTACGGTTCCGTGTGCTCCGTATCAGATGGGGGGACTTTAGGGCTGGTAGAAAATTGTGGTGGGAGAGATTTTTGCATAGGGAAATTGACTAGGGTTTATATGGTCTTGTTTTACAATCATCAAGTTTGGTCTTTACGCTATGATTTTGGAAAGTGATCTTGTATGCAATTTTGTCGTACAAACTATTTGCTGTTGTTTCTGATATATAAAAGCATTGTTTATTACTATCACTATACATAGTTGCATGTCTTTATTTGTTCCTTTTTTCTACACATCTTTTGAAATGGTTATAGTTTCAATTTCTTTAGTCATATAAACCCTATCATTCATATTTAAGAACCCGGTGGCATTCATTCTTCCTGTATCTAGTCATCATCTCCCACATCAATATGCATTTTTTTCTTCACTTCTTCATCCCCAATCATATTTACTTGTATCTTTTTTGCTTTCTTTTCTTTTAACAACGTATTCTACAGTAATTCACAATTAGTAATGACAAATTCTTCAACTACCTGTTCTTCAAGTCTTACAATAATTTCCATTTATTTCTTAGCTCGTTCTTTCTTATTACCTTTTCCGCCTTCAAAGGTTCCACAATGTCAGCCCTAAGCTTGTCATGCATACAGCTATGTTTCGATGGTGTGACCGTCTTGCCAGACAGACTGCAATTACCAGGGGGTGAATGTAAGCAGTTGTTTGTTGATGCTTCTAGTTCAATTTTGATAAGGAACGCTATGGAGTTAGGGTTCTTGAGTAAAGTTGATTGGGATTTGATGCGTCATGCGGTGTTTTCAAATGTTTATTAGTAATGTGAGCGTTATGCTTAAATTAGTCTTCTCTGGTTTCACTAGCTTCTTTATCTGTTCAACTGTTGTCAGATGAATTGATGACGTCTCAGTAATCTGAGTTTAATTTTGTTATGAAACGCTGTGGTTTAGACGTTTGATTTTCAAAGTACCAGTTCAATCGAAAGCTGGATTTTGGTATGGATGATTTTAATCTCAGAGTATTCAGTGTTTCTTCTATTGTTAACATTATCCTAATTTAAATCCTAATCTGTTATAATGATTCAGAGGTTATTATCGTCTATGTGTTACGATAGAAGTGCTGTATAAATTTCTGGTCAACAATAGACCTTGTCCTGTTTAAAAATAAACAGTTGATATACAATGCAATGTGGTAAGAAAACCGTGAACAATGGCGTTTAAGGCAATGGCCTTCTCACAGGTGTCTCTTCCCCAAATATTTCCATTTTTCTTTATTCTCCAAAATCAATGTTAAATCCCATTTTATACTTCCAAATATCAGTCGAAGAATCCAGGCGCATAAAAAGCAATAAAATGCTAAACAGCATGAATACAAATCTTTATCAACGATACAAATATAATCACTGCGCTACACCTGCAAATATAAATGGCCAAAAATAAAGAACCTTGTCCTTCACACGATCGTGTCAATCACCCAAAAACCCGAATACTATAAAAAGTAACCACAAAAAACTTGAAAACCGCATTTCTAAACTCTCAACGACACTTACGCATTGTAATCGCGGCTAAATCGAATAATCGAGCACTCGAGCAAACCGAGTTAAGTTATTTAGAGTCGAGTCCCCCCGGCATCGCGGCACTACTCGGTAATCGAATTGGAGACCGCCACTTGGTGACACTTGAGCAGAGTGTTACTTTGTTAGCCGATTTTTGCGGGCCCCAGTCCGCCCCCGGGGTACAACGCGATTATGCAAAAGTACCCCATACGAATCTTTCTGCAGACAGCTTTATGGCACTTCAACATTTTTATACCTTATTTTCTTACATTTTTTAATACAAAACATGATAATCTTCATTCTTTTCGAGCACATTCTCACCCCGAATAAAGTTTCCAATTTTGCATGTCGAGTACTCTTTTAAAACAGGAAAAGCGATTGCAAGTAGTTTAAAACAAGGCAACTATTCAGTGAAGTTGCGCCAAACAGAAAAACTAATTACGGAACGTTGGACATGCAAACACACAATACGAATTAACAAACAACTCGCAATCTACAATGTCATTAAAAAAACATCCTACTCGATTAATATTCACATCATAATTCACAATACGCAACTACGCTTAAAAAAACAAAACATAATCCCAAAGCGTCACAAACAATGGCGAATAATCGATTCCAAAATCGATACAACACTAGAGCGGCTAACTCGGTGCAAGCACGTCACAATCTGACTCGATTCATTCGTATGCCGATGACGAGACACAATTCAATTTGAATATTTTGACGTGACCGTCGAATACTAATATAGACGACAGTTTAGCAAATTGTATCTTATAGCGCGTGTTTTATGTTTTATTTATGATACATACGATTGTAAATTTAATTTGTGTCGCGTCGCTAACGATGCCAGTCTGGATTTCGTGCATTCTCACTTTTGGAACCGACTAGTGATGCGACACCGATACTGTCGACTGACATCACATGCGAGCGCCACCTTACAGCTCCGAAAATTTCGGCTTTGATAAATTATAATATTTGTTGGAAGGTAGACGCACCTCATTTAAGTTGGTACAGTCCATTCATACATCTTATTATGTATGAGGATTCTATTCCAACTTTCGCTTCTGTTAAAATTAATTAACAGTCAAGTTGAACGTGGGACATGAGTTTTGGCATCGCCTCCGCGCCGAAAAACTCTAAGTATCGGAAATAGAAACGGATGAGTAATGACGTGATATACCTAATGAATGTCGTGTGAAACTGTCACTTGTTTTAATTAATGTTGTTGCTGGTTCCACGCAGCCTTTTTGACTGAGAGACGCTTATTATGTTCTGTAATAGAACAGACACGGATAGACATTTGTACTTCATTATTTCTGCTGTCTCAGATCAACGTAAAAATGCTTTGACGTCTGGATTTCTGTAAAGATACATTTTTATAAATGATATCTCGTGTTTGTTGTGAAACCAACGAATATCTTGTAAGTTGACATTAATACGTTTTCAAAAGTTATTCACGTCGCTGTATCCAACACTCCTGCGCATGAATAGGTCCGTGAGAAAGACTAACAGACTGTGTTTGTCACATGAATGTTTAATTTTTATAAACATTCGAGTGTTTAGTACTTTGGAACCTTTCGAGATCTTACCGGATACGGAGATAAAACACTCCACGTCAAGATTAGATTTTTCTAAATAAATATCAAGCTCGAGTGTTATTTACCGAGGCAGCTTGGCAGCACAAGAGGTCCCTGTTCTCGACTCAATGGTGTTTGTTTAAAACCACTTAAAACTCAATCCGCCTTATTACAAAAAGGGGTTCAACTAAAAACCCAGGTTTAATCTTGTAAAACTACGGTTTAAACAAAGATTATTACAAATCGTGGTTTTGCGATAAACCTTGGTCTAACAGTAGTAGCTGTCAAAGGTATGTCAAAGTTTCTCATAGCAAATTTTTCATTGTGTTGTAGTTTTTGTGTTATTTTCACCCAAAATGGATTGAAACAAGGTAGATTTAATTGTTATTACTCATTGTGGATTTAATTGTATAGACAATCGTTCAAATGGCGGTACTAAAGACGACGTTTTATCTTAGTTTTGTAATACGGACAAATTTAAACCATGGCTCTGCAAATAAGCCTGGACTTGATAGACCAGGTTTAAACCAAGGTTTATTTAGTTTTTGTAATAAGGCCGCAAGGGCTCGACAAATACGTAACTGCAGTAATCTGTTGTAACAATACTCGACACTGTAAATAATGCAAGTTTACGTCGTTACCTACGTATCGGAAATGTTTCGTGGGCGTCACGGTTTATCTATTACATACATTATAGAATGTTTTTTTTTTCTTATAACAAAAACACCATACGCCATGGTGACATGTGTGGCGCCTCGGCCACGTTATCTCATTGTGAAATGTGTACCAAAAAGACGGTGCGATGTGACGACAACGAGGACACATTCGATACATAAACCGCGGCGTATCTCGGTGAATATCATCTGTGCCTTCACAAACACTGACCGTAGATTAGATAACGCCGGATGTTGCTTCTGAGATCAGAGACGTCTGCGCACGGCTATAGACAACATTTACACAGTGCTACCTGATAATAAGTAGTGGATCTTTCCATTGGGCTATCTATCTAGTCCAAAATTTTGAACTCCGAATGCCGAATTCCAAACGTCCCCCATCACTAATTACGAGCGACATGTGTTCAACGTAAACTATGTTATAATGACATTAAAATAACAGAAAAAAGGTGCGAACGCATCGATTCGGTATTTATTATTCGAAAATAATCGGTAACGCTCCGATAATGTGCTAAATTCGAATTACCGTCCAACAGGCGCGCATAACATAATTGCTGGTCACACGCGAAGTGTCTATCAAAATTATTTTCGTTTGGGGTACTTTTTTTTTCTTATGCACCCTTGGTAACGCGCGTGGGGTGTCGTGGGATCCTCTCGCACCTACGCACGGACACGCAAACCCCGTCAATACAGATAATTGTTTCATTATTCTTCTATTAACTCCACTGGTGCGGCAATTTATCTTGGCGGATAACGTGAGGGATAAAATTGTATGGTTTTTAACACACTGTTTAGCAATATGGCCGGTGGAAACTAATTTTGGTGGCAACAAAATGCGGAGACGGCTCGTAAAACGCGAAAGCAGTAAAGTTGAGCTTGCGTGGTCTAAAAGCCTGCGGGGCGTGGTGGTGACGCCCAGCGTTTTAGCCGCGCGGACATGCGATGCTTAGCGTCTTTATTAACAGTGCACCTACCCGCTAGATATGGACTCCTGGTACTGCCGCTATTTATACCATAGGCCAGTGCTATCTTCGCGATTATCTTAAAGGGTAGTCAGACAGTAAAGTTATAATAATAAAGTGCAAATCAAATTATTCATACAACGAGCATCTCGTATGAATTGGCTGCATTTCAAGTGAATGTAATCAAATACCTTGTTTTATTTGAAATTCAATTTGGAATTTAGATTTTGCGCGTTTTATCTCAAGGCCCGAGCTAGTTTTGACAGAGTTCCAGTAACGTGTCAAGTATTTTTGGGGCTGGCCACCCTAGAAGGAAAGTTACGTAATACTGATTAATTAGTTATTTTGGCGAAGCAGGGGCGTAGGGGGTGTTAAAAGCAATTATATCGATGCACGCGAAACTACGGCCATTGCTCGCATTACTGGGATTTGTTTTGGCGGCAGAAATAACTTCCTAGTCAAACATGTTGACCGTACATGTGTGGTATGTTGTTCCCGTTGAAATGATGTTTTGCGACCTGGTTGATTTAACCAAGATTGCAAACATGGCGAGGCTTGAATTGAGAGTTCCTGGAGAAAACTCAAATACTAAAACGTGTATTATTGTAACAGAGTCAATTTCAAGCCCTGCACATTCGATTTTACAAAAATGTTGATAACGAAACCAGTAATTAATCATTCCACACCTAAAACTGAAATATTCAAACACACACATCACAAAAAGTCGGTGAAACGAAGTGCTTCACCAGTGCGACACGAAACAGAAATACCAGGGCGTAATGAGAGCGCAGCAGATATATTAATTAGACAGCAGATCAAAGAGCAACAAATGGGATCTTCGTCAGCCATGGTTGCCTGGTAATTGTGAGGACAGGTCGCCCGTTTGATGGCTCTCTGCCGCTCCTGTGATCGAAAATAGATGTCAATCTGTTTTGGTGATAAACTATTGCATGTTTACGGTGACTTACGTAATGGGAGTCAGTAGAGAAATATGTGAACCCATTTATTATGGCATAGAACATAGATGGTTCTAAATCCAGCTGTGATCATTTGTGACTGTTTTGCTTTGTCCATTACCAGCAAGTTCTTACCCTATTTGGGACATCATTCTACGAGATGTTTAGTGATCTACTACATGAGCCCGGTGTAGGTTAGTAAGTAGCTGTCCCCGGTCTACAAATTGTTGATCCTAGGTCATCCATCCACCTTTCGCCGTTTTGAGAGCAGCGGTGATGAAACAAGTCAAAATAACGTGCTTTTTAGTTTCGAAGACCCGACCTAACAAACTGTAAATTCAGATCATTGCCACTGCTTTATCCACCAACAGAACAGAGATGGACATCAGATCTTACCGCAAGAACACCAGAGAGGCTTAAGTTAACGACTGAACAAACATACGCCTATTAAAATTAAGATATTCAGATAACAGCCGGCCGCAATCCCCAGGCCAGAGTTATCTAAATTCTTTAAACATTGACGAAACTAAAACAAGTAGTCGACGAGAAGGCGTCGTTATCTTTACAAGCTTGCCTCCTGGCTAATCTCGTGATAATGCTGCACAAACAATAGTATTCCTTAGAGGTAATGAAGCAATGCTTGGATCAACGTTTATTGTGCTATCATATAAGATTTAGTTAGTCGGTGATCAGTTTTGGAAACTGCTTGGACAAGGTGACTGAGACAAAGCTTACGATGGAGCGAGGTTACCCAGAAGAAGCCTGTTCACTCCAACTTTGAAGAGATTCGGGTTGCATGCGTTCGGGAACACCGACACAGGGAGTGAGTTCCACTCTTTTGCTGTACGCATTATGAAGGAAGATTGAGAGCGCTTAGTGCAATTGGTATAGTGGCAATTTAGTACACTGATGATAATCAGCAGTATATCTAGAAGTACGAAGGGGGGCCGGTAGGATAAGATTGTAAAGATAATGCACACACTTTCCGAAATAAAAAAATGGTCTTCAATCTGGCTCTTACAGGTTCTTTCTCATGACTGTAATGTCATTTTTAACACACTGCTTCAAAAATATGGTGGATAAACTGTGATGCTATATGCATAGAAAAGAGTTGACTGCTGATATGACGAGTAATGAAAAAGTATGGAAGAAAAGACATGCTGCACCTACCACAAATTAATTGGGATAAGGCAGACGAATTATAATGAATATCAGCTTTGTTTTGACTCTATATCTGCGGTGACTTCTAAATTATCATCAGTAACAGATCAGCAGAGGAAGGCCAAAGTAAATCTTGTTTTAGTGGAAAACCCACAGCAAACTTCGTAGATTATTTTTCAAAGCTAATCTTCCATAAACCCAAACCAAATTTTCCAATGAACCCAGTAAAAAGTATTGGATGATTTCCCAACAATGCACTAGGAAAACATAAATAGAAAGGGCTAATGTATCGCATGTAACAAAGCAGGTTGGTACCGGAACCGATTCTCGGAAAAGTGGGAACGGTGCACAGCTCGTCCTTTGATATAGCTGTAACAACAAATACAACTCTGTTAGATGCTTCCGCCCTGGTACTTGCTTCTGTAACAATGAATTCAGGAAAAATGTTTGATCTCTAGTTTTTTGTAGGAAAGACAATTAAATGAGCACAAAAATAATGTTTCTTTGGTTTTGAACTACGGACAATTTGACAGCTTCAAATTAATTTTTGCTTAGTTTTGTATTTCTGATGGTTAGTTTTTTTGACGAAGATTATTATTGCTTGCGTTTAAGAGATCAAAGAAAATTTGACTTGTTAATTTTTCACAATTTCCATGTCTTTTGAAACTCATGACTATGTCTTCTTTTGTCGAAGGTATTCTTTATTCTCTTAGACGATACTTACAGAAGAGTTTCTTAAAAAAAATCAGGTCTCTTATTAATCGTTTCGATAAAGTCATTCAGTAGCCTTGAAAGATAAAAACTTTCCATTAAAAATCTAGTCCGCACAAATGATTAAATACCTAGAAACCAATCCGTTCCTGTCAGAAGTACCAAGAGAGCAAAGGTAACCAGTGTTCCACATAAAGTTAAATAATAATGAACTAATCGCGGTCTCGCAGCGGCCGCCAAGCGAACAATACCGCGTTAATTCGAGCCCTTTGTGCGGACCAATAGAAAATTTCATGTTCCACCGAGCCCACAACGACGGCATTCTCCTCATTACGACACTTTTAATGTAAATCACCACTACCTTTATCACCACTGGGGTAAATGTAATTGGCGAAGATTTTAAAGACATTCCTCTCGAATAGGTGAGACTTTCTATTCATAGAAACTCCTTTACATGTCGCGGACATGACGTTTGACTGACTTGCGTTAAACAGAAAAGAACAATCATTTAATTCTATTTACATAATCCCTGGCTATGTTACTAGGAATCGAGAAATTCGGCTTTGACTTTGATACCAGCGTTTAGCAGGTTACAGCGTTGCTCGGAACCGATTGTTTGTTTGTCGGGCTGTAAAACTGTTACGAATCGTAAACGATCGTGTGTGGCCAGCCCTTACGACGAAATCTGAACAGATGGACCGAGATCAAAAGACTGTGTGGTGATAAAAAACGTTGATGTGAATTAAAAGTAACAACTTAGTGTCGGGGGACTGACGGTTGCCGAGTATTTTCTTTGTCGTTACACACCATACATTCTCCCTTAATGTAACGCGTGAGGGAAGGGAAATAACATTCCCATTTTCCAGGTATTTTCCGCACTCCATATTGGTGGGATTTGTAGGAGCCCGCTGCCGGCACAATCATTAGCCCCGCAATCCTCCACGACTGTATGGGGCCCTGGTACCGCTCGGGGAACTATTGGCGAATTTTCCGGGATTTTCTTCTTATTTTTATCCCCCTATTTTGGTTGTTTTCTTGAGGGAAAACAAACAATGAACTTAAGGAAATGAAGCACACATTTCGTTGAGTTTGCAAGATGATTCTATCTTGTTACAAAGAAGCAACGCGTAATTTAAAACACTTGAACAAAAAAGCTTTCCCCTAACATTAAGAACTGTTCATTAACATCCAACGAGAAGACGTCCAATTACAGAAATAAAGAACGTCGAATGGCTCCAACAATATCCTAACGTAATCAATGTTGATAATAACCGGGCAATTATAACTCCCAACTAATTCTCGATTACGGGGTGCGGGTCTGAGGAGCGGGGGCCGGCGGGGGACGCACCGGGACCTCGCTAGGCGTTATTAACCGGGATTACCGGATCCCCGACGCGATCCCCGGATACGGGGATTTGCTCACGGATCGCATAACAGTGGAAATGATAAAAGATACGTGTGGATACGGGGATTTTTGTATGTTTATTGGCGTTCGTAAAATAATGGAAGCGAAAGTTTGAAAAGAAAACTAAACATATGCGTCATGTGACAGAGAATTATGAGGGTAGATAAACGGGCGAGAGAGATTGCTTCCGCTAGCGCTCAGCGTTGACTGCATATATATTGAAAGGGTGTAATTACGTTCTATCTTTGAAGCAACACTTGCGACCGCACATTTTGAGACACTGTAAACAGTGACAACGCTATCCTACGCACTACTGACGTCCTAGTAGAATTAACTAAAGTACCAAGAGACATCTATCTCCTCAGGCATGTATGACAAGACCAAAAAATAACGAAGAGCCCGTGTAGTGTAAGGCACGTGTACCAGGCTCGCACGAGCTGTTTGGAGTGTAGGCCGGGCGAATCCCATGCGGTATCAGCGTTACAAGCGATCGCACTTAACCGCGTCACTGGTATCATATCGCGCTGCAGCGCTATCAGTCAGCGTCGCCCGCTGCATTAGCCGCGTCGCCGCATCAATAAATTATACAGGACACCTCCGCGCGGAGCTGCCGCCCTGGTCACTCGGTGCATTAATGTCGACTAACATTTAAAAGCGTGTTTGTCTGTTTGTCGCTCGTCTATATATAGGGTGCAGCAGCTGAGCTTAAGGAAAACTTAAGGGTTGGCAGTTGGCAGGAATTCAAGATCTTAAAACATACAGATGCAGAGAGAAAGCGGTGTATATCTTGTTGGAATCAACTGAAGATGTTGACAACAGAAATGTGTCGACACTTCCTAGTCAAATAGACTTGTGGAACAGCAGTACTCATCACAAATAACATCATTAATCAGCACCCACAACACATCATACAGTTTCCGTCGTGAATTCCCTAAACTTTCTACTTCCACCCACGACGCGACGGTACCATCAAAACATTCTTCCTATGCGTTCGGTCTTAGAATCTAATGTCAAAGTTACAGGTCAGGCGTATAAATAGCTGTAGTGCGTCAGACTACTATTATAGTACATAAGCCGTGCTTATTAAGACTAACTCCCACTCGGAGCCAAGCACGCAACTCGATTGAGATCGGTTTACATGCTGTGCTCAGAGATTCCTACTTTCTTTTTTTGGATGCACTGACTTTTGTGACTCTTGAGTCACTTTTCGCTGATGATGTTATGAAATCAGGCATTGCTTTGCGGAAAACTTTGTCAGCGGAAAAGATCCAGATTTCAAATGCAGAATATACTCGTATTAATATTTTTTTCTCAAAAAAAAAAAACGTTATTTTTCCTCCATTTCTCCTGTCTACTACTTTAGGTTTTTACCTATTTGTGTTAGACAGGTTTTTTTGTGTGTGTATGTTTAAATTACGAGTTTACCGATAGTTTTGTCTCTTAGCATTAATTCTAACGGCTTTCTAATTTGTCACAAATTGACAATTATTGATGTCATTATGTCAAAGTCGTTGACGTCAGTAGCATTAATGCAAATTTTAATGGCTTGTAAAGTTAAAAATTGTAGTTTTTTGTAAAATATCGTAATCAGGTTTTATAAATGTTAAATCTAAATATAAAAATCTCGTGTCACGATGTTTGTGGTTGCACTCATCCGACAGTTTTTAAAGAAAATTATTTAATATAATTGGTAGGTATAAGTCGTAAAGTATTTTGTCATCAATTTTTCCCACCGCACAATTTAAAAATAATTTTTGAAGGCCGTCGAAGTGGGCAATGCAAGCTAGTTATTTCTTTTTTTTAGTGTATATCTTGAACATGGTCTTGTGAAAGTAATACAAATATACAGAGAGCATTTTAAGCTTCTGTTTTCACTTGTATAACATTCTAGTTATTATTAATTCTTAGCCAGATAAGTTATCAGGAAACAGAAATGATATTGATATATTTATATCTCTTAAAGATGACTCTGTAATCCATTCATTGCTACCACGCACGTTTCAATTGATATTTTACAGATACTGATCGATCATCTCATGGAATCTATTGAATCATAATAAATTGTTAAAAAATACAAGTTTTCAATGAAAATCTCGATATTGTTATGAACAACCTCGTTTAATAAAAAAAACTCAATCTCAAAATGCAACAAGTTTAAAAAAAAATGACTCTTTTATTCGTCCCCTCTTGACGTTCCTTTTACGCAGGTTCTATCCAATCATTCCATCACTCGATAAGCCTTGGAAAAACCATTTTACTGTTAGATCTACTGTATAATCTATCTCTTTCTACAGATAGAAAGACTATTTCCATCTCTGTCTGGTTATCCCTTACTAGAGATAGAAAAATATTTCTACGTCTAGTAAGGCACAACCATAGATTGCTTGAATATTGGGATCGGCCGTTAGAAAACAATATTCCTCCATGTAATCACATCATTTCTTAAGAACAGCTAAATACAACGCACCAACTCCCGATCAACAACCGAGGAGAAACTCCACAAAAAATAACAAAAAACGTCTAGAACATACCCACTTTAGCGTCATGTAAGCCTGGTACTACGGAGTAAGTGGAATCATACGTACATTTCCAAGTAGGGCCGAGTCAGACTCGTCGGGTTGCACCGAGCACGCCGATAGAGAGTTCACGTGATCGACGGTTAACTGATGGTTAAGATTTGAAAGATGGAATGTGAGGTTTATGGGAGATTGGAGATCTGTAGTCAGTTTTAGATAGAACCGGAATTTTGGAATTAGAATATGTTTACAGTTGTTGTATTAACAATATACTGTGGAAAAATCACGCTAAAAGTGGTGTTTTTTCAAACAATACTATCATGAAGACACTTCTTTTAATTTTTTGCGTTACATCCAATGACAATATCATTGTTTTATCAAAATTCTGCCTATTATTCATGATTTTTCTATCTTCTCAAACACCAACAAAGACTTTCAACATTTCCCCATCAAAATCCCTCTTCTAAACCCACAATCTAACCTCCAGTTAACCTCAAAACTACCCAGATTCTAACGTACAGTTATCGAATCGTATCACCGGTCACTCACCGGCTCGACTCGGAATGTAAACAAGAATTAAGCCGGCCACGTCGGAGCACGTTTGCTGAGAAAAACCCCTCTTTAATTAGCCAGCGTCTCTCGAATGCTGGAGGAATGCTCATCCTTGAAAACCTGGGGATGATGAGAGCGTCAGTAGTATACTGTAAAGTTCACGAGTGAATCATCTTGAACATGGTATTACAGTTAGATTATCAAAAAATATTTTTGAGACGTATTTTTTTCTCTTGTAACGTAAACCATAATTGACGAAGCTACGACACTTTAAAAGTTGCCAATACGCTTTAACATGACTTATCCAGTTCTCTAGACGTAAACTGGAACTTTGACGATAATTTGAAGCAAAAATTAGTTCCTCATTCGTACGCTAGAGGCGCTCTTTCATTTTTCCATACAATAAACGCAGTAAATACTTCAAGTACGTTGTAAATAAAATACAGAAATCTTGTGGTAAGGTGTCTGATGAGCTTTTTTGAAAGTGGAGGTAATTTTCTACAGTTATAATGAAGTACACTTAAAAACAATTAGCATTGATCCGCATCTTTGACCCATTTGTAGCTCAGGATCAATGCTACTTTCTACTTGTCAAAGAATTTTTAAAATCGGTACAGTAGTTTTTGAGCTTTTCGTTATAAACAAACAAAGCTTTCCTCTTTATTAGATCAACAAAGACTAGATTTTTCTTCTTATGCTCCTCTACCGTTTTCTCTCCCCTTCTTTCTTCGCAAAAAAGTAGATTATAACTGTCTCCAGGATTTTATTTAACTCTGTAATGAAATGCATCAAAATTTGTTCAGTGATTTAGGCGTTCATACATTCAAAAAACTCACTACTATTATTTATTCATCCAGTTAAACAATTTGATAGAGGCACTACAAACTGCCATAAATAATCTAGTTAGGTATACAAGACAAGTGCTATTTTATCCTGTGGTCCACTTCCATCATAGATTACAAAATAAAATATGGCGGCAAAGGAATTGATAAAGAGAATGATATTGTCAATGTAGTGATTGCTACTGCTTCAGTTCGCCATCTTGAATCTATTTATTACTTTCGAGTAGATAATATTATAAATTTCTAATTGTAATGTAGTATTATAGGCATACCTACTAAGGGTTCCCCATGACGCGATTCGTGCGATTTGCAATTTCTACTAACTAAAAATGAAAATCGTCCTTGCTACTACGATATAATGATGCAATTCGATTGACTTGACGTCGCATCGTGGCGAGTGTGTTTTGTTTTTCATCTACCCGTTGACAATCGCACGTTTTATGTCCTACGTCATAGTGGCAAAATCGATTTTCACCTGTAGTTGTAATCGGTCGATTTGCGTCGCATCGTGTCTTGGGTAAGGTCCCTAAGTTTTTCCTGAAAATAATACAGTGGTATTCTGTGATATTTTAATTTTTTTCCTGCTGGATTCGGTATTTCGTGATAGCTACAATCTTTGGGTCTTCAAATCAAATCTCACGTTTGACCACTATCTCGCCTGATGGAAACCGAAGATGTGGTGGACGGAGAAGCACACTTGCCTTTTTTTTTAACGTGGTAAAATGATCAAATGAGTCCTCCCACCCAGGGCAGAGCGGGAGGGACTGTCAGACTCGTACTGACTAAAATCCACGGTGTCCTTCAATAGCCCTTTACGTTCCGGGGTCACGGTAATTCGTGAGTCCCGTGAGCCCGGCAGGCTTTGGCCTTCTAGAGGGGGGCCCCGTCATTTTGCTGACACTCATGAGGCGGGCGGTGAACACAACGCGTCGTCGACCCGGGCATGGTCCATGGTCGGACAGCAAGTTGCCTATTACTCGCTGCCCGTATGCCTGCGAAGCACGCACGCTTGCCTAGAAGTAATCTATTCACTCTTGACTTGAACACCACAAGGCTGTAGCTATCAGAAAATACTGACTCCGGTAGGGGATTCCACTCCTTAGCTGTGGGCGCAATAAAAGTATTGGCAACAGGCTTTGAATGTAATGGTGGGATGTCCACCATGTATTGATACTGTACATATATGTATTACATTAAAATTAGGTAAGATAACAATGCATGAATGTCCCCCGTTCAAGTAAACTAAATACGTAATATCCTAAATAATTTTCCTCCAACAGCTGATCCTTAAGAACTCCTTGAAATGACGGATCACCTGTCAAAGTGTCAAAATTTGTCAAATGTCAAGTGTCTGACAGAGCCGATAGCAGTGATAAGAGAACTCTTGTGATATCGTATCAGCGAGATTCGGGGCCAAACGCCGTATCTTGAAGATTAGCTGATTTTAAAGCCGTTGGGAAATACGTAAACAATTGAGAGTTTTACGGAATATTTTTTGTGTAGGTTACTGTCTTTAAATGTGCGTAGTTTACCTGAAAAAAATTTCACTTAGTATACAAAAAAAGCAGTGGTGACTCAGCGGTTAGGTCTTGGGTTCGAACCCAGCCAGGCGCATTACTTTGTGTAATTTATTTCATCACCACTGCTCTCAAAACGGTGAAGGAAAACATCGTGAAGAAACCGGCATGTCCTATGTCCTAGAATTAAAAATTCAAAGGCATGTGACATCTACCAACCCGCACTGGGCCCGCGTGGTGGATTATGTCCCACTCCCTCTATCAGAGAGGAGACCTGTGTCCCAGCAGTGGCAACATTGTAGGCTGATGACGATACGATGACAGTTAGTGCAGTGGCTCAGCGATTGGACTGCTGCGCAGGGTGTCGCGGGTTCGATTTCCGCACGGAACAAATATTTGTACGACCTACAGGTAGTTGTTCCGGGTCTGGGTGTTTGTGTATGTGAGTTTCTATGTTTGTAAACGCACCCACGACCCAGGAGAAATTCCTAGTGTGAGGCAACGTTTAAAAAAAAACAATCCTCGGATAGCACGTAAAAGCCGTTGCTCTCGGCTGTCAATTGTAGATCTTTGACAATCGTTACTGTTCGTCGGTAGCTCGAAAGTTTGACCACCAGTGGGTATCGTATTACCCAGTTACTGGGTTGTGGAGGTCAGATAGGCAGTCGCTCCATGTAAAATACTGATTTCCAGCTGCATCTGGTTCGACTGTAAGCCGACCCCACTATAATTGGGAAAAGGCAGGCAGATGAATGTGTCTGGCTGGGTTTGAAACCACGATCTACAAATTGTATGTTGGTAGAAGTTACAACTGGAATACCACTGCTCTGCTCTAGATGTCTTCCTTGTCTTATTTCTTCCACAGTTTGCAGCTATTCTTATTTTTCGTGACAAATGGTTTCAGAACGAGTTAAAAAGAGTTTCTATAATAATTTTAAAACTTCATTAACATTCACACTTGGAAAAAATGCGTTCGAAAAAACTTTCTCTGCTCCCTTCGTATTCTAAAAATAACTCAAAAATAATCCCACATAATGAACTCTGTAACTCGTAATGTGTTTTTAAACATTTTTTTTTCTTTTTGTTTCAGATGCGATGGGTAAGAACTTCAGGAAGGCATCATAAATCAAAAACAAGCCCTTGTAAAAAGACTGTTACAGAAATTTCAATCTTCATAAAAATCCAAAAATAATTACGGGTCGCAGCACGCTTTTTTTTTTCTCACTACAATAAGTCAATCGACCTAACACTAGGAGTTCGCGATTCGCTTCGCGTCGTAAAATTTGATTAGGTCATTAAAACCAGTTAATTTATAGGCGTTCGAACAACTCTCATTTGCCATAAACACACAAAAACCAACCATAAAACTGTGCCATAACGCTTTTTATTCTCAATTTGCGTAAACGTCGTTTATGACCTTCTGAAAACTGCTTTTCGCGCGTGTAATCTAAAATAACCTTTGTAGTAATTAATTGTAAGGTGCAAAACTGTTTAGAGAAAAAATTTGGAATGCCGATCTTTATTGGGAATCGCAAGTCACGTTGGTGACGTCACTAGTTATGTATGGACCAATCAATGAATGATCTTTACCTTTATAGAGGCTGTCATATAAAAAAATATGGCCTAATGATGTTAAATTATGCATGTAAGTGATAGTCTAGCTAGTCTGTCCTGCCAACATTTTGAATTAGCAATGCTCTATGGCCTATGCAAAAACAGTACCTAATGTATGGCTTCTTTAAATCCATACAGCTATTTCATAGTACAAAATATTATTTGATTACCACAAAAGAGCGTTCATAAACATCTGCACTTTCCAATCAGACTACAATATCCGAATATTTAAAAACGAAATTAAAAAACGAACCTCGCACGTCATTTAAAAAAAAAACCAATTCCATTTTTTAAATATTTAAAAAGAAAAATATGACGTATTCATTTCAATACCATTCGAATTTTAAGCGCGCAACGTTCGGAAACGCGTTCCGTATTTGTGTGAAATCCCCATAATTCCGTCAGTCCGGAAACGCGGTATTCATTTAGTGCAAAATTCTGTTGATGCATAAAATAAATTAAATGCAAACAATATCAATCGGACACGAGAACACACTCGGCTGTTGGTACAGCTATTTATCATAAAATACGAACGCTGCGCTGAAATTGGATAGTGCTATCTCTTTTACACCTTCTGAGAGTGACAGAGAGGTCGGCGAGGAGGTTTTTTCTTTGTTTCAAAGCCGTGCTATCGGGTTGTCTGTCTGTTCGTTGATTTGTTCGCGTCGGTATCGACTCACAATATTAATTAATGGTAGAAATAAGCTTTGTTTCTTTCGAGTTGATTGGGATCTGCATATTTCTGTTTCTTTAATGGTTCCGTATGTTTAGATTGGTAGATTATGAGAGGAATTTTATGTCGCTACATGATCTTTGACATCACTTTCTCTTGTTATGATAGCTTTTAATGCCTGAGGCAGTTTTTAGAACGAAATAACAATGTTTTTAATGTTATAACAGAATCTAATCTAAATAAATTAAAATAAGAAACAGAAAACTCAAAAAAAAAACAAGTAACATAATTTTTGTAGTCCCTTTAAATTTCGAAAACAAAACTACCCACATCTAAACCTTTTCTTCATTCCAAAAAACCACCGCGGGCCCCTAAATTTGATTAATGGTTCCGCAGCAATATAACACAGCTCGCAATAGCATTGATTCCTATCTATTGTTAATACTACTTGTTAATTACAAACGCGATAGATAACCACGGCTGTAACCGACATTGTTTTAACCGCCGGCGAAACGGGGTAAGTGGGAAATTCATGTTCTTTTTTTGTTATGTTGGTAGTGGTTGTTTTTTTGAACTGTTGTAGTAGCCATGTTGATTTTTTGTTGTTGTGTTGGTAGTAATTTCATTTTGAATATAAATGACACTCATTATTTTATATTATAACTACTATACATTGTATGTATGTGTATACATTGTTTTTAATAACGTTTTTAGCAATGTTGCTTTGGTGAAGCACTTATAATTTATCTGTAGGATTTGGATAGGTATTTCTGATAAAGGTATAATATGTAGGTAGGATTGTAAAAGTTAGATAACAATTTTATATCAAAATAGTTATATGGAAAACTCAAGCACTAAAAACTAAGCATTTCAGAATCGGTAGATCCACTTATACACTTGGTAATCTCTTATGTTTCCAGTATATTAATCTTCCAATCTTGAAAATATTACAATAGCTAAGTTATTGCTTTTTTCCTATCCCCATCTTCTCAATATCACAACAGTATTTCAAATAATGTTGGCCAAAAACTACAACTTTCACAGCTTTATCGAAGATACGCAGAAGTAGCTATTCTTGTAGCTGTATCTTCGGCTAATATAGGTAGAGCAATTCTCTAAAGACTCAGTGACGCGGCAACGCTGAATCTACGGTTTGTCTTTAACAAGTTCGTCGACGAGCTCGTTGTAGAGTCTAATTAAGTATAGCATAGCTGATCTTTTCCATCGATGCTCTGAGAAAAAAAGAAAAAGCGTTAAGGTCACTTTTAATGTAGGAATCTTTGGGTACCCATTATTTTTTCAGATGATTTGATCGCAAATCTAGCTGACTCCATGATGCATGAGAGAAAAACACACATTGTGCTACTAATTATCTTCACGTGTTATTAACAGTACTCTATCTAGGGAAACGAATGCAAGTGAAAAAGTGTGATCCCATAAATTACACGTTACGTGTCTGTGTTCATTTTTGTAATTAAAAGCGTGATTGTGGTTATGAGTTTTGATGTTTGATGCTCTGTCACAAAAAATAATCTTATGTTTTGGTTGGATTTCACCACTCCAAAGAATTGCTTACCAGTATCAGTACAGTTCCATACAAACAAAGATAAAGGATGAAGACTGTCACTTGTTGCCGCGTATCCTAGAACAAAGATCCGATCTACGCTCACATAAATCACAACTAATATAAATTGCTCTAAAACCGTTCACATTGTACCGCACTATATTACCATTCCTTTCATCTCCAGCCTCCGTTGAACCCTATCTAACTGAGACATTATGCTTCATAACCCCCAATCAAGAAGTTGACTCACTGCAGCCATTCATTATAGAATTATGACCGATGATAATTGTCCGTTTAGCAAAGAATGATCTAAGTAATTTGTTACAAATCATAATTAAAGATCCTGCTGATAGCAGCTGTCAGATTGACGTCTGATTAGCTCGTGTTTGCTCAGTTTTTGATGGCATCGTGTGCACTAAAAAGTATGCTCATTATGCGTACTAAATGAGCCTGTTGAATGTATCATTTGTCAATCTAATGCTCGAAGCAGTACCTGTATAAACGCCGCTTTTTGCCTCAACTGAATGTAAGATTCGATATCGCAACCGCAACGTCCACAAACTCATTCATTCATTGAGAATTTACAACCATATTTTATGTGAACATAAACTTATAATGCCAACATCACCATATTAAGAGTCTATCAAACAGAAGGCTCTATTAGATCTGAATTGCAAAACAGCAATCTCAAATATTCCCACCGTAAAATGGTAAACATAACCTATAAACCGAAATCCCGCCAAAATCCGTTTGACAAGTGCACAAACGGGCCAATGGCGCGTACACATTCAAATTTCGAACGCAGCATTCAAGATGGCGACCTTCGCGAGTCATATATCAATCGTGATTTACGCACCGCAGCCATGGCCGGTCGACGACCGCCCGAATTTCGTTCAGAAATGCACTCAACGAGTAATTTATTTGTTACCATCTATTATTTTGTAGACTCGCAAGGTCCTAAACACAGCTGACATTAATATATCATTTTACGCGACGTCGACCCGGTTCTCTGTCTCGCTTCAACATTGTACCGTGATGTAAGAGGGAAAGGGATGGGCGTAGGGGCAGAGTAGTTTGCGTTTTCACTTTTTATAGTAGCAATATATTTGATCAGCTGATCGTAGTGACGTTTACTGCCCGTGTGTCAGTGTAGTGTTTTTCATAATTTATATTGTAGTAGGTATTTTTTACTCTCGCTTGCTGTAGGTCGGGGTTTTTATTTATATATTGAATATTCATCTAAATATTGTGTATCGACTTCTGTTGAGCTGGCCTATAAATTTAATGGGCGGTCGGTTTTTGGTGAATTTTCACGTTTATTTATTGTTTATTTTGTTATTAAATCATTTTGTGTGTATATTTTAAATTTATCGGATGTGCCGCTCTGTTTGGTGGTGATAATGGATTTTTGGTAAAGTTTGCCAGTTTATGGTTTTAGGTCTATGTTAAGCTGTTATTTATTTGTTTTAATTATCGAATATTTTGTTTATTTAGCTATTTTAAACCTTTTTGGTTGTAATATATTAAATCCTTTGACTTTAATAATAAAGCGATACCTGCAGTATCTATTGACAAATCAGATTATTTCAACTTGTCATCTATACATTATTTGTTGAAATAAACAATAACACTTCAAAAATACCTTATCCAAAGTCATCCAACTGTTGCATTTAGTCCGCCATGCCTAATTGATGGTTCAAAGTCATCTATGATTCACTTATCAATTCATCATGTAAGGGTGTACTGCCAGTCTTGAAGATAGAGATACCTGTCTTCTAAATCACAAAGGTACGATACCAACCAGATAAATGAAACCCATAAAAAGCATAGTGTTATCCCTGTTTACTCTAGCTTCCTCTTAACAGGCCACCACAGTCCTGCCTTGTTTACAGACACTTTCAAACTGCAGATATCTAGTCCAACTAAGACAGTCAAAGCCAGTCAGAAAGCAACTCCATGGACACTGCATACCCCTTTTTTTTACGTGGTAAAATCATCAAATGAGTCCTCCCACCCAGGGCAGAGCGGGGGGACTGTCAGACTCGTACTGACTAAAATCCACGGTGTCCTTCAATAGCACTTTACGTTCCGGGGTCACGGTAATTCGTACAGTCCGCCTGTCTGGGTTTGAATCCACGACTCGTAAGTCCGGGCCGGTACCACTGGGCCACCACTGATCTACCATTACTACCTCGTCCAAAATAGACCACATAGCACACATGTCGCGGTACATAAAGGTGTGTGTACACTTAGTGCGTGCGTGGAGCACACGTGGTCCCCGTAAATATTTTTGGAAGCAATCGATTTCCGAAATCCATTCGGTACCCCGCGCCGCGCCGTCGGTTGCGTATAGCGATAGTGTGGACATGCCTGTTCTGTGACGTTGCTTGGTAGGATTTTGGTATGATTGTATTCTGAAGGTACAGTTTATCACTTGAATCTAGTATTTATAAGAAATAGAGGTTGGAATGAAAAGCTTTTTAAACTTTTCGTTGTTTTGTCCAAACTTTCAAAGTGTAGGTAAGCCCACACAGGGGTAGTAAATTCGTGTTTGTACAACGAATTTCAATAAGATTGGCATGAGTTTTCGGTTGCTTATTAGTCCCATATATTGTTAACTTTTTTATTGTCTTTACTGATGACAGAATGTCAGTTTGTCCAGACAATTTTGCCATACCAACTTCACTACGGCCGCACTAGATTTTAGCAAAAGCCGTATCAGTATACTACATGTTGCGCAGCATCTGCTATTTCTCTATTTTAGCAAACATCTTATACAAATCACATATTTCCAAAAACCTTCATCAAGAAATCTGAAAATCCTTCAAAAACCTTACAATACCTACACCAAATCAGACCAAAATACCGACCGCGTCGCATCCATCCAAATCGTTCGACATTACGGAGTATCGCACCGCCTGGTATCATTAATCTACGTGACAGTTCAAAATTTAGTTACAGAGGGTTCCCGCGCCCCCCCCCTCTCTCTCCCTCCCTCGCCTCCTTCACCCCCGCAGCCCTCCACGCAAGTTTTTGAGGGATGCCTAACTGTCTACAATTCTACATGGTTAACTATCTTTGGTTGAGGAGATGTTGAAATGTGGTGGATCTTGGTTCTGCTTGATAGTTGTGTTTTGTTTAGGTGGAGGGTAGTTGAAGAGTGGATTATTAGGTTGGCGGAGGTGCAAGTGGTTGTGGAGTAAGAGAGATTTGTGAGTAAACATGCCAAAGCATTGGTACCAAAAAAATCAGGGTAATGATGAAGATAATACTTTTGTACTAATTCAAAGTATGTTTATAAGCCAGTTGACTGTTGATAATGTTGATGTATTTTCCGACCGGCCTATGACTTATAACGGTCTCCATAAACAGAAATCTCTTCGCAACATTCAACAAAATCAATGCCCTTTTGTCACACAACGCATAACAAATGCGTTACCAACCTAATCCGAACTACCAATAACAATAAACTAACAGGTTGCAATAAATGTAACTCATCGCAATATGAACAGAACTTATTCATGAATATTTACTTACACCCTCTGCCGTGATACGAAGCTATAAGCAAACTACAACAATAACTTAACTATCAGTAAGATCATTTAACTCTCAATCGAAATTACTAGGCTCGCAGGATCGTACAGAGTTTCATTTGAAACTAATTAGCGTAGTGTACGGAACGCTTTTCACAGGCTTGCCTGTTACTGGCAGGCGCCGCGGGGCGTCTTCGCTTCCGTGTACGATACATTGTGGAAACTCTGCGCTTGTCCTGCTAGCCTGGTATATTGGGATCGATATTGAGGCGCGGCTATGTACTCTTGTGGATAGCGTGATGGTATTTGAAGGTTGTGGTTTTATGGAAAGGAAGAGCTTTGGTGTCCTTTTGATCAGATGCATTGGTCAAGGAGAAAATCTGTCTGATTTTGAACCTTATATAACTTCATGTTGTTAGTTAGTTCAAGAAGCATCTAAAGATTGAAGGATTTCAACATTATCAGGAGCATCTTTAAAAATTACATCTTGCAAACCAACATTGATTGCAAGAAATCTTTCTTCTCTTATCTAAAAACGAAATTAATTCTGTCTTCATGCAGAGTTCGACGTCCAACTACCATCACCTATCATCGGCTTACCTGAAGACCTCGTTAGCAATCAAGATAGTAACAGAATACAAAAGTAAAAACATCAAAACAGCTAATCAGCACGAAGTAACGAAGCATACAGCACCAAAGACTCGTGTGTAATTTTTCTCAAACCCGCCATGAATAATCAAATTTTTCTATACATACCGTTTATACCGTCACGACCCAAAGTAGGAACGTCGTAAAATACAAATGTAAATATACCAAATCAAACCTTAATATGTCCCTCGTAAAGTTGGCATTTAAGTGTCCGTGGCGCTAGGGTTGTGAAATTTATGAAAATGACGGGCGGTACGCTCGACCCTCGTGACTGGCAGAATTCTGTGGCAGAGTGTATTTTTACTTTTTTTTTATTACATTCTGGTGGTATTACTCGAATTTTAATATTGTGTTATGGGTAATATTTGAATGGGCTGGACAAAAAATACTTGTAATGTTAGTATTGTTTCCAAGTTGGGTTTTGTAGGGTAATTGTATGTTATGTTTCAAGGTTCTAGGTCATGTTTTGTTTCTGCTAAGTTCATTGGCACTATCGGTATTTGCTTCAGACATTACCTATCTGGGAAAATGAAACGTTACTCTTGATATTAATCAAATGCAACGTTAGAAAAACTACCTATTGCAGTATTGGTAAGGTCGGATTCCGAAAGAGAAGATTTTTTAGGATCTCCTGCTTATTATGAGTCAGATACAGCCCCAGATTGGAATTACCCATAAATAGGTAACCAGTCCTGTCAAGCCATCGTTATGCCACAATTTAAAGCCTATTAAAACGCAAATAAAACCTTATTTAACAAAAACATTCGCATATAACTTACGCATACTTCGCGTGCCTATAAAATTTAATTTTATTACAACTTACATAACTCTAAATTCGACAAAACTTTGTGTGGTAAATCGAATAATCGATAAAATTTTGTCTCTGACACATTATCGAGGTCGATAAAAAAGGGTCTGTCGCCCACCCCTATAGGTACAGTCAGCTAAAATTTTTGCTAGGTCATCACATTGCGGTACACGTGTATGGAGCTGGTTGTACCGCCCAGTGCAGTTCGTGGCTCTATCAAACTTCCATTAGTGTTTCCACCCTCTTTAGTTTTTTTTTTTGAGTTATATTCATTTTGATCAGGGTGCCTTGTTACATTCATGAGGTCATTCACGCCCAGGTTCAAAAGTGGATGGGTGGGTGATGCACCTGTTTTTTTTTATCTTAATTTTGTAGTTCTTTTTTTTATGAAAGTGACCAAGGGGCAACTATGGACGATGGTCCGATGACTCTGTTCTCTTCATAGCAAAAACTTTCTTATCGTTACTTTCTCAGCATCTTGTACAAGAAATAAGTACACTTAGGAGTTTCACCAGCTCTGCTGTACCTACCTTTTCTTGTGTCTGATCCCAATGTTGGTCAATAATTTAACCTTATGACGTTTATTTATAAGCTTATGCTGCGAAAGAACAGGTCAGTGTTGAAATAACGACTAAAAAAGGGATTCATAAATGAATTTGAAGAAGGAAAGAAGAATTATGGTTCTCTAATTCATAGTCCAATAATGATGTTATATAACAGCTGGTAAATCAATAGTAATGCCTATATAACTATTATTAGGTACTCAAAGTTCATTTAATTCACCCGAATAAGTCAAAAAAAGTTAATACTAGTTATATCATGCAAGCACTACACCATACGGCCCGATGACCTATCAAAATGACGTCACAAGACGCCATGATGGATGTGTCAAGGTCAAGTTTGACAGCTGTCAACGGCAGTCTGAAAAACGCTGTCACGAGTAATGGATAGGTTTCCTGGACGACTTTTCGGGGTCGACGGACTCCGTTCGATATTATTTACGATTTGATGTTTTGTGATACTATGTTATGTTTTTTTTGGAGTTGTGACTTTTTTGTTTTTAGTATACAGGGACTTAGCATCAGGCTTGGTTTCCTTAAAATGGTAGTTAGAGGTGTCGTACATTGACGGAACGGTGGGTGCATTGACTGCTGCGCTGTGTATCGCGTTTCGATTCCCGCACGTAACAAAATATATATAGATCTACAAATAGTTGTTTCGGATCTGGCCGTTTGTATGGAGTTTCTTGCCCATTCTTCTCCAAACAAACCTACCCTTGCGAATGGGTGTAGAATCAATCCCATCCCATCCCATTTCCTTTAATTTTAATATTCGACATTTAAAAGTGCCTCTTTGATGGCCTTATTGAAATAAATGATTTGACTTTGACTTTGCAAATGTGTGTAAAATGTTTGTAAACACATACCTACATGACACAGGAATTATTCTTAGTGTACATTTTATTTTAATTAACATCAGGTTTTAAAATAATAATGCTGTAATTTACTAGATAATAATGACAGTGCGCTTATTAAACTTTTGTCTGTTAAAAAGGAACTGTTGTCTGAATTAAAACAATTCATTTTACAGAACGTATCGAGAGAGATAAACATCTGAAATAATGAGCGATACTGTTACCTGTTTGTTCACATCTTCTTTAATAAAGCAATAATAGTGGCAACTACATTTTTTTAAGCGTGGTAAAATCATATGGGCAACTCGCTGTCCGACCATGGACGGCGCGTTGTGTCCCACGCGCGCATCCATGAGTATCAGCAAAATGACGAGGCCCGCCTCTAGAGGGCCAAAGCCTGCCGGGGTCGCGGGACTTTACGAATTACCGTGACCCCGGAACGTAAAGGGCTAAAATCATCAATTGATTCCTCCCCGCACTGTGTAGAGCGGAAGACACTGTCAGACTCGTACTGACTAAGATCCACGGTATTCCTTCAATGGCCCTTTACGTTCTAGGGTCACGGTTACCTGTTAAGGCACTCCCGCGACCCCGGAGTGGGAACTACTTAAGCAATCTTTTTATAAAAGAAAATAAACACCGTTTTTTTACGTGGTAAAATCATCAAATAAGTCCTTCCACCCAGGCGGGACGGCAGGGACTGTCAGACTTGTACTGACTAAAATCTACGGTGGATGACCGTAGATTCAGTAGCACTTTACGTTCCAGTTACCGATGAGACAGACCCGCGACCAAACATACTGACTCGTTAAATATTTGTAGGTATAAAAATACATGGAACACTAAGTCGCCACCGAAATTGAAACCAGCCTTATTAATAGCCCAAGAGCCTGAACTACCCTTACAAAACATCAGTGACATGAAAATTACATGAAAAAGTGCCTGAAAGCAAACAAACAGTTAGAGAGTAGGCACTATATCGATCTCCCATCCCAACTGTACCCACAGATGAGTTATAAGACATATCTCAGGACCATCCCTCGACAAGGCAACGACCCTTAACCCCCACAACTGATTTACAACCCTCCCATTCAAGCAATAGAGCACATTTTGAAATGATCACTCCAAGCTTTCTTACGACGTTGCAAAGTCTACGTATTGACGTATCAAGTTTAGTAAGACAGTAAAGACAGTTGTTCTTAAGCGATAATGAGCTTTATTGTCTTGGGGATAAGTGCTGGGCGGTTGGGCGGCCCGCCCAAACCTGGGCGGGTGCAATTAGAAATGGTTTTGAGCTAAAATTTATATTTTTTTGTCTTATTTTTGGATTATTAGCTGTTGTTTGCGAATGTTAGTTATCATGTTTTTATTTTTGATCTTTGGAAAGGGTTGAAAGTAAGTTATTAGTATAACAGCTGTACACCTGGTTTAGGCTAAGTTGATCATGTACTAGGGTCACATAAATAGTGTGCAGGTGTCTTCCACCTTTTTGGAAATTATCAGTTACTTCATCAGTAACATTTAGCTTTTGATCCACTAATAGTGTTCAGTATCTTATTAGATTGTTATTCCAATTAAATCTAATGTATTTTGCGTATATTTTGTTACTATCCAATAAGAAAAAGATAAATGCAATTGGCTGTATAAAGGCAGAGAACCTTCAGAAAGGTTTAATCAAAAGAGTCCTCCCGTCCTGGAGAAGGGATTGTCAGAACCTTACTGACTAAAATCCACGTTGTTCTTTCAATAGCCTTTACGTTCCAAGGTCGCGGTACCTGTTTCCACAGTCCCGCGACCCCGGACTGTTGTGATCCTTACACACTCCCTTCGCCTCATTTACGTTCATACAATATCTGAATTTCAGTATCATGTTCTCCTTAAATTCTATCTCTACACTATATTGCCTCAATCCCACAAGCCTATACATACATCACAACATGTCCACCAATTTCCAAGCTCAGTTCTGACACACAAACGCACACTTCCTCCGTGTTAGGGTTCAAAGGCAGTTATATCGATGGTATCGGCGTCCATTAAGGAAATTGGTTTATGCGAGGTCTTGTGCTACTATTGTTGAGGTCCTGGTGAGTCAGGTAAGTTGTAGATGTATTAGCTTGGATTTAAGAAGCTGTTGGATTGAGCTGGGTGAGGTGGGACTTACGGCCAGAAAATATTATGTTTGTATTGTTTTTATGAAGCTTTCGGTACATTTAGGTTTGGTCTCGTACGATAGACCAACTTGTTATCAGTACGGTTTTGGTACTTCGATATTTAGATGTTGTGCTTTCATATTTTTCTTTGAGTAAAAACAGGCTTTCTTGTATGACCAGATGTATGAATGTGGATGAGGCGAAAGGAGTATGTATGGAGGGTCGTAGCGGGTGGCGATCTGTAGTTTCTGCCGACCACCATGGGAAGAAAACGTGAGTTTATCTGTATATATAAAAGGAGAACTGACTGACTGACATATCAACGTACAGCCGAAACTACTGGGGCTAGGAATGTGAAATTTTGCACACGGCTTCCTATTATAATGTAGGGGAGCACTAAGAAGGGGTTTTTGGAAATTTAACCTTTAAGGGGGTGAAAAGGGGGAATTACGAAAGTACGTAACCCACGCGGGCGAATTCGCGGGCAAAGTGCTATGTATAATAAATACAGTCCCTTTAGTTTTGAGTAAATATTAAATACTATACTGTACAACTCAAAATAAAATATAGCAATTATGTCAGTTAGGAATATTTAATAATTTTCAAAGTCGGTTCAGTAGTTCCTGAGAGATTTTTTTTCTTCAAACTCACACTCTCACTTTACCTCTGTATAAGTATTATTAAGTTTAGCTAACTATAGTAATATACATACGTAAACAGAAACTAATAGCCACCTGCTAAGTCCTTTATGAAACAAAAAAATCTAATCAAAGCATTCATTTAATTCGCAGTTTACAAAAAACTTTTAAATAATATCAAAAACGTAAAAAAAAACAGATCTAAAGAAACCCTCTGACAGCTGGTGTGGTACCAGGCGAGCATAAAACACGCAGAGGCAGCGATCAGAAAAACCGAGTGATTTATCGTGAGAAGGGACATCTTCTGCGCCTTTGTGGCCCTGGTACAGGTATCGGCAAGTGCTAGGAGACCGGTTAGGGTAGGCAGATGTTGTAGTCATTGTTTTGTTGTTTTTTGTTGACCCGAAAAAATCTAGGGAGTATTAAGGACGAATAGAAGATTTTCTAAAAAAGAAAGTGGCTCAGTAATTGAGCTATAGGCGCTGGCACTGCGTGTTTTGTGTTCGGTTCCCGCATGAAATATTCTTATGGTCTAGAGTTGCTCTGGGTCTTGGTAGCACACATGATAAATTCACAGTGTGGGCAAAGATTTTACATATAAAAATTTACAAGACCATGTAAAAACAATCTTGTTGGCCAACACAAAGGACTGATTTTGAATTCCAAAAAAAAAAAATATACACAACCTAAAACCGCAAGAAATAAACGCTCCAGCCATATTTAAATTAACCCAATTTGAACAATCTAGCATCAACAAAATAACACGGTATCTGAACATTTTCAACAATCGAAATAAAAAGGAACAATTACAAAAACCCCTAATTCGACCGAAATCGGCAAGAACCGAGGTGTGTAGTTAAAACTTTAATGAATAGTTGTTATTGGCCGATATTAATTGTAGTCCATATAAATTATGCCCCTTTGTGAAGATTTTAACGTTTGATTCGTACAATCACTGTTATTAAAATGCGCGAGTGCCGAGGTTCTCAAAGTTTTTGATACTCACTTTTAGGCAGTACTTTTTAGAAAAAATTGAGACTAAATTGGAATTGAGTTACAAATAACTTTACATATTTTTTAAAATTAAACTTATACAAAAACAATAACACATTTGAATTCAAAATCAGATTAAGCCTCTATCAACCGTTATCTTAGGATGATTCATTCAGAATCCGCGAAAAAGTCTCAAGCTCTATGTACTCATAATCTCAGCCAGTCACCTCCATTCCAGATCATCCTTCACAAAAGCTATCCATCGTGCATCATTTCTATAGACTGCTTTGTTCCCAAAAAAAAAAAAACTAATTGGTCGCCTTTTTGACATACTCAATCCCCCTGTTCCACCCAAGTAAGCTATCTCCCATCAAAACGCCCCCTTTAAGTTGAGAACCAGAGAACCAAAGAATGATAGAAATCAAAACATTTTCGACGCAGCAATTGTTTTAATTCGATGAAAAAAGAAAGAAATATGAATGGTAATTACCGTGTTTTAACTTGGAGCAGCCATTGTTATGTACTCTTATATTTTACTTTAATTGTTTTTTAATAATCAGTTATGAATGCAAGTTTATGTATGAGGTGATGTTTGGTACGGAACTATTAATTGAATTTGTTTTAATGTGACCGGATGAATTGTTGATTTGACCATAGACAAGTGACAAACGGTTTTCTAAGCGTTTCGTTTTGCTGTAACGACTTTCGACAGCTTTGACGTAAAGTTTTCGATAGCTTATGTCAGTTGAATTTTTGGACAGTCAAGGGTATTAACATTGATTGAGTGTCATTTTGTTCTTCAGACTTTCAGTTTTGATTTCAGATAATCGTAGTATTTCAGAAATTCGAGGTTTTGATAATAATCCTACATTTAGATATTTTTTAAACATCTCAGTTAAAACTTGACTGTTATAATCCCTTGTAGCATTATTAAAATTCTTGTAGATATAATTCGAAATGAAAATAACCATTTTTTTTAATCCGATGTATAAAATATTTAATTACATAATTCTGCTTGTCTAAATTGATTTCATAATGTCTTCATTTACATTTTGACAAGACTAGCCATAAAAATAATAACATACCAAAAAAAAAACCGTAATTAAAAGTAATTACAAATTGAAATTGGAAGTGCGACGACCAAGTAATAAACTATAAGTGATCATAAAAGTTATAACTGTCATTTTTATTCTTACTATGTACACGTTTAAAACAATTTTACACTATAAAGCGACGCGTAAAGTTGTCGGTGAACACAATTTTAATTCCTCTGTCGTTAAATTTACGCTTTCCTTAGCTGAATATCCGGTCTCAACAGTAACTGGTGTCGTTTTTTTCCAAAAGCAGGCATTCTCGTCACACATGAGATACGCAACGGGGCATATTTAGACAATTTTCTTAACAAATCCCCCGGTCGCGCCCTCCATACACCTCTATACCCTCTGCCCCGGCTGATATTCGCCAGGTTATTACAATTTTTCGCGTTATGAATATCGTCGCGAATCCCCCGCTAATGCCCCCTCGCCCGGGGACTCACACCTCAGCAATTTTACTTTAATTCTTATTTAGAGTGCCGCCTTATTTCGGTTACAAGATTTTTAGTATTTGTTTATGGCGTTAACTTGTACCGTGAGCTGCGATGGGGTAATTTTCGCTTTTTTTCAACGATGTAATTCTACTTTATGTTTTTGAGTTTAAGTTTGCAGTTTGCGTGGGGTTGCGAAAACGCAAATTGGCTGTAAAGGTACCAGGGTGGCAGGAGATTGAGCAGTTTAGAGTCAGAGGTCGAGGCTTTTTATTTGTTCGAAAAGTGTAGCGTTGTCGGTGTGTGTGTGACGTCACCGGGCCGCTATCAATCATGCATGCACCATTGCGCCGAGCGCGCTTTTGTTCGAATTACGAATTTCGAAAAAGGAACATAAAGCGAGAGAGAAAATTATGGTGGTTGCGTTCTTTTTAAATATCTGTGGCCCCCCGGCGTGCCCTGCATGGACGCGACGTAACTTATTATTTTTCAATTAAACAGTAAAATGAGCAACGTATTGCGATGCCATTTGTTTAGTAAAAGCATTGCACATTCGTTGATTACCCGGCGGAACTAACAGCGCGAGGCGCGACCCGCTGCATTACCGAACACAATAATATACACTGTGACACCGTTAAAAAAGTAGCGAAATTGCTAATGGTGTATGATATTGCCTCCCCTTATTTTTGGGGTAAGAAAAGACTAGGGGCGGCAACACCTTCGTTCTCCCAGGAGGTGTTTTTTTGAGTCGAGTATTTTTTCGTTTTTTTTTCTGTTTGTTTTTTGCGTAATGACGTTGGGGTCCTGAGAGAGTTGGAGGAATCCATTAGATAGGCGGGAAGAGCTTAATGTTCGTTTTTTTTTGCTTTCCGAATCGAAATCGGTTGAAAAAGCGATGTCGCATGTGTCACAAACTCACAAAAGACATTAGTACGACTTGTAATGGCAACACTGACGGACCACAGACAATCTAGTTATAACAAGAAACGTTATAAAGTTAATAATCTCATTACCGTTTTTAACTAAGTAAATACAAGTAATTTTTACAATATTCATATAAATTAACTTCATTTTGGTGAGAATTTAAACCAAATTATGTACAAAATGTTTTGATTTATATTGATACTAAAACATACGTTCTAATAGTAACATCGTGCGTAAATGAAAAACGTAGCAATTATGGCAACAAGAATATTGTAATTATAAAAATTTTACTTACATCACAATATAATATTATGAAACATATTGTATTAACGAAGGCAATAATAAGTATTAAATACTTCTTAAAAATATAAACAATCTCAAAGAAGTATTTAAATTCATTGAAGAGAATACTAGGACTAGAACATACTAAAGGTGTTTTGCTGACAACATCAACAATGAATATTTTGATAGCTTTAAAACAGACTAAAAACTAATAGATAGGACTGTTTATATGATGCGTTTAATACAAGGGGACATCGAACAGGATGCTGAAATAGATGTATGAGAGTAAACACAAACTAAAGTAACTAACTTGGCACACACTGGAAAAGATAGTAAACTTTGAGATAACCAGAATAGAGCTCAAATAACTTTACGGGGTTACTTGTAATTCTATGACAGGAGAAATCGAAAAACCTTGAAACTTCAAATATCTTGAAAATTATTGAATTTCGGCCAAAGATTGGGGGTCTTAATTAGTTGCATTCCGCCCCTCTTATAAGCAGTTGGCGTATAAACATTGAATTGCAAGTAACCCTGTATAACTAGTAAAGATATAAGCAATGCAATGTTTCTTCATTCCTCATAAAACTTTATAAATAAAATCGGAATTCTCATGTACGACATCGTTCTCCTTTGAAATATTCTACTAAACACAGTCAGTATCTTTACCAAAAACGAAAGGCAGTGTAAGCAGGTCCATTTGCCCCTTTTTCTCTACTCCAAAACACCCTTCTTCAGTAAAAACATTCTTTTTCATTAATCTCTTCATTCACGGTACATTGGCTGGCTCCGTATTCTTCGTTTTCGAAAAACAAAAGCTAATTTACATTGGTTCTCGAGTATTCTAAATTTTTCAGTACTTTTTTATTTAATCATAGGCTTTCTCTCGATTGTTTGTGTCTTTAGTTTTCTGAAGAAGAGTGATTTGATTTGTGTTGGCTTTACATCAAGTCTTACAAGAATTCACTCTTAAAACGTGCAATGTCTTCTTATTATCAAATGTTATAAAAATATTTGTAAGATCTTGAAATGATTTTATTTTATCTCCAAAAAGAGTATTATATAATAAAACTTAGAAATTAATACTTCCGACGGCATTTTGATTCCTGTTCTTATGAAGGATATTTTTTTCAGTTAGGTGGTAGTTTTAAAATGGTTACAAAATTGAATAATCTAGATAATCCTAATAGTGTTGATTCCAATGTTATCAATTTTATAAATAACCTAACTGTAAATGACGAAAGAAATTATTGACAATCTTAATATTAAACAGATCGAAACAAACATATTGTTATCACGGAATGTTTATACGTACTTGGATGATATTACAATAAAAGTGAACGACTTGGCACTCCCTTAAAAACCGAAAACAAAACCTATAAATGTCAATATACTTAGAGATCTTTCAAGTATCCTTTTACCAAGTCTTACCAAAGGGTATGGTAGATATTACCCAGTACTAACCGGATTATGGAAGTCAGATAGGCCAGTCGCTGCATCTAAAATGCTGGTAATCAGCTGCATCCGAGTAGACTGGAAGCTGTAATAGGCGAAGCAGATGATACAGGATTTTCTAATTTTATTTTTTCTTCTTTTCCAGGCAAATGGTGCCCATCGCGACGTGAATGGTCCTCCCCTCCTGATGTAGCGCGGCGGGTTTACTCCTCAGTATTCCTGGGCAGTCCCGGTGAGTACCCAGGTATGGACAGAACCGTGGATAGGTGATAACTGTGGAGATTTTGGTGATGATGGTCTTAAGTTTGAGATTTTCTTGCGGAATTTTGTCTATAAATTAATGTTTCATATTTGACAGTGACAGCAATTTGACTTGTCAAATAAATAGAAATTGAAGCCACAGTCCTAATCAAAAATCATAATAATAATCTTGTAAAAGTACTGTAGTTGTATCGTTTGCATATCCATAACCATAGGTGCTTAAAATTCTCTATAAAATTGTGACACAGTTCTTTGGAATTTATACCTGAGGATGTTGTAACAAGTTATACCAAATATAGTCTTTAACAAAGTATGTAAATTACTATCATAAAACTAAATGTTATTCGCCATTTCCGCTAGAATCTGTGTTAGTGACATTTTTATATGGCTTCCAATTATTTTAATGCTGCTATACAACTTGAGATCATAATCACTGATTTCACACAGTTCTTAAATCCTTTCACTCGGTATTTTATTATTTCTATAGTTTTAAGTAAAAGCAACAAATAAACAAGAAGAATAAAACACTTATTACCGAAAATTCTAATTACCGTAATCATTAAAGTACCAGGCAACGATAATAGCGAAGGAGTCAAATCAAAACAGGAACAAACTCAAATACCAGACGCACAGCACTCGTGAACGTAACGCGATGATAAAGCACATGTACTAGGGGATCATGGCATGCGGGCGGTGGTGCCGTCAATCACCAGTGTCCGGAGTAGTCGGCGCAAGGTCACGGGTACTCCTGACTGATGGCCGCATGAACTTTTAGCTACGTAGGTACATGCTACGAGAATATCCACCAGAGATTTTACTAGACGTTTTTTTTTCTGTTGATTCCACGTTCAAAATCTTGACGGTCAGACCGATCTTTATCTTTAAAAAAATACTGTGTTCCATTCCATATTTGAATTGTAAAAGTTTATGATGTGTTACAGTATAAAATAGTACAAAAACTTATCGGGTAATTTAATCAAGTTTTTTTATGTTTTTTTGAACTAACGTTCACCTATTACTAGATTGAGATAAAAGCTATATTTGGCTGTTGGAATTATTCTGGTCTTAGCACTAACGACGTTTTTATTTTCCTAAACACGTTAAGGACATTTTTTTGTAATTTATAGGCCGGCAAATAAAGTTGGAAGACTAACTTAAATGGATAGTTCAACTTTAGTACATGAGGAAGGTTTTTTTCATTTAAAATACCGCTTTATATTATCAATACTTTTAAAACAGATACAAAAAAAAAAATCTTGACCACTAATACTTGACATTTATATCACAAACAATTTATCCAAACACCGTTGTTCTATAATTTGAAAAACGAACAAACATCCCGATGACAGTTCAAATCGATTCTCCGTAATGAGCCGACGAAAAATCGAATGACATTTACATCTCTCAATATCATACTAATTTGGACTCTATGGGTTTAGGAATAGTGTTTTTTCGAGTATCGATACTTGTGTTTCGATTGTATCGAGTTCTTGGATGGATATCGAATGTTTGCGACGCGCACGCACTCGCGACAGCCCATCGATCATGTGTTATCGTGCGTACGATCTCGATTCTCGGTGTCATCTCACCAATGCAAGGTCGCCGGGGAAAATATCGCAAAGGACTTTAAAAAAATAAAAAAAATAAAGACTATTTTTTTTTACTTTATCTACCGCCGGCAAAGAAGCCGGTGTACCGCTGTGCGCCTAATTAAGATTTTAATTTCGACAGTTCAGTTATAAATTATAAATGTCTAGATTTATACTGTCGTACAAGTTTTTATGCCGCCTTTGGTCACGTTCCCAAAGTAGGCAGAAAATTGTATTTTTTTACACAAATATGTTTTATTTCGTATTCAATGTTATCTAAGTTTATTTTCGAATTTAAATAACTTAGAAAGAAATAAGCAACATAGTCGTTTTGATACCGCAACTGGAACTCCAAATTCAACTCCGATACATCAACGCCATCTATCGAATAGTAGCTAATACTGGGACCTTTCTCCTGTCATGTTCTAAATTAAACTTTATCATGTGGGTGTAAAGTTACAATTACCGTAACAACATAATGCACATGCATCGTTATAAGAGTCGCGTACTGCGATAACCATCTCGCTTGCTCGTACGGAATGACGTCCGTCTATCTCCCTCTTGTTTTACACGTCACCGTCATTGCCCGTTTCCATTACACTATATCAATTACCGTACTTCGCGCGTTCGCCCGTCATTCAGTTTAAAACACAAAAGAATTTTCGTCGGAGGGAAATGTTCTGAAAATGAACACGGAATAAACGGCGCACGAAGAATCGCAGTCAATTTATTCGTGAGTTACACTTTACGATTTTTATCTAACGAACGCTGTCGAAGACGGATTAACAGTGGCAACGATTCGAACAAAAAGTGCGCCAGAAAGAGAAATATCAAGTGTATCGATTCCGTCTTTAGCAAGAAAGGATTCGGCACGCGAGCGAGACGGCGCGACCGTGTCTTTACGACGTGCGAAAGAGATAAAACAATTCCTTATGTCGCTATTCTTAAGTCGTTCGCGCGTTCCGAATGGCACTTTACCGGGAGACATTAAGGTCGCAATTTCATTGTTATGATTGGGTATCGACGATTGTGGAGCATCGTAAAAGAACGTTATAACTTCATTTGGCGTTGTTGGCGATTAGAGCTCTTTCGAGTAAAAAATAAGGTTGTTAGTTGTTTGTTTGGGGGGCGGTGGTTGACGGGAGCGAACGCGGCGTCGGTTGCCATGGCGACGGGGCGCGTTGGAATGCCTCGCCAGGGTTCCCCGCTCCAACGGTGTTTTTACCTAAATTAGTAACAAAAACAATGCGCTGATAATGACGCATGGATGTGCCGCGATACCGTCAACTGTTGTTTGTTTTATTTCACGTAATGGCACCCTCGACGAGACATTGTCGACTAGTTGAATGAAGTTGGATCATTCTCTATTATTTTAGTTCCGCTATTAATGAAACAGTAGGTATTGAAATCGAGATGGCTGATTTATACTAAGTAAACTAAGATTAGGTAATCTGTCAAAGCTTTGAAATTAATGCTTTTAAAATCCCAAAAAGTTATCGAGCACCTTATATTTTTTTGTAAGTTCATTAACAAATTCTTATCGGATCCTTTTTCATTATAATTTCTTATTAGACGAACTTCATTTTTTGTGCGTCCAAAGTATTGATTTGTCTCCGGCGGTCTTCGAGCTCATTTGTCAAGTCTGGCCGCACATAATTACAAGCAGGGCCGCTCTAAACATGAACCAACTAATTTTTAATATTCTCATTTAGGATTCACGTTGGATACATATGAAAATGAAAAAAGGCAGCGAAAGAGATGGGTGCCCCGCGATATGCGCGCGCGAGCGGGCGAGCACTAAATTGCTCAATTTGTGCCTCGGCTCATAAGGTGCCTTCGGTGTTTCTTTTTCAAAAATCCAATGAGATCGATCGCTCGCCATGTCCGCAAATTAGAGCGGGAATCGTTGTTCGTTAGCGAGCCGCTCGACACGAAGCGACGTAAGCGCCTCAACTCGGAGACGCTGAAACAGTTCTTGCTGCCTTCTCTCTCGCATCATATCCTCGTGCGTCGTTTAATCTCAATCTACGTTTCTTGGAGCTCAAAGCTCGCCGCCCGACTGCGCAGAAATGCATTTTAGTATTACTAGTGGTCTCGGGGCGCTCATTTCGCTTGAACCTTTTAAAGCTCGACGCTAAAGTTCCACCGCGTTGTCGACGAGGCGATCCGGCGAGGTCATACTCGCGCGAAAATTGCTCTCGTGGCTTCATTACCAGTCCAGCACAATGACCAAGCGGTTATGTACTTTATTATGTTCGCAAATGGCGCTATTAACTCAAGTATATCTATTCTCCGGCAACATGGCGATCGTAAGAGATACGAGAGATGAGATAGCGCGCGAATTTCACTCGAAACCAGTTTTTCGCGAGTTAAATTACTCTCGGCTCTTGAGCAATTTAAATAACAGCCCGTGATTCGTTGTGGCGTCTAAACGAGCGTTAAAACGTTACATTGTAATGAGTACCGATCGAGAACCGATACGGACGGCATGGATTCTATTCAACTACCGTGATATTTACTGTTATTGTGTGTTTTAATACATCCCCACTTGTTTTTCTTTATGATCGTAAGGGTTCGGTTTCCGTTCATGCCCCATCTATTAAGGTCCAACCAGTCACATTTTATTGGCACTCCTGGATTCGATGATTTTTTTTTATTAAACTATTCATGTTTACCGAGTCGTAAACCCGATGTCGCTCACACACAACATGTACCTAACTCAATAAACGCTAAGTTTACGGAAGTGAAGAGGGAACATCGTGACATCGTAAAAGCATCGTAAAATGGGCAATATTAATAATGACTATCCATTTAGTTGATATCTTGTTGTGTAGCATTGAAAAATTGCCTTTCGTTCGTAAAGTGACGATTGCGATGTCTCGTTGAAACGACAATTAATCGCTGCATACAAATTTGTGCGTTTATCTTAATTCTTTTGAAAGTCGTCGTGTGTCGAGGTGGTCCGGTGCGTGAGAATGCGATTTGTTTGGAGTGCGACCTGCGACCCGGCCTGCGACGCGATTATATGCTAATACACCTATAAACTTTCCTTTATGTAAACGACTCATGAAATTTCCCTCAGTCGCCATGTTTATGTCATGTCTGCAACCGTTATCTGGCGCTCATCTTGCTCAATGAACTATAGAAAGTTCAACTCGTACTCAAGTGAGGAAGTGTCAATGGTTGCTCATAGGTAGCTTAGCCTTGATCTTAAAAGTGCGATCCAGTAACCGAGCACACCCACGTCTTCATTAAAAGCGATGGCTTATCGTTAAAATCGATCTCGTTACGAACAATGAAACTCGTCGAAACAAAAACTGGCCGAGCGGTAAACGAATACGAGAAACGTAATCGGGGCGAACGTCGCGCCAAATAAAATAAAACCTCAATCAAAAATCTAAAGGCATTCGGTATCATAACCGGAGCGGTGCGTCGACCCGCCGCCATATGAAAACACGGACCGTGTGGGTTACACGGCCGCGACCAAAAAAAAACAAAAGTATAATAATGTAACGCACTAAGTATCCGTCTTAAAAATACGCCTCGATCTCTGTTGCGCGCGTCGCGGCATTAACGCGTCGGTAGAGAAGTGCGTGGCGCGGGAACCTGGACCCTCAACTCCTCAGCGCAGGGTCGAGAGTCGCAGACCCAGGGCGCGCACTCCGCGACGCGGAGGGCCGCAGGGTGGAGGGCGCGGGCGCGGGGGCGGCGGTGATGGATGGCCCAATCAGGCGGCGTGGCGGTGCCGGCCGCGCTAATCGAGCAGTGCGCCCCGAGAGTCGGACGCACACACGCGCGCGGCGCACACTCGCGCACACACGCGCCGCCTGCGGGCGCACCGAGATGAGGCCTCGCCGATACCACCACCGATTACACGTAAAAGCGCATCGAGAACCTTTTCGGAGATAATACATAATACCCTCGCTCCGAGCGGAGCCATGCCACACACGGGTGTACGTTACCGGCCACGTCGGTCCGGTAGAAAATCGATGAAAAACAGCCGAGACGACAAAACCGGGGGCGGTGTGCAAACAAAACGAGCCTTCATTCGATGAATAACGCCGTATTTACGTCTATATCCGGGCGGCGGATCGATAGCCACCAACTGTTGTAAACAACCGTACGAGAGCCGGAAAAAACGGCGAGTGCACGCCACCCCCGGCACCCGGGCACCCCCGGCCGCGGGGCTATTAGCGGCCACGTGACTAATTTCGGGAGCTGTCACGAGCAGAGCTCGAGCACGTGGACCGCCTCGCCCTCGCAGCCTCCCGATCCGCGACACACGCTCTGCTACCCGCCATGCTCTCACAACACACTCCGGTCCGTTCAGTCTTCGCTACGATCACCTGCTACACAACTCCACAAAAAACAGGGCGATAGATCACGAAGAACAATTAATTATGTCCCATCGCCCGAAAGAGAGGATCTTTATAAATCAACGGACATCGCATTTTATCCTTAAGAGACCTTTCTCCGACTAATCCCGACAGAATTGAAACGAATCTAATGAAACGGGGATACGTCCAGAAAAAAACAACGCCACATCGAGATGCCCTACAATCATTTTAACTTTTTTCCGACGTTCGCTCTCGGGGCTTATAGTATTTTTTTTATTATTTTTAATTCTGTCTCTGGACTCATGTTTTTTTCTACTTTTTTCTTGCCTTTTCATAAATATTTTAAAATCGGATTCAGTCGGGGACAAGCGAGGCGAATGGATTAGGATTTAGATATTTTCGGGCCGCGTAATTTATGCCCCTCTTTGTTGAGATATGAATAATGAGATATATTGTATATCTGGTGCGCTATCGGCGACTTGCGGCTCCAGCTAGCCCTCCGCCCCCCGGACCCGACTGCACCTAATAGTTTCCGCTTTATATCTACTATCTTGATTTAATTATGTTTGTTTTCCTTCAACTTCGGACGATTGATGCTCACTCATTAGGTCGCATTGTTGTCCGAATACAATAGAGTTTATTTTAGTAAAGTTTTTATCGTCAGCTTTAATTCCGTACGCACCGTCCAGATGTTCGAATAGTTCAAATAATTCTCAGGGCATTTCGTGATTTTTATTGTAATCCAATTTTAAAGCGATCCCATTTAAATTCCTATACAAATGATCCCGACCATAAAGTACCGGCAGCTATTCCAAATATGCGGCCCGTTTAAAAAGCCCTTAACGAAATTATTAAAGTAGGTAACAAAAAAGGGTCAAGTTGATGATTTACCGACGTCAATTCTGACAGCTCGTAGTTTTGTTTGACCAAAATTATAGTAATTTGATAAAAATACCCATCTACTTAAAATAAACGTTCCGTCAAAAAAGTTTATGATGGAAAACAGGCGTTTTATAATAGATACACTATGCGAGGAATGCTGTTCATATTCTCAAATGATTGAGAGGATTTTTTAAATCTCCAGTAGCCATTTTATCTCGTCTAGCGGGTTAACTGATCTTTAATTCCAAAGGAGACCGTACGGAGATAATGTGATTGTTTTTATTGCAGTTTTGTCAAAGTGACGGACGCTGCTACGGTGTATTTTGCTTATTATATGATTGTATATCGTCAATAAAGGCCAGCGGGCGCGATGGGCGCGAGTTGAACCGCGCGACACGCGCCCGACAGGCACTCTGCGATAACTTTTTGTCCGTTAACAATATTTTTGCATCAAAATAAAGTCAACTTTTTATTCATAAGCGTCCGTTTCGAACGTTCAAAAATAATAATGAGTTGGATATAAAAATCGCGAATTTATACGAGGTCCCCAGCCCTTGCGGTCGCGGCAGCATTTAATATGATTTCTTATAGCGAGAACTCCTTATTAAATAAACTTTGAAAACGAAAATTATGTCCACCGTACGCGGACCGCCCGATCACAATAAAAACTCGGATTTGACAAGATTAAAATTGTAATTCAAGTTATTTCTGACGTGCGTCTTATTGCTTTTTCGCTACGGTCATGTTTATTATATTATTATTTAGTAAAAGTCGAAACGCGTAACTGATGAAACTGATCGAGACGTAATCCGTATAAAGACTCGGACGTATAAAAATAATATGAATATAATTTAAGGTTCATGCCAAACGGGTCATCAGGAATACCTACGACGATTGTGAAAGCTTATACTTATTAAAAATAAAGATTTTATAATTGCTTGCTATTCTCATCTTCTCTGAGTAATTCGAGTATGAGGATTAAAAAAATAAATAATAAAATATTGACACTGCCATAAAGCCCACTCTGGCGTCCAGTGTGACACTTCGCATTAAAAAGAAAAAAGTGTCATGGCCGCCTTCGCGCTTTCCCGCCTCGCTGTCAATATCCATTCTGTCCACGAAGCTCGCAACTCGGATAAAAATACTAAAGGGTTTTAAGTAAATAATTGTATAATGTGTGAATAATGTAATCTTCTCACGGGAAATCGATGTTTATCCGATTCATGTCGCTGTCATTTTTAAATATCACGTATACGAGTATTTATAATTCAAATGTATGCTGTAGATAAATTTTCCATGAATATTAAAATGCTTTTGATATGTTTCGGGATGGTGTCTTAGGATTGTTATTTTCCCACAATTCGGCGGGGAGTGCCGGCGGCGGCTGGCAACACCGCGCCGCCATTACTAGAGATTACGCTTAATGTAATGTGTCGGTGATTTGAAATAATCACGCAGATTACCTGAACGTGGCCGCTGTGTAACTATTTAATCAATACCTAACGTGGGTTGTGTATTTATGGATTTACCACGTTGCTATCTGTAATTATATGATGTGTACTTTATTAGGATCTAGTTGTGGCAGGATTCTTGTTAAAAAAATGCCGTGGGGCTTCGTTCTACTGATAAAATCAGCAGAAATGAACTGTCTTGTGGGATGTGTCTTATCATTTGATTTAAAACATACTCTACTCAAATCAAGCAAAAACAGATCGATAAAAAGCTTCATCTTAAAGAATTTTATTTTCTTTACTATGTATGACAAACATACTTAAAGTCTACCTTAAAACGGCCCAACCAAAACCCAACCATTTGTCAGTTTAGAGCCCAACAAATTCGCTAAACATCAATCTTGCCAAACCGCAGCCGTCCCACAACTAGTTAGGGAAGAAAAAAAGTGTTGAAAAGTGACAAACACGCAGTAAAACGAGAGCTTAAGAATACTAGCCGTAACGCCGCGGTTGGGACGTAACCACATCGAGTTTTGTCACTTAGAAACTAACCGCGTGTAGGTATTGCTGTTTCAATTGTTGAGTTGGAGTATTTCAAGGATTTGAAGCGCAACGGACGATCTTAGCTGTCAGGAACCTGACGGGGCCCCCTTCGAGGGTCAAAGCCTGCCTGGGTCGCGAGACTGTCTCATCAGGTATATGTGAACCTGAGAGGTAAAGAGCTATTGAAGGATCACCGTGGCTTTTAGTTAGTACAAGTCTGACAGTAAAGGGGTCTTTTTTTTTTTTAGCGTGGTAAAATCATCAAATGAGTCCTCCCACCCAGGGCAGGACGGGAGGGACTGTCAGACTTGTACTGACTAAAATCCACGGTGTCCTTCACTAGCCCTTTACGTACCGGGATTACGGTAATGGGAAAGTCCCGCGACCCCGGCAGGCTATGGCCCTCTACAGGCCCCGTCATTATGCTGACACTCCTTGAGGCGCGCGTGGAACACAACGCGCCGTCGATCCGACAGTAAGGGGTGGGACTCATCTGAGAATTTTACCACGGTAAACAACGGTTGATCTTCAAGTTTGCTTCTTCTTACCGAGGGTGGTATGTGGATGGACCATCTATCATAACCAGTTTCCTCCGTGCCTTAGAAAGCACGTAAAGCCGTTGTTAGTCAGAAGTTCAAAAGTCCAACAACCAGTCTTACCAAGGGCGTATCATAATACCCAGTTACTGGTTGGTGGCACAGGCACTCGCTCCGTGTAAAATATTAATATTCAGCTGAATTCGAAAATAGTTGGGGAAAGGCTTGGCAGATGATGATGATGATCGTGGGTTAGTTTACAAACATTTAAACTCACATATACAAACACTCAAACCCGGAACAAATACTTGTAGATCACACAAATATTTGACCACACAATACTTCGCGACAAACAGCGAAGCAGTGGATCTTTGTAGTAGAAATACAGATATAGAAAACGTAATTAAAGCTATTCTACACTTCTCTAAACGTCATCATTGCTTACCATCAGGCAAGATGGTGGTCAAAAGCGAGCCAAAAAAAAAAACTAGAGCTCAGGATAATTCCTATAATACTCTGCCTTTGTTTATATTCAACAGGTCCATCCCATAATAATATGAAAAGGACATCTTTACTACCAAAACTGTTCTAGATAAACTCTTTTGCGCACTTCAGTGTCATCATCAACATAATTGTTAGCATAAGTCCAGCATTTTACGAGTTTCCAAATTGTTTTGTTGGACATCAATGATTATGGCGATGGTCTGATTGGTATGGCAGATGAATCGATTTTGATAGCCGTACTATACATGTGATTGTGACCAGTTATGGCAGAGATTGGAGCTTAAATAAGGATTATATTTAGCAGAGAGGCGCTTTCGACCTTAATTTTGGCACTTACCCTTGCTGTCTTTACGACATGAGTAAAACAGGATTCCTGAACAGTTCTAGATCTAATACCTGTGTGTGCGAAAACTATCAGGTAACAAATAAATGTCTGAGAATTTACGTCATTATTATCAAAAACATAACTTACACGAACACAGTTTAAACCGTTACATTACACACACATTGAAATAAATAATTACCTAACATATTACTCCTATTCAAAATAACATAGCCCTAGGTGGTGTGCATTTCCAACTGCAGTTAGCCTTTTATAGTAGGGATAATTATTTTACCATCGATTTATCGACGCGTACCGCTACTCGGCGAGAGATGGCGCTGTCACTAAACTATTACCCCGCGAGGAAATTATTGCTTATTACTTGGCAACATTAAGTAATTTCAGAGACGGCTCGCTATCTCTTTACGATTTATGATTACCTAGTACTATTAGAGGATTATTATAATAAATAGAACGTTAGAAATGTTATTTTCGTTTAATTCTAAATTAATCTCTTTGCTATTAATTAAATAACATTTCTGTGTCTACAAAATTAGCATATTCTGTTTTTCTTTGCTTCTAAAAATAGTCATTATTGTCAACTTCTTGCATACATAGCATGTGAATAATTAAAATGAAGTCATCAAGTGCGACAATTAATTAACATCCTCTTAGGAGTTGATCTCATCTACTTGTTCTTTCAAATTCAGTAAACCTATACGTAGGTACTCAAGGTACCTGAAGGCTCTCGTCGCTCTAGTGGATGGTACACCAAGCTTCTTCTGGGTTCAATTCCCAGACTGGGCAAGCTGTTTTCACTTCAGGATTTTCTCCGCAGTCATGGTTTGAGCCCTGTTGCTCGCAATTGGCTCTTTATACCTACATGGGACTTACACAGATCTGTCGAAATCTGGGTGTACTAGTAGGTACACCTGTAAACCCTTTCTAACTTTCCGAGGATTACAGTCGTAATGTAATTTACCGTTATGGTTCATCATCATCTGCCTAGCCTTTTCCCAACTATATTGGGGTCGGCTTCCAGTCCAACCAGATGCAGCTGGATATCAGTATTTTACATGGAGCGACTGCCTGTCGAACCTCCACAACCTCCGTTATGGTTATGGTCCCCTTATTACCTCACCTTATTAATTCATCATCGGTCTAGCCTTGTCCCAACTGTGTTGCGATTGGCTTCCAGTAATATACTACCTCAAATAGCTAAATGTCAGTATTTATACGGGAACTGCCTGTCAGTCTGTAATGAATAATCACCCATCCACAGACCTGGCAAGCGCCGCTTAAGCTTGAAGATAGGCTTTGGCATCTGTTATTGTTTACAGTACCAATTTCCTACCTGAATATTCCAATTGGGTTCAGCTTATTTCAAAGGGTTCACAAGCGTTTTGTGAATGTATAAGTTACATTGCAAAGAAATCTTCCTTCGCCCCTTCTCGACCACGGAAATAGGCGACGGTTCACCCGAAGAGCATAACAATACAGTGGTTATAATGCATGCCATATTCCGGGTTCGTAATTGAACATCGTATGCAAACGTGGCGCGCGCCCGCCATCTCTTCAATATGTATGCGCACCTAGTACTTTCGTGGGAGGCAGGTGGAGTCGCCCTGTTTATGTTATTGTTTACATATTGTTACCGTTTATGCCGTCCTGGTATGTTATGAGGAAACTAGCTAAATATGTTTGCTCGTTTTGTCCCAGTAATTTGTATACAAAGCATTTTATATTGATCGAATTTCAGAGAAAAAGCATTGAAAACGTCAATTTGTGAAACAAACTTTGAATTAAACTTGTTTTATGAAGACATTTCGTAATCAAGCTTGAAATTAAACTTATTTATGTGCACTGTTTTCATCGCCATCCAATTTCGTACGCATGATGCAAGATTTTCTAGAAATCCGTTCATAAACAGGAATTATTCCCACGACGCTACACCGAAATTACTGGTGTCAACTTGAGACCTAACATGGTAACAGATAGCCGCTTTCAGTTACAAAATTAACTTTCTAACCTAAAAGCAGGTACAGCCAACCCGCAAGTTAGTGTTAACAAGACAAGTATAAGCTGGTCTCTTGTATAATTGAAACTTCGAACTACGCTAGGTCAGTTTAAGGTAAAAACATAACCGCACATTTGCGGTTTACAGTACCTAAGTTTCCACGAAGATCACTTCTAGCAAACGTTAAATAAATAACATTTTAAGTATACGTCAAGATTATCCAGATACGAGTGTGAACATTGTCACTTTGAGACGATTTCAAAGAAGTTTGTAGATCATTAGGGGCCACATAAATCACTGTGGTTCCGCATAAATTTACATTTTAAAGACGCGTCGCGACATTCGCGCGGGCATCGTTTAGCACTCAATAAAATTAGAACAAAAGGCGGGCGCGGGCGATCAAGCGATCGCAGCGCCATATAAATGACGAGCAACATCGGAACTAATGGAATTAAATAAATTAAAGTCAATTGGGAAGAGTTGGTGCATCTGTACAACTGTTTGTCGATACTCTGCGTTTCAGACCTGCATAAGACGTAGGTATTTATTTACAGCCATTGAGGTTTTCAGTTGGTTTAGTTAAGTTATTTATGAGCGTGCTTTTATGGTTTATGAAACATTAATTTTATTTATCAATAATTCAGCTGCTCAAGTTGATTCGTCTCTCAATTAAATAGTTGTTTACGATCAATCTGGAAGTAATGGATGGCGCAGAAATTTAATTTACATCATTGCCAATATCATAACACTTCAGAAAATCTGTTAATTGACCATCGGCATAACTGATTGGACGATAACAATTAGCATTTAAGTGTTCATTAACAGATTTCAAACATTTTCATTTGATCACCTGACTTTGATTGGCACTTAAAATTCTAGTTTACTTTTAGTAACGAGAATGTGTTTGTGACTGAGTTTTATGGCGATTTTAAAATAAAAACTGATTTAGTTTTCGAATCAAGAATGTCACTCCATTTAATTAGCGCACATTTTTTGAATATGGTATGTCTAAATTGAATTCTTTTTGGAATAGATTTTGAATAAGGAATGCTTGTTCGACTAAGATGAATGCAGCGGATGTCACATGACATTTTGCTTTTAAAATAAATTCAAAGTTGTGTTGATAAAGTATTGAGATACTACAAATAAATATTGTTTAACATTTCCGCCAAAGTTTTTGATGGCTTTAATTTTTTTGATTGTAAAGAATACAGTTACAAAATGTAAGACACTTAAAATAGAAACTATGCAGTAGCTACAAATAAAAAAAACTACGGTTCTATCCAAGTTCTTGTTTGAAAAGAACATAAAAAGTTCATGTCTTAAAATTAGAAGATCTTTATCAATATTACAGATAGCCAATCGTTGTTGAGCATTTGTAGAAACGAGTGTTATGCTCAGTAATTTAATTAATGTTACTTGAGTCAATATAATGATTATATCTGAATGGTTTCTAGTGTTTGCATTGCACACAGGGTCTTGTAACAATTACTTCCTAGTTTTCTTGATTGCTTTAAAGATTCTTGTAGCTATGTTAATTGAAATAATAATTTATCGGACCATTATAAAGATAATGAAATGTAGAAACTCAAGGAATAAAATCCCTTAAAAGTTATTCCTAATAAAGACAAAATATTTAAATCTGTAATTGAGATGTCAAGACTAACATAAAACAGAAGAAGGTGGTTCTTAAAAACTGAAGCTTCATAGTTAAGACCGCAATCGTATAAAAAATGGCGTCATAAAATGCATTACAAACGCTTATTGGTCGGAGCGCGTATAACCCACGGTGCTAAATAATAGGAGCGGCTTAATTAACTCGCCCAGTAAACATGCTCCCTTGAGCCGAGACCAATTACTATTTGGCCAACGTCAACGTCTTATTACACGACAAATATATACGCTTATTTATGTCCACAAGACGCGCGACCAAAAACGCACATCAATCGCGACTTAATCCGTGGATTATTTGCGAAAACTGCATGCGACAAGTTTATTTTGGACGCGAATGGCTCGGCCGTTTATGACGCGCGGACGACTGACAGTAATATTTGTGTTGCGTCTGATTTATTCGGTACGTACCGTGCCGTCGCACGGGTAGGCGACACGTCGTAAAGCGCACTGTTTACGGTGTCGGTGCGTCCCTCAATTAGACGGTGCAATGCGAGTAGATTACAATTTGATGCGTGATGCGAACTGACAGTTGCACCCGTCACTACTTGTGTCACCGGCCAAACGTTTGCGATATCATTTTGTATCTTTATACCTGTTGTTGGAGCGATTGAAATGTTCCGGTTACATTTCTATATTTACACTGACAATCCTCCACTGTAAGAATTCCGTTAGTTAAATCTCGTTCTAAATCATTTCAACATGTCATCTAGGTATGCATCAATGATTTTCTTCTAAGATTTGAAGTAGAAATCTTCACAAAAGGGTATTTTAGACAAAGTATTCCCATAACTGTTTCTACTTATCTCTACTAATACTGAGAAAGGAAGACTTCTTATCGCCACCGATAAAATTATAAACACTGGTATTTGATGGTATCTTTTTGGCAACACCTTTAAGTGTCGATGATCTATTTTCTACGTTACTTTTCTTTAAATTTATCGTCATCCAATGGGATATGTTCCGGCCAAAACATACTTACATTTAACAAAAAATCCTACAACATAAAACCAAGACTAATTTGAAACACATTCACGAGTGCCTTATTAAGATGTATGGGATCTTTTCGACCTCATAAGTATTCAGATGGCCGCCATTGCTTGTTATCTTCCTCACGTCTAAATTCAAATAACAATTAGCTTAGTCTTTAACATTCTGCACAGAGTAGACGGAACTGAGGCAGAAATCTAGGCTGACTGTAGTTCTAGATCGTGTTAGGTCTTAACGGGTATAAGTAACAGTATTTTGGAGACAGTATCTAAGTAATGTTGTGCAGATTGTTTAAAGAATTTTAAAGTATTTTTTCTGGTGAACGCATCAATTTGTAATTCAGTGGCAGATGCGTCGTGGGAATCTTTTTAACCTAGATTTTTTGTTAGTATTGACATTGACAGATTCTGCTAAAGACAAGAATTATGACATTATTCATGTCTTTGGAAGAATCTTGACAAGACATTGTTTTCGATAGATTTATTGCTTTTTAAGACATATGTCATTATTGTTTAGTGACGTCAATATGATTTTGCAAATGGTATTATTAGAATTTATTTAATTACATCCTTAACAAGAAATCTGTCGTCGTTAAAAATATTAATGGCATTAACCAAAACATTATTTTTGACGTTTTTAAAGATCACCTTTGATTGGAGGAATTTTATTTTTGCGGCGTATGCGATGGTATCGTTTCTTGCGCCGGCGCAGCGAGTATCGAGTGATCAGCACCGGACGATGACACCGCAAGCTTTTTGATAAATACTCCTTTTTTGTTCTTTTGCGTATTAATTTACTTGTTGTGATACCAAGGGCATGAAGGTTGTTCAAGCTTCAGTGATTACATTTTAAAAGAGGCGAAGATTTTGAGTTATTTTACATCTTGCGTTTCATTTAAGTTTCCTAGGATACTTTTAAGCACTCTGTTAAGTAAAATTAAGGAGCCCATTTCTTTCTCATTGATACAATCTTTTTAATTAGAAGACATGCCATTCTTAACACAACATTACTCTCCGTTTAAATCCCCTACAATCCGAACATCAGCCCAAGAAACACAGATCTTCCTTCGGTAACCATTGTTAACCAAAAAAACCTCTTATTAATCACCAACACGATGGTGTAACGTTACCAGGGGATCATGAACGCGCGGTGTTCATAAATACGGTGTATGAACGGCCTCACACAGCGTTCCTTGGATAAATGCTGCGAGTATATATGCTATCCTAGTACTCAGACCGGTCGTGTAGGCGACTTTTGCCTTTTGTTGCGTTTAAAATAACAAGTTTTATGTTGTATATTCAGTTTATGTTACGTGTCTATTAATATTTACAATAGATAAGAAAGCCTAAGATATAGCGGGGAATGTTGAGCAAGAAAGTGGATTGAAATATCTGAGGGAGTAAGTACTTTGATTTGTGGGTTAAGTCAGGAAAACTTGGTCTTTCTGTCTGTTAGTTTAAATGTCAGCAAATAGAACATAAACTGAGACATAAGGTTAGTGGAATAACCACTTCTCTGTTCTCTTCGACTTTGAGCTTATTTCGGCACATAAGTAGAATTCAGAGAAAAATATCGTCCTCATCATCCCACATTTAACTCGTTCATATACCGATTTCTCTTTTAAACATAATTTTAAATCTTCAGAATTCGTCTTCTAAACAGTAACCACACCAAAAACTTTCTTCTCTGGCTGGTTTTTCCCGACCATAGTCAAATGTGTACTTAAGTTTATCCTTCTTTTTTCAACGCTTTTTTCCCGTTCCTCCCAAGATTCCCAAGCCGTGTCTAATCTAAAGAATCCACGCCTCAAAACATAAAATTACCTCATAAAAGCACAAAAGCAGTTAATGATACATCTTCTATCAAAATTCGCTTAGACGTTCTACCCCAAACACATAAAAGGAATAGGTGCTCAATAAAAGTACAATAAAAAAGGAAATTCAAGTTAACTCCACCAGCCCTGGAATCGCCAATCAACGGATACCTACTGAGAGCATTTAACCCCCCGCTGCCGCGTCAGTTTTTATTGTCAGTCCGGCCGTACGCAGTACGCAACAGATTTATGTCCCCTTGATTTGATTGGAAATAGCTTTAGTTAATGTTCTGTGTAAATAAAGACGTTTTAAATGTAATAAAATTATGTGTTTAATGTAAGTCGTTATCGATATTTGTGGGATTAGCATAATCGAGTTGTGTTTGAAGTTTGTTATGGGCTTTCGTATTAGCAGGTTTTACTGGTTCAGTGATAATTTTATGATTTCTCATGCATCTGATTATTACTTCCCTAGATATAAATGTTTTTACCTACATAAATACATTCTTGATTTGTAAAATAATACGAGTATACTATCTTTATCAAGATCAGTTAAAAATTTGATAGAGGCCTTTGTCCATTACCAAGTGACGCAGCAATGGCAAGAAAAAAATCTATCTAAGGATTTTTACAAAAGTAGTAATTATTCGTCGATCAAAGACAGTCATAAATTACTACCAGTAGGTAGTAGACACTTTCAACACAAAGCAGTAAACTGAACATGTGTCACACATGAAGTCACACACAAAAATAACTTCACCAAATACAGATCATCACGCAACTCGTCTACAAGTATGTAGAGAACACGACATTCCGTAAATATTCCCTTCGGAACAGCTATCTGATGACTCGATATACATTTCTGGCTTTCCTGTTCAGTTCTTGCTCCTCAATTCTCTGATAGCAAGGAATCCTGACGGCGCTGCGTTCCATTCCTGATGTGAAGATACGCACTCACGATTATTAGCATTACTTTTTGTTAAAAAATATCAATTGCGAGATGAGTCTTCGCAATTAGCCTTCTCTTGAGGTATTCGTGAGGTTTTAGATAAACATCTTATGGATTTTTTTTTGTTGCAATTTGCAAAATGTCAGTTTGTTTGTCACGTCGGGTGGCTCTTAAATGTTTCGCGTATTAATGTGGTTGCGGGGGTTAAGGAATGGCATTTCTTGTTGCTGTTTGAAATCTGATGCGGATTATGTTTTATTTGTGATGGGTACTCAGTTGTACTCTTTTCTTTCTTCAACCAAACCAAACCAAACCATAAGCATTTTGAAAACATTTCAAAATGTTGAAATTGTAAATCTAGTTCATTTTTATTACGTCAATCAGAATTTGTTTGAGGTCGTTGCAGCATTTCTTTTCCATCCATACTTATTTGTTAGTAGTCATCTTTTCAATAGTCAAAACTTTCATACAGCATCAGGAAATACTTCAAGTTTAAGCTGTAAAAATTGGTCCAGAAAAATACAAAAACATCTCAATGTAAATCCCTTGTCTTCATCAATAATGACACGACATCATTATATAAATCAAAACATTCAGCAAGCAGCACATCTGTTTCACAAAACATATTTAAACTCAATTTATTACCATATTAATAAAGTCGCAAATCAAAATCGCGTTATGCCACGTCAAATGCGATCAACCCCCTTATGCGTTTAACCCTGTTTAGGCATGCACTGATCTGACTTAAAAACCCAATGCATATTTTGTCGTCAAATGTTGCGACTTGTCGTGCACTTGATTAAAAGTCACGCGACTGGAAAATAGAAGTTTATAGCTCTGTTATGGTGATTGCGACTTTAATTGATAGCTTTTCTGTTCTTTCTAGATTGGATTCGTAAGCTTGTTATTGTTCTGCTTGACGTAAATCTACGAAGTTGGATGAATTCTTTTGCCGATTTTTTTCTTCAAAAATTCAATCGAATAAATTTGATAGACAGCAGATAAAGATAATCTTCTGCAAAAATACACCAAATCAAGAGAACCGTCGGAAGTAACATAAACATGTCGCGAGAATCTCAAAAGCACAATCTTTTAAGTAGAATTTTAAGACGTTACAGAACGGACCGAGCCGAGGATAAGCAATAAAATACGACACCTATCTCGCTCGTATCGGCTTTAATGAAAACCGCCCGACTATCTGCGCTCAAAATCCGGCCCTCTCTTAGTTAATATATGCGATTTTTATCAGCACCCACCCGCACCAAAACGGCTCTACACAGGGTTAAAAATATGCAAAAATCGCCGCCACGGGGTGAATATTAAGCAATGTAATTTTGTATAATATTCCGCAATTAAAATTCAAATTGAAATCAATGCGCGAATGAACGGCCGTTACGCGTTTTGGGGCGCTCTCTGTAGGGCCGCCGCACCCGACCGACACGTCTGCTGTTTACTATATTAATCCTTTTAATACGCGCGGTTATGACTTGGGGTAACACCACCAAGAGTATTAACTTAAACTCATCAACTGCCCACGTCAATTTGTTTATAACTTTTATTATGTTATCAGAATATTTAATTAAGCCAATCTATGTTTGATGTGATAGTAAAGCTCATTCGCTTAAACGTCATAATATAATAACCGTCATATAACCGAGTCGTTAACTTGGAACAACTTGTAACCTACAAAACGCTGCGCTGAGTTTTACAACTAGACAAGCGGTGGTAATATCGTAAACGCTAGACGCGAATCGTTGTAAATTCAAACATTTAGTGTGTACAAAATATTCGTGGATCGTCTCCCGAGTTACGGCACACTTAATGGACCATAAAGGCACCCCATAACTTGGCTATCAGGAGGATAATTCCAAGTGTTATTCCCTCTTAATTGGCCGTTCCGGGCGGAATCGTCAATTTGAGATATTAAACTAATTTTCAATGCTGCGTAATCGCGGAGACGTGATCCAAGCCATTGTGAGGGTTAACTTTGAATCGTAAAAACATTTTTTTTACGTCTGATATCGTGTATGAGCGCTTTTATGCGTAATATTTTGACGTTTTAAAGCCTTTTACGTTTATTGGTATTCTTGTAAATGCGATGTTTATATACGAATTTCCATTAAAATAATACGTTACGATGCATTGCGACACGCATTTTTTATAATCCGATTAATATATTTTGATAACGGTTTGCATTTCAGCACTCCACTCGACTTTCAGAGTGAAAGTATCAGTTTTATTATTGGACGTTTTCAACACATTTTAATATAGGTACCTACTTAACGCAATAATGAGTGCTCCGGCAAAGAAATCGAAACTGTCATCATATCGTTAAAAAATTTAACGCTTCATAAAATGTTGCGTCTGCTCGATTTCCTTTTCCTGAAATCATTATATTGTATCAGAAACCTCAGCTTCTACAAGAAAAAAAATCCACACATTTTATCATGCGAAGATCAAAAATAAACACCATGATGAAATGAAGATACGACGAAACTTGTCCATATCGAATATACTTTTTTTTTTTTTTTTTTTTTTTTTTTTTTTTTTTTTATCGTGGTAAAATCATCAAATGAGTCCTCCCACCCAGGGCAGGGCGGCAGGGACTGTCAGACTTGTACTGACTAAAATCCACGGTGTCCTTCACGAGCCCTTTACGTACCGGGGTTACGGTGATGGGTAAGTCCCGCGACCCCGGCAGGCTCTGGCCCTCTACAGGCCCCGTCAATTTGCTGACACTCTTTGAGGCGCGCGTGGAACACAACGCGCCGTCGACCCGGGCATGGTCCATGGTCGGACAGCAAGTCGCCCATTACTCGCTGCCCGCATGCCCGCGCCTACGGTGGCCGGAGATCGTCCTGTGACGTCCGACGCCGTGGGCGTCTACCACTGCGGCTGGGATGGAGGGAGGACGCTGTCCTCTCCCTCAGGCGGCCCGCCTCCTCCTTCACGAGCATGACTGCTTCGCAGAAGGAGGCGACCGCTTCCCACTCCGTCTCGCCCCGCAGCATGGCCTCGACCAATGCCGGGCGCGAGAGGTCTCCGCCTATCGCCGTCGTGAGGACACGGCGGTGCTCTGCCCAAGCGGGGCAGTCCTGCACCGTGTGCTCCACCGTGTCCTCCGGACGATCCTCGCAGTGGTGACACCCAGGCGTTTCTTCCCTCCCTATCAGACACAGGAACCTCCCGAAACTTCCGTGTCCGGTGAGGACCTGCGTCATGCGGAAGGTAAGGACGCCGTGACGCCTATCCAGCCACTCCTCAAAGAGGGGTCTTACCGCCGCGATTGCGGCGTGCCCGGACCTCGGTTGCGACAGTCGCTCCCTCCATACTGCCCTGAGATCGCGCCGGAGCTCTTCCCGCCGCGCCTCGACCTGTCGAGGCAGCGGGGATTCGCCCCGGCGCTGCGCCTCCACGCGCCATTCGTAGACGCGCTGGAGGGCAGTCGCCTCCAGATCCCAGGGCAGCAATCCCGCTAGGAGGTTGGCTGATTCGCCGGCGATCGTGCGGTATCCCCGGATCATCCGGATAGCCATGACCCTCTGGCATGCGACCAGCTTGAGTGGTCGCGTCCGGATGCTTAGGGCCCACACAGGGGCCCCGTAGAGGGCCATGGACCGCACGACACCGGCGTACAGCCTCCGGCAGGAGGCGTTTGGCCCGCCGAGATTGGGCAGGAGTCGCCTGAGGGCGCCTGCTGCCCGGTTCAGCTTTGGGGCCAAACGTAGGAAGTGCTCCCTAAAGTTCCACCGGCTGTCGAGGACGAGTCCCAGGTACTTCATCGTCCTCCCGACGCCGATGCGAACCCCCTCCACCGTAATGTGGGACTCTGAACGTGGCGCGTTCAGACGGCCATGAAAGCACATGGCCTCTGTTTTATGCAGCGCCACGTCGAGTCCCAACTGCCGGATCCTCTGAGCGACTGTCGCCACCGCATATCGAATATACTTATGCCAAAATCGCTCACAAATCGCTAAACTTCCAAAAATCTCATAATCATCATATTTCCCAAAAAGCCATGAGCCATCATACCGTGGAATAACGAAGCTGATTAAACAGCACAATAAGACAGCGTAGTCATGAAACGCTGAGCTGACGCGCTGCGTTTCGTTTCGTAGTAATTAAGCGTGCGTTGCGTTTTCAAACGCCGGCGCGCAGTTGAGGGTTGACTACAGCGAAGTTTTAGGGATGTCGTGGATGTGTTTTTAGGCCTTCGGATTTTCAAATAGTAGGTTTTTATAGAGTATTTATATTAAGCCTTTAGTGGTATAATTGAATGGTTTATTTTACATTGTATTTTCTTCGTGTGCCTTATTCCAAGTGCATTGAGTTTTTGCAGTTCAGTCAGTTCAGTTTTGTGCAGATTTGTATGGCAACGACGAACTCACGGTCAGAACCTAGTGTTGTAGCCAGGCTGACGATTTTTTATTTAGCGATAGGCGCGTTAGACCGTTATCTCGCCAATGATGTGGTTGACGAAGAAGCAAGTGATGAATGATCACCCCTTTCATTAACCGTCAACCCATTCGAAGCGTGACAAAATTCTAATAATGTCAACAATTTGACTTCGAACTCCAAATTGTCCCGCGAACATTCCCATAAGAACAAAATCAGCCAATCAGAGAACATTACAACCGTCACGCAAAATCTCCTAATCAATCTTATTAAAATAAATTCCAATTTCAAATATTGCATTTCCCACATCCATCCGATCCTGATGCAATGTCACCTAACTTACTACTACACTCCTTTCAAGGGATAATGAACTTTGTTATATAGAAGCTAGGGTGTGGTGGAAGTGCATAGATATCTGAGTGGCAATTTTAATTAGCCCCGGGCTACCCCCGTGTCCCCCTTACCCCCGTTTGGTTCAGATAAGGGTGTTTGCAAATAGGAGGGACTGCAAAGAAGCCAATCCATCAAATCGCTGAACGTATTACGACACCGCGGTTGTCGCCCTCTAGTGTTGGGATTGTCGATGATTTGTTACTTATCGATGTTTTTTGGAATGACATCTGTTTTTTTTTTTATAAAAACATTATTTTTCAGTTCCTATCACACTTTATTATTGTGTTTATAAAATTGCCTGTTTAAAAAAAACTAACTTAATTAAAATAAAGTTAGAGGGAACGTTCTACTTCTGGGTAAACTCACTTTACGTAGATTTTGTCTCTGTGTCCTCTGATCTAGACTAGAGTCAAGAGCATACCAATCTGAAATTAAAAAGATGGTAAATTGAACTTTCCACAGAATTGAGTGTGGAATTGGAAAAATGCATTTATTTTAATCATTTTCAATCAAAAACCAACTACGACCATTAATTGACACCAAAATTATAACTACATCTTTCATAAACAGTCTTCATAAATCTCGGAGCAATATTCATCTAGATTCCAGTTCTAAGAATATTAAAATATCGCAGAAAAGAAAACTATCGATATTTCCCACGCGCCCCATCACTAACCAGCGCGTGCTTCCATTTGATTGGCGCAACTCGATAGTCCCTGCACTCATTTGCGCCCTGCACTAATGTCGGTAACTCGATAAATCTCCAAGGAGTGTCACCGGCAGGGCTCGAGGTCGCTTTATGTTTGTCTAATGATGTACTTACATCAGGATCGTCATAGACAAGATTTTGACAAAGATTTTTTTCCGTAATTTAAGGATTTTCTTTAAAATTTTGGGATGTTGGAACGATCAACACCATGGCCCTGGAACGCAAAGGGCAACTAAAGAAACTGGGTGGACTTTTAGTTAGAGTCTGATCGTCCTGTTCGCTCCACCCAGTGAGGGCTCATTTGAGAATTGTACCAACCAAAAAGGTATAAAATTAGTAGCAAAATTATAAAAAAACAGTCATTTCAGGTTTTTTTTTCAATATTGGTATGTATTGAACATGAAATTAATAATTCTCGATTGCTTAAAACCCTCCTAAAGTTACTTTTCTTGCAATTCAATCTTACAAAAAAAAATTACAGGTGGAGTTAATTTAAAAAAAAAAAACATGGATAACGTACAGAAATTACTAAAACTTTCTTTGATATTAACTTAAAAATATATTAAACCAGGATTAACTCGCAGCCAATATTAATCTTCAAATAAACATTTTTACTCAAACGAGGTTTTATTCACAACGCGACGGAAAAAGAAAAAAAAAACGTACAAAAATATAAAGTTTCATCCCACGCATCTTATAGGTCAGTTAAGTTGAGAAAAACCCGTTATTTAAGAGTTGTAGGCGAAAGGCATGTAGCTATTTATCTTAAGATTAAATTAAAAATGTTTTCTGCGTTAAATAACTTAGTTTTGTGTTCACCAGCCTCCTAATTTGATGTGAGCATCAATACTTTGATGTCACCTCGAGAAGCCAAACTTACTTAAATGTCCGTTCTATGTTCTCGTGGGGAAATCGGCAATTCTAAATTCAAAATTTTAACTTAAACTCAACAAATTTTACGTTCAATTAAGAAGGAGTTTGCCCCTGATCTGTCATCATCCATCTATCAACGATCTGTCAACTGTCACTTAAAAATAAGTAGGACCTAGTAAGAAAAGTAGGACCTCAAACATTCATAGTGACGGGGCCCCCTGTAGAGGGCCAAAGCCTGCCGGGCTCAGCGAGCCAGCTAGTAATGGGCAACTCGCTGTCCGACCATGGACCATGCCTGGGTCGACGGCGCGTTGTGTTCCACGCGCGCCTCAAAGAGTGTCAGCAAAATGACGGGGAGCCTGCTGGGGTCGCGGGACTCACGAATTACCGTGACAGTCCCTCCCGCCCTGCCCTGGGTGGGAGGACTCATTTGATGATTTTACCACGATAAAAAAAAGGACCTCAAACATTGACGGATTGATTCCTATTAATCTTACAAATAAAGACACCCAGATCCGGAACAATTACTTGTAGCCACTTGTAAGTCATAATACATGTTGCGTGTTAAAATCGAACCCACGACACGCATCGTAGCAGTTGATCTTTCAGCCACTGCACCAGCCGTGCCGTAAATTGTTTTACCAAGTATGAAAACTGCCAACCACACTTTCATCCTATACAAAAAAAAAAAAAAAACTACAGCTAGGATCAGAATACATCTCTCTTTTCTTTTATGACAACAACAAAGGTCCAAACCGCAGCGGCGCGTGCCCCAGCCGGAGGGTCGCGGATTCGGTGTCGGGTTGCGCCAATCGGCTTACAAACGCCATGGGAGCAAACACCACACCATCAGGATTAGTCCTAATGAGCAGTTTCACTTGTTACGCCCGATATGGTGGTGCGGAGTTAGCGAGTATCAAATGTTTTTACCTACGAAGGCAGGAACTTTGCTTCTATGTGCGATAGTTTGGCATTACACTTTGCGTTCAGAAATTTTATTTTTTATTTTCGTAAATAAAAAATAAATACATTGTTTTTATTTCGGACAATATAGGATCCAGAAAACCTTAAATACTACAACTTATACACTAGAGTATGTAACGATTTAATGATAAAATTTAATTAACGAGTCATGTAGGTACTATATACCCGAATGTGTCAAATTTTACTAATCGAACATTAACCTTCCTCTATTGTGATAAAAGATTAAGAAAATTATCACAAATTCTCAACGAGATACAACGAGATGTTTAGAGAATTTATTTATTAATTCGTTCAGAAACTGCGATGATTTACTTTAAAAAAGTGTACTGTTCCATCTCCTTTTGCCATACTTCTTCATTCATCGTTAACAGAAGATAATCTTTAGCTTTTTTTTTTCTAGCTGTTTCATAAGACACTGTCCATCCATCATTTATTTTGTGTAGTTTATAAACAAGTGACACGTCGTTTCAATTCAAATATTTGGTGACATGGTTAATCTGTATTTTAAAAAGAAAACATGAAGGTTTAGAAATAATGGAGCATTTAGAAAGCTTCCAGTTTGTATCATATTAAAGACACTACACGTTCACTACAGACATAATACTCTTGTTAAAGAAATAATAATAAAGTTTATTGAACACCGAGAAAAGAAAAACACAAAAATTAAGCAATTACAATAACAAACAAGAATAAAAATCAGCTTCTACAAAATATGACGATAACAAACTATTTATCGAAATAACCGTAAAATATATCCTTAAGACGGTTATATGAAGTACTAAAATTACCTTTGAGAGTCCATCATCACATAAAAATTAGAGTGACCGTGATAACTTTCAGCTATAGAAGTAAAAATGCTATAAAAATCCATCCCGAACCAATATGAAGTCTCAATCTATTAAATGAATAAGGAATCTTCTAACACATCGTTTATTTTACGATTACTTTCAAAATTAGTTAAAATATATGACTCTGTTTATTTTATGGTTTTATTCGAAATACTAGGGACGCATAAAGAGATGGGGCAATCCGTTTTTATTGATCGATTTGTCTCGATAGCTTGATTAGGATGGAACTTATGAATTTGAATGTTGATGCAAGTATGGGGAAGAATGGAGTTATTTCTTGTGATTTACATAGATATTATGTGATTCGCTGATTACATTTCTTCGAGAAATAAGGAAATATACGATTCCTAGAGGAAAATGCGAAGATATTTTTCGTCCTTGATTGCACAAAAACTTGTTTTTTCTGCAAAGTAACAAAAAACATCATTATACTATACTTAGAAATTACGTTAAATGTCAAAAAAAAAAATAGTGATGGGAAACAGCAAACATTTAAGAGCAATTTTTAATTCGATAAAATTAACTCGATAAAAGCTGCACTCTTGACTTTTCGCACGCATATCTGTTTATGTTTGCGCTCGTCCATTTGGGGGTGTATTAGAAACATTAGGGTAGGTTCGTATGTGTGCGTCGCTAAGATGAATTAGGGGATTACAACACTGCATCATGCAACTGCACTCTGATTTAGCACGCTCTAACTTATATACAGGATGAGTAATTACAAGTATCTATTTTTGTTTATTATTGTGAAAATGCAGAGGAATTATCTACAAACTCGTGCGAACTTTTAAATTAATTTTGACAGTTTACAAAAATAAACCAGCAAAATGTAAATTAAAAATTCCCACACAAAAAAAGTTTTCCCAATAAAAAAGCACGTACAGACAAACTTTTAAAACGTAATTTTAACAAAATAAATCTCGGTACACGTATAAAACAATTACACAGACAATAATCCCGTTGTTTTTGTCAAACTGGAAGCGTTTTATTGTGTCTTCTACACCCTATATCGCACTGGGGTGGCCACGCAACATCGAGGGGCGACGGGTAATGGCCTAAGAGTAATTTTATTACTTTGCCCCTATTACCATCACAATGTGCATGCCACCGGTCGAATGAGATACGCACACTCGATACAGTTGGCCGTCGCGTTGCGTTTCAACGACACTTTTATCGATAAATGCAACAACGGTACTCGCATATCACTATTTTAAACCAATGATGTAGAGCTGTAACATTTAAAAAAGAGTTTACATCGAAGAAAAGGTTGGAAAATGGGGAATAAGAATTGGCACAAACAGTGAATCCAGGTTTTTATTATTAACGATGTACAAAACAACAAGGAGTAAGGAAATAAGACGCTCACACCCCGCTACCTTACTGATTCGATTTGTTCCTGCTACAATGAATATTTGATGCGGCTCAGTGCACGCTAATTTGTTTATCCTGTTGCCTGTTTCTGCTCTCCTGGTACCTGTAGCACAGAATCCAAAATTATCCGCATGTATTATGCAGAGGAAAAAAGCAACTGACGCCTGTTCTCTTTCAGGAGGAAAAGTAACGTTAACCCTTGATAAAAGTCTGATGGATTTCTGTGCAAGCTTGCTGTTGGGAGATTCAGTCTAATACATTTCATAAAAAGCTTAGGGAAGGCAAATATGAACGTTGTTATGCATACTTTTATAAAAACTAACGTTAGCTGAACAAATTTTAATGAGTTTTGGTGGAAGAATCGGGATACAGAGAGACACAGCGGGGCAAAAGCTAGTAAATCTATCATTTGTCAACAAACCAAGTTTCAACAAGTAAATAAAGAATATGACTAATACGAAAACATCATAATTTAGGTACGTCCACATCTAGAACATCCTCTACCATCATCAATGATCATGACGTAAAATGCATATAAGAAACACAGTAAGAATTAATTAAGCGTAGGTACCAGGGAGATAGAAATCAGCGGTATGTCAGGTGATTAAATAAATACAACTTGGCGTTTCTAATTAATATGCCAGACGCAGTTTGATAAGACGCTCTCGTGTACCAACGGGACATCTCCTGCGTTCGCTAACTGCTTGGTACCAGATTAACACGTTGTTATAATTATGTGAAATTTGTCTTGTTTCTGTACGTGTTTAACGCATTCGTTTGAGAAATGTTGATTGCCGGTTCATATTTAAAAAATGGCAATTATAAATAGCATGTATTTTAATGAGTTCAATTATTTTTCAAGATTCATCTTGGTAATTTGTTGAAAACAGTTTTATAAAAATAAGAATCTACAATCTGACCGTAGCAGCCGAATCACTGCTTTATCGTATCGGGAATAAAGACGACTTTTATTTTAACAATAATACAAAATCGGAAGTAACAAAAGAACAAAATGATATACGTAGACAATAGTCTTCTATTATGAAAGACAAGGAAGCAAATATAGAAGAAGTTGGCAAGCTATTTCAAAGAATCAATGAATACGTTAATTCAACTAAAGGAGCTAGCAAAGGGCCATCAATTCAGCTTGACCTTTCCACCTAGCACGCCGCTTAGGTAGATAACGCACTAACCAGGTCCGCTACTGGTGCCAGATGCATTAGCCAATTTGACCGCCGCAGCCTCGTTTCGTAATCCAATCGAAAATGCCATCAAATTGGCTGATGCTGTTGGTGCAGTTCCTGGCTTCGTTTTGCAAGGTGTAATAATTGCTAGTATTAGTTCAGTGATAAGAAATGTACAGGTTTGGAATGAGTAGCAAATTGTTTAACTAAAACACAATCTTTTCGAGTCTGAATTGCTCTCAACCAAAACTGAAACGCTATTATTTTCATGATTCTTGACTCCTGTATCATAAACCTGTTTCACTTACTTATTGTTTACTGCTTATGCTTAAAAGCTCCTTCTTGACAAAAGGCACTGAAAACACACATTATCGATCTACACTAAATTACAATGGTTTTAGTAAACTGCTAAATTAAATCCTTTTGAAATCATAATACGCAAATGACCGAAAACTTGGGCAAAGGTGTTCCTTTAATGCACCTACATTTCGCCAGCTATGTATTTGTTTACATATGGTACAAGGTGAGCTTACAGCCATCAATTGGACATTAATCCAGAGTCTTATAACTGCCAAGCTACTAAGAATTTCCTAGAAGTTATTCCAATGAAGCACTCGTAGATTGAGAGTGCTTAATTACAATAGTTACAGTAGTTGGATTTAGCAGTGCAAATATTAAATCTTCCTTTCTTTCCTCAGGTGACGCGAGCAACGCGAGTATCGGTTCCGGTGAGGGCACGGGTGAGGAAGATGATGACACCAACGGCAAGAAGAACCAGAAGAAGCGAGGCATCTTCCCGAAGGTGGCCACCAACATCCTCAGAGCGTGGCTGTTTCAGCACTTAACGGTCAGTACCAGACACTTTAATCTAGATCCAGTGTGTAACAATAGATTTTCAATCATCATTATAGCAGCTGTGTTACACTCGTTTAGTATAGGTGTTTGCGAAAGATAGGTGTTTGCGAAAGGTGTGTGTGCAAAAGAGGGGCTTTTATCTCCCTGATATTTTTAATCATCTTCTTAGTCTTATTGATTCGTCTACTTCGGTTAGTGATATTGCAAAAACTGCTGTGTCCAGACAAATGCATTTCGCAGCCTTTGTTTTGGTACATGGATGTGTTACACTTGATATTTTTATTGTAAACAGATCACTTCGCAGTTTACTCATTCACATTGGTATTTAAGTGCAAGCGACATAGTATAATGTATTCATTTCGCAGAACAGAGTCTAAGCTGGAGACTGACTGACTGGAAGAGACGTGACTCTCTAATAAAACAAAGATGCATCGCAACGTAATGTTTGTTTTAGACGAATGCTAGCGTTTTCCAGCAAATTAATTGCCTCACGAACAACCAAAAGGTAAACGCAACTGGAAACTAAGTTAGCCACAGTTCCCAGTTAACAGTAACTAACGAAATCTTTGTACCTCAATGAAAATTTTATTGGTGGCGGGAATTTTTAATTGAAAAGCGTCGGCGGCCCGCCACGGTGCGCGGTGGCCGCGTCACGCTCAATGCAACCATTGTGATCCGTTTTTAAAAGTTACCCAACAATGCCTCTATGTATGTGTTTTATGGCATTTTCCCGCGTAAATCGCAATTTCCCGCGCCCGGAATTATGTTTTTTTTTCGTTTTTCCCTTTTTTGTCCATGGTGCTTCAACTGGGATGTAGGAAATAGGGTTTTGTGTTTTTGGCTGGATCGCTGGAGATTGATATTTTTGGACGATGTTACTGTAATCTGATGGAAGCCAAGATTGATCCTCTCCTCTTTTCGTTATTCTACTAAAATCGAAGCTTCGGTAAATCTTTTCGTACTGCCACATAGATGACATTTAGGTATGTACAAAACCAAATCGAGTCAATTTTTTTTTGTTTCTGTGACATTTCAAATTACTTACGTCGAGGATATCGATCCGCGACGTAAGTAATTTGCTGCAGCCCTCGACTTGAATTGATTGATGAAATTTGAACAAAAAGTAAACATTAGCATAAGACTACCAGGATATCAGGGAGGCGAGACAATCGTAAGTGCACGACTCAGTGTTGCGTAGTAATTTCTAGAATGGATACCGGCGCGCGGGGTAGGAGGGGGCAAGGGAGGAGAGAGGGTGCAATTTCATTACCGGTCCGGATCCGCGGCCATAAATCACCAGGGCCGAAGAAGGCGCTCGGTACGCTCAGCGCTGTTCAGGTGACGCTCACAAAGTCGCCTGAGCCCCGGTATTTCTGTTTCATTCGAAGCGAGCCGACTCCAATCCCACTTTCTTTATGACTATGAATTCCGCGAATTTTCCGTACGCTCCCGCTGAGTTACAAGAGCGAGTTTTAATTACAATCTTCGGTGAGCCTTCACAATTAGCCTGCTCCCTAAAATATCTACGTCGCGCTATTTCCGACAAAAGAATATCCTTTCTGAATATTCAATATTTTGCACCATTTCGTCGACCAGCTCCAACTTTAAAAAGTATACGTCGACAATCGAATTAGGGAGCTTTTAGCGCGTTACGTTTGGCGCGTTTTTGCGCATCGCTTGTCCGCGCCCATTACCGCTCTCCAAATTACTTATAATTGCTTCGCTTAGCGCTAAGTGCTTTCATTATGGGCTCCCTGTAAAACAGTTCCGGTGCAGGTCAGGACGCGTCAACAGTAACGCGACTCGCGAAACATTTTAAAGCTCGCGAATTTCTATTCGCGTGTCACGAGTGCGATGAAACGCGGTCGCACATAGACAATACTTGAAATCGGCGTAAAAAGAGCATTCGACCCATATATCGGGCGTGAAACTGCATAGCTGTCAGTTTGACGTTTGTAATATTCATTCGATTACGCGCTGCGGGAAATGGAACGCCGCGTGGTGACAGCGCGCCACCTGCGCAGCGCGCGCCGCTGATTGGTCGGCCGCCGGCGGGAAACAAATGAATGGTTGTCCCACGTTCGAATCCTTGACCACAAAGGTCGAGTGTTCGAATATGGAACGATTGATATGCGATTACACAGTTACAGTGGCTCGATGGAATCGAATGAAGCGTTTGAATTAATTCGGTAGCGAGCGCTCCGCGACCAAAAAGGGAAGTGAAATGATCTGGTGGCTAACGCGGAGTCGTGAGTATTGTATGTGAATTTAAATTCAGTGCGGTGCATGCGATATTGGTAACAATCCGAATGTCCGTGACTGGGAGCGTTTTGAATTTTAAAATTGCCCGCGGTACGTGTAATAACGGTCGCGTTTGAATTTCATAGATTTTGTTCGGATAGCGTTTAGTTTGTTGCGAGAGATTGCTAGCTTACGTAAAAATAATGGCTGTTCCGGCGATAAGCTTTTATTTCCTTTCGTTACATAAAAACAGTAGAATCCCACATAAATATCAGCTAATCTATTGAGGTTAAAATCAAAATCAGTAAGGTTAACACAAACTTTCGGCTTACATCATCCGCTAATCGTCAAATCCTCGCAGACGCTGCAAATCTCACATAATGCCTCACCTGGAACGTTTCCCCACGAAATTCCCGAAAGAAAATAATATTGAATAACGCCAGTCTTAGTACAAATCCTACGCAGCTGCCTTAAGCCCTTTCGGGGGGCTAAAAATAATTATAAGTCTGTAATAATCCCGGTACAGGGCGCCCGTCGCGCGACAAGACTCCATATTGTTTTTGGGTGCGCTCAGTTGCTTGTTCTTATGATCTCCTGGTAATTTATTACGTTTCGTATCGGGTAATGACATTGTTATTTTGATTGTTAGAAATATATTTTATGTTTCTTTAATGTTTACAACTTCTGTCTTTAAATTAATGTGACAAAGCTTGGTTGTAGGGTAAACCTCGTCAGTACTCGTAAAATACTCAAAGATCAGAGAATGCTTAAATTATTTTAATACAGGCACAAACAACAGTTACGTGAACAGTTTCTCTGCACGACGCGCCAGTCAAGCCGATAGCCCGCGAGATGCAATTGCTAACTATTCAAACAAGGCACTTGATTGTTAACCCAGAAACTTTGAAATTCCCAGACATGGAGATAATTTAAATTAAATTAAACCAGGAACTGCAGAAACTATAATCTAGTACGGTGTGTACTGTAATCTTCTTAGTCATTCTTGGTCTGACAGTCTTACATATTATTGCTATCTGTAATCTCGAAAGAACTGGTTGGGAGAACCACTTGTCATCCGTGACATGATTAGATTCAGCTTAAGCCTACAGCGATTGCTGATAGATACTTAACGCCATTTTACGATGATAAATTAAGAAGATTCATCCAAGCAGGAAATCTGAATTGACAAAAACAGTGAACGTTGTAATTTGAAATTGTTAAAATTAACGAGAAATAGCAATCCTTAAATCACCATTGAAGCAACATAAAAGCGATACCAAAGGCGATGCTTATGATAGAAAATTTTAATAACCACATAATAGCAATTATAATAATGTACTAAGGCCACATAAAACGCAGGGTATATCCACGCGTCTAGCGGTGTAGTATTACCGAAGGCTCGGGTTGCCTTTGCGAACCACCGCGGCGGAATGAACCTAGATAAATTTATAAGATAAATGCTCGCATGATACGACCTACCTAGGCGAAGTTTTCTTAGCTGATTTTGAAGGATCGAGTGGTTTCTTCATGTTATTTTATCTGCTTAAGGATGGGAATGACACATTAATTATTTCCTATTTCTATTTCTGGGATGATTTATTTTCCGTCTACGTTGATGCAAGTCTAAATGCAAAGAGATTGATTTGCAAGTTGTCAACATGGATATAGGTAACAGTTTCCATCAAATCAGTTTTTGAATTCGTGGATGACATTTTGTTACCAACTTTCTTTTGTCTTTTTTTTAACTTTTGGGATAGTTAGGTATAACAACGAAACAGGTCCTAAACCTTTTAAATTTGATTCTACATGCGAATATTGTCTAGTAACTGTACCCAATGGTTCCAATATCTCACCACCAGGGTTGTCCACGGAAATATTACTGAATTTTCCTCGTTTTTTCGTCCACCCTTACTTATTTAGGACTAAGGGTGCGTCATAAGTTTTACTTTTGGACGGCAAGGGCAAATTGCAAGCGAATCCAGCCAATGAGAATTTATTAATATTAAGGCGACAGAAGCGGGTGGACAGCAAATTAAGTTATAAAAATGTTTATTTCTTTGGACTGGGGTCCTGTGTGTTTGTTTTGTAGGTGAAGTTTAGGGATAGCACTGTTTGATTTGGAATGGGTGAGCGACTTTTTGTGGGTATTGAAAGTTTGCTTGGAATTAAGTTACTAGCTAATGAAACTTGATTGTAAATCAAATTAAAGCAAAATAAAATAAATATAGTTCTTGAAATACAAACCGTAGCACACCAAAATTGAAAACCTAGACTACCTTTTGTATGTCCAATACTCCCCCTGAATAAATATTTTTTAATCTACCCGCGATTGTCACGTATGTCCACCTAAATCCATCCCGTCCCCCAACGGACAGAAATCATTTCCGGCCATCCGCGGAGCAGATTTCCGAATACTACCCACTTTTTAAGTCCGCGACGTTTAATGCGGACGTTGCAGGAACTACCGGAAATAGAGTGAGCGACAAGGACAGAAACACACGTCTATAACACACGTTGAAAAGGGATAGATGTACGTTCGGAATGCGTCTTCGAATTCCGTTTTGTAGAAATTTGAATTTCGTGAAATGGAATTCGCGCGATTGATGGGGTTCATAAAAAAAATTGTCAAGCGTGTTCTGTTATGGTAAAGTGTGGATTAGCACTTACATTAAAAGTAACTTTATAAGTAGGTTTACCGTTTTTAGTAACAGCAAGAGCTAATCTAAGCAGTTATTTCCAAGCAATACCAGTAATTGCCAATTATGACTCCGTACATAAAACTTTAAAGGCCCGGTGTTTGCCATTAGTAATAGATCAGCGGTGATAATACCCTACTTCTATGTACAGTTTAAATGATCACTATGAACCAAATATAACTTTTTGTACTATATTGTTGCAAGCTGCCCCAAATTTTCCTTTACTCCTAGCAACAAAACGTCACAAATTATCACTTCTTATCCTTCCTTATCCATAAACGTGTTTGTCTACCCTCAAAAGGCAACAGCTCGAATATATCCGAAATCCCGTAAACGTCAAGTATCCTAAGCAAACTCAGTGTACTATAACTCGGATAATCTATTCGGGGAACCGAACCCGTTACCCTCGCAAACAATAACCCTCTCTCCACTTACAATATCGTGTTACTAAAAGTATTAATTAACTTACTTATAATATTACTAAGTACTGATGTTTGTGTTTTTGGTCGGAGATAAGTAGTGCTGTCTTATATTTCACGAATCTGTCGATACTATTCACTTATTCATTCGTTCTATAACGCAAAGAGATAGCTTTGACTTTGTTAATTTGAATGTATCAAATTGATAATGCATATTTAAATTATTTTTATACATTACGCTTAAAACATCTCTCTAAATATCTATCTCCCAATATTCTCTCCTCATCTTTATTACCACCTCTTTCTTAAAAAAACTAAGCTTTTTTTTAACACTTAACCTTACTTCGATTGGCATAAAAAATATTTTAAAAATCAGGTAAGAAATACTTTGCGACCTTTTGTCATACTTACCAAATTAATATACAAAAAGATATCATTTAAATCGGTCCAGCCATTTCGTGCAACCATGAACAAGATGTGCTGTAAGTTTTACGAAAGTACACAACAAGTTTTTCAAAAGTTGCTTGCATAGCAATTATCAAAATTAGATTAGATTACATTCAAGAAATACAATCCCACTCCAAAAATACAAGTAATATCCAACAACAGTTGATGGAGACTTATCAACAGATCAAAACAACAAGTGTCGTAACGGAGGTACAGTTGACCAAAATTGGCCGTTCCATATCTGGCCGGTGTATCGGGGGTGTATCCTACCCCCTACCCCTAGGGAGGGGTCGTTAAGATAACGTGTATCTCCGCTGGACACGGGCTCAGGTTACTTAATACGGGCGCTCGTGTACTTTTTGATGATATATTTTGAATAATATTATCGCTAAAACCTTTACTTTTTTCAAAAATCTTGAATCTCTGTTTGTCTTGTTTCCAAAACTACAGATATACTTCTTTTCATGAGTTTTCAATGTCTCCAATCAATTAATCCATATACATATTTTTTTTTAGCGTGGTAAAATCATCAAATGATTCCCACCTAGGGCAGAGCGGAAGGGACTGTCAGACTCGTACTGATTAAAATCCACGGCGTCCTTTAATAGCCCTTTACGTTCCAGGGTCACGGTAATTCGTAAGACACGCGACCTAATCCATATACTTGCGGCAATTCTGTTAATCTTTGAAAGCTTCTTGTTCCTATAATATTTCCAGCAATTTCATTCACTCATCTGAATAATTTAAAAACCATCGAGTCAACCCAAGCGTTCCACCAGTTTCCAGTTACATCACTATGCACAAAGAGGGTTACTCACGTATCGTCTATTAGGGAGTGACTTACGGACATGAGAAGATACGGAGGACAGAAAGGATATGGAGGATATGGGTGGACACAGGGACCACAGAATAGCTAATAACAAGTCTACGTGGCTTTGCTTACCTAGACGATGTCATCGTTGTTGTGATCTGACGAAAGCGTTTGACTAATATCGTATAAACCATACTGAGAATTCGTTTCTCTGTTCTCGCTTTAAATTATATATATAGACTCCTAAATAGATATTATTATTTCATTTTTCTGGGCAATAACTTCGTAGAATTAATGTAAAGCATTTCTTACGAGTTACAATGTCTGGTTTTGAAAGTAAATATCACGGGCTTTTCCTAAATATAATTTCAATATCACAGAAAATAATCTATCCAAGCATATCAATAACAGAGACAGCTCCTAAAACTAGCATACATGAAGATATTAAGCTACCAGGAGACCATAAGTTACGGACACAATATTAAGCGAAAAATCCTCGCGAAGCTTCGCACTTTGATTAATGTATTCGTATGTCACAGTTATATTGCGCGAAAAACCCCTTATATTCTTTGAGTCCCTATATCAGGGTGTTATACCAAATCTAGGGTATATTAAAAAGGGTGGAAGGTATTCCTATTTATGTGACAGAGTCGCACCTGCGTTGTCCCGAGGCTTCCATGTAGATGACTGTGGGGTTACCGAAGATATATTGTTTTCGCCTTATTTTGAGCTTTATAATGTTTCTTGTATATTGTGTTTTCTTGAAATGAAGACTGTGTTTATAAAGAAATGCTTGCAGATTTTTTTGTTAGAATTCACCATGGTGTCTAAAAGCATTTTAGCGGAATCATTATATTAATTCTTATAAAACGTTCAGAGAAAATGCATAACAATTTTCAAATATCAACGCTTAATGTCTATGACTGCAATAGTAAGCCAGTAAAAAATGATTTATATTGCAACAGCAGTATTTACACAGCATTACCTTCATTTAGGTAAATCAATCAGCATGTCTAAACATACTAAAAAAAAAAGATATATTACTTCAAAATGAAGGAATTCGTTGTCAATCGCAAATGGCAAGGAACAAAAAACATAATTAATTACAATCGCTCGATTGCGTCTAAACGCACGCAATTTTAAAATATTACCATTTCCTTTTATGCAAAAAGTGCAGTTGTCTATGAAGGCTGACGTTGATGACTTTATCTACTTCTTCAATACTCATGCGCTCCTGGTACCTATCACGTAAAGGTTTAGTTTAATTATGGAATCGTGTTTCTGAATAAAAAACGTGTTAAATATGAAATTAAAAAAAAAAATGATAGAATCAGAATACCTAAATGTTTAATTTTAAAACCGTAATTGCATAGACATAACGACTTAAATGAAAACTCTTTAAGTATTTACATAATATCATCAGGGGTCATGTATTCTTAGTTCTGAACTGACTCTTTGCTGTGAAACATAAGTAAAGTTTTTAGTTTTTATCGACACCTCTGACAAGAGCTCTAACCGCCATCTAAGCAAGCAAGAACTTACATCCATTTCCGTTGGAATTATTACTCATAATATAAACTAGCAATCAACTTTTTCAAAATCATTATATATAACTACTTCCCGATTTTTTGCATATTTATCCATTTCAATTATAATTTTAATTTTACCCACGGTAATCAGAAACCATATCAAAGTCGTCACGTCATAATTTTATGTACCAGGGCAGCTGAATTGACAGGAGGTGTAATGCCAATGCGTGGAACAGTTTTACTTGCCTTAATTGCAAAGTTCATTGAAAAGATAGATTGGTTTCGTAAAAGAGTAACTGCATAGATTAGTGAAATCTGATAAGAAAACTGATAATTTTTTTATTTGTGAATTTCTTTATCTACAACTTTAAGATATACAATTAAGAATGCAAGCTCGTTATTGATAATGTCGGACAGTTCGAAAGTAGGTACGCGTAATTCATTTCTTTGTTATCAGTTCTCAAAATGTCAATAAGATTATAGGAATCCATTTGATAACTTTCAACTCTATTGAAAATACAATATTCCATTACACTGAAAGCTAAAAACTAATTTTAAAACTGTAGAGAAAATTTTCAAACACATGTATGTCTCCCATAATTTGTCGAGGTAACAATCGAAAAGTGACCTGTTTTAAAAATGCATCGGCTCGCTCCCGCCGCCGTCCTACGGGGCTGCTGTAATAGACGGACGGTCAAAGTGTTTTCACTTATGAATTGTTAATGAACCATCAACCCCTAGAACCCTTCAAGTTATAGTACCCCGGCCGCATGGGGTCGTTTCATGGTGTCGACTTTTATGGGAATCACCCTTTAGTTTTTTACGAAGTTACCGTTTTGCAACACCATGTAAATTGCGGTTCAACAAAAAATGGCCGCAGAAATAACCCTCTAAATGCGAGCGCATCTTTTGTACCAACAAAATTATTTTTTTACCACACTTCCTACATAGTTTGTTCTGTGAAAACGTATGATTAACCAACACACGAGTCCAAGTTGAGCAGTAAATTTGAGTCAAACTGAATGGGTTACATGCGGGGAATTTTTCCCCAAGCCGAGAAAACTTACCATTTCCAGGGGAAAAGTCGGTAAAACTTGGTGCAAGTAATCTAAAGTTAGGTACCAGGGCGGCAGAGGCTATTTAGATGCACATCTTAACTCGCCCATATATCTAGATTGTGAACGAAGTTCGGTCCCGGGCGCGCGCGAACTCTCGAAGTGTTTCCTTACTCCGCTTTTTTCTGCAAACTAAAATTGCAAGTGTGGAAAGGAGGATGTAATCCAATGAGAATAGAATCTAAATGATGGCTGGAAGTTGGCAATTTTCGATGGTATCGATTTAATTAAACAAAGAGCTGTTGAGATTAGCCGGCCTAGCAGTTAATCCGGATAGCTGTAGAGAGTAGCTGGCGGAATCACGCGACGAACGGCCCTGTGAATGTTAGTTCAATTTATATTCTGTTAGACTTTGTAGTGTTAAGTTTTAACTACTATTCGAATTTAATGGAAGTCTACAAGAATTTGTGAAACTACTACACATTAAAAAGGTGTTATTCTCAAAATAAAATAATATATGTAAAACAAGTTACATAATAAATATGGAAAACTGCAAAAGCGCCACTAGTGGATGAACGAAGAACAAATTTTTCCTTTAAATAAAAGTTCCAATTTACGTAAAAAAAACGGGAAATATCATGATATCCTCTAATTGTTTATTTACTTATTTATTTAAATCTTCATACAACACTAAAGTACTCGTAACATAGGCGGACTTAATCCCCGAGGCAATTGTTTTTTTACACATTCTTAAAGAAACTATTACCCAGGCAATAATTAAATAACCCTACCAATCACCTCGAAAATTCCAAAAAAACAATTCACGGTTTACAATTAACCCTCCCACTGCCGCCGCCTCTGCCAGCTATATTTATTTAATTTTAATAAACAGTACTTTGCATACGCACACGGTGAGTCGTGTGTGCGGCTGATAATGGCGATATTTGCATCCGACGCGACTGTGACTTATCTGCAGGTGGCGCAGGGATGGGGTTAATTATTATTTTGATAACTGATTTTTTTTTGCACCTTTAATTGGTAAAAAAAATGTTGTACTAAAACGGACTGAATTATATTAAACGAAATGAAAATCATCGATAAAGAAAGTAAATGTTATTCATGAATGTTTGTTTTATGCGCAAAAATCTTCTTTTTAGTAGTGGGATAAAAATAAAGTTGTCTATGAAGATGCAGGGCTCACAACACCTGTATACAGACTTCTGCAGCGTAATGACCTTTTTGTTAATCAGTGATACGTTTCATTGTGACAATAAACAGTTTATGATAAAGAAAATCATAATATATATGGACAATTGAGAAATGAAAAATTAATCAAAGAGAAATATACAAAATATAAGTAAATATTACATCAACCAAAAAAACAGCTAACGAAATAACAAGTCATAATTAGTTATTGAGGTGAAGCAGTCTAAAATTAGACATTTCTTCCATGTCAAACAACATTTATCATCGAAAAAAAAAACATGTAATCCAACAGGGATCCTCCTAAATACCATTTTAACACGAATTCGTAGAAAAACAGTTTCAGTTTTAGAGATAATTTCTTTTTTACACATTTTTTTCTACTTTTTCCGGGTCAGCTCAACCCTAGTAAGTTTGTGGAAATCATCCCACCTGGCATTATGTGACATTCATGTTTTAGCCACATTATTTATTAACAAGCTTAATGAGCGCTCATATTTTTACTAAAATTTCTGCCTGATTAAAACGGGCTTGTCAAAATATATGTAAGTTTTTTGTTTGTAATTTTGTTAAAACTTAGAGACTTATTGCATTGACTATGCCTTCTATGTCCCAAGCTCAGAACTAAAATGTCAAATGAAATTACTTTATTCTCTAAAAAAAGAGAGAAAAGACAATTATAGGTTTATTTCTTTCCTTCACATTGCCATGGGGATTATCTATGTCTTACAGAAAAGAGGTTGGCCTATTTTTCTCTCTTTATGAGAATACGGCAATTTTAGGCTGAAAATGTTTTGTAAATGCTCTATGTCTAATGGTTAAAATAACATTTTCATCTAGATAAAGCGAAGTCTAAGTTTTCCAAAGAAACTAAGCGCAAAACATTCACGAACTGTCAATCCAAATCCAAACTAATATTATAAATGCGAAAGTAACTCTGTCTGTCTGTCTTTTTGTCTGTCTGTCTTTTCTTCACGCCTAAACTACTGAACCGATTTGTTTGAAATTTGGTACACACATAGTTTGGAACTTGAGAAAGGGCATAGGATAGATTTTATTACAAAAAAAAAACAAAAATCTGCCGGAAGCCACTATTCCACGCGAACGAAGTCGCGGGCAAAAGTTAGTGTCAATATAAATTATTAAACTGACAGCTCTTGAAATCCGTTCAAATAAATAGTAAAAAACAGTGTTAAAACATTAACATTAATTTAAATATCTAATTTCCCCTACACAACATGCCATTACCAGATAAAAAATACGTAATAAATCATTGAAACCCCGTAGAAACACCATCAAACTTCAACGTAGGGTTTTTATCTCGCTATCTCCCCGTTGGGGTCAGGCAGCAACTCGTGCCTGCATAATTCCGAACACCAGGGGGGCAGATAGGCTAGGAGCTTAGCTAATCAGAGACCGTCGGGCGATTAACTCGAAGCTGGCCGCGAGATAATGCCTCTCGCGCGATTAGGCACGCTGACCGCTTCGGACTTCTGGGAGCCTGGTACCCACCCTTGAGATTTTCCGATAATATCATTGGATTTCCTTTGGTCCATTTAATAATCGACTATTGTTGCTAATTGTGTGTAGGGAAATTAGTTTTAGTTTAGGGTTATGGCGATATAGTTGTTATGATTTCCGAGTGAGTTGGTTTTGTATTGTTACTTTCAGTGATAGTAAATTGCTAATAAAATGAACTTTTATAGAACACTAGCGACCCGCCCCGGCTTCGCACGGGTGGACATTTATTTTGGTTTGGTTTATACTATCGCGGACTTTTTTGTAGGCATTATTGAGTTCTACAACTTTTCTATAGAAGTCAACCATACATCTCTAACCATTTAGGCAGCGTTCGCGAGAATCGTTAACGTACGGCAGTTTTTTCGACGCCTTACTCCACAATTTTCACTACCACGAAAAATCCTATCTATTTTCCGGGATAAAATATAGCCTATACGGATTTGGAAGAATCCCTCTAAGTAAAGGTAAAAGAAATTTTGAAATCGGTTCAGTAGTTTTTGAGCCTATTCAATACAAACATACAAAAATACAAAGGTTTCCTCTTTATAATATTAGTATAGATTTATCTCACAAAACAAAGTTGACAGTTTACACTTCTTATGGCAGGGCCACACTAACGCCATGTGGCATTTCCCGTTGATTTTCATAGTCTTTAAACGTTTATATAAACGTTAGCGCAATGGTTGAGTGATTGGACTGCTGCGCTGGGTGTCGCGGTTTCGATTCCTGCACGGAGCAAATATTTGTATGATCTACAAGTAATTGTTTCGGGTCTGGGCGTTTGTATTTGTAAATTTATATGTTTGTAAACGCACCCACGACAGCGGAGAAATTCCTAGTGTGGAGCATCGTTTTTTTTTAAAAAAAATAACGGCGTTTCCCGTTAGTGTTGCCCTAATGTCAGACCTAAGAAAATAAGCACATGATATTGCCACTGTTGGGATGCAAATCTCTTCTTCAAGTGCGGATGAATGAATGAGATGTAATCCACCACGCGGGCTCACTCCAGGTTGACAGAAGTACTATGTCTTCAAATTCTGTCAAGGACATTTCAGTATTTCCGAATTTAAAAAAAAAAAAATTAAACACATTTCAATTTTTTTTCCTTTAATCTTTTTTTTACTACACTAGCTGCAATTAAACTGCCAATCATCAATTGCATGAAGAATAAAACTTAACCCTGCGTACATCAATTTTAAGAAGAGTGTTCAGGTCGAATGGGCCAAGCGATTCAATTACGTACTAGTTGATGTATTTACGTGGTAATGAATAAAGGGGTACGGTAGACCAAGCGATATAGGGTTAAGTGATGTTATTTGTTGTTTATGAAAATGCCTGGGCTAGTTTTAAACTATTTTTTATTGGCTGTAGCAACTTGTGATTAAATAAGCGTTAATTTAATGTTTTGTTTTTTCTATTTCAGGTAAGTTCCTAGATTTATAACCATCTGGCGGTGGGTAAGTCTGTAGGTACTATAGATATCTCATATTCCATAGATTGTAAGGAGAAAGACATAAAGAAAACAAGCATATTTTTCAACAAAAAGAAAATAGATTACGGAAAATATTTGAAAGGTAAATACTACTCAAATTAAATGACGATAGAAAAACTAACAAACATAATGGACAATTATGTATCAAGATAACGTTGATTAAACTTAGGTAGAAAGATAGAAACTAACAATTTTTAAATGAACAAAATACTATTAAATAATATAATCCAACCGATAATGTCATACCAATGCACATTTTAAACGCATAATTTTCATAAACTCGCCTTCTCAAGCAGCACAACTCAGAATTTCAATCTTTTTAAAAAAGATCGTTCGCTTCATAACTCGCGGAATAAGTAAAGTTTAAGCGCCATTAGCGAAATTGGACGGTTCGTGACGTCACTGCGGATTTACTCCGACCAACGCGATCCGAAGCGAAGGATATATTGTGTAGATATTTGCGAGAATACAGCGAAAATATTAGCAAAATGAGAATGGACAATCTTTATGAGAGGTTTAAAAACTGTTGGTAGCTTTCTTTATTGTTTTTTTTTTTGTTTATATTTAGTCGCAATATTTAAGGTATTTTATTAGGATTTGTATCGCAAACGTCGGTTTAGTGACACAAGACTTGTGTTATGCGGAACTAGAGATTCATTTAATTGATTAAAATATAATATATTTAAGGCCAGACATCAAAACTCTCATACTCTAAAAATGTTGAATAGATATCGAATATATAAAATATATAATTAAGGAACTGTTCTAAGCAAGCATTTTAGAGGTACCTATATGGAACTAATTATACTGGATGTTGCATTGGTTTGACATACCTACTTAAATATTTTAAAGAATGTGTGTTGGTAATTTTATTTTGCCAAAATTAAGTCTTGGTAACAAGTATTATGCTCATGTAGATTCCTGTATTTGATAATTTGTTCCTGACACGAACAGTAAAACAGCAACCCGGCAATAAAATGATGTCTTACCCGTTACTAGAGGCAATCATCGGTAATTCGGAACGAGACATACTTCGTCACTCAGCAGACGTATAGGGGCTAATGATGATAGCACTATTTATAGTTGATGAACGATCATTGAGAAGTATTTACTGACTTTATCTTCATTTTAGCTGTTACACGTCCTTGAACAGTTTGATTGGGAATAAAAATAAAAAATTTGAAATATGGAATAACACTGCTGTTATAAATAATATTATCGTTATTTTAAAGCTAAATACAACTGAAAGACGCATTAATTTGACATAAATTATCATAAAACTTATTAAATCTCAACCCCGTTAGGAGTTGCTGTAGTAACATTTTGATTTAACACATTGAAAACAATATTGTTTTATTATTTTGTATCTATTCCTCTTGTTTTCATGGGAAAAAGTAATTTCTTTAATTCGTAATTAATAACTCATATTATACTTATTATCTAAGAGTCCGGACTGAAAATTGATTACACTCTACTAAAAAATATTTAGACATCACTAAGAGTACTTTAACTTTACTAAAAGTGCTCTAAAAGTACTTATACGAAAGCTTCTCTGTATAAATGCACGTGACAATAATCCATGGACGCATTAACCCCATACATTATGATGGCATTATCCACCCACACACTTCCGCCATATTTCAGACCTAGTCTTAAAATTCAGGCGATGCAGTTTTCCGTCTAGACTTTCGCCTGAAAAGTGTTAAATTACACCTCGCTAGGAAGTTCACTTAGTCATATCAAAAATGCAGATTTTTAACTTAGACTCTTTTGTCATGTGGATTTAGTGTATTTTTATTAAGTTCTTGTTGATGGTTTTTTTTTACTATACTTTGGAAAGCGATGTTTAAATGCTTTATCGATATATCAAATATCTAGAGTACCGTGGTTAATTTGTGCAACTGTTGAGTATGCAGTATTGGTCATGATTTCCAGGTCATGAAAAGTGTATTTAGGTTTTTCTTGAACCTGGATTTGTGCCCATTTGAATGTCCAATGAAAATATGCTTATCCACTAAGAGATAGAACTTTAGCAGAACTGATGCAAAATCTGGATGTATTTTTAATGCACTTCTGTTTTACCATTTGAGGATTACAGAAGCAATGTTATTCGCGGAACTATCTAAGAAGTATACCGTGGCTCAGGAAGGCAAAAGGCAACCGAAGGAACACGGTGGATTTTAGTTAGTAAAAACCTGACAATTCTTGCCGTTCCACTCAGGATTCCGAGGTGTCAAATGATGATTTTAATCGGCAAAAAAAATGCATATTGTATTTTTTTCGTAACAGCAGTCTCCACTAATTCCCTTCACAACAATAAATCACCGTCCTATCAAAAAAATAACCAAAAACTGCAATCACTGTAACAGCTCGTTACAATAAAAGGCTCACCCTTTCGTTGCCGGACTAATGCTGAACAAAACAACACCTGGGGTACAATGGACCCGCCTCCGCGCACTGGGCAATTATTTAAAGTGTTAAGTTTAAGAAGTGAACCGGTGGTGCATTATGAAAATGGCTTCAGGTACCTCCCCCACCCTAGGGGGGGAGGTACCCCCCAGTTTAAGTAATTGTTTCACAGAGTGTAGCGGACTCTCGTGTTCTTTCAGTTTGATCGTGGAAAACGTCTTTTCCTGTTTGAATTTATTATATGGTACCTACTTGTTTAATAATTGGGTTTTGTAAGACCGATGAAAGGAACTTTCGGCTGCGCTGGCGTCGATTATGAGGTCACCAGGCGGTATGAGAAATAGAGTGTAAATTTCCAAAATCAAAAGGAAGGTACATTCAGACGGGTGTTGTGTCTGGTGGACATTCTGCCCGCCAATCATTTGATCGGAATTTTATATAAAAACTAAATTTTTGAAGACTATAGTTCTTCCATTCCTCGATGGATGTCGTGAATAATGTCCGCTACTGGAACATTCAATGATTTGTCGTGCTACAGCCGTATACATTACAAGGGATTACCATAAATAGGTATATGAAGAGGAGACCTGCTTGCCATTAGAGAAGTGGGCCGTAATCCACTACGGGGCCCTAGAGCTATTTAGTAGATATCACTAACATGCTTCCTTAGTTTTTTTGGTTCTAGGACATATTGGTCGTCGTCTCAAAGTTTTGAGACCACAGCAACCAAATTAAAAACATTCAATGCATGACTAGCCAAAAACCCAACGCGATGCGGTTGAATCCAAATTTCCGTCTGCCATTTATAGATGTTTCAATTTAATAAAACAAAGGATTTATGAAGCCATCTTCTCTTTTACCAACAATTGTAAATACATTGAGACAAAGCCGATATCTATCACCTCCACGAAGAATATTCAACAAAATGCAAGTAACATAAGCACGCGTTCAGACTGGCTGAGTGCAAGTGACTTGTCACTCGCCCGTCGCGCTGGCATGCGCCGAGGATTACGTCCAGTACAGAGTGCTTCCAAAATCAAAATTCAAGCTAGTACGTGTCGTGGTCAAGTCGCTTCAAATAGGCAAAGATCTCGATGTGTACTTGAGAAATGGACATAGGAGACGTTTTATTTGACATTGCTGTTGTAGAAGATTTGTATCTATGACTTCCTACACGGCTTAAGTAGTTGTCTGTTCCGATAGGTTTTCTCATCTGCATCTGATAATCATAAACTTACTTTAGTACTTACAGGAATAAAATGTTGTATTCTAAATAGAATGAAAACTTCGGTTAGAGTAGTAAAGGATGTTAGACAGGAAGAGATATCAGAGTCAGATTTTTTTTAATATGGTCACATTGGCAGTGGCAGTTGAGAATTTTATTTATTTTTTACGTTGCTTTATTTACGTTGCTTTATTTAATTTATTTCATGAAAACAGTACTCTCAAAACGGTGAAGCAAAACATCATGACGATCGATTTTTGAACCAAAAAATCAAAAACATGTGATATCCTTTCTATCAGTTCACACTATGAGGTTTTACAGCCTAATCTCTCTCATATAGAAGACCTATGTCCCAGGCAGTGGAATAATTTATAGGCTAATAATGGTTATGCTTTTTCAGTACAAGACAATCAACCTCTAATTCACCAAAAGCTGACCATCAAAAGCCAGGTCCCTATAAGAGGAAGACATCAATTACATAACATATGTAAGATCTTCAGTTGAAGGCATGTTATCAGGTCTACAAAGTCAAAGACAGTAATTAGGCAACCTCCCTCAATTCACCAATTCTCACCTACCAGCCAGTAACCATTGAACATTTAACAATTGCACGCTAAACAGCCTGTGTACTAGCATGCGAATGCATTTGCAAGTGGCCTCGTCGCTCAGCCGATAGCATCGCGATTGAGTCGTCACGATACCGTGCCCTCACTCGCCCGTTTTCGACGCTTCCCCGACTGGCGCGGTGTGAACCCGCCTTTACGGAATTAAGTGGTTTTTAGTTTTCGCGATTGATGATAACACACATCCATTTACGCGAATTTAAACTTTATTTTTATTGTGATACGGTTGTTGTTTTGTTGTTGCGTTTGGGTTTTTAGGTATACTGTTATGTGTTAGGTGGATCGAAGTAATGGTTTCCGCGTTTTAAGTGATTTTAATTATTGTTATTGAGGTTTGAATGTGGCCCTAAAATGAGAGGAATGTATGGATGGATTAAAGAGTTCCGTATGGTTTGATGGGCCATCATCCTAGCTAACGATTACGAAAATTATTGCTTATGGTACCAGGCTTTAAAATTTCTAAGACCGGGTCGGCGTCCAGTCGAACCAGATGCAGCTGAATATCAGTATTTTACATGGAGCGACTGCCTGTCGGACCTCCACAACCCAGTAACTGGGCAATATGATCCCCATGGTAAGACTGGTTGCCAGACTTTGGAGCTCCTGACTGTAATTAACGACTGTCAAAGATCAACAAATTACAGCCGGGAACAACGGCTTTACGTGTTTTCCGAGGCACGGAGGAAACTCGCTATGACAGATGGTCACCCATCCACAGACCAACCTCGGCAAGGGGCTTAACCCGAAAGATCGGCCTGTGTGGCTGTAATTATTTAGCTACGAGAAGGTTACTACTTAAATTGGGATATACTTTAGTTTACATCACCTGGTGGCCTACCATAAGGTCTAAAAGCGTTAGTGTTTCCGCTCAGGGAACGAGATGGCGCTAGACGACTTGTATAGCTCTGTCTCTTTCCCACAGCTGAAATACTCGTGCTTAAAGACGTCGTGACATGGAATATAATTCGTAGAAAATTAACCAAAGAGTACCTTTCCATGAAGGCTAGCAATAAGTAGGAACTGAAGATATTAATTAAATTATTGAATGTTCAAAACAACATGTTTTCTGGCAACATTAAACTAGGCATCGCAACCAGGCTCTGCCCTCTATAACCTATGACACTCTTAACACTATAGTACTAGTACATACGGCTACACATCAAGTTAACAAAATCAGTATAAGCTGGGCTTTGAATGTGTGGGAAGACTACACAAGGGAGACCAAATTAAATTGGTCTTGTATAGCTTGCTATGTAGCCGTGTTTACTGAATTATTTAATAGTTATCAACAATATATGTTTATTAGGTGTTTATTTACATATTATTACATTGAATATTGTAATTATGTTGGCTGTATTTTAATGGCTGTGAGATTCTTGCAAAAGGGGTTGGGTTATTGTGATTATTTTGATGTTATAATTAATATGCAGCCTTTTTCAACACATGAGTCCTCCCACCCAGAGCAGAGCGGGACTCTCAGACTAGTACTGACTAAAATGCACGGTGTCCTTCAATAGCCCTTTACGTACCGGGGTCACGGTAAATCAGCTGTCAATGGAAACAGACTCTCTTTCTATTAAAACAAGGTTTTTTTGCCTTTAACTGGTTTTAGATACAAACTTCGAGATGCTAACGAAATGTTTCTGATGAAAAACCTTATAATAATTTTTCCCTAACTGGTAATCAAACCTCATGTCACTTTACTGCTTTATTTGGCACAAAGGTCCAGCCCAAAGAGTTGTTACAACAAAAAAAAATTTAAAACTTTTTTGCCTTCAAAGTTGGGTATAAAATCTGGAACTTGGGGTTTTTGGGTCGCGGGACCGTCTGTAACGGTAACTGTGATCCTGGAATGCAAAGGGCAACTAAAGGAACAAGTGGTTTTAGTAAGTCAAGTCAAGTCACCTTCGATGACGTAGGCAATAACTAATTACAATAATTAACTATTTATTATTTATTGTATATATCCGTAGCGTAGTTTTAAAGATGTAAGCATACATAGGGACAGACAGAAGCGACTTTGTTTTATTCTATGTAGTAAGTATAGATACTTCTTTCATCTCATCCACGGTCATAAATCCAGGCATCTACACGTTAGTCCTAACACTTACCTAAGCCCTAGTCTACACAGTTACCAAGCTACCTACTCTACTACTCTCGTCTTAACCCTGCGACTGCAACACTACGCCCCGTAAGATACGGACCAATCAAATAGAAGACAGACACTACGCCCAGCCAATCGGATCGCAGGCTGTTTTCTAGGAAAATGCAAGTAGTTACGTAACTTGTGTATTCTGATGACTTTGACTTGCATACTGTGATGAAAGGTATGACGTAATACTCGTACCTTTCTGTTTGAGTATCGAGTTACAATGGATTTCTTTATTCAGAGTTTCAAGTTGTTTTTTTAACCTTAATTTTGCATTGTTGTGAGTAGAAAGGTTATATGTTGCTTCATTCACAATTTGAGGATATTGCAGTTTTGTGTTAGATCAGTTTCGTAGTTAGGAATTTCATTATATCGTTCGCTGTTTCGATGACGACCAAAATTGATAACTGCTAAAAATCGTAGTGTTATTAGCGTAGCCATATTTTGTGTTTATGAGTTTTTTTTTGAGATTATCAGAAACAAATTGTTCTCTCTAATCTTTTCTATAATATGCTATGGTTTCCCATGTCAAAACTTTAAATAAGTGATTAAAGACTGTTAATTTCGTTACCCAGTATGTTAAATCACAGGCACTTAGAAAGCCAACTTTTAATATACTATTGAACTAAGAATGAAAAGCAAATCCAATAAAAATAACTTCAATTCCGAAAACAAAAACACTACCGTCCAACGATACTCTTTCATCAAAAAAACAGCTTACAACACCACGCCGTCACATATCAAAATAGACGTTAAAACTAAAGCGTGGTGCACACGGCGCGTATGAAGACGTCGGCGTAGTACAATGGACGCGGACAATACGCGCGCGATAACTACGCCACTCCGTCACACCGCTGACAGGGTTATCGGACGGCGTACAATGAGACCGGGGCGCGTATCACGAGCGGTGGAGGGTTGACAGTTGGTATTGAAGTTGGCTGGCTGTGTTGGTAATGTGTCTGGTTTGTGACCCTTTTTGTTTGATAGTGTTGGAAGAATCGGGTGCAGTAAGAGGAAATAAGTGGATATATGTATGTATAGATAGAATGTACTGTATTGCACAAAAAATAATACAATAATATTTAAACCATTACTTATTCTATCGGTACATACAGCAGCTGTCTTTCCGGTGATAGCGACATCTTCCAGACAACCTTTGGATGGACTAAAGGGATTTTTAATTAAAGTAGGTTGTTAGAAAAAAGTCAGTAAACATAGTATGCTGTTTATGCATTTATTTTTCTGTATAAAAAATTTAAGAAGAAATGCATACAAAATAATTGATACGATTAATTCAATGTCTGTGAAAAAAGCAAATTTTGAACGACTGTACAATCGACAAAGTTGAATCATGATAAGCTTATTTTCTTACAGACATTCAAAAACAATTAAGTTCACATGCGTGTAAACATATTATACATATCCATGGTAACGACCTTGATCATTGTTATTTTGACGGATTCTAACGGAATTTTGTCAAAATGGGTCATGATTCAACTTTGCCGATTGTAGAATCATACTGTCCGCACTTTAAAAATGGAAAAAGGTATTTTTATCATCTGCAGCATTTTTTGCGTTTTCGGCAATATCTGTAAAGATTCTATTACGTACCTAGTATGATTGGCCAAAGTTCTGTACCAACAAATAATAAAAAAAAAAGTTCTATCTCATAACTTGCGCCACACAAATGGCTATTCGGTGTATTGTTAATGTGCTCGTGAATTCTGTCTCGTGTGCACGCCTCTTTATGTTTTGTGCCCTGATTGGGTTTATCGTGTGTCACCCGCCTAATATTGATCGCAGCCCTTGTTAGCTATCAGTTTTTGTGGCATATCTTAGATTTGATTTATTTAAGGTATAGAGCTTAGATTATAGAATATCCAGATACCTAGTAGACCACTGAGAATTGAAGCCAAAAACACGGAAAAAAAAACGACGGGTTGCACTCTGGGAGTGCCGGCAGAAGTGAAAACTTGAATAGTAATTGTTGGAAATATCTTGTGAACAGATTTTAGTAAAACTCGCAAAAATGGTTGACTTTTTATTTCAATAATTTTCCAATGTGACGTACATCTTTTATAAACAATGTTACCTAGCAACAAATGTATCCAGCATACAAACTTTTTTAAAAGTAATAAAGTCACACGAACATTCACGCAAGCGCCCTGCGCCGTCCTACGCATTTTCGGTCAGGGTCACGTGTCCTGACGCGAGTTTAAGATTTTATAACCATTACAGAAAAGTGCTCAACGCCGCTAAAGAAGTTTTTACTTCAAAAATTACCCCTGTCGCGTTCGATTCCTACGTAAAAGAAGTGAACATCTCCAAAGAAAACATTTAAATGTGTGCGTGGCTTTATTAAAAACGTTACGTTTTGTTTCGAACAAATAATGTAGACATTTTATAATCTAAGGTATGGAATAAAAATGGCTGGATACTGAAATAGGAGATACTAAAAAAGGCTGTCGTTCTATGTAAAATACTGATATTTCAGCTGTATCTGGTTAGACTGGAAGTTGGGAAAATACTAGACAGATGATAATGCCTGTTGATGAGTGAAATGGATCAAATGGCTAAGAGCTCTCATGACTGGAAAAGAAAATTATTGATGATAACATGATTAATTAAATCTGTTTGTTTCTCGTTTAGTTTTTTCGAGAGCATTGATAAAATTAAAGATTGACGTCAGAAAAGGCCCTAAAACAGCTTGTTTTGAAATAAATGTAAAAAATAAATCGATAAAAACTCCTTTCACTGTCAAATTAATACAAAAAGTTTCTCCAACTAAAAAAACCCACTAATTCAATGAAACCTCTAAATAACACCTTCCATCCAATTGAGGCCGAAAAAATATGCCTACAAAAACTAAAACGGAATAAAAAAAATCATTTTTCGAACGAACGAAAACAGTTTAAAGTGGTGCGCGGTTTTATTTGGCGCGAGATATCGCCCCGCGCGTAAACATCAAATTTTATTGACATTCGAAGCGCGTGTGACAATTTTTTTGCAATGCATTGTATGTCGAGAATATTTTTGGATAACCTCTTTATATTGGTGGTATTGTTTTTTTTTGCATATATTTACGTATCACTCCCGTTTATTTTACGATAGTGTACTTTAAACGCTTTGACCACGTTTCAAAATTAATCATAACTGGATTTACATTTCTAGACTAATATTATATTGGAAGCTTTCGAAGCTATTGTAAAATGAATATCGTCAAACAGAGAACCAAGTCTGATGCAATGACAAATAAATATGATTACGTAAAATTGGATACCAATAAAAAAAAACTAGTTATTTATCGTTTTGATGAGACAAGATAATTATCTACAACTTACTAATAATGTTGTAATGGAAAGTTTCAATATATTTGTGAACTATGTAGAACTGGCAAAGATCCCAGAAAAATGACGCTGTCAAAGATGGACCTCAAACAGTCCCTAGAAAACTCCGCTACAAAATCTTTTGTGAATCGGAACACAAGATGTCAACGTCCAAGTTGCAAGCACGAGACATCTTTTGAGCTCGTAACCCAATTCTTTATGTCACAACTCCTTGATCAAAATTGACGGTCACAATTCGCCCATTGCTTTGCCGTCAACTTGCTTTCACTCGAGGTACCAGGAGCCCAACAATCGACAAGAAGTAAGCTTTGATTGTTTCAACGTAGCTACACAAAGGATGGGTGTAACAAAGCGTTTGCCCGAGGCGGTCGTATGTTAAGAACGCGCCTAATCAAACGGACCAAGTTCTGTTTTCACTTTGTTCTTAGTTTCTTTGATGTTTCCACGTTGATATGATGCCCTGGTAGGACGGGACCGTTTCTTTGCGTCAAACTAAATGTAAATTGTGTTTTTCAAACAACTATTTTCGGTTTTGCAAACGTTTTTGTTCTTGGAAATTGCGAGAATAACTTTGATTTGTTTTAACTGTAGTCAAAGTCTATTTAACTTTCTGTTTTATTATTTTAACGTAGAAGAAATTTTATCTTGAAAGGATTTTGGGAAGTTCTTCCATCATGGAGGATGCTACTTGTCAATAACTAGAATTAACGCCACTCGGAAAGCTCGTAGTTTTCTAATTTCAGTTAAGATTTGAGAAGTAAGAGCTATTTGATAAAACATAAAAAGATTTAGTCCAATGGTCTGAGCTTAATTAACGCCTGTCATCATTGTTTCACCTCTCTAGCGATTTTTTTCAGTTAAATTCAGAAACAAATGTCGATCTTTTTTTGTGAAAATCACACTACAGTATTCCCAAACCTCTGCAACTCCTGAAAACGAGTATGAACAGTAACGACCACCAGAAAAGCGTCGAGACAATGATTCTCGACGTGTCAAGGAGAATTAATTTAACTGTTTTTGATCCTGCAACAAATGTCTATCCATGATTGTGACCGAGTGAACAATGATCCAGCTAAGCTAATCAAGTGTCAGTTTTCCATTTGCCCCAACACTTATCAAGCTCTTTCCCATCCTCTCCGCCACCATACAAACACCATTAAAATCCTTCCACATTTAGTTACACCGCATCGTTTATTTAAACCTCCAACCGATCCGCTGCAACAATGGCTGCACACCGTTCACTATCTTTATTTTTTTCCTATTTCCTACCGTCACCGAATTTCCCCCCGGAGTAGTGCGAATTTAGCCAGCTTACTCCTCTGAAAGGGTTGATTGACGGGCTATTTTGAGCCTTAAATACACCTCTTTTTTAGCCAGGACATTGACAGTCGATTGACAGGCTTGTCCTAAGTTTCTCTGAGCTATTTTTTGGTCCAGACTTGGATTAGCACATGTTCAAAGTGCCTGTAAATTAGACCGTCTTTTTCGAAACGGTATTTTTCCTTTTCTTTTACGTCTACATGTCGTTCTAGTGTCAATTCAGTGACTGTCACTCGGTTTTTGAAAAATTCATTGCGTTTGCTAATGCTGTGTTTAAAATCATGACTTTGATGTGTGAAATTTGTGTCAATGGACTCTTTGGTTTTTAAGTGACCTGTCTGTTGTGTTGTCTTAGAATTTAGAGCAATTTTCTGTCATATTTAAAGAAGTTTCAACGATTGGCTTCGCCTACTGACATCGTGATTGTCTGCTGAGGGTATTGAGCAATTTTTTTTTTTCTGTTGGTTTGTGACATTTAAAGATTTCTATTTTGGGGCACTGCAAAATTTAATAACACTGAAGTCTATTTCTAATTTTCAACTTTTGAAGTATAAGCTTTCCATTCACATAGGTAGCCAAACAAAAGCATATCTTGTGACTTCAAAACATTATCAGGTAAAGTATCAATAAATCGAAGATCACAAAGCAAAGATAACTGATTGAAACAGTATAACCAAAATCCATTATATCGTTCACACAAAGACGAGCCCAAACAAAGCGCAAGAACCCCAACACCACATAAAAGCTGTATCACATGACATATTTAACATTTACTACGAAGATATCGGAGCTCTCACACTAAAAGCCACGACCATTAGAACAAAATGGTCTATCAAAATTATAATATCAATTACCGATGCATTAACAATTCATATCAGAAGTCAGACGTAGCAGAAACAGGAATCTCGTGCACGTAATGTTATTATTGTGCGAGAGGGATGGCGGATAGAAGGTGGCAGACGAGCGAGGGGGACGAGAGACAAGGCAGCCAACGTCGGAGAGCTGTCAAAATGTCAAATTTCAGAACGTAGCCGGGCGCAACTTCAAACGTGCCCCTACCGTTGGCATGCAGTGCGAGCGCTTGCTCTAATATAGTTATAGCTCCCTGGTAGCGGTGCCGTGTTAATATTCATGCATCTCATCCCGACTCTTCCTAGGAACAGGGAGCCATTTTCGTGAAAGCCTCGCTCCCTGTTTCCACTATGAATATGAATGAATGATTTTCTGTTTGCTTCTTGGATTAAACTTTTGGACGACGTCTTAGTTTGATTATTCATTTCGGTTATAGCATTAGTTTAAACGGTTATTGTTTCATATTTGGTAATAACTACCTTGATTAGGTTTTCTGCTTGTACGACATGAATATCCAATCGGATCAGACAAAAATGTACTCAAATGACAGATGATCTTTAAAAATGCATCCTCATCCTGACTTGTCAATCCGTTCGGTCTGTCGACGCGATTTTTTACTTTTGTTTCACATCCCGAATTGCTAACTACGTTCTTCCATTCGTAACACAAAGTAACCAACTCAAAACGAAATTGAAATTTCCAATTCCCCGTCTATTTCCTGGTAAAACAGCCAGTTTTCTATTCCATCTCTCAAATCCCAGCGTCCGTCGGCCGATGGCTGTCTCGCTCATGACGCGACGGTATTGGGGAGCCACCGAAAATGAGAAGCAAAAGAAAACATACACTTTTTGACGTTTCAATATGCACTCATCTACTACGACGAACGAAACTGGTTAATTAACATTACACCGCAAAGATACAGAAGGAAAATGTCGAAAATCAACAGCAGTTCCAAAAAAGATGGGGTCCACGACGACATTCTTAATTAAATTTTAGAAAACGACAATGACATTTAAAAGCCCTTCGTCTTGATAAAAAAAAGTTGTTGAATTCCCGAACGTAATATAACAAGCTCGCACTTGACTCGCGGTATTTATAAACGTCAATCACATCTGTCAAAAGTGACAGTAGTCAAATCCCTGCGCGGTAATAACGTCGCAGGACGTTTGGTGCGTTCTGAATTTGAAAAACACACGTTCGGGTGTTGGAGCGCGTGCTCGATTCGCCGATTAGTGTTATTTTTGAGAATGGAATCGGAGATCGTGTCGCCTTTGGGTGTGCCCGCCCACAAGATGGCTGCGCTAATCACCCAACGCGTTCGCGGGAAACACAACTGAATGATATACAATTTTATTGATGCGATATGTTATTACCGAGCCAAACCTGTAATTACTAGCGAGCTTTATGCGTGGGAAGGGATTAGAAAAAATATGTTTCGAGTCATTTTGACTCGTGCTCTGTAATTGTTCGGCCATTCATGTGAGCGACTTTGTAGGAGATTGTTTTCTAATTCGTGCTTTTGTTTTGTTCACATAATAACGTGGGTTGTTTGTTAGTAGATAGAGCTATGATTATTTTAATTGAATCGCGATTCTAATCTTTTACATTGCCCAAAGTTATTATGACTCATCCGAACTTCTTTTACAAAAGAGGTTTTATAACCAATGTAACTTATAACCTCCTTGGCTATGTAGATTATGGTCTATGTTCAAAATTAACCCTTTCCAACTCATCCACTTCAATTAATTAAATAATTACGACAGAACACAAGTCTGTTCGTCTCCAAGTCATTACTTATTCTAGACCGGGTTCCGATCCGGGCGATCGAATCTATCCGGCTGATTTATCGGATGTCAGGCAAGGCTCACCGCACACTGGACACGGACGGCTCTGGGCGTCTTAGAATGGGAGATTACTGTGTTTGATTTGTCGTGCTTGTGTTGATACCAGTCATTTTGGGAGTTACTGGTGTTAGGTGCAGGATAGGGTTAAACTCAGATATGATGAGACGAGGAATTAGTCTAATAACTAGGAGAATGTTGTTATAATGCATGTTCAAATCTAATGCTTTGGAAGCAGAGTCTCCTAAGCCTAAAAGAGACTCCAATCAATAAGTACTGTAAAACTTTTGGTTCAGATACAAAGAAATTGTTTTATTAATCCACGTTGTCAGTTAGTCAATGATGTTGACTTAATTTTATCACAAATAGTCCAAATGTACTTATTTCCTAGGTAATCTTGATGAAGTCTTGAATCCAATGCACAAAAAAATATGCTTTTGACGTTAAGTTGCAGATAACACCCTAAAAGTATACAATACAACTGATGGTTTCCTACCTAACGAAAAACTTCAACTACTTGAAACTATCCCGGGACAAAACAACCAAAAACACTATCATTATCCATTGCCCCACCCACTCAAAAACCTTTGCCTACCAATTACTGACTTTTAACCTAAAACAGGTCCTTTGGGACCCCTGATTCCCATTACTTCTTCTGTCCAATTTGGCGACACGAGCGGACGTGTGCAAGGGCGGGCGCTCCGCCCCTTGCCTCGGGCTCCGCTGACGACACAGCATTGGCGTGGCCCGGCGATTTGTCGGGCCAGGCTTGTACCTTCACGCCTGTGTGTGACACCGGAGATGTTCGGTAGTGAGACCCAGGTGTGACCCGCCATGTTTTGAGATTTGAGGGGTTTGTCTTATGATTCTGGTTTCCTTGTTAGCTGAGTTTTTGTGTAATATACAGTCAGAGGCATAAGATAATTCACATTCTGTCAAATGAATGTCGTAAATAGGATCGATATTAAAGCGTAATCTTTAACGGCTGTTTAAGAAAAACTATATTGATGTATTTAATTGACATTCGCTACCGAAAATCTTAGTTCTCGTAATTTTTGACAGTAGCTACTATTGAAAGTCGATATAACATAAAGGAAAACTATTGTATTGTATTGTATAACGGGCTGGTATCCGCAACTCCACGTCAAATGCGTGTATTTTGCGTGCGAAGCTAGATCTTCAGGTTGCTTCACATTAGGACTCTACCCAGGTTTCAAAGAAACATTCGGAGCAGAAGCAAGTTTTCAATTGAACTCTAGATAAATCAGTCTATGAACTTCACTACAATTCAGCTCCTTGCAACATAACTTAAAAGTATCCGAGTAAACATCCGCCATAACTGCAAGTTACCAAGGCATCAACAGCGCCAGGAGTTGTGCGCACAAGAGCTATGTACTAGGCAAACATAGGGCGTTGGCGGCGTGCAAATATTTGCGGCGCCGCGGGGTGCGGCTCCCCGCCTCCGTGAGATAGCGCTGTGTTCTACTTGCTATATCTTATGTAATCCTGGTAGGCATGATGTTGTGCACGTCTTGCTCTCCTGGTATTTTTTGTAATAATCTTTGACTTTGTACTTGGGGTTACGTCGAACATTAAAGACGGAAAAGTTGTCATCGCATGCACCGACTTACAGTGCGAAAAGTGATCCATTTTGATATTTCCTCAAAGAAACCGAAGGAATACAACCCGCAACACTTAAACCCTCATAAGATGTTTTTCTATTTTGAGTCTGGCACTTGACACTTTATCAGAAAAGCACCTCTCAATCGCGCTTACTTACGCCATTTTGACCAACATTCCAAAGCATATTCAAAGCACCCTAAAATAATTTCATACCTCACAACTCATAAGTCAGTCAACACAAAATGACATTCAAACATTCGACAATCGCTTGAACTGCGCTTACGCACACTACGCATCACACGTCATGCTCGTAAAATAAAGCTGCATCCACATCTATAACTCACGCGGAGCGGGCGACATGCAGGCGGGCGAGACCGCGCGATGATTTACACCGCATCGATATCTGTTAGATATGAAATTTGTCAAGCGGCGTTCGCGATATCGCCCTGTTTATGCGGCCCGGTGCGCGGCGGATATGCTGCGTGCAGTGTGGTACCGGCTTTATGGAGACAGACAGATTTAGAAATGAACGTGTGATTAAGTTTATCTGAAAGTAACTTATAATGATATAGAAGAGGATAGGGTCTGATTATATTGGAGCCGATTCCGAACGTCTTATCTGTACCTGTCTGTGTTTGGAAGAAGTGTTGTGCCGACAGTTTCAGGGACAATGCTTTTAGGGTTTGGGTTTCTGGGTGCCCCATCTCTCGGCACAATGTTGCCTCAAAAAGAACTGGTTCACCCATCGCAACCGTGGGTGTAACGCAGACAAGCTACTTGAAGCCGGACTTATGCGAGCTGAAGAACAGAAGCCTACGTGACTTCTGTATGATGAAACGGACTTTTGCACTTTAACCAGAGAGTAGAGTTTCTTGCCCATTCTTCTCCATACTAATCTACCCTTGCGAATGGGTGTAGAAAATCCCATCCCACCCCATTTCCTTTAATTTTAATTAGCGACGTTCAAAAGTGCCTCTTTGATGGTCTAATCGAAATAAATGATTTGACTTTGACTTTAACCTTTGAAGACGATCTGTAATTCAATCTAAAAAAATCTTGGGTGCATGGTGCCTCCTGAAAAAAAAAGACGAGTACTCTAAATTAATTGTTCAAAATTACATTTAGCACCTTCCGTTTCATATAAATGTTAATTCAAGCATTGTATTTCGATAATGTACTGGACGCATCAAACACAAATTACTGCTAGTATCTATAAAAACCCCGTGTAATCGATACTAAGCCACAGACGTGTAGATCGACTCACACCACGGTTCTATAATGCATGTTTTATCTCACATAACGCGCTATCGACTGTGTAAATGCAACGACCGGTATATTTTCGATCCGATTCATTCGAATCAGAATCGAATGGACTCGATTATTATTTATTTGCTCGCGGCACTAATCAATGCGCGACACGCGCTTAATTTATGCAACCGATTCGTTACGGATCGGCTCGTTTTTGATCGTATTTTTATTTAGACGATTTTAATTTTGAATGTGGTTTTAGTCGATTTTAATGCGGTGGTTATTTTTGGACGTAACTTTCGACAGATACTGTTCTTTTTTTGATTGTTGTCATGAATTGAATTCTTGCTTCGAACTTTTTTCGTTCAGCAAATTCATGTTGTAATTAAGCAAAATTTGAGAGTACTAAATTAACGTCAATCTCTCGTTTTGTCGGTTCACAATCTAAGCTTGGTATCGCCTGTGACGGAGGCACAATAGCCTGCTCCGAGCGCCACTTTTTGCCAACCCTACCGTTATTTATTGCTTCGAGTCGCATGCAAAACAGACTGAATTGACGCACAATAGGGCTGCCTCCGTACTATTTTTGGGGAATATTCTCTACGAATATTTTTTCCTACATTTGATATATTTTTCTGATTGGTGCTGTAAGTAATAATATTTATTATTTCATGTCCATAAATATTTGTTGATGTGTTTCTCTTTTAAATTCCACAACTAATTTAAATACCGTTTTTGCCATAATTTAGAAAGATTTTTATGCATGATAAATCTATTTTACTTACTCTTACACATTATCAGAGATATTGAATCGTTAAAATAGTGCAAAGCAAGAATGCTAGTTTTAAAATAAATCAAATTAACATCGATAAAAGACATTGATACTAGTTAAGATACATCTCAGAATATCATTATCAGAACATCCTCATTTAATCAGATAACCGAGCAATTTATTCTTATTTAGTTGTGTCTTCTACCAATGTAAAAACGTTGCGTCTAGTGAGATAGAAATCTGAACTAGATAAGGTTGTATTTCTTTTGAAACGTTGCCCCACACTAGGAATGTGTTTCTGTATCGTGGGTGCATTTACAAACATATCACATACCTAGGCCCGAAACAACTAACTAAGTACCTACTTGTAGATCATACAAGTATTTGTTCTGTGCGGGGATCAAACCCGCGACACGCTGCGCAGCAATCGATTACTCAATTACTGCGCTAACCGCTGGAAAGCTAAATAGTTTTTATTCTGATATATGAAGAGGCTATTTCTCAAATTTTGTTCGACGGTTTCAATTTTGGCCTCTTTTTAAATTACATATTATAAAGTGTTGCTATCGGCTTCTGATACGTGGGTTCGGACACAACCAGGCGTAATCTGTATAATTTAGTTCATGACCACTTTTTTTTAAAACTTTAAAGGAAATCATCTTGAGGAAACCGACATGTCATCAATACGAAAAATTCGAAGACATGTGACATCTACCATCCTGCACTTGGCCTGCGTGGTAGATAGACAGCCCACTCAGAGAAGATGCCTGTGTCCCAGCAGTGGACCATTATATGCTGGTTATGTTTATGTACAAACGGTTACAATCTTGACATCATAAACTGCCTTGCTTGAATCCAAACCGCTAAAAGCACTTATGATACTGAAAATACTATCTTTAAAGTTAGGTTTGGGGCTCAGATAATTTTGATTTTTATCGTCACGCAATACCGATGATATCTATCGAAGCGACTGCTTAGTCATTCAACCTAGAGGAGTTTTATGCTTTTCGGTCGTGAGTTTCAGTCGTAAAATGTCACAAGATCATTTCCAAAGGACATCGAGTGCCATCCCTAGGAGCCGAGAGCATCCTTCGAGCACCTCATGAATATTACTTCTTTTTACATTTACTTCACATTTATTGGCAACCGTTTGAGCTCACCGCCTGCGCAGGCGCACATGCACTATTATTTCCTACAGTCATGAAGCCTATCACACACAACTTTCAACCCTACATCAAGAGAGCAAGGTTTCAAATTGAGTGAGCTGCTTCAGTAACCTGGTCTACATACTTCTTTTTCTTAATTTTTAATGATACGGCCTCTTTTGATGTCCCGATTGATATGCAAAACTCTTTATTGTTTAACTTTTGTAGTAAGAGTGTGCCCAAACATAGTGTGGGGAACAGAACTGTCTTATTGTATAGAATTAATGGTTATTTTAAATGGATATGTATTTATGAGGGACTCTTTCCTTCAAGAGAACGTAAGAGACATCTGCCATTTAGTCCTGTAGTGTGCAAATCTCAAATGCCTTCATAACATAGTTGTTTGTTACCATTAATCTAAATCCCGGACAGCTCAAGACCGCCACGTTCCTCTCAAGCTAAATTAGTCACAAAACAAAGGAACACTGATACAATAACGCCATGGGCCACAATCTAACACACGTCACCTATTGTCCTAATTCCATCATTGTGAGACAGGTACTAGGCTAGCATAGCTCTCTAGGAGTTAGAACGCACCTATCTCATTTCCTAGCCCAGTTGCGGCTTCCGAACGGCCGTCAGCGCGGACTCTTCCGGCTCCACAGATTAGTATCGATGCCATTTACCGTCTCACTAGCGCCATTGTTGGTATTGCGATTCACGGGAATAATAGTGGCGCGTTTTAGTGAAAATTCGATTTTCAATTTTCGGTTTTCGGGAACAGCAGCTTGTGTTCGGATGATGTTGGTTTTAAGGCAAGGGAAGGGTTTTTTACCGGTATTTAAATTGAGAATATCTTAATTTTTTGTTTTTTTTTTTCTGTTATTTTTTTATTCTATTTCAGACAGATTGAGTATTTGTCATACTATAATTAAAGTTGCATAGTTAAAAAAATTGAATGATCACCTACTATTATAAATTCTCCTTCTTGCTCATCACACCATAAATACAAAAAAAAAACAAGTACGTTAGAGTCAACATTTCCAAACGTTCCCAAAAACTATTTTCGTTTCCACATTGGACGGTGGCTGTCCATTATAGATCTGCATAATTTAGGTGCTATCCTGTCGCGGCAGCTCCGGATAGGGCACTTGAATTCTTTATGCCATCGAATAGCTCGCTACGTAAAAATGGTGTACGCCACTTGGAAAATTGACAGGTGTCTTTCAATTAGCGATGCTCGTTCCCATTTTAGTACTAAAAGAGAATTAGTCGATTATTTTAGTCGATAGTTTTTTAGGATTTAGTACTTTTCATTTCGCACGGACATGTGTTAGAATCAATCAGTTTTGTTCCGTATTTTACGCGGCAGCTGCAATGAAACATGAATTATTTTGTGTGACACATTTGATTTTTCGGTTATAGGTTATAAAACTGAGCGTTTGTGCCAAATGTTTTTTATGTTTTTGCATCTCTATAATCTCACACTTTTGCAGCTTAACTGACGCAACTAAAACACGAAAGCCATCAATCTTTCCTGGCGAAAAAGAGAGAAGAAAAAAGTGAACTACAGAAAATATTTCACATTTAAAACGACAATGTATCGCCGGTCCTCGTGTTCGCACATAAACAAAACATAAAATAAATAAACAAGGAGACACGTCGGGTAGAAAACAGAAGGACCGGGAGGGTTGTGATAGTGCTATCCATCACACGGTCACACATCTCTTCGATAGGGTTAGGGCCACCTCCGTACCTTTATGCGTCCCTGGTGGGACATAACGGCCCCGTACTAGGGGTCCATAGTTTTTTGACGTCTATTTGTGGTCGGTTCCTGCCCTCTAACGACTTTTGCTTGTAAACTATGCTTAAAATAGCTTTGTGTGTTGTGTTGTATTAAAATGTCAGGGATTTTGTTCTGTGGAGCATCAGATGTGCTTTAAAATGTAATTGAAATGGGGTTATGACAGATGTGACTGCAGATATTACATTCTAAACTGTAATAAATATTCGATGTTTCTTTCTCGTTTGTATGGTAGTTTATTTCTTTATTTTCTACGTTAAAAACGTCTGTAAAAGGATTGTCAAACTCATTTCACCAGCTACTTTACATAACCTAAATGTACTTTGAAAAAAAAAACTTATTCGCGCTCTTTTTGACGCGCGGAAGCGGAGCGTGCATAATTTAAAGCTCAATCCGTGAATGTCACGTCGTTGTGCCGAAAAATTTAATCCATCACATGTTTCGCATTCACTCTTTGCCGCGAAATCGTCTCTGTTCTGTAACTAAGGAACGTGTGGAATGGGATCGACTATTTAGATCGTGAAGCATTTTGGAGGTAAAAAGCTTTGAGAAGTCAAAATTGGTTAGTTTCACTCTCTATTTCAACACCGGAACATTTAAAATGCTTGCTAAAATTCTATAAAACAGCTGTCAAAAAGTAACAACACTAAAAGACAATACTCTATCAATAGACAATTTACCAAAAGCTGTCAAACTTTTTACGTCTCCATCAGCTCGCCGAAATACCTCGACATCCCCTTCAGATAACCCGAGGTTCCTCCGAGACGGCGCTATGATTTTTATTTTTACGACATTTCCGGAAATCACCGGGGCCCGTGAATATATTATTATTGTTATGGCAACTCTGGAGTCTGGGAAAATTGTAAAATACTCCGTACACTTTCCCTCGCAAGAATTATGCTTGTAGACGCATATCATTAGGGAATTTCGGTTTTCTGTTGCCGCGTTCAAGTGAATATTTTAGTGAGGAGTTTTTCACGTTTTTTGCTGTAACTTTTTGTATTTATATTTGATCGGTTTATGTGTGTGAGGATATGCTAGTAAATAAGTTAGAAGACTCAAATTGTATATAATATAGGTTTATGTAACGTATAACTAAGCCAGGCATATTTTATCTGTGGAATTTAATTGACGTTTACAGTTCTTTGTGTGTAAAAAACCGCCGTTAGTGTAGAATTAACTAAGTTATTTCTACAAAAGATTTAGGGATAGCCTATGAAAAACTAAAAAAACGGGAAAGATTCGCAACCATTCTCCTAACCTTTTTAATGTCATTTAACATTACTTAACTTATATGTTTTTTTAAGTGTATTTTTGTGTTTATCCAGTTATAACCGGAAAAAACAAAAGAGCAATAGAAAATCAAGACATTATTCAACTTTAATTCGGCAAAAGTCGTTTTTTTTCGTGGCACTTCGCGCTCACAGTCCCTCAACGCGTATTTACATATTCTCATTCGCTCACCCCATAGATTTAGGTGCCAACAAATGGATTGTTTCTCCTCCACATAGCGAAACAAAATTTATAGTAGCAAGAGCGGATTTTTCGAACGAAGCTAGCCCTTTTTTTCGCGCGGCAACACTAGGGTTGGCGACGCTATCGTATTTGAAAAGTAATATTATTAAAATTCAGTTTTATACTTTACTTTTGTACTACTCATTGAAGAAAGAATTTCACATAAATGAATTAATAAAATTGATGATGACTTTTTAAAATTAAAATATGATTTCATTTTCTTTAAAAATGTTTTGTGATTTGACGTCATTATTCTCTGAGACTCAATTTTTTTTCTAGGTTACTCTCACCTGACAAAACATAATCAATAAACAAAATCAAAATTTTTTAAACACAAAATACAACTTTCTAACCCAAAACCCTAAAGCCTTTTCTCTCGATTCTGGATTTATCGGCAACTTATGGCGGGTATAATCGGGATTTTAATGCGTTCCCGTGATTTACGGCGGGCAACACTGGATGAGAAGCGAACGGGATTGCTTTCGCGAAATTTGATATCTCTATACTGTTTATGAGGCCCTGGTGCATACGGTTGAAAACAATATATTGAGATGGTTGTAGTTTTTCTTATTTTGTTTGTAAGATGGTGACTTACAGGGTTTTGTTTTAAATTTTGACGATTTAATGGGCCCTTCTAATATAGGATTTATGAATTTTTGAACAAAGAGAAATATTCCAAGTTCTTGACTAATTTTCAATTATTCTAGAAACACGAGTAGAAGGTGAATGCATTGCCTCAATTAACAAAAAGATGTAAGGAAGGCAAGCGTGCTTCACCGTCCACCACAAATCATCGCTTACAGGCAAGATTGTGGTCAAACGCGAGCATGTCGCTAAATAAAAAATAAATGATACAGTAAAAATACTTTCAGAACTCTCTGGCTCAAGATTTGACTTGCCTGTTTCAAAGCACGACCAGCAGCCGTACTATAACGTCTTAAAACCAGGCTTGTTCCAGTGAGTGAAAGAGACAGAGTTATACAAGTCGTCTAGCGCCACCTCGTTCACTCACTGGAACAAGCCTGATTTTAAGACGTCTTAATACGGCCCCAGTCCGGTTAAGTAGCATACAACCTCCTCTAAATTGACCCGAGAATTTTCACTATAAAAAAAACTTTCAGAACCGGCTTTCTTTTCAAGTAGGTACTTCAAAAACGCTGTCTCAATAATTCATAAGAAGAAAACAAAAAAAAAGGTTTTCTTAATCTTTTCGATTGAAAATCAATTACTTTCTTTCTTATCGTGGCACAAAAAGCGGTCTCTGGTATAACATTGAATCTTTGACAATCCCGTTATCCGGGACCTCTGCTTATCATATTTCTGTTTTTGTATCCACCTTAATGGTTCCCATAAATTTTTGATATCCGCTTTTTGTAATGGAATCGAAAAAGCCGTTCGAATGAATGTTTTTTTTTTGTATAGAATTTACTAAAAGTCAAAACATGGTCATCTCAACCAAATAAAATGCGAAATCATAAAAAATATCGATGTTGAACTATTTTGCAGGAGAAAGATCTGTAATACTTTAAGATACTAGCTTTGGCCTGAGTTCCACTGTATTAAAATCGTTAATTAACCCGATTATGAGAAATTAAACGTACTGAGATTAAAATATGTCTTAACACGGTCATCAAATAAGTGCCCATGTCCCTAAATTAAACCACAATGCCGTCAAAAGGTAAAAAGCTCTTGCGTTTATAAGTCAGTATAAACAAAGCAATACAGCCAGCCATATCATTATCATCATCAGCCTATAATGATCCCACTGCTGGGACCCAGATTCTGTGAGAGGGAGTGGGCCATATTCCACCACGCGGGCCCAGTGCGGGTTGGTAGATGTCACATATCTTCGAATTTTTGGTTCTAGGACATGCCGCCGGTTTTGACGGGGCTCCCCTCTAGAGGGCCAAAGCCTGCCGGGGTCGCGGGATATACGAATTACCGTGGGGCTAAAGGGCTATTGACGGACACCATGGATTTTAGTCAGTACGAGTCTGACACTCCCTCCCGATCTGCCGTAGGTGGGAGGACTCATTTGATGATATTACCACGATAAAAAAATGGGACATGCCGGTTTGCTTACGATGTTTTCCTTCACCGCTATCCGTACCAACCATATACTACAGAGAAATTAAAACAAAGTTCACACAATTACAATCACGACTTTCATCGAACACCAATCAACGAATTCAATTCTATCAGCAACTCAGCTACGGAAACAACATTAATTTCATCTTATAATACATCGGAATTATTCGAAATATCGATTAATCGGCCGCCATGATCGAATAAACATAACGTCGAGCAAACAAACAGACGAAGCTAACATCCTGAGCATACGTGCATTCGGAATGCATTAGTGCAATTCGACAATAGCCAAACACCCGTTATTGTAATAATAAACTTAGATGCGCAGGAGTTTGTGGACCTACCGCGTATTTTAGGCTGGGATACACTGAGTGTGTTAAGATTTAGCCCTGGCTTTTGTAGATATTTGACAGTTGTTATGGTCTGAGTACAAGTCTTACAAAAGGGCAGGGAATTTCGGTTGGCGCTGTAGCTGAGCGATTGGACTGCTGCGCAGTGTCGCGGGTTAGTGGGCCACTATTTTTATATTTTTAAATGTTTTTTAAATTTATTTTCTGTAAAAAATAAACAGTTATAGTATTAAAGAAATATTCGGTTTTTTAATACAAATTAATTTCAATATTTGCTGTATTGATTCAAAGTTCTTACAAACTGCTGTGTTAGTGAGTAACTTGCTTTAGAGACAAAGGAGTTATAGCATTTCCATAAACATCTTTACTCAAATGATGTGACGTTATAAATCAAGATTTTCAAACAAACTCGACTTTCCAGAGTTGTCTTATTGTAAGCAATGCGCTAGGTGTGTTACCGTCTTTACCCTGCGCATGCGGCTCCCGGACAGTTAGTTTACTTTAACTGATGTATTCTTACAACACTTCGAAAAAATTGAAACGTAAATATTATTTTAATAGACCAATCAGGTTGCATTGCAAATATGGAATTATTATGAACTTAAAATAGGAACTTTTGGTTTTAAATTACCTGAAAAACTTAGGGGTTTCGTATTACCCAGTAACTGGATTGTGGGGGTCAGACAGGCAGTCTCTTCATGTAAAATACTAGTATTCAGTTGAATCTGGTTAGACTGGAAGCCGATCTCAACATAGGTAGTTGGCTGATGAAGATGATTTTAAAAACTTAGGTACGAATTATGAGACAAATATTTTTTTATTCTTTAGCGTATCTTAAAGGATCGACCAGGGACTGAAACCCACGATATCTTAATAATTTAACCCACACACATTTCTCAGTTACCAAGGCGAGATAAAACGTAGGAGGTCTCACGGGGCGCGGAGCTCTCTAGTTGCACGCCAAAAACCAATAACATTAGGATGGTACGTGTTGCGTGTTTCTGTCGCCCTGGTAGCTTTTTGTATGAACACCAGTATACCAGGATGAATAAATAATGTAATTTGTTCTCTGTATCGGTAAAGAACAATTTTCTGCCTGGAAATGATGAAAATGTAAGAAAATGAACGAATAACGGAGTATTTTACCAATAATGCCTAAACTTTACATTATTTTGTGTTACTAACCCAATAATATGAGTTACTAGTTTAAAATAAAGAATCTGATTTTAAATATTAAAGATAGACCATGGATAAATCTGCTTTATAGACTATACCGACAGACAATTTTGCCAATAATGTCAACATAAGAAAAAAATTGCCAAAAGTTGTAAAAACCAAATTAGGCTTAAATAAAAAAAAAAACTAACTAATTAGGTTGACAAACAATACATCAAAATTAATTCGGGAACACAGCTTTCTACGATCCAATAGAAAAAAGAAAAAAATACAATTCTTTTCCCAAAAATAATCCTTAAAATGCTCTCAAAATCTAATTGTACACAATCGGGGAGCTGAGGCCGATTTAATTAAAGTCAATTTAGATTTGTTCGTCCGTAATTGGATGTTCACAAATTCTATTTGTATCTGATTCGTTTCGCTCAAGTGTATTTTTCTTTGTTACAGCACCCGTACCCTTCTGAAGACCAAAAGAAACAATTAGCACAAGATACAGGGTTAACAATACTACAAGTTAATAATTGGTAAGTCCTAGATGTAATTTTTTAAAAAATATTTTTATTTCCACCAGGAAAAACATAAAAAATCTCTGCCTTGTCAAAAATGTGTCTTAATTCCACATAAAGAAATTTCCTCAAACATTGCATACCGGGCAATGTTCCATGGACTTCAATTTTCGATTGTAGTTTATTCTTAAAATCGAAACCCTGTCTGTAGGGTCTTACAATTAGAATGTGTTTAGGCTGAAACAATCTGAAATTACATGTTTTTTGTGTGTTTTGTAATAACATTTTCTTTAAAAACCTGCATTTGAAGAATTTGGCAGAAAATTTTGATCATGAGGTACTTTTAATCGTAGTTTTAACACACAATTTTGATCGACCACTTCAGAAGTATTCCTGATCCGAGTTTATTTAATTGATACTGCTATACGTTCGATATTTTTACACATTGCATTTCTGTTAAAATAGCATTTTAAATGCTGAAAAACAAATTAATATGTAGCTTTTTTTTTATCGTGGTAAAATCATCAAATGAGTCCTCCCACCCAGGGCAGGGCGGGAGGGACTGTCAGACTTGTACTGACTAAAATCCACGGTGTCTTTCAATAGCCCTTTACGTACTAGGGTCACGGTAATCCCTTGGTCCCGCGACCCATCAATATCTAGCTACTGTAACTTTATCTGCGGCCTTTAGAAACTTGTCATGAGTCAAACAGTATTCTGGTATTCAGGCATCACTGGGTGTCATGTTATAATTGATATAACATTCCTACGGAACATAGGACCCTTCTTACCAAAGGGTCATAGCCAAAATAAAGTATGGGCAGATTTTAGTTAAATAAATCCTTCAAAATCACTAATGATTTCTTCGCACATCTAACCGTTGGTTCTTGTCTCATAAAATGTACAATAGCAGCCATTTTGGTCCGAGATTGGAAACATGGGCTATTTGTCCAGCGTTTTATTATTGCTTCAAGGATGCTTGTAGCGTTGGCAGCGTACTCCCACATAAACTACTCATGATGCACTTGTTTTTGTTTTGTCTGACTGTACGTGCAATTAAAAAGACAGCTAAGTATGAATTAAGTCCGAAAAAAGAAATTTCGAAATTGGTTTGGCATTGTGCATTTTCGGTTTTTGTTATTTGGCTTTTTTTTTACGTGGTAAAATCATCACATGAGTCGTTTCACCCAGGGCAGAGTGGGAGAGACTGTCAGACTCTTACTGACCAAAATCCACGGTGTCCTTCAATAGCCCTTTACGTTCCGGGGTCACGGTAATTCGTACAGTCCCGCGCAGACTTTGGCCCTCTACTGGCCCCGCTACTCGGCTGACACTCATTGAGGCGCGCGTGGAACACAACGCGCCGTCGACTCGGGCATGGTACATGGTCGGACAGCGAGTTGCCCATTGATGATATGGCTAGAGCAGCAGTGTTGACCTAGTGGTAACGGCCTCGATTTAGAAGTTGTAGGCCGTAGGTTCGAATTTAGCCCAGCATTACTTTTTGTAATTCATTTCATCACCACTGCTCTCAAAAGAGATGAGCTAGACGCAAAAATTCAAAGACATGTGACATCTACACCAACCCGCACTGGACTCGCAAGGTATTACAGCCCCTCTTACGGAAAGGAGGCCTGAGTCCCCGCAGTTTGAACATTATAGGCTGATAATTATGATAACTGATTAATTCCCTAATTTAAAAAGTTCCAACTTTACTTACATAAATCTAAACCTTATTATCAATTGTCTCATAATATCTAAACATTACCAATATCTATGACCAATCATCCCGTATTGAACAACGATAACGGCCAACAATCTTGACGATCAAAAATTCAAACAAAACCACGTGAATTTGCTAGTATACGTATTTATGCTTCCCAGCGAACATTATTAATTCCATTTTATGCTAGAACCAGATCTTGAGTCGTAAAATACTATATTTTAGAACGTATACGCTTAAAATAATCAAGAAACTCCACCAGTGTAGGTAGGACTTCGGAGAAATGGAATTTGCAGGAAAATGGGTGATTTTTTTAAAGAAATCGTGAGGGTGGTAAGGTCTATGTAAGTGGTTGGTAAGTGCATCGGCTGTGAGATTTCAATGAGAGATAATATTTTATTTTATTACTTTGTTTAAAAAAAAACACTGCAGACAAACATACAACTAAGTATACCTACTTCTGAAGATTTTATATTCTGTCCAAAAAAGCGAAGTATGTACTGTAAAGAGAAATGTGTACTATACATATTTCTCTTCTTCAGCTTTTAGCCAACTAATAGATTTTCAAATCTCTCCCTTTTCGGCAGTTTTGTGTTATAGGTATCCATTTTCTTCTGGCCATTTTAATAAGAGAGTCTTTTGAAGTCAAATGTCAAATAAAAAAAGTCTTACCATAGACATTATCTTTATGTCTAACAAGAAAGAGATCGGTCAAACAACTGTTTTTCTCTCTTTTTATAGATAATTGCTAATTATAAGCAGAAAATGGTTATTTTCTGCTTATAATTAGCAATTATCTAATGTCCATGCTCCGTATCAATGGTGTTATTAGCAGCATTTTTTTTTTTGAAACTTCATAAATAATCTTTATTTCCTGTCTAATTCAAATATAACAAAGAGTCCAAATCTAAATATTTTTCATTTTTCGTAATCGTACGTTCAATGGTCGCGGGACTTATGAATTACCGTGACCCGTGGCTATTGAAGGACACCGTGGATTTTAGTCAGTACGAGTCTGACAGTCCCTCCCGCTCTGCCCTGGGTGGGAGGACTCATTTGATGATTTTACCCCGCTAAAAAAATAAATCGTACGTTCGATAATTTACAACAGGATTATCAAAAATTTTGAAAGTTGTATGTTTCCATCTTAAAAGTTTCCCATACAAATACTATTTAATATACTTTCTAACAGCTCTAGACGATGACTGTGTGATTCCAATGATTGAGGCACAGCTTATTGTTAATGGATGATTTCTATTTAATACGCCTTGATAGACTTGAGAGCATTGGTCATACTGCTAGCGGATTTGAAAGCGGGACGGTGAAGTAAAATTGTTGACATATTAGCCTTGTGTGTGAATGCCTCGTTGGTTGTAAGCAATACTGTTAAACATGTGGTCCTGGTTAAGATTCTCGGTTAGGATAACGTGTTATTCGGGCAGCACATCCGGGTTTATACTTTAAGTAGTGTCTTTTATCTAACTTTACTTGGTAACAAGGTTAATTAAGGGCATTTTATGATTTCGTTTTCGATCAGTTCGCTAAATCTACGTATAGCATAATGGTGCAAGGCTATTCGTTTACTGGTATCCTTTATACTTTCAGGTTTTAACCTGTGCTGTCTCTCATATTCGAATTATTTCAAGTTTTCCACGCTCAATAAATTCAAACAAATCGCGATTTCTTTTAAAACCATTTATTGCCAAAAATAATGTCTCCTCTACTAAATGCAACAGTGCTTTTCTAAATCGCCAATCGCCATCACTACGACCGCAGATTACCGCTGAAATTCCAACAATAACCCTTTAATATTGATTAGTATTCAAATGCCATGGCATAAATCTATTGTAATGAGACGGACGAAGCGTGGAGGTGCGTTATGTTCAACGCAGTGCATTCTTGTCTCTAATGTTCACCATAGCGAACAAATACATGGATGTGCCAAGGAATAATTTTCGGAATTTTTCGTAATATTTTTCAGAACTTTTCATCACATTTTTCGGAGTTATTTAGTCATTATGTAACGTGTCAGTTTAGTTTTATTCGTGAAGTATAAACTAATTGTAATTAAAAATAATTATTCTCGACCCCTAAGACTGACTATTGTTTTTTTACCGCTAAGTAAAGTCAATAATTACATAGGAAATTAAAATGACTAATTCCATAAGACAGTCGTCAAATTTTTTGGCATACACCTCCACACCTTCTTAATAACTATTGTGCCTCATCCAAATACCTGTAATTAACTCCTAACCTCCTAGTACATGGAGATGGACGCTGACTGACAAGGTCATAGGTCGACGTTGAAGCGCCTTTGTCTATCACTGCGCCTATCCCGTTATGCGTTCCTAGTACCGCTACACAATTAAACTATGTAATTACGGGGTTTATTACACTGTCAAATAATGAGTGTTACCTGCTATTGAGTTATGACATCCTGGTACGTGTGATGTGCATTTTGGGTTGATGTGCTCGTAAAAGTTGTTATTGCTACGTACAACGTTTGAGGAATTTTGGATTTATGGTGTAGTAGATAACCAAAACGGTTTTGTTTACTTATTTATATGTTGGGCCATCATGGGCCACACTTCATCCATTATCATAAAATGACTGCTTCACAAAATGGTGTTGAATATAATTAATAACAAACTTAATCAGACAATAACCGATTCCACTACTGAAACACAGGACTCGTTTGGAGAGGAACTGGTCCATAATCCACGCGGGTCCAGTACGGGTTGGTAGCACACTAGTATAAATTATATCATAAACATCAAACCTTCATAAGTGTAAATAAACTTGTAAAACGTTTATAAAGTTAAATCCCCAATTACACTAATCGTTAGTAAAAAAGTCTACCAGGGCAGCAGAATAAACGAGAGAGTCATTTTTGGCAGTAAACCCATTAGGAAGGGTTCTCGTAAGCGGGTTGTGTGAACAGGTGTGGAGCCAGCTTTATTGCTCATGTAGAGGGGACATGCAGTAAGCTATGTTGGAGACTGTTCTGTTATTTATGCTAGTGATTTGGCTAAAAGGGTTATGAATTTGGCAGGCCAGAAGAAACTTCCGCTACAAAAACTTAAGTGCAATTATTTTGGAAAGAAGCGTCCTTTATCATTGAATTTTTGTTTAAAAAATACCCAAAAAGTGATATTTTCAGCGCCTTTCATAACACCCGTAATATTCTTCATGAGTTGTGAATTTAGTGGTCCATAATATTTTCACATTTAACACGGGTTCCCAATGACATGCAAAATGTAGTTCGAAAACGATGACACATCACAATTTCCTCCCTGTCCCACATTTCCATCACTCGTGGTCGCCCCACAGACCTCTCGAGAGCGATACTGTGTAAATATTACATTGGCTCGTTCACTTCTACGATTTATGTCACCCTAGTACCAAATGAACACTTGATTATCTATTAATGCATTGACTGGATCTTAAGGGTTTTTGATAATTAAAAATCATCTTGTTGTCTTTTTAGAAGAACTTACCTACTGCAAAACTAAAACAAAACCCAATTTATTTGTGTTAAAAACAACATTAACCTAAACGTTTTAAAAGCGCAAATCCGATAATGAAATGGAAAACAGAAAGGGAATCCCATCCGTCTCCTGAGAGATACGCGTAAAGGAAATTTAAAATTCAAATAGTCGCACGCCTTATCAATTACAAGTACCAGGATCGCAACAATAACGGACGGTGACAATTCCTCGTTCAGCCGTTCTAAGGCGAATTTGCATCTTCATACAATCGCAATTAGGGGCGCGCACATTAATTCGCGAAGTCCCAGTGGCGCGGTGGTGCCCGCCGTTTCAATTTGATGGAGCTCGAATACAACCTTGTAATGTTAAGCTAATGTAATTATGGGACATTTGCATCAATGTTATGTGCGCCTGGTGAGCTAGCAGTTACTTTCAATATACTATTGGAATAAATTTCGTCAGTATTTATCGTAATTTGCTCATTAGTTGATAGAAGCTGGTTTTCTTATCCTCTATAGCTTCGTTTTATGGCTATTTCGAAGGTAATTTTCTTGGTTAGTGAGAAGATGGCACCATATTAATTACCTATGTAATTTAAACACTGTGTTATGTGGTCATTTGTTTTTATGTTTGGCAGAAAAACGTGAGGATTTCTCCCCTTTCCCCTATCTAACAGATTTCTTATTTAATCTCAGGTGGAGATTTGCTCATAACTCGTGCTCTGGCGTGTAAATGTGGGGGATACTCCACAAACGATGGCGCACTCAACATCATTGTCCTGTCTATTTTTCATTAAAGGAATTGAAAGACCCTTCTGAAGGCCAAACCTTCTGGTAGCCTAGTACTGGTCTAACTTCATGCTAAGAAGATTTAATCCATAATGAGCGCTAGTAGTACCAATATCACTTTTACACCAAAATAAACTGTGTAGTTTTAAAAATTAGCACGTACAAAAGCACTCGAGTTTTTCAACTTCCGACGTTATTCCTTTTCTTCCTCTTTGTAAGTCACGCCTTCATTGCTTATCCTCCAAGGCAAAACTACGTGATGATACCGCATACATTTCTAAACGAATTCCTCCAGTTTGGAACGTCTTCCTACTCAGTTCATGTATTATTCCTGAACCATGCCACCGTTAGCCTAGCATACTGAATTTGTTATCACATCTTAATATTTGTTCCGTGTTGTATAACCTCCTGGCTCGGCTGTGTCCCTGGTGGATGTGGGATTACAGATGTATTTTTATTTTTCTCCGCTGTCACCTAAATTGGTATGAATTTACAATGTTTTTGTTTGTCTTTGCGGCTTTTCTGTTTATTTTATATGCTGGGAAGTAGTCTGGGATTTTGAGAGACACCTAGTTTACTTTCTATTTTTCTTACCAAAGAGAATCTACATTTTAGCTAGCTCCCAAATCTCGGGCACGCCGCAATCGCGGCGGTAAGACCCCTCTTTGAGGAGTGGCTAGGCGTCACGGCGTCCTGACCTACCGCATGACGCAGGTCCTCACCGGACACGGTAGTTTCGGGAGGTTCCTGTGTCTGATAGGGAGGGAAGAAACGCCTGGGTGTCACCACTGCGAGGATCGTCCGGAGGACACGGTGGAGCATACGGTGCAGGACTGCCCCGCTTGGGCAGTGCACCGCCGTGTCCTCACGACGGCGATAGGCGGAGACCTCTCGCGCCCGGCATTGGTCGATTCCATGCTGCGGGGCGAGACGGAGTGGGAAGCGGTCGCCTCCTTCTGCGAAGCAGTCATGCTCGTGAAGGAGGAGGCGGGCCGCCTGAGGGAGAGGACAGCGTCCTCCCTCCACCCCAGCCGCAGTGGTAGACGCCCACGGCGTCGGACGTCGCAAGACGATCTCCGGCCACCGTAGGCGCGGGCATGCGGGCAGCGAGTAATGGGCGACTCGCTGTTCGACCATGGACCATGCCCGGGTCGACGGCGCGTTGTGTTCCACGCGCGCCTCAAAGACTGTCAGCATAGTGACGGGGCCTGTAGAGGGCCAAAGCCTGCCGGGGTCGCGGGACCAAGGGATTACCGTTACCCCGGTACGTAAAGGGCTATTGAAGGACACCGTGGATTTTAGTCAGTACAAGTCTGACAGTCCCTGCCGCCCTGCCCTGGGTGGGAGGACTCATTTGATGATTTTACCACGATAAAAATCTCCCAAATCTATCCCGCTATTTTTTTAAATCTACAAAGTCTATAAGTCCCAACTATGATTGTTGTTGTCCTCTCTAATTTAACCAGCAGAATACCAGAATTTTACATAGAGCGAATGTTTATCGGACCTGTGAAGGTCGCTTTCCCTAAACGATACACCAAGTTAAGACTGATTGTTAGACTTTTGACGACCAGTAAACATCACTGACAAAGATCGCTAACTTCCCAACTAAAGTCCTATACTTGCTCTCAATAAACTTCGCAACCAAACTGCTCCAAAGGTACCAGCATCTTTTTCATCGTACACATCGCCCTCCGTTGACCCACCCGTAACCCTTCAAGCTACAAGGCAGCCCACAGCCCCATAGTCGTGGCCGTCAATACATCCACGGAGCCCGACGTGCCAACAAAAGGCTAGTCGCCACTAGAAATTGGATACTATGTCGGGACAATAGATGAGCTCCCTTAGTATTAGGGCTGCTACTGTGTAGGAAAAGGTGTTTATTTTAGGTAATTGCACAAGTTTTACCGATTTCTGAAGATTTTTCTCGGGCTATAAAAATTCTTACATGGACTTTGAAGCAAATGAAATAAATATAATCAAGAACACACGTATCATCATCGCCTGCCTTTTCTCATCAATGCTAGAAACGGCTGCCAGTCTAACCGTATGCAGGTGAACCAGTATTTTACTGCTTTTTCTCTCTCTCTCTCTGACCTTCACAGCCTAGCTACTGGTGAGGATACTCTCTAAATCAACTCGGTTTATCGCTGAAAGCTGCTGGATTATCCAATTCTGCCCTACACCAAGTTGTCTGTCCTTTTAATTCAGGCACATCTCTTTTTTTAAAGGAAAATTATCAAATGAGTCTTCCCTAAGTGGAACGGAAAGGACTGTCAGACTTGTACTGACCAAAAATCTCCCTGTCCCGTCAATTGACCCATGCGTTTCAGAGCCCCGTGTCCCTAGCTCCGATACCCCAAATTAAATTAAAACCAGCAACAAATAGCACATAACAGCTTGCCAACCCTAGCCTCTACTCCAAGAGACAGTGCACCGACGTCGCAACACTATACATTAGCCGGTTCTATCCGGATTACATTTGATTAGTAGTCAATAGAGGAAGCTTATGTCGATTGGGCCGATAATTATTACTAAGCACACCGTGTAGGTACCTCCGGGCGTCTGGCGTGAGTCTAATTAAAGCCTAGTACTGCTTTAAATGCGAAAGTGAATTTATATGGAGGTGTTTTAGGAATTAGAAGATGGCGGCTGTCATACTAAGTAGATATGGTAATGTTGGGTTATGCCAGGAGTATCGAATGTCTAGTGCGTCGACGGTTTTATATTATGTGTACTAGGTTTGTATTGTGTTGGTGTCGGAAATTGTCTGGAAAAGGTACTAGTGGAATAAAAAGATATCTCATATTTTGACCCAGATCGTACCTGAAATCCATTTAACCGTGACAGTATGTTAAAGCGCGCGGAACAGTTTAAAAGTGGCACTAGAACGCAAAGGTCAACTCACACAGGGTAGATTTCTAGTCAGTAAGAGTCCAAAAGTACCTTCCGCTGCACCCAAAAAGGCCTGAATATTGACAGATAGATGGAATTACAGACTCACAGGGTTACTTACAAGTTTTTAGAATATTATATTTGTATAGATGGCATTTATTAACATCAAAATAAGCATGTTTCGATGCCCCATCTCATAGTCTCAAGCTACTGTTTAACAACTCTGAAAATCATGACTTCACCTTACTTGTGAAAACACTCCTGAAAGACTGAACAAATAAAGTAAGAACCAACATAGTTGAACATAATGTTCAAGACGGCAGCATGTTGAACAGGCATCACGCATTGAAGGATCTCGCATGGCTCGTAGAAAATAACAATTTGCCACCGTATCGGGTGCTAGTGTCAGCGGGGTGACAAGCGGAGCGATAAGCGGTATTATCTGTGTAAGGAAACTTGCGAGAGCTTTTCCCGTATATTTCATGAAGCCTGAATGAATGACTGATGAAAGAATATTGTAATTCTGCCAGATTGATATCCCGTTTCTAATTATAACTAAATTAGAACAAGTTCATATCTTGCACTTATTATAAACGCGAAGAATTTGAAGCGACAGAAATCGTTCTGTATGATTTGTTCACTATGTAAGTCGTAGTATATGAGATCTTTTGGCGGTCTAATGCCGTCGATTGAGCAATTAGATAAACACAAATTGGCGATGGCGCCGTTTGGTCGATTTTAATCACACGCCATGATTTTAATCATTCGCACATTTTGTAAATGAAAAGTATAAAAATGTATATGAAAAGTAAATTATCAACCGATTTAGTGCTCCCAACAATGAATTCTCTGTCACTTGTTCTTCATTTTTATTTTATCAATTGTTCTTCACTGCAAAAATATTCGTAGTCCCTAGTACAATTTATTCTCTCTACCCGCTAACTCAGCGACCCCACCTCACAACAAGGTGCTTCATAGCTCATATCGTAACAATGAAGTGTGTTAACTACTCATTGCGAGGGTCGTGGGTTGTGCGCTGTGCAGGTTATATGACAATTTTATTGCTATACGGCTTTGTCTTGCTCGGGAGTCATTTTAGACACAGCTACCGGTATGTCGCTCCTGTATCTGTTAAGCTTTTGTGTACAATTAAAGTTAGATATTTCTTGCATTGGTTATCTGTGGGTGCTTATTATATATCTACGTAGCCTGTGCTGAGTTCGGCTTCCAGTCTAACTAGAGTTAGCTGAAGAGATTGCCTCGTAGATCTAGACAGATCCTTGGATAATCTGTAAAACTTTCGGGCCTTGAATACCAGTAATATCTATCAAAGATCTACAAATGATAGCCAGGACCAATGGCTTAACGTGCTTTACGATTCACAGAGAAAACTCAGTTGAAATGCTTTAGTCGACATAACCTCAGGATAGGTGGATCGACAATCTTCAGGATGGCTGGTAACAATGTATAGTGGCTAGAAGAGATTGATTGAATAGTATTTGAAACTGATGATATTGACAGTAAAGCAGTCAAATCTAGATAAAGAAAAAGTTGATCTTGTGTAGCTCTGTCTCTTTTCTACTAATATTTGAGTAACAGTCTCTTTCTAAACGTCTATATTTCATTTTAACAGCTGATTTATATGTCAATGAGTATAGCTCTTCACCTATAAGTACAAGGAGAGCAGACGTTTCAAGGAGCTGTTTCAAAACAAAATATTTGCTGTTTATTCACAATAGTAACTGTTTCTAGGGTTGTCAAATTAGGCTTAGTGATAGTACCTTCATAAGTATGTGTGTATTTACGGGAAACAACAGGTCCCGAGAACACTAAGTGGACGGGCCCTCGACCCTCTCTAGTGATGTTCTGAGAGTTCCGGGTTTGTGCGGGATTACAAATATGTTATTGTTACACTTTGGTTGATTAAATATATAAGAAGTATCCTTTACTATACGTAGTAGAGAAAAATCAATGATTTTATTCACAGAAAAGCTCAAATGCTCAAATAGAATGCAATGCACATCAATAAACAGAAGAAGCGACGGAAACACAATCTATTATACCAATTACACCATTACCTCTTCAGAATCGTCGTTTACACTTCAATCAACTATCCCGAAACTATTCCTTTCATCCCGTTCGTATCCCGGGATCCCGGCGGGTCACAACACTAATATCCCCCGTCAGTGCGGCACGCAATAACCCCGGCGTTATCCCGGCAATTACGCGTTACTCTCACCTGTGACGTGTAATGAAAATACCAGAGCTACGGCACCTCTATCAAGTTTCTGAACGCCTAGTACTTTTGAAGACATTTATCGAGTTTTCTATGAGAAATCGTATACGAAAAATAAACGAAAATTACCTATTTGGAAACTTCTTAGAAAATCACATAAAAATACCCAATTAAAGTGTTAGTTTACTTTTTAGGTACCACAAAAATGTTTGTATTCGTTAATTCCACGTGACGTAGTTACCTTTAAAGCAATAAATAATGAAACCAACAACCTAATTATAACATTTTACGCACAATGAAAATTAATTTGACATTTTCCGTCTCAAATATCAATTAAAACCGATTCGCGTTACCGATAACCCACAGAAACACGAACGAATAAACTTTGAATAGCGTTACATGCTATAAAGGGGCAAAGACAACCCATTCCTCCCGTTATCCTCTAAAGACAGCCCGTAAAGATATTTAACAAAGATGGCCTTATCAGCCGTCCTTACAAATTCACCGTCGTTTCATCCCCTTTATGAGGTCTTCCCGACTCAAAACTGTAAAACAAATCCGCGGTACTAGGAGGCGACCTTGATAACACTCCCCAGGGGTTTTACTCGTCTTATAACCCCCGAAGTGGTACAAACTCTCAAATTGTCCATCAGGAATCACTGACGGACCGCGCTAGCGGTTTACGACCCCTGAAAGGCAGCATAAAACAGCTTGTGAACGACACTTAGGTTTAATACCTCTGGATTTTACTTTGGCGCCAGTTTTCTGTTGTTTTTTTTTTAATAAGTTACATCTTTGTGGAATCATTTTTTGAATGAGGAACTTTGGTTATGAGATCGTTTTAGATTCTACTTGTATAAGCCTATGAAATCCTGGTAACTGGTAAGAAGGTTTTGTCTTACTTTGTACATTATTTTTTTGTCGCGGGACTCACGAATTACCTTGAACCCGGAACGCAAAGGGCTATTGAAAGACACCGTGGATTTTAGTCAGTACGAGTCTGACAGTCCTTCCCGCCCTGCTCTGGGTGGGAGGACTCATTTGATGATTTTACCACGACAAAAAAAGGGTATCGTACCCAAAAGACGCATTACTTAATCTGTCAGAGGATTGTATCTTTTGAAAGACAACCACTTGAAGTTTTCGAAAAGAACAAATAATAAATTAATTATTTTATCTTTTTCAATGTCAATTTCGAATAACGCAACTATACGTACATAAACCATTTTCTTACCAAAAACCCGAATGAAACACAATAAACATGCAAAGGAAACCATTTCAAACCCGTATTGCCCTCTAAAATCACTCCTTACAATTCAAAATCGTTTGAACACCGATACAAGGCCATTTTGAAGCAATCTCTTACAATCAGACGTCTGCTTCCCCCACAGATCTACATAGCGTGAAGACGCACTATGTTGTTCTTGGCCCGTTTAGTGCACTTATGGGTACCGACAGAACGAGATGTTTTCCTTTGGTGGAACATACGGGGTGGTATTTGGAACTGTGACGTCGCGTTTTGTAAGTCTATGGTATAAATTGAAGATGTAAACTATACAGAAAGCTTTAAAGAGGTCTTCTGACTGGAATCTTTTTTGAATTGTTTTTTTTAGTGTCTTTGTTATATGAAAGTTTATGAAACGAAAAAGAGACAGTAATAAAAAGAGACAGACACGTATATTCATAAGATTTAACGTGGGGGAAAATGAGATAGGAAGCATTATCAGTGTTTCTTTATGTTCGTGGTTCTCTTTTTTTTTAAGGTGACACATCTACCACGTGTGAATTGCATACTTACACTTTTTTTTATATTTGATGCCTCCTGCATAAAAAAGTTTTACTAAGGCAGATTTTGTAACCGTGGCCCGATTCTATCGTAACGGTGCAATCAGAAGCCCAAAAGTTTGGCAACCAGTCTTACCAAGGAGTCAATGTCTCACATTTATCAAATACTTATTTATTTACAAAACTTATACTTAAGCTTAGAAACCCGGTTTAGGAATGATAATCACTACAAATATTTCTAATATCTATAAGTCGGATTATGCTAATTTTATTGTAAGTAATTTAATCGCTAACTTAGGCTAAGTCACGGTGTCAAGTAAACCTTGTGCCAATAACATGATTCACTGATTAACGCATTAATAAAGTAGGTATTTGTAAATAATTATGGAAATCCACGGCGTTTTAGCTGCAGTGACTCGCAAGTATGTCACGAGGTTTTTAAAATGACAGGTAATAGATAACTTCAAATCAATCAAAGAGTACAAAAATTTAATAAATGTTGTAAGTATTAGAAAGTTTCTATTTAATACAGAACTGTTTATCATATCTTTACATGAGCCATTGGATGATTCATTTCTATATTTATAGGTATTTTAGGAAATGAGTTTTCAGTAATATTTTGGTATTTTCATTTGGTGAGAAAAAAAAAAAATACTCTAGGACCTCGCCGTTAAAATTGCGTATTTAACGGCTTTAATAATTACAATATTTAAATTAAAATATTTGTAAAAAGTAGATGATATTGCGTTCTTCACCAAACATATTTTTTTGGTCTCACTTTTCGTCCCCGTTCACAACCCCAACCCGTATATTTCCACCCCGCGCCACGAGAGGTCGTTCCGTGATAAAACAGCTATTTCCCGGCCGTAATCGCAGCCTGAATTTTTACTGTCGATGCGTATCGCGGGCGAAACGCGCGGGAACCGCGTTGGTGTGGCCCAGGCCTAAGAGAGGGTCTCTAGTTGATTCTTATGTCTTTTACGATTGTCATTTTAGGGTTATACTCGTGTTCTGTGAATGAAAGAACGGGGGGTTATTTATCTGGTGGTATACCATGTGTGAAGGGGTGAAAGGGTTGTATTTTTTGTTTTAGTACATTTTATGCACGTTCTTTTCAATCATGGCCTTGAGGAGGCTCTATAAAGAACTCATTGGTTTCAATGGTAATGTGTTGACTTAAGGAAAGGGTTTCTTGAAAGCGTATGATTCAAATTATATTTTTTTATTAGGTAATGTGATATTCATTGATGACCCGTTGATTATTGAACATTGAATTAATAAACAATATTTATTATACCCCCAATCGTCTGAAAACGTCATATTAAATATTTAGTGTACCATAGGTACAGTTAGAGGTTATTTTTTACTGAAGACTGACGAAAAGCTCACATGGATGCAAATGCAAACTCGACAATTGTTTGAATAACATTGCACATGATTGTACTCATAGCATCAAAATGAGCCATGAATGAAAAGAAGTTCGTAACGATTTAGCAGTAAATTATAGCCCTATAATTCCAATAAAGTACATAAAATAGACTTGAGCTTATATTATTGCACATCCTCACAATTCCTCCAAAATCACGCCAACAACTAACATCAACAACTACAACAACAGCTTATAATTAAACCGAAAAACAGCTTCGAATTACAAGGAAAACAATTACCTAGTAATAACAATTCACCCCACTAGGGTTGTAGTTCATAGATGGCGCTCTCGTCAAAATAATTCATTTTAATTTTCTTTATGGCGGGGTAAACCTTTATTTTATGACGTCGGAGGAGATAAAGTCCCAGTGATCTGGGGGTTACGGTGTCCGCCCCTGTACTGAGCGAGCGAGGGTTAACCGTGTAAGCTTGGGTGCTACCTGAGATTGTATGAAGAGTTTTTTTATAAGGATACTTATTTGTCTGCTTAGATATTTATATGACCTTTGCCCAGAAGTGGTGCATAAGTTCAAAAAATAAGTCAGGCTGAAATTGAAAGGGTTTTTAAATTTAAAAAAAAATACATATTTTGAGTGTTGCAGTAAGCATTTTGCATAACCCTGCAGGGAAATAGCATGATGTTATCTTCGATAAAAAAAATGCGCATCAATATTTTGACAGATTTGTAATGTTCTGAAATATAGATTTAATTTGATCGTCAAATACCATTAGATGTTGTAGAATATCCAACAGTATCAAAACATTAAAAAAATAACAAACTAAACTTCTTTACAAAAAAAAAAACTCAAAAGTTTCGTCTTAAAAAATCGAGAACTCAGTCGTTCAAAAACCCAACAGCATCTGGGTACAGGGTATACAATTCTTAAGGAACGTTACGAGACGCGGGCCGCCATTTTTTCGCCTTGTAAATATTAATTATAATTAAAAAAATGCTTTTGTGTAAATAAATAATGCCGAAGCACTTTCTTTGTGCCTAATGTTAATTAAATTTTCTCTTCCTTTTTGTTTTAATTTGAGTGCCTTTTACTGTTATTTGGCGTGAATTAATAAGTAGATTTTTTTGGTAGTAATCGACATTTTGTAAAGTAACACATAGGGTGTGATAATAATTGTTTTTTTAGTAATTTACTCGAGTGTTGCAATTCATTCAGTTTTTTTGTTCCTGTTTTATGACGAAAAATGTTGAGACGATACTTTTTTAAATTTAATTTCAGTTTTGTTTGATCTGTTTTAAATATAAAAATTATAGCAGTACCTAGATAGATAGGGATGTATGTCATAAGTTGTCATGCCATTGCATGAGCCGAGGTTCAATTCCCCAGTCAAAGCAAATTATTATACTGCCTCTGCCTCTGTAACCGTGACCCTGGAACGTAGATGGCTGTTAAAGGATATGTGGTAGGAGGACTCATTTTATGATTTTACAACAATAAAAAAAAGGAAATTATTATTGGGTTTACCCATCAATAATTTCTCAGTGGCAAATAAGTACATGTACAACACAAAATCATTAATATACCTAGAGTTAAAATAACTAGAACTCTGATAATGCCGAACTTGGGAATGCGCAAGAGTAGATACGATCAAATGTAAAAACAGTGTTGCATTAAACGGGCACAAACCGAAAAATTTCTAAGAAAATAAAAAATCGCAGCTTAGTTACAGAGTAACCTCATATTTCGGAATTAACCGTAATACTTATCGTTTAAAACGAAAACACATAAAACAACACTAAAACCAATAAAAGAAACCACATTATCACCTTAAAACGTAATAAAGATTTTAATTACAATTTTCTGTTTAAAAAACACGTTATAATAAGCTAAATTGTTTACAAATTACTGTTAAAATAACATTTTTACACAGAAAAATGTAATTACACGTCATTTGCACATAAATCTAGTGAAAAATAAAAACATAAATAAAAAAAAACATCAAAGAATTGCAGTGACATGACCTCCATAAAATGTGGACTAGTGTTTACGGCCGGCGCCGCCTGCAGAATGTTGTACTCGTAAACAGTCGTAACACTGATGTCTCCATGATTTTCGTTCTGCTTATTTTTAGTCTGTGGTTATTTTAACAAGTTTATAATCGTTACTTTTTTAAACTTTTGTTTTATCTATTGCTATATGTTCGACCTAAAAGAACTGCCATTACAAAGCGTTGATCTCAATTTCGAAGTCTGTAACTGTGAAACAAATATAGGCTGATTTATCATCAAACGTCTGAACAGATCTTCATAATAATAAGCCATCTTGATCACGTCAGCTTTCAAATAAAAACGAATCTAAATCGGTTCATTCGTTTAGGAGCTACAAAACCACAAACAGATTCGTGAAACTTATAACAACCCTCTTTTTGAGCCAGGGGTTAAAAATCATCAGCAACGACGTCAAAAAAGCTAACAAACGCTGACCTAGTGCGCGACCCCTTTCGGGGCGTCTTTCCGCGCGGCCGCGTCATCATTTTTCACGGCTCCTCCATTTATTTTATCTGTGCACCACACGCTCTGCCCAACGGGCCTGATAGCGGGGCCCTGTTTCGTATTTCGAACATCACTTGCTGAGACGAAGAGATTTATGAACGCACCCATTCAGCCAGAATCCCCGAATGTTTGAATTTCCAACGTATTTTTTTTCTTCGCTTGAAGAATTTACCGTTTTCTGCTAGCGTTTCGTATTTACGAACGTTCCAATTCGAAATTCTAAACGGCCAATGAGTTTTCAGTTACTTTTTTGAATTTGCGAACGATTAGTTTGGAGTGAGGGAGGAACGCGAGAGAATCGCCCAATGAAAGATGAGTTACATCAGGTAATGTCTAAATTTTATGAGAGACTGTGCAAAATACTATCAATTTCTTTATTCGTCATCGTCTTAGCATTGTCTTTGTTAAGCTACTGCTAATAGCGTCATTTCTACTTACATTTTTTTACAGTAAATCAGTTAACCATACAGAAGAAAAACAACAATCAATAAATTCTTTTTAACGCACTAAATGCACAAAAACAATTACAAAAACACATAATACATACTATTATCATACACGTAGGCCCGTTTAGTTTGTTAAAGTGAAGCGCTTGCTTGTCGTAATGAAATGTCAGCATTCCAGCGAAAGGGCAGCCTTTATTAGTCTGTTTTAATTAATTCTACACAAATGGACACTTTAATCACTATTTTAAACGAGAATGTATATCATTTTTGAGAATAAAGCCGAGGCTTTTTGGAATTTAAAAACGTTCTGTTCTTTGTCTACGGAATTGATATTGGGTTCTTTGTTTGAATTTTGTTGGAGACGGTTTGTTGGCAGTTAACTTTCCATAACATGACGGTTATCTCTCGAAGAGCTAAGTAGAGGTGCATCTAATACTCCACCACTGTGTCGTCTGGCATGTTCAAGTGCTATATAATAGACGGCAAGCTTTTTGCCATCAACCAGGCACAAATCCGAAGTCCATACATTATATAGTTATTCAAATTATTTGATGAGATATTACATATGTCCAAAGAAACAAGCCGTAAACCATTAAAGAATACAAAAGAATCAACAAAATTGTCTGCAATGTCATTTAAAACGTCTTCGCGCTGAAAATAAAACTAATCTAAGTCTTATTTAAAATCGTTTTTATGGCGACGGTTATAAAGCATCCCCACAGTCGATCCCGAAGGGCGCCCCGTCAGCGAAAAGGTCGCAAATTCAGCTTCTCTTACATTTCCCTATCTTATTTTCCATTTGACAAACATCATTACATCTTCCTGTGCAGCCCTCTCGGCAATTTTCGGAAGCTTTCGGGCGCGCTCGGGCGCACTCGGCGAGTTTCCGGAGTCGTTCGTCGTAGAATTTTGAATGTTATTTGAATTTTGAATGTTGTTAACGTTTTGTTTGGGACGTTTTTGAATTAGAATTTGAAAATTTTAACAGCAATTTCTTACAGTTTTGGATACCTAGGTTCATATCACTTATATCCAAGAAGATTTAATACGATATAGACTTATAACTACTTTTCAAAATTCTTCCATTATTATCTAAAAGACATATAAAATCCAACAATTTAAAATCCAAGACATCTGCGAAATTGAAACACTAATAAATCTCGCACAAATGGAAACTGCTAATGACAAAAATACCATCAGTGCTAGCTACCAAAGAGTCTCTATCGGGGTCCCCTCCCCCCGCGAGACAATTAATCATTCCCCCTCGCCCCGCAGCAAACCCCCCTGCAGCATCCCTTGCCTAGTATTGTCACAGGATGCCAGAGAAGTACTGTTTTCAACCAGATACGATCAAGATTGTAGTGGCTTTAGAATTGGGAGTACTAGGTTATCACGAGTTCGAAGGAGATGTTTAAATCTGGAGAAAATTACGATATTGTTTTGTTAAGGCTCTAAAGTTCCTTAAGCTTAGATAGCACATTGTTATAAGTAATTATTATCTCGAATAAAACTTATGCAAGATGAAACACACTTTAATAAAGTTGAAAATGATTCACAAATACTTACAACTAAATGTAAGCTTCTTCACTTTTCGTCTTTTTTGCTGGTATTTCGGAATTATTTAAAATAATACAATTATACCAAATAAAGGATATAAATTTTATATCAGTTTAGTCCTACCATAAAAAAAACTGTGGCTGAACGCAAAAGAAGCCTAAAGTAAGTTATAAAACAATTACGAAAATAACTCCGATCAAAGTCCTAAAATAAAACAAACTTTATTATCAATGTACCAACGACCTGGCAAATCCTTAATCATCAAACCAGAGATATCTAACATTTGTATTCAAATTCACACCTACTCAAACCACACCAAGTTTCAAAACCAACCATAAGACGAACTACCAGGGTTGTATTTCCCGCAGGAGTCAACTTGACAAGAATAAACTCAACAAGTGAACATAGGTCTTTTTACGACATCGTAAAAGTCCTCACTGACATCTCACTAATACATCATAAAAGGAATTGAGGACTGTCACATCCCTGACGAGATGTTATGGTGTCCCTTTAGATGTTAGTTTATGGGTATTCTTTATACGGTTAATAACCGTAAACATTATTGTGTACTCTTTCTTTATTTTATGGTACTTGTTGGATTTGGGACAGCTGGGTGGGTGCTGCGGAAATAGAAGGGTCTTGTCTTGAAGTTGTTAACCCCTAGAAGTGGGTTAGGTCAGTAACTAATTCATTTTGAGTAATTTACTTGAGTTGAAATGAATGAATAATTAAAAGATGATATCTTCAAGACAGACAAGGGACATTAAAACACCCCATATACCCATGGGTATGAAAACGCCCCATGAAAACACGGCAGACAATCAAAGAAATCATCACACACGTACCAGGGCCACAGGGTCGCAAGGATGTTCACCAGTAGTTTCAACTCCCACGTGGCACATTAGGAGCAAGACGAGCACGGTCATTAGGCGGCGATATTAGCTATTAAGACACCAGGCGAGCATAAGTTACAAGAGGTACCGTTGCGCACCGTTGCCAGTAGAACCATTTGTCTTTTAACGGGACCCGGGTAATTACTAAGTGCATACCCGTGTATTAGGCGGGGTTCATCGATAAATATGGCAGATTCGGCATAATTTAGTCTTTGAGAAGTACTTTCTATTTTTTTCCTTGAAATCAATTGATCATGTCAAACGGTAACGAACTACCTAACTAAAAAGCTATGAAACGTGACAAAAAATCAAACCTTTTCAATCGACTTGTCCTATAATAAATCATTTTCTAACCAAGCACCGGAAACATCACTCAAACGGTCATTTAAACTAACAAACCAACTACTTAACAAATCGAAAACACAAAAACTATTGTATTTAGATAACGGGAGAAAAAAAAAGCGCAAATAAACGTCTAACGCATCACATAGATGTTGTAAATCATTCTAAAATTATGACCTAACATGGCGCCCGGCCCGCGCACGCACGCGTCTCAAACACAGACGTACACTTTTAAAACTTGACACTTTTATATCCCTAAACTTAATAGCCTATACTATTACAAAAGAAATCATTGTTTTCACAAACCCAACTGATTTATTACGACTTTAAAAATCTTAGTTTTTTTTTTCAACTTTTTTTTACATGTCAAAGTTGACGTTTTCGTTTGACAGAAATCAAGTTGTGAAAATATTTATTAACTACCGTAGTTCTTGATTTAATGTTCTTTATTCCTTTTGATATGTGATAGGTTATTTCTGAATGGTTTTATTTTAGTTTTTCTCGATATTTAAAGCTGAATTATATCATTTTGCTTATAAATCTTCCAGCGGAATGCTCTTGATAGAGCTTACTAGGACTATTATTTTTGGAATTACTTTTATGTGTCATTAACGCCATATAACTAATGCTTACATAATATTGTAAGATTATTTTATAAACAACACTATCATAAAAACAATAATAGAATACAAATACATTATTATGTTTGTTTTTGTATGTGACCGTAGAGAATGACATCATCAACGTAAACAAATGAAATCTCCAGTTCCATTTTCAAATTACAAAAACTAATTCCAAATTCAAGCAGCTACGAGGTTCTAATTCACATTCGATCTAGATACTACTAGTGGTGTACAGATCGTAATCTTGCCCTTTCACGGTATCGGTCCTGGTACCGGTACCGGATACCAGTTTGGAACAATGTGTTGTCGCAATTTGCAAGCGGACCGGGGCTCGCCATGTAAGGAGTCGGGTGACAGGGACTGTATGTGGTATCCAGTGTCCCTATGAACTATTTGCTTTAGTCCTGTTTGTAGCGGAATGGATTAGATTTTTGTTCGCCCCATGAGGGAAGAGGAAAGTTCAGCCGTGAGAAAACATAATATGGAAATTGAATTAGAAATGTTTGGGTAATGGATCTTGGCTAATCCTAACCCATAGGTATCCTATGATAAGTCATACTAAGTTAGCATTAAAACCGAAAGAACGATCCATACATTTTTCACAGTAATACCAAAAGTCGTTTCTACATTCTCAAAAACTAAATGCCCTCACCTTTTCGTCATCCAGGTCAATATCTTTGAGCAACATTTAATTCGCTTGTCCCGCCCTTAGACCGGCGTGAACCTTACCATTACCACGTCACAACACTACGGACCGAACGGGCCCGATTGCGCCCGATTCCCGCCGATTACAGGAATTACGCAGATTACGGGAATTACGCGAAAACGCCGATTACGCGATTATCGCCGCTAGAGATGCGCGAAAATCACATTCGATTGGATTTTTAGTAACTTTGTGCTCAACTTTTTAAACAAGCCCCCTTGCATTACTTAATTCTCTGAAAACAGGGTTAAATAGTCCGCGCCACCACTGGACGTAGGGAAATTCGTGGTACGTACCTACTACATTTTTTTTAGCAATGCAATGACATAGACACCAGCGCCGCGTCAAAAGGCGACTCTAGGTTGTTTATGACATCACAAGATTTATCACGAATATGGGTTTAAGGACACATACTTCTCGACAAACATGACGAGTTTGTGCACAAAGGAAAATCTGCAAAATGGTTTACAAGATCAATATCGACCGTATATCAATGGAAAGCTATTTCCATATACTACAAAAGTTTCTATGGTGATTCTTTTCAAATCAATAAATAAGTGCTACCTAAATGACATTACATGATTGTGGATGTTATTGGTTTCTAGACCACCTTCCGAACATTTTTTCCCGATGGTCCTTTACGAATGGAAAATCCATCGGGTACAAAGCTTGTTTTTGTGCAATCTATTTTAAATTTTTATTTAGTTTCTAATTAACACTTTGGTTTCTAAGAAAAACGTTCTAAACATCCTTTTCTATACTCTATACTAATATTATAAAGAGGAAACCTTTGTATTTTTGTATGTTTGTATTGAATAGGCTCAAAAACTACTGGACCGATTTCAAAATTTCTTTTACCATTACTTAGAGGGATTCTTCCGAATCCGTATAGGCTATATTTTATCCCGGATTTTTTTTTTTCAGAGAGCTTAAAAAATAAATGTCCACCCGTGCGAAGCCGGGGCGGGTCGCTAGTCTTTAATAAAATTGGGAACTACGCAAAGTAAACTGTGATTATAAGTAGATGGGTTATTTAATAAGTCACTTATAGTGGTTATAAGGTGAGTCCACTAGTCCAGTAAGTGATTATAAAGTATGCACGAGACTTGAATGAAGATGAAGTGTCTAGCATGATGTGTGTGTCTGATTCTAATATCAATTAATCGCCTGTTTATTTAAGTAGCTCATTGGAATACTGGTTAATTACTAAGTGGTAGAGTCTAACTGCTGGCGATATGAGCATGCAATTTGAGGTAGAAAAGATAAATGTTTTTCTTCCCGTATTTCTTGACTTTTAATCTGTGCTCTGTAATGTAACCTCCTTTTTTATTATTTATAACTGTAACAAGCCAACCCCGAGATGATTGTCGAGATACCGCACACCGAATACCACCGATTGATATCCCAAGATGAGATCCCACGGGACCTCATAGATAGAAAAAATAACCGACCCACCCTTAGGTATACATATTTAATGGCACGGGGCGTGGTCACAATATCTCGAGTACTAGGCGAACAGAAATTGAGAAGCGTTATCGTATCGAAATCCGCCGTATCTGGGCCGGTGGTCTCCGAGGAAATCATTGGGAAGGCATCCGGAAAATTTACCGCACATTCCGGCTCATGTGGCGTAACACACCTGCTTCTTGCTTATGCGAGCCTAGTACGTGATATATTTTCTTGATATTGCTTTTTGCGGGGGAAAAGACTTACCTTTTTCATAGAGATTACTGTTGTTTACCTACTTACCTCGTTTTATTTTTCTCGTATCGAAATGAAATAACTTAGAACAGAAATCACAATAATTGTCACCAATTAAAACAATAAATTGATTATGTTCTAACCGCTTGGCAGTTAAATGTCATCGTTAATAACCAATTAATTATAATTGTTTAATTGCCACAAAAAGTTTGAATCAGAGAAGTTTATAAAGGAATCTTCCATTACTTCAAGTCAATTTTTCCATAGCTGCTGGGAGAATTTTTTACTTTCTCATTACTTCTTTCTCAAAAGCCATTAGTGTTGCCATCGATTGATATTGAAATTATTCATGAAGCAAGGGTAGCCACGTCTGCCGTACGTAATAGCGTTCTCTTTGATTATTCAAAATGTCGACACTATAATAGGACGGGCATTTATAAATATTCAGGAGCCTATACGGACGCGAGTTATTGTTACAGTACAAATTACTTTCCTATAAATAATATCATTTTATTTGTAACGTAAATCTGACTAGCGTGCGGAGAAAATATTATTCGGATTGTAATAAGTTGGCTTCGAAGGTAGAAGATAAATTTAACAAGTAATTTATTGATAATGTCTATCTTATTCCAATTTTCGGCGAATACTCGTACTTGGATATCTCTATTTCCCTTATTTTCTTTAAAAACATACACGTGATACGAACTAGAAACCATTCGTCTACGAAACAAAGCGTATAATCAATTCTTAACAGTTCTAAGCAAATGTTACCACAAGAAAAAACGTTTCTTGTTATTGCATGCGTCTCGTTTACAGAACAAATAAATCGAAGAACACCGAACGAATCGCGAACCACTTGTCCTAACAGAATAATAATTATTAATAATTGATACTTTTACGTCAATTGGTAATAATGCCATTGTGTGAGTTGAAAAGAAACCCACTATTGTATACAGTTTACCGTGTTGAATAGCGCGCAATTACGTTTTTTTTTAGAGAACGATTAATTAAGATTTATGATATTGTCTTTGGGTGACAGAAATGTGGTTGAGGTAGACAGAGACGTCTTATTTGACCGCTAATTATGACATAGATACTTATGACACTTACGATGTCTAGTCTGTATTCCAATAATTTTTCGATTACTGTTGAAAATCGACAAAAATCAGCAGAAAAACTGTCCCTTAGTTTTTAAGGGCCCATTAGAACCCTAATCACTATGCCTGGGTTAACAACTTTCGTCGAAACATTTAAGTAATGACTGAGTCAAAGTTTACCAACCATACATGCCATGTAAAATAATTTGGGGCAGTACAGGCAGCTCCTGCTAATGTCACTGCGTTTCCAAGTGCCTAACACCACAAATTGGGCCACGCCACGCTTGTGCCGACCGCAACGACTATTACCGACCGATTTGATGCCAAATGTCAAATTGTATCAGTTTTTAAAAGCACCAAGTTGCGGTCAACCGTGATTTTCTGACAATGTGTTGTAATTGCTACGTTCCGGTGACTCATGACGTTTTTTTTCTTTTGAACTGGCAACTTTTGTGCGGTTTCGTGCACTCTCCTTGCGGTTTTTAGTCATAATTTTAACAGTCAACAGGATGGTTGTGGGTGGGTGTGCTAGATAATTGAGTTTTGGAGTATTTTTAGTGTAAGATTGATCGTTTTCCTTACCCAACATTTTTTGTTTAGAATCTAATCGTTACGCTAAGTAATTTATCCATTCCCATAACCTTTTATTAGAGTGCAAGCAGCTGATACAAAACCGATAGTAATTAAACTCTATTCCTTATAAAAACCTGTAAATACTAGTAATTACGATTAAATATTACTTTAGCACATACTAACCACCCACGTGAACGTACTAATGCTAACCCTAGGTGCATATCAAGAAACTTCTGAATGTCATATAATTGCGCTTGCCTTTGGAATTATTCACAAATTGCACCCGCCGCTTGGCACGCGATGTGGTCACCTCTTCGCGTTTTCACCGCCCTAGTACTCGGTGACTCCTGGTACTTTGGTCCTGGTGCAATTATTTGGCGAAAACATACCTAACTATTTGGATTTGTAATGTTGACTTTTTTAGATAGAAGCTTATTGATATTTTTTTTTAATGTTCATGTTTTGATCATATCAATCATCGGTTTCAAGGACAAATTTTGTCAGCTTGAAAGGGAAATACCAATTTTTGACCTATGTTACGTATTTTCATATATTCGAACCAGATTTCTATATCTGTTTGTACTCAGAAATCATTTCAGTACACATAAATTATTGTTACAGCGATTTTATGATGATTGAGTTCGCACTTGCAAACCTGCTAATTATCGAGGTTGAAAACCTCTTCACCAGATACTACTACTGGTTCCGTAAGGGCAACATATTCCTCACCTGTACCATTATCAGGTTAGAATTACTATAGAAAAAGAAAGAGAGATAAAGAAAGTTATATTCGTGGTGGTCCTTCAGTCCAAAGTCGCGTGTGAGACACTACTATCATTACTACACTATTTTAAGGTAAAAAGTAAAAAATGCAACATAGAAATTGCACACTTAATGAAATTAAGGACCATAAGAATGCAATATCTCCTCGTATTGTGGCTTTAAAGGTTAGATAAGAGCGCAAATTACTAAAAACTCTATTGTATACACGAAACGCGGAGAGGTAAAGGCCACGCACGCATTTTATTATTCATTAGCACTCAGTTTATAGGGAAGCCTAATGAGTCGTGTTATCATTATAAATCGATGAGAGACATCTATTAGCCGAACCCGCAACCCGATGTGCTCCGAAAGGTGTTCGGAACATTCGCAATGACGGCCATCTCGTACCGGTACCCCTTTTAGTGCAGGTGTAAAATATAATATTTATGGGGTAAAGAAAGGGTTCCAATGCTTGTTAGTGATAATGAGGTGCGCGCGCACCAATAAATTGGTTCGCCCGCTCGCCGCCCGGGGGCGCGGCTCATTTGCATCTTTATGTATTTCTGTCCAGACGAGATTATAACTTTTTTTTGTTCCGTCAACATTGGGGTTAGTGCGTCTACTGGATAAGAGATGGCGCTAGTCGTCGCGGCGCTCGACGTTTCAGTCGTGGCCCGCGTCGGAAGGTGCGGAGTCACGGTGACGCAGCCCTCGCTCGCCTCGTTAGCCTGACGCGGCGCCTGTCACGTTTTTGACAGTTTTTGACTGAGACATCGATAGTGCGGTTCGTTACAAGCGGGGCGGAGCGCGAGCCATCTCTTATCGCTTACACTGTTGGTTTATGTTCTTTTAGCTTCATTGTTATGCGGCGATTCATTTCTTTTTGTGATAATTTGATAATGTCCGCTTTTGAGAGCTTTAGTAGTAAGTATTCAATCTTCTTGTTCGATCGACGTGACATGAATTGGTTCATTTGATGTTAAGTGGACTTAAGACGTTGTGTTAGATCAATAAATGCGGGCGCAAATTTCCATTAACAGTTAGATTTGAAATAGCAAGATGTTGTTTATCTCTGTTACGAAACTGTCAAACATTTCAGACTTGTTCTCTCAGAGACTCAGTCTACATAAGACAAAGCAATCATCTTTAAAAGCTATTTTTATGACCCTAGAGATCTCGAAAGCGAAAACATAACACAATATATCACTGTACATAAAATATACAAAACAAACAAACTCCAAGTAGGTACCAGGATATAATGACATCAAGAAAGTCGCAATTTCGAATTCATAAGGAAGCGAGCAGGTGTCGCGATACATCCCGTATTCATGGGCCGATATATCATAGCCACGCCGCGTTAAAAAAACGGCCAGAGACAAGGAAAGCGCGCCAAATGCCCCCCAGTTTTCCCGCCTTGACGTGCAATTATAAAGATAATAACGTTTTCACCTCGGCGCGCCGTTTTTATTTGTTCGCATTTTGATTTATAACAGTTTGTCGGGCTCCCGACACATGATATCGGAGTTTCGCGGAACGTGGAAGCTTGAAACGTGTAACGATTATTTTTTCCTCTGTTACAGACAATGAATGTATGAATGATAATGAAGGTGGCATTTGTTTTTTTTACCTGCCGCCATTTAGAGCCGAAATGTTCGGACAAATTAAATCTTTTTACTTCAATCCGGAATGAAGGACTCCCAAACGATTTGGAGAGCCATCCTTGAAAAAACGGGGATCGTTCCCACGATCGGGCAAACAAACGAATCTAATCTGCGGTACGGCCGACGCGTAAACTATTTTGATTAGAATGGCATTCCCGCCAAAAATAATCTCAAAAAACCGCCGCCATGACATTTCTCAACTTGTCAACCGGCGCGCGCTTTTTGCACGCCAAACGCGCCCGCCTTGAAATCTTAATTCGGGACTTTTTGGAAACATGCAACAATCGATCCTAACACTATTGACGATTATTTGTTCGATCGTAAACAGCTTCATTATGTCCGGCGCGCAATCGAACAATAAAAATTACAGTTTCTTAGAATTGATTTTTTCTTCTGTTGGGAGTCGAGCGAGCGGAGAGGTTCCGCGTCGACCGAGTTAATCATTAATCACGCGTACCCGCGGCGTAGGTAGGTAACGTAACACCACGGCGCGAGATAACATTATCGTAAATATAGTTTTACAAAACGGCGGTACCTACCGCGCAAAACAAAAAAGACGCCAATGCGTTTCGTTTCCCACAAGACGACACTCGAGCCTTAGGAATTCGCGGTCGCAATCTGTGCGCATTATCAGAATTTACACCAGGTAATAACGTATAACCTAATCCGTGGGTCAGTGCGCGCCTTTTTTCGAAAAACGAACGCTCTGTGACAGTTGAAGCGGGAAAACAAAGCATCGATCAAACCCGCTCACTCTCACATAAATCAGTTGGACGGGAAAGGGACAGGTGAACGGACGGCGCGCGGCGGCGGCGGCCGGCGATTTTATAAATGGGCGGAGCGCCGAGCGAGACATCCACATCGCACAAACAAAAGAGTGAAAAGGAAATAATACCTCGGTGCAAGGTGCAAGCGGAGAGAGTAGGATGGATTGGTAGACTTTTTTTTAATGGGAAACACTAAGGCGGTCGGAAAATCTGAAGAAAAAGGCGTTATAGCGCGCCTTCGCTTCATCGTCGACTAATTAGGTGGAGTAGTTGTACCGATATTATTTATGTAACGCCGCAATTAGGGTGCTGGCTTTATGTTAATGCTCTCGTAACTATTAAAGCTAATTTATAAACGTTATTTTGATATAATAAATACGAACACGACATCTGAACAAATTATTGTAACAGTTAATACATTCGGGTTGATAAACTCGAGCCTCGTGAGAAATGAGGCGTTCGTTTAATTTTGACTTTAATAATAATTAACCAAGAGAAGAAAACAAAAACGAACAAGATCAGAAAGGTTAACTTCCTAGCTATAAGAAATAGAAAAGCTACAACTGGCAACATCGAACGCCATGTTGATAAAAAAAAAAACACAGCTAACCTAGTACACAAAGGCGGCCATATTAGAGATTTCAACAAAATTACACTTAAAATCATTGTGAAACGAACAGCACAATATAATACACGTATAATTTAGAAATTACACAAATAAGCTACAACAATGGTTGGTCACATATAATACGGATTGTATTCACTCGAAACGGAACAAATTGGTTAATTAAACGGTTCTGAGCAATTTACGTATCACTTGATCCGTTTTGAGTGACGTGGTGTAGTCTGGGTAAACACGCGACGTGAACTTGCAACAAGACGTCAGATAGATCCCGAGATATTAGATATATCTTAAGATATTTGTATCGTTATTGTTCTTATTTTGAAAGTTTGTCGTTTTTTGATTGGTCCTCTCACAGTTTTTAGGGGTGGGACAGATGTGAGGGATTACAAGATTAGAACCCGATTATGAATGTTTTATGTTTCCGGAGATTTAGTTATGTTTGAATAGATAGATAAATTATTATTTTATTAGACAAAGAGTATTTAAGTATTTCCAATTTCTGTCAATTAATATGATATATTTACTGGCAACATCTGTGAAATTGTATTTCTGAGTAACTTGTGATTTTCTAAATCATGCACTAAATTTATTCCAATTTCTTAGTTGAAAATAATAAAAAATACTGGCAACGAAGAAGAGGCGGGGCTTGCTTAAAAACGAAAATCATTACGGTTTCTAAGTTCCTACCTACTTAAACACTTAAGTTCAATCACGTTATGGTATTTCCCTACACTTTACAAATCAACAACAACTTAATTCAGTACCTCTGCCAATTTGTGAATTATATCAAATTACACCGCACACACGATAAATAATAACCGCCAATTTGAAAAAAAATCGCTTCCGCCTTTATCGCGGGAAATATCATGTGCGAATCGCAATCGCCATTCTTATAGCGCCTAATCACAACGTAATTGTCGTATCACGTTGAAATTGCTATCAAATTACTGTTTTGCTCGCATGTCACCACTTATTAATAAATGTTTTTGTCCAATTATAGCTTACCGTCTATTGTTAAAACTTTAAAGCACGCTTTTACTCCGTAATTTTCAAATCGCTAGGCTAATTTTGAGGTTAGTCACCTCGACATTCGTAGAAAATCGTAACTTCGTGAAAGACCGCCAGTTCTCAGAACGATTCGGGTGTTTGATTTAAAAATGGAAGGATGGAATCTTGATATTTTTAAATCAAAGTGTGAGATGATTTTGTTCGTTAATGATGGGAGGGTTGGACCAGAGACAATTGATTGTTTCCTTTTTTTAAATGGTATTTTGACAAGTTCGATCTGATTGTTTTTGTTTATGGACTATATTTTAATGGTATTGCAATATTCGTTGACCATTTCTAACAATTTTGCTTTTCTTGTTACAGGTAAGTTCATGATTTTTCACCAAAGATAGACAAAAATTACTTCTATCACACAGGTAAACGTTAAGGTAAGTAAACTATATTTGTACCAAACAAATATTTGTATGATCTGCAAGTAGTTGTTCCGGGTCTAGGTGTTTGTGTATGTGAGTTTCTATGTTTGTAACAACCACCCACGATACAGGAAAAAATTCCTAGTGTGGGGCAACGTTTTAAAAAAAGAAAAAACATATATACTTCTAAGAAACCAATAGTTAGAAAAAGAAGCACGATCCTTCCAACGATTCTTCATATGACTCAACCTGACGGAACTGAGTCTCCAGACCTCATCAGGGAATTACAGGCAATCTATCATGATGTGACTCCTGACCCTGGGCAGCTATGGATCATGACTAAACGTCATTTAAACGCTGGGTAATACCGCTTTAAATACTAAGCATAGCTTTAGAATGACGAAGCTTTTACAGGCAGTTTGAGGAAATATTAAAGCATCAAAAGTAACTTTTCAGAAGTCAGAAGTCTGAATTAAAAAGAAAATTTTTGTTTTTGAACTTGACATTTTTTTTTTATTGATACGTTTCCTCGTCTGTTTTCCAGTCAGTGAAGGTGTCAAAATCATTATTTGAAAGCCATCTCTCATCATGACACTTGCAAGTAAACCTGACAGCGGCTGTCAAAATGCTAAACGTCATAATTTGTCATAGACAATATGGTTTGATGAAATTCTTTCATCAAGTCAAACTTCAAGGTTTATAAAAAAAGATAATATTTTATAATGAGCAGGTTAAATTGTCGTTTCATTTGATAAAATAATATATAAACTTCATCAAATTACAAACAGGCTATAAAAACCATTCGAGCTTCGATCGTCACTCCATTCCCTCCAATATTCTAAGATTACGAAATAATAGTACGATGCCTTTTTATTTTTCCCATTGTGGTCTGATTAACCGTTGCGAGGCATCGGGCTCGATACAAGTACACATCGCAGCGATAACATCTCGATATATGAGAAGGCATTTGTCTCTGAGTGTGCCTCGACTAAAGTAATTGGTACCACGATACCACCGTTTTGAGAAAATTATGCTTGTGTTCTGTTTTTACCTCTAAGTTCACTCTTTGAAGTAAACAGTTTTAAATTACGAATGAATCCAACAGCCATTTTGTTTTAATGTCATTCGGATTTTTAAATTACGAATACATCTTTTATATTTGAATGAAAACGTTTAGTTTGAGTTTGATAGATGACATTCGAAATACAAAAAAATACAAAAAGTTTTCCTCAATTTATTGAAGTATTGAACACACCGCTAATATAATACCTTTAGCAATCAATTTTATTTATAATTTATCTTAATTATATGCATAAGAAAGGTGCGTATTTCAAGTTTTGCATTAAAGGACCTCAAACAGGGTCTCGGAGTGAATTCCTACAGACCCCACGCTGATTCGGCCGCACAGAGCTTTAGCAAAAAATATTAAAATAAAATAAATTATATTAATTGTTTTTACCGACGTTTAATGACGGGACGTTAAACTTTTGAAATGTTTTTGATGTTGTGGTCACGTGTGGAAATCAGACATTTTTAGTGATGACTTAGATTGAGATGCATCGTTACAATGACAATCATGTCTTAATGCTTTCACTGTTTATTTTACCTTTTGAATATTATTACTTGTAATATAAATTTAGTTCTCCAATATTAACTTTACCGAGTCCGTATCTACGGAACTCCACTTGAAATTATTACCATAAATTCACTGTACCTATCTTAATGTAACATAAAACATTTTTATGAGAAAGCACCGCTTCAATGACATTATAAATTGATAATCGTTAAGGGAATACATTCGTAAAATGACATTTGATTCCTTTTGATTCGAATTTACGCGGCCGGCACTCAGGGGTCAAGTTTTTACTCTTTTTTTCCGAGTCCACGATGTTTTTTATCCCGCCCGGTTCTTTAAAGCTTAAATTTCTGATGTGAATCTCTGAGACGATGCATACCAAACATATTTGATGTTATTTTATTTTTTCACTTTTTTACCGTCGACCAGCGATATAAATTTGATTGTGGTACGTTCGTATACGGGTGCCGGTTAAAGGAACTTTTTAAGTGAATTACTACAAGACAGCTCAAGTGAGAATTACAACCTGCGCGCGTCTTTACATTAACCGAAATGGTCAAGGAATCTCTCGGATAAGTGGAAGTTACGCGCGCTATGTATCAATTGTGACAAAAGAGATGTATATTTGACAAGTGGAGTGTTGGTATAGGTGTTGTGTGTAGTGTGGAGTGTGGAGCAGCGGTCAGCACATCGCGCACGCGTCACGTCCCGCGTCCAGGCGGCCGGCCGCGCACAATGCTAGCCCGCCCCTGCCTGCGTTATTGTCCAACAATGCGTGAAATGCTCTGACAAACGATGACAGCCGCCCGGGCAGCCTGGTACCGCCGACCTCCTGCGATTTATGATATCCTATTACGAGATTTAATGACACTAAACGTCAGCCCACTCTGTTTACGTCGTCCGTCACCCGGACTCGTCCGGATACGCTTCCGATGTTTGAAATAAACTAAATGTAAAGAGAACAGAACGGAGCCGCGCCGTGAACGGAATACGCTTACAGCGAGAAACGAGGCGACTGAAAAATTACCATATCCCGTTGTGTAAACAGTTGCCGACAATCTTCCCGTTGTCAGCCGACAGTGAGCGTCCGAACTCGGAGCGCCAAATATTTGCCGGAGTCTCATAAATTCAGCGGCGCCCCGCGCGTCCTACCAGGATAACATACATAATGCGCCGCTCCACGGATCGGTAAACATATTGTAATGGAAAACGCCGTCATTGTTTACACTTTATGATGTCCTCGTGTTGTAAACTGATGCGGTGCAGATTCGCCCGCCCGCCGCGCAAACAAAGAATAATTTCCTCGGAATATGAGATAAGAGAGGGTGTAATGATATCGAGGCGAAAACTTTATCCCGCCGTACAGCGCGCCTCGAGTGAAAACTAATATTAAATCGGTGGGTGTGTAACGGGCGGCGCAGCTGCTCACCATATCCCAAGACTAGTTTCTCCCGCTTCTAAATTATCATCGTCTTATTAAAATGTAAGCCCACCCGGGCGACGATGTACGAGGTCCGTACGCCGCGTAACTCGGCCTAATCCCGAGACCTGCTGCTAAAATATTCGAAATCCGTCAAAACCGTAAATCGCACCCGCCTTTTGTATGTGGGTTGGGGTCTGTATTTACGACGCGGCGGAGAGCTGCAGATAGCCCGAATTAAACTTGAATTTAAAACCATTTTATATTAGCTAAGCTAGCTTAGATCGCGCTGGTGCCGCGCGCGTGAGATAAGAGAATTGGCCTGTCAGACGCCGGATGATATATTTGACCAACATTTCCATACCGCCCCCACCCTCGCTCCCTTTCCCCTATTTTCATTTTGTACGTGTCTGCTCCGCCGCGTATCTATAATGTATCCTTTCTGTTTAGGAGTTACATTGAATAAAAAAACTGCGAAGGTGAGAAGGGACGTTTATAATTTAATAGACTACATTCTGAGCTGTCAAACGGTGACGCGGGATGTTTAGTTTCGCCGGCGTACGCTTTGATCGTTATATTTTTATTGCGAGCTATGAGCTGGCCCGGCTGTTATTCATGCTTGTGTTTTGGTGCTCTCATTTGAATAATTAAAAATTTGGCAAGAGATCTGTGCATATGAAAATGTCTGCAGCGTCGGAGGCGTGGGCAATCAACCGTTTTTACTGCACTGCGCTTGAATACCGCCATAATAATTGTTATTCAGCTGATCGCATAATGAGGATATTATTTTACACTTCAATAATAACTGGCTCCCTTCGAGTTTTATTGCAGATTACTTCGGCGATCTTACAGATAGATTATTCAGGACTTTATTGCTGATCGCTGGCCAAATCTGGAAACTTCATTAAGCGACTTTTTCTCAGTTTCGCGAAAACTTTGGCTCAGATAAAACTTGGGGGACGTATTCTTTGTAAATTGATCGTGGAGCACAATTCTCTACTTATCAGATAAATATACTAGAACACATGTAAGTAGAAATAAAACTCCTCAACTCGTTTTTCTTACGACTTATCTCGGTAATCATCACGTAGGCTGATTTGAATAAATTTCGAATTAACATTAAGGTTACATTTCCTTATCAAAATGGTCGTTATCATCACGTTGAAGCGTTTAAAGACTGAGTAACCAGTGTAAACTACTTTCAGCTTTACTTATTATTCTATTATAAGAATTTATCAAAATAGTTTTATTCAATTGATGCATCGCATAATTAAGTAAGTGACATTGAAAAACTCTTGAGGCCTTATTGTACAGTTTCAGTTCAATAACAGGAAAACTTTGATCTCGAAATAGTTTTTACCATTTCTTTAAATACATATTAACAAACACATTAAAATGACAATAGAATCACAATTACACGTTTAAAATCTTTTAAAATCCATCAATGCCCCTTAAATTTATTCTCATTGAAGTTTTCCCCGGGAAAATCCTTTTTCCATTGGCGGAACGCCTTATCCGGACTGCGATAAATCAGCCCGCTCTATTGTCGCTGGTTCGATGGCTGGCTAATGTACACGGGGTATTATTACGCCATCTTGTTATGTACCCTGCTGATATTATACCTACATTATTTTCGAAGCCATAAAAATGTGACATGTTAATTTTTGGATGTTGCGGTCAAAGTGTGAATTTAGACAGCTTTTGAAATTACTGGTTTAAGTGACGTTAGGGTGAAGTAAATTTTCATTCAGTAACAAATATAAGTTATTTATTTAACATGCATATCCTCAACAGATCGTGAAGTACAACTGTACTTCAAAATAAATATTTAACAGCAAATAAGCGTGTTGGAAATTAATCTTGATAAAGTATTTAATTTGTAAAAACGCTCGTAAAGAACATACACAACAAGCAAGCAAATAAAATAAAAGCATTGCGTATCATGTCACGCTAAACGTTCGCGACGAAACTTTAATCCCGTACCAAGTGACCATAAATAAAAGTCAAGCGAAAAAACCTGCAAAAATATATCACTAGCAACAGAGTGCAAATTTAAAATTACACATTCCACCGTCAAATAGTATATTATCTGGTAGCATTAAAGCTAGGTTCATATAACTACGGCTGGCTCTCACGACGCCAAAGCTTTTAACAAAGCGCCTGGCGACGCGCCAGTAAAATTGACATGTCGCAACCCGCCGCTAGATGCCGCCCTCTAAGCACCAAGAAAAAACACCAAATATTACATTCGAACAAGCTAACCTACGTCTAATAAATCCACTACATGTATATTACTAGATTGGCACATGAGACAAACGATTACCGCCTTTGAGACTCGCCAATAAGTTTCCGAAACGCAATGCGTCAAATACATCTGTCACCCTCTAACGCAGAGGAATCAGTCAAGTGGGAGCGAGTGAAATATCGTATTGGCATCGCTGGGATGTCCACGGCAGTTTTCGGTTTTAGCAAACAAAGGAATTAGAGCAGTACCCGCAACTCTACGCGAATTTATGGACGGTCGCAGTGACCAAATTTTCCTTTTTTTCCCCAACTCGTGTGTTTTGCCCGGAAAGACGGGAAAACGTTCTAATGTTATACCGTAGTTATGGCCACGAGGAAGGTTTGAGTCGCATTATATAATAAAGTCTTAGAAATATGCAGGTTTGTGCCGCGCGTGACGTCACATGCGGATGTTTACCGACTACCCTCGCCTCGCCAAAATATCACATGAATGCTAATTCATTAAATTACGTTAGGAATTGTGGTAACGTGTCAGTATTATTACACGGTATTTTATTATAGCGTGGCATTACTGTCAATAAGCTTGACAAACACACATTCCGACTGATTGTAAATGTTTATCGGACATAAATACAGCTGCCGCACGCAACATTTACCGTACCTACTATTGCAAAAAGCAACTGAAAGTTTCTACCTTTTAAGAAATATACACGATAGTGTTAAATAAATATTTATCATTTGTAATTGGCGCTTGAATTAGTACTTGTTTGAATAAAAATATGCTAGCATAAAAATTACTTTATCATACATCGTAAATTATATTAAACGTTTTTCTAAATGGCAAAAATAACACATTAACCGTAACAAAATGGCGGCTAACCGACGTCACATTTCAAATACTCGTCCATAATCGTACCAATTGAAAAAATATAAGTAGCTACCTCCTCTCACTACAAGGTAGGCAAATAGAACAATTTATTTTAATGTATTTTCTCAAGATCTGATCGGGCGGAGTCTATTAAAACTTCGTACAAACTTGACACACCTTTAAATTCAAACGGTAAGCCATCTGATAAGTTCGAAAAAAGAACGAAAAAAGTTTCGAGGCAGAGTGACTTTATCTATGCCCCGTTAATACTCCAATTAAATTACAAAAAAATAAAAGTGACGTTTCGTTTCTTCTAGTGACGTTATCTTATTTGAACGTTTAATTTTTTTTATTTTGTTAAGTTTATTGAATATTCTTTTCTTGTTTTTAAACGGTGAAAAATTGTGTTGTATAACGGCATTTTACTTATTATCATGATTTGCGCCATCAATTCTGCGTGTATCCACACTGACTGGTCATTGATCTTGATGCCCACGCTGTTTCGACATTTTGTGGGAACTTGAAAACTTTTGATACTTAATTTACAATAATGTTATCTCTTCAGCCAAACAATATGCAACACGAAACTTTAGATTCGAAATAATATTAAAGTTTAGATAAAATTCCATAAAAAAAAATACTGACAAGTCTCTCTCTTACAGTTCTACATCTTAAATTTTTGAGTGAAAATTATCAAGTGTGAGTTTGTTTTCTGCCACGACATTTTGACATCATCGCTATTATTTCCAGTATAGGTATAATTAATCATCAAATCCTACAATTAAAAAACACTCCTAATTTCTAAAATTTCGTGATATAACCTAAAAAAAAAAGAATCGAACTATCATTACACCCTAACAATGACATGTAATTAACATTTTTCCTAATCGCGGGCACATCCATCATGGCCGCATTTTGACTTGACAGATGGTTATGTCGCGATACAAGTCCAGTCAGATATGTTTGTACAAATAAACACATATTATTGTGTTTTGACAGCCATCACTGTCAGTGAGCCATTGTCTTTAGAATTTACTAGTAGAAAACTGACAAGTTGAACAAGAATTTAACCATTTGTAGTTGGAATTGTAATTTTTGATTAGTTAAAACGGAAATTTCCTATAGTTTATAAAAATAAATCTGCAAGTGTCGTTTGGCAAATCCAAATTTATTTCGTTTTTTTTAGGTTATTCGTTTAAATTGGTGTTTTAATGTTTCATATGTCATACTGACAGAAAGAGAATTTTCAGTTGTGAAAATTTTAATTAAATATTCTCAACTTTCATTTCAAATATAAATCTCATAATCATTCTCTATAAATCTAAGAAAAATGAACGCACCATTTCATTCAAACATTTCTTAAATTAAAAAAAAAAGTATCATCCCATAGACCCACTATAAAACCACAGACAATAGTTAAACTCGGTCACCGATTGGTTCCGCGTGCCCAATTGAAATAGATATTATTATCATTATAGCACACCGTTACGACTCACAATTACCGTAATAAGCTGTAATTACAGTTATTACATACACTAAAAACAGCATTACAGGGTAAAGCGTAGCCTTGTATGTAATTTTGTATGAAATGCGTGTCGTTGCGTGACAGGTCTGCTCTGTAATTGTATGTCATCATGAGCTGTCATCCAATCAGTGGAAGAAGCCTCTAGCTATTGTCTATGTACCTTTATGATATATGTATAGTTTGATATAAATAGACTTATGTAGATACTAGCTGTAGACCGTGGGTTTTCCTCTGCTGCTTTGCTTCTATTGGTAGTGGCGTGATGTTACTCGTGTATAGCCTGTAGCTTTCCTCGATAAATAGACACATCAATAAAAAAAAATTGAACACTTGAATTAGTAGTTCTTAAGATTAGCGCGGTCAACCAAACAAATGAACAAACTCTTCAGCTTTATTATATTAGTATGGATTTGTAAGATTTAAATAAGAGATTTGTTTTGGGGCACCAAAGTACTAAACCAATCCTTTTTGTTTTTCACAAAATAGTTTTCTCTGAAAAATTCTTAAATTTTACAAATAAAGACATAGACTTTATAACTATAATAGGTATGTATTTTTTACTGATAATATTAAATCTTCTATTTCGATCCAAATCACGATGCGTTTCCTTTGACGGCTACCACAGAAAAAGACATATTATTAGTAAATCAGCTTTAATCACTTCAAAAATCGGTCCATAAGGAAAATACCCGTGTCTACCATCCAATTCCTACTTTCTAATTAAGTTTTTTTTTCTGAACACGGTCAAACCTATAATTAATTCCCCTTACCACCAGAACCAGCATATATGACATACCCCGACACAAAGCAGAAGCATTTGTCCCCAAAAATCCCATTTGTTTTCCCAGTTAAATTTTTAAATGAGCTTAAGTCTGTAGGCAATTATGGGCACTTTGAATTTGCGAAAAATAAACAGGGGTTGGTAATACCCCTTGTGTACCCCTGCTGCCCTCATCAAGTAATGACGGGAGTTTAGGAATCGGGAGGATCACCTGAGCCCTGGGAAAGTGGGATATGGATCTGTTTGCACTGGGCAATGGTGATGGATCCATGGATGGTGAGGTCGACTGGACTTTGGTGATGGACGACTGAATTTACTATAGCGTAGGTTTCAGGGAAGTTGGATTGGCTTTATTTCTGCTTTTCTAATAAAATAAGCTTCAGATTTATGTGGTTGTAAATTGTAGATGTCTCGGTCTTTAAAGCAAAAAATGGTACAATAAATTTCGGAAAAGCAAATCCCGATCCCGACCTCTTTTTCCACTTAATCTTTCCCTACCATAAAACCTATTGATCGCGGGACCAAGGGATTACCGTGACCCCGGTACGTAGAGGGCTATTGAAGGACACCGTGGATTTTAGTCAGTACAAGTCTGACAGTCCCTCCCGCCCTGCCCTGGGTGGGAGGACTCATTTGATGATTTTACCACGATAAAAAAAAAAAAAAAAAAAACCATAAAACCTATCAGCCAATTTTCTCAGATCACAATCAAAACACGTATATCGAACGGAAAATTCCATTAAAACAAAAGAACGTATTACACAACAAGACAGAACAAAGATTCCGTTGGTATTAAGAGACGAAAACAATAGCAGAGCAGAAACGGGTGAACAAAGGATGGCGGAGCGCTCCCAACCCGAAATTTACGTTTAAAAACAACGTAAAATACCTAAAGCGGGATCCGTATCTATCCTATTTAGATATTAATCTAAACGAAAAAGCAAAAGCAATTCAAAATAGGCAACAAGCTAACAGAAGGGACGGGGCGGGCACAGTAATTGGCCATTTATCAAACTGCGAAGGGGTTAGGGAATGCTCCTGCCCGAGTCTGCCGCCCTGGTACGAGCCCGGGAGCGGCGCGGTACGAACTGCTTAAATGACAAACAAACATACAGATTTTATGTATTCAAAATTAGTATTTAATTGTGTTTGGTTGTTCTGAAAAAAAGTGATGAAAACTTTAAGGATAAAAAATTGATCTGTAATTTAGGCGGTGCGAAGACTCTTTGAATCTTTTCATGATTGGAAAATGGCCTTCCATTTGCTTTAATTATGGCGATATAACCAACTTAGAACCCGCCTTAAATCTGGACTTAATCAGAACCTCATACAAAACTTTACAAACCCAACCCCCTCAAGCTCTCAACACAAACATATATCAAAACAAGCAATCATTTAAAAACTTCCACCCGAAGCTGACACGAGTCTGCGTCCGCAAAACGGACCAACCCAGTCCTTTACCATAATTCGGAACAGGGAACAGAATTAATCTAAAACACCCGATACTAACGTAATTTTCGCAAAGTAATCCGAACCTAAATACACAGGTGGAAGGTACTCCGGCCTGCTTGATTAAGCCCCGTTTTAAATTCAACATTTTCGGGTCCATAATGAAAGTTTCTTATCAGTAAGGCGCGTTTGTGAGTTATGGTCGTTTGTTTACAATCCCTCGGGTTTCTGTGCGCCTGATAGCTCGGCTTAATTATGTTATGTATTTATAATTATGATTAGGTGGATAATGTGAAAGCGATTTCATGTAGAATACTTAAATTACTGTGTAGTTGGACTTAGCAATCTAAACTTTTATTCTTTCCTACTTGTCATCGTACTTAGAGTCACTTGAACCTCATATGATTCTGTCAGTTAAGCTTTTCGCAATCCTATGCTAGTAGCTAAACCCACAAGTTTTTCTAATTCTAAACTAACTCTAATCCAGTATCCAATAAAAATACAAAATGAGTTTTTTAACCCCACAACAAACAATTCAAATTAAACAAATTAATATAAAATCCAATGGGCATCAGGTGCAATAAACACAAGCAGTACGAGAGGTTCATCACTCCGCCCCGACCTCCCAGCTGTCACACGAGTGGCCCTCACCAAGCCACCCATGTGTAATGAGTATGACTATTGTCTATGATGTCTCATCGGAAAACTTTACTTACAATGTCTATGGTCGTCGCTATGGTGCGTAAGCTTTGAAAATGGAATTAATTACGCCATTTTGTGATGGCAGGAAGTTATGAATATTTTGGGCTGTCTTGATTTAAATAATTACGTTTTAAATGCGCATAGGCATTTCAAATTAAACTCGGTATGTGTTTTATAATGAAGTGTTTCGTAAAGACATTGAAACATGCTTAAAAGCAGTAAAAAATATGATACACGTCCTCACAAATTAGTATTTGTTCAAAAATGTTGTTACAAGCTGTTACATATAATTCAGACACTGATAAAATTATAGTTATTAAACGTATTAATTAGATGTTAAAACGAAAGCGCTCCAATTAAAATGGACTTTTATTACAACGTGTGTCGCTCGAGCACTACTATGACAAGTAATAAACGAAAAATTACTGCATCTAAAATGATAATTAACATCGTTGGGACGCATCAAAATGCACACTTGTAGCGTTTTCATGTTTTAATAAAGTACACGCAGCGTAACCGGTATAACGAGAAAAGCAATAAAAAATAACTAAAGCAACCATTACATCTTAGTTAATGGACACCCTCAGTGTTCTAAGAAAATGATAAGCGAGATAAAAAACTAACCAAAATGGCGATGTTGACGCTCCAAAATGTCACCCGACATCGCTACGCAAACAGCTCATAATTACACACGAAAACATTATCTCAAGTGGGATCAAGCTAGATCGCTTACACGCGTTTCTTTCAAAACAATTATGTTAATATGTAACGAGCGTCCACCGTGCAATAATTCACAATTAAAACCCCGTGCCAGTGAAACAGAGCGTAATGGGCGCGTTCGGATTGTCAGAGAACGGGACGTCATAATCTGGGCGCGTTCATATTCGTGCACAAATCCCGGCGCCGGCGCTCGGACGCTCAACTTCGCTTATAAATTCAGACGCGTCTGTTTTGAACGCAGTCATACGTAGGTATTAGACGGGTCTCAAATTAATACAACGAGCCGGAGAACACCTGCGCCTCGCTTGTTTCTTTCCTGCAAAATTAACTCTGAGCTCGCAACAATGGAGCCGAGAGTTCCCGCTCGACCAACTTTTGCCTTGTTATTTTTTTCTCCACCGACTGCGGTGGCTATATTTCAAACTGTCATACTTAATCTTTTTATCAAAGTTAGTTAAATGCCATAAGAAGTGCACCCGTTTGCCGTGAGCTTCTCATCTGCCCTCTAATTGCGTTTGGAGTTTGTTTGCAAACTTTTATTATGAAATTAAACTAGTTCTGATGCTGCTTTTAGTTCTGTTGCTATAATAAAGATGATTAAATACTTTGAGATTTGGACGGTTTTATATTTTGTTTCGCGAAGTAGTTTTGAGATAAGTTGGTTGGCGAATTATGAGATTAAAGGGTTGAAAAACTCATTTACCGTGTGACAGAAGAAGTTTTTGGCTTTTTAATGGCTTTTTTAGGCATGTCAGTGGACTTAGCTATTTTGAAGTTGACCGTCAAACCAAAACTTCTGTTTCAATTCTGCGAGGAATTATTTTAGAATAGTGTGCTGACAAACAAACATTCTGCAATACATTTTCTTCAACGTCACCCCCGATGTTACATCAACTAATAATATAACTAACGCGCCACCGAAACAACTAAAACATTAGACAAAATACCAACAAAATCTTTACTAATTAAAAGCCAACAGTTGTTTATTCAACGTTTCGCAGTTCGCAATACCAGGCGAGCAGGGCCTAGGAGGCGAATAATTTATATTTAATTTAAACAAGACGACATTGGTATTCGGTATACGAGTGCGTAATTAAAATTCCCGCGGCGGTGGCGCGCCCCGACCCCCTCTCCCGACCCCGTCCCTCACCCCTCGCGACAGTTTTCGCGCCAATTTCAACGCGCCCGGAAATTAATTGTGACAGGAAGACGCGGCGGTCACATCCGGCCGCGTTCCGTTATACACATTGAATTATCGGCCAGTGTGTCCCGCACAATAAAAATATTCAGAGCTGTCATAACAGTCCACAGGTCGTATGGAACGCGAGCCGTTTTCATTTCGCTTCATTTAAACGCTATGTAAATTTTTCGAAGCTACAAATCAGAATGCATACAAATTATTTATTTTGCCAACAGCGACTCAATCATTTTTTTCTGAACATCTTTCCGTAATTAACACTTATAAATCACGTCGCAATCATTCGTCGTGAGAAGTCCCAGGAATAGCCGTGGGCGTCTCCAAAAACTAGATATTCCAAAACATCGAATTCCGAGTTAACATGATTTATCGATAACGATTACTTAAAATACCATGACATGTCACAAAACCGGTCCGCCGTCGATGTAATCGTGACCTGACTGATTATTTCCATCGTTATAAAACCTTATAAACTCGGCGACAATTAATAAGTGTCAAGTTTAACATTTAATTAAATATAAATCGATAAAATCATCATAATCCATAGTAATGGCGGCGCATTAACATAAGACGCGCGAATGTTTTGAAATTTTTCAAAAATGGAATGTGTTCGAATTAATCCGTGATGCGTTATTGCGTCATCGATAAATGTTTAGATTATTCTAATCAAACCTATTTTCAAAAAGTTGTTTCTATAGGGTCCAGTCCCACTACAGGTAGTTAACATAAACTTTTACCGCCACACGGGGGAAACTATACTAAACAATGATAGATGAGAATTCTCTCTCAAAGTTAACACCGAAATAAAATAGTTTTCATTTTCCCCAAACTGTTGAGATAAATGGACCTTATTTTACACGTGAGAACCATACTTAATAAAGACGACATCCTTTATGGCACTACATCAATCAATATCTTCATTTATGGCAACTTCGTAGAAAGTAACAACCCTTAACTATCCATAAACAATCTAACATACTTTTAACAGGCAAAGGTTACATTGACAATGCTGATTATTCGGAAAAAAAAGAAATCGATTTTTATTATCGGCTACGAATTTCACGCGAGTAACAATTGTTTGGTATCCGCTGGCATCTGGGCGAGAGTCGTTCGTTACCAACGTTAAGGGCCTATAATGGCGTCCACTGAACTCGAGGCCCTTAAAATTTTAAACGTCCTTTTATTTATAGAGTCTCGACCGATATCGAGCCGTCGGATCTATTCGTTATGATTCGATTTTTCACATTCTTATTCGATTTTGTGTTCGGGGAAATATTAACACCTTTTATAGGTTAATGAAATTAGACTTGAGAATATTAAAAATGGGAATCCACTCAAAGATTCTAAACCTGAAATTGTATAATATCAAACTTTGCAAAGACTGCATTTCTTGGCAACAAATACATACAACATACAGGAATGAATGGCTTAATATTAATTCTTAAGGTCTAACTTCGAAAGCGTTTACCACAATATGTACAAAAAAAAACAGTTTTACAGCCTTCCCGCCCACGAACCAAACCCGTCATAAATCGGCCAGTCGTTTAAAACGGTTAATTGCAGCCTGATTTATTAATGTCATCGTGTCTTATCTGTGGATCAGTCGACACAGTCGTTAGAACATGGCTATATAGCTGGTATTCTATCAATTTGTATCACTAGCAATTACATTGGATCTATACTAGATATTAGACAGACCAAATTAGTACCAGGTAGGTATTGTTTAGGAGAATTGCTATTAACAATGCACACTGCCAAGTCTGGTGTGCATTTGGCAGAGTTGCGCAAATTGTGTTGGATTTTGGCAGTCATTGAAGATTCTTAATTCGTCAATGATTATATGCGTTATTAATTATGAATTATTGTTTATTCGTCATTAAAGTTATGTGTAATTGCATGGGTGTTGACGCTCGTATAATTTAGTGTCACCAGGTGGATGGAAACTATTAGATGCAGCCCAAATCAGATCTCAGTGGAGATTTATAGATGAACTCCTTGTTCATTAATGATGGTCTGCGAACTGACGTAATGATAAATTGTCATCATTTGTTTAGTCTTTTCCTATGTTATATTCGGCTAGCAAAATATCTTCTCTATCGTATCTCATTATTTCATAGCATTCCTGATATGACAATAAATCCACTATACTACCGTTGGAAGCGCTAAAGCATGAAACACACATTAAATACTAATAAGACCATGACTTATAGATTCCATAGTGCAAGCAACACAATGCATTCAACACATAAATTGCACACAACGGTACTGTTTCTACACACAGGTGGTGCTATCTACTGCCGCAGGACAACTGCACGCGTCCTACTTAGTTATTAGAAGAGAAATACTACTGATCTGCTTTATTACTATTTGCATTTCTTTTAGAAAACACTTCTGGGATAAAAAGAAGGGATTTTTGTGAGTATGGAATAACAATAACGTGAAGCAAGAAATTTTTTTCCACCACTTCAACTTCCAAGATATAGAACATTTAGAAGTAGAGGTTGAATGTTTTAGACGGCTCTCAAAACTGATTATCGTGCTAATTTGTATAAATGATATTGATTTGATGTTATCTGTCAACCAACCTGTCGTAAGTGTGTGCACTAGGAAACAATATATCAACCTCCATTCATATCTCCACAAAGTTGACCCATTAAGACCGCCTACCCAATAAATAAAATCGTAAACTCAAATGTCCCGAGACTTATGGTAGTAGCACTCCGTCCATTAATATAATGTATCAAACAAAACGTCCAGTTTAAAAACATCGGAAACGATACGCTCTGAGAGGCTTCTCGATCAAACTGTTTATCTAGAACATTCCCGCTCGGACGTTATAAATTACGTTCTATATGCACAGGGTTGCCAATTGACAGTGACAGTACCATAGACAATTTAACTTTCTTCCCGATCGGCTCATTTTAATTCAAATAATTTTTAATTGGCAACCTTTTAGATACGCGAGTTTGATAAATTGGGTGTCTACAAATTTTCAAGGTGCAGTTGCGAAAAATGTGGCCATAACATAGTAACGTTACAATTTTAATAAACGAAACATGACGCTAAATCACTTTGTGACATGTTTGATTTACGCAAAACACCAAAATGTTAGTTTTCGAAATAATTTATTCGACAGCAGACATTAACACTGCGAATTTTAATTGCAAATAAAAACGTAGCATCAATTTTTGTCGGAACGGCAACCATTTGCTTTAAATCGTTAACTTGATTAAAGACTGATGCACGCTAGAAACTTTAGGGACAATCAAAAGCCTTATCTGTCTGGAAAAAAGGCAAAAAGCCCTGGGTCCAACCATTGTTAGCGCACGATTGCGACAGCGCGATTAACCAACGTGCACAGCTAATTCGACTGAGGTTAACACGCGAACACACCATCATAGTATGCAATAAACCGAATGTAAACGAAATAGAGATGTTTTGAATTAGTTTCCTTTCCATGTTCTTGTCTCTGGCTGAGTGGGCCATTCGTTAGATGATCATTTAAATGGTGGTAAATATTTACGGAATTATCCTGGCTGCTTCCAATAAGACTTGAATTTATTGTTTCATTGTTCTTTCTAATTAGAAGCAAGATAATTTGAGATAAAAGGAAAATGACTTTTGATTTCGGATTTTTACGTACACCCCTAAGATCCATCCCCGTCTGCACTTTCTAAGAAATATTTCGCGAAATGTCCGATATTTCCAACCTTCTTGAAAACCGTGACCTGAACCACATGCCCGTGGAAATGAAGACTTTTTAGGTGACGTCACCGCGCGTCAGGTGGCCGCTTAGAATTCTGATCCGTCCATCATTAATTTGACAAATGGGCGCGCGGAGGTGATGGCGGACGGCGGCGCGCGCCCCTTCGCGTTCCTTCAATTTATTTGAATTTAGCATTCTGTTTTTGCGTTTATTCGCCTAACTTCCAATTAGGTTTTTAATATGACGTGTTGAAAGAACTGTCCATTGTTTATTAGTTTTTTGGCTATGCTTCTTTTTCGTTGTTGAAACCATCCCATAATATTTTAAATGACTTTTTGCAAATAGAACGCAGCGCTTGTCATAATGGCGGGCTGTCATAATTCGATTTTAATATTTTTAATCCGCATATTCCGCATTATTTCACATTCAGTTATGGAAACAGAACATGACGCGTGTGTAAACAGAATTATAAAGCTTTTTGTTATATTTATTGTGATTTCCGTGTTGTAAAATTGTATTTTATTTATCTAAACAAGCCATGAAATGTATGATGGGCGATTTGTTTATTTTGATTCAGTTTTCCGACTTTCATGTGGGCAGTAAGAACAAAAATATATCGAATGTTTATTGATCGTTTTTAATAGATGTATTTTTAAATTGTAATGTTGCAATGTCAGATATTACTAGTAAGTGTTCAATTTCTCATGTCTTTGTCAGAATAAGTTGTTCAATCAGTCGTCTATCAATCATTGTAAGTTGTCTTCTGGACGTTCGAGGATTTTCACAAACATAATCTAAAGAGATTTTTGTACAGATCTAACTATAGGTCCATCAACATTTTGGTACTTTCTAAACTTACCTACCTATAAATAGTGACACCATTTCTATCCTGCTGTTATAAATGTTAAATCATCGGAAAATATCGCAACAAGACATTAAAGTAGGACTTGAAGATAAATGAGAATGATCCGTAATTAGAGTAAGTACCAGGCGAGCATACAAGACGGGAGTATTTGGTGCGACCCGCATCGGCCACACGCAATCCATCACTGCACCAAATTAGTTCGCGCGCCGGCCGCAGCAGCCGCACCGGCGCTACTGCCGCACTCATTAGCGGTCGCTTGAAACCCTGCGCTCCTGGTGTTTAATTGTTATCATCATTAAAATATTGACGTTATAATAGTGTCGTCATCACGTGGTGTTATGGGAAATGGCTGCTTAAAAATACCCGAACCAGCACAATTGGCATATCTTCAAACGATTGACAAAATCAAATAGCGCTAAAATCTCTTTAAGAACACTCCCGCGAACTTACCCAGTTTGTGGCTCTAATGCAAAAGAAGTATTATACTCCCCCTCTCTTTTCCACCAATTCTTTCTTTTGCTCATACCTGAAGCTAGAAACAAAAGTTAAACTTTAGGAGACCATAACTTACATACCTAAAAATACAGCCTCCAGCACTAATTTCCCTCCAGAAATTCAATCTTTTATTCCCCTACCTGTACCAACAAAATTCAAATTCTTCGCCAGATGTTGTCGATAAATAACTGCGTTCACACCTCAACCCTTCGAGTTGTAGTACAAAATAAATTCGGCGCACACGTCACCAATCAGAGCAATATGGCGCCGGGTCGGCTATTATCGCAATTGCATGTTCCGCGACCCTGTCTTGGGATGCGGGCACGAAATCTGGGGGTTAGAGAGCGGATTTTCGAGTTATCGATCAGGGTATTAGAATTTTGTACTTTTCTACTATAAATTATTTATTGGCTGTTTTACGAAAAACTTCAGGTCTGCGGAAATTATATGAAAATCAGGGTCTAAGCTCATCTTTGAAAGCAATGATATTGGTTGAAAAACTATGTCTTAATAATACCCAGTCAATAAGTTTCTCATTTACTTATAATTTTTGATTAGTGTAAAAGGACAAAACACCAGTGAAAATCTTTTCTACAAGATAAGCGATTTCAAGAGGATTCGGAACTATGTCCAATAACATAGTCCGTCCCCGCTCTCCGCTAACCTCAGGGCCATACACAACAAGCATTTTGACACCATCTGCGACACTTTGAGATATTTACTGCCGATTTATGCCGCCTTGGTGTCTAATTAGTCGCCTGTTAATTGTACCTACAGACTATTAAATTTAGAAACGCGTATAGCTACATATATTATTAAAGATGGTTTATATTTACACGTCCTACTGTCAGATATAGTATAAATTTTATAAAATGTAAAATCATTTTGGTAATCATCAATATAGGTCCATTTATTCATCTGTGATCACTTTTCGCTTTTCATTATCCGGAAAAACAAGGCACACAACCTGAAATTCGCATAATTCATACCTCGTTGCACAAAATCATAAAAATCAAAACGTCGGTAGAAACTCAAAACAAAATAAATCGATGGCGGCACAATCGTCCCCCTCGCAATCGCAGAATAAAAACAAATCCGTGTCCCGACAATTAACGCAGTACCATGTGTTACTCATTCCGTGTGATGAGGACCCAGAAACTGGGGGTCCAGGGGTCGGGGGTCAGGGGGTCGAACTGGCGATATATTGCGCCCGGTAATTACACCCAGCGGCTACCAGGCTGCCATAGGATTAAGGAGCTATACGCCTTAAAATGAAGCATTTTCCGCTAACGTAATTTATTAGAGGCGATTTTTGCTTCTCCACTTTATGTAGCTCTGGTAAATTAATACTAGTGCGATTTATTGTTTCCACTTTTGTTGTTGTTGACTTTTATTTTTGTTGGGGTAATGGTTTTGAAATGGACAGCGAGGAAAGTTAAAATTAGAGGCTTTTTCGCATGTCAAACTTTACTTATAGTTGTTTGGATAATGTTCTGGAAAACTTTCAGACAGAAATAATAACAGAAACACAATTAAAAAACAAGGAAGCAGTTTCCAGTAATTGTCACTAGCAGATAAAATAAACTTCCCTGACCCCATATACGAAACCGTCTCATATTTCGTACACAATCATGACAATAAAGCTAATTCACGCCTAATAACCAAACATCCTTCGAGCGCAAGAGTCCATTACGAAAACAACATAGGCAATATCCTTAACAATCTCTATACGTCCTGATCCCCTGGTTATAATATTTACTGGTCACACCTATAATTGCCTGATTTAAGGCAGTTTGTATGCGTTGGCGACGGCGGTGGATTTCATGAAAAATATTTATTGTCCGCCCGGACTTCGTGGATTAGACGTATTTGTACGTGACGGAGTCGCTTGGACCTTTTGTTTTTCACGACTGATATTTTCCGGGTTGTTTTTGTGAAATGTTTCAAGTAAGTTCTGGGAAAGATTAAGTCATAATTTCGCACTTTGCGTCTAAAAACAAAGACCTTTTACACCTATGTGTGAGCAATCAATCACCAGGGTAACATATGATAGCTCCCCGGATATCTCAGACATCATAACGCGATCCGTCCGTCGGACGATATCCGCACTGGATTTGTCGGATTCCGACAGCATTTGTTGCGAAATCCAAGTATTTTATTCACCCTTTTGAGTCTCTGTATCGTCTGACAATGTTTGGTTAAGCTCACCGGGATCCTTTTTGTAGTAGGAATATGAAAACAAAGTTCTTAGATTACGGCAATCCATGAGAATATTCCGCCAATATTATATTTTTATAGTTTTCCAACTCTGCCAGCCAAGTTGTTTTAATTATTCTCCGACTTCCAAATAATGAAAAAGCAATTTGGCACGTAAATAAATAATTACCAGGGGTTCATACGTACCGCGCAAGTTTGTATTTTGAACCAATTACTTGGGCAATATGTTATATGTCTGTTGAATAAGTAATCTCATCACGAGTGGGACGCGGGACGGCGGGACGGTGGGACGCGGGACCCGATGCGCGTACTGCATTCCCAAATTAACTGTCACTATGAATTTTGTACGAACGTTGGGATATTCTTCCGATTGCTTTGTGATTCGATTAGTTTTTGTGATAATTGTTGTGTAATTACCGCTTCGATACGCACCCGTAATCGTTAAATACGCAGCGGCGCTGTGAACCGATTGAAAAATAAATTATTTTGGTGGTTTGATGTTCAAAATTTTAATTAAAATCCGTGTCAATTGGTAGATGGGGAACGGAGTGATTTCTGTGTATTGAAGTACTTTAATAAACATTAAAATTATCATAAATTAACCCTAAAGTGAAACATACGAAATTGACGCGCAGCATACATTGCGAGGGTCGAGGCCGAACTATCCCTTGCAAGGGTCCTGTAATTACTTGAGCGAAACATGGCTGCGCGTCCGATGCGTCTAATGTGTTGTTAATATCAAGATTAGTTCATTAACTCTTCATCCGCCGGCCCGGGGTCCATAACACCCCGGTCCACCGGGAGAGGGGTCCCGGCACAAAAACGGCAAATTTTACGACTCTTAAGAGGGTATCTGTTAAATCGCGCTTTGTATTAATTTTGACGGCGACTGTTACTGTTATTTTGATGTTTTAGCTGCAATTAACTGTGAGGTTTTAAGATTACATGGCTTAACCTTTCTTTTCCTTGTGTAAAATTATAATTTTGTGAACTAGATAAAGGTTTTATGGGTTAACATTTAAATTGAATGCTTCATTTAGATCCCTTGATAAACCAAGACATTTAAAGTTTTATTTTTTTAAATAGTGTTCATGCAGAAAGGCCGAGTTATTCAAGAGCCATTTAATCCGAAAATGCCATTAAATTCTGAATGCAATCATAAAAAATCAACGTTTCACAATACATTGTTTTCCACATCATAAAAGTAATAAATCACAAAATTCATGGAAATTCGAAACATAGTTCAACAATAGAGCAACACACATTTGACATTACCGAATTTGCATTTCTATGTGTGTTTATTTTATTTGTGACAACGGTCCGGGCGATACCAGGGGCGCATAAATCATGAGCGATCTGGATTTGTTCGGAAGGGTTGCGATACAATTGTTTGATGCACATTATTGCACAAGCGCGTGATATATCTGTTCTGTATGCAAATGCGACTAATTGTAATAAGATTTGGTACATTACCGCGTCATCTGATCTCGGAGGGGACGTTGTTTTTATTTTATTAGGTGCTGTATGGTGGAGTGTTGGCGTTACAACTGTCTGAGTCGTTTCAGTAGTGTAAAACAATTATTATATTCATGATTCACGACTTTAAGAAGTTTTAAATTAATTTCTGCTTCGTATATGTTTTCTCGTCTATAAAGTCGTACACTTAGTCTGAGAAGGAGATTTGTTGTCAATCGCCGCAAACCATGGTAAACTTCCAAATTACAATTGTTTCCATAAAATCCCTCAACAAATTCTTCAATCGTTACAAAAAGAAACAGTATAACAAAACAAATACGATAAGGAAACACATCCCACATATTATAATTAGTAGAAAAACACATCCACCCAAGAGAATCACATTACGTAACGATAATAGGGGCGGCCCACTCGATCTCATGATGTCCTGGTACCAACTTATTATTGCAATTGCTAGATTTCCCCGGCTTTTCCCTAAATAGAGAAAGTTAAAAAGGTGATTTGATCCGGCAAGCACGTCCCGGGTAAAAGGGAGGTTGGAAATGGGGATAGAAGTCGACCAACGTACCTACAGAGTATAAAATTTAATTTTGACTTCCAAGTTTTTGGATTTTAATTACCTGAGAGCGAATTAAATAATGAGTATGCTGGCTTGAGTGGAATTCCTTCAGTGAACGCTGAGAATTCGCATTTTGCGAGAAGGCGACGCCGGGGGGCGCTGTAATTTATAATTTATCCTTACTTAGTTGATTTGGAATTACAATATCTCGTAAGATTACATTTAGTAGGACTCTGTGGAGTTATTTTGCTGAAGAATTCAAATGTAGTATTTTCAACTTTGACTATACATAACATGGGTCGCACACAGATCAATACCCAAGACTACGAACACGATTTTTTATTATTATTTATATGCCATGTCTTCTTAGTGTACATTTGAATGAAATAATTACGTGTTTTCAAATCATATTCTCAAGTAACATAAAGCATTAGTTGCCACAATTTCCGTTGTCACGCCGTCGCAAAAATCGGTAGTGCGGGGATCTTAAGCCCTAGGGGTGTACGAACCTCCCCGAATTAAGCGTTAATTAGGGAAAAACGGTATTTATTACCCCCAGGTAATAGCTCACTCTACCACCTGCTGTTTATGTAACTAAATACAGGAAAAACTTTATTTCCTCGCCCGTTTCGTTTATTCCTTTAATCGTCTAAGAAAATTGGTTTTATGTTTTCTTTTTGAGATTTATTGGACTCTGTATTTGAGACCGTTGTGACTTGGTTTTTGAAACTAGTGATCCGCGATTCGTTCATTGGATATATGTTACGATTAGATGAACAAAGATGGATTTTTCTTTGGTAATCTTAAATACCCCATGAAACTTTTGTGATTTGTGTTTGTTAACTATGTAAATTATACAAACAAACGTTAAGCTAGTTTAAATTACAAACACGAACTGAAATTTCCACAAAACTTTTATCGGACACCCCCTTGTCCAGGGTAAATCCCAAAATCGTAATCCCGAGGTACTAGGCCGACATAGCTTATCGCCGGTGGCCGGAGCCGACGCCAAATGAAGGCATTAGTTTTCATAAAGCCGGCCGAGATAGCTCCCGGTCACTCCCTTCTGAGGGATGCGCTCCTAGTGCCTAGCTTGATATATTGTCCAATGATATTTGAAACCTTTTTGATAAGCGAATCTAAAGTTATTTCAGTTGTGGGAACGGTTTCCAGATAATGGTCATGCGTCTTATCGGGTCGGAATATTTTTATGCCAGGGAAAGATTCTCGTCAACAAAGATATAATTTCAAGAAGCTGTAATGATTTTGAACGCGCAATTCTGAAAGGAAATTCTAGAAAAAATCATCATTGTTTTTGCCTGCCCTTATTACTCGTACAATTCTTTTGGGATGGACACAGCATATATTCCATACATTTCTATTACTGGTAATTTCAGTAGTCACCCTTTCAACCAAGTTACTAGATCTCAATGGGATCTCTCTCAACTCAAGAAAAACACGGACTCAACAGAATTCAACATAATTCATTACAACTTAGTTGTTTTTCTCTCCTGTTTGTGCGAAGAACTTCTGCGGAAACGGAAATCTAAGATTATGCTGATAGTATGTAGATAATATAATTGAATGGCGTTATATATTATGTGATCTTAATCCTGACTAGGGCAGCATGTTTGTTAGAAGTCCGTAGAGTGACTAAAACTTTACTGGTTATAAGTGACAGCGCAGTGGACAGCTTAGTCAGTTCGGAAAGTGCAATATGCTAAGCCATCATGAGAGCCTAGTACATGATAGAGTAAAGCGACATTATAATAGCGAAAATCTCAAAATGTAATTAATTGAATTCGACATATTTACCGCAAAATTGACGTCAATTTTATGAAGTTCAACTGCTGCTTTGATTTCGATGTTTGGCATACCACTAGACCATGGGTTAAGACAAAATGTTTTATTTTATCCCGATAGCAGGACCCAGTGGAATACTTTCCGGGTGGGCAAACCAGCTGGAAATAACTACTTAATTATGTAAATTAAACTTGTCTTTTTATTAATATTTGTGTTTATTTGTTTCAGGTTTATCAACGCGAGACGTAGGATAGTGCAGCCAATGATAGATCAGTCAAATAGAGCAGGTAACATTTTTCTTAGACAACACACTTTAATTTAATATTCATAGATTCAATAGATTTTCTTTGCAAGTTAATAAATAGAAGGTTACAAACCAAACAAACAAACTTTTATATTAAAACACGTAAAAAAAATGTCTTGAGACGTCCACTTATTTTTTCAAGTCACCCCTAACTTACCAAAAAGTCTCAACGGTAAAAAAAAAGAATTTCAAATGTCAATTACGATTCGATATCCAAAATTCGAGACGACCATTACAGGGACATTAACGCGTTCCGACCGCATCACGTATCGCTCGGACATTTCAAATTCTCCGAGCATGCCCGAAACGACTTTGAAGTCTAAAATCGAGTTTGCTGACCACAAAGTACGGAGTGGTTCATAGAATATGCAGGCCGTCGCATGCGGCCAGTAACGCCGCCGTCCCATGAGGATGTCCTAGCTTTTAGCGCTGACCGCCCGTGGAATTATGACTGCCTGGTACGCCCCAGCTGCGTTTAGAAAGTAGATTAGATAGAATTACTTTACTAGGAGGAAAATAGAGTGTATTGTGTTTGAATATCGTCGGTAGTTCGACTTTTGGACCAGACCTTTAGTTATTCTACGCACTTATGTACATTGTTTTCCAAAGATGTTTACGTATGACTTCTTAAATTTCAAACCAATTTATAATCCCACTAGCACTTTTCCCGCGACTTCGTCCGCGTGGGTTACGTACTTTCCTAATTCCCCCTTTTCACCCCCATAAAGGTTAAATTTCCAAAAACCCCTTAGTGCTCCCCTACATTATAATAGGAAGCCGTGTGCAAAATTTCACATTCCTAGCCCCAGTAGTTTCGGCTGTACGTTGATATGTCAGTCAGTCAGTTCTCCTTTTATATATATAGATTAAACTATTATATAACAGTTTCTATAAAAATCTTCGAGTAATAAATTACTGTTATTTTGAATGTGCAACAGGCCAACTGCAAGAACAGAAAACGCTAGCCAATCACAAAACCAGCCAAAATATCCACCGATAAAACCTTTTTTTTACCCATCCCGTCGACAATATGGAATAGAATTACAAACGACCAATTCTATTTTTACTTTGTAATTGTAGCACAGTCCATAAAACGTTCCCGGGTCCCCCGTACGTAGCCAACAAAAATTCCGTCCGGGGGAAAAAAAGGACGTCGCAGAAAAAGGGCTTACTCCTGCGAACGCAAGAAGGGTAAAAAAGAATAATGTCCGAATTCGTTGACCCGTCCCGAGCTATCCATCACTCGCCCCTCCGACGACTATCGGCGATGTATGCTACCCTGGTACCTTTATCTAGATGTGTGGATGTTGCCCCCCTTTCTATTTCAAGATTAGAAACGAGCATTTTCTTCATTTCTTGTTAATTTCGTTTATGAGAAAGGAGACAATACATCAGAGGTTTCAATCGTTTCGGAATTTTCTTGATTAAAACCCTGTTTCTTTATTACTAGACATTTACTATTTATTGCAGTACCTACCTAACTTTATGGGCATCGTTGTAAGGCTTGTGTTCACATATAAAAAAATAATCTACATCCCGTTAATACGTCTAATACGTTTTCTTCGGATATTGTTGAAGATAATTCAGAATTTGGTGATGCTATGTAAATCGTAAGAGCACCGCATAGCACCACATAGCATTATGTCTTGTTTTGAGTTTCCGATATTTCGCCACTGTTGCGAGCGCCATGATCGCGGATTGTCAGAGACCATGTCAATTTAAAAACTTACGCTGCCTAACATTATGCTGTTTAAAAAGTTTACACCAATTGGTAAAGTGCATTCGTTTTCCCGATACAAAATGCTATCGCATTAAAGTTACAAAGCTGTCAGCGATCAAACATCGCGCCACCAAACACCGGGAGTACATAAACCGGGCACAGTTCTAAATCTCGCGAGCCAAACGGGCGGATGTGGCCGCCCGGCCAAGTTTGCCGACGACGGAAAATGGAAAAACCGGAGGGGTGGAAGGATAGATGGAAAATTGTTTTGGCAATGGACTAAAGAAAATGGCCACCGCATTTCCTGCGGTCAAGCCAAAAGGCGCTTTTCCAATCACTATATTATTTGTCGTGCGGCCTCCCTGCGTTTATGTATTCCTGGTGCGTGCGATGTGCTCCCGTGTTTCGTTTGCCAACCTTCCTTTTTCGGTTGGCTGATTTTCAGCTATTAGTTTACTCAAAAATAATACTTTCTGAAAATGAATCACTCCACATCGTTTTAATACAACAGCATTGGGCAATACTAATACGTAATCATGTTATTGGCTCCCAAACGTCTCCCCATCCATTAGAAACACGTTAACTCAGTCTATCTCAGTAGTTCGGTGTACATACACCATGTCGCAGCGCTAATGAATTTATTATAAGCGCATAAATTGCCCTCTGATGCGACCCATTACGTGCCCGACTGTAAATTACAATTCGTTGTAGCACCGAACGATCGTTTATTGGGCATTGGGCGAGGATTAAAATCCGTTCTCTCGTCACCGATACATTTATTAAAAGCGAAATTAATATTCATATTTTTGGAAACTAGCGGATCGGCTTTGTTAACTCTGTTCATGGAAATGATTGAACGTTGAAGCGGTAATTAGACCTTGTCGATGTCCGGAAAAACTGTACGGAGGGAACCTGGAAATATGTAATTAAATATCGTCTGTTTAATGAACAGGATTCATTTGGCAAGTTAATTATTAAATATGAAACCCGCTAACGAAAAGGATGCTAGTTATATTATTAACAAAGAAACACAAACAGTCGCATAGTAGGACGTCGTGAAGATGATTTCCTCCTAAATCATAGTATCCTGATAGTTGTGCCCCTGTTCGGGCGCCCGTTATTGCTTCCTGCGGCCCTGGTCGGAGACACGCGCCACTGATCCGACTCAATCACCCACTTTTGCATTGTTTGCGAAAAAAGCAATAAAATTCATTTCGAGACAAAAAAAAAGAAAATCTTCCGTAACGAAAAAAACGCATAGTTTGTGGCATCAATAGTAACGCTTAAAAAAACAGAAATAATAATCATCTATTAGAGTTTAACTACCAGGATTATATGCTCAAAAACAAGTCAATAAATATTATTTTAAAAAAAATTGCTAGCATAATCTACACATTTGTTTTATAAATTTTTAATCATTTGAACTCTCAAGCTTCTACTACTACAAAAAAAAATATAGCTTTGCTCTCAACGACACTGCATTTTAAAATACTCTTCGAGACCATTGTGAGAAACGCAATTGCAAAACTCAAGAAATCCGTTCAATTTTACCACAAAACTGTTATGGCTTCCGCTTGCAATATATCCATGGGATTATCAATCGTGATGTAATGGTGTTCGTCCATTATAGTCCTCGATTTCCGACATCCATGGGGTCTTTATGGTGGTACGCACCATTGCGCCCTGAGAGCACGGGACACATACAGAACCACTAATGTATAAAAGTTGCCTATGGTTTTTGGATTACAGACTTCTGATTTTATGTCTTGAAACTTTTATGTGCATTTTATTATCGTGTGTAACTTGCAAAGAAAATCTGCTTTTAATATAAGTAATTGTGTTTTTTATTTATAAATTAACATTTAAAATTTTAAGAGGTGCCCACTTCTGGCTCAAGCGACAATCTCTTGTCTTACTAAATTCAAAATTAGTAAAATCTTGTTAAATGTATTAAAAAGTAATCTCTAAATAAAATCTATTAAATTTTTAAAGATCATGCTGATCATAAATGGTTACAAATTAATAACATATTTATAATAATAAGAAAACATTATTGATACCTATATAGATAGATAGAATACTCTTTATTGCACACCATACAAATTACAGATAAAATATTAATAATAACATACAACATGATTTTAAATTTTTTGTAACAAAATTTGAAAAAAGAAAACAGCATGTTTTTTTAAATTTTGACACAAACACCCTGATAAAATGTTATCCAAACTGTTTGTAACAACAATACCCAGCTAAAGCTGGTGATACAGCCAGCCTAATTAACCGGGCAGTTTTCTATCCGTCAGTATTCCCCCACGCGGGCCCCAGCGGTGCGTACAGCCCGGAGGCCACCATGGGCTATATGATGGACGGGCAGCAGATGATGCACAGGCCGCCCACGGACCCCGCCTTTCACCAGGGCTACGCGCATTACCCAGCTGAATACTACGGCCACCATCTCTAATGCACCCTGCATACTTGTACATGTGAGTTTACATTTTTTCTTTTGGCAAACAAGTGAACTGCTAGCCTGGTGTGAAATGGCCTTTGGCCATTGCAGCCTATGGAGTCATGGAAACTAGCTACACGAACCCTTAAAAGTTAAGGTCAATTGAAGGAACACGATGGATTTTAGTTAATACGAGTCTGATAGTCCCTTCTGCTCCACCCAGTGAGGGAGGACTCATTTGATGACTTCACGACCTCAACAAAAGCCTATTTTACAATATGAAAATCATCGGTTGGTGTGTTCTCTACTTTGTTGAATTCAAACTATCGCTGATATTTGCTTTGGCGAGCTAGTAAAAAGAAATATAGACCAAAAGACTATGTCTGGATTCTTATTAATTCTGGTGCCACTCGCCAATATTTGTCAGACACGAATCTCGCAGCAAACCGAGTATCATTAAATAAAACTGGGTGTCATAGTAACACACACTCAGTTCAAAAATACCTAGCCAACGATGAATTTCTATTTATTGGAAGTTTTAGTGCAACATTATAATCTAAATTGCAAGCAAAAAAGAGAGCTCAACTAAGGCGATACAAAACGAACAACAGTTTTGCATTCGATTCTTATATTTATGACTCGATTTCAAGTTCCTCTAGACCCAGTTTATGAAATCTCCAGAATGGTATTGAAATATTTTTCATAGCATTTTCAATGCATTTTAAATTTTAATCGACCCATTTATAATTCCAATTATTCGACATTACAAAACATTTCAAAGAAATTCGTTGATATACGACAGAAATATAATTATACTGTTACAGCAAACGCATAAAATGCATACTTAATGATTAATATATTCAGTTGTAAATAACGTAACGAAACGTCAATATATTTGTATTTTTATTTTACAGAATATGAATAACGTTGACATCGCGCGCTGGCTGTCCGTGAGACACTGCCGCACTCGCCCCGGCTGAACAACGCCTTATGTGATACAGGCACGTGATAACTACAGGAGAACGATGCTACATGTACATAAAAAAAAACTAAAATAAAAAAACGCGACACTTTTGTAATATTTGAAACAGTATACGATCTCCTAAAATTAAGTTTTGAAGTCAACTTTAATGGTTAAAACTAAAAATGTAAATGTTATACGCGAAGTGACATGGACGCTGAAACATAAATGGTGCAATCACCTATTATAAATAACGGTTTTATCACTCGGAACAATAGGAGCAAAGTTGATGAATGTAACAATAATGTGGTTTGATAGTTATCGTATAAATATTTATAGCTAATTGTGTATTGTTATTACGTAAATATAAATAAATAATTGAATAGTTGTGTAAGTTGTAACTATCACAGTACTTGGGTCGCTGTCGACAGAAAGGTAAAATAGATATGGGACTTTTTTTTTGTAAAGGAGTTGTATTAATAGGTTTTAGGTTTTTCGAAGCAACTTTCTTTGTTATTTGAGGAGCGGTGTGGGCTGCAGGCGGAGCCGCGTGGCGCTGCAGGTCACGTCACTGGTCACAGACACTCGCCCGCCGCACTCGCCCGGTGTGCATCGCTCCTCACTATTTTCAAATGTATAACTGTAAATTGCGTTTATGTGTTGCGTCTGTTACCTACCAACTAATTTATTAAATGTAATTATCAAGCTCAAGTTGTACATCTTTAACGAATGTCAATTTCTTGAAAATTAATTGTCCGCGTTTAATTTACAGAAAACATTTTGAATACATATCTTTGAATTATATATTTATTGTAATGATATTGTATATCGAATATCGTTTCTCACCTTGCCTTGGTGTTCGATAATGTAGCACAATTTGTAACCGATGTATACGAATCACAAAATGATATTTTACAATGTTAAAAAAATGAGATTTTTAGGTCTATTTTTTGTCTTGTGGATGATACCTGATATTGATTGCCTTCTATGTTACCAGGAGACCATACACTTGAAGATGTACAGATTAAAAAATAAATTTTAAAAGTATAAAGGTCGTGTTCAGCGAGAAGGAACCAGTCAGTTATTTATTTTTTAATCTGTTAATCTTTCACACATAATATTTATAATTGTGTGATTTTCATGACTGATGAGAATCTGTGAGCTTCTCCTAGATTACAAATAACTCCGTGGTGTAAAAATAAACTTTTTGCATAAATGTAAACGAATAATTCTAAAATTACTTATTGGTGTCGCCACGGAATGACTTTACTGTGAGTGTTGATTATAAAATTAATGATGTTTTTCATTGGGTTAGTTTAAATTCAATAGTGATGTTAATTATTACTAATATTAAAATCACTGTTTAATAAAATAAATGAGAAACATCAAAAATAAAATTAGCCACTATTAAAATTGAAAATAATAAATATCAAAAAATGTATACGAATGTCTAAGTGATCGCTCACAGTACAGTAGTAATTTACGATGTTTTCCAAAAATATTTCACGTGAACCACTTTATAGTAATGCGTTGCATTACGGCCTTATATCATGTATACGAACGGGAGATATAAAATGTCAGCATTGGTCCTAAACGATAAACTTTGATAGCAGACTAAGTTATCCGAGAACAAGCTTTATTCTAGGCTAATTAAGACCACCATATTGTCTTTTAACTTGCAATACGACTGTTTGTGGCGTTATTTAAAAATATATATAAATATATCTTAGAATATTAGTGTATGTTTCATTTCTCATAATTTTTCAAATACCAGTTAGCGAAATAATATGAAGATTTTATTACATTCGTTTTAGTAATACGAATTTTAAAAATGGAATAGTAAGGGTTTCCGAAAATGTCTTTTCGGACAGTCGTATCGCAATTAATCGTCTCATTTTAGAAAAAGGTTTGTTAACTTTTGTAAATAATTAATCATCAAATATTATACATACGTCATTTTTACTTTGTATAAATACAGTTTTTCCCCAATGAAGTCTCAGTATTAAATAATTTGGAAAGAAAATATTTTTTTCTCTTGCAACACCGGACTTTGTTGATACACAATTATTATTGTTATTTGCATTACGTGTAATATATTTTTATTAAGAGGAAAATCTTAAATAGTAGTTGTTAGGTATTAATGTATTAATTGAAGAATTTTATTTTGATTTTTCTCTTTATTATATATGTATATGTACATTATATATAATGATTTGAAAGTCATCAAGTTATTGTAAATATAGCTACTAAAAATGGTGAACATGGGCGTCTGTCAGCGGTACATTTTCAATTCGATGAAAAAAGTTAATTATATATTTGTATTGTATAATTTCGGCGAAGTACATATTATAAATAAAAACTATACGATTAATAGTGAACTGGTTTATATAAATGATATAGTAACAGCTGACGCTGACGGGCCGTTGTGGAGGAAATCTGACGAAACTGTGTCGGCATTATGAATGCTACGAATTGTGTAAAAAATATTAAAACCTAAAAAAAATGTCTTGTTTCATTTTTGCATAATCTCTTTTAACGTCTATTCTATTCCCCAGCAAAAGTAAGGAAATACCAAGTTTGTTTTCTGTGGTGGCTCAGATATGTAGTAAGAATTTCTAGAAGATTCCAGATCTTTAAAACCTGCATGGAGACCATAATTTTGAAGTGTGACCCACCAATACGTTACAAAAACATCATATTAATTTGAAAACTAGGTCAAAACCTTTGTCTACTCAAATACACCCATTCCAACTGAATACACATACACTCACACATAAAAAACCACCGCTTTACTGTCAAACTCATAGACAAAACTTTGAAACTACCCTACAAAACAAAAAATAAAACACGAAAGTTTTGTTACCTCGCATGAATACGTTAAAATGTCTATAAATATCTTTGGAAACGGTCGTCGACAGAGCAAGGTGTTTGCCAACGTCTATAGTTCGGAACTTTCACAATTTATTCGAAAGAAGACTAAGTTTATTGTTGAGGAGGTAACGTTTGCCTGAGTGATCGAGTATAGGTTTAGGGTGTTACAAAATATGTATAATTTGCAAATGGTAAATCAAAATTTAATTTAAAAATAAAAGGTAGTTTAAGCTACTTTAAATATTACAGAATATAAACTTATTTAAATAGTAATACAATCATAATTATAAAATGAAATATTTCGAGTGTTATTTTGGATTGTTTTGTCACAAAAATAAGACAACATTTTATTGGTACAGATTAATACAATAAACTAAATATGTATTTTCGAAATTTGTAAAAAAAATTGGCAGAAAAATCAAGATCACGCAAAGGACGTATGATTAAAACCGTTTTGATTATTGACACCATTTGCGACTATACAAATTAGTAGCGCATCAATGACTAAAGAAGAAAAACCCAGGAGAAGGAGATCAAAAGGCAGACTAGAATTATAAAACTTTTCACAGAAAAACTCTGAAAAAGAACACAAAAACTACCATTCCCTCATAATAAAATGCGAATCAAATTAAACTAACAAGCAAAAAAAAGTACTAAGACAACAGAATCGTCGAGCGGTTGCTACGTAGCAGTGCTACGCGGCGTAGAGTTTCGTAGCGTTCGTAGCGTCGTAGCGGGCGTGGCGGCTCGAAAATGGCGGACGACATTGAGTAATGGCACACTGGGACGAGTCCAGTGACGCGTACCACAGGGTTGCCATGTTAGAAAAACTAATTATATTTGCAAATAAATGTTACCTAAGAAAGTAACCTTTACATTTTGAATACTCACGTCCTTTTCAGAAACTACAAAACGAAACAAAACTCCGTTCGGAAGTCCACGCTCATACAAGAATATCATGTTAATCTGCAAAATTAAAAATGATATGTCCTTCAACAAAACATCTTCACGTAGGCTTAATTGCTAGGTTTAGAAACAAGTATTCCACAATGAAAGTGTACGAAGCAATAACAAAGGTTTTTTTAGTAAAATCCCTTATTTCATAGATGAAAATTAGAACGCTACCTGGGGGTCACCCTGGACAGATCCCTCACATATAGGTTCCATTGCCTTACAACCAAACAAAAGGTCGGGACTAGAAACAACGTTCTTCGTCGCCTTACGTCCACCAGTTGGGGAGCATCTCCACAGGTTCTCCGCACCACCGGCCTATGCCTTTCTTTCTCTGCTGGTGAGTTCGCATGCCCAGTGTGGCATCGTTCAGCCCATGCCAGAGAAGTTGACATAGCGCTGAATGACACCTGTCGGATCATAACGGGATGTTTAAAACCAACGCCTCTTGCAATGATATACACTTTGGCAGGTATAGCTCCACCACACGTTCGGCGCGAAATAGCTAGTCGCATTGAAAAGGGGACACAGGAGCGAGATAACCGTCATCCGCTGTACGGGCATCAATTACCTCCTCCACGCTTAAAAAGTCGTAAAAGTTTTCTGAGACTTACAAATCCCTCAGAAAACGATGCCTCAGATGAGAGATGCGAACTGTGGAGAGTAAGTAACCCCACCCCACCTTATTTCCTCAACCCAGCAGAGCACCTCCCTCCTGGTTCTGAACTGCAGTGGCCGATCTGGAAATCTCTCAATCGATTGCGAGCCCAGGTTGGCCGCTGTAAAAATAACCTGGTCAAATGGGGTATTCTAGATTCATCCCAAACACAATGCCAGTGCGGAGCCTCTGTACAAGACATGTCCCACCTCCTTTCGTGCCCATCCTGCCCAACCACCTGCACCTTCCAGGATTTGAATGAGGCAAATGACAGAGCTGTGCAGGTAGCTACGTATTGGTCGGATGCAATTTGAGTACATCGACACGCAAAGAAGAAGATAGATGAAAATTTTAACTTAAATTAGTCATGTAGTGTAGGGTTGTAACTGATATTAAGCCAGATATCACGCCTTTAGATTAGGATGGACGGATACACCATTGATTTTGTGTAATGAAATTCCAAAATAACTCCATGAACATTATTCTGACATAACTTCCTACAATCTTAGAATACAATTACAACTCTTCAACAAAAAGCACCCAAAACTCAATAATCACCACAGAAAAAAAACAGCATAAATATACGATACACACGACTGACTAAATACCCAATTTCTACGGCTGGCAACCCTACGTTTTTTTCCTGGAAGCGAGCACAGTAAGCAACGCACCGATTGTATCGCTCGCGGATGTTCGCAGCGGCCCATTTGTCAACCTTAGCCCCCTCCTACCCTGCCCCCCCCCCCCCCCCCCCTCGGAGCTCACCCCAGCCCCCGGCGACAAAAGAAAAGCTTCAGATGAACACTGAAACTATATCAATTTATGTTCGCCTGGTACAAAATGTGCAGGAATGCGGCCTTTGTAAGTATTTTTTTATCTAAAAAGTCTGACAATTCTGTCTTGTCTAGAAGAATCTCTTAAATTATTGTGTAGGCTGATACATGACATACACATAACATCACTCCTATAAGCCAGGAAAGGTTAGGCAGAAGAAAGTACCACACTACGAGTACCAACTGGATACAGACACCAAGGCTGTTTCTAAACCATTTTTGATGACATAACTCAAACGAGAATTTTTTTTTACGTGGTAAAATCATCAAATGAGTCCTCCCTCCCACCCAGGGCAGGGCGAGAAGGACTGTCAGACTTGTACTGACTAAAATCCACGGTGTCCTTCAATAGCCCTTTACGTACCGGGGTCACGGTAATTCGTGAGTCCCGCGACAAATGACAAATACTTTGAACAAAATTCAGATATTCAGCTTCAGTTAAAATAAACAAGATATCTAGTACATTATAGTTGAAAGAGATATCTTGATAAAACTATAACTGCGAAAGTTATGAGGATAGATGAATGGAAGGATGGATGTTTGCTACACTTTCACACAAAATCTACTGAACAGATTTGTATGTTTGGTACACAGCTAGGTAGTTGATAACCTGGATTAACAAAAAGGTGAGTAATTATGACGATTTTATCCTCCCGTGGGATAATTTTAGAGTTGTAGATGGCAAAGTCGCTGGCGTATAAATCTATATCATAGCTAGAACCAGGCATTAGTTAAGTTGACGACACGGTTAGCGCAGTGGCTAAGCGATTGGACTGCTGTGCAACGTGTCGCGGGTTGGATTCCCGCACGGAACAAATATATGTGTGACCTACAAGTAGTTGTTCCGGGTCTGGGTGTTTCTGTATGTGAGTTTCTATGTTTGTAAACGCACCCACAACACAGGAGAAAATTCCTAGTGTGGGGCAACGTTTTAATAAAGTAAAAAAAAAGTGTCAAAGAATAGTAGCTTCGGTTTTCCCTTCTGGATTTTGTGACAACCGTGTTTTTAAAAATGAATAATTTTACAACAGCTGCTATCATCTTCGAAATAGCCTTTTATAATTATATTAGATTTCACGCCCCTGCTAGCCTTCTATTAGTTCGCGGATCTGTCTCATCAGTAAACCACAACCTTGGAACGTAAAGGACTGTTGTTTAAAGATCACGTGGATTATAGCCCGTACAAGTCTGACAGACCCTCCCGCCCCACTGGATCGGGACTCATTTGATGATTTTACCACGATCGGCCACCGTCGTAACGTGCAATTTTATAGCCTACATAATTATAGTCTTCCTCAATAAATATGCAATCCAACTCAAAAATCACATTTTTTAATTCAAACCAGTAATTCCTGAGATAAGCGCGTTCAACCAAACAAAAACTTTAGCTTATAATATCTATATATATAAAAGGAGAACTGACTGACTGACATATCAACGTACAGCCGAAACTACTGGGAATGTGAAATTTTGCACACGGCTTCCTATTATAATGTAGGGGAGCACTAAGAAGGGGTTTTTGGAAATTTAACCTTCAAGGGGGTGAAAAGGGGGATTTAGGAAAGTACGTAAACCACGCGAACGAAGTCGCGGGAAAAGTGCTAGTATTAGATACAACAGAATACCAGTATTTTACATGGATGCATTGAATTTTACAACAATGAAAAGAAACTTTAAAAGGTGATTAGATATATTAGAGCTTTAAGCAAATGTAGGGAAGCAAATTAAAAAGCAAGTTACAATTATAATATTTCGTACAGTTTCGTACAGAAACTAAAATAAACAGACTATTCTTACAAAATAATTGTTGTCAGCAAAATGATTATAAGTTCCATTCGCACCTGCCGTTACCTCTAAATTCATAGGACAGTAACGTAGCGAATTTACAAGCAATTATAAACTAAGTTTCATTACGTCCAAGGTACCAGGGCGTCATGACTGCTACGGAGGCATCGAGCAATTTCCACTCAGGGCTAATTTAAGACGGGACCACGACCGACATGTTTATTGGTTAATTAAAGTTTTACTCAGAAACAAACAGTACCAGGGACGCAGGACGCTTGGAGGGATAGCAAAAACGGAGATTAGAAGGCCAATGTAAAGCTATGACTGTAAGCTTTTATGAAGAAAATGGAGTACAATATTGAAAAAAAGTTAAATTTGTCAGCAGTTTCGTTATCATCTGCCTAGCATTTTCCCAACTATATTGGGGTAGGCTCCCAGGAGAAGCTCGTGGCTAAATAAATACAGCCGCACAGGATGATCTTCCGGGTTAAGCCGCGCTTGCCGAGGTTGGTCCGTGGATGGGTGACCATCTGTCATAGCGAGTTTCCTCCGCGCCTCGGAAAATACGTAAAGCCGTTGGTCCCGGCTGTCATTTGTAGATCTTTGGCAGTCGTTACTGTTAGTCAGGAGCTTTAAAGTCTGACAACCAGTCTTACCATGGGGTATCGTATTACCCAGTTACTGGGTTGTGGAGGTCCGACAGGCAGTCGCTCCATGTAAAATACTGATACCCAGCTCCAGATTTGGCTGGAAGCCGACCCCAATATAGTTGGGAAAAGGCTAGGCAGATGATGCTCATCAGTATTTTACATGGACCGACTGCCTATCTGACCTCCACAGACCAGTTAGTACTGGTTAAAACGACACCTCCTGTAAGACTGGTTGTCACACTTTCGACTACCTGTAACGACTGTCAAAGATCTACAAATGACAGCTGGCATCAACTGCTTAACGTGCTCTTTAGGTTTACAATCACAATAAATCAGTTTTCAAAGCAGTTTCAAAACTCGCTACAATTGTAAGGGTAAAAATTCTGACAGTCCCTTGCGGTCTACCGAGGGCGAAAGGAGACATTTGATAAATCTACCACGCAAAAAAGTCAATATCAGCTGGGTACCATGGTACTGCGGCCCTAGAACAAGGAAGAGAGTCTTACAATCCACCCAAAGCATATGATTATTTTTTATCCCAAGAAAAGAAGCAATGTCTGCTGAACCAAACACTATCGGTAAGAGCCAGCGCGCACTTACTATTTTTTAATTGGCTGATAATAATTGATCGGTCAGACGATCAGTATGGAGTTAAATGGCAGTGTGCGCACTTGATGATTGAGAGATGTGAAAAAAACTTGTGACTGAACTATCGGACAACTTATAATCGCAAGTGCACGCAGACATTGTTTTCATTCTGAAAATTAATGGTACCTGAAATATGCGGAAAAGGCAAGCATGATAACTTGGGTAGTAATATTCTTATAGATAAAGATAAAGATAAAGATATATTTATTTGTAAAAACATGAGTGGTATACAATATACAGGTCTTATTAATAAATGATGAGGTAGCTGCATGTTTTGCCATTTAGGTATGGCGTACAAATATGGTTGAGACATAGGGTGAATTTAACTTCAAACAACGACATAAAAGAAAATAAAAAGATTTAACAATAATAACTCTAACTTAACAATTTAACATTTAAGAAATATCGCAATTGAATTTTAGACGCATTTAAATTAATATTTTAATCATTTAAAAATTCCGATAAACTGTAATAGCATTTTGATAAAAGATGTTTTTTAATTTGTATTTTAAAGAGTCTAATTGGTAATTGTTTAATATGTGTGGGAATTTTGTTATAAATGATTGGTGCCAAATAGAAGATACTTTTATGCATAAGTGCTGTGCTTGGTCGAATTATTTCTAGCCTGTTAATATCGCGACGACTTCGGTTAGTAACATCTATCATTTTTTTAAATATTTTAGGATTCGTGTGGACAAAATTAGCTACTTCATAAATAAATAAAGAAGGAAGACTTAAAACTTTATGCTTAATGAAATAAGGTTTGCAACTATCAGTAATTTTTAGTCCGAACATGGCCCTGATACACCTTTTTTGGGACTTGAATATAATTTCTTTATTGACGGAGTTTCCCCAAAATATAATGCCAAACCTTAATATAGATCCGACTATACCATGATAGGCGGTAAGCAGCGCATCAGTGCTTATAATAGGTGCAAGTTTATATAGCGCATAAGCCGAAGAATTTATTCTTTTGTTTAAGTGTTCTGTGTGTTCTTTCCAATTAAGATTTTTATCAATGGTTACACCTAAAAATTTTGTGGATACTACTTTACTTAAAATTGTTCCTTGGTAATTAATATTGAGGTTTGGTGATGCTAAACGTTGACTAAAATACATAATTTTTGTTTTATCCAGATTTATTTTTAAATTATTGTTATTTAACCATTTAATTATTTCACCTATTGTATCATTTATTTCGTTTTCAAAGTTATCTATATTTTTGGGGTTTATGGTGACCGTACTGTCATCAGCAAAAAGTGAAATGGGATAATTTGTAATTCTGGGTAGGTCATTTATGTAAATAATGAATAATAAAGGACCTAGCACACTCCCCTGTGGAACACCGTACTTCACTATTCGTTCCTTTGATTTGTATATTTCTTCTTTTTTACTTGAGATGTTTATCTTAGAAATTTCGGTATATTGTTTACGATTTATTAAATATGTTTTTATGAGTTCTTGAACATTTCCCCTGATGCCATATGCTTCTAATTTACTGAGTAGAATGTCATGGTTAACGTAATCGAAAGCTTGGGTCATGTCGCAGTAAATTGCACAGACCGGCTTCCTTTTGTCTACGTTAGCCATGACGTTATTTATAAAATCAAAAATAGCCATATTGATGGTTTTATTTTTTCGAAAACCTTTTTGATCGTCTGTAAGAATGTTTCGTTTTTCTAAATAATTGTAGATTTGCATATAAATATATTTTTCAAAGACTTTAGATAAGATCGGAATAAGTGCTATGGGTCTGTAAGAACTCATGTTTTCTTTATTGTCCTTTTTAAATAATGGCTTCACTATTGTAGTTTTTAGATTTTCTGGAAAAATACCTGCGCTTATACAAATATTTAAGATATAACTTAAATGGTCACAAATATTATAAGCAACATATTTTAAAATTTTTGTTGATATTCCATCGTGCCCGACACTAGCGGTGTTTTTGAGCGATCTAATTATTTGTAGTATATCATAAGGAGTGCTCGGCGCCATAAACATAGATTGTTTTGATTTGTCAATATTTAAATTTATTTTCTTACTTGAATCCGATAATGGTTTAATTTTATCTACGAAAAAATCGTTAAAAGCATTGGTTATTTCCTGCGGATTAGTTACTGTTTTATCTCCAATTTTTATAGAAGAAATTATATCTTTTGGTTTATTTAACTTTGTTTTGTTTATTATTGACCATGTGGCTTTCGATTTATTAGGAGCTGTTTTTATATTATGAATGTTTTGAGCTCGTTGTGTTAATCTAATTATATGTTTATAGCGCTTCGCATATGTTTTAAATTCTATTTTATTCTGATCATTTCTATTTACTCTATAATTCCACATTAACATTCTCTTTTTCTTACTACATATTTTAATTCCATGCGAAATCCATTTTGGTTTTATTTTGTTTGTAATAGTGATGTTTTTATTAGGAAAACATAAATTATATAAAAGCAGGAATGTATCTATAAAAGCATCGAAGGCATTATTTGGATTTTCAGTTTTATAAACCTCAGAGAAAGAAATACTTTGTAAATGATCTTTAAATTTCTGAATATTTTCTTTACTAAAATCACGTCTTTTTATTTTCCAATTTTTTATCAAGTAAATTTTATTAATTGGTAATTTTAGTATTTGTGTCGTGTGGTCTGATAAGCCAAAGTCAATTATTTCAGATTTACATTTCTGCCTTAGGTTGTGTGCAAAATTATCTATGCATGTACCACTTATAAGACGAGTGGGCTGATTTAATTCTAATTTTAAATTAAAGTTTAAAAGTAAGGATTCAAGATCTCGTAAAGTGTTATTGTGCTTAAGAGAATTAATATTAAAGTCACCTGCTATTACGATATTTCTTTTAACATTTTTCTTATTTAAATTATGTAACAATTTTTCAAATTGTTCAAAGAATACGTTTAATTTATTAGTCTTTGGTACTCTATAAATACAAACAATTATAGTTTTATAATCAATTAAGTCAATGGCACAACATTCAAATATTCCATGAATCGACAATTTTTCTATATCTAGGATTTCCTTATATTGGTGTCCTTTCTTCACTAGAATGCATGTCCCACCTCTCTTGCTATCTTTCCTGGCGTAACATGCCGCCAAAGTAAAGTTGGGAATATACAATAACTGCTCATGACCGGCCATCATAAAGTGTTCCGATAGGCAGATGACATCAACTTCTGAATCTTGCTCCGACATTTCATCAAGACAAACAATAAGTTCATTACTTTTATTCAGTACGCCAGCGATGTTTTGATGGATTAATATTAGATTATTATAATAGAAAAAACTGCTCCTCTGTTTGTTGGTTCATTAAGTTATCGGTTTTTAAAACCTCTTCCCTTCTAGATCGATTTTCACTTATGTATCTTATGAGTTCGGCAACATCCTCGAAGATGATTTGCAGGCCATAATTATTTACTGTTCCTTTGTTTGGCCTATACATTGTGTAATCCCATGCGAGGTTCTTGTTAGAGTCAAGGAAATAAGCATGTTTGTGTGCTTCTATGTCCTGATACAGATGACTTATAAAGTTTTCTATCCTCCAGTTATATAATGTTACATTATTTGTACATTTTTTGTAAGTCGGCATGCAAAGTATAACATTTGTGTGCTGAATTCTTTCTAGTACGCTTCTAATATTCGAAATCAAACCTGCGTATTCTTTGGTGATTTCAAAATCCGTTTCACCAATTAAGATGATACAGTAGTCATTCATTGTGAAGTTCTTTAGTTTAGGTTCCAAAGTAAGTACCATATTGTAAATTCCAGAGTTTGGCATTAAGTAGTGACATAATTCTGAACTTTGAAGCTTATTTTGTGCAATTGCGCGTATTTTGTTATGTTTATTCTCACTAATGATGCAAATGTTACCGCGCTTCCCCTGATGTTTTTCTTCAGTCTTTGACAAATTTGATACAGATTTAATCTCAGGAATTTTCTTTTCTGCTGACTTTGTAGACATGAACCGTTCAGTTGTTTGTGTGCCCCTATTGTTTACTTTATTTCCGTCGGTTTTTCTTGATTGTTCTGTTTGTGTTTGTTTATTTTTTAGTGATTCTTTAGTTTTAGGAGTAGATGACTGTCCCATTTTAATCTTTGTCGGACTATCCTCAATATGTTTAAACTGTGTGTTTTCAGTGAGTAATTCATTGTTCGACTGTTTAAGGTTGACTATTTCAGTCGTAAGAGAATTAATTTTTTCATTTGCACAATATAATTGAAGAGTCAGCTTCTCAACTTGTTCTTTCAGTTTAGTAATATGGTCTCCGCCATAGGTATCGTCGTTGCTCATATCAAGGAGACTAGCTGAGGTATTGACTATTGTGACATCTGTACTGTTCTTCTTCATAGGTGTGGAGAATGAATCATCCGAAGTCTCGCAATCAGTAAATAAAATATGCGAATCAAGTATCTGAGATGTATTTTGGTTTTTTTTTGAAGTGGTGGCTTGTTTTTTTCTTAATGTTATGTTCGATATATCACTACTAAGTGCTGACATCTTTCGCCAACTGTTACTAAGTTTCATTTTTGTTTTGGATGACATTTTTCCTTAAATGTAAACAGTTGTATTGAGATAGTTACAGATTTTTACAATAGATGGCTCTGTTCACAATAATAAGCACAAACTACACAAACTCTTTTTCATGTGTCTATACTCGATATATAAGTTGTACATGAAATACTTATTAAGATATAATATTAAACACTAGTTTGGGTTTTAACACGGCGAGAGTTCGTAGTAATGTTAAGAGTTTGTTATTTGTGTAGCTATTTTCACTTTTGGTTCTTATTTAAGTTACCTATCGTCAATATTTCACTTGAAATTGACGGAAAAAGGTATTTATACGAATATTCACTATTTAAATTATCAAAAAACCTAAATAATTAAAAAGATAAATTTTTAAAACAAAAAAAAAATCACAAAAAGTATTTCCATTTGGCAGTAGCGAACTCACAACACTGATTTTGTAATGTCCAAAACTTTTTGATAGCGCCACGGCGACCAGTAATAGTCTAGTTGAATTAGGTCTTCTGTATAATTGTCAGAAAGCTAAAGTTCGTTAAGACGCTTGATATTTAAAACTGTTAAAAAATATGTTGACCTGCGCGCGCACAAATTTGAAATAGTTTCCACTATTAACTTTGCTAAAATCACATAAAAGTTCACTTTGTTTTGTAATTTAGATAATGTTTTGATGTAATTTGATCACTGTTATAACTGTTTGTTTATTTTTGTAACAGTTTACTGTTTATAATCACTTATTAGCGTTTAAACATTTAGCGTTAGCATTTTTTTTTTTGTTCGTGTTAAATTTCATTATATAGATGAAATTATCTGTTGACTTCACTTCCACTTATGCACTGCTTCTAGTTTTGTTATTTAGACATATGAAATTAACGAAATAAAGCATTTAACTATTATTTATACATTTTAAAATACGGAGCCGAACTGCACGTGACGGCAGCGCCATCTATGCCTAAAAAAGAAAACACGAAATATTCACAGTGTCAAGTGCAATATAAATTGAGTCGACCAAGAACTGAGCCGCGACTTTGACATCTTTAGGAGCGTCCATAAGTTTCTGAAATAAATAATCGACATTCACACAAAAACTACTGAACGGATTTAGACATAGTACACAGATAGTTTATAACCTATATAAACACATAGGATAGTTTTTATCCTGATTTTTGTGTTCCCGTAGGATAAATTTCGAGTTATACGCGTGTGAAGCCGTTGGCAACGCAAGTACATTTACCTCTAAAAAGTTTTCACTAAAACCGTAAAAAAGACCTAAAAGGTAAGAAAATCACACATTATTTAAAACACGTTCCTTAACCTAAATGTTTGTGCAAACGGTACAATATCAAAAACACCTGAACAGGCCACGGTTGGCAAAACAATAATCCAAGTTTACAATTTATCCCAGCGATCCCGATTACTTGCGCCTACCGACTGGCGCAAGTAGCTGTACTCGACCACTGAGTAGGAATGAAAAGAGGTATCAAGTAAGCTTTGTTAAAAGATCTACACTGACGAGCCAAAGTATGGAATCACTTACTCCGGTTCCGCGCGATCTTGATTACTTAATAACTAGTTAAGAATAAGAAAAAAATAATCTGTCTCAGAAGGCAGTAAGTACTTCTGGACATGGCGCGTATTGTTTGGAGGTTCCTCTCTCTGGAGCCCTGACCGCCAGCAGCCCGGACCCTGTTCCTGATGCTGGTACTATCCAAACTAATATTATAAATGCGAAAGTAACTCTGTCTGTCTGTCTTTTCTTCACGCCTAAACTACTGAACCGATTTGTGTGAAATTTGGTACAGACATAGTTTGGAACTTGAGAAAGGACATAGGATAGTTTTCACTATTCCACGCGAACGAAGTCGCGGGCAAAAGCTAGTTTTTTATATTCTTGAATGTTTTTTATTCTTTTTTGTAAAAATATTTAAAAATGTAACCAATAAGTTAAAAGATGAATAAATAATAAAAATTGCATGTGTTAGAAATTGAACATGTATTTCTGGTTTTATTTATATTAATATCTACCTAATCATCAAGTTTTTGGATATCAGTATGGTTACTGCTATTTATTTACTGTATGTTAAGTATCTCCAATGACTTATGTACAGGAATGGTTATATGAATAAAGCACAGAATCAAGACTAGGTATTTATTACCAAGCTACTTCCATTCGCAAATCCTAGTTCTTAGTAGAAAAGAATTGAGAAGAAACTCCACGGCAAAATACATTATCAGTACACATTATAAAAATACATAATTATCAACAAAATTCACATCATAATAAATATCAATTAACTTACATTGTCATTGTAGAACACACGTAGTATAACTTTAAGAATCACACACTTGGAATTGGAACCTCCATTGTTACACCACATGGATTAATTAAGATACTACTCAGGACACGTCTTAAATTTAAGAACATTTTAAAGCAAAATAATTACGAATATGGAGGTACATCTATTTTTATAAACTTAGAATTCTACCCCTTCCAACGAAGACTACCGCCATAATTAACCAATGACAGATTGTCATACATTTTATCCAAATAACTAATAAAATAAGCAATAATAAACAAATTCTGTGTAGTAGAACCTTTTTAAAACTTGATTATATTAATTGAAAAATTTAGTTAGTATTTATTTGTAACCTTAATTTAATTCGATTTATCTTTGACCATCAATTGATTTCGTTCGGAAATCAGTTGATCAGTTGTTTTAAATATATTGTTATTTTTAATTACATAAGGGCTATGTACCATAGGTATATGTATAACACATGCATTTCATGACTTTAAAAGGTATAACTGTCAACTTTAAATTAATACCAAATTCATTAACATTATTTAAGGAGATCCCGGATCAATTCCAAGTAAACGATTCCTTAATTTTACTGCTAGTGTAGAAACTTAGTTATTTTAATTTGGACAGAAGTTACTGCTAGTCACTTGTGTGGTAAAAATAACTAAATACTGTTCCATATCCTAGAACTATGCATTCTTAGAGCGGGTCAATGGTTTTTTTTTTACGTGGTAAAATCATCAAATGAGTCCTCCCACCCAGGGCAGAGCGGGAGGGACTGTCAGACTCGTACTGACTAAAATCCACGGTGTCCTTCAATAGCCCTTTACGTTCCGGGGTCACGGTAATTCGTACAGTCCCGCGACCTACTGGTTCGAATTCAATAATATGTTTGTTTTGGAAGTCTATCTATGGAAGGAAGGATATAGCCTATATATCATCACGCTATGAACGAAAGGAGCTGTGCTGAAATAGATATTTTAAAACTCGCTCGCTAAAACTCATAAGGTGGACAAATTGATGAATTGGACAGATTGTACTTCGGAGAGTGTGCCCAAGAACTCCACGACCTCATCCCACCAGCCCCCTTCTATCATCGCACATCTAGACGCACGGCAAATTACCATCCATACCTTATTGTTATTCCACCAATTCGCACAAAGCGTTTCCAAACGTCTTTTATAATGCAGACAGCGAAGGAGTGGAACTCTCAGCCTGCGACTGCGTTTCCGAACGCATACAACCCTAATCTCTTCAACGTTAGAGTGAACAGGCTTCTTCTGGGTAAGTTCGCTCCATCGTCGACTTTGCCTTCGTCACCCCTGATCTAGACCAAGGTCAAGAGCAAACCAAATGAACATAAATGTGGATTTGGGATATAGTAGGCAAACTCTTCTTTTAAATTTCAAACGTTTTTATTAAAAATATATCGCAAAACTATGTTAAATTATTTGTCGTCTTATAAACGTCCTTTCCGTTCGCTCCCTTCTAGAAACTCCTTGTCATCTTTCCGTTCTTTCTTAAATTCATTTCATTCTTCCCTTTCACTCATTCGTCTGCGTTCCGTTCCACACTCGTAAAGAATCTTCTGCACCAATCCTACATAAATAAAATTGGCCCAAAACAGGGCAACGATTGGCGCTCTACAACACATTCATACTCAAAAGTAATTCGCCCACTCGCCGTGCCCGTAATTAACGAAAAGGACAACTAAACAGTAATGAGTTTTACTAGAATCACATAAATAAATTGATTCTGTTAATGTAAACATCGCCAGGTAATTGGTACTTAGGTAAATTAGAAAATTAGGTGCTTTACATAGATCTGATGAAGATACGGTGATGTGGTAGCTGGCTGAGGTATAAATAAGCCTGAATTGTGATGGTATTTTGCCTTAAACTACATGTTTTTTTAACTAATAGATTGCCTTCGACTTTGTTCACAAAAAGAAAAACTTTCTTTTGTTTGTTTGTTCGCCTGATTCAAGTATTATCTCAGTTATAGAAAGGGACGAGATATGAGACAGTCCCGCGTTCAAGACTCAGCCGCCCCGCCCTGGATGGAACGGAACGGACTGTAAGACTCTTACTGACCAAGAGGTCTTTATCCCAATGTGCCAGCAGTGGGGGCACGTAACCGTCTGATTATACTTTTGGCTGAAGCAAATAACATATGCTTTCTGGGGTAACATAGGCAGGATGATGCAGATACATAAACTCAGAAAATGTTGATGAAAAAACAACTTCTAAAAATATTCTATCCCTCCCCTTATCCGTGTAACTCTGTAGGCCATGCAAATATTTCTACCATACGGGAACCGAACCCGCGAAAAGCATTTCTGCAGCCAATCATTCAGCACTTAAAGCCAACAGTTATAAACATAACCTAATCACATTAGCTCTAACTTAAACACAGCTATAGGTCCATAAATCGTATTTTAAAACCTCCCGCTGGCTCTGCGCTCCTAGTACCGTCGACTCCAACTATTTCACGTTTAATGGACCAAATAACTGGCGTGATGGCCCAGCAGTGGACTACGTCCGGCGTTTTGAACATTTTTCGCGGGGATATTTCCGTTTTTAGCCTAAATTATTGTTATTGTTTAGAAAGACTATGCTTTATTAAGACTATGCTGTCCTGGTAGTTGGTTGATATTGTTAGACTTGTTAAATGTTCTGTGGCGGTTTGTCCACCTAGTTTTTGAAATGTGCTATTTACAAAGTATGAAAATGTTATTGAAATTGTTCAGAGTCAAATACTTTTTGCATTATATTGAAAAAAAGGGCAAATAATAAAAATCTAATATAAGCAGCTGTTGAGTGCAAATATCGAAACGCTACTCAGTTTTTCCTAGGGGTAGGTAGCTTACTTATATGAGAGAGACAGAGAATGGAACCAGTCCTACTTACTCTTTAAAAGTACTTATCATAAGTTAATGTGGATAAAAACTGTAGGAGGCTTTATAGCAACTAGATTTGTTGTTGCATTTCACGTAACAGTATATATAGATTTCCTGAACCAAAACCGCTTCGAAAATGGTTGCACAAACAAATACGGGGAAATTAAGCAACAATTTAAAAACGTACACGCATCTATTACCCCCTGACCGCTTCTAAATCGCGCTGTACATTGCGCGCTAGGTTAGGTAGGCCGCATCGAATTCATCACTCGCGCGGCAATGAAAAACGTTTGGTCGCACGACGCGGCAGCGCGACAACTAACGACCGTGTCGCTTTGACGCTCGTGCGACAAGTCGTGACGAGGTACGGTTGGCATAAAATGATCGTATGGTAGTTTTCTGTAGATAAAACGAATGGGCTTTTTTTTTGCAAAACAATAATTATTCTCTCTTTTTATTTATTTAGCTATTGGCTCGCGTCTGACCACTTTCTCGCCTGATGGTAAGCAGTAATGTGTGTTTTTGTCATTTTGATTTAAAAATGTTGTCCAGTAATGATGATCCGCCAGACCGTGGCGGGGGGACTTCGCGACGCGTAAATAAACCTCCCAGGTCACCGACCTCCGCTTACTCTAAACGCTTGTTTACCGAATTGTCTCCGTCTTATTTAACACCTGAAGATAGGCCGAAGAGACAACATCTGACCGATTCTGCCGAAAAATCGCCGTTATCAATAAATAATGTCAGTAATTCAAACGAAGACTACTGCGATTTAGTTACTCAGGCATCTGCATACTTGTCAAAAATAAACGACCTCGTGAGCGATCAAGGATCCCGTATTAATGTAGCCAATAAATCCGCGATTATGGACATGACACAGCGGATTACGTCCATTGTTTCTTTGTTAGCCATACGGTCGTCTTCAAATGAAACAAAGTTAGCAAATATGGAGCGCGAATTGGACAAAGTCAAATTAAATAATAATGTCAGTATTGTTAAAACAGATTTCAACAAAGTTTCTTATTCAGATTCTCTGAAACTTCGTCTGCCTAAGGTCGCTCCAGTGATGGAGTCTAGACCACCGCTGCCGTGTGTAATAGCATACCCCTCCAACGAAAGGTCAGCTGAATTCGCGACTTCCTCAGCCACTAAAGAAGCGCTTAAAAAAGCAATTAAGCCAACTGACGACGGTTTTCAAATAGTTGGCATGAAAAAAATCGCGAAATCGGGCGTTGTATTACGTGTCGCTAACGATAGTCAAATAAGTAAACTTGAGTCGGTTGATGCTATTAGGACTGCCGGGTTAAGACTTGAAAAACCGAAAGGCCGCAGGCCACGTTTATTAATTAAAGACGTCCCATCCTCAATGGAAGACAAACCTTTTCTGCATGCGTTGTACCGTCAAAATATTAAAGACGAATTGGCAATTAGTGAGGAAGACTTTATTAAGTCGACAAAAATTATACGTAGACGTGCATTAGATAATGGCCGGAAGTGGGTAGGCATTGAAATCGACAACGCCATACGAAAGCATTTAATTAGTACCAAAGAGAAGCTTTTTATTGACTTCGCGACTTGCCGATTTTTTGATGATATCGATGTAGTTCGTTGTTTACATTGCCAGCAGTTCGGTCACGTGAAAAAATACTGCGTTAATAAATCGCCTACCTGTGCTAATTGCTCTGAAGCACATGAAACAAAAGAATGCCCGCATAAGGATAATTTAAATTTTACACCAGTATGTGCGGCGTGTAAACGTATTAAAAAACCGTTTGACCATCGATGCGGGTCCCAACAGTGTACCACCTATAAAGTTAGGCTCGAACAGTTAATACGCAACACTAATTACTAATATAATGGATAGTTTAATAATAGGTCAATTAAATCTACACAACGATAGGGTGGCGACTTCTGAATTGGACAAATTAATTATCGATTATAACTTAGATATTGTATTGGTTCAAGAACAATACCAAAACACGCGCTTACGTCACAAGGTAGTTCAGTTGGATAACAAGGCACGAGCCGGAATTTACGTGTCACGTTCTTCTAACTATACAGTAACGTCTTTACGAAACCTCATGAATCGACACTGCGCGGTTGTGGAAGTCTCATCCGCTAGTTCTAAAGTTTACGTTGTGAGCTGCTACTTTCAATATTCAGACCCTGTTGGTCCTCACATACATAATCTCCGTCACGTCTTGCGGTCACTCGCGGGCTGCAAAGTTATCGTAGGCGCAGACGTTAATGCGTCCTCGTCCCTGTGGTATGGCAAAGTTCGGTCCACGGATTACGAACGGCGCTGCGCTGTTGAAGACTTCATTGCTGAAATGAACCTAACTATTCACAACACCCCCGACGCACCACCTACTTTTTGCAGCCAAATGGGCGAATCTTGTATTGACGTCACACTTTCTAGTGCAGACGTACACTTGGATAGGTGGCGTGTCCTACCGGACGCGTCTTGTAGTGATCATCGCTTGATCGTTTACGAGTTTGTTCCGGTTTCTATTCAGGGTTCCTCACATGTCATTGGTAATTTTAGGTACAAAAGTAAAGGTGCTAATTGGGAATTCTTTAGATCGCTTTTTGCATGTTACGCCAAAGAGTTCACTCGTGATGGGCTGTCAGCCGAAGAAAGTGCTGAAATTATGTCAGACACCTTCACTTACTGTGCTGACATTGCCATTGGTCGCGGACCTATGACCAATATACGTAGATGTGATTGGTGGTGTGACTACCTAACCGAACAGCGTAAAACCTATCGTCGAGCGCGTAAACATCTTAATAAGCTTAAAAAACGCCAAGTCACCGGAGACTCGCTAACCACTGCTTTAAACACATTTAGAGTTGCCAAGTCCCGTTACAGAGCATCGGTTGAAAAATCTAAGGGTAATTTGTTGCGTAAAGTAGTCGATAAATTAGAAAAAGAAGGTCCGTGGTCTCCTTTATATCATGAGTTTAAAGCCAATCGATCGATCGACCTCGCGTATGTTCAGAATATTAAAGTAAATAATAAACACACCGCCGGTATTGAAGAAACAACGGAAGTTTTATTAAATACTCTTATCCCTGATGATTCACCTGTTAATGATAATGACTACCACCAACAAATTAGAGCATGGGCAACAGTCCCGCCTGAATCACCAGCGTCAGACCTTCCATCCACTGACGAATTAATGAATGTTGTTAGGAGATTGCCCCTTAACAAATCATCAGGTGAAGATAAAATATCTAATCGTATGATAAAAGAAGCGTGTAAAACAGCGGGTGACGCGTTATTAACTGTTTACAACCGGTGTATTTCTGAAGGCGTTTTTCCTCGTATATGGAGACATGGCTTTATACGAATAATACCTAAAAGCGGCGACAAGCCACCAGATGACCCTAAGTCATACCGGCCCATAACTTTATTACCATCTTTGGGAAAGCTCTTGGAGCGTCTTATCGTCCCACGATTGTTACCGGACGGGCCCAAATTCCATAAAAATCAATTCGGTTTTACTATCGGGAAATCAACCGTTGACGCGGCACTTTCTGTTAGAAAAATGGTTAATACCTCTAAACACAAGTACGTAGTTGGGATCTTTTTAGATATTTCCGGGGCCTTTGATAACGCGTGGTGGCCAATGCTACTACTTAAAATAAAAGCTCGTGGTTGCTATAATAATATATTTAATCTCCTTTGTTCGTACTTTTCTAATGGATCCGCGAAACTTAAACTCGGACATCATTCCATATCGAAACCTCTCACCATGGGCTGTCCTCAAGGTTCGGTTATCGGTCCTTATTTATGGAATCTAGGCTTCGATGATTTCCTCGCGATTCCACTTCCAAGTGGTTGTTCTTTAACTGGTTATGCGGACGATGGCCTTCTGCTCATTCAGTCGAGTACTCGTGCTGGACTCGAGAATTTGGCTGACACTTGCCTACGATTAATATCACAGTGGGGCGATCGTAACCGTCTGACCTTTGCACCACATAAAACCTATCAACTCATTTTAAAAGGTGACCTTAAATCGTGGCCTAGTATTAAATTCAATAATGTTCCCGTTAAGAAAAAGAAATCGGTGTGCTATCTTGGTTTAGTCTTAGAGAGGAATTTCACATTCATAGAACATATAAAAACAGTTGGTGAAAAAGCTAAAAATAATTTTTATGCCCTAACGAGAATATCCAAATCTACTTGGGGTTTGTCGTTTTTAACCTTAAAAACTATTTATGGTGCTACTTACTTGGGCTGTATGTGCTACGGAGCACCTGTTTGGGCCGATAGGGCCACCATAGGGGCGGCACGACGTAAATTGCTTCAAAGCCAGCGCTTGGCTTTGTTATTCTTAAGTAAAGCGTATAGAACCGTCAGTACTGAAGCTTTACCGGTACTTGCTGGTGTTCTTCCAGTCGATCTTGAAGTACAGCGACGTGCTGCAATGTACTTTTCCACACGGGAGACCACTGATGCTGATTTTCTACCTCAACGTGACCGTGATAAGATATCTAGATTATTCAAACCCCAGAGCGACGTCTGGGAGGATCTTTTATCCGAATGGCAAAGTAGGTGGGATAATTCTATCAAGGGGCGGCACCTCCACCAGTTCTTTCCATCCGTTCGTGAGCGGCTGGCTAGGACGTGGCTGGAGGTGGATCACTGTGTTGCCCAATTTCTCACGGGACATGGTAACTTTAAAAGTAAATTATTTTCCTTCAAGCTTGTTCCCTCGCCTTTTTGTCAATGTTCGACATCTGACTGTGAATATGAACAATCAGCACATCATATTCTATGGGAGTGTATTCTTTGGCAGAACGAACGTAATATTATGTTGAACACTGTTCAGACTACATCTGGAGTCATTTACTACTCGGACCTTGTTGAAACTCGAACAAACTTCCGTGCGTTCAAGCGTTTTTGCCATACCTATTATTGGAATCAAATTTAGCAGCTCACAATTTAGGACCCATTAATATTAGTAGTCATTTTACCCGTGGTGCTAGGCAACTGGGCTTCTCCCAGTTGTAATGTCCCTTTGTGCCTATTGGCCTTGTTTTGTTCTGTCTCCTGCTTGCATGAAGGGAAGTGGAAACATATATTTTTTCCTACTCCTCCACTATTCTTTTCTGATTAATTTCGTTGCAGGATCCAAGACAGGTAAATTCATTCTTCGGGACACGTCGAGCTTCATTGTCTCGGCCCTTTTCTGGTTGGTTGCCACTGTTGATTCTGGCGCACAGGAGTTGCAGTGGTTAGGGAATAGTGTGGTGGGTTTGTCCCAAAAAAAAAAAAAAAAAAAAAAGCAGTAATGTGGTCGACGGTGAAGCACGCTTGCCTAGAAGTAACCTATTCACTCTTGACTTAAAAATCCAAGTCTTGTAGCTATCAGGAAATACAGACTCCGGCACAGACCTCCTTAACTGACAAAAAAGTTAAAGTGAATTGTTCAATATTTTCGACTAGATTCTGCTAACGCTACCACAACGTACAACAACAATGATCGCTTTCCACGCAGAACTACTGAAAAATTTGTCCAACAGGCGATGTCGCGCGCTCACATATATCTTGTGCAGTGCCACTATCCATGCTGGTACTAGGCTATCATATAATACAAGAGAGTTATTGAACAAGGCGGCGTACGGGTAAAATCCTCTTCTCATACAGAGAGGTTCGTATGTAAATCACCATCTTGAGGCAGTTTTCTAGGTAAACTGCCTCAAACTGATGATTCACATACATATTCGTGTAGACTTTAGACTAAAAGATCAGATTTATAGAAAAAAGTTAAATATAGCTAAGGCGGGAGGGACTTTAAGAAGTGGTATCTTCAAAAAGGACTGGTGCAAGAATCAGTCGAATGGAGTATGTAAGGAACATAGGATTAGGATTTTGATCGATATGGAATTTATCAATTTCGGGTAAAGCGTCACTGACATTTTCCATAGCCACTGAATTCTACCGACAAGAATAATCGGCTTGGCCGTCTAGTTGACCTTTTTGTTGCCGACTAGTCGGCCAGCCGGACAAAGTCACAGTCCGCCCATCTCTAGTATGTATAGGTATTTTAGATCGCCCACTAAAATGGTTTATAACTACCAGGATCCCATAACAACGTAGAGATACAAATGTCTCTAAGACGAAGATGCAAGTGGATCCAATTCAGCCTAGTATATAGCATCAATTGTACTAGGGACGCAGGAATGCAGAGAAATGCCGTTTAGTGCTCTCGAGTGATATGTGTGGGAGGTTCGATAGTAAGGAATCGATGTACCAGGCTCACAGATGGATGAGGAGATTGATTAAATTGCACATCTTTGAAGATAATATGCAATACCTATTTATTATGAAAAAACATTTGATATCAAAATTAATGTGGACGTAATGTATAGACTAATATTTGTCTAGTTGTTGCCTTGTAAATACTGAACTGATTTCAATGCAATTTGGCATACAGTTAGACAATGACTAGGATTAGAGGAAGGGAAACATTTCATCTCCATCATACGTTTCTGATGGATAATTTCATAACTATATATCTAATAACACCAAGCGAACGAAGTCGAAGGCAAATACTAGTCTATTTTTAATTCTGAAATGAGACTATTCATATAGTTATAAGATGCAGCCTACAAAACTCAATTAAATACAACTTTAATAAAATAAAATAAAAGTTTAGAAACAACTCAAGCAACTTCTAAAGTTGGCACGACAAAATTCAAAACCATTCCATACATAGTACCAACCAACAGAAACTCGAAAGATATTTCTTCATCCGACTCACAAATAGGGGCGGTTCGTCTCATCCCAGATTATTCAATTATGTCGCATTCATTATAGTGCACATCAGAAATGTTAAGAAGGTTCGTAAAAGGCCTGCAATTTCTTTATTACCTTCATTCCAATTCCGGTGACGACGTTGTCAATATAAGAAGCATAAAGATAGATTTCTACTCCGCGACCATACACTAACGAATTCTGTAGTTTTGTTGTAAGAGCCATTGAATTTTCGTTCAAGTTTGAACCTTATAAACGACTTGTAAGACTCAAAGTTGGATGAGAATAGGAGAAGCAAACGTCAGCAACATTTTCCAAATTTAAAAATGACTAAGCCCAATAAAAAATAACACTTAAAATCACGGCAGTAAAACCCAAAATGTTTCGATTCAGAATTAGAAATACAGCATTTTCGAACTGGTACCAGTTTGATTGTTTACATCGGTTGTGTGTCTCATTCGCTCTCGTTGCAAATCATATGTTTTGTCTCGTTCGTTCGGATACGTGACTGAACATTTAGATGTTCGCTTGTGGCCAGATAATGGCTCGTAGGTTTGACAATAACATTAGTTCGGATACGAAACGCTTTGATTGGATTATTGAAAGATATCGACATGCTTGTGATTTATGATCGCCTGGTCAAACGTATAGTTGTCCGGAATCTTTGGTGGTATATAAATTAGCACCTAGCACTTTTGTTACATAAAAATATATAAAATCTTTACTTTCCATTGCTTTGTGGATTACAAAAATGAACATAAACTTTATTATACTTACTAGCTTACGATCGCGGGTTAGCCCGCGTGGAATTAGATAAGTGTTCCAAGAGATGTACCGGGGTAAAAAAAATCCTTTGTTTTAATCCAGATTATAAACTATCTGTAAGCTAAATCCATCCTTATTGAAAAAGCCACTTTATTCTAAAATCCACCAATGACCAGAGACAAGACGACAACACTTTAAAAATTTTTCGTATTTCTATACCGACTTTCTACTAGATTGACCAAAACTTTAACGATAGCTTACCTCAAAGTTTTTTTATACATACCTACATCATCACAATCGCTGATCATTTGCAATGGCCTTCTTGTTCAAAAGACATCTGATGACATACCAGTGTGGGAACGAGACAGAGCTATACAAGTTGTCTATCGCCACCTCGTTCCCACACTGGAATTACACTCTCTTTAAGACGACATGGTAGACGACCAGGTCTAATACATCCTATCATACTCCACTAACTTTCGTAGTTAAAGACAGACAGTTCTTGAAGAAACAGACCAGTCAGCAAAAAGCCTTATAACAAGCAAACTTCTGACAGATCATAACTGTCACGGATGTCTCTGGAACACCAGTGATATCTCAGATACCATGTTTCCTCAACTGGATCTACACATGCAAGGTGTTCATATACACATCGACTAAACACTTAATGATAACTTTAAGAGGTTTAAGAGGTGATATAGGACGTGGCCTGATCAAGGACCAGGCCCGGTCGATGGGGGGTAGTGTTACACGAGCGCCTTAAAGATTTTTCAGTGAATTGACGGCCCCCCCGGCCCTAATAGAACCCCTGGTACAGGCCATGTTACGGAGCGAAGGAAATGGAAGCATCAGCCTTCTGCCAAGCAGTAATTTTGAAGGAGGATACATGAAGGAGAGGCAATCAGCAATCGCGGTTTATATGCTGTCTTTTATTGAAGAGTTCCCTTGATTTCTCCGGGATCTCATCATCAGAACCTGACTTGATTACCATAGAACCACATAAGAAGTATACACTTTTAAACAAAAGTAGAATTTCGAACTTCCAAATCGGTTCAGGCGTCATCAGGAAATCGGGGAACGTAAATAAAAAAACCGACGAATTGAGAATCTTCTTCCCTTTTGAAGTCCGATGAATTTGGTTTCGCAAGTCACATCCAAGCACATGAAAGAGCATAAGCATGGGGTCGCCGTCGATGGATACATCTAGGAAGATCATCATCATGCTCATCATCAATTTTCCCATAAAATCCTGAAGGAATTGACTGCACGCCGTTGATTTTCGTCAGTACGAGTCTCACAGTACCGTATGCTCCACTCTGGGAGGGAGGACTCATTTGATGATTTTACCACGATAAAAAAGACAGCATTACTTTAAGGCACGGTTAACGCAGTGGCTGAGTGATCGACTGTAGCGCATCGTGTCGCGGTTTCGATCCCCGCACTGATCATATATTTGTATGACCTACAAGTAGTTGTTCCGCGTCTGTGTGTATGTGCATATGTTTTTCTATGTTTATAAACGCACCCACGACACAGAAGAAATTCCTAGTATGGGGCAACGTTATTAAAATAAAACTATAGCTGTAACTTTTAATGAAGAAGGCAGCTATCAGTCATCAAGATTCTAAGTCCATATGCAAGTGCAAACACTCATTTATGAGTTAATAGTGAATAGCACGCGTTACTGCCTGCCAGCCAGCGCTGGAGTCGACTTAAAGTACGCTTCCTTCATTTCGGAATGCCCTCTCACAATGATTGTAGCAATTTTCCGGGGCATCCGTCGTGAGAGGCCGCGGGGGCGAAGCGAGAGGAGCTAGCGAACGATACAGTTTCCTCATCTCAACAAATATTTAAAAAAGACTAGATTTTTTGTGTGCCTTTATTTTTTTTGTGAGTAACACGGAATGTATTTTATTTTGAAAGTACTGTAACCCGTGTGTAGCGTCTTCTTAGCTAAACTCCTAAGTGGCTTATGTGTTAGTTCAACCAATTAAGAGTTGAGGACCGTGTCTTGACATTAAGATATTTTTAAATTGAAATTTTTTAAAGGTTTTTTCAACAAAACCAAAATTTATTAATCTTGAAATTAACTAGCAGTTGAATTAATTATAGTGTTTCATGTTGTATTTTTTAATGCCATTTTTACACTTTTAATAATTAAGTCTAAAATTGGAGTCATTCGCCTATCCCATCTCCCTCCAAGACTTAAACGAACCCAATATAAAAGCAGTTTAGAGTGCTACATATTCTTCTGTTCGGTTTCGGCCACGGCGGCCAATCTCAACAGAGATTAGCCAACTGCACAAAACACATTATAGTACACAAGTCTGTTCCTTTACTCTCAAAGTTCCAATGGGACGGAGATCAGGCGCAGGACCAACGGCTTAACGTGCTTTCCGAGGCACGGGGGTATTATACCGCCAACTTCCAAACTCCGGGCTGCTACGGAGAATTTCTTTTTTAGAAAAATAAAATAGTACTTTTTACCCGACCCGGGCCCAAGACCCCACGCTCAGCAGATTCGCTTGCGACCAAGGGACTAACGGGGCAGCTGAATACAGTGCTACATATTGGTCTTTGAAATTAAGTCTTGGTAAATAGGTACCATACTAATAAAATACATGACAGTTCCATCTGTTCCCCTATCTCTTAGCCTACAAAGGGGGCGGCGGGCGGGCTAGGGTGGCGCCGCGAGGCGGGGGCGCCAGTGACGTCGCCTGAGCGTGTGAAAATTACATTCCAGGAGTGCCTCGCATATCTATCACTTGCAAATTTAACTTTAGTTTCAGAACGGTGGTAGTGTGCGGATTCCGTTGTATGTATCCAAGCTATGTAGTATGTCTCGAGGGATGCAAGAATGGAGGCTAAGGACTGTGGTTTTGGAGACTGCATTATAATTTCAAATTGTACAGAGGAATTTTTGGTCGGGTAGTTCAAAGATCTCTTGAAAATTATTGTGATGAAAGTTCAAAATTGGTGGCACTTCATGCTTAAGAATTTACAATTAGTTTAGTTTATAAAACAATGATCAAAAATTGCATCAATTTCTGCCTACAGTGTTTATTTCACAGTTATTATGTCTTGTGACTGGGACTCTAAAAGCACTGGTACTACAATACAATTCAAAAGTGCCTGTAACTGGCCTACTTGAAAAATCTAACTGAATGATTTGAAAAAGAAAAGAAATCACTATACATCATATTTTCAAACGATGTCGAGCCCCCGCTGCGTCTATCTGTCTGTCTGAACACGATAAACTCAAAAACCATATTTTCACACGATTATCAGCAACAAAAAAAATGATTCATTTGGAAGGTAAAAAATGAATATGTTTGGTTTTGTATAAATTGATTGAAACGTTATGATGATTATTGAAAAGGTCGAAACATTCGGACGAAGTAGGAGTGAGTTGCTAGTATAGAAGATAACAAACGAGTACAAAATTCCATAATACAAGCCTAAGTACGTAAATAATACCTCCATTGGTCAAGACAATGCACTTTACACACTACGCGGCCAGTCACTTAACATTGCGAAACAGCTACCAGGCTATCATGAAATTATTGGAACTATATGAGCACAGAACTGCACTTTTGTCAAAATCAGCGTCGGCCGAGCAATCAGAAACGCATTACCGTCTAGCGCCTATACTTGCCTAGTACATGCGGTGGTGCAATGTGGCGCACATACTTAAAATTCTATTAATAACACATACATAGACATAACGATTTTAGGGTAGCCAGAGGCATAAGAGGAGGTAGGAAGTCAGTTTTAGGCCCGATGTAAAGTTGGTATCTTTTTACCAATAACCGGACAGGGATCAAACTTTGATCAGGGAACATTAGGAACTACGTCTTTCCTGATCGAATAATAGCAATGAACTTCATGGAAATAAAATTGATACTTTAATTTTAATCTTCTTATTTTTAATTTGATTTTTGACCGATGAATTAGATTAGAGTTCAGTTAGATTATTTCTAGTCAAATAAATGTCTAAAAAACTACAAAGCTAGGAAACTTCTTTGATACTTCGTCGAGCTTCACGCGTCGGCACTTTTCTGATAGCCACTATTGATTGAAGCGCACAGGAGTTCCAGTCATTTGGTAATGTCAGTGATGGAAAGCATAACCCAAAAAAAGTCAAAAGTATTTGTCTAAATGATCCTGGAAAAGTCGTGAAAACACTAGCAAATAGGTACTTGTGAATACATAAAAAAATTGAAGCCAAACGAGAACGAATGGACATTCGATATGGATGTCAACGTCTCTTTTCAGGTCTTCGTTAGCCTATTCATAAATGAGAAGTTTCTACTAGTCTTCAGAACTATAAAAAGTAATATTAGGTCACCCATCAAAAGCCACGGTTTGTAAAAACTTTATCCAATGGCGCAAATTCAAAAACAGTACCGTGTGCCCACAGACCCAAATACAAATTTAAAAAGTCTGAATATTTAAATTATACGAAAACCGTGCCCCTAGTGTATAGTACCGGCAACAGAACAAAATCTCCTTTAATAATATAACGTACTGGGAAACTTTAAAATCTGGGTTTAAGACTTCTTTTGGTGGGAGAGATGTATGTCGGGCAAAAAGGAAAAGTATAAATGAAATACGTATTAGCTTGTTGGTGTACAATAAAGATTTATATCTGGTTAAAATAAAATTAAGTAATGATTCGTATATAGATTTCCGAAAGAACCGGGAATTTCCGGATTTCTCCCGTTTTGAGTTTAGAGTTGTCAAAGGACAATGGAACGCAGCATTCTAGAGACTTAAAGGCAGGGAAAGTTCGTAACACCTCGCTACTTCCAAAACGGGCATATTTGACGTCAGCAAGTTAGAAAGCTGCCAGGCTAAACTGGAATTGGGTGTCTCAAGTCTCCACTCGGTGGGTGTGGATGTCACTGCCGTGGTCAACCCAAGAAGAGGTTGTGAGTCATCCTGGATGCGTATCGAAAGAGATGGTTGGAGGAGGCACAGGATATGCACTCTTGGAAGGAATTAGAGTTTGCTTTTCCCAGTAATGGAAGGCTAAATTAAAGATTAAGCAGGCTAAAAAAAAGTGGCGAGATGATCTGGACTATATTACCTTCAGGTGGTCACGGTGGCGCGAGACAAGAACTGTAGGAAAAACTAGGGAAGGTTTTGACCCAGCCGTGGGCCAAGTTAGAAAAAAAAATCAAAAAGATTATTATGAAGTGGCCCAGGAAAAGAGTTCCTGGAAGGAATTGGGGGAGGCCTTTGCTCAGCTGTGGGAAAGTGTAGGCTAATATACCTAAAAAAAATAAATTATGATACTTATTCTGTAAATAGCTCATAAAACACATACACGTCATATCTAGTATTTTTAAAGTTAGATGAAGCCGTTGTTTCGTACTCTGAGAAGAAACAGCCGAAACAAACTCAGAGATCACAGTCTCTTTTAAAATCTAAACATTATATTGCTCAAATCATACGAGGACAATGCGGCCAATGGTCTTTTAAGGAGAAAACGACACAGATTTGAGTGGAGCTGTCCAGTCAGTGCAAGCATTTGTCAGTTATCGTGTAGCTCTATATTGTATGACCGTCCGAATTTCATTACGCCTCTACTCCTCGCCAAACAAGTCCAAGAAACAATACAAATAACACACCAAGGCGTTAAAAAACAATGTATTTTTACGTCTTACGTCCAAAAGACGTGGGAACAGGTGCTACATACCAACAGATGCATTTTATGTAATTCACTAGTTACGTTTAGTGCGTCGTAAAACCGGCAGTTCTATGTGAGGGCTCCAAGAAGCGTTTGTATACGATAAGGTTAGTTGGCAAGCTTTGACGGAAATTAAGTTGTTCAGCTATGATTTGGTTTGACAAACTAGATCTGTTTGAGTGGCATTTGTGGGGATACTGTTTCATTTATATTTTATTTAAGTGGAACTACTTACATTGTCCTAAATCCTACTAATATTAGAAACGTAAAAGTTTGCTTGGATGGATGTATGTTTGTTACTCGTTCACGCTGAAACTACTGAATGACTTTAAGCTGGAAATTATCACTATCTAGGTCGTAATTTTAATCCCGATGTTTGTAAGAAGCCAATCTATATCCGACTTTGCCTATCCGAATTTGACAGATGTCAAAACAGACGCAGCCGTCTTAAAAAATGGATCAATTCGAAATGAGAATATTAATTCTAGGAGATAATATATCTAGCTTTCTTTGCATAGGGCAGTATGGAGGGAGCGACTGTCGCAACCGAGGTCCGGGCACGCCGCAATCGCGGCGGTAAGACCCCTCTTTGAGGAGTGGCTGGATAGGCGTCACGGCGTCCTTACCTTCCGCATGACGCAGGTCCTCACCGGACACGGAAGTTTCGGGAGGTTCCTGTGTCTGATAGGGAGGGAAGAAACGCCTGGGTGTCACCACTGCGAGGATCGTCCGGAGGACACGGTGGAGCATACGGTGCAGGACTGCCCCGCTTGGGCAGAGCACCGCCGTGTCACGACGGCGATAGGCGGAGACCTCTCGCGCCCGGCATTGGCCGAGGGCATGCTGCGGGGCGAGACGGAGTGGGAAGCGGTCGCCTCCTTCTGTGAAGCAGTCATGCTCGTGAAGGAGGAGGCGGGCCGCCTGAGGGAGAGGACAGCGTCCTCCCTCCATCCCAGCCGCAGTGGTAGACGCCCACGGCGTCGGACGTCACAGGACGATCTCCGGCCACCGTAGGCGCGGGCATGCGGGCAGCGAGTAATGGGCGACTTGCTGTCCGACCATGGACCATGCCCGGGTCGACGGCGCGTTGTGTTCCACGCGCGCCTCAAAGAGTGTCAGCATATTGACGGGGCCTGTAGAGGGCCAAAGCCTGCCGGGGTCGCGGGACTTACCCATTACCGTGACCCCGGTACGTAAAGGGCTTGTGAAGGACACCGTGGATTTTAGTCAGTACAAGTCTGACAGTCCCTCCCGCCCTGCCCTGGGTGGGAGGACTCATTTGATGATTTTACCACGCAAAAAAAAAAAAAAAAAAGCTTTCTTTGCATTGTTAAAATCATCAAATGAGATGATCCTCCTACCCAGGGCGGGGCGGGAGGGTCTGTCAGACGTGTACTGGCTAGAATCCACGGTGTCCTTCACTAGCCCTTTACGTACCGGGGTTACGGTGATGGGTAAGTCCCGCGACCCGGGCAGGCTTTGGCCCTCTACAGGCCCCGTGAATGTGCTGACACTCCTTGAGGCGCGCGTGGAACACAATGCGCCGTCGTGAGGACACGGCGGTGCTCTGCCCAAGCGGGGCAGTCCTGCACCGTATGCTCCACCGTGTCCTCCGGACGATCCTCGCAGTGGTGACACCCAGGCGTTTCCTCCTTCCTTATCCGACACAGGAACCTCCCGAAACTTCCGTGTCCGGTGAGGACCTGCGTCATGCGTAAGGTAAGGACGCCGTGACGCCTATCCAGCCACTCCTCAAAGAGGGGTCTTACCGCCGCGATTGCGGCGTGCCCGAACCTGTACCTACTTTCTGTGCAAATAAAGAATAATTCTTTTACTATTCTAAAATGTTAACATTTGATTGCCAACATGCCAAGCTCTTCTGCCACAGTCATGGCGGACAGTAGTTTTTAACTTACTTCAAAAAAGAAGGCTGCCTGGCTTAAATGGCGTTGGGCGATTTCCATTAACCACATGCACGATGACCACTGGGCTATAATTACTAAACTATGGGTGTCGGTAGATGGCCGGCACCCCCGAGGTCAGCCCATGCAGAGGTGGTGACACGACCTGGTAGTGTTTTACGAGTTGGATTACTAGATAGAAAATATACATGTCTGGAGAAAAAGAATGATTTCCACTGATACTCGTATAATGAGATTTTATCGAATCAAATCAAATCATTTATATCAATTACAGGAACTTTTGAATTGTAAAAAGACATAAAATAAAACTAGTACTAAAAAAAAAGTCGTTTGAGAATTTTTTCGCAAACATTAGGTATAGCTTTGTAGCCCGCGCCACGACGCGTGAGCAATGCATGACAAACCATATACAGCCTGTTAGTGTAATCAGTCTTAACCTTGAAACCATAGGTAGTTGATTTAATTATAAAAATGTTTGTCTGAATTTAAAAATAAATAAACGAATTTTTCTTTAAAAAAATCAAAAATGTTTCTGTCCTACACCGTCCGTTAATTCATGGATACTATGCGCCCGAGTTACGTATTCACTGCAAAGGGCGTTAACCTGCCAGTGCGGCAGGTTAACGCCGTCCGTTTAACTACATACCTACATAAGTTTTAACTAACTACATCAATGTAATAAAATACAGGTAACCTGTGATGTAACTAACTTCCCTTCATACTTTTCCTGGCTTAGGACAGGCAAAAATACCTACCTTTGTTGCGTGACGAGTCCAGATGTAAGTTAGGTTATCACCCGACGCGGCGTAAACCCGAACCATTTCGGTCCTCTGTTCTTTTGTGTACGACATAATCACTAAACACTAACACTTGCGCGAAAAATTAACGGTGGGGCCGCGCTTGCGGCGGGCGTACGTTACGAGACACGCGTTCGATAGCGACACTGCCGGCAGACTGGTATGCGCGGGCCCCGCGCATACCTCAGTCTCTCCCCGCGCCGCGGGCGACACGGCGGCGCGGGCGCTCGCGGCTTATTTGATCTACTTTACCTTTGCGTAATAGGGTGAAATAATTTTGGGGAAAAATGGAGACTTTATTGAAAAAAAAAAGTCTTTATTTTTTTATTGAATTTACGTTCTGTAAGTGATACCAAACCACTGGTTTCAAGTTTAAGACTGATTACACTAACAGGCTGTATATCTCTTCCGTAGGTTTCATAGACTTTATTTATGCAATCCACATGACCAACCTCAATTTTAAAGTTAGTCTCTTATATGTGTAAAGAAGATTATTAATTTTATTTTCTGATAGAATGAAAATCAACTGTTTCTGAAAATTCTAAGTTTTCCAAAATCCGGCAGCAATCCTGAGAATGGCTTAAAAATCCGGGGATCTTAGAACAAAACTGAGATTACCACATCTCAGTACTACGAGGGTTCAAAGAGGGAGAGGAATTCGGGGCTGACTTTTCCAAGCAGTCCCAAGTCATCACGCAGTAGGTACCAGAGAAGTTGCAACTTGTTTTTTTTTTCTTTTTTTTTTATGTCCCATACTAGGAATTTCTTTCTGTATCGTGGGTCACAAGGGAAAACTTCAAAACGATGGTGTGACAACTGTATATGAGGTTGGCCGGCAAAAATGCACAGAGGAAAGAGTAGAGGGTTATGGGACAGACCTTTGCCAGCAGTAATAAAAAAATAAGTGCTTTTACAGCATTCTATAGTAAGTAAACCCAAAAAAAAATTGGGAGGTTTTGTTGTGGACGTACCTAACTTTAGGTTAATACTTATAGGTGGTTCCTACGTCTACCGGGATTCTTGAAGAATAAGTTGTTAGATTTGCAGATACGTTTTTAATATCTTGTTTTAAAACTAAATTACAACTTGCATAAGAATTAAAAATAAATATTTTGCTAGAAATTAAATGTTATCAGCAGTTGCATACATAGGTTTTAATAAATTATTTTACTATCATAAAGTTTAGTTTACGCATTGCAAATAAGAAAAAAATCTTCAAAGTTCTTACAAGAACCTGCTGAAAACGCCACTACTAGCGCCATCTAGTATGCGATAGCAGTACTTCGCGTGAACTAAACTTACAGCAAGGAGAAAAAATTAAGCGAAATCTAGTCAAAAATGCACAAAAAACAGTTGTAATGGAATGAGATTTTTAAATTGGTTTACAAAATCACAGTATGAATAATATTATGACAAAATAGAAATTATCTGAAAAAAAACTGACTTTTTTCATATGAATGAGAGAGAGTAATGATCCTACTTTTTAGCATCTTTGTTTTCTTTCACCTGTTTCATTATTGTTTGCATAGATACTTTTTTTTTAACGTGGTAAAATCATCAAATGAATCCTCCCACCTAGGGCAGAGCGAGAGGGATTGTCAGACTCGTACTGACTAAAATCCACGGTGTCCTTCAATAGCCCTTTACGTATCGGGGTCACGTTAAATCCCGAGACCCCGACAGGCTTTGGCCATCTAGAGGGGGAGTCCCGTCATTTTTGCTGACACTCTTTGAGGCTCGCGTGGAACACAATGCGCCGTCGACCCGGGCATGGTTCATGATCGGACAGCGAGTCGCCCATTACTCGCTACCCGTATGCCCGCGCCTACGGTAGCCGGAGATCGTCTGCCGACGTCCGTCGCCGTGGACGTCTACCACTGCGGCTTGGGTGGAGGGAGAGCGCTGTCCTCTCCCTCACGCGGCCCGCCTCCTCCTTCGCGAGCATGACGAGAGGAGAAGGAGGCGAGTTGCATAGGTACTTAAAGGATTTTTACAATGACCGGTTATACGCAAATGAAAAATGTTGGTTATCAATACTGTTGAAAATCTACAAAGAAATACAAAAAAAAGTCTTTGAATCCGATTGCTACTTGTCTATGTCTTCTTTCTTCCTGTTTAAAGTGTTTTGGTAAGAGGACAAATTACAACATTTACTTTATGTATTGTTAAATAACTTCATACAAACTGCTACTGGGAGGTTTGGCACCCTATGTAATTGAATTCAATGCAATTTGCATAAATAAGAATATCTCCTTAGATTATAGAACGTTCAGATTCTTACTAGGCCTCTGAAACAAAGAAAAAGGAAGAAAAATTACCCGCCTTCGTTCGATCTCTACGTCTCACGCCATAGAATTACATTTAAAGGTGTCTTACATGTGAATCACACATCATCATCTGCCTAGCCTTTTCCCAACTATATTAGGGTCGGCTTCCAGTCAAACCAGATGCAGCTGGATATCAGTATTTTACATGGAGCGACTGCCTGTCGGACCTCCACAACCCAGTAACTGGGTAATATGATACCCCATATTAAGACTGGTTGTCAGACTTTAGAGCTTCTGACTAACAGTAACGACTGTCAAAGATCTACAAATGACAGCCGGTACCAACGGCTTTACGTGCTTTCCGAGACACGGAGGAAACTCGCTAGGACAAATGGTCACCCATCCACAGACCAACCTCGGCAAGCGCGGCTTAACCCGGAAGATCGGTCTGTGCGACTATATTTATTTAGCCACACATTTGTCAAAAAGTGGCTTCACAAAAAACGTAACGTTTTGTTATGAACACGAAATTTGGACATTTTCAGTTTACAAAAAAATCATGTGCCGTCTTGCCGACCGTTCTGGTTTAGGGAAAAAGCATCTACAGACAGGCAAAAAGCTAGCCTTAAGGCTTTAATTCATTTAACCCGTAACCAGGCCTACTCTCCGTGGGTAAATATGGGCTATGATCCTCCATAACCTTATTATAGTTAGAGCTGTCACTAGCCTAAAGAACCGCGAGGACACTTGTAGGAATATACTCTTTTGTTTAAAAGAATAAGAAAATAATATTGAAATTAAGCTAACTACACACATTTCGCGATGCAAAACTTAGATTAAGACAGTCGATCATGCAACCTTTGACATTCATCGTCAAATTATAAAAAAGGCCTTGACTTCAAAAAAAAAACCCTCTTCACTTGAACAACAAAATCAACACACTATAAGCTCAAAAAAAACCACAAAGTATGCATGTATTTTTAATGGCGGCACGATCAAAGAGCTCCTCATGCGCGTGCGCACGGCACATTGTACGCTAATGCGCGCATTGACGACGAAACCCGACGACGCCCGAAGTCCGACAAACAGGCATGGATGGACCCGATTGTGAGCCAACGTTGTAAATCTCATTGTTTACCCCTTTTTCTTATTAGAGTCTATTTTATAATAAATATCAATGGTTTTTACATTTGTATGGGCTAAATAGATGAGTTGGACCCATCAAGTGCATTGAAACCAGGCTGGACTAAAGCTCCAGACATAACTTGATCTACAAGGCTAAAGTGACAGATGCTTGCTATGTGTGTCGAAGGAAAGATGGCAGATGAAGTAAAAAAAGTCTTGGAAACCGCAGAATATCAGCTGTCGAAGTGCGAGGTCTCTAGCAAGATGGATCGAGGACCTTTAGGCCTGCTGATGAGTTGGACAGACTGGATGTAAAAGGTAAAGGACTGGGCATTGCCAATAGCCCCAGTCTTCCCATATCACACCGAAGCGAATTAGAGTTCTTGAAAATGATTGAAGTTTCCCAATGTTGTCTATCAAAACCGTGTGTCTACATTAATTTGGCTAGACGCCTGTGTTTTTTACCAACTTCAAATACCAGTCTATGGTATCCAAGAAAAGTACCAATTTTACCTAGTATCATACAGACTCAACGCGTCAACCTTTCCCCATAAGTCAAACATTAATAAATTTTCAAGTTTATCACGAAAGTAGAAGGTTCATATTCGATTTGGAAACTTTAACAGATTACGATATATTAATGTGCTAGCATCAGTACATAAATAAAATCATGCCATGTTTCCATAGGAATAGGCAGAAATTACAGAACATCATGCTCCTCTCGCCACATCCATGTCCATTAATCTGATCATATCAGCTCACCATTAGAGGGTGGTGGCCTGTGGTACTACACACCTGAGCTTTGTGCAAAACCTGATTAATAAAGTCAGCTACTAACATTTTTACTTCTTAACTACTAAAACCAGGACTTCGCACCTAGCCAAGAATTCAGTTCCACCAGAACTTTAATTAGAAATCTACCTAGACAGATAGATGTCTAGCTTCTAAAGTTTCGTCAGCATAGCTGAAGCCTGCCGCGCGAGGGAGAGGACAGCGTCCTTCCTCCGCCCCAGCCGCAGTGGTAGACGCCCACGGCGACGGACGTCGGCAGACGATCTCCAGCCGACGTAGGCGCGGGCATGCGGGCGTCGAGTAACGGCGAAAAATCGACTCGCTGTCCGACCATGGACCATGCCCGGGTCGACGGCGCGTTGTGTTCCACGCGAGCCTCAAAGAGTGTCAACATCTCTAGAAGGCCAAAGCCTGCCGGGGTCGCGGGACTTACGAATTACCGTGACCCCGGAATGTAAAGGGCTATTGAAGGACACCGAGGACCGATTTTAGTCAGTACAAGTCTGACAGGCCCTCTCGCCCTGCTCTGGAGGACTCATTTGATGATTTTACCACGTAAAAAAAAAACATGCAGTTGTCCTATTACCTTACTTCAAATACGTAGTATTACCAGAGTACAAAACAAAAGACCCTCTAATAATTATTATTTTAATTTAAATAGCTCGGCCGACTCGCAGCGGTCATCTAAACGTATTCCAAGATGGCCCGCGGGTATTTTATAATTATCGACCGTCTTTTGAGTGTCAACAAAAAATGACTATTAATATTTATGTTAATTTCTAAACGAAACGACTTTACTGGAGATGTAGTAGATCGTTTTTTGAAGGGTGTTAAATATGTTATTACTAAGCTGATTCTCACGTGGTAAAATCGTCATATGAGTCCTCCCATCCAAGGCAGAGCAGGAGGGACTGTCAGACTCGTACTGACTAAAATGCACGGTGTCCTTCAATAGCTCTTTACGTTCCGGGGTCACGGTAGTTCGTGAGTCCCGCGACCCCGGTAGGCTTTGGCCCTTTACAGGGGGGCCCCGTCACTATGCTGACACTCCTTGAGGCTCGCGTGGAACACAACGCGCCGTCGATCCGGGCATACTCCACGGTCGGACAGCGAGTCGCGTTACTCGCCGCCCGCATGCCCGCGCCTACGGTGGCCGGCGATCGTCTGCCGACATCTGGTAACGTCATGCATAGCATTTTTTTTCACGTGGTACATTCATCAAATGTATTCTCAATCCCTGGGTGAAGCGGTACTGGTACTGACTAAAATCAAATGTATTCTTCCAGTTGCCCTTAACCTTCGATTCCATTCTTGATGAATAAACGATACACGTCCTTTCTCACGTAGTTTTGTATTTATTATTTTAGTTTTTTTTTTATCGTAGTAAAATCATCAAATGAGTCCTCCCACCCAGGGCAGAGCGGGAGGGACTGTCAGACTCGAACTGACTAAAATCCACGGTGTCCTTCAATAGCCCTTTACGTTCCGGGGTCACGGTAATTCGTACGGTCCCGCGACCAATTTATATAGATACGATTAGATTTTCTATTTTTCAAATTTATTATTATTCGCATTATCAGAGGCATTTCAATGCCGTAATATCGAGACCTCATTATAAGATCAGTAGTAGGGGTTCCTCATATATTATGTAATCATGCAACCAGGCACATAACCAGATTATGACTGTAAAATTCTGTACCTTCTCGCAATCGTTGCTTCGAATTTTCGTTTTAAAACATTCTGTCTCAATTTCGAACATCGATAACTCACAAAAAGTCTTCAAAAGCAATATTGATGCGTCCATTAAGCCATCGAAACAAGAGAAAAAATGCAATTTTAATTACTAAAAACAAACTGGGGTCGTTGAACTAAATAACAAAAGCGCTCAAACCTCGTCGAACGGGCCGTGGCCTATGTAGCTCATTATGTGAATCCGTCTTAATTTTATATTATTTTTTGAAGGCATCCATTAAACCCTCCATTGAGAACTCAGGCATTAAGAGTTTGCGCCCGTGCCTGAGAGTGTATTTAGAAAAAAAAAAGTGGTAAACATCAGTGTTGCAAAGATGAAAATTGTTTTTTTGTTAGGGTTATTATGTTATGGAAATGGTTTGATTTGATTTATGTTTTGTTTGTATCTGACTCGTTATTTAAACTTTATTTTTACGGGCTTAATGAAGTCGGTATGTCGCATCGAACTACTCTGAAAAACTACAAACTCATACTTAGGCTGTCTTTTTTTTTTCAAAATCCAGATTAATATTGTTTTGGTCAGATCAGATGTACAAACTCGACACATCTTTTGAACTTACAATATGAGGTAATTTTAAAATCCCTCGATGTAAAAAAAGATCCCAATAATTACTTTAATAACCATTTGACACAAATAACGACATTCTTTTCCCATTACCGTCCCCCAATTTTCGATCAAATTTTCCAAATAATTTTTCACGCTTAGTAACCCAAAATCGCTGCTAAGTTATGCTTCTATCTCTTTCTAACGACTTCAGTGGAATGAATGTTTTATCTCTTTCTAGCTATAATGAAACTAAATTGGTTTTAAATGCATAGGATTGGCGAAGGCGATGGTCGGTGTGAAGCCGGCAGTAATTTACTGGGTCCAAACCTCGTTATTAACGTTTGCATTAATGCGAAAATTGCTCTACCTATGCATATTTATAATTTTATATGAAAATGTATTACTTTTTAATACTTTATCGACGTGTTGTGTGATACGTTGTTATGTTTTGACGCAGTGCGAATGAGATTTGGCAAAATTAGCGCAGGAAAGTTTCAAAACAAATATTTGTATGACTTGCAAGTAGTTGTTTCTGGAAAAAAAAACACCCATCGTATACTTCACCATCAACGACGAATAAAATTCATCACCAGAACGAATACCTCGCAGGACTGTCCATACAGAGTACCACATTGAAACGCAAACGGCAATCGAAAGAACAGAATGGGCTTTTAGTCAGTAACACTCTGACAGCCCATCTTGGAGGGAGGACTCATTTGATCATTTTACAACCCATAAAACAACCAAGGCCTCACAAATACAGGGAACGGGAACATCTGTCAAGATACAGGGACCCTAGAACACGAAACAAAACCGACGGAAAGGGTGGATTTTTAAACAGTAAGAGTCTGACAGTCTCTTCTGAAACACCCAGGGTAGGACTCATTTGATGAAATTACCACCCAAATAAAAGACAAAGACATGTATTCGTTGAATATAGTAGGGACAGAGATGTTACAATCTTTCGGATCAGCATATCCACCGCATAAAGGGGCAAACGAATATTTACAAGTAGTTATACATTTTATAACCATTATACCTAAATTAATTTTCCAATTCAAAACATAGAGTGTAAAAAAAATAAAACAGCACAATATTAAACTAAGTAAAAACAAACATCAAATAAAATAAAATACAGAAATAACAACTTTGGCATCAATATAATAATTTATGTGTAAGTAATATTTATATTGATTGCACATCTTCTAAAATGTATTTTTAAGAAGCCATGATTTCAAGATTTTTTGGAATAGTATAGACTCTCTTATTTTTTGTGGAATATGGTTATAAATTTTAATGGCCATCAGGTAACTATTTCGATAATGAAGGGTACTATTGCAGAATTGGTGTTTTAATTTTGGTGGGTCTCTTTACGTGAATCTATTGTTTTCGGCTACAGTGGGAAAGAAATAACCTAACAGGCCTCTAAAAGGCCTAACAAATCCACGACCCCATCACCTGCTACAGTCAACAACACTCACGCACGGAGCACAGACCTCACTCAATCACAAATGCGCCGATCAAAATGCAAATGGCCGTCCTTTTATTCATTTTGCGGCCTCAGGTACGGTCCACCATAAACTGCCAACAAATTATACATTGCTTTTATTTTTAATTGCTACGTCGAGCCACTGTCTTGCCCAGCGGCCTCCCTGACCCTTTACAGTCCGTTCAGTTACTTTAAAACGACACCAGCAACTTAAAAACAACCTTAATAAAATCTTTATACAGATCACTGTTATTTGACAGACTTGTCAATGTATTCAAGCAAACAGCAACTCTAAAACTTCTGACATAAAAATCATATTAATTTTAACAGTGACTGCCAATCAGAAGGAAACGAACTGTCAAAGAACAGTATTTTTGAATTATGGCGCGCGGACCCGTGATTGGTCGACGTAGAAGCGTTCGTTCAGTACTTATTTATTAGCGATGCGTTCATGCGGGGGTGGAGATGATAAAATCTAAAATGAAATACCTAATTGCATTGAAAGTTGGTTGCTCTATATTTATTATGGCGTCTTTCAGTGGCTGTCATAATGGCGGATCGTGACCGATTTTGCTGATATGCTACTTCATTCTTTCTTGTTTCTTCTTCAAGATGTGATTAAAGAATTATTTATGCTTTAAAGTTTCTTTAATTATATTAAATAGCTAGATGGGTACGCTATGACTTTGGCCGACCAGCCGATTAATCGGTTGCAAAAAGGCCGACTAGTCGGTCAAGTCCATCATTCTTGTGGATCGAGTTTATGGCAATCAACAATATCAGTGACATTTCATGTAAAACATAATCCGCCTTATTACAAAAAGGGGTTTTACTAAAAACCCAGGTTTAAATCTTGTAAAACTACGGTTTACACAAACGTTATTACAAATCGTGGTTTTGTGATAAACCATGGTCTAACAGTAGTAGCTGTCAAAGGTGTGTCAAAGTTTCTCATAGGATCTTTTTCATTGTGTTGTTGTGCTATTTACACCCAAAATGGATTGAAATAAGGCAGATTTAATTGTTCTTACTCATTGTGGAATTAATTGTTTAGACAATCGTTCAAATGGCGGTACTTAAGTCGACGTTTTATCTTAGTTTTGTAATACGGACAAATTTAAACCGTGGCTCTGCAGATAAGCCTGGACTTGATAGACCAGGTTTAAACCAAGGTTTATTTATTTTTTGTAATAAGGCCGTTTAGGTCGTATTGAGATTAAGGGGCCTCTTACAGTCCACTAGCGCCGCCAATCGAATAAATGTCATAACTCGTAAATAGAATCAAAAATACAAAATGTGGTCTGTAATTACTGTAGAAAAGGCAATAACGTAATTTTATAACACATTGTCAACACTTGAAATATAGCTGTTTAGCTAAATTTTTTTATTTGTTACAAAAACGGCCGTTTATGTTTAGAATGCACGATTTAGCTAAACAGCTATATTTCAAGTGTTGACAATGTGTTATAAAATTACGTCATTGCCTTTTCTACAGTAATTACAGACCACATTTTGTATTTTTGATTCTATTTACGAGTTATGACATTTTTTCGATTGGCGGCGCTAGTGGACTGTAAGAGGCCTCTTAAAATGCACACCATTTGCGGTTACTTTTATGTTATAAGTTTTGCTTACACGATTTTTGTATAAAGATAAACTAGGTTTTTAGGGTTCCGTACCGAAAGGGTAAAATGGGCCCCTATTACTAGACGCCGCTGTCTGTCCGTCTGTCACTAGGCTGTATCTCAAGAACCGACATAGTTAGACAGTTGAAATTTTAACAGATGTTGTATGTCTGTTGCCGCTATAACAACAAATATAAGAAAAAAAAACAGAATAAAATTAATATTCAACATAAGCTCATACAACAGATGTTATTTTTGCTGTTTTTATCCTAGACATGGTACGGAGGTCGCGGGACTGTACGAATTACCGTGACCCTGGAACGTAAAGGGCTATTGAAGGACACCGTGGAAATTAGTCAGTACGAGTCTGACAGTCCCTCCCGCTCTGCCCTGGGTGGGAGGACTCATTTGATGATTTTACGACGTAACAAAAAAGGCATGGAACGAAACCCTTTGTGCGCGAGTCTGACTCGCACTTGGGCGGACTTTTTTCAATGTGTAGCCCATTTTTAGCTACACTAGACGACTCCTAAATTAGCGAATTGCGTTGTTGGAATTTATCAAAGTGTCGAAAAGACAACGGTAGAATTTTTCATTGAAACTGGTACCTATATCAAAATGTTAAGTTCGTTCCGTCCATTCAAAAATACTTATTTTGAAGATATCGCTTTGCCGTTCGATAAACTAGAGGCTCTTAAAAGGGCACATTAACAAAATCGTAACATGAATAGTAATACTTAAAACTTTTTCAAATAAAAAATGTAAGTAACCGACTCCAAAAGCAACCACAGAAAAGTTTAAAATAACCTAAATATAACTTTTATTTCGAAAATCGGTGGCTTTGTTTTTATTTCGTTGACTTTTTTGCCACCGATTCAAAAGAAAAGTTATTTTGTAGGTTATTTTAAACTTTTTTGTGGTTGTGTTTGAAGTCGGATAATTTTTATTGAAAAAGTTTTTTATATTATCCTTTTTAATTTCAATATTGAACCCAAATTCTTTTCAAATACATAATTTTCTTACATGTGCACTAGAATTTTGTAATCCGTAGCACTGGTAATAACATCGCCCATAAAAGTACACAATTAGCTAAAAATGCTCATAAAATAAAAACTACTGAACGAAACGAAATGAAAATTTGATGGGACCAAATGGCAGGTTCAAATCCTGAAAATACTGCAAAAAATGAAAAGGAATCAATGAAAACAATATTGACAGATTTATTGATTTTTCAAAAACCGCTTGGCCGATTTTAGTACCATTTTTTGAAATATTTTTTTTCAAATCGGTTGGTTAGCGACATAATTATGCGTGAAAAACATAAATCAAATCAAATCAAAATCATTTATTTCAAGTAGACCAGTTACAGGCACTTTTGAATTGTCAAAGACATAAAAAATATAATTAAATACTACAAAATTATGGTGCTACAGTCCCAGTCACATGACATAAAAACTGTGAAAGTACCGTAGATGCCCGTTCCAAGAAGTAGATCTCTATGGAGAAGAACGGGCAAGAAACTCCATGGACACTCTTTTTAGATCGCCAAAATTATTACAAAACCTTTGTTACATCATTCATGTTTAGATGGTACATTATGTGAGAACGATGTAGCAAGTTAAAAGTGTCCACAGCAAAATACAAAAAAAAACAATTCAGAAACAAAATAATCAATAATTAAAATAAACAGTGGCAGCTAAGAGATGACCAGTCTCAACTGACAGCACCCGTTCACGAACATGACACACGTATCAGCACCATTCAGCTCAACCATTTTGGAGGGAGCTAAATGATCCGACACACGTGCCACCATCAGCGAGACATTTGAGTGAGCATGACATTCTCTCAACCACCAGGGTAAAATCGAGTCAATAATAATTAATAAGTAGTACATAGTACTCACACATGTGCAATAAAATTATATAATACTAAGAAATTGAATCGATACAATGCAAAGATAATCTTACAATCTTCTGCAGCTTCCTCAATATTTATGCGAGTTACCTAATTAATAAATTTACCCCTATTGTTGTGGAGTGGAGCAGGACCAGCATTGAGCCAAGCATTTTTATCATAAAAAAAATATATGAACATCCGAATTGAAAACCTCCGCCTTTTTGCAGTCGGTTAATAGTAGATTATTAACCAAGGGCTGTATGACATCAATTGCATACGAGGTTTTTGGCGCCTGAGCGAAGCGAAGGCGCTAATTAACCCGAGTATGCAATTGATGCTTACGCCCGAGATAAATACTCTGCTTTACATATCGATTGTGAGGTAAGTAAACAACAAGACAGCAGGTTTAAATGAACATTTATTAAGAAGAAAAAAATGTGTATTTAATTAAAATTAATTATTTTCGCGATGCTTTCGCGCCTACTAGTAGACTGCCTTTTTTTTCACGCACGCAAGCGCGTCAAATCTTGCTGGCCAGTTTGATTTTTAAATCGATTCCATCTAACATACGATGTGGTAAAATAGTGTGGTTTTAAATAGTTCCATATTTAAAATAAAATCTTTATAAAATAAATTGTCTAGATTCCGATTCGAGTAATTAATCGATACCGAGAAAAAAAAAATTAACTTTTTAAAAATATTCTTCGTGCAGTATGAGTATGACAGTTCTTTTTTCAAATTCCAAAACCTATGCTGTAATGATAGTCATACACCCCGGCATTCAGGGGTGTAAGGGTGTACTTACAGAGCAAGAGATATGTAAAAAATATTATTTATTTACTATCTACCTACTTTATTGCTTGAACAATAGAATAAAATATTGCAGTTTACTAATTTTATAACAATTCATGATTCTGATTATTAGTGGCCTTATTAGACCCACATTAGTTTTACTCTCTAAGGATGCCGCGGCCCTGGAACGCAAGGGGCAAAGAAAAATGATGGTTTAGTCGGTAAGAGACTGATCATGATCATTCTAAATACTACGAGATAAGCAAATGGAGTGAATAACTCCTCCTCCCTGTTTTTTTATTGCCTACCCACAGACAAACGCAAGTATTATAATAATGTATAATCCGCGCCTTTATGCCGTAGGTAGTAAGGATGATTTTAACTTAAGCGACGTAAAATAATCGAATTATTTCGCATTGCACAATGATTAAGCCCGTCTATCATTTAGGACCCTCGTGAGACCCCTTACGAGACCAACCATCCAAATAAATACATAAACCTCTACCTACCTACAAATCAAAAATATTACACAACCTAAAAAATACTCAAAAATTCGGCCGCCACACTAACTACTGTGTTTTTAGGTCAATAATGAAAACCAATGACGCAATTTCATAATAACATAACAACAATATTAACAATAATAACATTTTTACTTACCTAACTCTTTCCGCTTAGTGGTTCGAACGTTGAACAATCTAATTCTGTTTCGTTCTGAAACTATTAAAAATATTTAATCAAATTAATGGCAATCTCAACTGATTATCTATTTCGAACGAGGTGTTTAGACAGTAAAATAATATAATTAATACTTTGTTGTCTATCAATTAATCAAAATCTATCTAATAATGATTGATTGAGGTTTTTGACAATTCGCGTATCGTATCTGGCGTTCGGAAATCCTACTTTCCGAACGAACCAAGGTAATGACACAAATGTCAAAATATAGAATGACATAACCACTGTGCAGTGCGCGAGGTGGAGTGTTTTTAAATTAAATTTTACATTTAAATTGTATGTGAGAGTTATTCAAACCAATTTAATATCAAAATCAGTGATCATGTCTTACGCCCTTATTCGCCATTTACGCCGCACGGTGCTGTTATCGCAACAAATTCGCCTTGAATCCACCATGACGAGTTTGACTCCGGAAGACATAGTATTTCGGCCTCCCATGGCTCAATGGGGCAAAGTTATCAGAGAAGCAGAGAAGATAGTTGGATATCCAACCTCTTTCATGAACTTACGATGGTTACTAAGCGACGAATTCGCCAATTTGGCGATGCATTTGCGGACAGTTGTAAGTACCAATTATTTGTTGTTACACCTAAAAAAATGAATAAAAGTACGTTCTATTATATTTTTAATGCTGTTAATAGCATACAAATATGTTATTATGTCAGTAAAAGCTTAAAAATCAAAGCTTTATGTCATTAAATTAAATATTATGTAACAATATTAATGTTTTGTGATTGACCATGTGATGTGCAAGGTTATTTCCTGTCTAGCATCTTATTAAATACTTAAACAAATTAGAGATGATCTTGAGGTCTCAATGTTAATGTAGTTCCTATTTTGAGATTATTATTAGTTCAATTTGACCTCAAAATATAAAATACAGCCCATAATGGTTCAAATTGCAACATTAATATTATCAGTAATCATTAGATAAGGCAAATGATAGACAAATGAAAGGCGGTACTGTATTGAATACCAATACAGAATTAATTAGGCAATGTTTTTTTAAACTAAAAAGTTTTTTTACTAAATCAGACTTATTTGAAATGACATTTTTATTAATTAAAAAATATTGTCACCAGGTTGGAATGAACCACCCCATCGTAAAAACAGCAAAAATGCTTCTACACAACGAGCACAACAACCTGCAACCATGGGGGCTCGTCATCTTACTCCTTTCAAAAGCTGTCAACCCACCAACATCATTACTAACCAGCACGGTTACACAAAACCAACGAATACTAGCTGAACTCACAGAAATGATCCGAACAGGACATTATGTACACAGAGGCTTGCTAAACATACCACCAAGTGACCGAGATAAGAACCATGACACTGCTTTCTTTGCAAACAAAATAGCTATCCTTATTGGAGACTATTTACTTGTTACCGCAAATGGTATGCTAGCTAGGTTGAAAAATCAAGACTTATCATATTTAATATCAACAGCATTACGAGATGTGAGCGAAGGAGAGTTTTACGGTCACCGAGACGCTCAAAACATGCCAATACCTGGCAAACCAGTAGAAAAAAAATCAGATGAGTATGATATTTCCAGTCATACTTTACCATTAGAAGTGAAAGATGTTCTAGGTTCACCAGTAAGAGAATGGACTTTACGTTCAATGTACAATGGTGGTACGTTATTTGGCCGAGGTTGTCAAGGAGCATTGCTACTAGGCTCCCATGATGAACAGAAACAAGAAAAAGCTTACAAATTTGGCTGTCATCTTTGCTTAGCTTGGCAAGCAGCAACCGAAGTACAAAAAATGACATCAGACAAAGAATCATTTTCCTTAGTCAGTGCACCTGTTTTATTTGCTCTAAATGAAAATCCACAACTTTATGAATTAATTGGTAATGTTCAGAATGTTACTGATGTAGATTTAGAGACTTTAAAAGCTGAAATTTTGAGAACTGATGCAGTAGAGCAATCACGGTTGTTGTACACGGAGCATGCAAATAAAGCTAAGAGTTATGCTGAAGAATTTGGTGACTGTGAGTCGATACAAACTATAAAGCAAATGATTTATACATTGTAGTAAAAGTGTAGTTTATGTAAGATCAAATTCATAGAGAAATAATTTCCTTTAAATGGTGCAGGAAACTAACAAATTAGTCCAACAGAGAAGGTGCTGAGTTTTTTTTCTTGTCACAGCTTGATCGATTTTGATTCAAGATGGTAATAATTAAGTCTCTCAGTAAGTTTCCAGCAAACATTCCCAATTGGAATTTGAAAAAACTCATGTTACTATAAACAAAAATAGACCTTGTCATTAATTGAAATGCAATTGATATTCAACCATGAGGTGAAGTAATTAGAAGGTCAACTTTACATCTTATTTATAGTTATTTTTAAGATTAGGAAATGCACAGCAATATTGAATCAAGAAGTTCGATCATGTTCCAAATGATTTTGATAAGTGTTTAGAATTTTAATAATTCAACATCATGATTTTTATTTCTAATGAGGCCTATTTAGTGAATTCCTATTCACTAGTAAGTTACTGTATCACATACTCGTTTTCATTCATATGCCTTTCTAGTTAATTGCACTATTAGAATTTTAGCTCAAGTTTGGTGATGAAGGCTGGAAATCCCATACCACGATTTTATTTAGGCATTCGTATTTTTGTTGTCAATTTACATTATTTTGATATATTTAAAAAAAATTACATATAATTTTTTTTTTTGATAATATTATTTTGCTTCTGTTGTTGATATTTATTTCTTAAACATACCTTATTTAACTTTCATAAAAACATATTTTTATTATTTGTTCATTAGATCTCATTTATAAATGAGTAAGTACCTATGGTACAAAAAGCCTTGTAAATAATAACTATAAATGTAAAATTTTGTAATTATTTGCTTAATAACCTCTTTCTTAAGTTTAAATAGTTCCTAGTTAATTTAATAATTGTTTCATATTATTTTTTCCATTTTTTTTGTAAATGGTTATTAGTACATTTTATATATTTTTTTTTATATAAATAAATAAGCGATTCTTAGCCTATTTATTTATCAAGCTGATTACTATCAGCGCTCTACTGAGCGCTTCGCGAATACTAAAATTAAAGAAAAATAGTGTGAATTAATTGTTAAGTACCTGAAGACACTAAAGACAATAAATTATCCTATATGCTGTTATTACAATTTGTTTTATGGTCACAAAATGTAGAGTTAAAATAAATGTTAATTTATAAAAATCAAGTGTCACTATGTTCACATCCTAATCTCTAAAACTTTGCAACCAATTTCAATAAAATTTTGTAATATATTTTTAGGAAAAAATAATTTTATACGAAAAAGTGATTCAAAGTTCATTTACGGGAAATTAATAATTATTATAATCTATCTCGGTCGCAATCTTAAACCCGATTTTTTCTCTCCCGCCAACCGGCAGCCGTAAACAAAAAGGGATCAGAATTTCGACTAAGATAGAATATTAATCCTAGTTTTGGTTTATTTTCCAAAATGATAAAAAAAAATGTGATTTGTTCCCAAATGTCACTTAGAAATAAGTAGAACTATTATTTAAGCATTTTTTTTTAAGTTGACATCACTTGCGATATGTGAATGTACTTAACCCTTAACTTGGCAAGTGTACCAGAGGGCACGTGTAATTATGATATGAATTTCGGCATGTGCCCGCCCTATAGTGCACGGGTCTATTTATAGGGAATACAAACAAAATATGTAAAATGTCAATATGTTTAGATAATTTTACCCAAACTTATTTCATAAACATTCATGTATCTTTAAATAATAAAACAAATATTATTTACGGTGTATTTAAGCTCCCGTAAATAACTGGTTAATTTGAAGTTTTGTACTTTGCCAGAATACCACAGCACTTTGCATTTTGCCAACTTAAGGGTTAAGTACTCCTCTGCCCAACCCTTCGGGGATTACAGGCGTGATGTAATGTTGTGTTAAGTTATTTTAGTTGTTGTTGCAATAGAATGATTGTTTCAAACATTGTTAGTTTCTAAGATAATTTAATAATTAATGTTACCTATAGCTGTTATGTTTTGAAGTACATGGATTTTAACTTTTGTAAATAGTTGTTTTATTTGAATTATTACTTATAACTACAGCATTTCCTTTTTCTATTTAAACGTAATAGGAGTTTCTCCTGTATCGTGGATGCGTTTACAAACATTTTAAATTCACCTAGGTACACAAATAGTCAGACCTCAGTAAATTCTATACAAATATTTGATCAGCGCTAGAATCGAACCCGCAGCACACGGCCAAGCAGTTGATCGCTCAGCGTTTGCGTCGACCGCGCCGTCTGGTGCATTATGTTCAGGCCCATCTTTGACTTTAGGCACCAAGGCCCACGAACGGGTCGCCGCCCGTCTATCATTTCTATCGTATACAATTCAGCACCGTAACATTTAAGCGGGTATTTATGGGGAGTACAGCCGAGTATCTGTCCTCTACAAGATCGTGCTCGTCCATGAACGTCTGTAAGCGCCGATAGTGTAGATATGGACAGGCATTCTCTAAAAAAATAATAACAGCAATGCAAAATATCACAACTATTTTTAAAACCTAAATGACACGGCAACTGCATTAATTTCCCGCCAAAATATATACGACGCCATCATGGATATCATTCTGCAATATTTGCGCGAAAATATTAATTTAATTCTGCAATATCGCGCCGGTATCGGGAAGCTCACATTTGACATATGAATGACGTGCGCTAATGTTGTTATTAAAATAATAATTTCTACTGTTCATTCATTGTTATGAGACCTTTATTCTCGTTATGATAAGGTTTATTGTCGAAGGTTAAAGATAGGCCTGTATTTACTCGTATTTCGGATTGATTTTGACAAGAGATAATTTTGAAAACCCGATTGTCTGATTGCGAATTTACATTAGTATTCTACGCCTCGATAAAAATAGGCAAAAGCACTGCGTTGGTGCTTACATGCTCCGAAATATATATCGACCCTAAGAATCAGTTTCCTTTTGATTAGAATGGACGAAACCCTCAAAATGCTTGTCTTTCATTATAGTGTTTGAATTTAATGGAAAAAAATAAGTGATAGAATGAAAAAAACACTAAATATGCACCAAGAATGTTTGTTACTAACTAGTTAGCCTTCGATCATAATCACGACGTTAAAATAAAACTTGTAATCAATTCATAAATACCTTTATTTATTTCTCGATATACTGTAAAGTTTCCCCATGTATCGTGTGGGCCATCTTCTGCAGCGCTGTACTCGCGTCTTCCACTGGAAACTTCTTGCTGTACTCCAAGACAGACGCCAGTTCATCATCCAAGATCTTCATCAGATAATCCATAGACCTCGTACTCCTCACCGCGTAATACAACTGCTTGTACTCTAGCGGTGTTTTCTCCACTTTGGACTCCCAAATATGACCATAAATCTGAGGATACTCCCATAGAGCGATTGTCGTTGGTGCACCGACTAAGGAGTATGAATTCGGGTGCGTGAAAAAGTCTTTGACGTCTAGATATAGTTGCCACAGTAAAGCTAAGTGGCCACCGAGGATGTAGGCGTTTCTTTCCATCTCATGACCTCGGTGGGCCAGCTTCATGGCGCCTTGGCATCCCTTGCCAAGTATGCTGCCAGACATGAGCATGGTCCGAAGTTTCCACTCAGCTATGCCTCGACCTAGGAAGTCTTCTGAACCGCCTAATTTCAGCAAGTTGTTTTCATTTTCCCAGTCGTAGACAGCCGGTTCGTTGTCACCTGAAATATAATTGATTTCTGAGACACTAGAAACGCTTTTTCATTTTCCATACGTCAACCTGACGTGACAATCGTAACGTTTAAACGTCATAATAATTCAAATATGCTGTACAGTCAAATACAGAAATCTTGCGTTAAGGCCCCAGTTCTCGAATGGATCTTACTTTCGACGCTGATTAAAGAGATAATCAGCCTTTATTGTAGTATGAAATAGGCAGACGTCAGAGCAGCTACCGAATAACACAAAATTAAAGATCAAAATCATCAGCCGCGGACGACGTCGTCCCCTGCTGAATAAAGCCCTCCTCCTTGCTGCGCCAAACGACAATCCACCATCTTAATCCATCGGTTGCCCGTTATATAGAATAAACAGTAACACGTATATAAAAAATCTATTAAAAAAACTGTTGATTTCAGGCTCACTCCACATACAGAACAGACTTGGACCCAGGAGATAAGAAGATGATGATCTTCTTGTCCCCTGCCGGGTCCATAACATAGAGCCAAACACGATTACTCTTCTATTCATTCCTGTCGGCTATCCATCATTTACTTCTTCTTTTTCGGCTTTTTCTATCATATAATTCCTCACAATATCCATTCATATTTTCTTTAGCCATAGCACTTAGCACCCCTACCTTTAGGTTTGGACGGGAGTGGATTGTGACTGTCATCATGGAAACCATAGGCGTCTCCTTCCACTAGGTCTCGGAGTCCGGTGGAGATCAGCTCCGTCACCTCGTTGTTGCGAAGACCGCCCAGATGCTGTAGACATGTCGCCAGCAGGAAGTCACCTGCCAAAGAATACCTGCTGTCAAGAATTGTCTTAGATTTACTAGTTCCTTAAGTACCTGGACATTTATGATATTTCGAGGTAGGTATAGTAAAGATCCTGGTTAATGTTGACGACAGGCGCAGTGGCTGAGCGATCGATTGCTGTGCAACATGTCGTGGGTTCAATCCCCGCACGGAACAAATATTTTGTATGATCTGCAAGTATTTGTTTCGGATCTAGGTGTTTCTGTATGTGAGTTTCTAATGTTGTAAACGCACCCACGATACAGGAGAAATTCCTAATGTATATAATACTCAATAACGCACAGAATCGGAGTGAGTGACTCCATAGCTTTTCTCGCAAGAGTAGACTTCAATAGGGTAGATAAAAAAACTTTAACCTACCAAATTGTTGTCGACACCACCACTAAAGCCCTATACTTAACAGATTTCCCAACCCGCGCAACGTACCCAGAACCTCTTTTCCAAAAAAAGACCCTACGACCGCTAGATGACAGAGATATCGTAGATACATACCAGTCAACAGAACAATTTTGTTTCCATACAGAAGGTCCTTGAACTTGTCTCCATGGGTCTTCTTATCTTGAAGGTTCACCATCGCCTTGTGTATCATATGACCCGTCCTCTTCATCTCCACTATGAAATGAAATTCTATTTATAGTTACAGTTCTCCGAATCAAACTCAGAGGTATTTTTTTAAAAGTCCAGAAATTGATAGTACATATACAGGTTGATTTGTAATTCGATACGGTCCTTGAAACGAGTTTTAAAATCCCTCATTTGCAACAATTTTAATCCCGTCAACATGGCGTCTAAACTGATTGGTATGGAGATATCGAACTTTAAAGATTTTTCGAAAAATTTCCACCTTTCTACCATCTTTTTAGAAACTAACGATGATCACCACTTGGAATTCATACTTTTCTGATAGAATATGAACGACTGAATCTAGTGAATACAAGTTTGTTATAAATCTAATCAATTCTTGGGAAATTAAGTGACATAAATACTCTGTTTTGAAATTTTCTAAAAACTTCTCTTGCCTTTCAAAGCACATTTCTCAAAATAAAAGTATGAGTAAACCAAGTGGGTTGGCAAGTAACAAAATAAACTTTCTTGTCTCATAACCTTTCTAATATAGTGCCACTGTCAGAACACACTTTTAGTTAGTGTCTTTTTTTATCTTTATGATGTAAGTGGATACGTAACCTGTCAGACGTAAGTTGTCATACGTAAGTCGTGAGCCGTAAGTCTTAAGATGTCAGACGTTAGTTGTAAGTTGTAAGAGACTGAGAGAAAGAATGACAGCCAGAGTGAAAATGAGAGTAAGAGTAAGAGTAAAAAGTAAAAGTCGTAATTTGCGAGTAATAAGTCGTTAGTAGTAAGTCGCACAACAGTAGTCGTTAAACGTAAGTTGTAAGATAGTGACTGTGATTCGTCAGACAAAAGTCGTCAGACGTAAGTCGTAAGAGGTAAGTTGTAAGTTGTCAGACGTAAGATGTCATACGCAAGTAGTGAGTCGTTAGACGTATGTTATAAGAGAGTGAGAGTTATTTGTCAGACCATGGAGTTTCTTGCCGGTTCTTCTCCATGCAATCGACCAACCCTAACCGAGCACCTGCTGTCGACGTTTCATAAGCCGTCATGGGCCTATGTGAAATAAAAACTTTTGATTTTGATTTTGACGCAAGCCGTCTACGTAAGTCGTCAGACGTAAGTCGTCAGACGTAAGTCGTCAGAAAATCAAAATCAAAATCAAAATCAAATCATTTATTTCAAGTAGGCCATTTACAGGCACTTTTGAATTGTCAAGAGACAAAAGTAAAATAAAACAGTTTAAAAATAGTTACGGTGCTACAGTCCCAGTCACAAGACATAAAAACTTGTGAAAGTACTGTAGATGCCCATTCCAAAGCGTAGATCTCTATGGAGAAGAACGGGCAAGAAACTCCATGGACACTCTTTTTCAATCGCCAAAATTATAACAGAACCTTTGTTACATCATTCATCTTGAGATGGTACATTATGTGAGAACGATGTAGCAAGTAAAGTGTCCATAGGAAATTCATATAAAAAAAGACAATTCAATAAAATTATAAACAATTAAAATAAACCGCGGCTGTTAAGAGATGACCAGTCACGACTGACAGCGCCCGTTCACGAACATGACACATGCATCAGCATCACTCAGCTCAACCATTTTGAAGGGAACTAAGTGATCCGACACACGCGCCACCATCAGCGAGACATTTGAGTGAGCATGACATAATCTCAACTGCCAGGGTCATTCAAGTCATTAAAAGACGTGGGTATCTACTCATTGAAAGCTATAAAGTACACGGTACTCACACAATGCTTCCGGTGAAACTATATAATACTAGAAAGATTGACTCTATACAACGCAACGATAGTTTACAATCTTCATCAGCTCCGACAATAGTACTAAATGATACCCTACGACTGTCGTAATAAAGATAAAAGACACACACAGAAAAAGAACGAATTAAAACTCATGTAAAATACAATAATAATACAGAGTTGTATGAGAGGTGTATGCTGTTGAGTCCTATAACCGTGTCAGCTAGCTAATTATGTTAAAAGAACATGAACAATGTCTTGTGTTCAACACAGCGACCAACTATGCTTATCATCTAAATAATCTCTTACAGAATAATATGCTTTGGCACAGAGATTAGCTTTTACTTTTGCTTTAAAAACGTTAAACGGCAAATCTAGAAAAGAGGATGGTAACTTGTTATAAAAGGTTATACCAACCCCAACGAATGAATTATGCACCTTGTGAAGCCGATGAAAGGGAGCACGTAGTTTGTGCTTATTCCTTGTGTTAAAGTTGTGGATATCACTGTTTTTACTATACAGGTGTATGTTTTGCCTGATATATAAAATGTTGGCGAATATGTACTGTGAAGCCACTGTTAGAATACCAATCTCTTTAAAGAAATCTTTTAGAGAATCTCGTGCACCTAGTTGGTAAATAGCACGAATCGCTCGTTTCTGGAGTACAAATATATTTTGGATATCAGCGGCTTTACCCCACAGCAGAATACCGTAGGACATAACGCTGTGAAAATAACTAAAATAGACTAATCTAGCTGTGTCAACATCAGTGTACTGTCTAACTTTTCTAACAGCGTAAGCGGCCGAACTAAGCCTACCTGCTAGGCTTGATATATGTTGACCCCATTGTAATTTTGAATCCACTGTTATACCCAGAAACACAGCTGAATCAACAGTTTCAAGCTCCACATTACCAAGGACAATGCTGGGACCCAGGTTTCTGACATTGGGCAAAGTGAACTTTATGCATTTAGTCTTCTTGGCATTAAGAACAAGGTTATTTGTTGTGAACCAATCTGTGACCTTTGATAGTGCGTTGTTCACGTCGTCAAACACTTGTCTATTCCTATCTACTTTAAAGATTAGCGAAGTATCGTCTGCAAACAGTACTACATCGCAGATGTTCTTCAAATAGTATGGTAGATCGTTAATATAAACCAGGAATAAAAACGGACCCAGAATTGAGCCTTGAGGTACACCTAGCTGAACAGGTAACCTAGAAGATTTCACGCCGCCAACATCGACACATTGAAATCTATTATGCAAATATGACTCAATTACATTGAGGGCTTCATTCTGAACACCGTAATGACGAAGTTTACGCAATAGTGTATCGTGGTGTACGCAATCAAAGGCTTTAGAGAGATCACAGAAAACACCAATTGCATTTCGCGACTTCTCCCATGCGTCAAATATGTGTTTCAACAAAGCAACACCCGCATCCGTAGTCGAACGGCCTTTTGTGAACCCGTATTGATCATTGTGAAGAAGACTATTTAGATTGAAATGGCGAAGTAACTGTCTGAGTATTAACTTTTCAAATATTTTGCTAAATGCAGGTAGAATAGAAATTGGTCTGAAATTACCAATATTATTTTTACAGCCAGATTTAAATAAAGGAATGACTTTACTGCTCTTCATGAGATCAGGGAAAGTACCCAAGTCAACGCATTTATTAAAAGTAACAGCAAGATAGGGGGCTACAATGTCGATTATATTGCTCAAAAGTTTAATAGAAATGCCCCAGTAATCACCAGTATTTTTAGACTTGAGTGAATTAAAAACATTAACCACATCATGAGGCGTTACATGTTCGAATCTGAATACATGACTACATTTAGGGACGCTACTTTGCAAAAGGTTTTCAGCCTTAGATGGTGATGAACTTAAGGAGCGAGTTGTAGTTGCAGGAATGCTGGCAAAAAACTCATTAAATGCATCAGCTACGTCAGCAGGTTTATTAACTAATTTGTTGTCAACCATGATCTCGAGTTGATTTTCTTGTTTAAGCGATTTACCCGTTTCGCTGTTTATAATTTTCCAGGTGGTTTTTACTTTATTACTAGAATTTTTAATAGTGTCACTTAAAAATTTCGATTTAGCCATACGACAAACCTTTTTAAATAATTTTGAATAATTTTTAACATATTCTAGAAAAGTTTTATCAAATTTATACTGTCTCATTCCGTACAACTCGTATAATCTCGCTCGACTTTTATAAATGCCTGGTGTAGCCCATTGGTTGAAACCAGCGGAAGTCCCAGCAATGTTAATAGATTTAGTTTTAAAAAAATAACAGTAAAAAAACAATTTTAAAAACAAGCTTTTATTTAAATGCTCTAAAAAGGACAAAATAAACTTTAAATTAAATCAAACATATAACTTAAGTATAATATAAAAGCTTGTCGCGAGATTTACCTGTGTAAAGTATGTTATGATACATACATTTTGTCGTTGAATTACTAGTTTGTTTTGTTTGTGACAAGTAAATCTCGCGACAAGCTTTTATATTATACTTAAGTTATATGTTTGATTTAATTTAAAGTTTATTTTGTCCTTTTTAGAGCATTTAAATAAAAGCTTGTTTTTAAAATTGTTTTTTTACTGTTATTTTATTTTTAAATTTTTAGTTTTCGTTGGACATATTTCGCAGTCTTTCCATTTCATTTAGTGCATCAGTGGTCGTTTACCTGTTAATTTCGTACAGTCAAATTCTTCAATAAGGAGACCTTCTAGCGATTTGACTCTACTTAAGGCCACGTATGCTTGGCCAGCAGCGAAGAGCTTTGAGCCTAAATAGACGACAAAATAGTTTTTTTTTTTAATCGTTATATAATCATCAAATGAGTCCTCCAACCCAGGGCAGGGCGGGAGGGACTGTCAGACTTGTACTGACTAAAATCCACGGTGTCCTTCAATAGCCCTTTACGTACCGGGGTCACGGTAATCCGTTAGTCCCGACCCCGGCAGGCTATGGCCCTCTACAGGCCCCGTCACTATGCTGACACTCCTTGAGGCGCGCGTGGAACACAACGCGCCGTAGACCCGGGCATGGTCCATGGTTGGACAGCGAGTCGCCCATTACTCGCTGCCCGCAGCCAGTAATGGGCGATCTCCGGCCCTACGGTGGCCGGAGATCGTCTGGCGACGTCCGACGCCGTGGGCGTCCACCACTGCCTCTGGGGTGGAGGGAGGACGCTGTCCTCTACCTCACGCGGCCCGCCTCCTCCTTCACGAGCATTACTGCTTCGCAGAAGGAGGCGACCGCTTCCCACTCCGTCTCGCCCCGCAGCATGGCCTCGACCAATGCCGGGCGCGAGAGGTCTCCGCCTATCGCCGTCGTGAGGACACGGCGGTGCTCTGCCCAAGCGGGGCAGTCCTGCACCGCATGCTCCACCGTGTCCTCCGGACGATCCTCGCAGTGGTGACACCCAGGCGTTTCTTCCCTCCCTATCAGACATAGGAACCTCCCGAAACTTCCGTGTCCGGTGAGGACCTGCGTCATACGGTAGGTCAGGACGCCGTGACGCCTATCCAGCCACTCCTCAAAGAGAGGTCTTACCGCCGCGATTGCGGCGTGCCCGGACTTCGGTTGCGACAGTCGCTCCCTCCATACTGCCCTGAGATCACGCCGGAGCTCTTCCCGCCGCGCCTCGACTTGTCGAGGCAGCGGGGATTCGTCCCGACGCTGCGCCCCCACTCATAGACGCGCTGGAGGACAGTCGCCTCCAGATCCCAGGGCACGACAAAACAAATTAATATAATAATTAATTTTATTAATAGCCTAAATAGATTTCATTGTCGATGTGACCATATTCTATCGGGAGCAGCTGATCCTGGCTGCACGACCAAGACACTGTCACCATATTATTATTTGGGTTGCCATATATTATGTTCAATGTTATAGCTCGGTACTATTAACCATTGAGGAGTTCTCTCGTAAGCAGATGTCGCTGGCTGCACCAACAGGTTGTTATCATCATATTATTGCATTGTTACCGGGTTTCCATATATATTTCAAGTTTTAGTTGTGTACTATTAACCTTTGAGGAGTTCTCTCGTGAGCAGACGATCCTGGCTGCACCACCAGATCGCACTTATCATATTACTGCATTGTTATCGGGTTTCCATGTATATTTCAAGTTTTAGTTATGTATTATTAACCATTGAGGAGTTCTCTCGTGAGCAGACATTCCTGGCTGCACCACCAGATCGCACTTATCATATTATTGCATTGTTACCGGGTTTCCATATATATTTCAAGTTTTAGTTGTGTACTATTAACCTTTGAGGAGTTCTCTCGTGAGCAGACGATCCTGGCTGCACGACCAGGTCGCTGTCACCATATTATTGCATTGTCATCGGGGTTCCATATTAATACCAAGTTTCAGATCGATTGAGTAATTAGAAGTGATTCTAATTTGACTTGCAAGATTTGATCTAAACAAACATACAAACATTGCAAGTTAAATAAAAGCTTGTAAAATGGATTTATACTCATTTTGCACAACATCAAAAAGAGACTCATACATCTCATTGGGGGTCTCGTGTTCTACAATTGACGGTAATACTTTAAGAGCTACATTACTTTTAAACTTACTGCAACGACTAACTGTATAAGGCCTGCATTCTATTTTGTGCGGCTTTTTGCTTAATGGCATAGGGAAACTAGCCATCAGTCCACAGTGATCAGATGATAAATCAGTTAACACTAATATATTCTCGGCATCAATATCACAAAACATATTATCAAGACAAGTTGAAGAAGACGCGGTGATCCTTGTTGGTTCAAAAAACAAATTAACTAAATTAAAGGATTTAAACAAGTTCAGAAGCCTGATACTTAGTGGAGTAACATCTAAAATATTAACATTGAAATCTCCACAAACAATTATATTTTTACTACTGAATTTTACTTTATTAAGTGCATCCTCCATTACAAATTCAAAACTAGTAAAGTCCCCAGAAGGCGGTCTATAAACACAAATAACAATATATCGCTCGAGCTCTACACAAGACAATTCGATGGTGCGCTCAATGGAAAGATTAACTAAGTCTAAACGTTGCTTACATTTTAGCTTGTTGGAAACAAGAACTAAAGATCCACCTCGTATAGAATTTTTTCTCACAAATGCACTCTGTACGGAAAATAAATCATCATTGATAAACGCTACTTCATGTTCTTTCAACCAATGTTCAGTTAAACACAACACATGAACATTATAATTTTCTAAAAATAAGCTTAACTCTAATTCCTTGCCGGACAAACCTTGCATATTTTGATGCACAACATTCAACATATGCGACTTAGCCTTTGTCGAACCTAACAGTTTAAAGTACTAGGTGTAGGTAAACTAATGTTAGTATCATTACTAACAGAATCAAAAGTGAAGTTAGTACTAAAAGTATCAATAGTGACGTTAGTGTCACCACTAACAGAAAACGTAGGTACGATACAAGTACCGGTGTAAACGCGTAAAGTGTATGCTAAAAGGTTAGCAATCTGTCTCCTACAACTAGCTGGCAAAAACATGGAATGATCAGTGAGTCGGTAATCTGTAATAAAACTATTACAATCAAAATATATAATAGCGTCACTGTGACGACAAGTCCTATTATACATAAGAAGATTTAAATTATAAATATGCCTATTTTGTTCATCAGACAAACAATTAGAGTAAGGCAAAGCAGAAAAAATAAACTTACAATTATTGGACTCATACAGCTGCATCATTAAATTAAAACATTTAATAATATCCTTCTTTCTTACCGCCAAGCTATTCCCAAATAACAATATTACATTTGAATTGGGATTTATTTTAGTCGATTTAATACTACTAATTAATTGGCTAAAACTGGCACCGGGTAGACAACAATTTATTATATAGTCTTGAGAACACTGACTGAAAATACTACCAAAACCTTGACCAAACTTGTCAGAAAAAACATATGTTGTATCAATTATTGTTTTATCAATACAGGCTGGTTGAGCTGAAGAGGGTATGGGTATAACATGCTCCGGCAGGGGCCTCTGTAGGCATGCACAGCTACAAGAGAAGTTGTTTGTCAGAGACTCATACCTCTCTGCATTATAAGTTACTAAGTCTACCAGGTCATTAGCCTCCTGCAAGCGCTTACTCAGGTCTTGTTGAGAAGCCTCATATTTACTAAAGATATCCTTTAGAGCATATTCCCTCAGAAACAACTCATCCCGTAGGTTCTGAGTGTCGGTGTCATACATATTCCTACATAGTTCTAAATCAAAATTACATTTCTTTAATTCTTGCATCACAGTTAGATTTTTTTGTCTAAGTTTTAAGTTTAATTTATTTAATTTTAGACCTTTCGTTGATTTTTTAATTTTTCTAATTAACTTATTAATTTTAATATACTTTTTTATCTTATTATGACTAGTAGGACTGGCAAATAGACTACATTTATTAAGAGTATCATTAGTTAAGTCAATGGTCACTATAGGCTCAACACATATGGGTCCTGACCGGCTACCAACCAACTCATCATAAAGACTGCAGGTGTTCGCAGACTCTTCACTGGCCTTAAGAGATTCCAGACATGTTATGGTGTTGTGTGCCTTGCTTAATTCCAGCTCCAGTTCCGAAATACGTTTTAAGGCCTGATCGTATGTGTCACTACACTGTTCAAAATTAGCAACAAGTTGCCGGAGTTGTTGATGCTGGTCTAGTATATCCACATGCTGCATATGTAGTTCTGCCAATTGGTTCTTGAGCTCAGTGTTCTTCTTAATAACTAACCCTATTTCCACCTCACTTTCTTCCCTTTCCTTTAGCAATTGACTGACCATGGTTTGGCTAGATTGTAGCTCCTTCAAAGTAGCCCTCAGTTTTTCCTCTAAGGATGCAGCTCTGCGGGTCAACATGTTGAAGACAACCTCAGAGGCACCCTGGAATTAGAGAAGGGACAGCTAAGTATGTGAAAAGAATAGATGTGAGGGACAGGATGAATATTTTTAGGTGAAGTTAATAGTTTAAAGAATTAAAACTAAGTTTAAATTATTTAAGTTCTAATAAACAGAAAACAAACAGAAATAAAAGTAGTTTTGTCTAGGTTGAGACACTATTTTACTGGATAAATAGGAAAAACAACAAAATAAAATAACTAAAAAAAAAAACAAGTTGAGGGTACTAGTACTGGGTGGTTTATTTTTTGTAAAAGTTTTATAAAACACATTAATTTCCCAGACTGAGACTATGCCAATTCAAAAACCTAAAAGAGCTTAACCTAGTAATCAAGTTTATTAATTTAATAGGGCTCAAATATGTTAAAAAATAAGAAAATTATTCTGCATGGTCATCATGTCAAGCACAAAAAATTGTGATAAATAGGCTACAGCTTGCAGAGAAAAGAGAATAATTGTTTAGTGGGCAATAAGATTATTATTATTTATTCTAAACAGATATAAAAATGCACAAAAATACTCCCCGGTTAGGTGGTGACTTTAAATTCGTCCGTTGGATGACAGCTGATACTTGTACATTAAGTATTTCACTGATTTTGCATCGGAACAACTTGCCAACGCTGATCCTTGTTATTTATAGGTATATTAACATATTTAAGTATATTTAAGACTAATTAAACACATAAAACTAATATTTTACAATTTTAATTATAACACAAAAACTTTTGACCGAAAACTTTAGACGTAAGTCGTCAGAAGTAATTCGTCATACGTAAGTCATCAGACGTAAGTCGTCAGACGTAAGTCGTCAGACGTAAGTCGTCAGACGTATGTCGTCAGACGTAAGTCGTCAGACGTAATTCGTCATACGTAATTCGTCATAAGTAAGTCGTCAGACGTAAGTAGTCAGACGTTAGTCGTCAGACGTAAGTCGTCAGACGTAAGTCGTCAGACTTAAGTCGTCAGACGTAAGTCGTCAGACTTAAGTCGTCAGACGTAAGTCGTCAGACTTAAGTCGTCAGACGTAAATCGTCAAATGTATGTCGTCGGACGTAAGTCGTCAGACGCAAGTCGTAAGACGTAAGTCGTCAGACGTAAGTCGTAAAACGTGAGTCGTCAGATGTAAGTTGTCATACGTAAGTCAAGTAAGAGTAAGAGTAAAACTCAAAAGTCGTAATTTGCGAGTAATAAGTCATTAGTAGTAAGTCGCACGACAGTAGTCGTTAAACGTAAGTTGTAAGATAGTGACTGTAATTCGTCAGACAAAAGTCATCAGACGTAAGTTATTAGACGTAAGTCGTAAGAGGTAAGTTGTAAGTTGCCAGACGTAAGATGTCATACGTAAGTAGTGAGTCATTAGACGTAAGTTATAAGAGAGTGAGAGTTATTTGTCAGACCAAGGAGTTTCTTGCCGGTTCTTCTCCATGCAATCGACCAACCCTAACCGAGCACCTACTGTCGACGTTTCATAAGTGCCCTCATGGGCCTATGTGAAATAATAACTTTTGATTTTGATTTTGACGCAAGTCGTCTACATAAGTCGTCAGACGTAAGTCGTCAGACGTAAGTCGTCAGACGTATGTCGTCAGACGTAAGTGGTCAGACGTGAGTATTCAGACGTAAGTCGTCAGACGTGAGTATTCAGACGTAAGTCGTCAGACGTAATTCATCATAAGTAAGTAATCAGACGTAAGTCGTCAGAAGTAATTCGTCATACGTAAGTAGTCATACGTAATTCGTCATACGTAAGTCGTCAGACGTAATTCGTCATACGTAATTCGTCATACGTAAGTTGTCAGACGTAATTTGTCTGACGACTTTTGTCTGACGACTTTTGTCTGACAACTAACGTCTGAAGACTCACTTCTAACGACTCACGTATGACGACTTACGTCTGACAACTTACGTATGACGAATTAAGTATGACAACTCACGTATGACGACTTACGTCTGACAACTTACGTATGACGAATTACGTATGACGGATTACGTCTGACGACTTACGTATGATGACTTTTGTCTGACGACTAACGTCTGACGACTTTTGTCTGACGACTAACGTCTGAAGACTCATTTCTTATGACTCACGTATGACAACTTACTTCTGACAACTTACGTATGACGAATTACGTATGACGACTTACGTATGACGAATTACGTCTGACGACTTTTGTCTGACGAATTACAGTCACTATCTTACAACTTACGTTTAACGACTACTGTCGTGCGACTTACTACTACTAACGACTTATTACTCGCAATTTTCGACGAAAAGTCGTCAGACAAAAGTCGTCAGACAAAAGTCATCATACGTAAGTCGTCAGACGTAATTCGTCATACGTAATTCGTCATACGTAAGTTGTCAGACGTAAGTCGTCATACGTGAGTCGTCATACTTAATTCGTCATACGTAAGTTGTCAGACGTAAGTCGTCATACGTGAGTCGTTAGAAGTGAGTCTTCAGACGTTAGTTGTCAGACAAAAGTCGTCAGACAAAAGTCGTCAGACAAAAGTCGTCAGACGTTAGTCGTCAGACGTAATTCGTCATACGCAAATCGCCAGACGTAATTCGTCATACGTAAGTCGTCAGACGCAAGTAATCAGTCGTAAGTCGTTAGACGTAAGTCATCATACGTAAGTCGTCAGACGTAAGTCGTCACACGTGAGTATACAGACGTAATTCGTCATACGTAATTCGTCAGACGTAAATTGTCAGACGTAATTCGTCATACGCAAATGGCCAGACGTAATTCGTCATACGTAAGTCGTCAGACGCAAGTCATCAGACGTAAGTCGTCAGACGTAAGTCGTAAGACGTAAATAGTCAGACAAAAGTCGTCAGACGTAATTCGTCATACGCAAGTTGTCAGACGTAAGTCGTCATACGTGAGTCGTTAGAAGTGAGTCGTCAGACGTAAATTGTCAGACGTAATTCGTCATACGTGAGTCGTCATACGTAATTCGTCATACGTAAGTTGTCAGACGTAAGTCGTCATACGTGAGTCGTCATACGTAATTCGTCATACGCAAGTTGTCAGACGTAAGTCGTCATACGTAAGTAGTCATACGTAAGTCGTCAGACAAAAGTCGTCAGACGTAAGTCGTCAGACGTAATTCGTCATACGCAATTCGTCATAGGTAATTCGTCATACGTTATTCGTCATACGTTATTCGTCATACGTTATTCGTCATACGTAATTCGTCATACGTAAGTCGTCAGACGAAGGCGTAATTCGTCATACGTACGTCGTGAGACGTAATTCGTCATACGTAATTCGTCATACGTAAGTTGTCAGACGTAAGTAGACATAAGTCGTCAGACGTAAGTCGTGAGCCGTAAGTCTTAAGATGTCAGACGTTAGTCGTCAGACGTAATTCGTCATACGTAAGTCGTCAGACGTAATTTGTCAGACGCAAATCGCCAGACGTAATTCGTCATACGTAAGTCGTCAGACGCAAGTCATCAGACGTAAGTCGTCAGACGTAAGTCGTCAGACGTAAGTCGTCAGACGTAAGTCGTAAGACGTAAATAGTCAGACGTAAGTTGTCAGACGTAAGTAGTCAGACGTGAGTCGTCAGACGTAAGTCATCAGACGTAAGTCGTCAGACGTAAGTCGTCACACATGAGTATTCAGACGTAAGTCGTCAGACGTTAGTCGTCAGACGTAAGTCGTCAGACGTAAGTCGTCATACGCAAATGGCCAGACGTAATTCGTCATACGTAAGTCGTCAGACGCAAGTCATCAGACGTAAGTCGTCAGACGTAAGTCGTAAGACGTAAATAGTCAGACAAAAGTCGTCAGACGTAATTCGTCATACGCAAGTTGTCAGACGTAAGTCGTCATACGTGAGTCGTTAGAAGTGAGTCGTCAGACGTAAATTGTCAGACGTAATTCGTCATACGTGAGTCGTCATACGTAATTCGTCATACGTAAGTTGTCAGACGTAAGTCGTCATACGTGAGTCGTCATACGTAATTCGTCATACGCAAGTTGTCAGACGTAAGTCGTCATACGTAAGTAGTCATACGTAAGTCGTCAGACAAAAGTCGTCAGACGTAAGTCGTCAGACGTAATTCGTCATACGCAATTCGTCATAGGTAATTCGTCATACGTTATTCGTCATACGTTATTCGTCATACGTTATTCGTCATACGTAATTCGTCATACGTAAGTCGTCAGACGAAGGCGTAATTCGTCATACGTACGTCGTGAGACGTAATTCGTCATACGTAATTCGTCATACGTAAGTTGTCAGACGTAAGTAGACATAAGTCGTCAGACGTAAGTCGTGAGCCGTAAGTCTTAAGATGTCAGACGTTAGTCGTCAGACGTAATTCGTCATACGTAAGTCGTCAGACGTAATTTGTCAGACGCAAATCGCCAGACGTAATTCGTCATACGTAAGTCGTCAGACGCAAGTCATCAGACGTAAGTCGTCAGACGTAAGTCGTCAGACGTAAGTCGTCAGACGTAAGTCGTAAGACGTAAATAGTCAGACGTAAGTTGTCAGACGTAAGTAGTCAGACGTGAGTCGTCAGACGTAAGTCATCAGACGTAAGTCGTCAGACGTAAGTCGTCACACATGAGTATTCAGACGTAAGTCGTCAGACGTTAGTCGTCAGACGTAAGTCGTCAGACGTAAGTCGTCAGACGTAAGTCGTCAGACGTAAGTCGTCATACGTGAGTCGTTAGACGAAAGTCTTCAGACGTATGTCGTCAGACGTAAGTATCCAGACGTAAGTATCCAGACGTAAGTTGTCATACGTAAGTCGTGAGCCGTAAGTCTTAAGATGTCAGACGTTAGTTGTAAGTTGTAAGAGACTGAGAGAAAGAATGACAGCCAGAGTGAAAATGAGAGTAAGAGTAAGAGTAAAAAGCAAAAGTCGTAAATTGCGAGTAATAAGTCATTAGTAGTAGGTCGCACGACAGTAGTCGTTAAACGTAAGTTGTAAGATAGTGACTGTAATTCGTCAGACAAAAGTCGTCAGACGTAAGTCGTAAGAGGTAAGCTGTAAGTTGTCAGACGTAAGATGTCATACGTAAGTAGTGAGTCGTTAGACGTAAGTTATAAGAGAGTGAGAGTTATTTGTCAGACCATGGAGTTTCTTGCCGGTTCTTCTCCATGCAATCGACCAACCCTAACCGAGCACCTGCTGTCGACGTTTCATAAGTCAGGGCCTATGTGAAATAAAAACTTTTGATTTTGATTTTGACGCAAGTCGTCTACGTAAGTCGTCAGACGTAAGTCGTCAGACGTATGTCGTCAGACGTAAGTCGTCAGACGTGAGTATGCAGACGTAAGTCGTCAGACGTAAGTCGTCAGATTTACGTCGTCAGACGCAAGTTGTCAGACGTGAGTATTCAGACGTAAGTAGTCAGACGTGAGTAGTCAGACGTTAGTCGTCAGACGTAAGTCGTCAGATGTATGTCGTTAGACGTAAGTCGTCAGACGCAACTCGTCAGATGCAAGTCGTCAGACGTGAGTATTCAGACGTAATTCGTCAAACGTAAGTCGTCAGATGTAAGTTGTCAGACGTAAGTCATCAGACGCAAGTCGTCAGACGTGAGTATTCAGACGTAAGTAGTCAGACGTAAGTAGTCAGACGTTAGTCGTCAGACGTAAGTCGTCAGACGAAAGTAGTCATACGTAATTCGTCATACGTAAGTCGTCAGACGTAAGTATTCAGACGTAAGTCAGAGTCGCAAGTAAGAGTATTGCTAAGGTGCCGTTTTAGACCCACTGGTCCACTTAAATCTGTATGGTTCTTTTTTGGCTTTAAGGATTTCAGCGACCCGATTAATCACACCCAAGTAACGGATATACGTATATATAGGAAAGGAAAAGTAATAAAATATAATAAAGAAAGAATCAACATAATTCTTACCTATTTCTGCCAGTGCCCTCTGTGAATGCAGCACTCCAGAATCGTAATGATCCCTGGTAAAGTCCAAGGAGTCGAAGCCAGCGGCTTTGGAAGTCAGTAAGATGATCAGACCGACGGATTGGAGGTTGCTCTTCGATCCTACTAGCAGATTCTTGGCCGATTTTAAGACTGGATGGTTTGTGCCGACCTAGAAGGAAAACAGGTAAAATTGATAATTGACGCAATCGCTAGTCGTTCGAGTGCTGCGCAGCTTCGATTCTCGCACGGAAAAGATGTAAGTATGACCTACAGTAGTTGTTCAGGTTCTGGGTGTTTGTGTATGTGAGTTTACATGTTTGTAAACGCACCACGACCCAGAAGAAATTCCTAATGTAGGGCAACGTTAAAAAAAAAATAAAGAAATCCTCTTGTTTCTTTTATCTTTTAGTAGATTCAACTGACCAGTTTCCTTAAATGTATAGCAGTGCTAGCGATCTCATCGTTGAACAGCCAACGAAGGTTGAGGAAGGAGGTCGGATAGCCGACGATCTGTTCCGCCTCCGAGATGACGTCACGCCAGTCTATCTCCTCCTTATGGCCCAGGCCTAGCCCACTGGAATACATGCGACATGCTGGGCTGGAATTACAAACAATTACGAGTAGGATTTACAACGTCTTTTGAGAATTGAGAATTTGACCTTGTAATCGTGACTGCGATGGTTCGGTTGGTAAGTCTGGCGTCTGGCAAACTAGCGCAGAAGGTGATTCAATTTTGCTCGCAATTGTTTTTTTTTTATCCTGTTGGTCTAGTGGTTAGTTACCCTGACTGCTATGCCGGAGGTCATGGGTTCGATTCCCACCCAGGACAAATGTTTGTGTGATGAGCACGATCATTTGTCCTGTGTCTTGGTGTAATTTATCTATAATATGTATGTATTTAGAAATATATAAGTATGTTTACCAGTTGTCTAGTACCCATAACACAAGCTCTGCTTAGCTTGGGACTAGATGGCGTTGTGTGATAGTTGTAGAATATTTATTTATTTATTTTATATATATTATTTATCTTTCCACAAAAAAAACTAAAAAAAAACATTATATTCATCATTTGTGATCTGCACTTTAGCACCCTGTTTCTTTCTTCGGGCACGCCGCAATCGCGGCGGTAAGACCCCTCTTTGAGGAGTGGCTGGATAGGCGTCACGGCGTCCTTACCTACCGCATGGCGCAGGTCCTCACCGGACACGGAAGTTTCGGGAGGTTCCTGTGTCTGATAGGGAGGGAAGAAACGCCTGGGTGTCACCACTGCGAGGATCGTCCGGAGGACACGGTGGAGCATACGGTGCAGGACTGCCCCGCTTGGGCAGAGCACCGCCGTGTCCTCACGACGGCGATAGGCGGAGACCTCTCGCGCCCGGCATTGGTCGAGGCCATGCTGCGGGGCGAGACGGAGTGGGAAGCGGTCGCCTCCTTCTGCGAAGCAGTCATGCTCGTGAAGGAGGAGGCGGGCCGCCTGAGGGAGAGGACAGCGTCCTCCCTCCACCCCAGCCGCAGTGGTAGACGCCCACGGCGTCGGACGTCACAGGACGATCTCCGGCCACCGTAGGCGCGGGCATGCGGGCAGCGAGTAATGGGCGACTTGCTGTCCGACCATGGACCATGCCCGGGTCGACGGCGCGTTGTGTTCCACGCGCGCCTCAAAGAGTGTCAGCATGTTGACGGGGCCTGTAGAGGGCCAAAGCCTGCCGGGGTCGCGGGACCAAGGGATTACCGTGACCCCGGTACGTAAAGGGCTAGTGAAGGACACCGTGGATTTTAGTCAGTACAAGTCTGACAGTCCCTCCCGCCCTGCCCTGGGTGGGAGGACTCATTTGATGATTTTACCACGCAAAAAAAAAAAAAAAAAAAAAAAAAAGCACCCTGTTTCTTCAGTTGTTCTTTGTGTTCCAAGGCCTCGAGGCCCTGAAGATAGTCTGGGGGCCCAACAACTTAACGTTTTATCCAAGGCACGGAAGAAACTCAATTTAACACGACACAAACCTTTCAAATATCTTAGCTGGAAGCTTCATACTCATGTCCCGAAGATATTGCATTTGGCCCTGCCTTGTATTATATTCAAATCTCGAAAAGCCTTTTAATTTAATTTTCCTTTGCAACAATATCAGTGGCAGGTTACAAACATATCTTTCAGTAACATTTAAAGATGTTTGTGGAACATTTATTAACAATTTTGATGAGAACATTTTTAGAGTAATTCACTGGACTATTGTAAGAATAAATTCTCTTATTGTACATAAGATGATAAGTATAAAAATACAATGAAATAAATTATCAAAATTAAATGTCAATATTGCTGTCAATGTAAAAAAATTGCTGGTGTTTAAAAGAATAAGACTTTTTATTAATTAAAGAGGTTTTAATGTGAGCACACCAATAGATTGATTTACAAAATCAATAGGAATAATATGGTGATGTTTTTAGACCGATAGGTACCATTCCATAAAAGAGTCAAGGAGAGTGAGTCTACAATATTAATTACAAATGAAACAAGGATATTGTGCAGCACACACCATGCGTACATCAAGTGTTTGCATCTTCCAAGTTCCACAAGACACGTTTGTAGCCGAGCCCCCGCTGTGAAACTGATTAAAGTTGCCTGCGAGACGCCAGCTCCGCGACTATAAGGACTTTTTGAAGGGATTATACGACGTTTCGCTAAAATATGTCGCTATTTAAATTGTGGATTAATGTTATTGTTGATTTGGTTGTTGTTTTATTTCTGTAATTATGTTTTTTCATTCTACTAGTTAGCGTATTTATAAATTGATACGTAATTAATAAACAAATTTTCGATTTCAGTGTCACTCCAAATTAACTTTTTACATATCGCGGTCAAACTTCTGGTGAAAAATTGCTCTGCCATTTTTTTTAATGTGATTTCTTAACCTTACATTATATTCAAATAACTTTGTCATTTTTAAACATCATTATTTGATGTCAAATCAATCAAATAGTGATGTTGAAAAAGAAAAAAGTTTTGGATTACTTAACAAACCTATGTAATTAAGAATAAGAAATTGAAAAAAACATGTTGGTTTATTGTGCATCTATAATCTGCATCACCTAATTACATCATATGCCAGAGACGGAGGAATTTGTCGGAAAATAAAAGTTCATACAACAAACATCCTCGTTGATCGGACTATATCTTTGCCTTCATAATAATTAAAATCCGCCATGTTTTTTTCTTTTTTCAAAATGTTTATAAATTTTGCAGAAATAGGTTTAAAATCAACCAAGAGCCCTCCCAAGTAAAGATACACAGCTAAAAAATATAAACAACAATAAAATAATTGTCCCCCCCTATTTTTAAATGTCAAGTGAACGATTAGAGCGAATCATTTCAGCGTGTTTCCGAACGGGACCGTTTCCCGCGCACGCATCGCCCATTATCAGGGTCGCATGTCACTTCCGCTGACATTTCGAAAAACGAACGCTCTTTTAAATTGACGTTCCAAAGTTAACGGACATTGATTTCCTTGTGCTTGTTAAAAATAAATCAAAATAAGGTTCCTGTCTCAAAACTAACAATAGGAAAAAGAAGCCGAGTTTGAAGTCGGCTTCCAGTCTTTGAGGAAAAGCTAAGGTTAATAATCGTGCCTGCCGGGGTTGCGGGTCTCACAAATTACCGTGACCCCGGTACGTAAAGGGCTATTGAAAGGCACCGTGGATTTTAGTGAGTCAAGTCTGACAGTCCCTCCCGCCCTGCCCTGGGTGGGAGGATTCATTTGATGATTTTAGGTTAATAATCGTCATCATATCAGACCCAGGACATTCTCTACAAAATTATTTTTAGTATATGTGACTTGTCTAGTATTTTAGTAAGTATAAAGAACATTTTTTAATCTAATGCAACAATGTTTAAAAAAAAGGAACAAAATATAACATTGAATCAGTTACTGATTCTGAACAAACTATTATTCAGGTTTAGAATCATTGTAGTAAAAAAAATGTTGTAGAAATTTCCAATAGGACCGGCTGGAAGTGGCTAGTACCATAATAATGATGATATTTTTTCTCTGGTCAGAGTTGACAATAGATTCGGCTAGTAGCCTTTTCCAAAGTCAACTCGATATCGGTACAGCAGTTTCGGCATGCCAACAAACTCACTTTCAGTTAAAATTAGTAGCTAAGATATTATCGTCTGCCTAGCATTTTCCCAAAATCGAACCTTTTTTTAAAAACTCAGTTTTTTTTATTGTTAAGAAAACTCTGGCTCTGGAACTCAAAGGGAAACCGAAAGATCAGGGTGCCTTTTTAACCAAGAAGAGTGAGTGAGAATAAGGCATGATATTGTTAATTTAATCAAGAAACAGTATTTCTCAACTTCAAACGGACAGATGCACATTTCAATATGTCTTCATTCTTAGTTATTATTTACGATGTGCCGACTCGCAAATGTCGTTACAATTTAATTGCAATGCATGGAGGAGGTAACAATTGTCAGTTTGCCGCCATAAATTAAAAATGCATTTATTTATTAAAATTATTAATCGCAACTTAACTGCTTGACCTTTTGTTGAATATGTTATTCAACGACTATTTTTATAGTTAAAATAGATGAATTGTTTGGTCTAATATTGGTGTACTAGAATTAGAAGTGACTCCTATAGACCAGCGGTCGGCAACGCACAGCCATCATCATCTGCCTGCCTTTTCCCAATTATATTGGGGTCGACTTCCAGTCGAACCAGATGCAGCTGAATATTAATATTTTACATGTAGCGACTACCTATCCTCCATAACACAGTAACTGGGTAATAGACAGGCCTGTTAGTCTAGTGGTTAGTGACCCTGACTGCTATGCCGGAGGTCGTGGGTTCGATTCCCACCCAGGACAAATGTTTGTGTGATGAGCACGATCATTTGTTCTGTGTCTGGGTGTAATTTATCTATAATATGTATGTATTTAGAAATATATAAGTATGTTTATCAGTTGTCTAGTACCCATAACACAAGCTCTGCTTAGTTTGGGACTAGATGGCGTTGTGTGATAGTTGTGGAATATATTTATATTATTTATATTATTATAATACGATACCCTATGGTAAGACAGGTTGTCAGACTTTTAGAGCTTCTGACTAATAGTAGCGACTATCAAAGATTTACAAATGACAGCGGGGGACCAACGGTTTTACCTACTTTCTGAGGCACGGAGAAAACTTGCGATGACAGATTGTCACCCATCCACAGACCAACGATGGCAAAAGCGGCTTAACAAGGAAGATCGGCTTTAATTATTTAGCGACGAGCTCTGCCTCCTTGCGACCAAAGATTTTTTGCGAGCAAAATGCGGTCCATGACTATTTTAAAAACGAAAGATACATTTTGTTACTTATAAATCTCCTACTTTAATAAAAAAAAATGCTATTAGCCGCCGCCATAACTCGATTTAGCCACTTTGTGGCCCTTGCCTACCAAAACGAAATTGAAAGAATTTATATTTTAATTTTTGATTTTAACGCTAGCACAACTACCTGATCGCGGGACTGTATGAATTACCGTGACCCCGGAACGTAAAGGGCTATTGAAGGACACCGTGGATTTTAGTCAGTACGAGTCGGACAGTGCCTCCCGTTCTGCCCTGGGTGGGAGGACTCATTTGATGATTTTACCACGTTAATAAAAAAAAGCACATCTACCTACATCCATCTGTCAAATTTCTAACTAGATTTTCAACCTTATCACAACGTTCAATTGGTAAATTTTCACAAATTGGGATAGGTTGACCTGCGGGCGTCAATACTAGAGTGGCGCGATATGTGATGAGCAGCTGAAACCCTCTGCTGCCCCAAATTACAGTAATTGGTTATTTTAATAGTAAGACGCGTTCATCCGTAAATTAAAATCTAAAAACAGCAATTATCCAAACAAAAAATACGTTACCCAAAGCAACTTGCACTATCCGATTCGAAATTCAAATTCAAAAAGCGAGCTCTGTGTTGCCGTAATTAAAAAAGTGCACACTATTATTATGTTAAGGGTTAAATCGTCGGTTTTGTAATAATTACACTGCTGTAGCACATGCGAACGGAAAATGGAGATACCCAGTTTAATTCTGTTAATAAATGGTACCCTTAATCTATGGTACCTATTGGTTTTTTTTATACAATTGACTTGTTTTAAATTTAAATGGAACTTTTTTCAAAAGTTAAAGAAAAGTTATTCTGCATTGGCTTTTTTATACATATTTTTTCTATCACAATAGACATGGGCATGCGGGCGGCTAATAATGGGCGACTCGCTGTCGACGGCGCGTTGTGTTCCACACACGCCTCTAGGAGTAACAACATAGTGACGGGGCCTCCTTTATAGGGCCAAAGCCTGCCGGGGTCGCGGGACTCAGGAATTACCGTGACCCCGGTACGTAAAGGGCTATTGAAGGTCACCGTGGATTTTAGTCAGTACGATTCTGGCTACCCTGGGTGGGAAGACTAATAAGATGATTTTACAAAAAAAAAACACAAGCACACGATAACAAAACATCAATGGCTGTATTTCATTGAAGCTTTTATGCAGTGGTAGGAACTACCATTACTCGTAGTACTCGTTCATCCATTACAATTATGGCAGAGGTTTATGTAATATGGTGTGGGGAGAATCCATTGGCATACTAAGTAATTCCTAATCGAAAAATCCAATAAGATTGCTCGACCTGGCAATCCAAATAAGGACCTCTTGCTCTCTCTCTGCCTGAGCCTGTAGAAAAAACCTCATGTCAAAAAATATTGTCTATGGTAACCGTTCGGAAATCTTAATGAGAACCGCCATTATTATTTCAATCGTTAAAACGCTGCAATTGAATTCCTTAGAATAGCAAGGATTAATGAGACTGTAGGGCCAAGTAATCGCTTGTAGGAACACCCGACGCCATGCTGTGTTCACCCGCGCAACATACTTATATCGGATTTTATCGCTGTTGTAAAATGTAAAAATTTATTGACGTTTTATCGAGTTCGTTGCTCGTTCTGTACCTAATTATTATGAGAATACTCACTGTATTGTGAGAGGATTTTCATGTATTTTTTTGTTGTAGAGTATAAGTTATTTTATGCGACAACTTTAAATGTTACTTTTCCTTAGCTCTTTCTTCAAATATGGAACTTTTGGGAAAAAAATGCTGGATGACGGCGCGTTGTGTTCCACGCGCGCCTCAAACAGTGTCAGCAAAATGACGGGGCCCCCCTCTAGAGGGCCAAAGCCTGCTGGGTTCGCGGGACTGTACAAATAACCGAGACCCCGGAACGTAATTAGGGCTATTGAAGGACACCGTGGATTTAAGTCAGTACGAGTCTTACAGTCCCTCCCGCTCTGCCCTGGGTGGGAGGACTCATTTGATGATTTTGCCACGTAAAAAAAAAGATCCAGTGGTTTCGCCATGCGTTATCTGTCCGTGAATTAAAAATTGCATATCTGTGGTCCACGGGATACATTTGCCTATTATCCAAATGCATTTTTTTCTTAAACTTTTGCCCCCGCAAGTAATTTAACTCAGATCACATACACAAACACCCTGACAGGAACTGAACATCAACGGTCATTTAAAAAATTGTTCTGTGCGGGGACCAACTAGCGACAACTGCGCAGCAGCCGATCGCTTAGCCACTACGCCAACAGGGCTGTCAAATATAATGACACACTACATGAGTAACAAAATATTATAACGCTAGTTCGTCAGTTGTAGTAGTCGGATTTATTTATAGTACTTCGTGCGACAGAGACGACACACTACGAAGCCAAAACTAGCCGATCATCTCTTTCTTTTCGATGTGCAATATTTCATCAACGATAAGTGCCTATATAAGGTATTCTGGCAACTATTTAAAAGAAACACAAACAATTTTGTTTTTGGAACATAATTATAAAATTGGAACGGGCGCGTTCGATTTTCGGACGCGCACGCCAGTAGGCGTCCGGCCACGCCCCGCCATTATCCCGCCAACTTTTTACCAAACTTCCAACACGGGTGGCTATTAAATAGGAATAAATCTGTACATAATGAATAATACATTTGTTTCATTTTGAACATAGTTTAGTGTGTTTTTGGCGGCGTTTGAAATGTAAATTGGACGAATAGGAAACATTTCTTTACACTAGGAATTTCTCTTCTATCGTGGGTGCGTTTACAAACATGGAAATTCACATACACAAACGCCCAGACATGGAAAAACTATTTGTAGGTCGTACAAATATTTGTTCCATGCGGGGATGGAACTCGCAACACGTTGGGCAGCAGTCGATCGGTGGGTCACTGCGCCTGATACGACCTTACTTCCTACCATAGTTTGTATTTATGTTGTACTATTAAGTATTCTGTGGTATTTAGCCATTAAGGCCAGTATCACTGACGTTCTGCAAGATAAAAGCCTGTTCGTAGACAGCAAAGGGTGCTGGTAGTCTATCACGACGACTTAAAGCGAGAGTAAAACCACTGTAGGAAAGAGACCGTACCGTAGTTACTACAGTGTTTACTATTGGGTGGGTCGATTCTATCTCTTAGCGTTCCACCACGCAATTTTCGGCCGCCGTAGGTGCATGCATGCGGACGAAAAGTAATGGGCGACTCGCCATCCGATCATGGACCAAGCCCGGGTCGACAGCGCGTCATGTTCCACGTGCACCTCAAATAGCTGCCAGCAACATGACGGGGAACGGGGTATAAGGGGGGCCTTAGAGTACCAAAGCCTGCCAGGGACGCGGGACTGTCTTATCAGATAACCGTGGCCCCGGAACGTAAAGGGCTATTGAAGGACACGGTGGATTTTAGTCAGTACAAGTCTGACAGTCCCTCCCGTCCTGCATCGGGTGGGAGGACTCATTTGATGATTTTACTACGTAAAAAAAACATTCTTCTTCGGGCAACGGCACCAGAGGCCACATGGAACCTGCTGTGACGGCTGAACGATCTCACTGGCGATGGTAGGCTTCACCAGCTTTACTTTTCTATTCTCTACATTAGAACTAAAGACTCAGCATCATGACAGCCCTGGAGCTACGGTTTGTCTTCAAAAGATTTTCAACTTTATCATCGAGAATTTAAAGTTGAAAGTCCACTAAAGACAAATCATAGCTTCAGCGCTGCCGCGGCGCTGGCTCTTATAAAAAATAGCACTACAGGGCAGTGACTGCCGCTGTCGAAGTCCGGCGCTAAATAGTTTTAAATGTGTTCGGTGCGCAAGAGTTCCTGACCCTTCTTGAGCAAACTTCATAGCAAATAATAAATAATAGGTATTTAAAATATCAATCGAGAAAATATCAAGAAAATGACAAGCTGTAATTAACAAAGGAAGTAGTTGCTAATAAAAACTAGTGTTATCTTGATTTAATTATGAAGTTTATTTTTAATGTTAATTAAAAACCAATGGATGTCATCCCATCGATCCTTTGAAAAGGTTAATTGCGTTAAAATAGTAGTCGATTGATGATGACGTTGTTTCACACTTTAACGTTCGTCTGTTTTGCCAAGATGTCAAGTTTTTATCGATTAAACGGCGAAATGTCTTGTCCTCTAATTATATTATGTATTTGCAGAAATTCTCAACGTGATCTTTACAACTGTTTTGCGCTATGTTAATTGTAAAAGATGGGAGGTACAAACATATTTTTTATGCCTAATAACATTTTCCGGGGTCGCGGGACTCACAAATTACCGTGACCCCGGAAAGTAAAGGGCTATTGAAGGACACCGTGGACTTTAGTTAGTCAGTACTAGCCTGACAGTCTCTCCCGCTCTGCCCTGGTGGGAGGCCTCATTTGATGTTTTTTTCCACGGTAAAAAAAAAACATGCTTAAAAAATAACATTGCCCTACATTAGTAATTTTTCTTATATCATGGGTTTAAATTCGAATAGGTATACACACAGCCAGACCCTGAACCAGACCAAACCGCGTTTACATCGAGTAAACACGGTTAAAGGGATTGTGCGATTGTATGCTGCGCTGCGTCTTACAAGCTCGATTCCCGTACGAAACAAATATTTATGTATAACTTACAAGTAGGTAAATACTAAGTTATTCCGGGGCTAGATTTTGGAGTATGTGAGAATGATTGTGAACGCACCCACGATCCACGTAACAGGAATCTTAATTTTTATTTTTTTTACTTGGTTAAATCATCAAATGAGTCCTCCCACCCAGGGCAGAGCGGGAGGGACTGTCAGACTCGTACTGACTAAAATCCACGGTGTCCTTCAATAGCCCTTTACGTTCCGGGGTCACGGTAATTCGTACAGTCCCGCGACCACAGGAATCTTATGGAGCAAAGTTAAAACATTAATGCGCTAAGAAATTAAAACATTAATCTACAATTTCTAGTTAAATGACAATGTGAATGGCATAGTTGCAACCGATGTAACTTTAACACATTGAAACACTAATTATTAACGAGTTTTAAAGTTCAATAAACAAGTCATAAAATTAACAATTGAAAAATTAACAAGCCCACCGTTTAAAATTACATTAAAATTCGCTACTTCATCACATAATAATTTATTGGTTAATGAGTTCCTAATCAGAACACACCGGTCATAATTTTACGTCGGCCATAAAGCAGGTGTTAGCTTTTATCAAAATATTGCAAATGGTTCGTACGTTAAAAAATAATGTAACATGGCGAGGCTTGCAAAAGATATACAAAGATAAGCGACATGCAACACTTCCATCGATTATTATTTAAAAAAGTTTAACAAAATGGCGATTGTGGTCGTATAAAATAAATTAAACACGTAATAAAACACCTTATCACGAGACGCCAAAGTCTAAAGCCCTATAAAATGAACGCAGTAAAATAAATACGTTGGTACAACCGTGCACCCTTGATTACTGTAAACAAAAACTAACTGCTCGACGCTGATTGGCTGTTTGAATTTTCTGGGGAAATTACAGCCAATTACAGGAACGTAGCCTGTTTTATGATCGGTTTTTTATTTTTATAGGCAGCTCTAAATAAATAATGATTTGAGAAAGAGTACCTTTTTTACCCGACTACGGCAAAGTCAAAAGGAAGGGTAATGATTTTGGCAGTCTATGTATGTATGCTTTTTCCACCATAGCATTTAAACTACTGAACCGATGTTTTATTTTGCGAGCAGGACTTGGACCCCTTTCGATCAATAATACAGAAACCTTACTAACTAGGCTGTCGCTACAGCTATCGCAGTCCTTTCCGCAAAAATAACATTTAAATATTGATATGACAAGTATTTAGATACTTACAAGTGTGTGCCACAACAAAATTTTTTACAGTTGGGAAAATTATCATATGAGCTCGCGCCCTGTGTGGAGCAGAAGGGACTGTCAGACTTGTACTGACTAAAACCCACCGTGTTTCTTCAATACCTAGCCCTTTACATTCCAGGTTCACGGTAACCCGTTTGGACAATTCCGCGACTCCGACGGGCGTTGTGCCATAACACCCTGGCGTGCGTTATAAATAGCAACAAATATAACAAGACGGAAAGCCTCAAAGCCTCTTCTATGGCTCCAAACTCTTCCCGTTTGTAATTTCGCTCACATTTTTCTACACGGTAAACATAACAAGCACAAATGCAAGTTGTCTTCCGTGCCATCGATCATGGGTGTCCCGCGGCCATGACTGCGGGTGGCTCTTAGCTTTAATTGTCGAATGCGTGCTGCCTGTAACTTAGTGTAGGTAGTCCAGCCCTTACTGGTGGTGTACCGACAGCATGAAGATTGGTAGGGCGATTTGGGGGTCGGTTTTAGGCTAGAGATGGTGTTTAGCTGTTTGATTTGATTAAAAAAATCTTATAACTCTGTCAGTTAAATTATCAAAAAATATTCGACCCGTATTTTTTCTTTTTTTTTTAAGTAAAGCAAAATTGACGGAGATACGATTTTTTCAAAATTGGCAATACGTCACGATTTTGTATTTTTTTTATTGAATTCTGACGTCACGAGCAGTTTTCTTCCACCATTTTAAGAGCAGTGGTGATCTAGTAAAGTAAGTCTGACTCGGTTCGAACCCATGACCTACATATAAATTTTAAATAAGCATCAGTTCATTTATTCCAATATCTCAATCCGTATAAACAAACTCCTAATAAATTATAAACCGTAACCGTGCCACTATTATTTATATTTTTAAATGTTTTTCTTTGTTTTGTTTTTGTTAAAATATTTAAAAATGTTTATAATAAATAAAGAAAATGCATAAAGAAGAAATAAACCATCAAAAGCCGGCCTGATTTGCAGACGCTACAGTCGCCTGCGCATATTGTATCATGCACCTTGTAATTTCTCATGCTAATAGCGAGCTACCGCGCCGTGTACCGCTGTTCCGATGGTACTTTATGACAATCGCCGGCTATGAGGTGCTCCTGTAGCGTTATGGTAGCCTGGTACTCTTGTCATGTTTCATATTGAGAAGATAAGTATTTTCTTGAGATCTACAGAGCTGGAATTAAAAATAACAACTGCAACTGCAAAATTACAACTGTCCAGATCGCCACCCGAGAGTCGTCGGTCGAGACCCAGGGAGCGATGGGAGGGACTGTCGGACTTGTACTGGCTAAAATCCACGGTGATCTTTCAATAGTCGTTTCAGGGTTACATGATGAGACTCCACGACTTCCACGACTCAAAGACAGGCCCGCGTCTCTTCTTTACAAGCATGCTGATTAAAAAAGAAAGGGTTTTTTGTATTTGCATCTTGTGATCAGTCATTCAGACTATAAGCAGATGAGGTTGGGCCTTATTGTTATAAAAAAATGATAACTAAAATATGTGAAACCAGGAACTATTGTCATGCATGCCTATCATATGGAGGAGCTTTCTTGATAAGAAAACGTGAGGGTTACCAAGGGTTATATCTTAATACCTGGTAGGTAGATACTCCTAATCAATCTGACCTCCACAGCCCAGTAGAGGTAGTAACTGGGCTGTGGAGGTCAGATTGGCAATAGCTCCATATATTAAGCTGCAACATACTGTCAGTAAGTAAGTCAGCTGATGATGATGGTGTGCAATTTTGGAACTTGTTTACTGAATATTAGACGTTATCGTAATTTTGTCGAAAACCTTTTTCAGAATAAATCGATCAATTAATTTCAACCAGTCGAGAGCACAGTATTATACTTTAAAAAAACAAAAAAAAAACAATATGACTGCAATACTTCAAAACAAATAAATAGTTAAGATCTTGCACGCACAGTCGCACACCTGTAGTTAAGAACACGAGGCATCCGATTATTCTCAACTATTAATAGCAATACTCATTAATACATTTAATTTAAACTCAGTAACTTGATCCAGACCCACCTGTTCGGTAACTGATCGCATAGGCTGTACCTCGCATGTCCATTGTCCATAGCCTACACAATCCCTTGAAAAGTTCAAATATTGTCATGCGTTTTGACATCTGTCAAGATGTCAGGTTGACAGATGTCATTGGATAATTCGAATTATGAAAAAAGCTCTTGTACAGTGCAAATCGCGCCATAAAATAACAACATTGTTTTATGAATATGAGTATCGATGTTCGAAAGTTATGTTTTATTTATATTTTGTAATTGTAATGTCGAGATATATGCATGTAGATAAGGTGATGCCTTATAGAGATGTGGTTGATATTATGTCTCAGTTTCTCGGAAGGAGATCAAAATAAAATAACTTATTATAATAATAATCATTTTTTCTTTGATCAGTCCCATCCAAAGAGAATTAAAACCATTGTCATTGGTCCCATCATACCTAATTCGAATATCTAGTCTAAAAGCTTCTTATTTAAGTCATGAAATTGGGTTGACGACATTCACTCATCTATTTTTAAATGTAAAATGACTCGGATCTGTCATGAATTTTGATGTTTTCCAAAACATAAAATAAATTAAATTAAGAAAGTTTCTGTCTTTTAGAGCTCCTTGATTGTTTGTAACAGCACAATTGTGTAGACATTGACCTATTTGAACAGAACCTATATTATTATCAACCACCTAGTTTAACCGAGAAAAAGGTCATGTTAAAATTGGGAAACAGCTTTACGTAGTAAAGCTCTCACATAAATAACTTTGAAAGTTATCATAAAGACACGAAACATCGATAAATTGGCGCCACCTGTCGGAAAGGGCACGAAACATCAGATCAGCACGACTTATCGTCAGCTACGATTGATTGAACACAGACAGACGATGAAATGTATCCTAGATGTCTATCTTATCTCTCACTTCATAAATGACAAGGTTTTCTTGAATATACTAGTGGGTAATAAAGATACAAAGATTAGCTATAAAAGACTGAATGCAGAAAACAATCTACCAATTTAAAAAGTTCTCTTTCACACATTTCTCACAGCCTAAAGATTATTGTATTTATATGAACACGGAGACATTAAATACACATACTGTCTAAAGTTTATTTTATATTTATATGCAATTACGCCAAAAATCTTTACGGAATATTGTCACGATACCTCCAGCAAATCAATTTACTAATGAAGACAATGAAAAGGGCACTGCAAAACCATTTTAATATAACAAACTTTGTGCTGAGAATTACAAACATTAAAACTCACAAACACAACCACCCAGACCTGGTACAACTGCTTGTAGGTCATACAAATATTTGTCCCGTGCGGGGATCGAAACCACGACACGCTGAACAGCAGTTGATTGTTTAGCCACTTCGCCAACCGAACCATGCTGACGATCCGTAATCCAATGAAGTTTTCAGCCGACATATAGGCACAACATACATATTACTGATGTGTGTATGTTTAATAGGCAGTCATTGTGATCTATATCAGACGACTTAATTTAGCAGATTGCTGGAGATTACCTGGTAGCATGTCAGTGTAAAGACCTATCTGACTGATCATTGACTTTCAACAGTGCTTTCCAACACAACTCCTCAAAATATATACTCCAGAATAATTCAATATTAAATCATACATTTATAGACATTAGACATTAAATTAAGACATGTCTTACCGTGGGAATGTCGCACCGAGACGCGAAATGCTAAACTATGTAAATTGCGCGGGAAAGGATGAATGTCACATCGGCCGCCATATTTTATCCGCAACGGGCGCGTTCTTCGCGCGCGATTTATGTCGCGTTCACGTATTGAATTAGATGAATGGGTTGTTTAGCTATTGATAAAAGGTACGCTTTGTTAACGGGTGATTTTGACTGCAAGATTTACTTGGTCAGGCATATTGTTTGACCTTTAATAGATTTATTTATAAAATGCGAGCATGAGGTACCGAATTCGATTCCGGGATAAATGTTATTGAACTTTTCTAATAGATATTTCTCAACAGCAACCACAGAGTTTAACCGATGAAGAAAATATGATTCTTCTTGGTCATGTCTTCCGCAGAACCAACGAAAGGTGGAGAGGAAGGATCTCGAATGGAGACTGTGACGTGTAGGTAAACGTAGGGTGCGCCTCCCGGCAAGATAGACCGATGACCTGAAGAAGGTAGCTGGCAGTGGCTGGAAATCTTGCGCCGTGGAGCTCCCTGAGAGAGGCCTATGTCCAGCAATAAGTTGAAATGATGATGATTCTTCTTGATCGTGTTGCTGGCACGACGGTAATCACATTTGGTCAGCCACTCTCATTGCGCGGGCGTTACTATAGCTGTATTTCTTTTGACATTATGAGGTGCATTGTGTGCGATATAGCTCCACATCCACCCGATTTTATTTCGATAAGGTAAACCCACTAAACGGTAAACTCAGCATGATGCCCACCGGATTAGCAAGCTGAAGTGGCAATGGGCAGGCCATATTGCTCGCAGAGCAGATGGCCGATGGGGTCGAAAAGTACTAGAGTGGAGACCAAGGACTAGCAAGCGCAGCGTAGGACGTCCACCAACAAGGTGGACAGACGACCTTATAAAGGTCGCTGGAAGACGCTGGATGCAGGTCGCTTCCAACCGGTATATGTGGAGATCTAAAGGGGAGGCCTATGTTCAGCAGTGGACGTCCTATGGCTGAGATGATGAAACCCACTAAATGGTACAAAATCTTTTTGCTAAAGAGTTGTTCCAACTCATCAATGCCTTAAATTCATCGCGATTTCAGTCAGGTTTCAAAATCCGAATGATTGAACATTGAACCTTCCAACACAGCCCAAGGTCGATCTCTTGTCAAAGATAAACCAGTCCTCTTAAATACTTCAACAATTTTGAACGAAAAAAAAAACATTAAACTATTTGGAGTATTTATGTTTCCGAATTACGCCCAAATTCTAAAGAATTTCCCGAGCTATGTTCACAGGGAACACGAAAAAGACTTAATTAGATACTTCAATGACCAAATTAAGTCGAAATTACACAGAGGACGCGAACACAGGTAATCTTATCAACATATCCGAAGCATCCATTCAGGCATTCCACCATTGAGTACAATTGTTTGATTCACAGGAGCACAATGTCGGCGCTTTTAAAATAGAACGTTGGAGAAGGAATCAACATCAGTTTGCGACATTTAAATGTGCTGGCGGCGCTTTTGGCCCGCCATTTGCATCCGAGATCGCGTTGATCGGCCATCTTGTTGTTTTTTTTTTGCCGCCAACGCGTTGTTATAGGTTTGTGGTACACTGAGTTAAATACTAAGTTTCGTGTCACAGGATTAATTGATGTTTTCTCAACTAATATTGAAAAATATATGATAAAAAGTAGTAAGTCCGTTTGATTCTTAATTATGCGAGGGATTCAACCGAAGACGATTACCTGCAGAAGAACATAATGACTAAGTGGTATCTTCTCTTATCGACAATCGAACAGCACCGACATCACCGGGCCATTTCCGGTTACCGTAAGTGCGGACGGCGAGTATTAATTAGCTCGCCGTCTAACCAAGAACCAGGCCCGAGTGGACGGCGCGTCCACCCACACCTCAATGAAACTGACGCGACCTATAATGAGCCGAAAGTCTAACGTGGTTGAAAACACGAGGCACAGCTTGTTTAAAGATGGACATTTTTGTAAACGTCTAAAGCGAATGGATAGGGAGTGTATCATTGAGTAATTTATTTAGGAACACTGCTTAAAATTAAGCAAACCAGAGATGTAAATAAATATGCAAAAAATATTAATTAAATTATTTCTACAATCTGCACTCGGTGTGTCTTCAGCGCACCTCACGCAACATTTTGTTTTACTCTTGCACCATCTTTATATTCGGTAGCGGCGCACCAAAGGGACGCATTCAATTATTTACTCGTATTATTCTTGTTTATAACTGGTACGAATGTCGTACGTGATGCCTATCATCATCCCCGCTAATTGGGAGCGACCAGAGACAAAAGTAGAACTTAAAAAGTTGAAACTAGCGTAAAAAGTTTTTATGTGATAGAGGTTTGCCGCTCTTTGTTAGTTGGCGGGAAAAAATATGCAATTTCAAGTAAATTACGAGTAAGCAGAGTGACGACAGGCATCGGCGCGGCCATGATTACTTTTAGGAGGTTGTACCTGATTCCAAACACTAGCTGCTCGGCTACTGTCGGTCGTAGAGTGATGTTATATACCTTATAGCTTTCCTGGTTAAATGGACTATCCAACACAAAAATATTTTTTCAAATCGGTCCAGTAGTTTTGGAGCCTATTCAATACAAACAAACAAATCAAATCTTTCCTCTTTATAATTTTATTTTAGTTTAGATATGTAGGTATATTAATATTGTAAATCTGTTGACTTTGTTTGATGACGCGCTAATCACAGAAAAATATGCTGGTTCGAATTGATCAATAATATTTATGTTGGATCATCTTCACTATCATCACTACATTTTATAAAACAAAGTCGCTTCCCGCTGTCTGTCTGTCCCTATGTATGCTTAAATCTTTAAAACTACGCAACGGATTTTGATGTACTTAGTTTCTTTTAATAGATAGAGTGATTGAAGAGGAAGATTTTTAAAAATAATATAGTAGAGATTGCACCCGTGCGAAGCCGGGACGGGTAGTAAAATAAAATAGTACAACACAGATATCAATTAAGTTGGTGATAAATTAAGGGCAGTAGTTTTTATTCAAACAGTTAAGTACAAACGCCAGCTGATTGAAAATCTATTAAAGAAATTTGACAGATTATGGTAGTAGGTTGATGTGCTGGCGTATGTACATAATAAACAAATCTTTTGTAAATAGGTACTTATTTTGTTTCCCGAAAACAAGGTGTAAGTGCACCCCATTGCACACTGCTACCATCACTCATTATGGCAGGTGTAGTAAAGCTATGGCTTTTGAGTGGCGTAAAATGACTGGAAAAAACCCGAAGAGAAATACTTACTGTTTCATCTTATAAATAATCTTTTATCACTACATAGTATAAAACAAAGTCGCATCCCGCCGTCTGTCTGTCCCTATGTATGCTTAAATCTTTAAAACAACCCAACGGATTTTGATGCGGGATTCAAGATAGAGTGATTCAAGAGGAAGGTTTATATGTATATAACATGCATAATATAGTAGAGATTGAACCCGTGCGATGCCGGGGCGGGTCACTAGTAATCTATACAATATAATAAATCTATAATAAATTAACTTATTCAGATCGACTGCTGCTGTCCATGCCGCTATCGCCACGGAACAAGTATTTGTATGCCCTACCATTACCTAGTTGTTCCGGGTTTCGGTGTTTGTACTATATATGCGAATTTAAAAATTTGTAAACGTATCGAGCATACATGGAAAATAGAGTGGAGCAAAGAGTATTTTATGTGCTGACGTCTATATAATACCTATCCTTGATTTGTAAGATTTTAGTGTGGCTGCATTGTGAATCGTCATTGCCAAGAGGGCAAGACGATTGTCAAATTGTGCTGTCAAAACTGCGCGCTCTTTTCAAACGAATTTCAATAATTATAATTCTTGCAAAATGTATTTTATATACAGAGAAAAATTCAAAAATCTGAAACCAATGCAAACTTATTTTACAAGCAAAGCAACCTAATAAATGTATAATGTTTGATATTCTCGCCAGTTCGCCATCACCATGGCGGGGAGTTCCATAAAAAAATACAAGAATTGGATTAAAGGGAATCTTACTCGACATAATCCAGTTAAGGTAAGATAGTCGATACTATATCATGGTAGAAAAAACTAAACATTCATAATCACACACCTTTAATTTCATGTCGGTAGGTAGGAAGTAAGAAACTAAAATACTCTATAATGTTATACAACATTATTTTTAGTATATACGAAACCTGAATATAGTTTGTTCAGAATCAGTAACTGATTCGATTCCAATAATTTTTACACCAAGTCATATTTTTTTTCAAAAATATTTTGATTAAATTTTATTACCAGTTAATTACAATACAATCACCGTACGGTTAGGTACCTACCTATTGGCAAGCTATTATCACGAGTGTATAACACAGGAGACGCGCTTTACGCGGGTGTACCGCGAAATGAGCATGTTTTTGAACGGACAACCAGGTAATATACAAACTTGTAACCTCGTGATTTTATATGATACGGTTTTTAAAATTTTGTTGAAAGATTCTTTACACAAAAATACTAGACAGGTGTATCGGGTTTCGCATAAACAAAAAATAATGTTGTATATCTATTTTATGCTATATATCTAATAATGTTCCGTTCTCAAAAACCTAACCGAGATAAATGTTAATTGAACACAGAATAAAATAAACAAAAAAAAATAAAAGCAAAGAAATTAAATAATTAGAGAATTACGAAGAAGAATCTAAAGGGTAACAACTAACTATAATCGAGGCTAAAGTGTGTCTTTCCGCTTATTCAACCAAAATAGAAAGTTACTGAATTCTCCAGCAATGAAATCCTTCAGATGTTTATGGCAATTAATGTTTACTTTTATAGAATAAAAATAATCGTAAATGTTGTGTGATAACTTTCAGGTACTCCTGCCGAAGCAACGTCATGTTGTATGTCTGACGCGGACAAACGAGTCAAAAATACCTATACGCTCAGCATCCCCGTGCCTCGGTAAGTGCTTGCTTACCAGTCATCTAGGAAGGTAGCTCCTTCTACTTTTTTTTTTCATTTGAAACTAGCTTTTGCCAGCGGGTGCGCCCGCTCACCCATCCCCCCCCTCCCTCTTATTGCCTATGTCATTCAGGACTAAAGCAGCTTTCAACTGTTGAAAGAATTTTTGAAATCAGTCCAGTAGTTTTTGTGTTTATTTATTACAAACATTCATACACAAAAATACAAATCTTTCCTCTTTATAATATTAGTGTCGATGTGTTTGCTTTGACTCTAGTCCAGGTCAAAAGGGACTGGAACGAAGCCTAGGATGGAACGAGCTTACCCAGAAGTATCCTTTTCACTCTAACTTTGAACAGATTGATTTGACAGGCCTGTTGGTCTAGTGGTTAGTGACCCTGACTGTTATGCCGGAGGTCGTGGGTTCGATTCCCACCCAGGACAAATGTTTGTGTGATGAGCACGATCATTTGTTCTGTGTCTGGGTGTAATTTATCTATAATATGTAAGTATTTAGAAATATATAAGTATGATTATCAGTTGTCTAGTACCCATAACACAAGCTCTGCTTAGCTTGGGACTAGATGGCGTTGTGTGATAGTTGTGGAATATTTATTTATAAAAATAAAATAAAAAGATTCGGATTGGACACCAACGCTGGAAGTGAGTTCCACTCCCTTGTACGCATAATAAAGGAAGACTGGTGGTAGGTAGGAACGGGGTATAGCCCAGGCTAGGTTCCAGGTCTCGTAACTTGAATGGTAATTACATCAGATAATTAATAATAATGATCTGAGTGGGCCACAGCTGAAACTTATTTCGTTTCAACTGATTTCAAACTTTCTTTCATCCATTATCCATTGCAATAAAGTATTCAATCAAATCATTTATTTCAAGTAGGCCAGTTACAGGCACTTTTGAATTGTCAAAAGACAAAAGTAAAATAAAATAGTTTAAAAATAGTTACGGTGCTACAGTCCCAGTCACAAGACATAAAAACTGTGAAAGTACTGTACGTGCCCATTCCAAAGCGTAGATCTCTATGGAGAAGAACGGGCAAGAAACTCCATGGACACTATTTTCAATCGATAAAATTATAACAGAGCCTTTGTTACATCATTCAACTTGAGATGGTATTGTTTGTTTTCAGCTATAAATATCAAAAGGAATTGTCGGCAGCATGGTCTAACAGAATCACAGTATATCCCTAAAAACAAAAGAATACTCTTGAAAAATAAATTCAAGTGCTTGTTAGCTAGAACAATCAAGCGGTGTCACCGACAGCCTTCTGTAACAGAATCAGAGTATATCCCAGAAAACAAATCAAAACCCGTGAAAAATAAGTTCAAATGCTTGTCAGCTAGAACAATCAAGCGGTGTCACCGACAACCTTCTATAACAGAATCAGAGTATATCCCTAAAAATAAATCAAAATCCGTGAAAAATAAGTTTAAATGCTTGTCAGCTAGAACAATCAAAAGGTGTCACCGACAACCTTCTATATCAGAATCAGAGTATATCCCCGAAAACAAATCAAAACTCGTGAAAAATAAGTTCTTATGTTTGACAGCTAGAACAATCAAGAGGTGTCACCGACAGCCTTCTATATCAGAATCAGAGTATATCCCCGAAAACAAATCAAAACTCGTGAAAAATAAGTTCTTATGTTTGACAGCTAGAACAATCAAGAGGTGTCACCGACAGCCTTCTATATCAGAATCAGAATATATCCCTGAAAACAAATCAAAGCCCGTGAAAAATAAGTTCTTATGTTTGACAGCTAGAACAATCAATAGTTGTCGCCGACAACCTTCTATAACAGAATCAGAGTATATCCTTGAAAACAAATCAAAACCCGAGAAAAAGAAGTTTCAATGTTTATCAGTTATAAGAAACAGAAGGCGTAAACGCCAGCCTGCTCCATCGGAGTCAAAACAGGTCACAAACCGTGAGAAAAAAAAGTTTAAAAGCTTTTCGCCCTTAAAAGACAAAAGCCGTCGTCGCCAGCTTGCTCTTAGAGAAGCAGAAATTTTAAAACAGACAGAAACTGATACAGTAAAGAGATCTTGTAAGCATTGTGGGTCAGAGACAGGTTGGAGAGGAAATCCTAAGGAAAATAAGCTTACTAAAAGCCAAGCCAAGAAGGACATGGAGGAAGATGAAGAGGGTACCTCCGAAACTAAATACCACAACCAAACTATAGATGATGCTAAGAAAACTATACAGAGTGCCATACAAGACGGCAAGATAACCATTGAAGAGGGCAAAAAAACCATCGTAGAGGGCGCAAATACAATTGTGGAAACGTTCAAGTATAATTTAGCTGGAGCGAAAATGAAGGAGAAAAGTCCTACTAAAAATAAGAGAATTACTAAATCGAAGAAACGTTGATTTACTTTGTGAAAGTATTTTTTCGCCAGAGAATAAACTGAAGGGTAATAATATTACAACAGTTATTTTCTATTTGTTCTATTATTGGGTCTACATCAGTATCTGCTGGGGATGAGCCCCTCCAAATGCACATAAGTGAATTTCATTTCGACACCCTGCGGTGATGGTCGATCCATCTAGCCTAAGGACATCTCACCTTACATTCCGTTCCGCGATCTCCACTCTTGATAAAGGTCATCAGTTCAGCAGCAAAGTAATACTGTCTTGTAATAGACAATTCTCTAGCTAGTCAATAAATATTTGACCTTTTGATCTATTTACCTATTGTAAGTAACTTATCACAACAATATTTTGCAAGTGAAAATCCTAATTTTTAATGTTTGGTCGCATTACAGACCAAATGCCCACTGCATTTTATTACATTATCAGTAATAACATAGAGTGACTTAACCAACTCATAAAGATAAATATCACAACCCATTTACAGAGTAACAAAAACCAAACACTTTTTGGCAAGTCTGGTTGTCGAGTTTTAGACCTTCTGACTAATAAACCTGTGATAAAGTCAAAGACCTAACATTAAAAGCAGGAAGCCGACGTCCTATCCTGCTTAGGGACCACAGACCAACCTCTCCTTGCCTGTTCCCCAGAATATTATGTAACCAATGAAAAATGTATACCAACATAATAAAACCCAAATTGACTTCTGCTGTGCGAAGTACGAAGTTGTCGAACTGGTGAAGTTTTGGATGAATTACAAATTACAAGCAAACGGAAACTTGGGACTTATTCAATCCATAATCATCTCAGAGTAGGCCATTGTCAACAGCATCCGTCAACCATGACTGACGTCAAAGGTCAAACGCCTATTCGGTGTCAAAATTACGCGCCCTAGCGCGCTGGTTTAAAATGAATTTCAGTTGTAATTCTTCCAAAATCTTGTACATATAATAACATAATCATGCAGCCTCTAGCCAATAAAATGCTGCGCTCATTTTACAAGCAATAAGACTGAGTGATGCAATAAAATAAAAATCAATAATGCTTGATCCATGGTGCGTTTGGAAGATCCGAAGATCCTCAAAGTAACGCAGACATAGAAGGAATTTCAAATTACAAGGATTTGGTTAAATATATTGGAATAAGACCACCTGAGAATGAGTTAGTAACTGAGATTATAAATTTTGTATAAATGAAGATATTGCTGGAAAAGAGGGACTGCTAAGTCAAATAATTGAGAAGTGTGAAAGTCGAATACATGCCACCCCACTCCAAATAAATGAATATAAGGGTATGCGATGACGGAGAAGCCCCGAAAGAGGTGGCGAGATATTTGATGGCTGGTTCAAGGTAGCGCTCAAAGTCAAAGTCAAAGTCAAGTCAAAGTCAAATCATTTATTTCAATTAGGCCATCAACGAGGCACTTTCAAACGTCGAATATTAACATTAAGGAAATGGGATGGGATGGGATTGATTCTACACCCATTCGCTAGGGTAGGTTTGTATGAAGAAGAATGGGCAAGAAACTCCATACTTACTCTTTTTAAAAATGTTTAACAATATTTTTATATACATCATTTGACATCAATAATGTGAAAGCAATGTACTTTAAATCTACACTAAATATTATTAAAAAAAAATGAATAAGAAAAAAAAATAGCACAAAGGTACATCGTGTTCACATTTTAACAAAATATTGCAATTACCTACAGCTATTTTACAAATATAATATGTGTGTGAGCATTCAAATTTCAACAAGCTTGATTTTGTTTAAACCCTACATTGTACTATGGAGCAGGACCAGCATGTTTCCAAACATTTTTATCTTGAATATAATCTTCTAATTTATAATATGCTTGTTTACTAAGTGTATTTTTTATGTAACTTTTAAATTTTCTTTCATTTAGAGTTAAAATTTCGCTAGGTATTTTGTTGTAACATTTAACACAGTACCCCATAAAAGATTTTTTGACTTTAGACAATCTAAAATAAGGTTGATCAATTTTATCTTTATTTCTAGTATTAAAATTATGTCTATCGCTTATTTTATTAAAAAGATGAAGATTTTTCCTAACATGCATTATATTTTCATAAATAAATTGACAAGGCACTGTCATTATATTAATCTTTTTGAATAGTTCCCTAAGAGATTCGCGACGACGTAGATTGTAAATAGCTCTGATGGCTCTCTTTTGCAAAATAAAAATGGATTCAATGTCAGCCGCCCGGCCCCACAGTAGAATGCCATAAGACATAATGCTGTGAAAGTAGCTGAAGTAAACCAAACGCGCAGTTTCGACGTCTGTTAACTGTCTTATCTTTCTAACAGCATAAGCGGCTGAGCTAAGACGGCTCGCTAGAGATGCTATATGGGGGCCCCATTGTAATTTATCGTCTAACGTGATTCCCAGGAAAACTGTCTGATTAATAAATTCCAATTTTACTCCGTTCAAAAAAACGTCGCAATCGCTACTTCTAACATTTGGCAAAGTGAATCTAATACATTTAGTTTTCTTTTCATTAAGAACTAAATTATTCAGAGTAAACCAATTTTGAACCTTAGAAATAGAGTCATTAACATTTTCTAGGTTATGTGCACGTCTATCTATTTTAAAAATTAACGATGTATCATCAGCAAATAACACCATCTGTGGTTGATTTTTTAGTAAATGGGGTAAATCATTAATATAGACTAAGAAAAGGAATGGACCCAAAATAGAACCTTGAGGCACGCCCATAGTCATTTCAGCCCCTGACGAGTTTACACCGTTTATCTGAACTTTAACCTGTCTATCTCTTAGGTATGAATTTATTAAATCAAGAGCTGTATTTTTAATTCCATAGTGTTCCAGTTTCAGCAACAGCGTTTCGTGGTTTACGCAATCGAATGCTTTTGAGAGGTCGCAGAAAATTCCTATGGCATCTTGCGCTTCCTCCCAGGAGTTAAAAATGTTCTTCAATAGGGTAACACCGGCGTCAGTTGTACAACGACCTTTGGTGAAACCAAACTGTTGATCATGAAAGATGGAGTTTCTATTGAAGTGACATAGCATTTGTGCAAGCATTAACTTTTCAAACACTTTACTGAAAACTGGCAAAATTGACACAGGCCTATAATTGTTAGGTTCCTTACAATCACCCGATTTGAAAAGTGGAGCAACCTTACTATGTTTCATGAGATCCGGAAACACTCCTTGATCTACACTAGTATTAAATATAAAAGCTAAATAAGGCGCAACGGTTTCTATTATAGATGTACACGTCTTCACAGACATTCCCCAGAGATCTTCTGTTGACTTAATTTTAAGATCTTTGAATGCTTTAATCACAGCTTGGGGGTTTGTGTGCCGAAACCTAAAATCCATCGGGCATGCCTTTACATTATTTCTAAGTAAGGCAGCAGAGAGTGCGGGTGACGAATTTAAAGACTCGGTCGTCTTAAGAGGTATGTTGCTCGAAAAGAGTACCGATTTTTTTTAAATATAAGGGAGGCCTTTGCCCAGCAATTTCGTTAAGATAATTTAGGTACAGCTTACTAAATTAGAATTTAATCAGAGTTTAGTTGAACTGGCAAATATGTAATACTTCGCGACCTAACGCCGACCTAACTATACGTAGGAAAACTGTACTTTACTGATATCTTTATAACTTCCAATTTTTTTTTAATATCTATTTAACAGACTGAGAAAAAGAACGTCTTCGTGTCAGCATACACAAAAGAAATGAGTTCATGTACTTCCAAAAAACCCAAAGCATTAAGGAGTATCAACTGACGATTCAGGAAAAAAAACATTCACCGTAACACAAAGCTTAAAAACACTCTTGATTAAAGACAAAGATAGTTAGAGACATGAACGAGAGCTGCAACAAAGAAAAGGGCGAAAAAGCAATAGAAGAATGCAAACCCGCACAAGAGGAATGCAAGGAACCTGCTACAGAGGAATGCAAGGAACCCCCAGCTGAAGATTGCAAAACCGCCGTAAAGCAATGCAAAAAAACCGCTATAGATGGATGCAAAGCAGCCGTAGAAGAAGGTAAAAAAACAGTTGAAGTATGCAAGAAATGCGCCGAAGAAGGGGCTCAAAAATGTGCAGAAGAAGGCAAAAAAGCCTTTGAAGAATGCAAGAATACAATAGAAACAGGCAAAAACTGCTTCCAAGTTATTATAGACGATGTCAAGAAATGCTTCGACCAAGCAATGGAACAAGCCAAGAAAGTCTTAGAACAGGGGAAAATATGTTTAATGACCACTTTAGAAGAAGCCAAGTGTGTTCTTTTTAAAATCATAGAAGTGGTCAAAGAATTTATATTGAAAGTAGTAGCGGGGGCCAAGGACATCATCTGCTTTACCTTAGAAACAGCCAAGTTATGTCTTTGTAAAACCTTAGAGACTGGCAAGAGGACTATTGAGCAAGTGATAGAAACGATAATGAAAACTATAGGAGCCGTCAAGAAAAAAATATGTGAGTGCCTGATAGAAATTTTGAAGAAACTAAAGGCGTGTTGTGAAGATAAAAGCCGAGAGAAGTGCGAGCCAGCAAGCGAGGGTCCTATGGAGGATACCGCACCCTACGAACCACCTACGGAGAAAATCGTACCACCGTGTATAGCTTAACAACAGGTATCTACAGGCACCGCCAATAAAATTTTGCACATCAACCAAGAGACAACGGTAAATACGAACAACATCCCAAGTCCCCGACATCTTCGTGATCTACAGCGACTCTGTCTCGTGGTTTCGGGTATCTAACCAACTGTGTTTTAATATAATCATGTGTATTTTTTGTTTAGTAAATACAATTTTGATTTTATGCTAACTCAATTAAATTTTTATTATAGTTTCGCCAAAGCGAATCGTTTCTTATGGTCAATTTATCCTCGGGCACGCCGCAATCGCGGCGGTAAGACCCCTCTTTGAGGAGTGGCTAGATAGGCGTCACGGCGTCCTTACCTTCCGCATGACGCAGGTCCTCACCGGACACGGAAGTTTCGGGAGGTTCCTGTGTCTGATAGGGAGGGAAGAAACGCCTGGGTGTCACCACTGCGAGGATCATCCGGAGGACACGGTGGAGCATACGGTGCAGGACTGCCCCGCTTGGGCAGAGCACCGCCGTGTCCTCACGACGGCGATAGGCGGAGACCTCTCGCGCCCGGCATTGGTCGAGGCCATGCTGCGGGGCGAGACGGAGTGGGAAGCGGTCGCCTCCTTCTGCGAAGCAGTCATGCTCGTGAAGGAGGAGGCGGGCCGCCTGAGGGAGAGGACAGCGTCCTCCCTCCATCCCAGCCGCAGTGGTAGACGCCCACGGCGTCGGACGTCACAGGACGATCTCCGGCCACCGTAGGCGCGGGCATGCGGGCAGCGAGTAATGGGCGACTTGCTGTCCGACCATGGACCATGCCCGGGTCGACGGCGCGTTGTGTTCCACGCGCGCCTCAAAGAGTGTCAGCATATTGACGGGGCTTGTAGAGGGCCAAAGCCTGCCGGGGTCGCGGGACTTAGCCATCACCGTAACCCCGGTACGTAAAGGGCTTGTGAAGGACACCGTGGATTTTAGTCAGTACAAGTCTGACAGTCCCTCCCGCCCTGCCCTGGGTGGGAGGACTCATTTGATGATTTTACCACGCAAAAAAAAAAAAAAAAAAATGGTCAATTTATCCTAGAGCAGAAATGAAGCGTGGGTCGCGAGGCTGTCTAAGTTGGATACCGTGGCCGTAGAATGCAAAGGGGAACCAAGTGAATAGGCTAGCCTTTTATTCAGTAGGACTCTGACAGTCCCGTCCTCTTCACCCAGGGTGGAAGGACTAATTTAACGATCAAAACGTCAATCTGATACCTAACCTACCTAAAAAGAAAGATGAAATTCCTTTCAATCATCTGAGTTTCGGCTCTGCGTATGTAGTTTTCACGCTAGAATCGCTGAACCAATTATGACGAATTTTGGTACAGAGATAGACCTAAAGTTGGTTTTTGGCTTTTTTTTGGATTAGAAATGGAATGGGAAGAGCGGATGTGCGAAGCCGCAGTCAGAAAAATAGTTGGAATATATTAAAACAGTAAAGTAATCATTAATATTTAATGTCATCCAATAACATAAGAGTACTTGCTAACAATATCCTTATAGAAATCGAACACCAGTTGACTTGCAGACCGACTTCGTTCCAACGCTTCGTTGTACGCATCTTCGCTGAAACTACCGTCCGTGAAACCTGTGGAATTTAATATTAGGAATATTTTAGGATCATGTTCAGGCCTACTGCTTTACCACACTTGGCCTAAGAGCTGAAATCTTGCTCAATACTTCTTAAATTATCCCTTTTTTTTACGTGGTCAAAATCATCACATGAATCCTCCCACCCAGGGCAGAGCGGGAGGGACTGTCAGACTCGTACTGACTAAAATCCACGGTGTCCTTCAATAGCCCTTTACGAACCGGGGTCACGGTAATTCGAGAGTCCCGCGACCCCGGCAGGCTTTAGCCCTCTACAGGGGGCCCCGTCACTATGCTGACGCGCGTTAGTACTCCTTGCGGCGCGCGTGGAACTCAACGCGCCGTCGACCCGGGCATGGTCCATGGTCGGACAGCGAGTCGCCCATTCAATTATCCCTTAACACAAAAATGTCCTGGCTGAGAGAAACTGGTAAAAGAGTAACCATAGAGTTTCTTGCCGGTTCTTCTCCTTGGAAACGACCAACCCGAACCGTGGCAATCTTTTTTTTCTTCTCGACTTTATAAGTGCCATTTAGGCCCATGTAAAATAAAATATTTTGATTTTCATTTTATGAAGGTTTCGAAATGCCTCTAACATTTTTTTCTGACCAAAAAATCTAAATTTATTTTGAAAGGCTTCTTACCGCTAACCAAAGTCTTCTCCCGACTATCAAAGACAAAGGTCATTGTAGCGCGAGCTGTGGTGAGCTGTGCCGGCTCGGGGTCGAGCTGTATGTTGCCAAGCTCGTCGATGGCGCAGGAGACGGCTGCGAAGGTGTGCCGCATGGACAGCCCGGCGTTCAGGAGGGCGAGACACGTGCAGTTTATACAGCATGCTAGGAACTGGAATGAGGAAGTAAAACATTATTTAGACAAGTTTCCAATTTTCCATATTGTTGGGAATAAAACAAAAAAAAACTTTTTCAAAAAAAATGTTACCGCCTTCAAAAATAACCACAAAAAAGGGTAAAATAACCTACAAAATAACTTTTTTTCCGAATTAGATGGCTTTGTTTTTTTTCATTTCATTGTTTTTTTTTGCAATCGACTAAAAAAATACCGTCGAATTGATAACCTCATCTTTTTTTTGAAGTCGGTTAATAAAGGCTTGTAAATAATAAAAGTTTGTGGTTAAATAATAATACCCACACACATAGACCATCCAGGACAGCCCACGTTTGCCTAGGTTGGTCTGGGGATGGGTGACCATCTATCAAAGCGAGTCACCTCCGTGCCTAGGAAAACATGTAAAGTTACTGTATTGTGGAGGTCAGATTGACAGTAGCTCCATGTAAAATCCTGAAATTCAGCTGCCTTCAACAAAAAATTTACTAGACCCTCAGAGAGATAATTTTGATACACCAAAAAGCTTTATACTTACACCTCCATAGTCCTCCAACTCCTGAATTGTGACTGTGATGCCAGTACGAGGGTACAAGCTGCCCAGAATAGCAGTCTCGCATGTCTGTCTGATCACATGCTCTTTGTATCTGGAATTATATCATTATCTTTTAAAAATTGTCATATACTTTCAGCATTTGACTGTCTTTTAAACTTCTATGATAATAGTTATTATATTTCATTTTTTTTTAACAGTAGTTTGGAGAGTATCATTACATTACGGCAAGGTTTATGGCAATAATATTTGTGCGAAACGACATTTCTTTTGGTGAATTGAACAAAAAAAAATTTAATATTTATTAATTGACCTTTTATTCAAGAGTGCTGTTAAATACAAATTTGATAATAGTTTTGTTCATATGTGAATAACCATAACTCCTCCTCTTATATTTATTTTTTAATGTATCATTGACGAACGCACTTTGATAAACGTTTGATAAACGCACCCACGATACAGGAGAAATTCCTAGTGTGGGGACTAGGAATTTCTCCTGTATCGTGGGTGCGTTTACAAACAGAAATTCACATACACAAACACCCAGACCCGGAACCACTTGTAGGTCATACAAATAATTGTTCCGTGCGGGAATCGAACCCGCGACACGCTGCACAGCAGTCCAATTCGCTCAGCCACTACGCTAGCTGTGTCATCAATACGATATATGATACAAAAACTTGACAAGACCCTTGCCCCAATCTACTTTTGCTTCACAACCTCCAATGTTGAGTGTATGTGTTATATCTAAATCTTTCCACTACTGGCAGTTTTCTGATAACTATCTAATCAACTTGAGGCTAAACAAAAAAACATATTAAACACGGTAATTACCTGTCTCCAATAGCTGGTTTGCCACCTTTACTGCTGAACAGCACCTCGAGAGTCGCCTTCTCGATGCTCTGGCTTGTCATCTTAATGTCCAAGGGTCCATTCACACTTACTAGTGCCACAGTTTGACCTGGAATATTATTATGAAGATTCTATTATTCATGTGCTTTGGTTTATCGAAGTCTGTCTCTTTTTCGCTGTGTTTGGATTTTTTACCGGCTTATATTGAAATCATCCGCCTCTAAGATGACTAACCATTAACCAAGATTCGCCCATATAACATGGTACTTGAATATGGTACTAGCGAAATGGACACTATGATGGAACACCTCCGGCTAACCCTGACCACACCAGGCGTTAAGTTATGTATTGATACCCGTTTGGCATTGTAGCGATAATGTTTTAGTTAATTTTGAGTTTTAATGCACGAAAATAGATAAAACAGCTACCAAAACATACCTTGAGATAAAATTGCCGATCCGTCCGATTTACTGAGGTAATTGCATTCGCATTTCATCGGCCTCAGCTTGAAATCTTTTAAATCGTTGCTATCACCTCCCATTGTTAAATAGTTAGTAATAAATTTTCTAATAACCGAAATTGTTTTGTTTTGGCCAACGAGAAACAGAACACACGTGAGGTTGACAGCTTACTGACAATGACAGATAGTATTTGACATTTGGTTTTTCGTTTTCAAACGTTAGCATTGATCTGTTGTTAAAACAAAAGACAAATCACAATATTTTTTTGACAAATGGTTTTAATACAAATAGTTTAACTACTTCTCCTACAGCTTAAACAACGCGCCCTAAATAGGCTGACTCAATATTATGAAACAAAAGTAATTTCAACGTGTGAAATATGAAAGTAGCACGTCCAATCACTACCAACGAACGTCAGAAGGAAACTGTCAAATACGTATCTTTTGTTTCTCACAGTAACTATGTCGAAAGACAGAGATAGAAAGAAATTTCAAGTCAAAACTAGTTCGTGACGTTGATTACTACTGTCATTCATTAGACAATACATTTTTCGTCACTATTTTGATGAATTTGATGAGCAATAATAATTAATTTTGTGAAAGGTGAAAATAAACCGCAAAAATGAAGAATAGATTCAATACTTATGATATTATGTGCATGGTCACAGAATTACAGAGGTAACTATAGCTTTATTTACAATAAATAGTACAAGATTTTTTGTTGACGAAATCAAAACATCACAATTTTATGATTGTTTAATTGATTTCTTGGATTATGTAATGCAGTACATGTTTTTAAAGATTACAAACTATATATTTGTCGCGCATTTTTGATAATATTAATAAACAATTGGCATGAAAACATGAGTTTTGTAAATAATAACCTAAAAGTGTTTTTAAATATTCTGATTATCGCGTGATTGCAATTAAAAATACAAATTAAATACACCCTTCTTAGTTCTACTGGTAGATATCTGGTAGTTTTTATCTTTTTTTTTTCCAAATAAAAAAGTTGCAACAAGAAAACTTTTACTCACATTATTATCGTTTTCCTGACCTGGTGTTGTTTCATTTTATAATCCATACATCTCTATTTGTTGTGAACTCTTCAGAGGCCCCTTTTTCATTGACAAGAGCAAGTCCACTCAAGCACACACCACACAAGCTTGAAATAAAAAAAAGAGTTTTTTTTGTATTTATAATAACCAACTTAAATGAACAGTTTAAAACTACACACACAAGTATGGTTTGTACAAAATAAACATAAACCATTTAAAAATAACAAATTAAACTTACTGACAAGCAAAAATATAAAAAATATAAACAGAACAATAGAAATAATAAAAATCATTATGTAGTAAACGGAAATTATTATGCATGCACATTAAAATTAAATAAAAAACAATAATCAATTAAGTATATGTGCAAATAAAAAAAAAATAAAAATATTGTAATAAAGATTAACAAAAAAAACATTAATTAAAAAAAGAGTTGTACTAGGGGCAATAATAGACTCCAGGTAACGAGTAGCAGTGCCACATCCTCACAGAAAGAGAAAGAGACAAAATCTAATATTGTAAAAAATATGCTTGACTAATATAAAAAAAAAAAAATTTAAGTTCTAAATTGTACCTATGTTTATCTATATATATAAAAGGAGAACTGACTGACTGACATATCAACGTACAGCCGAAACTACTGGGGCTAGGAATGTGAAAATTTGCACACGGCTTCCTATTATAATGTAGGGGAGCACTAAGAAGGGGTTTTTGGAAAAACCTTTAAGGGGGTGAAAAGGGGGAATTAGGAAAGTACGTAACCCATGCGGACGAAGTCGCCGGGCTAAGTGCTAGTTTTTAATATTTCAATTAATATTGTTTCTCTTCTACACCCAGGCTGATAGGAATGCGTGTAAACCAAGTGTACGACATAGACAGCAAGACTTATGTGATCCGACTACAGAGGTCGGAGGAAAAGAGTGTATTATTACTGGAATCAGGGAACAGGTTCCATACCACACAGTTTGAATGGCCCAAGAATGTGGCCCCTTCTGGATTTACTATGAAGGTACTGTATAAATCCATGTATATTGCAATAAACATAATTATCACAAATCCTAAAGCTTTTTTGGAGAATGAAAAATTCGACTTTACCAATGTACAAAAATTATGCTATGCCAAATCCCCGAGTGAAGATTTTAGTGTATTTCCAGCAAGTTCTTTAAAGTGTGTATGGCGCGCCTTATGTAATATACAGAATTCGTGCAAACATAGATGTACATATTTGACCATAATGTCTCTTACTGCTGAACTGATCAACGTGTTGATTCATAAAAAAAAACAATAATAACAATATTATTTTTCCATTTCAGCTCCGCAAGCACTTAAAGAACAAACGCTTGGAGAAACTCTCCCAGCTGGGTATCGACCGTATCATAGACCTACAGTTTGGTAGCGGGGAGGCAGCGTACCATATCATACTGGAACTGTATGACAGAGGTAACATCATGCTGACGGACTATGAATGGACTATACTTAATGTGTTGAGGCCCCATGTTGAGGGGGATAAGATTAGGTAAGATATTGTCGATCATCATCATCATCATCACCATCAGCCTAACATTCTCACTGCTGGGGCACAGGCCTTCTCTTTCTAAGAAAAAGAGCACGATAATCCACCACATGGGCCCTTTCATTCCGTTGTTAAACGTCAGCACTTTCACATTAATCAACAATATTTTTTTAACTTCTGATAACAGGTTTGCAGTAAAAGAAAAGTACCCACAAGACAGAGCTAAGACTAGCTACGCAGCGCCATCTGTCGACGTGCTACAAGAAATACTAGCTAACAGTAAACCAGGGGATAACCTTAAGAAAGTGCTCAATCCTAAACTAGGTGAGATATTCGGCCATTTACAATAAACCAACGTAGGCTAATATCGTCTTTAAATTCATGAAAAGTAAATTAATTTTCAAGTAGCAGTTTTGTTTTTACTGAAGAAATTGTGGGTGCTTTAATAATGTTGGAAATGCTGAAATCTTCGGTTGGGTCTTTGTCTGTACCCAATCAACAAATTGATTGAACTGAATTGGCCTATCTGAATCTTTAAAGATAAAGCAATACAAGACACGGTTGGCGCAGTGGCTGAGAGATCGACTGCTGGGCAGGATGTCGTGGGTTCTCCGTATGGAACAAATATTTGTATGATCTGCAAGTAGTTGTTGTGATGCTGTATGTTAGTGTACGTGAATTTCTATGTTTGCACCCACGACACAGGAGAAATTCTTAGTGTGTGGCAACATTTTATTTTCAAATATAAATAAAAAATAATCTCTTCCTTCCAGAATATGGTTCAGCAATCATAGACCATGTCCTCCTCGAGAATGGTCTATCTGGCACTATGAAGCTGTCCAAGGAACCCGGCAAGGGCTTCAACGTGGATCAGGACCTAGAGAAGTTGGTGACAGCACTGAAACAGGCTGAGGAACTCTTAGATATTGCCAGGACGCAGGTGGCTAAGGTATGGAAAAATTATGGAGGATTTTTTTTTGTCCATATTCAATCTGGGGTAGTTTCAAAAATACAAAAATACCAATTTACTCGACAATTCAAACAAAAGAACAGATTGTGTAAAATTTAAGGAAAAGACCAGGTGGAATCAAGTTGTGCAGTTCCATCGAACAGTCTCCGAAATGTAAACGATAAAAATCAACAGGCTGGTAACTCGGCGTCGATGTTCATGGCTCTGGAGCTTAGATTCGACTAGAGTATGATTGCCGATAAGCCTTGTTAGCCTTGCGTCCGTTTGTCAATCGACTCAGGTGCATCGAATTGGTATTTAGCAGAATCGACACAGAGGTAACAGTAGTACTCCACGCATGACCGAACTTGCGTGTTATTTACAAGTTAAGCAGCTGTTCAGACGTGAAGTATCGTCTCACCTTTGCCTCGATGACGGTTATTGGTGCGGTCACACCTCGAAAACGTAACGCTTTGTTTTCGTTGCTATATTTAGGAACAGGAGGGAAGCTCTAAAATCAAAATCAAAAGTTTTATTTCACATAGGCCCTTGAGGGCACTTATAAAACGTCGACAGCAGGTGCTCGGTTCGGGTTGGTCGATTCCATAGAGAAGAACCGGCAAGAAACTCCATGGTTACTCTTTTAAAATATGGTATAGTTTTACAAACAGATTGTTACAATTTTTCAATGCTTAGTCACTTTTGTAACTTTCAATGTTCAAATAACATCAATTCCCAACCTTCAGTCCTTACTTTGATGATTTTGCTATCAGGGCTACATAACTCAGAAGAAAGAGGTCCGGCCCGACCCGGAAGGCGGCGCCAGCTCGTTCCTGCTGACGAGCCAGGAGTTCCACCCGAAGCTGTTCGCGCAGCACCGGGAGATGCCGCACGTGGAATATGAGACCTTCGACAGAGCGGTGGATGAGTTCTTCTCCACGCTGGAGGGGCAGAAGATCGATTTGAAGGTAGGTGTTGATAGACATAACAGAATTTGCCGTCGCTAGCTTCTGATCCCCTAAACGTACCCCATCAAGTTATGTAAGTAAAAGTATCTCCGGGTCGATAAAGGAGCTATTAGCAATTGACGTAGCGTGTCGTGGGACCGTTTTAATAGTGCACAGTGGCTCTTTTTAAAGTGGTAAAATCATGAAATTAGTCCTTCTTCCCAGGGTAGAGCGGACAGGACTGGCTTTTACTAAAATCCACCGTATTTCTTCAATTTCCCTTTACATTCCAGGGTCGGACTTAATCGTTAAGATCCCGACAGGCCTTGACCCTCTATGAGGGCCCCGTCAACTTTTTGAGGCGCGCGTGGAACATGACGTGCATGGTCACCCACGGCGGTAGAAAACTGTAACTTGTCATACAGTATTTTTTCATTATAAATACTTACTCTTCAAGGAGTGTCAACATAGTGACTGGCCCTGTAGAGGGTTAAACCTGCCGGGGTCGCGGGACTTTAAAATTACCGTGACCCCGGTACGTAAAGGGCTAATGAAGGACACTGTGGATTTTAGTCAGTCAAGTCTGACGGTATCTCGCCCTGCCCTGGGTGGGAAGACTCATTTGATGATTTTACCAGGATAAAAAAAACTACTTTGTTAATATGACGCCCTTCTTTCCTCAGACAGTTCAAGTAGAACGCGAAGCCCTAAAGAAGCTGCAGAACGTCCGCAACGACCACGAGAAGCGAGTGACGGAGCTGGCGCGCGTGCAGGACGTGGACAAGGAGGCCGCCGAGCTCATCGCCAGGAACCAGCCGCTCGTGGAGCAGGCCAGGCTGGCTGTGCAGGCCGCCATCGCCAACCAGGTCAGAATAGAAACCATGAAAGAAAAACACTTATATATGTCTGTATAACACTCAATAAATAAGTACAATACATTTATACTAGACCTGCGCGAAAAGTACCTTGATACTTTATCAAATTTACGGTAGAAAGTACGTCATTGCATATCGAACAAATATACGGGGAGAAAACGCTTTCTCTCCCGCTCAGATGCGTTTTCTCCCAATGTAATCGGTCACTTTCTCCTCTCGGTGAACAATGTACTATTTTTCATTCCATTGGTTACGATTGCGCGTTATTTCTTCCTGATTCTCAATAAAAGCATGTATTTCGTCCCGCCGTCTCCTTCGTGGTCTGGTCCTCAACCCCACGTCGCTGTTTTAGGCCATCTTGTGCCCACATCTCGTTCGGCATGCAACAGACATGACCCACCCAGTTCCATTTAAGTTGGGCAGCCTTTTGAGCCACGGCAATAGTTTCCTTCTTAGCACAAGAGAGATAACATCTGTTGATCGCTTGTCAAAAAAAGTCATACTGCAAAACGATCCTTATATCAACGTGAAATGTCGTTTTGACGTTGACAATCTTTTTTAGACAGTTATCTTACTGTGGTAAGGCGGTTTTTGTTAAGGTTTAAGCGCAGTGTAGTATTTCGAACATAATCTGGTAATTTAACAGCTAAGATAGTGCGCTTCATACCAGGTCAGGTCCAAAGTTCGATATTTTTAAGAGAGTCGAACAAGGCGACCCGTATTTGGTAATATTTAAAGTTGTTTCTTCGCTCCAGCGAAACGACATTTTTGCGGCAACTAATGCACTCGACTAAAGGCTCGACCGAAGACAACAACTTTAAAATATGTTACCAAATATGAAGAACATGAATGCTTGTGGCAAATTAAGTCCCCGCATTATTAAAAAAAAATTGAAAAAATTGTTATTTATTTATTTATATTATAAACATACTAACTTTACAGGCAGACCCAATACAATAGTGGTTTTCAAACACACACAAGATAACTTACGGCTAAAACTATAATTAAAACACTTAAACTTTAAAAATTACTTTTAACACACATAAACAAACAAACAATGAGTTATCCAAGGCAGCATTTTCTCTTCGGTCTGCCATGAACCCACCTAACTGTCTCAACCCGGTTCACTGATTTCAAACTTTCTACCCGCAGATGTCTTGGGACGACATCCACCATCTGGTGAAGACGGCCCAGGACAACAAGGACCCCATAGCGTCCTGCATCAAGCACTTGAAGCTGAACACCAACCACATCACCCTGCTGCTGTCAGATCCTTACGGGGAGGAGGAGGGCTTGAAACCCAGGATGGTGGACATTGATCTGTCGCTCACGGCTTTTGCAAATGCGAGGAGGTAAGATATTAATGTAGATATGTAATGGTACGATTCCACCTAAAAATAGTACGCGGTCCTTTTGTACGCGCACTGCTGAAGTGCGCGTACAAATGTGCCGAGTGTGTTAAGCTGGTATCGTTTATAGCCTCTGCGTTCACCAACAAGGTTTTGTTCGCTCACAATGAACGTTTTGACTGAACAAATTTTAACAATGTGCACGCACAAACTGGTTAACTGCTCACATGTGCGCGCACAATTTTGAATTGATCGAATCGTTCCCTTGGTTTATGTATTTGCGTTCAATGGCCACAGTATCTCGCTGCAGTCACGGGATATGATGCCCATATCCTCAAAATTTCACGGTCTTTGGCTATTTTTAAAGGTACTACGACGAAAAACGCAATGCAGCTAAAAAGCAGCAGAAAACATTAGAGTCAGCAGGGAAAGCGCTGAAGAGCGCTGAGCGCAAGACGAAGCAGACGCTGAAAGAAGCGCACACCGTCAGTAACATCATCAAAGCGCGCAAGACATACTGGTTCGAGAAATTCTACTGGTTCATCTCCTCTGATAATTATCTGGTAATGTTTCAACATTTTTCTTTAATGTACGAACTCCTCCTGTATCGTAGACGTGTTTACAATCATTTAAACTTGCATATACATACATGCAGAAAGAACAAAAATATCTTGTCATGCCGCACCGTCCTATGTCATCATTGAGGGCCCCTAAAAAAAAATTACATGGTAAAATCGTCAAATGAGTCCTCCCACTCAAGGCAAAGCGGGAGGGACTGTCAGACTCGTACTGACTAAAATCCACGGTGTCCTTCAATAGCCCTTTACGTTCCGGGGTCACGGTAATTCGTGAGTCCCGCGACTCCGGCAGGCTTTCTACCTCTAGAGGGGGGCCTCGTCATTTTGCCGACACTCTTTGAAGCGCGCTTGGAACACAACGCGCCGTCGACCCGGGCATGGTCCATGGTCGGACAGCGAGTCGCCCATTACTCGCCGCCCGCATGCCCACGCCTCCAGTGGCCGGAGATCGTCTGCCGACGTCCTTAGACGGAAGGTTCTTGGTAAGGCATCTGGAGAATTTATCCAGAAGACGCGTGTTCAAATCTCACTTGCAGCTGAGTTTTTCTTTCCTCCGAAATCGAAATGTAATTAGTCCGTCAGTAACATTATGAAAAAATATTTAACACTTATTTTTTCTTTTGTCACGTCAACCAATTGACGACAAGATACGACATTTAAAAATTGTTAATACTCAAGCAAGTACAGTTTTTACTTGCTTCTGGCGTCACTAATCCCCACTCTTGAGTTTTGATGTGGTATATTTTTGTTAATATGCATTAATTTAACAGAAGAAAAAATACTCTACTGACTCGGACTAATTAAAATTTGAAATTTATTGATACTGTCAACATTGATTGATTATATTAATTAAATAATTTATTCGTTCCCCCCAGGTGATAGGTGGTCGCGACCAGCAACAGAACGAGCTGCTAGTGAAGCGCTACATGCGCGCGCGCGACCTGTACGTGCACGCGGACGTCTCCGGCGCAGCCTCCGTCATCATCAAGAACCAGCGCGCGGGAGACGTGCCGCCCAGGACCCTGGGGGAGGCGGGGCAGGCCGCTGTGGCATACAGGTGAGGGAGATGAGGTGATAATCATCATAGATTGAAAAAAGAAAGAAGAAAAGTTTATTGGCTCACGCCACAAGCGCACATAGTATCACAGAGAAAGCTATTCCTATTTGACTGAAAAAATATAATTAGTCCGTCACTTAGATTATCAAAAATTATTCGACCCGTATTTTTTCTTTTGTTTCGTAAACCAAAATTGCCGGAGATAGGATGCTTTCAAAATTGGCAATACGTCACAATTTAGTACAATTTCTATTGAATTCGTAAGTCCCGCAACCCCGAGAGACAAATTCTTACTTACCTGAGGTTTGAACTTACAACTTCGTACACGACAAGTTAGGTATAACCTTTGAGTCATCAACACTGTAGGAAAGTTAAGATAATGATGATTTCCTCCCCCAGTGTTGCATGGGAAGCCAAGGTGTTGACCAGGGCGTGGTGGGTGCACGCGTCCCAGGTGTCCAAGTCAGCGCCGACGGGAGAGTACCTCAGTACGGGCTCTTTCATGATCCGCGGACGGAAGAACTACCTGCTACCTGACCAGTTACAGTTTGGATTCAGTTTTATGTTTAGGGTGAGTGGTATTTAAGATAGTATAATGTAAGGAAGTGGTTTTAAGTGGCCCAGGAAAAAAGTTCCTGGAAGGAATTGGGGGAGGCCTTAGTATTTATATATTTTTTTAATTGATCAATTCTAACACAATTATATTCTTAAATAGAAGCTAAAAAAAAAATACATAAATACTAAATTAAAATAAAACTAAACTATTATCGAGCATCGAAAAATTCATCCTCAATGCTGTCAGCTGGTAATGTGCCCAAGAGACTGGCGGCGTTGCCTCTTTGCATTGCAATACTTAGCCTCTGGCCATGGTAAAAGCCAGCTCTTTGGTCAAGTAATAAAAAGTCTTTCTTTTTTTTTCATTATTTTAACTAGGTTGATTTTTGTGCAAACGTTTGCTATAAAAAGGCCTTATTTTATTTTTCCTTTAAACTTTGTCAGCTATTTCATTGAGTCGACTATCTTCTTACTTTATCAGTTAGAGGACAGCTGCATCGAGGCTCACCGTGACGAGCGGAAGCCTATCGCGCTGGAGGACGCGTCTGACGTCACATCTGCGCAGGAGTTGGAAGAAGATCAAGAGATACTCGTATCTGATGATGGTGAGCACAACTCCACTTCAGTGTAATAGGTCAAATCAAATAAAAGCATTTATTTCAAGTAGACCAGTTACAGGTTCTTTTGAATTGTCAAAGACAAAGACAAAAAAAAATATAATTAAACACTACAAAATGATGGTGCAACAGTCCCAGTCACAAGACATAAAAACTGTGAAAGTACTGTAGATGCCTGTTACAAGGAGTAGATCTCTATGAAGAAGAACGGGCAACGGGAACGGGGCAGGCATGTCGATAGCAAATTTAATTAGTCTATAAGTAAGATATTTGATAAAATAATCGAAAAGTTTTTTTTTCTTTTGTTTAATTAATGCATATATAATAAGAATAGTATATCTTTCTTTAGATAGAAAATAAACCAATAATGTGTTGCTCTGTAAAACAAAGATTTCATTTTATTAGTAAAATGTACAAATCAAAACAATACAGGTAACACTTTTAACATATTATCCACTACCTGTAAAACAAAGAAACGACATTTAAAGATTAATTTTCCAATTTCTATTTTCACGAAAAAAACACACGACATCTTCGGTCCTTTCAGCTGTCAAAATGCAAAGCGCAGCAAAAAGGCTTAAAGATAAAGAGAGCCAGTCTCTTTACACATATTTACAAAGATATAACGCATCTTAATTGGAGAGTCGGCTCGTAACGTTGGAAGCAGGTGAAAATTTCACTTGCTTGTGACGTATTGGCAGTTTTAAAAGTGTTCTATCTTCGTCAATTTTGACGGGGCCTGTAGAGGGCCAAAGCCTGCCGGGGTCGCGGGACTAACGAATTACCGTGACCCCGGAACGTAAAGGGCTATTGAAGGACACCGTAGATTTTAGTCAGTACAAGTCTGGCAGTCCGTCCCGCCCTGCCCTGGGTGGGAGGACTCATTTGATGATTTTAACACGATAAAAAAAAAACATGTCAATTTTGGTTAACGTAACAAAAGAGAAAATACGTTTCAAATATTTCTTGATGATCAAACTGACGGACATATTAGATTTTAACATTCAAATACCCTATTATTTCAAATAAATAAAATCACTTATATTATTATGTTCTCCAAACACATAATTTTTTAATCATCTTGAATTCAACAGACGAACCGTCCTACAAAGAAGAAGAGAAACCCGACTCTAACAAACTAGACGCTATCACGGAAGAGTCGCCTCCAAGTGAAGATGTAGAGGAGAAAGAAAGAGAAGAGGTGGAGAATGAGAAAGAGAATGAGACGCAAGAGAAAAAGGAAGAAGAGAGTGACAGTGACAGCGAGTCGAGTGAAGATGATGTGCTTGATACGCATATAAAGGTTAGTGTGTGACATTATCAATTTATAAATTCCTAATTTTGCTCGTGGCTTAATAAATACAGCCGCACAGGCCGATCTTCCGGGTTAAGCCGCGCTTGTCGAGGTTGGTCTGTGGATGGGTGACCATCTGTCATAGCGAGTTTCGTCCGTGCCTCGGAAAGCACGTAAAGCCGTCGGTCCCGGCTGTCATTTGTAGATCTTTGATAGTCGTTACTGTTAGTCAGAAGCTCTAAATTCTGACAACCAGTCTTACCATGGGGTATCGTATTACCCAGTTACTGGGTTGTGGAGGTCCGACAGGCAGTCGCTCCATGTAAAATACTGTTACCCAGCTGCATCTGATTTGGCTGGAAGCCGACCCCAATATAGTTGGGAAAAGGCTAGGCAGATGATGATATCAAAATATTGAAGGAATTTAGGTATGAAAATTAAATTAATTAGTTTCATCTTCATCATACAGAGTCTGCCCTAAGCCACTGCTGGGCATAAAGGCTTCTCTTTGCTTGTTCCAAATTCCAGTGCCACACTCTTCTTACATTAATATCTTCTTACATAGGTATTTAGCAACCAATCCACTTACAATTTACTATATTTATTTACTTATACTTTTGTCTACCAGTCAACCTTTGGGTGAAATAGACAAGCTAAAAAAGAATTAGTACAAAAATAAGGGAAGAAAATAATCTGTTGTGTTAGTGAACGTTTTTCTGAGGCATTAGTGGTCTGCAATTTGTCGTCTTCAAATAAAACACAAAAAATATGTGAAAAGCAAGCGTTTTGGGCTCTATCTTTCATGGTTACTTTTGTAATTTAAATTTTTTTGTTGACGTGATTGTGTTTTTTTTTACGTGGTAAAATCATCGAATGAGTTCTCCCACCCAGGGCAGAGCGGGAGGCACTGTCAGACTCGTACTGACTAAAATCCACGGTGTCCTTTAGTAGCCCTTTACGTACCGGGGTCACGGTAATTCGTGAGTCCCGCGACCCCAGCAGGCAGGAAATCCTGATTAAGATAAGTCTACAGTTGTTCGTTTCAAGATAATAAAACTGAAAATATTTTCAGGTCGATCACGGAACAGGAGAAGTTATCGTCCAATCAAAATCGAGGACGTTTTCCGAGGCGTCTGACAGAAGTAAGTAATAAATACTATCTTTAGGAGAAATCCAAGGTTACTGATGGAATCTCATCACGCGTAACCCCTGGAAACCGCACCAAGTGCACAATATTAGGCGAAAGACACAGCCGTGCAAAAACATTATATGAATCAAAACAAAATAATGAAGATTTCAGAAATCACACATACTTTTTATTACACAATTTTGAATAGATACTGTTAAATGGAAAACTGAATCTACAATTTATTCAATAAAATATAATTATCATCTTGGAACTTAAATTTGCCGGTCATGTTAAATCACAACGGACTGACATACGTCACCCCGTCTTGTCTCTGTTCGCTCCGCTAGGGATGTACCACGATGCGTAGGGTTGGGATTCCACTTATCGATTTACGTTTATCAATACTAACTAGCAGTAGTATGTAGTACAATGGTGAATTAATTACTTCGTTTAGGCGCGGTTGGTCCACTTCGCGATTGGTCCAGTTCACCTTATTCGCGATTGGGCCAATTGCGAATTGGACCTTTTTTTTAACATTGGACCAATCGCGCCTAAAAGTATTTTTTTACACCATTAATCCTAGGTGAAGACAAACTCCCCACATTCCCCTCCTTACCAAAGAAAGGCGGTAAAAAGCCTCAGAAGGAGAAACAAGAGAAGACAGAGCAGAAGAGAGAAGAGAAAGGACTGAAACGAGGGCAGAAGAGTAAGCTGCGGAAGATTAAGGAGAAGTATAAATACCAGGATGATGAAGACCGGGCTGTGATGATGGAGATATTACAGGTATGATAAAGAAGAACCGAGTGCGAGTTGGACTCACGTGCGAATGTTTTCGTACCATCTATCTATATAAAAATGTTATGTTGGTTTATGTACGCTTCAAAAACTCAAAAGATCTGCACTGATTGAGCTGAAATTTTGGCATGATAATCCGCATCAAGGATTGTTTTTATCTATTTTTTGCATCAATCACATAAAAACAGTTTTTTTTGTGCCACAGCGAAGCGTTGCAGGGTACAGCTGGTTATCTATAAAAATGGCATCTGTTGTATGGGAGCCCCATTAAATATTTATTTTATTCTGTTTTTTAGTACTTGTTATTATGGCGGCAACATGAATAAGTACATAATTTACATTGAAAATTGCAACTGTCTAAATAGATAGAACAGATGACACAGACAACAGACAGATGGACAGCGGAGTCTTAGTAATAGGGGCCCGTTTTACTGCTTGGGTACGGAACCCTGAAAACAGTATAATTATATTTATATAAAACTTTATAAGGTTGCGTAGTCTACAACGAACTCTTATGCCTTTGTCAAACAGACAGGTGAGTCCGAAGCGATACCGAACCGAAGCGAGACGTCAGTCCGATAGTGCTGTCACGCTATCAGATCGCTTTCGCTTTTCTATGTGACTGGATTCAAACAATTCCATACATTACAAATAAAAACGTCACGCTTCGCATTCGCATCGCCTGTCTGTTTGACAAAAGCTTTACAGTTTCGCCATGTCCATGCCTAATGTCCAGCTAAGCTAGTAAAATTTCGCGTGTTATCCGGGATTTTTGTCGCGGAATTAAAACTAGATATTTTTCCTTACATTAAATTTCATGGATTTCCGCAAAGTAACGCCTGATTCTATAATCTGTCCAGTTTGTTGACAATTTTGCACAAAATTGTTTTAGATATAATATGTTGAAAGCATAATTTAGTGCAATTTGTGTTGCTGAAAACATGTAGCATGTTAATACTGCAACTGCAACAATGTTATACAACTTTAGATTGTTATATAACATGATTTTGAATTTCAGTCAGGAAAATCTGAAAAAGAATCGAAAAAAGCTCAAAAGAAGGCGGCGGCCGCGAAAGCCAACAAAGTGAAGACCGGACCGCGCGGTGTCAAGATACCTGCGCCTGCGCCGCTCATACTGGAGGCAGACTCTGACCCTGAGGAGCAAGAGACGGAACTAGATGTAAGTGACAAAATCTTTTGTTTATTAACGTGGTAAAATCATCAGATGAGTCCTCCCACCCATGGCAGAGCGGGAGGGACTGTCAGACTGGTACTGACCAAAATCCACGGTGCCCTTCAATAGCCCTTTACGTACCGGGTCACGGTAAATCATAAGTTCCGCGACCAAGTGACAAACCCTAGTTATAGAGTTACTATTAGCACTGCGTCATCCCATTGCAAAGATTGACCTTCAGGATTTTTTATAATTTCCTGATTGAAAAACAGTGTTCATGCAGTTTCTTGCCAGTTCTTCTCTATAGATATCTACGCTTTGGAATGGAATCTACAGTATTTTCACAGTTATTATGTCTTGTGACTGAAACGAACTTCAAACTGCCTGTACCTGTAACTAGTCTACTTGAAATGAATGATTTTGATTATTGCTTTATGTTTTATTCTCGCTTAATTCTTTGTTAAAGCCAGTTATACACGGTCGCGGAACTCTCGAATTACCGTGACCCCGGTACGTATAGGGCTATTGAAGGACACCGTGGATTATAGTCATTACGAGTCTGACAGTCCCTCCCGCTCTGCCCTAGGTGGGAGGTCTCATGTGATGATTTTACCACGTAAAACAAAAAAAAAAAAGCCAGTATACACAGGCATATACCGCCTTATTACAAAAAGGGGTTTAACTAAAAACCCAGGTTTAATCTTGTAAAACTACGGTTTAAACAAAGATTATTACAAATCGTGGTTTTGCGATAAACCATGGTCTAACAGTAGTAGCTGTCAAAGGTATGTCAAAGTTTCTCATAGCAAATTTTTCATTGTGTTGTAGTTTTTGTGTTATTTTCACCCAAAATGGATTGAAACAAGGTAGATTTAATTGTTATTACTCATTGTGGATTTAATTGTATAGACAATCGTTCAAATGGCGGTACTAAAGTCGACGTTTTATGTTAGTTTTGTAATACGGACAAATTTAAACCTGCAGTTAAGCCTGGACTTGATAGACCAGGTTTAAACCAAGGTTTATTTAGTTTTTGTAATAAGGCCGATATAGTTTAAATCAGGCATGCTTTTGTACGACTCACTAATCAGCAGTTGTACAACTGAATGGCATACAAGCAACTTGTAGGCTTCTGTGCAAGTTAATGGCACATGCAAGCTTTATGTTTTTTGTTTAATTATAGTTTCGCGTTTGACCACTATCTCACCTGATGGTAAGCGGAGATGTGGTCGACGTTATATAGGATAAATCATAATGTTTCGTGATACACATATTACGAATAGAAGGAGTATCAAGACACTTTGTCTAGTTCTGGCGTTGTCCACATTAAAAAGAAAATATTGTATGGAAGCCAAGTCAAAATTTAGTCAGTGAGTTTTGGGTATCAGCTGTCTTTACCATTGTGGCATAGACGGCTGATTGTTTTTCTTTTCTAGTGATATATGGGTAAGCTTCAATATAAAAAAAATACGTGTAGCACTCGGGGACTGCCGCGGTAAATCATTTTTTATCAACTTATGCAATTATAGTTATTTAATTATTTTTGAAAAAAAAGAAAAAGGTGTCGCCTACCGCGAATATTTAACGAGAATATCATCCCATCGTTGCTCTATGGGAAGTTACTCTACTAATTCAGGCTATGGTCAGCCGCGACAATCAAGTGAAACGTCAAGAAAAAAAATCATTCATTCTAATTTTACTCATTCACGTTGACGTGACAGTGACAGTGTTAGGTTTATTTTTGTTACGGAATTTCCTGATTCGGTCGCCGCGCTCAAAGCTATGCAATAGCTTAAAATCAGTTGGAATGTAATGACTGAATGCATATTTTTTTCCTTCATGTATTGTACAACTGTCTGATGCATTCTAATTATTGCTTGAGAGGAAATTGGCCAGGCAAATCTGTCATTACATGGTTGGCGCCCGTATTAATACATTTATAAATGCCAATAAATGTTTTAATCCGGGCGACAAGTACAAACATTAAAATAAATCACTAAAATCTGAACATTGTTTATTGTTGGAAAAGGCCGGACATCTAGTACCCGACACTGGATCTAATTCTCACCAAGATGTTATGTCTCCTCTGAATAAATTAGCAAATTGATCAGACACATAATAACCGACAATTTCCCACACACAGACAGAACAGAGTGGACCTGACGCGGACACTGAACTCCTGGGCCAGCTGACCGGCATCCCCACCAGCACGGACGAGCTGCTGTTCGCGGTACCCGTGGTGGCGCCTTACTCCGCGATCGTCAACTACAAGTAAGTCCCACGCGTGGCCCACTGTCATATCTCACACTCCCACTGCTCACAGCAGTTCTTTTACAGGATTATTATAAGTGTTCATTTTTCACATGTAAGTAACAGATCTTTGTTAACGTTAAAGCCTTTGCCAAACTGACAGGCGAACCGGACCGAGTCCGAAGCGATACGAGACGTCAAACTGGGTGCAGCGAACCGAGGCGTGTATTAGCTGACTTTTTATGAACGACGTCGAAACAAAGCAAACACGCCTTCGCCACGTCTTCGCATAGGCTTCGGTCACGCTATCGGATCGCTTTCGCTTTTCTATGTGACTGGATTCAAACAATTCCATATATTACAAATAAAAACGCCTCGCTTCGTATTCGCCACGCTTGTCTGTTTGACAAAGGCTTAAGATGGTTGCTGATTTGTCAGTACCGTAAGGTAACAAGGGAGCCAAGGGAACCTCTTAACACATTCACAGGCAGGGTCACAGAATGGGGTCCAACGCACTGGTCATTAGGGCCTGATCCTTATCGGACGGTGGGCTAGATATTGCTCGACGTCCTTTATCGCCTACGAAAGCTGGAATTTGCGCCATTTAAACCAAAACCTTTAACAACCCTGAATTTTTCTCCTCCAGATACAAAGTAAAGTTGACCCCAGGCACAGGCAAGCGCGGCAAGGCTGCTAAGACAGCCGTTCAAGTGTTCCTCCGTGACCGAGCTGGCACTCCTCGCGAGAGGGACCTCCTCAAAGCCGTTAAAGAGGAGAATATCGCGAGGAACTTCCCCGGAAAAGTCAAGCTCTCAGCCCCACAGTTGCATAAACATAAGAAATAGGTAAACAGGTATATGTTGTGTAAATAACTGTTAGTTTCTTCATCAAAATTAAAAGCGTTAAACGAGAAATTATGTCCTCAAAAAATCGTGGGGAATTTTAAAAATTTTTGTGGAGTTTTTTGGTATTTATGAAATGACTCCCTGGGTGGAACAGAAGGGACTATTAGACTCGTACTGACTAAAATACACGGTGATTGTTGCGTTCCAGTGCCACGACAACCTTTAAAAACATTCCGCAACCTCGGTTGGGGAAATAAAGTCTGTAGTATGGCAGATCCATTTATTGGCTTTAAAATAAGTTATAAATTGCCTGAAGAAACACATTTACTCTAACATCAGTAATGACCAATTGACCAATGAATTTTTGATGAAGAAACTGTATAAATACTTTAAATTATTGCCTTAACATTAAATCTACGTTGGCATTTTGAACTCTAAGCGTTGAGCCGAAGGTTCAAAATCCAACAACGCGTTTGTGTAGAAGCACTATTTTAAGTGTCCTGTGATGAAAATGGATATTAGTAACTGTTATGGCCGCAACCTTATGTAAATAAAAGTTAAATTTCTATGAAAAACAGTGTTAAACATTGCTATTACAAAAATAAACAATAAACAATCATGTTTTAGTTTATATTTATATATCAACCATAATAGACAATCGTTTTAAAAGCGTTAATAAGTAATTAAATTAATATTGGACACACACCAGCAGACAACACTATTTGACCCACTGTAAGGGCTTCCCTTAAAGGGCAATTCGACCGATTCCAACTACAAGTGAAAATCATCCTTACCACTACGACATATGACATAAGACGTCCGGTTATCTACAGGTAGATGGAAAACAAAACACGCTCGCCACGACGACGTAAGTCAATCGAATTGCATCATTATATCGTAGCAGCAAGGACGATTTTCATTTCTAGTTAGTAGAAATTGCAAATCGCACGAATCGCGTCATGCGTCATTGCAGTTCTAGACAAGCATATCATACGAATATAAACCTTATTGCTAGAGTTATAAGGTTCTTCTTCAAATCTAGTCCTCTTCTTCTTCACCTTCTCCGAAGCCCTCCCCTTCGCCCATGATCTCTGGCGGCGGGGGAGGGGGCAGGTGCGCGATGCGGAATGCCTGGAATATGAACACAGAATGTCTATGGATCTAATTGAAGATAGCAAAATACCCTTGGGACAAAAGAACGCGTGGCGACTAATTATTCAGATCAGTAGAGGTCTAAAATCGCCACTTTATCTGCGTCGTTAAAATTGTTTTTTTATCAATTATCTACTCTATAACTTGAGCAATAAAATAGAATATTCCATTTTACGAATTTTTGTATAAAATTTATTTCGATGAAGCAACAATTTTAACAACGCTGCTAAAGTGGCCATTTTAGATCCCCTGAAGCTCTGCGTAAATTAAAAATTCTAGCTTCCTAAAACAAAAAAAAAATACATCATCATTCATTCGCGAAAATGGGCTTCTTTGTTCATCATCAAATCAGCCGGAGGACGTCCACTGCTGAACATAGGCCTCTCCATAAATTTCCTGTGATTTTCATCAGAACGTCTGTCCTTGCAGGTGGACGTTCCACTGGTGGCTGCTTCAGCTTGTTCAGTAAATAGTAATTGAACTAGCCACACCAAAAAAACCGTCTGAAAGAATAAAATAATACCTCCTCATCCGCGAAGGTAGGATCAGCTAACTCCATGACCTCGGGCCCCACTACGTATTCTTCTTGCGGCGCGGGCAGCTGTAGCGGGGAGAAATTGGGCGGCTGGAACTTCAGACCCCAGCCCACATACATGCACTGCGACTTCCTGGAAGAACAAGAATGATTGACATCAGGCAGTGGCGTAGCTAGGCCAGAAGGGGCCCCGTATCAAAACTTGTTTGGGGCTCTTTTAATCTAAGTTTAGTAGAACAAAGACAATAGCATCCTGACTCGTGTAACTAATGCTATTACTGACTGATAGTAGCTCATTTTTGGTTCATTAGCTCATTCAAAACTAGATATAGCCTTTTTGAAAATAGAGTTCAATAATTGGAGCTTTACCGCCGCGATAAGTATTCATTTAAGAGCAACATTTTATGTTTTTATTCCAATCGTCGGGGGCCCTTGACACTTGGGGGCCCCGTATAATTGATACGGCTGATACGGCGGTAGCTACGCCTCTGACATCAGGTCTGCATGTCATAGCACTATGCTGAAATAGGGGCCCCTTATGTCTTCGTATGGCACATAAACTTGTTAGATAGATGTTATGTAGGCAGATGATAACTTATTTATTTGTGTTGTCAAATAAATTTTACCAGCCTCGAATTTTTTTGGGCCTTACTCCGACATTTCAGATTTTAATGCCCTCGAAAGCGCCTGGGGCATGTGCCATCCCTAAATCTGGCACTGTATACACGAAAAGAATACTAACTTCCCATTCGTAGCGTACGCAACCGCTCCAGGCCAGAGGTTACTCCTGATGATGGCGAGGGAGCGATCCGAGCACAAGAAACTGCTGATCCTGGTGCTCCACGCGCTGAGACCTTCGATCCTCGAGTCCTCCGAGAGAGGGGAGAACGGTGGAGGTCCTACCTCAGGCTCTATGGGCGGAGGGCCTTCATCCTCTTCTTCTTCTAGTCCCTCCTCCTAGACATTATGTATAGATTGGTAAAAGTAACGTGTTGACTGAACCTATTGAGTGAGGTTCTTCAAAAAAGTTTTTTCTTGGCATGGTAAAATCATCAAATGAGTCCTCCCGCCGTGGGTGGAGCGGAAGGGACTGTACTGACTAAAATTCACGGTGTTCCTGCAATAGTACTTCACATTCCAGGGTCACGGTTCACGGCAGGCATTTGACCTTCTATGAGAACCCCATCGTGCGCGTGGAACTCGACGCACCCTCGACCCAGACATTGGTCCATGATCAGACGACAAGTCACCCATTTCTCGCCGTCCGCATACCCGCGTTCTGAACGGTTTAGTGCGTAGTACTCGCAAACGACGTGCTTGTAGGATTATGATTATGAACGTGGATGAGGCGAAAGTATATCTTACTGTCACGAGAAAAAGACCTTGCACCATGTATGTAAGGTTTGAACTTGTGGGACTCAGTAATTGAGTTAATTACTAACTTAGGGCCCACGTAGCCCAAGCTTAGATGTGGAATGTGACTTTTCTGCAAAACTTTGAAATTCCTAGAAAAAATTGACTTTCTCACCATCCCCACGTTAGGGTTCCACCAGATAGTCCTGCCTTGCTTCAAGATGTGCCGTCCGTGATGCACCCAGTACGTCAGGTTGGGGTCCAGCAGGTCTTTCAGCATGTGTCCTTGGTAGAACGGGTTCACGTTGAAGTCCATATCACCTGAAAATCATTGGTGAATGTCACATGTCTTCGAATTTTTGGTTCTAGGACATACCGGTTTCCTCACGATGTTTTCCTTCACCTGAAAATGGCGATTGTGAATTATCGATCTTCTTTTAAATTGAGAGCCTTCAGCTTTGTATCGTGCTAAAATATTATCATCCTCGCGTTCTGATCCCAATTTATTTTGGAGTTTACGGAGAATATCTTTTCAACCAGCTTCACTGGACGCAAAGACAAACGAAAAGTGACAAGATTCACTACATCTACTGCTGAATAAGACCTTTGTGTGTTTTCGACATTTCAAAATTGCCTATAAGACCCTACGTACACTACAAGTCTCTGACACCTTACGCCTTTGGTATGAATTGACGCGTGTTTATGTACTACGGATTTGTATTGCAATATTGCGTTATGTACGAAGGGGCTAAGTAGCTTATACTTAAAATAACTGCTTTAATTCACCGATTTTGTCTCAGTATCCGGATACTCACCTACCCCTTCCTCCAAGTCAATGTCTTCTTCCTCTTCACCAGACCCAAAGGTGAAGAACCCTTGCGGCGAGACGGAGGTGGAGGCGGCGATGCGAGCGATCTGGGCACGCAGGTAGTGGCGCTCGCAACCCTCGAACGGTGGGAATGTTATCACCTGCAGAAAGCTTGAACCTGGTAATCTAGTTTACTGATAAGTTTACGTCTAAGCCTATCAAGGAGGCGGACTTGTTGGCTCGCAAGTTAACACCTTCCTCTCATGTTCAAAATTCAATTCCTGAACAGGGTCAACATCGCTCTGTATCTTTTATGGGGAGGGTCTCGCCTTGCACACTTCTCTGCTCACGTCGGCTGAATGTAAATATAGCATTATACAAACCCTCGACGTTTTATGCCAGACGCAGCTACTAAAAAGACAAAAATTGCAGGAGCAACGCAAGATTTTTTGTTATTTTTATAACTCCCAGTCTAATCTAAAAAAACAATTTCGGCTGTGGCTACTTACGAACTTTTGTTATGAGCAGAAATACCTCAGACTCCAGGTCTCCAGTCATACAACGCACGGTGAGCCTAGCCACCCTGATATGGCTCGGGTCGAGATCTGGAAGACAGATCCACTGTTCACCAGGCCGATTGCACACCCAATAAACCTGCGAGTAAGATTTGTGATTGTAGTAAGGGTACCAATACTACATATCGACACTTGGAGAAAAAGTTGCTGGCTAATTTTGGCTTCGTAGACTGTTATCTTTGGGAGAGGTTCTAGCTTAGATTGCCCGGCCAGACATTGGGTTTTACACATTAGGGCTTTCTCAGTAACAGATTGATTTGATTGATTGATGCAGCCTAGGTTACACAATGCCCAATTGATAGCAATAGGATGTAAACAAAATTGGTGAAATGCGGGTACAATCAAATTTAATCACCAAAGGAAACCCCCGGTGGAGAAGAAGGGACTGTCAGACTCATATACTGACTAAAATCCACCGTGTTCCTTTAATTGCCCTTTACATTCCAGGGTCATGTTTACCTCCTTTTACAAATACCATTAGATACATCTACACCGAAACCTTACCTGGGTACTCGTATTAGATCGATAATGTTTAGTGTTACCTTCTTATTGACTCCCTGGCCAGGCCTTTCAACTGGGATCGGGGTGGGTGCCACCCACGTAGACACCGGTTCTGGAGGGAGCTTGGGAGGCACTGGTTCCTTGGAGACCGGCTCCTTACCCTCACCTTCGCCAACTGTCAGGAGTTGGAGTAAGGTGACTATTGGTGTGTTACGCTTTTTGGGGGTATAAAAGATAGTTTTCGCTATATTATTTTTTTGTGGGATAAAGAACAGTTCAATTCATTCTCTGGGACTTCGTTGAGCTTCATTCTTCGCTTTTCTGGCGCACAGAAGTTGCAGTGACTTGGGAATAGTGTGGCGGCCATTTGATTTAAACGTACAAGATTTTAATGATGAGAGTACAGCTTACGGATTTCTGCTTCTTCTATCGGAGGTTTCAACTCCTCTCCTTCACCCTCACCCTCCCCTGGCATGTCTTTGAGGTCAAACTCCTGAGGATTTGAAATTAAAACTTCAACATTTTCAATGTTATCTTAATTGGCACTCTTGGAGTTGTAGGAAACACAATAATTTATTGGTATTTGGCAGACAATTCAATACACCGCTGAATTTTTATAGATTCATTTTTATAGACACAATTCATTCTTTTTTTTTCATACACGAATAAAAAGTACAGTTTCCTTTCAATAAAATATAGTTATTTATAGTTGAACTAACCCTGATCCTTCTGTCCATCTCTTCTATGGTTAGATCAGTTTCTGCGACGTAATAATTCGCTTTGGTTCCAAAGATTTTTCCGAAAAATCTGAAAAAAAACCAACGGCAAAACCAACCAACATAAGTATAATTAAATTATTTTCATACTACTTTCACTATAGGTATTTGAATTGCGTCTGTTGTCAAGGTAGGACAGCAGTGGCTCGCGCTCTGGCCTGGATGGGAGGACTCTTTTGATGATTTTACCACGCTAAAAAAAAGTGTCGTAGCAAGTGGCGCTCTGCAGTTTCTGCCTACCCCCATGGGAAGTAGGCGTGAGTTTACGTATGTATGAATCTGTAGCATTAACTTCAAAGTCCTATCATACTGACCTGACTGATGCCACAGGTTCCTTGATGCCCAGCATTATCATAGCAATGTAGACTGCGTAGCACTCGCGAGCTGGTAGACCATACCCGCCCTAGACGAAGAGGCTAAATTACGTTCAGTACAAGGGGTTTGTAAAATGTAAATATTACAGACGAAAAAGTACTTAACCAATGGCCTTGTCTAAATCATGGTGCTCCGCCCAGAGCGACGGACGTCGCAAGACGATCTCCAGCCACCGCCGTAGGCGCGGGCGGGTGGCGAGTAATGGGCGACTCGCTACCCGGGTCGACGGCGCGTTGTGTTCCACGCTCGGCTCAAAGAGCTTCAGCACAATGACGGGCCCCCTTAGAGGGCCAAAGCCTGCCGGGGTCACGGGACTAACGAATTACTTTGACCATAGAGGTCAAAGTAATTCATACTTTTTGAGTTTTTGAAGCGAAAGCCTGTCAGGGTCGCGGGACTCACAAATTACCGTAACCCCGGTACGTAAAGGGCTATTGAAGGACACCGTGGATTTTAGTCAGTACGAGTCTGACAGTAGGGTGGGAGGACTCATTTGATGATGTTACCACGTAAAAAAAAAACATGGTTCTTCCGAGAGTCTATTCCCCAAATCAGTTTAGCGTAATTAGAAACAGGGTCATAGACATTCTGGCAGAGGTCCTTTCGCATTTAGGTATTCTGTGACTGTCACCAAGGTCCCATCTATATGAGGATCTATAACGGTTATTTTAAGCAATATTCCTAATGACTCACTTCGCGAATTACCAGCAACGTCGCGAAGTGAATCATTAGGAATATTGCTAAGTGTCCGTTTGAGACCCGGTGTACCTACCAAAATTCATAAAACCAACTGAGCGTTTTAGAAAAGAAATATCACCTCTCTAAAATAATAGTTGTCATCAACAAGATCTTGGATCTTCGGCTTATAACTGTCCTCTTCAAGGTCGAGCTCCTGTTCTTCCTCACCAAGATCATCCAACTTGGTCGCCTTGCTTGCCACCAGCTGAAGAAGACAAACAATAAGCCTGTGGTCTTGGGATGATCGTCATCATGTTTTAGATCCAAGCGCCACCATACGGGAATGGCTTTTGAAACGGTCAGAAACAGATAAGCGAAAAAAACTTCAGTTCGGATTTTTTTGTTACGTATACCAATATTGACAAAGTGACGGTTTTAAAACACACAGTACGTCACAGCGTGGTATCACTTTTAAAAGTGTTTCTTGACGTCACAAGCCCCCACTCTCGAGTTTATGAGTTTTATCTTTGTGAATACTCACTGATTTAACAATGGAAATATATATTTATCCCAATCCATTATTTTTCAAAACCCCAACTAAATTTGCAATTTATTAATGCTGAAAATTAGCCTATTTAATCAAGAGGGATTCTCTCCTAAAAATCATAACTATGCTAAAATTCGTAAGGCCTCATACCCTAAACATCTCATCCACCCTCCTCACAGTAGCTAGTTGTGGGGGGGCCAGGTATATGTCATTGAGTAGATCAAAGTTCGGCCGAAACTTCTCCTGCTTGACCTGCCACGAGTACTGTTCGAAGTTGTCCACCACATCTGGAGGCTTCGTAGATAATATCTTTTGAACCACGTCCACCAAGTGATCATAGCTGAAATATTGAAGAATTTTCCATCTCGTTAAGTTAATGATGGTCGCGATGATAATCTTTGGCTGCCACGTTGGTGCAAGAGCGACTGCTATGGTAGGGGTTTGAACACTCAAGCCAGGCTTATTTATACCTAGTTTGTATTATTCAAACATTTCACATACCGTAAAGAAGGAGCCTAAAGTTTAGATTAATTGAGCCCTTCAAACACCTGTCTTTATTTTAGTTTATAAACAATCAATGGCCTCGAATAAGGCTAACTAAAACATAACATGCAAATCATGAGTCTGTCTGACTATTCTGGGAATACAGGCGTGATATTATGTTTGATAGGTGAACCGTGCAGGTGGTATCTTACAGGGAATCTCCAGTAGCAGCACTTTGTTGTTTCAAAAAATTCTTTGCCAATAGCAAATCGTTGTTTAGATCCGGCATCACATTCTCTGTTGCCGCTATTATATCCGGCTCCAATAAAAATGTTTGTGACATTTTTAGGTCTTATTTTAATTTATGTTATTTCAAAGAAAAAATAATTAATCTATATAAAATTGTTATTTGGTGGTGTGTGACTGCTTGTCGCTAGATTTTGAAATCTACAATGATGATTTATTATTTTTTAAATGCCTTTTTTCCGTGAAGGTTGTGTAGCTTTTGCACTAAAGAAAATACAATGTATCGTTATAAATTATTTATTATAATAATATGCGTTATCATTACATCAAAAACTTCATGCTCAATATGTTTCTAAACGGTGACAAAAAAGTCTAATTGACAGTTATCAAAGTTGACAAAGTTGTCATTTCACAGATAATCGCAGATTTTCAGTTTTGTTTAGAAAAACATATTTATTTTGTTAAATCTGTTATGTAAGATACAACAAATACGTCATTATTTTTACACTCTTCAAATCTTAGCCTACACACAACATATTTTTATTATTTCGTAACCATAACATAACCTCAAAATAACCAAAACAAACAAGAAATGGCCACAAAATTCGACGTCGCTGCGTATAATTTCCGCAAAAGATGCCCATTTGTAACGAAGGATCTGCTGCAATGGTTCCCCGGCCACATGAACAAGGGCTTAAAGCAAATGCAGCGTAAATTAAAAAGTGTTGATTGTGTGATCGAGGTCCATGATGCTAGAATCCCCTTTACAGGCCGCAATCCGATATTTACCAAGACGTTAGTAGGCGCGAAACCTCACATACTTGTGTTAAACAAGAAAGATTTAACGATACCGAGTCTAATACCAAAGATAAAGGATAAATTGAAGGCGGAGCAGAATGTGCAAAATATAATGTTCACTAACAGCAAGGACCAGCACTGCAGAGGTTTGAAGAGCCTAAAACCTCTTATGGTGGACCTTATTAAAGGCTCCAACAGGTATAATAGGAGTGAGGAACTAGATTACAATGTAATGATCATGGGGGTGCCCAATGTGGGAAAATCTTCACTCATTAACATGCTCCGGTCGAAGAATATGAGCATCAGGCACGCGTTGCCCGTCGGAGCGGTGGCTGGAGTGACTAGGAGCGTGATGACGAAGATTAGAATCAATAATGATCCTGTTATTTTCATGCTGGACACACCAGGTAAGATTGTGCTGTAAAAACTGTTAATGAAAGTTATGGAATTAAATGCATTCCTAGTAATTGAGATACTACTGGTACTTTTAACTTGTATCCTCCCACTGTTGAGCAAAGGGCTCTTTTCATGATTAAGACAAAATAACTTGCTAATGACTCCTACACACGGTACCAAAAATCATTATGATTGGACAGTACAGTTTAAACTGGGTACCGTTCAAGTATTACGTAAGCACTATGGGGTGGCCCTAGCAAACCAAAGACCCCCCGTCTTTGGTTTGCTTATCTTGTATGACATCGGGGGTAGGGGAGTCTAGATGATGATAACGTCATCAGTAGTAATTTTCTTTTTTACACGAATGGCAACCCTCACATTGTCTTTGCTTGAAAACGAAACGCATTTTCAGGGATTCCCGCAAATAATGCATATGTTTAGGCAAAAACAATACATTAATTAAAAAATGTTTACGTAAGCATGGGGGGAGGGGGTAAGAGCTGTGCTTACTTTTGCTGAAAAGGGGGACGGGGGGGTAAATAATTGTAATAAATCTGCTTACGTAATACTTGAACGGCCCTCTGCACAGTTTCATAGTGCCGTTTGTAGTACAGACACATACTAGAAAACTGTATGATTTTTCATTCATTCAGCCATGAGATTGACTGATGATGCCTCAGTACTTCGGACAAACTCTACAGTTTTCTCATACACTCATGTAGATTTATCATTGCAATTTAAACTGTACCATACAATCGTAACGATTTTTCGTAACATGTGTAGCAGCCATGACATTGAGAAAAGTCACAGTTTATTGGCCCAAAGACATCACACCAACAGGGCTGGCAGGCTATTGGATAAAGTTTTGAGCTAGACTGGGACAGCATACTCTTGCTGCATCTCAGCATTGTGTGTAGTAGCAATAATAATGCGGTGCAATTGGCGGAGTTTTGGGCCAATAAAATATAAATACCGTCGTGCCAGCAACACGAAGAAGAAGTAGCAATAAGAAACAAGAACATCATATATCATATCACCCAGCTGCCGCCCACTGCTGCTGGACATAAGCCTGCCTCAAAGAGCATCAACCATGCCAGTCAGTGTGCATCCATTCTCTTCTAACCACTTCACAGTGCATCCAATTTGTGGTCTCTACTCTAAGAGGTCTAGTTCACCAACTGCCAGTCAGTAGACATGGCCAGCACACTCATGGCTCTATCCAATACAAACTTCAGGATCCCTTCCTCATCTAAACCATCCCTAATATTTTCCAGGAATCCTCGAGCCATCAGTTACAGACATAGAGATGGGTCTGAAGCTGGCCCTCTGTGCTTCTCTCCAAGATCACCTGGTGGGCGAGGAGATCATTGCGGACTACCTACTGTACTGGCTCAATAAGCATGGACAGTTCAACTATGTAGACTACATGGGGTTACCAGAACCCTGTGATGATATTAATAGGGTATGTTTATTTTCTGATGATTTCTAGCTTATTTATGGCGCAATTTCATTAGTCGTTAATTCGTTCGGTATACAGCGTAAGGGAGTCCTCGCAGGCGAGATAACTACCAATAAAAATTACAAGTCAATACGTGTTCGTTACACCGACTGCAGTGATTCTCCGTTTGCTTTATACCGACCGTGATATCGACCAATGAAATTCATCGGTCGATAAACAGCTTGCGGGTCTGCCACTCTTGTTAATAACTGGCGACGAACATGGAGGTTCCCCTACACTCCGCACGCGGCTTATTGACTAATGAAAAGGGTTCCCCGAATGTGGGCCCTGTGGCACACGTTACAGAAATCTCTCGCACCCGGCATGCGGGCCCTATTGACTAATAAAAACAGTTGTCCGAATGTGAACTATTTAGCACAAACTTTAAGAAAACGTCGAATTCAAAAAAGAAACCGACCTATCTTTCAAAGTAATGTAAATAAATTCATCCTGTATACTATGCCCCCAAGCTCATACTAGGAATTTCTCCAGTGTCGTGGGTGCATTTACCAACATTTAAACTTGCACAATTAAGCAGACCAAGAACAACTCGAATAGATCGTATAAATATTTGTGCGGGAATCGAACTAGCAACAAGCAGCGTATCAGTTAATCACTCGGCCAGTGCGCCAACCGTACCATCAATTTATCCGGGGTCGCGGGACCAAGGGATTACCGTGACCCCGGTACGTAAAGGGCTATTGAAGGACACCGTGAATTTTAGTCAGTACAAGTCTGACAGTCCTTCTCGCCCTGCCCTGGGTGGGAGGACTCATTTGATGATTTTACCACGATAAAAAAAAAACATCAATTTATGCTTATTCTTTGAGCTCAACTTTGTTGTATATTTTGCATACTTATAAGGTTATTACTTCCTTTAATGACCATTTTAAAATAAATAAGTTTAAAACCTTGACCTCCTAGGTTGACCTTTGTATTTTGAATTCTAATGAGTCATTTTGAACTTTTTATACCTACCACACCACCTGTTGCTAGCGTACGCGTGCGTTGTACTTTTAAGTTTTGGTATGTCCTTTATTTTATACTAGCTTTTGCCCGCGGCTTCGCTCGCGTAGAATTTGGTCTGCCTCATTAAGTTACGTGACTTTTTTTTTATGTAACTTCACATCGTACATCCCAGATAACACCTATACCTAATATTTAGAGGGAATCTCTTGAGGGTGGAATCATCTGAATTCCTTTCTAAGTGCTCATTATTTTAGAGGGCCAAAGCCTGCCGGGGTCGCGGGACTTACGAATTACCGTGACCCCGGTACGTAAAGGGCTATTGAAGGACACCGTAGATTTTAGTCAGTCAAGTCTGACAGTCCCTCCCGCCCTGCCCTAGGTGGGAGGACTCATTTGATGATTTTACCACGATAAAATAATAATAATAATAGAAACCCTGCAAATTTCAAAATTCTACCTGTGGTTTCTTCATCAATCTTTACCTGTATGGTGTGTTTATAAAAAGTAGCCCTATGTCCTTCCCCGGGCTTGAGATTATCCTATCCAGCACAAACGGATTACTATACACTGACTAATAAACAGGTCGGACCAATGTTACCGAGCATATGGACCACTCGACATATAGTACTAATAGAATTATCTATACTCCGTTCATCATCTGCCTAGCGTTTTCCCAACTATATTGAGGTCGGCTTCCAGTCAAACCAGATGCAGCTGGATATCAGTATTTTACATGGAGCGACTGCCTGTCGGACCTCCACAACCCAGTAACTGGGTAATACGATACCCCATGGTAAGATTGGCTGTCAGACTTTAGAGCTTCCGACAGTAACTACTGTCAAAGATCTTCAAATGACAGACGGGACCAACGGCTTTACGTGCTTTCCGAGTGCTTTTTACCCATCCACAGACCAACCTCGGCAAGCGCAGCTTAACCCGTAAAAATATATATAATAAAAAACTTTTTCAAAAAAAATATGTAACCGCCTTCAAAAAGAACCACAAAAAAGGGTAAAATAATCTACAAAATAACTTTTATTTCGGAAGTCGATGGCTTTGTTATTTTTTATTTCATTGTTTTTTTTTTTGCCACCGACTTCCGAAATGAAAGTTATTTTGTAGATTATTTTACCCTTTTTCGTGGTTCTTTTTGAAGGCGGTTACATTTTTTTTTTGAAAAAGTTTTTTATTTTTCGTTTTTTAGTTAAAATATTCAACCCAAATACATATAATACAATCCGTAGCACTGGTAATAACATCCCTCATGTACACAATAAGCTAATAAAATTCCCTATCTCAAAAACTACTGAACCGATTTTGACGAAACTTGCAGTATTCCCTAAGTTGAACGATACCTAGCACAAAAAAAAAGAATTATTTAAATCGGACGTGAAGTTCCGGAGATATGCGAACAATGAATCAGTACTACTACCTACTCCTTACTGTTAAGGAGTTGTACCTTCCATCATCAGCTCAGCTACATAAGATAATGATTACCATACGCAAGTACTTAAATTACTTCATAAGATTTACGAAAAACGATGCGTGGGCCTATAAAATTTGAGGGTTGCCCTCGATTTCTCCAAGATCCAATCATCAGATCCTGATTTGGTGACAATGGGACCACACGGGAAGCACCAGCTTTCAAACAAAAAAAGAATTATGAAAATCGGTTCACCCAGTCGGTCGTAATGCGGTAACAAACATTAAAAAAAAAATACAGTCCTCCTTTTTTTTAAGTCGGTTAAAAACTATCCTATGTCCTTTCTCAAGTTCCAAACTATGTCTGTACCAAATTTAACACTAATCGGTTCAGTAGTTTAGGCGTGAAGAAAAGACAGACAGACAGACAGACAGACAGACAGACAGACAGACAGAGTTACTTTCGCATTTATAATATTAGTTAGGATTGTGTGTACATAAATGATTAAATAAATAAATAATAGTTATATACTTAATAGTCTATAAACTATCTGTGCATCAAATTCCATCCAAATAAGTTAAGTAGTTTTTGCGTGAAAGAGTAATAAACATCTAGTTATACATCCAAGCATCTATCCATCAATCATTACATTTTACATATCTCTTTCAAAAAATAGATGAGCATTATTTCAATAGTGAATTTTCAACTTTATCACAATAGTAGAAGGTTCCAATCCAATTGAGAAAATTCGACAGATTGGGGTAGGTTTTTGTGCTCGCTTCTGAACAGCGAAAACATATCTACCCTTTTACGAAACAATAAAATCATATTCACCACATCTTTCAACGTTCCAGGTACTAATAGCTGGCGCAATAAAATTCAACCGCATACGCAAGACTCGAGACTTCGATGGCCGCGTCCGAGATGTTCCGGACTTAACCGAAGTCGCCCGAACGATGATCAAGGCTTTCCGTACTGGAGAACTAGGAAAGATACTGTTAGACATCGATTTACTTCAAGAGAAGCATGCTGAAGAAGTTGATAGGACTTTAGCGTGATTATAATCGCATTAACTCAGGCTTATTTTCCACTAACAACCCTAAAAATCAAGATTAAATTACTCGGGGTAACTTCACATTAGTCATGAGTAGTAACAGCTCTACATACTGAATGAAGTACCGCTCATAAGTTGGATTTGTTCATTGCCAGAGTTAATAAGTTAAGTTTTAGAAAGAGAATAGAGTCAAGAAGTCCTTTTCTTATATTATTTCTAGAAATTACTGAAAGTAATGAATTGTAAAATGTAAATAATTGTACAGTTAGTTATAGAAGTTATGTTGTAAGCTAGATAGCAGCAAATATAATTTTGAGAATCAGACTCGTACTTTTTATTTCTAGTTTTTGGACTATTCTGAATTCCCGAAAGTTTATAAACCGCATTGGTTTACCATCGAGCAGTGGTGAAAATAGGGGTGTGCCCAGGGTCTGGGGGGACGCAGAAATGGCCATGACAGGACGCAATTGAAGAAGCTTGCACAGGACGCATAAAAGAACATACACGGCACTGCCATCGAGCAAGACATTATCGAGTTTATATGTTTATGTTTCAGGATCCGCCAGAATTCCGGATTTGTGCCTTGCCATAATTGCCATAGGACTTAAACTCGCTCGGCGGCGAGACGGACAGGCGACATTTTTACCATCGTGGGTATATCCTGTACTAGCACTTTTCCCGCGACTTCGCGTGGGTTACGTACTTTCCTAATTCCCCCTTAAAGGTTAAATTTCCAAGAACCCAATAGGAAGCCGTGTGCAAAATTTCACATTCCTAGCCCCAGTAGTTTCGGCTGTACGTTGATATGTCAGTCAGTCAGTTCTCCTTTTATATATATAGATGAATCTGGCACAGGAAAGTGGATTTTGGCACAAGCTTATAGAGTCCTATATCCAGCAGTGGGTGAGAATGATGATAGTAATAAAAAAAAACCGGCCAAGTGCGAGTCGGACTCGCGCACCGAGGGTTCCGTACAAACCTGCAAGGTTTACAAAGTTCGTTCATTACGACAATCGAGTCATAACTATGGTATTTTTATTGCAAAATGAAATTCATAACATTACAATGGGGAAAGATGGAGGAGCATAAATTTAAGACAAAGATCTCTTTATCGTTAACTGTCATTCCAGTCCAGGTAATTACTGCGCCGACAATTAGATCTAAGTATTTGATATGAATTTCAACTTGATAGCTCTACGCGTTCATGAGGAAAAAAGTAATAAGTTTATATATTTTGTAATGTAACTAAAAATTTAAGGTTTTCGGAATTTTTCCTTTATGTGTGCTATAAAACGTTGCTTCATGCCAAATTTCAAGATTCTAGGTCGATTGGAAGTACCCTTTAGGTTTTGATTCCCTTGCGAGTACTTGCGAGTTTCAAAATATGCAGCTTAAATTGCTGTTTCTTTTGATTGCGTTGACATAGAAGTTTGATTTTGTTACAGCTTAAAGGTATTATAGACCTGAGTATTTGGTATGAATTTCAATTTAATACCTCTACGCGTTTATGAGGAAATGGGTAGTAAGTTTAAAATTATTAAAAAATATATATTATGTGATGTAACTAAAAATTTATGGTTTTCGTAATTTTCTCTTTATCTATGCTATAAGACGTTGCTTCGTACCAAATTTCAAGATTCTGAGTTCACGGGAAGCACCCTGTAGGTTTTGATTCCCTTGCAAGTGTCGAAAATTTGCGACATAAACGGCTGTATCTTTTGATTGCGTTGGCTTAGAAGTTTGATTTTTTCACAGCTTCAAGGGACAGTAGACCTGAGTAATTGATATAAATTTCAGCTTCATACCTCCACGCGTTCCTGAGAAAAAGGGTCTTGACAGACGGACGGACAGACAGACGGACAACAAAGTGATCCTATAAGGGTTCCGTTTTTTTCCTTTTGAGGTACGGTATATAAAAATGATAATCCTCATCTGCCTCAACCTGCAAGCAGTCGGGTAAAATTAGGAAGGCAAAATGTTTATAGTGCATTTTGAGCCACATATTGCTTACCTCTTCGGGGGTTACGTGCGTGTGTGTTTTTCGACATTGGATCATAATTTAATAAGTTATGCCACTATGTCAACTAAATTATGTAGCTAATTACTATGTCCATAAACTTAACATTCAACCTCAATTCATGAAACTACGCGCCAATTTAAAATTCAAAGTACACACGTCACTGTCAAATCGAAAGTTTATAAAAAAAATAATGAAGTCAAATTGAGCTCAAATAATTACAACATTTTAACTAAATACATATTTAGGAAATATATAAACCTAGCTACAAACTAACTCAAAAAAAAATCGTACTAACGGAGAAAATATATAATGGTAAGCTTGTATTCTACCTAAACAGGGTGAGCAAGTCTCATCCAAATAAAAATGAATCCCTTGCTGTACATACAAACGTTTATGAGTTCCATACAAGAATATCGATGGCTCATAGACATAGCAAACGATTGCTACCCTATTGCTGTCATGGCGAAAATACATACAGCATGAACCAACATGAATATTGAACAAGAATGGTATTTAAAGATAGCAAACACAGAGGCTTGAAATCAAAAAGGTCTAAATCTGTTAAATCAGGGCTTTCTTTTAAAAATAAACCTGCTACACCTTCGACGAGCGCCTCAGCAAATGCGAACAGGTCTGATGATAGCACGAATACCACGTTAAACACGTTGAGCATGATCAGTTCGCCTTGGAGTACAGAGAGCGGGTTCACTCTGCACGGAGATTCATCGCAGTCATTTTTCTCGAGAACAATCGATACTTCCACATTAAGTTCGTCGAGTGTTGACCCTATGACGACCACAGCGTCTAGCTACTTGCAGACCGTCTTCAGTAAAGCGACTGTAACACTGTTGCAAGCGGTCACGCCATGTCAAAGTGTTCCAACGTGTCTGCCGGCGAAACCGTCAGCCACGACGCACAGTGTGGTAAGATCCCGGTTTTTGTTGCATCGTGTTTTTATTGAATTAATCGATAGAGTCTACAATTCTGAGGATTAGAGTAAAACTCCGGGTTCGCTAAGACTTGTACTTTTTTTTTAAAAAAATGTCAAAGTTTCCGAATATCCGACTTTTAAAAAACGAAAAAAAAATCATAATAATTTAACGGAAGTACTTATTCCAGAATTTATTTATTCTATCGAAAAAACGTATAATTGCAGACCCTTCCACTAATTTTTGTTGCTTTAGTATGAATGGGTCAAGAGATATGATTTTTTTTCTCATTTTTCGTTTTCATTTTTTTATTCATATAATCCGCCGTAGTAGGTGGTCATTCCTACATCAAAAAATAGCTGATACTTTCTATTATTTGTAGTATTTTTTCCAGAACCTAACTCACTGGAGTCCAGGAGTTATTGAAAATTCAAAATTTTCCTTAGGGTTGTCACTGTCAAGTATCCGAAAAAAAACAACAAAAACATATTTTATTTGAAAAACAAGAAGGTGTTTTAAATACTTTCTAATAACTAATATGTAGTTGGCTATTCGAAGGGAAAATGTATTTGAATTTGTAATATATTTTGTGGTCTAACCGAACTAAAATTCATCTTCATTGTTAGTTACAATTAATTCAGCATGCGAATAATTATCGATGGCTAGGTTCCAACTGCAGATGGAACAATGAATAAATAATAATGTATAAATAGTTAACGTAAATAATTTCATATAAAATTTTATCAAAAATCAATACAATTGATGTAAATACATGATGAGAATTGATTTAAAATAATTAAATAGGTATAGAGGGATTTAGATAGGGGTGTAAGGGGGCAGACCTACATCTTTTTGCCCCAAATGCCAACCTCACCTGCTCGTGGTGCACCCTGCTGATAAACGAAATATTATGTTGAACACTGTTCAGACTACATCTGGAGTCATTTACTACTCGGACCTTGTTGAAACTCGAACAAACTTCCGTGCGTTCAAGCGTTTTTGCCATACCTATTATTGGAATCAAATTTAGCAGCCCACAATTTAGGACCCATTAATATTAGTAGTCATTTTACCCGTGGTGCTAGGCAACTGGGCTTCTCCCAGTTGTAATGTCCCTTTGTGCCTATTGGCCTTGTTTTGTTCTGTCTCCTGCTTGCAGGGAGGGAAGTGGAAACATATATTTTTTCCTACTCCTCCACTATTCTTTTCTGATTAATTTCGTTGCAGGATCCAAGACAGGTAAATTCATTCTCCGGGACACGTCGAGCTTCATTGTCTCGGCCCTTTTCTGGTTGGTTGCCACTGTTGATTCTGGCGCACAGGAGTTGCAGTGGTTAGGGAATAGTGTGGTGGGTTTGTCCCAATAAAAAAAAAAAAAAAAACGAACGAGAACTGGCGACCGAACCAATGGCGGTAAAACCATTAAGAAGGTATACAGATTCAAATTTCTCTGAGCAGCGGCGGGCAGCAGCGTTACTGGTGTGAGGCTCTGTACTGCGCTCACCAACCCGCTTGCCCAACGTGGTGAGTATGGGCATGCACTTCCCATGAACGAGCAACAGAACCCACGGCCCCCAGTTCATGGCCACCCTACTATTCCGGGTCACGGGCCTTGGTTACGGTGGAGTAGAGGGTGCCGGGAATCTCCGGGCTACGGATGGCTGCCACAAACCTTTGACCTTGACGACGTATAACGGACGCAGCTTATAACTGGACTAGGGCTTGGTCTAACTCGAGGAAGAGCTCAAAAACATAAGGTGGCATGTTCTGTAAGAAGTCTGAAGACAGGGGGACGACATGATGACCCTAGAATTAATTAATAATTATTTTACAAATTAGGTGCCAAGGATTCTATATAGCATGGCGTCGATGTCGGTCCAAGTACAAAACCATCGAACGAAGCCCATCCAGCTGCTTAATATACTTGTTATTAATATACTTATCGGAAAGGATTTTCTTTTATTAACTATTAGTTGAGTCTTTTGGGTTAGAATTTATAGACGGTTTCCAAAAAAGGTGTATCAATCAACATGATACCAATTTCTCAATATGTTTTTTCATTTTCTTTATAAAATTACTTAATGTTTGCTACTTTGAGCCACAAAATAATGATATCTTGTTATGGTCGTGATAAGAAAGCTTAAACTTAATAAAAATAAACAAATTATGTTTTGGTGGAAGTGGCAGCCCTAAGTGCGGATATTTCGGATATTACTAAAATTTTCAATAACTCCTGGACTCCAGTGAGTTAGGTTCTGGAAAAAATACTACAAATAATAGAAAGTATCAGCTATTTTTTGATGTAGGAATGACCACCTACTACGGCGGATTATATGAATAAAAAAATGAAAACGAAAAATGAGAAAAAAAATCATATCTCTTGACCCATTCATACTAAAGCAACAGAAATTGGTGGAAGGGTCTGCAATTATACGTTTTTTCGATAGAATAAATAAATTCTGGAATAAGTACTTCCGTTAAATTATTATGATTTTTTTTTCGTTTTTTAAAAGTCGGATATTCGGAAACTTTGACATTTTTTAAAAAAAAAAGTACAAGTCTTAGCGAACCCGGAGTTTTACTCTAATCCTCAGAATTGTAGACTCTATCGATTAATTCAATAAAAACACGATGCAACAAAAACCGGGATCTTACCACACTGTGCGACGTTGAGCTCGTGGACCGTGGAGACGTTTACAAGTGAGGGTCTCCTGTTCTCTGATACACTCTCACATTCTCATAATGTAAGGGCGAAGGGCCCTGTCAGCAGTGGAACAGACTACTACCCCTCAAGTACTGACACCCTCGCTTCTAGGAAAGGAAGCAGAGTCAGTATTTCCCTCGTTTCTTCTGTAAACGAAGACTACTTCCCTATAAACTACATCAACCATATCGCACTTAGTTCACAGCTCCATCTCGGGTTAGATTGGAAGTTTGCCAAAGAAAATGGGATCCCCATCGTCATTTCAGTCCCAATTAATTGACAACAGGGTTTAAAAAAAATTGTAAAAACGATTAAAAAATTTATTACCAACAAAATATAGTTGTTTTACATTTATTTTTTTCTTAAAATGAGGTATTAGTTGTTTATCCACGTAGATATAGGAATTACATTTAAAATATGCCTACAGCTCATGTTTAAATAACTATTATAATTGCAAATTATAATCACACGTTTATCGAGACCGGACTGCACATTGTATTTAATGTCCCTGTATGTATTTATTATGTACCCGGTCTATACATATAAATGCAAGAAGACAAAATATTATAGAAAACAAAATACTTCACAAAATGAAATGAAGAAAAGGCGCTAAGTTATTCAACAATTAATATTTATAAATAAAATTTATAAATTTTCCTGTAAATTGTAGCCTTACGTACATAAATGAATTTACATAAATGAAAAACATGATAGTATAAATATTTTGCAACAAAGTATTTTTGAATAGTCATCAGGTAGCTATTTTTAATGTTCATCGCAATTCATTCAATTTTTATTCTGAACTTTTGACAGGTAGTAGTCTAACCTAACCTGGTTTTATGTGGCACAGTATAAAACCTGAAAGTCCTTTTCTCAACTATGGAACAAGATAAAAAATCTTCATATAAAATATTTCATAAATACTTAGATGTTACAAAAATTCATTGCAGTAATAATATACACACAGACATACATAAATTCACGCCCTTTTTCCATGGGGTAGGCAGATAACACATAGCGCAAAAAATATACACACCGGACTAAGAATTATTAAAATATTACAATAAAAATTGATCTGTCGAACTATCACCTGAAATCACATTTTTGTGCGGTAATTTATCACTTCTTTATTACAATATGATCCAGCTGAACGATTGAGCTCTGCTCGGGTGAAAATGTAGAATCTTGAGCGTAGCCGGCTTGCCTGTCAGTGTAGAAAATAATTGAATACAAGACGTGTTCGAATTTTGAAAATACTTTGTGCTCTAGAGCGCAAAATCGAGTTTTGCACTCAGATTTCGAATGACAAATAGAATCTTTCCGAGCGTGTGAGGTGAAAACGTATGTCTCACATGAGAAAATATAACACGTCTACCTTTAATTAAATTATCATTACTGACATTTGCCCTATTAAGGAGGCCTTTTAGGCATAATTATGCATTACTAATTGCAACAGAAGAAACCTAACCAAAATCACAGAGTTAAGAGTTATTTTTGATGAATTGAAGAGTTTAAAAAATCAGTTTAATTATATTCAGTTCAAACAATAACAAGAACTCTAGACATCTAGCTGTTAAGTCACGCTAGCTAAGTTAATGACCTTGGCTCACACACATACTTGACCTTTTAGTATTAACTGTCGTAGCGTAGGTCAGTTTTACCGGTTTATAGATCAGTAGATAGATAGACCCGTTTTGCAAAAATTATAGCAATTCTATGCAAAACATGTTCTGCAGTCCAAGGTGTTTTTGAAAAAGGTCGATATAACCACAGTTCAAGTCTTGGAAGGGTATTTTTTATCGATTAATAATTATTAAACTAGTTATTTTTTGTACTAACTTCAATAGTAACGATGAAGTTGTCCGAGTTTTTATTAATTTGTATAAGAAAAATTTTGTTCAATGCATCTCGAGGTAAAGGCACTTGATATTACATGTAATATTTCAACTAAAGGTCAAATGGATAAATAAAAACCGCTTTACCACAAAAGACTAAACATCTGTTGAAAGCTTGTCTAAAAAAAGTAAGTGTAACTGCAAAACGACCAAAAACGACCCTTATAAAAACGTGAAATGACGTTTTGACGTTAACAATTTTCTTGTGGTAAGACTAAAAATGTCTAAATACTAACTCACTTTGAAAACTGCTAATGGCACTTAAAAAGTAACCATTCTTAGTCCGGTTTATAACTTAGAACGAATTTCACCACAAAAACTGAACGCGATTAGCACACAAACTGCGTTCAAAAGGTGACTTTCAGTTGAAACTGACGGCTCTTGAACGCCGTTTAGATATGATAATCACGTTCAATTTACTGGGGAAGGTACGTATGAAACTAATGGCGCTAGTGCGGCTTGTTCTAAGCATCATAGGTTACAAATCTAAAAATATTTTTATTTTTTCAAAATGATTTCTCCTTTTAGGTCTTAGCTATGGACACGCCCATCTAAAATGAGTATTTTATTTGCGTATCCAAAATTAAACTCTCCTGATGAAAAGAGATATTGCAGCTTAAGATAGAAAACGCTAGGAGAAACCTATTAATTTGAACTTTTAAAGACCCTTCCCCATTAGTCAAATCTTCTTAATGTTACACTCTACTTCTTCCAAATACCAACGTCCTTCTTAAAGTATTTGGGCTCAGTCAGAGCGTCGACAAGGAAGCTCCCTAAGTCCCACTTCGAGATGATACGTCCACCCATCGTGGTAACGTCAGCAGCTACCGTGTACTCGCTGCTTGGAATTTCTGGAAAGATGAAGGGATCTACTTCAAGTACGTACCATAGTCATTTGCATAGCATTTAAGCTGGTGTTCCATTCTTGTCACGAAGTCTAATGGGAAATAATTTCAAGACGTTAAGAGTTTGGGGGTCCAGCTTCACGCTACATGTCACATACATTGGAATTATATGGAAAAGTGTATCCTCATTCGTTTTATAGTTGATTAATGCTATGAAACTGGCAGAAAAAAGACACCAGAAGTTATAAGCGATGAAATGGTAGACTGACGACGCATGGCATTAGGCCGGACCTTAATAAGGTAAGAAAAGTCTTACCATCAATCCTGGGCGGGAATACGGCGATCCAATTCAGAGGGCTCTCCCTCACAGCATCCCACATCCTCTTATGGTCCTTCGTTATGTCCACGAACACCTTAGGAACCTTCTCTGGCTCGAAAAGCAGGAAAGCGGACAAGCAAACAGACACTGCTTTCACATTCTTCGCCCTCATAGCTTCTAGAATGTTCTTCGTGCCCTCGGACATGTCCGAGGTTGGGGCGAGGCTTTCGGGGCCGCGGCCAGTCCCCAGGGCGATGACGACGCCGTCTGTGCCCTCGATGGCATTTGAGACTGAGTCGGGCTCCAACACGTTGCCCTCGAAGATTTCCACTTTGTCCTTGTACTCATCTGGGATCTTTTTCGGGTCCCGGACGAAAGCGCGGACTGAGTAGCCTAGGATAAGGTTTTAATTAATAAGTGTTACATCAAATCTCAGCTGTTTAGTTCAGGCCACATGTGGGAGGATTAAAAGTATGCTGTTTTCAATGATAAGTCGTTATGCAAACCAGTCTTACCAATAGGTATAAGTAACCAGGGTCAGACTGGGGCAGAAAGCCCAGGTTATCCCGACAAACCCAGGTTATCGTTGTTCAAAACTAATGACAGTTCCCTTGATCATGTTCAACCATTTTGAGATTGTATTGCTCTATTCGTATTCACGAACTATCTGACCTAGTTTACATTTAGGTCTTTAGAACTGAGATCTAGCCGCGCGGGAACCAGATCGTAACTGCCGACAGTAGGGGGCCGACAAATCCCACATTGAGTTTATGGCCAGTTCGCTGTATTTAACCATGAAACCAGATGCAACTGATGAAAATATTCAACTGCATCCGGCCCTACTAAAAGTCGACTCTTTTAAATATTAAATTGTTTGTTCTCTGTTACAGTACTAATTTATCTACCTACCTACTTTTTCTCGAGTGTTGTACTTTTGATGTCTTAAACCGGCCAACATTTTTTGTCACAGATCTTATCGTATTCAGCGATGAGTGCGCGATAACAAATAAAATTCGTCATACCAAGATGACAAGTTTTTCTTTAAAGTTTAGGTAGGACCAGAGATATCTATCTATTTGCGTCGGTCGTTGTCCCAGCGTCAAACATAAAAACTGTAGTTTCGACGCTGGAGTAGCGCTGCAAATAGCATTCTATCACTGCTGGGTATAAGTGAGCTGGGAGCTCAACATCTGTGGATGGATTTAGACCAGTTGCAGTGTTGTCGACGCCAGCCAAAGTATTAGAGACTGCAATACACAAGAGCATTTATTTACAGGTATGTTCACAGCTATCAGACGCTCAGCATGGGTTTCGACCGGGAAGGAGTACCACCAGTAATCTTCTCTGTCACATGGCTCATCTGATACCAACAGTGGATAGTGGGGGACAAACTGATGCTGCTTACTTTGATTTCAGAAAAGCATTCGACTTAGTCGATAATGACATGATGCTTAGGAAGTTAGCTAGTGTTGGTTTCACCCCACATTCACTTCAGTTTTTTGCCAGCTACTTGAGGGATAGGCAACAATATGTGGAGTTTGCGGGGCACGTCTCCGATCCATATTTCACCAGATCGGGAGTGAGTCAGGGTAGTAACCTGGGACCTTTGGGGTTTCTACTTGTGATAAACGATTTGCCAGAAGTAGTCCAAGATGCTCACTGTTTGTTGTTTGCCGATGACCTCAAATTATCTCTCGCAGTAAGAAGCGGTGATGACTGTGTCAGGTTACAGAGGGACATTGACAGGGTGGTGAGCTGGAGCCAAGAAAATCTCCTGCAGTTCAATTCTTTGAAGTGTGTTACAATCACTTTTTCTCGTGCACACAATCCTATCGTGTTCAACTACCACATTGATAAATTACCTATGGTGCGAGTCACAGAAGTCAAGGACTTGGGGGTCAGTTTTAACACCAGCTTGACTTTTCATGATCACGTCACGCGTTGCTGCAGAAAAGCTTTTAGAAATTTAGGTTTCATGCTTCGTACGGTCCGAGGGTTCACGAACTTGAAAGCAATTATTGCTCTATATAACGCGCTGGTAAGAAGCCAGCTAGAATGTAACGCAGTCATCTGGTCTCCGCATCAAGCTAAATATAGTCTCATGCTGGAGAGAGTACAAAATAAATTTATTAGATATCTATATAGTAGGTATTATGGTGTCTATCCCTTTTATCCGTTAATGTATCCCACCTTATTTATATTAGGTATGGTGGGATACAACGAGTTGAGGGTTAGAAGGGATTTGGCACTTAGTACGTATTTATTTAAAATATTGAGAGGAAAGTTATATAATATAACCATTTTAGGGCAGGTGAGCCTATGTGTTCCCGACAGATACGTCTGGCGTCGACGGCGACCACGTCTGCTGGTAGAGCCACGTGGTCGGACCAACCTGCTGGGGGAGGCGCCGCTGACGCGTGCACCTCGCACTCTTAACCTGATTGCTGATGAGACGGACCTATTTTGGTGTACTCTGAGTGAATTCACAAGGAATGCATTATTTATAATAAGTTATAGAAGTTAGTATAAGGTAGAAAAAGCGCATTTATCGCATTGGGTCTTGTACCTGTAAAGATAGATGTAAGGTGAATAAATAAATAAATAAATAAGTGCACGTAATTGTATGACCAAATGTCCGGTAGAGTAGGTACCTACTTGCACATTCGGTGACAAAAATATGAGACATGATATCTAAATGCGTTCAGAATAATCTTTATTATTAGGGGACTGTTAAAAATGATGTTATTTTATATTTAACCGAGATCCCACTTAGCTCTTTACCAAAATATAACAAAATCCAACCGTTTTTTTTTTACTTCAAAACGGTTGGATTTTGCTTTTGAAACACCAACATTCACACTTTCGCATTAATGAAATTAGAACGGATAGCTTAGGGATGTAGCAAAGTGTGAAGTCGGTGGTGGGGTGTAGCAAATCATCGCAGCGCGCGATGTGACAGAGATGTGACTTAGTTCGCACCACCACTCATAACCCTTAGAAGCGGCGCTAGTGTCTATGTCATGACATCAAATTACATTATAAAAATTGTAGTACCCCGAATTTTCCGCAGGTCATGAGTAATGACGCGGACTCCAGGGGGGCATCCGAGGAGTGAAGCACGTGTCAAGTTTAATATACACCACAATGTTTTTAAGCACTTTTTAGGTCAATTTTAATTTTTATCAAAAAACAAGCCCAGAATGCTTATCAAAATATCTACTTGCCAAGAATTGGCAGATCATATTATGGGCCCCAATAGGGTGGTCAGATGGAGGCTCTTTCATCGCACAGCGTATACAAATTGGAGCAAGGGCAACAGTCGGTACTCGATAATAGGTAATTTAATACAACAATGTTTTTTTAAATCTACCGAAAACATGTCAAAGATCATTATATGCATACGACCTTTAAATTAAATAGTCTATTTGAATTCAACAGAGATTACAAAATGTGTGTTTTTGGTGATTTGTGGTTTCATCACTTGTTTATTATTGTCTACTGTCAATTAGAACCCTTTCTCCCCAGAATGGGTCTAATGATGAATTAAAAGGAAATATGAATGACTAGCACTTTTCCCGCGACTTCGTCCGCGTGGGTTACGTACTTTCCTAATTCCCTCTTTTCACCCCCTTAAAGGTTAAATTTCCAAAAACCCCTTCTTAGTGCTCCCCTACATTATAATAGGAAGCCGTGTGCAAAATTTCACATTCCTAGCCCCAGTAGTTTCGGCTGTACGTTGATATGTCAGTCAGTCAGTTCTCCTTTTATATATATAGATAGATAGATTGACTGATGCACTGTATGTCGCGGGTTCCAATCCCCCACGGTAACAATATTTGTATGATCTACAAGTAGTTGTTCCGGGTCTGGGTGTTTGTATATGTAAGTTTATATGTTTGTAACCGCACCCACGATAAAGAAGAAGTACGGTCGCGAATTTCAAAGATTATCTATGGAAATGGAAAGGTGGGTAAATGCACCGGATGTACTGAATTCGAAGGTTACAGGTTCAAATCCTGCTCGAGGTTCGAATTTTCCGCAGAAAATCTTTGAAATTCGCGACGGATGCGTTAATGTGTATGATATTTATACTTTTTCCTAATTTTAGAGTAACTATTAATTAAAAACGTGAAATATATAATAGTAATATTATGGTTTGATTAAGGTCATAAGAATATAAGTCGTCATGGACTTTTTTTTTTTGTTGTCGACTGTATCTATTTGTTAAATATTCCGTTAATATTTATCTTCTAAAATATAAGATTAGGGAAAAGCAAAGTTCATAGTTTAATGTGGTCATTAGCTAAGCAAATTTAAAATTATAAATAGACACAAGCATCTCAATTTTTTTTTATTAAATGTATTAATTATGTGTAATATTGTGTAAACATAATGATTTGTATGCTTGCTTGTAGGCAGAACACAATGACTTTCAGGCAAAATATCTACCATTTTCATGCAAATAAATAATTTAAATTTGATGGATGGAAAGAGGAAAGCTAATGAATAGGTGAATGGATTGTATAACAAATTATATGAAAGAAACAGGATTAAATGATGCTGTGACTTCTGATAGGGGAGAATGGGAGAAGAAAATGTGCTGCACCAACCACAAGTAAAATGGGATTTGGACGGGAAGTTAATGAATTTTTATTTGGTTCTAACTAATATTAGAGTAAATGAGAAAATGTGTTTGTTTCTTAGTTCTTCTTAAATTACTGAACAAATTTTGATGAATTTTGATCCAGAGATAGATGGAACTGAAGACAGTTATAGACTACTTCTTTTTGCATAAAACTTGAAGGTGGCAGGAAGATGATGACGATGGTTTTCATCAATCTACCTTTGACACAACTATACAGTCTAACCGGATACAGCTGAATACCAATATTATACATGGAGTGGCTTCCTATCTGACATTGATAAGACTGGTTGTTAGACTTTGGGGTAAGACTTATCTTTAAAAAATAAGTGAAAACAAAATTATGTAAAGTGTTTTATAAACATGGAAAAAAAAAAAAAAATCTAATGTAGGATTAGTAGGTAATCAATTAGTTATTAACGAAATAGGATATTCTAGAGATGATTAATATCTAATTAAATAGGATAAATTAGGGCTTTACATTCTCTTACTAAAATACGTAAAATATCTTACCTTTTTTCAAAGCAGCGGCGACGGCGCAAAGGCCGGTCATACCGGTGGAACCAAAGATTACAATTTTCATTTTCTGCAAACGGAAAACACAAAATAATGTACTACTTTACCTCGACACAAATCTGTATAACTGGTAAAACGAGTTTATCTCAGCACTAGATATCTATTATCCTTATAAATCTTTGGAATTATATTTGTATCTACTACTTACTACATTTAGAAGTTTTCACTGAAAAAACTTGAAATATTTATCAAAACGTTACTCATATTATTGCAAAATAAAAATTGTTTATCGTTTTCGGCTACGCTTATCCTATGAAAAGTTTTTTATCTCATAAAATAAATTATCAATTTTCATAGATATGCCGTGAGAACTTACCGCTGAGAACACTAAGAACAAAATGTAATGTATTTACAATTAAATTGACAACTGAACTGACATTAGCTACGCAAAGCAACAAAGAATGACGGCAAATATTTTGTTGAAAGATAATTAATTACATTTTATGTAAACAATTAACTACTTACCGGTATATGGCGTGATGTAAGTTATAATAACTATCGTACTTTGCAGTGACAGCAACTTCACAAGAAGCCGACTAATTCACAGAGTCTTGCCATCTGTATTCTTATCAGTCATTATCAGTCATGAAATCATGCGATCTCTTTCACTTATTAAGAGTTAGACAAGGGCAAAAGATAAACGACGTTTTCAGTATTGTCAGTCAAAATGATTTGCAATTTTACCGTACAATAGTAATTACATATGGCAGACTTGACTACAGTCACGTCTGTCAATTCTGTTTAGGGATGTCGATTATTCTGAAATCGAGTAATTCGTCAATCGATTCGCATCAGTGTCCGACAAAGTGTTTCTCGAAAACTTTCTTTTGTTGCTTATTTTTATTTCGTTTGTATTTTTCATTTCTTATATTATATTTAACCCAGCAGTGGGATAATATAGGTTAATAATTAAAAAAATATATAACCCAAGCATTTTATCCAAGTTTTTTTATTTAAATTAATTTGAACAAGTAATGGTCAGTGGGTAGCCTTAGGGGCGGATTTTTAGGAGTTGGAGTATATCCTTAGAGGCGCTATGAGAAGCAAAGAAAACGAAAAAAAAATTTTTCGGTAAAAAAAAAATTTGGGATTTTTTTTTTCAAATTGGTACCTTACGCTTATAGGCACCATGAGCCGTGCAGATAACAAATAAAAAAAAATTGTTTAAAAAAATTTTAGGAACTTGGAAAATTTCTCCTTACTTTTCACCTTGAGCACAGAATATATAATAGTACCTAAAGGTACAGAAGTGTTACTCCCAAAAAGAAAACAAACAAATGTAAAATCTATGCTCGAAAGAATAGAGTCCATTTTTACTTGCACCCGCATCACCCACCTACTTTTATAATAGCCTAAACTTCCCGTGCGCAAGCAAAAATGAACTGAATAGTGACGCGCGAGAGTTCATTTTAGTTTATCTGACGCTAACGACATTAAAAGGTTACTGTCGGTCAAGCTCAATAGGGTTGCGACTTGCGAGTTTGGGCACAGTTAGGTAAGAATACGTATTTTATGCATTGTTTAATTACATTATTAATTAACATAAATATATATCACTCCTCATTACCTCCTTATGTCCCTCAAGGAATTTTGTTTTTATCATCAGCCTTTATCTTTTTCTGTTTCGTCATCGATTACTTCATATTCATATCGATTGGTAGCACAGAATGTTAACAGTAGGTACCTACGGCACCTTACGTGAGGAATAATATATATGTTACGGCTAAAGGTAGGTGTGAACCTAAACTTAAGATTAGCCGGCTAAACCTAGGTTTATCTTCGACGAAATGTTAATGTTAGTTTGTTCTATCTTTAGCCGGCTAAACTTAGGTGTAGCTGCAGGTCCTTGGCTAAAAATGTAGAAGGAAATGGAAAAGGAAACAATGTAATAATGTTTACTATTTTGACACGAAAACTTTATTAAAAAATAATCACTTTCATTACACATGAGCGAGCGAAGCGAGCTCGGGACTCGCTGGCACCCCGACTCAGACAATTTAGGTTAGAAGAGGATGGCGGGGTCTGAAAGACCCCGCCATCCTCTTCGTGGTTATTTTTTCTTTTAAACCACCCAGAAGTAGGAGCCCCGCGAAGCGGGGCTCCGTCGACATGCTGGGAAGCGTGGACGCCCCGCGAAAGCAAGACCATTCCATTTCCTTCATTTTTAGCCAAGGACCTGCAGCTACACCTAAGTTTAGCCGGCTAAAGGTAGAACAAACTAACATTAACATTTCGTCGAAGATAAACCTAGGTTTAGCCGGCTAATCTTAAGTTTAGGTTCACACCTACCTTTAGCCGTAACATATACACCGTGACTTTTTAGTCGCCTTACAACGGTAGCCCAGTTCATGTATCCAATGACTAAAACACGTTTATAATATAAAATATGTATTTAAGAGATTTCAAAATTTAAAAATAAAATTTTAATTCGTTATTATGACGCAGTTAGGTCGAATTTGAATTGATAAAATTTGAATTTTTTTTTTCTCTTATTACGTTAGTTTTGTGGCACAATAATAAATCTAACAAACCTGCAGTCTTTGTTTACATCAAATATCAAAGATTTTAAAACGTTGTCAGAAACAAAAGGATTAGTTCCGTTTCAATCCGTTCTGGCCAAGTTGTAGTCATAACTTTAAAGATCGATTGTTATCGTTTACGGCAAAATAGGTAACTAGTCCTTATCATTTCATTCATTTCATTGTCACAGGCCCCGTGTTGCGTGTCTTTGTAGGTAAGTAGGTAAAAAAGTCGCGAAGAGAAATACGATCGCTGACCTTGAATGCGTAGTGTAGCCATTTTCTGAGTTTGAACGTGTCTAAACAATAACGTAAACATCTTCCTACTTTCTACCGATCATAATTCGACCTACCTACGTATTCAGTTTAGGTGAGTGAGAGTGATGTCAGGTTTGATATTCGTCTATTTTATTTATCTTGGTCGTCTTGTAGGCCAAATTTGTAACCTACCTAATCATACTGATCATGATTACTAGCCGGTACTTGAATGACATTAATAAGCACACCACAAGCAGGTAGATAGTTTTTTGATCATTATTAAATATGTACTACATAGATAAATATTCACTTTTTTCCTTACCTTTCGAAATCACGCGGTAGTGTGTGAAACGTGAGGCTCCTATCACTGTCATTATTTAAACAACCAAACGTTATGCAGTATTTTCTTTTCTTCATCATATATATATTTTTTTTAAACTTATGCGTAAATACAACTGTTAAGAAGGGACTGCTTGCGCCATCTATGCGCCACGACGGACAACCGTACGAAAACTCCGATTTAAAGGAAGCGCTGCCGTCGCGGTTCGATGCAACGCGCGCATCGTTTGCCGCGTCCTGTGGCGTCCTGCATCATCCGCGGCTTCCGTTTCCGCCCACCTTCTGCTCTCGGATCGGTCACGGGACGGACGTGCGTTTACGTCCTCCTCCATCGTTTTTTATTTTGTGCAACAATTGTATTAATAACAGTAATAAACCTCATTGTCATTATCATAAATAACAACTATCATTGAAGAGCTCCTGCTGCTGTCCTCACCTCACACTACCACTACACAAACCCAACAACAACCAAACACCAAACTTAAATATTATTTAAGTAAGCGCGTGCGTAGTGGGCGGCGCGCGGCAACCGACTAAATGGCCACTACGAAGTGGCCCCCGCTAGTTCTTGCAGTTTTATACCTACACCGCGGAGTGAGCCAGGCCTGCCTTGAGTGTGGTTAGGGTTGCCCCTAACCACTTAGCAAACACTTAGAAAATTTTTCAAAAAAAGTTTTTTTGGAAGTTGATGCCATACGCTTAAAGGCACCATGAGCCGTACAGAAAACAAAAAAAAAATTAGGTTAAAAATTTTTTTGGGACTTCTCTTCTCTATAAAATTTAAGTAGCATGTCGACGGAGCCCCGCTTCACGGGGCTCCTACTTCTGGGTTGTTTAAAAAAAAATAACCACGAACACACTTCACCCGGCATTGGTCGAGGCCATGCTGCGGGGCGAGACGGAGTGGGAAGCGGTCGCCTCCTTCTGCGAAGCAGTCATGCTCGTGAAGGAGGAGGCGGGCCGCCTGAGGGAGAGGACAGCGTCCTCCCTCCACCCCAGCCGCAGTGGTAGACGCCCACGGCGTCGGACGTCGCAAGACGATCTCCGGCCACCGTAGGCGCGGGCATGCGGGCAGCGAGTAATGGGCGACTCGCTGTCCGACCATGGACCATGCCCGGGTCGACGGCGCGTTGTGTTCCACGCGCGCCTCAAAGAGTGTCAGCATAGTGACGGGGCCTGTAGAAGGCCAATGCCTGCCGGGATCGCGGGACCTAGGGATTACCGTGACCCCGGTACGTAAAGGGCTGTTGAAGGACACCGTGGATTTTAGTCAGTACAAGTCTGACAGTCCCTCCCGCTCTGCCCTGGGTGGGAGGACTCATTTGATGATTTTACCACGATAAAAAAAAAAAAAAAAAAAAAAGGCTACACTTCAACCCAAGTAATAACTTGTTTAATAAAAAAATTAATGTGGATAAAATTGCAAATATTTTTGCATACCTACGCTTCCAAAATCTTCTTTTAAGGGATCTTAATCTTGCTTTTAAGGGAATAACAAAATGTATAAGAATTTTCAACATCTTGCTGGTCACCATTCTTAAACAGGATCATCACAGCAGTAAACAAAAAGTCGCTGTCAGACCTTAATAAATTCGAAACCTTAGTTTCGGCGTTGCGTAAGCTATCGCGCTTACACAAGGCTGTATTAATAGAAGATAGCTCTGTTAGTGTGACTGCTAGTTTCGATGAAATTTGAAATATGGAATCTTTCGGGTGTAAAAAAGAATCTAGCTAAGCCATATGAGAAATTAAATCGTTGAATCGATTAGAAAAATTGTAACTTTTTTTTAAGAGTAGTAATAAAAGAAAATATCTTGCAACATTTTCATCAAAAGCGTTGGCGTTTAATTATTAATTTTACTAGTTTTATCAATATTTGTTAGAACTATTTTATCAAGATTTCACCTTTAATTTCGCGTAAAACTTTAAAAGGTGCATATTTCATGCATTAAATGTAATCAGTTTTATGAATCTCATAAGTTTTGGAATAAAACTTCAAAAGAAAATTTAAAACGTTCTGTCAAAAAATCACCACGGTAACAAAACGCAAATAACCTATAATTCTCACGCGTAAACAGATGTGGTTCGGTTCGAATTGTGATTTTGTTAATAAAAACATTAAATAATTATGGCAGACACAGAGGAATACTTTCCCCGTGGAGGCAAGAAGCCTACAACGACATACTTTAAGCAAAGTGCAAACGTAAGTACACAAAAATGGGAGTTGAATTTTGGTGCTTAAATAAACATTGTTTTATTTTGGTTTTTATAGTTTTTAGGGGCTCCTGAGAAAAGTGAAAAGAAAAAGAAGAAGCCGAAGAAGAAGTCGGAAGGGGATGATGGATACTTATCGGACGAGGGAACGAAAGAGATTGACCAATCATTTAAAAACTGTGCATTTGGTTTGAGCTATAAGGTTCGTTATTTTACTTTAAAACATCTTCTAAATGATTACTGATTACTTTAAAGATATTTATAACACTAAGTAATTAATAATATATTTCTTAAACATTAAAATTATTTCTGTTTGTTGCGCAATTTTAATTAAATTTCCTGCGCAGCCCTTCATAAAAATTAAGGGAATAATCATTTAATTGTTCTATAGTGCGTGAAAAAATAAGGTCGAAAAATGCCAAAAAAATTGGTTTCGTCATTTAGCAGGCAAACTGATTTCTAGTTTCAATTCTGAGTAAAAGTAAGGGTGGACTTTTAGTCAGTAATAGTCTGACCATCTCTTCTGCTCCACCTAGGGCGAGAGGACTTATTTCATCATTTTACCATGCAAAAAAAAAGATATTTCTTTAATTATTGTTTCTCTTCTCTGCAGACAGTAAAAGAAGGTCTATTGATATTGGGCAGAGTTAAGAATGTATTGGAAACTAAGATAGTCGTCAGCCTGCCGTGCCGGCTGATTGGTTCCATTATGGCTTGCCACATCAGCGAACCTTACAACAAGGAGCTAGAAGCGTATGTTAATGATAAGGTTAGTAATTAAAATGTAAGAGCACAATTGATGGACTCTCTCGTCAAGTAACTGTGATCCTGGAACGTGAAGGCGACCATGGATTTTAGTCAGTGTAAGTTTGACAGTCCCTCCTGCCCTGCCCTGGGTGGTAATTTCAGTTGATGATTATACCACGCTAAAAAAAAAAGACTGACCTGTGAAAATCCCAGGAGATTTCTGAGCTTCTGGAAGTAGCCGGGTAGCTGACGTAGGCAACCTCTGCGTAACGGACCACCTTCAAGTCTAAATGCGGAAAAGGGGTAGTGATTACAAAAGAACTAAAACCTCCTTGCTTTCTTTTTTCAGACGGAGAAAGTGCTGGATCTGAACCAGATGTTCAGGCCCGGCCAGTACGTTGCTGTCAAAGTGCTGGAGGTGAAGGAACTTAGTCTCATGCTTTCTGTCATGCCTCAGCATGTTAATGCGCAGACATTACTTAAAGACTTACAGAAAGGTATATAACCCCAAAATATTATTTTATGTTTATTACTAGGTGCCTGAATTGGCTTCGCTCAGGTTTATATTTTTACTATGTAAGTGAGCATATGACTACAACTAGCATTTTTGACCAAGTGCTCACTTGTTAGTTGTTGTGAAAAGAATACTTTTTTATTCAAGGCACATTACAATTAACTACCAATCCCGCTCCGGCATCGTATAGCCATTTTGAAATCATGCCCTGCACTCACTTATAATGTAGTATTTATAAAAGATTAAGGTATTTACTCTGAAAAAACAATATTAGTATTTATAGCCCGTTATTCAGTTAGATTATAAAAAAAAAACGAGTGTGCTTATGACAACACGACTGAAGTGAAACTTCTTTCGCTCCATCTGTATGTATATATATATATATGTGTGTACAATATATACATAATACAGACAATAAGCCTGCAGTGTGCTTAGATATACGGAACGTATTTGGCTACGAGAGGAAGAGAGAAAGAAAATGTGTGCGCGCACTGCTGTCTCTTGCTTATATCCCCCACTTAACTTCCGTTCGTCTTGCCCGGTCACACTTTTCGTAACGCTTACGTCACGCCTTCGCCAGCTTACTCCCCAAGTCAAGCGTGTGTAAAGAAGTTTCACTTTAATAATAGACACGTATTTTTTCTTTTGTTACGTAAACCAAAGGTGATGAAATTGCGCCACTTTTAAAATTGCCAATACGTCACAAGCAAGCGCAGTTTTCACTTACTTCCGACGTCACGAGCCCCTACTCTCGAATTTTGATGCGTTATATGTTTATAAATAAGCATTAATTCAACAAAAGAAAAAAAACGTGTCCATTGTTTTTCAAAACCCTTGCCAGTGGACTAATTTTTGCAATTTATTAATGCTGTCAACATGCCTAGCACAAATTTAGTTCCTATTAATTACTCCTATTTTATACGTCGTTAAAGGTAACCTCATACAAGCGGCCGTGTCTTCAGTTGAAGACCATGGATACGTGATGGACATCGGCGTGCCCGACACCACTGCTTTCCTCCCAAAGACCAACACAAACCCAGAACTGGAACTAGGTAAGTTCACACACCTGATGAGGAGTTAACACGAGAAGTATTTATTGCTATGAAATTATTTAAAGGCACTTTTGATTCGTCAAAGAGTCAGTCGTGCAGTGTTCCCTGCATGGAACAGTATTTTATTAGACCTGACTTACCCATATTACATTTTTTTTTTAACGCGGTAAAATCATCAAATGAGTCCTCCCACCCAGGGCAGAGCGGGAGGGACTGTCAGACTCGTACTGACTAAAATCCACGGTGTCCTTCAATAGCCCTTTACGTTCCAGGGTCACGTTAATTAGTGAGTCCCACGACCGGGTAGGTCGCGGGAACTATTATATGGAATTAAAATAATTATGGTATTTTAATTGTAGATATTATGTAGTAGTAGTAGTAGGTGGCACGGCAGGCTAGTAAAAAATAAAATGCAAAATGTAAACCCTTTAGCTGTGGAAATGCTCAGCAAAATAAATAAATAAATTGTATTTTATTATTGTTGAGTGGTGTGTCCAATATCAAATAAATGTTAATATATTCTATTTAACTTGTGCATAAATTTGTTAATATAATATAAATATGTAGTCTAGTTTAGTTTTATTTTAATTTTGTATTTTTATATTTATGTATTTTTAGCCTCTCAATAATAAACATCTCCCCGTTGTACGAAAATATGTTATTTAGAGAAATAGGTTAATAAATAAACCAGCAGAATAATTTTTCGTGATTGAAAGTTCACAAACGACTCGATAAAAGTATTGTATAAAATATTGAGTATAGCGCCATCTAGCAGTTACATAGTACACAATAAAAGTATTGTAAAAATATTGAGTATAGCGCCATCTAACGGTTACATAGTTCTGTCGCAAGCAACCGCTAGATGGCGCAACCAACCTTTTATCATATTGTAATATTTTCCCAGATGTAGGCATGGTATGCTGGTGTACCATCAAGTCGTCTCCGAGTCCTGGCGGCGGCGTGGTGACGCTGTCCAACGAGTTGGTGGCGCTGCAGAACTCCTGGCTGCGGCACAAGACCAGCGGGCCCATGCTGCCCGGGTCCAACCTCGACTTCCTTGTTGATACGGTATTTGACTTTACATACTAGTTTTTAACAGCGACTTCTGCTACGTAGTTGAAAATGGTGTAACAGAAACGTTGTACTGGATCAAATGAGTCCTCCCACCCAGGGTAGAGCGGGAGGGACTGTCAGACTAGTAGTAACTAAAATCCACGGTGTCCTTCAATAGCCTTTTACGTTCCGGGGTTACGGTAATTCGTTCAGTCCCGTGACCAATCGTTGTACTGGATAAAAGGTGTCCAGTAATAAACTATTCAAATCTTTTCAGCCATTCTAGCGTGATTAATGTGCAAATATTATATATAATTTATCTATAATATGTATGTATTTAAAAAATATATAAGTATGTTTATCTGTTGTCTAGTACCCATAACACAAGCTCTGCTTAGCTTGGGACTAGATGGCGTTGTGTGATAGTTGTGGAATATTAAAAAAAAAAAAAAAAAATATCCGTCCATCCATCCAAACTTTCACATTCCATCTCTGATAATTTATGCGTTTTCTGATATAAAATTTTACACCCATACAAAAGACTTCAAAAAAAAAGTAGGTTCTCAGTTCGACCTATATAAATAAATAAACATTCCACAACTATCACTCAACGCCATCTAGTCCCAAGCTAAGCAGAGCTTGTGTTATGGGTACTAGACAACTGATAAACATACTTATATATTTCTAAATACATATAATAGATAAATTACACCCAGACACAGAACAAATGATCGTGCTCATCACACAAACATTTGTCCTGGGTGGGAATCGAACCCACGACCTCCGGCATAGCAGTCAGGGTCACTAACCACTAGACCAACAGGCCTGTCAATGTGATATGTTTGTATGTGTGTTTGTCGGGTTTTTGATGCGGTTTTCAGCAAAAGTGTTCATAACATTCTACGAAGATTTTAGCGATACTTTATAATAAAGGATATCCGGTGACGTTGCCCGCCTGGATCTGTTTTTCCTTACTTGGATTTTAGATTTACAAAGACGCCGAGATTTTTGTTGAATATCTAAACTTAAAAGGCTAAAAATAAAGCTTTGTGAAACCGACTTCAAAAACCAATAAACAAAAAACTTAAAATCACTTTTCATTTAGAAGTCGATGGCAAAATCTATAAAACAAAAAATAAAGCCACCGAAGTTTTTTTTGGACCACAGATTGGACAGGACATGCATATCATAATAATATGCAACGACCGGTAGCCGATAGTAATAGAGCGGTGGATGCTGCGACGACGTTTCGACAAGTTACGACAGGTTTTGACTTGTCCTCGGTGACTCGCAGCTCTACGGATCAGAGACAAGTTTATTAAAGACTCATTGACATTTCTAATTGGTTTGTTCCACTCAGACTTATCTGACTGATTATTTATTATGATAATAAAACCCTTGAAGTCTATAATTACTGTTATTATGAGTGGATAGTTTGTTACTCTTTTACAGAAAAAGTATTGAACGGTTTCCGGTGGAATTTTGCTTACAGATAGCTTTTGACCTGTTTTTTTTCCGACATATGCTTACGAAATACATTAAATTAATTAAAATATGCTTCTATGTGTTTGACAAACACGTAATTTGCACAATCTCGTGCATGGACGGTAACTTACTGTGGTAACCTTTTAACTCCAGAAATTAATATTTTATCTTAATCGTAATCCCGATCCGTTTTCTTTGACGGCTACCTGTGATTGGCGTCTTAAACGAAAATCGGTCATTGATTGGTAAAAGACTAAGATCTAGATCTAGAGTGCAATCGAGATACACTATTATTTTCTAGCATTTGACAGACACCACCAGGTACAGTCAACAATAAAACTAGATGATCAAAATCAGAAATTCAGTAATAAAGAACGCAGTTCGCGTCAGAACAGTGTGGTATCGAAGTGATTCAAAAGTATGTGATTATAATTTACCAAACACTTATTAATAGTTCATCTGCACAGTTCTAACGCGAACTCCGTTAATTAGTATTGAGTTTCTGATTTTGATCATCTACTTTTGTTGTTGACTGTACCATAAACCATTACGTCTAAGCAGTTTATTTATCTTTCCCTAGATTCTTTTTAATTTGTGAAATCAATCATCACCCTGAATGGAGCGGTAGGAACTGTAAGAATCCTATTAACCAAAAACCATCTTCATCCTTCGGTTGCTCTTTGCGTTCCAGGGCCACGTTGCCGTTTAAAGTAAATCCCGTGACTCCTGCAGGCGTTTGGCCTTTTAGAGTCCCTGTAAGTGTGCTGACAGCTCCCTGGGGCGCGTGTGAAACACGACACGCCGTCGACTTGGACTGTAGTGCTAGACTCTATAAGTCTCAGCGCTGCTGCAGCGCTGAAATTTCGGTTTATCTTTACTGGATTTTCAACTTTATGCACTAAAGCATACAGTTAAAAATAAATTAGCAGGATGATCCTTGGTCAGACGGCAAGCTTTTAAATTGACGCTGAGTAATAGAAGTTGTTTTTCCGCAGCCACTGGAGAATGGCATCGAGGGTCACGTGTTTGGAGACACCACAGCGTACATACAGCGTCAACATGCTGATTCCGTGCGTGGAAAGAAGCCAACTCTTGGACAGAAGGTAACTTCCACATCTCTTTTTGTTTAATACCTTGACGCTTTGGAGTTTCTTGTACAATCTCATGTTGAATGATGTAACAAAGGTTTTGTTATAATTTTGGCGTTTGAAAAAGAGTGTCCATGGAGTTTCTTGCCCGTTCTTCTCCATAGAGATCTACGCTTTGGAATGGGCACCTACAGTACTTTCACAAGTTTTTATGTCTTGTGACTGGGACCGTAGCACCGTAACTATTTTTTAGTACTAGTTTTATTTTATTTCTTTTGACAATTCAAAAGTGCCTGTAATTGGCCTACTTGAAATAAATGATTTGATTTGATTTGCTATGAAAGGTGACATAGCGCGGGGAGTCAAGCAGTAAGATCAAATGTTTCACACACGGCACGAGGTGTCGCCCGTGGCGAATTCCCGTATTAACAAAGCAATTAATGTCTTATTCGCACCGCCCGTTGCACTGCTCATCTCTAAGAACAACGTCGTGAAGGGGCTGCGAATAACGTCCCACACTAGGAATTTCCTCTATATCGTAGGTGAGTTACAGCGAGTAATGGGCAACTCGCTGTCCGACCATGGACCATTCTCGGGTCGACGGCGCGTTGTGTTCCACGCGCGCCTCAAAGAGTATCAGCAAAATGATGGGGCCCCCCTCTAGAGGACCAAAACCTGCCGCGGTCGCGGGACTTACGAATTACCGTGACCCCTGAAACGTAAAAGGCTATTGAAGGACACCGTGGATTTTAGTCAGTACAAGTCTGTCAGTCCCTCCCGCTCTGCCCTGGGTGGGCAGACTCGTACTGCCACCAATTTTAACACGATAAAAAAAAGGGTCAAAGTGGACCGTTGATCGTTAGTTTTGTCTAGCTCATCCCGCCATCTTCTACAGATTATAGATAATGGTACGGAACCCTTCGTGTGCGAGTTAGCGTCGCACTTCGCCAGTTCTTTAGCTTAATATTAGTAAGATGAATCATAGAAGTATGGACGTGCATCGTAACCTCTGATAACATGTCGTCATTAATCACTTTTATTATTGATAGTACAATAAAGTCTGTTTATTTGAACTTTTTAACCTCTTGAACTTCGAGTGAAGTTAGATAATTTTTGCATTTGATAGCCCAGTTCTTGAGAAGACCAGAATTTTTCAAATTTATAGTGAACAGGCTTCTTTTGGGTAAACTCACTCCAACATAGTCTTTTTTTGTCGGTCGCGGGACTCACGAATTACCGTGACCCCGGAACGTAAAGGGCTATTGAAGGACACCGTGGATTTTGGACAGTCCGTGTCTGACAGTCCCTCTCGCTTTGCCCTGGGTGGGAGGACTGATTTGATGATTTTACCACGTTAAATAAAATCGTAGTCTTTGTCACCGCTGACCACGCTAAGATACATACAACCGCATAATAAACACTTTAAAAAAAATTACCGATAAAAGCATAGCTAGCTACCTAGCAATGTTTAAAATATAAAAATAAATGTTTCTATTCTTCAATGATGTTCGAATTAGTCCGTCAGATAATTATCAAAAAATATTGGACCCATATTTTTTCTTTTAACCAATATTGACGAAGATAGGACGCTTCTAGAATTCACAATACGCCATGCCATGGTGTCATTTTCAGTAAATCCTGACGTCATAAGCCCCCATCCTCTAGAATTTTGATGCGTTTTATCTTTGTTAATACTTACGGATTTAACAAAAGAAAAAATAGGAGAACAATGTATAAGACGGGGACACGAGGTATAATGGTTACATACACTCTTTAGGCATACTTAACACAACACTAATGTAGCCCAAGCGCCATTAGGACGTAATTAGTAAGCGGCCATTAACAAATGGCGTCCTGTTGGCGCTTGCGCTACGTTAGTATTGTGTTAAGTTTGTCTTAAGTGTTCTGTTCACTGTTCCACTACGTGTCCATTATTTTCAAAACTCTGACGAACTAATAAGAATTACAATTTATTGATGCTAGACACTACCTCATTGGTCATGGTACGCATGCAGCAATAATCTGTCAGCTATTGCACCAACCGTGCCGTCTGTGGTGACCTTTTATTTTTATCTTAATCTTATTGACACCCGCTGTATAAGGTCGGAGTTTCCTGATTATACTGATAAGACGCACCAAAACAAACACGAATTGGCATGATTCGAAACAATTTAATATATACGCAGAATAATAATTTTAAACAAGTTCATTTAAAAAACTATGTTCTTTTAAAAACAAGCCTTTGTTGTTAAACAATACTTATGATACACTAAAGTACTCGTCAAGACGAATCAAACGAGTCTAAACTCGATGGGTTTACGGCGTTTTATTACAGAGTTCCTATGGCCACCTCCCAGCTCCATTATCTGATCAGCTACATGCCATCATAATATTGCATTGTTACACGATATACATATACGTGCAAAATTAAAGCTCAATCGGAGACCGGCAAGTGGATCAAATTTAACTTGCAAGATTTGATTATAGACGGGGAAGGGCTAAATAAAAGCTTGGAACAAAGCTTTTTTGAGGAATGTAAAATTGAGATGCGAGTGCTACAAGAACCAGCGTGTTCTACATAAGTACTCCAGATGCACTCTTATAACATGAAAATGCACACACATCAAACGCTTTTCAGTCGTACAATCACACCCACACTCAGACACGCACATACACACACACTCACAAGCATCATTCATTATACGCTACTCTACTTTTAACATTACACTCATAACATATTATGAAAATATTAGTATTATATAGTTAAGAAAATAAAATAGTATTATAGAATAGAATTATCTTAAGTTATGGAGGAGCGGAGTCTTCTACTACAGGCATTATTTGCTTAAAAGGAGACTCCAATCATCAACAAATGTAAGAAATATTCTTTTATGGAAATAAATATTTTTTGTATTTGTTTGTAGATGCCGTACTAATCAGGCTATCGCAACTCCACTCGTCGAAGCTGAATCTCTCATTCCCTTGTTTGAAAGTTTTATATTTATTTCCTCGTAAAAACTACGAAATGCGACACAGCCATGAACGTGTATAAACGTTTCAAAACTTACCGGGGAACATTTTGGAAAACGTAGTAGAATTTTAAAAATAAATGTCATATTTCTCCATAACAGTTACTTTTGGATAGGGGTTCCCATAGTGAAATCAGTCAGTAATGATGTATATTCAACCCTCTAAGCGGTGTCCTGCGTGACGCGATGCAACACGAAGTAAATATTATAATAGTAGTTGAAATAGGTCGAATTGCGACGCGTCGCGTCGTATTCGTCGCTCATACGATTTGCAATTTCTACTACACATGAAAATCGTCCTTGCTACTACGATATAACGATGCAATTCGACTAAGTTACGTCGTCGGGGCGAGCGTGTTTTGTTTTTAATCTACTCGTAGAAAGCGATTATTTTTAAATAAAAAGTGATAAATATTATTTACAAACGATTTAACTAAAACACCCCTTCCTCTTGTAGATTCGTGCTCGTCTCCTGTACGTGATGCCGACCAGGAACACACCATTCCTGACGATGAAGAACATCTTCGACTCCACATACCCTGACCTTGGGGCGGAGCAGCAGCTGAAAGATGGCCAGATCGTCGAAGAGGCACAGGTATGTGTCATTTTAGGGGTATTTTTTTATTTGAGGTAGTTTCGCGTTCTACCACCATCACGCCTGATATGCAAAGATTTGTTCAAATTAAGGGTGCTTCTCGCTCTATTACAAGTTATCATCATTTAAGACAAATATGGAAAAAAACTTCAGAGGTTTAAATAAAAAACACAGGTTTTTGACAAAATTATTTATTATTCAAAAAGCATACATACAAAAAGTAAAAAAAAATACAAAGCTTAAGTATATTTATTTATGTAAGAATAAAATCTTATTCGAAAAATTTTCAACCTTAGCAGTTCCGTATCGGATGATGTAAAGTGACATAAAAAAGAGGCATATAAAATTAAAAATCTATTAAACGTCTTAAAAATGAGGACCGAAACAGTTTGTCTTTAATTACTTTTGAACTTTATGCTCTAGAACATAAAGTCGGAAGTCCAATAAAGGCAAACCGTAATTTCGGCGTTGAAGTCTTTTCACTACAGAAGTTTGAAATGGGTCATTTCAAACTTTTTTTTTCTTTCATCATAATATCGAAATAACTCAAGATATTCGAGTTTTGGCTCTTTATTTCAAATTATTTAGGGTCAACTCAGCGAGACGCATCGCTGCGCTCAGATTTCAATAGAGTGACTTAAAATCTAACTTTATTTACTACACTAAAAGATACACATTTCGCCGATGACAGGACACAGATTGCCGCCGCGGGACCTTTTAAGAGCGACTCGAACTGAGTTTACTATACGAAAATATACACATTTTCTGTATCGCCACGTCGCGTCGCATCTCTGTGTATTCTCACCCTTCCTAGTACTTCTGTACCACAACAGTTACTATGAAGATAGCACAAAATTATTATTTTTGTGTTATTTCTAAAAAGGCGATTTGTACTTAACGTTATCTCTATATTAAGACCTTATATTTAACATTTAAAATACATCGATTAACATTCATAAAAACATCGATTCAAGAATTATATCACAATCCTCCGGCACTAACAAGTAATTTTGTGTAAAAACTATATAAAATTCGTGCAAAAATACCATAGACTTAATTAAGACACAGAAGCGAATCTTGTAGGATATGTCCTACAAGATTCGCTTTCATATTATTATTTCATTGTCTATGGATAATTACATAGAAAGAGACAATGCGACCGCGTTTTACTTGTCTTTAAACTTCTCATATATTTTTTTGACATCTAGGCTAACATTACTTGGGGGCGTCCATAAATTACGTGAGACGATGTTAGCGAATGATTGTTCCCCAATCACCCTTGATAAAAATATAAATACGTAAACCGGTGTCAATATCACAGTTTTTCTCAGAATAAAATATTTCATGATATTTGCGTAGATTCTGCTTGACACCCCATAAAACGCCTCACATAATCAATGGAACGTTATTAATTCCTATAGATATCCTAAATATTTTAACATGTAAAAATAATGTTGGGGTAATTAGACGCGGGGCGTCAGGCGGCGCGGTATGCGGGGCGTCAAGTGACGCGGGGCGTCAGGCGGCGCGGTATGCGGGGCGTCAGGCGGTGCGGTGTGCGGGTAGTCAAGAGATGCGGGGCGTCAGGCGGTGCGGTTCGCGGGTATTTCTCCGTTTATGGAGAGGCAGACTGCTTCGTAGCCCACATCGGCGGCTTCTGCGGTTATTGCAGCTTTTTTTTCATACTGGCAGTTATACCGCTACAATTCAAACGAACGCAAAACCGCTTCTGTTTATTCGCTCTATACATCCCTCTATGTTTGTGTTTCCGGGGGCCCGCGGCGCGACGCCTGACGCCTCGCGTCTCCTTGAACGGCACACAAGTATATAAAAATTCTAATATTTCGAAGAAAAATTAAGTACTAGTAAAGTTGAGATAGTACATGTTACCATTAAAACGCTTTGGTAATAAATCTTAATATTATTATACAGGGTGTTAGGAACATCAACGCATATATATCTGTCATATCTTCGTCATCACCAGTTCCACTTCTTCAGCTACTCGAAAGCTATTCTTATGTAGTCTTAGTGGTTGTAATAACCAGCCGTTTCTAGATAATTCTTTGCATGTCGATCCCGGCCGGAACGAGACCTCTACCAGAAGTAAGGAAACTGTTTACTAGTTGTGTTGTTGGCAGTGTCACTTGATTGATCTTGGATGTTGGGAGCAGAGGATGTACTGCATCCTGATGCTTGTCCTTCTTTCAACATTAACTTGTTACGCAATGCCTCAATATTTTTCTCATCATTGAATTTCTTTTGGGCCTTCATTTCATTCATTCTCTGACGTTCAGCTTCAATTTCTTTTTTCATATCATCTTCGTTTTGGCGCAAAACTTCAATGTCCTTTTCAAATTCTTCTTTATTCTTTGCCAACGTGTTCTGTAATGCTTTAATGATGTCCTTCTTAAATGTCTTTAATTCATTCATTCTTTGAATTTCTGCTTGAATTTCATTTTTCTTTGCAGCCTCTTCTTGTTGCATTATGTCAAGGTACTTTCTCTCTTTCTCGAATTCTTCTTTTTTCTTTTCTAGCGTGGTTTGCAGCTCCTCAATTTTCTTTTCCATTATGAATTTATTTTTGGCCTTCGATTCGTTCAAATGTTGAATTTTAGCTTCAATTACTTTTGTTTCTGCGGCTATGCGTTGATTCATAGTCTCAAGACTTTTTTCAAATTCAGCTTGCGTTCTGGCTAATTTTGTTTCCAATGCTTTGATTCTTTTATTAGTACTATCTTTTGCAGAAGATTCAATATACGCCATGACTTGTATTTGGGCTTCAATTTCAGCACTCTTATTAGCTTTCTGTTGTTGCAGTTCATCAATCTTCCTCTCCATATCCGTTTGCATTTTGGCTGCAATTTCACCAAGTTTTTGTATTTCGGCTTCGATTTCTCTTTTCTTGTCAGCTTCATATTTTTCCATAGCTTGTCTATTTGTTTCCAATTCCGCTTTTCGGTCAGCTAATGTTTTGTTTGTTTCCTCAATATTGTGTTTCGTCTCGTCCCTCTGTTGTTGCAATTCTTTAATAGTATTTTCAATTGCTGTTTTCATGCTTTCAATTTGTGCTTCCAGTTCCAATTTTTCCTTGGCTTCATATTCTTGCATTGCCTTTATGTTTTCTTCGAACATCTCTTTATGAACAGCCAACTGGTTTTGTAATGTTGCAACAATCAAATCCACATTAGCTTTCTTCTGAACTTCAATTTCATTCATTTTTTGAATAGCAGCTTGTATTTCATTTTCCTTCTGGCTTTCGAATTGTTGTATTATCTCAATATTTTTTTCAACCTCGGCTTTTATCATTGCAAACCTGTTTTCTGAAGCTGCGATATTCTTCGCAATAACATATTTCTTTTGTGCCTCAATTTCTTTTATTTTTTTAATTTCCGCTTCAATTTCGGCTCTTTTTTCTGTTTCATATTGTTCCATAGCTTCAACATTCTTCTCTAATTGGACTTTATTCACTGCTAAAGAGTTTGGCATTCCCTCCACGTCGATCTCACTATTATCTATTATGTATTGATCTTGACTCATAACTAAGATGTTTTGTAATTCTTCAATGTTCTTATTTATATTTTCTTTCATCTGTATCTCAATGTTTTTCATTCTTTCAATTTCAGCTTCTATTTCATTTTTTTTCTCAGTCTCGTATTGTTGCATTTCTTGAATATTTCTCTCGAATTCTATTTTTTTCATGTTTAACTTGTTTTTAAGAGCTTCGATATTATTATCAATAGTTTCTTTCATCTCAGCCTTAGCATTTTCCATATTGTGAATTTCAGCATCCACTTCACTTTTCTTGTTTTCTTCTATTAGCTCCATGAGCTTAAAGTTCTCTTCCATTTCCTTTTTCAGATCAGCTAATCTTTTTGTCAATGCTTTAATGTTATCATCCATGTTTTTTTTCTTTCTATTCTGACATGCTTTCATCTTAGCAATTACTTTTTTAATTCTAGCTTGTTTCTCGGCCTTAGTTTTTTCCATCGCTTTGATGTTTATCTTTAAGTCCTTTTCATTCATGTCCAAAGTTTTATGTAATGCTTCAATTTCATCAACTATGTTAGATTTTACATTAACTTTTTTATTTCTGATATGTTTCATTTCTGCTTCAATTTCCCTTATTTTCTTAGCCTTGAATGTTTCCATTGCTTTGATATAATCTTCGTGTTCTACCTTTTTCTCAGCTAACTTACTTTCCAAGGATGTAAGTTTTTGTTTCATGTTAATTGCTATTTGAGCTTCACTTTCTAGCATATTTTTAATTTGGCCTTCCATTTCGTCATGTGCGACCTTTTCCTTAGCTAACGTACTTTCCAATAATTCTAGCTTCTCATTCATGATAATTTTCATTTGGGCTTCAGATTCTTGCAATTTTTTCATTTCAGCTTCTAATTCTTCGGTCTTCTCAGCTTCTCGTTTTTGCATAATTTCTATATTTTTCTGTGTAATGGTTACTTGCTTTGCCTGAAATTGTTGCATACTGATAATCCTGTCTTCGGATTCTTCCTCATCCTCTTCCAACTTCTTTTTCATTTCTTGAATCTTCTGTTCAATCTCCCTTACTTTTTGAGTCTCTGTTTCCTTCATAATTCGGATACTCATTTCGATTTCATTTTCCATCGTGGCTACTTTTAATTGGGCTGCCTTGATGTTTTGTGCTGTTTCTTCTTCAGTGACAGTTAACATGTTTTTCATATAATTAAGGTTTTGCTCTAGATTTAATTTTATTCGCGCCTCTTCATCTTTTAACGTTTGAATCTCAGCTTCGATCTGAACCACTTTCTCAGCTTCGTACTGTTGAATGGCTAGAATGCTTATATCAAGTTGTTCTTTCTTGTCATGCAGTAATTTAATATTTTCCAACATCTGGTTTTCCTTTCGAGTCTCCTCTTCTGCCAACTGTTTGATTTCTGCTTCGAGTTGTCTCTTTTTCTGAGCGTGTTGTAGTTCTATGTCTCGAATCTTTTTATGGAATTCTTCTTTTGCCATGTTTAAAGTTTTTAATCTGTTTTCAGTATCAGTTTCCATTTTTCTTATCTCAACCTTCTTGATTTCTTTGATTCTGTGGATTTCTCTATCGATCCTGGCTACTTTCTCAGCCTCCTTTTCTTTCTTTCTTTTGATAGTCTTTTCAAATTCGGAATTTTTCTTAGCCAATGTATTTTGCTTGGCTTCAATATTATTTTTAATATTGGTTAACTCCATATCCTGTGCATCTTTTATGCTTTGAATTTCGTCGTTAATTTTATTTATTTCGTCTTTCTCTCGTTGCTTCTCAGCTTCGATAATCTGTTTAGCTTTCTTTTTAGTTTCATTTAACACGTTTTTCATTTCATCAATGCTTTTCTCCGTTTTAGTAACCGCCTGCTTTTCCTTACGTTTCCATTTTTTTATTTCATGGTCTATTGAATTTTTCTTTTCAGCTGCTTGCTCATTTACTTTATCGATGTTACTTTTGATTTCATCAATTTCCCTCGACATCGTTTTCAACTTTATTTCTTCAGTTTCGCGCATCTCATTCTCCATATTCTCCAAAACTTTCTTCAGTTCCTTCTTAATTGTTTCTATCTTATCCAGTTTATTGTTCACATTTTCAGATAACTTCGCTATGGTCAATTCTTTCGTTAAAACTTGTACTTTCACACTTTGTTTTGGTTTATTATATTTCCTTTTCGTAACGGATGTTTTCATGTTCTGCGAACAAACAATAAGCATTTTTTTAATAGGTATGTGTAATACTTTATGCTATTTTCTAGGAGACTTGTTTCAAGATGCTTAATCTAGTAGTGTATCTTCCGTTTCCAAATACGTTGCAATGAAACTATTTTAATATTTTTATAATTTCTCTACAATATCAAAACTACGAAAAAATTCATTGTTAAAACGGCCATGGACTTAATTGCTGACTAAAAAGTTTCGTTGATTAAAAAAAAATTAAATTAAAAAATGTTCGTAATATTTTATTTTACAAAAAATTTTTAATGAATTCTTCATAAATAAAAACTAGTTAAAGCAAAGGAACAAGTTAAACAGTCCCCAAGGACTGCTTATCCTAAGCTTTGTTTTTAATTTAATCACTTCTTTAGCGAGAAAAATAATGATTGTACGTTGCGTTGTTTAAAGGTCCTTAAGATAACGGGCAGGTCGATACACTTCCGCCTGGGAGGCGGATGCTTCGGCACCATGAGCCTGAAGCGTATCCAAGTGGACGAGGACCTGACTGATGAGGAAGTGGTCGCCAAGTCTTACCCTATAGGTGAGTGAGCACGACTTTTTCTATGGTGTTTTTTTTTTCAAAGATTTTTTCTTCTGGTAGTCATCAAATGGGTCCTCCCACACAGGGCCGGACGGGAGGGACTGTCAGACTCTTACTGACTAAAATCCATGGTGTTCTTCAATTGCCCTTTACGTTCCAGGGTCACGGTTACCTGATGAGTCAGTCCCCTGACCTTTTTGTCTAATTCTCTGACTTTTTGCCTTTTTGTCAAACGCTAGCCTATCGCTAGCGTTTGACCGCCATCTCGCCTCAATAGGCAACTTACCATTGTAAGTAATGATGTGGTCGACGGTGAAGCTCGCTTACCTAGAAGTAACTTATGAATGGATGGATGTTTATTACTATTTCACGTAAAAAAATCTTAACAGATTAGTTCGATATTTGCTACACAGATTGTTTATACACTGGATTAACACATAGGATAGGTTTAATCCCGGTATTAAGTACCCATGGGATAATTTTCGAGTTTTAGCGGAAAAAGCCGCTGGCAACAGTTAGTCTTCATCTAGCCATATTTTTCCTAACTATATTTGGGTCGGCTTTCAGTCCAACCAGATGCACCTGAATATCAGTGTTTTACATAGAACGACTGCTTATCTGACCTCCACAACCCACTATCTGGTTAATACGATACCCCATGGTAAGACTGGTTATCAGACTTTAGAGCTTCTGACTAACAGTAACGACTATCAAAGATCTACAATTGACAGCCGGTACCAACGGCTTTACGTGCTTTCCGAGGCACCGCGGAAACTCGCTATGTCAAATGGTTACCCATCTGAATAGCTACTAAGATAATAAATCTGTGAACAGGAAGTACCCACAAGGTGCGCGTGCTATGCTACAACCTGTCAGACTACGTGTACTCCGTGACAGACCAGCCGGATGTGGTCTCCGAGAAGTACTTCAACTTCGAGCAGCTGACGAGCGGGGAGCTGGTGGACGCTACTGTGAAGACTGTCGCTGACAACCATGTGCTTCTCAACGTGGGGAGGGTGACAGGTGAGGAAGAGCAACCAATTATTCTTTAAGGCTGTTGCCTTGTGCTTGCAAGATAGATGTTTAAAATAAAATATCTTTTTTTTTGTTGATTTTTATTGCATCCAACAGCAATCTACCGTAGTCCGGCTAGCTCGAATCTCTTTCTTTCTGCCATTCGCGTCCCAGTGCCGCGATTTTTTGTTTATTTATCGACTAGCTTTTGCATTCGCGTGGAATAGTGACTTTCGGCAGATTTTTGTTTTTTTATTTTATTTTTTGTAATAAAAATTATCCTATGTCCTTTCTCAAGTTCCAAACTATGTCTGTACCAAATTTCACACAAATCGGTTCAGTAGTTTAGGCGTGAAGAAAAGACAGACAGACAGACAGATTTACTTTCGCATTTATAATATTAGTTTGGATAGACTCGCGTTAGACCACAATCTCTCCAGATGGTAAGCAATGATGTGGTCGACGGTGAAGCATGCTTGCCTAGAAGTAACCCCAAGGTTGTACCTATCGGAAAATACAGACTCCGGCAGGGAATTCCATGCCTTAGTTCTGCGAATACCGTAATGCGTTAATATTGCTTATTGTTAACTTGTATTTTTTAGGTTATGTGTCTCAAGCACACCTGTTCGACTCTGGGATCTTAGTCGACAAGAAATCTACAACATCCAAATTGCCCAAGAAAAAGTATAGGGTAAGTGAGCCTTTTTTCTTGTACAATCGATAAATATGAATTACGACTCACCATAAGCTTATTTTCTTACAGACATTCAGGAAACGATTAAGTCCGTATTCGCGTAAACATACTTATCTATGGTAACAACCTTAATCTTGGTTATTTTGACGGATCCAAACGATTTGTTGTCAAAATGGGTCATGATTAGACTTTGTCGATTGTACTATCTATATAACTTCTAACTAATCCCTACTAATATTATAAATAAGTATTGATGAATGTTTGTTACTGAATAAGAATACCGAACGAAACCATCGGCAACAGTTAGTATTATTACCTTTTTTTTTGTTATTTTTACGTGGTAAAATCATGACATGAGTCCTCCCACCCAGGGCAGAGCGGGAGGGACTGTCAGACTCGTACTGACTAAAATCCACGGTGTCCTTCAATAGCCCTTTACGTAACTGCGAAAGTTTGTAAGGATGTATGAATATTTGATGTTGTTGTTCTTTCACTCTATAAGTACTGATGTGTTTAGACAATGTATAACATGGATTCACACATAGGATACTTTTCATCCTAGTTTGGTGTTCCCGTGGGGAAAAATCGAGTTATACATGCATGAAGTCAAAAGCGTAACAGTCTTATCTAAATTAACTTAGCTTGATATACGGTACGGTTGGTGAAGTGGCTGAGCGATTGGACTGCTGCGCTGCGTGTCAAGGGTTCGATCCCCGCACGAAACAAATTTTTGTATGATTTGCAAGTAGTTGTTCCGGGTCTGGGTGTTTGTGTATGTGAGTTTCTATGCTTGTGAACGCACCCACGATACAGAAAAAAATGTCTAGTGTGGGACAGCGGTTTTTATTAAAAAAAAAGAAATATAAGGGTGGTTTTGCAGTTACACTTTTTTAGACAAGTTTTCAAGAGATGATTAACCTTCTGTGGTATGATGGAAAATATTATATAATAGATAAGAGACTCTCCTGACTAAATAATATAAGCAGCGCATGTTGATCTTCAACGTTAAGCCGCGCTTGTTGAGGTTGGTCTATGGATAGGTGACCATCTATCATAGCGAGTTTCCTCCGTGTCTCAGAAAGTACGTAAACCCATTGGTCCCGGCTGTCATTTGTAGATCTTTGACAGTCGTTACTGTTAGTCAGAAGCTCTAAAGTCTGACAACCAGTCTTAGCAAGGGGTATCGTATTTCCCAGTTACTGGTTTGTGGTAGTCAGATATGTAGTCGCTCCATGTAAAATACTGATACTCAGCTAAATACGGTTCGATTGGTAGTCTACCCCAACAAAGTTGGGAAGAGGTAGGCAGATGATGACACAAGGAGTCGGAGGATATCGGCCATAGAAATATTTATCTCATGCGGGAATCGAACTCGTCTCACGCAGCACAGTTGCTAATCGCGTAGTAAGTGACTACGCCAACCGTACCGTGTTATTGAAAAGCCACGAGTTTTTCATGACGCACGCATAAAATCCATTTATATTAAATTATTTTGACAAGGATCATACTCGTAGGTATCCTAATAAATTCAAATAATCCTATTTATTTCATTATTTTCCTGTTTACCTGGTTGAGAAATGTTATGTTTATTGTGGTTTAGATTTTATTTGAATATTTGTAGTTATTGATGAAACACAGTATTTTACCAAGAACGAAAAGTTAATTTATTTTAGGCATATCAAATATTTTTTTGTTTTCCTCCTTGGCAATGTATTGATTGGTTTTTAAAGCTATTGAGAAAATGACTGATATAACTAATATATGATATGTGAAAGATTGTGAAGATGCATGAATGGCTGATTTAAACTCTTTCAAGCAAAAACGACTTAACGGATTTGGATGAAAAGCGGTACTCAGATAATAAGTCGTTTTTTTTTAAATTAAATTTTTGTAACAAACAGAATTTCATTTTCCAAATAAATTATACTATGCCAAATAATGCACGCTTATTAATCTTATAATCTTATTGACACTCATGTAACTAAGAGAGAGATGGGTATGAATGTTCACGGATGGAGAGGAAGAGGGAGGCCAAAGAAATGGATTCTGAAAATAAAAAAGAGTAGGGGAACAGGCGGGGACGCGAGGTATAATGGGGACAAACACTCTTTAGGCAGATTAAACACAACAACACCGTAGCGCAAGCGCCATCATGACGTCATTTGCAAGCGGCCATTAACAAATGGCGTCCTGTTGCCGCTTGCGCTACGTAAGTATTGTGTTAAGTTTGCCTTAAGTGTGTATGTCCCCATCATACCTCGCGTCCCCGCCTTATGCACTGTTCCCCTAAATTATGCTGTAACGTCTGATAGGAGAGAATAAAAGAAGAAAACGTGTTGCGCCGATCACAAGTGAAGCGGGGTAAGGACAGGAAGATGATGAACGCTATCTTATTCCAGGTTGGCCAGCCAGTCAAAGCTCGTGTGTTGGCGGTGGACCCTGGCAGACAGACGCTGTTCCTGACGCTGAAGCCCTCCCTCCTGTCTCTAGACCTTGAAGTGCTAGATAGCTACGAGAAAGCCGTCATCGGGAAGTCCTATACTGGGGTTATTAAGGTAAGGTATCTTCAACCGAATTACTACGAAGTATTCATCCAAAGACGAGAATAATGTGTTTGATCTGTATGTTATGTTGATATGTATGTACGTATCTTTGTTCCTTCGTAAATAATGAACTAATAAACCGATTTAGATAAATTATTGAGGATAAAATTATTTGCGAGCATATTAAAAAAAAAAGTTTTTTTTCTTAAAAATATAAGTTGTATATTTTTTTGTTATTATATTCTAATTAAAATAATCTCATTTCGGACTTAAGACTAAGCGATTTTTAATAACATGTTGTAATTAGATATATGAAAGTTTTGATAAGCACTTTAGGTAGTTTTTATAAGTCCTATTAAATCCGGTAGTACGTCCGAGTGGGATAAGTTTCGTCCTCCAAAGTTGGTAAGTCACAATTTCGCTTGTCATCTAACCAAATAATTTCTATTTCAGACCATAAGGGACTTTATTTTGGTCTCATTTTTCAACAACGTGACAGCATACATTCCGCGAATGTTTATCAGCAAGGAGCCCCTTGAGAACATCGCGCAGGCCTTCCATATTGGACAGATTGTAAGTACAAGACTTTGACAAAGTTCCAAACTGTGTCTTATTCAACTGCACTAAGAACCTTTTCGTATTTTTCAGCTCTTACCTGAACTGTTTAAATCTATAATGTTCTGTAACACCAATAAATAGAGTTGAAAATAGCATGGCAGAAATAATTTTCTGTAATGTGTTCGCATAAGCTGTTTTCAGCTCTAATTCAAGCGTGTTTCAGTCCATAATCATGCTGAGGTAGTAAAAAAGAACTGTTTTCAGGTAAATTGTACGATATTGCGAGTGTGTGCAGAAGACAAAAAGATGTCGGGTAGTTTTACAACACAGCCGTTCACACCGAATGTGAGTACCTACTATATCACTTTCATACAGTCTATAATGTTCCCACCGCTGGGACACAGCTTCCTCTGTGTGAGAGGGAGAGGGCTGTATTCCATCACTCGGGGCCAGTGTTGGTAGATGTCATATTGTCCAATTCCAATTTTTAGTTCTAGGACATGCCAGTTATCTCACAATGTTTTTCTTCACCGTTTTGAGAGCAATGGTGATGAAATAATATAGAAAAAAAATTACAAGGTAATGTGCCTGTCGGGTTTTTAATCCATTTTAATAATAATTCGCTATTAGGACTACTACCACTGAGACACCTCAACCTTTTACATATAGCTATTAAAATTAGCCAATAAAATCAAATAATCTTTTCCATACAGGATAAGAAAGAGAAGGCCAATAAACGCAAAACAACTGAAGAAGACGTAGTTCCTAATAAAAAAACTAAAACCGAAATACAAGTCAAAGAAAAGAAGAAAAAGACACAAACAGAAGAATCCACAGAAGAAGTAAACGCAGAAGACAATCCTGACCAAGATAATAAAAGAAAAAAGAAGAAGTCAAAACTAGAACAAACAGTAGAAGTAACTGAAGAACCAGTCACCAAAAAATCTAAAAAGAAGAAAGCTAAACAGAATATAGAAGAACAACAAAAGACAGACTCAGAAGAAGACGAAACACCAACAAAAAACAAAAGAAATAAAAAGAAGGAAAGAAAAGACTCCAAATCAGAGGAAAGCGATCCCATAGACACAGATTTTGACCTAGAAACAGTACTCGACCCACAAGACGCAATACTCATAGACATGACAGAATGCACAACAGCAAAACATTACAAAAAAAAGGTCGCATCCCTAATAAAATCCATAAACAATAGATCAAAACGCATAGCCAAGATAGACAGAAAAATTGCCAAGCTAGAAGATAAAGGATTGAACTCACAGACGAAATTATTTCATACGGCAATGCAGACAGACAGAATTTTAGTCAAAGAAAGAATTGCTAGATTAATGCAAGCTCTAGAAGTAGCACAAGCTAAGTTAAAAGAATTTGGAGTAGAGTTTAACCAAGAGTATAAAAAGGAGAAGAAGTCAGGAGAAAAAGAGACGGTTAAAGCTGAGAAGGAGAAGAAGAGAGATAAGTTAAAAGTGAAAGTCGTGGAAAGTTTAGAGCCGGCCTTAGAAGCGCCCAGTGCCGAAGAGTTCTGGTCTGCAGGAGTTGATAGTTTGACGAAGACTGTGCAGGAGGAAGAGGATAGCAGCAGTGAGGACGAGGTCAGTGTACTCTTTTTAATCTAGGTGCGACTACGAAGATAGCGTAGGTTCAATTCCTGGTACGAAAAATGTTTTTGCGAGTTATGACTTCTTTAAATACACATTATTATTTTCTCATTCTTGAAACAATTTCTTCACTAAAGGTATCTGTTAATTTTTTATTGGAATTTAAACAGAAATTAAGCATGTATGTATGTCTATCTTGATCCCGATCTTTGTCAATAAACAATTGGCAGCAGAATTCATAAATTTTTAAAATGTCCAATTATAAAGCTCGAGGCAGATCAAGATTTGGTTTCAGATGCAATACTAAGTTATATTTAGGCGTTAGACAAATTACTCATATAAATATTGAAGCATTTTTAATTTATTCAAATCAAGAGTGAATAGGTTACTTCTAGGTAAGCGTGCTTCACCGTAGATCACATCATTGCTTACCATCAAGCGAAGGTCAAAGGCGAACCTAAAGTAAAAAAAAAGCGAGTTATGTGCGAAAAAACATTAAAAAATATAGAAAAATCCGAACTGATAACCTCCTCCTTTTTAAAGTCAAAAAATATGTTGCAAGTAGATTTTATGTCATACAAATTAATAAACTAACAGGAAAAAGACCAGCCAAAGAAGAAACGCAAGAAGTTATCAGTAGCAGAGAAGTTAGCCAAAGTGAGGGAAGAAGAAGAGAGAGTGAGGGAGATGGAGCGACGTGCGACAGAGAGCGAGAACCAGCCGCAGTCCAGCGAGCAGTTCGAGCGTGCCTTACTGGCCAACCCTAACTCCAGTCAGCTTTGGATCGCTTATATGGCCTTTTACCTTCAGGTAAATGCTTCAATATCATTTTTTTTAATTTAAACCAAGTTTTTCCCCAGGTTTCACCTCTACGGCTCCTATTCAGTCGGAAGTGATGTTATAGCCTGGCTTCGATAAATAGCGCAAAGGGAATTGTACAATTTGAACTAATTGGCTATTAGGCTGAAAAAATCTAATTAGTGTGTCAGTTAGACTATCAAAAAATAATCAACACGTATTTTTTCTTTTGTTACGTACATCAAAATTGACGAAGACACGACACTTTTATGGAAATTTTATTTTAAATGGGAAAAACGTCACTATTTAGTAAATTTTTTATTGATTCTGACGTCACGAGATACCACTATCGAATTTTGATGCGTTATTATTTTTGTGAGTTATATATATTTGTATATTTGCATTGGTTTAACAGAAGAAAAAATACGTGTCCATTATTTTTCAAAATTAGCTGACGGGCTACTTATATTTGCAATTTATTGTTGCTGTCAATTTTCCTATTAGAAAAAAGCAGGCAGATCATCATCTGCCTAGCCTTGTCCCAAATATATTCGAGTCGGCTTCCAGTCGAACCAGATGCAGCTGGATATCAGTATTTTACATGGAGCGACTGCCTATCGGACCTACACAACCCAGTAACTGGGTAATACGATAACCCATGGTAAGGCTGGTTGTCAGACTGTAGAGCTTCTGACTAATAGTATAGACTGTCAAAGACCTACAAATGACAGCCGGGACCAACGGGTTTAAGTGCTCTCCGAGTCACGGAGGAAACTCGCTATGACATATGGTCACATATCCACAGACCAACCCCGGCAAGCGCGGCTTAACCCGGATGATAGGACTGTGCGGCTGTAATTATTTAGCCACGAGCTCCTCAGATCAAAAAAGACAGGCAGATAACGATTTAGTAGCTGTTTAGATGTAAATGTGTTTGTTTTTATATTATGTTGATTAGTTTATTTTTGTTTATTCCATTTTTTAACAGTTTTGCACTATGGTAAACTATCCACCACGATTTTTAACCTTATTTCATTAGTGTTTTTGACTAAGGAACCGGCAGTAAGTTGTCATGCTCCCTTAGTTGACATTGCTTGCGTACTCGTGAACGGGTGCTGCTTGTGGTTCTGTTATTTGTAATTTAATTTCTTTTTCATTTAATTGTTATTTACTGTGTTGGTCCTAGTTTATCTTTTGTGCCTTCTAGTCACGGTTGGGATGTAATTTCGGATTGATTTATAATGTGAATGTTCTATTAAATTGTATACAATCTTGGTTCCTCTAACCGTACAGAGAGAAATGTTGCTGGGGAGTTTGTTCCGCCATTTCTTCTTCCCAGCCAAAACACTAGGAAGTGTCGAAGGGGGGCGCTTTGGGAGACTGTCTTATGTAAAAATTGACCTTCAAAAAGTGCTGATAAATCAGCCTAATTTGAATAAATGACTTTTGATTTTGAAACACTTACTTTTTTCTTGTTGTGCAGGCCACCGAGGTTGATAAGGCGCGCAAGATTGGCCGGCGGGCGCTGTCCACGATTTCTTTCCGAGAGCCACTTGAGAAATTCAACATAAACGTCGCCCTCCTCAGCATCGAGTGCCGATTCGGCACCAAGGTCAGTCATCTGGGAATAATATATTATATTTTTATTACTAAATCACCAAGAAACATTCGAACAAGGGAAGATGGAAGAAGAGATGATGAAGGGAGGGAGTGTGCGATGGAAGTGCACAACTTGATTACGCCTGGTCCAATCCTTGTTCTTTAGTCTGCTTAAACGTTACCCTACATAAAAACACACATTTGCGTATGTAACATAAAAACACACATTTGCGTATGTAACATAAAAACACACATTTGCGTATGTACACTCCTGACCTACAAGTAGTTGTTTCGGTACACTCGAACCGAAACAACTACTTGTTGGTCATACAAAAATTTGTTCCCGCAACCCGTTGCGCAGGAGTCAATCGTTCAGCCACGACGCCAACCGTTGCTTATTAAAGTGCTAGCTGTACCACGTTGTTTCACGGTTTTAGCGCGATGTTATATAACTTATAGCCTTTCTCGATAAACGAACTATCCGACACAAAAGGATTTGTTCAATAGATATCTATTTACCTAAAAAAAAACTCCTAAATATCTATATATATAAAAGGAGAACTGACTGACTGACATATCAACGTACAGCCGAAACTACTGGGGCTAGGAATGTGAAATTTTGCACACGGCTTCCTATTATAATGTAGGGGAGCACTAAGAAGGGGTTTTTGGAAATTTAACCTTTAAGGGGGTGAAAAGGGGTACTTAGGAAAGTACGTAACCCACGCGGACGAAGTCGCGGGCGAAGTGCTAGTAGATAATATTAATTTTTGTAACGCAAAGAAAATTTCAAGAAGATACTCGTACAAAGCTTCTAAAAATCACAAAACGTCAATCGGTCAGTATAATTTTACAGGCGTTAGGACGTCACGAGCCCGAACTTCGAAGGGTTTAATTATTTTTTTTATCGTGGTAAAATCATCACATGAGTCCTCCCACCCAGGGCAGAGCGGGAGGGACTGTCAGACTCGTACTGACTAAAATCCACGGTGTCCTTCAATAGACCTTTACGTACCGGGGTCACGGTAATTCGTGAGTCTCACACCAAGGGTTTTGTCTTTGTCAATATTCATTGAATAAAAAAATAAACATAAAATACGTGTTCATTATTTTTCAATGTTCTAACTGACAGACAGATTTTCAATTTATTATTGCAGTAAACCACCTTATTCAAACCAGTTGTTCCTGTGTTAGCGCGTCCAACCAAATAAACATGTCTGCTTAATATTAGTATAGATCTTTAATTTAGTTCTCATATAGAAATCTGGGTTTTTTTTTTATCGTGATAAAATCATCACATGAGTCCTCCCACCCAGGGCATAGCGGGAGGGACTGTCAGACTCGTTCTGACTAAAATCCACGGTGTCCTTCAATAGCCCTTTACGTTCCGGGGTCACGGGATAACGTAATAGGCTAAATAAAGCACGTTTGCTCACGAATATAATGTAATCAATACAGTTGAACTATTATGTGTAAAGGTGAAGATCAACATTGCATGTTGCGACGCATTTAATATAAAAATAATACTTTTATCGACTATAATTGATGCTCAAACAACAATTTAATTTAGATATGACCAAGTTTTTATCCAAGAAAATGTTTTACATTAACCTCTCGGGCGATTTATAATTGAAAATGATAAAAATCAACGTCCAATTATCGACTGTCTGTTATGTACAGACGTGTGTACGTAAGGCGCCAATTATCGACTGTCTGTTATGTACAGACGTGTGTACGTAAGGCGCTGGGGCGTTTTCGACTTTTCGCTTATGTACACCCGGGTGTACGTAACGCGCCCGAGAGGTTAAATTATGAACAAGTTATACTGTCCGGCCTAGCCGCTGTCAATTTTGACGTTTTGAGCTGTCAAATTTTAATTTAAAAATAATCACTAGGCATTTCCAAACTACACGTGGTATTCCAAATTTAAAAATACCGTTGAAAAGATAAGTAAACACCGAATCTAACTATGTAATTTTTGCTTGAGTAAAAAACTCCCAGATGGCTACTTAGGATTAAATCTGAGTAAACTAAAAAGAATTTAACGAACTTACAAATAGTTCATTACTTTATCGTGTTACAATATAAACGGGAAGATCCAAATTGCAATTGATTTTTTTAAGGAAATTTTACGCTTTTCAAATAATTAACCCAAATTCTTGTCATATACCTACAACATATTTTTTTTGTTATCGTCCAAGTATATAATAAACAAAAAATTCTCATAAAACGAAAACTATTAAACACAACTGACTGAAATTATCAAATGGCAGCATTGTAGTAGAGGAACAGTGTATAAGCCGGGGACGCAATGTATGATGGGAAATCACACACTTTTTTTTTTATCGTGGTAAAATCATCAAATGAGTCCTCCCACCCAGGGCAGGGCGAGAGGGACTGTCAGACTTGTACTGACTAAAATCCACGGTGTCCTTCACCAGCCCTTTACGTACCGAGGTCACGGTAATGGGAAAGTCCCGCGACCGCGGCAGGCTATGGCCCTCTACAGGCCCCGTCACTATGCTGACACTCCTTGAGGCGCGCGTGGAACACAACGCGCCGTCGACCCGGGCATGGTCCATGGTCGGGCTGCGAGTCGCCCATTACTCGCCGCCCGCATGCCCGCGCCTGCGGTGGCCGGATATCGTCTTGCGACGTCCGACGCCGTGGGCGTTTACCACTGCGGCTGGGGTGGAGGGAGGACGCTGTCCTCTCCCTGGAATAACACAATACTAACGTAGTGCAAGCGCTAACAGGATGCCATTCGTTAATAGCCGCTAGCAAATGTCGTCCTAATGGTGCTTGAGCTACGTTATTGTTGTGTTAAGTATGCCTAAAGAGTGTGTGTCCCCATTATAACCCGCGTCCGTTTTATACACTGTTCCCTTATAGTGCATAAAACAAAAAAAAACACACAAATCGGACCAGAAACCACGAAGTAAACGATGCTCAAAAACGACTGAATTGGGAACCTCCTCCGTTTTGTAATCGGTTAATAAATGCAGTTGGTCCCATACTAATATTTGTACCTACATAATGGCGAGTACAATGCCCCGGCTCCGCTCATGGAAATACCAAGTTCGTATGAAATATAATACGTGTGTTATCGCTTGCACCGCTTTAAAAACATAAACAAGTTTCAACTTGCAAAGTCTTTGTTTCTTAGAAACACGTAACTAAATAACCATTCATATGGATTGGGCTGATACTCTGCAATATTTATGTCGCAGGTTTATGTGAAATTCAGGTTCTTGAACAAAAAACTAGGCTTTTTTATCAAGAACCGGAAGAAAACTAAATGGTAACCAACTTTATGTGATTAAAATTCACCCAAGATTTTTTGAAAAAGCTTTGCCCATGACTAAGAATTTCTGCTGTATCGTTGCTGATTTATAAACATAACTTACGTACACAAGCTCCTAAACCCGTACGAATTACCGTGACCCCGGAACGTAAAGGGCTATTGAAGGACACCGTGGATTTTAGTCAGTACGAGTCTGACAGTCCCTCCCGCTCTGCCCTGGGTGGGAGGACACATTAATGATTTTACCACCTAAAACAAAGACCCAACTAAAAAACTACTTTTAGATCATACAAATATTTGTACCGTTCGGAAATTGAAACCACGACACGCAGCACAGCAGTCAATTAAAAGCCACTGCGCCCATCGTGTCATCAATTAGTTTAAAGATAAAAGCAATTTCGTCTAAAAAGCCCCGCGTGACGGGGCTCCTATTTCTGTTATCATAGTAGAACAGAGATTTCCAATTATTATTTTTATACTTGATACTAAGTTATCAAATCAAATCATTTATTTGCAATGAATGTAGGTTACATTAGAATACAGGTGGAGTAGAAAGGAGTGAGCCTTGTAAATTCTGCCTGAAAATAGGCACGCAGAAATTACAAAATTAAAATAATTAAGCATCTAAAATTAGTTATTAATTATGATGTAATAGTAAGAATTATTGCAATTATACATATGCATACGAGTCCCGGGTCAAAGCTAATCATTTAAATATATAAGACAATAACACTCACACGCCTTGTTTATTTATTCTGTAATCTATGTTATTACACCAAATTGTTTTGTTATGATTATTGTGTTGACTGATTTAATTTGGAGATAAGATATAATGAATAGTAAATATAAAGTTCACATGGTTATAATAGCGTCGAGTTTTGGTAAAAGCGCTCGTTAGAAATGAAAACTTTTCTGCCATATTCAGTGAAAATATATGTATCAACAAACTTATTTTTTGTTTGTGCGAAACCTGATACACCTGTCTAGTATTTTTGTATAAAGAATCTATGTACAAAATTTCAAAACTGTATCATGAAAAATCATAAAGTTATAAGCTTATTATGTTACCTGATTGCCCGTTCAAAAATATCCTAATTTCGCGGCGAGGCGCGGTACCCCACTCAACCCGCGCCTCCTGTGTCGTACACTCATGATAATACTCGTAGTTTGGCAATAGGTACATAACCGTACAGTGATTTTATTATAATAAACTGATGATAAAATTTATTTAAAATATTTTTGGAACAAAATACAACATGGTGTAAAAATCACTGGAATCGATTCAGTTACTGATCTGAACAAACTATATTCAGGTTTCGCATATACTAAAAATAATGTTTACGGGTAAAAAAATAACATTATGGAAAAGAATTTCAGTTTATTTTTAGATTCAGAATCTTGAAAACAAACTTATAATCTATAATCTGAATCTATTGTAAACAAAAAAGGTTTTGTAAAAATAAATAGGTAGTCCAAAACAAACATAGTAGACATATGTCTCGCAATTTCATTTATTAAATCGTCTCTCAATTTAAAACGTATACGAAAGACTGCGACGATAATAAAAACTAAAAATAGATTATGCAAAATTACATTGAAACTGCTGCGCAACAATTTAATATGCACCCTTTAAATCTTTCACGAAACTTCGTCGATCACAACAAACTCAATGGAATATGTTTAAAAGTTATTTTGCACAATATAGTCTAACAATCATTATGGCAGATACAAAGTATTGAACACATAAATTCACAAATGTTTTTAGGTTATATTCAATTTGGCGACTGTCTGCCGCCCGCGCCAAACATATAAGTACATACTAGTGGACTTAAATCGATTGCTGGCCAGTACTTCTTTGTACTATAGATGTAATATATAGGTATCACTTAAACCCTATAGGGACATACAGTCAGCTTCAGATAAATCTCACCCTCCTTGGTAGTGATATCACCATCAAAAGGGATTAGCTTACCATACCTACTTGTAATTTTCCTTCACACTGGATAAATGTTAGTAGTTTTTATCAGGCCGTTATCGTTGCAATTGTGTGCTTTTAACTTATATGAGTCAATTTTACAATACGTAGATATAGAAAGGATGAATGAAATTTGGTACACAGATAGTTTATTACTTGAATTAAAATACACAGGATAGTTTTTATCCTATTTTATATTCCCGTGGAATCATTTTCGAGTTGAAATCGCTGGCAACACCTTTTTTTTATCGTGGTAAATTCATCATATGAGTCCCCCCTCCCAGGGCAGAGCGGGAGGGACTTTCAGAATCGTACTGACTAAAATCCACGGTGTCCTTCAATAGCCCTTTACGTACCAGGGTCACGGTAATTCGTACAGTCCCGCAACTAGTGAAGATATAATCTGGACATTTTGAAATTTACCTTTAATTTTTTTCTTTTACATTAAGTTTGCGACATCAACAGTAATTAATTTATTAAAATATAAATATTATAATGTACGTTAATTAATGTCAAGAAATCGTTTGTTAAAACCACAGAATAGATAAATAGAAGAGGATCTCTTATCTGTGGTCAAAACTAACATTGGAATTGTTGCCGAAGGACAAAACGGCACGTCGTGATATATAGAGCACCATTCCGTTTCTATATTTAACTTGAAAAACTTGCCTAAAAAACTGACACCTTCAAACGACATTTTTCTCATTAATATAAGGGTCATTTTGCAGTTACACTTTTGAGATGCGTTCAACAGAGGTTTATCTATTTGTGATAAGACGGAATAGGTTCGCTCAAGATATTTGCACGTTTGGCGCAGTGGCTGAGCAATTGGACTCCTGCGCTATGTGTCGCGGGTTCGATTCCCATTGTTCCGGGTCTGGGTGTTTGTGTATGTGATTTTCTATGTTTGTAAACGCACCTACGATATAGGAGAAATTCCTAGTGGAGTGAAGTTTTTCTAAAAAAAAAAATTACGAAGCCAGGAACATGCCCTAGTCTAAGCGATCATGAAGATATCCGTGAGGGTCAATTTACAACAAGACGCGACGCTGCGCGAACATTTCAATAAATCAACACAAAATCCAACTTTATTTACAATGCCAAAAGATACTCAATTCACCGATGACACGACGCAGCGCGGTGCCGCCGCGAGCACCTTTTAATAGCGACTCAAAATCTAACTTTATTTACTACACAAAAAGAAATACATTTCCAGTATCGTCGCGTAACGTGGCGTCGCGTCGCGTCTCGGTGTATACTAACCCTTAGACTTCTATATTAAGAAGTGGACAAAGATGATGATGTAAGGATTGGAGGAACCAGCTATGTTATTCATATATACATATTTCTTCAAAAGATTCTACGACTTGTTTGGAAAAGATTTTTAACTTTATCCTCTAAAGCATAAAGTTAAAAAGACAAACACTGTATGGATTGATCTTTGAATTGTAATTTTCATCATAATTCAAATTGCAATCCTTTTTATTGAGAAAAGTAAATAAATAACATAGGTATATACGAAAAGGGAGAAAGGAATTATAGGACATTAAAAAAATACACAGATATAATAAATTTTATTACAATAAATAGTAAAATATGTAATAACGTTAAAATTCCTAAAAATATAACTTAAAATGGAATATTGACCATTACTTGTTTTGAGTTACCGATATTTCGGCACATTTGTGTAAATAACCTGTTTTAGGTTCACCCGGTAAATATTCCATTTCAGAATCACCCATCCATTTCTATTAACCAAATGTTAACTTATTTAAATTTTAAATGTAAATTGGCGCAACGCAATGTTTTGACAAAATTAATCTAAAAATGGCGACGTAAACTTTTATCCATATCTATAGAAACACTAGTGACTCGCCCCTGCTTCGCACGGTATTTATGAACTAACAACATACTGTGATATTTCATCATCATCAATCATCTGCTTTTGTCTCATGTCAACCATCATGGTGTAATTTACTCCTTTTTCTTTCATATTATTCTTCACTTCCTTTGATTTTCGGCCATCGATATTTATGTATATTTATCACTGTTTTATAAATTTAACATGTATGTTTAATACACGGAAACCTCTCGGAGTAAATTTCACGGTATTACCTCATCAATACCGAGTTTGAATAAAGACAAAAATATACAGATGATACCGGAATATCGGTATTAAAAACCTTAGTGACAACTTCACGAAAAGCTGTTGCTTTGTTTAAAGACATATTAAGCAGTTAATTTTTTTTTTCATCCATTTTTGTTTAAACTAACGATTCCTTCTCTGGTCCTATTGATACACGGTGTCAGAATTATTGAATACATTTTTTTTAATAAAGTGCTGTTTTCAAAAACATACTGTAATTTTCGGTAGAATTTATATTATAAACACTTATTTTATAATCATTGCCTAGTTTAATTTGACGAGCAAAATAATAAAAGAAAACGCACTTAAAACAGTAACTGACCGCGAATTAAAAAAAAAAAAAGAAATTTGTAAAACTAACCTTTGACTGAGGGAAGAATTTGGTCGAATTATTAGGTACGTGTTATTCAATCGAACTCACAAAATGCACTGAGCTTCGCCGGCGCTCCAGACTGTTTTATACCACATAACACACATACCAAAGTAACCCACACAAACATACCGGGAAACATTTATCGGAACATGCACCCGATAAATTGCTCCCGGTATTTTTGTAAACAATTCACGATTATCGAATAAAATTTGCGATACAAAATTGCGGTCAGTAATTTAGTAACTTTGGATTTTCCCTAAAACTGACATTTGTTGCAATCTGTATTTATTTTGTTAATATCCGAACTGTTATATACAGGGTGTCCCAAAACTCAACGTCAAGCCGAAACGGGGTGACAGGATTGATCATAACCATCACGAGAAAAATCTGAAAAAAAATCTATCCCGTGCAGTTTGAAAATTATGGGCATTTTAAGAAAAACCTAGAAATGTGATCAAACTGTACCATTTTTCGGTTATTGTGGTTATTCTTTTTTATTTTTGTTCATTTGAACTTTGGAAACGTAATCCTAAATAACATTTCTAGAATCCCAATAAAAAATAATGACACAATTGCCTCAAGTTTCCGAGAATTGAGACTATTTGTTAAACTACGAATTTAAAATTTTCTAGATTCGTCGACTTTGACAGGCCCTCCTATAAAAAAAATGTACTAGAGTGCCTTGGCAAGTGGCATTAAAAGTTGGCGCATTTAATCAGAATTCTAAAATGGTACAATACTTGTTAGTTCCATACAATAGAAAAGAGTAAAAAAATTAAAACCTCAAGTAACCCGATTTTTGCTATCACATTTTACTCAGTTAAAATGTTTTTAATTCGCACAAGCTGTAGGTAGGTTCTTAATTTTAAGACAGAATGATGAGAGAGATGGATAATGGGTATGTTTGTCATGAGTGAGCGAGACAGATAGTGACGCCACTTTTACCAAAGTGAAAAAAAGTTAGTAAAATAATTAGGTTTGTTGGACTAAAAGTCAGATAGAGAAAAAACATTTTTATTACAATAAATGTTCAAATTGTTTACCATCAGCCTCAATACAAGCCCTACATCTTCTTAAAAAAGATCTACTTATAAGTCGGGCATATCTTCGAGAGTTGATCGCCTCAGCTGCTTGAGAAATGCGTTCACGTAGGTCGGCTACGTGATCAATGGGCTTTGAGTAAACTTTTTCTTTGAGAACTCCCCAATAGAAAAAATCCAGGGGATTTAAATCTGGTGAACGGGCGGGCCACAAGATAGTGCCTGAACGTCCAATCCACCTTCCCGGATATTCCTGGTCAAGGAAATCTCTTACTTGCACTGCGAAATGCGTACCCATACCCATTATCCATCTCTCTCATCATTTTGTCTTAAAATTAAGAACCTACCTAGAGCTTGTGCGAATTAAAAACATTTTAACTGAGTAAAATGTGATAGCAAAAATCGGGTTACTTGAGGTTTTAATTTTTTTACTCTTTTCTATTGTATGGAACTAACAAGTATTGTACCATTTTAGAATTCTGATTAAATGCGCCAACTTTTAATGCCACTTGCCAAGGCACTCTAGTACATTTTTTTTTATAGGAGGGCCTGTCAAAGTCGACGAATCTTGAAAATTTTAAATTCGTAGTTTAACAAATAGTCTCAATTCTCGGAAACTTGAGGCAATTGTGTCATTATTTTTTATTGGGATTCTAGAAATGTTATTTAGGATTACGTTTCCAAAGTTCAAATGAACAAAAATAAAAAAGAATAACCACAATAACCGAAAAATGGTACAGTTTGATCAAATTTCTAGGTTTTTCTTAAAATGCCCATAATTTACAAACTGCATGGGATAGATTTTTTTTCAGATTTTTCTCGTGATGGTTATGATCAATCCTGTCACCCCGTTTCGGCTTGACGTTGAGTTTTGGGACACCCTGTATAAGAAAATGATTGTGCAAATATAGCTTAATATAAATATCAGCTTCTGTAAATCTTACTAACTTTTCTTCTGGATATCAGGTTTTAGCATGTCAATATTTTAAGTATAAATAAAAATTGTTTCTATTCTTCAATGGTATTCGGATCGTGTCATACTCGTGCAAAAAATACACTCGAAACGTATAGAAATAACCAATGAAATAACTGTCTATTCTTGGTAGAATAGAGATAGAATTGCATTCATGCTACGCGTGCAGGAAGCGACTGCTTATAAAAGAGCAGTAGCAGCAGTAGTATCGTCCCCGTCTTACGAAGTTTTGGTAGTGGATTCGAACACAGCCAGGCGCGTTACTGTTTTAGTCACTACTGCTCTCAAAACGGTGAAGAAAAACATTGACAGCTACGACTGTTGTTAGTCATGGTTTATCGCAAAGCCACGATTTGTATAAACCGTAGTTTTACGAGATTTAAAACTGTATTTTTAGTTAAATCGCATTTTGTAATAAGACGCAGTAAATCTAAAAATAGACTCATACAATTCTGATGCACTACGAGTACTTCACTGTGATAAGTTTTTTTTTTATTTTTAAGCGTGGTAAAATCATGAAATGAGTCCTCCCACCCAGGGCAGAGCGGGAGAGACTGTCAGACTTGTACTGACAAAAATCCACGGTGTCCTTCAATAGCCCTTTACGTACCGGGGTCACGGTAATTCGTAAGTCCCGCGACCCCGGCAGGCTTGGACCTCTAGAGGGGGCCCCGTCATTTTGCTGACACTCTTTGAGGCGGGCGTGGAACACAACGCGTCGTGGACCCGGGTATGCTCCATGGTCGGACAGCGAGTTGCCCATTACTCGCTGCCCGTATGCCCGCGCCTACGGTGGCCGGAGATCGTCTGCCGACGTCTGTCGCCGTGGGCGTTTACCACTGTGGCTGGGGTGGAGGGAGGACGCTGTCCTCTCCCTCACGCGGCCCGCCTCCTCCTTCACGAGCATGACTGCTTCGCAGAAGGAGGCGACCGCTTCCCACTCCGTCTCGCCCCGCAGCATGGCCTCGACAATACCGGGCGCGAGAGGTCTCCGCCTATCGCCGTCGTGAAGACGGCGGTGCTCTGCCCAAGCGGGGCAGTTCTGCACCGTATGCTCCACCGTGTCCTCCGGACGAACCTCGCAGTGGTGACACCCAGGCGTTTCTTCCCTCCTTATCAGACACAGGTACCTCCCGAAACTTCCGTGTCCGGTGAAGACCTGCGTCACGCGGTAGGTCAGGACGCCGTGACGCCTATCCAGCCACTCCTCAAAGAGGGGTCGGACTGTGATATATATATCGCATACAAATTACGCATTACTATAATTACTTTTCAGGACTGTAGGAAAATTACAAGTAGGCACTTACGTCATTCTTAAAGTATTGGCCTTCGGGGCCAATTCTTTAAGTATGACATAAGTGCCTACTTGTAAATACGAGTTATGGGATTGAACCCAGCCAGACGCGTTAGGTACACAGTTCTCTAAACGATGAAGGAAAACATCTGTGTGAGGAAACCGGCATGTCCTAGAACCAAAAATTCAAAGACATTTGATATCCACCAATCAGCACTGAGACCGCGTGGTGCATTATGGCCCACTCTCTCTATCACAGAGAGACCTGTGTACCAGCGGTGGGAACATGACTGATGATGAAGACTATCTCACCCCCACTACTCATTTATCACTGACTAATACTCTTGACAAGACTGCTTGTCAGACTTTCAAGTAACGATCTGTAAAGTTATTTTTTTAACGTGGTGAAATCATCAAATGAGTCCCAGGGCAGGGCAGGACAGGTGGTCGCGGGACTTTTCCATTACCGTGACCCCGGTACGTAAAGGGCTAGTGAAGGACACCGTGGACTTTAGTCAGTACAAGTCTGACAGTCCCTCCCGTGGGAGGACTCATTTGATTATTTTACCACGATAAAAAAAAAATTAAAACGAATAAATAAAAAGGGCAGGGCAGGAGGGACTGTCAGACTTGTACTCACTAAAATCTATGGTGTCCTTCAATAGCTCTTTACGTTCCGGAATGACGGTAGCTCCCGGTAGTAGGTAGTAGTCCCGCGACCCCGGATCTGTAAAGGTTTAACGTGCTTTCCGAGAGACGGAGGAAACTCGGTATGTGACGGATGGTCACCCATCTTCCAACCAAATTTGGCAGGCGCGTCTTAACCTTGCAAGTTCGAAGTGTGCGACTGTATGTATACTTATGTAGTATGGAGACAAGTATATTCGTTCTCATTTAAATTCCACTTTTAGCGTCCTCTGACGCCATTTGTCTGAAGGTGACATTGCTTAGGCTATCGACCTGTTTATATCGACGGTTCATCCCGAAACATAGACAATATTATTCTTTTTTTAGAGTTTCGTAAGGCCGAATGAAATAAAGGAACCCTTATAAATCTATACTAATATTATAAAGCTGCAGAGTTTGTTTGTTTGTTTGTTAGTTTGAACGCGCTAATCTCTGGAACTACTGGTCCGATTTTAATGATTCTTTCAGTGTTGGGTAGTCCAATTATCGAGGAAGGCTATAGGCTATGTACACGCTATCACTAATAGGAGCGGAGCAGCAGTGAGAAATGTTTCAAAATCGGGAAAATGAATTCCTTTTCGAGAGCTTCCGTTGCGTGCGCTGCGTAAACGGTTAAAGATACGCAAAAATTGTGTACTACGGAATTATTTCTCATGAAAAGTTCTAAAATAAAGTCCGCGAGAGCATATATCTATCTTTTAAGGTTATCTATAACCTTTTTTGTGGAAACCAAATGTGATTTTAAAGAGCTTCATTATTTGCGAAGGTATTTTCATTAACATGATATTAATCCTTATCCAAATAAATACGTTAATCATCACAAGCATTTGATTTTGAACAAAATTGCCCTTGACATCGTTTGATTTTAATGAATATCTAAGGAGATATCATAGTTTCAAAATAATACTACAATAAAATAATGACTGCCTGGGCAAGTCATAATTGCGGTCGTAAGATCATCTTTGAGAAGTGGTTGGAGATGCGCTACGGCATCCTCAGCCTCAACTTCAACCTGACGCAAGTCCTCCCGGGCACGGTTATTGCGGGAGGTACCTCAGGGATTCGGCGGCAGGCGAGGTGAATGGGGAGCAGTCGGAATGCGTGCGGGAAAAGATATCCTCTACCTATCGCCCCAGCCACGGGGCAACAAATCGCGGGGCATATTCCAGCCGCTTGCGGACGGGGAGTAATAGGTAGCTCGCCGTCCGACAAAGGACAAGGCCCGAGCCACGGTGCGTCGTGTTCCACGTGCTCCTCAAGGGAACTGACCGGGACGGGACCATAGGGCCAAACGCCTAACATGACGCGGGTGAAACCGCGGGCAGAAGCTAGTAAATAAATAAATATTCCAAAACTATCACACAATGCCATCTAGTCCCAAGCTAAGCAGAGCTTGTGTTATGAGTACTGGACAACTGATAAACGTACTTATATATTTCTAAATACATACATTATTATAGATAAATTACACCCAGATACAGAACAAATGATCGTGCTCATCACACAAACATTTGTCCTGGGTGGGAATCGAACCCACGACCTCCGGCATAGCAGTCAGGGTCACTAACCACTAGACCAACAGGCCTGTCAATAATATCAGTCGGGTGTCCATCTGTCCGCTCTTAACAGTCAATTTTCTTGATTTAGAACGATTAAGTTGAAATGTGAACATATCAATTCATGTGACCAAAAATTTAAAAAGGAAAAAACAATTTATTCAAAAAAATTAAGGAAAGGACATAATTTTTTGGACCTTTGCTGCATGCGCAGCATGGCGATTCTATCTCTATTCTACCAAGAAAAGACAAAGCTCTTTGTATCCAACTCGACATGTCTTCTGCCCGAGCATGGCGATGCTGTAGACTCGCTTTTCTAGGAAGAAAAAGACAGACGTTCTCTTTCCATAGCAACGGTGAATGAGATAATGTGATTGAACTAAAACGTTTAGTTAAATAAAATTAACAAACTTTCTAGAAAGAGAGAAAAACAAGTGTAGAAATGATCTATGTGTTAAAGGAGAGAGATAGATATTTAATATATGATAAATTATAAGTATGACAATTCTTATGAGTGTCTATGAGTAATGGGCACGTTTATTCTTGTTAAATTAAAATATTTTTGTTTAATAATAAAACATTGGAAACATTCGCAGTGCGCATAAATTCACTGAAAGTTTCTCATTTTATAAGTTTTCATACAACTCGTATTAAAAAAAGTTTAATGCCCTTTCATAACAAGTTTCTTGCAGCCTTTTTTATTCTTTAATTCATAAAAACTGATGCGATTGCATTGGGAGGAGCCTAACTTGTTTTTAAAACAAAATTAAGTCAATAAACACTAAGAATATTATAAAAAGAATCTTATCTAGGTCTGAGGACCGCCGTGTCCTCACGACTGCGATAGGCGGAGACCTCTCGCGCCCGGCATTAGTCGAGGCCATGTTGCGGGGCGAGACGGAGTGGGAAGCGGTCGCCTCCTGCCAAGCAGTAATGCTCGCGAAGGAGGAGGCGGGCCGCGTGAGTCAGAGGACAACGTCCTCCCTCCAACCCAGCCGCAGTGGTAGACGCCCACGGCGTCGGACGTCGCAAGACGATCTCCGGCCACCGTAGGCGCGGGCATGCGGGCGGCGAGTAATGGGCGACTCGCTGTCCGACCATGGACCATGCTCGGGTCGACGGCACGTTGTGTTCCACGCGCGCCTCAAAGAGTGTCAGCATAGTGACGGGGCCTGTAGAGGGCCAAAGCCTGCCGGGGTCGCGGGACCAACGGATTATCGTGACCCCGGTACGTAAAGGGCTATTGAAGGACACCGTGGATTTTAGTCAGTACAAGTCTGACAGTCCCTCCCGCCCTGCCCTGGGTGGGAGGACTCATTTGATGATTTTACCACGATAAAAAAAAAAAACTAGGTCTGATATGAAGTAGACAAATTTCTCTTGTAGAGAAGAAATGTGTCTTCCTCCAAGTGTCAAAAGTAGAGAAAATATTGTCGGCATGCTTGACGTTGTAGACTTGTGTCTATCGTAGAGAAGAAACATTTATTTTCTACTTGTCAAATATCGCCATGCTTGGGACGATAGAGATCTTTCTTCAATCTGTCATTATGTCGATACTCCCGTCGATAAAACTCGTTTCTACGGTGGTCATGCTACGCGTGCTGAACGCGAAAAGCGTCGAAACCCTTCATTATGCGTGTCTCCCGCTTGACCACTTTTTTTTCGCTACGTAGTTGTATGTTTCAAGGCGCCTGCGTAGTTTGTCTAGACTATTTATGGGTGCTCTAGTCTTAAAATCAATATTTCTGTACCTTTTATTTACGTATGTTTTTTTTTTTATCATAGTGAAATCATTCCTCCCATCCCGCCCTGAGTTTTTAACCGAAGTTGGTATCAATTTAAAGTTAACAGTTAAACCTTTAAATAGAACCATTTTTAATATTCTTTACTAGTTATTAAGTACTCAGATCGCACGGAATTGGAGTGATTCCATACATTTGCTTGCGAGTGTAGAAGTACGAAGTGGCTGAGATATCGAGTTCTGCGCTGAGTTGGAATTATCTGTATTGCTTACATAGACATGTACATTTCTTTTCTTTGCATTAAAAAAAATACCGGCCAAGTACGAGTTGTGCTCGCGCTGTAAGGTTTCGGGAATTGTTTAAAAAAACGTTAAAAAAAAACACTCTTGTTTTTCAACATTATTTTTTCAAGGTCAAATCATTTATTCCAATTAGACCATCAGAGGCACTTTTGAATGTCGATTATTAAAATTAAAGGAAATGGGATGGGAAGGGATTGATTCTACACCCATTCGCAAGGGTAGGTTTGTATGGAGAAGAATGGGCAAGAAACTCCATACTTACTCTTTTTCAAAAATGTTTTACAATGTTTTGATATCACAAATTTAAAAATAAATGTAAATGCGATGTACCCATAAAATCTAGACCATTTATAGGATAAAATACAAAACAAAAAAAAAAAAACAATTACACAGCTAAAAGGTACACGGCGTTCACATTTTCACAATATATTGCAATTATAACTATTATACAAATACAATATAGGCAGTGTGTGAGCATTCAAATTTCAACCAGTTTGATTCTGCTTAAGCCCTACATTGTACTATGGAGCAGGACCAGCATGTTTCCAAGCATTTTTATCTTGAATATAATCTTCTAATTTATAATATGCTTGTTTACTTAGAGTATTTTTGATATGAGTTTTAAATTTTCTTTCATTTAGTTTTAAGACCTCACTAGGTATTTTGTTGTAACATTTAACACAGTACCCCATAAAAGATTTTTTTACTTTAGACAATCTAAAATAAGGTTGATCAATTTTATTCTTATTTCTAGTGTTAAAATTATGTCTATCACTTATTTTATTGAAAAGATAAAGATTTTTCCTAACATACATTATATTTTCATAAATAAATTGACAAGGCACTGTCATTATGTTAATCTTTTAAATAGTTCCCTAAGAGATTCGCGACGATGTAAATTGTAAATAGCTCTGATGGCTCTCTTTTGCAAAATAAAAATTGATTCAATGTCAGCCGCCCGGCCCCACAATAGAATGCCGTAAGACATAATGCTGTGAAAGTAGCTGAAGTAAACCAATCGCGCAGTTTCAACGTCTGTTAACTGTCTTATCTTTCTAACAGCATAAGCGGCTGAGCTTAGACGCCCCGCAAGAGATGCTATATGGGGGCCCCATTGTAATTTATCGTCTAACGTGATTCCCAGGAAAACTGTTTGATTAATAAATTCAAGTTTTTCACCGTTCAGTATAATATCACATTCGCTACTGTTAACATTTGGTAAAGTAAATCTAATGCATTTTGTTTTGTTTTCATTAAGAGCTAAATTGTTCAAAGTAAACCAATTGTGTACCTGAAGAATACAATCATTAACAATATCTAGGTTTTGCGAACGTCTGTCTACTTTAAAGATTAACGAAGTATCATCCGCGAATAACACCATCTGTGGTTGATTTTTGAGTAAATGGGGTAGATCATTTATATAAACTTAAAAGAGGAACGGACCCAAAATAGAACCCTGAGGAACGCCCATTGTTATTTCAGACCCTAATGAGTTTATACCGTTTACCTGAACTTTTACCCATCTATCTCTTAGGTATGAATTAAGTAAATCTAGGGCTTTATTTTTAATTCCATAATGTTCCAGTTTCAGCAATAGTGTTTCGTGGTTTACGCAATCGAATGCCTTTGAGAGGTCGCAAAAGATTCCTATGGCATCTTTTGCTTCCTCCCAGGAGTTAAAAATGTTCTTTAATAAGGTCACACCCGCGTCAGTTGTACAACGCCCTTTGGTAAAACCATACTGTTGATCGTGGAAGATGGAATGTTTATTAAAGTGACATAACATTTGTGCAAGCATTAACTTTTCAAACACCTTGCTGAAAACTGGCAAAATTGACACAGGCCTATAATTGTTAGGTTCCTTACAATCACCTGATTTGAAAAGTGGAGCTACCTTACTATGTTTCATGAGATCTGGAAACATTCCTTGGTCTACACTGGTGTTAAAAATAAAAGCTAAGTAAGGTGCGACGGTTTCAATAATAGATTTACATACTTTCACAGACATTCCCCAAAGATCTTCTGTTGACTTAATTTTTAGGTCTTTGAAAGCTTTAATGACAGCTTGGGGGTTTGTGTGCTGAAACCTAAACTCCATTGGGCACACCTTTACATTCTTTTTAAGTAAGGCAGCAGAGAGTGCGGGCGACGAATTTAAAGATTCAGTCGTTTTAAGAGGGATGTTCGAAAAGAACCTTTCAAACTCCTGAGCAATTTCCACATCTGAGTTTATAGGGCCATGTGCTGTTTCTAAATTAATTTCATTATTGCGCTTTCTATTCCTACCTGTTTCATTATTTATTATTTTCCAAGTAGTCTTTATTTTATCATCAGCTGATTTAATTTTACCACTAATATAAAGAGCCTTAGCTGTTTTACATACACGTTTAAAAGTTTTTGAATATCTGGCTACATACTGATGAAAGCTAATATTATTTATATTATGACTCTTAAGACCGTAAAGTTCAAAGAGTTTATCTCTGCTTTTGCGAATTCCTGGCGTTGCCCAATCACTAAATAAGAACTTTGTAGAGATAGTTTTAGTTTTTAGTGGAAATGAACGAATAAATTGTTTGTTTAAAATTTCAAAAAACTCGGCGTAAAACTCATTTGGGTCACTTATATTATTAAAACTATGATTACATAATTTACTTGCTATTGTATTATTCATATTTTCTTCATTTTTACCTGTAATTGGCCTATACCTTATTTGAGTTTTTTGAATTGGTGTATAGGCGCAAAACGTTATTGTTTGGCCACTGTGATCAGATGGTAGTTTATTAACAATTTCCTTATGTAAGTAATCACAATTGGAAAATACATTATCTAAGCAAGTGGCAGAAGAAGCGGTCACTCTGGTTGGTTCCATAAAAACATGTGACAAATTAAAAGATTTAAAAAGACTCAACAGTCTGATACTATTTGAGTTATTTTCTAATAAATTAATATTAAAATCACCACAGATGATGACGGATTTACTATTGGTACATATTTTGTTTAAAACATCTTCCATTACAGAATCAAACATAGGAAGATTCTGGTAATTTGGGGGTCTGTAGACACATACTATAACATGCTTATCAAGCTCAACACAGGACAACTCAATGGTATGTTCAACTGACATTTCAACAATGTCATTTCGAGTTTTAGGTTTAATTGATTTCTTAATTAGTATTAACGATCCGCCATGTAACATACATTTACGACTGAAATGGCTAACTACACAATAATTATCATAACAAATAGACATAACTTGATGATCTTTTAACCAATGCTCTGTAAGGCAAACAATATCAAACTTGGTTGATTCCAAAAACATTTCTATTTCCAGTAATTTAGAAGAGCACCCTTGAATATTTTGATGAAACAATTTTAGAGTGTGTTGCTCTCCACTTGATGTTTTATACTTAACTAATTTGCTAGAAGAAACCTGTTTATTGTTCACTAATAATAAGTTACTAACTGCAGAGGTTTCTTCTGTTGTCCTACAATCTAGTTTAAAATAATATCCGGAGTGATCTCCAAAACAGGACCATTTAGTGTACCAGCAGGAAGGGAATACCCAACCTGAGAAGTAGTGGTCTCCAAGGCAGGTGGTATATTAGGTAGAACCTCCTTCGTACAACATGCAGGTACAGAACACTGAATCACTATGTTGTTAGGGCAACCTAACAACACAGATTCGTCACTTACACTACTACTTAACCTACTTAACCTAGAGTCTAATATATTAGCAACAACATGGTTAATATTGTATGCTATCAACATAGCAATCAAATGTCTACATTTACGGGACAAAGATAAAGTTCCCCGATTCAAAATAAAACTACTAACAAATTTGTTAGAATCAAAATACAATAATTTGTCACTATGACGACATGTCAACATGTGAATAGTACTGTTCAACTTATATATACGGTGGTTTTCAGTATCACTAAAACTGTCAGAATAAGGAAAAGCACACAACATCAGCTTTCCTATGTTTAATTTTAATAAGGCATCCACACCATCCACACCATCTTGTTTATGCGAACCCCGATACACCTGTCTAGTATTTTTGTGTAAAGAATCTGTGTACAAAACTTTAAAACCGTATCATAAAAAATCACAAGGTTATAAGTTTGTATATTACCTGGTTGTCCGTTCATAAATATGCTCATTTCGCGGTACACCCGTGTAAACCGCGTCTCCTGTGTTATATACTCGTGATAATAGCCTGGCAATAGGTACCTAACCGTACAGTGATTGTATTGTAATTAACTGGTAATAAAATTTAATTAAAATATTTTTGAAAAAAAAATATAATATGTTGTAAAATTATTGGAATCGAATCAGTTACTGATTCTGAACAAACTACATTGAGGTTTCGCATATACTAAAAATAATGTTGTATAAGCAATTAGCTGTTTTGTCAGTCTAGTGCGTCAGAAACACAAGTTGTTTTCGCATTAACGAAGTTGGACCCATTAAGAAAATTGAACAGTTTCATAGTCACCACACCCTTATGACCGAAGCTTTTTGGTAATCAATTTATAGTACAGACGCCCACACAACAACCTATCCTAATCTGTCTTTCCCAATCGAATATGAGCCTTCTCCTTTTGTGATAGAGTTGAAAATCAATTGAACAAATTTTACAAATTAGGGTAGATTCATATGTTCGTCTGTATGTAAATGTTGCAGCCAAAAGTAATAAATCGAATAGTGCCCAAAGTTTCTTCGGTTCCGCGGTTGGGTAAAGCTCTCAACTCACTCAAATCTGTGTGGTTCTTTCCTTAAAAGACCATTTCTTTGACGGTACGGTTAGCGCAGTGGACTGCTGCGCAGCGTGTCGCGGGTTCGATTCCCGCACGGATCAAATATTTGTATGACAAGTAGTTGTTCCGGGTCTGGGTGTTTGTGTATGTGACTTTCTATGTTTGTAAACGCACCGACGACAGGAGAAATTCCTAGTGTGGGGCAACGTTTTTTTTAAAAAAAGAATTCAGACTCCTGGATGGTCCTCGTATAGCTTGAACAGAATAATGTCTGGACTTAAACGAGACAGGTACCTCTGAGTTTATGTCGTATGTTTCTTCTCAAAGTAGTCAGGTACCAAACACCAGCCACATCTAGCTTTAAAAATGATATTTGATGAGTAAAATTGTTTTTTAACAACCAACTTGCAAAATAAATATTATTTATTACTTTGACCAACATGCACCAGGTATTATGAATAAATTTCCGGACAAAGTGAATAGTTTATAACATTGACTAGTCAATTTAATCATTATACATAATATGTATTAAGCGCCATGAAGTTCTTGGATTTAATTATTTTTAAAACTTCCCTTGTTTTTCAATGCATATTTCTCTAAACAATGTACGAAACTTGGTTGCCAAATTACAGTAAAAACGTCTCAATATCTTTCAGTAATTATGCATAATGGCAGTTTAATCACTTTGTCTGTAACATATACATCTTATGTTCTAGTATAATAGGTATTTTTTTTTTGCGTGGTAAAATCATCAAATTAGTCCTCTCACCCAGGGCAGGGCGGGAGGGACTGTCAGACTTGTACTGACTAAAATTCACGGTGTCCTTCACGAGCCCTTTACGTACCGGGGTCACGGTAATGGGTAAGTCTCGCGACCCCGGCAGGCTTTGGCCCTCTACAGCCCCCGTCATTATGCTGACACTCCTTGAGGCGCGCGTGGAACACAACGCGCCGTAGTATAATAAGTATAGGTCTTGTTTGCACTAAGTACTAAAATATTCCACTAAATGTCTATCTACTTATACTAGGTATATACTCGTATTATATCCTTCGTGGTTGCATTTGATTGGACGGCGGCGCGCGGCGCGATGGATGACCTCTTAAGGGGAGGTTGCAGTATCTACTTGTTAGAATTTTTGAACGTCTGAAAATCTAAACCAAATACCTATAAGCTGGTGTCACGGGACTAACGACCGTGACCCCAGAATGTAAAGGGCCATTGAAGGACACCGTGGATTTTATTCAGTACAAGACTGACAGTCCCTCCTGCCCTGCCCTGGGTGGGAAGACTCATAAGATGAGTTTAGCACGCTAAAAGAAAAATGCCAATTATATAATTAAAAAAAATGAACATTTCCTAAACGCAATGATAGAAAAGTTATATGTAATAATAGTCTCTAAAAAAAAGTCAAACATGGCACTAAATCACAATTTCAATCCACTCAAACAGTTATTGCATTCATGTGGTGTTAAAAGATGAACAATTTTGCCAGAACCTGTCATGAACCCTGCAAGGGCACAGCAACTTCAAAATGAATATAGAAGTTATAACAACATACAAAGTATTGAATATTTAAAACAATAAATCATGTCATATCAAATCATCATGAATTTATATGCAAGTTATGTCAATAGTTATTAGCTTTCGCTTTTCGCTTTCGCTTTCGCGAAGAAGCAAAAAAATATATTCAAAAAGTAGGTAATACCGCTCGAATTATAGCGGGGTTGAGTCATACACACTGTACTGCACCCGCTCATACATTTATAGACAGGTGGGCCTACCATGAAGTCTTATAGCGAGAGCAGTTCCACTGTGGGAACGAGATGGCGCTAGACGACTTGTATAGCTCTGTCTCTTTCCCACAGTGGAACTACTCTCGCTTTAAAACGTCATGGTAAGCCCCCAGTACGATTAAAATTGTGATTCAGTGCTATGTTTGCCATTTTTATATCGATCCTATTATTCTAAATCGTGTTTCTATCTTAACGATTAGCTCGAGGATATGTTCAAATTTTTTAAATGCTTTTTATTTATTGCCCTGGCGGTTGAGAGTGTGTCATGCTCACTCAAATGTCTCGCTGACGGTGGCGCGTGTGTCGGATCATTTAGCTCCCTTCAAAATGGTTGAGCTGAATGGTGCTGATACATGTGTCATGTTCGTGAACGGACGCTGTCAGTTGGGACTGGTCATCTCTTAGCTGCCACGGTTTATTTTAATTATTAATCATTTTATTTCTGAATTGTCTTTGTTTTATTTTTTACTATGGACACTTTTAACTTGCTACATCGTTCTCATATAATGTACCATCTCAAAATGAATAATGTAACAAAGGTTCTGTTATAATTTTGGCGATCTAAAAAGAGTGTCCATGGAGTTTCTTGCCCGTTCTTCTCCATAGAGATCAACTCCTTGTAATGGGCATCTACGGTACTTTCACAGTTTTTATGTCTTGTGACTGGGACTGTAGCAACATAATTTTGTAATGTCTAACTATATTTTATTTGTCTTTGACAATTTAAAAGTGCCTGTAACTGGCCTACTTGAAATAAATGCTTTGATTTTGATTTTTTGATTTTGATTTATTAAAAATCTATTATTTGATTAGATTTCCAGACATTCAAAAATGTTCAAAAGCAACCTCAGTAGTATATTATTGGGCATTCTAGACCACTTTCGGCAAATCGCTCGGCGACGCCTCGCTGCCGACAGTGGTCTAGAACGCCCAATAATCGGTAATCGACTCGACTCGTTCATTTTGTTCGTTTGTTCGAGTTCTTAGCATTCTGTCGCTTTGAATCTATCTTTAATAGATTTTCAACCTCATCACAATAGTGGAAGGTACATGTATGTAGGTTGAATGAAACACTAAATGCTAATGAGATTCATTTATTTTTAGTGAGCACAGATTACAATATTATAATTGAGGGGAACCAATCTCAACAACAATAAAAATGGATGGATGGATTATTATAGTAATGATTAACAATATATTATTTATCGTAATATGTTGGTGGTTCGGTAAATAAAGCATCAGTCGATATAATAAACTCTTGTAGTTTACACCATTGTGTAGAATTGACGTCGGTCTGGACCTTGATGCGGACCAACGCCTTTTTCCACAGCTCCAACGAGTCGGTGAGGCGCGCGTCCTCAGTTTTGTATACTTTACAGTCGATGTAGTACTCGCCGTTCGTGCTTGTCGTTCGCCGCTCGCTACCGTTGGCCACTCGGTTCACGAAGTATGATGGGAGAGAAGAGGTTTCGCTGTTCGCTGTTGCCCTCCTGTTGTTATGTTTGCGGCTGATGCCAAATATATCGACGTCAGATTTCGATTTTTTACTGAAACAAACAAATTGATCTCTTGTTAATTCGCACCCAAATTTATTTTATAGTATTAACTTGAACCTGCTTTAAAACACATACAATATACAAGAATGAGAGACGAGACATACTACACAACGCTATCCATGTTCTATGAATAGCACCTAGACAGCTGATATACATTACAATTAAATACTGTTTGTTAGTAAAAACATACTACATTATATACACAGAAACATAAAAAATCTTTGCTATTAATCACATTCATGCACACATATTAATCTCGAATAGGCATTGAACCCACGACATCAGCGTAGTAGTCGCTTGCATCAAGCGACTGTCATCTACGCAATTGATTGACAAAACAATGAAGTAAATAAATCGTAAAGTTTACCTTGGGTGCGTTAAATTTTGCTTTGTTGATTTCCGTTTCCCAGGGACTGGTAGAGTTGGTTTGCGGTTAGACTTAGTGTCGTGCTCCATCACATCACTTGGTAGGTAGGTTTCGTACTCAGAGTCTGACCTGAAATAAATACATAAAGTTAAAAAAATGTTTGGTTAACCATGCAGGGTCAGAAGTTTGTGGAGAATGCTGGTTTTTATACTTACATTTTCTTTGAAGAATCGGTCGGCAGGCACAGTGACTAAGAGCAGCTAATTCGTTGAGTCGGTTGGCTGATACAGTGGCAGTGAGCAGCTACTGTCTAACTATCACTGATAAGTACTTGGAGTCTTGAAGATTTCTACTAGCACTCGTCGAGTCGATTGTATAGGCACACCGATAACATACTGTTTATAAGTCAGAAACTTACAATAATATCGCTATGTTTAGAATATGTACAACTGACGAAACAACTACGTAAAAAACAACTTTTTTCCTGGTCGTATTATACACATACGAAAAATAATTGGCTAGATGATATTTGAGGAGCATCGACGTTGATTAGTGTTGATGCAGTAAAAGCGTTCAGGGTTGTCACACCGATTGCATTAGTTATCGAACATTTTTAATGTGCACGAGTGCATATATGTAAACTCGTGGTAGCCTTAGGTAAAATAGCTTACACAAATAAACGTGTCAACTTACTGGAAAAATAATTAGGTTGAGCACACGTGTAATTTTTACGCAATATCACATAAAATTATTTGGTACCAAATTTGATATTTCAAAGCATTATTATTGACTAAGACCTCTTGATTAGCCATTGTGTAACTCGTTCTTTTATCGAGAATAAAATAAATTGTCTAAAAGATTGGTAATTTTTCACAAATTTCATTAAAATGAAAATAATACAATAATAATTATCGACATTCTTTCTTCCAAGGTTTCTTAAAAATGAACGTTGATTAGAAAATTAAAAAACACAATTATTTGTTGGTAAGATATAAAGTCAATTCTATTATGTTTTATTAGCATTTATGTCTAATGGTTACCGATTATCATTCTATTTGTTTAATTTCAGAAATATATTGGTAAACTTAATTTTACCAATTTATGTGATGGTACAATACGAACAGGAAACGAGAGCACGTCAGACCTAGTCTCGAAAGATTTTTGTCAACGTCGAATCACGAAGTATCTAGGTAAGATATAAAGCCAATATATTTTCTATTATGTTTTATTATCATTTGTGTCTAGTGGTTACCGATTTTCATTCTATTTGTTTAATTTCAGAAATATATTGGTAAACTTATTTTACCAACAATACGAACAGGAAACGAGAGTAAGTCAGACCTAGTCTCGAACGACTTTTGCCAACGTCGACGCGTGAAGTATCAACCCAGAAGCAACGTATCTGTATAAGATCTTTAATATTAGTAGTAATTAGGTACGTATTTACATGAGTTTTATTGTTTGACTTTATTATTGTGAATCAGACGATAAAAATAATAATGCCATACTGTACAGTTTGTAATGTGTCTGTAGATAATCGACGGTGGTCAAGTCATTTACGTACTAATGTACATAAAAACAGTAGTACGACCCTTCTGCATGATAACGTTTCAATTATAAACTCTACGTTTAAAGGTAGAATTTCGAGTTACAGAATCACTGCAACTAACGAACAAACAAATACTTTTCCAGAAATTTTCCTCAATAGTGTAAAGGTATACGTTAAAACTCTAATAGATCAGTTACTAGTAAAACATACATCTGTTAAGATTAACTTTGAACTTTTTTCGTATTTCCTTTTATTTAAAAATGATCAGCAGGAATTGAAGTCGTTTGCTACCAAAAACTTTGTTATTCCGTTTTATTATAACTTTGATTTTATTTATAAATCAGTAGTCGAGATACTGACAAAGAAAATAGAAGAATTTGAGCATCGAGATAGTGGTTGGACATTTTTAAGTAATTCTCATTTAGAAGTTAACATTAATAAACATCAAACTCTCAGCGGGTCTAGATTTATACCTTTGCCTAATGCTATAAAAAACAAAAAAGCATGTTTAAATATTCAAAATAGGGATGAAAATTGTTTTTTGTGGCGTGTTGTGGCTGCTTTGTACCCCACAACTCAACATCCTACCCGAGTAACGTCTTATCCCCATTTTAAGAATGTTTTAAATGTTAGTGATTTAACATTTCCAATCACATTATCTGACATAGTCGTATTTGAGAAAAATAACCCTAATTTAAATATTTTTGTTTATGGATTAAAAAATAATAAGACGATTGTTGGACCGTTGTACACAACTACTAATAAGAAATCTAAGAGCATCCATCTCTTATTTTTAGAAAATAACACAAACAGTCATTTTTGTCTAATTAAAGATTTACCGCGATTAGTTAGAAACCAGATAACCAGACATCACAGTAAATTATATTTTTGTGAGACGTGCTTATTATTTTTTCCTAATATAAATCAAATTGAAACGCATTCGTGTGGTGGTGTTGTTACAATATTACCCAACGAGGGATCGTTTTTAAAATTCAAAAATTATGAAAGAAAACAAGACGTTCCATTTGTCATATACGCTGATTTCGAAACATTGCTGAATCCGATTTCTTGCAACGAGTCCGAAAACGTCAAGACATCAAACTTGCAGCGTCATGTGCCTGCGGCGTTCGCTTACAATATCGTATCATCTACTAATAATACTAATAATGGGTATAGATGTTATCGAGGTACTGATTGTGTTTCCAAATTCATACAATTTTTAACTGAAGATCTTAAGGCACTACACACCATTTTAACAAAAAACGTACCTATGATATTTACTACAAATGATTCTTATGATTTCAGACACGCAGTTGTCTGTCATATATGTGAAAATTTGCTCTTAAGCGATCGGGTTAGGGATCACTGTCATATTTCAGGACGTTATCGTGGTGCAGCACATCGACATTGCAACTTACAAAGTAAAGTACCAAAATTTGTACCAATATTTTTTCATAATTTATCTGGTTATGATTGTCATTTATTTATAAAACAATTAGGTCAAATTCCCGGGCAAATTAGAATTATACCAAAGACAAAGGAAAAATACACCACGTTTACAAAGTTTATTCCTATTGCTAGTAATGAATATATACAATTAAGATTTTTAGATTCGTTTAACTTTTTAGGCACAAGTTTAGACAAACTCGCTAAAACTTTACAGTCACGAGATTTCGTTTATCTAAAATCACAATTTCCTGATGAAAGACAATTTAGTTTATTAACAAGGAAAGGCATATATCCTTATGATTACATGTCAGATTGGAAATGTTATGATCAGAAATCGTTACCACCTAAATGTTATTTTCATAATTCTTTAACCAACGAATATATTAGCGATGACGATTACAATCACGCTAAAACCGTTTGGAATATGTTCGGTATTAACGATTTGGGTGACTATACAGATTTATATTTAAAAACAGATGTGCTTTTATTAACTGATATATTCGAAAAATTCCGAAAAACATGTAAACAGCATTATAAACTAGATCCGGCATTTTACATAACTGCTCCTAGTTTGTCGTTCGACGCAATGTTGCTTAAGACAGGGGTTCAGTTAGAACTCATGTCGGATTTAGCCATGGTTCGTATGATTCAAAGCGGTATACGTGGTGGGTTGTGTATGTGTTCCCATCGATATGCAAAAGCGAATCATAAATATATGCCAGAGTGTAATGCAACAGAACCTCAATCTTTCATAGTATACTTAGACTGTAATAATCTGTATGGGTTTAGCATGTGTCAATATTTACCGTATTCTAGTTTTAGATTTCTCATCCAAAATGAAATAGATCAATTATGTGTAGAGCATGTTGAGGACAACGCTGAATGGGGGTATATATTGGAAGTTGATCTTTTGTATCCTGAACATTTACATAAGTATCACAATGAGTTACCGTTTTGTCCTGAAAAATGTATACCGCCGGGAGGTAAAACAAAAAAACTGATTGCTAATTTATATAATAAGTATAGGTACGTTATACATTATGTTCATCTAAAAAAGTGTCTTGAGCATGGTTTAATACTTCGTAAGATTCACAGGGTTATTACGTTTAGACAAAGTCCTTACTTAAAACAGTATATAGAACTAAATACACAGTTAAGACAAAACGCTAAAAGTTCCTTCGAACAGGACTTTTTTAAGTTGTTAAACAACAGCGTATTCGGCAAGACATTAGAAAATACTGAAAACCGAGTAAGCGTTCATTTAGTTAATCAATGGAATGACACACTTAATCGAACTAAGAAATTTAAATCCGCTGAGAGACTTATAGCCAACCCCTATTTCCATAGTGCATCTATTCTATCCGAAAATTTAGTTGCAATACAAATGAAACCAGACCAAATTGTTCTAGATAAGCCAATTTATATCGGTTTCACGGTGTTAGAGCTTTCTAAATCACATATGTACAACTATCATTACAATATTATTAAACCCTTTTATGAAGATCGAGTACAGTTGTGTTATACAGATACCGATTCGTTTGTCTACAAAATATATACCGATGATTTTTATACCGATCTCAAGTTTCATTTTTTGCAGTATTTCGATACCAGTAATTATCAAGAACAAAACATTTTTAATATCCCTCTCAATAACAAAAAAGTTCCGGGGCTATTCAAAGATGAAATGGGTGGACAATATATTTCTGAATTTGTTGGTTTAAGAGCAAAACTATATTCTATAAAAACTCCAGATAAAACTGTTAAAAAAGCAAAGGGAGTAAAAGCATGCGTAGTGAGAGATTTAGACATTACGAACTACAAACATATTTTATTTAATGGTGGAGTGATTCGTAAAAAAAATATAATTTTTAAATCTATCAAGCACGAAATTTTTACCCAAAGTATTAATAAAATTGCCTTATCAAACAACGACGACAAACGAGCGATATCTGTAAACAAAATATCAACGCAGGCCTGGGGTCACTCAACTAAGTTAAATATTTAAATATGTACAGTCGACAAAATTGAATCATGACCCACCATAAGCTTATTTTCCTACAAACATTCAAATACAATTAGGTCGACATTCGCGTAAACATACATTGTCATGGCAACGAATTTGATCTTTGTTATTTTGACGGTTACAAACGATTTATCATCAAAATGGGTCATGATTCAACTTTGTCGACTGTACCTACCTAAATAAACGCCCTTTGATTACTTTCCTTTTTAATTTTTTTGTACATATTACTGTGTAAGATTTATTTTTAGTTTGTATATTTTTAATTTAGTATTGTATTATAATAGTACCTAATTAGTTAATTTAGTTTCAGATTAGTCTGAATAAATATTACAATGTACCTAAATACGAATAAGTTTAGTGTTAGATTTAAATTAGATAAAATTGTATAGGTAATTTAATTTTAATAATTGTTTAAAAATATAAATAAATGTAAACTTAAGTGTATATACAATATACATATATATTATAATATAGATATTATACTTAGTATATTTTTAATAAGTTACTGATTGTAGAAATATAAATAAAATGTGTGACCATGTATGTACTTGTTTCATTTATCAGAAACTTGATCAAAAACATCATCCTCCTTTTTGAAGTTGGTTAAATAATAGGTAATGAAACCTTGACTCGTTGAAGTTTCTTCATCCTGAATGTAATATGATCACAACATCCGTTTCGACATTATATTATTAATTTTATTGTCCCTAAAAATGCTTAGTGAACATTTTATAGCTAAAGGTAGTCACTGACTGGAAGCATGTGCGTGTTCTGTAATTATGTATGGTTCGATTTTGTGCATTACGTACTGATTGCAGTTATCTCACTATGCACCTAAAATACCATGCATCATAAGGTTGATTTTCGAATAACTAACGTTTTACGATTAAGTAACATGCTTACAAGGCGTTGTTTGTCATTGTATAAGTGTTACCTACGTTGCAGTTCATTGGCCTTAGCCTTGAGACACAAACGCTTAGTTGACAATATTAGTATGACATGTAATTATTTAGTTATTTTGTCATCATTTACGAAATATTATTCGGCGCGAACACCTGTTTAATATTTTTTTAACTTCCATCAAAAGTCATCATGTCGGTGAGTAAAATATTTTTAATTCGTTTTTTTATGATTGTTTCATAACTAGAGATTGTGTTCGGAGCTGTGTTGTGTTGCATTTTTCCAGAGCCTATTGTCACTAATCTAAAGTAAATCTAGACTTTCTCGATTGAAAACCCAATTAAAACGCTATACTAGCGGAATAGTGGTATAAATTGTGTTTATATTTTGTTCCAGAATTCTGACACCGAGATTGTATTCAGTCAGTATGCTCAGGATCCTTACGAGGGATTCTCCGAGATGTTTCGCAGTGAACCCGGGCAAAGCAAACAAGTCACGAAAGATAAAAAACCAAAACAACGGTGCAGGGAAAAACCCATAAAGCAAAAACCTACAAAATCCTTCGTTATGAGTCGACTACAGCGAAAAGGGATTAAGTTAATAAAAATTTCAGTGGTAGATCTGTGTAACAACAATCCTCAAACCTTAGACAGTGATAGTGACAGTGAAAACGTTATTATAAACGCTCAATATATTGTTCAAGATCCCATCGACAGTGTTATGGACGAAACTGAGTCTTTAGTTAAGAAAATATCAAAATCTTTAATAGGTACTGACTTTTATTAACCGTTTTTGTAAAGAAGTTAATATTTGTATTTTCATTATGATGTTTTTATTTAATTTTGTATTAGGTTGTGTTATTTGTGGAGTAGCGTGGGGGTGTTTAACAAAATAAAAGCAAATTTACATTATTTTGATTTTTATTTAAAAACCTTAAAACCAATAATCTAAATACAATCCACATATGAGTACATACATTTATACCCATTCTAAATATTTCCTTAAACAAAGCACATTTTTAAGAGCACAATGCTTTAGATGTTTATTACAATTAAAATTAGATCTTCCTTCACAGTATTTTTTATGCAAAACAGAGAAACTAAGACATTGTTCTGTACCAAGGTCTGATACTTTACAATTCACACACAGTTCCTTTATCCAATTCACCTTCTCCAAACCATTTACAATAATTTCCTTATTTTCTAGATATGGAACGATTATACGCCGAAATTCTCTATAGTCAATATATCCTTCATTCCAATAAATACCTCTATTTCTTTCCAACCATTTAACTTGTCTCTTTTCGTCACTTGTTAAGTGTTTAAACAAGTATGGCGGTTTTATTAAAAATGTTTGCGTATAATCACGACTTGCAAAAGCTAATTCTTTTATTATAAAATTATTGTTCAGGTCTTTAAACCCTTGAACATCTAATATAATAGTATTCGGATTCATGATATTTTTCTCACAGTATTACTCAACGGCTTGTACTCAATTATGCAGTCGTTCAATATAAGACAGTATGCAGAAGTTTGATCTGGTATATCGGAATCACTCTCAATTTCCACTCTTACATCCACAATAGGACCTGTCTTTACATTATCAGCTTGTCTAGAGCAATCTATGACAAATAGCGGCGCCAAATCTTTGAATTGTTTCTCACTTAATAAGGGTTCCGAGCGACGTCCGTAATAAGACTGTTGAAATCTGATGTATTGCTCGTATAATAAAGCGATTCTGTTATTCGCGAAACTGACATTTAGGTTTTCATACGGGAAGTAAGTTGAGTTTAGGTATACTCTAACGTCACGAACATGACAGTGATCGAACTGGGACATATCAGAACTTGAATTGTTTTTTCTATTTGTTTGTAGACCCATAATTATGTATCTTGGTTTCTCTATTTGTGAGGAAGTTTTGATAGACCAGGTATGTTTTGTAGTTTTAGGTAAAGCTGGATATTCGTACAGATCCCAATTTCTGAATATCATCTGGAGTGGTCGATCTTTTTCTAACAGTTTTAGCAAACTTATTTTTTCTTTGTCGGACACTTTAACATGCGGTACACGCCAGATGATTTTATTTATCTGAACGTCGTCTACAAATTCCCCGGTGTTAAGTTTCACAGCATTCAGATTAGTGTTACTTCGTAGCAATATCAGTTCGTGCCTACTATTTATCACGACTTTCTTGAAATCTTCTGCAAAACCGATGATGTTACAGAGTGGTATAGAAGCAGAAAAACTACCCCCATTAATATTTTTTATTCCATCGATATTCCAGCCCCATGCATTGGCTATCTTTGATTCACTTTCACTCATTGATATTAACGATTTCATGGTGGTAGTTATGCCAGCGTTTTTTATTCTATCAATTTCCACTCCATTCAGCTCATATCTTATATCTTGGAATAAGTAGAGTAGAGCATTATTCGTAAAATTAACACTAGTGGCTTTCTCTTTCATATCCTTTTTACTTACGACAACAGTTCCTTCCAAATACAAGGTACTAGCTGAGGGAAGTATATACAAGTCCTGTTGGTTAATAGGTATGCGGATTTCATCGTTTCTATTGAAACTAGTTACGTAGGGCTTGTAAGAATGGAATTCGATTCCTTCAACAGTGTTGTCATAAGTCGGAGCAGATAAAACGTCTAAGATATTCATTTTAGCAAACCGATCGCTTTGAGAAATGCCTTGTTTTCTTTAGTTAATTTAATTTTCTTCTTAGGGCGAGCTCTTATTTGGTTGGAAGCTTGAGCGGAACTGATATTTTTGATTTGTTGATGCATATATTTATTGTAGTCAATCATTTTTTTCTTCTGAGATGCAAATACAGCTGCACTTCTTCACCGCGCAAATTGATTAAGCGGTTATTTATATCTAACAGCCTGATATGTATACAGCTAATGTTGTTTTGGTTAATTGGAAAGTATATCGCGTTTTTCGGGATTTCTATAATTCTATATCCGGGAGGCACATTGAGAGCAAATTCGTGGATGATGTGACTGGGTTCTCCGTTTGTGTACGAGCCGCTTACAATGTCACATTCGATCCTGATGACTGTTGTAGGTAAAATGTTGACTGGAAAGTGCGATACATGCCATTTATTTGCTTTTAAGATCTGCTTATTAAACCCTAACAAATTCCTAAACGTACCTTCTTTATTAAAATTTATGTCTTTTGTACAATATACAGCAGCTTTTAAAGTATTGTTATTGCACTGTAGTTTGATTGATGCATCTTTCATTTCAGATTTTAAATAATCATTAATATCTTGCAATTCATAGGTGCCGTCAGGTATTTCAATAACTTCGTTAGAACCATAATAGAACTTATTATTCGTTTTGTCAATGTTTGGAATAGAATTAAATGTTGCGAAATGCAATAAGGCACACTCATACTGTTCATATAGTTGCAACGTGTTAGGATAGTAAGTAGATAAAGTTGACGAGTTTCCAGTTATCGATAATGTGAGTGACATCTTGCAAATGATTCAAATAAAAGAAAAGCATAAGTTTTATACGTTTTATTTCCAAAAATTCCATAGATATTCTAAACATAAGTGTCCACAATTTACAGTGTTGAATTTCTGATATCTTGTATAATTATAAAAAATATTACAATTCTTAAAATATCGCATTAATTCCATTGGAGGTTTTAAATCTCCAAAGCTGTCAAAATATTCACAATAATTGCATACTTTTACATAAGCTACCCAATGCGTGCCTTCGTTCTTAGAGTCGTCCAAGTTAACGACACCACATTCAACCCGTTTTGGCGTCCTTGGTAACTGATCCTTCATGTATACTCCTCGAAAGTGAGGGATGTTGCGTGCAAACCTTTGGATGTCTATATTAGTGAGAGGACGATTAGGTAGCTTATTTTTCAGTTTTTTGAAGACTTAATGAATAAACCATTACCATTTTTATGTGACTTAATGTACAAGCCCTGACCTAACTTTAAAGACTCCATAGCCTTATTATGTCGATGTGTTTCTCGCAAATTTTGCTGACCTGCTTTGTAATCGTTAACAGTTTTTGCAATACCAGCCGCACCACCAGCTAAAGTTCCTAAAGCTGATAAACCCGCAAAAATTGGGATTAAAGGTAGAATACCTCCAGTCTTTGGTAAGGGTATCACTCGCGGCACTCGAATTTTCTGAATGCATGGGATTATTTTTTTTGCTGCTGAGTAAGCAGCGTTAATTAAAGCTTTACTGTCCTTTGGATTCAGTTTCTTTATTTTTGCTTTTATTTTTGACACGAAACTTTTAAACGTTTTAATGCCAGAACCAGATTTCAGTTTGGCTTTCATAACTTTGCTCACTAACCATGAACTAAGTTTTTCACCTTTCCCAGCATCGCTCGATTTAAGTCTTTGTTTAGCCATATTTAGTAGTTGCAAATCAGCTTTGTGACGATTGGGTAAGTCTGTATGGTTTGCATATGCAATGTCGTGATGCATACAAGCTTCGTCTAGCTTATTTACACCTCGGTCACCTCGTAATAAACGTTTCTGCAATTTAGTTCCGGGACCGCAATAATTGTAGCCGGGTAAATGAAGTTCGAACGGTAGATTATTAATTAAGGTATTAACAAGTTCACCTCCTTGCATTGTCTAATGTGTAATGAGAGAAATGATGCAAAAGTAATCGTTATATAATTATTTTAATCCACTATTGCAGTTTTCTCGATCCAACTATTTTCTTCGTTGTTTAGACCCAACCATTTCACAAACATTTTTGATCCTTTTCTTTTTAAAACCCTTTCTATCAAATAAATACCTGGATAGTAAGATTTCTGAAGTTCTTGCTCGTAAAAGGTTCCCATTATGGCTTGCTTTCGCTGATCTTGTATATGATATGTTACTGGTATGGTATGATTAATTTTTTTTATAGTAAATATTTCAGTTGACCAATTAGGTGTATAACCTTTTTCAAAATGGTGTTTGTATTTACTGATACGAACAAAGTCACCTACTTTGAACTTAGGTTTTCTACGGACGGTTACATGATTTAAGGCTTTTTTAATATTTTCTTTTATAACAGACTCGCAAGATTTATTTACTTCAATTGGTTTAAATTTAATGGTACGATGTTTTGTGTTGTTATATATCTTTAACGTAACCTCTAACGGTATACCTAACCACATATAGTTTCCGTTCAGACTAAAATATTTATATAATTTATTTTTAAGAGTTTTAATCAGTCGCTCTACGATCGAAGCTTTTTTGGTAGAAAACGTTGAGTAATGGTTAACATTGTAAGTCTTCATAAGCGTTTGAAATGAGTTGTTATAAAATTCTGTTCCCATATCAGTTTGTAAATTAACCGGTTTGCGATTGCTGTTAATCAGTATTCGTTTAAATGCATGAGTAACATCAAGTTTATTTTTTGATTTTAATGGCTCTGCCCAAGCGTACTTTGAGAAGCAGTCAATCACCACTAAAATGTAATTATGACCTTTATTATATTTTCTTAGATTTTGCATGTCCATCAGATCAGCTTGCCACAAGTCATCGATCCCCTTTAGAATGACAGGACGTCTAACGAAATTTCTTCGTGCTGCTTTGTGTATTTCATTAACAATTTGCTGTTTTGCCATTACGGAGTTTTTTGTAGTAATTTATCTACCTCTGCTTTGGTATAAAACTTATCTTCCAAATGAGTTGAAATCTCAGGTATCTTTGCTTTTAAAGTAGCCTGAACTGTGCCCTTTGCGTCTTTTATGATTTGAGAGCGCAATGAACCTATCATGTTATTAAATTCTTTTAACATATTAGCATTCAATCGATCTACATAATCCTTGTTCACGGTCAGGTTATTTAATTCTTTTAACATGTTAGCATTCAATCGATCTACATAATCCTTGTTCACAGCATCGTCTGCTTCTACTGGAGATCGGACTCCTCTTAGCCTTGATGTTTTTAAATCAAAATCTCCGTTTTCTAATTTTAACAATGCGTTCTCATTAAACTCAAATAACTCTGATAAACGCATTCTTTTGTGAATGTAGTGTCCGAATTTGTCTACGTTCATATTTAAGGTGTATTGTATCGAGAGGCTGATAATAAAATAAACACATTTTAAAATATTTATTTATTTATAACTTTACTTTCACGCAATTCTTCAATGATAGATATAATTTCATTATCTAATCCTGTGTTACCAGCATCTCGAGATGCAATTAGTAATTTTAACCTATCTACCAATTCATTTGGATCGTCCCAATAAACAAAATCAACATTTTTCTTCCACATTTTTGTAAAGGGTAGTCCTTTTCCTTTCGATTGGTGGTCCTGAATTGTACTTCGTAGTTGGAATAGAGGCTTAATAATTTGCAAATATTTTTGTCCTTTATTACTTTTGATTGGTTTACCGGGCTCATAGTCTCGTCGATGTGCGTTTGTGTCAAGTAGCATCGACTTATAATGTTTCATATCACTCTCTGTAACCAAGCTTAAATCGGCGTTCTTTTTCAACAGCAACTGTTTTAAACCAGGCGTATTTCGGTATCTGCGTCCAGCTACGATGATATACTCATCACTGATCGTTATACGAGTAGAACCTAACATCAATTTTCCGTCCTCTACTCTGACACCAAACGGAATATCGGTCAGAGCTTCTGAGGACACTGACCAGGATGACGAATCAATACCTTGGTTGTTTTCAACTAATGATTTGTACGAAGAGTCACTTTCGATATCAGATTCATATTCGTCTTCATTGTCGTTATTATCATTGGTTCCTTTACTAATTGTGAGTTCTTTTTGCAAAGTTTTATCGATAAACGGAACTTCGATTTCTTCATTTTCTATATTATGCGGAACACAAGCCTGCTTACTGACATTAGCAATTTGGTTGAGTGGTTCTGTTACCGGCTTGAAAACTGATTCCAGTACTTGCTGATTGTTAAGCTCAGCATCTCTCATCTTTCGCACCTTCTTCTTAACAGCATCTGCAGCCTCAACAATTTGTCTTTTCAGTGATTTTTCCATAGTAACAAAAAGTTCGTGATTGATTAAGCGCTGTCTGAAGAATAATAATATCGCGAGGGTAACACTCTTAAATATAAATATTTTTAATCAAAGACAACAAAAGTGTCAAATTTATTTCTATAACATCCTTTATTTTTGGAGCAATCTTTATTAATCACTACATAATTGAAAGGTTCACTCCATATTTTCGAACACATTTCACGAAATTCAATCCATGTCATATCAGTGTTGACATGTTCTTCATAAATATGCCGTAAATTAATTTCATCTTGTTTAAAAAGTATGATTAAGTTCGCATTATCTCTTACTAACTGCTTGGGGATTTTACTATATGTTTGGTTCAGATAAAAACAATCTATGCATTTGTGTCTTCCCATCGCAAAATAATCACGCATGTTATTTTGATTTTCACAAGCAACATCATCAAAAATAATCACGGAGTTGGGTTTTGCGTCCTGAACGCTTAGTACTTCCTCATTTCCCTGATATTTCTGGAGGGAAATACCGGGAACCCGTTGCAAAACTCTTTCTAAGAAAATGTACTTAGGTTGGTGCAGAGTTTTTGAATAAACATAAACATTTTCAAATCTTAATCCATTTTCGTGTATAAGAAGACCAATTAATAAATTGGTTTTTCCACAATTGGATGGACCACAAATGATACATCGTACTGAGTTAGGTAATAATTCCCCATGACGAAAACTAGTCTTACAAATATCATCGCAGACTGTATCAACATGCAGCGATTGCGGTTGTTTTACAAATTTCATGATTACTGTTGGAAATGAACCGATTGAAAATGAGTGAATGTATATAGTACGTTAACATTTATAAACTTACCACAACCTCTTTTGCGTTACTGGTCATTGATCGAGTGGATTGATCATTATTAAGCATTCTGTACCACCCTTCAGAGCGATAGCAAACTCGCATGATCATTGGTTGTATACAGTTATACACTAGAGAGTAAGTAAACGGAGAGTTGATGGATGATCATCGTTGCTCATCAAGTACGCAGCAAAATGTACTGTCTCGGTCGAGTTTATCGGTCGAGTGGAAAGGCGAGTCGATTATCAATTATTGGGCGTTCTAGACCACTGTCGGCAGCGAGGCGTCGCCGAGCGATTTGCCGAAAGTGGTCTAGAATGCCCAATAATATACTACTAACCTCCCCTTAACGCGGGATTCCCCGAGCAGAGAGCTAAACACGTGCTACGTGGCACTGCGTCGCGTCGTTCGTTCGCGTAAAGTTCTCGATGTTAGTCATAATTATTTTTGGATTTGTCTTTTTATTTTGTTTCTGAGGATTCTTCTGGGTAAGCTCGCTTCATCGTAGGCTTTGTCTATCATCTGTGACCTAGACTATGGTCAAGGTCGCGGGACTGTACGAAAAACCGTGACCCCGGAACGTAAAGGGCTATTGAAGGACACCGTGGATTTTAGTCAGTACGTGTCTGACAGTCCCTTCCGCTCTGCCCTGGGTGCGAGGACTCATAAGATGATTTTACCACGTAAAAAAAAAACTATGGTCAAGGGCAAACCATTTTGAAATAAAAAAAAACATAATAATATGTACAATATTATTATTTTTTTGATATCAGTCTGATTATGAAGCTGGAAGGTGGTCATGGGAACTTTTAAATTCTAAATAAACGATGCAACCTCACCGTGTTTGGGTTCATTTGATTCAAATTAACCCAAACACGTACATCTACAACGTACGTAAACTACGTAGGTAGTAGTTTATAGCTAAAGGTCCAAGCATACATAGGGACAGGCAGATAGCGAGAAGCGACTTTGTTTTATACTATATACGTAGTGATTTTGTTGTTACCATGATAATTTTACAGTAAGTTTTAAAACAATCGAAGACATGTGACTTCTACCAACACGCACTGGGCCTGCGCGATAGATTACAGCCTACTCCCTGTCACATAGACGACACTTGTGTCCCAACTCTGGGAACATGCTGATTATGCTATGATTAAAACTGTCTCCCACAATCCCCAGGAATCCCTACAAAAGACCTTGGAAGACGCTCTCCAAACGAACGAGCCGTTCGAAATCCACTCCAAACTGCTGGACATCTACGTGGAGACCGGCAAGCACCAGGAGCTGGTGGCGCTCGTAGACCTGATGATGAGGAAGTACAAGCGGGAGACGAAGATGTACACGCTCTGCGGCGCCGCCTGCTTCAAGCTGGGGCTCGTGGATAAGGCGCGACAGGTATGCATATAGTTATAATAAATCATCTTCCTGCCCTTACCATTGCCATGCCACCCCATTTTACTTGTTTTTTTCTTCCATTCTCCCCTATCAGACGTCATAGTATCATTTACTCTTTTTTCTTTAAATCATTCCATATGAAGGCACGGTTAGCGCAGTGGCTGAGCGATCGGACTGCTGCGCTGCGTGTCGCGGGTTCGATTCCCGCACGTAGCAAATATTTGTATAATAAATCACCTCACCAAATTAGATATACTACTAGACAATTAAACATAACGATCTTCCGCCCTTGGCAAGGTTGGTCTGTGGATGGGTGACTATCTGTCATAGCGAGTTTCCTCCGTACCTTGGAAAGCACGTAAAGCCGTTGGTCACTAATCCAACAAAACACAAACTAATCTGGTCGAATCACTGACTACCAGGTTGTATCGACGTATGTTCTAATTCAAATGAATACAAACCTTTATTTTTCAGGTTATGCAGAAAGCTATTTCCGTGCTGGAGAAAAAAGAACGTAAGTATATTAACTAATAAGAAACTCTTTAACTAACTTCAAAGTAAAAACTAGGTTCCTTCTCAGTTCGACCTGTATGTTTGTTTGTCCGCGATTATCTCGCGTTTGGCTGAACCGAATTTGATGCCGTTTTCAGAAAAGTGTTCGTTACATTCTGGAAAAGGTTAATACTTAATGAAAGTAATGGCATTAGGTGAAAAGGTATTTTAGTTCCAGGGAACTACTGGGCGCGGGCATGCGGGCAGCGAGTAATGGGCAACTCGCTGTCTGACTATGGACCATGCTCGGGTCGACAGCGCGTTGAGTTCCACGCGCGCCTCAAAGAGTGTCAGCAGAGTGACAGGGCCAAAGCTTGCCGGGGTCGCGAGACTGTAAGAATTACCGTGACCCCGGAACGTAAAGGGCTATTGAAGGACACCGTGGATTTTAGTCAGTACGAGTTTGACAGTCCCTCCCGCTCTGTCCTGGGTGGGAGGACTCATTTGATGATTTTACCACGATAAAAAAAGGGATCTACTGGGAGAAAAAATCCCAGTAGTTCCATAATGGAAGTAAACAATGGAATTACTGGGATATAGCGGAATATTTAGCCTTAATGATAGCCGCAGTCGTAAATTTCGACTTATTTTTTAGGACCCATCTTATACTCGTATTCGCATACCTTGGGAAACGCCGGATTAGAATATTGAAACTGTCATAAGTTCGCCATTTGTACTGTCGCAAGCCTCGTCAACAGCACTTTAAATATGTATGTTTGTATGTCAATAGATGTACCAGTACTAGTGCAGTTCGCTCTGCTGGAGAGTCGCTCTGGGTCCCACGAGCGCGCGGAGGCGTTGTTCGAGCAGCTGCTGGCGGTGTACCCCGCGCGGGTGGACGTGGTTTCCGCATACCTTGACATGCTGCTCAAGACCAAGGATCACGACCATGTGCGGTAAGTCATCTAGCACTAGCTGTTGCAGGCATGCGGACGGCGAGTAGTGGGTGATTCGCCGTCCGATCATGGACCATGCCCGGGTCGACGGCACGTCGTGTTCGTAGCGCGCCACAAAGAGCTGTCAGTGATCTGATGGGGGGACTTGAGCCGGGGTTGAGGGACTGTATAAACAAGTAACCGTGACCCTGAAACGTAAAGGCCTATTGAAAGATCACCGTGGATTTTAGTCAGTACGAGTCTGACAGGCCCTCTCACTCCACTCAGGGCGGAGGACATCTTTTAAGGATTTAAACACGCAAAAAAGGTCTAACGTAATGGTCACGGTCGGTCAGCAAAGGCGCAGACTTCCGGGCGGTGAGTAATATGTAGCACGCCGTCCGATCAAGGAAAAGGCCTGGGTCGTCGGCGCGTAGTGTTTGACGTGTGCCGCTCAAGGCGCTGTTACCAAACTTACGGGGCATAGTGCCAAACGCCTGCGGGGGTCGCGGTTCTGTCTAAGCGGGACGTGATTCTGGATCGCAAAGGGCATGTAAAGGAACAGTGTGTTTTAGGCAGTTAGTCTGAAAGCCCTTTCCGCTCCACCCAGGACGGGGCCCCAGATATGAAGACATTTTCACCTCAAAAAACTGTCTCACTATGAGTCTTATGTATTGCAAATTGGAAAGGAATTTTGAACCTTATGCTATGCAAATTGGATTGTCAGTTGTGCGACAGTGACAGAAATATAATTACAATTCATCAACTACCCACATTTTCTGATGTTGTCATTAATTTCACAGTCAAGTACTGGAGCGCATGACGTCACAGAAGTTGCCCGCAAGAAAAATGAAGGTTCTGTACAAGAAATGGATCGAAATAGAAGAGAAAATAGGGGATCAAGAACAAGTGGACAAGATACGGCAGCGAGCGATGGAATACATCGAAAAAGCCAAGTTTTAAACAATTATGTTAATAAAGTGATTATTAAAATAATTCCCGAATTTTACTATACACTCACACGGTGCGAAATTGAGTTTGTGTGTTATGCTTCCACGTCTAAACCTCTGGGCATGCGGACGACGAGTAATGGGCGACTCTCTGTCGACCATGGACCATGCCCGGGTCGACGGCGCGTTGTGTTCCACGCGCGCCTTAAAGAGCTGTCAGCACAATGACGGGCCCCCTTAGAGGACCAAAGCCTGACGGGATCACGGGATTAACGAGCTACCATGACCCCTGAACTGTAAAAGGCTATTGAAGGACACAGTGGATTTTAGTTAGTACAAGTTTTACAGTCCCTCCTGCCCTACCCTGGGTGGGAGGACTCATTTGATGATTTTACCACGAGAAAAAAAAACTTTCATAGATATCCAACGCAATCAGACCTGAAGGAACTATAATTACATCTATGACGCTAAGAAACAACTAAAATCACCGTGTTGTATCGTGATTTAACTTACACGAGCTATCCGACAATAAGAGTCAATTCATACCAAGTCGCGACGCTGTGCGCATTTTTCAATAGAGCCACTCAAAATCTAACTCTATTTACTATACGAAAAGATACACATTTGTAGTATCTTTGCGTCGCGTTACGAAGCTCGTTAGTTTACAATCTATCTATACTTATAATAAATCTGTAGAGAGGCCAATTCTGTACATGAAATATTTTTAAAAAATAACTATCAAGGGGTGATTAGGGATCGCTACTGATGCCAAAAATGCAATCAGTAAAATTTTTGTCTGTCTGTCTGTCTGTCTGTCTGTATGTTCGTTATAGAAACAAAAACTACTCGACGGATTTTAACAAAATTTGGCACAATTATTCTTCATACTCCTGGGCAGGTTATAGTATACTTTTCATTACGCTACGATCAATAGGAGCAGAGCAGTGAAGGGAAATATTGGGAAGACGGGAGAAGTTACTCCATTTTTTAAGCTTCCGTCGCGTGTGCAGCCTTAATGGTTAAAGCTACATAGAAATCATGTATGACGGAAATGTTTTCCTTAAAATTATATAAAAATATTCCTTGACAGCATATGTCTATGTTTTATGGTTGACTCACAATAACACGTGAAACTCCCGATAGCTTAGCAATTCGGAGCTTTCTGATTATATTTGTCTACTCTTACGTTTATAACACTCTCATTCATCCCTAATTAAAAAACGTTAACATTATTACCTATTCAATAAAAAAAGAATCATGTAAATCGGTGTAGAAACACCAAAGTTATACATGACATACGCTAATCAGTCATCGCACGTGAATACAGAATCATACTATAAGGATTATTTTTGTGTAGCGGTAGCCGCGCTCGACGGCAGGTATAAAAAGGCGGGGGGGTCCGCACGCCTGAAGGCCTTAAGGTATCTACAGAAAAGTCCGGTTAAGCAGTACACAGCCTACTAGAGGTTGACCTGCGAGATGCTATACACAAAAAAAAGCGCGCGTGCTTCATACAATATTTGACTGTTGATGCGAATAGACGTTCAGACTGTTCGACCTTATTGACAGACAATAATTGTTATTTACAAACCGTACTTATCAGCGCGACTTTTAGTCTTTTTTTTTTTGGGTGGTAAAATCATGTCATATCAATCATCAAATGAGTCCGCCCACCCAGGGCAGGGCGGGAGGGACTGTCAGATTTGACTGACTAAAATCCACGGTGTCCTTCAATAGCCCTTTATGTACCGGGGGCACGGTAATTTGTGAGTCCCGCAACCCCGGCAGGCTTTGGCCCTCTACAGGCCCCGTCATTATGCTGACTCTCCTTGAGGCGCGCGTGGAACACAACGCGCCGTCGACCCGGGCATGGTCCATGGTCGGACAGCGAGTCGCCCATTACTCGCCGCCCGCATGCCCGCGCCTACGGTGGACGGAGATTGTCTGCCGACGTCCGTCACCGTGGGCGTCTACCAGTGCGGCTGGGGTGGAGGGAGGACGCTGTCCTCTCCCTCACGCGGCCCGCCTCCTCATTCACAAGCATGACTGCTTCGCAGAAGGAGGCGACCGCTTCCCATTCCGTCTCGCCCCGCAGCATGGCCTCGACCATTGCCGGGCGCGAGAGGTCTCTGCCTATCGCCGTCGTGAGGACACGGCGGTGCTCTGCCCAAGCGGGGCAGTCCTGCACTCCTGTCCTCCGGACGATCCTCGCAGTTCTTCCCTCCTTATCAGACACAGGTACCTCCCGAAACTTCAGTGTCCGGTGAGGACCTGCGTCATGCGGTAGGTCAGGACGCCTTGACGCCTACCCAGCCACTCCTCAAAGAGGGGTCTTACCGCCGCGATTGCGGCGTGCCCTTTTTTTACTTTTAGTCTTTGAATAGTTTATTTTTAGATTTGTTTTGTTGTTATTTTATGAAATAGGTATTAGAGGTTTTGGTAGTGTTTATATATATTATTAGTTTACATTTTATTTCTTTATAGTTGAAGCAATAGTGGGTACGAAATTAGTTAATTCGGTAGTCTACACTAATCTACACTTCTAGACTAATATTATAAGGAGGAAAACTTTGTGTGTTTGTTTGATTGTAATGAATAGGCTCAAAAAGTACTGGACCGATTTTAAAAATTCTTTCACCATTCCAAAGCTACTTTATCCACGAGTAACATAGGCAATATTTTATTTTGGAGAAAAATAGGGTTCCGTAAGATATTTGGGTTTTTCGGCCACAAGGTGTAAAAAATCAACCAGAAAAGTTACTTATTTAGCGAACGCTGCCTAAACTATAAAAGGTAGAACCATAAAATGTTGTAATTAATTGTTGATCTTATAAATATCTACAAAAAAGTCCGCGACACACTATATCTATGTCGAGTGTTTGTGATGACTGCGTCGTCGATGTAGTGTCGGTGTCTGTGAATAGACCTGGGAATCATGTTTCTGACCGTGTCTTTCCTGAGTAGGCGTTTTGCAGTGGTAACCGACATTCACGCGAGCGGAGCCGCGGGCGCCCGCTAGTTATACTAATAAATGGCTACATACTCTCGCAGTAGGGGAACAGTGTATGAGACGGGGATGCGAGGTATGATGGGAAATCACACGCTTAAGGCAAACTTAACACAATAAATATTAACGTAGCGTAAGCGCCAACAGAACGCCATTTGTTAATGGTCGCTTGCAAATGACGTCCTGATGGCGCTTGCGCTACGTTGATGTTGTGTTAAGTATGCCTAAAGAGTGTACGTCCCCATTGTACCTCGCGTCCCCGTCTTGTACACTGTTCCCCTACATACGAAATACTAGTCGGCGGCTACAACTTTTGTCAGCGCCTTCGCCCGCTCATTTCACAGCCCACTACTTATAGCTTATGTCACTAAGGACGAAGCAGTCATGCTCGTGAAGGAGGAGGCGGGCCGCGTGAGGCAGAGGACAGCGTCCTCCCTCCACCCCAGCCGCAGTGATGAGACGCCCACGGCGTTGGACGTCGCAAGACGATCTCCGGCCACCGTAGGCGCGGGCATGCGGGTAGCGAGTAGTGGGCAACTCGCTGTCCGACCATGGACCATGCACGGGTCGACGGCGCGTCGTGTTCCACGCGCGCCTCAAAGAGTGTCAGCAAAGTGACGGGGCCCCTCTAGAGGGTCAAAACCTGCCGGGGTCGCGGGACTGTACGAATTACCGTGACCCCGGAACGTAAAGGGCTATTCAAGGACACTGTGGATTTTAGTCAGTACGAGTCTGACAGTCCCTCCCGCTCTGCCCTGGGTGAGAGGACTCATTTGATGATTTTACCACGATAAAAAAAAATTGTCACTAAGGATCAACGTTTATTTTTATTGATGAATTTTTACCCGTAATTTTTCTTTAACAGCAGTTTAACAACAATGGTAGTTACATTCAAAACTTTTCCGTGCAGTGGCAATGTGCAAGTCATAGAAAATGGCATAAATAGTATCAAGTTAACTGACGGGTATCGAACGCAACCTACGGAAAGTCAAAATACTGAACCATTGCAGCTTTTTCTATAGTCATTTCATATTTGTTGTAACAACAACAGCTCGGTGGAATTCTTGGTACATGGTGCCAAATATGGGTTACTAGTAGAGAATGCCACAAAGAGTGGAGCATCAATATCAGTATTGAAATGTGAAACTGTGGCACGTTGGAACAATCCATAAAGAATGCATGTACATAAATGGCATTGGAGGCAAAGTTCTAACATCAGGCTATGTTTATGTTACACTGTCCGTAAATGTTACGTAATGCGCACCTTACGACAACCAGGTGTACAGCATGGTATAATTTGCAGAGATTTTATGAGACAGTATAAAGGTCACAGCTCATTAGAGCCACCCGGCACCCACTCCGCACCGCCTCGCGTCCTGCGGCTAGTATTCGTTATTTGGACTTGTCTGCGCTCACTATATCAACTCCGTAGCGTCAGCGGATTGCCTCGATCGTAAGCCCTCCACGTGCCGACGGCGGGTGGACCACTCGATGGCAACTCGCTGCTCGCATGATTTCCTTGCGTTAGCTGCACATGCCAACGCGCGGGTCCCAAGTGGAACGTGCGCTGCTCTCGAATGATTTACTCAAAAATTCATTGACCACGCGGCGTTCATTCGTTGACCGCGCGGGGTCCACTAGTTAACCGCGCGACGTTTATTGGTGGTAACGCGGCGTCCACCAGTGCACCACCTGTCGACAACGAGTGGACGCCGTGCGACGAGGTGGTGCAGGGTGGGTGCCGGGTGGCTCTAATGAGCTGTGACCTTAACGCTAATTTGAATTTTGTAAATAAGACGCTAACTATGAAGAACAATGGTATCGTTCAAAAATAAAACCCCGAATTTTTTTGAAATATTTTTATCATTTCTGCAGAGATAATATTATGTAATATAAAAGTAACACTAAAAGAACTCTATCTCAAATATAATCTACACAATATATTGGGCTCATAATACGATTAGTAATGCTTACCTACTTTTAATTTAACTCTTATAATATTATTTGGCTTATAAATTCAAATAGGACTAAACAAAAAAAAAAAGTTAAAAATTACGTGCTCTACGGTTGGTGTACATAGACTTAAAGAGTTCACACATTTTCATTAGCAAGAACGCCCGTACGCCGCCGCATACCCGTTTTAGGCGGGCTACCCGTCTTAGTGTGCAATTACAGTGGTAGCGGGGCGGGCAGCGGAATCCGCTGGCGGGTAACGCAAACATATATTTTTTGACTAAGGTGCACCAAGTGACCAAGTGTGTAATTGCACACTTAAGTGTGCAATTACAGAGGCGCGGGGCGAGTAGCGGGAGTGGGTGCCGGGGCAAGAAACAGACTAGATTTCCGCTCACCCGCTCCGCCCGCGATTGGTGCACCTTAGTCAAAAACTATATGTATGCATTACCCGCCAGCGGAGTCCGCTGCCACTGTAATTGCACACCTCCTCCACAACCTTGTAGGCTTACCTCCCCTTACCTACCATTCTTTTCACAAACAAGAAGTTAAAAAATAGAAGCTGAAAAGAAAAACTGCAATCAGCTACATTAAAAGAAGCTATGTAAAGATAAATAAAAACTGAATAAGTCAAGTTTGGCGCAGTGCGCTTTGTATCAAGGGTTCAATCAAAAATCTACGTGTAATACTTGCATTGCTGGTGTTGGTGGTGTTTTGGCAAGTCTTCACAAAACAGTGAACCTTATTATCGTAAGGTAGTTGTTGGGTTACTGCGAAAAGACACTAGGGTCACCCTCATAGAGCACCCTAGTAGGGTGCTTTATGTGTCCGTTGGGTCCATCTGTGGCGTTCTGGTATTATTGCAAATTGATTACCTGCGTGGACCACCCGACTTTTTGACCATTTCCTCTCGTTCTCCTCCATCATACGATTCCGTAGGCGCGTGTTCCGTGCACTTATATAGTTAACTGGTGCATCCCGTTCGTTCAGAGCAAACCTTCTTTGCTGCGACTCAATGGTTGCTTCAATATTTTCTTTCTTTATATCTCGATCCCATACTGTTTTTTTGAACGTGTTATCCTTAAATTCTCGAGTGCCGTAGAGTCTTTCAAATCGTTTTTCGAGTTCTTCTATTTGTCTTTTCTTCTTTGCCCCCGTAATTTGCATTGCTTGTTCATTCTCAATACGGTTCCTACTTCCTATTTCGTTAATTTTTTGACGTTTCACTTCAATTTCTTTTTTCTTCTCAGCTTCTTCTTGTTGCATATTCTGAATACTTTTATTCAATTCCTCTTCAAGAATCTTAAGTGTGTTTTGCATTGCTTGAATATTCTTTTTAATTTTTTCTTCCTCCTGGGTTTTATCTTTGTTCATTTCTTTAAGTCTGGCTTCTAGTTCACTTGTCTTCTGAGACTCGTATCGTTGCAAATTTTCAATGCTCATTTTAAAATTTTCTTCCATTCTAGCCAACATATTCTGATTGTTCTTGATATTTTCATGTGTTTTCGCTTCATTGTCTTTCAATTTTTTAATTTTCATTTCATAATATTTTTTCATTTTTTCTTCATTTTCATTCATTTTTAGAATATTTTTATTAGTGGCTTCTTCAGCTTTCATAAATTCTTTTTCCATGTCTTCAATATTCCTCTCCATGTCAGCTTTTGCCCGAGTTTCATCAACTTTAAGTTTTTTAATATCTTGGTCCATTGTAGATTTCATTTTTTTTTCTTTCTCACTGAAACTATGTATATTTCTCATAATTTTGCCTATTTCCAGAGATACTCTTTGCTGATTTTTTTTAAAAGCCTCGTCAAGTTCTATATTTTTCTGTGCCAATAATTTCTTTAACAGCTCAATATCTTTCTCTATTAATTCATTCCTTTTTTGTATCTCGTTCTTTTTGTTTAGTATTCTCTGTGACTGTCGCATTGATCTTAGTTTATTTTTTAACGCTACCGATGTTACATCCTGCGAACAAAATAAATAAACCTTTTTAACCCCACACAACATTAAAATAAATGTGAATTTGTGGAGAGTTGTTTCAGATGGGCCACACTTGTGAAAATAACAATATTTGTATATTTCTACACATATTTTTGGTTTTTCCCTATTTTTACGTTTATTTACATTTACACGTACAAATGTAGTTCATAAATAATTTCGTTACACAAAACTGAGAGGATTTGAACGTGCGACGCGATTCAGTAGATTGGACGCTCTTATCACTGAGCCACCGCGGTCTTGCCCACAAGCATCGAAATCGAAGTTAGTGATGGATTGAATGCCATGCGGACGGCGAGTATTAGGTGACTCGATCATCGACCATGTTCGAGTCGACGGCAAGTCGTGTTCCACTCGCGCCTCGAAGAACTGTCAGCAATCTGCCGGGTGTCGAGGGACTGTCTAAACGGGTAACCGTGGCCCTGGAACGTAAAGGCTATTCAGGAACACCGTGGATTTTAGTAAGTGCGAGTCTGACAGTCCTTTCCACTCCACCCCGGGGGCGGACTCAATTGATAATTTTACCACACAAAAAAGGCGTTGCGTATAAATATTCAAAAGGTAATTTGATTCGGCCATTTCGATCTGAATTCTTGTTTTGTCAAATTAAGTAGTACCCGGATAAGGAATTCATTTATGAGCCCAATTATGCAAATTGTGACGTATTTTCCTTCTAAAATGTTTTAATCAAAGCCTTTTGATAAGACATGCGTGGATATCGGTCAAAGATATCAAAACTCAATTGCTGTTAGTGTGTAGTGTTATCTTAACATTGTATAAAACATAGTCAGTTGTGTCTGTCTGTAAGCCATAACTGCCGAACAACTGTACCACATTGGACAATTGACAGCATCAATAAATTGCAAATCTAATTAGTAATGGACACGTATTTTTTCTTTTGCTAAATCAACCCATATTAACGCATCAAAATTAGAGATTGGGGGCCCGTGGCAATTTTGGTTCGGTCTCGGCTCCTCGGTAAATATACACTATCAAACACGACAGTTTTTTTTTTTCAATTTGTAGTAGTTCCTGATATTAGCGCGTTCAACGACACTCTTCAGCCTTATAAAATTAGTTTAAAAACGAATTTGGTAGATAGGGGAACAGAGTATAAGACGGGGACGCGAGGTATGATGGGAAATCATACACTTTTTTTTTTTTTTTGCGTGGTAAAATCATCAAATGAGTCCTCCCACCCAGGGCAGGGCGGGTACATTACTCGCTGCCCGCATGCCCGCGCCTACGGTGGCCGGAGATCGTCCTGTGACGTCCGACGCCGTGGGCGTCTACCACTGCGGCTGGGATGGAGGGAGGACGCTGTCCTCTCCCTCAGGCGGCCCGCCTCCTCCTTCACGAGCATGACTGCTTCGCAGAAGGAGGCGACCGCCTCCCACTCCGTCTCGCCCCGCAGCATGGCCTCGACCAATGCCGGGCGCGAGAGGTCTCCGCCTATCGCCGCCGTGAGGACACGGCGGTGCTCTGCCCAAGCGGGGCAGTCCTGCACCGTATGCTCCACCGTGTCCTCCGGACGATCCTCGCAGTGGTGACACCCAGGCGTTTCTTCCCTCCCTATCAGACACAGGAACCTCCCGAAACTTCCGTGTCCGGTGAGGACCTGCGTCATGCGGAAGGTAAGGACGCCGTGACGCCTATCCAGCCACTCCTCAAAGAGGGGTCTTACCGCCGCGATTGCGGCGTGCTCGGGAAATCATACACTTAAGACAAATTTAACAGAATACTAACGTAGCGCAAGCGCCAACAGGACGCCATTTGTTAATGGCCGCTTGCAAATGACGTCCTGTTGGCGCTTGTGCTATGATACTGTTGTGTTAAGTATGCCTAAAGTGTATGTCTCCATTATACCTCGGGTCCCCGTCTAAATTTTAAAATTACTTAAGTATAATTGTTATCTACTAGCACTTTTCCCGCGACTTCGTCCGCGTGGGTTACGTACTTTCCTAATTCCCCCTTTTCACCCCCTTAAAGGTTAAATTTCCAAAAACCCCTTCTTAGTGCTCCCCTACATTATAATAGGAAGCCATGTGCAAAATTTCACATTCCTAGCCCCAGTAGTTTCGGCTGTACGTTGATATGTCAGTCAGTCAGTTCTCCTTTTATACAGGGTGGCCAAAAAGTCGTGGATCAAACGAAACAGGAAGATAAAGGAGGTAATTTCCAACAAAAAATCTTTCCCCAGCATGGCCATAACTTCATTGCACGAAAAGATATGAATTATTTTAGTTTTTTCAATGAAACTACCGAGTTTTTTTACAATTTAATCAGTAAAAAATTAAATTGATTAAAAACAATAAAACAAAAGGTGTTGTATTATGAGTCGATAATGTATCAATACTACAAAAATTGTATTGCAGCTCTTGGTATCAAACTTAACGAGCAATGATTTTTTTCCGTAAATTTTGAAGCGTTACAAAAAATTACTTCTCACTTTAAGAGCACCATTTGAAAAAAAAATGTATTACGGAAAAGTGACCTTGTATTAAAAAAACTTGCTGGTTTAATGCTGATTCAAGTGAGATACAACACTTTACTCTTTGATCTTTAGTTTTGGATTTATGGTCGTTTTTTCGTATCAAGGTGCAAATTTAACAAAATGGTAAATTTAAGGAAAAATAGATTTTTTCTCATACATACTAGGTAGTAATTTCAGAAGCCATCATGAAATAAAAGAACGATTATGACTTAGTAATTTTTATTAAAATACAATTAAATGTTCAAAGTTCCGCCTAATAAAATTCGCACGTAATCGGCGGAATGCACGTCTGTTCTTTTTGCGAGCTTTTGTCGTAGTTCTTGTTCGGTGTTATTCTCACTTTGATACACTATTTCTTTAAAATAGCCCCAAACAAAAAAGTCTATGGGATTTAGGTCGGGCGACCGGGGTGGCCATGCAATAGGTCCGCCTCGACCAATCCACCGGTTAGGGAAGCGCTCGTTCAAATGTCCTCGAACTGCTCTAGCGTAATGAGGCGGGGCGCCATCTTGTTGCAGCCACATTTCTGCCACTCTATCTTCAGGAATCTCAGCTTCGTTCAGTATTTGGTTCAAATTATTTTGTAAAAAATTCAAATACTCAGCACCATTCAGCCTTGGTGGCATTTCATGAACCACAAGCTGCTGGTCAATTATTCCAGCCCACATGTTTATGCCAAACAGATGCTGGAATCGATCATTTCTGATGATATGTGGGTTCACTCTGGCGTAGTAGTGTAAATTGTGGATGTTAAAAATTCCCATTCTTCTAAAATTTGACTCATCAGTCCATAACACTTTGTTGAAGAACTGCGGATCCTCTCTGTGTCTTCTAAGCATCTCTCTGCAAAATCTGACTCTAGGTTCATAGTCAGCTGGCAGTAAAGCTTGCACCCTTTGCACATGGTAAGCGTGATATTGATTTCTTTTAATAATAAGCTGCACCGTCGATCGTGGGATACCGAGATTTCTTGATATTTGGCGTTGGCTAATACCAGGATCCAATCTTAGCTGTCTCAGTATTTGCTCTTCATTGTCAAATCGTACTACTGGTCTACCTGCTCTTGCAGCATGCTCCCCGGGTAAGGTTCCCTCCATGTACGCATTATGCACGCGCATAAAGACCCTGTAGTCCGGGAAACGGTCTCGGTTAGGGTATCGTTGTCGATATTCTCTGGCAGCAGCCCGAGCATTGCCGTCGCAAAAACCATAGAGTTAAAGAAATAGTGTATCAAAGTGAGAATAACACCGAACAAGAACTACGACAAAAGCTCGCAAAAATAACAGACGTGCATTCCGCCGATTACGTGCGAATTTTATTAGGCGGTGCAGATTGTGCATTATGGTCAGAGGTAGGAACTTTGAACATTTAATGTAAAAAATTGTATTTTAATAAAAATTACTAAGTCATAATCGTTCTTTTATTTCATGATGGCTTCTGAAATTACTACCTAGTATGTATGAGAAAAAATCTTTTTTTCCTTAAATTTACCATTTTGTTAAATTTGCACCTTGATACGAAAAAACGACCATAAATCCAAAACTAAAGATCAAAGAGTAAAGTGTTGTATCTCACTTGAATCAGCATTAAACCAGCAAGTTTTTTTAATACAAGGTCACTTTTCCGTAATACATTTTTTTTTCAAATGGTGCTCTTAAAGTGAGAAGTAATTTTTTGTAACGCTTCAAAATTTACGGAAAAAAATCATTGCTCGTTAAGTTTGATACCAAGAGCTGCAATACAATTTTTGTAGTATTGATACATTATCGACTCATAATACAACACCTTTTGTTTTATTGTTTTTAATCAATTTAATTTTTTACTGATTAAATTGTAAAAAAACTCGGTAGTTTCATTGAAAAAACTAAAATAATTCATATCTTTTCGTGCAATGAAGTTATGGCCATGCTGGGGAAAGATTTTTTGTTGGAAATTACCTCCTTTATCTCCCTGTTTCGTTTGATCCACGACTTTTTGGCCACCCTGTATATATAGATAATATAAAAATGATTCGCTGAATGTGTTGTTAGGCGAAAATCTCGAGAAAAAAATAAAATATTGCCTGAAAAAGTCTAAAAAGAACTTTTATACTACACCTGCGTGGAAAGTACCTTGATACTTTATCAAATATGCGGTAGAAAGTACGTCATTGCATATCGAACAAATATGCGGGGAGAAAACGCTTTCTCTCCCGCTCGGATACGTTTTTTCCCCGTATCAAGGTACTTTCGGGGTCGCGGGACTCGCAAATTACCGTAACCCCGGTACGTAAAGGGCTATTGAAGGACACCGTTTAGTCAGTACAAGTCTGACAAACGACACCCTCGACGGTAATCGGTCACTTTCTCCTCTCGGTAAACAATGTACTATTCCATATTCCCATACAAAAGAATCGTAAAACAATTGAGTGACGTTCGTTATAGGCGGTAGGAAGTTTGCCGGGCCAGCTAGTTTTTAATAAATTCTTACGTGTTGTCTACACGTTTTTTCACATGATTTTATTAGGTTTGTTTCAGCACCGATCACATTTTTTTAAGTATGCACTAATTATTAAAAACATATTCTGTATACTTATTAGAATACTACACTCACGAGCAAAAGTATGGAATCACTTGAACCGGGATAGCTCCTTAAATAATCACGTGATTTGAATGAATTTGGTATCAATTTAAAGTTAACAATTAAACCTTTAAATTGGTACCATTTACACGCGTATTATTCTTAACTAGGTGTTAAGTACTCAAGATCGCGCTGAATCGGAGTAAGCGATTCCATAGCTTTTGGTAGCTGATATTATGTACATCTACATCTAGACTAAGGGCTCCTGTACATAATGCCGCCGTCGCACCGCGCCGATATGCTGTGTATATCTTCACGACGGTGGCGAGGCGGCGGCGGCGCGGTGGCGGCGCGATCGCAAACGCATACACAGCTCATAAGCGCGGTAGCGGAGCGGTGACGGCGCAGCGGCGGCATTATGTACATCATCATCGTTTACAGGAGCCCTAAAGATGCAGCATCAATGCTGACATATCTCACCTTATTAGAGAGTTTTCCGAAGTTAATTAAGTTACTGATGTTGCCAGTGGTAGCTTTCCTGTAGGCGAGGAACCTGAACACTTCCACATCCATCATGCTCAGCGTCCAGCAGACGCTGGAGATCAGGGTCATTCAGCTGCTGGAAATAAAAAGGTTGTTCACGGTTGGGCAGTGGCAGGCAATCTATTTGCTGCTGAATTGCGTATGTTGGTTTACTTTCGATTCCCGTACTTATACGGCATTTGTACGATAATTATAAAACTTTCAAGTCTTTATTTTTCGTGAAGGATGGTGGAGAATGTCTTGTCCCTACGCATCCCGCCTCCTCTTTCGCTCACATTACTGCTTCGCAGAAGGAGATGACTGCCACCCATTCCTCCTTGCCCCGAATGCCGAGCGAGAGAGGTCGCCTCCGTGAAGACACGGTGGTACTCTGCCCAAGCGGGGTAGATCTCCTAGGTGTCATCCACCGTCCTCCGGGCGGTTTTGCACAGTGATGACATCCTAGCATTTCATTCCACACAATCTACACAAGAACCTCCCGAAACATCCGTGTCGAGGAAGGAATTGCGTCAGGCGGAAGGTGAGGACGCCGCCGGCGCCGCAATGGCGCCTCTCCAGTCAGTAACCATAGAGCGGTCTTACCCGCGCCGGGATTACGGGCAAATGAAATGACGTAATTTTAACAACTTCCCAAACAGTCCAATGATTCATATATGACTCATAGGAACGTTAAATTTTTTTTATTGTATGTGTTTGTTCACATATGACTCATTAAACGTGGTAAAGAAAAATTAACGCCCTCCGACTCAAAAAAGCTAATAAGCGTAACAATACGTAAAGCCTGTGGACGTAGGGCATTATCATAATGATTGTATGGGACAGGGAAGTTGATAATAATTGAAAGTTCCGACTTTTCGGAATCAAAGCCGAATCTCCCCAACACCCCCTTTTAACACAGTAACTTACTTTCTCCAACAAGTTTTCATCGATGGAAATTTGCTGACCAGAACTGTTTAATTCACATTTTTGTCTGAAGAGTTGTAAAAACTCATCGGCCATCTGGAAATAACAAAACATTTAAGTATTAGATATTTAAAGCGATTATCAAATTTATTTAACGCATAGAGGCAGCGCTTTAAATAAAAAATGGAACACTAGGAATTTCTCCAATATCGTGGGTGCGTTTACAAACATTTAAACTCAGGCACGAACAGCCCGACCAGGAACATCTACTTGTACATCATACCTACAAATATTTACTAATACCAATGCCAGGCGCGAGAGGCGTTTCTTCCTCCCTATCCGACACAGGAACCTCCCAAAACTTCCGTGTCCGGTGAGGACCTGCGTCGTGCGGAAGATGAGGACGCCGTGGCGCCTATTCAGTCACTCCTCAAAGAGGGATCTTCCCGCCGCAATACCGGCGTGCCCGGTACGAAGGGTAGCTTTAAGTAGATACATATCCGGGCGAAGGGATATCACCTCTTGCATGGATTCGGAAATGTCACTATCAGAACAAAGAATTCAGCAATCTAATCTTAAAGTGACGTCTGTCATGCGCACGTTATTTTTTTAACATTGTAATTACGAGATTATTGACTTATTTTATTACATTGCTCCGATCTTTCCACGTAAATACTACATACTATCTATGCGTCAAATGAAAGCCTAAATTCTTCGAACTGAGTACAATAAATCCTATAGTTTACATGCAAAAGACAAATGCGTGTGAGGTCCGTTTTCCCAAACGCAAACATAAATTATTTTCCTGTTATCGTTAGCGTGTGTCTCACTGCTGGACGAAGGCCTCTTGCCATGTTTTGCAGCTCTTCTGATTGAGAAGGAGTGTGTGTAGACTGCTTCTGAATCAGAAGCGCTATTGGTGACATTGACCGACGGTTTTGTGTACTTTACGTTTTCCACCAACGGACCAAGCGTGATTTAGTGCCATGTTCGATATTGTTTTTATGATTATAATTCCAAATCGCATTTTATTTATTAAATTTCACATTTGATTAGATTTCTGAGACGTTCAAAATTCTTAAAAAGTACTGCTGCCTGCTCCTAATACTTTGGTAAATAATCAAAACACTAAATTATTTCATTGTCAATTGCAAGGTTGCCAGATTTAAAAAAAAGCAATTTTAAATTTCAGTTAATAGATACTTACGATGCTAAATATATCGCGAGGCGCACACTGTGACCTATTTGCAACTGAAACGGACCTTTGATGATAACAAATGCAAATATTTAGTAGATAATCAGTTGTAGGAAATAAATCCTACTCAACAAAAATAAATAAGATATGAGTAGTAATAAAAACTCAATTTTTCTAACGTCATTATTTTTCATCACCTAATTTGTATTACAATTTTTAATTAATTATTTAAAAAATCCACCATGTGTAAAATTTTAAAAAAAATTAGTCCTTCAGTCCTTTTCACCATCTTTGCATATCCAGTGTTGCTGTACATTTCGAGAGTTACGAATTCGGTCAGTAGGAAAACATATGAAAATCGATAATTACTTTTAACCAAAGTTATGAATATCTGATTACCAGGTGTGCAAGTTGTAGCATTTCGAATAAAAAAAAGAATCTTTCCAAATCGATTACAGGTGCATTCACACACATCAATCGCCGTCACGTCACGCCACCGCCCCGGACCGGTTTAAAAAAAATGTTTCTGTACTCCTAGTATGACTTTGTTCCCACACGTCAGTCACCGGTCACTGCCACGTGATCTATCAGTGACGTCACCGGTCAGGCACGTCAAATAATATTTTCATTCAAGTTTCATACTTTTATCCCCACACACCTGGAATCGTCACGTATCAGTTCAGTCAGCGTCGTGCTACCGTCAATGCTACACGTGTTACCAACCCGTAACTTGACTGATGTTATTGTTCAATGATTCAGTCAAACAGGCCACGTGACTGACGAACGGCGTGACGGTGACTGGTGTTTGTGGATTCGTACACAAACCGTCACCGATCCGTTGTCGGTGACGTGACGTGAATGATGTGTGTGAATGCACCTTTAAGTGTCATTGAGAAATCGGGAACATGAATATACAAATAGAAAAAAAAAGGTTCCAACGAATTGAAAACCTTATCTTTTTTTCAAAGGCGGTTAAAAATACTAGTGTGAGTTAAAATTTAAAAAACGGGTCTGTTGTAAAATAATCATTAGATATAAATCTACACATGTAAATCTGAAAATATAATTCCTATGAAATTAATTACTGATAGCTGAATCAACTGTATCGAACTTATCATAGACGCTGAGTTATGAATCAGAATGTCTTAAGGTGCAGTACGTTTTAAGTTTTTTGAATGCCTGAAAATCTAATGATATGTGAGATTTATAATAAATAAAAATATAAAAATTTAACATAGTCTCAAGTAAAGATAAAAACGCGATTTGGAATAATCGGTACGATAGAAAAATGCCGAATTTTAAACGCGGTCTGTTAAGAGATTTAGTCATAGATTTATATATATGCAAGTTATATCAATAGATAGAGTATTTTATTTTAGAGTAAACAAATGGTAGAAACATTTTTTTTTGTTCCTTTTGTTTTTCTCCAAGAAGCGAAAAAACATTCAAAATGCGGGTTATTTCGTTCGCATTTTGGCGGGGGATAAGGTCGTGTGTCTATACAATAACACACTGTACTGCAACCTCGCCTTAATTCATAATCACACGCTGGATAATATGTCGACAGTTTTATCTTTAACTAATTTCCCAATCAATCACACACTTCAAACCAAGTTAATTAAGACCAAAATCATCATCAAACGTTCACTATCGTCAATCCACCTGAGTGAGACACAGCATGGTATCAAGGAAACTGTAAGCAATGGTTCAAGAGATCTCATATTTTTTTCTTTTTGTACTAATTGGTCTTATAAACGGGAAGCCAGCTGACAGGAGAGATGGTTCACACCAAATCAGTTATTTAAAAGATTTTCTAAATGACCAAGGTATCTACGACATAGAGTTCAGTCACCATGAAGATGGACCCAGGATTCATCATGAAGATACAGTTCATATTTCTCCCCACAGTGTAGATTCACAAGCGTATAGATATGAAGCACCACAAGAAGATCCAGGAGAACAAGACAACTATTTGACCAGGAGTGATGTAGACAGACTCAATCAAGCATTAGCCAGTAAACCAGCTAGTGCAACACAATCTGATATAAACAATATTTTATCTACTGAATTAGCCAGGGAACATAAATGTAAAGAAAACTTAGCAAAATGTCGTAAAGTTGAATTTTTAAGAGAAATGTTAACAAAAGATGAAAACTCCTTTGAATGGGAATCGCGCTGTGAAGGTTACAAATGCGACACATATAGAAGCAATAGGGGTGAAAACAAAAAAGATGGAAGCAACAGAAACAGAGATGGAAATAATTTGCGATGTAAAGGCAACCGTTGCAGTAAGAGCAATCTAAATGATGATAGTAACTTATATGAACTTCTTGCAACTTGTAGCGGACATAGATGTGGCAGAAGCAGAAACACGGTTAATTACAACAGAGATGCTTCTAATAATGCTAATAATGTGCTATGCATTGGACACAAATGTGGCGGAAACAGGGATGATTATTACAATGATGATACAAGCAATCTCAGATGTGTTGGGGATAGGTGTGACGGTAACATAGATGAAACAAATAATCTGCCATGTTCTGGAACCAATTGTGCAAGAAGTCAGAGAGACTATGAAAAAGTGATAACAGAGGAACTGCCCAAAGTATACAAAGAAATAGATAAAGTAATCAATAAAATATCTGATATAGAACGATTTATATTAAAAAAGAAAGTTTAAGAAATGACATAATTTATATCAATAATATACGAATTAAAATATTATAATTCATTTTTAGTTAAATGTGCATCACTTATAGAGAATTTAGGTGGGTTTCTTGGCACATGTTTCGTCACTGCTGATACTATGAAATATTATACGTTTTGTTTTTAGTTCAGTTTAGTTTTACTAAAACATGATAAATAATATAATGAATTGTAAAATAATCTTCTAAATACTTATTCTTTAATTCTTTTTTAACCGTAAAAATAATTCGATCTTCCAATACAATGTATGTTTAAAAAATAAAATATGTTTTGAATTACTTACATGCTTCTTACATGCATTAACTTCTCCCTTTTGGAATTGTTGAAATTTAATTTTCTTTTTTTGAAAAAAAATATTATGATGATCACACTGCACTTGTTTTGGTATTAGGTACTTTGTCCTCAAAGAAAGTTTCAGATATGATGTCGGTGTTTTGGTATTTTCTAGGTTATTGTGACGCCAGACATCAAAAAATAAAATTGTTATTTATGTACTCCATGATTGAGTTTCAGTTATCTATAAATTACGAGTAATCTATCAAAATGTACATTGTTTGGCGTAAAATTAATGACAACTGGCAACAAATTAACAAATGCCAACTCCGGTTCAAGTGCACAAACTGCGCCGTGAGACCGACGCCATTTTGTCATATCGTTTCGTGTGAACGTTTGTGTAAATGACGCCATTTTGTATTGACGCCATTTGTAACGATTCGTGGGTTTGAGTGCTTCTTTAAAGAAGCTGGTTCTCGGTGCAGACAAGTCGTTACTGGTCGGTTCAGGCAAAATAGACCTAATTGTACATCCAAGTACTTAGACTAACACAGTTTGAGACCGGTAGATTAATCGGTTTCTTTATACAAGTTTTACCGGCGCCGATCAACACCGACCCGTACCGACCTTAAAAAGGCACTATTTGGCGCCATTTTTGTCATGTCGTTTCTTACGTAGTTGGAAAAAGAAATTTATAAATTATTACGAACTACACACATCAAAAGTGTCTAGGGATCAACATATATTTTTGCAATAACTTTTCTCCTGATTGATATTAATTAAAAAAATTTTTAAGGATTCATCAAATAAAGTGTTTTCGTTTGTCACAGTAACGATAAACCAAGTCACCTTTGCATTAATAAAGAAATTTGCCATTTTCCTAATAAAGGGATTTTTGACATTTGAACCACTAACACAAAAGTTCGAAAAAAAGACTGAAATAACAGTTTTCTTTAAAATTTTATTGGGTAACTTAAACAATTAATAATCCGTGTTTCTACCGCGAACACTAACAACACAAGAACATCGGTTTGGCATACTCAAAATGAGTTCATCTAAATCACGCTGTGGAATGGCCGCCCATGTTCGTTGCAACAACAAAAAAAGGTCTTCTTGCGACTGGATACCCTCCATATTCGGCAGAGCTCTTCTCTGTAGCATATCCCATGCATGCTCAATCGGATTCAAGTCTGGCGACTGAGCAGGCCAGGGCAGGACATTGATGTTAGCTGCGGCGAGAGTCTGTCTTACAACTCTTGCGGTGTGCGGTCGTGCATTATCACTCTTCAGGGAACTTAATTAGCGACCAAACAGTCAGAAACCGCTTGCATGAAGTGAACCTTCATTCCCGAAGACCGCTACGGGTACCACCTATAGCAATGCACAATCGTAGGATTCGATATCAATGGGCTCTTGAACACAGAAATTGGGCAGAAGAACAATGGCGTTTCGTGTGCTTTTCTGATGAGTCTCGTTTTGGTATGAGACCGGATACAAGACGTATACGACACTGGAGAAGCCCTGGACGCCAACAGCGATTAAAATCCTGCCAGGAAGTCCATCCTTATAGTGGTGGAACCATCATGGTATGGGCGGGTATTTGGATCGGCGGAAGAACTGAGTTGATTTGGATCAGAGGCAACCTTAACGCTCAAATTTATGCTGAGACGATTGTATCAGACGTCATCGTTCCTCTACAAGTGCAAATCGGTCCCTTATTTCAGTTAATGCATGATAATGCACGACCGCACACCGCAAGAGTTGTAAGACAGACTCTCGCCGCAGCTAACATCAATGTCCTGCCCTGGCCTGCTCAGTCGCCAGACTTGAATCCGATTGAGCATGCATGGGATATGCTACAGAGAAGAGCTCTGCCGAATATGGAGGGTATCCAGTCGCAAGAAGACCTTTTTTTGTTGTTGCAACGAACATGGGCGGCCATTCCACAGCGTGATTTGGATGAACTCATTTTGAGTATGCCAAACCGATGTTCTTGTGTTGTTAGTGTTCGCGGTAGAAACACGGAATATTAATTGTTTAAGTTACCCAATAAAATTTTAAAGAAAACTGTTATTTCAGTCTTTTTTTCGAACTTTTGTGTTAGTGGTTCAAATGTCAAAAATCCCTTTATTAGGAAAATGGCAAATTTCTTTATTAATGCAAAGGTGACTTGGTTTATCGTTACTGTGACAAACGAAAACACTTTATTTGATGAATCCTTAAAATTTTTTTTAATTAATATCAATCAGGAGAAAAGTTATTGCAAAAATATATGTTGATCCCTAGACACTTTTGATGTGTGTAATTAATATTTACAAAATATATTAAACCAAAACTAAAAGTAAAAATATTATTACAAAAAGGAACACTATAAGGAATGGAAACATTAGCCTGCGCACCTGAAGTTTATCGTCAATTTGCGATAAAAATCACGTAACTCAAAAATATCTTTCTACTTTAATTATGTTGTCATAAGTTGAATAAACAAATTAAATTGTGACAGAACAAAATTAACAAGAGGGAAATAAATTACTAACTAAAATATAATATAGGGATATAAAAAAACAATTGTTGTTCGCTAGTCTCCCTAAAACTCGAGAACCGAGGGTTTGCTCGCCTTTTACTATTGACGGCACGGTTAGCGCCTAGTGGCTGAGCGATTGGACTGCTGCGCTGGGTGTCGCGGGTTCGATTCCCGCACGGTTGTTTCGGGTCTGGCGTTTGTGTATATGAATTTATATGTTTGTAAACGCACCCACGACTCAGGAGAAATTCCTAGTGTGGGACAACGTATCATAAAGAAAACTAACACTCACTTTAAACACACTTTGGTTTGGAGTTTGATTTCTGCGAGAGTTGACATTTATTTTTTTATAATAAAAGGAAAAACTTACAATGTAAAATATAATGTGGGACGTCCTCCTACCAGTCCTGTCGATAAGTAAATGAGCTAGCACTTGCATAGACTCTGTATTAATACAAACTGTAACAACTAGATAAAATGCTCTTAAAGATTACTGCATTAAAATATTAGATAAGATCACAAGCACCACCCCGATGGACATATGCTAAGCAGGAGGTTCTGGAAGATTCAAGAATATATTCTTGAATCGGTCAAAGTGATATTCGGTATTTCTATCAGATAGAAACTTTTCTTTGGGAAGTCGGTGGATTTGTTTTTTATTTCATTGACTTTTTTGCCACCGACTTCGGAAATAAGAGTTATTTTGTAAGTTATCCTACCTTTTTTTGTAGTTGTTTTTGAGGCCGGTTATATTTTTTTTTTTTTTGAAAATGTAAAATGTTATTTATTTTCCGAGGATTACCCGAATTCTTGTCAAATACATAATTTTCTTGCATGTGCACTAGATTTATGTAATCCGTAGCACCGGTAATAATATCGCCGATGTACAGACGCCACATCAACCTACCACAAGGAACCATTCAAATTTTTATAGTAGATTTTCACCTTTTCATAATAGGTTAATGTTCCATTGGTAAAATTTTACGGATTAACCCGCATTGGTTAACCCGCTGGCATCTGTACGCAATAAGCTGTAACGCTCCAAAAATTCACGATACCTCCAATTATAACTGGCACCTCTATAAAATAATTTAATTAATGAATAATATAAAAAGTCGGTTAAAATTCCCTATCTCAAAAACTACTCAACCGATTTTGATAAAACTTGCAGTATCCCCTAAATTTAACAATACCAGTACCTACAACAAAAAATAATTACTTAAATCGGAAACATACATACATACATATTTGAAATTTGGCACATTAAAATTTGTTCAGACGCTGATGTAGACTAACATACTTATACGAAAACTGGGCAATTCTTGAAATATTACATACATACCGGTCGAATCGATAACCTCCTTTTTTTTGAATGCGGTTAAAAAAAAAGACTGACCTAGGTAATCTATGGTCTTTGTGCAGACTGTGTGCATGTGTGTGTGCAGGATCAGGGGTTTCTTCAATGAAGCAACAAGATGGCGTACAAATTTTTATATTTGAGCAGAGTCACGTCACAATGGTTACACTTGACTTGTTGTTTAGTAGGTGGCGGCTCGCGAGAGAAGAGAGGGATACAATTCAAAAACGGGGTTTTATAGGGCGCGAATGAACGACGCACGCGGAACGAACGTGAGCAACTAACTAAACTGAATGATTGCAGCGCAGTTCTCCTTGAACGGCGACCGAACACGGGACGTATGATGTCGGCCTTGAACGTAGTTGCTATCTTCGCCGATAGATGTCGCCAGTCGTCTGCTCGTCCGCAGGTTGCTGGTTGTGTTTTATTTGATTGTTATTAGATGGCGTGAACAGTCTTAGTACTACTTCTCACGTCGCAGGACGATCTCCGGCCACCGTAGCCGCGGGCATGCGGACGATTTTAGTCAGTACAAGTCTGACAGTCCCCCCTGCCCAGCCCTGGGTGGGAGGACTCATTTGATGATTTTACCACACTAAAAAAAGTACTACGTCTGTGCCTAACCTTTCAGAGATTATAGGTGTGATGTTATGCAAAATTTAAGTGCTCGTTCTAACCAGGTCAAAATTCTAATTTACCTGAATACCTAATAAAATTGTGAACACGATATCTGTGACTTATCAAAAGTTCACCTGGTGACATACATATAACATAATAGCTGTACCCTGCCACGCTTCGCTGTGGCACATTGTGATTGAATGGTTGAGAAGATATGTGACTGATGCAAAAAATAGATAAAACAATCCTTGATGCGGATTATACATATATCATGCTAAAATTTCAGCTCAATCGGTGCAGAACTTTTTGAGTTTTTGAAGCGTACGCAAACCAACATAACATTTTTATATATATATATAGATAGACTTAGGTACATTCGGATACACGTGTAGTGACTTACTGATAGCATACTTAAACAATTGTTTTATTTTTTATTGTTTTGTGATTTCTCATTATCTAGACAATAATCAAAGTATAATCATTGTTAACACTGTTGTATTGATATTATCAAACCTCGAAAACAAAGTCGGTTCCCGATGTCTGTCTGTCCCTATGTATGCTTAGATGTCTAAAACTATGCAACGTATTTTAGACCGATTTTTTTTAATAGATTGAGTGATTCAAGAGGAAGGTTTATAACATATGTTTATAACATGCATAATATAGTAGAGATTGCACCCGTGTGGAGCCAAGGTGGATCGCTACTTTAAAATTATTAAATGGGAGTTCTCAAACCTGTATAGGTATCTTGGCTTAGTTGTTTTTTTTTTTAAATCTTAGTTTATCTGTTTAGGATCACTCTGCACACTTTCATAAATTAATTAACATATAACTCGAAAATTCGAAATCAACTGTGTATTAAAACAACGTCTATCAGGTTCGGCGAATAGTTTATTTTTTCTAACATGCAAGCATGCAATAATATTTATGACTAGCTTCCGCCCGCGACTCCCTACGCGCGGATGTCGGTCTTCGCGTGGATGGTTTATTTCTCCATTTTGAGTAACTCTAACAATTACATCTTATAAATATCTATTGGACCCAAATACGGCTAAGCCTATAATAATTAAGGAGATCCCTCTATTGAGCTACTGCTGTTGAGCTCGCGTTCTGTAGTAACTGAAAAATAAGATTTTTTTTCTACGTATTATTCCAGGATAAAAAGTATCCTATTTTATGCCCAGGATAATAAGGTATAATTATACCAAGTTTCATCGAAATCGAACCGTTAGTTTTCACGTGATGCCTGCACATACAGACAGACAGACAGACAGACAAAAAATGTTTTTATCACATATTTGGGTTTGGTATCGATCCAGCAACACCCCCCGCTATTTATTTTTTCAATATTTTTAATACCTATACAGAATTGACCCTTCTACAGATTTATTATAAGTATGTATAGATAGCACTTTGCCCGCGACTTCGTTCGCGTGGGTTACTTACTTTCCTAATTCCCCCTTTTCACCCCCTCAAAGGTTAAATTTCCAAAAACCCCTTCTTAGTGCTCCCCTACATTATAATAGGAAGCTGTGTGCAAAATTTCACATTCCTAGCCCCAGTAGTTTCGGCTGTACGTTGATATGTTAGTCAGTCAGTTCTCCTTTTATATACAACATTATTTTTTGTTTATGCGAAACCCGATACACCTGTCTAGTATTTTTGTGTAAAGAATCTAAGTATGTACAAAATTTTGAAACCGTATCATAAAAAATCACAAAGTTATAAGTTTGTATATTACCTGGTTGTCCGTTCAAAAACATGCTCATTACGCGGTACACCCGCGTAAACCGCGTCTCCTGTGTTAATACACTCGTGATAATAGCTTGGCAATAGGTACCTAGCCGTATGGTGATTGTATTGTAATTAACTGGTAATAAAATTTAATTAAAATATTTTTGAAAAAAAATATAACATGATGTAAAAATTATTGGAATCGAATCAGTTACTGATTCTGAACAAACTATATTCAGGTTTCGCATATACTAAAAATAATGTTGTATACAGATTTTGGCAGCCCCGGCGGCAGGGCCACGAGGCCCGCTTGCCCCGCCTTGGATCTGATACTGACCTTATTGGAAACTAGAAGAGACATCTGTGGCCAGGAACTGGCTGGATGTATCACTATCACATGTAGTTTACAAGACTTCGGATTAATAAATGTGAAACTACGCCGGATACACTATAATGCAGTGCATCCGGCGTCGAGATATGTGGCTACATTGTACCGTATCATAGTTACGAGTAGGTGTTGAACTTATCTCAATTCAATACCTAAACGGGCAGTAAAGTTGAGTGTGGAAAAATGTTGCCACGTGCGACCAATACGCACGTGGCACTATGTCCTGTGAATCGTTCTGTAGTCTTTGTATATGTATAAAACTGAATCCCTATTTTCCTTTGTCACGCCATCACACGTGAACGGCTGGACCGATTTCACTTTTTTTTTGTTGTGTTCGATATTGTCAATAGAAGAATCTTATGAAAGAAAGAAAATAATAAAAATTAGAAAGCTTAAGTGAAGCCAGTTTCTTATAAATATGTGAGTGAGCGCCACGCACACATTTAAAAGTTTTCCTTGGAGATGTTCACTTGTTTATACATAGAAACCGAACGACGCAGTAAATTATTTCCCCGTGTTTTTGGCTTCAATTCTTAGTGGCCTACTTATCAATCTGGGCATTTTTAGGGTTCCGTACGTCTGAATACAAAAACGGAACCCTTATAGGATCACTCGTGTGTCTGTCCGTCCGTCGCTTACAGTCAATTATCTCCGAATCTATTAGACCGATTAAGTTGAAATTTGGTACACATATCAATTCCTGTGACCCAAACACAGAGGTGTGACGTGAGCAGATGAAATCTGTATATGGGGGGTCATTTTTGGGGGGGAAGGGGAAAATTAAAAAAAAAATCTGAAAACTGCATCGTGTGGCATATCAAATGAAAGTTCTTGTTGAGAAGATCTTAAATGTATTTTTTTGTAATTTTAAAATAAATAGTTTCCAAGTTATTCAAGAAAATAGACGAAAATTGACCATTCCCCCTCCCCTTATCTCCGAAACTACTGAACCTAAAATTTTGAAAAAAATACAGAAATTAGTTTTCTCCTTATAGATTATAGGAAAACCTATAAGAAGTCCATGATATTAAAATAACATGGTAAATCACTCAATATTGTGCGTACCAACTTACATTTTTTTTTTAATACGTCATAAATCGTAAACCGCAATTTATCTTTCAAAGTTACAACCAACTTTTATATAATGTTACTTGCTGCTACGGAACCCTTTAAAGGCGAGTCCGACTCGCACTTGGCCGGTTTTTAATCTAAGACTAATCCTCTATATAATATTATTTCTTATCTAACCTTAGCGCTTTGGATAATATAAACTTTTTTAATGTTACCTTATGACGTTTTATATTATGCTGCGAATTTCATCAAAGAGGATGTAAAAAAAACTTAACGCTTTGGTCGGAGTTATTCTATTGTTTTTTTTTTACGAATTTTTCTTTCCATAGAAAGTTTTTGAATTACACGACGCATGCGTTAATGCGTATAATATTTATAAAAAATACCTTTTTCTGGTTTGTTACCCTTCATAGAGTACAAGTGTGATATCATAATTATATCCGTGCATACCTACTGATCAATTTTATTCAATTGTTAACTGAAGTGCGAGAAACCATTACAATTACATTTATTTATATACATAGTTGAATAATCTGTCAGTTAGTCATCATCATCGTTCGTCCGTTAGTCATATTTTGTAATGGCATTTTACATTGTAAAAATATGTGGATTCAAACTTAAATAATGACACGTAGTTTAGAATAAAATAGAAGTATTTATTTGCAATCAAAGAAGCCTTTGTCAAACATTCTGGAGTGGCGAATGCGAAGCGTGACGTTTTTATTTCTTATGTATAAATAAATAAATAATAATCCGATAGCGTGACAGAACTATCGGACTGTCGTCTCGCTTCGGTTCGGTATCGCTTCGGAAACGCTTCGCTTTCGCCGGTCTGTTTGACAAAGGCATGAACGCACATCAAAACAAGGTTGCTATCTTTGAAAAATAGAATTCTTTTTGAGACGGAGTCGCGGTAGACCGCGAAGGAGATAGCGGGACAAACTGGACAGGTTCTGTCCGAATTAGAAGGAGCCTCGTCCTCCTTCCAATTCGCACGGGCTCGCGAGAAGTGGAAGGAGTGGAGGGAGGCCTTTGCCCAGGAGTGGGACAGAGCAGGCTATTAAAAAAAAGCTTATAATATGAGCTTTTTAGATTAGAATATAAAAATGAGTGGAAATGTTTTTCCATTTTTTTTACAAAAAAGCTTGTGCTTTGCTTGTAATGTTCACAAACTTTTTTTGATGTGTGAAGATACAGACGCCAACACATCATGTCAAATTTTTCTCAATCGTACATGAACAGCTCACCTTCTACAATTGCGATAAAATTGAAAATCAGTTAAAGAAATTTGACAGATTGAGGTAGCTTGATATACTGAATAATAAAACGGGTTATAATATTTTGATAAACAATCCTTGAACGAGCACATCAATCAACTCCAATCTGTTAAATATTCTCAATCGAAGATGTACAGACGCCATCAGCTCAACCAACCAGAATCTGTCAAATAAGGTTGAAAATCTATTAAAGAACTTTGACACTTTGAGGTAGGTTGATGTGCTAGCGTCTGTACGTTCCGCTTTTGTACCACAGTTATCCCATGAAAAAAAAAATCAAAGTAAATCAAGTTATAAATCACTAAAAGAATTAATCTAAACTATTAAAAACGCCTGCCGGGGTCGCGGGACTAATGAATTAGCGTGACCCCGGTACGTCAAGGGCTATTGAAGGATACCGTAGATTTTAGTCAGTACAAGTCTAACAGTCTCTTGCCCTGCCTTGTGTGGGAGGACTCATTTGATAATGTTGCCACGCTAAAAAAAAACTATTAAAAAAGCATTGTAAAAACTCCTTATGCTTGACCACACGTACCGAGCAAACGAGTGAGACAGTATTCTCTTCAACGCAGTGGCTGAGCGATCGCTTGCTATGTAGCGTGTCGCGGGTTCAATACCCGCACGGAACAAATATTTGTAAGATCTGCAAGTAGTTGTTCCGGGTCTGAGTGTTTGTGTATATGAGTTTCTTTATTTGTAAACGACACGAGTAATTACTATTTTGGGCAACGTTTTTTATAAAAAAAAAATTCAACGACTATTTATCTCGGCCTCAGTGTTTTTATAATAATTATACTTTGCGTCAATATTGAGGTGCGCGTAGCAGATGTAGAAGCTCGTAGCTGATATACAGTGAGGTACGCGTAGGCCGTAGCCGCGTAGCAGAGTCGGTGACGTCAACGTGTCGGCGTAGCTGATAGGATCGACGCGCGTAGCAACTGTACGGAATTTCCCCGTCGAACTATGCGGAGTTGGCTCAGTGGAAGAGTTCTCCGTGAAACAATACGAGAACTCACGCTTTCGTAGGTTCGAATCCGTAGTATTCATAAAATAACAGTTAATCGCAATTATCCTATTGATAGAACGGTTGGGCGACATGCGGACGCCATGGACCATGCCCGGGTTGACGGCGCGTTGTTTCCACGCGCGTCTCAAGAAGTGTCAGCATAATGACGGGGCCCCCTTGTAGAGGGCCAAAGCCTGCCGGGATCGCGGGCCTCACGAATTACCGTGATACCGGAACATAAGGGCTATTAAAGGACACTGTGGATTTTGGTCAGTACCAGTCTGACAGTCCCTCCCGCTCTGCCCTGGGTGGGAAAAAAAATGACGCAATGGAACACCTTTTCACTTCAGAAGTGGAATTATCAAAATTGTTGACAAACTTGGAAATTAATACTTAATTGTCAATATAAACACAACATATTAAGATCCTTATCGGATGAATACGGAAATCCTGTGTTTTCAACTGGGCGTTGATAGATGAGTCAGACAGTCAATAAGTCTTGTGTTTTGCCAAAGTGAGGGGAAAAATATGTCTTTGAAGAAGTTGCTAACCAAAACAATAAGGTAGTTTACTGCATAAATAAATTGAAAACCTGTTTAGTCAGTCAGTTAGTGTCATTCTAGCCTTTTCTCAACTATATTGGGGTCGGCTTCCAGGCGAACCAGATGCGGCTAAATATCAGTATTTTACATGGAGCGACTGCCTGTCGGACCTCCACAACCCAGTTACTGGGCAATACGATACCCCATGGTAAGACTGGTTGTCAGACTTATGAGCTTCTCACTAACAGTAACGACTGTTAAAGATCTACAAACGACAGCCGGGATCGACGGCTTTACATGCTTTCCATGGCAAGGAGGAAACTCGCTATGACAGATGGTCACCCATTCACAGACCAACTTTGGCAAGCACGGCTTAACTCGGAAGATCGGCCTGTGCGGCTGTAGTTATTAAGCCTTGTGTATGAAAAATTGTGGCAATTATCAATGAAATAACAAACAAAGCCACCGATTTCCGAAAGAAAAGTTATTTTACACTTCTTTTTTTGTTTTTGAAGTCGGTTCCTTTTTTTAAAAAAAAAACATATTTTTTTTTATTTTAGTTCAGATGATATTTAACAAAAATCTTCATATAATCGGCGTATTTTAAAATCTACAATCCAAGTGTGCAAAAACAACGTCACAGGATAATGGGATATCTGTAGGGGCGGTATAAAAAAGATCAGGTTATTGAAATTTGTCTCGCTTCTGATAAACTACTCGTACATGGTTATAAGTCACGTTTTACCTCTCTTTTCCAAAAAAAGTAGGTAATCTTGTGCCAATCCCATCGTTACATGAATCTAATGACAGATTAATCTAGTGTTATTCTATTCTAAAAACTGACTCATATAATACTGAAGCACCGCTTCGCTGCGATAAGCGTGATGAAAACTACGCAGTTTATATTACAGGCACCCACTTATTCAGAGTATAGGTACAAGCAGACACGTAGTATACTACCTATACATAATTATAATTATTATTTCAAGTACAATGATGGTACATCATCATCATTATCAGCTGGAAGACGTCCACTGGTGAACAAAAACCTCCTTCTTGGACCTCCACGCCGAACGACAATCTGGCACTTGCACCCATAAATAAATAATAAATATTCCACAACTATCACACAACGCCATCTAGTCCCAAGCTAAGCAGAGCTTGTGTTATGGGTACTAGACAACTGATAAACATACTTATATATTTCTAAATACATATAATTATAGATAAATGACACCCAGACACAGAACAAATGATCGTGCTCATCACACAAACATTTGTCCTGGGTGGGAATCGAACCCACGACCTCCGGCATAGCAGTCAGGGTCACTAACCACTAGACCAACAGGCCTGTCGTGGGTCGTGAACAACCCATGACTCTCACGACGTCGTCTGTCGGGTAGCGAGACTTTCTTGTCAGTTAACCGTGACCCTTGAACGTAAAAGGCTATTGAAGGATTACCGTGGATTGTAATCAATAAAAGTAAAAAAGAAGAAGAAGAAGATAATAAAAGTTGTCGGTACATAAGGTGGAAAATTAAAGTTAATGCTATATAACAATATCTGTGAATTATAGTATTAAACATATAATAAATCTGTAGAAGGGTCAATTCTGTACATTGAAAATATTGAAAAAATAAATAGCGGGGGGTGTTGCTGGATCGATACCAAACCCAAATATGTGATTAAAAAATTTTTGTCTGTCTGTCTGTCTGTCTGTCTGTCTGTATATGCAGGCATCACGTGAAAACTAACGGTTCGATTTCGATGAAACTGGGTATAATTATATCTTATTATCCTGGGCATAAAATGGGATACTTTTTATCCTGGAAAAATACGTAGAAAAAAAAATCTACCATCCACGCGAGGACCGACATCTGCGCGGACGGAGTCGCGGGCGGAAGCTAGTATCGTATAAAATTATCGGCCGGCTACTTATCACATAATAGTTCAGTATATGTTTGGCACGAGCGGCAGACAGCCGTCAACTTAAACATAACCTAAAAATAATTGTGAATATATACTTTTATCTGGCACAATGATTCTGAGATTTTTCAAGTACTGAAGTGACAACAAAACTTTTAAACATATTACATTGAGTTTGTTGTGATTTTTCGTCGAAGTTCGTGACACATTTTTAAAGGTGAATATTAATTTATATTTGTTGTGGAACACTTTGTATGGCTAATTTTACTCGACTGCGCCATGGTTGCGCCAGGTTGTGTTTTTTGTAATTTTTATTGTATATGTTACAATTTTGCTGTTTTAAAAACTGTGTCTTTCGTATATTATTTGAAAGTGGTGGTCTTTACACGGTGATAAATGAACCATAATTATACCATATATAATTATACCATTTTTACATGTATCATATCATATAACTTAATTAATTATATATATATATATAAAAACATATTTATATTATGTATATATATATATATATAAACAAAAATTAAAAGTAAAATATTTACAAAAATTACTAAATAAAAACTAAAATTGTAATTCAAGTATAGGGCGCGTCAAAAAATTCAGCCACATCGCTGTCAATGGGGAAAGTGCCCAGAAATTCTGGGCAATCTTTTAACCAAGAAATAGGCCAGCCCTCTTTGATAAATAAGTTGCACGAATAAAGTACAGCGAGAGGCCCGTAAGTTTTATCGCCATTTTGATATCATTGCAACAAAGGAATTTGGTAGGTATCAATAAAGATTATGGAATAAAAAAAATAAAATGCTTATCTAGTGCGCGCAATTATCTTATCTTCATAAAAGACTAGCTTTCAGTTAGGAATCAAGTAAACCTATCTAAAATATAATTACTCGTTGGTCTATCGAATCGATCGCAGCGCGCGGACTTTCGGGAGTGACTGTCTGCGTCAAGTTTTTTTGTAAGGGTAATTTAATAAAAAAATAAATACTTTTTAAAGTTCGAACTTATTAAAGTGATACTTTTTTGATAACTTATGAAGGACTCATTCTATTGAAACGGGTATATTTGATAAAAGGGTATAGCCGGATAAGTATGACGATCCGGCCCCCAAATGGGAACCTATATCGAAACTTATGTTCTAATATCGCCTTGATGTACAAACACAATTTATGTACTTTTCGCGGCCAGCTTTCGCTTTGACCTTGAGATATGGGAAAAAATAATCGCACGCATGACTTTTATTCAAAGTCATATATCTCAAAAAATAATTACGCTAGAAAGTTGGGACCAACACGAGTTTTTAGATGATATAATAGAGTATATCATATATTATTTTCATATTTTTAGAGTATATTTATAAAAAAAAAAAAAAAAATAAGGAAATCATAATTTTTTTTTCATGTTCTCTGAGACTTAAAATCACGAAAATAATATATGTTATGCTCCTTTACGTGCTCTATTACTCATAAAAATTTGGTAAAAAAAAATTGGTGCAACACTTTGAAAAAAAATTAAAAAGTGTTTCGCACCTTGTAACTTATAGATATAAACGTGTCTCAACACGCACAAAAGTTTTATCGCTTGTGGAAGGAATTGTACATAAACAAGTTTAGATTTGTTTTCACGTTATTTATTATATTTTATGTCTTACTAACATCGTTTGTCATGCGTTGGTATCGCTCTTGGACATAGGTATTGCCCTAAAGGGAAGCTTTTGACTTGGATTTTTATGGCATTTTGTTCCAAGATTTTGAAATTAGTCATTGTTAAACCAACTTATTATTTTTATAAGGTCATAATGTCTGACAAGTGCAAAAAATATCTTCGTAAGATGGTTGGTTATAAAAAAGTTGTAAAAACTAAAGAAGAAATTAAAGTATTCAGTGATTGTTTGAATAAAACAGTAACAGTTAATGATATATTCTGTAACAAGTGTCGTCTTATCCCATATATTAAGAAAAACGTTTCTATTTCTAAATGTACAGCATCTGACGAGGTGTCAGATGCTGTACATGTTGTGCTAGTTTCGATATAGGTTCCCATTTGGGGGCCGGATCGTCATACTTATCCGGCTATACCCTTTGGGAAATAAACGGCTGTAAAGTTCAAATTTTCTGACCATATACTTACTAATAGACATAGTGGATATTGTGGAATAGGGATAGGTGTAATTGAATAGACGAATTGATGTATAATGCCTCATCCCCCCATTATACACCAATTCGTCTATTCAATTACACCCATCCCTACTAAAACCAAAAAACAAGGTTGGATCCAAAAAAAAAAACAGTATTTGAACTTTACAGCCAGTTATTTCCCAAGGTATGAGTAATTCATCAAACATACTGCTTTCAATAGAATGAGTCGTTTATAGGCTATCTAAAAAAGTATCACTTTCGCGTCCTAAACGTCGTATTTTTTTTACGCAGAGGTGGATTCCAGTAGTAAAGTCAGTCAGTAATGATGTCTACTATAACCCCCCAAAGGATCTACGTCCACTTAACCAGTAACCCTGTATACGAATGCGAATGCGAATTTTCATAAATTCTGTATTGCTTAAATGTGATTCAATGAGGAAAAAAATCTTTTTTTTTTAAACGTTTCCCCGCACTAGGAATATCTTCTGGGTCGTGGGTGCGCTTACAAACATATAAATTCACAAACACAAACGACCAGACCCGAAACAACTACTTTGTAGATCATACAAATATTTGATCCGTGCGGGAATCGAACCCGCGACATTCAGTGCAGCAGTCCAATCGCGCACGGTACAAAAATATTTGTATGTCCTACAAATTGTTATTCTGCTTGTATATGATAGTACAAAGTCCGATGCCGTGGGCGTCTCCCATAGCGACTGGTTCGTGAGGTGGACGCTGTCCTCTTCCTCTCCTCCTTCGCTAGCATGAGTTGTTCGCAGAAGGAGGCGACCGCTTCTCATTCTGTCTCACCCCGCAGCATGGCCTCGACTAATGCCGGCCGCGAGAGGACGCCTATCGCCTCCGTATCACGGCACCCTTTTTTTTTTTTTTTATCGTGGTAAAATCATCAAATGAGTCCTCCCACCCAGGGCAGGGCGGGAGGGACTGTCAGACTTGTACTGACTAAAATCCACGGTGTCCTTCACTAGCCCTTTACGTACCGGGGTCACGGTAATCCCTTGGTCCCGCGACCCCGGCAGGCTTTGGCCCACTACAGGCCCCGTCTCTATGCTGACACTCTTTGAGGCGCGCGTGGAACACAACGCGCCGTCGACCCGGGCATGGTCCATGGTCGGACAGCGAGTCGCCCATTACTCGCTGCCCGCATGCCCGCGCCTACGGTGGCCGGAGATCGTCTTGCGACGTCCGACGCCGTGGGCGTCTACCACTGTGGCTGGGGTGGAGGGAGGACGCTGTCCTCTCCCTCACGCGGCCCGCCTCCTCCTTCACGAGCATGACTGCTTCGCAGAAGGAGGCGACCGCCTCCCACTCCGTCTCGCCCCGCAGCATGGCCTCGACCAATGCCGGGCGCGAGAGGTCTCCGCCTATCGCCGTCGTGAGGACACGGCGGTGCTCTGCCCAAGCGGGGCAGTCCTGCACCGTATGCTCCACCGTGTCCTCCGGACGATCCTCGCAGTGGTGACACCCAGGCGTTTCTTCCCTCCCTATCAGACACAGGAACCTCCCGAAACTTCCGTGTCCGGTGAGGACCTGCGTCATGCGGTAGGTCAGGACGCCGTGACGCCTATCCAGCCACTCCTCAAAGAGGGGTCTTACCGCCGCGATTGCGGCGTGCCCGATCACGGCACCCTTGATAAAAGAAAGCGTTTGGGCAACATTTAAAATGAAATATATTTATTTCCAGATGACTGACCTTGGCACTGAACCAGGACTCGATGCTGAGGGCCTTCTTGCTTATTTTAACAAGTGGCTCGCTGAACAACAACGCATGACGCCTAATTTCTCATTCAACATCGGAGAGCCGCCCGAAAAGAAAAATGTAAGTAATATTAACATCTACGCCCTGTTCACGTAGCACTGAAGTGTAAAATATGGCTTAGATTGCATAATATTACTTGAAAAAACGTTCACATGATATAATTATTTGAAGAAGTATTTTTACTATTGGAATCATTTTACAAATGTGCATTTAAACATGTGCTGTTTTATTTTAGCATAAGAGTATGCTAAAATGGAATTCAGTAGAAGGATTTATAAAAAAAGTTTTTTTTTTCCGTTTTCTAATAAGCTGCTTTAATACTTGTTAACAGAAAAACTACTATTGAACTTTCTAAAAAATATTTACTACTTCTTCGCAGGACACGAAAACAACAGTTAAAAAAAGGAAATATGCACCAAAAAAAAGTTTGGCAGTACAAGATTTAGAGAAAAGGTTGAGAAAAGAAAAGTTATCGGATAAAGTAAAAGATCGACTGGCTAAAATAGAAAACATTAAGAAAGAACTGAAGAAAACTTTTGAAACTATGAAGAGCGAGAACATTGAAATAGACAAAATCAAAGAAGTAGAGCTTGAAACATTGTCGGCGGAAATTAGTGAAATTAAAAGTAACATCGATAACATTAATGAAGAAGCAACAAAAAAGAAAGATTTATTAGACGATGAAATTAAGCAATGGCAATGGAAGAAAAAGCAGGCTAGAAAAAAAACGCAAAAGAGTATCGAGATAAAGCAAAAAATGTTAGATGAGACTAAAGAGAAAGCTAAACAGATTATCGCAGCTGAGAAGCAACGACAGAAAGACGAAACAGATAAAATTAACATCGAAATTCAAACCATAAAAGATGCAGAGGATATGGAACTAGCAAATATTAAAAGGATCATTGAAGATAAGCAAAAAACATTGGATAAGAAAAGATACCAACATAAGAAGCATATTAAAAGAAAGAAAGACGAGATGGCTGACAAAATAGACAGGATTGATAGAGATATCCAAAACCTCAAAGACAAGGAAATGGCCGAAGAAAGAAAAATGGATGAAGATATCGAAAACAGGATAATAACTTTAAATATGGCGAAAGCGGCATACCACGAAAACATTCGAGCTATAGAATTACACCACTCTAAGAAAAAGAGAGAAATCGAAACAGAAATCAATCATCTGGAAGAAAAGGAGTATCGGAAGGATAACGAGATGTGGAAAAAAATTGAATTACTGCTTAAGAAAAAAGAAAAACTTGAGATAAATATTAGAGCCAAACAAAAGCGCGAAACTGAAAAAGTGGATCAAATCAAAGCCGAGATTCAAAAGTTGCAACAAGAAGATGCCCGAATCCTTGAAACTTTGGAAAATAAGTTAGCTAAGAAAAACGCCGAATACGAAGAATATATCAAAGAAATGGAAAAATTCAAAGCTGAAAAAGTAAGTGAAATTAATGCTGAAATTAAAAACATCGAAGAGAAAAAAGCTCAGTTGAAAATCAGTATAATTAATGACATTGAAGCATTGCAGGAAACTTTGAGTAGAACTGAAGAAGACTTAGAGAAAGACATTCAGGAGATGAGAAAATCCAAAACCGAGAAAGAGACTCAAATTATAAAAAGAATAAAAAAGATGAAAGCATATCAGAACATGAAGAATAAAAATATGGATGAAAACATTAAAGCACAGACAAACAGGTTATCTGAGATGGAAAAGGAACTGGAACTGATCGAGCAAGAACTTGAACTAAGCAACAAGAAAAGTGAATTAGAAGCAGAAATTCTAATCCAGAATGGTGAGGAAACGCAAACAGTAGAGGTTTCTGTTCCAGAAACTGGCCCTCCAAGTGACACTGCCAACACAGCTTGTAACCAGTGGCCACACTTCTGGTAGAGATCTCGTTCCGACCGGTATTGAGATGCAAAGAATTATCTAGAAACGCCTAGTTATATTACGACCACCTTAAACTTGTTAAGAACAACTATTGAAAAGATGTAGCGATCGTCAGAGATCCCCTGAACAAGAATTTAAACTTTCAAGACAATGGAGGTGACACACTACAAAGCAATGTCAAGAAAGTAAGGTTGAGTTGAACCCTCTCAACTACTACTTCAGTTTTAGAGCAACTGAAGAAGTGGAACCGGTGATGGCGAAGATATGACAGATCTATACCGAAGGATAGAGATCTGTCATAGCTAATATCTAAGCAAGTAAGCATCCAACAGGATGCTTAGATATTAGATAGACTATGACAGATCTCTATCAATCAAAAGGATCAATCTTTAATCTCCCTAAGAAAACATTCTTAGGGAGATTAAAGATTGATCCTTGGGAAAATAAAAAGACGGACTTAAAGGATAAAAATAACGACCTTCTTCACACTTTTGTATTTTAGTTAGTTATTATTTAGTTGTACTCGTAGTATGATTTGAGTAATTCAAAGCATTTTGATTGCAACATTAAATATTAATAAGAATGTTGTTGTTTTATACGTATTCTATATTGTGTACTTTTAAAATTTAATTAGGTAACTTTAACTTTAGTTCACAAATTATGTAATAAGAATCTGTTTATGTAACAAGCGCCGGTGTACAGTCCTACAACTGATATTGTACCACTGAAAGCTTCCCCATACGTAAAAAATCACACTCAACAATTTTGACAGACTTCTCAGTAAAAGCAACTTACGTAAACGTCTAATAATTTGGTCTTATGATAAGATACAAGATATTTATTTTGTAAAACATGAGTGAATAATACAGGTCTTAAAAATATAGTAGCTATCGTTTAAAATTTATAGAGTTTAACATTGCTGCATCAGAAGGAAGAATAGAATATCTGTAAAATGACTGTACATTTTTTTTTGTTGATAATTTCATCAAATGAGCCTCCCGCCCTGGGTGGAGCGGCAGGGACTGTAATATATTAGCATTAGCATTAGACTGTAATGTATTATAATTGAAATAGCTCTTTACGTTCCAGAGTCACGGTTACCTGTTTAGACAGACCCCCGCGACTTTGGCAAGTTGCTTCGCCTGACAGATTGCTGACAGCTCTTTGAGATGCTCGTGGAATTTGACGCGCCGTCGACCCGGGCATGGACCATGGTCGGACGGCGAGTCACCCATTACTCGCTGTCAGAATGCCCGCGCGGCTAGACCAAGAGATGGAGACTGTCTTCTCCTTAACGCGTTCCGCCTCCTTCTCTAGCCTACTGCTCTATAACTTTAGCATTCTTCAGCTATAGAATATTGTATTTTATTTTTACTTATATAACTTTTTATCATTATTTTGTCTACTTTTTGTATTAAGAAAAATAAATAAATGTTCACAAATAACGTGTATTTCATTTTATTTAAACCACTACGCATATAACTCTAAACAGAATGGAAAGTTTCGGTCCAGATTGTAGTGGGAGGAAGGTTCCCAGGCTCCCAGCAGTGGGCATATTGTTGGCTGTTTTTCATTCTTACCAACTGAAATAAAATGTATAACATCAAGGTTTCTGTAAACCGCAGTCACGTCTCGCTGAGAATTGACCATAATTTACACTTGTTTTAGCGGACACCATAAAGAAAGTAGCGTGGTTTTCAATAGCCATCATCAAGGAATAAGGCCATTAAATATTTTTTTAAACGTGGTAAAATCGTCAAATGAGTCCTCCCACCCAGGGCAGAGCGGGAGGAACTGTCAGACTCGTACTGACTAAAATCCACGGTGTCCTTCAATAGCCATTTACGTACCGGGGTCACGATAATTCGTGAGACCCGCGACCACTCACATTCCGGTGGTGCATGGTGCGTCTATTAGTGGCCCATGGAGGCGCAACGCCGCGCCGGGCGAATCCCCGTTGCCTCGACAAGTCGAAGCGCTGCGGGAAGAGCTCCGGCGCGATCTCAGGGCGGTCTGGATGATTGTTATGTTTTTTTGTAAAACAATCCTGCGACCCAAGATGGTAATGTTGCAGTCAAACAACTCTTTAACTGTCAAAAGTGCTTTTAACTGAATAAAGCAGGCAAAGGTAATTTTGACTGAACAGGTCGGTCAAAAGTGGCATTGACTTTGACTGAAAATTATTGGTTAATAAAGCTACGCCTAACAAGAGTTTTAAAGATTTTATAAATCATTGTTTTTTTGAACCACTAAGGACAGAAATAGACCGGTCGACCCTTAATTGTCATTTCAGTGAATCGTAGTATCGTCGAAAGTATAAAGTTAAAACTATTTTTGATTGGTTCAAACACAAGATGGCTCCTTATATTTGTCAAAAAATCGAAACATTTATTGAAAGTAGGCCATTTACAGGATTTTTTTAAATGTGACAAAATAAAACAAAAATCGCAGTGTGTGGTGTCCTGAGTTCGAAACCGTCTCGAGAAGGTTTATAAGTTTATAACAATAATGCATACCCCATTATCCCGTGACGTTGCCACATGGATCCGTTTTTGCTTAATTGGATTGTAGATTTTCATAGACACTGATTATACGAAGATTTTTGTTGAATATCTGAACTAAAAAGGGTAAAATAAACAAAACTTAAAAAAACAAACCAAAAAAAGTGTAAAATAACTTTTCGGAGGTCGATGGCAATAGTCAAACCCACCGACTTCCGAAAAAAAAAGTTATTTTACACTTTTTTTGTGTTTGTTTTTAAGTCGGCTTTATTTATTTTTTCATCAATACTCTAACCGGCGTAGGTACTTAACAGATTTTTTCAATTTATTTATACAGTAATCTACCTCATTGTTTTGGTTAGCAATTTCTTCAAAGATATATTTTTCCCCTCACTTTGGCAAAACACAAGATTTACTACAGAAAATAAATCAAGTTAATAAAATATAACTATATAATTTGAATGTGAATGAATTGTAAAAGGTATTTAATAGTAATTGTCTGACTCATCTATCAGCGCTCAGTTGAAACCACAGGACAGATTCCTTATGCATCCGATAAGGATCTTAAAATGCTGTGTTTATAATGAAAATTAATTATGCGGGGATCGAATCCACAACACGCTACGCAGCAGTCGAACTCTTAGCCACTGCGTCGACCGTGCCGTCAATCTAAACTAATATTATAAATGTGAAAGTAACTCTGTCTGTCTGTTTGTCTGTCTGTCTTTTCTTCACGCCTAAACTACTGAACCGATTTGTGTAAAATTTGGTACAGACATAGTTTGGAACTTGAGAAAGGACATAGGATAGTTTTTATTACAAAAAAAATAAAAAAAATACAAAAATCTGCCAGAAGTCACTATTCCACGCGAACGGAGTCGCGGGCAAAAGCTAGTAGGATAATAATTGCGATTGACTGATTATTGTATGAAGACCACGGACAGCGTGGCTGCTCGTGTACTGTAACTTTCCACTGAGCCAACTACGCATTATTATTCGACGGGGAATTCCCGTACAGTTGCTACGCGCGTCGATCCTATCAGCTACGCCGACACGCTGACGTCACCGGCACTGCTACGCAGCTACGGCCTACGCGTACGAGTACGAGCTTCTCCATCTGCTACGCGCACCTCAATTTCGACGCAAAGTATGTTTAATCCCGTCTTGCCCCGAGCGAAAGGACTTATTTGACGATTTCATCATCACGTAAAAATAAAGTATTATTGTTATAAAAACACTGATGCCCTCTTGCACCACACATCACTAAACGGGTTTAGCGCTAAACTGCCTTAGAATATCAAATTGTTTGAAGTTGACAGAGACAGAACGATGTTTTAAATCAGTTTAGCGCTGAACCTGTTTAGTGATTGTGGTGCAAGTGGGCCTGAATCTCGAGTAAAAATGTTTTTCGGAATCTTTTTTTATAGCTGAAACGGGAAACTTCTTTTTATCAAGGTGAATAAAAAATCACCTTTTAAACCAAAAACAATTCGAGACCAAAATTAGCTGAATCAGTCCAGAAGTTCTCGAGTTTTAGCGAGACTAACAAACAGCACTTGCTTGTGACGTATTGGCAATATTAAGTGTCGTATCTTTGTAATTTTGTTCCCAAAAGAAAAAATATTTGTTGACACTGACGGACTAATTAGATTAGTTGCTATATTGTATTGAGTGCCTTATCTGCAACTACACACTGCAGTACGAATAAGTTGCACAGCTCATATAGATATCGTGTTCGGCCACTCCGCACGCGTGTCGCGAGTTGTTGTTATCATTTAAATTATATATTATCAATTATTTATATATTCAAGCATTCGTATAGTTTGTGTTCAAGTGTTCTTAGAAACTTATTACTGGAGTGTTCTGTTTACAGAATATAAAAGTGATTCAAAGTAAGTATTACACAAAATTAGTCATGATTAATTTAGTGATCACGGAAAGTAGCCATGATGTTGATGAGATCATCAAAAGGGTAGTTTACTGTATAAATAAATTGAAAATCGAGGACTAAATAAAAGTTCGAGGATTTAAAAATAATGAACATGAATTTTTTTAATCAATGATAAAGATAAAACGTTTCAAAATTCAGGAGTAGGGGGCTTGTGACGTCATAACGCCAGTAAAATTATACGGACCGAGTGACGCTTTGTTATTTTTAGAAGCGTTGTATCTTCGTTAATATTGATTTACTTAACAAAAGATAAAATACGTGTCAAATATCTTTGGACGATTTTTTTTTAGTAAAATAGCATTACGATGCGTTTTATCATAACTAGCTCGTGACGTCAGAACTTTTTTATTTATTTTTATGTCGTCAAATCATCAAATGATCCCTCCCACCCAGGGCAGGGCGAGAGGGACTGTCAAACTTATACTGAATAAAATCCACGGTGTCCTTCAATAGCCCTTTACGTTCCAGGTTCACGGTAGCTCGTTAGTCCCGCGACCATGACTTCAGAACTACAGTAAAAAATGTACTGTGTAATTATTGTGTGTAGTCCCCGTCACGGGAAGCTATTGGATATAAAGAATTTATACTAAGTCACGTAGTGACAGTAGCGGGGCCTGTAGAGGGACAAAATTTGCCGGGGTCGCGGGACTTACGAATTACCGTGACCCCGGTACGTAAAGGGCTAGTGAAGGACACCGTGGATTTTAGTCAGTACGAGTCTGACAGTCCCTCCCGCCCTGCCCTGGGTGGGAGGACTCATTTGATGATTTTACCACGATAAAAAAAAAGTCACGTAGTGACAATTCAAGTGACAAAAAAATAGTTCAAAATTCAATCAACTCAGAGTTACATGCGTGTAATACGAAACTGACGAGCAATTTTACTTGATCGGGTTATATTTAGTTATTTTAAAGCGTTGTTATCTAATGTTTTGTTGGTATTGGAACTCGTCTCAGTTCTGAGTCATGAAAAAAAGCATCGGGACCGGCTGTCATTCGAGTTTCGAATTAATCAATTTTTCAAGTTTATTTTAGTTTAAGTCATCCAAAACTTGCGAACTGACTGACTCATTTAACGATTTTACAATAAAATAAACGGCTAAGTGCTACTATTTTTTAACTATAAATACGGCTAAATAATCATGTCTGTCGTTTATGAACCGCCCTAAAAAAAATGTTGTTAGTATTTGTTGTTATATCGGCAACGAAATTACATCATCTGTGATTTAACAGTATAACTAGCACAGTTCATGAGATTCCTGAGACAGACGGACGGACAGCTGAGTCTTAGCAATCAAACTTTCCAAGTCCCTTTTTTTTCGAAACTACTGAACCGATTTTTATGGAACTTCAATCGCAAGATACGATACGAGATAGATATGTAGGTCTAAAAAAGATATTATAGTAGAAGATTTTTCAAAAATGATGTCACAGCTAAATTTTGAAAAAAAAACTTTATATTTTTTTTAAATAATATTTTTCGAAAAGATTATGTTTTTTTCTAATTGTTTTATGATAACTCATTTAAGCCATTGACCAACAGATAGGCGTGGCGAATGCGAAGCGTTTTTAATTGCGTGGCGTAACGTGGCGAAGGCGCCACATCTTCGCATCGGTTCGGTCACGCTATCGGATCGCTTTCGCTTCTCTATGTGACTGGATTCAAACAATTCCATACATACAAATAAAAACGTCTCGCTTCGCATTCGCCACGCCTATCTGTTTGACAAAGGCTTTAACGATTTTAAAGAAAACAAAGTATTTATAAACATAACATTAAAAAAAACGACGAATTGATAACGTAACGTCCTCCTTTTTTTGAAGTCAGTTAAAAAGGCTCTTATTCGGGATTCAGCAGTAAGTTACTGACATATGTTTTTTTATGTTCCAGATGAGCGACATTGAGTCTGACGAACCAGACTTGGATGCTGAGCATGGAGACATATCTGAAGAATGTCACAATTACTTTAAGAGGAGGAAGCTTAAACCTGAGTCAATTAACCTTAGCCAAATACCTAATGTAAGACAATAACGTAACATTAAAATCAGTACTTACAGTTTTTCATTAGTTTTAACTAGAAAGGAAACCTTGTTGGTAGATCTCAAAAGAAAATCTTACTTCAGAAATACAGAATTTAATTAAAATCGTTACAGCTTTTTCCTATTTAAATATACTTACAAGAACTGCTCGTTTCATTTTATTTAACATGGTATCGCTTTTTAAAATAATAATTTGTAAGAAAATACCAGTATTTTGTATCTATCTACGAGAAAAAAGAGCCGAAGCCAACTCAGAGGTCACAGTGTCTATTAAAACCTTCATCTTAGATTATAGCATGCAGCATGATTTTTTGTTTATGCGAAACCTGATACATCTGTCTAGTATTTTTTTGTGTAAAGAATCTATGAATATTATGAAAAATCATAATGTATCCCTTTCAACCTGCGCCTCCTGAGTTGTACAGTCATTGATAATAATTTAGCAATAGGTACCTAACTGTGCAGTGATTGTATTGTAATTAACTGGTGATAATTTTTTTTAAAAATATTTTTGAAAAAAACAAATGTGGTGTTAAATTTATTAGAATCGATTCTGTTACTGATTGTGAACAAACTAAATTCAGGTTTCGCATATACTAAAAATAATGTTGTAGAATTTACAGATTCCTAGTAGCGCACTGGTAATTGGAGCCAAAAACACAAAAGAAAAATTACCCCTCACTCACTCACACATTTATAAAAAGTGGATTCACTAACAACGTTACCTTTTGTTTCAATCAATCATTCATTTATTTGCTTTAAACATGGTATACAAAGGTGTAAAATAAAATATAGTAAGAGTTCAAGCATATTTAGCTAAGATACAACATAGCATGCAAATTTTTTGTTTTTACAAAATGTGAGAAAATTCAATTTTTCTTATCCATGAATTCTTTTAAGCTGTAAAAATTACATTCATTTAACCACTTGTAGAATTTAACCTTTAATAGTCTGCAGTTTAATGTTTTTAAGTGGCTTGGCATCTTATTGTAAATATGAACACACATAGCTAAGCAGTTTTTATTATATTTCGTAAGTCTAGGCAAATCATTTAATACAAACATGAAATCAGGACATTTTATAATCTAAGGCCCTAACATAATGCCATACACGATCCAGTTTACCGGCACCGCGTTTGAAGTGGCGTGAGGTAAGCATCAGTGTGCTTGATAAGTATACTGAAGGCCATAGACCGTCAAGTATTTCGCACGCTGCTTCTAGCGCGCTGTAAAATTGACCGTAAACTGGATCGTTCATGGCTGGCTTTATGTGACTGAGATGATCTTTTTTGTATTTTCAGGACCTGAAATCGATTAAGTTTAAAACTAAAATGAAATCAAAACGGTTGTCCACGAGGATAGACAAAAAGATGACGGAGATAAACAATAGGTTCAAGAGTTTAGATACATCATTAGACAAGCTAAAGAAGCTCGTGCATGAGAAAACAACTAATACGGGTGAACACATCCAAGCTACTATGGATGTTACATCTTGTGTAATTGGTGAATTTACAAAAAAACTAATGGAAACTGAATCAACTTTCAACACTGAACGTGATAAATACACAGAAGATACCGCTCGTGAGAGTACTGAGATAGAAAAAGAGATACAAAATATGAAAGTTATTTTAACTGAAATGAAAGAGCGACATGATGAAACGAAACGAGCCGCGCAGGAACAAGAGGCTATAGAAAGAAGTAGGATCGAAAGCGAAATTGAAAATATGAAAGCAAAACAAGCTGAAGAAAAAGATAGGCATGATCGTGAAATTGAAAAGATGAAAGCAAATGTAGCTGAAGAAAAAGATAGGCATGATCGTGAAATCGAAAAGATGAAAGCAAATGTAGCTGATGAAAAAGATAGGCATGATCGTGAAATTGAAAAGATGAAAGCAAAAGAAGCTGATGAAAAAGATAGGCATGATCGTGAAATCGAAAAGATGAAAGCAAATGTAGCTGATGAAAAAGATAGGCATGATCGTGAAATTGAAAAGATGAAAGCAAAAGAAGCTGATGAAAAAGATAGGCATGATCGTGAAATCGAAAAGATGAAAGCAAATGTAGCTGATGAAAAAGATAGGCATGATCGTGAAATTGAAAAGATGAAAGCAAATGTAGCTGAAGAAAAAGATAGGCATGATCGTGAAATCGAAAAGATGAAAGCAAATGTAGCTGAAGAGAAAGATAGGCATGATCGTGAAATTGAAAATATGAAAGCAAAACAAGCTGAAGAAAAAGATAGGCATGATCGTGAAATTGAAAAGATGAAAGCAAATGTAGCTGAAGAAAAAGATAGGCATGATCGTGAAATTGAAAAGATGAAAGCAAATGTAGCTGAAGAAAAAGATAGGCATGATCGTGAAATCGAAAAGATGAAAGCAAATGTAGCTGAAGAAAAAGATAGGCATGATCGTGAAATCGAAAAGATGAAAGCAAATGTAGCTGAAGAAAAAGATAGGCATGATCGTGAAATCGAAAAGATGAAAGCAAATGTAGCTGAAGAAAAAGATAGGCATGATCGTGAAATTGAAAAGATGAAAGCAAAAGAAGCTGATGAAAAAGATAGGATTGAACGTGATATATCACAATTAAATGAGGAAGTAAAAGAATATGAAGATAAAATTAAAAAAATGGTTGATGAAGAAGTTTTAGCTAAAATTAATTTAAATAAAACGCTTGAAACATTACAAACGAATTTAAAAAAGATGACTCAGGAAAAGGAAAAAATGGAAGGAATTATTATAAAGATGAATGCAATTATGAATAACAAGATAAAGGCCATGGATGATTGTATTAAAGCATCAAAAGAAAGGCTAATTAATATTAAAAATAATATGAAAGAGAACTTTAAGCTCATGAATCAAGTTGTAGAAAACAAGACAGGAGAAGTGGATGCTGAAATTCAGAACTTAAGAAATGTTGAGAATCAGATAATAGAAAGTATTGAGAATAATATTCAAGCATTATAGATGTTTTAACCACGTAAGAAGAAGCAAATCTATATAAAACATAGAAAGAAAGAAAACAGATTTATTGACACACACAGGACAGAACAACAAAATTACATGAATAAAAACAACAAAGGAAACAAAATATACAAAAGAAAAACGACAAAAGGTAAAACCAATGAAAAACAATTTAGTCCTGTGCGAGGCCAAAAGGCTTCTCAGCATGTGCTGCGACATTTTAAAAATAGATAACAAATAAATTAAATTTATCTGTAGAAAATTACTGGGACAATTTGACAATACAACATTTCGGGTTGGTCGTTTCCATGGATGCATAATTATAGTACCCATTGTTGTCTCAACTACAGATGTCATACCTCCACCATAGTCATCCAAACTAATATTATAAATGCGAAAGTAACTCTGTCTGTCTGTCTTTTCTTCACGCCTAAACTACTGAACCGATTTGTGTGAAATTTGGTACAGACATAGTTTGAAACTTGAGAAACGACATAGGATAGTTTTTATTACAAAAAAATAAATAAAACAAAAATCTGCCGGAAGTCACTATTCCACGCGAACGAAGTCGCGGGCAAAAGCTAGTAATTAATAGATCTGGAAGACTGAACCTACTGAACACTTCAAAAATCTGCAAAAACTGAACACATACAGAATAGTGAGAAATTTCTTGCAAATTGAGGATTATTAAATAAATTAATACCTCATCACACACACACACACACGCAGCTAAAACTAGCGTGTGAGCTAAAAAACAGTACAAATTAACGAAAAATAATTGTAAACATTTATTAGTACAATTAATAAACTACACAGTTACAAAAAGAAGAATGTTGTACATCATCATCATCTGCTCGTCTCATGTCAGTTGGGGTTGGCGTCATACTCTCCCCTATCAACCATCATGGTATCATTTAATACTTTTTCGTTTAAATATATGTAAAGAATGCGCCTAATTTATCGGTAGATTTTATAATAAACTAGCGACCCGCCCTGCTCCGCACGGGTGCAATCTCTACTATATTATGCATGTTTTATACATGTATAACTTCCTCTTGAATCACTCTATCTTTTAAAAAACCGCATCAAAATCCGTTGCGTAGTTTTAAAGATCTAAGTGTACATAGAGACAGACAAACAGACAGCGGGAAGCGACTTTATTTTACACTATGTAGTGCTAGTGATAGTTAAGCGCTTGTTTTGTAAGTAAGTAAGTAAAGCATTTATTTGCGTAAAACATGGTATACATTGATGTTAATATTAACACAGTAGCTCAACATGTTTCACTAAGATATAACATAGCATGCAAAAATTTATATTTTAACATAAGGAATCAACATCTCACATCCATAAGATCTCTTAAACTGTTAAAATTACATTCAATAAGCCACTTGTGTAATTCTATCTTAAATTTTCTCGAGTTCAATATTTTAAAGTGACTTGGTATTTTGTTATAAATACGTACGCACATTGCAAGGCAGTTTTTGTTGTATTTTGCAAGTCTTGGCAAATCACTTAATACCAGTTTATGAGGATCTCGTCTGTTTCTGGGATTTACATCATTTGCTGATTTAAATAAATGTTTGTTGTTAACTACAAATATACATACCTCATATATATACAGACATGGTAGAGGTAGCAAAATTCTTCTTTTGTTTGTAAGGATATAGTACTTCCCATATGGTTCCTGAATTTCTTCTGTGTCGTGGGTGTGTTTACAAACATAGAAACTCACATACACAAACACCCAGACCTGGAACAACTACCTGTAGGTCATACAAATATTTGGTCTGTGCGGGAATCGAACCCATGACACGCTGCGCAGCAGTCCAATCGCTCAGCCACTGTGCTAACTGTGGCAAGCTATAAGGCCATTGGTCGTAACGACTATCAGCACAATGATACCCATATATTTTGTTTATTAAATTAGATTAATTTTAATCATGTTTTTACTTATGTATATGTATATGAAAATGTTATGTTGGGTAATGTTGTGTACGCTTTTCGAGTCCTCCCACCCCTACTGTCAGACTTGTACTGACTAAAATCCACGTTGTCCTTCAATATCCCTTTACGTAGCGGGGTTACGGTAATTTGTGAGTCCCGCGACCCCGACAGGCTTTCGCTTCAAAAACTCAAAAAGTTCTGCACCGATTGAGCTGAAATTTTAGCATGATATATATATCCGCATCAAGGATTGTTTTTATTTATTTTTTGCATCAGTCACATATCTTCTCAAACATTCAATCACGATGTGCCACAGCAAAGCGTGGCAGGGCAGGGTACAGCTAGTTTTTCTATATTTTGACAAAAAAGGAATAAAAAAAATATAAAGAATAGCAGTCCACCAGCATCGGGAACAGGATCCGGGCTGCCGGTGATCAGGGCTCTTGAGAGAGGAACCTCCTAACAATACGCGCCGTGTCCAGGAGACTTTTGAATGAAGCGCTTGATTGAGCTGCCAAGCGAGAGCCTCCTCAGATGTTGTTCGATTCTCTTTGCAAATCGATTGACTTGAAGTCGTCATGGCGATCGTGTTTTGTTTTTCATTTACCCGTAGAGAACCGCGCTTTTTATGTCATATGGTCATAAGGTCGATTTTCACTTGAAGTTGGAATCGGTCGAATCGCGTCGCATCGCGCCATGGGTAAACTCCCTAAAGGTTATGAAAGATATCTAGTTTTCATTCCGCGACAAAAATCCAGTCTTGGATGCAACATGCAGTCCCGGAGGGCAGGAGGGTAGACATTTTAAATAACATGTAATATCATACATATATTTCAGAATGCGCCTGATTATATAATTCATTCTAACACTATTGTATTAGCAGACTTGAGGCCCCGTTCAGGAGTATAATAGACCTACCACACGCACAAGCTTCATCACGGTTCTGCCTGCACAAGCTTTTCGCTTGAAATAACTGTACACGGACGGCATTACCACACGGCACAGTTAAGTACGCGCAGGCCGGGCTTGCGCAGGCAAAACTGTGCGGTTGGCCCGTGATACAGTTTACCAACCGCACGCGCGGTGTTCCGTGTACAAACCGACTTGCGCAGGCAGAACTGTGGTGAAGCTTGTGCGTCTCGTAGGCCCATAAGGAGACCCAGGAAGGAGGAGGAAGGAAGGAGGTTCCTCATTCCTGCGTGAGAAGTGTGGATTCTCCGACCAGATGGACAAAAAGTAATGTCAGCATCGAGTCATTCTATGTTCTTATCAAATCAAATCATTTAATTCTTTGCAAATATAGGTAGGTTTAAATACATAATTATATGTTTTCATAAAATAGAGTTCATTCCATATTTTACCGTCACATGGGTATGCAAATAAAATTTAGGTTTCAGAAAATTTATTTAATTTATAATACAATGCAAATAGAAATACATAAATGTCAGTCCGATAACTGTACTAAAAATAATCTATCCAATAATGTCTTAATCGGGATTACAAGTACCCAACAACAACAATATCTAAATCAGAGCTACCTTAATTTAATTATTATAATCAATTTTAATGCAGGTCAATTTACATTTTGTGAGTGCAATAATCATGTCAAAATGAATATAAACAAAAAAAAAACAATAAAAAGATTGCAATTACAAGTCATAACACATAATTAAACTTTAAGACTACAATTGGATTTTAAAAATATTGTTTGGTACAAATTGTTCCTGTTTAATATATCGGAAATCTAGCACAAAACTTCCTTATCGGGATTTCGTATTTTGTTTTTAATTCAGCTATTACTCCATAGTTGTCGCTAGTATTCTGTCATGATATTCGATATACGTATTACTAAAATAATAACGACACAGTATACTTAAGAAACTAAACTTTCGCGTGACCAGAGGCTGGTTCTTTCTTTGGTTAAAGAATAAGCATTGCCATTCAACTAGGCAATGCTGCCAGTCTTCTGGGCACGTTTCGAGATGACAGCGATGCGGAGGAGTACTTTGACGCCTGAGTGTCTGTGCCTTTTTCTGTTTTTTTCTTTTTTTTATAATTTTATTTTAGTTTTTGTTTACATTTAGTATTTTGTTGTAATTATTTAGTTTTATTCTTAAATTTCTAGTTTTAGTTATGTAAATACTTTTAGTTAGTACTATTTTAATACATACTTACATTATAATTGTTAACAAAAAGAAACTAAACTAAAAAATGTCATCAAAATATTGCGCTTATGCCAATGTAGCAACACTAAGGGTCAGTTCACACCGAGACGCGACGCGACGCGACGTGATGATAATACTGCAAATGTGTATCTTTGTAGTAAATAAAGTTAAATTTTGAATCGCTCTATTGAAATGTGCGCGCAGCGTCGCGTACCTACCGGTGTGAATTGATCCTAACGGAAAATGCCGTTAATTATCGCGATTTCTTTTTAATTTCTTGCTCTTTCTTGCTCATTCTTCTCCACATAAGCCTATAAATAATATAAGCCCTTGTGAAAGGGTGTAAACTCAATCCCATCCCTTCTCATTTACTTTAGTTTTAATATTCGATATTTAAAAGTGACTCTTTGATGGCCTAATTGAAATAAACGAATTGACTTTGAAACATTATCCCGAAAAAAAAAATAAGTTAAAAATAACTGAAACCCGACTACGAAAAAATCGCGCACTGAAAAGTATAAAACAAGAACAAGCCGTGGTCGTATGCCACCGAGCCAATGAAGATTGTGTGAAACAACCGCAGGTGGCATACGACCACGGCTTGTTCTTGTTTTATACTTTTCAGTGCGCGATTTTTTCGTAGTCGGGTTTCAGTTATTTTTAACTTATTTTTTATTTACACTATTTTGGGGTTTTATTATTTGAAGTAAGTAATTTATTATATGTATCGTTTCTGAGTTGTGAATTTAAGATTTATCATTTGATACCCATGTTGACACTGTTAGAAACAGAAAATTAGCTAGTAAAAGCTATATAATGTATATATATTTCAAATGTGCTCATCAAGCCCTTTAATTTGATACCCATGTCGATACTGTGCAAAAATATTTTTTTTTTCGGTAACGACTTCTCATCCCCTAGAGGGCGCCATATTGGATTTGATGACAAGTCACCTACCCTATAACCAGCGGACAACTGAGACGCTTCTAACGAGACCTCATTTGTCATGTACTGATAAGTAGTTTAGAAGTTATGAGGGAACAAACAAACATACATACATACAAACATACAAACATACATACATACATACAAACAAACATACATACCGGTCAAAATCATAACCCTCCTTTTGGCTTTGCCGTAGTCGGGTAAAAAGACAATAATAATAGACATATTGTCAGGGAAAGCGACAGTTAGCCGTTAACAAATACCTACATTAAAAAAATATATACGCTTAACTATAATGTAAATTGAGTTCTCCTTAAAAATTATAATATACCTAAAACTCCTTCATCATTTTATGAATTTGTTCTGTAAATGTTCTATAATTAACCCTTAACTTAACAAGGATCACAATTTTTTTAAAGAAACACAAAAAATACGAGTTTTATCAAAAACAAAAGGTACAGGAGTCCGCGCCACGACTCAAATGTTGCGGTACATTCGAGGTACCTACTACATTTTTTAAATGTAATTTGGTGTAATGGCATAAATATTAGCGCCGCGTCTAGTGGTTATGAGTGGTGGCGCTAACTCTACAAAATTTTCGTTAATGCAATTTTACATAAAAGCACAAAACACTAGCGCCGCGTCTAATGGTTAGAGTGGTGGCGCTTACTCTACTAAATTTTCGTTAATGCAATTTTACGTAATAGCACAAAACACTAGCGCCGCGACTAATGGTTAGAGTGGTGGCGCTAACTCTACTAAATTTTCGTTAATGCAATTTTACGTAATAGCACAAAACACTAGCGCCGCGTCTAAAGGTGAGTGGTAGCGCGGACTCTATACTACATTTTCTTTAATGCTTATGTAATGCCATAGACATTAACGTCAAAAGAACTACACTCGTGGAGCGGAATACGGACTCGCACAAATATGTGTCAATATATAGGCTCAGCAGATGCCCACAACGTACCGATTTAATTTTTAAATCGCCATTTATGGACAGTGTCAGTCATTTGACATTTACCCAAGTAGCCGGGCCACACTAACGTCATTTCCCGTTAATTTTCGCGATAATAGTTTTTAAATGTTCGTCTACGCGCGATAATGAACGTCATGCGGGGTATCCCACATTAGGCACCCGCTGAAATGGCATCTTAACTATTCCTAATACGGCTCTTATCAAAAACTTTAACAGGTACCAGTTGGTCAACGTGGAATAACTCTTTCCCGTCAATGCAGCCCTAGTGAATGAAGTTTTAATTTAAATTCTAACTTATTTTATTTTGATTATAATTTCCCGTTCCGCGACTGGTTTTCGTTTCTTTTGCGCTGGTGGTTTCTTAATTTTCTGTTGTTCACGCTTTTTTGCAGCAGCTACCTTCTTTCTAAGCTGTTCTGCCTTCTTTAGATGTGAATCGCGCTGGTTTTCAAGCTGTTTCAATGTTGGTTTCTTCTGCGCTGGTTTTGGTACAGCTTTCCTTTGAGCTGGAGCTTTTTTCTGAGATGTTGCCGCAGCTGAAAATTATTTAACGAACTGGTTTTAATCACAGCTCTTAAAATATGTCAAGCCTGCTTGGGGTCTACAATTTATTTATGTAAAACATTCTATGCAGTTCAAATATGAAGGAGAGTTGTTATATATAGTGGCCCACTCCCCCTCAAAGAGAGAAGTCCCTTGTCCTAGTAATTGGAACATTTAAAGGTTGATGATGATATTTTTTTTCTATTACTTGAACAATAGAATCGAATATTACCTAGTAATAACATATAGACAGACGGGATTCCTATCTCTCTTAGGAATCAGCCAACCCATTTCCAATGTACGTAAGTTAAGATAGGTCTAGCAGTCTATAGTCACCAGGAGCCATATTATGACGTCTTAAAACCAGGCATGTTCCAGTGAGTGAACGAGGTGGCTAGACGACTTGGAAGCTCTGTCTCTTTCACTCACTGGAACAAGCCTGGTTTTAAGACGTCATAATACATCCTCAGATCTATAGTCTGACCAGAAACAGCTAAATGCGAACAAGGTACAAGGTTTTACATGTATGGCGGGACCTATTTGGCACCCAATAACCCAGTTACGACTATGATAAAAGAAATCTAAGATTAATAAATATTTACGCTGAATTTAAAATTGATAAAACGCTAAATTATTATCACATTAGAACACTCTATTTGCAATTCTCTTCGAATTTCAAAAAAAAATTTTGATCTGAGATGTTAGGTATATTGTTATCGCTGGCATGCGGGCGTCGAGTAGCGTCTATGCGCGCCTCAAGGAGAGTAAACAAAGTGACGGAGCCCCCCTGCAGGGGACCAAAGCCTGCTGGGGTCGCGGGACTCAAGAATTACCGTGACTCCGGAACGTAAAAGGATATTGAAGGACACCGTGGATTTTAGTCAGTACGAGTCTGACAGTCCCTCCCGCTCTGCCCTGGGAGGGAGGACTCAATTGATGATTTCATACAAACAGACTTAGGTACAAACTTTACTTTTTTATAATATAAATAACTAGATATGTATATTACGCACTGGTATACTGTTTACTTCGTCTGAAATCAATGTGTTTAACATTAGTTATATTTTTAGACGCCTGTTATAGGATACCTAACCGTGACTACGTGATACTAACGTGTTTGTTATTGTTAACTATTACCTAGATACATGTTTTTTAAGCATGGAATAATCTATCCTAGTTCATGTTATTAATAGTGCTTGAGTTTGTCAAACTAAAGCACTATTAATTTAGAACGCAATAAATTATGACTGAAAAATATGCGTATCAGCAGAAATATAAACATGAACTAGGTTAGATTATTCCATGCTTAAAAAACATGTATCTAGGTTATATTATAGGACATACCTGTTACTGTTCGGCTCGTGGAGGTGCTCGCTTTAACCACTAATGTAGCTGTGGATGTTTTTTTAGTTTTCTGTTTATAAGTTGCATTGATATTCCGGGGATTACGATCCGCCATGTCGAACAAGCTCGCTACAAGTTACCGAGTCAAAATGCGATAAAGTAAATTATTATTATCAGCAGTTTATGGTCACGGCCGCCCGCTAGTGTGTGTGCGCTCGCGTGCAATTCGAGTAATAATTTATTTAGCGTCCGAGCGTTAGTGTTTGCCCGAAGGTTTCGTCCACAGTTTCAGTTTAGCCAATTCCGGATTAACCCATAGGAAAATTAAGCAATTGCTTAGGGTATCAAATCAAAAATGTAAATAAAAAATGAAACTGAAATATGGCAGTATGCTTAATTTTTATCATAGAGTTAGTTAGTTCTGTATAAGTTTGTAACAGAGTGATTTTAACATTTTTGAATATTCATATTTCGAATTTATTTTCATTCTGTCATAGCGTCATTTTCAACTCTTTATTAGTAAATATAATTTTACCACGGCTAGCAATTTCACTTTTGCTGAACTGTATCTTATTTTCTAAAGCTGCATATTCATTTTAAAGTAAACTCAGTTATGTGTTGCAATGTTGTGCTTCCTACAACTCTAGGAAAGTTTTAAAATATTGTTGTAATCCATCGAACATTATCTACCCTGTTAAAGGTTTGTAGTGAACTTATTTTTTTATGAGTTACTGTACAAGTCCTCAGGACCGTTACATAATATTAAACTGTTTTATTCTTATATTGTTCATATTTTTGTTTATTTCCACTCTTAGGGTTGTGCAAATAAAACGAATTATAAAACCTGCAGTGGCTTCTTTAATTATTGTCTCATAACTCTTCCTTCCCATATATTATTGCGGTATCGTTCATGAGGGACGTGAACGACTGCCTCAAGTTTATAAAGATTCTCTTACTTAATCCCTTTTTGGTATGAATAAACGAAAAAAGAAAACATAACTTATACAAAAAAAATACGAGCTCATTCAATCTCTCTCAGCTCACAAAAGGTATCTGCTTTACGTACTAAACGAATTACTTTCCTACATTAAATAATTCCGGCAGGTAAATGTGGGAGAGACAAAGTTATTGTGGGCAGTACTTTTCTTTGAACAAAATACAGTATTTGACTGCATAAATAAATTGAAAATCTTTTTACTCCGTCAGTTAGTATTGAAAAATAATGTAGGTAATGGTATTTTTTTGTTTGTAATTCGATTAATATTGACAAAGATAAAACGCTTAGAAATTCGGGAGTAGGAGCTTGTGACGACCGAGTGACGTTTTGTGATTTTTAGGAGGTATTCATTGGGCACCTGGCACCTGGCGAATTTTTTTCACATTACTCAATTCAATTCAAATGATTTATTGCAATCCATAATGTACATATACAGGTGGTAAAGATAAAATTAGAGAGAAACAATTATGGACCCTGTCGGGCACTGCAAAGTTTGGATATGGTTGCAGAGAGGAAGAGCGTTTTTATCGATATTTCCGTAACATTAAACAACAAAATTAGGTAGATGTCATATATATAGAAATTAATTATTTGATCATGTTTGATTGTAATTATAATTTATAATGATTATTTATTGTTTTCCAGTTATATTTTATTTATTTATTTATATTGTATTTATTTCTGTATTAAAACATTAATTATATCTCATTTATTTATTTATGTTATTTAAGTTTAAGTATATTATTTAAGTATTTATGGTATTCCTCCAGTCAAATTAGTTAGACTTTATTTATCATTTAAAAATTCGTCTAATGAATAATAGCTTTTGTTAATTAAAAATTGCTTTTACTTTCCTTAAAAATATATTTGTTGTTACTCACCGTCCACATGCTCCCAACAGGATGGTGGTCGCGAGTCAGGCGGGCCTGGTGAGGCCTATTATACCACCACTATTGGTACCACGCACTCATCACCGTAGGGTACTTATAGGTACTTTGAATGGCCGTTACCCGCGAATGACAGATAGCAGGTAGATTCCAACCACCCCATAAATAAATCCATTAAAATGTAATGTAGTGTGCAATATCCGGGCCACACTAACGGCATTTTCAAAGTCTTTAAATGCTCGTTAACGCGATAATGAACGGCTTTCCCTTTAGTGTGGCCCGAGTATGAGGTTACATTTACACGAATGAAATAGAACACGATCAAAATATGATTTATTTGTATAAAATATATATTATTTTTTAATCACAAACCATAATTTGGCAGTTTGCAAGTATAATTAATTTTACATTATTGTGTACAATTTTTTAAAACTAGATGTTCGGCTCCTATTGGTCGTAGCGTGATTTTATGTAGCCTATGGCCTTCTTCGTTACATTAACTATCCAACATAAAAAGATTTTTTCAATTCGAATCAGTATTTCCAGAGATTAGCGCGTTAAACCAAACATACTCTTCAGCTTTATACGAGTAATATTAGATCGTAAGATTTTAACAATTCCTGTGCTAACGCCAATTTTAACACTATAATACAAAAGGTATTATTGCATTAAAAAGTACTTGTGTTATAAATTATCTAAATAAATTTAAATACCAACGTTTAAAAAAAAAATCTTTGAAATGTCGAAACAGTTTCTTAGTTATTAGTTACATTTATTTCTTAAATATAAATACTTAGTAGTTTGAGCATTTTATACATTATTTGTAATTATCGGCTGATCTAAACATCGTTTAGACCTTTAGAAGCTAATTAGCCTTACTTATGAAATACCTGATTATTATTTAAAGAAAACTTTCACACCAGTGACATCGGTAACGGAAATACATAGTGATAAATTTAATATATTTTATATAATATTAATAAGTCCAAAGCCATGTTCCCAGAGACGGCTTAATTAACGTTGATACTCCGGTATTAGAGTTAGGTAATTAAGCCGTCTCTTGGTGACCGTATCCTCACACACTGTATGATTACCACCTCCCTCCAGCGTTAAGGAGGCTCATTTTATGTAATTTTGACGTTGATAAGAATTTATCAATATCAGTGTCATTGGTGTTTGTAGTGCCAGACTAACGGTTTTTCCCGTAAGTTTTCGATTATAGTCTTTAAATGTTTGTATAGGTAAACGTCCATTACCGTGATAATTAACGGCACTTCCCTTAGTGTGGCCCTAGTGTTATGAATTTTCAATTTAAAACTAAATATTTTAAAAGTCAAAGTCAAAATCACCAGATTCCGTGTTCAAAACATACGTAACGTTTTTAGTGAAGCCACTTTTTTATAATTGTAAGAGTTAGCGCCACGCACATATACTCGTATTTAATGTTTTCTTTGACGATGTTCATTCGTTTTTCAAATAAAGGGGATCATTTCATTTTTCCTTCTCCTGGCTACAACTCTCAATGGCCTAGTAAAAATTCGGACATTTTACATACAATATTATTTTTAGTATACTATGCGAAACCTGAACTTAGTTTGTACAGAATCAGTAACTGAGTCGATTCCAACAATTTTTACACCATATTAAGTTTTGTACCAACAATATTTTAATTAAATTTTATCACCAGTTAATAAAGAATACTTACATACTTACTACTTACTTTACAATACAATCCCTGTACGGTTTGGTACCTATTGTCAAATTATCAACGAGTGTACGACACAGGAGTCGTGGTTTTGCGCGGGCGTACCGTGAAATTATTTATATTATAGCTTATAACTTTATAATTTTTCATGGTACAGTTTTGAAAGTACATAGATTGTTTACACAAAAATACTAGACATGTGTGTCGGGTTTCGCATAAACAAAAAATATTGTTGTATAACCTAAGCTCTTCCCATTATTTGAAAATCTTCACCACCACGGCTGGTTGTGGTTTCTTTGGTGTTGCAGCTTTCTTCTTTTCCTGCTCTCCAATTTTTGCAGCAGCTAAGTCCTTATAGAGCTTATCCGCCTTCTCAAGATGTTGGCCGAGTTTTTTTTCAAGCTGTTTCACCGTCGGTTTTCTTTGCGGTTTTTCAGCTGGTTTTTCTGCAGCTTTCTTTTCAGCTGGTTTTTCTACAGCTTTCTTTTCAGCTGGTTTTACTACAGCTTTCTTTTCAGCTGGAGCCCTTTTCTGTGGTGTTGGCTTAGCTGAAAGTAATTAAATAAACTGATTTTAAAGATATCAAAAGACAAAGTGGCACTACCTGTGTCTTTCCTCTAACTAAGACATAGTAAATTGCATAGAGCAAGACAACGCGACCTACTTGTTCGCTTGTCTCTCTCACACTTCTGACCGCTTTTCTATGACATTTGGGTAAGGTAGACTTTGTCCATTCTTCATGCGATTTCGTTGATAACTTTTTTAAGTTTTGGTTCTACTACATAAGTTCCAAGGCCAAAGTTTTAGACAATTTAATTTGCAACATAAAACGTCTCTACTAATTTTCTGTGCAACCTTTAGTTTGTCAAATGATTACTAAGAACCATCTGCAGCGATTTCCGGCCAACGTAAGCGGGCGGCGAGTAATGGGTGACTCGCCGTCCATGGACTATGCCCAGGTCGATGGCGCCTTGTGTTCTACGCGCGCCTTAAAGAGCTGTCATCTATCTGACGCGGACCTTAGAGGACCAGAGCCTGCCGAGGTCCCGGCATTGTCTCAGCAGGTACAAACATGACCCTGGTAAGTAAATTGCTATTGAAGGATCACCGTGGATGTTAGTTAGTACGAGTCCGACCGTAGGGGGAGGACTTAATTGATGATTTATCACGATAAAAAAAGTCAGTGCTATACCTAAGAGAACATTAAATTTCACCAGTTACACATTTTTATTACGTGGTAAAATCATCAAATGAGTCCTCCCACTCAAGGCAGAGCGGGAGGGACTGCCAGACTCGTACTGACTAAAATCCACGCTGTCCTTCAATAGCCCTTTACATACTGGGGTCACGGTAATTCGTGAGTCCCGCGACCACCAGTAGTTACACATCTAGCCAAATTTGAATGAGAATCACATCCGATCTGCCGGACGTGCTTGCAAAATAAATATTAACAGACTTATTGTTTCTTTAAAATGTTATCTGCTTAGCCATTTATTCATATAAATATATCTATCTTTACATTTGAATGCAAATACCTATATAGTTTGTATTTTAAATCGATTGATTGACCTATCCGATACCATACAATCTAGTGCCATAAAAAACTTAATCATTTCTATGGTTTTACTAAGACTTCGCTGTCCGTCCGTCTGTCTGTTTGTCCTGTCTGTCTGTCAGGCTATATCTTATGAACCGTGATAATTCGACAGTTAAAATTTTCACAGATGATGTAATTCTATTGCTGCTGTAATACTTAAAAAACAGAATAAAATAAATATTGGGGGCTCCCATACAACAGGCATGTTTTTTTTGCAGTTTTATTAAATATGACGCGAAATCCTTCGTGGGTCAGTAAAAGTCGCACTTGGAAAGTTTTTATTTGATTTTAAAATGTAATACTTACAAAAGAGGTCTTTCAATGGCGTACGCCAGTACTAGGATACATAATATGAATCACAGGCTAACTATACCTAGGTACTTGATTATTTCAATTACTTATAAGTAGTTATTGTCTGATAGTTATGATAATATAATAATTAACTCTTGAGTAATTTAGAATTAAAACCACGCAATAATTGGCCAGAAAAATGAAAGAAACATGAGAAACATACATTCGAGGTTATGAACTGATTAAGGCTTCTGTTAAATGAAATGAGTCTAGGTGATATAGAAACGACTAACCTGCTACTGCTTTAGTGGTCGAGGAGCTCGATTGATGCACCACTACAACTGTTGCAGATTCCTTTTTTTCTTTAAAAACTTCATTGGTGTTTTTAGGCTTACGGCCCGCCATGATTGTGAAGCTCGTCACTCACTATGATGAGTCAGGAGGCGATAAAATAAATATTATGGACTCCGCCGCCAACGCTAGTAGTATGAGCGCCCGCGCATAATACTGATTGTACCTCCCCCCCCTCTGTCCCCCTGTAGGTTTAACTACGTAGGTCTAGGTTGTCTGCAGATTTATGATTCTGTCGCAGGAGTTTGAATTTTCTGTCCCGCCTAAATAAAAAAGGAGGATAACACGGCACTGCATGCAGGTATACAACATTATTTTTAGTGTAACAGTAACTGAATCGATTCCAATATTTTTTATACTAAGTATGTTATATTTTCTTTCAAAAATTTAATTAAATTAAATTTTAATTAAATTTTATCACCAGTTAACTTCGATCAATAATAGTACTATTATTGATCGAAGCCAGTTAATTACAATTCAATCACCGGATGGTTAGGTAGCTTTTGTCAAACTATTTTATCAATTAGTATACGACGCAGGATGCGCGGGTTCAGTGGGGTTCCGCAACTCGCCGCGAAATTAGGATATTTTTGAACTGACAACCAGGTAACAAGTTTATAACTTTATGATTTTTCATCATACAGTTTTGAAATTTTGTAAGTACATATATATTTACACAAAAATACTAGACAGGTGTATCGGGTTTCGCATAAACAAAAAATAATGTTGTTTAGTTTTACCACCGGGAATCCCCGACCATAGAGAAAAACATTAGATACTATCTGTTTAAAAAAAAATAACGTTGGAATTTTCAACTGTCCTTTGGACACGACATTAATTTCAGACAATAAAAAAATTGCACAGAAATGAGTACCTATTCAGAATAGTAGTATCTATACATATAATAAATCTGTAGAAGGGTCAATTCTGTACATTGAAAATAGTGAAAAAATAAATAGCGGAGGGTGTTGCTGGATCGATACCAAACCCAAATTATGATAAAAAAAAAGGGCGAGCTGTGACGGTTTGCCTTTGGGGATGTAGCTTGTGTATAGCGTGAACATTAGGGGGGATAGCACGGAGCCTTGGGGGACCCCAGCTAGGATCGGGTGTGGGGTGGAGAGTGCACCTTCGATGCGGTATCGGAAGCTGCGATTGGACAGAAAGTCACGTAGTATCAGTACAGCACAGCTTGTATATCAGTCCGTTGTGCCAGACCCTGTCGAATGCTTTCGCGATATCGAAGAACAGGGCACCGGTCACGCTGCCCAGTTGTTGTTGGGCGTGAATGTGTTCTATAATGCGGTGCACCTGTTGGACACAAGAGTGTCGGGCTCTAAAGCCAAACTGTTCTTCCGGAATCAGACTCTTCGCCTCGGCATAATCCTTGAGTCGCTTATAAATAAGTCTCTCGTAGATTTTGCCTAATACGTTGAGTAGACTGATTCATTCGGCCCATTCTGACATACGCGTATTCGCGCATGCAAAATCCCATCACATCCATAGGATGCAGACTCTACAGAAGCGGTTTCTCCGAAAGGCCACGGGTTCACTCTGGTTTATTAGGAACGAGCGACTCCATGTCGATCTCAAAATCCCAACAATAAAACAGATTATGAAACGCCTTACAAAGCGTTTTCTTGACTCAGCCAAGAAACATCCCAACCCACTTATTTCATCGGCCGCCCGCTACACTCCAACTAGATAGAATAGGGAAAATCCGTCGCCTTAGGCACACCCTGCTAGAACCCGACGATCCCACAACCCTCCTCCAAGAGAGCTATAGGGATACTATTACTATTCGTAAAAAATACAAATACAGACCGCGTTTCCGGCCCTGCCGACGAGGCCCACCGCGAACTCCCAGTAATACTACTGCCCGACCCTTGCTCGACAAGCCAGCCCGCGAAGCTGAGCAAGTAGCTTTAAATTCCCCAAATAATAATTCGACCCAGCCTGACCCTTGCTGCCCCCCCCTCAATGACGCACAAAGCCTAGGCCCGAACCCCGCAGGGGGTGCCCTTAGTGACGTTCATTTAATTGAACTTAGTTTGTAATCCCTGGCTGGGGGGGGCATTAAAGTAATTTTTGGCCACCACAGGATTGTCCGGTTAAGTAGCATCAACCTTCTAGAGTTGTTGCGCTAAGAGAGGCCATGCCAAAAAAAAAACAAATGAGCCGCACTCTATTTTGGTGATATTGTACCATTGCACTAACACTGCCCGTTCCGCCATACACGTAATTCGTGGTCCCATTGATGGTCGAACTAAACGACGAGGTAAAGGGCTGCAAAATAATCCATCGCAAAAAGAAAATATTAAAAATAAAACACATTTGTTCATTAAAATAACTATTTTATTTATAAATACTTATACATGAAAGTCTTTGTCGACTTCAATGTGTTATTGTTTACCAAACTTTCTGGTTTAGGCATCGGTGGGGGCGGAGGGGGTGGCGGTCCTGATAATGTATTACTATTTACTGGCACTGGCTTCTGAATCTTATCGCTATCGTTTGTAAGCTCTCTATTAAAACTACGCGTACCGTATATGGATACCGGCGCGCAAACTTCGTATCCCAGTTTAGAATAGAAGTTTTCCTGTCCTTTCGTTGATAAATGAAGCATTCTTAACTTTAATACGTTCTTACAATATTCTTCAACTTGTCTCATAAGGTAACTACCTAGTTTTTTACCTCGCATTGCTTTACTTATAACTACAGTTTCTATAAAACAACTTTCAGGTATGCTAGGTATTGGAGTTAATTTACAATGTCCCAGGAGGTGCTTCATGTCGTTGATGAGGATTAGACTGGTTGGCAGGTCGTTGCAAGACGCTTGCAGCGACATCATCCGAGCTGTCTCACTGCGTGGCCACTCATCGTTAATTAGCTCACAACATGGCTTCAAATACTGAGGGTTTTCGTGTAGTCGTAATACTTGTAGGTTTTCTGATTCCATTTTTATCTGAAACAGGCAAATTATAAATTAAAATTATCGTATTATAGGCTGGCAATCTTGCCTCGGTAAAGAGCATTGTTTGACACAAAGGCCCAGAAGTTACAGCATCATATGATTTAAAAAAAATAACACTGACATTGACAACTCCGATTTTGACACTTGACCAACGTCAAAAACTTGGATCGAGGTTAGAATTTAAAATTAATTTGTTGTTTTTTAGAATTGTTTAACACAAAACCACAATTACTATTAATGATATAACAACAATTGGTACTTACAAACTAAACTATATCCATTTCTGGAGCCAAACTTTGCACTGGGACAGTATTTGTGATTTTTATCTGGTAAATTTTTGATACATATTGTTTGCCGCGGCGACGAGCGCTAACTAACCTATTTATAGCTGTCACACATGTTTAGAGCAAGCCGAACTGTAGATCACCTCTGTTTTAGTATGATCTAACTTATTACGACATTAAAAAGTATGTAGGTTGATTAGATAACTAATACTGCATTCTTCGTCGTACAATTTATTAATAATATTAGTACCTACTATATTATGCGGTTTATAAAAATCTAATGCTGCAACGATATTAACATTCTAAAATATACATTAACGTTACTTGCAGTAAAACTGCTAAATTAACAGCATAAATGGTCTAAGAAAACTTCTTAGACCATTTATGCTGTTAATTTAGCAGTTGCAGTGCTAATAAGTCCATAATAATTGCTATTTAAGACCAATTGAATTCCTACTTATCTAAAAAAGCCTAAACCATCTGTAATCAAACTTAAACAAATGTTTGAAACTTAGACAAAATTTGAAGTTTTAAACTGGGCTATTTACATTATCCTATATTTTACATAGAAGAAAAAAATGCTCTGACCATAGAAATAATAATGATAATGTACTTTACATAATAATAGCTGTTACCCGTGGTTACACCCCTACTGATCAAATGCTGATGTTATATAGCCTTCCCTAATAAATAGACTACTAATCCAAGACAGAAAAAAAAATCAATTCAAACCAGTAGTTACAAACTCTTCAGCTTTCTAATCTACTAGCATAGATTAAAAAGGATTGATATATTTTTCATAGTTCCAGAGAACAACAAAAAATCATGGATGATGATGATGTGCCGTCTCTGTCTGCGGAGACGTTTGCAGCCCTCCAGGAGTTCTACCTGGAGCAGCAGAAGAGGCAAGAGATCCTTGATAAGCTCCAAGCTGATAATAAGCTCAAAGAAAATATATTGTTTGATGAAAATTGGGTATGTCGTGACCTAGTATTGATTTAGCAGTTTTTTTAACAATTCCCAAGTCAATGAAAAAAAATGTTACTATTATAGCTTGTTCCAAATGTTCACTTAATATTGTGTTCTTATGTTACAAAATTGCTTGATGTCTTTAGCATAGCAGTGTGGGAAGACACATTTTTGACGTATCACTCTAAAATTAAATGCATTAAGCAGTGGTGTAGCGAGACTGAATCTAGGAGGGGTCAAGAAACACCAGTGAGACCGTTTTCTTTAGGGGTGTCCGCTTCGCCCCCGCCTAGCTACGCCACTGGCATTTAGGACATTTCAACACAGATTTGGTGTCTACTTCTTGCCAAAACACACCCGATGTCATATTGGTATTTTTCGGAACACAATAAATTATGAGAAACCAGAGTTAAATTAAGTAAAATATACTCTAATCAAAAGAAAAAATCTTTCATTTAATCAATGAAGCATAGATTAAAGGATTTAACAAAACGTATAAAAAAAATCTCACGCGTGTTTAAGACGAGACGACAATTCGCCTCACATAATTACTGGACTTATAAACTGACACTTGACAAAGTACTAACTGTTAAACGCTTGTCTAAAAAACGTGTAATTGGAAAACGAGCCTTATATTAACGTGAAATGTTGTTTTGACATTGACAGTCCTGTGGTAAAACGGTAAGCATCTGCTTATCCAATGATGAGTATTAAAGTTAAATGGCTCATCTTGTCTGTTTCAGCAATTGAGTCAGTTCTGGTACGACGAGGATACGGTGCAGGCTCTTGTGAAGGTCGCAGACAAGGTGGCAGGCGCGGGCGGCAGGGTGGCGCTCATCTCCTGTCCCACCCTATTCGTGCCCATCAAGAGGCAGCTCGGGGATAGAGCTACAGGTATCTTACACGATGGCTTTTGTTGTATATTACTTTTTTTTTCGATCCTAAGCAGATTATTAAGGAAGGAGGAAGGGATTCGATTACTCTCAGAGGAACATACAACAGGCTATAAAAAAAGTACTAACCTAAACATGATTTAGCAATGGTAAATGTGGTAGGGAGTTTATCGATCGGCACGAGTCGAACGTAACGTGAAAATATGTAGTAATGGTCGCGGGACTGTCTTAAAAAGGCACCGCGTCCCTGCAGCGCAAAGGGCATGTGTAGGATTAAGAGTCTGAAATTCCCTATCAGTCCACCCCAAGCCGAAACCCAAAAAGTAGAAATTGCTTCGGCTCGGCTTCAGTTTAAAAAATACGTCATCCTCTACTCACAGCTTGCGCTAAGATAGTTGAAGTTGAATACCTTTCGTCGATTTTTCAGTAACCCTCCTGGAATACGACCGTCGTTTCGAAGTCCACGCTCCAGACTTCCTGTTCTACGACTACAACAGTCCTGACAAGCTGCCCCCCGAAGCCTTGGCCTCCTACGACCTGGTGGTTGCTGATCCTCCGTTCCTGTCCGAAGAGTGCATTTCCAAAACTTCGCAGACGATCAAACTCTTGGCTAAAGACAAAATAGTCGTGTGCACTGGCGCTATTATGAAGGACAATGTGAAGGAACTTCTTGGTCTCAACCTTTGTGAGTTTCGACCTCAGCACAGAAATAATTTGGCTAATGAGTTTTCCTGTTATGCTAATTTTAATTTGGATGAGATTTTAAGATGATAGGAATCGTTTTGTGAGATTTGTAATTTAATTGGTGCTGCTCACGTGTTCGGGTCGGTTAGCCGAACGGGATAATTGTATAATACATAATGAAGCTAGCCCGAATACTGTTTGTTTAACACGCATTAGTGACTTGTAAAAAAATCATATTAATAATTTTATTCTCTGTATTAGTTTATTTTGAATATATAATAGACAGCTTAATACCTATTATAATAGATTTAATTTATATTTTTTCTTTAAGAAAAAATTGGACTTAACCTCTCGGGCGCGTTACGTACACCCGGGTGTACATAAGCGAAAACGCCCCAGCGCCTTACGTACACACGTCTGTACATAACAGACAGTCGCTCATTGGACGTTGATTTTTTTATCATTTTCAATTATAAATCGCCCGAGAGGTTAATAGGGTGGGTGAGTATGGGTGATTACATTAATATTATATTTTAAGTTTAATGCCAGTGCAAGCTAGTGATAAATTAAAATATTGTTATATATAATATTGTTTTTATTACATTAATATCTTAGATAGTTAAAGTTAAATAAAGTGGTACCACTTCATTTAACTAGCAAAGTGTACTTTATCTGTTGGTATTATGAGTTGTTTTTCTGAAAACTACATTTTGCATACCTAATCGTTAACGAAGTATCTTTTATTTATACATCAATATTGTAAATGTAAAATAAATAAAACAACACATTGTAAAACATTCCGTTTTATTGTTCATCCTTAACAAAACTAGTTTATTTGTTACATTAAATTATGCTGGTAAACATTTTTCATTAATTCTCTCAATTTGATAATAAAAAAAACACCATTTCATATTGGTATGACGACTTACGGTCAATATTACAAAGAAGGAAATACATTTATTTGCGCTAAATTGAACCTTATTCTTTAAGGAAACAGTTCTACCGCTTGGCTCATTATGGTATCTATGAAAGGGGCGCGCTGCGGGAGGGGTTGTACTGATATTTCGCCTTTCACAGGGTTAAAAAAGACCCTTTTTATCTTTCAATTTCAAATGTCGTCGTCGTAAAAGGAAAAGTTAATAACGGTCATTCCCAATATTAATTTAATCTCTCAGTAGAGATAGAATAACTATTTTAATCTCTATCTCTGGGTTGGCCTTACTAGAGATAGTAGTGTTTATAAATCTAGTATGAATCAGAGATACATTGAATTTCAAATGGTTTTTCTATAACAACTATTAATTAATTATAACGATATTGCAATTCTATACTGATTTTTGAGAGCAACACAGGACTGTTTGTTCCTCTCCGTTTTCATTTAATAATACGCAATAAGTTAACTACAATAGCGGCATATTTGTCATTTTGGCTGCTTCCCTCCTTCGCCCGCGCACGTACCTCATCGATACATTAGAGCCACAATTAGGCTAAGCGCGCACTATGAAAATAAAACTTTGCGAAAAAAAATCGTTTGTCATTTCACAAACCAGTTTGCGGTTTCATTTGGCATAGCCTTAGGGCATTTCCCGTTAATTATCGCAATAATAGTGTTTAAATGTTTATAAACACCCTGTGAGAATTTAAAACACCCATCGTTTTATAACAATTTTAAATTATAACAGTAAGCCGTCACACAGTTAATTCATCAACAATATAATAATTACACATTCCATTGACATTCGATAACTTACAATAATTAATGTAATACAATTTATGCTTTACGCGCAAATACTTGTTGATGTTAATGGACAATGAAAAAAAAATACGATTTAATAATACTAGATAATATATATAAATACAACAAATTTAAAACATAAATAATAAAAATATATGGGTACCAATTTTTTATATTTTGCATTTTTATCAATCATATTTAAATAAAAATACCCTTTAGAACAATCAGACTGGTATTTTCAATAGACACTCTCATTTATAATTATTATTTAATAAATTCTTCACTTATCATTATAAAATAAATAATACATATATTTTACATTTTCAACTGTAACTCACAAATTGAATGAAAAACAATAATTAAATCGTATTATAAGATATTATAATTAAAAATAAACAACTAATAATTTGTAGGTATTAAATAATAAATAAAACAACCTTTATTATAGGTTGACGAGTAAATATAATTATATAAAAAATACTACTCACATTGTATTGAGATTTTTATTTTGAACTGCAAAAGATTAAAATGCTGATTGGTGTCATAAATTCATTTATACAAATCATTCTTTTTTTAACAGTTCAAATTATTATGTTGGAATAAAACCAGCAAAAGCACTTTAACCGACCAGTTCCAACTTGAAGAAAAAAAAAACTTTGTACTAATTAAATAATATTTTATCTTCAAAGCTTATATTTTATTCAATAGCTACTTTGAAACATGCTCTTAATATAGTAGAACTACTTTAAAAATGACGCCGCCATTCTAACACAACTGTGAAGAAAGGAGGTCGATTTAAAGTTGTCTAGCTATTATATAATAATTATTATTTTAACATTTATTGGGTCTATCTACAAGGCCATTATGTTCTACTCACATTTGGCTGAAAAGCCATTTTTTTTAGATTTATGTTTTTATCTTCATAAATAAGTCAAATAAATACTTAAAAAAACATTAAGGGTCTTAGCGAAAAAGAGCTGCATTAAGTTTTGAAATGAAAAGGTATTTATTTGAAACGTACACTCAACTTTTCCGTCACAAGTTAATTAATTAAACTAATTACGAATCAGAGTTAAATATTTTATAATACAGTACTTTCTGTATTATTATAGCTAAATGACACTCACGATAGTCTAGTACGCATGCGTAATGGCTTTCTCGATACATTTGAAAGCGCACAGAAGCGATACCGTCGCGAGGTAGAAAAAAACAGTTAAAAGCAAATATTACAGTACGGTCAATGACCAGCATTACATGACCCACTTTTACATTATACTGCCGTTTATGAAGGTTCATCTCATTATGGGCACCGACTGTATATCCACATTATTACAGTTATTTTTAATCCCATGTCATAGGGAGTGACCCCGAACCTTTTGCCATAAGCAATAAGTCAGTAGCTGCAGATTTATATTTTCATTGTCTAATTATTATAAGCAATAGGTATTAAACGGAAAAAAAACTTTAATATACAAAATAACCGATAATCTAATTATATTTATAAAACTGAAATAAATAAAGTTTACAGCTTTCCAGAACTGATTATCACGAGCTATCTGTTAGTGAGTAATAGAATTCATATTATTATATATTCATTCCATCCATTTTTATAAAAAAAAGTCTATTAAATTATAAAAAAGGTTATAAACCTATTTTAACAAAAGCTTAGAAAAAAGTAACACCGTTTTTTTAAATAGCATCAATAAGTAAACTCTAAAAGACTTGTGAAAATACGAAACTATTATAGTAGCTAGTTTAAATTGAAAGTCACTAAATGGTCTGCTATTTAAATTATAATCACAACCATAGCTAAACAAAAAAAAAAAACTAAATTGTCTTTTAGTGTCTCAGGTTGCGTCAAACCGCGACCGCATACTTAAAAAAAATGCTCGCCCCATGCACCCCGCATGCTATCAGAAATTTTGATGCGGCAACTTTTATTACAATACAAAATGTAAACTTTACCGGAAATGTATGATATCTGGAAATATATACAAATCCGAAGCTATTTAAGAAATGTTAATTGTGTTTAGGTAGACAAAGCCTCACAGTGCGGGTCTCCTTATTCCGCGTGCAATGTTTAAAGGAACCTAACGAAGCCGAACCTCGGGATGTCCAAGAGAAGTTGGTGTCTTTGCAGTTGCGAAGTTCGATTTAGTTAGGTGTCTCACATTTCTATGCGGTTTTAGGAATCATATTTATTTCCTAGGAATTGTATACAACGACGGATTACATACATTTTCGTTGGCATATATACACCGAGTACCTTCTTGCGAGCATCCGAAACAGACGATCCGACAGAATTTTACTTACAGAAATCTCATAGTCTGCGGTCACGCAAAACTACAAATAATATGTTATCTTAACTATTGAACAAAGGGAGCTTAATCACGACGCGACGCGATACACAATTGGATCGATTGACAATATCAGTCCGATATCGCACAAACGTTCGACCGAAGAAAATGTATGGACGATCGCTTCGATCAATAATAGCTCTAGATTAAGGATCAGGAACAAAAAGGAGTCGAATAGGCGGCCACTTTTGCACACACGTAAACATCTACACTTTTGAAGCGCTCATCGGGAATCTAATACTATTATTGATCGAAGGACGATCGCTAGTGTTTGCTAATGGAGTCGCGCGAGTTGACGATATCGCTCACAGCTCTGCTCGATATCGAATAACGTGTACGTGGTAATGACAATGAACACCATTATATGTGTATACTGGCGAGCGATTGCGCAACTAGCTACATCTTTTGTTTCATTATAAATACCAGGAATCATTTTATATTGGCAGTGCCTTTATGTCGTAGTAGTAAGGTTGATTTTCGTTGTTCCCGGTCGAATTGCATCGCGTCGCTTCTTTAGGTATGTTAAAAAGTGGAACTAAATGAGTCAAATAAATCAATCAATGTCAAAATAGATTATAGATATATTTTAAATATTATCTTTTTTTTATTGGTCAGTTATTAAAGATATATGTATAGATATAGAATTCTATTAGAAAAATACATATATGAGATGAAAACATACGTACAGCCAAGTTACAATCATTTATTTCTATGGAGATATTGATATTTTTATTATATATTATAGATTTTATATTTTTTTTGCTTGATTTATTGTCTATGAATATTAAAGTTTATTTATGAAATCGGTTACTTTATAGTGAGGCCTCATAACTTAAGTATAAATTACTTAAAATCTGTATTATTTAGTTCTGATATTTTTGATTGATATAAATATTGAGAAAGTTATAAAATGTTATAATTTGTTTCTATGATCTATTGAATTTTATCTACTATCATGCTATTAATCCTCTATAAAAGAACCTATATCAATTAGCTTATTGCCAACATTAAAACACTCAATGATATAATGATCATTATATCATCCAAACGCGTGTTATAATGAATTTCAAAAAAAGAACATTCTCATGCAATGACATTTTCACCACCAGATCGCTAAAATTTTGAAAAAAGAACAACTCGTCTTATCGTGTTATATCCCGCCATTTTTTCACTCGAATATGGTATGCGAATATGGTATGTTATGAGAATCTTTTATAGAGGATTCACAGCATGATTGTAGATAAAGTCTTGTATGCAACCGTTATAATTAGGTATTAAAACACTCATGTGATACTATTATCACACTCGGCTACGCCTCGTGTGATAAACCCACATTCGTGTTTTAATACCCCTGATTATACAACAGTTGCATAAATAACTAGTATCGAATTTATGTTATTTCATGCATAACAACTTTATAGTAGTGGAAATTAAGTTCATTTCAAAATACTTGTGCAAACTGAATTAACTGTTTTTTTTTAGAAATATACATCGCAATATATTCTATCTATATACTTTCTTCATTCGGGCCGCTTTTGGTAAAAAAACTCAATTGAGAAACCAAGATGGCGGCAGCAGTTCCTATTTCCGCCACGTGGCGCTAGTTCCTTAATTGTTCTGTTAAGACACTTCCCTACAATCCCAACTGGGGACCATTGGTCTCAAGCGATATACTAAAAAATAGATATATCGATGTTTATTCGGTTTTTATCAACGGTATTTTAAATTTAAAAATAGAACACATAGTTTGAGAATGCCATGTGTTTTTATTAAAATATGACATCTCAAATACGTCAAAATTGACAGCGGGATGACGTTTCATTGGTTGACATATAGAAACATACGTTATATACATATTGATATGCACATAAATCATCAAAGGGATCAAAATGGAGTTGTATATAGTAAGTTGATTATGGTGTGATTTGTGACTTTCAAAGAATAGATGTAAGTTTGAGCGTTTTTAAAACATATTTCACAGTCAAGTAATTGTTCTAACATATCTTGACGCCTGTATTCTGTAAGGGGGTTTGGTAGAGCTGTACTATAGTAACTGTATGAGCCATAGGTATACTTCAGTAGGTGATCACATGATGAACATTTCGATTGTGACTAGGAACAAAATCGAAACTGCGAATGGTGTACAGGAGAGCAATTTTAATCTTTATTGTGATCTAGAATTCAGTTGCTGTTTTTTTTTACGTGGTAAAATATGAGTCTTCCCACCCAGGGCAGGGCGGGAGGGACTGTCAGACTTGTACTGACTAAAATCCACGGTGTCCTTCAATAGCCCTTTACGTAACGGGGTTACGGTAACTTGTGGGTCCCGCGACCCCGGCATGGGAGTTGCAGTTTAGATTTTGTTTGATACAAAACTTAATGATATTTTTTTAAGTCTCTTTGTTTATTTGATAGTATATCAGCCCTTTTTCTGTAATAAAACAAAAATGTTGAGTTTGCAGTTTTGATAGTGTTCGCAGTCACAGACGATTTGTGTTTAAGCTGATAAAGCTCATAAGTTTATAAATTAAGATTCCGGCCTGCTTCCGGCTAAAAAACTAGTTCCAGAATCGAGAATAGAACTAAGGTCTTTATTAGGAGTATCACTTGTGACTATTAAAGCAACCAAGTTTAACTGAAAGTTTTACTTAGATTCGCGGTATTATAAAAGGCCTATTAATCTATGGTTTCCACAAGTTGTGTTGCATAGTAATTGCAATAATTACGAAGGATAACAGTCTTAAAATACATAATATAATAAACAGCGAGCATTTATATTTAGGCCTGAAAAGTACCAAATATTAGGCGATACCGAGTTAAAAAAATAGCCCTTAAAAATTAAACTAAAATGTTGTGCATGTTAGTAAGCTTACTAAAAATAAAAAATTACACGAATCATACGCTCAGTACAATTTTATATATTTCTAAATATATTATATCTATATCTTCGCCCGTTCTGTGATGGGCAAAGGGTCTACTTTAGAGCTCGCCACGTAAAAAAATATAATTTTTAATTTAGGGTGCTTTATACAAGTTTTCTTACATATAGAGACACCTTTTTTAACCTCGGATTTATAAGGCTAGTTTGAATTAAACGGCACATTTGGGTTCGGCACGGTATGTTATGTTGTTCAACATAAAAACCGACCCGAGACTAATACAAAATTTGTTTTCGTGTTAATTGCGATTGCTTGTGTTAAGTCTTTCCCTGCCTCACCGCGCATATTAATCAGTCACAGTTTAGAATAAATCAGTGATTCAACTTCTAAAAATTAAATATTTCAGTTAAATTATGACCATACTAAGTTGTGTCACTGATTTCTGACTTTATGGATCAACAAAAGCATAAATACATGGACATTTTATGCCTTAATGACATATTTATGCATCTGGCCTCCATTTAGGTGTCTCTATCTGTAAAATGGGGGGTATGTCCTCTAAAATTAAGTAAACGGAAAGAAACTTAACAACTAATCATTGCACAATATACAGATATCATCAATTATTATTAAAACGATATGCATATCCATGAGTACACACTTGTTCGGGTCGGCACACCCGATTCAGCACAAAGTAGGCTGTCATTCGGCATGTACTGATTGGCGAGTGCTTTTCGGTATTTACCAAGGCTGGATCATATTAAGCTTTTGCCCAATAATATACAAATTTGCCGTTCGGCATTGCCGACCTGAACGTGTTTGTAGCACTTCTTACAAGAAAGATTGTTGTAATGTGTTACTTCAAGAATACTCAGATAGTAGAAATTCATGCGGATTATCTGCAAAAGATATATAAGGGGTGAATGTAACAATTCATGGAAAATATATCATTATTTAAATAATTTTATATATTGGTTAAGTACATCAGGAATTAACACATTACCAAAATCTTTAAATAATAAAACAATGTCTTTTGAAAATGGAATATCTTTAAAAAACTAGTTTAAAACAGTCAAAACAGAAATTACAATCTGAATAAAAATACAATTATTTTTATTTGATGAATGAATCACAAAAAGAAGTCTTGTGATCCGTCTCGCAGACTGAAATGATAAAATTCATAATTTTCCTATCCTTAAGAAATTACTTGTAAGATATTATTTGGTATTTGTTTTTTAACATTTACTCCAAACATTGACAATTAAAAGAACTCAAGATGCTAATAGTCAATTTTTACAATTTCTACCAAATCTTCATTTTCTACCAAAACTTCATTTTCTACCAAAATGATAGATATTTAACCCAAAATGGGTATGAAACCGTTAGAATTTAAACGAATATTACTAGTAGGCCATAGTTCGAGTCAAATTTACGTAATAGCTCTATCAACAATGAACACAATTGGTCGTATCTATGGCTCAGATCTATATAATGAATTTTGACATTCAAGTATATTTGTTACATTTCAATATGAACCCCATTCCTATCGAAATAAAGTACATATTCGTGTGATACGCTTGATGACAGACGATTTTAGAAATGTACACATTAATTCTATACAAATAAGGTGTATTTTCGCATGAACCATGACAGTATTAGCTTTATCTACGTCAAAGTTCGCTGTAAAGATCTTTGTCTATAAATTGGGAGCAAAAACAATTGCGCAATGGAAGACGTTTATGCACTAAAACCTGCTGCATTTTTACAAATACTCGCGTTATTATAACAATGCAAAATAAACCTTATTCCCATCGTTATAAAATTCACTTCTTACTAACGTAACAACGCGAATTATTGCACCAACACAGTATTAGTGCCATCATTACCTTTTCTATATATTTAGCAGTCAAAATGCCTTTCATACGCAATAATCAATAAAATTGTTCAACTACCCTACATTGTCAAAACATTGGCTCGAATTGAATGTTCGTTTTCAGTCTGCGAGACGGCTCTATAAAATACATGAGGAAGGACAAAGGACACCCCGGGGTTAGTATATATACAGTACGCGACTGGTGACAAGACATAGAGAGAAAGAGATAGAAAACGAGACAAAAACACTATAATAATCAATAATCTGGCTTTTATGGCTTAAAAAGAAATTAAAAAGAAGATATTGGGTTCATCCATTTTTACGAAGCAGCACACTAAATAGGACATTCATGTTGTCAAAATCCATTTTTAAATTGCAACACATCCTGCACACACGATGATTCGGTTATGCGGCGCCCCGTGTGTGATGCACCGCCCCTCCGCACGGCCGGCCGCGCGGAGGGGCGGTGGCGGTGAGAGCACCGCTCGAACGCGCGGTCAGGCGGTGTACGTGTGTTAGGCATCGACGGATTTAATAGAGATCAATGCGACATGAGATCCGCTTCACCGCCAACTGCGGCGGTGCGCGGTGCCGTGTGTTAATCGCATTAACTAGAGCAGTCGCGTGTCTAGCGGTACGCCACTGATGTAACTTATTGTCGTGAGTCTATATGTCTTGTCAACAGGCGCGTAAAGCTTTTAAGGCGCGAACCGACCAGACCGGCTTAGGACATCGAGTCTAACAGATATTTCAGTGCACCATCTGACAAATATAATACGAGTATTAGACTGAAAAATCTAATTAGCCTGTCAGCTAGAGTATCAAAAAATATTTGACATGGACTTTTTTTTTATTACGTAAAAGTAAATTGACGAAGATACGATGCTTTTAAATTTGCAAAACGTCACAAGCAAGATGTCTCGAATTTTTTAGGTTAGGTTAGTAGGTTTAACGACAGAATAAATACGTGTCCATTATTTTTCCAAACTCTAGCTGACAGAGTAATTAAATTTCCAATTTATTGATACTGTTAAATTGCCTATTGGTTATACCGCAGACAGTTGCTTCGTAAAATACTGGTGTTACTCAGCTGGCGGGGCTCGGTCGGTCCGTGGCGTGCTACCGGCGGCGCGCGGCGCGGTACAGCAGCAGCGCCAGCAGCGCGGCCGCGTGCAGCAGCAGCGCGGCGGCCGCGCCCAGCGCCGCCAGCAGCGCGCGCAGCACGCCGCCCAGCGCGCGCCACGTGGCGAGCTCCGACAAGCATCATCCCGTGCCACACTTGCCGCTCTCGAACACGCCCTGAGAACACCACACACTCATCAAATCTCTAGTTCGATAGTCTTACCCAGATAGCAGTACTTCCTGTACTGACCTTCCTGAAGAACGGCGAGAAGCTGACGAGCGCGTCCCTGGTGAGCGGGCGGTCGGGGTGGCGGAAGGGGCAGCGCGTGTCGCTGGCTACGACGCTCAGCAGGCGCCGCAGGAACTGCTCCAGCTGCGCGCGTCGCGCCCGCGCCACGCCCTCGCCCGCCCACAGCGTGCGCGCCGGGAACGGGATGCCCGACACCTGCGGCCACATCAGCCATTCAAATATCTCCCATAACATAAGGGTGTTGAGATCTGGCGAATGTGCCGCGATTGACCGCTTGAGAGCCTCTTGCGAACCGAACTCAGCATGCGCGGTATATAAAATCCATGATTTTACTGATATAAAAACGCTCGATATTATTGACAACAAAAGAAAAAACAAATATAGTGCAATGTCGTACGGAATTTTACTATGGGGAAAACGCGCCCGACATTCACGCTTTTTGCGTTACAAAAGAGTCATTTGAGCAATTTATAAACTAGGTTGCAAACATCGCGAAGCGTCTCTCGAGTTCGGTTTCCGCACAGGACATATACCTCTATAGTTTAATGTATGTTAACGCAACCCTTAAAAATCCTAGTGTGGGGAAAAGCTTTTCTTTCACTCTAAAACCTTACAGTAAGATATGAAAACAAAAATGCAAGATAAACCATGATACTTGACCTATGAAGCGGGGCATACCTTGGGTCCGTAGAGGCGTCGCATGGTGAGGTAGAGGTCCCGGAAGCGGCGGTAGCGGCGCAGCAGCAGCCAGCGGCAGTCGGGCAGCACGATGCGCACCTCGTACTCGTGGTGCGTGCCCGCGCCCGCGCCGCGCGTCACCCAGCCCGGAATACTAACCACTGAACCTACAACACATACTAACTTACGATGCGCTCCAATTAGGAAGGAAGCATTTTTTTTATTCAAATCAAAATCAACTCATTTATGACTTGTAGAATACTTTTGAATTGTTTAAAGACAAAAGAAATAGTATAAAAATAGTTATGGTGCTACAGTCCCAGTCACAAGACATAATAACTATGGAAGTACCGTAGGTGCCCTTTCGAATGCGTAGATCTCAATGGAGAAGAATGGGTAAGAAACTCCATTGACACTCTTTTTCAATCAACGAAATCGAAAAAAAAAATTAAAACTTAAAGTAAAAAACAAACATAATGCAGAGCTATACGGACTCATATAACCTGTCAGCTAGGAAAGGGGTATGCAACTTATTGGCATCAATTTTTTTTTTCTTTCGCCAGTAATGAAATGTTGGTCATTAGTAGACTGCAACCCAAGAACTTCATAAAAAAAAAAATTAAAAAAATCTAAACCGTAACCAACCAGAGTTATAACGGATTTTATTTTGTTCTAATCGGGAGTAAATCACTCCTGATTAGAACAAAATTAAAACCGCCATATCTCTGGTTGGTTACAGTTTAGAAACTTTTTTTTTTTCTATGGACTTCTTAGGTAGTAGTCTAATTGTGGTCAAAATTTAATCACTAGCGAAAAGAAAAAAAAAAAGTGATGCCAAGGTCCATACTAAAAGTTGCATGGGCCTTTGTTTATGCCTTGGAACAGAGGTTAGCTTTTACTTTTGCTTTAAACACGTTAAATGGCAAATCTAGGAAAGAGGGCGGTAACTTGTTATAAAACGCTAATTCCTAGTATTAAAGTTATGGACTATTTTTATTGTACAGGTGAATGGTTTGCCTGATATATGAAATGTTGGCGAATATGTGAAACCAGTGTGAAAAATATCAATCACTTTAAAGAAATATTTTAGAGAATCTCGAGCACCTCGTTAGTAAATGGCACGAACTGCTCGTTTCTAGAGTAAAAATATATTTTGGATATCAGCGGCTTTGCCCCACAGTAGAATACCATAGGACATGACGCTGTGAAAATGACTAAAATAGACTAATGGTGCTGTTTCATCGTTAGTGTATTGTCTAACTTCTAAACAGCGGAGGCGGCCGAACTAAGCCTACCTGCTGATATAATGATGAACCCATTGCAATTTTGAATCTACTTTTTTTACCCAGAAACACAGTTGAATTGAACAAAAATGAAAACAGTTTCAAGCTCCACATTACCGAGGACGATCTTGTGACCCAGATTTCTAACATTGGGTAAAGTGAACTTTAGTCATTTAGTCTTATTTTTGTGAACCAATCTGTGACCACTGATAGTGCGCTGTTCACGTCGTTAAACACTTGTCTATCCCTATCTACTCTAAAGATCAAAGAAGTGTCAAAACTATACTAGCTGTTCCCTGCCACGCTTCGCAGTGGCACAAAAAAAAACAGTTTTTCCAAAAAAAAAAATTGATAAAAACAATCCTTGATGCGGATTATATATCATGCTAAAATTTCAGCTCAATCGGTGGAGAACTTTTTGAGTTTTTGAAGCATACACAAACCAACATAACATTTATATTTTTTTCTAATATCTTTGTGATTGTTGTCTACGCTTGAATGAATAGTCTTCTATTCTTTTACTATTTTTTAAATTAATATAGTAAAAACACTATATCCATACTTACTAAAATCTATTGGATGCATCAATCCGGAACATATCGTTGGATCCTGAAAAATACAAACCAAATTAGACTTTATGTACTTATAAAGCCGATAACAACTAAAATTTTAAAATTCTATAAAACTGACAGGTATCTGCATATCCATGGAGGGCTGGTCGTTGCGGTCACGATCACGGTCGCGTTCACGGTCACGGTCACGGTCCCCGCGGTCATTGCGGTCAATACGTTCAGGTCGCACGCGGCACCGCAGCGGGTCCTCCCAGGGCGGCTCGTGTGTCTCCGCCGGCAGTTCGTCGTTCGACGTCGATACGTTGTCGGACCCTTCCAACTCTTGTTCTTTTAACCTAGGATAAAAACATAATGGTAAGTAGTGTTTACGAAAAAAACAATAATACGAGGAATCTGTTACACATCGACCTTTAGAATTTCTTTTAGGTATTCGGCTAGTTTCAGCTTCATATAGCGTTGTCTCTGTCGCACATGACGTTAGTCGCTTGATTTTGATTTTGTTGTGGTGGGTTATTGCTTTGTGCGAAAGAGATAACACTCTATGAAGCCGAAACATTGTATACGTACCACGAATTAAAATGACTGTTTCTTCACGGTTTCTAAAGTGCTATCCAAAAATGAATTGTTCTGGGTCTGGGTGTTAGTGTATGAGTTTAAATATTTGTAAATATGACACAGGAGAAATATAATTTTTGACTCGTCAGTTAGCTTTCAAAAAAATTTTAAGGTGAATTTCATTTTTTGTTACGTAAACCAAAATTGACGAAGATACGACACTTTTTAAATTGCCAATACGTCACAAGCAAGTGCAGTTTTCACTTGCTTGTGACGTCACGAGCCCCCACTCTCGAATTTTGATACGTTATATCTTTGTAAATATGCGTTAATAGGGTAGATTATTGTATAAATAAAATGAAAATCTGTTTAGTCCGCCAGATAGAGTTATGAAAAATAATGAACACGTTTTTTTTTTGGAATTAAACAGTTTTGTCAAAGATTAAAAACGCTTTCAAATTCGGGAGTGGGGGCTTGTGATGTCATAACTGCCTGTAAAATTATACCGACTGAGCGACGTTTAGTAAGTTTTAGAAATTTCGTATCTTCGTAAATTTTGGTTTACGTTGCGAAAGAAAAAATATGCATCCATTATGTTTTTAAACTCTTACTACAAACTAATTAAAGGGGTATGCAACTTATTGGCATCAAATTTTTTCTATCTTTCGCCAGTAATGAAATGTTGGTCATTAGTAGACCGCAACCTAAGATCTTTGTAAAAAATATTAAAAAAAAATCTAAACCGTAACCAACCAGAGATATAACGGATTTTATTTTGTTCTAATCGGGAGTAAATCACTCCTGATTAGAACAAAATGAAAACCGCCATATCTCTGGTTGGTTACGGTTTAGAAACCTATTTTTTTTTTCTATGGACTTCTTAGGTAGTAGTCTAATTGTGGCCAAAATTTAAGCACTGGCAAAAAGAAAAAAAAATTGATGCCAAGGTCCATACTAAAAGTTGCATGGGCCTTTGCAATCGCGGGGCAAAGTAAAAAAAAAATGTGCTGATTGCTAACCTATGCAACAGCGGGTCCTCAACGTGTCCATTCTGCGTGGAGTCCTCCTCCGTGGCGACCTGCATGTCACTCTCTGACAGCGTGAGGGACGGGGTCTCCTGTATGGGCGTCACCATCATGGGCCTCCGGGACTGGTTGTCGAAGAACGAGTACTGCAGCGCCATCTCGAGGCGGACGTACTTCTTTTGAAGTTCTTGAAGCACCTGTAGATTTTATCGACTTTGTTCACAGTTGTAGAAAAGTTCGCATTTGTGGTTTCAAATTTTAACTTATAATACAGTCATCTACTATGGAATGCCTTGTCCATGTCAGTGAGGCGCGCTTATAACTTGTCTATTTTTAAAAATCTGCTCAAAAAGCTCTTGAAAATGTGACTCGGATGTTTATTTACGATTTTTCATAATTATTATATGTATGTATATTATGGTCGCGGGACTGTACGAATTACCATGACCCCGGAACGTAAAGGGCTATTGAAGGACACCGTGGATTTTAGTCAGTACGAGTCTGACAGTCCCTCCCGCTCTGCCCTGGGTGGGAGGACTCATTTGATAATTTTACCACGACAAAAAAAAAATTATGTATATTATATGTGTTTATATATTTGGTGTTTGTATGTGTATGTTTATTTGTTGGTACATTGTACACCGTAGACTACATACAGTATTGTTAGTCCTTTCTTTTTCAAATCCGTCCCAAGGTTGTCTTGAAGGTCGAGGGACTCACGAATTACCGTGACGCCGGAACGTAAAGGGCTATTGAAGGACACCGTGGATTTTAGTCAGTACGAGTCTGACAGACTCTCCCCTGCCCTGGGTGGGAGGACTCATTTGATGATTTTACCACGATAAAAAAAGGTTGTCTTGAAAAGATCGCTTTTAGCGATAAGACCGCCCATTGTGTCACCCTGTTTAACCTTTTAAGCGCTTGGCTAAATATCAGTTGTCGTGCCCCTAGCGCCCGGCTACGAATCGTGTTTTCCTCTTCTCCTCTCTTTCTGCTCCTTTTAAGCTCTGATTTGTATAATATCATGGTGTACAATAAAAAGTATTCAATCTGTCTATCTACATAAATAGACAGATATAGAATAGATGCAATAAAAACGAACAATACAACAAAAAATCGTGAATATTCTCTGTCGGATAAATACGACACGGGCGATAGGGGGCACGGAAATGTTTGTCGGATATATACGACTCTGGCGGTTAAAGGGTTAAAATATATTGTGAATTTGATAATTATACCTGTAATTTGTATGGTGTGCATAATAAAGAGTATTCTATCTATCTATAATGGAGCGACTGCTCTATCTGCTTACTACAATCAAGTAAATCCAAATTATAATAGGTGCAAGAGGTCGACGAGGTTAATCAGCACTTGCCTAAGTTGGTCCTTGGATGGGTGACCATCTATAACATACTGCGTTTCCTTAGTGCCTTGGACATCACGTTAAGCGGTTGGTTCCGACTGTCTCCCTCGCAAGACAACTAGTATTTAGAAAGAGGTGTACCGTAATATCCAGTACACTGGGTTGTGGAGGTCTATGTAAAGTGCTGGTAGAGAACTGCAGTTAAACTAGAAACCGATCATAATAAAAAAAGATGAAGACGAGTGAAGCTGCGAGCTTTTTCTTCTTAGCGTGTCGATGGCAAATCTATATATATAAAAATGTTATGTTGGTTTGTGTATGCTTCAAAAACTCAAAAAGTTCTGCACCGATTGAGCTTGAAATTTTAGCATGATACATAATCCGCATCAAGGATGGTTTTTATCTTTTTTTTTTTTTGAAAAATCAATTTTTTGTGCCACAGCGAAGCGTGGCAGGGTACAGCTAGTTAATTTATATATTTTGTTTGGCCTAAAATTCAGCCACGCGAACCTCGCTCACTGACGCAGTCATAAGGTCATCAAGTGTACAGGTGACAGGACTTTTTTTTTTTTTTTTTTTGCGTGGTAAAATCATCAAATGAGTCCTCCCACCCAGGGCAGGGCGGGAGGGACTGTCAGACTTGTACTGACCAAAATCCACGGTGTCCTTCACGAGCCCTTTACGTACCGGGGTTACGGTGATGGGTAAGTCCCGCGACCCCGGCAGGCTCTGGCCCTCTACAGGCCCCGTCAATTTGCTGACACTCTTTGAGGCGCGCGTGGAACACAACGCGCCGTCGACCCGGGCATGGTCCATGGTCGGACAGCAAGTCGCCCATTACTCGCTGCCCGCATGCCCGCGCCTACGGTGGCCGGAGATCGTCCTGTGACGTCCGACGCCGTGGGCGTCTACCACTGCGGCTGGGATGGAGGGAGGACGCTGTCCTCTCCCTCAGGCGGCCCGCCTCCTCCTTCACGAGCATGACTGCTTCGCAGAAGGAGGCGACCGCTTCCCACTCCGTCTCGCCCCGCAGCATGGCCTCGACCAATGCCGGGCGCGAGAGGTCTCCGCCTATCGCCGTCGTGAGGACACGGCGGTGCTCTGCCCAAGCGGGGCAGTCCTGCACCGTATGCTCCACCGTGTCCTCCGGACGATCCTCGCAGTGGTGACACCCAGGCGTTTCTTCCCTCCCTATCAGACACAGGAACCTCCCGAAACTTCCGTGTCCGGTGAGGACCTGCGTCATGCGGAAGGTAAGGACGCCGTGACGCCTATCCAGCCACTCCTCAAAGAGGGGTCTTACCGCCGCGATTGCGGCGTGCCCGAGGTGACAGGACTTGCGGTGCAAGAGAGAAGGTGAGCCATTGTGGAAGCATAGCTGCGAGCTAAATCTATACAGGCTGTTTCAAAAACCCTGTTGTTCCTTTTAGGGACGTATACATATACCTATAAGCACAACATTTATGAAATTAGAATTTTAAAAAAAAACAATATTTACTAGTCGGTTTCTCAAAATCAAATAACTATTAAAATCGACATATTCAAAAAAATGTTTACAGTTTCTGACTTTACAAGTACATCTTTAATACTACATATCCAACGAGCTCAGCGGCTCTCTTTGGCTTTGACAAAAAATACCGACAAACGCTATACCGCGGGCGGCGCACGTGCCTAACTAACCCTTTCCCCCGCCCTCCACCCCGCGAACCACTTCCTAGTTCCTTCTTCCTTAGTCTCCCGCGCAACTTCCTATCGAACGGATGTGATTGTTGACCCGCGTAGTGAGTACTTGTGTTTTGTTTACGTAAACATGTCTTTTTCTAACGCAGAATATTTTAATATGTTGATGTGTCTAGGGAAATGTGATTGCAATTATGCAGCAGCACGTAGACTCTACCAAGAACGTTTTGCGAGCTTACCATTACCGTCGGCGATGGCATTCCAACGTTTGCACATGCGTCAGTTCAATACCGGTAGTGTCCACGGACAAGACCAACATCGAGCTGACGCAGGCAGACCGAGGAGTCGAGACGATATTGAAGAGCAAGTCTTGGACTTGTTTGAGCACGATCCAACGCGAAGTACGCGATCAGTGGCACGTGAACTCGCAGTAAACCATATGCGCGTGTGGAGAGTCCTCAAAGAAGATGGCCAGCACCCATTTCACTATCGTCGCGTCCAATCATTACTTCCCTCCGATTATGAGCCAAGATTACAATACAGTAGATGGGTACTAGACAAGTTTGCAGAAGATAATGATTTTCTGAACTCTGTACTGTTCACCGACGAGTGCTCATTTGTTCGAACAGGTGTGTTCAATTCACACAATGAACACGTATGGTCGATCACAAACCCGCATGCTATTAAACCTAGTCATTTTCAACATCGGTGGCGGATTAATGTTTGGGCTGGAATCATTGGTGACAAAATTATTGGACCTTGTTTTTTAGACCAATCAATGAGCGGTGCCAACTATCTTCGTTTCCTTCAAGAACAGCTGAGTGATGAACTAGATGAATTAGGCCTCCATATCGTGCGACGTATGTGGTTCCAACATGACGGCGCGCCGCCACACTTCTCCCGCGCCGTGAGAAGCTACTTGGATACCGAGTTCGGAAACAGATGGATTGGTCGCGCCGGACCCGTCAATTGGCCTGCAAGATCACCTGATCTGACGCCATTAGACTTTTTCCTCTGGGGTACTGTAAAACAACAGGTGTTCAAAACGGTGTGCGATACGGAGGTCGAAATGCGTGCACGCATAGTAGCAGCATTCGACCACATCAAGTCCGATACCTATGTTCTGCGAAGCGTTCGCGAAAACAATATCAGACGTTGTCACAAATGTGTAGAGGCAGAAGGTGGTCATATCGAACAGCATCTCCGTGGCCGTCAAGTTGACATCATAATTAATTAATACATTCGACACACATATTCGACGACATTTTTAGTGTAGTGAAGTGTTAAATGTAATTTTAAAAATTAATCAATTGTGCATAAAAATACCTCTTACTAAACCAAAATTTTCAAAGACTCGTTTGTAAAAGTGATAAAAACAACAACTTGTGTAGAAAAATAGTTGGATATTTGCGACGGCGCGGGCGGGCGGCGCGCGGCGGCGGCGTCTTGGCGGCATCGATCAAAGAGCGGCGGTAGCGTTTTATCCCTTTGTGTTTTCGCGACATCGCTTCATGGAGTATTGCAGCAGAGGTAACAAACCAGTTCAATATTACAAACATTAATAATTAAATATTTATTTTAATTAATTTTATTAATAGATTTTCATAAATGACTCACTTTATTATGTATGTATACCAATTCTTAAAACGTAGGTAGAAGGAACAACAGGGTTTTTGGTACATATTGTATATATAAAAGGAGAACTGACTGACTGACATATCAACGTACAGCCGAAACTACTGGGGCTAGGAATGTGAAATTTTGCACACGGCTTCCTATTATAATGTAGGGGAGCACTAAGAAGGGGTTTTTGGAAATTTAACCTTTAAGGGTGTGAAAAGGGGGAATTAGGAAAGTACGTAACCCACGCGGACGAAGTCGCGGGCAAGAACTAGTCTAGTATAAACAGAAGTATACTGACCGCGATCTGCCTGTTGAGCTCCTCCTTGGAGCAGTCGTTCTCCAGCGAGGAGATGACCAGCATCTTCTGCGTCGCGATCCTGGAACACAGCCGCTGCATGGCGCGCAGGGCCTCGACTTCCGTGACCTGGCGCCGCCCGGGCTTGGCCTCACCTGCACAAGCGCGTACAGTTGCCGGTCATCAAAACTGTATCATCATCATGAGCATAGTAATGTTCCCACGGCTGGGACACAGGCCTCCTCTCTGTGAGAGGGAGTGGGCCATATTCCACCACGCGGGCCCAGTGTGGATTGGTGGATGTCAAATGTCTTCGAATTTTCGTTTCTGGGCCATGCCGGATTCCTCACGATGTTATCCTTCACCGTTTTGAGAGTAGTGGTGATGAAATAAATTACACAAAGTAATGCGCCTGGCTGGGTTCGATACCACGACTTACAAATAGTAAATCGGGGCCACTGGGCCACCATTGCTCTGTACGACTGTTATGAACTGTATATTATAGAACTATTTCGTTTACGGTCAGAAAATCCTCAAATGAATCTTCTCAAGTAGATTGTTGCTGGGTTGTAAGGAACCAACAATCAGACGTGGCTGATTAAAAACAAACCAGGTGGCTTACCATGACGTCTTAAAGCGAGAGTAGTTCCGCTGAGGGAAAGAAACAGAGCTATACAAGTCGTCTAGCGCTATCTCGTTCCCTTACCTAGCCGAACTACTCTGGCTTAAGACGTCATGGTATGCCCTCAGTTCTTTCCAATGCCCTATAATGTTCCAGGGTGAGCCTGGTAACGTTTGGACAGTTCCGTGATTCCGGTGACCTACAGCCTACAAGTCGTATATCGATCACCACAACTCCTGGTGGCCTACCAAGACGTCTTAAAGCCAGAGTAGTTCGGCTGTGGGAACAAGATGGCGCTATAAGGCTTGTATAGCTCTGTCTCTTTCCCACTGTGGAACTACTCGCGCTTTAAGAAATCGTGGTAGGCTCCCTGGACTAAGAAGTCAAAATATAGATGATATGAACCTGCCACTCGTCTCTTGTACTTGGCTCTCTGATGCCGCTCCTCAGGTGATCGCTCCACAGAGCTGGACGACTGACCCTCCACTATCCGCGGCTGCGAACAAATACAAGCTATTAGCTTCGTTATGGGTCTTCTTACGCCGTCAATATCAACAGCCGGAAGACATCTACGGCTGAACAAATGCCTCCCTGTTTAGTAAGTAAGTACGCTACTTTATAACCGTATGTATGCTGAGTTTGTACTATACAGGGTATAAGAAACATCGACACACAAAAAAACGGTTACCATGGGTCCAGGACATGATTCTGGACGCCCCCGTGTTGGAATTTTTCGTTGGTTTCTTACCAATTTTTTTTAAATAGTGTGTTGCGTATAGGTACTACAGGTATTGCGGTACTGGAAACAGTATTTAGGAATACGATGACCTTTTATTTGAACTTTTATAAACAGCTGAGAAAACACCCATTTCTAGTACTATTTACATTGCTACTTTTAGTAAAAGTAGCGAAATAATTACTTTTTTAGTAATAATATCATTGGGTTAAGTAAGAATTTTAGAAGTTAAGTAACGATTATGAACAAATTAAAGTAAAAAAAAAATACTCAAAAAAAAATGAAAATTTGGGAAAAACCGACGAAAAATTCCAACATGGGGGGGTCCAGAATCATGTCCTGAACCCATGGTGTCCGTTTGTGCGTATACATATGTCTCTTACACCCTGTATATTACATGCTTTATTTTACATTATTACCAGTGCATTCATTAAATAGTACGTAACCGATGTGGTAGTTTCCTTGAATAACACCCATTAGGCACCCTAACATTACACCGTTATACGGAAGCCACACTAAATGCTGTTAATTTTAGCGATTAGTCTTTAAGGCCCACTTGCACCTCAATCACTAAACAGGTTTAGCGCTAAACTGTTTTAAAACATCGTTCTGTCTCTGTCAACTTCAAACAATTTGGCAGGGCTACAGTGATATTCTAAGGCAGTTTAGCGCTAAACCCGTTTAGTGATTGTGGTGCAAGTGGGCCTTAATCTATATATATAAAAGGAGAACTGACTGACTGACATATCAACGTACAGCCGAAACTACTGGGGCTAGGAATGTGAAATTTTGCACACGGCTTCCTATTATAATGTAGGGGAGCACTAAGAAGGGGTTTTTGGAAATTTAACCTTTAAGGAGGTGAAAAGGGGGAATTAGGAAAGTACGTAACCCACGCGAACGAAGTCGCGGGCAAAGTGTTAGTGTTCATATAAACGTCCATCATCGCGCCATTTCCCTTCAGTATGGCCTTAATCGATAATCCGCCACTTATTGCTCGTCTGCGACTCTCACGATGTTTTCGGTCCACCTATTGAGGGTCCACCTTACGCTGCGTCTTCTGGTACGAGTTCACAACTCGAGAATTTGTCTCCCCATCAGTTTTACGAGCGTTTTACACCAAATTAAATCATCAAATGAAGATTTTCCATACCTTGTGATAATCCTCAGTACTGGACATGTCATCACTATCATCAGCTGTAGGCACTGGACCGAGTCTGAACTGCGGCGCGGGAGGGGGCCCGGCCTGCCCCGGTGGGGCCGCGTCACTCGCGGGGGCGGAGTCCGGGGACGTGGGCGTGTCCTCTGCCGCCGCCGCCCACTCCGGGAATCGCTTGGGAGATGAGGTAGCTGTGTGGAACGTCTCTTCAGTGTTCAGGGTCGAGTTCGGAGAAGCTAATGGGTCTAAACTAAGGCTAAGACTGAAATAGAAAAATAGATGATGAAATTAATAGCAAATACCTCTAATTCGATCTGTAAAAATTATATTATTGGACGGCGTAAACAAAAATTAAGGTCATTTAAGTCGTATAGTTTGCAGCTCAGCCCCACTCCGATTTCCCATACAACACTATACACTACAGATGTATATTCCTCACTTGATCCTCCTGTGTCGGTAGTGCTCGCGTTCGTCGGCCGACAGCGGCTCCATGACGTCTTCGCGCGGCGTGCGACGCAGCACCAGCTCAGACTTGCTGCGCTTCACACCCTCCAGGGGGGATTCGCCCTCGCCTTCACCTGAACATTGAATCTTTTTAGCTAAGTTATTTTTTTGGCAGCGTTCTGTGTAGATCCTAATCTTAAGTAAATTTTCAATACTTTACTACTTCGATCAATAAATAGATCTAGTAAGTATAATTTTTATTATTGGCTACCTTTCGATCTTATGTAAACATAGTGGTACCTACCCCGTGCGGCGTGCGGCGCCAGGTCGGAGGCCAGCGCGTGCTTGAGGCCCAGCTCCTGCGTGCTGAGCAGCGCCAGCTCGGCCTGCAGCCGCTCGATCTTCACGCGGTGAGACGCGACAGACGCCACGCGGCTTTGGAGCTCTTCCTCCAGTTCCACCAGCTCTTTTTTCTGTGTAAATTAATATCCCGTTATTAGGTGTTCCCGTGGATTCACACCTGCTGCTCGACTCCTGTTGGTGGTAGCGTGATGTTTTACAACCTAGCTTTCCTCGGTAAATGAAGTATCCAACACGAAAATGTTATTTAATTCGTACCAGTAGTTCCTAAGATTAGCGCGTTCAACTAAAGAAACTTCTCAGCTTTATAATATTAAGCATAGATAAGCTCAGAGCTCTAATAAAAACTTTAAAAATATACTTTTGTTTTTGTTAAAACCCTAACTTGTATTGGTAAAAATGTAAAGATGCAATTCCACCGGTGTACGGCACAGTTCGACTCACTTAAGCGATCAAAAATTGCAAACACTCTAGCAATTTTTGACATATAAGCGCACACTGGTACACTTTTGTACGCACACATTTCTAAACTTAGTTCGGTGGAAATTTTATCGCACACATATGCTGCACTATGCGCGAAAATAAGTTACGCATAGCCTTGCCGGTGGACACGCGCACAAATATGCCGCACACAATTCATTGTCATTTTTAGCAACTTTTTACATAAGTGACGATGTGCACTGTGCTTCAAAAGTGACGTTCTACGTCAAGACCAAAAACAATAAGGTAACTGACTCAAAAAGCCTTATAAGTTCTTCAGTTAGTTTATCAAAAACTAAATGACACGTATTTTTTCTTTTGTTACGTAAACCAAAATTGACGAAGATTATGACACTATCAAATGTCCAATACGTCACAAAACAAGTCCAGTTTTCACTTGCATCTAACTTCACGAGTCCTCACTCTCGAATTTTGATGCATTATATTTTTATAAATATGCATTAATTCAACAAAAGTAAAACCACGTATCCATTGTTTTTAAAACTCTTGCTGGCGGAATAATTCGATCTGCGATATTTTGATGCAGCTATCATCATGTCTATTGTGACAGCCACGGGCTGGCGTATTATGATTGTGAACTCACATGTCTGTCAACAGTCTCCTTGATGCTGGAGGCGACCTTGGGCTCGCACTGCTGCAGCAGGTGCATCAGACTCTCCGTGCTGGTCTCAGAGGCAGGACTGTCCGGACTCGGGGTCGAGCTCTGAAGTAATGTTAGTATTATGAAAGGATCAAATAAATTAGGTAGCGAAATTCTCTTGACTGACGGATATCAAAAATATGCTACCCACATTATAACGGTCGCGGGACTGTACGAATTACCGTGACCCCGGAACATAAAGGGCTATTGAAAGACACCGTGGATTTTATTCAGTACGAGTCTGACAGTCCCTCCCGCTCTGCCCTGGGTGAGAGGACTCATAAGATGATTTTACCGCGTAAAAAAAAAACACATTATAACAGTTATCGGAAAGTTCCATGGAATGGAGAACCGAGCTTATCCAGATTCTTATCGTTTCATCTGAAAAGTAACCTTATTCATAGACGTTGAAAGTTATTATTCGTATCGCAGCTGGATCATACTCTGGATACTATTTCTGTTAATATATTGTTTAGGCGCACAAGGCCAACTAAAATATAAAATTTTGTTAAAAAATTGTTGATGCGTTTTACGATTTCGAGGAACATTCTAATTTGAGATTATTTATAAATAAAAATACTACGTAAAATGCACGTTTACTGTTAATGCATGCCATGCGAAAATCTAAAATTCATAGAAAAAGAATAGTATAAACAATCTGCTATTATTACTCAAAAAGGCAAAAAAAGAAATTAGTTTTGCTAAAACTTCATGTTAAGACCGGAGCGGCGAAGCGGAGAAAAATAAACCAATAGGATTTATATAAATCTCCGCTTCTCTTCAGTGATGCAATCTGATTGGTTCAAATTTCTCCGTTTCTCCGCTCCGCTCTTATGGACAGGCAGCCTTTTGGTACATATTGTAATCGGATACTAGAGGCGTACACTTGGTCGGTAAAAACTACTTTTTTCTTCAACATTTTTTTGAGCGAAAAATGGGATTTGAAGGAATAGCGCAGTTCTTATTTATGATTTTACATCAATAATTATCTTCATTTGATGATTTTACATTAAAAAAGGGTTTTTTATTTTTCTCTTTTGAACTAAAAAGAGAAAAATGGTGGAGGTTGCAAAAAAAAAACAATGAAATAAAAAATAACAAAGCCATCGACTTCCGAAATAAAAGTTATTTTGTAGATTATTTTACCCTTTTTTGTGGTTCTTTTTTAAAACGGTTACATTTTTTTTTGAAAAAGTTTTTTATTATATATATTTTTACGGGTAAAGCCGCGCTTGCCGAGGTTGGTCTGTGGATGGGTAAAAAATCTGGGATGTACGATGTGAAGTTACATAACAAAAAATATAAGTATTCAAAAAAAAATCACGTAACTTAATGAGGCAGACCTAATTCTACGCGAGCGAAGCTGCGGGTAAAAGCTAGTATTTTATATCACTACCAAATTATACCGTCCCGAACAAGTAGCCACCCCTTAATACTTCCACACATGGAGTAAAAACCTGAAAGTGATACATCGGTCCGTCCAACAAAGAACGACCTAAACTTCAATTCAATCCATTATCAACTATATTCCATGTGTGGTAGGTATAAAATAAAACCTCCGATCTTACCTGATCCAGAGTGCAGCCGTTGGAGACGAGTTTCTTCACATTGTCGGCTATGTATCCCTCGAGCGCGGTCTTCTTGTCGTCCACTCGAGAGCGCAGCGCCGCTACACGACCCTCCTCGCTCTCGGCCTACACCCCAGCGCAACCAAAAATTATAACAGAAGTTCTGGACTTTTTGATCACGTCTTGGCTAGTGAGTTCCATAAATATTTATTGCCAAGTCTGAGCTAGTAAGATACTGTAATATCTTTTTTTACAAATCTTGGCTAGTGAGATTCTAAAATATTTTTTTGGCAAGTCTAAGTTAGTGAGGTTCTTACATATTCTATTTGCCAAGTCTTGGCCAGTGAGATTCTGAAATATTTTTGCCAAGTTCCTAATCACTAATGATTTTTTTATATTGGTCTAGAAGTGATCCACAGACAGTTCTGCTACCGTCTGGGGTCCAATATTTTTTTACAAATGAATCCCGCATTTTCTAAGTGAATCCCGAAATTTTGCAATCAAACGATTTGCCTTCTTTGGCGTGTGACTTAACATTTATTTCTTATGTTTACCAGACAATCGCCAGCAAAGAGTTAACATCAAAGATATCTACCCAAATGCGTCAGTACCTCATTGTTCAATTATTTCTACTAATCCGAAACAATGAGGCGTTTTTCACAACAATGCCGAGCGAAACATTTTCTTTTTTTTTTTAAGATTCTTTGTCGCTCTCTAGAAATTCCTCATATATCGCGAATGCGTTTACAAGCATATAGACTCACATACACAAACACCCAGACATGGAACAACTACTTTTCATGACCACAATTATTTTAAAAACACAAAATCAAAAAAGTCCAGAGCTCCAAAAATAATAAGTATAAATAGCACAACAAAATTGCCTACCCACATAAACATTTATTGACACAAAAACAATTGGTTCAATTTCACACTCATGCGCACGGCACAACGTAGCTACTAAAACTGACAGATAGTGGGAAATATAAAAACAATAATTTCATTGTTTGTGCTAAGCAATAGGCACTACTAGTTGTTCTCGATTACATTTCGAGGGAGTATTGAGTGAGAAGTCATAATTAGTAGCAGTGGACCAACCTGGAATGGGTAGGGCACCTGTCCAAACGCTGACACAAAGAAGCAAATAGATGTGAACTATTTTCTCGCTTACGAGATGTAGAAAATGTTTTGATCCCATATCAATAACAGAGGAATTTTTACACTCTGCTAGGGAGAACTGTGTTAAACAAACGACTTCTTTTTAGCCACTTTACTCACTTCTCGCTAATCGCCGGCGTTAGGACAGGCATCCAATTTTTTACGGCGCAGTCCCTTTCAGACCCAAATCTATAGAACACTATAGTCTTACCTCAAACTTTGCTTCGTCGTGCTTCGCCATGAAAAATGTATTGTCAGCAGAACCAGAGGTTTGTGCAAAACAGCTAGCTATCGTTTAGGAATTTTGAAGGTTTAAAACGCGGTTTATGCAGTAGACATGCAGCGAGGGCGTGTGGCGGTGTCGGGTAAAATAAACTCAAAATGAACCTAATGGTTACGTATGCGACATAACTATTAGGTTCATCTTAGGTTTCTTTATAAACTGCCACTAAAACTTAGTTGCAAGATTTTACCCAAACATATCCAAATGTCTCAAATGACCTATCCAAATGTCCTTTCTTTGTTATTGTTCGTCTTATCATTAAGCTCCTTGTGTTATGAATGGAGCTACATGGTAACTGACACATACTTGCACTCACTGGACAGGTCCACTCAAATCTGTGTGGTCATTTCTTCAAAAGACCGCCTCAGACACCTGCATGGTTCCCATATAACTTTACCAATACAAAATAGTCTGGACTTTAAAAGAGAGTCCCTCTGAGTTTGTTTAGAATGTCTCAGAGTAGTCAGGTACGAAACACCGGCCTCATCTAGTTTAAAAGTAGTCTTTGACGTGTAAAAGAGTTTGCCAAAACCAATTTGCTAAATAAAGATAATTTATTATAAAACAAAAGCTTCTTAAAATTCCTACTAGTAACGCGTACTAAGATTTATTTTGCTTAATTTTTTCAGAAATAAGTCCCGTTTCATTATGTTTTTTTTATATCGGTAAAAGTAAACAACTCGATTGTTAGTTTATGTTCGAGTACCGATAGTATACTTGTTGATACTGTTGCTCACAGGACAATGACACCGATGATTGCATATGTTGATGTAAGACTTGCAACAACTGTGCATTAAGATATTTTTAAATTTATCACTTTCACTTTTTATATAAACTTAATAATAATTTTGAGTTTGCCAAAGGGTAATGGAACGCAGCAATCTGGGAGTGAAAAGATAAGGCAGGGTTCGAAACACGACGGACTGTCTAATTTAAACAGTTAAACGGGGCCCTTGTAACGTAAAGGGCTATTGAAGGAAAACCCTGGATTTTTGTCTGATAGTCCCTTTCGCTCCCAGGGCGGGAGGACTCATTTGGTGATTTTACTACACTAAAAAAGGATTCGAAATACTACGCAGCGTTCCAAAAGTAACATTTTTAGTGGTGGCTGGAATACAGATAAGCTGAAATGGCAAGATGACCAAGAGGTATGGTTCGATGCGGTCGAAGAAAAGAAGAGTTCATGGTAGTTCAGTCGTGGGTTCGATGCCTTTTTGTAACTGATTTTATCACCACTACTCTCAAAATGGTGAAGAAAAACATTATGAAAAAAACCGGCAAGTCCTAGAACCACGCGGGCATGCGGGCGGCGAGTAATGGGCGACTCGCTGTTCGACCATGGACCATGCCCGGGTCTAAGGCGCTTTGTGATCCACGCGCGCCTCAAGGAGTGTCAGCATAGTGACGGGGCCTGTAGAGGGCCAAAGGCTGCCGGGGTCGCGGGACTAACGAATTACCGTGACCCCGGTACGTAAAGGGCTATTGAAGGACACCGTGGATTTTAGTCAGTACAAGTCTGACAGTCCCTCCCGCTCTGCCCAGGCCCACCCTGGATTCATTTGATGACTTAACCACGCTAAAAAAAGGCCCAGAACCAAATATTCGAAGACATTCGCATTGGACACGCATGGTCTGCTCCAACATTTTAAAACCCAGTAAGGACCAGGTGGCTTACCATAACTTCTTAAAGCGAGAGTTGTTCCACTGCGGGAACGAGATGGAGCTAGACGACTTGTATAGCACTGTCTCTTTCCCACAATGGAACTACTCTCGCTCCAAGACGTGACGGTAGGCCCCCAGAAGGTAAAACAGACTTTTTATTTATACTTGACTAGCACTTTTCCCGCGACTTCGTCCGGGTGGGTTACGTACTTTCCTAATTCCCCCTTTTCACCCCCTTAAAGGTTAAATTTCCAAAAACCCCTTCCTAGTGCTCCCCTACATTATAATAGGAAGCCGTGTGCAAAATTTCACATTCCTAGCCCCAGTAGTTTCGGCTGTACGTTGATATGTCAGTCAGTCAGTTCTCCTTTTATATATATAGATGAATAGAAAGTCGTCCAGTGGTATAAATACAGCCATAATTCAATTTTAACTATGTTTATTTTTCTGGTTGACTACTGCCCTTCTAAAGACGAATATCATGCAATCGTCTAATGTTGTATTTCTAAGCATTGTAATCAAAATTAACTAATCTACGATTTACGTAAACATGCTGATTCTCACAGTAAAACTTATTGTGTAAAGTCTACAGAAATAGTGAATAACAAAGTGTTACAAATCTTATTAATTATACTTTTGTCATAAAGGGTGTAAAAATTCATTGTATAGAGACATTACTTGTAATTACTGTCATTGTGTTTTATTTTTGTACTTAATAGGTATTTGGGAACTTTCTGGTTACGCAGATTAAAATGAGGTTCAACATTTTTATATTTTCACAGTATTTTTTATAATGATAATGGTTTTAAAAATTAAACAGTTTTTTCTCAATAATTTTTAATTTCATTTGGAAGGAACAAAATGCTAATAAGGCGGCTCTATGATGAGTCTTTTTACACCCTGTATATTCTACTGTCTGCGCTTGTTTAAGAAAGCCTGTATTGTTACAATCCCAGATAAAATATTCTGCAGACGCCAGCACATCAGCCTACCTCAATCTGTCAAATTTCTTTAAGAGGCCTCTTACAGTCCACTAGCGCCGCCAATCGAAAAAAATTCATAACAAATTAGCAATAACGTAATTTTATAACACATTGTCAACACTTGAAATATAGCTGTTTAGCAAAATTTTTTTATTTGTAACAAAAACGGCCGTTTATGTTTAGAATGCACGATTTAGCTAAACAGCTATATTTCAAGTGTTGACAATGTGTTATAAAATTACGTTATTGCCTTTTCTACAGTAATTACAGACCACATTTTATATTTTTGATTCTATTTACGAGTTATGACATTTTTTCGATTGGCGGCGCTAGTGGACTGTAAGAGGCCCCTTAATAGATTATCAACCTTAAAACCAGGGCCGTTCAAAGGACTTACTGCAGGGCGCACGGAACCGGGAAATATAGTGGCCAGGATTTGGTGACTCTGTGCTGAAAGACATGATGGACTAGTTCCTAAATGGCTCACCATTCATTATGTACACAGGAGTCGCTGTATCACGTAAAATCGTTGGCTCCTGCTCCCAGAAGTCCCCGAAAAACTTACAAGCAATCTTACCAAGGTATATCGTAACTAGTTGTACAGCCATGCTTGAGTAACCGATAAATACCGACCATAGACATACAGGATGAACTGAGCAAAGGCAGCATCAAATGGACCAGAATCTCTAGAAAGGGAGGAAATGAATTATTTTGCTTTTAAGTTACAAATAATTGTTTTCCTCCCTTTTTTTATTATATGTCAGTTGGCGAGGCATGGCGCTGTGCATCCTTTAGGTCTATGGTCTATAACGTGGTGTGGTACTGACCGCTGTGCGATGTGTGTCGGTGAGCGCGGCCAGTCGCAGCGACCTCGCCGCCAGCTCCCTCTGTCTGCAGCGCAGCGCGCGGCGCCGCGTGGTCCACCCTCGCTCCAGCGTGCGCCAGTCTCCCGACAGACGTCTGCAAGCCGCCGCGTACTCCCGCTCCATGGCTTGACGTTCCTGTATGGCCATACTTAAGCTTGAAACACACCGATATAGCACGAATGGTAGGACAGCAATTAACAGTTTCTGTTTCAAAGCATTTTTAACTTTAGCTCCATTACAATTGTGTTCATTATAGGCTGCTTAACACCTTTCAAAATGGCTACAACTTTCTGCTATGTGCTGTGCGTATCTCGCAGGATAATTTGATAAACCGAATTTTCGCAAAAATTATACGGATGATTTGATAATGTCTATAATCTTTCTCAATGTTACTAAAAAAGAATAGGATTTTTGAAAAACGTCATGTTTTAGTAAGGTTTTGGGGACACCCCGAAGTTCGGTTTGGTAGGGTTCCTGAACCTAAGCCCTGCAAACAGAAATAGAAGAACCGTCGAACCTGCTTAGTTCGTTTTACTGAGACATAGCCATTGCCACGAAACCCTAGAATTTTTGCGAAAATCCGGTTTAGTAAATTATCCCACGACACATTTGCAAGATGATAAGCGCTACGATCATCGAGTTTAACCGTAGTCTGACATATAGAAATATTGGAAATTCAAAAGAAACGATATATACTCGTACATGCAATTGTGACAATCCTGTTTTAGTAGTTTTATTAGTGATCATGTCAGTTTAAAAAGTTTTAATAAACATTCCATTACGCCTGTCGCCATCACTTTTTTTTATTTAATTGTTTAGAAGCATCGAAGAGGCCCAGGAAAGAAGTTCCTGGAAGGAATTGGGGGAGACCTATACCCAGCAATGGGACAGTACAGACTTAGAAAAAGAAAAATTGACTAGAAGATTTACAATTTCAAGATTTAAGATTTTCGACTGGGTAAATTTGTCAGATTGAGATAGGCTAAATGTTGGAGTTTGTAGAAATAATATTAACAAAATATAATAAATCTGTAGAACGGTCAATTCTGAACATTGAAAATATTGAAAAAATAAATAGCGGGTGGTGTTGCTGGATCGATACCAAACGCAAATATGTGATTAAGAATATTTTTGTCTGTTTGTCTGTCTGTATATACAGGCATCACGTGAAAACTAACGGTTCGATTTCGATGAAACTTGGTATAATTATACCTTATAATCCTGGGCATAAAATGGGATACTTTTTATCCTGGAAAAATACGTAGAAAAAAAAATCTACCATCCACGCGAAGACCGACATCCGCGCAGACGGATTCGCGGGCGGAAGCTAGTTAACAAATAAACTCTTAAGGCGTTCACCTCATCAAGTTTCCTCTGAGCCTGTATGAGCTCTTCCCTCTCGGCGTGCCAGCGACGTTGCCGCTCTTCCTGCTGCATCAGGAACTGTTGCCGCTCCCGCTCCAGCTCCGCTCGTTGAGCCTCTATCCGCTCACAGCGGATCTCACTCTCTAAATCACTAAAGAAATGCGATAATGAACGCTCACTTAGAGCTTCGGCGTTCAAAAATGTTGTGATTGGTATACAAGACATTTTGTTTGCACTTTTTTGTTATTCTAGTCTAGTACTGAGGTGACAGAGACAAAACATATTTATTTTAACTTATTTAAAGAAAAAAATCAAAGCCGTATTTAATGCCAGTCGACTTAAAAAGCTTCCCCATGACGCGTTTCGTGCGATTTGCAATTTCCACTAACTAAAAATGAAAATCGTCCTTGCTACTACGATATAATGATGCAATTCGACTGACTTACGTCGTCGTGGCGAGCGTGTTTTGTTCTTCATCTACAAGTAGATAACCGCACGTTTTATGTCATATGTCGTAGTGTGAAGGATGATTTTCACTTGTAGTTGGGATCGGTTGAATTGCGTCGCATTGCGTAATCAGCAAGCTCCCTTAGGGTCACTTCTTTTTCTGGCTTCTGCCTCTTAGCGTGCAATTATGTAACTCATATCACTTTATATCATACTAGCACTTCGCCCGCGACTTCGTCCGCGTGGGTTACGTACTTTCCTAATTCCCCCTTTTCACCCCCTTAAAGGTTAAATTTCCAAAAATCCCTTCTTAGTGCTCCCCTACATTATAATAGGAAGCCGTGTGCAAAATTTCACATTCCTAGCCCCAGTAGTTTCGGCTGTACGTTGATATGTCAGTCAGTCAGTTCTCCTTTTATATATACAGATAACTTTGATTTTAAATAATCTTTATTTTCATTGACATAAGATTTAAATTAAAACAAGGAACAAAACTTTTTTTGAACTTGATTTAACAACTGACTATCGCGTTATGAGGCTTTCTCAATCAATCATCGATATAAATATAGTACAAACAAATGTCGGGACTTCCCGAACATTGTTTAGTTTACAAAAATAAACTGTACTTGTAAATTTTAAGACTTATTCATGCACACTTAAAAGTTATCTGAATTTCTATTTTACTATCTACAATCAAAAGGGTATTTACCGGATATTTTTATGTCTTTACTTTACTAAAGTTGTTTTTTAGCTATTTTATAACACGTAATAAAGTAAGCTTGTAGGTATGCCACATAAGTGATATTTGATCTAGATAGGTGAATAAGGTAAAATGAAACATGGGTAATTCCCACATTTAAAGTTTTAGTATTGCCATAGTATTTAGTGTTGCAAGTCATATAAATTAGTTGTTTTTTTTTTTCATCACAGTAACAAAATTTACTTTTTTTTTATTCAATTGTCACGTAGCAACATGGTAATTAACAAACATGTTTAGTTTCACGTTCACTACGAAATACACGGGCCGTTTTCATACTAGCAAATTAAAATTGTAAAGCAACTGCTTCAAAATTTTATCATCACTAATTAAAAAAAAAAACCATTTTCATTGGTAATCCAAAATACTGTTTATCCTACGTCGTATTAGAAACGGATGTTATTTTTTCAATGTTTGTGTCGATAATTTTGAAGCGGTTATCACAGAACTTTTTTTATTTGCTAGTGTGACGGTCTCATGGTCATGCGGATGGCGAGTAATAGGTGACTCGTCGTCCGATCATGGACCATGCCTGAGCTCATGAAAGAGCTCTCAGCAATCTGACCTGGTCCCCCTTTTTTTGTGGTAAAATCATATGAGTCCTTCCCACCCAGGGCTGAATGAGAGGGACTGTCAGACTTGTACTATATATAATACTCACGAGAGCGTGGTGTTGAGGTTCTCGGTGCTGGCGGCCAGGTCCGTGGTGGACCAGGACAGCAGCGACAGTCGCGACAGGTTCATGACGGACGCGCTGCCCTCCTGCCGCAGCTTGGCGGCCTCGGCCGGGTCGTTGTAGCGGAACATGTTGGTGCGACCCAGCAGGAGGATGCAGCCTGCCGGGTTATATCATATTTTTAGGAGGTTAAGCAAATGCTCCAAGTCGATAGGTCGCGATTGCATTTGCAGGCCTGTTGGTCTAGTGGTTAGTGACCCTGACTGCTATACCGGAGGTCGTGGGTTCGATTCCCACCCAGGACAAATGTTTGTGTGATGAGCACGATCATTTATTCTGTGTCTGGGTGACGTGTAAGTTATCTATAATATGTATGTATTTAGAAATATATAAGTATGTTTATCAGTTGTCTAGTACCCATAACACAAGCTTTGCTTAGCTTGGGACTAGATGGCGTTGTGTGATAGTTGTGGAATATTTATTTATTTATTGTTAGTGGGAAGATTCTCGAATGGAGATCACGCACCGGCAACCGCAGCGTAGAACGTCCATCCACAAGGTTGGCAGACGATCTTATGGAGAAGAATCACGCTGGATGCAAGCCGCTTCCAACCGGTCCTATTGGAAGTCTATAGGGGAGGCCTATGTTCTGATGATTATGGGTATTTTGTCGTAAAGTCATACTAATCTCAAACAATGGCATAACTAAGGGAAAAAACAAAATTTTAAAGGAAGAAAGAAAGTGTTTATAAATATATATCCCGAGCGGAGCGAAGCTATATTAGAATCCGGAGCACAGCGAGGTATAATGTTCCTCTGCATACACCCTGATGTAGTGAGTTACCTTGGCTGAGCTTGGCGGGCTTGTCGATGAGCACGGTGTTGAGCCAGCACTGCGCGTGCGGCGCGGGCTCCAGGGTCGCGGTGCCGGCGCGCAGCGTGACCCGGCAGTGCAGCGGCAGCACGCCCGCGCCCGCCAGCACGATGTCCGGCAGCGGGGAGTACTCCGCGCTGCCTATCACCGTCTCGCCTTCCTAACACTCGACCACGTTACTGACGTTCATACTGACTCTGTATAATCTGGGTTAAGGTAACTTCTAGTTTTAAACGTTGCCCCACATTAAGAATTTCTTCCTGTATCGTGGGTGCGTTTATAAACATAGAAACTCACAAACACTCGAGACCCGGAGCAAACTACTTGCAGATCATGAAAAAAAAAATTTGTTCCGTGCGGGGATCGAACCCAGAACACGCTAAGTAGTAGTCGATCGCTCAGCCTCTGCGCCAACCGTGTCGTCAGATTATGGTTACATGGCAACCTATAGGTATCGCATGTCAGTGCATTTGGCATTCTTTAATTTGATCCCCTCAGGCACTAAAGCCGTGGTGATGCTAACAGTTTTTAGAAATCTTTTAAACTTACTTGTTTGATAGCAGAAGTTTTGTGTAGATAGCACAATAAGAACTTACTTACACAATCTATACTTCTATACTAATATTATAAAGAGGAAACCTTTGTATTTTTGTACGTTTGTATTGAATAGGTTCAAAAATACTGGACCGATTTCAAAATTTCTTTTACCATTACTTAGAGGGATTCTTCCGAATCCGTATAGGCTATATTTTATCCCGGTAAATAGATAGATTCGTGGTAGTGAAAATTGTGGAGTAAGGCGTCGAAAAAACTGCCGTACGTTAACGATTCTCGCGAACGCTGCCTAAATGGTTAAAGATGTATGGTTGACTTCTGTAGAAAAGTTGTAGAACTCTGTAATGCCTACAAAAAACGTCCGCGATAGTATAAACCAAACATTTATATTTTAGCCATTATAACCACTTTTCCATGGAATAAAAGTAATTAAAATTATTAGCCTATGTTTATTGATCATATTATCGTCGAATACTAATCCTTATCCAAATAAACTATTTATTGAGCAAGATTGTTTCAATAGCTATAAATTACTTTTTATTTTATTCCAATCGGACAATCCATTCAAAAGATATTACGAATTTAAAATTGTGAGAGAGCTTAAAAAATAAATGTCCACCCGTGCGAAGCAGGGGCGGGTCGCTAGTAATAAATAAAATTGATTTGTATGAGAAAATCTAGACGAGATGATTTATTTGTGGAATAGTGTGTTGTGACAATAGTTATCAATTTATGATCAAATTATTTTATACTTCTGCAATAAATGGCACCATATTATGTCACCGTAAGACGTTAAGGAAAGAATAAAACATTTGACCTTGCCGAAAATGACTACAATTCCTTAGTTAGTAAGGCGCGTCTTGTGAAAAGGTCAAAAGCCCAAGTCCTGCTCAATATTGATTTTTTATACAAAAAAAGGTGCCTTCAGAGTGGGAGAACTGATTTTATGTTTTTTTTTTTCTCATAGCCGCTCTGTCCAACTCCCGGACAAAGGCCTGCCGCACCTTCCTTACAGTTCTTGCGGAATTTATCCAGTTCACCTGCCATCTTCATGACCAGCCGTGACCACGCCTTACTGTCTCAACCATGGTAAAAGTTAACCAAGAAATAGGTATTAAGCTTATTCTGTTACATCTCGCATACAAAATCAACACTCCACTCCACTTACCTTCAGATGATACAACGTAACTCCCGTAGAAAGTAGATTATCATCGATCCCCACCAGGTGCGGCATGTCGGAGTCCAAAACGACGCCCAGTCCACTCTTGCGCAGCCCCAGTGCCTTCTGTTCCTGTAAGATCTGCTGCGTCTCGCGCCACTTCTCCGTCCACTTCTCTGTGAGGACCTTCTCTTGTGCTTCTTTGCGCTGTAAGGTTGCTAGGACGCCTGACTCAGCTTCTATAGGGTCCTGGAAATTAGAATAAATAATGTTATTGTAATACTATGAATGTTTAACGGCTTTAGGTCACAGAATGTGTCGTGTGTGATCACCCATCATTTTGAAGGAGAAGAGAAGAAGGTGCATTCACACACTGATGTGTGACGTGACTGATGTCCCGTCACGTCACCGACAACGGATCGGTGACAGTTTGTCTAGTCACCAGTCACCGTCACGTCGTTCGTCAGTCACGTTACCGGTTTGACTGAATCATTGAACACATACACTGACTGAACTGAGACGGGACGTTCCTGGACGTGTAAAAGTATGAAACTTGTATCGAAATATTATTTGACGTGCCTGATCGGTGACGTGACTGATAGATCACGTGCCGGTTACTGACCGGTGACAGACGTGTGGGAACAAATTCATACTATGACTATAGAAACATTTTGTTTTTTAAACCGAGCCGGTGAGGTGACGTGACGGTGACTGATAAGTGTGAATGCACCTTTAATCAACATTCGCGAGTGCATGTTGTTGGTTGAAAACTTATAAACAGTTTTCTCTCACGAGATAAAAGAAGTCAATAATGGGTTCGCTGCGCTGGCGGTGGAAACCGGGCCTTAGGACCCTAATATAATAGGGAAAAGGCTGAGCAGATTGATGAAGAGATGGTAGATGAAGATAGGTGAAGGTAGGTTTTTTTTAACGCGGTAAAATCATCAAATGAGTCCTCCCACCCAGGATAGAGCGGGACTGTTAGACTCGTACTAACTAAAATCCACGGTGTCCTTCAATAGCCCTTTAAAAACCGGGGTCACGGTAAATCATAAGTCCCGCGACCCCCGCAGGCTTTGGCCCTCTAGAGGGGGGCTCCGTCATTTTACTGACACTCTTATGATGAAGGTAGGTAGCCGTATCAGGTACTCACGACATCGTGTGCTATCTGCGCGCGCAGCTTCTCGATCTCCTCCCGCAGCTCCCTGATGAGCTTGACGTTGGGGTCCTCGTTGATGGTGGGCTTGTTGATGATGTTCTTGGCGCGGTTGGCGTACCGCAGGGTGGACAGCGTCTCGCCGTAGTTACAGTCGGCGGGGGAGATCTGGTGGAAGAGAGAACAGAGTATAGTTTCTAAGTTTTGTGCATCGCAGGACCCAAGCAAGTTACCGTGACCCCGGAACGTAAAGGGTAATTGAAGGAATTTTAGTCAGTAAGACAGTATGTCCCACTCCACCGTGGGCGTGACTTATTTGATGATTTTACAACCTAAAAACCGTTTTATTGATGTATTTTAAATATTTTTACACGCATTAACGCCTGTGTCACAAATTCTAAAGCTTATAATCGTACTAGCTTTTTCCCGCAACTTCGTTCGCGTAGAATAGTGACTACCGGCAGATTTTTTTTTATTTTTTGTAATAAAAACTGTCCTATGTCCTTTCTCAAGTTCCAATGTCTGTCTGTTCTATGTCTGAACCAAATTTTACACAAATCGGTTCAGTGGTTTAGGCGTGAAGAAAAGACAGACAGACAGACAGAGTTACTTTCGCATTTATAATATTAGTTTGGATTAAAAGACGATTGCGAACGGGATTTCATGCTCCGACCGACTCCGCCTCCGACCATGCCGCGTGACGTCAGATGTCACGTAGTTCGTATGTTGCATTATGGTCAGTTCACACCGAGACGCGACGTGACATACTGAATGTGTATCTTATCGCGTAGTAAATAAAGTTAGATTTTGAATAGCTATTAAAATGCAACGCGGCGCCGCGCCGCGTTGCGAAAGGTGTATCTTTTCGTGTAGGAAATAGTTAGATTTTTAGTATCTCTATTGAAATGTGCTCGCATCGTTGCGTCGCGGTCTGAGCTGACCCTTATAAACAGAACTCGAGAATAATAATATAAACATTATAGTTAAAATGTTCTGCAACAGATGGCGCGAAATGTCACCTTGAGACGTTAGAAATGGATTGAAGAATTCGACGCAATAGGTAAGGTATGAACCTCGATGGCTCGGTTGGAAAGAGTGTCGGATGTATGGAATCCAAAGGTCGCGGGTACAAATACTGCACGCGTAAAATCTTTGAAATTCACGACTCATGCGTTAATGGGTTTAAATTTTAAAAAAAATATTAATAATATAAACGCCTGCGCTGCGTCGCGAATCGTAGAACTCTTTAAGAATCGACCTCTCCGGGCAGTACTGCGATAGCATAGTTAGTAAAGCGTTCTGGAGTACTTTCCTGAAGGACGCATGTTCAATTCCTGCTCGTAGTTGAAGTTTTCTTAGTAAGGCTGATGTTACTTACAGCGGCAATCATGATGGTCTTGGAGTTCCCTCCAAGCGAGTCTTTGAGCAGCCACGTGAGCACCGAGTCGCGGTATGGAATGAACACTTTCTTCTGGCCCTTCTGAAGACGCACTGAAACAAATGTTATAGTATTAATATATCTAACTGAATCTTTAATAATATTATAAAACTGTAGAATGTGTTGAACACGCTAATCTACAGAACTACTGTTTCAAATTATCGTAACTCCATTTATCGAGGCGCTCGTGGCTAAATAAATACAGCCGCACAGGCCAAACTTCCGGGTTAAGCCGCGCTTGCCGAGGTTGGTTTGTGGATGGGTGACCATCAGTCATAGCGAGTGTCCTCCGTGTCTCGGAAAGCACGTAAAGCCGTTGGTCCCGGCTGTCATTTGTAGATCTTTGACAGTCGTTACTGTTAGTCAGAAGTTCTAAAGTCTGACAACCAGTCTTACCATGGGGTATCGTATTACCCAGTTACTGATACTCCATTTATCGAGGAAGGCTATATTAAATCTCGCCACGACCAATAGGAGCCGACAAGGGGGGGGGGGAGGTTGAAACCACGGACGGATCGCATCTTTTCTAGCCAAATGTCAAATTAAATTGGTCATATCCTCTAGAAAGAGAAGCAATTGTACGATCATCTATCTGTTTCTGGGGCTCTTCAATAAAAGTGGACTGTATATGATGTGATGATATAATAAGTAAAGGATAACCACGATAAAAAAAACTACATTTGTTGCAAATGGTAAAATGGTACGAGCCATGGCATGAGTGCTCGCTGCGAGACTCACTGCTAGCGATGGGTAGCTATATCCATAACTAGCCAAATACCGGCTATGACCAAAATAGCCACGGCTATGATACCCGTCAACACGATAGCGAACTATTGGCTACTGCCTGCCGGGGTCGCGGGACTATACGTATTACCGTGACCCCGGAACGTAAAGGGCTATTGAAGGACACCGTGGATTTTAGTCAGTACGAGTCTGACAGTCCCTCCTACCCTGCCCTGGGTCCGAGGACTCATTTGATGAATTACCACGATAAAAAAAAAGCTATTGGCTAGTGGTTGGCTAGATAATTTATAACTGCTACGTTTTGTAGCCGTACCGGTATTTGGTAGCCGGGTAGCGAGAGTAACCAGGATAGTAGAGTAGCCGCGAGTGAGTAGCGGTGCCGTCCCGCGCACCTCGCCTGCCCCGTGCTGGTACCGGGTGCGTACGCGCGTGAACTCTATCTCTTTTTACATTACTATACACATGTTTTACAGGAAATATATAGCACCTTTAGAATTAAAGTGGCCTAACTAAAAATTTCAAGAAAATGACTTTTATGCATCGAACGACTTATAAACATGTATTCTATTAGTTTATTAAAACGAAACCAGCTCTTCTAGCCCAGAAAAGTAAAAACGCACTGTTTCCGTCTCTGTCAAAACACGCTCTTTCCCCGCGTCACTCGGTATTGAATTAATACATAACATTTCCCAAAAAACTGGGATTTTGGATTACGCCACTTCTATTCTAAAGGTGCGATATTTTTGAATAAAAAATTTCTAGAGAGTATACTAAATTTTACGTAGATAATACGCAGTTAACCCTGTAAGTACACGAAATAAATAAATAGTCAGGTACCTTCCAGCGGCTGGCTGGACTCAGCGAGCGCGGAGATGACGGAGCCCAGCGTCACCAGCGACTTGTTGATGTGCGCGCCCTCCACCAGGCGCTGGCCCGTCGCACCCGTCGCGTCCGCACGCTCACTGACAACAAAACATAAATTAAAAATAAAACGACCCCGGCAGGCTTTTGTCCTCTAAGGCACCGTCAAATTGCGGTCAGCTCTCCGACCCGGGCATGGTCCTTGATCGGACGGCGAGTCACCCATTGCTCACCGTCCGCGCCTACGGTGACCGGAAATCGTCTCGCGACGTCCGATGCCGTGGGCGTCTCCCGCGACCGCTAAGACATGAGGTGGACGCTGTCCTCTGTCTCACGCGACCGCTTCCCACTCCGTCTCGCCAGGCAGCATGGCCTCGACCAATGGAGGGCGGGAGAAGTCTCAGCCTATCGCCGTCGTGAGGTCACAGCGGTGCTCTGCAAGCGGGGCAGTTCTGCACCGTATTCTCACAGCGGTGACACCCAGGTGTTTCCTTCTTCCCAATCAGACACAGGAACTTCCCGAAACATCCGTGTCCGGTGAGGATCTGTGTCAAGCGGAAGGTGAAGACCGGTGTCGCCTCTCCAGCCACTCTTCAACGAGGGGTCTTCTTTTTTAGCATGGTAAAATCATCAAATGAGTCCTCCCACCCAGGGTAGTAGGAGGGACTGTCAGACTTTTACCGACTAAAATCCACGTTGTCCTTCAAAAGCCCTTTACGTTCCGGGGTCACAGTAGCTTGTTAATAGCAACCACTTCGAAATAGAGAGCGTCGACACGCGTCCCATACCCCAAGTTAAGACTGGTTGTCAGACTTTAGAGCTTCTGACGTAACGAATGTCAAAGATCTACAAATGACAGCCATCCAACGGCTTTACATGCTTTCCGAGGCACGGAAGAAACTATGACAGATGGTCACCCATCCACAAACCAACCTCGGCAAACGCGGCTTAACCCGGAACATCAGCCTGTGTGGCTGTAATTATTTAGCGAAAACCTCTCAGTTGCTTTCTTAAAATTTTGAAGTGTTCTGAATTAACATCTATCTATATATATAAAAGGAGAACTGACTGACTGACATATCAACGTACAGCCGAAACTACTGGGGCTAGGAATGTGAAATTTTGCACACGGCTTCCTATTATAATGTAGGGGAGCACTAAGAAGGGGTTTTTGGAAATTTAACCTTTAAGGGGGTGAAAAGGGGGAATTAGGAAAGTACGTAACCCACGCGGACGAAGTCGCGGGCAAAGTGCTAGTCCTCCATAAATACAGTGGCGGTATAAGTGGGGTTGGGTTGACGTATCGTCAAGATCGCGGGGAATAGATGGATAAGAGACGCACAGAACCGAGAGATATGGCATAAAAAGGGGGGAGGCCTATACCCAGCAGTGGGTGATCCCGGGCTGATATAATGATGATAAGGGGGAGGCTTATGTTCAGCAGTGGACATCTTCCGGCTGATGATGATGGTGATAAATTCAATTAAATGCTGATACTGATCCCTTACCTCCCAGCCAAGTCCACAAGATGCACCTTAGACACGGTCTCGCTGGGCATGTTGTTGTGTCGCAGGTACGACGCCTGCACGAAGGTGATGGTGAAGATGGCGTGCGAGCGAGACGACACGTCGTTCATCTGGGTGGAGGCCGTGGTGCGGTGCAGGTTGCCGCGGTGCATGCACTCCTGAGGGGGGGGGGGGAGGTTATTGGAAAAGTACTCATGGCGGACATAATAATTATCAAGGATAAAAAGGCACTAGCAAGTAATGACAGTAATCCTCCTGGACGATTTAGGCAACGACCCATCTCAGAGGAGATAAGCCATCTGCGCAGGACTTACTGCAGTGTAGGTATAATAAGTGAGTGCGGAGGTCCACTCCTTTCTGGGTGTAGAATCAATCCCATCCCATTTCCTTTAGTTTTAATATTCAACGTTCAAAAGTGCCTCTTTGATTGATAGCCTAATTGAAATAAATGATTTGACTTTGACTTTGTTCCTTTACTCTCACGGTCCAAAAACCCAAAAGCACATTTTGCCCGACCCAGGAATCGAACCTAGGAACCCATGCTCAGCGGTCGCCCTTGTGACCACGATACCAAAGGGGTAGAAAAAAAAAAAGTTTACATCCTAGATCGAGAAATTAAACAGTTGGGCAGTAACCCACCAGAGATAACGCCCGTGTGATTGCTCCTTCTACACTCTAATCTTCTTGCTCTTAAAAGTTCAAATTGTTTATGAAAACATAACATAACTATTATTTCTGGCGGAGTCAGGTTATAATATTAGTAGAAGTGTTTAACAACGAAATTCAACCGAATATTTATTATACGTAAATATTTTTATTGACTACATTATTTGGTTTCATAGTTTAAACAATAGTGAAAAAATAAACTTTAGTGTAAATTGAGTATTTGTCACCTCTCACACTTTCATTATAATTAATGTTGAACATTATACAGTTACTTATTAATAGGTAAAATTAATATCTACAGTAGAAAAAAAAACCAACAAACTCATACCTGTATATCATCATAATCGGACACCAAATGCTTGGACAAGTCCTGCACATAAGGCCCCAACTTCGGATGCTCCCTGACCCTCAGGGAGTGTCCCGCGTCCGAAGACAAGAGGTCCTTCACCCTCTCGTTGTAGATCTCGAGGTAGCTGACTTCTGTTCGGTAGGAAGCCCCGGACTCCTTGCCGGCAGCCACGCGGGAGAACAGGTGGCGACAGATCCGGGGGATTAGGCCTTGGTATTCCTGGGGGAGAGTGAGGAAACAGTGATTTGTTAAGGGACTTTTGCATGTAGCCAGTGCTTTTTTTGTCTGAGGAGAACTTTCAGAAGGCGCCAGGTCTTAAAGGATAAGATAACAATCAAAAACTAAAACAGCTTTTTTTTAATGTTGGCCCCCACACTAAGAATTTGTCCTGTTTCATGTGTACGTTTACAAAATAAGACGACCCACTGACCAATCGGTTAGTACTTTGTGCGACAGAGATAGCGCTCTACGAAGCCGAAACTAACCGATTATCTCTTTCTAAAGACCGATGCGCATTATGTAACGCCGGGAGTTATACAATACAGGCTATTATGATACATACGTTGGATCCCATCATAGTGAAGGTCTTCCCGCTGCCAGTTTGTCCATATGCGAAGACGCATGCGTTGTACCCTTCGAACGCGCTGTCGATCACGTCCAGGCCCAGGTCTGCGAACACCTGGGGAAGAATAAGAGCTATATTTTGAGAATAAGCTGCTGCAGAGTCAGGGTCTCCATAAACTTGGTGGATAGGTGTCCCTGTCCTTTTTATATATACGTGAAAATAGGCTACATTCATTGGATTATCCGATGCGAGTCTTCGAATATGTGTCAAGAGCATGCCAGTTTGCTCGCAAAGATTTTCGTCACCTATTTGAGAACAGTAATGCGCCAGTCGCCGTTCGAACCCATAGTCTCAACTCATAAACCGGAGGCGCTACTACTCGTACTGTCAAGTTACTGACTCGCCTCAAAAACCAGCATTGTATCGCCAAGAGCAGTGTTGGCCTAACGTCAGTCAATTTTACCTATAATACAAGCAGGAGGGACCGCTCAAAAATATTAATAAAGAAAATAAATTTACACTCAGCTAGAAAACCAGCATATCACATATATAGATAGTTTTTATTAATTATAATCGCACCTTATAAGCATCAACTTTGAAATTGGTGTGAGTGTTGGAAAAGTCAGAAATCCCAAAAGTTTCTTCCATATAGGTTTACTAGGCTAGATGAATATAAAGCAGCCTTTACACTAACCTGCTCCTGCGATGCGTAGTTCTTGTCATCGTGCGCGTACGACCAGTACGAGTGGTCGAACGTGAAGTCCTTGTACTTCTCTCGGCTGCCGTCATTTTGCTCTTTGCTATTCTGTAACACAGACAGGTCATAATTTAGCAAGTGTATTTTTTTCTTAACTTACACGACTAGGAAACCATAATCTAGAAGGTCGGGTCTTTGCTATAAATTAATAATGGCTGACTGGTCCATAAGAGAAGTTATAGATGTTGAAAAATAAGTAGCTAAAACGGATTGGGCTAGCGTCGTAGGTGACCCCGGTACGTGAAGGGCTATTGAAGGACACCGTGGATTTGAGTCAGTCAAGTCTGACAGTAGGGTGGGAGGACTCATTTGATGATTTTACCCCGATAAAAAAAAGAAAAAAAAAAGCGTCGTTGCATCTCACTGGACGCCTGGCTGAGGGTATCGACGTCGAGGAAGATCTCGGCAAAGGTGGTGTCCTAATCTGATCTAGTAGGCGAAGTGACCGTGGCGGTGTTTCGAAGGAGAAAGGGAAGAATTTTGACCAGTAGCGGACGATTGACATGCTACTGTGCTACAAAATAAATGGTCTATAAACTATTTTGTTTATGATATCTATTTGTTTGCCCAAATGGCAATAAATCACTTGTAATGGACCAGACTAAAGACGCAATTAAAAATAACAAAAAAAAGATGAATAATACTAAGTGATGAGCAGTAGCCTCGCAAACGGTGAATACGCGAAAGTGGACGTGGCACTAGGTTTCTGCCTACCCCCATAAGAAAAGGTGTGAGCTCTAATAACTGCAATCTGACTGCATACTACAGTCTCCACGGCATATCTTGTTAATTGCAAAATTATCATAAGTAGATATCAAGATAATAAACAATTACAAAATTTATAATCGTAAGGTAATTTGTTGTGTGGTTAAACAAATTGTTGTTTAGTAATTAGTTAATAGATAGTACTGGCACGAATAGCAAATAAATGCGTTTTTTAAATAATGGATTGTTTGAAAAATATAGCTAGCAAGAATACTGAAAATTTCGAAAATTAATCCGTCAGCGTCAATTAGATCAGCCAATTAGATCATCAAAATATTATATCATCATTTTTGTCTTTTGTTATTTTTATTGCAAAATGGACGAAGATACGCTACAGCTTTTCAAATTCACAATACGTTGCGCAGTGGCATTCATTATCGTGCGTTCTGACGACACGTGCTCCCGTTCTCGAATTTTGATGCGTTTTCTTATTTTTCAATGATTTATATTAATTATTTTTCAATGCTCTGTCGACTGTATTACTGACAAATGGATTTGCAGTTTATTGATGCCACCAAATAGCCAATGGAGAACCTCCTCATTTTTTGAATTCGCTTAAAAAATTAAGACTAAAAGAATTAAAGGTTTTGCGATTGTTTCATTTTGATTTAGTAATTTAGAGTAAGCGCAACATATCGTTTACTTTCGTACTACTCTAGTTCTCTTCACCTTTGTTTTCCCATATCATCTGATGTGTGTGGAAAATAAATAACTGAACGTGCCAAATGCGACGAACCGAAATAGGTTAAAGGACAGGAAGATAAATGAAAACATTGACGACGTCAACGCATCTATAAATACAGATAGATAGGTGAATTTGGAAGACTTATTTCTAAAAACAATAGGCATATTGACAGCATCGATAAATTGCAAATTAATCTAATTAGTCCGTCAATTAGAGTTCTGTTCTTTTTTTTAAACGTTGCCCCACACGACTTATTTCTCCTGTGTCGTGGGTTCTTTTTTACAAACATGAAACTCACATACAGAAACACCCAGACCCGTAACAACTACTTGCAGATCATACAAATGTTTGTTTCGTGCGGGGATCGAACCCGCGACACGCTGCGCAGCACTTGATCGCTCAGCCCATGTCGTCAAACGTAAATTAATGGTATTTACGTATTTTTTCTTTTATTAAAACAATGAATATTTTAAAAGATACAACACATCAGAGAATGGGGTCTCGTGACGTCAAATGCAAGTAAAATCTGGACTTGCTTGTGACGTATTGTAGGTAATTTTAAAAGCGTCGTATCTTCTTCAATTTTGGTTTACATGACAAAAGAAAAAATACGTGTCAAATATTTTTTGACATTCTCACTGACAGACGACGGTTTTTTTTTTTCACCTATTCAAGAAGTATCATGGGTTATTGGGGCAGAAGCCAGATCTCCACCTGCTTCAATCCTTAATTTGCTTTGCTTGATCTTTCTGAAGATTATTTTCTTCCTGAGGCCTTACTTTCGGCCGAAGATGTTGCTCATATCTGCCTTTTGTTAGACGCTTTTCAATCATCATCCTTTCAAGGCCAAACCATCAAAACAACACATTTTATTTATAACGTTATAAAATAAATAAAATGACTGCGGGAGAAGTAATTTCGTGATTTTGTTCTTAGGTGGAGTTGACGGGACTGTCAGTCTCGAACTAATTAAAATCCACGGTTCCTCTTCAATAGCCCTTTCCGTTCCAGGATCAGGGTATCCTGCTTAGACAGTCGAACCATCTAAACAACTCTCCTTTTAATTTTAGTTAGGTACTACATTTTTCTTAGAACATAATAAAAGTAAAAAAAATGAGGATGGATGGATGTTTGTTACTCTTTTACCCAAAAACTTCTAGACGGATTTTAATGAAAATTGGCTAGCAGATAGATCATAAACTGAATTAAAACGTAGGTTTTATCCCGCGGTAATATTATCACTTGGGCTGATAAGAGGCCCACGCGTACAGAGCCAGGGACATAAGCTAGTCTGCCGCGTTCGCGGGACAGTCTCATCAGATGATCCTGACCCTGGAACGTCAAGAGTTATTGAAGGACTCCGTGGATTTTAGTCAGTGCCAGTCTGACAATCCCTGGGTGAAGTCCCGACCTGGGTGGGAGAACTCATTTGATGATTTAATCACCATAAAAAAACCCCAGGATTTTCTCCTGTGACGAGAGTGCGTTTACAAACATAGAAACTCACATGCGCAAACACCCAAAGTCGAAAAAAATACTTGTAAGTCCTACAAATATTTGGTTGTGCGGGATTCGAAACCGCGACGCGCATTCTCACATTATAATCCTTTTTATCCTGGTGATAGTATCCCGTGGGTTCTTCAATGATCGAAGCGTGGGTTAATTACTTATCAGTTCACACACGACCCGAGATTCAAGCTAGCCGTAAAACAATACATGCTTCAGTGTCACATCAGCGCGAATTAGAGCTAACGCCGTGATTAGCAGGGTTAAGAGCCTCTAAACGATGCGTGACGTCACACGTTACGTCAGCAACCAGCTTCACAACGTTATTATTGTGTGTAGGAGCTGAAACGTAGGTAATTTAGACTATATTTAGTATGGTCAAACGTGTGTTTACTTGAGCGACGAAAACTAAACCTTAGTTTATGGTCTCCATTACGAAGTTTGAAAATCTTGATAACAGAAAAACATGAATAAAATAATGCTTCAAGTGAGAGTGCGCGCCACAACTCATGACTTCTGGAAAATTCAAGGGGCATGCGGGCAGCGAATAATGGGCAAGTCGCTGTCCGACCATGGATGTTCCACGCGCGCCTCAGTGTCAGCAAAACGACGGGGCCTCCCTTTAGAGGGCTAAAGCCTGCCGGGGTCACGGGACTCACGAATTACCTATTGAAGGACACCGATTTTAGTCGATTTTAGTACGAGTCTGACAGTCCCTCCCGCTCTGCCCTGGGTGGAAGGACTCATTTGTTTACCACACTAAAAAAAAAGCGATGGGCTGGAACAGGCGAAGTTAGCCTGTTACATTGGAACCAATGACTCTGATGGGTGCATCCGAAATGGTCAGCAACAGTTACAGGCGGAGAACAGATGCTATCTTTTTCTTTTACGATAAGTCAGAAATGAGCTTGTTCCAAAGACCAGATGCCATCTCTTTCTATTACAATACAGGTTAGAGGAGAAAAGATCTTGTTGCAGAGAACAGATACTATCTCTTTCAATTACAATAAGACAGACAAGAGTAAAGAGTGCCTGTTGTTTTTGGAGCCGGCGAAATAGCAGGAATATGTTTTTTTCGGTATGGAGATACCTGTGACATGTTGTGACTTTGAAATACCTGTTTCTTTTAACTGTTTCGATAAATACGCCTCACACCTAATTCGAGATACAATTTTTTGTACTGTAATGATCAAAAGTGGCCGAACAAAAGTGCAGTACCCCCATGGGTCGATTTCTAATCTATCCCAACTCGGCAACAAATTATATAAGTTATCAGAACACCTGCAATGCCATAATATGTGACCTTCGCAAACCACCCAGTCGTTGCAGAGGCCAAGGCTGCGATGACTCAAGGAAGCTTAGAGGTATTTTTTATAAACCAGCGCTGTGACTTTTTTTTTCTAAAATGTCTCACCACAACTTGGCCTAAGAGATACTTAAAATTTAAAGATATGTCTTTAAATACGGTTTCTGGCTTCGTTCAATACCTGTTTCTCTCAGCCATGTGTGCATTTCTGCGTTAAGGGATAATTGAAGAAGTATTGAGCAAGTTTTCGTTTTAAATTCGAGGAGCTATGCAGCCTTTATATTTAGATAGGGACCTTTTAGCTTCGTACAGGAAAAAATTTGGTTATTTCATTTTTATTAGTTTCCTTTATTTTCTGTTGTTTTTTATTTCAAAATTTTCTTTTTTCTAGATTTATGTTATTGTTCTGTCCTGTGTAAGTGCAATAAAAACCTTTTCTTTCTTTTAGTTCTACACTCACAATCAGTGGCGTAACTAGGCGGGGGCGGACCCTAGTCTCCGGCCTCGAACCTGAAGGGGCCTCGCACCCAGAGAAATAAACTTGACAACGGCAATCACAAGTTTGCCACCAGACAGAGATGCAATAGTTCGACTAAGAAATTAATATGACCTACATAATAATACTTGTGGTGTCCGATGATTGGGAAATGAAAAGCCTAAGAAATAATCCCATTTAGGTCTAAAGCCGTGGAGGCTTTACATAAATAAATAAATATTCCACAACTATCACACAACGCCATCTAGTCCCAAGCTAAGCAGAGCTTGTGTTATGGGTACTAAACAACTGATAAACATACTTATATATTTCTAAATATATACATATTATAGATAGGCTCGCGTGAGGCCCTTTGTTGCAAGGTGACTTGGTTACGTTTTATTTCAAACTGGGTACTACTGAACTCTTTTAACTCTTATAAGGGTTCCTCGCGCGAGTATCGGGGGCATGTAAATTTTTCGCCCTGAAATAAAGGGGCCTCGCAAATGCATCTTGCCCCCTCCTAGATTCGGCCTCGCTACGCCACTGCTCACAACGTTTAAGTCATGTTTGACTTTGGTCTTTGACATTGTCCTACAGACACCGATTAGGTAAAGTCGTCACTGACTTAAAATACTGCATGATTCACTACAATTCTCAAACAAATATAGTATTACAAGATCTTTTTTTACGTCTGGTAATCATCAATGGATTTCTTACACCGTGGGCGGGCGGAGGTGTCTGTTAGTTACTACTACTGACTAACGCTGGAATTTAATAACCTATCTCGGTAGCATTCTTGATCCCGATCATTGTCTGGAACGAATCAACGACCGAATTTACTTTCGAGTCTTCAAACAGAAAAGCGGCTAAAGAAAACGAATTTGAAACAATAATATTCTATCTCAATGATATTATCTCTCTCTACCTCGTATTACGCAGAGGAAAATATACTAATTTTCATCCTTATTTTAACATCTTGAGTATAAGAATATTCCAAAATCCCTTCTTATGTTAGGAACTCTTGTGGGAAATTTGAAGCTTCAACTCAGCAAATAGGGTGTGTAGTCTTTTCGTCAGCAAATAAGCTTCCTAGTACAGAGCAGTTGGGTTTTCCACGACCTTTCCAATATGCATTTCGGTTATTAGGTCAATAGGCCATACGGGCACGGAGGGCCGCGTCCCATAACACGTACAGGTGGTTTTTTATCTTTTTGTTGGATTTGCTTCAGACTCTAATCTCGGTCAGCGGCAACAGAGACAGTCTACGATGGGCTTAAGACTGAGCTTACCCAGAAGAAGCCTGTTCTCTCTAACTTTGTAGAGATTGAGGTCTATGTGTTCGGGATGCGCATTATGATGTTTGGAAGCGCTTAGTGCGAATTAATGGAAGGGCATTGGTATGGATGGTAATTGGGTATTTGACCAATTATTCCAAATCACAATTTCTTTAAATACACACCTCCTCATCCTACGGCCCGTACATCATCCTATACAGGTAAACCTAGGTTCGAAAACTCGCTCCTGCTGTACCTCTACCTACAAAACAGTGAGTTAATTATTATTATTCTGTTTCGTTAACAAAAACCAGCGGAGCAGTAAAGCAAATAATATCATAACAGTTTAGTCTGAGTGGTATGGAGTCTCGGCGTTTGAAATACTATCACGCACAGATGTTTCGGGCCAAATTGTTTGGAATCACGCAATATGACGAGGTGCACTGTCTGCTATGGTAATAAGGGTACTATAGCTGTTTAGGTGCTCTCTTATAGGAGCATTCACCCGTAAAATAAAAATACAAGATTCTATATTATACCTACAGAACCAGGTCATCATTATCTGCCTGGCCAATAGCCATTTCTGAACTACGAAAGATCTTTTAAAAACATTACTGTTAGCCAGAAGCCCGGAAATCTAACAACCAGTCTAACCATACTTTTACGTTACTGGGTTGTGAAGGTCCGATAGGCAGTCGCTCCATGTAAACTAGGGGAACAATGTATAAGACGCGGACGCGAGGTATAATGGGGATATACACTCTTTAGGCAAATTTAATACAATACTAACGTAACGCACGCGCCAACAGGGCGCCATCTGTAAATTAAGTGTGTGATTTCCCATCATACCTCGCGTCCCAATCTTATACGCTGTTCCCCTAGGTACTGATACTCAGCTGCATATTGTTAGACTGTTATCCGAATCCGACCTCAACTGAAATAATGATCGACAGTGTTTAGTGTATATCGGTTGTGTTTGTAAACGCCTACGATACCAGAGAAATTCCTAGTACGAGTTATTTAGTTTAAAAAAGTTTCATCAAAAAAACACCTCTGTATAGACCAGATTTTTCCACTTTCCGCGCAATACATTGGAAAATCATGCTATAAACATGATCAAATACATAACAAAGTAACAGTTTATATAAGGTTTATATACTATTAATTGTTTAAACGATATGATTTTCTGCTTCAAACAGGTGTGAGCGATAATGCAGCGGCTCGCGGAGATGTTATCAAAGTAACGCCAGCCACCGTGGGAAGAGTTCCGTGATGTTATATGTACAAGTGTTCATGAAACCGCCGTGTATGACCAGATGAAATGAAATGAAATGTTTATTTATGCAAGTAGATTTTCTCAACACGTTTACACGTCTTTTCACAAACTAGGAGAGACCAGACTACTCGAGAAGTAATAGCCCAAACAAACTCAGAAGTCTCTTTAAAATCCAGACATTATTACACACGATCTCCGGCCACCGTAGGCGCGGGCATGCGGGCAGCGAGTAATGGGCGACTCGCTGTCCGACCATGGACCATGCCCGGGTCGACGGCGCGTTGTGTTCCACGCGCGCCTCAAAGAGTGTCAGCATAGTGACGGGGCCTGTAGAGGGCCAAAGCCTGCCGGGGTCGCGGGACCAAGGGATTACCGTGACCCCGGTACGTAAAGGGCTAGTGAAGGACACCGTGGATTTTAGTCAGTACAAGTCTGACAGTCCCTCCCGCCCTGCCCTGGGAGGCAGGACTCATTTGATGATTTTACCACGATAAAAAAAAAAAGACATTATTACATCATGCAGATTAATGTCTAAGATGGTCTTCTTAAGAAAGAACCACACATATTTGGGTGGAACTGTCCAAGTATTTGTCAGTTATCGTGTAGCTCAACTCATAACATAACGTCACGGAATAAAAATATTCCACAGCCACATTTTGGCTAGTAAGTTTATGCACGGACATAAAACAGACATTTAAGCAATGTATACTTTGCAACGAGTTTCAATATAAAGCTATTGAAATTAGATTAAATTGTGTATCCGATTCTATTAATAAAGTTGACAAAGACCGTTGCGAAGTTTCAAACGAAATTTTGTTTGCCCAATCGCAATCTGTAATGGATATTTCAACGTTAAGCAATATTATTTTAAAAAAATACTGTTTTCTTTGATGCTCAGTAGCAGCCTTTTTTTTTGTGATGAGCAATTTTATCTAATGACTCGTTCAACTCTGGCTTTCTTGAATTTGCACCGCTTGTGTTATATTCAAACATTTAAAGTCTATATACATATGTATCTATATTAGTTCGTGCGGGAATCGAACATCATAAAATACTATTAAATACTATTTGGTGCAAACAATTTTTGTGCCAAATATTATTAAAGAAAAAGTTAAATGAACAAGTGATTTAAAAAAAAAAAAACCACTTGTTCATTTAACTTTTTCTTTTGCATATTTATTATTGTGTATGCCCTGTGTGTGTACCAATAAATATTATTTCTTTATTTTAAAACGTTACTTTACAGTTTCGACACACTAGACGTTATATTTAAGAAGTTTATTTACAAATGGCAACACTTACTTTGACAGTGAGCAACCGCGTCTTCTTCCCCTCCATCTGGACAATCAATTTGGCGCCCATGTCCTTTTCTCTGCAACAAAAAAGAAAATACACATGTTTTGTGAGACAAAAAACCCCGAAGGCTTCTTTTTTGGGGGTCGAACAGCATCAATGAGAAGTCAAGACCGCAGTCCCTTCCGCTTTTCACAGAGCGGGAGGGAAGATACCACTCTGTTCTCTCGATAAGCTAGTTGCCAGCCTCAATTAATTGCAAATCTAGTTAGTTCATCAGAGTTCTGAAAAATAATGGACATGTATTTTTACTTTTGTTAAATCAAACTTTGTAGATGGTGGGACGAGCTGGACAAAACCAACGATCTTTGGTCCACACTGACTCTGCATCGGGGGAATAGGAAGTCGTGGGACTTTGGACCCGGTATTGGGATAATCATCATCATCTTCCTGCCCTTATCCCACTTTACTTGGGGTCGGCGCAACACGCTTTTTTCTTCCATTCTCCTCTATCAAACGTCACAGTATCATTTACTTCTTTTTCTTCCATATCATTCCTTAGACAATCCACCCATCTTTTATTTGGCCTTCCTCTTCCTCTCCATCCATCAACATTCATACTTATCACATGTATTGGGATAATACAGGTTAAAAATAGCATATTTTGTGAATTTTACAGTTTCACAAAAGTTAATTGAAATGTTCCCGTGGTATAATTTCCTGTCATGACGCCAGCGAAGGCGTGGTCATATAAACCAGTAATACTTATAGTGGTTTGATTAAAAAACCGGATATGGGTATAATTTCCCTGTAGTAGGTACGCCACAACGTCGTCTTTGTACGACCGGAGACTTCGCACTTCCTGTTTCCGGAGTGCTAGTGAAGTGACTAATATACAGGTATACAGCCTGTTAGTGTAATCAGTCTTAAACTTGAAACCAGTGGTTTGGTATCACTTACAGAACGTAAATTCAATAAAAAAATAAAACCTTTTTTTTTTCAATAAAGTCTCCATTTTTCCCCAAAATTATTTCACCCTATTACGCAAAGGTAGATCATATAAGCCGCGAGCGCCGCGGCGCGGGGAGACTGAGGTATGCGCGGGCCCCGCGCATACCTCAGTCTGCCGGCAGTGTCGCTATCGAATGTACGTGTCCCGTAACGTACGCTCGCAGTACACCGTTAATTTTTCGCGCAAGTGTTAGTGTTTAGTGATTATGTCGTACACAAACGAACAGTGGACCGAAATGGTTCGGGTTTACGCCGCGTCGGGTGATAACCTAACTTACATCTGGACTCGTCACGCAACAAAGGTAGGTATTTTTGCCTGTCCTAAGCCAGGAAAAGTATGAAGGGAAGTTAGTTACATCACAGGTTACCTGTATTTTATTACAATGATGTAGTTAGTTAAAACTTATGTAGGTATGTAGTTAAACGGACGGCGTTAACCTGCCGCACTGGCAGGTTAACGCCCTTTGCAGTGAATACGTAACTCGGGCGCATAGTATCCATGAATTAACGGACGGTGTAGGACAGAAACATTTTTGATTTTTTTAAAGAAAAATTCGTTTATTTATTTTTAAATTCAGACAAACATTTTTATAATTAAATCAACTACCTATGGTTTCAAGGTTAAGACTGATTACACTAACAGGCTGTATAGTATAGCTTGGCTGATGGTGTAATAGCGAACTTTTTACGTAATATTTTTTTCAGAACGTTTTCTTCATCTCGACGCTTTAAAGTTTTACAACAATTATTGCATACAAAATATCAGGGTTCTAAGTGATAATTACCATTTAAAATTAAACCTTTTTAATGATTTTGATAGTAAAGAAAACAACATTATCCATATACAGACGGACGCACATCAAGCAACCTCAATCTTTTACTTTAATCGATTTTCAATATTTCGCAGTAAAAGAAGGATGACCCATATTCACAAATGAATGAATTATTGTGATGGTAATAAAGATTAGAAAACATTAACTGCGAGCGGGACTCGACTAGGGCTTTCAAAATTACGGAAATATTAATTACGTAACTAATTACGCAACTTTTTTCTTCAATTCCGTAATTACGTAATTACGTAATTTTTCCCTAATCGACTATGAATTTTTGTAAATATTGTAGTTACAGTTTACAATTATCTTTTACTATCTCAAATTCAAGGTATTATCAAAATAAACAAAATAATTAAGCAAAAAATTGAAATTTAAGAACTTTAGCATCGTAGTTTTAATCAGTTTCCGTCGGGATCCCTTCTTTTCGTATAATGTTCTTTGTCCTAACATACTTCGGCATAACGATTTTGGCACAATTTGTTTTGGCATAATAATACTTTGGCATACATACTTTCGCACACTCTGTAAGCAGGCGTATTACAAACTGAGCGACTATATCGCTGATAATAATGCTTGGCTCCATGCTGGTCCTGCTCCATGACACAGTGAATGTATAAATAAATTGATATATAATAGAAGTGTACTTAATACCATTGTTGGAGCTGCTAAAGATTGTACAACAGTATTTGCATTATAGCATTATATAGATTCAATCTTTGTATTATATAGTTTCATACCCGACATTGTGTGAGTGCTATGTACTTCAGAGCTGCGATTCACTGGGCACCTACGTCTCTTGTTGACTTGAATGACCCTGGCGGTTGAGAGTGTGTCATGCTCACTCAAATGTCTCGCTGATGGTGGCGCGTGTGTCAGATCATTTAGCTCCCTTCAAAATGGTTGAGCTCAATGGTGCTGATACATGTGTCATGTCGTGAACGGACGCTGTCAGTTGGGACTGGTCATCTCTTAGCTGCCACGGTTTATTTTAATTATTAATCATTTTATTTTTGAATCGTCTTTGTTTTATTTTTTTACTATGGACACTTTTAACTTGCTACATCGTTCTCACAGAATGTACCATCTCAAAATGAATGATGTAACAAAGGTTCTGTAATAATTTTGGCGATCTAAAAAGAGTGTCCATGGAGTTTCTTGCCCGTTCTTCTCCATAGAGATCGACATCTACGGTACTTTCACAGTTTTTATGTCTTGTGACTGGGACTGTAGCACCATAATTTTGTAATGTCTAATTATATTTTATTTGTCTTTGACAATTCATAAGTGCCTGTAACTGGCCTACTTGAAATAAATGCTTTGATTTGATTTGATTTTGCATAATTTTTATAGGCTTACTTTTTATGTTGGCATAATCACCTTAAAGACTAATTTGTTTTGGCATAAATTTGATTTGCATAACGTTAGTAGGCCTAATGACTATTAACATAGTAATATATAGTAATATTTATTCTTTTCTAGTAGATACGAGCCACTACATTACCAAGTGAGTAACTGGAAATACAGCTCGGGACTTGCTGGCACCCCTACTCGGACAATTTAGGTTAGACGAGGCCATCCTCTTCGTGGTTATTTTTTTTTTAAACCACTCATAAGTAGAAGCTCCGTCGACATGCTACTATAATAAATTTATGCTTTAGGATATTATGCTTAAAAAAGTTATGCTTTAGAACTTTATGCTTAATCATTATTATGGTTAGAGAAATTATGCTTAAAAAATTATGCGTAAGCTGTTATGTGTAATTATATTATGCGAAAATATAATTATGCCGAACAAAATTATGCTAAGTTATATTAGATCTTAAATTTTTATGCAAATGGATAGGGAACCGTTTTCGTCTCATAAAACAACCGACAATTTAGCAATGAAACTAGACTTTCATTTTAGTTAAGAAAGTGAAGTGCGTAGTAGTTCCCCGTAGTCGTAGGGACTTTTCGCCAGAGACTCCCCGGCCCTACCGACTCGCTAACTTGATATATTTGAACTCTATTCTGTACATTTTAGAATTATTTTTTGCAAGATTTAACAAACGATTAAATAAACTGCGGTGAATCCCCTGTTTGTATAGTTTTGATGTAGATATATCGTAAAGTGTTGCCGCATTATAAATGGTACGTAGTAGATTGCTTTTTTATTGGTTGACTATTTTGATTGATTTATGATACCAACAATTACGTAAGTACGGAATTGACATCTTCAGTTACGGAATTTAAAATACTTTAAAATGTGTTCGTAATTACGTAATTGCGTAATTACGTAATTACGTAATGAAAGCCCTAGACTCGACCCTGCGTCTTTCTGGATAAGTAGTCCAGACGCATAACCAGGTCGCGGGACTCATGAGTTACCGTGACCCCGGAACGTAAAGAGCTATTGAAGGACACCGTGGATTTTAGTCAGTACGAGTCTGACAGTCTCTCCCGCTCTGCCCTGGGTGGGAGGACTCATGTGATGATTGAACCACGTTAAAAAAAAAGTGAAAAAAAAAGACGCGTAACCAACTAAGCTATCGCAGCCCCACAGGAGAGGTCGAATCCTTCGTCCCACTGTTAAACGTCTTTCGGTAACGTTGCACCCTCAATAATAGTAGTAGTTTCTCTACTGTATAGCAGCGTCGGTAAAACCAGGGGAACATAACAGAGGCAGTTGATTAAATCAATTGTCTCTTAGCATCGAAGACCTTTTGATCGATTCACCCCGGTAAAAAAAATGTTTAAATCAATGCGTGTTTCTAGGTCGAATCTTTATTTTCCCGACTGTGCATTAATGTAAAAAATTGATTACTAAACATAAATGCAATCTTTAAATTTTGTGTAGTCTTTTTTGTAAATAGAGACCGAAGTTCATGGTCTATCAAATTAGTCATCGTTCGCAACCACGGCGATTTTTTGTAGCAATGCAGTAGCGATGCTGTGGCGCGTATTCATCGATACTGTCGCTATGCGGTCGCTAGCTGTTGATGCAAATGCGATTTAGTAACTTGTTCTCCACTCACGCACTACCAGCCCCCCTTCCGTTCTCTCCCCCATGTTGTCAGACACGGTCGCGCGTTTGCATCGATACATACAGTCGCGATGCGCGATTTTGTAGCGCGTTACAATTGCGACTAAGCCTCTTCGCACGCTAGGCGACGCAAGTCTCCGATCCCTTACGACTTTGGTATCCAGGTAACTATGGCAATACAAATCCATAGAGGATCGTACACAGACACGCGTCAATGGATACCAAAGTTGTAAGGAGACTAGCGTCGAGAAGGGGCTTACAAGTGTTGGAAGCGATTCTGTCGCGCGTTTATGAAACGTGCGACATCATCGCAACAAAAAGTCGCTATTGGCGAGGGGTCTAATTGAGACTGTTGCCAAACTAAACCAAAAGGCTACAGGGTAATATGTATTTTCGTTTAAAAAATCCTACGAGTCGAAGCGTTCTTGTTAAGTCTTCTTTTGGGGTATAGGAAATAATCAAGTGGATTAAAAGGGCGTGTCACACTCATAGCTACTGTCTAAGACCCACCCTGATCTCTCAATTGCCTTTTGAGTTCCACAGCCGCCATTAGGTACTCTTTCGAACAATCCCGCAATCCCTAGCGTCGTGCTAAGCCCTTATGAGTCTTCCCGCCCAGACTAGAGCAAAAAGGACTGACAGACTTTTAGTGGCTAAAAAGCGATCCTTTTCCTTCACACGTCTCTTGCGTTCTTTTAAGACAGTCCTGCAACTTCATGATAAGGTCTAAGTTGTGTATGTTCCTATAGCTCAAAAACTACTGAACCAATTACGATGAAAATTGGTTTTTAATCTACAAACATAACAGATAAGCACGTAAACGCATTACTCACATTATTAAAGATAGCAAAAGTAATATTAAGCAACAAAAGTGACTCATAATATGTCGTTATCAATGTAATTAAGTTTGAATGTTTTTATTTTTATTGGTTTTGTGATTCCGCATTTCGATTGTAATATAAAGAAGCTAAAGGGAAATTGATCTTGCTATTGGAAATTGAACCTTGAGCGCTAATCCGAATGTTGCAAATAGTTCAGCATGATCATGTTTATTGACAGCCGGTAGCTCCTTAAACGACACCCACGTTACTGTTAAATCTTCGTATTAAATACAATTTTCGTTTCCTAAAATTTTCTATGTGCCTCAAAAGGTCGAATAAGATATTTTTATCTGTTACTAAATCCTATGTGATTGGCCAAATTATCAAGGACCAAAACCTTAATTTTTTTATCGTGGTAAAATCATCAAATGTGTCCTGGGTCCAGGGCAGAGCGCGAGGGACTATCAGACTTGTACTCACTAAAATCCATGGTGTCCTTCAGTAGCCCTTTACGTACCGGGGTCATGGTAATTTGTGAGTCCCGCGACCCCGGCAATCCTTCAATAGCTCTTTACGTTCCAGGGTCACAGTAATTCGTGGGTCCCGCGACCAAGGACCAAAACCTAGTTTTAAAATGATACTGAGATAAAATCATCATCTTAGATTGTATAGATAGATAAGCAGCCAGAAAAAAGTAGTAGTATCTATCTGTTATCTTATCACATAGAAGGCTGACCGAATTGCAATTAAATTTAGTGCACCAGTTGACAAGGTGGAGGCGGAACGCATGAGGAAGAGGACATCCTCTACCTCAGTGTTCCGCAAAGTGTGTGCCGCGGCACACTGGTGTACCGTGATCATTAGTAGGTGTGCCGTGGAAAAATAAGGTTATCTTATAAAATTATTTTTAGTAAGAAAAATTTAGACCGTCTATGCTCAATTAAACAGTCTCATGTTTCGCATTAAATACCTTTTCTGAAATTTAAAGTTTAAGTTTGTTAATTAATAATAAAAGTTGATTAATATTACTTAAAAACTGTTTTTTAATTTTTGTGGTGTACCTCAATTTTTTTTCGTTTTCCTAGGTGTACCTTGAACACAAAAAGTTTGCGGAACACTGCTCTACCTCACGACCCTGCTACCGCGGGAAATGCTCAGGGCGTCGGACATCTCGTGGCGATTAACGCCCACCGCAAGCGCGGGCTTGCGGCCAAGGGTTTAATGGGTAGCTCACCGTCCGGTGAAGGTCCAGGCCCGTATCGACGGCGTGTATTGTTCCACACGCGCCTTAGTAACTGTCAGGACTCAGGACACCCAAACCTCTACCGTGGTCGCGGGACCCTCTAAAAAGGACACCGTGGCCCAGGAACCCAACAACTGAAGGAATAGAATGGACTTTTCATCAGATGAGTCTGATAGGCCCTTCTGCTCTACCCAGGGCAGGAGGACTCGAATTAAGATATAAGTTCATCATCATATCAGCCCCGGATCACCCACTGCTGGGTATAGGACTCCCCCTTTTCATGCCATATCTCTCGGTTCTGTGCGTCTCTCATCCATCTACTCCCTGTGATCTTGACAATATCGTCAACCCAACAGGCTTTTAGGCGGTCCAGTTTCCTTTCCTTGATTAGTTAGTATCTAAATAATAAAAAAGTTTATGTAGGATATATTTCCTGGTATAAACTTTTCTGGGAAATATTGTCTGATCTCTATGCAGGCTATGCTATGTGCAAGAATTAGTTCGTTTATTTTTAAAATATACTCATACAAAAATTATGTTATACAGTTACATTTTATAATTAATGTTCATATGCTAATTAGTTAACATTTTTCGGTTATAACTGTGATCTCCACAAAAAACATACTTAGTAGCAGAATATATGAATAATTAATGATATCTTTGAGTCAGTTGATAACTTTATAATTTTTATATCATTCTTTAGAAGAGACTAGCTGTTTCCAGCAGTTTCAACCCAGCTGGTCAGCTCTTACATAAACTAGCCTGATGTTATATGTATAGCTTAAAGCCTTCCTCGATAAATAGGCTACCCAACACATATATATTTTTTAATTTGAACCAGTATTTCCTGAGATTAGCGCATTCAACCAAACAAACAAACTATTCAACTTTATATTATTAGAACAGATTTCAGCATGCTTTGTAAAGGCTGTTTGTGTTCATAAACATGATATAAAACTTGTTATCATAGTGATTTTGGTCACACTTCTCTGAAAAAGCTAAACCAATTATAATACAATTTTTTGTATGAAAATTGGATGTAAAGTATTTTTCATTGTACTACCCCCACCCTCCATATTGATCTGCTGGCCATTAAAGCAAGCACTGGGTACCTAGTAAGTCTATATTCCCCCTGGGTTATGATCAAAACTATATAGTCTTTGACCATTTTTTTTTGTATTTATCATTCTAGATCTTTCCTTGTTATTGTTTACTAATATTTTTGTCCAAGTGATAATTATTCTTTGTTTTATATTGTATTTTCTGCGAACATCAATTTTATGCTTTAAATATTGAATGAATCTATTTTGAATTGTTTTTACTCTTGAAACATTCCATTAATGATTTAATGGTAAACACTGCATATTCTTATCAGCCCGTCGTTACAGCTAATTAGAAAAGAGGTAATAAGACTTATTCCTAGTCTATTATTGTATGTATCTTATAAAAGATTATTGTAAAACTGCTGTAATTGTATCTGTTCATTTCTTACTGATTCTGTTTAATGTGGTTATCTAATAAAGTAGAATGTTACCAGTATGCTAATAATTCATACTTTGTTAATTAAATAGAAACAAAGTTATTATAGTAAATAAATTCTTTCAAATGTTTAAGTAGACTGGAATTGAAATGGAGTAGTTTTAATTTGGTGCAAGAATTATATATATTTTTCCTTTTACGAAACATCTAAGGAATCCTAGAGGATTCCTTAGATGTTTCGTAAAGGTTAGTTGGTTCCAGGTTAGCTTGCCATTGGTTTATTTTGAATCACATTCAAGAGACAATACCTATGGCAGACTCAAGTTCCCAGCAGAGGCACTCAAGTATAACACAAACACTAAAATTCATTCATCTGTCACAGCATGTGAAATAGCAACAACAAAGTGCATTGTAAACAGGAATTCTCAACCATGCATTATTGTTTACAACAATCGAGATGATAAACAAGCATTCCAGTAAAACCAAATACAGTCTCCACTGTAAAATGTATCTTGTTTATTTAGGTCACTGACTTTTTTATTTTTTTTTCGACAACTTTCATCTAAACGGCAAACTCGAGGTACAGTTTGTGCTCCAAATGCAACTGAACCGTGAAAGTCATTGTCATTTAACATGACATCATTACTTTTTTGCACTTTCAAATGCCATGAAAAAGTTTGGTCTTTCATCTACTTGGAACCTTTGTCTCCTCGTAGAATATCAACCATATCAACACAGTGAACATACAAAATAACATAATATTGCCAATTATCAACACAGTACGTCAGAATCAGCGAAACATCAGAATTACATGCAATACGTAAACTCCCCCAAAACATTGAATAAAAAAAAATTGAACTTTCGTTATCAGGTTATCTACTGACCTTTGATTGAATGGGCGAACCCTTACAGCCACTTTCACCGAAGCCATTGTCACACATTATATTGTCAAAAGTTACTATTTTATTTTAAAATTACATTTATCCACAAAAATACGACACCACAAAGCAAGTTGACATTTTTATGTTTGATTGACAGCAAGTCGAGTGACGTTGCAATACTGAAAAATAATTAAGTTTCGTGCTTGATTTTTAGTTGCAACAAAACGTATTTAATTATTTTCAAATATCTCAATATTTAAAATTATTTGGGAAAATTCCTTCAACAATTTGTGAAGTAATTTGCAGAAGTTAATCTACAAAAAAAACCGCGAAAGATCGCTCGGATTTTTTTTATTCCCTTGAATTTAGTGTTGTTAGTTGTTATCAATAACAAGTCGATTGTAAAAGATTTTAGAATCGATGCAAGTTATGATAAATTGATTAAAATTTTATTCAATTGATTGAACAAAAAAGATTGACTAATTGATTATCGTGCTAAAATACAAACAATACTTTCAAATTTTGTAATACCCATCAACATCATATTGCGTGTATACGTCTACTCCCTGGTCTCTCACACTCCCAATAAATTCCACTGAGCCCAGTCTTGAGCTTTCCTCATAGACTTTATCTGCTGATTTGCATTGCTCCACCTGGTTGGGAGGCGGGCGTTCCATATTCACAAATATTTTGTACTAACTGTTGCCAACGGTTTTACCTACTACAATTCGAAAATTATCGTATGTGTTAATCCAAATCATAAACTATTGGTGTATCAAATTTCAATCAATCCGTTCATTATTTTTTGTGTGAAAGTAACAAACATCCATCCAAACAAACTAGCTTCCGCCCGCGACTCCGTCCGCGCGGATGTCGGTCTTCGCGTGGATGGTTTATTTCTCCATTTTGAGTAACTCTGACAGTGACATCTTATAAATATCTATTGGACCCAAATACGGATAAGCCTATAATAATTATGGTTCTACAGAACAACGTCTATGAATAAAACTGAAAAATAAGATTTTTTTTTAAGGATAAAAAGTATCCCAATTTATGCCCAGGATAATAAGGTACAATTATACCAAGTTTCATCGAAATCGAACAGTTAGTTTTCACGTGATGCCTGCATATACAGACAGACAAAATTTTTTTCAATCACATATTTGGGTTTGATATCGATCCAGCAACACCCCCCGCTATTTATTTTTTCAATATTTTCAATGTACAGAATTGACCCTTCTACAGATTTATTATATGTATAGATATCTTAGATATTGCATTTTACCGTAAGACAGAATTTTTTAGTCGATTTCCAACCATTGTTAGTAATTTTTAGCACTACTCTACTGCTGTCGATTTCTGGCTGTCGAAGGAAAGGTTAGAATTATTAAATTTGATTTTTACAAAAATAATTGGTAAATGCGACACTTTCTTTCATTTATTTATCATTGTTAACGTTAAATCCAATTTTTGTATGTGTTTGCCAACGAAATTAGTTGAAAAATAAAAGTTGACATTGGAGGTGAGTTGAGGTACCATTACATAATAATGTGTGTATGTTTTTCCATCAGATAGCCAATCGTCACGATGTCGGACTCCGCGGGTCGCCCGATGAAGTTCCCCTACACGTTCAGCGCCAAGATCGCGCAGTTCCCATTGAAATTCTACATCCAGAACCAATGGATCTGGAAGTACTGGATGATCGGAATTGCCGTCTCTGTCCCAGTCTTCTACAAGATCCACAAATTGGGTAAGATATTGATTTTAACTAGAGTAGATTATTTTGGCCAAGTTAAAATGTCTAAATATCTCTGCTGTTACAATACAGGATGCTAAACATACTTCTAAGTAATATGTTCTGTATCTTTCAGTTTGTAACTTTTGTGTGATTGTACAGCTTTTTTCTGTCTAAATAGATTTGGAATTGGAAGAGATTATCTTCTCTTAAACATTCTGTATAAATCTATCGGGAAAACCCCTATTTATGGGAACCCTGAAAAGTACATTGAAATATGAACAGATATTGAGAATACAAACATGACAAGTTCTACCAGGGCAAATTTTTTTTTGTTAACCTGTTCTTAAATCAGTGCTATAGTTTTGGATCCAACTGAATGGAAGAAAATATGAAGCTTAGGGACATGTTATGTATTTTCTCATGTTTAGTTTTATTCAAACTTATTATAATAGAACCAAAGAATAATTTATTTGATTGTAAAGAAAGTGTTGGTTGATATTGCTACAGTGCTTACTGTTGTTGACTCTTCAATTTACCTATCTAAAAGCTGTCTTGAAAAGATTGCTATGTGTATGATATGTCTATTAGTGATGGCCTATTGTATAACCATACTCAAAAGTTCTAAATACCAACATGTGTAATTTGAATTTGAGGTATACATAATTTATAGATATATAGAAGTCTTTACTTCTATCTTTCTATTTCATGCAGTTGGGACCAATATGCATTCTGTTAATTTTTTTTTTCTATTGTAGACTTCTAATATATCATCAAAATGTTTCCGCCCATGTCTCTATAACACTTGGGTCTTTGCAACATATTTTTTTCTTCTAATCTCCCATATCAACCATGCACGGAACCATCATTTTCTCCCTTTTCTGGCATAACTCCTTAGATATACAGATAATAGGGTAGGCTGCATAAATAAATTGAAAATCTGTTTAGTCTGTCAGTTAGAGTATTGAGAAATAATGCAAACATATTTTTTTTTTAATCAATCAATGTTGACAAAGATAAAACGCTTTTAATTCGGGAGTGGGGGGAAAGAAAAATACGAGTCAAATATTTTTAGATAAACATGTTTTCGGCCATTTTTTTTTTTGAGAAAATTGCTATTGATGTTATGGGAATTATTTCATACAAATCTTCCCTTGCTTCCAGCTAACTCCCCCGGAAACGTCAGCAAATGGGCAGAGATCAGGAGGAAGGAAGCTGCGGAGCACCACTAAATTAAGAGCAAATGCAATAGTACTGGGTTATAAGAAAACCAATTTGTGTGATTTATTTATGTTGTAAGCGAATATTAAATCATGTAATAGTTATAATGTATTTTATTTTATTTGCAATTTGAATCTTGACATCAAACCCTCACCAAGAAAGAAAAAATATTAGGCGTCAGAGGTCGTATTATGACGTCTTAAAACAAGGCTTGTTCCAGTGAGTGAACGAAGTGGCGCTAGACGACTTGTATAGCTCTGTCTCTTTCACTCACTGGAACAAGCCTGGTTTTAAGACGTCATAATACGGGCCCAGGTCTATGTCTGTCGAAATTTCAACTTTAAAGTAATAAAGATAGACTTATTCAGTGACGCGTAAAAGGCGCGCAAGTATTTTCTCCTAGTTGGAAACTGACTATAAGGACAGACATACTGTAGGGTAAGTTTCGATCAGACAGATCGCACCTCTTGTGGGATGGCCTGGCAAAGGATGTTTTTCGTAGCCAACGATTTTTACCTTATTTCAATGAAGTTAGCTCTGAAATTATTTTAACATGAATAATTCCAAATCGTCTCGCTAGATGACGTTTCCTAAAAATGAATTCGTCGACTCAGATAAACGTACAGACAGAGTTTTAACTCATGCCTATGTTCAGACGTGTCGCTACGGATAAATGTAGCCTTGTAACTCAAACCGACATTTGTTCTACAATATGAAAAGTAAGAATTTTAAAAATCCAAAAGAAGTTAGTAGATAAAAAATAAGGTAGGCAGAACACTGCTGAGAGTGAGTGCTACCAAAAGTTTCTGAACTACCCACTTACTACCCGCCAATTATTGGTTGCTGGCAACACTCACTTTTCGTTAATCGTCTGTCTCAAAATAAACTGTACAAATACCTTACCTCCCCCTTTTTTTTGTTGGTTAAAATAATTAAGGGTGAAAAATAAAAAATACTGCAACTGTACGTGGGTGCTTTATTCACTACCATATAAATTAATATAAAACTTATAAATTACATCAATAAATAATCGCTGACAAAATGATCATTATTATGAAGAAACAAGTCACTGGGAACAATTTACATATTATTACTTTTTATTATTATGTAGGAATGCACTGGTACGATTTATAATACGCAGTCAACCACAACATTGCTTAGTGATGGGTGAGCAGAACTTCGACCATCAATGAATACAAGCCGTAATGATAACTAAATTATAATTTTACACAAACATTAAAAAGGGCAATGTTACAGAATTGCTGTGGCTGACTGTACTAAACAAGGTTGCTATAAAATAAAAATAAGAAATAAAATCGTTAGATTCGCTGTACCCCTTCAAATTAGTTACCTATCACGTTTCTGTTATTGACAATGACATTTGAATAGTATTGTCTCGCTCATTCATACAGAAAGTCGTATCTATTGTTTCATGTCATGTGAGAAACAGTATTCGAGCGACATAGGTAAGGCGAGGACACATCTAATGATTTAAATCTTTGAACAAAATTACAATCATATTTTTGTGTAAGTTTTGAGTATTAAATACAATTAAATCACATAAAATTAGCAACCAAGTTCAAGAAATACAATTATTCGTTTTCCTAATAACATTAAAAATAAAAAAATGGCTTTGCCTCCTCAGGAAAAAAAAAACCAATGCTGTTTCAACTTAAAAAAAAATAAAACAAATAAAATTTAGCAAAACAAAACACAACTTTGAGTTCGATTGATCGAAAACACGAGATTTTATTGTTGTATGAAATAAAAGCTACGATCAAACTTACGCACTAACAATTTTAAAACTAAAACACTAATGTCTAATAGGCAGTTCAACACAATGGCTTATGATGGACCATTTCTAAACCATAATGGATGGTGACTGGCAAAATTATCAAAGTCCATGCTTTCATTCGTCGATTTGTTTTGGCTGTATCACACCGGTTAATACTGAACTAGGAAAAATCTAGGTTATCTATACCTAGATTTTTCCTAGTTTAGTATTAATCTGTCCATATTACTCAATAAGTTCGAAACAACGGGTTCATCACAAGCCATTTTGTACCAAAGCCTAAAATTGACCACAGATGTGCTACATAACATCAAAATATTAACATGATAGTTGCGGCAACACAGAAATTTTTCATTTACTTTGATCAAAAACATGCAACAATCGACTCCGTACAAAAAAAAGACAGTTTTTCTGTATTTTATTCGTTTATAAATGCTTAGAACTCTCACCGAGCTATATTTTGTTATTATGGAGGTCATATACAGGGGCTTAATGTAAAATACTGACTGGAAGTCGACCCCAACAAAGGTAAACATTAGTCACCGAACATGTAGCACAATAGCGTCAAATAACAATAAGAACGTCAAACACAAGCCTTCACTGTCACATAATTAATAATTACAAGTTTACTACTGTCACTAATGAGGTGTCCCTAAATGCAAATTTTTAATAAAGGGCGGTATCAAAAACGTCTCGTCACGGCTAATTTATGTCTTTCTTGCGGTCTTTTGTACCCGAATGTGCTTAAATAATTGTTTAATAAATCAAATACAATCAAAAACACAGAATTTAAGGGTGTTTTCTAAAGTTGGCAACATTGTAAATAGCATAAATGTTACCAACTTCACGATAAATGGTTACGACTACTTTTACAAAACTTTCGTTCTATATGGACAGGGTATTATATACTTTATTCAGGATGCAAACATTAACTAACGAATTGACTTTATTCATCACAATCAGCATTATTTTATTTAAAAACTACTATGCATTTCAACTAAGAATAACAAAAAAAAAACTTAGTGCAAATTATTTTTTTATGATATTAATTATCTTGTTATTTTCATATATTTATTGTTTAAAGCACAATATGGCGCCAAGAGGGTCCTATTCTTGATTGAAACGCATAGTACTACATATTTTATTTTAAAAGCCAAAAGAAAAAAAAAAATACGTTAGTACACATTCAACTATCGAGTATCGTAACAATATAATATGACAACATTTACAATAAAGATGGAATGAAAATCTTTCAAATACAACTACTCAGGGCAATATTATATTTATTTATATCAGTTTAAAATCTTGTTAAATACAGTTACTATTTGCCACTCAAATGCTAGCGTATTTATAATTACATAACATCAGGGGTTAGGTAAGAACTATAGACTTATAGACAGCCTTTCCTAGCCAAATGTCAAATAAAATTGCCTTACATAGAAAGAGAAAACCAATCAAAAGACCATCATCTCTTTCCTTACACATTTTCCATGTCAAACAGAAGTGTTTTTTTTTATCGTGGTAAAATCATCAAATGAGTCCTCCCGCCCAGGTCAGAACGGGAGGGACTGTCAGACTCGTACTGACTAAAATCCACGGTGTCCTTCAATAGCCCTTTACGTTGGGGGGTAATTCGTACAGTCCTGCGACCAACAGGAAAGTGATAGATAGAATATACTTTTTACACACCAAAATTAATGCAGTTATTTTACAATACGGCCTATTTCATGGGTACAAGAGCGGTCTTATCGCTGATAGATGGTCGTTTGATTAATTATTATTTTTCTCTTATTTTAGAGAGAGTATGGCAATTTTAAGTAAATAATGCTTGGTCCACGCTCTATGTCTATGGCAATACTAAACAAACCTTGAAAGGCGTACTTTAATTATTGAAGTAATTACTTCACATCATAATTCCAGCTAATTTATCTATTACAATTATTTGGCTTGAAGGCCTACAACAATACTATGATATTTAACAGTAAAAATAGTTAAACATTAACGGAATTTTTCTAGCGTTTGTATGATGTATATTCATATTATAATTATGATAGAAGGCTCCTCGTTTGTAATTATTTACTCTAAAAAGTAGCATATTCGGAGGAAAATATGACTGAAAATTTTACTTTATTTGTAGAATGGATTATTATTTCGTTACAATTGATAGTTTAATACTACTAAATTACGCAGTTGCTGGAAAAAACTAACACGTACAGTGTTCAATCAAGGCGTCTGATTTCGCGCAGTACAAACTTAAAACGGAGGTAGTTTTCTCAATTCTGTCAATAAAATTAATGTGGAGTCGAAACCCAACGCCAACCCGGCGGGCAAAGCCAGCTGCCTGATTTTAACGTTCTTGATTAACACATTGAACGCCATGGGGGTCACCGGTGACCTCAAGGGATTTTTTTGTTATATTTACAGAACCCTACGGCAGATTCTTATGAAAAACCGTATACATACATATCTTGATAAAATATATAAATTACAAGAATTTTTTTTTCTTCAAAAAACTTTTTTCTATGATGGCGTTTAACGTGTTAATAAAATCGTTAAAATAAGGCCGGCCGGCTTCGGTGTGTAGATAGTTCATGGTTTAACTCTAATGTCGTTAACTATACTTTCATAACAATATAATTATTATTTGGTAATCTCGACATTAGGAACGTAACATTATTCCGGCTAATATTAAAATTGTATATTCTTTCTAACTATGGCAGCTGCAGCCAGGTAGATTATATTAATAAATACATTATTATTTTAGCTATTTATTAAAGCCTTGTAGCCTTAGAAGTTATTACAGTAATATTAATTAGCCTTAATACTGTATCTTTTTCTATCGCTTAGCTGAAGATGTCTGTATTTTATATAACGGGCTAGTATCCACAACTACAAGTCATATGCGCGTATTTTACGTTAAATCATGACTGTGTTACAGACAGCCCATTTAACTGGACATTTTTCTTCTTGGGACCAACATTGTATGTGTTAAAAATAATCATATGCCACATACATGGGCTGAAACCCACCATGTGGATTGTGGACCCAGTGCAAGCTGGTGGTTGTCACATGACTTCCATTGTATGTTTTGTGAATATTTGGGTCTAGAACATATGACTCGAATATATTTCCTCAGGCAACTTTATGTTTTCACCCTCCCACAGTGAAGTAGCTAGTTTCCCAGCAATGGGAACGTATTGGACCTATCATGCTATGCTTTACATACTTTTGTGTGAAAAGGTATTGATGTTTTGGGTAAAGTTGGTAAGTTTTGGCTATTACGATGTTAGTACCATAGAGAATGCTGCTCAGTTTTATGTTGTGTACTACAACCTTAAATATAAACATACCTTTTTAATACAAGTTATGTAGCTTTACCATTTTTGATAAAAAATCCCCAAATAAATTGAAACTTCACTAAAGTTGAAACTATCTAACAGTCACATAGGTAAATAGACCTTATTTACATTCCACTAAAGGAGGTACAGTCAACGTTAAGAAGGTCGATAGCACAGTCTTACCGTCAAATAATTATCCTGCAACGATTATTTTTAATTACGCCCTAAGATTTGTCTTTAATTTAACATTTACAATTGACATAAATACTTATTCATTTATACAGTTATCAACATCCACCAAACATTTTGTGTAATTACCGGTCAAAGTAAATATTTAAATAACTTGGCTAAGATATAAAGAGCGAACAGTCTTAGCTCGAACTTACCGAGATATGTTTCACCCGAAAATAAACTTTAATTTCATAACGTTAAGTTGCATATTTCTACAGACGACTGTGAATGAGCTTGTCATATGAATATAAACATTAATCGTAGGTTCTTAAGGTTCTTTTTCGAATGAAGACCGACTGAGCTAAGGTTAAGACCAGAGGATCAGAGTATGATCAAGGCTCTGCTAATTAATTAAATCTTTGAGTCATTTTTGAGGCAAATGCGTTCTTTTAAATCTTTTAAAACGTAAAGTTACCAGCACTTGACGTTTCACAAATAATTTTTTTTAAAGTATATTTTTTCCCTTTATATTATTAAATCACGATTATTTTCAACAACTTTTTTTTTGTGCTCATTAAATTTTATTACTAAAATAACATTGTTTTTTTACGTCTTTTATTATTATTTTGTCTCGAAACTGAATACTAGCAGTAATTTAACTCGAATTTTAGAGTCCTTCTTAAATTCTTTTAATCAGTTTAACACATGCAATATTTTGTGGAAAAATAAAAACATAATTATGAACACTTGCCCTTTTTCAACATTAGCCTAAATAAAGTTCACTCCTGTATTTTTTAACTGAACAATTAGGCATTATATAACATGCATTTGTCCGTTTACAGAAACTAACTTCGAGTTTCTTTCAGATAGCACACTGAATTTATTGTTTTTTTTACGCAATTTATTCTTTTGACGCTGATCAACAGCTATTTTGTATTATATTTGGTTAATTTCGATGGTTACGTCAAATGTATCTTATCAACATTATACAAAAGTTCGTGACAGGCCTGGGGGCCCACCATTACGTCCTAAAGCGAGAGTTGATCCACAGTGGGAAAGAGACAGAGCTATACAAGTCGTCTAGCGCCATCTCGTTTCCACAGCGGAACTACTATCACGCTTTAGAGCGTCATAGTATGCCATCAGTTACTACTAAACCTTACTGCCTATATCATACAACTTCAGGCGGCAACCGTATCTTATAAAAATAACTACCAAAAATTTGCATTTTCAATACTTAAAAACGTACTTTTATATTAAGTACGTCAGGCAGTAGATAGATAGATAAGTCAGTTATGATTGGACATAGCCTAGAGTGAGGTAGAGGTCTACTTACGGCCGTTCCCAATGTTTAATCTGCCTCTTACTAGAGACATATACTAGCGACCAAAAGTATGCATCACTCACTCCGATTCCGCACGATCCTGAGTACTTAATAAAAATGGCACCATTTTAAAGCTTAAACTGTTAACTTTAAATTGATACCATTTAAATCATGCTATTATTTAAGGAGCTATCCAAGTAAATGATTCCATACTTTTGTTCGCGAATGTATACTATTTCTATCTCATCTCTGATTGTAGAAATAGTATTTCTATCTCTAGCAAGTAAAAACTGGGTCAGCCGTTAGTAGTAAACCGACATTAAGCCAGTAAGGAAGCTATGACCATCAAGCAAAATTATTTATCTATCTACGTAGAATGTAAATGGAACCTTATGTAATGTACAATAAAGCATATAATCACTAGCCTCAGTAACACACGTAGTCGGCCAGGTGTGGGGGTGGTTGTCACTTGAGCTTTGTCCGCTTGGCGGCGGGCGCGTCCTCGTGGTCGGACGGCGAGGCGCGCTTGGAGGACGTGCTGTCGGAGCTCTCCAGCTCGATCTCCGGGAGGGGAGGCAGTTCTAGTTCTGCACAGCGCTTGTTCATGTACCTTTCTAGGCGATTGCCGGCTCTGGAAGTAACGACGTTAAATTTTTAAAGGGGTAAGACGGAAAAACAAGCTAGGAACGTTATTTTTATGGCAGGTCCGTAATTAATCTAGTCTATTGCGATATTACGAACCGATGGAAAATAAAATTATAAGCGGGTAAAGCCGTTTATCAGAAAAACAAAAAACAGGACTCACTTGGCAACAGGATGCGAGTCTTTGTTGTAGGTATAACAGTTTAGGAAGACGAGCGCGGCGTCTGCGATGACGTCCTCGTCCGTGCTGTAATGACCAGCCTCCAGCTTGTCGCGGATCGTCGTGAAGTCCATCGGCTGGTCGATCACTTGCAGGTAATCAGGCACCTGGGAAACCAAGACTATTGTGAATGGTTGCATTTCTTGAACTGAATTTAACAGTGTTTCCGGGAAAACGACATTTTTTTAATAATTAAAACTATATACTAACTAGAGGTGAACTGAAACATAGTGACAGGCAAGTTTAGAGCTAAAAATGTGTCTACCACCAACACACACTTGTGGTGGAGTGCTGACAGCATACTCTAAGATTAGCCATGTCTGTAGAAGGACCAACATCTGATGGCCATATAAGTGGAGTCCTCGTAAGCTTAATCAACGTACAACCTTATATTGGTGGCTTTTTTTACGTGGTAAAATCATCACATGAGACCTCCCACACAGGAGAGAGCGGGAGGGACTGTCAGACTCGTTCTGACTAAAATCCACAGTGTCCTTTAATAGCCCTTTACGTACCGGGGTCACGGTAATTCAAGAGTCTCGCGACCTATATTGGTGGCTAAGACAGAATGGATTCAGAGATCTTTAATAGCTTATAGGCCTATGTCTATGTCCTTTATTAAACAGAGATAATCCGTCTTATTACAAAAAGGGGTTTAACTAAAAACCCAGGTTTAATCTTGTAAAACTACGGTTTAAACAAAGATTATTACAAATCGTGGTTTTTCGATAAACCATGGTCTAACAGTAGTAGCTGTCAAAGGTATGTCAAAGTTTCTCATAGCAAATTTTTCATTGTGTTGTAGTTTTTGTGTTATTTTCACCCAAAATGGATTGAAACAAGGTAGATTTAATTGTTATTACTCATTGTGGATTTAATTGTATAGACAATCGTTCAAATGGCGGTACTAAAGTCGACGTTTTATCTTAGTTTTGTAATACGGACAAATTTAAACCATGGCTCTGCAGATAAGTCTGGACTTGATAGACCAGGTTTAAACCAAGGTTTATTTAGTTTTTGTAATAAGGCCGAATGAGTTTTTAATATGTCATGATGATCATGAAATGAAAGAAACACGACATGTCAAGAAAAATGCGAGCAGGCCTCGAACCTGCTGCGGCGTCAAAACACGTTGACATAACAGTCAATTCAATGTTGTTATAGATAAAAATAATGTCTTACATGTTAAAAATTTACATTTCACGATGCAGGTTTAATGAGTATGAATAAAATTTCAAAACTTGTGGCACAGTTACTGTTGTACTCACATCGTCGAGCGACACGGGCTCGTAGAAGGGCCAGCAGTCCTTGTGCTTCATGACGTCCCGCAGCAGCGCCTGCAGCGCCTCCGTGTGCAGCGCCGGGGACTGCCGGCTGCTGCGCTTCTTGCTCGTGCGCTCCTCTGTAATGTAACAATATGTTTTTAAATTTTCTACCAGCTTCAACAACACCACGCCTGTAATTCCCGAAGGGTGTACAAGTAAACACACATTTAAGGCTTTTAGCCAGTTGTGTTCATGTCCTATTTATAAAGAAATCAACTCATACATGAATATTCATTAATTAACTTTTTTTTTACGTGGTAAAATCATCAAATGAGTCTTCCCACCCAGGGCAGAGCGGGAAGGATTGTCAGACTCGTACTGACTAAAATCCACGGTGTCCTTCAATAGCCCTTTACGTTCCGGGATCACGTTAATTCGTACAGTCCCGCGACCATTCATTAATTAACTAGCAAATAACAATTTTATTTTAATTTGTCGTTAAGTGAATTCTGGAAGCTGTTCATTCTAAATTAAGAGATGTAATCTACAACTGCTAAAAGTTGACTATTAACTCCGAATTGTTTTATTTAACTTACTACTTTAAATAGTGATGACTATCGTGCAACTGAGTACCTGACTATGCTAGCTTATCACGGCATGCTCCCGGCACACACACTGCCGACGCGTCACAATAACTCCTGTCTGGACCACTTAATTTTAAAAACGCGGAAACCTGCCTTTTGGTTTCGTCGCCAATACGTCGGTAACTGACCATGACACAGTTTTATTTTTCCTTGACAACCTTAACAAATCCTATTTATCTCAGCCTAAAAAAAAAACTCGTATACTGGATCATGACAAGATTAAATTGGACCTACTCCAGGCAGATTTTAGCCCTGTATATGCCTCCCCAGATGTCAACGAAGCCACAGATTTATTTATTAATACTCTCAATCAAATCGTAATTCGAAACTCCACAGTTAAAGTAATGCCCAATCGCAAAAGGCTGAGCAAATCCTGGATGACTCCAGGGCTTTTAAGATGCCTACAGAATCGTGACAAATTGCATAAGAAATTTAAACAAAATCCCCAAAATGACATTTTACAAACAACTTTTAAAAGATACAGAAACTACTGTTCTAGGCTGATTAAAACTGTGAAAAATAATTACAACAAAGCACAAATTAGTGACGCACAAAATAATAATAAAAAACTATGGGAGGCTATAAAAACTATTACCCACACTGCAAAAGTCAAAACCCATGCCAACGGTCTTCTCTCATCTACCGATCCGGAGCGGAGCGTTAATGAAGTGAACTCTTACTTTGCAAATATTGGACGGACCTTAGCTGAAAACATACCTGTATCTGCTACCACCAATCATCCATCTGATGATCTGCGAGCGTACCAAAACTCATTTGTCCTCTTAGCAACAGATGAATCTGAACTGGATCTTTTAATTATAAATATCAGAAGTGACTGTGCTGTGGGTTCTGATGACATTTCTGGCACATTTCTTAAGAAATTTAAAAGTATTCTCCTTCCTCATTTAACCTATATATTTAACCTAGCTTTTACTTCAGGAACTTTTCCAAATGCCTTTAAGCTAGCAGTAGTGCACCCGGTGCATAAGGGAGGGGACAGAGATCGTGTAAACAATTACAGGCCTATCTCTATCTTACCCACTCTATCAAAATTACTTGAGAGGCTGATGAATAACAGACTTGTCAAATACTTGAATAATAATCATCTACTTTCGACGTCTCAATATGGTTTTCGCTCAGGAATTTCCACTAATAATGCTGTGTTAGACCTAACTAATTTTATTGTCACTAAACTAGATGAAAAACAGAAGGTCATTGGCGTATTCCTGGATCTGGCGAAAGCCTTCGACACGATTTTTGTCCCTACCCTCATTGTCAAGCTTGAAAAACTCGGCATAAGAGGCACTCAACTTTCTCTCTTTAAGAGTTATCTCACTGGCAGACGTTAATGCCTCAGGATAGGTGATTGGAAGAGCGACGAGCTGCCAATAGTCTACGGGGTTCCCCAGGGCAGTATTATCGGACCAACCCTTTTTCTCATCTATATAAATGGCCTTTGCCAGTTAAATCTTCCTAACGCTTCCATCTATACCTACGCTGATGATACTGCCCTCATATTTTCCGGGACCACTTGGAATCAGGTGTTTCAGTTTGCACAATCCGGACTCAATTTAGTCTCCAATTGGTTGGCACAGAACCTGCTCACCTTGAATGTTGAGAAAACGAATTACCTTACTTTTTCACTAACAAACGCGGGGAAACCCTCTCCCCCTTCCTATTCTTTGGTAGTCCACTCATGTTTTTCATCTTACAGCGGCATCTGTAATTGCCCTCACCTAGACCGAGTTAGTAACATTAAATATCTGGGTGTACAGGTGGACGACTGCTTGACATTTACTTCTCACATTGACATTCTTACTAAACGGTTGCGCAGGTTAATTTATGTCTTCAAGAACCTCCGTCACGTTGCTGACACTGAGGTGCTTAGACGTGTTTATCTGGCCCTCTGCCAATCGCTCATTCAATATTGTATTATGAGTTGGGGTGGTTCAGGAAAGACTCACATGCTGAAATTAGAACGTGCTCAGAGATCACTCCTGAAGGTTGGTTGGCAGTTACCCTACCGTTTCCTACCACAGATCTTTACAAAACTTGTCGGGTTCTTACTGTTCGTAAATTGTTCATATTTAATCTTCTCATGACCACACACGGCCACACTCCCTACGACCCTTCTAAATTAAGCTCCCAACGACGTAAACATTATGTCTGTCCCACAGTCCGGACTAATTGTAGTTTGACTCAGCGATTTTTCCGCTTTCTTGGCAGCCACGTATATAACAAGATCAACAAAACTTTAAACATATACCCTATGTGTAAATCTAAATGTAAAACAACAATCACTAACTGGCTCCTCGATTTAAATTATGATGAAACTGAAAATATTTTAACTATATTAAAATAACATCTACATTTCTACAACCAGTAAGTTTTTAATACGTATAGACTCCCTTACATTTTATTACACACACACACACACATAGACACACATACATACACACACACACACACGCACACACACACACAGACACACATACATCCAAAAACACACTACACACAGTTACACCCACACCTTACATACTCTTCACAGACCCGTATTTTGATTTTAATTTTTTCCTCTCGGTGTCTTTTTCGATGTTTACTTATAAATTTACAAAGACTAAGTATTTTCCATTGATCCTAAGAGGGTGAGAGCCTGGAGATCTGTCATACAGGTCCCGTGCCCACTATAGACTCCAGCTCTCACAAAGGTTGAAACCTGATTTAACCTAAACGATGAACCAATTATTGTACCTTTTCTGAGAGAAATAAATAATAAATGTAATCAAGATTTTCATGTTGTTCGTTCATTTACTTGTTAAAAAGTAACAAACTCATTCTGGTATGTTTTCAAAATATAAAACTAAAAATAAAATAACTGCCTCTCTTGTTAGTCCAGCAGGGCAGTGTCTAATTTACAAATAAATAGAAATACGTACCATGATGTCCGTTTGTAAGTGAGCTCTTTGATCTCCTCCCTGACGTGTGTCCACTTGTGTTCATTTCTTTTTCTTGTTCGTGATTTTTTGGTCTGAAAAGGAAGAAATTGTTTCAAAATTTGATAAAATATAATCTCATCACCGCCGAAGTATTTTTCGGATACATTGTGACGTTAGAGCAATGCGGTATCAAGACCTTTTGACCCAGGAAATCTCGATTCCGTAAAAATAGTACTGCTCACTGAGAAAATGTAATCACTCCTTTCCATTATTTATTAGCACCCTCCTATGTTTCCCGTCTGAAAGCTTTCAAAATGCACTCGTTATCGACTCGAAGAGAAGTTATGGATGCCCTGTTACGTCCAGTTCAAATAATGCATGTGGTGTTAACCTGTTATTAATTATTGCACTTGTTAATGTTTAATGTGTACTATTAGTTGAAATTATGCGTGTTAACAATTGTAGGTTAACCTAAATAAAGAAATTATCAGAAAATATTTGAACCGTAACATAATTACAATAGATATTACGCTTTAAAAACGCACAATACGTGTCGCCATGGTAAAATATTAGTAAGTTTTGACGCACAAAACCGAGAGATATGGCATAAAAAGGGGGAGGCCTATACCCAGCAGTGGGTGATCCCGGGCTGATATGATGATGATGATGATGAAGTTCTGGGGATCTAAAATGGCCATTTTAGCAGTGTTGCTAAAGTTGTTTTTTTGGGTTGTAAATAATAAAGTTAAATTATGTAGATTAAAGTTGCCATTTTAGAGCCTCAGATGTCACTAGCAATACTCTAGCGAAATAGATGGATTTGCAATTTATTTATGCTATCAGCTCATAATGCCCGCTACAAAACAAAGTTTCCTACACTATGCCTAGTGTACTCACTTCCGTCCTCTCTTAGTGGTTCCGTTGTGCAGTGGCGAAGATTCCTTGCTGCTTCGCGAGCGTTTGGTCTTCAGCTTGACCAGGGCCGTGTTGTACTCACTGTCGTCCGAGTCTGAAAGCGAACATTAGTTAGTTTGGTCTATAATTGGCTGTAGTTGCCACAGAGTAGTCTATAAATGGAGTGAAATAGGCAAGAACTTCAATGGAACTCTCTAAAAAGTTGATGTATAATATAATGCTGTCGCTTTTATATTTTAATGACAGAGAACAATGTCGGCCAAAATTTTAGTATTATTCCAAACGACCCACTAAAATTTTTAGGAGTCTCCTGGCTGCGCATATCTTCTTTTTGCCTCTTATCAATGTACATATGATTATTTAAGGGGAAAAACTGTTATATGCACTTTTTTCAACTCACCTAAGTACTCCATTTATTAGCTACTCTGTGTATTTTAGTACAGAAAAATGATAGAGAAAGCAATTTTTAATGGACGTATTAGTGAGCGCTTTAAGCAATGTTAGGAAGCGCTTTTATTGGAAATATTATAACTTTTGGGTGTTAATTCACTTGGAAATCTTTCTTTTCGTAAGTACTCTCGATATTCAAGATGACTCTCAAACATTTAAATATTTAAAATCTTATTTCTCAAAATTTCAATTTACATGTTTGATATTTATTTTTAACAAAATACCATTCTGTTACAGTTTCAGACTTATCATGTCCAAACAATTACATATTTTTGTTGTGCCCAACAAAGTTAAAACAACAGTTTGAATAATTTCTCGCCTCTGTGGCTACAATGTGCGGTATTTATTTTATTCACCAATAAAATAATTCTCGACGACTTTTTCATACACTATGTAGAATAAAAAAATACATCTAAATGCATACTCGAAGAGAAAACAAATGCCGTGCGTATGAAGATGCAAAGCTCATGAGAAGGTGAGTTAGTTTAGATTTTGAGATGACAGGACAGCCCACACCAGATGATACACTTATACAACGACCAGCCAGCCAGACAACTGGCCACGGAAAATAACAGAATTATATCATTTATTCTGTGTTATTTATTATCCAGAACATGAGTGAATCGAGCTAAATTATAGAATCAGGCGTTACTTTGCGGAAATCACATATGCATGAGGGCGGGAGGATGTGATTGCATCCTGCGTGACTGGATTTTTGTCGCGGAATTAAAATTAGATATTTTTCATAACATTTAATTGAATCGTAGCATTTTGTGCGTATGAAACACGTAACTTGGGAATTGAAAATTGATATCCGAGTTTGAGTAGAATATAAATTGAGTGGTCCACTATCCTAGATCAAGCGCGAGGCGTCAAAAATTAACGCAAACAAAATTGATACTGCTTCATGCCTCCCGCCCAATCCGACACAGGAAACTTTCGAAACTACCGTGTCATTTGAGGACCTGCGTTAAGCGGCAGGTGAGGTCCTCACAGAAGGTCTTACCGTCGCAATCGCGGGGTGCCTGAATTTTACATCAATAACTTTATCATAAGAAATCCGATCCATGTTCATGGCGCTTGTAAATGCCCAAATATTAAACTTAAAGGCATGCTAAATATGCCATTCTTATTTTTCTAACAATGGTAACATTGTTCGATTCACTCATATTACAATAGCGAGCTTGCTAATGGCGCGACGCGACGCGATATCGAGCAGATCTGTGAGCAATATCGGCAACCCATGCGACTTCATTATCAAAGACTAATTGTCCATACACTTTCATCAGCCGAACGTTTGTGCGATATCTGCCCGATATCGTCAACCGATGTAATTCTGTATCGTGTCGCGATATGAACAAGCTCGCTTAGGGATCTTGTCATAGCGCGATTTGCAATTTCTACTAACTAAAAATGAAAATCGTCCTTACTACTACGATATAATGATGCAATTTGACTGATTTACGTCGTAGTGGCGAGCGTGTTAAACATTTACCCGTAGAAAACCGCACGTTTTATGTCATACTAGAACTTTGCCCGCGACGTCCGCGTGGGTTACGTACTTTCCTAATTCCCCCTTTTCACCCCCTTAAAGGTTAAATTTCCAAAAACCCGTTCTTAGTGCTCCCCTACATTATAATAGGAAGCCGTGTGCAAAATTTCACATTCCTAGCCCCAGTAGTTTCGGCTGTACGTTGATATGTCAGTCAGTCAGATCTCCTTTTATATATACAGATGTTGTAGAGGTAAGGATTATTTTCAAATGTAGTTGGAATCGGTCGGATTGCGTCGCATCGCGTCATGGGGAAGCTTTCTTAGTAGTCAGTTCCGTGGTCAGAGGGTGGTGGAGGTAACGCACCGGTGGAATGCCTGGTGTGTAGCGCGCGCGTGTAGTGGTGGATGTTGGACATGGCCGCGGCTGCACAGCGTCGCCCGCTCGTCTCTTTTAACACAACCACGACCGGTTAAATTCGTCATTACTTATCACTACTTATTATCTAATATCTAAACTTATATTATAAACCTGAAACGTTTTTTTTGTTGAATGCGATGTATTATGACTACAAATGTTATTTCTTTATGCATTATGGTAATTTCGAGTTTCAGTGTGTCACATAAGCGTGTTTTCGAACTATGTTGAGTCGAAGTTTTGTAGCGTTAGTCGCACGTCCGTCCATTCGTCGACGTCACGTAGTGAAGTCCTACAAGGTTCAGGATGTTGTTTTGTTTTTATAATTCCTACTAGACCTTCCCAGAACTACGCTGCACAGAACAACTACGGGATATAAATTTTACATCTTCTTTTTTTTTTTTTTTTTTTTACAACTATCACACAACGTCATCTAGTCCCAAGCTAAGCAGAGCTTGTGTTATGGGTACTAGACAACTGATAAACATACATATATATTTTTAAATACATACATATTATAGATAAATTACACCCAGACACAGAACAAATGATCGTGCTCATCACACAAACATTTGTCCTGGGTGGGAATCGAACCCACGGCCTCCGGCATAGCAGTCAGGGTCACTAACCACTAGACCAACAGGCCTGTCGATCTTTGAAAGGAGATAATCGGCTTCATAGAGCGTTCTCTATATCAGTCATAACTTTTTGGTCGGTAATTGTAGTCAGTAAAACCTTTTGTGGTAGAGATAACGATCTAAGAAGACGAAGAAACTAGCAAATTATGTTTTTCTAGTGTGTGGAGTATTCATCGCCGGTACCTGTATAACTTCTGATTGCCGTAGTCGCTGCCTTCATAGTTGTCGAGTGATATAGACTTCTACTGTGCGCACTCTGCGTGGTAGCGCGCTGTGTTACATACCTCTGGTAGGCGCTAGACACTGCGCACAGTGCCACCGCTTGGCGGCGCGCTGTGGCTTGAGCTGTGCGCACTCTGCGTGGTAGCGCGCTGTGTTACATACCTCTGGTAGGCGCTAGACACTGCGCACAGTGCCACCGCTTGGCGGCGCGCTGTGGCTTGGGCTGTGCGCACTCTGCGTGGTAGCGCGCTGTGTTACATACCTCTGGTAGGCGCTAGACACTGCGCACAGTGCCACCGCTTGGCGGCGCGCTGTGGCTTGAGCTGTGCGCACTCTGCGTGGTAGCGCGCTGTGTTACATACCTCTGGTAGGCGCTAGACACTGCGCACAGTGCCACCGCTTGGCGGCGCGCTGTGGCTTGGGCTGTGCGCACTCTGCGTGGTAGCGCGCGCTGCACCCGGCGCAGCAGGCCGCCAGTCTGCCGCCACTGCCGCACGACCCGCATACACCAGTGTCCACTTGTAAGCCTTCTGATTCACTGGGGAATGCATATAATTACAAATTATTTTTATAGTAAGAGTCAAGGTATTTCAGGCACGCAATCGCGGCGGTAAGACCCCTCTTTGAGGAGTGACTGGATAGGCGCCACGGCGTCCTGACCTACCGCATGACGCAGGTCCTCCCCGGACACGGATGTTTCGGGAGGTTCCTGTGTCTGATAAGGAGGGAGGAAACGCCTGGGTGTCACCACTGCGAGGATCGTCCGGAGGACACAGTGGAGCATACGGTGCAGGACTGCCCCGCTTGGGCAGAGCTCCGCCGTGTCCTCACGACGGCGATAGGCGGAGACCTCTCACGCCCGGCATTGGTCGAGGCCATGCTGCGGGGCGAGACGGAGTGGGAAGCGGTCGCCTCCTTCTGCGAAGCAGTCATGCTCGCGAAGGAGGAGGCGGGCCGCGTGAGGGAGAGGACAGCGCCCTCCCTCCACCCCAGCCGCAGTGGTAGACGCCCACGGCGTCGGACGTCGCAAGACGATCTCCGGCCACCGTAGGCGCGGGCATGCGGGCGGCGAGTAATGGGCGACTCGCTGTCCGACCATGCCCGGGTCGACGGCGCGTTGTGTTCCACGCGCGCCTCAAGGAGTGTCAGCATAGTGACGGGGCCTGTAGAGGGCCAAAGCCTGCTGGGGTCGCGGGACTAACGGATTACCGTAACCCCGGTACGTAAAGGGCTATTGAAGGACACCGTGGATTTTAGTCAGTACAAGTCTGACAGTCCCTCCCGCCCTGCCCTGGGTGGGAGGACTCATTTGATGATTTTACCAGAGAAAAGAAATTTCATATTCCTTTACAAGAACGAAGAAAGATTGCAGATCTTGCCTTCTTATTTAATTTAATGAACGGATCTATTGACGTCCCTGAGCTGGTGGCCAAAATTGGACTTCGTGTCCCAACTGTGTTGCTTCGGAGACCACATCACCTTCATGTACCTATTGTAAAGGTTGTATATAGACAGAACTCATTTATCAGAGCATGTAAAACTTTCAATAAGGTATGCCGTGAGAGTGAGCTAGATCTGTTTAAAACTAGTGTCAAGGAATTAAAGAAAGTATTATGTACATTATTCTTTGAAAACTAAATTGATAATTATCTTGATCATAACTTTTGCATTGCTTCGCGTGGCATTGTTCATTGTTTATTTGTCACTTTCCGCTTTTTTTTTTGTCAATCTTATACATTTTTTAATAGTGGAAACTTGTAATTGGCTTTCTTCTGTATACTTTAAATTTTTAGAAAAATGTGTTAGCTGTAAGTTTCTTAAAATTAATAAAATAAAATAGTAATTGAAAAGTAGAAAAAATCATCACTTACTAATAATTAACTCTGTGCGTCCGTCTTCGTGTAAGACATACAAAGAAACGCATACCAATCAAACTTAATATTTATTACTACATACATGCATTGATCTTTTGAAGATCACAGGATCACGTTGGATGGCCGCTTCTATCAAATCAAACCATCTTAGTGCTACTTTATGCTAGATTTACCATTTCTTAGTTCAGTAGTATCTAATATAATCTTTAACCATATTTTTGCGTATCATTAAACCAGTGTTCGTAAACCAATAACCAAACCATTTACCCGCCATCCGATAAAACCAATAAAATCAACCAACCCAGAAATTAGTGTTAAACCAATCAAACATTAATTTCTACACCGGTCCTATTGGAAGTCTATAGGGGAGGCCTATGTTCAGCAGTGGACGTCTTACGACTGATATAATGATGACATGCATTGATACAGAATAATTTACTAAGGGAGCGAACAACTATTAGGCGATAGTGTTTTTTTACATTTCACGAAATGACTCCCACAGGAACGACAGAAAAAAAGAAAAGAGATTTATTGACACACACACGGGACAGAACAACAAAATTACTTGAATAAAAACAACAAGGGAAACAAAATATATAAAGAAAAAACGACAAAAGGTAAAACCAATAAAAAACAATTTAGTCCTGTGCGAGGCCAAAAGGCTCCAGCATGTGCTGCGACATTTTTAAGATTGTCACAGCACTGGTTTTCTGATAGGGATAGTAAAGATACATAAAAACTGCTACGTCAGTGTGAGTTTAGCGCCCTGCACACGTACAGTTCGGACCGCGCATCTTGGACTGCGTTCCAAACCGCAGTTAGATCTGTACAGTTTGGACTGCGGATCAAACTGTTGTGCCATATACGATTAAAAATGCATTCACGGTTTGGACTGCGGATGAAACTTTCATATCTAGACAAACGTTCCGAACTGTGCGTGTAAATTTGATTTCAAGAGTTTGGACTGCAGTTTGGAGTGGCGCGTGGAACGTTAAAACTTTCAAAAGTTTTTTAGGTAGTAAGAAAAATGGACGATCGTTTGGTCATCGCGTTTAGCTGAATTTGTAGTTAGTTACTTTTGTTCCGTGTCCCCGTTACTTTCATCAAATCTTTGCGAAATGCATCTCTTAAATTCTGTACTTTTTTGCGGACGAAATCGCGATCAGCTAATAAAAAACCTACTGTCTTGCAAAATTCAACAAGCGTCATAATTGCTTTGTTTCTCATATTTCTCTTACTATCTTCTTACGCTTTATCTTCCAGAGACACGGATGTTCTCGGAACAAACGAATGAACTCTGTGATAGCTTTGACGCTCCAAACCGCCAAATGTAATTTACGTTTACACGTGATGCGCGCGTAAAACTGTGAGATATGCGCTTGTGTCGATGTGCCAGATCGGACTGTTAGACCAGCACATCTACACGTACAGTTCGGAGCGAGGGATGGAACGGCGCGTGGTGTTTCCCGCGGTCCGAACTGTACGTGTGCAGGGCGCTTTTGAATTTAATATGACCGTGACATCACTTTGGGCCCTTTTTTATCATGGTAAAATCATCAACGACTCCTCCCACCCAGGGCGGGAGTGACTGTCAGACTTGTACTGACTATCAACGGTGATCCTTCAATAGCCCTTTACGTTCCAGGGTGTCGGTGAGACAGTCCCGCGACCAACACTTCGAGCCCTGCCAGAAAACCAGCTGTGACTTTTTTCTTTAAATGTTACAAAGCATGCTGAGATTTTGGTCTTTTGGCCTCGTACACAACCTACTTGATTTTTCATTTAATTTAATTGAACATTTTTGTATTTTGTCTTTTATAATTTTGTTTTGTCATGATTTATATTGTTGTTCTGTCCTGTGCGAGTCCAATAAATACCTTGTCTTTATTTCTTGTCTTGTTCTAACTTGTCATATTTTAGGTAATTAGGTATACCTAATTATCTAAAATAACTTTACATGCAAGAAACAGTACAGCTAAGCTGTTAAGCAAAGATCGTAATGTAACCAACCTGTTGTCCAGTTCATCATCAATGTCATCGTCGGAGAACAGTTTCCTTCTCTTGCGCGGCGTGCGCTCTTTGGGCTTGCACTGGTCGCAGAACCAGTCACCTTCTGGCACTTTCTGTTGGTCAAACATTAGATTTAAAATGTACTCAATTTGTGTGAAATTAATAATGGATTTAGTTGATAATCGTAGCACACCTCCGCGGCGTAATTAAAAAGGCGAAACCGCGACACGCGTTCCGCAGCAAAACCTGGCCACACACGGGCGGACGATACGAAATGTCAGCCAAAAAATATGACTATAATTGATCGAAGTGGAGCACCGAACACATAGGTATAGCCAGCGTCCGAGCAGGTACGAATATTAGCGAGCGACAGAGACAGCAGGATAAATCTAGACGCTAAATTATTACACACACCATACAGGGGCCTTATTATGACGTCTTAAAACCAGGCTTGTTCTAGTGAGTGAACGAGGTGGCGCTAGACGACGTGTATAGCTGTCTCTTTCACTCACTCGAACTAGTCTGGTTTTAAAACGTCATAATACGGCCGCGGGGCGGATTGTTCAGCGGTTTTTCTTCTATAATTTCGCAGCGGAGGTGTGCTATTGGCATTAAAGTTTACCTGTCTACTCCTCGACTGGCGGCGTGTGATTAGAAAAGTGCATACAATAATTTAATAGGGAATTTTAAAATGTAGCAAAACGATTACATATCTTTTTTTGAGGTAATTTATAGTAGTCTTTTAGCTGCATAGATCTAGATAGCGAGGGTTTCTAAAGTAGAAGCCTGAGCGCAGCAAGGAAAAAAAAAGTACGTCACTCTAGCTTAACGTAGTGTCGCTAACTGTAATTTTATCACACTCTATTAAGACAAAAGACGTTAAATTAAAAAAAATACCTTGGGAAACATCAACTGGCAGTATGCAATAAAAAAAAAAAACAGGTCATTTACATCTCGCTTATAAGTCAGAAACAACGCACCACAGATACAAAAAAAAAAAGAAACTCACGGTAAGTTTCGGCTTCAAACAGTAAAGATGATGTCCCTTATTACATCCATCACATAACAGCATATTATCCGGGTCAGTCTTCCTTCTACAAAGCCTGCAGCTGGCATTCAAGATGCTGGCGGACCAGGTCACGCTGGAGTCCAGGGTGAACAGGTGGAGCACTATCTGTGAGAAGCTCTGGCACTCCATGAGGGACACCTCCCAGCGGGCTAGGGCTTCCAGGTCTAAGGGCTTGTTGCGAGCTTCGCGGTCTTTGCGTTCTTTGTCGTCGAGACCTGTCAATTAACAATTGAATTGATAACAGAATTGTTAATTTTGCTTTGTTTTCCTGGTCTTAAAGGGACAAGTAGGATAGTGGAAATAAGGAAGTTCGAAGAGAAATTGGGCATGCAGGTCGATTTTCAAATTTCAGCACTCAGCTGAGCGTTGCAAATGCCTATATGAGAACTCGGTGGTGGGTGTTATTAAATTGATCACAGCGCGCGATGTGACAGAGATATGAATCAATGGACGCACACAACGAGTGAAGTTACGTGCCAAGTTTAATATACACTATTAACTTTTTGAGTGCTTGGTAGTTTTTTTTTTTAAATGAAAACCTGATGAAAAACATTTGGGAGGAATAGGGAGTTTCACTTTTAGCCGTTAGTGGCGCTACAAGCGCATAACGTAAGCAACGTCAAGTGTAGCTTCGAGTGTGTAGTGTATGTCAAGTTAATCATACAGTAAATTGACATTATGCGCTGGTAGCGCCATCTGAGCCGAGCTTGGCGTGAAACTTCCCACTGGCAGATTTTATGGCGCCCAATTAACCTTCTACTATTGTGATAAGGTTGAAAATCTATTAAAGAAATTTGACTGATTGCGGTAGGTTGATGTGCTGGAGTCTGTAACATTGCGCACACAGCGTATTGCATTTTAAACTTCACTCCTCGGTTTTTTCTAGACATAAATTTTTGTAACAAAAAAAAGAGTATTTACCAAGCGGCCTCTTCAGGTACTTGTGGTGAATAGCCTGCGACACCTGCAGCAGCGCGGACGCGAGCCCCCGCACGACCTCGGGCTTCGCCCCCGTGTCGCAGGGCTCCCTCTTCACGCCGTTCACCTTGGGCGCCTCCAGGTAGTGGCCAGGATCTCGGTATTTGTTCACAGGGATTGATTTCACGTCCGATTCGTCTATGTCTGAGGAATGGGAATTATAAAGTTAGAATTTGTTATGCTGGAAGATAAAATAAGTTATTATTATTTATCTTAACGGAAATGTTCTTAATCCGTCATTTTATACAATTTCTAGGAAATGTATGTAATTCCTAAAATCGCCTGGAAATATGTGAAACCTAACCAAACCTGGGGTTGTCCCAACGTCTACTTTCAAAGGCATCAAGAATTCTTGGGCACCCCGAGGTTCGCTTTGATTAGTTTCCCTAAAACTTGCACGCTGAAATAGGATTTCTATCTATTATTATGTTGTCATTTCCCGATTTTGCATAGCATTCTCGCTCATTTAAATCCTTAAATTTTAGCTTTTGCTACAAATTTATTGAAATTTTGGCTCATTTCAAAAGGTGGCCGAAGTCGAAGTTTCGGTCAGACTTTAACAGCTCGTTCACAACTTTGCTCTAAGCGGAGCTTGGGCGGCGGAGTGTTATCCAAGCCACGTACATACAGTTGCGGTTGACGGTAGATACTGAACTCTCCACTCCCACACGGCTACGATTCGAGGCATCGAATTTATTCGCTTGTACTTTTGTTTTCTCCGCTCCCATTGCCGCGTCGCTTAGAAAAAACCACGCGCATTTTAGCTATGAGCGGCATCTCGTGGCGTGCTACAAACATTTCTATACATTTGATCCTGGCTATCGCCGCCCCGCGTTGAGCCACAGTTCAAAGGCAAGATCGTGAACTGGCCGTGAAGTAATCTAAATCTACCTGCTAAGAAGAATCAGTATCGTTCAAGAAGAAGGTAAGCTAACTCACCCGTGGGTAGTTTGAGCACCCCGTGCGGCAGATGGTAGTCGTCCCGGTACAGTCCGTCCGGGCCCCACGTCAGGTACTCCGCCTGCTTGTCGTAGCCGCGCAGCATTATCGTGCCGCGCCACGCCTCACGGTCCTGGGTACAATATATTTATTTATTACTACAGATTTCATTAGAAATAAGATGGATTTAGAATTCAACACACCTATTCGGGACAGGTAACTCAAAACCAAAATTTAAGTATAAATAAAGAAAAATAAAACCTTATTCTGGCGGATTCTGGTACAACTGATTAATTTAAACTGTCTGAAACTATTACTCTGATCATAAGGCGATTTCGCACTACTTATGTCCATAGCAATGGCAAAGGCGTACATGTAACAAAATATTGTAGGCGACACATATCGTGCGATGTTGCCAGAGATGTCGAGCGAAGTCGGGCAACGTCGCACATTTCACTCGACGCCTTCGCAGACACGTGTCGCACGATGTTGCCAGACATGTCGAGCGACGTCCAGCACCGTCACACCCCTTCACCCCCGGTAAAACGGCGCAGGACATTTATCCTCTTGTGTGTTCACTAGATTTATTGTGTTGCAATGAGGTTTACCTTAACTTTGAGTGCTCCGAGACAGCCGTGGAAGATCTTCTCCTCCAGCTCCAGGATATGGTCCCGGAGACTGAGCTCCAGCGCCTCGCACAGCGTGGAGTCGGGCGGCACGCTCAGGGACGGCTGGAACTTGCGGTGACGGGTGTAGTGGTTGGACGGCGCGGGCGGGGGCTGCGGGGACGGTGGGGTTGTATTAACATCAATAAATTAGTTTATCCTACAAACAATTATAAAACAATCATATCAACTGTGAGTCAGGGATAGTTCCGTCACTCAAAGTTGAATCAATCATCACTCAAAGTTTTCAGTTTTTCCTATTTATGCAAATGAGCCCATTCATGATCTTGTCATTTATAGAGATGTTTGATACACTCCACGAGATGCAGCTCACAGGGAAAACGCGAGTTGTTTTCTCCGAGCAAATGGGTGTTCGGAGCGACAGGAACCAAAGTTCAAGTGCCAGTCAGTACACTTACAGAGGCTTGCGCCGGGTTGAGCAGATACAGCGGACACTTGGCGAGGTGCTGCAGCAGCGGCCCTCGCTCCAGCTCCAGGTTGTGTCGCAGCTCAGACTCCCGCAGGCCGCGCTTGTTGAGGGACGTCGTCAGCGCCTCCAGCTGTTCTGCCGTGTGGTACACGTACCAACGTGGACGCTCCGACTGGAAAAGATGTAGGATACTTAGCAAGTATAATTGGCTCGTGCGCATCGTATCTGAGGCGCGGACGCAGAACGGTATGTGATATCGCGTACGGACTAGCCCGCGCCGACGCACCGATAAAAAGATGGCGGCTGCGATAATTTGCGAATCTTTCGTCATGGGTGTCGTTTACATTATTTGAAGGGGGCCAAAATCGAGTGCAGATGATGTTAAAATAAAAATCTAAGATGGCGGCTACGATAATTTTCTATTCTTTCATGGGTGTCATTTTCATGGTTTTCTAACGTGAAAAACCAGTCAAAATAATAGTAAAAGCTCACCTTCCCATGCACTAGACAAGTGCTAACGTCCCCGGTACACATGAGCAGCTCCCGCAGCTGTTGTGTGCTGGACTCCACTCCGTTCATCTTGTGGCTCAGTCCGTTCAAGCTGGACAGCGGTTTCTTGGGGGAACTGCCTCGGGAGTTGGCCCCTGATTCGTTTTCTTTGTCACTGCCTGCTGTTTGGAAAGGATTGTGATAATAAATAATACTTTTTGTAAGTTCTCTATCTTTATAAAATGTTAAAGTGAAAGGTTAACGATAAAGTAAGGAATGGGCATATGAGGGTAAGTTTGAAGATGGTGACTGTTACAGAAAAAATGAAAGGGAACCGTCTGTCTATGTATGGACATGTGATGAGGAGGAATGACAATCATGTGACTAAGAGAATGATAAGAGGAAGAGGAAAGCCAAAGAAAAGATGGGTGGATCGTCTTAGGAATGATATGAAAGAAAAAGGAGTGTGTGTGACACTGTGACGTCTGATAGGGGAGAATGGAAGAAGAAAACGTGTTGCGTCGACCACAAGTGAAATGGGATAAGGACGGGAAGATGATTTACGAATTCTCAGAAACTACAAGTATTAGGAGTTTCAAATTTTTGCATGGGGGTTTTTTATACAACTTAAGTGTTCAATAAGACGGGATTTGGCGAAAATGACCTTATAAGGGTTGTTTTTGGGGTCTATAGTTGGTGTGAAAAATTAAAAGCGGGAGATTGCATGCATTGCGGTTTGTCGAGGGCCAAAGCTTCACCAGAGCGAAGTCGCGAGCAGGAGCTCCTCAGCCTATAATGTGAACATTGCTGGGACACAGGCCTCCTCTCTGTTAGAGGGAGTGGCCCTGACCGGATTGGTAGATGTCACATGTCTTCACAATGTTTAAGAGCAATGGTGATAAAATAATTAATGTAATACGTCTGCCTAGGGTTGAAACAATGTCCTAGAACTCGTAATTTGGGGCCATTATTTCTCTGTGGAAATACTGGTTTAACATTAATTCATAAATCCATCTCATCATCATCATCGAAAGTGAACGAGGTTTTGTAAAAAAAAGAGATAAAAATCGGACCCCTCTCCTTCTGCTGCTCGAACAGCCTGGCGACGTGCGCGTGCGTGTCGTGCGCGGCGGGCCCGGCCGGGCTCACGGGCTTGTGTGCGCACGCGCCGCGCGGCTCGCTGCCCGCCTCCACGAACAGCCCCGCCAGCGAGCGCTGCACCCAGTAGCGACGGAACGCGCGGTCCGAGCCTAGCACGCAATAAAAAAGAAAATTAAAAAAATATGTTGGAAATTCTAGAAACTTTATCAGAAATAATTACATGAAAAATTGGACCTGTTTTTTATTGACTATTTTAGCCGCTTTCATAGCTAAAAGTCATTACTGAAACTTGTCTGAAAAAAAAAACTATATTACTAGTAAAATATATTGTCTATAGACATTTTAATCGCTTAGTTCAACACCCAGGAATATCGCCAGACAGTTTAAATAAAACTTAACCTAAAACTCACCGACATAAGACGTATAATCGAACAGCTCCACCTGGTACTCCTTCAACTTCTTCTCATACTCTTTTTTCTTCTCTTCTCCCTCCGCGACCAGTTTGTCTATGGCCGCTTTAGTCTCTTCATCGACAGCCCTCGCTTTTTCACCAGAGAGTTTATTTTCTTCTTTTTTAGCGAACGCCTCTTTACGTAGTTCCTGTTTTGCTGTTATTAGTTGTGCTTCGCGTTTGCGTTCGTTTGTCTATGGAAAGAAGAAATGTGCATTGATAATTCAGGGAGTCATGTAAAAAAATGTATAGATAGATCCAGATACTAGCAATAATTATTAATAAAAAGAGATAATAAGATAGCTTCGTTGATAGTATGTCTGTCGTACAAAACACTAACCAACCACAACAAACCAGCTACAAACTTTATATAGGTTGTGTGTGACAGAGATAACGTATAAGAAACCAAAACTAGCAAATAATCTCTTTAGAAAAGCAAATTAGAAGAAGAAACAGAAAAAAATCTGCTAGTTTTGGCTAGTTAACTAGTTTCCAGTGCTTATTATCTCAAAAAACAATTTACCAGTGGCGCTGATTCAAAATATCTTATTTGCTTGTTTGAATCAGATTCCTATATGTCGCTTGTTATTTTTATTTGAAACGTTTTTGCTCTTGACTCTAGTCTACCTCAGAGGTGACAAGAACAATGTCTACAACGAAGCTTACCCCGAAGAAGTCTGTCCAGTTGGTCCACTCTAACTCTGAAGAGAATGGGGTTGTATGCATTCAGGAACACAGACGCAGGTAGTGAGTCCTACTTTAGGCTGTTTACAGAAAGAAAGCTGGGAACTTATAAGCGCTTACCGGCGCTTGACAGCGCTGGTAACCCGCGCAGGAAAATATATGAACTCGCGCCGATAAGCACTGAACGGTGCCAACAAGTTCCGACAAGCTTCACACGCGCTGGTCAGCGCTGGGCGCTGGCATTTAAAATTAATAAACAACTTGCTTGGTCTGCTTCAACCTGCTTCTTTTGTAGAACGGACCAGCGCTGTCAAGCGCCGGTAAGCGCTTATAAGTTTCCAGCTTTCTTTCTGTATACGGCCTAATGCTTATAAAAAATGAAGTACCTGTAGTAACCGGAGAGCTTGCTTAGTGTTCTTGAGCTCCTCGAGACGCTCCTCGATGACGTCACGCACGGTCGCGTAGCTTAGGATCTGGTTCATGAGGCACTGGAGCACCAGGAATTTGTCCTCTGAGAAATTATAACGTCTTTAGTTTTTTATAGTGAAAAATTGTGGGTACTTTGATATTGATTTGGCTATTCAATGAGTTATGGAGAGGGCTATGTTCGGAGTCTCTCTACGTGATTGAATGAGAAATTACGAGATTCGAAGACAAACATTATTGATATAGCCCAGAGAATTATAAAGTTGAAGTTACAGTGGGCAGGTTACATAGCACACATAACTGATGTTTATTGGGCCATAAGGTTGGAGTATGATGACCACGTACCAGCAAACACAGCGTAGGATGTCCACCTGCTAGGTGGACAGACGATTAGGAGGTCTAATATGGCTCCTTTAGAAGCAATGCAAGCTAAAATTGTTCTTTAATTACCTACTTTATTTGCACAAGCAACATTGATATTAGCAGTGCTGCTAAACTGGTCATTTTAGATCCTCTGATGAAGACTACAGGATTGCGCTGAAGGCAAGCCGCTTCCAACCGGTTTTATTAGAAATTTATACAGGAGGCCTATGTTCAGCAATGGATATTCTACTACGGCTTAGGCTATTTTACTAAAAAAATATTAGTCCGAAATATAGATTTAAAAAAAAGATTAGACCTGTATTTTTTTCTTTGTTACGTAAACCAAAATAGACGAAAACACAACGCTTTTAAAAATCCCAAAACGTTACTCGGTCGGCACAATTTTACAAGCGTTATGACGTCACAAGTCCCACTCCCGAATTTGGAAGCGTTTTATTCTTGTCGATATTCATCTATTAAAAAAAAAATACAAAAAATACGTGTCTATTTTTTTTTTCAATACTCTAACTGACGGACTAAACAGATTTTCATTTTTTTTATGCAGTAAAATAATATATTATATTGTAATACCCACCAAGCGGCAAGTCAGCGACGTGTGTGGCAGCCAGCGCGCGCAGGGTGGCCGGGCGGGTGACGCGCAGCCTCAGGCCCGCGTCGTCCGCGCTCGTGTACCCGCCGCGCGCCTGGTAGCGCCACGACGCGCAGCGGGTGCCCGGCCCGGCGCCCGACGACAGCAGGTGCAGTCTGACGACACAATTTAGACCTCAAATTGCGCTAAGCTCGCATTCGATAGGTATCGACCGCTTTCACACTAGATGGTAAAGATAACGACACGATATCCCCCGGATTGATAATTTCATTAATTACTAGGGAAAATTAGCGAAAGAAGACGACATACCAAGGTCATGTGTAATGTGAAAAAGCTCAATCGCTAATTCGTCGCTGAAACTATTGTGACTGTCCCCATCGCAGAGACTGGTTTATTTTATTTACAGTGTCAGTTCAAATTAAACAGCATGCATTTACTATCCTGCGACAAGACGTACAAACGAGCTATATCGTATAAGACGGGTTCTACGTCGGCGCGACGTTGTCGTTATTTGTGCGACAGACGCCTACGCAAAAGCATGCGTGTATCCGCGACAGGACACTTTTGTATACCCGCACAGAGCGTCCATATAACTTAGTTTGCACCTTTATGCTATACTGTTAAATCACATCATTTTATACGCAGCGTGTCGATTATTATGAAAAAATACCCTAGCTAGTGAGATCATTACACCTATGTGAAGCAAGGACAACTAGTTATTTAATATTAAAAGAACTTACCTCAAAACTTCACTGACTGTGGTAGGGTCCAGTGGCAATTTGCTGAGCGGTGTTCCCAGGTAGGTCTGTGACCACTTGCTGGCTTTGGTTGCGAGCTCCATGGCCTTTGTGACGCCCACTTCACTGTCTACCTCTTGGTCCTCTGTAAACAGCACCATAGTTAAAAAAAATGTTATCGCATTAGATTTTTATTTATGAATTAACAAAGGCTTACCAACAGCTTCTGTGTACAATAATTAGATAGAACTTATTGGCTTTTTTATATGGGAATTACACTTCACCAATCACCAGAAAAGCGCCTAGACAATGAAACTCGACGATAGCCCTGAGAATGAATTCAAGCCCCAGCTCCCCCTATCTGTGGACATCAGTGCGGCTCGGTAGGGCCTAGAGCCTTAAGCGCAGGCCAGACAGTAGAGACGTAAGATGAGGACGCGTTGCAGACGTCAAAGCGTTTGCACCCGCGACCCTGCTCTTTTGTATGTTTTGCGTCGCGACGCTTCCATACATTTTGTATGAAAGTGACGCTGTAGAGACAAATGTCCACGTCCCGTCTGCATCTTACGTCTTTTCTGTGTGTTCAGCGCTTTACACCTGCTTCGGGCGACGCGCGTGGTAAACTTAACTACTGTTCTGCGACGTGTCTGCCACGTAAATGGCACCCGACAGTCTCGGTGTATGCTTAAGACTACTGAAGCAGCTCTCAACTGCCCGTACTGTACCTACCGAGCCGCACCGATGTCCCCCACAAAAGTTGGCGCCGAGCCTTACTGTCTTAGATCTTGCATTAAAATGAATAGCGGATTAAAATACGTAGTTTTCAGAAAAAGTTATGGAATATTTAACAACACACTATGACCATCAGAAAACAAGCAGCAGGTAAAGCTGCAGGACCCAGAAATTAACTAAATAATCCACTGACTCACCCAACTCTCCAGTAGACAGCTGTATCCTCCCATTTTCATTATACTCTTCCGCTTCATCCTCTTGTAACGAGAACACAGTCGTCAGGAACATCTGTATCAGGTCACTGAACACTCCAGCATGTTCCTTAGAAGTCAGGGCCTTCCTGAATGTCTCCAGATCCAGCTGCTGGTTGTGGAACACGTCCTTGACCTTCAGGATCTCGGAGTATGTGTGGACGAACTCAAGGACTGAGAGGAAGTCTCCGAAGTGCTCGTGAGGTATGCCTTCCACTTCTATTGGAGTGCCTTTTGGTATGATCTGTAGATGAAAGGTGAGAGTGTTTGGTACCTTGTGCGCTTCAGAATATGGTTGAAAATTAATCGACATCGACTTCCTACAGGTTTCGGCCCAAATACATTGAGCTCAGTCTTAGCTCAAGCTTAACCGAGTTATGTCGGGGCCCCCTTAGTGGGCCAAAGCCTGCCAGGTTCACTTTACGTTCAACGTAAAGGGCTTTGAAGGAAACCGTGGATTTTAGTCCGTACAACTCTGACAGTCCCTCCTACTCTGCCTTGGGTCTCATTTGATGAATTTACCACATTAGAAAAAAAGCTTAACCGAGTTATGCTTCATTCGAAAATAAACCTTGTCAGTAAGTGAAGTAGCATATTCCTACAGACTGTGATCAAACTTATCATATGAATAAGAACATTAATCTTATGACTATTATGTTCATTTTCGTGTGAAGCATGACTGACCTAAGACTAACGACCCGTTTACGATTTTAACTAAGCGTTGCTTGCGCCACAAGGCTTGGTAGCGAACGCTCGCTCATTCGCTTGTACTTTTGTTCCAGCCGCCCTTAGCACCGCTGTAGCAATTTACTCGGAGAAAAGCACGCACGCTTTCGCTATGAACGGCGTCTCATGGCGTGCGTTAAACATTTATACATTTGCTCTTATTGCTCGCCTCCCTACACAAGATTTTGGAGACGATAAAACGAATTTAGACCTTATAATAACTCACTTTATGATCCTCCAACTCCATATCATCCTTGACTTTCTGCCACTCCTTCATATACGCCTGCAGCCGCGCGGTCTTCTCCTTCTTCCTCAGTCTTTCTTCTTCTTTGCGCTGTCGCATCAAATCTTCTGCTTTGCGCATTTTCTCTGCCATCTCCTGTGCATTCTTCTTGGCTGCTGGATCGGCTGGCGGCTTGTTCTTTTGTGCTGTTGAAAAATACACTTTATTATCTACTAGATTATGCTTAATGTTCATTAAAACGTTACCTTTTTATTTTTCTTTAGCATGGTATAATCGTCAAATGTGTCCTCCCACCCAGGGCAGCGCGGGAGGGACTGTCAGATTCGTAGTGACTAAAGTCCACGGTGTCCTTCAATAGCCCTTTACGTTCCGGGGTCACGGTAATTCGTCAGTCCCGCGACCAAAACGTTACTTTTGGGGATGCATTTGCTAGTGGACGTAACTTTTAAGATCACAATGGGGGATTAGTATCATATTAAATCCAAACTTGTGGGGTCGCAACCATTGTCTCGAGCCCGCCATCTTGGAAAAAGGGGTGCATATGATATTTATTTTTGCAAAGCGTAGGCTGCAAAGAACATTAACCGAGACATGTTTTATTTGTTTTTTAAACGACCCAATCTAGGACTTCTCTGCTGTATTGTGGGTGGATTAACAATCATAGTTATTCACATACAAAAAACACTCAGATCCGGAACAATTACTTGCAGATCATAAAAATGGGTGTAATTTATCTATAATATGTATGTATTTAGAAATATATAAATATGTTTATCAGTTGTCTAGTACCCATAACACAAGCTCTGCTTAGCTTGGGACTAGATGGCGTTGTGTGATAGTTGTGGAATATTTATTTATTTATTTATGTTTGCTACGTGCGGGGATCAAACCCGCGACACGCTGCGCAGCAGTCGATCGCTCAGCCACAACGCCAACCGTGAATTAAATTCTCTTAAACTTTGATCTTGTAACTTTTAGGTCATCTCATCTGGCCTAACCATGTCCAAACTATACTGGGGTTGACTTCCAGACGAAGCAGATGCAGTTGAATACCAGTATTTTACATGGTACACAACCCAGTAACTGGGTAATACCATACCCCATGGTAAGGCTGGTTGTCAGACTTTAGAGCTTCTGACTAATAGTAACGACTTCTTAACGACCATAGATCTTGTAACTATTAGCTATGGAACCAAAAGTAAAATATTACATTTTTATTTAAGATTCATACGGCCTTATTACAAAAACTAAATAAACCTTGGTTTAAACCTGGTCTATCAAGTCCAGGCTTATCTGCAGAGCCATGGTTTAAATTTGTCCGTATTACAAAACTAAGATAAAACCTCGACTTTAGTACCGCCATTTGAACGATTGTCTAAACAATTAAATCCACAATGAGTAATAACAATTAAACCTACCTTATTTCAATCCATTTTGGGTGAAAATAACACAAAAACTACAACACAATGAAAAATATGCTATGAGAAACTTTGACACACCTTTGACAGCTACTACTGTTAGACCATGGTTTATCGAAAAACCTCGATTTGTAATAATGTCTGTGTAAACCATAGTTTAACAAGATTAAACCTGGGTTTTTAGTTAAACCTCTTTTTGTAATAAGGCGGATACAGTTCAAGTAAAGGTTGTCTGGAAGATATCGCTGTTAGCGATAAGACCGCCGTTGTGACCATAGATTTAGAAATATTGTAAAACCGTTTTTTGTAACAATTTTGGTGTAAAATAAAATGCATTCTATCAATCTAAAATGTATATAAAAGTATATTACAAAAAAAAAACCCACAAACCTTCAGCTTTATCAGTTTTCTTGACAAACTTATCCATGGACTCCTGCCTACCCTTCTTGTCAGGACTTGTCTTCTTGGCCGACTTGTTCAGCTTGCTGGCCGAGCCCGGCTTGGCCTGGCTCTTGCTGGCCGGAGGGGACTTTAGCAGCTTCTTGGAGGACGGGAAGGTCGGCGGGGTGCCCGTGAATATTTGTTCGAAGCTCACTTTGTTTATACAGTATTTTTCTTGTGCTGTTTTCTGTGAAGACAATATAAGTGTAAGAGTGAAGCCCCATTAGTGTGTTGGGGTGTTAGAGTATTATATATTGGACACGTATATTTTGTTTCTTTTTAATCAATGAATTTTGACAAAGATAAAACGGATCGAATTTTGGGAATGGGGGCTCGTGACGTCAGATCTAGCAAAAAAGAGTCGTATCGTCGTCAATTTTGGCTTACGTACCAAAAGAAAAAATACGGGACAGATAATTTTAGATAATCTATCTTGGAGAAATGGAGATTAATTTAATTGTTTCACTAAATCAGCCTATTGCAAATTGTTCAAATATTAAACCCATTAACACAAACATCGCGATTTCACAGATTTTCTGTGGAAAGTCCGGGGCTCCGTTGGTAAGAGCGGATGCACTAAATCGGTAGGTCGCCGGTTCAGTCCTGTTCGCGGTTGAATTTTTATTTCGACAGATAATCGATTGAATCAATGTTTATAAACCTACCTTAATCCCAATAACACCTTCAGGACTTCCCTCAACAAACTGCTTGAGGAAGAGGCGGTTCTTGTCGCGGGTGTAGACGCCCTTGCGCCTGCGCACGCGGTCCGACGGCGCGGTGCCGATGGTGCCCGAAGCGGTGTCGTCCTCGTCGTCGTATTGTTCCACCTCGTAGCAGTACGAGGAGGCGGGAGGGATGACTTTGCTTTAGGGGGGACGAAAATAATTCTAATTGATTAACATTTGTTTTTGCGTATCTCTTAACAAACTGCTTTTGGTCTCGTAGTCGCAAGCGCGACTGTGTTCAAATCCCGGTCGGGCAAAAATACTATTGGGTTTTTCTAATAGAGTTTCCGGAGCATGGAAGTCGGTACAATGCCTCCGTGTCGCAAGCAAGTTAAGCCGTTGGTCCTGCGCCTGATCTCTCTCAGGTCGTGTCGGATTGCCGTCCCATTGGAACTATGAGAGTAAATGAACAAAGAGTGCACCTGTGCCTGCGCATCCCCGCTGAGAGTGAGTGAGTCAGGAGTACTATTATTTTTATCTCTGAACAATACTGAACACTTTACATTCACACTGTATAACTAATACTGATTTTTAATTTAGGCGACATAGGGACTTTCCTTGAACTATTAATTCCATTTTATGAATAGGGGAAACACAAATATTTATATTTAAATCAGGGGAATAACCACTAGTCCATTGAGTTACTTACTTTCGAGAGCCGACTTTAAGGACTTTCCAATCGGGACTTTACCGGCGGGAAATCGGCTATTTGACAGTAGCTATAAATTACAAATATAATTAGTCCGTCATTTAGAGTTAATAAAAATAACGGACACGTATTTTTTCTTTTGTAAAATCAATGAATATTCACCAAAATACAACGCATCAAAACTCGAGTGGGGGCTCGCGACGTCAGAATTCAATAGAAATTGTACTAAATTGTGACGTATTGCCAATTTTTAAAGCATCGTATCTCAGTCAATTTTGGTTAACGAAACAAAAGAAAAAATACGGGTCGAATATTTTTTGATAATCTAAGTGACGGACTAATTATAATTTTTCAGTCAAATAGCCAATTACATAAGAATTACTATAAATACGATTGATTCCACGTGAATATCATACCAGGATCAAAGAGTATCCTATGTGTTGGTACAGGTTATAAACTCAACATAATCCGTTCTTTAGTTTTTGTATTAAAGGGTGATAAACATCCCTCTGTCCTCACACATTTTCACATTTATAATATTGGTAAAGAACTGGGGTTGGAAGCTCTCCGTCATCCGCCCTACTCACCAAACCTTGCCCCTACAGACTACTACTTTTTCCAGAATTTGGATAACTTCTTGGCGGGAAAAAAAAACTCAATACCCGAGAGGCAGTACAAAATGCCTTTGAAGAATTTGTTGCCTCCCGTCCAGCTGATTTCTTTAAGGGCAATCAATAAACTGCCACTGCGTTGGCAAAGATGCAAAGATTGCATGGGTGATTACTTCGATTAATACAAATAAAAAATACATGAAAAAAATCATTTGAATTTTTTCATACAAAACGGCATTATCATACAAAACAGCAATTTCATAGGTAAAGGACCTATCATTAGTAAGGATTAGTTACATATTATATGAAATAATATTTATTTTTTACGGTTCCTTACGTTTAAATGAAAAACCTGAACCCTTATAGGATAACTTGTATATGTCTGTCTGCTGTTCACAGTCAATTGTTTTAAATACAACAAACAATTTAGGTTTTGTTTTGTCTAGATATTATTTCACTGATAAATATCTAGATACAGACAGTGTTTCTAAGTCTATTGATAACAACCATTTTTACTTTGATAATGATCAAACATTTTATATTGTTGTAGGTCATTTACCTCAAGTTGAAAGGAAAGATTTAAAAAAAACTATGAATTGAATAAGAAGTTTAAATATTTATTGGATTAACTTCCAATTTAGAAACATGTAGGTACTTTTTATTTTGGAGTTGCAAATTGTCAAATAAGTCTCGCATTCCTTTTTTTTTAAACTTTGCATTTGTTATAAATAATATTATATAAAGATAAAAATTAATATCACGCCTGTAATCTTAGATGGGTTAGGCAGAACTTTAAACTTTCAGGTTAAAGTTCTGCCTAACCCATCAGGGTAGTGGCAAAATAATGCAACTTTAGTTAGGTATACAAAATTTATCTGTTTCTTTCCAGATAGAAACAAGAACTTTAAAAAAAAGAGCTAGTGTAAATATTGCAAAGTGTGTACTTGTGATGCTGACTGTACCGCAGTTCTATGCAAGTACTAGACCAGTTTCCAATTATCTTATATCTCATTAGTTTCGATATTAGTCATAGTAACTAACAAGTCAGTACATGTTTAGTAAATAAGTGCACTGATATAATAGCTACTACTTAAGTTAGTACTCTATGTACTAACTAGCACTTTTCCCGCGACTTCGTCCGCGTGGATTACGTACTTTCCTAATTCCCCCTTTTCACCCCCTTAAAGGTTAAATTTCCAAAAACCCCTTCTTAGTGCTCCCCTACATTATAATAGGAAGCCGTGTGCAAAATTTCACATTCCTAGCCCTAGTAGTTTCGGCTGTACGTTGATATGTCAGTCAGTCAGTTCTCCTTTTATATATATAGATAGAAGATTAAGCTATGTCTAACTAGAACAAATATTGAATTAACTTTATTGGTCAAAAAGAGGTGTTGAGAGGAGGAGTAAGGAGTCATTGAGAAAAGCTCCGGCACATATAGCATGGACTATAGATGAACTGTAGATAGGTCTTGTAGACGGAGGTAAAGACAAAATTCTAATTGAAAGATTCTAACGGTTTTCAGCATAGCCTCTATTGAAGGATCACTGTGGATTTTAGTCAGTACAAGTCTGACAGTCTCTCGCTCCCCGCCCAGGGTAGGAGGACTAATTTGATGATTTTACCAAGATGAAGCCTGTTTAAAATTAAAAGACAAATGTTTTTATTGTTCAATGGTTTATCTCTATGGATTGTGCCACACTCATGTAAAAAAATTGATTAAATACCTGTCTATTCTTGGTAGAATAGAGATAGTTAGTCACGCCATGCTTGCTGGAAGGGCATGCAAGTACTACGTCAGCAGAAAATGATGCAAAAATCACACCTGAAGTTTTGAGAGTGGTCACATAACATCATATAAAATCACAATTAAGGAAACCTCAGTGAATAAATATTCCGAACTAAAAAAGTTTTAAACTTCAGAGATGCACAGGGCTGTTCAGCACCCCACTGCTGGGACACTGGCCTTATCTACATGAGAGGGAATAATTAGAGGATAAAAAATATTTTATAAACCCTGAACTTGTGTACTATATTTAGTAAAATATGTATATAATTTTTCAAACACATACTTAGTTCTCTTCTCTATATTAAATTAATGTTTTATATTTTCCTTTTTTAGTTATTTAAAAGCAGTCATATGCCTATTAGAAAGACTATCCTTTTTCATGAAGTCTATAAAAATACTAATTTTCTAAAATTTTGGAGGGGTTTATCTTAGGGCCTGTTGTATGCATATTTTTATTATATGTTGATTCTCATTTCAAACTGAATAAAATTACTTTTAATTATAATTGTGGACAAAAGAGTCAACAAAATATACATAAAAAACTCATATAAATTAACTCTTATACATATACAATTTGATACTTAGCAACAGGATGACTCATACATGATATTTAGATTAAATAAGTATATTTTATGTACATAAGCACAATGTACTAGTTAGAGCATCTTTTGCCAAAACATATGGCCTTCATAACAATTTTATTGTAGTACATTTTTTGCTAAGTTTTTTAGAAAGGTACATTGTACTATTGATTCTGTTGGCAGCCCGTTGGGCAGAGTTCAAGGCCAAATGTGGGTATGTTTAGAGAAATTCAGATTATGAATGGTGGCTATGCAAAGTGGCATTAGCAAAACAATGTTCAGTATTAATTTGGAAGTTTTTGTTTATATTAGGAGTTCTGGTTAGAATTTTATTGGATTATTTTTTAAATTTAAATTGTAGCAGTTTAATATTTTTAATGTTTGTAAATAGACTTTTTTGTTGTTAAATTTTCATTGTAATAGTATAAAAGGTAACTGCTCACCTGTCTGGGTGCTGTTTCTGTGCTGTGACCGATAGTATGTGAGCCTCCTTCCATATATCTCCCTCCAGACAGGCCTCCACTGTCTCCCCAACAAAGTAGCGGTCCCTCACGAAGTTGAACACATCCTCAGACATCTCAGCAAAGGAACACCTCTTGGTTCTCATTGCCAGAAACAATATTGGTATACGCAGCTCCATTGGGAAATCTTTCAGATTCTTCCGTGCAGTCTTCTCACTGAACAGGGCCTCTGAGTATGTCAAATTATTCTTTCCTGTCATCTCACATGTCCACACCATTGAATTGACGAGAATAATCCTCTCACAGTATTCCCTGTAAATAAACATTCATCAAACAACATCTAATTATGATAAAAATTATGACGCGAATGACAGAAATAGCGAAATATTGTGTCACGCTAGCGTAACTGCGCGACCCGCCGCGCGCTGACAATGCCAACGGTCCCCGTAAACTGATAACTACAATTTAACATAGAAATTCGCAAAAATTCGGCGATTGTAATGTTTATAGTAATACTCACTCGTAATCTTTAAATATCTCGTCGGTGATCTCGCAGTGGAAGACCTCATCGTCGTCCCGGAGGTACTCCGACGCCTTTGATTTCTCAAATGCTTTCCTTTTTAACAGAGGCATGTTGAGAGTTCGCGGGTCACTACGGTGGGAAAACGATTTTCAGTCCGTTTTAACTTATCACTTGTGTTCAATATCACTTAACTTTGTACGGCGCATCTATTCCTACATTCCAGCAAATAGGACATTTGGAAATTGTTAGGTTTTTATAAAATATTTCGAACGAAAAATGTTGCGTGGTTTCGGTTGACAAGCCAAAAAACGGCGCGCTGAGGCGCTTCTTTTTACGCCAGAAACATATGAACTGGGTTAGAGTATGACATAAAATCTACCAAAATAGTAGTAAAGATTGCAGAGATGTCGAAATCTGCAAAATTACAAATTTTTTATTTATCTGAATCAACCAAATCAAAAATAATTTTTCATAATTCAGACAATGTGTAAACTATAAAAAATTATGGGACGAAAAAAATTAACATAAAATTGACTGTGCGTATTACGGATTCAAATTAATGGACAGCTGAGTCGGTATAGGTATACATACTCCCTTTAGTCATTCTAATCAGATAGTTTATCTCTAGTTAATATATCTATTTGATTAATTTATTTAATAAAGCAGTAGTTACTTTACTTTTACTTGTTACTTTTTACGATTCTCGTTAGCGATGGTGTGTTTTGTGAAAGAGTAATAAAACAAACATTGTTAAAAATGTTCATATTTATAACAAAATTTAGATAGATGAAAAGTCACAATTTATTGGCTAATAAAAAAATGCATTGAATTAAGTTTATGTAGTTTTTTTTAATACTTTAATTTTGACTAACATTTTTCTGAAAAAGCGATTATTATCTTTCCTAGCGTTTTAGAATTAACGATGAATAGCATCCACACGTGGCTGGATGAATAAAGTCTGTTAAAAAAAAGCAGATCGTGGGTGGCACTTCTTAGGAGAGAAGCTTATGTATGTCTAGGAGTGGATTGCAATGATGATGATCCAGATGTGAAGTATTATGTCTGGACTGGTCTGTGTTATGTATTTGTATATTATATATTCTTGATTTAATTACTACTTTTGCTTCCTGATGTATTATGGAAATCTAAGAACTGATTATGATTTGACCGACCAATGAATAATAAAAACCAAATTAAGGAACTGAATACATTATTCAATTGAATTGAGACTAAATAGCTTAATTGAATAATAAAATTGAGTCTCTATTTCTGAGACATTACAACAAACTCAAATATCTTTTGACCGTTATCTACTTCCGGAACCGTAAATTGTATAGTAGAAAAAAGTTTTTGCAATATGGTATCATTAAAATTGGATGCGTTCAAAAATCTAAAAAATATTTTTGTTCTATGCTTCTGGAAAATTATAATTACGAACGTCATAGTAACAGATGTCAAAAAACCTGCCTTCATGCTCATCGGTTCATGTTTTGTATAAATATTGTGTATTACTTTATGGAATATTACAAAATATCGTAGAATTCATGTTACTTAATTTTCCATAAACCTTTCCAAGATGCCGAAAGAACAATATCGTGAGACTTATGTTGGCAGAAAAATGTAAGGTTATGTTTACAATTTTCAAACACTACAAAATCACATGTATTTTATAAAAACACTTTGTTCCTAAATTACCCTAGGAATTTAGGATGATAAAATTTTAGTTTTTCTTAAATTACGTTATTATTAGTGGATAATGTGAGGATATTACCCCCTTATTGCTGCACTAGAATCCTGCTATAAACTATAATTACACATAGTAGGCAAACAGTTTTATAGATCTTTCTTGACATTAAAAGTATTTTCGTGGTGTTTTCAGATCGCATGTTACATTCAATGTGGACAGTCCGTCTGCCATCCAGCAGGCGGCCCATATCCAGGTCATCACTAAGAACCTGTACGCTCAGGATGGACAGAGGGTCCCGGCGACGTATGGTGTACTGGACAGGAGGATGGTATGGACTCTGTTTGATGTTAAATAGCCTATAGCTTCCCTTAATAAATAAACTATCCAACTCAAAATAATTTTTCAATTTGAACCAGTTGTTCCCGAGATTGTTTAGCCAAACAAACAAACTTTTCACCTTTATAATATTAGTTTAGATAATAAATAAATAAATATTCCACAACTATCACACAACGCCATCTAGTCCCAAGCTAAGCAGAGCTTGTGTTATGGGTACTAGACAACTGATAAACATACTTATATATTTCTAAATACATACATTAGTATAGCTTCAACTAATGACTATAAGACTACACCACTTCATCATCTTATCAAAAAATGCATTAAAAATCAATTTACGATTATTTTGCAGGGAACTAATCAGAAAGATGCCAACTGTGAAACCTGCGGGCTGGGCCTGGCAGAGTGTGTTGGTCACTACGGGTACATAGAGCTTGCTCTCCCCGTCTTCCATGTCGGATACTTCAGGTCCATCATCACTATACTACAGACCATTTGTAAGGTAAGGAACATTCATATATTTATAGTTTAGTTTCCTATTTTGATTGAATATTTTTTCAACAGCCTCTTGCCAAAAGTTGATGTAGCTTATGCTACCTTTAAAAACCATATAAACAATCTTTGCTATAACTCAATCAACTTTTACAGGAATGCGCAAAAGTGATGTTAGCGGAACCTCTCAAAAAGTCCTTCAGAAGAAAATTCATGAACCCAGAACTGTCATACTTACACAAGAAGAACCTTCGAGTAGCAGTCCATAAAAAAGCGAAGACCTGTACTAAGTGTCCATACTGCGAAGCCTTGAATGGCATGGTGAAGAAGAGTCCAGCTGGTATACTGAAGATTGTTCATGATAAGTATAGAACAAAGAAACCTACAGATCCTCTTGTGAAGAGGGTACTAAGAGACTTTAATGAGGCTAAGGAATCTAATAAAGAGTTAGCAACCATGATTAATAGTGGGCTTGTTATTGAAATGAGCCCTCTAGAGGTAAGCAGAAAAATTGTATTTTATTTCTAAATTAGGATTCTAAAATTAAATAGTTTTGTGGGAATTCCATCCATTCAGCAGTAGATGCTGCTAATTTCTGACAAGTAATGGATGAATCCTTATCTTGTTGGTAATACCTGGCTAACAACACACAAGGAAAAGATGCCATGAAAAAGGGAAAAAGACTGCTTAGCGGATTGATAATGATGATAACATGGATAAACATTTGAATATTTACTATCACTTGGCTTATAATAGCAACTACATATGCAATGATTTGTCACATTCTCTTGAGACTGAGAAATTGAAAGGAGGAATATCTTTTTTACCTCACACGCTCGGAAAGATTTTATTTGTCATTAGAAATCTGAGTGCAAAACTCCATTATCTGCGCTAGCGCAGAACATGTTTTCAAAATTCGAACACGTCTTCTATTCAATTATTTTCTACACTGACAGGTGAGCTGGCCCCAATGCATTTCCTCACTCTAGTGAGGTGAAAAGTTGTGTGTTGCGTGAGGCAGCAAAGTTATTCTGCGTCTCGTATCTTTGAAAACTTTGCTACGTTCAAGATATTTAAACCATGAGCAAAGCAAGCGGTTCAATTCTAGAATCGCTTCCTCAGTATTCAATACTCGCGCCAAAAAACATCTTTTAACCCTGCATAACAAATAACTTAAGGTTTCTGCTCAGTTTCTGCCTACCCATCTGGGAAAAAGCCTTTATTAATCTCTCTTTAACTATCTAGGTCCTGAACCTGTTCCGTCGCATCCCAGACGAGGACATCCCGCTTCTGGGCATGAATTCCAAGCTGACGCGACCAGAGCATCTGATCCTGACCCGTCTGCCCGTGCCCCCGCTTTGTATTCGGCCCAGCGTTGTCTCCGAGATTAAGGCGGGCACGTAAGTTATCAGATGTACGACATGTATCCATAAACTTACGCATTTTACGTTGGGCGTAGGTAAAACTACAGAACTAACTGCTACGGGCCTTGCATACTAGGAACATCTCAGGACATTATTTGGTCTTTTGGTGATGAACTGATGATCAAAGAACAATTATTTTTATCCTCTTTATTTTGTTGAGGGGTTTTAATCGTTACTGATATGGCAACCCCATCGAACAAATTGGTTAGTCTTGTGGACACCCTTCTTATTCTTAATGTAAAATTGGAAAAAGTTGTAGAAGTGTGTATGAGAAAATCATAAATGCACCCAAATGATGGTTTGACAAAATTTCTGGTTTTGTAATTTCTAGAAATGAAGATGACTTAACAATGAAGCAGTCAGAGATATTACTGATAAATGACGTGATAGCACGTCACATAGCCAGTGGAGGCAAGAGTGAGCTGGTGCAGGAAGACTGGGACTACCTGCAGTTGCATGCCGCGCTGTACATCAACAGTGAGATGTCCGGCATACCGTTGTCAATGCAGGTACATATAGTGACGTTATGCACCCTTGTGCCTTTCAAATAGATTTGCCGGAAGCCTTTGCTTAAGATGACTAATGTGTAGTTATTGAAAAATAATTCTAATTCTAACATGTTTCCTGGATAAATGGGCAAGGAATACTAGATTTATTAATACCGTATTGAGTAAACAGCAAAAACAAATATTGATCGAAACATATAATAATGACTTGGAGTTCCTCAAGGTATCTTACTGGCACCCATACTATTTCAAAATTATAAATACTTTGAAATACCTAACCTTAATATTATTTCCCTGTTTGCAGCCAAAGAAACCAGGTCGTGGGTTGGTTCAGCGTCTCAAAGGCAAGCAGGGACGCTTCCGCGGCAACTTGTCGGGCAAGCGAGTGGACTTCTCTAGCAGAACTGTCATCTCGCCTGATCCCAACCTGCAGATCCAGGAGGTGAGAGGTTTTGAAGACATGTATCAATAGCTTTTTGTTGTGCTTCGAGCTTCAAAGATGAACAATTCCACTTCTCAGGTAGGAGTTCCAGTCCACGTAGCCAAGATCCTGACGTACCCGGAGCGCGTGTTTCCAGCTAACCTGCAGTGGCTGCGCAAGCTGGTGTGCAACGGACCCGACGTCCACCCCGGGGCCAACTATGTGCAGCAACGGGGGTTGAAGCATAAGAAGTACCTCAAGTACGGGAACAGGGAGAAAATAGCACAGGAACTTAAGGTATTACAGAGCTTTCCTTTACGCCATCACCACATGCGTCTTTTCCATTTTTCACCCTATATTCGACTCATTTTAGGGAATATATTTTTAAGAAGTTATTGTGCAAATTTTTAGTTTGCTGTGGTTTTAAGTTTTTTTATTAAGCTGCTATGATTTCCATACAGTACTTTTGTAGATATTCACCCTTAATAACATCATAGCAGTTTCAGAATGAACACTAATTAGTGTCATTAGCCAAGAATTTTTTAAACTTTTCTGATAATTATGTGCCTTTGAGGGCTATTTTTTCTAAAACTGAAGCTTTGAGATGAAAAGAAACCCAAAGATGAATGATTTCTGATTGCATATGCTTATATTTGTCAGTGCGGCGACATAGTGGAGCGTCACCTGGTGGACGGTGACGTGGTGCTGTTCAACCGACAGCCTTCGCTGCACAAGCTGTCCATCATGTGTCACCGGGCGCGGGTGCAGCCACAGAGGACCTTCAGGTATACTAAGGGGTTTGGTCCCAATGATCCCGAAGTGTCGTTCGACGTGGTGGTCTATGGAAGAAGCCTATGTTTAGCTGTGGACGTCTCCTGGATGATGATGATGATGATGGTGATGATGATCCCGACCTGTAGTGCTATAGCTCTAAAGACTCAGCGCCACGGCAATGATGAACCTGCGGCTTGTCTTTTTCAACTATATGCTTTAAAGAATAAAGTTGAAAATCTATTAAAAGCAAGAGAGTAGAGAACCACTGGAGTTTAAACTTGCACTCATTACTGAAAGCTAGACATCTACTTCAAATATTTCTCGTTTTCATGGTAACCTATTTTTTTTTATGTTTTCATATGCTCTCACTAGAGGAGCTCGTGGCTACATAAATACAGTCGCACAGGCCGATCTTCCGGGTTAAACCGCGCTTGATGAGGTTGGTTTGTGCATGGGTGACCATCAGTCATAGCGAGTTTCCTCCGTGCCTCGAAAAGCACGTAAAGCCGTTGGTCCCGGCTGTCATTTGTAGATCTTTGACAGTCGTTACTGTTAGTCAGAAGCTCTAAAGTCTGACAACCAGTCTTACCATGGGGTACCGTATTACCCAGTTATTGGTTGTGGAGGTCCGACAGGCAGTCGCTCCATGTAAAATACTGATATCCAGCTGCATCTGGTTTGACCGGAAGCCGACCCCAATATAGTTGGGAAAAGGCTAGGCAGATGATGATGCATACGCACACACTTGGGCACTATACTATCTTCTACATACTTTGTTGAGAGTCTGTTTACAACGCGATCGGTGCAGATCGCGTCATACATTTTTAGTATTTATTTTCTTACAAGATTCACAAGTGGTTAAAGCCTGGTCGCTGGACTCACGAATTACCGTGACCCCGGTACGTAAAGGGCTATTGAAGGACAGCGTAGATTTTAGTCAGTACAAGTCTGACAGTCCCTCCCGCTCTGCCCTGGGTGGGAGGACTCATTTGATGATTTTACCATGTAAAAAAAAGGTGTTGTAATTGGTGTTTTAATTTGTCGTTGTTTTAACTATGTATATGTGTGCAGGTTCAACGAGTGTGTGTGCACGCCGTACAACGCAGACTTCGACGGCGACGAGATGAACATGCACCTGCCGCAGACTGAGGAGGCGCGCGCTGAGGCACTCATACTCATGGGGGTGAGGATAACAACTACTTGAATTACATTATTATAGTGTGCGTTAATCTCTTTGATGTACCGCCACTTGAGCTATCGCCTAACGCCAAACGGCATTGTTAATGCCATTGTCAAATTATCCCGTTAAGTTGTGGCTACACCTATGGTTAACGTCCATTATCGCTATAATTTATGGCATTTCCCGTTAGTGTGGCCCCAGAATTAGGAATCAGCAAACCCATTTCCAATCTACGTAAGTTAAGATAGGTCTACCAGTCTATAGTCACCAGGAGCCGTATTATGACGTCTTAAAACCAGGCTTGTTCTAGTGAGTGAACGAGGTGGCGCTAGACGACTTGTATAGCTCTGTCTCTTTCACTCACCGGAACAAGCCTGATTTTAAGACGTCCTAATACGGCCACTGAGCTGGAAAGAATTGGGTGAGGCCTTTGCCCAGCAGTGGTATAGAAACATCTAGAAAATAAGTAATAGTAGTAGTAATAAAACCACGAACTGCGGACTAAACAGATTTTCAATTTATTGATGCAGTAGACTACCCTATTGTACAATGCCAATGATATGATAAACGAATTAATAAATGGAATTTAAAAAAAATTCTTCCCCAGAACAAATCCAACCTGGTAACTCCCCGTAACGGCGAGCTCCTCATAGCGGCGACCCAGGACTTCATCACGGGCGGGTACCTCATCACCCAGCGAGACACGTTCTTCACGCGCGACGAGGCGCAGCAGCTGGCCACCTGCCTGCTGGCCGGACCTGACACCAACATGAGGATCGACATGCCCACGCCCGCCATACTCAAGCCGAGGATGTTGTGGACTGGCAAGCAGATCTTTAGGTGAGACTACGGCCCATCACATGGACTAACTCCTGCCGGGGTCGCGGGGCTGTCATAATAAGTAACCGGACTGGAAAGTAAAGGGCTATTGAAGAGACACCATTGATTTTAGTCAGTACAAGTCTGACAGTCCCTCCAGCTCCACCCAGGGTGGAAAAACTCATTGGATGAAAATATCACGTAAAAAAAGCTCTTCTGTATACTTATACTAATATTATAAAGCTGTAGAGTTTATTTGGTTGAACGTGCTAATCTCAAAAACTACTGTATCGAATTGAAAAAATATTTTCGTGTCGGATAGTCCACATACCGAGGCTAACGCTACGACCAATAGGAGCCGGTTTCGCACCCGCTGCGTCCTAGTGTGACGATAGCCTTTAGCCTTTCTTAATTGATTTTCAACTTTATGCTATAGAGTATAATGCTTCTTCTTGGCGTGTCGATGGATTCAATAATATCCGATACGTAGCCACCCAGCCAGCACAGGTCTCTCGTTTGTCTTAAATACCGGAGTGGTTGGGTAGGATTTATAGGAAAGGAGGTGTCTACATATCCTGTAGAAGACCTCCTCACTGGCATTGTAATTGGGATGGGTCTAGTATACTGTCTACCCCATTTGACCAGATTATTTTTACAGCGGACAACTTGGGATCGCAATCGGTTGAGAGATTCCTAGATTCTATAATCCAGAACTGGATTAATGAGACTACAGAGCGTTATCGGTTTTCATTTGTCTAGAACCCTCTGGTGTTTTTAACTATGATCATTTGACAATGTCTTAATTTTACAGTTTAATAATGAAGCCCAACAAGAAGTGCGAAGTGAAAGCGAACCTGGAGGTCAAAGGCAAGAACTACACCGGCAACCAGGACATGTGCGTGCAGGACTCATGTAAGTCATCACTGCTTTTCACCCGGGGTTGCGGCACTATCTCATCAGGTTACCGTGAGTCTGGAACGTAAAGGGCTATTAAATAAATAAATAAATATTCCACAACTTTCACACAATGCCATCTAGTCCCAAGCTAAGCAGAGCTTGTGTTATGGGTACTAGACAACTGATAAACATACTTACATATTTCTAAATACATACATAATATAGATAAATTACACCCAGACACAGAACAAATGATCGTGCTCATCACACAAACATTTGTCCTGGGTGGGAATCGAACCCACGACCTCCGGCATAGCAGTCAGGATCACTAACCACTAGACCAACAGGCCTGTATTGAAGGATCACCATGGATTTTAGTCAGTACGAGTCTGACAATCTCTTCCGTTCCGCCTTGGAAGGACTCATTTGATGATTTTATGATTTTGTGTGTGCACTGTGCATGTACATTTAAACTCTGAGATCGGACCAATAACTCATCTATGTTCGCCAATCGGCTCATCTGTGTTCTGTATATTAGGGGTAATAATAAGGAATTCGGAGCTGCTGTGTGGCTCCATGGACAAGAGCACCCTGGGCTCCGGCACCAAGAGCAGCATCTTCTACATCCTGCTGCGGGACTGGGGGGAGGAGTACGCCGTCAGGGGGATGTGGAGGTGAGCAGGGGTGTAACACCCATCACTTTTGACACCTATGTAACCTGCTTACGGTATGTAGTTTCCTTAAAATCAGTTCAGTTATTTTGAAAAATAAGGTCTTGAATGTTTACGATCTTGCTGCTGTGACGGTGGCATAACGTGGACAACGAGCGGTAAGATATGTATAGAAATGTTTGACTCACGCCACGAGACGACGCTCATAGCGAAAGCGTGCGCGGTTTTCTCTGAGCGAATCGGCACGTGGCGCTAGGATCGGCGGGAACAAGACTACAAGCAAATTAGTGCCACGTCACGGAATAGAGCGGTACAGTTGCGAGCGATGCGGGAGTGGGAGCCAACCGACTGTGGGTACGTAGCGTGCACATCGCCCCGTCATGTCGCCCACCGCGCCATCGCTTAGACCAAAATCGTGAACTTAATGTATGATGTTGATTATGTAACTTAATATTGTAATTGATGATGTAAATTAATGTTGTAAAACATTTTTAAAAAGAGTAAGTATACAGTTTCTTGCCCATTCTTCTTCATACAAACCTACCCTTGCGAATGGGTGTAGAATCAATCCTATCCCATCCCATTTGGTCGCGGGACTAACGAATTACCGAGACCCCGGTACGTAGAGGGCTATTGAAGGACACCGTGGATTTTAGTCAGTACAAGTCTGACAGTCCCTCCCGCCCTGCCCTGGGTGGGAGGACTCATTTGACGATTTTACCACGATAAAAAAAAACCCATTTCCTTTAATATTCGACGTTTGAAAGTGCCTTTAATGGCCTAATTGAAATAAATGATTTGACTTTGACTTTGATGTGCAGGTTGGCGCGTATGGCGTCCTACTATATGATGAACCGTGGGTTCAGCTTCGGTATCATCGATGTGACTCCTGGCAAGAAGCTCATCGAGGCCAAGAATAAGCTGCTCGAGTCCGGGTGAGTTTCAAGTAGCATTATCTATTATTTCGATTTAAAGTTTACTTCGGCACTGTTGCAAGCGCCATGGTCACGGATGAACTGAAGTTATTGCGGGTGGATGTTTATGACCAGACAAATCGGTCTACCCTCCTTCTTGTTCGTTTTTTGCGTTCGACATCACCACTTTTGCCACTCGTCTCACTCACAACACGATTTTGTTCCCGACACACAAAACTCACTGTATCCGCTTCTGAACTAGTTTCCGTGCTTATTAGGTTTTTACATAATCGCAATAACTTCAGTTCATCCGTTACCATGGCGTTTGCAACAGTGTCGTAATATCGGAAACTCAAAACAAATAATAAACATAGTAAGTATCCTGCTTTGGTCGCGGACTCACGTTTTACCGTGACCCCGGTACGTAAAGGGCTATTGAAGGACACCGTGGATTTTAGTCAGTCAAGTCTGACAGTCCCTCCCACCCTGCCCTGGGTGGGAGGACTCATTTGATGATTTTACCACGGTAAAAAAAAAGTATCCTGCTTTAAATCTAAATAATAGTTGTAGTGACCATGTCGGTCTAAAAACTTATTATACATACGAGGTTTATAAGCAAAATGTGAGTTCAGTGCAGAGACGGGATATTTTTGTTTTTATCAGCCCATGGCGTCCTAGGTTCATGGGACTGTCTGACTGGTAGTCGTGACCTGAATAGGCAAGAATGGAAGGGACTGTCAGACTCTTACTGGCTACATCCACCCTGATCCTTTTCATGCTTGACAGTCCCGCGATCTTAGCAGGAGTAATTACTCTTGCCATAAAATTTCAAACTCTTTTCGACATCAACTGCCCTCAAAAACCAGTTCAATAATACCCTGCTCCTCATGATGCAGGTACTCCAAGTGCGACGGCTACATCCTGGAGATGGAGAAGGGCACGCTGCAGTGCCAGCCCGGCTGCACCATGGAGGAGACCCTGGAAGCTGTCATGCTCAGCGAGCTCAGCAGCATCAGGTATGTTGCTGAACTACACAAAAATATTGCATAAAAAAATTACCCTATGTTACTAATTTCTCGTTAATCGTGGGTGCGTTTACAAACATTTAAAGTCACATACACAAACGCCCAGATCCGGAACAACTACTTGTAGGTGATGCATGCAGTAGGGAAACAGTGTATAAGACGGGGACGCGAGGTATGATGGGAAATCACACACTTAAGGCAAACTCTAACGTAGCGCAACCGCCAACAGGACGCCGTTTTAATGGCCGCTTGCAAATAACGTCCTGATGGCGCTTGCGCCACATTAGTGTTGTATTAAGTATGCCTAAAGAGTGTATGTCCCCATTGTACCTCGCGTCCCCGTCTTATACACTGTTCCCCTAATTTGTGTTGTGCGGGCACAGTTAATATAATACTAGCGTTGCGGGCGCTAACCGCAAAAGATGTAAAGTTTTTAACGAGTATTGTTGGACCGATTCCTACAATTCTTTAATTAATGGGAAGATACGTTGTCCCCGAGTGCCATGGACAAAATATTACAATTTTTAAACATACCCGGTTGATAATTTCTTACCACGCAAGCCAAGCTGCGGCCAAAAGCTAGTTCTTTATAAAAGATTGAATATGAAGAAATTGCTTTACATTGAATTAATTTATTTTACTTTGCCTAGTATTTCAATACGAAATCGTTAACCAATTTGCCGCCAGCCTGATTAGACAGGATTTGGCAAAACCGGTCGGCAATATATTCATTAAAATTGCCGTTCGGCCTGTTTACACCAAATCTATAATCTCAAGTTAGTATCTTAGGGACCGTTCAAGTATTACGTAAGCAGATTTATTACAATTATTTAACCCCCGTCCCCCTTGTCAGCAAAAGTAAGCAAAGCTCTTACCCCCCTCCCCCCATGCTTACGTAAACATTTTTCAATTAATGTATTGTTTTTGCCTAAACGTATGCATTATTTGCGGGAATCCCCGAAAATGCGTTTTGTTTTCAACCAAAGACAACGTGAGGGTTGCCATTCGTGTAAAAAAGTAAATAACTACCGATGACGTAATCATCATCTAGACTTCCCTACCCCCCATGTCATCTAAAATAAGCAAATTAAAGACCCCCCGCCCCCCCATAGCGCTGACGTAATACTTGAACGGCTCCTTTAAAGTTTTATTGTATTTCAGAGAGTTGGCTGCCAAGGCATGTTTCCGTGAGCTGCACCCGACGAACGCACCTCTTATAATGGCACAGAGCGGCTCCAAAGGTTCGTGATATTTAATGTTATGTTACTACTACTATTTGAATTACGATAAGAATGAAGAAGTCAATGACCTCTGCCAACTGACACATGAAAATAAGGGTTTTTAGTAAAATACTTTGTGCTAATTAATTTTTAATAGTTCATATTATCACTTTTGAGTTATTTTCGTATGATGATAGTTTATTTGAGGAGCTCGGTAGCTAAATACTTACAGCCGCACGGCCCGACCTTCCGGGTTGAGCCGCGCTTGCCGAGGTTGGTCTGTGGATGGGTGACCATCAGTCATAGCGAGTTTCTTCCGTGCCTCGGAAAGCACATAAAGCCGTTGGTACCGGCTGTCATTTGTAGATCTTTGATAGTCGTTACTGTTAGTCAGAAGCTCTAAATTCTGACAACCAGTCTTACCATGGGGTATCGTATTACCCAGTTACTGTGTTGTGGGGACCTCCACCACTGTGAGGATCGTCCGGAGGACACGGTGGAGCATACGGTGCAGGACTACCCGCGCGCGGCAGAGCACCGCCGTATCCTCAATCAAGCAATCTGACGGTGCCCCCCTTAGGGGGTCAAAGAGGGACTGTCTCATCTGGAAACCGTGACCCTGGAACGTAAAGGGCTATTGGAAGATCACTGTTGATTTTAGTCAGTACAAATCTGACAGTAAAGAGCAGGACACATTTGATGATTTTACCACGATAAAAAAAAAGTTGTTGTCATTCGTCTTATTGTGCTAGTCAGAAAAGTAATGTCCGTCTTCCCTCAGGTTCGAACATCAACATATCTCAGATGATCGCGTGTGTGGGCCAGCAGGCGCTGAACGGCAAGCGAGTGCCCAACGGGTTCGAGGACCGCTCGCTGCCGCACTTCGAGAGACATTGTGAGTATGTTAGAGGTGGTGGGGACAGGAGAATAGATCGCAGCGCGCGATGTAACAGAGAAGGAGTGAAGTAGCAAGTATAATATGCACCACAACCTTTTCTATTTCTTCCTACCAGTTCTATTCATTACTCATACTCTGAAAGTAAGGTCATTACATGTCTAATGAGCGGGTTGAAAGTTATGCATTGCAGCCCTAGGGAGAATCGCTTTTAAGTGACATCTGCCAAATAAAAAATAACTACTTAGCTCATCTAAAGAGGCGCTCTCGTCATGCTCGCCGCGTATAAATGAGGGTTTTTTAGCGAGTCCTAGCAATGAAAACATAATGAACTGCATATTTTACATATACTATACTAAGAATTTTCAATAATAATCCTTTAACTTTCTAGCCAAGATCCCAGCGGCGCGAGGGTTCGTAGAGAACAGCTTTTACTCAGGTCTGACTCCCACGGAGTTCTTTTTCCACACAATGGGCGGGAGAGAGGGTCTCGTGGACACCGCCGTCAAGACTGCAGAGACTGGGTACCTGCAGCGAAGACTCGTCAAGGTCTGTAATCTAATGGAAACATCTAGAGAATCTGTTCATCAATTAGAACCTTCATTGCGTGTAGAAATCCTTACATATAAAGAATAATATTTTTTTTGGTTTCGTAGTTAACAAGTTGACTTATTTAAGAATCATTTCAGTGTATAGAAAAAACAAAATATCGGCAGCATAAGTGGATCAAATCTTATAAACATGCTTACAAAGTTCTAAAAATAAGGCTGTGTCCTCAGAAAACCGTTAACAGCCGACTGAGTGAGCTGCAAAGAGTTAGCTGCAAACTCTTTCGTGTGTCGGAAGCAAACTGTCAAGAGTTAGCCGCTTATTTAGGTCGACCGCATGAACAGTTTGTGACTAACGGACTCACTACACCCGGTGATCAACCATATCGCCGCCGCCGACTGGAACTGATTTTACTGTGAGTCGGACACTAACTGAGACAATCGGCGCACGTAACGCTGCAATCTGTGTAAAGTGAGTGCAAATCTAGCAAACTGTGGACACTCCATTTCAAATACATGGAGGGGCGTACTAAACCGATACGCCGCAAACTCAGTCGACTGCTAACTGTTTGCCTACTCCGGGATCGCGGGACTTTTCCATTACCGTGACCCCGGTACGTAAAGGGCTAGTGAAGGACACCGTGGATTTTAGTCAGTACAAGTCTGACAGTCCCTCCCGCCCTGCCCTGGGTGGGAGGACTCATTTGATGATTTTACCACGATAAAAAAAAACAGTTTGCCTACTGGGGACACAGCCTAACAAACTGTATTAATTATTATTGACTCAATTTCGCCCTGGTGGTTGAGAGAATATCATGCTCACTTAAATGTCTCGCTGATGGTGGCGCGTGTGTCGGATCATTTAGCTCCCTCCAAAACAGTTGAGCTGAATAGTGCTGATACGTGCGTCACGTTCGTGAACGGTCTGTCTGTCTGTCAGTTAAGACTGGTCATCTCGTAGCTGCCACGGTTTATTTTAATTATTGATTATTTTGTTTCTGAATAGTTAATTTTTTTATGTTTTACTGTTGACACTTTTAACTTGCTACATCGTTTTCACATAATGTACCATCTTAAAATGAATGATGTTACAAAGGTTTTGTGATAATTTTGGCGATCTAAAAATAGTGTCTGTGGAGTTTCTTGCCCGTTCTTCTCCATAGAGATCTACTCTATGGAATGGGCATCTACGGTACTTTCACAGTTTTTGTGTCATGTGACTGGGACTGTAGCACCATAATTTTGTAGTATTTAATTATGTTTTTAATGTCTTTGACAATTCAAAAGTACCTGTAACTGGTCTACTTGAAATAAATGCATTTGATTTGATTTGATTTGTATGAAGAAACAGTTTACACGGCAATACTTATAGCGTATTGTGTTGTTAGCTTCTGTCAGCCGAGAGGATGAAATGTCAAGGTTTTCTTTGAGCTTAAGATATTATTTTGTACAAAAAATTTCCTCAATTCCTCATTATCTCCTGTCACACAGTCTTTAGAAGACCTGGTCCTCCACTACGACATGACGGTCCGCAATGCGATGGGCGAGGTTGTGGAGTTCCGCTACGGCAGCGACGGCCTGGACCCCAGCTACATGGAGGGCAAGGACCGGCCCGTGGACCTGGCGCGCGTGATGGCTGACGTGCGCGCCAAGTATCTCTCCAGGTAGGCTGAAACTACTCAACGCTACCTGATATGATCCATATACAACATTATTTTTAGTATATGCGAAACCTGAATATAGTTTGTTCAAAAATATTTTAATTAAATTTTATTACCAGTTAATTACAATACAATCACCGTATGATTAGGTACCTATTGCCAAGCTATTATCACGAGTGTATAACACAGGAGACGCGGTTTACGTGGGTGTACCGCGAAACGAGCATGTTTTTGAACGGACAACCAGGTAATATACAAACTTATAACCTTGTGATTTTTTATGATACGGTTTTAAAATTTTGTACATTACATATATTCTTTACACAAAAATATTAGACAGGTGTATCAGGTTTCGCATAAACAAAAAATAATGTTGTATATATAATAGTACAAGCATACTCAATTAAATTTTCCCAGATATGAGACTCACATCTTTGTCCTATTATAAATACGTATAAATGAGGATAGATGGATGGATATATATTTGTTACTCTTTCACACAATAACCAACGAAAGAGTAAATCAAATTTGGTACACAGATAGTTTACATGTTGGATACTTTTATCTCGGTATGTCGATTTCGTAAGACCAGTTACTATGGGCACTTATGGGCATAATTGGCAAGTCTAGGCACACAAGCCAGTACTACATATTTCTCGTATGAGCCAATCGTTTTCGAGAACAGGATTCCCAATTTACAAAAATATACCTGCAGTTGCTAGCGGCTTCTTTAGCATGAAAAAAAAAATTGGAAAGAAACCTACAAAAAATTCCAACACGTGTTGGAATTTTTTGTAGGTTTCTTTCCAATTTTTTCCAGAATCATGTCCTGAACCCATGGCATCCGTTTGTGAGTCGATGTCTCTTACACCCTGTATTGTAATATTAAAAGGTTTTTTTTTTTCGTTATAGAGACGAGGATCCACTGGACGGCGACGGTATCATACTGGCAGCGGAGGAGACCCTCGCGTTAGATGATTTTAAAACCTGCACGCAGGAGTTCAAGAATGAGTTGCTGTAAGTTACGATTCAAAATCATAAATGATTTTATCTACTATCATGCTATTAATCCTCTATAAAAGAACCTATAACAATTAGCTTATTGCCAACATTAAAACACTCAATGCTATAATGATCATTATATCATCCAAACGCGTGTTATAATGAATTTCAAAAAAAGAACATTCTCATGCAATGACATTTTTAGTACCAGATCGCTAAAATTTTGAAAAAAGAACAATAAATTGTAGACTAATTCGTAATTTCGGATTCTCATCTTATCGTGTTATTTCCCGCCATCTTGAATTTACATAGTTCTGTACAACACCCTATGGTATGAAAATCTTTTATAGAGGATTCACATCATGATTGTAGATAAAGTCTTGTATGCAACTGTTATAATTAGGTATTAAAACACTCATGTGATACTATTATCACACTCGGCTACGCCTCGTGTGATAAACCCACATTCGTGTTTTAATACCCCTGATTATACAACAGTTGCATAAATAACTATTAAGAGATTTTGAGATTCACAGGCATTAAATCCGGTGGCCCTGTGGTATTGGCCCCAACTTAAGAGTTGTAGGTCGTGGGTTCGAACCCAGCCAGGTGCATTACTAAACCTATAAACTTAAACGGTGCAGGAAAACCTCGTGAGGAAACCGGCATGTCCTAGAACAAAAAATTCGAAGACGCGTGATATCCACCAATCCGCACTGGCTGGGCTCGCGTAATGGATTATGGCCCACTCCCTATGACAGAGTGGAGGCCTGTCTCCCAGCAGTAGGAGTATTAATAAGCTGATGATGATGTTCATTTAATGTTGCATGAAGTATTAAATTAATGAAAATATATTTTGGTCGAATTAAATTAAATATATTTAATTTTATGTGGTAAAATCATCAAATGAGTCCTCCCACTCCCCCTGGAGGCCTGTCTCCCAGCAGTGGGAGCATTAATAAGCTGATGATGATGTTCATTTAATGTTGCACGAAGTATTAAATTAATAAAAAAATATTATGGTCGAATTAAATAAAATAAATTTATTTTTATGTGGTAAAATCATCAAATGAGTCCTCCCACCCAGGGCAGAGCGGGAGGGACTGTCAGACTCGTACTGACTAGAATCCACGGTATCCTTGAAAAGCCCTTTACGTTCCGGGGTCACGGTAATCCGTACAGTTCCGCGACCCCGGCAGGCTTTAGCCCTCTAGAGGGGTTTGAATGGCCTATAGGTAGTTTTTATGGGATTGGCGGTTGAGCGATGAAAGGATACTGATAAAACATTTGTTTCCAGATCATTCCTAAAAGTGATAGCAGACAAGGTCCGCAACCTGCGCGCGCGCTACTCCCACTGCGGCGACATCGTGAAGCAGCTGCAGCGGCTGACGCTGACGCAGCTGGTGCAGTTCCTGCGCGTGTGCCACCACAAGTACCAGCGGAGCGTCATCGAGCCCGGGACTGCCGTCGGGGCACTGGCTGCACAGGTACTATAAAAAAACCGACTTCTCAAACAACTCAAAAAAATTCAAATAACTTTGCTTTCGGAAGTCGGTTTAAAAAGCAGAAAAAAGATTTCGAAGAAGTGAGAACCTTTTCCTTTTTTATGTCGGTTAAAAATCTTACAGTAGTGGAAAAGTGGTAGGCCCTGTAAAACGTTTATTTTTTTTTGGACTACCGAGATAATAGTATCCTATGTGTTATTCCATGTTATAAATTATCCGTGATCGTTTTTTAAAATAGTTTTTCATAAAGAAACTGACCGCTTTCAAAAACCACCACAAAAAAGGGTGAAATAAGTTTTATCGGAAGTCGCTGGCTTTGTTTTATTAAATCTTTTATTGCCACCGACTAGACTAAACATTATCATCATCATTAGACAGACCCGTGAATCAGTAACGTAAGTTTTTTTTCTGCAGTAGCCTCCAAAAAACATCATATCACACCGCTATGGTTTTTCTTTACCAGAAACCATTTTCCCCCAACAGAGTATAGGTGAGCCCGGCACCCAGATGACCTTAAAGACGTTCCACTTCGCGGGCGTCGCCTCCATGAACATCACCCAGGGAGTTCCTCGCGTCAAGGAGATCATCAACGCTTCCCGGAACATCTCCACACCCATCATTACCGCTGAGCTCATACATCCGAAGGACCAGGAGTTTGCAAGGAGAGTCAAGGGGAGAGTAGAGAAGACTACGCTAGGAGAGGTAGGAAGATTAATCAATTTTTTACCTTTTGTTGAATATTATTTGCGGTTTTATGGCAGACTTTATTATCTCTTTAGTTTTCACTGTCAGCCGTTAGAATAAAAGAGTAAATATGTTATTTCTTTTTCCCTTTGTTGTTTATTATGTCTACATAAATAAATAAATCACAGAAAAAACAACACATAATATTTTATCTTAAGATACCATATCGCTCGCCATACAATTCAATAGACTATCACACACGACGAAGATAATATATCTATACTAATATTATAAAGAGGAAACCTTTGTATTTTTGTATGTTTGTATTGAATAGGCTCAAAAACTACTGGACCGATTTCAAAATTTCTTTTACCATTACTTAGAGGGATTCTTCCGAATCCGTATAGGCTATATTTTATCCCGGATTTTTTTTTTCAGAGAGCTTAAAAAATAAATGTCCACCCGTGCGAAGCCGGGGCCGGTCGCTAGTATTTCATATTTTTGTATCTTAAGATAGAATTGTAGGGCGAGCGATATGGTATCTTAAGATAAAATATTATAGTATCTTAGCCGTGTGTGGTGCGCTTTAGAGGGGATAAATAGAGAGAAAAATGTTTGTATCTGAAATTGTTTTTGGCGATGGGAGATCTCACCGTCTGCACGGTCGGTGTTCATAAAACAAAGTTCATATTTTTGTTCACAACAGATCACAACATACATAGACGAAGTATACCTGCCGAATGAGTGCTTCCTCCTGATCCGTCTGGACGCGGAGAGGATACGACTGTTGTGTCTCGAGGTCAACGTGGACTCCATTGTGTACTCGTGAGTATATCACACACTACAAAAAACAAAAACCGATTATGATGAAAGTTTTTTTTTTAACGTGGTAAAATCATCAAATGAGTCCTCCCACCTAGGGCAGAGCGGGAGGGACTGTCAGATTCGTACTGACTAAAATCCACGGTGTCCTTCAATAGCCCTTTACGTTCTGGGGTCACGGTAATTCGTGAGTCCCGCGACCATGATGAAAGGTTTAGGAGAAAACACAGTGTTTTACAGACTGATGGGTTGTTTCTCCAAAACTGCGGATCAGAATCGGATGGCATTTCTTTTAAGTGTTCATTGATTCGCAATAAGTATGCTTACCAATTTTGAAGCAGTTACCTAACAGCGTTCTTATGTGGCGGCAAACCAAAACATTTTTGCCGCCCCTGTTTACTTTGGGTCAATTCTACCGTACCACTCGAGGGCCCAAATTTTTTCAATCGTCATCCGATAACCTCTCCGACATACATATTTGACGTGCCAATGCTTTAACTATATAAAAAATGTTGCTTTTGTCACCAGGATATGCACATCAAAACTGAAGATAAAGCCAGCAAACATCCAGATAGTGTCGGACTGGGCCATCAAAGTGTCAGCAGAGCCCAGCAAGCACGGCGGCTGGCTCAACATGTCGCTGCAGCAGCTCGCGCGCCAGCTGCCGCCCGTCGTGGTCAAGGGACTGCCGCAGGTGGCGCGCGCCGTCATAGCGTGCGACGACACTGACAGTGTAGTTAGGTACAGTACAGTATTAGCTGGCTCAACATGTCGCTGCAGCAGCTCGCGCGCCAGCTGCCGCCCGTCGTGGTCAAGGGACTGCCGCAGGTGGCGCGCGCCGTCATAGCGTGCGACGACACTGACAGTGTAGTTAGGTACAGTACAGTATTAGCTGGCTCAACATGTCGCTGCAGCAGCTCGCGCGCCAGCTGCCGCCCGTCGTGGTCAAGGGACTGCCGCAGGTGGCGCGCGCCGTCATAGCGTGCGACGACACTGACAGTGTAGTTAGGTACAGTACAGTATTAGCTGGCTCAACATGTCGCTGCAGCAGCTCGCGCGCCAGCTGCCGCCCGTCGTGGTCAAGGGACTGCCGCAGGTGGCGCGCGCCGTCATAGCGTGCGACGACACTGACAGTGTAGTTAGGTACAGTACAGTATTAGCTGGCTCAACATGTCGCTGCAGCAGCTCGCGCGCCAGCTGCCGCCCGTCGTGGTCAAGGGACTGCCGCAGGTGGCGCGCGCCGTCATAGCGTGCGACGACACTGACAGTGTAGTTAGGTACAGTACAGTATTAGCTGGCTCAACATGTCGCTGCAGCAGCTCGCGCGCCAGCTGCCGCCCGTCGTGGTCAAGGGACTGCCGCAGGTGGCGCGCGCCGTCATAGCGTGCGACGACACTGACAGTGTAGTTAGGTACAGTACAGTATTAGCTGGCTCAGCTAAGTTGTAATTGACAGGCCTGTTGGTCTAGTGGTTAGTGACCCTGACTGCTATGCCGGAGGTCGTGGGTTCGATTCCCACCCAGGACAATGTTTGTGTGATGAGCACGATCATTTGTTCTGTGTCTGGGTGTAATTTATCTATAATATGTATGTATTTAGAAATATATAAGTATATTTATCAGTTGTCTAGTACCCATAACACAAGCTCTGCTTAGCTTGGGACTAGATGGCGTTGTGTGATAGTTGTGGAATATTTCTTTTATTTATTTATAATGCCGCATAAATTTTCTAAAATTCTCCATAGAATATTGATAGTCCTGAACTATTATCCAAATTGAATTTTAACCCTTTAACCGCCAGAGTCGTATATATGCGACAAACATTTCCGTGCTCCTATCGCCCGTGTCGTATTTATACAACAGAGAATATTCACGATTTTTGTTGTTTAGTTCGATTTTATTGTATCTATTCTATATCTCTCTATTTATGTAGATAGACAGATAGAATACTTTTTATTGTACACCATGATATTTTACAAATCGGAGCTTAAAAGGAGCAGAAAGAGATGAGAAAAGGAAAGCACGATTCGTAGCCGGGCGCTAGCGGCACGGCAATTGATATTTAGCCAAGCGCTTAAAAGGTTAATGTGCCTTAGTAAAATTTTACGTTTTAATCCACCCATTTGTGTTTCTTACTCGTCATCGAATTATAGGCAGAACAGCTATATTGTGCGTGCAAGCAAAAGTTTTAATGAGATATGCAAGCGACATGATCTGGATCCTTTTGAAACTAGTGTGAACTCAGCCAGAAGTTTTTTGAGCCTGCAATTTTTTAAATTCAGGCTCAAGCACGACATGACGGCACGTTTGGCGCAGTGGCTGAGCAATTGGACTCCTGCGCTATGTGTCGCGGGTTCGATTCCCGCACGGAACAAATATTTGTATGATCTGCAAGTAGTTGTTCCGGGTCTGGGTGTTTGTGTGTGTGAGTTTCTATGTTTGTAAACGCACCCACGATACAGGAGAAATTCCTAGTGTGGGGCAACGTTTTTTTTATAAAAAAAAGTGCCATTAGTTATCTTAAGCAGACTTCTTTTTACATTTGTCTGTTTTTGCTGGCAAGCAAATTTCTGCATTTTTCTGTTTCAATTTTAATGTGGTAACTTTAATTTAAGTCGTGTGTATTTTATTATATTTCTAAACGCGAGGACTGGTAATTGGCTGTCTGGCGACTATTACCCCTTTTATTGTTTTGATTTTGTTAGCTGTACCTAAGTCCTCCATGATATAAAAAAAGAAAAAAAAAACACCTGATCTGCCTAGTCTATACAAAAATCACGACATCCTCTGTCACCCACCCTTCAGACATTTTAATAGTTATTTTCGATACAAGTGCGAGAAGTCTGTCTTTATGAACGAGTTCCAACTTTTGAGCCGAGCCGTAGGCGAGGGTCAATAGCTGGAACGAGTTGTAAAGACAGATTCGCACGTGTATTGAACAACTATTTTTAATACAGTTGCGAAGAAATAAAAATTTTAATAATAAAAAATTAACTTCACTTAGCGTAGAAAATTTTACGAAAATGGCGCCAAGTATATTTTTTGTCATCATACGCAAAGGCAGTGTACTCATACAGCCAATGTTTTGTTTATGTCGATACTAATATTGCTTTATTATTTGAACAAATAAATAACAAATAGCAAATTTCATATTTTTTTGCATGATTATTATCAGTCTTGTAACGAAGAAAAAAATATTGAATTAATACTTTAGTAAAAATGAAAAAAGATTAGACTAAAGTCTCTTTGGTTGCATAGAGAGCCCATATTAATTTATTATGTTGGTAGTACGGTTTTTTATTTAACTAGTGCGAGAAATTGCATTTTACGCACAGAAAACTCCCCCATAAAATGTCCATTTTCATGCAACTGTATTAAAAAATCTGTTGTATTACAGGTACAAGCTGTGTGTTGAAGGCGACGGTCTTCGTGACGTCATCGCTACCTACGGAGTGGACGGCACCAAGACTACTTCCAATAATATACTAGAGGTAACAACTTTATGGCTGCATTCATAAACGAATGAAATGGTAATATCGCTGCGTCTGAATCAAAATAATTTTAGTACAGAATTTGTGATCTAGCTTTTTTTCTCTGTTTGACCATCTGTCCGTCTGTCCCCAGGCTATATCTCATGAACGTTACACATGAAATACACGTTTTTATTATGAACCCTCTGTGTTACCCCAGGTATACCATACGCTAGGCATTGAAGCAGCCAAGTCTACCATCATCAGTGAGATCCAAGCAGTTATGGAGGGACACGGCATGAGCGTGGACCGGAGGCATGTGGAGCTGCTGGCCGGACAGATGACCGCCAGGGGCGAAGTCCTGGGCATCACCCGCTACGGCCTCGCCAGGATGAAGGAGTCCGTGCTCAACTTAGCTAGTGTAAGTTTGAGGTCTTACCAGACCTTATAGCCAGACGGCAATCGATAAACGTTAACCACCGCAGTTTCTAATACATTTTCAGCTTCGTACCCTAACCCATAAAGTTTATAATCTATTAAAGCCTACTGACCGTTTGCGTTTATGGTTGTTACTTGGCTAGGAGGGATGATTTCAAACATTTGTCTGTGTTACCTAATAGCTACAAGCTTGGGGTCTTCAAGTCAAGAGTGAATAGGTTACTTCTAGGCAAGCGTGCTTCACCGTCGACCACATCATCACTTACCATCAAGTGAGATAGTGGTCAAACGCTAACATATCCTGAAGTCGGGGTCGCGGGACCAAGGGATTACCGTGACCCCGGTACGTAAAGGGCTATTGAAGGACACCGTGGATTTTAGTCAGTACAAGTCTGACAGTCCTTCCCGCCCTGCCCTGGGTGGGAGGACTCATTTGATGATTTTAAAACGATAAAAAAAAACATATCGTGAAGTAATAAAAATATGGTCATTGTTTTTTCTCCACCAGTTCGAAAAGACAGCGGACCACCTCTTCGATGCAGCGTACTACGGCCAAACAGACTGCATCGAAGGTGTCTCCGAGTCCATCATCCTCGGGGTCCCGGCAGCCATCGGCACCGGGGTGCTCCAGCTGATGCACTCCCATCCTCGCACGGAGCCCCTGCAGGAGAGGCAGCTACTCTTCGACCGGCCGGAGTACCACACCTCCATATGGGAATAACCTTCGACTTCTGGTCGGAAACGTGGGTTTGTGACCAGAGCCTCTCCTAGGAAGTGAATTGTGGATTTGAAGTGACTTTTAGAAGAAAAAAAGAATAAACGTTTATTGGCACATGCCATAAGTACACACGACATTAACAAAGAAGGAAAATATTTAAAATGGAAAACTTACAAGTAAAAATTAAATATTGTGTGACTCGCGGCTGCGCATAATAGGGAGTAGTTTTTGAGACCCCGTGTGAAATTATGGGTGGTCGACAGACTACTAAAATAAAGTTGTCAAGTGTTGAGGACAAATGAGGATGTAAGAATTGTTTCAGTTTTTCAGTCATTTCCTAGAATATGTATTAAGCGCGTGTAAGCCGAACGGCGTTGCACAAACTTTCAAACTAACCGAATCGATTTTAATGCAATGTCATACACATTACAAGGTTAAATAGATCTTAAAAGTTACTAGGAAGCATTTTCGAACATTTTCGCTTCTTTGTTTCTATGGTTTTTTTTTTAAATGGGTCTAATTTAACTGAAACTCTATTTAAAAAAAAAACACTTTTAGTCCTATGTATCCTGTTTATGCATGCAAAGTTTCATTATAATCGGTTCAGTCACTTCGAAAAACAAGGACTGTAAAGTATATGAAATACTGTACTGAAATCTTTAAATTTTTCGGGCCTTTGAGACGCTCTCCCTGAAAAACTGAAAGATTTCAATTGTTGAGCTATGTGATATAGCATTTGTAAGATAATATTTATGTAAGTATCCTATTCATAAAGTAAAAGATAAAAATATAAATAATATATAATACGCCTTTGATTTTATATCAAATTCCAAAAAACTATCTTTTTTAGTTACCAACATGGCACAGGTATTAAAAGATAATGAAAGTATTATAATTCTACAGTTTTATTAACAATAGAGCTAATAACTAAATAACTTTATTTATAAATGCTTAAACACACTGATCATTCACTCAAAAAACAAGATTTTTCAATAAATAAATGTTTGGCGATATTGTTTCTGAATCTCGGCATGTAAACAAACAAAAGTTTGATAACATGTTTTTCTGTTGCAAAACATATTTCTTAACTTTTGTTACTCTTCTAACTCTGAAGTACTATTCTTTAACCGTCGTAAGTTTCTTTAAACTACGGTTTGTCTTTAATTAATTTTCAACGTTATGTTCTAGAATATAAAGTTGAAAATCTATTAAAGACAAATTATTTAGTTCATCGTCATTGAGACAGTTCGTCTTTAGTGGATTTTACAAACTCGTCGACGAACTCTTCTTAATGTTTGAAAGAACAGCATCGCTGATCTTTATACGTACTTTATCAGTCGGGTCTAGGTCTTAGGCCCGCTTGCACAAAATGTATTACTAAATGCATTTATTCACATACGGCCTTATTACAAAAACTATATAAACCTTGGTTTAAACCTGGTCTATCAAGTCCAGGCTTATCTGCAGAGCCATGGTTTAAATTTGACCGTATTACAAAACTAAGATAAAACGTCGACTTTAGTACCGCCATTTGAACGATTGTCTAAACAATTAAATCCAAAATGAGTAATATCAATTAAATCTACCATGTTTCAATCCATTTTAGGTGAAAATAACACAAAAACTACAACACAATGAAAGATTTGCTATGAGAAACTTTGACACACTCTTGACAGCTACTACTGTTAGACCATGGTTTATCGCAAAACCACGATTTGTAATAACGTTTGTGTAAACCGTAGTTTTACAAGATAAAACCTGGGTTTTTAGTTAAACTTTTTTTTGTAATAAGACGGATAGCATTTACTGTTAACCAAATAATAAACAGATGTCTAAACATGTTTGTGCGGGCCTAGTTAAAATATTCTATAATTAAGCTAGTGTAGCTGTTATCGCTAATCACGCAGCTTTAGCTTGAGTGATGGCAGCTTTATGTTCTTCCAGCTTGGTCCACTTCTCGCTGACTTTCCACAACCAGGTCGCGAGCTCGTAGTCCTGGGCTTTCGTTGAAGGTGCCTTTTTCTTCATGTCTCTGAAGAAATAGAGAATTGATGGGAATTAGGAGACAGGTACAGATGGGGTTTTGGTACTTAGCTGATGGTAATCAGTTTGCTATTATATGGTACTTAATTTTGGCATTTCGCAAAAACTAAGTGAGGCCAGCCCGGTACCGACATATCCATTATAGACCTTTCTGAAAGTATGCGCGATGCTTGAATTATTTCTGATAGTTTCTTACAGCATGCGGTCGCACTTAGGCTTAGGATTTGTTCATTATCTATGCTACGTACGCTTCGGTGCGCTTGCCAAACCTGATATGTGCATTTTTTTTGCATTTGGATGAAAGGGATATGCAACTTTTTGGCATCAATTTTTTTTTCTTTCGCCGGTAATGAAATCGTGGTCATTAGTAGACCGCAACCTAAGAACTTCGTAAAAAATAATAAAAAAATTCTAAACCGTAACCAACCAGAGATACAACGGATTTTATTTTGTTCTAATCAAGAGTAAATCAATAAATCTATGGATTCCTACAAAAATTAACTCCTGATTAGAACAAAATAAAAACCGGGTTGGTTAGGGTTTAGAAACTTTATTATTTTTTCTATGGACTTCTTAGGTGGTAGTCTAATTGTGCCCAAAATTTAATCATTGGCGAAAGAAAAAAAAAATTGATGCCAAGGTCCATACTATAAGTTGCATACCCTTTTGTGTTTAAAAACAAATAAAACATTGCAAAAAATTATGTTCCAGATATTGTTTTATACATGACAGTTTATGCCATCAATCTATATATATAAAAGGAGAACTGACTGACTGACATATCAACGTACAGCCGAAACTACTGGGGCTAGGAATGTGAAATTTTGCACACGGCTTCCTTTATAATGTAGGGGAGCACTAAGAAGGGGTTTTTGGAAATTTAACCTTTAAGGGGGTGAAAAGGGGGAATTAGGAAAGTACGTAACCCACGCGGACGAAGTCGCGGGCAAAGTGCTAGTGTATCGATAAAAATTAATGCCATCTTAAAAAAAGTGCAAATAGAAATCACGGGCAGAAGTTAGTACCTAACAACACTGTGTAACCTGGGAATCAATCCCAGAACCTCACACTCGGCAGATATCACTTGCTATCAAAAACACTTACACATAATAGTCTCCCGAAGCACCTTCGATGGCAGGATCCAGTGCAGCATGAACGATGACCTGTCCCCCGATCTTGGCCGACTTCATGAACGGCCAGAAGATGGGGTAGACGAACCAGCGCGAGACGCTCTTCATCATGGACATGTGCCGCGTTATGTTGGTGTCTGTCAGGCTCGGGTCTACCGCCACTACTGATACTCCGGTACCTGAGGAGTAGGGTATTTGACACTATTAACCAATAATTTGCAAAGATCGTCACTCACTGGACGCTTGAAGGAGGACATCTTCGTCGAGGTGGACCGCGGCGGAGGTGGCCAGAAATTGCCCATAATAGGTTTGGAAGAAAATAGGAGAAACACAAATGCATATAACTAAACTCCTAAGCGGCTTCTTTTTTTCCCGGGGCCACGGTAACCCATTAGTAGAGTGCGACTCCCGCAGGCTTTTGCCTTCTAAGATGGGGCCCGTCATTTATTGACAGCTCTGAAGCGCGCGTGGAACACAACGCGCCGTTGACCCGGGCATGGTCCATGGTCGGACAGCGAGTCGCCCATTACTTGCTGTCCGAATGCCGGCGCCTACGGGAGATCGTTTAGCGACGTCCGTTGCCGAAACTTCTAATCGGCTGGATATTTTTTGTTATATTTTAGCGGGTCCTTAGACGGTTTAGTTTCATAGATGGACCCAGTAGATGTCGCCGTTGTGGACTTGTAGAAAGTACTTGTCAAGGTATGTTAGAACAGCTCATAATATATTTATAAATATCAGTAACCAAGCTCACCCAGCATTTTCCTGCCGAGCTCCCTCACAAACAGCATGTTGGCGAGCTTGCTCTGCGCATACGCAGCCGCCGCGTCGTACTTGTGGGAGAAGTTCAGGTCCTCCTTGTTGATGTCGCCGCGGTAGTGCGCGCTGCCTGCCACCACCACCACGCGACTGGGGGCTGACGACTGGAACAGGAGCGTCATGAGTTTACAGAAGGAAACTTTTAGAAGTAAAGTATAAAGGACCTTTAAAAGTGCAGTTTATTCCATTAGTGTGTTGTGTTGTTTCGTACCAACGCATCAACGCATTTTTTGCACAAATGTGTTGCGATGACGCAACGCAAGAGTGTACGCAAATCGTCACAGTCGCAGTTCCGCGTCTTAGTTCAGCCTAGAAGTGGAACACTGTCCATTATCGCACCGACGAAGAGGACAGACTGGCTTGTCTCTCACGCGTCCCGCCCTTCTCCTTCCGTCTCGCCCCTTACGATGGCCTCGACCAACGCCGGGCGCGAGAGGTCTCCGCCTATCGCCGTCAAGAGGACACGGCGGTGCTCTGCCCAAGCGGGACAGTCCTGCACCGTATGCTCCACCGTGTCCTCCGGGCGATGCTGCACAAGATCTTCAGAAGAGAAACTTACTTCGAGTGTGTCTAGTAGCAGATTGGTAAGCAGGAAGTGTCCGAGGTGGTTGACGCCCAGCTGCGTCTCGAAGCCGTCTCTGGTGACGCTGGCAGGAGGTTCCATCACCCCTGCGTTGTTCACTAGGACGTGGAGCTTAGGCTCTTCAGACTTGAACCTGGGAAATAATATAGGCTTGGTTAATCTTTTCCTAATGGGGCTGGTACCGGAGTCTTCTGTAATTTAACTACTCAAGATCGATTTTAAGCAGTAATGATAAATACACGCGCACAGTCAGATTTGTCTCCAATCGAATCTAAGATTTTGTACATAAACAAGAGACTGTTATCGAATAAATCTATACACGATGCACACTGTGCTGCACAGCTGAGCGCACATTATATTCGCATCTAATCGCTGCATAAGGCATTTAAACGACTGCAGGAAATAGGCCTTCCGTATCTGTTGTATGGAAGATCATCTTCCTGCCCTTATCCCATTTTACTTGTGGTTGGCGCAACACGTTTTCTTATTCCATTCTCCCTTGTTGGACGTCAAAGTATCATTTACTCCTACATTTTACGTTAACAGTATTTTTTATATATACAAACACTTGACCCGGATCTGTAGGACATATAAATATTGATTCCGTGCAGATATCGAACTTGCGACAGAGATCACAGCAGCCAAACGTGCCGTCTACAACAAGCAGTAAGATTACCTTTCAACAAACTTTCTGATGGACTCAGTGCTGGCCAGGTCGCAAGGTCGGCAGTACACGAACTTGTTGTTGGACTCCAGCACAATGTTGCGACGTTCCTTCTCGCACTTCTCCATGTTGCGACAAGCCATGAACACCTGGAAATGTAGTACCAGGTTTGCTAATATTTCTATGCAAGTCTGAACCGGGTGTGCGGGACTGTCTTAACAATAGTAATTGTGATCCTGGATCGTAAAGGACTTTTGAAAGACGGTGGATTTTAGTCAGTACAAGTCTGACAGTCCCTCCCGTCCAACCGTGGACGGGAGGACAGCTTCTCGGTTGCTGTCAGCCATAAAATGACATGATAGGACTGTAGGTGTACATTTTGCCATTTCTTCTTCGTCGTGTCGTGATTCCTTTTAATTAAAATGAGCTTCAACCAAAACAGTTCCAAGATCTAGGATTTTAGACACACGTACTTTAGCGCCTCTCCTAGCGAAGTCCCAAGCTGCCTCTCTGCCGATACCGCTGTTGGCGCCCGTGATGATGATGACCTTATCGTCTGCTCTGACCTCTTTGTTGTAAGGTGGGCCGCCGTAGAAGTCTCTGGAAGGTTAAGAAAAGTATTAAGAAAGTAGGGGTTGCGGGGCCGTTTATAAAGGTAACCGTGACAGTAAGCGCCTGGCAGTCCTTTCCACTTCGCCCAGACAGGGAGGCCTCATTAGATTTTATGACCCAAAGAAAAACATTAAGGTAAGTAGTACGTACTATTCATGTATCCATGAGGTTATTAAAAGACTGCTGGTTTTAAAGAAGGTGCTTTTTATAAGTCGCCTTAAGTAGTTTTTAAAAAGTTTTTTTGAGAAAGTGCTCTAGACATTGTACAAGCCTTCGAGGATTACAGGCGTGATGTTAAGTTTTAGAAAGTAGAACTTACTTGAACAAGCACACGCCGCCCGCAGTGGCCGCGACAGCTGATATCATCACTATTGGCATATTGGGCACCCACATGGCTACGAAAGGAAATATAAAATTATTATATGAAAGAAAATGTAAAAAGTATTACGAACCGAGACTGCTGAAATATCCATTGCATAAAAAAATAAAACATGCTTTTCACATTCATCTTTTTTTTATAAAAACGTTGTTCCACTTTACGATTTTCTCCTGTCGTGTTTACAAACATAGAAACACATGTACACAAACACCCGGACCCGGAACAACTAACTGTAGGTCATACAAATATTTGTTTCGTGCGGGGAACGAACTCGCAGCACGCTGGGCAGCAGTCGATGACTCAGCTACTACGCTTCTTTCTCTGGCCCTTACCGGGTAGAAAATAAAGCCTTTGCCTGACAGACGGGTAACAATAAGTCGAACGAAACGCCAAAATGCTAGTGAAGACTTTTCCTTGAACTCGTTTTTCAGTTTGAAAGTCTAACAACCAGCTAGGCTTACCAAGTAATGCCGTGTTATTTTGTTGTACCTTTATTTAAGGGTTGTACAAATGGCCGGTCACGCCTTCCGAACTCGACGCATTCTGCAGTTCTATTCTCTATATACACACACTCTCGACCACGGACCATGCCCGGATCAACGAGGGCACGTTGTGTTCGCGCGCCTCAAAGCGTGTCAGTATTATGACGGGGGCCCCTTAGAGGGCCACAGCCTGCAGGGGTCGCTGGACTCACGAATTACCGTGACTCCGGAACGTAAAGGGCCATTGAAGGACACCGTGGATTTTAGTCAGTACGAGTTTGATAGCCCCTCCCGCTCTGTCCTGCGTGGACTGTGTCTGGGAGGACTCATTTGATGATTTTACCAAGCTATAAAAAATATATACACACACCCTTGTGCAGCACTGCCGCAGCGCTCACGCAGCATTAGAACTAGTTTGCTATTCACTAAGTTACTGACAGCGGCATAAGCACTCACCGCTCGTGCTGCACTATCAGACGATTTCAATGACACGATTTCACCGCTTTTCTCAGACGATTTCGCCGCCTTGTCAAAGAGCACACCATAGACTCCAGGGATGAGATTTGTTATAGAGAATAGCATAGCAGTTCATACAGGTTTGTCTTTATCCTATACCAGGCCCTGCTACGATTTCCCCTGAATTCGAGCTCCCTAAGGAAAGCGGGTCGGTGGGCAAATGTCTGGAGGGGCCAATGCAACGGACGGCTCTGGCTCAGTTACATTAGTATTATATGTACCCACAGCAAGAACCAGTCGTGATTCGTGATACGCTGTATCTTAAATGCGCGTATAGTTATTGTGCAGTCGTATAGTGGGATCAAGCTTTTATTCGCACTTAGGGTTGTCTGCAGTCCAGATTTGTTTAGACACGGATGCTCCGTCTATTGGCCGTTCCTGATGTAGGAAATCATCCTTTTAACGAGTCCATAATGAGCACGATGGCGTGCATAGTTCGATGCGACATCGTCAATCAACGAACAGTGAACCATTAATAAATGTCACATAAATAACAGGCTCATTACTTACATTAAACTTAAAATAGTTATAAAAGTCTAGTGCGTTTCTATACACAGGTAGACACAGTCTTATTACAAAAAGTTAAACCTCCGTTGAACACTTACTGTTACTGCAAAGCGGTAGTTACCCTTTTTTTAGACCCCAACAACCTTTTTGAGTCTTGGCAACCCTAGTTCGCGTTGCTCTCTATTTCATACGAGTACAACGTAAAAGGTTTACGATGCCGTTCCAGTTTTTATTTCAATTGTCCCCAACATACAGAGACGCGCGTACTGCTTATTTCTAAATTATGCAGAGGGAAGGGTATTTTTGTACCTGAAAATCGAAGAAACTGGATGTTTCTTTATCTGTAATTTTCAGGCGTTAAGGCGTCTGTAAGTTAAGTTACACTTCTACTTGTTAGATATAAAATCTCAGGGCCGTGCTGAGATTTGAAAATAAATTAGGTAGGTACTTAGTTCTTTAGATATATTCTCTTTTATTTATCTATACTATAATAAATCTGTAGAAGGGTCAATTCTGTACATTGAAAATATTGAAAAATAAATAGCGGGGCGTGTTGCTGGATCGATACCAAACCCAAATATATGATTAAAAAAATTTTTGTCTGTCTGTTTGTGCAGGCATCACGTGAAAACTAACGGTTCGATTTCGATGAAACTTGGTATAATTATTCCTTATTATCCTGGGCATAACATAGGATACTTTTTATCCTGGAAAAATACGTAGAAAAAAAAATCTTATTTTTCAGTTTTATTCATAGACGTTGTTCTGTAGAACCGCGAAATCACGTTGCGTTACCCGCAGTGGATTCAGCGCCGTAATATTTATAAGATGTCATTGTCAGAGTTACTCAAAATGGGGAAATAAACCATCCACGCGAAGACCGACATCCGCGCGGACGGAGTCGCGGGCGGAAGCTAGTGCTTAATAATACAAAAGATTTATTTTAGATCTCTTTGGTTGTTTAAATGGGCTAATCTTTTTTTTATCGAGGTAAAATCATCAAATGAGTCCTCTCACCCAGGGCAGGGCGGTAGGGACTGTTAGACTTGACCGACTAAAATCCACGGTGTCCTTCAATAGCCCTTTACGTACCGGGGTCACGGTAATTCGTGATTCCCGCGACCCCGGCAGGCTTTGGCCCTCTACAGGCCCCGTCACTGTGCTGACACCCCTTGAGGCGAGCGTGGAACACAACGCGCCGTCGACCCGGGCATGGTCATGGACCATGCCCGGGTCGACGGCGCGTTGTGTTGTCGGCGCGTTGTGTTGTCGGCGCGTTGTGTTGTCGGCGCGTTGTGTTGTCGGCGCGTTGTGTTGTCGGCGCGTTGTGTTGTCGGCGCGTTGTGTTGTCGGCGCGTTGTGTTGTCGGCGCGTTGTGTTGTCGGCGCGTTGTGTTGTCGGCGCGTTGTGTTGTCGGCGCGTTGTGTTGTCGGCGCGTTGTGTTGTCGGACAGCGAGTCGAAATGGGCTAATCTTGGCAACTATTGGTTCGAATTGAAAAATTCTGTTTATATTGTAAATACCAATTAACGAGGAAGGCTATATTATTATAAAATCACGCTGCATACAATAAACGTGCAGCGGGGTGAAACCGCGAGGGCAGCTCGTCACGAGTATAAAACTAAGTCGCATAAATGTTTTTACGCGTTTAGCTCCTGAACATCTGAACCAGATGGGCATTTTTTTTTGATGTCCGCCATTACAAATTTGCATCTTATAAAGATTATTAAGTACTCAATTTTACCTTTTAACTGCGTTAAGGGATAATGAAATCAAACAAAAGTATATGTTTCTTATTCATATATTTATCCTCTTTATATTACATCTGAGTGTAAGGCTAAGTGTGAGTCGTTTAATATACAAGTGCCGTAACTAAACTATTTAGTTTATTTATTATGTAGTTACATTGCTAGGAATATGTGATTCTGTATTTTTGTAAAGTGGAACAAAGTCGAAGATTTAAGATAAATATTTTACTATATTCAACATTAACTCGCTTTTCGTGTCTTTAAGCGAGAAAGAAAATTGTGTTATTTACGTTGAAACTCATTAAACATAAATAAAAAAATGCACTAAATTCTATACCATACACGCCTGAGCTCAGCAAAGATATCAGATCAGCGGTATTCGTCATATTTACTTTTGATTTTAGAGCGATTATTCCATCAATTTGAAAATTTATTCTGAAAGTTTTTTAGGATTAGGAAAAAAAATGTTATCTAACTTTCACATATTAAGTCATAATGTTTTGACAAGTCGTAAAAACAGTACGGAGCACAGGCAGTTCGCTACGTCATAAAAAATATACCAAGTTTTATTAAAGGTGACTGAAGTCATATTAAAACAAAGCTCTATTATAAATCCTATTGAGGAAGTACTTAAAATAATTATTCCAACAGAAATAAATATGAATTCTGTGCTCTACAAAACATACCAATATCGTGAAAGCACGCAAGCCCACCCTTACACTGTATGGCAAAATAAATGACCGCTTTACAAAATATTTGTTTCACATATTCCTAGATTTGGTAAATTAGACATTTTAATATCTATTTCAGTCTGGCTGAACGGAAGATTCGTGGTGTGATATTTTTCAAGAATGCACGCATCGGTTATCAGAAAAAAAAACGACAAGTATAATAACTAATTAGATCTTGTTCCGCCCAGTAACTGTGTATTCACACGGGCGAAACATAGTCCTAAAAACATTTTAATGCTATTTTCCTTACGCTTCTGTTAGTTGAAATGTTTATTTCGTCAGACAACACGATTTGTTGTTTATATTTTACAAGTGGAATCGTAGGCGGGTATTGACGTTTATATTTTTAAATATCAATGAGTCAGGATCTCAAATCGTGTCCATAAAATTTTCAGAAATATTTTATTTTTATTTTCTGTCAAAACATGTAGTAATTTATGGTATTGAATGCCTTCAGCGTGCAATCTTTTCTAGTTATTAACGCTCGGCTATAGGTTTATTTTATTACAAAAATATTACTTTTTACTCTGACCACATTACAATCGAGTGCAACTTTAGGTGTTTAGTGACAAAAATATAAAATTGACATTACTTGTATAGTTTCAGTGCACCGTATTGTAATGTCATCAAAGTTTGATTACAGCAAGTGTATGATTATTTATACATATTAAACTTACATTTATGTTTGAAATAAATCTTATATTAGTTCACTGACTGGTTGGGTATAGGCCTCGTCTCGGGGCATCTTATTTATTCCAACTACTTCATCGGAGAATTCCCGACATTATAAATAGGTACTAAATTGTAGTTTCACAAGGCTATCGGACCAAGTTACCGACATTATTTGATCAGACTATAAAAAGAGAGAAAATCTGTATATGTATACCTATGTAATTGGTAGAATACGGCATGCTCTAGAACCAAAAAGTATTCTCGGCCTAATTATATAGTTATGTATTATAAACCATATTGTTTCTTTCAATTCAAATATACAGCCGCGTATAAATCATTTCTGCGGACAGATAGAAATAAAAATATAAGATAAGCAGTCCTGCGTTCATTTACAACGAGGATTCCACCTAGATAGCAATTAGAATTCATGTAATCTGGAAAACTAAATGAATAATAAACTCAAGGCAAAAAACTGGCTACAATAATTCCAAGACGTGTTCTAATAAACAATATATCGAATCCAAACATTTCCACATAACAAACAGTTCGCTTCGCGTTAAAAACAAGCGTTATTTCTGAACGTGATTACATTATTTCATTTTAAATAAGTATGTGTATGTGTGTGTTTGTAATCTACGATGTCGGTCGAATTTACGGGAAGTGTGGGTACTTGTAATTTTTACAATAGTTATGTCACGCACGTCAAGTTTGTATGAACACTCAACGAAAATTCGAATATTTGTAAATGAGATTCTGACAGACGAGTTCTTGGTAGACACGTGTGTTTAGGATTTTTCTGTGAATTTTAAGTCATTTCGAGTGATTGTTGACTCTTCTGTGTCTTGTTATTGTTTAAGTGTGTTGTCCTTGTGTTTGTAAACAGGTTTGTACTGTGTTTGTTTAGCTTTTAAGTCCGAAGTCCACGATGGATAAAAATAAACCCCCGGATCCCGACCCTCCAGATATTCCAGTCCCATCATCTCCTCTGTCTCCGAACCCGCTATCTCAATTCGCGGATGTTGTATGTAGCGTAGCAGAGATGGATGTTTCCGCACCCCAAAGTTCCCGCAAACGTCTCGGAGACGATGACATTTTAACACAGTCCCTTCCTACCAAGCAACTGAAAACTCAAATTGGACGTTCCAAGTATTCAGTGTTAGATAAGGCTCCTTATGTTGTGCACGTTTCTCGTATAGAGAACCAACCAAATGCTGGCACCACCCTTCACCCAGTTATCTTTGGTAAATTACTTCTTAATAATAACGTAGCGAACGTTGTTCGCGGTGGTGTTACCAAAGTTGGCAGAAACCGCGTTTCAGTAGAGTTTGCTTCCCCTCAGGATGCAAACTCCTTCCTAGTTAATAACCTGTTGTCTAAACATGGGTACTCGGCAACAATTCCAACATTCAATATAACCAGGATGGGTGTTGTAACTGGTGTTCCTACTGATATTTCGGAAGAAGAAGCCCTCACATATTTAACTGTACCCTCAGGTTGTGGGCGAATACTCAAAGTACGACGTATTAATAGGAAAATACAAAAAGACGGTACGAATGAGTGGAAACCGACTGAAACATGTGTCCTGACCTTTGATGGACAAGTTCTGCCTAAACGGGTTTACTGTTGCTATACTTCTCTCCCTGTTGAGCAATACATATACCCGACAATCCAATGCCGCAAATGTTGCAGATTTGGTCATGTAGCGAATGTGTGCCGGTCTAAACCTCGCTGCAGTAAGTGCGGCCATGATCACTCAGGTGATGTGTGCAGTATTTCTGAGGGTGAGGCTTTCTGTGTGCTGTGCTCGGGTAATCACTATGCCAATAGCAGGTCATGCCCTGAGTATGGCAGGCAGAGGGCAATTAAGACTGTCATGGCGGAAAAAAACATTCCTTATGCTGAGGCTAACAAGTCTATTCCATCAGTCTCCCGCAACTATGCTACTGCAGCAAAAACCCCGACTTCTCCAATTTCTCAATCCTATCGCAAAACCGTGACTCTTAAACCTAAGACTCATGGCCCCCTTTCCCCATCCTATGATAAAGCTTCTCACCAACAGATAGTTAGTTCTCCCCAACCCACTCAGCCCAATGGCTGTTCTCTTCAAAATAATGTTTCTTCCAATAATAGTTCTATTATTGACTTACTAATTAAACTCATCCCCATAATTATTTCTTCTACTTCTAACAACCATTTACCGTCCAACGTTGCCGACCAAATTGTAACTTTACTTTTAAATATTAAAAATGGCGTCTCGCCAAACATTTCTACAGTGGAATGTGAGGAGCGTGTGGCATAAAAAGCACGACCTCATATTCCTATTAAACAAGTACAAGCCATTGGCTTGTTCAATAGCTGAGACTTGGCTGACCCCAAGTCTTAGTTTCCGTATGCCACACTTTAACATTCTCAGATGTGACAGATCTGATGGCTATGGAGGTTCGGCTCTCCTAGTCAACAATCGGGTACCTCTTTCCCCTTTCCCCTTACCTTCGCTCACAGGTGATATGAGTATTGTAGCAGGAAGGGTCGAAGGTATCACAGTGTTTTCAGTTTACATTGCTCACCCTAAGCATGAATTTTTAACTTTTTTGAGAAACATGCTTTCCAACGTTGTAGGACCAATTCTGGTTATGGGTGACTTTAATTGTCACCATTACAGATGGGGATCTGAGCGCTGTGATGCCTTTGGTGTGGCTTTGGTTGATATCTTGGATGATCTGGACCTATGCATCCTCAATAATGGTTGCCCAACACGCAGATCTTCTCCCGGTCAACAAAAAAGTTGTGTTGACTTAACATTCTGCTCGGTTGAGTTGGCGTCTTCAACCAATTGGGAATGTACGTCCCTGTCGCATGGTAGTGACCATTACCCTATTGTTATATCCTTGGTTAATAAGACATATTTAGAAAAAAATTCTCCTCCACTCCTGAAGTATAACTTGTCCAAACCAGATTGGGATAGGTTTGCTTCACTATTGGAGGACAAGATTGACGTAATTCCAAATTTAAATTCAGTTTTTGTAGATCATACTGGTCACCACCATGCCAAGATTTGTTATGAGGAATTTGTAACAGCTGTAACCTCCAGTGCGGATGCCTGCTTCCCTCTGAAGAACAGTGCCCGCAACAAGATTCCCTCCCCTCCTTGGTGGGATCCAGAGTGCACTTCTGCAATCAGAGAAAGGAAAGACGCAGAGCGATGCTATAATAGAGATATGAGTACTGAGAATCTCCTCACATATTTACAAATTAATGCCAAAACAAAACGTTTCCTCCGCAAAAAGAAACGCATGGGTTGGATTAACTTCTGTACCTCCTTATCTCCTGCTACTCCAGCATCATTGGTCTGGAAACAAATTAATAGGTACAGACGAGGGTGCTCGCCATCAATCTCCTCACCAATGACTAGGGAAACAGCTGAACTTTTTTTTGACAGAATTGCTCCCCAGTACGTACCACAGTCATCTGAATTATTCAATTTACCCATACAAATCGCCTCAGAGGACCCGTTAGATGTACCATTTACTTTGGGAGAACTGAGTGTGGTGCTCGGGCATGTCCGGGACTCAGCCCCCGGAGCTGACGGAGTACCATACTCTTTTCTTGTTAATTCTGGAGAGAAGGCTAAACTGTACTTCCTGAATATCATTAATTTTTGTTTCAATCATGGATGGGTTCCTGACCAATGGAAACTCCAAATCATCATTCCCTTACTGAAGCCAGGCAAACACGTCGATGACCCGAATGGCTTTAGACCAATCGCTCTGTCCTCAGTCTTGGTTAAACTAATGGAACACCTGATTAAAAACCGACTGGAATGGGCAATCGAATCGCGAAATTTACTGCCGAACTGTCAATTTGGCTTTAGGAAAGGCCTCGGCACAATGGATAGCGTTGGCGTTTTAGTTACGGATATCCGTCTAGCGTTCTCAAAGAACGAATCCGTTGTTGCCGCTTTCCTCGACATCTCCTCTGCATATGACAATGTCCTTCTTCCCGTACTCAGGCAGAAACTGCATCAGCTGAGACTTCCGGTCAAGATGATTGAATTCATATGTGGACTGCTCTCGTCACGCTCTTTGGTCCTGAGAGTCCAGGGAGAACATTTTGAGAAAAGGCAGTCATGGAAGGGACTTCCTCAAGGCTCCGTCCTCAGTCCCCTTCTTTATAATTTGTACACTGTGGATATTGGCTCCTGCCTTAACAATAACTGTCACATTTTACAGTATGCAGATGACCTAGCTCTGTATGTGTCAAATTCCTCCATTAAAGACGCAGCGTCATCTCTTTGCCTCTCCCTGGACTCTTTGAATCAATGGCTTTTAAATCACGGTCTGACCTTATCAGCACCTAAAAGTTCGGCAGTGATTTTCTCCCGCAAAAGACTGATCCCACAAGTATCAGTGGATATTTCAGGCAATGTTATCCCTTTAGTTAATAAAGTAAAATTCTTAGGCGTTTTCCTTGACTCAAAATTAAAAGGTACTCAGCATATAAATTTATTAATTCAAAAATGTGAAAAAATAGTTTCGATTTTAAAGGTTCTTGCGGGTGTCTGGTGGGGTGCTCACCCTTATACAATGAAATTGGTTTATAACGCTTTAATTCGCAGCATTTTAGATTATGGAACGTTCCATTTAGTCCCTTGCAACAAGGGTGCCTTGGCTGGGTTAGACAGGATTCAGTCAAAATGTCTTCGGGTCATCACTGGTTGTATGAAGTCTTCTCCCATTAACGCGTTGCAGGTCGAGTGTGCTGAACCACCCCTGGCCTTGAGACGGCAGTATTTAGCTTCCCGTTTTCTGGCTAGGGTAATACCTAGAACCTCACATCCCCTTTTAGAACGATTGACTGAACTTGATGCTCTATGCAGAAACTCAAGCTATTGGAAAAATAAAGAACTTCCCCTCATTATTAAAGAATTCCGCCAAATTCAAAATTTAGGAAATCCCATAGACCAGTATTCCACATTACCTCTCTTTAACTTCCCATATGATGTCCTATGTTTTATTCCGAAAATCCTTTTCGACATTGGTATCTTCAAAAACTCGCCTTCGGCGAACTCGAGATTCAACGCGGTGGTGGGAGAACGATGGACTGGTTTCCAAAGGTTTTTCACTGATGCTTCAAAAGTTAGTGATATCGACTACACTGGTGCTGCAGTTTATTATCAAAACTCCAGAATTATTCTGCAATATAGGTGCCCTAAGGAGTCATCTGTGTTTACTGGCGAGTGTGTGGCTCTATTAGAGGCTTGCCTTTTTATAGAGTCACACCACAACATCGAAAAAGCAGTTATTTTCACAGACTCTCTTAGCTGTCTGCAGGCCTTAGTTCAGAATCCCTTCAAAAGTAAATTGCACAGCTCTTTAGTTTTAAAAATTAAAAAATCTTTATTTTCATGTGCTAGCAATCAAAAGGAGGTTCAGTTAGTTTGGATACCTGGTCATTGTGGTATCAAGGGAAATGAGTGCGCTGATGCTTTGGCTAAAGATGCCTGCTCTTCAGCGGTAGCTGATCTCACCCACAATACCCATCAGAGCTATGACCTGCTCAACCTTCCTAAAGTCAGACTTCAATCTGCATGGCAAGAGGAATGGAACATCTCTGGAAGACATAAAGGAAGGTTTTATTATGCAGTCCAACCAGCCATAAAACCTAAACCTTGGTTCTTTCCCCATAAAAAAGTCTCCAAAACGGTTATCTCAGTCCTCTGTCGTATCCGACTAGGTTTTTGTTGCACCCCTGTTTTTCTGCACAAAATTCGCGTTCGTGATTCCTCTCTCTGCGAGTGTGGTTTGGACGAAGGCACTCTGGACCACATTTTCTTTGAATGTAGTAACAACCTCCCTTCTTTGGATTTATATAGTCGCCTCCCCAAATTTAAGATCCCTCTCCCAACTAATTTCCCCTCTCTATTGACTTATTCCTCCCCAGAACTACTGCTGGCGTTGATGATTTTCATCCGCCACAACAACATTAAACTCTAAGCTGTCATGTCTGACTGTGGCATATATATTTTATGTTCTAACAATTATAATGTATATATTTATTTTATCTTTTTGTTTGTTTCAGTCCTATACTAACCCAACAAGATCTACGTCGTGTTCGACCATATCAATCGAGGATCCGACTTTTTTTCTTTATTTTTTTTTTCTAAACTTTTACGTTTTATTTATGCACACTTGTTTTTCTAAGTCACTCTTGACACTGGCAGAATAGTCGACATCGTCTTGACTTGCCATAAGAGAAAAATAGAATAGAATAGAATAGAATGAACACTCAACGACAGTTTCACTTCTATTTCTTATTATGGCAAGCAAAGCCGATGTCAACTATTCTGCCAATAACGAATATGAATTGGACAAGTAAATAGTGTTTACAAATATAAAATGAAATCAAAATTGAAAGATACAGTTCTCCGATCGATGGTACAGTAGAACTTAATGTAGACGACAGTAAAGTTTTTGTGCGTGTTTTACCTCGACTTTAAATACAGTAAGAAAACAATTCGTAAAGCCGTCAACCATAGACTAGATCTCTGTTTATCAAAATATGTAATTGCTGGGAAAGGACTTTTTTGGGATATCACGGTACAGTTTTTTTTTTATCGTGGTGAAATCATCAAATGAGTCCTCCCACCCAGGGCAGGGCGGGAGGGACTGTCAGACTTGTACTGACTAAAATCCACGGTGTCCTTCAATAGCCCTTTACGTACCGGGGTCACGGTAATTCGTTAGTCCCGCGACCCCGGCAGGCTTTGGCCCTCTACAGGTCGACCCGGGAAATATGGAACACTGCGCAAAGATAATTGCTAGTAAACGACTTTTTTTGGTTATCACGGTAAACAGTATTTCTTAAAACATTGTGCTGACAGAAGCACTGAACTAACTCGTTTAATATAATTATGATGAGTAGTTGAGTGCTCATTTCAAATTGCTCCGATTCGACAGGTACAATTTAAAAATAAATAATACTGTAGTAATGTGTTGGTAAATTAAATTCCCACAAGACACGATGAACGCATCACTTTAAGAAATCAATACCTAGTATTACTTTATTTATAGTTCGGTACCAGAATATCGGTATTTGAAATGCGGGATAGTTAGTGAATACACTTTCTGTGAAGCCCAAACTTCGTCGGCATTGAACGTGCTCTCAAAATAGCCGCCGCCAAGTTTTGATAAATCAAAATAGAAAATTACTCTTTGAAATATAATGCGCTCTTTCACGATAGCCTTTTCCTAATGACTTTTTCGCCTTACTTGAAGATTTTGTATGGTATTTTCTTATCGACCAATCTGTAATTGGTTTATAATTTAAATAAGATTGTGATAGTTTAGGCAATAAACGACTATTTATTTTTACATCAATAAACAAAAATTAATGTAAAAAAAATATGTACGCGTATAAACTCCGAATTACTATACCAAATTAGATATATCTTTTTACTTTTGTTCGTTATTGTCAGGGCAAGGTGTAAACGGAAATTATCAAAAATACCACTAGGAAACTCAGAAATTCAGTTATGGGTCGCTAGTAAATTACAATCATACAACACAATAAATGCGTTTATGGCTTATTATGTTATTTGAAACGATTGATCGAAACAGAACAACGAGCACTAAAAATGTTGAGTACTAGGTATTAAGTAATAAAATACTAGTTAGCGAATACAAGTATCTAAATAAAAATGTTTCAAATCAATATAATCATAGAGCTGAATAATTTAAACAAATCAATGTCTAACACGCGATGCCATATTTCTATTCTTATATTCTATTAATAATGCAGTGACTTGGCCATGTGGTAACAGCATAACCTCCGCGATATATCAAATCGGTTAACTACAGATCAGTGTGTAGAATATTAATATGTTAATAAGAGATCAGGGGGCGCACAGGTTAAAGTAAATGCAAGTTAATACTAAAGTTAGTCTCGGGATGAAAACAGAGTAATTTCAGAAACCATGCATTTGACTAGTTTTGGCGAACAAGTATTATGGGCCTGCTTTAAATTACTAAATACGCAGCACTTAAAGAATTCAAATCATCGTGAAATTACAGAAATTTAATTATCAGTTACTATTCTCTATGATCTAAGACAAGTTACTACTTAACTTTATCGATAGAGCAGCGGTCTGCAAACCGCACGGCCCGCGATCTGCCTCCATGAGGCCCGCGATTGTTGTGTGTGATTTTCATTTTTAAACAAGGAGATAAACTTATTTATATGAATAAAATTCAAATAACATTTTCTCAGAGTGTATCCTTTTTTTTATCGTGGTAAAATCATCAAGTGAGTCCTCCTACCCAGGGCAGAGCGGGAGGAACTGTCAGACTCGTACTGACTAAAATCCACGGTGTCCTTCAATAGCCCTTTACGTTCCAGGGTCACGGTAATTCGTACAGTCCCGCGACCAGGGTGTTTCCCTTTAGCGAAATGCAATGCATTCAGTAATTTACATTATAAAACAGACCTCAGTGGTTTTGTCTTCTTAAATCTTTGTTAAATGTAAAGTTTCAGAGTGGTTCGTTTTCATCACAATAAAATGGAGTCACAGATTTGTTAACCTAAGCTTAACAGTCATATCACATGTGCCCGCCTAGTTTTAGTGCGTTAGTATACAAACATACAGAAATGCTAACTGGTATTGTATCTAAAGACATAACATTTCAAAAATAAATCAAATTTTTGCAAAAAATATTAAAAATCTGTGCATTGTTTGAAATCATCTTACTTTATTTTTTTATAGTTTTCTATTTATATTATATTTTTTAATTATTATCAAGCATTTTTTGTCTGTAAATATTTTTTTGTATATGTCCTTAGGTACTTGCAAACTATACACAAATACTTACAACATAATAATACATTTTTACAAAAAATATAAAAAGGCTAGAACTCAATTCACAATCAAATCCTTATTGTTTATGTATAAATATGTATATTTATTTACTATGTATATTTAATACTATCCAATGCAGGTGTAGTGAGATTCGAATATTTGTATATACATTAAATTTTACTTTATATAATTGCTCCCTTAGGTAAATATCTACAAGATACGTGATATTACAATCTAAAGTAAAAAAGATTGTCCAATACAGGGAACATTTTGTGTAAAATTATCATAGGTTCACTAAATATTTTCACTGACTTGAATTCCTGTAAAACATGTCTTAAAAGAAATAAACAATAAACTTATAAGTCCGATTCAGTGTACATAATTTTGATTTAAAATCTTGGTTTAAAAATAACCATATATTTTGAATACTGACTGTACTTCAGTACTCAAGTTTTTTTTTAATAACTATTGGTTTCTTACAAGAATTCAAGTGAATCAACCGCATACATAAATTTTAAAATGTGCATTTAAAATGACTTGTGTGTGTCTTACATAGAACTATGTATCTAGTAAAGCGTTAATTATTATTGTATCATACGAGTTTTGAGCTCTGTCGTGCATTCAGATTCCGGTAGACAATGTCTAATGATTTCTTAACAAACCGTGGGAAGAATCTGACATATTGATAAGACCTTTAAAATTAAAGAAACATGAAAATAGCAATTCTAAATACTTCTGCTACGAAAGATCTAGGTTTTAAAGCTTCTAAAGCTACAAAAGCTCATAATAACTAGTATTGCATCTTACAATATGTCAGATTCCCCCCAGCCAACACTCCCCGATATGTAAACCCTAAAGCATACAGATATGACTCAACTTGACTAGTACAGTTATCAATCACATTTCACGATTAACTTGGTTTAGTGTTCAGAGTTGTGGTACTTTTTGACTTAGGATCCTGCGGAGGGAGAGGCCGGGCTATTCCAACCTTCACAATACCCCTTGGAGCACCCTTCAAAGCTTGCACAGCTTGGTCTAGGGTCGCATTCTTAATACTGACTCCATTCACAGACATCACTCTATCTCCCGGTGAGATCTCTCCATGCTTCTCCGCTACACCTCCAGGCACTAAACTACGTACAACTATGACTGTGCCCTGAGGATCTACAGGATCCTGGTAGTCTAAAATGGAGAAACCCAACCCTTGATCACCTTTCAACAGTTGCACTATGTCTTCTTTGCTTTGCCACATGGCTAAGCCAGAGACACACTCCAAAGACCGGGACTTCTTTGAATGTCCAGAATGGTTTGTTAAGGTAGCCGTACTTGATGTGTTGATTGAAGTGTCTGACTGTGCTTTGACTAGAGTCGTCAAATTATTCAAGCTGCCAGATATGATCTTCCTTGCTTCAAAACCTTCTCTATCTGGTGCCAAGTTGATGAGTGGCCGAGGACCACTGTCTATGCTACTTCTTGCACACACTAACCTGACTCTGTTTGGAAGCTTCTTTAAGATATTTACTACTTCTGTGTGAGTTAGACCGTGGAGGCGATACTCGTTTGCTTCTAGAAGTTCGTCTCCGGCAGAAAGGCTTCCTTCTTGACCAACAGGCCCCTCAGGAAGCACAGATCTAATATAGTGATGAGGTCTGACTTCTTGACCTCCTTCTACATCCACTGTGCCTTCGAGACTGATGCCCAGACCTTCAAGCTTACTCACTTCAGCCACTAGTATTTCTTTGTTAGGACCAATTTCTTCTTCCCACTTTTTCTTAATTTCTTCTTTATCAACTGCCAATATTTCATCAAATCTTCTGTCTAATTCTTCTTGTGTTGGTTCTTGTACTAATTCTTGTGTATCAACAATTTCTAGAACATTAGAGTCTATAGTAGTATTAGACTCAGGCTCAGGTTCAATTTCTACTGTACTATTTTCAGCTTGGGAAGGCACTGGGAACCAGGATAAGGTTGTTGTTGATGGTGATGGGGATGTGGGACGATCCTCATTAAATATAGCTAGCTGAAGATGCTCGTACTTTGGACCTCTCAGGTATCTCTCTAACACTAGGTGCACAGATATGCCTGTGTTTCTTAAAATTTCAACAGCTTGTGGATTTGTCTTATCAGCTAAAGATTTTCCATCAACTTCTATTATTCTATCATTAATTCTAATTTTACCACTTTGTTCAGCACTGCTGCCTTCAATAATACTCTTCACAAATATTCCAGAGAGCTCCTCCTTCTCACACACATATCCTGCTACAGTAATGCCCAGACCATACACATTCTTATTTAAATCCACATGAACAAGCTCTACCTCTGGCTGGGTGGGGATCTCTACAGGTACAGTGATGGTGATGGTGGGTGAGACAGCATCAGAGATGATGGGGTGGTCAGGGATCTGTTGAGGATTGTCACCAATCACACTGACAGCTGCCGCCACTAGGCTGGGCGCAGTCACACCATTCTGAGCATTAATATAGTCAGTGAAGCACTGAGACAGGTCATACACAGCACCATACCCAGTCTCTATGAGGTGTCGGTCGAGGAGCTCCGGGTCGCCGAGGATTTTAGTTGGTACGAGGGCTGTGCCGGGCAGAGGGGCGCGTAGAGCGGTGGCGGGGTCTGCGGGGCGAGCCACCAGCAGGCGCACGGCGGGCCCAGCCTGGCGCAGCACGGCGGCTACCTGCTCCGACGTGAAGCCGCGCAGGTTCACGGAGCCAACCTGCAGGACGTGATCCCCGCTCTGCAGGCGCCCGTCCTTGTCCGCAACGCCGCCAGGAAGCACGTACTTGATCACGACCCCGGTGCTGCGCCCGCCTACCAGATTAAACCCCAGGCCGTTTCCATCATTCGTGAGATCAACGACTTCAACCTGCGCCCACTCGGTACTCAGCACCATCGCGTCTTGTCTCACCATCAGGGCACTCCCGTCGTTACGTGATGCAGCGAGCGCGCACCGCGCGGAGGTTATGAGCCCCCAGCGCCGACATTATCACGTTTACGTCACGGAAACCGACACAAAACACACGAGCGATCGTAAAAAACTCAGCGCGGCTCGTTGTTAGCGCAAAATTTGTATAATATAATACTATGACATTTACATACTTGCTGAAATCGGAGACAGCAGAAATGTGGCCAGCTGCGCGCAGGGGTGTCCGACGAATAAATTCAATTTCTACTATTTTGTTCTAAATGTCAGTGATAATATTGCGCCCAGTCATTTTAATTATCCTTTTGTATTGTTAAAATAAGACAGCGAAAATGAATTTCGGTAATAAATTCCAAAGAATGTTTGTTTATTTTGTTTTCATTCATAAATTCAGCAGGAAGGAATGAATGATCACAGATAAACAAAAAGAAAAGTTAAAGCTGACAGATTCTCATTCAATCTTCAATTTAAAATTGACAGTTACTTCTACGCAATTTGATCAACAGAGGGCACTCAAATAGCGAGGTAGCGACATCTTTTGACAAAGTTCCCTACAACTGCAACACGAGAAATTCACACGTTGTTAATTCTACTTGTCACTAGATGGCAGTGTCATCACGATGAATGAAAAATCTGGGGGCACGGCAGTGCCCCAGCCAAGTCTCGAGCAAAACGGGCACGGCCGTACCATCTTTTCTCGATGCGATTCGCGGCTGTTTCGCCCCCCCTATATCTTCGACGTGGACAAAGCTAGGAGTTTAGGTTTTCGGTGAACAATAGTAGGCATTAGAACAAGCTTAAGTTCGAAATTACATGCCAATTGAATTAATAGTTTAGGAGTTACGGTCGATCAAAGTTACACCATTTTGTCACTCACTCACTGACTCACTGACTCACTGACTCACTGACCGATCATCAAAAATCTAAGGTACTTCTAGCAGACTTAGAAACTTCAAATTTTGCACCAAGATAGGTCATTAGCCACATATAAAGGAAAAATTATAAAAACATTAAAAAATAATATACCATAGAAAACAATTTTATATTTGCGGTTTGGCAAGAACATTATGTATGGATTTTGACTGCATTGTTAACTTTGTTCGTTGTTTAAGTATTCAATTGGATGAATAAATACATGGAATAGAAAAGAATAATAAAAATGTAATACATAGACTATAATTAATTGATACATAAAGTTCATAATTCATTAAATTAATAAAGCTAAAACTCCATTGTATTGCGATAAATTTCGATTGTATGCGCGCTCGATAGATGGCGTTGTACCTGTCTGAATCGCGCTATGGTTTCGTTACCGAGCGCAGTATAAGTAGTACTTTAAAATAATTCGATAATTTTCATTTGATAGCGCCACCTACCTATGAAAAACCATTTCGAAACTAAAAAAATATTGTAGCTATATTCGGAGAACTTAAGTTAGCCGGATTAGATAGTAGATTTATTATTGTTACTGAAACAGTTATTTAGGCGAATAGTTTATTAATATAACATAGACATAGGTAGTTACAATATCTAGTTGTTTACGTGTTATTTAGTTTAGTTATATTTATTTTGTAAGTTAGTAGATTTATGTTTATTTAGCTCGTTGAAAAGAAACAAAAGAGATAGAGAATGGGTTCTAAGCAAAGCAGTAGCTGAAGTCCAAGAAATTATGAGGTCACCTAAAAAAAAAGAAAGAAATACACTTACAAAAAATAAATGAGATCCCACCAAAAACATTAAAATAATGTAAAAAAATGCCAAGTCTCTCGATGCAGTCTTTCCATCGTAAAAAGTTTTGAGATCTCATAGAAGCCAAGTCCTATTCAAATTATTTTGTAGTTATAAATCAACATTTAGTAATTGTATCAATAGTTTTCTTTATATTATAATTATAGTGACTTGGCAATGAGCACCCTGTCCAGTCCAATGAGCAGTCCTGCGCAGTTTACTAGTCTTGGATGAGACTGACTGCCGTTGCCGAAATTCGGTTGGGACGACACGGATAAACCAAAAGAAAATTAATTTTGTGATATTAATGTTTACGCATGCGGTGTGTGACTTTCAACTCCAAATATGCCGTTTTGTTTCTTCTTGTGCTCATTGCCAAGTCACTATAATTATAATATAAAGAAAACTATTGATACAATTACTAAATGTTGATTTATAACTACAAAATAATTTGAATAGGACTTGGCTTCTATGAGATCTCAAAACTTTTTACGATGGAAAGACTGCATCGAGAGACTTGGCATTTTTTTACATTATTTTAATGTTTTTGGTGGGTCTCTTTTACTAGCTTATAATTGTAGGAATTATTTTATCCAAATTGAGTGATCTGTGTTGGTCGTGGTGGTGGCTCATTGGTATCCACTACGACTACCTTACAAGTTTGTAGGTGACGAGTTCGAAACCCAACTGGTGAATTACATTGATAATTTATTTCATCACCACTGCTTTCAAAACGGTGAAGGAAAACATTGTGACATTTTATTCAGTACGGATCTGACAGTACTTTCTGTTCTACCCAGGTTGGGAGGACTCACTTTTTTTTTTTATCGTGGTAAAATCATCAAATGAGTCCTCCCACCCAGGGCAGGGCGGGAGGGACTGTCAGACTTGTACTGACTAAAATCCACGGTATCCTTCAATAGCCCTTTACGTACCGGTGTCACGGTAATCCGTTAGTCCCGGATGTTTTTTTTAAAGTCAGATATTCGTAGGCAGACGCTGCAAATAAAAAACTTCTATTCAGCTGCATCTGGTTTTAAAAACTGGAGTATGAGTTCGGTATGTCATTTTAGAAGCGTCTTTCAGTTCATCTAGTGCTCCTCCGTTTGTGGACTACATTTATACTAGAGAGCAAAGTCGTCTCGGGGTCACGGGAATGTGTCTGGGATTAAGGGACTGTCTAATAAACAGAAAACCGTGACCATAGAACGTAAAGGGCTATTGAAGCAACACAGTGGATTTTAGTCAGTACAAGTCTGACAGTCCCTTCCGATGCACCCAGGGGCGTAGGACTCGTTTGATGATTTTACCAACACAAACAACACAAAGAGCAGAGTTGTCAATAAGGGTCAATTCACACCGAGACGCTACGCTGCGCGTACATTTCAATAAGGCGACTCAAATCAATCTTTATTTACTACACGAAAATAAACACACTTCAACGATGACCGACGTATTATGCGCTACTTTTATTAGCGACTAAAAATCTAACTATGTATATCACATATTCACTACATGAAAAGATGCACATTTCCAGTACCAGCGCGTCGCGCCATATAGCGTCGCGTGTCGGTGTGAACTGACCCTAAATCTGTAGTGGATTTTCCGTTCTTTTATTCAGTGGAGAAAGTTTTCTTAGCTTTTCCCGCCCAGCTGGTACCGGAGTCTACTTATAGACTTCTGGCGTCAGCTATGGCAGCTAATGTCCAGCTAAACTATTCTCAACAAGAAATCATATCGTTGGTTTCTACTATGTGGTTTCTGCTATGAGCGCTCACCGTTCGCACCGTACGACTCGTTAGTGTCGCTATCAGCAGCTTAGAGCAAACTGTAGGAATGAAGAAAGAGGTGGATTTGAATAAAAAAACGACAATTGGTTTTCATAGATTTATTGTTTGTTGACACATTTAAGTTAACAGAACAGGTTATCAGGTTACCCCAGAAAGGCGCCGTAGAAAGATTTTTTTGTAAATAGAATTAACACAATAGTATTTACCTACATAGAAATTATATTAATTTAAAAAAAGTTTCGCCAATAAAAGACCGTGTACTGTAGTACCTGTACTTGTACTTGTACCTGTACCTATACTAGTACCTGTTCTTGTACCTGTACTTGAGTCTATACTTGTTCCTGTACTTGTGCCTGTACTTGTACCTGTACTTGTACCTGTGCTTGTACGAGTACCAGTACTTGTACCTGTACTTGTACCTGTACTTGTACCTGTACTTGTTCCTGTACTTGTACCAGTACTTGTACCTGTACTTGTACTTGTACTTGTACCTGTAATAGTACCTGTACTTGTACCTGTACTTGTACCTGTACTTGTACCTGCACTTGTACCTGTACTTGTACCTGTACTTGTACCTGTACTTGTACCTGTACTTGTACCTGTACTTGTACCTGTACTTGTACCTGTACTTGTACCTGTACTTGTACCTGTACTTGTACCTGTACTTGTACCTGTACTTGTACCTGTACTTGTACCTGTACTTGTACCTGTACTTGTACCTGTACTTGTACCTGTACTTGTACCTGTACTTGTACCTGTACTTGTACCTGTACTTGTACCTGTACTTGTACCTGTACTTGTACCTGTACTTGTACCTGTACTTGTACCTGTACTTGTACCTGTACTTGTACCTGTACTTGTACCTGTACTTGTACCTGTTCCTGTACCTGTACTTGTACCTGTACTTGTACCTGTACTTGTACCTGTACTTGTACTAGTACCTGTACTTGTACCTGTACTAGTACCTGTACTTGTACCTGTACTTGTACCTGTACTTGTACCTGTACTTGTACCTGTAATAGTACCTGTACTTGTTCCTGTACTTGTACCTGTACTTGTACCTGTACTTGTACCTGTACTGGTACCTGTAATTGTACTTGTACCTGTACTTGTACCTGTACTTGTACCTGTACTTGTACCTGTACTTGTACCTGTACTTGTACCTGTACTTGTACCTGTACTTGTACCTGTACTTGTACCTGTAATAGTACCTGTACTTGTACCTGTACTTGTACCTGTACTTGTACCTGTACTTGTACCTGTACTGGTACCTGTAATTGTACTTGTACCTGTACTTGTACCTGTACTTGTACCTGTACTTGTACCTGTACTTGTACCTGTACTTGTACCTGTACTTGTACCTGTACTTGTACCTGTACTTGTACCTGTACTTGTACCTGTACTTGTACCTGTACTTGTACCTGTACTTGTACCTGTACTTGTACCTGTACTTGTACCTGTACTTGTACCTGTACTTGTACCTGTTCCTGTACCTGTACTTGTACCTGTACTTGTACCTGTACTTGTACCTTTATCGGTACTTGTACCTATACTTGTACCTGTACCTGTATGTTGTATATGTGGGTAATAATTATAAGTAAGTGCACACTTGTACCGACAGTTAGTTCAATTATACGCTCGGTTCGAACGCACGTCTTTTATTTAGCAGTGGCGACGAGGTAAAAAAAAAAAAAAAAAAAATACAAAAAATATATTGTTCGGTGAAATATAGATACTTGTGTCGTGTGATCGTGGACAATCGTGATAATGTCTGTGGGAAAAATCAAAGACTTTGATGTAAAAAACGGCAACTGGTCAGCTTATGTGGAGCGGCTGGAAATGTACTTTGTGGTTAACAAAATAACGGACGATTTAAAATTGCCAACTTTAATCGCAATCATCGGGGAACAGGCTTACGAATTGTTGTCTACATTAGCAAGTCCTAGTAAGCCATCAAGCTTATCATATACGGTCGCGGTGGATTTACTGCGTGCGCATCTGCAACCCAAACCGTCAATCCTGGCAGAGAGATATAGATTTCGTCAAAGACGGCAAGTGGCTGGCGAATTGATAGCAGACTACGTGGCTGACTTGAAAAAGATGGCTAGGTACTGTGAGTTTAAGACGAATTTAGAAGAAAACCTACGTGATCAGTTTGTGTGCGGCCTGCGGAGTGATTTTATACGGCAGAGGTTGTTCGCAGAGAATAATCTAGACTACAACAAAGCACTGCAGTTAGCCAATACCCTGGAGGCTGCCGAGCGGGACGCCGGAGCTGTCGAGGGCTCGCGGGAACAAGTGTCGGACCGAGAACTTAACGAGAAGATGCACAAGTTAGGAATCAGAAATTGTACAGCGTGCGGCGGCAATGGACATGGGCCGCAAAACTGCAGGTACAAAGATTTTGAATGCAACTACTGTGGTAAAATTGGCCATCTACGAAGAGTATGCATGAAGAAGGAATTCGATAGCCGTACGACATCGGCTAATTCAAACTCCAACGGTCCGCGAGGAAGGTCACGCGGAGGTCGCATGCTCGGCCCGAGCGGCCGCAGCGCGGGGCCGGACGGCGGGAAGCGACGCAGGGGCGCGGCAGCGGCGCCACGCGGCACCCGCGACCGACCCAGCGCCGCCGACGGGGCCTGCGACGCTGCCGGTGCAGCGCACTGGCTACGCGAACCAGCGGGTGACAGCTCCGGGGAGGAGCGATCAGCGTCGGGTGATGACGAAGAGGCAATGTACCAGATGTCTTTAGCGAACTATAAACCGGTGTGTATTACCGTTAATATAAACAATAAACCTTTGAAAATGGAAGTCGACACAGGTTCGGCGTTATCTTGCGTAAGCTACTCAACATATACGAAACTATTTAAATATATACCTCTCAGAAGATGTAAATTAAAGTTAAAATTTTACGACGGCACAGCTGTTTATCCGATAGGATACTTGGAAATAAATGTTGAGTATAAAAACAAGGTGAAAAGATTAGATTTATATGTAATAAATAAAGGTAGTACTAGTTTATTAGGAAGACAGTGGTTGTCTGAATTGTGTATAGAAATACCTAAGCTAAGTAAGTGTACAGAAATTCATAATATAATAACAAGTAAAAATAACTTGCTAAATGATTTTATTTCTAGGCATGAGAAACTATTTGACGGCACATTGGGCAAGTATACTGGGGAAGAGGTCAAGCTGCACGTGCGGCCAGGCGCGCAGCCGATTTACTGCCGCGCGCGCCCGGTACCGTACGCGCTTCTTCCGCGAGTAGATGCCGAGTTGGACGCAATGTTGCGTGCTGGCGTCATCGAGCCCGTTGACCGGTCCGACTGGGCCACGCCGTTGGTCATAGCGAGGAAAGCGGACGGCGGAATACGACTGTGCGCGGATTATAAGGTGACACTGAACAAAGCTTTGTTGGTTGATAGGTACCCGGTTCCAAAGGTAGAAGATTTATTTAGTGGCCTAAGTGGTAATCATTATTTTACCAAGCTAGACCTATCACAAGCTTATAATCAGTTAGTTTTAAATGAAACGTCGAGAAACTACACGGTCATTAACACACATAGGGGACTGTTTAAATATAACCGATTAGTTTATGGTCTCTCTTCTAGTCCTGGAATATTCCAAAAATTGATGACCAATATCTTTAAAAACGTTCCCGACGTAATAGTATTTTATGATGATATTTTAATAAAAAGCAAATCGTTGGATTCACATTTGAAAAGTGTAGAACAAGTATTTCGTATTTTAGAAACGAACGGCTTAAAAATTAAAAAAGAAAAATGTGAGTTCATAACAGACCAAGTAAAGTATTTAGGGTTCATAATAAATAAAAAGGGGGTACAAGTAAATCCGGAAAAACTTAAACCAATATTAGATATGCCCCATCCAACTAATATATCAGAATTAAAGTCATTTTTGGGTATGGTTAATTTCTATGGGAAGTTTATAAAAAACTTAAACACTCATATTAACCCTCTTTACGACTTGCTCAAAAAGGGAAGACACTGGAAATGGACAATGGCACATACAAGGGTTTTTAAAACAATTAAAAAACTTTTGTGTAGCACGGAAGTTTTGACACATTTCGATATGTCGTTAGAGAGTATAGTAACATGCGACGCGAGCTCGCGGGGGCTCGGCGCGGTGCTCGCGCAGCGCGCGCCCGGCTGCGGCGGAGCCGGCGGTGAGCGAGTGGTGGCGTACGCGTCGCGCGCGCTTACCTCCGCCGAGCAACATTATAGCCAGATTCACAAAGAAGCTCTCGCGATAATATTTGCAATGGACAAATTTCACCAATATTTGTTTGGGAGGAAGTTCACGTTACGAACGGATCATAAACCGCTGGTAACAATCTTTGGACCGCATGCCGGTATTCCCAACACGGCGGCTAGTAGACTACAGAGATGGGCTATTAAATTATCCGCTTATGACTTCAATATAGAATATATTCGCACGGATAAGAACACAGCAGATGTTTTGTCTAGGTTGATTAGTAAGCACAAGGAAGGAGTTTCTAGAGAAGAATTAGATACCCCAGAACAAACATATTTACATTTCGCTGCAGAAGCATTACTGTTAGACTCACATAAATTAAAAAAAGAAACGGCTGCGGATAGTATATTAAACAGAGTAGTTAGATATATTAATGATGGTTGGCCGGACGATGTCGAGATGAAAGAACTAAAACCATATGTTAATAGAAAAAATGAGTTATACTTAGAATTAGGTTGTGTGATGTGGGGACATAGGGTCATTATTCCAAACTCGTGCAGAGATAATGTAATTACGGAGCTTCATGAGGGTCACATGGGGGTAGTAAAAACAAAGGCGTTAGCCCGGAGCTATGTGTGGTGGCCGGGCATAGACGAGGCTGTGGAAGCAGCGTGTCGTGCCTGCACCATATGCGCCGCGGTAGCTGACGCCCCTCCGGCGCACGCGCCGCGCGCCTGGCCGTGGCCGGACCGTCCATGGACCAGAATACACATTGATTTTTTGGGGCCGATAGTGGGCCAAACTTATCTTATTGTAGTAGACGCTCATTCTAAATGGATAGAAGCAATTAAAATGAGTAGAACTACGGCGAAAGTCCGGCTAAGATGTGCATAGGGCGCAATTTGCGCATGCGTTTAGATTGCTTAAAACCAGATCAGAAAGAATGGGTAAAGGCTCGCCAGAAGCAGGCGGAAAAGTCAGCTGGTGGAACGATGAGACAATTTACGTCGGGGGACGAAGTCTGGTTTAGAGATTATCGGGGTTATGATAAGTGGACGGCGGGAACAATAATAGAGAGGACAGGTAGTACGGATTACAAAGTTAGATCTATCAATGGAACCGAAGAACATAGGCATGTCGACCAACTAAAGCTTAGAGTGTCAAAAGATGTAACTAAGATAGTAAGATTAACTCGTTACAATGATGTCAATCACCCTGTACGTGAAAGACCTGTAAAACGATTCCGCCCTTCGCTAATTTTTCCAGTAGAAAACGACCAACACCCCGGTACGCCGCCGCCGGTCGAGGGCTCGAACCCGTCCGTACCTCTTGCAGTCGAGGGCGCGTCACCAAAATCAGCCGACGACGATAGGGACATTGTATTAACAGCAACCCCACTAAAAACGTCTAGCGTGCCCAATGTGCAGGAAGTAGATAATCATAGCTCTGACCATAACATAAATGTACCAGAGGTACCGCCAAATGTTCAGCGCGTACGTAAGCCAGTAAGACGATATGGTATCGAAGATCGTTACAAATAGATAAATTGTTTGTTATTTCCTTATGTAAAATACATATTGTTAACAGTGTAATAGTAAGTTTTAGTATAATTAGTTATAGCGATTGTTATGTATATTGATAAAAGTGTAATAGTAAGTTTTAGTAATTAGTTATAGCGATTGTTATTGTTCTTGTTTAATGTAGAAATTAAGGGTGAAGGTGTTGTATATGTGGGTAATAATTATAAGTAAGTGCACACTTGTACCGACAGTTAGTTCAATTATACGCTCGGTTCGAACGCACGTCTTTTATTTAGCACTGTACTTGTGCCTGTACTTGTACCTGTAGTTACTTGTGCCTGTTCTTGTGCCTGTACTTGTACTTGTACCTGTACCGGTACCTGTACTTATACTTGTACCTGAAGCTGTACCTGTTTTAGTACCTGTACTTGTACCTGTTCTAGTACCTGTTTTAGTACCAGTACTTTCTAGGAGCGTTGAAACCAGGTCACCCCGGTTCTAATAAAATTATTATGATTTTCTATTGCATCGAATTGCTGTCAAAGCTGCCGTTACATGAAGGAAACGCCCCCTTGAAAATGGTGACCAAATACAAATTTTCATTTAAAGGTGCCATAACAACATTTTTGCGATTGTTTTCGACTTACGAGCAGCTGTCAAAGAATAAAGTAAAGGACATACTGTAAGCTTAGATTTAGCTATCTTTTGATACTTTTTAAATATTAGTCCATAAGAAAATGGTAAACAAAATAATATTTTATAAATAAAATACACAAAAATGCCGTTTTGGTTTTTGGTTTCGACGTAGCTACCAAAGAATGAAGCATACGGCACATCGTAAGCATTCATTTGGCATTACTCAAGTTCTGAGGAAAGTTTCATAAAATGTAGTGATCACAATATTATATTTTCAATAAAATGCGCCGGAACGCCAAAGTAGCATTTAGTTTCGATTTAGTTGCCAAAGATTAAAGTTTTTTTTAAGTATTATATCTTTTGAGAGCATTTTTGAGGGTTTTTTTTTTTGGGAGAAATTCTCCACACTTTTCTCAAACCACTGCAACTCCTGAAAGCCAAAATCAACAGTGGCAACCACCAGAAAAGCGCCGAGACAATGAAGCTCGACGCGTCCCGGAGAATAAATTTACCTGTCTTGGATCCTGCAACGAAATTAATAAAAAAAGAATAGTGGAGGAGTAGGTAAAATATGTTTCCGCTTCCCTTCATGTCAAGCAGGAGACAGAACAAAACAAGGCCAATAGGCACAACGCGACATTACAACTGGGAGAAGCCCAGTTGCCCTGCACCACGGGTAAAATTAATGGGTCCTAAATTGGGTATGTAAAAACTTGTACGAACGGTTTTTCTTTTATTACTCTAAATTAAGAAAATATACATAACATAAGTTAAAACCAATTTTGGTTAAACCAGCCTTAGATTAAGCAACACTATTATCTACAGTTAGACTTACATACAAAACGACACACATTTGCAACTTTATTTATAGCTGTAGATAAGAAAATTAGGTACTAACGTCAACATAATCTATTTCTCCTTTATCGTCGGTCACATTCGCTGCGGCAGTGATTTTTCTATACGTTCCATTCCTGCGGTACAAGGTTTATACACCAGGTAATAAAACTTCCATTGTGGCGGTACAAGGCTTACAAACCCTGTAACATTTAAGAAACTTAAATACTTATTTTTTGGTTGATATATATTCATCTCTTTCTTACACCGAACCAAATTGAAGTTACGCCTTCCGCGCGACGAGGAAGTCTTTACTTTTCTTAGCCGCACTGTAAGCGAAGCTTATACATGACGGGGCCTGTAGAGGGCCAAAGCCTGCCGGGGTCGCGGGACTCACGAATTACCGTGACCCCGGTACGTAAAGGGCTATTGAAGGACACCGTGGATTTTAGTCAGTCAAGTCTGACAGTCCCTCCCGCACTGTGTGGGGGGACTCATTTGATGATTTTTCCACGATAAAAAAAAAGCGAATTTAGCCTATACAAGACTTTTAAACCTGGTATTGCACTCAACGTGTTAAAAACACAATTAACATATTATTAAGAATTCATGGTAACAATAATTTTGACTAACACGCAGGACACATAATTTCGTTTGCACTATCCTTAAAAATCGTAGCACCGGCACCGCTTCGTAGCCGCCTACGCGACGCTACGAATTCTAGCCTATTTACCTACGAGCGTAGACCGTTATGCTTTTGCTACGAGCGTAGTACGCTACGCGTTTTGCTTTATAGAAATACTAGCTGTTGCCAGCGGTTTTACCCGCTACAACTTGAAAACTATCCCATGGGAAAATCGGATAAAAACTATCCTATGTGTTAATCCAGATGATAAACTATCTGTGTACCAAATTTCATCCAAATCCGTTCAGTAGTTTTTGTGTGAAAGAGTAACAAACATCCATCCTCACAAACTGACGCATTTATAATATTAGTAGGAAGTAGGATATGCAAGATAACGTTAATTTGTATTTCGTTTAAAATGATAATGTCCGGGGGTTCCCAAACGTTGCGTCGTTGTGACCTGGTGCAACGTAGACAGGCACACTACTCTACTAATGGTCAACACTATTCTGATTAAACTCGTGTGATCCAACATTTTTTCTATGCACATGATTCACCAGAAAGAAGAACGCGCCACGATAAAATACCAATACAAACAATGAAAAAAAAATGAAATTTGGGAATACCTGTTAATAGTTTAATGAAGTTAGATAAGACTAGCTTTTGCCAATCATAAAATATCACTAACAAGACAACAACGATAAAGAACATTATTGAAAATTAGTTTGCACAAAGTATTTTTATGATCCACGTAATTCTCAAATGACTCCAGTAGAAAGATGATGTTTTTTGACGAGTTCACCATTAAATTGATCGCATAGTAAGCTTCTTTATAGATAAGATCATAAAAAATAATTAAAATTTTATTCATAAACGTTTTTACAAAAACGGGTGTAAACATAGCCACAGAGTTTAATATATTAAAGTTTTATACATAATTATAATTGTTTAATTAGTGTATAAATAAAAACTAGTGTACAAGAACAAGATATTTAACTAGGGATTTAAATTATATGTAGGTAGCGATTTATGAATTTTTACTATTTCAAAACAAAATATAAATAAATATATAACTTTAGTAGTCGTTATCTAATACAACATTGATTTGATTGTAATATCATACGTGTTGGCTAGTAAATAGTTTGAGACATTTCCAATAGATCACGCAACGTGTAAAGCGTTCATAAACAAGGGAAATGAAAAAATCTGTTTCGAAATTGGTGGTTGCGATGGCCTAATTGGCAAGGCGTCTGGAGTACCTATCCAAAGTCAAAGTCAAAGTCAAGTCAAAGTCAAATCATTTATTTCAATTAGGCCATCAACGAGGCACTTTCAAACGTCGAATATTAACATTAAAGGAAATGGGATGGGATGGGATTGATTCTACACCCATTCGCAAGGGTAGGTTTGTATGAAGAAGAATGGGCAAGAAACTCCATACTTACTCTTTTTAAAAATGTTTTACAATATTTTTATATACATCATTTGACATCAATAATGTGAAAGCAATGTACTTTAAATCTAGACTAAATATTATAAAAAAATGTATAAGAAATAAAAAAAAAATTTAGCCAAAAGGTACATGGTGTTCACATTTTAACAAAATATTGCAATTACCTACAGCTATTTTACAAATATAATATAAGTGTGTGAGCATTCAAATTTCAACAAGCTTGATTTTGTTTAAACCCTACATTGTACTATGGAGCAGGACCAGCATGTTTCCAAACATTTTTATCTTGAATATAATCTTCTAATTTATAATATGCTTGTTTACTAAGTGTATTTTTTATGTAACTTTTAAATTTTCTTTCATTTAGAGTTAAAATTTCGCTAGGTATTTTGTTGTAACATTTAACACAGTACCCCATAAAAGATTTTTTGACTTTAGACAATCTAAAATAAGGTTGATCAATTTTATCTTTATTTCTAGTATTAAAATTATGTCTATCGCTTATTTTATTAAAAAGATGAAGATTTTTCCTAACATGCATTATATTTTCATAAATAAATTGACAAGGCACTGTCATTATATTAATCTTTTTGAATAATTCCCTAAGAGATTCGTGACGACGTAGATTGTAAATGGCTCTGATGGCTCTCTTTTGCAAAATAAAAATGGATTCAATGTCAGCCGCCCGGCCCCACAGTAGAATGCCATAAGACATAATGCTGTGAAAGTAGCTGAAGTAAACCAAACGCGCAGTTTCGACGTCTGTTAACTGTCTTATCTTTCTAACAGCATAAGCGGCTGAGCTAAGACGGCTCGCTAGAGATGCTATATGGGGGCCCCATTGTAATTTATCGTCTAACGTGATTCCCAGGAAAACTGTCTGATTTATAAATTCCAATTTTACTCCGTTCAAAAAAACGTCGCAATCGCTACTTCTAACATTTGGCAAAGTGAATCTAATACATTTAGTTTTCTTTTCATTAAGAACTAAATTATTCAGAGTAAACCAATTTTGAACCTTAGAAATAGAGTCATTAACATTATCTAGGTTATGTGCACGTCTATCTATTTTAAAAATTAACGATGTATCATCAGCAAATAACACCATCTGTGGTTGATTTTTTAGTAAATGGGGTAAATCATTAATATAGACTAAGAAAAGGAATGGACCCAAAATAGAACCTTGAGGCACGCCCATAGTCATTTCAGCCCCTGACGAGTTTACACCGTTTATCTGAACTTTAACCTGTCTATCTCTTAGGTATGAATTTATTAAATCAAGAGCTGTATTTTTAATTCCATAGTGTTCCAGTTTCAGCAACAGCGTTTCGTGGTTTACGCAATCGAATGCTTTTGAGAGGTCGCAAAAAATTCCTATGGCATCTTGCGCTTCCTCCCAGGAGTTAAAAATGTTCTTCAATAGGGTTACACCGGCGTCAGTTGTACAACGACCTTTGGTGAAACCGAACTGTTGATCATGAAAGATGGAGTTTCTATTGAAGTGACATAGCATTTGTGCAAGCATTAACTTTTCAAACACTTTACTGAAAACTGGCAATATTGACACAGGCCTATAATTGTTAGGTTCCTTACAATCACCCGATTTGAAAAGTGGAGCAACCTTACTATGTTTCATGAGATCCGGAAACACTCCTTGATCTACACTGGTATTAAATATAAAGGCTAAATAAGGCGCAACGGTTTCTATTATAGATGTACAGGTCTTCACAGACATTCCCCAGAGATCTTCTGTTGACTTAATTTTAAGATCTTTGAATGCTTTAATCACAGCTTGGGGGTTTGTGTGCCGAAACCTAAACTCCATCGGGCATGCCTTTACATTATTTCTAAGTAAGGCAGCAGAGAGTGCGGGTGACGAATTCAAAGACTCGGTCGTCTTAAGAGGTATGTTCGAAAAAAACTTTTCAAATTCCTGAGCTACTTCTATATCCGTGTTTATAGGGCCATGTGCAGTTTCTAAATTAAATTCGTTGTTGCGCTGTTTATTCCTACCTGTCTCATTATTTATAATTTTCCAAGTTGTTTTAATTTTATCATCAGCTGATTTTATTTGATTACTTATACATATGAATAGCTTTAGCTGTTTTGCATACAATTTTAAAAGTTTTTGAATATTTGGCAACATACTGATGAAAGGTAGTATTATTCAGATTGTGTCTCTTCAGACCATAAAGTTCGAAAAGCCTTTCTCTGCTTTTACGAATTCCAGGTGTCCAGAAGACGCAGGTTCAAACCCCGCTCGCAGCAGAATTTTTCTTTCCTCAAAATATCTTTGTGAAGATGTGACGCAGGCATTATTTTGTATAAATATATAACTTTCCCTATTTCAGCTGAAATGATAATGACCAGTTGAAGAATGACCGTGAGTACAATAATCTAAGCTCAACGCATACCTACTTATAAGTGTCGCATTTGGATCCACTTTGAATAGAGCTATTAATTATTATTTCTATGACTATTTAAAAACCTAATCGGCAAAGGCCGTACGAGCAAAATGATCTGTCATCTTCGTGTGTTGGTTCTCACGTGATGTCTTGCAAGCTTCAATCGACTAAAGAAATGAGTGCGTTTAATCTCGCCGTGTGACGATGAACGCTCTCGATCTCGTTTGCTCGTACGATTGTTGCCAGTTAGTACCTACTAAATATATCAATCGTGACGGCATGGCCTTAGACCGAAATCAGTTATTTCAAACAATCCCATCGCTATATTTCCAAACCACTGCGACTCTTGAAAACCAGAATCAATATTAGTGACCACCAGATAAAGCTCGAAGAAGTACCGGAGAATGAAATTGACTGAAAAGAATAGCGGAGGAGAAGAAAAACTATCTTAATTTCCATACATAAGGTAAAAATGAAATGACAATATAAGTAGGTACATTTTTGTTCTTAACCTACTTAAGTACATAAGTATTTAGCTGAAGGTTTTTATTATAAAATTGAATATAGCCTTTTAAGTAGACATATACGTAACATTTATTTCTTCTCTTAAGTTAATAAAATAGAATATAGAACGGTATCCTAATTTGCAGATAATGATGAAGAGGTAAGTGTAGGTACTTTATGCTACGACATAATGTCCGCTACATTATGTCGCAAAACCAACGTAACATACCTATAATATAATGAACCTAATAGAAAACGAAAAATGAGGTCATGCATCTCAGGCTGAAATTCACTAATGAAAGTAATCGCGATCAGCACAGATAAACTGCGTTCAAGATTAGTCAATGCCATCATTATAATGAACAGTGCTTGAACGCGGTTTAGATTTATGCTTACCGCATTCAGTTTCATAAGTGAAGTTCGCTCTTACAATCCACACACGTCTTCGTCGTTACAATCGCACTTATTTCACAATTAACTTCTCATTAAGAAATAATAACATTACTGTCTATAAATAGTTATTCATTATTCATACGTGTGTTAATAACTTATAAGGTGTTCATATTTGCCGAGACACAAAGGAACACATACAAATTCCTAGCAGACAACAAACATAAACAATATGGATACATAAGTTGATTGTCACATGTAACCGTGCGTGCCCCCCCCTCGTGGCGACTGGGCCGCCGCGCGACGCAGACTGCCCGGCCCGGCCCAGACCCACACCCGGGCGGGCGCCGCGCCGCGCGCCAATCCCAGAGCCCGGGCCGCGCCATAGGAGCGCGCGCCGGCCGCGGGGCGGGGCTCCTCGAGTGCCGTAACCCGCGCCGGGGGCTCCGGCCGCCACTCTCGCCCCGAGAGCCACTAGAGGCTGAGCCGTCGAGTGGCGTCGAGTGTCGGCCGGTCGGATGTCCGCGGAGGGCGGCGACTACTCGCCGTGTCCGGCGGAGGCGCTGCCGGAACTGAGCGCTGCCGAGCTGGCGATGAGCCTGTCGCCCAAGTCGGCGCTGCTGCAGCAGAACCTGTCCCAGCTGCAGCTCCAGCACTCCACCCCGTTCTCTGTCACGGATATCCTGTCGCCGATAGAGGAGTACCGCAAGCTGGAGTTGGCGAACAATCCGCCGTCGCCGTACAGGTGCGTGGATCGATCGCCGGGAGGGGGGGGCGCCCTCCACCCGCTGATTTTTCGAGTGGCGAAGGTCCCGACGAGAGTGCTTGAGCGTCGTTCGTAGTCGAAGGATATAGTTCTGTGACGTTTGTTTGTGCAGGTATGTTGTGATTAGCGGTCAAGTGGTGTGTGTGCGGTCAACGATGTGCTGTAGGCGCGCGGGCTCGGTCCTACTCGACTCTTGATCGATGTTACTCCACTCGGTTCTCCAAAAATAACGTCTTCATTCATGAATGATAGTGGACTTAATGTAGCACCCTGAGGGACGCCATCGTTCAGCTCTACGGTTTACAATCATGCTGGTGGAAGACTACCATTATATGTAGGTATACATTAATAGTGTGTCCGCGGCTAATTACACTCTAGTGTTTGTCAAATATCATCAATAGATCCTCTCAGTTCCACTCGTTAACTTTATCAAAGGCTTCCGACAAATTATTTATTTGATTTTTTGGGCGGTGATTTTTTTTTAAGGTATTTTAATATACAAAAAAAAGTAAAATAATAATTAAACTAAACGAATACTTTTATAGAACATTCGGTTAAATTATTATTTAGGCCTAAAAACAAACATTAAAATTAGTGACATCGTCATGAAATACCTTTTTTCTACTTAAAACTAATTTATAACTCAATGGCGCCTTTGGCATTGATATTGTGTGATTATTTACTAGATTCAAAAATTAAATTATCAATAAACAAATAAATAGAACTCGGTTGAAAGAATTTTTTAATTAACTTAAACATTACCAAACTTTTTAGATCCAGTGATTCACGTAATTTTTTATCAATAGATAAATAATAGCAAAAAAAAAATGGCCAGTTTAGGTACACGAAATAATAGACATTATCTATATATATAAAAATGTTATGTTGGTTTGTGTATGCTTTAAAAACTCAAAAAGTACTGCACTGATTGAGCTGAAACTTTAGCATGATATGTAATCCGCATCAAGGATTGTTTTTATCTATTTTTTTTTTGTTGAAAAAACAGTTTTTTGTGCCACAGCGAAGCGGGGCAGGGTACAGCTAGTTATTTATAAAATTAGAATAAAATTAAGAACCTTCCGATTTAGACCACTTCATCATAGTAAAATAAATATAGAAGATAATAAATCGTAAATTTTTACATTTTTGTAATATTTCTTTTGCGCATAATTAAACAATCAAATTGTATAGATTTTCGACCAAGTTTAAGGAACAACTAGCGACGCGCCCCGGCTTTGTACGGGTGCTAATAATATAAACCGCCCCAAATATCAGCCTATGGATGAAAACCACGTTAAAATCTTTACGCAGTTTGAGAGCTAAGGGTAGAGAGCGATTTTGTTTTATGCCATAGAGATTTCCATTGTCCATCCATCCAGTAAAAATTCATACAAAATCTTGTGCCACAAATAGTAGGTAGATAAAGGCAAATAACCCTTATGCCTGCGGTTTAATCTGCGTTGAGTTCGGTAATTGTTTTACAGGATCTTGCTACCGGCATATCAAAATAACCTGTGTTAATCCAGGTTTTAAATCTATGTGCAAAACATCCGAATCAGTTCAGTAGTTTTTGCGTAAAAAAGCAACAAACCTCCACAAATCAATCCATCCTCACGAATTTATGTAAGGAACTAAAATATAGTAAAAAGGTCAAAGGAGGAAAAGTTTCTGTTTGTAATTCTGTACACAACGTATTATTACTTTGGCACTTGATGCGTACCAGTGTTCCCCGTTAGTCCAGATTTTAATTATCCGTTTTTATTATTGATCGAGTAGTTTCGTAGAGCTTCTCAACAATCGAAAGTTACAAATATTACCGTGTTACAAATATTAGTTGAATAAAAGTCATTTATTGCTTTTCCTGATTTATAGTGTACCATTGTTTGGCAGATTTTTTTTGTTGATGATGCTTTATAAATCCATTACTCCCGTCTTCATTATTAATATTTTAGTCTAAACACAAATAAGATAAAAAGTTTTCAGCATCAAAATTCATGTGTAGAAGTACAAGAAGTAATGTGCAATAGGAGAGATATTAAATGCACAAAATTCATGGCCTTTTCTTGTAGGCTAACGTTTTTTTTTTTTCATTCTTCTTATTTGAACTTCAAAATGGATGGATGGACTTAGGACTTCTTGAATCACGAGAGCCAGGATCTTTACATACGCCTTTCCCCTAATATTTTAGTGCTATTACTGCTACAATATCACCAACACACCATCATTCACAAAATGAATTAGAGGCCAATATGGCGCTCCGTTACCGGGAGCCATACAATGCGCAAAGTTAAGGATAAAATTCATTACTGTTAAAAATCGAATATTGGATATGTTTCCTTACCTACTGACGAATGCTTCGGTTTCGGTGAAGCGCATTTAGAAGATTTAGCCAAAGGAAATAAAAGTTGTTCTGTTCAGCTTGGTTCTGGGCTGCAGCCCAGGGTCCTGTGTTTTCACATAACAACATCATTGTCAGGGTCATAATATCATTGTTCGTGTAACAATTAGTGAACTAACTTATTAACGGACTTAATCCGTTAATAAGTTAGTTCACTAATTGTTACACTAATAAAACAGTTTCAGAAATTGTTTAGCTTAATAGGTATCTACTATCCAGCCTCAAGCTGACAATAAGGGTATGATTTAAATAATTATGATTAAATTAATAAAACGAGTGGCCAGTAATAAGGCATTTTCAACTTTTCTTGTTTGTTTGATAATATTCGATAGGACACAGCGAGCAAAATCGTCATCTGCTTGTAAGAGCCACTCAGTTATAACTCGCTCGTTTAGTTATATTCATCATCATCATCTTTTTAGCCTATTGCAGTCCATTGCTAGACTTCTTCCTCCAAAAAGTGTCACAGCGCACGATCTCAGGCATTTTTTCATGCAGCACCTTCTTCAGGTCATCGGTCTATCTCGCCGTGCATAACTTAGTTCTATAATGATGTGTGAAACTTAGTAATTATTTAGCTCTAATATTTCACGAATGCTAAGTTCTATAGACAGTACTTCGACTTACCTAGTGTTATTCCTATCAGTTTCGCACATTTGTCAAACTACAAGTTGAAGAAAAACAAGAGCCAAGTCACGAGAACATGTACTAGTGCGAGCACAAGTCTTTATTGGTGTCGTTCAGGGTCTTCATCTTCTCATCATATCCGATCAGATTCATTCTGAGTCTCCTTGAATAAAATAATAACAAAGTCATCTTTATAGGCCTGACATGTTTCTACGCCTAATGCACTTTTACCTTTCACCATCTAAAGATGGTGATGACTAAAGTCAAGCTAGGAGACTAGTGTCACTTATTTAGTGCATGCAATGAAATACTATTTACTACTAGTTGTAGTAGACCAGCTAGGCTCCAGCACGCGTAGCATGACCAATTCTATCTCTATACTACCAAGAATAGACAAAGTTATTTCTTCGTTATTTCTATACAAATCGACTGTTTTTTTGCGCAAGTATGATACGATTCGTATACCATTAAAGAACATAAACATTTCTTTTCAATATTTTAACATTACTACTCTAAAATCGATAAAAATCTTTCTACGTTCTGTCATTATGTCTTTACTTCAGTCGACAAAGCCCGTTTTTACGGCGCCATGCTACGCGTGCAGTACTAGTATTAGAGCCTTGTCGGTAATCGGAACCTAGCGGACGGTACTAGGCTCCGATCGCGTTATTTATGGTAATTATCTCACCAGAATGTTTTACATAATAGCATATGTCACTCAACGATAATATAAAATCCCATTAGGGAAAGGATCTTTGGAATATATCCGCCTCCTATATGCAAACTAAACAATGTTAAGATGATTTGTCTTGGGCGATGTCGTAACTCACTGTCCGATATCGACGAGGCCCGAGTCCACGGCACGAACCTTAAGTAGCTATCAGTATAACTGACGGGGTCTGATACGAAACTTCTACCACGGTTGCGGGAATGTTGAGCAAGTTAGGTATCTCGGTCTTTGAAGAAACAGGGTGTGTTTTAGTTAGTACGATTCAGTTCCTTCTGCTTCACCCAGACGGGAGGAGCCATTTGATGATTTCTCTCTTCTAATAAAAGGTTCTTAGACAAAGACTTTTTCTGACTCCAAATTTTTCTAACTTTAGATATAGATGATTTCAAACCATGTTTTAAAGTTTTTATTAATTTTCCTTGTTTAGACATTGAGATCATAGGTGACGTCATTTTATCTAAACTGCACATAATATAAAATGTTAATATCCCAGTTCGTAGAATAAACGCTTTTTTATTGCGATTTTGAATAAAAAAGCGTGAAAATCAATGTCTGGGCTGATTATTTTGACAACTAGGAAATCATGAATTTGTTTCGTTTCTACAATCAAAATATAAATGACAGAGATGGATTGATTGATGGACTTTGTTAAATAAAATATTTATAGTTTTCAATTATCCTCAGCAATCCAGAAAACTTTACTGTTTAGAGAAATATTTAGCCGCTAGTAGGATATGAAATAAAATGCAATGAATAACTTTGTCAAATCTACTGCCACTTTGAAGTAGATAGTATTATCCCATTCCATTCAAAATGAACTATGAAATTAAAAAAAAATAACTTTTTCCCCATCCCGTCTTAGACCCTAGACAAGGCTTTCTACAACTGTTAACTGAATCGATAAACTCAATGAATAGATAGTGCTACTACTTGAACATCTTTTTCGTTGTAATTTGGTCTAGGCGCTCTTGTATGATACTTAATCGCGAATAACAAGACATTTTCTATAAACAATTGGTTAACTGCAATATCAACAAAGTTGACTAATTTCGTACTATCGTGTTAGACACTAACAGTATTTGTTTGCTTCGGTCTATTTTTTTGCTAGTTATTAAAATAACTGAAGAATCACCGTCGGTCTGTCGGCAACCCGACTCGATCTCTATGTTATAAATCTTTATCGATATCTTTGCTAGAATTAAAGTCGCTTTTGGCGTCTGTCTATTTGGTGGTTTATAAAACTGAGCATTCGATTATGGTGTAGTTTTATTATTTTTTTGAGAATTTACTCTATAAAGATGCTTCGACACTGTGGCCATGCGCAGTGGGTCTCGGTTATTAGTTACTTAAAAGTGCACTAAGTTTCTATATCAGGTGTGTCAGTTACACAACAAAAGCTTGGCTCAGCAAAATAAACTGCAAGCTAAACTGACAGCATTTCTTCCATTGCCAAGACACACGAAATATCCAAAAAATGAAAAGTAGGTGACTATACAATTTGACAGCCAGTTAACGATGAGACAACCATTGGATTTAGCCTTTTATAAACTAAACATTGCATGAGCAAGTGTTTGTTTTGCCTATGGAGTGGTTCACACATTCACACCTACAGATTTTTCCGCTACTGATGAACAAACACGGCTTTACATGACAAATAGTCGGCCATTATGTTATTTTATGCCGTGGTAAAGTTTGGTAAGTAGAAAAGTGATAGTGATTCTTAAGTTTGTGATTGGACGTGCTGTGACTTGTAAAGTGATTTTTAAAATGCATTTGAAAGAATTTTAAAGTCATCTTTGTTTTGAGGTGATGATTCAGAGTTTGTAAATGCTTGAAGTTTTTTACACAAGTAGACTTTTAATATGCAAGAATCAGCTTGTAAAATATTAACCTTAAGAAATAGACACACAGACACAGTTTAAAATAAATTACAGAAAAACATAATAATATGATATGGTGTATAATATTAGACGCCATTGACCCGTTGATGTTGCGGAAAAAGGTCTGATTGAAAAGGTATAGGTGAAGATTGGTGAAGTTGATATTTAACATTATCAACTTCACCACTATCACATTCAATGATCTACAGATTGTCCAAACTGGATTTGTTTGTATTTGTAATTAAAATGTGTACTTAACTTTATTAAACTTATCTAACCTTCTGAGTTCTATCTTTGCGCAAATACTAAATGTTGCGCAGTTCACTTCAAAGTTAATTTCTACGCTCACAATTCCGAAGGTAGGCCTAAAGTACTAATTAAATTACAGCGAAACCAATTAAAACTTACACAACACGCTAAATTAAAAGATAACAATCTTAAAATCAAATTAAAATTAACTCAAATTACGGTAGCTACCAACTAAAACGTAACGCGCTATAATTTCCCCGCCCTGTCAAAACTCAATTTGTCAAACCAAACATCGTAATGGCGGCCCTGGGGGTGTACCATAGACAAGGATATATTTACCGATTAGAATGATCGATTTAATCGTTATTTTGTGAAAGTTAAGGTTTAAAATTGCTTGTAAATTGTTTTTCTAGATGCAGGGATGGTTCGATAGGGAGATTAAATTGTGTAAATAGGGATTAGGCAGATAAGCTCTGTATTGTTTGAGAGTGACGTGTTGGCGCCTCGTCGGGTAACGGTTTAAAGATCTGCGTGTGGCAGATTTGGGTCAAATCTGTTCTGTTTGAATTTAATCTTTTAGATAATTTCGCAGATAAAAAAAGGAATTTCCTAATGCCGGAAGAAAAGGATGTCCGGAATATTGTTTTGTTTTTTTCAAGTTTTGCTTCTATAGTGCTGCCATTTTTTTGTACATTTATTGAAGCAGCAAGTTCTCTCTTCTCTAGGATCTTTTTAGCGGTTGGTCCAATGTGGAAACAGTTGTTGACCATAACTTATTTGTTATTATAAACTAATTTGTTGTTATTAACAGGGTGAATTTTCCATCTAGGCGTGGATGGATAAATCTTCATAGAAATTGATTGTTATTGAGACTATCAGATAGTGTAAAATAAAGCCTGTGTTTTTTTTTATCCAAATAAGTACCTCACTTTCGAGAACTTGCTAGGTAAATTGATATCTCAAAAATGTAATGAGAATCCTTATTCACTATTCCTCATAGTAGTAGTTTCGGACTTAGCATCCACGCCCAGTTGAAAAATTCACTAACACACCTGCATACTACCAACTATCTATCACCTCGCAGGTCAACCTCTAGTAGGTTGTGTACTGCTCAACCAAACTTTTCTGTGGATCTAAGCTTGTTGCCAGGGCAACAAACTTAGTTAAAAACTAAGCGACCACACTCTAAGGGCACCCCCTATGGGGTAAAGACCTCGGCTTAGGGCGCCGCTGAAATTACAATATAAGTAAAAAATGTATACTGTTTATCAGAGAAGAGAGACCTTTGCTCTGTACTGGAATATTTATTAAGTAGTTGGCAATCATTGTATTAAGCCACGATTTTCTCTGACTTTACCAGTCTTAGCCTTCAGTCTAACATCTACTTTCTCTTCCAGATCGAACTCTTCAGGAAGCAGCATCAACTCCCCGCTGGGGCCTTCCTGCGGGATGGCGGCCAACCCTTACGCGGTGCCCCTGTATGGCGGCGCCCCGGTCCAGGGTTATGGCTGCGCCCCATCAGACCTGCCCCACTATGGGGACATGAGAGGCGCCGGCTGGTATCCAGCGTCGAACGACCCCAGGTTTGCCAGTGAGTCGGCGATATTCTTTGTAACAACACTTTTTTCTTAGTGTGTGTTAATTTTTAACAGCAATTTTGCATTCGGTTTTTTAACCTCATTTTAAACTGACATACCTATTTAGATTTTCGATATTTCGGCACTGTTGCAAACATCGTGATTAAGCCCGCCACCGGATTCGTTACGGTGTAATGTTACCTATTTTAAATTAGTTTGAAATGATAATTTCCAATTAGTCAAGAATCTGTTAAAACTTTCGTTTTAGAACATTCTAAATCGAAAAACAAACAAAAACCTCCGAAGATCGCTCTTTTCTATTGCTACTTGTTAGGTTTAATAGATTTTCTCATTATTATTGTTTAATTTCACGAAAGGTTTATATTTGACCTCTATATCGCCTGATGGAAAACAATTAAGTATGTGTTCGGCGGTGAAGCACGAAGCCTAGAAGTAACGTACTCACCAAATTACTTTCTTAATGATTTTATTTGCAGCGAGATGTTGAATACAAAACTCTAACTTTAATATAATATTACAACTTAATGCAGTAAATACGAACATATACGACTAGTCTTACTAGTTAAAACCTTAAACATACATTATGAAGCTTAAGCACAAATTACTTAATAGTTACTAGCGTAAGTGCGAGTGACCTTATCCGTCATTAAAGTTTGAGCGAACCCGAGCTTAAAAGTATGTCATCAACATAGAAAGACATCGTAATAAACCACAATTTTAACCGAGACACAAATAATTCATACTCTTAACGCATTTCAATAAATTGACGTACCCAATTCAAGATGGCGGATGGTATGGCGCATGCGCGTAGCGTACTCCGCCGGCACGTGAGCGCGTCGGGTAACAAACGCCAATTTGATGTAACCCGATGCGTTTAACTAATTCGGTATTTATCGGAGAACTGATATGGATGGTGTTTCAATACTCAAGTGGGATGGGGCTGTTTAGGAATACGATAGTGTGATTCGCTGGCCAGTAGAGTAGGCAGAATGGCGGCTTGAGACAATTTTTTAGGCCTGACCTTAACTTTTATGGATGTTCAAAATGATTGTTTCACTATGTTTATTTGATTGATTTAATTACTAACTTAAAAGTATTGAATATTATTTGTGTTCGAAAATTGTTAATCCAAAACGAGACATCCTAAAACTGGTCTAAGTACGGGTTTGGCATAATAATTCATTTGCAATTTAGCGTTCTTCACTGTCAAATTAGTTAAGGCTTTTCGGTTGTCGTTACTTCAGTAGTTAGAAATATTATAATAGTTATTCAACCATGAACTGCAATCTAGTTACGATCTTCTATCTGTCAAATCCTCTTCTCTAATACCTAAATCATCATCGTGTTCTAACTGGTTAGCTTCTTGATTACCAAAATAAAACTGTCTCAGATTGCGAGTTGGCAGAGTAAACACCATTAACGGACGGTGACAAAAAAACCGAGCTACGTGCTCAGCTACCAAGCCACCATCTTAGCCCTAGATCAACCATCATTTGTGGCAGAGGCGTCAATGCATTAAAATATCGGCTTACTATACCAGGCGGTGCGTAGAGCCCATATAGGCTTATATTGCGTTTATCGAAGATTTAAAAAGGATGAATCAATTGTTAGTTTTGTTGTGAATTTGATTGAATTTACAATTGATTGTGTGGCAATTACTTTTGCATTGAGCACAACAATAAACGCAGTAAATACTTCAACTACATACGCTGTAAATAAAATACAGAAATCTTGTAATAACGATAAAGCTGAATTGTTTCTCGATGAAGGTTTTTTAAAACGTTTAGTCATTTTAAATCTATTTGTATGCTTTGTTCTTTGTTATTTGAGTGAATGGTAGTAGTGAAACATTTAACTTATGAATTTCAAATTTTAAATCAATCAAATAAATCGAGTACCTAGTCTTCCCGAAACTTCTTCAAAAAGATCATCCCATCTCCTCTATAATCTATGACTTAGTAGTAATTCGATATAGCAACGGGAGCGCTTACCATCGCGCAGGTGCATAGAGTAAGTATCCCGTGATGATTACACAGACTGGTATTTATATTACTACCATTTGTTTACTATTTCTTCGTCAGAACCTCCTTGTTTCTCGGTATCGTGGCCCGTGGCTTATTTGTTAACGGTTATGTAGATTATAGAGAAGATTTTATTTATTTTGATGTTTTTCTAAGAATTGAGGTACTTGGTTAAGATTTGTTTTATCGTCTTGCGTAAGTGGTACCTGTGATTTGTATTCTTTGCAACTGCGGTTAGGAGACGTATCTTTTGGAAAATCAACGTGACCAGTTGAAAATACAAATGGATGATCATTACCAGTCAAGGAAATCATTTTTAAACAAACTGTTAGGTTACTTCAATAAGCCGAATTATTGTCTCGAAAATACTACCGGAAAACTGTCTCGGAGATTGGTAGAGTACCTACACTTGTAAAAATTATCCTACATCATTTAAATAAAAAACCTGTTATAACTACTGCCAGTTGGTTATTTTGCTCAGAAATTAAGTTCCCACAATTTACAGTTAAAATATCAATAAAATCTAAATATAAACCATGATTAGCTTCAAACGACTCTGTAAGAACTCGAAGTAAAATATTGACAAAATAAATCTAAGCTAACGTTGACACAATCATGACGATTCTCCTATACTAATACAATCACTCTATGCTTACACACATAATATGTTGTTTGTACGATTGGCAATTACTGCAATTCCAGCATGTTTTGCAAAGTAGGAAGGCTATTTTTTTTAAATAAGACAAAGATCTTTTAATTTGAAGCTTCAGAACTTGTTCAATTTTGTAATCAATTTAGATGAGCATTGCTAAGTAGGTATGATATTTATAAATAGATATCCCATCTCATTGCTATGATAACTGAAACAAAACCGATTCAAATTCCATGGCACTTTTAGGTTTACGATGTTATAGCGACAGCCAATCATCCAGCTGATATAAGATTGGAAAATAGAATAAAAAAGATGATACCGATTGGATGACGATTTAGAGGCGTACTTGGAGAGCATATTGACGACTATTGACAACTTTCAATCAATTCCCGTAATTTAGATATCCCACCACGGCTCTCTACGTTGAATGTCAGGTTCCCACTGTGAGACAGCTGTTTGTTCTTGGTACTGTACTACGTAAACACTATACACCCGTGTGTCGTATGCGATCCGAATGCCAAAAAATGGCGACGTTTCGAAGTTTTCTCAACTCACGGATGTAGAACGGCCCCTCAGAATCGTTTTGGTGTACTGTCAAACTACTTCATCATCATCATCATCATATCAGCCCGGGATCACCCACTGCTGGGTATTGGCCTCCCCCTTTTTATGCCATATCTCTCGGATCTGTGCGTCTCTTATCCAACTATTTCCCATGATCTAACAAACCAAAAACGTCAAGCCACTTAATATACCTAATTAAATAAATAATTGCTGCATTGCTCCAATGTGTCTAAATAGATGTAAAACCGAGGTCATGAAGTGACTCCTGACATTAAGTTACGACAAGACTGAAGATCTACTACAGATATTGAATTAATTATCAACAATTAACAACATTCAAGTCATAGGCGTGGACGCTAGCACCGTGGCACCCTAAACACAAGTTAAATCTTACATTGGGTGCCAGAGCACATCGTAAATTGCTGCTAATTGTTTAGATTTAAAGTGGTTTTTTTTCCAATTCGGAGGTAATCTTTTTTTTATTATTTAATTATCAAAAGTCGTCAAAACTATAAGAATTAGACCTCTGAGCTTTCCTCTAAATAAATTATTCTAAAACTGTCGTTGTCACTCTTAACTCCTTAAGTTGACGGTGATCGCAACGAGACACCACTTGAAGTGGAACGGTAGACAATACAAAGCATAGACAATCGGTAATTTAATCTAAATTCTGAAGAGAAGCATTCTGTAGAACGGAGAAAGTATAAATAGTACATATTTGAGTAACTTGGGAATAGGGAAGGGAAAGAGTAAGAAATATAATAATTTGTCTAAAATTGAAATACAAAACACAGATGCTAGACTAAATGATTTGATTATATTTTCTTGTCCGACTTATGCGTCCAGTCATCTTTACGAGAAATAATTTTATTTACCCATATTTTATCAATTTAAAGCTATAATGAATAATGCAACAAAAAACCGATAGAAGTCATTGTTCTTAAAAATCGAAATATTAATTCAAGTTAATTGATTTCGACATCGATTTATAAAAGGCTTCAGTGAATTTGTTAAATTTTTATTTATGAAAAATACTTAAATTACTAACAAGAACTGAAAAGCGCAATAAAGAATTGAGTACCGTATTGAGTACATTTCAAAGGCCCTTCACAGTTTATGCAATGAAATAATAAATAATTATTGAGCGTAGGTCGTAATCACGTACAATAGGTATCAAAGATGGCATCCACATATTTGTTATACGACAGAATTGAACCAACATTCAATAAATAATACGTCGAATTTAACTGGCCAGTATTCAATTTGTTATCAATTACAAAAAAAAAATGAAATAATCATGAATGATAAATTTGTATTTATATCTCTAGGCAAGAACTATTTTGAGTTATCTAAGTCACGTTATATTCATTGAATATTAAATTACTGTGTTGCATATTACATTGTTGCATTTTCTAATTTACCGACAAAGGGAATCATAGACTGGTACTAAATCAATATACTGTGCATTTCTTTGCTGCGCAATCACTTCAAACCTGAATAAAAAAGCTTATTATCTCTCACAACAGTACAAAAACACAATACTATCGAAACAAAACGAACAACTCGTTGAACAAAATTTACAAATAATTTAACACAATAATACATCACGCTTCCGCACATACGAGTATCTTTGAGCAGAGATTAAAACGGTAAACTGTCGAGTGATGTCCAACGGACAAAAAACATCTCGATACCCACCGAAATTGTAAAAAAAAAGATTAAAGATGGTCCGAGGAACGAACCCTGAGGCACGCCTGTCGTCCGCCGTACCTGTTGTACTAGGGAGCTGTGTAGACAGACAAAATAAGCAATTCCATTTGATCGGGCCCATATTTGCCCACCACTAGAGTCTTGACTGAGTAAACATTAGGCCTCACGTCCGCAAATAGCGTGATGTCGGTGCATTCGATGGCTTCAGCCGAGTCAGGAGAAATTATTTTAGTATATGATAATGAATATGGTAATTGGTGTTCGATACTTGTGTTCTTGCTTAGTGTGAAAGATAGTTTGTAAATGTCGGATAAATACAGTATCTTGCGTGTTTACATAATTCTGAGGACCTCAAATACTTGTACTAAAAATATTTATTTAACGTGCAGAGTAGATGTGAAGTAGGTATTTTCTTAGAAATTCATTTTGTCTTGGCAAAATTATTATATGTATTCTCTCTTAATAGGTACCCAAGTAGTCAATTATTTTATTTTATTTTTTTATTTACTGTGGGTACTAAAATAACGCCAACATTCCGTTTGTAGGTCATGCAGTCAATGGTTTTTTGCACTACGAACTAGGTAGCAATTTTTCTCCCTGCCGCTCTATCAAACGCTAGTGCTAAAGTGGAAAAAAATATCCGCACAATTTTCAACCGCTCGATCCACAGCATTTTTCAAGTGTTGCGACACATCAAACGTACCCAGTACCCACGGTCAGCGGTAAATTAAAATTGCCGCGGGGAAAAAATAAGTGTGTGACACACTTAGTTTCCATGCAGGCGCGCCTAATGCGGGCCGAGTGGCCGCGTCACCGCCAGCCGGCCGCAGTTTATCTTCCTTAGTGTAGCAACACTGAGGGAAATAGCCGCGGAAATGTTTGCTATTTCATTTCCCGCCATCTTTGTAGGTTTGTTTACTTTTAGAAATGGCGACGGTTCCGTTTCTGCTGGACTGCAGTTGAGATGGTAATATTGATGGGTCAGTCTGTGAATTCACTTGGGGAATTCGTTAGTTTTACAAAACTCTTCTTTACCTTGACAGGCGGCCTATCATTAATATTTGTTGTTACATATTTTGTGGGTGAAAACCAGCAGGACAACTGTTTTTTAAACAATTACAAACGCGTTACGGTTCGAAATTCATTGCTTTAGTCTCAGTTTACGAGTAAGCCTTTGATTAAAAAACTGAACGCGTGCCCAAAGCTCTGTATAAACATTAACATACTTCAATAATTAACCACAATGATTAGCGACCGATTGTCTCAGCCCACTCAGCTTAATTGGGCGTAAAAAAGAGCAAACATCGAACCGGATCACTAAACAACGGAACTGAGTAATGATCTTCCATACTACCATGTTTTTACTCGTGCAACAAATTAAATGCAACGAAAAAGTATGTAATACCAATCCACCTCATTTTCCGATCGACCGCCCGCGATAAGATCCTCTCTATTTTGACAGCACACCCGGTTGGGGTTGCAACAATGCGCCTATTATTGTCAATGTTTATCCACGCACAATTTGCTCGCGTTTATATAGCGTTGGCAACATTTTGTCTAAGGGGGCCATCAGATGTGTATATTTGGTGAATTATAATGCGATTATTATGAACTGCTGCAAACAGTTCATGCGGATTATGAGCATTTTAATTATGGATTATTTTTAGTTTATCTGGATGATTTTGTTATGATTCATATTTCAAACACTTTATAATAGTTATTTTATTTTAGAGCATGATGTATTGTTTGGATTGATTTTAGAGTTCACTCAAAGTTCATTGGGGGTCAAATTACCTAATTGATTATTTAATAGAATAATAAAAAATATTTATCTAGTCGTTTCCTAGAATCAGCACAAATCCAATACATCTCACATTTTACTTTCAAATTCACACACACGACCCCTCGCTCGCAAAATCCATTAGTTGTCAGCAAATATTGACCCGACCGTGACGCGGGCGCACGGGCCGAACGTTGTCGACGGTAGCCGAAGTGGCCCGAGCACGTCCGAGCCCAATATGTATGTAGGTATGTACGCACTGTACGCCGATTTGAATTCTTAGTGCTTCAGCAAACATCATGATTATTGTGGTTCATCTAATCAATATTGAGATTCCTTGTTATTACGTTTAAATTATACTTATTTGCATTGTCAGGCTTCAATGTTTGTTAAAGGCTACTAGGAGAATCTTTCGTTTTCTAATCAATAAAAATTGATTCTACTTATGATTATAATATCGGCTGTATGAAATAGCTCGTCATAATCAATTTATATTAAAAGTCAAACATACCTCGTAGAATTGAATATTTCATCAATATACACTATTTATAGAAATAAGTGTAATAGTGTAGGTATATTATTTTCTGAGCAACATCCATTCAATCTCATCACCATCTTCCTGCCATTATCCCATTCTACTTGGGGTCGTTGGAACATGTTTCTTCTTCCAATCTTCCTAGTCAGAGGTCACAGAATCATTTACATCTATTTCTTTCATTTCATTCCTCACACAATCCATCCTTCTTTCCTTTGGTCTTCCTTTTTCTCCCCAAGTCCCCATCCATCCCCATTTATACCTATCACTTTCTTAGCCACATGTGTGTCATTCCTCCTTATCTTCTTTCAATTTCATTTAATCTTATTCACTATTTTTACCCACTTCTTTCCACACATCTAAAATTTATGCAATATAATTCATATTTTTCCAAATAACTGTGGCATAACCAAATTCAGTAGCTTGTCACATTAACCGTTTTGCTTACATAACACACAAGTGTTATATACTCAAGTTTGAAGGTAGCTTGAAGACAAACATTTAAGATACACAAACAAAAATGTCATATGTACTAATAAGAAGGTGTTACCTAATGTATTCGAAGACGAAAAGGTCAATTTGTCACGGCTGGTAGACATGTAAACTGTTCGTAATGTTGATGCAATTCATGCTGTCTTAGCTTATGAACCGGATGTTTATTAGTAAAACACACTAAATGTACTGGATATTGAAATAAAACAACTGCTAAAATTATTCCATCTTAATTCTATCTACTTTTCCAATTAGTCTACCAACATCAATGACCCTCATCGTCTCGTTCATCCTCTTTGCTTCTGTTTTATCTTCTAAAATAACGAAATCTAAATAGATTCGTTTTTTTATTACCGTGGTAGAAACACCAGATCAGATAATTTCATGTTAAATAATATAGCTTGCAAAAACCATGAAATGAAAATAACAATGATTTCTAGAATTGATACCTATCATAGCGATGTAAAGTTTTAGACAATCTTAATCTTATGAACCAACCCAAGATATCGTGAAATACAACACAATAAATAGATAAATAGCACAGACAACCAAAACAAGAAGTTATTGACCAAAATCACCTCCAAAATAATCCCAGACCCAAAAGCAATAACAACTTAACATAAAGCGGACCCGCTTTACATCGTCCATTAAAACTTTACTGAATTTTCAACTAGCATTGTCTAGTTCGTAATTACTTGTGGTCAGTAGCCGTCAGACGCACGCCCGCTGGCCCCTCGAGTCAGGGCCCGATCTCGGGCCCCAGTGCCGGGCCCCCAGCTCCTAGTTCAGGCCAATTTCACGCCAATCGTGTCATCAAATGCACGCGTTAAAGCCAAGTGTCCTTTTCGTGCAACTATTTATTTTTCTTGTGACTTTGCGGGTAGATGATAATTGGGGGAAATGGGAGCGTACCTAATGGTTTGGGTTCGTTTCGTAGGTGGACTTTGATGTTGGGGATGCTATTAAGTCTAATGTTCGATATTATTTTCGTTAAGTTGACCAACGAGGTAGGTAGTTGCGTAATCCGTTTTCCCAATGATATTTATTATGTTCAACAACATTAATTGCGGTTTAAGGCTGTCAAAAATGTAGGAGTATGTAACCGTATATTTTGTCTAACAATCCTTTGGAACGCACTTGAAAAGATAAAACCAGCATTTCCTAGATACCAGACTTTTGTCACAAACCCTTTTTTCAAATACAATGTCATTTCACTGTTGAATTAACCATGTACTTTACCTAATTAGTAACTACGACAATTCCAATACCTAACTTGGACCAGAAAGATTCTACCATTACAAAAAATCATAATTTTATAGCAACACTGACCCGACATCGTTCGGCCGTGAAAATAGTTCCGTTTACGACGTCATATTTTGACGCCCCAGCGTCCCTCGTCGTGGCCAGCCCCCGGTTCAATTACCGACGTATTTGTTGTCAAAATATATGCACATCTCTGTCCGACCCCTGTCACACACGGGGACATGAGTGTGAATGTATTTTTAGGAAATTTTAAGGTCTTCTTTGCCATCTCGGTTGTGTACTGGCCGATGAAATATCGGAGATTAAATTGCTGATACATAAAATGGAAAGGAATTTGTATCTATTTTGCAATTAACCAAGACAAAGTTAGTGTCTTGGGCACAATACCAACTGACAGCGTTGAGGATTAATTTTTCGATGCTATATTATAGTTTAGTTTAGTTTTAGTTTAATTTAGTATTTTTTATATTTCTAGAGTTTAATTCTGTATAACAAATAAACATGTATTTGTAATTTTTGTTAAGACAAATAGGACACGAAATAAGTTTGAGATCTGTGGGTATTCGAACGCACGGAGGTAGAGTCTGTGCCACCACTGAAGTCCTTATGACGCGGCGCTAGGTCTAATCAATAAATCACATTCCGTCTTATTACAAAAAGGGGTTTAACTAAAAACCCAGGTTTTATCGTGTAAAACTACGGTTTACACAAACGTTATTACAAATCGTGGTTTTGCGATAAACCATGGTCTAACAGTAGTAGCTGTCAAAGGTATGTCAAAGTTTCTCATAGCAAATTTTTCATTGTGTTGTAGTTTTTGTGTTATTTTCACCCAAAATGATTGAAACAAGGTAGATTTAATTGTTATTACTCATTTTAGATTTAATTGTTTCGACAATCGTTCAAATGGCGGTACTAAAGTCGACGTTTTATCTTAGTTTTGTAATACGGTCAAATTTAAACCATGGCTCTGCAAATAAGCCAGGACTTGATAGACTAGGTTTAAACCAAGGTTTATTTAGTTTTTGTAATAAGGCCGATAGCGTTTTAGAAAATGTTTCAAACCACTACATTTTCCGCGGGCCCCCTTTCGTGGTCAAGTAAAGTTTTCGTCGCACGGTCATATCAGAAGACATGAGTATAAAAAGAATAATTATCCTAGTTTCTATCTTCATAGAAGTGCAGATAACAATGAAACATCCCTCTAAATTGAATCAATTAAAATAAAATCAAGATCACATTGAACTGTCTTCGAAAGCTATTCAAACATGTTTGTAAACATCCCCTCACGTGTCATTTAACGACTCAATTGGATTGTAAAAACACGCCCATTCATCCGCCATGGAAATAGCGCTACGTTACGATTAAACAAGAGATCGACAGATAACTAAAATGTCCGGTGGTCTATTGATGACACAAAAGAGGTTTGAAACGAGCGGGTAATAGCAGTTTTTTTTGGGGTACCGTAGAAATAAAATGGAGCGATTTTTAATGATTTTGTTGGTCTAAATTCAGGTACGGTCATTGCAAATTATCACGGAATAGGAAATAGAGCTAGATGCATTCAAATTGTATCTGAAACTGTCTTCTCTCTAAGTGGTATAGTGAAATGACGGGGCCCCCGTCCCGCCCCGGCAAGCTTTGTTCGCCTCTAGAGGGCCAAAGCCTGCCGGGGACTTACAAATTACCATAACCCCGGAACGTAAAAGGCTATTGAAGGACACCGTGGATTCGAGTACGACTCTGACAGACCCTCCCGGACTCATTTGATGATTTTAACACGTTAAAAAAAAATTGTATAGTGAAGCCGAAGGCACTGTCTGAAAAAAAGGGATAACTAACCGTGTACACTAGACACTGAAAAAGACCTTAACTTTACACTTATGAATACTGTAGAATGAATTACACAATGACAGATCCTAATTTGATTCTAAGTACGACTTGATTGAACCTTTAAATCATTCCTCCTCGCTTTAATAAAGATCAGAACCCGCAATCTCCCAGCTTGCACCAATTCCATCGATGAGACGAAGATATAGCACAATACCACACACGCACAATGGAGTAAGACAGAATGGGGAGCAATATTTTATTGAAAGACCCTTTTCGTGGAGTGTTGTGTAAATACGCGGCGGCTCCGACGTGTGTAATGTGCGCAGTATTGCTGCCGAAATGCTGATGTGCCGAGTTGCCGACCTTAGCGAATATCTGCGGCCTTTGTTGATAGAAGAATTGTAATTATGTTTTGTACCCCGACATATATGGCGCATCGATTTATAAACAGCGGCATTGTGAAGAGTCGTATCCACAAAGACATTTGCGTGTACCTAAGATGAACGGGGAAAAAACGGAACGATGTCGTTATATTTACAATAACTAGCTATTACGGGTACAACTGTCCAACTTGGCGGCTGCTATGTTATATCTTTCACACAAACTACCATGTAACACTTTGTAGAACTAGATTTGTTCACATCTGAGTATTTTACTTAATATGGTGGTATGAATTTACAGAAACAGCTTTGCTTATCATTACGGTATGAATTAATGTTACACGTTGGCTATTCTGGATCTATACGCAACATGAATACAATTTTTGAAATTCAAATAGTTTCTCGCAAATTGTAGATATATACGAGTACTATCTTAGTGTCATTATTTGATTGAACACGTTCCGTGTTTTAAAGGTCATTGGCCTTCTCTATTAGGTGTCCAATTGTCATGATGGCGGATGGTCGCAATCATTTGTTTTGTTTTGGCCACTGTCCCTTTCCCTTTGTAGGTTAATGCTTGTTTAGATAGCAATGGTATTTGCGTATTCAAATAATATGGTGAAAAAGTAAAAACGCTAAGATAAGTCATTTTTTTCTCAAATGGGTGGGCTGTATACTATGTACCTACAATCCACGAAAGTTGAAACAACACCCACCATAAGCTTATTTTCTTACAGATATTCAAATACAATTAAATCCACATTCGCGTAAACATACATATCCACGGTAACGACCTTGATCATTGAAATTTTTACGGATTCGAACGATTTATTGCCAAAATGGGTCATGATTCAACTTTGCCGATTTTACACTGTGTAAGCTTCAGAGAAATCTCAACCCCTTTGTTAGTGACATCACTGGTAGTAAATTATAGTGAAACCTACAATGCAATTAATGCATTTAATTTTTGAGCTATAGCTTCCTTCTTAGTAATGACAAACAAAACAAATCTGAAAAGACATGATTTATGTATTTGCGTTTGGTCTTGAAAGTTATGAAATTCTTTATTTGTCGTTTAGTAACATCACCTGGGTATGTATTTCCAATTTAACAAAACAGAGACAAACTCACATTTTTCTCGACATTAATTGAAAGATTAAAATAGAAACTTGTAATAAATGATAAAAACATAATTGTATACATTCTCAAAGTGACTTAAATACGTTGCAAAGCTAGTAGCGCGGGAAACCACGTCTAGTGTCATTAGGAAAATGGCGGGCGCCAGCTTAAATGTTGCCAGCACTAAGAGATTAATTTCTACCGCGAGAAAGTATTAATTTTTATTTTTCCGCTACTCCCCTTTTATAATTTGCAGGGATGGATAAAATATGATTAAAATGTCGCAGTTGTTTCGTTTTAAATATGTTTTAAATTATAAGCTTTGTGAGAAGTAGGTAGCTAACATTTACACTCTGTAGGTAAGGCTAAATTACGTGACCTATTTGATGTAAATTCGCATGGGTTTGTTTTTTTATTCGGGTTGGTCCTACCTACATGGTGAATGCTCGTTCATATTAATATTGGAACAAAAATACATTGGGCTTTTTACCTTTAGTGTAATATCGACGAATCACAATCAACAGTGCACTTTATTTAGGCATTAATTCAAATGGTCTTTATATTGGATGTAAATGGACATTCCATAACTAGGAAAATCAGTTAGGAACCTTAAGATATTCCCGATTCTCTTACTTTTAATCCCTTTAAAAAATACTCCTTATGACTTTTCGTTTTGCACTAAAATTACAGGAAAACTTGTTTAGACCATTTTTTTTTAATTGGTGCTTTATTTATAATGAACTAGGCTGTACATCACACTGCAGAGCAAAAGCCTTCCACTTTTTTCTAAAATATTAACCGAAATAAAAAACCTTTCCAATCCAACCTCAGCAAAGTTAATCAAGTAATGAATACCAAAGATTTAATGAATACTAAACTTTGTTAAAGACAAACGCTTTCAGTTCTCAAAGACCTTTATTATGAAAAGCTGAATATTTAATGCTAACTCAACTTAGCTTTTAAGGCTGAGAACCTAATTAATTCTTGTTAATTGCTCTTGAATTTTATAAAGGGATTAAATTCGGTATTTTACGATTAAAACTACACTTGCATACTTTCTTGGTCTTATCATGGAACGGCTGAATAGTTCGTCCATTAAGCCTAACATGTAGTCTAACTAGATGTTGCCAGCGATTTCACCCGCTACAACTCGAAAATTATCCCACAAGAAAATCAGGATAAAAAGTACCCTTTGTGTCAAACCAGGTTATAAACTATCTGTGTACCAAATTTCACTCAAATCCGTTCAATGGTTTGTGAGTAACAATTAATTCAAACAAACTATCACGTTTATAATATAAGCAGGATAATAACACATAGGTTAATTTTTATTTCCTTCAACTTACTGGAGTCGGCGCACTATAGCCGGCGGCCATATCGGCAACTTTCGCACGCCATCAGATATTCTTTCGATTTGTCGACGATTTATGCTTTGTCCATAAGAGATCCTATCCTTCTTAAAATCCCTCCATAATTTAGCTTAGTAGACCCAAGTGTGCGCATCTGAGCGGCTGCTTTAGTTTCCAGGCTAATGACGTCGACGTCGGGCGGTATGGGCCACGTCAACAACATGGGCGGCCTGGCCGCGTGCGCCGGCCCTGACTCCAAGCCCATGCAGTTCCCTCTCGCGCAGAGGAGGAAGAGGAGAGTGCTCTTCACTCAGGCACAGGTGAGTCAAATTAGCTTTTAATCATGGAACTTACTAACAGTGGGGTGTGCTAATAGTGCCCAAGCACATGGCGCAGATCCTAAAGGGACGCAGAAATGGCCAGTCCAGGGCGCAGTTAAAGAATAAAAGGCTAGTTATGACACTGATATCTAAGGTTTTCGCTTTGGACATGCGGATGGCGTGGGTAGCTCGTCGTCCGATCATGGACCACGCCTGGGTACACGGCGCGTTGTGTTCCGCACGCGAGTTGTCAGCAACCTGCGGGGCTTCCAAAAAAAGTAATGTTACACTTTTTAAATTACATTTAAAGATTCTAATATTATTTTATTCCAAAAATGCCTAACCTACCGCTATCTACAGCCTCCAACTCCGTATTTCATTTGGATCCCCAACCCTCGCAGGAGTCGCAGGGGAGCTTTATTTGCCGATCATTTTACAAATAAATACCAACTGGGGGACTTACCTGCCTTCGCGATTTAAGGAAGGACATTCATGGCGCGATTGGAATTCCGTTGTTTTTAATTAAACATTGCATGATTTGAAAAGAAAGACAATTATGTTTAAGCAAAGATTTTACATAGCATTTTTTTTGAAATAGCGATTTCTTACTGAACTTAAGTTTATCGTAAACTCAAAAAAGTAATACCTACGCATACGCCAAAAAAAAAGAATTGCCCATAAATACAATATTTCAATACCTAGGTACTCATCATCATCGTCTTACCCTTATCACATGTTATTTGCATGATCAATTCTATGCCTTTCTCAATCGGAAATAAAATTCACTAGTTTTTCTTTCTATTTTGTCACCTCTTACAAAATCTGTCGATTTTCTTTGGTTTTTCTCTCTATCTATGGATTAGATACTCTCTAAATCTTTTTTTTTAGTTTTTTAAAACGTTACCCCGCACTAGGAATTTCTCCTGTGTCGTGGGTGCGTTTACAAACATAGAAACTCACATACACAAACAACCAGACCCGGATATAATAAGACCACATAGTAATATTTCGAACACAAATACAAAACAAACCATCATACTAAAAATAGGCACCAGAAAAGTGCGACAGAAATTCGCATCGCACGCACATTGAATAGCGCGCTTTACAAGGGTGAATTGAAGCGTGAATCGTGACCGGAATCGTAGCGGGGCGGTGCAAGGTGACCGCGACTGTCGGGTCAACCGTCGACACGAAATCGCAGTCGCAATGATGGATAACAAAAGAATCGTAGCTCTTTGAATGGAGCTGTAGTTCGCAACAGCAGTGACCTGGTGTTGCATAATTATAAGATATGATTGTCGTAAGAATATGGCAACTATTCTTAATGTTATAAATTTTACTGTACTCGTAGAGTCTTTCCATACAATAAAAGCAGTCAAACTACGCTATAAATAAACTAAAGAAATCTCGTTCAGGATAATTTCACATGTAATTTCCGTCCTGTAGCCAACCTTAGAGGTGACTCACCAATTTTTTATCAAAAAATCCTCTTTTTCTATAACTTGGCAATCTGTTTTTATGTGTATGACTCATCAGTGATACAAGAGACATTACAGTAAAATTCGGTCATAGATTTGGGAGCAACATCCTGGATATTATCGATTTTTAACTTCTACCAAACTAGGATATTTACTATGGAGTACCGTATTATTGTCTACAGAAAATTTTAGATTGCAACATCGTACTCATTCTTTAATTTTTCACGACAATAACAAACCCATTTCAATATTATAGACGAATACGAAAATCCTACGCTGACGCATTAATCTGCAAAATATTAAAATGTAACAAATTCCATCAACAATCTTATTAAATCAAACGGGCAACACAACGTTCAAAAGCTAACTAGAGTCTAAAGCCAAAATTGCGTTAGCTGCGAGGGCGGCGCCCATCCCGCCCACGCCGCCGCCGCCCGCCCGCCCCGCCCTAGTAACATGCCACCAGCCATCAACCATGTAATTAATTCTATTTCCACTGAATTTTCCGGTTGCAGTTTGATTCCAATGTTACTCTGGGTGTGTGTGTATGTGTTAGTGTGTATAGGGTGTGTGTGTGTGTGTGTGTTTTCGGGAGAGGGGTAGGGGATTAGTTCAGCTAAAAGTCAGTTTGATGAGGTTAGAAGGTTTCTGAGTGTGTGTGATTAATCTATGGTCATTTGAAATAGTTTGCAACTAATTTCTAACTGGTTAGTGTGAACGCTATGATGCTATTTAATTGTTAGAGGAGCTTTGTAACCATTTGAACGGATTTGTGGTTGCACGATGGCATTTTAATGGGCGCGGTAACAGTGTTCTATAATTGCTTAAAAATGTGGACAATCCAGTCTCTATTCGCAAATCTCAGAGATCCAGTGTTAGAAGGTTAAACTTGGTAATTTAATGACATAATTCTATAGTATTTTCTTTTCAAATATTAAGACGAAGTCAGTGGCATGCATTACATATTTGTTCCATCTTCCCTTATTCGGCTGTATAAGATGGGTCACGTCATGAAGGGATCTGCCTGTTCTTATGTTACGTAATAATTTACGTTCGTTCCAGCGAATAAAAATAAACTTTTTTTACGCTTTTATGTGTTTGTTTTTGAAGTCGGTTCCTTTTCTTTCAAAAAGTTTTATTTTCATTCTGCCCTTTTTAGTTTAGATTTCAACAAAAATCTTCATATAAATCATCTTTGAAAATCTACAATCCATGTAAACAAACAACAACGTAAAAAAATAGCAACGTCCCAGGTATCCATGGTTGTTATATATTAAAACCTTCTGCAGAATATAACGAATGCTTTTCTGAAAATCCCATCAAAATCGGTTTAACCAAATGCGAGATATTCGTGGACAAAAATACATACATACAAACATACTGGTCGGTTAATTAAACGCACAGAGAAGAATTTAACATGATGGAACAGTTTATTAGATGGAACTCAAACTATCTTTATTTGTACAGGTATACGAACTGGAGAGGCGGTTCAAGCAGCAGAAGTACCTGTCAGCGCCGGAGAGGGAACACCTGGCTTCACTTATACACCTAACACCAACACAGGTGAGTTAACTTACAATCATGTTAACAGTGCTCATCATCAGCCTATAAATATGCCCAATGCTGGGACACAAGCCTCTCTGTGACAGGGAATGCCCATAACTACCAGTACACTATTTACGCTAAAAATCAAATTTTGAAATTGGTGAACAATGTCGGCGAAGAATTAGCCACAAAAGCCATAAGATGGCGTTTGGCAAATTTATTGTTGGTATTAATTATATTTGTTATTTGGTTGAATAAAATTTCTTGTGTCCTGAAGTGAAAATATTTATATTGTTTCGTATTTTTTCGTTAGCAACACACCGGCTTCGCAAAGGTAACAGTTTGAAAATAAAACACAGCGGCAGCCCATGTTACTTAAATATCAACTGTACGTTTTTGTAGGTGAAAAAATTAAAAAACAAAATGGTTGAGGAGTTATTAATTTTATGCATTACCGACAAATTATACAAAACACCTTATCTTTTCTCTATACTTATTATCAATTAATATAGGTTTTTTTATAGTGGTAAATTCATAAAATCAGTGTACTGACCAAAATTCATAGTGATCCTTTAATAGCCCTTTACGTTCTAGCGCCACGGTAACCTGATGACACAGCCCCGCGACCCATTAAGTTTAGCTTTAGGATACATTATGTAATGCCCATAGGTATTGCGATTTTAAAGGTAAAGTTATGTGGGTATACTATACCCGCATAACTATACCTACTAGGAATTTAGAAAAATACCCATAATATCCAGGCTCCAGGAACGGCATATCATGAACATCATTATTCATGTTGCCTAGATTTTTCTGGCTATTTTTTCCTTCAAGTATTTCGACTAAAAATAATTACAAAAGAGACACTTTTCAAGATAATTACTTTCGCATTTACGAACTTAAAGCATTTCATTTTTGATACGCTACAAAAATAAAGTTACACAAAAATACGTCCCCTCTCGGTACTTACCACATGTACTACCTACCCCTAATTCAAAGACGGTACTTAAAATGTAACAAACAAGGAAAAATTCGTACCCTGGTACTTGACAATCAAAGCATTTCAAGCACTAGTGCGGTCGCCTGTGACGTCACGACGTAACGAGCTGTCTTAGGTTGCCAGATGAAAAAAAAGAAATACGTGTGGTAGAATTATATTTTCAAGATTTAAAAAGGAAAATTATATTTCCTCGTGTTGTGGTGTTTCTGGTTCCTTTATTCCTGTACATAAACTCACGCCTCTTCCTCGGGGGACTGGGTAGAAACCACAGAGCGCCATCTGATACATGAGGCAATAATGCGTTAAGTATTGTTATAAAACACATTGGGTGTTCACAGTCTTAACGTCTTCAATAAAACAATCTTACACCCTATCTACATGCTCAAAAAGACAACACAAAAAGATGAATAATTCAACTAAAACCCAAAAACCAGTTTTCCAAACCCTTCTACTGTTCCACAAAACGCTACCACAGATATTGAATCTTTCACTATGCCAACCCTAAAAAAAATCACGCCCATAAACTCATAATTTCCCGTAACCATAGACATAAGTTACAAGTTACACGTATCAATAGCGTTCTGCATGGGCGTCACACTGTGCCAGCCACAAACGATCGTAAATCACAGGCTATAACCGTTTAGAAACGCCTCCGGTCATCACCGGCGGAGTCAATTACAGAAAACGCCTACGAAACGCGTGTTGCCCCGCGGCTGGTAGCTATTCGGGGGTTAACTACCGATTGAGCAGTGGTTTAGGGGCTGTAGTTATCAATTGACGCTGATTGTGTTACGAAATTGGTGCTTTGTAGAGTTAATTTTCTCTTTGAGTCTTGCGAAGGGTTCGAAACTGTGGTTGAGTTTTACAATTTGATACAGATTGCGTGCGTCTTTCAAATTGCTTCGTGTTCATACAACGATTTTTAGCAGGATTGATGTAAAATTTGCGATAGCCTAAGCTCCCAATGCTCCTACAATAATCCAAATTCACGCACAATCGTGCAAGTAGCTGCAATCAATAACGTAATTAACCTGCACGCACTAACAATGCGAACTACACGGCCCAATTATAATAACAACGCATTATCTTCGGCTTAACGCGCGCCGCCATTGTCCCCGGTTGACGTTTGTTTTGGCGCCAAACGACTGCTGCTGACACCGTCAAAATGGAGATTATTCATGGACCTAAACCATTGTTGGGGTCGCGTAGAGTTTATGAAATTTATATCGACACGGCCGGGATTATCGACGCATTGTTGTAAAGGATTTGAATTTTGTAAACGAATGTGGGAAATAGGGCGCGTGCCGTTGACAGTTATATTAATAATGGCGGTGACGCTTTTTTGTGTAAATATTTGGTGAAATATTTCGCGAATTGTTAGTGTGTTATAGTGTGTAATTATTTCTGATACTAAGCAAAAGTCCAGCTTAACTTACATTTTCAGCATAGAAACATATGCAACAACGCAAACAGTATTCAAAAAATACAATTATGAATGTTTTTGGACTCAATGTATGTTTTTGGACTGAATCTGTCCATTATGTCTTTTCCTTTTATTTTCTTAGGCCTGTAATTACCTACATTACATCATCATCACCCATATATTTTCTGACTCCAGAAACTTGATCTTTACTTCCCTTTGCTTTAGCTTCTGTTCCTCCCTCATCTTTATCAATATTTGTTATTACTTCTGATTCACGTTTTACTTTATTTTAAATCTCTTTCGCTTCTTTCATTCTTTTATTTTAATTGATTCTTTACGGTTGGTTTAAAAGTGTGTTTAACTTGGAGTGAAATCCTCTGCTACCGGTCTCTCGGTCCGGTCAGTTGAGCCGCCCCCGGCCGCTGTCAGGCGCACGCCCGACGCGTGCATCCTGCGTTAAGCGCTGTATTATCTGTATTGAGTTACGACAATTGTCTGATAATCTTTATGGACTTATATTGTTTCGTGGCATAAGTGTTTTGCAGATTTTTTTTGGTTCGAGGTCTACGTTTTACAAATAAGAGATGTTTCGTTCAAGTATGCTGTGATTAATTTGTGTATCCAAGTCGCAGAACTGACATCGCAGCTCGTCACAGTTTTTTTTAGCTTGGTAATATCATCAAGTGAGTCCTCCTCTAGTCAGTGTTGTGTGTTGTCACTTGTACTGACTTAAATCCACGGTGTCCTTCAATAGCCCTTTACGTTCTGGGGTCACGGTATTCGTTAGACCCGCAACATTCGTTAACTCCGCGACAGCTCATCAGAGTTTGCGGCCAATATGTAGCGCACTGAAGTCTTTAACATTTAGAGTATCTTGCTTTTATCCTAATTTATTCGGGGTTTGCGCAACATGTCTTCTGCTTTTTCATCATGTCAGTAGTCTTCTCCTGGTTATTAATATTATCTCATAGATTTCAATCGAATCTCTAAAAATCCTGCCAGCAGGTAAACCCAGCATTAAAACCTAAGCCTACTTATTCAAACCCTGACTCAACAAAGCCATTATTTATAGAAACCAAAACGCTAAAACCGTGCATATTCATGCCATTTAAATAGCCCAGCAATAAAGACAGAGTCGCCCACAATATCCCGTCTGTTTGACGTTCCAAGCAAACAGAGGGCGCATTCGTTGAACTTAAGTAAATTTCGATGTTCGCGCGCACAGCCACCGGGGCCGCGCGCCTCTCAAATAAACTTTGATTTAATAATGCTAATGGCTATTTTAATGACTGCTGTATATTTTGTGTATTTTTCGGAATTTGACTCTTTTTTAAATATTAATTTGTCCATCTTTCCAGTTCTATCAAATGGACTAATTTATAACTAGGAACGTATGAATTTGTTCCTATAAGTTGATAAGGTATTGGAAAATGTACCAATACTATTTTAATTTAATTAATCTAATCATTTTAGAAAGAAGAGAAAGAAAGAAATAATATTTATTGGTACAGAAATAGGGCATACACAATAAAATACAGAATAAAAGAGAAAAATTAGCAATGATTTTTAAAATAACTTAAAACTATTTAAAAACTATTTGGTAGAAAATTGTTTGCCCCACGTCTGCGCCAAATAGGCCCAGTTCAGCAAAAAAGCCAGACAACTAGTGCCTGACGCAATTCTAATAATCTTGTTATACAAATAAGAATCTTACAATAAAAAAAAATGTCTAAATTTCAACACCACCAACAAAACCGTGAGAGCTGCCAAAAAAAGGTTGAAAACAAAAGCTTCAGCTCATTGTCTATGGTCACGAACTCTATGGTCTTGTCTCCGGCGGATGCGCGCATGCGGGCGCCCGACACGTTTAATGAGAGGAATGAGATAATGGTGCTTCATGAAACAATAGCCTGTCAGCGTTGTTCGTTCACTGGCCAACGTCGAGTAGCCCCTGGAAAAATTATAATGTTTGTGTCAGACAACTGTTGATGGGACCATTACTTTTTTGTACTACTTGTCCAGTTATGGACACAAGATGGACACTCCCCTCAAGCTTGATAATACGATGACAATATCATCTAGGTAAACAAGAAAGTCCAAAATGGTTCTTGCTTTGGTTTTATGAGGACGATTTGTTACTGGGGAGGCAATATCATTTTATAAACCATAGTAAAAGTTAATACTTGGAGATTGTCTGTGGTATAAGACAGAACCCCTAAAGAAATCCATCATGACAATGGTTTTCTTGTTTCATATAAATATAGTATGTGAACACTGGCATTTTCGCTTATACCATTGGGACCAAAGCAGAAACCTCTTCATACATTCAAATGAAATTGTGTAAAAAGTAACAAAAACCTATTTTCCAGATTGCGGTTACACCAAAAGATTTTTTTCCGCAAAACCCCGAAGTATCTTCAATGAAATAATATTTACATTCGCATCATAATTATTTAACGTAACCTGATTGAAACCCGTCGGCGCATCCCTCTGAGCTTATAATTTACCAATAATCCCACTCGAGGTTTTTTTGTAATCCATAATCGGCGTGGGATTTCAATAAGCTTCCTGTTAAGGGCTCCAAATCATCTGCCTTATTTCGGTTATTAAAAATTTGTCTGGTTAATGGTTTTTAGATTTTGGATTCCGTACTAGAAATATGCGAATGTGTTGCGCTTGATTTTGTTTGTTTCGGACTGAAATATTAATATTGTTCAGCTGTTTCATTGCTAAGCTGTGTATTTCTTTTTTTAATTTCTTTTCTTTTAAAATTATTTGAATTATTAAGAAAACCGATTGATATTTGCGTAACAGCAACGTGACAAACATTTATCAAAACAACAATATTTGTATTTATCCTTAACGATATTTTAATATAATGTTTATAAAAGGACTGATCGTAATGTTACTTATTTTTAGTTGTTAGAAGATTTTTCTCCTGTATTTCATCCAAGGAACTCCAAGATCATTCATGATTATTATTCTCGCTATCCTCAGTGGCTATCATTATACCAAAAGGCCGCGGCCTCAATGCGGCCAACATGTCAAAACAAATTTGAAAAAAAGTTTTGATTCGTTTCCCGCGTTTAATAACCGCGAAAATTATTGCCTGGGTTTTCGCTCGGGCTGCCAGCACAAAGCAATATATTTGAGATTAAATTTTATGAATGGCAACGTTTTTGCAAGGCATTGTGAAGGATTAATAGTATCTTAAGCGGATGATACACCTGACACAGCCCTTTGTGGTACAGGTAAGGGGCATTATTGGAATTGTAATGTCCCATTGTTAATATTGCGGTGTTTGCGTAGGATCTTAGGGATTTTTTTGTGCGATTATTTCGCAAATTATAGATACTGATTTGGACATAAGTATTTTTTCGTATTGTCCAGAATTTGTAGGCTTGCATTTTGTGAGTGACGAGGAATGTCAATCAGTTGAATTTGAATTTATAGGTTGGTCTTTAAATAAGTACACTACCACAGCTTTTAACTATAAAATAAACATGAATATTTAGATGCAAAACTTAGATACGAAATAATTACTAAATCTCAACATCAAAGCATATTTGTATAAACGTACAGTCGTCAAAACTCGACAAGTAACATTTTAAACCAACTTTAATAAGCATACAACTTACAAATATTAATTTGGTGGATTGAAGTGTAAATATTGGCGTTCCGCGTCACGGTCGACGGGTAGGGGGCAGGGTTACATTAAACGATACTTAAAGCTTATGTACTGAGTATGTAATTGCTTAGATTCGAGATTGTATTTACTAGTCAGGTGAATTTTGAATTAATTCAGTAAAAAAATTAAAATAAAGAAGAATAAGCATAAAATAAACGAAAAAATAGACAAAAAATATTAAGGATTTGTTTGGCCTAATCGTCCAGAAATACTTATATTAGTAAAGCTTACGAGAGTGAAAAATAATCCGATTTTTAAATTAAACCTAGAAAAGTTGATGTCTGACGACAAGAAAAGATTAGTACACAATACAAGTAGAAATCAAAAGATTCTATACCACCTGAAAAAACACCGACCACAAGAATTGATTTGTTACCAACATTCACTCACGTACTTTCCGCCATGTTAATTTTGCATCTGTCAAATCAGTTATTACCGTTGAATTTTAAATTCGTCATCCGAATAAGATTGAAAATCGTGTGTCAAATAGTTTTGTGGTTGCACGTAGATGTTTTTTTGCTCAATATTTTTATAAGTTACTAAATAAATGAAGCTCATTGATGTGCTGTCATGGCGCGGAGCGGTGTTTACTCAGCGCGCCGTCGGATGCAGAGGTCTCTGATACAATAATGTGCGACAATCAGACATTGTGAAAGCTGCGGGGACTGACAAATCAGTGACATGCCGTACGTTTCTAAATGAATCGATGATGGGACCGTTTATTTAATCATCGTAACGGTATTTTAGTTGTCATATTTGTTATTGTTGATGTTTTTGTGATAGGTACGCATATTCCGTTCACAATTTGGTCTAAATGAGCGAAGTTTCATCAACAATAAAATCAGCCTAGGTTAAATGTTACTACTTATATGATTTTGTGATTCATAAAAAACAACTTTATGAGCATTAAAATATTCGAAAATGTTATAATATGTTAGTAAACGAACCCACTTGACTTCCTAAAAACTCAACTAGTCAAATGTTTGGGCTACTGCTCCCTGTAAAATCCTAAGAATTGATTTACAACACTCCTAATGCACACTCAAGCACGCAACTGAGCTCAAATACGGTCTATTGTCAGCAAACGTTTCAAATATTAAAACGTCCAACTCATCGCTGGAAAAAATGTCTGCAGCAAATGAAGAGCTAAACAAACACGAGTGCAGCTTTATTTATAATAATTGTCGCTCGATATTCCAAGTCATGGTTCAGAGAAACGAAACACCTACGCGGGATCTATATACCATACTATTTCTAATGAGGTTGCATGCCATTTCCAACCTTATAACACGCAGGTTAGGTTTTAATTCGGACACCCACGCATTTCTGACGAAGGAAAGGCATCGGCGCCAAAATTGACTTGTATTGTAACGATGACAGCTGACTGGGTGGCCGCTTTTTCGTTTTAATGAACGTAATTTTTTTTAAATTCCGACGTAATCATGTGGTCTAAAAAATCTGTCGAATATAATTACAAAATCCATAAATAATTAAAAAAATACCGCGACGGCATCCAGTAGCCGGCCCGTAGTTAGCATAGCATAATAGAAAAACATCACGCTTGGCGACTAAGTGGGTGTAAACTCAAGCACGAAAGCCCTCGGACACACCCGAAATGTCTCATCACTCAACGAGCAACAACAGTCGTTTAGATGTAAAACAAATAAGTGAATGGCGCACTCGGGCGTAGAGTGCGTGCGAGCCAACACCAAGCATTATGCACAAGGAGATTGAAAGAAAGTACTCCACACGAGAGCGTCCAAGCCTCGCCGGAGTGCAATAAGCGACGCCCGCCGACGGGGCCCGTTCATTAACTCTCACCTCCTCCATAAATAACCTAGCGAGCATCATTTCTGAACGCAGCACAAAAGCGCGCGTCACTGCTGCCATGCTGCCAACGTTCCCACAACGAAGCACCACAGAGTAAACAGAAAAAAACTACCAATAAACTGTCTAGTGGCCAATGTTTAATAACTAGTAACGATTTTGTTTTCATAACGGTTGTATCAACAATAAGTTAGCGCGCAGAACTGAATGTTTGATATCGTAACGGGAGGAGATCTTGGTACGGGGGAGCACACATCCATTTCAAAGAATAAACACGAGGAAACGCTCTCGATGTATAAATAATAAATAAAGTGTATATTTCGCTGCGTCGGGAGCGTGCGTAGACAAAGGCTGGCCGCTCGGTGGGGCAAACAGCGAATGTTTATTCTTCCGTCATTAAGGTGGAGTGTTGACCGGGCCCGGCCTAGCGCTAATTTCAGGGAGGCACTGACTTTGCCTGTTGACTCGTCACGCGTTTGGGATAGGATTAGCGTTAATTGCTATCGTTCCCTCAATCATTGCAGTAGTTTAAAAAGCTGAAAGTCATTAGGATTGCTCTCAAGTCAAATCAATTAGTCGGTTTATCAGACTATAAAGATATTAATTCTGTCAGATATTTTTTATCAATGTATGCATTATTTTGTAAATACCATTATTGAAATCCAATTACGGTAGTGTGACAAAATATGTTTACAATAATAAGAGTTTAGGGTTTGAGTAACTACTCCTTTTTTCTTAAAATGGTCGGCAGAGCTCTCTGTGTCAATATATCCTTCTTACATTCTACCATTGGTACTTCATTTTATGGGCAACTTTTATGATTTTTCTCTGATACTATCTTGCCATTAAACGCAGATATCGCTAGTTAATCTATTCGATGCGTTAATGTGTTTGCAATGTGGGTATTGCGGTGCCATTTAGGGTTAAAAGCTTCCATTTTCTTTTGCCGTTATGTTGGTAGTAGTACATACCTAGTTCAAATTCGAAAGTGTTGCAACTTTCCTAATGGTAGAAAGTCATCGGGCATTTGTTATACCTAATTAATCATTAAACCCAATACCTAGTATATTTTATTACTGTTTATTGAACAGAACTGTTTGTTGCAGGTTAAAATATGGTTTCAAAATCATCGCTACAAATGTAAGAGACAAGCCAAGGAGAAGGCGATGGCAGAACAGAATCAACACAATCAGGTGAGTCAAATTAAAAAAGAGTTTTGGTGTAATTGTTGATCTTACAAAAACGCAAAATGTGGTCAAACTTGCATGCAGTTCGCAAGCAATTTCTTGCAGCGTTTAAATGACCTTTTAGGAAATAAAAAACGTTATGAAATCCCAATTTGTACACTATGCACATTGGCAGACGTAAGACACAGTTGCGAATTTTTCTTCCTTTTTAATTAAAAAAGTTCTACGAACCCTTACAAATTTATTATCTCAAAAAATTCAAAAACTGATCGACGACGTGACATTATTAATTCATAAAACTTTACACAATGCTAATGAATAATGAATATTAACGTGTAAGCGATAATAATCGTCGCTGACGTGGTGCAGGGGACCAGCCCCTGTTTGCGAAGGCGATAGACTTTGCCCACTCGATAGCATCTCCCGCTGCGCTACTCAATGGGAAACAAAATACGGGACCCGCACTTTCCAAATCTGGCAACCCCGCGCCCCGTGACAATTAGAATTATATTTCGCGGGCAAATAGGGCTGCCGTGCGAAACGGTAGCCTTGTATCTTAGGCCTTTTAAAAAACGATTGTGACTGTGCGACATGATTGAGAGATTTTGATGGAGAAAAGTTACAACAAAGTGCCTCTATACGAATGATAAATGAGGTCGTTTTTGGTGTTTACGTGACTGCGTTGTTCTTCTTTATATCTACAAAGGATTTTATTCGGTTTGCACGATTATTTCGGTCACTATAAACTAATTTGTATGTATTTGGGATATACGTACATTAAATACAGTAATAAAATGAATATTCGATAAAAACCTCACGAAGACATTTACATTGCTTTGTGTAGTTTTTTAACCGGATTCAAGGCAAATGCAAATCATACAAAAGTATGAAATGCGACATTTCGAGGATCAAGAGTCGGCACTGCGATAAAATGAAATTTCGTTGCCGTCATCTTGACTTCGATTTCAAGTTTATTGGCAGACATACACGATAAGACAGGCCCTTCTTTTGTACTTGGTAAGATCATCGAATGTGTCTTCCTGTCCACGGCGGACGGTAGGGACAGTCAGACTCGTACTGAGTATAATCCACGTTGTTGCTTCGATGACCTTTTACGTTCCGGGGTCAAGGTTATTTGATAAGTCAGTCTCGAGGCCTCGGCCAGCTTTGGCCCCGTCAATTTGGTGACAGGTCACAAGACAGGCCTACTACCTTATATACCGCGTATGCTGACGATGCTCAACGTGCTCGTGGAGACTAACCCTGGATTCGACTTGTTCGCTAGTGAATAGAAGACGATAATGTTAGAATGTCTGCGATTCTGAGGAGGCATAATAAAAGGATAATTTCATTAGTGTTAATGGCATTTTAAGCGGTACTAAATGTATTAAATAAAAAGAATAAATAATTCGATGTAACGTTATAGTGGAATAGACAAGTAAAGTAATATTTAATTATACAACTATGCAAGCTCAACACAGTTATGTAGTAACCCTGCCATGTGTAGAACATTGGCTCAATTTGCGCGGCGGGGGCGGGCGGGCGTGCCGACGACCTTCTGATTGTTCGCTGGGCGCCGCCCGCCCTACTAATGACTTGCACGTTTCCATGGGAATTTCTTTATTGTATGTTGTAGTTATTTAATTAATTAGAGATTTGTAAGTCTATATTTACATGTTCTAACGACGTGTACGCTAAAATAGGCTAGATTCTAGCATCAGTAAATTGTAATAAATAGTCAGTCACCGTCGGTTAGACTTTCGAAACTAAATAATGTACACGTAATTTTTCTTTTGTAAATTAATGAATATTCACAAAGTTACAATGTATCAAAATTCGAAAGCGGGTTCCTGGGTCGTCAAGACGAACCAAAAATGATACAACAGGATGACGTAATGTGAAATTTTTAAAAACGTCTTAGTTTCGTCAATTTAGGTTTACGTAAAAGAAGGAAAATATGGGTCAAATATTTTTTGATAATCTAATCGACGGAGTATTTGATCAAAACTGCACTTGCACTTTCACTCACTTGAAAATGGAGTTTTGCGCTCAGATTTCGAATGACAAATAGAATCTTTCCGAGCTTGTGAGGTTAAATATATATTTATGTCTAGTATCTACTTAAAATTGAATGGTTCAACAAGATAGCAAACGGTATCACAATGTAAAAACAACCAAAAACTCACTTACACGTTGTTAAACTTAAATTGTGCTTTAAGTTCTATGATTTTTTTATTTTATTTGATGTCAGCTTGCTCTTGACTCCAGTCCAAGTCAAAGGTGACTGAGACAAAGCCTACGATGGAGCGAGCTTACCCAGAAGACTAACTAACCTAATCTCCTTTAACAGTCATCCTCATCGCCCCGACGAGTGGCAGTTCCCGTCCTGGTGAAGGACGGGAAGCCCTGCGGGTCCGGGGAGTCGTCGTCTCCCGCGCATAGCCACTGCGCCACCCCCACGTCCGGGTACTCCGCTCCGCAGCCGTCCCAGGCGGCCTGCAGCAACCCGCTCGTGTCCTCGTACCGCCAGCCCACGGCCTATCAGCAGCAGTGCTCAGGATACTTGCCGCTGCAGGGCCGCGCCTGGTAGAAGTTCCCACAGCTTTATCACGAGACAATGTTCAAGGAAGAGATGTATTTCGATTAAAATCAATTGTGAACGTTTATTTTAATAATTTTCTTCATTATTACAGCTTAATTATGGAACAAAAATTAACCGTTGGTTTTTGGTGAACAGACTGAATGTGATTTCATTTTTTTTGTCTGTATGAATAGGTAGTCATTAATTTTTGAAAGAGTTTAAAATTGATACATTAATTTGAAATAAATGCAATAAGTTGGATATCTATGTATTTTCATATGCAAGAAAATAACTTGGATGATAGTTTATATTTGTTGAATGTCTCGAAACCGCAAGTCTCCTCTAAGAACACTGTCTCGGGTGAAGCGTCGCTGGCTGCAGCTTCAAAAATGAACATTGATTAGAAAAATAGTGAAATTTCGAAAGTGTTGATGTGTTATGTGGACAAAGTCGGTAAAAACCGCAAAACGGGAGGAGGGTAATGTGTAAATAATTAGTATTAGCTTTAGTTAAGCACACGTGAGGATTTGAATTGATTCTTTGTGATATTTTTTTTACTGACTTACAAACCTGAAGATAAAAATATTTTTTTCTGTTTTTTTTTTCAGTAGAAATGTAGTGATAACTTTTGCGTGTAATGTTTTTCTATTGTAGATGTCACAGATTTTTAAAAGGTAAGTGTAGGCTTAAATATTTTTCTGTTCAGGTTTAAAAAAGAGTGCCAAACTAACAATTTCATGATTGATGTCTTCGTTTTATACGATAAAAGCACAATTGTTTTGCTTATTTATACAAAATGACTTAGATTGAGTGTTCCACCACCATTAGGGTATTGACTATTGTAATGTTACAATTGGTATTTTCACTACAATTTATTTTATTTTGTCTGAATGGATAGTTAGAGATTACATTAAATGTGAAAAAAGACGATTATTCTTAAAATAAAACTGGTATTGCAACTTTATCGTAAACTACTACAAACTTACATATATTTTCTTTTAAAATAAACTTGGTGGTGAAAATCTCTACGTCTGCTGTAGGTGCATTACTGTAAATAACTGATAAAAAGTAGCTGATTGTTGTGTGAATAGAAAATAATTTAATAAAGAGTCAGTGTTTGCGTGTGTAGATACATCTAATGTAAATAGTTGTGATCGCTCGTAAAATTCATGAGCGGGTACGGGAGCCATCCCTTGTGCAATCTCTATCTATGGTTTTAACTTGGTTCAATTCTATTTTTATAAGAACGAAAGTTTAAATTCGTAAAAGACCACAAATTCAGATAACTGTCAATAAGAAGTAAAAGTTAAAACGTTTTATTTATGTTTTTTTTTCACACACTTTGTTTTTAATTTTATTATTCAACCAAGTTAAAACACGTTAAATTGATCTTAAAAATGATTATTCTTGGTTTTATTGCAGGAGTAAAACTAAAAAACAACGAATTTATAATAATAAACAAGAGCTTTTAATTTCTTTTTACTACATTTCCATTTCTCCTGTTGTCTTAATTACTTTACATTCCAGTTTTTTTAGTCTATCAAATTATTTTATTTTAAATAGCAGCAAATCAGATAATTGTAACTATTAGACTTCTTATTCAGTATTTTCGATCACTACTTATAATCTTATTGTGTACTTAAGTCAATTTTTATTTTTTTACTAACTAAATCTGCGAATTGCTGCAATGTAAATATTAATTAAAGTTAGTGGAGATTTTTTAATTGAAGAGGTCGGCAACATCACGTTAAGATGGCGGATTTTCCCGCGCAATCCGACGAGGAAATAATAGCAATAAGAATTAAATAAAATTTAGAATAATTCGTCAGTTGTAACAAAATGGAGTTGTAATTAAAGTTTTTCAACTTAATTTATATGTTCTGAGAAATTAGGTCGATGTATAATTTGTAGGTTTAGGGGGAGTTAATAATTATTATTATAATTATAAATAATAGTATTAACGAGAAGGAATTTGTAACTATAATGAAGAAGAAGGTGTAATGAATTTCGATTTATAAAATTAATAAAATTAATGAGTTTTATTTGGAGTTTCATTCGAGAACTTTCTTGAGCCCCTTTGATCCTCAAGTGGACCTCAAAATGATGGGGTCAAGTCTTTGAGGATAGACATTTATATCTAGGTAGAACACTCGTAACTCAAGTACTCGCTTCAAAGAGAAAATGCTTACTTCGCCTTTGAAAAATTTGCATACAAAGGGATAGTCATTTTGACTACTTATCTGTCAACTTTTAATCTTGAAAATATGGGAAAATAAAAACGGAAGGAATTTCCTGAAGAAAAATGTCTACATGCGACGTAAAATTGTCGCCAACTTTACTTTGCAAAACAGGTTTAGGATAAGCATATTTTTTAAGTCGAGAAATAAGTAAATGTGATAATAAAAGGGTTTAATTTACAATCCTGAAAATGTTATGCATAAAATTAATAATACAAAGGGTCTCTTGGAAATTGAAATACGCCATTCATTGGTTGAATTAGAACTATACCCGGTTGATATAGTTCTAATTTAGGACCAAATAGATGGCCCGAAAACTCCTAAAAAGTTTAATTGCAACATTTAACAATACAAAAACACGGCAATCTCAATCAATCACGCCCCTCAAACAATAAAAGTAACAAACGCTTGCATCACCCCTATTCTAAACGTAAGCTCATTCTTATTGTCTTCAATATTCCCAGATTACACCGTAATCTTTCATAACTCGTATTACAGTTTATTCCGCATGGCAACACCGACTTTGAACGTCAGTCACGGCCCGCCAAAACGAAATAATAACATGGCCGTTCGCGCCATTGAGACAGCTCAAACGGAATTTTATGTCTTTCGAATTGAAATTCTCAACATCATCAAATACAGTTGAATTTCACATGACTACGTTTGGAGTTATGTCGTTTCGGTGTCGAGTAGTAATTTTGATAGAACAAAGGCGTAGGGTACACGTGCGAGTCGTTATTGGCCTCGTTAATAAAACGATGGATTAAGTGAAACACACAGGTGAGGGGTCGAAATTGAAAACTATTGGCCTCTCGAACGGATTATGCGAGTATATTGCTAGGATTTGTGTCTCAGGTGACGGATGGGATGAACATTCTTGCAGGATTTACAAGGGTCTTATAAGTAGGGAATATTTGTATTTTGTTGCCAAACAAATTGAAAATTTTTGTTGCTACACTGAGATTTTTACATACCTACCTTGTTAAAATATTTGAATTTTAGGGTGAAAATATTTTACACATCCCTTATTTGTGAAGTGTACTTCTAGTGCTACCTAGAGCTAGGTTAATCCTACGCTTGCGCTTATTAACTGAATGTATACTACACGAGTCAGGAGGCCTAATCTCTATAATAAGCACGAAACTCGTGGTTCCGGCCTAAGTTACGGGCATTCTCTATGCTTCGTGACATCAAACCCGAACTAAGAATTAATGACATTAGGATTTGACAGATAACTTCTTAGAGTCCGAACCACCACTACGGAAAATTCAAGGTACTATATTTTTTATGCAATTTGACCTAGCGCCGCGTCAAAAGTCCTGGCGCGGTTTCTCTCAAGTATTGTCCGTACGCAATTTTTATTTTAGTAATGTTGGCACATTCGTATTCGTACCTGTGTTTTTGTTAACAGACTTATAAAGTAGACCCCTTTTATTTTTACGTGGTAATATCATCACATGAGTCCTCCCAATCAGGGCAGAGCGGGAGGGAATGTCAGACTCGTACTGACTAAAATCCACGGTGTCCTTCAATAGCCCTTAACGTACCGGGGTCACGGTAATGGGAAAATCCCGCGACCAAAGTAGACCCCCTAGCGTTATCTAAGTACGACACGGCCGACGTTTTAGGGGTTTCTTATTCTTTATCACTTACGGACAAAAGATTAGTGATATGAACTAAAAATAGGTGCAAACATGATTGGACAATTGTTCCAACTCCCAATGTGTTGTCAGTACCTGCTTATGAATTCAGAACTAATAGGGAGAGAATAGACCCTCTGGGACAAGGCCAGTCTTAAAGACTAGTCTACCCTTTTAAGTAATTAGCCTGTTAAAGCAAAGGAGTACATAAAGCATAACCATAATGGTCGCGGGACTCACAAATTACCGTGACCCCGGTACGTAAAGGGCTATTGAAGGACACCGTGGATTTTAGTCAGTACGAGTCTGACAGCCCCTCCCGCTCTGCCCTGGGTGGAAGGACTCATTTGATGATTTTACCACGATAAAAAAAAATCGATGAAATCTATAATATAGCATCACACTACGAGAAATATGAGCCGAACAGCGGGTGCAAACATAGGAACAGCTAGTGTTATAATAAAGAAGCTACTTCCAACAGCATATTGTGTATAAGTATTTGTCGTCAACCGAGTGTATTTCCGTGTTCCGAACAGACGATAATATAATAAGATGGCGGGAGTAGCGATTGTGCGCTCATCGATCGTCAGATAGGGCACGTGTGCTCGCGGGCTATTGTCCAAATGGAGGGAAAGGGTAGATTTAGATAAAATTGGTCGTTTTTTAAATGCAGAAACGGTTGCTGTGAAATGATGAGGTGTGGAAACTGGAGATTAAGGTGTCTCGCTTGATAATAATATGTTTGGCAACAATCCCACCGCATTATGCTCAAAGCAATGCAACTCCTGAAAAACAGTGGTGAGCAGAAAAGCACCGAGACAATGAAGCTCAGCGAAGTCCCGGAGAATGAATTTAACTATCTTGGATCCTGCGAAACTTATCAGCGAAATTAATCAAAAAAGAATAGCGGAGGAGTTGGAAAATACGTAGTCTCCACTTCCCTCCATATAAAAAAGGAGACAGAATAAAACAAGGGATCAGCCCAGTTGCCTAGCAGCAACTGAGCTGATTGTACGGATAAAAAATAATATTTATAGGTCCTAAATATGTTTGGCAACAGCAATAAGGGTAAGATTGTTATGATTGTCCTGCAATTAGAGCATTGTCTTGCATGCAGGGGATTATGGATAGATATCTGAGCGAGTCCCAATGAGAATTTTCAATTCTTTCGTGAAGGTAAGTTCATGTAGGAAAGGAAAAATACGTGACGGTTAATACTATTAGTCTGAATTTCTGAAATCGAAAATCTGCGTTGAATAAACAAGGTATTTCTCTGCTCTATTTCTATTCTCTAAACCTCTTGGAAATCCGAAACTATGTAGATTGCAGAATATGCTTTGATTTCTGCGAAAGCGAGTTCTTTTGTTAAGCTTTCAGGCCTAAACGGTAAAACCGATTGTGATGATATAGGTATTTAGTACAGAGATAGATGGGACCTTGAAGACATTCTAAAGATTTTGCTCTAGTTTTAGGAACTGTATTTGAGGCTTTGGCCTTCGTATCTTTAATTTCAGTTTCAAGCATAAGCCGATCATGTAAGTACAACATTATTAATGAAGAAGAACAAAAATCTTCGTAAAGCCCATAAAAAATGCAACGTAGTTATCCTCCCAAGATTTTTGTCTACAAACTCATCAAAATCATTCAGAAAAAAGTAAATTCATGCAAAAAGTCCCCAATGAAAACAAGCCAAGGCTTTCCCCCATGCTCCCCTCACTGAAATACCGCGCATTGTGCGTGGGTACGCGATCTATAAACAAATTTGCGAATATTATTCGTATTTATGGTATGTACGCCATGAATACGAAGGGGGTGAGACACCATTACGTCTTAAGATTCCGCATTCATGGGGTTAAGGAGCCAGGCTTACTTTAAATGCATGGGGCTGCGGAGGGTCCCTATAATTGCTGTAATTATTGTGTACAGGTATTTTATAGAGGTATTTATGTTTTTGTGTCGAGGGAAACATAGGCCTGACAGTCTGACAACCACTGTTGCCAAGTAATCTATATATATGTTACGGCTAAAGGTAGGTGTGAACCTAAACTTAAGATTAGCCGGCTAAACCTAGGTTTATCTTCGACGAAATGTTAATGTTAGTTTGTTCTATCTTTAGCCGGCTAAACTTAGGTGTAGCTGCAGGTCCTTGGCTAAAAATGTAGAAGGAAATGGAATGGTCTTGCTTTCGCGGGGCGTCCACGCTTCCCAGCATGTCGACGGAGCCCCGCTTCGCGGGGCTCCTACTTCTGGGTGGTTTAAAAAAAAAAATAACCACGAAGAGGATGGCGGGGTCTGAAAGACCCATCCTCTTCTAACCTAAATTGTCCGAGTCGGGGTGCCAGCGAGTCCCGAGCTCGCTTCGCTCGCTCATGTGTAATGAAAGTGATTATTTTTTAATAAAGTTTTCGTGTCAAAATAGTAAACATTATTACATTGTTTCCTTTTCCATTTCCTTCTACATTTTTAGCCAAGGACCTGCAGCTACACCTAAGTTTAGCCGGCTAAAGATAGAACAAACTAACATTAACATTTCGTCGAAGATAAACCGGCCGGATAGCCGGCTAATCTTAAGTTTAGGTTCACACCTACCTTTAGCCGTGACATATATAAAAGGAGAACTGACTGACTGACATATCAACGTACAGCCGAAACTACTGGGGCTCGGAATGTGAAATTTTGCACACGGCTTCCTTTTATAATGTAGAGGAGCACTAAGAAGGGGTTTTTGGAAATTTAACCTTTAAGGGGGTGAAAAGGGGGAATTAAGAAAGTACGTAACCCACGCGCACGAAGTCGCGGGCAAAGTGCTAGTGAAAAATAAAACAATAAATTGTATTGATGAAACCTTACAAACAATGAGAAAATTCTGACCCTAGAGCAAAGTTAGGGTTCCCGGGCCCTGGCTTAAAAGGACACCGTGGCCCTAGAACGCAAAGGGCAACCGAAGGCATTAAAACAACTTCTATGAGTGAAAATTATTATTTGGGTACCTTATATAGCTTACTGTAGCTTATAATTCATTATTTACAGTCGCCTAGAAGCCAATATTCTTTGTTTGCTTACGCTTGAGGCAGTCAGCCCAAAATAAGCAGAGTATATAATAGTCAGATTTACATTTTGGTGGAGCTATAAGGTAATAATTTCCCGAATCTCAATGAAGCGAGCCACGTGAATTTTTTGTTATATCTTCACAAAACATGGCGACGGTTCCGTCGGTGGCAGCCGCGCCAGGAGCGCAGCGGAGGTCGAGAGCGGGCCTGACTAATTAGAACAAAAAACGCGGGAAAACACAAGTACGCTTGACAGTGAGTCAGAGACAAAGAGCGCGCAGTTTTCCAACAAAAAGGTTTTATACTACCCCTTGAATATTGTGCAAATACCAACTCTTTGGTTGAGAACGTAAAGTCGAATTTGGGGATAAGGTCTTAACATTGACCGGAACATTTATTTTTTGGATACTTTGAATTTGGAACGCCCTTTCTCCTTTCTCCCATGAACGAAAGCGCACCCTATCCGAATAAGATAAAACCTAATTCAGTTTGACACAAGCTGGTTTCTATGTCATTTATAGCTGTCTCTGGCTGCGTAGAGAAGCGCCATCGCGTCGATTGTCTCTGGCACGTTCGGGCAAAGAGGCCACAATCGATAGAGCACGGGCGTGCGTCGTAATGAATTTATTAGAGAACCTAGTATTTTGACGAGGTTATACCGTTGTTTTATTTTTATACGACAGTCGACTGCCGAACTAGAAGATGTCGAGAGCTTCGGTTGATTCAGGATCGGGTTTATGAGTTTAGGTTAGATTTTAGGACGCTTTAAATTAATTTGATTGAGGTGTTTAATTAAAACAGGGGATATTTGTTTCTGAAATGTCTGATGGGGAGTTAAGTTGGAGAGGCCCTGTCCAGAAGCTAGTGCGCTGCTGTAGTCGATATCAGCGGATGATTATAATAATGAGAGTTGAGAGCTTTTGCTCTAGAGCTTACAAACATTGATGCATTTTCCTTGAGGGTTCTAGTGGTAAAGTTTCCAAAAAGTAAGTTACGGAACAGTGAAGTTTGGCGGTACGGTTGGCAGAGTGGCTCCAGCGCGGCGGTCCACTGCTGCGCTGCATGTCGCGGGTTCGATCCCCGCACGGAATAAATATTTGTATAATCTACAAGCAGTTTTACCGGGTCTGGTAGTTAGTGTTTCTAAGTTTAAATGATTGTAAACGCACGCAATACAGGAGAAATTCCTAGTGTGGGGCACTTAGATTATAATGTCCAGATTTTAACAGGCCACTGAGAATTAAAACCAATAAAAGGAAGAAAAAATATCCCCTTCGATTCCTACGTAAAACAAGTGGAAATCTTAAAGGAAAACAGTGTACGTGCACTCACGTTTGAATCTGGACTTAAAATAAAAAGATTTTTTTCTACTAACACCACGGTGAGAGACTAATTTCACCAATACGGAGCCGATAACCCCGGAAAACGCAGGCCCCACGTACTAGTACATAACAACAGCACATACATAATATAGTGTGAACAGTTCACACATGGAGTCGTGGCTGGTGTGTCTCAGTGGCGCACCTCGTTAGCTCACACTGTCTGTCTGTCACGACCACCGCTGCGTACGTACTTGGACAGTGGTTCCGTAGGGTTATGGGTTGTAGGCTTTGGTGGTGTGAAGTTACTGGGCATTCAACGGGGCAAAAACGAAACGACAAGATGTGTGTGGAAGTAATAGAAGATATTAGTTATTGTAGCATTTGACTTTCTTTAAATTTAGGGTTGCCATCTCTAAAATTTGGAAACCAGCACATGACGCGAGAAAACCTCGGATTTTAGAGTCCAGAACCCGGACATGAGTTGAAGTGCGCATTGTGGCAACTGCGTTAGGAGGGGTGAGGATACGGTGAAGTGCGCGTGTGTCGCGGGCGGCCCAAGACTTTAAATTTTAAACCCTCTAAACTAGGAAAAATCCGTGGATACCCAGACGGATGGCAACCCTGGGTAAATTGAACTTGCCAGGAGGATTGAAACTATAGAATGCCACACAAATATGCGTTCAGTCAAACCAATGCAACTGGATTGGGAATAGTGCGATGGACTTCTGGTGAAGAAGTTTAGCTCAACTTATTTTTATTTCCACAAAACCTTAGTTTTCACTCTTCTAGTCTTCCAAAAGGCGGAAGGAGTAGGTATAAGTAGGTAACCAGTATGTTAAAATTGTAGCAGTATTGAGTTTCTATCGCTCAATAAAGGCACAGCTAATGAACAAGCTATGCAAAAATGGCTGGCTCGCCTTTTCTCACTACCTAAGTTTAGTTGGGTTCGGTTTTCAATCCAACTAGATTAAGCTATCATAACTATACATGGAACGATTTCCTATCTGATCTCCGCAACCTATTTGCTGGTTAACGCAGGCTTCTGTAAAATACTGGCTTGAATAGATAATATTGGCAAAGGGTTTTTCACAACGCCTCACGCAACTCCACACCGCCGTCGAGCCGTCGATCGCACAGCGATGACTCAGCAAATTGTTCGAATGTTCAATAATTCTTCTTTTATTTTAGTCCATTCTGTATCGGGCGTTATTTTGACAACCCTCCAAGTGATGACAGGTGGCGTCGATATGTTGATAAAGGTACGTTCATGTTTGAAGTAATTAGGAGACTGTTTAAGAGATACTGGGAGGATGTGATTTAGGTGGAACAGTCTTAAATCTGTAGTTAGGCCAAGTTTAATAAGTCATAGAGAGTTTTCCACGTTTGTAAACGAACGATGATAAGGGTGCCTTTCTACCAGAGATGTGCCATGTAGCTGTGCTGCGAGAATGTAAAAGCTGAGCTACGAAACTGTGTGACCGTTTCCATTGATGCTACGCTATGTAGCGGTGCGAGTAAGATGTGCTATGAAGATGCGTCGCCGCAAATTAGCTGCGCTAGGAAGATGCGCAGCTCGAGCTACGCGATGTATCGATAGGGAAGGCGACCCATAGCACGCATCCATAGCACGCATCCATAGCACGCCTCCATAGCACGCCTCCATAGCACGCATCCATAGCACGCAGTCATAGCTCGCAGCGAAACCACGCATCCTTTCATATAAAAACACACATCTTAGTTGTATCCTTTTCCACCAGTGCTGTGCTATGTAAACCAATGAATATGATTGGTGGATATCAGTGGTGGCAAAGCAGCTTTACACTACTATTAATAGCTATGATAACTAATACAACGAAACGAATAGTCTTCAACGAAGTATTTAGATGTGCTGATCGCATTGATTTAACATTTAGCTATTGAAAAGTGCTGTAATAATGGATAAACCATTTTTGCAACACGCTTTGCAATGTTTTTGTACGCTGAAGTTAAAGGAAAACAATTCCAGATTATTTCTTAAATGTTAAATCCTCAATCATCATCAGCCTACAAAGTTCCCACTGCTGGGAGACAGGCTTCCTCTCTGTGAGAAGGGATGGGCCATAATCGACCACGTGGACCCAGAACTGGTTGATGGATGTCACATGTCTTGGAATTTTTGGTTCTAGCCGTTTTGACAGTAGTGGTGATGAGATAAAATACACAAAGTAAAGTGGGTTCGGACCCACGACATATACCTAACTCGTAAGTTGGGATCGGTACGACTGGGCCACCAGAAATCCTCAATACCAAAATTTTTAAAAATTGAAGTTTCAAAATGAAACTGATACTTGAAGCTTATAATGTGATGGCCTGAAACACAAGTTTAAAAAAAGTAGTTCAGGCAGGTCGCTACATAATACTTGAATCCCTAGTTAAATATCGAGTACCTGTAATATATATACTTTAGTTATACTAAAACTAGTTTTTATTTAGGCACTAATATAAGGTCGCGGGACTCACGAATTACCGTGACCCCGGAACGTAAAGGGCTATTGAAGGACACCGTGGATTTTAGTCAGTACGAGTCTGACATTCCCTCCCGCTCTGTCCTGGGTGGGAGGACTCATTTGATGATTTTACCAAGTAAAAAAAAGAAAACAAGGCACTAATATAAACTTTTATTATATTATTTTTTTGTGGCTAATCCCATCTTTTGTAAAAAAGTTTTTAATTAAAAATTTATTATTAAGTACTTATTATAAATAAAAAATTTGACATACTGTCTATATGCACGTATCTTTATATTTTTTAGAGCGCTCATTATAACAATTCATATCTTTATGTTTTAATGATTCTAATAACGTTCTCAAATTGATGTTTGTTTTGATTTTATATCGAGAGCTTTGTCTATGGCCTATAGTTTTTTAATAGCTGGCATTTTTTATTCGATTCTATCGTGGCCTACAATTTTGCAAGAAGATTGAACTTGTCTGTAATTGTGGCTTCTCTTTTTTGTGACTGGGTTTAGCCTTGGAGTCTACCATTTTTATAGATCTTATTGGTTTAATAATACTAGTACCTTATAATATCTTGGATATCTTGTCCTAGGATATGGCAGAACATAGTCCATCTGAAGACTTGAATTCATTTATTCTTATTAATATTAGTAAGGAATATAATAGATAAAGGTTGTTGCTTAGCATTACGTTATTAGGTCCTTCAATTATTTTTTCGTTTGGTGTTTTTATGAAATATGTTGTTGATAGAATAAAAAAACAACTTAGGCCACTGTTCTTCAGAAATCATACATTAGTTTAAACGTTAAAAATGAGGGAAGTCTATTTATGTAAGTTAACGATGAAGAAACTAAGGTGAATAAAATATAAATATAAAATCTATGGATATAGCTACCGTATTCATATTTTCTTGTACCATAACCTATTTACAAAGTTCTCTAAAATCGTGTAGCGTCCTCAACGCCGGTGTTTTACGTATACGGTCCTTGATACCTACTCCAGTTAAACACAAAGAGAACGGACAGAAAGAATTACTTTTAAAGGCAAAGGCACGACTTTCATCCTCTCGAGAGAAAATGGCGCGCGATCTGACAGCTGAGAGGTTTTGGCGCGCTTTCATTTGTACGATTGTTGCCTGCTAATGGCGCGTTCGGAAACAATGGGGAAATATCGCGATCTTTGCGCACAAAGGACATTTATGTTTGATGTCGAATGCCATTGTGATTTTGTGGTTGTATGTAAAAATCGGGTTAGCGGAAGCCATTTGAGCTTTATTTTTATTTTGGAAAACTTTTCCGATAAGTGAATGACTCAAAAAATCAGTACCTACCTACTTAGCTGTTTATGCATTTCAGATAAGTAGGTATAAATGTGCCAAACTGAAACTGCTAGATTTCTTTTTGTCCGAAATTCTAGCCATTTACTACGAATAACTATAGTTATTTGATATGCAAGGCTGCAAAGTTGTTTTTGGTGTGTATAAAAAATGTCGAATTTTGAAAACACTTTCCGCGCTAGCGCGGAAAATGGAATTTTGCGCTCAGATTTCGAATGACAAGTACAATCTTTCCGAGCGTGTGAAGTGAAAGTAAGGTGGGTGGACCATGGAAGGCCACTCTAACGAGTAAACGCTTTTTATTCGTTTATTAACTGGATAAATGAAAAAAACAAATTATCAAATAATACTTTGTTTTATTGTGTACCATATAAATCACTTTTTTTTAACCTAGCTTTAATCAGTATTCATTAAACTTAAGTTTTGTTAAGCTCTTCCAAATGGCCTTGCTAGGAACAAGGCTCCTTAGAAGGCCATTATAATAAATCAGTCATTTAACACTAAAAGTTAATAAATAGCGATTAAATCTACAATAAAAAGAAGTGGTTTATATATTACGGAATAAAACAAAGTATTACTTAAATATTTGTTAGTTTCATTTATCCAGTAAATAAACGAATAATAACTGTTTATTTGTAAGAGTGGCCTTCTATGGTACACCACCTTATTTTAACGTCGCCGATTTCCGATATCAATGAAGCGAGGGACCGTACTGCCAAAATAGTGGCGCGAGCGATTCGCCGCCGCGTCTGTGATTTCTAGTTCGATGGATGTTTATGTAGATAGAAGGAATTTGTCATCACATGGCAATAACTACGAAATTTTAATAATTGGCCTTCGAAGGAGCATGGCCTTTCATGGTCCACCCACCTTAATTAATTTATCAATCACCTATATTGTTTGTATGAGTACCAAATGTAATTTTATGGTGAGATTTAAAATAAAACGCACTGAATGGCTTGAATTGTTACGAATATGGTCATGAGGTTGCAAGCAATTCGAACGGATGGGAATTCTCAGTACTGCAGGAAATGTTTGCGTTGCTGGATGCCTAAAGCCTGTAAGAAGTGAAGTTACCAAGCACACCCACGGCATGTTAAGTGCAGTTTAGAGGACATAGTTCTAGAACATCCGTCTTAAAATCACTCTTGCCGCCTATAAGTCGGGGCTGTTATCACTGGGACATGGCAGCATTAAAACACCTTATACAACTTAGAAATAAACTTAGCCTCACAACATCATTTATATCTACCCAATCCACCCTAGCTCATACGCCTGCCGGGGTCGCGGGACTAACGGATTACCGTAACCCGGGTACGTAAAGGGCTATTGAAGGACACCGTGGATTTTAGTCAGTACAAGTCTGACAGTCCCTCCCGCCCTGCCCTGGGTGGGAGGACTCATTTGATGATTTTACCACGATAAAAAAAAAAACCCTAGCTCATACACACATGAACTTTTAACCGCTTTTTTAACACAATATAACTACACACATACTTAACCCTCTAAATACATAGCTACTATAGAAAAACGTAACGGTGTTCATTGTAGCTCATTACACAAGTACATGGGTTGGCACCTCGGCAGCTCAGCCACATGCCATAATTGTAGGCCTGCAACAGCCGCCTGAATGGCCTCTCGAGACGAGGACTGGGGGAGATTACGAAACAATGGATTTTTCCAAAATACATAATAATTCACAGCGTCAAATGAGGCAGCTTTTTGTTCGGCTTAGGGATCCTTGGAAACGTGTGTGTGGTCGCGAAACGTTTTTTTTATTAGGCTTTTGTTCATAATTATGAAGCTGATATTGTAGAGACATCTAACGTCAGCGTCATATTTGTTTTTTCTCGAAGGGATACGTAGCAACATAGGTGTTATGTTTTTATAATCTGTGCATTTTATCTTATAAACGTGTTTTCTTTCTTTCTTTCGTGTGATGTTTGGAACAAGATGTGTAATGGGGAACAACGAAATGAGTCATGATGTGGGAAATAATGTAATCTTTATATACCGATTTTTTTAAACAGTAAGTAAGCAATTTATGGGAGTAAGCCTACTTAAATGGAACTGCTAGGGGCATCTAGTACGAGTATAACTAAATGGTTTAAGCGGATTTGTAATAATTTACAAGTGAATCGTCACTTCTCCAATTTTTTTAAAATACAAATTTGAAATTGATAAGTACATATCGATACAGCGATAAACTATACTGTTACTTATACGGAACCTCAATCAATTTACTCAAAACTACAGCAACACATGGGTGGATTTTTGAGATTTTTTGGGTCCGTGCTCGAGTGGGGTGCTTGAGCCTCGACCGCTGCGCCGCGCGAATTATTAAAAAGTAAAAAAATAAATATATATGACCCTTGAGAGTGAGGTCGTCTGTGAAATATAACATGCCAGCTTACTCGTGGACAAATGATTAGGAATTATGACGATAATCATGAATAATAATTAGGGACGTTATGTATACCAATCAACACTCATATCTCACTGATGTGAAGGCGGGTGTCTCCGCTAATACTCGGCGAAACTTAATGCTAAGTACTGACTTAACTGTGTGCCCTATAAATGTATAGGGCACTGTTGCTTGTTGCGCAATATATTTTTGGTAATTTGATTGGTACCGCCCACGGCGATGGACGATCTCCGGCCACCGTAAGCGCAGGCATGTGTGACCATGGACCACGCCCGGGTCGACGGCGCGTTGTGTTCCACGCGCGCTTCAAGATGTATCAGCATAGTGACGGACCCCCCCTGCAGAGGGCCAAAGCCTGCCGGTGTCGCGGGACTCACGAATTACAGGTGACCCCGGAACGTAAAGGGCTATTGAAGGACACCGTGGATTTTAGTCAGTACGAGTCTGACGTTCCCTCCCGCTTTGCTCTGGGTGGGGAGGATTCATATGATGATTTAACCACGTTAAAAAAAAACCTAGGCATTCGATATGGTCTCCCTGAGTGTTAATGAAAAGCAGGGAGCTGTATCATGTGAAATGATGACATGAAGAATAGGATGAAACGAGATCAGTATAAGAAAGAATTATACAAACAAATATTATGCTTATGGCTTAAGTATAGCTTAGGCTTTCTTCCGTGTGTTTCTGTGTTATTTAATTTAAAACTAAGTATTTTAATATATCGGCTATTCTTTTTGTTCTTTTCATAAATTACCTATGGGTTTGCTCTTTGCCTCAATCTAGCCCAGAAGCAAAGATTTGGCCTCATATGGAGCTAGCTCACCCAGAAGCAACTAAAACTCCTGCGCACCGACAGAAAACTATAAAAACGTTGACGCCGGACTCCAATAGGATGGTAGTCACGAGCCCGGTCGTGGTGAGTCCTACCACCAGCGAAATCGCTCAGTTTTCACCACAGGTTTACAGGTGTGTGCCTACATAGCTAGTGGTGCCACTGCCCGGAGTGCATCGCTAAGAGTTGGATGCCAATCACAACAAAAACTAAATTATTTTTTTAAGTGCGCATATATGACCGTGCAAAAATAAATAAGTAGGTATTTGCTTTACTATAACTGTGATTCGATGTAGGTACTTATTAATAAAATGAAACTCTTTATGAAACCAAAATCTAAAGCTTTTTATAAGAGCTGCGTACCTAAATAGTTTATAAAGAACCATTAACTGAAATCAAAATAAGGTGGGTGGACCATGGAAGGCCACTCTAACGAGTAAACGCTTTTTATTCGTTTATTAACTGGATAAATGAAAAAAAAACAAATTATCAAATAATACTTTGTTTTATTGTGTACCATATAAATCACTTTTTTTTAACCTAGCTTTAATCAGTATTCATTAAACTTAAGTTTTGTTAAGCTCTTCCAAATGGCCTTGCTAGGAACAAGGCTCCTTAGAAGGCCATTATAATAAATCAGTCATTTAACACTAAAAGTTAATAAATAGCGATTAAATCTACAATGAAAAGAAGTGGTTTATATATTACGGAATAAAACAAAGTATTACTTAAATATTTGTTAGTTTCATTTATCCAGTAAATAAACGAATAATAACTGTTTATTTATTAGAGTGGCCTTCTATGGTACACCACCTTATTTTAACGTCGCCGATTTCCGATATCAATGAAGCGAGGGACCGTACTTCCAAAATAGTGGCGCGAGCGATTCGCCGCCGCGTCTGTGATTTCTAGTTCGATGGATGTTTATGTAGATAGAAGGAATTTGTCATCACATGGCAATAACTACGAAATTTTAATAATTGGCCTTCGAAGGAGCATGGCCTTTCATGGTCCACCCACCTTACTTGAAAACACAAAAAAAAACACACCTATCAGATCATTAAATCATGATATCTTTTACTTAAACAACTTTAAAAACCGGTAGTCACCAACAAAAGCATAAAATGAGTTATATCTCCCCTCCATGTCTAACCAACCACGCAACAAATGAATTAGGCGAAATAATACGAAAAAAAATTGTACAATGGTTTTTCCAAACCAGTTGTGAGCGAATTTGTTACTAAAATGTAGCAACATCTGCCTAGAGGGGAGATCGTGACATCCTTATTTCAAAACTGTAAATTCCATACCAATCAATTCACTACTCTTTCTGTAAGACCCAAGATTCAAAATCAAACGACGAGATACAGTCCTTACGTCATTTTTGACAGATAAAGTTCGAGTTAACGCCATTACTGTCAAATTGTGAGCCAATCACCGACGAATAGCTCCGTCCAATAACAGCGACGCACAGCGCGTGTTCCGAATGTAAAATTTGGGGGGAAACGGTGCCGTTAGTAAGTTTTTATGTTGACTCGACGAGAATTAATTTGTTTTTGGGTGAATGAATATGGGTTGGATGTTAAATACCACATCTGTTTGTTATTTTATCTATTGAGTTGAGCTTTAGATAGCGTTTCATGTAATTATTTATGTGTGGATTTTAATATTGTTTTGCTACTATAGACTGCCAAGCTAATAGCTTTTTTTTTTTTTTTTTTTTTTATCGTGGTAAAATCATCAAATGAGTCCTCCCACCCAGGGCAGGGCGGGAGGGACTGTCAGACTTGTACTGACTAAAATCCACGGTGTCCTTCACTAGCCCTTTACGTACCGGGGTCACGGTAATCCCTTGGTCCCGCGACCCCGGCAGGCTTTGGCCCTCTACAGGCCCCGTCACTATGCTGACACTCTTTGAGGCGCGCGTGGAACACAACGCGCCGTCGACCCGGGCATGGTCCATGGTCGGACAGCGAGTCGCCCATTACTCGCTGCCCGCATGCCCGCGCCTACGGTGGCCGGAGATCGTCTTGCGACGTCTGACGCCGTGGGCGTCTACCACTGCGGCTGGGGTGGAGGGAGGACGCTGTCCTCTCCCTCAGGCGGCCCGCCTCCTCCTTCACGAGCATGACTGCTTCGCAGAAGGAGGCGACCGCTTCCCACTCCGTCTCGCCCCGCAGCATGGCCTCGACCAATGCCGGGCGCGAGAGGTCTCCGCCTATCGCCGTCGTGAGGACACGGCGATGCTCTGCCCAAGCGGGGCAGTCCTGCACCGTATGCTCCACCGTGTCCTCCGGACGATCCTCGCAGTGGTGACACCCAGGCGTTTCTTCCCCCCCTATCAGACACAGGAACCTCCCGAAACTTCCGTGTCCGGTGAGGACCTGCGTCATGCGGTAGGTCAGGACGCCGTGACGCCTATCCAGCCACTCCACAAAGAGGGGTCTTACCGCCGCGATTGCGGCGTGCCCGAAGCTAATAGCTAAGGGACTTTTCCGAATACCATAAAGTTTATCTTTATAAAAAAGAAAGAAAAGTTTAGTTGCTGCAAAAAAAAAGATGACAGAGGGCAGTAGAGTACATACCTACTGTTTATGCCATAAACAAGACTTTAGTCTAATATTTTTTAAATACTTTGCCTCACACTAAGAATTTCTTAGGTATCGTTTAAAAACATGTCACATGCACACAGCCAGACTCGGAACAACGATTGTGGGTCATACCTACAAATATGTTTCCGTGGCGTGCAGGAATCGAACCCGCGTCCGGCCTGCCAAATTAGACCGTGTCCCGGAATGTCCTGCTTTTGTTGATCTTTAGCTTGTTTAGTTGAACCGACCCTTGCTCTTATTAAAAAAATGGTGGTGGTTATACTAGGACTAAAATATGAAAGAGATCCGGTCTTTTCACCCAAATGCCTGTCCGGTGTTTCGGTTTTAAGTGTTTTCGATCGTCGGGCTTGGCGATAGAGTTGTCAGGTGACAACTCTATCGCCAAGCCCGACGATCGACATGCCGAAAATACAAAACAATTCGAAGGAGTTGGTCAAAAGCCACATCCTGTAAATCAGGAGTTATAGAATTATAGGTATGGACACGTAGATTTTATTGACTAAATCTAAAGGGGTTGTTACATACCAAGCTTTTCCCAAAATAATACTTTTAAAACCATAAGTGACTCCCAAAAGAAGCTTGCGCTATTTAGTTTAGCGTAGGGCATACGATTGATAGCAAAATCTATGGTCGAAGTTGAAATCACAGTTGAGATCCTTGGGGGACACCTGAATATCGGAGGATTTTTTCTATTAAGTATGACAAATATAGCATCTTGTTCCTCATACCATATTCATCATTACGTACCTATTTTTAATAGTTCGATAATATTGCTATTCTCCTTTTATCATCACAATCATCATAATATGGGGCATGCCGCATGCACTTAACTGAATTCAAGAAACAAACCATAGTAACTATTCCATTTCGCATGCCATTTCCTCCCCAACCATCGGAATGTAACAAATCAGTCCACAGACCGCCCATATGTCCGCATTCTCACACACATCACACATCAACCGGAAACCTTACAACTCTGCTCATTTCCCATAAACACGCAAAGATCTAGAATGTGCACTTTACCATGAATTAATGTGTCAAAGGTTTGTCTATTGTCAAAATGTACCTACTAATGACGCGGGGGGACTTGAACGGCCAGCGTGACGCCGGTGAACCCGCGGCGCTCGCGTGACTTTCAAACGAGTCAAGCTGCGCAGACGCAGCGTGCTACCGTATTGCAAATTCAAATTCCGTTTGACAGATGACTTTGACTTTTTGATTTACGAATCTTGAGAATTTGAGTGGCGTTTCTAAGTCGGCGGAGTGTGAATGAGCAATTCCCGTTTTGATGGGAATTTGACGGATCAGTCATTGTGATGTAGGTCAAGTGGCCGCGACTCGTTTCACTCTGGCTGATTGTTCGACGGCTGTGTGAACTTTGTTCTTTGAGCTGATCCTGTCGAAAGCCATTAGTAGTTTACAGTTCGATAGTTTTTGGATTTCTTGTGGCATGGGATTTTTGCTTTCTTTTCTACATGAATAGGTAACTAAAGCAAATGATTTTTGACTAAATAGGTCGGTGATCGGTGATTAGGTTTGAGACAAACTCAAGGTAAACAGGTTACCTTGACCCTGGAACGTAAAGGGCTATTGAAGGACACCGTGGATTTTAATCAGTACAAGTCTAACAGTCCTTTCCGCTTCACCCCGGGAGGACTCATTCGATGATTGTAGCATGCAAAAAATAGGTAATTTAAAGTGGTGATTTTTCTGTCTCATCTGCAACTTTTTCCTTAGGTCCATAGGACTATAAGTTCAATAGGAACTTATATAAGGGTCACAGGTCTTTCCTCTGACCAACTTTACAACCTAGCTGATTTCCAATTTAATGGCTGTCAACGTTTGTTGGACAAAGTTCCTGACACAGCTACCTCGTAGTCTCCACATTCTGGGTCTGGACTCCCACGCGTGGTCATTAACAACAACACTAGGCAGCTATTCGCTCCTGGCTATATAGTTGTTATAATTTATTTATTTATTCGAAAAAAACTTATTTCTTAATGAGATAATAATAAACTATAAGCAATAATACTGACGTTTGGTTCTCCAGTTTTCCGTTGTGTCGTGGTGTGATTTTCTTTCTAAAACGTCTTAAAAGCACCCTTATCATCATAGAGCGTCTGTAATACCTAGTCTGTATTCTGTATAGTGCACCTTTTTTTTCCTTTTCTTTCCCTTAGTTAGGTAGGTAAAGAAAAGTTAACAAAGGAACTCAAGAAAAATTACTCAGAAAAAAACTAATAACTCCAAACATAATAAAACCAGCATTAGCGAACTAAACGCAATGAATTATTTACAGTCCATTACACGCTAGCTGGACAAAAAAATCTTAAAAAATCGCCGTTAACTTCATTCATACTTCAAGAGGCTCCTTTCATTGCCTACCTTCGATTGTGAAAGAATAAAAAAAAACTATTGATCGAGCACAAACGCGCGCCACTTGAAAATCTTTTGTCCGCCATATTGGAAAACGTTTTGACATGTGCACTAACGTGTTTTAATTTATTTTATGCGTTTTATTTTGTACGGTTATATTGGAATTGGGTGTGAGCAGTATCCTTGCATCATTAGTTGGTAGGTAATAGTTTTTATCTACTATCATGCTATTAATCCTCTATAAAAGAACCTATAACAATTAGCTTATTGCCAACATTAAAACACTCAATGCTATAATGATCATTATATCATCCAAACGCGTGTTATAATGAATTTCAAAAAAAGAACATTCTCATGCAATGACATTTTTACCACCAGATCGCTAACATTTTGAAAAAAGAACAATAAATTGTAGACTAATTCGTAATTTCGGATTCTCGTCTTATCGTGTTATTTCCCGCCATCTTGAATTCAGATAGTTCTGTACAACACCCTATGGTATGAAAATCTTTTATAGAGGATTCACAGCATGATTGTAGATAAAGTCTTGTATGCAACCGTTATAATTAGGTATTAAAACACTCATGTGATACTATTATCACACTCGGCTACGCCTCGTGTGATAAACCCACATTCGTGTTTTAATACCCCTGATTATACAACGGTTGCATAAATAACTATTATACTACACCTGCATGGAAAGTACCTTGATACTTTATCAAATTTACGGTAGAAAGTACGTCATTGCATATCGAACAAATATGCGGGGAGAAAACGCATCTGAGCGGGAGAGAAAAGTGTATGAAAATCCATTTCTTACGTGGTTTTTCTTTTTTAATTTTGGGTAAGACTATGCGCCGGTAACCTAAATATCAAAAGCCAAAAAGTTTTTACAGTGAGTTTTTATTTCCAAGTTCGCAAAATGACACTGGCCAAATGAGCTGTGTGTTGGATGGTGTCGGGCTGGCAGTGCGACCCCGCGGCGGCCGGCTATACAATTTGAAAAAAGAACATATGAAAATTGCAGACGCCATTGGCGCCATTTTCAATTTGTGTGTTGTTTGAGGATTCAGTTTTCGTAGAAAGTAAAATAAAAATGATAAGTAGTGATAGTGATGATGAAAAATTTTTCCTCGTAGGTGTAGTATAAAGCACTATGTATCACTCGAGAGAAAGTGCGATTCCCGATCTCGGGTATTTTAAAGCCCTCCCCTACGGGTCGGGCTTCAAACGACACCCTCGACGGTAATCGGTCACTTTCTCCTCTTGGTGAACAATGTACTATGGTTTGCTTATAAAATTCTTGGCCCGTTGACAGGCGAAAGAATTAAAGAAAAACGTTAACCAGTTTTTGAGTTTATCGATTAAAAACAAAGCAAAAACAATCAAATGTTTTCTCCGTATCATAATAATTTTTAGTTCCTTAAAAATCCATCGATTTATCAATTTTGTGGTAAAATTAATTACTTACTTTTCGAATAAAAATTGCCAAGTCAAAAGAATCTGAACTTTTTTCTTGAGCTTTTATCAACAAATTGTCTCAACTATTCGACAAATTCAGGGTTAACCTAAAAAAGCAGGCTAGGTATAATTAATCAAAACAACAAAATTTAAGTGTCGATATTTTTATTTATTTTTGACAATTGCGCCGAAATCATTTGCTTCAATATAAAATTAATCTTAACTATTACTTCATCGCATTATTGCGGCAATTATGACAGGTGGAAATATTTGACATAAATCATTTATTAACACGCAATATAAACACATATAATAATATCATGCCTGAAATCACCGCAGGGTAAGGCAGAGTATCATAATACACTCACATTTTGCTGGTAATATTTTGAGTCCCGGTATTAGGGAGCGTGCCTATTACCATCAACCAGGAGTTACCATAATCCTTAATATTAATCATCTAGTTCTATTACTTGTCCACACAAATTATTCATCATCATCTGCCTGCCTTTTCCCAACTATATTGGGGTTGGCTTCCAGTCAAACCAGATGCAGCTGGATATCAGTATTTTCCTTTTTTTTTTTCGTCCACACAAATTATTGTTTTATATAAATATGGACACACGGCAGTGCATCGCCAAGTACGTACATCAATTTTAATTGTAGCAATACTACAATGATATAAAAGTTTTCTCAAGTATTACTACTAATTGCTCATGTCCTATATTAGTAAAGAAATATTTTGATATTTCTTTTAGTCATACATTTTAAGGTGTAGTCGACCTCATATTTTTTCATCACCGGTTGAATATTGTTGACACGACAAGTCGTTTTCTTTTAAGTTGTAATAGTCTACAAATATAAGCACAGATCGGAAAATGTAGTTTATTTGCTTAAACTTCAAAGATCATCAACTAGCTAGTTACAAAACAAAGCCTAGTTTAGTTAGATTCAAAATTTAGGCTAATAAATTATATTTCCTCTGGTTTTATAAATATTGTTAACTGTTAAGAAAAGTTCTTACTAAATTAATAGGTCGACATTTCAATTTTATGAAAAACTTATTGTGTATGAAACATAATAGGTTTCGATAAAATTGCAAAAAGTGATACAATATTCGTGAATGTTTTAGTTTAGCAGTCTTATTATACAGTGAATTGTTAATAAATGTAATTATTGATTAAACTGTATGCACTATGTATGAAGGCAGGTGGATTTAAGATACAATTTCGAAGGCAATTGATACCGCAGACCATAGCGTCAACAAATCTGTCAAAGACTGTGGCAACACAATTAAATATAGTTGCGTTGCCACAGTCTGCCATAATGTTTGCAGTATTTAAAAAAACGTTGCCCCACGCTAGGAATTTCTCCTGTATCGTTGTATTTACAAACATATAAACTCACGTACACTAACGGCCAGACCCGGAACAATTACTTGTAGATAATACAAATATTTGCTCCGTGCGGGAGTCGAACCCGCGACAAGCAGCGCAGCAGTCCAATTACTCAGCCACTGCGCAAATCATTTGTAGCCGCCTTAGGAATTGTACCCTAGTAACTTGGCATATTCTACCAAAATAAATCTAATCTCTTATTAATTGTTATCCAATATTATATTCCATTTGTAGAAATATTGTACACGGTTTTGAATCAAATACTAAGCTTAAATAACTAATTCATACATTTCGAAATTAAAATATCCTGGTTATATTTTTCAAAATGTTAATTTTGGATAAGTATTCAAAACAGAAATAATATAAATTTTCCCCTAAAGTGGACAATTAAGGTATTCACAGTAATTAATTTTTTTTGACAAAAAATAACATACCACTAATGTCATCAAAATATACAACATATACATAAAAAACCACTTTTCAAGTAACACAATCTGTAAATGTATTAAATACAGTTTAAAATTATTATTATTTATAATATTATTGAGAACTTGTCCAATATTTAACTATTTTTATTATGTGAAATTGCACACGAATGGTTTTTACAAAAGACGATATCGGCAACGACACAACACTGGAATATCATCCGCTTGGAACTATCTTCGTTCGACATAGTCTGAAAAAGTTCCCTAGAAAATGTACTCCCATCGATATCGTGTCGTTATCGTCCAATAACGTTAACGACACGACACTGACTTATCGTTCGCTCTCGCTCATTTCCCCTAGAAATGAATGAAACTACCTATGTCGTGTTGTTACCGTTATCGTCTTATTTGAAATCGATCCAATCTGTGTTTTCCCAATTTATTCGTACATTTCTTATTTTTTTTTGGCTGTCTTATTGACAGCTGTCCTTTACCGATATGCACATTCAAAAGACTTTTTCCGTCATTAAATCATTTTAATTATAAAAAAAACATCGTCTTATTTTAGCGCCAGGATCCACCTCCCCCACCCTGATTCGATCCTTGATACCTCCTATTGGATCCAGACTGTGATTGTTCACCGCTTTGTTTATTCCTGGAATCCCTAGATCCTGAGTTATACCCTTGATTTTGTGATCCGTGCTTGGGTGCCGACGAGGTATAACCCTGACTGCTTTGCTGGCCACCATATTTATGACCACCTTGTGATTCGTAGCCCTGGCTGTGACTTCTATTATGGTTGTATCCTCCACCTGATCCACTAGACCCACCTGAGGGTCCAAACCTGTTCTGGTTACCGTAACCATACCCCGACCGGTTTCCTTGATTGGATTGGTTGTAGTTTCCTTGGTTCTGGTTGTAACCACGACTGCTGTAGTCTTGGTTACCTTGGTTGTAACCTCGCGGGCCTTGGTTATGGTCCCTATTGTAGCCACGGCCGTGTTCCTGGCCACTTGCACTATAGCTGCGTCCGTGTTCTTGGTTGTTCTGGTACGGGACGTAGCCACCAGGCCGTGGGCCGTATGACTGTGAGCGATCTGGAACAAGGAAAAAAGTGTTAAATGATGTTCAGTGAGGAGCCTGGCGAAAGACCGTGGAGTTTGGCACAAGCAAAGAGAGGCCTATACCCAGCAGTGGGTCAAGACGGGCTGTGGATAATGATGATGATGATGAAGTTTAGTGTGTCGGATAAAATGTCCTATCGGCAAAAATGACTATCGTTCCCCTATTTAAACTCTCTAGTAATACATTTAGAATTTATCTTCCTTAGTGCTCATTTTTTAGGAAAAGGAAATCTAATTGTAGATACCTACCGATTTAGGCCGTGCAGTGCCTCTTAGTAAATAAAAAAATCTCATTTAGTAGATTTGCCAATGTACTTTATTAAAGTGCCAAGGGTAAATGACTTTTCGGGAAATCTTAGTAGCTTTTAATCTGCCAGGAAAACGAGGCTTACTTCCAAATCACCTAGCAATGAAACCGTTCTTTATTTTAGAGCTTTAGTGCGGGTATCAAACGCCATCTTTCATCCGACACTTGCGGGAATATAAACGTTCCCTTTGAGCACAAAACCCGCGTATTGCGACACTCCGCTAAAAGTCGCAACGACGAGCCCCGCACGAATCGCACCTCGAGTGTTTAATCGCTCGCTTTGTCAAGATGTAATGCCGACTGTGATTATGTAGCACTAGAAGAGAACATAGGATCCAGCGCTTTGTATAATAGAGTAGTAGACACCACCAAGAAACTAACTGACATGGTCACTAAAACTACCATTAGATTTAAAAAAGGGATGTTTAATCATGTTTATTTTTCGTTTCCATTTTCCAGATATTTCAGTACTGTGGCAAGCAACATGTTCCGTACAACAGTGCCGAAACATATTATGATACTCGAAGTAACCATCATCCTACTGAAATTATAAATGCGAAATTGTTTATGTATGTTCCGTTTTCTTATCAAAACGGCTTAATACACTTTGATGAATTTTGGTGCAGATAGATGGGACCCTAGAGATGGTCATACGCGACGAGGGTGCAAGAATGAGGACAACAGCTAGTCAATCAATAATTCCAGAAACAATTAAATTCTAAAATTAAACACTATAATTTTGAGCCTATTTAAGAGTTTATCTTTTCACTAGTCACATCCAGAGCTCATACCTCGATGCAAACTACACGACCATAATCCTTGCAGGTCTAAGTAACTGTAAGCCGTTCCGTACATCAAAAATTTGGCGCGTAAAGTGATTGCGAGGCGCAAGAGTGGCTCATAGCGCCCTCTAGCGGCTTAGACTCATCGCAAATAGATTACGTATATTTACATTTTGTATTCAAAGTAATGCCTTTGATTTTTCGAAGTATTTAGGTACTTTAAACTTTTTTGTAGCGTGAAGTGGAGTGTCCAAGAAGTGTAGTCGATAGTCTTTCTTCGGTCAATAGTGCGGAGAAAACACTTGTTTATGTTGACATAGGTTAAAATTATCGTAAACTTTTCGTATTTGTTAGTTTTTTATTCGCAAGTATTACGAAGAACTTGAGTACTTGAATTAACAATTAGGTCTGGTTTGTGGGAATTGAAAACAAAAAACAATTTCAAGGCCTCATACTTGGTCGCGGGACTCACGAATTACCGTGACCCCGGTACGTAAAGGGCTATTGAAGGACACCGTGGATTTTAGTCAGTCAAGTCTGACAGTCCCACCCGCCCTGCCCTGGGTGGGAGGACTCATTTGATGATATTACCACGATAAAAAAAGGCTTCATACTTAGGATGTTAGTTGCCTAATAGTTTTACATAGTTTGTTTAATATTGTTGAACTGGTTTACAAATGCGTGTATAGCAAATTCCGAAGTTATGAAATAAATCGGGCTAGATCCCAGACATTAGGTACTTATTTTCTGATGAACAAAATGAGTGGGATCGAGAAGTGTAAAATGCTTACACGTATGCCTGCTATCTAAAGACCTAGCTTCAAAAGGTCGGTTTATTATTGGTAGGTATTTTAAATTTGAACCTTACTGCATATCTCAATTAATTTGACTACCCACCTACCTACTTGAGAACACCCGCATATAACCGTAATTTACAAGAGAATAGTCTATCCGTACCTGTCACACGTAGCAGAGAAGGCATTAATAATGGCGGGAAGTCGAGTGCGTAACGACGCGCCGCCATTAGCATCCATTGTTGGGCAGAGTTGGCGCCCAACGTGGGGCACGTACAACACGCTATTCAGACTGAGTTTATGATTGTGGGTTTATGAGTTGTGGGTCAAATTGGTAGTAGGTATTGTTCAGATAAGATTACAGAAAGTATCAGCGGCAATAGTGGGGTCTAAGTTAGCCTAGAACTTAATTTTGAGTAAACACATCACCACTGCTCTCTAAATGTAGAAGAAAAAATCTTAGGGTAACCATTATGTTCTAGTGACGCTTAGCAATAAAAGTAATAATAATCACGAGTAGTTGAATGCGTAACGCATTGCCATTAGCTGGCATTATTGGCGCCCAACGTGGGGCACGTTCAGCGCAATACATAGATCAAGTGTATGACTGCAGGAGAACGCGACGAGGCCTCGCTGTTTAAATTGGTAGTAGGTATCGTATAGAGAAAGTTTGGGAGTCTGAGCTACCTAGCAACAGGGTCGTGGGCTTTAGGTGGGTAGTTGAAGAGAGTAAAACATTTGGTACTCGGATGTATCCAGTTACTCTAAAAGTTTGAAAAATAGAAAACCAAATAACACATTATTTAGATTTTTTGCTTTACCAAAAACGAAAAATGACTGCAGCATGAAGAATTTTAAATTAAGCTCACCTCTAAAAAACCTGCATTACTTAAATAGCAAGATGTAGGCTATGGTGCTTATTTGGCTATTTCTATATTTTAATTAAAGTACGTACAAAAGTACCTGCCAAAATCTGAGCTGTCTTAAAAGACGCTAACACGCTGAGGGCGGTGCGAGTGTCAAAATATCCTCTTTCAGGACTCTCGCCACGAGATCTTTTCATGCAAACTCGAAACGTCGCGGAAAGGTATCACTTCACTATGGCGTAACAAGAACGAATATTCTGCAATGGCAAAAAATAATTTTCACATAACATTAACAAGATGACATTGCTCGGTATTCGACAAATTTCATCTAGATTTGTCAAATTAGATTTTTTTCAAACATTTTTATAAATAGACATTATTTAGCTGCATTACCTACTTAGTTTTATTTAGTACCTAGATTCTAGATGTTTTGATTTTCATTTTATAGTAAGACTCGCTATGATTGTATTTACATACAACACAATACACTTCAATAACGGCAAAAGACTAATCTTTTAACTCTATTGAAGTGTTACTGAGTCTTTTATAGCTTCACATCGTACGTAAATAATTTCAATTTCCAACGAAAGTGACACATCCTACAAATTTTACACAACAGTGCGACACAACCTTAACCTCGTGCAGTGGTAAAAACTAAAAAATATAAAACCCGTGAGGCAGGTAGACATAATAGGCACCTAATGGTCGCGCTGCGACACGTTCAGGTGAAAGCGGTGAGCGACGCCGCGCGGCCAAATTATAGTACGTTCGCTGACTATCTGTAGTGGGTGGCTATTTTGGGAATATGGCGGAGGCTTGTTGGAAGATTTTACAGTAGCTTTGTAGTTTGTTCAGATACGGGTAAGAATCAAGTTTTGATGCCTGATTAATTTATATAATTTGATGACACGGGTGGTGCAGTGGCTGAGCTTTTTTTTATTATCGTGGTAAAATTATCAAATGAGTCCTCCCCCCCCGGGGCAGGGCGGGAGGGACTGTCAGACTTGTACTGACTAAAATCCACGGTGTCCTTCAGTAGCCCTTTACGTACCGGGGTCACGGTAATCCGCAGTGGCTGAGTTACTGACTGATACGCTGCGTATTCGATTCCCGCATGTAATACATATTTTTATGACATACAAGTAATTGTAATGAGTGGAAATGTTTGTAAAGGCACCTATGACACAGAAGACTATAGGCAATGTTTTAATACGTCGGCTTCGCCGATAAAATTGCAGGAGTTAGGCTGCTTAGTATTCATAAAAAACACTTCCAACCGCTTGTTTTGTTTCACTTGTCTGATCAAGATTAACTTTATAGATTTTTCAAGTGTTTCCGTTATATATTTCGTTACAATAATTATCATATTGAAATCCACTGGCTCAAATTTTTTTTTTTTTGGTGAAAGGACTTTATCAATAAAATTGACTGAATTTAGAATCATTTGCAAATAATATCACTCAACGTTAATCAACGTTTTTAAGTGGGTTTAATAACGTCCTAAGTATCTAAAAAAAAACACAAAATAAATAATTATTTTTATAAGAAACGTCTTGCGAATTTTTTCTTCATTTTGAAATGAAGATTGCCACGGGCTACGAATGTCTTTGAGGTTACAACTCGAATGTCAAGCGACTGTGGTCGGTAACGCACCGCAAAAACATCACCCGGAAAACATCAAGTGGGGTAGAATACGAATTCCGTATGTATTTCTGTAGTACAATAAAGAAGGTCTTTGAAATTGTAAGGTGGATTAAAAAAAGGTTGTAATAATCTTGCTGATATTGTCAATGCGACTTTTTTAGGCCACAGAATAAATTGAATTTTTGAAGATTCTATTACAGATCACTTTAGACTTCGAATTGAATGAATATTTTCATAGACAGTTGAAACATATTTTTCCGGATTTGTGACAAGGTTAAGGCAGACCTACATTAGACAACGAAACAATTACACAATTTAAACTTTAACATAAAAAAATCAAAAGTAATATGGTTTTTTGGAAGTAACGTAGGAATCTCATCAAATCAGTCCTCCCACCCAGAGCAGGGCGGGAGGGACTGTCAGACTTGTACTGACTAAAATTCACGGTGTCCTTCAATAGTACTTTACGTTCACGGTAACTCGTTCGTCCCGCGACCCCGGAGAAGTAATATGGTAACACTAGCACTTTTCCCGCGACTTCGTCCGCGTGGGTTACGTACTTTCCTAATCCCCCTTTTCACCCCCTTAAAGGTTAAATTTCCAAAAACCCCTTCTTAGTGCTCCCCATCGACCACACAGCCTATAGACTCCTAATAACAGGCGACCGATGTCTGTCAACACATTAGGCAAAAATGTCTTATAACCGTTGTCACTCACCAAGCTCGTATTAGTTTCGACCACTCCTGTGAGCCGTAAACACTTCCGCATTACTCCTTTAAAAAATCGAGAAAATAGACATAATATGTTCCCGTATACAATACGTTTGTGTGATAAAAAAAGCCGGACTTCAAATTTCCTGAAAGACGGTATCACATTTCATCGGTAACTTAATAGTTCCATAATCTAAATTAGATTAAATTTCTGACAATATTTATCGGGGTTCATCTTATACTGGTCATACTTGGCGTCTTTATGATTCCGTCCCTTTTCTTTTGCAAGTATTTTTTTCGCCATCTCTGTTCGTCGATTTTAAGTGCACATATTAGTGATGTTCCAAATCGTACAACCACCTCTGTTGTCGATAAAGCAAAACAAAAACCTATAACTATTAATTTAAACAAAAAATATTATTTCAATAATTAGAAATTACAACAGATGTACATCTGATAAATTGTGAACCTTAATTTATACATTTTAGATACCCACACGATCTTGATTTAAAAAATAAATGGATAATTGCAACCAAGCGAGAGAACTGGATCCCATCTACTTAAAGTGTAATATGTTCACGTCATTTTAGCGAAGATTGTTTTATTCTTTTGTTTTTGATTTTTTTTTTTTTTTTTCTTATGAAAAACCGTCGATGTCTACTAAGTTGAGCAGTACCAACTAAATATTTGCCGCTTTTGGTGAGTTTAATTATTGAACTTTTTTTCTGTCTCCTAGGCAAAAAATATAGTTTCGGAACCTTTCTTCTTTTTCTTTTTCGTGTCGCTGCCGCGACGGTATTTATATTTTATTGGCCCAAAACCCCGTCATCTCCACCGCATTGTCGGTAGCGGCGAAGAGATCCGTTGGGCTGCATGTTTTTGGGCTAACTCTATAACATCGCGCTGCATTCAATTTGATAGGCCTCACCAAAGACTTCGAACATAGCTTATAATAATTACGGAAATTTTAAAACATTATTTTTATTCATTTTTGTATTTTATCTACATGATTCAATCGTGATTACAATAAAAGAAGGTAATTGAATGCAAGTATGTAAAAACATATTTTATTAAATACAATTTAAAAATGTCGATACTTTCTTGTTTGATTTAAAACCGTCCCATCCCTAGTGACATGCACTGACCTTGAATTGACCAATCAGGACGCAGTACCCCGTCCCCCTCGCTGACGTCATACCTCAGCAAGTTGGCAAAATAGTTTTCGTGCGTTTTATCGTGTATTAGGTGTCTATAGGCTGTGTGGTCGATGGTGCTCCCCTACATTATAATAGGAAGCCGTGTGCAAAATTTCACATTCCTAGCCCCAGTAGTTTCGGCTGTACGTTGATATGTCAGTCAGTCAGTTCTCCTTTTATATATTTATACTAGCACTTTTCCCGCGACTTCGTCCGCGTGGGTTACGTACTTTCCTAATTCCCCCTTTTCACCCCCTTAAAGGTTAAATTTCCAAAAACCCCTTCTTAGTGCTCCCCTACATTATAATAGGAAGCCGTGTGCAAAATTTCACATTCCTAGCCCCAGTAGTTTCGGCTGTAGGTTGATATGTCAGTCAGTCAGTTCTCCTTTTATATATATAGATTTTTTGGTATAAAAACAAACATTTAAAACTTCTTGTTTTGTCGAGCATAAAACCTGACAGTTATCAAACCAACTTTATAAAGACAAGAAAAGAAAAATAGATATCACAGAAATAGGAAACAGCAAAGAGCGTTTTGCTATTCATTTACAGGGTTCTGCAGATGTTGTGAATGTTTTTACGGACGTGCAAGTTACCGGGCTAGTTGAATTGCTAAAAATGTAGGTATGCTAATGATTGATGGGGCCTCCTTAGAGGGCCAAAGCCTGCCAGGGTCGTGGGACTAACGAACTACCGTGACTCCGGAACGTAAAGGGCTGTTGAAGGACACCGTGGATTTTAGTTAGTCTGACAGTCCTTCCTGCCCTGCCCTGGGTGGGAGGACTTATTTGATGATTTTACCACGCTAAAAAAAAGATATGCTAATGATACGCAATTTGTTGAAAAAGACACAAATCTAAAATAATCTGGAATACTTAACGCGCGAGCATAAAGTTTAAGCACGACAGCTTATAAAAGCTATATTAGACGAACTGACTCGGTGGAACTAGAGGCATGACATCTAGCTTTTATGATTATACTTTTTCTGACAGAATAGAAGAACGAAAGGAACGTATTGCACATCAACTATGATGAAACAAGGGCAGGGAGATTATGATGATGCATAGGTGAAAGAAAACATCGTGAGTAAAACCTGGACTTTCATAATGATCAATGATCTCGAGTCATGTCAGAAGAGTGTGGGGTCCCTAGAGGCCGCTTCATTAACTCTTGACTCCAGAAGTGGCTACAATATCACACGAAAAAGAAGGAAGTAAGATCATACAAGAAAATAAAGTATTGGGGAAGGATTTGACATAATTAATCCTTGAGGACGTGAATTGGGGGTTGGAATTTTGTCATTTGGTAAAAAAGTCACATTAGAACACAGTATAGGCATTTTGACTGCATCAATAAATTGCAAAACTAATTTGTCTGTCAATTGAAAAATAATGGACACGTATTTTTTCTTTAGTTAAATTAATGCGGGCGCGGGACTGTACGAATTACCGTGACCCCGGAACGTAAAGGGCTAAAAAAGGCTTGAAGGACACCGTGGATTTTAGTCAGTACGAGTCTGACAGTCCCTCCCGCTCTGCCCTGGGTGGGAGTACTCATTTGATGATTTTACCACGAAAAAAAAAAGTTAAATTAATGCATAATTACGAAGATATAACGCACCAAAACTTGAGAGTGGGGGCTCGTGACGTCCAAAGCAAGTAAAAACTGTACTTGCTATCAATTTTGACCATATTTTTTTTTCTATCTGACGTACTAATAAGATTTTTTCAGTCAGCTCTATTTGCGTTGTTATAAAATCTTTGCAAAAAATTCACAAATAATCCGAAACCCTCGTGGAACTCTGGTGTTCGGGCGCGTCTCGCAGGTCGCACTCTTGAGCACGCGCGAGCCATGACGGGCGGAGCCTCTAATTACCGGGCGGCCGGCGACAATGTCGAGTGGCGCTGTCGCTTCTCTATCTACCCCCCGATATTGTTGAGGGCTTCGTTATGCGTGATGCGTGTTCTCTTACTGCGAGGATTTTTTTAAAGTATTCGTAGAATTTCTTGCCTGTTCTTCTCCATAGTATACCAATTGGAATCTAGAATTTGAAATGTCTGCCTGCGTTGTAGTACTCATGTGGGTCTGTATGCAATACTTTCCTTTTGAGATTGTAAATTAAAAAATTAAAAATAGTATCCGAACATTTTGCTGTCAAAAGTCTACTTGCAGTGTCTTTCTAGTATTAACGATTTACGAACAAAATCTATGTCGGGATAATGGCATTTTATGGTTTGTAAGTTAAGTTGTAGCTGCTAAGGTCTATTTTCGAAAATCAAAGTCTCTACCGTGATGCGCACCCAGGTGCCCACGCCTGATCGATTGGAACCTAGTGATAAAACATGCTGCAAAGCGCACATTTTGAATTCTATTCTGATTAAGTATAATGTTTTACATTATTTATTGACATCTTTAAGTACAGGAAGTTAGTAAGAGTAGGAAGCCTACACTTCTGTCTTTTTTTTTTTTTTTTTGACTTTGTTTAATTTATATTCTAATTCCCTTAAGAAGCTTAATCTAGACATTTTAATATTATTTGTGAATCCTTTTGCTATTTGAATAATGACACTGACATTTAATTTTTGTATAATTTTGATTGTATATTATTTTTTTTGTGACCTTGTTTAATTTATATTTTAATTCCCATAATCTGGACATTTCTATATTATTTATGAGTCCTTTTAATTTGTTATTTGAATGTGTTACTGTACCAAAAATAGTTTTAATTATAATGTTTGCATGCCTAATAGAAGGTAGATTGTATAAGGATCATGTTTTGAATTGTAACATCTTATGTACTGTACCTGCAATCTATGCAAATAAACGTTTACTTACTTACTTACTTACTTACTTACTTTAACACAACAACACATCCACTATTTATAAACACGTCAATCTTAAAATAAAATAAGCGTGTTCAATTAAATCCTTCCCTACTCTGAGGGTAGAAATTCATAATTGGGCCGCGTGGCCCTCCCCTTGTTTCAACGATAATAATCATGCGATATTCACCCTTATTCGATCGCAATACGAATTACAATTACTGTTTTTTTCTTTGCAAATTAATTGAATTATAATTGGAAGTCTTTTAGAGTGACTTTTGATGGGTTGTGATCGTTTGAACTGGGGATTCATTGCTTTATTGATGTTTTTGATGTAAGAGCGGCGGTACAAGTAACTTTTGGAGGACTGCTTCAAATCATGTTTTTGGTTTTATTTGCGGAATGTCATTTTGTATTTTTTGTGATCTGGGTTTGAAAAGCTTATCCACCATTTCTAATAACTACTTGTGTATCAAAATAGTCAAAATGTGCAATTATCTAGACAAATGTTTATAAATAATGGATGTATAGTAAAACATTTCGATGGGGACTTATAAGCTTTTACACCATCTATTTGATATCACACCAGTTTGTTAACATAAAAAGTTAGAAGCGATTTACAATTTTGAAATCATTTTTTTTTAAAGAAATGTAGTTTTATACATTTTACAGATGTAATTCTAACAATATTTCTTCTTCTAAACAATAGTTTTATTTATCTATTAGAAACTTCTTCTTCAATAATTGTTGTTCTACAAAATAATGACTATTACACAATTATAAACAAATCAATAAAATCAAAATGCCGTCGACGGGTTACATATTTACTACTTCTTAATACCGCATTCACTTTTAAAATGCCACCAACGCACTAACTAGCAGTCCTTTGTAACTGATACCCCAACAATAAGTAGGCGTATTTGTATTGATACGGGAACCTGATATTATGACATTGAAACCGCCCGAATAAGTGCGAACTCGATCAGGTTACAGGGGGGGGGGGACCTCCGGTGAGGTGTTCTAAAGTTTATTTTGGGTATCTGAATATGGGTCACTACATAAAAAGACTTGATACAGAGTGGGTATTCCACCTTCTCTGTTGTCTCGACCTCTTTCCTTTTGGATCTACATATCATCATCATCATCATCTCAGCCATAGGACGTCCACTGCTGAACATAGGCCTCCCCTTTAGATCTCCACATATACCGGTTGGAAGCGACCTGCATCCAGCGTCTTCCGGCGACCTTTATAAGGTCGACTGTCCACCTTGTTGGTGGACGTCCTACGCTGCGCTTGCTAGTCCGTGGTCTCCACTCTAGTACTTTTCGACCCCATCGGCCATCTGCTCTGCGAGCAATATGGCCTGCCCATTGCCACTTCAGCTTGCTAATCTATCTACATATCGATGCCTTAGTTCACAATTGCACTAACTACGAAATTTACATTTTTGAGGAGAGAGCTTTAAAGTTTTTTAAGGTTTAGACGAGAACAGTAGAAAATCCAAGTAAAATAACAAAAAAATATGCATATATTCATAAGACTAGTCCTTTTACTCCATCATATCTCAATATTGTAATATTAGTTTAAACGTAACCTTTTCAAAATAGCCAAATAAACATAAAACCCCCCATTTAATACATTTGTGCACTTACTTAATACACTTGCACAATTCGGACTATATCTCAAAACGGTTTAATGTATTTGTGCACTTAAAAAAATTGCCAATCGCCAAAATTGCCTTCCAGTAAAAGTACTTAGCACACTTGTGCATCAAACTTTCTTGATTCTTTTGTACTACCAACACATAATACACTCTTGTAACACTGCTAAAAAGTATGAGCAGATATTGCAAATGTATATAATACGTTTGTGTTTTGAAATTTCTTGCAGTTGAGAAACTTAAAATCAGTTAAAGTATATCTTGATTGGTTTTACAAAAATAAAGACCATTAGTATAATACCACATTCATGGAACATTAAACGATCTCATTTAATACAACTGTGACCCGTGTTTTTGGTAGAAAGAGACGGAATAACGGTATTTCGATGCGCGGAAACGAAAGAGCATGACATTTAGTGTGTTTGGCATTAAAAAAGTAAAAATTGAAAATTTTGTAGTTAGTGCAATTGTGAACTAAGGCATCGATATATCGATTTTTAAATTTTTGAACATTCATATTTCGAATTTCATTCTGTCATTTGTGTCATCTTCAACTCTTTTTTGATCATTACAATTTTACCTCGGCTAGCAGCTAAAAGCAGTTCTGCATCTGTTGATTCTTATTTAAAACTGCATATTTAAACTAAACTAGTAATATCTTGTGTTACGTACTTCCTACAACTGAAATGAACTTTAAAATACTGTTGTAATCCATCGAATATTGTCTACCATGATAAAGGGTTCTACGCATGGGGCTGTGCAATAATCTAAATACAAACCTGTAGTGGTTTCTTTACTTAATGTCCCATAATTCTTCCCTCCTGTATATATTATTGCGGCATCGTTCATGAGGGACGTGAACGATTGCCTCAGACTCACAAAAAAGGCACGTTGACAGCAAAAATAAATTGAAAATTTAATAAATCCGTCAGGAGTTTTGAAAAACAATGGATACGTGTTTTTTCTTCTGTTGAATTAATGCATACATACAAAGATATAACGCATCAAATTCGAAAGTGGGGGCTCCTGACGTCAGAAGCAAGTAGACTGTACTAGCTTGTGACGTATTGGCAATTTTTAAAGTATCGTGTTTTTGTCAATTTTGGTCAAGGAAAAATACATGTCAAATATTTTTTTAAATTTAATTAACGGACTTGTTACATTTTTTTCAGTCGAATAACTTTTTAAAAGTGGAGTCGTTCTGACACTGCTAAACAAAGACATCCCCTATAGATTTCCAATAGGACCGTTTGGAAGTTGTTTGCATCCGAACCTGTGATCTTCAATAGATCGTCTGTCCACCTTGTGGGTGGACGTCCTACGCTAGGCTTGCTAGTGGGTGCTAATGGTATTTCAGAAGATATTTGTTTATTTAGATAGCGAGTTTTAGGTTGTTCTTTATTTAATTTATTATCCCTTTTTTTTGTCGTGTTAAAATCATCAAATGAGTCCTCCCCAGAGCAGAGCGGGAGGGACTGTCAGACTCGTACTGACTAAAACCCACGGTGTCCTACAATAGCCCTTTACGCTCCGGGGTCACGGTAATTCGTACAGTCCCGTGACCAATTTATTATCCCTAGTTATATTTTGAGGCGAGATCAGAATAAGTTGAAGTCATCATCATCTTCTTGCGCTTATCCAAATTCTTTTGAATCGGCGTAGCGTGTCTTGTTCATCAATACTTCTCTTTTCTATGAAATAATGAAGCATGTGCTTATTTTTTCAAACGGGTTGCAAAATACACTCACCCACTTAAACAACACATTTTTTAGACAACATACGAATGCAATAGGTATCTATTAAAAATAGATTTTTCAAAAAAGTATTCATACACCCACTCTTTAAAAATAGAAAAAAAGATAAAAAGCCTAACACTCAACATTGCAAAATAACCCACATTTAAAGATCACAAGGTATCTTCATCCGATTATAAAAAAAAACCTAAACCTGGAATTAAAACACCTGGTTTAAAGGTTACAAAAAGAAAAAGAGTAAAAAAAACCGACATTGTATCGGTAATCCTCTATAGGAAGCACTTGAGCTTCGATGTTTAAAAAAAACCGGTGTCTATTGTTGGCAACCCTCTATAATTATTATTTTCGTAGCTGGCGACACCGGGGCCATACAATGGCGTCCCTACGCACTTCCTGTTTGCCCTCGCGCGCTATTTAACGTGAATGCGAGCGATTGGCCAATTTGAATTTGTAATGGAATACATTATTACGTGTATTTGGTGTGTGATTTAGTTCTTTTTGTTAGTGATGGTAGTTATTAACTGTTTAGTGGACTGGGCGAGCTGATTTAAGCTTTGTAAAGATGTTATTTTGTATATTGTTCGGTAATTGAGGAAGTAAACATGGTTTTTTGTTGCTGTTATAAATACCAAACACTACGCAAAATCATCTATGTTGTAGTTAACAAGAAGTTCTAGAAAAAACTAAGTAGTAACAGATCAGACATAAACTCTACCATAAAATGAAATGAAGGGACACACACCTATCTATAAAAGTAATAGACTATAAAGCTTGTTTATGTAGTATGTAACGTGTTTTATATTTTTTTTTGTTCTAGAACATCCTGGTTTTCTAATAATAATTTCCTTCATCATGTTAAGCGCTGCAGTGATGGTTAAAAAAAATTACACACTAAAGCGAAGAAGATTATTGCAGAAATCAGTTGTCAACAGTTTCCACAGATTGCATTTACAATTTGTTTACAAGTGGCACTTGCAGCAAGTTCGGCAAGTCTCTATACTTGCAGAAGTCTACTTGCACGAGCATTTACACGTTGGAAATCACTTGCGCAAGTCAACTTTTGCTTACTTAATGACGACTTGACTAGGTCCGGATTAATGACTTACTAGTCATTAATACCGGACAATAACCAACCCTCATAAAACATCGGGATACTGTCTGATCAGGTAACCGTGACCTGGAACGTAAAGGGCTGAACGATCACCGGGGTTTTTAGTCAGTACAAGTCTGACAGTTCGTCACGTTTTACTACGATAAAAAAAAAAACGAAATAAAACATACTAAAGATCCTATACAATATTTATACCACGAACACATCCTAATACATCAAAACTGCCTAAAGCGCCATGTAGAACAACCGGTAGCAGTCGTGTCGACATCAGCCCTACGGCTATGGGGAGGGTCCAATTAGAGACGATTGTCAGGCGATTGTGGAACAAGTTCCGCCTGAGGCGGTGGTACTGCTTACACCTTGTTGGGGGCGGCTAGCGCGATGTTTGTTTTGTGAGGGTATTAGAAGATGATTTGATTAGAGGTAATTAGATCAAGTTATTTTCTGCAGTCATTATTATCATCAGCTTATTATATTTTTTCCACTCTTGAGATAGACTTCTCTGAGAGAGTGTGGGCCATAATCTACCACGCGAGCCCAGTCCTGGTTAGTAAATATTACATGTCTTCGATTTTTTGGTTCTAGGACATGCCAGGTTCCCCACGATGTTTTCTTGCACCGTTTTCAAGAGAGCAGTGTTGGTGAAATAAATTACACGAAGTAATGTGACTGGCTTCCCAGCAAGTCACATTACTACCAGTAACCCACTACCCACTACCTGTAACTCGTAGGTCGGGGCCGATACCACCGGGCCTACACTGCTCCCTAGTCTAGCAAGTCTTTATAAAAATCCAGAATAATTATGAAACATATTTTTTCTTTTTTACTGGATTTGCTCTTGACAAACGTGGTTTGGTCAGAAGTGATGGTAATAAAGTTTTTTTTTTCATAATTAAAGTATAATAAAACTTCCTTTCCATGACCCTTTCTTCGATATAAAATCATGTAAGTCAAATAAACATGGCCCGTCAATCATCAGCGCATTAACCTCCTGCAGCTCACGTGCGTGCACTCCCTTCGCAGGCCAATTAACGAATGACGACGTGGAGTCGTCGAAATAATATCGATACAGATTTATCGATATATCGGTAAGCAACCTCACTATTTCAAAACTTCAGATTATTACCACATTACTTTTGTTCTGCACGTACATGCTTTAAAATCTGATGAAATTAATCTTTTACTTTATAAGCATAATTATCGACTACCATACATGTGAAGGCGATGTGTAAGCTTCTCGTAGTTTGATTATAAAATCCTACCAGTATCGCATTTTTTTTAAATATACTGAACGATATTTAGGAGGACGATCATTAAAATATCGATAGTTTTTATACACTTCTGCCATCTCTATACCGCGATATATGCGGGGGAGGGGTGCGTAGTGAGAGCAGAGGGGAGGGCTCGCCCTCTCGCGGGGGAGGGGGGCAGGCACGTGACGCAATTAAATCGCACGCCCGCACCATTGTCGCGCAAGTGACGTGAACGAATTTATTTTTAATAAACTACCGTGTTTGTTATGTTGTGTTGACGGGTTATTAGTTTGTGCTTAGAATTATTTTAATTATTCATTAGTTTTTGATGACAAATTTTCATTTGGGCATTTTTTTTTTTATTTAGCGGTAGATTGGCGTTGGACCACTATCTCGCCTGATGTAAGCAATGATGTGGTCGACAGTTTAGCGCGCTTGCCTAGAAGAAACTTGCTGAACTGGAGCAATTTGGCGATGTCGTGTCATGAGCCACACAATGTTTTTATTTTCTTTATTTAGTTTGTTTATTCTGTGTGCTCCTGTTTGGTCCTGTTTTTTCTTCCTTTAACCTATTCACTGTTGAAGACCCCAAGGTTATGGTTATCAGAGATAATTTTGAGGAACAACTGCTTGTACACAATGGCTGCATCTCGTGAATCTCACGGTAAAAACAGAATAAAATAAATACTTAAGAGGGCTCCTCTATACAACAAACATCATTTTTTTGCCGTTTAAATATTACACATGCGAGCAAAAATATGGAATCACTTGCTCTGATTCCGCGCGATCTTGAGTACTTAATAACTAGTTAAGAATAATAAATAATGATACTATTTTAAAGGTACTAACTTTATTGGTACCAAATTCATTCGAATCACGCCATTATTTAAAGATCTATCTCGGATCAAGTCCAGGTAAGTGATTCTATACTTTTGCTAGCTAATGTAGACGGTCGCGGGACTGTACGAATTACGTGACCCCGGAACGAAAAGGGCTATTGAAGGACACCGTGGATTTTAGTCAGTACGAGTCTGACAGTCCCTCCCGCTCTGCCCTGGGTGGGAGGACTCATAAGATAATTTTGCCATGTAAAAAAAAGCTAGTGTAGACAGTAGTACGGAACCTTTCGTCTGTGAGTGCAACTCGTACTTGGCCGGTTTTTTCTAAATGTTTTTTCAAGTGACAAGTGAAATACAGATCATTGACGTGTTCATCCTTAACGTTGTCGCAACTGATACAGCTATTTAGGTAAGTTTGTCGTATATCATTACTTCCCAGAATTAGATCTTTATTAGCAACACTATCGAATGGTGTAATAATACAGGGTGTGTTTTTTTTTCAAAATGAGCTGATTCAATTTCTGGCCAGGATTATTAATTTTTCTAAAATCCAATAATGCAGTTTTTATTTTCGTCAAAATCGACCTCGAAACTCCTTTCAATGTTTTTCGATATTCCTCATAGTTTTGGATATAGCCATCCACGCCCAGTTGAAAAATTCACCCTGTATAAAACTAAAAAATAAAAGCCGAGAAAGAAGTAAACATTTTCTTTAACAAGAAAAATACGTCACAGCTGTCCAGATACCCTATTCATCAAACCAGAATAATAAATAGGAGGAAGAAGTTAGCAGCAGTAGAAGCAGGTACTCACTGTGCTGGCCGTGCTGCTGCGGCGGTGGTACTGAGGAGTACGGGGTCTGTCGTGGGAGGTGGTGACCCAACATGCGTCGACCAGCTGCCTCCATCGTAGCTATTGTGTTTGATCGCACCATGCCTGTGAGGAAAGATAGTTCGGGTTAATAGTGTATTCATCATCAGCCGGAAGACGTCCACTGCTGTCCCTTAGACCGCCACCCCATATTGTATTATGTTAACGGAAATGTTTGTAATTTCTAAAATCACCCGGAAATGTTTAAAACCTCATCAAACTGAACCCTCGGGGTGCCCCTGACATCTACTTTCAAATGGAATATAACATCAACTCTTGGGCACCCCGAGGTTCGGTTTAGGTTCTTTTAAACATTGCACGCGGAAATAGGAGCCCCGCGCGGCGGGACTCCGTCTCCCTGAACACGTTAAACACTTTTTTATACATTTCCTTAGCTTGGAGCTGTATACAATTCTTAGATATAATACATCTCAAGTATAATATAATATAAAACAATGAAACGGCCAACAGAGACAATATTAATGTAAATTTTGCTATTGGTGAAAATATTTAGGAATTTAAATAAATAACTAAAATTATGGAAGGTAATTAAATCATTCAAAAACGCTCGGTCACCGGAGCTGACATCATAGTTTTTCTGAAGATAATGCAAAAAAGTTGTAAGACTATAAAGAGAAGCTAATTAAAAGGTCTATCTCTATGCACTCATCAATGGCGATTTATCAACCCATGGCATTCAATTCTCTTATGTTCCTCCCTAACGGCTTGACCAATTTTGATAAAATAAACCTGTTTCACTAATGGGGTCAGGTTGCCTACCATGACATCATAAAGCGAGAGTAGTTCCACTGTGGAAACGAGATGGCGTTAGACGACTCGTATAGCTCTGTCTCTTTCTCACAGTGGAACTACTCTCGCTTTCTGCTGTTGCGCTTTGTAATGTTTCTATAGAACTTAATTGAGTCAATTAATGTTGCTATAGATATTAAAACTCACCAATCTGTGGTCTCCAGTTCCTATTCTCTTCATGTCCGAGGTTGCCAGGCTTCAGTACCCTGGCTGGCTGCACAGCTCCCTCCAGCCGTCGCGCTGGGAACTCTTTGTCGTACGAGGGGTCCACGAAGCGCACACACACCACGTGGTTACCGAGAACTGGCTGCAGCCCGATGACTGGGGAGGGGAGTTGACTGTGGAGGGGAGAGAAGATTTTATTTACATGTTTAGTATATTCCAGGGTCGCGGGACTGTCTACTGTGACCTGGGATGTAAAGGGCTATTGAAGGATCACTGTGGATTTTAGTCAGTACATGACTGACAATCCCTCATGTCTCGCCCTGGTAGGGAGGACTCATTTGATGATTGAAATTTGACGACTCTACCCTGAAGTGTAAATATGGTGATATTCCACAAATTATGGGGTATTTAATATTATGATAGAAGATGGCTACCGACGACTTACGACACGGTTGGTGCTGTAGCTGAGCGATTAAACTGCTGGGCAGTTGGGCAGCATGTCGGAATTCGATCCCCGCACGGAACAAATATTTTTATGACATACAAGTAGTTGATGTGGGTCTGGCTGTTTGAATGTATGTTTTTATATTTGTAAACGCACCTACTGTCCTCTCACTCAGGGCGGGACGGGAGGGATTCTCAGACTCGTATTGACTAAAATCCACGGTATTCCTTTAATAGCCCTTTACGTTCCAGAGTCACGGGTACCTGATTAGACAGTCTGCGAGAAAATCTTAGTAAGTATTAAAAATCACAAAGAAAAAAGAATACTATAGTGGCAATAATAAGAATACTCACCCTCCAATAACAACACAGTCTTTACTAAGCATCACTTCTCCGGTCACTCCGTCACTCATGTACGGGTACTTCTGCTGCTTCTCAATGAGGACCCTGAGCTTGGGCCCTGCCTCCGTGTACAGTCCCAGCAGGTACTCGTAGCTCTTGTTACCTGTCCCCACGTACAGACGGTCGTGGCCACGGATGTTGCGGAGTTCTGGCGGGAGAGAGAATTTGATGATCATGGAGAAGTATGAAAAAAGATGACTGTTCCCAAATAAAATACGGCATGATTGTTAAGAGGGTTAAGTGATCGTGTTTGTGAGTTTCAATGTTTGTAAACGCACCCCCGATTTAGATAAAATTCTAGCAGGGCAAGACTTTATATATATTTTTTTAAATGCGTTAAATAGTCCATCAGTTAGATAAGATTTTTGCGTAAACCAATATTGACGACACTTGTAAAATTCACAATACATCACATTGTTTAATTTTTATACGTTTTGGCGCTCTCGCTGGTTGAGAATTCTCTCGACTTTGGAGCAGGCCAATACGATATACAATAATAAGGAGTGCCAAACGCGTATTAGTTATTTATGCAACTGTTGTATAATCTGTAATATGTTTTAATACCTAATTATAACAGTTGCATACAAGACTTTATCTACAATCATGATGTGAATCCTCTATAAAAGATTCTCGTACCATAGGGTGTTGTACAGTGTTGTAAGAACTATGTAAATTCAAGATGGCGGGAAATAACACGATAAGACGAGAATCCGAAATTACGAATTAGTCTAAAATTTATTGTTCTTTTTTCAAAATTTTAGCGATCTGGTGGTGAAGATGTCATTGCATGAGAATGTTCTTTTTTTGAAATTCATTATATCACGCGTTTGGATGATATAATGATCATAATATGATTGAGTGTTTTAATGTTGGCAATAAGCTAATTGTTATAGGTTCTTTTATAGAGGATTAATAGCATGATAGTAGATAAAATTATGTTACACTTTCGTGTCTACGTAAAAAAACTCGCACTAAGCACACTGATCTTTGATGCGTTTTATAAACGATTTAAAAAACAAAAACTGTGCCCGTTATTTTAGAATATTCTAACTGGCAGACTAAATAGATTTACATTATATTGAAGCTAAAAACTAGCTTATCATGACAATTTGAATGGCCTTATCACCACCATCCCTCTACTCACTCTCAGCCTCCGTGAGCTCCTCATAGAAGGGCTCCAGTGCCTTGAACAGTCGCTCCTCGTCCACGAAGGGCAGCAGCGCCACTCCCTGCCACGCGAACTTCTTGCCGTTCAGGTCGATCTTGAAGTCCGTCGGGTAGAAGTCGATTATCGGCGAGAACTGAGGGAAAACAGAGGATTTTTTTATTTTATTAATAAAATTAAGAATTTTTATATTACTAGCTGAACCCGCAAACTTCATAACGCCTCAGAACCATTTTTTTTACCACATTTACTCACCTTTTAAACCTTCCCTGGACTTCCAAAATTAATTCAAAACCAAAATTACCCAAATCAGTCCAGCCGTTCTCGAGTTTTAGCGAGACTTACGAACAGCAAATTGATTTTTATATTACAGATAAGTTACAAGATACTTACAGGATGGTCGCGGGACTTACGAAGTACCGTGACCCCGGAACGTAAAGGACTATTGAAGGACACCTTGGATTTTAGTCACTACGAGTCAACAGTCCCTCCCGCTCTGCCCTGGGTGGGAGGACTCACTTGATGATTTTACCACGATAAAAAGAACAAAAAAAGGTACTTACAGGATCGCTCATAAGCTTAGCCCATGGTTTGGGCACGTGAGACGAACTGGCGGCTGGGAACACACCCATCAGCTGCTCCAGAGGACGGAACTGTGGAGAAACATGCCTTATTATTAAAGAGGTACGATTTAATATTGTATGACTAAATTTATTCAACCAAAAGTGTCTGAATATGCAACATAATTTTTAGTATATGCGTAACCTGAATATAGTTTGTTCAGAATCAGTAACTGATTCGATTACAATAATTTTTACACCATGTTATATTTTTTTTTTTTCAAAAATATTTTAATTAAATGTTATTACCAGTTAATTACAATACCTATGTACCTATTGCCAAGCGATTATCACGAGTGTATAACATAGGAGACGCGGTTTACGCGGGTGTACCGCGAAATGAGCATGTTTTTGAACGGACAACCAGGTAATATACAAACTTATAACCTTTTAACCTTATGATTTTTTATGATACAGTTTTAAAATTTTGTACATAGATTCTTTACACAAAAATACTAGACAGGTGAATCGGGTTTCGCATTAACAAAAAATAATATTGTATAGGACAAATTCCTAAAGGGGCATTAATTCTTTAAATAAAAATAAAAACTCACCGGCAGCGTCCCCTCCTCAAACTTGGTGGACAGTCCGCAGATGTTGACGAAGTCGGAGGCGAAGGGCGCGTAGTGGTAGGGGAAGTACCACTTCCAGCTGGCGCAGCCCTGGTAGTAGTAGCGCAGCACCCAGCACAGACCGCGCACGTACTGCAGCGCCACGCGGTACCTGGGGGGGGGGGAGGCAGAGAATATTATAAATCCCCCTTAGAGGGCCAAAGCCTGCGGGGGTCGCGAAACCATCAGGTAACCCTGGCTCCCGAACGTAAAGGGTTATTGAAGCACACCGTGGAACTCATTCAATGATTTAACAACGTAAAAAAATGCGAAAGCCTCTGAGCTTCGATCCATCGATGGATATTTGTTACTCTTTCACTCAAAAACTATGGAACGAATTAAGATGTTTGGTGCGTACATAGTTTATAACTTATATTAACACATAGGATAGTTATTATCCCGATTTTATAATCCCGAAGGCTTATTTTCGAGTAGCAGATGAAGACAAGCCGGGCAGCGAGTAATGGGTAACTTGCTGTCCGACCATGGACCATGCCCGGGTTGACGGCGCGTTTTGTTCCACGCGCGCCTCAGAGTGTCAGCATAGTGACGGGGCCCCCGTCTAGAGGGCCAAAACCTGCCGGGGTCACGGGACTCACGAATTACCGTGACGCCGTAACGTAAAGAGCTATTGAAGGACACCGTGGATTTTAGTCAGTAAGAGTCTGACAGTCCCTCCCGCCCTGCCCTGGCTGGGAGGACTCATTTGATGATTTTACGACGTTAAAAAAAACAACAATTTATTTCTCCATCACATTACTATTTGATGGCACAATAGGTCTAGTGGCTGAGCAATCGACTGCCGAGCCGTTTGTCGTAGATTTTGGCAGTGAGCAGTACCTGAACTCAAGGTTATCCCTGGCCACCTCGAACTTGCTCTCATAGTATCGCTCCTTGAAGCCCTCCTCCCACAGACGCACTTCATCATTTTTCTCTTCTTCATCATCATCGTCCAGTCCTGCTTGTTGTGCTGAGCGCTTGCGGCCTCGCCCTTCTTGCTCATCTTGCTAGAAATTATAATATAACTTAGTAAATACATCTTCTGTTGCCTATAAAATAATGGTGCTACGGTCCCAGTCACAAGACATAATAATTGTGAAAGTACTGTAGCTTTTCTCTATCCTTCTCCATAGAGTAGTCTAGTTTACATCTATGTCCTTTATCAATCAGAAAATTATTACAAAACCTTTGTTATCTTGAGACTGTGCATTATGTGAGAATAATGTAGCAAGTTAAAAGTGTCCAAAGTAAATATTATAATAATAAAAGATAAGCAACTCAAGTATCTTGATTTGGCTCATGAGGTTGTCGATATGTGGGATGTGGATTCAGCGATCATTGTGCCATTAGTCGTGTCGGCCCATGGCTTAATTGCCAAGAGCCTCGACCAACATCTAAGGAGGCTCTCGTTAGGCAGCTGGATCAAGGGCCTGATTCAGAAAGCAGTTCTTCTGCACACGGCGCGCATTGTTAGAAGGTTCCTTTCTCTGGAGCCCTGTAGCTTGGACCCTGTTCCCGATACCGGTGGGCCACTATTATTTATATTTTTAAATGTTTTTTTGTTTTTTAAAAATATTTTAAAATGTATTTAATAAGTAAAGGAAATGAATAAAGGATTAAAGTCTAATATGATACGATTACGCACTGATTTTTCAATATTAGAAATGTTGGATAGGATACTCACAGCTGCTTCACGTTGCATTCCTGCAATTCTCATGTCCGCCGCTTCCTTACGAACATTCTCCAGCGGCCTCGCCGGGTTCTGATTCTGACCTACCGCCTGAAACCAAAAATAAATGAACTTATTCAAAAACTACAAAAGGCAATCAAAAAATATTTGTTTTTTATTATTATATGTAAATGAAAATATTTCGTTTATTTTCATTGATACGATCTTCTTTCTATATTTACACCGGGGTATAGTTTTTCGTACATCCTGACGTCACGAGCCCCCACTCCTGAGTTTTATCTTTGTCAATACATATTAATTAAAAAAAGTAACAAAATAACATGTGTACCATTATTTTTGCAATTTATTGATGCTAGAAACAGGCCTATTAGGTCAATCATTGGACTATAAGGTTCAAATTACAATGATTGACACTCATCCCTGAAATACGACCTTCCAAAAAATTTATAACACTCACCATAGGCGCAAACTGTGTCCTCTCCAGCATTTCAAAATTAACCCTCTGCTGTTGTCTCTTCCTGGCCTTATCCTTAGCCTTGAAGTGCAGCTCCTGCTGATGGCGCCGCTTGAAGATCTCGTCTTCCATGTGGCCCAGCTCCGTCATGATCACCTGGACGCGCTCCAACTTCACGTCGCCCGAGTCTGTGATCCAGCCCTGGGGAGGTGAGGTATTATGATGAGAAAGAAGATAGGTAGTATTTGCTACTTAGTTAATAACTACCCTAAAAATTACAAATTTAAAGTGAGTGATTATCATAGGGTCGCGGGAATATGTAAAGAAGCCCTGAAACCTTGGTCCCGGGTCGACGGTACGTCTTGTTCAACGCGCACCTCAGAGCTGTCAGCAATATGGATATACCCCTTTACGTTCCGGGGGTATTGAAGGACACAGTTAATTTTAGTCAGTACAAGTCTGACAGTCTCTCCCGTCCTGCGCTGGGCGTGACTCTTATGTTGATTTTACTATGTAAAATTAAAAAAAATGTGTCAAAAAGTTTCTGTCGGTTCATTTCCGACCATAAAGTTGCGTTTATACTTGTATTGTCGGTCCAAATTACTCTATGATGATTGAGATGTCGCTTGAGGATAATATAACCTCATTGAACTACAGTACAGCGCAGAATTGACTTGCGGTATGTAGGGCATCCAAATCTGGCGATGTTGCGCAGAACTCTGAATTTATTGTCGGGCGATATGTCGCGGGACAAAATGTCCTTGAATGAACATGCAAGTATCAGTCGCAGATACAATAGTTATTCTTATCAAGAAATCTTTCTCTTACCTTGGTCTTATAAACACACTTCTTATACAAATTCACAAGTCGGTCCACGGCTCCCTCTCTGATCTCCAGACTGGGTAGATGAGGCAGAAAGTCATTACCCACGAAGAAGCACATGAAAACCCAGTCATCCAGCGCTCTCTCGAAGTCATAAGGGAATGGAAGGTCAGGCATTTGGAGCTCTTTCTCCAAGTATTCCCGGAGAACTGACAGGCGGACGAAGATGAAGTTGTCCTGGTTTCCAAAGGCAGGGTCTGAACGGACGAGGGCTGCATCTGGGTTAGTGCCTGTGCATTCTTTCATTTCGTGCCCTGTTGAACAGAAAATTTAAGTGAGTTTTTTAATTAAACACTGACCCACACTAAAATTTCTCCTGTGTCGTGGGTGCGTTTACAATCATAATTATAGATAACTCACACACACAAACACCCAGACCCGAAACTACCACCTGCAGGCCATACAAATATTTGTTCCATCCGGGGATCGAACCCGAGACACGCTGCGCAGCTGTCGATCACTCAAACATTGCGCCAACCATGCCGTCTTTTTTAACTATATGTTCCATTACGAGAGTTTATTCTGCTTTATACTCAAAATAGCCCTACAAAAGACACAGCTCTGATGGTGACTTACCCAACTGCCCGCACACGTCACAAGGACGTGGCTTGTTCGGTTTGAACTCCTCCCTGATGATGGTGAAGTTGGGCTCGTGCGTGGCCAGCCCCAACATGATGAGATCAGCGTCTGCGCCGCACAGCACATGCTGTGTGTTTGGGTCGTGGTCCGGCTGCACTGGAAGCATACGTTATTTATTAGTAAAGGGAAGTGAACAGATATGAAAGGGTTTAGTTTGAAGAGACTAAAGGTAGGTACTGATCGGCATTACGAGGCGTATGTATGTCTTACCTCTCTGTCTTCTAATATAGTCCATAATTTTGTGTTCCCCCTCACCGGGCACGTTGGCATCTGAAAGAATCACTTTGATTCCCTTCCAGCCAGGGTCATTGTTTAATCTGCAGAATAAAGCAGAAGATGTTCAGTTAGTACACAACAAAGCGAATTTATTTTATTGAAGAACGGCATAGTTCACCTATGGCTCTAACAGCATATAATTCTGGCACAGATCTGTCAGACTATCAGTGAAAGATAGCATAAGTAATTTAGTGCATTTGAAAATGATTACTCTGCTGAAATTACTTGTCATCACAATGACAGGAATACCAAAAATACGAGGATATCGTGACTAAATAATAAAAGCCACACAGATCAATCTTCAGTTAAGCTGCACTTGCCGAGGATGGTCTGTGGATGGGTGACCATTTCTTACAGCGAATATCCTCCCGTGTCACGGGACGCACGTAAAGCTATTAGTCCTGGCTGTCATTTGTAGATCTTTGACAGTCATTACTCTGACAACCAGTCTTACCAAGGGATATTGTATTACACAATTACTGTCAGATAGGCAATTACTCCATGTAAAATGCTTCTGTTCAGCTACATATAGTATGACTGGAATCCAACCCCGACACAGTTGAGAAGAGTTTAGGCAAATGATAATGACGACAGGAGTACACAAAAAGCGATCACTGGGTCAAGAGTTCTACAAAGAAAAAGTAACAAAGTGTTTCTTCACAAACCTGTCATGAATATAATAATGCAGACACTTGCTGAGTCTGTCCATGAAAGGTGTTCCAGGAGTAATGCAGTTGGAGTCAAAGTGGGCCTCTTTGGGCCTTTCGGGGGGCAGGTAGGCGCCCTTAGCGAGCAGCTCCTCACGGATGCGCGCGATCTCGTCTATCTTCTCTTGAGTCTCCTTGGAAGCTCGGAAACGACGGGAGCGCTGCTGGTTCATCTTTGCTCTGGGTGCCTGGGGGAAAGGTAGGAGATGGTGAGTTTCTATGAGAGATTGAGTGCCATTGGAATATGGTATTTTATTGCATAGATTGAAAATCTGTTTGGTCTGTCTGTTAGGATATTGAAAAATTATGGACACATATTTTTAGTTTTATTAAATCAATGAATATTTACAAAAATAAAAATTCGGGAGTGGGGGCTGGTGACGTCATAACGCTTCTTAAATTGTACCCAGTTTTGTGATTTTGTGATTTTTAGAAGCGTTGTATCTTTGTCAAATTTGGTTTAAGCAACAAAAGAAAAAATATGGGTCTAATATTTTTTGAGTATAATAGCCTACGGTTGGGCGCTTGACAACAAGAAACAGACTACTGAATCCAGTATTGTCTCCTGGTGTAATATTGCGTTTACATGTACGAGCATACAGTAAAAATAAAAACCTGTTACCCTTTCTTTTATGCATCCAAAGCTCGACAAGATCACTTATTGTGTTTCCTTTTGTTAAGTGTTTCCTTGTTGCATAAATTAAAATTTTAACCCGCAGTAATGGTGCTTGCAACAGCATTGATATATCAGGAACACAAACAAATAATCACAGACGATATTCCATAAGTGACATTTTAAAGAGTATTCTACTCATTGTAATTGGTTAGGATTTTCTAATAATATGTTAAAAGTTCAGACTTACCACTCCATCAATAGCCATGTACAGCAGCTTCCTGGGCCTCACAATACGGAACAGGCGGTCAATGCACTCGAAGATAGCCACCATCATCTCGTCCTCATCCTTAGGAGGTGGCTTGTCTTCTGGATGTGTGCACGGATGGATGATGCCGTTCATGTCCAGGTATAAGTTGTCAAACTCCACCCCATTGGGGTTTGGGAGCGAAGAGTCTATGTAGATGAGGGTTCCATCAACATCGGTGGGCTGGAAACAATGTATGGAAAAGGTTGAATTCAATATAAAGGATGGTTTTGTACTCAACATGAAAAAAATATAATTTAACAGTTAACCATTGCTGTTTATTGATCACCATAAATATGCAGTGTGTTTTTGATCTTTTCCGCTAACTGAATCTTCTACAATGTCTTTCATTTTTAATTCTTAAGTTGAAGTCACTGCTTTTTGTTGATGTCATCAAAATAATGTTGGTAAATTATTAAGAATTAACTTGAAAGATAATTTTATGAGTGAATTAAGGCCTACCAATGTATTAGAAGTAAGAGATTGCATTGTATTGATGATAATGTCTATCCTTTACCGAAATATTGAGCTTCATTTAAAGATTGACTGCCACAACTTAGGATCGAGAAAACATAACAAAGATAGGCTAAAACCCTAAGTCATTAAAATCCTTCTCCTTATGAGCAAGAATCACAATAAAAGCTCTCGTATTTCATACAGATACTGCATCAAAATAAGCAAATCATTGCAATCGGTACAACTAAACATATTTATTTTAAGGTTATGTTTTACCCTCTGTTCAACACATTCCACAATGACGCTCGGGTATTTTCTGCTCAACCAGCGGAAGAATGCTGGTACTCCCATCTTGAGGTTTCACTAAAAAGATCTGGTCAGATTTTAACACTACGATTTTATTTTGTTACGTATTCAACACAAACAAATCGACGCAGATGCCATTTCGAAGTGAGAGAGATGGAGAGAGAAGAAGAAAGAGATGAACGAGTGTGTGACGTTCAGAAATTCAAAAAAATGTTGCAATAAAAAAAACTACTATTTTCATTAAATTCTTTAGACGGTTTGTTTCATTAAATTCATTGACTTCAAGAAATTGACAGAAGGCTGCGGTGGATGGATTGTTGAGTGAGATTTGAGATTACCTCACTCAACCATTCTGCCAACTTTCTTCAATCCATGTCCAATATTATTTCTCAACGAGAGTTTCAGGCTCAGTTATTGAAAATTTACTGTGACAACACTAGAGTCGTATGTCAAATGAACGAATGAAATTGGTTGAACGTTGAACGATTGAATATGCAGAATATGCAGATTGCAGCCGGTCGGTCAGCTGTTTGGGCATGGAGTTATTAGATTTTTATTTATTTGCTTTATTAATGGAATAAAAGTGCGTTTTACAAAATGAGTCGTTATTGGAAACTGTTTAAAGTATCCTGGTCTAGAAGATACTTTTCTAGCAGTGGGAGGGATGGAAACAGTGTTGAAAATATTCGCAATATTGGCATCTTGGCTCACATAGATGCAGGTTAGTTTAACTCCATTAATGTAATTATGTAAAACGTAGTATTCGAAATAACTGAATTAAATGAATAAAAACGATGCAGTATGTTTTGTGTGTTAAAAATATACTGTTCCCAATCACTAATTTTAAGAAATGGGCAGAGCTCTGAAGTAAATCTTTAATTTAATTTTAACTAGCTATTGCCTGTGGCTTCACATACTTGGATTTTAGAAATCAATCCATAGAAACGTTTTACTTTATAAAACGAATATTCAATGTAGTATCACGGGTCACAGCTAAAAAATTACACCTGTGTGTAATTTTTTGTCAAATCCTAGTTTGCTGCTGAAATGGAAAAAGGTATCAGGTGGACAAACAGATTTACATAACATTATTTTTATCTACCCCAAATTGTTAGGTATGGATGCAAGGTGCTCTCGATCACTAAACCAATAGGGCAGTTGCAGAATTACACTCACATTAATAAAATTTAAGATTCAGTATTGTATGTCATACAATTTTGATTTTAAGGTAAAACCACAACAACAGAGAGGATGCTCTTCTTCTCTGGCACCATCAGGTCTATGGGGGAGGTGCATCATGGCAACACAGTGACTGATTACATGGAGCAGGAGAGGCAGCGGGGAATCACCATAACATGTAAGTGGTTGAGAAAATTGTTAGCTAAACACTCCTTTTTTTGAACTTTATTTTGATAAATGGATTCTAATATGTAAAATGTCTAGCTTTTTTTGTAATAACATGTTTTTCTGTTGTATCTGCTGGCGACTTTTAGTTTGTAACTTATTTAGTTTCAAAGAACTGATAACTATAGTATAACTTATTTAGTTTCAAGGAAAAAAATAATCCACCATGATTTGCTAACATCACCATTCCAAATCGAGGAGCCCCAAAAACTTGCTAGATTTTGGAATTTAATCCAGCAGTACTCCCTATGCTCAGCATTAGTGCTTCTGCTGGTCACGTGAGGCCCCCTTTTTAGCTGACTTGGTTCTCCAAGGCCCCAAGTTTATATAAATGTGATTGTCAGCTGTCTTAAGTTATCTTGCCAGGCGTGTACAGTGGAGGCGTTCGTCGCGACATTAGCATTGCGAGTCCTTCTTAGTAGAAGTTAAGTTTTACTGCTTTAGTGGCTGGTTGCAAACTTGTCATCGCTGTTGCCAAGATTTTTTCTTTTTTTACTCTGGTTGCAAGGCCCCTTCATGTACGCGGGGTTAGGGTCCGCTTCACCCCCCGCCTAGCTACGCATCTGTCATGGTCCATATACATATATAAATTGTTAAACAAACACTTTCATGGTGCCCACAGTTGAGTGGAATTCCCTTCCGGAGTCTTTGTTTCTTGATAACTTTCTTTAAGTCAACAGTGAATAGATTACTTCTGGGTAAGCAAGCTTCACCCTCGACCAAATAATCGCTTACCATTCATCAAGAGAAGTAGTCAGACACGAGATTGTCACTAAATAAAATAAATCCTGCCATAGCTGCAGCCGTGTCGTTCCCGTGGATGGACAGTCAGATCAACCTGATAGACACTCCGGGCCACATAGACTTCACAATGGAGGTCGAACAAAGTCTTGCGGTCTTAGATGGAGCTGTCATAGTGCTGGACGCGTCCGCTGGTAAGTTTACTGAGAAATTCCACTACTACCATTACTGAGAAATTCGTCTACTAGCATTAATGAGAAATTCTACTACAACCATTACGGAGAAACACAAAAAAAAAAAATGTTACATCAGTAGGTGGTTGTGTTTGGAGTCTCCCTTTAAGCAAATCAAGCCTGTGTTAGGAGGAGAAACACGACTCTACTATTACTGAGAAATTGTACTACTCACACATAAAGTATGAGTTAGAGTTAAAGTGAGAGTTAATATGAATGTATGATTCCTAAACGTGCGCTTGTCTTTATGTAAACTACCAAACGGGCTTGTTACAACGCCGTAAATCAGTCGAACTGCTTCATTATGTCGTTGTAATAAGGATGATTTTCACTTATTCAGTTGGTCAGCCATGCGAATCAGTTGACTTACGCCCAGTGGCATAGCGTATGACAGGGTGGCCATTTTCTGGAAAACCAGGAAAACCGGGAAAAGTCGGAATTATCAGGGAAATTTAACGGAGGTCAGGGAAGCCCAAGCGGGCTTACTTCAGCGCACCTTAATAACTATAAATACTTAACTAATTATCAATACGTTACGTATCTAAGTGAATACGGTCGAAACTACAAATCTTTTGGTCAGGGTTCGAGACTTAATCCTCGTTTATTTCGTTGTCAATTTCTTGATTTGAAGTAAATTTATGGTAAAAAATTAAGATGGTCAGGGAAAAACTTAAAAAAGCGCCTGGAAAACCGGGAAAAGTCAGGGAATATTGATTTTGGTAAATAGTGGTCACTCTGGTATGAGCCTAACGGCCTGTTCACAACTTTAGTCTAAGCGGTTGGCGACAGTTGCCAAACTCCCGCACTGCTGTCGCATTCATTCGCTGTACTCGGCCGCCGCTCCTAGTAACATGCGCCGCTGTAGCGAGTCGCTCTTAGAACACTGAGCGCGTTTTAGCTATGAGCTACGCTTCGCAACGTGCTACAAACTTTTCGATACATATGATTTTACCGCTTGCCGCCCCTACTGCTCACAGCGGCAAGATCTTGAGCGGGCTGTTAGTAGTTTCTCAACATCAATTTCCCCTCAGGAGTGGAAGCCCAAACCCTAACAGTGTGGAAGCAAGCCAACGGCTACCGCGTGCCCCGGATCCTGTACCTCAACAAGATGGACCGCGGTGATGCCAGCGCGGAGGCCTGCGCGCGCTCTGTTGCTGACAAGTTGCAGGCGCAGCCGCTGTTGTTGCACACTGATGTTAGATTTGAGGGCAGGCTTATAGGTAAGTCACTTTCATTATATTAGCCGTTGGGACCTTGGACTGTCAGGACGGTGAGTAATGGGTGACTCACCGTCCGATCGGGTCGCGTCGCACGGTGGGCTGAAAATCGGCTTTCATAGACTTAGGCATTTTATTTCGCAAGTGCCAGTTTTTTTGCCGGATATCACTTCTATTAGTTATCTTATTATGTCCTATTGCGGATTCACCCAAAACAATAATGTACCTAATTGTTTAAACAGACAACTAGATTTGATATTAAGTTCGGGTCTTGGCGAGGTGTCAGTGGTGATGGCGGATGGGTCGCTCGTGCCCGTGGACGCGCATCACCCGCCGCTCGCGGCGAGCGTGCGGCTCGCGGGCGCAAGCGCCCCTCTCCCCGCGCCCTCCGCCGCCAGCGTCATCGGCACTCGCGTTGCAACTCGACCGCGTTGGAACTTTTATAAAGCGAATTATGAATTACTTTATTCTAAGTTAGCATCTATTGATTGGTCCGACATGTTTCAGCAGAGCGATATAGAAGATATTTTAAATACTTTTTATGATAAATTAAATAATATTTTAGATGAAAGTGTTCCTAGGAAAACATTTACTGTCAAAGAGCGATACATTTACCCCAAATGGTACACGATCGATATAATAAAAAACTTAAAAATTAAAGCAAGACTGCATAAAAAATATAAAACCACGAAAATAAATAGTGATTATGTAGAATATTCAAAATTTAGAGCACATATTAAAAAAACAATAAAAATTGCACACAAACAACATCAAAATAAGATTCAATGTCAATTTGCGAAAGACCCTAAGTCATTTTGGCAATACGTAAAGTCGCAGAAAAGTTCAACGAGTAGACAGAGCATTATAAAGGACGGTCAGTATCTGTCGGACAAGGAGTGTGCTGAGCAGTTTGCGACTTATTTTGCGTCGGTGTATAGTAATACGCCACCACAACTAGATCCGCAAGCGGCAGCGGTGGCAGCGGGAAACAGTGGTAGTGCATGCGTGCAAATTAATAATCTTAGTCTTAAAGACGTTAGAAGCGCACTCGACCGCCTCAAGCCTAAGCGATCTGCGGGTCCGGATGGTATACCAGCTTTTCTTTTTAAAGATTGTGGTAGGGTACTCGCGGAACCGTTACTTTATATATTTAACGTCTGTCTTCATTCTGCGGAGTTCTCAGCTCGGTGGAAGACCACGCGAGTTATTCCAGTGCCCAAAGGCAAGGCGGGAGCTGACATCAGTGGGTATAGGCCGGTAGCGGTGTTGTCGACTCCGGCAAAGGTGTTCGAATCTGCCATTCAGCGCTATATGCAAGGGCAAGTGCGCGGACAGTTATCAGATGCGCAGCACGGATTCCGGCCGGGGCGCAGCACTGCTACCAATCTCCTTGATTTCATGGGACAAGTGGTGCCAGCAGTAGATGCTGGGGTGCAGGTGGATGCAGCTTATTTTGATTTCAGAAAAGCCTTTGACACCGTCGACAATGACATCTTGCTGCGGAAGCTAGCAGAGGTCGGATGTACCCCACATCTATTGCAGTTTTTCGCCAGTTACATGCAAGGCAGACAGCAGTATGTAGACTGCAACGGATGTGAATCTGACTTATACTACACTTGGTCTGGTGTAAGTCAGGGCAGCAATTTGGGGCCTCTAGAATTCGTGATAATGATAAACAATTTACCGGAAGTCGTAAGACATGGCTCTTGTTTATTGTTTGCAGATGACCTCAAATTGCTGCTTGAGATTAGATCCGAGTCCGACTGCAGACGCCTACAGGAAGATATAGATCGAATAGTGCAATGGAGTCATGAAAATAAACTGTACTTCAACGTGTCCAAGTGCTCGTTGATGAGCTTCACCCGTGCTCGTACACCTCTGCTCTATGAGTACGTGGTGGACACGGCGCCAATGCAACGAGTCACGGAGGTCCGAGACTTGGGTGTTTCCATGACTCCCGATCTATCATTCCGTGAACATGTAACGACGATCTGTAAGAAGGCGTACAGAAACTTAGGATTTGTTCTGAGACAGACACACAGCTTCACAAACATCACAGCAGTAAGGGTCCTGTATGACGCACTAGTCAGGAGTCATCTGGAACATAGTGCGGTCATATGGGATCCACATGAAGCTAAGTATTCGGTGATGTTGGAGCGCGTTCAGAACAAATTCACACGCCATTTGTACAAGAAATTATATGGGGTATATCCTTTTTACCCACTGATGTATCCCACTTTGTTTGTCCTAGGCATGGTTGGCTATAATCAACTGCATGTCCGACGGGAGTTTACGCTGGTCGCCTACTTGGTGAAGGTGCTTCGTGGAGTGGAGAGCAACCCGGGTGTATTGCAGCGCTTGAGTCTGTGTGTACCGGACCGCTACTTGTGGAGGCGGCGCAGCCCGCCACTGCTTCTGGTACCTACAGCCAGAACTAACTTGCTTGCCAAGGCACCTCTTACCAGAGCTATCCGTACAATCAACAACCTTCAAACACAGATCGATGTGTTTACGTGTTCTTTGGGTGAATTCGCAAAGCTTTTATTATTTATTTTATGCTACAAACAAAATAATTTATAATTTGTGTGTATATTAATGTAGTATTAGTGTGTTATTGTAGTGTATTAATTAGTTAAGTAGTAGTAGTATTTACTTACTTCTTTGTAAATGATTTTAATTTAATTTAATTTAATTGAATTGTGTAATAATTTTATAACTTTATTTTAATATTTTTTAATTTGGATATTGTATTGTTTATAGTTTATGTTAGTCTAAGTTTAGTTTAAGGTCTTATCTGTCGCATTAGGGTAAAGCCTGTAATGATAGAATAAGTTTTGATAAATAAATAACAATATACAAAAATGACACCAGAATTGATTCTGCACAAAAACGAAGGAATTATATTTTTTTTACGAAAATTTTGTATGGAGCTAGTATGAAAAATCGAAATATCTCTAAAACGGCAGTGATAACCGTAATATCCTTATAGGGGGTTATAGTACTAATTATTTATGATTTTTTGACATACGTTACATAATGGTTGTAGATGCCGTTTTTTTTTAAAAAAATCATCAAAATATTTTTATTTATTTTTACGTAAGAAACGTTCCTTTTAGTGTTTAAGTTGAAGAATTTCTTCAAAACCTGATAATTAGATTTGCTGTTATTTTGCAAGCAATAACATCTGGTGAGAAGATCGATGTTATCAAATTTAAAGATTTTGCTCGCAAAACAGCAGAAAAGTACGTGGAATTATACGACTGGTACTACATGTCATCAACCGTACATAAACTATTAATACACGGAGCTGACATAATCGAAAAAAATTATATTGTCCCGATTGGGACTCTCTCGGAAGAAGCCCCAGAGTCTCGAAACAAAAATTTTAGGAGGTCATCGGAGGTCGAACATCATTCGCGGAAAAGAAGCAGGCAAGATTCTAATCAAGATATCCTAAATATGCTTGTTGTTCCTTCGGATCCTTTTCTAAGTGCACAAAGGCCGAAGTTAGATGCCAAAAGAAAGACAACCTTTTTTGCTGAAACTCTCGACCTAATAGTTTCCGGAAACTGAGTTCGAGTTTGTAGGTATATCCGATCTGAATTCTGACTCGGAATTGGAATCTTACAAGATACTACACACCTCTGTCTAGTCCTTCAGGTCTATAGGGGTGATGCTATTTTATGTTAAGAGTAGTTAAAGCTCTGAATTCTTCAACTTAAACACTAAAAGGAACGTTTCTTACGTAAAAATAAATAAAAATATTTTGACGATTTTTTAAAAAAAAACGGCATCTACAACCATTATGTAACGTATGTCAAAAAATCATAAATAATTAGTACTATAACCCCCTATAAGGATATTACGGTTATCCCTGCCGTTTTAGAGATATTTCGATTTTTCATACTAGCTCCATACAAAATTTTCGTAAAAAAAATATAATTCCTTCGTTTTTGTGCAGAATCAATTCTGGTGTCAATTTTGTATATCGTTATAACTAATAGAAGTGATATCCGGCACAAAAACTGGCACTTGCAAAATAAAATGCCTAAGTCTATGAAAGCCGATTTTCAGCCCACCGTGCGTCGTGTTCCACGCGCGCCTCATAGATCTGTCAGCAATCTAACGGGGCCTCCCTTAGAGGGCCAAAGTCTGCCGAGGTCGCGGGACTGTCTCATCAGGTAACCGTTGCCCCGGAACTTACAGGGCTATTGCCGTGCCGTCAATTCTATATTCAAGTAAACTAATTTTCTTCCCAGGCTTAATAGACCTAATAACGCTAGAAGAAGTGATATGGACACAAGGGCGCGGCCAGACCCTCGTGAGGAGGAAACTATCGGAGAAGGTAGACGGCATCAAGTGGGAGACCGCCATGTCTGACCACAAGGAGCTGGTGGACTTACTGTCCACCTTGGATGATCAGCTGGCGGAAAATATCATTCAGCAGGTAAGGTGTTGGTACTGGGAAATAAGGATAAAAACATACTATAGATTCGATAGCATGCCAGACGATATGGGCCAGACTAACGAACCGTTGGGTCTTCCTGAATGGGAAACGACATCGCGGCACATCCAAACTAAGATGATGAGATCTAACTGTTCAACTACAACTGGTTATTAGTCGGCTAAACTAGAGATTGAGAATAGTGAAGAGGCCATTTGTATGTCAGAAAATTGTATACCTTCAAAACGTACATACATCTAAAATTCAAAGAGGGAATTTATGTTTATTTGCATTGAAACGTATTAGCCGCTTCGTACGCAACGCAACACAAGTCTCCAATACCTTGCGACTTCGGTATTCAGGCGACTATCGCAATACAAATCCATAGAGGTTCGTACACAGGCATCTCAATGGATATCAAAGTCTTAAGATATCTGAGACTTAGATCGCATTGTGTACGATGGGGCTTAGTACCAAAACGAGCTCACTTCAGCAAGGTTATTTTTCTTCGCTCCTGTATCTCAATTAACAAAAACTCCTGCACTCCTGCACCAGGAAACCCTGGACATCAGCAGCAAGGAGATAGAGGAAGCAATCCGTCGCTGCACCCTCGCCATGAAGGGGTTCCCCATCCTGTGCGGCAGCTCCTACAAGAACATCGGCGTGCAGACCTTGATGGACGGCATCGTTGCCTACCTGCCCAGCCCGGCTGAGGGACACAAGTATGTTAAAAAGCAGGAAATAGGTTGTGTAGGCCCGGAAAGAGATGGCAAGATCACATATGCTCGAAATTAGTATTCTATCTCGGTTGCTTCGGTTATATACCGGATTTACCTATCTAAGCAGCTGTCTAAAACAAAGGAACGGGATTTGAATTGAAATCGGATATTAATTTCGGGAGTTATGACGCTTTCTTGAGACAGATTGGATTTAATTTATTTTATTTTATTTATTTTCAAAATAATCATATCATCATCATCATATCATCAGATAACAAAGATCCGTAGTGTTAGTAAATAATCTTATACCTAGTGTTAGTATAAACATAAAATTAAATTCAAAGGAGATGTTTCATTTTTGTATGGCGCTCCGGCCATAACATGTACATTTTACCAAAGCTGGGAATATTACCCCTGAATAGAATAAAGTAACAGTTTTTTCATAATATTAAATGGATTTTATGCACAAGATAAAAATAAAAAATGTTTGACGTTTGTCCTAAGAGTTATGACAGCCATGACAGATTGTAGAGATGACATATAAATAACCTAGAATTGTTTTGTTCATCAAAACCAACTTCTTAAATAGTCTTCTAGATGAGAACTGTGATCTTTCTAATAAAATATTAGACAAAAGTGGCTCACCAATGCACTATCAAATCTTTGAATCATTTCTATAAGTAGACTTGACTGGTACCTAATGTCATTGCATTGTTTACAAGTGGTTTTTTTTATTAATATTTTTATGGCATGGCTTTTGGTCTTTTACGCCAATCAGCGGTTATTTTGAGGGTTCAGAAACACGAATAAAAGATTTTTGCAACGATGAAATCGTGGTACTTAATATGTTTACTCAAAAATATGTACAATAGAATAATAGTTTATTTAAACACTTCAAGAACACACACTTTTTTTATTTTTTTTTCAACTTAGCATTAATTTGATGAGACATAATTTCAGAACGAATGAATTATGCAAGCAAACGAGACGCCATGTTGAATAAAACATGGCAATAATTGGAAAACTATTTTTTTTTGTGCACAACAAATCAGGCTCAAATCCACCAGAGAATATTTTTCCCGAATTTGTTGTATTTTTTCCTCTTTTTTGATATAATGTACTTCTGATGGCCGAAAATGAAACATCTCCTTTAGGTATGAGTCACTTTGCAAAGAAGATAAACCAGTCTCTCAACCGGTCATCTTCTCCACAAAATACCTCATAAAAGGGGATTTGGTACGAAATAAAACGTGTATTAAAACAATAAAGTGTTGGACACCAATTTTTTGGGTATCAAATTAGTTCTCCCGCTCTCTCGACTCTTACTGTATAAAACTACCCTGTGTTTTCAAATGCCCTTTGCTGTCCAGCGGCCGTATTATGACGTCTTAAAACCAGGCTTGTTCCAGTGAGTGAAAGAGACAGAGCTATACAAGTCGTCTAGCGCCACCTCGTTCACTCACTGGAACAAGCCTGGTTTTAAGACGTCATAATACGGCCCCTGGGCTGTGGTTCCGCTTTTAAGATAATCCTGGCAGGCTTTTTGTTTTTATTTATCTATAGACTCGCTTTTGACCACTTACTCAAGTTTATCCCTATAGGAGCCCATCTTGTTTGCTGACAGCTGGAGGCACACTTAGAAGTCGAAGACACGCCGTCAACTCGGGCCTGGTCCTTAATCGGACGGCAAGGTTTTTATAACTCGCCGTCCCCAGGCCCGCGCCTCATATTACCCGGTTATATCCAACGCCCTGAGGCTCTCCCGCGGCTGGGGCATGAGGTGGAAGATGTCATCTCTGTGTACTGATAGTTTTTTTTTTCTGGCTGCCTTTAGGTTGTACCACAGTTTCGGCTCAGAGCTAGCAGCTAGAGCGTTCAAGGTCCAGCATGATGACCAGCGAGGAGTGTTGACCTTCCTGAGGCTGTACAGCGGCGAGATCTGCAAGGGACAGAAGATCTATAACCTTGCTAGGGATAAGAGTGAACAGGTTTGGATTTAATGACGTTCACTTTAATTTGACTTGTAAATCGCTACTTTTGACAATTATCATCAACTGGCTGTTGGGGGTACATGGAGAGCCAAGTTCCAAGAGCAAAAGATATCCTCCCGTGCCTATACATTCTAGAAATTTGTAAATTCGTACCACACTACCCACACTTTTACACGACAAGAGAAAACATACAATCTAAATACACACTACGCCATAAAAATAGATTAAACTTACCAAGCTCCAAATCCAAACTAAAAATGCACTCAACAAGTACTCTAGTCATGTCAATTAAAATATATAATAAATTACCAAATATAATTAAAGAAGAAGAAAAAAATAAAATATTCATAAATAAATTAAAACAATTCCTATTATCCAAATGGTATAATATTAATGAATATTTTAACGATAGATTTTAGAATTTAATATTTATGCAACTATGGTATAAATATTCAACTAGTTTAATAAAAGCCCTCTTCCTCTCTCCTACTTTTGCTGTGCCCGACAGGGTCCACATTGATCATAATTTTGTAACCTACCATCTAAGTTAACATGTAGAAGCAATAAATATATTGAGTTATTGAGGCTGCCTATCTGACCACAAGACACTGACACAACCTAGTTACTGGGTAATACGAAACCCCTTGATAAGACTGGTTGTAACTGGAAACTAACATGTCTTGGAAAAAAAAATTAAAGACCTGTGACATCTAACACGCACTAAACCCGTGTTCTGCTTGATATTCTGTTCCCATGGGGAGAAGACTCTTTTTTTACGTGGTAAAATCATCACATGAGTCCTCCCACTCAGGGCAGAGCGGGAGGGACTGTCAGACTCGTACTGACTAGAATCCACGGTGTCCTTCAATAGCCCTTTACGTACCGCGGTCACGGTAATTTGAGAGTCCCGCGACCTCGGCAGGCGTTGGCCCTCTGCAGGCCCCGTCACTATGCTGACACTCCTTGAGGCGCGCGTGGAACACAACGCGCCGTCGACCCGGGCATGGTCCATGGTCGGACAGCGAGTCGCACATTACTCGCCGCCCGCATGCCCGCGCCTACGGTGGCCGGAGATCGTCTGCCGACGTCTGTCGCCGTGGGCGTCTACCACTAAGAGAGGAGACGCTTGGGCTTCCCAGCAGTGGGAAGGTTTGACGTTGAATATTCTATGTTATTACCATTGGTCTTCTGAATAAAAGAAGTCATGATTATTTATGAATTTCTTTTAAACAGACCGGAGCATTGTACGTGGCGTTAGCTGACGAATATCGACCTGTAGAGAAGGTCACCGCTGGAAATATTGCAGTAGTTAGCTCGCTAAAGGTAACTGTGTGTTTTTAATATCTTACAATATTTTTTTGCTGACCGTATTTAGAAAGGAGGTATATTTTGGAGGATAGTTATTAATTTGCATATTTGTAGACTGTGCAAGCAATAAACAATTTGAAAGTTGGCTGTAATATTTTAAGCTACGCATGGCATTTAAACTTCTGTCGAAGCAAAAACGTATTTATTTATTGTATCGTCAGAATAATTGAGCGGACATAAAAAACCGTCAATAAAAATAAGTTGAGCTCTTGCACAGCCCTATTCAAATTCTCAGCAAGATAAGAACGTATAGAAACGTCACCCGTCTGGTGGGAGAATCCTGCTTTCTAACGGAGTATTAAGGAATTGACACCCTGTGCCTCATCTACCTAAAGACTAAATCACTTCACAAGTTCAAGCCACAGAGACAAACCATACAACTGTGCCTCTGTGGCAAAAAGAAAAACCATAGTAATATAACCCAGTGCTGCGCAGGCGACGATGACCGGGGACCTCATAACGTCGAGCCAGGCGGCTGCCACCCGCGCCAAGGGACAGTTGGCGCAGCTGCTGCAGGACCCTGGCCAGGTGGAGGAGCTGATACTGCCCAGTGCTCGGCAGCGGCTCCAGACCTTGGAAACACAGCCTAACAGAGAGGAACTTGCTGAAATGTTGCTGGGAATTGGTAAGAGTTACTCACGCACTGTGTATATGATCATTGGATACACTAACGCTGAAAATCAAATCTATCTCGATTGCTATCCGATCTTAGAAGCAGCCGTTAGTTTGTAGAAGGATTTGGATTGAGATAATTTATTAATTTCGAGCGTTAAAGAAGCTTACCTGTTTTTTTACAGAAATATACAGCTAATGGTCTATTATTTTTAAATATAGCCTTCAAAAGGGAGGCCTGTACTTTTGGAGAGGGTCTAGGCTGCTTTCGCAGTCTGTCCATCCTTATTGAAGTCTATGATTGAAAACAAAGATCTCTGATGACCGAAGACTAGGCCTTTTGAGAGAAATCGATTAGAAAGTGCTGATTTTTTCAGCCTGGTTTTTGATGACAAATGTGCTAGAACTTCTGCGTACTACAGTATTAGATATTTGTATTTGTTACAACATAAACGTTCATAACTCCCTAAAATTCCTCACCATCATCAGGCAACACCATCCCAGAGCCAGTATTCCTGTGCTCCATCGAGCCTCCGAGTGTGGCGCAGCAAGGAGCCCTGGAGACTGCGCTGGCAGAGCTCCAGCGAGAGGACCCCAGCCTCCGCGTCACCGTCGACTCTGACAGCGGCCAGACTGTGCTAGCGGGTGCGTATGCTCTCCATCATCAGCGATCCTCAGCATAGAGTAGACTGAACACGAGTCTGCTTTATGTCAGAGTGATTGACTTGTCATTCAAAAAACATGTCAATAGAAATGTGCTAGAAATATTTCTTCCCTGATTTTGTCTATTCTTACGTCGATAAAACATGTTCGAAACTTTTAAGTCGCAGATATTCCTTTGAGATCTTGGCTTTTTTTTATCGTGGTAAAATCATCAAATGAGTCCTCCCACCCAGGGCAGGGCAAGAGGGACTGTCAGACTTGTACTGACTAAAATCCACGGTGTCCTTCAATAGCCCTTTACGTACCGGGGTAACGGTAATCCCTTGGTCCCGCGACCCCGGCAGGCTTTGGCCCTCTACAGGCCCCGTCACATTGAGATCTTGGCTTGGACAAAGCTAGCTACCCCATCATTTTCAATTTCCTCGATCCAAATCCAAAGTGAACTACTGTCATTGTTTTTGTCCAGTTGTACTATTTTCTAAAGACTCAGCACTGTGGCATCGCCGAAACTACTATTTGTCTTTAGTGGATTTTCAATTATCCCTCTAGAGCACAAAGCTGAAAATCTATTACCCACCAGATCGTCAACGAGAGCATATCTTAGCAGTTCATCCCGCCATCTTCTTCGAGATCTGTCAAACACCTTATAACTATCACTCATCGCAGTTGAATACTGATCCCAGTCTTTAAACCCAGGCATGGGCGAACTACACTTGGAAATAATAAAAGAGCGCATAGTCCGCGAGTACAAGATCGACGTGGAGCTAGGTCCGCTGCAGATCGCGTACCGAGAGACGCTGGCCGCGTCCGCCACCTGGGACCTCACCACCGACCGGAAGATAGGGGGCTCCAGGCAGCTGTGCAGGGCCACCTTGTCCGCGAGGGGAGTGCGGGGCATCGCGCATGATAAGATTTTGAAGTAAGTTCCTTGTTTAGCTTTATTATGGAAAGAATAACTCTGCTGCGAGCAGGACTCAAACCTACGTCCTTCCGGATCAATCCTCCAGAATAAAGGATGCAGGTTCGAGTCCTGTTCGTCGCTGATTTTTTCTTTCATCAAAACGGCTTTTTAATGGCGACGCAGGCGTTAATGCGTATAAAATATTTAAACTTAAGATCCTTGTGTATTTCCGTGAATTTAGGTCGCGACAGCACAAATAGTTGTTTAATGCTGAACTACCAAGAAAAAAGAAAAACGACTAGTTCGTCAGTTATTTCATCAAAAAATATTTGTACCCTATTTTTGCTTTTGTTAAGTAAACCAAAATTGTCAACACACAACGCTCTTATAATTCATAGTGCGTCACGCCAATTTATAATAAGACAGGGGAGAATAACAAAGAAGAAAAAGTGTTATGCCAATCACAACTAGAATGGGCTAGGGGCAGGGAAATTATAATTTCTTGGGAAAACTCGATGCAAAAGGTAGCCTAGGAAGATGTTGAAGAATAATGTGAAGATGCAATATGAAATGTCGTTCTTCATGAAATCAAATCATTTATTTCAAGTAGGCCGTTACAGGCACTTTTGAATTGTCAAAAGACAAAAGTAAAATAAAATAGTTTAAATATAGTTAGGGTGCTACAGTATAATACATAACATAAAAAAATAAAATTATAAATAATTAAAATAAAACGTGGCTGCTAAGAGATGACCAGTCACGACTGACAGCGCCCGTTCACGAACATTACACATGCATCAGTCAACCATTTCGAAGGGAACCAAATGATCCAACACACGCGCCACCATCAGCGAGACATTTGAGTGAGCATGACATAATTCCAACCGCCAGTCAAAGTCATTAAAAGACGTGGGTATCTACTCATTGAAAGCTATAAAGCACATGGTACTCACATAATGCTTCCTGTTCTACTACATGGTTTCTTTTTACAGGCTAGACAAGAGTGGCGAGAGTGCAGCCAACCTGTCTCACCTGCAGCCGCGACACCTGGCGGCCATCAGGCAGGGAGTCAGCACCGCGCTCATGCACGGAGCCAAGTTGGGCTGTCCGGTATGATATACTACTTTGGGGCCGTATTATGATGAAATGAAATGATGATGTTTATTTATGCAAGTAGGTTATATCAACACTTTTACACGTCTTTTTATAAAACTAGAAGGGGCCGGTGTTTCGTACCTGACTACTCTGAGAAGAAACAGCCGAAACAAACTCAGAGGTCGCAGTCTCTTTTGAAGTCCAGACATTATATGTAGATCAGACTATACGAGGACCATGCAGGTCAGTATCTGAAATGGTCTTTTGAAGAAAGAACCACACAAATTCGAGTGGACCTGTCGAGTCAGTGCAAGCATTTGTCAGTTATCGTGTAGCTCGACTCATAACTCAAGGAGCTCAACGACACGACGAACAATACCAAAGAAAGGACACTTGTGTAGGCCGCTTAAGTTACTCAAACTGTCAGACAATCACTATGATTATAAAAACGAGGTGGCGCTAGACGACTTGTATACCTCTGTCTCTTTCACTCACTTCGTCATAATACGGCCGCTGGTTTTATTTTACGATTTTTTTCTGTATTGTGGGTGCGTCTACAAACATTTAAACTCACATACACAAACGGAACAACTACTTGTGATCATAGTGAAGAGTAATAAACATCCTTATATCCATCGTCATAAACTTTCAAGTTTAAAATACTAGTAGAAATTAGGATAGTAGGATACATTGGAAGTCAGATTTGTAACATTTGCCAGAACAAGTATTTTAAATTTTTGAAGTGAAAACTTTTTTAGCGGCGTTGTGCACTTTTTGGAATGGTTAAAAAATGTTAAACTCGCGTCAGGACACGTGACCTGATCGAAAATCTGATGAACCTGATCGTAAGACGGTGCAGTGCAGGGCGCTTGCGCGAATGTTCGTGTGTGTTTATGACTATTGAAGTTTTCACTTCTGCCGGCACTCCCAGAGTGCAACCCGTCGTTTTTTTTTATCCGTGACAATTCGAGGGTTACGAATTGGGTCAGTAAGAAAATATACGAAAATCGCTTTACTTTTAATATTTTGCAAACATGTTATCATATCTATGGTACAAACTAACTTACCTGATATGAAGTAATAAACGTATTGAGTACTGAGCAAGTTATTTTCGCAGTATATTCTAAAAATAATATTAAAAGGCAAAACTTCAATCAGAAATTGAGCATCGCATCTTGCTCATACTTATTCATTACATAAAACTTTGGAAAAAAAAACAATTTAATACACACGATGAACGTACACACAAGAAAAAAAGTAGTGGTTCCTAGGAGTATTGGAATGCCGGGATAATACCGGTTAACTCTTGGACATGGGTAATTCCGGGACAATCCCGGATTTCCCGGCAATCTGGCAACCCTAATACCTACACTTATCTCATCCACCAAGTAGGCAGTTGTTGTTCTTCTTCTTCTCTTGCATCTATTTAGGACTAGCTGGCCCGGCAAACTTCGTACCGCCTATATTTAACGTAACTCATATTGTCTTTTAAGTATTATTACAAATCTTTTGTATGGGAATATGGAAAAGTGTTGTTTTTAGACGTTTTCACGCAATTTTTAAATTTTCGGAATCGGTTCCGCTGGTCTCGAGATTTTGCGCATAGCATTCAGCAATTCATTTTATATTATAGATATGTTCCCTCACACCTGTTCTTCGTTCCAGGTGGTAGACGTGCAGGTGACGCTGCACTGGTTCGAGCTGGGTCGCGGCACCTCTGACTCGGTGATCACTGCCACCGTCGCGCAGTGTCTCAGGAAGGTAACACATTAACTCTTGCTCTTCATGTTTTTCAAATTTTTCTAAATTTTAGGAGGCTCTTATCAGTACTTATTAAGGTTTACATGTTAAAATAATAAAATATGTTACATTTACATAATATTAAACCCATAAATAACTTCGGCCAATCCTTAAAATGTTAAAAAAAAATTTAGGGGTACTAGTAAACCGCGTACTCCTGAATTTTTAAAAATATGATTGAACTAGCTGTTGCAAGCGGTTTCATCCCCTACAATACGAAAAGTATCCCATTTGAACATAAAATCAGAATAAAAACTGTCCTATGTGTTAATCCAGGTTATAAACTATCTGTGTACCAAATTTCATTCAAAACCGTTCAGTTGTTTTTGCGGGAAAGAGTAATAAACATCCATGCATCCAAACAAACTTTCACATTTATAATATTAGTAGGAAGTAGGATTATTATATTAGAAGGATAGGATATCGACTTTTAAGCACAAATTATTGCCGTGTTAATGAGAAAAATTAAAATCGTTTATCAGTTATTAGCCTTCAATAAGCGTATGCGCAGAGCAGACTGATCTTGAAAACAATTGTCGCTTAACCCTTAATTGGTCGCGTGGGGTACTACACACTTCAGCACATCAAATTCTAAATGTTTTACACTGTAATTTCCCGTTAGCTTCATAATAACCCGTATCCCTTACGATCAAGGTCGCGGGACTGAACGAATTACCGTGACCCCGGAACATAAAGGGCTATTGAAGGACGCCGTGGATTTTAGTCAGTACGAGTCTGACAGTCCCTCCCTCTCTGCCCTGGGTGGGAGGACTAATTTGATGATTTTACCACGATAAAAAAAAACCCTTACGATCAAGTATCAAGTAAACACGATTTTGTATGAATTCGTATTAAATTTATATGGCAGGGGTGACACACACCCCACGCGACCGCTTACATAACTTTCTAGGCGCGACCAATTAATGCAAGACCTAAAAGATTTCTAAGACCTGTTTCTATTCTACGAAAGTATCATTATCATCAGCCTATAAATCCACTGCTGGGACACAGGGGAGCGGGGTATACTAGGGACACTAGTACAAAAGTATACTCCTTCATAAATGAGTATATTCCAGGTGTTCGAGGAGGCAGACCCGATCCTGCTGGAGCCGCTGATGTCGCTGGAGGTGGTGTGTCCCGAGAGCCACTCATCGCGCGTGCTGGCCGACCTGGCGCGCAGGCGCACGCAGATACAGCACATACATGTCAGACATCGGAACAAGGTATGAAACGGTGACAATTTATTACTATTTATTTATTATAATAATTAATTGGTAATTTTCTGCATAAATAAATTCAAAATCTGTTTAGTCCGTCAGTTAGAGTATTGAAAAATAGTGAATACGTATTGTTTGATTTTTTTTTAAATCAATGAATATTGACAAAGATAAAAAGCTTAAAAATACGGTAGTGGGGGCTTGTGATGTCATAACGCCTTTAAAATTATACCGACCCAGTGATGTTTTGTGATTTTTAGAAGCAATTTTGGTCTACGTAATAAAAGACAAATCGTTTCTTTTTTTGAGACAAATAGCCTTTTATACGCATAAATGCCCACTACACGCTATGAACACACATCGGAACCGCGGGAAACGGCTAGTATATTGTTAGTTTTTGAGCAAAGAGAAAATCAGCTGTGAGAGAATCAAACCCGCGTCCTTCCGAATCAGTACTCTAGACGCCTTACCATTAGGCTATCGCAGCTCCACTCGAATCTTTCTCCACGAAGCCGAATCTTTCATTTTCTTGTTTAAATATTATTTGGTAACGTTGCGCCATCTATCATCCGCGTTGAACGGGTTGAAGTCTCACTCATAGCAAAATTTTTATTTTCAAAAAAAAAATAATTACGTGAAGTTTTATTACTAGCTGTTTCCCTCATTAACGTACGCTATTCGTAGCGTGGTATTCATAGATAAATTAATTATTGAACCAAAAGTTACAGAGATTAGCACGTAAAACAAAACAATCAAAAAATACTACCAATTGAAAGTGTTAAGTAGCACCATTAACAAAAAATCCCCTGACAGGTAATAGAATGCCTAGCCCCACTCTCCGAACTCTTGGGCTACTCCACCACGCTCCGCTCGCTCAGCTCCGGGCTGGCCACCTTCACCATGGAGTTCCACTCGCACCAGCAGATGTCACCACTCGATGAGGAGAAGGCCATCAGGAACGTCACCGGGTTTTAAATTGATGACAAAAATGGACTGACCCTTAACTCGCATTCGAGTTTCACTACATTGCGGTATTTGTTTGATCAACTGAATTCGTTGTACCTATAAAGTCCGCAATGTAACGCAATTCGCTCGCGAGTTCTTGCATCGTATAAATGAGACTTTATGGAGCTTGCCGATGATGCGAAGCGACGGAATTTGTCAGATTCCAACTACAAATGAAAATCATCCTTACCACTACGACATATGACATAAAACGTGCAGTTATCAACGGTTAGATGAAAACAAAACACGGTCGCCACGACGACGTCAAGTCAATCGAATTGCATCATTATATCGTAGTAGCAAGGACGATTATCATTTTTAGTTAGTAGAAATTGCAAATCGCACGAATCGCGTCATAAGCAAGCTTCCTTAGTATGCTGCATGGTTCTCTTGGCGCCCTTGACGCGATTTCAGCCGCCAACCAAGTAGAAGGGAAAATCATCCTTACTACTACGACATAATGGTGCAATTCGACTGATTACATCGTCGTAGCAAGCCAGTAATAACACCTATAGACAACCGCACGTTTTATGTTGGCAGCGCCTTTATGTCGTAGGTAATAAGGATGGTTTTAATTCTCGTATCGGTCATCATTGCAAATCAATACATAGTTGAGTCAAATTAACGTCTCAACTAGTAATAGTATCAGTAATGGTTGCTAAAACCATAAACAATTATGGGGAATTGTTAGCCTGATACCTGGCGAATTATATATATGTGAAAATTGACTATGGTGCGCCAAAAATAACCATGCAACAAATTATTACGAAATATCAGTGCTATCGGATCACCAATAAGTAAAACAGAGATGAATCTATACATGGCCTGAAATAAAAAGTAGTATGATGACATCTGAAATAAAAAAACAATATTATCTGTGTTTCGTCGATGCGCAGGAGTTGCAGCTCTTTCTGAGTGAGCTCGCTACATCTTAGGCTTTATCTTTGTCTCTGGGCTGGATTGAGGCCAATAGTCTTAAGATTAAGAAATAAATCATGATAGCATTGATACTTCTTGATATGACCTCGTACACAGAGATTTAACTTACTTTATTTAAAGGGGTTTTGAAGGTTTTGGCCCTAATATTAACCGCCATTTTGTTTCTTTTTTCTTAAATTCGCGGTGCACAACAGACGTTATATATTTAGATAGAGGACACATAAACAAACAAAAAATGTTGCCACCATAATGTCCTAAAGCGTAAGGTTTCAGAGTTATAAACCGAAAATGTAACTAAGGAAAAACTATTTTTTTTAGTTTTTTTCTCCCTATAAGGACGCTGTATTAAATGTCCAGATTCCGTGTTCAAAACAAACCGAAACTTTTTTTTCGTGAAGCAACTTTTTTATAAATGTGTGAGTGAGCGCCACGCACACATTTAAATGTTTTCCTTGGAGATCATCACTTGTTTTACGTCGTCAAAGTTTTACTCTTTTATCGAAAGAAGGGAATAGTTTTTCTTCCTTTTTTTGGCTTTAATTCTCAGTAGCCTACGATTCTAAGAGGTATGAACATTGAATGATAACAACATAATATAAAGTAGCCTCCAGAAAAAAATCTTCAAAGCCCTAAAGTTAAATATTAATCATTGTCATTAGATAATTAGTCGCTGCTCATTCGAGTTGGTGATCTGTCTGTGACCCCTGTGGGGTCTTACTTATAAGTACTTCATGTGGAATTTTGAGACGGGAACCTCAAGACTTTTACCAATTTCCTATGAAATGTTTAATTTTTAAGTACCTTAGTTGACTCCATAGTTTTCAGATGCTTATAAAAATTTGCCATTTAATTGCTGCATAAAGAAACAATCTATAAAATTCCCCCTGCTGGTACACAAGCCTTCTTTCTGTGAGAAGAAATGCACTATTATGAACCACCCAGACTTTGTGCGGGTTTGATGAGTTCACCGACCACAGATGAATTGGAATAAAGTTAGCAAAATAATAATAATGAAACCTAACAACCCCCCTGCTCAAAAATTTATAATGATACCCGACTGCCTCCTTATGAAAAATTGATAATGATACCTGACTGTCTCCTTTTGAAAAATTGATAATGATACCCGACTGCCTCCTTATGAAAAATTGATAAAGATACCCGACTGCCTCCTTTTAAAAAATTGATAATGATACCTGACTACCTCCTCATCAAAATTAATATATCTGGCTGAATGTTCCCTTTCTCAAAATTCCACCCTACTTATTTAAACTGCATGCATTCTTCCGTTTCTTGATGTCATTAGTATTTAATATAATCAATGTGGTGAAATATATTTCTAAGCTCAAAAATATGGTTGTTGCCACAGGTAAAAAAAAATATTAACATCTTTAAAGCTTGCGGTGAAACTGCGCATACTTGAGCAATTTTATATCCTTTTGGATAATACGCCTTTTTATAAATGTTATATTAATATCTTGTTGTGATAATCTAATTGTCAGATTTATAAAGCGAAGTTAGATAAAACTCAGCTGCTTTTCAACCGAAAATACACCTTATTTTCTCAATTTATTTGTTTGTTAAAGGTCGCTTGTACAGGCGCCAACAAATCTAGCTACCACTATCTGTCAAATTTCTTCAATAGATTTTCAACCTTAACACAATAGTGGAAGGTTAATGTTCGATTGGTAAAATTTGACGGTTTCGGGTAGGTTTAGCTGCTGGGTACCAATATCATGTTGAATATGTAGTTTAACTTCACACCAATTAGGTTTATTTTTGATTGAAATGTGACTGAAATAAGTCTCCTATAGATCGCGATCAAGATTGCGACTGAGATACGTTATTGATTTCTGACGTAAGAATATTTCCATGTTACCTATATGTGTCTTTACGATCGTATTTATATAAAATCTATATGTCTATGAATACCAACCGAAACTAATTGTAAATATAACATTATTACTTAAATCATAGGTTCCCAACGGGGCGTTGCCTCCCCATAGTTGATCACGAGACTCTAAACCGTGAACCTGAAACATAAAGGGCAATTGAAGGAATACAAGGGATTTTAGTCAGTCTGACAGTCCCCTCCGCTCCACCCTGTGATGAGAGGACTCATTTGATGATTTTACCACCTCTAAAAAACCTCCCCCTAGGGGGCGCTGGAGCTTTTCGTGGGCACGGTAGTAGGTCCGAAGGCAAATGGAGGAATATGAAATAGCTCTATTTTCATGTATAAAAAAATGATTTATTTTGCTAATAATGCGACAGGGTCGCGGGACTGTAGGAATTACCCTGACCCTGGAACGTAAAGGGCTATTGAAGGACACCGTGGAATTTAGTCAGTACGAGTCTGCAAGTCCCTCCCGCTTTGTGGGAGGACTCATTTGACGATTTTAGCAAATAAAAAAAAAAATACGATGGAGCACGATTAGAATAAGATACATTTTTTTTATTTGTGAATATTTATGTTCTTTTTTTGTACTGGCATGATTTATTGTTTACTAATATGTATTCAACAGTAGTAAATATATATAGAAACTATAAGAAAAAACTTACTAGTAACACGTACAAAAAATACATTCAAAAAAATTCACACGTACAAAAAATTTATTTCATTTCATTTCAAGGGCGTCAAAGAATTCGTTCACATCGCTGTCAACGGGAACAGTGCCCAGAACGCTGGCAGCATTGCCACGTTGTATGGCAATGCTGAATCGTTGGCCTAGGAATAGGTCAGCCCTCTGGTCACCTGAAAAGTCGACTAATCACCTGGCGATGTCCTAACAGATAATATTTGTTTTTTTTTATTACGGGCCGGTAATCCTTGAAAAGTTGGGAACCTATGACATAAAGGAATTGACTGTACCAAAGAAAATATTTAAAAAAAAAACACGTTGTAAATATGAGTAGTAAAATATACCTGTCTACACTAGCTACCTGCCCCTGCTTTGCATGGAGTTTTCTATGTAACAGAACATCGATAATATTATATGAAAAAGAAATAAATGATATACTTTAGTAAATAAATCTTCTTTACTTTTTATGCCTGCTTTATCCCAATTTATGTTCCGTTTTCACGTCAAAATAGCTGAGCCAATTTTGATCCATATTGGTTAAAAACACGGTTGTAATCGGAGATATAAATATCAACATTCTTCCAGGAAGTGCTGATTCGTCAGCTCAGGACTACCTCAACCTATGCGCCTTTCATGGCCTGCTCCCAGCACACAGCTTTCCTACACATCACAGTGGCTCCTGTTTGGATCATATTATGTTAAAATCGAATTTCCCTTCACTTGCACTTGTTGTTAACTCAACAATAACAGACCACAATGCTGCCCTACTAACCCTAAATTGTAAATTACCTAAACAAGGCACTCGCAAAATGTCACAACTGAATATGAATAAACTTGAAGAAGATTTACGCGTCATCGATTTTGATCCAGTCTATAATTCCGCTGACCCGCAGTTTGGCATGTTGTATGTAATTGAAAAATTACGAAATGCTATTCAGAAAAACACAGTCCTATCCCACTTGAGTAACAAAAACTACAATATAAAACCATGGATCACACCTGGTCTCATCCGCTGTATGAAACATAGGGATAAACTGCATATGAAGGCTAAATCTTATCCAGATAATATAGTATTGCAACTTTCGTACAAAAGATATAGAAATTACTGTAACGACCTCCTTAAAAAAATTAAAAGCAACTACGACAAAGTGGCATTGGAAAAGGCTGGAACAAATAGCAAAAAGATCTGGAAATAATTATATTAAAAACGTGACGTATACTACGAAACAGTATGAGTCATCTTCAGGTTTATTACAAGCACACTCGTCCCCGCTGGAATCCGCTAACATAGCAAATAATTTCTTTGTTAATATTGGAAAGAGTCTGGCAGAAAAAAATACGAATCAATCTCACAACATAACAAGTACACCATCAACATGTAACACTGCTTTAACATCCTTCGCACTGTTAGATACTGATGAGACTGAGGTAGAAAGTATAATCATGACCTTGAAAGAAGATTGCGCTGTTGGCTGGGATAACATCTCTAATAAAATTATTAAAAAATTCAAGGACATTTTGGTACCACCTCTAACTTATATTTTCCGCATTTGTTTGTCTTTGGGTCATTTTCCAGAGTGTCTCAAAAAAGCTGTAATTATACCTGTCTATAAATCGGGAAGCAAAGATCAAGTGACAAACTATAGGCCTATTTCTTTACTGCCTTCTATGTCAAAAATATTATAGAAAATTATAAATAAAAGATTGTTAAAATATTTGGAAGATAAATCAATTCTGTCTAAACGGCAGTTTGGATTTAGGCCTAGAGTTTCAACTGCTGATGCGGTACATCATCTAACTGACTATCTTGCGCAAGAACTTGACAGGGGTAACCATACAGTAGGGATTTTCCTGGACCTAGCTAAAGCTTTTGACACAGTTTCCATTCCGATGCTGCTGCGCAAGCTTGAGATCATGGGTGTAAGAGGCACCCAGTTAAAAATTTTCCAAAGTTATTTGGAAAATCGATCCCAGTGCGTAAAGATTGGCAATGTTGTCAGCGCTTTTCAAAATAATACATTTTATGGTGTTCCCCAAGGAAGTATCTTGGGGCCCACTCTATTTTTGATCTACATAAATGACCTTTGCGATTTAAAACTAGAGCGCGGCACTATCATAACTTACGCTGATGACACTGCTTTGCTTTTTTCGGCTGACTCAGAAAACGAAGTCTACAATCTTGCGCAACACGGATTCAATATTGTAAATAAATGGCTTCTAAATAACTCACTAACTTTAAATGCAGACAAGACAAACTTCATTAAGTTTTCGATGCGCAAACAAATACCCAATATCCCCTCAACATTGCATGCTCATTGTTGCCAAGTGCCTACAGAAAGTCAATGTAAGTGTCCCAATATTAAAAAGACTGACAAAATAAAATACCTAGGTATTATAATAGATGAAACCCTTTCCTTCAAATACCACATGGAAGCATTAAATAATAGAATTCGTAAGTTGATATTCGTATTCAAAAAACTACGGATTATTGCAGATGCAAAAATAATTAAGCAAGTATATTTTGCTCTTTGTCAGTCAATTTTGACTTATTGTATTACTGCATGGGGTGGAGCGAGTAAAACACTGTTATTGCCCATTGAACGAGCTCAAAGAGCTATTCTCAAAGTGGCTACTTGTCGGCCTTTTCTGTTCCCTACTAACCTTCTGTATAAATCCTGTGAGGTACTAACAGTTCGACAGTTATTTATAATCAGCACTGTACTAAAACAACACACAGCTCTTCCTTATAGCACTGAATTTACTAACAAGAGACGGAAAGATATAGTTTGTCCTCAAAAAAGTACAAAGCATGCTTTCACAGCCAAATTTTATATGTACCTTGGACCGCTACTTTATAATAGGTTAAATGAAAAAGGAAACATCTACTCCTTAAATTTCAGTAACTGCAAAAAAATCCTTAAGGAAGCTTTACAATCAATGTCCTATGAAGATACAGAGAAGTTACTACTTGTTCTTAAGTAACGATTGGTCAAATTATTGTAATTTTCTATTTATAATTAGTTAACTAAGTTAAACACCATAATTTTTAAACATCTTTTATTGTATAGTCTATAGATTATTATGTGATTATTTAATAAATTAATGTTACCTCCCTTCGCCTGAAACACAGGAATTCCTAGTTCAGGCATAGATTATTTCTGAACTTGACATAGATTTAAGAAAAATTGTATTTAACGTATACCTTATGTTTTTTGAATAAATTTATTATTATTATTATTATAGTGACAAAAGGCACCTGTTTTGCAGGGCGCAAACGTTGGACAATTAAATTAGCCACTCCCTGCAGTGCCCTACACATACGTAAACATTTGTTGTGTCCAATTGCTTCCACTCAACACATACTCATGAACTACGGTTCCATGTAATGGTGTGCCGTGTCGGCAACAAAGTGTCTACGTTTGCAGACATCGCATCGTCTACAGACGGTTCTTAGTTATAAAGGGAAGAGGCGCAAGCGCAGCCGTCGGAAACAACTCAGCTAATTAATAAAATGAATTATTAAAATTAGATTGGTATGTATTTATTATATTTTCTTCTATATACAGTGACTATCACATATGTCAATTGCCGCGACCTCTTCTTTCATTATATGCTTAGACAGACAGTACCGAACAATAGTAGAGGGTCTAAAAAGGTCATATTAGTATCATATAATATGAATTGAGATAAAATTATTTTATGTATTGAGTATTAAACTTCCATTTTAAGAATTTTACCGCAGAAAAGCGGCCTTTTTAGACCCGTAGAACGTATTTCTGCAAAAAGAAACCAAGTAAACCAACCCAAACAAATTGGAAGAAAATGTTCGTAATATTTGTCATAATTGTACTTATTTTCTAACACATTGTTCTTTCAATATCTACACTAATATTATAAAGGGTAAAGATTTGTATTTTTGTGTGTTTTGTAATGAATAAACTCAAAAATACTGTGCCGTTTTCAAAAATTTTATCACCTTTAGAAAGCTACATTCACCCTGAGTAACATAGGCTAGATATGTATATGCTAGGCTAGCGTGTATAATGTTCACCCGTGCAAAGCCGTGACGGGCCGCTAGTCATTAATATTTTAAAAATAAACCGCTCTTTAGAATAAGTACCTACATATTTATGTGGATTGGTTCCTTTTTTCAAAAATATGTACTTATGTTGTTTTCTTTTTCTTAAATCTTTTCCCCTTTTATGAAATTGGTGCCTGAAAGAAAAGTAAAAAATATAAGAAAGCCTTGTAGGGGAACAGTGTACGAGGTACATTGGGAAATCACACACTTAAGGCAAACTTAACACAATACTAACGTAGCGCAAGCGCCAACAGGACGCTATTTGTTAATGGCCGCTTGCAAATGACGTCCTGATGGCGCTTGCGCTACGTAAGTGTTGTATGCCTAAAGACTGTATGTCCCCATTATACCTCGCGTCCCTGTCGTATACACTGTTCACCTACTTAAAGAAAAGTAAAATCAAAATAACACTCTTATTCCTGAAAAGCAAGGCAAAGGCTTATATATTTTGCTAGGTTACAAGTCTACGGGCACGCCGCAATCGCGGCGGTAAGACCTCTGAGGAGTGACTGGACAGGCGTCACGGCGTCCTGACCTTCCGAATGATACAGGTCCTCACAGGACACGGATGTTTCGGGAGGTACCTGTGTCGGATGAGGAAGGAAGAAACGTCTGGGTGTCACCACTGCGGGAATCGCCCGGAGGACAGTGTGGAGCAAACGGTGCAGGACTGCCCCGCTTGGGCAGAGCACCGCCGTGTCCTCACTACAGCGATAGGCGGAGACCTCTCGCGCCCGGCATTGGTCGAGGCCATGCTGCGGGGCGAGAATGGGCGACTCGCTGTAGTAAGTAGAGAAGATGAATCATACCCGAAACAGGTTCCCGAGCTCGGCAATGAGGGTCTCATGCCGGAAGGAGATGCGGACATCCGGAACGTTCGTGTGGGTGATGTCGTTGCCTTCCGGGCCCTCCCGTTTGTAGTCGGAGCCCAGCCAGAGCTGCTTCATCTGAAATAAAGAGGTTTTTTTTAAATAAAGTAAATCATCAAATCAATCCTCCCAGGCAGGGAAGGGCGGGAGGGACTGTCAGACTTGTACTTACTAAAATCCACGGTGTCCTTCATAGCCCTTTACGTTCCGGGGTCAGGGTAATTCGTTAGTCTCGTGATCCCGGCAGGCTTTGGCCCTGTATGGGGGATTCTGACAAGTGGGTCCTTGTCAGAATCCCCCATACAGGGCTTAGAGGACCAACGCCTATGCAGGACTGTTTAACCTGGACTGGTAACCGTGACCCTGGAACGTTAAGGTGTATTGAAGGATCACCGTAGATTTTTGTCAGTACAAGTCTGACAGTCCATCGCATTCCACCCTGGTTGGGAGAACTCATTTGATAAATTTACCACGATGAAAAAAACATGATATTACATTCTGTTTTAAAAGGAGCATTGTAAAATCCGCTATGCACAACCGCTGAAGGCTAACTGCCAAAAGTCATGATTGCATAACCTACAGAACCCACCTCATGTGGGAATCCAGACATGAGGACAGAATTCCTCGCGAGCTCGCACATGTCACAGGAGCTGAGCTTCCACGCTTGCGCCGCGATGCTATACTCCTCCATCAACGGCTCCTGGTAAAATTAAATTAACCTGATCATTACTAACAGCTGACTTACGAGTGGTTGTGGATTCGAACCCTAAATGCGCCTCGTTGCATTTCTTTGTGTAATTCATTTCATCACCACTGACCTCAAAACAGTGAAGGAAAAAATCGTGAGGAAACCGCATGTCCTAGAACTAAAAACTCGAAGACATGACATTTATCAACCCGCACTGAGCCCGCGTGGAGAATTACGGCCCACTCTCTCTCGTAGAGAGGAGGCCTGTGTCCCAGCCGTGGGAACATCATAGACTGATGATGATGATGATTACTAACAGCGGTGAAGGAAATATATAGAGAGGAAACCTGGACTTATAAACCAATACCAATCCTAAGTCATGTCAGAGAACCGTGGGGTTCACCGCGGCAGCTCTGACTGCAGAGGGTTGCCACATCCTCACACTAAAAAACAATCACAGGACTTGGAAGTCCACTGCTGGAAATACATTACTTAAGTTAGATAGGAGGTAGGAAGGAGAACAAACAGTGAAACGAAAATTTGAAGATATGTGGGTGACAATCACAGAGATACACCACCCTGCGCGGGCGGTGGCCTTTCACCAACGGACTCCAAGGAATTGCCAGACTCTTAGTGACTAAAAACCAAACCCAACATACCAAACACCGTTCTTTCGGTTGCTCTGTACGTTCCTAGGGCCACGGACCCTTGGTACTCTGTTGATACAGGCCCACGACCCATTTATCCAAAGATGCAAGGTTAGTCTCCGAGTACAATTCAGTTATGTCCATTAAGTATCTACCATATTTTCTTAAGCATCATTTTCGGATGGCTAGGCGATAGTGCCTGACTGCTTGCTGACTTCCAATCTACATTTTTTTAAAGTTCGAAGTAATACCTACCCTAGTATAATGAAACTGCAGAGGATCGTCAGTACTGAGCGTGACCCTCAGCCCTCTATAGAAGAACTCCGGCAGAGGGTTCCGGTGGTACCTCAGGAACAGCGAGTTGTTGCTCAAAGGGGACATGGCGATGAAGATCTGAGCCAAGTAGTACATGTACTGAAATACTGGCACCTGGAAACGCGAGGAGATAAAATTGAGTACCCATAATTTTCGATCTGCAGGATTACGCTGCGCTTGCCGAGGTTGATCTGTGAATGGGTAATCCTTTATTAAAGCAATTACTCCGTGTCTCGGCAAACACGTAAAGCCGTTGGTCTCGGCTGTCATTTATAGATCTTTGGCATTTGTTATTGTTAGTCAGAAGCTCAAAAGTCTGACAACTAGTCCTACCAAGGGGTATCGTATTACCCAGTTAAATAAGTTGCGGAGATCCGATAGGCAGTCGCTCAGTGTTTGTATTTTTGTTTTTTTTTTTTTTAAATCGTTGCCCCGCACTAGAAAATTTCTCCTGTGTCGTGGGTGCTTTTACAAACATATAAACTCACATATACAAACGCCTAGACCCGGAACAACTACTTGTAGATCATACAAATATTTGCTCTGTGTGGAAATCGAAACCGCGACACGCAGCGCAGCAGTCCAATCGCTCAGTCACTGCGCTAACCGTGCCGTTACCATGCAAAATACTGATCTTCATCAGTCTTGAAAAGGCTATGCAGTTGATGATGTTAATGTCCCACTGCTCTGCAAAGTTCCTCAAATACTCTTTTCGTGTTTTGGAAGGTTTTCTCAAAACTACTCCTAAAAGCTAAAATCAACAGCGTCGACCAATATAAAAGACTTGGACAGTCCGTGAAATTTATAAAAAAAAAGAATAATAACAGAGCAAGACTTTTATGAATAGTTTGTAATTATAATTATAATCATCCTGCTAGCAACGAAGTATACGTTGCTAGCAGGATGATTGTACCTTGGTTGTACCTTCCGCAGCATGAGTCCATGGGATATGTTTTCCGCGAGCAAGAAGCCGACACCCAGGTGCATAGGCGGGCCTGCCTCCCCACAATGAGGGCGAAGCACAAACGTGTTGAGGCCTTGTTCTCTGTAAAAGTGATAAATTAGTAACAAAATTGGTTTTTAGGAACGAATAGGTACATAACTTCGAAACATGGAAAATTATTATTATTTGTTGCCTCCCCTCTTCTTACTGTTTGTCAACTCCAGAAACCGAGCTCATATGCTTGCTAATGGTTAATAACACCCCTCCCGCACCACGTATGTACCTGACTCGTTTGACAATAAAAAAAATTGGTTGCCTGTAAAGTCGGTATACGGGCGAAAGTTTTACGTGACAACGACTTTGAGTGGTAAAATAATTTTAATGTGAATATTCATTCGTATAGTAGGAAGAAGGATGAAATAATAGTAACAATTTAAAACATTTATTTATACAAAGAATTATATGTCTGTCTCTCTAGCTCTTAGGCGGGCTAACCATGCCCGAGTGGAAGGGACGCGTGCCTCTCACTCGCTCTCATTGTAAGCGCATAACGTGAGCGGAGCGTAACGCAGTTTCTTGAAGTGTCACCCGGCAAACCAATTTATAAGACGTTGTCACGGCAAAAATGTTACTAACTTTCTGATATGATTAAGCATGGTCATGTTGGCGTACATATAGTACAGGTAGTAGGCGTAGGGAGGGTTCTCCTCATGGTCCCACTGTTCCGGGGTTTTCATGTTTTCCGTCAACATCGTCTCCTCAGGCTTGGACTCATCATCCACGCTGTCGAAGCCAATCACGTGCTGGAAGGTATGAAGCCGTCTTTAGACTATAGGATGCCCTGGCTTTGTAGATAAACGTAAAAGCTCAGGAGCCTTTTTTTCAGTGAACGTGGTTTGCCCGTCTGAGTTGTGTTTTGTGACTGAAGAAACGGGGAACGGGCGGAGCGAAAAGAATATCAGATTGATCATTATTCATAAAACATTGAAAATTAAAAGTTCAGGTTTTTGATAAAAAAACCTTGATTTTTACAGGTTTATGATGAAATTGAGTTCAAAATGTGTCATCTTCCGGTTTTTGATCAAAAACCTAATTTTATGAAAAACCTGCGACACATACATTGAGAAACTTGTGCAGGTCCGGATTGGTGCTAGGGTTAACGGACACCTCGAACAGCGGCTCGAACAAGTTCGTGAGAAACTCCTGGAAGTTCCTCAGCAGCTTTTTGTACCGATAGATATCACTGAAAAAAGAAACAGTTGATTTTTCATTCCTTAATATTACTTAACATAGAATGAATGGGTTATGAAAGTCCGATAATCAGTCACTCCTTGTAAAATACTTTTAGTAAGTTAAAGTAAGCTTTTAATAAAAGCTACTAAGTACCATCTAAAGACAAAGTGCCCATGAAGACGAATCAAATGAGCCCAAACTCGGTGGTATTGCGTCGTCATTAGAGAGTTCCTATGGCCACCTTCCAACTCCATCATCAAATGAGCTCTATTTTATCGTGTAATTTCAATAAAAAATATTTAAATGTTTACCGTAATATTGTATTGTCAGGCGATACAATTATGCGTGCAAAATTTCAGCTAGAACGGAAATGGGAAAGAGTGTCAAGAACATGATTTTTAATGATAATGCTGAGATAAAGATACTCACTAGAGCCGGGGCACCTGTATCAGCCACCGCACATGCGGCGAGTACACATCATTCCTTAGGGCCCATGTGGCTAACTTCGTCCACTCATTCGGCCGCTTGCAATAGATTGAGATCCGCGGCTCGGTGTAAGTGTATCTGCTCTCATGAAGATCTGACATCACCTCCTAAGAATAAAATTGGTGAAAAAGTGGACAATTCCAATCCATACTAATATTTTATCTCGTGAGAAGCTGTTGGTTACATAAAACAGCCGCACGGGTCAATCTTTAAGGTTAAGCTGCGCTTGCTGAGAATGCTCTGTGGATGGGTGACCAATTATCATAGCTAGTTTCCTCCGTGGCTGGGAAAGCACGTAACACTGTCGGTCCCGGCTATCATTTGTAGATCTTTGACGACCCCAACATATCTAATTGGGGAAGGCTACGCAGATGATGATTGATATTTAATTTGACTTTTGGTTGAAGAACGCTCAGACCATGGTATAATAGATCTGTTGCTGTTGACAACGCGTCACGCAGTCTGTTGTGGCAGCCCGCACTGTGTAGCCGCAGCAATGTTGTCACAACAGAGCTCTGTAGCAGCATTCCAGAGTTTGGAATGTAATGCTGTTACGTATGGAATGTCAGCAGCAGCTGCTGCACTGATCTTTAAGAAGCGTGATATACATACACTCATTTTTTTTTATTTATTTAACTTAAAATAAATGGGCGCGTTTCGACCGCTCCGATGGAAAGCGAACTTGAGTAATTTTAGGGTTAACCTCCCCTGAGGTCCTGTTGATGCTACGTGGACCCCGCCATGAACCCTGTAGCCAAATATTTGCATAAATACATTTTTTAGATTATGGATTTCCGAAAAGTATCGTTGATTTCTTTCAACTTAACAATAAAACATCCATATAGACAATCGCACATACCTTAATGATACTAGCGAAATACTTCCCGTTCATGTAGTTGTCAGTCTTGAGGAAGACTTCCCTCAAAGAGCTTTCACCGACGGGGTTGTACTTCGCGTTGAATTTGTCGAAACGAAGAAACGTATTGCGATCCTGTTCACAATCGTTTTGAAATTAAATCCTTCAAGAACATGGGTGAATGGGTCTGTCTTGGCACTTGGTCGCTCTGAGGTAGGTCCAAGGATTATGATCATCCATTACTTAACAAGGGGGCTTCCATGTCAAAATAAAGTAGAGGAATAAAAACGACCTTGGTTTTAAAAGGTTTAGGATTTACAGGATCAATAATTATTAAATCAATGCTTTAAAGAGACAGTCAGCAGTTAGAGAACGACTAATAAAAAAAGATATGTCCTTACCGCATGCACATCCAATATATCCACATTAAGATCATAAGCGTCCAGCTGCATTTCCTCAAACACCATTTTGAGGGTGACGGGTTGGCCATCCTTGACGTCCACCACCTCATCCGCCTGCGTCCTCAGGGTCTTCTTGATGAAGCGAAGGAGATGTTTCTGGTTCATGCTCGATGCCGCGTGGATGTGAGTGTCCACTTTGCTGGTGGCAGATTGAGTCAAATCTATATGTTTTAGAGGTATTGCCTATCCATTCAAAGGATAAGCAAATATTTAAACATAATCTTCCTTTTATCATGTCGCGTTGTTGGGATTCTGTCTTCTTTTAAGAAAAGGGTCATATTTTTTGAGTGGTAAAATCATCAATTTTGAGCCTTTTCGCCCAGGGTGAAGCGAAAGGGACTGTCAGACTCTTACTGTCAAAAAATCCACCCTGTTCCTGCATTTGCCCTTTGCGTACCAGGGTCACAGTCTATGGGAAAAAACCTGTCTTCAATTGTAACCGCTGGACTGGAAGCTGCATTCAACGTAGTTTGTAAAAGAGTCGGCATTTGACGAGTAGTGTCAAAGGAGTTCGCTGGAAAAGTAGTCAAAAAATACCAGGGTCTCACCGGACATTGTAGAAGTCTCGATGCGGTACAGCCTTCTGTAGCGCCAGTTCATGAAGCTCGTTTAGCAGCTGGTGCATCTTGAACTTGGACGACAGGTAAGATAGGCGACGGTAGCAGAACGACTTCCTGCAAACAAGTTCAATGAGTCTGTCCCGTTGGTCTGTGACCTGATTCCCAGATCAAGCAAAGAGTTATTGGGTTTTCCATCGCGAATTCCTCGAGAGCAGCTTAGAGTCAGCGCTTATGTCGTGTTGATTGCAATGGCCTGGGCTCGTGCTTACCGCAAGAGAGGACTCAGGCATAATTTGTGATTTGTTGATGCAGTCTGCTCAAGACTTTCGGGAACATCTAAAACCGTGATGTTTAACAAGTTCATCCAGACTAAGTTAAAAGAACAGGGAACACCCAACCCTTTTTTATGTGGATAAACTCGCCACTTTATTGTCATAGCACTGCAAGTCCAGAAAACTGGATTCAATAGTGGCGACCACTAAAAAACTGCCGAAGCGATGAGGCTTAGCGAGGATCCGAACAATTAATTTCTCCTGTATCGTAGGTGCGTTTACAAACTCATGTAAACTCACATACACAAACGACCAGACCCAGAACAACTACTTGTAGATCTACAAATATTTGCTCCGTGCGGGAAGCGAACTCGCGACACACAGCGCAGCAGTCCAATCGCTAAGCCACTGTGCCAATCGGGATTGAATCCCGTAACCAATTTAACCAGAAAAGAATAGATGGAAAATCATGTTTGGAACATGACATATGAAATATTGTAGGTAGATAAACCTATAGCATGTTTTTTTTTTTATCGTGGTAAAATCATCAAATGAGTCCTCCCACCCAGGGCAGGGCGGGAGGGACTGTCAGACTTGTACTGACTAAAATCCACGGTGTCCTTCACTAGCCCTTTACGTACCGGGGTCACGGTAATCCCTTGGTCCCGCGACCCCGGCAGGCTTTGGCCCTCTACAGGCCCCGTCAAACCTATAGCATGTTAGGAAAAGAGAGTCACAATCAACCGATGAATGCAGGTTGGGGATTGTCGCTCGGCGTGGTGGTCTAAGGAGTAAGTTGGGGGCTGTATTCAGCAGTGGACGTATTCCAGCTGATGATGATGCTGACGTTGATGATAATGTAAGGAAAATGTTAAAAACTCACAGAGGACCATCACAGACCATGTTCTGCAGTTGCTGCAGATCAGCCACGTACTTGGTGAAGGTGATGTACTCGTAGGGCAACGGATTGCGAGTCTCCAGGTCGAATGGATTGCGGTAGACCATCATGACGCCGTCCATCCAGTGGCACATGTAATGCAAGTCGCGCGGACTTACACACGCCCACGGATCCTTTGTCATGTCTGTTGTGTTGCGGAGCGCAAAAATATAAATTAACTAGATTTTGCAATATTGATTTTGTCAATTAATTCAGGTTATCGATTTACAGGTTCACAGGTCATTATTTATACTTTGAAAGGTCCTTTCGTCGCAGCATTTAAACGTTATAAGGCGAAAGTGAGTTTGTTTGTTGCGCAATCACGCCTAAATCGATGAACCGATTTTGATGAATTTTGATGCAGAGATAGATGCTATAGCCAGGGTTTGTATAGAAAAGGCATGATTCATGATGAAAATTCATGAAAATCGGCTCAGCGATTTAGGCGTGATAGCGCAAAAAACAAACTTACTTTTGCAGTACACTTAAAAACGGTACATACGGTACATTCAATATCTGCAATGACTTGCAATGGGATACTGATCCTCTAGATAAAGCGCCAAGCGCAAAACGTAAACGACAAAAAAGAACAAAAACGCTCTGTAATGTTTAAAATATCTTGAACTTTATGCAGGAGAGTATATAGTTGAAAATCTTTTGAAGACTACTAAGCGTTTACTGTTATCGCTTGTCTACAGGACGTAGTTACTTTTAATAAATAAGATATTAAAACATACATTTCAAATTCGTAGGTAGGTCTTCATAGCTTTCTGTGACTCCTCGCATGGCATCTGTCCTCATGGGTCGTTCAGCGCTGCCCACTAGTGGACAAAATGAAAATTAACAAATCCATTTACTACGTTTGATCGGAGAAGTCAAATTCCCTTCAGGTAGTATGCATGGTCGCGGCACTTACGAATTACCGTGACGCCGGTACGTAAAAGGCTATTGAAAGACACCGTGAATTTTTGTCAGTACGAGTCTGACAGTCCCTCCTGCTCTGCCCTGGGTGGGAGGACTCATTGATGATTTTACCACGATCAAACAAAACTGAGATAGCAGTTTTCAATTGAAGTACTCGCGCCAAAAAACAGCTTTGCAGCCTTGCATAACAAATAACTATTCTGCTTTATAAGTGACAGGTGGATGGAAGTCATTGACTTTTCCATTCTTATCGTAGTCGCATGGTACTTACTAATGTGTTCGGAGCGCTGTGGACTCAGCATTGGCATCGACACCGCCAGCTCATCGGAAGAACAAGTCGTCAACTTCATGTAATGATCAGCAAACTCATCTGGAGCAATAAAAATAAGCAGGTGTAAAATGGACACTTTAGCAAAGTTGCTAATATCAATGTTGCTAAAATTGTTCTTTTGAAATTACAATATCTACGCTATTACTTTAAAAAAAATTGTATAAAATTTATTGCGATAAAAGTAATCTAATTAACTAGCACACCACCTCATATTGAAGGTTTTATTTAGACGTTACTTACAAAAATATACATGCAACTATTGAATTAAAGCAAAAAGACGAATGTAGAAATCTCAAAATTCGAGATAGAATTATTAATTAGATTGAATTATTAATAATATATGTATAGGTACATATTTCTCCCTGGGATGATTGTATTATAGTGATGTTGTGGAAATAAAAGAGAACTGTTTAGTTCGACGATTCGTATAATAATGACAATAATTAGTGTGTGCAGTTACAAATATAAGGTTAGGCGAGCTGCACACTACACCTCCCCCTTTTTTTTTAAATGGCATTATTGTCTAATTACATTATTTTTCTTTTAACTTAAATAAAATGTCAAAGCAACATATTTTTAAATAATTACACTTTTTATCATTACATTATATAAAAATATCATTTATTCATAACCTAAGTATATTAAGTAACAAACAGTTTTGTATTATTTTTATGAATTACAACTTCTTTGTTATCTTTTAAAATTTTAACATTTGGTGATACATTTTCAATCACTTTATATGGTCCTAAATAAATTTTATCTAACTTATTTCCTACTTGATTTTTAATAAGAACTAAATCTCCACTCTTATATTGTAATCCGTTTACATTTCTATTAAAATTATTTTTTCTTAATTCCTTACTGGATAGTAAATTATTTCTAGCTTCAGCTTGTGCTCTTTGAAGTCTATATTTAAGTTCCAAGGGGTAAGAATCAGGATTATATAGTGGATCAACATAAGAACTTTTGCAATATTGGATGGTAAGTTACAATTCTTCCCAAATACTAGCTCAAATGGAGTGTATTTTGTCTCAGAGTGTACTGTAGTGTTAAATGAGAAGCACCAGAATGGAAGCCAACTGCTCCAATCTGATTCATTATTATCACACTGGATCCTAAGATAAGCTCCTAGAACCTTATGAGTGTTTTCCAATCCTCCCAGAGTTTCATGTTGATAAGCTGTTGAATGCAGTTTATTTATATGCAATAAATTGCAAATCTCAGTGAATACTGATGACATTAACTCTGTACCCTGGTCTGTTATTATTTCTTTAGGTATACCATATCTCAAAATAAAATTGTTTACAAATAACCTAGCTACAGAAATAGTGTCTTTCCTCTCTAAAGGATAGGCTTCAACATATTTTGTTAAATCACACTGTAATGTCAGAACATACTTATGATTTAAATTATCTACATCTAAGGGACCCATTAAATCTAAACTTACTCTTTCAAAAGCAGTGGATGCTGTTGATGTTATAACCATCGGTTCCTTTGTATGTCTATTGGAATGCTTTTGAATCTGACAACTTCTACATTTCTTTACAAATTCTGTTACATCATTAGTCATTCCTGGCCAATAATAGTACTTCCTAATATTATTTAACATTCTGTTTACACCAGCGTGACCACTGGTAGGTAATAAGTGGAAGTCATTCAAGATCACTGTTTTCGTGTCTTTGTCAGAAACCCTTGTCACATCTTTAATAACAAGTAGCTTAGGAATGTCATTCAAATGACTCATTTCCTTTATAAAAGTGTTAACGAAATTTTCATAGCGCTTATTTTTAATTATTATAATCTCGTTTATTTTGATTTGCTTGCAAAAACGTTGTAATTCTCTCGCTAACACACTTACGGTCGATAACGATCGAGAAATCACAAAAATTTCTGATTTATCAGGTACGAATTTGCAGTTACCATTGTCACTAGTGACATATTTTGATTTTTTTATCTGTTTTATTGTATTTTTATTACTAAACAATATTAATTCAACGCTGTCAATCGGTCGTTTGAGGATTTCCACTACCTTAGGTTGATCAGGCTTTGGAGTAGAGGATACCTCAGTAGTCATGTCATTGTTGTCACAGTCAGTGCGTAATCTTCGAGTCTGTGCCCTTGTTATTACTGATACTGCATGCTTGTTCATATCCTTAAAAACTGTTGGATGTAATAGGTATCCGGCTGGGGAGGGTTTGTATGTATGCTTTTGCGGTTGCACAACGACATGCTTTGCTTTAGCTTTGCTTGGTAGTATAGATGCAAACCTACCCTGCGCCTCCATCAGAGGGAGCAGGGTGGCGGGGTCTTGAGGGAGAGTGCTACTGTCACGTAGATCCTCAAGGCAAGTCTGGTGGGTACACCTTCTCGAGGTTGCCGCCCCGTTTTTGGTCTAATTCCTTAAGAAATAGACGCAACAGAAACCACCAGGCGCTTCTCTGTCTCCTAACCGCAGCCCTCCGTGACTAAGAGGCTGCAGGCACGTCACTAAACTAACTGCTGACGTGTAGGAGTAACAGTCACCTGCGCTAGGACCTGCGCAGTTGAGCGCCGTATGCAGGGATGAAGGAATCCTGGGGGGTTGAGCCGATCGGCGCTGGCTGTAATGCGTCCGTGAGGCAACACGCCCCCTTTGGTCTGGATTTCAGGCAAAACGGTAGCCCTGCCCTTTAGCCGGGGGTAGGGAAATGGCCATTGTGTCCCGTTAGAGGGGCACGGCGAGGAGCGTGGGGTCCACTGTGGTCATCCTCGGATGATCACCGTGGTGGGCAAAGGTCATGCTGACGGTGTAAGTGAGGGTTGATCAGTTCATAGGGGATGGCCCCCCTACGCCAACCCGATCAAGCACCGGATGTCGCACCCTAAGCCAGCCTTGCGCTCCTATATCTCTTCTGGTAGTCCTAACGATCGAGCTAGTTTGTAGCAAGACGTTCCCAGGTGCGGGCTCCGTGGAGGGTGGGAAGCCAGAGAGATGAATCACACAAACTTAAACTATGGACAAAAACAGGCCTAATTACACAAACACGCACACTTCACACACATCTACACACACAACAGATACACTCCCGACACACACACGACATACCCTTTCAAACCACGACACACGCACTCACACATCGCATAAACACACCGGAGCGGAGGCGTCAGCCGATGAAACTCCCGAGAGGAGGGTCGTGGACACCTCCCTCACCCCCGGACGCTCTGCGGCTTCTGCTGCAAGCTCCAGTGTGGGTAAAGGTCCGGTCATGGCGAAAACCGTGGCTACGACCAAAACAAAATCCCAGCATAAACAAGGGACAGCGGCGCTGCCTGGGATCAGTACCGCTCCCTCCAACACCGAACCCGGAGGCAGGGTGCCTCTTATCCACCCGCCCCCAGAAGTCTCCCCCCCCTCGCTGGCTGTCAAAAGCCAACCAGGGCTGGATTGTACCACCGGCAATGCGTTCGCGCAAGCCTGGCAGGTACAGGTGAGCAGGCGCGGCGGTGGGAAGGGCAAACCCGCCCGAACCGGCCAGCGCGCCGAAACTACGGGTCCGAGTCTCACGGCTCCGTCTGGACGGGGCAGGAGGAAAAACCGGCCGTCTAAAAAAGACAGGATACTAGCCCAGCTGATAGGTAAGGCTAATAACACTCCGGCTAACACTGTAAGCGCGGAAAAACAAAACGGCGGTAAGGTATCTGTCTCCGCAGGCAAGCGCTCGCAGACCGGGGCAGGCACTAGCCGCCCAGGACCCAGCCAGCCTACCTGTAGCAAGATGAGGATGCCGGCACGCACTACGACACCTGCTCGGATTGAACCAGGCACGGCTAAACGCGAGCTCAACGAGACAAGTTCGCCTCGTGGAGAGCGAAAGAAGCCGCGCCTGGATCACTCCAAGCGGACAGAAAACCGGAGCTACGCCCAAGCCGCTAGCTCAGATCTAAACGTCGCAGTCACCTGCGAACAGAGAGGCCACATCACGGAAGAGGAATCCCGGAAAATTCTGGAAGCCATCCAGTCCCAGATCCTCGTCGAGTGCCTCTCTGACGAACAGAACCTACCGGGGCCGATCTTCAACGCGAAGCCTCAGTACTCCGGGGGTGCTCTCAAACTTTGGTGCGACAACACCGAAACCTTGGCCTGGCTAAGGAAAACGATTTCCGGCGTGACTCTTCCCACTAGCAGCTCGCTAGTGGTCAAGAGCCAGGCGGACATCGAGCGGCGTGTCAGATGCGGCGTCGTCATCCCTGACGAGCAGGGGGTTTTTAAAGAGCCGACCTTCCTAGGCCGTGCTCTCAGCTACCAGAACCCCTGGGCCGGCATCAAGCGGTGGGTATTACTACACGCCAACAAACAAGCCTCGGCTTGGTTCGTTGTGGTCGGCATTCCTGAGGACCTAATACCGACCCTTATGAAGGCTGGACGCCGCCTCGCTTTTGGTGTGGGGCGCGTCTACCTGAAGTTCCGGGGTCCAAACGGCCGTTACGTCGACGTTCCTCAGGGTTGGGATCCCGCGACGAACTCATGGAGGCCGGCAACACAGGCGGAGGTAGACCCTCCCCCTACAAACATCCCGGTAGCAATCAAAACCGCACTAGAGGCTGCATCCGCAGTCTCACCAGCGGTTGCAACTGCAGGGGCGAGCACATCAGCCGCCGCCGCCACCGTGGAGACCATCCTCTCGTCGGATGGGGAGCCGGATGACAGCATTCTGCTGTCGCCGGTTTCGCGTCCAGGGGAGGGTGGTTTCGACGAGGGCGACCTGTTTGCTGGGTTGCGTCTGGAGGAGGATGAAGAGGGTTCGACCAATGATGGCGTCCCCTTCACCGGCCTGTAAGGTCCTACAGGCAAACCTCCACCACAGTCAGACCGCGACGGCTCAGCTGCGGAAGTGGATGGAGACCCAACACTCGGCCATCGCCCTGATTCAAGAGCCGTGGATCAGAGCTGGCCGCATCCAAGGACTAACAAATCTTGGAGGTAAGCTTCTAGTTACTACAGAACACGATCAACCCAGATCGTGCATCTACGTAACTAGAAACATCAAGACACAGTCACTAATTGACTTCTTTTGCAGAGACATATCAGCAATAAAGATATACATACAGCGTGATGGCATGGAGGTGCCACTTGTCCTGGCCTCGGCATACATGCCTGAGGCTGAAGAACCGCCCCCTCACGACCTCGCCCGCCTTGTGAGCTACTGCGAGGACGCCGGGCTTGAGGTTGTCATCGGGGCCGATACCAACGCACATCACCCGCTATGGGGCATGGACACGCCAAACAGCAGGGGTAAGACCTTAGTAGACTATCTCTTCTCCACTAACCTAACCCTACTAAACACCGGCTCTGAACCAACATTCGTTACCAGACGCAGCCGGACGATTATTGATCTTACTCTAGCCACAGAGGGTGCAGCGGCCCTCGTCTCGGGCTGGCAGGTCTCCAAAGAGGCCTCCTGCTCAGATCACAGGTGGATACGTTTTGATATCCAAACCTGTGCATCACCAGTGATACCAAAACGCAATCCGCGGAAAACAGACCGCGCTGCCTATACACGGCACCTCACAGCCAAACTCGCACCCTGCAGCGATTTGAGAACGTATGAGGGGCCAACACAGATTGAGGAGAACATCAACGGCCTCACATCAGCAATCCTAAACAGCTACCGAGCTGCATGTCCAGAAACCACTCCGCCAAAAACACCGGGTAAACAACCATGGTGGGGCGCAGAGCTGGACCGCAAACGCGGCAAGGTAAGGAAAGCGCTCAATAGAGCCATGAATACTTGTGCTGATGAGGACTGGGATGCATACTACGCAGCCAAATCCAGCTACAAAAAATGCATCAGATTCAGAAGCTCCATGGGATGGCGTAAATTCTGCGGTAGCATTGAATCTTGTCAACAAGCAAACAGGGTAAGGAAAATACTGGCGCAGCAGGAAGCTCCTAGTACCATCACTCTCCGGAAGCCTGATCAAACACTGACTACATCACCTGAAGAAGCGAGGCGCGTCCTTATAGAAACTCACTTCCCGGGATGCGCCTTTGCACAGGTAATCAATTGGACCGATGTCAACCAAACACCATCAGATTATGACTGGCGCTACACTCACAACGTCATCACCTTGGAGAAAATCCAATGGGCGATCCGGTGCTTCCATCCTTTCAAGGCAGCTGGCCCGGACGGCATCTTCCCAGCACTACTGCAGTGGGGAGGAACTGCCGTCGCTCAAAGGCTAGTACCCATTATGAGAGCATGTCTGGCATTCAGATATATTCCTAAAGGATGGAGGGAAGTGAAAGTCATATTCATACCCAAGCCAGGTAAGAGTGACTACACCAACGCCAAATCTCACCGACCAATCAGCCTAACCTCCTTTCTCCTGAAAACTATGGAGAAGATATGCGAGAGAGAGCTGAGAGATGGGGCCTTAAAAACCATACCACTTCATGCAAACCAGCATGCATACAGCTCGGGTAAGTCGACTGAGTCTGCTCTCCACCTGGTGGTCGGCCGAATCGAGGAAGCGATGCATCAAAAAGCCACTTGCCTGGGCACCTTCATCGATATCGAAGGAGCCTTCGACAAAACAAACTTCTCCAGCATTAGCGCCGCCCTCCGCAGACACGGAGTTGAACAGGTACTGGTCGACTGGATTACTAACATGTTAAGCAAACGAGTGGTTCGCCTTGAAGAAGACAGGCAGGTAGCCATGTTAGCCAGAGGATGCCCACAAGGAGGGGTACTCTCTCCACTCCTCTGGAACCTGGTGATAAACGACCTCATCACCAAGCTCAACGCATGCCACTTCTACACAATTGGGTACGCAGATGACCTCGCCATCCTCATCTCGGGGAAGGTCACCGGGACTATCTGCAACCTAACACAACAAGCGCTAAGGATAGTAGAGCGATGGTGCAGGGACTTCGACCTTACAGTGAACCCCACAAAAACCATTTTGGTCATGTTCACTCAAAAACGATCACTTGGACCTTATCGTCTACCTAAACTATTTGATACAGCACTCCAGTTAGCCAATGAGGTCAAATATCTAGGGGTCATCCTGGACAGTAAGCTAAACTGGAGCAGCCATCTTGACAACAAGCTAAACAGGGCCTGCATCACCTTCTGGCAATGCAGGAGGATGATAGGTAAGAGATGGGGCCTATCCCCCAAAATCATACTATGGATCTACTGTACAGTTATTAGACCCATGATCACCTACGGAGCCGTGGTCTGGTGGCCTCGCACCAGGTTAGCCACCGCTTCAAACAAACTACAACGAATACAAAGACTGGCCTGCATGGCGACAACAGGCTGTATGAGGACTACGCCTACTGCAGCTCTAGAAGCAATGCTGGGCCTCCCTCCTCTCCACCTGTTCATACAGCAAGAAGCGACACTGGCGGCGGTCCGTCTCGAAACAATACAACTCTGGGGTAAGAGAGAATCACAACACACCTCGGTATTACAGGGACTTTATGAGGAATTTCCCATGGCAAAGGCCGTAAAAGACCGGGTACCCAAACAATTTATCTTCGATAAGAAATACAAAATCCAGCTCCATGAGGACCACCGATGTGAGGGTCTGACCCCGGCGGAACTACGGATCTTCACGGACGGATCTAAAACAGGTAGCGGCACGGGTGCTGGAGTCTTCTCAGAAGACCTCAACATCCGTATTGCCAGATCATTGGGGGTCCACAACACAGTCTTCCAGGCAGAATGCATGGGTATCATCCTGGCGGCGGCAGCGGTTGCAGCCAGAGGGGTGAAGGACCACTCAATTCGTATACTATCAGACAGCATGGCCGTTTTGCTGGCGCTTGATAGCCACACGGTTAACTCTGGTCTAATATACGAGTGCCACCAGAACCTAAATCAGGTAGGTGAGCATAACAACATAACCATTCAGTGGATCAAAGGACACAGCGACTCCCGTGGCAACGATGCAGCGGATGAACTCGCTCGAAGGGGATCTAGCGTAACGGCGGTGGGACCTGAACCTATAGTGCCACTCCCCTTCGGTTACATACGTACTCTGGTCAGGGAACGCACAGGTAACTTACATCGCTGCCTGTGGCAGGATCAGGAGGAGTGCAGACAGGCCAAAGAGGCGCTACCCGCCATCAACAGCCGCTTCACTAAACTCGTGCTCAGGTTAACCAAACAGCAGTTACGAACAATCACAGCCGCCCTGACAGGACACGGCTCCTTTAATAAACACCTCTTTGTCCTAGGTATCACAGACAGCCCCCTGTGCAGAGCCTGTATGGCGGCGGACGAGACAGCAGGTCATGTGCTCCTACACTGCCCTGAAATTGCTTCATACAGGGCAAAGTACTTCGGTAACCCAGGTACTCTCCGCGAGATGGTCGGCAACACGAAGGCGCTGCTGGCTTTCCTCGGGGAGCTGGGGTGGATCGAATAATTTATTTCCCACCCGTACGCAAAATACGCGCATTTGACGTGGAGTTGCGGATACCAGCCCGTTATACAATACAATACAATACAATAGGTATCCGGCTCAATGCATCTGCAGCTGCGTTGTGCCGTCCTGGGACATAGCTGATTTCAAAGTCATATTCTTCAAGATATAATCTAAACTTTGTCAATCGGCTTGAAGGATCAGCCATATTAAATAAATAAATCAACGGCTTATGGTCTGTTTTTATGTAAAACTTTTTGCCGTACAAATAAGGTCTAAAATGTCGAACTGCCCAAACAATAGCAAGTAATTCTAACTCAATCACAGGGTATCGCGTCTCAGCTGGTTTCAAGTTACGGCTTGCGTACGCGACTACCTTGCCATTGCTATTAGACAGTACGGCGCCTAATCCAAGTTTTGATTCATCACTCCATACGAATGCTACATCTTTTTTACATAACGCATTCAAAGGATTGGCTATTTCAGCAAACTTTGGAATAAAACGTCTATAATAATTTGCGAATGCTACAAATCTCTTGACTTCGTCTACATTTTGCGGGACTGGATATTTTTGTAGGCATTCTACCTTCGATGGATCGGGAAATATTCCTTCTGAGGTTATTTTGTGTCCTAAATAAACGATTTCTTTACGTAAGAATTCACACTTTAGCGGATTTAGTTTTAAATTGACTCTTCTCAGGCATTCTAAAATTTTTATAAGGTTCTTATTATGCGTTTCGAGACAATTTCCTACGACAATACAATCATCTTGATGTAAAAAGCATGATTTATAATTTAACCCAGACATTGCTATAGTCATGAGACGAGCAAAAGCACTAGGCGATGTTTTAAGTCCCATTGGACATCGTTTCATTTGATACTGTTTGTCTGTTGTAAATGCAGTGAACTTCCTAGACTTTTCTTCTAAGGACAGCTGATAGTAACCTTGACTAAGATCTAATTTTGAAAAATAGATGTTATTGGATAACGAATCTAGTATCTCAATGATATTAGGTAACGGAAATTTATCATCCTGTATCCTATTATTGAGTTGGCGATAGTCCACTACAAGTCTCCATTTCCTTTCTCCGGACCTATCTGTCTTTTTAGGTACTAATAGAACTGGACTTGACCATTCTGAAATAGTCTTTTCAATAATATCGTTTTTAACCATTTCGTCTATTTGTCTTTGTACCTCGCCTTTCAATGCTTTAGGCAATCGATAAGGCTTCACGTATGCTGGTAACGTATTTTCTTTTAGTTTAATTGAGTGTTCTATCAAATTAGTTGTTGTGAGCGTATCTCCTGGCAAATGGCAAACATCGGCATATTTGGCACATACGTTTTCAATACCTTTTTGTTCCTCTTTATTTAAATAGGTATTTAGTTGTAACGTAGTAAGCAAAGTTTTGACTCTATCCACAGAAATATTATCGTCGTCAAACTTGCAAACGTAAAAATTATTTAAGCAACTAATACTTAAATCTGAAGTATTTATATCAACCGAATTATCAGCTGTATTCAATATCCTAACAGGAATAAGTCCTTTATGTGGCTTCGATACTACACCTGCTGTGAACACACCTTTATAAATTTCCTTTGACAAAACGACGCAATCACTGTTGTGTGACGTCGGGATGTGTTTAATTACTTCACAACGAGGCGGAATTGTAAATAAATTCCTATTAACATGAACAATAACAGACTGGTCTCGGGTTTCTAAACTCAGAGTACCATCTTTGTAGTTTAATACAGCGTTATACCGCTCAAAGAAATCTTGCCCGAGTATACCTTCTGCAACACAAGATAAGTGTTTAAAAATGTAAAACTTTTGTTGAAAAGTTACATTATTAATTATAATATCTAAATAAATGTATCCTATGGACTCTAAATTACCACTAATTCCTTTAATGACTATCTTTTCCTGTTTTACTAAATTCAATAAATTCCTATGTCGCGACAAACATTCATACTTTAACACACATAAACTAGCTCCACTATCAATCAGTAAATTAAGATCAACATCACTATTTGTTAATCGAAAATTAATTATACAAAAATTACAAAAACTAAAAATTGAATGAGTGTACGATTTAGGTACGAAAAAATTCTAGGCTTTCATGACTATTTGTGGCATCATTGCGCAAGTTGTCTTGGACATTGGACTGTTGCGCCTTATGTTGAACACGCTGACAACGCACCGGATGTCCGCGGAACTGCTGACGTTGTCCACCTGAGTTTTTACCTCGATTTACACTGTTTGAACTTCTTTGACCTGTGCTATTTTCATTATTTTTATCATAATTATGGTAATAAGTTTTGTTTCTATTATAAAATTGTCTATATCCTCGGCCTCGAGAACCTCTAAAGTGACCTCGTTTATAATTTTGGTTAGCCCTAAATTGCATAACCTGATCTTGAGGCTGGACAGACATGGATTGTTCATCTACCGCAGACGTTATAGCTTCAGACAATGATGTAAACTGACGTGAGGCAATGATGGTGCTGAGCCGCTTATCAGCCAAACCATCACTAAATCGTTTAATTGCAGTCTTCTCATTGAGTGGACGCAAAACCTCATATGCATCGCGTTTATCGTTAGCCTGCGCTATCGTGAGATTAACAAACAACTCTTCGATCTCCGTACCGAATTTTTCAATACTCCTACGGCCTTGAGTCGCCTTAAACAATTGACTTTGTAAAGCTACAGACGATTTCTTCGGTAACAAATAAATGCGAATATCTTCTACCAAACTTTCTATATCTGGGTAATTAGTTTTAAGACGCAGTTTTGCACTAGGTGAAAGACGCGTTTTTAACACAAACTGTATTAATTGATTTTTACTGGCATCATTAATGAGTGTACTATAAAGTAAGATACCATCTATAAGCTGATTTGTCACCTGCTCCTGGCCATTCAACACTGGCAACAGGGAAATTGCAGTTTTAATATCGAATGCGTCAGCCATTTTTGTCACAATCAGTATATTCTATAAAATCTTTAGAACTAGTTTGACAACTACTATCTACTAAAGAAAGTAAACTCTTTATTTTCCGAAAATTTGATTGAATTTCATTAATTAATGTTTGGAACACCTCACAAGCTTCTTTATCTAACTTGCGATCTATAACTTCTTGGTTCAACTGAGTCAAAATACAATCCAATTTACTATATTCTTTTTCTGCTTCTTCTAATTTCTTTAAAGCTAAATCTTTTCTACGCTTATCTGGACCTAGTTTTACTAAATATTCTCTTAGATATTTTAGTCTAGCGTGCAAATCTTGCAAATTTTGGGACATTCCTAATATCCAGAACAAAATATAAAATTAAAATAATGCATGATCCAGTTACAATAACATGAAATATAGTAGAATATAAAAAAAATGCTAGAAGTGCAAAACTTACATTGCAGTAATTACTTATTTTACTGACAACGGTTATGTAGGTCACGACGTCTCACGTGGCGTGGATGAATGAACTCCTCAGCATTGGACTGGAACTGACTCCCAGCTGCTCCACATCGGACCCGTACAATTCAACTCCCAGCGCCCTGCATATCCCCTCATCATAAGGCTTGAGCATTCTCCCGGCACCCGGCAGCAACGTTCCTTTTCTGTCTTCTTAATTAATGATTTCACCTCTTCAAACAAATTCTTCAATTGGGATTCTGATTCTTCTATATGTTTTTAAAATTTTCTTCGCTTTCTTTCTTCTAATTTTCCGTCTTCACAAACTTCTATTAGTATAATCTTCATAATATCTTTGTTTACGGACGCTTATCGCGTAGGTTGCAAAATTTTAATTGCTGGCTAAGGGTCGCCATGTATTATAGTGATGTTGTGGAAATAAAAGAGAACTGTTTAGTTCGACGATTCGTATAATAATGACAATAATTAGTGTGTGCAGTTACAAATATAAGGTTAGGCGAGCTGCACACTACATGATGTTTACAGGAACTCGGGACAGGGCCGGAGCTAGGGAAGTCACCGGGGCAAATACCAATGAATGAATGAACCAATTGGCACAATCATTCACTCTCGGTCTCTAAAATAAGATTCTCTAAACTTCAAATTTTAAATTCCCAATGTCGTAACTTTTACCATCACTGCCCTACCTGAAACGTAACCCTAACTACGGCCCTGACTCGGTGCTCCGATAGGGCTCCCGCTAAGTTTGCCTAATGGAAAAGATGGTCAAAAATAATGTACTTACTGTCTAAGTTAACGTTGCTCCTGTTATAATCGAACGATACCTGCAAAGCGGAGTCAAACCTATTGAGGAGCTTCTGGCTTTGCAGGTACTTCACCAAGATGGGAGAAAAGTACTGATTCGACTCCGCCATGTACTGTTGTCGGAGAGACAGCGCATCCAGTAGCAGCCGCGCCGAGCGGATCAGGTCCTCAAGAGGAACCTGTTCATCAACCGTAAAAGTCATTCCTAAATCTATAGGGAACTTAGCTTAATAAAGTTAGTGTTGTTATGATTCGCACGATACGCTCACCCGGGGGTCATGGAATTGGCAAGCGTGACAAGCCCAAGAGAATTCGCTTTGTGCTGCAAGCGTCAGCGTCCAGCGCCAAAAACAAATGAGCGTCGGCCACGAAACTAACAAACTTCGCTGCAGCTTGCAGCTTGTACTTTATGGTCTTGTAGATAATACGAGTTTATTTGTTTTTAACGCTCGACGCTGACGCTTGCAGCACAAGGCGAATTCGCTTGGAGCGTCGATTTCGCGGTCCTTGGGTTACAACAACAGTAGCTTGGAATATGCGTATTAACCTTATAATGTGTATATTCGAATGCGCAAGACTACAACTGCGATGGCGACGAGTCTAACCGAGGTGTACCTATCGATACGTCATATAGTCGCTCCGTGTAAAACATTGGTATTTCGCTGTATCTGATTGTGATTTGAAGCCAATCCTCGCCACTGTTCATCCAAGGATTTCATTTGTACCAACAGCGTGTGAATAATTAGTCGATGGAAATTGACTCCCAGATGGATAATCCTAAACAATCTGGGGTTTCCAGAATTCGTGCCGTGCGGTGAGCCTTTTTTAGCAACCGATGTCTAAGTCCCAGCTCTAATTCATGGGTGTAATGGCTCTATACCTATGCCTGTAGTACAGCAACTCGCAGGTTACAGCTCAGGGAGTATAAGTTAAAAGGTACGAACCCCTGTGACGTGTATTCCGCTGACGGAGACTCGTTGGAAGCGCACGTCTGCAGGGCCAGCGCCGGGGCTGCCGCCAGGGAGGATGTCCCCCGGAGCGCGGTGGGGCGAGCGAATGTGCGTGCGGTTGTGGTCACGGGTTGAGGCTTTAGCTATCTCCTTCAAGTTAGAAACAGACGGGCCACTCGAAGCGTCTCTACAAATCAGAAACATATTTTCACGTATTTCTCCTACATCGTTAAGGTGATTGCAAACACTTAAACTCACAAGCAGCCCAGCTACAAATATCCTGATCCTTGAACGATCCGCGACACCAAGTGCAGCAGCGCGGTCAATCAGGTATTCAATTTCAAAACAATTAAATTTAAAATAGACAAGTAGCAGGCACTTTTAAATAATCATAAACCAATTATCCAGATCCAGACAAATCCAGTCTAAGCTACAAAATCAGTATTGTGGCCCAGCTTTAAGAAACCAGAATCGTAAAGAAGTTTTCTGTTACCCCGGCTCGCGTTTGGTCCATTTCTTATACTCCTTGTGCGGTCCCTGGACATGAGTCTTTAGTTGCACCTTGGAGGTACTCGGTTGTGCGAGTTTACTCCTTGACCTTTTTCTCATTTTTGTAGTTTTTAGATTGTACAACACAGAAGATTTATCCCATTTTCGCGGCAGTTGTGAGATTAGTGTTCCATGGAAATAATGTGGGTGCTCAGTGGTGACTGTACGCCACGCTGACATAAGTTTGAATATCATACTTGTCAGTGGTTTTAATCTATGCTCGGACGAAGACTTTTTTAAATCTTATGAACAAAAGAGGATTCAACTGTGCACTAACAAAGTGACATCCCCTTATAAACGGTGCGAGAGTGTAATGGTGCTCCTTCATTCGTGTAATGTAACATTTCAGATGCGATTTTGATACTACCTCCCTGACTGACGGACATTCGCGTGTAATGTAACGTATGCGGCCCGCCGGACACATTTAATTACAGTAGAGTGCGTTGATGTTACAAGTTGTATCATTTCAAGGTGCACTCAAAGTTTTCTCCCTCGCTGATGTAATGCTAAGTGGTCCTTAGTGGGACAGTGTAGAGACGTGAAATAATAGTCCTTTTTCGGGGTTGCAGTGTTTAATAGGATAAAAAAAATATTAGAAACTTATATTATGTATATTCTAAAAATAAAACAGTACTAAACGCAATTTGTATTATTTGACGGATTGAATACGGCAGTTTTTAATTCCATAAACAATTTTTCATTGGGACATCACAAATATATAAATAATCTAATTGTTTGTGATAAAATGTTAGTAATTTCAAACCCTGTGTATTTTTGTGTTATTTTTATAAGATTAATAAAAAAGGATTACATGAAACAATGCTTGCATACACTTAATTATATCATAAATGAATAAGAAAAATATATCAACTAAAAACTAAAAAAATGTCAAATAAAATGCAATTTCTAGCATAAAATATGGTCAAGACAAAACTTACTGTAATAAAATTAAGTAATAATAATGACCAAAAGGGAACAGATGAATCAATACATTTTTAATTTTATTTAATTATTTTATTTTGTAAACAATATATAGGTACCAATTTGCTATTACGAGTTTCTGAGGTAGTATTTTAAGACACTTATATATTTTACTTCAGGATTACGTTTCATTACATTTCTTACGCTTTATCAAGCCATTCTTGTTGTTATCTATCTTACACAAACATACAATACTAGTCTACGCCCTCAGCTTCGCTCTCGTTCTGGTCCAAAATTATCACACGGGAACTTTTAAATAATTACGGATGACGCAGTTTGATTGTAGGTTCCCCACTAATTCAATATTTTTCAGAATTCAAAAGATTACAGCTGAACTATGTCCATTCTTTCGACCCGTAGATTGCTCCCTCAAAGGGACAGCCCGAGCAGTCAGCATGACTGGCAACTGCTTGACCAGACCGACGACCGCCCGAAGCAGTTTGACTGCTTAAGCGGTTCCGTATGAAAATAGTTATAGAAGACTGTAGTTTGCTATGCAGACGCAGTTTGATACTGTAGGATTATCATAACTGCCAGTAAACATTCTAAAATTGTAATTTCACTTTGTCTTATAAATAAGGATTATATGCTGTAGTAAACTTTTATATACGCGGATTACATTCATATAGTTTTCTTGCTTCCATATAAGGATTACTCTTGTAGGATTACATTAATACATTGTAGTCAAAAGTTACATTAAAATATATTCGCTTGTAATGTAACAGAGGACCTAGACAAGTAAAAAACGACAAACGGCACTACTGACTGATAGCGAATGGAACGAACGAAAACGCTCTGTATTCTTTGATAGATTTTCAACTTTATGTACTAAGCAATAAAATTTAAAATGTATTAGAGGCTGCTGAGCGTTAAAAATAGCCTGCTGTTTGTCTACGAAGTCAGTTCGTCTATTATAGAAACGAAGACTTGTCTTTGATAGATTTTTAATTTTATGCAATGAACTCTAGAGCAAAGTATTAACGATTATAGAGCATTTTCGTTTATAGTTTACCACTTGTCTAGTCAGTTTAGATTCAAAGCGAGCATTACAGTTTGCAACCTGTAATGCTCAACGTCGAATCTTCGATTGTTACATTACATGCAAATGGTCCTAAAGGGGCGCTTTCACAATTTATAAGTTTAAACAAGCGATGGTCGTTTCAGGCTGACGATAGGGGATGAGAAGCTGAAGATCGAGGGTGTCTCACCGCCGTTGCTGCCGCTGAACGTCATGGGGGCTTCGGGCAGAGTGAAGCGGCACTGTGGATGGCAATTTTGAACAGAACTAGTGTTAGTTATACAAATATGTCGATGGTTTAGGAGACAATGGCACATTCATAATGCAAAATATATGCATTATAGGTATTATAATTAATATCTTTGTATTGCAACGTTTGTCGTTTAAATCATCGACATAAAAGAGAAGAAAACGGAATACATCAGCGGGCCTAAACAAGTGCCAAACGATACGAAACACACAGTACGTAGTGTTTAATAAATTTTAAACTTTAGGGTGTAGAGACTAGTGCCTAAAGTTGAAATCTATCAGACAAACTGTAGTTTCTACAAGCCCTCAGAATCATCATAGAAATTGGAATTTCTCGATACTTACAGTAGGTATATGTCTAAAAGAGAATTAAAAAAGTAAATATTTTCCTAAAAAGTATCATTTAACAAGAGGTGACAAGAGTTAAATGCTAAATTACTTTATTTACTTCTACTTAGCTAAATAAATAACATGAAGTTTTTTCATGAATTTTCAACAAGAAATAACAACATGAAATTATAAATATGATTATAAAATACGAGTATTTAAATCTTGAATATTAAGATGCTGAATATTCTACACTAATAAATCTGAGATGTTAATCCTACAGTACTAGTGAGTAGGAATAATCAAGCATAAAACACACAAGAAACAAAAATGAAAGCAGCAGTTTGTTACAAAATAGAAGATCTTAATTCATCAAACATTTCGTTCAAGGGAAATGCTGATTTGATTGATGAAGATGATGAAGCAAGTGAGAACTCTGAACTAAGTAATCACACACGCACGCACACTCGTGTACCTTAAAGCGTGAAGAGAGGTGTGTCACACAGCTTTAGCTACAGACAAACAGTTGACATAATTAACAACAATAGGGTGAAGTAAGGTTATTAGGTGAGACAGGCAATTCAGTGATAGAGTCTTAAAAATCTTACATAACGTTACCTAAGCATGCAGTAATGCGAAATGATGCATCTAGTATACCACAAAGGTGGACAAGACGTAGTGACACATCATTACGCGATATAGCGTTCATAGGTAACATCTTGGGAGACTTTTAACAGACTAGCACCAAATTTACTTCCTCACCAGATAACCTTACTTTACTATATTAGTTACTCTTCAATACTATACTGGCTGTACAAATATTATGTCAACAAGAACTACTCAAAAGGGCACAACATGAATTTGCAAATTGCCCAAACATAACCTACCCAATATGCAGGCTTCCATTTCCAATTCTCGTATTATGCCATTCAGTTTTGTAGTACTGGTCCATTTCAGCAGATAAAAAACGTTACCTTTCCATGAGATGTAAAATAATTAAAGCATCAGTTACAAGTGTTCATATTTGTAACCTTTGAAAGGGCCTAGACAAGTGAGAATCTCTTTCAGTACTTTTTTACTGAGACATTCAACAGTATCGAGTTATTCGAAAGAAAAAATATATCCATTATCATTATTTTTACGTTTCCATCATTGGAATTGTCACAAGTATACCACTTTGTCCAGTCCCTCAGGTTGTTGATTTTTTCATCTCCAAATCCTCATTTGAGATTTAATATTATTTGTTATTTAAGTAGTGTATTTTATCGGTCATTTTTGTAATTGAATTCTAATTTATGTAATTGCAGTCAAATCAACAACCTGTATAAGCAGAAATAGTGTGTAGTGTGTTTTTAAAATTTAATGAGCAGGAAAGCTTTGCAGGTCATCTTAAAGTTGTTGTTTTATGTGTAATTTTACAGTAAGTGTAACATTGTTGGAGAGTACCTAAGTATTATGTTCACTGTTATTAATCAAGTGGCTATAATTAGAAGTTCCCAGATTAGCAGCTCCTACATATTCCAACGGTTCAGAATTTACACTAGCGATTCCTTTGTTTGTAGTTCTCATTAACTCACCAAAAACATTATCATTACGAAGGGGTAATTATAAAACAGATTCAGTATGAGTTTTTTTTTATTTTCAACAATGATAACATGTATATTATAATATGATTTATAATTTATAAATATTGGTATAAACTTATTCACAAGTCGTGTTCTATGGTTAAGTACGATATAAAGATATAAAGATAGATAGTTCCATGCAAATGCTATGAGGATTATGAATTAATTGGGACATTCATTATTGAGGTAGGTAAAATAAAATATTATAGCAAACTTAATAAAAATGTAAAAGATTATAAAGAAGTGTTTTCAATTACGTTTCCACGAAACATACGAGCTGAAAGGGGATTTAGAAGTCATAGTCCCATACCATTTGAACGGAAACACAAAATGCATAAGAAATTACTGAAACTATACTCAAATCCTGTTCCTTCTACCAATAAAGACTGTTCTATACTTTAAAATACGACTTAATATAACAAAAAACAAATTCAAAATAAATTGAGACAAAGAGAACGATGTAGACTTAGAGAACTCTGGTATAGTTTCGGTAATATTGAATGTATAAGTAAATATTAACGCAATGTAAAGTCACAATAACAGAAAATTAACGATCACAATACAATTAGAACAATACAACCAGTGAAGCTTGCGCCAACAGCGCACTTTAACTAAGCTTTAATGAAAATAAATATTTATACTGTAAAACGACTGAGGAATATAGAAAATGACGCAAAAAAATTGTTTTCAAAAATCATGGTTAAAAAATAAATATTTATTCGAGATGGTTTGATTAAAATATAAGGAAGGGAATGATGCAATACACAAGAATAATTTTAAGTCCAATTCTTAGAGAATTTTGAATGTGAAAGTACTATTAATTGATCGAAAATCTATTACTTATGCTTCATAATAACATTAATAGACAAATAGAGTTGACTTTAGAAAAATATTTCAAAAAGAGAAACAAGAAATAAAGTTGATTTTGATGTAATTTTTATTGAAATGCGTTCTATTAGCGATGGACTGTATGATGGGGTATATAAAAATTGTACATAGAAAAGCTTTACAATAAACTCTACTTAGTATATAAGGTAAGATTTGAAGAAAATGATTATGAACTATGAATGTGGCTGAAGGGTATCGTTCATAATTTTAGAATATATTCTACTTACATATTTACTCAGAAAAGGTAGTAGTTTAAATTCTTTACAGAAACAACAATTTTACTAGAAATTCTCATGGCAGTAAGTATAGAATTTAAGCTTATTTAAACGATTTTTTTTCCTAATTGATCTTTTGTTTCAGTCTACAGCCTACGGTGATTGGGGTTATTCGCCGAGTTGAAAAGTATTGGTCACTATTTGATCATCGTTATCATTCAACATGAAATGATCATCATCACCCACATTCACAGATCATAATATCTATTCTAATTCTATAAATTCAAGAGTGACAAAATTCATCCATTTTGATTATGAAATGGCACTTTCAAAAGTTTCAATCTTTCATTTTCGCCTAATTATCACAAGGGGTAATCTATAGGACCTATCCTTAATATAATAAACTTTTTTAGAGGCACTATAGCCCTGGATTTAAGTATTTTATTTATTGAAAAAACAATTATTGATTAATAGGTAGGTATACAATCTAACTTGAAATTAGTAAATATTAAAAATTAGTAGAAAGCTAATATTAATGGTTGTCGTCAACATCCACAGTCGAGTCGGTGGATGTAGGTTTATCTCCGAGCTGACATACCCTCCTGAAATTACATTTTTTTTTTCAAATTATTCACGATGATAATTAATTTCTTTCTCCCAATACCAGAATACATGGCTTTCTAAGATTTTCTTTGAAATAATCTATTGAATCCTCCGCAGTTAATGGAACCGTTTTTTTTTCAATTCCTGAATAGTTTCTTTTTAGTTCAAAATCTGCTATGTACTCTGATACTAGAGGATTAGAGCCAATGGCAATTAGATAGGTATATTATAGAGATAAGCCTACACATTTAAATGTGCATGATTAACATATAGATGGAAAATATGGGTAAATTGAAATACGATACACATGCAACAGGTAATCTGAGGAAACACATAATACACATATTATTTGTATTTTCAAACCAACATTTATAATTATATTTACTAGATAACAAAAATAATAATCCAAATTGTATTTGTAATAAATTCGATTTAGGAATGCATCAGCTTATTAGTATATCATCTAAATAAATAACCTTACTTAAGCGTAATTTCTTTCCGGGCACGCCGCAATCGCGGCGGTAAGACCCCTCTTTGAGGAGTGGCTGGATAGGCGTCACGGCGTCCTTACCTACCGCATGACGCAGGTCCTCACCGGACACGGAAGTTTCGGGAGGTTCCTGTGTCTGATAGGGAGGGAAGAAACGCCTGGGTGTCACCACTGCGAGGATCGTCCGGAGGACACGGTGGAGCATACGGTGCAGGACTGCCCCGCTTGGGCAGAGCACCGCCGTGTCCTCACGACGGCGATAGGCGGAGACCTCTCGCGCCCGGCATTGGTCGAGGCCATGCTGCGGGGCGAGACGGAGTGGGAAGCGGTCGCCTCCTTCTGCGAAGCAGTCATGCTCGTGAAGGAGGAGGCGGGCCGCCTGAGGGAGAGGACAGCGTCCTCCCTCCACCCCAGCCGCAGTGGTAGACGCCCACGGCGTCGGACGTCACAGGACGATCTCCGGCCACCGTAGGCGCGGGCATGCGGGCAGCGAGTAATGGGCGACTTGCTGTCCGACCATGGACCATGCCCGGGTCGACGGCGCGTTGTGTTCCACGCGCGCCTCAAAGAGTGTCAGCATGTTGACGGGGCCTGTAGAGGGCCAAAGCCTGCCGGGGTCGCGGGACCAAGGGATTACCGTGACCCCGGTACGTAAAGGGCTAGTGAAGGACACCGTGGATTTTAGTCAGTACAAGTCTGACAGTCCCTCCCGCCCTGCCCTGGGTGGGAGGACTCATTTGATGATTTTACCACGCAAAAAAAAAAAAAAAAAAAAAAAAAGCGTAATTTCTTTGTAAGTGATCTACCTTATGTTCTATTTAGCTATCTGTTGTGAATTGTAAGTATTCATTATGTAAAGTGTGTGAGTGGAACACATATAGCCATAGTACTTATGGTTTTACTTTTACATTGGCGTTCATCGGTACTTGATGATATGCCCTAGCCGTCTCCAGGTTTTAAATTTTGATGTGTGTAAGCATTTAAGCAAGTGCGAGTTTGGAATTTAGCTAACAATCAGCATAATGATTTGATCTTTGGGAACCAAAATCTCTGGAAATTATGTGGTTGCAATAAGTTTAAGATAACAGAGCTATTCAGTTTTAAAAGATCAAAACATAACAGCAACCCCAGTTGCATTGGGAGAAAAATAAATGCGCAACTTAAAGTGTGTACAAGAAATGTAAAATATAACCAAAAAGAGGCCAAAAGTGCAGTTCTCATAATTGTGTATGTGGGTTGCTAGTTTCGTTAATGTACCTTAAAAATGTTGGTAAGTTCGTCGAGGAGGGTCTCATGGCGGAAGGAGATGCGGATGTCCGGTACGTTGGTGCGTGTGATATCGTTGCCGGCGACGCCTTCCTTCAGATAGTTGGGTCCAAGCCAGTACTGCTTCATCTGTACGATAAAAATGGAGTCAGACTAGCCTAGGGTACCACTGGAGGGGTGCTAAGACAGTAAACATCCACGTGCGCCTGTGGACTGGAGTTCCCCTTCGGATACGTCCGGGGGGAAGACCAGTTTGTCGGGCCGGTGCACCCTGGGATGCGGGCAAAAACTCTTTTAGGCACTGTGTGCCTAAGGGGTCTCTTTGCCCGTATGCGAATAGCCTGTCGGGTGGATGCTCCGCGTGTCCCTCTAAACAGCAGAGGGCACAGCGGCGGAGCGGGCTTGCGGACGGTGAGTAATGGGTAAGCTCGCCATCCGACCAAGGACCAAGCACGGGTCGGTGGCGCGTCGTGTTTGGGGCCAAATGCCTGCTGGAGTAGCGGCTTTTTTCTTAATTCATGATACCGCGGCCCCGGAACGTAAAGGGCATCCGAAGAAACACGGGTGGATTTTAGTCAGTAAGAGTCCGACAGTCCCTTCCGCCGCGCCCAGGGCGGGAGGACTCATTTGATGATATTGCCACCCTAAAAAAAAAAAAAAAATGTACCACTGGAGACCGATCGTTCCTCAAAAATTTCACCACACTATTGCCAAACTGTAACTTCTTTGCGCCTGTATCACTAAAAAAGCATTGGTAATAAAGCTCAACGAAGCTCTGGAGAATGAATTACTTTCTGATAAATTTCGATCATAAAAGAATGGCGGAGGTGTAGGAGAACTTTTCCTTATCAGTAAAAAATAAGATGTAGAGGGTGGCATTGGAGTCTTCAATCAACTACCTAGGTCATAGCAGCTTGACAACGATGTCCAGTAAACAGTTCTAATCAAAGGTAAACTCTAGAAGAAGATGGAAATATGACTCCAATATTAAGATGTTAGAAATTTAGCTAACCTCGTGCGGGAATCCGGACATAAGCACAGAGTTCCTGGCCAGCTCGCACATGTCACATGAGCTGAGCTTCCACACCTGGGCAGCGATGCTGTACTCCTCCATCAGCGGCTCCTGTGGAGGGAAATATAAATTAATAAGGTCATCAGTAAAGTTCTTGGAGACTTTATTAAAACGGAAGGATATTCTGGCGAAGCGGGTTTGGTGTTTGGTGCTCTTCTTTGACTTAATTATGTCCGCTTTAAACAAAGCAAAAAGCTCCAACTCTCACTTAGCTACCCATATAAAAAAGGACTGGTGTTGACCAGAGGGTTTAGAAATGACAATCGCTGTATAACTATTTTTCAACAAAATTAATCGAAATTAAACTTTTCCATTAACGTAATAACGACTCATAATATCTTTTCGCCGATATGAAATAGACGTCATCTCCACTGAAGAAATTCGTGTTCTTTATTTCTGGTCTCAGATAAAGACAAAATTCAAAAGCTGCAGTCCGACAGACAATCCTTTCTACGCAATCCACCCATGCGATCAAGCCTAAGTTCCAGTCCATCGTTACCTTGGTGAAGTGGAACTGCAGCGGGTCGTCAGTACTGAGGGTGACGAGCAGGCCGCGCGCGAGGAACTCCGGCAGAGGGTTGCGGTGGTAGTTGAGGAACAGAGAGTTGTTGCTGAGGGGAGACATGGCGATGGAGATCTGGGCCAGGTAGTACAGGTATTGCAGGACTGGCACCTGTGGAAGAAAATAAAATATTAGTTCTAACTCCAAACATATTTAAACGAGAGATAGAGGATGAGAAGTCAGTGAGAGTCTGAAGTCTCTTCCGCTCCACCCAGGGCGAGAGATGGTTTAACCACATAAAAAACAAACACTAGTTGACTAAATCCACTGAGTTTAGCAAGTCAGTCAATAATATTAACTTGCATTGTAAATACACAAAGTGCAAACAGCTGCCAAGAACACAAAAAACGAACTAGTGACTTGGAGACTGAAAGTATAGTCTTCTAGCCTATGAACTGCTGGTAGTGTAGTAGTTTACCTGCTTCCCATTATAAAGTTTGATGAAGAGGCTGTGCTTACCTTCCTCAGCAGCAGTCCGTGCGAGATGTTCTCAGCGAGCAAGAAGCCGCACACCAAGTGCTGCACAGGTCCTGCCTCGCCGCAGTGGGGACGCAGTACGAAGGTGTTCAACCCTTGTTCCCTGTAGACAAATAGAAAGGAGTGAGCAAATGTGAGTCTTTAAACCTGTAGATGACTAGGCATGCAGTGGCTGGTTCTTAAGTATTTTTTAAGCGTTATGTTCAATGCCTGGCTTAAAAAGATACACCTTTTGATCAGACCACATAGGACAAACACACATCTACGTTTAACGCTAATATATAAATGATTAAGTATTGAGTGAACTGGCAAACTGTCTAATCAATCATTCTAACACAGCCAGTTATTATGACTTCTTCAATAGTCAGTTTACTATTCAGCTAAGTCTATAAACCACAGAGTACAAGACATGTGACGGATGTCGATAATAAGGTATTTATTATAAATATCGGAACCATCAAAAAATTAAACTTACGCAATATAAGACTCAAATAAAATTCCCGAATGTAAAATATTGAAGTTCAGCAGAGATGTTCTACTACCTTGCCTTCGAGGAATGCAGATACGATGCCATGTTTGATTAAAAGAAAATAATAGAAGAAGTTAGTTTACTTACTTCCTGAAGTGGTTGAGCACAGTCATGTTGGCGTACATGTAGTAGAGGTAGTAGGCGTACGGAGGGTTCTCCTCATCATCATACTCCTCGGGGCTCTTGGCGTCAGGGTCAAGCATCGGGTTCTCCGGCTTGGACTCGTCGTCCACGCTGTCGAAGCCGACTACGTGCTGCAGAACAAAGTAGACCAAATGGAATAGGATAGATCTCCTGGACCACTGTCCAGGATAACCACACTTGGTTGAAAGACATAATATTTAATAGAAATCGACATGGAGCATTTAAATCATGAAATCTTATGCATACAATCGGAGCTCTTTTTTTACTTCAAGTCATACAATTTTTTGTTAAATGACACAATTTTATATAAATAATAATAATAAATAAATAAATATTCACAACTATCACACAACACCATCTAGTCCCAAGCTAAGCAGAGCTTGTGTTATGGGTACTAGACAGCTGATAAACATACTTATATATTTCTAAATACATATATATTATAGATAAATTACACCCAGACACAGAACAAATGGTCGTGCTCATCACACAAACATTTGTCCTGGGTGGGAATCGAACCCACGACCTCCGGCATAGCAGTCAGGGTCACTAACCACTAAACCAACAGGCCTGTCAATATTCTTTACTTATTGCCTTTTTTTCGTGTAATTAAGTATCACATCGCGAAAATTCAATCTTTCCTCTTTAGCGATATGTTTTATTTTCCGTAGTTGCTTGCACAACACACGTATCGTATGTATGTAGCTAGTGATCAGTAGATAGATAGGTAAAATACTCTTTGTTATGCATCGCATGATAGACTTTGTCACTAGAGCTAGCAGTAAGTGCAAAGATAAGAATACCGATAGTTACGGAGTATGCTATCAAAAATACGTACAGTAAGAAACTTGTGCAGATCCTCATTGGTCTTGGGGTCCCGTGTGACCTCGAATAGCGGCATAAAGATATTGCTCAGGAACTCTTGGAAGTTGTTCATGATCTTGTTCGACTTGAAGATGTCGCTGTAAGAGAACAAGTTGTTAAAGTTGACCTGCTAGACCATTGGCATACGTTAAAAGAAAACGCTCTGTAGTGTTTATTATATTTTGAACTTTATTCTTTAGACTATAAAGTTGAAAATTTATTATAGAATTAAGACAAGAACGAACGAAAACGCTTTGAAAATCTTTAATAGATTTTCAATTTAATGCTCTTACGGCCCGTTCATAACCTTGACGGTGTGAGCAGTGGCTTAGCGGCCGGGGCGGCGATTGGTAATGATCAAATGTATAGAAATATCGAAAGCACGCCACGAGTTGCCGCTCGCAGCTAAAATGCACGCGGTTTTCTCCGTGCGGATTGTATAGCGGAACAATGTACAAGTGTGCAAGCGTATGAGTGCGATGACATGAAAAGTTGCGGTTTGGACAGCGGCGCGGGAGTGGGGAGTTTGGTAGATGTCAACACTACTGTGGGTATGTGATGTGCTCAACACTCCGCCGCACATGCACCGCTTAGACCAAAGACAAGTCGTGAACGATCTGTAAGCGCGCTCGTTAGAGACGCGATGCGACCAATTTGAGTCACTGTTCAACTACCAGGAGATAATCATCCTTACTACTACTACTTAAAGGCGCTGCCAATTTAGAACAGTTGTTTATGGTTACAGAGAAGAACAAAACATGCTTGCCATGACGACGTACGAGTGAGACAGTCGAATTGCATCTTTACGTCGTAGTAGCAAGGACGATTTTCTTTTTTTGGTTAGTAGAAATTGCAACGCACGAATCGCGTCAAGCAAGAGAAAAGGCACTACGTATCCTGTGTGTATCAGTCACTAGAGCTGGAATTACCTTGACCCCGGAACGTAAAAGGAAGGACACCGTGGATTTTGGCCAGTGCAAGTCTGACAGTCCCTCTTGTCCTGCCCTGGGTGGAAGGACTCATTTGATGATTATACCACGCAAAAAACGAAAAAAAGCACTCACTAGAGGCGCGGTATCTGTATAAGCCAGCGCACGTTGTCGGAGTACACGTTGTACTGCACGGCCCACTTGCTGAGCTTGGCCCACTCGCTCGGGCTCTTGCCGTAGATGGACAGGCGCAGCTCCGCGTTCTGGTACTTGCTCTCCTCCAGATCTGACGCCACTTCCTAACGACCAAAAATTTTTTTTTCAACACTCGTTATAATGCGCCGAGGTCATAGTTTAATATTTGTAAACGCAGTCACGGTACATGAGTAATTCCTAGTTAGGGGAAATGTCTTAAAAATTGGTTAGGCTCGAGTTACGCTTTATCCGCTAATATACATCCCACCAAAAACATTAAATGTAAAAAAATGCCAAGTCTCTCGATGCAGTCTTTCCATCGTAAAAAGTTTTGAGATCTCATAGAAGCCAAGTCCTATTCAAATTATTTTGTAGTTATAAATCAACATTTAGTAATTGTATCCATAGTTTTCTTTATATTATAATTATAGTGACTTGGCAATGAGCACAAGAAGAAACAAAACGGCATATTTGGAGTTGAAAGCCACACACCGCATGCGTAAACATTAATATCACAAAATTAATTTTCATAACAAATAATCTGATCACAGGTCACGTCAGTAACATTTGCACATAATTCCAGGCAGCAAGCAGCTTTTAATTGGTGCTCATTGCCAAGTCACTATAATTATAATATAAAGAAAACTATGGATACAATTACTAAATGTTGATTTATAACTACAAAATAATTTGAATAGGACTTGGCTTCTATGAGATCTCAAAACTTTTTACGATGGAAAGACTGCATCGAGAGACTTGGCATTTTTTTACATTTAATGTTTTTGGTGGGATCTCATTTATTTTTTGTAAGTGTATTTCTTTCTTTTTTTTTAGGTGACCTCATAATTTCTTGGACTTCAGCTACTGCTTTGCTTAGAACCCATTCTCTATCTCTATCTCTTTTGTTTCTTTTCTGAGACTTCGTTACTTCTAAGGTAGACAAGTCTGGGCGATATATACTTCGGAGTCGATTATATTCTTGTGCTCATTGCCAAGTCGCATTAGTCTCCGAATATAGCTACAATATTTTTTTAGTTTCGAAATGGTTTTTCATAGGTAGATGGCGCTATCAAATGAAAATTATCGAATTATTTTAAAGTACTACTTATACTGCGCTCGGTAACGAAACCATAGCGCGATTCAGACAGGTACAACGCCATCTATCGAGCGCGCATACAATCGAAATTTATCGCAATACAATGGAGTTTTAGCTTTATTCATTTAATGAATTATGAACTTTGTGTATTAATTATAGTCTATGTATTACATTTATATTATTCTTTTCTATTCTATGTATTTATTCATCCAATTGAATACTTAAACAATGAACAAAGTTAACAATGCAGTCAAAATCCATACATAATGTTCTTGCCAAACCGCAAATATAAAATTGTTTTCTATGGTATATAATTTTTTAATGTTTTTATAATTTTTCCTTTATATGTGGCTAATGACCTATCTTGGTGCAAAATTTGAAGTTTCTAAGTCTGCTAGAAGTACCTTAGATTTTTGATGATCGGTCAGTGAGTCAGTGAGTCAGTGAGTGAGTGACAAAATGGTGTAACTTTGATCGACCGTAACTCCTAAACTATTAATTCAATTGGCATATAATTTCGAACTTAAGCTTGTTCTAATGCCTACTATTATTCACCGAAAACCTAAACTCCTAGCTTTGTCCACGTCGAAGATATAGGGGGGGCGAAACAGCCGCGAATCGCATCGAGAAAAGATGGTACGGCCGTGCCCGTTTTGCTCGAGACTTGGCTGGGGCACTGCCGTGCCCCCAGATACCTTGTTTATTATACGGTTGAATTCCGTACCTACAGACAACTGTGAACAAGGCTTTCATGCAAATAAGCAAATGAATAGTGGAAAGCTAAGGTTAATTTTCGAATGAAGTCCTACTGAACTAAAGTTAAGACTAACTTTCCTCTACATTTGACACTTCTTCCCATCCAATTCTGAGCGTAAGTACTCATACAAATCATACCACTTCTGGCAGTTTTCCATATGGGCCTTAGTACCCAATCAATAGGGACTAAATTCCCAGTAGATTCTACTGGTCAATAAGATTCAAAGTTCAGTAGATTCATTTCGTACCTTAATGATCCTGGCAAAGTACTTCCCGTTCATGTAGTTGTCAGTCTTGAGGAACACCTCGCGCAGTCTGCTCTCCCCGATGGGGTTGTACTTCGCGTTGAACTTGTCGAAACGATGGAACGTGTTACGATCCTGATGGGCATAATAATCATGGCTGGATTAAATAATTTATTAAAATAAAGGATACCTGATAACTCTTTATTTGAAGTTGCTTATCCATCCACCTGAAGTGGTGAGCACTTACCGCGTGTACATCGAGCATGTCGACAGTGAGGTCGTAGGTGCTGAGGTTCATGGACTGGAACACTGACTTCAACGTCATCGGAGTACCCTTGTGCAGGGTCACCACCTGTGGGGGAAACAGCAGCAAGATAACAGAGGAACTAAATATAAGGCTAAATAAGCAAGATTGTTAAAAGTCGAAGACACAATACCGGTGGTAAGAGAGTGTTCCTTCTGCTCTAGGGCAGGTGGACTCGTTTGAGGACCAAAAAGGAAATAGTCAAGATAGGCTGGCTAATAGACACCGCTCAGTTTAAACCACGAACAATGGGAACAAGGATAATAAAGAACGTCTTCCTCAGACAATAGTATCAACATTTTTTTTTTACGTGGTAAAATATCGAATGAGTCCTCCCACCCAGGGCAGGGCGGGAGGAACTGTCAGTCTTGTACTGACTAAAATCCACGGTGTCCTTCAATAGCTCATTACGTTTTGGGGCTACGGTTACTCGTTAGACCCGCGACCCTGGCAGATCAAAAGTTAAAGTAGGATTTGGAAAATTAATTCAGAAGCATTTTAATATGAAAAATCTACGAAAATTATCTAGAAATGGAGTAAGGTTTAATGAGTAATGCGTACCTCATCGGCATGGTTCTTCAAGGTCTTCTTGATGAAGCGCAGGAGATGCTTCTGATTCATAGCCGACGCCGCGTGGATGTGGGTGTCCACTTTCCTGAAGGACAAGAAAAATTAAAGCATTGATCTTAGCTAACATTGTTATCAAACCATGATTGTTTGATTCTCGTCAGACGTCTGTACCTACTGACTGAAGTTAATAATAAATCTTGTCATGAAACGGGACCAAGTTATCCACAAATGAAGCCAGTTGGTACTGGGACATTCCTTACTCACTGAGAGGCCCGCGCAGTCACGTTGTAACATGTTTCGATGTGTCAGATCTAGGACATGCTGGCTTCCCGATATTTCAGTTACATGATGGTGATTTACCTGATATTATAGAAGTCGCGATGCGGCACGGCCTTCTGGGAGGCCAGCTCACGTAGCTCGTTGAGCAGCACGTGAAGTTGGAACTTTGACGACAGGTACGACAAACGCCGGTAGCAAAACGACTTGCTAGAACAATGCAAACAGCAATCATGTGATGGTTGTTCAAAAAAGTAAGATAGCTTGCAGAGTTACATGCTGCTGGTTCGGTCAATCCGATGTTCGACAGCAGCCGCAGTTTTTTTTTTCAAATGGTGGTTAAATCATCAAATAATTCCATGGGCATGGTCCATGATCGGACGACTAGTCACCCATTACTCATCGTCCGCATGCCCAACAGCAGCAGATATAATGATACAGATCTTTCTTTCGTCTCGTGAGTGGTCATAGTTCTAGGTCCCAGGGCATAGCCACAGTCTTTACGATAGCAAAGAACTTTTTTTAACAGATCAATAAACACCAAGGGCATGAAATACTGACATTAGTAAACCTACGTAATTCTTATTCCTATTGTTTTTTGTTTGTTTTGACTTCACTGTGTGTGTAAATAAATAAATAAAGTTAATTAATGAAACTTTTTTGTAGTTTTTTGCTAACAAAAGATCCGATTTCTTCAAACTTAACTTGAAAAGAAATTTTATCCTTCCATTCAAAAAATTAAGGTATGAGTGCTACTCACAGTGGTCCATCCGACATCATATTGCACATGGTATTCTTGTCCTGCATGAACTGATGCATGGTGATGTACTCGTAGGGCAGCCTGGTCTCCTTGCCGTCCTCGCCCTTTTTGTACAGGTTGAAGACACCCCTGTCCGACCTGATGATGTAGTCCTTCGGCTCGGGGTTGTGGCACTCCCACGGGTCCTTGCCGGCGCGGAATGGAGGGTGGACGATGTGGTCTGGAGATACAGTAAGAAGTTGGTTTCATATCAGCACGCGTAGTGCGATCAATCCTGTCTCTATTCTACCAAGAAAATGAAGAGTTATTTGCGTACAATTTGACTTTTTTTTGGTCGAGTTTGGCACGACCCGTAAACGACTGAAGAATAATAAGTTTTTTTTACATCTAACACATCGCCATGCTTAAAAGCCAGTTCTGAACTCGACTTTGGTCTAAGCGGTGAACGGAACGACGGGCGGCGCCTCGTGGCGTGTTTCAAACATCTCTATACATTTGATCTTACCGCTCGCCGTCCCGTCCTAAGTGACCGCTCACAGTAGCAAGGTCTTGAACGGGCCGTGACTACTTCAACATTCTGTCTATTCTTCCGTAGACAATACCCGTTTCTACGGTGTCGTGCTACTAACCGTGCTTGTATCGACTATTTCCCCTCTCGCTGTCCTAGAAACTGTCCCGGTAGCAAAAATTATTTTCTTGTTTCAACAAGAACTGTTTTAACAGCCAAGGAGTTAATCAGAATCATACCTGCAATATGTTTCTGAACGTGCACGCTGGGCACATATGCGGGTGCGTTGGCGTCAGTGCTGCGCACGAAGCGCGCCGTGATGGTAGCGTAGCTCTGTTGCGACATCTCCATGTAGCGCTTGCGCAGCTCCAGAGCCTGCACTAGGTACGAGGACGCCTGCTGGAGATCTTCTAGCGGGACCTAGAGAAGACCGGAAGATTATTAGACTGGCTATTAGACAACCTGCAGTGGTGATCAGTGGTCCACCTGTTTCTGAATCGTCTTAGGAAGATTTATCTATAGTTTAGTAAAGGGGTATCTCGATGGATCAGCAGCAGGGTATGGAACTTTTTTCTATCTCCTATCCTGACTTCAGAGCTGAAGAATATGTACCCAAGGTGACGTCTGCGCTGCGGTTGTCTCTGTTGGTTTCATCACGTTGGTAGATAGGAAAAGTATTGACATCAACCCCGCTAGAGTCGGTGTAGGCAGTCCGTTCAATGGGATGGATTTAAATAATAATTTCATTTTCTCTTATTCTTTATGTAACTAGTTGCTCAATTGTGTTCTTCTGCTTGCTTAGCTAGTGCCGTTACTACCTGTTGAATCATTCATCAAACATGAGGCTTGCTAATGTTAGCTTAAGGATTCTAGACGACGCGACGTGCTCCTACTTATGTTCAAGTCGGCCCGATACGGCACGATGCGTATGTCGAATCAGGCCGATCCAACGGTGTGGTCGTGTAGCACTTTTAAAGTATTGCGGCTTTAGTGAGCTTCAAATAGGGTTATTTGCATTGATTACTATGCACTAAACCATGCTCTTCGCTAAAGGGGTCTTCTTTTTTTTTCTTTTTTTCCCAGGGCAGGGCAGGAAGGACTGTCAGACTTGTACTGACTAAAACCACGGTGAAGAACACCCTGGTTTTAGTCCGTACGGTAGCTCGATAGTCTTCTTACATTGATTTTATTTGAAATGCATATAATAGTAGACTGGACATACCATAGAAGATTGTGTTGATAAAAAACGGCATTTTCCCAAATGAATCGATTAGCAACTTTAAAAAATACGGTTTGTCTTTTAATTATTTATAGGGCTATGCCGCTTAGCGACCACGTCACCCACTGCAGGAAAAACAAAATGAATAAGTTAGACGAGGGCGCAGTTCAAGAATCTAGAACTGGGCAGGAAATTTACTGGAACGCATTGAACATATGACACAAAAAGGTGGATTTTGGAATGGGGAGGTGACACCGTGGATTTTAGTCAGTACGAGTCTGACAGACCCTCCCGTCCCGTCGTCCAGTACGCTACGTATTACTTACTAGCTTAGGATGTACTTATCACTACCTAGTTTGATACGTTTTATCGGACAATGGAAAAGCAGGAATCGTGTTACAAATGCCAATAACATTAATGGTGGAAGTTTGACAGTCCAACTAATTCAAACCTCTATCTACTCACCCCAGATGTATCCTCCCCGCTGATGGCCACTCTCTGGAAGTGCGGCAGTACGAAGTCAGTCTCGTCATCATCAGCTATGCGCATGCGTTCGTCGAACACTGCGCCCGCGCCGCCTCCCGCCTCGCTGCCGCCGAATGAACGCACTGATTGGCCGCATTCTGCTGCCCTGAGAATGGAAAGAGTATGATGAGGTGAGGAAGAAGGTAGTTTTTTCTAAAGAGCAAAGTTTTTTTTAGTCCAACCTATTGTTCATTTCAGAAAAAAAAATGTTTTTCCATTGTTGCCGAATTTTGGTACAAGGTATAGTGTATAAAATGTTCTTTAACGAATTAAGCAGCGCTAATTAAATACTTTATCAAATTCTAATTGAATTGAAAACCGAATTATTTTATTATGGCTGTCGCCTAAGCTTCTCTCTCACGTCTTTAGGACGTTAGAAATCTTTCTACATTCTGTCATTCTATCTATTTTTCCGTCGACAAAACCCATTTCTAACGTGTCATGCTTCTCGTATACACAAATGTGCCAATTCAGTACATTAACAACTAGCTGTGCCCTATGGTTTCACCCTTGCTACTCGGCGGTTCTTATTAGCCCTAGCGTGGTATTATATAGTGAGCCTTACTCGATAAATAGACAATTCAATACAAAGAAAAATCAATTTGAACCTGTAGTTTCTGAGATTAGCAACTAAACTCTTCAGCTTTATGATTTTACAAGCGACCCGTCCTGGTTTCGCACGGGTGCCATCTCTACTGTATTATGCACGTTATATACATATAAACCTTCCTCTTGAATCAATCCATCTATTAAAAAAACCGCATCAAAATCCGTTACGTGGTTTTACATATGCATATGCATACATAAGGACAGACAGCGCGAAACGACTTTTTGTATACTCTGTAGTGATATAGACTAAAGTGATATAGATAAAATAATTTGCCTTTTGTATGACCATCCAAACTCAATATAACAACACAAATTCAACCCTCAAAATGATTGATTGCAAACAGATGAGGCACCGGCCCGTCGGGGACCATTACCGCGCAGTATTGCTCTGTTGCTCAAATATTAGCTCGGTCATTAGTTCATTACATTTGGGGCGTTACTGCTAATTACATTCGTGTGTATTGTTGCTCTGTTCGGTAGACAGTAATTAGGTTGTGAGGGTCAGCTGGCAATCGCTCTGTTATAAAATAATATAAAGCACGATTATTACCATACCAATAATACCACGAGACACGGACCAGCCGTTGCGTTCGGTAGCGTGGTCTTGGAGTACTAAGTAAATTGAACGATAAAAAACAAATTTGAACGACGCTCACAATAGTTCGAATGCACGCTTGTGCGACAGGGTTACCATTTCACATATTATTATTATTAGGGGTCTCACATAATGTACCATTTGATGATGAATGATGTAACAAAAGTTCTGTAATAATTTTGGCGATTGAAAAAGAGTGTCCATGGAGTTTCTTGCTCATTCTTCTCCATAGAGATCTACGCTTTGGAATGAGCACCTACGGTACTTTCACAGTTTTTATGTCTTGTCACTGGGACTGTAGCACCATAACTATTTTTGTACTAGTTTTATTTTATGTCTTTTGACAATTCAAAAGTGCCTGTAATTGGCCTAGTTGAAATAAATGATTTGATTTGATTTGATTTCTCAAAATAAAAAAAGGAATATCTTGAAGTTAGCCATTCAAACCTAAAATCTTTTCTATTTATTTATCACATTCAAAAAAAAACTATAGATATCAAGAAGTGAATATGAAAACTCCACCACCCGACTAATCTAAGAACGAATAAGTCACAGAAAAATTCATCGACATCGCAGTCTGAACCTCAGCCCTCGAGACAAGCAACATTGTTGGCACTTTGTATGTAAAGCTTAGCCTCCGACAAAGGCAAAACTTAACCTACGATTACTTTTGACGAATCGGTTGGTGCAGTGGCAGAGCGATCGACTGCTGCGTAGGGTGTCGCGGGTTCGATCCCCGTACGGAACAAATATTTGTATGATCTACAAATAGTTGTTTCGAGTCTGGGCGTTTGTGTATGTGAGTTTCCATATTTGTAAACGCACCCACGATACAGGAAGAAATTCCTAGTGTGGGAAAAAAAAAACCAAGAATTACGCAAAATTGTCAGCAATCCGTTTTAAAATTTCGCGCCACGGCACACGTAAAATATATCACTAAATATGAAAAAGTGTCGATAAAATACATAACTTGTTCTGTGTTCGAATAAATCAAGATGGATGCCCACACTTACCATAATAGAACCTTTGTGAACACAACACCAACCATCTTGCAGCTAATGCAAATGAAGTGGTGGGTGTTTCAGATGCCATTCCATTGATAATCATGTTGCTTACTTTGCAATATGTATTCGAAACAGATTAATTAGACACCTTAATTACATGTACAGTAGGTGGAATTTGATACGTCGCACTAAGTTATGTGTTAACGTGTATTAATAGGCTTTGTAATCTGACACCACTGGCTCATGTTGTGATTACATTTATGGCATTTTTTGTTCTTAATTTTTATTAAAAAGTATTAAGTGAAGTGGTAAAAAGTGGTGGCCACCACTGCTTAAGTGACTATGACGTTCTAAAACGTTTTTTCTCTATGATTTCCTTTTTAAGAGCAGTTGCACATGCTTGGGTTGGAACCCATGTCCTGTGAGGTGCTCGTATGTCGGAGCAATTACAACTGAGCAACCACTCCTCACCATATTATGTCTTGCCTTGTCTTCCTCTCTAAATCATTTTTTTTTTTCATAATAAATAACTGATCAAAGTTAAGTTCGGCTACTATAAAACCCTATAGTGGGTTACGAAATTTTCCAATCATAGAGTCATAGCTTACAGGTTATTAAGACATGTGGTCGTATATCCATTTAATTTTATATCTAATGATCCTGATGGGCTCAAAATTAATACCTATTAAAAATAGTTAACAGTACTAATGCTATGATCAGATTCTTAAAAAAAGTGAAATTGTTGTTTTTTACATAACGATTTAATATACCTACTTTACATAATTGGTATTTCTACAAATTAATAAACCGGATTAACATAAAACATAATTAAGTATTTATTTCCAACCAATATTAACTCAAAACTTGAAGTGGCTGAAGTCATCACGATATTTTTAGTTATTTTTAAAATTGATCGTAAGTATTCGTGGCCTTTCACGCCGGATGTTTTGAAATAACAGTCGTCTTATGTACTCGTATGTATCGGAATCCAAACCATACAAATGCAAAACTTCGGATATCCGTTTCCCAACAGCTCTGATTCACTCGAAAAACACTTCAAATCTTTATTCAGAGTTTTTTAACAATTTTAAATTCAATTTACCATGAATTCCTCGTCGAAGTCCATCTCTGGCAATCTAATTTACTTCCAAACATAATAAAATAAACACCACAGACAAAAAAAAACTGTCAGTAACTGTCACAAATGCACATCTCCCGCCAAAACGTATCAAGTTTTTGAATAACCCAAACGGCGGCAACGGAACGGCCGCGTTCAGCCAGCCACGCGTTGCAATGCAATCAAATTACAAATGGCGGCATCCCCCGCGGTAAGGGTTACTGTCGCTCCAAGGTTAATCCAATTACCTACTTCTCCCACTAATAATATCGAGTCTCGGCGAGCTCGTGTAAACGTGGTGAACGCAAAAAGTGGTTTATCGATGGCTTTAGAGGAGCTTAGGCTCCGAGAATATTTATAGACTGGAGGTGGAACAAGACTTACCTCTAATGCCTCTTGAACACAATGGTGACAGTTAATACCGCGCTTTTATGGACAGCGTTACTTTTATGACGTTACAGTTTGACAGAAAAGGCGAAGATGATGATGGTGATGATATCAGGTAGGATTGTGACTCAGGGTTGACTTCAATGAATACAGTCATAACGATCCTTCACTATTAGCACTTGAAGGGACCTACTATACTAACCTACAGAATGTCAATAGTGCTTGGCACCGCTACATATCTACTACGTCCAGTTGGAAATGATACTCAAACTGATATTGGTTTAAGAAAGAATCACGATAACCGGAAATACTAGGCAAAGATCAATAGGCAGGTAACAGACTTAAAAGATCATGTAGAGATCATAACAATTACGTGGGAAATAACCACAGACCACACCACAAACTATCCACAGACCGATCATGTTCCGAAACAGACAATTTAGACTATGAAATCTTGAAAGCGAGTACAGTAATATCAAAATGGTTGTGTTAGCATAGGACAACGAGCAACACGCCCAATGAAACGTGTTTAGCAAAACTTTGAAGAAGATGCAAAGAGCACACTACTACGAGTTATCGTTATAGTCTCTTGCTGGTTCTTCTCCATGGAAATGATCAACCCGAACCGAGAACCTTTATGTCGTCGTTTTACAAGTGCTCTCATGGGCCTATTGTGAAATAAAAATTTGATTTTGATTTTTGATGCGTGCGTGGCTTTTGCTCGCATTCCGCATACCCTGTCATTGTAGCCAGGGCTTAACGGAGAAAAGTTATAACCAGCGTCAACGCAATGGTCCTATCAACATCTAATGCTCGTTTAAAAGCATAGATCTATTAGCTTTATAAGCTAGATGCGATAGAATAGCTCGTAAACGTTATGAGAAGGCGAGGCGGTGTTTACGACTCGATGTCAATTGACGCGTCACATAACTGCTTATTGTCACTATGACAGTTTTATATAGAGAAAAACATGAATCTTTTAGGAGTTTACACGTCATATTTAAGCCTTTAATAAAACGATTAAATAATTAGCATTGCAGGAAGAGTGATGTGGCTAGAAAGGAGATGACTGTTGATAATTTGAAATGGCAAATACGTCTCTAAACTATGGAAGAAGACACGCTGACCCAATAGATGATGATAATGATTTGAGGATCAAAATTCGGAAACTTAAAAATGGACCCACCACTGCTACTAAAGCTTGCGTGACACATTCAATGGGAATTGAAGTAACTCTTGAAGCCGTGATGTCTTAGTCAAATCACACAACAGCAAGTCAAAAACTGCCACTTTAACAAATTACAATAAAATTCTTGCAATGGATTATTTAAGTATTTCATTGCTCGAGCAATAAAGTAGATAATTGATAAAAAACAATTTGCAACATTCCAAAAGAACAATATTGCTAAAGTAGACATTTTAGACCCGCTGGAAGTCAGATAAGCAGTTGGTTCATGTGAAAAACTGGATACTGCATGTGGCTAAACCGCAAGGCGTTCACAACAAGTTTGGGAAAGGCTAGGCAGATAATGACGTGGTAATGGATAATGACAACGAACGCCGTATAGTTAAAACCTTAAAATAATACCAGAACGCTAAGACTAGAAACAGTACTGTTAAAAATTCAGTCGCAAGTACTAATACCGCTGGTTGGAGCAGTAAATTCAGAGTTGAATAAGTAAAACCAGAGAGTACACGTGAGCAGCATGCTGATCCGTGCTCTCCTGTGTATAACTGATTCCATTTCCATGCATCCAAGAGCGATGGAATTATAAACTATGCAGGAAGTTACTACGATCAACATCTGGTCATCGTCCCACATTTTTGAATCAGCTGTAAAGTATTAATTGTACTTAATTGTAAAGTATTAATTGTACTTAATCAATTTAATTTATGTCGTCGGTACTTAGATGATAATCGCACTAGAATTTTTCTAAAATCTATTATGTGCAAAAAAGGATTCTGCATTGCCAATTTGCTCGATAAAGCTGTGACCTAATTCCTGTACCCAGACGGAATAAAAAGAAACCAGTCAGCAGCAAATTGCAATGCGGAACAAAATGGACGACAGATAAGAGCTGTAACTTATACGTAGATATAAAAACTATAGTAGTCCGTACCAGTTCCAGATTAAACCATAAACAAATTATACAGTACCTACAGAGAGCCCATTGATTTGGATTACTTAGGGCTTTAATAATATTAATCCGGCATTGGTTCGTACTAAGTTTGTGAAAATAAATGCGAAATTAATGTTCTACAACCAAACATTCGAAGACATTGCATACTGAGCACCAACTATCAACCCGTACTGAGCCAGAGAGGTGGATTATAGTCCATTATATCTAACAGAGAGGAAGTCTGTGTCTAGCAGCAGAAACATTATAGGCTGTTATGCATATAGTTTCAATACGAAATATTAATTATTTCATGATCGGAGGCGATGCGACTACTACGCAAATGATTCATCAGACAAAAAGGCCAAAGTCGTCACAAAATGGCCTAGAAAACACTGGTGTGACGACTTATAGATACGTTTATGCAAGACAGACTAAAGAATACTGCGTAAATTCATAAAAGAGTGGAAGTCTGTGGGGGATACCTTTGCCCAAAAGTGGGACGATAAATGTTAAAAAAGCAAACGTGGGAACCATGATTTGAGATAGGATACTTTTATATCCTATGTTCTGGTTCCTGGTACGACGACTGTACGAATTACCATGACCCCGGAACATGAAGGGTTATTGAAGGACACCGTGGATTTTAGTCAGTACGAGTCAGACAGTCCCTCCCGCTCTGCCCAGGTTGGGAAGACTCATAAGATGATTTTACCACGTAAAAAAAAAAGTTCTAGTTCCTGTGGGACAATTTCTAACCTATAGGAGGACAAAACAGCCTCATGCAAAAATGCCTATATCATTACGTCTTCTAAAACAAATTCAAACAGTTTTCTGAATCCTAAAGTGAAGCCGGCACGTGTCACGAGTGACCCTGACTTACTCGAAGGTCATGCAAATTGAATTACACAAACACATACACGCTAGTCACTATGTAACTGGATTTGTACATTACCATGAGTTTGGATATGAGGAAATTAAACCTATCTAGTCTGTGAAAAATGGGAAATACAGTTGAAGGGTGGTTTTTGTTCAGTATGATGGATGATATTTTATAAAGCGGATATTTTATTGTTCAAGTTTCTTAGGGAAAAAAGTCATTACTGTAATAGAGTAATTTCTTTTTCAATTTTTACCCACCCAATGACTTGTTTCCAGTTCTGGCAATTTCCTGTCATGCAGTTTGTTCAGTGGGTCCTAGGGGGTCATAGGCCGCATGACCATCACCTCATGCATTGTGATAAAAATCGCCAAATGGATTATTCTAGTCTTTTGATTGCCAAACTAAAAAAAATCCCTTCATAGACCTACATCTTTTTAGAACCCCACATTAACCACAGTAAAGACAATATGCACAGATGGGAGTGACACGGATAGAGCATTCATCAGAATACTGAATTTACGCAAATCGACTGTGACTACGAACAGTATCGAAACTGCAAATCACGAGCAGGAGAGCAAATTAAAGTTTTATCTTGCCCTAGAATGCAGTTGCAGTTTCGATTTTGTTCGATACAAGTCTTGATGAATTTTGTTCTTTCAAAAAATCTCTTTTGCTTATCTGATAGTATTTTATAAGGACTTTCAATTTCTGCAATAGAACAAAAATGGCGATTTTGCAGTTTCGATAGTGTTCGTAGTCACAGTCGAAATGGTTATAAAGAACACGAGGTCAACACAAGCATTAGACAATGAAATGAATCCTGTAGATCAAAATTTTCGACAAAACAGTGGAAAATTACAAGGCACACAATAGAAGGAACAAAAACTATTCAGTATTTTGTGAACTACTGGTCATTGAACTTCGACCAACGTATTCAGAAGTAAAACTGCATGCTACAGGCACACCTACCAGACTTTATATTGTAACATGTTTTCATTTGAACACAAGTTCACTTCAACAACAAAACATTTCCAACACCGTTCAAACAGAACTTAGTAAATCGATTAAATTAGTTTTATATCGAACAAGAGATATTGTACAAGTTTCACTACGGTATCCAATCATTGGAATATTGATGAAATATCAAATTGTTCATTGTGTATGTTACTTTCTTTTGTAATATCACTTTGTGAGGAGAAAACGTGTTAAATGGAATGTAATCAGTTTAAAATTGATTACCATGTATTTCTTATCTTTGAATAACTTTTTGATCGACTTCAGTAATTAACAACTCTTTAACCTATTTATTATAGGCTCCCTCCCTCGGTCTAACAGTCACAAGCGACACTTTATTTATTTTTTATCGTGGTAACATCATCAAATGAGTCCTCCCACCCAGGGCAGGGCAGGACTGTCAGACTTGACTGACTAAAATCCACGGTGTCCTTCAATAGCCCTTTACTCACCGGGGTCACGGTAATACGTGAGCCGGCAGGCTTTGGCTCTCTACAGGGGGTCCATGGTCGGACAGCGAGTCGCCCATTACTCGCCGCCCGCATGCCCGCGCCTGCGGTGGCCGGAGATTCACAAGCGACACTTGAGTATAAGCGACACTTGAGGAACTTTAATGCGTCCAGTGCGAGCTTCTTTAACTGCGCCCTCGTCTAGTCAATTGTGGTCTTGGCCTGGCCATTTTTGCTCCCTTTGAGGGTCTGGCGTCCTATGCCTGCACTGATTATGTGAACCCGGGTCCGGTTAGCACTTCGGGCACAATTATATTGGCTTTTTCCGTTTGAGATTCCTCAGTAGCAGGTAGCCTCGTAGTCAGGACTTGTGCCCGGTTGATGGCAGACTCGTCCCCTAGCCGATTTCCTCATTAAACTATTCAGTACTATCAACAATTTCGTTACCGTGGTTCTATATAACACTGCTACCTAGTGTGTTCATTTGTCATCGACTCCAAAGAAAAAAGAAAATCATCATTATCATCGTCATCAATTACATCGTATCTGACGATTTCTTCTTCAAAATGTTCATTATTTTCCTTCTAAACAATCCTTGCTATAAATATAGCTACTCAACTCTCTTAGGATGCAACAGAGTGGCCTCCACAGACAAAGTAAACAGTTACTCGACACTAAGCTTTCTCGTCTTCAACACCTCTATTTACTCTGCGATGAAGCTACTCTTCGCGAGGAGGTATCGGCTGCTAATGGAACGTAAGTACGTTTGTGCTACGGTCTTGAAATAAAGATGTTGTTGAGTCGGTTGAATTTTTTTAATGATTGGTTTTCTTTGGACGAATAACGGATTGCAACTTGGATGAATGGCTGCTCTCAAAACGGTGAAGGAAAACATCGTGAGGAAACTAACAATTCGAAGACATGTCACATTTAACAACCCGCACTCGGACCGCGTGGTGGATTATGGCCCACTCCCTCTTGAGAGAGGAGGCCTGTGTCCCCAACTGTGGGAACATTTATAGGCTGATGATGTTGATGTTGGATGGATAATGATGATTATCATTCAGACAACTCAGCGATACTATTGGAAAAATGCCATGTTTACGACCGCAAACGGCGATGCGATACGTACCTATGTATGGCATCGTAAGTAACCGAATTAGTGCAGGTCGCAGAAGGCATTTCGTTTGCAAAATATGAGGACCGCAATCTGTTTTATGAAGTATGCAAATGGGTTTTAGGACTATTTTAAAACGCATGTTGCCACGCGCTGAAGTGGTCCCGTCTCCTCTGTCGTGCAGAATGGACATAGCATTCATCATGACATGTTCTAAACAAATTATTTTGTCGCCATAACAACATGTGTCACTTCAAGGTGTAGCTACTAACTAATTATGATCTAAAACTCACTTGACATTAAGCTGCCTCTGAATCAGCAGCTTCTTCTCAATCTGCTCGATGGGGAACTGCGGGACCTCGTAGGGGGCCGACAGTTCGTTGGGCAGCTCGCGAGGTGCCTCGGCCCCCACGGCGCTGGTGGGGCTTTCGCTACCTGTGGACAAGAGGAAGGGGTTGTAGAATTTATATGCATGAGTTGAAAATAACTTAGGATACAGTTACCTCTTCTGTGTGGAATGGTAACGTAGTAAAAGGAATACAATGTTCGTAGTATGTAGTGTTCGTATTTACCCGCCTCATGGGTAAAGGGCGTTACTTTATACATATATCTAGCTTTTGCCCGCGGCATTGCTCGCATTAATTTAGAATTTAAGAATCAATTCAGATCACAAGTATGTTGCTAGATCATAATTTGAATGTTATAATTGTTTTTCTCGTAAACAGTCCTTTTTTCGGGATGAAAGTTATAGTACTGTCACAGATCTATAACCCTGTGTCTGTCTCTGCATTCCTGACAACGTATATGCATTTCAGGTGTAAGTCCCATAAATTCTCGAACAACAATAACAACAATCCAGACAGATATTTCAGACATTTGAAAAGAAAACAAAGAAAAGAAGAATTGATATCAAGACATAGAATACCTATACATTCTAAATTGGTTCAATATAATGCTGCCTCATGCATAAAAATACATGAGGCAGCAAAAATATTAATATTTACTAAATATAAAAAGTCACGGTTAAAAGTTATGAAGATACAGTACTCAATAAAGAAATTAATAAAGAGATAAAGCACTCCCCTTCAATGTTAATTGAATCAATACAGCCTGAGTATATTGTAAATAAAAACTGCGCAGTGGTGGCGAGAACTTAATTAAAAACCACTTTAGTAACAACGTTATTACTCAAAAAAGAGAAAATAATGCGGTACACAATAATATGGCGAACAATACAACAGTTATAGAATATAATGAATACGAGTACGAATCAAATCAAAGCATTTATTTCAAGTAGACCAATTACAGGCACTTTTAAATTGTCAAAGAAATACTACAAGATTATGGAGCCAGTCACAAGACATAATAATTGTGAAAGAACCGTAGATGCCCATTCCAAGGAGTAGATCTCTATGGAGAAGAACGGGCAAGAAACTCCATGGACACTCTTTTTAGATCGCCCAAATTATTACAAAAACTTTGTTATGGTTATATCACGATAGAAATAAACTGGCAAGTATTCCAAAATCAGATCAGGTTGAATTTTATTGACTCACTTATGGAATAGACGTTTAAAATCAATACTTAGAGTAGGCGTAGATTTCAACTAATGACGGCTGCCACTAGTTTCTACCTACGACTTCGTTCAGGTGAAGTTTTGGCCCCTGGTGTACTGTATCACATCCCAGTACCTGCCCGCGACAGTATTTACGACTTCATCATCTTTAGCAGCCTGCATTAGTCCACTGCTGGACATAGGTCTCTTTCAAGGTACGCCAATGAGCCCGTTCTTGCTAGACAAAAATTGTGGTAGCTTTGCTTTTTATCGTGGTAAGATCATCAAATTAGTGTTCCCAGGGCTAGACGGAAGGGACTGTGAGACTCGTACTGACTAAAAACTTTTTTAATAATAATAAGGCAGATCATTCGTTATTTAACTATAAAGTTCTTATTACTCAGTATAAGTTTAAGTTTAGATTAATAAATTTTTTTATGGTTAATAAATTCAAGCGTTTTTCTCGAAGCTAAACATGTGGTTCAGTTCAAGTTCTTTCTATATGCTTGCTTACGTTACTGTTAATGCCACCATGGGTATATTTTGAGTTATCAACATACACCCACCGTCTTGACGTCAAGATGGCAGTTGTATTTACATTTTGATATAATTTTGTTCTGATGAAGGTACTATTTTTATTTTTATTTTATGTACTAAATACACTTAGCGGCACGGAATGTGGCCCAAACATAAACAGACCGATAACAGGCAATTTTGGTATCGCGTATGAGAATTTCAAGTGGCAGTTTGTCAGGACATTAATGCTACTGTTAATTTAAGAGGGTAAGCACAAAACAGTTCATTTGTTTAATTTCTGTGACACTTAACGTTAGTTTGTTACGGAACGTAAAGAACACGGGTAAGTTAAACTTCGATATTCAAATGATCGTGCTTTTAATCTTTGTTGTTTTATTTTTTAATTAATCTGCAGTAATTAATGCTTCCAGAACTGGAACATAATGCCCCTAACTTCAGCTCAAGTTGCTCAAGCTGTGTTGCTTCGGAGCCAGGGGCGAACGCAGCGAGAGATTGCTGAAACTTTAAATGTATCGCGTATAACACTAAAGTTTGCCTTAAAAAGGTACGATCAGATCGGCCTATACACAAGGAGACCAGAAAGTGGCGGTATTAGGTGTACATCAGCACGAGATGACCGATTTATCGTTCTCGCAATTTTGGGAAATCGGTTCCTTACTGCGGTTGAAATACGGCAGCGACTACAAACGTAAAGAGGGGTCAACGTAAGTGAGCGGACAATAAGAAGGAGAATGGAGGAACAGAATCTGCGTGCTTGAAGACCAGCTCGAGGTCCAGAACTGCTCCGGCATCATCGTGTAGCTCGACTTCGATTTTCTCGCGAACGCGCCAATTGGACTCACGAGCAGTGGAGTAGAGTTCTGTGGACTGATGACTGCAGAGTGGCCTTAAGAGCTCCAGATGGCTGCGAACGTGTGTGGAGAAGGCATGGGGAGAGATTTATGCCAATTACGACCAGACAAACCGTTAGTTTCCATGGTGGATCAGTTATGGTTTGGGGAGGGATCTGTTCAGACGCACGCACAGAGTTGGTAGTCGTACCAGGTCGTCTAACAGCAGTGCTAAAGATTCAAGAGATCCTCCAGGAACGCGTTTTATCATTCGTGGCATTCGTCGGTAGCGAAGATTTCATTTTTATGCAAGATAATGCCCGACTACACACAGTTCGTTGCGTGGATGATTACCTATCTGAGGTGAGAATTACGAAATTGGAGTGGACAGCACGAAGCCCAGACCTGAATCCCATAGAACATGTCTGGGACATGCTTAAAAGATGCATCCGATCCAGTCCCAACCGTCCTGAGACTATCGGTCAATTGAAAAATGCTCTGGTGGCCGCCTGGGACGAATTACCCCAAGTGGACATCAAAAACATAGTCCACAGCATGTCTGGCCGCATGCAGGCGGTCATCAGGGCCAGAGGTGGAAATACCCGCTATTAATTTTAAGTACCATAGCTTTAATTTGTAAATTTAATTTAAAAACATTTTTTTGAAGACTTAGAGCTTAATGCCTTTTATGGTTTTGTAAAATTTTATTAAAGTTCACTCACTTTTTTGTTAATTAATCGTTCGCATATAAGATCTGAATAAACATTTAAGTTTTACAACAACAAAAAAACCCTGTTTCGCTTTTCATTTTGATAATAAACAACATAACGCACTTGGGCCACATTCCGTGCCGCTGAGTGTAGTACAGTTTTGGCACATTTTTTTGATACCTATGAGGATTTGATTCGTTGAGGTACACACCCGCCATTTTGACTCTCATAATGTGGGGTCTAGATGGAAGCAATTGAGGTTTTTTTTATTGCGGGTACAAATGATTATCTACTTTTATTACAGCCAGCATCGTTACTGTTAGGAAATGCCCGCATGTCAATAGATGACCTAGATCTACTAGCCAAATGAAAACTGATGTTCAGTATTGTTCTGATGTATGAATGTGGACGCGGCGTAAGGGTCAGAAGATAGAATTGCGAGGGAAGGGAGGAAGTGACAGGACACGCCTGCCGGAATTACGGGACTGTCTCGTTAGAGCAGCGCGACCTTGGAATGCAAAGGGAACTAAAGAAACGGCTTTTTAGTCAGATCCGGCTCCACCAGGGCAGGAGTAAACATCCGAATGATCGATAATTTTTCAAACTTAAAAAGGGTTAAAACAGATGGTGTTCAATGGATTCCGCCTATCTTCATGACAAAGAGGCTTGAGTTTATGTAATTAGGTATGTAAGGAAGTCACAATCAATTCAATGTCAACCCGAATTAATCTGTTATATTACATGCGTTGATATGAACCAGCTCCCACATGGCAGTAATGTAAATAAAGCTCGTATCAATCAGGAGTAATCTACTGGAACTAATTGATCAGGATTTCAGATAGATAAGATTGTTATCATAATGACGAATTATATTTTATAATTTACCTTTTAAAAACTTGTAAATATTTGACATCCGTCGTTGCCGGCGTTGCCAACTTTCTGGTTACGCGCTCTTAAGTAATGGCGACCAGACAATAAAGCTGTTGACGCGCATTCGCGCGCCGACCACACCTGCGCGGTTAGCGGGTGGTGAGGGGTAGCGATCACGCCACTGCCTCCTCACCCCGCGACCCCGCGCCTCACCGCCTCGCCTGCCGCCGCTCGCGCCGCTACCGAGGGCCGGAGCCCCGCGAGCCGCTTCACTTCGTCCGCGACAGCCGCCGAGAGCGGACGTTGTCACACAGCGCGGGCCGCGCGCATCTGCGCAGGCGCGCGGCCCCGAGCGCCGGTCGCCGCTGGCGCCATCGCCGCTCCCCGCTTCACATCACTTCGTCCAAACCAACCATCACGAGCGGGCGTTGTCAAACGCACGGGATTCCATTTAATTAAATCCATTGTGTGTCATAATTTTGCAACAATACAATCATAAAGGTCAGCCATTAGACTTTTATTTAAAACATCCTGCCTGGGACGAGATCACAGCCCGAACATTGGTCCTTCGTAACCCGGATATTGAAGATAATTGGAGAAACAACGTGGAACCTCAAGGAAGCGTCTCGTGAGTCGTGTCTTCGAGTCGTCGCTTCACGTCGTGTCAACGTGGCTACGAGTCAATCAAAATCGTCGAAGATCGAAGCTCGTGTCGCGGCATCCGTCTCATCGGTCTCATCGCGTGGTGGCATGACAAAATGGCGTCGGTGCTGTAGACATCGATAACGTGCATTATCGTAACCTGGAGGGCATTATTTCCTGTGAGTTCGTTCCAATTATTTTCCCAAAGTTAAAATCATTATGTGGATATATCATTAATTATCCCAAATACGATCAACAGTCATTCATTTGTTGATCATAGCATTTCATGCATTATATGACTTGCATTTTTCTCGAAACATTAATTCTTTAAAATATCTCGAAACATTAAAGTTCATCAAAAACTGTGATTATCCCGTCCCTATTTAGGAACCCGTTTCACATTATAACATTATTCGTTAGTAACGTAATTTTATCGCATTCCAACAGGATTTGCACCACAGCCGAGCAGAGCAACGACGCGCCACGTGTCACACGTTGCTTGCTGTGTTCGTCTGCATCAGGGCTACGCCCTTGCTTTGAAGTCGGAGAGCGGCGGCTCGCCTCCGAGTGTATCACCCGCTTCTTGCCTGTCCCTGCACGCTTGCATTTAAGTATAACCTGCTATCATTACACCTAAGAGAGTTCTTGTTCTTGAGTTTCGCGTTTTCCGGTGCATCCACGGCTTATTTCATCAGCAATACATTCATTTAATCTCATTTAACGTTTTCACAATGCCTAACCTAAAAGATTTAAAAAAGAAACGTGCTTCATATAAAGCCAAACTTACACAGTTTGAAAAATATCTGTTGATCATGTGCACGTGCGAAAGGCCTAATAGCATTCAATTAAGTGAGCTTGGGGCTAGGTTGCAGAAGATGGAAGAGTGCTACGGTGAATATGATTCCATACAGATTCAAATAGAAAGCTTGCCGGACATTTCAGATGCTGAGTGTCAAGACGAATACAACGAACGCGAGCGCTTCGAGACGCAGTATTTCGCAGCAGTCGGCAAGGCGCGAGAGGTGCTTGGCAGGCCGGTCTCTGCGGAAGCGGAGCACAACTCGGATGCATCAATAACAGGTTCTGTCCTCGCTGCAGGTGGGCCAAGCTTAAACCTTAAATTACCTACGATACATCTACCTACCTTTTCTGGTCAACATGAGAATTGGTTAGAATTTCATGACACTTATGTATCGCTGATTCACAAAAATGGTAATATACCAAAAATTAGCAAGTTTCATTATTTGAGGTCAGCTCTGAAAGACAAGGCTGCGAACGTCATTACTTCTCTAGAATTTTCTGAACATAACTATGATACAGCATGGTCATTATTATGTGAACGGTATCAAAACAACAACTTGCTCATAAACAATCACATTGATGCATTGCTTGACTTTGAAAATATAGCAAAGGAATCTTCCTCAACATTAAGAAGTCTCATAGATAGTATCAACAAAAATCTCAGATCTTTAAAAATGTTAGAGGTCAACACAGAAAACTGGGACCTTATCATTATTCACATTATGAGTAAAAAATTAGACAGTACTACTAACAGGGCATGGAAAGAACATTTGAATTTTCAAAAACATAAAACATTAACTTTAGAGCAATTTATCAATTTTGTTAAAGGGCGTGCTGAACTTTTAGAATCATTAGACTACACAAATAGGATCACACGTAGGCAAAGTGAACCTTCAAACACTAAACCAAGAACATTTGTTGCTAATCAAAAACAAAAACGACAAGTAACAGGTTCTTATACATGTCCTCGGTGCAAGGAATCTCATCCTATCTACATGTGTCCTCAGTTTATGTTATTGTCTGTGAAATCTCGAATTGCAGAAGCTAAACGTCTCAACCTGTGCAACAATTGCTTAAGACAGGGACATGTATCTCAGGATTGTAAATCTGGGCCTTGCAGAGTATGTTCTAAAAAACATAATACAACATTACATATAGATGAGTCCTCACTTCCACAACAGCAGAGCAATAGTGATGTCTCTCAGGACAAGTGTGTTATGTTAGCCTCACAGGAGGACTGGCACTCCAAGGTAGCTTCAACATTACAAGCAGATGTTGCTTTATCATCTTCTCACAATGGTTGTGTACTGCTCTCTACGGCACTAATAGATATTGTAGATTGCAATGGTACAAAACATACTGTCCGCTCGTTATTAGACAATGGTAGTACATCCAACTTTATTACAGAAAACCTCAGTAAACGACTCAACTTACCAATAAGGTCTACTGCCATTACAGTGGAAGGCTTAAATCATTCACTTCAAGTTACCAAACGTTCCACTCTGACTATAATCTCACGTACACAGTCATATGTGGACAACATTGATTGTTTCATCGTACCAAGGATAACACAATTGTTACCTACAACCCAATTTAACATTTCAGATTTAAATATACCAAGTAATATAACATTAGCAGATCCTAACTTCAATGTGCCATTGGAAATTGACATACTGTTAAACGCAGAAATATTCTGGAAAGTCCTAGGTACCGAACGAATATCTTTAGGAAAAAACAAACCAAATCTCATTAATACTAAGGTTGGATGGTTGGTGTCAGGCGTTATGTACAACCAGGAACATAATAAGCCCACAACATATTCAAACACAGCTCAATGCAATTTCATAAATAGTGGCCAGCTACAACAACAATTAGATAGATTTTTCGAATTAGAGTCTGTTTCACCTCGCAAAACAACAAATGAAGAAAATGAGTGTGAACAATTTTTTATAAAAACAACCACTCGTGACAATGATGGTCGCTTCATTGTAAAAATTCCTTTAAAGGATTCCCCAGACAAATTGGGTGACTCATATGAACAAGCTTTATCTAGGTTTCAGTCTTTGGAAAGAAAGTTTAAACGTGATTCATTATACAAAGAAAAATATTCAAATTTCATTAAAGAGTACATTGACCTCGGTCATATGTCTATAGCTAACAATATTAATGATAAATATTCATATTTTATGCCACATCATGGTGTAATTAGAGATACTAGCTTAACCACTAAACTAAGAGTTGTTTTTGATGCATCAGCAAGGACTACATCACAGCTGTCATTTAATGACATACAGTATGTAGGTCCTACAGTTCAAGATAGTTTAATAGATATATTAATTCGTTTCAGGCAACACAGATATGTTGTGACATCTGATTGTGAAAAAATGTACCGTTGTGTACTGGTTACACCAGAGCAACGCTGTCTTCAACAAATCTTGTGGCGGTTTGATTCCACTCACAAGGTAGATACTTACAAACTTAATACTGTAACTTATGGCACCACAGCTGCCCCATATCTGGCCACACGGTGTCTAGTGCAACTAGGTCAGGAGTGCTCTTCTCCTCAGGTGCGTGAAACAATATTACATGACATTTATGTAGACGATCTGATCTCGGGCCATGACTCAGAAACAGAATTAATTCAAATCGAAGGGATTTTAAATTCACGCCCTCTGACTCCATTGTCTTCTGATCCCAACGATATAACTCCACTGACTCCATCTCATTTTTTAATTGGACGAACGATCATGATGTTGCCTACTCAGGTGGACATAGAAAGAGAGACACGGATCAGCACTTTGCCCCGATTTAAAAGAGCACAAGCATTAGCGGCTCATTTTTGGAAACGATATCAGACAGAATATCTCTCAGAATTACAGAAACGCGCAAAATGGCAGCGCCACGATCACGAGCAGCTGCAGCTGGGAGACTTGGTCGTGGTCAAGGACGACCGCCTCCCACCAAATCATTGGCGACTCGGCCGCATCACACATCTGCATCCTGGCTCCGACGGCATCACTCGCGTCGCGGACGTCAGGACGGCTTCGGGAGTGCTTCGCCGAGCCTACAATAGGCTCTGCCTGCTGCCCACTTCAGACCTTGGAACATGTTCCAACGGGGGGAGCCTGTTGACGCGCATTCGCGCGCCGACCACACCTGCGCGGTTAGCGGGTGGTGAGGGGTAGCGATCACGCCACTGCCTCCTCACCCCGCGACCCCGCGCCTCACCGCCTCGCCTGCCGCCGCTCGCGCCGCTACCGAGGGCCGGAGCCCCGCGAGCCGCTTCACTTCGTCCGCGACAGCCGCCGAGAGCGGACGTTGTCACACAGCGCGGGCCGCGCGCATCTGCGCAGGCGCGCGGCCCCGAGCGCCGGTCGCCGCTGGCGCCATCGCCGCTCCCCGCTTCACATCACTTCGTCCAAACCAACCATCACGAGCGGGCGTTGTCAAACGCACGGGATTCCATTTAATTAAATCCATTGTGTGTCATAATTTTGCAACAATACAATCATAAAGGTCAGCCATTAGACTTTTATTTAAAACATCCTGCCTGGGACGAGATCACAGCCCGAACATTGATTGGTCCTTCGAGCCGGATTGTGACGCTAATAGTTTCTAAAAATCTACTTTGAAGTTGAACATGACTTAATAAATAAAGACTTATTTGATAAAACACGTTCTATGTAGACAGCACAAGAAGAACAAATGCACTGATGCGACGCGACGTGTGGCTCGTATAGGTTATATGTGGAATCTAGAAGAGATTATTTAAGTGATTACTTCACGAAATCAAAGCGATTATACTCGTAGCGAATGACAATATCAAAGAACTTAGATGTGTACATAATTATGTAAGTAGGGATCGTGCGGGAATCGATGAGCCACTGCGTCAACCGAGTAAGTATTTAATGTACCGCGTATCTTTTTCTTTTTTAATGATCGAAACTTTTACTCTTAATATTTCGCCATCTTATATATATTGGCAGTACTTATCTCTTACGAAATGAAACATAATCTCCCCTTAAAACTTTTAACAATTAACTTTTATGTGAGAAACACAGTAAATTGATACCTCAGGTTGACCCTCGCTGGCACTATGTACACAAGCAGGGGTCACGAACCCACTGCGATCGATTTCAGTGTTCAGACGCTAATTGACAAACAGTTATTTGAAGTACCTAGAAGGACTGGCCTATAGGTACTTATATGTCTGTTAGTTACTTACCTACCAATTTGTTAAGCTCGTAAAATCATTAAATGAGGACTCATTTGATGATTTTACGAGCTCATTTCTCATTTCATTTTACGCTCAGTACGTGTGCCTGGGCACAGTAAAAGGCTAGTCACGTCGATACTGCATTGACTATGGTTACAGAATGACTGAAATCAAGATTTCGACTGAGATAGATTTTCAATTTCGAAAGTCTACAACTATGGAGGAGTGAGTAGATACGACTGAACTCATTATACTGAAAATATTTCCACTTCACAACACTAAATTGCCTTCGAAAATATTCGATACCGTTCAATACTAGCCCAGAAACAGTAATCAGTAAGCTGGCAATAGTTGCCAACTCCCCACCACTGAAAGGCAACAGCATTGAATACAGGTCAGTTAAATTGCCCGATATTGCTTCAAACTCCGTGACATGATTTACACAAAGTTGCTCGCTCGCTAGGAAACGGGGAAATCGTTCAATATGTAGACTATTTTGTTTTATATGTATGTTGGTAACGAGTGTTCAATTCCATCGTGTTGGTACCTGAAGCTTTTGCTTGGGCATTACGAGATAAAGCTAAGTTATTTACCATTTATTATCATGGCGCTTGCAACAGTGTTGAAATATCGGAAACAAAAAATAAACATGGTTAAAATGTCATTTTAAGTGCTAATGACCAATGAATAGTGTACTTTATAATCTATGTTTATAAACTGTGTACTGTGTATATGGATTACAAAGAACACTTTAAGTACTTAATGTTGCCAGCGTACAAGGTATAGAGCATTTCTAACTTTAGAATTCACAACCAGGGGCAGGTATCATCCCCATGGGGCTAGTAAGACAAGGTTATTTTAGCGGACCAGACCATAGCAGAAGATGATAATGTTGTTATATTTATTTTTAACGTGATAAAATCATCAAATGTGTCCTTCCACCCAGGGCAGAGCGGGAGGGACTGTCAGACTCGTACTGACTAAAATCCACGGTGTCTTTCAATAGCCCTTTACGTTCCGGGGTCACGGTAATTCGTGATTCCCGAGACCCCGGCAGGCTTTGGCCCTCTACTGGGGGGCCCCGTCACTATGCTGAATTGCTGACACTCCTTAAGGCGGGCGTGGAACACAACGCGCCATCGACCCGGGCATGGTCCATGGTCGGACAGCGAGTCGCCCATTACTCGCCTACCACCGCATGCCCGCGCCTACGGTGGCCGGAGATCGTCTGCCGACGTCTGTCTGTTGGAGGGAGGACGCTGTCCTCTCCCTCACGTGACGCGCCACCTCCTTCGCTAGCATAACTGCTTCGTAGAAGGAGGCGACCGCTTCCGACTCCGTCTCGCCCCGTAGCATGGCCTCGACCAACGCGCGCGAGAGGTCGTGAGGACACGGCGGTGCTTGGTCTGATATGCAAACGGTCAGTCCTGCACCGTATGCATATCAGCTTATAATAGAATATTCTATTTTTGAATTTCTGTTTTCTACAAATTGAGATAAAAATTCCAAATAAGTTTTGCGATAATATAGGAGAAGAAGTAATTAATAAAGCAAAAATAAGACGCCGTCAAAACGTAACGAGATGGCACTTTGTCGGGTGTCCAAGCGTTTTGTTTCTTTGAGATATTCCCAGATAAAAGATATAAAATGTTGCATTTATGCAAACTACACTAATACACATATGCTGTATTGTCATAGAACATATCATTTATACATATTATTTACAGTAAATTGTTCATGAAACCAAAAATTATCTGAACACGTCTGACGTAACTAGGTATAGGTACCTACATAAAGACGTAGAAATGTCTCCCCTAAATATTAAGTACTGATAAGTATATCATTTGAAAATGTTTTTAAATATTCTGAATATAAAGTAACCTTATCATGAAGTTTCACCTACATACCCATTGTAAGCTGTACTATACAGAAATATAAAACTATCAATCCAGTAATAAAAACAAATGAAGTCGAAATTATGGTAGAAATCTGCAGTGAGTAGTTTTAGTGGTTTTCGTTAAAGTCCGGCCTGCCAACACGCGATTATACTTGTACCGTTTGTGTGCAATGCGTAAGACCATACAGATTTTATTTTTTATTCGGCCAGGATGCGAGGTTTGCCAATTTTATATCCAGACATGATATTTACTTGATTTGTGGAGCATTTCTTTAATTTAATGCTGTGTCTCGAGGTTGTTAAAGACCCATTTCGTTTGTTCATAATGTTGATGACGTGTCAAGATATTTATGATTTGTATTTGTTTTGGTGGTTGTTTCTGTATTTTTACGATCCTCTTACAGCTGGCACAAGTTTTGATCAAAGAAAGAAATGTCTGATTTTTGAACATGTAAAATGTGACAAGGAATGTCACTTTTCTTCAACTATGTTTACTGTTAAGCGTTCAAGGGTCTCACTCGTCTTTTAGAAGCTATTAAACTTGATGCTGCAGATCTTTTAACTCCTACTAAATATCGAATTTTCTCTTTCGGAGTCACGCTTATGAGTCACTAGTTTGTGACTATTGAGATAGATGGTTGATGCGCATCCATCGTTCGCGAGTAGGTAAATATTTCAGAACGTAGCTAAAATAAAGTTGTTTATTATCTTACCAATAGTAATTCGCGCACGGTCTATATTTAAATGTGTATCCACAAACAGTAAGTATTTATTATATTCAAGTAGGTAATATAAAACTCAAATTGTTGTATATTTTTCATAAAAAAAAACATTCAGTACGGACTACAGCAATAAATAAAGCATTTTCCTGGCATAGATAGACTTTGAGTGAAACACGTAAACATCAAACCTGTAGGTTCCTAGAAAAACCAATCATGGACTAAAGCACTATGTTGGCTTCCGAGGAAAAATAACGAGCTCGCGTTCCATTTACAAAATATGAACTTTTATTTTGTGTCCATGGCTAGAGCTTTCTTCTTTCTTTATTAAGGCTTCCTTAGTATACTTTTAATGTTGTTCTCATTTCTTGGAATTCTGTTGTGTGCTGTTTAAGTAAAAATAACACGTAAGTCATGATATTTCATGGAAAATTCCCTAAAATTTCAGGCAAATGTCACATTGAGATACCCTCATGTTTTTGCCTGAATCTATAGGTACTAATAATTATAAAGAGAAAAGATTTGATTGTTTGTTTGTATTGAATAGGCTCCGAAACTACTGGACTGAATTTTTGAAATCGGTCCAGTATCTATATCTATATAGTATATATAGCTAAAGCTGAAGCTGATGTCAAAGCTAGTCGGGAATAACCCAAGTCAATAGCTAGTCTCTTAAATAAAAAATACGTTAAATATTTACGTTGTCTCTCAGTAGCTGCTGCACTGTTCGGAGTTTCCTGCAAGTCTTGAGACTCTGAGGGTCTCCTCACATGCCACAAATCCTTATCGAAGCTATACATCTTCACAAGAAGGCACTTGTATCACTTTGTTCCCACTAATAATAAACACGCATAACTTTAAAGTTCAACTCATTATCACTGAAAGGTTATCGGTGAGTTGAAGATTATGACACTGTGTAAGACGACCGCCTGGGTTGACGTGTTGTTGTTGAATGAACTCAAGTATTCCAAATATGAATGTTAAGCGGCCTGACTGGCCGGAAATCTTGGTGATTAATGGTAATATAGTCACGTCTTTAAAGTGGTGAAATGTGGTTGATAGATGAATGACATGATTCATCATAATACACAAAATATACTGTTGTGTGAAATTGCTGTTAGTTATGAAATAGGATCATGAATTGTTTTTTGGTGCAATAATTGAAACAGTTCTCCCCTTACACTGCATTTGTAATAATTATAAAAATTTTGAAACCAATTAAACAATATTATTGATTGGAAGAAAATCGTTTTATTGAATGCATTTTTAATTCAGACTCGCTCTGAAAACTTCTCAACGTATTGACCATAATTTCGGAAACTTTTGGGACAATTTCCCTTTTTCATCTTTTTAGGTCAAAATAAATTATTATCATATAAGTACCTAATAAGTTCATAAATATTTAAAACAAGAACGCAAAATAATCGCGCTATTGCGTCACAGAGATCGGAAAGCGCGTAGCAACAGATTATAAAGTTCAACCCAAATACGACCCTCGTATAGCGATGCCCGCAATGGCGACGAATGAACAGCTGAGCGGCGAGCGACGTCAGCCTGCCCTGTTGATCTACTCACGGAAGAGGATGACCTTCTAAAAATACTGAGACGGCTATAAATAAAGTGCAGTCTCTTATTTAGATACTTTATTCGATTATAAAGCGACGTGAATTTCGGTTTTTGAAATTAAAATTTAGGTGTTGAATCATTAACTCAGCTATGCTGTTACTTATAGTGTTGTACATGCAGGAATTTCGTTAAAATGGATAATTAGTGGCATTAGGTACGGCTTAAGGCATTTCAAGTTGGAATAGTTCATTTTTATAGTCGTCGTAGATACATAAATTAGTTAATTACACAAGTAATCAGCTAAACAGCTTTTTAACGCCATTATTTGTCATTTTCAGCATTAATTTTGATTGGTTTGTGCGGTGTTTGTGCGTTTATTAGCACCAAACGTATAAGTGGAATGTTTGAAATGTCGCATTATGTATGTTTTAGTATTACGTCATTCGTCTGATCGTTGTTGGGGTTTTCGCCAGTAATAGTGTAGCCTCAGTGTGTAACTAATATGCCAAGGTAAATTATGGCTAAATCAGAATCTTCCACAGCATCATGATTCAGACAAGCTCTTTTCAGTCACTACCTATCTATGTAGGTATATTCTCATCGATATTCATAAATTCCTCTCGTTTGTTTACAAGCTGTTTTTCATCAACATTATGTTCGTTTCAAATTTTTCCATAAAGATCACTAAAATGCTTCTTCAGCTGTGAAAACCTCAAACAAACCTTGAGCTTTTAGGGAAACCTTTATTTTAGTATCAGTTAAAAGTTGCATGTTTGATTCTTGACTTAGCTGTATTGTATTCATGCGAAAGATGTAGAAAACATCATGATTCTAGAACCCCAGCATATAATCTTTTAGTCTTAGGTAAAGCAGAGTAGGTAAACTATTCTGAGGCTTAATATAAGATAGTCAGTCATAACTACACTAGAGGGGAATCAGGACCTATTAGGCACGTATTTTTATTGAACCGTCACAGTCCTAAGGCGAGGCGTCCTAACAACCCACTTATAGCTAATTTATGGATCTAAAGCTATCCAACGTCTACACGACATAATATCAAAACATAGTGGAGGAGTTTATCCATTAAAACGCAATTAGGTGTGGAAGAATATCGCAATTATGTTGACTGATGTCACTGATGCCATTCGATTCTGACTTAATTTGTAACTAAAAATATTCATTTATGCATTCAAAGATTATTTGTTAAAAAAAAATATATATAAATAAAAAAGTTTATTTCCTTAACATATTGCGGCTAGAACCACCCAAGATCATAGTTTTACTAGACCTTCAGATTCATTCAGACAGACAAATTTAATAATGGACATAGAATTGCAAGCAAACCAAAGTCATATTACGTATGAAAAACTTTATAAAAATGCATAATTAACTAAAGAATTAACTTAGCAAAGATAAATCGGTTTGACCTAATTAAAGATTGAAGACTCATTTAAACAGCCATTAAATAAATCATGCTGGTTTAGTTCGTCAGCTAAATGGCTGTTATAAGTGACAACTTAGTTGATAATTACTCCATGATTACAAATCTTGAAGAAGTTACTAATTTGTTCATTTAATGCGTAACTGGTGAAAATCATGCCTCACGTTACGCTTAAGCAGTGTTAAATGCAGTTATCATTTGCCTAGCAATTTTTGTTGTGACCTTTTGCTCACGAATCTCGTTTCTATCACAGGGAAGGATCCCAACTCCTTGAATACTTAAATCAAAGGCACTTTTTCCCATCCCCACCTACCGTTAATTATTTCATTGCACGTTAACGTAAATATTATATCCCAGTCCCAGTTTATGTCTTCAGTATTCTCGTAAAAAGACATCCAATAAACATTTTTATTGGAATTATGTACGAACGAGTTCAAACGGAAGAATTTCCTAACTTTCACTGCTCCTTCACTTTAGATTTGCTCGCGTGTTGGCTAATTGGAACACGTAAATTTTGAAGTAGTCTTTAACTGTGTGTGATGCAACTTTGTAAATTTCTCAACCAATTAACGTTTGAACCCACGCTAATTACGCAAGATTTATTTATCAGTCAAAACGATTGTAATTACATTTTTGCATATTATTATCAGTAACACGTCATTATATTTTAGAGCGACTTAGTTCTAATAACCTACATTTGCTATCAAACAAATTAAGTGAAACGTTCTATTTAACCGTCTGGCACTAAATTATAATTGTAATGAAAAGAACAATGCGTTCTAAATAAATGCAGCTCTAAGTGCTAACTGCGTTGCAAACAGTGCAAATAATTAAAGTTAGGTTGAAACTTGTTATAATGAGGCGCATTATGACGAAAAACTGAACACTAAACTTAAACCTTATAAAAGAGTACGAAAACAAACATCACAGGCCGTCTTATCACAGTGTCAAATCATTTAAAAAGAAAATGTGTACTGTCAAAATTTCAATACGGAATGCCACGCGCCACGACAAAATGCGACTGCAGCGCCAAGCGCCAGTGCGTCCTCGGTAGCGGCCGGCAACGGTGCCGACGGGCGCGGACTGACAGACGGACTCAAGCCACACGGACCCCACGCCCGACCGACTTCACAGTTTCACACTCGCTCCCCACACAAGCGAGTTCACGCGACCCAGCATTGTAAACAAAAGATAGGATTTGAGGTGACTTTATTACGCAGCCTTGATCGGCTTTTGTTTTACTATTCATTGATTCAGCAACACAAACAACATATTGCTACATTTGCGATAAACGGGAGAAAAAAAACATTGTGTTTAAAATAATTTTGTGATAAGAAACCGTTAGTAAGTAACACTGACATAAATACCTAATAACTGAAAACAACATTCGTTGTAGCGATGAGGATAAATATCAGAACTAATGCGTTTAAGATACGGGTTATTATAATAAGTAAAAACAAAAATATATCTACATAGTGAACGTAAGAATATAATTATTATACAATACAGTCTCAACCGACTAAAATAGCAGTGTCACCCTATTATTTGTGCATACGTAAGTACGCTAAGAACGCGGTCTAAAATTTCGCGCTCTCCCACAAGCCTTCGATAGCTCAGTTGGTAGAGCGGTGGACTGTAGAGTTACAAACATTGTCATCCATAGGTCGCTGGTTCAAATCCGGCTCGAAGGAGTTCTTTTTGTTTCAAATATTATTTTTTGTTTACTTTTTTTGCAACATAATTTTGTATATATAAGTTAAAAAAAAAGTAAAATTGGGTTTAATTGCAATTTTATTTTATATTCTAAATTTTTGTTTCGCAGTTGACTCTGCTTTATTATTGGAATTGTATAAGTTTCAAAAAAACGTCAAAATTAATTTAATAAATAATTAGGAGTTAAAAATCACAAAGTTGTATTATTTACTTTGTAAACAATTCTTACGATTATGAACCTTATTGCCTAAGAAACTCATACAATTTTTGAACTTAGTATTACGTGTAAGTGTACGTGTTTAGTCATAGCCACATCATAGCATAGATGTTAAACAGGGTGACTTAGAAAACGATATACTTAATTCAAGAAAATGAACAAATTTTACTGTGGGATTGACCACAAAATATCGAATAATATTTTTAAGAGATGGTGGGACGCCTGGTTCTTGTTCATAATATTCTGAGATTCCTTACTTAGAAAAAGTTGCAGATAATTATTAATTCCGCATTCTGCCCTTTTTGTGTTCTCGAAATCATCTAATGAGTCCTCCCGCCCTGGGTGGACCGGAAGGGGCTGTCACTCTTACAAATCCACCCTATAACTCCTCACTCACACCTTTGCACTTTGCGTTCCAGGGTCAGGCCGCCTTTACAGACAATCCCGCGACCCTAATACATTGGCTACATACATTGACAATTACACTATATGGTCCTGTATTATGTAACTCCTAACATAACATTCTCTGTGAAACACCAAGTGTTAAAATTCAGCCTCTTTATAAAACAGTTTATCTCACCAGTATCTTTGGAGTTTGCTTTTATTTAGGTCATCTTAAAATATGCACCCTCACTGTTTGCGAGGCTGTGAGAAACTCCCAGCATTTCTTACTTTGAAATAAGGCATTGTGAATTTAGTTACAATAAAAAATAGGCCTCCAGTTACATTCCTAGCTAACCTGTTTGTAAAAAAAATTGGCAGAAGATGAAATATCTTCGTTTCAGATACTAATAACTTCGATAGGTAGCGATACATATTACCTAATCAGTAACACATTATACAACAGTACATAATCAATAACATTCTCTTGTAGTTTTGCCATGGTTCTTTGGGTAGGCGCCATTTTAACCGACTTCAGAAAGGAAGAGGTTCTAAATTCGTTTCTTCCATTCTCACCAGACACGGTACCATTTACTCCTTTTTATTTCACAATCCATCTAAACTCTATTTCCAATTAACCATCTAAATCTTTGTTAATAGTCCAAAGTAAACATTAAAATCACAGTTAACATAGTTAAATGCTTGACTTACCAGATTCATCAAAGAAGGAATCAGTGATGATCCTCGGTGATCTGGAGCCGTCTTGAACGCCTCTTATAGACATTTCACTTACTTATATTGTCACTTACATTACAATATTACACTACACTTTTGTTTACAACCTGTAATCATGATTTAATTAATAAAAGTTACCTAGCTATAGATTCTGCCAAATCGACAGAAGATTTACGTAACAATTTTCTAATCTAAATAATTAAATCATGAAATACAGAACATTGTTGCCGTGAATCAAGTGTCTTGTGTCCGTCATAACAATTTTATTGTTATCAAATCGCTGAGATTTACAATTGCGTAATCCGATAAGGTTAGAAATGTGCAATACTATGCTACAGACAGGTGCATTCGTGCTATTGTTTGTTAAAAATAAAACAATGGAGAACGTTGAAGAGCTGTTGTGGTGTATAATCATGAAATAAAGAAACTACATTGACTTCTTGGTTAGTTGTCAGACTTATTGTGCAAACTTTCTGATCACCATAAACAGCTAGATTTCGGAGGAATCTATAAATTGCTCGAGCATTTGAGTAAAAAGAATCAAGACACAGGAGAACACTAGTTTTCTATATTACTTTGATATTATGTATGGCCAACATTGATTGATGAATATTTTATATCGCATATTGTGGCTATTTATGGCTCACGTTGATAACTGTTAAATTGCAAATATCGAAAACGATACGCGATAACTGTTATCTACAGATATTTATTGCTCTATAGAACGAGATTCGTCGAAGACTAAATGAAAAATTCCAATCTTCTATGTTATTTTGTTTTTATTTTATTGTGTTTGGGTGGTTTACAGCAGCTAACAATACAAAAGTAAATAATGAGACAATCAACGATCAGCCATTTACAAGCCAGTTAGCAATTAAACTATTGTTGCACAAACTAAAAACAAATCATCATATGCTTACATGTTGGCAATAAGAGTCATCTTTGCGAAAATCAGCTAGGTATTTCATCCATATTTTTGATCGTGTTTCCTAGCAAATACTTATAACACACTGCCCTAAATAAAAGCTGGTAAAACGTAGTACTGAATGTGACTACGCTGCTAGGGATCCTAAGATAGTATGTAAAACTTTGGTAACAGTTTTCGTGTCTAGGTCCCATAATTCCGTTGTTAATTTATCAATTCTACTCTTAGCAAGGATTATTAATTTTCACAATGAACAAACAGGGAATCTCCTCGAATCTGATTACTATTATTGCAATATTCAGTCTATTAATGAATTAACAAATCCTGACAAAATTTAAACCAATCAAACATATTGCGATAGTGATCAATAGACTATTCCACGAAACCACAATCCGTCAAAGGATCGCCGATTGCAACTTTAAAGTAAAATCAATACATATACAAGTCACGCTTCAGGTGAAAATAAAGCGCCCTACATACGGGCAAGGTTTATCGTCAAACGAGACTACATCACGAACTATTGCGACAATAACTGCTCGAAAATGAAGAAACGCTAACAATTTAAACAGTAACAGGGGGTAGATGAAGTGTTGGCAAACCGAAGGCCCGGCGCAGTGGGTAGACTATATTTAGAAGACTTTCTCAAGGAACATGGCACCAAAGGGAACTCAGCAGTGGGTAGACCTGCGGCCGTATTATGACGCCTTAAAACCAGCCTTATTCCAGTGAGTGAAAGAGACAGAGCTATACAAGTCGTCTAGCGCCACCTCGTTCACTCACTAGAAGAAGCCCGGTTTTAAGACGTCATAATACGGCCCCAGGACTGCCAATGATGTTGATACCACGAGTAACACTGCAGTCACCAGACAAGCACTATGACGCCAGCGGTACTCAAGCGAAAGAAACAGATGCTGTCGTAATCGCATCGCCCGTGGTCGTGAACGAGTGGCGTTACAAATTGCAGCAGCCGACTTTATTTATATCAATAAGACAGGATTGAATTGGAACCATGTCAGTATTATTTACGATATAAAATGGCGATTATATCAGCGTGACATTTGTGTCCGTTTCAGAAATAATCTTTGGTATTTGATTGAGCCACAATTCTTGGATTAATAAAATATTTTAATTGATTTGAACTTGAAGACGGATTCAAGGTCGACAAAGTGCCACCATTTGGCAATAGACGTCTTTCAACTGAACAACGATGATGAGTACCTACGCCTGGAGGTGAATCAAGGATCAATATACACTGTCTGGCGAACGAAACGAATTGAAATGGGGTCAACCTATTCGGAAGCAGCGGATACCAGTCTTTTACATAGATCGACTGCCTATGTGACTTCCACAACCCTTGGTAGTGGGTGAGACTGATCGTCAATCTTTAAGCTCACTGCAGACAATTTAAACAAACAGTCGAAGGTCTACAAATGATGGCCGGTACCAATAGTGTAACGTGGTTTCTGGTTCATGAAGAAATCCTATGTACTTAATGGTGAAGCTTGAAATAAGAAGCCCTCTAAACGTTTCTACTGCTGTATGCTTTGCCTCATAATTTAGTATGCAAGTTTAACTATAAATAATGATAATTAATGTTAGTGCATCCGCGACATTAGCAGAGGCAATCAATCTTGTGATGTGGCCAGCATTTAATGGTTCGAAGCCTGTAGTCGCTAGATATGAAATAAAAAGGAATAGAAGAAACATTTACTTGTAAGTTCGAAGTTATACGTCCAACAAAATTTGTTGGACTTAATGGATAACAGACAGTCTCGACGTACCTCCAAGCCACGCGGTCTTGAGCAGGGTGTACCACTTGGTCACAGTGTGCCTCTAACGATGATAGGGTTACCAAAGATGGTAAAACCAAAAAGCTAATGTTATATAACAAGAATATGCGTTTCAAAGTCAAACAAAAAGGCACTGGGGTCTCTGATTCACAGACAGGCCAAATAATGATTCAATCAAAAGAAAAACGGGCAATCATCAAGTTATCAATCTTCATATCTATCAAGCTTATTCATCTTCTCCACACAAATAAACAACCAATTGCAAAATTTAGCGCCATTTGATCGAAGGCGCCATCTTAAATGATCCCGCCAAATTGCCAGGTAGCAGCGGAATTTGTTCACAACAAAGTGTGCGCTATTTTGGGCGGGAGAGTTGCCAAACACCCACTGAAACGCACCGTGGCTACTGAAAGTCAAAGACCTATCAGAATTTAGGCACGATTTTTATGAAACACCTCTCGTTTTGATAGAAAAGAGACGATTTATGTGATCGAAGATCGATAATTATATCGATTAGGAGTCTAAATCGAAATACAGTGTGAATTTATTTATGGACCATATTTATTAAGAGGTGTATGAAATTGTGGAACTATTTGTTCTAGATGTAGAATGTTCGTATTACTGTCTTATTAGGTAGTATCTAGATGTCAAAATTTGTGAGACTGGATGATGACTATTTGTTACTCTTTTAGGCAAAAAGTACTGAACAGTTTTGAATGAAATTTTACACATAGAAATTTTTGTAACGGGAAAATTATGTGTCCCTTCTTAAGTCTTAAGCTTAGGAAAGTATCTTATCATGTGTTAGATTTACATGCATCTAAGTATACTGTTATAGAGCATCATATCAGTCCTTACGAGTATACCCTTGAAATGCACATTCAGAGCGGTCACAATATTATTACCGTGGTCATGACTTAACAAAAACTATTTAGAGCAAAAACATTATATCATTTGCATCTCTTGTACATTCTCAAAACTGTCCAGTCATAACACGAACTGCAATCAAGAGGGACCTTACGTAAACTCATTTTTCGATCAATCAATCTTTTGAAGTCTATCAGAAAATTACATCTAGCATGTTAAACACCTAGTTCTTTAAAAGTTTATTTACGGTTAGCTATTATGTTTTTTATTCTCAGGCTTGAATGATTACCCTGAACAACCAATTTTTATATTTTTTCACAGTTTATGGTATTTCAGGAAAATGACCATAGAGTTTCTCTATTTTTAATAATGCCACATGCAGCTTTCATAACTTTTATTCAACCCGCTCCGTAATCGATGATTTGAAGGACAGTTTTAAAAGTGTTGTCGTGTTACCTTTTGCTGTTTCCAACGATATTATAAATACCTTATCGATACAAAGCTAGTTGATTAATTCATACTAATTGCACTTGAGACTTTACGTGAATTCCTAAACGAATAGCAACCATTTGCAACCACCTTTAATCTAAGACGTCAGATTCGAAAATGGAACACTATGCACCTGTCAACAGCGTTTTAAAATCGAGCACTATGCACCTGCCACATAATATTTCGTACTGGAAAATTCCGGTATTCAAGGCACTCGATCAGAATCTGTTTTCCACTATTTTCTTAACACTGGCTCTATGTTATTGTGGCAATGTTTGGCTCAAGACTGAGCTTGGCACGAGGTTCGTTTCGACTCTTTTGTTCGTTCTGTTTTCAGTGAGACGTCACGCGCGATCTATTATGCGTTGTCGCTCGAAGATTACCGTGTAAATTACTCTAGAGTGTCAGCTTGTTAGATTGTTAAAGTATTCTGGAATCTAGTGTGGTTGGTTTAGAGTTCAAAATGTATAGAGGTGGAGTTTTATGAGCAGTGTTTAACTCAGATAATTATTTTCAATCTTATAGTATAAACGCTACAGTCACTTTTCATTAGAACTTATACCGCCTTCCACAATAGGTGGTGGTGCATGATACAGAACTACAGACACCAATGTATTGACCTCAACAACCTTGAGAACAGACATGTCTCACAATTCTCTCAGACCTCAACCTTGGATGGAACGTGCCACATCCGACAGAAGACGTACATGGTTGCTATTTATAAATGGGTTACTCGGTCGAGAAGTTTCCAGAACATTTTCTACGACATTATAAAATTGGCTAAACTTGTCAACAACGTGAAAAAATACACTCAAGTGGCACAGTGCAATAATGAGACATTTTAAACTAAGAAAGTTCTACTACCGGTATACAATGGTATTCCAGTAGTAGATCTATCTATACATATACAATGCTTCAATTTTTCGATATAGGTAACCCAGTAATCAGAACTTGATCAAGTAATTGCGTCGTACAATCAAAACAGGGCCAAAGAGTGAACCTTGACGAAATCCATCATAGGCACGTTATAATTATAAGACCAGACGGATTCTACCAAAAATAGGGACTCAATTAGGTACAAATCTAAACTCTGGACTGCTTGTCAGACATTCTTAGTAAAATAACTCATCGGAATTGACAACAAGACCTCTAGATCAACAGTAAAGCTATCGAGCATCAGACCAAGGAGGTATATTATTATATTCTCCACTATTCCATTTAGGAATAAAACAATTACCTACCTACTTACTTCCTACTTTATTATCTAAATACTTTTCTCGGAAACGCTGTACCTACGTACGTCATTCATGTTTAAATTTAATTTCACTTGCAAAATCCCTCAAAATATTTCATACTGCACTAGGGGGCACAGATTACGCAAAAGTTTGGAATTACTTATTTGTAATTGATCTGTGATAACACCTTAAATAATGGCGTGGTTTTAATGGATTAGGTATCAATTGAAAGTTAACAAATAAACCATTAATATGATACCATTTTTATAATACTTAACGAGCAAGTGAATCCATACTTTTGTTCGCGAATGTATATTCTGGCAACTTCAGAAAAGGAAGACATTGCACTTGATTTGTCATATAAATTCCAAAGATTTTTGCCAAATATTCCAACGAAGTAGACCAACAGTCTTTTGGCGCCGTTTCCATCGTCAGTGATGACCACGGGTGATGACAAACTGATTCGACGTTTAGTGAACTGATGACGCATAGCTAGGCTGCCATGCCATCGTCAGTTGGCACATCAAGAATTGCTAAATTTATCCTGGTGATTCATATACCTTCTAGAATTGTTTTGACTGATAGTAACATGATGATTGATGGTTGTTTTGGTTGCAACGTTACATTATGGACACTTGATTTCCTTTGTTCTATGTAAATTGATTCCAGAAATGTCTCATCTTTGTATTTTAGTGTCTGTTGTATGTCAGTCTGGTTAGAAAATCAGAGTGCTTCTTCATTATTACTTAGTTTTGTTCTCTCTTGAAGATTCTTTAATTTTCTACGTCTACTTTTACGATGGAACTGGAGTAGTTACCTACGTCTAGCACGACCTTGTCATGAATTTCAAACTAGCTGTTTGCTTTGGCTTCGCCCGTGTGTATCTCGCAGATTATCCCACGGTAACGTAATAAACGGTACCTCCCTATGCCCAGACTATAACCTATCTCTGAGCCACTCATAATCGTTCAGCTGTTCTGACCTGTTTGAGTTAATAAACATCCAATCTTTTGCATTTTATAATATTTAATAGGTATTTAGTAGATCTATTTGAAATTAAAATCTTATTTTTATTTTGATCACCAGTGTTAAACGCCGATCTGTCTTTTCCTTTCAAAGATAATAGAAAGTCTGACTGTTTTTAAATTAAATGTCCAATCATTTTACTTTTTATTAGCCAAAATTATCTTATCATGTCAGACCAAAATAGCATGACTTCCACAAGTTCGCGTGGGCCGTAGAACAGACGGAACACGGAAACCTCCGCCAAGTTCAACGGCTCTGTTTACTTTTAGTTTTAGGATATTCACACGAACCAACAAAAGTCAATATCACTACTACATATTCAGAAGAATATTTAGACAATGATTTAAACTGTTTTTTTTTGTACATGTATACACTATTTATGTATATACATGTAAACTAAAAAAAACACAAAAATACAGATTTTGTTTCCTTGCGAATAGAAGGGTTAAAAGCCAAACAGAAACGTCATCTGATCTATACCCATAGATTACCTAGATTCTTCCGCAACAGTATCACCATATCTTCAGCTTATCTTTCCGTTACTTTAATCAGTTCCACGAATAACTGTTAAGTATGTAAATAATATTGCCTGATAACGATAAGGATTTATCTCGTTATCATCATTACAGCTACAGCAGCAGTAAGATTCGATTAAAAGTTTGTCATGTATTGCTCATTTTCAGGCCGTCTTTTTCTGAATCCGTGGGTTGTGCTCAGCAACGATTATCTCAGTTATAAAAGTCCTTTTGGGCCTATTATATTTTTAGTTATTGAGTCTGCTTTATCACTATTTCTTCATATATAAACTGAATAATTTGTTTGGTTAATGACTGGCTAGGCGAAGTTAAGTAGGTACATAGGTACTTAAATATGAATTGTACATTTTTAAGTTTAAAAATACCTAACAATTGAATCACTATTTTATATATTATTGCATTATTAAAGTTGCTATTAATTTTTTTCATAATTTATCACTTCTAAATTTTATACATAAAACTTTTATAATATGAGCGGTACTCTCCCAAAATATAAGCTGCATCGCATGCATTATCAGTATAAATTGCGCTTCTTCTTTCAGTTTCAATCTAAAGATCCACAGATAGATTGCAGTGCTCATAATATTTGCGTAGGCGCAACAAGATATCTCGCCGAGACAGACAATAAAATCGATACTGGCACAATTGCCGATTATTGCGGACTTATCTTTGCATATTTAATACCTAATAACTAGATTAGATTATTTTGATTAACATTTTTATTATCAGGTTGCGTATCAATTGCACATGATCGGAAATTCTTAACATTCATCAGAGACAATATCTCTCCATGAGGAATATCCTCGTTAAGCGTAGAGGGAGCGACCTGTTCTGTTATAATCCCAGCAGTATTCTTGGGAAGGATCTTTTATATAAAAGTTTGTGGTCGATTTTTTTTTTTATGGAGGTGCAGTACTTAGTTGTTTACGGCATGAAGTGGCAATTACGTATTGTCCTACTCCTCTGCTATTCTTTCGGAATTAATTTAGTTGCTAGATCTAAGACAGTTAAATTAATTCTCCGAGGCTCATCATCGTCATCATCAGTTGGAAGACGTCCACTCCTGAACATAGGCCTCCCCCTTAGACCGCCACGCCGAACGACAATTTGCCACTTGCATCCATCGGTTGCCCGCGACTCTCACGATGTCGTCGGTCCACCTACTGGGAGGCCTGCCTACGCTGCGTCTTCCGGTCCGTGGTCGCCACTCGAGAACTTTTCTTCCCATCTGTTTTCAGTTCTACGAGCGATGTGGCCAGCCCATTGCCACTTCAACTTGCATATTTTACGAACTATGTTGGTGGACTTCGGGACTACGTCCAGCTTAATGAAGCTCGATGAAGTCCCGGCAACCACCAATATAGATAATTATCTCGGCGCTTTTCTGCTGGTTGCCACTGTTGATTCTGGCGAACAGGAGTTGTAGTGGTTTCCCGAATAATACATCAAAGCATTATAGAATTAGTATAGCAGATAACGGTGATCTGATCACAAATCGAAGTGCAGCTTATAAATAATCTAGACACTCTAATGTTCCCTAATTCTGATAATCCTTTTCCGTTAAGATCCCTTTCAAACTATAATGGTACATTACCTATACTATCTTATCAGCAGATAGTATCAGTTCGGTTGGAAGCCGATACTCATATCAATGGGAGATGTCAAATTGTCAATATTATTCAGAGGCCCAATGGGATGCCGCATGCGGAATACATGAGAGGACAAGATGCCATCTTTATGATAAATAGAGATAATATATTAAGTGAGAATAGAAGCGACAGATGTGACGAGGAATAGAGAAGTATGATTCTGTGCTGCGCCGACTTCAAAGGCCGACTCAAAAGGAATCGGGATAGTGATGAATCGATATAATTTAATTTGCTAGACAGCTTGGCCTAAATAAACGTACACACCGCAAGACGATCCCCGGCCACCGTAAGCGCGGGCATGCGGGTGGCGAGTAACGGGCGACTCGCTGTCAGATAATGAACAGCGAGAAGAACAAAAAAGTGTGCGGCGGGTATAAAGACTCACATAGATTTAAACTAGGAAGTTGCTCTATCACCAATAGAACCTAAATGACCAAAAGCATTCATGCATTAAATTGATAAAATAAGTAATACTTAATTTCTAATCAAAATATTAAATGTTAAATAATGCCAACGTTCCCCTCCTCCTACGTACAAAGAAATCGATTAATAAAGTAGGCTATGAAGGCTAGACTCTCAGGCTAGACCTATTCCTCGAATGAATAGAGGCAGTCTACAATATTATTTACCTACCTAAGTTTAGGAAAGCGTAGGTCCTTGTCAGCTATTGAGAACGCCCAGAGAGGAATCTAAACTCTTCAGAAAGAATCTTGGCTTGTAGATGCCTTAACTTAGCACCTAGATAAAAACCTCGATCATAAATTATAACTACCATAAGACTCTCAACTAAATGGGAAAACATAATCCTGCAAATTGACTAATTCATGGCCCGAATATAAATTAGATTGCTGCCTTTGTGCCTCCAACTTCGATATCAGTAATTTGCGACAGTTTCAGCTGTTTTATGAACGCTGTTCAATTTACCGACACACGCAAGTGTAGGGACGTGGAAAGGACATTAAACCTACATACATATATACGAGACACATATGGATGCAGACATACATATGGGTAGTTATGTGGTCCGCAACACAAGTCAGCTGAGCGACTATCGATCGAACAACCCGGGAAAAGTGAGGAGCTCCCAGTTTGTAGGTCAACTAGCGTTGGCGGGATGTTTCCTCACTTGGTCGCGTAACAGCAACAAAACAACCGAGTGCCGCATTGAAGTGTTCCGGAGACCGGGGGGATATTATGTCTGTCATGCAAATTGAGACGGAAAAGCTTGATATTACAACCGGCTGTTACAGCTGACTGTAACAGCCGGTCTGGACGCAGTGTGAATGTTACTGTTAGTTTTAGATTACAACCAAGATAAGTATAGGTTACACAAAGAACACGGAAAATTGTTGACGAAAAATTCTATTTGTTTAAATTGACAAACAAACGAATTAAAATCCTGTTACAATATTGATTAGGTTTAGTTTGTTTCTTTATAAGGCGTAGGTCACTTTAAAGCTCATGCATGATCACCTTGTTTCGTTCGAAAATCAAATTCCATTACAAATAAAAGTGTAATCAAATCATAAAGTCGACTAGCCGTGCTATTAAACCTCTAACACGAGCGTAAACATTATTTTGTAGCAGATAATGAAACACATGGTAAATACTTACCGATGCGCTTGTTAAGCCGCGGTGTCCCCCTACCCTGCTCCTCTTCCTCCACATCCACGTCGAAAGAGAACGGAAAACTCTTCGTAGACCCCACGAAACCGGTCGCCATAACGACAAAATTCACGTGAAAACACGCGTCATGCGTCGACAACCCTCCGGTTCTCCGATATGACTGGCTGGAAACAGCGACGCACGAAACCAGCGGGAAATTTTCAAGCGCTTGATGGAAATTAAACCAATCACTATAAAGCTAAGTGCGCACATCTAACGCGTTATTGGTTCATTTCGTCCTCCGCTGTTTTCAGCGTATTTTTATATTTTTTGATATGCTTAGTGAGTCAACATCAAAGGTAAATTCGTCAAATAAATGAGCGCAAATTTGTTCAATGTTTCATTTCCATACGATTAACTGTCTTCTCGAGGTAAACATTTACAAACAGTAGAACTTTATAACGAATTATGTAAATATTAGGGTCATATAAAGACAATTACAATAACGTGCTTAGTTATGTTATAAAACACAATACTCGTAGTAATACGCGTTTACCGAGAATTTCAGCATGAATTTTACTACCTGATATTCAGGAAGGAAAATTCATGCGAAAATTCTCGTTTTTGACAAATCTTACTTAGTAAAACCGATAAGGACACACACATTCTTAAAAGTCAAGTGTTTTGATAACAGTCTCTCAAATGCAATTTGATCAGTAGTAGGTTTTTGATCTCAAGATAATCCGTGAAATATACCAATTCCTAACTGATTACAGAAACTCAGAAGGTGGAGCCTATCGTAATCGTAAAGAAAAAGGATTTCCTTAGGTTTTCAGATCCAGGTCACAGACAGACTACCCAGGTGCTGATTGTATAGCAGCAATCATCTCGCCATTTATATAAGTAGTTGTTTTAACAGTATATTTCAGGTTTCTCTAGTAAGTTTCGGAGATAAACAATAAATAAAAAAGAAACTTATTTGATTTAAGTACGTGTTTTTTAAGTGTTGAGCAAACCTGCTCAGGTTTTAATGACTTAGCTATTTGGGTATATATAGTATGCTAGTCTAGTTTAGAATATTGGATGATGTGGCGCGCGACTACAGCTTGCCGCGCGCCTAATTCGTTCGGGGCATTAAAATTAGTGCACCTGCACATAATAATAATTGTCAATTTTGTAATGGATTACAAAAAGTTGAATTCAATATTAATCTGATGTGTCACTACAGTTAATCTGTGTAATGTATACTTAGGCAAGTAGGCCTCATATGCTTTTAAGAAAAGGTCTCCTTGACAACAGCTATTAGCGTGTCAATTACCACGCAAGCAGTGTTATGTTCGTGACTGTCAATTACCTAAGTATGAGACAGCGAATTAACTGAATTGTCGGGTTCAATTATCATTAAGGGCGCAGGTTACTGTCATAATTAAACAGTCCTCCCTCCGGCTTCCTTGTGTGTTTATGCTGCGAATATGAACCTACTCCTGAAGGTAAAAGTACTGCAATCAGCTGTAATGCGATATTGCTATTATAAATTTACTAGGCGTTTGAACTGACGGTCTTTTGGTAGACAGTGAGTTATAATTTCTGTGCACCCATCAAAACAGAGCGGCCTAAGAATTTTAAGTTTTTTAAAGCGTCTTAGCAGACTGGTGATTCATAGGATTTGTAAAGATCTGGCAAATGCTGGCGGGAACGTCATAAAAGGACACCTTGGCCCTGGAATGAAAAGGGGATGCCCTTTTCGGAAGGAACAAGGTGAAACAAATGCGCCACAAAAGCGCAGCATGCGTGCAGTTATTGTAAGCGTGCGTTCAGATCTAACGAATGTGTATCGTCTCGCGGCACGCCCAGTTTGCGTGGACGCATTAGCGGACAGCTCACGAGCTGTGCATTCGCCAGATTTGGACACAAAAAAAAAAGGTTGCGCCCAAGAGATGCAGACGTGAAATCTATGTAAAATAGAAGCCTTTTCTTGTTATCTTCTACTGAAATGTGTGGGAACTACATTCAAACGCTTAAAATATTTTAGTTCTATTTTATTTTGATGTTTGAACCATTAGGTTTTAACAACTTGCAGGTTTGACAAAATTTTTAGTTGCCAGTTAGACTTACACAAAGGTAAAAAACCTTTCTGATCCTCTTTTCTAGCAGGACAAATAAGTTAAAGAAACTACAAACACAGACTGTCTAATCCAATGATTTTATTATACACTTATAAATATACCATGACGATGCGATCACGAGGTTGTTTACTTGGTAGGAAGCTGTTCGTTGATGGGGTCCAGCTTGGGCTCTTCAAACTTGAATGTGGGGAATGAGGTCATGTCCACTCCGGGACCACCACCGTACTGCTTCTGGAGCTTCTCCAATTCTTGCTTCATTTCCTTAGCAATGGCCGGGCTGACTTCAAGCTTGCCACTCCTGGAAAATTGAAAATTAAGTTCTAAATTGTTATAACGACAGTAAAGAATTTTTTTTTTCTTTGGCAATTTATTGCTTACTAATACTTCGATCAGTCCAGGACAGCACAGTTATAAACACTAAGATGTACCTTATGAAAAAAGCATTTTTTATTTTATCTACCCTCTTCTAAAAAGACTGATTTACTTATGTTTTGGATCTAAATTGAATCTATTTAGATAACAAATGCAGGAGCTTTTTTTTTTGTTTCACAAATATTGTATCTAGAAGACGAGGTGTATTCATTCACAAATTTCACAGTAGAGTAACAAACTATGTCATGTCAATAATGTATATGTTACCTACTTCTGTAAGGTTCTTAAAACCATCTGATGCACCATTAAATTATAAGAATTTATGACATAACCAGGCGAATTGGCAAGCAAGGTCATTATTATTTATGAACTTACGAGCTCTTCTGCTTAAATTCGCGGATTTTGTCCACAAACAGCTGCTGAATGGGGTCGGTAGCCTTCGCAGCAGCCGCCAGGTTCCTGGTGACCATCACAGAGGTCTGCGCCACCTTCATACCGCCCAAAACTCTGGAACTGAGCATCTGAAACCAACATAACCTCTTACATCAGTTACATAACTTTGGTAATAAAATTTAGTAGACATCATAGCTGGCGTGGTTTCTACAGTCTTAAATGGTAGAACAATAGTTAATTGCATGTAAAACAACTAATAAAAATAGAAAAAACTACCTTTCTGTGTTTTCGCTGTCTAGGTCCTTTTTGACAATTTTGACAGTTCGATTTTTTCTATTGATCCCGTCTGCTCCGTTTTTTGGCACGAGCAACTCAGTTTTTGGTCCTGTTCATCAATAATTTGTAATGAATTTGATTTCTTATTTTCATTGAGAATAATATAGGAAATCCAAGGGGTTTTTAACAGAATGACTATCTCTAAAACTTGAATTGATTACGAATGGGTCCAAGAACAAAAAAAGTTTAAAATCAGGCAATGTTGCCATTTGTTTATTCATTTTTCATTCATAAAATTACATTTTTAAATATTTTAAATAAAAAAGAAAACAATATAAAACATTTAAAAATATAAAAATAGAGATCCGCCGGTATGGGAGCAGGGTCCAAGCTACCGGTGGTTAGGGCTCCAGAGACAGGAACCTCCTCACAATGCGAGCCGTATCGAGGAGCACTGCCTTCTGAATCAGGCCCTTGATCCAACCACCTAGGGAGAGCCTCGACAAGTGTTCGTCGAGGCTCTTGGCTATCAGGCCATTGGCCGTAACGACTATCGGCACAATGATAGCCGAGCTCACATTCCACATATCGACAACCTCGCGCGCTAAGTCGAGATATTTGATTTTTTTATCTTTCTCAGCCTTCACGAGGTTCTCGTCATGAGGAATGGTAACATCGATTATCATTACGTGGCGCGCTGATCTGTCTATCACTACTATGTCAGGCTTATTGGCGACAATAGTCCTGTCTGTAATGATAGGCAGATCCCAGTACAGCGTGAAATGGTCTTTCTCGAGAACTGGGTCGGGCACATACTTGTAATACGGTACCTCAGAGTCCACAAGCTTGTATTTCAAAGCAAGTTGCTGGTGAATAATCTTGGCCACTAGGTTATGCCTATGCAAGTACTCGCCGTTAGCAAGACGAGAACAACCAGAGATAATATGTCTGATCGACTCACCCGGACGGTGGCATGCCCGACACACGTCAACCGTCCCGTCTTTCATAATATGTCTCCGGTAGTTGTTCGTTAAGATAACTTCGTCCATAATTGCACAGACAAAACCCTCAGTTTCTCCGAAGAGGTCACCGAAACGTAGCCAAGACACGGACGCTAGAAAATCTACATCGGGCCCATGAAGAGCCCGGTAGAAGCGTCCGTGTAGCTCCTTGCCTTGCCATACCCCCTTGCGGTCTTCGGTACTGAGTACCACAGGTTTGTGCCAGTTCTCCTTAGCCATGGACAGAGGGGTGAGTCCCTTGTCCACTGTGACCACATCTCGGTGCATACCCACTTCCATTTTCAAAAAATATTCTCTGAGACTGCACACCTCGCGGTTGTGGAGGGTCTTAGCGTTTAAAAAGCCTCGACCCCCACATTTCCTCGGGATGTACAGTCTCATTACTGATGATCGTGGGTGATGCATCCGGTTTGCGGTCAACAGTGTGCGGACTCGTCTATCCAAGGCGTCGAGTTCAGTCTGAGTCCATTTGAGTATGCCGAAAGAGTACATTAAAACCGGCATGACCCAACCGTTGAAGGCGCGCACCTTGTTTCCGCCCGAAAGAAGGCTATTTAAAACCTTCTTGAGGCGTCCGAAGAAGCGCTCCCTCAACGATTGTTTCATGTCCGATACATTAATGCCAAGCGCTTCCGACATACCCAAATACTTATAGGTTTCGGATGAGGAGAGGGATCTAAGGTGTATGGAATCTGAAAGTTGAATTCCTTCAGATTCCATAATCTCCCCTCGCTTTACATGCATGACTGCACATTTGTCCACACCAAATTCCATCCTGATGGCACTACTAAAAGTTTCAGTTACCTTCAGTAGCTCCATCAGTTGCAATTTGCTGGGGGCAAAGAGTTTCAGATCATCCATGTATAGAAGGTGAGATATAACCTGGCCACCTCTCTTCAACCGATAGCCTAGACCTGAATCCTCCAGCAATGTGCTTAGAGGATTCAGGGCTAAGCAGAACCAAAGTGGACTCAAACTGTCACCCTGGAATATTCCCCGCTTGATCCATACAGGTTCATCGTTCGCCTGGATTTGTCGACATCCTGGATAGCGAAGGACCGTTCTCCATTGCCTCATACATGACTCAAGGAAGGCGCGTAGAGTTGCATCTATCTTGTACAACTCCAACACCCTCTTGAGCCATGTATGTGGCACCGAGTCGTAGGCCTTCTTATAATCTATCCAGCATGTGGACAGATCCTTGCGAGATCGATGAACCTGTTGGCTTATGGCCATGTCAATGAGGAGTAACTCCTTAGTACCACGGGACCCGTTCCTACATCCATTTTGAGAGGCAGACATAATGGAATTATTATCTATGTGTGCATTAATTTTCACTCTCAAAATGGATGTAAGAAGTTTATAGATAGTCGACAAACACGTGATCGGTCTATAATTCTTGGGTTCCGCAGTACCACCGGCTTTATAGAGAAGGTGAGTAACCCCTGTTGTTAGGAACTGTGGTAGCGACCCAGACTCTAAGGATGACTGGAATTGAGATGCCAGACAAGTGTGTGAACTATTCAACCATTTTAGCCAAAAGTTGTGCAGTCCGTCCGGTCCCGGGGATTTCCAATTCGGTAACGAACGGACCGCTCTTGCTACATCTAATGGCGTAATGGATATAGGTTCCATTTCTGGTATAGTGTCACACACCCGTTCGACATCACGCATCCAATCAGCCTCAGTATGACTGACGGGTACCGACCAGATGCTGCGCCAGAATGTACTCGTGGCGTTATCATCCGGGCGACACACGTCAGTCATGTTTTGTTCAGGTCGCTCGCCATTTGTTTTATTATTGTTGCTGTCAGTGTCATTGTTCATGTCAATGCCAATATGTCACATTTTGGTTTATTTGTGTTGTCATTTTCATATTAGGTGGTTTAACCGCAGTATTTTCCTATTAAAACTGTGATTATAACAGAAATTTGCCTGCACATGCGACGATTTTCAAGCACAACAGAGGTCAGAACTAAAACATATGCTATATTGAAGAATGGAACGAGGGAAAATGCCGTCTGCGGGTCGAGGTGCTAAGAGCAAGGCACCTCAGCATCCCCAGGATATCTTCGCGTTGGGTAGCAAGTCTACTGTGGTGGTCTCCAGAGAAAGAGACCCTGAAAAGAGGAACATCCATAAACCTTCTACAAGTAGTACGTATGACCTTTGCATTAAAGATTTCTACTAACCTCTGTATAAGGAAGCAAAGATCTTTAAACCTTACTTTATTATTACTTTTGGTCCACAGTTTTCGTCCTTATCTCTATCACTGTCCCACCACCATCACCCACAATCATACACCTGAAGTTAAAACTCTTAAACTTCAGGTGTATGAAATATGAACTATATGATATGACAAATAAATATGAACAGTCTTAGAGAGTAGCCAACAGTTCAATATAAAACTAAACAATTTTTGGACTGAGATTTAATAAATTTAGGGTCATACAATAAATGTCTGCATACGTTAACTATTTCATAATTCATTAAATGCTCTGTTTTGCATATAATTATTTAATTATAAGCCTGCTAGTTTTTTTATTAAGCTCTACTGTCCCACTGCTGGCCATAGGTCTCTCTCATAACCTTCGAAACTGGAGAAAGCTACATAAGAATTCCTTCCTATTTGTAACTTAATATATAAATATTATTTTTCAGATGTGGAACGCAAAAGAGAAACATCAGGGTTTGGAAGCCAGCCTCCCAGTAAGAGGGCTAGGATTGGCTCACCAGCGGAGGCTGTTGGAGGAACATCTCTGGAAGTGGATCCAGTTGATCTGGTGCCTAATGTACTGCAAGCATTGGACACACATAATTCTGATAAACTGGTTAGTATTCTTTAGTGTAAAACAGTGGTTCTTAACATTTTTGGCATTAGGTACCATTTGAGAAAAATTTTTTCTTCCCATGGACCATGTAGTTGGTTTCAAGGTTTGAAGATATTAACTTTAGTTTTCTGGCTACAAAACTCGCCGATTAGGTGTAACTTGTTACGATATCTTATCTTATCGTCTAAAATCATCAATGAGTCCTCCCACCCAAGGCAGACAAGAGGGACTGTCAGACTCGTACTGACTAAAATCCACAGTGTCCTTCAATAGCCCTTTACGTTCCGGGGTCACGGTAATTCGTACAGTCCCGCGACCCCGGCAGGCTTTGGCCCTCTAGAGGGGGGCATGGTCCATGTTCAGACAGCGAGTTGCCCATTACACGCTGCCTGAATGACCGCGCCTACGGTGACTGGAGATCGTCTGGCGGTTGCAATATCATGGAAAAAACTGAGTGATATAAATACTGGCTGGTATTTGAATGTTACACACGGATCACATTGTGTTGACTCATTGTTTAATGTAACCACTCGTTCAAAACCACTGTTGTAATCTAATCATTATTTAGTTCAAGATTTTGTAACTGACAAATTCACCATCAAACTAGCAGTATAATTTGCAGTGTTACCCTGACAAGACCCCTAAAATTAAGATTTGTACTATAAATTTATATTTCTGCTGGTGGTGGTGTCTATATAATTAGTATACATATCAATGAATATCAAAAACTCTGTGTAATAAAGCTTTCTTCAAAATTCTTAGTTTAGTTCTGTTCAGAAATTTAAATACATCTTTAAGTTTAAGTACAAAATAAACTTTATGTATTAAGGAAAGTAAATAATGGTGAAAAATTGTGTGGAAATTTAATTGTTCTGTAATTAAATTGTCTTTTTTCCTTACAGCTAGGCCTCCTCACAGGTTCAATCCGCCTCCTCAAGTCTCAACGTTCAAAACCAGACCCGATACTATGCATGAGTCTTCTATACCTCACAAAGATACGTCCCAACATGTTCGCTCACGAGACGGTCACACAGAGCCTCTGTACATTGCTGAAGAGGGAACAAGGGGCTGCGTTCAAGAATAAAGGAAACCCGCTGGTTTATATACTGGCTTGTAATATGTTGTATGCTGGACATAGAGAGAGTAATAATTGGCCAGATATTTTTATTAAGGTATGTATATGCGTACAGGGATATATTGTATTGTATAACGGGCTAGTATCCGCAACTCCACGTCATATGCGCGTATTATGCGTGCGGGTGGGAAAGAAATTATTCGATCCACCCCAGCTCCCCGAGGAAAGCCAGCAGCGCTCAGGGATATATTAGACTGGCTGTTGCAAGCGGCTTCGCCCACTACAGGAACATAAAATCGTTCTAAAAACTATCCTATGTGCTAATCCAGATCATGAACTATCTGTGCATCAAATTTCATTCAAATTTGTTCAGTTATTTAGTTTTTTAGTTTAGTTCCATGAGCGCCTCAAAGAGTGTCAGCAAAATGTCGGGGCCCCCTCTAGAGGGGCAAAGCCTGCCGGGATCGCGAGACTTACAAATTACCGTGACCCTAGAACCTATAGGCTATTAAAGGACACCATGGATTTTAGTCAGTACAAGTCTGACAGTACGTCATTTGATGATTTTACCACTAAAAAAAAGAACTATACCTCAAAAACTAATACAGAGCCAGGACAGACATACAATTCCTTTATCTTTTAGCAGCATGATGTATAAAATATGGAAGCACAAGCAAGGTTTATTATAGAATGAAGTGTGGCTTAGTGTAACTCCCATTCCTCTATTACCAGGTGTACATAGAAGACGCTCTGAACGAGCGCTGCTGGGTGGAGTGCTCGTGGTGCAAGTGCTTCGTGGAGAACGTGGTGACAGCCTTCAGCACTAAGCAGCCGCCTTCACATCTTATACCCACTGACAATACACTGGGTAAGTCATCCTTTTACAATGTTAAAACTTTTTTCTTATGATATCAGTATGAATTTAGTTTGATTATGTTGTAAATTATTTTTAGGTTTTTAATTATGATGCTTTTTAATTATTCTTTTTTATTAATTCTGTTGAATGTTAATTTTGATTTTGTTAAATTTCATTTTTAATAACTATTTTAATTTGTTTAACTTTTAATTTTATTCAATTAGGTGTTCGATTATAATTTTATTTCGTTCTCAACTTGTTTCTGTCTGTGATTTTAATGTTTTAATTCAATTTTTAGTTTTAATTTGGCCTGAGGAGCCTGCATGCTCTGTGTGTATCAAATTATACATTTAATCAATATGTAGTGCATGATGTGCTTACCTGTAAGAGATTGATACACCTGACCCGATTTGATGTAATGTAACCCATTATTTTTTGAGTGTACTCAATTGTTGGTGAGCCAAATAAATACATTAAATGGCCAGCCCAGCAGTGGGACACAGAATAGGCCATAAATAAAAACAAAATGGAATGGGAAGATAGAACTTGTACCTCATCATAGGGGACTACCTTCCTGGGAGAGCAGGCTATTCCTATTAGTTCAAAAACTTGCAGCCAAAGTGACCTCTATGTGGTGACCAAGTATTTTTTTTTTGCCCCACACTATGAATTTCTCCTGTGTCGTGGGTGTGTTTACAAACATAGAAACTCACATACACAAACACCCAGACACGGAACAACTACTTGTAGGTCATACAAATATTTGTTCCGTGCGGGAATCGAACCCGCGACACGCAGCGCAGCAGTCCAATCTCTTAGCCACTGCGCTAACCCCAACAACATAAACTTGAAAATCTATTAAACACTACTGAGCGTCGACGTTTATCGCTTGTCTACAGATATTCAACTTTATGTGCTTGTGAATAAGGTTGGAAATGTGTTAAGGACTATTAAGCGTTAACGTTTATCGTTTGAGACTTGACTAGAGGGCTCCAAGAAAAGAAAGAGAGATTAGTAATTATAATGCTAGGAAACTATGAACTCTAATGAAGTCTTCATTAGAGTTCATAGTTTCCTAAGGTCCCAACTAACTCATCTTGCTGGCCTGAAGTATTTATTATTCTCCTCAGGCACAATGTCTCCATCAGGATCTGGTTCCCCATTAATGGGCAGCACAGAGGAAGATCCTGACAATATGGAGCTGGAATATTCAGTTTATCCAAGGTAAGAAGACTGAAGCATTTTTGAGCTCTTTTTTTATCGTGGTAAAATCATCAAATGAGTCCTCCCACCCAGGGCAGAGTGGGAGGGACTATCAGACTTGTGTTGACTAAAATCCTTGGTGTCCTGTAATAGCCTTTTAAGTTCCGAGGTCACGGCAATTCGTACAGTCCCGCGACCGAGCATTTTTGAGCTAGACAAAGACTTGGCAGACCATCTGTATTCACATGCACTTGTTTCCCAGGTATTCTAGTAGCTATGAGGCTGTGGAGGCTCTAGTGCTGGAAGCCATCAAGGAACAGATCCAGAGGAGGTCGGCGGCACCTGATGCCATCGGCAAAGGGTTCCTCAAGTTATTGTCGGCTACATGTGGATTCCCTGAGGTAAGAGCATCATGTCCATTTTTTAATTCTGTGTGTTTCTAATATGGGTGGTCTATATAAATAATTGTGCCAAACCTACATGCAAGTATGTATTTATTATGACGGTACGCCTTTTTTTTTACGTGGTAAAATCATCACATGAGTCCTCCCACCCAGGGCTGAGCGGGAGGGACTGTCAGACTCGTACTGACTAAAATCCACGGTGTCCTTCAATAGCCCTTTACGTACCGGGGTCACGGTAATTCGAGAGTCCCGCGACCCCGGCATGACGGTACGGCTGGTGCAAGGGTTAAGCGATTGACTGCTACTTTGCGTATCGCTGGTTCGATTACCGCACAGAACAAATATTTGCACGACCTACAAGTAGTTGTTCTGGTTCAGGCTGTTTGTGAATGTAACATCTATACATATAATAAATGGGCGTTTTTCAAAAAAGGTGTACATAGCGAATTTGGGGTGTCCCCTCACTTTAGCTATTTTTTATAATTTTTGTATGCACCGTACTCAAATAAACTGCATATTTATTTAATAGTTACATGTTTAAGTTATAAAATTGGCTAAAATATGCAACCCAATTATCACTGTTATTAAAATATTATAAAATTAACATTAAAAAACGTGTAAAATATTCGTGTCCCACCTGTATGTTTGGAACTTTCAAGTCTCAGGTAAGACTAGATAAATTAAATGGAGTCACTGTTTTAGGCTCAGTAGACGTATGTTGGACTCATAAATACAATTTCGACCTTTTTATTTCGGATTTGGGTTTTAATAATTCAAAAAACTTTATTTATTGTTGTCCCAGGAATTTGACAGAACCGGAATTCCGGCATACGTCACGATATTTTTTTCAATACTTCAACGCAATATTACCCTAAAACATTGTTATTTTTCATTTCTGGCAACATTTATCTTGTCTGTGGTGTCAACCGCCATTTTAAAACAAACCTCAGTGTCAACAAAATCTGTGACTAAAGCGGGCGCGTTACGGTGGTGCAGAATTGGAGTTCCAGATAGTAACAGGATTTTATGAGGTATGTAGCAAAGTTTCAAGTCATTTGCCATAACACAATGATATTTCTATCTATAACTTATTGTAAAACAAGTCGGAAGTAGTCATAAAGTGAATACACCAGCTTGAATTATTGTTAGAAGTTTTGTAGGTATGAATTCGTCACATCGGGATCGTCACGTATTGTATAGCCGGAAACATTTTGTGACGCACCGGAACTATTAGGCTGGGGTTACATTTTGCTATAAGAAAAAAATAAATAATCATTCTAACATTTAAAAAAAATATTAGATTCGGTATTTGGATGTTTGTTACCGCTAATCTTCGGAACGGTTGAACCAATTTGAATGAAAAAAAACCGGCCAAGTGCGAGTTGGACTCGCGTGAAGAGGGTTCCGTACGATTAATTGAAATTGGTACGCACAATATTGAGTAATTTACCATGTTATTTTAATATCATGGACTTCTTATAGGTTTTCCTATAATCTATAAGTAGAAATATAATTTCTGTATTTTTTTCAGAATTTTAGGTTCAGTAGTTTCGGAGATAATGGGGGGAATAGTCAATTTTCTTGAATAACTTGGAAACTATTTATTTTAAAATTACAAAAAAAATATATTTGAGATCTGCTCAACAATACCTTTCATTTGATATGTCACACAATGCAGTTTTCTAATTATTAATTATTAACCTAATTTCAATAATGATAAATATAATAATGATAATATGAATAATGTTTCTTTATTTTTTTCTTACAATTAGAATAACAACTGAATAATTTTCTTTGCATTAATTTAATTTTGATTGCTTGGTCGTGACTCGTGCGGGCAAATTGCTATTTGGAATGGAAATAAGGATTTAGAAATGAGTAAAAATAAATAATTATAAAAAGTACAAATAATGTTCAAAATAAATAGACTGTGTACCTTAAGATTTTAGTAATAACCTGTTTTTACTTTAGATTATTAGACTTAAAATAAAAATGTTCGACCAGTTATTACTCCATGTATACTTAGCTTATTTTTTTCGAGTTAGTCACGTAGAATTCCAGATAATCACTGTCCCATATTTTACCGAGACAATAAACCTATCCTATTTAAGAAATATTTAGTTATTTGATAATATTTATATAGTTGTAGTTGACCCTGAATTTGTTGTTTATATTATTTGTAATCTCGTTCAATTTCATTTTAAGTAGTAGGTAGAAATGTAAAGTTTTAATGGTCAAAAGTTCCGCCTGTTACGATCTCGAAATTAAAATGATTGCTAAGCGATTATTATAGTGATTTATCTATGTTTAGATGTTTTAGTTCAAAGATTTGAAGGTTTGTTAAATAAATATTAAAAACAAATTATCATAACAACTCATATTTTGCATTTTATTTACACTTTTCCTTTGTGACGAACCGGAGCACGTTCCTGTGAACTCTTGCATAAAAATAAATAGTGCCACGATGTTTTGTGTAATACTGATGTATTTTTTTAATTTTTTACTTTTTAAGGGTATATTTAATCAAATGAGATAAGAATTTACAGCAAAATTTAAATAACACAAAAATCTGTTCCGGTTCGTCACGTGTACATCTTTTTTGAAAAACGCCCAAATCTGTAGAAGGGTCAATTCTGTACATTGAAAATATTGAAAAAATAAATAGCGGGGGGTGTTGCTGGATCGATACCAAACCCAAATATATGATTAAAAAAATTTTTGTCTGTCTGTCTGTCTGTTTGTGCAGGCATCACGTGAAAACTAACGGTTCGATTTCGATGAAACTTGGTATAATTATTCCTTATTATCCTGGGCATAACATAGGATACTTTTTATCCTGGAAAAATACGTAGAAAAAAAATCTTATTTTTCAGTTTTATTCATAGACGTTGTTCTGTAGAACCGCGAAGACACGTTGCCCGCAGTGGATTCAGCGCCGTAATATTTATAAGATGTCATTGTCAGAGTTACTCAAAATGGGGAAATAAACCATTCACGCGAAGACCGACATCCGCGCGGACGGAGTCGCGGGCGGAAGCTACTTTATTAATATTTGTAAACGCATCCGAAATTTCTAGTGTGGTAATGTTTTAAAAAATTAGAGAATACATTAAGTATCTAACTTTGCAATTGCACTATGATGAAAATGAGTATTTTTACTCACAATATATGCGACATCTAAATAAAATCGCCTTGAGAGTTAAAATTTCAACAGTACCATCATATTATTTAGGTACTGGTTATCAGAAAAAACTCGTAACACTCATCTTTCCGCACCAGATCCGCATGATATCCGCCTCCCGTCTAGAGGCGTGGCTACACTCGGGCAAGCTGTGGCGATGTGCGCAGGAGTTGCTGGCATACGTGTGCTGCAACTGTGACGCATGCGGACCCACCGCAGCCAGGGACCACGAGGTGCTGGCACAACTCGCCCGCATGCGGCTGAAGACCAAGCCGCTGCAGGCCGCGTACCAAGCCTGTCTCAGGTAAGATTGGGAGCAGTGTTAGTCAATGATGTGATGATTAACGTCAACCATATCATTGCTTACCATCATGCGAGATAGCGGTCAAACGCGAGACTAATCTTTAAAAATTTGCCTTTTTTGTATCGGCTGGATAGATATAGCACATCAACCTTTGGTAAGACTAGATTAGCTAGTTTCAGCTTCCTATAACGTCATCTCTGTCACAAAGTTCAACGTTAACCACAACGAATGACAAAACAGTGACAAACACAACATCTTTATCGCCTATACAAGATTATATTTATCGCCTTTACATATGTACAGACGCCAACAGGTCAACCTATCTGACTCTGTCAATTTTACCAATCGAACATTAATCTTCCTCTATTGCGATAAGTTTGAAAATCTATTAAAGAAATTTTACAGATTGAGGTAGGTTGATGTGCTGGCGTTTACGCGTCTGTGCAACCCTAGACGCAGCCGTCAATATCAGCCTGATGTCGTCGCCCACTGCCCATTTGAACAAATATTAACCTTATGTAAATAGTTTGATTTCATAAAGATTAATACCAGATTAGAAAAGCCATAGTAATGTGATAGAGGTATAGTACAAATTGACTTTATTGTGTGCCTTTTAAAGTCGTTTTTCTAAAAACACGAACATAGTATTAACTTCCGTATTCTCTTCCAGAGAGATGGTATCGGACAGCCCGCCACTCCTGCGCAGCGTGGTGACGCACACGATCTACAACGAGCTGTCCAACGTGCGGTCGCCCAACAACATGGCGGTGCTGGCCGCGCTCATACAAGCTCAGCCGCAGCAAGTGCCCGCTGCCATGGCCGACACATACCAGGTATAATGTAGCTGAGCGCATTAAATTGAACTACACTTTTGAACAATCTTGTTTCTGGTACCTCAAAAACTACTATCCGTGTTACATCCGTAGCTATTGTTTTTATATTTAATATCTTTATTATTATCGCTTCTGGGAGTGAGATATACAAGGTTATTCTTCTAAATTGGCTAACAAGGGGGATTATATTTATATTAAGGGGGCTAACAAGGGGGAAATCCATAAGAGAAAAAAATTGCCTATTTCACTCATCTTTGTAGACAGCAAGCCTGATGACGATATGCGACGCAATTCAACCGTTTCCAACTACAAGTGAAAGTCATCCTTACCACTACGACATATGACATAAAACGTGCGGTTATCAGCGGGTACTAGAAAAACAGAACACGCTCGCCACGACGACGTATGTCAGTCGAATTGCATCATTATATGGTAGAAGCAAGGACGATTTTCATTTTTAGTTAGTAGAAATTACAAATCGCACGAATCTATCGAACTAGTCTCATAAATAGTGTTTCCCATTGTCCTTTTCCCGCTAACACAATATAATGTGACAGGAGCTGGTCCTCCGGCCCGAGGACTACCTCCGGCCGCTGCGCGCGCTGACCCGCGAGGTGGTGCGTGCCGCGCGCGCGGACGCGGCGGCGCTGCTGCCGCTGGCGCGCTCGCTGGCGCAGCCGCCGCCGCACGAGCCGCCACAGGAAGTGAGTGGATTGAAATCTTTGTATTCAATTATGATTTTGCCTTCTGAAGATCTTTTTCGTTCAATTAAAAGTTTAGAGTTTGTAATTATTGAACAGATGTATCGATGGTGTAATTTATTCATTTTTAGGAATTTGTTAGATTATGTTTTCCATTGTTGCAACTTTAAGTGTACAAGTTACTGTAACTGTAAGTTTGTTAATAAAAGTACAAACCTTACATTTTTATTCCATAAACTCAAATGATTGTTACTTACATGATTGAAAGCTAAATTACTGTAAAGAAAGAGAGGCGAATGTTAAAAAAAAATATACATTTTACAATTATAGTTATTAATTGGCAGCTAATTTGTTCATACGTAAGCTTCAAATAGCCAGTCGTTGAATTCCAATTTTCAGAGCGTATAGTATCACGCTTCGCTAACAAAGTACCTAGTTTACTTTTAAAAAGAAAACATCCATTCGAGTCGAATCGTGTGTGAAAACCGCTTCATCCAAACTTCTATAAATTATACCTTATGTGTGTAGGTCCGAGAGCGCGCCTTCTCCTCCCTAGCAGACCTATTCTGCTGCTGCTGTCTTGTGACAGCTTCTCACAGCAAGCACCTGCCGGAGTACAAGCAGCAGGTGTGCGTGATCCAGGCGTCGGCGCTGGGCTGGCTGCTGGACACTGCCATGCCCATCTACAGGCCCAGCAGACACGACTACCTGCTGGCGCTCAATAAGGTACGAATGAAAAACCTTAGCAAAGTGACTACCACAACAAGTAAACGCCGTTACTCATGAGGTGACACGAAATGATAAGCGTCCTTGCTGCTACGACAAAATAATGATGAAATTCGACTGTCTTACGTTGTTGTGGCAAGCTTTTTTGTATGACTATGCACCCTTATACAACCGCACGTTTCAAATTGGCAGCGGCTTTATGTTAATAAGGATCATTATCAGTTGATCAGCGACAAATAGTGCAATTAAATCGCCTCATGAGCAAGCGCGCTTAGGAGGAAATGTCATAGCAAAGTGACTCCCTGCTGGCGCTCAACAAGGAAGGAATTAAAATTCATAGCAAAGTGACTACTAGCTGGTACACAATAAAGTGATAAATGAAAAACCATAGTAATGTGATACAACCTCATCATCCTGTTCTGCTGCTATTGCTGCCTTTTAACGGCTTCGAAGCATGCATTTAACTCAGTGATACCATGTAATAAAGAAAATGATGATCAGTGGTAGTAATGATGTTTTCTTAAAATGTTGGAAGAAGAGATTTATTTGGAACAGTCTTTTTTACCACTATCAGTGATGAGTACCCTAAAAAATCTCTTTTTTTAACAGGTGATGTTCGTGGAACCAGCCGAAACCTACAGCAAGGCTGACAACTGGCCTCCAGAATCAGAACGAGCGGTGACCTACCGCCTGTGCTGCGAAGCACCCCTGCCGCAGAACACCTTACTGAGGGTCATCTTCATCGGCCTCTCCAAGGTATGTGAAGTGAGTGAAGAACAAAGATCCATACTCTGTCTCTACACTTTGCTTGTAAGGCACATTCTTTTTCTTCACTGGTGTTTTTGGTATTTTATTTTTGTAGTTTTGTTTAATATTTCAGTATTTACCATAGATTTGGTGCTAATGGATTGTGGAACTCGGTGATTGTAGAATAATATTTATGAACTTCTGATGTTTTTTTTCTAAATGTACATAAAATGTATGTACTTGTTGTATGTATTGTTTGGATTTTCGCTTAAGCTAAAACAAGTAAAGACTAGTCGAATTTATAGAAACACTGTTTTAAGCTTTCATGGTTTAAAACTAAAGAAATATTTTCACTTACGGGACAACTTCCATTGTTTATTGCTTGCAACAGCGTCGAAATATCGGGACATTATAAGTATAGATTCGTTGAAAACTTCAAAAACTACCAAGAAACGTGACTCAGAAAACAAGTTAAGTTGGTAGTCGTGCGCCTGAACTCTCCAGACGTGTCGCAGTGCCATACCATCTGCTTATTGCCTTTGTCAAAGAGACACGTGAGTCCGAAGCGATACCGAACTGAAGCGAGACGTCAGTCCGATAGTTCTGTCACGCTATCGCTTTTCTATATGACTGGATTCAAACAATTCCAACATTACAAATAAAAACGTCACGCTTCGCATTCGCCACGCCAGTCTGTTTGACAAAGGCTTATGAGAGTAAAGGAACAGAGTGTGCACCTATGTCTGCGCACACGCGCACTTCGCTGTGTCTGACGTTGATGACTAATCTCCGCTGCCATTGGTCGCCTTTAATGAAACCGGTCAAACCGTCTCATTTATTTTAATACATCACATAATTTCCGACAAGTCTTAAAACCAATATATTTGAGGGTCTAATTGAAGGTCTGCCTTCCAGAAACAGAACAATTTTCTCATAATATTAAAAGTTGATGCCTATTCTTTCCTATACTCCTCACCCCCACACTTAATCCACTTCATCCTCTCAGGACATCCCGGTGTCTCCAGCGGAGGTGTTCGAGCTGGTGGAGCAGCTGGTGCGCCGCGCATGCGCCCTGCCTGCTGAGGAGAACCCGCTGCAGGTGGATAAGTTGGAGATCGCTGATTACATCTTCCAGCTGTGCCAGTTCAACCCGCCTGATAATATTACTTTGCCTGCTGGGTAAGTGGTAACTTTTTTAGTATGACTTTCTATGTGATTTTTCAACGACCTTGAATAGGAGTTATGTACATTTTTTAAATTAAATTGGGTTGATGTAATTTTATAGGTCTTTCTGCGTGTCTAAAATCGCCGTTATATCAATGTTACTAAAGTTGTTACGTTGTTATTTCTCGAGCAATGGAATAGAATGTTAACGACACGGTTGGCGCAGTGCCTGAGCGATTGGACTGTTGAGCTGCGTGTCGCGGGTACGATTCCCGCACGGAGCAAATATTTGTATGATCTACGAGTATTTGTTCCGGGTCTGGGCGTTTGTGTATGTGAGTTTATATGTTTGCAGGGGTCGAAACTAGTCAGTAAAATCAGTAAAAGTCAGTTTTTTTTAGCATGGTCAGTAAAAGTCAGTTTTTTGAGAAAATCGTCAGTTTTTTCAGTTTTTTGAGATCAACACATATATTGCTCCATATATTTTTTTGGAACCTTATTAATTATTTACTGACACAATTTTGCCTGTCTGTCTCGTTCCTTTTTACGCCTACCTTCTTCATTCTAGATTTTGCTTAAGAAATATATATCTTATAGTATACCTACTAGCAACCAAACCCGGCGTTGCTCGGGTTTCACCTTTCAAGTCCATTCATTTCATCAGTTGCAACACTTTTTCACATTTTCGCCACCCACAACCGCGACCAAACTTCCTTACTTTCACCAGGAGACCAAAGGGGAAATTATTGGAGTTGGTGGTCATAGAGAAAACCCTGTCTTCCCGTCCTAACATTAGCATTTTAAATATACATTTAGATTGTGTCAACAAAAAACAAATTTCTAGTCATTTCTAATTTTCTTAGCCGGGCCCAGTGAAGGTTTGAGAGCAACTAACAGCTGATGCTCTATTATGATGTCTTGTGGCAACTTAATATTGTAGCATCATTATTTCGAGGAAAAAAGTCCAATTCTACTTTTTTTCTCGAAATAAATACATATTTTATTATTGTAAGTTTAACTTTGCATATTTGTTACAGCTTCAGCTTTTTAACCTGCATTGTATGTGATTTAATTTGACTGCTGTGTGATTTGTTTGTGGCTACTAACCAACTAACTATTATGGGGAAATGTAAATTTAATAAGGACTGGCTTTTTTTTTTGCGTGGTAAAATCATCAAATGAGTCCTCCCACACAGGGCAGGGCGGAAGGGACTGTCAGACTTGTACTGACTAAAATCCACGGTGTCCTTCACTAGCCCTTTACGTACCGGGGTTACGGTGATGGGTAATTCCCGCGACCCCGGCAGGCTTTGGCCCTCTACAGGCCCCGTCAATGTGCTGACACTCCTTGAGGCGCGCGTGGAACACAGCGCGCCGTCGACCCGGGCATGGTCCATGGTCGGGCTGCGAGTCGCCCATTACTCGCTGCCCGCATGCCCGCGCCTACGGTTGCCGGAGATCGTCTGGCGACGTCCGTCGCCGTGGGCGTCTACCACTGCGGCTGGGTCGGAGGGAGGACACTGTTCTCTCCCTCACGCGGCACGCCTCCTCCTTCGCGAGCATGACTGCTTCGCAGAAGGAAGCGACCGCTTCCCACTCCGTCTCGCCCCGCAGCATGGCCTCGACCAATGCCGGGCGCGAGAGGTCTCCGCCTATCGCCGTCGTGAGGACACGGCGGTGCTCTGCCCAAGCGGGGCAGTCCTGCACCGTATGCTCCACCGTGTCCTCCGGACGATCCTCGCAGTGGTGACACCCAGGCGTTTCCTTCTTCCTTATCAAAATCAAAAATCATCAAAATCAAAAGTTTTTATTTCACATAGGCCCATGAGGGCACTTATAAAACGTCGACAGCAGGTGCTCGGTTCGGGTTGGTCGATTCCATGGAGAAGAACCGGCAAGAAACTCCATGGTTACTCTTTTAAAATATGGTATAGTTTTACAAACAGATTGTTACAATTTTTCGATGCTTAGATATGCGAGAAAAACGTAGGCCTGGTAACAAGGGGGAAGTCCTAACTAAAATTAGTGCTACAAAAGAAGAAATATATATATACACACGACTTACACAGGAACCTCCCGAAACTTCCGTGTCCGGTGAGGACCTGCGTCATGCGGAAGGTAAGGACGCCGTGACGCCTATCCAGCCACTCCTCAAAGAGGGGTCTTACCGCCGCGATTGCGGCGAGCCCGGACCTCGGTTGCGACAATGAGGACTGGCTTAATAAAAAAGATAAAAATGGACACTTTATATCTGAATGGGGAAAAAGGGATGGTGAAAATGAGGTTAATATGGCCAAGACATTACTAGATGCCGCTGTTAAAGAAAGAAAAGACTACGAGGAGAAAATTAAAGAAGAAGAAAACGTACAAAAAATTATAGATAAAAAGAAAAATGCTTTGATTACTTACTTCTTCAAGAAATCATAATGTCTAATGTTTCTAACTTTTAATATTATTTGTATGATTGGATGTGTGTCATTTGCTTATTAACAAATATTAAAACTGATAACTATTTGTAAACTTTTTAATAATAAAAAGGTGGTGATGGTTGGCTATGGGGATGGTGGAGGCCAATAATATTTTTTTTTTCAATTCCACATGCAACTTTTATTTTAAGTTAGTTCAAATGGTCAGTATAAGTCAGTTTTTTTAGATTTCTGGTCAGTAAAATCAGTATTTTTGAACACTGAACCTGTTTCGACCCCTGTGTTTGTAAACGCATCCACAACACAGAAGAAATTACTAGTGTGGGAGCAACGTTTTTTTTTAAACAAGAAAAAATGTTCCATGTTGCGAATTTTGTCGCAATTCTGTCAAAATTTTGCTCAGACCCTCTGGTGGTGATGAACTTCTAACAGCAAAAAAAGATACAGTTTTCATCAAAGATTTCGCTAGGCGATAGAAATTAAATTTAGATGCTCGCGCTTTATTATTGAGGCCAATGAAACTTAAAATCTAATACGCTGTATTTTGGAGTACCACCCCATAGATTTTCACGTCAATTGCCTTGTAGCATATTTGACCAGGCTGTAGGCTTAAGGCGCCCGCCGTTGACTGACTCAGTACGCTCCTGGATTTTTGAACTTGTCTTAAGGGTAATTCCAGCGTGGGAACTAGGTGGCGCTAGACGACTTGTATAGCTCTGTCTCTTTCCCACACTGGAATTACTTTCGCTAGTAGGCCACCTGAGCTCTAGAGAATATTTGAATACTCCCAGGTACAGTCCACCAGCCCTGGCCATCACGTCGCTGTACTGGCGCGGCTGGATCCTGCTGACCATGCTGGCGGCTCACAACCCGCAGCAGTTCGCCGAGCGCGCCGCCGCCATGTACCCCACGCTCAGGGCGCTGTGCGAGCTCTGTATCACCAAGTTAGTAGCATATCCTGAAAGTTTTAGGAGCTGACGGGTGCCAATAAAAATAACTAACTGCTCGGTAATGCTAACTGTCGAGCTGGACTTGGACCCGCGGTTCTGAATGAGTATCAGATGCCTAACCAACTAGGCCATCGCAGTCATGCCCAGCAAAGTCGAATCTCTCATTCCTACTTAAACGTCTTTCGATGACGTTTACTTTCCGCAAGGAAGCTTTACAATTGTTAAATATTTGTAAATTTTTCTTCGTGAATTATATAATATCTGTATTGCTCACAGCAAGCCGAGCATAGAATGGACGAACAGCTCAGCTGCCGAGGCTGAACGAGCGGAGGCCGAGCGAGCCGCCATCTTACAGCTGGAGACCCACCTGGCAGCAGCCAGTAATGCCAAGCTGCCCATCAGCGAACACTCCTCCAGGCTGCTCAGTCAGGTAACAGATCCAGGAAAATGGTCTTTGTTGCAACGGTAATTGACCCTATTGTTGACTCTTGCTTGATTTTTGCTGCGTTCCAGCCGCAAAATTGGACTCAGACAAAAACGTGGTGATATTTATACCTACCTCAGGGTTTCAGTAAAAAAGAAAAACCCTAGTAATGTGATCTTGACAGAACAAAGATATTTTGATCGCTACGGCAGCTACCTAAAACTAATTGGCTTTTTACCACCTATTATATTGTTACGAGGTGGATTTGCGATAAATTAATGAACTACAATTTATCAACAAACTACCTTTAATTAACACAAAACACTATTTTAAACAATTCACCGCTTAATCACACTTTAAGAGTCACTTAGAGATTATCATTTCGATCATTTGTCACTACCGAGTCGCCTTGATCGTAGTTAAAACCAGAACTTCGTTGAAGCTTCCAGGGCAATCTTCAGTAGAATTGTCGAGAAACTTGTGGAAACTACGAGAAGCTTGTACATTGGTCTCGCAATACGGTCGAAGTAACAACATGTTCATTTAAAAAAAATATTATTACCAATTCAATCCAAAACCCTTATCACTATTTTCTCCTTTAGCTCACAACCCTAGAACCTCTCGGCCCTGCCCGGAAGCCTCCTCAAGCGATCATAGAGACCCTCCAAGCGTTGAGCTCTCAGATGCGCCTGGGCAAGCTGCTGTGTCGGCAGCCTGCCTTACTGCTGGACCTGGTGGAGAGGCACGGCACCAGGAGGGCCATGCCCTGGCTGCACCAACTGCTCAGACATGACCAGTTAGAGCTCAGGTAAGAGAAAGGCTGAACCAGTTTCTGACGAGTCCCGATTATTGTCAATCTAGTTTTGGAACAGCCTTAACTATATCACCGTCAAATAAGACTGGAAATAAGGTCATTGATCCTAATAATGCATTATTCGAATTTCATAATACCATCGTTCGAATTTCAAAATTAAATATAAGGTCAAGGTCGCCTCTTACCACGATACGTATGTTTTGTTCGTGTTACGACAGTTTCTTTAAATGTAGTAGTACAGGGGGTCAACGAATTTTATTCCACACTTAACAGGCGGATTTTGTAGGTATTGTTTGTGGTCGATCAAGTTTTTAAGGAGTCTTGACTAGTTTCAATCTAGTTGAATACGAATTTTGAATAGTGTTAAAACATGCCGTAGATTCTTGTCTCAGCGTATCACTAGTTTTGTACGCATTTCAACAAGTAACGTTTTAGAGTAATTTTAAAGGTTGTATTTTGTGAATGCGTGCGTTGTTTGTGGGTAGATAATAAAAATAACAGGCTTGCCACGACGACGTATGTGGGTCAAATCGCATCATTACGTCGTATTAGCTTAAACACTTCTAATAAATTCGAATGTACCTAAGTAGGCGTTTTAACGCGAACGCGATCACATAGGGAAGCGATACGAATGAGACAAAACAATAGAACTCTATTGCGGTGACCAACCGCACGTGAATGCATCGTGGTGACAGATGACGCGATCGGTGATTTGATATTTTCGTGCGTATTCTTGCGGTAGTATGCTTTGTTGTTTTGGCAGTTGGAGCAGTAAGATCACTCAGGTCACTCGCGCTCATTCAGGATAGAGTAGCCACGTCTCACGGCACCGCATTGATTTTCGCGATCGCTTACGCGTTCGCGTTGAATCGCTTCTCTAGGACGTAAGGGAGCTAATACGACTTGTTCTCTGTGTTGTTCCTAGCGTCCTCCCCGTACAATGTCTGTGCGAGTTTCTGTCGGCGGGCGGGGCGGCCGGGGTGGGCGGCGAGGTGGGCAAGGCGGGAGAGTTGTGCGCGCACCTGCGGCGCACCGTGGCCGAGTCCGAGGAGGGCGCGCGGGCCGTGCTGCACTACTACATGCAGCGCCTGGCGCACACGCATGCGCCCACTAGGGCTAGTGCTAGCAGGGTAAGTAGTGCGAGGTGGGCGAGGCGGGAGAGTTGTGCGCGCACCTGCGGCGCACCGTGGCCGAGTCCGAGGAGGGCGCGCGGGCCGTGCTGCACTACTACATGCAGCGCCTGGCGCACACGCATGCGCCCACTAGGGCTAGTGCTAGCAGGGTAAGTAGTGCGAGGTGGGCGAGGCGGGAGAGTTGTGCGCGCACCTGCGGCGCACCGTGGCCGAGTCCGAGGAGGGCGCGCGGGCCGTGCTGCACTACTACATGCAGCGCCTGGCGCACACGCATGCGCCCACTAGGGCTAGTGCTAGCAGGGTAAGTAGTGCGAGGTGGGCGAGGCGGGAGAGTTGTGCGCGCACCTGCGGCGCACCGTGGCCGAGTCCGAGGAGGGCGCGCGGGCCGTGCTGCACTACTACATGCAGCGCCTGGCGCACACGCATGCGCCCACTAGGGCTAGTGCTAGCAGGGTAAGTAGTGCGAGGTGGGCGAGGCGGGAGAGTTGTGCGCGCACCTGCGGCGCACCGTGGCCGAGTCCGAGGAGGGCGCGCGGGCCGTGCTGCACTACTACATGCAGCGCCTGGCGCACACGCATGCGCCCACTAGGGCTAGTGCTAGCAGGGTAAGTAGTGCGAGGTGGGCGAGGCGGGAGAGTTGTGCGCGCACCTGCGGCGCACCGTGGCCGAGTCCGAGGAGGGCGCGCGGGCCGTGCTGCACTACTACATGCAGCGCCTGGCGCACACGCATGCGCCCACTAGGGCTAGTGCTAGCAGGGTAAGTAGTGCGAGGTGGGCGAGGCGGGAGAGTTGTGCGCGCACCTGCGGCGCACCGTGGCCGAGTCCGAGGAGGGCGCGCGGGCCGTGCTGCACTACTACATGCAGCGCCTGGCGCACACGCATGCGCCCACTAGGGCTAGTGCTAGCAGGGTAAGTAGTGCGAGGCGGAGGAGTTGCCAGTCAAGCCATCGCGATCATGCAATCTATCTTCGAATTCTACTTTCCATTCCTAACGTTGCTTCATCTATTGCAGAGTTGTCGAACTATAAACGATATGTCAAGATTTCGGTTTGATTTATCTCTTGTGCGTATTATCTTTGTATAAAAGTAGTTTAATATTTGTTAATGTTACAGGGCCTTAAACTGGTACTACAATCCGAGGACACATCAGAAACTGATTACAACGCTGACGTTAGCCCCGAGTAAGTGTTGATCGTTTATCAAGTCCTTCACCACTGTATGTCTTTCTATTTCCTTATAACCATCCGCGTACGATAAAATATTTCACTGCAACTTAGTGGTCAAAACCTCTACAACTGATCACAAGGTTATTAGGTCAGTTGCTGAAAGTGTTACGACCCGTTTACGAAGTTGCCGCTGTGTGCTTACTTGCGAGGTTAGAGGTGAGATCAAATCTATGGAAATGTTTGAAGCACGCCACGAGATGTCGCTCATAGCCAAAATGTTCGTGGTTTCCACCGAGCGTATCAGATAGCGGCGTGCGGTGTTTACTAATAAATGCGACGCCACGAAATAGTATTACGGGTAGCCTTGCGGGAGTAGAGAGGCCGTCTACCGCTGCTGTGAGTACGTGGCGTGCACAACGCTCCGCCGTGCTATCCGCCGCATCGCTCAACGCTTAGACCATAGTCGTGAACGAGTTTTTCCATCAAATATTTCTTAGCAACAACATAGAATCAAGTCTAATGCTCGTCTCCTATTATTTCCCCCCTACGGGGATAATCGTACATTGTTCACCGAGAGAAGAAAGTGACCGTTTACCGTCGAGATCGGGAATCGCACTTTCTCTCGAGTGATACATAGTGCTTTATACTACACCTACGAGGAAAGTACCTTGATACGGGGAGAAAACGTATCTGAGCGGGAGAGAAAGCGTTTTCTCCCCGCATATTTGTTCGATATGCAATGACGTACTTTTTACCGTAAATTTGATAAAGTATCAAGGTACTTTCCACGCAGGTGTAGTATAAAAACCCTTTTCCATCTTGTAGGGAGTGGCTAGACCTTCTCTGGGAGCTCCCTCACTGGGAGTCAGTTCGCGAGGAGGTGGTGGCGCGCATCAGGGCCGCGTGTATGGTGGAGTGCATCCCGAAGCACATGGCCGCGTACATCGCCTTCCTGCACAAGTACGAGATACAGACACCTCATAACGACCACACTGATCTGGCGCTGGTGAGTGACCCAAAAGCTGTCATACAAAAATAAACCCTATTTTTATAAGTATAATATCTACAGTACAATCGAAAGTAAAAAAAGTAAGAAATAAAAAGTATCTACAGTTTTGGGACCATTGTTATTTATAATCTATATAAATGACTTGCCAGTAGTAACTAATTATCCAGTATCACTATTTGCCGATGACAGCACAGTCACTATTAATTCCATAAATAAAGATACATATGAACAGGAAATTAATGGCACCATCAATTCGATAGTAAACTGGTTAGATAACAATAATCTAAAAATCAATCTCGAAAAAACAAAAATTATGTTATTTTTATGTCAGCGTTTAGAACAACATAAATTAACAGTTATAAAAAAGGTAGACATTGCAAAATTTTTAGGAGTGACCATCGACAAGCGTCTGAACTGGAAGGCACACACAGAAGAACTAAATAAAAAAATATGTTCTTCTGCTTATGCCCTCTATAAACTAAAACCTATTACGAGTACGAATGCGCTCATAACTGCCTACCATGGTATTGTTGGGTCCATATTGCGGTTTGGGGTAATTTTTTGGGGAAACTCTACGAATAAAGAAATAATTTTCAAATCACAAAAAAGATGCATTAGAGCAATGTTTGGTTTGAAAACAACTGATAGCTGCAAACAGTATTTTATTAAATATAACATCTTGAGTCTGCCTTCACTATACAGCCTGTTAGTGTAATCAGTCTTAAACTTGAAACCAATGGTTTGGTATCACTTACAGAACGTAAATTCAATAAAAAAATAAAACCTTTTTTTTTTCAATAAAGTCTCCATTTTTCCCCAAAATTATTTCACCCTATTACGCAAAGGTAAAGAACACTAAAATAAGCCGCGAGCGCCGCGGCGTCACCCGCGGCGCGGGGAGACTGAGGTATGCGCGGGCCCCGCGCATACCATAGACTATATACTATAAACTGAGATAGATGCGCATCTCTATGTTTGAAAATGGACAATATTAGTTGAGTTCCCCGATCAGCAGGTGGCGCTTTTAGTACCCAAAAAATCCTGCAGGGACCGCTGGTTGTTCTAAATTTGCAAATATGTAGGTTTTAAGTTTGATATTAAGTGTAGATAAATTTGTAGAAAGACAAAAGTGCATTTATAAAATATTAGTAATTTACTATTTAGCACTTTTGTCGTTCTACAAAAAAACTGCAGCTGCGTTGCTGAAATGAAACACTTGTATACATCACATAATTTATTTAGAAAAATCAAATAAATTAGAATAGTTTTATGAAGATACAATAAACATTTACAGGATATGAAGATTTTCTTTAAAGAGCGTATAAGCCACACGGCATGAATTTCTTATCTTAGACTTTCTTATTTTTGGAAATGACTGATTTTAATGTAACTTAATACGCTTATGCAGAATACATAGGTCTAAAAAGTGACCTTGATTTTTTATGAAACGTACATAGCGCTCTTAATTAATCAGTCTTTGTTAATCATTTTAGCATATCTTGGGAATATGCTCAACAAAATTTCTTCTTTTAATGTAATAATAATAATATATGGCCTGTTGTTTTACATGGTCAATCTCATCAATCTTTGAATTTTTTAAAAAATCCATTTACACCAATACGACTTTACACAACTGTGGATAATCAAATTGATTGCGAGATTATTAATTAAATCGATTAAATCATCTCTATGCTTTTTATATGAAATTATTTTATAATCACATGCACAATTAACCTGTCCGGACAATCACGTAGGCTAATGTTCACATTTTCTTTTATTATTTTTTTCTTTTAGTATATTAATCTAAAGCCTGTTGTTTTACATGGTCATTCTCATCAAATTTTGAATTTTTTCCATTAAAAATTCTATTAACCCCTTTACACTTACTGTGGATTATCAAATTGATTGCGAGATTATTAATTAAATCGATTAAATCATCTCTATGCTCTTTAAATTAAATTATTAAAAATCACATGCACAATTAAGTAACAGTTTAATTTTTTGCTTTACAAATGCTGATTCCTGACTGACAATCACGTAGACAAGCAACAGTTACATAAAAAATGTCAGTCATTAAATTGACAAATCTTTCATTTGGATGAAATAAAGATCTTTTAGTATAATCAATTTCGTAATTGAATGATTGCAAATCAACTTCTGATCGACATAAATCACTCATACAATATTTACAATTTCTAAAAAACTTTGTTTTAAATTTCTTAATCACGTACCCAGTAACATATTTTTTCGATTCAGAATATAACAATGAATCATTATTCTTAATTTCACCCATCACCTTCAACAAACAATCAATATCACATGCAAAATCATCATTTGGTTTCTTATTGAATAGATTCGCCATTGATTGCAATGAATTATTGTCATCATTTTCACAATTAGCTCGGTGAATGCGATGAATTAAAATTGTTTATAATCAAAGTTTTAAATGCATTGCAAAATTGATTACAAGTTGGATTAACATTTCTTATTCTATTACTTCTAATGCCACTAAAAAAAATGATTAAAATAGAGAGTGATTAAATTTTTTACATCATGCTTAGAAATCAAATAATGTTCAATTCTTTAAAAGTTTTTATATTCTGGATCCAATTTATGATATAAGGAATTGATTCATATTTTATTGATTCAGAACTATCCTTTTTAACTACTGATTTAAAATTAATTGATTCTAAAATAGGAATCAAATCATCCCACAGTTGGAAATGAGGAGAATTAGTTTTCAAGCATTGCAACTTATCGAATATTAATAAGAAGTCTGCAGACCCCTGACATTCCTCTGGAAGCACTCTATGTCCTGAAACAAGAAAATAATATTTAATGTTAGTCATTTTTTTATCATTATATTTTATTGGTTACATTAAATTTCTATAAAAAATATTAAACATTCAATAAACATTAATCTAGTTTATTTATAAAACAAAAGAAAAATTATAGGTCTTCCCGTGTCACGCGTGCTCACCACCCCCCTCTCTCCTTATTGCCTATGTCACTTAGGACCAAAGCAGTTTTCAACCGGTGAAAGAATTTTTGAAATCGGTCTAGTAGTGTCGGAGCCTTTTCAATACAAACAAAGAGAAGAGAAGAAGCAAACATCCACCTATTTTATCTAGTGACCAAAACCTATGTTCTTTGTATACAAATATTCTATAAAAATTTAAAATATTTTCACCTCATACTTCACGATGATGGTCAATAATCAAAGATTCTGAAGTAATTTTATACTAACCAAGGCTAGATACTGGTGTGTTGATGCCTGGACTGGTCTAGGGCTTCTGTGAGAGCAGCAGATGGTTGAACAAGAACAGGATTTGATTGCAAGTTCTCCCGAGGGCTGGCCTTGTTGTTCTGGAAAATTATGATGTTTTATTATTCTAACTGAAAATATGAGATCTTGATATGACTAATCAATTAGTGTTTTTTTATGTGTTAAAATCATCAAATGAGTCCTCCCACCCAGGGCAGAGTGGGAGGGACTGTCAGACTCGTACTGATTAAAATGCACAGTGTCCTTCAATAGCCCTTTACGTACCAGGGTCACGGTAATTCGTGAGTCCCGAGACCAATCAATTAGTGATTAAATGATATTTACCTAGACATAAAGATGGAACAGTATTTTTGTCAGTCTGTGACTTGGTAAACAGTAAACATCCAAAAAGTGGTTGTTAACCAACCTTATACTGTCTCCTCTTTCTTGAATTGATAATGGAAGTACACTTTTCCATATTTTAAATTTTTCCAAGCTTTCTGATGATACCCGGTGTTTGGATTTGGAAATAAGTGCAAAGGGCCTGAAAATACAATGAAATAGATACGTGAATTTTTTTCAATTTACTTTAAATATTATAACAATCACACTCATAGTTAGTCAAAGATGTTACAGTATCAAATTAACATAAGAAAAAAGGCTACCCACTGACCAAAGGTTTTTCTACGATAGATTATACTAAAATGTTATTTAAAAAAAATCTAAATGAGTTTAGATGGCTTAATGTTTGTAATGGATGTATGAAGTCTTTTCGCTGAACTCTAGAATGGTTGAATCATTTATTATTAATATTCTGCTAGTTCTTTAGTCAGGAAATATTTATATGAATGAAAAACCGGCCAGTGAGCTATCCCAAGGGCGGATTTAAAAACTGTACTTTCTTTGTATTTCATTCTCTTAGTAATAACTAACGACAACAGGTAAGTACCTGCTTGAATAAACTGAGTTTAAGATAAGATAAGATAAGATTTTTATTTCGCAAATATGGGTACATTTCATTTCATTTTCATTTATTTCATAACAATTTTTACATTGTGTCGAAATCACTTAAAATTACACACGTGCATTTAATTATATTTATTAATAGCGATCTTGGACATTAACAAGCTTATCACTGTCATTAACAGTAATAACATAGAGATTTGAGTTTATAATCATATATAGTCAAGAATAATGCAAAATAATAGTGTAAAAGAATAATAGTCAAAACTTAACAATAATACCTAATTCAAAAGTCAATCTAAAATAATGTCAAAAATTAAAAAAAATAAATACAGTCAGGATTATGTCACCATAGACACTATCATTATTATACAATTTTATTGGCCTAGGTAAACACGTCAGACAGAAACTCATCAATAGCATAATAGCATTTTTCTAACAAAAATGATTTTAATTTTTGCTTAAATTGGTTAATATTGTAAACAGACTTCAAATCCCCTGGAAGTTTATTATACAGCTTGATGGATTGAAAGCTTGCAGCATGAGTAACAACTTTCATATGTGGGACTATGTGATGTTGCAAGTCTTTGCGCCTGGTAGCTTCTCTCTTATTTCTTTGTTCAGTTGTTTCTAATCTGTTAAGTTTCTTTATAAGATCCGTGAGTACAACAAAAATATACAAGGATGGGACGGTTAAAATCTGTAGATCCTTAAAATACTGCTTACACGATACCCATTGCGGAATTCTCACCATGGTTCTTATGGCTCTTTTTTGTACTACGAAAGCAGTATTCACGTTGTACGCATAACTTCCGCCCCATAGAAAAATACTATACCTAAGCCTGGATTCGACAAGTGAATAATATACCAGTTTTAATTGTTTAATGTCGATCTCATCTCTGAGACTTCTAAGAGCATAACAGGCTGAACTAATTGAGCTTTCTATGGTTGATAGTTCCTTTTTCCAGGTTAATCCTTCGTCAATATAAATACCTAAAAATTTTACGCTGTCAACTAAAATTATATTATTACCATTCAAATTTATGTCGATTTTATCTTTATTTCTTGCCGTAGTTCTAAATAACATTGCATTCGTTTTGTTGGTGTTCAAGTTGAGACTGTTCAAGGTAAACCAAGTATTAAAGTGAGTAAGAGCCATATTTACTTTATTAGTCAAGGCTTCAATATTTTCTGCGGTTATTATAGCATTTGTATCGTCAGCGAAAAGAACAAGTCCTATATCAGTTTGATTTGTCATGTAATTAATTAGGTCATTTATGAACAAGATAAAAAATATTGGCCCTACTATTGAACCCTGTGGGACACCTTTCTTTATTAGTTTTAGACCTGATTTGTATACTTTTTCACATTTATCTTCAGCTATTTTAATTTCTACATATTGCTTTCGATTTTCTAAGTAAGATTTAAATAGACTTAAAACCTGTCCTCTAATTCCATAATGCTCCATTTTCGCTAATAGTAATTTGTGATCGACAGTGTCAAAAGCTGAGCTTAGATCAAGAAATAACCCGGCAACTTTAAGTTTCTTATTAAGTTTGTTAATTACTTCTTCCATTAGTGTGTCAATTGCGTCATTTGTTCCCACGAATTTCTGGTAACCAAATTGTCTATGATCAAGAATTTTATTACGGTTCAAATGTTTAAGCAGTCTTGTTATAAGAATTTTCTCAAAAATTTTCGAAATTATCGGTAATAACGAGATTGGTCTGTAGTTATGTGGGTCTAATTTACAACCTTTTTTATAAATGGGTAAAACTCTGGCTATTTTCAGTTGTTCAGGGAATATACTCTTATCTATACACATGTTGACAAAATGTGCCAATGGGTCTGCTAATAAGTCAATGTGATCTTTTATTAATTGGATCGGTATTTCATCATGACCATAAGATTTTTTGTTTGCCATTGAATTGACAATTTTTACTATTTCAAGCGCGGTGACTCGTTCAAATGACATTTCTACGTTCACTCTGTTTACATTACTTTGCAAGATTCTAATAGCTTGTTCACAATCAACATCCCCACCTGTTTCGGCTTTGTCAAACGTGTTCGAGAAAATGTCAACTATGTCTTGGGGATTCGATATAATCTTATCACAAATTTTAAGCAGTATGCATTTATTTCCGTCTTGTTTTGGTCCTTTATTTCTATGCCTGTTTATGACCTGCCATAAGGCTTTTGATGACTCCTTCGCTTTAGTAATTTCTGTCCTAATAGCATTCCGTCTGGCTTTTTTTAAAACTAGTCTAAATATTCTAATGTATCTTTTTGTATAAGTCCTTAATTCCTCAGTGCAAGTCATCTTATTTGTGTTTTGAAGTAGGAACCTTTTCATTTTACTAGACACCTTTATCCCTTTAGTTGTCCAGTTTGCCATACGACATTTTTTGTAATTAATCCTTTTTTTCCTCTTTTTGAAACTGTCGCGATGTATTTGTACAATTTTCTTTAAGAACCCATTTAAACCTTCTTCCATCCAGTTAATATTTAATAAACTATTTCTAAATTTATTTGAATTTTTAACGCTAAACTGTCTAGTCTCTATAGTTATATAGTTTTGGTTGTCATTGGATGCTATTTTTTCAGTTTTAATGCCACACAATAATGCTGCGTGTCCGTCAGCCAGGCAGTTATGATCAACGAGAAATTCAGTTATAACATTATCCGGTAAATTAGTCAAAAAATTATCCAGACATGACTGCGCATTATTTCGTCTATACGTGACTTCTTTAAAAATAGGTCTAAAATTATAGGATGTCAGTAGTGTTACGAATTTGGTAGCTTTGAGGTCAGTTTTAAGCAAGTCAATGTTAAAATCTCCGCAAATGATGCATTTTTTGTTGTAAAAGTGTTCAAGTAATTGTTCTAACTTAGATAAGAATATTTCATAGTTCTGATCGATAGGATTTCTATAACAGCAAAAAATGTATATACTGGTGTTGACATCCCTAACGCCGCATATTTCGAAGCATTCAATTTTGTATATTTTTCTACAAAAAGACACCTCTTCACAGTCAATATCATTATTCGCCATTATGAGACTACCCCCTCTCGTCTTATTTTTTCGTGAATTAAATGAGACCATTTTATAATCGTCAATGCTGAACTGTAAAGCCGTATCTTTAGTTAAAAAATGCTCTGTTACGCACAAATATAAATTGTTTAGCTTAATATCTTGTAAGTATAACTCTAATTCGTTTTTTTTATTACTTATTCCACATAAATTCTGTAAATAAATATTAAGGGACACATATTTAGGATCAGATCTAGTTGTGTAGCTTTTACCGAAATTTCCAGGTGATCTAGGTCCGAAAAAACTCATTATTTTCAGTATTAGTCTGGGTACTAATACTATTTGTAACGGCCATTAAACGCTTTGATGATGTTTCATTCTCTGTCTGTGTATATTTATGATTATAGCACATTTGTTTACAATTTATTTGTTTACTAGTATTTATTGTAACATAGTTCAGATATTCATTTCTATACTTTAAAAGTAAAGATGTTACAATAAAAAGGGAAACAGCCATATTTTGCCAATAACAAGGCATGCAAAAGTACAGAGTAAATCACACAATTATTGAATCATAAGCTTTTAAATTTTTGCTACTATTAGATTATAAGAAGAAATTACAAGAAAACATTTAAACTTACCATCATTTTTGCACCCAAAATAGCAACGTAACCGCGATTTCTTCAGCATCTTGCTCAAAACCAAATCGAAAGGCAAAAGTCAGCAGTCCAGGTATATATCGCCAAGTAGATCAGAAAAGCAGTAATCGGTGTCCAAATTCAAAGCCAGGTGGGTTCCGGTATTTTGAGGGATAAAATCAGGATCCGTATAATGAGCGCAAAGTTGTAGAAACATATCAAAATACACAAAAAGTCACAAAAAACGAACACAGAAACGAACGAAACAACAAAGTTTGAAACAAAATTTCAACTAGTCTAAACATTTGGTGTTGCTGTTATTAAAACCAAAAATTTATTTAAATTCATACGAAGCATATAAAATTATTTTGATTGTTAAATAGTTTAAATAAAATAGTTTGTTTTTTACGAATATTCATGTATTTTTCTAATTGCTAATTTTTTAATTTATTAAAGAAAGTTTACTGTCTAGTATCAAACTGCCACCTAGTGACATTAATCAGTAAACTATCTTTGAAAATGGGGTATCCTTGATGGACAGATGGCGCTAACGTCCATTGGCAATTTCGAGTCGTATGTTTGTTCGGAAGTTTCATGCCCCTGGCGCATACCTCAGTCCATAGACTATATACTATAAACTGAGATAGATGCGCATCTCTATGTTTGAAAATGGACAATATTTGTTGAGTTCCCCGATCAGCAGGTGGCGCTTTTAGTACCCAAAAAATCCTGCAGGGACCGCTGGTGTACTAAATTTGCAAATATGTAGGTTTTAAGTTTGATATTAAGTGTAGATAAATTTGTAGAAAGACAAAAGTGCATTTATAAAATATTAGTAATTTACTATTTAGCACTTTTGTCGTTCTACAAAAAAACTGCAGCTGCGTTGCTGAAATGAAACACTTGTATACAACACATAATTTATTTAGAAAAATCAAATAAATTAGAATAGTTTTATGAAGATATAATAAACATTTACAGGATATGAAGATTTTCTTTAAAGAGCGTATAAGCCACACGGCATGAATTTCTTATCTTAGACTTTCTTATTTTTGGAAATGACTGATTTTAATGTAACTTAATACGCTTATGCAGAATACATACGTCTAAAAAGTGACCTTGATTTTTTATGAAACGTACATAGCGCTCTTAATTAATCAGTCTTTGTTAATCATTTTAGCATATCTTGGGAATATGCTCAACAAAATTTCTTCTTTTAATGTAATAATAATAATATATGGCCTGTTGTTTTACATGGTCAATCTCATCAATCTTTGAATTTTTTAAAATTCCATTTACACCAATACGACTTTACACAACTGTGGATAATCAAATTGATTGCGAGATTATTAATTAAATCGATTAAATCATCTCTATGCTTTTTATATGAAATTATTTTATAATCACATGCACAATTAACCTGTCCGGACAATCACGTAGGCTAATGTTCACATTTTCTTTTATTATTTTTTTCTTTTAGTATATTAATCTAAAGCCTGTTGTTTTACATGGTCATTCTCATCAAATTTTGAATTTTTTTCCATTTAAAATTCTATTAACCCCTTTACACCAACTGCGGATTATCAAATTGATTGCGAGATTATTAATTAAATCATCTCTATGCTCTTTAAATTAAATTATTAAAAATCACATGCACAATTAAGTAACAGTTTAATTTTTTGCTTTACAAATGCTGATTCCTGACTGACAATCACGTAGACAAGCAACAGTTACATAAAAAATGTCAGTCATTAAATTGACAAATCTTTCATTTGGATGAAATAAAGATCTTTTAGTATAATCAATTTCGTAATTGAATGATTGCAAATCAACTTCTGATCGACATAAATCACTCATACAATATTTACAATTTCTAAAAAACTTTGTTTTAAATTTCTTAATCACGTACCCAGTAACATATTTTTTCGATTCAGAATATAACAATGAATCATTATTCTTAATTTCACCCATCACCTTCAACAAACAATCAATATCACATGCAAAATCATCATTTGGTTTCTTATTTAATAGATTCGCCATTGATTGCAATGAATTATTGTCATCATTTTCACAATTAGCTCGGTGAATGCGATGAATTAAAATTGTTTATAATCAAAGTTTTAAATGCATTGCAAAATTGATTACAAGTTGGATTAACATTTTTTATTCTATTACTTCTAATGCCACTAAAAAAAATGATTAAAATAGAGAGTGATTAAATTTTTTACATCATGCTTAGAAATCAAATAATGCTCATTTCTTTAAAAGTTTTTATATTCTGGATCCAATTTATGATATAAGGAATTGATTCATATTTTATTGATTCAGAACTATCCTTTTTAACTACTGATTTAAAATTAATTGATTCTAAAATAGGAATCAAATCATCCCACAGTTGGAAATGAGGAGAATTAGTTTTCAAGCATTGCAACTTATCGAATATTAATAAGAAGTCTGCAGACCCCTGACATTCCTCTGGAAGCACTCTGTGTCCTGAAACAAGAAAATAATATTTAATGTTAGTCATGTTTTTTATCATTATATTTTATTGGTTACATTAAATTTCTATAAAAAATATTAAAAATTCAATAAACATTAATCTAGTTTATTTATAAAACAAAAGAAAAATTATAGGTCTTCCCGTGTCACGCGTGCTCACCACCCCCCCCTCTCTCCTTATTGCCTATGTCACTTAGGACCAAAGCAGTTTTCAACCGGTGAAAGAATTTTTGAAATCGGTCTAGTAGTGTCGGAGCCTTTTCAATACAAACAAAGAGAAGAGAAGAAACAAACATCCACCTATTTTATCTAGTGACCAAAACCTATGTTCTTTGTATACAAATATTCTATAAAAAATTAAAATATTTTCACCTCATACTTCACGATGATGGTCAATAATCAAAGATTCTGAAGTAATTTTATACTAACCAAGGCTAGATACTGATGTGTTGATGCCTGGACTGGTCTAGGGCTTCTGTGAGAGCACCAGATGGTTGAACAAGAACAGGATTTGATTGCAAGTTCTCCCGAGGGCTGGCCTTGTTGTTCTGGAAAATTATGATGTTTTATTATTCTAACTGAAAATATGAGATCTTGATATGACTAATCAATTAGTGTTTTTTTATGAGTTAAAATCATCAAATGAGTCCTCCCACCCAGGGCAGAGTGGGAGGGACTGTCAGACTCGTACTGATTAAAATGCCTTTATGTACCAGGGTCACGGTAATTCGTGAGTCCCGAGACCAATCAATTAGTGATTAAATGATACTTACCTAGACATAAAGATGGAACAGTATTTTTGTCAGTCTGTGACTTGGTAAACAGTAAACATCCAAAAAGTGGTTGTTAACCAACCTTATACTGTCTCCTCTTTCTTGAATTGATAATGGAAGTACACTTTTCCATATTTTAAATTTTTCCAAGCTTTCTGATGATACCCGGTGTTTGGATTTGGAAATAAGTGCAAAGGGCCTGAAAATACAATGAAATAGATACGTGAATTTTTTTCAATTTACTTTAAATATTATAACAATCACACTCATAGTTAGTCAAAGATGTTACAGTAACAAATTAACATAAGAAAAAAGGCTACCCACTGACCAAAGGTTTTTCTACGATAGATTATACTAAAATGTTATTTAAAAAAAATCTAAATGAGTTTAGATGGCTTAATGTTTGTAATGGATGTATGAAGTCTTTTCGCTGAACTCTAGAATGGTTGAATCATTTATTATTAATATTCTGCTAGTTCTTTAGTCAGGAAATATTTATATGAATGAAAAACCGGCCAGTGAGCTATCCCAAGGGCGGATTTAAAAACTGTACTTTCTTTGTATTTCATTCTCTTAGTAATAACTAACGACAACAGGTAAGTACCTGCTTGAATAAACTGAGTTTAAGATAAGATAAGATAAGATTTTTATTTCGCAATTAAGGGTACAAGTAAAGGTGTTACAATAAAAAGGGAAACAGCCATATTTTGCCAATAACAAGGCATGCAAAAGTACAGAGTAAATCACACAATTATTGAATCATAAGCTTTTAAATTTTTGCTACTATTAGATTATAAGAAGAAATTACAAGAAAACATTTAAACTTACCATCATTTTTGCACCCAAAATAGCAACGTAACCGCGATTTCTTCGGCATCTTGCTCAAAACCAAATCGAAAGGCAAAAGTCAGCAGTCCAGGTATATATCGCCAAGTAGATCAGAAAAGCAGTAATCGGTGTCCAAATTCAAAGCCAGGTGGGTTCCGGTATTATGAGGGATAAAATCAGGATCCGTATAATGAGCGCAAAGTTGTAGAAACATATCAAAATACACAAAAAGTCACAAAAAACTAACACAGAAACGAACGAAACAACAAAGTTTGAAACAAAATTTCAACTAGTCTAAACATTTGGTGTTGCTGTTATTAAAACCAAAAATTTATTTAAATTCATACGAAGCATATAAAATTATTTTGATTGTTAAATAGTTTAAATAAAATAGTTTGTTTTTTTACGAATATTCATGTATTTTTCTAATTGCTAATTATTTAATTTATTAAAGATAGTTTACTGTCTAGTATCAAACTGCCACCTAGTGACATTAATCAGTAAACTATCTTTGAAAATGGGGTATCCTTGATGGACAGATGGCGCTAACGTCCATTGGCAATTTCGAGTCGTATGTTTGTTCGGAAGTTTCATGCCCCTGCCTCAGTCTGCCGGCAGTGTCGTTATCGAACGTACGTGTGTCCCGTAACAAACGCTCGCAGCGCAGCGCACGAGTGCGCGCCGCCCCACCGTTAATTTTTCGCGCAAGTGTTAGTGTTTAGTGATTATGTCGTACACAAACAGTGGACCGAAATGGTTCGGGTTTACGCCGCGTCGGGTGATAACCTAACTTACATCTGGACTCGTCACGCAACAAAGGTAGGTATTTTTGCCTGTCCTAAGCCAGGAAAAGTATGAAGGGAAGTTAGTTACATCACAGGTTACCTGTATTTTATTACAATGATGTAGTTAGTTAAAACTTATGTAGGTATGTAGTTAAACGGACGGCGTTAACCTGCCGCACTGGCAGGTTAACGCCCTTTGCAGTGAATACGTAACTCGGGCGCATAGTATCCATGAATTAACTGACGGTGTAGGACAGAAACATTTTTGATTTTTTTAAAGAAAAATTCGTTTATTTATTTTTAAATTCAGACAAACATTTTTATAATTAAATCAACTACCTATGGTTTCAAGGTTAAGACTGATTACACTAACAGGCTGTATATCTATGAAATAGCTAATTTTATAAGGACCAATCCTAATTTATTTTAAAAAATATCAGACATCTGTATTCGCAATAGACGAGACAATGGTAGACTATGCGTACCAAGATCAACCACGGCATTGATGCAAAAAAGCTTTTTTTGTTTAGCACCTGTCATATATAATAAAATCCCAAAACCTATCAAGCAAATGCCTACTGCACTGTTTGGAGTACTTTTAAAAAATATATCTTATAGCTAAATGCTATTATAGCATATCGGAATTTTTAAATGACAGCAATTAATTTAATGGTATTTTCGTCTTTCTCTTCTCATTTGCAATTTTTATTTTAAATCTCCCTGATTGTGCATTATAATTTCTTTATTCTTTATTTAGCATTAAGTTATTTTAAATTTGTGTAGACTCAAATTCTATTTTTTTTTTGGTTTGCTCTAGACCAAAAATATTAAGCCACTATTGTACGCCATAATTGGCAAAACATGCAGATCATTTTTTTTATTTTTAAGACCTTGCACAATATGATGTTTGATGCATACTCATGTTTTTACAATAAATATTATTCTATTCTATTCTATTCTACAAATTGATATAAGTTTAGGTGTCACATACGAAAATTAATCTTATTTGTATTAGTGTTGTGTTCTAACTAATATGAACCATTTTTGTTCCTTTGTTGCGCTCTAAAGAGTAACATTCGTTTTAGTGGCGGGAGTGTCACTGGTTACATTGAAGTAAAATTAAAAACAAATTGGTGTACTTTAGGCGCCATGTGTAGTCCTTTTTTTTAAACATTATCTTAAGCAACCCTGGGGCTGTATTATGACGTCGTAAAACCAGGCTTGTTGCAGTGAGTGAACGAGATGGCGCTAGACGACTTGTATAGCTCTGTCTCTTTCACTCACTGGAACAAGCCTGGTTTTACAACGTCATAATACGGCCGCTGTTCCACGCTCTGCTAAGCTATATGTTTGGGCTAAATTTCCCTGACCTGTGCGGGTCTTAACCTAATTTTAGAAAGAAAGAATGAAAGAGTGAATAAGTATTTCCACGACACACATAGGACAAAACAAATGACAGGAATAAAATCGATAATAAAATACTTTTTTAAAAGTAATATCGCGTTAATATTCTGATAAGAATCGAATCTGCTATCATATAAAAATCGTCCCCCAATCTGGTCCAAGGCCTGACAAATATATTTTTAACGTATTTTGTTCTATATGCAGGACCTGTCCCAAGTGTTGATGGAGCGGTCACTAGTGATGGGCAACGTGATCGGCACAGGCGACCGCACGGACGAGCTGCTGGAGCCACAGCGCGCACAGCATCGCTCGCTGTTCGCCGTCACTCAGATACTCTACAATCACCTGCAGAAGGTGAGGCTTTAACCCTTTAACCGCCAGAGTCGTATATATGCGACAAACATTTCCGTGCCCCTATCGCCCGTGTCGTATTTATCCGACAGAGAATATTCACGATTTTTGCTGTTTTGTTAGATTTTATTGCATCTATTCTGTATATCTCTATTTATGTAGATAGACAGATAGAATACTTTTTATAGTACACCATGATATTTTACAAATTGGAGTTTAAAAGGAGCAGAAAGAGAGGAGAAGAGGAAAGCACGATTCGTAGCCGGGCGCTAGGGGCACGGCAATTGATATTTAGCCAAGCACTTAAAAGGTTAAGATAAGAATTTGAACACCAAAACGAGCTCGGGTTATTTAAAGATACAAACGTTTTCACCCCCTTATTGGTGGATTTTCACAAAATATCTTCTTAGCGCTCACCTTCATAATGAATTGCAACTATCATCCAAAATTCAGGTAATACGTTTGGCGGTTTTAGATCCTTCCCTTTAAACTTAAACTAGACTCATTTCAATAACTGGTCCCGGTCCAATAACTATAACCGGTACAATAACTGGACCTGGTCTAATAACTGGTCCCGGTCCAATACCTGGACACTGTCCAGTAACTTGCCCAGGTCCTATAACTGGACCCAATACGATAACTGGGCCCAATACAATAACTGAACCCAATACAATAACTGGGCCCAATACAATAACTGAACCCAATACAATAACTGGAGCCAATACAATAACTCGACCCATTTCAATAACTGGTCCCGATCCAATAACTGGATATGGTCTAATAACTGGTTCCGGTCCAATCACTGGGCCTAATTCAGTAACTGGACCCAATTCAATAACTGGTCCCGGTACAATAACTGTACCCAATCCAGTAACAGTTTCTGGTCCATTAATTGGACAAAATTCAGTATCTGGCCCTGACTTAAAAACTGGACCCAATTCAATAACAGGACCTGGTTTAATAAGTGGTCCCTGTCCAATCACTGGACCCGATTCAATAACTGATCCCGGTCCAATAACAAAACCCAATTCAATAACTGGTCCCGATTCAATAACTGGTCTGGGTACAAACACTAGACCTAATACAATAACTGGTCCCGTTACATTAACACGTTCACCGCCAGCACAATTTTTTTGAAGTTTTTAGCGATGCCGCCCTATAAAACCATGCGGGCACAACAGGCGTGTCGGCGGCACTGCATCTCGTTAAACATGGTCAGGCTAGGCGTGTCCAGTGGCACCTCGGTAGAGTTAAATTCTAAATCTGTCTTTTTTTTGAGTTTTAGTTAGTTTTGCCATTCGCTGAGCAACACGCCTGGCGTGTTCAAGGCGTAGTTATAGAAATTCGCAAAAACACGCTAGGCGTGTCGGCGGCATCGAACGTGTTAACTGAACCCAATTCAATAACTGGTCCCAATTCAATAACTGGTCTAGGTCCAATAACTGAACCCAATACAATAACTGGTCCCGGTACAATAACTGGATCCTCTTCAATATCTGATCCCGATTCAATAACTCGACCCAATTCAGTTACTGTTTCTGGTCCAAACTGGATTTTCTCATACAAACTTTAACATCGTCTAGATTACCAATGGACGGTAGTTTTAAAAAAATTATAGGGTTCATCTTTTTAATTTACTTGTGTTCTTATTTATAGCAAGATTTTTCAGAAAACAGTTTTCACCCCCTTAGAGGAGGATTTTCCCTGTATATAGATTATTAACTTTTTAGCTACGCCGTCACAGTCAATGCCACATCTGTGGCTCTATTATGACGTCTTAAAACCAGGCTTGTTCCAGTGAGTGAGCGAGGTGGCGCTAGACGACTTGTATAGCTCTGTCTCTTTCACTCACTGGAACAAGCCTGGTTTTAAGACGTCATAATACGGCCGGCTGATCTTCAAATTCCCCTCGTAGGTACGCGCTCGGACGCCGGAGGAGGCGGAGGCAGCCGCCGCCACGTGGGCGTTCGGTGACCGCGTGCAACTACAGTGGCCGAGCGGCCGGTCCGCGCGCATGCACGTCGTTCTCGCACATGCCTATATCAAGCTGCTGTGTATCGGACCTTGCATTTGTGAGTTTTTTTTTTTTTCATTAATTCCTGTTATTAAGTATATTCAGACTACTTTTAATAGTATATTTAGTTCTGTGAAAAAAAAATATGATCACAAATCAGATTTAGAACAATATCGAAGAAACAGAATAAAAAAAAAAAAGAAAACTGCTGTTGTCACTATTTTGAATACTTCAAAATTACATGTCAACTACAAATAAGGCGTAGCACCCACCACTCTGTTAAATATCGCATAAAGTACAATGTTGCGACAGTGATGAAAAATCGGTGGTCGTTGCTCAGTCTCACCATGTGTTCAGTAAAAATTGCTTGTCGCTCTGTTTGAATGGAATTATGAATGAAATACATAAAAGTTAGGTTTTTAATAAATCGGCGATAGTGGCGCCTGTGGTGGCGACGTCGTCAAACTTTCCCCGCTCATCAAACGACGCTTTTGCACTGCTGTAAGCCCTAAAGCGTGCTAAGCGCACGCGTCAGCGGCACCAATTGTGCGCGTACATTTAAAAAATACGAAATCACTCACACCTGGATATTTCTGTACGCGCACACGTGATCAGTGGACTCGTTATTTGTGCGTGCACATTGCTAGAGTTCAGTGAGAATGTTTGCGCACAAATGTACTGCATAGCCTTATGAGCAGTCTCTTTTCCGACCCCACTGATTGGTCTAGTGGTTAGTGACCCTGACTGCAATGCCGGAGGTCGTGGGTTCGATTCCCACCCAAGACAAATGTTTGTGTGATGAGCACGATCATTTGTTCTGTGTCTGGGTGTAATCTATATATATAAAAGGAGAACTGACTGACTGACATATCAACGTACAGCCGAAACTACTGGGGCTAGGAATGTGAAATTTTGCACACGGCTTCCTATTATAATGTAGGGGAGCACTAAGAAGGGGTTTTTGGAAATTTAACCTTTAAGGGTTTGAAAAGGGGGAATTAAGAAAGTACGTAACCCACGCGGACGAAGTCGCGGGAAAAGTGCTAGTTTATCTATAATATGTATGTATTTAGAATTATATAAGTATGTTTATCAGTTGTCTAGTACCCATAACACAAGCTCTGCTTAGCTTGGGACTAGATGGCGTTGTGTGATAGTTGTGGGATATTTATTTATCTGGGGGCACGGCAGTGCCCCAGCCAAGTCTCGAGCAAAACGGGCACGGCCGTACCATCTTTTCTCGATGCGATTCGCGGCTGTTTCGCCCCCCCTATATCTTCGACGTGGACAAAGCTAGGAGTTTAGGTTTTCGGTGAATAATAGTAGGCATTAGAACAAGCTTAAGTTCGAAATTACATGCCAATTGAATTAATAGTTTAGGAGTTACGGTCGATCAAAGTTACACCATTTTGTCACTCACTGACTCACTGACTCACTGACCGATCATCAAAAATCTAAGGTACTTCTAGCAGACTTAGAAACTTCAAATTTTGCACCAAGATAGGTCATTAGCCACATATAAAGGAAAAATTATAAAAACATTAAAAAATAATATACCATAGAAAACAATTTTATATTTGCGGTTTGGCAAGAACATTATGTATGGATTTTGACTGCATTGTTAACTTTGTTCGTTGTTTAAGTATTCAATTGGATGAATAAATACGTAGAATAGAAAAGAATAATATAAATGTAATACATGGACTATAATTAATTAATACATAAAGTTCATAATTCATTAAATTAATAAAGCTAAAACTCCATTGTATTGCGATAAATTTCGATTGTATGCGCGCTCGATAGATGGCGTTGTACCTGTCTGAATCGCGCTATGGTTTCGTTACCGAGCGCAGTATAAGTAGTACTTTAAAATAATTCGATAATTTTCATTTGATAGCGCCATCTACCTATGAAAAACCATTTCGAAACTAAAAAAATATTGTAGCTATATTCGGAGAACTTAAGTTAGCCGGATTAGATACTAGATTTATTATTGTTATTGAAACAGTTATTTAGGCAAATAGTTTATTAAACACTTACAAAAAAAAAATGAGATCCCACCAAAAACATTAAATGTAAAAAAATGCCAAGTCTCTCGATGCAGTCTTTCCATCGTAAAAAGTTTTGAGATCTCATAGAAGCCAAGTCCTATTCAAATTATTTTGTAGTTATAAATCAACATTTAGTAATTGTATCAATAGTTTTCTTTATATTATAATTATAGTGACTTGGCAATGAGCACAAGAAGAAACAAAACGGCATATTTGGAGTTGAAAGTCACACACCGCATGCGTAAACATTAATATCACAAAATTAATTCTCTTTTGGTTTATCCGTGTCGTCCCAACCGAATTTCGGCAACGGCAGTCAGTCTCATCCAAGACTAGTAAACTGCGCAGGACATAAATTATAATGCACAATTGCACAAGTGTGTACGCAAACACTAGTGTTAGTGTACTCTCGGTTCATTTACTTTCATAAAGCGATGGCCCGTAAGGTATTTTTTATTATTGTATTGGAGCATGTAGTCGGTAGTGGCCATCATGATCCACACGTAACAAATAATCTGATCACAGGTCTCGTCAGTAACATTTGCACATAATTCCAGGCAGCAAGCAGCTTTTAATTGGTGCTCATTGCCAAGTCACTATAATTATAATATAAAGAAAACTATTGATACAATTACTAAATGTTGATTTATAACTACAAAATAATTTGAATAGGACTTGGCTTCTATGAGATCTCAAAACTTTTTACGATGGAAAGACTGCATCGAGAGACTTGGCATTTTTTTACATTTAATGTTTTTGGTGGGATTATTATTATCTCTTTAGACGACTCAAACCAAGAGATGTACTCATGGCTGATGTCGGTGTGGGTGGGCAACGACGCCCCGGCGGCCTACAAGCTGGACTCGCTGGAGGAGGCCGACATCCTCCCGGACTGGCTGCGGCTCAGCATGGTGCGCTCGGCGCGGGGCCCGCTGCTGGAGGCCGGCATGAGGGGGCTGCCCGCGCCCAAGCTGGCCATCTTCATACAGACCTTCGGGATGCCTGTCAATGCTATGAGGTACGCAATGAACAAGTTACTAGCTGTTTCCCGCGGCTTCACCTGCTGCTCGGCTCCTATTGGTCGTATCATGATGTTAAATAGCCTATAGCCTTTGATTAATGGACTATCCAACACAAAAATAAGTTTCGATTTCGACCCCGCAGTTCCTGAGAAAAGCGCGTTTAAACAAACACACTCTTCAGCTTTATAATATGAGTATAGATTAGTTAACCTTTGAGTTTTATTTTCCCTTGGGATAATTTTCGAGTTGTAGTGGGCGAAACTGTTGGTAAAAATAAAAGTAAATCATCCTAAAATCTTACCTATACGTTGTTAGGTGTACAGAAACGGATGAGTACATTACATCCCAAAAAAATATATTCCCCTAGAAAACTACTATATGTACGTTATTGGTAACGTACATATAGTAGTTTAAAATCAGTCTGGAGACTTCTTAAGCATTTTTATCTACTATCATGCTATTAATCCTCTATAAAAGAACCTATAACAATTAGCTTATTGCCAACATTAAAACACTCAATGATATAATGATCATTATATCATCCAAACGCGTGTTATAATGAATTTCAAATAAAGAACATTCTCATGCAATGACGTTTTCACCACCAGAATGCTAAAATTTTGAAAAAAGAACAATAAATTGTAGACTTATTCGTAATTTCGGATTCTCGTCTTATCGTGTTATATCCCGCCATTTTTTTACTCGAATATGGTATGCGAATATGGTATGGTATGAGAATCTTTATAGAGGATTCACATCATGATTTTAGATAAAGTCTTGTATACAACTGTTATAATTAGTTATTAAAACACTCATGTGATACTATTATCACACTACCCCTGATTATACAACAGTTGCATAAATAACTATTAGACATTCCTCGTGGTTTCGAAATTGGCCCCATTAAAAGTTCATCCCCTATATTATCCTGTTATAACTTATGTTTGTTCCCCAGCGCACTACTGACAGCCCTGGACTCGTGTCCGGCGGGTGCCGTGAACCGGCTGGGCGTGGAGCGCTCGTACATGTGCTCGCTGCTGGGGGTGGCGCGCGCGAGGGGCGCCGCGGGGGGACACGCCTTCGCCGCCACGCTGCGGCTGGCGCCCGTCACCTACCCGCCAGGTATGTGGACCATCTACGAGGTGCCGTGGAGCGCTCGTACATGTGCTCGCTGCTGGGGGTGGCGCGCGCGAGGGGCGCCGCGGGGGGACACGCCTTCGCCGCCACGCTGCGGCTGGCGCCCGTCACCTACCCGCCAGGTATGTGGACCATCTACGAGGTGCCGTGGAGCGCTCGTACATGTGCTCGCTGCTGGGGGTGGCGCGCGCGAGGGGCGCCGCGGGGGGACACGCCTTCGCCGCCACGCTGCGGCTGGCGCCCGTCACCTACCCGCCAGGTATGTGGACCATCTACGAGGTGCCGTGGAGCGCTCGTACATGTGCTCGCTGCTGGGGGTGGCGCGCGCGAGGGGCGCCGCGGGGGGACACGCCTTCGCCGCCACGCTGCGGCTGGCGCCCGTCACCTACCCGCCAGGTATGTGGACCATCTACGAGGTGCCGTGGAGCGCTCGTACATGTGCTCGCTGCTGGGGGTGGCGCGCGCGAGGGGCGCCGCGGGGGGACACGCCTTCGCCGCCACGCTGCGGCTGGCGCCCGTCACCTACCCGCCAGGTATGTGGACCATCTACGAGGTGCCGTGGAGCGCTCGTACATGTGCTCGCTGCTGGGGGTGGCGCGCGCGAGGGGCGCCGCGGGGGGACACGCCTTCGCCGCCACGCTGCGGCTGGCGCCCGTCACCTACCCGCCAGGTATGTGGACCATCTACGAGGTGCCGTGGAGCGCTCGTACATGTGCTCGCTGCTGGGGGTGGCGCGCGCGAGGGGCGCCGCGGGGGGACACGCCTTCGCCGCCACGCTGCGGCTGGCGCCCGTCACCTACCCGCCAGGTATGTGGACCATCTACGAGGTGCCGTGGAGCGCTCGTACATGTGCTCGCTGCTGGGGGTGGCGCGCGCGAGGGGCGCCGCGGGGGGACACGCCTTCGCCGCCACGCTGCGGCTGGCGCCCGTCACCTACCCGCCAGGTATGTGGACCATCTACGAGGTGCCGTGGAGCGCTCGTACATGTGCTCGCTGCTGGGGGTGGCGCGCGCGAGGGGCGCCGCGGGGGGACACGCCTTCGCCGCCACGCTGCGGCTGGCGCCCGTCACCTACCCGCCAGGTATGTGGACCATCTACGAGGTGCCGTGGAGCGCTCGTACATGTGCTCGCTGCTGGGGGTGGCGCGCGCGAGGGGCGCCGCGGGGGGACACGCCTTCGCCGCCACGCTGCGGCTGGCGCCCGTCACCTACCCGCCAGGTATGTGGACCATCTACGAGGTGCCGTGGAGCGCTCGTACATGTGCTCGCTGCTGGGGGTGGCGCGCGCGAGGGGCGCCGCGGGGGGACACGCCTTCGCCGCCACGCTGCGGCTGGCGCCCGTCACCTACCCGCCAGGTATGTGGACCATCTACGAGGTGCCGTGGAGCGCTCGTACATGTGCTCGCTGCTGGGGGTGGCGCGCGCGAGGGGCGCCGCGGGGGGACACGCCTTCGCCGCCACGCTGCGGCTGGCGCCCGTCACCTACCCGCCAGGTATGTGGACCATCTACGAGGTGCCGTGGAGCGCTCGTACATGTGCTCGCTGCTGGGGGTGGCGCGCGCGAGGGGCGCCGCGGGGGGACACGCCTTCGCCGCCACGCTGCGGCTGGCGCCCGTCACCTACCCGCCAGGTATGTGGACCATCTACGAGGTGCCGTGGAGCGCTCGTACATGTGCTCGCTGCTGGGGGTGGCGCGCGCGAGGGGCGCCGCGGGGGGACACGCCTTCGCCGCCACGCTGCGGCTGGCGCCCGTCACCTACCCGCCAGGTATGTGGACCATCTACGAGGTGCCGTGGAGCGCTCGTACATGTGCTCGCTGCTGGGGGTGGCGCGCGCGAGGGGCGCCGCGGGGGGACACGCCTTCGCCGCCACGCTGCGGCTGGCGCCCGTCACCTACCCGCCAGGTATGTGGACCATCTACGAGGTGCCGTGGAGCGCTCGTACATGTGCTCGCTGCTGGGGGTGGCGCGCGCGAGGGGCGCCGCGGGGGGACACGCCTTCGCCGCCACGCTGCGGCTGGCGCCCGTCACCTACCCGCCAGGTATGTGGACCATCTACGAGGTGCCGTGGAGCGCTCGTACATGTGCTCGCTGCTGGGGGTGGCGCGCGCGAGGGGCGCCGCGGGGGGACACGCCTTCGCCGCCACGCTGCGGCTGGCGCCCGTCACCTACCCGCCAGGTATGTGGACCATCTACGAGGTGCCTTGTGTTCTGACCGGATCCTCACAGTGGCTCTTAAAGACCCGCACTAACCTATATTTCTTTTCAATTTATTTAGGGTTAAATTAATTTAGTGCTAGTCTCGCGTTATTCACTGACTTGTTTGAAATATTTGGCTGAAATATTTTCAATGCAGGAAATTCACAACACGTTTCTTCAATCCCAAATATAGATGTCGCGGGGTGCTAAGACAGGAAACCTCCACGTGCGCCCGTGGACTGGAGTTCCCCTTCGGATACGTCCGGGGGGAAGACCAGTTTTTCGGGCCGGTGCACCCTGGGATGCGGGCAAAAACTCTTTTAGGCACTGTGTGCCTAAGGGGTCTCTTTGCCCGTATGCGAATAGCCTGTCGGGTGGATGCTCCAACGCGTGTCCCTCTAAACAGCAGAGGGCACAGCGGCGGAGCGGACTTGCGGACGGTGAGTAATGGGTAAGCTCGCCGTCCGACCAAGGACCAAGCCCGGGTCGGTGGCGCGTCGTGTTTCACGCGTCACCGACGGGGGGCCCCGTCGGTGACGCGTGAAACACGACGCGCCAAACGCCTGCTGGGGTCGCGGCTTTTTTCTTAATCCAGGATACCGCGGCCCCGGAACGTAAAGGGCATCCGAAGAAACACGGGTGGATTTTAGTCCCTTCCGCCCCGCCCAGGGCGGGAGGACTCATTTGATAATTTTGCCACCCTGAAAAAAAAAATAGATGTCGCAGGATTATATTAAACGCCTTCTAACATTACGGCTAGCCGTCCTAAAACAGGTGACCCCACTTTTGGGCACCCCGAGCTTCAATCGTAAATAAGACCCCCGCACAGCGGGGTTCCGTGTACCTGAATGCATGAAACATTGTTTACGGAATAGGACACAGTGACGTTGTTTCTTCTTTCCACAGAATATCTTTGGAATTCGCGACGCATACGTATAATATTAAAAAATACTGTTGAAATTCTTCGCAATCTTTCCTTCTTCACCTCTAGACGACGGCCTCTTCGCAAAGCCGGTGCTCCCCGCGGAGCCCGAGGACGACTGGAACAGCTTCGCAGTCCCGGCGCCACTGCAGCCCGAACTGGTGGCATCGCTGCTCAACACTGTGTTCCTCGCGGCCAACAGCTTTCCCGGAGACGTGGATACAGCCTTCACGCAGTTGATATCGGTGAGTTTAGATCTTTTGACCGTCCGTACATCATCTTTCAGCGCTTGCGCAGGCCGGCGCAGATTCGATACCTCATCCGGGTTATTTATAAAACATAAACAACTTTTACTATGAAAACAAACCAGAAAGATCAAAAAAATCCAAATATTCCAATTTAAATGAAACATCAGACTCAGCGCGGGGTGGCAAGTGGTGAGATGAAATGTTTAAAGCGCGCCACGAGACTCCGCTCATAACCTAATGCCATTTTTTACCGCAAGCGTAGCGATTTTTTTAATGGTGTCATTTAGTGGGGTGTTTTCACGAAGGTCATTAATTCGTATTAGGTGTGGATGACACTAGATGCCCAATGTGTAGATGAATTTTTTTTTTTCGTTATCCTGTACTGTCCCATTGCTGCTGACCAAGGCCTTCCCCAATAGTTTCCAGGAACTGTTTTCCTGGGCCGCTTCCAACCAGCCCTCATGGTAAGCGTTTAGGTCGTCTCTCCACCTTTTCTGGGCCGGCCTCGGCGGCGTCGTCCATCTCCCGGCACCCATTGTATGGAGATCTTTGCTCAGCGGTCCTGTTGCAAGCGACAGACGTGACTATTTTATAATAATGATGTTTTTGTCTCCTAGTTAATAACCAGCGAGATATCGGCCGGCTCCCCCGGGCCGTACGTCCCGCTGAGCGTGTCGTGGCTGCGCGCGCTGGCCGGCAGCGCGGGCGGGGCGGCCGGGCTCGTGCGCACTCCCGCGCATGCTGCACCGCTACTGCGGGCTCTGAAGGACTCACAGCACCACAATGTGGAACAGGTAACGCGGGCGGGGCGGCCGGGCTCGTGCGCACTCCCGCGCATGCTGCACCGCTACTGCGGGCTCTGAAGGACTCACAGCACCACAATGTGGAACAGGTAACGCGGGCGGGGCGGCCGGGCTCGTGCGCACTCCCGCGCATGCTGCACCGCTACTGCGGGCTCTGAAGGACTCACAGCACCACAATGTGGAACAGGTAACGCGGGCGGGGCGGCCGGGCTCGTGCGCACTCCCGCGCATGCTGCACCGCTACTGCGGGCTCTGAAGGACTCACAGCACCACAATGTGGAACAGGTAACGCGGGCGGGGCGGCCGGGCTCGTGCGCACTCCCGCGCATGCTGCACCGCTACTGCGGGCTCTGAAGGACTCACAGCACCACAATGTGGAACAGGTAACGCGGGCGGGGCGGCCGGGCTCGTGCGCACTCCCGCGCATGCTGCACCGCTACTGCGGGCTCTGAAGGACTCACAGCACCACAATGTGGAACAGGTAACGCGGGCGGGGCAGCCGGGCTCGTGCGCACTCCCGCGCATGCTGCACCGCTACTGCGGGCTCTGAAGGACTCACAGCACCACAATGTGGAACAGGTAACGCGGGCGGGGCGGCCGGGCTCGTGCGCACTCCCGCGCATGCTGCACCGCTACTGCGGGCTCTGAAGGACTCACAGCACCACAATGTGGAACAGGTAACGCGGGCGGGGCGGCCGGGCTCGTGCGCACTCCCGCGCATGCTGCACCGCTACTGCGGGCTCTGAAGGACTCACAGCACCACAATGTGGAACAGGTAACGCGGGCGGGGCGGCCGGGCTCGTGCGCACTCCCGCGCATGCTGCACCGCTACTGCGGGCTCTGAAGGACTCACAGCACCACAATGTGGAACAGGTAACGCGGGCGGGGCGGCCGGGCTCGTGCGCACTCCCGCGCATGCTGCACCGCTACTGCGGGCTCTGAAGGACTCACAGCACCACAATGTGGAACAGGTAGCACCGGTGAACTGTCTGGTATTGTCTTGCTCGACTGCGCCAGAAGGAGGGCAATACCCGATAGTGTTAACACATATACAGGGTGATTTTTTCAGCTGGGCGTGGATGGCTATTTCCGAAACTATGAGGAATATTGAAAAACGTTGAACGGAGTCTCGACGCCGACTTTGACGAAATATAAAACTGCATCATTGGATTTAAGAAAAATAATCTGAAGAACAATAATCCTGGCCAGAAATCGAACCCGTTGATTTAGGAAAAAAAACACAACCTGTATTAGTGTACACACCATTCGATAGTGTTACTAGTAAGGATCAAATTCTGGGAAGTAATCATATACGGCAAACTTAAGAAATACAAGAGAATATCCAATTGAAAAATTTTGCCTGTCAACGTTTTTTCAAATTATTTTTTTTTTCGGCGTCTTGTGATTACGCCATTAATCGCCACTATAAAACAGCCTAGCAATGTCGTAAACAATGTACGTAAAGGCTCGGTAGTCTCCAATAGATTTTCAACTTTACACCCTCGAGTATAAACTTGAAAATCTATTAAAGACAACTGAGCAACCTTCCGACTTCAACTATAAATTCACCTCCTAGATCGCAGACACCCTCCTCATGCAATGCAAGCTGCTAACCGGCCCAGTGGTGGACATACTGCGAGCTATGATGCAGAGGAATTCTACCAGCACCATCAAGCGAGAGCTGGACATCCACGTCCCACCTGCGGCTACCAAGCAGCAGCTTATTGCAGGTACAGGGACCCTTCTGTGACGTCTTAAAGAGTGAGTTGTTCCACTGTGGGAAAGAGACAGAGCTATACAAGTCGGCTAGCGCCATCTCGTTCCCACACTGGAATTACACGTCATGGTAGGCCACCAGATTACAAGGACAACCAATCTTACCAAAGACTAACTGCTCCCTGCGGTATCACCCGCTGCTCGGCTCCCATCGGTCGTGTCGTGATGTAATATAGCTTAAATTCTTGCTCCATAAATGGACTGTAAAACACAAAAAATATTTTTCAATTTGAACCTGTAGTTCTTGAGATTAGTGCGTTCTAAGTCAAATCATTTATTTCAATTAGACCATCATAGAGATACTTTTAAACGTCGAATATTAAATTTAAAGGAAATGGGCTGGGATGGGATTGATTCTACACCCATTCGCAGGGTACATAGGGTAGGTAGGTTTGTATGAAGAAGAATGGGCAAGAAACTCCATACTTACTCTTTTTAAAAATGTTTTACAATATTTTTTAACATCACTTGAAATAAATAATGTGAAAGCAATGTACTTTAAAAATCTAGACTAAATATTATTAAAAATAAAATAGTAAGAAACAAAAAAAAATAGCAAAATGGTACATGGTATTCACATTTTAACAAAATATTGCAATTACCTACAGCTATTTTACGAATACAATATAAGAAGATGAATGATTCTGTGTAAACCCTACATTGTACCATAGAGCAACCAAACAAACTTGTCACTTTTATAAGATTCTAGTATAGATGATATGCTTCCCATCCTTAGCTCTGGAGTCAGCGACGCCCAGTACCCTGGAAGCCCTGGGCAACCGCATCATATCGAACCAGGACACGCGCGTCATCGTCGACGTCATCACACATATACTGGAGAAGAATCAAGAGGGGCACTACGAGTCCAAGGTACCTTGGTTACGTAGTGCATAGAACCGACCTCCAAAATGAGAGATTATACTGTAGTCACGCGTCTGTCTGACTGACTTTTTGGGGAAAAATAAAGCGAAGACTTAATTGGGACAATTTAAATTATTTTTAAATAATTAAATTATTTCAATTTAAATATATATTTTAAATAATTAAATTTAAATATATTTTTAAATAATTAAACATTTAAATTTATATTTTAAATAATTAAAGGCCCATGCAACTTTTAGTATGGACCTTGGCATCAATTTTTTTTCTTTTCGCCAGTGATTAAATTTTGGCCACAATTACACCACAACTACTACCTAAGAAGTCCATAGAAAAAAAAATAAGTTTCTAAACCGTAACCAACCAGAGATATGGCGGTTTTCATTTTGTTCTAATCAGGAGTGATTTACTCCCGATTAGAACAAAATAAAATCCGTTATATCTCTGGTTGGTTACGGTTTAGATTTTTTTTATTATTTTTTACGAAGTTCTTAGGTTGCGGTCTACTAATGACCAACATTTCATTACTGGTGAAAGAAAAAAAATTTTGATGCCAAGAACTTGCACACCCCTTTAAATTAATTTTTTAAATACTTAACTTTAAATTTATTTTTTTATAATTATTTAAATTTCATTTTAATAAAACTTTATTTTGACGTGACAACGTCTTATAAATTGGTTTGCCGGGTGACACTTCAAGAAACTGCGTTACGCTCCGCTCACGTTATGCGATCACAATGAGAGCGAGTGAGAGGCACGCGTCCCTTACACTCGGGCATGGTTAGCCCGCCTAAGAGCGAGAGAGACAGACATAAAAAGTGAAAGGCACGCGTCCCTTCCACTCGAGCACAGTTAGCCCGCCTAAGAGCGAGAGAGAGAGAGTGAGAGAGATAGGCATACACACTTCATCCTTCTTCCTACTATACGAATGAATATTCACATTAAAATTATTTTACCACTCAAAGTCGTTGTCACGTAAAACTTTCGCCCGTATACCGACTTTACAGGCAACCAATTTTTTATGTATTTTGATGCTTGCTTGAAAATCACACGCATCCACCATCTTTAGTATATTTAATGTAGCTAATCCTGCTAATGTTTTGATATAAAGCCGGCCAAACACGGCACACTTTATAGCAGAATATAGTATTCTACTAAGCACTCAAGCAGTCGAAATGCTTCGAGCAGTTGACAGGCGTTCACTGACTGCTCCAGCTGTCCTTGTATCGGCGGTCTAAGTTATACTTTTTTTTCCGTCACCAGATAAAGCACGAGGACGGCACCTCAGGCCCCGCGCACGTGTTCTCTCGCGGCGGCCTGGGTGTGGGCCTGCTGCTGGACTGGATGTCCGAGCTGCAGCGGGAGGCGCTGGGACCCAGCGACCAGAGGCAACGACAGGTATACTAACACACTTTTATCTCCAAAGTACTATGTTTAAAAACGACTTTCTGTAACCTTTTCTTCTGATATTCAATTACACATAAACTTTTTTTTTCGTGGTAAAATCATCAAATGAGTCCTCCCACACAGGGCAGGGCGGGAGGGACTGTCAGACTTGTACTGACTAAAATCCACGGTGTCCTTCACTAGCCCTTTACGTACCGGGGTCACGGTAATTCGTAAGTCCCGCGACCATTATACATAAACTTAAACCAAAAAATTTATTGTTCTTTTGGATAAATAAATATTCTTTAAACCTAAAATTTACTAACATTATATTTGTGTAAAATAATTGTTTTATCATTCAAATGTGTCCATTATGTGTCAAAAATATTGCTATTTTACTAGTTCTTATCAAAGTACTTCTCGTTGTAGGTTTTTTACAATAAAAAAATATCTAAAGCTTCGGTCGCACACAGCGACCAAACGCTGCGAGTAAAATAGAACAAGCTTGATGGAAACGCTGCGAATAACCTGTCACATACAGCAAATACTCGCGGCGAGTTGACAGTCGCAGCGATAAGTCGCTGTGTGTGACGAAGCTTAACAGATGAAACGTTTGTGCTCAGATGCAGTTAATGTTCCGGTCGGGCTGCGCCCCCTGGCGGCCGCTGCTGGTGACGCTGCTGGCTCACCGCGCCTCCTGGAGGACTCTGCACTACTGCCTCACCACGTTGCTTCAGCCTGAAGGGTATGCCGACACTCTAGTCTAATTAACATTCCACTCTTCTTCACTGCTGCTTAGATACCCTCGAGATCGGCACCGTTAGCGCAGTGGCTGAGCGATTGGACTGTTGCGCTGCGTGTCGCGGGTTCGATTCCCGCAGGGAACAAATATTTGTATGATCTACAAGTGGTTGTTCCGGGTCTGGGCGTTTGTGTATGTGCGTTTATATGTTTGTAAACGCACCCACGACACAGGAGAAAATCCTAGTGTGGGGCAACGTTTTTTATAAAAGAAAAGAAGAAAGAAGATCGTGCCTATGATTCCTTTTCAAATCTACACTAATTTTATAAAGAGGAAAGATTTGTATTTTTGTATGTGTGTATGTTTGTATGTTTGTAATGATAATGAGCTGCTCGTGGCTAAATAATTACAGCCGCACAGGCCGATCTTCCGAGTTAAGCCGCGCTTGCCGAGGTTGGTCTGTGGATGGGTGACCATCTGTCATAGGGAGTTTCCTCCGTGCCTCGGAAAGCACGTAAAGTCGTTGGTCCCGGCTGTCATTTGTAAATCTTTGACAGTCGTTACTGTTAGTCAGAAGCTCTAAAGTCTGACAACCAGTCTTACCGTGGGGTATCGTATTACCCAGTTACTGGGTTGTGGAGTTCTGACAGGCAGTCGCTCCATGTAAAATACTGATATCCAGCTGCATCTGGTTTGACTGGAAGTCTACTCCAATATAGTTGGGAAAAGGCTAGGCAGATGATGTATTTTTGTAATGAATAAACTCAAAAACGACTGAGCCGATTTTAAAAAGACCTCTAAGGGGGTCTCGTCATCTTGCTAACAGCTCTTTGATCCGCGCGGATCACGACGCGTCTTCGACTCGGGCATGGTCCATGATCGAACAGCAAGTCGCCCATTACTCGCCGAGTATGTGTGGCCTGCAGCTGTCACTTGGCCCTTAACTTTCCTGAAAATATACTTGTTTTTAGATTCTATAGGGCTGCGTTTTTTCCAACATCTCGCCTGGTGGTAAGCAATGATGTGGTCGACAATGAAGCACACTTGCCCAGAAGTAACTTATTCTTCTTTAACTTGCAGCAGTCTCACGCTTAACAAAAGCAGTACAATCATAGCATCAATGTATTGTCCTCAGCGGCTGGTCTCCAAGCGCAGTGCTGGACTTTGCGGAGACCCTCATAGAGAGTCCGCGCGTGTGGCAGGGGAGGGACAAGACCACGCCCAAGCATTATGTACCTGATGATACGTTGCGGTTGGACCATCAGCAGGTTAGATTAGCAGATTAAAATTATTTATTACTTTAAATTAATTTAAGGTGTAACACTATTTTAAGCTCGAGTGAAATGACTTCCTCGCTGTCGCTGTGCTCGGGATTTAAAAAACTCTTTTACACACTACAACATTTTTCACTTTGACATAACATACACATAATAACAAGGTTTACATGTTATCCGTATTCACGCGACATGTCTTACGTTCCGCAATCCGTGACGGAATCCGTAGTTGCGCGACATGAACCGCGTCCCGAGACGTGTGACGGAATCCGTCGCCCGCGACTTGTGACGAAGTCCGTCGTCCGTGACGTGTGACAGACCGCTGTCCGATTGCGGAATCAGACATCCCCGATGTGTATCGCAAGTTCAGATTGCTACGAATCGATTTAATCAGTTAAGGCTGTGTTTTGCTGCTTTTTGGGAAAGCGAAGTGTGTTTTTGAATAGTGTGCCACCACTATTCCTAAATGTAATTTACCACCCAACAGCTAGGAGTCCTCGTCCGCTACGTGGCCGAGGAGGCTCGTATCTTGGAAGCGGCGGACGGCGCGGAGGCAGCTCGTCGTCGAGCTGACGCGCGCCTGGCGCTGCTGCTGCGGTGTGCGCCGCACCTGCACGGACTGCTGGCGGTGGCGGCTGCGGCGCAGGAGCATGACCCGCTGCTGCTGTTGCTGCTGTACATGAAGGTAACGACGGAGTATGAGGCAGGCACCCAGAAGCTCTACGCAGGGATCGTGCGTTCCATAACCCTTTAAAGGCTCCAATGTGAGCCCTCTCCGTGAGGACGCGACCAACGAAGCCCTTAGCGTGCCAGGGATGGCTATCCGGATGATTCAAGGATACTGCACTGTCTTCAGTGAGGCAACCATGATATTTGGACCCCGCCTTGCTATTTCAAGCTCCATTTTTTGCGATATTCAGGCTAGAGCAGTAACGGCACCTGGTAGACCCAACTTTGTCTAGTCTCATTTTAGTCTCATAAGTATCATTTCCAAACTTGTTCTCGTCAGGTGCCAAAGATCCTGCCTCTCCTGAACCAGTCGGGTCCTCGCAGCAAGCCGCACAGTATGCTGGCCACGCCGCCGTCGCTGCACGTGGCCGCGGCCCGCGCCACCAGCGCCACGGACCGCGTGTCGCACGCGCTGCTCACGGCCATCGCCGCGCCGCACCCGCACAGCAAGGAGCTGGAGCACAAGTAAGAGATAGAGATAGAGGTACATGCGACCGCTTCCCACTCCGTCTCGCTCCTTGCGATGGCCTCGACCAATGCCGGGCGCGAGAGGTCTCCGCCTATCGCCGATGTACATGCGACCGCTTCCCACTCCGTCTCGCCCCGCAGCATGGCCTCGACCAATGCCGGGCGCGAGAGGTCTCCGCCTATCGCCGATGTACATGCGACCGCTTCCCACTCCGTCTCGCCCCGCAGCATGGCCTCGACCAATGCCGGGCGTGAGAGGTCTCCGCCTATCGCCGTCGTGAAGACACGGCGGTGCTCTGCCCAAGCGGGGTATTTCTGCACCGTATGCTCCACCGTGTCTTTTGGGCGATCCTCGCAGTGGTGATACTTAGGTGTTTCTTACTTCCTTACCAGACACAGGTACCTCTCGGAACTTATGTGTTCGGGTAGGACCTGCGTCAGGTGGTAGGTCAGGCACATTTAAGAAAATTATGTATTTCGTAATAATTTGGGTTGAATATTTAAACTAAAACGGATATTTTTTTATTTTAAACTTTTTTGTGGTTGTTTTTGAAGTCGGTTACGTTTTTTTTTAAGTTTTTTTTTTATAGTCAGTAACAATGACAATCCTTTTCGTTCCACGGGAGGACTTATTTTATGAATCCATCTCTCAAATAAAATAATATAACGTAATATTGTGTATACAACGTAGTTTTGGCTCCTTTTTTGTCAAACTCATTGAGATGCTTTACTTTGTCATACTTCGAAGTATTGGTTAAAAAAAATTCCAAGGACAGTATTTTTGCTGTAACAGTTGTTCAGGGTATGAGTTGTCCCCCCTCGCAGGCTGTGGCGCATGGAGGCGGACGTGCGCGGCGTGTGGTCCCGCGTGTGCGGCGCGGGCCCGCGCGCCCTGTCCCTGGCGGCGGCGCTGCTGCGCGGGGCCACGCCGCCCGCCACGCGCCACCACACGCACGTGCTGGCCGCGCTCGAGGTGCTGCCCGACCACGAGCTGTTCGCGCCCGCTAACACGTATGTATTGCGTCCTTCAGCTTTATTCATTCTATCATGTACATTTTGGTTGCGGACTAAAGAATTACCGTGACCCCGGTACGTAAAGGGCTAGTGAAAGACACCGTGGATTTTAGTCAGTACAAGTCTGATTGTCCCTCCCGCCCTGCCCTGGTTGCGAGGACTCATTTGATGATTTTAACACGATAAAAACATGTACATTTTGCTGTATATTTTTGCGTTAATTTACTTGCAAGTCTTAATGATTCACTTCGCAACGTATTAGGTATGTTACAGTAATACAATTATAATGTAAGAATTGTCTTTTAACCTATGACAAACAATAAATTAATTTGAATTTGTATGTCATTGGCTATTCTTCTATTATTCATTCAAGTGTTCAGTGAATCATTATGTATATTGCTAAGTGGCTGTTTTAAACCCACTTATTACCCTATTTAAACATTTATCCACAAGAAAAAATTCAACAACAAATTCATCGCCTTTTCCAGTCTTTTAAGGATTTTTAAGCTTTTTAAATTCCTTCTCTCTTCAAAAAAGTTCAACGCTCAGCGAATATCAGAAGTACAGCAGCGTTAAAAAAATAATTAAAATACCGTTTTCACGGTAAATCTAGAAATAAATCTTAAATCGTAGTCAAGATCTACATTGTAGATCTTGACTACGTTTTAAGTTTACTTTGTTAAAACGAAAGAAAAATTCAGAGTTCACTGCGAGTAGGATTTGAACCCGCGTCTTCTGAAATAATTAAAAACTATTTCAAGAGATGGCGCCACGTTACCGTAAAACATTCAAACGAGGGATTATTTTTTTTGGGACAAACCCACCACACTATTCCCTAACCACTGCAACTCCTGTGCGCCAGAATCAACAGTGGCAACCAACCAGAAAAGGGCCGAGACAATGAAGCTCGACGTGTTCCGAGAATGAATTTACCTGTCTTGGATCCTGCAACGAAATTAATCAGAAAAGAATAGTGGAGGAGTAGGAAAAAAATATATGTTTCCACTTCCCTCCCTGCAAGCAGGAGACAGAACAAAACAAGGCCAATAGGCACAAAGGGACATTACAACTGGGAGAAGCCCAGTTGCCTAGCACCACGGGTAAAATGACTACTAATATTAATGGGTCCTAAATTATTGTGAGCTGCTAAATTTGATTCCAATAATAGGTATGATATCAAACGAGGGAATAGAAGATTCAACTTCTGAGTTTGACTTGCGGTAGCCTAATTGGTAAGGCATCTGGTATACTTATCCAGAAGACGCGGGTTCAAATCCCACTCGCAGATGAATTTTTCTTTCCTCTAAAATAATCTTTATTTATAAAATTTTCTTAAAATCATTATTACATCAGCATATATTTATTCTTACAGCACAGAAATACACAGCATCTTAGAATGTTTCCTGACAATGGCGCGCACGCAGCAAGGCAGCGGCGTGTGCTCCCTACTGCACCGCGTGGGCGCGCTGCTGCGGCGGTACCTCGCCTGCAGGCCGCAGCTCGCTAATGCACTGCTACATGCGCACAAGGAGACTATCGCGTGAGTATACATTATCATCTCCAGTTCCACTCCAGGTGGCCTATGTGGGAAAGAGACAGAATTATACAAGTCATCTAACGCCATCTCTTTCTCACATTGGAACTACTCTCGCTTTAAGATGTCATGGTGGGCCACCTGGTTGGTCCTTATCGGACGGCGAGCTATGCTATGCTCACCATCCTCAAGACCGCGCCTACAGTGGCTAAAAATCACGCAGCGGTCCACAACGCCCTGAGCTTCTCCCGCGGCTAAGACGTGAGTAGGAGGATTGCCTCTACCTCACGCATTCCGCTTCCTCCTTCGCTCGCAGTACTGATTACTATGCTATGGCCTGCACGGGGCCCGAACTCGAAAGGTCGCCACAGTCAATCGTCTCCACAAAGACAACAGTGCTTCGCCCAAGCGGGACAAACCTCCACCGTGTCTTCCGCTCCCGATTTTTTTATGTTTAATATCCGTCATATTAATTTATTACAAGAATCTGCGCATTTTAACATCAATGTTAATTTACTCTAAATTTGTAAAAAAAAAAACAGGAATACGCCAGCGCTGTCATCGCTGCAGGCAGCGGAAGTTCAAGCGCCTGCGTCTGCCGCACCGCCGCCGTTAGCTCTGCAAGCGCTGCAAAGGCGATACGAATCGCCCGACAACTTGCATTGGTTGCTACAGGTCAGTGTTCAAGTCATTGTGTACGATTGATGTTATTTTGAGTTATGTGATCTCTTGTGTATTTAACTTATGCTGTCCTACTGCTGCGCAAACGCCTCCCTCAAGTTTTCCAAGTTTCAATTCATATTCATCGAATTTATATTCGTGCTAATTATTTTTTTAATTAAGATGTGTACCTCGTCTGCGCAATCACGACCACTCTGACAAGATTGGTACGACTAAGAAGAAGAGATTAAGTTATTACAGAATTTTATTGAACCTCTTTCATTGGAAAAACCATAGTAATGGAACCAAAATTGAACTTTATGCATTGTATTTGTTTTCATGTTTGGAAACTAAATCTAATGTGCGGTATTGTATCATAATCGCACACATTCTTAAGAAGCGGCTTCAGTCATTTATGTTTAGTCGCGCGATATGATCTAGTACGGTTACATACAGTAACATATTGTCATGAACTATAGTGCCGTATCTGGGAATAATCGATCACGGGCACAAGTTGGTCACATAAATGTAATTTGATCAAATGGTGTATCGTCGATCACTCAAAAACACAATGCGAGTGACGAGAACTCCTTTTTGCAGGATATTTCCGACCTATTCTGCCCAACTAGGAGTTGTCACACAATCACTGTCACTGTCACTGTTTGTCCCGCCTGAATCACCAGCGTCAGACCTTCCATCCACTGACGAATTAATGAATGTTGTTAGGAGATTGCCCCTTAACAAATCATCAGGTGAAGATAAAATATCTAATCGTATGATAAAAGAAGCGTGTAAAACAGCGGGTGACGCGTTATTAACTGTTTACAACCGGTGTATTTCTGAAGGCGTTTTTCCTCGTATATGGAGACATGGCTTTATACGAATAATACCTAAAAGCGGCGACAAGCCACCAGATGACCCTAAGTCATACCGGCCCATAACTTTATTACCATCTTTGGGAAAGCTCTTGGAGCGTCTTTTCGTCCCACGATTGTTACCGGACGGGCCCAAACTCCATAAAAATCAATTCGGTTTTACTATCGGGAAATCAACCGTTGACGCGGCACTTTCTGTTAGAAAAATGGTTAATACCTCTAAACACAAGTACGTAGTTGGGATCTTTTTAGATATTTCCGGGGCCTTTGATAACGCGTGGTGGCCAATGCTACTACTTAAAATAAAAGCTCGTGGTTGCTATAATAATATATTTAATCTCCTTTGTTCGTACTTTTCTAATGGATCCGCGAAACTTAAACTCGGACATCATTCCATATCGAAACCTCTCACCATGGGCTGTCCTCAAGGTTCGGTTATCGGTCCTTATTTATGGAATCTAGGCTTCGATGATTTCCTCGCGATTCCACTTCCAAGTGGTTGTTCTTTAACTGGTTATGCGGACGATGGCCTTCTGCTCATTCAGTCGAGTACTCGTGCTGGACTCGAGAATTTGGCTGACACTTGCCTACGATTAATATCACAGTGGGGCGATCGTAACCGTCTGAACTTTGCACCACATAAAACCTATCAACTCATTTTAAAAGGTGACCTTAAATCGTGGCCTAGTATTAAATTCAATAATGTTCCCGTTAAGAAAAAGAAATCAGTGTGCTATCTTGGTTTAGTCTTAGAGAGGAATTTCACATTCATAGAACATATAAAAACAGTTGGTGAAAAAGCTAAAAATAATTTTTATGCCCTAACGAGAATATCCAAATCTACTTGGGGTTTGTCGTTTTTAACCTTAAAAACTATTTATGGTGCTACTTACTTGGGCTGTATGTGCTACGGAGCACCTGTTTGGGCCGATAGGGCCACCATAGGGGCGGCACGACGTAAATTGCTTCAAAGCCAGCGCTTGGCTTTGTTATTCTTAAGTAAAGCGTATAGAACCGTCAGTACTGAAGCTTTACCGGTACTTGCTGGTGTTCTTCCAGTCGATCTTGAAGTACAGCGACGTGCTGCAATGTACTTTTCCACACGGGAGACCACTGATGCTGATTTTCTACCTCAACGTGACCGTGATAAGATATCTAGATTATTCAAACCCCAGAGCGACATCTGGGAGGATCTTTTATCCGAATGGCAAAGTAGGTGGGATAATTCTATCAAGGGGCGGCACCTCCACCAGTTCTTTCCATCCGTTCGTGAGCGGCTGGCTAGGACGTGGCTGGAGGTGGATCACTGTGTTGCCCAATTTCTCACGGGACATGGTAACTTTAAAAGTAAATTATTTTCCTTCAAGCTTGTTCCCTCGCCTTTTTGTCAATGTTCGACATCTGACTGTGAATATGAACAATCAGCACATCATATTCTATGGGAGTGTATTCTTTGGCAGAACGAACGTAATATTATGTTGAACACTGTTCAGACTACATCTGGAGTCATTAACTACTCGGACCTTGTTGAAACTCGAACAAACTTCCGTGCGTTCAAGCGTTTTTGCCATACCTATTATTGGAATCAAATTTAGCAGCTCACAATTTAGGACCCATTAATATTAGTAGTCATTTTACCCGTGGTGCTAGGCAACTGGGCTTCTCCCAGTTGTAATGCCCCTTTGTGCCTATTGGCCTTGTTTTGTTCTGTCTCCTGCTTGCATGAAGGGAAGTGGAAACATATATTTTTTCCTACTCCTCCACTATTCTTTTCTGATTAATTTCGTTGCAGGATCCAAGACAGGTAAATTCATTCTTCGGGACACGTCGAGCTTCATTGTCTCGGCCCTTTTCTGGTTGGTTGCCACTGTTGATTCTGGCGCACAGGAGTTGCAGTGGTTAGGGAATAGTGTGGTGGGTTTGTCCCAAAATCACTGTCAATTTTCAGAATTTAGCAAAAAGCTGTGCGTATTTTGGTCTCACAAAATTTGAGTATCGACACATTAAGGAGAAGTAACATATTAAATGAATATCTATGTGTATTGCAGGAGATCGAGTCGTGGGGCTCCCGTCGCGGCGGTGCATGGGGCGGGTCAGCCTGGGCGGGTGCAGTACTACGCAGTGCGGCGCCGCACGCGGCTGCGTCACACGCGCCGCTACGACACACCGCGCTGTCACTGCTAGCTAAGCTGCTGCCTGCCGTCACTGACACCACACCCGGTAATATATAACTACTGACCTTCGTCGTGCACTTTGCAGAGCTTTAACGAAAGTGTATACCTGCCCCATTAGAGTCAGGCCAACCTCAGCTTTTGGAAATTGGTGTGCAACTACTTTATCTCTGGAGCGACCAGATTTCAGTTCCTTTACTTTTTCATTGAACTTTGTGCTTATGTTTTAAATCTATTTTCTTCCCCAATTAAAAGCCCGCTCTTCAAAAAATTTAGCTCATAAAATCTTAAGTTTTTTTTTTGTTGCTTACTCAGTATCAAAGTTTTTAAATGTTAAAGTGCATTTCATTTTACACTAAAACTAATACCTTCAATTTATCTTCTAGGTCTTCAAGCCGTCCTAGAATGCCTAGACTCTCACCAGCCGGAAGTGACGCAGTCCTTACTGGACAAGCTCCCGGAGCTGGTGGTGGGCATGCAGGAGCACGCGTCCAAGGTGCTGATGAGGGTGTTCGAGCTGGGACTCAAGTCACGGCACCCGGTGGAGCCCTGCATCGCCAAGTGTGTCACCACCATCAACTTGCATCGAGGATGTTAATCTTCACAGTGAATTTGAAACGTGAATAGTTCATGCATAGAGTTTGAAACAGTTTGTACTAGTGTACCAGGTTTGAAAGGACAAGGTGTAATTTTTGTCTTTAATGGAAAGATCATATATTTATTTCAGAACAAAATACGTTTTTTTTTGCTCTAGTAAAGAAGTTATGTCAAATTCAAAATCTTTATTTGAACTCGCGTTCTCGTTATGAAAAACCACTCGGTGACAGAAAACTTTTAATAAAATGGACAATTGTCTTTTACATGAAATCCTTTTGTATAAAACGGAATTTCTTAGTATTAGTAATTACATCTACTTTTAAGTACTTCCTGTAAATGATAATAATAAAAACAAATACTTTTGAAAACATTGTATAATTAGTATATTTTATTTTACACAAAACATACAAAAATGCTGTTCTATCTTTAGAACTTGTGTGACATCTACACAATTTTATACTCGATTATTTAACTTTTAAGAAAATGCACTTTAGTGATACAAAGCAAAATGACAAAAAATAATTTAAACAGTCATCTTTCATGAAACTAAAATTCCTGATAAAATGTACTAACTTCATTTTGGTATTCAATAAGTACTCTAAATTACATAAAATAATTTCATTAATTAATAATACTTAACTAAATAAATAATTTGCAAGTAAAGCACATAGACCCGCACCAAAGCTGACAGTTCACACTGGTTATGTCACCATAGCTTCATCACCACTACACCATTCATCACCAGTCATTGGTGCCGAGGTCGGTGAACAGTTTGTCCTTAATCTTTGGTCTGGGGTCTTCTGTTATTTTTGAGTCCACAGCTCCCACTTGGCCGAGAATGTATTCAAATTCTGGAAAAAAGAATGGTTATTTTAATAACGAACTTTTTCAGAAATGTTTGAAGATTATTACCTAACAAAAACCTACAGTTTAGTCATGAATAAAATCTCAGCCTTCTTAATTTCTCCAAAACTTTTATTTACTGTCTATGTTTATTTGAAAATGGTTGAGGTATTGGTGCTGATACCATGCATCATTTGTGAATGGGTGCTGTCCTTTTACAGTTATTATGTCTTGTGACTGGGACTGTGTCACCATATTATTTTGTCTTTGACAATTCAGAGGTGCCTGCAACTGGCCTACTTGAAATAAATGCTTTGATTTGTTTCTTAGTCTTCTAATAACTGAGAAGTTTTGGATGAAATAATCTGAGTGTCAGGACTGAGAGGCATCAGATGTTAGTAACTATTTAATCCACCTCAAAAAAGATGAATTGTTAATTCAACTCAATGTTTAATTACTTAAGGTTGAGATATAAATGGTGTCACATCCATACACCACTAGCTGGTTAATTCAAAACTACAATCAAGTAAAATATACCATCAAGAGTCAATGATGTTCCTCTCAGTTCAGTACCGCCAATGAACTGCTTCTTCATGTCCCCCTCGAAGTAAACAAACACGCTGGGCAGGTTCCTCTCCGGGAAGTTGGGGATACACGTCTGAGCTATAGCCTTTATGAACTTGGTGTATGGGAACTTGGCGGCTAGCTGTCGCATGTACTGGTTGAGTAGAGCGCAATGCTGGATTCTGGAGCAAAGAATAAATTCAATGATTAGTACAGAAAATACTACAAAAGTATAATACAGTTGATGATATGGTTTAGGAAATACACCAACGGAAGACGTGATTGTATAGAATTGTTGGCATGAGATCTGCAACTAGTCCCATAAGGCTGTACCTTTTAGAAATTAGTCATTACTTATTTCAAAGAGAACTTCATCATGCAGTACCATAATCCTTTCCCTTTGAATCAATAATATAAAAATAAAATATCTGATTTTTAGTGTTTGTAAGAGATAGTCAAACTCAAAAATGGCTTGACTGATTTTTAAATTGTTTCAGCTACAAAAAGCCACATTATTAGCATGAAACAAAGGCTTTATTCTATTTTTAAACTGCACCTTGTTAATAAGAACAAAAATATCAAATTCAACTCACCCCTGTTTATAAAGATGTATAACCACCCAGATCCCCTCTCCAGCCTTGTTCACCTCCTGCACATAGTCCTGTCCTGATACCTCCAGGACGTCCCCAAACCTGGGCTTCTCTGCGAGCCTCCTCAACTCAGCAATACGTCTTTGTCTGTACTGCTCTATTACTGCCTCATCTTCTGAATCTTCAAGTTCATCAAGACCGTCTAAGTCTAGTTCTGATAGTTGTTTGTCCTCTGAAAAAAATAATTAATTCTTTAATTTGATACACCATAATAGTGCGTAGAGTATAGCATATTTGAAAGTGTTTTGTTTATAGACTGAACTTTGAGTTTGAGAGAGATTTGGATAGTTTACAGTTACTTGGATTTGTATGTGTTATCGCTCAAGTGGAACATCGTTAAAAATATGGGTATCATTAACTTTTATTCTGTAAAAAGATATGTCGACTTATAAATTGGGATCTGTAGTTGAGGTATTGAAGTAATTTGAGGTCAAAAAATACATTTTAATACGATTTTTTTTACAGTTTCGTCAACAGGTGTAAATCATGGCCCATAACCTATAAAGCTTTTGTTTATAATTACTTTCAGCCTGTTTCTGTTGGATGGTCTGCTCTATCATATTAACTATTTGGTCCTCTGATATTTCCGCTTCTTTGGGAGGTATGATTCCTTTCGCACGGAGAACATCGTTCCATTCTGTATCCTCATTTGGATTCTAAAAATAAACACCATGTTTAACACTGATATAAATCACTCACGCATGTTTTAAATTTCTTATGTTATGCCAGGTGCAATAAATTACCTGCATTTTGAGTTACTATTATTTGTTTCTGTTAAATTTATGAAAAAAGAAGCTAAAATTCAGGGAAATTTGACACCATAAAACTAAAATGACAGATGAAGCAGATCAGCAGATCACAATGCTTTTTTTTTTTTTGGTTCTTTTCGTCTAAGTTTTCGTCCCTCTTTGGGACAGGCAAAGGGAGCTGAGCCCATACAGCCAAGTCTGATTTATTTTTCTTTTTCTTCCAATTCTTCTTTTCTTTCTTGTCTTTCTATGTTATAATCAAGGCCGAAACCATGTCTTCTTTATTCAATGTCTTCGATATCCAATAGTCAGGCCGAAGCCAAGTCTTATTTTTTTTTCAATGTCTTCAATAACCAATAGTTAGGCGTAAGCCAAGTCTTCTTTTAATATATTCAAGTTCAGTACCATTTGTTAGGCCGGAGCCAAGTCTTCTTTCATGTTTCATATAACTCAATGTCTCAATATCTCAATATCATTTAATTTTATGTCAAAAGTGTAGTAGTTGTCAAATTCAAATTTCATCAACAGTCGATACAATAAAATCGTAAATTGGTAAAAAACAATCTTTTTTCCTCAAAAGTTGCTGAAGCGAGCGCGGGATATCTTCAGCATTTTCATAAATACCTAGCAGGCGATCAACTAAAATGATCCTTTGAAGAGCAAAATTAGGACAATCAAATACAATGTGATCCAATGTTTGTATAGCAGAATTACAATAATCACAAATTGGGGAAGACAGAATGCCAATTCTAAACAGATGTGCATTAAATCGACAGTGACCTAGCCGTAGACGACAAATCGTTGTATAAAACTTTCTGTTCCGATAGATATTTCCTCCTGTAAACCAAGGAGAAGAAATCTGTGTTTTAATTTCAGCTAGCCACTTTCCTTTGGTTTCAACTACCTGCTGCCAGAAATTGTGAAATTCACGTGCCAGTTTTGATTTGAAATAAGTCAACGCATCTGAATTTGGAATGGGATTATGCAAAATTGGACATTCCTGATAATGATTAACAATGAATTTAGCCAGGTAATCAACTTGTTCATTTCCAGCTACCCCTATATGTGAAGGGGTCCAGAAAAGGACGATATCTTTGAACTTATGTAAATTATTGTATTTTTCTCTGATATTATAAATTATGTAACTTGTTTTTGCATTACAAGAGGGATTTTCTAGTGCTCTCAATACACTCATACTATCAGTGATAATGATCCATTTATTTTCTTGCCTAGACTCAATATACTCTAAAGCACTGAGTATTGCCATAGCCTCTGCTGTAAACACAGTTGCTACTGAAGACAACCTTTTTCCACACCCACTTCGAGCCTGAACGTCATAAATAGCCATAGATACAGCATTATCATTTTTAGAGCCATCTGTGTACAATTGATTGTAACCATTCCATTCCTCAAGCATTCTATAAACATCCTCTTTAAACTTCAAAGATTCATTGATTATTATTTTAAATGGGCAATACTTTGATTCATAGGAATATAAATAACAGGGCCAAATGAAGCTAGAAAAATAATTTTGATTAGAACAATCTTTTAAAATTTCAGATAAACCTTGTACTAGAAAAGGGGGATTGGTCCCATTAATAGCCTTCTTTAACTGCAGAAGAAGAGGATGATCACTGATAGAAGAAATCTTAATGAAGAATTTTGTTCTGAGATAATTGAATCTAATTATCAATGGAGGCAAACTACATTCGACTTGCATTGACACTATAGGTGTTGAACACATAGCTCCCAAAATGATACGTAAGCATCTATTTTGCACTTTTTCTAGTTTTTCTACTAGTTTTTGTACACCACTATAACAAAAAAAAGCATATTCAAAGTGGCTTCTTACTAAGGACTTATATAAAATCAGTAATGTCCCTGGATCAGCACCCCAATAAGTGCCAGCGAGAGATTTCAAAATATTGCAAGCTTTTAATGCTCTGTTTGCCAAGTAATCAACATACACATTCCATTTAAAATTACTGAGAAAAGTAACACCTAAAAATTTTATGGAACTATCCACTAACATGACTCTATTTTTGTAATAAATTTTTATACCAGTAGAACCAACAACATTTTTGGAAAAGACAACAACCTTACTTTTCTCATTGCTGACCTCCAAACTGAGACATTCAAAATAATGTCCCAATTTTTCTAAGCTGGCATTAAGTTTTGTTTCAATGCTATTAAGGTTTTCTCCTGAACAATATACAACCAAATCATCAGCAAATTGTAAATTACAGACATCCGTACCTAGCACACTATTTAATCTATAAATATATAAAATAAATAATAGAGGGCTTAATATTCCTCCTTGAGAAACTCCTCTATAAGAATACCTAGGTCCTATTAATTGATTATTGACTTTTACGTACAATTTACGTTCATTTAAAAACTCAAAAATCCAACTTACAATTTTTTCAGGAACTTTTAGTGAAAGGAGAATGGATGACAATGTACTTAAATTTACATTATTAAAAGCACCAACAATATCAAAGAAAACACATCCCAACATTTTATGCTCGACAAGAGCACTGTGTATATCCAGAGATAAATGACTAAGACTTTCCCGAGCAGAACGACCACAACGAAAGCCAAATTGATTGTAAGGTAGTAGACTATTACTTTCAATGTAAAATATCAAACGTTGTTTTAGAAGCTGTTCAAATATTTTACCAACACACGAACTTAGAGTAATAGGACGATATGAGTCAGCACTGTTAGGGTCTTTACCCTGTTTCAGGATAGGTATTAAACAATCTGTTTTCCATTCCTCAGGAATAATAGAACAATGCCAAAGTGAATTCAAAATATTTAAAAATATAGACAAACTGTATGAATTTAATAATTTGAACATTTTGTATGAGAGCCAATCTAAGCCACATGCCGAATCTCTTCTTGATCTTAAAGCAGATTTTAGCTCTTCAATAGAAAAAGTTTCTACCATGAAATTATTTGTGCAATTTTGTAGGTTTTTGTGACTAACTGTGTAAAAATTTTGAACTGAATCAGGAGTATACTTATGCAGAAATTGAGAGATCCATTCATGACTAGAAAACAAACTTCTATTTGAAGAAACATTTTTTAACTTCCTCATTTTTGCCCAAACTTGACTCATTGGAGTGAGTCTATTAATAGAATTACAAAACTCTAACCAACATGCACGGCGCTCCTGTCGTAGGATACGTTTTTTTCGGGCTTGCATATGTTTGAAATGTATAAAATTGTCTAGACAAGAATTTGATTTAAATAAGACATATGCTTGCTTACAATCGTGTACAGCTCTAGTACACTTCTCGTTCCACCAAGGGAGTCGAAGCTTCCTCCTAGATCTGCGAGTGTCAGAAGTGGTATTGTTTTTATTAAAACTAATTACTGACTTCTGAACTGCTTGTAGGATTATTGAACAGAAATTATTATATGTATCAATATGACTCAAGTTATTATACTGAAAACTTTCCATCATGTCATTTACAATCTTTTTATAAATAGACCAATCAACTAATTTCAGATTACAATGAGGAGGAATATTTGAAACATTAGAAGGATCCACATCATAAGCAGTATCTATAACATATTTTGTAATGGTAGGCAAATGATAGCTGCCTATAGAATCCTGATAAACCTGCCATTCACAAGACAAAGCCAAGGAAGAAGAAACCATAGTTAAATCAAGACCATTTGGTCTCCATAGATGAGACCCTACAGTAGTTGGCTGACCATCATTTAGGAGTATCAAGTCATTTTCATCCATGGAATTCATTATAGCTCTGCCACGAGAGTCGTCACTACAACAACCCCAAAAAGTGTGATGGGCATTAAAGTCCCCAGCAATTATCAATGGTGTAGGTATACTATTTATTAGTGAATCAAATTTGTTCTTTTCAAAAGTAGGACTGCAATTTCCAGGACTGTAAAAACTAACTACTGAAATGTATTTGTTATTAATTTTAATTTTAATTGCAATATTTTGAATAGAATCGTCAAAATATGTGTCTAATAATCTAAATTCAATACCATTACATATAAATATAGCAACACCATTGTGATCATTACCACAATCATTCCTGACTGTGGTATAGCCACGAATGTTGTATTGTATGTGTGGTTTTAACCATGTTTCTGAAATTAAAGCTAAATGTATGTCATTATTATAGAGAAACTGCTGAAACTGTAGTTTATTACTTAGCGAACTTTGTGCATTCCACTGAGCAATATTTAAAACTTTGTTAGTGAATTTTATATTATAATATTTTTACCTTTAATAGTCTCTCTAATAGCAGATGTTATAGTTTGTGTACAAATGCTTTCATTTTGTGTTTTATTTAACTTAATCAAGTTAACTATAGATTCTGTCAGCAAACTTAATGCTGTGCTATTAGACAACATCAAGTTTATAATATCTGTCGAATGTTCCGATTTGTTCGGTGATGGGAAATTAACTTTATTAAATAAGTCTGAAAAAGGGGTTTTCAATGTATTTCTGCTTTCAGCAATCTTTCTTTTCTTAATGGGACATTGGCCAGATATGGACAGATGATTACCTTTGCAATGAACACATACAGCTTTTTCAGCAGGTATAGAGCACTCCTTGAAGGAATGGCCCTCAGTACATACTGAGCATCTTTGCGAATTTTTACAAAATTTGGCTAAATGCCCAAAACGTAAGCAACGGAAACACTGCTTGACTGGTGGAATATAGGGTAGAACTGGAAGCCGCCACATCTTAATATGAACGTAATCTGGTAAAGTTGTAGATGAAGCGAAAGTAATAACTACAGTTTGGGTAGGCTGTAGTTCAGATGAGCTACCTACTCTAACTTTTTTCATTATTCTCCTAACGCATATAATTTTTTTTGAACTTGATATTGCCTTAAAAATTTTTTTGTTTGACATATCCGTAGGTACTGACGTGATAACTCCAGACAATTCTGTCGTTCCAGCCGGAATCGACGCTTTGATCGACTGTTCTCTCAGAAAAGTAACATTATCCAAGAATGAGTTGGCTAAATTCGGGCGATCAAAAACTACGCCGATTTTATATCTGTTAATTTTTTTCAAGTACTTAATCCCTTTAACAAATCTAGTGAAGCATCCACTCAGGTACATCATATCCCTTTGGCCTATTGGTTGTTCTTCATTTGTGCTCTCGATAAATACAATAAAGTCATACCCAGCTACGGCATCCTCAGGGTACCTGCGACTGTAGTCTGTAACCCTATACGGGGCATACTTCTCTGCAGCCTTTTCTTCCGCAGTGCAGGAGTCAACGTAGTCAGACTCACTTGTCTCCGAAGATGAATCCGTAAGACCAGTGACAATTTCTTCACCAGGATCTTGTTTAGGTTTTTTCCTTTTCTTAGGCATCTTAAATCTTATAAGAACTACTTGTTTTACAAACTAAGTTAATCGTCAGGAGAATAAAAACAGGAAAATATGTACAAACTAAATTAAAATTGAAATAAAATTTCAAGAAGTTAAAAAAGACCGCCTATTATTTCACAGTTCCCGCCAGAGATCACAATGCAGATGATTCATAACTTACTTTTTTTTTTAGGTCGGGCTTCTGGGTTTTTCTGCAATTCTGTTTTTTATTTTGAAAACCTTCCGTTCCTTTGCCGTAGTTTATTTATTCTAAACACGGCATAATGCCAGTGCTGGCTAAGTTTCTAGTGTGATTTGAAAGACTTGTCAAACCGAGGCGAGGACTCTAGATTTTGAGGTACATGAATGCTAGCAACCCTATTTCCGGACGGAACGTCAAAACATAGACAAAAATGTCAAAAAATGCCAATCTGTGAGGGTGACATGTTTACGTCTTCATGTTTTTCCTTTATTGTGAAATTCCTTGATTTCTTGATACGATTGAATCAATAAGATTCGTTTCAACTAGTATATAACTAAGAACCACCATGAATCGGGAGAAAAGGGAGCCGGACTATCCGACGGAGTTGGAATCCCAGTTCGTGATGCGTCTGCCTGAGGAGCCTTCTAAAGTATTGAGGGAAGTGCTGAAATCCGGCGAGAATCTGAAGAACAGACTGACGATACAGATTGAAAACGATATGCGTACGGGCGAGGTAAGGTTCGACCACTGGCTAATGCATGCCAAGATCGTTGACTTACCTACCATCATAGAATCCTTGAAAACGATCGACAACAAGAGCTTTTATAAAACAGCAGACATATGCCAGATGATGATATGTAAAGAAGAACCTGACCTACCTACGACAGAAGAAGAATCCCCTGCTAAAAACAAAAAGAAAGATCCTTATAAAGTTGACAAAAAGTTTCTATGGCCGCACGGCATCACACCGCCAACTAAAAACGTGCGAAAACGACGATTCAGGAAAACACTGAAGAAAAAATATGTGGAGGCACCAGAAATTGAGAAAGAAGTGAAAAGGTTACTTAGAGCTGATAATGAAGCTGTCAGTGTCACTTGGGAGGTTATCAAAGAGGAAGATGATCATCCCAAACAGGACAACACGCCTGCTCATAACAAACCCGAGAAGAAGACAAAGGCTGAACGCAATCCCAAAAGAGAATCTGTCTCTGTTGATGTATCCAACCACGAGTCCTCCAATGTTGTGGACATATTTGGTGGAGCTGTCAGTGATTCTGATTTAGAAGATGACAACATCAATGTTGAGATGGAAGACAGTCGTCTCTCTGCATATGACAGCCGTCTATCAGATACCAATTCCATGCATGGTGAGGGCCCGTCTAAGAGGGATGCTTTACCTACCCAATTTAGATCACACATGTTCCAATCTCCACAAGATCTTGCTCCAAAATCGTTTGCTGGACACAGTCGGGCAACTACCCCAGCAGTTTCTGGAATGTCCAAAAGTGGAGGACTGTCTTCTGAAGATGATGGTGACTATCAACCTAGAGAGATGTCTAAGGACAATATGACATTCAGGATTGAGCAGCTGAGGGCAGAACTTGAAGAGTTGAAGCAGCGAAGGCAGCGGACTCAGCATGAGATTGCTGGCATGGAGAACCTTGCCTTACGGCAGAGGTTCCAAGACATTCTACATACTCTAAACCAGGATATCATGTATAAAGAGATGGAATACCAGGGTTTATTGACTCTGCAGAACTCTGATGATATCTAGAAGTAATATCTTAGTTAAGTGTCTTACTGTTTTACAGAAAAGTAATAGCTTCGTAAGATGAAGAGCTCTCGGGCTGCTCCCTTATGTATTACTCCAGGGAATGAAAAGATGAGCTGATTGAATTATAAAAAAGCTTTCAAGGAAAGTGGTGTTGGACTTATGATTATGAGTTCTCTCTTTTATCAGATATCAAATGATTTTCAGAACATGTTAATATGTAAATTAAATGAAAATGATATGCTAGGAAGTTGTTTTACTTCTTTTTTTTTTATATATTTCTGTTATGGCTTCTAGGCCTTATTGCCATTTAGTTCCACTTCTTGCATTTTATACATAATTATGTGAACGTGGTCACATAAATTGTAGTGTAGTAGTGTAGAAAATACACTAACATTAGCGATGGGTAGCTATATAGCCATAACTAGCCAAATACCGGCTATGAGCAAAATAGCCATGGCTATGATATCTGTCAACATGATGGCTAGCTATCGGCTACTGGTTAGCTAGATTAACTCACAGGTTAAGACATGGTCGGTAGCCGCGTAGCCGCCACATAGTATAGCTAACTGCTACGTTTTGCAGCCGCCCGGTATTCGGTAGCCGGGTAGCGAGAGTAGCCAGTATAGCCGATTGCGTGCGCGCTCGCTGCGCTACGCGAGTGCGATCTTCATTCGTATCGTATGATCTCTTTCCCACAATATTCACAAAAAAGATTAGACAAAGAAAGAGCATTAGACTAAGTAATATCGTCTCATAAATTCGTTTAATAAACGAACTTATAAAATGCGATTATTAGATAGTTACAGTCAGGTTTAAAATAAATAAACATTTGATATTTTCTTTCTTATTGTGACCTCCGAGGAAAGAGAGGAAATCATTTTTCTTGTCATGATTATAAAACAAAATTATTAATCGAAATCTATCACCAGCTAGACTTTCTTGGCGCGGCGAGGATCGAATTCGGATCGGGCAGTCGATGTTGCGTTCTTTAAGTCCTACCTAGCTACACCGGCGCCGCGTCGCCGCGCCGTTAGTGTTACTAATCGCTATTGTTCAAAAGCAAAGTAGCCAAATAGCTGGCTAGCTACCTAGTTAGCCGGCTACTTGTGGAGTAATAACCAGCCGGTTATTACACCACAAATAGCGAGTTAGCTAGGCTATTGAATTTTGGGCTAGTTATCCATTTCTAACTAACATGGCTAGTTAGGTGACGATTAAGCCTAAATTCTAGTATTTACATACTATAATAAATATATACCTACTCTGTTCCTGTGAAGATTCTATTCGCTCGTTTACTCCATAACAATCGAGAAAGAAAACCGAATCGATCAATATTTGAATCGATTAATTTAACAACAGCTACTGAGTTTGCCAATGCAATAAATTCAGTAAAAAAATTATTGCAAAATAAATAAAACTAACAAGTACTATTATAATTTATATTTTATTCTATATCTTTACATATTTTACGTGAGTGAAGTCAGTGAGCGAAGAATTATGATTAAGCATACATACTTTGTATTGTGTTTAACATTTTGAACATGAAAACTAACAACACCGTTTCCAATTACGATGAAAACAATAGTTATTTGTAAAATGTTCATAATATAGTAAAAATATTAAGCGAACAACGTTTACAAAGTTATCTTTTTTTTTACAATGTAAAATTAAGTATAATTAAAAATATTAATTCCCTCTGACTTTGACAGTATGACACGTCTTTTTTTCTCCGCAAGGTTGTCAACTTGCGTCGTGTTGGAAAAATTTTACGTCGCTATGTTCAGTCCAGTCAGATCTCGAAATAAATAAATTGAATATGGCTGAAGTCGAAGGACATAAACATCGAGAAACTAATTACCATGAGGGAGAAGGTAAATTATGTTATGATATTTATGGTTAGAGCGCGTGGTTAGTGAGTATCGCGAACGTCAGTGCGGATCGGCTGCGTCGCCGAGCCCCGTTACCCTCGTGTTACCTTTGTGACATTGAAATTGGGTTCTTTTTATAATTGCTGCGTGGATTTGTGGTGCTGGGCCGCCAGGAGCGAAGTGCGCTGCCCGCCTGACGCGTTGAGTGGTTCCGTCACACGGACCTAGTGAACATGACCGGGGGCGCGGACAGGAGCCTCCACTCAGGTATTACATTGTTTTGTTGTAATATTGGATACTAGCTGAGGTTAAGTGCGCTAGAACGTAATTAATGTTGTTTATTTGCGCGGGTTTAACCTTAGGCGTGTGTTGAACTTTGCTCGTTCATCGACTGTTATTATTGCATTGTTAGCGCAATATGTACGTTAAATTCCAACTGTTTCCTTTCTTGTCCAATTAGAATGTTTCACAGAGAGTGAACAGTATCAATCTGGTATTTTGCCAGTCAATAAGAGTTGACAAGTCATAGACATTTGATTTAGTGAGCAATAAGTTATTAAAACAAAGAGTTTGATTAATAATGAAGTTTGAAATGTTTTTTAAATTTGTATTACATGAATTCTTAATTGCTGTAGCTCTACAAGTTGTTTACAAGTGTTACAGTTCTTTCATTTGAAGATTAAAAATTATCTTTCTAAAATCTTCCTGATAGCTATAATCTAGCTACCCATTATTTGCAGAGTTTGTTGATAAAATCATACAACTGAATTCCACTTTCTATTTAATTTATGTGTAAGTAAGTTTACACAGACTTGCATCAATATTATGTTTATTTTTCACAGCTGCTAACTGTATTTTTATTGATAATAATGTATCTGAGGTTAACTCAAACTGATAATTATCATATTATTATTTTTACAGCTGATAACTTGTTTTAATGATTAATCTTTGTGAATATAATTATTTATGATACATTTAATTTAGATAGTTATTTAATAACCAAATGTTAGCTTTTGTCTTTCAAGACTATAGCTGGCAGGAATCCACTGCTGGAAATAAATGTTTTTAAATAACATCCTATTCCAAAATAGTAAAGAAACATTTTGTTTCAAAACATAGTTAGGAAGCCGGATGAGATACTCGGCAATTGTTATGGAAATAGTTGTGGAATCTATCAACTTAATTGCCAAGATCCTCACTTGAGGATCTGAAGCTCCCTTCATATCAAAATGAACCAAATACTGGCTTTGTGTAGTTTTAAAATATAACCAAATAAGATGTACAAGTGTCTATAAAACTAATTTACAATTAAACCTTTTTTTCATGAAGAAAAAAAATGACTACCAAGGATTTTTGACTACCACTATGACTTCTATTGTGTTATATACCTATTCTACTTGTACATAAGTCCATTGTATCACAGCTATTAGCATTTTATGTGCTCAGTGTTCCTTGAACCTCAGAAAGGTCATTCTCTATGTTCTTAAATAGACTATGGTTTAAATAGACCTTGTTACATCAGTTATGTCAATTATAATGCCATTTTCATACAAGCAAAGTTTTTGTGATAAAGTTTGGTTAATGAAGTAGTCAAACTCCATCACCAAAAAATTAAGATTAATTTTAAAAAGAAAACATTTTTTTTATTGTATTGCTTTTTTGTTCTTTCTTTTGTTAACAAATGTTCCTGTAAATATTTTGTAAGCCCATTTGCAAACCAAAGGACTCCAATCTTCTCAAATTTTGTCTCTCTCTTTATCCATTTCACACCATATTGTTGCTACATGTCTAAGGTCGCTGTCCAACCTGTTTTGCAGTCTAACTCTTTTTCTTTGACCGTTTCTTGGCCACCACTGGGTACCATATTTGCTTCATTTTCTTCTTGAAACTGTTGCCTCTGGCTGGTCTAATAAGCCATCATCATTATATTCCGCTTTAATTATCTCGAGTGTGTTTAATTTCTTATCAGCCACTGACAGAGAAATGTAATCAAAAGATAATGAAATGATATCCTAAATATCTGTTTCTGTATTTTTTTGTTTATATTGTCTCAGCTATACTTGTTATTTTTTATCTTTTGGCTAGTTCCATTTATGGTGAAATATTTAATTTGATTGTGTCAATAAATTTTATGAAAATTTACTCAACTATTGTGCAACTGTGCTAAAAGGCAACTCATGTTTAAAATTCAGCTGACTCATAAATAGACACTAATCTTTGACCTCTGGAGTCATGATGTAAATTAATGTGAAATAAGACCAATTACTATAAATCAGTTTCTAAAATCACTTTAAACTAGTATTGCAGCAGGATAAATTTAAAACTTTGGCAAATAAAATCATTCGTAATTTTTTTTGTCATGGTAATCTTTTATTTTTTCTTCAGCCTACACTGTCCTGCTGGGCAAAGGCCTCCCCCAAGTTTTTCCAATTATTCTTGTCCAGCGCCACTTCGAGTTGGACTTGTACTGTGAGGGCTCACAGTACAAGTCCAACTCATCTCGCCACCTCTTTCTGGGCCGGCCTGGGCGGCGGTAATCAATACTTTATTTAAATTAACATACCTTGGAAAGCTCTATATCTATAATGTTCCAACTGGGGCATTCTCTCTGAGAGGGAATTGGCTATGATCCACATGGGTCCACTATGGTATAGAAAAAAAGCTACCATATAACCTTAGAAAAATTCCATACAAAAAATAAGATCTAAAGTTTACTATTAATGTCTAACGGAAAATTGTTTATATACTTGATGATCCTGTAGTTTAACATAATACAAAAAAACCTACACAAGCAGTAATACCAGTTTCAAGTCAGTTTTTTTGCTTTGTCCGGTATTTTATTATAGTTTTTTATCTATGTCTTGTTACCAACATTAAATAATTAAATTCTGTTTAGGTATAAACTTGTTTGATTATCCTGAGTAGGTTGGTGAAGTAATAAAATGGGTATTAATTTTTTTCTTATCTTTGACATGTCTTGTTGTTTGTTTGGGTTAATTTAGGATATAATTAAAATAATAAATAATTATCAGATTTGGTATTCAATTACGTATTTTAAATACCTACTTATCTCTTTCATTTCAGACTGATAATTATACATATGCCTATTATACTAATTATGCATATTCCTCCATTATGAGTCTAAGACAATGTGAATATTTAGAAGATTTTGTCACTTCCGTTTTATTATCAAGAGCACTAGATCTTTCTTTCTTTTTTTAAATAAACGTTGCCCCACACTAGAAATATCTTCCTGTATCGTGGGTGCGTTTACAAACATTTAAACTCACATACACAAACGCCCAGACCCAGAACAACTACTTGCAGATCATACAAATATTTATTCCGTGCGGAGATCGCACCAACCGTGTTGTTATACCTAGATGTTTTTTTTAAAGTGGGTTAATGATAAATGCCTTTGTAGATACCCAATTACAGAGGTCTAGCTTTCAAAATATCAACAAATATTCACAAACACGGCGCCGCTCGATGCCTTCTATCCTATACTTACTCTTACTGGGTGCATTCAATTCAAATGACAAATTGCCACACAGCAAATACCATAGACAGAGACAATATTATTATTCATGCATAGAATTCCCGCCAAACCTTATTCCAATGCCATAATTCATAATGGGAGGCTGAAATCTGTCTCATTATCTCACAATTATTGTCTAAATCTGTCGGTCTGAATATAACTCAAGGTTTTGTCACTCCCAGTTTAAGCCCACAATGTTTTTAAATAAATATATGTGTACAGTTGTTGGTTCAATGCCCTTTTAATTTGTTCTAGACGTCTGAGCTGTTTTACTACTTTTTTTAAGCTACAGTCTTTAATTAAGATTGTGTTCGATAGCAGTTTTAATAAAACCGATGCCCCGGTCTTAGACACGTCTTCTTTTTTTTAATAAGTTTATTTCTACGATTTTGATTCGAGTTTCAAGCAGAAATGGGCAAATTTTGTCCAAGAAAATCTTATTTTTAAAACATACTTATTTATAAAGATCATCTAAAATCGAAATGATCAAACACCTATAGAAATCCATGTTAAGTACTGCTTTTTCGCAACGCAGTAAGTCGTAAAACTTGAATTTTCATTGCAATCAGAATATTATCAATAACAAATTATCCTGTGAAGGTCACATAGGCAGTCACTTCATATAAAATCCTGGTATTCGACAAAATCTGGTTAGACTGGTAACCAACCTCGACAATACTCGACATAGTAGGGAAAAAGGCATCTGAGATTTACAATATCTATCGCTAATACCCAATATGCTATCTTCTTAGCCTAACGTATGCGGCAGTGATCTGTAAACCCATTTTCTTGGTAGTTCCCGGCCGGCTGCCAAGGTCTACTTGCGTAAAGGTCGGGTCACGCTCTTGTTAGAATGCAGACAATCGGCGTCTGCTACTTAGATAATGACGGGTCTGTCTGCTGCTATATGTCTGCAGTTATATGGAAGACAAGGGCTTTATACAAATCGCCTCAAATCTTTTTAAACGTATAGTTAAAGTTAATATCAAGTCCAAGCTTGGAAGGATCCTTTTTTGGGAAATCGGAATAATTGTTAAATAAAAAAAATCAGGCTTACAAAGGAATTTTAAAACGTTATTTTCTGTGAAGAACCAGCGTGATTTACAAAGCTCCGATATGCAAAGCTGCATAGGACATCCAATTACTTATCAAAACCGATTCCATCTTTACCCGATTATCTGAGAATTTTAAGCAACAGAGAATATTTTACGTTTTTTTTTATGTTAGTGTCTTCCAGGACTTATTTTACCTTTTATTTGAGGAATCCTTTTGCTTTGCCATTTGTGCAGTTCAAATGCCCCTTGACGTACTTCGCTCCACCCACGTGAAGAGGTATCCTATTCTTACCTCGAGACCACACAAGATACAGTCAAATACCGCTAAATATAACTGAATCTGGGTCTGGCACTGTTATCGTTTGTTTTGCCAAAATTCTAGCTATACTCGATAGTCTATTTATCTGGATACTATTTGATTTATCTGTTTCTTTCCTGTTACATGACTTCTTCAGTGTCCATTGCACTTTGAAATTTTTATGTAGAAAAATATTCCGAACTGCTTGACTTGTCGTCGCTTTTCAGCCAATTGAGCCGTCCACTGCTGGACGACAACGTGGCAAACGCCAACCATCCCGGTCCTGAGCAGTAGGCATCTATTCACTGCCAGCCATCTTCTTCAAACCATCGAATCTTGGTACCTCAAGGCACCCCAATCTACTTTGCCCAACGGGTCTGTTCGTCTGTAGATAATAGATATTACCGGCCCACTTCCACTTCAGCATGCTAATTCAATTTTGACTTGCCGTACAGTCCTTTATTCTTAAAGAAACACACAGATTTGCTTGATATTTAGGTATCATCCATCGTCTCTTTGATTCCCTTAAGCAAGATTTTAGTCCAACAGTTTCTCCAAATGTCCTTGTAGTATAAGTGACATTTACGACACAGACCTGTCTCCGTCTCTTTACAGGCCAATGTCCTCATGATTCACACTGCATTATGCATATTTCTTAATATTATTATACAATAAGTCGGTCACACAAGTTATCCAACGTTGAATATTATCGGCAGCACATGTTTTCATACGCTATTGCGCTGGTTGCGTCAAAATAAACAGCTTTGTCTCGTTATGAATGTTTAACATGGCAGATAATATCGTAGTATGTTATGTTTTAACAAGGGGCATCGTATTACCTAGTTACTGGGTTGTGGAGGTCAGACAGGTAGCAGTTCCATGTAAAATACTCGCGTCAGTTTAGATTTAGACTCGGAGTCAATCTCAATATGGTTGGAAAAAGGCTGTTTCATTAGTGGGAAACATAAAACAGTTCCACCACATAAAAGTTCTCTCACCGTTAAAACTTGAATACTTTCTAGTATAACATACACAAAGTACCGTCCAGATCCGTTCAGCAGATTCCACACAACTGACTACCAAACACACTTCAACATGATAGCCAATGTGAGTGCGTTTGTTTGACAAGGTTCCGATTTTGACGTCTTTCAAAAAATTATAATAGGCTATACATGGATTGCTTAATTGTGCAGTTAGCCAGTGATCAACATACTCGCAGAACATGACCGCTCCTGTACTCAAAGTAAAGTGCTTAAACTACTTCAGCAGTCAGTACCAACTGCTCCTGAAGCAATTTGACTGCTCGAGCAGTTCCGTGTAGGTGTATATGCACGTAGAGGACTAAGTTGCCATGCAGACTCAGCTCTAAGCAATGGATGGTGACTGCTTCAAGAAGGTTGGCCTTATTCCCGTCAGCCTTCAAAGCAAAAGTGAAAAGACATCTGTGCAATTTTGTTCTATCGTGGACTTCATCTATCACATTTCATCAAGATCGAGGCCACGAGCATTCAAGATCCATTACAAAAGGAAGATAAATTAATTGTTTCGAATAAAGCGAATCTTCGTACAAACAGTACTAAGCTAATTTTGGGACTTTCTGGCTCAGAAAAATTGGGGCACACGTGGGTAGAGCCACGAGTCAAAGTTAGTTAACGATATAAATGGAGTACTCAGTTCGTTGACGAGATATAGTGACCTTTGTATCTGCGTGACCCCTTTAGCGCATTGCATGATGTTACGTACTTCTGATAGAGTTATGGCTTCGACCAGTGAAAGTCTTGTTTGCAATCTAATTATGGGTGTAGACGAGTAAACATGCCAATCATTTTGATGGGTAATCTGAGGCAGATGATATAATAAGTTCCTCTTTCAAGTTCCTCTTTAAAGTTGTTGTATCTTACTACCCAGTACTAACTGGGTTAAAGGCGTCACATAGGCAGTCGCACCATGTGACATAATAGTCTTGGAAACGGCTAGATATAATTAATGAACTCAATGATGAATCTACTTAAAAGCAACGTTCGGCTCCTTGATGAAAGTTCAAAATACGATATGCTGCTGTTATTTAGGTAGTCATTTAAATCAGCCACTGCTGGAATTAAACCTCCTCAAAGAGCGCCAATCCTCCCTGGTCCCTGGTCCTAAGCAGTTCGCATCTATCCGCTCGACACTCCTCATTCATTTACGTTCTGCCAAATGTTACTAAAAACTGACATACGTCCCATAGATAAAAAAACTGTATATCCCAGAAATAACGAATACATTCTGTCGTAAACTTCAATTTGTCCAACATTATACAAAATCCTTTGTAAACCAAGATGGAATCCAGTTACAATTTGATGGGCACCAATCCCACAAGCCATGACCTCCAATCAGCTCCAATACCACATGCCAACAACTAACAATTGATCCGATCGCTATTAACCAAATATCGGTAACACTCGATAGTTTCGATCCAAGGTTGTATCGATTAGAGGCGGGCGGAGTCGCAAGCGCATGCTAAATTATGTAACAATCTATTTTGACCTGTATTGCAAACTCGTCAATCTTTGAGATCTTACTTTGTGTGTTAGTTTTGGCTGCGAACGTAGAAGGAATATAAAATGAAAAAGAAAAGCTTCATGTGGTCTGTTTTGCATTGTAAACGCTAGTCGTTGCGCTCAGGTCTATTGTGGTCCTTTTTTGGCAATTTCTGCGCACTGTGGCTGGACCCCGTTGGGCACTTTGATTTTGAGCACTGCCTAAGAACTAGTCTTCTTTCTTACGTATCACATATGTGACGCCGAACAATTTACTCCATTGTCTATTCGCAATCATCCAATCTAGCCGATTCACTTAACAATTTAAACCGCAGCCAATCAAATTCCTTTCCTCTCTCCAAGAATTTTCAATCTACATAGAATCCTTTGAAAGTAGACAAATAAGTCGTAATGAATGCGTATTGTGGGCTCACCGTAATGCCTAGCATACCTTTCGGTTGAGTGTAATGTTTGTTCCATATTGCATAGGAATTCTAACACCAGTGTTGGTAATAGGGGATTTTCTCTTTTCGAGAAAATCGTGAAATATTTAATTTATACTAATAGTTTTCTATCTCCCCATTTCTTAAACTTGTTATTTGAAAATTTGATTAAGATGTTTTGGAAATCATTTTGTGGAAAGAAAATATTGGGGTAAATTCAGTTTAAAAATCTTCCCCGATTCTGAAACTCGATCTAGCAATCTTGACGAATTTTGTCCATAGGTTTGTTACCCTATACACCTTAATATCTAAGCCAATTTGGATGATAAATAAATTAGCTTACTTGTCGACCCTGACCTGAAAACACGAACTCCTAATCCCTACAGTATGTCTTCCTGGGTTAATATCCGACCTTCACCCAGGCAAGACCGTGGTCTGAAGCTAGTATGTTGTAGTAATATTGTTTTGCAGTAGATTGAACGGAAGATATTCACTTACATGCGGTTGGGAAGTACACTTGAGCTTGACATTGTCAAGTGTGGTCTTATCGTTCATACTAGTTATTGGAATGTAGTATTATTCATTGATTGCTACTGCAATAGTCGTCTAAGAATAATATTGTCAATTTTGGAGCTTGGAGAACCAATTTTTCTATCACTCCTACCTTTCGCGACACTGCATCCCTCCTTCTAATTCGAACCAGTCCAATTCGTTCCGCCATCTCCTACGTGGCCTACTACGACCCCGGCGGAAAGAGTGTCAGGGCACTAGTTATGTCAATACAAGAGAACCTCTTAATTTTGGTTATTGGTTTCTTAATTCCGCCCTCTGGTGTTGGTGAAATGTCAGGAGGAGAACCTTTTAATAATCTAATTGACTGCCTAATTTGATACGGGCTTTCTTGATTTCTAAACCCAGGTTAGATGTTAGAAGGACATTCGTGTCGAGAGGTTTGTAAGAGGGCTTTGTAAAAATGACGGCAAGTGATGCTTTTGACCACCATATCATCAACGAACAAAGGAGGCAAATGTGAAATGTGTCAAAAACATTAAACCTTACACACCACATTTAGAAAATACTTGCATTTTTTCATTCATACCTATCAGAACAAAAACCCCCTTGAACGGCCGGAAACGGTCGAGTTCAAAGTAATCCACAGTACTTATCTACTTAGCCATGTCGTTGTTGGAATGTGTTCTAATGACGCTCGGCCATTGGGCCCGTAGATTTAGAAAGTGTCGCTTACGCAACATCTAAATTGCTAACATATGCCCGTTTCTGATTAATTGCGTGTGTGGGGAACTTGACTTTTTAGTTTTGGAGATTGGAGCAAACAGATTCAGGCGTTTGTCCGACCGTCTACGTTTAGCGGAAAGTATAACTACTTTCTCGTACACGTCTTTAAGGCTTCAAGTAGCGTCTTTGTACTTTATCTGAGGAATGGAAAAGCATTGTCCTCATCCTACCCGAATTTATCAAGTAGGATCAGCATTAGGTAGTGGAGTGAAGTCTTGCCAACAGTGTGTATTGTAGACTGCGCTCAACTAATAATCCTAACTTCTACAGAGAAGGCTCGAGCATTGGTCTTGAGCATACTTACTCAAGACCTGTAATATCGAGACTGGACCTACATCAGTTAGTACGTTTCTTGGCTGAGAAAATACTCGATATCTTCCTCATGGACAGTTGATTGCTTATCTCTGTCTCCTAGCAATAATACTTATCTTATATTGGGTCAAGAATTTGTTTGTTCAGTTCCGCTAAGCCCAATTGATGCTTCGCTAGATAATAGCGAAAGTAGTAGTGCTAGCTCGTAAAACGCATGTTTGTAGTCTGTCAGAGCTTGGAAAGTCTTTTGTTTCCAACTTGTGTCGTGAGAAAAATTTACGTGTCGTGGAAAGCGTGGCGGAGACTAGCCAGACGTCTTTTCTTTACGAGGGTGAATGAGCAGTGGCTCTGCCAAGTTCAAGTTAGTTTATGCTGAATAAATAGGTATATTTTTTAGTTGAACAGTTGGTATTCGTCTGGTAAATTGTTGACTAGAATTTGTATTCTGCTGATAGTAATGAGCTCGCTCTAATAGAACTTACGAAATGTACGGTACATCAGAAATTCACCATTTCAGTCCGTCTATTCCCATTTGTCACCACTGGCGACGATCGGGAAACAAATTCCCGGTTGCCACCACTGGTCAAAAACGAGTCGTCGATTCCTATTTGTTGCCACCGTTACAGTGCTACGATGAAACTCTACTTCAAAACAACTCTAGTATTTGGTGTTTCAAGTAACCTGATATCGTCTTGTTCATTCTAATCAGCAAGTACTAGGCAAGTCAATCATTGCTAGCCAGTCATTGGCAATCTTTTTCTGCCCACGGTTGTATATAGGCATCCTCTGTTTTGTGCCATTCTGGGTTCTGCGCAGGATCTTTTAAATGTCATCTATCCATCTGCCTGTTGACCTGCCAAACATCAATCAACAATAATTCAATGATCCTAAGACCAGACGAGCGATAAGTCTGTTGGCCCTTAGCCCATATTTTCTGTAAATACTTAAAAAAAAACAGCTGTGTTGTAATGTAAATGGGAGAAAACAGCTGCCTAAAACATCCTTTTCCATACTTAACGTACTTCCAATGTAAAAGGATGCTAATCCGGTTGGTTTCCTGTAATCGATCAATATGCACTTAGCAGTTAGTTCTACATTACATAGACGTTGGTCAAGCATGGACAAACACACGTATTTACATAATCTGTATGCATCTAGGCGTTACGGCTTTTTTTACCTGGGTTGTACGACACATGTGAAATAAATATTAATGCTTTTTTTTCTTTTATCTGTTTATTAACCTTACGATACAAGTGATGCCTACTTAAGGCGAGTTGTTAGATCAATATTTAAACTTTTTGTTAAAAAAGTCTTGGATTTTAACAACAGTTTAACTATTATTTAAAATACCGGCCCTTAATGCTGATTATTCACAAATATATGCACTTGTTGATGTAGATGTTTTCATAGGCTAGAGAGCAAACTGTGTTATGTTAAAAAAAATCTACGATTTTACTAAGCAAGGAGGGCTATAAATATTTATTAAGTTAATTATTTATGTATCTAATTAAGGATTATTAATTTATATCCTCATTTTGATAGATCCCTAAGCACTTGCAATATAACCAGGTCAACTAACAATTCTCCGTAAAGTAATGACAGCCGAGTACCGACAAGCGTAATCTATGGATCTCAAACCATTCACCATTGTTAACCAATCCAATATGATTGACCGTGTCTTGAGTACTGAGTGTCTCAGAGTAATGGAGTAGTAGAAGTACCAGTTTCGTATACTTGTTCGAAGTCTGTGTGATTCGGCTTAGTCAGGCGTTAGAATACACATCCAATTTTGCCGCCTGCGAAGAAGAGACTCCTCTTATCGACGCTCAATTGGCTTGAGCCAGTACCTAACATTATCTATAAAAACGAGAAAATAAAAAAACATGTCTGTTGATGGCAGTACCCTTAAATATTTATTTTATTCTGTTTTTTAGTATTTGCTGTTACAGCAGCAACAAAAATAGATTTCTCATTGTGAAAATCTCAACTATCTACCACAGTTCATGAGAAACAGCCTAATGACAGACGGACTGCGGTCTACGGAACCTAAAATATCACCTTTCTTGAAAATCTAAATCGTTGTCCTACAAATTGAGAGTCATGATGGCTACTCTTTTGTTTTTACGTGTTAAAATCATTAAACGAGTCTTCCCGCCCAGGGCGGAGCGGGAGGGACTGTCAGACTCGTACTGACTAAAATCCACGGTGTCCTTCAATAGTCCTTTACGTTCCGGGGTTACGCTAATTTGTGAGTCCCGCGACCCCGGCAGGCTTTGGCCCTCTACCGGCCCCGTCACTATGCTGACACTCCTTGAGGCGCGCGTGGAACACAAGGCGCCGAATGATGGCTACTCTAGGCAGATTTTCCGGTTTCTTTATACAGGTTTCACCTGCACCGACCAGGTGGCAAAAGCCAGAGAAATTCCAGTGTGGGAAAGAGACAGAGCTGTACAAGTCGTCTAGCCCCACCTCGTTCCCTCACTGGAACTACTCTGCCTTTAAAATGTCATGGTGGGCTACCAGGACCGAACCGCACTTGTCTGTACTGAAAACCTGCTTCTTTATAAAGCACCCTAAAGTTGGAAACTAACGCTGTTAGAAACGGTGACTAAACAGTTTTTCCAAGTCGATGCATTGTAGGTATTAAATATGCAACAGTGAGTCACTACATAATGACCCAAGACGGCGGATCAATATGATTGATAACAGCCTGAAATAAGGCTTAGAATTGCATGCTTTCTTGTGGAAATCGATAAGAAATTAAATATGAACATGTCTTATGTGCATGGCGGCTCTGAAATTGTCTCTAAGATTAATTCTATGAATTGTTTTGTTGGTATGCATAAAATTTATAAATTAGCGAATTTTAATATGTATAGGCCATTATAATTTCATATTACGTAATTTAAAGTTTTAATTTGGTAAAAAACTTACATTTATACACATAATACGTGCATTATGTGTAGAATGTAAGTTTTTTACCAAATTAAAACTTTCGAAATTGTGTTGGACGTTGCAAATGTAACAATGTGGTCGGTGTTTTTTCTTCATCATCATCTTCACCTATTTCAAAAAATCAGTTGCTTAGTTTTAAAGATATAAGCATACATAGGGACAGACAGACAGCGGGAAGCATCTTTGTTTTATACTATGTAGTGATAACAGTAGGGAATTCACAATATATTATCGTTATTTTTTTTTAAACGACGATCTTTTTCAAATTACAATTCTCCTATTATGAACTAGCTGTTCCCGCGATTTCACCCGCTGCTCAGCTCCTATTGGTGGTAACGTGAAGTTATTTAGGCTATAGCCTTTCTCAATAAATAGACTATCTAAATGACAATAATTTTTTTTTTAATTCGAACCAGTACTTTCCGAGTTTAAAGCGTTCAAACAAACAAACTCTTTGTATATTAGTATAGATAATAAATCTTCGAAAATTAAGGTGATGATAATGTCTATAACTTAGACGTATACCATGAACTGAGGCCAAACGTCAGCATAATAGCCAAATTTCTAAATAGTCATACTATTTAGAAAGAGAGAAAAACGATCAAAGAACCATATATCTCTTTTTTATATCATATAGTTAAACCCTGTTGCAACGTAAAGGCATTTATAGTTAAGCAATTTTAAGCAGGGTCCATGCTCTATGTCTATGAGCTCAAGTATTCAAATAATTAACATTATGACTGGCTCTACAAATTAACATCAACACGTATATACATTTTCTGGCCCATTTGTTTACATTTTCATCAAATTGTTTTGTAACAGAGTATAGTAATAAACAGTTAGATATTTCTGGTATGTCGAACTGGCAACTACAGCGGTCTTATTTACCCAGTAACGAGTTATAGCCAGCGCCCTCAGCTACCGGAAATGCTGCGAAACAGTAATGCTTGCATTTGCTGTGGATTTTCTAACGATGACTAGGCAGGTACAATTTAGACTAACGAGATTATAACATTCTTCATTTTATGAATACTTTGAAGTCTACTTTCAGTTGGCTTGCCTTACAACCTTCTAGGCTCTGTGTACCTCTATTTTGTTTTTGTATAAGTCGTATTCAACCAACTCCAATCCAACAGAATGCAGTAGAATTATATACCCTTAGTAGCCTTGCCTTACAACCCTCTGGGCTTTGTTTACCTTTTTTTTTTTGAGCATGAGTCGTATCTTGAGCCTTTCCCCAACCATTTTAAGGTCGGTGTTCAGTCTAACCCGATGTAGCTGAAATTCCAAACTGTTAGACATTGAGTAGCTGTCTAATTGACCTCTATATCTCAGTTGACCTGTGCCCGGGATGTCGACGAACTGTGTTTCGTCGGGAATTAAAATAAAACAGATTCGCACGTGTTTTTAATACAGTTGCGAAGAAATAAAAATTTTAATAACAAGAAATTAACTTCACTTAGCGTAGAAAATTTTACGAAAATGGCGCCAAGTATATTTTTTGTCATCATACGCAAAGGCAGTGTACTCATACAGCCAATGTTTTGTTTATGTCGATACTAATATTGCTTTATTATTTGAACAAATAAATAACAAATTTCATTTTTTTTGCATGATTATTATCAGTCTTGTAACGAAGAAAAAAATATTGAATTAATACTTTAGTAAAAATGAAAAAAGATTAGACTAAAGTCTCTTTGGTTGCATAGCGAGCCCATATTAATTTATTATGTTGGTAGTACGGTTTTTTATTTAACTAGTGCGAGAAATTGCATTTTACGCACAGAAAACTCCCCCATAAAATGTCAATTTTCATGCAACTGTATTAAAAAATAATATTTTGTGTGTGTACTTTTATATGAAATCGATCACAAACACGTTTGTGTCCGGGTCGAGTACTGATGGAGTTTCGAACCATGGGCCTGTCCGCGTCACATGGCAGGCACGGTCCTATTACTTAAGTGAATAGATTTTTAATAGTTACCGATAAGGGATCAGAAAATTGAGAGTTAAGCTATTATTAATGTCTGTCATATTTGACAGCGCCCTTATTTACTTTTTTTTTTCATTCAAACTTGATATTAGGAGTAATTTCGACATAAAAAGTCAATTGAACTTAATTAGATTAGTTTCATTTGACGATTTGAGCGTGTCAAATGATGAATGAAATTGATTTCATGCTCAGCGGGTTTTTTTTTTGACTCCGTAAGCCTATAGAAGATTGAATCGTTATGATGATGATCGATTTTTTGTAGTAATTTGAGCCTATGTTGTTAGTTTCAGAAATTTTGTTTGTTTTACCTGTTTTGACTGTATTTGCAGTTACAGGTATTCAGTTTTGTTAAGGAAAACGCTGTGAAGCAAATTAATATACTTATTTTAAGTCTCCGATATTTTATTTTAGTCAAGCTTTTTTCAAAAAGATGTTAACCACGAGATCGCCCTCATATAATAATCTGAGGCTTTAGATCTAGACTGACTCTCTGCGTAACTTCGTATGTATTAATGTAGCATGCATTATGTATAACTTTATGATAGGCACTTAAGGGTGCATAACCAGAAAGTTGGCAACGTCGCAAATGGCTGTCAAATATTTACAAGTTTTAATTAATTTGGTAAATTTACTGTATGAAAATAAGAAATATGGCTCTGTAGCGCACTAAATGATACATAAAGGTATGCAACTACAACATTAAATTCGATGTTGTGACCGTTTCAGGTGTAAAAAAGGCATTTGGAGGTTCCCAAATACTTTTGTTACATCTAAAACTATATATTCTGTGTTACGATATTCATTATTGCATTCCCTTATCAATTTTAGTGTACTACAAAGCCATATTTCTTACATATTTCCATACAGTAACATTTACAAATTAATTAAAACTTGTTAATATTTTACAACTATTTGCGACGTTGAAAATTGATAAAAAATCGTCAAACTGAGAGACTATCTTAATCTGGTCTATTAAATGGTAGCTTTAATTTGTATTAGGTCGAGATTAATATTCAGTTCCGTTGATAACTAATCAAAAAATATATCTACTTACTATATTATTATGTACTTCAGTATATTTCCGTTCAATGTATTTATTTTAATCATTATTAGTGACAAATATACCTATGATACTACAAGTTTGTATGTGTGAATGTTTATTTTTGTTAGTTCTTCAAGATGAAACGGCTATTTGAATGATATTTATGACACAGAATAGACCATGGCCTACCCAACGAATAAATTCTAAAAACCTGCCAAGTGCGAGTCGTACTCACGCACGAAGGGTGTAAAGCCTTTGGTCCCGGCTGTCCTTTGTCGATCTTTGACAGTCGTTACTGTTAGACAGGAGCTCTAAAGTCTGACAACCAGTCTTACCATGGTATATAGTATTACCCCGTTACTGGGTTGTGGAGGTCCTATAGGCAGTCGCTCCATGTAAGCTGGTATTCAGCTGCATCTGGTTCGACTGGAAGCCGACCCCAATATAGTTGGGTAAGGGCTTGGCAGATGATGATAGCGGCAACAGAAATACATCATCTGTGAACATTTGAACTGTCTTACTAGCACGGACAGCGGCAAGAGGGACTGTCTGATTTGTACTGACTATAATCCACGGTGTCCTTCAATAGCCCTTTACGTTCCGGGATCACGGTATTTGTTAGTCCCGCGACCCCGACTTTGGCCGGCTCCGGGGGCCCCGTCATTGTGCTGACACTCTGTGACGTCGCCTCCGCCGCCGGCGCCTACGGTAGCCGGAGATCGTCTTGCGACGAGGGACAGCGGAGTCTTAGTAATAGGGTCGCTTAGCCTTTGTGTACGGAACCCTAAAAGGTATTTACCGTAATCCGCGGTCAAAAGCCAGTATATAATAAACGTTCAATATTTTACTAAAACTCTTAACACCAGCACTGTAATTTCAGTTTATTTTCATTATAACCACGTGTTTTCATAAATATTATGTTTTAATAATATTATGACATCCGACTTGGCCCGAATCTTCGTTCTTTATCTCTGCGTTTTATTGGCTTTTAAATGCCATTCGTTTCTTTTTAATTTGATTTTAACACGTTTCGGGGAAAAGAATTTTGTTTGGGAATAAAAATTGTATTCTGTAATGCAAATATGGCTTATGTTTAAAAGCTGTCGCGTGCATGCATTTGACGTTAATATTATGGTTGATTTGCAGTTACACTTGTTTTAGATAAGTGTTAAAGAGATGTTTTACTTTTTGTAGTAAGGCAGAAGTTATTTTTCCATTTCAAAAGGCAAAAAAAAAATGTTAGTCGAATAATTATATTAATAACACTTTGAAAGTCGGTCAATAAAACCACAAATAATATAATTCGCCCTCCACCTCCTTTCGATTGTAATGAGGCCAACAAGTACGTTATTTTAATAGTTTTAATTCTTTAATTTATTTAAAATTAACATATTAATTAGTATTTATGTCGACCCTCATAGTCCACGTAGTACTCTGAGCACCGGGCATGCGGGCAGCGAGTAATGGGCAACTCGCTGTCCGACCATGGACCCGGGTTAAATTTTCATCTGTCGGCGCAGCATACTGAATAGTGTGCTCTTGTTTACTTAATTCATTCTATGTATAGTTAGTATTGGTCGCGGGACTGTAAGAATTACCGTGACCCCGGAACGTAAAGGGCTATTGAAGGACACCGTGGGTTTTAGTCGGTACGAGTCTGACAGTCCCTCCCGCTCTGCCCTGGGCTCATTTGATGATTTACCAAGATAAAAAAAAAAACCAAGAAAACTACACTAAGCACAGTCAAATAGTTTTTTTCCTGCATGCCGTGTTAATGCTTTGCCTTGGTTGACCAAACACAAATGCCATTTAAAACAACTTTTTGTAAAAAAAAAGATTGGATGCGAGCAGGTATTTCTTTTATCGTGTTAATATCATCAAATGAGTCCTCCCGCCCTGAGTTGGACGGAAGGGACTGGCAGACTCGTACTGACTAACATCCAAAATGTTCCTTCAATAGCCCTTGACGTTCCAGGGTCATGTTATCTGTTAAGACAGTCCCGCGTGCCCGGCAGGCTTTGGCTTTCTATGAGGCCCGACAGATGGTACGAGCAGGACTTGAACCTATGTCATTCATTCTGATTCAGTACACACGACGCCAACAACACAACATTTATCGTACATTGTAAAAACTGGGTTTAAAAAAAAAAAACGTTGCCCTTAACTAGGAATTCCTCCTGTATCGTGGGTGAGTTTACAAACAAAGAAATTCAAAACATTCAGGCTTAAACTTGAACAGTTTCTTTCATAGTAAATAATAAATCGGAAAAACTGGTTATCCATATGTATGTAAAGTGTTCAACGACTCGACACATAAAGTTCGTAGTTACATGCTTGTTTAATACGTTTATCTGGGCTATAAACTTTATAGTTTTCAATATACTTACTATATTTTATAGTACACACTACACTAAGTTGTAATTCGATTTCAGATATTTCATATTATTTTCTTTACTTAATACTAACTAAACATTTTTTTTTTCATCACATGAGTCCTCCCACCCAGGACAGAGCGGGAGGGACTGTCAGACTCGTAATGACTAAAATCCACGGTGTCCTTCAATAAGCCTTTACGTACCGGGGTCACGGTAATTCGTGAGTCCCGCGACGCATACTAACTATACATAGAACGAATTAAGTAAACAAGAGCACACTATTCAGTATGCTGCGCCGACAGATGAAAAAGGAACGATTAAAACTATGTTTGTTGGTAAATACGGGCATAAAAATCGCTTGGAAGCAGTAATGCGAGAGGAGGCGGAACGCGTGAGGGGCAATCCTCCTTCTCACGGCTTTTCTGCCACGTTAGGTGCGGGCTAACAGACGAGACGAGCAATGGGTAGCTCGTCGTCTGATAAAGAACCAGACCCTTGTCGACGATGCATTTTGTTCCACAAGCGCCTGAAGTCAAAGAGCAGTCAGCATAACTGACGATTGGACCTGATGCCTGCCAAGGCTGCGGGAATGATTGAAGAGGTTACCGCAGCCCCTGGAATGCAAAGGCCAATTAAGGAACAGGGTGTTTAGATAGTACGAGTCTTACAGTCTCTACCACTCCACCTTGAGCGGATTTATTCCATGATTCCCCAAGCTAAAAACAGCTATTGATTGTCTCCTTAAATTACCAGACAAATAAAAAATAGAGCCGATTAAAAATATCTGGTACCGATCCATGTTTTACTGCTCCATGTTGACGACTTCTCGTGAAGTTATTTCTCACCATAAAACGTGTTTATGGCTACTAACAAACTAAACATAAAATATGCAAGCTAACGGTATTTGAATCGTATATGACATCATTAGTTTAGGTTCAAAGACCTCATTTGAATAATCTAAAGTTGACATGATAAAGTGATAATTTATTCCAATGACCTATCGACCAAAACATTACAGCCATGCGGCATTACTTGCTGCTTTTACAAAAACAACCGTTTTAAACAATCATCTATTTTACCTATTTTGGAAACATAAATCTGTCATTCATTCAATAAATAACTGGGCCCATAGTTCTCGTTCAATTTCGTTCGGGTTGCCATCTTTGTCGAGGTTTCTGCTGAAGATACTTGAGGATTTTCGAGATTAACTTACATTTTTTTCCCCAGCTTAACCAGCAGCTATAGGAAAATTACTTAGTCGATTCTAACGCTTTTAATTAATATTCTATCTCAATCCAAGTCTCGATAGGCTGGTTCTGTTTGGACATCTTCAAGAGTCAGATAGGCAAATTCAAAGATCGGGATCAAGATCACACGCAACCGAGAGAGATTATTAAGTTCTGGCATTAATTTCGAATGATTGCGAATTTTATTCCCGTGGCTACAACAGTTGAGCTGCATACCTATCCTTTTTTTTTTAACGTGGTAAAATCTGCAAATGAGTCCTCCCACCCAGAGCAGAGCGGGAGGGACTGTCAGGCTCGTACTGACTAAAATCCACGGTGTCCTTCAATAGCCCTTTACGTACCGGGGTCACGGTAAATCATAAGTCCCGCGACGCCGACGGGCTTTGGCCCTCTAGAGGGGGGACCCCGTCATTTTTGCTGACACTCTTTGAGGCGCGCGTGAAACACAACGCGCCGTCGCCCCTGGCATGGTCCATGGTCGGACAACGAGGTGCCCATTATTCGCTGCCCGCATGTATCCTTACTGTTCCTTTTAAATTTAAATAACCGACCTGAAGCTCTGGAAATTTCATTACAATTTTTGTTTTAGAGTCCTATCAATTCTACCAAGATTCTCTCAGCCGTTACGACGATGTGACAAACTATTAAAGTATAATGGTATCATATGTTGTGCGTGTGAGACAGCGGAAGCACATAATACGAGTAATATCGTTACTCTCTTTCTCACAATATTGTGAGAAGTCTCGCGTGACAATCACTGGTTTTCCTTCCCTAATCTGCAAAGACCTTAGTAGACAATGGATGTATTCGTTGCACTTTTGACGTCCATTGTTGGATCTAGTTCCTCCTTTGAAGAGTGTATTTCTTTATTGCTTTTCGTCTTGCGTACGGAAATTGGTGACTGAATTTGAAAGCTTTGATCAAGTTGTTCTTTGTGTCTTCTTTTGGTAATGGAAACATATACAAGTCTGGATTTATTTGCAACTAACTTTTGCAAGCGTCTTCAGGGTCTTATTTACCTCGTGTATCAAAATCTGTCCAGCAGTTTAGGCGTTAAAGCTTACGTATTCTTAAAAAGCAAACAAATTCACTTTTGCTTTTATAATATTAGTTAAGATATATAATCCTTCATTCTAAGCTTGCCTGTGCTGTCATGCCGTTTAAACTATTTTTTTAAGCATTTAAAAATAGACTTTCACTGCGGCAAAATATGTAATTAGCCTCACATTATTAGTTTTAGTACAATCCCGAAACGTGCACTAAAATATCAAGTAGCCAATAAAGATAATTATATTTATCATTGACTCAGTTATTAATGGCTTAATTACATTAGCTGGTAATTAGGTTTATTAGCGGTTTGTCCCCATTCACTTTCGCACTGGGACCGGATTCGGATTTTTAAGCAATAGCTTTTGTTCTAAAGTTCAATGTCAGAGCTGCGGTAGCGGGGAATACTATACTAGTTAAATTAGGTTCGTTGGGTAAGAATAATTTGATGTAAAGTTTGACAAAAGCATTGTTTCAATTAAGCTGGCAATTTTGGAATTGGCGAAATAGATGCTATAGTCCTCCCAGTTATAAGGTGTAATAACTTTTGGAAGTACTAAAGTTGCCCGTTCTAATGCATTGATCTCTGTAGAGGAGAATGAGCTAGAAACTGCAAGACCATTTGTTATAGTAACTAATATAATTAACAGACAGTAGATCTACAGGACCTGAGGTTCTGAGCATTTTGACATGAACTGGACTCAAATCAAATAGGAGCTGGAAATAATTCGATTGAAAAACACCCAAAAAAAAAAATGGGCCCACTTGGCAATCGAACCCAGAACCTCAACCATCATTGCTTGCTCCCATCACTATTCATAGTTTGTTCAGATCATAGCGGAAGATATTTCCGAGCGCATTATGTTTTCATATCAACAATTCAGTGTCGATGAAATATTTCCTCTCATTACATTACATCATTATTTCTGACTCTAATTTTAAAACCGTGTCGTATTTTCATACGCGTGCCATAAAATACATCCATCAGTGTCGAAAAATCAAAGTATACGTGCACGATTCGCGTAACAGAATTATTTTCAATCAGTACCCGGTTCCTGGTTATTGGGTGCATGCCAGATACAACAGCACTGTTACTGTATACATCTAAACATGAATCATGTAGAAACAGCTGGCTTTTTCTAACTTTTTGGGTAAGGTCGGCAGGGGTCCAAGACGGAAGCATATGGATTTTTTTAATGTCCAGAGCCAGTTCGTTAGCCTCTGTGTCTGTGTGCCTCTCGCCTCTGTGTGTATTACAGAATTTTTGAAATTCTTTTAGTAAGTGGGTGTAATGTGAATGTTCTTTAGCGATATATTTTAAAACTAGTCAGGATCTCCATAGGTCTAGATTGTAAAAGACGAGAAACTGTTATACTATTCAGGCCACCATGTTGAAGTTGTCCGATTCATTTATAGTAACGTGTAGTTACTCTCCATTTTAAATTCTACTATATTAAATGTTAATTGCTGGACTTTTGAAGGCATCACGTTGCATTTACAATCAAATCAGTTCTGAAACATCGAAATAAAAACATGATTTCATGACCGAATTGCCTCCTCACTATCTCTAACCTATAAAGGGCCATGTCATGCCAAAACCAATCGTTCAGCCTCATTAGGAAGAAAGCCGCCAACAGCATATTTTCATTCTGATGAATAGTTTCCGAATATTTCCGTGGTTGGAGCAGTTCCAAGCAGGTTATTGACATAATTCCCGCGAGATTGGGAGCTCGCCAGACCTGTGTTTCAAATGCACAGGTAATCTCTCATTGCGTATGTAATTATTACGACCAGTGAAAGTGTCAGCTGGCTAGTACGCGGCGAAATTTGTAGACTGAGCGTTAGATAATCGTCTCACATATTATTTTGTCGTTTGATGACGTAATCTAGCCTCTAAAGTTCCCACTGTCAGCAAAAAGTCTTTATGCTGACACTGACATGTTAAAATAAGTAGGATACAGGATAGTGGGTGCTGTACTTACTGTCCCAAGAATAGCTATGTCAGATGGTTTGCCGGGACGTTTATTTTCGCTTTTTCTCTGCTATAAACTCAAGTGGGGAAGGGTAGGCACCTCAGGGGAGACTTAATTTTGAAATCGTAACAGAGCTGATGCTCAGTCTATTAAAGAAACTTTTGATTTTGCGAACATGTTCATAACTCCTGACATTTGGAGCTCATCTCAAAGAAACATGTAGTAACCTTTGAGTTCATTATCAACTTCCATCTTTACTGTTACCTATACGAAACATGTTAATCGATTTTTGTGATCTACTTTTTCCAAGTATTTGAACTTTTATGACTTGTGTTCCAGGCAGTGAGGTGGTAGGCAAGCTGAGTTTGCGTGTCAATTATAAAGACATACAAAGTAAGTGCGTGTGCGTCTGTCTGTGTGCTTAACTTTCCGATGTGAACTCTTTAACTTACTGTATCGAATGTTGTACAAATCGATGTTGTCTGCGCTTGTATATACTCTGCTAATTTTGGGAGTACTTCAAGACTTGGCCTGTATTTATCAACTGTTTACCAAGTCTGAGTAGATATTTCGCATGTGCGTATCATGCTTCAAATGAAGTCTAGTTAAACGCCAACCCGTTGTCAGTTTTGACATTTTGAGCTGTCAATTTTGACGTTTTAAGCTGTCTAATTTTAATAAAAATGGCATTCTTAAACTATACGTGCTATTCCACGAATAAAAATGCAGGAAAGCCGAATAAACACCGTAACTATTTGTTTTTCTATTTTGGTGAAACATTTTGCTTCAGGCAAAATCCCTCATATGGCGTTGTAGGGGTAAGATCTTGGTGTGACGTCACAAGAGAAGCTTTCACAATGCAGATGTCATCTGGTCAGAGAACCAGTGTCATTGTACTACCCTGTTACTGGATTGTGAAGGTCAGATAGGCATTCGCTCATTGTTAAATCCTAATATTCAGCTGTCATCTCTTATACACAGTACCCAAAAACAGTACACAACAGGAAACAGTAACCAAACACAGTTAGGAGAAATAACTAGGTAAGTACCTATATGATGACTCTAAATGCAATAGGTCAAATCATACTTTGGTGAAGTTTTGGGCAGTTCTCAAGTATTCCTAAGAATAATCCACGGTGTCAAAAACACAAGAATTGTTTAGTATGCTAGGCACGATTTGTAAACTAAACAAGCTTCTTCATTTATCTTGTTGGCACTCGTCATTAAAACTTTCCTAAGTGACCTCAGGTTCTCATTAGTTTAGAAGTCACGGACAAGACCGCTTACAATTTTGAAACTTCTTTTACTCGTGCAAAAAATTGTTTGCTGTAGCATTTTTGGTACTTCCTGGTTCTGACTTGTCGGAAAGCATTATTATTATAACAAGACTCGTTGGGTGGTCCATGCCAAAGTGAGACCACACGTAAATAAAATTTAAAAAAAAACATTGCATACTTTCTCTTTCTTTAAGCTGTTTGTCCCATCGGCTATTATTCCAAGATATTTGGCATTCATACCAGATAGTCAGAAACCCAAAATTTTTATGAACTGTCGGAGTATCCTGGTACCCACTGATGTGATGTTGGTGGATTGGTCAAATACCGGCCGTACCCAAAGATACTGGAATCTGACCTCGAATTGGGGTCCAAAATGCTAGATGACAGCTACCAACCCTTTGTAAGATTCTATAGGTACTCCGTCCGCAGTGAATTCTTGGCACTGAACGATGAGCTTGCACTGGTCTCATGCCCAAACCGACAGGTGTGATTATCGTGAGACCAGAACCATTCTTCATTATTTCTGGCGGTATTTACGCCAATAGTATGTAATTGATGATATATTTGACAGTTTGCAAAAGTTTCACATGGTATTGGTCTATCGATAACACGTTTTCAGCTTATTCGAATCACAAATCATAGCTGGTGATGTTTAATTAATCTCAAAACTGCAGATTCAGGTCAGCTTCACTTCATCATCATTCTTCCGTCCTAATCCCAATGTACCTGCTTCGGGTCTTTATCCACCCTTCTTTTTCTATTATTTGATTAGATACGTTTGCTCTTGACTCTAGTCGAGGTCAAAGGCGACAGAGAAAGCCTACGTTGGAGAGAGCTTACCCAGAAGAAGCCAGTTCTCTCTTAACTTTGAAGAGATTCGGGTTGCATGCGTTCGGGAACACAGACGATGAAGATGTTCTCTATTACATCAGCAACCTCAGTGCTTCCTACGTTGCTGAGGTCTTTCTTGTCTTGGTCTCCGGCTCTTAATATACGTTTAGTATTTCCACGCATTTATACAATATCCTCGTCATGTTTCCACCAATCGTTTGAAAATGTTTTAATAGTTATTTATGCAACCGTTGTATAATCAGGGGTATTAAAACACGAATGTGGGTTTATCACACGAGGCGTAGCCGAGTGTGATAATAGTATCACATGAGTGTTTTAATACCTAATTATAACGGTTGCATACAAGACTTTATCTACAATCATGCTGTGAATCCTCTATAAAAGATTCTCATAACATACCATATTCGCATACCATATTCGAGTGAAAAAATGGCGGGATATAACACGATAAGGCGAGTTGTTCTTTTTTCAAAATTTTAGCGATCTGTTGGTGAAAATGTCATTGCATGAGAATGTTCTTTTTTTGAAATTCATTATAACACGCGTTTGGATGATATAATGATCATTATATCATTGAGTGTTTTGATGTTGGCAATAAGCTAATTGTTATAGGTTCTTTTATAGAGGATTAATAGCATGATAGTAGATAAAAATGTTTATCTACTATCATGCTATTAATCCTCTAAGACCGAATATGGTATGCGAATATGGTATGTTATGAAAATCTTTTATAGAGGATTCACAGCATGATTGTAGATAAAGTCTTGTATGCAACCGTTATAATTAGGTATTAAAACACTCATGTGATACTATTATCACACTCGGCTACGCCTCGTGTGATAAACCCACATTCGTGTTTTAATACCCCTGATTATACAACAGTTGCATAAATAACTATTAGCGAATTCTCTGATTGATGCTGGGGCAGGCTATGTAGCATTTTAATTAGACTTTTTGTGAGAGTGATGTGTTTGTAATTGAAGTGTCATGTCCAAACAACTTGAATTATTACAGTAGATTTCTTTGCAAGTGTCTTCTAATATTTGTTCTGTAGATTTTTTTTGGCTCCGATACGAATTCAATTTACATTCCGTTGGATGCAAGTCGATTATCACCGACACTATTTTTATGTCTAATATTAGTGTGCAGTGCAGTGCGATGCGCGCTCTAATACGGACGTGTTAACTAGTACGAATATTTTATTCGCGATTAGCGCGGCACTAGCCGCTGCTAGCTGACGCTATGAGTTCTCAACCACTTATAGCCAACGAACTGCTGGCATTCATTCAGCATGCAATAGACACGATGGACGAGGTTAGCATTTTGCAGATCTGCAAATCTAACTTCAAGGAAGAGGAGATAAGTAGTGGCAAGAGGCTGCTATTTGAATCTATTGGGAAACTCGAAGAGATGCCATCCCGACGAAGAGATGGCACTGAGAAGAGCATTCAGGACATCATCACCCTGTTAAAGGTGACTGATCCTGACGACGTTCCTGCGTTCGTGGCAAAGGAGCTGCATAGACTGCCCCCTGTCACCTTCGATCATGTTGATGTCACCAGGTTGCTGAAGGACATCACATCGTTGCAGACAAGCCTGGCTGAGGTGAAGTCTAAGTTGGCGGCGTCGGAAAATACCATCGAAGATCTACGTGCCGAAGTATCGTCATTGCGCAATACTGTCGTTGCAAGTAGGTCACCACCGAGCGCCACGAATGTGAACACGCGTCGCGGCGCGGCTCAGCAAAATGCTTCCATCAGCAGTTTTGAGTCGGCCCATATGGATGTGTCGTCACCTGTACAAATCACGGAGGATGCATTGCTTCACACCGTCGATCGTCCCGCGTCTCCTATGAAGACTACGTCACAGGTAGATCGGATTACTCGCGTAGGTACTCGTAAATGTGCCTACGCCGCTATTGTTACCGAGGGCAAACCTGCTGAGTCGCAAAACTCGCAGAAACAGCAAGCCAAAGGGGGTAAGCAGAGCCGCTCAGTCTCCGATAAGGAAATGACGCGGCGGCAAACGGACGAGGATGGCTTCATCAAGGTGGAGAAGAAGATGAAGAAGAAGCCTCAGAAGAGTCAGAACCAGTGTGGTTCCGCGCTGGCTGGGCCTAACATGTTACTGCGTCCTGCAACACCTACGACGCAGTTGTATTTGTCCCGGCTACATCACTCCACGAAGGTTGAGGAAGTCGTGGAGTTTTTGCGAGTGAAGACCTCCTGGACATTGAGGGTCGAGAGGTTGGAGTCGCGCCACGAAACGAACTTCAAGTCTTTTGTGGTGCGAGTACCGACTCAGTATCTCGATAACTTTCTCAAGCCCGAGTTCTGGCCGAAGGGTGTCGTGTACCGGCGTTTTCGTGGCCAGATGCGCGGCACCAGTCAGCGAAACACGACGCCGCCTCTTCGTGTAAAATAGTTTAATGTAGGTCATATCATATGTATTAGTTTATTTATAGTTATAATATTATTATTATGTATTCTGTGTTATGGGCCATAGTTGCCTGAAATAAAGGTATTATTATTATTATTATTATTATTAGACATATTTCCATTGCCTGGCATTATAATGATGTAATGGTCTGACGTTCAACGTATTATATTTTTTTAAATCGTGTTTTCAAACTCTTTATTTGGGTAAACCGCAACTCCGCGTAATATTGTTGTTGTTCAAAGTCTGATTTACTATTCGTATGTTCCAACAATATGGTTATTGTACAATTCTAATTGGTATTGCGCCAAATAAGCAAATTGACTATCAATTTTAGAGGTTATTCGTTAATAATAGCGTGGGATTTTTATCCTCCTTTATGTCCCAACAAAAAACAATATGAACCATTGTTTGACAGAGATTGTACAGTCGTCAGCACACCAATCTATCCCAATCTCTCATTTTTACCCTATCGAACATGAATATTATTTGAGATAGAGTTGAAAATCTATTAAAGAAATATTACAGATTGCAGAAGGTTGATGTGCTAGCGAATGTATACCACAAATCACGAGATACGTGTGAGAACTTATTTCAAACTTTCCGTTTCTATCAATCCTTTAAAGATGACCAAATTCTGAATTTTGATTTGTTCAGCGTTCATTTTGTGAGTTGTCGTGCAAACGAGCCTAATAAAGTCTTTATTCATAACTGCTTAAGTCTTGTTTTGGCAAATCATCTTAGAAAGTATAAGTTGTTTTACAAGCCATCATTTCGAGAAAGTTCATTATAAATAGCCTATAAGGAAGTTCTTGTGGTTAACAGTATGATGTGGCCTAAAGATGATGGTTCCTTACTAAGCTCTCGGAAAACTTGCGTCAGTCAATGAGTCTTTATTACGTTTATTTTTTTCAAAAAGTTTTTTTGTTTTTTTTTCGAAACAGCAGAATAGTTTTCGGCAATTTTTATTTTAGATATTTTTTGTCTTCTAATTTTACCCCATCAATAATTTAGCAATACCGACGAAACGACGTATTTTCTGAGATTTAGTTACCATCAGGTTTCTGTATAACAATACTAAAACCGCAAGCAATTTGGACTTTGACATTGTTTTTAATGTACTGTGCATACCGACCATCATAACATGTAGCTATTATTTCAATCTTCAATGTCATGCTGTAAAAAATATTCATATCACTTTTTGTTCTTGTATTTGTGTAGTGAGAACGTTTGCTTTGTGTTGTTAGATCTCTTGTATAAATCCATCATTCATCATGTTCATCAGCGTCATCATCATTGGCAGTTTTATTCCTCTCATTCCTGTGAATTTCCTCCTGTTATGCCCGAAATTCATATTGTGTCCATACAAATCCCGATCTGTGTTCTTTGAGTTCTTTTTGTCGCATGTCGCAGCACATGCTGACACAGGAACCTTTTGGCCTCGCACAGGACTGTATGATGTTAGTTTTGTTCAGTTTGTTCTTTCTTTTATGTAATTTTGTTTTTCCTTTGTATTTCTTTTTCTTCTGTATAGTTCTGTTGTTCTGTCCTGTGTGTGTCAATAAATCTGTTTTTCTTTTTTTTTCTTCTTTCTATTTACTGGCTGCTGCAAAGTTACAGACAAAAGATCGGGATCAAAAGACCGAAGACCTCCTTTATTACTGGTAGCGGAACAGTGTATAAGACGGGGACGCGGGGTCTGATGGGAAATCACACACTTAAGGCAAACTTAATACAATACTAACGCTGCTACTCTACTTACTGTTCCCTTAAAAACACAACTGCCAACTCTTAACGACTAAACATTTACCCCGTTCTTTCAGTTGACATTCTAAGGTCAAGGTTACCTTTACAGACGTTCACATTCCTACCACTATTTACTTACTTATACACTTACTTATATACTTCATTCTGATTTGTGCACTTATAATATCGTTTGTCTATTTAAAAATAGATTTCCTATATAATCGCGTTGTTGTCAACTCAACAAGAAACCATATGAGAACGTCGCTAATCGTATTTATACAGTAGCAGTTAGTCTTTCCGGGAAAGAAAAAACTAATCGACTCCCAACCAGTGTATTTATGTCTTACTTTCTACTATTTTTGCTTATTGTGAAGACTAGTCAGCGCCGAATGACACTAGCATCTTATGCGCCCAGTGCGAACAAACAAACAATTTCTGCTGCTTTATAATATTAGTATAATGTGCACAGAAGGACTATCTACTGGTCTATCATGACGTAGTTCCGCTGAGGGAAAGAGACAGAGCTATACATGGCGTCTAGCGCCATCTCGTTCCTTCAGCGGAACGACCGACTAAGACGTCATGGTAAGCCCCCAAATCTGTAAATAAATCGTATGTCAACAACACTTTACGTATAAAATCATTGCACCACGAATTACTCGCCATTCATTTTACATTATTAACTCAGCTATTTGAATTACATTATACGTGCTATTTGTTTGTTGCAACTCGTTGTAAAGCATCCCATTACCAAGTATATTGTTGATGGAAATATTCATTAAATACATACCTATTAAGTAAGCTCTGTAGTCTATAATAGATTTTCAAATTTATTTTATAGGCAATAAAGTTGAAAATCTATTAAAGACTATAGTGCGTTTTCGTTTGTCATTTATCTAGGGGGACTAATGATCAAGTTGGTCAACATTATTGGGAAACGGGCGGAAAATATAATTAGACTTCATAATTCGTATGAAGAATCTAATTTTTTCCACTTATGTTATGCGTACTTTTATTATGTATCGTATTTTACCTCTGACACAATATCAACCTTATTTTATCGAAAATAATGATCAATATTCACAGAAGCTTCAGAGGCAGCAACCTAATAGTTAAAAACTCTTTATCTTTTAATGCAAAATTTCAAAATGACTGAAACGACTATCAAGTATCAAATTTTGTGGTCAATTAGGTAGTGGCAACAATTGGCTATTTGACTGAAAAATTATAATTAGTCCGTCACTTAGATTACCTATAAAAAAATATTCGACCCGTATTTTTTCTTTTGTTTCGTAAACCAAGATTGACGGAGATAAGATGCTTTCAAAATTGGCAATACGTCACAATTTAGTATAATTTCTATTGAATTCTGACGTCACGAGCCGAGTTTTGATGCGTTGTATTTTGGTGAATATTCATTGATTTTACAAAAGAAAAAATACGTGTCCGTTATTTTTTTAAACTCTAAATGACGGACTAATTATATTTGTAATTAATAGCTACTGTCAAATAGCCAATTGGTATTTCTACTGTTACTGACCTTGACTAACATAAAACCCGTCTTTACCCATTTGGACTTAATGGCTACGTTCGATTTTGAAAAAGGCCGAATGTAATCACGATGTGTAGGCAGAGATTAGAATTACTTGCGCACAGCTGAACGGTTAGAACCCTCCCCCGTCATTATAGACCGCTATTTTCCTTTGCGGATCACTGGAAAAAAATCCAATGACCTTTTCACATAAAAAGATTTCAATTTTCAACTGACCTTTTGCAAAGTACTGAAATCCCTTAACCTTTTGACCGCCAGTGTCATGTATAGATGACAAGCCAAAAAGTGCTCAGCACGCCACAGTCGCACGTCGCGACTACACGAAAGACTTTTAAACGTCAATATATGTAGCTTATTAAAATATCTCTAAATTCACTACTGTTTTTTATGTACTTATGTGTTTATTATGCTTAGCTTGGCGCTGAGAGCACGTTCTTGTTTTTTTGACGTGGCGGTCAAAGGGTTAATCAGCTTTTTTTGACCGTACAATTATCTACGAAGATTTAAATTAGTAGATTCACCCTACCGCGTCAAAAACTTCGACGTGTCTATTCTGTAGACAGTGATGTTTGAATAGTTTTTTCTCGTAATGGAAGCTCACACTTCAAAGTTATAGCCATTTTTTTACTTTGTTAAATCATTAATTATGAGTCCTCTCGCCCTGGGTAGAGCAGAAAGGGACTATCAGACTCGTGCTTACTAAAATCCACCGTATGACGCTGGCCGGCGGCCCTCTATGCGGGTCCCGTCAGATTGTTGACAGCTCTTAACTCGCCGTCCATGTGTAGCAGACATAATATTTTCCAAAAAAAACACTAGCGCCATCTATGCAGCTACGGAGGAACTAAGATATCTTTATCACGTTATCGAAGTTATCCGCGAGTTTAGAAGACTTAGAACATTCTGACGATGAATGTTGGGCAGAAAGTCCACTAGACACAGCACCGGCTGGTCGGAAGGTACCTTCCTTGTCACTGGGGCATCGAGGAACTTTCCACACTGTTCCTCCTACCCTAAACATGAACGTCAATGCACAAGAATCTTCTGTCTTTCCAGTGTACATTTAAAAATTTAAATCTTCGTTAATTAAAACAAAAATATAACCACACTTGTCCATAACAATACGGACGTGTATCTTGACCTTCTCACAGCCGACACGCAACGAATAAGTACTTATTAATCCTTAATTAGCAGAGCCGAGGATATTCATTGTTACAAGCTTCCGTATTGCGAATATTGTACGGACAATCGTATAAATGTGTTGAAGCACTCTAGTGACCCAGTTTAGACATGGCAGTTGCCAAGAAATCGATTTCTTATTGCATACATTATGGCGGAATAGAATTCTTGAAGGTTTTTAAGTAAGTGCAAAAGGGTCAGATTCGCGGGACTGTCTTAACAGGTAACCGTGACCCTGGAACGTAAAGGGCTTTTGAAGGAATACCGTGGAATTAAGGGGCCTCTTACAGTCCACTAGCGCCGCCAATCGAAAAAATGTCATAACTCGTAAATAGAATCAAAAATACAAAATGTGGTCTGTAATTACTGTAGAAAAGGCAATAACGTAATTTTATAACACATTGTCAACACTTTAAATATAGCTGTTTAGCTAATTTTTTTTATTTGTAACAAAAACGGCCGTTTATGTTTAGAATGCACGATTTAGCTAAACAGCTAAATTTCAAGTGTTGACAATGTGTTATAAAATTACGTTATTGCCTTTTCTACAGTAATTACAGACCACATTTTGTATTTTTGATTCTATTTACGAGTTATGACATTTTTTCGATTGGCGGCGCTAGTGGACTGTAAGAGGCCTCTTAAGTCAGTACGAGTCTGACAGTCCGTCCCGTTATGCTCCGGGCGGGAAGACTCATTTGATGATTTGAACACAATAAAAAATGGTGGTCAAGGGAGCTCCCAAATTACTGACATTCAGCTGCATCGGGTTAGACTGGAAGCCGACTCTAATATCATTGGGAAAAGGTTAGGCAGAAGAGGATGATTGTATGACACGTTCGCTTTTCACTGGCATCATTACATATTCTTTAGTAACCAGAAATCTGAATATCTTGTTCTGCTTCGGGTTGCCATCGATTGCAGATTTGTCCGCACTTGTCCCAAGTCCAAGCCAAAGTCTGTAGCACTGCCGAACCTATACAAATATGCATTAGGAAATACTTAGTTTTTTCAAATCTCCACATTTTTTTTCAGGACTATTAGAATTCCAAAATAACGTAGAACCGATAGAATCAAATTAGTTTTTTTTTACTATTTGACTCTGCTTAAAGTTCATTCAAGAGCACTTATTCGTTATATTTTGTGATTCACATTTAAAATAGTAGTAAATCACTGCCTCCATTGTTCTCTCGAAGGTTTTTAACGTATATTATTTTATTGTTTCTAGCGTTATCACAACCTGTGACCAGGGTCGAGGCTCCAAGTAAGTCAAGAATAGAAATAATGTAACAAACACTAATCCACTAATAACACTAAGATTTTAAACACACTTTCTTTTATTAAACCATTATTTTTTGCCCACTGCCCACGTGGAAGATTAAAAATATAAAAGGCATCTATCATATCAGCCGTAGGACGTCTACTGCCGCCTGCTAGGGTCGCTCCCGTCTTTCCCTAGGTTCCAGGACCCGCCTGCCGTGGTCGCGGGACTCACAATTACCGTGACCCTGGTACGTAAAGGGCTATTGAAGGACGCCGTGGATTTTAGTCAGTCAAGTCTGACAGTCCCTCCCGCCCTGCCCTGGGTGGGAGGACTCATTTGATGATTTTACCACGATAAAAAAAAAAAGCATATCGTCCGTAGGACGTCCACTGCTGGGCCCCCGTGTGGGCCCTGAGCATTCGGACGCGACCACTAAAGCTGGTCGCATGCCAGAGGGTCATGGCTATCCGTATGGTCCGAGGATACCGCACGATCGCCGGCGAATCGGCCAACCTCCTTGCCGGATTGCTGCCCTGGGATCTGGAGGCGACTGCCCTCCAGCGCGTCTATGAGTGGCGCGTGGAGGCGCAGCGCCGGGGCGAATCCCCGCTGCCTCGACAAGTTGAGGCGCGGCGGGAAGAGCTCCGGCGTGATCTCAGGGCAGTATGGAGGGAGCGACTGTCGCAACCGAGGTCCGGGCACGCCGCAATCGCGGCGGTAAGACCCCTCTTTGAGGAGTGGCTGGATAGGCGTCATGGCGTCCTGACCTACCGCATGACGCAGGTCCTCACCGGACACGAAAGTTTCGGGAGGTTCCTGTGTCTGATAAGGAGGGAAGAAACGCCTGGGTGTCACCACTGCGAGGATCGTCCGGAGGACACGGTGGAGCATACGGTGCAGGACTGCCCCGCTTGGGCAGAGCACCGCCGTGTCCTCACGACGGCGATAGGCGGAGACCTCTCGCGCCCGGCATTGGTCGAGGCCATGCTGCGGGGCGAGATGGAGTGGGAAGCGGTCGCCTCCTTCTGCGAAGCAGTCATGCTCGCGAAGGAGGAGGCGGGCCGCGTGAGGGAGAGGACAGCGTCCTCCCTCCACCCCAGCCGCAGTGGTAGACGCCCACGGCGACGGACGTCGCAAGACGATCTCCGGCCACCGTAGGCGCGGGCATGCGGGCAGCGAGTAATGGGCGACTCGCTGTCCGACCATGGACCATGCCCGGGTCGACGGCGCGTTGTGTTCCACGCGCGCCTCAAGGAGTGTCAGCATAGTGACGGGGCCTGTAGAGGGCCAAAGCCTGCCGGGGTCGCGGGACTCACAGATTACCGTGACCCCGGTACGTAAAGGGCTACTGAAGGACACCGTGGATTTTAGTCAGTACAAGTCTGACAGTCCCTCCCGCCCTGCCCTGGGTGGGAGGACTCATTTGATGATTTTACCACGATAAAAAAAAAAAAAAAAAAAAAGGACGTCCACTGCTGAACATAGGCCCCCCCAATAGATTTCCAATAGGACCGGCTGGAAGCGGTTTGCATCCAGCACGTTCCTATTGTCTGTCCACTGTATCCTATAGATAATACTATATTAATCCAGGTTAGTAAAGTATTTATGCGCAAATTATTATCCAAAATCGTCCAGCCTTTTTCGCGTAAAGAAACAACAAAATGTCCTCGCGAATTTACGCATTGACAACGCATGTTTAAAATCTCCCTAGTATTTAAATAGGCAAGATAAAAATCTTCTAATTACAGTACAAAGAACGAATAAGATAAAAACGTTTCGTAATACCACCGTTTAATATTGGTATGATAATACAATCCATATCATATCAAGAGACGTGATATCCCCTCTTAACTGCGATAAAACTTATCGTTCAGTTTTTATCAATGAGTTTACTATCTTCTTTACAGCCAGTATATTTTCACAGATGTGCCTATGTTATCTTTCTCAAAGTAAGATTAAAATAACTGCAACTTGGGTTTTTCTGTGCGATAATCTGTCAATCAAGTTACTTCGTAGAATTTTCCATATTCCTTAGCTCTGCCTAACCCCTTGGGGATAACAGGTGTGATTTTATGTTATATCTTAATACTCGAACTTGGATGTATTTAGATTGAAACTAGTTCATTATAAAGTGAAATAATTTGCAAAGCTAACAAAAATATCGGATGTGACTCCGCCGGACTCGTGACCCCCATACAAGTTCGGAACAAGGTCCACAGTTCGCAAGTTAATACGCTTTCAATAATAATGCGATTCGAGACATAAATTAGTTACCAGAGCCTACCTGCTCCACGGGTCCATACAAAAATTTAAATAATAATCTTAAAAATATCTCGAAACTTCCAATAAGTCGCGGTCATCACCCGCTGAGCCACAAAAAGTTGGAACACCTCGCCGTTGAACTCCGGTATCATTGGAAACTCCATCCTTTGCTCGCGTCGTTACTAAGTTCATGATGTTTACCGACAACCACATGCAAAACAAAAACTTATTCGTCGTCGTGTTACAAGTCATGACACCCATGACTTTGACAAGAAATATGATTAACTGCGAAAAACTCGTGGTACTACATTTTTTGATGTATAGTCCAGTCAACAGGGAGTTTTGTCTTGCAAAAGGTGGTGTAGATTTTTTTTTATTTGTATTGCTTAAAGTTTTCGACCTCAAGGAGTGTCTGCGTTAGCCGCCATCTTGGATTGAAGAGGCTCAGATGTGTACTTTTTCATATAAAGCTTCAACCGTTGACTTTATGACAAAAATGCCTCTAAAACTGCGTACCATGAATTCCTGGACCATCCAAGAATTGGCATGAATATGACTAGGGGTAATTTTGACCTTTTTGTCTTTTGAAGACCTATAGGCGGAGTAAGATTATAGTGGATTCATATTTCACCCATCATGTTAGTGTCCCATTTAAGTGGAGACAGCTTCCAATACATATTTTTACAAGTCGCAATGTAATCCGTCATTGGCGTCCGACGAATGCCCTCATAAAGAAATGGGTCGGCCTACTTATTTAGGAATCACTTCGCTTTCCGTTGCCATTATCGTGATTATTTTAAAAGGGTTTTATCTATATTGAAATGGTAGGGCCATTTGGATACTTTGATGTTCAAAATGAGTCTGCCCAAAAGATGAACCAATTTTGAATCGAAGTCTTGATTATTATTTATTTGAATAAGTTTTTTTTTTGTTATAAAGTCGCAATTTCGTTTCGTTGTGTCACTTTCAATAATACATAATGTACAACGGGAAAGTACAGACGCCAGCACGTCAATCTATCCCAAACTTTAAAACTTCGAACATGAACTTCTTTTATTGGGATAAAGTTGAAAATCTACTAAAGAAATATGACAGTGTCATAACTAGCCTTTTATGCACATAGTGCGAGTTTTTTTAACCACGCCCTGGTCAATTGTGATCCTAGTCAGGCCTTTTCTACGCCCCTGCAGGGTCTGCGCCCTGCAGGCATCGTTGACACACCCCTATTTTTAGTTTGATGTGCTAACGACATCTGTACGTTCTATCATGTTGAAAAGGACAGGTCATGGTCTATCTAAACCCAATTTATTTTTATACCGTTCGTCATTAATATGTTAAAGGTTATCATTGCAACAATAAAAATAAATTAATAAGCTTGCAACCTGATTGTAGTCGTTCTCAAACTGGCGCCATTAGCTCGTTTTTTATCTGAATTTTCAATGTAAAACGCATTTCGTGCTGTATCACTTTATCTGCCTCTCGCGTATCTGCGACCTTCCCATACGTCATCGTCAGCTGAGGTCGAAACGATAAGTTAAGACAGAAACACACTTGTCATACGCTATGCCACGCGTTGTCTATAAAGCGTGTTGATTGGGTATATTTCATCTCGTATTGCACACCCAACCAACAATTTTGTCCTATAACCAAAGCTTATATGTCAAAAAAGCTGGGTGAACGATGTATAGAGGTTTTGGTGGTGACTGATTGTTGTGTAAAAGCATTTGACAAAACATTTTGGCTCTATAAGTTTATACAGCAAAAACGACCTATTAAGAATTGATGTAGAGGTTTACTTCACGATTTTATATAGCTGTTATAGTCAGGCGTTATAACAACCTTCATTGTGACTAGCATACAACGATAGAACTTTATAACAGTGTTGACTGTTGTCCTAATGCGCCTGATTTGCGCAATAAAGGTTCGAAACGAACTATAATGGGACTTTCATTGTAGTAGAAATGATATTTCAAGAATAGGACGATATTGTGATATTGAGGGTTTTGACATCGTCGTTACAGTACTTAGTACTATAGTGGACAAGAAAAAGGCTACAGCAGAGTGATTTTGTGATATAGCCGAGTTTCAAATTACATTTATGTAGCTTAATTGTCATATAAAGGGTTGTTAACGCTTGTTATAGCTGCAGTGATAAACTTATTCCAAAGACCCTGTTTTAGAGAAGGTTTTTTTTTATTGTAACTGTTATAGTCCCTCTTTAACACAAGAGTACCATAACGGAGATTTATCTCTTTTAAAACATTATTACTGTGTATAAAGGTAGGCTAGCAATGCTTTTAAATGATAATTCAGTTTTGAAAAGGCACTTCTATCGCTCTTCTACAACAATATTGACATTTTGATTCAGCGTATTATGCGACAACCAATATTTTTATAAATTATCAAAAATGGATTTGGAAGCTTGGAAACGATTCAAACATAGTGGAACATTTAGACGAGAAGTGAAAAGGCAATATGAGGAAACAGCAAGAGGCATTCAAATCAGTGAGTATAGGGAAAACCAAGTTGAAGACTCAATTATACAAAATGGTTCCGTACAAAATACAGTTCAAGTCAATGAAGAAATGGAGAATTATTCAAATGTGGACGATGATTCCAGTTATGATAGTTCAGATTGTTTGATTGATTCAACTGAAGAAAAAAATCAGGAACTACGAGATGGGTTAAAGCATTGGGCTATTAATTATAATATTTCTCATGAAGCAGCAAAAAGTTTGATTGCACTAATAAACAATCGAATACCAAATACATTGCCTACAGATCCACGAACGCTTTTTAATACAGAAAAATCTGTCACTACTCATCCCGTAGGAAATGGTCGGTACTGGCATAACGGCTTGACAAAAACATTGAAATGCTATCTAGAAATGATTGATAATAGTCTATCTATAATTTCACTTAATATAAACATAGACGGACTGCCTGCTTTTAAAAGTTCAAAATTGCAGTTATGGCCAATTTTGTGCAATGTTCATGAAATACCAAAACTGCGACCCATTGTGATTGGCATTTATTCAAGCATTGACAAACCATCGGATTTAGATGGTTTCCTAAGAATGTTTGTGGATGAGATAAAACAACTACTCGAAAATGGCCTAACAATACGTGTCAATGAACATGAGAAAAAAATTGGCATCAAAATACGGGCTTTTAAACAAATAAGCGCAAAAGGAACCCTAATTTCATGTAATGGTGGTTGTATCTATCATAACGAGTACTATAGTAGAGTTTAGGGAGCTGGAAGTATATTTATGACTTAAAATTCGTAACATTTTAGTAAATGCGCAATAATTCGAAGGGGGCATTTAAATATTGTCGTAAACCCATACATAGTTTATCAGTAAAATTACAGCCGCACGTCATTTTCGCCGTAAGAGACGAATAATTCGATTTGTGTTATGCATAATACAAAATAATTTATCTAACTTTACTTACCACGATATTTTTATCTTCGTTTTCTCTTCGTATATCTTTTATTTCTCTTTTAAAACACTGAGACACTGCAGCGGAGTGAACGAATGTAAAAATTGAACGAATGATTAGTGAATTTAGTGATGCAATGGAGACATTGAACACTTTTACAGTACCGTACAGTACTTTAGTAGTGTTGTGGTGGCTTATATGTCACCGAATAGAGATTGCGTTACTGTTACATCAACTGTAATAGGCCAAAATTGTCATGCCTGACACCCTTAAAGTTGCACTTTAAGACTGAATGGCTGAATAATTGCGCCACTTTCTTCGTAGGCGCACCTTCTTTCGCCTTTTATCTGACCACCGATTAGTTTTTACAAAACGTTCTATGGCCTTCTATACAACAACATTTTGCTGGTTGGGCAGCAAATGGACTGATTGAAATGGCTTTTGTTTTTGATTTCTACATAGGACACTAGCCTCTTCCCGAGCGAATAAGAGCGAATAGTCATGGTGTCAAGCTTTGTCGAAGATAGCATGCATCAAAATCCGTTGTGTAGTTTAAAAGAATTCAAGCACAGACTGAAACGAAAATTAATCGTTTATTTACTATCCCGATTCTTAGCTATTGTTCAACTTTAGGCGGGGTTTAAAAGACATGGTAAACTCAATCTCGTAAAGCTACAGATTGTTTACTAACAATAAACTTGTGGCGTTGGTTGTAACATGTGTGCTTCGACCTCTTCTTATTCTAATTCATCCTTTTTACTCGCGAACTGTACTCAAAACGTTTTTTTTTACATTTATTATTATTTAATGAAACATACACTTGTTGACCTCTGGTTTTTCAGGCGTCTTTACCTTGAAGCGTCTACATAGACGGCCGTATCTTTTGATTGCGTTTATTTACAAGTTTGATATTTTCTTTGTTCCAAGGCATTGTAGACCTGAATGTTTGATAGTAATTTAAGCTTGTTACCTCCCCGAGTTGCTGACAAAAATGGTCTTGACAGACGAACAACAAAGTGGCCCGATAAGGGTTCCGTTTTTCTTCTAACCTAACAAGTTTGTAAGAGGAAGCTGTTCATTTCTGTTAATGAAATGTTATCGGGACACAATTGCCTACAGAATTAAAAAAAAATCGCAAACGTAAAATGCATTTCATAATATTATTACTGTGTTAAAGTGTTATTAGTTCAAAATAGAGTGAATTTAATCATGTTGGTCGGTAGCCAAAAGGCTGGTGAAGCTGTCATTAACCCATTACACACTTTATTATGATTTACTCGACTATTAAATGATACATTATGGGCCATTAGTAACCTCAGCTTTGTTTAATGTAAACAATACTTGTTTCAGTCCAAAACTCAAACGCTACTGTGTGATCTCTATTTTAGGAGCACATCGTCATATTATACCTGCTTTTGTCTCTTTTTACATGGGGTTATTTTACTCACATAACTCGCTCGAAATTAATATTCAATCTCAATCCAAATCCCGTTCCTTTGTTTTTAACGGCTGCTTCTGATTGAACTTCTAGGCAAATTCGGTAATTGATTGGTTACAGACAAAAGTGCAACTGAAGATAGAAACCGAGATAGATTTTTACCGCCTTACCACAAAAATATAAACATCTGTTGAGCGCTTGTCTAAAACAAGTGTAACTGCAAAACGACCCTTATATTAACGTGAAATGTCGTTTTGACGTTGACAGTTTTTTTAGACAAGCGGCCAACAGATTTTTATTTTTTTTTGTGGTAAGACGGTTAATTTTTAGTTTTCAGTTTAAAGATAGTAATTAAACGTCATAGTACAAAGTATTGTATTTCTCTATCTAACACTTGAGCCAAATGCATTATGATTTTACATTCCGTTTAGTATTACCACTGCAAATATCTCCACAACCCAGTCACAAAATGTTAACAAAGTAACAATCATTAACACACGAAGAGAAGCAAGCGGATGGATTTAATTCTGAGCACACAAGATTAGTGTAAAGAATAAAACACAAGTCCTACAAGGCAATCCCTTACGAAATAAAGAATACTTTCCGTCTCGCCACAATAAAGTTTATCACCTGTTAAACACATGTCTAAAAAAAACTGTCAACGTCAAAACGACAAGCGTTCAAAAGATGTTTATATTTTTGTGGTAAGGCGGTAGGTATATCTTCGTCTCGATAGTCTAGAAACTCGCTAAAAGTAAATGCAATCACTCCTACAATAACCCATTCCTACGTTCCAGTAACCGAGAAGCCTACCCCCCCTCCCCGCAGTGGGCCGCACGGGGTGCAGGTGGTGAACACCGGCGTGGACCACACCTTCACCCTCGACGAGGAGGTGCTCAAGGAACTGCTGCTCCAGGATGACATCAAGGACCGACCGGTGGTGGTGCTGTCAGTGGCAGGAGCCTTCCGGAAGGGCAAGTCCTTCCTGCTCGATTTCTTTTTGCGGTATCTGAATCACAAGGTGAGAACTGACGATAATTATTATTGTTTCCATTCTGTAACTTTTCACTGCAGGGTTGAAACCTCCTTTAACCCATTACCGCCCACCGTACACGCTTGTGTACGCTTCTTTAAACTTAATTTCAAAAAGCATCCACAAATATCAAATTGAATACTTTCTTTAAATTAAATATACATGTCCCTTAGAGTTATAAAAAAATTATAAAATTGGCGGGTCGCGTGAAATAAATGTTAGAATCACGACGTTTTCTTGAAAGTTTTTAAAATAGCTGACATCAATTGTTAAATAAATCAGATTAAATAAATTAGAGCCGAAATTTTATAGAATTTTACATTCTAATGCTAGTTTATGTTGTTAGTTATTATAAGAAGCAAAAATAATAACAAAAAGTATCATGTAATGTAGCAAAAACTGCTCGACAATGTTGGTGTACACGCTTGTGTACAATGGGCGAATGTGTACTCAAAAAAATATGTTCGCAAAAATTGGTTGATCATTGAAGATCTCGAATAGATGTTGTTTATCTGCTCTAAACGACTTCCTAAAGCTTGAGGAAGCTATCGAGTTTATTATGGCCGCAGAAGATCGAACAGATTCGACCGGAGACCAGCTTGATAGTGGTACTACTTGATCCAGCTGTTGATAGTGATGAAGAAGAAGGCGCAAAAGATGGCCTGGCTTCTTTAACATTTCCAGGTGACGCACCAGGTTTCTCAAGAAGCTATCGAGAAGCTATATGCTATCACTAGCATATATATGGCTATCTAAAAATGAAGAGACAGGGTAAAACAGCAGCGATGATGCGATCTTCTAACGTCGCGAGTCGGTTCTCTCCAAAAACATATACGAAACTAAGTTGCTGAAAACCCTACATGTTACCAATTTCTTCCAATGCCTATGAAATCACACATGTTCTCAACTTTGAACCCAACAATTTTTAGGTCATATCGTTGGAATATTTTCATCTCTTTACATTTGAAAAAAGCAGAGGGTGGATGGTGTGGATAAATTGGACCAGTATAAGCCTCAATTATGTCAGAATGAGACGAAAAAAAGAGAGGATAATTCGGTATTAACAATAATGAATAATGTCTTGATCAATAAGCTTTCAGGAGATCTAAGACTGATTATGTTTGCCTAAAAACAAATCAAAGACCTAGTCGTCTATTGTCCATCATCACCATCAAATTTATGGTAAAGCGCGACGGATATAATCCATAAAAAATTTTAAGCCCCTTTCAATATTATTTGTCATACAAAAGGCATTGGCGTTGCGCTACATGTCTGAAAATTCTTTGCTTAACTTTGGGAAATTTCACACTTGATCAGCCCGTTGTACACACCTGTGTACAGGGTATTTTTTTTACTGTTCTAAATATTATTTTTATTTTTTCGTTTTTGTTGGTTAGTTGTACCCCAGTGTAGTTATAATAACAACAAAAATTCATTGAAATATACGGTACTTTCACGGTGGGCGTTAATGGGTTAAGAGTTGTCGGGCTTAATGGTGCAGTTATTGGAGTCACACCGCAACGTCAACATCAATGGCGTTTGTGGTGCGATTACGAAATTTTATCTGCCCATCGTCATAAAAGAAACTTTTTGGCCACATGAAGTGGTGTTCCGTCGCTGCCGCTGACAAATATCATAGGGCAGCACAAAGATAAGCTAGTGAAGTGCTATTAAAATAGTTTTTAAGCTGTTTATTAACCCAGTTTTGTTTTATAATTTAAATAGGCTGAATTTATGTAGTCTGAAATAAATAAATAAAGTAAGTAAACTCGTTTACCTAGCCGTGGGATAGTAATAGTTGATTAGCTTTCAAAGGGTTGATGAATGATTATAATGGGTCAGTATTTGATAGCTTTGGGTTTAGAGAAAAGTAGTGTAAAGTTTTACCAGAGAAAATAGTTTGGTCGCGGGACTCACGAATTACCGTGACCCCGGTACGTAAAGGGCTATTGAACGACACCGTGGATTTAAGTCAGTCAAATCTGACAGTCTCTCCCGCTCCGCCCTTTGTGGGATGACTCATTTGATGATTTTACCACGATAAAAAAAAAAGAAAAAATAGTTTGTATTGTGTTGATTGAAATAGGTGGTACTTGATTGTTTCGCGTTACATCGTGCATCGACCTGATTTCTTTTTCAAATTGTTTACAAATCTTTCCTTGTAAATGTTTGCGTATTTTTGTACTGCATCTTCTACTAAACAAACCAATGACCAATTATTATGTAATTTATAAATGTTCCAGTATGGGTCGGACGGCGGCAACGACTGGCTGGGTGGAGACGAGGAGCCGCTGCAGGGGTTCAACTGGCGCGGGGGCTCCGAGCGAGACACCACCGGCATCCTCATGTGGTCCGAGATCTTCAAGGCCACGCTCGACAACGGGGAGAAGGTAGGCACAGTGACAAGCTGCGCAATCTTGTGAGAATTCAACCTGAATCATTATTATAGTCATCTCAGATAAATAACGTCATGTATTGGACATGCGAACATCTCATCGAGCGCCCTCTAAACAAATAATGTCACTTAAGGTAAGCGAGTAGTCGCTGCAGGTACATTCGCTGTGAGTGAAATTAAACATGCTCAATTCAAACCGCGGCGAATTGGCAGCGATTAGTAGCGTGTATGAGCGAAGGTTCACGGGGTGTACGAAAACTCATGCAAATATTAATTATTATTTAAAAAGGATAGATGGACCCCACTGAACATTTGTTGCCACCTTTTGAAACACAACATACACCTCATCTCGATGCAGTCGGAAAAGGGGACTTTTTTTCTAGGCAGCAAAATGTACTAAATTACTTCTTCTACTAATGAATGATGTAACAAAGGTTCTGTTATAATTTTGGCAATCTAAAAAGAGTGTCCATGTAGTTTCTTGCCCGTTTTTCTCCATAGAGATCTATTTCTTGGAATGAGCATCTACGGTACTGTCACAGTTTTTATGTCTTGTGACTGGGACTGTAGCACCGTAATTTTGTAATATTTAATTATATTTTATTTGTCTTTGACAATTCAAAAGTGCCTGTAATTGGCCTACTTGAAATAAATGCTTAGATTTTGATTTTCTTCAATGACTGTAAATTTTACTCATGAATAATTTATTATAAGCTCTGCTCCATTCTAATATCCCATACCACTGTTTCCAGGTGGCGATAATCCTACTAGACACGCAGGGCGCGTTCGACAGTGAGTCCACAGTGCGGGACTGCGCCACCATCTTCGCCCTGTCCACCATGGTGTCGTCCGTACTCATCTACAACCTGTCGCAGAACATACAGGAGGATGACCTGCAGCACTTACAGGTACAACACTATTCTGGACTTTTTTTAACGATGTCTGAATACTTTTTTTTAATAGGTTATACTAATAAATTAATAAATATTCCCCAACTATCACACAACGCCATCTAGTCCCAAGCTAAGCAGAGCTTGTGTTATGGGTACTAGACAACTGATAAACATACTTATATATATCTAAATACATACATATTATAGATAAATTACACCCAGACACAGAACAAATGATCGTGCTCATCACACAAACATTTGTCCTGGGTGGGAATTGAACCCACGACCTCCGGCATAGCAGTCAGGGTCTCTAACCACTAGACCAACAGGCCTGTCGATATGTCCCACTACTGGGCGAAGGCCTCCCCTTTCTCCTTCTAAAGAAATATTTTGGCCAATTTCTAACCATGTTTGTCGTGCGAACATGATTAGGTGGCCTAACATGACGTTAAGCCAGAGTAGTTCCAGTGAGGGAAAAAGACAGAGCTATACAAGTCGTCTAGCGCCATCTCGTTCCCTCACTGGAACTACTTTGGCTCAAAAACGTCATGGTAGGCCATCAGGTCATCAGTCACCTTCGCCAAACTCTTATGACTAAAAATTCGTCCTGTTCGTCCTATTCTGTATCGATCCCAACATATCAAGTTATCCCAATATGTGAAATTTCTTCAATAGATTTTCAACTTTATCACAAACGCGTTTATCGTGTTCGTGGTATACTTTATTCCCTTATTTCTACCAATGCAAACCCTTAGTTCAACCATTGCAAAAAAACCACGCTTTTCAAATTCTTAATATTGTCATGTTTATAATAATTCCAGTTATTCACGGAATACGGTCGCCTGGCGCTAGAGGACAGCGGGCGCACTCCGTTCCAGCGGCTGCAGTTCCTGGTGAGGGACTGGAGCTTCCCGTACGAGGCGCCCTACGGGGCTGAGGGCGGCCGGACCATACTGCAGCGACGACTCAAGGTACATAGCACTCCATTTCTTGCCCGTTTCGGATTTCCTAATAACCCTTTTCTGTAAGTTAAAATCTTCATGGACGGTAAAAGACTTTTTGTTTAACACGTGGTAAAATCATCACATTACTCCTCCCACCCAGGGCAGAGCGGGAGGGACTGTCAGACTAGTACTGACTAAAATCCACGGTGTCCTACAATAGCCCTTTACGTACTGGGGTCACGGTAATTTGTGAGTCCCGCGACGGTGGACTGTAAATATCTACTAATTAAAACTACCCTGGAGTTATATTGTGCACCTGGATCCGAGGACAGCGGTATCTAATGCGACTACATGTTACTAATCACTCAAAACGCGATTCGCCCATAGATTTTGTATGACACAACCAAATTGTGACGTCACTAATCATTTAACTCAATGATCTGACTCTTTATTGTTTTCAGAGCTACAAAAAAATGAAAGTTAAAAAAAAAATTGAAAGTTAAACTGTATTTCGGGCTTAAGATTAAGAGAAATGTAACCCTTTTTGTGTTTTTATTTTAATTTTTTTTTAGTTTTAATTTTAATTTAGTATCTTGTAAAAGTATTTAGATTTAATTAGGTTAGGTTAGATTAGATAAATGTAATTTAAGAATATTTATAAATACCTAGAGAAATGTTGTTTTGGAATTATTAATCAATAGATTTAAATACCCAAGTCCCAGCAAGCTGATAAATTGTCAGACTCGTTCATAAATATGGCCTCTGCAGGTGTCCAGCAGCCAGCACCCGGAGCTGCAGTCCCTCCGCAAGCACATCACGTCGTGCTTCTCGGAGATCGCGTGCTTCCTCATGCCGCATCCCGGCATCCGCGTCGCCACCTCGCAGGACTTCGATGGCAGAGTTAAAGGTAAGCTTATGAAACCTAGATAGGGTTTACAAAGTAGTATAGATATACTACCATGAAGTTATTTGTCTTGACAGACTTACAAGGCTTTTTTTTTACGTGGTTAAATCATCACATGAGTCCTCCCACCCAGGGCAGGGTGGGAGGGACTGTCAGACTCGTACTGACTAAAATCCACGGTGTCTTTCAATAGCCCTTTACGTATCGGGATCACGGTAATTCGAGAGTCTAGCGACCCCGGCAGGCTTTGGCCCTCTACAGGCCCCGTCACTATGCTGACACTCAATGAGGCGCGCGTGGAACACAACGCGCCGTCGACCCGGGCATGGTCCATGGTCGGACAGCGAGTCGCCCATTACTCGCCGCTCGCATTCCCGCACCTACGGTGGCAGGAGAAGCTCAAACTTGGACAGCACGGGCAAAAATAAAGCATACAAATAAATGAAAATTTTGGAAATCTAAACACCTAAGCGGGCGGACAACCCTTCTTTAAACAAGTTAATATGAACATCATCAGGTGAATAACTGGTGTGGGTCAGTTAACTAAGCCTAGTTTATGTTTTTGAGAGAGAGAGAAGGGAGTCAGATCTGTGCAGCACATCTCAGTCTTCAATAAATTTTCAACATGCTCTAGGATTTAAAGACGAAAATCTGTTAGACTACTGTTAACTGTTTGAACTCTAGGGGGGCTGAACATAATGACTTTTGACACTTAAAAATGCGATCCTTGATTTATTTATCAATACATAATTTCTAGTTTTAGTTATATGTAAATACTTTTAATTAGTACTATTTTGAATTTTTCATGTTTTTCGAAGTAATATCGTTCATTAAATATTTCATTATATCTTTATATAGAAAGTAGTAATAATACAGTAATTTATCATGAGACTATTGATATAATTATTGATATAATTTTGTGCCTTATTCTTGATCAAATTTATTTTTCCCAGACATCGAGATGGAGTTCAAGTGCTCTCTGCAGCAGCTGGTGCCGATGCTGCTGGCTCCTCAGAACCTGGTGCCCAAGCTCATCAACGGACAGAAGGTGCGCGCCAAGGACCTGCTGCAGTACTTCAAGTCCTACATGAATATCTACAAGGGCAACGAACTGCCCGAGCCTAAGAGTATGCTAGTGGTGAGTTTTAAAATTTAACTGTTTTAATACTTGTATACTAAATTATGTTTTTTTCTTTTTTTTTATCGTGGTAAAATCATCAAATGAGTCCTCCCACCCAGGGCAGGGCGGGAGGGACTGTCAGACTCGTACTGACTAAAATCCACGGTGTCCTTTACTAGCCCTTTACGTACCGGGGTCACAATTCGTTAGTCCCGCCACCTACTAAAATTATGAATGCGAAACTATTGTGTTTTTCCCCTTCAAGCCCGAGAAACTAAAGGAAATAAGAATATTACTCAAATCTATCGCTAAATAATAAATAATAATATAAATAAATAAAACGCGAGCGAAGCTGTGAGTAAAAACTAGCTAGACGAAAAATAATTAAAAAACATTTGACTCACAGAGAAGAAAATCTGAGTCAATATAACTGATTTTTTTCTTTCATGTTTACAGCTGTTATCGTCTCATGTCCCAGAACATGTAAAATCAATCTAATATATTTATCGACAGAGCGCGATCCATTCCGGCGATAGGATCTGAACCCATGCGATGTCCATATGTGCTACCTCACAGCCGGCGGTAGATCGCATCGCATTCTAGGATCGCTTGTCGCTTGTCTTTGGTAACAGAGATCGCGTGATCGCAACCATCTTAAAGGCCTCGAGTATTAGGTTTACCCAGCAGTTTTTTTTAACTCTACCCCTTACTAGGAATTTCTCCTGTATCGTGGGTGCGTTAACAAACATATAAACACACATACACAAACGCCCAGACCCGGAACAATTACTTGTAGATCACAAATATTAACTCCTTGCGGGAATTGCACCCGCGACATACAGCGCAGCTGTCCAATCGCTCAGCCACTACGCTAATCGTGTTGTCAAATTAAAGTTTCTATAATGTTATTCCCAGGCCACAGCGGAAGCCAACAACCTAACAGCAGTTGCAGAAGCCAAGGAGCTGTACACGAAGTTGATGGAGGAGGTGTGTGGCGGGGCGAAGCCCTACCTGCAGACACAGCTGCTGGAGGCCGAGCACGCGCGCGTGCGGGACAAGGCGCTGCACGCCTTCCACGCCAAGCGGAAGATGGGCGGCGACGAGTTCTCACAGAGCTACTATAATCAATTGTTACAAGTAAGTTCTGATGTTTTTTTTATTACGTTGTACACTAGGAATTTCTTGTGTGTCCTGGGTGCGTTTACAAACATAGAAACTTACATACACAGACACCCAGAACCGGACAACTATTTTTAGGTCATACAAATATTTTTTCCGTGTGGGAATCGAACCTACGACTGACTGCGTAGCAGTCCGCGATTGCCACTACGCTAACCGTACCGTCATTTAAGTAGCGATCCATCGTTTTTGTATCGAATATTTTGAGACTGACACTTACTATATGAAAAACCTTAAAAATGCGAAGTCATTAAGATACATACAATCGAATAGAGAACCTCCTCCTTTTTGGAAGTCGGTTAAAAATAATATACGACCTGTTTACAACTGGTCTAAGCGATGAGCTTATAAGACATTAATTACTTTGTATATGACATATTTTTATGATATTTGTGTTTGACACTGGCGGCACCTTTTAGCGTGTTTTAAACATTTCTATATGTTTGATCTTACCGCTCGCCTCCCCGCGGCAAGATACCGCTCATAGCAGCAAGGTTGTGAACGAGCTGATAGACACACCCATTGTATCTAAATCCTATACAATGTGAGGTCAGAATATAACACACACACACACCTATTGTATAAAACACAAACAAGTGAAGTCAGTCTATGATGATACCATGTAAAATAAATAAAATTAATGTAAATGTTTTTGTTTCCAGGATTTAGAGGAACAATTCAACCAGTTCCGCGCACAGAACGAGTCGAAGAACATCTTCAAGGCAGCGCGCACGCCGTCCGTGTTCTTCGCGCTGGCGCTGGTGTTCTACGTGCTGAGCGGAGTGTTCGGGCTGCTGGGACTGTACCCGCTCGCCAACCTCTGCAACCTCACCATGGGCGTCGCGCTGCTCACGCTGGTGCTGTGGGCCTACATCAGGTAATTAATGGTTTCCATTGTGTCTACAACTGGACGTAGTATAGCTATAACGACCACTTTTGTTCTCGCATCTAGCAGAATCCTACCGGGGTCGCGGGACTGTCTTCTCAAGCAACCGTGGTCCCAGAACGTAAAGGGCTATTGAAGGATTCCGTGGATTTTAAACAGTACAGGTCTGATAGTGCCTCCCGTCCCGCCCTGTATGGGAGGACTCATTGGATTGTTTTACCGCGTAAAAAAAAATCAAACAGTCCTGTGTTCTTTAATGGCTGTGAGCGGTGGCCTAACGCGGGGCGAAAAGCGGTAAAGATTAAATGTATAAAAAAGTTCAAAGCACAGTATGAGACGCCGCTCATAGCTTAAATACGCTTGGTTTTTTCCGAGCAGTTCGTTCAGCGGTGTGTGGTACTGCGAGAACAAAAGTACAAACGTATGACTGGGACGCAACGAAACGAATCGTTGGGGAGAGATCACGTGACGTGGATCACGTCCCGCCGCACGCCCCGCCCCGCACCGCTTGGATCATAACGGACTGTAATACACTTGATGAATGGAAGGACCCCCGATGAATAATCGTTACCCGACTGCGCCAGAATGAGGGTTGTTTTACTAAAGATATTCAATTAGTTTGAACTCTCATTCTTTCTCTGTCACTTTTGTAAGAAATTCTTCGTCTTGTGTGTGGTATTTACCTAGATCTTTGGTTACAGGTACAGCGGAGAGATGCGTGAGATCGGCGTCACAATAGATGACGTCGCCAATGTCATGTGGGAGAATGTGAGTTACTACTTTATTCTATCACATATTAAATCAAATGTTTTTTTTTTTTTTTTTTTTTTTTTTTTTTTTTTTTTTTTTTTTGTTCAAATTAGTCTGATAATAAATTATAATTTTTTGCTCGTTATAATTGGCTATTTGACAGTAGCTATAAATTACGGGTCGCGGGACCAAGGGATTACCGTGACCCTGGTACGTAAAGGGCTAGTGAAGGACACCGTGGATTTTAGTCAGTACAAGTCTGACAGTCCCTCCCGCCCTGCCCTGGGTGGGAGGACTCATTTGATGATTTTACCACGATAAAAAAAAAAAAAAAAAAAAAAAAAAAAGCTATAAATTACAAATGTAATTAGTCCGTCATTTAGAGATTAAAAAAATAACGGACACGTATTTTTTCTTTTGTAAAATCAATGAATATTCACCAAAATACAACGTATAAAATTCGAGAGTGGGGGCTCGTGACGTCAGAATTCAATAGAAATTGTACTAAATTGTGACGTATTGCCAATTTTGAAAGCATTGTATCTCCGTCAATTTTGGTGTACGAAACAAAAGAAAAAATACGGGTCGAATATTTTTTGATAATCTAAGTGACTGACTAATTATAGACAGTACCTCAAAGCCTTTGCTTGATAAAACTGATCTTCTGCATGATAACAACTTCCTCTTTGATTTAATGTGGTTATAATTTAATCCAATATTACATTAGATGATAACGATACGATATCGGTTGCATGGGTAGTTTGAAACATAGATAGAATATACTTTATTGTATACCAAAATTGTTACACAACTATTATAAACATTACTAATTCTAAGATTAAAATGGCGGTCTTATCGCTAATAGCGATATCTTCCAGACAACATTGGGATGGATTGTACGAACTTAAAATAAAAAGGTAGCCAGTGGCGCACTGTAATAGGGTATTTTACTGCAAAAATAAATTGAAAATCTGTTTAGTCCGTCAGTTAGAATATTGAAAAATAATGGACACGTATTTAATGTTTTTTTTAAATCAATGAATATTGAAAAAGATAAAACGCTTCCAAATTCGGGAGTGGGGGCTTGTGACGTCATAACGCTTGTCAATTCTAGCCTACTGCCTTCTTCGATAAATGGGCTATCCAACACAAAAAAAGAAAATACAATGTAACAATTTTTTTAGTTTTAAAATAATAGTATCTATAGATTAATGAAGACTGTTTCCTCTCGTCAGCTTATGAAGCCGATGTACCAGACGTGCATCGAGAAGGGCATGGAGCACGCGGCCGCAGCCGCCGCGGAGCGCGCGCTGGGTCCTCCGTCCCCGGCCGCCAACGGGAAGCACAAGCTGTTGTGATGGCGGCGCCCGCCCGGGCCGCGCCCGCGCCGCACCATGCCCCGCCACGTCTACTGTCAACTGTATCGATGAAACAACCTCACTGTTCGGTAAGTCCAGCGAGGGATTCTAAACTTAAATCCAGAGCGCAGCGAGCGATACGACAAACAGTTTTAAAATAGTTATTCGCTCTCCAATCTGATCAGTGATCTTTTTCTCTATGAAATAAGGCAAGTAACAGTGATTTTTAACCTCGTCGTTGATGTGCTACTGTCAGAGGTACGATAACTATGTCGGACTGTGATGCTTATACTCGTGCGTGGCGGTGAGGGATGATAATGTAGATAAATTTTAAAGTAGCCTTAATTTAGTGTTACGACGGACATGTCAAATTGAGTCCGACTGGGGTGACGGAGAAAATTGAATGGATATATTGACTTTGTTTTGTGTAGGCCTGTTTTGTGTAAATCACAAATTATAGTCCATTACAGGGGTTTACTCATAGATAACCCCATCTAGATTCAACCTATGCACGCCACACGTTCATGCATTTACCATTACTTAAACAGGGCGCGAATGTTGTACACTTGTGTCTTGATTATCAAATTTTCTATAGAACCAGTTTGAAATCATCCACTCCTGCGCATACGTAAACATATTTCGTGTCCAGTTGCTTCCACTTAACACATACTCATGAACTACGGTTCTATGTGATGGTGTGCCGTGTCTTTAAACCATAGCTTTAGTGTCTTGTCGGCACTACAACGATCAAGAACGAATATCAATTTAAGTAAAGTCAAATGTACAATATGTGGACGTAAGGGTTGTCTTGTATGAGGAATCTAGAACATATTATCTGTGGGTCTACTATTATTACTATTACAATACACGCAACGGTCTACACATAAAAATATTATACATGTAGACCGTGCATATAGTGAAATAAATTAAATTTGAAATAAATAAAAAATCATCTAACTTTTTTATACGCGTACCTATTTTTTTATGGGCAGGCGCATACATAAAATCTATCTTTTTAAATGTATGTTTTTTTTAAGCGCCCTATAGTTCGGGATCTAAAATAACCTCTTTATCAACAATGCTAATATAAATGTAATTCTGTATAAAATTTATAACTTAAAACGGAATATCCAATTCTTTTGCTCAAGCAGTAGAGTTAATTTTTAAAGAACAATTCTAGCAACGGTTATAAAGTTGGCGTTTTAGACAAGTTGGCCTAACCTGGAAATATCAGTCAATCTTTACTTAGAGAGCCAGTAGAAAGTGCCAAAAAAATGTATAGTTATACAAAGAAATTTCGGCGGTCGAAAAACTGTGACAGAGCCACGCTGTTCGTAAACAATTAATTGCCTGTAAAATTCATAAAAAGGCGCTGTTTTTCTTTTTTTCACACGCCGAAATATCTTTGTACTTCTGTATGGAACATTTCTTCTACCAGTCGGACTCTAGTCACTTATGATTGAATTATGTATTAACAGACATTTTTATGTACCCATTAGGCGATTAACGTGACCTGCGGCCATATTATGACGTTTTGAAACGAGACTTGTTCCAGTGAGTGAAAGAGACAGAGCTATTCAAGTCGTCTAGCGGCACCTCGTTCACTCACTGGAACTACTGTGGCTTTAAGATGTCATAATACGGCCCCTGGTATTGTGAATATGGTATAAGGGAACTAAGTTAAAAACTGGTTTAACCGAAGCCTGGGACACTTGTTCGGGTCGACACAATGAACCGACCGGCAATATTACTGAATATTAAGTATCTATTCATTGGCAAACTCTATAGGCACCCTTACTTAATAAAATTCGGGCTTACACAATTTTTACTAAGCCGATCGGCATTTCTCGGTATTTATAAAATCCGTTTTGGATCCATCATTAGCCGCTCGGCAATGCCGACCCGAACAGTGTATCATGCCTAACAATTAACGTAATCAGTCGACTTGATGTCAGATTTCGCGAGAAGGATGGAATACGATATTTTTGGATAGAAAAATAAATTATTTTTGTATTTTGTAAATGCTCTCTTTGTTTTACTGGCACTATTGTTTTAAAACCTCATTTTAAGCGTGTCATCCGTAAATCTATTCAAATTAAGTGAACTCTGAATTCGGTTAAGAGTTTAGCATAAAAATTATATTGCCTAGTTAAAGAACCTAAAAACATTAAACAACAAAACCCAAAAACAATCAAATTTTATCAATCATCATCTACCTAGCCTTTTCTCAACTATATTGGGGTCGGCTTCCAGTCAAACCAGATGCAGCTAGATGTCGGTATTTTACATGGAGCGACTGCCGGTCGGACCTCCACAACCAATTTACTGGGTAATACGATATCCCATGGTAAGACTGGTTGTCAGACTTTTAGAGCTTCTGACTAACAGTAACGACTGTCAAATATCTGCAAATGACAGCCGATAGCAACGGCTTTACGTGCTTTCCGAGGCACGGAAAAAACCCGCTATGACAGATGGTCACCCATCCACAGACCAACCTGGCAAGCGCTATTAACCCGGAAGATCGGCTTGTGCGGCTGTAATTATTTAGCCACGAGTTTAATCAATGCTATACTTTTTTACATGCGATTCAATTACCGCGGAACTATTTAAGCAGGATAACGCCCTGGAACGCAAATGACATATGAAGGGACGAAATGGTTTGTAGTTAGAATCTGACAGTACCTTCTGATTATTTAGGGCGGGAGGGAACATACGTTAATTTTTTTATTGGGACAAACCCATCACACTATTCCCAAACCACTGCAACTCCTGAAAGCCAGAATCAACAGTGGCAAAATGTTAATTGGATAATAAAATTATGACACACTTAAATGTAGTGTTTTAACATCACAGTCTTAGTAAAGTGATTTGTAATTATCTTATTTCATCCCGATACAAATAATTATCTGCAGTTATGAATGCCTTGATTTCGTGGTTAAAACTGATGTATTTTACTCTTTATTTCATGTTTACTACTTACTAATATTTTATTAACAATAAAGCTCAATTTCTGTTAACAAATGAATAACTTTTAGGTTATAATCTTGTTCTCTTCTCTTTAAATCATGGAAACGAGGTTTTTATGTACTTTGTTATATTTAATATTTGACGAACATCGGTGTTTAGATTACGACATATTTGTTTTAACATAGTATCAAGTGATGGTTTTTTTTTAAATATTAATGTGACTGGCAATAATCTACCCCGGATCATACAACAGGTATGACACATCGAAACGAAAATGTCGCAATATCTAAAACATAGATTAACCACATTAAGCATGTGATAAATCTACGAACAATTGAGTAAAAAAGCAAAATATGAGAAATTTTGCATTTATTCTATAAGACATGGTCCAATCACGCGCGCGCCGCGGTCGGCAGAGCTGTCCGCACTTCGCCTACCCCGCGCGAAAAATTCTTACGGTCCGATCACGACTTTGGTATAAGCGGTAGGCGGTGCGACAGGCGGCGCTAATAAGACATTAGTTACGTTGTTGTAAGTTCGCGAATTCGGTACTGGTGGCGCCTCGTGGCGTGTTTCAAACATTTGATCTTACCGCTCGCCGTCCCGCGCTTAAGACGAGGTCGTGAACGAACCGTTACGGTTTTTACTATTTACAAAGATGGTATAGGTTTAATAAAGCAATAAGATAATATAACAAATTGAATAGTTAATGTAACAGAGTAATAATTTTTGTGTAATTATAGATTTAAATGATGCACAAAACAGGTTTTTTTTTCTCACCTTTTTAGTCTCGAAACTTATTCTAACACTTGTTGCCTTGCACTGTAAAAAGAATCATGTACTTAATTTTATCCTGTCGTTTTAAAATTTATTTTTGTTATTAACTGGAATTCGAAATTAATGTATAGTCGTCGAATCATGATGGAGAAATCTATTATTGTTTTATTTGCATTTTTCTCTTTTTTTTTAATAAGTCTTCGTGTGTTCAAAATTTTAGTCGATTATGCTCAAACTTAGGGTCTTTCATGGTTTTATGTAATGGGGGTACACTGATATCTTACCTGTTTTTATTTGATAAGCAACTATCGGCTTAGTACTGAGAGTTGCTAATCCAATGGCACGAATCATTTCAAACCATCATTGATTTAGTAGTGTGTATGTGTTGCGTCAGTAACGCTTTTTCCTCTAACTTAAAGTGCAAACGAATTTCAACCGTAAGACAGTTATATTGTAAGATGAGTGTGCCTCCCCACTGTATAGTAACTATAGTGTCTAGAGTAAGTTAGCAATAAATAATATGTAAACAAGTGACTGCCACTGTCTCTCTGTATTCTAACATTTTTGTACTTTGAATCTCACTAAGCCACAATTATGCATGGATGTTTTGACTCCTATAATCAGTCTTAGTTACCACAGCTGGGACACAGGTCTCCCAGGAATCTGTGTGCTGCAAATATCAGAATCGGAATTTTTAAAGACAAAATGGCGAAGTTTCTTCTGATTTTGACCACGCGCCAAAACATCCATGTACACTTGTGAAGCTATATTCGTTTGCCAAGCACTACAGAGTCCTAGACAAACGGCAAGCGATTACCGTTAACGCTCAGTATTCTGTAATACGTTTTAAATTTTGTACTCTAGGGCATAAAGTTGAAAATTCATTAAAGGCTGCTGAGCGATAGCGAACGAAACGAGCGAAAACGCTCTGTAGTCTTTAATAGATTTTCAACTTTATGCACTTTGGTATTAAGTTGAAAATCTATTAAAGACTACAAAGCGTATGTCTTCGTTCGTTACAGTTTGTCTATAGGGCTAGAACTTACCCCACAATTGCTAACTTACAGACACCCCAAACTTAGTTGTTTATAACAAAATGTAAATAAACGTTTTATAGGAAAATAGTAACATATCGTGAAATTTTTATAAATATTATAATTATATAGCATGTGCCAATCGAAATTCATTGTAAATGAATGTTGTTCCGTTTGTATGGCATGGGATAATTCGTTGAGGAGTTAATAGTTTATTTAGTTGATAGCCTTATGTATGGTATGTGTTCCATGTACCGATGGCGGTTGTGATGAATTATATTATGTTTACGACCGCGAGACGAGTTTCATGTAAATATTTGTTTTAATACAATAAAGTTGACTAAAAATGTGTTTTTGTTTTAATGGTGACTCCACGCTTTTCTCTATTTACGATTTATAGAGGCGTCTTCTGTAAAAGAGAAGTATGGTAGGGCGTGACATGCATGTTTATAAACATTTAAAATCACATACACGTACACCCAGACTTGAAACTACTATTTGTAGGTCATATTCGTAGACGGCACGGTTGGCGCAATGGTTGAGAGATCGACTGCTGCGCTGCGTGTCGCGGGTTCGTTTCCCGCAGGAAGCAAATATTTGTATGGTCTACAAGTAGTTGTTTCGGGTCTGGTTGTTTGTGTATGTGAACGAACCTACGACACTGGAGAAATTCCTAGTGTGGGGGAAGTTTTTTTTTTTAAATGAAAAGAATTACAAATATTTGTTCCGTGCAAGAATCGAACACTCGACATGCAGCATAGCAGTCAATGCCTTAACTACTGCATCAACCATGCTGTCATACATTCCAGTTACGCGGCATGTGGTTGCAAGTTTATCCGAATTTATTCAATCCCTTATAAAGGTATAAATGAAACAAATATAGAACGGTATAAAATTAGTATTTTACTTATAAATATAAAAATCACATAATCAGCGCTCAGGTCAACAGTATCTTTATTAAAAATAGACATATTTATATTATCCTAAGTAAGTAAATATTAAAAGGAATAAAGCAGATTTAATGTTCAAAAACAGCGATAAATCTAAGAGCATTTTGCGAAACATGAACCGTCTTACCACAAGAAATATAAACACCCGTTGAAAACTTGTCTAAAAAAAGTGGAGCTGCAAAACGACACTTATATCAACGTAAAATATCGTTTTGACGTTGACAGTTATTTTAGACAAGTATTCAACAGATGTATATCTTTCTTGTGGTAAGGAAGTCTTATTGCGTTATTCCCGATATTAAAAAATATTTACATTAGAAAGGACAACCACAATAGAATTAGTCAGTGCATCGAATTATATATCAATACCAGTTTATACAGTGTGGCAAAATAAGCGCAATACCTCTTTTTTATCGTGGTAAAATCATCAAACGAGTCCTCCCACCCAGGGGGGGACAGGAGGGACTGTCCGACTTGTAATGACTACTGTTCAATAGCCCTTTACATTCCAGGGTCACGGTTAACTGACGAGACTGTCCCGTGACTCCAAGCAACACCTCTCAGGCAACTAAAGGAACAAGTTTTTTTTTTATCGTGGTAAAATCATCAAATGAGTCCTCCCACCCAGGGCAGGGCGGGAGGGACTGTCAGACTTGTACTGACTAAAATCCACGGTGTCCTTCACGAGCCCTTTACGTACCGGGGTCACCGTAATCCCTTGGTCCCGCGACCCCGGCAGGCTATGGCCCTCTACAGGCCCCGTCATAAAGGAACACGTTGGGTATGGTCAAACAAGTTTGACAGTCCCTTGCACTCCTAGGGCGGGAGGGCTCATTTGATGAAAGAAAATACAAAAAGTATAACGCTTCTTCTGTCACAACCCGTAAGTTGATATCATACAATAAAATACAAGCGAACAAACGAATTCCTAATCTAAATTCTAGCGACATAGTAAATGACAGCATTTAACAAATTATACCAATACCTTTTCTGTCCGCACTTTTTTAGATAAAAATATAAATCCATTTTACTTTGGCACTCTCCCAAATAAAATATGTAGACATTTTAAGTATTTAATTCGAACTTGCACGTAGTTATGGCAACTATTTTACAGGTACCGGCGAAAAACAATGTTACGCAAGTGTACAAAACATAAAATACTGACAAGCCAGAGGCAGATATCAGGGACCCCCAATGTGTAAAGCAAAATATCAAATAAGTTTATCTACATTTTCTTTTTTTTTCTTGCTTACTTAGGGACTTTTATGACGTGGAGTTGTGGTTTCGGACACCAGCCCGTATCATCAAAGAACGAGCGAAGCGAGCTCGAAAAATTAGTTTTAAATTTTTCGAACTCGCTTCGCTCGATTTTCTTTATACGAGACGCGACCGATGTTTTTCCCGATTTTCTATCTCATGTTGCTCATACTTTAATTTTTCTTTCATTTTGTAAAATCAATACAGTTCAAACAATGCTTGTCAAGTTATTATTTATTCTTTTATTGGTAAAAAAATATCAATTTATCATCTACAGAGGGTATATTTTGGGCTTCACTAAACTCGGATTTATAAAAGGCCCAATTAAGACTACCTAGGTCACTGGAATAACGTCACGTCAAGATAATGGTCTACGAAAGGATAACCGGCTAGTATCCGTACTAGCCGGTTGTCCTTTCCCAAAGTTCTAATAATTATTTTCGCCGGTACCTGTATTATATGAGATGAGTGCCATCACCAACCGCCCAACGTTGCATGAGTGAGACACGAACATTATCTCTCCTTCTTGTCACCGTATGATGAGGTAGTGTTGCTGTGCTCGTAACTGCTTGACAGATGGCTCGGCTTGGCCGGCATTACCTGAAGAAAAAATATAATTTAATTTATCAACAATAAAGCAAGCATTTTTTAAATAAGCAAGGGAATAAATACAGGCTGAAGATTCGCAGCTGCCTACGTTACAAATTAAATTTTATAAAGGCAAGATATTCGAATTTCCTATTGACGTTGGGAATCGAACCCTTAGAAAACGAGGAGCGCTTGCTATTGGTATTGAATGAATTTCGATAAAAAATATCAGTTCTTCTGGACACGGCGCGACTGTTAGGAGGTTCCTTTTTTGGAGTTCTGACTGCCGGCAGCTTGGACCCTGTTCCCGATACCGGAGGGCCACTAATTTTTTGTTATGTTTCTTACATTTGAAAAATGTAACTTTTAAGTAAGAAATATTTTCAACGAATCATAATATAAGTGGTTATAGGATTGGGAGATGGTACGATACTTACAAAAGTCAGACTAGATTTAATCTTAATAGCTATTTCGTCCAGCTGTATGCCAATTTCCCGCCCGCTGCCCGTCCATCTGTGAAGAAGAATATTATTCAGAGATCAAAAGTCCTGAAGACAACCTCAACTATCAGGCTACGTTATTATGAAATGGACTATGAAAACAAAGCTAGTCTTAATATCTGAATATCACGTTTCTCAAAAATTGGTGGCAAATTACTGAACACACTGCACAAGCTAAACTGTTCGAACTTCATTCCAACAGTTCCAATAGTCTACGAGTAAAATATCTGGTTGGTCACATGGACATCACCGAGTTCTAAGTGCACATTTTCGCAGTTTCAAAAGGTAACCTCCGGTATACAAGCTATGTGCGAACTCGGTGATGAGGACTATCAAAGCGATTGCAGCGCGCGATGTGACAGAGATGTGAATTACTCGGGGCACCCGCCAAATGACATAGGTGTCAAGTTAAATATGCATCACAACTTTTTCAGGTATTATTTAATTTATAATGAAAAAAATCTAAACTATTTTTAAAAGTGTTGTTGGCAAGAATTGGCAGATCTTATAGCCCCTAATAATGGACATTAGGAAACTCTGTCATCGTGCATACAGTGTTTAAAAGAAACCAATTACCTGGTATACAACCAAATAGTCAGCATCCCAGCGGCGCCTATAGTGACAAACTGCCCCAACGCCACCAGTGTCTGGAACCCGAGGGTTCCGCCGAGCACGCTCACCAGGTAGCCCACCAGCAGCACCGCCAGGAACACCAGCGGCGTGGCCAGCATGCTGTGCACGTTCTTGCCTTCATTGTGTGCTGCCAGCTGCTTGTATAGATCTTCTAAGTCCTGGAGATCGAAAGAATAGTAGGTAATAATTTGTGGGCACTATCAGTGAATAAGACAGAGTTTCTGACGCCACGCTGTGCGCTTTGTGCCAAATTATGCAAGCAGATATATCAAACAACAACCGTTGTTGTGCTTTAGCCTATTAGGCACAATATACGTTGGAAGATTCTCCCTTTTCAAACTTAGATCTATGAAAATAAATTGCGCAATCTACCAAATCAACCCCACAGCAATCTCGCGACCCCAGCAGGCTTTGGCCCTCTACAGAGAGGCCCCAGCTGGTTAAATTAAATATGGGTGTACTACTAGTTATACCTCTATTCTCTCTTATACTTCTGTTTAAAACTCACGACTATACCTTAATAAGAAGCTCCTTGAACTTGTTGGCCATCTCCTCTCCTCCCATCTTCTTCTTGCTCTCGAAGGCGTGCACCGCCTTGTTGAGGCACTTCTTGTGTTCCTCTTCCAAGATCTCCGGGTTCATGTAAGGCTTAGTGCCGCCGCACACCTCCTCCATCAGGGTCTCGTATACGTTGCGAGCTTCTGACGATGCTGATGTGTTGTTGGCTTCGGCTGTCGCCTGGAAAAAGTGGGGTTTCAATATCAATAGGGTTAGTACTTTCTGCCAGTCAGCAGTTATAGGGAAAGGTTCTCGACGCCGGGAGATTTTTACAGGGGAGCAAGTAGACCCTTAAAACTCCACCCCGAGAGGTGCCGTGGTTTCGAATCCCAGCGATGTAATATTGTTTTCGTTTAGCATGATTGTTTTTTGAGTTCCTTTAATTTTTTTGTCTTTTGAAAGTACAAGGCTTATAGCCAAACGGCAAGCGATAATCGTTAACGCTCAGCAGTCGCTAATAGATTTTCAACTGAATATCTTCGCGCATAAAGTTGAAAATATATTATTACAACTTTATGCTCTGGGGTTTAGAGTTGAAAATGTATTAGTGACTGCATTAACGATTATCGATTGCTGTTCGGCTATAGACCCTGGCTTTCAACATAATTTGATTTCAAAGCTGACCTGCAGTATAGTCATAGGATTAGGCAGCTCCTCACTGTTGAACACCTCGACGTAGCTCTTGAAATAGTTGAGCAGATCGCGCGCCTTCACCGTCTGCCCACCGATCTTCTTGGTGACCAAGTTCTCTGGCGCCAGCAATATCGGCACCAGCTGTTTCAAGCACGACTTAAATTCTCCGTCTATGTCTGGAATTGTTAAAGATGAGATTAAGTATGGGGTCCGTGAGATATCTTAAAGTTTTGACAGTTGAAAATAATACATTCTTGATGAATCTATTGGTGTATGAGGTTTTAAAACTCTTCGACTCTCGATTGGAAGGGGAGATACTCTCAAACCAGACGTATTGTGTCTGGTGGGCTTCCTATCCAACAATCATTGCCGTAATTTTTTCTTAGGTTCGCGGAGAATTTTAATTGCCTGTTGCGGTATTTTGATTTTTAGTTCTTCGATTGCTCCAAAGATGTTGTTTTCTTCTTTACTGACAACTTAGTTATGTACGTTACAGATCTTTTTTTTTGTAAATGTACTGGCTCCCAATTATTTATAAAACCTTCAAATTAAAGTATTTAGGAAAGTTTCAAATTCAAGTAGCAATCTCTACGAAATTCAATGTGGATTTTTGATGATCCAGACTAGATGCTATGCTGTCAACCTTTTAAAAAATAACTTGTGAATATTGCTAAAGGTTTCTCATGATATACCTCGAGTATTTATTCATACCAGATAGTTTCCCGGTGAACTGCCTGTCAGTGGACACCTTAGAGCCAGGGTAGGGCATGAGGAAGCAGGTGACATCTTCGAAGCAGCGCGCGATGTCCTGGCGCACTCGCTGCAGCTCCTCGTGCTGACCCTCACGTACCTGGACACAGTAATGGAAACTTTTTTTAGTGCACAAATATTTGACGGTCTTTTTTAGGTCTTAAAATCATCAAACGCGTCTTCTCGGGAGAAGCGTGGAGCGGGATCTGTCAGACTCGCACTGACTAAAAGCCGCCATGTTCATTCAACAGCCATTTACGGTCTAGGTTACCCGTTTGGAAAGTTCCGCGACCCCGGCAGACCGTTAGCCTGATTTTGTTTCAGGTTACCATTAGTACTCAGTCATGAGAGTATTATTAAGCTGATTCATTCTGATTCAGTCGAATCCGGGCCTAGAATGTGTCCTGAATTACAATTCATATTCATATATGCGAATATAGATTTAAGACAATAGTAGGTAAACCACGAGAAGAGCATCTGAGATGAACGAAATGCGCAAAATCACGATGTGGTTCGACTTACTCGTAATCTCGTACCTGTTTTCTAAGTGCTCATTATAACTTACCGTAAGCCGTTTCTTGAGCAGTTGTTCGCCTCCCACAGCTCCGTATGGGTGGTCGTACGGGTAGGACCAGTCCCTCACGAGGAACTGCAACCGCTGGAAGGGCTTGCCTCCGATCTCGTCCTTCGCGACTCGACCGTACTCCATGAAAAGCTGGATAATACGTGCGATTGGTAGAATTAAATAATTTAATATAATATGTATAAAAATCAATTGCTATTTGTTAGTCTCGCTAATACCCGAGAACGGCTGGACCGATTTGGCTAATTTAGGTTTTGAATAATTTTTGCAATTCCAGGGAAAGTTTAAAAGGTGAGTAAATATGATATAAAAGAATGATTCTGAGGAGGTACGAAGTTTGCTGGGTCAGCTGGTAACTTATAAAAAAAAGCTTTAATTAGAAGAGACTATGCATCAATTATATATTGCAGTGACAGAAAATATGAACGGGGAGGCAGTCTCCTTGTGATACACCTAATTCACATTTAATTTCAACACAGCGGATTTTTACTTCAAATCCGCTAAAGACATTGCTCAGTAACCAAAAAACATAGGAAGATAATAAATAAATCTCCAGTACCTGTAAGTGCTGTAAGTCGTCTTCCTCGATGTTCTGCGAGAGGTTGTAGATCTGCACCGACGACAGCATGGTGGACAGCGCGAACACCGTGGCGTTGTCCTTCACCGTAGAGTTGCTGTCGAAGGTGCCCTGAGTGTCCATCAGCAGGACCACCACCTGAAATATTACAACGAGTTTTATAGCGATAACTTCGGATTATAGAGATGTGAACGCTTTCATGACACTGTGTGTCCAGTGGTCCAGCGATCGACTGATGCACCGCATGTCGCGGGTTCGTTTCCCGTCGGGAACAAATATATCTATGGTCTAGATGTTCTGGTTCTGGCTATTTCTTTACACAAGTTTAAACGTTTGTATACGCACTCTTTTTTTGGACAGTCGCATTAGTCAGGGCTGTATGTGAAGTTAAAATTGTCACGACTAGAGCAGCCAAGAACAAGTGAGATCTTGCGTAGCCACTTAATCCTTCCCAAGTTCATGGTCTACGTAAATATTAAGCTGCTTCGCTGGAGGCTATAAATGCAATTGAAATGTTTTAAGCAATTGGGAAGTGAAGGTTACCTTTTGTCCGTTAGCCAGGGTAGCCTTGAAGGGTTGTGACCAGAGATGTATGCCGGTGGTGTGTCGGTCGGAGCCCCCGCGCCACGAGAATCCTTTTAAAGCCTCGTCCTCTTTGCCCAGCCACTCGTCCCCAACTTCACCGTTGCTGTACTGAAATCACGAATAGGGTAGTGTTTATGCAAAGAAAAGTTTTTATTGTTTTTCATGGAGCCAAAATTTACAAAGTTAAATTGGCTATTTGACAGTGGCTATAAATTACAAATATAATTAGTCCGTCATTCAGAGTTTAAAAAATAACCGACACGTATTTTTCTTTTGTAAAATCAATAAATATTCACCAAAATATAACGCATCAAAACTCGTGACGTCAGAATTCAAAAGATTTTACTAAATTGTGACGTACCAGTCCTATATGTGCCAACTCACCGTCCGATCCAAGTATCGTAGGAAGAAATCAAGCAGAAAGGACTTTCCCTTTCTGTAGGCTCCAGCAACCGACACCAGCACCACAGCCCTGTCCCTCACGTCTTCTCGCAGGAGCAGCGCCTGCAGAGCATCCTCGTTCAATATGAAAGTGTGGTCTTCACTTGGCGTCACCACCTGAATCCCCTGACCTGATAACAGGCTCTCCATGTTTCCTGTGGGAGTTGACAAATTGAGAATAATTATTACGTACGTCACATACATCTAAACACACACCTATATTATCAGCCTATTGCCGTCCACTGCTGAACGTACGCCCCCCCGAAAGAGCGCCAACCCTCCCGGTCCTGGGCAGTTCACATCCATCCGCTGCCAGCCACATTCTACAAATCATCGACCCATCTTGCAGCAGGGCGTCCTGCGTTTGCCCATTCGCGGTCTCCACTCTAGCACATGTCTACTCCATCTACGCGCCAACAAAACGACGCCAACTATAAAATAAGACGACGCCTAATAAGACGACACCCAATAAAACGACGCCTGCTATAACATAAGACGACGCCCAATAAAACAACGCATACTATAAAATAAGACGACGCCCAATAAAACGACGCCAAATAAGACGACGCCAAATATGACGACGCCAAATAAGACGAAGCCCAATAAAACGACGCCTACTATAAAATAAGACGACGCCAAATAAGACGACGCCCAATAAAACGACGCCTGCTATAACATAAGACGACGCCTACTATAAAATAAGACGACGCCCAATAAAACGACGCCTACTATAAAATATGACGACGCCAAATAAGACGACGCCAAATAAGACCACGCCCGATAAAACGACGCCAAATAAGACGACGCCCAATAAAACGACGCCTACTATAAAATAAGACGACGCCAAATAAAACGACGCCCAATAAAACGACGCCTAATAAGACGACGCCAAATAAGACGACGCCCAATAAAACGACGCCAAATAAGACGACGCCAAATAAGACGACGCCAAATAAGACGACGCCAAATAAGACGACGCCCAATAAAACGACGCCAAATAAGACGACGCCAAATAAGACGACGCCAAATATGACGACGCCAAATAAGACGACGCCCAATAAAACGACTCCCAATAAAACGACGCCAAATAAGACGACGCCCAATAAAACGACGCCTACTATAAAATAAGACAACGCCAAATAAGACGACGCCCAATAAAACGACGCCAACTATAAAATAAGACGACTCCAAATAAGACGACGCCCAATAAAACGACGAGTACTATAAAATAAGACGACGCCCAATAAAACAACACAGACTATAAAATAAAACGACGCCCAATAAAACGACGCCTACTATAACATAAGACGACGCCAAATAAGACGACGCCCGATAAAACGACGCCTACTAAAAATAAGACGATGCCCAATAAAACGACGCGTACTATAAAATAAGGCGACGCCCAATAAAACAACGCATACTATAAAATAAGACGACGCCCAATAAAACGACGCCAAATAAGACGACGCCAAATATGACGACGCCAAATAAGACGACGCCCAATAAAACGACGCCTACTATAAAATAAGACGACGCCTACTATAAAATAAGACGACGCCCAATAAAACGACGCCTACTATTAAATAAGACGACGCCAAATAAGACGACGCCCAATAAAACGACGCCTACCATAAAATAAGACGACGCCTACTATAAAATAAGTCGACGCCCAATAAAACGACGCCTACTATAAAATATGACGACGCCAAATAAGACGACGCCAAATAAGACGACTCCAAATAAGACAAAGCCCGATAAAACGACGTCAAACAAGACGACGCCCAATAAAACGACGCCTACTATAAAATAAGACGACGCCAAATAAAACGACGCCCAATAAAACGACGCCTAATAAGACGACAACAAATAAGACGACGCCCAATAAAACGACGCCAAATAAGACGACGCCCAATAAAACGACGCCTACTATAAAATAAGACGACGCCAAATAAAACGACGCCTAATAAGACGACGCCAAAAAAGACGACGCCCAATAAAACGACGCCAAATAAGACGACGCCAAATAAGACGACGCCAAATAAGACGACGCCAAATAAGACGACGCCCAATAAAACGACGCCAAATAAGACGACGCCAAATAAGACGACGCCAAATATGACGACGCCAAATAAGACGACGCCCAGTAAAACGACTCCCAATAAAACGACGCCAAATAAGACGACGCCCAATAAAACGACGCCTACTATAAAATAAGACAACGCCAAATAAGACGACGCCCAATAAAACGACACCAACTATAAAATAAGACGACGCCTAATAAGACGACGCCCAATAAAACGACGCCTACTATAAAATAAGATGATGCCAAATAAGACGACTCCAAATAAGACGACGCCCAATAAAACGACGCGTACTATAAAATAAGACGACGCCCAATAAAACAACACAGACTATAAAATAAAACGACGCCCAATAAAACGACGCCTACTATAAAATAAGGCGACGCCCAATAAAACAACGCATACTATAAAATAAGACGACGCCCAATAAAACGACGCCAAATAAGACGACGCCAAATATGACGACGCCAAATAAGACGACGCCCAATAAAACGACGCCTACTATAAAATAAGACGACGCCTACTATAAAATAAGACGACGCCCAATAAAACGACGCCTACTATTAAATAAGACGACGCTAAATAAGACGACGCCCAATAAAACGACGCCTACCATAACATAAGACGACGCCTACTATAAAATAAGACGACGCCCAATAAAACGACGCCTACTATAAAATATGACGACGCCAAATAAGACGACGCCAAATAAGACGACTCCAAATAAGACAAAGCCCGATAAAACGACGTCAAACAAGACGACGCCCAATAAAACGACGCCTACTATAAAATAAGACGACGCCAAATAAAACGACGCCCAATAAAACGACGCCTAATAAGACGACAACAAATAAGACGACGCCCAATAAAACGACGCCAAATAAGACGACGCCCAATAAAACGACGCCTACTATAAAATAAGACGACGCCAAATAAAACGACGCCTAATAAGACGACGCCAAAAAAGACGACGCCCAATAAAACGACGCCAAATAAGACGACGCCAAATAAGACGACGCCAAATAAGACGACGCCAAATAAGACGACGCCCAATAAAACGACGCCAAATAAGACGACGCCAAATAAGACGACGCCAAATATGACGACGCCAAATAAGACGACGCCCAGTAAAACGACGCCTACTATAAAATAAGACAACGCCAAATAAGACGACGCCCAATAAAACGACACCAACTATAAAATAAGACGACGCCTAATAAGACGACGCCCAATAAAACGACGCCTACTATAAAATAAGATGATGCCAAATAAGACGACTCCAAATAAGACGACGCCCAATAAAACGACGCGTACTATAAAATAAGACGACGCCCAATAAAACAACACAGACTATAAAATAAAACGACGCCCAATAAAACGACGCCTACTATAACATAAGACGACGCCAAATTAGACGACGCCCGATAAAACGACGCCTACTAAAAATAAGACGATGCCCAATAAAACGACGCGTACTATAAAATAAGGCGACGCCCAATAAAACAACGCATACTATAAAATAAGACGACGCCCAATAAAACGACGCCAAATAAGACGACGCCAAATATGACGACGCCAAATATGACGACGCCAAATAAGACGACGCCCAATAAAACGACGCCTACTACAAAATAAGACGACGCCCAATAAAACGACGCCTACCATAACATAAGACGACGCCTACTATAAAATAAGACGACGCCCAATAAAACGACGCCTACTATAAAATATGACGACGCCAAATAAGACGACGCCAAATAAGACGACTCCAAATAAGACAACGCCCGATAAAACGACGTCAAATAAGACGACGCCCAATAAAACGACGCCTACTATAAAATAAGACGACGCCAAATAAAACGACGCCCAATAAAACGACGCCTAATAAGACGACAACAAATAAGACGACGCCCAATAAAACGACGCCAAATAAGACGACGCCAAATAAGACGACAACCAATAAAACGACGCCAAATAAGACGACGCCAAATAAGACGACGCCAAATATGACGACGCCAAATAAGACGACGCCCAATAAAGCGACTCCCAATAAAACGACGCCAAATAAGACGACGCCAAATAAGACGACGCCCAATAAAACGACTCCCAATAAAACGACGCCAAATAAGACGACGCCCAATAAAACGACGCCAACTATAAAATAAGACGACGCCTAATAAGACGACGCCCAATAAAACGACGCGTACTATAAAATAAGACGACGCCCAATAAAACAACGCAGACTATAAAATAAAACGACGCCCAATAAAACGACGCCTTCTATAACATAAGACGACGCCAAATAAGACAACGCCAAATATGACGACGACAAATAAGACGACGCCAAATATGACGACGCCAAATAAGACGACGCCCAATAAAACGATGCCAACTATAACATAAGACGACGCCGTATAAGACGACGCCCGATAAAACGACGGCTACTAAAAATAAGACGATGCACAATAAAACGACGCCAAATAAGACGACGCCAAATATGACGACGCCAAATAAGACGACGCCCAATAAAACGACGCCTACTATAAAATAAGACGACGCCAAATAAGACGACGCCCAATAAAACGACGCCTACTATAAAATAAGACGACCCCAAATAAGACGACGCCCAATAAAACGACGCCTGCTATAACATAAGACGACGCCTACTATAAAATTAGACGACGCCCAATAAAACGACGCCTACTATAAAATATGACGACGCCAAATAAGACGACACCAAATAAGACGCCGCCCGATAAAACGACGCCAAATAAGACGACGCCCAATAAAACGACGCCTACTATAAAATAAGACGACGCCAACTATAAAATAAGACGACGCCAAATAAAACGACGCCCAATAAAACGACGCCTAATAAGACGACGCCAAATAAGACGACGCCCAATAAACGACGCCAAATAAGACGACACCAAATAAGACGACGCCAAATAAGACCACGCCCAATAAAACGACGCCAAATAAGACGACGCCCAATAAAACGACGCCTACTATAAAATAAGACAACGCCAAATAAGACGACGCCAACTATAAAATAAGATGATGCCAAATAAGACGACTCCAAATAAGACGACGCCCAATAAAACGACGCGTACTATAAAATAAGACGACGCCCAATAAAACAACGCAGTCTATAAAATAAAACGACGCCCAATAAAACGACGCCTTCTATAACATAAGACGACGCCAAATAAGACGACGCCAAATATGACGACGCCCAACATAACGATGCCTACTATAAAATAAGACGAAGACAAATATGACGACGCCAAATATGACGACGCCAAATAAGACGACGCCCAATAAAACGATGCCAAATATAACATAAGACGACGCCAAATAAGACGACGCCCGATAAAACGACGCCTACTAAAAATAAGACGATGCCCAATAAAACGACGCGTACTATAAAATAAGACGACGCCCAATAAAACAACGCATACTATAAAATAAGACGACACCCAATAAAACGACGCCAAATAAGACGACGCCAAATATGACGACGCCAAATAAGACGACGCCCAACAAAACGACGCCTACTATAAAATAAGACGACGCCATATAAGACGACGCCCAATAAAACGACGCCTACTATAAAATAAGACGACCCCAAATAAGACGACGCCCAATAAAACGACGCCTGCTATAACATAAGACGACGCCTACTATAAAATTAGACGACGCCCAATAAAACGACGCCTACTATAAAATATGACGACGCCAAATAAGACGACGCCAAATAAGACGCCGCCCGATAAAACGACGCCAAATAAGACGACGCCCAATAAAACGACGCCTATTATAAAATAAGACGACGCCAAATAAAACGACGCCCAATAAAACGACGCCTAATAAGACGACGCCAAATAAGACGACGCCCAATAAACGACGCCAAATAAGACGACACCAAATAAGACGACGCCAAATAAGACGACGCCCAATAAAACGACGCCTACTATAAAATAAGACAACGCCAAATAAGACGACGCCCAATAAAACGACGCCTACTATAAAATAAGATGATGCCAAATAAGACGACTCCAAATAAGACGACGCCCAATAAAACGACGCGTACTATAAAATAAGACGACGCCCAATAAAACAACGCAGACTATAAAATAAAACGACGCCCAATAAAACGACGCCTTCTATAACATAAGACGACTCCAAATAAGACGACGCCCAATAAAACGACGCCTACTAAAAATAAGACGATGCCCAATAAAACGACGCGTACTATAAAATAAGGCGACGCCCAATAAAACAACGCATACTATAAAATAAGACGACGCCCAATAAAACGACGCCAAATAAGACGACGCCAAATATGACGACGCCAAATAAGACGACGCCCAATAAAACGACGCCTACTATAAAATGAGACGACGCCAAGTAAGACGACGCCCAATAAAACGACGCCTACTATAAAATAAGACGACGCCAAATAAGACGACGCCCAATAAAACGACGCCTGCCATAACATAAGACGACGCCTACTATAAAATAAGACGACGCCCAAAAAACGACGCCTACTATAAAATATGACGACGCCAAATAAGACGACGCCAAATAAGACGACTCCAAATAAGACGACGCCCGATAAAACGACGCCAAATAAGACGACGCCCAATAAAACGACGCCTACTATAAAATAAGACGACGCCAAATAAAACGACGCCCAATAAAACGACGCCTAATAAGACGACGCCAAATAAGACGACGCCCAATAAAACGACGCCAAATAAGACGACGCCAAATAAGACTACAACCAATAAAACGACGCCAAATAAGACGACGCCAAATAAGACGGCGCCAAATATGACGACGCCAAATAAGACGACGCCCAATAAAGCGACTCCCAATAAAACGACGCAAAATAAGACGACGCCCAATAAAACGACTCCCAATAAAACGACGCCAAATAAGACGACGCCCAATAAAACGACGCCTACTATAAAATAAGACAACGCCAAATAAGACGACGCCCAATAAAACGACGCCAACTATAAAATAAGACAACGCCAAATAAGACGACGCCCAATAAAACGACGCCAACTATAACATAAGACGACGCCAAATAAGACGACGCCCGATAAAACGACGCCTACTAAAAATAAGACGATGCCCAATAAAACGACGCGTACTATAAAATAAGACGACGCCCAATAAAACAACGCATACTATAAAATAAGACGACACCCAATAAAACGACGCCAAATAAGATGACGCCAAATATGACGACGCCAAAGAAGACGACGCCCAATAAAACGACGCCTACTATAAAATAAGACGACGCCAAATAAGACGACGCCCAATAAAACGACGCCTACTATAAAATAAGACGACGCCAAATAAGACGATGCCCAATAAAACGACGCCTGCTATAACATAAGACGACGCCTGTTATAAAATAAGACAACGCCAAATAAGACGACGCCCAATAAAACGACGCCAACTATAAAATAAGACGACGCCTAATAAGACGACGCCCAATAAAACGACGCCTACTATAAAATAAGATGATGCCAAATAAGACGACTCCAAATAAAACGACGCCCAATAAAACGACGCGTACTATAAAATAAGACGACGCCCAATAAAACAACGCAGACTATAAAATAAAACGACGCCCAATAAAACGACGCCTTCTATAACATAAGACGACGCCAAATAAAACGACGCGTACTATAAAATAAGACGACGCCCAATAAAACAACGCAGACTATAAAATAAAACGACGCCCAATAAAACGACGCCTTCTATAACATAAGACGACGCCAAATAAGACGACACCAAATATGACGACGACAAATAAGACGACGCCCAATAAAACGACGCGTACTATAAAATAAGACGACGCCCAATAAAACAACGCAGACTAAAAAATAAAACGACGCCCAATAAAACGACGCCTTCTATAACATAAGACGACGCCAAATAAGACAACGCCAAATATGACGACGACAAATAAGACGACGCCCAATAAAACGACGCCAAATAAGACGACGCTAAATGAGACGACGCCAAATAAGACGACGCCAAATAAGACGAAGCCAAATATGACGACGACAAATAAGACGACGCCCAATAAAACGACGCCTAATAAGACGACGCCAAATAAGACGACGCCCAATAAAACGACGCCAAATAAGACGACGCCAAATAAGACGACGCCAAATAAGACGACGCCCAATAAAACGACGCCAAATACGACGACGCCAAATAAGACGACGCCAAATATGACGACGCCAAATAAGACGACGCCCAATAAAACGACTCCCAATAAAACGACGCCAAATTAGACAACGCCCAATAAAACGACGCCTACTATAAAATAAGACAACGCCAAATAAGACGACGCCCAATAAAACGACGCCAACTATAAAATAAGATGATGCCAAATAAGACGACTCCAAATAAGACGACGCCCAATAAAACAACGCAGACTATAAAATAAAACGACGCCCAATGAAACGACGCCTTCTATAACATAAGACGACGCCAAATAAGACGACGCCAAATATGACAACGACAAATAAGACGACGCCCAACAAAACGATGCCTACTATAAAATAAGACGAAGACAAATATGACGACGCCAAATATGACGACGCCAAATAAGACGACGCCCAATAAAACGATGCCAACTATAACATAAGACGACGCCAAATAAGACGACGCCCGATAAAACGACGCCTACTAAAAATAAGACGATGCCCAATAAAACGACGCGTACTATAAAATAAGACGACGCCCAATAAAATAACGCATACTATAAAATAAGACGACACCCAATAAAACGATGCCAAATAAGACGACGCCAAATATGACGACGCCAAATAAGACGACGCCCAATAAACGACGCCAAATAAGACGACGCCAAATAAGAAGACGCCAAATAAGACGACGCCAAATAAGACGACGCCCAATAAAACGACGCCAAATAAGACGACGCCAAATAAGACGACGCCAAATATGACTACGCCAAATAAGACGACGCCCAATAAAACGACGCCAACTATAACATAAGACGACGCCAAATATGACGACGCCCGATAAAACGACGCCTACTAAAAATAAGACGATGCCCAAGAAAACGACGCCTACTACAAAATAAGAAGACGCCCAATAAAACGACGCCCAATAAAACGACGCCAAATAAGACGACGCCAAATGAGACGACGCCAAATAAGACGACGCCCAATAAAACGACGCCAAATAAGTCGACGCCCAATAAAACGATGCCTGCTATAAAATATGACGACGCCAAATATGACGACGCCAAATAAGACGACGCCAAATAAGACGACGCCAAATATGACGACGCCAAATAAGACGACGCCCAATAAAACGACGCCTACTATAAAATAAGACAACGCCAAATAAGACGACGCCCAATAAAACGACGCCAACTATAAAATAAGACGACGCCTAATAAGACGACGCCCAATAAAACGACGCCTACTATAAAATAAGATGATGCCAAATAAAACGACTCCAAATAAGACGACGCCCAATAAAACAACGCAGACTATAAAATAAAACGACGCCCAATAAAACGACGCCTACTATAACATAAGACGAAGACAAATATGACGACGCCAAATATGATGACGCCAAATAAGACGACGCCCAATAAAACGACGCCAACTATAATATAAGACGACGCCAAATAAGACGACGCCAAATAAAACGACGCCTACTATGAAAAAAGACGACGCCCAATAAAACGACGCCTACTATAAAGTAAGACGACGCTCAATAAATCGACGCCTACTGTAAAATAAGACGACGCCAAAAAAGATGACGCCCAATAAGATGACGCCCAATAAAACGACGCCTACTATAAAACAAGACGAAGCCTAAATAGACGAAGCCCAAAAAAACGACGCCGAATAAGACGACGCCAAATAAGACGACGCCTACTATAAAATAAGACGAAGCTAAATAAGACGACGCCTACTTTAAAATAAGACGACGCCTAATAAGACGACGCCAAAAAAACGACGCCTACAATAACATCAGACGACGCCGAATAAAACGATGCCTACTACATGTAAGACGACCCGAATATCAAGTATGGGCAAAAATGTTTGGATAACAATGGATTTGGAGCAATCGAGTATACTTAAGCCGTAGCCGCTGGTAAAGTTCACTGAGTTGCAAAATTAACATTTCAGAAAAAAAGAAAACTTACAAAAGAAAATAAAATTAATGCATTAAATTTTATTTTCTATTGTTACGACTAAGTGAACTTTTCACTTACTTGTAGCATTAGAATGTTATCAACACGTATCAGATGTATTGTTTGGCCGTGATTGGACACGTACCCCATTACCTTAAACCGGTAATAAGAAGTCTACTCTTATAAAATGTGTTTCATGCCTTGCACCTGTTATGGACATAGGTTATTGGGTGAAGGTAGATTAGTCGGTCTCAAATGCTGTCTTCACCGATGTGGTAGTTTCCAGATTTATAGAAAACTAAGTATGTATAATTTAGCCATATAAGTTTATTCTGCACTGAGCTTAAATTCCGTACGTAAAGCAATCGTAGACGAAAGTAGAAAAGCTTCCGTAGGTACGGAAGCTTTTATACTTTTATTTTGTTTAAGCAAATCGGCGTTCCTAAACTAATAACTACCTGTTTCTCTGCCTTATCTAACGTAGCCATTTTTAAAGGTCGTCCATCTAGTAAGCGATCAGTCCGCCCTACCTATGTCTACTCACGGTTTCCATTCTAGAGTCCGTGCCACGACTGAAATTCTTTTGACGCGGCGCTAGTGTCTAGGTTATTAATCAAATTGCATTAAAAAAATGCCCTGTGTTTTCCGCAGGAGCTCGGTCGTGGTGCGGTTTCTACGACACCTCCACTTCAGTCTACAGATCAGTTTACGGTTACTTTATTTGATTTTCCTAAACTTTCCTGTTAAACAGTTCCAGCAAGTGGATTTTTACCTATATTAAACCGATTCCTCGGATCTTGCATCCTCATCTTCAATAAACTATTGAACCAGCAGGACGCCATATTGATCGAAATAAAGTTATTTATTGAAAATAATTTATTGAAAATAATAAACAGGAAAACCTGTACACAGAGCACCGACTGACACTGACAATGACTAACACCATGTCATAATTTGACAGTTACTGTCAACAAACTGGTCGTAGCGAGATGGAAAAGAGGACAGTTATAATTCAGTTAGTGTTCTCAAAAGTTATCCTCCACCCTGGAGACAACGATTGGGCCGCGGACTGTCTAAACAGGTAACCGTGACCCTGAAACGCAAAGAGCGATTGAAAGAACACCGTGGATTTTAGTCAATACGAGACTGCCAGTACCTTCCGTGTCACCCTGGGCGGAAAGACTCATATGCTGGGTCTAACGTCAACCTGGTTTGACTTTTTTTTTGGTTCTTTTCGTCCCTCTTTGGGACAGGCAAAGGGAGCTGAGCCCATACAGCCAACTGGTATTGACTATAATAACCTCGGTGTTGCCTTGTACACTTAAGTCAGACAGTGAGATCTGGCAGCTAGGTCCACTTGAAGCCGGGGTCGCGGGACCAAGGGATTACCGTGACCCCGGTACGTAAAGGGCTAGTGAAGGACACCGTGGATTTTAGTCAGTACAAGTCTGACAGTCCCTCCCGCCCTGCCCTGGCTGGGAGGACTCATTTGATGATTTTACCACGATAAAAAAAAAGGTCCACTTGAAAACCAGTGTCGAGTGTCTGCTCAACATTTTGCTGAACTGGATCTATTTGGTGCAACTGTGAAAGACTTAGCATCTTTCTTATATGCCTGTTTTTTATTTTTGATGTTTCAGATTGTATTATACTTTTTATTCTCTCAATGTCCAGATTTATGTACTTATCTTTTTAACTTATCACTACCAGGCGAAAAAAGAAAATATGATTAAAAAAAAGTTGACATCATGCACATCTACGTACCTAATCTATGTTCGGGTGACACAGTTCCCACAAGCGATCGATTTTGTAAAACCTTGCTCGGATTAACACACGATCAATACGGTGGATGCAATTTTAGTTTATACTTACACCCTAGGTAAAACTTTCTTTGTGCGCTATCGGTTCTAAAAAAAATCGTGGATGAAGGATGCACGGAACCCAGGAAGGCACGGACGAACATTTTAATAGCAACTTAAAATCTTTCTTTAATAAATACACGAAAAGAAACTTAATATTTCCAGTACCTATCGTCGTGTCACGCCGCGTCGCATAACAAGGAGTACGATATCACGATGTACTAACGTACTGTAGCAATGATATTATAAGTAAATAAGGTGTACTGTAGTTAGGCAGGCAGTGGCTTCATCTAAATTACTGGTACCTGCATGCGTTTCGGCTGTAAATTGTCCCAGCATAGTTGACTAAACTGAATAACCTTTAACCACATTGAAGTTCATAAATATTTTATTTCCTATTGCTATATTTTCCTATTTGCTTGCTTACTTCAACTATCTGGCAGGATTAGATAGGCTTTTCCTCATGTTCATGTTTCATGGCAAAAGGATATCATAGATGTTAATAGCTCTATTTTTAACCGACCTCATACACTATTGTCATGCCTGTTCTAGCAGCTAATAGATTTATTTTGAGTCATTGTTATTATCTGCTAGCGGCTTCGCGGGTTTTTAACTCGAAAATTATCTTACGAAAACGTACCTAAGTTATACCGGAATAAAGTCGTATCAGTTATTCCAGATATTCTATCTCTGAAAAAAATTCATCGAATTAAGTTCAGACGTTCTGACGTTATTGAGTTGACATCCATTTATCCAAACATTCTCATTTATAATGTTATTATAGTGCGGACAAATTATAACGTCATTCTAAAAGGAGAATCAGTATTTAAATTAAAATGTTACCTGTTAACTAACAACATAAATGCCTACGCCTATAATAACTTAGGGAGTATAAAAAACATGAATTTAGTGTCTATGATCTCATCGTAAGGCACGCTATTGTCGCATTCAAGCTAATGAAATGAACGAAAGTGTATTTTCTCATGAAATAAGTTTTGTAACATGATATTCCTGCAAAATAAATTATTTTAAAACTCAAGATTATGGCACGCAGCGTTGCATCTAGTCAAAATACAGCCTGTTAGTGTAATCAGTCTTAAACTTGAAACCAGTGGTTTGGTATCACTTACAGAACGTAAATTCAATAAAAAAATAAAACCTTTTTTTTTTCAATAAAGTCTCCATTTTTCCCCAAAATTATTTCACCCTATTACGCAAAGGTAAAGAACACTAGATAAGCGCCGCCGCGTCGCCCGCGGCGCGGGGAGACTGAGGTATGCGCGGGCCCCGCGCATACCTCAGTCTGCCGGCAGTGTCACTATCGAACGCGTGTCCCGTAACGTACGCTCGCAGCGCAGCGCACGAGTCCGCGCCGCCCCACCGTTAATTTTTCGCGCAAGTGTTAGTGTTTAGTGATTATGTCGTACACAAACGAACAGTGGACCGAAATGGTTCGGGTTTACGCCGCGTCGGGTGATAACCTAACTTACATCTGGACTCGTCACGCAACAAAGGTAGGTATTTTTGCCTGTCCTAAGCCAGGAAAAGTATGAAGGGAAGTTAGTTACATCACAGGTTACCTGTATTTTATTACAATGATGTAGTTAGTTAAAACTTATGTAGGTATGTAGTTAAACGGACGGCGTTAACCTGCCGCACTGGCAGGTTAACGCCCTTTGCAGTGAATACGTAACTCGGGCGCATAGTATCCATGAATTAACGGACGGTGTAGGACAGAAACATTTTTGATTTTTTTAAAGAAAAATTCGTTTATTTATTTTTAAATTCAGACAAACATTTTTATAATTAAATCAACTACCTATGGTTTCAAGGTTAACGGTCTTCAGACAAACAGCCTGTATAGTGAACGAACGTGACTGTCTGACTTCTCATTACCTAAGCTATCTCGGTTACTATCTTCAGTTGGATCTTTGTCTGTAACTAATCAACGATCCAATTTACCTATCCGAGTCTTTAAGGTGTCCAATCAGATGCAGCCATCAAAAACAAAGGAACGGTATTTGGATTGAGATTGAATATTAATATCGAGCTTTTCGAGCTTCATAAATGGATTTAATAATTAAGAAATGCGTAAGAAAATCCGTAATTTTTTAAATAAGTAGAGGAGCGTGTCTATGGCACCTTCGCTTGCTTAACAGGTGATCCGATTTACACACGGTTTTATTTGAAAGCAATGATTCCTGTTTTACCAAAATTTTGTTACATTACCTATTTCACAAAGTTCCAAAACATCAACGAAGTTTATGATAAAACTTTACTGATTAAGGTTACTAGCTACCTGTATTGTTTTAAAATTGTTTCCATGTAAGTCCAATGGAGTAGAGCATGATATAGATTTTATAGTCAACGTAATTTTAAATACAATGGAATAATTTAAATGTATGTGAATGTTAATACTTCGAATAAATTGCCAATTACAGTCGCAGGTTATGTACATATAAGAGTCAAGACACACTGAGACGCAACGATCTATTTACTACCCTAAAAGATACACATTTGCAGTATCGTTGCGTCAAGTCGCGCCGCATCGCGTCTCGGTGCGAGTTGACCCCAAGAATGGATATAAAATCTTATCATACCAATATTATAAATAGGAAAGTTTCTGAGAATGGATGGATAAATGGATGTTTATATAACTCTTTAACGTAAAAACTACTGAACGGATTAGGATCAATAGTTTATAATATACATTAACACAAGCTTTTATCTCGATGTTACGAACCCGTGGGATAATTTTCGAGTTGTAGCGGGCAGAACCGCTGGCTAATAAAACAATTGTTCATTCGCATCGTAAACAAACATACAAGAGCTCGCTAGCCACTGTTAGTAATGGCGCCGAGTGGAATTATTATTATGCCATTCAGTTGATAAATTAATAAGTAATCGAACACGAAAATGTTGCCAACAGAGCGGCCATTCAGCACTAGATGTGACTGGCTGTTATTTACGGACATAATTGTAGCAAATTATGATCGAAGAATTAAAAATTTGAGAATTTAGATTTAGATCTCATTACAGAATTTTGATAGAAAAGTTCTGCCAAAAAAACGTTTATTTGCAAAATAGTCTATATATTTTGCTATTCTAATCATTTCTTGTAAGTATATTTTCATTTATTCAACTAATAAAATGTCAAATGTCGAAAAATGAGCATAAATTCAGATATGTCCGGATAAACACCCGATTATTGTAATCCTATGACAGAGTACAGCTATTTGCTAACAATCGGTTATTATTTTTACATCAAACTTCCATTATCATCTATTAGACATTTTCATTTAGTTCCCATCGTTTCACTCTTTGAAAGTCAAGAAATTGTCACCACATAAACACAATAAATCAATGTTGTAATGAAAATATCTTATCACTTCTAATTGTATAAAAACCTGACTTTGTTTACCTACACCTAGAGCCCTGCCGACCCACTTGTGAAGCCGTAAGGCGTGAGTAATACAAAACCTGCTAAACATAATACGCTAGCCTTCCAATCAACTTCACCACTCCGTTTACATAAAACATAGAACGAAACACATGACATAATGCACTATTTATATCATATAACCACACTGTTTTAACCCAATTTTCTTTTAGCACAGTAACAATATAATTTTGAAGAGAAAATTACTCACTAGACATTTCCTTATGCGGAAGTACGCTGTGAAAACAAAAAGTACGCGAGAATTGTGGAGCGCGCTCGCCAGAGGCTTGTATACTACTGGCAGACAATATTGCGTAGGTGAGGTCATCGGATTTTTTCTGCAGAAGGTTTAATCCACCCAACTTGTTGTTGTAATGTCGAACTGTAGTATTCGCTGCACATATTCAGCTCTTGCCGCTAAGCATTCTCTATAAGATTAGAAGATTCTACGACGAGCTTCTAATATAGAATGTACTACAAATAAACCGTAATTTCAGCGCCGTTGCGGTGTTGAGTTACATTACTGAAAACTAAATTCAGTATCTAGGTAGCGTAGCATTTTTAATACATATTCGATTTTATCGCATGATGTGTCGGTGACTGATTGATCAACTGCAGCGCATTGTGTCGCCCGTACGGAAGAAATATTTTTGTATGAACTGCAAGTAGTTGTTTCGGGTCTGGGTGTTTGTGTATGTGACTTTTAAAGAGTAGAAATCACTTCCTACCTGCGTCTGTTCCCGAACGCATACAAACTGAATCTAGTTAATTAGAGTGAACATGCCTATTTAAGATAAGCTCACCATCATAAGTTAGTTGTGTCTGGCACGTCTGACCTAGACTAGAGTCAACAGCAAACCTACCTCAAATAAAAAGTCGTACCTACTTACCGCATTTCCACATCGCGTGTAACATTGTCAGTGGGTTTTCTGCCTTCAACTTTTATTTGTCGGGCTGTATGATGTCATAGACGCGCCATTCGTAGTGTGATGTCATACGAGGCGACGATTCAGACGAGATTTTGTCCGGCTGCTGTGTCAAGGGCGTGTCTTTGAACGATGTTTTGACGCTTTTACAGTATTTTGGAGGGTTCAGAATTGTACATAGAGCGTCCATCACTACAGATAGAGGTTAATTGTGTTTCGTGTTGGTTGCAGGTTCGATTTCCGCGTTTGGTTCTGTTTCACAGCTAGATATGTCTTTTTTTTTTTTCTCTTTTTTTTTGTAGGGGGTTTTTATCCACATGGATACGTCAGATATGTCTTGTTTTCTGTTATTGAGAACAGATGTTAGAGATTTTGAAACTTGTTAAGAGCTCTGGGAGTGTCTGGGTTGTATTTATTCCTGTTATTATCTTAGGATTTAAGCTAGGTATTCCCTGTGGCTACTGCCACTAGGTACTCCTAGCTAGCTTAGATATGGGTACCTAAGATGTTTTGCAATAATAACAAGACATAAAATAGGTAAGACACATAACCAAGTTGAGAAATTGTTGATGTTTATGTTCCCAATCCAGAATTTCTCGGAAAGCCACCACGAATAGTTCCAAGGTAAAAAAAACATGCCCGACATTGGTCGAAGCCATGCTGCGGGGCGAGACAGAATGGAAGCGGTCACCTTCTTCTGCGAAGCAGTCATGCTAGCGAAGGAGGAGGCGGAAGAAAAGAAGGGAGAAGACACCATCCACCAGGGTGTCTCGACGTCCGATCATGGACCATGCCCGGGTAGACGGAGCGTTGTGTTCCACAAGCGCCTCAAAGAGCTTTCAGCAATATGGCGGGGCTCCAATTAGAGGGCCAAAGCCTGCCTGGGTCGCGGGACTGTCTCGTCCCATCAGGTATCCGTGACCCCGGACCGTAAAAGGCTATTGAAGGATCACCGTGGATTTTAGTCAGTACAAGTCTAACAGTCCCTCCTGCCCCACCCTGGATTGGAGTACTCATTTGATTGAAAAAAAAAAGGATAGGAAACATAAAATTAAATAAATGAACTATATACTCGTAAATATGATCATAATTGTTACGTTGGTAGTTGATAACAAGTTGCAGTGTTGTTAGACCTTGGTATGTACTATGTGCAGGAGGGAATCGGCTTCCGTTCCGCGCGACCGACCGTCACGCTGACTCAAGCTCATGATATTTTTGTTTTTTCATTAAGTATTTTATAACATTACGTTGCTAAGTACATACCATCATCACTGCTGGGAGTCAAACGGCTTCTAGGAAGAGTGGGTAGATTGATGGTACGGTAGGCGCAGCGGTTAAGCGTTCGGCGGCTGCTGAGTGTGTCACGGGTTCGATCCCCGCACGGAACAAATAGGTATCTGTATGACTTACAAGTAGTTGTTTCGGGTAAACTGTGCTTCTGTTGGTAAACGCACCCACAACACAAGAGAAGTTCCTAGAGTGATTCAAAAAAAAAATATATTTAATTATTACACACATTTGTGCGAAGGTCCTTTTTTTTAGGGTTCCGTACGTCTGAATACAAAAACGGAACCCTTATAGGATCACTCGTGTGTCTGTCCGTCCGTCGCTTACAGTCAATTATCTCCGAATCTATTAGACCGATTAAGTTGAAATTTGGTACACATATCAATTCCTGTGACCCAAACACAGAGGTGTGACGTGAGCAGATGAAATCTGTATATGGGGGGTCATTTTTGGGGGGGAAGGGGAAAGTTAAAAAAAAAAATTCTGAAAACTGCATCGTGTGGCATATCAAATGAAAGGTCTTGTTGAGAAGATCTTAAATGTATTTTTTTGTAATTTTAAAATAAATAGTTTCCAAGTTATTCAAGAAAATAGACGAAAATTGACCATTCCCCCCCCCTTATCTCCGAAACTACTGAACCTAAAATTTTGAAAAAAAATACAGAAATTAGTTTTCTCCTTATAGATTATAGGAAAACCTATAAGAAGTCCATGATATTAAAATAACATGGTAAATCACTCAATATTGTGCGTACCAACTTACATTTTTTTTTTAATACGTCATAAATCGTAAACCGCAATTTATCTTTCAAAGTTACAACCAACTTTTATATAATGTTACTTGCTGCTACGGAACCCTTTAAAGGCGAGTCCGACTCGCACTTGGCCGGTTTTTTAAATACATATTTAATCCCAAAATTTCTTCTGTAGGTATCGTCAATGCGTTTACACCTCCTGCCTATACTTTTTCTTCCGTGCGGCATCGAATCCGCGACAAGCAGCTAATAGCTCAGCTAATGCGCCAACCGTACCGTCGAAATCCATTAGAGCAGTGCAGTGGTAGAAGCAAAGAGCAAATAAACTGCACGAATCATTTCATCCTTAATTATTGTCTGATTTCCTTAACTTTATCTGGCTTATTAGCCAATAATAAACATCGTTGCTACGTATACGAGAATATATTTGACAGAGTTATTTACAATACATAGTACATACATTGATTTTCAAAGTCTTACTAACAAAGATATATCTCAAAAATAGACACATCACAGTAGAATGATAGATAATATTTATTATAAATGCAATATTTTTATTTCTGGAAAACGTGAAGGAAGAATATAATAATTATATTATTTAGGACGTCTCCTAGTTGGCGAATATAATAGTGACACGACAAATTCATTAACAATATCTATTTAATCTAAATAATGGCCTATAATTTCTGTTAGGGTTTATACACACTAATTCGTGTCGACATGATTCGGTTATAGCTTAACGGCAATTTAGGCTGTCCCACTGTTTTTGTTACCGACACTAATTAGCGTCTAAATCTTTGTCTTATCAAAATTAAAATTACTGATGGACCCCATCAGTAATTTTTTTTTTAAACCAGTGTCAGTAACAACTGTTCTAAGAATTTCTTCCTGTGTAATAAATGAAACATTAAGCTAGCATACACGTGCAGTCAGACATGGTCCAACCACCTGTAGATCATATAAATATTTTTACCGTGCGGTAATATATCGTGCGGCGATTCACAGCGCAGCAGACAATTTTTCGAATCGTCTGTATCGAATTTTGAAATTGACTCGGCTTAGCTCGAAGTAAGCTAACCGAGCGGAAACGTTGTTTAAAAAAGCTACCGAATCAAATGTGCCGACCGGAATAAGTGTGTTGCTCCCCTTATGTGCCAAACTAAACTAAAAATATTGCTGTCTCGTTCGTTGACTGTCCGAGGGAGATAGAAGCTATCATCATCATCTTGCTTATTTCAACGTTTTTTCGGATTGGTCGAAGAGTTATTGCGATATTGTAACAGGGCATTTGAAGGAAGAAAAATGGGTTTTAGTCAGTAGGAACATGATCTCACCCAAACAATTTATTGGAAGTCGGCACAGCGTGTCTCCGTCCAGGATACAAAGTTTTTGCTTCGCGTATTATTTGCCAGTACTTTTATTGTGCGCACAGCCGTCCACATATGCGACCATAATACGCGTCGACACTACAAATACGGTGATCGGATCGGGCAAATGATACATGTCTGGACCCGCCTTAAGGTGTGGAATTCCTTTCAGAAGGCTGTGTTCCCTGATAGCAATAAATTTGGGGTCTTTAAAATCAAGAGTGAATAGGTTACTTCTAGGCAAACGAGCTTCACTGTAGACCACATCTTCACTTTCCATCAGGCGAGATAGTGGTCAAACGTGAACATATAGCTATATAAAAAAAATACGTTTACAACCCGAGATTTCAAAAAACTTCAGACAGCAATACTTTTAGTTAGTTAAGCAGTAAATTGGCGACACAGAATAATTAACATTTAATTTGGCCACACACCGCCATCTTTCTCAAAACCTAGCTACACCTGCATATTCACACATTTTCTTTGAGCTACACTTATCATACATCCCTGTTCAACCGTTCATTACATTTAAATTGATATAATGCGACAAGGATAAGGGGAGACACGTCAATGACCTCTGTCTCTTATGTTTAGCAAAAAATACTCTCAAAGATTTTCTATTGAAAGAAACATGCCAAAGCCAGCCGGGGTCGTGTCTAACGAATTACCGTGACCCCGGTACGTAAAGGGCTATTGAAGGACACCGTGGATTTTAGTCAGTACAAGTCTGAGACCTCCCACCCAGGGCAGGGCGGGAGGACATATTTGATGATTTTACCAAGCTAAAAAAAAAAAATATTGAAAGAAACATTCGAACCGCGAGCAGGATTGCAGGATTAGAACCTGCGACCTCCGGATTCAGTACATTCGTACACACAGTACGTAGCGACGCTCTTACCTTACAATAGATGGCGTGAACGTCACTGTAAGACGTTAGAAATGGATTGAAGAATTCGACGCTTGTAAGTAGGAAGTCTATAGTAATTGGAAGCCTATAGGGGAGGCCTTTTCACCAGTGGACGTCCTACGGCTGATATTACGAGTAGGACCTCGGTGGCTCGGTCAGTTAGAGCGTAGGATATACTGAATCTGGTCGCAAGTTCAATTTCTTTTTACTTTAGAAAATCATTGAATTTCGCGATGCATGCGTTGAAGCGTATATTTATAAAATGAAAATACTTCTGTAAATTAATTTAAAATAATATTTACTGTCGTTACTATTTTAATAAGAGCGCATGTCAGAAGTGTGCTTGACGTCTCAATATGGCGCTGTCATAACTTCACACTTATCGTGGTCGCATATTACACTTTCTAGATATTACCTCTGACATCAGCAACTAAAAAGCAACCTTAAATTAAAGGCAATTGAGATCACTATGATATTGGACAGATTTCACAATGGCCGTAAACCAAAATCAACCTTAAAACAATTATTATTAAGTTGATATTATATTGGCAGTACTGCAGAGTTAGAATAACTGTACAGCTACATTCATCATCTGCCTAGCCTTTTACCAACTATTTTGGGGTCGGCTTCCAGTCAAACCAGATGCAGCTGGATAACAGTATTTTACATGGAGCGACTGCCTGTCGGACCTCCACAATCCAGTAACTGGGTAATACGATACCCCATGGTAAGACTGGTTGTCAGACTTTAGAGATTCTGACTAACAGTAACGACTGTCAAAGGACTACAAATGACAGCCGGGACCAACGGCTTTACGTGCTTTCCGAGGCACGGAGGAAACTCGCTATGACAGATGGTCACCCATGCACAGATCAACCTCGGCAAGCGCGGCTTAACTCGGAAGATCGGCCTGTGCGGCTGTATTTATTTAGCCACGAGCTCGTCCTAACTGTACAGCTACATAAAATAAAATATGCGAGCTGTAGAAAGAGACACACTGGAATGAGTGAGAGAGACCGTTGTCTCTTATGAAGCCGAAGATCACAACAACACGATATCTTCTCGAAGGGAAGATAATATTTACAGAAATAGTCTTAAGAGATGACCTCTTACACAGCCCTGGAATGCAACGGGCAATTGAAGGAACAGGCTGACCTAATCCCCTATTTAGTCAGTCTGACATTTCCATCCCTTTTTTCCAGCGCCTTTTCGTTCCAGGGTCCCGGTTACCTCTCTAGACAGTCCCGCGACCCACAGTTCCACCTCTGAGGGTGGGGTTTTCAGACTAGGAAAGATCCGACCAAAAAAAAAGTTTATTACACAGAAGATCTTTTTTTTAAACTTGTCGAGTAAATGGTTACTGGTAAATATTTAATATAATTATATTTGCCTCTCACTCATGTGAGTGAGATCAGAGATAAAATGTTTATACCTAATTAGAGTTGCCTTTTATAACACTATTTGATGAATACCACCTAAGAGAGTGAACCATCGCCCGCCCTGATTGAAGTGGCGACGAAAATATCATGTCGTTTTAATTATTTAATTTTATTAAATTACCCATTTTACAAATCCATAGTTATTACTAATTAGGTACATACATAAGTTCACAATAAAAAGAGAAAACCTAAATTTAAAGAAATTCAATCAGAAACATTACGTTGAGATTTCATTGAGCATCTTGCTATTTCGATTTCATTTTAATAGAATTTCAACTATAAACCCATTCAATTAAACTCGTCAAACGACGAGACACCGCGAACCTGCGGTCGACCACGACATTGCGGCACAACTGCACAAAAAGCTGCAGCGACTATTCACACATAACCAAATCTTGTTGCGCGACCACGTTTACTATGTGGTGTGGTTGTGGTCCGCGTTAATGAACGCTATAATCTCGGGGTGAAAGGATTAGCCAACCGGCGCGGCGGGAGTCGGTTGCTGAGGGTGCGGCGGACGTAATAGAAGTTATTAGGGTACGTGAGTCGGGGAGGCTCTTTTCATGTTCCCACATTCATTAATCAACCCCGTGAATTGATAGACTGCGGACCCTAATCGGTCATAGCATGGATAATCTCCACACGGGATTCATGGACAGTTCGGATCTGAAGTGTATATGTATGTGGCGTATCTCCACAATGATCCACCTTTTGTCCTGCGCCGCATGCCCCGTAACCTGTACACTTGACGATCTTATGGCTGCACCAGTGAGTGGAGTTCGCGTAGCTGATTTTTGGGCCAATCATAATAATGTGACATGACACAAACACTTATAAACACAATATTTGCCTTCAACACGCTTTTTTTTTTTTTTTGCGTGGTAAAATCATCAAATGAGTCCTCCCACCCAGGGCAGGGCGGGAGGGACTGTCAGACTTGTACTGACTAAAATCCACGGTGTCCTTCACGAGCCCTATACGTACCGGGGTTACGGTGATGGGTAAGTCCCGCGACCCCGGCCTTCAACACGCTAGCTAAGAAGAAGTACAATATACACAGAATACTGTCTTGGCATCCCAGCCTCGGTTAACAAACATTGACCGTTAAAAAAAAGTTCATTTCATCAATTTAACCAAACATCTTCTTGATAACCGTTGTGTAATCTTTGTTGATCTTCTCAATCTTCGGTTTCAATGAGTTCGCTTTCAACTGAGCTGCTTTATCGTTGGGTTCTATTTTGAGCGCTTCTTGTATGTCTGTCCATGCCTCCTCGTACATGTGGAGTCCGGAATGGGCGGAGCATTTCCTGTAAGGTGAATATACACTTAAGTATTTTATCGAGCATTCCCATAGAATGTAAAGTGCTTGTAAAGGTACTTCATCATCATAATCACCCTACAATGTTCCCACTTCTGGGACACAGACCTCTTTTCTGTTAGACCCTCTATGGGTGTGGGTTGGTAGATGTCACACGTCTTCGAATTTTTGCTTTTTGGACATGCCTGTGACCTCACAATGTTTTACTTCACCACATCATTTTGAGAGTGATCATGACGACCCGTTCATGACTTTTCCGCTATTAGCAATGGTTTAACACGGGGCGACGAGCGGTAAGACAAACATTTCGTGGCGTGTTTCAAATGTTTGAAACACGCCACGATGTGCCGCTCATAGCGAAAAGGCGAGCTGGTTTTCTCTGAACGAATTAGTAATCGAAGCGGCAGAAACAAAAGAAAAACCGCCACGAAACGGAGCGGTACGTACAGCGGTGCGGGAGTTCCGTATCTGTAGCTAGCCGCTTCTGTGGGTACGTGAGTACGTGGAGCGAAAACACTCACCCGCCACGCCACGCACAACTTAGACCAAACTCGTGAACGAGCCGTTAGTACGTATGAAAATTGCCGCCATACCGGCTCTGCTAGACTCCATTTTATTGACTAATTATTATTTTGATAAAAAAAAAATGAATAACCTATGCTCACCTGTACAGAGCCTTAACATTGACGGGGTCAAACTTGAGCGCCTTGTCACACAATTGTATTGTAGCTTCGTACTCGTCGTGTTGCAACTGGCAGTGCGCTAAGTTGTTGTACAGTTTTACCTGGGGAAGAAGCACGGTCGTGAGTGTAAAATCATTCATTATAATAAAGTCACAGTAAAACTACAAAACCTATGTGTTCTGTCTGATAAATTAAGGAAAAAATCTAAGTTTTACGAGTGTTATTCATTGGCATGGTTTGCTCTGTGGCCGATCTATTGACTGCTGAACTGAGTGTTGTGGGTTCGATTATAAATATAGAAAAATATTTATATGATCTATAAGTAGTTGTTCCCGGTCTGGTTGTTTGGGTATGTGAATTTAAATGCTTGTAATTGCACCATTATTTTTTTAATAAAGCATAATCTTAGCGTTGCTATGGGTCATTCGCAAAAATCGACAGCTTGAGCTACTTTTATGGGATCACATTTCTTTGTTTATCATTTAATGGATTTCCATTTATTGATTGTCCATATTTTTTTACCCATTGTTACACAAACTAAGCCACTATTTCTGCAGTGTGGCAATTTAACTTAGCTTCTCAACATCACATATTTGTGTCTCTGAAGATAGGTGCTAATTCCAGAATAATATATTTGTTACTTAGGAGATCTGTACCTAGTACTAGATTTACCTTTAGTTCCACCATATCTTTAACCACCTGCTCACTAACAACCTTAGGGTCCAGTGGTTCTGTAGCTATCAGCATCTTCAAGGCTTTGTTGAACCGACGGAAGGCATCAGCAGTCCGCCCCTGTTTGATGAGGTCTACTCCTCGCTCCTGAGTGCAAGAATGATACTGTTAGTAGCATATTTGAGATTTTTTATGTATTGTTGAGAGAGACAAAAGAACAATTAAAAGGGAAATAGTTTTGAGATTGAATATTTTAAACAGTGTGTTTTATTTTAGGACAGAGTTAAGAAGTGGAAGTTAGTTTCTGTTGAAAACTTCTTCATTCCAATTACAGTCTTGCAGGCAAAAAATAAAAAACAGAAATATGACAACTTATTGTAATTTTTAGTTCACTTGTGGCGGAATTAGGTACTTAAAACACATAATATCACAGCAGCCTGTATAATGCAAACAACAGCATATTAAGTAAACAAATCAATGAAATTCTTTAAGTTGGTACACTGAGGAATTTCATTTGTCTTCAATTTCAACGGATCATATAAAACAGCAAACTTAAGAACACTACATTTCATTCTATATTTTTTTTTTTTATTAGTAGTAGAATATTATGTGTTGGGTAAAGATTTAATTAGGAGCTAGAGCTGATTAGGAGACACAGAAGATACTGTTACTTTAAAGAAAGTAAGTTCGATTTTAATTTGTAAAAGTAGTCTATTTAAAATAGCCTAAAACCCTGACACAGTTGTAAATTGCATTCAAAAATGCTTATATTTAATTTTTTTTAACAGCAGGGATAGAAAGATCCCAAAAATGTGTCTTTTTTTTTCTTATAATGCACTATGCTGGGCTAGCAGGCCTCCCTTGCCAATACGTTAACAATTTAGCATATTAAAAACTTTTGGCAATGAGAATTCTTGAAAGTGAAACACTGATTGACAATGCACAGTCACTAAGGTCTAAAAACCGAAACTTGAAATTTAGCATTTCTATTCTAAAAGAAATAAAAAAAGATAAAAGCTTTTTTTAATGCTCTTCTAAATAAATTAAAATAAAAAGTTTGTTGGGAAGATTGTCATTCCTGCTCATGAATTGTGAAACAAAAATCAGAATCCTAATGGAAAAGAAAAACGAGCTTTTACCTTATGATGTACAGCAGCTTCATACAGCCTCTCCCAGCTCCAATCGCTGATCAACTGCTCCTCAGTCACCTCCCGCAGTTCCACCTTACACGTGATCTGCTTCATCAGCGTCCCCTCCGCGTTCCTGTACAGCAGGGTCGTCTCACAAGTCTCCCCACAGCACATCTGCTGGAGTACCAACTCAAAATCCTTGTCTATAAACGAATCAGAGTCCCCTATCAAGACGTTTCCGTCAAATGATCTGCTAAATATCCGGCTGACAGGATCTATGTCACAATCTCCTGCATCATTCCTACATTTCACCTCGGATAGAGTGATCTTGCAACGGGAATCTTCGTAAGGAACCAAGGTGTAGTCTCCAGATTTTATCACCTTTTTCCGTATCTCTCGGTCTGGACGTGTGCTGATTACTGTTTCTTTGTGCATTTTGAAGCCGATTGTATGTTTTTTGTATAATTTAGGTAAATATGTGATTCTATAATTCAAGATTTAAGGATTTTCCGATACGTGAAACGCCGAAAATTATTGACAGAAATATGTCACGAAACGTCAATGTCAGAACATCAAAACATTTCCGTTCTGAAATTAGAGCCGAATTTCGTAAAGTGCCCACGTCAAAACACATGTATGTAGATTATTTGAGGACAAAGCCCCAGATGCCATGCCAGAAAAAAAATCTTATGAGCTGTTGTCAAAATACGCGAATTTTTCAAATTTCTTTAATCTTTTCTGTCTTTTTTCCATCTTTGAAATCAATATTGTAAAAGGAGTATTCTGAAGAGAAACCTTATTAAACAATAAGTGAAGTTGCTAATAATATTGGACGATTGCTATTAATAATTAGGAACACAGAGTTTGTTACTTTAGTAAGGAATGTGTGTACTGGCAATCAAAAATTATTTACATTTAAGTTAAAAAATCTGATTCAAGATTTGTAGAGAAGTGAGTAAATAATATTGTTTTTTTTTTCAAGTTTTACTCACTTTTCTACTTCTTCGTCTTAATTCGACTTCGTTTACACAAACATAACCTAAAAACATGATCCAGGCATTCTTGTGATTCTTGTTATTTTAATTTGTTTTCAGTAATCATGTCGCATCTACTAAATAACATGTGGAGGAGTGTTATAAGAGGCAGGTCAATGAAGCCTCTGTGCAAATTGCTGATCAACAGGAGTTTTGCTGCCACTAGTAAGTAGAAAATGAAATATAAATATTCTGATTGTCTAAACATAAGTCGACTTTAGTCGTATGCGACTTAAAATATTACCTACTGCTACAGCTAGTTTATATAATTACCTCTCTTGGGGCTCAGATCAGATCAGATCATATTTAGTTTTTGGCTTAAGCCAAAGCCAATAAATAAACTACAGGCATTGGTCAGTTCAAATTTTTTTTTTTTTTCAAGCATGTAGTGAGCAATATGAGCCACAGAATTGGCAAGAATATTTCTCTTATTAAATGTAAAAAAAATATATGTACAATTTTTTTATATTAAACCAAAAGCACTACACAAATCTACCAGCAATAGCTGCAAAATCACCCCAATCCTCTTGATTCACAATTAAAATGTCGAAACTACACAAAAAGACTAAAAAGGACAGATGTAATCAGTAGTGATTGAGTCTGTTAAACATACAGAATAGATGGTCTCACTGGAGATCACACTCGCCGTGACAAGCTCCTACATCTAATCTGCTTAAAGTGGAACTGATTGCAGATAAAACTGTAATATAAATGTAAAATAAAAAGGAATTAGTTAAAAGAAATTACAATAATATTTATATTTGCAGTAACAACAGAAGTAACTAAAACTCCAGATCCTTTGATGACAATCATCAGGACAGCACCAACCACAACTGACGTGCTGCGAGCAGTCAACACCAACATCAGCCAGATGGGTCACAAACACATGCTGCAGGCCTTGTCCGCCCTGTTTGAGCTGCAGAAGTCTGGACAGTAAGCAATTGGTTTTTAGAACTCAGATCAGGAGAAATAAGGAAGCCCCAGGGTATTTTTTTGCCCTGGGTGGAGTGGAAGGAACTGTCAGAATCGTACTGACCAAAATCCACAGTGATCCTTCAATATCCCTTTATGTCCCATGAATAAGGTTACCTAAGGTCTTTAGACAGTCCAGCAGTGACATGCGTTTGCCCCATCAAATTGTAATAGAAACACTACTCGCTGACGATCCGGGCGGGCATGGTTCATGATTGAACGGCGAGTCACCCATTATTCTACGTCCGCATGCCAGCGCAGCCGCTGGTTGGCTACCATTGACAATTCATTCAAAGTTGTAGGCTTGCAGACTTGTAGCGGTTAGGTTAGGCGGCAGATGTTCCCCCGAATCCATCACATATATCAAACAGGTCCTGAGGATGGAGATCCGTCGTGTTCATCAAGTGCCTCTTAGACACGAACTAGTTTTACACCTCACTTTTCGAGATCCCACTGCTCCCCGACGTTTGCACTGGAACTTCGGAGTGGTTTCAGCCAGTGCAACATTTTATACAGATTAAGACAGACCATTGATTTAGATTAAGACAGAGATTTGATACAGATTAAATAAAACACTCATTTTGGTGTTACTTGATTCTAACTAAAACATGCAAATAACATTTTATTTACCTCTGTTTTTACTTCTAGATCAGATGCTATGCCAGAAGAATTGATTGTGGACCCCACTTTCACAGTTCTTTGTGAGAAATTTAAGAAGCAAGCTCGAGCACTTGATGTGAATGAGACACTAGAAGCCACAAAGATTCTGTCATTCTTGAAGGTCCCTGCAGACTCGAAAGTGGTCCAGACCCTGCTGCAACTCCTCAGATGTTACATAAACATGCTCAACTGCAGACAAATCATGTTCTTAGACTTCTTATTGCAAAAATTCTACGGCCAGAATCATTTAGTAGACGCATTAAAACTGGCTCTGCCATTAGCTTTCCAAATACATTTGTTTTTGGAGATTGACAACAAAGACATGACATTACTGAAGGATATGTTGGCTTACACTTGCGCACACAACCTACCTGACCGTCATATTGATAAAATTGCCACTGGGTTGCTTCTTCACGACCAAGCGATAGATGGTGCAGTAGCCAAAAGCATAATTTGGTCTCTTTGCCAAGTGAACTGTACAGAAGAGAGGTTCCCTACGAGGGCGCAGCTTCTCCACATCTGCTACGACATCTTGACCCAGAATGTCGACCAGCTGACATACGATGAGTTGCTGATGACGGCTGCCAAGATCAAGAGCAGGCTCATAGAGAAGCATCCGGAGTTTTACCATGAGCAGTTGTTGGATTCTATCGGTAGCTCTGTGGTTGCTCGACAAGTGAGCTTTGCTAAGGCGCTGCAGGTGGCTCGAGTGTTTTCTAGGATTGTAAGTTTTTTTTATATTTTGTTTGTTTATTTAATGTTGTGGATATTTTGCCATAACTTAGGTTTTTATGGCAAATATGAGTCACAAGTCAAATGAATATCATTGCTTAAGCGAGTCCTCAATTATTATGCTAATGAACCAAGAGGGATGTTGAGATATTAAATGTGAATTTGAATATAAACTTGATTTTCACCCCCTAAGGTACCCTAACCCTCATTGCTAATTCATCATTCCCCAGGCACATACTCATTTTGGTCTGGTGGGTTACCTATGCGAGCTAGCAGCCGCCGACCCCAAGATCCTGACAGAGTGCCAGAGTAAGACACTGTTCAACTTCATCAACTGCCTCTCGAACAACAACTACAAGCCGGATACAGCGCTGTGGAACAATATCCAGAGTCAGATCACCAATAATCCTCTAATGCTTGATGATACGCTGCCTCTGCCCTGGACGAAGCTCGGCTTAGAGATGGCATCTGTAGGTTTATATGATGATAAGTTATTAAGCAGAGTAAGTTTAATAATTTACTATTATTATTGGCAAGTGTGAAAGTTTTTAAAGATGTATGAATGGATATTTTATGTAGGTTGGTACCTCTCTACATAGAATACATACAACATAGTCTTATTGTTAATTTGTGTCAATGTCTATAATTATGTCGACATTATTTAACAAAAAAAAAAATAGGTTAATATTATGAGCCCATTAAGTCCCTTCCAGTAGGACACTTGTTGGAATTCCAAAAAAATAATCCTCAAAAGTATTGTTTGTGGTAATGTGTTCTATTACCTACTGACATAGATACGCAAAAAAAACTGACTAGTCGGAATATCTTAACTTTTTCTAATTCGTTTTCAATTTACAAAGTTGTTGTGAACATCCTACACCGGCAAATGCTTATCCCTCATGACCTATGTCTAAATGTGTAACCACATAAAATAACATGGGTTTATTTTACCTATACATATCCGTGCCGACCTGTCTGCACCGACGACAGCCTGCTTCTTTATACAAGCCACCTTTTTTTACGTGGTGTTTTCATCAAATGAATCCTAACCAGGGCGGAACAGGAAGTACTGTCAGACTCGTACTGATTAAAATCTACAGGGTCACGGTTCGGTTACCTGATAAAACATTCCCACGACCACTTTGGCTCTATAAGGGGGCCATCGTTGAGACCTCAGTAGACCAACGTTTAACAAGAAACATTGTTATTTCCATCCCAAGGTGTTCTCCAAAGAAAATCTCCAAAGAGACCTCAACCAGTTAGACTACCTACAGCTCTTGACCCTCAATGAAGCAGTGAAGTGCTTCCACGACGTGCACTACGAGCTGCCTTCCGAGATCCTGGACAAGGCGAGGTCTCTGTACCCTGTGCATCCACATAAGACTGATCTGCTGGAGGAGCACCTCGCTGCCGGGCTGGGCGGTCCAGGGTATGTCGTGAAGAATGTGGTGCTGCCTAATGGATTTATTGCTGGTGAGTAAACGGGTCTCTTACTATGGGCCTCTAATGTAAGCTCAAGATAGCCTAACGAGCTATGGAGAAGGCTATGCTCAGAGTCTTTCTGTGTCTTCGAAGAAATGAGGAGATTTGTAGACGAACCAAAGTTGCCGACATAGCCCAGCGAATTAGCAAGTTGAAGTGGCAGTGGGCAGGCCACATAGCACGCAGAACTGATGGCCGATGGAGCCGTAAGGTTCTCGAACGGAGACCGTGCACCAGTAAGAGCAGCGTTGGACGTCCACCTGCATGGTGGACAGATAATCTTATGACAGGATCTGAAATCACAGGATCGCGCTGAACATAAGCCACTTCCAACCGGTCCTTTTGGAAATCTATGGGGCAGACCTATGTTCAGCAGTGGATGTGCAATGGCTGAACATATAATGAACAACTGACATGATTATGAGTAAAGGGCCAAATGTCAAATAAAATTGTTTAATTCTTTTACATTACCATAAACATTGTCTATGTTATACAAGAAAGAGATGGATGGTCCTACAATTGTTTTTCTCTCTTTTTAGAGAGTATGTGTAGTTTTAACCAGATAATGCTTTGCTAATAGTCTATTATTTAATTGTAGTGTAATTTATCTATAATATGTATGTATTTAGAAATGTATAAGTATGTTTATCAGTTGTCTAGTACCCATAACACAAGCTCTGCTTAGCTTGGGACTAGATGGCGTTGTGTGATAGTTGTGGAATATTTATTTATTTATTATTTATTATTAAGTATTTCTGTAATAATTTCAGATTGTCTGATATGTTTGAAAGGCGGCTACCCAGTGAAGTTCCAGGTCGCGGCGGGTGACCTGAGAGTGCCCGTTGAATTCCTGAACACTCCGCCCGGATCTGTACTGTAAGTAGTTATTTATTTAATTATATTCTCTATGCACTTACCTATTTGTAATATGAAGTCAATAAAGTTATTTTTTTTTAGTCTAGTGACAAGTTTTTTTACTAATAATTTTATTTAGTGTCCAGAAAAGAGGTATTTCCTCTGATATTCGACTTTACTTTAACGCATATAAAACTGTTTATTCTTTTTACTAAAATAAAATAAACTATTTTATTACTAAAATAAAATAAACTACACAAAGCATCAAAAAGACATACCGTCCGTCCATATATAAGATCAACACTAGAAGTGGAAAGTTTACTGCGCAACGTCGATATTTGATTATCATTAAAAATATTTTTTCCCAGGGTATGTGTCCTGAATTTCCTGCCAGGCTGCTTCTCAATGAACAGCAACCGTCTCCGCGGCACCTTCCGCCTGGTGCTGGACATCCTGGAGGAGCAGGGCTACGCCGCCGTGCCCGTCAACGTCAGCGAGTGGCTGGCTGCGCCCGCGCATGAGAGGACGCCGTACCTGATGCGGGAGGTGGGATACAAGTGTGGGGAGATCGGCATGAAGCTGACGGCCAGTTGAACTGGGGAGTAGACCCTATATACATCTTGTTACTGTTGGACCATGTACGTAAGGGTGATTTTAGAATGTAACGGTTTTTTACTGTGCACTGGATTTTTTACCTTCAGCTTCAAGGTGAGAGTTGAAAATTAAGTGCAAAGTTGTGAGCACCAATATTTTGAGCAACTTTTAAACAAAATACCCTCCTTCTGTATTTTTTTTTTACGATAATAATATTTAGGGGCACATCATTATTGTTATGAAATAAGTCTTAATTTAGGTACAGACGCCAGCAGGTCAATCTACCTAAGTTTGTAAAATTTTACCAATGGAACATAAACCTTCCTTCTTTTATTGTCATAAGTTTGAAATTCTAGAAAGAAAAAACAACAGATTGAGGTAGGTTGATGTACTGTCGTCTGTACATACTGGTGCTCATGATTGTGCATTATATTTTTATTCGCCTTAACGCCTGCATCGCGAATCATAAAGATTGTTTGTGTAAAAAGAAATATGAAACTCTTAATTAGCAAGCACGACTCGATTCACCAACTTGGCCATCGCAGTCCTGCTCAGCTAATTCGAATTTGTTTATATATTATTCCTTTTTATAATTATTATTCCTTTATGAATGACTTACGGTGACGTTTGGTCGAGCAAGACTGCGATCGCCGACTTGGTAAAGACGTCCGGTGTACTAAATCGGAAGGTCGCAGATTCGAGTTCTGCTCGCATTTGATTTTTATTTTCAACCTTCAGCCGAGATTTGAGTTTCCAATCGGCAGTTTAAACGTGCGTTTTCGGATTTCCAACCCTCGATTTAAAACTTAGCGTTTAAAATCCAGTGCCTGGTAATATAACTTCGAGTCCAAATTAAGGCCCGTGTATATGTTAACTTATTATGATTATTATTTATAGTTTTATAATTGTATTGACTGATCTCTAGATGAGGATAGAAATTGATTGTGAATATATTATTACTTTTTGTATAAAATGTTTTCTTTTTGTTTCATTTTTTAAACTTATTCACAAATTAATTCTCGAAAATCGATACTATGGCTAAGCCAACTATTGGCTTAGCATTAGGTTGGCTTTCATCGAAAGTTAATACTAAAGAACTCTCTACCTATATTAAATGGATGCTTAGAACGTCCCTCAGCACTGACTTTGGCTTAGCTATTGCTTAGCTACGACTATATCTTGGCCTTAGAGCGCACGAGTGCTTTTTTTTGGGCGTTAAAAAAGCGCTGAGTTGGAACAAAAAGGTAAATTGAACTTAAATGTCAGCGCCCAGCACTTAAAATCAAATAAGGTTCGAAAAAAAACATCGCGTTTTAAAAGTACTGACTTGTGAACAGATATATGTGAATGTATTTGTTCTATTTCGGCGCTTTTTTTAACCCCCAAAAAAAGCGCTCGTGCGAATGGCCTCTTACTGTGACTTATTAACATATATCTGTCAAAAGCAGTATAGCTAAATTGGCAACACCGATACACGAATGACATCAAACGTCAAAATAGCAATCTATGTGCCGTCAATTTCAAAAAAGTTGATTTGCTCGGTTGTATTTCACAAAAACCTTACTGCCCTAATTATAAATGATAAATGGTATTAATTATTGAAAATACGTATATATACCGTACGTTTGCATGCAAACGGAAAAAAAGAACGTAGACGGAAAACACATCTTAGATAACAATTTCAGAGATGGAGACAAAATGGTGTGTTTTTTTAATAATTAGCGTTTTAATAGTGTGCGAATGTAAGTACGGATATGTAGTGTGGCCGCGCGACAAGATCATTGTGAAAACAACGGACTATTTTGCTGACATCCCGGATAAGCATGTCGCTCGAGCTACATATAGCAACGAAATCAATAGCACAGGGTAAGTTTGATTTGACTTTGTACTATCAGCAACCTAACTTAATGGTTAGGAAGTCAAGACCAAGACGAGAAGAGAGAAATCTCCTCTTTTGTTAACTTCTTGAGAGGCCTAACGACTCGGTCACGACTTTTTGCGCTGTAAGTGGTCACTTAGCGCGGGACTGAGAGCGGTAATATCAAATGTTGAAATGTTTGGAATACTCCACGAGCCGCAAACAAGAAGCGAATTCGCTACTGGCTCGCTATCATCAATATATGACTAATAACTTAACCACTCACCGCTTTAAGTCGAGAACGGGGGGTAATAGTATAGATCTACCTACGTATAGCTTTGCAATACCATTTTTATGGGGAGAGGAATAGAAGCATACATTTTCCAGTAAAGTATCGGATAGCATTACACTCTGTTAGACGACTCTAAGGCGCAGTTACTACCTAAAAGGGAAAAAAACTCGTGGATATCTTTTCGTAAGTGACTAGCGCTGACCGCTCTGGTCTTCGCTTAGATCGAAAACAGTCTAAATAGTAGTTACTTTCTAACATTGAAATATCTCCTCCTTTTCCGCTTTAATATTCCCTGCAAAAGCTGGGCATTCCTGGAGCTGCACACGTCAGCGCAGTGCTCGGATGAGAAGCAGGCGTACGCGGCCGGCTACCTGGAAGGCTACCTGACCAGAGACCTCATCTGGTACCACTGGGAGAACATGCTCAAAGGGTCAGTTATATGCAGAACATTACTTTCTTTGTGCATCATCATTTTCATCTTTCTAGCCTTTTCCAACTCCATGTTTAACATGATCCAGTGCCGGGGTCGTGGGACTAACTATCTTATCAGCTAACCGTGACCATAGATTGTAATGCAGCCGCCGGCGCCGATGCGTGTAAGGTGACTCTACACTAGCGTCGAATTTACTTAATAAATAGCGTTATAATTTTATTATTAAAAATTAAGACGCTATGTCTTGCGTCTTAATTTTATATATATCCTTATATTAAAAATATTATTATAGCCACATTGGCGTTGCGTAAATGTTTAAGTTACGTATCCAAGTGAATGCAATTTGCAAAATAAATTTTATCTCCAAAATCATTTTGGGTTGAGACCACCATCCGACAGGAGTCCGGTGCCAGTTTTTATATACTGTGTTCCGTCAAGGTGGCGGTTCGCGCTGGAGACCGCGACAGGAGACCGCGGCAGGAGACCGCGACCGTAGATTGCTACCGTATCTGTCTACTGTCTGTGTCTCGCTCGCGAACTGCCGCTCATACATTGCCTAATGTTAAGGTCTCCGGTCTCTGTCTCCTGTCGCGGTCTCCGGCACGAACTGGCACCTTCAGTGCGTAAAAGTTCCAGTTTCCTCTGGGTTAGCGCGCTCAATCGTACATATCTTTAGCTTAGAATCTTTGCTTCTAAGCTAAAAAAAATCTACGTCCATGAGCGATTTATTACAGGTTGCTGTATCACTTAGAAGACTAGAACTATTACAGGTACTGCTACAACAAGACGGACGTGTGCGGCCTCATCGAAGAGTTCGTGGACAAGAATGAGGAGTACATGTCCACGATGGTGGAAAATCACCCTATGGACCCCTATTGGTATCAGGTACTTTAATTCTTGCCTCTGGTGGTTTTTTATCAACTCAGACATCAGACATTTGAACCCAAGTCCCCGTAACAGCCCGCTAGAAGTCGTAAGACTGGTAAATTGTTCAGTGATCTGTCTGTTCTCTAGGTTAAAACACTTTTTGACAAAAACATAAAACCATTTTCAAATTACTCTAGTTCTAGCCTTAACTTCTTGCATTTGTAGTTTGTACATGAATCTTAAATGAAATGCCATATAACTACTTTTTGACGGGTAACATTTCAGTCAGAAGACCGGTATGATTTGATTGTAGGTTAAGCTGTACTACACACAGTTGGAAGGTCTGGCAATCGGGTACAACGACGCTACTACGGACCCTTACCAGTGGCTCTCTACCAGAGATATCATGTAAGTACTAACTCTGACATACATACTGAACGGACGGCGAGTTACCCATTACTCATCGTTCGCATGCCCGCATCTCACATTCTATGTCTCGATAATTTTCTAGCTGGATCAACATGCTGGGAGATCTGGACGAGATCGCGTTTGCGGTGAGTATGCCGAAGACCACGCCGGATGGACGGTTGTTCGGGGACCACTGCACCGGACTCGTCAAGCTACTGCCGGACCTCAGCAACTTGTACTTCTCACACGTCACTTGGAACAGGTTAGGATACCCCATTTTGATGTTATTTTTTTTTGGGCTATCATTCTCTATTCAAGATTTCTCCGTGGAAGTTCGGTCCGGTATCACCCCCTAAGAAACGCATGTGTTATGGGACATTTTTTTTAACTTTCGTCAAAAATAAGCTCGTCGCGGTGTTTTATGATGGAGTAAACTAGGCAGCTAATATGCTTGCTAGAACTTAAACCATTGTAAACTGAACCACTATAGATATAATCTTAGATAATAAGGTAACACTAGGGGGACATATTCCTATTCGTAGTGTTAAACGCATGGACGGTGCAGAGGGTTACATTTTCCATAATTTTTCTTTATTGCAGTTACCAATCAATGCTGCGTTTCCACAAGATGTATGTGATGCACCTGCACCTATGTCCGGGCAGCAAGAAGCTTATACCCGGGTATAAGATGGCCCTAACGTCGTACCCGGCTTTTGTGCAGGTAATAATGTATTGATGTTGTCAATATGCCTATTGCGCGAGGATTTCTTAGCTTGGTGGAAACTAAACCTCATACTCCAACTTCAATTATTGCACATGGTTCACTAACAAAAAGTTGACAGCGCATTACAGTCCACAGATGACTTTTACATAATCTCGTCGGGGCTGGCGACCAGCGAGACCACAATCGGCAACAGCAATCGCTCATTGTTCGAGCTCATCACACCGGTCGGCGCTGTACGTATATTACATTTTCAAATGTAAAGCTTAGTGTGTAAAGCACTTGACACTGCGCGAAGGGTACCCGTAGACACCTTTGCGTTTCCAAGAGCACTCGTTTCAAGCAGTGAACGGCCTCGGGTCCCCGGGGGTCTAAGCATTAGTATAACTCGCTTTTCGTTACACAGAACAGAATGATTGAACATTATTCTTTAAACATTTTGTATCAAACCCATACATGACATCTGTGGGTTGAGACGACATAATAGGCTGCAGGGACGTAAGCCTCTCCATGATGGATTGTGAGATAAACGAGAGGGCTCAGTGCTGTTTGATAGATGCCACGAGATGATTTCGAATGTTCGATTCGGTTATATGACGTATCGGCTTCGTCACGACGTTTGTTCTTTCCAATTTTCAGAGCGGCAGTCATCACCTTCTTGCCCTTATCCCATTTTACTTGGGGTCGTCGCAACACTTTTTCTCCTTCCATTCTCCTCTGTTAGACATTAAAGCACCATTTAGGCATTTACTCTTTCTACATTCATATCATTCCTCACACAATTCATCCATCTTTTCTTTGGCTTTCCTCTTACACTCCATCTATCAACATTCATACCCGTCACTCTCTTCTATTAGTCACACGCGAGTGTCATCCCACCTCATCACATATCCATACCAGGACAAGAGCAGTACCAACGAATTAAATGTCTACTGGACAAAAGACACAAAATGTTCTAAATTGGAATAGACAGGATCGATTTTATCATCCTATTTCGCCTGTGCTTATACCCAGGTTTTGGAGTACGCTCGAGCGATGATCGCCAACCGCCTGGCGCACAACGGCAAGGAGTGGTCCGAGATTTTCATGAAACACAACAGCGGGACATACAACAACCAATGGTGAGTGCTACCACATTGTGAGAGGTACTACGTCCTCCGATAGAAAGTATGGAGGATAAACACAAAAGCGGTTAATAGGGATCTTTTTTTTTTTTTTTTTTTTTTTTTTTATCGTGGTAAAATCATCAAATGAGTCCTCCCACCCAGGGCAGGGCGGCAGGGACTGTCAGACTTGTACTGACTAAAATCCACGGTGTCCTTCACGAGCCCTTTACGTACCGGGGTTACGGTGATGGGTAAGTCCCGCGACCCCGGCAGGCTCTGGCCCTCTACAGGCCCCGTCAATTTGCTGACACTCTTTGAGGCGCGCGTGGAACACAACGCGCCGTCGACCCGGGCATGGTCCATGGTCGGACAGCAAGTCGCCCATTACTCGCTGCCCGCATGCCCGCGCCTACGGTGGCCGGAGATCGTCCTGTGACGTCCGACGCCGTGGGCGTCTACCACTGCGGCTGGGATGGAGGGAGGACGCTGTCCTCTCCCTCAGGCGGCCCGCCTCCTCCTTCACGAGCATTAATAGGGATCATAAAGAAAAATTAAGACTGCTAGAAGGTCTCGAACTTGCGTCCTGCACGATTAGTACTCCAGATTGTTCACCAACTAGGCTATCGCAGTATTGCCTGATCGAATCTGTCATTCTTTTTTTCAACGAACTTTTCATTATATGTATGTATTTATAATCGAATAATAAAATTAAGAATGGGTGCTTCTACGATCAGGTTATGTCTATAACAAGGAGGGTACATCTTCTCCACCAGGTTTATAGTGGACTACAAGAAGTTCCGTCCCCGCACGGCTCGCACACCCGGCTGCGTGCGACCTGGGCTGCTCTGGGTGTGCGAGCAGATCCCAGGGTTCATGGAAGCTGGTGATCTGTGAGTTATTAATTTTGTATTTTTGTAACGTGTATTTCACACTTCTACGTGCTAGTATGCAGTTCAGTTTGAGACGTTGTAAGACAGTGTCATCTGCTGTCGCCAATATTCTATTTCTATTTTACCAAGAATAGACAGTTATTTTATGATTAGATCTATACAATTCGATTTTGCCCTAGTATGGCAAGACCGGCACTGGTCGAGGCCATACTGCAGGGCGAGACGGAATGGGAAGCGGTCGCCTCCTTCTGCGAAGCAGTCATGCTAGCGTAGGAGGAGGCGGGCCGCGTGAGGGAGAGGACAGCGTCCTCCCTTCACCCCAGCCGGAGTGGTGCCCCACGGCGACAGACGTCATTTGACGATATTACTATGATAAAAAAAAAAGTATGGCACGACCCGTATAGACAACTAAAAAAATAATAGAAATATTTATTTCCTATATTTTAAACTTCGCCTATGCTTTGGATGATACAAATCTTTATACATTCATTACTAGCTGTGATGACTGAATTTAATTTCTAAAATCCATCAGAACGGAGTTACTGAAGAAAGAGACGTATTTTCCATCGTACAACATTCCGTTCTTCCCGAGGATCTTCAACTTGAGTGGTGGCAACGTGCGCGTTTCCACCTTCGGTGACTGGTTCGGGTATCACACCAACCCTCGAGCCAAGATTTTAAAGCAAAAACAGGTAAAATTCGCAATTCACTTAGATTATAAAAAGTCCAGATTCCGTGTTCGAAACAAAACGTAATATGAGGAGCGCTCGGTGAATATTTGTGAAAGTGCTACATGCACTCTGAAAACTTGCTCAATATTTCTTCAATTTATTATCCCTAAACACAGAAATGCAGACCTGGCTGAGAGAAACCGGTTTTGAACGAAGCTAGACGGATGCAATTTATTTGGTCCCTATAAGTGTTTTAGAGATTTCGAAACCTTTATTCCTTTAAAACTGAATATTTAAAGAGTGGGGATATTAATGAGCCAGATAGCCCGGTGCAAAAATATGAAAAAAAAAAACAATTTCCTATTATTATTTACATGGTTGCGCCAGTGGGGACTGGTAAACAATGTGTATTTTACTCAGGCGCTACACTTAGCGCCTACTACAATATATTGTAGGTTGCGCGGGAGTACCGCGAACCGCCGCGAAATAAGCATGTTTTTGAAAGGACAACCACGTAACATAACTAGCTTATAACTTTGTGATTTATCAAGAAACAGCTTTGAAAATTTTGTACATAGATTCTTTACCCAACAATACCAGGCAGGTTTCGCATACAAAAAAAATGTTGTAATATCTCGTTCACTATCAGTGGATACTATGGCGACTCTGATGTTGGCAAGCTCACTTTTCAGTAACCATCGTCGTATTCTTGCTCCAGGAACATATATCCAACCTACGCGACATGTACAACACGATGCGTTACAACGACTTCAAACACGACCCGCTGTCACGCTGCGAGAACTGCAACCCACCGTACAGTGCCTGCAACGCCATCGCAGCGAGGAATGACCTCAATCCCGCCAATGGTAACAAATCACCATCTCAAAGATTAATATTAATCGTGCATCATCAGAGATCCTCAGCCTGTTATATTCCCGCTGCTGGGACCCAGTCCTCCTCTGTGTGAGAGGGAGGGCCACAATCCAACACGCGGAATCAGTGCGAGTTGGTAGATGTCACTTGAGTTCGAATTTTTGGTTCTAGGACATGCCAGGTTCCTCACGATGTTTTCCTTCACCGATTTGTGAGCAGTGGTGAAGAAATATATGTATTACACAAAGGATCTCCATGTCACGTTTTTTTTAAGGTTCCGTACCCAAAGATTAACACGGTACCCTTGCTAAGATTCCGCTGTCCGTCCGTCTGTCATCAGACTATATGTCATGAACCGTAATAATAGCACAGATAATAGACAGTTGAAATTATCACACATGATGTACTTCTGTTGCCGATACAACAAAAAAATACTAAAATACAGAATAACATAAATATTCAAGGACGACTCCCATACAACAGACATGATTCTTTTGCCGTTTGTATAGATAAAGGTAGGGAACCCATCGTGCGCATGTCTGATTCGCACTTGGCTGGTTTTATTTTGGCAAAGTGCCTGTAATATTCAAATTGAAATGAATTCTTCGAGTGCTAGTTTGAATGATCAACTCATTATAGATTGGTAGCAAAACTTATAAGAGAAACCAAAGAAATAAACTGTACTGTACCTAGGTACATATCCATTTCGTGCGCTGGGACACCGGAGCCACGGCGCCACCGACGTGAAGATCACGAGCGCGTACCTGCGCACCAGCTACCGGTTCCTGGCCATCTGCAGCCCCACGCACAACATCTCCAGGGGCATACCGCCTTTCAAGTGAGTATTCAAGGGTCCTGGTATGTACCTGTTCTCTCTATCATTATGAATACGAAAGTGAGTTCGTTTTTCACAAAACTTTTTCAAATGGGTGACACGCCGTCCGATCATGGTCCATGCCTGAGTCAACGCTGCGTCGTGTTCCAACCGCGCCTCAAAGAACTGTCAGCCATATAACGGCCCCCCCTAGAAGGCCAAAGCCTGCCAGGGTCGCGGGTCTGTCTTATCAAGTTACCGTGACTCTGGAACGTTAAGGGCTATTGAAGGACACCGTGCAAGTACAAGGCTGACAATCCTTCCCGTCCCACCGAGTGGGAGGACTCATTTGAAGATTTTACCATGTGAAAAAAAAAGAAAACGGGTGGTGCAAGGTTTTTTAAATAAAAAAGTTAGTACCTACCTTGTAATTTCTGGCGTAAGTACATCATGTCACTATTTTTCTCCCCAGGTGGAGCAGCTTCGACATGGGAACACAAATATCCCACGTTGGACATCCCGATGAGTGGTTATTCTCGCCGATACTACACGACTGGGAGTGGGAGTAATCGCGACCTTATGCACACGTGATAAAAGTCAGTTTGCTGTGCGTCGTGATGAAGAATACTCTTTAAGAATTGTATTTAAGATATTGTGAGGGTAGCTCTGTAATAATAATATAGATATATGAGATGAAGACCGATGACGAACATATTTTTTTTTATTTTGTAAACCACAAAGAAAACGAAATAATCGTTCTAATTTATACCTTATTGTTATGACTTAAGACACATTCCACGAGATCTTTATTGATGAAGGTAAGTACTAATGGCGCTGTGCTTGTTAGTTCCGAACATAATTGAAAATAACTTTAATTTTGTTGCCTATACGCTTGTGAGTGACGTGCGTTTTAGTTTTGTCAAGATTCATTGTTTAAAAAAAAACAAAAAAAAAAACGTGTCCATTGTTTTTCAATGTTCTAACTGATGTACTAAACAGATATATATATATGCAGTAAAATACCCTATTGTTGCCAACTATTTCGATCATTAAAAATTTAAAGTTCTTTTTTATACTTAAAATGGTTTTGGTGCGTATGATACTTGACACGTACGTCACTCCGCTTGTGTCCCATTAGTTCACATCGCTGTCACATGGCGCGCTGCTTTCGATTGATACTTAGTCCCTACCACCGACTTCGCATATATCGTATAACGGTCCGTTTACGACCCTGCAGCTGTAAGCGGTGTCTTAACGCGGGGCGATGAGCGGTACGACCAAATGTAATGTTTGAAACACGCCACGAGTCGCCGCCAGTGGCAAATTCGCGCACTTTTAAAGTAATTAATGTTTTATTCGCGCCGCCTGTCGCAAAGCTCACCGCTTAGACGTAACTCGTGAACGGGTCGTAATGTAGAAGGACTGATGTAGTCCTCACTTCAGATTGTGATCATTTTTGATAAGCTCGTTATTTTATTGGAAAAACTAGCTACCGAAAAGGCGTAAGGAACGCTTTTTAAAAATATTGTTAGAGTTATTTATTATAATTACACTGTAAAATAGTATTGTAATGTAATTAGGTCAAGGTAGTATTAGAATTTATAATCGTGGTGTTTTATATACCCTGTTTTGTATTAATTTATACATAAATATTTTATAAATAAATCAAGTTTTACTGAACAATTGGTTATTTTTTTTTATATTAGTAGGCTGAATTTGAAATAAATCCTAAAAATTGTGAAAATATGACAGGCAGACTTGATTGACTAAAAGGCTGATCGAGTTTCGATGTTCATTTATCAGATAGATAGACCAAAACCAGGAAAAGATGAAAAATTACACCGTTTTTTTCTAAATAAGCAATAAATTTATTCATTCTAATATACACCAATAAACAATGCTTAATAATTACACTTTATATACATTAAGATCTCATGAGGGTACTCAAATAAATACATACCTCGCTTGCTTGACAGCGTTTATAAGATTTACAATATGTAAAGAATATAATATAGTTTGTGTAGCATTTATTCGCTAACGAGTTTAGATAGATTAGCTTTAAACTCTATAAGGCGTGGCTCCATTGCTGCGAAGGACTTACACTCAATACATCATTAGCCATAATATGCGGCTCACAAATATGATTGTCGATAGCAATGGAACTGAGCCTTTATAATGGAGAACAATAAGTGATGAAAATTGAAAACAAATTCAATTTTTTATAGTTGGTGAGCTTGCTAATCTTGAAATGTGCATTTTTAATTATTCATTCAATAGATGATCAAATACAAAAATGAACAATTCATATCTTTAGTACAATTTAAAAGGACATAACATTGTAGCCTATATTGAGATATAGACCGTGATTCATTTATACAAGTAATGTGATTAAATGAATAAATTATAGTACAATCTTCATCTCCCCCACACACAGTGAACATTTCTACAAGTTGTATTAAATTCTAAATGCGCTGAATTACTTCAAGTGCTGATAGAACAATATTCTTTTAAGATGGAATGAATGAGTATTCTTTATACAAACTTACTTTAAAACAATATAGTATGATGTAACAGTTAATATTTAAATAGTTTTTATTAATACTGCAGTAATAACAGAATGTTTTAACCAGGAATGGATATATAATCTTTCAGAATTTAATCATTCAATCCATTAAGACGGCTCTAAGCATTCGAGAATGACCACATGGTTTGCAGTAAGCATACAAACTCCCCTTGATTCCTATGCCATGGGACATTTCCATAACTTACACACAGCCAGGTGCCTATGGTCCATAAAACAAGCCAGTAGCTTGCAGAAAAGTATGCAAGTAGTTTGCATGCTATTAAGTTCTAACAAGTTCTGATTGGTGTATGACTTGATTTCACTTGATGATACTTGCATACTTTGATTGGCTGTTGCCACATGCAAGGAACTGCAAGCCACACATGTGTGTATGTTGCTGTCGGTGTTTTACTGGTTATAAAACACAAATAACTAGCCTGCAATCCATGGAATGTGCAGTACTTCATATATCCATGAAATGTGCCTTACTAGGTCTATTACTGCAGTATTCATAATTATATTACACAAAACTTACACTAAATAGAGACATAGCCAAGATTTTGTTGACTGCCAACTGAAAACTTCCCCTACATAAAATAATAACACTAGGGGGTAATTTCATACTTTTAAAATTAATCTGTAATTAAAGTTTTCTGATAGGCAGTCGTTGAAATACTTGAGTTCAGCTGCATGTTACACTGATATCAGGTATTTGTTTCAGTTTTTAATCAATGAAATATAATAATGAGTCTGTTCTTCATTTTGTGTTCAAAGATAGTTTTATTTGATATAGGGTTGATATTGACTCTAATCAACAATGACGATCAAGCATGCCTACCCAGAAGAAGCCTATTCTCTTACTTTGTAGAGATTTGGGTTGTGTAAGTTTAGAAACACAGACGCAGACACCAAAAGAAAAACCAAAATGAACAGTGAAGGATTTGATAACAGCGTTAGACTAAAACACTAGCTCAGAGAGGCTACCTTACCTCGCAAAGACCCCACATTCTTTATGTATTTCACCCCATCTTGGCTATGTCCAGCTATGTGAATATGAACAGTTACTCTAAGGAGTTGAGCATTAGGAGTTGCTTCAGGACTTTAGTCTGTGATGTCTCTCGGATCTCACCCGCTAAGAACATCTCGTCCACCACTGTGTATACCTGGAACATTATACAATTGAGTGAAGTCTAAGGTTCAAATCTATAGATTGAACTTTGTCTTCAGTTTATCTTAGCTCATGCTTTTCTATTGGCTAAGTTTGCCCCATAGATATGAGGCTTAGCCACAGTTAACATATTATACAAAGTATTTTAAAGAAGCAAACATCAAGCCTGCATTATTGTATTGTATTGTATAACGGGCTGGTATCCGCAACTTCACATCAAATGCGCGTATTTTGCGTGCGGACGGAAGCCTGCATTATGTATGCCATGTAGCCTGTGGATGGCTGAAGCGTACCATGTTGTACTACTACATTTTGCCCTTTAGGAGTCCCATGTAAAGTAGGTCTTGCTTTTTGCAGTAGATAGGATCTAAACTCAATAGGAGCCAAAGTGCAGCCTAGTACTGAAAGCATGGACCTGTAGCAGTTTACCTAAATCATTTTATTTTGATAAGCCACTACAAGCAAGCAGCCCTTGTGGATCTGTATAAGATGGTAGTTTTAAGAAATGACTATTTTGCACGCTGTTAATAATTAGATTATTGAGCACTTTGTAATGAAATAGGCTATTTTTCAGGCAACTGATACCGATCGTAATATCATTATGTAAGCACATAATACATAGTGACTAAAATGAATCGCAGGATGTTACAAATTCCTTTGCCCACAGAGTGGACGCAATTTTGTAGGAGTAATTTTGTCTAAACTGTATGTTTTAGCTTCTGGATGTGTGATTCTTACCTTATAGAAGTTGAACACCAGGTCCAATTCACAGACATTGTGGAAGTATTCATTGAGGACCTCAACAAAATTATGGATAGCCTCCAAATAACACAGGTTATTGTCGTTCACGTCCACGCATATGCAAAAGTACAGCCCCGCGTACCTTCTGTATACTATTTTGAAGTTCCTGAACTGTAACAATATCAGGTATTGATGTAATTCACGTTATTAAGACGGTAGGGTACGACGACTCTTATGAGTTTCCTATAGGCTTTTTATACCACATACCTCAACGAAATTGGTGTGTTTAGCGTCCCTGACGGTTACTACGGCGTGAACTTCCTCGATGAGCTTCTGCTTCTCGTCATCATCGAAATTCATGTACCATTTCGCCAATCTAGTTTTACCTGCACGGTTTTGGATCAGTATGAAGCGAATCTGTGGATAATGCACATCAAATGAAACGTCTGCACGAGAAGATTGTATTAAGCCCCAGACAGAATAAGTTTAAATATATACCATTTCGTATTTATGAAATTAAAAATAATTGTAATGTAAAATGTAATGTAGCCGTCGACGCCTCCTCTTCCTTTCAATTTTGACAATTCAGATTACAAAAAAAAAAAATGTCATATTTGTTGTCTATGTCGCCATATTGATTGAACGTTCCAAGTTGACTCCGAGTCAAAGAAAAAAGAAAAATTAATTCGCACTCAAACGAAAACTACACTATTCATCGTGATTCGAATTTGGAAAACGTATTTTAGATTCAAATGTAAACAAAATATGTCTTTGTCTTTGGTTTTTGTTTATGTTGCCATATTATAAGCAATTGCACACTGTAGTATTATTTAGAATTTTTACACCACAGTTATATAAAATGTACTAGATTTGATTCACTCTAAAAATGACACCTTAGACCTTAGTTACTCTTCAACCTATAGAAATTTTGAGTAGGAAAAAAATACATTTTTAGACTGCTTTTACACATGACATTTAGTTGTCATATGGTTGTCTTTTAAAACCATATAATGGCAACACAAATATCGAATTGTTTTTCAATTTTCAGTGAATTTTTGACGTTGCTGCTACTAGCTCGTTTTATCAAGTTTTTCTCCATGTAGTGCTTAGGTTTCCATAATGTCTCTAATATAAGTAGTTCTGTAGGAAAATAAATCTTAAATGACGCCCACGAAAACCACAAAAACCGAAGTAGAAATGGTGATACGGAATAGAAAAACTGTTATGAAAGACGGGATTATGACAATGTCTGGCATCGGCGAGCCGTCCGTGTTCCACGCTTTGGTGGTGATATTCCTCGAGTTCTTCGCGTGGGGACTGCTCACGATGCCGATTATATCAGTGCTGAACGTTACGTTCCCGGATCACACGTTTTTGATGAACGGTTTAATAATGGGCATCAAGGGCATCCTGTCTTTCCTGTCTGCGCCGCTGATCGGCGCGCTGTCCGACGTGTGGGGCCGCAAGTTCTTCCTGCTGGTGACGGTGTTCTTCACGTGCGCCCCCATCCCGCTTATGACCATCAACACGTGGTGGTTCTTCGCCATGATCAGCATCAGTGGAGTGTTCGCTGTGACCTTCTCCATCGTGTTCGCGTACGTGGCCGATGTGACCACGGAGGCGGAGCGCTCGCGTGCCTACGGACTTGTCTCCGCCACCTTCGCTGCCAGCATGGTGATCTCACCCGCGCTGGGCGCTTATTTGATGGACCTATACGGTGAGGCGCTTGTGGTCGCCGCCGCTACCGCCGTCGCCATACTGGATGTGTTCTTCATAATGGTTGCAGTACCTGAGAGCCTCCCAGAGAAAGTCAGACCCAGTGGCTGGGGCCCTGCTATAAGCTGGGAGCAAGCTGACCCCTTCGCAGCATTAAGAAAAGTTGGTGCGGAACGTACAGTGCTAATGTTGTGTGTGGCAGTGTTCCTCTCATACTTGCCAGAGGCCGGACAGTATTCGTGCATATTTGTGTACTTGAAGTTAGTGATGGGCTTCGATGTAGTCCAAGTGGCAATATTTATTGCAATTGTAGGAGTGCTCAGTATTGGTGTGCAAGTTGTTCTCGGATTCTTGATGAGATCGCTCGGGGCCAAGCACACTATCATGGTGGGACTGCTGTTTGAAATGTTGCAGCTCATGTGGTACGGCTTCGGTAGCCGTACGTGGATGATGTGGGCCGCTGGGGTGCTGGCTGCTCTGGGATCAATCACATACCCAGCCATCAGTGCATATGTGTCAGTGAACAGCCGGGCTGACCGGCAAGGCGTGGTGCAAGGTATGGTGACGGGCGTGCGCGGGCTGTGCAACGGCCTGGGCCCAGCTATGTTCGGCGTGATCTTCTACCTATTCCACGTGGACCTGAACGAGGAGCACGCGGTGGCGGGCAAGCCAGAGCAGGAGAAGTACGTGCGCATGGTGCCCGGGCCGCCCTTCGTGCTGGGCGCACTGCTGGTGATCTGCGCGCTGTTGGTGGCGGCGTTCCTGCCCGAGGACAGCGCGGCGGCGCGGCGCACGCCGCCCGACCTGCGCTTCGAGCTGGAGCGCGGGCGGCGCGTGGCTGGCCCGCTGTCGCCGCTCATGGCGCCCGAGTCGGCCGCGCTCTAGCTGGCGGGCAAGGCCGGCCGCGCGGCCAGCGTTTGACTCTCAGTGCTGTGCTCAGCGACAGCGACCCGTGCATTTACGAGGTACCAAAGCTAACTCGAGTGAGTGACCGTGATTCCTAACGTAACGCCGACGACACCGATACATTCCCGCGTCGATACAGCTTAATCATCGTGTTTTTTAAGCTTTGTATTATATTTTTATATGGTTTGGAGTCGCCTCTGGGGTGTGTACATATTTGTCTGAATAAATCAATGAAATCGTTGTTACATACTTACTGTTTTCATGTTCCGAGCGGAGCATCACACAATAGGCCGCGTGAACAGCTACATTTCGCATTAAACCGTATGAGTCACACTTCACAGTCATAATAATTGCGTCACGATGTTGATGTTGTCATAAACATGCCTCAAAATAATAATATTCCACTTGTAGATAAGGTCAATAGTCAAGTATATAATAATTAGCCAACTGATAGGTAATTAATAAGATAACCATCATCTGCAAAGATGTCTCCAGTCCATAAAAAATATTTTGTATAAAAGAGAAAAGGAAAATTTATAAATAGAGTAACATCTGGACGAAAGTTTAGGTAAATCTGTAAATTGGAAATGTTTCAAATGATGATATATTGTAGGTAGGTATTTTGCGCGTCCTCTGGCTGCCTTTGACTAGTAACGTTTAATTCATAACTTCTAAAGTATACCTAAAAATAACGATAAGTAGGACTACATATAGGATTTCTACTTCTTAAAACTCATGAACAGAAATAGATATCTCATCTCATAAATGAAGGCTATGAAAAGGTTCAACATATAACATTAGAAATACAATGGAGCCTGAAATCGTGCCCAGCGCATTTTGACATATTATGTATCTCACTAAAGTTTATAAATCAATATTCTGGTATTCTGCAGTCATAGGTAGACATTGGGGTTTGACAAAATACGATATTTGTGAACATAAAACAGTCGATAAAAGTATAACATTTGCTGTTCACTTATTGGCTTTTGTACCCCATATAATAGGAAGGGTCGACGTATTTCAGAATACAGTGATCTGAAAATACAGTTTTGTTTTTGCATTTCAAATCATGTCGATCCGATTATAGAATGACATCATTGGGAATCAATAACACTTATTTATGTAGGTACCCATGAATCGAATCTTGTCAAAGGATCTTTAAACATCATGAAGAAAGCTCAGTAATAAACCAATAATTGAATTTATTGCAAAATGGATAGACACAGACGTGTGAAGTGCTTATTATTATCAGCCTTATCTAGGAGTGTAACATACATGAATGATTTAATTGTTCCGAGAATCAAAAACAAGGTCTAAACGTCTCAATTTCATTAAAGACAAACATACAGTCTTATTATTTCATATACAATAGACTATCAACTTGTAACCTCGTAAAAATCTCTGAACCCCTTATTCACTGATTCGCGGTAATCGCGGATTGATCTATGTTTTGCACTTCGAAATCATAAATATCAATGGCGTGACATTTGAATTTTCTTAATGTCATGATTATTTTGGCAGTTTTTAATGGCTAATTAACTCGATAAGTCGGTGCAACGTAAACATTTTTAATCCAAAGCAGCGTGCAGTAATCCAGAGGATCGGAATACGTACTGGACCAATGTAAATCAGTCAATCAAGGAATTCTTAAGTACCAAGCTTGAAACTGGCCCTAGGCATCCTAGGCAAAAGTTTTTACAAAGACAAAGTGTTTTTCAGGAGGCCTATTAACTCTTGAACGTTGTTAATGAACTGCTCCACTAATTCGTGCGATGACCTTGCTTTAATAGGGCAAGTGTTGCTTTAGGCGCGTAAACTAAACGATGCGGAACTTCAAATTGGTCGCTGTAGAACACCAGAAGTCTTGGCTTGAGTTTTTTCTTCAATAACCTTTATATCAGAAATTAAAACAAAGTTTTTCTGCTGCTAAATCCAATTTTCCATCCATCCAATCAAATAATTTTCTATCTTATCAAAAAATAGATTGCAAAGTTCTAATTGCTAATTCTAAACTACCACTGACTATGTCCTTCATAGCAATGTTTGCTAGTTTAGGGAAAATTAGTTTCAGAAGGAACTTGAAATATTAATTAAACCATCAAAATAAGTTTATCGCGGTTTCAAACTCGTCTGAGCAATAGACACTACACGTGTACACTTTAAGAATATTGAAGTTACGTCATCTTTTTTCAATAATAAATTATTATTGATTTTAATTATGTAGGTATGTGACAATTGTTATTATTTTCCTGTTCAATTAATGTTATTCATATCCTTGTTTTTAATGCGTTTGAAATGCTAAACTACTTGTGAATCCTATTTGGTTCGCCAATATGGGGTCTTTCCCTAGAATCTTATTGATTATTTGAAGCTGTTAAATAATAACTCCGTATAAATACTAATATTCAGCTACTTTTGATAAAACTGGAATCTAACTCAACATAGGAAAGGCTAGGCAAGTGATGAAAGAGGGGTTTTGTCAAGAAATATTGGCACTAATTGTTGATTGTACGATGTTGACACTGATCGGATATCATTGTCGCTGCACCATAACGAAATATAGCCGTAGTAACTTCTTACAAAATTGATGGGATGGTTAACAAAGCAATAACGTTGATTAGCTCGTATCTTTCAATGTATAAAAGACATACTTATACAGAGCATAAAGACTTGCCACGGCTTTCCAAAAAACTCTAACCGTCTCACTCAGTATTAGAACGATGAAAGAATTGATAAAACTTCCAAGAACAAATATCGGAGACATTAAAGTTGGAAGAGGCCATAAAATTCTTGATAAAAACCTCGAAAGTTGTGCTTGCCAATCTGTCGAGACTCTTCGGCCTTTATTTCATATGTGGGGAATATGGGCTCACGCAAGGGTTCTACGCACACGCTACAGACAGAAACTTGGACAACGTCAGACTTGTTAGAAGCAGATAAAACGAGCTTATAGCTTTTATACAAGTAATATTGGGCTGTTTTATGGACCACAGGCGAATCTGTCTGCATATATGGAGCTACTGTTCCAAATACTAGTTGTTGATGGATTTAAGACCTCTTCCAAGTGACGTAATGAAAGTACTCAATAGTTTTCGTTGAACCTGAGTGATGCACTCCGAAATTGCTGATTATCGACGCTAAACACTCGGACTCGATCCCAGTCTCTGATACGGTTTTTATACCCTGTAGCTGCATGTTTTTGCATCATCACTTTAACCTCTTACTTTGTAGTTGTATTAGAATGTCATTATGCAAAACCTAATCAGTGCGTGATCTTGACATAATCGAGAGGATTCCGATTCATTATTCTATTTTATTAAAAGGTCAGACTTCGACCAGTTGGCTGAAGAATATTCGAGATATATTTCTATCAAATTAATTCTACAAGAATCCTAAGTAATTTCGGATTATTTCGGCTGAGTTTTTCACATAACTGAACACAGATTTAATCAAAATGTTCAATCTCAGTATTCTCAGTGGGATGACAAAGGAAAATAATGAAGTCTCCTAGAAGGCAGGTAAATAAATGTAGATAAGAACTTGTCTGTGTTATTTTCCGTGACGTGAGTTCCGTCGGGGCAATGTCATTGCCATCCGATGTTCCCTCAATGCTCCGCTGAAATGCTCTTTGTCAGTGCAACTTAGTAAACGCTATCACACAAACACACACTGACATTCATTCATGTTCAAACTGGGCTTCTTGCTTGAACAATGTAGTTCTATGTTGGCTGGTATTTCAGATTTGACGAATCACTTAATACTTAATTAAGCGAATGATTAAATAACTTGTATTTAATTTACAATGGCCCCCAATCTTAATAATAACATGATTACACGAAACGTACTGATGCATATCTGCGTTCAAGAACCTTCGCTTTAACAAAAATGAAATTAAAGTTTTCGGATTTGTAACTCCTATAGTGAATCTATGCTATAAACAATCTAAAGTTGGAATATCTTGAGTGACCTAAATAGCAGTATTTTAACTACAAAGATTTACGATCTCATCAGCCGTTTGCTTCTAACAAAGCTCTTCAAATTCCAGATTTCTTAACACTTGCGTCCCTCACAATTCCCTTGCTATATTATATTCTGAACTGCCATAGACCCTCTATTATGTTTATCTTTCTTTTACAACGAACCTCCTTTCAAGGCCTTGTTTCAATAGCGGGACTCTCTTGAAAAAAAAGAGAATGTCAAAAAATGGCGGGTAATGTTTGAACAACAAAACTTCGTTGAATTACTCGGAATCAAGTTTTTCTCGTTTTTAGATGATTTCTAGTCGTTTATTCAGGCAGAACGTATCTTGGCAACGTTATTTCGCCAATGGCCTGCCAGTGCAGCCTCCCACACCGCATTCGAGCGCCACGCTAGCAATTATTACGTAATAGCACAGCAGCATGGTGACCTTGATTTACTCTTTGTTGATTTTTTCGCTCGGTTACTACGTGAATGCATATTCATTTAAATAATGTTTAAGTAAAATTAACCATTGCATTATATGGCAGTATTTCTTGTTCTAAATTGTTTTCCAATTTAGTAAAGTAGAAGAACATTGCTGGCTCAATTTCGTTCGCCGTTTCTTGGCGCTGATCTTAACTCCTTCCGTGACTCCATTATTCATTTGGTACAACATAAGGTTGTATAAAATACTCATAACACCAAATAAATTACAATGGTCGATTCCAAGATTTTACCAATTAGGTACTCACGAAATTCAACTATGCGCGGATAACATCTTTAATTTCATTAAAATATATCTTAAAATTACTTGTCCAGGCAAAGGAAATTCTTAAAATTCAACACAAATTCTCCTTATTTTATCAAGATTTAACCTTGTTTTAAATTAAATACATATTTGCTGGATGTTAAGCGTGCTAGCTTTGTAACGAAAATGTCACTCCGTGTTTTTACAATTTGATCAACTCACGTTATAATTTACCTGTGAATGTTTCTAGGTCCACGTGTAAAGTCCTAAGTGAACGTTTAAACAAACAACTATCAGCTTATTACGTTCCCACTGCTGGATAGCGTTCTCCTCTCAGTTTCAGAAAGTAGTCCAAATTCCACCAAAACGGCCCACCGTTACAAACGTAAAGATGTCAAATTTCTTAAAATAATTTGGTTTCAATTCATACCAGTTACGTTACGTAAACAAAATTATTGAAACATAACGTGCAGCTACACGAAATACTTGAAAACAATAATCACAATGATTTGTTTCCTGAATCAATCCAGCTGAACGTGCTCGATTGAATTCATCGGCGCGCGCGCACTCCATTGTTTTGTCTCTCTATGCAAGTTGTTGCACAGAGTATGAATCATAAGCATTGTTTATGAGATCGTTTCAATGTGGCTGGGTTTCACCAGCTACTGACGACGATGTTAAATTGCCATTATTCTTATGCCCGTTTCTGACATCATGCTGGGAACTGGTACTTCTATTACCTCCTATTGTATGCTCTTTTGCACACATAAGACAAACTTTTACCCCTCACTGTTTCAAGAACAGGGTCATCTTTCTAATTTGGGATAAAAACTTCTCAAAATATAACAGTGTCAAAGTTTGCTCATATTTATTATTTCTATCCCTCCAGCCAGATTATTATGAAGCAACTTGGTGAAGTTTTCAAATAAACCTTTTAGAGAGCGGTAAGCTCCGTTGCCGCTTTGAGAAATCTGGGATTTTCATAAGATGTAGACTTTATGTGGGACGTAGTATCATAAGCAGTCGAATGAAAATCTTCAACAGTCAAGTCTTTAGATTATGAACTACCGCCATTGTCAGCCTATCTCATATCTATCAATTCTATGTATTTGAGGCATAAGCAAGTTAAATGTTCACAGCCACATAAAAACAGAAATCTGTAATAAATAAAGCACTTATGTTATTAGATACCACAATTGAACACCAACATATTCCATGTAAGGAGGTCCCGCTAGAATAGTAAATTATTTGACACCTGGATTGTCTAAACTAAAACTAATTATAACTTACTAACGAACTTAAATGTGTTGAATAAGCTTTCGTAATAACTATTTTGGTGTTGTTGCTTAGAGTCCCCGTTAAAAGACCTTTAAACTATTTTCGTTTATTCTGGAGTACTACGCCAATCTTAAAATAGTAGAATACGCAGTATTTTATAGGTTAGGTGGACTGGAAGTGGACTCTTTCAATGCTATGTAGCATAGACACCCTCTTTATTTTCAGCCTTCTATCGTCTTCTGATGATCTTAGATCCTGTCTGCTATACGCTGAGTTTCGATCCTGTCTTCCTGAGCTCCATCTTCTGCTGTTATCACGACCTTCTTCGGACCTTGATGGTAGTATTCCTGAAAAAAATCGAAGATTTGAGTTTGTATGCAAAGTGGCAAAATTATTCTCACTAAAATTTGCACTGAAAATGGACATGATATTCTCATACTATGCTACGCTACTTCACCAACGCTAAATTCAAGGTATCACTCAGTCACATAAATCATAATAAGTTAGTAAATACTTAAATCCTGCTTACGATATCTAACGGATTATTTAGTCACGTTTCACATGAAATAGTGGGTTTATACCGAAGGCAGACAGCAAAAGCCAGGGGTTCAAATGTGAATCTACAATGCTGTGACAGGTTATCATCAATAATAGCCTTTTTATTAGGTCGACAACCCGTTTGTTCAGTCTGGATTACGATGGCGGGGTACCTAAAGGCGGGGGCAAGTATAAATCGCTGACATATCGTATTCTCTGCTTTATAGTAAAGTCAACGGGCCAAAGTACTTTTTTTTAATGTGACTGGTGCAGTAAAGACTTCAATTATTGATTTTTACCGCTAACTAGGTAGCGCGACCGATAAGCAGGTGTTATCAGCTAGTGACTAATGTGCCAGCACTTGTTTCTGTAGAATAAGACCTAGTTGATTGAAGCACAAACGGAAGTTTTACACTTTTACAGTGACTCCAAGACAGTTGATATTGTTGGAGATACAAGCCATGATATGGCTGGCTAGATTTTATCATTACCAACATTTGACAAAAGTGTCTAAACTTCCGGATTCATAATCCTGATAATAATAGTTTCAATTTCAATATATAAAAAAACGTAATACCTACCTAGTCATCCAGCTGAATCTATTCACAATAATAATAATCAATTAATAGTCCAAATATGTCAATATTTTGATAAAGTGGGTATCCGGCAATGAGGTCTCAATCTGTCGCCGACGAATTTATCATAATTATATTTAATTCCAAATTGAAGAAAATCAAAAATACTTAAATAAATCTTACATCTTTTTTTAACAAATGAAAATGTGCCAAGAATTGGAAACCCCAACATCAAAATCGAGTTTACTTTGTATCTAATCGTTTTACAATGTGATTTTTCCTCATATTTCTTGATAATAACGATAACAATTCGTTGTATTTAGGTTTCAGTTTCACCAAACATGCACCTCTGTCTCATCAATTGTACTATTCCAAAATGTATCCCTAGACAGAATTTGAGGTCAGATTAATGTTATCGTGTTGTTCAAAGCAGTTTTGCAAACTTCCAGACCATAGTTTTAATACTAATAAAGTAGTAAAGAAAGAAATATGAACGAAATGTAATTCATTTAAAGTTTAAGTAGACAAAGATCAAACCGTGGTCAAATAATTTTGGAAATAAGGCAGACATCTTGTTTTCAATACTATTAAAAAAGCTTGTGCGTCAATGTCAATAACACTCCTGGAGCACTTTTGAAAAGGTCATGTAAGAGTCTACCATTGTTACTTATTTGCAATTCAATTCCTCAGAAAGTTAATATTCTAGGTATTGTAAAATGTTAAAACAAAAGGTTCATTCAACCAAAAATATCTAAGAAATGCTCTGATAAATCAGCTCGATAAGAATTACGTCATCAAACTGTTCGTTTTTAATGAAACCCCGTTTACGGTAGCTTGTTCTTAATTGTTTGTTCGATTCGTCTGCCATTACGCCATTTTGCTGACGTCATTAGAAACGAAACGAGATATTTTTAAATTGATTGTATTCCTTGTTTTAAACAATTTATAATGAACTAGCGATCCGCCCTGACTTCGCACAGGTGCTCAAGAATATTGTAGCTTTCTGGTGAAAGAATTTTCAAAATCGGTTTCCGAATTCCGAAGGTTCCTACAGACAAACTCATTGCCTATTTAAAATTTTAGTTTGTATAGAATTATAAATAAATAAATAAAATAAATAAATAAATATTCCACAACTATCACACAACGCCATCTAGTCCCAAGCTAAGCAGAGCTTGTGTTATGGGTACTAAACAACTGATAAACATACTTATATATTTCTAAATACATACATATTATAGATAAATTACACCCAGACACAGAACAAATGATCGTGCTCATCACACAAACATTTGTCCTGGGTGGGAATCGAACCCACGACCTCCGGCATAGCAGTCAGGGTCACTAACCACTAGACCAACAGGCCTGTCAAATTGAATTATAACAGAAAAACCCTTAAAATAGCCAAATTATTCCCGAGGCATGTAACACATCTAGTATTTTTGAGTTCAACAATATAATAATGGGCTATCTTCTTCGTGAATTATTTCCAATTTCGAAAATAATCTGTCATTTCTCTTATTTCTCTTGCTGTCTGCCAGCTAGTAACGAATGCCATAGACTCAATCATAGATTTTAGGCATCCAAGACCGGTAATTTATAACATCTTTGCAGTTTCAAGTATCATTTAACTAATAAGTATATTCAAGTTTAATTGACCGTTATTTTTGCACACAAGTGACCAATGAATACATGATTGATCTCAAGTTCAGCATTTTCCTTCCTGTCTTTTTTTCCTGTCTTTAAAGTCTTGAAGATTTTTAATAACGTGTTTTGTGACGTTAATCCAATATATTCACGTCACCCGCATTTACTGTTTTTGGATGTTGCGAAATTCTGTGCCTGGTTATGTCGTTCTCGTTACAGTTATTTTTATACTTTCCTTTTCATCGAGTGCTTTTCGATAATTTTCTTCAGTCAAAAGTAGAACTTGACTCTAATTATGTAATTAACAAAATCTCTAAACAATATTGTCAAAAAGAATATGAGCAGTTCTTCATTTCTCAAATGAAAAAGACAGCGGAATTCATTTACACAGCCTGTTAGGAACCTTCTGGCAACGAATAGTAAATAGATTGTCCATTTTATTACTCAAATAAGCCGAAACAAATAAAAAATGGAGCTCAGTTCCAATACTAGTTTTATTTCATTATGAAACCTTTTTGCTAAAAACTTTCCATTCAACTAAGTCCTTTGTTAGTATTGTTGGCGCCGGCTTGTCTCAATTCTGACCTACATGTGCCGAATGCTGTCTTCACTCGCTCACTGCTATTAAGGCTTGCCACTGACTACGTCACGCTGGCGTGGGGTGGCATCATAATAGGCATCTCATCGATTACGCACAAGTAATTATTAGTCATCATTTTGGTTAAAGGGTTTTCTGGACCAAATACCGTCATCGTAATTTCTGCTTTGCAAATACGTCAACAGAAATACCAAAAAGTCAAGTACCTACGGTAAAAATGCATTCGCGGTTTACACGATCAGTCATTGCGGATAAAACCGAAGAATTTGAGTAACTTATTACATTGTATGTACTAAGCTAAAGTAAACGTTATAGAACCATTAATGTCAAACTCGTTATATTTGCGGTAATGTCAAATCAATAAAGAAAACATTACTCACATTTTTTTCGTCATTAATTCGATCAACCATACACATCAATATATGTATTTATAAACGGTAAATTAATTATTTCTAAAGGACTGTCGTTAGTCATTCGAGGTTGTTGAGAAGGGCGTTTATCATAAAGATAATTTTTGTTATCCGCCATCTTGGTTTTTTGACGTTTATTGTCATCCAGACGCCAAAAGAGCCTTGCAGAGTTACAGCTAGCTAAACAAGCATTTCGTCGTTGCGACTTTAAGACCTCCTATGTGACACTTTTGCTCAAAACACTTTTTCACTCCAGTCAATTGTACATTTTGAAGCCCTATCGAATGCAAAAACTCTCATGTGGCTATGACGTTTTATTCGTAATTTATTTACCCATTACAAGATCTTCAATGTGCTTGCTCATCATAATTTGGTACTTAAAATGTCTTATGTGTCGCATGTACACATACGAGTTTTTAAGTGTATCATGCTCGTGGACTATAGGCAATTTTTGGAATAAAATATCCTATGTGCATTTACGCGGGTATTTTTTAATATTACTTTTGGTATCTTTAGACCGACAGGATCGAACAAGTGAACGAAAAGACGAGTGAAATAGATAAATCGCATGATTATTCTCCATTTTTAGACAATGGATGGCGCTCATTTAAATTACTAAGGTCTTCAGTGTGATGCAAGTAGGGCTTGCATTCGAATATTCGAATATTCGAATTATTCGAATAATCAACTGTTTCAAATATTCGAATAGAAATTTTACGATATTCGATTATTCGAAGATGCGGCCGGCGCGCGTTCCGGCGGGTGGGGGTGGTTCGCCATTGTGCATTTGTCCACCATTTGCACACGTGTTTGACTGTTATTATTTTATGTTAGGCGTTTTTATTTTGTTTAGTATGCCCGTTGTTTTATTTAATGTACGTATAATTGTATACCCAACGACAACCCAGTGAATCAGTTACGTGCTTTGACATAAGTAGTCTAAGTAGCTACTATAATTGTATTTCTGACTTGTGATAATTATTTTATTGTAATACTCAGGGCCAGTTTCACCGGTTACGGATAAAGTCTCTGATAGCCTATTAGGAACATATCTGCCAGATAAACTACAACTTTTGGTTTCACAGGTGTCGGATAGCGATATCTGGTAGATAAAGTATTTGTTAAGTTATAAGATGGATCAAGTGGCTGTTAAGGAAGTTATCATCAACATTATAGTACATTTCAAGTGGAGAAACATTGTTATTGCCTTTTAGGCGGTCATCTACCAGGTAACCGTGACCCCAAAACGTAAAGGGCTATTGAAGGAACACCCTGGATTTCAATCAGTAAGAGTCTGAACAGTTACTCCAGTCCCGCCCCGGGCATAACGGGGCCCCCCTCTAGAGTGCCAAAGCCTGCCGCGGGACTTACCGAATTACCGTGACCCTGGAACGTAAACGGCTATTGAAGGACACCGTGGATTTTAGTCAGTACGAGTCTGTATCGGGATCCCCTATTTTTTTTAACTATATTTTTTATAAATGTACACAAAAAATAAAAACAATTAAAACCAAAAAGACATTCAAAAACATAGTAGATATACAAAATCATAATCAAAATATCATACAAGAAATTCACAATAAAAATAAGACAAGACTAAAATAAAATTTTAGTCACAAAAAAAAGGATTGCAATATTAATGCTTGCTACAGTTGCAGTCTTCCGATGACGCGAAGTCATATAGGCAGCTCAATAAACGTATATCTAAGTCCTTGCGACACGATCTGCGTCTCTTTAATACAAATCGTGTTAAAGAGACCATACAGCGAAACCAAGGCTCCAAAGTGTTCGCAAAGGACAACTCTATTGGGCAAAGCCAGATGACAAAGCTGAAACGGGAGGATGGTAGCATAGCGTCGACCACAGCAGACGTTTTAGGCGAGATCGAGAGGTTCTATGGACAGTTATACACTTCGGTCGCAAAGCCCGTTGACAGCTTGGTAGGAGATCCAAGAGCCAAGCTGTCCCGACATTATTCCGAAGATATCCCGGACATCAGTCTGTACGAGATTAGGATGGCCCTGAAGCAGCTTAAGAACAACAAGGCGCCGGGCGAGGACGGAATCACTTCAGAGCTTCTGAGAGCGGGTGGAACACCGGTACTTAAAGTCCTCCAGAAACTCTTTAATTCCGTCCTGTCCGAGGGCAAAACGCCTGAAACGTGGAGCAGGGGTGAGGTGGTGCTGTTCTTCAAAAAAGGTGATAACCTATTGAAGAACTACAGACCCATCACGCTTTTGAGTCATGTTTATAAGCTGTTTTCAAGGGTTATCACGAACCGTCTCGAACACAGACTTGATGACTTCCAGCCTCCCGAACAAGCCGGTTTCCGAAGAGGCTATAGTACCATAGACCACATCCATACGCTGCGGCAAGTTATACAGAAGACCGAAGAGTATAACTTGCCATTATGCTTAGCGTTTGTGGACTATGAGAAAACCTTTGATTCGGTGGAAACATGGGCGGTGCTTGAGTCACTCCAGCGATGCCGTATTGACTATCGGTACCATGTCGGTCCGAGTACAGGAGCACAGCACGAAGGCGATTCCATTGAGAAGAGGCGTAAGACAGGGGGACGTTATCTCCCCGAAACTGTTTACTGCCGCAATAAAAAATAAATAGTAAATAGTATTATTTTGATTCAGAGAATAAAGACTATTTAGAAATTAAAGGACATGATTTCTATAAATCTTACTTTTTTATTTAATATTCGAACAATATTCGAATTATTCGAATGTACCCCAAAAAAATATCGAATATTAGAATTTCAAAATTTTCGAATATTTGCAAGCCCTAGTTGCAAGTCGTTAGGTACTTGATCCGATAGTTTGAATCGAAAATTGTAAAAGTTTGTTGGATGTAAAACCGTTATCTACAAGTGAGATTGAGTTAATAGTCAATCAGAAAAATACAGAAGACTCTGAACCAAGTACTTTTTGTGATTTTGAAGCACCCTCAAATGTGGAGCGCTGTTATAGTGGTTCCCTGATAACACCAGACGATTTAGGTTTAATATCTTCTAGATTCGATCATCAGAATGACGTTACGGAATCTTTATCTGATCAAAGCATCATCATACTATTCCATGCCGCTGAAGACCCAAGTATGGTTTCTGAATCATAGCAAGTGCTATCACCAACACCAATCTTTGAAAATTTAAGTGACAACAGTGATGACGATCCAAATTGGGTTCCAGTAATTCCACGGAGGGGTCGGATTCTTTTAGGGAGCCAGGTTGAGGAACATTTCGACGATACGGAGGAATCAGATATCAATGAAAATGTCAGGTTGTTATCCGTGCACGATTTACGTAGAAACCGAAACTTATTTATAAGAAGACGGAGGATCTTGCCTTGTTTGGATAGTGATGATGATGATAACAATATTAGTGAGGTATCTTTGTCTGAAAATGTTGAAGACAATTTTTCCTCTTCCTCAATACGAAGACCTATCTACCTTGCGTGCACCGTTAAACAGAATAAAAAAGCACGCGTTGCCGGTAAAGCGTATCTTGGATATAGAAAGATAGCTGACAAATGGACAGCGTGCGTTGAAAAGCCAAATAGGATTTTTAAGTTCGTTACTTTTGGCACGAAGCAGACGGCAATGTTACTGCTAATGAATTTACATCTTGTTTAATAGACTACTGTCAAAACCTGCCACATTCAAAACAGCGGATTATTATAATTTCTGACGGATGCGTACATCGAAACAGGAACCGAATTTTATCGAGTGCCCTAAGCGATTTGGCACAAAGGCAAACAATTTGTATAGAACAACTTTACCTGGAAAAAGGACATACAATGATGGAGGTGGACAGTGTTCATTCCACTATTGAACAATACATAAAACCACCCATATTTGCTCCCAGTGATTATATTACCCGGATAAGACAAGCTCGACCTCAAAAACCCTACGATGTCAAATCCATAGACTATGATTTCTTCTTAAATTTCGAAGAGATGGAATCGAACCTGAAATCCATACGGCCTGGCAAAAAAAAAGGAGATCCTGTCGTAGTCGACATTAGGGGTCTTATGTATTCATCCGATGGATCCATATTTTATAGGTTGAGACATGTCGATGAGTGGTCCGTACTTCCACAGCGAAGAAATAACCAAAGAAACGGAATAGTATCACAAAATCGAATGTATAGAACTCAACTAAAAATTACTGAGACTAAGTTTAAGCATTTACAGGAACATAAAATGGTAATAGACCGAGATTATCATCCTTTTTATGACGCGTTGCAATTTAATCCGGGTACTTAATGCCTGAGGAAATTAATGGTACTTTGATTCGTATTTTTGTTTTTAAGTCTTATTTGTAATTCGACTGTTATCATGATTACTCGTATAGTGTAATTCAGAGAAATAAACGTTTATTTTCAAATTTATATAATCAATGGTGTTTTGTTCAAAGGTATTTTAGTTTAAAAGCACTGATGTGTAACTGACAGCGCAACCAAAACCTCTTATGTGTCAAATAAAATATTTTTTATTTTTTTTTACTATGTTGTGCTTTTTTTTTCAAATTAAAATATCATATTAAAAAGCAGGCAGTCATGTGGCTGTCACCTGTATTTTTTGTTGTAGTTGGTTTCATTATATTTTTTTCAGTGGATGGTTTTTATCGATTTTCTCGTAAAAGTAAATTTTACACATAAGAGGTCTTGAAATCGCAACGACGATTTAATCAAGCGGTTCGGTAGTAACTATAGTGTCCAATGTTAACAGAGGGGTTACGGTTAAGTGAAAGGTCGTCGAAAACTTTGACGCAGCGGTGACAATTGGCAGTCGTTAAAGTTGTTTATTGCAAAGTGAAGTTCCTGACTTATTTTTGCTGGATTTCTTTTCATTCCACTGTGTCTGAAGTATAATGTTTGTCAATAGATTCCATACAAATTTTTGATGCCCGTATGCTTTCAAAAAGCTTATACTTATAACCTTAGTTTGCAATATTATGTTATGGAAAGGACTTAGCTACCAGCAGTTTCGCAATAACAAAACAAACAAAGCAGCGAATTATTAGAGCAATATGCCTGAGTCACACAACGTGAAGAATCATGAGCGCATAATAAACAAACAGTCTTGACATCCACACGTATTTATCATAGGTCATGTCACGTCTAACCTATTTCATTGTAGGCAGAAAATGAATAAGAGTATAATCACTTATAAAAGGTAAAATGATAACTATTCCCATGGATACTTTGGCGGGTGGCCAACAGCGGAACTATTGACGCCATCTTGATTTTCCATCCCTGTCAAATGTCAAAAATAAAATTGAAACGACATTTTTATACTCTTATATTGTAACACTGCAAGCGAGCAACTGTAAACTTTTGCTTCAAAATCAAGTATGCTTTAAACTTTATTTTCGTAACACTTATGAAGTATTTGTATACATTATCGTGTTATCTTTTATTACAAAACTAAACAAATATTTCAGTGTGATTACGTTAGCCGTCACGTTACTCTACCGGCATGGCATGACGAGTTAACACCATGATGACAGCTTTAAAAGACGCCATTAAAAAAAACTCAGATTCACTTTTGTTTAATTCAACCTTGACTTTAGTGGAATCATCGTTTATTTTGGATGTAGATCGGAGCACGAACACCGATTCAAATCTTGTTACTAAGTAAAACTCTATAGACACAAATCTGGACTAATGTGCGGCTGAAATTGTCTCTGACTAGAACAGATTTTACGAAAAGTAGAAGATTTTGCTCGATGTGGCCTTTTGAAATCAACGAAATGTGGGGTACAAGATTAACATTTACAACAAAACGTCTATGAAATGTATCAAGATGACAGTTTCAAGGCTTTTGACAATCTTGTCTAGCTTATTATGGGTTCTAGATCAAGCCAACGAGCCCCAACAAATGGGGTTCTTCAGTGTTCGTTAGCTTTGAATTAGACAGTTAATCCGAGGCCAATCAACATGGCTCCGGATTTTAGTTACCACTGTATCCTTGATGTGTCTACCACGATAATAGTTAATTTAATAGTCCAGAAATACAGTATTGATCGAGGCATTTGTCTCAATTACCAGAACCTATCTACCCAATATCACTGCGTGACCTTTAGACAACAAAAATGGCTTCCTTCGTTTGTATGGAGTTAATAAAATATATTTTTCCTGTTACAGTAATTTGCTTTGCTCTGAAAATATTCACGAGCTAAAAATACGAAGCCTTTGATACTTAACCTCTTTTATTTAAACATCTAGTAAAGAAACAAGTGTGTGGATTTCCCACTGTATGAGTCTGCGGCGAATTGAAATCGTTTGCGAAGAAACTATACAATGCTTTCAAGACTGTATCCAATACGTTTGCCTACACGCCTTTGCCTTGATATAAAAAAAAACTATTGTGGCAACTTGGTAGTGAGACTTCTTATTTCGACGGTTAATCGAGAATGAAATTGCTTCCTTTTCCAAAAATAACTGAACTACTTAGAGAAGTTTGTCGTATCTAATTTGATAACTTACGATTGATGTCATCCATTTTGCCAAGCAAGGTAGGTATCAAGGAAGGTATCCTTGAAGGATTCCCAGTTTTATTAGATTTCTGACGTAACGCCATAGATTTCATTCGATCAAAATAAATGAAACTTATTTATTATGCGAAAACATGTATCAAAAACCTCATACGTTATCAAGGGAAACTGTATGGTAAACTTAATTTCTTTTTATGCCATAATTGCAGACCTGCATTGTTTTAGAGCCATGCTTAGTGCGGTATAACTGTGGGAGTCACAGACAGTGATGCCGGGCCGGCAACCTTGCGGTGTATTACCGCGTTGATAAACATTTATTTAAAAAAAAAAAAAAACAAATAAAATTAATATCAAAAAGGTTTATGTACTTTGGTATTGAGCCACGGCAAAAAAAAAAAACAAAACCCGTACTTGTCATTCGGACCAAAAAAAAAGTTGGCTGTAGTTAATTTGTACTAAAATCATAGTTACACTTAATGTAAAATTATAAATTTATTACTTGATTCATTAATATCCAAACTGTTATAGCAAACACGTATTTATTTGTGAAACATAAAATCCTGTAAAATGTATCTTCAACTGCCATCTTTGACTTGACAGTTACAAACGTTGATTTCAAATCATAGAGAACAAACTGAAAATCATAGACGGAATACTGCAGAAATTTATTTTTTCATGAGGGATACATAAAGGAGAAGAAAATTACAAGTTACACTTTGTAAAAATGATTTCTACGCTTCTTGTAATATACGTGTGCGTTGTAACGAAATGTATAAAGCAACCCTACTGACCTTTAGGATACTTAACTAGGGATTTACGGACCTTTACAACATTGCGAATAAGGTCAATATGTGACCTAGGCCAGGGAGTCCCCTCTCCACATTTTCATTTGCTGCCGTGTCGCCTTACTAATACATTATATTATGAATATGAAACACGAGGTTTGGTAATCTGTTTCGTTTAAATAAATGTAGCATATTGATACTGCTACTGCTAGCCTGTATTATCCAACAGCTGGGCGAAGATCCCTTCCCGTGACTTCCAATTTTATCGATCCAGGGCCAGAGTGTACGTGGTCATTGGTTTTGGTCCAGTTGACCCGTACTTCTAAGAGATTTCTCACGTCTTCATATAAAGTATTAAATATGGCAGTAATTCCCAAAAAAAATTCAAATATATCTTAAAATCTCTCGTAAAATATAAGATTTTCAGTCACTATCATTAGAACTTAAAATCTGTTTCGAGTTTCCGAAATTTTCGCTGTAGTACAATGATCACGGATAAAATTTCTTATAACACTACAAGAAATAAATAAATAAATAATAATAAATAAATATTCCACAACTATCACACAACGCCATCTAGTCCCAAGCTAAGCAGAGCTTGTGTTATGGGTACTAGACAACTGATAAACATACTTATATATTTCTAAATACATACATATTATAGATAAATTACACCCAGACACAGAACAAATGATCGTGCTCATCACACAAACATTTGTCCTGGGTGGGAATCGAACCCACGACCTCCGGCATAGCAGTCAGGGTCACTAACCACTAGACCAACAGGCCTGTCAAAAAAATTCAATATTCTCTCTCATATCAAAGACGGTAATAGAATAAACAGCCTGTTTACCCGCAATCTTGTTGTTAAACAGTTGCTCGGGTAGTAAAGACGACATAACGCCGCCTTTCAGGGTTCCTAAAGTAAATAACGTCGTCGCAAAACCACAGGTGCGGTGTAATCGCGAATATGCTAATATTCGGTGAACCTTTCTGTCTAAATTCAATGTAAATACAGCCACCTTAGTTAAAGCGTCGCCCTTCTCCTAGTATTTATTTTATTCCAGTATTTTTACACGAATTTATTTACCGTGATATTTTGGGGTAGTTTCGGCGAAACAAAATGTTTTTCATTAAGCTTCGTTATTGTAGCTCCTAAAATAGTTACGTGTTGTTGTTCAACTAGTTATTTTTCTTCCGGATCTAATAGCAGCCTTGGTCGTCGGTTATAGCAAGGTTTTAGACTTTAGACATTGTCCATTACTTACTGACTGCACGTTTACTGACATCTATTTTCAATGCATTACTTCAAGACCCTTCTTTTCCTTTTGCTATCTCAAACAATAGGTAACACAACTAAACAAGGTAGTGCGTAATGTGCAAGCTTGTTTGTATGCGTTCTGCGTTCAAGTGCAGTTACGAAATCTTTTGTTTCTAGCACGGAGCACATAATTGGCCACTTTTTTTGAACTTGGCATTGCAGGTGGTCAGCAGCTACAGTAGCACACGGTCACTGACCACTACGGCCGAGGCATTGCATTTGCATTGATTATGCTAATTATGATTACGACTTAAAGTTGTATAACTGCTGTTTTCAATAATGTCAAGCCAGGTAACATCTGGTTATAGAATGACAAATATAAGGTCATCCATATATATAGAAGAAGACCCTTCCGTTTCATCATTTGTTTCTCAGTTGGCAACACGTGAGCTCACAAATCTTTATTTTTGTCACTAATCTATGGTTTTTATAAGACAAGTTATGTTTGTGTGAGATCGTCAATATTACTAGACATTTAGGCAGCCCATAAAAGCTATTCGCATTGGCAAATCACTGTCGTAAACTTCGGTCTCGCCAAGTGGTTACTGAAACGTTTTCTGTCTTCATTTTTGTACTTAATACGTAAGCAAGTAGTGCATTTAGTAATTTTGCAGTTTTATTGAATACAGACGTACTAAGAAGATCTCTTACTCTCGCAACTTAACTTTTCAAACTACCTACTCCATTTGGAGATGTCGTGTTAGTTTTAATTGTAGTTTTAATTAAGTAGATGCCATGTGCTGGACACGGAAACAATGTGAATACCAGATGGGTTCCCACAGAAAAAAAACCCATTACATTATTTCCTCAATGTTGCTTGTTACCATGCTGTCTGCTTAGTGTTTAGATAATAAATTTCAGGTTCATCAACATTCGAGGTTTTTGACTAAAATAATCGTTTTTCACGTCTACAAACTTAGGATGGCTTAAATCATTATACTTTTATCAATCATATTATTAACAAAACATTCGAAACAAATAAAATAAAGTGAAACACAGACAGGAAAAATAGAATTAACCTATTACATCACGCTTGAGTCAACTTATTAAGTTTTCGATTTAATTCTAAACCCAAGGATTATTTTGTATGTTGATGTGAAAATGTATTCTAAATTTTCAAACAACTTAAATTGTTTATATTGCATTCGATACAATAACAATGGCGGCCATGACAGCGGAAGCATTGACAAAATTACGTTTAACGTTGAAAATAAATTTTGCTTGGGTACATCCTGTCGATTATTTGATAGCAGCCTGTATTTGTTGTTGCAAAAATAAATAAATACAAGTACCAAATTAAATAAAGTGTTTGGCAATATACAGTTCGTAGAATTCTTTGAAGCAAAATATAGTTTGATACGGTTTTCTAGGAAAGGAGTTCTTGAACTAAAGAACGCCATTTAACATTATTACTTTCCGGCGAATCCGTGAGATCTAAGTAGGTAGGTTCTTTAGAACTAACTTCACTTATACTAAAAGGAAAACCAATATGAGAGAAAAGATACCTAACGCAAGACAGCTTTTTCAAATAATTGCGCCGTCATTTTCGTAACTGATTACTTAACCTATTTTCTGTACGAGAACAGAAACGAATTCGGAACATCAAATCTAAAACTAGTTTACAACCGTTAAATTACACTGTTTTTGTAAGTTACTTTAAAGATTTCGCATTTAGATTCAAAATGGCCGCTGCTTTTGTCTATGGTTAAAATACCCTGGATATGTTGACACGTGACAGCAAGTTAGCAACAGCTTGACAATAGACAATGTAGAACTTTCAATGTATCAACCTCAGCACAGTTATAAAAAACCTTGCATTAGTAGTTTCCTCAGAAAACTTATAGTTCATAACAAAGTCTAACGTCGTCCTGAGAATGGGGGCAAGTGGTGCCACCTGTCAACTTGACCGTGAATTATAGTCGCGACGCGGAACGCAAGCAAATAATTTTCTGTACCGAGTCTGAGTGACATGTGAATAATTTGGATATATTCGTCGGTTATGAACGAATAACTTTGCTAGAATTTCGGTTATTACCATGAAAAGATTTTTATGATGTCCAAAAATATCATCATCATGCAAGTGACGTCGTTTACCAAGCCTTTTCATTATTACTATGAGGCTTTTCCGTGTTAATAAAAAGGTATATTTATTTATTTATTTATTTATTTATTTATTTATTTATCAGGAACAATTTACATTGTATTTGATACTTAATACATTATTAATACTAATTTCCAAATTAAACATGCAATGACAATAATAACAAAAAAATAATAATAATTATAATCATACATAAAAACATAAAAGACCACATAAAAAGAATACCAAAATAAAAAATAATAAAAACATGTCTTGTCCTGATAATAATACAAAATTAAAATATTCTAGATTCAAATATTATAATGATAAACATGTCCTCAAAATAGTCACAATAGTCATAATGGGATTATTAAATTACAATTCGTCAACTGAGTACAAGTTCCTATCCAACAGAAATGCTCGGAGCTTCGCCTTAAAAGAGCTAGTGTATAACAAAATTTTTAAATCCGCTGGCAGTCTATTAAAAATATGTGCAGCTTGGTAATGAGGGCTATGCTTGACAATGTTAAAATTAGGTACAACTCTATTTTTAAAGTCATTTCTGCGAGTATTTTCCCTGACTTTTCTTTCTTCCCCAGACTCATATTCATGGATATATTTTTTAAAATTAACTAACAACACAAGTATGTATAAGCTGGGCAATGTAAGAATATTTAAGCGCTGAAAATGAGTACGACAGCTTTCTCTCTGAGAGATTCTGACAATTGTACGTATTGCTCTTTTTTGGAGGATGAAGGCTCGCTGAAAATTGTAACTGTAACTATTCCCCCAAAACTGTATACTGTATCGAAGTCTGGATTCGACAAGAGCATAATACACCATTTTTAATTGTTCCGTATTTATTTCGTCCCTCAATGTCCTCAACGCATAACACGCAGATGATATAGTGGAGTCTATGTGTGCTAGTTCCTTTTTCCAGTTCAGCAAATCATCCAACTGGATACCTAGAAATTTTACGTCTCTCACTAATTCTACCTTTTCATTGTCAAGGGTTATATCCATATCATCTTTATTGCCAGAAGTGGTTCGGAATAACATAATGTTAGTTTTTTTAATATTTATTATTAATCTATTTGTATTGAACCAAAATTGAAAAGCTGCCAACGTAGTATTGACCTTGTCTGTCAGTTCACTTATACTTTTCGCCCCTACTACAGCGTTTGTGTCATCTGCAAATACCACGAGATTAATGTCTGGAGTGATCTTTTTAATAGAATTAATCAAATCGTTTGTGAAAATAATAAACAGGATGGGGCCTAATATGGACCCCTGCGGTACGCCAGTGGTAATATTAATCATGGATGATTTGTGAGTTTTACATTGCCCATCATGTTCTATTGTGCTGGTTTCTACATACATTTTCCTGTTTCTTAAATACGATGTAAATAATTGAAGGGCTCTGCCTCTGACGCCATAATAATTAAGTTTAGTAATAAGTAGATTGTGATCAATAGTATCAAATGCAGACGACAAATCTAGAAAAATACCTGCCACCTTTGATTTCTGATTCAAATTACTAGTAATGTCATCTAAAAGTTTATAGATGGCATCTCCAGTGCCAATGCCTTTCTGGTAACCAAACTGTCTGTCATGTAGAACTTTATTTAAACGAAGATGAATCAACAGCCGAGATTTTAAAACTTTTTCAAAAATTTTTGAAAGTGTTGGAAGAAGCGAGATCGGTCTGTAATTTTTAGGGTCCGTTTTTGAACCCTTTTTATAAAAAGGCACAACCTTTGCAATTTTCAATTGTTCCGGAAAAATACCCTGCTTCAAACAGTTATTAAGGAATGTAGATAGTGGTTCAGCCAATATTATTATGTGCTCTTTAAAAATAGTAATAGGGATTTCATCATATCCACAGGAAAACTTGTTTGGCATAGTTTTAATTATTTCTGTTATTTCTTTAGGTGTGGTAGGTATGAGTGACATATCATTTATAACCCTTTCACAGCTTTGTTGAAGAAGCAATAGAGCCTCCTCTGTGTTAGTTTTAGCTGAATCACAATTATGGTTGAACTGTTTTGCTAATATGTTAGCAACGGCAGTTGGCGAGTCTATGATTTGATCGTTAAGTTTCAGTAAAAGTGGTTCCTGTTGCCCTTTTTTAAGTCTGTTTGTGCGGTTATTAATTACTTTCCAAACTTCTTTACATACATTTTTTGATTTATCTATTTTCTCTGCGGTTGCCATTTTTTTGGCTTTGGTTATGACCCTTCTATATATGCGAATATATTTATATTTATAATTGAGTACACTTTCATGAACATAATTACCGGTATTGGTGCACAATAATCTTTTCATTTTACTGGAGGTTTTAACTCCTTTAGTTACCCACTTTAACTGTGATCCCCTTTTTACTTTGATTTTAATTAACCGTTTTTTGTAACTTCTCCGAAAAATGCTATTAAAATGTCTCAAAAATGAATTTACTCCCATTGAACTCCAATTATGAAGCAGTAGTCTGTTCTTAAACGATAAACTATTTTTACAATTAAAAATTCTTTTATTAATGACTAAATATTGATCATTTTTGTTTCCTGTCATATTTTCTAGTAAAAATTCACAAAATTGTGCTCCATGTCCGTCTCCTAAACCATTATGATCAATTGCACTACTTAATACGTGATCCTCTTGTAGATTCGTTATGATATTGTCTAAGCAGGAATATGAGTTGTTACGTATAAAAGTGGGGCTATCAAAAAGACATCTAAAATTATAACATGCCAGCAGACTCAAAAACTCAGAACGTTTTTTGTTTTCTAGAAGCAAATTGACATTAAAATCTCCACAAATTATGCATTTCTTCTTGAACAAATACTCAAGTAACAATTCCATTTTCCTCATAAAAATTTCAAAATTCTTGTCATTAGGATTACGATACACACAACAAACATACACTCCAGTTGTGCTATCCTTTATGCAGCATATCTCAAAACTCTCTACGGCGTACAATTTATCAATTGCAATTACATTCTCTACTTTCCTATCTGTTTGAGCTAAAATTAGGCTTCCCCCTCTCTTTTTCTTACTTCGAGTATTATAGGACGTTAATTTGTAACCGTCTAAGTTAAAAGAAGTTACTGACACACTATTCAAGAAATGTTCAGTCAAACATAGGAAGTCTAACTTTTTCCCAAGAGTTTGTATGTAGGCGTCTAATTCGTTTATTTTGTTAGAAATACCACAAACATTCTGGTGTAAGATTGTTAAATTTATACAATTCACTGGGACAGGATTTACATTGTTACTACAATTTACAGATATATCATTGCTACTAATCACGAAAATTACTATTGTTATGTATGTTGATCTGACTAAAAAGATGTAAATCAACTAGTAAGTTACTCATAATATTGTCATATATATTTCGCATTCCGTATTTATTTATCCTACCTGTTGGGTAGGAAAACATCTCATGTGATAATGTACGATTGCTGTCAAAGATGTATGCGTACTCATGATTTACTATGTCTAAGTATAGAAGGTGGTTAAACATGTCAATTTTAAAGTTATATATCGGAGCACCTGCTATATATGTAGGGAGACAGATGACTATGTTGGTGTATGTGACTTTTCGGAGAGATTCATTTATTGTCTTTATTAAATTGATGTAATTGCTCTCCTCTTTTAGGTCATTTCCTTCAATGAAAAGCAAGCAATAGTCGTTTAAGGTGAAGTTTTTCAATTTTAGTTCGATATTATTTACGAGCCGTGCTGTGGTGCTGTTGGACATTATATAATGACAATAGTCGAAGTACTCCGAGAAAACTTCCTTAATTGTTGACGAGGATCCTTTATTTGTGTCACAACTCAGAATACACAGTTTATTCTTTTGTTTAGGCTTCGAGATTAAGTTTGAAATCTGCTCTTCAGAAGTAGACACCTCTTTTATTTTATGTGGCGTCTGTGCACAGCTTTTAGTAGTTTGTGTCTCTTTATTAACTTTGTTGAGTTGTGATTCGCATTCTTGATGTATGAAGCTAGGCGAATTTATTTGGTGCAATGTTTTATTTTTGCGTGACGGTGTTGTACATTTTTTCTCAGGCGTTGAGCATATTTTCTTGTAAGTGTTAATAGTTTTTATCATATTTTGTAAATCGGATTTGAGAAGATAATTTTCACTATTTAAATTTTCAATTTCTTGTTGAGCGCTCAATAATTGATTTTTGAGTGTTTTGTTTTGTTCGGTGAGGTCATTTATGATTGCATTATGGTCGTTAAAACTGTCTGGTAAACTCATCATTGTTGCGTTAAATATACTTTTCTCATCAGTATCCGTTATGTTAGAAATGTCGGTTATTGAGCTCGTTCTATAGGGTTTAAGTTTACGGTATGTAATGTTGTTGCCATCGGAATCCATTTTATTTGAAGCTATTGTGGCGCCCTCTGTTAACGACGAATCGAAATAATGATATCATAGACTTTACTCTCCAATTAGTGTGATGAGAGCTGGTTGTTATATGTAGATGCACGCACTTTTTGACTTTGAGATTGATGAATAGCGGAACAAATTTTATAAATTTCAAAAAGTCAAATCAGGCACTCGGATGAATCCATGTTTCAATAATTTTTAAATAATTAAATGAAACTTTTTCAAATTCAAAATAAAATAAAAAATAAAATTTCCACTTAGCGGGGCTCGTTCCGACGACCACGGCGCGCAGAACAGTAGAGCTGCAACATAAACCGCTACGCCAACGATACTTTACTGTAGACGTCTAAATTCGTGCTTGCTACACGCTGAGTGTTTACTAGTGCGCAGGCGACTAGGCAGGTGACGGAGGGGTCAGTGGCGGTTAGCGCGGGAGGTATCGAGCGCTCCGCGGGTTGTCGTAGGTCAGGGATCGAAGTTCGTTATCACACTATTCAAATTTTGAGTTTTTTTCCACAGCTTTAATTTTGGTATTACACTGTATCACTTAAACTGATCACCATAAGAATTACAGTGCTCAAGGAAAGCCAAAGCCTATAAAAGTTGTTAAACGAAATACCGTCGACGCGTATTTAAGAATTTATCACTTCGGCGGCACAGTAGATCGTAAATAATCGGAACATGTGGAAAAACACGCTGAAATATTAAACGCCTCTGGTGTTGGGCCGCTGGCTACTGCAGCGCCATTAAAAATAACAAAATGTTTTGCATGCTCTTTATTTGTGACACCAATCAATTTATCAAGCATTGATTCTGGCAAAGTAAAATGCATTTTAGGTGTCTTCTATCATCTTTAATTTAAGTCTGTGATGATGTTAGTTGAGATTGTAACGGACTTTGTCTAGATTTTTTGGGTAAGTGCGATCTGTAGGTACTTATTGCAAACAAAAGTAACAAACGTCAATTAAAAGTGATGGATCTCTAAACCGCCAAATTTTATTTTCAGATAATGTGTACAAACTTGCCACCTTTTCATTAATATTCATATACCCACCCGTCTAAAGAAATATCGTATTGATAAAAACGTATAATAACATTGCTACCGTAGCTAAATACCGTCCATATCGAATTTTCAATAAATACCAATTAATGTTAAATTCTAACTATAAAGTGCGTTTTTCACAAATTATCTTTGTAAGATAGCCATCAAAACGATTATATTTGTTACACAATTTATTGATAAACACTCGTTTACAACTTCCTAATTACTAACGACACCTAGAACAATTATTGTCTAACGATAAATATAACTTCGAACTACCTAGTGAAGTGATACTGATAAATTGATAATACGTGCCTACATTCTAGAAATACTTGCGTGAATCTTCGTGTTTTATTTTAAATCAACAAATGATGTAATAGGTAATCGACAATATTAATAAAGGAACTTCTTCTAAGAAGATGAAGGAACTTCTGTCACAGAATCACTCTACTTGTTTATGGGCAGCTACCAACATTACGGCATTGATCGGTATCCTTCTCAAGGACAGCAATTACAGGCCGAGAAATTAATTTAAAATGACTCCTCGCGAGATTTATTGCCCAGCTGTGACATTATTACGAAGTTAATTCATTTTTATTAATAGTAACTTGCGCGTTCCGCAATAGTTGTTCTAAATGCGGAATATATGTTGCTTACGAATCAGATCAAGAAAGAATACAACGGAAAATAATACTACATACCTATTTACATATTAATTAACGTCATAACAAATCAATTACATCCATCCATTTAGTTAAATTTACGAGTCCGTACAGTCTTGTCACAATTTATTTTTTCCGCTAACAGCAGGCTTGTTGTAACATAAATAAAGGTTACTATTTTAGCAGGTATGCTAAATTAGAGGTAAACTGAAAAAGAACTGTCTTGAAATGAAATCAGTGATTCCCAAAAAAAATTGACTCGGTTTAAGATACACGACTTTTTCTATCATATAAAAAAAATTGATACGTCAGTGTCATTGTAAAGCAAATTGCTATATCGTTACTCTAAATTAAATTAATTATGTGGCTTAATATCAGTCGAGCCTAAATGACATCACGGGGTAATTACCCACAATACCCAGAGCGGTTCGACTAGTATGCATTGAGGTCAAACTCATAGCGATCTATCGAAATGCTGACCACACTGGCCAAAGAGAATACCAAATTTCCGATGTTGTAGACGGATTCCTGAACGCATAAAACATAGGATCATAAAAAAATTAATTGCAGTTTTATTATTTTTTTACGTTCTATAAAATCAAACAATAACTAAGGTCGGAACTGTCCAACGACTGTTTGAAATGACGATAAGTTCTCGTTTGCTTTTCAAACTAGGTACATCTTAGCCTTTAGAATTTAGTCTTAATTCTGGAAATGATTTCAAAACGCAAGACTTTTCTTAGGTTCAGATTAGTAGTCGATTTGATTCAGGCCACCGAATCTACCTGCGTAAGCCCTTTCAAGCCTAAAACATTGTATATCTAAACCAGGATCTTGGAAAGTAAACTAAGCCTATGAAATCTCAAACTCTTTCTTCTTGAAAGCAAACAGCTTTACGTTTTAAATCTTATGTAAATTCTTTCTACAGAAATCATACTTTATTTAAACCTTAGCCCAATTACTTAGCCCTGAAAGATGCCTCATACTCATAAGCTCGGAGTTACACAACAAAAACATAAAAGTCAAAAATAACGAATAGAACCGGTTGGGAAGCAAATCCGGATTGTCTACTTTAGACGCAGAATTGCAACGTAAAAAATAAAAACGGTTGTGGAATTTGCAAAGTTTAACTGCAATACAAGTTATGATTCCAACTGTCTTTATTGCAATTGAAGAATTAGTTTTTAACAAAAATCATAACTTCTTCAAGACCGTTTTAATATTAACTAATAAATTAAAACAAGTTGGGTTTGTTTTTGATTCCAAAGTTCGACTATTTCTTTCAAGTTACGAGTCAATTTGTCACAGTGCTAAAGTAAAGCGTCTCCTCAATAAAAATACGATTTATTATCAATCAGGATAAAGGGATCACATTCCAACATGTCATTAATTATAATAAGAACCTAAGATTTATGGTCTTGAGCCCTCAAGACATCTTATTTGAAACATTTCGTTTACTTCAAAAAAAGATTTCAACTCTGGTATTTGTAAAAATTATAACGGTTTTTAGGTTGATATCCTCTCCCAACCTACCTCTTAACGGGCCCTAACGTTTTGGCGGGCCTAAAAATATCCCCCACATCTTTTGAAGCCTTCTACATTGTAATATTATGTAAATTATAAACTGAGCAGTGATCTTGAGACGAGTCCATTTTAAACATTAAAACTAATTTAAATAAAAACAAGGTTTGATCAACATAGCGTCGCTTCGTGAATTCTTTTTATAAAATGGTTTCTGAATCGTCTAACGATTCAATATTTTGTGTGATGTAAGCTCCGCTTGGTCTGTTATTTAAATCTATGCTGTTTCTCGTTATTTTTATGGTTGTCTTTCTTGTTTATTTTAGAGCATCGACCTCTTTTGAGCTTCTCTGTAAAGATGAGAAGCTGTCATTATGTGATTTATGAAGGTTGAATATTTTAGGTGTTTAAGTTTTTTTCCTTTTTCATAAATAAAATGTCTACACTTTGCGATTTTTTAAGCTTCTACTACTTATACCTAATTTTAAATATTTGTGAAGTTAGCATTTTTACGATGACTGTTAGAAATATAAATAACTATGCATTGACAATCAAGGAACATGCATTTTTATATAAACTTTCATAAAATGTTCTCTTTCGTACAACTTAAGTGTGGCTTAATATTTCTACTTATAATCAACTAAGAGGAACGGGCAGTGCTCTGACATTGACAGTGAAAACCTGTTTGTGAGAGGAATGTGTGAACTATTAGTGTGGCGCTAGCTACAGCCCGCGTAAAGTGCAAGTGAATCAATAAGTATATCATCAATGTATCAGTTATTGGTGTACTTAATGTTCAACAAGGTGATGACAAATTGACATTTAATTATTTATACTATCGGATATGGCTAAAAGTGCATATTTATCGTTGTTATGTAATAATTTTTTCTGTTTTATGGCAATATCCGCCATGTTATTTATTAGCCTCGATAAAGTGCCCAAAACAAAAACTGCTTGTGTGGTCCCTACATGCAGGGTGAGCTTACAAAAGCTATAACAAGGATGTAAAATGTGTATTATTTTGTGTAAATAAAATATATGTAAGATAACTTTGTTTCCTTTAGAATAAGTGTTGAAAAGATTCACATTTTAATTGTGTTGAAAAAAAAATTGTCCGAATAAAGTTGGGAGTGTTTAACAAAAGGTGCGTACTCATTTGTGACTGTACTAAATTAGGGTTAATAAACAATTCTGACATCTGTCAACTTTCTGACATTGACAGTTTGTAATGTCAAACAGCTCAACTTACATGTTCGTATTATCACAAATGAGTGAACACCACATTAAAATTTCATCTTCTTGTGCTCTAATGTAGATAGGATCCTATTATAGCTAATTAGGTGCCTGAGCGTAAAATAATTTATATTGAACTGTAACATAGTGAGATAAATATATGTAGAATTATTTTTAATATTAAATGTATATAGTAGTAGGGGTTTGGAGTGAGCGACAGACGACTGCGTAGGCAATAAAGATTGGAAATTTTTCTAGATTAATCCTTACAAGTCCACTTGATGCGTTGACCGAGAGCTAAACTGGGCTGCGTACATGTCCATCCACAAGACTTTGTTATAGGTTATAAAGAACTGAGTCTTAATCAGCGTAGCTGTGGCGAAATTGGGAGGCCAAATTAACATTGTATCTAGAACTTTTGATGCTCCATTGTCTGTTAGTTAATACGCCGCTTACTCCAAAGCTCTATTTGAACCACTAAATGTATTTTTGTTATTGAGTAAAACGCTGCACATATCTTTGAGACCGACCTTCAAAGCTGCTCTGGCTTCCAACCAAAACAGAAAAAAATGTATCTTTTACTACAGCTAATTTGTTTAGATACCTATTGTTTCACCACTCGATTTTTTGCGGCGATATTCTGAAATATACAGGGTGAATGATGAATACCCTTTGAATGAGGAAATTCCGATTCCATAAAAGAGTAGAAACGAGCGTAACGAGCGCGAATATTAATTATTTTGCCAGACCAATTCCCACTTGCTAAATATTATATTCTACGCGTAGAGTGGATAAAGAATTATCGATCCTCATATGAAAAAGAGTCGAAAGACATTTAACAACATGCAACTCACAGTTAACCAAGAAATTAAGCAAGAACCTGTGCCAAAATTATTTCCATAGGTAAAAAAAAGAAGGTAGGGAGAACAACTATCCCGATATCTCTTATGGTTTTAGATTTCCTCATATCACAATAATCACTGTTTTGTTTTAAATTATTGTCGATAAACTTATTTTAATATTTCTTTCCGCTAGAAACGGCAGTCATCTTTTATTAATGAAATAATCGATCTCAGTGTTCTGCCGCCTACGACCCTCATTCTATATGTGAAATTCATTACCGCAAAAAGCACAAAACATTAAAACAACAGCACAACAGATTAAAATACAGATATAAAAAACTGCAATATCCAGTGTAATGACAAATGAAACTTAACAACAAATTTCTTAACCTTAAAAGAAAAACAAATAAGAATAGAGAATGACGTGCGGCTTGATAGTATCTGCAGCCACAAGCCATGCGAATCATGTCGGAAAGTATAAACTGGAAGTAAACTTGCACAGCCTGGCTTTCCCGACCACGACCTTAGTAACTGACGTGACCATACATTATGGCACAACCCTGAACAATGCAAGAAGATATTCTCGCTACTGCACAGATAACAGGATAATATACATATTTTAAAGCCATTTATACCATTCTTACGACAGATTCCACCTTGAAACAGAAAATAAAAAAGAGTTTCAGTGTCATAAATTCCGCAGTCTTTGGTAAACTGTCCCTGTGTGCTACGTAATGAGCTGTGCCGCATCATTTTACGTCATAACGACAAGTCAATGGTGATTTTAAACAAACGATATTTTCTTTTGCTCTGGTAACGCTTCGTCGTTTTGAGAGAGATTTCCTTGTATGTATAGAACGGTATTTTCCTACTTATCCGGTATCTAATGATCTCTGATGTTGGGTATAACGCAGCTAAGTTAAACCTCAGCATACTTTTAAGAAATCTTAATATTTTTCGATATCGCTGCAAAATTATCATGTGCGTTTATGTAGTTTTTATTTACAAAGATTACATTAACAAAAAAATACTAGTTTATGGTTTCACAACCCCTCTGATGGGATATAGTTGTACTGAACTTTTCTTTTGTTCTCATAAGTTAACTTTAAAAGTTAAAATGCTTAGTTTTTTTACTTGTTATTTTTCTATAAAATGCCAAACTGTAGTAAACCTAGTGTAATTACCTATAAATAATAGAAAGTATTATGTACGTAGCCATTTCAGTATCATAAAGGTGGACTGTATGATATGGTCAATTAACTCCATTGAGGCACAAAAATGGGCAACCGATGACCATCGGCCATTATTGTGGGTTGCGTTGGCAAAATTTACATGGCAGGTAAGCATAATTTATGAATTAAGCTTACCTACCATATAGTTACCTAGTCTTCATTGAATATGTTCCCCCTTTTTCATGCCAAAAGCCTTTTCATGCAGAGCCAATAAAGTATTGTTGGATGTCACAAAGAGATCAAGTTTTACAAAGCCAGTTGCTTGCGAGATTTTACAGCTTTCAGCACATCGACGGCCATATTGTGTTAGTTGTTTACACGTGTCTTGGATATCTAGTTGGCTGTCGTATAACAACAGTAGTTAAGTAGAACTTTTATTGAATAAAATCATTTAGATTCGAACATTTTAAAAGCTTAAACCTATTTCAGTAAACATAACAAAAGGCATCCATATTGGATTATTATGACAAATGACGTAATCGTTATTGTCAGCATTGAATCCAATATTACGATCAATCCTCGTCTACTATATGAATCCAGTATTTCTCTAATATTAAATTCCTGGGCAGAGGTGTAATGCAAAATTGTAAATTAAAAAGTGCTGGGTAGATTTTTTGGCAGGTGGCCATAGTTGGAACCATTTGGGAATAAAAGATGCCATCTTGTTTTATCAATACACTAGCGATCCGCCCCGGCTTCGCACGGTTGGACATTTATTTTTTAAGCCCTCTCACAATTTGAAATTCGTAATATATTTTGAATGGATTGTCCGATTGGAATAAAATAAAAAGTATTATATGCTATTGAAACAATCTTGCTCTATAAATAGTTTATTTGGATAAGGATTAGTATTTGACGATAATATGGTCAATAAACATAGGCTAATAATTTTAATTACTTTTATTCTATGGAAAAGTGGTTATAATGGCTAAAATATAAATGTTTGGTTTATACTATCGCGGACTTTTTTGTAGGCATTATTGAGTTCTACAACTTTTTTATAGAAGTCAACCATACATCTCTAACCATTTAGGCAGCGTTCGCTAGAATCGTTAACGTATGGCAGTTTTTTCGACGCCTTACTCCACAATTTTCACTACCACGAAAAATCCTATCTATTTTCCGGGATAAAATATAGCCTATACGGATTCGGAAGAATCCCTCTAAGTAATGGTAAAAGAAATTTTGAAATCGGTCCAGTAGTTTTTGAGCCTATTCAATACAAACATACAAAAAAATACAAAGGTTTCCTCTTTATAATATTAGTATAGATATAGATAGTATAGATATAGATATAATTTCTTCTGACAATTATGTCCCAAAATCCTGGCATTTCATGCATTTTGGAAAGAATCGTGTACATGAAGTGCTCATGGTACTATTAGTACCATGGCAGCTCCTTAGAACTGCCAACGTCATATTTAGATTTATTGGGCAAAGATCCAATCTTGGGCTATACTGCATACAGAAGGTCAGGCGAGAGTCTCATAAACTTAATAAGCGACTCAGTTAACGACTATTAAACTCTTGAAAGCGAGCTACACAGTCTGCGTTCTGCATAATATTGTCCGTGTGACCTTTTACGTGACACGGCACGAGAGTCGTTCACTCAGCAAATATTTCAGTGAAGTCACTTAGCGATAATATGACGCGCTCGTGTTTTACTATAACGTCTCTCTGTGCGAGTGTTTTCCCATAAAAGGCTACTGTAGATATTCTGCAATATATTTATTCCGGGAATGCCTATTCATCTTTCTAGACTCATTTAAGGACTCAGGTGGAGTTCGGCAAGAAATGTAATGAAATCGACACAAAAGAATACAATCGATTCATTATTATTCTGAAGTATTGTTTGAGTCTGTGATATTTTCCTATCTGGTGGAAGTTATTATTTCCAATGAGGCAATATTAGATAATAAACTGAAATAGAATAGGTACAAATACCAATATTATCAATCGAGTTTACAACACAAATAAAACTAAATTGTTAAGATACCACAGACATTGAAAATCACGTGTAGGTTGACGTGAAACGTGTTCTGATATAGTATCTAAGACCGCAGTTTATTTGTTATTAACTTTATTTTAATATATTTTGTTATCTAATATAATTAAGCCCTAATGTGCGACATTAGTATAATTGTTTCGCTATTGTAAACGTAAAATTTGTTTATATTAAATGACGTTACTGACTTTTAAACTAAACCTTAAAATGCAACTATTCATAGTATAATTTTAGTTTGTTTACCCTTCTCTATGCTGCAAGATAATTTAGCTAACAATGCATTTTCGCCATTGGCAACATTTTGGTTTTGACAGTTCAATTAACAGTGGTCCAAGGTCGAATTCAAATAAAAAATGTCTGCAGCCTAATTTTTATATTTTTAAAGCGTTAAAGGAATTATGCAATTTTACCACAACCAGTTATTAAATAACTTTAGCTTCAACACCGAATCGATTTGCGACAATGCGACATAATCAGGCACTTTCCATTACCTACTTAGCGCTTGCAAAGGAGAAAGTTATGACGCCTTTCAATTTGCGAAAAGCAAAACGCCTGACCTTAATTTAGGGGGAGGTCACATTTTCTTTCAAAGCGGGAAAAATATGAATATATTTTCACTCAAAGCACACATATTTATATTTAAAGCTAAGACAAGTACTTTTGAGTATCCAGTCCTGTATTTCCCTTATTCCCAGAAAACCAACTCTTGTCTTCAGACACGAACTTCATAAGATGGTCCTATGGCCCTCAGCTGCGCACAGTCCAATTATTACTCATTCTCTACATCAATGGGTGTTCGACGAAGTCTCCCGGCGTTTTTTTCCCTATTGTTGACAAAGATACTTATTTCAATATGAAATACGGACTGTTCCTGTGTGACCTTTGAATTACGTCTTTCCTTGCCACTCAACTTAAGTTTGGTTGGTTGGTTTACTTTTTATATCCTACCAAACTTACAGCACTAATGATTGTCGTTACGCAGTCTTGATTACAATCAGCCTATCTTTGGTTCTAGATTGTGCCATACTCATATTTGGAGCATTGTATTCCAACTCCTTTTCATGATTCAAATAACTTTAGCGTTTATTTTCAATCTCTAAGGCCACTGCAGTCTAGCATTCTGAAGAAAACTAATATGGTAAATTGCTAATATGTCATTTGTGTGTATTTTATAATATCCTTGACGTCGAACATGTACTAGTTACCTATTCATCAAATTCAATAATGGTAACTTATTGTGTTTACATGTTTACCCTTGAGTGTTATACGTATAAGTTGCTAATTTGGAAAGTATTAAACTTGGCTGCCGCACGCTAGGGACTCTGCAAAAACCACATTACCAAAAGTTCAAGGTTGAGTCATTAGATAATTATATTTGAAAAATATTATTTATGTTATAATAACGACACGGGAGATCATTGACCTGCCAGATTTGTTCGATGATGGCGGATTTTGGCGCCAAGTAATTTGTAAAGAAACGAAAGAAATATTTAATAAAACAAAAAATATCCCTTATGGCTTGATGATGTTTTAATATTACACTACACACACGTACTACAATATTATTATTTCAATATTTAGCAGTCCCTATGTACTGAATTGGTGTTGTGCTAAAAATAATTCACGGAATAAATAGCTATTGTATGATCCCTAAACAATAGCCTGCCTGGGTGCTATAACGGCAACGGCCTTACTATATGTATCATAGATACTTCAATAATAATATCATAGTGTCAGCATAGTGACGGGGCCAAAGCCGGCCGGGGTTGCGGGACTCACAAATTACCGTGACCCCGGTACGTAGAGGGCTATTGAAGGACACCGTAGATTTTAGTCAGTCAAGTCTGACAGTCCCTCCCGCCCTGCCCTGGGTGGGAGGACTCATTTGATGATTTTACCACGATAAAAAAAAGCCAGTGTCACTTGCGGTTATTTCTAATAATGCCCAAAACCGGAACGAATCAAGTAGGCCTCCTGAAATATTCGTTTTTATAGTGGGCATAAAACTAAGTTGATTTGGTCCGCAAATAAAAGTTCCACAAGATTACTTCGTCACTGGCATCTCTACGACATAATACTTTAGGGAAATTACTCACTTGCCTAAGTTCGGTTAGGGACTTTACTATACCGAATGAGCAAGACACGTTATTCATTTAAAAACATATGCCAGGATTTCAAAAACCAACCTATGACGTAATGTAGGTCTATTATTATCTTTCAGTAGATAATTATTTTGATAATATTTTTTTACTGATTTTAGACCAAATTAAGTTATTCGGATAATTCGTTTTGGGAAATTATAAAGATGAAGCTTTTTATTTTACTAAGTATTTAGGTAATCCCAACGGGAGAATTTCTCTTCTCGGAGTAAAATCGGTAGGTATTTGCTTGAAATTAACAATTTAACGAGTGCCAGTAAACTTTGCTGTTACTTTTAATTGGTTTGTCGTGTGTCTTCTCTCACAGAGCAAGATAAAAGTAAGGTTTGTCGAGTAATTGCTACCTGATAAAACTTATTTACTCAGGTTTCTTACCTGCCTGACGCAACCCACAGTAAAAGCGTCGCAACTTTCTAAGAATGGAAAATACAAATACCTATTTTATATACTGTACAATGAAAGCTAAGCATTTCCACTAGAGTGAGATATTTATTTTCCCTAACAATGTATTTAAAATGTATTTTAATAGAATAACAGTACAAGTGTTTATTGTGAATGATTGATTTCCAATAAGTGAGATTGTAAAGTGCACAAGGAGTAATTTTATAATGTTACTTGTACAGCCATTGCGTAGGTGGACATCTGGCAGATGTTAGCTCTGTCTTTTGAAACAGGTGTTAATAATAAAACATGGGTCAAAACATCTCTATGGTTACATTAAGAATACGTGAAATAAATTAAAATGTAAATAAAATAAATAAAAGCGAATAACATAAGTTTTTCACAATCTTGATGTTGTAACTACTTAGCAACTTTGATATTATTCCTACAAGTTCCTAGCTATTTGGCATGGAATAATCCTATAATATCCTTTACCATCGACATTTAGATTGCCAAGTACAGTTATAAGGAAACTATAGTCATTTCTTTTTAGTTTATTTTTTACTTCTGCCCACGTAATGACTGTACATTGAATGTAAAGTATTTTATCAATAAGAGCAGTGTGCAGCGTCGCCACGTGGTGACGCGTGGTGTGCCCTGAGCTGTGGACACAGGACAGGTGTGCTCCGTATACCATGCTGTGCTTCTATGTTGAGAACATTAAATAAATCTGATTGTAGTCATAACCTGTTTCTTTTATTTCCTCTATATGAACGGGGGAGTGGAGGTGGTCAAAATCGGAACTACCGTCGCCATATTACTTTTTTGTATATTTTTGTAATGGTTAACAACGTCGCCAGTCGTATGCCAATATATCCTTTTATCTACTATCATCGACGATGAAGAGTCAATAAATAATAACTGCAAAACGCAACTTTACAGGAGGCGAGAAAAACGTTTCAAGTCCGTTTAATTATTTTTTTAGTATATTTGATTTTTTAAATGTTTTATGTAAACTGACTACAATATTATGCTTATGACTACAATATTAATATATTAATCAATGATTTTATTAGTTTTTAGATATATTTTAGATAGATTTTATTAGTATTTATTGCCATCGTAAATGACGTAACACCACTTAGTATATATTGCAATAATTGTTTATCTTGCAAAATTAATAAGAAACAGACCTAAGATCTTTGTCAGCATGTGCATTACTCTATTCTACAATAAATAATGCAATAAAACAAAAATGGCCAAAATGTTAGATATTATATATTGACTCTTCATCGTCGTCATGCTATTAATCCTCTATAAAAGAACCTATAACAATTAGCTTATTGCCAACATTAAAACATTCAATGCTATAATGATCATTATATCATCCAAACGCGTGTTATAATGAATTTCAAAAAAAGAACATTCTCATGCAATGACATTTTCACCACCAGATCGCTAACATTTTGAAAAAAGAACAATAAATTGTAGACTAATTCGTAATTTCGGATTCTCGTCTTATCGTGTTATTTCCCGCCATCTTGAATTCATATAGTTCTGTACAACACCCTATGGTATGAAAATCTTTTATAGAGAATTCACATCATGATTGTAGATAAAGTCTTGTATGCAACTGTTATAATTAGGTATTAAAACACTCATGTGATACTATTATCACACTCGGCTAAGCCTCGTGTGATAAACCCACATTCGTGTTTTAATACCCCTGATTATACAACAGTTGCATAAATAACTATTAAGTAGCATTGTATTATTATAATTCTATCGAAGTCCAATAGATCTATTCCTAAAGCTATTTTATGTCGCTTCCGAGACCATAGTTGGTACGCAGGACAAGGCAGATTTTTTAAAAAGAGAGAAAGAAAAAAGTAGAAGTTCTTTATAATAACGATTCTGTAGCCGAAATGTCGGTTAACTCAGCGTCTCAGTCAGAGCACCTAATTGCTGTCAGGCTCCGGGTCACGGGTTCGAGTTCAAATTGTGTCCGGTGTTTGTGACCGTTGCTAGTGGCGCCGTGTGGGCGCAAGTCGCATTATGGGTCGTGGGTTCAATGCCCAAAACATTCAAATTATAGTGTAGGTAATCTTACCCGCTTCCTACGCAGTTTTCTTTGTAATTTCATCGCGAGTTCAAGACGTTGTATCGTTTCTTCAGGATTCTTCGAGCTGCAAAGCGGCGGCGCCTGTGATCCACACTGTTGGCTACTGGTTTTTAAGAGTAGCAATCGTAAGGAAAAAAGGCCTGTCGCAAGAAAAGGAAAGTTAATTTCCATGGCAACCTAGTCATAATTGAACCTAGTCCGCACCACGACAGACTTTCGTGGGACTAATTTTTATCAATGTAATTCGATATAATGACATATACACTAGCGCCGCGACAAATCGTGGAGCGGACTCTAGCCAAATGTTATCACCATTCATTGTTTACCTACAGTGCCTCCCTGTTTTCATCACTCAGGCACCAAAACAGTTCCAGCACTATAAATCTTCTATCACTTACAAGGGCTGCTAACTTTTTTCTAATCCTCGTAGGCATTGACCTCGGTGCTTGCAGTCCATATTATCAGCGGCATAATCATAGTTGCATTGCCAACAATAAACAATAGGTGTTTCAATTAATAACAATGGATGATAAGCACTTGACAGGTGTCCCATGAGGGTAGGCTGTCTTGTTGTCAGAAGTAGGTATAAAGTGAATTTAGACAGCTATGTGTGCTTCATTTGAAAACAAGCCTTATATGAATTCAATTAGTGTTTTTATTCGTGAGATACTTTATGACACTCGTTGGAAGATTTACGAACATTTTATGCGAAGTTTTATTTTTGGATGACCGTTGGTGTTAAGTTTGGTATAAGTTCGCTTTATAGATCTTTATGTTACTACGTCCAACTAATAGCTTAATAAAGAAATAATAACGAGTATAGCCGTTGGATTGACGATTATAAGGTGTTGAAAAAAAAACAATATTCAAACATGGAAATCAGCGGCCCGAGCACAACCGCGACTTGTAATCCCAACGTAATACGACGAATTTAGCATCGCAAACACAGTTTTGTATTTGGTACCTGGTACCATTTCGATACTTTTAGGACACCTAAGTCAGAATAAATTCCAAAAATTAAGAAAGTATATTTCAGTGAAACAAGTACTTTCAAATGATATAAAGTTGTTAAGGTATATCGACCACGCGCTCTTGAGCCTGTCATTAAGCACTTACCAAGTTCCTTTTGGTCCTTTTTTTTCAGGCGACTTTCAGTTTCTCGTTAAAAGCGAAGAGTTAAATACTGGGTTGACATTTAAATAACACAATATGTTTTAAAAGCAACTCGAGTTATGGCACAATTTAAAAAAACTTTTTTGCTGGCAAGTAATATTTTTGATAACTACCCACATATATTTTGACATATTGACAGATAAAAAATCTTTTATTTAAATGATATCTATGGTATGTACTCTTAAAAGATGCAACGCACAGGAGGAATCCGGATGCCTGAATTGAATTGAATTGAATTGAATTGAATTGGAATCCGGATGCCTTTCCACTAGAGATGTGCTATGCAATGCAGCTACGCTGCGAGAATGTAAAAGCTGAGCTACGAAACTATGTGCCCGTTTCCACTGATGCTAAGCTATGTAGCGGTGCGAGTAAGATGTGCTATGATGATCTCCGCCGCAAAGTAGCTGCGCGTGGAAGATGCGTAACTCGAGCTATGCGATGTATCGATAGTAGGGAAGACGACCCATAGCACGCATCTTTCCATATAAAAAACATATCTTAGTTGAATGTTTCCACCAGTGCTATGCGTGTGTGCACCATGAATATGACTGGTGGATATCAAACGCATCCATAGCAACGTAGCATAGTACATCTTTTGTGGAAACGCAGCTAAGTCTAGAAACAACTAGGTACGTATGCGTAAATTATTGTAGTTTTTCTTATTTTCTTGGGCAAAATTCAAAATGTTGCCACAACAGAAATTTGAATTTTCTGCTTTTAGACCGCAAAATTGTTGGGGACCTATCGAGTCGGATGCACACGCTGGGTTGTTCTCTCTCAAAATTTCTAAGCAAACGAATCTCTAGGCGCTGTTCTAACAATTCCTCAATACAGAAACAACCGCGTACCCCGCTAGTTCATGCAGACGCCCTAAGGTTACGACAGATAGTTAATGCCTAGATGTGCAATAATCTAGGTGGTTCATTGTGTTAGCTTTTCAACACCATAGCAACCTACTTCCCATCGAGTGTCACAACTTCGCGGTTGAATACCTACCTTATTATTGTTCTTAAGTATGTGTGATATTTTATTTTATCTACTATCATGCTATTAATCCTCTATAAAAGAACCTATAACAATTAGCTTATTGCCAACATTAAAACACTCAATGATATAATGATCATTATATCATCCAAACGGGTGTTATAATGAATTTCAAAAAAAGAACATTCTCATGCAATGACATTTTTACCACCAGATCGCTAAAATTTTGAAAAAAGAACAATAAATTCTAGACTAATTCGTAATTTCGGATTCTCGTCTTATCGTGTTATTTCCGGGGTGCTAAGGACAGGAAACCTCCTCGAGTGCCCGAGGCTGGAATTTCCTTTCCGGATACGTCCGGGGGGAAGCCCAGATTCTCGGGACGGTGCGCCCCGGGATGCGGGCAAGTACTCCCCTATGGGGTCTCCTTGCCCGTATGCCAATGTCCTGTCGCGTCGCTCCACCACGTGTCCCTCTGCTCAGCAGAGGGCACAGTGGTTGGAGCAAGAGCGGGCACGGCGTGCACTTATCCTGCCGCCGGGCAGGCAGGAGGAGGTATTGCACTCCCACCTCCTCTTGCCACCGCTATTCTCGTAGCCCCGAAGATTGTCAGGATCACGTCTCTGACTTTCGACGGGGGTCGAGGGCCTTGGCTTAACCGCCCGGGCCGCGAGGTAGAAAACCTCTATAAAAAGTCACCCCGAATCTCAAGCGGCGGAGCACCGCGAGGAGATGTATGGCTGACGGGAGTTCTTTTGAACAAATCAGTCGCTAGTGCTACCCTCGCCAGGGTACCGGCCGACCCCCTGGCGAGTAATAAATGTCGTAGGCTTACCTGGGTACAGGGGTCTCTGCCCAGGTGGACCTTTTATTTCCCCCACACTCGTGGGAATTGGATGGAAAGTTTAAAAAAAATCCCCCCCCAACAACCGGCAGTCGCCGCAGCGAGCCAAGGTGGCTCACGTGCCTGTGAGGTGGAGTCGCTGGACTTGTCCAGCACGTCCGCCTCACCGGCACCGACGGAGCGGGCACAGAGTGCCGCTCGAAAAGGGAGCATGGTGCTGACCTCTAAGTCGGAGTCCGACTCGTCAGACGCCATGAGCGCCCAGAGCCCTGGCTCAAGGCGCGGAGGAACAGGGGCCGCCGAGAGGAGGAAACGCTTCCTCAAGCGGCCCCATTCGTCGTCCGAGGACGACGAGTCTGCCTCGGGCCGGAAGATCCCCACCAGTGTGCGGGGTAAAGGCCGAGGCAGGACCGGAGGAAGAGGCAGCGCGGAGCCCTCCCTAGAGGAGACCATCAGGGCCGCCGTCCGCTCACTGGCCTCAAACAAGCCGGGGAAACGGGCCACCAAAGATCGGGCCGCGGGAGCGGCCACGGCCACGATCATGGCGGCAGTGGCGGCGGCTAGCCTCGGCCAGGCTCCGCCCGCATCACCGACGACAGCGGACGAAATGTCCCAAATGCGGGCGGAGGTCGCCCGTTTGACGGCTGCGATGGAGGTTCTCCAGAAGGAGAACCTCCATCTAAAGACAGAACTGGCCGGGCTGCAAAAGGCAGGCCGCCGGGAGGAGGTTCAGCAGACGCAGAAGCGGAACAAGGAGCCGGGCGCCCTGCCCGCGCCAACAGAGGACAGCAACGCTGTCCTAAATCTGGTGCGGCAGGAGCTGGCCGCGTTCAACCAGCGCTTTGCGGTGCTGGAAGGCCGCATCCTGCGCCCCCCGCTCGCGGCGACCTCGTATGCGGCTGCTGCGGCCTCAGTGCCGCCTAAGCCGGCCCCTGAGAAGCGGGCTGCGGCGAAGCCTTCAGCACCGCCAAAACAGGCCCCGGGGAAGAAGGCACCGACAAGGGCGGTCTCGGCGAGGGGTGTCCCGGCGGCAGCGACAGCTCCCAAAATACCGGCCTCGTCAGTGAGCGCAGCAGCCCCCCCTCCTCCAAAAACATCGGCGGCAAAGAAGAGGAGTGCCCCGGCGGCGGCAGCGACCGAGCTGTCTCCACAGCCTACACAGCCACCTCCAGCCGACGCCGAATGGCAGGTGGCTGGAGAGAAGGCTGCCAAGAAGAGGCAGAGGCGGCGGCGGCGGCAGCGCGGAAGACGAACCGTCGCGGCTAGACTTCGCGCCCCTAAGACCGCGGCTGTAGTAATAACTCTGCAGCCGGAAGCGGTCAAGAGGGGAGTGACCTACCGCGACGTGTTCGCGAAGGCGAGGGAGGCGGTGGACCTCCGAGAGCTGGGAGTCGACGGGGGCCTCCGGGTGCACGTCACCGCGACGGGGGCCAGACTTCTGTCCATCCCCGGCGCGGCCAGCGGCCCTACCGCTGACGCTCTGGCCGAAAGGCTCAGAGCGTCCCTAGACGCGGAGGAGGCCCGGGTGTCCAGGCCCATTAAGCGCGCTGACTTGCGCATTATGGGCCTGGACGACTCGGTCTCGGAGGGGGACGTAGTGGCCGCCGTTGCCAGGGCTGGAGAATGCCCTGCCGACCAAGTCAAGGCAGGCATCCTACGCCCTGGCTTCGCGGGGCTGCTGACCATTACAGTCAGCTGCCCCGTACCGGCGGCCAAAAAGATAGAGGAGAGCCGAAGGCTCCTGGTTGGCTGGGTGTCCGCGCAGGTAAAGCTGCTGGAGCCCAGGCCTCTGAGGTGCTTCCGCTGCCAAGTGGGTAACCACGCGGCATGCAAGTGCACCTCGGAGGTCGACCGCAGCGACGACTGCTTCCGCTGCGGTCAGCCCGGTCACAAGGCCGGCTCGTGTTCCGCCCCGCCGCACTGCTTCGCATGTGCGGCGGCTGGCAAGCCGGCCGATCACCGGGCAGGGGGCAAGTCCTGCGCCCCGCCCGCTAAAACCAGGAGCAGAGGTAGGCCCTCTGCTACCGCCGTTCCCGCCGCCGCAGCTCCTGCTGCCGCCGCCGCCGCCACTGCCGCCGCCGCCGCCGCCAATGCCGCCGCCGCCGCTGCCGCCGTGGCCGCACCCTCGCCGAGGGCCCTGGAGGAGGCTGCAATGGACTCCGATTAATGGCTCCATTGCGCTTCCTCCAGGCGAACATCAACCACTGCGCCGCTGCTCAGGATCTCCTGCTCCAGAGCATGGCGCAGTGGTTGATAAATGTCGCCGTGGTCGCCGAGCCGTACTTTGTTCCGCCCAGGATTGACTGGGTGGCGGACCTGAACGGCTCGGTGACCCTCATCTCGTCGGCCGCCGCCGGTACCCCGCCCCTCGATCGCGTCGAGAGAGGGCGTGGGATCGTCGCAGCACGGTTCGGGGAGATCGCCGTGATAGGCGTTTATTTCTCCCCGAACCGAACTATCGCCGAGTTCCAGGACTCCCTATCGGAGCTGGGAGACGTCGTCGTCGCTTTCGGTTCCCTCCCCGCGCTCGTCCTCGGGGACTTCAACGCCAAGAATGTGGCTTGGGGTTCCCGGGTTACGGACTACACGCGGGGCAGGATGCTCGAGCACTGGGCCCTGGCGCATGGCCTAGTCATCGAGAACCGGGGTTCCGTCCCCACGTGCGTGCGGTGGACGGGCGATTCGGTGGTGGACATCACGTTCGCCACCTCCGGCCTGTCGCCGCGCGTCACAGACTGGCGCGTTGTAGAGGAGGTGGAGACCTATTCCGACCACCGGTATATCCGGTTCGACGTCTCCGCCCAGACCTCAGACGCGCCGGTCCGACGGAACCCAAGTGGTCCGCGATGGGCGCTGAAGCAGCTGGACCGGGAGCTATTCCTGGAAGCCTCGATCGTGCAGGCCTGGGTGTCACCACCGGACAGGCCTGCCGACATCAACGACGAGGCGGGGTGGTTCCAGGAGGCCATGTCGGAGATCTGCGACGTGGCCATGCCCCGGGTCCGGCTAGGACGCGCCCGGCGTCAGTTGTACTGGTGGTCGCGCGAGCTAGCAGCGCTGCGCGAGGCGTGCGTTGCTGCGCGACGCCGGTACACCAGGTTCCGCAGGCGCCGTACCCGACCTCCGGATGCGGTGGCTGTAGAGACGGAGCTGCAGGATGGCTACAGGGCAGCGAAGTCCGCCCTCCGCGACGAGATCTGGCGGGCCAAGGAATTGGCCCGCAAGGAGATGCTGGAGGCTCTGGACGGGGACCCATGGGGCCGGCCCTATAAGTGGGTGAGAGAGAAGCTCCGCCCCTGGGCTCCCCCGTTGACGCAGAGTCTCCAGCCTCAGTTCGTGGAGGATGTGGTGAGCGCCCTGTTCCCCTCGCGGGAGGAGCACACTCCCCCGCCCATGGCTCCGTCTCCGGCGGTGCCAGAAGCTGTCGCAAACGCGGACCACAGCGACGACGACGTCTACGACGCTCCGGAGGTGACCGAGGTAGACCTGAGAGTGGCGGTACAACGGCTCAAAGCCAAGAATACCGCCCCAGGACCCGACGGCTTGCCAGGAAAAGCCTGGGTCCTGGCCTCCGGGACTCTTGGGCCTCGACTGGGGGGGCTCTTTAGCGCGTGCCTGGAGAGGGGCCGGTTCCCGCTTCGTTGGAAGACGGGAAAACTGGTCCTGATCCAGAAGCCCGGGCGCCCTGCGGACTCTCCGTCCGCATTCCGGCCCATCGTGCTGCTCGACGAGGTGGGCAAGCTCTTTGAAAGAGTAATTGCAAACCGCCTCGTCGGGCACCTGAATCGGGTGGGCCCGGACCTTGCGGAGAGCCAGTTTGGCTTCCGCAGGGGGCGCTCGACGGTGGATGCTATCACGCGCGTGAGAGCCCTCACGACGGGGGATGCGGTTTCCCGGGGCAGGGTCGTCTTGGGGGTGTCTTTAGACATCTCCAATGCCTTTAACACCCTGCCCTGGAGTTGCATCAGGGAGGCACTCCGGTATCACCGGGTGCCGACCTACCTCCGTCGTATAGTCGAGGACTACCTGACGGACAGAGCCGTCATCTACCCCGGTCACCGGGGAGAGTGGAACCGGCGAGAGATGTCGTGCGGTGTTCCACAGGGATCGGTCTTGGGGCCGCTCCTGTGGAACATCGGTTACGACTGGGTGCTGCGCGGCGACCTCCCTGACGGCGTCGGCGTAATTTGTTACGCCGACGACACGCTCGTCTTGGCGAAGGGAGAGTCGCACCAGGCGGCGGCCGACGTGGCGACGCAGGCGGTAGCGACAGTCGCTAACAGGATCCGGCAGTTGGGACTCGACGTGGCGCTGCACAAAACAGAGGCCATGTGTTTTCATGGCCGTCTGAACGCGCCACGTTCAGAGTCCCACATTACGGTGGAGGGGGTTCGCATCGGCGTCGGGAGGACGATGAAGTACCTGGGACTCGTCCTCGACAGCCGGTGGAACTTCAGGGAGCATTTCCTGCATTTGGCCCCAAGGCTGAACCGGGCAGCAGCCGCTCTCAAGCGGCTCCTGCCCAATCTCGGCGGGCCAAATGCCTCCTGCCGGAGGCTGTACGCCGGTGTCGTGCGGTCCATGGCCCTCTACGGGGCCCCTGTGTGGGCCCTAAGCATCCGGACGCCACCACTCAAGCTGGTGGCATGCCAGAGGGTCATGGCTATCCGGATGATCCGGGGATACCGCACGATCGCCGGCGAATCAGCCAACCTCCTAGCAGGATTGCTGCCCTGGGATCTGGAGGCGACTGCCCTCCAGCGCGTCTATGAATGGCGCGTGGAGGCGCAGCGTCGGGGCGAATTCCCGCTGCCTCGACAAGTCGAGGCGCGGCGGGAAGAGCTCCGGCGCGATCTCAGGGCAGTATGGAGGGAGCGACTGTCGCAACCGAGGTCCGGGCACGCCGCAATCGCGGCGGTAAGACCCCTCTTTGAGGAGTGGCTGGATAGGCGTCACGGCGTCCTGACCTACCGCATGACGCAGGTCCTCACCGGACACGGAAGTTTCGGGAGGTTCCTGTGTCTGATAGGGAGGGAAGAAACGCCTGGGTGTCACCACTGCGAGGATCGTTCGGAGGACACGGTGGAGCATACGGTGCAGGACTGCCCCGCTTGGGCAGAGCACCGCCGTGTCCTCACGACGGCGATAGGCGGAGACCTCTCGCGCCCGGCATTGGTCGAGGCCATGCTGCGGGGCGAGACGGAGTGGGAAGCGGTCGCCTCCTTCTGCGAAGCAGTGATGCTCGTGAAGGAGGAGGCGGGCCGCCTGAGGGAGAGGACAGCGTCCTCCCTCCATCCCAGCCGCAGTGGTAGACGCCCACGGCGTCGGACGTCGCAGGACGACCTCCGGCCACCGTAGGCGCGGGCATGCGGGCAGCGAGTAATGGGCGACTCGCTGTCCGACCATGGACCATGCCCGGGTCGACGGCGCGTTGTGTTCCACGCGCGCCTCAAAGAGTGTCAGCATAATGACGGGGCCTGTAGAGGGCCAAAGCCTGCTGGGGTCGCGGGACCAAGGGATTACCGTGACCCTAGTACGTAAAGGGCTATTGAAGGACACCGTGGATTTTAGTCAGTACAAGTCTGACAGTCCCTTCCGCCCTGCCCTGGGTGGGAGGACTCATATGATGATTTTACCACGAAAAAAAAAAAAAAAAAAAAATCGTGTTATTTCCCGCCATCTTGAATTCACATAGTTCTGTACAACACCCTATGGTATGAAAATCTTTTATAGAGAATTCACATCATGATTGTAGATAAAGTCTTGTATGCAACTGTTATAATTAGGTATTAAAACACTCATGTGATACTATTATCACACTCGGCTACGCCTCGTGTGATAAACCCACATTCGTGTTTTAATACCCCTGATTATACAACAGTTGCATAAATAACTATTATTTTGGAAAATATGTGTTCACTAAATGGCAGCTGCCATCTTCTGACAGCACCATTGGCCAATGGGGAAAGCAACTGTCAAAGTGGCGCTGCTTACGATTATCCCAAAAGAATCGTCACAACAAAGGAACTTTCTGTGAAAAAACGTTTTATCGATTTTTATTATGACTAAATTTAGTGTAAAAGACTGCAAAATGTTGGAACACACAAATTTTCGGCAATTCATACTATCAAGAAATAATGAGTAGGTGCTGTGAGAGTAAAAATTGTATTATCACTAAGGAAAAGCTATATAAACAAATATCCACTCTTGCGAGCCGGGATAGGCCGTTATATGATTTTTTTTGACTAAGACAAGGTCGACGATGGAGCGAGCTTACCCAGAAGAAGCCTGTTCACTCTAACTTTGAAGAGATTATTAATGAAATTCTATTATTCTAACATAACTAAACAATCGAACATACCTTTCAAAATAATATCTAATATGTTCATGTTATGTTGGAGGTTAAGTATTGCATCGCTCTTTATATCATGAAATGCGTCGTCTGGTGGAAGAATATAAACCCAGAAGCACACAGATCGATTAGCACTCCGTGTTCCACGCTCTGTGGGCAGCGGGCAGCACGATTAACAATAAAACCACAACACATAAAGTGGAATCGTTTAATCTGTTAGATAACTATAGGACACAACATCAGTACATGATCAAGATGGAACTGTCTCGCATGCCTATAAACATTGTTAATAACAATTAATATCATAATCTATAAATTAACAAATAAAATTAAGTCAAAAGGCTCTATTGTTAATACTGTTACTTTTGTCTAACTTGAGAAAGCGGCGCGGATAAAGCACCAGTCCCACGGAAAGCGAAAGCGAGTACCTAGCGACTATTGTATTGTTCAAGAAACACACAGAACTGTAAGTCCCGTTTCATTCAAAAGGGATACAATAACAGTTGATCGCGACCTGATCAGACGTATCAAACGAAACTGATGAGGAACTCGGAAAGTAACGTACTCTAGTTTCAGCTCATGAAAAAACCGCATGAGTATGTAGGCATATGTAGTGGTGAAATACGCCAAGAAAAACTCGTTCAAAAAAGAAATGCGTTTTAAGTTCAGTTGGTATCTGTACTCGCTTTTCTATACTCGCTAATCGCCGACGGTGGAGATGCTTTGGGAGAGCGGCCCGAGAAAACAGTCGCTGTGGAAAGCGTAGGCGTATAGAAGACGTCATCAAAGTGAGCATCCCCAGCTCCTACGTCTGCCCACGCACTTAAAAAATTGTGCGAATCCCCCACGCGCGCCTCTTAGTTAGAACAACGGGGTTAATCTTGTAGAAAAAGGGATAGTCAAATATAATAATATTCTAATCGGGCCCACGTTATCCCATCTGTGGAACGCGTGATATCACCGTGGGATATTGTGGAACAATCCATTTGTATATAGATATAGTTTTACAAATATGGCACCGTTAGTAAAACTATGGGTCACTTATCAAACAAAGTACATACAATTATAAAACTAAACACGATCCTAAAACGAATTTAATGGGTTATTCATAAACGTTAAATATGCAGGGTTAGGCAGACGTTAACTTTAAAGCAACATTTATGAATATACCGTCAAAATATAGCCAACTTTTTTATGACAAGTCCAGACCTGTGTCATTAAAAACCTGTATTACCAATTACGCTAAAACATGCAAAAATAACCAGATTTTTACATGAAAATTAGCATTTTCGTCACAGTACGTTAAAGCTAAATTAATAACTAATTTTATTGTGTTCGCCCCTTAAAATAAGGCTTAAATTCAATATTAATATCATTAACTCACCTTTCCCGAGGGAACTTTTCTATAACTACCCTACTTAGGTGAAAAAAAAAACTTAACTCCAGCACACTAATTAAACTAAGTTCAAATGCTGTCGACCCCCCTGTTCTATGAGATATTTGCACAGACAGCACTTAAACGCGTTTAAGATGTGTTAATCTCGCTTATCTTTGTGAAATCCGTTCTTATTCTATATTTCTCATCTTCATTTGCAGTTCGAACCTTCTGTTAGTCCTTACACCTTTTATAACGGTTCTATTAGCATTCCTTGTGACGTTTCGTCTGTCTGTAAAGGATTTTTCTCTCATGACAGTGAGTTTGGCAACTTCTCTTCTGGCAGAAGTAGCTCCAGCCAAAGATGGCAGTAGCTTGGGAACAATCCCATTAGGTTTCTCAACGGGTTTTTCTTTTGGTTTCTCAACTGTCTTGCTGGGTATACTAAACGGGTTCACGTCCAGGTTCAATTTGAACCCGAATCTGGTGAACCCTGGTCGTAAGGACTCCAGTGTGGGTAATTTCTTTGTAGGGGTGTCGGTCTTCTCTTTGGGTTTGGTCAATTCTTTGATTTGCTTTTTCGGTGATTCTGTATTATCTGTAAATAAATGGAAACAAAAGTTATTTTGGAACTTCAATAGTAGTAAGCAAACTGGTGGCAGAGGGTTGGTCATGTTTGTCGAAGGACTGATGGCCCGTGGAGCGAATCCTGGAGTGGAGACTGCGTAACGGTAAGCGTAGAATGAGACGCCTCTCGGCTAGATGGACCGACGATCTTAAGAAAGTGGCTGGGACAGACTGGATGTGGCAGGCAGAGGACAGGGTGATGTGGCGTAGCCTGGGAGAGGCCAATGTTCTGCTATGGACAGCAATAGGCTGAGTTGATGGAATCATAAATGCAAAATAAAGAAGATTCAGTTAGGGGTTCCGAAATAATGTTTAAATTTCGAAATATGAAAGAATACCTAGTGTTAGAGATATTTCCTGTGTGATCTGAAACTGAAGTATGTACCTACGTCTGTACTAACTGAAGTATATCATTACGACCTGTTACTATTAACGACCTAGCTAGCTACGTGGAAACATCCGCCAAGTGTCCTAGACCCGGCGGATTGATTTCCACATCATGTACGACTAGTCTAGAATTTCAGGCGCATTCCCAAATTTTCCATAACGACGGCTTATATGCATGATGATTACATCAATAAATTACAAATCTAATTAGTCCGCCAGAGTTATGAAAATACAGGACATGCATTTCTTGTTTTTTTTTTTAATGCAACGAAACCTCATGACGTGAGAACTAGTGAAAATTATACGTGGGAGTGACGTGTACTTAACCCTTTCTTTTTCTTTTTTTCGTGGTAAAATCATCAAATGAGTCCTCCCACCCAGGGCAGGGCGGGAGGGACTGTCAGACTTGTACTGACTAAAATCCACGGTGTCCTTCACTAGCCCTTAACGTACCGGGGTCACGGTAATGGGTAAGTCCCGCGACCTGTACTTAACCCTTCGTCAATTTTGGCTCAATTAATTTCTGATAAATCCAACTTACGTACTAATTAGACTTTTTCAGTTAACTTGCCCATTCTTGCGAGCCTTCATTGAAATCCTCTTCAATTTTTGAATGTTTTATTTAACAGTACAAGCCTAGTTTTTTGGCTCGTAAATCATTAAATGATTCCCCCGGAAAAAAATGCAGAAAGCTACTTGGAAAGAATTATCAAGACCCTAGAATGCAATGGGCCATTGAAGGAACTGGGCGAGGTTTAGTCAGTATGAGTCCAACACTATACCCGGAGCGAGAGAAATTGAAAAAAAAAGCAGTGCAAGCTAAATGGATTACGTGCTTTTTTAACCGGGAATCAGTGAGTTCACTGACACGTTCGAGTCCTGGTATTTAGGTTAAGATTGCAACAGATTTGCTATGATAGGTAATCGTTCCCACTTGTCGAGAGAGATGATTCACGCTTGCGATATCACAGATAGCTCTTATCTATTTGTGGCAATACCGATCAATATATTAGACTCAGTAGGTGTTACAGGGCAATGGCAGAGTTCATTTCATGCTTTGTTTGTGATGCTCAAAAAATTGGTTGTTAAATTATGTACTGTTATTAATTTGATGAATCTGCAAATACGATGTAATCGCAGAAATCCTTTTAAAAGATTAACAGTCGCTACCTTATTGTAACATGTTTTAACTATTTATTTACTAGCTGTTACCAGCGACTTTGCCCGTGTTAAATTTACCCACGAGAACGAAATACTGAGATAAACGGTATCCAATGTTTTTCTTTTCCAGATTAACCTATTTCTGAGCCAAATTTCATCAAGATCCATTCAACCGTTCTGACGTGATAAAGTTTAGCAAACATTCAACCAACCAGACTTTTGCATTTATAATATTAGTTATACATTAGGATAATGATATACTCGTTTTACCAAACATATATCATTATATAATTGGTTCTGTCCTAATTATTTACTTTCCGTGTAATAAATGATTACAAAACACAAAATAACTGTAATTATTTTTCCAGTGAAGTATCACAGCCACGATTATAAACGGACTATTTCAAATAATTTATCCAAAAAATTAAAATGATTTCGTTTCAAATAATGTAAATGTTGATGTCTATCTGTAATGTTATTTTTCCACCGGCTGATTACGATGATCATCAATAAATGGCGGCTGGACATTGCCCTTTGCAAAATATTTATATGATGGCCTTAATTTAGCGAGTCTGTCGTAATTTAGGATGTCATGTAGATCATTGATAACTGATGGAAAAGTTTTCTGTTATGCTGGGGTATTTTGAAATATAATGATAAATTATTCTAATTTTGATGATATATCCAAACTAATATTCTAAATGCGAAAGTAACTCTGTCTGTCTGTCTGTCTTTTCTTCACGCCTAAACTACTGAACCGATTTGTGTGAAATTTGGTACAGACATAGTTTGGAACTTGAGAAAGGACATAGGATAGTTTTCACTATTCCACGCGAACGAAGTCGCGGGCAAAAGCTAGTAATATATAAAATCACAAAGAGGTAGGCAGAAACCACTGAGCGTTACCTGCTATGGTTCTTACCTTTCGCCACATCCACATTCATACATCTGTACTAATATTACGAGTATAAAGCTGAAGAGTTTGGTTGAACACGCTAATCTCAGGAACTACTGGTTCGAATTAAAAAAAAGTTTTTACGTTGGAAAGTCCATTTATTGAGGAAGGCTACAGGCTATATTACATCACGCTACTACTAATAGGAGCCGAGCAGCGGGGGTGAAACCGCGGGGAACAGCTAGTCTGGTCATACAAGTACTTCTAAAGAAAGAAAGAAAGAAAAGAGATTTATTGACACACACAGGACAGTTAAAAAAAAAAATATACATGAATAAAAACAACAAAGGAAACAAAATATATAAAAGAAAAACGACAAAAGGTGAAACTAATAAAAAACAATTTAGTCCTGTGCGAGGCCAAAAGGCTCCTATCTCAGCATGTGCTGCGACATTTTAAAATTGTCACAGCGCTGGTTTTCTGATAGGGCCCAAAGTGATGTCACGGTCAGATACGTACCTATATGTTGTTATAAAATAAATAAATAAATAACCAAATACAAGATGTAAATATACAAGTATAACAAGTAAAAAAATAAAATAAATTACATACTAAGTTGACACCCGACGTAACCGATTGTCTATGGGGTGATTGTCTTAAGGCTGGCAACACCGGCAAATCAGAGACGCGGGCGCAGCAGACATTATGTCAACAGAAAAACCAAAACAATATTAATATAAGTGTAGATAAATTATAAAATAGTGTGTAATATCGTGGAAATGTAACCTAGTTAATACTATGGACTTAAAATAACTATTATTAATACCAAGCTTGGCGTAAAACATACAAGAAAAGAAAGGCAAAGACAAATGCGTCAGGGAGTTGAGGATTCAGTAACAGTCGCTATTTTGTACGAATAATCCCTAATTATGTAGTACATCACCATACGGTTATCCAATTATCCGCTATCCGCTATAAATATGACGTCCCAGTCACCATTGCGAACGGCGTGCAAAACACAGTAAGTTATTGATTGGTATTTTGTTGCTGTTCGAGTAAATAACTTTTAAAATGTATCCTAAAAGTACCAACTGATTTTAGTGCACGAAAAGGTGGTGGGAGGTCATTCCAGCAGCGACTGGCAGCGAATTTAAAACAACCACGAAAAGCGGCAGTTCTGTGGGAGGAGGCCAACATCAGGTACGATGATGCTCTGGTTTTTATTTGATTTACGTCGCGCGACCAAGACAGTTTTTTATACAAATAATCTGGTTTTTTTGTGAGAATGATGCCAAAAAGTAGGGTAGCCAGGTGAAGCTTTCGACGCGCTGACATTCTCATCAAATTACCCTTATTCAAAAAAGGAGTGATATGGGTTCTGGGCGGCACATTGTAACAAAACCTAGCACAAGCATTCTGTACCCGCTGGATTAACTTCTGACTTCTACCGAGAATGCACGCCCCATACACAGTGTCAGCATAGTTCAGCTTAGATAGGACAAGTGATTCACAAAGCATGACTCGCATATCCACACTTATGTAGGGACGGACACGATACAGAAGCTTGAGTCGGTAGAAGCAGTTGCGCACAGCTTCCAGAATGTGTGTTTCGAAGTTTAATTGTCCATCAAACACTACACCTAGGTTACGAGCTTCCAGAACCCTCTCTATAGCACAACCATCAATCCTGATATCCAGATTACTAGTGAGCATTCTGCTTAGAAAATCCCTGGAACCCATCACAATATACTTTGACTTGGTTGGATTCAGAACCAGGGAGTTTCTCCTGGACCAATCAGTGATTCTTTCAAGATCTTCATTAATGAGTCTTACTATTTCTGCAGTATCCCGGGCACAGAAGGAGATGTACATCTGCAGATCATCAGCGTATAGATGGAACTTGGTGTTGATCAGACATTTGATAATGTCAGCGCTATATAAGATAAAGAGCAGTGGGCCAAGGATCGATCCCTGCGGCACACCCCTGTTCACGTGCTGTGGACTAGAAGACACATTATCACCATTGTCACCAGACACCTGGACGAACTGTGATCGATCAGTAAGGTAACTCTCGAACCATTTTACTGTTTCAATCTTAAAACCATAATAAGATAACTTTGCAAGTAGAAGAGAAGTATTAATAGAGTCAAAAGCACGAGAGAAATCTAGTAGAACAAGAATAGTTCCCATACCCTTGTCTCTGGCTTCAAGAATGTTCCCTACTACATCCAGTAGAGCTGTTGTTGTGCTGTGGCCCCTGCGAAACCCTGATTGAACCTCGGGTAAAATAGCGTGGTGCTCTAGATAATACCTGAGCTGGTTAGAGACAACCCTTTCCAATATTTTGGATAGACAAGGGAGCAAGCTGATTGGGCGGAGATCCCTCACACTGTTGGGATTATTCACTTTAGGGAGAGGTCTAACAATTGCCATTTTCCACAGATCAGGGAAGGAAGAAGTTATGATTGATCTATTGACAATAGCAGTAATGACAGTAAGAGTACGAGGAAGTGTCAACATCAGCATCTCCAAAGAGATCCGGTCAGAGCCCTGCGCATTGGATCTGAGACTACGCAGAACTCTCAACACTGCGTCCTCGTGGACTGGCTCAAGCTGGAAATTACTGTCACTGTGCCGATGCTGTTGAAAATATAATAGATCCGCAGTAGCAACCTCTCCACTGCCCGGAACATCCAGGAAGTGCTGGTTAATATTATCCGGGTTGTTGCAAAAGTGAGGCAAACTGTTTTCTAACATTTTTGTATTTGTAATTGTAGACTTTATATGACTCCATAACTTCTTAGGCTGTGTAATGTTGTTATTAATATAAGTTTTGAAATATGCGCACTTCTCAGTCTCAATTGCTGTTCTTACCAGGTATTTTAACTCTGTGTAAGAATTCTTATGACTATCTGAATTAGAAGCTCTAAACTTTACATGACACTTGTCTCGCAGCTTTATCATTTCCTTTACAGTATAGGTTATCCAGGGAAGTGACTTTTCCTTAATTAAGACTCTTTTAATGGGTGCATGTAAATCAAACAGTGCCAAAATGTATCGATTAAATAATTCCACCATTGAGTTCACGTCTTGGAGACTTTCAATATGTTCCCAGTCAATTTTATTTAAGTCGTCATTAAAAAGTTCAGGGAGGACATCTTTGAGGGGCCTATAAGTTATCCAGTGTGGGACAGGCCTCTCTACTTTAAAGTTTAATTCAATACTAATAATTGCGTGCTGACCTAGTTCAGGTATGTGTAAAACTGAGTGTCCACACACACGGGCGTCAGTACAAGCCACATCTATTAAAGTTTCGCTGTGGTCTGTAAAATGAGTGGGCTGAGTTATAATTTGTCTGAGCTTGCAACAATGTAAAAAGTTATTTAGCAGCTTAGTTTTGTTATCAGAGGGGTTTAATACATTAATGTTGAAATCACCCACCAGGAGAACCTTGTCCGCATTGGCAAAAGAGGAAAGAGAATCCGTGATTGCATCCAGAAAAACATTGACATCAAGCCACGGTGGTCTGTACGCAGTCCCAACAATGACCGAATGTGAGTTGATGTTAAGTCTAAGCCACATCTGCTCGACCTGCGACCCCGGCGGGTGCGGCAGAGCGCGCACGCGCACTCCGCGACGCAGGTAGAAGCCCACGCCGCCCCCCCGCCCTCCGCGCACGCAGGCCGGGCGCGACACGTGCCGTAGGCGGTAGCCCGGGACTGACGGCGCACGGCCTTCCTCTCCCTGCCTGAGCCAAGTCTCATTTATGGCCATGATGTCCACCCTGATACTTTCCATGGCAACGAGAAATTCGTCATGGCGTGATCCCAACGACCCCGCGTTAAAAAAACCAACTGTGAGATGTTTAGTTTTGTTCATTTGTTTTTAAAAATGTATATGTATAGAATGCTCATATTGTATAAATAATGTAAATAGCTAGTGTCAAGCACAGAGTGAGAGTAACATGAATAATATTGTGAATATATTGTAAGGTAGGTAGTGTATAATGTGGTTGATAAAAGTGTACTTATAATAGTTAGTATTGTAGAATTATAAATGATAAGCCGCGTTATAATGTATAAATAATGTAAATAAGATGTAAGGAGTGATTGGGCACCTGGGCCCCAGCAGAGTAATGCCAAAATATACTGAGACGGGAAGAGATCTGACCTCGCACAGTAAAAACTTAAAAGAAACGACAAAACGTAACAAAAATGCACATCGAACAGAAAAGGTAAACAATATATAGGTTTAGTAAAAAAGTTATTAATATTAATACGAGACACATTTGAACAGATGTTACAGCCGATAATCAGTAGACGCCTCAAGACCAAAAACCCGGGAAAGGTCGTCCTCAGTGCGGATGTAGTGTATGGGCTTGCCTTCACCTTGCCTAGCCAGGATGCGCCCGAATTTCGTCCAGGTGTACTTCCACCCGAGACGGCTACCAATTTCACGGACTCTGTAAAACAGCTGCCTGTTTTTCTTCGTAAGCCTCTCATTAAGGAAGAACCGACGTGAGGGCGCGGGGAGGCCGAGATCGGCAGTGGTGGCTCCGCGGCGCACACGGGCGCTTTTCAGCAGATCGTCGCGCAGCCCGCGCCTGGTCAGGCGCACCACGATGCGCCGAGCTCGCCCCTGTACCGCCCCCGCTCCTCCTGTTGGGCTCTCCGCGCCCAACGACTGCGGCTCACGGTCAGATCTGAGGCCCACCCGTTGCGCGAACACTATATCCCGCTCATCAAGTGCCACACCCAACTTCGCCGCAACCAGTCCTACGGTATGCAGCACATTCTCACCTGGAACCTCAGGAATGTTCGCAATCTCCAGGTCAGAGCTAAGCAGGTCCTGCTCACGGTCGTCGAGCTCAGACTGCAGCCTTGTCACCATTTGCTCCAGCTGGCTCACCCTGGCGTCGGGCAGAGCAGCGCTTTGCCTGGTTTCCAGGTCCTCAATTCGGGTCTCCAATTTGTCGATCCGCTCAATACAGACCCCCATTGACGCATGAAGGCCAGTCATTTCTCGACGAAATTCTCTGACCTCGTCTCTGACTTCGCGTAGCTCGGAGCGGAAGAGCCTGATTTCTTCCCGGAGAGTAAGCTGGGTTTCCAGGGATGAGAGTTCGCCGTCTGTCCCCTGCTCACTTCCAGCCCGAGACAGTACCTTAGCAGGTGGCTCCGCCCTAGACGGCTTGGCCTGAGGCACCGCGACAGGTGATTCAGCCATACTGCCCCGTGCAGTAGCCGCAGGTGCAGCCACTGACGAAGCCGCCGGCGCTGATGAAGCTGATCCCACAACAGCCACTGGTGTTGATGACGCTGACGCCTGCGCAGTCGAGGGAAGAGCAGAAAGATCACCGTCTCTATAGCGAGTGCTACGCACCCACCCTTTCTGAACCACGACTTTTGATGATCCACGTGGCTAAATAACAACCGCATGGCTCAATCTTTGCGGACAAGTCTTGCTGAAGACGGTCCATGGATGGGTGGCCGATGCATCTAATTGTACGGTAGCAGTTCAATAAAATTGCATTTATTTTTTCACGAAGGTCAGCGGATATTTTGGGGGTTGAGGTTTTTGCGATGTAAATAAAAGTTTTCCATGTTTATTTAATAACTTATCAAGTCACTAAGGGTGCTTTTATAAAGAAGCAGGTTTGTCTTTTAAGCGCGTCACACACTGCTAAGATACTATAATATTTTATCTTAAGATACCATATCGCTCGCCATACAATTTTATCTTAAGATAACAAAATATGAAATATTTATTATCTTCATCGTGTGTGATGGTCCATTAAATTGTATGGCGAGCGATACCCTATGCCTCGTTTGGTCAATAATACGGGGGACGGTACATGGATGGGTGGTCATCAAACACACTGTCGTGTACTCTCTGCGAGTTTCGGAATACACAGTAAGCATCTCCTAAAAAAAACTTGCTTGCTGCATCCTGTTAGACAGGAAGCCACAACCAACATTGTTTGGAAGAGGCTTGGCAGGAGATAAGTCACCAAATAGCCAAAAAGAAAAACGATTGACGGCCTGTGCATTAGAAGAATAATCCTTACTTATAAAAGATAGAAGTGTAAACGAAACTTTGGATGTTAGTAACTCTTTCACATAAAAACTGTTAAACGGATTTAGATGATATTTTTACACAGTTAGTATATAATCTGGATTAACACAGAGGATATTTTTTATTCTTACTTCCTGACAATTTTCGAGATAAAATCGGACGAAGACGAGCTGTAGCGAGCGGCTTCAGAAGATAAAGCTAGAATGGGGTGACTACTGAGATGAATTATTTATCATTTAGAAGCAAACGTATTATGCAGATAGCAAATAAAATTGGAACAAGGTTAGAAGACTGAAGTTTCAAACAAAACACACTGGTAAGTATGTCAAAGTTTCACATTAAATACGTTGGCAGTTGGCACGGAGTAACAGATGATTGGCTCTTGAACTAAATTAACTACACCGGAAGTCGTCCCGGCGACATCCACGCTAAGTGAGGGATGGTATTACAAGACAGCGATGTCTTTCAGATTGAGATAATTATTGTATTTAATAAAAAGTTGATTGAAAAGAGAGCAGAAGGAGCGAGGGCAGCGAGCTCGAAAAATTCTAGCTTTCTGGACCACCAAAACTCCAAACAGACTCGAAAAGGTGTTGATATATTTGAAAAATAGGAACGTGCTCTATTCATGTCCCGCGCTTGATACTGGAGGAATATGTTTCAGAACACTCAGGTGTTTAAAAACAGAATTGAAATCGAATCTCGTCTTTACACGTTTTTAAGAACGGAATTATAAGAGCACTGAGCAGCACACTGAAACTACAAACCCTGCTAGTGACCTGAAGACTATTTAGCTTAGGAACTCTCTGAAATGGAGAACCAAGGGTGTACGCTTATCAAGAGTCCGTCTGAAAAGATCGGAACCAGCTCCTGTATTCACATAAACTCTAAAGTAAATTGAAATCGAAGGGGAACGTCTGTGAAAGATCCACACTGAAAGGCTTGAAAAAGGTTTCTATGATGTCGAGGAACCTTTCCGAAATATCCTATGTTCTATGCTCTGTTAGTAAGATCATTCAAGATTAAGGTGATTCATCGCTATCGGCATTTCCAGGTTATCAAATATTTCCACTACTCTTCTACATGACTTAACACCATTTCGGTGATTCAATTCAACTTCACCGAAAAAACATCGATCAACATTCAAAATAGTTTTTCCTTCCAAACTAGGATACGATAGGTAACACACACGTGTCCATTGTATTCAGATTAATTTTCAAACGAATGTAAAGAGGTAAAAATTTTTCGAAAAAAAACCTTAACACCTTTATATAAAATTAAGTATGCGCTACAATATATTTTTATTAAGGCTTTTACATTAGCAGAAGCCATTTTACAATCTGTTTTATTTCCTTTGACATATAGTCGATATTTATGTAAAATCTATTAGAAACATGGTTTCAAAAAGACTACCTACCCACTTGTTTGGTGCATGATAAGATAGACTTTACCAATAGGGAGCATATACATCGGTATCTAGATTGCAGCCGATGACGCACACCGCATTCGTAATCAATGATAAAAAGTATTATCAACTGGGATTATTGGCCTGGGTTTTATGAAGTTTACATACACTTTTGTTGAAGTGGTTTAAGCTTAGTTATCAAAATTAAAATTTGTCTTTATGATACCGAGTTTCACCATCTTTACAGTCCACTGTTGGACATACGCTTCTGCTAAGGAGCGTCACAGCGCACGATCTCCTGCTAACATCCAGCTTCTGCCGGCTTCCATCTTCAAGTCATCGAACCATCTTGCCACACTACGTTTACCTATACGCGGTTTCCGTAGAGAAAATCCACCGTGTTCCCTCAATTGCCCTGTGCGTTCCAGGATCCAAGTAACCTGCTTAGACAGTACCGCGACCTCGGAGTGATTGACTGCTGTGTTGCGTGTTGTGAGTTCCATTCCCGCACAGAACAGATTCAGTTGTTCAGGGTCTGAGTGTATATGAGTTTGAATGTTTGTAAACGCACCCACGATACAGGAGAAATTCCGTTCCGAAGCCCCTTTGTGACAACCAAGACACAAAACCATAAGTATAAAATATCTAAGTAACGTAAAGCCTCTTACTCTTGGGACTGATCCTCTCCAGCAAGCCAGGAGGTGCAGTCGGTGTCAGCAGCTGCTTGGCCCTCTTCGCCTTCCGCTCCTGGCACTCGTCCAATGACTCCATCTTGTCGAACTGCTTCTGGTGCATGGCGGCGAAGTTGGGCAGCTTGGTGCGCGGCGGCTTGCCTTCAGACTTCGGCTTGGATGGGGTCACCGGCTTCTTTGGAGTCACTGCGAGTTTGGCTGGGAATATTGAGTAGGTTAAATGGTAAGTTAAGAGCACTTATTTCAATTAGACCATCGAAGAAGCACATAATCGTCAAATATTAAAATTAAAGGAAATGGGATGGGATGGGATTGATTCTACACCAATTTCTTGCCAATTAAATGGCAAGAAATCGCATGGGGTGTGGCATACCCCAGTGTATCTTCAAAGGCTTAATTAAAACTTGTTGAATCCTGAATTTGAGGTTTTGCATGTTATGGTTAGGGTGTTATGCACCCTACGCGTCTTTTTAGACGCGACATTTGCCCTGCAGTTGGACAGTCGAAATCTCATCGTCACACCGTCCTCATGTTAGTCATGATGACTTGAAAATGAAAAAGTATTGTCATAATTTGAGTTATTAATAATAGCAGATCTTTATGTGGAATTTACATATTAGGTACTGTATAAATATACTTTACTTTAAAGTTTAGATTTTCCCCAAGCAAATGACATTCATAATGTACTATAACCGTGACAATACTACAATCATTCACCATCATTGAAATCCTTTAGGAAAAGACAGCTAAGCTTAATATAAGGAATAATAAACATGTTGTTAATTAAATCTTTGCAATAACTACTGCTGAGGATGAGGCCGTAGATTCGAATCGGCAGTGTGACAGGATTTTAGGATCAAACTTATAAATTAAAGAAGTAACTTTTCCCACTCTACTTTTACGTTAATAGATAACAACGTTCTAAGTCTGCGTTATAAATTATTAGCACGCGCATAAAACATTAAAATATTGACAAAGTTGTATTAATAAAACGGGGTAATTACAATTGTTATCGACTAAGTAGCGCAGCTGGCGAGGTGGCCACTGATAACAGCACACGTAGCTGTAACGTCTACGCGTTATCTGATGTGACTAATCGAAATTCTTAGATAGTGTGAGTTAGGCATAATATCAATTATGTTAGCTTATTCATAACGAAGAATGAGGAAAATATAAAGAGAAAAGACCTAAAAGTATGGCCTGGAACTGCATGGAAGTATGGAAGAATGCGCACTCCGCCGACGCTAAATAAATTGGGAAATTACGAAGGTGTATCTTATACACACTTCAAAATCCTCTCATTCATATACGACGTCACAAGTGTTTTTCAGCTTAGCTTTACAGTTAGGCTTCGTTCATGGACACGCGGGGTGGTCTGCGCTGTCGATTTTTGTTGTCACCTTGATCACTCTAAGTGCCTAAAATAGGGCTGTGCTAATGGTGCCCAGACTCATGGCGCAACCGCACGACCACAATTCACCAGACCAGGGCGCAGTTAAAGAAGCTAACACAGCGTATAAAAGATTAGTTACAGCACTGCATCAAGATCTCCGGCCACCGTAGGCGCGGGCATGCGGGCGGCGAGTAATGGGCAACTCGCTGTCTGACCATGGATCATGCCCGGGTCGACGGCGCGTTGTGTTCCACGCGCGCCTCAAAGAGTGTCAGCAAAATGACGGGGCCCCCTCTAGAGAGCCATAGCCTGCTGGGGTCGCGGGACTGTACGAATTACCGTGACCCCGGAACGTAAAGGGCTATTGAAAGACACCGTGGAATTTAGTCAGTACGAGTGTAACAGTCCCTCCAGCTCTGCCCTGGGTGAGAGGACTCATTTGATGATTTTACCACTGCATCGCCGTATGTTTGTATTTGTGGCGGATGGCCCCGCGTGTCCCTATACAAAGCCTTTTTCTAACTATAATACCTATGTGCTACTCTATTATCTCCTCCACAAGTGTCTCGAAGTCACATTGAGTACTGAGCCGGTTTGGTTTTATTTTCAACAAATCAAGAACGTATCAAATACCGTCTGCGTATTCACAAGCATTTCGATTATACCTTGCTTGCTGTCCTTATACGAAACTAGCACTCCGCCCGCGACTTCGTCAGCGCGTGTTTCTAACTTCGAACTCGAAATATTAGTGAACACAAACTAATTTTCCGATGTTCGCCCGCTAGGTTGATTTTTTAAATATAGATAATTATGCATTCTTAATTCGATTGTGAAACCATTTATGCCAAGTTTTGAGTTTATCGAAGAAAGCAGTAAAATCCTTCCCTTAAAACTTAATCACCCCTTTTCACCAATCTAGGGTGTGATTTTCGAAAAACGCAAAAACATGTGTTTTATTATTTTTGATCCAACTTCTATATACTTTAATTTCAAATTGATCGGTTAGGGCGTTATAATTTTCCCATACAAACTTTAACATCGTCTAGATTACTAATGGAGGGTAGTTTTAAAAAACGAATAATGTCCATCTTTTTTATTTACTTATGTTCATATTCGTACCAAGTTTCAAGTTTACAAACCTAAGGAATAAGATTTTACATACAAAGGTTTTCACCCCTTTTCACCCCCTTATGGGTCATTTTCGCAAGATCCCTTCTTAGCACTCACCTACATAATAAATTGCAACTACCATCCAAAATTTAAGTTATACAAATAGCGGTTTAAAATACTTCCCTTTAAACTTGAATACCCCTTTTCACCAACTTGGAGGGTGATTTTCGAAAAATCCAAAAACACGTGTTTAATTATTTTTGATCTAATTTCTATACACTGAGTTTCAAATTCATCGGTTAACGTGTTATGATTTTCCCATACAAACTTTAACATCGTCTAGATTACCAATGGAGGGTAGTTTTAAAAAACTATTAATGTCCATCTTTTTTATTTATTTATACTCATATTCGTACTAAGTTTCAAGTTTATTAACCCAAGGAATAAGATTTTTCATACAACAGTTTTCACCCCTTTTCACCCCCTTAGAGGAGGATGTTCGCAAAATCCCGTCTTATTGCTCACCTACACGGTAGACTGCAACTGCTGTCCAAAATTCAAGTTAGTGCGTTTAGCGGTTTCGGCTGTAGTCGAGTCTTAATAAAAAACCCTGTTCTTTTATATATATAGATAATACAAATACAAGAGTTGGTAAGGTACCGACTTAAAACTACTGCTATTTACATTTTAGATATTTCCACAATCAAAGCACCAAGCGAAATTAACTGTGATCGAGAATTTTGCTCAGCGGATTAACGTAGGCGTTAAAAACAATTCTTTTCAGTTATCAAGGACAAGGGACTACTGACTAAAAACCACCATTCTATCAATTGCCCTTTAAGTTCCAGGGTCACGGTAACCTACTTAGACAGTCTAGTCAAGTCTCCGATAACAGTCTTATGGTATCGAAATCTTGCATCGCGTTGAGTACGAAGAGATTTGAGTAAACAGCCGAAAAATGTAAATCTGTAAATGTTTGACTTGGCACAGTGGCCGGCCGATCGACCGCTGCGCTGCGTGTCGCTTGTTCGATTCCCACACGGACTTAATATTTGTAGGATCTAAAAGTAGATGTTCCGAGTCTGGGTGTTTGTGTATGTGGGTTTAAATGTTTGTAAAGGCACCCATGAGACAGGAGAAATATCTAGTGTGTGGTAGTTTAAAAATAGTGTACCTGTGGCGCTAGCAGTCCTGGGTCTGGACAGGCGGTCTACGGAGTGCTTCAGGTCTTCAGTGAGGCGCGAGCGCTTCACGCGGGAGTCGTCTGCGTCGTTTTGTGTGTAGGAGCGTTTGCGAGCAGGACGACACATGGAAGCTGAAATTATATTGTGGTTGTATTTGTAAGTATACCTGTAGTTTATAAAGACAAACGTAAATTAAGTTATACTGAAGGGTACTACACAGTCGGCCACATCTTCGCTTACCATCAGGAGAGATAATTGCCAAACGTGAGCCTATAGCTAAATAAAAATAAAAAATATATATAGTGGCCGCCTGGAGTGGGGCGAAATTACGGAAGTATAATTTAAGCTGCCGTGAATTATTGTAGTCTCTTTCAGGATTCACCTTATTAAGATCAGGGAATTACAATTGCAAAGGCAACGCGCCGTAGAGCACACATTTCGATTTTAAAAAACCAGCTCCCCTTTACAAGTGGAAAGCGATAAACAAAAACGATCTGTCTTTAAGAGATTTACAACTTTAATATTTAGAACATAAAGTTGTAAATCTTTTGTCTAGATCCTCTGGATCGGTTTGTTCAGCAGTAGGCGACAGCTGGTGTGAAAATGTCCTACATGGTTTATAAGGACTTTTTCTATAATAAAAAATGTACACCCCTAAGGCCCACTTGCACCACAATCACTAAACGGGTTCAGCGCTAAACTGCCTTAGAATATCACTGTAGCCCTGCCAAATTGTTTGAAGTTGACAGAGACAGAACGATGTTTTAAATCAGTTTAGCGTTAAACCTGTTTAGTGATTGTGGTGCAAGTGGGCCTTAAATGTGCATGTTTGAAATATAAATTAGCATATTTATATAAAAATAGATAGCAGTACATAAGAGGACACTGGTTTTCCCTATTGACCGAAAACACGGTCATTACAAGTAAAAAAAAAAATATTAGTTATACCTAGGAAGTTTCCAGTCTAGCTATTGTGGTGGTATGCCTAAATAGGTTATCAACTGATCAGTTGTTCTATTATATTTTTCTAAATAAAATTAATTAAAACTCACCATTCTCATCAAAAACGAAGCTCTTGTTAGACCCCTTCAGATTGGACTTGATGATCTTCCTCTTCTCCTGGGTGAATGTGACCGGATTATCCACTGGGCTGCAGAACATAACCCTGGTCAACCGTGGAGCCGGGTCTACTGTAGCACGGACACCTTTCTCTAATGACCGAGTCACATTCAACATACTCTTCTTCTGAGAGCTCTTGCCAACATGGTACGGAGTGCAACCAGCTGCTGATACCGATGACTTACGTTTAGTTGGAGTCTCTAGTTCAGCTTCAGTTTGTTCAGGAACCGCTTTGGTAAACGTCCCTTCACGTTTCAAAGGAGTTTGTGGTTTCGGACTCTCTGGCTTTGTGATAGAGGTGTGAGACTCATCTATACTGCTTTCGATGAGCAACGGAGTAGTGTTAACTATGTTCTCGACATGTTCGGAGTTGTCATCACTAGTTATACTGATCCGCGACATGTTATTGGACTTGTCTGTAACACTGCTATTATCTGAACTGATGAGAGAAGATTTGGAACTAGAAATAAGGCTTTCTTTTCTATCATTAGTATTTTCTTTCTCAAATGTTGTGTTCAGTACGGTCTGAATGTCAGGTTTAGACAATCTTGGAGACTTTCTTTTTGTTTCTTGATCGGTATTTTCTATTTTCTCATAAGTAGAATTGATATTCTCTGAAATGGTATCATTTTTGTCAAAGGTACGTCTGATAGACCTCCGCTTTGTAGCAGAACTGGATATGATATTGTTGTCTTTTTCAAAATCTTCTTTAGTTACACTGGCAAAAGAAATGTTGCCTTTATCAAAAGATGTATCTCTGATACTTGATTTTCTTGTCATTGCACCCTTTTTAAAAGCGTCAAATGTAGAAGAAGTATCTTTGTCAAATGTTGTATCTTTATCAGTTTTGTCGAATGTTGTGTTTACACTGGATTTCTTTTCCTTTCTTTTAGCAGATGACGTGTCTGTTTCTAGATCTTTTTCATATGTTGTATCCGGATGTTTGGTGTTACTCTTATTCAAGCTAGATTCTTTTACAGATCCCTTTGTTCCATTCTCATTTTCTTTTTCAAATGTTGTGTTCAGTAAAGTTTCTACTTTATCAAAAGTTGAATCTTTTATGTCTGACTTTCTTCTCCTTAGTTGCTTGTTTGATACATTCTGTTCAGATTGTATATCTTCTCTAATATTACCATTTGCTATGGAAGTATTGCTTTTGTCAAATGTGGAATCTTTTAGCATTGATTTTCTTGATTTTGAATGTTCTGTAGAGAAATTGGCCTCAATTTCTTCAGCTGGTTCTTTTGAGATAGAAGCATTGCTTTTATCAAATGTGCTGTCTCTTATCAAAGATTTTCTTGTTTTGTGATGTTTATTAGAAACATTGGAAATATCAAGATCTACAGTGCTATCAATTATGTCTTTTACAATGGATGTATTACTTTTATCAAATGTGCTGTCCTTTATCAAAGATCTTCTAATTTTTTTAAGATGATTTTTAGAAACATTTGAATCATCAATATTAACACTGTTTTCAACTATTTCTTTTACAGATGTATTACTTTTGTCAAAAGTAGCATCTTTTACAACAGAATTCCTGCTTTGCAATCCTTTATCAAAAGTATCACTATTTTTGGTATTATCTTCCTCAGACCTGCTTACTGGTATTTCATTTGCTTCTTTAATACTTGATCTTCTTCTCTTTGACTGTTTCTTTGACGTATTAGAAACATTTAAACTATTTTCAGCATCTTTCTCAAGATTTGCTGAAATATTACTTTTATCAAATGTAGCATCTCTTGTATTAGATTTCCTTCTCTTCATATGTCCATTGGGCACATTGGAAGCATTCACTATATCTTCTAGACCTTTGTCAAGATCATCTCTAGCTACCGAGACAAAACAATGGTCTAAAGTAGTCTCTTCAATGATAGGCTTTCTTTTTTTAGTACTTTTGTTATTCTTCTTACTTTCATCAATTATATCTACTTCCATGTTTACTGATTGATCATTTTTGTCAAATGTATTGTTGCTGCGGTTTTTCTTATTCTTTTTTCCATTGGCTTTTGATGGTTTGATAACTTCCTGGGTATTTTCGTTAACAAGTTTGTTGACTGCTATGGTATCTATATTTTCTTTGTAAGGGCTGCCTGCAGCGCTATGGAATGAATCAACAGACATACTTCTGTTTTTTGAATTATTATGTTGTGGGACGTCCTCAACAATCATGGTGTTTGAACTTTTCCCTTTCTTCTTCTTTTTTTTTGACTTCTTAGCTGGTGCTTCTTCAGAAACTTGAGGATGTTCTTCAATAATAGGATTGACAATCATTGCCTCAACTTTCTTCTTTTTTTTACTTTTCTTTGATTTCGGCACTTCTGTAACATCAGGTACATTTTCGTAGTTTTCAGTTTCTTCAGCATCATCTACTCTCTTGAAACGGCGCGACTTTCTTGTAAGATGTTTCCCTTCAGTCTCTGACACTAATTGATCACCATTTTCAACAGTATTATGTTCTTTGAGAGCATATTTACGTGAAGCTCGACTTTGTTTCGTCTCTCCTTCCTTTTTAGTAGATGTTTCTCCGAGTGGTTCATCGTTAAGAGGATAACTGACATAATTGTTACGTTTTTTGTTGTTTTTAAGTAATGGAATGCTTATCTCGTCCAGGTTTTCTTTGACGCGCTTGCTCCGAGTCTTTCTTTCACTCTTTGCTACAGACTCCACCTCGGGCGCGGCTGTATCTTCAAGCAAAGACGTGTGAATCCCTGAAACCCGCGGAAAAAAATAGTTAGTAAACGCGTCTCATAAATACACAAAATTGTATCCAATTTTATAAACCACTTACGTTTTCCGGATCTAGTAGACATGATTAGTAATTGTTTGCGTTTATAACAGGATTTTCAATGTTTATCTACACTGTTTACATCACATTAAAAATATTTCTGCTTTCGGCCGTTTAACGTTTACAAAATTTGAAACTTGCTTGTTTGACGTTGACGTCATTCATTGACAGACGGAGCAGGACCACAAACAAAACGCAATACTGTATTGTAAAGTATTGTTGTAAGCTCCAAATAGTTGAATTTATAAACGTGTCACATGATGTATATAAAATATATGTATTTTAAAATAATATGTTAAATTAATATGAAAAAGAGGTGGCATTGTAGACGCGTACCTTGATGACTGGTCCGAAGTGGCACTAAAAAGAGTACTTAAAAGGATATAGGAGAGACCTTTGCCCAGCAGTGGGACATAAACGGCAAATAAAAAAAAATATAGGAATAAATACGTTGAAGAGAATTTTCCTCTGGGTTCAGACAACACTATTCACTGACGTTATTAAGTCAACCTATTAAATTGCCATCGTTGATTTGGGTGATATTTTAGATGACTGAATTTAAATAAATCGATTGACCTGCTTTGCATAATATTACATGGCAAATAAATGATTCTATTATATTAATGTTAATAATGTTTATTCTATGAAAAAAAAAAAAATTGCTTTCAGTAGCAACACCTACTGATATCTGTCAAAATAATAACGAACTAGCAAGCAACGCGGTTCGTGGTTCATGTACGATTTTTTCGTAAGTTTTATTAATTATGAAGCTCTAGTGATACACAATAATGTACGTCATGTTCCATAAATACTCTACAACTGTGAATTTCCACTACCAAAAACGAGTGTTATAAAAAACTAATTTGTGTTTCGGGCGTTTACAAAACGTCAAGTGGGCTTGAATGAGTCAATTAAACAGTGGAACACAATGGAGAGACAGTGTTACATATTTGTGTTGTTATTGTTGTGTTCATGGGCGTGCAGCGGCGACCGAGGCGACTACATCGGCTGCTACAAGCTGATGGTGGAGAATGTATTGAACACTCACACGGGGCAGTCCGTTGATGTCTGCTTGTCGGCGTGCGAGCAAGTATACTATAAGTACGCTATACTAGGCAGCGAGTCGACGTGTTTCTGCGGGAACGCACCTGGCCAGTTCCAACTGCCTCAAGATGATTGTGGTACTCCTTGCCCTAAGAATGATACTCAAAAGTGTGGTGGAGAGAGTGCTGCAAGTGTGTACGATACCGATGTTTACTCCCCCGGGCCGCCCGCCTCGATCAACATTACCAACATCACTGAAACAACAGTGAGGGTGCGCTGGACTGCCCCCGATGCATACACATCAATATCAGATTATTTAATAAGAGCTATTGTTTTAGAGACCTACACCGACGCTAACCTCATAGATCTTCAATGGAGAGTGTCAAACCTAACTTTTTACACTGAACTATTAAACCTGCAGCCAGGTTCCAAGTATCAGATTGGAGTTGTTGCTGTTAATGATGGGGTTGAAGGTCCTAATATCACTACAACAGTAGAAACAGTGATAGGTACTCCAGACCCCAGCCCACCCGACATAGAGATCAGAGAGAGGAGAGGAGACAGGATGGTGGTGCACATCCCTGAAGCAAAGAATGTGAATGGACCTGTGTCCATGTACAGGATCGTAGTTTCTATAGAGTTGTACCAGCAAGGGTTTATTGTTGCTACCCTAGGGAACTACACATATGCCACTAATAATGGGCTCCCCTATTACATTGCGGCAGAATTAGACCCAGACGACATTGCTCATGACTTCATAATTGGAGACAGACATACTTATAATGGGTTTTACAATGCACCCCTGCCTCTGACCAATGATATAGATGTGTCATTAGGAGTTGTAAGTGAAAAAAATCATGTGAAAAGAATCCGGTATGCAGAATCAGCCAAGAAAATTATATTGAATATAAATGAGCCTGAAGAAACTTCCCCCATGGTGATAGCACTCGGAGCAGCCATAGCGATCAGTGTGGTACTGCTGCTTATTGGTGTGGGGCTGCTCATCATCCTTAGAAAGAGAATACAGATAGTGAGGTCACAAAGAGGCTCCCAGTCCATGCCACTGAGTATGAGTGAACCTTGTATGGAGATAGAAAATTCAAGTTTCATGCAAGAAGAAGATGAAAGAGTAGATTATTACAGCAACTTAAAAAGAAAGCTATGGAACATACCAAGAAACCTCATAGACATAGATATTTCCTGTATAGTTGGTGTGGGCAGCTATGGTAAGTTTACTAGAGGAAAAGTTCAACAGCATGGGGCCCAGACCCCAGGGCTTGTGCAGGTGGTGGCCGACAGAGAGATGGAGAGACCTGACAAGAAGCAGATGCTGCAGGAACTGGATCAGCTTATCAAATCCAGTGAGCATGAGAATGTGATCTCACTCATTGGCTTCTGTGAAACAAATACTACCTTATTTGTGGTCCTGGAAGATAATAAACACACCTTAAAAGAGCTGTTAGTTCAGAGCAGACACAGGGATCTTCAAAATAACAAATTCTGTCTCATTCCTGAAAACAGATTGCTTCAGTACTTTGTTGATATTGCTAGAGGTATGGAGTACTTACATAGTAAGAAAATATTACACAAACGCCTGAGTTGTCGGAACATCGCGCTGGCAGACAATGGCGTCGCTAAAGTGTCCGGTTTTGGGTTATCCCACATGAGACCCTTGCATGAAACACCTGATTACACCAGATGGACGTCTCACGAGATGTTGCGACAGACTAGGTTTAATCCTAAAGCTGATGTGTGGTCCTTTGGTATTCTGATGTGGGAGGCGCTGACGATAGGCGCCACGCCTTACTTCCACAGTCCTAACAAAGACGTCGCAGCGCGCATACTGCGCGGCATGCGCCCGTCGCAACCCTCGTATGTGGCGGACGAGCTGTTCCAGCTGTGCCTGCAGTGCTGGCAGGTGGACCCTGATGAGAGGCCGGCCTTCTCCAGCTTAGTGCAGGAACTGAAGCCATTCGCCGAAGCTCCCGGCAATAGGAGTCTAAGCTTTACTCACTACAATGGTTTTGAATTCGAGCCGCATGTCCCGCAGTACGAAATCGTCTCATAGTATTTAGAAAACTAACCAAAATGTAGTTTTATTTTAGGATCCAAAGAGTTATATTTGATACTCGGATGTTAGAGGTGAAGTCAGCAGCGATGGTATTAAATAAAAAAAACGCAATATTTTACCGTTTAATTTACAGGAATTGATGTCTGTTGAAAAATCCTCTTGCTTTCGACCTCTTTATTAATATGTATAAGTATTGTTTCTCCTGTATGCATTTTAACGGTCAGGGCGAGTAGCGGTTGTAGTCACGCGGAACAAATGATCATGCGCTGTCGACTGTTCACGGCTCCTATATTAAGCATTGGCTCACAGTGAATAGATTCTATACAGACAAAGCTCTTGTAACAAAAACGGCAGCTAAGGTATGCTAATTAGTCGTTTTGAATAATGATTTTGTGGCTTAAAGTAACTATTGTAGCGATCTGATTGTACTATGCTATCGTGAATGCATTTCTAGGAAATATTTTTTTGTAGCTTTTCTATAAGTAGCGAATGTAATGAATTACAATATTATTTCGTCAGTTCGCGCTTACTAACCAAGTATTAACTTATCTATGCAGATTTTATAATAGCATATTGTAGTCGACGCTATAAGTAGATAGGTGACTGTCCTCGAGCACGTGTTACCCTTTTCGTGAACATAGACTTTATTATTAATTATTATATTAGTTGTAAGTAAACTAGTAGGTATGGAAGACTTCAATATTGTATAAGAGAAAAAACTAGAAGATTTTAATTCAATTAAAGGACTCGAACATTATAAGGCTCCTATAAAGCTACATGGAACTGCCAGAAACAAGAAAATAAAAAATCGGGGTTGTTCTCAGTACCGTGTTAGTAAGTTTCGTGAAAAACATGCTTGGAAGAAAGTTGAGATATTTTGTAAAATCGAATATTATATTGCGTAAATACTTGTAAAAATCATGGCGATATATTGAACTATAAATGTAATCGCAATTCGCGTGCTTTTTTATTTTAATTTGGCGTGACGACGATTCGTCAAACTTTCTTCGGCCAGTTCACTGTGGTTAAAAATAGTATGTAGTTTTATATAAAATAGGTAAAATAAGTGTATATAAATCAAGCAATTTATTTTCATGATCTGCGGAACCATTTCACTGTTAAGTTCTACATTTTCTGTGTACTTATATTTGTTTTGTATTGTATGAAGGGCTGGTGTCCGCAAATCGACGTTAAAAACGTCGTATTTAAAGTTTACTTATTGAAGAATCTCATTAATTCTCTTTTTTGGACAGTAGTCAATTTTATTCGTCCTCTCTTTTATTGATATTATTTATATTCATAAATTAAGTTATCTGTATTTACGGCCCATGCATAAGTAACAATCCAGTAGTCTGAAATATGAATTTATGAAAATCAAATTGTGAGTGAAAAGGCTTCATAAGAAGCTCATCATCACTTGATAGTGTAAAATAGTCTTTTCCCGCTGTCTGTCTGTCTGTCCCTATGTATGCTTAGATCTTTAAAACTACGCAACGGATTATGATGCGGTTTTTTAAATAGATAGTGATTGGAGAGGAACTTTGCCTGTCAACTGCGACCTAGACTAAATTCAAGCCCAATTAAGAAACAAAAAAAAACTATGACACAAGTCCGAGTGATAAACACCCAACATTTTGGTAAAGCAAGAGGTTCATAGAAACTTATCCTGTATCCCTTTCTTTTCCGCTAACGCAAAACTGTAGCGTAGAGGAAAAGCCCGTAATCAACTGTTGACGATCATTCTTTAGCAATCCGTATTCAAAATACATATAAAATGACGCTTTATATAAATGCATATAGGGCCGAGTTCATCCAAGCATACTGTATTTCCAGTCTAAGTATATCATTTGAACAATTTCCTCTGCCAGTGCATGTAGAAATGATTAAATATCTCTTATAAGTTTGTTACATTACTTCACGCGTATAATAGTCCCTTACAGGTAAGGCAGACGTGTATTATAGTGCACCGACAATAGTTTATCGCATTGGTATGTTTTACATAATGATATTTGTAATGTTCAGAGTAATCTTCCCTACATTTTGAATATGTATAACTTTTGGCAGCCATGAAATTTTATACCTATACATTATTTTTATTATACAAAGTATTTTAGTTGTTTAAGTTTTTTACTTAATTATTTAATGATCTGAAATAAGGAATTCCGTCCATTTATTCGTATTTTTGTACGAAATCTCATTTTTGCGTGAACTTTATATTATTATGTATCCAAGTGACATTTTTGATAATAAAAATGATAACTATTGTAATAATTGTTTTGTTTATATAATTCTTCTTCTTCAACCTTTTGTCACCCCCAATGCTGAGTGAATGTAGGTCTATTCCAAATCTTTCCACTTCTGGCGGTTTTGTGTTATAGTTATCCAGTTTCTTCTATAGGTACAGTTTATATAATTAATCTGTACCTAAACATACTTTAATAAACAGTCAACATACATACACTTTAACACTCAAAATTCGGTTCGATTCCCAGTTGAGGTTCTTCATTCGGAAAATTATTAATCTAAACGAAAATCCGCTGACATGATGATGTTGCGATCTAGAAAATTGAAATTACTGATTGTATCTCTACATACATATATTTTAAAATTCGGCCAAGTTGCGAAATCAAAAATTTCAGCTTTCTGAATCGCGATAAGCTTTCATTTAAAAGATAACATTTAGTTTTTTTTACTCTGCACTTCAGGGATGCGGCACTCTTGGTACTACATACCTACCACTCTCGCCCCTGCAGTCCTGGGTCGGTAGCCCAACACACTGAAAAAATTTTTTCTTTTAGTTTGGACGATCTGTAGTTGAATATTTTCTTTTAGACTCGTATAGGTATTTCTAACAAGCACATTTTTAAAATTTTATTTATATCATGCTGTTCTTTCATTTAACACTAATCAGATTAGTTCAGTGCTGGACATGGGTTCCAAAGTTCTCGTCCCGTCATATACAGATTGAATTTATCACCTGAAAAAATTCACCCTTTATAGAAGCAATTCCAAAACCACCACCTTCCAGCGACAACAGTTTTGTGTTCATTCAGGTCATTGATCTTTGATAAAGGTCGTTGAGATTATGCTTAGAATGTTATAGTTCTACGCTAGATCTTGATTTGGTACTGAACTGTACATAGTGAAAGGAAGTGGACTTCGTACAAAGGAATATGGACATTCCTTTGTACGAAGTCCACTTCCTTGTGTCCTAATAACTGCGCTCAAAGACTCAGGATAGAGGGTAATTAATTAAAACGACACATTTAGTTTTTGCATTTATTAATGTTAATATAATATAGACAATGTTCAAGGTACCTTTCAATTGGTTTCGAGCTTTTAAACACTAAGACATTGTAACCTTCCATTTTTACCTCTTATCATTTACAACATTGCAAAATAACACTTCATTAGAAAATCAATCTGACAGTACAACTAACTAAACAATAATAAACATTGACTAAAATATAGTGAATTTTAAATTCAAAACATATTTATTATTCAACATTGTTTTTTTAAATTCAAAAATAATTAAAAATTATATTCTCGTTACATAACATTGCAGACCCGTTTATCGTAAACCAAGTTAACAAAAAAATATTAATAATAAAAAATAAAAATTCCATCACTGAACTGTACAGCAACAAATGTTATCAACGTATGACATTTACACATAACGTACGGAGCCGGAGCTCGCTCTATACATACTTATAATACGCAACAAGTTATAATTCAATAGAATTAGTATAACATATCAATCTCAACATGTGTAAAGGTTGATGAGACAACGACTGATCGGCGCTCGAGAGGCCGAGAGGCCGGTACGCGCGCGCCGCGCGGAGTCCGCGCGCCGTCTGCGCCGTGCCACGGGCGGGACACGGACAGATCGGCGCGCGGACGCCGCGCCGCGCTCACACCGTACACTCGCAGCAGGCCAACTAATGGAAATCTTCAACTTGGGCGTTAACAATAAAACTGATGTGTAACAATCAAAACGTTAAACACCGCGAGTGTACTGCGGGAATCGCACACGACTGCGCCCTGGCGAGCGAGTCCACATGAAACCGAGCGAAATTTTTATTTTAATGATTAATAAACAATTATATATTACAATTAATCCCTACCGTTTGGGACGCGTTCGTGACTATGTCAATATGCGCGAGTTGATTCCTCAGTCTTTAATAAATTGATGACAATGAGCAAGGAGAGTAACGTAAATGAAAAATGTTATGCAATTATATACAGATAGTGAGTGGAGCGCGCGCCGTCGCGTCGGAGCCGAGCGGGACCGAGCGGCCGCGAGCGGCGAGCGCGCGAGCGTCGTGTGCGATTCGCGCCCATCAGAAACAAGCGTTATGGTGATGTCTTAATGTTGAGTTCGACTTGAACGCACAGCCATTTTCCTAAACACAGTATCGAACCTTACTCTAGCCTAGCGCACCCAACGGCTGCCACCTTCGCGTGTATACCCACTAAACTACCTATAGTAATTACAATAAACCATTCTATCAACAAATTCAACAACATTTAGCTATTAAAATTAAAATGGGAGGATGAGATACGCGGCGGTGCCGGCGCCGTGCCAACTGAAACCTCTCCGTTAGATCCGTACCATGAAGAATGACAACTAGCTACCTTATCCTACAACATTGAAATTCCTTAATCGTAACAGCATTACATAATGATCGTAGAGTGCGGGAGTGGTGTGCGCTACTGAACTGAGCTCTACATAATTTGACACAACCTGTAACAGACACAGTGCTCGGTCCGTGTGCGGGCGGGTGCGGGGTGCGGGTGCGGGCGCTACAAGCGTGCGGTGATGCGTGCACTCAGTATCACAGAACAGTCCGGAGCGGTGGACGTGGCCGGTAGACCCGCAGGCGCGTCTACGGCCATGCACTATTACAAGTATTCAGGACGACGTTGCACTATTTATTATCTTCCACGCGATAAACTTTATCCAGATAATGATTACCGCACTAAAATTATTATTTTGTATTCACGTTAATATACTCTCAAATATTGTAACAACTTCAGTATAACAACATTAACATTTTCCCAGTAATTTTAATTTAAAAATTATCTAATTATACCCATTATATTGATTTTTAAATATGTTAATTATAACTAACTAGAATTCCATTGATAACTATCATATATGTCGGCGCGGCGGTCGCGATGTGTCGAGATAGACGCGCTTTGTACAGCCAGTAATATGTTCCGAGGACAGCGACCGTCTCAACAAACGTCGAACTTCCTCCGAAACATGAAAAGGAAAGACAATGTCGTGCGCAGTGCCGGCCACGACACTCGCTCACTACCGCCCTCTACGAGATACACTTAACTCTAGCCGGAATGTGTCCGACACACGGCGACACCGCCCCGAGCAACAATAGAGGTAAGTAAATTAGAACGAGAGAGAGAGAGAGAGTGAAGAAACGAGACGGAAACTATGTCTAACCCCAGAGCTCGCCCGAACCGTGAAATGATATATCTTTCATTGGAAACCATACATTTCTTTTAATTGACGCATTTGACTTATACGTACCGACTAATCGAGATTTATTTTCGATAAAATTGAGCTTGTTAAATCGACGAGACAGGCGATCCGCGTTCCGGCTGTGGCCGACACGACCGTCGCTTGTGTGTTCGCGATCACTACACAGTACGTAGCTCACACATCACCCATCACTATTCACTACTCCCCATCCCGTATCTCTACCATTATCTTAACACTTCAACATTCCACAATTCATTTCTTAAAAATCAGTTCATTAATCATTTCTACTCGATTATATTATGCATAGTCTGAAACATAGGTTTCAATTTACTTCGAAGTATCCATTCAGTTCTCGACTTATTACTTTAGTCACCGCGAACGCACAAACAGACATTTTTATTAATTGACACAAGACGATATCTGTACCTACCCCCAATATACATAGTTTAGATGAGAAAAATTCGAAAAACACCGGAAATTTATCCAACAGCGTTATCTATACACTTCAAAGATTGAATATATATTAACTAGCTACTGTAATGCCACACTACACTGCGCAATGTTAACTACATAACACACGTATATATGTAATAGATCAGTTAACAATATCCACAACTTGTATCATCGATCGAGATGTCGTTGGACAGCGACGCGTCCGCCCGCTGCGAGCGCGGCACGCGTACTACCGAATAACAGAGGGCGCGGGGCCAGGGAGGGGAGAGGGTACGCGGGACAGTAAGATTGCTTCGTTAGAAACAGGTTGTTGACACGCGGCGCGCGCGCAGGAGGCGGGCCTCGCTCGAAGAAAACTTACAACAACGTTATAATCACTATTTATTCACTTTTCACGGAAGTACGAGGTTATGGCGAATCGAGCGTGCTCACTTCCCTAATAATATAATTAATTAGTTTAAAATATTATTTATATACTTTTTTTAATTATTTATAATCGCGTATTGTGAATGAATTAGCTGAGAAATTGTCTCTCAATTCCGATTTCTTAAACACTATCGTACATTAACTTTCATCATTAAGCCGACTTCGAATTATTATATTTTTTTATTATGATTACTTTTTCTTTTGTACTTCATACGTTTATTCACATTTGATAGTAGTCACCGCCTTCGTAGTAAGTTATCACCCATTAGTATCTGCATGTACTTGTAACCGTATTGCTTATTGGCGCCCAACGTGGGGCCGGAGTTGTACACGAAAATAGTATTTATACGGGTAATTTACCTCTGATTGTAAACCGCTGATTGTCTGAGATGTTCGTGAAAGCTTCTACATACGCATTCCCCAGCTGTTACGAGTCACAATCAAAGGCAACACACCACGTTTATATGAACACTGAAGATGTGAGAGGCTCACCTCGCTAATCCTGTAGAACGATGGCACTTCTGAGGTAAACGAACACAACTTATAACTACCCTCCGGCGAAGTACCGGACGGCTTCTACACTAAGTGGAGACTGACACGTAGTACCTTGACAATGTCGACGAAAACAATCACAGTTTATAATATTATGTAAATCTAACGTACTGCGCACGTAAACGACTTTTAGACAGGACAAAGTTAATCAAAAAAGATTATTAGTCTTATTGATTTACTAATTAGTCAATCAGCGTCCGTGTCACCGCAGACATCACAAACGCTGATGCGACCGAGTCGTGCGACTAAAAGTCATCAACGTGCGGACACTAACAGACACTAAAAGAACGTCTTGGTTAAACGACGGCGCAAAAATAAAATATTCAATCATATAGTAACTGTAAATAAGAATATATCATTTATATTGTCATCTCGATATATAGAAATCTGCATTTAAAATGTTTAAAATATCTTTTTTATTATTATTCCTCTACTATTCTGGACATGCATTTCATTATTATATTAATTGTACTTATATCGTAAGACAAATTTAGACCGACGACAAACGAATAACTATGAAAAATTTTCTAATAAAAAGAAAAATAAAACGATAAGATAATTATTATTTTGTTTATAAATGTATAAAAAAATAAAGATCTTTGCCGAGAGAAAATCAGGAATGAAAAAATCTGCTGGACAGAAAAACAGAAGTGGAGATATGAAAGAAGGGTGACACTTGAACTAAGTGAAACGGCGTGCAGTGAAACATTCAGGTGTAGTTGCGGCGCACCGGCTTGACGACTACCCTCATCTTAACGAAGTACACGAAACTATTGCAAGAACAGGCATCCCAGCTGACGAGGAAGCGTTCCAGTCTGAACAAGCCGGAATGTTGTACGTCTGATTATAAACTACCTAAGCATGTGTTCCTTTAGGTATATTTTCATAGTAATCTTTTACAGTCTGGCTTGTTCAGGTTCGAACCTACAATACAAGGGCCGTAACCAAGTCGATGCTTGTCATAAATTATTATGTCAGTAAATAAAACAACTTTGGTAGGATTTAGCTCCTAAAACCCCGTAGTACCGCGAAGGGTATCGATAAAAACTCCCAACGAGACTGTGTCGATAGATTTATCAAATAACCACATCACTAATCCTAATAAATTAAAGAAAAATAACTTATCAATGGTAACATTTACAATGAAATCAACTTTGTAAATAAAAAATGTATGCTGTGGTGAATAATATACAAAAATAATATGTGTATGGAATAGGAATTTCCGTGATAGGAGATATCACAATATTTCATTATTATATCTTAATCAACAATAACCGTCTGCTAGGCAGAACAAAATAATTACTTGTCATCACGATAATAACGTAAAATATAGTGTGGCGGGGAGCGGCTCCGGGCGAGCTCGCTAGTGTTGTACTTCATATTATTATGTGCAACAATCGAGTTGCGTCGGACTGAAACATCAGCTATCACTAGCGAGCAGCGGGCACTTCCCCGCCACGTCAACACTATGTTACATGCATAAAATCAATATACATAAAATTGCATTATTGTAAATAGGTAACTATGTGTCGATATGTGCCGACGCCCAGTCGCTCGTGTCGGACACTGCGCCCGGCGCATATCGAGAGCTGCATAAATTATATCCTCCGTCAGATAAAACAAAACAAAACTTCTTAACTAGAGTCAGGTAACTCGCGCCAATAGTTGAGGGTGACGACGCAGGCGCGACAGCGCGGCCTGTGATCCAACAGTGTTTGACTAGAACTAGATACTACGCTAGAACGAATAGAGGAGGCGGTAGTGCGGCGTGCGTACCGGGCGTACCGTGCGGAGCGCGCGGTTACTGCATCAGGCCCGAGATGGCGTTGTGGCGCGTGCGCTTCAGCTCCTCCTCCTGGATCTTCTGCTCGATGAGGTACTGCGCGTTGGAGATGGCCGTGGGCGTGCCCGTGATGGTCACGATACGGTTGCGAGTGCCCGGCGCGAACGTGCCCTTCTTGGAGATCTGGATGTTGGCGCCCGACATCTGCTGGATCTCCACCAGGCTGCGCCCGCCGGGTCCTGCAACCAGCGACGATACAAGTTAGCACACCACATTCTATTTCAATGTTATCTCAAGAGAATTCGGGTTCAAAAGAATCTTTCATAAAATTATTTTCAAACGACAGTCATTTTAGGTGTTTTTCTGCAGAACTATTAGGATGGATTTTATGGGCAGTACAAAATTTAAAAAAATGAGTATAAGAAAGTGTTCGAGTAGTAACTGACCTAGTATAGCCCCGACGATGACCTCGGCGATCTCCACGTTCTTGGAGTCCTTGGCGCCCGCGTCGGCGGGCGTGGGGCTCTTGGACAGCGGCAGCAGCGAGGCCGAAGGGAAGCCGGCCACGCCACCCACACCTCCCACGCCGCCCACGCCGGCCGACAGCGAGATGGGCGCCACGGCTGGGGGGCGAAGCGCCTCGAATGCAACCTCCGCGAAACGCTCTAAAGAGCCGCCGCGCGCGCCGCCTGCGGACGTCAACCGTCAGCCCCGAGCGTCCCCGAGCGTCGCCCGCCTCGCGAGCCCCCCCCCCCCGGTACCGGCGCGAGCCAGCGACCTTACATTAGAACGTTTCGCGCTGTTGCGGACAGAGTCACGTGTTAGCGAGAGCGCGCCCGACAGCGCCCGCACACACCGCACCGCTGTGCTAGCCTAGTCCGTACTCACTACGCAATACGCGACAACCTATGGCTTCTTGTCCTTCGTGTACGCTACAGACTTACTACGGCCTGACATTTACTTTACAGCTAACATTTTACACAGATAAGGGATCAATATTTCAGCGTGCTGTGCCAACAATTTATTAAAACATAGAATCAGGCTAAATCAAAAGCAACGTACAAAGGCACATATAGGCTAAATCAAATATTTTATTCAACAAAAAAAAAGAAAACTGACTCTATAGGTTTCAGCCAGGATTAAGGCAATCTAAGAATGTTAAGAAAAACACCATTTCAGGTCCTTATTCAAAATAAAAATTAATGTGCTTCTTGTAATGACTTGTAAAAAGAGAATTACACGCTGAAATATTAGTGTTGCTAAGTTTGTGACTAAGTGAGTCTACGTATAGTGTACTGTCATGCATTGGATAGTGCGACAGCGACTAACGACTAGCGCAGTGCGGCTATGTGACTGTGCGACTTGCAACCGCAGCCGCTCGAGCGCTGTCGCGACTGAAGAATACATGATACAACACAAAAGAACAACTTTACCGTTAAACCGTATTTTTTGGTGTTTCATAGAAAAAACTTAACTTTACTTACATTTCCTTTTTTACAATTTCGCTATAGAACTAGACAAAACTATATTTAATAAAAATATTATATAAAGTTGTGTTATATTTTTTTACAGAGTAATTTAAAAAATACAATTCAGTTTACAGAACTTTGTTCTTACTTAGAACATTTTACTCTAAAGTTGTTCTTTCTATTATTTGTGTCGTGGATCGGACTCTGTATTAAAAATGTTGAAGTTAAAGAGAGCAATGATATCGAAAATTCACTGTTATTGAATAATCACAGTAACACAATTCAGTCAACAATGTATTAAAAACATTTAATTAACTAGTTTTAATTTAATTAATTTAAATCTTTGGTACCCATTACTATAATTAATTTGTTAAGTTTTGGGCTATAATATAATAGGTCCGTCCATAACACAAGCTCATGTTATGTATTGCCGACAGAATGGTATGGTAAAGCGATGGTCAAGAATTTGGAAAAAACTTCAGATAGATATTAAATAAACAAAAAATAAAAACTGTAAGCCAATTGTGTTATTTGGATCAGCAATACAACACTTGAAACACCATAAAAAATATCTAAGCATGCAATTATAACGATATAGTATACATAGTCTTGTCTTAGTAATATAACCGTGTTTCGTTTCAAAAGTCATTATATTCACGCCCCACTGGATGTTACAAGATGCCTGATATGTTTTAGTCTTTTTGGTAACACTTATAGGCCCACATCATTTGCTGTGTGTAATCTGAAATCACATCCACACCTGAAAAACGTCTGCGTATTAGACTCCTACGTGCCGGGACAGCTGAGTCTCAGGCCGGAGGCCGGGAGGCCGGGTTGCGGTCACTCAGTACTTAGGATCACATGCACTTGTATGGCGCTCAATCAAGCTAGGTTTAGTCTACAAAACCCTTTTTGATTCAATTCCGTTTTGGACAGACAACAAACAAAAATAAATGAAAACGTTTCAACTTTTCATTTGAAATAAAACACGGCAGAGTGAGAACAAAAGCGAAATTGAAAGTTATTATTATCACGACAGCCAATCAGATACCAAGACAGAATGACAAGCGTTGTGAAATTTAGAATTTGGAAGAAGCGATGTGTGAGGAGTGGTACCATAGCCGGGGCACCGCGGTCCATCATCAGCTGGTCGGGGCTTGCGCCGGGCCCCACACAACACAGTTTTGGGAAAACGTTCGGTTCAACTATACTGCTCGAAATGTTCAAAGAGGAATTTTGGGTAGGAATGTATTGAAATTATGGTTATGTCGTCATTTTTGGAGAAAATGAGGTTATCCGTATTTCAGTACATTTCTATCATTATCAATCATTATCATTGCTATCATTATAAATCAGAATTCAAGTTATACAGGGTTTCTGTAGAGAACAATTTAGATACCATCGTGATGCATAGACAGTTGTAAGACAGACATTAAATTGTTGTTGCTAAAATATATAAAATTATTCTCTACAGAAAAAAAAAACTCATTGATAAAACCAGTAACAATAAGTCTTCAAAATTATATTTCTTCCGTAAACATGTAATTAATTCCAAGGTCTAGATAGACTGAGCTAATTAGCTAGTATTATAGTAATTACGTTACATAATTACTGGTCTTATCAAGATACGTATTGTAATATTAAATTGTAGAAGATATTATTTTATTGCCAACTGTGTTTGCCAGGTTTTATAATGTTTTCTCTCATTATGAATAGTAATTTTATTACTTTATGTACTTATACAGAGGAAATTTTATTATATTTGGTTCAGACTAATTTTCGAAAGATAAGAATGAGTTTATAACCGACTTCGAAAAAAGGAGGTGGTTCCCAATGAGTAAATTTTTGGTTTAAATTTTAAATGGGCCTCAATATTTTGACTTTTCATGTGTCATGATTTTAAATAGCGTTTTTTTATTGAATTCTACGTCGCTGGCATGTTAGCTAGTGAGGTCGCGACAGCGGCGGGCAGTCCTGGCAGTTAGATGTTGAAAATATTTGTAAGTAGGCTTATTATTTTATAAACTGTGCAGTAATCCCGCCGCAGTCACGACGCTGCGGTCTGAGGCTTGTTTGAGAGGAACTCTTATTAATAACTGCGTCCTTGTAAGTTTTAAGGAAGGATAATTTCATTACTTAGCGAAACTCTGAATTCGTAACAAAATAATCTCATTTTTTAAGTATACACAGTATTTGCAGTAAACATTATAAATCATATAATTGATATTTTTTTTTTGGGTCAAATAGCATAATAATAAATTGTAGGTCTTAAAATCAGTTTTTTAATCATGTTTAGGCATATCGATCTAGCGTTTCGCTAACTAATTAATTTGACTTCCATTTTTTCAATTCGTCACTATAAACTCTGGAACAAGCCTCAGCCAGCAGCTGATGATCTTAAGTGGTACATTAAGCTACAGAGGTACTATATGTGTCCGAACCTGAGTACATACCGAGCGGGACCTGCCCGATGGGCCCGAACACGGCGGGAGGGTCCTGCGCGGGCAGCGGGAAGTAGGCGGCCGACAGCGGCGGCGCGGGCAGCGCGGCCGGCAGCGCCAGCCCCAGCACGCCGTGCTTCACCAGCAGCGCCAGCGCCGCGCCGATCTCACTGATGCCCGCCTCGCTGTAGCCAGCCTGGCGGAGCGCCACCTGACACAAAAGACAAATGATTATTCATTTCATCATCAGCCTATAAATACTCCCATTGCTGGAACACAAGGTTCTTTTCTGGGCCGTGATTGGGCCATAATCCAGCACGCGAGCCCCGTGCGAGTTGAAAGATGTCACATTTTTAAATAAATAATTTTTTTTTTTTTTTTTTTTGATGTCACATTTTTAAATAAATAAATATTTTAAATAAATATTCCACAACTATCACACAACGCCATCTAGTCCCAAGCTAAGCAGAGCTTGTGTTATGGGTACTAGACAACTGATAAACATACTTCCCCTTCCCTTCGGACCTCTGAGTAGTTCAGACGTGTTTTAAAGTGTCTACATTTTTTATTTTTTTTTATTTTTAATAACCTTTTAATTCAAAATAATTCATTTAAATCAGTGGACAGAAATAGGAGTGCATAAACCTATAAGAGGTCACCGCGCTCGCCTGCTGTCGACGAACGGACACCAAAACCCTGCGCGTGAGTCACAACTATCATATCATAGAAGTCTACTTAATGACCCCGCCCGCCCCCGTGCGTAAAGAACAACACTACGTTACTCTAATTTATTAATGAACGCTGCAGCTTTATGGGTGTGTGCGTCGCACTATTTGCGCTGAGAGAGACGGACTTATTGCTAAGACAAAGATAGGCAGAGTTCTAGTTATACTGGACGGAAAGCGGTGCTCCACCATTCTCTCGATAGCCACCATTCTAACTTGAGCCGTACGCCACCAACTAGAAGGTCGCTGTAACTTTACCTCCCAGTATCGCTGGGCGCCTGGTACATTAATTTAAAGGGATACCATACGCAAATTTGAAATGCCCCTTCAACGCTCGCCGCCACCCGCTGCCCCAAATGTACAGACACCGATGACGCCTCTTTTTAGCACACCGCAACCTGGCGGTCTTCACACTCCTCATAGCTCTTCTGAACCAAGCCTTAACTTAATTATGGACTCGCCGACTATTAACGTCTCTCCTGCTATAACTTTCCGTAATGTTAAGCGCAAACGCTTAGAGGAAGATGAGGATAATAGACTATCCACTTTTATGGCGGACATGAAAGAAATGTTTCGAGAGTTTAAGCAGCAGCAAGAGGAGAAATATAGTGAGCTCTGTACCATGGTTAACCAGATCCGTGACACTGTTGACCATATGGCTGCCAATTTTAAGGAACTTACCTCACGAGTAGAGTTTTTGGAGACCGAACGAAAGGAAGCCCTGTCATACACGCATAAATTGGAGGCAAAACTTGAACAGTTTGAGCAGAGCTCGAGGTCAACCTGCTTAGAGATTCGCAACGTTCCAGTCGTCAAATCAGAATCTAAGACTGCCTTGTTGAAAACGGTGATAAATACAGGCAATTTGATAAATATGCAAGTTCAATCACACGAAATTAAAGATATTTTCCGTATTCCAACGAAAGACCCAGCTAAGAAAACCATCATAGTTGATTTCACAACGGTCTTACGCAAAGATGATTTCTTGGAAAAGTTCCGAAAACACAACAGGGACAGCTTTAAGATCACCACGGAGCACTTGAAAATTGGTGGCCCCGCCAAACCAATCTTCGTCTCTGAAAATTTGATATCTCGAAAAAAGAGACTATATTTCTTGGCTCGTGATGCGGCTCAGTCCAACGATTATAAATTCTGTTGGATTAAAAATGGCAAGATCTTCGTGCGCGAAAAAGAGGGTTGCAAGCACTTCGAGATAAAGTCTGAGAATGACCTTTCGACCATGGCAAAAACTGCATGACTAAATCAGAGACATCTTCACCGTTACGCTTCGATTATTGTATATGCCTGGTTACAGTTGCATATGCTTTTTTATTTCTGTTTAAACTGTTTTATATCACTTTTCACAATCATCATTGTCCTTACCAAACACTTGATATGCACCTATTCATTACATTACACACAAACAAGCAACCCTACACAACACAGTACATTCTTATATTCACTTTATTCACAACGGAAGATGTATTATGTCGAAACTCTACGGCAAATGGGATACCTTGGTAACTCCTATATTATTTCTAGTTACTTTGGGTTATGTTATGTTACGTACAATAAATCAAATCACCTGTTTCTACTTAGCTTCGATTATGAATGACAATGTTAAAATAATAGATGATATTGAACACCTCTCAGCATCAGCTGCGCATCAATGCTCTCCGGAGCAAGTTTGCTCATACCTAAATAACGTTAGTTGCGGCTTGAAAATTTTTCATGTTAACATTAGAAGCATCGGCAATAGTGCAAATTTTAACAACCTTTTAATATTACTGCATCGCATAAAGACACAATTTGATGTCGTGGTCTTATCGGAATGCTGGTTACGCAAATGCCCTTATCTTCCCTCCATACCGGGTTTTGTATCTAATCACTCTGATCACTCAAACCAGAACGATGGAATTGTAGTATATACTAAAGAAGAGTTACAGTTCCTTTTAGAAAAGCCCATACTCGCTGATGCAAATTGTCTTGTGCTCAAATTTAAGAATGAAGTAGCGCTTATCGCTATATATAGGTCACCTTCAAATAGAAATACTCAGCACTTTGTTACCAGTCTAGATGTAATTCTCAATTCACTAAATACTTTCAGAACCATTATTATAGTTGGAGATATAAATATAAACATAGCTCCAAATTTCGTTGACACAAACTCAGACATGTATCTTAATGCTGTTGCATCACATGCCATGTTGCCTGCTCATGTTTTCCCGACGCACAACTTTAGTTGCATTGACCACGTTATACTAAAAACAATCAAACCAGCTATTACCTTAGTACTTGACTCTCTAATTACTGACCATGCCCCTGTTCTGGTTTTTTGTCATCTGAACTTGGATATCCCTAAATCACCTTCCCATCTACATCGTGTAGACATTGATGCTTGTGTGGTGGCTCTTGAGAATGTCGATTTTACTCCTGTTATGAGTTGCCATGATGCTGAAACAGCTGCTTCCATCATGGTGAAACTTGTTTCCACAGTTGTTGATGAAAATAGCCGTGTCTCTGTTATCCCAAGTCGTAAACGAAGTATTAAGCCATGGATCACACCTGGGCTCCTTAGGTGTATTCGAAACCGAGACAACATGTATCGCAAAATGAGGAAGAATGCTAATAATAACACTCTAAAAATCACCTATAATCGATATAAAAATTTTTGTAACAATCTATTAAAGAAATTAAAACGGGAATACGAACGACATGAATTCGAAAAACATCGCAAGAATCCGAAAGCTACCTGGAATCTCATTAGAACTATCTCCAATCTTAAAAAGAGTAAGGCCTCTGCCAATGAGCTGTTATCTACATTCCCAGATCCAATTCAATCGATTGATGCTGTGAACGACTTCTTCGCTAACATAGGGACAAAATTGGCGTCTAAAATCTTAAATTCCCGAAACCATAACCCTACCTACGCGGCGGACTCTGGCACTGTAGATATACACCTAAACTCGATGGTTCTCTTTACCACTGAAAATGAAGAGATAGATTATCTTATTCGTGGCCTACGACTAACTAGTGCTACAGGTTGGGACGGTATCCCTGCAACTGTGGTCTACAGTGCTAGAGCCACTCTTATCCCGGTTATCCGGCACGTCTTCAACCTTGCCCTTACATCTGGATTATTTCCAACGGTGTTCAAAAAGGCTGTTGTGCACCCTATTTACAAGAGTGGCGATAGAGACAGTGTCAACAACTACAGACCCATATCTGTTCTATCAATTCTGTCGAAACTTCTTGAAAAGGTAATAAACAAGCGGCTGCTGGATTATCTTAGCTCTCAGAATATACTCGCCAAAAATCAATATGGATTCAGAAAAGGCAAAAACACTGAGGATGCTGTACTAGAGTTGATAGGCTCGGTAGCTCATAACCTAAACAATAATGAAAAGTCTATAGCTATCTTTCTTGATCTTTCTAAAGCATTTGACACTGTCTCTGTCCCCCTCCTTCTCAGTAAACTAGAGAGAATTGGAATAAGAGGCCTGCCGCTTGGTTTATTTGAGAGTTACCTTAGAGGTCGGTCACAAATTGTCAGTATAAACAACCACGCCAGTAAGGAAGCATTCCTCACCTACGGAGTCCCGCAAGGTAGTGTCTTAGGACCTACCCTTTTCCTAGTTTATATAAACGAGCTCTGTAAACTTAATCTGAGATACTCCAAAATAATTGCTTACGCTGATGACACTGTTGTCGTTGTTCGTGGTGGTGACTGGAACGAGGCTCGGCTTCGAGCAGAGTCAGCCTTGAGAGTTACAATGGGGTGGCTAACACAGAATTTGCTCACCCTCAACTTGGATAAAACCAGGTTTATCACTTTTAGTCCAAGGAAAGCATCACAACCAGCCCCACCCTTCCGTCTGACAGCTCATGCGTGCCATACAGTAATGTCTGCCACCTGTGTTTGTCCTGAGGTTGTTCGTACAGAATCAATAAAATATCTTGGTGTTTGGGTTGATGACACACTGACATGGAGTGAGCAAATCAATTCACTGGTCTCTAGGGTAAGAAAATTAATTTTTGTTTTTAAAAATCTAAGGACCTCTGCCAATTTCACTACCCTGAGAACTGTGTACTTTGCTCTTGCCCATTCCATTGTGACTTACTGCATTTCGGCCTGGGGTGGTGCTGGTAAATGTCTTCTGCTGCGTCTGGAGAGAGCGCAGAGGGCTGTCCTTAAGGTGATGGCCTTCAAACCCTACCGTTTCCCTACTAACGAACTGTACACGCTATGGAAGCTACCTAGAATAAGGCACTCTTTTGTACTAAGTACAGTGTTGAGGAAGCATTCAAACTTGTCTTATGACCCTGGGTTTAGTACGCGAAAACGTAGAATTGACAGAGTTTGTCCGACACCATGTACTAAATTGGAAATTGTCCGCCGCCAGTTCATTTTCTGCAGTTCCGTGCTTTATAATAGAGTGAATAAAGTGCTCACCATTTACCCATGTACACTCCGGGATTGCAAAAGAAATACTAATAACTGGCTCCAAACCCTTACATACGAAGAGTTGGAGATTCTAGTCAAACCGTAAAGATCATACTTCCGTACACATACACACCAAACACACATAGCACAGAGTGCGCTCGTGAGCAGGTTCCGCGAGCACACTCTGCACTTGCCCCCACAGACACGCACAACACTTACATAAAACACTCCCACAACCATTACACACCTACCTATTTTATTCTTGTATTTTGCTGTTTTAAGCTGTTTATATTTTAATTGTTTACCAACTTTTTTTTTTTTTTTTCTATTTTTAATTTAATTTTTGTTCACATCTCTGGATATAGGAACGCCGCTGTCTACCCACTGGAGGTGGGCGTTAATAGCTGCGACACAGTTTTGTAACTAATGTAGCTATTTACGTACACAATATTAGTTTGTAAAATGTCATTCTGTTCCAATAAAGATTATTATTATTATTATTATTATTACTTATATATTTCTAAAAACATACATATTATATATAAATTACACCCAGACACAGAACAAATGATCGTGCTCATCACACAAACATTTGTCCTGGGTGGGAATCGAACCCACGATCTCCGGCATAGCAGTCAGGGTCACTAACCACTAGACCAACAGGCCTGCCAACATAACTGACATGTCTTTGAATTTTTTTGATTCTAGCACATGCCACTGTTTCCATAGGATATTTTCCTTCACCGTTTTGAGAACAGTGGTGATGAAATAAACTTCACAAAGTAATGCGGTTGGTTGGGTTCGAACCTACGACCTAGACACGAATTAGGTTATGCTCGCGTTAATTTAGAAATAACCAACAATTTTAGCGACACGTGGTGCCATTTATTGTCAGAGAAACGTTATTGCTGTTTTCTTTATGAACAGTACTTTTTTCGGTATGAAGGGTATCTAGTGTCTTTTTCTGTATACCTTACAACCTATATACGAAATTTCAGGATGATCGATTTCGTGATTTAAGACTTTCATATAACTGTTTTAGTAAGTTAGCATCTATTTACAACCAAAAGTATAAATTGTATAATTTTGATATCATAGTAATTTTATTTTCGGTAGATGGCGCTGAATGTTTTGTTGTACGTTATTATTGAAATCAGCCAAATATATGAGTCATAAACGAGCTTCTGAGTTACCTTGATATGGTCCAGCGTGTGCTGCGTGATGGGCGCGGGCGGCTGCGAGCCGGGCGGCGCCAGGCTGAGGCTGAGCGAGAGCGAGCCCAGCCCGCCGCCCACGGCGCCCACGGCTCCGTTCACCAGCACGCCGCCCACGCCGGAGCCCAGCCCGTGGTTCTGTAACATGTCCATGCCCTGTGACAGGAGGCAATCGCACCGTGAATATGATGAAGTGAAGTGCTGGAAATGGTGGTTAATAGGTTATACGAGTACAGTGAGACTAGCCGTGCTCTTCTAAAGGTGATCCGTAGCGGCAACGTCACGCTCATCGTCATATTCAGTCTATGTTCCCACTACGGGGACACAGGTCTTTTTTTCTGATAGAGGGAGTAGGCTGTCATCCATCTGGGGGCCAGTGTGGGTTGGCGCGACTGTAAAACCAGCGATTAGGCTGAAGTTGCCGCTGCAGTAATGGACCTAAACCCGCTTGCAACACATAACATTGCCCAAGGCATTAAGTCCGCCTTTGTACTTCCATGTGCAAGAAGATTTAAATAAATAAATAATATTTAACGTTACATGTTTAACAAGACGTTCTGTCTCTATTACACGGTAGATAGAAACAAATAATTATGAGACAAACACAAAATTATGAAACAAATAAATATTATATTCAGGTGCAAGCGGGTTTGAAGGTGCAACTAGATGCAGTTGATCGACATTATAGATTAAATCCGGGTATATTACTCACCTTATTCAGAGTCAAAATAAACTGTTTAGGGAAACTCCACATCATTTTTAAGTTCAACAATATATAGTGTAAATTTCACAAATACATTTGTTTGTAATATCACTTATTGGCCGCAATCTAGTTGCATCCTAATATGGACCAATAACGGTCGAGAAAGTCAGTCAAATAATCTAAAGACAACTAAATTGTTTTGGTTGTTATTTTTCTCACTTCCTCGGACAAATATGATTGTTGATCATAAACCAGAGTTATGCACAATGACAACTGGTAAGATATATTGTAAGTTAATATTTGACTTCTATTTATTACGGCATGATTCTGATCTCTGCTTGACACTGTCGCAGCAATACTGGTCCCATTATATTTTTATGGGTCTATATGAGACCAGCTGTTTCACTATCGCTGCTTGGTTCCTTGTGGTCGTAGCGTCATGTTTTATAGCTTATTGACTTCCTCGATAAATGGAATATCGAACCCAAAAATAATTATTCAATTCGATTCAGTAGTTCCTGAGATAAGAGTGTTCAAACAAACAAACTCATCATAGTATAGAGTTGCGGTAGCACTGCTGCGTGCTACGGAGATCAATATCATACCATAACAGTGTTATACGTAAGTTACTGGTGATATCAACTAGCAATTAGCCATTGTGCATAATACTGATGATCTTAGTATGACATACAATCACAAAAGACATTTATGTTTTCGTGTTTTATTTGTTTAATATGACTAAAAAAAAAGTATTTACTAATGTTTTCTTTGTTTTTTAATTTACAAAGAAGACGTTCGTAAATATTTTGACATTATTTTAAAACTTAATTTTAGAAACGGTAAATATATTCCCACCCCACCCAAAATAGTGTATACGAGTTAGTATAGTGTACAAGTACGAGACGTACACAATGTGTAAGCTGTTAGTGTGTCAATAAATCTCTTTTCTTTCTTTCTTTCTTTTAGTGTCACAATGTCACTTGCTACTTCATACTATAGCCCATCACGTTTCTTTTTATATTTGAATGTTTACATTGTTAAATGGTTGGATAACTAGTGAGGTGAGGTTTGTCCCCATTTGTTCTACTAAGCAGTTCTATGGTGGTCGCGGGACTCACGAATTACCGTGACCCCGGTACGTAAAGGGCTATTGAAGGACACCGTGGATTTTAGTCAGTCAAGTCTGACAGTCCCTCCCGCTCTGCCCTGGGTGGGAGGAGTCATTTGATGATTTTACCACGATAAAAAAAAGCAGTTATATGGTAGAACTAATGGAAGTCTTTATTCCCACTTGTTACATTACACAAATCAACAGTTCTACAGTAGAAGTAATGACAGTTTTGGTTCTCTGTAGTACTTCTTTTTTTTATCGTGGTAAAATCATCAAATGAGGTCTCCCACCCAGGGCAGGGCGGGAGGGACTGTCAGACTCGTACTAACTTAAATCCACGGTGTCCTTCACTAGCCCTTTACGTACCGGGGTCACGGTAATTCGTAAGTCCCGCGACCCCGGCAGGCTTTGGCCCTCTACAGGCCCCGTCACTCTTTGTAGTACTACGTTTTCTTTTCCCTCGAATAGTAGTATTAGAACTGTGCTTTGTGGAATATAACAAGTGGGAATATAGACTCCCATTAATTCTACTATTTTATAACACCTTGCATCGTAGGACTATTGGAAAAAATAACTATTTGTTATAGTATAGAACTGTTTAGTAGAAAAAACTTTGTTAAAAGCAATCAATTGCTTGTGCTTCGTTCACCTCTCAGATAGTCTAGCCTATCTGTCAAGTGGATAGTGTAGCGGGCTAGTGCATGGAGTGCAGTGCGGCGTGTGGAGCGAGTCGGTCGCCGGAGCGACCACTTGCACACGCTCACGTGTCTCACACATACAGGGGGGCGCTCCACTGATTACAACTAAATTATATAATGGGTGTATGCAGTGGTTACTAGTGGTTCCAGTTGCAGATTAATGTTGCGGTTGCTGAAGAATAAAATAAGTAACAGCCATGTGCTTTAATTGCTGTGTGTTTAAAGAATGAATTTGATATTCAAGCGGTTTTAATTCAAGTAAATAAACCTTATTATCAATTGTTATTACATAAATTTGTTATACATATTTTGGTTCAGAGTTTAGACGCAAATTTTTGTGTGTAATTTTTGCGAGCTGTGCATAGCTACGTTGATGTTTTATAAATCAGTGCACTACATTTTCTTTTCCAATATTTTTGGAATTTTAAATTCGATCACAAATGGCAGCCGATTACTGATCAACTAATACTACAGAGCAAAAACCTTTGTTCGACAGAGAAGGCATGATCAATCACCATGCATACTCAAGGTACTATACTTGACTACTTGTCACTGAAACCACTACACCACACATCAAACTTCAATCTTGCAGCGCCTAATAAAAAAAAACGGAAACTTTGAAACCGCGATCAAAAACTGCCAATGATGTATGTAATTGACAGCCCCGGAGCACAGTCTAGATGTCCTGATCATACAGTTTCATCCTACTCATAATCCCCGTCAGCGCAGCACCCCCGCAAGCCCCAGGCCACAGGTCACGACATAGGAGCGTGTACGAGAGGTCACCTCTTTCACCTCAGCGGTGGGCACGGCGTACGGCGACCCCGTGGGGTTGTAGTTAGCCACGGGCCCGGCCACGTCCGCGTACGACACGTTCGGGCACGAGCCGGACTGAGGGTCGTCCACGACTTTCTGTAAGATCATCAGGCAGGCCTTCTTGTTGTTCTCTTTTTCACCTGTAAAGAATGAAAGAGTTAGTGTTAGAGAGTTCAGTTTGCAAGTCTGCACAAAAAACATGGGTGGTGAGTGTTTCAAAGACATTTTAGTAGCGAAAGCATGTTGTAAGAATCGTTTGTGTTGCGTTGAATTGAACCACTTCACACTAATATTCAAATTAATTCTGCATTTACGCACATGGCTAGTCTATAAACGAAAATATTAAGTTGTGTTTTAATTCCTAACACAATTCAAAGCTGTTGGTTTCTTATCACATATCACTTAGCTGGCTAGCTAGCGGTCTTATCAGCTAATGTTTCAAAATTCAGCTTTTCATTAAATCAGTAGGGATTTTTAAATTGCCTACATTTGATACGTTTATTTATAACTAGTAATTGTAATAATCACAGATTTTCTATGGAAAGAAAAATTCGAATCGCGAACAGGATTTAACTGCGTACATCCAACACCCTTAACAACCGAGCTACCGACCTACAATCGTCGAAACCTTCAATCTATTTCTAACGTCTTATGGTTACATTTAACGCCATCTAAAATTGCAGAGTTCGAATTAATCTTTCATAGAAAAACTTATAAATTCGCGACGCGTGCTGTAATGCGTATAATATATATTGTTTTATTGTATTAATTTTCGATATCTAATAGCCAAGTAGCTAGGTACCATCATATCACGCGGCGCACATATTCCGTATAAATAAACTGATATAAATTAGCCATTAGTAGTAGGTGGCGCAAGCGGGCAGTCCGCCAGCGCCGCAAGTTCTGCACTATTTCATGCATTGTTTCTACTAATGTCTCTGTTAACACCCGGCCACATAGCTAGTTAGTCAGATATCAAAATATCTACTTTGTCTGAACAGCTAGCTCAGCGACTGGACTACTGCGCAGCGTGTCGCGGATTCGATTCCCGCACGGAACAATATTTGTGTGAGCTACAAGTAGTTGTTCCGGGTCCGGGCGTTTGTGTATGTAAGTTTATAAGTTTGTAAACGCACCCACGACACAGGAGAAATTTGTAGTGTCCCCCAAACCCAACGTTTTTAAAAGAAAAGAAAAAAGTCGTAGTGTAATCATCGTTATTGGGACCTATTTGGCCCAGCCGTGGGACACGACGGTTTTATGTTTAGATTTTTTATTTATTTGATTGTGTTACGGGTACTCGTGGCTTGTGCTAAATACACGTTTAATCTGTATTAATTGTTAGTAATTATTTATTCACAATGTAAATATGTTTGAACTATGGCAAATAGAACATATCGACACATGCTAGCAGGTGCAACCTTGGTTAAACATCGGAATACGTCATTAGTCATTGTCACCACACGTTGTGATTTGACCTTTAGCCCTGCCCGTCCCTGTCGGTAATATAGCGAGGAGTTATGGCAATACATTAGTTATGAAGAAATTAATGCGATTTTCCGATTTTAACTTCGTTCAGTGCCATCCAATCAATCCATCAATTCTTTTAATAGGGAGTTTCTTGCCGGTTCTTCTCCATGGAAACGACCAAACCGAACAGTGACAATTTTTCGATGTTTTATGAGTACCCATTGGGGCCCATGTAAAATAAGATATTTTGAATAATGTTCAAACATTAAAGTGGTATAATGGTTTCAAAATTACAATACTTTATTATTTTTTGTAAAATGCATCAAGTAAATGGCGTCCGTCTGTTTAAAATATTTTCCGTTACGACAAAAGTGTATGGAACACATTTTTCTTATTTCCAGTTTACGTATCTTATCGGTTTCAAATTTAGTGCCTTCAGCGGTAATGGCTAACCCGTTATGCCGCCCGGTTACCTCTCAGGTACAATCCGGCACAATTTCCCGCCGCATCCGGACCGCAACGATATGGATACCGCAAATCCAATATCAGATAATCTGGCTTCCAGCTAGTCAGCCGTTTATTCAAGTTTTAAAAATATCAGCAAATATTGAGGAGTTTTATCGGTACACTTGAGATGGCGATTGAAAAGGCCTTGTATTTTTAGCTTATATTTTGATTATACACGAACTTAAAATCTACAAAAAAAATACATTTACAAAAAACATAGCTCGCAAGATTTATTTAGTTTCACAGCATTAAAAATCTTCATCGATGCTCTTTCATTAAGAGAGAGAAGAAGAGAGAAGAACTATGAAAGAGCAACGAAAAACTTCGCTTCAACACTGTCACTTTGGTAATGTGCCCAAGAGTCTGGAGGGCAAAGAAAAACCCAGCTCTTGGGTCTGGGGCTGACTTTTTCGTAATTATCTTTTCACAATAGATAATTTTCTATACCACTTACCCACTGACAGCAACTCGTACAATTATTTTAATAACAATACTTTTCAAAAGATTTATATGGTGCAAAATCACTGTACACCATGTTGTTCGTTCTTCTATACATAGATCTACGTTTTGGATCAGATAATTAGCTTTACAGAGAATAACCAACAGACTCGATAAATCAAATAGTCTAATTGAAATAAATGCTATGAACTTGAGTCTTTACAAATTGTCATGAAAAATCGAGAGTCATCATCGTCCAAGGTTCGCGCCGTACAATATGTTAACTATTATTTCGGTAACAAAAAAGATACGGTATAATTAGGACCCCAGTGTGACCTCGCGCACGTGAAGGGCACTCGCCAAAAAACTATCGGATTTCTATACGACCGCCCTTTAACATCGAAATGTGATTTATCATAGAAAAACTAAGCTTTTCTGGCTGATATTTTGAAACTTTATTAATGGATAAAGTGGTTAAAGGTTGAGCAATTAATTTTAGATAGTGACTTGCAACAAAATGAGTGTTGCCATTTCAAAAGCTTTGTATAACTCGTCAACGTTACATATAAGTTATCATTAAAGCTTTACAATAAAACCGCTGATCCGTTATAAGTATAGAGCAGACTAGATTATGTAAGCCTCCATACATCCTCTCTCTTCGCGGACACATTTGGCAGACAGTTTCAACACTATACGTGGCGAACAAAAAGGTAATAAAACTTTGAATATATTATTTAGCTTTCTGTTTTGCTAAGACAACGATAAAGTTTTAAAGTTAAATTCTAGACAAAATATTTGTTTCAATTATGCCATTAAAAGCCACTTCTGAGCATACAAGGAAATACCATTAATTTAAAGTTACCCATTTGCTTAAGTAAATTCATGACACTAAAAGCGTTTAGCGCCTATTTAAGACATCAGTAGTTAAGTAAACTAATAGTTAAATCCTCGTTACTGTTTTAACAATTGGTAAAAAAAATGTTAAAGAAGTTTACTTAACTAATGCTGAAACAACTGCCCCTAAAACTCGATATCTTCAAGCGATTGTTTGAAAATGAACAACGTTTTTAATTTGATTCAATCACGTTCACCACTAAACGTATTTGATTATTTATGATGCAAGCAAGCCCAAAGGCAAAACTGCAGTAGCGCGTCGTTAACTAATCCATATTAATTACGTCAATATAGGTCAACTATACGATGCAGGGTCAAATGAAATTAGTTCACTGTTACTGCCATAGACATAGAGAATGGACTGAGCCTTCCATTTTCAAATGTCAAGCGAAAACGGTGGTCGCTGTCTTTTGTAGAAGTCTATGCATAGAAAATGTCGGCAAAAGAAAGACCTATGGTTCATAGATTTAAGACTTCTAGGGAGACAGCTGAATCACGTTCTCTCTTTCTAGAGTGTTCAATTTCATGCAGGTTTTGCTCGGTCTAATCTCTATATCTATGGTTTCTGATAGTCAGTCATCCCACAGGTGAGGAAAGGGGTCTCTCCATGATTTCTAGATCTTTGGAAAGCGGCAATTATCGCCTAGCAAAGTTATAACAATTTATCTTCGAAAGGGGGAACGCCCACGTCTTTTTGCAACAAAAACTCATCCAATCAGAGAATCCTTGTTTCTCTTATGAAGTGTAACCGTGAGTGCTATTGATCGATGGTATTAAGTGTCGCTGGAGCTGAGTGCGGACATTTGGCCGAGCGCCGACATTCAATGAAGCAGTACAAAACATCCGCGACTAACTGCAGTGGTACTCCGTGAAAAGCGAAATTGAACTGGAAACTGTACCAGTCTCTATAACTAAAAGTAAAAATGTAATCCGAAGAACCGATCTACGAATAGGTTCCTTCAAATAATGGAAGACTATCTTTTGCCTGTGGCTTATCTTGTGGATATCACATCAGTCTGTCCGTATCCACGCCACAAGTATCATATGATCTAATCACGTTAAAGTTTTCAATGTGCCAATATAAATTCAAGCAAAATACGTTAGGATACGATGTTTCGCAATTTTTATTTAATTCCTAACAAGAATTATAGACTAATGTTCTAGAAAAGCCCCGAAGACACTCTTACCAAAGACTAAAATCCTATTTCTTTTCTTTAATTTATGCAGATTTACTTAACAAATAAGGCAATCTAAAAACAGCCTTAATATTCAAGATAAAGATCAGGTGTACCACGAAATAAAACCTAACTTTGAACTTTTATTTATTACTTCTATTCGTCAGAATAATCTTCGGTCAGGATCGCCTATTGCCTGTTTTATGGCTAGACCTAAATCTACGCAGACAGGGCATTCAGACGTAATTTGGAATAATTTATTGTAAGTGGAAATGTGATGAATTCTAGATAGGAACAGGTTGGGTCAAGCTTATGCGTGTTTTATATTCCAAAAGGAGGGATTGTAAAAGTAGCATGTTGAAGCAAGTTGATATGAAAAAGAATATTAAAGTTGTGAACTTTTCCGTAACTTTTGTCGGGCCTATACCTGTCAACTATGCACCTTCAGGCCCCTTTTTAAATGTACACTATTATCGTCTAAAACTGAGAATAGCAACTAAACAATACAATAATCATTGTATCAACCAACAACGTGATAGCTTTATGTTTCCAACATAATTCAACAACGACAAACCATTGCATGTGATCTCAATTTGCGCAACCAAATTACAAGGAACCGATATTCCAAGCGCCACCCGTAGTGAAAGTTCCGGGCATATAACTGTCTGTAACGACTGTCATTGACAAAGCTATCCGTGTCACCACCGGGAGTGCTCAACGCGCTCCCGGGGCACATTGTTCTCGCATAACATTATAAATAGGAATGCAAGTGGGAAGATGAGAACCGTCTAACTAATAATCCCTGCATTAAAATTCAGTGGAACACCAAGACACCGAAGGTACAAAGGTACAACACTTATCTGTGAATAATAAAGATAGGATAATGCAAATTAACGCTATAAGGGGCTGCTTATCTAATGAGGCTCACGGTGATCTCAGATATCCACCCCGCAGTTCATTAATATTTAATTAATTGAGCATCTATTTTCACCTGGGTGGAGCATTCACTTCATTACAATAATTAAAGATACCCTTCGTGGCGTTCGCTTCTCCAAAAGATAGTAGTGTGCAGATGTCCGCTTATAATAAAAGGCGATCACAAATCCTTTACCAAGGTGATAATGACGATGTAAGTTCAATCGTGACAGTAGTGTGAAGCCTGTCATGGAGTATTTGGCCTGATAATGATGACAATGTTTACTGGTACCTCGATACTCACCGACCACAGTGATGCACCGTTCCTGCAGGGACAGCTCCTTGGCCTTCTGCGAGATCTGGACGTAGCTGCCGCTCTGTTCCTTGATCTGCTTGATGTAGTTGCCTCCCTTGCCGATGATCATGCCGGCCGTTGAGTTCGGCACCAGGATCTTCACCTGGAAAGAAGACGTGGCTGAGGTAATGGAAATGTTAAGAGGCGAATGAGTAGACGTGAAGTTGCTGTGTTATAATGTTGGTTGACCGTGAGTGGAACCGGCGAGTTTGACCCAACGATACAAGCTTTTGCGTGAATTTATGTGTAGATAGAAGAAACCTATAAATGAGAGGTTACGTGATGGCGTAGAACTTAAGATAAAGTCAGAAAGTTAATGTAGTTAGTGTGCTATCGCACTCAAGGATACTCGCTGGCTAATCAAAGTTTTTTCAAAAAGAAAATCATTAATTACGTTACTTTCCTACGACGAACCTAACGAGAATAAAATAGAATAAAACCAACGCCACGGGTTGGCGTTTAAAGCTCATTTAATGTAGGCCTTAAAGCTGAACAGCTTCGCTTTTATGGTCTTAAATGTAAGGTACGGCAGAACAAAGGGTGAATAAAAGCTAAAAACACAGTAAACTTGATTTTATGCTAAATGGCATTTACGTAAACAGGCCATATTGCTGAGAAATCATAATTTTGAAGGACCCGACGTTGCCAAGGGAATAGCGATTAGCATTGTTGAATTGTGGCATTCTTAATTGTTGTTTATGAATTATTTAACATTTTTGAATTTCATTTGATGGTCTCGAGAGATTGGGAACCGATTGTTTTATTACTGGCATTATAGACAGTTTTGCCTTTTGTTTCTAATATAACTCAATTAATTTTTAATCTTCTATTACAATGCTAATTAAAAGATAGAGCATAACAGTACGACAAATAAAGACAACCTTCAATTTCAAAGATACGCCACACTTATTACTACGAAGGCCTACAAGTGCTATCTTTATTAATTGCTTGTTAAGAAACAGAGCCAATTAATTTGCTTGACATTTATAAAACTTAGATTTTTATGTCAATAGAAATAAATCGCGAGGATGTTGTCACGTGCTATATCTGTTTATAACCATCACGTTTGCGATAACGTTAAGCGGTAAGCAAAATTACTGTAATAGCACACTGATATGCCCGTAGATATTCTCTCTATGGTAGTTACTGTAGTTGTAAGTAGATAATTAATAGTGTTAAGACACCCGATCTTGTATAATAATGATGCAGACGCACGACAGCCGACAAGAAGTAAAGCGAAGCTGTACTAAGTGTATTTTGTAATAGATTTAATTGGGTCTAGGCTAGGTCATCTTGAGTTAATCAATGATCCTTGATCTTCTGTTCAATGCCTGCGAAACTATTATAAAGTGGTTTGTTTCACTGGCGTATACATTTTGTTTATATTGCCTTTGTAAGCCAAATATCAGATAATAACAGTCCGGTTATAGTCCACCCAGGGTGCAACATAAGTGTCCCTAACCCTTATTCCACAAGGTATGTTCAAGTCCTATTTCAAAAGGGGCAGTCCTATTGCCTATATGAAAACTTTCGATGAAATACCTCAATGATAAGAGCATATTCTATAGGAGACAAAACACTCTCCCTCTAATATTTTCTCTATATTTCGCCGAGATTGGGGTCGAAATTACTCTAAAGTTAACATCCGCAGTGCCCACAGCACGACACTCCCACAAATGATGTAACGACCGCAGTCCGCATCGCATCGCCAAAAAACTAAAGAGTAGAAATACAACAGACAGTACAGTAGGCAAGTATAGTAAGAGCACTCAGCTGCGGTTGCATTACTGAGGTACCGGGAATGCTATGTTCGTTTTTCTTTGTGTGTTGGTACCAGCAGGCGCTCTGGCACCCGTTCGCAGCACACGTTATTGATCTATGACCCTGCACGTTACGGCACGTCACCGCACGTGGTCGGTCACATTCGCACAGGTCGCCATATCAAGCACTGTTCCGCTAACGCTAATCAGCCGAGAAGATAACCGTTTAGAAATCAACTTTATTGCTTCTGTTACATAAGTTATGGTGTAATGGTTGTTTTAATGGTCTTTTGGCACGTTTATAGGGTGTTTAATTAGAAAGTAGAATACTGCATGCGAAATTGAATTGCCTGGTTGATATGATTTGGCAATCAATGACGAGTCCAGGACTAACTAGGACGTTGACCACTGTAAAACAAACTGGCCACATCTGTACTGGTCGGAATTTTCGCCCGATGTATAATACGGAAACAAATAATTCAGATGTTACAGAAACTCAATTGATGTACGTGTTTTTGGACATTGAAAGTGTAGGATTCCACCACGAGCAACAAAGCATAATACACTAAATACCTTTTCATAGACAACCATATGTTTGTCGACCCTTGCAGGATTACAGCGAGTTATGAACCGAAGTAAACACACAACGGGAATTTGGGGCAACGGGACCGTCTTTAGCCAGCTTGTAAGACGGGGGAACAGCTGGAGAAATTATTCGGGACAATACCGAAGACGCTGCGGATTATTCGGGACAATACGGAAGACGCTGGAGATTATTCCGCCATTTTTACAAAAACACATGGATATGACGAAGAATCCTTCTTTGGAGACTGAGTTATCGACATTTTTGCCGTCAATAAAGTATCAACATCATCACTATTGAAGTGATGATGTTGATACTCTTCCAGCCTAAGGTGGAGGTGCACAAGAGACTGTCACACTTGTACTGACTAAAATCCACGGTGTTTCTTCAATAGCCCTTAAGTTTACCTGTTAAGACAGTCCCACGTCATAGACAGTCCCGCGAATGATGTTGATTCTAGCTAGCCTATTCGAGTAGACTTTGATATTGATATTCAACCAGGTCCCGTTGAAAATCAGCGTCAGGCACTAGTTGCATACATTTATGCTGGACTGGGCTTTTTGGGAGCAGCCGTGGGGCAAACAATTTTTGTACCAAATAGTATTAGGTACATTTTCTTTTGCATATTTATTATTGTGTATGCGGGCTGTCTCTGTACCAATAAATGTTTATTTCTTTCTTTATTCAAAGTGTCAAATAAAACAGTTGTTTTTGTTACAACATGGATCTAGAATCACGGCGAGGTGTTTATCGCGTCCAACTAATGAATTACGTACGCTGATAGCGTAGGAACGTGATTCGCCCGCATCTGACCTTGCAACGACCACTCAGCTTGCACTACTTGTTGTGATGTACTTTGGTGCAATTACAATGTACTGCAGATTAGGTGCAAATCGCAATCATAGTTCTATTTCCTGATATTTTGGTCCATATACCGCAGGATTGTTCTGGTACTTTCTCCAATGTGATATTTTCTATGTTTTATTATACTGTGTCTAAAGTGATACCATTCAAAGCAAACGGTTGTCAGATATTCAATTAAGGACTGATAATTATCAAAGACAGTAGTCCATCTTAATAAATTTGTACTGTTACATTTTTAACACTCTGATCAGCTTCCTTTTTTAGCCAAGGTATAAAGTAACTTTATGAACATTTCAGTGGTATAAGTGTGAAAAGTACTAATGTTAGGATATTTGTTAAGATAAAGACAAGACCGATTACTATTGCATATAAATGGTAAACGTAATTAACACTCCAATAAATCATAGTTCTATCTAATCAGACCTCCGACACATACATAGGTGCGGTCCATTTGTTCTTGTCCCTCACAAGCCCTACGTAGAGATGGCTCGAGGGCAAAAACATGAACAAAATGGGCATACACTTTGGCGTATTGGGCTATAATGAGTTTACGCCCAAATGAATGCTCGGTCACTGGACAAAAAACATAATAACATTGTTTTGTAAAAAAATGAACAGAAATTGAACTGGGTAAAACACTCAAGTTAGATATTTTTGCGGCATTTAACGCGCATGTATTCAATGCACCCAATATGTCCAGGGCAGAAACCCATCTCTAGCCCGCATGATTTATGTTTTTTCTCCCCGCAAGCATAACGGAAGCTCATGCATAATATAAATATGCATTTAGTGGTTTCACGACCGCACATAGCTTACTTCATAATTCAGGCTTGACTGTGACGCAGGCACCGAATGTGGTTCTGTAATAGCATTTTAATTTGTTAGTACTTTACATTTTTAATGGTGTGGTTTTTTGATACAGTTCCATAAAGATATTTTGATAGCTTAATTATACTACATCAGGTTTGCCCGCGGTTTCGCCTGAGTGGATGTCGAAAATTCTTCCAAAATACATGAATACTGGGATAAAAGGTACCCATTTGTTAGTGTCTACATCCAAACCCACACACACACATTTGTAATTTTAGAAAGAAGAGAAAAACACGATAGGCTTATGATGATTTCACTGCTGAGACACCCAGCGTCCTCACTGTTAGATGAAAGGGTCGTAATCCACCACGCAAGCCCATTGCTGGTCGGTGATGGTCACATCATAAAACACGATAGGCTTATGATGATTTCACTGCTGAGACACCCAGCGTCCTCACTGTTAGATGAAAGGGTCGTAATCCACCACGCAAGCCCATTGCTGGTCGGTGATGGTCACATCATAAAACACGATAGGCTTATGATGATTTCACTGCTGAGACACCCAGCGTCCTCACTGTTAGATGAAAGGGTCGTAATCCACCACGCAAGCCCATTGCTGGTCGGTGATGGTCACATCATAAAACACGATAGGCTTATGATGATTTCACTGCTGAGACACCCAGCGTCCTCACTGTTAGATGAAAGGGTCGTAATCCACCACGCAAGCCCATTGCTGGTCGGTGATGGTCACATCATAAAACACGATAGGCTTATGATGATTTCACTGCTGAGACACCCAGCGTCCTCACTGTTAGATGAAAGGGTCGTAATCCACCACGCAAGCCCATTGCTGGTCGGTGATGGTCACATCATAAAACACGATAGGCTTATGATGATTTCACTGCTGAGACACCCAGCGTCCTCACTGTTAGATGAAAGGGTCGTAATCCACCACGCAAGCCCATTGCTGGTCGGTGATGGTCACATCATAAAACACGATAGGCTTATGATGATTTCACTGCTGAGACACCCAGCGTCCTCACTGTTAGATGAAAGGGTCGTAATCCACCACGCAAGCCCATTGCTGGTCGGTGATGGTCACATCATAAAACACGATAGGCTTATGATGATTTCACTGCTGAGACACCCAGCGTCCTCACTGTTAGATGAAAGGGTCGTAATCCACCACGCAAGCCCATTGCTGGTTGGTGATGGTCACATCATCATCATGTAAGCCGTAGGATGTCCACCTCTGAACAAGGTCGAAGTTTTCCACATGTTGTTTTAATTACATTAATAAATCTAGAATTTCGTTACCAAGTTACGGAGAATTGGATTCTTTGACAGAAATAATTAATTAACGTTGTATTCGACAATTAACAGTTATATAATACCAAATATATCATTTAATATTATATTGAACTGTAACCTTTGATAGCTTCTGTCTCTTTCCTAATTTCCACGCTCATAACTCTCAAGTGGGATGTATTGATTAGCACTACTTGCTAGATACATATGTACGTTACATAAAGAGCACGGCTATGTACGCCAGTGATAATAACAGATAACACGGAACGTTCTATTTACATTATCATTAGGTACTACTGAAAGTAGGGAAAGGTTTTCCATGAATTAATTGTAGCGGATTATTTTGATTTGCTCTCTTTAAAACTAAGATAAGATTATTTTTGTGTAATTAAAATCAGTTATGTTTATCTAACACAGAACATTCTGTGCATAATTTATAACCCAATAAGAACAAAGATAGTTTTCTATGTCCACTTAGTCATAATCGAGCAGAACACACACACACATCTCCTTAGCCAAATGTAAAAGAAAATGGACCCCTACTCTCTAGAAAAATAAAAAGTTTCATATAATCATCATCTTTAATCTGTGGAAAATGTCGTGGGTTTATACACTTGCTCACTTTGTATTGCTTTTATGAATTATTTGTATATTATTGTAGTGTGTAAGTAACTGTTTATTACCCTTAATAAAATAAAAATCTATCTCTTTCCTTTACATTACCATAGAAATTATCTTTGTCTTACAGGAAAGAAATAGATGGTAAACAACAGCTTTTCACTCTTTCTAGAGAGTATTGTCAATTTTAAGGAAGATAATGTTAATATCCATGACCTGCTACAGTGATCCTGAGTAGGGCCCGGTTTTCATAACAGCGGAGACGTGCAGTATTTCAACAATCACAGGCGAAATGTGGATTTCAACAAACATGATTGATTGATTCCCCCCTCTCCGCTCCACTTTCGTAGAAACCCGTCCTAATGGGAAACGCCCAATACCGCCAAAATTTGGCCACAACTCGTAATCTTTGAACAGCGTAATTTTCCCATAACGATCAGAACGAAGCACAATGTAACTCCAATGTAATAACGACAAAATAACAGCAGTAGTAATAAATCACCCGTGATGGATGCGATTCCGTCCGCAAGTGTTTTCACGCGATGCCTCCAAATTGTAACACTGAAGCGAACTATGACCTCAACACACCCTCCAAGTGTTAAAACTTTTCAGGTATTTCAGAATAGATTGAATAATAGAGTATGTTTTTGTTAAAGTTCTGTCTGAAAGGTTGGAGGTTAAGAAAATAGGTTTGATCTTTAACATTTAGTAACAAATTAGTTGAGGCTGGTTTATATTTGCATAATTTTGTTTAGAAGATATGCCAACGGTTTTTGTTGTGTGATAATTTGCTTAGTTATACAAAGAAGTAGGCTAAATTAATTGGTAAAATGAGGATACTGAAACGAAGCAGCTGAAGGATAGAAAGGCTGGTGTGGAACTGCACCTTTTCTCCGTGATTCTTGTTAAAGACGATGCCGTGAAAGTCGCGAAATTTTGTATCAATAAAATCCCATTTCGTCACAAAGAAGATTGGCAAGGGAAATAAACAATAGTAGTTGGATAAGCAAAGAATCTTAGTACAGACATGATGGACTGACTATGTTTACCTGTACGGGCGATGGAACAAGGTTGGAAGCAGATGTGTGTTAGTAACAAACAAGGTACTGCGATCTACTGTATGTTTGCCAAATGTAAGATTATGGCTATATTCGTTCAAAAAACAATGCTCTTAAACTAATCTATTTTTTAAATTGTAACTGAAATATTTGTGAAAGAATAACGTCAAGCCTGTGACAGCTACCCGCCTGTGACCTGTACATGCGCTCACCAAAATTTCATTTCCAAGGTACCTTTCTGTTATTCGATAGGCATTCGTTTCCCAAGAAAGCCTTTGAAAAAGAATACTTTACTGTGCCTATAAAAATATCGGAAAACGAATGAAACCCAATATTTTTGAATGAACTTCTGAATAGCGGACACAGCATCAAATTCTTCCCAAACCGTCCACTAAGTGGCCTACCTCAATAAATAAAGAAAAATACTCTCTTCTCTATGAATACAAAGTTGCTCTTAACTGCGGGCGGCCATTTGCATGTAAATCGTCTGATATGGAGGCCTAACGGTTTCTGCTTACAATCACAATTTGATTTTCATTTGGTTAACCTGCTGTGAACACAGGATAATGTTCTCACATCAAATTACTGCGCGTAATCACTTTCCATTGGCGCTACTATCACTGACGAGCGCTAAATGGAACAGAAACATTAATGGTTATGCGTTCACTGATTAGAACTCCACTGAATCTGTTATTTCACGTAAAACTGGTCGATTTTCCAAGGTGGGAAGTGTTTATATTGCTCTCAGGCTAACCTCGTTCAAATAAAATTTCACTCGTCGTTTTCCGCGGTTGCCGATACAACTCGGCGAAATTATTATAGCGAGCGCGTATCCGAGAGGCTTATTTTCCCTTTCGTTAGAATATCGTCAGAGCTCCCTCCGTAGCGTAAAATGATACCTCCCTTTTAAGGAAACATACAAATTACCAATTACCTTTGTAGAAATTGAAATGTCACGCATCTGTGACATTCTGCGGATCGTATATCTGTTATAGAAGACTTAATAGCCTATATTAAGACTTGTGCATGTTGGTAAACTCAAAATTATAGCTAAATAGCGGGAGGTTCAGAAAGTGGATCAAAGGGTATCTCAAAACCTCAAAACTATGTTTCTATCAATCGATGTATTGTAAGATAATATTCAAAAGTTTCACGAAAAGCTACAAAGAGAAGAGTGTGGAACACTTGTAACTAAGTTAAATGAGAAAACTAATTGAATCATGAATGGTTAAAAGTTGGTAAGACTGAAAACTAGAGCTAAGGTGGAATAGTCTTGGAGGCAGAGAATTTTGAGACACAGTTGGAAGAAAATTGTCCAGCTATTTTATAGTACGACAATTTCAAGCTAAGAAAATCCTATTTAATTCTGTAAATAAATTGATGAAGCGCACAATACGTAGCAAAAAGGCGAATGTTAATTTTATCTAATGCAACAGTGCCGGCTCTGTTGATAAGCCGCACTAACATTAACTCAGTTTATGTTCGCCACATGACATTAATGCTGTTTCTGTACAACGTAGAATTAAAACATTGTTTATTTGGATTATTATCTACGACATGGTGTTTTATTTGTAAAAGGATGAAAGTGAGACTTTTATTCTTTGATATGTTACGAATATTGTATTCAGAATTTCGATATTATCGGTTTGCATTTACGAAAATTCTGGTCGTGCTCCTGCTAAACAAATGTAGAGCCACAGCTGAGCTGCTAAATTGAATAAACGATCGGAGAAAAAGTACAGTTTAGATCAAATAGACGAACATGATTCAGAGATGATAGTATGCCGATATTCCAGATCAGTAAAAGCAGAACAAAGGCCGGTTATGTGGTTCTCCGGTGCGGTTTTGTTGCTCAACAAATTCTGCTAAATTGGATGTGTCAACCAGTACAAGACCCTGTCACTAGCATCAATAGCATCCCAGTCTCTATAGATTCGGTTACACAAATTCAGTGCTAGGTTTGAGCAGCCTTTGTTTCGGTCGAGCTGTAATTGAAAGTGCCCAGCAATCGTATCAGACTATCCGATGGTTTGGTTCAGCACTCGCATTGTGGCGTGTCGATCTAGATCGGAGATAGCAAACCTTTTAGCATTAGGTAACATCAATCTGACATCTACATGTACCAATATTTATTCAGATTTTAATATTTTACGTGACATAAAAGAGCGCATACATTCCAATTATTTTGTTATTACAACCTTTATTTAATGGCGCGCACGTTCGCTCAGAAGCCTTCTGTATGTACCGAAAAAAAATCTATAAAAAAATTAAATTAATAGGTATTGAAACAATGTTTCCCCGTTATACAATTATGATTTATTGATCATTGTGATCAGTACGCCGGACACGTGTTGGCAGCACGTGGCTCGCCCTCGTCGGCGCTAATTTAATATGCCAGCGTTGATACCGTTTAAAATCGTTCACGCCATCGCGGGGAACAACGTGAAGAAAATTAGTAGATTGTTTAATAGGCGTCTATTATCAGTTAATCGATAATGTTGGAATGTGTAGCGTATCGCACGCTCCATCTCTTCATCTGCTTCATCATCGATGGCGAAACACTAAATATTCATGTTTTAAGATTGTTACACACGTAGTCACGCACGACAACCACAACACGTGGGCGGGCGCATTGTATTAAAAATAAATAGTAGAATTTACACGGACCACATTTTGTCATCTTTATCAATTGCGTGGGTGATACTGACCACATCGCTACTAGCGAAACCGCGAAATTAGCGGCCGGTCAAGTAAGAATAATAACAACCACATCCACAATTTGCCAGTACCACAAGGCAATTTCAAAAAGCTGCAGTGCCACTATTCACACATACAACCACTGCTTGATCACCTTTTATCGCTGCGATGTGGTGTGGTTGTTTTACGCCTATAACAGCCTTAGTTGGCGCACGTTTTTAAATGCTATAAAAAGTAGAGCGTAAAAGGGCTTCCTTTCTCTTAATTTCTTGATGAAGATGGCCAAGTTTAAAAGTTTGAACACAATTGTCTCCAAGAGATACAATAATAGTTTATAACGGCACACAAGAAGCACCCTCTCAATTAATAGCTGTGTTAATTACTTTAAATTTTCAAGAGTGAAAAGCCGGTCTTGTCTCTCGGCCGCACACAAGCCGGGCTGCCGGCCGGGCTGTGCGGCTACCCTGTCAGTTGAGCATCCCTGGCTTAAACGCTTTTGAGGAAGTTTGCCTGCAATGAATGGACCTGTTTTACTTGAAACAAATTGTTTTGTAGTGGCACTTTGATGCTGGATTGTAAAGAACATGAATAGTTTAATGAATATGTTTATACTCCAACCATGAGCATATTTCATTAAGACGGCTATTGGATAGACTTCATAATAATTATTGTAGTGAAAAACTCTTGTCTCTCACCATCTTGGGCACAAATACCAACACGAGTTTTATAGATAGAGCTAAGAACGAAGCTACTAGCACAAAGACTTCTTCGAAACTGAATTTCTGGCTCGGTTCTTCCACCCTGACATACATAGTACACTTCACATAGTATACACAACAATGTAGCGAAGAGGCTGAACAAATATGTAAATATAACAGTTTTGGCACAGCCGTGCGGAGTTCGAGGCGCAGTACTTGGGAAACGGCCATAAGTACATAATTGTTACATTTCAGTGCGGCTGTTTTTTTACACTGTGTATTTTATGTTTCGTTGTTTTACAATTGTTTTTTATAATTATAACCCTTTACGTTGAATGCAAAATTGTATGCAGTACAAACATGCAAAATTAGGAGATATTAAAATTCCTGCGCGGTAATAGAGAAGGTACGTGGATCAAAAAATTAAAAAGCACTAGGAGAATTTCAGAATTTGAGGACGCAATAGAAGTTTACAGGAATTTATTCCATAAATGGAATGTTTAAAATCGAAGCATTTCTCACTACCTAAATCCAAAATCCGTATCAAATAATAGGCGATACGCGAGACGAGCCGAACATTACACTTATTTAGGGGTTTCGTCTAAATGGCGGCCATTTGTCTCGGGTTTCGGTGCCGTTGCTTACAATTTATGCGCCACTCCCGTTCCCGTATGCGGACGCCATGACAGGCGTAATGCGATGATTGAAGACCCGAAGATACCCCAGTTTTTGCTTACGTGTCGAGACATAATCAAACATGGTTCAGGGCTTATCTAAGTCGAAAAACAGGATGGAAACAGGCTAATTTATGCACGGCAAAAAGGTCACATCCGTACATTAAAACACCCCAAGTGACCCTAAATGCTTTGTTGTAAGAATGCCTGCCTTTATATTCGGAGTCGTTATATAAAAGGCTGCCGGTTCCAAAATGTCTGCTACAGTTTTTGGTATCTCTTTCACCACAAGCAAACACTGTAAAAGTTTGCCGGAGTTGGAACCCTTCACGATCATAAAAAGATGTTCAAAGTCGCATATTTGTTTTTACTACTTTCTTTGTTGATTTTCCTCACAACTGGAATCACGCTTTACAATTTGTATCGATTTCTCTCACAAAGTCTCTTTGTAGTCGCCTCCTAAAATTTCCTTATTTAAAATTGTCCATACCTGCTTGTCCCTATCCTGGGGCATCTTGGTGTCGACGCCTTCCGGGAAGGGTTTGACCAGCTCTGGCTTCTCCTTGATCTTGTCCATGATGAAGTCCAGGACCACCATGATGCCTTCGACGGAGCCGGTAATGAGGCATGCTCTCTCCGTTGTGCCTGTTGACAAGAGAGAAGAGATTTAGAAAATAGGTTCAATATAATCCATGTACAAATAAGATGTTTATAAATATAAATTGCTGAACCGACAAGACCATGTACTAGCTTTGTTTACTACAGATTCACGCAAATCCGTATAATCTGAATTGTATTGTTCGCTATCTAATGATTGTTCTTTTATGTTCCTGTGAACGAGGATAAAACAACCAGTTATTTTCTGGTCTTTCTGTTCGCGAAGGACCGGATGGGAAGATAAGCGTTAATAATTAAGCAGCCTTATCTGTCTCAGGAAATTTTGCTTTATTTCCAGAGTCTTCAGGGATTTACCTTGATTCAAAGGCATTTTTAAGTAACCAGCATATCATCAACGTATACATCAGGATCTCTAAATTCAAAGAAATGGACTGCAATATTTTTATTCATGAAGTATATTATTCGTATCAAATCGAACCTTTCTGTGGAAAAACTACCGGAAAAAGAAAAGCACTCTTGTAAATAAATAATGTAATATTGATGATTGCGATGTGGATATACCATTTATTTGAATCAATGCTGCAAATTACGAGATCAACTTTAAATATCGTTTCTCTGAAAGCATATTTTTATTATAATATTCTGAATAGGTTTCGTTTGATGTAATTTTTAAACTGTTTATGTTCCAATCTGAGATTGAAAGTAATTTAAAGCGAACTGAGAAGTTTATAGAGTTCAGACGTCCCAGTCTGCAGGCGCAGCAAGCATTCAGAAACTTTAACTCTGTACTGCATTCCGTAAGTTGGAGGGTTAATTGAAATGCATTTGTACCACCGAAACCAGACCAGTAAGAATTTAATTTTCGCAGTTAGAAAGATGGAAAAAATGCACATACCATAAGTAACTTTAAACGTTAATTTCGTAGACGTTTACGCAACTGCGCTTTCCACAAATAGAACACTTACCTCCACTTTATAAATAGTGCCAAAAATGACGGATAGCGATCAAACGCTCGCCAGAATCTGGCCGACCATCGAGATAACGGGCGTGCTGCACTGAATTATATGAGCCCATTAAAACCGGCTAGTACTTAATTTGCAAAGGAAATTTTGACATTAATTGAAAGGAATGTTGATGTGATGTAATTTATTTTTATTAGAGAACCATTTGTAATTAAATCAATCGTCCGCTAAACTTTTAATTGAGATTCTTTTCCGAACTGTACTCTATTTACCCGTAGTTAAAAAATATTTGCGAATTATCCTAACGAGTAAAGTTAAAAGAAGTAAAGAAAATTTATTATCGAAGCTGCAGGGCTATCGCCGCCTTTTCTTGACACTGAGACATGCCTCAGAATAATACAATCCCTTTTCATTCGGAATTATACTGAACCGTAAAAGGGATTTGGCTTAAAAAACATATTATCAATTGCCTTAGGGTGCTCCAAATCGTACAATTACAGTTAAGATTCCAATTTTCCAAATCCCTTTTGTGGAGCTTCAAGCTAATCAAGCTTTAGAGGTCGCCTATCAGCGCTGGAGGGTTATGGGGATCGGCACCCGGTGTTTCGGCATTATTGATCGCTCGACCGGGCCAGCTTTGTTGCCCAAATGAATAGCCCACCGTCACGCGTTATTTGTGCCAAAGATTTGTGATTTTATCAAGACTTCATTTCGCTAAGTTCGATGGAAGATTAATGGTGTTTGTAACTAATGTTTGGCTGTGAAATTATGATAGAGATAAATGCTTTTGAGTTTAATACTTATTGTTTGTTTGAGAATGTCTGGAGACCTTCATAGACGTCTTCAGTGGTAGTTACACGCGCAAAAGTAATCTGGGAACTCGAGCGAACGTTTCATTTCCTTCATTTTGGTATTTTCCCCAACAAAGGAATTATCAAATGGTTTCACGAATATAAGGTTATTAATGAATCGCGATACAAGTAACATTACAGGCGTGTTTCTCAATATTTCTGGTGATGAGCTAATTTGTTCCTCCTGATGATGCAACTCTTACGCTACACCTGCCGCATGCCGCTTGCCATGTAAACGCGTGTTTCTATTACTACAACTTGCTTAGAATATCAATGACGGAGCTTGTTGCAATTTAATTTGACCAATTTACTGCAATTTTCTGTCATTTATAAAAATAAACTTTGATTGAAACATTACACTTAATAGACTTTTAACTGTAGATACAATTGATACACTGGGAAACAATTTAAAGCTTTTCATCTCTGAAATGTTATATTACTTGACCAATTTCAATTTCACTTTCAATCGGGATGCAAGTTCAAAGCTATGACATTTACAGAGTAAAATAAAAATAAAGAATGCAAAATAATGGAGCTATTGTTAGCTTAGATATTATTAGCGAATGTTGTGAATTAGTTAATTACCTTGATAGCGTCTATAAAGTCCGATATATTATGACCAAATTAATATTCATATTTTCCATAATGTTCTCGACTTTGAAATAATAGGTACTAATCGTCTCGCGATGAGTTTATTTCCTTGTAGATATGGCCCTTAGCTTCTATTTGGATTAAAATTTCCTCCATTAATTATTATAAGGTCGTAAAGTGCAGTAATGGGTTGCCTTCCTAGTCTGAAGGGGTATTGCAGTAAATAACAATGTAAAGACACGCGTGTTGGTGTTGACAGTAGAAACATTTCGCGTATTCTTGAAAATGTTGTTACAGTAATGATCTGTGCACATGGCAAGATGATTTGGATATGGTTGACGCTTTGTCTGTTGCTGAAAAGAGGACTTCTGGAGCGGCACACTGTTGGAAATATTTTGTTTCGGGCACATTTATGCTTTACTGATCCTTATCATCCATGATAAGGATCAGTAAAGCATAAATGTGCTCTCTTCTAACCTCTGGCGGAAAGACATATATCTAGCGCCGAAAACTTTTATGCATTCAAACAATAACGTGCAGATTTCCAATCGATAACAGCAAAGTGCAGTATTATCGACTGGCGCCATAAAATAATAACGGCTGTACCAAGGCCGTCACTATGAGCCATCATCTACTGTACCACACTTTTATTACATTTTTATACTTGTCAGTTACTGATTAACATATATTTTTATTCACCCACAGAAAAACCTGGACTTTAGCATATCTCGGTACTTGCGTCATATCCGCCACATTTGGAATAGGAAAACTAAAAGCAATCTCGCATAAAAAGGTTTTATTGAAACGTAAAATGGAAGAAATATAGAAAGAAACGAGTATATCGAGACATCTTTGGCATCGTGAACACAAACCGCGGGAAATTATGCAACGAATAGACACAGTGTCATACACAAGTCACAACCGGTCTTATTGAGTAACTCCCTTGACCTTGGAAACATTGGTAGCTAATGCAAACAATTCTAAATCCTAAACATGAAACTTTAGCGGCTATTATTGCTTACGACATGTCATTATCGTTTGGTATTAGTCCAATGCTATGATAATTGAGAACAGTGGGCCAAAAAACTGTACCTTGTTAGAATTAGGTAGGTTGGTTATGTGTTGGCACAAATGTGACCAGTATTAAAATCTGTCGCCGCATTTGGCGCAAACATTTGTTTGGTGCAGTTCTGGTAAATTGTGAAGTCTTGTGGTTGCACCGCGTTCGTGCGCGCGTGCGGCTGTCTCAGCCGGCCGGGTTGGCGCACGGTCAGCGCAAGGCCGCCGCCATAAAGAAAGATTATCACTATTATCCAATTATACATGCTATTGAGTTATTGTAGTACTTCGCGCGAAGATATTCCGCCTGTTTACACTACGTTATAAAACACTCCACTATATCGAGTGCTTTGCTTTGCCATAAATCATTTGTTACGCTCACATTTATTTGGGTCAGCTATTCAGGACAAACTTTTTTATTTTCATAGTTACCGTGAGCAATGTCAAACGTCGTTAGAACTAATATTTCACGGAGGAATTTCTATTCTTTTTATTATTAATAATATTTTTTCAGAGAGAGCAGGTTATCTTAACATTTCCTGATTCAATAAAAAATACTGTTTCTATTATTTCTAAGTCAGTTAACAGATGGCAGCACATGTCACGCTGATAGTTATAAAATCCACAATTGCGCATACAACAAACCTGTTTAAAGAACACGGCTATTTGGTCTAATCGCAATCAACTGGAAAGCAGAATACTGTATAACTGAATTTATGAGATGGGATCGTATCTCATAAATTCAGTTATAATTATGCTTGCAAAAAGAGATCAAGGCATCGAATCCGAATTCATAGCTGATCTGAATATCGAGTGCAAATATTGTCTTTTAATTTGCATGGCTTGGGTACGGTTGAAAATAAAATTGTCATTATTGTGTGACGGAGCTGACCGCGTCACGCGCTGACGTTTCATATCGCCTGTGTTATGCGCGCCTGGTAGGTAAAACTGAAAGTGATCTGCGCAGAACAATGGCACTCATACATTCGTGAACAAAAAGTATTCTAGACTTCGATGTCACGGTGTCAAGACGAGTGTTTTGTTATTTTTGGGTCAAGGCCTCGAGAAGTAAGCCAGCAGCCAACTTGCACTTCTATACTCTAATATTACTTCGACGTGCGAATGACAAGTCCACTGACGAATGACGACTAAACAACAGACGCAAGCTTTAAACATTTTTAGTTTTTTTTTTCTACAGCTCATTTAAATGTGAGCGGTCAAGGTGATCCGGTAAATACCAATTTATTTATTTTTATTAGTTCAAAAAACATGTCGGAGTGTTAGAATGTCGTAATGTTTTCGACATTTTGACGATTTAAAAAAAAAAAAAAGTGGCGCTGTAGCTCACAGAACGTATGAATAAATCAATGACCAAGGAAGTCCACAGACATTTAGTGACCGCACTGTGACCAGATATTAAATAGTTGTCTTCTATGACAATGTCAACCTTTTCATCGTAATTTGTCATTATTACCGGACGAATGACATTATAATAAATAATATTTACGGCAGTTATATATAGTTTATGTGTACAAGAGTGCAATAATTCATCATAAAAAGTTATTCCGTACCTAACATTGGCGTGAGCGACGACGATTAAATAATAAGAAATATTTTTTCCAACGCTTGTCATATATTTTTACTGCTTATTTATTGTTACTTACTGCCTACTAGTTATATTAGCATTTAAAATTACTATTACTAACATCGCATAATAGGATAAAAGTTTAAGAAAAAAGACAATTTTCAATGTTTAAGAAAAACTTTGGGAAAAACTACTTAAAACTATTTTCATGTTACAGGCTTTACGCATTACGCTAAACTAAAAAGAAAAGCCCAAAGAAAGATATGAGGAAAATAATTTTCCCGCTTCCATCATTTTCCTGCTCGAGTATTAAATAATACTTTACAAATACTAATTCTCCCCCGCATTACATGCCTGCACGAATTTACATACATAACAATACAAATTATTTATAGAATCGTTACCTACGTATTTCCAGTTTTCATTTTCATAACTTCCTATGAAAACAGAACAATTGAATAGAATGTTATAAAGACATGAAACTCGACGATCGTAAGTAAACACAGAATATCTAGCGTTGTAGGCGACGGGCATGCGGCTTCGGTTTTTCTATCAGCAGTTTTTCAGTAACAGATTATGGATTGTTCCTATTTGCCTTGCCCCCAAAGGACTAACAAAATATCCGGCGTAATGTGAGTGTACTAACTACACGTTCACAACTCCTGTCCTTCGGAAAAAAACAGGCTTGTCATTATGTATCTGGGTCGTAGAATTTTATACCCTAAAGAATTTTCTGCTCCTAATCGCGAGTAAGGTCATAGTGTTCGTCCTTCGAGCCGGATCGGCTTAGGCTCACCATTATGCCTGTGGTCACTACCCACTACGACCCCTGTACCATCCATTTAAGGCCAGCATTGTCCAGCATCATCCAATATGGGCATGTAGAGCCGAGTATAATCCCTTATTGTCATGCATGATTACGCCCACTTTGCCCGACCATGACAAAAGATATCAGATCCAATGTCGCTTTTATGTAACATTGATGGCTTAGTAGCTTACATAACACAAAGGAACCTGAATAATAGTATTAAATAAAAAAATCCAATGAAGTGCGAATCAAAATCAGACAAAGGGAAAAACAAGTAATCCTTCATGCCGGGAAAGCGCGAAATGATGTTTTGTCCTCCTTGTTTGTTATGAAAAATATTCAAGTGCTTCCCTATTGCACTTCAAAAGCGGGCTGCTTTTGAAGTGCATGAAAAAACATGATAGTCGAAGAGAGCCACAAAGTCTGAGATACTAAGGAGCGTCAGCAGGGCGTTGGGGTGTATGCAACCCTAGAAATAAACTTGATTTTAAAAACTGCCTGTAAACGTAAACCAACTACTTTTTACACTATTACAGAACAATGGAAAAACAAATCGTCGACTTCACGACGCAACATTAATTTGTAATTAACCTTTATTGTTGAAACGAGTTCTAATGTCAGTTAAGAAAAACCTGCACTTGTACAAATATTAAATAATGTAATAATTGTGCGGTGAGATGTGTTAATTAAGAATATAACAATACCTAGTAACAATGAAGTAGAAATAGTTCATTTATTTATTTTGTTATTTGCTGTAATAGCAGAGCAAATTAATAAGCTTATTGAAAGTATAATTATTGGTAATGGTAATAAATGAGCAATACTGGTACAATAGTAGGTATTTGAAAATTTTTAAGAGTGCTCTTAAGAGTTCTTGCCCACTGGCACAGGAACAGGCAAGGAAGGTTTGGAACATGTAACTAGGTTAAATTTTCTAACTGATGGATTACTGAATGAACAAAAGAAAAATTCAGCCTGCAAATGTCATGTTTGAAATGTTGAGTCCTTGGACCCCTTTTTTCTTTATCTACTAGTTTTACTTGATCTTTTCTAATAACGACGCAGCGTATAGCCAGTATAGTTTCCCAATAAAAGACGTTTGAGAACACAAGTTAAATATTAACCTTTGAGTCAAAACCACAGTCGAAAAAGTCAAAATCTTACGCCATTTACAAATGTTGAAATGAAGCGAATATTAGGCACTCTTAGCAAAGTCTTGGACATTTATAAATGTTTTTTCTATTACAGTTAGCAGGTATGTATTCACTTTTATTTTAGTGACGGTGACATCAGGCTCATGTGCGTCTTGCCTTGACTCTTTATTGGAAGATTGCAGTTTTTAGAATGGACCTCGCATATTATATTTCTGCATTATTACTTAAATAGTTTTGTAATGTGTCTTCATTAGCGGCTTGTGTTCAAGCTTAGCTTTATTATTTATGGTTTCATATGGAAGGATTCGAAAGGGAGTATAGGCATTTGTAGCGACGTGGTTGGGAGAAAACATGGTATTATTTAGGCGCAGAAAATAGTTGATTGAAATTTTTGTCCATGAACATAAAACGCTTTGTCCTTGAGTTTTGAGTAATTCATTATTTTGTACCTTCACGTACGTATGCTGCTCAAGATGTTTAATTATTATTAATTAAACATATTCCTCGTAACAATATCACTTCAAATTAAGTAAAAAAAATGAGTAAACAATATGCATACTGAATTCCCAGAAAGAATGCAGGGTCTGTCGGGCCACACTGCATTTATTTGCAACCTTTTTCCTCAATCACTCTTACGATTGGCAAGCGAGATAAACTACAGGTACACTATGAGTATGGTACGTAAATATTTATAAACTGTCGCATTGGAATGTTGTCCTGGCAGAAACCGTATTTCACAAAGCAAAATTCCGGGTCTGAACTATGTAATTCAGATAGATCGGCCTATTTTGAACCATAGACCGGCAGAAGTAATCTAATTTGGGTGAGCCAACCTCAAGTGCCATAAAATTTCAGAAAGCCACAGACAGTAATAAACGTTCCACTGCTAGCTAGGGTAACATTCGACACATTATTTTCTTTCTCTAAAACCACAGAGCTTGACAAAGTCGTCTGAAATCCCGTTACCCTCATGGGAGCCCGTAATGACTTTAAGTCCGCAGCCATCTAGTTAATGGCTCACTTACTTTGAAACACAGTTACGTCCAAGAAAACACTTGTACGAATCGTAGTATTAATGCGGTGATCTCCAGAGATAACTCTCACACTTGCCCGCATTGGATCGATTTCATAAAATCCGAGTTTTGACGATCACTTACGAACCCCAAAACTTAATTTTTAATGAGCCACCGAACGCGAAGACGAGTAAAGTTTAAGTTAATTCTATAATCTCGTGAAATAGCAATTTGGAAAGACAAAATAAATAACATGACCATGTCGAATAGTAGAACACTGCGTGTTCAGAGTCAACTTGCTGTGGTCGATGATCCAGAAAATTGGATCATATTAATTGGATACAGGGTAAAGTCTCTTACACGAGTAACTCAAAAAGCTTTTGAAGCGTTGTTTCGTGGCCAATTAAAATTTTATGTACAAAACAGGTTGACGTTTTTCTCTTACAATGTTTAATTGATGTCGGTGGAAGCATCGATAATTATTCTCGTAAAGCAGTTAAATTTAATGATGACGCAACGACATAATATGTCATTTACTGGTATCAAATGTTCCGTAAACATTACTCTGATTGCTTTTACTTCACTTACATAATACGTTAAATGAAGTAAGGTTAAAGTACACATTCTATACTCTTTTGTATGCCTAATTAGGTTAATGTTACGTCAAAATTCAGAGTGGTTTTTCAAGTTACACGGACAAAAAGGGAAATGTTCATAATGTTTTACTTCTTCGTCTGTTAGCATTAAATGTACATTGGCAGTTTTCTTTTTATCATAATTATTAAAAGTCTGGGAAAATATGTTGAGGTTTTTAGAGACAGAATTTACGGTAACGAAATTAACGGAGAGTACTTTACTAAAAGAAACAAACGAAGACGAAAAGTAAAAAAAGAGAGTGAATAATAATTGTAAAGAACACAAAATAAAATACAAAAATACACGCTAATAAAGCAGAGTTATCTACAATAGTGAAGTTAGTAGCAACAATATAACATCGTTCAAGGACCGCGGACTACTCGTGACAATGTGACGCAACCCAATCGATATGCGAATACATTTCGATTAAATTACATAAAAACCTACCACTTATACAATCTATGCGATTCTTGTATTACAACTACATATTTGAAAATACAAACGATTCCCATCTCTATGTAGTAGACGATAAGGCTAAGGAATGTGAAGTGCTGATGAATGTTTTGTCTCATTTGGGTCTGAATAAAGAATATTTTTAAATGTCAAAACTTGTGCTAACATTTACATTTATGATCGATGGAAGATTTAAGGTTCCAAGAAATTGTGAACAGTGTCTGGTAAATAGTGAAGAAATAGGTATAATGAAACGAGAGATGTGTCAAGTAATATGTCAATAGTGACACTGTAACGGCTTGAATCAAAGAAGTTACGTAAATTAAACATACCACGGAAGTAAAGGAGTTTAGTGATAAAGATAGCATTAGGTCAGTCAAAGACGAAACTGTCGACAATAAACTAAATGGTCGTAATAATAAAAACACTTATCATGATAAGAATTCTGGCTAAGAAAGACGTGTAGATTTAATCAACTGAAAACATTACTTTAGTTAAAAGCACAAATAAAAGATAAAGAAACACTGTTCCTACAAAGGACCAGGTACAGATAGAACACGTTTTATCTATTACCTCAGTCAGCCAACGCCTTTTACAATCAATGTTAATTTCCCTTTCAGCGTTATGGTCTGCGCCTGCGCGGCCATTAGTTACATAATCGCAGTCGCCGGTTATAACGGGAGTTACTGAAACGTCACTCCTAACTAGATGCAAGGCCAGCTGGGGATTATTTGCGACAAAATTATTATGTCAGACAAGAAAATATACTATTTGTTGAATTGGATTTGCACTTGCAGTGTTTTGCATACAAATAGCTGTTTGTTCAAAGCTATGTAAATTCTCGAGGGATAGATTGTGTCTCGGGTTACTTGAAGGTCTTTCTTAGCTGTTGCACCAAAATGGAATAGAGGCTTTAATGTCTTTCAAACTAGGTTGTGACAGCGGACGATGCCAGACATCCGTTTGAAATGGTCGGTTTTGTAGCTGTCTGGTAGGGCTAAAGCCGACGAGAATAATTTATCACAGTGATTGACAGTAAACTGGCTATCTCTGCTTACTCTCCCTTTACTGTAAAAATACTTTATCAAGTTATTTTGTTAAATAAAAACACGCACTGAGTTGGTCGTGAGTAGGGTAGCAAACAAAATGTCAGCAACAATAACAACTAGTCAGAATTGTTTCAAACATTTCAGCTTTGACCCGAGCACAGACGAATTATGTTTTAATCTTCATTATACATACGAATTCTGCACGGAGAAATATTTCTCTTTGTATCTCTCAAATGGTTTACAAGCCCGCAAGTAAAGGACTAGAATTTTATGAAAAATAACATTAGTAGCATTTAATTTTGTGGAGTTATTTTGCCCAAAGGTATGAAGTTCCATTGGCACGGATTGTACGTAGTCTTTGGGACTGCGTTCATAACTTCAGATTTTAAAACAACGGTCAGCGCGTGAAAGTATATTAACTCAATTAGTATTTTTAAAGGAATTAATTTCTTGATCAAGCTCTACCTATTGCCTTTTGTTGCATTAGAGAAAAACTTAACACTACAAAATCCTTCAATTTGTCATAATGACATAGTATTAGCACGATCTTTAACCTAAGTATTGCTAATGAGGAACCAGTTGTGAAGCTCCCAGCCGCACAAGGTGACGCATTGATGACATCGCCTTAGTCAAGGTTAGACCACCTTCAATCTTGAATACTTGAAGTTTATCTCAATAATATACGGCTGCACGATAATATTTGTTCAAATGTTTTTCCTGCATGTTGTTGATCGTCTTTTTTTATTAGCCTGTTGTTGGCAGTACTTGATTACTTTCCGGGTTAGTTTGGAGCTATCTTAGCTTCACCAAAGTTGATATTCTAGATGTTTGGACTCATGAATCTATCTACATTAATACTGCCTTTTCCTTTTCGTTCATCATCTTCTACGATGGACATTCATATTAAGGTTCGTTTTGTAGCTGCCTCTTTAAACTAGGCCACCGCATTCAGTCAGGAACCTAAGGCTGTCGTTTTCACATCGTCGATCACTAGGTATCATACATCACCGACATGAGCAGAGTGCCTAGTGTAAAAAACAAAGCTGTGAACAAAACGAGTGCTAGTCACGACAACTCCGTCGTTGTGCACCAGGTCTAACCACAGTCGTGCTGTCGTGCTTGTTTTTTCCAAGCTCAGCAGATTACACACGCTTTTAACGTCGGTCAAGGTCAGGCCGAGTTAATTATGAATTTATTTTACAGTTAATAACTGTGTTGAGCAAGGAAAAGGTGTGTCAACTTTTGAAGGTCTCAGTGCTTGCAAAATGTTTAGCTTAGATTAGGATCTAATATACTTTGTTGGTTGAGAATTGGAGTATGAAAGAGTAAACGATGTGTACTTGGATTTGGATAGAACTTTGTCAATGGTAATTTCCAAATCATTGTGAATTTAATCTTGTTGGCAGCTTTTAACTCCATGAAAATTCTTTTATTATCTCAGTAGAAATACGTCTTTCGCTGGACAAAGTGCTCTCCCAAGCGTTGTAACGTCGACCGGTACTATCTGTATGAGGTATACTTCAATATAGGTGCGCTACGCTTAATCTAGACTAGATCTACGAGGATCAAGACAGAACACAGCAACAATAACTCCAGTATCGTAACTCATTGTTTCTTCTTCAAACTAATCTTCGTTCATGAATTATCTGTTTGTTGCTCGAGATATATCCTAAGGGTTGAGTGAGTAACAGTGGCATTAATACCAACATAAACACTTCACATAGCCCACTGCGGGATTAGCTCGTGTCGTGAGTCGTGGGTGTCGTTACGAGCATAAATCACGTACACAAACATACACACAAGGAGTGTACATCAGACATCTGTACTCAGTTGGATCATAAAAAAATGTGATGCGAGAATAAAATTCACGACACAGAGCAGACGTACACCATTGCGCCATTTAGGTCGAAATTAATGTGTTGAACGGAACAAGGAATGCCTTACTTTTTTGCGCGGGTCTACATGCAAGTTCAGCTGATGTTATTTGATATTTTTGGTGAACTAGCTTATACCCACAAAAATGCCCACGTGAAGTTCAGTTAATGTGTCAACCCAAGTCATAAATTATCTGTATGCAAACATAAAAATCCGTTCAGTAGTTTTTGGGTAAAAGAGTACCTCACAAACATTTATCCATACTTACAAACTTTTGCATTTGTATTAGGATTAATACTTAATACGTTCAGCAAGAGTTTAGACAGACCCGCAATTACAAAATTGCTTACTAAACAAACGCAAAAGGCAAAACCCTGATACAGAATCAGAACGACCCCACAGACTAATAAAAACGAGCTACTACTCAATAAATCTTCTTAATGTTCCACCAATAAATTATATGCCACAATATCAGGTCCCCTCTTGTACTGCACTAATATTACTAACAAACTGGTGGGTTGTTTAGTCTTTATTCTATCGGCGTCTACTCGAGCGAGCACTATTAGCTGGTCGCCAACATACTCGAAGCTTCGACATTGACATCGTTTACAACATCAAAGTAAACAGGGGATATCAATCCTTCGATTTTATGTGAAATTGTGGACTTTTGTTCTTGCATTAAATGTTTCGTGTCAACAAATACAGTCAAAATTCGATATTTCATGACATAAACATCTAAGGCTATAGTCTAACTAACAATGTCAGTTTCTTTCATTAAGAATGAAACTAGTTGAGGACGAAGAGAATTTCAGCCGTAAAATTCTTGATGATGTTATAAAATAGGATCATGGTGTTGTACTTGCATTAAATGGGAATAATACTGGGAATACTATTGCTACTAGACAATACAATGGCTTAGAGCCAGCTGTTGGTGGTGCTGCGGTTACCGGTGAAGAAGATAATGTACCAAATAATTTAAATGGGTGTTACATTAAAAACGCCGCAGCATACGTTAATAGGTATTTCCAAACGAGCCAATCAGCGAATGAGTGGAGTTACTCAGTTAACCTAAATTTTTGACAAAACTTCATCAACCAATTTGGCACAGGACACACACGGTCAGGTTAATTAATGTCATTCATTACTCGGACGCTGGTCATTGCTATTTTTTCTCGACTATTTTGTTGAAACTGTTGTATAAATAGGATGCCCTGATGCCCCCGCGACTTACGTCGACATAATTATGGCATTTGTAATATGGGTACTAATGTAGTTTGAAAATGGAATGAAAGTTGACAAGATGCCAGCATATCATCTACATATGCTCACATCTGCTAACACAACTAGAATGATTTTACTTGACATGGCCATCAGGTCATTCAATGATTTTGCAAAATTCTTGTGCATTGCGACTGTATGGATTTTATGTTTAAAACACCCACAACCACCAGTATACCACAAGGTTGATACTATATTGGTACTTGCTCATTATCAATTGATAGAACAAACAGATACAGGCTTAGTTGCAAATTACTGTTCAAGGACTACAATGCTGTGAAGAAAGCTAAATACTTAGCGAGTCAAAAATAGAAATATATTATGTAAATGAGTAAACAAAACAATAGGTTCTTCATGTGTATAGATGAGTCAGAATTATTCAGAGTCGCTTCTATCCGGGTTCGAACCACTATATTATCAAACACAATTGGCGTATAATTGTCGTTAGTCGCTAACACAGAAAACGCTACAATCTACATCGATGATTTAGGTATTTGATTAATTGAAACAAATCACTTCCTTTCGATCACAATTAAAAAATAAAACAACAAAGGGTATAGCCGGATAAGTATGACGATCCGGCCCCCAAATGGGAACCTATATCGAAACTTATGTTCTAATATCGCCTTGATGTACAAACACAATTTATGTACTTTTCGCGGCCAGCTTTCGCTTTGACCTTGAGATATGGGAAAAAATAATCGCACGCATGACTTTTATTCAAAGCCATATATCTCAAAAATTAATTACGCTAGAAAGTTGGGACCAACGCGAGTTTTTAGATGACATGGCAGAGTATATCATATATTATTTTCATATTTTTAGAGTATATTTTATACAATAAAAAATTAAAAAATAAGTAAATCATAATTTTTTTTTCATGTTCTCTGAGACTTACAATCACGAAAATAATATATGTTATGCTCCTTTATGTGCTCTATTACTCATAAAAAGTTGGTAAAAAAAAAAGTGGTGCAACACTTTGAAAAAAAATTAAAAAGTGTTTCGCACCTTGTAACTTAAAGATATAAACGTGTCTCAACACGCACAAAATTTTATCGCTAGTGGAAGGAATTGTACATAAACAAGTTTAGATTTGTTTTCACGTTGTTTATTATATTTTATGTCTTACTAACATCGTTTGTCATGCGTTAGTATGGCTCTTGGACATTGGTATTGCCCTAAAGGGAAGCTTTTGACTTGGATTTTTATGGCATTTTGTTCCAAGATTTTGAAATTAGTCATTGTTAAACCAACTTATTATTTTATATATTATACTTATTATCTTTATCACTGTCACTACTGGTGTCAGAATCTTCAGAGTTGACATAAGCTTCTCCTGGTTCACCTGTAGCCGTTAATACTTCATCGCATACTTCCAGGCTTAAAGACACCTCGTCAGATGCTGTACATTTAGAAATAGAAACTTATTTCTTAATATATGGGATAAGACGACACTTGTTACAGAATATATCATTAACTGTTACTGTTTTATTCAAACAATCACTGAATACTTTAACTTCTTCTTCAATTTTTACAACTTTTTTATAACCAACCATCTTACGAAGATATTTGTTACAGTTTTTGCACTTGTCAGACATTATGACCTTATATAAAATAATAAGTTGGTTTAACAATGACTAATTTCAAAATCTTGGAACAAAATGCCATAAAAATCCAAGTCAAAAGCTTCCCTTTAGGGCAATACCAATGTCCAAGAGCCATACTAACGCATGACAAACGATGTTAGTAAGACATAAAATATAATGAACAACGTGAAAACAAATCTAAACTTGTTTATGTACAATTCCTTCCACTAGCGATAAAATTTTGTGCGTGTTGAGACACGTTTATATCTTTAAGTTACAAGGTGCGAAACACTTTTTAATTTTTTTTCAAAGTGTTGCACCACCTTTTTTTACCAACTTTTTATGAGTAATAGAGCACATAAAGGAGCATAACATATATTATTTTCGTGATTGTAAGTCTCAGAGAACATGAAAAAAAAATTATGGTTTACTTATTTTTTATTTTTTATTACATATAAATATACTCTAAAAATATGAAAATAATATATGATATACTCTGCCATGTCATCTAAAAACTCGCGTTGGTCCCAACTTTCTAGCGTAATTAATTTTTGAGATATATGACTTTGAATAAAAGTCATGCGTGCGATTATTTTTTCCCATATCTCAAGGTCAAAGCGAAAGCTGGCCGCGAAAAGTACATAAATTGTGTTTGTACATCAAGGCGATATTAGAACATAAGTTTCGATATAGGTTCCCATTTGGGGGCCGGATCGTCATACTTATCCCGCTATACCCTTTGTAAAAGAAACTGTGGCGTATAATAATAAACAATTAAATCTGTGACACAATGCCTCGGAAATAGCTGAGAGTGACGCAATCTGACGTTGTAATGTGCGATATGTACTGCCTGCACGCATGGCCGTTATACTTCATGCAATAAATACTATAATAGTCTACCCACACGAAATCTACTTTAATATATACTAGTTTTTGTCTGCGTGGTAGACAATAAATATCCCACTAGAATATAATAAAGGGATAAAGGTATTCCTTTGTTTTGGGTGTGTTATAATCAACATGAGTCCTGCCTTGAGTGGGAGCAAGGGACTGTCACTAACTAAAAGTCTATTCCTTCAGTTGTCCTTTGTGTTTTAGGGCCACGTTATCGTGCTTAAACAGACCAGCAGATAAAAGGTATCCTATGATAAATTGATAACTAATGAGATCCAGGTTATTAACTATCATGTGCCAAACGTCCCGTTTGAGCATGATTGTCAAAAATACTTCCACATGTATGATATTGGATCTTGTAGGATGAGATATTTATTTTGTACAAATCTTACTTTCCTAGTATCCTCCCTGCTTTAGTCTAATGTTACTTAAGGTCGGCATAACATGTTTTCTTCCATCCTGCCCTGTCATCCGTCACGCTAGGCTACGCTTGATATGTTAAAATTGTTGCTCTTCATTTTTCTTTTTGGCACGGACTATTTATTTGACATTTACATATTTTGACAGGAAAGAGGCATACATACTGACTACTGTTCTCGCTTGTCAAGAAGAGAAATTAATTAAAAATAAATAATTATCTTAGAGATGAAAATACATTATTTTTGTAGACATGCATTGGCAGCTGAATAAACTGCCCAAGGTTTAAAATATTTCACCTTGATAAATAGTGCAACTACAAGGTTCTTAATATCGTTCTACTAAAACTATCTAGTATTTTATCTATGAGTTCTCCAATAAAAAAAAATCTAGTTTCTTTCAAACCTTTTCCTATTAGAATTCACTTTTATCTACACAATAGACCAATTCACATGAATGACGATATTAGAGCTGCGCAAGTCGACATGTCCAATCAGAGCTGCTTCACTATGCGCATCGCTGCGAGGTACTGGCTCGGAAATCGAACCTGACACTGTGACCTACATTCTAATGAAGCGTACTGCTGTGTCGTATTGCGCATTATTATTTCTATGTTACGTTTCAGAGTAAAGCTCGTGTATGGAACTGTAGGTGTTTTGTTGAAAATCGTGGCTGTGTCTGTATAGAGACAGAGGTTCCGTTCCATTGTTTCGAATCTGTATTATTTCCAGCATGGTTCCAGGTATTTCATCTTAATGAGGATATCTTTGTACGACTGCTTTTATTATCTAACTAATATTATTAATGCGAAAATTGAGAGGTCTGGGATTAATAGACACTTTTTACTCAATCAAGGATTACGTCGAGAGGAAGCCAGCATGTCCTAGTTTCAAAAATTCGGGCTTGTGACACTTACCAACCGGCACTGTGCCATTGTGGCCCACACCCTCTTACACAGACACCAGTGGGAACATTATATGCTGATGATGATGACTCAATCACGTAAGAACGGCTAAATGAATTGGATCATAAAGATCATTTCAAACTTCATTTACAGTTTTCGCATTAACTTAGTTGGATTCTACATCTACCACAGAGAAAATTTCACTTTCATCAGTATAATTACAGTCTACAAAATAGTAATGGTTTAGTCAAAATTGTGCATAAATATAATATGCATGAAATGTTTGTCTATTTACAGTCACTAGCCACACTTCTTACAATTCGTTGTTGTGTAAACCTGATCACACGTCTGCGGCCTTGACACACCTAAACAAAATCTCGCATGATGTAAGCTGAATGGACCTCAAGATGTTATCATACCTTGTTAGCCTGATTGCTGACGTTTGAAAACTGTTGTGGGAATAATTGCGCTTCAACAACTGCTGATTGTAGATAGGGTGAAGGGATCGCCGTAAATGGAAAATTATGTGAAAGTCGGCGAATTTTGATGTTTTTGTGAGTAATGGTTTGGTAAAAGTTTGTTTTGTGTTTTATTTATGGTTTGTCAACAGTAATTTCATATTCATTGTTCATTTTGTTGCAGCAACATGATCACTTATTGGGCCTCTTCCTTTATGTTTTTTTTCCTTATCCATAACTCCTAACTTTCCTACAGGTCTAACCGGCTTATCAATTTCTAAAACAATTCGTAATTTTGATTTAGTCTAGTAAAATTAATTCCACTTACCAGGATAGAAGTCATGGGACTTGGACATCTTGACCCTGGCGCCAGTGTCCTTCTGCAGCTGCGCGATGGTCTCGCCACCCTTGCCGATGATGGCGCCGGCCACCATGGACGGCACCAGCACCTTGAAGTGGTATGTCGGCTCCACGGCTGCAGAGCATAAGTAGCATAGTCAGAAGAGCCCAGAGTTTACATCAGAAAATGAGCACTGTGTGTCAACAATAAATAAGCGAAGAAAATCCAATTTGGAAAGCTCTAATATTGGTACAACCCAAATACGTTAAGATTATTTATGTAGTAGAATTAAGTAGACAAAAATACAAAATTATTTTCATTAAAATAAACAAGCACTGGAAAGCGCAAATGTTTACGTAGGACGCTATTCCGAAAGCTCAATATTTTAATATACGGAAGGTAACTTCCTAACTATGGATTCCATGTTACGTGTAACTTAGATACAATTGGGAATTGGTAATAGTACATAAATATTTTAGTTGTACATCCCAAACCCCTTTTGAAGATTATGCGTAACTCCAGATTATACTAAATTGCTTTCAACAATAATCTGAATATTGCTCCCGGCGTCCTATACAGGGTGTCCCAAAACTCAACGTCAAGCCGAAACGGGGTGACAGGATTGATCATAACCATCACGAGAAAAATCTGAAAAAAAATCTATCCCATGCAGTTTGAAAATTATGGGCATTTTAAGAAAAACCTAGAAATTTGATCAAACTGTACCATTTTTCGGTTATTGTGGTTATTCTTTTTTATTTTTGTTCATTTGAACTTTGGAAACGTAATCCTAAATAACATTTCTAGAATCTCAATAAAAAATAATGACACAATTGCCTCAAGTTTCCGAGAATTGAGACTATTTGTAAAACTACGAATTTAAAATTTTCAAGATTCGTCGACTTTGACAGGCCCTCCTATAAAAAAAATGTACTAGAGTGCCTTGGCAAGTGGCATTAAAAGTTGGCGCATTTAATCAGAATTCTAAAATGGTACAATACTTGTTAGTTCCATACAATGGGAAAGAGTAAAAAAATTAAAACCTCAAGTAACCCGATTTTTGCTATCACATTTTACTCAGTTAAAATGTTTTTAATTCGCACAAGCTCTAGGTAGGTTCTTAATTTTAAGACAAAATTATGAGAGAGATGGATAATGGGTATGTTTGCCATGAGTGAGCGAGACAGATAGTGACGCCACGCATTGAGACGGAGATGCGTCGTTTAAACGAGTGCGAATGAAACAGATAGATGCTATGGCATCTATCTGTTTCATTCGCACTAGTTTCAGCCAAGCAAATGGCTACGCTACCAGTCCGACACCAACCAGTTAGTACGTTTCGCTCATTCGTCTACTGCGCACGTTCGTATTCGCTTGTGTTGATTTAGTACTGACAACTTTGGCTTCTCTTTTTGGACTTGAATCTTTGTAAATTGGACTTGTTGATAACATACCGGCAACTTTGGCTTCTCTCTGGACTTTTGTGTTGGCATCCTTTTTATCTACCATGCCTACGCGCTACACTTCACAAGAATATGCGAACATGCACCTCATTTATGGGGAATGCAGATGCAACGCAAGTGCCGCCGCTAGACTTTATCGTGAAAGATATCCAAATTTAGAGCGCTACCCGGATCACCGAGTGTTTGTTAATGTGCACCGTTCACTCACAGAGGGCGGCCATTTCCCGAATCAAATACAGGCTGGAGGTAGACCTGTGTTTCCTTTCCAGGAAGAAGTATTGCAAGAGGTCGCAGGTGACCGAAGTATTTCCGTACGTGGAATTGAAGAAAGAACGGGAATACCCAAAAGCACTGCTCATCGTATTTTACAAAGAAACGAAATGCATCCGTTTCACGTACAACGAGTTCAAAGTCTTCTACCTCGAGATTATCAGGAAAGGATTTCTTTTTGTAGAACAATGCTACAGAGGCATAATGAGAATCCCCAATTCATCCAAAAAATTCTCTGGTCCGATGAATCGACATTTAAAAAAGATGGTTACATGAACTTGCACAATTATCACGAGTGGCATGTGGAGAATCCACATTTAATGCGAGAAGATAGATCCCAGTATCGTTTTAAAGTAAACCTGTGGACCGGAATTTTAAACGGTAAAATTATTGGGCCTATTGAACTGCCTGAGAACTTGAATGGAACTAATTACCTACATTTTTTAAGAGAAGATTTACCAACCCTGTTAGAGGACGTACCACTAGCAGATCTTCGCGACATGTGGTTTCAACAAGATGGCTGCCCAGCGCATTTCGCAGTGCAAGTAAGAGATTTCCTTGACCAGGAATATCCGGGAAGGTGGATTGGACGTTCAGGCACTATCTCGTGGCCCGCCCGTTCACCAGATTTAAATCCCCTGGATTTTTTCTATTGGGGAGTTCTCAAAGAAAAAGTTTACTCAAAGCCCATTGAGAACGTAGCCGACCTGCGTGAACGCATTTCTCAAGCAGCTGAGGCGATCAACTCTCGAAGATATGCCCGACTTATAAGTAGATCTTTTTTAAGAAGATGTAGGGCTTGTATTGAGGCTGATGGTAAACAATTTGAACATTTATTGTAATAAAAAATGTTATTTCTCCATCTGACTTTTATTCCAACAAACCTAATTATTTTACAAATTTTACTAACTTTTTTTCACTTTGATAAAAGTGGCGTCACTATCTGTCTCGCTCACTCATGGCAAACATACCCATTATCCATCTCTCTCATAATTTTGTCTTAAAATTAAGAACCTACCTAGAGCTTGTGCGAATTAAAAACATTTTAACTGAGTAAAATGTGATAGCAAAAATCGGGATACTTGAGGTTTTAATTTTTTTACTCTTTTCTATTGTATGGAACTAACAAGTATTGTACCATTTTAGAATTCTGATTAAATGCGCCAACTTTTAATGCCACTTGCCAAGGCACTCTAGTACATTTTTTTTATAGGAGGGCCTGTCAAAGTCGACGAATCTTGAAAATTTTAAATTCGTAGTTTTACAAATAGTCTCAATTCTCGGAAACTTGAGGCAATTGTGTCATTATTTTTTATTGAGATTCTAGAAATGTTATTTAGGATTACGTTTCCAAAGTTCAAATGAACAAAAATAAAAAAGAATAACCACAATAACCGAAAAATGGTACAGTTTGATCAAATTTCTAGGTTTTTCTTAAAATGCCCATAATTTTCAAACTGCATGGGATAGATTTTTTTTCAGATTTTTCTCGTGATGGTTATGATCAATCCTGTCACCCCGTTTCGGCTTGACGTTGAGTTTTGGGACACCCTGTATATAAATTAACCAGGGATTTACATAGGTAATCAAAGAAAATACAAGTGTGATTAAATGTGGAAAGGGTTGAATAAATTGGGACTAGCTTCGTTGAAAATGAATCCAATAAATGGGCCGGAGATAACATCTAAACAACAAAACACAGTGCTCAGATTCATTCGGCTATATTTAAATGAGGTGTCATGGGATCATGTGGATTTGCAGCCTGATTTCGTCCATGAAATCCCAATTTATATGTAAAATATATCAGCGTAGTGGCTGGTGATCAAAAGCGTGAGAAACCAACTTTGGAGCACCAGGTACGGTAGCTGCCGCATGAGTCAGTGTGATGTGCATTATTATGTATGTATGTATTGTAAACCACACCTGCGGGAGCTGTGCTCATGTCAGTCGCAATGACGGTGTATGAAGATTCAATAGCCAACATCAAAAATAAAATATTATTATTATATTAATTAGCACCAACATTAGCGTGTTTGGTGACGAATTAATTTCGTAAGTTTATTTTGGCACGACATGTGAGTTCCATCGTGCCAGTGTTAGATGTGTTTGCTTTAATGCTTTTTATTTAAATTTGAAGGCAAATAGTACAGCTGTTTAATTATGTAGTTATTAACATGCAATTTATTTCGCTGATTAATGCTAGAGCTAACACTGATGCAGAATACGACGAAGAAGCCTAAATGATTAATGATAGAAATAAAATGATCCCTACTTCGACACACCCAGGTAAGAATGGGACTGTAGTAAAATAAGACCACGAAACATTTTCAGGAAAGATATCAAGTGAAGACCAGAAAGTTTAGAAGGTCTGATATGTCCCGGCGGGATAAACATGTTGAATTTGACGAAGAGAACTGACAAAAGTAGGTAGAGAGACAAACAAAGTACAGGACAAGTTTCACTTTTTGTTTTCTATGGTTCATATCTAATTACGCACCAAACCGCTGGGCACGTTCCACTTGGAAAGTTACTTAGCAAATGTAAATTAGTATTAGTAGAAACACTCTAATCTCTAGTAAATTGCGTTATGATTGAATTTTTTGAACGGAATAATTCAATCAAAAAGTAATTTCGGAGCAGACCTTGAAGGACGCCTCAAGGCTTTGTTAAGAGTCATTAATCGGGTGTATTACGAAGCACCGTTGTGCATAACAATGTGAAGAAACTAGTGTGCCACCTACATTCAATATGTTTCAATTGAGTGGCATCCCACTGTCTGCCGGCGCGTCTCATTTGACCTCATTTCAAATGGAGCATGGCAGTTCACCTGCCACATCTAGCACCGCAAGATATGACTGACAATACTCCAGCTACTATTTTCCCTACAATCTATTTGCTAGTTCATCACGTTTCATGGTGACAGCAAAGACAGACAATTTTTTACGGAGGAAAACTAATGGTTAAATAAATTCGAGTTCATTTTCACAACTTTGCGGGGTGCGGCCGGTCCGCGGTTTGCTGTGCATTTAATGTTCTTTCATCCCAGCTCAATCTTAATTGTATATCCTTCTTTGTTTAAAACCGCAATGAAAAAATCTTTATAGCTTCAAAATTTCGAGCGATGTACTACATAAACCGCTAAATGAACAAAAAAACTGAAAAACTCCCAAAAAGAAAAGCAAGGAATGTCTAAGAAAAAGTGACCCGTTAAAAATAACGTTACGGAGGGCGGCAAGATACTGAGATGGAAAGATAATACAGTGTCTACGATCCAATATTCTTTTAAAGGAGAAAATACTGAGGAAAATACGTCTTGACGACAAGAACAATGAAAATATATTTTTCTAGAGAAACATTTTCTAAAACGATTTAGAACGCGAGCGAGCGGTGCAAATCATATTCTTTTCAAACATCGTGCGCTAAAAAAAGGGTTGTCATTGATTTATAGATGTTCATGACGTAGCCAAACGCCGCACTGATGAATTTATTATAATACTTTCTCTACGTCATCGTTAACGTATGGGCTTATTCCCTTTATGTCGAGTCCCGTTATGTCGAGCCGAAAACCTTGTCTCGCTTCTATTACCTTTATGTCGATTTAATAATATCATATTTTAGAAGTACAGTCACGTCCAATGAAATGCACAAGACAGCTCGGGACTTGCTGGCACCCCGACTCGGACAATTTAGGTTAGAAGAGGATGGCGGGGTCTGAAAGACCCCGCCATCCTCTTCGTGGTTATTTTTTTTTAAACCACCCAGAAGTAGGAGCCCCGCGAAGCGGGGCTCCGTCGACATGCTGTTTAACATTTGCAACAATAGTGATGATTATACTGTTATTTATTTAGATTAAGATCAGATATATATATGAAAATAAGTAATAGAACAAATAATAAAACAATGTTTTTATGCCATTGGCTTTTAATTTACATCCCTGACTGTACCCGTTCACCAAACTCGACATAAAGGTAATAGAAAGCGTAAAATATCATACTTTGGAGAACAATAGACTTCCAGGCTCGACATAACGGGACTCGACATAAAGGGAATAAATCAACGTATGTATCACGTACGATAATTGGCTATTATAACGTAACGGCTACAAACAATGGCTCTTGGTGACATACATTAATAAACAACAAAGGATAAGCACGAAGTTACAGACTTCATCTAACCAAAAAACTAATTAATCTCAGGGAACTCCGACATGACTCTAAAACTAATTGCTTTATTTAATTTTGGCACAACAGGAAAGCTTCATTAATTAACTTGGGGAAAAATTGCGATACCAGAGATCTACGGGAGGGCATTATAATTTCTCATAATTTAAATTAAAAAAATAGAGTACAAACTTGGTATAATTTTTATCTACGAGCTGCACCCATTGAGACATGGACAATGGTAAAGAATTTTTCCGAGAGAAAGATTTCTATGTACAATCTCGTCATTATCTGGATAACGGGGAAGGAGGGCAGGCAAAAATGCCTATTCTTCGTACCCCACATTAACAATGGAGATCTGAGGCTTATCCGACTGACTCGGAAACTGATAATCTAGACCGGCCTGACCACTGACGAATTATTTCGACAGGGTTACGCGAAAATTAATTTCGCACTCAATTTGGTATTCTCCTCATTCCAATAACGTCGACTTATCAAAGATTACAAGCCTTTGTACCTTTCGGGGTTTTTCACAAAAGATATTTTCCGTTTAGAAATAATAATAGCTCGAATTCGGGAGTCAGGTCGCCCTTTGACAAAGGAGCTTATTTAATGGTACGTTCGTGTTCGTCCGTGTTCTCATTTTTTCGCATCAATTATTTTTTAATAGCTGTCTTTCTTAGAAAGTTGTTCGTGCCTTCGTCACGGAAATCAGAGGATTATAAATAGGTGAGTTTGCCGCACCGCTGCCGCACCTCAGCCATGTTTTAGGTCGTGACCTTACAGCATACGCTGCCAAGCGCATATTTGGCAATGCTAACTCTTTAAAGTTTGGCGATGCAAGCTTTTCGAAATTTATATTTCTTTCGCTACACTTGATAATGTAACCGATGTTACGTCTAACAAAACCTGACGGTAGGGACGGGTAGGGATAGGTTCTAATTGGCCAGCCAGTAAGTACCGGGAATCCCGCAGTCAGTATTTGCATTTTCTATAAGCCTCTTTAGATCGGCCATTCACTCATGGAAACTTGTCTAAAATTACGTAGTGGTTTCCACAAAGATATTTCAACGTTGAAACTAGTTATTTATCATAATTTCGATACATAGTATTATGAGCTTTGTGTCCTTGTTAAGTCTGAGCAATGTGCATTCATTTGTTCAACAGTAATACGTAATGAGAATTTGTTGCGAGCCACTGACCACAATAGCTAACAACATAGTATTTGGTTATCTCAAAGCCCCGACTGGTCGTATTCTGTGCTTTGTGTTCAAATTACTCATTATTTAAACGTCAAGGTTCTAGACGTAACAGACATTGCAAATTAGTAGCTTTGTTAGCAAAAGCTTGCGTACTAATTGTACAGTTTTTGCTCTCCAGTTTCATTAGTAAGATCGGCAGTGAAAAAATAATAAAGTAGCTACTGTAGCAGAATTCTGTATAATCATCATTAGATTATATGACCAGACCACGAACTATAACTATGGCAATCCATGTTAAAGCGTTTAAGAGAAATCACGTTACCAACCAACATCATGAAACCATCAATTTACTGTATAGAAAGCTAGCGATCACATCACTTCAATCAATTAGCTCCAGCCGCAACTGAAGACCATTGCTGTCATGAAGTGATTGTTCTAACCGAGCAGCGAGCAGCCGGCGACATTGACGACCAATCGATACTAACAACTAACAATCCACTTTGACGTGAAACTGCCTTTATCCTCAGTTAACTGCCGCTTTAATATTCTAAACTCTGCAACGAAATCTGTGTCAGTAGCGTCCCGGTTTTTTTTGTTCTTTTTTAAGTCCGGACACAAGGTCTAAAAGAGGGCGGAAGGCACGAGAGGCCTTTACCGACCAGAGGGTGAATGTAGGCCGAATAGATAGGAATCTTTTGTCAGGTCGCTAGCCAAGATTGAATTTGCTGTGTATTCTAAATTTGGTACTTTTAAAAGCCTATAAGGCTACGCAAGTGGACTCTCTAAAATTTACAGTATGATAAATGAAGATAGAACGTTTGGAAATTGATCGACTGTTGTACGTATGTTAAGATAATATTTACTTTCCTTTTTTCTCAAAAGCTCTCTATATTGACTCGCATTATATCCAATATACTAGAACTGAACATTGGAAGATTATAAAGGAAACCATAAAAATGCGCATATTGTTACAACTGGCTCAAGATTCAAGTAGCATCGAGCACCTACATCATAAAAACATGGTTCTCGTCGTGTTCCCATTCCAGAAGATACTCTGCTTGCACAAAGCTGCTGGCGTTTCATCTTTGTGCTTTGATCTGGAGCTGCTGCCGAGATTAATGGCGACTTTGTCTCTCTCATCATACCTCCACAGTATAAAGCTGCAAACTTTTCCCCAAGTAATTAGTGATTATTACGAGGAAAATGTTTTGCGGCAACATTTTTAAAGATTTTAAGACATTGCGGCATCTCTTAGCGTAATAATCAGCAACAAATAAGCTTTATAAATTCCCGGATCAACTTGGCTGTACAACTTCCCAAACATTTTAATCTTCCTTAAAGTTTGCCTAAAGCGGGTACGGGCTGTATTTATTTTTACCACATTTTAGCAAAATGGCTGCGCATGGCTCTAATAAATCACGCGTGATCCGATCACTCGGCGGTGTCCGTCCCGCGGGGCGCGGAGGTTATCTGCGGCTGTCTAAAAAAGGCCCATGACAACACAACCGTGGCCCGTTTGCGCATCAAGCATGCATTATGCATGAAATTTATCCAACCTACTTACCACAACAAACAAAATTTTGACATAATGAGGATCTATTGATAATATTTGGATTTCTGTACATCCCAACTTACTTTAGTGGACATTTCCTCATAACGAGCTCCTAAATACTTAAGCATATAAACAATCTGACGCGCTAAATTACACAATATAAACAGGACAACAGTTATTTCAGAACTCGGTGGAATTATGCGAAGTTTCGGGTTGTCTAAACAAATCCTTTGCGTTAGAACAGCGGGTATTTGGCACAATGCTGGAATGGCCGGCCAAATTCAGGACACTAACCGAAGTAATGCAAATACCGAAGGTACAATATGAACGGAAATGACGCAGGAGAGAGGGGGATGTACTCGGATACAGCTGTCAATAACGTAGACGTGTTGTATAAAAGCAGCTTTGAAAAACAGACGCGTCCCTTCCCGAGAGTAGCTCTAAATGGAAAAATGGAAAATTGGAAAACCATTATGGTTCATTTATTAAACTTATCGTCGCCTGCAGCAAATTCGCAGGAATGGGACCAGAAGACTTTTTACGCTCGTTAACTTTCTATTTTATGAATTATATGGAAGAAGCCATATTTTTGGACTTGAAAGACTTAAATTGGTTATCTATGTCGTAATTTCACGCTCAATTTCTAATCAAAGGCACACCACCTACCTTCTCGGCAAGCTGAACTCTTGTTCTGACTGCATAGCAAATAACTCAAAGAATTAATGCGTCATCATTACGTGACGTAACATCAGCTCAGCACTCCTGATTTACATTTATGGTCATATTTTGTATTGCGCATGTTTCCTCAAGATTTCGAATGTGATATGAGTTTCTGATAGATACTCAAACCTTTCAATGTTGTGATTGTTTTAATATTTCTTATGAAGAAATGAGTGCCAGTAATAAACCATTTACGTTGATAATTGTCTCCTTAATAGCTTAGCAAATAGATGAAAAATGGAATATAATTTGAGATGCCCCAAATACTGTATCGATCGAACTGTTGGTAGGGACCTCTTGAAAACCCTGCCAACAGTTGGATCTTATGCATTGGATATTGTGTTTATGTCTAAAAAATTAAGACACAGTGAGGATTTCTTTCTTTATTTATATTCCATATTTATGCCTTTTGAATTTAAACCCAGAAACTCTATACTTACTCTTTTTCAAAAATGTTTCACAGCATTTAATTTGATACACGAAATTAAAAATAAATGTGAAAGCGATGTACCCAGAAATATAATTACGTAAAAAAATGCTAAAAGTACAATCTAAAAGGCACAGTTCACAGAACTGTAGGACAATAAGATAAACGTAATGCGATTGAGAGAATTGAGACATAAACTATAGAGCCAAATAGCGAAATGCAAATAAACAACTAACACCAACATCGTAAAACATGATTGGACAAGATTGCAGAGCCAATGCACGTGAGGAGCACCCAGCATTTGTCACGACGTCGTAAAGACGAAACAATTTACAATAACCTGCGATACTCACATATTTATATGAATTGACATCAAATTTACGACTTAGCAGCCTTAACAAGACACTGAATGTAATAGAGGTATGTTGGCGGACTGTTATGAACGAGTCTACCATGATTAATGACGATAGTTCAACGTTATTAGAGGGATTCATTGCGATCATTACTTCTAATCTGCGGACATCCACATGAGTTTCGATTTTTGGAAAACATGGATTGGGGATGCCCTTGAAATGGTTATGTTTTAATTATTATATATAGAGATATCACTCAGGAAGCGACAGATAATACAAATGAAGTAAACCTGTACCAAGGTTTCTACAAATGAAGTCTTTAAAATTAGATACAACAGAATTATGGACTTAACAAATTGTGCCAATGTGTAACCAGTTTGCGGAATTAAGACGCTCTAATCGCGACTAGACTCGAAGGGTACAGGATTGACGTCAGATCAGATAACCTCGTAAGGTCTACGCCCATATCGGTGAATATCGTTTACAAATAGCCAATCTCACTTCTGATTAGTATAGCACTCAAACAAATTGGACGATGATAGGACTGGCGCCAAACGCGGAAGCTCCTCGCGATATCTTACATTGAGCCAATAAACTTAATCTACGAAACAATTTATCAACGTTCCAAATAAACACAGTAAAAGTTTGTTAGACCAAGATTAGAAACACCTAAGATACAATTTAAAAGTTTCCCACGAGGAATCGCAAGTCGTAAATAGACGTTTACTGCGGTCTGACTCCAAAGAGTTTTCTCATAAAACATCAAACTTTACCCTGTTGAAATAATAAAACGTAGATAATTCATTTCGTGTATCTCATTTCTGTTTTATATTCAGTCATTACATATTCAATTTCCACTTGACGGCGCGATCCAGGGTATTTTTTTTAGAGAAATGCTTGTACATTTATCCGCTAGCGAGGGCGCACTTCCTTTGGGCGCTTGTGCCAGATAAAAAGTCACACTCTAGAATCTCTTGACAAGCTCTTTAGCTTCATCAACGCTTTTCACAGATGCTCTCGTCGGCATTCAAATATGGCGGTTTAGCTAGCGCTTATCCCGCATTGACGTATTTGCTCTGCGCTTGGGCTTGGCCGGCTTGGCATAAATTTCAAGTTCCATCACATGGTTGTACTTGCGTTCGAAATCAATAAGTTTCGGATAGGTTCTTGCAAGCTTATATTGGGGACATTAACTAGGGCATTTCTTGCAGATAATTGAATCATGTTGTTCATTATCAGCGTCCTATTTAGTTTGATTGTGGAGGTTACCTCGTTTTATAACAAACATTAGACAGAATGTATCATGATTCACTGTGCTCCAACATTAACTCGCTTTACTAAAAATTTCACACCATGACGAGTTATGTAAAATAATGTTAACGCTTCGTTTCTATTTAAATCACGTGTTGGGCTTCAAACCTTGAATCTTTTTCACGTTTGAAGTACTCTAGTCGTAAAACCAGTTGTCTCTAAGGACCACAAAGTGAAGCGCTCATAGTTTTGGAAAATATTATATTTTTATCGAATTTCTTCTCAATAAACCGGTCACAAAATAGCGATGTGCCTCTAGTGGGTGCTTCAATCCACTAGCTCTGACCTACTTCAGTGCTAGTCAAAGGCTTACATTTTGATTCCGTGGTAAAGTGCACATCGGACACCAGTTTTGAAATATGTGAGAGGATGCTGGTGTCATGTTGTGTCAACGATTTTTGGGACGTGTTTCGTTTGTGAGATTTGATTGCGCATCGTTTCGAAATTGCGAAACTAAAATGCTTTTTTAAGCTCTTGCTGCGAATGGCAGGAATCCAAACTTTCAGATCCATCACAACTTCTCTCGGTACAAACAACATTTTCATCAACATTTATCTCGAAACTGTACAACTTCAACAAAGCGAGCTCGAACGCGGTACAAGTGTACCGTCAGCACAATAACGTCAACAGCCCTGGACGTGGACGTACCTTTTGTAACATCACTTTAAAACCACTAACTTGTTTACTACCTTTTTACTCCGCCATTTTTCACGTCATTTCGACATGGCTATTACGCAGTCCAAAATATTCTTTGTACCGTATGTTACAGAAGATATTTGAATAGCATAATAATAAATAGCAATTCACGTCCTAATTCTAATCTAATTGTAGCGTAAAACGAATTTATGTTAGTATCCACAAATAATATAAGTTTAGTATTGAGGTCGCGAATGATTATGTAAAAATAGATAAACTCAGTATATGATATTCAGAGTTTATCTATTTTTGCGTGAATGAATGTTTTTATTATAATATCAAAAGAGTCGTTTGAACCTAAAATATAAAGATAATATGCTGGGCAAGCTTCAGTCTTTTTGCAAACTACGTGGCATGTGCGCAATGGGGTGAATTGGGTTAAACTTTCCTGGATAGTTCTACGGAAGCTGAGCTAGGCTGACAAAACTGCGAAAAACATGGAGAGGTGCCAGTACCGGGCAGTGGAGGCATCTTCATCGATTTCCGTGACGTAACTTTGTGTTGAATCGTCCGCATAGAGTTGTTCATGTCCCAAATCTTTGGCCCGAATCTGAGTCACATAGCTGATCGGAATCAGTAAAGTTCGTGACACGGGGAACTTAATGCACTTTCCGTGATACCGTTCAGGATTTCACAACATAAGCGTGGCGTGGGCCGCCCGCACGCGACACAATGGCGTGCAATCGATGGGTGCTGCACTAACCGCTCAATTATTGATACGCAAGGCCATGCTGTGACCGTGGATGGCGTTTCAGGCTGGCAACACTGCACGATATTGATCCAAATCATAGAGCAATATAGATATAACATTCTATGATGAATGTTATACGAATTGAGTTTGATCGACGAGATCAAAGCAAACCCAAGGAATGTACTTACATGTTTGCGAGAATATCTCTGACGAATTCATACGTTCGGTGATCCTCGAATAAACCTAAGCGTTGCCTCTTATTTGTTTATTGTCTGTAAGTACGTTACGTATGTCCCAGTTATCTACAAAAGGCAGATTCTGACTAAATCCGAGACAAACTTGGCAAAAGTGAGATTTATTTACTAAACAATCTAACAATGAAAATGGTAAAGCTGAAGTACCTCGGGTGAAGTTCTGGTAACTTGCTAAAATAACTGAATAAACTTGAAACAAAAACAACGCAGCATCCGATTTCAGTCCGCCTTTTAAACAAAGCCTTCGTTTCAACTCTTCAATTAGAAACTTTACACCGTCTGGCAGTGAACGTCTCCAAAAAAGAATGTAGGCCTCTAAGTCATAGTGTAATAGTTGCGTAAGGCCGCATAGCGTGTAAGTACACTTGGATGAAAACGAAAGTGCGTACCGCGCCTGCGCATCAAAACGGCTCTAATACTCACTTATTGTGTTCGATCAATTACATCGTGCTACTGATGTGTACTTATTTCTGATATAAGTGGAGAATACGTGTTTTATTGTGTACATTTTAAATCATCAAAAGATTTATTTGTTTTTGGAGGCAATGAATTCGCGGAATCTATGTACTGAAAACATCAAGTATTTTTTGTAACTAAGAGAAATTGGAACAAAATATTTTCCAGAATTTCCTTTTATTATGAAGATTCATCAGGATTCGTCTCACGAGGTAAATTGAATACTTTTCCTCTTAGACACAAAATCTGTTCTTTGACGTAGATACTGGTCCTTTTCCTCATACGGATATTAGGACGAAAGTACACAATAACTATAAAAATCTAGTAGCAATTAATAGGAAGTAATTAAGTGAAGATATCGCAACACAAATAAGACGTATTTTTGGCGAGTGAGCGCAAATACAGCAGCTATTGATAAGATAAAGTGTTTCAAATAGGTTACTTGCTGTTGGGTCAACGCGGCACGTTTTCCGACAGCTATTTTCAGTTATGTTGTTAACCCTTTGACCGCCAGTGTCATGTATAGATGACAAGCCAAAAAGTGCTCAGCACGCCACAGTCGCGCGTCGCGACTACACGAAAGACTTTTAAACGTCAATATATGTAGCTTATTAAAATATCTCTAAATTCATTACTGTTTTTTATGTACTTATGTATTTATTATGCTTAGCTTGGCGCTGAGAGCACGTTCTTGTTTTTTTGACGTGGCGGTCAAAGGGTTAAGGATAAGCGTGGGTGTGACGCAAATACAAGTGTCATCTCGCGTTCGACAAGATGATAGGCGATTTGAGTAGCATCTCGATGAATACAGGTTTGAGACATGTTCCTTTCATGGAATTCTGTAGTTCTTACTACAGAATTCCATTTTGATGGAGGTGAGGCGATTATAATATAACAGACAGATGTGTTGCTGGAGAATTTGCACCGCCATTATATCTCTATCATTTCGGAAAACAAAGAGATTATTGTGATATTACCGAAGTCCAAGAATTGTATTCATTGTAAAATCTTGAAATTAGTTTTATGATAATAAGAATAAACGAAATTTTGGCTGATGCGAAATCGGTTATAGTTAAAAACACCTAAATAAATAAAAAGACGAAGAAGCCACATCCGTAACTTAGCTCTTTCATAAGGAAAATCGTAATACCGAAGAACTGCGAGCGAATTGCGAGGACGTAAGTAATATTGAAATAGAAAAGTTGCCAGCCACTAGTCTACAAGTTACGGACGATTACCAACTGTTACAACTTTTGTAGCTACATGACAGTTACTGGTTGATGTATCAACCTGGTAATAAGAACAACTGTTTCCAATATCAATGTGCTGGAAACGTGAGTGGAGTTCATAACCGAATCTATTTGGCATAATTTTATATTCTATACGTGTCGTACGAATATAAGTTAGAGATCATTCATCAGTGGTGAATCGAAAATTACAGGCTACGTAGACTGTTTTCACTTTCAATCACGTTACAAATATATTTCGGAATGAAGTACTCCGGTTTAAACACTTCATATTAGTTGATATACACCCCTTGCGACCGCGAAACGACCACCGGAAAGGACGGAGCATAAATTCTTGGCCAGGGACCATATCGTCACGAAATATCGTGGCGGTAAATGTTTATGACCACCGTATCCCTATTTAAAAGCATCGTGACAGGTGCTAGGTCCTATCGCCAACCTGAGGGAATTTGTTTACAAAGTAAAGATGGTCGATTGACGTGATGAAGACAAGGGATTTTGAGGATCATTTGGATGTTTCCTACAATTCCAAAACGGAGATTCGAGCTGTGAAATTCGATACGATACCATGCCGATGCCGGCAGAATATTACGGCATAGGTTGTATAGCCGCACAAACACCTTTTGGACCGGTGACATTGGCATGAGTAATGCTGCGCAGCTAAGCGTATCACAAGACCATAACAGTCGTAAAGATCTGAAACTGCATTCGTTGTTTTAGCAAAACAGTAATGGCTGCAGATGGTCGGACGTGACTGAAAATGTTTTCTAGAGAATGCCAAACACTTTCTCAGCAGGATATAAGTTTGTTTCGTTATAGTAACCTCTGTAAAGATGCCATGGGGACCTAAGCGTTCAATGTCGTGGTTCTTGAAGACCTGTCATTAGCTACACGTAACACTCTGCCAGCTGTCGAGTACTATTTCTGTGGCGAGTATTATTAGGTCAATGAGAGTCACAATTGAGTTCAGGACGCGTGGGGGGTTATTTGTTACTTTTTGTTTCCGAATGCTCCGTCGGACTATTTCAATGGCATGACTAGCTTGACGATGAGAGATGAGTCGACAACGATCGGCAATGCTTTGTGATTATTTTTTAGGCTCTCAAGAGCCTCAAGGAAGAACCCTGTTATATCTGTCACCAATTATAGCCTTGGCAGCTTACATGGAAGATTACAAAATAGTTAATTTTATGACTCTTTTAATAGCCATGGGTTACACGAAGTAATGAAAGATAGCTATCGTTAACTCGAAAGCTTCTTGTAATGTTGATAGGATTTACACGATTACGTGGTAATAGACACGTATCGTTTTACTCAGAATAAGCAAAGGCGATTGGTTTGTCATAGGTTCTTCATGAAAGCTACATTGCAATATGAACACAATCGGAGCCATTTTATATCACGAAAATACATGAGTGTTTCAATTGCAATAAATCAGTTCTCACAACTAATGGGAACAAATCAAAATGGTCGCTTATTATCATTCAGTTGGCGATTGCGTCTGCGCATGGCTATTGTGACAATTCCGTTGCTAATGCGCATCGATTACAACTGATAAACGTTCCCGATAAAATAAAAGCTTTTGATTATTTTTCTTACGTCAAAAAGTGAGTTCTAAAAACATTAACACTCGGCTGAATTTCGATTGTTTGTGTGGGTTGAGATAAAACGTTGTTATGATAAACAAAGTCAATGTTACGATTATTACTTTATTAGATGTGTATTTGTACTACGGAATGTAATTGTTGAATGTATTTTTACTAGTATTTATACAACTAGTTTTTATGCGACGACTGAAAAACTATCGTTACAGTGATTAAGCTCAATAATTTACGATTTATTTTATCTGTATCAACAATACCTACACAAATTGAATTAAAGCATCTTGATTCTTTCTAACACAATATTATTTTGGCTAGCTAACCATATCTTACCGAGAAATACCTCCACGAAATTCAGAACTTTAGAACAATATTTTGCTTGAAATTCGAAGTTTGTTGACACAAAACACAAATCCGTGGAGGTATAGCTGCTCACTAACAACAACAGACGTTCAGAATGCTAAGCAGCGGGCCGAGATCGATTTGAAACCTTTTGCGTAGCTAAGGACCATTTTAAAATATTATAATAACTAAATAAGGTACTTATTAAGATTCAGACACGCACAAAATCGCACTTTATCCAATGAAAAGAGATTTCAAAAACGTCTTTCGAAGAAAAGGAGATATTGCTAAGCATGAGAATTAGCACACCCTGAATAGGGCTGCCGGTATCTAGAAATACTCAAGGAATCAGCAGTAATATTAAACTGTGTTTTTTTTTAAATCTGGATCAAGGTAGAAGTTTAGATGTTTAACTCCTACCAATAAGAAGTTGACATTAAAAGGACCGATCTAAATTTTAATTATCGTTCAACAATGCATTTCAAAACAAAGCATTCGTAATTACCTATCAATTTACAGGTCTTAAATATACTTGGCTGCTGATAAGATAGCGTTATCAGCAAGCATATCGGTAAATTGTAGAATAATATGAGAGCTCGTTATCAGTGGATCGTATTGATAAATAATGTAACTGTTATCTTTCGGAAGCGTCTATGTGGCCTTATGTAATTTAGTTTCTAGATATAAATTGTTGTTAGGCAAGGCTGAATCTATAAATCTATGACTTATAAATTAAATCCCTATTTTATGGCAGTCCGTGTTCGTGTTTTTTCATACTTTCATTTCTGCGACGGATTGTGATTCGGTTTTCAGCATCACTTAGAGAATTTAATATAGAAGGATTTATTAAATTGATACCGAAGTTTTGTAATAAAACAAAGAATTCTTAACGATTTTTTCTCTAAAGTCGTAAAAACCGTGCGAAAGCGCGGACGGGTTGCTAGTAAAACATTTGAGATATAGGTTCTCTAGTCTTGTCGCGCTAAATTAATTAAAAAGCTTCATATAATGTTAAAGCTCATAAAGCGACAACAGTTTTTAACTAAGTTATTTTTAATATAAATAAGTAACAAAGGACGCTTTTGTTTTCAACATATTCCAGACGCGGTCGTTTTGTGATCCCCGGGCGCGATCCTTTGAGAATACATGCTCTGTATTTGTTTAGCGAAACTATTCCTTTATCCAGCTTAGAGCAAGACATTTAGTACGTGAATAAATTATTAGATTCACTCTGAAATAGAAAATACGAGAGTTTTTGTTCTCTGGGAAAGTATAACGCAAATGGTTACGGATTTACTGAATTTAGTTGGATAAAAGAGCCAATAATTTAGTTATTCGGCAGTATTGTTCAATAACGAAAGTCAACAACATGTTTTGTAATATTCTCTTTCTATATTCCTCTCAATGCCCACGCCCTCCATACCGACGAATGAAATACAGTCTCAACATATAATTGGACAACAAATGATATCTCTATACATACTAATGCAAAGAAAATGCGAAGAAACATGAATAAGAGAGTAACAAGATTTTGGTTTTATTTTAATTTAACATTTATATGACGGGATCAAAAAGAATATTGTGGAACTGGAGACAAGCTCATTGCCTCAGGTCACAAATGTTCGGCGAAAAGATTATAAGTAAGTTACAGACGCCAGCAGGTCAACCTACCCGAATCTGTCTGTCATCGAAATTTTACCAATCAAACATCAACCTTCCACTGTTGTGATAAGGCTGAAAATATATCTGTACATCATAACATAAGTCACAACCTATAGCTGGCGATATTCCGCTGTGATCGGAAAGATACCATTGGATTGGAAAGATTCGAATATTGATTCGGTTGGATTCGAGGAGAAACCTGTGCAAACACAAATATTATTGGAACTATTTAAATAGGGTGGCTCAAGGAGTGTGGAGTTACAAGTTGATGTTTGGCTGCTGAGATCGGAAGAGTAAACATTTCTCTCGAAGGCTTATCAGATTTGTGCACAGTTCCGACCAAAATCACCGTTTTTTTTTTTTTTTTTTTTTATCGTGGTAAAATCATCAAATGAGTCCTCCCACCCAGGGCAGGGCGGGAGGGACTGTCAAAATCACCGTTTAGTGCCGAATAACCAATACTATAACTACCAGATTGTTCAATTGAAAGGTTGTGTCAGGCGGAGAATAGCGTGCCATTCGAAAGATGCCTTTGCTCAGAAGTGGTCACAAGCTGCTCCAAAATATCACAACAGCAATAACTCAGCTGTGTAGCTGTACGAGCTTTGAAAGACCAAAAAGTAATATTTCAGCATCTGAAGTCAACATTACAAACAATGAACCTTTCTTTTGCAAGGGCCTCGTGGCTCCCCCGAGACCCTCACTGAAGGACCGTCGTACAAATTGCGAGCAAAGCAAATATTTATTTCGCCACAATACCTCAACAGCGGCCTGTTTACACGTAGTTACGAACTTATGATACGGGCTCTCATGAGTCGTTAAAACGCCCGGTTTACGTTAATTGGCAGTTAGGTTTGTGTTGGCGCTGCTTTGTTGCCATGGACCCTCTCCATTTGAGGTCTTTAGGCTGAGTGGCATCCTGAATCTAGGAAATGGGATCTGTATTCTGTTTCCGAAACCACGTTCAGAATTTCTGGAACCTGCGGTTATCTACCCTCCGGAAGCTGGTTGCCATAGTCCGGAAATACGGATGTTTTGTGAGTTCGGATTTAAATAACTTTGGGACTACATAATAGATGGCTCACTGGATGGGATTCCCATTCATGTCATTCACAAAGTTTCTGTGGATACCATAAAAAGCGTGATGGAATGTATAATAAAAACTTGAAAGTATACTTTAGTCGAAGTTGGAAGTTTAGCACATTGTTAATGTTTGCGAAGGGATGAATAACACGCAAGTCTAACTGAATAATTATTTTTTAAAGATAAAACTGTTTTTTGCGTTTCTGTGTACGAAAGATCCAAAAAGTTTTTCAAGAACCTAATTTTTTAAAGAAAACCGTTACGTAGGTTTTACAGGGTTGTTGTAAATTTGCCACAAAATTAATTCCCCACGAAAAAAAGTATGTTTTAATGTACAAAATTAGACAAAGGTTTTTGTTTTTTTTTATTATTGTTAATTCGCCCCATTTCTTTTTTCCGCACGGATAGAAGAACAATTAAATAATAAAATCCAGCACAAAACTACCGAAAACAAGAACAAGGCACGTTTAGCGCAGTGGCTGAGCGATTGGACTGTTGCGCTGTGTGTCTCGGGTTCGATTTCCGCACGGAGCAAATATTAGCATGATCTAAAAGTGTGTGTTCCGGGTCTGGGCGTTTGTGTATGTGAGTTTATATGTTAAACGCACCCACGATACAAGAGAAATTCCTAGTCTTTTTTTTTTTTTTTTGCGTGGTAAAATCATCAAATGAGTCCTCCTAGTCTGGGGCGAAGTTTTATAAAAAAAAATTGGAATCTGAACAGAAAGTACTAAGAGAACAAGATCAGTGCTTTTATTCCTGGGGAATTAATTTTATGGCAAATTTACAACAACCTGTTCTACAAACTCAAAGATATGCGAAAACCGCTTTCCACAAAACTTCAATTAATGAACATTTTCAAAACACTTTACTTTTCTCCCTATGGTAATACAAAATGTTTATTAAGGACTGCTTTGATATGGGTCAAATGTTAGGCTCTCCCTAGGGAATGTCGGCATCCGATTTCGGACACCTCATGTAGTTCAAAATTGTCCCCGGTCTTTAGAGGCGGAGCTAAAATGTATAGAATTCCAGGAATGTTAAATTATTCTGACACAGAGCATATAATCAAATTATTAATGTCTCTACAAATTAGACCAACACGCTTTCGTCACGATCGAAAAAATATGCAAACAGTATCTGACAACATTTGAACAGATATTAAATACGCCTGCCTAATCGTTATTTATTCTGGTCGGCTTCAAATGTTATTTTATTTATTTTACGCACGCCCAATAAATAATTAAATTACAAGTCAAATCATTACGTGCACGTCTCAACGACTATCTAACCGTGTAGTGATTAATTGTGCAACTAAAATGGATACAATTCCCTTGACATTTAGTGTGTGTGGTTACCTCGGCCGCTGCCGACGTACCGTCGCGGGAAGTGCGGTAATGATGTGCGATGTGGCGAGCGCATTAGTTTCATAACATTAATTAATGGAGTATCATTACCGCACATTAAAAGCGAGCTAATTAAAGGTGCTTGCGAACGGGATGGGCTGCGCGCTCAATTTCATTTCATTGTTTACTTTAATGAAACGATTTTATGAAGCTGAGCATTTTGCACTGCGCATTCGACTGTTATATTTCTGAAAAGGGTAGAAAAAGGATAGTTTTATGAAGACGAAAGCCAAACCTTCTCTATCACTTTCTGAACCAATTAAATGAAGCGTATGTAACCACAACATCGTCCTACCGAAGCATTTAGTTCAAGTAACTAGTCTACACGATCCAAACCAACACGCTACACTGAGTAAACATTTCACACGTAACCCAAGAGACAGACAACACTTGACAAATTGCTGTCAACCTTCAGGCCAATCAAACGCCCCACGATAGACAATAGACTCTAACGCGAAGCCATTCAACTTAGAATCAAATAGCGAGACAGAATGTGCAGTCAGTACCGGTAATGACCTTGCCTGTCATGAATCTGGTGCCAGTAAGACCTTCACATAGTTCCTATTGCTTTTAATTCTCGATTGTAGCAATAAGGTTCTTCTAAGATTCATATTACGTAACTCTTTGGATAATATTAATAAAGATTTCCTTTGTAAGATCTAGTGTATAAGGAAGGCCGAATAGATTGGCTATCGAAAGTTACCGATGCGGCTGCCAGAACTAATTTGGCAAATTCGGGAATCGTTCCGTAATATTTTCCCACAAATGTGAAGCGTTTATCTTGTTACTTCATGTTGGAAACTAGTGTTGTTAACAACAAGACAGATTTATCAGTAAGTGCATGCTATCGTCATCTCCCCCTAGCGCAGTGTCGCATTTCCGCGTAGTTTCAAGTGAGGAAAATTTTCTATAATTCAGGATTTTAAAGGTCTTGAGAACACGCCGGGTGTGCAGTGTGGGCCAGACTTGCTGACTGGAGCAATACCGCAGCTCGTAATTAAGGGAACAAGGGCACAAATGTCACCTCTCCCTACAAACTCTAACAACTAATACTGTCGAATGGAAAAGTAGAATGTTTTTGCGTCCGTCAGGACCCGTGGAATGTTCAGAAATCTCCCCTACAAGACTGAATATCTCGCGATAACGAGAAAGGGGTGGCGTTTATCTTTGTTGATATTCTGAATGCCAGTGGATAGAATTCCTAAATAAAAACATCACTACACTTTTGATAATGAACATGACTACACTCTACCATCCAATAGATTACAGATGCTCAAGGTAGCAGTAGATCACATTTACTGCAGTGAGCAAGTCAGTCATAAACAATTTTATTAACAGCCTTGCTGTTCCAGATAGCAAGACACTCATAATCATAAACTTAAGCTAATTAGATTTTTTTAATGAAGGTGATTCAGTGCCAATCTATATTACTTGTGTATCAATTTTTAATGATCTGATAATGCAAAATAAATAATGTTATTAGTCCAATAATTGTTAGTTTTCAATTAAGCCAATAAAAATCAAAGCGAAAAAATAAACACTTTTTGTCAAAGAAGAAGTAGAATGAGAAGATTACACCAAAATAATAAATGGTAGAAACTCTGTACATTGAAGTGGATGTTCACACCAACGATGCAACGACTAAGCCATGGGTGGATCGGTGTGAGGCTAAGTACGACATGGCTCACGACAACGAGGCAATGTATACTGTGCACGATGGACGATATAACGATTAACGCTGACACCTACGCTGCCCGCTCACACTCTGCTGATGCACTTTGCTTTTGAGCACATTTTATTTCATAATTCACATATTTAAAAACCCATCAAACATAATTGAGAAGCTTACATTATATAATTCAATTAAAATATTATACCTACTACATTGAAAAATTTTAAAAATAATATTAATGATTTTGCACAAATTACACAAGCATGATTTATTATTATATTTATTATGCGAAAAATAGAATATTTTATTAGTTGATTAGGCAATGACCTGCATTGCTCAACGCATAACTACAGCTGTTAATATGGCCTCTAGGGTCTACTTTAATGTTCGAGGTCTAATCAAATTGGTGTGGCCTTTATAACTATCTATTAAAAATCTAGTGAGAGTAGCTATAGAATAGGTCAATCAGTTGGCTTTATTGGTGACTAATAAGATTCTTGTATGAATGGTTAGGAAATCTATTAGAGGTGATGACTGTGAAGTGATCGTGTACATGAAGGCGGTGGACATCAGCAGAGGTGATGAGCGCGAGAGAGTGCGCGCGTGAGGCATGCGCGCCGCAACAACCACAAAGCCGATGAGGGAACATATGCGTTGACTGTCGACTCACCGAAATGAGACGTTATATTGCCATGGCCGTTGGCCAGAGGCAACGCGGTCACCAAGTCTTGCACTAAAAAACAACGACTATCTTTTAACATTGCATAAATTCATACTATACATGAGGTGGCCGGCCCGGCCGTCCCCCTGTCTTATCAAACGTACGGCGAAATTATTCTGATAATTTGTGCCTATAATTCTTCAACTTATCAACGGAATTATACTCGTTATATTACAGCAATAAAAAGGCATTAACTACACAGTACATTTTATCTAACAATAGGTAGTTTTAGAAGTTTAAATTTCGATACATAATGACCTCACAATCACAGAAAAATAGGTCAAAATGATAACAACAGTGTGTACTGATAAGAATCTAGTTGGAGTCCAGCTGCGTGCGGCTAAATCGACCACAAGTTCGCTGTGTCAATGTTATGCCCGCCTTGCCAAGTACGCAATGAAGTAAAGACAACTATATAACTATGTATAGTGTGCAGGTAAATAGTACGCTACTCACCCGAGCTAAAGTGTGATCTCTTTACATCTCCATTCTCCGAGTCGCCGTCGAGCGGCCGTTTCCTCGAGTCCGTGATTTCCGGACTGGGGCAAGTATCCATCCCTGTGTCAGCGGCCATGTTGAATTTCAGGGCAAAACTTTAAACTTGTTTAGCATAATTCCCATTACGTAATTGCTTCAAAATATGTACGATTATGCGGCACTATGCATTATTATAACATATTAATGGTAACACTTAACACTTATACAACTAGAAACGAAGGAAAATTGAAGTTTTGAATGGTGTAGTTAATGAAATAAGAAGAGAAGTGACACTATGGTTGTTACGTCTAAACGTTTTGTGAACGTTTGTCGATACTGCGGCTGTTTGTGGTGCCCGGACAACGCGAAGCTAGCTGCGAATGTCAAGCCGTTATGTTGGCAGCGCTGTATTATGACAGCGACCAGCTGATTGTGTTAGTGCTGTCCGCTTAGTTCATCGAAAAATATGAACAAAACTACATGAGGTAATTACATAAATATTTTCATCGAATTTGAATTCTTTACTGTCCTTTGTTTAAGTTTTCTTTTACATAATAGTTTCTAATATTATTAAAACTACATATTCTGGATTTCTTATCTGTTTCATTTTTTTTAATGAAATAGTTGAAATTTGTATAAAGAACATGACGTGAAAAATATGAAACACTACTTCATCATTTGGTAATTCCTTAATGTGAGTAGAAAGAACTCCTAAATAGAACACTATTAAAAAGAGTCGATAAACTTATTTACCTAAGCTGCACAGCACTATTAATACATAATGCGCCAAGGTCGTTCAGGGTCCAATCAGCATTTGTTATGAACTTCATACCAGTTGAAAGACATGACAGGGTGCGCGACTTTCAAAAATATAAATACAAATGTAGGCAATAAATATCGATTTCTTACATTAAGGCGATTATATATTCGTTATAAAATATCTTATATTTTCTTATATCTCGATACACTTTTCTCACTGATTTCAGCGTCGTTTACAATTTAAATGCAATTTTTCGGTTACTTTGCATTACCTTTTTAACAATCCGTTAATATAAATACTTAAATCTGATTTAATATTTGATTTTATTCAAGTTTATTAGTTATTTTTGGTTCTTGTTTTTCTGTCTTTAACTTCTCCTCACATTTTAAATATGGCGCCTTTTATAGACCTAGCTAAATAGCACAAAACTAGGTCAAGGACCAAGGTAAGTATTTCTGTCTCATTTCTGCAACTAGATCAAGAGACTTTTAGGTCATATAGGAATGGGAAACTTTCAAAAGCTTGATCAACCTACGCAATGAAACCTTTTTGAAAATTCGTCCATAAACTTTTGTGGGAACTCGGTAATGACGATTTCTTTGTCAAATTATTGATACCTATTTATTGTATTGTACTTTTTACTAAAAAATGTTTATTTAGTATCAAGCTTATGTAGCCAGAGTGATTATATTTTATTTGGATTTCGTAAGTCCCTAGTCTTATATCATTTATTGCCGCATAGCTTCTAACTTGTAGCGCATTGCAGGCAAACCTAGCGCCATCTTTTATCTAAAATGTTTAACTAAAGCCATTTTTTACCTTCTATCGAGCATTATGGTGCAATGCAATTGTACAAAAATGTAATGCTAGAAAACATATACAAAATTGTAACGAGAGTTTAGCTGCGGCTCTATCAAGATATTAAATTTTTAAATAATTTATTTTTGTTTTAATATGATTTGCTGATATTTCACGATTAGATATATATATATTGTCAGCTAATTGCCCTCCACTGCTGAACGTAAGCCTCCCTCAAAGACTGCCAATCCTGGGCAGTCCGCATCCATCAGCTGCCAGCCGCATTCTTCAAATTCACAATGTCGCAAGGTGTCTTACGCTACGTTTGCCCGTTCGTGGTGTCCATTCTCAGTTTATAGTATATAGTCTATGGTGTCCATCAACCGCCTGGCCGTCTGCAGACATGCCCGGCCCACCCCATATCAGCATGCTAATTCTACGCGCAATGTCATTTAATTTGGTTCTCTGACAAATGACTGAATTTAAGATTAGATATATTATTTTTAGCTTTCACAACAAAGAAAGCATAAAACAGTTACAAATACATTTGAAAAGAGCTTATGAAATATTAGGAACAGTTATTACTTAGCAATGCCATTGAAGTTATTTTACAAATTAAAAACCAACCGTAATTAAGTGTTAACTAAGTCCGACTGACGAAAACAACTTTTAAAATACTCGTACTATTGTACGTTACTTGACCATCGTACCTCATAATGATAAGTTGAAACACGATTAATGTAAGCAATTATCATGACTAGGCATCATTAGCTTAGCTTTTTGTCATCTTTGTAGGTGTTGTAAATTCCTGTCATGCTGATTTTCAGACTAAGTATTATTTTTGAGACCTAGATTCTACTAGATCCCCTTAAAAATTAGAACCTAAAAGCCGGACCTCAAAATTGAACTCTCGTAATTCGAGCATTCCAAAAGCCATTATCTACCTGGTAACCTCGTGATGGTGATTGCCGTCAGCCGCCACGCCTTCGACTCAGTCTGGAGACCCCGTGCGTGTCAGCCAAGTTGGAGCGAGTCACGAACCGTGTCGCGAGTAGGTGGGCTGACTTGCCAAATTGTCGCAATCAAACCAATTTCGGTTAATGGCTGTGTTCTGAAGATTGTTTTGTTAACTCTTGACACGATAACAGAATAGATTTGCATAAGGAATAGGTTTTGGTGTAACTTTTAATGTTGATTTTGTTAATTGACACGTTTCTGTGGATACCTACAAGATTTATTTCAATGTTTACTACAATGGTATATTTTCTGTCGGACTATTGACCGTTCTCGTGATCGTGGTCCGACGATGAAAATCGTGTCAACCACAATATACTATTTTGTCCCTCAAGTCAATCAGCGCGCTTATATCAACTTTGTGTGATATACGCGCAAGTGTACGCCTACCGCAGCATTAAGTTGTTAATGAACGTAAATAGTTACACAATTACGCATGTGATGCGCGGCCTCATTGTGCTGACCCATCATCGCATGTAGCGAGAGTGTTGTGTTACTAAAAAATAAACCTGCTTATGTGCTTTTGGTTTCACTATTCTACTTGCTATTTCTTCTTCTGCTTCAAGAATTCATGCCCAGACCAACGACATAGTAGTCGCGCTTTTTTCCTATTGCACTATTGACCATAGCCTAATTTAAAAATCGTTGTTTTTTTTTTAAACATTGCGCCACACTAAAAATTTCTCCCGTATCGTGGGTACGTTATCAAACATAGAACACCCAGACCCGGAACAACTACATGTACTTAGGTCATAGAAGTATTTGTTCCGTGCGGAGATCGAACTCGTGACACGCAGCGCGCAGCAGTTGATGGCTCAGCCACTGTGCTAACCGTGCCGTGAATATTTAAATCTAGTTTATTAATGGATCTAGTAATTACTTGTTATTATCTTGTATGCCTACTAAATTGATTTTTATGATGTGTACATAAATTAATGATGTTGTTGCTAACGGTTTTACGTTTGAAGATCGTTTTATACATTACATAACCGGTTTATGTACTTACCTACTGACTGAGTACTGTCCATATAACAACCAAAAAAGGAGGATGAATATTTTGAGTGCTGTCCACCTTTTGTTGTGCTTATACGGTTGTACCCAATAGGTACTTTGCCTATTACGTTTATCTAGCACGTTAACTATAGTGTCTACTTATCTTTACAAAACACATACACAAGGTCGAAATCCGAAGTGACCATAATTTCAACTTGAACACGGGAGGTGAGGACCAGGTACACATTAGAAATTTCTCCAGTATCGTGAGTGTGTTTACAAACATTTGAAGCCACAAGAACCAAACTCGAAACAAATAAATGTAGGCCATACTAATATTTGTTCCCAGTGGAAATCGAACCTATGATATGTAAGACAGCAGTCGCCAATGCTCTGCCCCAAGCCCCAACTGTGCCGTCACTGTTGCATTTTCTTTATTTGTTGTAAAACAGTTGTTGAAAAACAAAGACTATGGGTGGACGTGCACTTTTGTCAAGACTCAGCGCGGTCAGTTGTTATATCTGTACAAATATCGGGCTCGTAACCATGAAAATGAAGTTGGGAACAAATTTAAACTTATAAGAGCGTTAGAGTTCTAGCAGGCCCGCGTCACCGATTATTATTTTCGACTACATTCTAAAGAATGCATTATTTATATTTGTCTGGCAATGTCAAACTATGTAGTTTTTTTGCACTTCGCAAGGTCGACTACCAGTTCTAAATTTAAATGATTGTTTGTATATTTTTGTTACACTGTGTGGCCAAAGAAATGATGGATGGCCTGTGTGAAGGATGATAACATGGCTAAAAAGGAGGTGACTGTCGAGATGACGTGCAAGTGTCAGCGCTCATCAAGAGCAGAGCAGAGCATTTTCTGAGATTTCTGAAAAACTAACCTTATTATAATTCCATACAATGCAAAATGATTAAATACGTCCAAACTTGATGCTCGAGTTTGCAAGATGTGTTTTTAAGTATGCGTTCGACATAAGCAATCAGAAACATGAACAATGAAAACATGGACGAAAAACTCGTCATGCACGCCCGTTTGGCAGCTTAGAGTACTTTCAACGGAGTTTGCTCACGAAGGGGTGAGCATTCCGCCATGGTCGAGCAATCAAAATTTTGTTCGACCATATACGCGATCACTTTGCAGTTCGGTGTGCGCTGACCTTATTAGAGAAGTATGGAAAACAAGAGAAGCATGTTTCGATGACCTTAAGTAAATAGGAATGATGTGAACGATATGGATGATTCTGAAGGGACAATAATACAAGCACATTCAATATAAAACTAGCCTTTAATATTGCATTGAATTAGTACAAAATACACGCTCATTGCACGCATACAGCTCGGCTGTAATACAAGGAATAGTTCAGTACAGGACGTTCATATAAATTATAAGTTTCATTTCATTAGCACTTTTATAAAGTAATATCAAAGGAGATTATCCGGTCGTTAGGGATCGTTTTAAGTATTTTAAAATAGCTTTGTGCTTACCTAAGTGACCTTAGTGTCATTCAAAACATAAACGGCCGTTTTTGTTACAAATGCACGATTTAGCTAAACAGCTATATTTCAAGTGTTGACAATGTGTTATAAAATTACGTTATTGCCTTTTCTACAGTAATTACAGACCACATTTTGTATTTTTGATTCTATTTACGAGTTATGACATTTTTTCGATTGGCGGCGCTAGTGGACTGAAAGAGGCCTCTTAAAAGAAAAAAAAAATGTTTCATAGAGTTGTAGGTCCTCATTTGTAGATCTCTGACTACAGTAATACTGGAAGCTGACCACAACGTATTTGAGAAAAGACTTTATGCTTTATGCGAAGTTGGATGGTGGGTACTGTCAAATCGATCGCAGCAGGTGACGTGACAGATTGTCGCGGGTTCAATATTTGTATGATCTGCGATTAGTTATTTAAAGTCGGGGTGTTTGTGTTTGTGAGTTACTATGTTTGTAAACGCACCTACGATACTGGAGAAATTCCTAAAAAATAGTAAAAAGAAGTCGAAAATGTTTATCAAAATATCTTCTTTCCAAGAATTGGCAGAAAGGAAGCGTTGTAACCGCGCATACATCTTATACAGATGATGAAGTATTTGAAATATAATTATTATTTTTGGATATGTCTTTTTGCCAGTTTAGGAAAGTCTTTTAGGAACATACTCTTGCCAAGTTATATCGGTTATATTGGCACTTCAATAAATATCTTGATCCCTTATTTGTGCCACTAGGTAAGCAGACAGCTACGTTTCTTACTGACTAAACATCCCGGTACAGTATCCGGTTGTAAATATAACACATCGTGCATTAGAAAGAGACAGATATGAGTGAGTGAGATGTCACTAGTAAGCCGATCATTTGACACGATATGTTGTATTTACTGCCGCATACTGTAGACATTTGGTTTAATTGTTATATAATGGTAATACCCATGAAAGGCGGATGTTATATTACAGATTGACCAGTACAGCTTAAAATACTGTGAAACTGGATTTCTTTTTCCCACTCACTGGATTTTGAACTTTTTGCTTTGGCCGGAGAGTTGGAAATTCAACAGCACATTTCAAGGGATGAATTTTATTGGATTCTCAACCCTGGGCTACATGCTAAGAGTTGATTATTGACATTCCGTATATTAGGATTTGATTCGTTGTAACATTTTCTACCCCTCTTAACTATATCTAGAGATTCCTATACTTAATAACTATTACTATAAAAGACACATTGTTTTTGCTTCAACACATTTGTACTTTTGAATGAGAATTCGAACTTTGAATTCAAGTTGATTAGGTCTAATTTGGAGTGAATATTTTTACATGCTGGTTACTTAAAAAAGTAACCTTTTTTTTCTATATAAAGCCTCATAAAATGCTTGTTTTCAACTTTTAAGCTTTGAAACCTTTTCTTAAAGTAGAGAGGTAGAAAACATTACAATTGTATAAAAAGTGAAGCAGTTATAAAAACAATAAAATATTCGTATTTACATAACTCTCACAATTTGTTTCAGACTAGATGCTGACACATGGGGTCACAGGTTCGTTCCTGGGCGAGTCAAAATGAAGTAAATGCGTCACGAGTGTAGCCCGATGCATCAACATTACTTTAACAGCTGCGAGTTCCAACTGTTCTGTAATTAAGCTTATTAGAAATATATATTTTTTTTGTTATTAAATGTTAAATAAGCCTTTAAGATATGTCTTTTAGTTAAATTAAGCTAGTAACACTGGGAAATTTAATGTTGCCATTTCCTAAAGGTTCAGTCAAACCGACTGGAGTGACCGACTTCTTGACCTTCAAACACTCGATTTTGAAATAAACTTCATTAACCTCTCGGGCGCGTTACGTACACCCGGGTCTACATAAGCGAAAACGTCCCAGCGCCTTACGTAAACACGTCTGTACATAACAGACAGTCGCTCATTGGACGTTGATTTTTATCATTTTCAATTATAAATCGCCCGAGAGGTTAAATCTGTCAAAATGTGTTGTATGAAGCTTGGTCCGTCATATCTCCGTATCAGTTTAACCGTACCTTATAATAGTAAAAAAAACACATTTACTAGTTCTAATTCTAAAAAAAAATAGCTTTTATGCGTGAATATTCGCTGATTTTACAAAGGAAAAAATACGTGTCTGTTATTTTTCGAAACTCTAAATGACGGACTAATTACATTTGTAATTTATTGATACTGTCAAATAGCCAATTTCCCGAACAAACTAATGCAATAAATCAACTATTTACATAGAACAGTGAGAACCCACATCTTCGGCTAAGTATCTACGTGTCCGCCCGAGGTCCACTACGCGTCGGGCAGCGCGGCGGGCGCCGGCACCAGGTGGTAGGTGAGCCACCAGGACAGCAGCGGCTGCGTCACGGCCACGAACAGCAGGAAGTACACGCGGCGCTTGGTGCCGCCCGACGACGGCTTGCTCCACGTGTCCGCGTACGGGTTGGCGCCGTACGGCGGCGGGTAGCCGTACGTGCCCGTCGGCGTAGGCTCCGGCGCCTGCGACCCGGACAGGAGCTGGAGTCTCAGGGTTTTTACCTGGAATGGGAAAAAATTACGAATGTATTTAGGTGCTTCAAGTTAGTAACGTAGTGGTAGTAGTTTTCAAATGATCGAAAAAATATCTCAATACTGACTTTCACTACAAAAACTTATTTTGTAAAAAATACACTGACAAATAACAAATACAGAATAACAAATATACACTAAAAAATACAGAAGGGTAAAATAACTTTCTTTCGGAAGTCAGTGACTTTGTTTTTATTTCCTTAATTTTTCACCAACAAGTTGTTTATTTAGACGTCGGTTTTTCGGAAAAATCCTTCGAATTCTTCAGGATTCCGTCATCAAATCCTGACTTGATTATTCAGTAACAGATTTGTATTTAGTAGCAGAGCCAATTGTGAATTTTAGACATCTAGTTCTAATCATAACAAAAATCACTCACCAAAAAGTATGAAAGCGCAAAGCTAGTATAGACAAGACTGCAGTAGTAGGCTGTCCTGCCCAGCATGAGCCCGGCCAGTAGGCTGCCGATCATTATGATGTACTTATACCTGTAACCACATCAATATTTTCTTTACAACATTAATTTAAATAGTTAATATATGTACTTCAACGTATGTCTCTCTCAGACTTGACGGGGGGAGTTCACACCACACTTCCCTAGATGAAGCCTGCAGGCGTAGCGGGTACCAATCCGGGGCAGGAGAAGTCAAGGGCAAAGCAGGTGCGCGATGGCACACCGGGAGTCTATGAGGTTTTTTACATCGAGAATTTAAAAATAAAGTGGTTGCATGCCTGACCGGTGGCGATGAGGTTCTTTAAGGACGGTCCGCGATTTTATGTAGGGTAAGATCGGGATTTGGATGGGTTTGGTTAAGCATTACTTAGTAAGGTATAAGAATTGGATGGATAAGTTCAAGTTATTGGCAGTCAGATTAAGAAGTGGATAGGTGGGAAGAGGGTTAAGGTTGGGCAAAAATGTTATTACGTTTTACCATCAGTACTTTCATAGTAGCAGCTGCATAGTCCGGATTTGTGCTAGGTTGATTGCAATTGTCTTGCCTCTCATGACACGAAATGCAGGCACACTATTTGATATGCCTCTGTCTAAATCTTCGGGGATTAGAGCACTAGTCCTTAAATAATATAAATATCTATTTACCCTGAGAATGCCAGCAGGTCTAGCGTCTTGAGATGCGTGCTGGTGTTGGTGACGTACAAGGTGACGAGGTACATGATCATCTCGAAGATGATGTAGGCCAGCGCGGAGGACGCCTGCATGCCTATCTGTTCCGGGGAGAATCGGTGCTGGAGACCTGGGAAATGGTTAAGATTGTGGTTAGATTGAACATTAGCTTACATCTGGATTTTCATAATTTTAGTAAGAAGATTAATTTGCATATATAATATAGTTATATATTATGAAAATTAATGATGATTACACAATTATTATACAATCCCCTAAAGATAAAGATATACCTGATTAAAAAGACTAATCAGTTTTTCTTATCGAGAGCACTTGGATATAAAACTCTTTCCAGTATACTGTGAACTTTGACTTTATCTATCAACTGGAGCAAAGTTTCCTGTGGTGATAACAATTTTAATTATACATGTAATAAAATATAGGAAACACTGAAATTTAATTGCAATTATTTTGAGAATACAAATGGATAAAACAGCTGTCAAAGTTTTCGTGATCATGGCGGCTATATTTGCGCAAAATAACGATTATCGCAGGAAACAATAATAATATAATATACAGAACGCGAAATACGCGCATATGACGTGGAGTCGCGGAAACCAGCCAGTTATACAATACAATAATTATAATAAACACAAACACATTTTCATTCCAGTGATATCTCGATTAAAGGAAAGTCGACTAAACGATTGTTCGAATGGAAATATCGCCAAATGATACTTCGACTGAACGAATTCCTCAAATTGGTATTAATTAATTGATGGACTGCTTTTTAAAGAGCGAGCGTATCGAGCTCGGGACTTGGGGCAATGTAGAGCAGATAATAATTTTAATTGGACTGTTACGCTGTGTGTAGCAGGTTCGATTTCAGTACGGATAAATATTTGTCTGATTTTTAAGTTTTCGGGGTGGTGGGTTCTGTATATGTATTTTTTTTTATGATAGACTCTTTTGCAGTAATAATATTGTCGACGGTAAAGCACGCTTACCTAGAAATAAACTATTCACTCTTGACCTAAAATGCACCCACGATTCTGGAGAATTTTTTATAAAAAAATATCCTGTAGAGTCCATGGTTTCATAATGATCACTTACCTAACATGAAGCCAGCAAGCAGCACGTAGGTGACGTAGCCCATAGAGGGGATGTAGAGGTCTGGCGCGTTGATGTCGTACCGAGGCTGCACCGGCATGTCCTGGTCGTACTTCACCATCCATTCCTGGAATAAAGGAGCTAATTTTACTCAAACATCATCTCACATGTATATAACTTTGTATGACAGGGTGGTCAGTGCTTAGCTCACCAGATATATTCTTTAATGTAGAACATACCCTGTTGTATTCCAAACACTTGAGTCTCGAGTATTGCTGGGGAGTTTATTTTGCCTTTTCTTGCAATAGAACTGATGTTTTAAGTAATTAAATCTCTTAAAAGGTTACAATTTCATAAAGAGTTTGAAGAAAATAATGTTAATTTTGTCTGATTTATTAAGAAGTTATTGATTCAGGGACACTAAACAGCAACAATATTTGTTGGAAAAGAGGGAAGGTATATCAAAATACTAACAATATTACAGCCCATTGTGTTATTCGTTTTTATGTTTAAAATATGTATTTTTTTAAATTATGGTATATTTTTGACTGGAAAGTTACATGTGACAAATAGAGTTTTAATTTGTCGATCGTACCAACCTTATGCGTATAAGGGAACATGATGAGTAACAGTTTCCGGAGCACGTATCTGGTGTCCACCGCGAAGTAGTAGCGCAGGCGGGACACAGGCACGTACTTGTTGATCTCGCGCTGCACTACCTCGCGCCCCTGCGCCGCCAGCTGGTTGCCGTACTGCAGCGCCATGTCCTGCGGGAGGGGCTTGGCTTGTACACTTGTGCAACGAGCTTCTTTTTACGTGGTCAAATCATGAAAGGATGAACTCCTTTCACCCAGAGTGGAGTGAAGGGGACAGTCAGACTTTTACTGAATAAAACCCAGTGTTCCTTCAATAGCCCTTGCCATTCCAGGGTTATGGTGACCGGTTGAGACAGTCTCGCGACACCGGCAGGCGTTTGGCCCTCTATGGGGCCTCCGTCAAATTGGTGACAGCTCTTTGGTCCATGATCCATGATAGGATGGCGAGTCAACCTTACTCAAATACTCACCGTCCGCATGCTTACTGATTAGGGTCTGATTATGGTTTGGAAATGAGATTAACAGTGAATGGGCTCAACAAATGCTATCATCTGCAGATGTAATGTTTTCTCAACTATGTTGGGATGGCCTTCCAGTTCAACCTGATGCAGGTGAATATCAGTATTTTACATGAAGCGACTGCTTATCTGACCACCACAACCCAGTAGCTGAGTAAGCCAATAGCTCTCCATATGGTTGGCAGACTTTCGAACTTCTGACTAACTGTAACAACTATCAAAGATCTACAAATGACAGTTGGGTTTAACTTGCTTTATGAGCCACAGATGAACTGTGCTACAGAAACCATTGTTCAGTAGAGCAGTTTAAAGTTTAAAATTGCAGAACATTTGATTTGCAATGTAGTTTTTTGCTTGGACGTAAGTGTCAAAAGTCATTGTATAGCCATGAGAGTATGTCAAAAAGTGTAAAAATTAAAGTGAGATGGCAATAAATATTTATTTTTATTATTTGTAAGTCATTTTTGTAAGTATTACCTTTTAACCATTGAAACAATGTTCTTCTCATTATAGTCCTACTTCTGTCAAGTTGGTGATACTTTTATTAAAACATGCAAGTTACCTGTACAATGGGCTGATGCAGCATGGAACCTAGTTGTGCTGGGTTTGGCATCGGAGACTGAGGGTATCCAGCCATGTAGCCAAAGTCTGAAACACAACATATTTTAAATGATTATTGTTTTGTATAGGTCCTTTGTTTACAAAATGTTATATTAGCAAAAGTGCAACAAGTATAGAAGAACAAATTTGGATAATGGCAGCAAACTGATAAAATACACAAAAAAATCCAAACTAATATTATAAATGCAAAAGTAACTGTCTGTCTGTCTTTTCTTCACGCCTAAACTACTGAACCGATTTGTGTGAAATTTGGTACAGACATAGTTTGGAACTTGAGAAAGGACATAGGATAGTTTTTACTATTCCACGCGAACAAAGTCGCGGGCTAATACTAGTATAAATATATAAAAAGTTATATATTTGCACTGCACTGACTGAACTCTGGTTAAACTTTCTTTTTAACAATTTAATCTGTTGGCTACTAACTAAAAATAATGTACTGAACTATATAAGTACTCAATTTTGAACCAACTTCAATAAAGAGGAGGTTTTCAATTTGGTCATACACAGATAATAAGTTACAGTTATAACTTACAAGTTTCAGGTTAGTTTGTAACAAACTTACTTGCAGATGGTCCAGCAGGAGCACCGAAGTCCTGTGAGGTGTCCAATTGAATTCCTTCTTGGTACGGAGGTGGTGGTCCTGCAGGCTGGAACCCAGGGTTGTATGCTGGAGGCGCCGAGCTGAAGGCGGGGCTCGGTGACGGCGCCCCCATCGCGGCTACGTCACTTACACGCTTCGCCTTGCGAATTCCGCCTGTCTGACCCACTGTAAACAAAATTAGTGAAGTAGCTATTAATTGAAATATTTTATTTTATTGCTCATGGACATATAAGCTAAGCTATTATTTAGTAAGTTAGAAGAATTAAAACTGTTTACATAGTTATTGTTAATAGGCAACTTAAACTACTGTTGTTACTCAGCAACAGTTTATATCAATCCTTGTGCTGCATCAACAAATTCAGATTAAATTAATAAAATGTAGGTCATTCGAGAAGATTTATGTGTAGAAGGTGTTACGAAAGACATAGTTTGATCATTTCACTTGAATGTAATAAGAACTTTATGAGTAATTGTTAGTTAAAGCCCGAGAACGTCGGTAACAGGTGACAAAGATGTTTATATAGAAATAATCACAAACCGTTTCTGGAAGCGTTGAAATTCATTATGTTAGTTTACTATCAGTCTAATGGGAAGGCAATGACATAGTATATTTTTCAATTAATGGGACTTATTTCTGATTCCACTGATTGAAACACATCACCAACGTTCAGTCTGTCGCAATTTGACAATCCATGATGACAACTTGACAGACATGACAGTATTCTGTTTTTACGTTTCTTCACAAATGTTGACGTGATAACGTTGTTCTGTAGTTTTCAAAAATAGGCTAAGTCATAAAAGTAATTACAGAAAATATAATATTTTTTTCTTTTACACTAATTCACAGATTTACTAATTATTGTGAATGCAATAAAATACAATTAAAACAAGAAATCATGTAGTTTAGTCTGCGTATTTTGAAACGCTTAAAACGCGTTCATTTCAAAGTCTTATTTATTAGAATTGTCACAGAAGTAGATGGGTTTCGGTCCGTTTCAGAATCGGATAATTACTGCTGTGCAAAGTAAAAGTGCTGCATTGATTGTTTTCTGAACTATTCATGTCTTTTACTATAAAAAGTCAATTCTTCAGTATCCATCTTAAATTTATTAAAAATGTGATTGATTTACCCTGGGATAATAAAAGGAAAACGGTTTCGTTACATTAACTCGGACATATTTATGCAAAGAAACTTTATACAACAATATGTCGTCTGAGATTGGGCCATGGCAGATTTAACGAACATTTATTTAGACTAAATATTACACCCTCCCCAATATGTACATATTGCAATTCTGAAATTCAAGTTCTAAACCATGTATTTTTTGATTGCCCTCAATTTAATATACAAAGATTGGTACTCATTGACAACTTAATGGAAATTTACAAAAACGCCCTGGACGTCCCGCGCTCTATTCAGGATTTGCTCAAGAACACTAAAACATTTTTATCTCATTTATGATTTCATCAAGAATACTCTTTCTTCTTATCGTGTGGTTGATGAACAACCTGGTGTCAGAGTTTAAACCGCCCGTAGGCCTCTGACATGGCTTCACACACCGTTGAAATATCTCTCAGGTGTGCTGGTTTCCTCACGATGTTTTCCTTCACCGTTTTTAGCAAGTGATAATTAATTTATAATACGCACATGAGTTCTAAAAGACATTGGTGCGTGCCGGGGTTCGAACCTACAACCTTTGACTTGGCAGTCCAACGCACAGTGTGTTAAGATCCCGGTTTTTGTTGCATCGTGTTTTTATTGAATTAATCGATAGAGTCTACAATTCTGAGGATTAGAGTAAAACTCCGGGTTCGCTAAGACTTGTACTTTTTTTTTTAAAAAATGTCAAAGTTTCGGAATATCCGACTTTTAAAAAACGAAAAAAAAATCATAATAATTTAACGGAAGTACTTATTCCAGAATTTATTTATTCTATCGAAAAAAGGTATAATTGCGGACCCTTCCACCAATTTTTAGTGCTTTAGTATGAATGGGTCAAGAGATATGATTTTTTTTCTCATTTTCCGTTTTCATTTTTTTATTCATATAATCCGCCGTAGTAGGTGGTCATTCCTACATCAAAAAATAGCTGATACTTTCTATTATTTGTAGTATTTTTTCCAGAACCTAACTCACTGGAGTCCAGGAGTTATTGAAAATTTTAGTAATATCCGAAATATCCGCACTTAGGGCTGCCACTTCCACCAAAAAATAATTTGTTTATTTTTATGAAGTTTAAGCTTTCTTATCACGACCATAACAAGATATCATTATTTTGTGGCTTAAAGTAGCAAACATTAAGTAATTTTATAAAGAAAATGAAAAAACATATTGAGAAATTGGTATCATGTTGATTGATACACCTTTTTTGGAAACCGTCTATAAATTCTAACCCAAAAGACTCAACTAATAGTTAATAAAAGAAAATCCTTCCCGAGAAGTATATTAATAACAAGTATATTAATGTGACAGTGATGTGGACGTATTCCTTGACGTCATTTGAATGTTTTTGTTTTCTTTTTATTTCTTTGTACATATTACTAGTAATTTTTCATTTATAGTTTGTATATAATTTTAGTACTGTGAAATCACGTGTATTAACATATATCAACATTTTACATGACTAATATTTTTTTTTTAATATTTTGAGTCAATTAAATGTGAAATGAATGTAGTTTGTATATGTAAAATGACATGAATTATATACCTATCTCATTATCATTACAGCTTATTGCAGTCCACTGCAGGACATAGGCCTCTCCCAGGGAACGCCACAGCGCACGATCTCCTGCTTTTTTCATCCAGGCACCACCAGCCACCTTCTTCAGGTCATCGGTCCATCTTGCCGGACGTCGTCCCACCCTACTCTTACCTACACGTGGTCTCAATTCGAGAACCTTCCTACTCCACCTTTCGTCGGTTCTCCGGCAGACACGACCAGCCCACTGCCACTTCAGCTTGCTACAGATTTCGACAATATCTATATCTTTGGTCTTATGCCGTAAGACCTCATTCCGGATTTTATCCCTTAGCGAGACCCTAAGCATAGACCATTCCATAGCACGCTGCGTGACATGAAGTCGGTTGGCCAGCTTGACTGAAATGTTCTACGTTTCAGCTCCGTAGGTTAGGACTGGAAGGACGCACTGATTGAACACCCGACTTTTTAGGCACTGCGGCAGTGGCGACGTGAGGATATGACGCATTTTCTCAAATGCTGTCCAACCAAGCTCCACCCTTCTGGCAATTTCCTGCTCGAAGCTAGTCTCTACCTAGCTGAAATACCTGTCCGAGGTAGATTGAATTGAATTGATTGTAGATTGTATTCTTGGACAACTTCAAGTGTTATACCTTCGACAGAAATAGGTTCTGGGGTGACATGGTCATTGAACATGATATTGGTCTTGTCTAGGTTCATCCCAAGACCCACACATCTCGAGGCAGCATTGAGACTGTTCAGCATTTTTTGCAGGTCTTGCAGCGATTCCGCCATAATAACTATGTCGTCGGCAAAACGAAGGTGCGTTAGATATTCACCGTTGACATTGATGCCCAATCCGTTCCAGTTCCAGCGTCTTGAAAAAATCGTCCAGCGAGTTGGTAAACAGTTCAGGAGATATTACATCTCCCTGTGTCACACCGCTAAGCAGCTGGATGGGCTTCGTTCGGTGGTTTTGTACTTGGACCGACATCGACGCCATGCTATATAGAATCCTTGGCACCTAATTTGTAAAATAATCATTAATTAATTCTAGGGTCATCATGTCGTCCCCCTGTCTTCAGACTTCTTACAGCCCCAGAACATGCCACCTTATGTTTTTGAGCTCTTCCTCGAGTTAGACCAAGCCCTAGTCCAGTTATAAGTTGCGTCCGTTATACGTCGTCAAGGTCAAAGGTTTGTGGCAGCCATCCGTAGCCCGGAGATTCCCGGCACCCTCTACTCCACCGTAACCAAGGCCGCTGCCGTGACCCGGAATAGTAGGGTGGCCGTGAACTGGGGGCCGTGGGTTCTGTTGCTCGTTCATGGAAAGTGCATGCCCATACTCACCACGTTGGGCAAGCGGGTTGGTGAGCGCAGTACAGAGCCTCACACCAGTAACGCTGCTGCCCGCCGCTGGTCAGAGAAATTTGAATCTGTATACCTTCTTAATGGTTTTACCGCCATTGGTTCGGTCGCCAGTTTTCGTTCGTTTATCAGCAGGGTGCACCACGAGCAGGTGAGGTTGGCATTTGGGGCAAAAAGATGTAGGTCTGCCCCCTTACACCCCTATCTAAATCCCTCTATACCTATCTAATTATTTTAAATCAATTCTCATCATGTATTTACATCAATTGTATTGATTTTTGATAAAATTTTATATGATATTATTTACGTTAACTATTTATACATTATTATTTATTCATTGTTCCATCCGCAGTTGGAACCTAGCCATCGATAATTATTCGCATGCTGAATTAATTGTAACTAACAATGAAGATGAATTTTAGTTCGGTTAGACCACAAAATATATTACAAATTCATATACATTTTCCCTTCAAATAAAATATGTTTTTGTTGTTTTTTTTTCGGATACTTGACAGTGACAACCCTAAAGAAAATTTTGAATTTTCAATAACTCCTGGACTCCAGTGAGTTAGGTTCTGGAAAAAATACTACAAATAATAGAAAGTATCAGCTATTTTTTGATGTAGGAATGACCACCTACTACGGCGGATTATATGAATAAAAAAATGAAAACGGAAAATGAGAAAAAAAATCATATCTCTTGACCCATTCATACTAAAGCACTAAAAATTGGTGGAAGGGTCCGCAATTATACCTTTTTTCGATAGAATAAATAAATTCTGGAATAAGTACTTCCGTTAAATTATTATGATTTTTTTTTCGTTTTTTAAAAGTCGGATATTCCGAAACTTTGACATTTTTTTTAAAAAAAAGTACAAGTCTTAGCGAACCCGGAGTTTTACTCTAATCCTCAGAATTGTAAACTCTATCGATTAATTCAATAAAAACACGATGCAACAAAAACCGGGATCTTACCACACTGTGCAACGGTCGTACCACTCGGCTATCACTGCTTTTTTTAATATCAAGAATACTATTGAAGTTAGTTGAAAAAGCATTACCGGAATAGACCTCTACCTGATTTGGAACTACAACACGGATATATGACCAAAAAAGTATACCGGATTAAAAATGAAGAAATGAAAAACGATATCATTATACGGAAGATATTTTTGGCCTCGAATACAAATACTGAAGACAGAATTCTGAAATAAGACCAAACAGTATGGGCTTAAGCCCTTCGCCTTTTCCGTTGGAAGGAAAGAAAAGTACCAAAAAAAAACATCACTGTTTGTCACTGACAATGTCAGTCAAACAAAAGTCATTTCATGTTTTTGTGCGAAGGTCTTGAACGTCAGCTTTGTTTTGTGTTTTCCTCAATTTATCAAATTCAGTGTTTATAGGCTACTGCTAATAAGTCGTAATTACTGTATTGTGCTAAAACTGTGAGTGAATATCTTACGTGATGGCGCTAACGAATGTGCTGCTACTGAGTCAGATAGCTGGCTATGTGATAGGTCTGATACTGTCCTTGTGTATCATAGTGCCGATGAGCATGCATCAGGATGAATTCAAGTAAGTTATTCTTGAGGACTGCACTATCCAAAAATTCCGTAAAATAATCTCAATTTCTATTACTTCTAACTATTCTAATAACTTTCTGGCTTGTGATGTGATACGTGGAATATAAAACCGCCCCTATGACCCAAAATATTGATAAAAACTTACAGAATATTGGTTTCCTTAATTTGTTCCTACAATATCCTTTTTACCTAACTATTATTATGGGACATTTAAGAATAACATTGTTTATACCTATTATTGTTATTGGCACTTGCCTTGTAATTGATAAATCACATCTTCTGTTATCATTTGCTTCTGATCAACCTCAACAATATCATCCAGTAATTTTTCTTCCATATCATTGTATCACATACATTTTATACTGCATCACAAATGCCCATAACAACCTAAACTGTTTCCTTTAACTTTATAATTATTAATACCACTTTTAAACTTCCCTATAACATAATAAACCTGTTGCATTTTGTCCTTTTTTCAACCAATTGTTAAAGTTAATTATTGACTTTTTATGTTTTACATTGTAATTCTGTAATTCATCCGTTCTATAATAAATACTGTCTCAATGCTGAACCAAACTCTCATCTCATACAGAGACTACATGAGGATTTCAGACTTACACATGTCTAGAACCCTCTGTCAATGTTTTCTTTTACCAAAAAATTACAAAAATCCATTCATCCAGTAAGTTCTATATCGCATTTCTGATGGATCTATTTCCTTGTGTATAATAATTGTTACACAATCAAATGTTAGTACTTTTCATAATATTTTATTTAAATAATGTATGTCAATGATAACAAAGTAGAACAGACAATAAAAAAAAATTTACTTACAGTATATATAATAAGTTTTTCTGGTTTGTTGCAGCGGTCACTGCTTGCTCTTCTCTCACGGTGTGTGGCAGTCGGACTCAGGCCAGCTCGATGTCACCTGGGCGCACCGTGCATACTGTGACTATGTTATTGTAGTTGGAGTATTCATGTTCCTAGCATGCAGCATCCAAATTTACAGGTAAGACTATCTGACTAGGGTTTTACACATTGCAAAGAATTGCTACTGGGTTTATCACCTGCTTTTACTGAATCAACCATTGACTACTGCGCTGCATGTTGCAGGTTTCGCAATTCCTGTACTGAGCGTCTAAAATAGTCATGGATTCAGCTTCGTGAATGAATATTGATAAGTGGCCACTTTAGACCCTCTTAACTAATATTTGTATGATCTATAATTAATAGTTCTGGGTGTTTGTGTATGTATGTTTAAATGACTGTGGGGCAAAGTTTTATTATAGAAAAAATTAGGTTTCATCATTCTCCTGCCATAATTTCAATATTTTCAATTCATTTGCTGCTTAGATGGCCAAATTCTTAAGCAATAAATCATTAACAACTTTGTAATAAAACAAGAAAGGCATTTCATATGGTTTTTTTAATAGTCAATTTTGTTACACATAATATTGAGTCATACTTATTAATAAAATGTTGATATTGTGACTATGTCTGTCTGTCCATAGAGTGAATCACTTGTTATCTTTTATATTATTTTCATTCATACTTATTGATGATATTCAATAACATAATATAACCGTCTATAATATTAGATCACTATCTTCAGAGACTCATCTATGTGTGTACCAATATTTCTCAAAATAGTTCTAGCGGTTTAAAATACGGGATTCACTCTTCTAGCCGAAATTGGGTACGCCCAGAAAAATGCTGGGCTAATGGTCTACGAACGCACGAACTGGGTTAAACCATACATAAAATGAATTTGCGATAAAGCATTTATTAAACGATTTGTATGTTCGTTTTCCTCTACTTATTTTCCTGGAAATATAAAAAACAAATTGTTAATTTTTATCAGTTTTTGTATGTCACTATGTTGTATGCTGAGATTTGTTTTACGTACGTACTATTGGATGTTTTTTTAAAGCAGAATGTATTTTGAAAAAAGAGGTCTTTTTAAAAAAACGTTTTTCCCCACACTATGAATTTCTCCTGTATCATGCATGGGTGTGTTTACAAACATTTAAACATCCCAATTGAGTCTCCATTAAATATGTGGAAGGAGGTTATAGTCCACTCTTTGGCCCCTGCAATACAGGTTTATAATAATAGGTTTCCTATAAATTCTTCTACAACATCAGGGGCTGAGTGATCTACAAAATAACTAATCAACAATAGCATACGATTTTCAGAGTGTATGACATGTTATACAGATGTCCCTGGAGGAGAGTGAGACATTCGGGGCTATGGTGAACCATAAAAAATGGCACCGTAGTGAATGAAAGTGCTATGTGCAAATGGCAGCGTATGTCTCGGAGGTAAAAAGATTAGAAATGAGCTCTCCTATTTTTTGTTTTGATTGATTTTTAAGAAACGTTGCCCCACACTAGGTATTTCTCATGTATCGAGGTTGCGTTTTAAACATATAAACTCACATACACAAACATCCAAACCGGGAACAACTACCTGCAGATCATACAAATATGTGATGCGTGCGGGGAACGAACCCGCGACTCGCTGCGCAGCAGTCGATCAAAAATTTTATTTGATCCATACTTCCTGGGACAACCTGTATAGCTACCAAGTATTTCTCAAGCAAATCTTTTGACAATACTTTGATATTTTCAAATTAACTTTATGTTTATCCCCAGAATGTCCATGTTCATGTACAAAGGCATCGACAGCACCTTCCTGTCCGCATTCCTGGAAACTGTAGGCTGCATGATACTGTGCGGGTTCGCGGTGTCCGCTGCCGTCATCGTCACCCTGGGCTTTATGACCTGGTGCCAGAATATAGTGGAGAGGTTCCCCAGGTGGGTAGAAATAACAAAATAAGTGCCTTTGCCATCTTTGCAGGCGATAATAATGGTGTATAAGGGGCCGTTCAAGTATTACGTAAGCACTATGGGGAGGCAGGGGGGTCTTTGGTTTGCTTATTTTGGATGACATGGGGGGTAGGGGAGTCTAGATGATGATAACGTCATCAGTAGTCATTTACTTTTTTACACGAATGGCAACCCTCACATTGTCTTTGCTTCAAAACGAAACGCATTTTCGGGGATTCCCGAAAATAATGCATACGTTTAGGCAAAACTAATACATCAATTGAAAAATGTTTACGTAAGCATGGGGGGAGGGGTAAGAGCTTTGCTTACTTTTGCTGACAAGGGGGACGGAGGGGTAAATAATTGTAACAAATCTGCTTACGTAATAGTTGAACGGCCCCTAAGACACAGGTGTGCTCTCCTTTTCCTTACTCTCATAGTCTGACGTAGTGATAGTTGACGTAGACATGTAATATGTTGATAATGGACTTCAGTTGCTGATAGTACGTAGTTATCTACGTTGTGGGTGAAACGAGAGCAAAATGACTGATTTCGTTGTATTTTCAGTTGCGAAGACGCAGCGGGTCAGAACATAGACAAGAAAGATAACATCACCACCAGCGGCTTCTACATGCAAATAGGCACATCACAGGTAAACCATAATACAATACGTACATAAGAATAACGTACAGGTACCGCCTATAGTAATAGAGTAATTTACTGTATAAATAAATTGAAAATCTGTTTAGTCCGTCACTTCGAGTATTGAAAAATAATGCACACGTATTTTTTCTTTTATAATATTGCCAACGAGACGGAGTGGGAGGCGGTCGCCTCCTTCTGCGAAGCAGTAATGCTCGTGAAAGAGGAGGCGGGCCGCCTGAGGGAGAGGACAGCGTCCTCCCTCCACCCCAGCCGCAGTGGTAGACGCCCACGGCGTCGGACGTCGCAGGACGATCTCCGGCCACCGTAGGCGCGGGCATGCGGGCAGCGAGTAATGGGCGACTTGCTGTCCGACCATGGACCATGCCCGGGTCGACGGCGCGTTGTGTTCCACGCGAGTAGTATATTATTGGGCATTCTAGACCACTTTCGGCAAATCGCTCGGCGACGCCTCGCTGCCGACAGTGGTCTAGAACGCCCAATAATCGGTAATCGACTCGACTCGTTCATTTTGTTCGTTTGTTCGAGTTCTTAGCATTCTGTCGCTTTGAATCTATCTTTAATAGATTTTCAACCTCATCACAATAGTGGAAGGTACATGTATGTAGGTTGAATGAAACACTAAATGCTAATGAGATTCATTTATTTTTAGTGAGCACAGATTACAATATTATAATTGAGGGGAACCAATCTCAACAACAATAAAAATGGATGGATGGATTATTATAGTAATGATTAACAATATATTATTTATCGTAATATGTTGGTGGTTCGGGAAATAAAGCATCAGTCGATATAATAAACTCTTGTAGTTTACACCATTGTGTAGAATTGACGTCGGTCTGGACCTTGATGCGGACCAACGCCTTTTTCCACAGCTCCAACGAGTCGGTGAGGCGCGCGTCCTCAGTTTTGTATACTTTACAGTCGATGTAGTACTCGCCGTTCGTGCTTGTCGTTCGCCGCTCGCTACCGTTGGCCACTCGGTTCACGAAGTATGATGGGAGAGAAGAGGTTTCGCTGTTCGCTGTTGCCCTCCTGTTGTTATGTTTGCGGCTGATGCCAAATATATCGACGTCAGATTTCGATATTTTACTGAAACAAACAAATTGATCTCTTGTTAATTCGCACCCAAATTTATTTTATAGTATTAACTTGAACCTGCTTTAAAACACATACAATATACAAGAATGAGAGACGAGACATACTACACAACGCTATCCATGTTCTATGAATAGCACCTAGACAGCTGATATACATTACAATTAAATACTGTTTGTTAGTAAAAACATACTACATTATATACACAGAAACATAAAAAATCTTTGCTATTAATCACATTCATGCACACATATTAATCTCGAATAGGCATTGAACCCACGACATCAGCGTAGTAGTCGCTTGCATCAAGCGACTGTCATCTACGCAATTGATTGACAAAACAATGAAGTAAATAAATCGTAAAGTTTACCTTGGGTGCGTTAAATTTTGCTTTGTTGATTTCCGTTTCCCAGGGACTGGTAGAGTTGGTTTGCGGTTAGACTTAGTGTCGTGCTCCATCACATCACTTGGTAGGTAGGTTTCGTACTCAGAGTCTGACCTGAAATAAATACATAAAGTTAAAAAAATGTTTGGTTAACCATGCAGGGTCAGAAGTTTGTGGAGAATGCTGGTTTTTATACTTACATTTTCTTTGAAGAATCGGTCGGCAGGCACAGTGACTAAGAGCAGCTAATTCGTTGAGTCGGTTGGCTGATACAGTGGCAGTGAGCAGCTACTGTCTAACTATCACTGATAAGTACTTGGAGTCTTGAAGATTTCTACTAGCACTCGTCGAGTCGATTGTATAGGCACACCGATAACATACTGTTTATAAGTCAGAAACTTACAATAATATCGCTATGTTTAGAATATGTACAACTGACGAAACAACTACGTAAAAAACAACTTTTTTCCTGGTCGTATTATACACATACGAAAAATAATTGGCTAGATGATATTTGAGGAGCATCGACGTTGATTAGTGTTGATGCAGTAAAAGCGTTCAGGGTTGTCACACCGATTGCATTAGTTATCGAACATTTTTAATGTGCACGAGTGCATATATGTAAACTCGTGGTAGCCTTAGGTAAAATAGCTTACACAAATAAACGTGTCAACTTACTGGAAAAATAATTAGGTTGAGCACACGTGTAATTTTTACGCAATATCACATAAAATTATTTGGTACCAAATTTGATATTTCAAAGCATTATTATTGACTAAGACCTCTTGATTAGCCATTGTGTAACTCGTTCTTTTATCGAGAATAAAATAAATTGTCTAAAAGATTGGTAATTTTTCACAAATTTCATTAAAATGAAAATAATACAATAATAATTATCGACATTCTTTCTTCCAAGGTTTCTTAAAAATGAACGTTGATTAGAAAATTAAAAAACACAATTATTTGTTGGTAAGATATAAAGTCAATTCTATTATGTTTTATTAGCATTTATGTCTAATGGTTACCGATTATCATTCTATTTGTTTAATTTCAGAAATATATTGGTAAACTTAATTTTACCAATTTATGTGATGGTACAATACGAACAGGAAACGAGAGCACGTCAGACCTAGTCTCGAAAGATTTTTGTCAACGTCGAATCACGAAGTATCTAGGTAAGATATAAAGCCAATATATTTTCTATTATGTTTTATTATCATTTGTGTCTAGTGGTTACCGATTTTCATTATATTTGTTTAATTTCAGAAATATATTGGTAAACTTATTTTACCAACAATACGAACAGGAAACGAGAGTAAGTCAGACCTAGTCTCGAACGACTTTTGCCAACGTCGACGCGTGAAGTATCAACCCAGAAGCAACGTATCTGTATAAGATCTTTAATATTAGTAGTAATTGGGTACGTATTTACATGAGTTTTATTGTTTGACTTTATTATTGTGAATCAGACGATAAAAATAATAATGCCATACTGTACAGTTTGTAATGTGTCTGTAGATAATCGACGGTGGTCAAGTCATTTACGTACTAATGTACATAAAAACAGTAGTACGACCCTTCTGCATGATAACGTTTCAATTATAAACTCTACGTTTAAAGGTAGAATTTCGAGTTACAGAATCACTGCAACTAACGAACAAACAAATACTTTTCCAGAAATTTTCCTCAATAGTGTAAAGGTATACGTTAAAACTCTAATAGATCAGTTACTAGTAAAACATACATCTGTTAAGATTAACTTTGAACTTTTTTCGTATTTCCTTTTATTTAAAAATGATCAGCAGGAATTGAAGTCGTTTGCTACCAAAAACTTTGTTATTCCGTTTTATTATAACTTTGATTTTATTTATAAATCAGTAGTCGAGATACTGACAAAGAAAATAGAAGAATTTGAGCATCGAGATAGTGGTTGGACATTTTTAAGTAATTCTCATTTAGAAGTTAACATTAATAAACATCAAACTCTCAGCGGGTCTAGATTTATACCTTTGCCTAATGCTATAAAAAACAAAAAAGCATGTTTAAATATTCAAAATAGGGATGAAAATTGTTTTTTGTGGTGTGTTGTGGCTGCTTTGTACCCCACAACTCAACATCCTACCCGAGTAACGTCTTATCCCCATTTTAAGAATGTTTTAAATGTTAGTGATTTAACATTTCCAATCACATTTTCTGACATAGTCGTATTTGAGAAAAATAACCCTAATTTAAATATTTTTGTTTATGGATTAAAAAATAATAAGACGATTGTTGGACCGTTGTACACAACTACTAATAAGAAATCTAAGAGCATCCATCTCTTATTTTTAGAAAATAACACAAACAGTCATTTTTGTCTAATTAAAGATTTACCGCGATTAGTTAGAAACCAGATAACCAGACATCACAGTAAATTATATTTTTGTGAGACGTGCTTATTATTTTTTCCTAATATAAATCAAATTGAAACGCATTCGTGTGGTGGTGTTGTACAATATTACCCAACGAGGGATCGTTTTTAAAATTCAAAAATTATGAAAGAAAACAAGACGTTCCATTTGTCATATACGCTGATTTCGAAACATTGCTGAATCCGATTTCTTGCAACGAGTCCGAAAACGTCAAGACATCAAACTTGCAGCGTCATGTGCCTGCGGCGTTCGCTTACAATATCGTATCATCTACTAATAATACTAATAATGGGTATAGATGTTATCGAGGTACTGATTGTGTTTCCAAATTCATACAATTTTTAACTGAAGATCTTAAGGCACTACACACCATTTTAACAAAAAACGTACCTATGATATTTACTACAAATGATTCTTATGATTTCAGACACGCAGTTGTCTGTCATATATGTGAAAATTTGCTCTTAAGCGATCGGGTTAGGGATCACTGTCATATTTCAGGACGTTATCGTGGTGCAGCACATCGACATTGCAACTTACAAAGTAAAGTACCAAAATTTGTACCAATATTTTTTCATAATTTATCTGGTTATGATTGTCATTTATTTATAAAACAATTAGGTCAAATTCCCGGGCAAATTAGAATTATACCAAAGACAAAGGAAAAATACACCACGTTTACAAAGTTTATTCCTATTGCTAGTAATGAATATATACAATTAAGATTTTTAGATTCGTTTAACTTTTTAGGCACAAGTTTAGACAAACTCGCTAAAACTTTACAGTCACGAGATTTCGTTTATCTAAAATCACAATTTCCTGATGAAAGACAATTTAGTTTATTAACAAGGAAAGGCATATATCCTTATGATTACATGTCAGATTGGAAATGTTATGATCAGAAATCGTTACCACCTAAATGTTATTTTCATAATTCTTTAACCAACGAATATATTAGCGATGACGATTACAATCACGCTAAAACCGTTTGGAATATGTTCGGTATTAACGATTTGGGTGACTATACAGATTTATATTTAAAAACAGATGTGCTTTTATTAACTGATATATTCGAACAATTCCGAAAAACATGTAAACAGCATTATAAACTTGATCCGGCATTTTACATAACTGCTCCTAGTTTGTCGTTCGACGCAATGTTGCTTAAGACAGGGGTTCAGTTAGAACTCATGTCGGATTTAGCCATGGTTCGTATGATTCAAAGCGGTATACGTGGTGGGTTGTGTATGTGTTCCCATCGATATGCAAAAGCGAATCATAAATATATGCCAGAGTGTAATGCAACAGAACCTCAATCTTTCATAGTATACTTAGACTGTAATAATCTGTATCCGCCTTATTACAAAAAGAGGTTTAACTAAAAACCCAGGTTTAATCTTGTTAAACTATGGTTTACACAGACATTATTACAAATCGAGGTTTTTCGATAAACCATGGTCTAACAGTAGTAGCTGTCAAAGGTGTGTCAAAGTTTCTCATAGCAAATTTTTCATTGTGTTGTAGTTTTTGTGTTATTTTCACCCAAAATGGATTGAAATAAGGTAGGTTTAATTGTTATTACTCATTGTGGATTTAATTGTTTAGACAATCGTTCAAATGGCGGTACTAAAGTCGAGGTTTTATCTTAGTTTTGTAATACGGACAAATTTAAACCATGGCTCTGCAGATAAGCCTGGACTTGATAGACCAGGTTTAAACCAAGGTTTATTTAGTTTTTGTAATAAGGCCGGTTGGGTTTAGCATGTGTCAATATTTACCGTATTCTAGTTTTAGATTTCTCATCCAAAATGAAATAGATCAATTATGTGTAGAGCATGTTGAGGACAACGCTGAATGGGGGTATATATTGGAAGTTGATCTTTTGTATCCTGAACATTTACATAAGTATCACAATGAGTTACCGTTTTGTCCTGAAAAATGTATACCGCCGGGAGGTAAAACAAAAAAACTGATTGCTAATTTATATAATAAGTATAGGTACGTTATACATTATGTTCATCTAAAAAAGTGTCTTGAGCATGGTTTAATACTTCGTAAGATTCACAGGGTTATTACGTTTAGACAAAGTCCTTACTTAAAACAGTATATAGAACTAAATACACAGTTAAGACAAAACGCTAAAAGTTCCTTCGAACAGGACTTTTTTAAGTTGTTAAACAACAGCGTATTCGGCAAGACATTAGAAAATACTGAAAACCGAGTAAGCGTTCATTTAGTTAATCAATGGAATGACACACTTAATCGAACTAAGAAATTTAAATCCGCTGAGAGACTTATAGCCAACCCCTATTTCCATAGTGCATCTATTCTATCCGAAAATTTAGTTGCAATACAAATGAAACCAGACCAAATTGTTCTAGATAAGCCAATTTATATCGGTTTCACGGTATTAGAGCTTTCTAAATCACATATGTACAACTATCATTACAATATTATTAAACCCTTTTATGAAGATCGAGTACAGTTGTGTTATACAGATACCGATTCGTTTGTCTACAAAATATATACCGATGATTTTTATACCGATCTCAAGTTTCATTTTTTGCAGTATTTCGATACCAGTAATTATCAAGAACAAAACATTTTTAATATCCCTCTCAATAACAAAAAAGTTCCGGGGCTATTCAAAGATGAAATGGGTGGACAATATATTTCTGAATTTGTTGGTTTAAGAGCAAAACTATATTCTATAAAAACTCCAGATAAAACTGTTAAAAAAGCAAAGGGAGTAAAAGCATGCGTAGTGAGAGATTTAGACATTACGAACTACAAACATATTTTATTTAATGGTGGAGTGATTCGTAAAAAAAATATAATTTTTAAATCTATCAAGCACGAAATTTTTACCCAAAGTATTAATAAAATTGCCTTATCAAACAACGACGACAAACGAGCGATATCTGTAAACAAAATATCAACGCAGGCCTGGGGCCACTCAACTAAGTTAAATATTTAAATATGTACAGTCGACAAAATTGAATCATGACCCACCATAAGCTTATTTTCCTACAAACATTCAAATACAATTAGGTCGACATTCGCGTAAACATACATTGTCATGGCAACGAATTTGATCTTTGTTATTTTGACGGTTACAAACGATTTATCATCAAAATGGGTCATGATTCAACTTTGTCGACTGTACCTACCTAAATAAACGCCCTTTGATTACTTTCCTTTTTAATTTTTTTGTACATATTACTGTGTAAGATTTATTTTTAGTTTGTATATTTTTAATTTAGTATTGTATTATAATAGTACCTAATTAGTTAATTTAGTTTCAAATTAGTCTGAATAAATATTACAATGTACCTAAATACGAATAAGTTTAGTGTTAGATTTAAATTAGATAAAATTGTATAGGTACTTTAATTTTAATAATTGTTTAAAAATATAAATAAATGTAAACTTAAGTGTATATACAATATACATATATATTATAATATAGATATTATACTTAGTATATTTTTAATAAGTTACTGATTGTAGAAATATAAATAAAATGTGTGACCATGTATGTACTTGTTTCATTTATCAGAAACTTGATCAAAAACATCATCCTCCTTTTTGAAGTTGGTTAAATAATAGGTAATGAAACCTTGACTCGTTGAAGTTTCTTCATCCTGAATGTAATATGATCACAACATCCGTTTCGACATTATATTATTAATTAAAACAAACACGAAGCAGTTTATTGTCCCTAAAAATGCTTAGTGAACATTTTATAGCTAAAGGTAGTCACTGACTGGAAGCATGTGCGTGTTCTGTAATTATGTATGGTTCGATTTTGTGCATTACGTAACCCTATTGTACCAGCTCGATGTACTTAATAGAGAGCATTCGTGCTCTATAACACTAGCTCGGACGTTGTCGGACGTATACACTGATTTAATATTTGAATTTATACACTCAGTCAGTGACAACCTTAACGTGATCTTTTATTGAGTAATTTTTTTTTTTTATAATTATTGACTTGTTTCATTTCTGAAATCCTGTTTATTTCAAAATATCATTACACTTTTTTTTTTTTTTTTTTAAATCGGTAAACAAAGTTAACACTGATTGCAGTTATCTCACAATGCACCTAAAATACCATGCATCATAAGGTTGATTTTCGAATAACTAACGTTTTACGATTAAGTAACATGCTTACAAGGCGTTGTTTGTCATTGTATAAGTGTTACCTACGTTGCAGTTCATTGGCCTTAGCCTTGAGACACAAACGCTTAGTTGACAATATTAGTATGACATGTAATTATTTAGTTATTTTGTCATCATTTACGAAATATTATTCGGCGCGAACACCTGTTTAATATTTTTTTAACTTCCATCAAAAGTCATCATGTCGGTGAGTAAAATATTTTTAATTCGTTTTTTTATGATTGTTTCATAACTAGAGATTGTGTTCGCAGCTGTGTTGTGTTGCATTTTTCCAGAGCCTATTGTCACTAATCTAAAGTAAATCTAGACTTTCTCGATTGAAAACCCAATTAAAACGCTATACTAGCGGAATAGTGGTATAAATTGTGTTTATATTTTGTTCCAGAATTCTGACACCGAGATTGTATTCAGTCAGTATGCTCAGGATCCTTACGAGGGATTCTCCGAGATGTTTCGCAGTGAACCCGGGCAAAGCAAACAAGTCACGAAAGATAAAAAACCAAAACAACGGTGCAGGGAAAAACCCATAAAGCAAAAACCTACAAAATCCTTCGTTATGAGTCGACTACAGCGAAAAGGGATTAAGTTAATAAAAATTTCAGTGGTAGATCTGTGTAACAACAATCCTCAAACCTTAGACAGTGATAGTGACAGTGAAAACGTTATTATAAACGCTCAATATATTGTTCAAGATCCCATCGACAGTGTTATGGACGAAACTGAGTCTTTAGTTAAGAAAATATCAAAATCTTTAATAGGTACTGACTTTTATTAACCGTTTTTGTAAAGTAGTTAATATTTGTATTTTCATTATGATGTTTTTATTTAATTTTGTATTAGGTTGTGTTATTTGTGGAGTAGCGTGGGGGTGTTTAACAAAATAAAAGCAAATTTACATTATTTTGATTTTTATTTAAAAACCTTAAAACCAATAATCTAAATACATTACACATATGAGTACATTTATACCCATTCTAAATATTTCCTTAAACAAAGCACATTTTTAAGAGCACAATGCTTTAGATGTTTATTACAATTAAAATTAGATCTTCCTTCACTGTATTTTTTATGCAAAACAGAGAAACTAAGACATTGTTCTGTACCAAGGTCTGATACTTTACAATTCACACACAGTTCCTTTATCCAATTCACCTTCTCCAAACCATTTACAATAATTTCCTTATTTTCTAGATATGGAACGATTATACGCCGAAATTCTCTATAGTCAATATATCCTTCATTCCAATAAATACCTCTATTTCTTTCCAACCATTTAACTTGTCTCTTTTCGTCACTTGTTAAGTGTTTAAACAAGTATGGCGGTTTTATTAAAAATGTTTGCGTATAATCACGACTTGCAAAAGCTAATTCTTTTATTATAAAATTATTGTTCAGGTCTTTAAACCCTTGAACATCTAATATAATAGTATTCGGATTCATGATATTTTTCTCACAGTATTACTCAACGGCTTGTACTCAATTATGCAGTCGTTCAATATAAGACAGTATGCAGAAGTTTGATCTGGTATATCGGAATCACTCTCAATTTCCACTCTTACATCCACAATAGGACCTGTCTTTACATTATCAGCTTGTCTAGAGCAATCTATGACAAATAGCGGCGCCAAATCTTTGAATTGTTTCTCACTTAATAAGGGTTCCGAGCGACGTCCGTAATAAGACTGTTGAAATCTGATGTATTGCTCGTATAATAAAGCGATTCTGTTATTCGCGAAGCTGACATTTAGGTTTTCATACGGGAAGTAAGTTGAGTTTAGGTATACTCTAACGTCACGAACATGACAGTGATCGAACTGGGACATATCAGAACTTGAATTGTTTTTTCTATTTGTTTGTAGACCCATAATTATGTATCTTGGTTTCTCTATTTGTGAGGAAGTTTTGATAGACCAGGTATGTTTTGTAGTTTTAGGTAAAGCTGGATATTCGTACAGATCCCAATTTCTGAATATCATCTGGAGTGGTCGATCTTTTTCTAACAGTTTTAGCAAACTTATTTTTTCTTTGTCGGACACTTTAACATGCGGTACACGCCAGATGATTTTATTTATCTGAACGTCGTCTACAAATTCCCCGGTGTTAAGTTTCACAGCATTCAGATTAGTGTTACTTCGTAGCAATATCAGTTCGTGCCTACTATTTATCACGACTTTCTTGAAATCTTCTGCAAAACCGATGATGTTACAGAGTGGTATAGAAGCAGAAAAACTACCCCCATTAATATTTTTTATTCCATCGATATTCCAGCCCCATGCATTGGCTATCTTTGATTCACTTTCACTCATTGATATTAACGATTTCATGGTGGTAGTTATGCCAGCGTTTTTTATTCTATCAATTTCCACTCCATTCAGCTCATATCTTATATCTTGGAATAAGTAGAGTAGAGCATTATTCGTAAAATTAACACTAGTGGCTTTCTCTTTCATATCCTTTTTACTTACGACAACAGTTCCTTCCAAATACAAGGTACTAGCTGAGGGAAGTATATACAAGTCCTGTTGGTTAATAGGTATGCGGATTTCATCGTTTCTATTGAAACTAGTTACGTAGGGCTTGTAAGAATGGAATTCGATTCCTTCAACAGTGTTGTCATAAGTCGGAGCAGATAAAACGTCTAAGATATTCATTTTAGCAAACCGATCGCTTTGAGAAATGCCTTGTTTTCTTTAGTTAATTTAATTTTCTTCTTAGGGCGAGCTCTTATTTGGTTGGAAGCTTGAGCGGAACTGATATTTTTGATTTGTTGATGCATATATTTATTGTAGTCAATCATTTTTTTCTTCTGAGATGCAAATACAGCTGCACTTCTTCACCGCGCAAATTGATTAAGCGGTTATTTATATCTAACAGCCTGATATGTATACAGCTAATGTTGTTTTGGTTAATTGGAAAGTATATCGCGTTTTTCGGGATTTCTATAATTCTATATCCGGGAGGCACGTTGAGAGCAAATTCGTGGATGATGTGACTGGGTTCTCCGTTTGTGTACGAGCCGCTTACAATGTCACATTCGATCCTGATGACTGTTGTAGGTAAAATGTTGACTGGAAAGTGCGATACATGCCATTTATTTGCTTTTAAGATCTGCTTATTAAACCCTAACAAATTCCTAAACGTACCTTCTTTATTAAAATTTATGTCTTTTGTACAATATACAGCAGCTTTTAAAGTATTGTTATTGCACTGTAGTTTGATTGATGCATCTTTCATTTCAGATTTTAAATAATCATTAATATCTTGCAATTCATAGGTGCCGTCAGGTATTTCAATAACTTCGTTAGAACCATAATAGAACTTATTATTCGTTTTGTCAATGTTTGGAATAGAATTAAATGTTGCGAAATGCAATAAGGCACACTCATACTGTTCATATAGTTGCAACGTGTTAGGATAGTAAGTAGATAAAGTTGACGAGTTTCCAGTTATCGATAATGTGAGTGACATCTTGCAAATGATTCAAATAAAAGAAAAGCATAAGTTTTATACGTTTTATTTCCAAAAATTCCATAGATATTCTAAACATAAGTGTCCACAATTTACAGTGTTGAATTTCTGATATCTTGTATAATTATAAAAAACATTACAATTCTTAAAATATCGCATTAATTCCATTGGAGGTTTTAAATCTCCAAAGCTATCAAAATATTCACAATAATTGCATACTTTTACATAAGCTACCCAATGCGTGCCTTCGTTCTTAGAGTCGTCCAAGTTAACGACACCACATTCAACCCGTTTTGGCGTCCTTGGTAACTGATCCTTCATGTATACTCCTCGAAAGTGAGGGATGTTGCGTGCAAACCTTTGGATGTCTATATTAGTGAGAGGACGATTAGGTAGCTTATTTTTCAGTTTTTTGAAGACTTAATGAATAAACCATTACCATTTTTATGTGACTTAATGTACAAGCCCTGACCTAACTTTAAAGACTCCATAGCCTTATTATGTCGTTGTGTTTCTCGCAAATTTTGCTGACCTGCTTTGTAATCGTTAACAGTTTTTGCAATACCAGCCGCACCACCAGCTAAAGTTCCTAAAGCTGATAAACCCGCAAAAATTGGGATTAAAGGTAGAATACCTCCAGTCTTTGGTAAGGGTATCACTCGCGGCACTCGAATTTTCTGAATGCATGGGATTATTTTTTTTGCTGCTGAGTAAGCAGCGTTAATTAAAGCTTTACTGTCCTTTGGATTCAGTTTCTTTATTTTTGCTTTTATTTTTGACACGAAACTTTTAAACGTTTTAATGCCAGAACCAGATTTCAGTTTGGCTTTCATAACTTTGCTCACTAACCATGAACTAAGTTTTTCACCTTTCCCAGCATCGCTCGATTTAAGTCTTTGTTTAGCCATATTTAGTAGTTGCAAATCAGCTTTGTGACGATTGGGTAAGTCTGTATGGTTTGCATATGCAATGTCGTGATGCATACAAGCTTCGTCTAGCTTATTTACACCTCGGTCACCTCGTAATAAACGTTTCTGCAATTTAGTTCCGGGACCGCAATAATTGTAGCCGGGTAAATGAAGTTCGAACGGTAGATTATTAATTAAGGTATTAACAAGTTCACCTCCTTGCATTGTCTAATGTGTAATGAGAGAAATGATGCAAAAGTAATCGTTATATAATTATTTTAATCCACTATTGCAGTTTTCTCGATCCAACTATTTTCTTCGTTGTTTAGACCCAACCATTTCACAAACATTTTTGATCCTTTTCTTTTTAAAACCCTTTCTATCAAATAAATACCAGGATAGTAAGATTTCTGAAGTTCTTGCTCGTAAAAGGTTCCCATTATGGCTTGCTTTCGCTGATCTTGTATATGATATGTTACTGGTATGGTATGATTAATTTTTTTTATAGTAAATATTTCAGTTGACCAATTAGGTGTATAACCTTTTTCAAAATGGTGTTTGTATTTACTGATACGAACAAAGTCACCTACTTTGAACTTAGGTTTTCTACGAACGGTTACATGATTTAAGGCTTTTTTAATATTTTCTTTTATAACAGACTCGCAAGATTTATTTACTTCAATTGGTTTAAATTTAATGGTACGATGTTTTGTGTTGTTATATATCTTTAACGTAACCTCTAACGGTATACCTAACCACATATAGTTTCCGTTCAGACTAAAATATTTATATAATTTATTTTTAAGAGTTTTAATCAGTCGCTCTACGATCGAAGCTTTTTTGGTAGAAAACGTTGAGTAATGGTTAACATTGTAAGTCTTCATAAGCGTTTGAAATGAGTTGTTATAAAATTCTGTTCCCATATCAGTTTGTAAATTAACCGGTTTGCGATTGCTGTTAATCAGTATTCGTTTAAATGCATGAGTAACATCAAGTTTATTTTTTGATTTTAATGGCTCTGCCCAAGCGTACTTTGAGAAGCAGTCAATCACCACTAAAATGTAATTATGACCTTTATTATATTTTCTTAGATTTTGCATGTCCATCAGATCAGCTTGCCACAAGTCATCGATCCCCTTTAGAATGACAGGACGTCTAACGAAATTTCTTCGTGCTGCTTTGTGTATTTCATTAACAATTTGCTGTTTTGCCATTACGGAGTTTTTTGTGGTAATTTATCTACCTCTGCTTTGGTATAAAACTTATCTTCCAAATGAGTTGAAATCTCAGGTATCTTTGCTTTTAAAGTAGCCTGAACTGTGCCCTTTGCATCTTTTATGATTTGAGAGCGCAATGAACCTATCATGTTATTAAATTCTTTTAACATATTAGCATTCAATCGATCTACATAATCCTTGTTCACGGTCAGGTTATTTAATTCTTTTAACATGTTAGCATTCAATCGATCTACATAATCCTTGTTCACAGCATCGTCTGCTTCTACTGGAGATCGGACTCCTCTTAGCCTTGATGTTTTTAAATCAAAATCTCCGTTTTCTAATTTTAACAATGCGTTCTCATTAAACTCAAATAACTCTGATAAACGCATTCTTTTGTGAATGTAGTGTCCGAATTTGTCTACGTTCATATTTAAGGTGTATTGTATCGAGAGGCTGATAATAAAATAAACACATTTTAAAATATTTATTTATTTATAACTTTACTTTCACGCAATTCTTCAATGATAGATATAATTTCATTATCTAATCCTGTGTTACCAGCATCTCGAGATGCAATTAGTAATTTTAACCTATCTACCAATTCATTTGGATCGTCCCAATAAACAAAATCAACATTTTTCTTCCACATTTTTGTAAAGGGTAGTCCTTTTCCTTTCGATTGGTGGTCCTGAATTGTACTTCGTAGTTGGAATAGAGGCTTAATAATTTGCAAATATTTTTGTCCTTTATTACTTTTGATTGGTTTACCGGGCTCATAGTCTCGTCGATGTGCGTTTGTGTCAAGTAGCATCGACTTATAATGTTTCATATCACTCTCTGTAACCAAGCTTAAATCGGCGTTCTTTTTCAACAGCAACTGTTTTAAACCAGGCGTATTTCGGTATCTGCGTCCAGCTACGATGATATACTCATCACTGATCGTTATACGAGTAGAACCTAACATCAATTTTCCGTCCTCTACTCTGACACCAAACGGAATATCGGTCAGAGCTTCTGAGGACACTGACCAGGATGACGAATCAATACCTTGGTTGTTTTCAACTAATGATTTGTACGAAGAGTCACTTTCGATATCAGATTCATATTCGTCTTCATTGTCGTTATTATCATTGGTTCCTTTACTAATTGTGAGTTCTTTTTGCAAAGTTTTATCGATAAACGGAACTTCGATTTCTTCATTTTCTATATTATGCGGAACACAAGCCTGCTTACTGACATTAGCAATTTGGTTGAGTGGTTCTGTTACCGGCTTGAAAACTGATTCCAGTACTTGCTGATTGTTAAGCTCAGCATCTCTCATCTTTCGCACCTTCTTCTTAACAGCATCTGCAGCCTCAACAATTTGTCTTTTCAGTGATTTTTCCATAGTAACAAAAAGTTCGTGATTGATTAAGCGCTGTCTGAAGAAGAATAATATCGCGAGGGTAACACTCTTAAATATAAATATTTTTAATCAAAGACAACAAAAGTGTCAAATTTATTTCTATAACATCCTTTATTTTTGGAGCAATCTTTATTAATCACTACATAATTGAAAGGTTCACTCCATATTTTCGAACACATTTCACGAAATTCAATCCATGTCATATCAGTGTTGACATGTTCTTCATAAATATGCCGTAAATTAATTTCATCTTGTTTAAAAAGTATGATTAAGTTCGCATTATCTCTTACTAACTGCTTGGGGATTTTACTATATGTTTGGTTCAGATAAAAACAATCTATGCATTTGTGTCTTCCCATCGCAAAATAATCACGCATGTTATTTTGATTTTCACAAGCAACATCATCAAAAATAATCACGGAGTTGGGTTTTGCGTCCTGAACGCTTAGTACTTCCTCATTTCCCTGATATTTCTGGAGGGAAATACCGGGAACCCGTTGCAAAACTCTTTCTAAGAAAATGTACTTAGGTTGGTGCAGAGTTTTTGAATAAACATAAACATTTTCAAATCTTAATCCATTTTCGTGTATAAGAAGACCAATTAATAAATTGGTTTTTCCACAATTGGATGGACCACAAATGATACATCGTACTGAGTTAGGTAATAATTCCCCATGACGAAAACTAGTCTTACAAATATCATCGCAGACTGTATCAACATGCAGCGATTGCGGTTGTTTTACAAATTTCATGATTACTGTTGGAAATGAACCGATTGAAAATGAGTGAATGTATATAGTACGTTAACATTTATAAACTTACCACAACCTCTTTTGCGTTACTGGTCATTGATCGAGTGGATTGATCATTATTAAGCATTCTGTACCACCCTTCAGAGCGATAGCAAACTCGCATGATCATTGGTTGTATACAGTTATACACTAGAGAGTAAGTAAACGGAGAGTTGATGGATGATCATCGTTGCTCATCAAGTACGCAGCAAAATGTACTGTCTCGGTCGAGTTTATCGGTCGAGTGGAAAGGCGAGTCGATTATCAATTATTGGGCGTTCTAGACCACTGTCGGCAGCGAGGCGTCGCCGAGCGATTTGCCGAAAGTGGTCTAGAATGCCCAATAATATACTACTCACGCGCGCCTCAAAGAGTGTCAGCATATTGACGGGGCCTGTAGAGGGCCAAAGCCTGCCGGGGTCGCGGGACCAAGGGATTACCGTGACCCCGGTACGTAAAGGGCTAGTGAAGGACACCGTGGATTTTAGTCAGTACAAGTCTGACAGTCCCTCCCGCCCTGCCCTGGGTGGGAGGACTCATTTGATGATTTTACCACGCAAAAAAAAAAAAAAAATATTGCCAAAGATAAAACGCTTCAAAATTCGGGAGTGAGGGCTTGTCACTCGGTAGGTATAATTTTACGCTTGTAAAATTATACCTACCGAGTGACTTTTTTTGTGATTTTTAGTAGTAGTAGTGAATCTTCGTCAATTATGATTTACGTAACAACAGAAGAAATACGGGTCTAATATTTCATAATAATCTATATTTCGGACTAATATATTTTTTTTGTGAGTAATATAGCCTATTATGGTACTATCTTTAGAAAGAGATAAAGAAACTTTAGGCTAGTGTAGGCTTCGTATAGCTTGATCTCTGTCCAGTGGCGTAGCTAGCATGGGTAGCAACCGGGCGGATCTTGTAGGTGACACCCCAAAAGCCGAAACGCATTAATAAAACAATTAAGTAACCATTTTGTTTTTTTTTATTAAAAACATTACAAATTATTTTTTCACACCACCTGCTCGAAAATGTCAAATTATATGTCAAGCAACCTTAACCTAAAGTGAGTCATTAGTGGCCGAGGGCACAGCCGGTCAATAATGTTGTACTGGATTTCATTATTACCCGCTGGTCAATAATGTGATTTGAATTTGGAATCTATATACAGGGTGTCCCAAAACTCAACGTCAAGCCGAAACGGGGTGACAGGATTGATCATAACCATCACGAGAAAAATCTGAAAAAAAATCTATCCCATGCAGTTTGAAAATTATGGGCATTTTAAGAAAAACCTAGAAATTTGATCAAACTGTACCATATTTCGGTTATTGTGGTTATTCTTTTTTATTTTTGTTCATTTGAACTTTGGAAACGTAATCCTAAATAACATTTCTAGAATCTCAATAAAAAATAATGACACAATTGCCTCAAGTTTCCGAGAATTGAGACTATTTGTAAAACTACGAATTTAAAATTTTCAAGATTCGTCGACTTTGACAGGCCCTCCTATAAAAAAAATGTACTAGAGTGCCTTGGCAAGTGGCATTAAAAGTTGGCGCATTTAATCAGAATTCTAAAATGGTACAATACTTGTTAGTTCCATACAATAGAAAAGAGTAAAAAAATTAAAACCTCAAGTATCCCGATTTTTGCTATCACATTTTACTCAGTTAAAATGTTTTTAATTCGCACAAGCTCTAGGTAGGTTCTTAATTTTAAGACAAAATTATGAGAGAGATGGATAATGGGTATGTTTGCCATGAGTGAGCGAGACAGATAGTGACGCCACTTTTATCAAAGTGAAAAAAAGTTAGTAAAATTTGTAAAATAATTAGGTTTGTTGGAATAAAAGTCAGATGGAGAAATAACATTTTTTATTACAATAAATGTTCAAATTGTTTACCATCAGCCTCAATACAAGCCCTACATCTTCTTAAAAAAGATCTACTTATAAGTCGGGCATATCTTCGAGAGTTGATCGCCTCAGCTGCTTGAGAAATGCGTTCACGCAGGTCGGCTACGTTCTCAATGGGCTTTGAGTAAACTTTTTCTTTGAGAACTCCCCAATAGAAAAAATCCAGGGGATTTAAATCTGGTGAACGGGCGGGCCACGAGATAGTGCCTGAACGTCCAATCCACCTTCCCGGATATTCCTGGTCAAGGAAATCTCTTACTTGCACTGCGAAATGCGCTGGGCAGCCATCTTGTTGAAACCACATGTCGCGAAGATCTGCTAGTGGTACGTCCTCTAACAGGGTTGGTAAATCTTCTCTTAAAAAATGTAGGTAATTAGTTCCATTCAAGTTCTCAGGCAGTTCAATAGGCCCAATAATTTTACCGTTTAAAATTCCGGTCCACAGGTTTACTTTAAAACGATACTGGGATCTATCTTCTCGCATTAAATGTGGATTCTCCACATGCCACTCGTGATAATTGTGCAAGTTCATGTAACCATCTTTTTTAAATGTCGATTCATCGGACCAGAGAATTTTTTGGATGAATTGGGGATTCTCATTATGCCTCTGTAGCATTGTTCTACAAAAAGAAATCCTTTCCTGATAATCTCGAGGTAGAAGACTTTGAACTCGTTGTACGTGAAACGGATGCATTTCGTTTCTTTGTAAAATACGATGAGCAGTGCTTTTGGGTATTCCCGTTCTTTCTTCAATTCCACGTACGGAAATACTTCGGTCACCTGCGACCTCTTGCAATACTTCTTCCTGGAAAGGAAACACAGGTCTACCTCCAGCCTGTATTTGATTCGGGAAATGGCCGCCCTCTGTGAGTGAACGGTGCACATTAACAAACACTCGGTGATCCGGGTAGCGCTCTAAATTTGGATATCTTTCACGATAAAGTCTAGCGGCGGCACTTGCGTTGCATCTGCATTCCCCATAAATGAGGTGCATGTTCGCATATTCTTGTGAAGTGTAGCGCGTAGGCATGGTAGATAAAAAGGATGCCAACACAAAAGTCCAGAGAGAAGCCAAAGTTGCCGGTATGTTATCAACAAGTCCAATTTACAAAGATTCAAGTCCAAAAAGAGAAGCCAAAGTTGTCAGTACTAAATCAACACAAGCGAATACGAACGTGCGCAGTAGACGAATGAGCGAAACGTACTAACTGGTTGGTGTCGGACTGGTAGCGTAGCCATTTGCTTGGCTGAAACTAGTGCGAATGAAACAGATAGATGCCATAGCATCTATCTGTTTCATTCGCACTCGTTTAAACGACGCATCTCCGTCTCAATGCGTGGCGTCACTATCTGTCTCGCTCACTCATGGCAAACATACCCATTATCCATCTCTCTCATAATTTTGTCTTAAAATTAAGAACCTACCTAGAGCTTGTGCGAATTAAAAACATTTTAACTGAGTAAAATGTGATAGCAAAAATCGGGTTACTTGAGGTTTTAATTTTTTTACTCTTTCCTATTGTATGGAACTAACAAGTATTGTACCATTTTAGAATTCAGATTAAATGCGCCAACTTTTAATGCCACTTGCCAAGGCACTCTAGTACATTTTTTTTATAGGAGGGCCTGTCAAAGTCGACGAATCTTGAAAATTTTAAATTCGTAGTTTTACAAATAGTCTCAATTCTCGGAAACTTGAGGCAATTGTGTCATTATTTTTTATTGAGATTCTAGAAATGTTATTTAGGATTACGTTTCCAAAGTTCAAATGAACAAAAATAAAAAAGAATAACCACAATAACCGAAAAATGGTACAGTTTGATCAAATTTCTAGGTTTTTCTTAAAATGCCCATAATTTTCAAACTGCATGGGATAGATTTTTTTTCAGATTTTTCTCGTGATGGTTATGATCAATCCTGTCACCCCGTTTCGGCTTGACGTTGAGTTTTGGGACACCCTGTATATAAAAGAACAGGGTTTTTCATTAAGACTCGACTACAGCCGAAACCGCTTAGCGCAGATACTTGAATTTTGGACAGCAGTTGCAGTCTACCATGTAGGGGGGCAATAAGACGGGATTTTGCGAAAGTCCTCCTCTAAGGGGGTGAAAAGGGGTGAAAACTGTTGTATGAAAAATCTTATTCCTTGGGTTTATAAACTTGAAACTAAGTACGAATATGAGTATAAGTAAATAAAAAGGATTGGCACTATTATTTTTTTTAAACTACCCTCCATTGGTGATCTAGACGATGTTAAAGTTTGTATGGGAAAATCATAACGCGCGAACCGATGAATTTGAAAATCAGTTTTTAAATACTAGATCAAAAATAATAAAACACGTGTCTTTGGATTTTTCGAAAATCACCCCCTAAATTGGTGAAAAGGGGTAATTAAGTTTTAAGGGAAGGATTTTACTGCTTGCTTCGATAAACTCAAAACTTGGCATAAATATTTTCCCAATCGAATAAAGAATGCGTAATTATCTATATTTAAAAAATCAACCTAGCGGGCGAACATCGGAAAATCAGTTTGTCTACACTAATATTTCGAGTTCGAAGTTAGAAGCGCTGACGAAGTCGCGGGCGAAGTGCTAGTATGTTTATAAACAACAAACACCCTTTGGTGCCAGAAAGATTTTTTTTTTAAATTTTCTTTTCCCTTTTGGGAAGACAAAGGGATCTATCTAGCCCATGCAGCCTAGATTTTTTTTTTTTGGTTCTTTTCGTCCCTCTTAGGGGCAGGCAAAGGGAGCTGAGCCCATACAGCCAAGTCTGATTTAGTGTGCCAGAAAGAGGAAAGCTATTCTCGAAACCCTTTATTATTTTCTCACAGTAGGTGTAAAAAGTAGAGTATCCTCCTCTGGGCTAAAGGTGTCTTTGCCTTGGGCTAGCTTGAATCCCTCGCTGCATTCAGGATTCTTGTATTAACTCCCTCGCTTCGCTCGTGAGTTAAACTCTTAACTCCCTCGCTACGCTCGGGAGTTAAATCCCGAATCCTTCATTGCGCTCGAGATTCAATATGACGCCCGTGACATAAGACACAACTTTAGCCCCTCGGTGCATAATCTACTATTAATGGTAAAGAAATTATTATTTTTTACTACTTAAATAAGTAACAAATTAAAATGTCACATCATCAAAATTTATATTTTTTGTGTTGCTTCATGTTTAATAGCTAAAATGCTCTAGTTATTCAATCTGGTTTCACTCATTTTAGCCCGCAATTAATTTTTAATTTAATTTACTAAAACTTCTCTCTCCTGAAACAACTGATACGTATATTGTTATAAATATCTTTAGTGCGACCAATAGATTCGGAAGAGATTCTATAAAACCCCATTCCACAATGAATTACAAATAATCTAGAGTTGGAAACGTTAACATTGGCTGCTTTTAAATGGCTTCTTAGTCTTGGTATCTATAAGAAGAGTTCTGTTTCTGATACCTTATCGTAAAGTTCAGTAAATTTTGCTACAGCCAATTTTAACTCTTCAGTGTTGGCCAAAAGCAAAATCTTTGACTGCTCGCGCTAAGTGTAAGTCCAGCATCGTCAGACGATGCCAGTTCTCCAGGCATGCGTTTCTTGCGACGAATTCGTTGTTCTATCCATTAACTGCAGAATTCAAAGATAAAATAACTTTCGGGGGAATTTCTGATCGACCGACAGTGTGTACACTCAATTTATTATGGTCGTGACTACTCTTCATAGAAAAATCTTCAATATGGTCGAGATTGAAAAAAAAATGCAAATAGGCACCTACTTATTATTGTTACATATAGGTATTATATGTATTATTGACGGTTATAAAAGCTTTATTATATACCTATTGATATACTTATTTTGTATTGATGTTCGCGGTCTGGTGTCACCCCTAACTGGGTGACACCCGGTGCGGGCCACCTCTGCCGCGTTCCCCTAGCTACGCCACTGTCTCTGTCGCACAAAGCCACCAACCACAACGAACGACGAACCAGCATCAAAAAGCATTGTGTAATAATTTCGTTATCTTGTGACTTGGTGTCCATTTGATTTTCATTTCAGTTTATAGAATCATGTATTAGTTTTCCTGTTAGGTAATATTGAGTGCGTTTATTGATTACGTTTTATGCAACAATTTTTTTTTTTTGTTATTTCTTGGCATTAGCGGTAGCAAATGACCGCATACTAAGGGCAGTCTTTAAAACAATAACATACTTAGCCTTTTTTAACGTTCTGAACAGATACATTATCTTGAAGTTGTTTGTTTTGGTTCGTGCGAATATTATTTCCAAAAGGGCAATGAACGTCCGTTATTGCCATCCTAAATAGCAACATCTATTGATGCATTTCTTAGAGACAGTACAAGACATTACCAGCGTATTTTTTTCCACCAGTTCGGCACATGGGCAGCGTTCGCAACGTGGGTCGGTCTCGCAGTGTTCTCCACCATCAAAGTGTGTCGCTACCACCAGCTGGAGAACATCCAGGTGTCCATGTACCGCGAGCGTCAGCGGCTGGTCAACGAGAGTGGGTCGCCCACCACTAAAGACGGCAGGTCCACGCCTCCCGTCGACATCGAGCAGTAGGACACCAGGTGTATGTATCAGGAAATTGGCTACGTTATAAGGTGTCGTTTATCTTAGCATATTGTATCGTTTAGCAAGTTAGGACGAAAACCGCCCTTTTAAACTACGAAATAATGCCCGTCGTAGTCAAATAACATAAATATGCAGCATACTGCACAATCTTTGGAACTAAATAATTTTGTTAGATAAGATGAGCTAGACGACATTATAAACCAGATCATATCCTACTTATCTGGTCTTAATATTATAGAATTGTATATAAAATGGATAAGCCTGTTATCTGACTCGCATTTAAAACACGATTGTCAGAAACTGATGAAAAACGAACTGATTGTAATGTATTAGAAATGAGGTAATATTACTCGAATAGTTGAGTAAGACTGGTGTTGAATTAGCTCGTTGAAGAGGCAGGGCAAAAAGTTAGTAAAACTTTTGTTTTTTCTGTTAATATTCCTGTTTAAGACCCGATTGCATCAATCTCCAGATCCATCAAAATAGGTTTCCGTCAATTGTTCAAAGAAAAGAAGAGAGAATGATTTTATGAATGTTTAATACCTAAACGCATTCATGCTTCACATAAAATGTCAAAGCAAAAGCGTGCGGCCTAATTTTTTTAATGCTACGAGAGAGTTAAAATTCATGCATTAGCGAGTACTTGAGTAGTGGTGTTCGCGGGCCTAAATCGTCATTAAATTATGAAATGAAATAGGAAAACATACCCTTTTATAAAAAATAACAAAAGGGGAAGGTTTAAATTCCTTATTTATGTAACTATTTCTATTAATATAATTTTGTAAATTTGTTCGTTTACACACCCATATTTAATAAAGTCAGAATTATCGGGCATATTTATGTTTTACTTTACATCTTAATTATACCAAATGACATTTTTAGTATATAATTGTTGTAGGGATTTGATCAAATCACGGAGGATGTTAAAATAACAACACGATTTTATCCCTAAATTGATTTAGTGAAATGATAATAAAATAAATACTGTTGATGATTTTTTTGTCTACAGGGTTTAAATGAACCTAACGAAACCTTGTTTTTATCATATCCCTGCGACATACAATTTAATTTAAAAGTCCATCCCGGCCATTGTCGGGCAGACTAGGTGGAAAATGATGTAAAAGAAAATTGTTATCGTTATAATTAACTATGTGATAGTAAATTAGTTTTCAGTTTTTTGTACAAACTAATGCTTTTAGCGTCGCTCACAAACTATGAAATAATTTATGTAAGAAATATAGTATTGATATAAAAAATATTGTTCAAGAAATCATGGTATTTGTTCTTTTGGACATATTTTGGTTATTATTTATTTTTGGACACATAACTGCGTTTTGAGCATAGAATACGATCGAAGACATGTTCGTGACTACCGCAGTACCACCAACGTCAATCGCTATACCGTATTTGGTAAATAATGACTACTCAATTGGTATTCGAACAACAAAATTCGAGTACTAATCAGTAGGGAGTCACCGTCATCACGGAGACTCCTCGGCGGATGACTATTAGAGGCGGCATTGTAGAGGTTTGAGGTTATGGTGTCAAGTTTCTCACACTAATCGACACTTTTCCTACAAACCAATTTTATTCGTACTACTCGAATGACGTTTCGCAACTAATTGCTTTGACACCTGCACGCACCTCTTTGGGGACGCGGAAAACTGTCTTATGAGGTAACCGTGACCCCGGAATGTTAAGGGCCAGTGAAGGACACCGTGGATTTCAATCAGTACAAGTCTGACAGTCCCTACCATCCCGGCCTGTGTGGGATGACCTATTTGATGATTATACCTTGTTCCGAATGAGGTCTATGACAGAATTTGTGTGCTTTTGTCGCCACAAATATTAATACTGCCCCAATGGCGTCTCTATGGGCTGCCGCCGCGGCGACTGTCAGCAATTTTAGCACCTGCAGTATTTTATTGCAATTGCGAATGTGTTTTTTTTACTACCACAACACTTCTTTGGTCTGAATGTTTAAATAAACGTAGAAAGTATATTATGTGCTTTCCTAAGACACACAGCGTTGCTTTGAAGAATGCTGTTGTAAATTCGCCTTACCTTGGTTGTCTATGGTTAAAACTTACCAAATTGTCCCTGGTTTTATACCTGTCTCTTTCTTTCACCAGCGTGCGTCCTTTTCTAATCGTGAAGGATGCTTGACAGGCAAGCTGTCAACTTCATAGCGTTTGTAAATTTTGCCGGGAAAACATCGAAAAAATTTCCAAAGTCAAAAAAGTGTTAAAATACAATAATTAATTGTATTAAATTAGCACACAGCGTTTATTTAGAGTACGTGACACGTTTTTCTTTTGTGAATTAGTGTTTTAAAAGGATTACGGACTAAATTGAACGGGTAAGTGTGGTGTGATTTCACGAGGTTGAATGTTGACGCTCCGGGGGGAGATCAGCATTCAAATAGGATGAGACCTGATGACTGGTCAACATCATCGTGATCCTCGAACGACGAGCTTCACATCCGCCCAACTGAAGACACAAAGTCACGTAAGTACAAACAAGTCCAAACTTGTTGGGACCCGCGTGTAGAGTCACAAATTCAAGATGAGGGGTTTAATTCTAGTTATTGAACTAACTTACCTCCTCTAACAACGAGAAGGCTATCTGACTCCACACACATAAATTTTGGTCAGTGGGTCGTCTTAGTTTTTTGAGAAACAACTTCATTGTGTATTTAGGTGAAGTTTTAGTATGAAGCTTTATGAAAAACAAGTATTCCACACACTTTCAAAGAAAGATCACAAGAACAGGCAAATCTAAAATATAATCAATTTTATTTGACACTTTTTACAAAAACCCCTTACAATTCCTTGTTTTATAAGTCTTAAAGTTAATGATGAGTTGTATCATTTTAACAAGACCAAGGATTAATTCGTTTCAACTGAGCAGTTATCCAACAATATTTTGGAATTGAAACAACTGTTAATATTAACATTACAGGATTTGCTTAACCGGGTATCGGCTACCCTAATTATTTTCATTATAGCACATGGTTTGAAAAGATTTCTATTATTAATGGTCCAACAACCGTGGACTCACAATTAGCTGTTTAGCCAAGAGGTTTTGCACCCTACCAAAGCTTCTTTAGGTGGAATTAAGGTCCAGCCGATTAAACAAGTATAAAGAAAAATCTATTTGACCACTCAGAACATTTAGAGGGGGTTGTCTAGAGGACCATGCCCACTCAGGGCAGCAAGCATTGCATTTTTGAAATTAATAACAGCTTGTGGCATTCTCTTTATAAAGGAACCTCCCCTGGTATCTAGTGAAAAATGCTTTAGAAAAGTTTGCAACCCCAACAACAAAAGACGTAGCACTCATGATCTTTTAGTTAAACCTTTGACCCACTGACCATATACCTAATTCGAGTTTACTACGTCGAATTTATTGTAAAATACTATAAAATAAAAAATTGATCTGCGGGTTAGATCCCGTATTTGACCGCGGAGGTCTCGACTCATAATGCCAGTGAAACATTTCCAATTAAATTAATAAGGAAATTTAACCCAGTATAGGTTCACAAGCAAGTGGTCTATGCTTATTTTCATTTACCAATTGCAGAATCACACAGGAGGCTTCTCCTTGTGATCTATAACAAGTACCGCTGTTAACAGCATTTGTTTTTTTTGGGCTATCAATGGCCCCAATTATGTTTGCCAAAGTACAACTGGATTGCGGAAATCCTGTGAGAACAATGTTTCTGTATAATTGTATACCTGCACGGTTGTTCCTGGTAAATCAGGATCGTACAGTATTGGTTTCTCTGGTTGCGGAAACGCTGAGAATATTGGAAATCTTGGGGTATCACAAGTCTGCTTGAACCCTCTCTTCAAGCAGAATATATTGGTCTAGTATGGAACACCCAGCAGAACTGGGTAATACCTTTTTCCAATAATAATAGAGATTTTACTCATCTTTAACAAGATAGAGCAATGGAAGCAGTTGTCTGCAAAAAACTCGGACTTAAGTTTTACACAATTATGATAATTATGCAGTATCAAAAGAACTTCATTTTCGCAGAATGCAACTGTTTCGAAAATTGTTCAATCAAAACAGGTTACTAGAGAGAAGTAAGTTTCCTCTGCCTGTTCAACAAGGGTGGTTAAAGCCACAGAGTACATCTCAATACCGAGAGTTAAGAAAAGTGTAACTCACTTCTTGACCACGGATACACCCAACTTGGGGTAGGGAGCCCAATTAAACATCACTTACCTATCTGTAAGGTGGGCTCCATTCCAGATACCCTGGCTCTCAGATTTCCTTTCCAATACATATGCCGTATTTGCAGCTATAAATATCCACATAGTGCACATATACATATTAAGTCCGACAACAGGACTCTTATTATATACCTCAGAAACAAAGGGGGGGGGGGAAGGATACATTCCCTTGCACTACTAAGCCTGACAAACAGGTTCCAAAAACTTGCAGAGCAGTTGCATTTATCTCTCTTAGCCACTTACTCTCGGGGAGTTTAAACGAAATTGCGAATCGCCTCTCAAGGGGTCGCAAAGTACCAGAGTGGCGTCTTCTACCCCAAGCCGCGGAGGCCATGTTAAAGATATGGGGCGTCCCAGACGTAGATCTATTCACGTCAACAGAAACGGCTTTCGTACCAAAGTACGTAACATTAGGTTCCAAAACCTTACGCAGTTATCTGTGACGTTTTTAGCCGATAATGGGACTATCAGCTGGGCTGGGCATTCCCCCACCCAGCTTAATACAAGTACAAGGCACAATTGTACAATCGAATTATGACCCACCAGAAGCATTATTTTCTTACAGATATTCAAATACAATTAGCTCCACAGTTGTATAAACATGAATATCCATAATAACGACCTAGATCCTTGTTATTTTGACAGATTCAAACGACGAATTGTCAAAACCGGTCATACTTCAAATTTGTTGATAGTACATTCTACTAACGCCAGAGTGCGCCAAATGCTTCTGACTACTCGATCTTCAAGTGAGAGCCAGAGCGGAGCCACTTCCGACAAAAAAACCTGCGGAAGGTTGCACAGGCGGACTTTCCGATAAAGACCCTGTGGAAAGTCTTAACAGATAGGACTACAGGCAAGTGCTTGGCACAGGTGGACAAGTTATCCCCCTAGCCTGGAAAATGAAGGGTGGGCGCTGACCAAGTCTCTTCCTAAACTCTAGCAGAACAAGACTTGTTAAAAAAGGTAGCTGGCGGACATCTACTTTTATAACAAATAAAGCCCCAATTAAAAGATGGTGATCCTGGTGTGATACCAATCAAATTAACCCTAAAACACCTATAGGTGTACATGTTGCTAGATTTCAGGCTAGATTGTTTTGAGAAAACAATCTAGGTTATAGAAGTATTCTCCTGCATAAAACTGCTATCTCAACTTACTGAGCAACATCTGAAGTAGATATCTCAAAACATTCTTTCATTTAGAAAGTTCTAGTAACTATTTCACTTGCTAAAGCTTGCAGTACAAAAACTTCCAATAGGGTACACTACAATATTACTTTGTTTTTTAATACACTAAAGAACTCTGAATATCCAGGTTCTTTGTTTGAGATAGCTAGGCGAATAGCTCTATAGCTCTAATACTATTGCTTCCCTCAGGTTAAAGAATTCGTGATCTCACATCAAATGGAGATTATTATTACCAGTTAATTTGACTATGCTGTGCCCGACAGGGTCCATTATTGATACAATGTTTTAACATACTAACTGTTTTATTTAACATAATGGAATGCAATAAAGTATTGAGTATTGAAAATAGTCCTGAAAATCTATTTCCTTTATTTATTTTTCAAAAAATTAGATGAAAATCTTATTTTTTGAAATATGAAATCAGTCTTTGTCCGAAATTTTGATTTAAAAACAGAATCAAAATTACAAAGACGGCAAGGTTCGTTGTTGCGGAAACACCGAGACCATGTCTACCCTGTTAGAAATGTCTGAAAATAGAATAAGCCTGTGACTGTGTTGTCTGTACAACTGAGTCACTTTATTTCTCTATCAGGAAAATTAAAACCAGCTTCTGCACAAGTTGGAAACATAGCATTGTTTTTAAAGATGCAAATAGTGGTGCCCCACTGGGCAGCTATAACAGGTAAGCTATTATAGCCCCTAGAAGCTAGTTGAAGAAAATACTAGTTCAAGAAATGCTTGACAGAGGAAAGTGAAAGAGTAATAAAACATTTTCAGAAGTTTTACTGTCCACCAGTAAACAAGATTAATGATACCAACTCCAATGCTTATTTATTGCAGTTAGATTTATGCAATATTAATTAGCTAAATAATTATATCTTCAAAAGGTTGTACCCTTAGAAGACATAACTTTATCCTATTCCTAGATAAATATTTAATTTAGATTTATCTCCTTGTACCAGGTATCTCTATCTATAATTATTATTTTGATTTCTGAAGAAGTTACTAATTAGAAAGGAATGTTACAATTTTTGTTACAGACTTAAAAAAAAAAAAAAAAGGTTTTTAATCTATCTTATCTATCTATAATTAATTCATCATAGCGTTTGTATTTATCACCAGCAGATACCAAACAGGTCTTCAAAGCAACGCTGTGTGTCTTAGGAAAGCACATAATATGACTGTTTTGCATTCCAACAAAACAGGTATTATGTGTTGAATAAGACACACAGCGTTGCAGCAAGTCTCTTGCTGGTACCTTGAAGACTCTATGAAGTTGACAGCTTGCCTGTCAAGCATCCTTCACGATTAGAAAAGGACGCACGCTGGTGAAAGAAAGAGACAGGTATAAAACCAGGGACAATTTGGTAAGTTTTAACCATAGACAACCAAGGTAAGGCGAATTTACAACAGCATTCTTCAAAGCAACGCTGTGTGTCTTATTCAACACATAATACCTGTTTTGTTGGAATGCAAAACAGTCATATTATTTTACTAATGTATCGTCCGTCTCAGTATGTTATTGTTGATTTGTGTAATGTTATCGTACTAGATAGTTTTATATTAACCACTAAGATACGATTAAAACAAATAAAGGAATTTAGAATATAGTGTCGTTTTTATTCGATTTTGGTAACAACATAATTTAATTAAAATGGAATTATACATACGACTTACAGGCTATGAAATGTTTGATCATACCTTACAATAATCTTGACATAAATATTTCTTATAAGTAAAGGTGTAAATCAGAATACAAAAGTATTTCTTACCTATTTTATATATTTGTCAATTGACAAAAATGATAAATGTGAATGTAGCGACATCTATCTCGCTATGAACTACAACTATGAGTATTTTTTCTTTTCAAAGGGGAATGAAGATTCTACAGTTTAAAAACTATGACTTGAAAGTATACCTACTCATATTTATTTTAAGCACATCACGTATACTTTGTAAGAATATTATAATAATTACAAGTTCATACGGAACTTGTCGTGCAGCAGTTAGTGAGAGATCTTTGTAGAGACGCCAGCAAGTCAACCTATCCGAATCTGTCAAATCTTATCAAGCGAATATTAACCTTCCATTACTGTGGTAAGGTTGAAAACATATTTAAAAAAATACAGATTGAGGAAGGTTGACGTGCTGGCGTCTAATGTACAATAATTTTAATTATGGTGTTAGTCAAAATTCAATTCATGCAAGATAAATAACTAATGTAACTTATTTTTTCGTGAACGAGTAATTTTAGCTTAGATTGGGGGATCTTAGGAGAGTTTTAAAATCTAGAAGAGATATGGCAAATAAAAATAATTATTTACAAAGTTTATTTTCTCCAGCTGGACAGATATTTGTTTTTATCAATTTAATGAATTCGCCTTGTTTGCACAATGTGCCGGTGACAACCGCTGGTATAGCGTGTATCTGGGCGTGTTGGGCCCACTCCTCTTTATTCTATTCATTAATTATATTAAATCTTGTTTGAATATTCACGACTGCCTTCTGCTTCAAGAGAATCTTTGTAGACTTTCTCAATATTGTATAGATAACAAGTTACAACTTAGCTTACCTAAATGTAATTTTATAACATTTACCAAAAATAAAAGTACAATTTATTTCACATATAACCTGCATCGCTATGCATAAAGTTGTGGCCGCACGAGACCTTGGAATATTGCTGGATTCCAAATCAAACTTTCATATTCATATTGATAATGTTATTCTAAAGCTTTTGGGATGTATGGCTTCGTAACGAGATCTTCCAAGGACTTTAATAAAAAAAATTCTACGTAATGTACAGTATAAATTTTACCACTCGAGAATTCCTTATTTAGAACTACTCAAACAGTACAATCTCTTAAGTTTGGAGTCCGACGTACGCTCCTCATGGTCATGATGCTGCATGGTATTTGTAATAATAAGTTTGATTATAATGAACTTACCAATAAGTTATGTTACGTAGTACCTAGAAGTATTGTACGGCGGGAGGTGCGCGTTCCTCGTCTGTTTCACACTGAGAAGTGCGAAACAAACGCCGGTGAGCGGGCACCTCACCGCCGCCTTGTTGTAACCTATAACACACACTTTACTGATACCGACGTTTTTGCGTTTTCTCAGGCAAGATTAAAAAAAAATAGCCGTTAACCTCTTTTATCTTACTTTTTTGAAGTGAAAACTTCTTTAGCGGCGTTGTGCACTTTTTTTTGGAATGGGTAAAAAATGTTAAACTCGCGTCAGCACGTGACCTGATCGAAAATTCGTAAAACGGCGCAGGGCGCTTGCAAGAATGTTCGTGTGTGTTTATTACGATTGAAGTTTTCACTTCTGCCGGCACTCCCAGAGTGCAACCCTTTTTTTATGAAATACGACCGTCCGTCCTTTCCTTTTTTACAATTTTTTTTTTTAATCCGTTGACAATAGTGTGGGTTATACGTTTGTTAAATGTACTTAATTAGCTCCAATATATAATCTGTCACGTCTAACTGTTTTTTATCCCTAAATTAATAAAATAAAATCTTTACTTAGATGATAACTTCCTATTTTTTCTAATGTGCTGCTTCGTAGAATGTACTTTCAAGTAACGCATCTGAGCGAATCTCTGTCCGCATGTATCGCAGGAATAGTTCCCTATGGTATGCGTGCGCGCATGTCGCAGCAGGTCGCAGCGCACGCTGAAGGCGCGGCCGCACGTGTCGCAAACGTGGGCCTTCACGGGCGCGTGTCGCTTCATGTGCCTGATCAGGTGCGTCCGCCATCTGAACGACGAGTCGCACTGGTTGCACGAGAACAACTTCGTGTCTTTGTGGGTCTGTTCATGGATGTACAGGCCCGCTTTAGATTTGAACTGTTTCTGGCACTTTTTGCATTGGAAATCGTACTGCGCGGTGTGGATGGCCATGTGCTGCGTCAAGCTGGACTTCGTGCCGAACTTTTTCCCGCACACTTCACATTCGTGGGCTTTGGTTCTGTCGTGGAAATATTTCAAGTGGTAGAAGTAACTGGAAGACGCCCTGTATTCTTTAGGGCAGAAGGGGCACTTTCGTGTTTGCTTCTGCTTATTTTTTCCTTTGTTTGGTTGTTTATCGCCAACGTCAGCAGATTTTGGGGAAGTTTTGTCTGGCGGTAGTATGTTTATTACACTTCCTGCTTTAATAGCGATATTGAGTTCGGCACAATTATTTATTTTCATGGGTTCAATAACTACTGAACAGTTATTCATGTTGTTATTAGTTTCCAAACATATGGATGTATTAGTTAAGTTATTTTCAGATGCGACAGATTTTTTGGATTGCTCACTGGTTCGCTCAGTGTCCGGCGCATGACTTGTGTTATTTTCGGTGTGTGTTAGCCGCTGTCCGTCCTGCGAGTCTTCGATAGCTTCGAACACGGACTCTGGCAGTGGTCCAAAGCCCTCCACGTCACTATGGTCTGAGAACTCATTCTCTTGGGGGTTCGTTTTGTTTATTTTAAGTGTGGATGCAGGAGTAGCTTTCTTTTCGGTTTTAACAATTGGCTTTGGACTTGGTGTTTCGATTTTCGGTGAGCATTCTGGAACAACGGTGGTTGGTGCTGATGTCCTGACAGTTTCAGTCTTAATTTCAGCCGTACTGGTATTTTCTACCTTCTTCTTTATGTTGAATTTCTTTCTTCTGAGTTCTTCATCCGTGTTGTACTGAACGGCATGAAAGGACAAGTGTACGATGAATTCCTTGCGGTCGACGAAGGCGTCGCACTCCCGGCAGTGGAAGAGCAGGCCGGAGTGGTTGACCACGAGGTGTTCCTTGTAGTAAGACTCGGGCTGCGAGGTGGCGCAGTACACGCACGCGCGGTAGTGCTGCGGCTCGGCCGGGGACAACTCGGGGATGTACCTGCAACAAAGTGCTCTATTGCAGCGCGGGATATGCTAGTTGAAACTACAGTGAACTGATCTAAAAAGAAGATAGTTTTGTTTTAAACATGTACCTTTTTGTGTCGAGTTTGTTATATCTGGTGGTAAGAAATCACTGCAGTCTTTTATATCTTCCACTAAGATATACCTTCCTAACATTTTATCACATAATATCTGTGTCCCAGCTGCCTACCTTCTCCAGTGTTGTCCCTCGCCGATCGATATAGGTAGAAATTAAATTATTTTCGAATTCCTCATCAATTTTGATTTTACTATATGCTCTCCTGACATTCAGATTGGCAATTCATCTTTAATTAAGTCTACAACATAGCTGTGCTCACCACCATCCCACTACTTGCTTTAGCTACATTGTTAAATTAATAACCTTTTAGGTTTCAGTCTGCATCATGTGGAGTGTTTGTTCTGAACAAACGAAAATATTATTGCATCTCTTCTATGTTATACAACCCTAGTGCATTCCCAGCACTGGTTAAATCTTCTCCATCGTCCATCTTTTGGGTCTTTTGATGCACTCTACTATGCGCGGTCAGCTGACTTCGCAGGCGAAATGTTTTGCCACAGTGGCAGAAATGCGCCTTTTCCCCGGTGTGCACGGACATGTGCGCGGACAACTCGCCGCGCCTCTTGAACCGCGCGCCGCACTGCACACACGGGAACCTGCACGGGTCGTGCGTGCGCGCGTGCATGCGGAGTGCCGCGCTCGACTTGGATCCCTTCCCGCATATGTCACAAACGAACGTCCTGCTCTCCGAGTGAGACTTCACGTGGTCTTCCAAGTGCGACTTCCGCGAGAATGTTTTAGAGCAGGTGGGGCAGGCGTGCGGCCGTTGCTTGGCGTGGATGGCTCGCACGTGGCGCGCCAGGTTGCCGCTGTCGTTGAAGGCCAGCCCGCACCAGTGACAGCTGTGGCGCCGCTCCCCAAGGTGCGCGCGCACGTGTCTCGTCCACCCTCCTACACACACGCTCTTCCGACACACGCCACACAAAGCGTATCGTTTCCCATCCTCGCTTATCGTTAACTCCGGTTTCTCGATGACTTCGACTTTTTTGTCGTCTTCTTGGACATTTTCTTCGTCTGGCATTACTGTCCTGGAAAGGTAAAGTAAAGGATGGGATCGGTGTAATGATACTGTGATGCAAGTTTGTAACGTATATTATGGTAACACTAGTAGGGCGCGACGTGCGTGTACGTCGTATGGCCGAGGTCAGGCGGCTCGGCTTCGTGCACGCGCTTGATGTGGTGCCGCAGCGCGCGACGCTGGCGGAAGGCGCGCGGGCAGGAGGCGCACGCGTGCGGCGCGGTGCCGCTGTGTGCTGCGGCGTGCGCACGCAGCTCGTGTCGCTGGCGGAAGCCGGCGCCGCAGATGGCGCACGCGTGCGGTCTCTCGCCCGTGTGCTTCAGCCGGTGCCGCACCAGGCCTGAGCGCAGCCTGAACTTGGCGCCGCACTCCGCGCAATCGTACGGGAACTGTTCGCTGTGAGTCTTCAGATGAACGTGTAGCGATCCGCTCTGAGTGAACCTCTTCCCGCAGTGCGAGCACACGAAAGGCTTCTCTCCCGTGTGTATCCGTATGTGCTGCTTGAGATTTTGCGAGTTGGCGAAGTTCTTGGTGCAGAGGCTGCAGTTGTACCGGCGCACGCGCTCGTGCGTCTCTGTGAGGTGTCGCTGTAGGCCATTGGGCGCACGGAACTGCTTGCCGCACACGTGGCACACGCACGGCCGCTCGCCCGTGTGGATGCGCTTGTGGAACAGGTACGTGTGCGCCGAGCTCAAGTTTTTTCCGCAGATCTTACACGTGTAGTACGTCTTCTTGTCGATCTTGTTCTGCACTTCCCTCAGCTCCAGTCTGGTCTCCTCGTCCAGACGGTCTCTGCGCATGTTGCTCTGCGTCAGGTCGTCGAACCTATCCACGTCGTTGTCCTCGGCGTCCGACACACTAGAGTCAGTGAAGTCAGGATAATCCTCATGATGTTGATCATTCACAAAATGATCTCTAAAGTTTACGAGGGCATTGTAGAAGTTGGAATAGAGATTTTTGTTGGGCTTGTCATCGGACAGCTCGAAGTGGTCGGAATGAGCACTGCGGGGCTCCTCAGGCGAGTGGCAGGGGCTCCTGCAACAAATAATGCCCGCTGTTACTTCATGTGCGTCTTTACGTGGTAGTCCAGGTGGCTTTTCTTTCGAAACTTTTTGGAGCAGATCTTGCACTCATATTTGCGTATGTCTGCGTGTATCTCGAGATGTCGCGTGAGCGTGTTCTTGGCGCGGTATGACTTGCCGCAGTGCGGGCACTTGTAGGGCGTCTCCCCAGAGTGTATGCGCGCGTGGTTGTCTCGCTCTGAGCGGCTGGGGAACCCCTCGCCGCACTCCACGCACATGAACTTGAGTATTCCCTGGTGTGCGAGCTTCTTGTGGTGGGTGAGGTTGCCCTGGTTGCGGTAGGTGCGCGTGCACTTGTCGCACGTATAGACCGCGGCGCGCGAGTGGCTGCGCAAGTGTACGAACATGTTGTACTTGTTGGAGAACGTCTTATTGCACTCAGGGCACACTGCTGGAATGTACTTCTGGTTGTTTGGACTCTCTACTTTCTTCTCTTTCGTGCTTTTCACATCGTTGTGTTTATCTTTGTAGTGCTGTCTTAGTTCATCAATTGTGTCGGTCGTGAAGTCACAGCTAACGCACACTTGTGTTTGTTCCTCCGGTGACTTATCGACGTGTGCCTCTTGCAAGTGCTGCACGAAGAGTTTCTTATCGCTGTACACGAGATCGCAGCACATGACTCCGTCCGCTATGCTCACCTCCACGTGTTTGTTGAGATGGTACAGTAACCGCGTGGCCGACGAGAACACACTTGCGCAGAACGGACAGTGCAGGCTCGGTAGAACTACTTGTGGCTTCTCTTTAGTGTCAGATTGTGTTTCTCTGTCAGAATCTTCAGCTAGCATTTGTTCGAACGTGACGTGGTTGGTGATGAATGATTGCACACTGTTGTTGATTATTTCTGGAGAATGTTCGTCACGGATATGGTATGCGAGGTTGTGCACAGTGGTCAGTGCTGGTTTTGCAAAACATTTTTGACAAACAAACTCAACATCTGTATCATCTTCGTCCAGATGAAAGTCCGTAAGAGCATTCCTGACACTCTCGTAATACAACCTGAAATAGGAACATGTGTGGCATAGTCTGCAGAACCAACAATACTGAGAGAATGTCATATACTTACTTGTTATCTTGTGGATCATTTTGTATGCTTGGGTTTGATTTTATGATTACATTGTTCGGTGGATTTGTTTTCTGAAACATAAAAAAAAAATACCAAGATAACAAGATAGTTTAATAGCTACGCTCGCGAGGATTTCGGATATTATTCAATATGAACATAACTCAGGTCATGACCTGTTTAATTCATAGAAATCTGTTTTTTAAATCTAACAGACAGATAAGACTGTCAGGTACTCAGAGTTTTGTTTGCATTTACAGTATTAGTATTGTTGAGTTCTAGCTTTCAGACCCATTGTTGGCTAGTACTTTCTCAGTAAATGTATACAATATACCAAGTCATATTTGAACTCATGTGTCTTCTTATTTGGTAGCTGGATGGGATAAATTGACAAATGAGGTGAGAAATACTTTAATTTATTTGCATAATGTCCCTCTGCTGGACAAATTGCTCCTCCAAGTAATTTTTATTCCATTTCAAGAGTTTTTATTACAGGTAACTAATTCGCAGCTCTATCTAGGCCGGCCATTAAATTAAGAAATCTGTAGCCCTCATTAAAGTGTGACGACGGAAACACGGATTCCCACGGTTTTTTAAAGGCTCGATGCACAGAGCATTCATTTTTAACAGATCATATCACATTGACAGTATTGTTTTTAGGGCCAGTTTCACCACACTCTGTTAGTTAGTTGAATGCCCTGTTACATGTGTTAACTGACTGTTAACACATGAACTCACGAATTACCGTGACCCCGGTACGTAAAGGGCTATTGAAGGACACCGTGGATTTTAGTCAGTCAAGTCTGACAGTCCCTCCTGCCCTGCTCTGGGTGGGAGGACTCATTTGATGATTTAACCACAATAAAAAAAAAAAACTTTTTTATTTATTTTTCATAGTTGCTATAATATTGTTTAGTTTATTTTATATGTATTAGTATCTATATTAATATATAAGTGTTTGTACTTTTTTTGCTAGGGTTTTTTTGATTATTTTTATTTTTTGTACCATACCACAATATTTACTTATTTAACCCAAAGGTTGACTGAAACCAGAAAGCCTTATGGCATTAAGTCCGCCTATGTACCACTGTTTGTACATGAAGTTTAAATAAATAAATACCCGCTGGTTGGAGCTGAGCTTGGCGCGCAAGGCGGTGTCGGCCTGCATGCAGCACTTGACGAGCTCGTGCCACGCCAGCAGCGTGCTCGCGCACTGGTAGCACACCACCAGCGGCAGCTTATCTCCCTCGCGGACCTGCAGACAAAATACAATACTTCAAACACATTGATACTAGTTATTGCACACAGGCAGACTGAAGGTTATTTCCACAGGGAAATGGATAAAAACATTTTCCTTTATCTTGCAGCACCTTAAAAGGGCCACTGGTGGTGAGTTTATACCCTGAACATACGATTGCACTGAATCAATGCTCAATAAATATCCGTAAACACCAAATAAATGCCTTTTGCCTGGGCTTTTTGTCTACTTCATTTGTTTAATTTTTATTATTTCTTTTTATCCCCAGTGACCAGGCATTTATTTGGGCATAAACTCAACTCATATCTAATATTCCAAGTTATTGCCCATTTGTTGGAGATTTTAATTATTATCTTGCAACACCAACATCAAATTAGTGTAAATCCTTTTACATGTATTGGCAACACTATTTCTTCCCTTCTATCTGCGACATTGGTTCAATATACACATGCATTCATAATCTCCGATATTTTATTCAATCTTCCCCGGCACCGAGCCAGCACCACATCAGCTATCAACAACTAACAAGCTCTACACAATTTTGTTCATTAAATGTGCAATAACTTGCCTTCAACCCATCTTTAGCCATGTACTCATTAGTACTAAGCACAACTATGTGTATGAAATAATAAAAAATACAATATATTGTCCCAATTCCTAGCAACAGACCTCAATTTGCTTGGGCTGGTCAGAATCATCATTACATCATCCTATTGTCCACAGAACAAGAGCAAATAGCTGTTGAAAGGGATTGTACAAACTAAAATAAGGTGAATTATGTTTTAAATGAAAAAAAAAATAATTGATAGCAGTTGCATTGCCTTATATTAACATACAATTTACACAATTCGCTTTATACATAACAGGTAATGCAAATAGCTGGAAATAAAGAAAAAGGTAAAAAAAAAATCTTAGCAAGCTATGTTAGCTATGTATGAAGCTACAATGATGGGTGAAATACTATGGCATTTACATTGAAACCTCTCTGATATGAAACCATTGAAACTAAACCTTTACAATTTGTGTGTTCGTCATGTAACAAGCTTCTTCACCTCTTATTTTCAGGTGAAAACAGGCTATAGACTTATTTTATGATCAATCCTGTCACCCCGTTTTGGCTTGACATTGAGTTCTGGGACACCCTGTATATCCCACTATTAACAAGGATGCTACTACCTGTACAGTTATTATTATGAGTTATATGCAATTGACAGTTTGGGAAGAAAACTTCCCATTGGCATTGTAATGGATATTATTATTTTGAAGTAAAAATCATACAAAATTGAGACCAGTGAGTAAAACATATTTTTAGTTGTTGATATCTCTGACTGCTGAGGGGAATGCTAATGCAATAAAAACAATATAATTTACATTGTTGGTTCAACTCGCTTCCCAAAAATCACCAGCTGTAATATAAGTAATATACATGTCATGAATGATGAAAATGAAATAAATGACTGATTATACATAGGAAAGGTAATCTATATCCAAAATAGGTGATAATTACTTGAACTGGTAAGTGTTTCTTTATCTTGTCGGCCAGGTTGTTCTGGAGCCCCTCCCCGGAGAATATGGGCATGACAGACTCCGTGATAGTGGCACATATCCGACACACATGTGAGAAGTCTTCGACATCTGCAAATAATGTTACAATGTAATATTTAAATTGAAAATATAATATATTATTTATTTATGGTAAAATTATCAAATGATTCCTCCCACACAGCGGGAGGGACTGCCAGACTCGTACTGACTAAAATCCACGGTGTCCTTCAATAGCCCTTTACACGGGTCTTTGGGTCACGGTAATTCACACAGGGGGGCCCCATCATTATCTATAGCCATAACTAACCAAATACTGGGCTATGATATCTGTCAACACGATAGCTAGCTATCGGCTACTCATTGGCTAGATAACTGATATAGCCGGTAGCTGCCACAGAGTATAGCTAACTGCAAGGTTTTGTGGCCGCCCGGTATTCGGTAGCCGGGTAGCGAGAGTAGCCAGTATAGCCGATAGCTGTGTGCGCGCTCACTGCACTACGCTAGTGCGATCTTCATTCGTTTTGTTCATCTCTTTCTATCAATATAAACAATTATTTAACAATAATTTATTTATTTATTTTATTTCATAAATGAACTGCGATTATTAGAATAGTAGTTAGTTACCGTCAGATATAAAAGTAAACACAAGAAATAAATATTTGATAGCTGGTATTTTCGTTTTCATTATTATAAAATTAAATAATTAAACGTTTATTATCATCTAGACTTGTTGGCGTGGCCAGGATCGAATTCGGATCGTGCAGTTGATATTGCGTTATTTCATTCCTACCTAAGTACATAGCTGCACCGGTGCAAAGTCGCTGCGCAATTAGCGCATTATTGTTCAATAGCCGAGTAGCCAAAATAGCTGGCTAGCTAGATTGCTATTCCACAGTAAATAGCCGGCTAGCTAACCTATTTAAATTTCGGCTAGTTACCCATCTCTAATCTAAGGTTCGACAGTGGCAGGCTTTTAAGGTATTGATTGAACAAACATGGATTTAATTTTATGGCAGCCATTTTGAAATCAAAACATTTCTCACTCTCTGCAATTTAACATTAGTAATAAGATTATCAGGGTAATCCTGTTTTATAAAAATCTATTCTTTTCCACAATATTATTGTATTTTAAACAAAATAGTTTTACTTACTATCTAGGTTAACCTGATAGCTCGGCGGCGGTGCTAGGGCGCCCATCCTCTGCGTAGGTGCTGAAGACTGACTCGGAGCAGCATTTAGTAAAAATATTTGTTCAGTTCCATTATTCATTTTTAATAAATTGAATCAAACAAAACTGTGTAATGATACTTCCATTTAGGCTGCGTCTGTGAATGAATGAATTTATTGCTATTGATTGATTGAATGAAACTAATGTCATTTTATTTCGTTCTGAAACCAAAGGTTTTCGTGATGATAAAACTGAAAAAAATTTAAGAGAAAAGTATCAAAATTAGTTTTTCTTTTGAACTCCCTTTCAAAGTGACATGGTTTTTATTTCTTAAACTATTATATAGAAAATAAAGTAGTTAGCTTTAATTAGTTTGTGTTATCTGTGTTCCTCCACTGACTCATTCATATTTCATTCATTCACACAGAGTACATACATTCACACAAAAGCGGGAATTTTCAAAAAGAGTATAGTGATAGTTGAAAATGTATAAGCACTTTCTGTTACAGTTACTGTCAGCCTGTATCATGATGATACAGGCTGATGGGATGATACTATCATCCTACTGCTGGGCAAAGGCTTCTCCCCATGAATTTCCAAATTAAACTCCCCAGTACTTTCCAAATGCACTAATAATATTCAAATTCTTGGATAAAATAAGAAATATAATGATTAAAAAGAGAGGCCAATCATTGTAGAACATTTAATATAAATCAATCTATTTTCGTCAACGATGTCCATGATGTGCAAACACGTTGCGTCCGGACGCCACCATCAGCGGGGCCACCATCATTGCTTTTTGCTTGTAGGTTTGAATCACTTGCTGAAAAACATAAGTTACTTAAACTTCTCTCTTTTTGGACATACTGTTTATCTCATAACAGCAACACGAGGGTATTTATTCTGTTTGTTTATACAGAGTGAACTTAAACAGACGAAGGTGTAGGAGGTGTGGTGTGGTGGAGGTAAGCCATCAAGGTCTAAGGCATGATTTTTAAATCTTTTTACTGAAAAAATAATATTTAGACATGGGAGACATAGTACGAGTAGCAAGGTGACGCCTATAGACGGCAACTGTTATACACTAAAAACTTAATTTAGTGACATTAAAACGCTTCGAGGGTCGCGGGACTCACGAATTATCGTGACCCCGAAACGTAAAGGGCTAATGAAGGACACCGTGGATTTTAGTCAGTACGAGTCTGACAGTCTCTCCCGCTCTGTCCTGGGTGGGAGGACTCATTTGATGATTTACAACGCTAAAAAAAAGTGACATTAAAACCATACTTCCTACCAGTGGCGTAGCGAGACTGAATCTAGGAGGGGGCATCACACATGTTGCATGGCTCTTTTTTTTTCAGGACTAAAAATATATAACTTATCTCTTATCTGCTCGCCCGAGGCCCTTTTTTTGCAAGATGACTTGGTTCCTCCAAGTCACCTATACCAAAATAATATGATTGTTATGTGACATCTACATCAGATTTGCGAAGCCTGTTAGACTCTTTCAGTTCCCAGTAATTTAAAAAACGCTACCAAGTTATTATTTTGCAACATGGAGGCGAGCAGTGGAGACGCTTGACCTAAACGTGATCGTCGGCGACATCAGCATTGCAAAGCCTCTTAGTTTAATCCAGTTCCCACTCATCAGACATCAGAAGTATATAACACGTCATTAATGTCTTAGTACAAGTGTTGTACTACTTTACTGACTGGTGATCGCCGTTATCAAGACTTTTCTTTTTTCGTGCGAGATTCAGGTGCGAGGCCGGGGGCTAAGGTCCGCTTCGCCTCCGATAGACAGAAGTAGTGCGCTCAATAGCCGAGCCACACGCGGTAAGTCTTTAAATGTTCGTATAAACGCCCATTAACGCAATAATAGACGGCATTTTCCGTTAATGTGCACCTCGTATAACACTTCAGATGTCATTAATTTATTATATCAGCCAACTGTAGATGATACTGGATTGGCTATTTCATGTTCTGTGAGAAATATTGTAATTATTATTTTCATCATAGCCAGACTTACCAGCACTAATTTGATGAGAAAAACAGCAAAGGTGAGGAAGGATATGGTCATGAGCGCGCTCTCTGAGGACGGGAATTGCACGTGACCGCGTGGCGAAGCATGCGCAGACCGCGAACGACGCCGCGCGCCAGTGCTGTCGTCGTCAGGCCATGTTGCATCTATGCGCTCCTCTGGAATGACAATCATGCATATCACACATCCTAACATGACCTTATTTAAAATTACTGCAGTTTCTTTGCTCGGATGCGACCCGTATGCAAGATTGCCTGGCACTAATACATTTTCAATCATAACTAAACAGATTCGACTTAAAAAACATTGCAAACTCATTATATTAACAGCCAGATCCGAAACCAGTCAGTGTTTTTGAACCTTTTTCATGGCACGTACGGCCCCTTTAGTATGAGGAAATATTTCACGACCGTACTCCTTGTTCAAGATGGAAAAGATCTCATAAGATATTTTTATTTTTTGTTAACTTGATACAAATTATTATATCCTTTAGTTAACATTGTTCCTAATAAATCTTTTTAAACTTTATTGTTTTGTTTTTACTGCAGAAGCTTTCCTAACCTTTTACTCCTCCCCTATAGAGGCTTCAGGTTGAAAAACACAGCTGTAGGTTATACAAATATTTGCAGCGTTTGGGAAACGAATCCGCGACACTTAACGCAGCAGTCATTCGCTGAATCCCTACGTTAAGCCTGGAGTCTAATAAACTGATTTTCGTCCATAGTAATGGTTAAATGATTTCACTTACCGATATTAGCCAGGATAGATTGTTTCAGTTCATGTAAGTACTGCATTTTGCCGCCGAAACTTCTCTGCGAGTTCTTCGATATAGTATCGGCGACAACCCTCATGAATTTCATTACATTCTCCATCGTGTTCACTTTGTTCTTCTCCGTTTTGTTTGCTGGTGCTTTATCTATCTTGTTCTTGAGATTTACTTTCTGAGACTTATTATCTTGCTTTGGTTCATCGGTATGTCCTTTAAGTTTTGTTTTATAATCATCATTTTCTTTGTTGTTCATTAGATTTGTTGATTTTTCGTTGTTACTCGTTACTTGCACTTTATTTTCATGTGATTCTGCTTTAAAATCATTAATATTGTTTTCATTACCTTTCATCGCTGTGGGTTTTGTACGTTTTGGACTCATTGTTGTTACTTCATCCGTATCAATAATTTCTGTAGTGAAGATTTTATCAGTAGTGATTTTGTAAAATCTATTGAGTTGACTGTCGTAATTACTGAAATCTTCGGTGACAAAATTTGGTTTCGTAGAATAAAACTCCCTTACTTTAGTATGATTGTTGTGTATCCGTTTTGGTCTTTCTGTTGTTGCTTCTTTATCATTATCTATTAGAAATGTAGTTGTTATTTCCGTTCTATGAAGATTTTTCACTTTGTTTAGGTGTATTCTTCTAAATGCTTCAGTATTCTTTTTATGTTCAAACTTATTTTCTTCACCACCATCGTCATAATAGTCGTGCGGGTTATTCTCATGTCGATTGTTAGAATATTTCTCATTATCTCCCTTGTAGTTAACAACAGGCGATTTCACAGGACTGCTATTCAACTGAACACGTTGTATTTTAGCTACGTTGGGAACTCTCTCGATCGAACCTTTTTGTTTTTCATGTAATTTTGTAGTTGGTCTCTCGTAGTTCGATCTTAGTTCATAATCTCTAAAATCAACATGTAGATCAAGATCATCTTCGTGTTCTTTAGTTCTTTCAATTGTTTTTATAGTGCTTTCATGTTGTTTACGTTTCACATTACCGATGTTCGGTGGTCTAGCAGGGTTCTTGTTCCAGCTATACTCAGTTACACTACGGTTGTTGTAGGTCCAGGATTTTGTAGTATCCTCTACTTCTAGGACTCTATCTGGCGTGGTGATGGAGCTGTGTGTCCTGATGGGCTTTCTGTAGTGCTGCTGTGATATCTCGACCCACTCGGCAGTGGCATGTGTGATGAGGAGCAGAGTTAGCAGGCGTGTCATTGTCGCGTGTGGTTTGTGAGATGTTCGTCTGAATGTGAAGCCTCGTGTGACGTGTGATGCGCTTCGCTTAGTGCCGTGTACTGTTAGGTCAGGGGTGCTCTACTGGGAATCTTCAACATATTTAGTTTTTTAAATTTGAGTGCTTTCTAAACAGGCAAGAGCTAGATTATCTATGAACATCAAAATAACATATCGCAATTCCCCCGGAAATTGTAATTCATTCTTTAACTTTTTTCTGTGCTTTTGTGCGATGAAGGTGTACAAACTACTTGATATTCTGGTACGAAGAAACTTTTTATACACTAAACAAGCATACGGCCCGCTTAATGGTGCGCTTGCGCGTTGCCAAACTTGCTACTTTTCCACGATCTTATTATATTAAGGGTGTGAAGAAAGTAGGAAGGAATGTGTGCCGGCAGTTAAAAGAAAAATATTAATGCCTGTTATTAATTCTATAAACAAAATATACTAAGGAATCATACGACATATATCTACAATCAAAAAGTCATAATGTTTCAAAACTTAAGTCGTTCAAATGTCTATAAATCTAAGTGAAATGTTTGTAATATTCGCGCTAAACAACTCTATTATCCGCTCCACGCGCTTGCTCTGCGAGGCACCCACCAAGCGAGGCGTGAAGTTTGTCTACCTCGCAGTCAGAGGCCTGTAAGTTGAGAACATTTGAACTTGTGCGTGTCACTCGTGGCTGATTTTGTGTTACTCGGTTATATTTCGAAAGGAAGCTGAATGAAAGCCTATAATGTTTTTGTGATGCCAAACGGAAACAATTGAATAGGTCAATAATGTCATTTTAAGGGTCTTTTAAATGACACATTTTTTATTTACAAACAAAATTATTTGTTTTAAATCAATTTCGTATGGAGAAATTCAACCAAAATATGAATGCATTTGACCCGAAACAAAGTTACTCCAACATGAATATTTGGGATAAATCTATTGAATATTAATTAAAATAAAATATTTATATTCAAAACGGCATTTATTATTTAAATAATTAATAATAACACAATTTGTAAATCGATCTGTCACAATATTAATCTCTTATGCTAAAACATCAACATATTCGGAGCCAGTGAGTTGTGCTCGCCAGTATTTGGATATATTGGTTAAATACCTTTTACTACAACGTAGTATGTATTATGCTCACTTGTATAACATTATTATGCAAGGAGTAGCGAGGAATTAATCTATCAAAAATTTAAATTCTTTGATAATAACATTAGACTTCAGTTCAATATTTATTGTAATTAAATTCTGGCTTCTTGCATGCCTTATAGATCGACCAGAACAAGTCTAGGAAACGCTGCCTTTAGACAAACATTTTTCAAAAAGGGAACTGCATACCTCCTTTCATATTAAGGCGGTTAAAGCTTCGCTGCGAGTAAAACTGAACATGCCCAATTCAAACCGCGGCAACTATTCGCAGTGAATAGCCTGTCACATACAGTGAATACTCGCGGCGAGTAGACATTCGCAGCGATTAGTCGCTGTGTGTGACCGAAGTTTAAGAAAGATATCAACTGCTTATCTTAAGACTTTATTAGAATTATACAGCCTGAATTTGTTAGAATATATTGTTATCCCGCGGAACAGTTCATTATTTCTCAGTAATGTGAGCTTTTCACCAGCACCGTGATATCACGATGCAATATAAATAAAAAATAAATATTCCACAACTATCACACAACTCCATCTAGTCCCAAGCTAAGCAGAACTTGTGTTATGGGTACTAGACAACTGATAAACATACTTATATATGTCGAAATACATACATATTTTAGATAAATTACACCCAGACACGGAACAAATGATCGTGCTCATCACACAAACATTTGTCCTGGGTGGGAATCGAACCCACGACCTCCGGCATAGCAGTCAGGGTCACTAACCACTAGACCAACAGGCCAGTCGATTGGACGTCGGATTGTCGATTGTATCCTTTGGGCTTACAGATAAAGTCTTGTTCCATTCATTATATCCAATGAGCACAACACACTGTTTCCCTCCTAGCATTAAACAAGCACCCACTTATGTGTACTCCTAACATATCAACGACTGCCCTGGTTTAGGTTCGACTACACAGCGTCCACGCAGATCAGTGGCGAAAATTTTATATCGACAGTTACTGTACCTGCTTCAGAAGAGTAAATGTTCACGAAAACTTGAGTTAAGTATTTTGAATTTAGTGCCCATTGCCTAAGGTTCAAAATGAAATAACTCGAGCTTCGAATATTTGTTCTTTCAAAATACCGCCAGTCATCATTGAAGACACTGTGTACTTAGCCTTGAACCAGTGCACATATCGATCATCATTCACTTTGACACTTGTTAGGTACTAAAGTTAAGATTTGTTATCGATGCGACCAAATGTGTTAGGTGAATATTTATAAAATATAATTTTATTGTTGTCACGACAGATATTCAATGTTCACGCAGTGTCTGTAAAATCTACTTATCATCTTCATTATTTATTCTGGATCCCTACACTACATGTTTAGCGACGAATAGTGGGTTGAATATATCGTTTTTTTTTTTAAATGTGAGTATACTACAATTACAGCGTCCTCTAGATTTAATTGATATGAAGTCGTACTGACACTTTGACTGTGGTTCCAGAAATGTGTCTAAACGTTTTATTTTAAATTGGCACGAAATTGGCAATATGTTAACTAGCTTATTGTACATCCTAACACATTTGGACGCTACATATTGGGATGATATAATGTTGTAATTTTACACTATACCATTACAAACTTGGGTTTTGGTCCAAAATTCACCATCAATAACACAACATACATTTGAGTCAGGAATATCAAATTAAATATACATCGGTATTTATTTAGTTGGTCCGTTATTTTTAAATTAATTCCTTTTTTAGTAATTAAGATACCAATTCATACACTATTTTTGTAATTTGATTACGAAATATACAAAAATAACTTCATAAAGTCTTTGTTGTATCTCCAATTTTCATAAACCTATTTTAAAATAACGGACATCCAAGTAAATAAAATACACGACAGTAATAATACTAATACAGTACGCGTTTTGCAATTAAACACTTGATTAAAACAACCAGCACCTACTTAGTAATAGGCCAGAATTGACGATTGAAATGTATAAGTATACAAACTTGCGTATGTACAGATGTACTTTGTATGTATGTCAAAATATGTATACATGACTTATTGTACCATCTTTTGAATTCCATATTCAATTCGCAAATTCGCATAATAAATAGATGAACTACAAAGATTAGATTAGATTAGAACATTAAAAAACATTACACTGACAACAAATACATACACCTAGATATATAATGTATATTTAATTATAAATTATGTTTCATGAGCTAGCTGCGAGTAACGTAACGCCGTAAAGAGATCACAGAAAATGGAAGCTTGTATTGCAAAATGTAAAGTGTATAAAAATAAATGTATAAAAATCACAGCTTTATTTAAATGTGCGACCGGGGACGAGTCTTGAGGACTATTAGGCCATGTTATGTAGTTTTTATTATTTAACTGCCGTATATGTTAGATTTGTCGATTGTTTTTGATTGCACTAATCCCATCATTACGATATTAATGCAATAGATTTTTATGCTACTAGCTAGGAGGTCTGACAGAACAATATAGACAAAAACGGATGAAATAGGCCCCGATACGCTTCTCTCTTGGAATGACGGCTCGATACAAGAACAGTACAATAATTGTGACATTTAGATACACACACACACACACACATCACGACGTATACTCTTAACTTAGGTCCCTTTCACATATTTTTAACATTTACCTCCCGTTGCTTTCTCATCGTATCGCCCATAGTATTACACATCGCAGCGGCAAGACACATGTCATGGAATTTGTCAGATCTCGTGTATAACTTGACGAAATTGTGACACATGCCTTGTCACTTTAGTCTTCAGGACATATTATTATGATTCAATTTAAACTTCTTAGAATGCTGGTCATCGCTCTTTTCAATTTTAGCATTACCATTTTTAAGTAACGATTAAATATATTACTAAATATAGAGATGTGGTGAGAGCGTCAAAACTATCGATATTGTGTCGATAAAATTGTGTTGAATCGAGCGATATCAGCACTACGATTTTATTACATTAAATGTACTTTGCATTGTATGTACTTCACAAAATGGGGAAAACTACCTTTTTTAAAAATGCATTGTTTTATTAAAACATTTGTTCCTCACATACATGTCTCATATAAAATGGTATATATTTACAAAATGTTTGTGTACGGTAAATATGTAAAATGTTGGCACTACTGTATTTTTTGTCACTCTGGTTGATAAAATAGATTTTTAATTATTTATGTTTCTCTTTTTCAACTATCCTAAAATTAAAGTATCTACTAGATGCTCCGTTCATGTCGAGAGTATTTAAAGTAGAATATAACACTGAGGCCGCGTTGTAGGCCCTTATACACATTAGATGCGATTTATTTACTTTATTAGACAGTGATACAATAACGCTAAGATTATTGTTTTGTTTTATAAATATTCCATACACCGCATTTTAAAAATTCTCTGATCGATGCAGAAGATTAAGCATAAGAAGAATGATGTATTTTTTAAAAGAAACCTCTATACGTTTTTAATTTGTTCATGTTCGGTTCCGTTAAGAATTGAAATAGAGATTTTAGCAAATTCTACGAAATCAATGTCCTAATAGTACTTTAGTTACATTATAACTTAGAAGATAGAGTTCAAATTCTTACAGACTAGGAGTTTACTTAAGATTAAGAAGTGAGTCATAAACAGATAACTCATTGTAATAATTAGCTGCGAGACAACTTGAGTTACGTGTCCAATTAACTTGAGGTACTTTAATACAAGACAAATATCATCATATATCATCTCATTTGTTGTGAATTTGATTAGTCTGTACGATTTAAGAAGGTATATAGTTTGAAGTATTTATTAAAATATAAAAGCTGTGTACGATATACACTTATCGATTTGTGGCTCTCGTAATATAAAAGTATTAACATTCTTACAACGAGAAATTAATCGATTAGTAAGTAATGTTTTCTAGCATATCTATTTGTGACATATAAATATTAGGCAAAAGCCATTTCCTCATAACACTTAAAAATAATTAACTTAAAATAATATTTGTTCACAACATATAAACGAAAAATGTTAATATTTTTTAATTAAACTAAGTTACGTAAGACAACCCTCCGCATTAATAAATTAAAAAAATAGCTAAAAACAATTAAAATAGGTTAAAAAACGTTTTAATATGTAGGAATGCAGTTATTAGACAACCATGGTGAGTACCTTAAAATGGTACATTTTGTGATAGAACTAAGTTTGTTGTACGAACAGAAATAATGTAAATCTCTCCTTCTATAAAACATCTTTTAAATATAAATACATCTTACTACCACATGCTACAATTCACCTATTGGCAGGTCTATTTGTTCGTCAGGAAAAGTTCTTTATAAAAACATATTTGTTTACTATTACAGGTAAACCTCGCTTTGTTTGATAAAAAAATACATCTTTGTCTTATTATATTCCATTTTTATTTCTTCATCCGACAAGACATTAATGTAAAATGCTGCACTGCTTTGAAATCCGCGTCACTTGCACATTTTAGGTACGATTTTGCCGGGAAATTTTACTAACTACATAATTATAAATTGCATTAATTGTCGGTTATAAGTATAAGTATTTGATTCTAAATTAAGTCTGATGGTGTTCCAAGCTGCGTTGAGGAGTAATGATGAGCTGGTGTCACAGTGTGAGGGTGTGAAGGTCTACCTAACGAGTATGAGTAGCTTTTTCCATCGCAGTCGAGCGCAGCGCGTGCGCAGCCGGCCCGCGCGGCTTGCCTCCTCGGGAGGCTTGGAGGACGATCTGGTATATAAAAGATTAAAGTTAGTAGATTCCCAGGTCGTCACTTTGAGTTTTCTCAGTAGTGTTCAGGCCCTGTCGGGGTCGCGGGACTTACGAATTACCGTGACCTCGGAACGTATTGAAGGACATCGTGGATTTTAGTCAGTACGAGTACTGACAGTACTGACAGTCCCGTCCGCTCTGCCCTGGGTGCGAGGACTCATTTGATGATTTTACCACGATAAAAAAAACGTACTGTTCCGGAGTCTGGTTTTGTGCCTGGTCGATATCAATATACTGGCCCTGTGACAAGCTCCAGCCGGCGCCTTTTGTTCTGGCAGTCTACTCACAGTCAGCGCTGCTGCCAGCGCGCGTCGTCGCTGGGGTGCGTGAGGTAGCGCGAGCCCACGCGGGCCTCCAGCGCGCGCAGGTCCAGCCAGGCGGCGCGCGTCTGCAGCCACGCGTGCGCCACTGACTTGTCCACGGACAGCCGCTTGCGCTGCTTCACTTGCAGCAGGTTGTTGATTAGGTCGATCGCTGTGCAACAAAAATATTTGGTCAAAAATACCCAAATTCATTAGGGCACTTGTAGCGATATTGTACTACAGCGCCATTTATAACGTAAACTAGAATATTTAAAAAACTCGTCAAAAACTGTCGGACAGTACTCTACTCCTAACCACTTGACTTGAATGTACCCTGACGGTTGAGAGCCCACTCAATTGTCTCGCTGATGGTGGCGAGTGTGTCGGATCATTTAGTTTCCTTCAAAATATTTGAACTGGATGATGCTGATACCACGCGTTATGTTCGTGAACGAGCACTTTGGAATGAGCACGTGCAGCACTTTTACAGTTTTGTGACTGGGACTATTGTGTTGAAATCTGCAAGAATACTTGCAGAAATAGTAAATTTGACTTTTAACGATTCCATTTGATGTTATTCTGTACAGAATACATTTTGTCGATATTTTTTCAATTTAGTGCTTATAGATAGCCATGGTATCCAAACCAAGTGCTTTGTAACAAAATCTGATTTTAATTAGAACGGTCAGAGCCAATAACGTTGCGAACGCTAGGTGGCGCTTAAGTGGTCAAAAAATTTCAATACTACAAAAAAGTATTGCAATAGCACAATACTTTTTTGTAGTATTGAAATTTTTTGACCATTGACTATTCAAAATTGCCTGTAACTTGCCTACTTGAAATAAATGCTTTTATTTTGACACTCATAATGTCAATTTAATGTGGTTTTTGAAGTTCAGTAAGTCAAAATCGAGGAAAGGTTGACATCCAAAACCTACCCTCTGCAGAGATCTCCCTCCAAGGCGTGGGCGGGTACATGAAGGCGGCGTTCTGAATCTGCTCGTTGATATCCTCATCTTCATTGAAGGGGAAGGTGCCGGACAGAGACACGTAGATGATGACGCCTACGGACCACATGTCCAGGGAGCGGTTGTAGCCTTTGTTGCGGAGGACTTCCGGAGCTACGAGTATTTTTTTATATTTAATTATAAACTGTATTTTATTTATTTATTTTATTACACAGAACACTTACACAAGAAAAAACAAAGATAAAAGAGCACCATGGTACTGCTTATTTCATTAAGAGATCTCTGATGAATCTGTATGATGGAGTTCCAGATAATTTGCATCAGTACTTGTGGTCGAATCTAGCGTATTGTGTAATTTTCAAAACCAGAATATCAGATAAATCGTAGTATGGTAAGACTCACCAAGATACGCGGGCGTGCCAACTACCGAGCGCCTGAAGGACTTCTCTCCAATAATTCGTGCGAAGCCGAAGTCGCAGAGCTTGACCTGCGGGAACTCCTCGTCCGTGGACAGCAGCACGTTCTCCGGCTTCAGGTCGCAGTGCACGATGTTCTTCTCGTGCAAGTGCTTCAGCGCTACCAGGATCTGAGGTGTGTGGGGAGTTAATGAGAGCTGTATGATATTTTCATTTTAGGCACGCTTCGTGTTACGAATGTCTGAGATGAAATTGAGAAAAACAGATCTATGTTTGAAGCACGTCGGTGCTAAATGCATTTCTGTTGCAAAAAAATCGTATTATAATAGTTATTTTCGATACAAGTGCGAGAAGTCTGTCTTTATGAACGAGTTCCAACTTTTGAGCCGAGCCGTAGGCGAGGGTCAATAGCTGGAACGAGTTGTAAAGACAGATTCGCACGTGTATTGAACAACTATTTTTAATACAGTTGCGAAGAAATAAAAATTTTAATAATAAAAAATTAACTTAGCGTAGAAAATTTTACGAAAATGGCGCCAAGTATATTTTTTGTCATCATACGCAAAGGCAGTGTACTCATACAGCCAATGTTTTGTTTATGTCGATACTAATATTGCTTTATTATTTGAACAAATAAATAACAAATAACAAATTTCATTTTTGAAGTGAAAACTTCTTTAGCGGCGTTGAGCACTTTTCTGTAATGGGTATAAAATCTTAAACTCGCGTCAGGACACGTGACCCTGACCGAAAAAGCGTAGGACGGCGCAGGGCGCTTGCGTGAATGTTCGTGTGACGTTGCTAGGTAACATTGTTTATAAAAGATGTACGTCACATTGGAAAATTATTGAAATAAAAAGTCAACCATTTTTGCGAGTTTTACTAAAATCTATTCACAAGATATTTCCAACAATTACTATTCAAGTTTTCACTTCTGCCGGCACTCCCAGAGTGCAACCCGTCGTTTTTTTTTTTGCATGATTATTATCCGTCTTGTAACGAAGAGAAAAAAATATTGAATTAATACTTTAGTAAAAATGAAAAAAGATTAGACTAAAGTCTCTTTGGTTGCATAGAGAGCCCATATTAATTTATTATGTTGGTAGTACGGTTTTTTATTTAACTAGTGCGAGAAATTGCATTTTACGCACAGAAAACTCCCCCATAAAATGTCAATTTTCATGCAACTGTATTAAAAAAGCATTTTATATTGTATCAAGTTGGCATTCCAAAGACCCATGTCGTTTTGATACAGTTGATGTCTTACCACGGGAAGAGTCCTACATTTTCAGAAAATCGTTCTACATTTCCAGTGTTAAAACAAAACCTTATTTTTTATCCAATCCTTAAAACGGTGGACAAAATAAATAGTTGCTCTAGGCTACTCTACAATTAATACCTGTGCCACCAAAAACTTGGTAATCCTCTCAGTCAGCCTTCCATTCTCATGTGACAAGATCATCTCCAACATGTCTCCCTTGAGCTTCTCCATCACTACGAAGATCCTCTCTGGCGTCTCGAACATCCTCTCGAGGTTCACCACCCCCGGGTGCGACAGGTTCTGCAGGATAGCCACCTCGTTCTTCAGCTGCGCTTCCTGCTTCGTTGGGAAGCGGAGTTTGTCTATCACCTATAGGCAGTAAAAGAGTTCCTTAAAATCACCGTCATTAGGTCCTTTAATCATTATCAAGTATACTTGTAAATGAAAATAAATAGTGAACGAAAAATGAACAGTGTAAATTGAACTTTGTGTCTTTGGTTTTAAGTTCTTTGAGTTGACCCAATAATTTTGCAGATTGCACTGTACTTTCTATCCAGCTGAAAAAACATTCAATTAGGACAGATGTGTTACGGGGCATTCTTTTTAGTAACTTCTGGAGCTCAAAAAGACGATTTTGATTTTATATTTTGGTTTATAAAAATACGCTAACGGTCAAAAATTTTGGTTATTCATTTGTCGTACAACCCTGTTACACATACCTTGATGGCCACGGGTCTCTTGGACCGTCGATGTAGGCCTCCGTATACGATACCGAACTGCCCAGAGCCCAGCACTTCGTCGGGATAGATCTGGTATAGCTGCGCCATGTCTGTTACTCTCTCTTCCGTGCTACCTTCGCCTTCCGCTTCCGCCACCGCACAGCCTCGGGCTTCCGCTAAGGTACACATCATAAAGATAATAGGCTAGTTTTCAGCAACAGAAAATGCAATGCTAATAAGTCTGTCAGTTATGAGTTTTGAATTTGATTAGCATCTAAATTGAAAATGGGGGATTGTGACGACAGGAAGCATTATAAATGACACCACGGTATAGGAAATGGTCGTAGATTGTAAGAAATTGCCGTTGTCGAGGGACTGTTTTATCAGGTAACCGTGGTCCTGGAACGTAAAGAGGGTTTTGAACGATACCGTGGATTTTAGTCAGTCTAAGTCTGACAGCCCTCTCTGTCCTACTCTGGGAAATATATTTTAGAACTACTAACTAACTAGATTGAGATGGGTTAAAATCACGACTGAATACGTGGTTGAGCATGTAGAAGGTTTAATCAAGTAATGTTTCAGAAACGGTAAAAACGTTTTGTAACGAAATAGATACATTTTGTGAAAATAATATACATGTATCTAGCTATAATATGTATGTATTTAGAAATATATAAGTATGTTTATCAGTTGTCTAGTACCCATAACACAAGCTCTGTTTGGCTTGGGACTGGATGGCGTTGTGTGATAGTTGTGGAATATTTATTATTTATTATTATTAATACATGCTTAGTTTAACGCTTGGCGGGTGTGACAACCCATAGATACTTCCTTAGGAATAACAACGTGTATCTCACCCGAGTGATGCGTGACGGGCATGAGTGCCTGTCGCACGGCGGTCTCCCAGGAGCGCGCCAGGTATGCTCCCAGCCCCGAGTCAGGCGGCGGCGGCGCCCCGCCCGCCCAGGCCTCCTCCACGCCCACCAGGTAGTCCACGTTGGCCGTGCGCAGCTCGAAGCAGTGCATCACTTCTGCGACACCACGCCGGGCGAAACAAAACATTTTAAGACCATTTAAAAAAAGGGTCCGTGAACGCCACTTACATCGGTTAAGAAATAAACATTACCAAAAATAACGCACACAACATAAATAAACGAAACACAATCAAATTATATTATTAATTTAAAACAAATCTATAATAATTAAGTATTGATTACAAATTAAATGGCATTCGTGCCCATTACACTATAAAAGGTTAAAACAACGAAAACTATGTATTATTACTGGAATAATGTAACGGTGACATTAGAAAAGTATCAGCATCTTAGTTTGTTCAAGCTCGACGAAAGCTTAAGTCGGTGCATGTTAAAACGCTAAGTATAAAGATTGCTTTCAAAAAAGTTAAATAAGCTTTCTTTTTCTCACAAATTGTTATCTTATACTTCTACTAGATATGAAATGCCGTAGCATTTTTGGATTGGTCCAGTAGTTTTGAAAAATCCGTTCAACAGACGTACACACAAACGCACACACACGACCTCTTACCCCAATCGCATACCTATGCCGCCTCCGTCTGGTCGGGGGTAACAGCAGTGGTCATTGATTACACCCTTCCGAAATTGTGTTTTACAATTTTTGCAAGGAATCGGTTTGTCACGGCGCACATCTGATATAAGTAATATAAAATTATTCTTTCAAAGGTTGCTGTTAATTTGACCGCACTGTTTGTGTGGTCATCATAATGGTATCGTTCTAGTATTATAAAACGATATGATGTTCCAAGATCATACAATGGATGAATGGATAAAGTAAGGAATGAGTTTATAAGTAGAAGTTTGAAAGTGGCACCTGTTACAGATAAAATGAAAGGGAATTGTCTGTCTTGGTATGGACATGTGATGAGGAGGGATGACACTCATGTCACTATGAGAGTGATGAGTATAAATGTTGATGGATGGAGGGGAAGAGGAAGGCCAAAGAAAAGATGGATGGATTGTCTAAGGAATGATTTGGAAGAAAAGGAGTAAATGATACTGTGACGTTCGATAGAGGAGAATGGAAGAAAAAAACGTGTTGCGCCGACACCAAGTAAAATGGAATAAGGGCAGGAAGATGATGATGATGTTCCAACATCGATATTGAAAATCGGGAAAAAGGCTTACTAGATGTGCCTTTTGTGTTGGCATAATATTTTTTCGTTTCCGATTTTCTGTTTCACTTTACATTCAGCATAACGTTTGAAACTAGTATGTTTTACCTGTGCCTGCGTGCGGCTGCCTCGCGGTGTCGATAGCTAGGATCTCGTTGAGCGGGATCTCTTTGTAGTACTTGCTCCCTTGCTCCGAGGTGAACAGCGTGATGGACTTGCTGTCCAAACGCCAGTAGTGACGTTTTAGCTAAAACATTACATTAGAGATAAGGACTTTCATGTAATTCCCCTTCCTAACCGAAACACTGCAACAGTAATTGGTGGTGAAACATACATAAAATCACACCTTTTTCCCGTAGGCAGAAAATACAGTACGTTACCTGCTAAGATTCCTTACACACTTCTTTCACCTCGTCTACGTTCATACTTCTTATCATAGATACGCGAGCTGCGATTACTACGCACTTGAACTTTCTGAAGAACCCCATCAAGTCCATTTAGGTCGTCCTCTTCTAGCGTTGTCACTCACATCTGTGTTGACGGTAATTACTTACGGTTTTATCCTTATTAGTAAAGTGCACGAGCCAGCCCTCCTTGAGCCACTGTCCCTCCCTCTTCTTGGTGTGCTTGACGGACTGCACGATGCGCATGAGTGGGATGTTGGCGCTGGGCGAGGAAGACGAGCTGTAACGTGCAGACGAGTCAGATCTACTAGGACGGGGGGTTGGGGAGACGTCAGGAGGGGATTGTGTGTGGTGGTGGACGGTTCTCTTTTGTCTGACGTTTGTCGAGTTAGTGCGGGTACTGCTGCAACGTTTGTATACTTGTATTTGTGGTGTGGCATATTCGGTAATATTTTTTTTCGATCTCAAAATTGTTTTCTTCTTTGAGGTGTCGGTTCCAGTTTCATAAGTGTAATAAAATATCTATAAAACTTTTGTTTTTAAATAATGTTAACAGTTAAATTACATTTTGCTCGTTTAAATATGTTTTTCTGATCTAATTACGTTCTGCTTCACCTTCTTCTGCGAAGCAGTCATGCTCGCGAAGGAGGCGGGCCGCGCGAGGGAGAGGACAACGTCCTCCCTCCGCCCCAGCCGTAGTGGGATACTCCCACGGCGACTGACGTCGGCAGACGATCTCCAGCCACCGAAGGTTCGGGCAAGGAGGCTACCTTCAGTATGATAACGGGCCCCCCCTGTAGAGGGCCAAAGCCTGCGGGGGTCGCGGGACTCACGAACTACTGTGACCTCGGAACGTAAAGGGCTATTGAAGGACACCGTGGATTTTAGTCAGTACGAGTCTGACAGTCCCTTCCGCTCTGCCCTGGGTGGGAGGAGTCATGTGATGATTTTACCACGCAAAAAAAGGGCCGTGGTAATCCTTTAAGAAATTCCGCAACCCAATCCTTTTACCCTCCTCTAAGTTCTCGATCAAAAATTTTCGGTACGAAGCTGGTTAATAATAAGTTTGATACTTTTATTCAGCTACTTCTACAGGTTTTGCTGAAAATTTGGTCACGAGATGGCGCAAGTGTTTTAAACTCGTCGCTTTTGCTGACAAGTGAAACACTAATAGCTAACTTAGCTCGGTCACACTTCATCCAAAAACGAACCTTATTTGTAATTCGATTAACTCTATACTAATGAGTTTTATTTTCGCCTCTGGTTTTGCAGTCTTCTTGCAGTCAGCAACTCTTTTTTCAAATTTAACTTCTAACGAGATAAGCACATTAATAATGAAGAGTTCATAATAATTATGTGTCTGAGTTGTGTTGTGATCATTTTCGTAATAATCATGTAAGCCGAACGTAGCACCGATAAGAGAGAGAGATAAAAGATAGATTTTTTTATTTATTACACATTCATAAAGCACAAAGCAGCGAAGTTTCAAGCAGAAAATCCCATAAAGCTTATGATATAGCTTAACGACATGACGTATTTTGTGGCAGTCAACATACGCCAGCATATCAATCCGTCAATTTGTCTGTACTAATCGATATAGACCGACCGCAACCCATTTCTTTTATATTTAATCCTTTTTTTTTATAATTTGTTAGTTCTTTTAGACTGTACATATACACAGTTCACACAGAGAAGTAACAGAGTAACTCAAAGTATAGAAAAAAGCTTGTCTTAAGAGAAATCACACAGATCTTACATAACAGTAGTTAAGACCAACACCTGAACTTGTATATTTATGCGGTAGAAGAAACATCACAGAGTAAAGGAACAGTTTAACTGGCACGTGAACATCCTGGGGCTGTATTATGACGTATTAAAACCAGGCTTGTTCCAGTGAGTGAACGAGGTGGCGCTAGACGACTTATATTGCTCTGTCTTTTTCACTCACTGGTACAAGCCTGGTTTTAATACGTCATAATACAGCCCCAGGATGTTATAATATGATAATATGGCCGCTGGACTGGCAGCAGACACCGATTCCTCCATTAAGACCCGTTTGCGATTTTGGTCTAAGAGGTGCGTGGCGCGGCGGGCTGTAGCATTTGCACGCAGCCACCGAACCACTCCCGCACCGTTTTCCGAACAACTTAGTTTCGTGACGGCACTAATTCTTGTAATTGTGTTCCCGCCGCTCCTAGAACTTCGCACCGCTGTAACGATTGGCTCGGAGAAAACACCACGTTTTTTGCTATGAGAGGCGTCTAGTGGCGTCTTTCAAGTATTACCATACGTTTGATAAGCCCCAGCTAAGCCACGGCTCACAGCGGCAAGGTCGTGCACGGGTCGTTACTATTTTATGGAGGAGTCTGTGTCTGTGCGCAACGTCCGCCATGTATTCGGTTCCCTCACACAAATGCCAACACGCACGATGCGACAGTAGAACAGAAAGAGACAGAGACACACAAGCCCACCACCACCCGCACCGCCGGACCCTCACCTGCTGGGGCGGCTGGCCGAGCGCTCCGGGAGAGAGTCGCGCTGCGGCTCGTCGTCACGACGGCGGAGCTCCACCTGGAACATATGCAACTACTGGTTAAGGATAAAGAAGTCTAAGAATCGATATAATTAGTCTGAAAAATCAGTGTCACAAAATGTTACCACATTCACTCGACAGACAGGAGTCGATGAATACCGCAATTTTCTGTTTGTCTGACAGAGACTTTCGCTCGAACCAGGACCGAGAATATACACACATAAAAAATTGCGTCTGTCGTGGGAATGTTGTCACACTCTACCTGACTGATAAAAAAGTACTGAAACAATAGTACTTAAGTATAAGACTTTAGGAGGGTATCCTTAGTATACGAGGGAGTAGGCACCAGTCCGGTGATACATTACCTCTCCGTCGTCCCCAGTCGCACTCTCCGCGGCCTCGGTCCCACCATCATCGGACTCGTCGTCTGGCAGCCGCGCTGACTCCGACAGCTCGCTGCCGCCGCTGCTGTCCTGGTACTCACCTGAGCAGTTACCAAACATTATTTAGCCGTAGAATTTGGTAACAAGACGAGAATGCGAAGCGAATGGTTGTCGAACATGTAGGTAAGTAAGTTAAAGTGACTATTCCTTTCAAAGTTTTGTTTTTAATTCGCTCACTAGTGCGTATGAGTATTCTCTTTCCTTAATTTAAAAAAAGAAGAAAAGAAATTATTATTTATTCGACTTTATTGTCGCTTGCATAAAGTTGATATTTGTTTGATTGAAGGCTTTGTTGCTTCATCACTTCACTAAATATTTTAGACGTAAGGCAGACTACATTAATACTATACTCACTATGTTGATCTCGTATCTCTCCGTTACAGTCCTTGGGTATGAAGGGTATGCACTTGCGGTGCGCGTTGTAGTGGCAGTCCTTGCACTGGAAGCCCTGCTTAAAGAGGCCGCGCAGCAGCTTCTTGCAGTGGCGGCACACGGTGGGGCGCGTGTACGAGTGCACCTCGAAGGTGTGCGGGATGGCCGCCGTGCCGCCCGAGCCCGCGCTGGCCACGCTGGCCGCGCTGGCCACGCTCCAGCCGCCCAGCGAGCCCGTGCGCGACGGCGAGCGCGAGTGCTTGCCTAGCTGCGGGGGGGCCACGTCATACTTCTGTTACAAACATACAATGCACATTATTGTTATGTGTCTCTTCATATTGTTTCTTAAATATCTTTAGGAATTTGATGAACACGGTTTCAAGGTGTTGTGTCTGGTGGGCTACTAGGGCCCGACAGTTGTTTTCTTGTCTTTCTATAATTATGTTCTAAACTCGCGGAGTACTTTGATAGCGCGAAGTAGGAATTGTATCTTAATTCTTCATTTGCGTCATAGAGCGCTGCAGTAGTTTTTGTAGAACTACAGCTGTCAAAAAAGTAGAGTTCCTCTATCTTGTTTATAATTTTCAGACTATTTTGGGATTTTTTTAAAACATGGCCTTGCTCCTTACATTGTCTTTCACTCGGCACAATAATTTTATTATATTAAACCGCATTTTCACTAGGAGACATGTCGCGGAGACATATCGCCCAACATTCATGTGGTGTCTCTGCAACTTTGTGGGACAATGTCGTTCGACATTTCCCTTGTTAAAATTGGCCAGTTTCTACTTGAGTCAAATTATGACAAGTTGCGCGACCCTTAAAATACCCGCGGACACGTGAATTTTGTATCGAGCGACAAATGTCCTCTGGTGAAAATGCGGCTTTATGCTGCAGTTATACTATGAAGGTGTCTGTTCCACTTATGTGGCGCCATGTGTTTATTTTCTTTAAAAACCTGCCGCGAAGGCAATGGCGTTTAGTGCGTTGACTTAAACTGGTCGATTTTTATCATGATGATTTTGATTTGAGCAAACACTCGCAGCTCTCTCGAAGCGAAGAGTTCAGCTCAGAGCCCGTAGGTAAGCAAAACTTTAGTTTGAGTATGATTTTGAATAAACACCTGGACCGAGGGTAATAAACTAGTGCCACATGTAGTAACTGCAGATTTATCATAATATGATTGTATAGTCAGATGCTAAATTCTCATAATTGCAGCGTATTTTGCGATAAGCAAAGAACGAATGGGAATAGTGTATAAGACGGGGACTCGAGGTATGACTGGAAATCACACACTTAAGGCAAACTTACCACAATACTAACGTAGCGCAAGCGCTAACAGGGCGCCATTTGTTAATGGCCGCTTGCAAATGACGTCCTGATGGCGTTTGCGCTACGTTAGTGTTGTGTTAAGTATGCCTAAAGAGTGTATGTCCCCATTATACCTCACGTCCCCGTCTTATACACTGTTTCCCTATGTATTAAGAGGGTAATAGTAAATCAGCTAGTGAGACTCCAGTAATGTGATCAAATGATTTTCATTAGTTTGGTTAACTTGACTCTTACAAACAATTCAAACAATGTCAATAATTGCTCCATGAACTTCATTTGAGAGATACAGCACTTGTTCTATGTATGTACCTTTGTCTGAAGAGCACCTGTATGTTGCTGCCTGAATGTTGCTTGTCAATTATTAATTTCAAATGTATTCAGCAACATGAAGGCTGATAGAGCTTATTATGGCCCGTCTTTAGGGCCAAATTAAAACACTTGCACAAGAATTATTCTTAACTAGCACTTTGCCCGCGACTTCGTCCGCGTGGGTTTCGTACTTTCCTAATTCCCCCTTTCACCCCCTTAAAGGTTAAATTTCCAAAAACCCCTTCTTAGTGCTCCCCTACATTATAATAGGAAGCCGTATGCAAAATTTCACATTCCTAACCCCAGTAGTTTCGGCTGTACGTTGATATGTCAGTCAGTCAGTTCTCCTTTTATATATATAGATTAAGTCAGCTACGAATAAGATGATGGGTAACATGGGAATTCAAAATAAAATAAAAACGAAATGTATTAAAAAAAAGTCATTTATTTAAAAACAAAAATGTTTTCCACAGATGCTACCCACCACCCGATTCTTGTTAGTTTTACAAAATAACGTAATAATTAGGTAAACAGTAGTTGTATTAAAACCTAATACTTTAAGTATAATAAAGAATACTTTTAGTATTTTGGACGGATGTAAAATACTCTATTAATGTTTATAAAATACGAAAATCTTGTAAATGTTTCCAGAAACTAAAATAAACTTCATTAAACTTTAACCATTTCTTAAAGCATAACATATAATAATAATCAACTTTAAAACATATTTTTCAGTAACTTCTCATAATGTTTTTTAAATTTTATTATTTAAAACGTTGTATTTAAGTTCATCACTATATTGATTCTAGATATTGTATTACAATATATTATGCTGAATTTAATTTGGTTATATAGTTGAAACTAAACAACAATTATTTCGTCAATCTGGAATGTTAGTCTATCTTATATCTAATATAATAATATGAAAGCTTTTGAGATTCTTTAACGCCTCCTACATTTGTAACTTTGTTAACATATCAGTGTTATGGTTTACACACGTTACTTGTGTATATATAAGCTTGATTTAAAATAGTAATGTGTGTGCTAAGTTTTGCTTAGATCCTATGACTATATTATAGCATGTAAATGCAAAAACAATAAAAAAATAATTATAAAAAATATAAGTAATACTTTTGACAATAACATCATTGTATATTCGTATTTTAAAATGCAATTTGTATTATTTTAATACTGCAATGAATTCTGTACCTATGTATCTAGATAGAAAGTCACAGTTAGTTTGTTCAAGTGTATTATGATGATGCCAATTATCAGTTCTGGATTTTGATTTTTTTTTGAAAGTAATACTTGTTGCACACATTCATAGATTGTAAAATATGAAATAAATGCTACAGGCAGAGATTCTACATGTCATCAGTTTTAATAAATTTACTATTTGTTTGTGAGAATCTTCCTGCCTAGTTAACTAGCATTTTGCATCCACAGAATATTTATATTTGATTGAAAAGTTTAGGTACTTTCTTTATCTTAATGGCTAAAGTAAAAATACTTAAGCACCTCATCAAGGAGGATTTATAGGAATTGACAACTGGCTGTACTTGGTTTGATTCGACCATCGACAGCTTATCGAAACACATTAAAAACATTCATTCGGAAATTGATTCATTAGAGATTTCTCCTCTCTTTGTCCATGTCCATAATGATTAATTTCTCTCCCTGCGAACACGAATAAAACTATTCTTCTTCCTCTCCCTACACAACTTCCCTTATAGTTCCCCTAGTTGTCTTTATCAGTGACGAGCCTGGCGAGGCGCCTTACCAGCGACGTGGTGTCGTCGTGCGAGGCGTGGCTGTGCGTGGAGCCGCGCGAGGGGCTGCGGCCGCCGCCCGCGCTGGCGCCGCCCGACACGCGCCGCGCGCCGCCCGCCCCGCCCGCCCCGCCCGCGCCCGGCGTCACCGGCGATGTGCAGTTTGACGGGACTTTGACGGCGCAACGTTTGTGGTAGTTTAGGCCGCATCCTAGAATGAGAGGTCAGTGGTTAAATAAAAACTTATCAGCAAAAAAAAAAACCGATTATAGTACACTCTACAGAATGGATATAATTATGATGGTTGTACGGTTCTTTTGGCGCTTGGCCACAATTGGGTGGAATACTGCCATTTTATTTTTAGTCCAATTTTCATGGATGATTTTTCGAAATAATCAATGGAAATTCTTCCTGATATAAGCATTTAACGCTAAGAGAATTGTGTTCCATTTTAATAGATGATAACATCAGAAAATATAGGCGACTGACGTTGTAGTTGTTAAGCGAACTTTTACGATCCTTCGATCCTTTATTGCATATCGTGATAAAGCTGACAAAATGGCGGTGAATATTTCGTAGTCTTACCTTCACATTTGAGCCCTTGCCGCACCAGTCCGAACAGCATCTCCCCGCAGAAGTCGCAGAAGGTTGGCGCCTTGTACGAATGCACGGCCAGCGCGTGCGGCCGCGGCGCCGGCGCAGCTTCCGCGCCGCCATCGCATAGCAATGCTGTAACAATAACATTATAGGTACTTTCTTGACTCATTATTATCTATCTCAAGGACTGCTATTTGCGTAATTTTGTTTTTAGATTTTTAGCAAACATACTTGCCTTTATTATTGGCTAAGCTACTAATAAAGTTATTGTAATTGCAATAATGGGCGATTCATATTTTTATCATTTAGTGATTTAATTCTAGTAGTTAAAAATGGTTAAATAACACAGAACTAAGGCAGCTATGCAATATGATATGGTTAGGCAGTAAAATAAGAACAAAACCTGTTGCGTCCATTTCTAAAAACTTGGGATAAAGACAGTAGAGTGATTACTGAGATGTACTGACATCCATACTCACGGTTGGCAGTAAGCACGATCTCGACGAGGGTCTCGTCGGTGACGTCTGACGCGGAGTTGATGAGCTGCAGCACGTTGGGCGAGCAGTAGTCGTGCCGGAATAGCAGGATCCGGTCCGACAGCCGGTTTAGGCCATTATCCGGGATCTGCACGGATGTATAGAAGACGGATTTATCAAATGGAAAGTGGCTATCAGGCCTGAATCTCATAATTTTTCTTAGTTATTGTTTATTGGCGCTGATATCATCATGCTCAATGATGATACCATTAGACACCATGATAATTAATGAAAAAGAAAAACAATACTCTGATGGCTTTTTGTCTAGACGGTCATTAACAATGAAAACGAAAACTTTACGTAACCATAGCCATACTGAAAGGATTTATCATTGAAAGAATCTTACTTTATCATGCACGAACTTGACGGCGAGCTCCTTGAGGTGTGCGAGAGTGAGTAGATGCGCCGGCGCCGCCACCGCGTCGCGCACTACGCCCAGCTGAAACAGGAACGTGACGTCGTCCTCCATGCCGCCGCCTCACCTGTACAAAACACCATGCTGTTAGAATACCAAGAAAGAACAGCGAATATACAAAGACATGTATGAGGAAGTGGAATTATGGAGCGCTTAATATTGCATCTTGCTTGCTGCCTGTGTTTGCACATTACAGGAACTTACTGCAAATGCCATAATTGTCCTCAAATTCTGTTTCAATTAAATTCGGATTGCTAGGAACAAGCTGAGAAGAAGAAAAGAGTGGAAAAGTTGCTTTTTCAAGCATAGAAATAAGAGCTCTCTCTAACCGACTCAAGCTGATCCCGCGACGATAAATTCGGTCTCTTCCGGAGAGAGGAAGATGGAATGGAGACCGGTTGGATAGTTACTCCTAAATGTTTGATAGTTTTGTCGGACTGTAGACAATTTCACAATATTGTCTCACGTGAACCCGGATTGAAACCGAGGTGTTTGATTTTTTTTTTAAATCACCTTCTCTTTCGACTGTATTTCATCATTTGGAAACTCAAAAGCTCAAATGTACCATAGAACGTTAACTTTAATATTATTTACTATGAATCGGGGAAATCCATAATGTTCAGAGGACGATTAAGGGATTCGATATTCTTGTGAAAGTTATCACCTGTAGTCAAAACAATGACTGCTCATGTTAAAAACAAGCCATTTTCCTTATTATTATTATTTCACTTTATCACAAAACAAATACAGTTTTCGAATATTTTTATTTTGGCAGCCGGTCATTCTGATTCTGCGCTTGCGCATTGACCTTGTGGGAAGAATTTGTGACATTGTTGCATTTTATAATTATTATTGCGTTTAAGTGCACACGCACTGACGCTAAATCCAAAGGTTATACTGGTCAGTAACAGTTTAGATGATTGTTTTACTTTCAATTTTCATTAAAACACATTTAAAAGCCTATGAAATTGCTACGAAACTAGCTACGATATAGAGTAACGTAGCGTCATCCTGGTAGCAGGAGTCTTTTTTTTTATCGTGGTAAAATCATCAAATGAGTCCGACATTCTGAACAGTCCGAAGAGACTGACAGTCTGACTCGTACTGACTAAAATCCACGGTGTCCTTCAATAGCCCTTTACGTTCCGGGGTCACCGTAATTCATAAGTCCCGCGACCCCGGCAGGCTTTGACCTTCTAGTTGACACTCTTTGAGGCGCGAACACAACGCGCCGTCGACCTGGGCTTGGTCCATGGTCGGAGTAATGGGCGACTCACTAGTCGCCTATTACTCGCCGCCCGCGCCTACTGTGGCCGGTGATCGTCTGCCGACGTCTGTCGCCGTGGGCGTCTACCACTACGGATAGGATGGAGGGAGGACGCTGTCCTCTCCCTCACGCGACCCGCCTCTTCCTTCACGAGCATGACTGCTTTGCAGGAGGCGACCGTTTCCCACTCCGTCTCGCCCCGCAGCATGGCCTCGACCAATGCCGGGCGCAATAGGTCTCCGCCTATCGCCGTCGTAAGGACATGGTGGTGCTCTGCCCAAGCGGGACAGTCCTGCACCGTATGCTCCACCGTGTCCTCCGGGTGATCCTCGCAGGGTAGCAGGAGCCTTAGCAATTGTAATGAATAAAATATGTATAGCATACCTTGAAAGTATGTTAACCTATGGCTCGATTACTTAATGGCCACACCACACAGGTAGGCTATCTTGTATTTTTTTCCTTTGTTTTCATGTGAGAATGTACTACCTTTTTTTAATTAATGATAAAATTAAATAAGACCTCCCGCTCTAGAACAGAAGAGAATGTCAGACTCTTCCTAAAAACTCACCCAGTGCTTTCAGTTGCCTTTTACTCTCTTCAAAGTTAGAGTCCTTCTGGGTAAGTTCTCTTCTCTGACTTAGTCTAGATTCAAGAGCAAACCCAACATAAATATTTAATAAAACCCTTGGAATAATGGTACCAAAAACCTAGTATAGCATACGTTTTTAATGTAGGTTTGTTTATTACAACCGATCATTTGGTTGACTAAACAAGATTTAGCCGGCTAAAGAGATCAGGGTCTGTCTTCGGCGGTCAGATGATTATCACTCGCTAATATTTCCATTTGCTAATTAATTTATTATCGGTTCCGATTACGGTTCATTTAGAAAGCCGATAAAACATGTTGATTATTTACATATGGTCAAATGGTTATATAAATAGAAAATAAAATTATCTTCGTTTTGGTTATCTTATTAATAACTTTAAAAGCTATAATTTATCTAAACTTAAAGATATTTATTGAAACTATGTTGAGAATCAGAAATTTTTGAACAACAAAAGGTAGTGTTCGTCAGTGCAAAACTGCCCTTCACAATTTCCTGGTGTTTTACATGCAGAGAAGAATCTTTCCATCATCACTTCTGTCTTCGGCGAACCTTCACTGGGAGCATCCGTCTGTAATGTTACATTTCAGTTGTGGGCATTACATTAGAGAGTGAGGAGAAGCGAACATTATAGTGCGCAACCTGTAATGATACGATTTGTAAGTAATTTGTTGCTGTACCAAATCGAACTTTAACCATGAGGTTCCATTTGTAATTGTTACATTACAAGTTCATGTTACGATGAGTGCTCTATAATCCATAGATTGTAATCAGTTTCGTTATTTAAGTTGGCTTGAAAGCGGTCGCTCTTCAGAACAACAAGCTTTTGATGCCATGTAGTTGTTTGTGATTTTCGTTTTCAGTACGATGACATGATTAAATTGTGTTGATAATAAATAAAGCTGTCGCTGCTCAAGAATGAAGAATCGGTTACACAGAAATTCCATACTGTACTTATATTAGCTGCCTATCATAAACTATACTCATCCCAATCACAATGCTAGTGTGGAACCCTTCAGCAGGATATGTTCCACCTCATTTCTTGTCAATCCTGCGCAAACACCTGCATCTACCAAGATTTGAACGAGATGAATGATACCGCTGTGCAGGCTACGTATTGGTCGGATATTATTCGAGATCATCGACACACTGAAAAGAAGCAGCTAATTAATCCATATGGGAAGCCAAGCCACGTCTATTTTTCGCGAATCCTGTTTAAGTTGTTTAAATAAGGGTTTATTTAGTAATGAATACCTGTAAATATGAATTTACAGGAATTGCAATATCGCTTTAAAGTAATCCGCTTATGTCAGGGAGTTTTGCAATTCCTGAAAGTAACGAGTCTACCCTCATATTAACGCATTGTAATAACGTAACATGATCAACAGGCTTTATTTATTTGGCTTCGTGTAGTCTGCGGTGGAATTATATTTACTAGTTTTTTACTAATTCCATGTGTATGAAGTAGGGCTTACAATTCGAATATTCGCCTCATTTCACTATTCGAATACTGACTTGGGTTATATTCAAATATTATTCGAAATTGTAAAAGTCGTTGGTTTTTATGTATAAAATACGAATCCCGAGCGATCGAACAGAAGCGTGATGAAGCTTACAGGACGATGTGATTGGATTCTCCCTCAAAATTGATACAAACAGACGCTTTAAGCTGCACGAGATGAGCGACTGATGCAGCTCTGTCGGGTCGTGGTGGTGGAATGGCGGGAGGGGGTTGAGCTATATCAGTGGCCCCGATGCGTTCAAGGAGATGCAGCCTGTACTCGATGACTGGCTTGGAAGGAAGCACGCCCCCCTGATTTTTCGAGCGATACCGGCGCTCTCGAGAAGGATAAACGGGTGTGTCGGATAAACGGGGAGTCAGACGTTCGGTGCTTTCACTGCTCCAATGCTCGGAGAACACGGTGCGACAACACTAGCCGAGTGAGCCGCATGAGACGGGTCGTGCTGTACCCTCGTTTCATAGGTTGGAGACCTTTCGCCACCAACTCTAGTTCGCTTCGAACTCCCGCCCATTATGCAGCAAGGCACCAAAAGTCGGCAGAGAGCGTGTACAGACCGTTTTCGAACACCTGTAAACATGTCCAAAAACAGTGGTAGATTTGGTAATATTCGTTGCTCTTCATTAAATTAGAAGTGAGACGACGATGCGTGGTGCACCTCTTACAGACGCAACGGGCAAGTCATTTGTCTCACTTCTACCCGGAACGAAGCCCGCAGGTGTTACTAGTCTGGGGCAAAACAGGAGTGTTGCGCATGTGTGCGAGGGAACACCAGAATAGTTTTAGCCAGTCGAGTTTAACATGCCACTCCATGTTTCACGAGCGGAGGAAGTCAACACCGAAAGCTTCCTTAGATTATAATACTAGAAAAAACGAACTCTTATATACTCGTAGTACACTCTTTTGGTTCATGTGACAGTTAACGACTACCAAAGTGATGCAAAATGGCAGTTTTATTTTTAAACAAACTTTTGTTTTGGTAATAAACAATGTATTTATTTGCAAGTCTAATAATCTCACCTTTGAGTAATACAATGATTAATTTCAGGTTATTTAAATCCTCTTAATTCATTGTATTCATTATAACGATCAAATTTTATTATGGGACCAAACCAGAAATCGCGGAGAAATAGCTATTCAGTACATTTTGACGAGTTAGACGATCATAAACGTATTAACGTACCTATTTAAGTATTATTGAAAATATTCTCTATCAGAAAGATTTCAAGCCATAATATTTACGCTAAACTTTATCCAACTAGTGTAATTATCATGTTATTAAATGGTAATGAGATCACTAATGACTGCTAATTGCGAAGGGTTACTCCAAAGGTACAACGCTACTGATTGGTTGGGCGATGGCATGAGTCTGCCTGCAATGTGAATAGGTTAAATAGCAGTAAAGATTAACTCTAGTATCAGATACCTTTGCTCTCGACTATTTGGTAGATTACACGTTCACTCTCTTTATTGGTGACACGTTTTATTTTGGTATTATTTCTGGGCGAAAACTTTTGAAACTTAATGATCTATTCTCAAAAAAAACATCAAAATATCAGCTGGGTGTCACCCCACTGCTGGCCTATGCCTTTTTTTCTGCCATACTTCTCGGCATTGTGCCCTCTTCATCGGTCTGTTCCCTGTGATATTGAAGATATCGTCATAGTATAAAGAGGGGAAGTGCGCCATAGTATCTATGCGTCGCCGCACGCACTCTTAAACAAAATCGCGACCCGTTTCTCAGTGCGCCAGTCGGGGCTAACACTACACGAGGTTCGTGCGCCACGGCTTTTAGGCACCGCTAAAATACACACATCAAAAGTGTCTAGGGATCAAGCATTTTTATGCGGATTTCTTGAGATTGAGATGTGGCTTTGTAATAAATTTATGATTTTATAAATTTATATGGATCCTTTTTGGTGCATTTCATAATTTGAATCAGGAACTGTGAATCAAATTCGAGTAAAAGATGAAAATCAGCTGTCAATATTTTCCCTATAAAAACATACAACGCATTGAAGACATTATTAGTGCTACTGTTTCCCTACTACTGATTAAAACCAACGTTATTATGGAGCGGCGACGTCATTTAAGCAGGGAAGAAATGCTCAGAGCCGTGGGAATGATAGAAGCTGGTTCCCGGCAACGTACTGTGGCTTTAGCTCTGAATACAAGTCAGAGTATTATCAGTCGACTTTGGACACGTTACCGAAGCACTGGTACCGTGGCTGAGCGCCATGGAGGACGGTATCGCTGCACCACACGGAGACAAGACCGATACATTCAAATCTTAACTCGAAGAGCTCCAACAATAACCGCCATGATGTTAGCCGTGAGGCTTCATCACTCTTCAGGGAACTTAATAAGCGACCAAACTGTCAGAAACCGCTTGTATGAAGTGAACCTTCATTCCCGAAGACCGCTACGGGTACCACCTATAGCAATGCACAATCGTAGGATTCGATATCAATGGGCTCTTGAACACAGAAATTGGGCAGAAGAACAATGGCGTTTCGTGTGCTTTTCTGATGAGTCTCGTTTTGGTATGAGACCGGATACAAGACGTATACGACACTGGAGAAGCCCTGGACGCCAACAGCGATTATAATCCTGCCAGGAAGTCCATCCTTATAGTGGTGGAACCATCATGGTATGGGGGGGTATTTGGATCGGCGGAAGAACTGAGTTGATTTGGATCAGAGGCAACCTCAACGCTCAAATTTATGCTGAGACGATTGTATCAGACGTCATCGTTCCTCTACAAGTGCAAATCGGTCCCTTATTTCAGTTAATGCATGATAATGCACGACCGCACACCGCAAGAGTTGTAAGACAGACTCTCGCCGCAGCTAACATCAATGTCCTGCCCTGGCCTGCTCAGTCGCCAGACTTGAATCCGATTGAGCATGCATGGGATATGCTACAGAGAAGAGCTCTGCCGAATATGGAGGGTATCCAGTCGCAAGAAGACCTTTTTTTGTTGTTGCAACGAACATGGGCGGCCATTCCACAGCGTGATTTGGATGAACTCATTTTGAGTATGCCAAACTGATGTTCTTGTGTTGTTAGTGTTCGCGGTAGAAACACGGATTATTAATTGTTTAAGTTACCCAATAAAATTTTAAAGAAAACTGTTATTTCAGTCTTTTTTTCGAACTTTTGTGTTAGTGGTTCAAATGTCAAAAATCCCTTTATTAGGAAAATGGCAAATTTCTTTATTAATGCAAAGGTGACTTGGTTTATCGTTACTGTGACAAACGAAAACACTTTATTTGATGAATCCTTAAAAAAATTTTTAATTAATATCAATCAGGAGAAAAGTTATTGCAAAAATATATGTTGATCCCTAGACACTTTTGATGTGTGTATGTGTGATAGTCGCAAGAGAACGTATTGGGTGATTCAATAGATATGTTTGCAATCTTTGTATTTGTATCAATTAAATACAAAATAAATATGGTCCTTAATGTGTTAAAATACTCCATAATGCCTATTAAAAAAACCAAAAAACTGACTAGTATACAACGTGTAACACAATTAACGCTAACCTCATATGGGGTCATTGTACTTGTACTCATCATTATGAACAACTTTTATTATGGGACCAAACTAAAAAAATAAGCTGTTCCCTACATTAATAAAGAAAATGTTATATAAAAGCGTTATATTTTCAAATCGCTAATTACAAGCCTCTACAAGTAGACAAAAAAATAAAAAGATATATAAAAAAAGAGTACAGACGACAATTAATTACTAATTGTTCGCTTATTTCGTCAAAAAAAGGTTACTGATAAGTTACCTACCGTTTACTCGTGCTCATCACCGGCCGCGCCCCCGTTTGCTTGCTTATCGCTGTTTCTTTCATCATCCTTTAGGTAAAATTGACCTCACAAACCCTGTACCTAGACAATACAAGTAAAAAATACAACTTCCCGACCCTTCCCAATCTTCCCAAATTAAAATTTAGCTAACAACCCTAAGACAGAAGGCAATTATATCGCGGATTGGGCCGGAGATAGCCTACTTCCCGTCTTTATACTATGATATCGTCAACCCTCTTTGGGCGTACCTTACTTCATCTGCCAACTTTAACTTTTTGCAGTGGGCTCCAGCTAATCTTAGACCGGTTTATGTGCACCAATTCAGATAATGAAATTGGTTCGATTTGGTTTTTTTATTTGTAACGTGTTCGTAATTGTCAGGACAAGGTTTGTATGACAGTTTTTTTCTCATTTCCTTAATAAGTTGCCGTGTGAAGCCGGAACGGGAAGCTCGTTTGAATAAACGTTGATCATGAAATACGAGTAGTTCTCGATTCATCGAAATTAATATATTTGCAAATGTAGGTTACTTATATTCAGCGTAAGTGCATACTTGAAAGCCGCCGTTGTTTTCAAAATGTGTTCTGATAACCCTCTTGTAATAAAGTGTTATGTGTGTCACATACGTCAATGTTTTCATGACCGTGCCCCCATTAGGAACACATTGGTCCAGTAATATCGGACAGCCCTGTGGCTTTCCGTCACGATTGGTGTTACACGTGGCACTCTCCAGCCCTGAACTTGCCTGGAATAGTGGAAGATAACGCGTTCCCAACTGCGGGGCGTAAACAAACGCGTTTGTAACAGTAAACAGGTATGGAGCTTGTTAGGAACACCATTATAAAAGTAATGGCATTGACCGAGGTGTCTTTTTGGGGGATAGAGAAAAGGGAGAAACTAAAAATCAATGTGTTGAAACGAAAGAAATTCGCTCGGCAATGTATGTAAAAGAACTACAAATGGGGGCTTTGCGATGCTTATAAGTTCAAGTGGATCAACGTATTTGCCGCGCCCAAAATAGTGTAATGATGTCAAAATTAAAGCATTTATTTCAAATAGGTCATGGCACAGGCACTTTTGAATTGAATTGTGTCCAAGATCGTGTCCACTTATATTTACATTCGTAACAAACACAACTTATCAGGTATAATTGTTAACTTATAGGATGGTTAACTTTCAACGTACTTTGATTATTTAATACCCTTTATTACTATGTTTTAGTACATTTTGTTTATTTTTTAATATGTTTACAAAATTACAAAAAAGTTATTCATATATCAAAAAATATTAAAAATTGGAGCTCGTCGGCACCAGGAACTTTATAAAATATAATTGCAATAAAATAAATATTAATAACATGCAATTACCACACAACATTAAACAATCTGTCATGCGTCACGTCACGGGTGACCCAGGACTGCACAAACACGGGTTCGACTCCCGCGCATGTCATCACGTCATTTCTAAGTTTGTTTTGTCTTGTCCGTTGACTAGGCAAAATTATTATTTACAGTAATAATATAATTACTGTCTCGTGACAATTAGCAGATATGATAAATTGTCTAAATTTGTTGTGGAGTGTGGTTACTAGGATGTACAAAGCGTTTTGCCAATACTTTTATTGTGCGCACAGCTAAGAAGTTGGATTCCACGCCAGCATCTGTATTTCCCGACAGCTATAACCTTGGGGTCTTCAATTCAAGAGTGAACAGGTTACTTCTAGGCAAGCGTGCTTCACCGTCGACCAATCTTCGCTCACCATCAGGCGAGATGGTGGTCAAACGAGAACCTATCATTAAATAAAAAAAGTAGAGAAAGCTCACTGATTGAAATACTTTGACGGGAAAATGTTTTCTGCATACATCTCCTCCGATTTCGAAGCATCAGAAGAATAACGAAATACGAACCTCTCAAAAATATTAACCATTACGAAAATTAAAAGTTTCAGATACTTACCCAAATCTTGACAAATGAAAAAAAAAAAACTGTTTTGTCATCGGTGACTTTTTTAACAGATGCTTCAAGAAAAGCCTAATCTTAGCCTTATTTGTGTTTGCTTTAGAAATCGTTTTTTTTTTTCAAAAATAATTTTTATTTTGTCTTGTCAGTTAACGACGACACGCAAATTCTTGTCGTATATTATTTTCTTACATGTGCACTAGAAGTTGCTAAAAAAATTTCCTTCTGCTTATAGTATCAACGGCCATTTAAATTCAGTAAGACTAGAACTGGGCTTTTTTTATCGTGGTAATATCATCAAATGAGTCCTCCCACCCAGGGCAGAGCGGGAGGGACTGTCAGACTTGTACTGACTAAAATCCACGGTGTCCTTCAATAGCCCTTTACGTACCGGGGTCACGGTAATTCGTTAGTCCCGCGACCCCGGCAGGCTTTGGCCCCGTTACTATGCTGACACTCTTTGAGGCGCGCGTGGAACACAACGCGCCATCAGACTAGAACTGGGCTACGAGATGTATTTCTTTTGGTCCCTTATTTGAACCTCTCAGGACATGTTCGCAAATGCGTAGCATCCTAAATCAATAAATATATTACACAATACGATTTATAGTTTATAATGCATCACTGTTGTTTGTCTTCTCAGCTATATTTAGCACCACGAGACACAAGGCTGATAGCTGCGCGGGCGCCGGCGGTAACCGTGCAACACACTGACCCAGCACTGCGGGATCACGGGACCAATACATCGATGTTACTTCAACAATTAAGTTAGTTCTTAGCAATTTTATTAACAAAATTAGTTTTTTACATTCGTTTGTTGAACCCTGTTACACTGATGCATTGTGCTACAGAATACCGGAAATAAAATAACAATGTGGCTGACAGTAGACAGAAAGTAAAGTAAACTGAAACTGACGTTAAATTGAACGGAAAAATTAGTTCCTCGTACGGATGAATGAGGCGCTTATTCATTTTTCCATACAATTAGTGCAGTAAATAAAATATAGAAATCTTGTGATGTGGCCTCTGATCCGGAATAAAGCAATGTTACCTTGACTATGAGTAAGGTTGCCATCTCTAAAATTTGGAAACCAGGACAAGACGCGTCAAAACCCCGGATTTTAGAGTCCAGAACCCGGACATGAGTCGAAGTGCGCACCATGGCAACTGCGTCGAGAGGGGTGGGGGGGACGGTGAAGTGTGCGTGTGTCGCGAGCGGACCAAGACTTTAAACTTTTAAACCCGGTCTACAAAAAAAAGCCCCACCCGGACGCTCCCCGGATGCCCTCTAAACTAGGACAAAGTGGACAAGTGAAAATAAGTAACTCATACGTACGGTGTGTCTTAGGTAAAGATGAACGTACTGAAAAATCTTGTTATGCACAAAAGTTTACATTGATCTTTTATGAAAAGTTCAGCAGCAGTCTAGATAATATGTTGCTACGCTACAGTTGTTAGTCTCACTTTTCTCTTTGTCTTCTTTGCAAAAAACTAGGAATATTTCTCCTGTACCGCGAGTGCGCTTAAAAACATTGTTACACAAATACCCAGGCTTGAATAAACTAGACTTCTAGATCATACAAATATTTATTTAGTGTGGCAATCGAACCCGTGCCACGCAGCGCACCACCACACCAATGTCGTGCCGTCACACCAAACTTTCATCTTGCCAAAGGCACATGAGATAACAAGGCCATGTCAGCACCTCGTGTATACTTCAAGTGAAGTTGTTATGTATGACTCGATACTTTCCATGCACGTGCCAGATAACTATTGTTCGAGATGGTAACGAGATTCGCCTGTTTTTGCCTCATATCTGCTGAGCGTGTGTAAGTTATTAATGTATTTGTATACGTAACACATCGCTGACAAATCGGCAGTATCAGTTGGATATAGGAACGATAAGATTGTCTATTATGTTACAAAAGCTCTCAAAACTACTGATTTGATAAGCTTTTCCAAGTCACCTTTTCCAATTTTTGAGTAACACGATTGTGATTTGCTCTGAAAACATTTGATGATTTTCTTGTTGATTTGATGGTTTAAAGCTATAAGTATAAAGCCTCATTTAGAGGATGCAAGAAATTGCGGCTTATTGGACGATTCGCACGAATTTAACTCGCACAAAACGTGCGAATCGACTCCTTTAAAACATATTATTTTTTCTGTAGTCGATTCGCACGAATTTCATTTATTGGCGTGCGAATCGACACCCTCACAAATATGTAGTAGACTATTCGCACACATTTCATTTTAAGGTTTAAAAAAAATAAAGTACAGTCGTATTCAGCCGTTACTGAAATAAAAATAAAAAATAATCGAAGTTTAAACAGCAGATATTTACTTGAAAGTAAGAAAGATCTATATGGAATAAGTGATAATAATAATTACTTAAAACGTGGCATATCTACATTAAAGTAAGCATTTTATTATAGTTATGTCTTCATTTATTATTGTTGATTTGTTAGTTGTATATAAAAGTTTAGTCACTTTTATACGTTATTTTAAAGAAAAATCTGTGATTCAAATTGTGATTATAGGCTATAATCACAATTTATAACTAGGGCTATAATTTATAGCCCTAGTTCTAGTTTTATGATTAAAAGTTTTATTGTTATAATTATGAGAACTGTGTATTTTAGGTACACTTCTGAAAAACATTAAAACATGTTTTTGTTGTACCAAATGTTCGTCAATAATAAATATAAGAAAAAGTTGTTAATTACATTATATACTACTCTGTCAAGAAAGTACCGGGAAAAGATCAATAATACACAAAATGTCTGTTATTCATCCAAATTTATTTTATCACCTTCAAAGTACCTATGCTCCTTTAGAAACGATACACTTGCGCCAACGAATAATCCATTCATCAAAACATTTATTAAACGCTGCTTCCGGAATTGAGTTCAGTTCTCGCCGCGAATTCTCCTTTATGTCTTCTATCGATTGAAAACGGGTGCCACGAAGTGGTAATTTGAGTTTAGGAAAAAGAAAAAAGTCAGCAGGAGCCATATCTGGTGAATATGGTGGTTGCTGGATGGTATTTGTTGAGTGTTTGGTCAAAAATTCGTTCACAATGATAGCCTTGTGCGAAGGCGCATTGTCGTGGTGCAAAATCCAAGAATTTTCTTTCCACAAATCTGGCCTTTTTCGTCGAATTCGCTCTCTTAAACGCCGCATAACGCTCAAATAATATTCTTTATTTACCGTTAGACCTTCCGGTAAGAATTCAGAGTGCACAACACCGCGATAGTCAAAGAAAACAGTCAACATGACTTTGACTTTTGATCGACTTTGGCGTGGTTTTTTCGGTTTCGGTTCAGTTGGAAGGCGCCACTCCGAAATTTGTTGACTAGTTTGCATGTCAAACTCGTAAACCCACGTCTCGTCACCAGTAACAATGCGTTTCATGAATGTTGGGTCCGAACTGACTCGTTCTAGAATGTCCTCAGCGACTTTCATGCGATTGAGTTTTTGGAGAAAATTCAGATCTTTTGGGACTAGCCGAGCATCAACATGTTTCATACCCAAATGATTAGTTAAAATGGTACGGATCGACTCGTGAGATACAGAAAGTTCGGCTTGAATTGGGATTTTCGGTCACTATTTTCTTCACTTTTGCGATGTTAACTTCAGTTGCAGACGTTGACGGCCTACCAGAGCGAGGCAAATCTTCCATCACATCTCGACCGCTTTTGAACGCTTTGAACCACTCATAAGCACGAGTTTTTGATAAAGTCGATTCACCGTAAGCCTTCTGTAACATTTTCAGAGACTCCAAACACGAAATCCCATTGGCGATGCAAAATTTAAGACAAACTCTTTGTTCGATATTTTTGTCCATTATAAAATTCGCAATACACACTATATATGATATTACTAAAACCAGCACTGCATTTAATATAAATAACAGATGCAACTCAAACTCCGCGCCAAAATGGAAAACAGTTGTGCCAATCTAACAACTACAACAAAACAAAAATTTGAATTTGGAACCGTAAACAAATCATCCATTCCCAATACTTTTTTGACTGAATGTATACCTTATTAAAAAAGTAAATGTTTGTGTAATGTAAAAAAAATGTAAATTTTTGGTACTTTTATTTTTTAGTAGTTTGTTAGTGACACTTATTTATTATTCTGTGATCGATATTTGCTCATTTTTAATCCTCAAACCACGAGCTTAGAAGATGTTTAGTACTTAGTTTTAATTTTAATACAGATATTGTTGATTATAGATTGTGTTTTTATTTTCTATCTATTACGAGTAAAACATATTTGACCTTGCTACTTCTGTGCTCAAGTGTACCTTATCTTAACTGCATTTCATAAAAAAACAATATGTGTGCGAATAGCCTACTACATATTTGCGAGGGTGTCGATTCGCACGCCAATAAATGACATTCGTGCGAATCGACTACGGAAAAAATAATATGTTTTAAAGGAGTCGATTCGCACGTTTTGTGCGAGTTAAATTCGTGCGAATCGTCCAATAAGCCGAAATTGCATGCGAGTTGCAACCAAGTTTGATAACATTGCGGTTTTTGTTTGATCAACTGAATTCATTGTTTATTAATACTGCGGTTCGGTTTGCGCAGTGGTTGAACGATCGACTGCTGCGCAACGTGTCGCGTGTTCGATTCCCGCACGGAACAAATATTTGTATGACCTACAAATACTTGTTCCGGGTCTGGGTGTTTGTGTATGTGAGTTTCTATGTTTGTAAACGCACCGACGACACAGGAGAAATTCCTAGGGTGGGGCAACGCTTAAAAAAAAAATAGTGCGTAATGTAATCAAACATGCATGCAATTTTTTGAAACCTGCAAATGGTTCTTAAGAATCCATTGTGGCCTAGTGTTATTTATGTACATAGAACAGTTCCGTAACTAGCCTTTTAAGCGCTCATTGCGAGCTTTTTTAACTGCGCCCTAGTCTGGCCAATTGTGGTCCTGGTTTAGCCATTTCTGCACACCTCTATGTTCTGCGCCTTGTGGGTGAGCACCGTTGGCGCACCCGTATTTTCGGTACGATAATAAACAACGGAAAAGGAAACTCTTTTTTGAGATGAACTGATTGATTGATTCTGAAACATGATTGAATTAAAAAATCAAGTCGGCGGACTTGATTTTTTTAACATTAGTAAGTCTATTGTCCCTGAAATAAATAGTTTGCATTCAGTGCGGTGCACTATGGGCCAGTACCGTGCATACCGTCTCAAAAATAGTTTTTGGTAATGTTCCATATTGAATAATTCGTTAATGCACATGTCTAACTAAATGTCCAATGCATATTATGTAGTAATTAAAATCCATTATTTATTGATTTTTACTATTAGACTAAGGCTTGCAAGTTGACGGTTAAAAATATGAGAATAATGTAGATCACAATTCCTCCAGTTCACATGATCATATTTTCATTAATTTCACAGCAAATGTATAAGTGTGATATATGGTTAGAATCGTTAGTAAGTACTCTAATTAAAAATAATTTAAGTGAAGCTTTTTGTAAGAACTGGAAAGGTGTAGAATGTTTATTTCGGGACTTCATATTTTAATCTTATTAGAAACTTCAAATAGACTTTTGACAGTTAGCCGTGTCTGCCCATGACGTAATTTTGGTACTGTTACATAGAGCAACTTATATAGAAGACAGGGCAGTAAAAAAATTCTGCCCGAATCTGCCCCCCTTGAAATAAATCGAAAAATCCCAGATGGGGGGAAAATACAAAAAAAAAACTAAAAATATTTTAAGTTGTGATTGATGAGATTTTTGGACAGTTAGATTATTTTTGACTTATAATTCTTCAATAATATTATCTGCAAGAATGTCTCTTACACTGTTTACCAAGTGGGATGTGATGGTTCATCGGGACAAAGTGAGTATAAACAAGTTTTAACAGATGAGAGTGACTTTGTCTCACATGTCAATTTATTTAAAGAATCTTTGATACCGATAAAGCTAACTGACATAAAAACGAATGAAGTTATTTGGAAAAATCCGGCTTGTTCTTCTATTCATAATTTGCAAAAGAAACGCCCGAGAAAATCGATCAGTGGTTGGTGATATTAGGGTTCAAATTGAAAATTTGCGAACTTCAAAGATACACAGGGATGAGCAGGTCATTGAAATAAGGCACGAGCTATTCCTAATTATGGTGGATGGAAAAGTTACACAAGTTTTAACTGACACAAATTCTGGATCTGTGTGTACAGTGTGTGGGGCTAAAAAAAAGCGAAATGAATAATTTGTAGGAGATTGAATCAAAGCCAGATAATATAAATGCATACGAATACGGTTTGTCTACGTTGCATCAGGTATGTGGAGTTAATTTGTCATACTTCAAACAACCTTTGCTGCGAGAACTCCGGAAGATAAAAAAAGCAAAGACGACAAGAAAAAGCTTGTACAACGTTTAAAATACAGGAGTTCACGAGAAACTTATTAAAAGGTTTCTGTTATTCTCCAGAGTTTGGCATCCATATTGCTGTAAATCCAGAAACATTTGGTGAATATGCTCTCACAACCGTACAACTGTACGTGTATGCCTTCTTCAGTACATAAAATCTAAATACGAGTACATGGGGAAAGTATAATTAGATATTTTGCTGTTCTGCCTATTGGTAATTTATCTGAAGATGCCCAAGAATCTCGAAACAGATTACAAAAAAAATTGCTTGTATCACGCAAGAAAATGCTCTAAATCAGCAACGAATCAAAATGTATTTCATGGTCTTCTATTTACATCAGATCCTTATGTATCAAGTATCAGAAAAACATCAGTGAGTATTTCCAAGAAATTGTTAGACGAAGCCAAGAAACTCTTAGATATTTAAGTGGAAGTAGGTGTTACATTAATTTTAAAATATTTTTTTGGATTTAATTATCATATTATATTTGTTATTTAATTAAATTTTAGATGTATATATAATTTAAAAAATATTTACAGAAGTAATATCATTAAATTGTAATTGAATTAGCTAAACAAACTATGGTTTAATATGAAAAAAATACATTTCTATTTTTGTTTTATTTTTTAAATATTATAAATTCAACATTTGACAAAACGTGTTACAAAATTGGATTGTATATATATTCGAGATACTACGTGCCAAATTTGAACTATTTATTTCAATTAACTTAAAAGTTACAGATTTTTGAGACGGTACGCACGGATCTGGCCCATAGTGCGGTGGTACGAATTAGAGCCAAGTCACAAATAAAACATTTACATAATAAACATATTACCCTTTATGCGCCACGTGCATTATGTAAGGTTGGCCATTGTTTTTGCAGTTCGTCAGATAAATCTGTCGGAAGCTGTCGTTACGCAACAGTCTGAGCACAACACGTGTTTGTCAGGCATGTGCGAGCCTGCTCACGGCAACAAGCCAGCCTCCACGTGTAATGTAGAAATCTTTTCGTGGAACAAAATCAGGTGCAAAATGTTGTACACAATTCGTAGAACTTTGGTTATTTTGTTTTTCCACCTACACGCGTCTACCACTACAAGCGCAGTGATCCAAACTAATATTATAAATGCGAAAGTAACTCTGTCTGTCTGTCTGTCTGTCTTTTCTTCACGCCTAAACTACTGAACCGATTTGTGTGAAATTTGGTACAGACATAGTTTGGAACTTGAGAAAGGACATAGGATAGTTTTCACTATTCCACGCGAAAGAAGTCGCGGGCAAAAGCTAGTATAATATAATTATAAATTTCGAGGTACAATATTGCCTCTAGCTGCCTTTTAAGCTTAAGCAATTGTGTTGGTAAACGAGTTGAATAGTTAACTTTTTTACTTGAGATGGGTTTGCGCTTGACTTTATTCCAGGTCAAAGGTGACTGAGACAAAGCTTACGATGGAGCGAGCTTACCCAGAAGAAGACTTTAGAGAGATTCGGGTCGTATGCGTTCGGGAACACCGACGCAGGAAGTGAGTTCCAATCCTTTGTTGTGCGCAATATGAAGGAAGATTGAATGCGCTCTTAACAGCGGCAACAAGCCTGGTAAATTACAAATTGACAATTGAAGACAGATCTTTTAACGTAATTGGCTAATTGACTTAAAAATTCTAATTAGTCCGTCGCTTAGATTATCAAAAAATATTCGACCCGTATTTTTTTCTTTTGTTTCGCAAACAAAATTTGACGGAGATACGTTGCTTGTACAATTTTTATTGAATTCTGACGTCACGAGCTCCCACTCTCGAGCTTTGAAGCGTTGTATTTTGCAATACATTCATTGATTTTACAAAAAAACGTGTGCGTTTTTTATAAACTCTAAATGACGGACTAATTATATTTGTAATTTATAGCTACTGTCAAATAGCCAATTATATATTCTCAAACAATAACATGTCAATTCTTATCTACAATGTATACTAACGTGTAAATTAGCTGGTGTTTCATAGAGTGGAGCGTCAATGTTTATATTATTTTTTAGTCCGATCGATCTCTACACCAGATGTTCCGGGTGCATTTGAGCATCAGCTACATGCAGAAATAAGTTGTTTTGATGGCGCACAAACATATGAAATCGCCGGTCGTGACCACACTGAAGTGACTAATAATAAAACAGGAGCCTAGCGCGGTGGCTATGAGCGAGATTGCAAGCCTAGCGTGTTGCTAGGTAACAACGCATACAATGGGCGGATGGCAGGTGATAAAACCATTTCGGTCTTATATTATGCGCCATCTATGTAGTGATCAGGACATGCCCTAAGGTACTACCGCTTTTTTTATCTTGGCATCAAATGAGTCCTACCACCCAGGGCAGAGCTAGGGACTTTCAGACTTGTACTGACTAAAATCCACGGTGTCCTTCAATAGCCCTTTACGTTCCGGGGTCACGGTAATAAGTAAGTCTCGCAACCAAAGTACTATCGTAGGAGGTATTTGTACATGTAGAATATTTGATCATTTAGTTGTATAACCTATAAAACATTTTAAAATGAATTTCTTTAGACAAGATTTAAAGAAACCCCAGTTGTTTGTTTGTTGTTAGGACGAAGCAGTAATAAAATTTCATTTTCCCAGAAGGCGGTAAATCGACCGATCATGTCGTATCATTGTCTCGTTGACAAGTCATAGAGAACTAAAATCAAAATAAATATTGGTCAGACCTAGTCACATTTTTTTTGTGTTTTGACAGTTAATTTGAATGGCTGGAGAGAGGGCGCCACTATCAAGTTTTGCCCTGGTTGGGAAAAATCGCTGGCTGTACAGCAAGCAACCAGACATCGAGACAAAACATAATACCAATCATATAAAAATGTTCGCGGCGCGTTGTCTGCGCACTTCTCACCATTGCATGAATTCGTATCGGTAATGATAAAAGCTGCAGCATGTTGTGTCTGCTGCTACTGGCGGCCAGGATCGCGACCCTGATGATGCGTCATGTTTTAGTCGCTCCCACGTGTACTGATAACCTTTCTTTTGCGGTTTGTTTATTTTTTTGTTTTTTACATTTTGCCTGTACGGACTCTTGCTTGTTAAAACACTTATTATTACGATGGGAGACAAAATGTCCTTGCTGACGTCTTGATAAAATAATAATTGCTTATTACCAAGGTGTTTAAACAATGAAACGGCTGAAGTGTAACAGTGCTCCTTGCCTGCAATCTAAAAGACTTTAGTAAGTTTCGTGATCTTGACGGTTGCTATGGATTGTGGACTGTCATTATTAATTATTTTAACAAAAGCTGAATGTGTACTCAATTATATTTTAATGATATTCAATTACAATAATTTTAAATGCTTATACAAACGAATTCATAAATGCTATATAATCATTTATTGTCAAAATGTCGGAAATGCCCTTTTGTAAGAAAGAACCAACTATTAATATTACGATCAACATCTACTTTGTTATTATATATAAAAGAACAGGGTATGGTCATAAAACTCGCCTACAGCCGAAACCGCTAAACGCAGAAGCTTGAATTTTGGACAGCGGTTGCAGTCTACCATGTAGGGGGGCATTAAGACAGGGTTTTGCGAAAACTTTTGTATGAAAAATCTTATTCCATGGGTTTATAATTACATTACATACATAAAAAAGATGGGCATTACTAGTTTTTTAAAACTAACCTCCATTGGTATTCTAGACGATGTTAAACTTTGTATAGGAAATCATAACGCGCTAACCGATGTATTTGTTACTCAGTATATAGAAATTAGATCAAGAATAATCAAACACATGTTTTAGGTTTTTAAAACGAAAATTAAACAGGTGAAAAGGGGTGATTAAGTTTTAAGGGAATGATTTTACTGTTTGCTTAGACTTTATTCGTTGTTTAATTAGAATCTTAAAGCCAAACCAAAACTGTTTCTCTTTCAGTAATTGATTAAGGTCATTAAATAATTTATTTTCACTTAAAAGGGTTGTAGATGGGTTACTGGGCTTAATTATGAAAAAAACCAACAAATCAAATGAAGTCAAAATGATTTAGATTTTGCGAAATTCAATCTTACAGGGTTTCTTCAATATCAAAGTTTTTTTTAAGTTACAATGTTAGTTGAACACATTTTTAGTTTTTCCAAAAGTATCCAATGAGTTCGAAGTTAGAAACACGCGCAGACGAAGTCGCGGGCGGAGTGCTAGTTTATGGTAGATATTTACTTACTAAAAGTTAAGCTTGAGTACTTCCATAGTTTAAAACTCCTTTACCCTGACTCTACCCGACTGAAGATAAGACTGAGCGAAACGCGGGCAACGTTTGTCAGTACGAGTCTGACCCGCTCTGCCTTGGGTGGGAGGACTCATTTGATGATTTTACCACGATAAAAAGAAAAAAGTTCTATATTCTACTAGAAGCTCAGTGTAATCTACAAGTCGGACAGAGGTCGCGTAGTTGTTTACATCAGTTTTCGTGATGCACCTTAATTAAGCACTGCACTCTTGACCTATCGATAAGCTATTATTGGCAGTAAATGCGGTGATAGACAGATAACTAAAAGTGATTGGATGCTTGGATTAGAGAGTCGGCGAACGACACTGACTAAGGCCACTATTGTTTGCTATTCCATGCCACGGAAAGCAAGTTTTGCAGTTGGTACTACGCTTGAGTACGCCCGCGTGGATGTCTCCAAACTTTTGTTCGCGCACTGTACATAATATCTCCGGCGTCGATGGTTATTCTTCGCTAAGATTGACCGTTATGGCCGTTAACGTCGGAGAACAATGTTTTCGAACACTTCTCCTCCACAAATTGTTACCAAAACTGACTATTGACATTACTTCCAAATAAAATCACATTAAGTTCGAAGAAATGACTTCGCATTTACAGATCTCAGCTATCGAAATCTGCATCACAGTATGCTTTGTTCTAATTCCAGGGCATTTGAAAATGGTGGCTTGGAAAAGGTGAGTTATGGTTTCTTAAATATTTTTTGGAGCCGCCATGTCTACGTAGAACTGACCCGATAATGATGGCGCCATATGTCTGATGCAGATAGGAATATACCTAACTGTTTTCCGCGTGGCAACGACCAGATAATCGGGTCATGAGCTATCTGTTATCGGTGCATGTTATCGCAAGCGGGATATTTTTGCAGCGGTTAATTACTGACTGATCAATCGGTTACCGAAATGCGAAGCATCATACGTACCTACATATTAATTTTGGGGATTTATGCACACTATACTGATATCCCAGTGATCGAGATTCGACCATCATACATTTAAATTTTAATTTGGTATATAAAAACAGAACCCTTTCTTGCAAGTTATGTAAAAATTAAGGATGGGCTTTCTGAACTTCTCTATATAAGTTTTAACCGCACCGCATTTCATACTCTTCTCTCCGCATAATTTTCGTAAAAAGGGGTGTAACTAAGCACTCATTTCCTGCTTTACTTATGAACTATACATGCAAGGGAAACTTTTGATGAATATAATTTTATTACATTTTGAGGGATCTTGACATCTAAAAAACTACGATTACTCCTGTTGATAGCAAATAATCGATGAAGTGATGAGGTTTCTGGTTTATGTATTGGGCACCACAAAATAGGAACTAACACATTTACAAATCTCCAGTTTAATCTTTCAATAGAGGTTGTTTTTGGGAATATACTAGTTATGGACTCCATTTTTTTTTAGCCTGAGGAGCTCCCTCTTAATTAGGAATTGGCAGATCCTCTCACGCCCTCAGATAATGATGTCCTCTCGTATGAACTTTGTAATATAACGGAATGAACATCGTTGAACAGTTAAAATTAAAGGTGTTGCCATGGTGACTTTGCGTCTGTAATCCACAGTTACTTTGCGGTTTTATTAAACACTAAATATAGATAAAGTTAATCGACCACTTATTAAGAAATAATAACATATAGAGTTTTATGTCAATCGCCAGGTGACAGATTACCAAAATGCTTGAAATCAAATTGTAAATATAAACAAGGGCACTAAAGTTCACATTTAAATAAACCATTGTATATTTTTTATCTTCGACTTAAAGTTCAATTTGCAGGGGTTAAAGGTGGTGTAGTCAAAATTATAAATACCTATGTTATCTATAGGTCAAGGTCGAAGTCAGTCAGTCAGCGCGGGTGCTTCATTAAGAGAGATAAAAAAATCAAGACAGCTACACGTGGCGATCATTCGCACGTGGATACCCCGACCTTGGGCGAGGAGTCTGTGAAACAAGACAGTGCTTACAAGTATCGTTTATCTGAGATAAAAATGTGAGTATGGCTGTTTTATTTGCACAAATACAAAAAAGAATACTAGTTTTACCCGCAGTTCCTCTCCCTCTAAATGGCTCCCCCTTCTTGTTTTATGGAAAAAGATATAACATTAGTTTATAACCGTCTCCAGGGTTCCGTATAAAACTTTAAACAAAACAAGAACGGTTATAAACTAATGTCGTTTCTTTGTCAAAGCGAGTGCATAAAACAACAAACTCTTTGCATTTTGAGTTACTGTTATTAGGATAGAGTATGTTTTACAAAACAAGGTAACAAAATGACTGGTATTAGGTACTCTAACCTGATTACCATAATTTCCTTAGGTAGGTAGATAACGCAGGACGATCTCCGTCCACCGTAGGCGCGGGCATGCGGGCAGCGAGTAATGGGCGACTCGCTGTCCGACCATGGACCATGCCCGGGTCGACGGCGCGTTGTGTTCCACGCGCGCCTCAAAGAGTGTCAGCATAGTGACGGGGCCTGTAGAGGGCCAAAGCCTGCTGGGGTCGCGGGACCAAGGGATTACCGTGACCCTAGTACGTAAAGGGCTATTGAAGGACACCGTGAATTTTAGTCAGTACAAGTCTGACAGTCCCTCCCGCCCTGCCCTGGGTGGGAGGACTCATTTGATGATTTTACCACGATAAAAAAAAGGTAGGTAGATAACCAGAACTAGACATTTTGATAATTTTGGCACATCGACGTAATGTAAGTTTACATTGAACTCTGTTCCTATATCACACGTTTAAGGAACACTGACTTAGTTAGGTCGCATTGGAAATCTTTCGTTTCCTAAGAAAGAAGCCTTGTCTTCGCCGCCATTGTACTGTAAAAAATAGCAAAGTTTTTTTGGGAAAGCTAAGATTTGAAGTAGAAAAAGAAAATTGTAATATGTACATCTCCATAAGATTACAGTCACATCAGCAGTCATCAGTTTGTCCCACCCACCATATTGAGGTCGTCGGGCAATTTAGTTGTGGGACGTCCCACCGTCTCGGCGATACGCCTACTAAACCTAATCATTTTACCAATTATAGTATATTTTTTTAAACGTTGCCCCACAGTAAGAATTTCTCCTGGGTTATGGGTGCGTTTACAAACATATAAACTCACATACACACGACACGCAGCACAGCAATAAGTCACTCAGCACTGCGCGATATTAAAAGTAACAAGACAGTAGCAGCTGATTGGTAATAAAAATAATACATATAGATAACTTGGGTTCCGGGTGAACTTACGTTGTCAAGTGCATCTTATTTCTGTCGTTTTATATCTGCGCCTGCGTCAATACTCGATGGTCAAGGTAATGATAGGCAGTGAAACTCGCGCTTTTCGACAAACCTCGTGATTAAACACAGATTTTTTATATTGATAAGATTATTTATTGTAAACAAGAAGTAATTCATATTCAATTTATTTAGCCCGAAATATTTATGTTGCATAATTCTGCAGTATAAATAATAATTACGCTTGTTTCAATGTTTTCTCATGTCGTAACAAAATCCTGTGAAACTGGTCATCTATTTATATATTATACAAAAACAAGCTACTACTTCTTTTATTTAATTTTCTAACAGGTAACGAAAAGTTATTAAGGCAATATTTATCATCTACCTAGCCTTTTCCCTCAGCTTTCAGTCGAACCGGATGCAGCTTATTATATTAGTCTTGGTATTACGGCAAGAATATGCGCAAAATACTAGATTATATGCTTAAAACCTTCATTTCAAACATTACTGGATGCTAGAGGTCCTTCAAGAAACATAAAAAAGGCAATTTATAAAGGCATTTTTAATTTATTTATTCAAAATTTTGCATGTATCTCTACTACTTATGCCATGGAGGCAAGTTAGTTAGTAAGGTTAACGGTATAATCTGGTTTGCTGCTTTTGTTCTTTCTACGTTCATAGATACGTATACATTCACGTTAATGAATTAAAAAAATATCTATGAAAAAGTTACTTTATTACGTTACGAGTAATGCAAATTTTATAGATTTAGTTTAAAATGTGTGGATTAATATTTCATAGACACAAACTGTAGGAATAGGATTTTAAAAAACATTAAAAATACACATTAAAGTGTATACTATATTAATTAGTAAATGCCCGCCACTGATACCGTAGTTTCTGTAACCAGGCGAAACTATGAGAAAATTACATCACATTAACCATTCAGAATACGTCTTTGAAATGATGGCGAAAACAACATTAAACCTGTTTTATAATAGGCTTGTGTACTGAAAAAAATTAATTAGTCCGTCAGACAAAGAGTGTCAGCATAGTGACGGGGCCTGAAGAGGGCCAAAGCCTGCCGGGGTCGCGGGACCAAGGGATTACCGTGACCCCGGTACGTAAAGGGCTAGTGAAGGACACCGTGGATTTTAGTCAGTACAAGTCTGACAGTCCCTCCCGCCCTGCCCTGGGTGGGAGGACTCATTTGACGATTTTACCACGATAAAAAAAAAAAAAAAAACCGTCAGACAAATTGTCAAGAAATATTTGATCCGTATTTTTTCTTTTGTAACGTAAAAACGAACATAAGACGCTTTTAAAATTCGCAAAGCATCACACCGTGCTGTCATTGTTAGTGCGTCCTGCCGTAATAAAGTACTGACTTAACTCTCGACTTTTGATACCTTTCATCTTTGTAAACATTCATTGATTTAACTAATTAAAAATACCTACGTTTCCATTATTTTTGAATACTCTAACTGAACGGACTAATTACATTTTAAATTTATTGATGCTGGAATTTCGCTTAGATTGTGTAGATCTTATCACCAAAGTATGATCGCTGAACCAGCAATTAAAATTTCCTGAATCATCAGTAAAAAAATATTACGTGTCGACATTTAATACAACCGGTTTGATGTTACTGGCGGTACAAAGTACGTGCTAAGCTGTCGTTCATGCGTGTGTTTTACTATGTTGACGATATCACGATTATTAATTACTATGCTACCTAGCTCTATCAGATGTAGTAAGCCAAAGTATCTTGACCTGGGCCAGAGTTACAAAGTAAACACAACTCAGATTTAAAAATCTTGACTTGAATGAACCGTTAGTAAATGCCATCACGTATTAACCAAAGTCTACCAATACATCAGGACCCGGGGTCGCGGGACGGTCTCATCAGGTACGAGTAACAGTGCCGTGGAACGCAAAGGGCTATTGAAAGATCACCGTGGATTTTAGTTACTAAAGTCTGACAGTATGTGAGTAGGAGGACTCATTTGATGATATTACCACAATAAAAAAGTAAAATTAAAAAAATCTTGACACTTTTAGTATTTACGTCAGGTTTCAGGTTTGATTCAGGTACGACGATTGTTCTGTACGCGTAGCATGTCGTCGTAGAAACGAGTTTTGTCGACGGAAGAATAGACAAAATGATAGAATTTAGAAAGACTTCTATTGTCCTAATCATGTTTCAATAAATATAGATATTTTTCTTTTCTTCAGAGATGTACGACTGTACGTATCATGTCCTAATCGTGCAAGCAGTCAAATTGTATTGAAAAAACCATTCAACAACTTTGTCTGTTCTTGGTAGACTAGAAATAGTATTCGTGGTAGTGATGAACTCGGGGATTAAGAATCAAACCTCTCGTGTTGAGTGTGGTAAAATCACTGATTTATTTTACAATATTTAGTCAGTTCACTATACACAGAACGCTAATGTTGCTTAGCTTAACCTACTTAATGTTACGAAATGTGCGGGTTCACCGTACAGCGGGTCTAAAACGCTCACTCTAAGCAATATTTCTCGATGTGATACATTTCGTGAATTTCCAGTAAAGCTATAGCAATTTTTCTAAAATTGTTAAGTGGTAACACGCACAGAATTGCTTGTCATAACTGAACATAGACATATAGCATGAACTGTGCATTAGCTGGTCAAAACTACCCCCCTACTCTCTAGAAAGAGCGATACACAAATTGTAGGACCTTTCATCTCTTAGGTAACTATGTCGTACACGTACCTAGATAAGTATGTGGTACACGTCTTTTGTTACGAAAAGGATTTGAAAAAATATATTTGACATCTGACCAGGGAAAGTTCAGTCCATGCTATAAGTCTATGTTCAGAAATGACATGAAATTCTACTTGTGCCATCCTATGAGTATTAGAAGAATTGCTTATGTTATGAATCATTAGGAATATCGCTAAGTGACCGTTTTAGACCCGCAATTATCACTTATGGTAGTTTCACCACAGGTTTAATTATCAGCGTCCTCATACCTTCATTACTGTTACACGCGCCGACTGATAATACAGCTTGACCATACGTTTATTCAGGTCACTTGAAAATTGATTACTTACTTCTTGTTTTTCTTTTTTAATTTATGATATTTTTATCTTCATCTCGACGAGAGGTAGGTTATAAACGGAATTAAAGTTACACGTAACATATTTAAACAAATTGTTTGTTATTAATTTTCGAGTGCAAAAATGAGCAAATAGTGACTTGCTATTTATGGTGTTGCCTATTTTTGGCAAACTAATTGCATCAGTATCAACATGTTTTACTTCTGCAGTTAATGTTTCTGTATTTGATAATATTCTTATAATTTCAAAAAGTTTACATAATATTCGCGAGTTTGAGTGTGAATGAAGGAGTTTCAGCAATCTCTTTCGGACTCGAGTAAAGGAAAGTTTACAGTCCGTAGCTACTTCGTAAGCCGGTCGTGACAAGGAACCGGTCTAATTCCACCTCATCAGATATGTTGAAGCGTATAAGCTATCATATAATGGTAAAATATAAAATAATATTGAAGTCTCCATTTTATTTGGGGAGGGTGTGAAACAATGTAAATACCTTAGTAATCAGGAGCTGGTAGGTTTTAGAAGCAGTAAGAGCGAACATTACCTGAAAAAAAAAAAGAACTGCTGTAAGTAAAATTGACACACTTAGAGTATTCAAACAAGTTTCTGGAAGGAGGGTCGAGTGTGATGTCGGATGTCAGGTCCAAATGAGCAGGTGTTCGAATAATTTTAGTAAATATCCTGTCTATAATGTTCTAGGCTCAATCAACTTTTATTTGTCCTGTAAGTACTATGTTTTGTTCCTGACCAATAATAGCACATCTAAAGAAAATTAAGTGATTTTTTGGGATATGTCGCATTTATCTTAATATTAAGCAAACATACGAGTAAATTATTTTAAACAAATTACTATTATACTGGAATTTTAATGGTTGTCCGGGTGACGAAACATCTGATGAAGTGTTTTATTGTTTGACCCTCAGTAGGTTAGTATAATGAAACATTACTTTATACAAAAAAATACTATATGGCAATTAATTACGCTTGTACATAATTATCAATTACAATGTCTACTATGATGCTAGCATATAGACTTTTGTTAGCTTTATAATTTTAACGAGTTTTTTACAAGTTCAATTTAGTCCCTAATATATTTTAATATCCTGACTTCCACCGGACAACGGCAAAAAGTTCCGAAACCAAAACACAGATTATATGATCAGTGCCTTGAGAACAAGTTGATTCATCTGGTGACAACACTCATCCAGCCGCCATTTTTATTTCATATTTGCTACGGCGCCAGACGGCCGAGTATGTTTTGAAAAAGTGGGTGGCTTTTTTGTGTGTCTACAGGACAACCAGCACAAAAAACTTACGTTTTTGTGCTGGTTGATTTGATATATCGAAGTAAATTAAAGTGAGATATATTCTATTTAATCTGTATTTTTCTGCGTGTAAGATTTAATTCAAAATATCATTTTTTATTACCAGGGAGCCATTCTAAATTTATTATTTATTCATCTTTTAACTTTTTGGCCACATTTTTACAAAAAAGAATAAAAAACATTTAAAAATATAAAAAATAGCATTCCACCAGCATCAAGAACAGGGTCCGGGCTGCCGGTAGTCAGGGCTCCTGAAAGAGGAACCTAATAACAATACGCGCTGTGTCCAGAAGTACTGCTTTCTGAATCAGGCGCTTGATCCATCCTTCTCAGATATTGTTCGAGGCTCTTGGCAATTAAGCCAATGGCAGACACGACTATCGGCACGATGGCTGCTGTATTCACGTCCCACATGTCAACAACCTCGCAAGCCAGATCAAGATACTTGAATTGCTAATCTATTTTTTGCCTTCACGAGGTTCTAATCATGTGGGTCCGTTATATCAACAATCATTGCGCGACGCTCCGATCGATCTATCACCACAATGTCAGGCTTATTGACAACAACATTCCTGTCAGTGATGATAGGTGGATCCCAATACAACGAGATATTATCATTTTCGAGAACTGGGTCGGGCGCATACTTATAGTAGGGCACTTCCGATTCCAGAAGGTAATCCTGGCAACGAGGTTGTGTCTGTCCAAATATTCTCCGTTAGCCAGACGAGAACACCCAGAAATAATGTGTCGGATCGATTCTCCCGGACGGTGGCATGCGCGACATATGTCAACCGTGCCTTCACAATGTATTTCCGATAGTTATTAATTTTACATAATGAGTTTAACGGAAAAAGAAAAATCAAGACGCTATAGTGAAAAACTTAAAGCAGACCCGGAGAGATTATCATAGTACCTATTTTGAACACATATGTGTAAGCTCGATTAATAAACAGGATTTCAGAAGTTTTAGTTTAATCAGCAGCTAAAATAATACTACTATTTGTTTCCTACTTATTTTCAAGTCATTGACATTTTTTTTGCCAAAGAAGTTTAGGATTAAATAATATTATGTCAGTTACTAGATATTACCGGTTCCTGTTTGGCAAGACAAGTTATGTGTAAATTAATGTAATAATTATTTATTTAACATATTTCCAAGGATGTAAACTAAGTTGTCATACTTGCCATGTTCGGCTGGTATGAGCAGCCGTCGGCGTCGGCAGAAATTATGGAAGTTCACAGAGACCAAAAGTTTTGTAATATTACAGTACATAGAATCCAATATTTTATACATTACACTGCTGGGACACTTCGCTCTTCTGTGTAGGATGGAGTAAGGTTGTTGTGCACTAAGGGGGCCCACTGCCTGTAGATGTAGTTTTTAAATGCTTTAAAGTTTAATTATTCAAAGAAACGTGCCTGCCAAAACTCGAGCCTGCAATATAAATCTCTCTTGCCGTTCGTTACCGTTGGACCAGCAATGATTGACAAATAATGAAGACGATTGAACACGCAGAAGGAGTAAGAACACCGATGGATTCTTACTGTTTTTGTACTAAACACCGGATGGGGGTCTCTAGAATTGGCATAATTAATGGACAAGCTAAGAAGTAGGATGGTGTCCAATCTACTGATTAAGGAAAGAGGGAATAGAGTGCACCTGAGTTTGCACACACTCTTGTACTCTTTCGAGCCGTTAATACCGACTGCGGAAGCAGTTAGCAATGGCTGCTTCAAGCAGTTGAATTTGAATGCTTAAGCAGTCCGTGTATTGTTGATCACTGGCTATCGGCTTTTTGTAAAAGCTAATCTGCTCAGAAATAGTAATTATGAACAAAAACTACCAGGAGAACTATTTATCTTTTATGTAATACCAAAATACTTAACATGTTTTTCCACGATATGGAGTGATGCAATTCAAAGCATAACTTAACATGCACTTGATTATATTTTAATTTAAGTACCTAATATTGCCAGAAAATATCATTCTTAGCTCAATTCGCTTGGTGTTTTATTGTTATTCGTCATTTCGGCAGTCACCTTTTTTTATTCACACCACACTTCACACAGACTACCTATGGAAACATCCAATAACTTACTATGATTTAACACATCCATGTTACGACGTGAACAAACAATGATTTTTTACGTAATATTTTAGGCTAACTATGCATAATAATTGATACATCACGATTTGTGATGCATACTTCAGCGAACATGTTGGTCGATTATGTGTAATTTTAAAGTAGTGAGGCAAACATGATAATTCACGAGGGGCACTGAACAGCTAGACGTATTTTGGGTTCCTATTTTTTGCAAAAAAAATATCGAATAGTCCTCGATTGGCTGCTATAGCTGGCTGCGCAGCCAGGCTGCCTAGTGCGCGAGGGGCTTAATATACCTACACCATTTTGGTTTTTTAGAAGAATATGAAAAATCAGCAAAATATAATATTACTTACGCGTTTTCTCGACTTTAATAACAAATAAGGCGCTACATGCAGCATGGAATAAACATCTGCAATGATGTTTTCGTTAAAGAAAATACTGTATCTCACGTCGTTTGAGTAATTTCCATCAATGAGAGTATTCATTATGTAGTAGAGAGAAAGAGGCACGCTCGCCGCGCAGGCTCCACGTGCGAGCTCATCAAGCTATACATAATACAACCGCACGCGCCAGCTCATATTTATAGAGGAGGGCAATTAAAAATATTCACACGTGGGCGGATCCGGTGGAAACTGTCATTACACGTCACAACGAGTGACTTTTCGGATGTATGAAGACGTTTGTAAGCTGCAATAGGGTAGCTTACTGCATAAATAAATTGAAAATCTGTTTAGTCCGTCAGTTAACTCTTTGTCAAACAGACAGGCGTGGCGAATGCGAAGCGAAGCGTTTTTATTTGTAATGTATGGAATTGTTGAATCCAGTCACATAGAAAATAGAAAGTGATTCTATAGCGTGACCGAACCGATCCGAAGACGTGAAGGCGTATTTGCTTTGTTTGACGTCGTTCATAAAAAGACAGCTAATACAACTCGAGCAGGACCGAATTATACCAACCGTGTGACGTTTTGTGATTTTTAGAAGCGTTGAATCTTCTTGAATTTTGGTTTACGCATTAAAAGAAAAAACAGGGTTTTGAGTAAAATAGTCTATGGAATCATTACAGACAAAATTTATAAAGAAGTTCAGTTGAATCCTATTGCACGGTCAGAGGAGAAAAGAAACCGTTGCGTTTTTCAAAGGTCGTCAGAAAACAACAACCTTTGGCTGGAGACATTGTTGTATACGATGCTGGTCGATGACCGCAGCTGTCCAGGTACGTAAAGGGCTATTGAAGGACACCGTGGATTTTAGTCAGTCAAATCTGACAGTCTCTCCCGCCCTGCCCTGTGTGGGAGGACTCATTTGATGATTTTACCACGAAAAAAAAAAGTTCTTGAGTGGGTCGCCTTATGTTTTATACGGTTTAAATGTGAAGATGTTAGGTTGGCACGTGTGAACAAATAGTTCATAATTTAAAGATAATTACAGTGAACTTACATTTCTTATGAATGAACTATCAAACTAATTACACGTGCTATGTAAAGGACATCGTAAAATGTCTTTTCTGAGTAATATTCATTCCGAACAATGGTAATACGTTATAACCTTATTACAGCATAAAATATTTTATGAAAATCTTTATTGTCGCACTGATCATTCAAGAGATTATGCAAAAAGACAAATTCAGTTGTAGTTTAGTATTTTTTTTACCGTGTTTTGAATAATGGGGTGGTTTTCAAATTAAAACATAATTGTTTCATTTTGGGGTCGGAGCGGTGCGCATGGTTGCTGGGAGATGGGTGTCCGCGGTGCATATATACGGCGACGAGCCGGGCGCCGGGCCAGTGTTGTGAGCGACACCTAGCCGACATGACCACGTACTGGATAGCGCTCGCCGTCGTCTTGCACGGTGAGTCCACACGATACCTGATAGCCGTGCAGTGATCGGACAACATGCAAACTTTGTGTTCAAGTGATTTTACTGTGGTGTTACTGACGGAAAGTTACATGTTCTAAAAAGCTGTACGTTTTTGATATTATTGTTTGTGGATTTTCTGAGAATTTTCGTTAATGGTTATGAAGATTATTTTAAACACAGTTAAGAGATTTGACGACGTATTTATGTGCAGTTTTAATACTAAAAAGTAAAACATTAAATAAACCTACCTATTTAACAAATAAAAAACTAAAATCACTTTTTACAAGAACTTAGCAGTAATTTTTCCAACTTTGCTCCCGGTACACTTGGTACTAAATACCCGCGATATTTTCCACGACAACTGCCACCTCGATCTCTGCTGACCCGGCAAAAAAAAAAGCGGTGTAGCAAATTGATATCTCAGATTAATTGTAACTTTGTATGTATTGACGTCACGACTCACCGGTCGACGCAGGCGCAAGGCTTAATATGTCATACAATTTAATAGACCAGTATAAAAAATAATTGTTATGCTCGTTGCACGTGTTGAAGATTACAGTTTCTTTGATAATATTAATGGGATGATTATGAAATATAGATGTGCGGTCAAACTGACACGGACAGATTGTGAAAACATAAATATTGTACTTTTATCTGTCAAAGTCAGGTGTTCGCGATCAGAAGCCCTAGCACGACTTTCCACGTTTTTGTGATGTAAAGTAAACGGGATCTTTATTTTGAATTTGATGACATTGACACTAGAGGCGCTTTTTTTAATTTTCCATACAATAAACGTAGTGAATACTAGCAGAAATGTTGTGATAAGGCCTCTGTTCGTCCAGGTTTGGCTCCACCTTTAACGTAGTTTCGGAAAATGTATGTCACCTTATCGAGTGTAAGGAATCGGTTCTTTTTGCTCATTAGAAATGCGAGGCAATCTTTGAATTCTTGATAAGACATAAAACAAAAACACGGTTTCATACTGCACGAAGTAAACTAAAAGATGTTTTCTTAAAATGGACAAGGTTCGTCTTGGCATTTATCATTAACTAAGAATCCTATGCTTTGTATGATTTCATAATTATAATTAGTTTTATTTTAATTCGTTATTATCAAATCAATGCTAGAAGAACAACACGGGCACGAAAAGCGATTAATTCTAAAATTGTTTTACCTTAAATATCTTCAATTTATTTTTATTACATTATATAACAACTCAGTTGTCAGATAAACCAGTTTAGATAAGAATAGATTATTTAAAAATATATTTTATTTACTTTTACAAAGAGACTAGTTGCGTATATTATCCAAGTTTCGTAGCAGTCGTAGCAGGGTGCTACGACTACGGGCTACGAGCTACGACACGTCCGTAACTAATATCATTTACTACTTTAGTATTTGAAGTACATAATTAAACTTGTTTCCTGGAATTAGCTTGACATTATAAGCTTTAAGTTTTTTTTTTCCAAGACAAGTACAACATTATTAACATTAAAATTCATTTGTAGAATTATTCATACGTGATGTTGTTTCCACTTCATTTGAATATGTTTTACGTTTAGAATTAAATGTTATTCTTAATCTTCTTAGAAACATGACATATTCTCGAATATGTTTCTATTAAATTATGTGTGTGATTAAATAAATACCATTGATACATTGTTAAAAAAAATGTCTACAAGACGAAATCTTCAGGTAGGTACCATAGTTAAATTTAATTAGTGTGAATTCGGAGGGGCGCGCTGGTATTACTATAAAGTAGCTCAGCTTCTGTACTGCATAATTCCATACTCGCATGAATTTGTTCCTGAAAAACTAAGTGTACTAGGAGTGCTGGGTGCGCTAAAACAGAATCTTTTAAATGGCACTTTTGTAATAAATAAAACATTCATAGTAACAATCTGTTCATCACAAACTCGAGGTTATTAAGTTAGTTCGCTTGCAAAATCAACAGAGGTTATCGTCTGAATACTGTTCAGGAAGCGCCTTGTATTTATAAATATGATTAAAAATACAAGCTGCAACAACGCAATAACAATATTTGAACAAACAACTAGAGAAAAAGAGGCTGTTCTTAATCCGTGAGATATTGATTTAAACTCCAACTAATATTTTGAATGCGAAAGTTTGTTTGTTACCTTTTCACGAACCACTGAGCCGATCGTCTTAAAATTTTGCATATACATTGTCAGGTATACAGAGACGAACATGAGGATCTATCATCGCGAAAAAAAAAAACTGTTCCCGCAAAAATAACAATAATGTACACAGAAGCTGGTGCCACATGTACGATCACAAATGACTGTCAAAATGTAAATTTATGCGAACTAACCCGCGGGTCAAAAGTTAGTTTAGAGCACAAATATGATCAACTTTTGATAGAACAAAGAATTTGTATATTTTTGCTTTGAAACCCGTATTCTTATGAAATAGGACATACATATTAATATTTTTGAAAGAAAATTGTGTGCGCGCGGCACACTATGTCGAATAAACTTATTTTTTTCTTTACCTCAGAATTGCTAACAATTTCAACAAATCCTATTGTGCTAAGTGTTAACATATTAGGCTGTGGTTGTTTGTCCATGGCTGTTCGCTCTACTGATTCGGTTACACGTGCTACCAATAATCCACAAGGTCCTTCTAAGACGCCGACTGGTTTTATGGTTGACAAACAAAAAACCTGACGCCATTCCAGCGGCTCCGCGATTTATGACTCGATGCTGTTACAGATTAGTTTTATTGTTATGTAAGAGTGTTGTTTGCCTGTTACTATTGTTATCTTAAACATTCGTAAAATTGAAATTTGTATGTGTTGCTTGGATTTTTTTGATGTGTGTATATTTATAAATCTGAAAATCGCTTTTTGTGTCTGAATATTAAATGACAAAGTCCTTTTTTCTTTTGTCAAAAGATGATATTTTGGCGTGTGTAGTAGGCGACCACAACTCTTAACAAATATTATAAAGCTGAAGAGTTTGTATGGTTAAACGCTAATCTCAAGATCTACTGGTTTCAATTGAAAAAATATTTTTGTGCTGGATAGCCCATTTATCGAGATTGGGATATAAAATCAAACTACGACCAATAGCGGACTTAACAGCGGTTGAAACCGCGTTGAGAATATGGCGTGACGCAAAACTTTTTACGCGTTTCTTTGGCAGTTAGTTCTTAGTCAGGTCAGCCATTCCGCCTCCCTAAAGTAGCAATACCTCATTACGCTACAAACGTCCTAGGTTATACATTTCCTTTTTAATTCGTGAAACTTACGGCCGCACCAGTTGAAGAGCGTATCACTGCAGGGCAATGGCCTCCCTTCCCTCCTTCCACCTCATGCGATGTAATGCGATTGTAGGCCAATCCTGTAAAAATGAGTCCAGTTCATGCTGCCATCTCTTCTGGTCCTGCCGTGTCGTCGTTTTTTAGCGTCAGAAAATTATGTGACAAAAATGACACACCACACTCGGTGGATATGTATGGAACAGAGTTTCCTTACATTTTGTAAAGTCGAACCTGTGAGTATTGTGTGCAGAATTTCAAGCTTGTAGCGGTTTGTGAACCGCACCAAATATGCAGAAACAAACCGGACATAGTCAGGACCTAGGATAGGTGCGTGCACCTGCACTGCATCGTGCACTGTATTTCAAATGAGGCGCTTCGAATACATAGTATTGCGAAACATCACAGGTTATATAAAAACATTACAGCCCACTTTCTCTAATCTATTGCCCCAGTAAAGAGGGGCATATTCCCTTTATGTCGAGTCCCGCTATGTCGAGCCGAAAACCTTGTCTCGCTTCTATTACCTTTATGTCGAGCTTAGTTTTCTGTCCCGTTTCTATTCCCTTTATGTCGAGTTTATTTACCACGCTTTAATTACCTTTATGTCGAGTTTAATAATATCATATTTTAGAAGTACAGTCACGTCCAATGAAATGCACATGACAGCTCGGGACTTGCTGGCACCCCGACTCGGACAATTTAGGTTAGAAGAGGATGTATCCTCTTCGTGGTTTTTTTTTCAAACCACCCAGAAGTAGGAGCCCCGCAAAGCGGGGCTCCGTCGACATTCTGTTTAACATTTGCAACAATAGTGATGATTATACTGTGATATAATTAGATTAAGATTAGATATATATATGAAAATAAGTAATAGAACAAATAATAAAACAATGTTTTTATGCCATTGGCTTTTAATTTACATCCCTGACTGTACCTGTTCACCAAACTCGACACAAAGGTAATAGAAAGCGTAAAATATCAATACTTTGGAGAACAATAGACTTCCAGGCTCGACATAAAGGGAATAAATCTAAAGAGGACATTAAAGGCTGATTAAATAAAACTATAATATCTCAATGCATCATCTAGAAACAATATTGTAAGAGGAAGTGTTTATATGTACATTATCATTTGCTAAAATGGCTTATTGGACGATTCGCACGAATTTAACTCGCACAAAACGTGCGAATCGACTCCTTTAAAAAATATTATTTTTTCTGTAGTCGATTCGCACGAATTTCATTTATTGGCGTGCGAATCGACACCCTCACAAATATGTAGTAGACTATTCGCACACATTTCATTTTAAGGTTTAAAAAAATTAAAGTACAGTCGTATTCAGCCATCACTGAATAAAATAATCGAAGTTTAAACAGCAGATATTTTCTTGAATGTAAGAAAGATCTGTATGGAATAAGTGATAATAATAATTACTTAAAACGTGGCATATCTACATTAAAGTAAGCATTTTATTATTGTTATGACTTGATTTATTATTGTTGATTTGTTAGTTGTATATTAGTAATTTATGCAACTGTTGTATAATCAGGAGTATTAAAACACGAATGTGGGTTTTACATGAGGCGTAGCCGAGTGTGATAATAGTATCACATGAGTGTTTTAATACCTAATTATAACAGTTGCATACAAGACTTTATCTACAATCATGATGTGAATCCTCTATAAAAGATTCTCATACCGTAGGGTGTTGTACAGTGTTGTAAGAACTATGTAAATTCAAGAAAAGTCTAATTGCGAAGCATGTAAAATAAACAAATCTTAATAAGTAAAAGAATTATTTATTGTAATAATTATTTACATTTTGGATCGTACAATTATTGAAATGCACTTGAACATTTGCACCTTGTTGAATGTTGGCAGATCCTGATGTACTTGGAATATTTATATTCACCACTTCATTATTTCTATTTTCTATAGAACTTAATTAGTCTACAATTTATTGTTCTTTTTTAAAAATTTTAGCAATCTGGTGGTGAAAATGTCATTGCATGAGAATGTTCTATCTAAAGAGATAAAAAAGTTTATCTACTATCATGCTATTAATCCTCTATAAAATAACCTATAACAATTAGCTTATTGTCAACATTAAAACACTCAATGATATAATGATCATTATATCATCCAAACGCGTGTTATAATGAATTTCAAAAAAAGAACATTCTCATGCAATGACATTTTCACCACCAGATCGCTAAAATTTTGAAAAAAGAACAACTCGTCTTATCGTGTTATATCCCGCCATTTTTTCACTCGAATATGGTATGCGAATATGGTATGTTATGAGAATCTTTTATAGAGGATTCACAGCATGATTGTAGATAAAGTCTTGTATGCAACCGTTATAATTAGGTATTAAAACACTCATGTGATACTATTATCACACTCGGCTACGCCTCGTGTGATAAACCCACATTCGTGTTTTAATACCCCTGATTATACAACAGTTGCATAAATAACTATTAGTCACTTTTATACGTTATTTTAAAGAAAAATCTGTGATTCAAATTGTGATTATAGCCCTAGTTCCAGTTTTATGATCAAAAGTTTTATTGTTATAATTATGAGAACTGTGTATTTTAGGTACACTTCTGTGAAAACATGTTCGTCAATAATAAATATAAGAAAAAGTTGTTGATTATATATATACCTACCTTATTAAAAAAGTAAATGTTTGTGTAATGTAAAAAAAAAAATGTAAATTTTTGGTACTTTTATTTTTTATTACGCGGTTAGTGGAGTAGTAGTTTGTTAATGACACTTATTTATTATTCTGTGATTATTATTTTTAATCCTCAAACCACGAGCTTAGAAGATGTTTAGTACTTAGTTTTAATTTTAATACAGATATTGTTGATTATAGATTGTGTTTTTATTTTATCTATTACGAGTAAAACATATTTGACCTTACTTCTTCTGTGCTCAAGTGTACTTTATCTTAACTGCGTTTCATAAAAAACAATATGTGTGCGAATAGCCTACTACATATTTGTGAGGGTGTCGATTCGCACGCCATTAAATGAAATTCGTGCGAATCGACTACAGAAAAAATAATATGTTTTAAAGGAGTCGATTCGCACGTTTTGTGCGAGTTAAATTCGTGCGAATCGTCCAATAAGCCGCTAAAATTACCGCGCGCAGTCGACCAGTTTGTGTTACAGTCTAATTAAATAGGCGCGCTAAGGTCAACAAGTATAATACACCAACTACTTATATCCTACTACTAGTATGTTATAAAAAAAATATATTATGCAAACATTTGAAGTTGAAACAAGCCTGTTTTTGAAGTCATTTTGTGTGTTAGTGTTGTTTAATCAGGAAACATATTTAACACTTTAATATAAATACGGTAATACGAGGTATCCAGTGGTAAGACTGGTTGCCAACAAGCATGATAAGCTTGGTGAGCAGCAGATATGTTCTGATACAATTCCGGGACTAATAAGTTTTTCTTTCTTAATTCCAGCTTGCACAGTGCTTGCGTCGCCGCCGCCGCAATGCAGCGTCGCTATGAACACCACATCAGGACTGGTTTGCGGCGTGCTGCGTTATGCGGAAGGAGTACCGTACGCTAGCTTCCGAGGAGTTCCTTACGCGAAGCAGCCAGTAGGGGAGCTCAGGTTTAGGGTAAGAATACGTTCAATTGCAATGTACCTCGGATAAAATCTGGGTGAGCGATGAGCGTTGCACATGTTAAAGTACGAAAGACTGGAGCTTTTTCTGGTTCCGAATCTTTGTCGCCAAGATTTTTGCTAACACGATTGTATGTCCATTACAGGAGCTCGAACCTGCAGAACAATGGGACGTCCTGTACGCAACGACCGAAGGCCCAATATGCTTACAAACGGATGTCGTGTATGGGAAGATAATAAAGGACAGCTTGCAGAACCAGAGCGAGGCGTGCATCTACGCCAACATCCACGTGCCCGCGGACGCTCTGCCTTCGATTGGTCGCAGACCGGTCAGGGAGCTCCTGCCTCCATATCCAGAACCGGTCCCGTCAACTGGTTTACCGATCTTGGTGTTCATTCATGGTGGAGGATTCGCCTTCGGATCTGGTAACACAGATCTACACGGTCCAGAATATTTAGTCAGCAAGAAAGTTATCGTCATCACATTTAATTATAGGTAATTATTGCTCTTATATGTATGTATGAATATGATAAGCCTTGTTTTGCAGAACTCTTTATAATGCTGCAAATTGCTACAGCAGCTAGTAATCTGAACTAACACCATGGATCCGATTGCTTAGAGAGCATTTATAATAAATCAATTATGGTAATCTAGCAGTAGTTTAGGTGTCCATCGACGGTTGCCCGTATGCAGTATAACTTTGTTTTTTCAATCAATTTGATTTGCAAAAGGAGATTACATATCAATAGTTAACCGATTTTTATGAATGCTTCAGATTGAATGTGTTCGGTTTCCTGTCCATGAATACTCCCAAGATCCCCGGCAACGCAGGTCTGCGGGACCAGGTGACGCTGCTGAACTGGGTGCAGAGGAACGCGCGATCCTTCGGCGGAGACCCTCATGACGTCACCATAGCGGGGCAGAGCGCCGGCGCTACTGCCGCACATCTGCTCACTTTGTCGAAAGCTATTGAAGGGAAGGGGCTGTTCAAAAGGTAGGTTTGCTTTGTGATACGATAGAGTCGATAGTGGTTGTGGTATTCAGAATTAATTATGACGCATCTGTTATAAGTAAAATAAAATACAGTCCACATACATATTGTTAGCTTGATATAGGACCGTTTATTTACCATTTTACTCACGATATTGACTACTAAAACATTAACTTAATGCTCTTTTCCTTTATTTCAGAGCGATACTAATGAGTGGAACAGCTGCCTCTACGTTCTACAGTCCCTCGCCAGCGTTCGCGCAGTTCATGTCCAAGCAGCTGCTCACCATCCTGGGCATCACCTCCACGGACCCCGACGACATACACCGCCAGCTTATCGCGCTCGACGCAGAAAAACTCAAAACAGCCAACGAAATCCTTCTCGATAATACCGGCCTTACAACCTTTGTGCCCACCGTGGAGTCTCCGCTACCTGGAGTTGCGGCTATCATCGATGATGACCCAGATATTTTAATTATCAACGGACGTGGCAAAAACATTCCACTCCTAATAGGATATACTACTGCCGAATGCGAGACTTTCCGCAGGCGACTAGAAAAGTTTGAAATAGTGAAGAAGATAAAACAGAATCCAACTTTAATAGTACCGCCGAAGATAATATTTACGACACCACAAAAGTTCCTAATAGACCTGGCGAAGAAAATTGATAGGCAATATCATAATGGTACGATCAATTTGAATGATTTTGTGAAGGCATGCACGGAAGGTTACTACGAGTATCCCGCGCTGAAGCTGGCGCAAAGACGTGCGGAGACCGGCGGGGCTCCGGTGTACCTGTACCGGTTCACGTACGAGGGCCAGAGCAACATCATCAAGGAGGTGATGGACCTCGAATACCGGGGAGTGGGCCACATCGAGGACCTCACGTATGTGTTTAAGGTGAATTCTATCCTCAATGCACGGGATGCCACCCAGCCTTCTGAAAACGATGTTTGTATGAAGAACTTGATGACAGACTTCTTCGCCAACTTCATGGCTTGCAGGTAATTGACGCACACTGATATTTTTATTCAATGGTGGTTTCAGTACGTGGCGGCATCGCACGTTAAACGTGTACTAAATATAGTTGATATTGATTTGCAATTGTTTCTCCAATTTATTTCCGAAACATCAATTTTAATGACAAACAATTCTTAATTACAGTAAACCGATCTGCGAGGACAACTTCTCACTATGGCCGGCGAACAATGGCAACCAGTTGGAGGACATCTTGTCTCCCACGGTGATTCAGAGCAAGGAGCTGTCCGCGAGGCAGCGGGAGCTGGTCGACTTCTACGACAGCCTCGTCAGCATGGAGGGACACACATAAACAGACTGTGCAGCTGTTCTCGGTGATAATATTTGAAGACAATGGAGTGTCTTGGAGCAGTGCAAATGTCTGAATCAAGAGCAATGTGTGCATTTAAATATTGGTCCTTATTGTTGTCGTGAGGACCAGGTTATCAGGAGCAAATCGAGATGGAGTTGTAGTTTTTGTTTAGATTATGTTTATGTGACAAATCTAGTCGGTAACTGATGTAGTTTTTTACTTTCTTTGGTCCATCTTCTTGTTATTTATATAAGAAAAATGTAATTGTACTTTGGAAGGTGTTTTCTGTGTACTTTGCAATTGTACATCCTCAAGTTGTGTATACTACTTACTCTTTGAAATCAAATTAGTTTTACCACTGAAGACATATTTTAGGTTGAGTTCGTAGTTAGATTAGTTTGATTTCAAGAATAATTTCATTGTTTTAGTTAAAAATACGGATTTGTTAGAACCAGCTAGATTGTCTTTAGACCTAGTCTCGTTTTACGGAGCAATTATAAATGAACTTGAGCTGTAACAAAGCCCAACTGCTTGTTTGAGAGCTACAGTCGAGCTTTGTAGAGCTGAAGGATTGATCTCATAAAACTGAACTAGGCTTCAGGCCACATTACAGTCCGCCCGCTAATATTTATTGTTAAGTTAATGTAAGTTATTAGAGTTAAGATAATAAGTTTTTACAAATTAATAGAGATCACGATGCAGATACTCTAAACTGAATCATACTTATGAGTAAAAATAATTGTGTTTTTGGTATTCTAGAATGACAAATTAACAGTCTTTCTTAATTCTTCTTAATTCTAAAGTCTGGATTGAGCTTTAAGTTGTTATGTCAAAGGTACTGATAAAAATACAGTGAAACTCTAAACGTAATTAGATGCTGACCAATTTTTACAAAAAATAGATTTATTTTTATACTAGCATCTATCTTTCAGTTAATTATATAGATCGGCGTCGTGGTCCTGCAATACAGATGCGACTGATGTAACGTATTATTATTTAAGTCTCTGTTAGTTGCGCGCTTGTAAATACTTCACTCTTTACCGCGCTCAGTACAATGCTCGAGTGATTGCGTGCGTGCCGTGAGCTGTGTGCTGTGTGGCCGTCGATACAATGCTCCAATAAAATTGCAATGGACGGATGTGGATATTGTATTTTTATTTCAATAAATTGTTAAGAATTGTGTTTTTTTTAAGGTTGCTGCAAAATGAAATTAAGTTCATGAGGAAATGCTATAGGAATTTGACCAGTTGATCATAATAATTATATCTGTACATGTTTCTAACTCTTGTGATTTGTAAATGCAACAGAAAAATATTGTTTAAATATTAATAGATACATGAAGTCGCGTCTTTTCCCGTGTTTTCTAGACAGGGTAGTTTCTGTCTAGATAACAGAAAAAAGGCTTCTATCTGCAAACAGGACAATAATTTTGGCATAGTTAAGAGGAAATATAATCCAGTTGTGATTACTTAATAGTTGACCAACGCAACTATAAGCAGAGAAGCTGCCAGAGACAGGAGGACACAAGTAGTGCAGGCTCAGTGAATGTAGACCCTAAACAAAATCACCGGTGCAGATAAACAGGAGAGATCTGAACGATAATAAACAGTTACGTTAGAAAATTGAAATCCAAACAATACAGGCATTGTGTGGAAACACTCGGGTTTCCCGCTGTTTCGCTTGGTGACAGACCGGAGCGGGTCCATAATACGAACAGTTAGCTGTCACAAGCTGAACCTAAATACTGTAGCATCTGTCATACGGTATTTTTATCAAATTCCTGAGCATTTGCCTGTGTCCAAGAATGTTGTCGTACAAACTGATGGTGATACTTCAAATGATGATGATGAGCAGGCAGGATGTGATCAGCATCGCGCAGGGCAGGCTGCGGGGCGTGGTCAGGGAGGGATACATGTCCTACACAGGGATCCCATATGCCAATGTTACAGGGACTATGGGCAGGTTTAAGGTGAGTCTTGTTAACTACTGTTTTAAGTCTAAGGATGATGCTCTTCCTTAAATTAATTGGAAATAAGGGCAGTAGAAAGACGATCATAAATAACTTCTCTTTTGGAGTGGAGCGGAAGGGATTGTCAGAGTCGTACTGACTCAAAACCACGCTTTTACTTTGGTTATTCCATGGCTGTTTAGAGGGTGGAAGTGAAATCAATATTTACATCGCGACACAAATCAATCTAAACATGTTAATCAAGTTTTTGATAAGTTGAACACAAAATTCCAAAATATAAAAGAAATCACAGAGGGGAAAACTGGGTCCTAAAACTGGCAACATCATAGGCTGTTCTTGGCAATTAGTCATAAATTCATCAAACATTGCAGAGTGCAGGTCTTGCTCCTCTCTGGTCGGACATCAGGAACTCTCGGTCAATGACCTGCTCGCTGGTCTCCAACGCCGAAGACTGTCTCCAGCTGGACGTCCACGCGCCCACGGCACAGGGCGGCAACTGGCCTGTACTAGTGTGGGTCACGGGAGGTAGCGGCCCTTACAGCCCTGGAAACATGGTGAAGGAGGGAATTATTGTGGTCATTGTTTATCATCGGTATGTTTCCTATCTTTTCTTGTGATTGGCAGGACTGTCCTGGTTCCTTGAGAGTAAGCCCAGGGAAGATTTATAAACTAAGTTTATCTTCACCCGACTACTCCATATGCGCGACCCAGTAAAGACCTTGGTTTAGGGCGTCGCTGTAGGAGGACAGCAAACGACAAGCTGGATCGGATCAAGGCATGAATTCTAATGAGACTGATATATTTATCAGGATTCTTTGTCCGTTCTTATCGAAGAAGTATCGAATATCGTTTGAGTTTATGATCTATAAACTATTTTGTGTTCTACGAATACATTTCACCTTTCTGTTTTTCCAGACTGGGACCTTTAGGATTTCTTTGCCCCGGAGATGAGGAAATACCAGGGAATGCTGGAGTGAAGGACGTAGTGCTAGCCTTGCGATGGGTCAGAGATAACATTGTCGCTTTCAGAGGAAACTCAGCCAAAGTTGTGGTTGCAGGACAAAGCTTCGGTGCTGCCATGGTAGAGGCAGTAATATTGTCGCCCATGGCTAATGGACTGTACCACGGTGCTATACTACAGAGTGGTAGCGCTCTATGCCCTTGGTCTTTCAACTATGACGCAGAAGACCGAGCAAAGTCTTTGGCAGCCATGATAGATATTGACGATGAAACCGACCAATCATTGCATGATGCTAAAATAGAGGATATAGTAGCAAAAGCCAATAAACTTAACGTCCCATATTTCTCTTTTGGAATGTGCGCCGAAAACCCTTCGAAGAAGGAAGAAAGACTCTTATTTCAAGCACCATACGACTTATTATCGAGTAAGAAGGGTAATTCAGTTCCAATGATAATTGGATATAACGATAATGAAGCTTACGTTTTTGTTTCGATCTTGAGAGAAGCTAATGTTCTTAAGAGAATGTCTAGAGATGCGAGTTTTTTGGTGCCAGATGATTTGAAGTTTTTGAACGAGAGGGAACGAAAACAAACTGGAAGGCTGATAGAAGATATGTATTTTAAGAAAAATGCCAACATGGCTTCCTTGTTAGCTTATCATAGGTAACGCCAATAAGAATTTTTGCTTTCATGGGTATACGTGTCCCCACGCGTTAGGCAGCCAGACTGCGCCATTAACATTTTTTTTTAAATATTTATCAAACTTTCTGGTTCTGATTTCCTTCGTCATCACCAGGGACGCCTACTTCTCTAACCACATCCAACGCAGTGTCCGTTTCCACTCTTCAACAAGCCAGGTCTTCTACTACCAGTTCTCGTACTCCGGGGACCTTGGCGTCAGGTCCGAGCCTGGGGTGCCGAAGAAGGGCGCGGCCCATTCTGATGAGCTGGCTTACTTGTTCTATGAGGGACCTATTGATGGAGAGCAGGGCAATGTGCAGAAGCGTCTGGTGAAGCTCTGGACGAATTTCGTTAAACATTTGTAAGTTGATAGATGTTTTTTATGGTCATTGAAATTTTGGAGAAATTTGAAATTCAATGATTTTGATAAACGTTTAGGACACAAACATTTTCGGAACATTTTCGTTTTTTGTAAGTGAGGTAATTTTGTAAATTCTGATCGGATTAGGTCAACATTTGAGTTGCTTTTTAATTTAACGTAAGAGATGAAGTAAAATAATAGGGAGGCCCTGCACGGGCAAGCTCGTACTTGAATAACACAGTATCTCTTTTAGGAACCCATCTCACGAGAGTGAAGTAGCCTGGGAGGTGACGAGACCAGACAGCTTCCGGTTGCTGGACATAGGCACGGAGCTGAAGATGATGGAGTACCCTCACGCCAGGACGCAGCGCATGTGGGATGACATCTACGACAAGTACTACTACACGAGGAAGCGCGTCTCAAACTAACTTATATCTTAGATTTTTTGCAATTAAGTTGAATTTTCAAACGGACGAAACTTTCACACAACACCTTTCATTTTTGGCGACATCTACACTACAACGTCACATAAAAACTATGTATATATATAACTATAATTATAGCAGGATTAGGATACACAGCACACAACAGCCCAACAACATCTGTTTGACACTGGGTACCTGGGTAATCATAAATCGGCTGACTGACTGATCTATCCTTTTCGATGGAGGATTAGGAAACCATTATTCTCATAACTCAATCATTTTTAATCGGAGTGAAAGAGCTCGCTTCGCTATATAAATAATTTTGCATATTACACCTGGAAAATTACTAACTAACAGACGAATAATGTTAAGTTAGTTACTTGCTATTGTTAGTCAGAGTAAATATAAATAATTAAATAAATATTAATAACTAATTCTTAACGTAGTTTGTTTACACGTTCTGCCAAATCACAATTGTTTGTATCCTCACCTAGACGGTATTACTTATTAGGCACTTAGACCAATTATGTAATTACGATATGTACGTAATTATTCGTGATGATTAGATATTATTTAAGGTGCTTCACCAAGAGTGATATCAAAAATTCAATTTAAAACATAGCTAAGGAATACTCGACTAATACACGACCGTGGAAAAGACTTGAAGACTTTTTCTGTGCTATTATATGCTACCGTGCAAAAATAATGTTAAAAATGTCTACATACAAGTAGTATAAAACAACAGAGGAAATTCTATGCTTATTGATCAAGACGTCAAAACTACTAGCAATGGTGGAGCGGCGCTAGTAAAAAATAAAGAAATAAGATAACACTGAATTCAATAGCCATATTGTGGTCAAGGGAAAAGCTGCTTGCTTCAAGTGAAGGTGACATTATTTTGACATTGCAGCATTCACTGCGGTATGCGACGGTTGTCTGACCTCCATAACACAATTACTGAGCCACTGATGGCCGGGCATAGATGTTGGAATTACACTAACAAATTGCACTATACCATTATGTACGGTCGTTAATTTATGATAATTGCATTTTATTTAATTACTATCTTTTGTATGCGGAGTCGCTATCGAGTATGTTGAAAATTGGTGCCGAGATGACAACAAAATGAACATTGCCCCATTTGATAAATTATCCAACGTTATACCTATAGATACAAGAAGTTACCCTACGTGTTAAAAAGAGTAACATACAAGAATTTCGATGCTAAGAATGGATAAAATGACGTGAGGAACGGTTTAAGTAACCAAAGTTTGAATGGTTTTTTATGGCGATAGGTTAAAATATCAAATACTCTTGTGTGTTATGGTGTTAAAGGGGATGATTTGTACGACCATTAATTGAGAGATATAGAAGACCATTACACTTATGTTGCAACCATCGCAAATAAAGTAAAAAAATACAGTTTAGTACAGTCATATTAAGTAATCAATCATCATCATAAACTGCGCCTTAATAATCGCATAGTGTTTATATTACATTCATAGTTCGCCGGAATCAAGCGTTTCAGTGCATCCTGTTGATCGAAGACAACATGATGAAGGGCTTCGGTTTGGTGCTGCTCATCAATTGTTTGTGTTGCGGTAAGTTTGATGACAGCTGGCAATACTGCGAGTTGTTTAAGTGAAAAGTTAATTTTATTTCATTGGTTATAAGGATCAAACGAAGTTAGAAAAGCTGGATTATAAACATGGGATTTTGCAAACTATGTTACATACTGGAAGATGTTGCAATCTTTTACGGAACATGCACTTAACCCTCTTACAGTAAAATTACATTAATACGCACCGATCAGCTTATTCTTGCATACTTATCCATACGAGTATATGTCCTCATATAGAATTGCCACTCGATAAAGTTAGAGGTCCAATCGCAAGTGTTTTTGATGCGAATGAATGCTGATGCTTGCAACCGGACACCCACAAGGCTCCTTTTCGTGATAGAATGAGATAGAGTTTTCGAAAATTCTGATCTGTGCGTGTAAAATATTCATAACGATTAATGAATGAAATTATTAAGGAGTGGAATTCCCTTCAAGTCAAGAGTGAATAGGTTACTTCTAGGCAAGCGTGCTTCACCGACGACCAATCTTCGCTTACCATCAGGCGTGATAGTGGTCAAACGCGAACCTATCATTAAATAAAAAAAAGATACTTTATCTGTCGACTGACGGTTTTCCACATTATTAACATTTCTAGCTATTCTCACAACGTCATCCAGTGATTTGCGATGCAACGTGCGCACACGCATAGATTCCGGATGGGTGTGCGGACTGATCAGACAAGGGGAGTATGGCGTCGAGTACGCCAGCTTCAGGGGCATCCCGTATGCGCAGCAGCCTTTGAAGGAGCGGCGGTTCAAGGTATGATGCTCTTCATCATATCAAACTTGGAGAGACAGTCATGTGATCCAATGAACCTAAACGTGAGCTAAAATTAAGTGTTTGCAAAGCGAATGAAGATTGGCAATTTGTTTAATTTATTGGCATGTCGGTTTTATTAATTTATTCTTATCAACACACCTTCGGAATCCAACGGATCAACACATTGTCTTCATCTGTTGCTTCAACAGTTTGCGGTTCATCAATTGCCCTATGTTGCGCAAAATTCTTCGAAAATTCATGTTGTCTTACAGTCCATTTCCATACACTTCAGGAGCTGCAACCAGTACAACCCTGGCCCCATCACCTGGACGCCACTGAGGAGGGTCCTATCTGTCCCCAGCATGATGAGCTCTACGACCGTATGGTAAAGCCTCACAGAGGCATGAGCGAATCCTGCATCTACGCCAACGTGCACGTTCCTTTGGAAGCCCTCCCCGTAACCAGAGATGAAGAATACCACACAGGTTACGTTAATAATGAATACAAGAAAGGAGCACCAATTTTTGTGTTTATTCACGGAGGTGGTTTTCAAGCAGGATCAGGAGATACCGACCTTCATGGACCGGAGTATCTTGTTAGCAAAGGAATAATTGTCATCACTTTTAATTTTAGGTAATGCTCCTAACTGCTTCTTTTTCTTATTGTGAAAAAGTTGGTGCTCTCACTGCATGCATTGAGCATGCTGGATGCTTTGTGACTTATATTTTGATTGTCAGACATTCTGTATTATTACTAAATTTGTGGTAATATCATCTAATAAATGTTTAAATAATGCCCAGGATCAACGTATTTGGCTTTCTATCGCTGAACACTCCTAAGATCCCCGGCAACGCAGGTCTGCGGGACCAGGTGACGCTGCTGCGCTGGGTGCAGAGGAACGCGCGAGCCTTCGGCGGAGACCCCAATGATGTTACAATTGCTGGGCAGAGTGCCGGCGCAGTCTGCGCACATCTGCTGTCCTTGTCTAATGCGACTAAAGGACTTTTTAAAAGGTGAAACGGTTTCGGAACTTCTGTAGCTCTATTGTCAGCTAATGTTCACGTCCTTTTATATTCCAGAGTCGTCTTGATGAGTGGCACGGCTGAACAAACGTATTACACAGCCTCTCCGATTTACGCCAGCACAGCTACTGCTAGATACCTTTCAGTCTTAGGCATCAACTCTACAGATCCTGACTTCATCCACGACACTCTAGTTAATACTCCACTCAAAGAAATTCTAAATGCTAACAGCATCATTCAATACGAATTTGGGATAGTTTCCTTTACTCCTGTAGTAGAAGTTATAGAGTACCCAGGAATCGAGAGAATAATAGATGATGATCCAACAAGACTCATAGAACAAGGCCGGGGAAATGAATATCCAGTGATTATCGGCTTCACAACTGATGAGTGTGAATTCTTCCGGAGAAGATTGATATACGCAAAGTTTATAGAAAGGTTCGAAGCGAATCCTTCTTTTATTTTGCCAGCCAGAATTCCGTTTTCGACGCCTCCGAATGTAGCGCAGCAGCTGGGTTTAAAAGTGATTGAACGGAACTTCCATGGGAAGCTGAATATAGATGAGTATATGGATGTGTGCCGGGATGTGCTTTTCGCGTATCCTGCGTTCAAGGTGGCACAGTGGAGAGCCGAGATGAACGCAGCACCGGTATACTTGTACCAGTTCTCCTATGCGGCTGACTTCAGCGCAGTGAAGGCAGGTCTGAGGCTGCGGTACAACGGCGCTACTCACGTTGACGACTTGACAAATATCTTCCGCGAAAATGCTGTACTTGGTGGAGAAAAGTCTTTCCCGGCAAGCATCAGAGACGATCTTATGAAGGATTGGATGACACAGTTTGTGATCAACTTTATTCGATGCAAGTAAGTACTTTACTGTTAATCTTGACAGCACTGTGTAATTTTTTCTCACCAGTATTTAAAAGTTGTCTGTCTAGAACGTTATTTACGGTATCGTCTGAAACAGCGCAAGAGTCGTATCAAATTCATGTGAAGAACACAGCCTTAACAACTTAACACTTCATAGGTCTACACTCCCCTATACTAGGTCGCTTGCTCGCGGTGATTAAGAATCAATGCTAAAGTTTGTATCTCAACATAAAGCCAGAACCTGTATTGGTTTCAGTAAGCCAACTTGCGACGAGCCTAGCTGGCCACCAGTTCACGCCAAAGTCCTGAACTACCAGGACATCTGTAAGCCTGGCGTGTACGACAACACACCGCCGACGAAGTACCAGCAGGACATGATCAAGTTCTACGACAGGATCGACCAGATCGCCAGGTGATCAGAACAATGGCAATTAGTTTAGAAAGCCTTTCTAAAGGGCCAAGTAGGTACACGCGTAATTCAGAAGGATTCCTGAACAGCTGGAGTAGAGGAGATACTTTTCCAGTATTGGCATAAGCGATTAGCATTAAGTGACTTTTCGTCCGAGGCACGAAAATGTTGCCTCTCTAGTCGTTAATGTCAGCCGCTTTAAAATACCTGTCTTAAGCCTAGTTCGGACTACGTTAGTATTTTAGTCGAGTAGCGAGTAATTTAATAACTAAACGTGTCTGAACACCAACAATGTAGACGAGTAGGTTAGTAAGTAATTAAGTCTAGCTGATCCATTTTTTTTTTAAAGGACACTTTTAAGCCTGGGTCGGACTAGGCTTTAAAGTGTCCTTTACGACGACGCGCGACGGTACTAAATACATCTGCGTAGACTTAAAACGTATACATGTTTGAAGAGGTCCGTAAGTCACAGGAAACCTCATAAAACCTGGTTGTTATAAAATAAAAGTATTCCAATTTGATTAATGAGTAACATTCAATTGTAAATTATATTTTTTTCCCTTTAATTATGTTTCAGAAACTCATCACTAGACGCTTTCACGCCGCTACGGTAGATGGTGCTACTTGTTGCAATAAGGCAGGGGTTCCCAAACTTATTTTGTCTACTGCCCACTTTGAGAATAAATTAATTTTTAGCGTCACCTTTTTTACATAATTTCTACTATAACTTCAAATTAAATTAATTAATTGTTGTGAGCTATATAAGCGGAGATTAAACATTCATTCTATAAAAGAGACTTTTACTATAATCCGCAAGAGTTAACTTGAGACCTGAGCACAGTAGGTAGTACTCGTACACAACGGCGCTTCACCAGCCAATGAGAATGATTATTGAAACGCAACTTTATAGTATTCAGACAGAGTATCTTTTATATTCAAAATTAAACAAACATAATCGATTCTTATATAAAAACTAATGTGAAGGATGAATCTGATGCTGTTTAATAAGTTTGTTGATATAAGGTTCCGATTTACTCAAGAACAGCCGCAAGTCACCACGTTCGGTAACATTCAAACGATTTCTCTTTTTCGCCGAGAGTCGAGAGCTCAGTCGGTGTCTAAGAGTCCTCTTAGCTAGTAGAAATTACAAATCGCCCCCCGAAGCCTCTACACAGCGTTCCCATTTATTTCTGGGTCTCTTACCACCACCCTTTAGGCCTGCAGCGCCCACAAGGGGGCGTTATCGCCCACTTTGGGAAATGCTGCAATAAAGGGAAAATAATGTAAATAGTATTGATAACCAGTGATTGGTTCTAAGAAGATAGTAATTGTATTGCTAGGAAATATATTTCATGCTGTTTTTTGTTTCTCATTTTGTACTAAATCATAGTTCCTGACAAAAAGGATTATGAAAGTTACTCTATTTGTCTGGTACCTATACCTTAATCAGGGCAGGCCATGGTTTGGGTTAGAACATAGGTCACATCAATAAACCCGGGTAGTAAGATGGAAGGAGTGGGGGGAGGAGGGAGCCTTTGCCCAGGAGAGGGACGGAGCCGGCTAGAGAAAAACAAAAAGCATGTCCGGTTAAATACCGGACATGCTTGTTCATGCACGTCTGGCATGCTTGTGTGATCAGATATTTGGAAGTGGACGGAAGGAGTATATAAGAAAAGCAGAAGCAGGTGGCGACCTGCATTTTCTTTGACCCCCATGAGAAAAAGGATAGTTAAATATAAACTGATGGATATGATAGCAACAATAGGTGTAGAATTTATCATAATTATCACCTGTAAGTCCGAGCCCACACGAATACTAGCGATGCACGCTAGACCAATTACAAATACAATCAAATACTACTTAATAATTGTCTTAAATAATCTCTACTGAGCCTTGAAACATCAGTAAGTTATTTATTTTAGGTTTTATTATTTACTAGCTGTGATTCGGGAATTCCTCTATCGTTTTACTCGCCTGTTTAGGGTTGATGTTAAAAAGCCCATGTGCAAATTGTGGATCACAATGCACAAAGGACTTTATAATATCATTAATTCTAATTCTAATCATTCAATTTTCAAAGAACGTAATAATTTCATATAATTAAATAAAATAACAAACATTATTGTTTAATAATATACTAGTACGAACTAGTGACGGTTTCAAAACAAATACGCTGAATACATTCTCAAAATTCCATTGAAATCGATAAGTTGGTTTCGGAGATTATCTTGTACAAACATACACACGAGTTTTATACATATACAGGCATAAGAATCAGAGCAAAGCCAACACATAATTCACTTCTTTAATTATTTTAATAATAGCCGTATTGGTGGTAGGCCCCCAGAAGGCTAATAACAATGGCACTATGAAATATCTATACTTCAATACGACGATGATAACGAAAACTATGTACATTGATTTAGTGATTAAAATTGCAGTTGAGCTAAATGAAATCTGTTTTATTTTTGTTTAATTAAAAGCTAGAGTAGACTGAGGGTCTAAAACAGCCACTTTAAGGCGAGGTTGCAGTACAATGTGAAAATGTATGGACACACGACCTCATCCCCGCCAAAATTAGAGCGAAACAACCCGAATTTTGAATGCCGAAAAACAAAAAAAAAATCATAAAATATGTTTTTACCATTTACTTTACAGTAATAAGCTATATCTATTGAAATAACTTGCGTATAAATCCATGACGAAATCTTTTAATAGTTCGCGTTTAAAATTAGGGTTGTTGTAAGTTCGACACAAAAATAACTGCCCACAAAAAAAAGTATTGATCCTGTTCTCCTAGTACTTTCTGTTCAGATTCCACATTGTATCCTCGTTTTCGGTAGGTTTGTGCTGGAGATATTATTTAGTTTTTCTGCTATCCGCAGGAAAAAAAAATGGGGTGAAATTACAATAATAAAAAAAAAGCAAATACCTTTGGCTAATTTATACATACTTCTTTCGTGGGGAATTAATTTTGTGGCTAACTTACGAGTACAACAACCCTAAAATTGTGATTTAGTGCCATGTTCGGCATTTTTTTTATAGAGCCGATTATTCCAAATCGTGTTTCTTTACTTGAGAATATGTTCAATTTTTGTATAATAATTTTTATTTAATTTATTAAAATCTAACAATTTATTTAGCTTTTCAGACGTTCAAAAATCTTAAAAAGTACTGCAGTACTCTTTAAGATTTTTGAACGTCTGAAAATCGTGTTTCTATCTTTACTTGAGAATATCGCACCTTTAGAATAGAAGTGGCGTAATCCAAAATTCCAGTTTTTTGGGAATATGTTATTTATTAATTCAATACCGAGAGACGCGGGGAAAGAGCGTGATTTGAAAGAGACGAAAACAGTGCGTTTTTCCTTTTTTGGGCTAGAAGAGCCGGTTTCTTTTTAATACACTAATAGAATACATGTTTATAAGTCGTTCGATGCATAAAAGTCATTTTCTTAAAATTTTTAGTTAGGCCACTTTAATTCTAAAGGTGCGATATGTTCAATTTTAATTTAATTTATTAAAAATCTAACAATTTTAGATTGCAGTACTTTTTCAGATTTTTGAACGTCTGAAAATCTAATAAATTTGCAGACGTTCAAAAATCTTAAAAAGTACTGCAATCTTCCCTTCCATATTCATAATGATTCACTTCGCATAGTCTTTGGCTATTCTTTTAGTATTCATTCACAACGTGAATCATTACGAATATTGCTAAGTGGCCGTTTAAGACCCGCAGGATTCTTCTGGGTAAGCTCGCTTCATTGTAGGCTTTGTCACTTCCTCTTCTGACATAGACTACAGCCAAAAACATTATAAAAATCTGCTACAAAACCTCTCAACATATCACTACTTCAGTCTTTTTGTTGTTTTCACTGTATAGAATAAAATAAAGAAGAGGGGTAACGTTCTTTGACTTGTTTCTTAAATACAGAGACAGGTTTTGAGTCACGAATTTGAGGTGGAAGTAAGTTCTAGAAATGTAGTATGTACCTACTGTGAGTACGTGTGAGAAACACTTGTCCACAATGTCAATTTTACCAAAAACAAATATTTATTCGATTCACGGTCACTAACAGATGTATAAGGTAATTTAATTGATTGGGCAAAATTATTACTTTTTTATTAAAATCAAAAAACCCGACTATATTTTCGTAGTCGGGTTTTAGTTATTTTGAACTTATTTTTTATTTACACTATTTTGGGGTTATATTGTTTGAAGTAAGTAATTTATGTTATATGTATAGTTTTTGAGCTGTGAATTTAAGATTTATTATTTGATACCCATGTCGATACCGTGCGAAAATGTTTTTTTCGGTTCAGGGTGACCACTATTTACCAAAATCAATATTCCCTGACTTTTCCCGGATTTCCAGGCGCTTTTTCAAGTTTTTCCCTGACCTTAAATGTTTTACCATAATTTTACTTCAGGTAACCTTTTTGTACTGTTTCATTATATTTTCTCGGGTGACAACCAAGCACCCAGATGGCATTGTAGGGCCAATGGCATCTGGGTCCTTTTGCTTTTAAGCGAAATCTATACTAATATTATAAAGCAGAAGAGCTTGTTTGTTTGGTTGAACGCCTCAGGAAGGTTGGAATTGAAAAAATCTATTTGTGTTGGATAATCTATTAATCGAGGAAGGCTATAGGCTGTATAACATCACGCTATCACTAATGGGAGCGGAGCAACAATGAGAAATTTTCAAAATCGGGATAATGTATTCCTTTTCTATAGCTTCCATTGCATACGCTGCGTAAACGATTGCTGCGTGAACGACGACACAAAACCACGACAAAAACACAACAAAATAAAATAAACACAAGAAACAGAAAAATGGAATCGTATGTATAAAAAATGATAATAAAAAAACAAAGATTTAATGTGTGTCCCATGATGGTAGGATCCCTCTTTCAGGAGTGGTTGTAGAGGCGCTCCCGGCGTCCTCAACCTTAATCTGAACTGGGCCTATTTGGCGCAGCCATGAGTCACACAATATTTATTGTTTAGTTGTAAGTTTTCTTTTTTAAATATTTTCTTTCTTTGTTAATGTTGTGTGTACTTATGACATGTGTCAATAAACGTTTTTTCTTTCTTTCTAATATGACGCATATACTCCCGGGCATGGTTGTTTCGGGAAGTGCCTCAGGAATTCGGCGGCAGGCGAGGGGAATCGAGAGCAGTCGGAAATCGTAAGGGAAAGGACATCCTTTACCTCTCGCCCCAGCCAAGACACCCAGGGCGTCGGAAACCGCTTAATTGTGGACGGGGAGCGGGGAGCGGTAATGTGTAACTCGCGGTCCGACCAAGAACAAGGCCCGAGCTGGATAGGCGTCACGGCGTCCTGGACTGCCGCCTGACGCAGGTCCTCACCGGACACGGAAGTTTCGGGAGGCACCTGTGTCGGATTAGGAGGGAAGTGAAAAACTGAATAAACATCGAAACTAACTATCTATTTTATGAAGTACTAACTTCTGCCCGCGGTTTCGCCCGCGTCATGTTAGGCGTTTAGCCCTATGGTCCTGTCCCCAACAGTTCGCTTTTTTTTTTATTTTGGTAAAGCCATCAAATGACTCCTCCCACCCAGCGCAGGGCAGGAGGGACTGTCAGACTTGTACTGACTAATATCCACGGTGTCCTTCAATAGTCCTTTACGTTCTGAGATCACGGCTGGCTTTGGCCCTCTAATGGGGCCCCGTCACTGTGCTGACAGCTATTTGTGGCGCGCGTGGAACGCAACGCGCCAACGACCCGGGCATGGTCCATGTTCGGACAGCGAGTCGCCCATTACTCTCCGTCCGCATGCCCGCGCCTACTTTGGCCGGAGATCGTCCTGCGACGTCCGTTGCCGTGGGGTTCTCCCACTGCAGCTGGGTCGTGAAGTGGACGCTGTCCTCTGCCTCACGCGTTCCACCGCCTCCTTCGCTAGCATGACTGCTTCGCAGGAGGAGGCGACTGCTTCCCACTTCGTCTCGCCTTGCAGCATGTCTTCGACCAATGCCGGCCGCGAGAAGTCTCTCTCCCAAGCTATCTGCTCCGCCCAAGACGGGCAGTCCTGCCCCGTATGCTCCACCGCGTCCTGTGGGAGATCCTCGCAGAAACTGGACCTATAGGTTTTTTTTCCTCCCGCACCGGGTGGAGCGGAAGGTACTGTCATACCCTTACTACCATCAACCCTTCCCCCTATTCTATACTCTTTTCCTTTGGCTGACATTGAATTTTGATCAAATTAAGTTTTACAAACACTAAATATGTTGATGCAAGATCTACAGCTGATGTCATGCCATCAATTATTATTGTTATTAATTTAGGAATAGTAACAAAAACTGCACACAAAACACGAATAATAAAAAATTAAAAGGTAACAGAAGTCGTTTGAAGTTCATTTGTGCTACTCGAGGTGATTGAAAGGCGTTTACTACAGAACAGGTCAGGGTTCTGCGCATATAGGAGCCCCTCGTATAAAGGAGCCCCACGTATAAAGGAGCCCCGCGTATAAAGGAGCCCCGCGAATAAAGGAGCCCCGCGAATAAAGGGGCTCCGTCTCCGTTTGCGCACTTGTGCAGGGCTCGCCCGCTTCCGCTATGTCAGCAAAATATGAAACGTTATACTATTCCGAATAAGACAATTCCCTTTAGAAAATCAGTTACCAGTGAGTCGTTGGTGAAAAAAAAAAAACACGAAATCGCATTCTACAAAAAGCCTTTCGTATCAATGCATTTTTGACCCGAGTACGTACATCATTGAATATGCCTAGGAATAATAATTATAATATAATCTATAGAAAATATACACTTCTTTAAAAAGTGTATACATAAAAAAGATAAACTGTTATTTGTATGTTTATTTATCAGTTTCTTATTCAAATTACTAGGAAAATCTCATCTTAGTCTTTTAGTACTTGTGAGAGAGCTTAACAAAGCCTTACAAGACCTGGCAAATATATACTTTATATTGAGTAATGAATTAAATGTTTTACCATTTTAAGACTGGGTGGTGCACACAATGTCCATTCCATCTACCACGTTGGCGGAGCAGGGCAGCGGAATGGAGAAGACCAAGTACTAGTATTTTTTTTTATTTAGCGCAATTTTACATATGTATTTTAAGTACACATTTTAGCCATTAGACTGAAGTCGTATAAAGTAATGTGACCGGCAGAAAGCATGCCACTTATGAACTACCCACCGACAGCTACTTCACTCATAAACAACATACTTGGCATTGTACACATAAAGTACGCATTTAAGTAATTGTTCAAATTCTATTTACGACGGGTATTGACGTACAATATCATTATTTAAAGTTAACCATTGTTTTTTTGTTTCAAAATAGTTTATTCATGTTAAATAATAAGCGGCGATTTTGCGCACGGCTCATACATACTGTTAGAAGGTCCCTCGGTCTGGAGCTTTTACCGTCTGCGTTTTCCGCGACACTGACTGGCTAAGTACTGATTGTTTTTTTTTTTTAATACTATTTTTGACGATAGAAATATCTTGATTATAATAAAAGTCATAAAACAATGCACTTAGAGTGTGCATTAAATTCAGAAAACAATAACAATAGTTTTTTTTTGTTTTTTAATTCTATGGTAAATTAGCATCTCATTTGCTGTTTCCGAACGTATCCAATCACAATAGTATATAACGTAGAAAAAAAACGAAGCAAATGTGTTTGTTCAACAAACAGACAAAATAGCAAAGAAAGTAATAAAATTTTAAAAATCTGGAATCCAACCGGGGCGGAGGTGTTGTGACAAACTGATATGTTCGCGAGGCAAACATGGCCAGAAATTGTCCAAAATAGAGAGTTTCGGAAGGAGAAAGGGAAGGTATTTGCCCAGCAGTGGGACACAGAATTGGCAAAAAACAAAATTGGAAACTTGTTCTAAATAAAATGAAAATATTGCGTCTGGTATATTGTGGCGATCTAAAAAGAGTGTCCATGGAGTTTCTTACCCGTTCTTCTCCATAGAGATCTACTTCTTGGAATGGGCATCTACGGTACTTTCACAGTTTTTATGTCTTGTGGCACCATAATTTTGTAGTATTTAATTATATTTTATGTCTTTGACATAAAAATTTGAATTCAAAAGTGCCTGTAACTGGTCTACTTGAAATAAATGCATTTGATTTGATTATGTATTGTGGCCAATGTGAAGTGTTCCTTATGTACTCGCATACTAGCAGTGAGAGGTTATATAAAGTCCGTCTGAAACACGCAATTATTTAATACACACGGTGCCATTAAAATGTTAATATACTGTTACTTTATTGGTTTATTGACAATATGCTTCAGTTGCGGTAAGTCATGTCTTAAATACTTATACATAATTATCGTGTTTGAGCCATCTTTAAAAATATGATATGTATACAAAATGTGAGTTCGAATAATATAATCATTAAAAAATGAAATAAATAATTATGTTCTGTAAATGAGAATGACCGTATTTAGATTTCGTCCTCCATTTTTGTTGTTAAAAGCTAAAAGCGCAATTGGAAACTGATTTTAAAACTCGGTTATTCGAGGTAAAAAGGCTTCGCATTTTAAAATGACAGTTAATGAAGTATTCTATTTCTAAGTTTGACAGCTTCCACAGAAATTAGATACTGTTGTGTCCTCGGACTCTTGGTAGACCAACAAACTAATTAAAAGGTACTTGTTAAACCGAGGAGAGGCGCCAATGTCACATTGAACGAAATCGTTTTTATTGATTGAGACAGGCACCAGTGCCAGTGGTGTTGCGGGGATTAAAGCAAAATTTTAAGAGAACGAATAAAGCAAAATTTCCTAGTGATACAAAGTATTTTTGACCAATAGTATGAAACTAGTGCAAATAACTTTTATCCTCGCCCTTTTCTGTAATCAGAAATTCCAACGTTCTCGGCGAACAATGACACGAGTTTGAACTGCGACGTGCTCACGCGCATCGACTCCGGGTGGGTGTGCGGACGTGTCAGGGTAGCGGAGGATGATGTCAAGTACGCCAGCTTCAGAGGTATCCCTTACGCGGAGCAGCCCTTGGGCGAGTTAAGATTCAAGGTATGTATATACTTTAAGGATTCAGAACCTAAAATAAATTAGCGAAGTTAAAGCATTCCGGAAAGTCTAGAAATATAAGCCTGGTGTAACAACAAATTCCGGGCTTCCACAAAGGAATACAATAAAACTTTGACCGATTTGGGAATCGGACAGAGGACCGTTCAGAAGTGTATGCGACTATGACATGCACTTTTTTTTTAGCGTGGTAAAATAATCAAATAAGGCCAACCCAGGACAGAGCGGAGGGGACTGTCAGACTTGCACTGACTAAAATCCACGGTCCTTCAATAACCCTTTACATTCCGGGGTCACGGTAATTCGAAAGTCACGCGACCCCGGCAGGGTTTTGCCCTCTAGGGGAGGGCTCCGTCATTTTGCTGACACTCTTTGAGGCGCGCGTGGAACACAACGCGCCGTCGACCCGGGCATGGTCCATGGTCGGACAGCGAGTTGCCCATTACTCGCTGCCCGCATGCCCGCGCCTACGGTGGCCGGAGATCGTCTGCCCACGTCCGTCACCGTGGGCGTCTACCACTGCGGCTCGGGTGGAGGGAGGACGCTGTCCTCTCCCTCATACGGCCCGCCTCCTCCTTCGCGAGCATGACTGCTTCGCAGAAGGAGGCGACCGCTTCCCACTCCGGACTACACTAGAGCAAAGATATAGCAGCTCGCTTTCTTGGGATTCACATAGGTGTAACGCATGACGTTATCAACAAATATCTGACATCTATTTTCCAATAACATATTTTAAATTATCAGGAATTGCAACCACCGCATCCTTGGGAAGATGTTCTAGTAACCACAGAAGAGGGTCCCATATGTCCACAATACGACGAAGTATACGGTCGTCTCGCCAGGCCAGTGGGTATGAGTGAGGCGTGTATCCTCGCCAATGTCCACGTTCCTCTCAGGATTTCCGACACTGAATCAAAACCCAAGTGTAAGAGAACAGGACTACCTATCCTGGTTTTCATACACGGCGGAGGATTCCAGGCTGGTTCGGGTGACTCCGATCTCCACGGACCCGAATATTTAGTTAGCAAAGGAGTTATGGTCATCTCTTTTAATTATAGGTTAGTAGTACATTTTTTTTCTTTTCACCATACTTTTTATTTTATTTTTTTGACCGCTTCCTTAATGCGTCTACCAACATTAAAACTCGTATAAATAAACAGAAGTGAACATGACAGTCAAGCTGTCCCACTGACTGCATGTCACTCAGCGTGCTATGGAAAGGTATATGCTTGTGATCTCGCTAGGGAATAAAATAGAACAAAATAGAAAAACATTTAAAAATGGAATGAGGTCTTACAGCATTAGAAGTGATAGATATTGTCCAAAACTGTAGCAAGCTGAAGTGATAGTGGGCCGGCCATGTCTGTCCCAGAAACGACGAAAGGTGGAGTACGAAGGTTCTCGAATGGAGACCGCGCGTAGGTAAACGTAGTGTTCGTGCTACAGCAAGATGGCCCGATGACCTGATGAAGGTAGCTGGCACTGGCTGGATGAAAACAGCGGGATATTGTACGCTATGGCGCTCCTTGAGGGAGGCCTATTTCTAGCAGTAGACTGAAATGATAAAATAAACAGCCAGATCCTGAACTGTCTGTAGGTCAGACAAATGTTCGTTTCGTGAGGAAAACGAAGCTGCGCCACGCAGTCAATCATTCAACTCTCATACGTGCTCTCATCCGTGTAGTCAGACATAGATACATTACATAACGTCATGCTTATTATCCTATAAGAGGAGGTTTGGGCTCTTCCCAACCCTCGTGACCTAGAGGTACGCCTCTACTAAATCACACATTGCCTGCTAGTTTTGTCATGGGGGAGAGCTTTTTGTCATCATCCTGGGGCACAAATTCAGGCAACCAGATTAAAAAATTCCAATAACGTTTCGACCTTGTACATAATATATGTAATTGGAAATCGTTTTTACATTGGCAAATATTCATGTTATGGGGTCCGTACTGTTTAAACACCTGTGCTACGTAAGTATAGTAATAACATAATATGGACTTGTGCTTGGTCTGAATTAAATAATTTCAATTCTATTCATTAGCGTGAATAGCGTTTTTATTAAGCTATTGCATAGCTTTTATCGCTGGCTTCGAGCGCGGCGACCAAATGAAAATATTTCCGTAACGAAAATAAACCTAACACTGTCACAACTGTCATGTCAACGTGAATTAATAAAATTTGAATTTTTTCTTGACGTTTCACTTGATTGACGTGGCTGACCATGGCCTAATTAGTCAATTCGCATAGAGCAACGATAGGACGATATTCTCGTTAAATATTCGCGATAGTCGATATTTTTTTTTTTATTGCATAGCTTTTATCGAGGGCTCTGACCGTGGCGACCGAATCAAGAAATTCCGTAACCAAAATATACCTAACACCCCGCATCGTCTAACGTCGTTTCAGTTCGGCAGACTACAGCAATCATAAAAACATCCGTCATAAAGACAATTAACTTTTTGTACTCATTCTAAACGGCCAGCTACAAAAGGAGGTCTTCACAATGAAACCTACTTATAAAATTCTCCTACAACAAAGTAGAGTGGCGCAGTGGAAGCGTGCTGGGGCATAACCTGTTGAAAATTTTGACCCAATTTGGAAGTGAGACCTGAGAATCCTGTATATAAAAGACCCATTTATATCTTCATAGTGCAGTAGTGTACCACAAATTTTTTAAATAAATGATATTCTCGTTAAATATTCGCGGTAGGCGATAATTTTTATTTTTATTTTTTTTAAATGCTATGCTATAGCTTTACCGCGGCAGTCCCCTAGTGCAACACATTTTTTTTTCTTTACAGAATCAACGTGTTCGGCTACCTGTCCCTGAATTCCTCGTCAGTGCCTGGCAACAACGGGCTCCGGGATATTATCACCCTACTCAAGTGGGTACGAAGGAACGCGCGCGCCTTCGGAGGAGACCCTGATGACGTCACCCTGGCAGGACAGAGCTGCGGCTCAGTCGCAGCGCATCTGGTCTCATTATCTGAAGCTTCTGTGGGATTATTGAAAAGGTATTGCTTAACTGGATATATTTACATCATCATTTCACTCAATGTTTTTACTAATAATCTTACTGAGAAATTAATGATGTCCTTTGTGTGATGGGTGTAATATAGATGCCACTGTATGTATTTTAAGTATTAGGATCTAGCTTATTATGCCTGTCTGGGGAAGTGCATGTTATTTGATACTAGCTTTTGCCCGCGGCTTCGCTCGCGTAGAATTTGGTCTGCCTCATTAAGTTACGTGACATTTTTTTATGTAACTTCACATCGTACATCCCAGATTTCTAACTTCGAAATTAGTTTCCATACAATCTTTGAACACCTATACCTAATATTTAGAGGGAATCTCTTGAGGGTGGAATTATCTGAATTCCTTTCTAAGTGCTCATTATTTCAGAGGGCCAAAGCCTGCCGGGGTCGCGGGACTTACGAATTACCGTGACCCCGGTACGTAAAGGGCTATTGAAGGACACCGTAGATTTTAGTCAGTCAAGTCTGACAGTCCCTCCCGCCCTGCCCTGGGTGGGAGGACTCATTTGATGATTTTACCACGATAAAAAATAATAATAATAGAACCCTGCATGAATTTCAAAATTCTACCAGTGGTTTCTTCATCAACCTTTACCTGTATGGTGTGTTTATAAAAAGTAGCCCTATGTCCTTCCCCGGGCTTGAGATTATCCTATCCAGCACAAACGGATTTCTATACACTGACTAATAAACAGGTCGGACCAATGTTATTTGCATTTAATCACTACATAGTATAAAACAAAGTAGCTTTCTTTGTCCCGTGTAACGATCGAACTCGTGTAACGATCGACATCATTGCGCGATCACCACCATCTATCGAGCATATGGACCACTCGACATATAGTACTAATAGAATTATCTATACTCCGTTCATCATCTGCCTAGCGTTTTCCCAACTATATTGAGGTCGGCTTCCAGTCAAACCAGATGCAGCTGGATATCAGTATTTTACATGGAGCGACTGCCTGTCGGACCTCCACAACCCAGTAACTGGGTAATATGATACCCCATGGTAAGATTGGCTGTCAGACATTAGAGCTTCTGACAGTAACGACTGTCAAAGATCTTCAAATGACAGCCGGGACCAACGGCTTTACGTGCTTTCCGAGTGCGTTTTACCCATCCACAGACCAACCTCGGCAAGCGCAGCTTAACCCGTAAAAAATATATAGTAAAAAACTTTTTCAAAAAAAAAATGTAACCGCCTTCAAAAAGAACCACAAAAAAGGGTAAAATAATCTACAAAATAACTTTTATTTCGGAAGTCGATGGCTTTGTTATTTTTCATTTTATTGTTTTTTTTTTTTGCCACCGACTTCCGAAATGAAAGTTATTTTGTAGATTATTTTACCCTTTTTGTGGTTCTTTTTGAAGGCGGTTACATTTTTTTTTTGGAAAAGTTTTTTATTTTTCGTTTTTTAGTTAAAATATTCAACCCAAATTCTTGCCAAATACATATAATACAATCCGTAGCACTGGTAATAACATCCCTCATGTACACAATAAGCTAATAAAATTCCCTATCTCGAAAACTACTGAACCGATTTTGATGAAACTTGCAGTATTCCCTAAGTTGAACAATACTTAGCACAAAAAAGAAGAATTATTTAAATCGGACGTGAAGTTCCGGAGATATGCGAACAATGAATCAGTACTACTACCTACTCCTTATTGTTAAGGAGTTGTACGTTCCATCATCAGCTCAGCTACATAAGATAATGATTACCATACGCAAGTACTTAAATTACTACATAAGATTAACGAAAAACGATGCGTGGGCCTATAAAATTTGAGGGTTGCCCTCGATTTCTCCAAGATCCAATCATCAGATCCTGATTTGGTGACAAAGGGTCCACACGGGAAGCACCAGCTTTCAAACAAAAAAAGAAACATGAAAATCGGTTCACCCAGTCGGTCGTTACGCGGTAACAAACTACTGTTAAGGAGTTGTACCTTCCATCATCAGCTCAGCTACATAAGATGATGATTACCATACGCAAGTACTTAAATTACTTCATAAGATTTACGAAAAACGATGGGTGAGCCTATTAAATTTGAGGGTTGCCCTCGATTTCTCCAAGATACAATCATCAGATCCTGATTTGGTTACGATGGGACCACACGGGAAGCACCAGCTTTCAAAAAAAAAAAAAGAATCATGAAAATCGGTTCACCCAGTCGGTCGTAATGCGGTAACAAACATTTAAAAAAAATACAGTCCTCCTTTTTTTGAAGTCGGTTAAAAACTATCCTATGTCCTTTCTCAAGTTCCAAACTATGTCTGTACCAAATTTAACACTAATCGGTTCAGTAGTTTAGGCGTGAAGAAAAGACAGACAGACAGACAGAGTTACTTTCGCATTTATAATATTAGTTAGGATTAGGATAGTTAGGATGATCAATGAGCGCGCGATGTACCTACTCAAACTCTAGTCCGATAGTAAAAACTTTTGCCAAGAGTTGTCTTTTGATGGGTGACCAAGGTTAAGCAACACTTGTCTAGGTCTATCTTTGAACGGATCACAAGTAATTCTTGCCGAGGTCAGTCAGTCTGCGGATTAGTGACCATCGTAAAGCAACCTTGTCCGAGCTTTGTCTTTAAATGGGTGACCAAAATAAGCAACGCTTCCGTCTTTTTTTAGGTGGGCAGCTCTTAACTTTTAGGCGCTGGTCACACAGAAAAGACGCAGACGGGGCGCGGACATTAGTCTCTACAGCGTCCATTTTTACAAAATGTATAGAAGCGTCGCGACGCAAAACATACAGAAGTTTCGCGTCGCAGGCGCAACGCTCGTACATCTGCGACTGTCTGTAACGCGTACTCGTCTTACGTCACTTCTGTGTGGCCTGCGCTTTAACCAGTGAGTTGTCACATGTCATGTACGCATCATATGCAACTTGTAAGGATTTTTTTGTTTCAGAGTGATAACGATGAGCGGTGTAGGCAACGCGGGATTTTTCACAGCTTCACCAGCGTACGCTGAAACTGTTGCGAAAATGTTTTTGAGCTACTTAGGCATCAACTCAACCAATGCAGACGAAATCCACGAACAACTCATACATTTACCTCTTGAACAGATCATGGAAGCTAACAGAGTAGTGCAACGTAACACTGGACTGGTATCGTTTGTTCCTGTCGTCGAAGCTGAACATCCTGGCGTCAGGAGGATCCTGGACGATTATCCAGGAAATCTTATAAAAGCAGGCCGAGGGAAACACCTCCCAATGATCGTTGGTACTACGAGCGTTGAGTGTGAATACTTTAAATCAAGATTCGAGTATTTGAACATGGTTGGGCTTGTAGAAGAAAATCCTGTACAAATGCTCCCACCGAATATAACTTATTCTGTGTCTGACAGCGAGGCGTTACGTCTGGGTGAGATATTGGCGGGTAGATACTTCGACGGAGGGGTAACAATAGACAAGATAATCAAGTGCTGTACGGACTCATTGTTCACATACCCTGCCTTCAAGTTGGCTGAGTGGAGAGCTTCGTTACAAGCCGCTCCACTGTACATGTACCTGTTCTCATTCGCCAGCGACTTTAACGTCATCAAGTTCGTTCGGTATCTGCAGTACGCAGGTGGAGGCGCTCATGTTGAGGACCAGACATTTGTGCTGCGCGTCAATTCTATAATGGAGCCAGATGAAAGGTCTTTCCCGCCCAGAACTAGGGATGACCTGATGAAGCACTGGATGACAACGTTTTTCGTTAATTTTATGCGATGCAGGTTCGTCTTTTGGTGGAGATCCTGAGTTCTTAACTTATTTTAAGTGCGAAAGATTGTTTGCTACGCTTCGATGTGTAAATTTTGATTAATTTTGATAAAATGGGACCTTGAAGATGGTTGTGAGCTATATAGGAGTTGTGAGCAAAGCTGCGGGCAAAAGCTAATTAACGCATAATTTCCGGCCACAGGTCGTGACTAACGGCTACGTTAGTTTTGGATGGAGGAGATGAGGAGATGATGCAGGCTAACAGTAACAGTAAAACATAAGCAGTCCTCCTAATGTTCTCTATGTTTTGCAGCCATCCGCTGTGTGACAACCAGGTGGGATGGCCGGCGGTGGATGAGAAGCAGCTCAACTATCAGCTGCTCAATGAACCGCTGCTCATCAAGAACATCAACAGGACGGATGCGCAGCGAGACATGTTGAATTTCTACAATAATCTCTACGAAATGGGAGGGTAATTACTTTTTGATTTATTTTGCATCATTTTTTACTGTGAAACACTGGTTTCTTTAGAAAAAAAGTTGGTCACAGCTGTCATTTGTAGATCTTTGTCAGTCGCAGTTACTGTTAGTCAGAAGCTCGAAAGCCTGACAACCAGTCTTACCAAGGGCATCGTATTACTCAGTTACTGGGTTGTGGAGATCAGATAGGCAGGCGCTCCATGTAAAATAGTGATACTCAGCTGCATAGAGTTCGACTGGAGGCTGGCCCCAACATACCTTTTTTTTATCGTGGTAAAATCATCAAATGAGTCCTCCCACCCAGGGCAGGGCGGGAGGGACTGTCAGACTTGTACTGACTAAAATCCACGGTGTCCTTCAATAGCCCTTTACGTACCGGGGTCACGGTAATCCCTTGGTCCCGCGACCCCGGCAGGCTTTGGCCCTCTACAGGCCCCGTCACTATGCTGACACTCTTTGAGGCGCGCGTGGAACACAACGCGCTGTCGACCCGGGCATGGAACATGGTCGGACAGCGAGTCGCCCATTACTCGCTGCCCGCATGCCCGCGCCTACGGTGGCCGGAGATCGTCTTGTGACGTCCGACGCCGTGGGCGTCTACCACTGCGGCTGGGGTGGAGGGAGGACGCTGTCCTCTCCCTCAGGCGGCCCGCCTCCTCCTTCACGAGCATGACTACTTCGCAGAAGGAGGCGACCGCTTCCCACTCCGTCTCGCCCCGCAGCATGGCCTCGACCAATGCCGGGCGCGAGAGGTCTCGGCCTATCGCCGTCGTGAGGACACGGCGGTGCTCTGCCCAAGCGGGGCAGTCCTGCACCGTTTGCTCCACCGTGTCCTCCGGACGATCCTCGCAGTGGTGACACCCAGGCGTTTCTTCCCTCCTTATCAGACACAGGAACCTCCCGAAACTTCCGTGTCCGGTGAGGACCTGCGTCATGCGGTAGGTCAGGACGCCGTGATGCCTATCCAGCCACTCCTCAAAGAGGGGTCTTACCGCCGCGATTGCGGTGTGCCCGGACCTCGGTTGCGACAGTCGCTCCCTCCATACTGCCCGGAGATCACGCCGGAAGCCCCAACATACTTGGAAATAGATGATGATGTACTGTGCGCTACAGTGAACTGATGCAAGTTTCAGAGCATTATCGTAAACCATTGAGTCTGGGTTCATCTATCTATACATATAATAAATCTGTAGAAGGGTCAATTCTGTACATTGAAAATATTGAAAAAATAAATAGCGGGGGGTGTTGCTGGATTGATACCAAACCCAAATATGTGATTAAAAAATTTTTTGTCTGTCTGTCTGTATGTGCAGGCATCACGTGAAAACTAACGGTTCGATTTCGATGAAACTTGGTATAATTATACCTTATTATCCTGGGCATAAAATAGGATACTTTTTATCCTGGAAAAATGCGTATAAAAAAAAACTTATTTTTCAGTACAGAACGCGAGCTCAACAGCAGTAGCTCAATCTCCTTAATTATGTGGCTTAGCCGTATTTGGGTCCAATAGATATTTATAAGATGTCATTGTCAGAGTTACTCAAAATGGAGAAATAAACCATCCAAGCGAAGACCGACATCCGCGCGGACGGAGGCGCGGGCGGAAGCTAGTTATAAGTAAATTTAAATTACACACGGTTCAAAAGCGCTTGACACTGCACTTTTTTGTCAATTATGAAATGCTTCGTAATACCTCGTAAAACCTTGATCGTACGTTTTATCAATGTTTATAATACGCTGGTGTTTTGTTCCAGAGACAGCGTGTTCGCGTCACCCTAACGCACGTGACGCAATACCTGTGACGTCACCAGTCTAGCCGTGCGTACTGCATGGCCGCACTGAGTACAGAATTGTAAACCACATTGATGGCAAAATATTCAACGTCTAGTGTTTCAAAGCAAATATTTTATTTATTAAATCGTTCGTTCTTATATTATTTTGGTTTAAAGAACTTACCAAAGTGAAAAGACAAGTGAGGTGGTAGTTGACAAATGTCTGATCCTTCTGATACAATTTAGGATTGCTTACCTGTAACAAGTCAAATAAAAGTTATATTTCAATGGATAGATATGTTATTCCACAAAAGGAAGCTGTTCAGTTACGACATATTTTTGGCACAGGTCTTATGAAGTAATTCCTTTTTATTTCTCCACCATACTCAAACTACTCCTAAAAATCAGTGATCAAGGTCTACCGCGTTATGCATGGCCTTCATACTTCTTCAAATCGGGTCAATATTCATGAAATCAGGTCTTCATATTCAGGGCTTTTAAAGAGTAATCGATTTGATAACCTACTTTCTGAACAGATTGTCAAAACTCTGAGTGTACCATGAATTTCCCTACCTAAAGGTTTCATGTAAAATATATTACAGGTGATGTAGCACAAAATAAACATCAGAGCTTTCCTTATCAAAGCTTTGAGGGCCTGATAAAAAAATGGCATTACTGAACTCCGATAAGTACCCTAATCTTTGTACTGGCAACACCAAAATAGAAAGTCCAAAAATAATTCTAACTTAAAAGTGAAACTTTCATACGTCGGCTAATATTTCTTTTAGAAATCATTTATTCGAATTTTCCACACAAGTTATGAAGAAAAGAACTGCGCCTCCTCAAATACTTATAGAGGTAAAGATGATGATGAATCAGCACTCTTAAAATAAAAACAGCCATCAAACTTCTACTTAGTGCCAACTTCTCATCTTGATGCTGTATAACAGTCTTCAGTCAGTTGCTAATACATACTGAAATCCCGGATCGATAAAAGCAGGGGTCACCAATTACTTTCGCTTAGGGTCCGTTTTAAGACATGAAATAACGATCGTGGTCCGCAAAATATGCGTCGGCAGTCCGGATGTGGACCGCGGTACGACCCCTGTACTAACTAAAGAGAGGGCTAATGCACCTAACAAGTTGCAGTATGGAATCTAGGTAATTGAAACAAAGCGGATAGTCTTGCCTCGGTAACTTAACGTTCTAGTTTGTAAAAGTAATGGTGGCCATTCACGGGGCAATGGCAAAATATCCATATATAGATCAACAGTTTATACGTTCCTTAATGTGGCCGGAAGCCATTAGTATTAAGGAATTTACAATAACTCCTCCGTCGCCTCCTTTACCGGAGGCGACCACCTCCTAGGCTGGCAAGTACTAAAAAAACAGCGACTCAGTACCAAAAGTACTAACTCCAAAATATTGTCCTTTAGTTCAGCTACTGATTAATTTACTGCTGATGGATAAAAGGTTTTGTTATCGAGTGTCCTGCGTCACCGATCTCTCAGGCAAAGCCGCGTGCTCGCCAGTGCGGCGCCCGCGACTGATCAGAGCAAGCGACCGGCTACACACCAACACGAAAAGGTTAGTAAGATTTTCCACAATTTTTTGTTTCGGTCGTATTTTCTTTGCGCTGGTGAATATTAAATCACAAGATTGCGCTGCAATCCGCTTCCAACCGGTCCTATTGGAAATCTAAGGGGAGGCCTATGTTCAGCAGTGGACGTCTTATGATGATGATGACGGTGTATATTTTGCAAACAATATCAAACAATATCAAGTCTCTAATAAATATGGCATAGAGGTACAGTTTGCAAGTTACGATTAACTCAAAAATTGTTCTTTCGTTTTTTTTAAGTTGTACTATGCAGCGCAAGTGCCAGCATAGTGTGTCACACTATGTTGGGACATGGACCTCTTTTCAGTACGCAGTTTGGTCCAAGACAACAACGATAGTGTTTCATATGAGAGCCCCTCAGTCTTCCTTATAATTAGTCTACTACTCTCCGCTGGTTCTACTCCTGCATTCCTCCAGGTAGGATCATGAGTTAGGACAGTGTATCCCGCGTCTATACGTGACTTGCTATCAGTGGCAAACTGTTCAGTTATTTTAATCGTGCCTGGGGTAGGCACGATTAAAATTCCTTTTGTTCAATAGGATTGTATTGCTTTTAAGAAACGATCAATCAGTCCGGTAATATTCCACTATCACTCCTAACTCCTATAACACCAACCGCAATAAAACGAAAGCCATTAATAGATTGGCACTTACCAATATATTTAGTTATTTGAAAGTCGATAGTAAAATGGGACGTACCGTACATATCTATTCCCTATATGATTATATAAAAGAACAGGGTATGGTTGTAAGACTCGCCTACAGCTGAAACCGCTAAACGCAGAAACTTGTACTTTGGACAGTAGTTGCAGTCTACCATGTAGGGGGGCAATAAGGCGGGATTTTGCGAAATTCCTCCTCTAAGGGGGTGAAAGCTTTTGTATAAAAAATCTTATTTCTTGGGTTTATACATTTGAAACTTACCATAAATAAGAACAGAAGTAAATAAAATAAAAAATGGCACTATTCGTTTTTTTAAACTACCCTCTGTTGGTGGTCTAGACGATGTTAAAGTTTGTATGGGAAAATCATGAATGAGTCCATGAATTTGAAAATCAGTATTTATATACCAGATCAGAAATAACCTAACACTTGTTTTGGATTTTTTTGAAAATCACCCCCCAAGTTGGTGTAAAGGGGTATTCCAGTTTTAAGGTAAGGATTTGACTGCTTGCTTCGATAAACTCAAAACTTGGCATCAATAATCTCTCAGTCGAACAAAACATGCGTAATTATCTTCAATTTAAAATTCAACCGTTAGCGGGGTGAAAATCGGAAAATCGGGTTGTATTAAATATTTTATTAGTCCTGTTTAGTTAGAATCTTGAAGCCAAACTAAAAAGGTTCCTCTTTTAGTTATTGATAATTACGATAATTTTGAAAGGGTTGTAGATCAAATGAAGTCACAATAATACTGATTGTGCGAAATTTGATCTTATAGGGTTTCTTCAATGTGAAAGATTTCTTTTAAGTTATTACAATCTTATCCAACTAGGATACATTTTTAGATTTTCCAAAAACATCCTATAGGGAGGGTGACCGGGCATTTAAATTCACTGAGTTCAAAGTTAGGAACATGCACAGACGGAATCGCGGGCGGAGTGCTAGTATTCAATAAATGAATTATTGCATGACTGCTATTAAATTGAATGTGTTATTTATAGGAATGAACAGCGAAAGTCATTTGCAAATGTGAACAATGCGGTGGGAGACTATGGTATGGATAAGTGCGGTGATGGTGGTGGCCACGTCGGCCCTGAACCTCCCCGTAGAGCACCACCTCCACGCCGAGCACACGCACCATTTAGTTCATGGGGTAAGCAGCCCTGAAGCCACTGTCCCCAACGCTCAGACTACAGGTGATAAAACAGAAAATGAATCAGTTAGTATTTTTACGGGACCGGATTTAATTTCCAGTAAGTCAGAAAATCAAGAAAATGATAACTTAATTAAACCTGGTTCATATTCTAAAAACGTTGAGCTTCACAACGGGAATGCACCTGAGACCCCAACGGAAACCACGACGGAATCAGGAGAAACTACGACAGAATCAGAAACAACCACAGTTGACGAGGGAACTGACCCACCTACGACAATAGAAGAAACTACTAAGGGAGTAGAAACCACTTCCAGCGATACAGTAGAAACTTCATCTGACGAAGACCAGAACACATCTCCAGCATCGGGGGTTGACGATGAAGAGGATAACACGTCCGAACCGCAACTTCTTGATACGGATGTAGTAACATCGTCTGGCCGCGTTCGTGGACACGCGTGGGCGGGGGACAAAAGAATACTTAGCTACATAGATATAAAGTACGGTTCCTTCAGTAATCATTTTGAGGTACGTATTGCAGACAAAAATGCGTCAAATGGTATAAATTACGTCGAACTAAGGGAGCTTACTCATGACGCGACGCGACTCGTGCGATATCGAGTCGTTTGCCGATTCAAGTCGCACGTATTTGCTAGTGGAGTGATGCGATGCAATTCGACCGTGAATTACAAAAATCCACCTTACTAATAAAATACAAAAGACGTCGAATCGAATCAAGTGCATTGTCATTAGCACGTACTTACATGCTATTCGATATCGAGCAGATCTCTGAGCGATATCGTCATCATGTGCGACTCCATTAGCAAACACTAGCGATTGTCCATACATTTTCTTCGGCTGGAGGTTTGTGCGATATCTGACCGATATCGTCAATCGATGCAATTGTGTATCGTGTCGCGTCATGAGTAAGCTTCTTTAGTCTTACGGCAAGGTTGACACCATGGCTGAGCGATCGGCTGCAGTGCTGCTTATCGCGGGTTCTATACCCACATGGAACAAATATTTGTATGGTCTATAGGTAGCTGTTTTCGGGTCTGGCTAGTTGTGTAGGTATGTGAGTTTACATATTTATAAATGCACCCACGATACAGAAGAAAAAAATTTAAAATTCTGTACGTGTAAATGCCCAATTTTAACGTTTTTTAATTCCCTGTTCTACCAAGAACAGACAAAGCTATTTCTTAACAATTTTACACTATTTTTGACCGAGTATGGTACGAGTTACGACCCGTAGACGACTGAAAAAATAAATAACTAATTTTAATGTTTTTTATTACATTTTAAATATCATTCTACATTCTGTCATTTTGTGTATTCTATCGTCGATAAAACACGTTTCTACGGTGTCATGCTAAGCGTGCTGCAGAGATTTTTTTCTACGTGGCAAAATCATCACATGAGTCCTCCCACCCAGGGCAGAGCGGGAGGGACTGTCAGACTCGAACTGAATAAAATCCACGGTGTCCTTCAATAGCCCTTTACGTACGGGGTCACGGTAATTCGAAGGTCCCGCGATCGTGCTGGAGAGATTTAACAAAATTAACAAATTTAAACTGCTTTTCTTTCAGGCTCCAAAATCTCCAGTGATAGACGAAGACGCGCCTATACACGATGAAAAAGTTCATCAGAAACGCTGTCCACAGCTTCTTGGTGATGATAAGCCTCACACGGAGACAGACTGCTTGACTCTGAGCATTTTTAAACCATTTAAAGAGCTAACCAATGCAAGTGTCCTCGTTCATATCCATGAAGGAAACTTCATTAGTGAAAGCGCAGACCCTGCAATCTACGGACCCGAATATTTAGTTCTCAAGGATATTATCCTTGTTTTACCTAATTATCGACTTGGACCACTTGGCTTCCTGTGTCTGCAAAACGAAACAGCTCCGGGAAATGCCGCTTTAAAAGATCTAGCTTTAGCACTAAAGTGGATAAAGGAAAACATAGATAAATTTGGTGGAAACCCTGAAAACATCGCCGTAAGTGGTGAAGGCACGGCGGGAGCTTTGGCTGGTTATTTAGCTTTGTCTCCTATGTCTAAAAACAATGTCAATAAAGTGATAGCAGAAAGTGGGTCACTGCTTTCCCATTGGGCAATAGACAGGAACCCTATTGTTGCTGCGACATATCTAGCCCAAAACATTACGGGACATTGGGATTCATGGCAGACTTTAGACATTGAGACACTACTGAAAGCAGGAAAAGATATTGCTTGGAGACCTTGTTTAGAAAGAAAAACAGAAAATGGAGAACATTTTATGGATGAAACACCCTGGTCGATGTTACAAAAGGCAAATATTAATGTCACGTGGATGATAGGCTCGGCAAAGTATGCAGGTGTGCATGAATCTTTAAATCATACACAAGCTACTATAGACCAACTTAATGAGGATGCCAGACTTTTGTTGCCCAATGACTTAAGATTTGAATCAAGCGAACAGATGAGCAGAGTAGGGGACCAAGTAAAAAAACAATATTTCGGTGAGACCATCACCTTAGATAATCTGGAATATCGAACACTTTATTACACCGATATGGCATATCTCGGTCCTGGGATTCGTACCGCTCGTTCTCTAGCAAGTTCTGGATCAAAGGTCTACTTCTATGAGTTTTCTTTTGTCGGAGATTTTAACAGAGAATTGGAGGCTGTCAAAAATGTAGTTGATGGAGCAGTCAGAGGGGACATCATTGGTTATCTTTTCTATCAAGAAGGAAGCGCAGCTGCTGACGGTTCGGAGGAAAGAAAAATGATTGTTCAGCTGGTTGAATTCTGGACATCTTTCCTCAGGGATGGGTAATACATTTCATCACAGTAATTCGTATGATGAATGAAACTAAAAAGTCACATTAATTTTGTTTTAGTTTTTTTTGTTTATCGCCAACTTGGGAAAAACCATTTTATCCTTCGTTTAACACTCGTCACTTTAATATTGTTGTTATCTTAAAATCGACTCTTAACTCAAATATTATTACAGAAAGCCTTCTTTTACCGAAGACATCGAGTGGAGCGAGTTCGAGGACGCGGCCGCAGCGGAAGAGCAGTGGTTGTCCATTGGCAAAAAGACGGCCGTGATGACAGGCGTGCATATGGAACGTGTGGGGCTGTGGACTGAGATATACACAGAGCACTTTATCGATAGGAGCCCGGCAGCAGGGATCTCCTCCAGTGTGTACACAGTGCTCGTCTTGCAAATTGTGTTCTTCATTACCTTCTTTAGAAACGCTTGGCATTTCTTCTGACCAAGACATATCATCTTATATTGATTAATCACCATAATAAAAGCCATGTACTTTAAAATGTAAGTGGTATATTTAGAATAAACTACGAACAAAAGTCTTGTTGTTTAATTGAATACTGTAAAATGTTGAATACTGTTCTGTGGTGAATAAAATCAAAAATAACTTGTTCCATAATTTTGTTATCGCTTGAGTACCAATTGGTACCTACAACCTATTGTTACTGAACTGTTACGGAATTCCTAACATTGAATCACAATTACTACTAGTCCAACATTTGACGTGTCAATGTTTTGATTAGACGCCGCCTGTTTTGATACCGGAACGTAAACTGGAGCACTCAGACACGGCACAAAGACTTGGAAAGCTCGGCCATGAGGGTCGGGTGTGGTGATGTGGTGGCTGCAGTGAGCATAGTGCTGTGCGTGGTGCAGGGACGGCCGACCCCTGAACCGCGGGCACACCGGGACGCCGCCACCTCGCAGGGCGTAGCCCGCGGGTACCTTGTGTCCGACCCACCCCACTTCGCGTACTTCGGGCTACCCTACGCACGCCCGCCCACCCGGCGCGACAGGTTTAAGGTCAGGTCAACTGATCTATTTGTTGATAGAATGGGATCTCCATTTGGCGTCATGTAGATTAGATGGTTATCGCGCGGGACAGTTACTGCCACTGATAATGTAATTACTTAGTTTGAAGACTTTGTTTTTAGTTAATTATAATCGGTATTCGGTATTGTTTCCGTTGTTGTGGTTTCACTCCAGCACCGTTGTCGTGTCAATTTTTGCCTTAACAAATGATGTACTTATGTACTCATTTTCAACCACTTGAAACCACGGTCCGGTTTGATCGAAACCATACCCATTTTCATACCTCGCTGCTGAGAAGGTGAAGTTTATGTAGGTATGTTTGTTGCACTTTCAATTTTATGTAGAATCCGAATGACGAACTAATGTATAATTATGAGAAGTCTTTAAACAGCAATGGGCTTTTTTTTACGTGGTAAAATCATCACATGAGTCCTCCCACCCAGGCAAAGCGGGAAGGATTGTCAGACTCGTACTCACTAAAATCCACGGTGTCCTTCAAAAGCCCTTTACGTACCGCGGTCACGGTAATGGGCTTGCAAACACTTTGATGCCTTATTGGAATATTATATTCTGTCTTTTCACAATAAGCATGAAATCCCATTTCTCTAGGCCCCAAAGCCCCCGCCAGAATGGGATGGCATCTTCGAAGCTACCCACAAGGTGAAGTGTCTCCAACCCTACGCTGACAGTGAAGAGAACTGCCTGGTCGTGAATGTATTCACGCCAGAGGTCGCTACATCTCTCCCTGTCCTCGTGTTTGTGCACGACGGAGACTTTCTAAATGGGTAATTTATTTAAAACCATTCCTCAACTATTTAGCTGAGATGCGCGTTTTGATGCCGGTTATACAAATAACGAATATTTTGATTGTAGTCTAAATTTGTTACTATTTATATCGAACGATATGATACTCGAGAAATCGTGACTTCACTCGAATTTTAAATATGACTGTAGTATAAATACTCTCGAGTTGTTGAGAATATCGAATGTGAGGTGTTAATTTAGACGTTTGCTGTAGTACTTACTTGTAGTACTGTGTAGATTTTAAGACCTTAAAGTTTGGCTAAAACTTCGATATGTTTAATTCGGCTGTTGAAAGCCTAGGTCTGACACCCACAAAACAAAAACGAGACATTTTTTCCAACATTCTTATCAAATGAGTCTTATAAAGTTCTGCCTACGAAAGACACGGGCCTTAGTGACTAAGTGGAGATTTCCGAATCTAAAATAGAATAGGATAACGATTAAGAAACAATGTACGTGACGATGCATTCTAAATACAATATTAAATTGATATGCCATCAATAGCACAGATAGAGGATAATGTCGAAAACGGATGCTCTTAACTGACTAAGATAAAAAAAATACTATTAGTGATCAGGAACCTGTGTCTGAAGAAACGAAACCATCTGCTTTCAGCTGGGGCGCTTATCATGCTCCCACAACTTTCCTCAACGAGGGATTCGTGATCGTCACTTTCAACTACCGACTGGGAGCGCTCGGCTTCCTGTGCCTGAGCACTCCTGAAGCACCAGGGAATGCTGGTCTGAAGGACCAGATAGCAGCCTTGTACTGGGTGCACAGAAATATTGCGGAGTTCGGCGGGAACCCAAATGACGTGACGGTATACGGCACCGGCGCCGGCGCCGCCGCAATCCAGCTCATACTATTGTCTGGATTAGTTGAGGGACTCCTACATCGAGTTGTTCTAGAGTCAGGCTCAGTTCTATCTCCATCTTCAATGATGTATGATCCCATTACTATTGCTTACAAAGGTGCCAGCTCTTTGGGCTACATAGGTTCAGACGACCCAGATGAATTGCAAACTTTCTACCAAGAAGTTTCGTCCAAAGATTTGACAACTATACCTGAAATGTTCCTTCCCTGTGTTGACAACATGTCTGATTATTTACAAAGTCTCATAGATGTAGATCCCATAAAAAAGCTGAAAGATGGAAACTTCTACAATGTGCCAATGCTAATCACATTCACACATAAAGACAAGATAGACATTATTGGAACAGACACAAAAAAATTTGAGAAACCACCAGAGTACTTTGACTTAATACTGCCTAAAAATTTAGCATTTGAGAATCACAAGGTGAGGCATGGAGTAGGAGAGATTGTAAAGAAGTTTTACTTCACTGAAGACTTTCGAGGTGACACCGTACAGAGTTATGCAGACTATTTGCATGATATATTAAATGAGTATCCTATTATCAAAATGGCGATGCTGTTTGCTGCTAAAAATACATATTCCGTTTATGTGATGAAGTTTACTCTGCCTAGAGGAACGGAAGATGCTGAGGAATTGGAAACAAAGAGTTTTAATACAATACTGGATTATTTGTACAAAGAGGAAGAGCAGAAAGAAGATGTCCTGGAAAAACTGACTACATTATTAAAGAATTTCTTAAAATTAGGGTATGTTGTTCAATGTTTCATTTCTTTATTACGCCAAATTAGTTGCATACAATGACATTTTGAGTTGAATTTTTGTTACTAATTCTAGATATTACCTTAATAATAGGGCTCTGTGTGATTTAAAACACCAAGTATTGACTTCACAGTATATTTGAGCTTTTATATTGGTGATGCATTAGCACAAACAAGCATGAGACATGGTGAGAAGCAATATTAACTAAACTAAAAATAGTTTGCATTTGGTCAACTGTTAGGTACAAGTCCATGTTATTGTCATTTATAATAAATTGAATCAAAAACCGCTGAGGGTTTTCAAGGTGTAATTTGATAAAGAGCATATTTAGAATATTGTTTTCTTATACCAATATGCTTACTAATAGAGTAAGAAGTTACATAAATACAGTTATTAATGTAAGTTATTATGCATGGCTTGTTTCAGTGACCCAACACCGCTCACCACAAGTCTGATCCCAGTGATATGGCAACCAGTGCTCTCTGACAAAGAGAACCACCACATATCAGATGTGCCGCTGCTGCAGTTTGACACCACGCTCCGCATGGGTGTGCCACCAAACAACCAGCGGCTTCTGTTCTGGGATAACATCTACAGCCGCTTCTACAAGCCACATGTGTTTGAACAAGGAAAAGAAACTGACAACTTAGATGATAATGACTAATATCTGCATGGTTAAGTTAATAATGTATAGTTTCTTGCGACAATCACATAGTTATATTAATTAGCTGTTGTAAAATATTATGCAAGTAGAAAAACATTCTTTATCAATAAAATTCTGCTCGGAATTTATGGACAATAATGTTAATAAATTTATTTATTTGAATGCAAAGTTGAGAATTATTCAAATACCAGCAGGCCAGCGCGCCTGGCATAACTTGTCACACACCACAAGTTCCGCTTCGCGAAATTGGAAGTGTCGCCCAAATTATATGAGCACGCAGTCGAGTCCTACACAAACATGATCATTTGCAACCACGGCTACTAATTAATGAGTCAAAGGTCACACAAAGAGATTACAATCAATAAAAACCAAACAAGTAAACGTTTCCAAGAAAATATCGACGTTGTCATAAATAAATCCCGTTACCTGAACAATTGGCGGCCGTGGAAGCGTTACGTTGAGTCGCCAACACTGTGTGCACTTAGAAAACTATAACATAGCTGTCCTCGCGGCGATATAACGATTGTTCACTAAATTCTCATTAAATTCTTATATTAAAATCAACAAGTAAATTACAAAAGGCAAAACATGGGGCACCCGTCACATTTTACTTGACATGACATTAGTTCCGTTCGGAAACTGCGCTCAGATGTTGATTTTAGAAAGTTGTGCTGACCTTTTTTCAAGATTTAATTAAAAATAACACAAAGTTCGTACTTTAAAATAAAAATAAAGCTGTTTTTAACTGTAAATGTGTTTATCTACTATCATGCTATTAATCCTCTATAAAAGAACCTATAACAGTTAGCTTACCGCCAACATTAAAACACTCAATGATATAATGATCATTATATCATCCATACGCGTGTTATAATGAATTTCAAAAAAAGAACATTCTCATGCAATGACATTTTCACCACCAGATCGCTAAAATTTTGAATAAAGAACAACTCGTCTTATCGTGTTATATCCCGCCATTTTTTCACCCGAATATGGTATGCGAATATGGTATGTTATGAGAATCTTTTATAGAGGATTCACAACATGATTGTAGATAAAGTCTTGTATGCAACCGTTATAATTAGGTATTAAAACACTCATGTGATACTATTATCACACTCGGCTACGCCTCGTGTGATAAACCCACATTCGTGTTTTAATACCCCTGATTATACAACAGTTGCATAAATAACTATTATACATGTTTAAGGTAATTTTACCCATCATTTTATGTTCATATGTTCACTTTTGCATCAATAGTATTTTTTACGATCAACAGTTTTAGAACGTTAAAAGCGTATATAAACACACACACTAATAAACAGCAGATGCGCACACAAGCAACACTACGAAAGTAACTTTCATTCATTGATATGATAAATATTATAATAACGATGAGTTAATCGATGAATAATATTACGAATGTATAATCTAAACCAGGACTTGAAAAGTCAATTGAGAATTATAGTTAGGTAGTTACCGATTATTATCGTTAGACAGATAGAGACGCTGAAACCGGACGCCAGATGTTATTGGCGACCCCGTTTATACAGTATTGTTTACTTAATAAATTAGCGAGCTAAGTTCCTGTGGAATTCCTTCAGTTATATCATACTGACACCCACGCCTAGCACATCTCGCATTTTTATAGCTCGCTGGTAAGTGGTACCTACGATCAGCAATTACTTAACACTTTATATTTTCAAACCGATAAACTCCACTAATTATTTAGCACAACTAGGAAATAGAGAAGAATATTAATTAATGTAAATACTTAAGCCTGTTATTTCGTTTTAGAGGATAGGTGTTAATTAAAGATGAGCCGACATGACCGACTACGGTCATGTTTGCTGACTTACATCGGTCGGCAACTAGTTTGGAAAACATTCTATCGGAACCCGGCGCCTGACAGTTTTTATTGAGTTCCGTCACGTTGGTGCGCAGGAGTTCCAGGAGTTTTTTTTTGAACTCTCGCTTCATCTTAGGCCTCACCTGTATCTCTTGTCTAGATTATAGCCAGGTGAAAACCCATTTTAAATACATAAATAAATTGTAACAATAAAACAAATTATCGAGATGGTACACTATCTCACCTGATGGTAAGCGATGATGTGGTCGACGATGAAGTACGCTTGCCTAGAAGCAACCTATTCACTCTTGAATTGAAGACTCTAAGTTTATAGCTATCAGGACACACAGACCCCGGTAGAATTCCACTCATTAGCTCTGCGCCTGCGCACAATATGTTTGCAAAACGCTTTGTACGTTGTAGTACGTATAGTATACTACTATTTCTACGGACATACCACCTGTGTGTCCATCATGATCGATGTCGCAATTCTGTCAGGTACATTCATCATTCATCTGACCACAGGTGTGATTTTATTTAAGTAACTGTTGTTGTTCAATGTTGCCGCCTGCCAAAAAAAATAGAGCAAATTGTTGATTGTTTTTATCTAAACTTTTCGCACAGTTGCACTTAGTATTTCGCACCATTCTCTCTGGTATTCGTTGTTGATTTCCGCGAGCAAGTAAGCGAGATAAACGGTCTAGGGGCGCCCAAACTATTGTACCTGTACCTTACAGAACTACGAGTATACTAGCGAGACAGCGAGCAAAAGTAAGGAATCACTTACTTGGAATTGATACGGGATAGCTCCTGAAATAATGGCATGATTTGAATGAATTTCGCATCAATTTGAAGTTAACAGTTAAACCTTTAAAATGGTATAATTTTTATCTTTATTCATTTTTATTATTCTTAACAAGTTATTGCGGAATCGGAGTAGTCACTTAAGTGATTCCATACTTGATCTCGCGAGTGTAGCTGGCTGGTTCAGTTCGACAGCGCCCATCTCTGGCAAAAGAAAGCCAAATGGAATGGATATGATCTGAATATTGTACAATTCAGGAGGAAAATTGAAAAATAAATGTAAGATAATAAACATTTTTCGTTTTATTTTCTAAATATATTTATAAGTCAATGTGTAACCAGACATGGCAAGAAACTTTTATATATAGCCTTAATGCACTGTATGAAGTTAATCTTTATGTAGTCACAGTGGTGAAGCAGCGGCGAGGAAATTGTAAGAAGAAATGTAAGTTATTTTGCAGTTTTAATTGAATATTTAAATAATTACAGTTCTGAGTTTAAAAAGTTTTGATAGGTATGTCTTTAGTCCACGAAATTTCCTGTGTTATAGTTATAAAAAAACATGATGGTTGTCGCTGAAAAAATTGAGAATTATATACGACAATTTTTTATCATGGTCATATTGAACTTTTTTTTTCGTAGTACTAAACCTTTTTTTGTAAATTGTTTCTGTTTAAGTCTCATCTTTATACATTTGGCTATACACTGTATTTTTTCTGGCTTGTGGTTTGTACAGATAACTTTGCGACGAAAATCTAGACGTTTACGAAGTGTTCGCTTTGTACAGCGCCTTAATACTTATTAATTATTAGGTATAATATGTAAACACACAAACGTGCAAGTATGTTAAGTCTAAAATAATATCAAAATAATTGTCTTTCAAAATTCCTGTAACCTGAAAAAGTTTATTGCATTGATATAATTTGTATTTAAATGTATGTATTGCAGTCTTGGCTTTGGGGGCCTACCACCACCTCTTTTAGAAGTATTATTTGAATCAACTTCATGTCTTCCCCACGATGTAGGGTGGTGGTAGACCCCCAAGTATTTTTTTTCATCAAACGTTATTGTTTATCTACATGATAATTTTATTTCACAGTAGGTGAGACTTTAAGCCTTACCTACCTTAATTTAAACACTAAAATATATAGAAAGGCATACTTAGAGGGAGTAAATAAGGAAAAATACAAAATTTTGAGCATCAGTAATCTTAAATTTATCACAAAACTTTAATAGAAAAATATCTTTTACCTACTACTTACCTAGGTACTTAGAAATAAAAATTGAATATCACATAATACCTATCAATGTATTTTTTTAAACAAGTATGTTTTTTAATAAAACAAGTAAGTCTGAAGTCACATTTATAGTTTTGTACATAAAATAGAAGAATTAGGGTAGACCTTACAGCCCCGTTGATTTTCGCGATAATGTCTTTAGAATTAACGTGATAGTTAACGACATTTCCCGTTAGTGTTTCCCTAGTGTTACTGGGATTCATTATTTTCAAATCTACCCTGCCTACATAACATTTCTGAAAGTTTTGAACGAAACCAGCTAACAAAATAAATTCAAAACACTTTTAAATATTATGATATTATTATTGTAATATTGAAAATACAAAAAAGATATGCAGCATTACCTACTTTCAAAGATTTTACCAACATCGCTGTAATCAGAATGGCCTTCAATGAGTCAATTGATTAAAATCTGCGACCTAATTAAATTAATTAACTGGTGTGGGACGTTTTTACAATCTAAACCTTCAACGAACGGAACGTTGAAACGTTAAAATTTAAATTAGGGAAATCTTATTCTAAAGGCACAAATGGTGTTAAATATTTTTAGGAGCTCTACTATAATAACTGTACAAGGGTCAATTAGTGTGTGTCCAAAATCAGAAGTAACGCCGCCATTTTCGTTATCAATATTTTTTTTCAATTACCATCCTTCATGATTGAGGCTTTATTCCAGCGCCAACAAATCCTTTTAGCAATGTACATCGTGCAATTTACCTATATTATTAGGTAATCCAGTTTATGACCGATTTTATATTATTACAATATACTTTGAATTCATCAAATACACACTTTCCCAAACATGGACAGAAAACGAAAGCAGCTTTCATTTTAGTTTCGAAAGAATTGTTTCATAAACATGAAATTTTTAGTTTTACAAATGAAGACTTAGGTGCTAAGTCATATGCTCTACTTCGAAAATATGCAGGTACACCAAGATCTGAACTCAACTTCGGAACAAAAATGTACTTGTATAGACTAAGCACAGACCAAAAATAAGAACGGCCACACGTTTGCGACTGAGTCGTTTCACTGACACTAAATGAACAAAACAGGTCGCACGGAGAAGGTTGAACGGAAAGTCGCGTGCGAAGCTCCTCTTGATGTAGACCGAAGGTCTGATGCCAGTCCAGGGTGCTGGGTATCATTGGCAGTGCTCGTTGACGTCCACGACCGTGTTCTTGCGCCAGCCGAAGAAGAAGTAGCCGACGGCCAGGCCGAGGACCAGAGCTATGCAGAGCCAGACGTTGTAGGTCATGAACACCAACATGAGAGTGTATGAAGCGGTCGATTGGAGGAAGTGCAGCAACGTTTGTATCGCGTGCCCCGACGATAGCATCGTGTATCTGGAATAGAGAGAAGTTGGAGTAAGTTTACTGTAATATTTCAAGGTCTTACATAAATGTCTTGGCCTTATCATCTTTTTTGGTTTAAAGAAGAAGCTGTGAACCCATTATTTGTCGACACGAGAGGCCAAAACCTTTCATCTCTTAAATTATGACCATTCAATCATTTCGTCTTTCTACTAGCCCAGTCATCAAAAACTAGAGCACACCAAAAAACCTGTTAATGCAATAAATTGGAGCAAGAGATCAGATCAAGTGTAATTAACACGTCTCGACAGATCCAAGGCCTTGCGAGTTACTCTCACAATGTGACTGTTCGAATGCACATTATATAAATACCTAGTTTCAACCAGTCTGAATTACTTTAATAATTTTTATTTCGTTAAGAAAACTTGCATGAACGGTAATGTTTTGATTTATTCATTTCAATCAAAATATAAATGGGAAATTGGAGAAGTTAGAGGGCGTAAAAGAATTCGCTGTCAATGGGAAAAGTGCTCAGTAGTTTTGATTGAGGTAATCCTTTGAAGCCAGTCCCAACGTCCGTGGTTAGCAATCAGGGCAAGCTAGTAACCAAAAGCTATTGTATATTTGTCAGTGTTCTCTTATCAACTCATCTCAGTTCATCATCAACTACACTTTTCAAACTTCTGGACGTTCTCTGAGCTGTAATGGTCGACAGCTAGTTGTTCCCCCGCAAGCAGTGAGACTTCTTAAGTTTTCATTCTACTGTCTTAAAAAATATAAAAACAAGCTTACTTGACAACAGCAGTACCCCCACAAGGTCCGTTAGCTCCGCACTCGCTCTTCGTGATGTTGACCCTGGAGTCTCCGGTAGAGGCCGAGGCCCTCGCGTGGAGAGCCTCACGGAAGTACTTGAGGCCCTCGTAGAGCACTCCCGCGAAGAAGATGGCCACGGCGGAACCGAAGAGCTCCAGCGCGTTGGTGGTCATCCAGCCGCTGAAGAGGATCTCCTGGCACACTCCCGAGTGGAACTGGAAAGGGAGAAAGTCACAAATAAGCTTCTTACTTAGAACAGATGCTCAGATTTTGTAAAGAATGGTCTGAGATAAACACCGGATATCTTTTGCCTTGTTAAGTTTCTGTTTAGTTTTTTACTAAACCAAGTTACTAGTTTTTATGCCCAGTGACCGGACCTTTATCTGGGCGTAAACTGATTAATGCCCAATATGCCAAGTTTTCGACCCATCGCTAGGCGTGAATGATACAGAGACTTTTTTTTCTTAGAATCTACAATAAAACTAGTTTTATATCGGCAAACTAAATAAACACACGTTGGACTTGAAACCTTACGCTAATCGGTGGTAATTGAAAATCAAACAATTTGCATAATTAGTTAACTTGGTTTCCACATTTTTGTTTAGGTTTTGTTATTACAGAATATTTGTTTACGAAATATACACTTTATTTTTCAAGTGTCCGTATAGACCAAGACAATATTTATCTCTTAGCTAATGAACCTTCATTAGCTAACCTAACATAACCACCTGGTTAGTATTCCGTAGCGATATTTTCATTTTATTCGCTATAGTTTACCGGGAGTCCCTCGACAAAACATTAATCAACGACGCCCAGACGTTTCCTTTTACGAATTTTGCATATAAACGTGATTCCCACGATCTAAGGTTACACAGGATATCGCACAACTGATGCCACATTGGATTGTGAATATTTGATGGAAGCGTTATTCAAAAAATAAAGAAAAAAAACTTCTGTTGTGTAAGTCGGCTGCAAACTGTACAGTTGTCGTAGATCTTATTTCTGAACGATACTTTTGTTAGTTTGGATTTGAGAGATAATCAAAAGGGAGAAAATATTCGAAACTACTTATATACGATGTAAAAGGTGATTCATTCATTCACCCAATGACATGCATTCCATGCATTCCACATTTTAGCGATCCTCTACTTTTGCCACTCTTGGCACGGCCTGAATGTCAGCCCCAAATAGTTGAGACAAGCATAACCGAATGCCAAAACAATGTCGCACGAACAAACACAATGACACACAGACGCGAATTTCTCAGTTTCGGTACAAACGTGAAGGAATGCGCCTGTTTATCATATCATATCGACATTCGCTCTTGTTCTTACACGGTGACGGGAAATTCGTGTTCAATTACAATGAATACATGCTTTCATTACGATCAATTTGTAACACTTAGAGCAGGAAAATGAAAAATTAATCATGATGATCGACATGAGTATTCACTGAACAGCGAGCATTCGCTGTTTTAAATTTATCGATCTGAACAACGAACAGAGCCACATTTGCTACGAATGTTTTAATAATCTCCCTAGCGAACACTCTGGTCGATGCTCGTCAAAACAATATTCTTCGTGAAGATGTCAGATTTAACAGTCGCGTGTGCTGCAGATATACATACTTAAGCAAAAGATGGTGGTAAACTAAACTGTTTTGTCTAATGGAAGTGGTCTAGAGTGCTCGCCAGAACACTCGATTGAATGCTCGCTAAAACGCTCTTATTTGTTTATCTATAGTGTGTAACATTCGCAAGGATGCTTGCTCATTACAAGTAAATGGTCAAGTTTATCAGCACCTTATGAGTTCTCCTTTGCAGTTCACAGACAGGGAAAGTGGGTCATAAACAGTGCTGTATTTTCGTGTTTTGAGAAGAAAATAACTGTATTTTGGTACTTATTAGTATTTATTAACACCATACTGTTATTGCTCTATTTATACTTAATGGGCATGGGCCTTTCTAAAATTTAACTTTCTGATATAAGATGTCTGTGTAATTCTTTGACCTTTGGGCACGTTCTTGAAGCAAAGAAATAACCATTTTTAGGTAGCGTAGTATTGCTATTGCATGACCTTTATATTTCCATTCACATGCACAAATTGCAACAAACATAATAATTATTATCATAGAAAAACATCACTTCCGCTCACCGCAAACCATTGACAGGAAATTATCGTATAAGGCCCGCACTCCCGCGCCGTCCGATATCTACGGGAAAGTGTGGTTGTCGCTCACCGCAGGTGATAACGAACTGATAGTGACAATGTATTTAACTACTATTGACTTGAAACTAGACTATTACTAGTGATAGTGGATTGTTGTAACTCATAGCTAAGAGGGCATTGCCTTGTGACATTATCACCAAGGTATTTTTACGATTATGATGCAGCCACTTTCACAAAGTGCTACTCATGATCATCTTCGTACCTTTCTCATTTTACATGGAGTTGTTTTTAATACATTGTCTTCATCCATTCTTCCCTGTTAGTGGTCAAAGCATTATTTACTCCTTTTTCATTCATATCATTTTCTTAAACAATCAATCCATCCTTTCTTTGGCCTTTTTCATAAAGTGCTACTATTGGTTTTTTTTTACTGTTTCTACGAAAATTTTCGACAACCCTCGTAGGTTACCAACCCTGTTAGATATATATATATGCTATATAAAACGGTAGACAAGACACTCACCACCATGGCATGTCCGTGACCGGCGTGTGCGCACGGGTCGTCGTGCATGTTGTCCATATCGTGTCCGCCGTGCTCGTGGCCGGCGTGGTGCATGCTGTGGTCCATGTGGTCCATCTTCTACCTCTGTCTGGAAAGATAGACAAGACCATGTTAGTCACATCAAGGGTTGGTTGTTAAATAATTAAATTAGCAAAGAAAAGATTTATACAAAGACTACAAAGAAGAAACATTTTACAGAAAATGACCATTACAAACTTAATTATTTCCTTATTAAATTACATTTCTTCGCAGATTCACACAACTTAGTGATTCTGGGATAATCCGGTCCATTTTCCTGTAGAAATTATGTCTTATTGTTTATTTCACTTACGTAAAACACTCATTACGTACAGGTTAATAATAATATATAAATAATCACGAAGTTTGCTTATGTGCTGTTTGACATCACCTTTGTTACAATACCCTCACATTCGCACATAATGACACGATGGCCACTAAATAACACTCATTATGTACTTGACGGAGGAAACTCATCATTTTCCTCTCATTGATAATTTTCCACTGTTTCAGCACAGTGGCAGTACAAAGTGGACTAAACCGTCATCATGCATTTGTTTAGGTTGTGTCCTGGTGAGTAGTTCCGCTGTGGAAAAGCGACAGAGCTATACAAGTCGTCTAGCGCCATCTCGTTCCCACAGCTGAACTACTCACGCTTTAAGACGTCATGGTAGGCCACCTGGGTTCAGTGAAGGAGTTATTTTACTTTTTTTTTGTAATGGCTTTTATTTATGGTGCTTAATGTATTATTAATTATTAAATGAGTCCTCCCACCCAGGGTGACGGTAGGGACTGTCAGACTTATACTGACTAAAATCCACGGTGATCCTTCAATAGCCCTTTACGTTCCAGGGTCACGGTTACCAGATGAGAAAGTCCAGCGAGGATTATTGGCTTCAGTAAAATTAAAACAGGTAAGGTATAATGTGACTTACCGAAACGATAAGAAATCACTTTAGCTTGTTTCAGTAGTATTTCAATCTTTTAGGTTAATAAATTAACAGGAAAATATATCGGTTTTAAAAGGGACTTTTTCAGTTCCACGAAAAAACACAAAACTGTTGCTATTCGGTAGTCGTAAAACTGCAATGTTTGGTATTGTTACCAACGAAACGACGCGACGCGACGTGATTCTTCACCAACATGCTGTTGCCTTGTCGGTCACTTGAAAGTCTGCTCACCCCGTGCACGAATGTGTGAATTGTTGAGTTTATTTTGCGGTTTCCCGATTGATAATAATCTATACTGCTTGTGTATCAGCAAGTACATAACGACGTAAGTTTTGGTACCTATTACGCGTTGCGGTAAAAATGGTAAAAAAAAACATTTAAACGAATTGATAACTCTTGTTGGAAGTCGGTATGTGGTATGAGTTTTGACTGAAAAATGTGAATGACTTTTCTATCTATCCATTTCAAATTATAGATTTTTTTTGTACTTAATATTATAATGCCGAAGATTTTTTTGTTTGGTTGAACGCGTTAATCTTAGGAACCACTGGTTCAATTGAAAAAACTTCATTGTTTGGATGGTCTATTTATCGAGGAAAGCTATATAATATCATGCTGCGATTCTTCGACCTATAGGAGATGAGCAGCGGGTGTAACCGCGGGGAATAGCTAGTCCTAATACCTACAATCTATAACCACGTGGGTGAAGGTTCTTTTAGGGACTTTTTGGATGTACTTCTTAATAGATAACATCAAATATTCGGGTTATCATTTAATATTAATTCGTGTGAGCCAAGCTTAGCGTCTTATCAAATTCGATATGCGTCGTTATCAGCACCTTATTTGTTTAATTATACAAATTCAAATAATGCATATCTTCGTAAATAAAAAATCTACATAGCTGAGGGAGTATGTAGAGTTACTGTCGGTCATTTATAGCCTGAGCCTTGTGCGACCACGATAAGGGTGAAGATGACAATGACCTCTTTCCGTCAACTATGACTTGAAAAAAAAAAAAGAAAAAAAAAAGAAACGAACAGTGAAATTCTTCAGCTTTATAATACTAGTATAGATATGTCTACATTGGGAAGGTAAATAGACATAGAAATTATGCATAAAATTCTTCATGATTCATTAATAAACCGTACTGTTCAGTGGATACAGCTGGTTGACAACAATGATTGATATAATAGCCAGCTTTGAAATAACTATTGTGTTTTTGTTTTGCGTTACAAAAAGGAATACGTTTATTACGTAGATTCCACATTTTAACGAAGGAATGAAAAATATGTAAAAAACATGTCACCTATAAACTTGTCATATCATGGAATGGAATGATGTAACAAAATCATTTGATTGAACAATTTCACCCTCATTTTGTTACATCATTCCATCCAGCACCTAAATCATTTCTTGCACTTGTTCTATGTTAATTTGGGGGGATCTAATTCTCCACTGCCATGGTATCATTTACACTTTTCATCCGTAATAAAAACAAAGAAAAGGTGACCGCACCAATTTCTTTTTAATTTAGTTTTACGACAGTTTTACACTTACCTATAGATTTTTCAGAGTATCAGTTACCTTATAAAAGACAGATAGAGGAAAACCTTGAGGAAACCCACGCCATAACATCTTATAAAAACTGATATAAAATGTACTTAGGTAAAGGTATGTTTGCTATGTTATGATCAAATGATCACCTGTCATGTTAGCAAGGTATCTATATTTGTAATATGTATAGAGCTTATTGCTATTTAAAACTATCGATGGTAGTAGAACTTATTTCATGTACACTCTACCTTACTTCATGTGCACCCTGGAAATCGCGCTCAACTTAATTAGGAAAAGGCTCAGGTAATGGTGGGTACGGCTAATAAAATAAACTCAAAATTGTTTATGGAAAAAAGACTGGGACTACGTTAAGTTGGAACAAAGACAATCTCCTTTTAATAATTCCTAATGCTTTAGCTAAGGAGAAGAAATGGCGGAACAAGTTCTACAGCAACACTTTTGTATTCTTGGTAATTTTCTTGCATAATATTACTTTATTAAATACCAGGAACATAACGAAACTACTGCACAATATAATGAACAATAACTATGCATAAAGTGCATATAATTTCCCAGTTTTGCTCGCGACTCTGTCTAAGATCTACGGTTGTGCAAGATCGGCTTTCACTGCGCAGGGCTGCACGGGCGCATGCGTTGCGCAAACCACAGCCTTGGCTCCGATAGATCATACCATGTACTTCCTTCGTTTTTATATTTTTTTTAAATCTTTAAGATAAACGGTTAATTTTATTTCACTGAGCTAAATATCGCGGCCATGGAAACAGGACGTAGAGTCAAATACTGCATACAATTGAGAGGATTCCTAGACCATTCCAAGGTTGGATATAACGCGAAAATTGAAAGAAAGAAAGAAAACAGATTTATTGGCTCCAACACGGACCATTTTTTTTCATTTATTAAATGCAAATATAACATGAAATGCAGTGATAGCCGAGTGGTACGACCGTTGGACTGCCAAGTCAGAGGTTGCAGGTTCGAACCCCGGCACGCACCAATGTCTTTTAGAATTCATGTGCGTATTATAAATTAATTATCACTTGCTAAAAACGGTGAAGGAAAACATCGTGAGGAAACCAGCACACCTGAGATTTTTCAACGGTGTGTGAACCCATGTCAGAGGCCTACGGGCGGCTTAAACTCTGATACCAGGTTGTTCATCAACCATACGATAAGAAGAAGAAGACATGAAATAAGATGTATAAACGGAATAATGATAGTATAATAAAAATAAATTATGATAATCAGATATCTAGATATATCGCGATATTGAATATGCCTGTTTTAGTTCGCACTGAGCGGTATAGATGTCGCTACAATTATCACCTTTGTAGGACAATGCCCGTAGTACCCAAGTAGTGTCACATTCATTTACCGTCCATTTGCCCTCGCGCCCTCTGTATGTTGAATAGTCTTATTAATTTTGCTCTAAATACATCATCATCATCGTCATCAGCCTTCAAGTTTCTCACTGCTGGGTCACAGGCCTCCTCTCTATGAGAGGAAGTGAGCCATCATCTACCACGCGGGTCCAGTGCGGTTTGGTAGATTGCACATGTCTTAGAAGGTTTGGTTCTAAGACTTGCCGGTTTCCTCACGATGTTTTCCTTCACCGTTTTGAGATCAGTGGTGATAAAATAAATGACACAAAATAATGCGCCTGAGTGCCACATACAACTCGTGAGTTGGGGCCGATATCGGTCACCACTGCTCTACTCAAATACCATATGGGGAAAAACTCAATCAAAATCCCACATTGCTATTGCATTCAAGGGATAATCCCGCCAGCTGTTGACAAATAAACAGGACCTCAGAATCTGAAGGTCAGATTGTTACAGTTTAGAACAGCCTTTCCCAAAGTGGGCTATGACGCCCGCATGTGGGCGCTGCAGGCCTAAAGGGTGGTGGTAAGAGACCCAGAAAAAAAATGGGGGCGTTGTGTAGAGGCTTCGTGGGGCGATTTGTAATTTCATCTAGCTAGGAGGACTCTTAGACGACGAGCTCTCGACTCTCGGTTACATCTTGTGAACATCAACTAATATTAATTAAGAGATTGCTCAAACTCGGTTCGATATTTCTCTCCGCGTAGTTCATGTATCTCTCCTGTTTTATTTAATAAATAGAAGAAAACTTATGTCAATCGGTCGCTCCGTTTCGAAATGAAAGTAGACACAAACAAACAAATAAAAAGGCAATAGACACACTTATGCATTTTAATTGTTTTTAGTATTCCTAGATAGATAATTTTCGTAGATAATAGACCGCGGGCATTAGTTTTTATTTAAGAATCGATTATGTTTGTTTTATTTTGAATAAAAGATACTCTGTCTGAATACTAAGTATAAAGTTGGGTTTCAATGATCTTTCTCATTGGCAGGTGTAGCCCGTAAGAGTTCACTTGAGACCTGAGCGCCGTTGTGTACTACCTACTGTGCTCAGGTCTCAAGTTAACTCTTGCAGATTATAGTAAAAGTCTCTTTTAGAATGAATGTTTCTCTTATATGTATAGCTCACAACAATTAATTAATTTAATTTGAAGTTATCATAGTGGTTTTTAAGTAGGTGTAAAAATGGGGGCGCTAAAAATTAATTTATTCTCAAAGTGGGCAGGAGACAAAATAAGTTTGGGAACCCCTGGTCTAGAGAAATCAAGATGATTAAGAAAACGACTTCTTTGCAGACGTCAATAGCGGTGGGTTTTACCAGTCTATCACGTTTTAGTACCTACCTGCATACAAGTTGGTTTTCCTCATCCAAAGAGTTGCCTATCAAAATGCACGTAACATTAACACGTGAACAGTGTGTAGTTATAACTAAAAAAATAGCCTTTAGAAATTTGTGCTCCAAATAGTAAGCTCGCCGGGCACGCCGCAATCGCGGCGGTAAGACCCCTCTTTGAGGAGTGGCTGGATAGGCGTCACGGCGTCCTTACCTTCCGCATGACGCAGGTCCTCACCGGACACGGAAGTTTCGGGAGGTTCCTGTGTCTGATAAGGAGGGAGGAAACGCCTGGGTGTCACCACTGCGAGGACCGTCCTGAGGACACGGTGGAGCATACGGTGCAGGACTGCCCCGCTTGGGCAGAGCACCGCCGTGTCCTCACGACGGCGATAGGCGGAGACCTCTCGCGCCCGGCATTGGTCGAGGCCACGCTGCGGGGCGAGACGGAGTGGGAAGCGGTCGCCTCCTTCTGCGAAGCAGTCATGCTCGCGAAGGAGGAGGCGTGCCGCGTGAGGGAGAGAACAGTGTCCTCCCTCCGACCCACCCGCAGTGGTAGACGCCCACGGCGACGGACGTCGCCAGACGATCTCCGGCCACCGTAGGCGCGGGCATGCGGGCAGCGAGTAATGGGCGACTCGCTGCCCGACCATGGACCATGCCCGGGTCGACGGCGCGTTGTGTTCCACGCGCGCCTCAAGGAGTGTCAGCAAACTGACGGGGCCTGTAGAGGGCCAGAGCCTGCCGGGGTCGCGGGTCTTACCCATCACCGTAACCCCGGTACGTAAAGGGCTCGTGAAGGACACCGTGGATTTTAGTCAGTACAAGTCTGACAGTCCCTCCCGCCCTGCCCTGGGTGGGAGGACTCATTTGATGATTTTACCACGAAAAAAAAAAAAAAAAAAAAGTAGTAAGCTCGTTGTATACGTAATGTATGACTTAATAGCACTCTTTTTTAGGTGTTTAAATCATCAAAGGAGTCCTCCCGCCCTGGGTGGAGTGCCTTGGGTGAAGGGACTGTCAGACGTGTACTGACTAAAACCCACCAGTTCAGCGCAACAAGTCTGCAACCCAGCTAGGCATAATTGCTTCAATACTTTCAGTTATGCTAAAGTGGGAATGTAATGATGTGTCAGACACTCGGCCTCCTTGGATGTTACTGAACAATCTCAAATGGAATATCCCAATAATCTTGAGCCCTCAGTAGCCCTTGAGATCACAAGATCAACACGACAGTCAACTTTTTGAGTAGATATTGATCAATTACTAATGGTGGCCGAATTTGTAACCTTGTCATGCCTACGATTTCGTCAATTCAGATAATGTCTCCACACCAGTTTTCAGCTGATATTAATCCTAATCCTAATCCTAACTTCCTAACTATCCTAACTAATATTATAAATGCGAAAGTAACTCTGTCTGTCTGTCTGTCTGTCTGTCTGTCTTTTCTTCACGCCTAAACTACTGAACCGATTAGTGTTAAATTTGGTACAGACATAGTTTGGAACTTGAGAAAGGACATAGGATAGTTTTTAACCGACTTCAAAAAAAGGAGGACTGTATTTTTTTTTAATGTTTGTTACCGCATTACGACCGACTGGTTGAACCGATTTTCATGATTCTTTTTTTTGTTTGAAAGCTGGTGCTTCCCGTGTGGTCCCATTGTAACCAAATCAGGATCTGATGATTGGATCTTGGAGAAATCGAGGGCAACCCTCAAATTTAATAGGCTCACCCATCGTTTTTCGTAAATCTTACGAAGTAATTTAAATACTTGCGTATGGTAATCATCATCTTATGTAGCTGAGCTGATGATGGAAGGTACAACTCCTTAACAGTAAGGAGTAGGTAGTAGTACTGATTCATTGTTCGCATATCTCCGGAACTTCACGTCCGATTTAAATAATTCTTTTTTTTGTGCTAGGTATCGTTCAACTTAGGGAATACTGCAACTTTCATCAAAATCGGTTCAGTAGTTTTTGAGATAGGGAATTTTATTAGCTTATTGTGTACATGAGGGATGTTATTACCAGCGCTACGGATTGTATTATATGTATTTGGCAAGAATTTGGGTTGAATATTTTAACTAAAAAACGAAAAGTAAAAAACTTTTTCAAAAAAAAATGTAACCGCCTTCAAAAAGAACCACAAAAAAGGGTAAAATAATCTACAAAATAACTTTTATTTCGGAAGTCGATGGCTTTGTTATTTTTTTTTGAAAAAGTTTTTTATTATATATATTTTTAGATCTTTGACAGTCGTTACTGTCAGAAGCTCTAAAGTCTGACAGCCAATCTTACCATGGGGTATCGTATTACCCAGTTACTGGGTTGTGGAGGACCGACAGGCAGTCGCTCCATGTAAAATACTGATATCCAGCTGCATCTGGTTTGACTGGAAGCCGACCTCAATATAGTTGGGAAAACGCTAGGCAGATGATGAACGGAGTATAGATAATTCTATTAGTACTATATGTCGAGTGGTCCATATGCTCGATAGATGGCGGTGATCGCGCAATGATGTCGATCGTGACACGAGTTCGATCTTTACACGGGACAAAGAAAGCTACTTTGTTTTATACTATGTAGTGATTAAATGCAAGTAACATTGTTCCGACCTGTTTATTAGTCAGTGTATAGTAATCCGTTTGTGCTGGATAGGATAATCTCAAGCCCGGGGAAGGACATAGGGCTATTTTTTATAAACACACCATAAAGGTAAAGATTGATGAAGAAACCACTGGTAGAATTTTGAAATTTACAGGGTTCTAATATTATTATTTTTTTATCGTGGTAAAATCATCAAATGAGTCCTCCCACCCAGGGCAGGGCGGGAGGGACTGTCAGACTTGACTGACTAAAATCTACGGTGTCCTTCAATAGCCCTTTACGTACAGGGGTCACGGTAATTCGTAAGTCCCGCGACCCCGGCAGGCTTTGGCCCTCTAAAATAATGAGCACTTAGAAAGGAATTCAGATAATTCCACCCTCAAGAGATTCCCTCTAAATATTAGGTATAGGTGTTCAAAGATTGTTTGGAAACTAACTTTGAAGTTAGAAATCTGGGATGTACGATGTGAAGTTACATAAAAAAAATATAAGTATTAAAAAAAAATGTCACGTAACTTATTGAGGCAGACCAAATGCTACGCGAGCGAAGCCGCGGGCAAAAGCTAGTTAAAAATAAAAGAACCACATTCATCAACCACATTTCGACCCAGATAAACAAATTGTAAGTGAACCATGCGCAGGCGCGGAATTTTGTTGATAAGCAAAGTGAAATTGATGTAAAAATAACAATTTCAGTTATTTTTATGATTGTACAGCATTGGTGGGGTTTGTTGCGAAACGGTTCAACAATAAATAATACGTGTGCAGGCGAGTTATAAAATAAAGTAACACAAGTTATGCAAGCATTCTTCAAGGTCACATTGTATTACTCCTTTTTGCACTATAACTAACTACTAATAATTGAGGAGCTCGTGGCTAAATAAATACAGCCGCACAGGCCGATCTTCCGGATCAAGCTGCGCTTGCCGAGGTAGGTCTGTGGATGGGTAACCGTCTGTCAAAGCGTTACCTCCGTGCCTCGGAAAGCACGTAAAGGCGTTGATCCCGGCTGTCATTTGTAGATCTTACACAGTCGTTACTATTAGTCAGAAGCTCTAAAGTCTGACAACCAGTCTTACCATGGGGTATCGTATTACCCAGTTACTGGGTTGTGGGAACCGATAGGCAGTCGCTCCATGTAAAATACTGAGATCCAGCTGCATCTGGTTTGACTGGAAGCCGACCCAAATATAGTTGGTAAAAGGCAGGCAGATGATGATGAACTTACTAACTACTAATAATGCGATGCTATCATATCTCGGTGGAGTTAGAATAATCAGTGGAGTGCATTCGGGTGAGTGGGCGCAGTTACAGCGGCTTTACCTACCTTTAATATAGGTGGTACCCACTTCACTCCATACTTTCAAAAAATCATCTTAAGTTACATCAAACAAAAAAATAAATAAGAAAAGAACCTTTAATCAAAATCGTTTTTGCCAGTACATTAATTTTCTAACAATTAGTAGTTTTTTCAGTTATCTCGGGACATCAAAATGTGTGTAATACATTCTCGTAAGCATAGTTGATTGATTTTTTTAATTAACGAAATGAAATGCAATGTTTGGAGTTCGTTTTAAGGTGGATTTGCCTGCCGGGGTCGCGGAACCGTCTCATCAGGGAACCGTGACCCTGCCACGTAAAGGGCTATTGAAGGATCACCGTGGATTTTAGTCAGTACCAGTCTGATAGACCTTCCCGTCCCGCCCTGGGCGGGAGAACTCATTGGATGATTTTAACACGATAAAAAAAAGGTTGATTTCAAACGAAAATGTTAATGAAACCTGTATGAATCTATAAGTTGCCTTTATTATTGTTTTGTTTTATTTAGAACCGTTTAGTCACTGCTATTACCCCACTGTTAGTTAAACGGTGAGCGTTTAGTGCACAGCACAGATAAGAAAATGACCAATCCTGTCCCAATGAGCCTCACACTGAGACCCCACCCTCCCGGAAACATGCAATTGTTTGGATACGAGTCGCGAATGTTCCCGACTGTTGCCAATAAACCGGCTTGGAGCGGCCATTAGATACCCGATAGGCTTGAGCGTGTGGGCTGGGGTACAGGGTACGTGCTACCACCTTATAAGGTGGGTATGGGAGACCTACGTGATTCTAGATAGGAGATTACGTGAGTCCGTTGCACCCGAAGCCCCAAGCCTGGTACAAACAAATGTAGAGCTTGTTTATTAGCTAAATGCCCGGTTTGGACTATGACTGTAAATGATTGCTAGGCGTAAAATGAGCTCTATCAGCAGAATAGAAAAACCAGATATGTAGGTCTCGTGAAGCGGAGACAGTTAGTAATCAAGCATGCAAGACTTGAGACAGAGCTTTGGCTTGTTCGCTTATCGCTTCTGTATACTCAAACTTGATGGTTATTTTAATGCAAGCTGTATGGGCGTTGGGTCAACTGTAGTGTCTCTAGTTACTGGCTTCATAGGCTGAGAGATCAAACGGTCTTTATTATTTACATAAAATATTCAGCACAGAAGTAAATCAAAAGTTGTGAATCTATAGTACTTTTTTCCGGATTTATCCTAAAAGATATTTTTGATATTCGCAAGTAGATTAATAAACGGCTATCTGACAAAACACACAGCCCAAATTTGGTTGCATCACGTGTCGTTTTTTAGGGTTCCGTAGTTAACTAGGAACCCTTATAGTTTCGCCATGTCTGTCTGTCTGTCTGTCTGTCCGTCCTCGCTTAATCTCTGTGACCGTTAGCACTAGAAAGCTGAAATTTGGTACCAATATGTATATCAATCACGCCGACAAAGTGCAAAAATAAAAATTGGAAAAAAATGTTTTTTTAGGGTAGCCCCCCTATATGTAAAATAGAAAGTGATTTTTTTTTTAATTTCAACCCTAACGTGTGATATATCGTTGGATAGGTATTTAAAAATGAATAGGGGTTTACTAAGATCATTTTTTGATGATGCCAATAGTTTCGGAAATAATCGCTCCTAAAGTCAAAAACAATGTGTCCCCCCCCCTCTAACTTTTGAACCATAAGTTTAGAAAATATGAAAAAAATCTGGAAAGTAGAACTTTATAAGGACTTTCTAGGAAAATTATTTTGAACTTGCTGGAAAGAACAGTTTCTGTGCAAAAAAAACAAGAAGGTGGTACAAAATTCCTGGACTAAGTTTGTAGTATAATCAATTATTTAATCATATATACAAGCATTTTTTTTAACTTCGTTTACGTATTTCAAAGCTCTAATAAAAAGCTCTAATACACCTCGAGATAACATATCAAACAAATGACGTCGCATATCCTCAACAATGAAATTGATGCAGGATGGATTTACTCTCATTTACAAATAACCTTTTTTTAACACACAAGTTTAAAAAAAGGCTATTTGTTAACACTTATTGTAACGGACGGGAAACTACGGAACCCTACACTGAGCGTGGCCTGACACGCTCTTGGCCGGTTTTATTTTTATTTTTATCAATAAATCCTGCAAGAATTATCTGCAGTAATAATCGAATATTTTTCAATTTAATCGCACATCATTATGCAGGTAAATAAATAACAACATTATTTATCGCTAATTCCGGAGAATTCTTAAAATTTCACTTACTTAAGCTGATTAATTAGTTATAAATGTATTCAGTATCTTTTGTTGTTTGTAAAACCCCAAATCTACTGGCAGACCTTTAGACAGTTATTAAGTAGATATCTATGAATTTATAAACTTATATTTATGCTGTATAGAATATATTGTAAGATGTAGGTCTCGATCCAACACGTGCAGATGTAGTAACCATTACACACTTACCATTGTTGGACACACGTGGGCTTGTGACCGACATTGTTTGATACACCTAAAGAATGCAGCATATTATTCTGTTTGTAAATAGTGGACTTCGGAAAAATGGCTGTGATTGTAAGTTTCCTTTACCTTCTTCTAAACAGTATTTTTGTGCAGCCTAGTCCTGAAAAACTCAGACATGTTTTGACCAAAATTTCTCGCCAACTATTGAAAATAAATACGTTACTAAATCGGTTCGCAATTTTTCGACAGTTTATTTTATTACGAGATAGATTATCAAACAACAGTGTTCGCGGCACATGAAATTGTTCATAATTAAAATAAATTGGTTTCTTAAATATGAACATTCAGTAGACATAATGATGCCTAAATAAATAATGCTCGTCGAATTTCTTGTCAAAAGACACCGGTTAAAGAAATCAAACCCAAAACAGTTCAACTCCTATAAGATCAAAGTAATGAGTACCGCATGCGCGTGCGCATCTGAGCCTCAAGGTGATCAACGCTAGGTATGCGGTACTGACATAACACCTTGACATTAAAAATCATAATATTTTTAGTAAGCACCACAGTTTTCTTTACGCCAATTGTTGTAAGTTGTTTCTTACCTTTATTTATTCTAGTTTAAAACGGGTACTCTATCATAAAATATATATATATATATACATACCTAAGGCGAATATCTTAATTTTTTTAAGTCGGTTAAAAAGAAAACATTGTTTCTTTTTTCATGAAAATATGGACATCCAACCAAGACATCTCCGTGTCTATAGTCCAACTCTCTCATAGACAGTCTATTTAACATGAAGTAACATCGTAGTATAAGCTGATTAGATATCATACAGACTCATTAGAGCTTTCATTTAAAAATACTATGAATGTAAACCACCGGATAAATTCAAAGCAGGCGTTCAAATATGATGATCAAATCATCAAACTGCTGTGTTGTAGGCGTTGCTATAGATCGTGCAGTGTCAAGGATGCGCAGACGCACGACACACGACGGGATGTACCTAGGTAGGTGCATCAACTTTATAACTACTATTGTTATGACTATTACCGCAAGTGCTAGACTAGAAAATTGGTGTGATTTGGACAAAAAGTGTCACACAAAAGTAACATTTGTTTACGCAGTCAACATTAATAGTCAGTTTAAATTGCTTCTGCTCTAAATGACTCCTAATGTGACACAAACATCACAAATTCACAACAATTATTTATAACGACAGTCTTTCCCCGAAAGATTTGATAAACGGAATTAAGATTTGAACATTTCTTGGGCTTCCTTTAAGAATCAGTAGGTACTTCACGTTAGGTGAGTTGCGACCAAATGCAAACCAATTTCGTATTTTAGTAAATGGTTTCTCCACCACACACGAGGTTTACATAAATGTAGTACACCTACATTTCCTAAATCACGACTGAACACAAGCAATGTAAAAGTCACAAGCTTGTCCAAACCAGGATGTAGTTTGTCCTGAATTCCTGATACGGGAAGTGGCACCGTGACCTTTGATACGAAAGGCGAATGTGCTGCTTCTGGGCCATTTAGGTCCTCTAAAAGCTAGATGGAATATCAAAAACAAATTTAAACGTTATATGTCATATTTTTTTAAGGCTGTATTTTATCATTAGAACTTAAAGCGACATATTTACCACGTTTATAAGATATTTGTTTTGTGTATCCAAATGTTCAAAAGCCAAAAATGTGTCGAGTAGTTCGTGAGCGAATAGTGAGTGAGTTTTCTGTGTCAGGGGAACAGAATGTGTTATATATCAGTGACATAAGTGACAGTGGTAGTGAAGAATCAAAAAGAGGGTAGATTGTTTTTTTCTGCTCATAACATCCACCCGCAGTACTCGTAAGTTCAGTCCATCCGTGATCATGGCGCTTGCAACAGCGCCAAAATATCGGAAACTTCATCATAATCATAATTATTATTCTCGATACCTAAATATCCCGTTTAAGTTCTAATGATAGTGTTAGTGACAGACCACCACACCGTGGCGGGAGAACTTTAACTGTAAAATCCTGACTAACATAAGGTGCCAAAATATCAGATAGGCTTGCTGCACACTTGTGGATTAAATGCTCAAATAAATAATAAACACGGTAAGTAAACCATTTAAAATTCTAAAAGATCTAGTTTTAAAACGTATAAGCCACAGAACATTAGATTTATTAGAAGAAGAGAGTAGTATTCGGAGATGGAAGCTATTTGACCAGTCACAGCTGATGAGGTCGTTAGCTATCCAGTGGATAGAGACGTTCATGCTCTGATAACGAGCACTAGCAAACATTTATTACGTATTCACCACGTAATGCTGCTGGTTCATATCGTACTTGAAGTTTAAGAAACGTATGTCACTTGCGCGCTTCAGTGCTGTTTTGGGGGTAGGAGGAACAGAGTGAAAAGTTCTCTCACTACCCCAGTAGGAAGGAAAAGAAAAGGAAGGTACCTTCCGACCAGACGGGTGTTGTGTCTGGTGGGCTTTTTGCCCGACATTCATTGTCGGAATGTTCTATGTGTTCTAAACTCGCAAATAACTTTGATTGCGCGATGTAGACATCTTTCTGATGTAAGTAGTTCTTCAGACGTTGCCTAGATGGCGCTGGTGTAGTTTTTGTTGACGGTTATTATGTTCGCTACACTGTCACCAATCTGACGGCTGCACTCATAGTGGGCTAAAACACCTGTCGGGGACCTGGAACTGTCCAAACAGGAAATCATGGAACGTAAAGGACTATTGAAGGGATATGTAAAAGAAGTTAAAGGAACATAGTGTGATGTCAGCATACCTATATGAATAATGTTTATTGTTTTTATGGTGGTTATTTTTTATTTTATTTCCTATGGTGGTTGGTGTTTATTACAAAATGTAGTCAATTATTTTAAGTAGGCCAGTTGCAGGCACTTTTGAACTGTCAACTGTAAAAAATATAAAAGTTAGTTAGAGTAATTATGTTTTTTTTATCAAATGGTAAAATCATCAAATGAGTCCTCCCACCCAAAGCAGAACGGGAGGGACTGTCAGACTCGTACTGACTAAAATCCACGGTGTCCTTCAATAGCCCTTTACGTTCCGGGGTCACGGTAATTCGTAGAGTCCCGCGGCCGAGTAATTATGGTGGTAAAAATGTTTCGGTTCCAAATATTTTAAAGTAAAGAAATCTGAATCGAGTACTTAGGCAGATTTACTCCGTAGATTATGTTTTCAAAATTCTAAGTTTTTCCCTTCCTACCTTTTAATTACTATCTGGTTATCTCATAGTGGTACTGTGAAAACCTGCTCTTATCCTGGCATCTAATAAGAGAGATCCCTAAAACGGAAACAATCAGTCTTTTTGCAATTGTTGTAATAGTCAATGGACCAATCAGAGCTCTCAATTAGAGACGCTTCAGATTCACTCGCTTGATTGCTTTACACTGGAAATTGTTAACAGTTGGGTTATCAGCGGCGTTTGTTTTATTAACCGAAACCAATAAAACTGTATTACAAACGTTTTTGTAGGAAAATTCACATTATCACTTTTAGGAAGTTTTATTTGAATAATTGTAGCTGAAGTCGACATTCTATGGACGATATCCGATAGCGATGAAGGAAAAAAAATGCATTGTATTTGGCTCATGTAAAGAAGAGTTTATATAAATTCTGTTCAGAGGGTCTAAAGCGGCCACTTTAAGCAATATTCCTTGTGACACGCTGTGTTAGAGACACTTTAGAAATACTATAAGGGAGGACGCTCCTCAAATGATTATATTTCGAAAATAGAACCAATTTATCAGACCTTGTATTATCAGCTCTGAGAACTTGGCACATTGCACATTGTTCTTAAAAATAAATCGCTAAAACGTCGATTGTCTCCGCGTTATCGTGTTAAATTACCACCGTCATGGATATTATGTAGTAATGACTTGTTGGGCAATGGCCGCCGCGACTTGACTTCATTTTTGACATTGCAAGGTCGCGTAGCAGATCAATTCATTTAGTTTCTTGAGGAGAAAAAGACGAAATTTTCTCACAAAAAATATGGGTAAGTATACTTAATTGGTTAATTTCGTAAGTTTGCATGGTTAGTGAATAAATCCAAGGTTAATGAATAAATCCAATCCTGAAAATGGGAAACTATATTTTTACTCATATTGTCGTGATTGGGATAATTTCAGACAATTGTTCTCAATAGAAAGATCCAAGTCGCTGTGGCTGTGGCCGAAATCGGTCAGGATCATATACACATATATATATATATATATAATTTCAGACAGTAACGCCAGCAAAGCTACGGGCAAAAGTTAGTTAGTAATCTGATAAAACGCTTTTGCAATTTGTTTGAAAATTACCCGTTTTTCTTCTGTTTTTTTTTTATTTAAATTTAGGTGGGTTCGCGTTTGACGACGATCTCGCCTGATGTAAGGCGATGATGTGGTCGACGGCGAAGCACGCTTGCCTAGAAGTAACCTATTCATCCCTAAAGTTGTAGCTATACCCTGGCAGGGAATGCTACTCCTTAGCAGTGTGCTTTCTCATATTAAAATAAATTTGTTTCAATTTTGAATCTCAAAACTTTGTCTTGTAGAATATTATCATAAATCCTGAATTTTGCGTTATTCCACAACCTTTATATGTAATATTAGTAGGACAGTAACCCACCTGTTGGACATCATAGTTTACCAAACATAATAGTGATAGTATTACGGATGTTTACTACCGCGCCCCGCGTGTTTGCCCGCGACTCTATTGTCATGTGATTGTATTATTGTCGGTGGCACTGCTTTGTAAATATGGGTGACCTTTGGTAGGTGTTACATATCCCACGGATGTAAACATAAACTTTTAATATAGGGAAATGGTAATTTCGAAACATCCTTACTGTCCAATTTATCATCGGAACATCGAAATCCGAGAATGGAGGAAATCTTGCGAGATTTGGCTAAAGATGAGAAGGCAAAAATCTACTTATATTATCAAAAAAGTGGACACAGACAGAAGAATAGCAACCTAGAGGCCCTAGCATGACTTTTCCTGTTTTTTTTTGTTAGTTAAACTGGGGCTTTGCGATTAATTTGATAGAAAAAAAATGTTCCTCTACAGAAGAGGCGCTTTTTTATTTTCCATACAATAATAGCTGTAAATACATCAAGTTAAATGCAGATATCCTGTGCTAAGGCTTCAGAACTTTAATCCCAGTGTAAAAGTGGACACAGACGGAAGATTAGTAACCCAGAAAGTAGAAACGCAACATGACATTTTCGGTAATTTCTCGCTACACGCTTGTCAGTGATGTTACTGACACACAGAACACTGACGATGTTCTTTTGTTGTAAGATGAGTTGCTAATCGTGTACTAACAACTTATTGTTCATACACTTGCAACACTGATACTAGTGAAAACTAACTGGTTTCTATGATGTTAGATGTTATGTAAAATTGAACATAACATCACCAGGTAATGCACACATAATGTCCCTGTAGCACATCCATTATTTAGCCAGTTTTATTTAAATCCAATTTCCTTAATCCCGAAAATCTAAAAATTGTCACCAATAAAAAGCTGCTGGACTATTATTTTGTTCAACAGTATCATTCGCGATCACAGTACCATTAGTCTTTGCATTTTGTAATTTTTTGAGATGGTTTGGCTCTTGACCTTGACTCTAGTTCAGGTCAAAGGCGATTGAGACAAAGCCTATGATGAAGCGAGCTTACCCAAATGATAAATGATAAATGATATTTATTTTGCAAGTTGGTTTTGACAAACTCTTTTACACGTCAAATCACATTTCTTATTATAATTTTTTAAACTAGATGAGGCCGGTGTTTCGTACCTGACTACTCTGAGAAGAAACAGCCGAAACAAACTCAGAGGTCAAAAGAAGACTCTTCACTCTAACTTTAAGAGATTCGGATTGACGCAGGAAATAAGTCCAATCCTTTGCTGTGCGCATTATTAATAAAGCTGGTCGCTGGAATCACGAATAACCGTGACCCCGGGACGTAAAGGGCTATTGAAGGACACCGTGGATTTTAGTCAGTACGAGTCTGACAGGCGCTCCCACTCTGCCCTGGGTGCGACGACTCATTAGATGATTATACCACGATAAAAAAATGTGGAAACAAATTAATATCACCATTACCAACACCTAATTCTGATATTAAGGGCTTTTACGAAATAACGAATATCTTAATCACTATTGAGACATTAAAACCGACTTTTAATTCCAATACTGGTATTATTTCAGCAATGGTTCCTAAAGCCCTTATCAGACAGCAATGGACCATGAAAGTGAAAAGTGTTTGCTAACTGGTCACCCCAAGGTCGGTTGCTCAACCGATCCGGTCAACCGCCGCTGACCTTTAAATTAAGTATAACTACTGCAGCTACTTCTGGTTGGCATAGATTTATGGAACCGTTTTTCGAAAAGTAGATTAAGGTTCTACAACAAAATAGTTATGTAAGTGGATATAGTAACAGAAAAAAATGTTATGATTATGATATTCAGGAAATTTTTAAGAGGTTAGAGATTATAAATATAACTTGTGTTATTTCCTTTTTATAAGCTTTCGATAATAGAATAATGATTTTATTGAATTGTCTTGGAAGTGTCCTGTAGCATTATGACATTATTTTGACAGTTGTCGATATTTATTTCCCTGTCTTGTTTTACCTAGTGCTGCGGAGTCCACATTAATTTGTGTTGTACAGAACTACTTTTCTGCAACCCCTCCCCTTCGGTTGTATCAAGCGTGATATTATACACCGTTTCGAGTTTATATATTCAATATCGCGAGACATTTAGTACCAAAGAACCAACCAAAACACTCGCGATAAAAGCGAACCTAACGCGAAACGAATACAGTCTGACCTTAAGAAGTCTAAACAATCCTTACAAAGGAACATAATTGTCACGACGCACTTCGTTAACACTAAAAACTAATTGAAAAGTAAGTTAGTAAAAAACACGGTGTTATGTGATGGCTAACGGGTAATTACGGCGGCGTGACTGTGACGAACGTAATATGCCGTGACTGTTGCATGTTAGGTACCTACCTGCAGGAGGCTTTGGTACTCAAGTGATAAGAAGTGTTTACAGTCGAATCAGTCACATATTGCTTGACCATATATTTTAATAGTCATAGTGTGTCACACTTTATACATTTATAAGACAATTATTTGTATTTAATTACTTTTGTTCTTACCTATTAAGTTGTCCCAAAGAAACCAATGTTATTGTAAGGTCAAGCTTCATAGCTGAGAGTGCACAATAATTGCATGTTGCATTCGCGGCGCTCATAGCTCCGACATGGAACTATCTGCTGGCAACCGGTCCGTTGAACCGGAATCTAGAGTTTATTGCGAGTCTGCCGACTGTTCTCGGAGTCTCTGCGTTCCTAGTATTAAGTGACTGATACGTCGTTAAATAGAAGTAAGAATTAAAGAGTAAAACTAGTTTTCCGGTCAGTTTCAATCGTTTTCAAATTGGGATAAGAACCACAGATTTCTTTATTGTGACTACATCAAAACAATCTATGTTCTTTCTGATTGATAAAGGCGAAACAAACTCGTTCAAATTTAAAGTTTGTTTTGCAGAATTCCCTGAATATTGGATACTTCAACATTCGTTATTTTCACAACACGAAGCAAACCATAAGAAACACGAAGTTTGCAGGAATCTTTACGATTTGAACGAATTTGTAAATAAAGTTAACGCCCAGCGCGACTGGAACGAAACCGATCCGATGTTTTAAATAACATTACCTATGCTTACTTTATTTATTTTGAGAGTTTCCTGATTTGGTAACATTAGCATGTCAGTTTCATATGAAACTGTAAATATTTGATCGTAATTCAGTATGTTTTGTAAACTATGTGGTATCTATCACGATAATTCGGTTCTATGCGATTATATTAATTAAACTAGTGTAAATTAAATTAACCCCTGTACTTAAGAATTATAAATATTATTTTCCTGTATTGTTTATAGTCCCTATACATGTATACAAACCGCAAAACACAGCAATATATTCAGATTTGTTTTTGATAAGATTCCCTCCTTAAATCATTATAATGAAAAATTGATTGATTTGTGTCATGACAATATCTATTGTACCTATCAGTTTGTAGCGTGTTATCACTATCAGTTATCAGCACCGTTACATTAACTTGTATTCTTATCGGCTTCTATAACTTGAGAGGAAGCCACCAACAAGTATTTTAGTGCTATATTCAAAATTGTATGGCCGTGTGTAAAACCTAGATAATACGTAGACATCCAGATAAAACAGGCTCAAAATAAAAGAAAGAAATGATTTTATATTTATATCTTGTTGTATGTCAGAGATTTGGTCACCAGGTGCAACGATAAAAAGCTGAGTGCAAAAGTAAAACTCATGGTCAACCACTTCTGACGGCGCAATTCATTGTTGGGAAATTACACAATTTCTTTTAAATTGTACCTACTTGTTTTATCAATATGCACAAATTAACCGTATGCTAAAACTTGTTCAGTGAACTGCTGTAAATAAATTATAGATAATGGTCTACTATGAGGTGACAGCTATTGTCACCTGTCTGACTTTACCCAACAGTATTACAATCAACTTTCATTCTGACCAGATGCAGCTAAATATTTGGATTTTTACATGGAACAACTGTCGCGACTGAAGCAATGAAAACATTTATTTTTACTTACTTACCGGTGGATATTATTATTATTTTTCCTTTATTCCTTTTAACACTTATAAGTTACATTTTTAAATATTTTTTATAAAAAAGCAATAAAAAACATTTGAAAATATAAAAAAAATAGCAGTCCACTAGCACCGGGAACAGGGTCCGGGCTACCGGTGGTCAGGGCTCCTGAGAGAGGAACCTCCTAACAATACGCGCCTGTCTAAGAGTACTGCCTTCTGAATCAAGCGCTTGACCCAGCTACCCAGCGAGAGCCTCCTCAGGTGTTGGTCGAGGCTCTTGGCAATTAAGCCATTGGCAGACACGACTATCGGCACAAAAACTGCTGTATTCACGTCCCACATGTCAACAATTATTTTATTGTTAATGGCAGGTTCGATACTCCTATGTGATCAATAAAAAAAACATCCATAAAATATAAATTCAACATTTACGTATTTATTGCCAAAATATCAAGAACTGGACTATGTCCAGTCTGCCAACCAGTTCTTGGAACTATTAACTGAGAGGTGAAGAGGTCGCGATGAGGATAATCACAGAGATTGAGATAAGGGAGATCATGGCAGTATGGACTAATAGACGTTGAACTAAATTGGTGTTGAAATAAGAGTGCACTGTGGAATCTTTGGCTCGTGAATAGAGAACATCTTTTATTTCTCATTTTAATCGGTTTTTTTCTTTTATAATGATCTTGATAAACGTGATTGGTTAAAAAGAAATAAAAATATTCACAAAATTCGACCATTCATCAAAATGTTCAGTGGAAATTATAGAAAACTAACTAAAATGAGTTTTACTTGATATTTTTATTACACGTCTATGTTAATTTATGTTTCGAAAGTTAACTAACTGTCCATTGTTATTTTATTTGTTTGTCAGCTGAGCCGTAGTCGACTATTCTGCCAGTTTCATGATGTGAAGTTGAAACAGTCATTATCTATTACAATTGTTAAAGTGTGTGTGTAAATAAAACTGGAAATATTTAGGCAGCTGTTTTAGCCCCGGAATAAATACTTGTAAGTCTTACAAACATTTGGACCGTGCGGGGATTGAACCCGCGACTCGTTACGCAGTCAATCGCTCAACCTATGCGCCAACCGTGCCGTCAAGTCAAACTATTGCAGACGGGCAATTGCCTTTTAATGTTGATCTTTATCTAATTGCTAATTAAATATGAATATGCTAAGTGAGAACTTTTGTTTATATTCCTAACTAGCGGGCGCCCGCGGCTCCGCTCGCGTGAATGTCGGTTACCGCTGCAAAAAGCCTACTCAGGAAAGACAGGGTCAGCAACGTGATTTCCAGGTCTATTCACAGACACCCTACATCGACGACGCAGTCATCACAAACACTCGACATAGATAGATATAGTGTGTCGCGGACTGTTTTTGTAGATATTTATGAGATCAACAATTAATTAGAACATTTTATGGTTCTACCTTTTATAGTTTAGGCAGCGTACGCAAAATAAGTAACTTTTCTGGTTGATTTTTTACACCTTGTGACCGAAAAACCCAAATATCTTACGGAACCCTATTTTTCTCTAAAATAAAATATTGCCTATGTTACTCGTGGATAATGTAGCTTTCGAATGGTGAACGAATTTTTAAAATCGGTCCAGTAGTTTTTGAGCCCATTCATTACAATCAAACAAACAAACAAAGTTTTCCTCTTTATAATATTAGTGTAGAAGTGTAGATTAGTGTAGACTACCAAATTAACTAATTTCGTACCTACTATTGCTTCAACTGTAAAGAAATGAAGTGTAAACTAATAATATATTTAAACACTACCAAAACCTCTAATACCTATTTCATAAAATAACAACAAAACAAATCTAAAAATAAACTATTCAAAGACTAAAAGTAAAAAAGGGCACGCCGCAATCGCGGCGGTAAGACCCCTCTTTGAGGAGTGGCTGGGTAGGCGTCACGGCGTCCTGACCTACCGCATGACGCAGGTCCTCACCGGACACGGAAGTTCGGGAGGTACCTGTGTCTGATAAGGAGGGAAGAACTGCAAGGATCGTCTGCACTGCGAGGATCGTCCGGAGGACAGTAGTGCAGGACTGCCCCGCTTGGGTAGAGCACCGCCGTGTCCTCACGACGGCGTTAGGCGGAGACCTCTCGCGCCCGGCATTGGTCGAGGCCATGCTGCGGGGCGAGACGGAGTGGGAAGCGGTCGCCTTCTTCTGCGAAGCAGTAATGCACGCCAAGGAGGACGCGGACCGCGTGAGGGAGAGGACAGCATCCTTCCTCCACCCCAGCCGCAGTGGTAGACGCCCACGGCGGCGGACGTCGGCAGACGATCTCCGGCCACCGTAGGCGCGGGCATGCGGGCGGCGAGTAATGGGCGACTCGCTATCCGACCACGCGTGCCTCAAAGAGTGTCAGCATAATGACGGGGCCTGTAGAGCGCCAAAGCCTGCCGGGGTCGCGGGACTCACTAATTACCGTGCCCCCGGTATATAAAGGGCTATTGAAGGACACCGTGGATTTTAGTCAGTCAAGTCTGACAGTCCCTCCCGCCCTGCCCTGGGTGGGCGGACTCATTTGATGATTTTACCACGCTAAAAAAAAGGCGCCGTAACACATTACCTGAAGTCGCGCTGATAAGTACGGTTTGTAAATAACAATTATTGTCTGTCAATAAGGTTGAACAGTCTGAACGTCTATTCGCATCAACAGCCAAATATTGTATGAAGCACGCGCGCTTTTTTTTTGTATAGCATCTCGCAAGTCAACCTCTAGTAGGTTGTGTACTGCTCAACCGGACTTTCCTGCAGATGCCTTAAGGCCTTCAGGCGTGCGGACCTCCAGGCCTTTTTATACCTGCCGTTGAGCGCGGCTACCGCTACACAAAAATGGTTCTTATAGCATGATTCTGTATTCACGCGCGAAGACTGATTAGCGTATGTCATGTATAACTTTGGTGTTTCTACACCGATTTACATGATTCTTTTTTTATTAAATAGGTAATAATGATAACTTTTTTTTATTAGGGATGAGTGAGAGTGTTGTAATTGTAAGAGTAGACAAATATAATCAGAAAGCTCCGAATTACTAAGCTATCGGGAGTTTCACGTGTTATTGTGAGTCACCCATAAAATATAGACATATGCTGTCAAGGACTATTTTTATATAATTTTAAGGAGAACATTTCCGTCATACATGATTTCTATGTACCTTTAACCATTAAGGCTGCACACGCGACGGAAGCTTAAAAAATGGAGTAATTTCTCCCGTTTTCCCAATATTTCCCTTCACTGCTCTGCTCCTATTGATCGTAGCGTAATGAAAAGTATACTATAACCTGCCCAGGAGTATGAAGAATAATTGTGCCAAATTTCGTTAAAATCCGTCGAGTAGTTTTTGTTTCTATAACGAACATACAGACAGACAGACAGACAGACAGACAGACAGACAGACAAAAATTTTACTGATTGCATTTTTTGCATCAGTAACGATCCCTAATCACCCCCTGATAATTATTTTTTAAATATATTTCATGTACAGAATTGGCCTCTCTACAGATTTATTATAAGTATAGATTAGTCGATATCATTGATGGACAAATGAATAAGTTTACGAACAAGTTGGTTTATTTACAAAACATCTATTTTTAATTCGCATATTTTTACGGTACCTATATAATTAATGTTGAAAAATATGTCGTTAAACTTGTTATAATTTTATTATGTAAAAAACAATAAAATGTTAAGTCTGGAAATAAAATTTTGGTTGGTGCTATTTTAATCTAAGTTTTTAAAGACTTATTCAAATTATTATCTAAATCTCACACATAGGTCAGCAAAGAGATGTGGATTTATTATCGATGCTCTAGCATGAATTCTACTTAAAGTATTAAGACGTAAAATGTATGGAAATTTAAAAAGCGCCTCTCTTGTATGAATGTGGACTAATTTTATCAATTTAATTAACGTCTAAGGCCCCGTTAACTTTACGTCACCAACACGTGAAAACTCGTGATTATGTCTCGGCTTTTGACTCCTGGGGAATTCCTGGAATTCCTGGGGGGGTTACAGCAGTGATATGATGTGTATTCTATATCTTTTGGTGTAGTGTCAGTGTGGGCTGTGTGCGCATGATTGCCGTGCCCCATTTTGTTTAATTTAAAACAATAAAGTGTCCCGATCGAGACGGTGGTCGCGATGTTCGTGTCACCGACTCGTGACGTCACTCAGCGGATATCTACGTTTAGTCTGTGAGATGAGAACGTGCTAGAACCTAGCACTTTTTCTAGATAAACAGGAAGCTGCGAAAACTAGACACGTGTAAATGTTGTTTGTAATCCCCGCATTAATAGGTAAAGGTTAATTTATAAGTACCTAACCAGCTGGCGGACAAAACTCTGCTCGGGTGCTAAACGAGGAAATCCTTAAAAAATACAAAAAAGCAACCCTGAAAAAATTACTGGTTTTATTATATTTTTGATCCACGTTAAAGCAAGCTTATTGTCAACTGGGTACAATTCCTAGACCCTGGGCTACCATTGATTTAAATTTGAAATTATAAGATCCAATTACGAGAAGATAAGGTACAAATCCTAACTAATATTATAAATGCGAAAGTAACTCTGTCTGTCTGTCTGTCTGTCTGTCTGTCTGTCTTTTCTTCACGCCTAAACTACTGAACCGATTTGTGTGAAATTTGGTACAGACATAGTTTGGAACTTGAGAAAGGACATAGGATAGTTTTTATTACAAAAAAATTAAAACAAAAAATAAAATTTATGAAATGCTCTAACGGAGTATAGATAATTCCTTAAACTGTCAATAGATGGCAGTGATCGTGCAATGGTGTCGATCGTTACACGAGTTCGAATCATGTTATTATTTTAATTCATCGGAAAAAGTAAATAAATAGTAAAAAGGTATGAAAAAAAAAAAAAACGACGGGTTGCACTCTGGGAGTGCCGGCAGAAGTGAAAACTTGAATAGTAATTGTTGGAAATATCTTGTGAACAGATTTTAGTAAAACTCGCAAAAATGGTTGACTTTTTATTTCAATAATTTTCCAATGTGACGTACATCTTTTATAAACAATGTTACCTAGCAACGAATGTCACACGAACATTCACGCAAGCGCCCTGCGCCGTCCTACGCTTTTTCGGTCAGGGTCACGTGTCCTGACGCGAGTTCAAGATTTTATACCCATTACAGAAAAAGTGCTCAACGCCGCTAAAGAAGTTTTCACTTCAATAATATCAAAATAATAAAACTTTTAGTACAAAGAAAATGCCCGAACGGAGTTTAGATAAATAATGCGAGATGTCACTATGGATTGATAGATGGCGTTGGTTTCAAAATTGTATTGTCGGTTGTATGATAGTTTATGTGGACTGGTCCTGTTTCGTAAATTTTAATTTGTTCCGTTGTAATTATAATTGGTGTTCCTGTGATGCTTATGAGAAACTATATAACTAGATCCACCAAGACTATATAACGGCATACGGTTACAAATAACCTATTTAGGACGGAATGTCATTAAAGCCGTTATTATGACTGGGATGGCAAAAGGCGAAACTTTTCCCCCCGTATTCCGTAACCCCGTATTCCCATCATTCCAACTGATTTGCCATTCCAATTCAAAAGAGTTCAGTTTCCGCTGTAAACTGCGTTTGCAATGACCTTAAATAAAGCCCAAGGGCAAACGCTAAAAGTTGCGGGGGTACATCTTGAAAAAGACTGTTTCTCCCATGGACAACTCTACGTTGCGTGCTCAAGAGTGTCGAAACCACAAAACCTTTATATTTTTGCAAAGGATGGCAAAACTAAAAACGTGGTAAACAAAAATGTCTTGGTGTAAGAAACTTTCATAATCTCTTAAGCCTAAAATAATAGAACATTTGTCAAGGGAGAAACAGTCTTTTTTCCTTTTGGACTGAATTGCAAAATCAGTAGAATGATGAGAAAAAAAGGGAAAAATAACATTTTCGCCTTTTTCGATCGGCTTTAATGCCCTAAATGAGTATAAGTACATCTCTTAAATTCAAACGCAGAACTCATTATGTTGATTTTTGAAGAGTTCCCTAGAATATCGTCTACATTTCATTTTTAAAGAGATCCCGCGAGATCGGGAACTATCAAATCAAATCAAATCAAAAGCATTTATTTCAAGTAGACCAGTTACAGGCACTTTTGAATTGTCAAAGACATAAAAAATATAATTAAATACTACAAAATTATGGTGCTACAGTCACAAAACATAAAAACTGTGAAAGTACCGTAGATGCCCGTACCAAGAAGTAGATCTCTATGGAGAAGAACGGGCAAGAAACTCCATGGGCACTCTTTTTAGATCGCCAAAATTATTACAAAACCTTTGTTACATCATTCATTTTTAGATGGTAAAACACCACTATGTGGGTAAAACCAAAAATCTGCTGGAAGTCACTATTCCACGCGAACGAAGTCGCGGGCAAAAGCTAGTGATTGTGTAAAATCACAATTTTATTGTTTAAATATTTAATGTTACCGTAAAGTTTCTGTGCCCTTGCAGGGTTCATGTCAAGTTCTGGCAAAATTGTTAAACATCAGGAAATACCATAATTATGAATGTAATAGCTCGTCCTGGGAATCAAGTCCAATACTTAGCATTAGCACTTGAAAACCACGATGCAAATGCAGTTATCAAATCTGTGAGAAAAACAAAAGAACATCTACACCGATGTTGATGAAAGCATCAGTAGCGTTGTGTAAGAAAGGCGATGTAGTGGAAACAACATGGAGACCAACGTAAACTATGGACGGTGTTTCCTCTGACCGGCATAGTCGTGGGAAATGGACACCCTACTCCTTTCATGAGAGTATTAACTAGGAGAACGTGGGCAAGGCAAACATATGACTACTTTTTCAAATTGTTTTACTGCTGTGAGAGTTTATTTGGTCCTTTGACGACGACCCATCTCAAATTGGGCAGTGGAACAGTCGACCCATTCCAAATTGGGCAGTGGGTCCAGTCGTCCCATTCCAAAGTGGGCAGTGGGTCCAGTCGTCCCATTCCAAAGTGGGCAGTGGGTCCAGTCGAGCCATTCCAAAGTGGGCAGTGGGTCCAGTCGTCCCATTCCAAAGTGGGCAGTGGGTCCAGTCGAGCCATTCCAAAGTGGGCAGTGGGACCAGTCGACCCATTCAAAAAGTGTGAGTGGTGACACATGGGAATGAACTGGAGAACCCGATGTACCTACTGACTTGACATCAAAAACCCCTCCTCAATATAGGACCTGCATAATAATTACCAATCATCCCTCCAAACTTCCACATTTATAATTTTAGTAAGGAGAGTCAAATAAAAAAAACTCTTACTAAAAAGTCACTTTTACATGCAATTGTTTTGAGAAATAGGTAAATATTTTCGCATTTACCTTGTTATTTATTGTAAAAAGAAAATGATGTAAATAAAGCAGTTATTTACGACAAACTTAGCTCATACATAAGTATCGCTGACATTTATTTTACACAAACACATTATAGTCACCTACTATGAATAATTGTGCATATGCAAGAAACCTATTTATTTGTAAAAGAAAGAAAGAAAAAAAAATAAGTTAAAAATAACTTAAACCCGACTACGTAAAAATCGCGCACTGAAAAGTATAAAACAAGAACAAGCCGTGGTCGTATGCCACCTAGCCAATAAAGATTGTGTGAAAGAACCGCAGGTGGCATACGACCACGGCTTGTTCTTGTTTTATACTTTTCAGTGCGCGATTTTTACGTAGTCGGGTTTAAGTTATTTTTAACTTATTTTTTATTTACACTATTTTGGGGTCATATTATTTGAAGTAAGTAATTTATGTTATATGTATAGTTTCTGAGTTGTGAATTTTTCATTTGATACCCATGTTGACTCTGTTAGAAACAGAAAATTAGCGAGTAAAAGCTATATAATGTATATATATTTCAAATGTGCTCATCAAGCCCTTTAATTTGATACCCATGTCGATATTATGCGATTTTTTTTTTTTCGGTAACGACTTTTCATCCCCTAGAGGGCGCCATATTGGATTTGGTGACACGTCACCTACCCTATAACCAGCGGACAACTGAGACGCTTCTAACGAGACCTCATTTGTCATGTAATGATAAGCAGTTTAGAAGTTATGAGGGAACAAACAAACATACATACATACATACAAACATACATACATACAAACATACATACATACAAACATACATACCGGTCAAAATCATAACCCTCCTTTTGGCTTTGCCGTAGTCGGGTAAAAAATGTATTTATGAGAGGTTACTTTATACTTGATACTATTACAATATCGAATCAAAATACAATCCGATATTCAGCGATATCATTGCACGACATTAAGCAAAGTTAATTACTGTGTTATGTACATTTATTTAAAGTACATATGCACAGCTGAAATTTTATATCACAAAGTACTCAGACAAAGAGTACACGTCAGCGCATTTGCATATTAATATCGTTATCATTCACTAAAATATTATAAAGAACAAAGAATACTTAGATGTTAACATAAACCCGTTAACTGCTTTAAATCCATTCTTTGAAGTAAACATGTCACAGACAAGAGACAGATAATGCATACAAAGATAAAAATCTTTAGACCCCAAGGACTAAAGTAGGGATCCTTACGATGTATTCCCAAACACCTATTAGATTTTAAAACGAAATCAGATCTGTTTTCTCAATTTGGTTGTGATTTAGTAGTCCGTAACGATGAAGTTTTGAATTCTGATGAATTTTTCTATGCTGTTCTTCAGAAAACCTGCCTTATTACGATGGAACATAGCTGTAAATCTGAACCTCGCAAGATCGACTCCCTAATATGATTATAATACTTCTATAAAATTGCCTGCTCAACAGTCTACATAAATGTACACTGTACAGTTAGGCATTAAAACTTTAAGTTGTACATACAAGGCATGAAAAAGTCGTGAGTTATTTTCAAATGAGACAATTTCATGTTTTGACATCAATAAAATAAAATGATGAACTTTAGAAGCAACACAAACCACAACTGTACTCAAAAAATATAATGTCAATCATTTAATTATAATGTAAATGATTTAATTACGTAAGAAAATCTTTGAAGATGTTAAAATACCATGACATCTTCAGTTTCTATAAAATTTCAGATTCTATAATCGTCATAAAATGTTAAAGTTACTTTACAAAATAATTAAGAAAACAACAACATTTGGTTGTTTTCAATTAAAATTCACCGTTTATCGCATTCAACAAATTGCAATCGACCTCGCTTGGAACGGAGTTATTTATACAAATTACAAACATAATAAATTAACGTAGTATTTGGATCTAGTTTACTCACGCGATGCAAATATAACGCATACATATTTATTACATGGTTACGTTACTTTAAGTTACGTTACGGTAAATTAAGTTAAAGTTACGTTACATTAAGACCACCCTCCCTTCACTTGCAAGTGACTTATAGGCAAATCAGAGATTTAATGATAGAGTTTCGTTTCCCGCACGAAACATTTATTTGTATAACCTACAAGCAGTTGTTCCAGGTGTTTGTGTGAATATGTTTCTATGTTTGTAAACGGACCTAAGACATAGGAAAAATAAATAAATAAATAAATAAATAAATATTCCACAACTATCACACAACGCCATCTAGTCCCAAGCTAAGCAGAGCTTGTGTTATGGGTACTAGACAACTGATAAACATACTTATATATTTCTAAATACATACATATTATATATAAATTACACCCAGACACAGAACAAATGATCGTGCTCATCACACAAACATTTATCCTGGGTGGGAATCGAACCCACGACCTCTGGCATAGCAGTCAGGGTCACTAACCACTAGACCAACAGGCCTGTCAAAACCGTTGCCCACGTTTAAAAAAATATATGGCTTCTGCCTAACGCATTGCACATTTCTTGTAAAGCCTCGTAGGAGCTCGTGTGCAACTGACATTAACAGGCCTGCCCCAAACCCATGTCAGTTTGAGGCAGGTCATAGCTATCCAGGTCTTTAGTATGTTAATGAGGGGACCGCAGTTCAGTTTTCTGTTGCGTCTAATTTTGATATATTCCCGTCAACCTACTTAACATACGAATTGAGATAATGGTTAAAAAAATAAGTTTAAAATAACTAAAACACGACTACGAAAAAAACGCGCACTGAAAAGTATAATACAAGAACAATATTAATTTGACCGATTTTTTTTCCAATTGCAAACTTTAAATATTTATCTTTTATTGCATAGACAACTTATAATATTACACTTTTTTTAATATCTTCCGTGTTATAGAATTTTTAAGTAATAGCCGTGGTCGTGTGCCACCTACGGTTGTTTCACACAATCTTTATTGGCTAGGTTCTAACGACCTTCTAACCTCATTTGTCATGTAATGATAAATAGTTTAGAAGTTATGAGGTTATGATATTACAAGCAAACATACATACATACAGGTCAAAATCATAACCCTCCTTTTGGCTTTGCCGTAGTCGGGTAAAAATGTATTTAAGTTTGCAACTTTTAAAATGCACAATTTATGGGTGCTGCCTATTTTTTTAATGAAAATCAAATGACCAAATCGTCTTTTTACGTGATAAGACTATACCTATGTCGTATCTACAATATAAATATCCTAACCTTGAGAAACTCCTCTTATTTTTTTTTATCAATGGTTAATGTTCCGCGACTCTGAGAGATATCTGTGTACGTTTATATGTAAACAAACGTGTGTACCTGTAGTAGTTATGGGTGTCTTGCGTGCGAGTACCCCGCGTTGCCCCCAAAGGTCAGCTGCGCCTGCGCCGCTCACTTCAACCAATCGTTCGGCAATCATTGTGTAATGCACCTTATGTAATTACACCATTTTTTTTTGAGTTGTTCGCCTTTGAAATGCATATAATTTTTTTGTTCCATCGGTAGTTTTGGCAGATTGTCGTGAAAAAAGGGGGTTAAAAATGTGTAAATAATATTGTCAGTTTGTTACTGTTTTGTGTTACGTTCTTATTGTTATATGTATTCACATGATTTAAATTAAAACAGCTTTAGCTCAAGGTCAACTACTTATGAAGTTTAAAAATTTAAAAGTCAGGAAACGTGTTAGTCAAGTATAGCAAATAACAACTTCTTCTTTTATGTTCCAGTGGTCGTTGGTTCCAGACTATCGGCCTATGAAAGTCTACCAAATAATCAGGTCTATTTACACTGTCCACTAGGACAACTACAAAAGTAAGACACAGTGAAGAAGGTTCCTTAACCAGATTTTTCAACGTTCTTAAATTCCGAATTGCAATCACAATAAGTCAATTAAGTATCTTCACATAAAACAACCGCTCGTATCAAAGCCGCAGTCAAAGTCGAAATACGCCATAAACTAACACTAAACTATCTAAGTTATTTTATAGTTACTAAAAACTCACCGAATGAACTCCAAACAAACAACAAATAGTATCACACAGATAACTGAGATTCTTCAAAAAAATGTCAATAGAGAATACACTCGCGATTACAAATTTGACAGCTGCTGTCAAAAAGTGGCGCGAACGTCCGCGGTTGTCGGGCAGCTATGGCGGAATGGCGTGGCCGACTGCACGCCGGTCGTCGCGACTGCGCCTGCGATCACAAAGTTACGACACCAACTTGTTATCTGTTCCACCTCATTGCGTATGCGACTATACGGAATACGCGGTTACTGCGGTTACCTTACAGGGTAGGTTGTGACCGATTTTTGTGACGTCATGACCTTGCACCAGATAGTTAGGACTTAAATTTCAGGGCAATTAGCGGTCAAAAGATAAGATATGGTTTGATATGGCAAAATTAATATTCAAGTTGGAAATTATTAAAAAAAACCGATCTTGACACGATTATTTTTATATCTACTTAATATTTTAAATCAAAGACCCGTGGTCCAAATTAGCCCAAGATCGAAAGATCGACAAAATTTGAGGTCTAGGGATTAAGGGACCTTTACTTAGCAATGGGATCGACTAACAGTGGCAGCAACTGGATAAGTTCTTATACAATAAAAAAACCCATGATGCTGAGAATAAAGCAAAGTGTTACGTGCTACATCTCTATAGAGATATTCTATCGAACATAAAAGCGTTGTTCAGGAAGGAAGGAAACCGGCTTGTGCGGCGGAATCTCACGACTCATAGATTGGTACTAGTGTTCTCACGGAGTACAAAAACAGTTAAAAAAGTATAAAGAAATAATGTTGAGATTCCATGGATTACAAGAACAACATGAACAGGCATGAGACAGATAAAATAGAGCTCGAATGAATTCAAATACTGTGCTAAGGGAAATTGTATAATTTCATCATTACAACAGATGACTCTCCGAATCGTTGGAACAGGAAATTCCGATCAAAATGTAGATCTAATAGGATAAACCGCAGATTTTAACAATATCAAAGTGCATTAATCAATCAATATGCAATTTTAAAACATGAAATCAAATTACTCATCACGCCTTACCTTTTCCCAACCATTTTGGAGTCGGCTTCAAATCCTTTACAACCTCAAACTACTTTATCATGGATATACATAATGTGACTGTCTGTGTAACCTCCACAGCTCAGTTCAGTAACTGGGTTGTGGAGATTAGACAGACAGTCGTTTTGCCCAGTGGCAAAACGTGCCCTCCTATGAACTAGAACGAGAAAGGCTTCAAACTACCCGTACATAACTATTGTCAAAGATTTACCAATAACACCAAGGCATTACATACTTTTCCGAAGCTTTTTTTTTTATCGTGGTAAAATCATCAAATGAGTCCTCCCACCCAGGGCAGAGCGGGAGGGACTGTCAGACTTGTACTGACTAAAATCCACGGTGTCCTTCAATAGCCCTTTACGTTCCGGGGTCACGGTAATTCGTTCAGTCCCGCGACCACTTTTCCGAAGCTTGGGGACTGGCTAACTTTCTAGGCTAGTTAAATCAATCCAAATCAGACCTAACCCCATTACCTGTCCTACACCGTTACTGATAACAACAGTAAATGCAGTCATACACGAGTAAAGCTCGTCTGACGTGTAACCTGCGTCTGCGCAGCATGCTAACGACCGCGCGCAAGGAAGCGACGTCCACGTAACTCACTCGTGTCGTAAGCGAGATTAAGATTATGTCACAGTCGAATCGTTACGAAAATTAATGAGATTTAGTTCTGGGATTTATTTAGAATATTGGCGCATGTTTGTGAATTATATTTGTTTGTGTAACGTGATTGTTGTTATAATTTAAAGGACAAAAGTGTTATTAATGATCTGCTTTCAGTCAGATCGCATTTCACCAGAGAAGCAAATGAAATAGCCTTAAGTTGTGAGTTATCTACACTAATACTATAAAGAGGAAAGATTTGATTGTTTGTTTGTATTGAATAGGCTCCGAAACTACTGGACCGATTTAAAATATTCGTTCACCAGTTGAAAGGTGCTTTGGTCCTGAATGATATGGGCAAAGCTAGTTACATAATAAATCTATGTGTGTTGTTAACATTTTAAGTTACTTATAGGCACCGTCAAATTAAGCTTTAAACTTGCCAACAGAGGAGAAGAAATCGAAAACGATTTGAAGGGATTTCTGAAGATTGATCTGAACTTATGTAAACAAGTCGAGCATTCATCAAATAATGTTTTTACCACCTCACCATATTACGCAATGCTCGTATGATCTCTAATATTATATCAACTTGCCGAGTCACAAGCCCTGCTCGTAACTCACAACTTTCAATCAATCGGCGCAACTCTTTGATGATCGAATGCCTAGCATTGCGCTCGCGCAGCAAATGGCTCACGACTTCCACTGCATACCTAATATGGCACTGGGATGACTTGTGAATGCACGCTTTGATATGAACCGATAGTTTTCTGAATTATGTTGAAGATATGGCGGATTGAATCCGCCAGATTGTTTTGCTGAAGTCCGACGGTAATGTTCAAGAAAAATAATTAAAGACTAAAGTGACAAAAAGCTTACTAAGAAATTAATCGTATGAATGATTAGATTATTTTATCATAGCAAAATCATCAAATGAGTCCTCCCGCCTCCCGTCCCCCCAGGGTAGAGCAGAAGGGACTGTCATACTCGTACTGACTAAAATCTACGGTGTTCCTTCATATCCTTGACTCCGACACTAGAAGGTAACATTATTTTTGGATTACAACTGGTCAGTTCATGGGCATTGCTTATCTAGGATTACAAGGATAAATGTAAACAGCTACATTATTAAGCTGTCAGTCTCTACTGATAGCTTATCTTATAGATTACAACGGTGTGGACTTACACCCACACCTTGTTAAATACATTTACGGCTGCATGCAACTTTGCAGGATTGCTGGAAATAAGGACCTTCAGTAGTCGCAGATTTTACACACACAAAAGAAAATGTTTGCGCAAAAATGCGCAAACAAAAGCATTGCTAAAGCTCTGCACAAAATGTGAGAGAGCAAAAGCGCCGCAAATTATTTTAGCGAAATCGTACCATTATATCTCAGGATGGTGCGAATACATAGGACGTGCACCTCATTGTTCTAAATAGTTAGCCTTAGGAGGAACACAAAGCAGTGACTACTAAGTGCTAGATGCCATAGTCTTTAATGGAGTAACGACTCCATATTAGATAACTTGCCAATAGCTTGTACCTACAGGTTAGTTTGTATTTACATTTCGAGTGGTGCAATAGCTGATTGTCCCCCTTCTTCTTTATGGCATGGGTTTACCTGTGTCGATAGGTTTTCAGGTCTAATGATACCTTTCTTTGTTGAAATGTAGACATTCTAAATGTATGAGTGATTACATGAAATGCTTTGTATCTTTAATGCTATCTAGTTGCTTTCACTTAGATATTACCGATATGGTGCGCTATTACGATTGCTTAGTGTTGCGCAATGATCGAAACGAGATGGAAGATAGCATTTATTTGCATTATTCAATAGACTTCTATTTTGACAATCACAGATAATAATAATGCAGAAACAAATGATATCCAACTGACTATCCGTAATACCCGGGTCACACTTATGGCATTTCCCATTGATTCTCGCGATAATAGTCTTAATAGCGCGATAAATCAACGATATTTCCCGTTAGAGTAGCCCTAGTTTTAGAAACGGTTTTCAAATTTAAGTGTTATGGAAAATAAACCAAGAATGGCCATCTTATCAAAGAAACCACGACACTACCAGGTAACATCGACGACTGCTAAATGTAACTGAAGGAAAATCAAAATTAAGTTGTAAAACATTGTACTTTAGTATTTATAACAAATCAACCATAAAGCAAAAGCTTTATCAATACGTTTTATAAGTAAATGTAATCCTCTCTTTGATTTAGAACAAAAACAAAGATCACATCACGTCAAATCATCTCACTTTCATGCATGCTCTCTGAAATAGTAACTGTATCCTACCTCGTGTCCAGTCACCAGTTCGTCCACTCAGCGAGGGTTCCCGCCAGGCACTGTACTGCCACCCTGTTCCTATCTGCTATATACTGACACTACACTATCTTGGCACCGAAGCGTTACCTAGTTGAAGTGATGCGTACTACATCAACTACGTTGTCATCAAAACTAGAATTGTGGTACACTGTAAGTGAATTATTTGGTAACGTGTGGTGAGTGGGGGAATTCAATATGATTGTTCCGCTCAATTAATTAGATAAAATAGAGTATAAAACGGTTCGCATGTTGACATTAGTATTACTACTTTCGAGTGTTTTGTTTGAAATGGTAAGACAACTTGGACAGGAGCTGGTGGGATATAGCTGCTAGGTTCTTTCCGTCATCAGGAACATAGAAATCTGTACCGATCTTCATCATCTTCCTGACTTTATTCCATTTTACTTGTGGTCGGCGCAACACGTTTTTTTCTTCCATTTTCCCCCGTCAGACGTCAAAGCATCATTTACTCCTTTTTCATTCATCAACTCTGTACCTTTCTTAGCCCAACTAATTCCTCATGGCTGGACTTTGGAATATATCAAGAAGATTACAACAGTTTGTAACAGTTTGTTTAAACTTCACAGGTGAATTACAGCTATCTCCCGTGTTAGATGGGAACGGGAGTAGTTGTCATCCATAATAGGCATTGTAAGTGTTGGTATCTTGATGGATTTTACAGATGTATTCAAATTGTTTGATAGGTCGTTCTAATTTTCTTCCAGTGTTTAACTTCGTTGTTTTGGGAACAGGTATTTCGATTTTTCTAATTTGTTTATCGGGATTATATCACCCAGGTGAAATGGGTGGTTAAGCAGTGTCCTTTGTTCACCTGGTATACTGTTATATAATAGTTGCCAGTTGTGTGTGTCGCCCAGGTGAACAAAAGAGTCTTTTATTTTTCTATCTTACGGACTTTTATCACTATAGGTAAATTCCACTTTGTTCACCTGATATAGACCAGTATTTCAAGGGTAATTTTTGCAGTCAATATGTTATTACAAATTAGGCACTTTGTTTAACTTGAGCAGCATTTCACCAAGATAAGAAGATCAACCAATTAAGAACCCTCAGAAGAGAGATTACCAGAGAGACGATTCACGCAGAAGGCGAAATAACAATTCTGTTTCAAAATACTCTACAAGTAAACCCACTACTCGATTTCTATAAACCAATAAAACTTTGGTAAGAGGCTACCCAGTGACCATGAAGAATGCCACCAATATGTTGATCAGAATTATCAAAAAAACCCAGTTTTAACTATTATAATGAGCCAAAATAGACAGCTAAGATCAATGTAGGCTTAAATATGCCTCGTACTCGCACAGAACGTGTGTTGGGTGCTAATAGGATGACTAGGACTTGGACTAAAAATATCGATGTTATTTTTGCATTAATCTGCCTTTTTTCCTGATTCAAAAACCCGTGGATCGCCATTAATATGTACTGTTTTGCATTTTGATGGTCTGTTATGTAATGTCTTTGTACCAGATGCGTATGTAATTATTATTTATAGACAAACTGTGTGATTTGACGGCTTTGTTGAAGCAGTGGCTAAGCGATTAAAACTGCGTGTTTGATTCCAACATGGGACAAATATTTGTATGAGTAGTCGGTTTATACCAGAAATCCCCACTACTAAATATAAAAAAATAAATTCAAACTGGTAGAGATTTTTATAACAATCCCCACTATTGGGTCTTTGTCATTGACTATTTTTAGTTAAACGCACCCGTGATACAAAGGAAATTCCTAATGTGGGGTAAAGTTTTCTTAAAAAAGAAAGAATTTACAAGTTTTAATAAAGTACAACCTGCAACGATTAAATAGGCGTTTTACAGTTCTCAAGAACTAACAGCATCAAGTTATTGGCAGCTGGTCCTTAATGTTTCATTATGTCAATGAAGTCCAGGCAATCAGGCAGATGGTGAACATGCACTCATGCACGTTTGCATTACATAACGTGGTCTGTTTAGCATATAAAGTACTGAGATATCAAAGCTTGCAAGACTTGCTGGCGCGCCTAGCTTCTGACTAACGGTGCTCACGTGTAAGATACATACATTTAAAGACATACTAAAAGTCTGGATCTGAGGCTCTAGCAAGATGCACTTTTCACGTTTTTGTGACTTAAAGTAAACGGTCACTTTGACGTTAAGATATAAAAAATAAGTTCGTCTTTCGTACACGTTAGTCGAGAAGAGGTGCTATTATCATTCTTCGAACATTAAACGCTGTAAATACGCTGTACGGTACTCGTAACATACGAAAATGTGCTAAGGCCTTCGTAGTAGAAAGTATCAAAAATTTCACTAAAATATTAAATGTTAGCAGGTTACTGTACAGGTCAAAACAGTAACACTATCCGCTTTATGAAAATGCAATGGGAACATATTTAACGGCAATGTTGGCGCAGCGGAGCAATCGACTGCTGCGGTGGGTGACTCGAGTTCGATTACCGCACGGTGCACATGTGACTAGCAAATAGTTAAACCGGGTCTAGAATTAATTTCTAGTATGGGGCCAAAGCCGCTTCCTCATAGGAAAAAGAAGACTGTTGATTTCAAAACCCACATAATAAGATACCACACAATGTGTCTGGTTTCAGTATGTACAAACTTGAAGGGGAGGTAGGAGAGGGGTTGCTTGCACAATTCTGTCAATAAAATTTTCTGCAAGTAGGAACGGTACCCAACTCCCCACTGTGTGTAACTAGCTAATGTATTACATATACCTAAGTAAAGATCTACTTTACTATGCTATCTATAGACAACATTCGCTATGACTACGACTGAGTTCATAACTTTCAATGAACCAATTCATTGAATCATTTGATTGACTTATCACCTCCCACAAGAGACAGTTACCTCCACTTTACAAGCAGCTTCTTTGAGCGCAATGAACGTAAAACTTTATGTGTTGCAATCAGATAGCCGAGCACATAAACTTATACATAAATAAGAGAGTTATGTGCGCACAAAGAGTTATGTTGTCTCGACGTCGTAAAACTAAAACTGTGCATGTTTGTATGAGTCAGGTACTGTCGCCTCTGACATGTTGGACAGGGGTTTAAAAAGGCATTTTTCGCAGGTTTTACTATGTGAGCTCGCTAAATCTTAAGTCTCATCATTGCTTCTAGGATAGAATGAGGTAAACGGCAAACCCATTTAGAATAATATAAAAAAAAACATAATAATGAATTGCGATAAAGGTACCATGAGCTGACTATTAACGTCATGGCTATAGGTACCTTGTCATATAAACCTGGATATAATGAGCAGAAAGGTTTGGGTGGACGTGCAAACGACTGTATCGCAAATGTAAGTCGCGTCGGCCAAAAATCATACGAATACACGAAAATTTATAAAACAAAAATTACTTCCAATGAAGGAAGAATTATCAATGAATTTCGCATGTTTTTTTGTTGTTAACAGAAGTAACTAACTGAGGCAGTCTACATACAATTGACAAAAACTGAACTAAAAAAATTACTACACGTCAAGTATTTAAGGTTATTGTCAATTAAATATAAGACAGAGTTAATTGGAAAATGTTTTAACGTCTTGTTAATATGTAAGTCTAATGTTCCCTTCTACAGGTGTTACAAATAGTTTTCGATTGTTCAACTGAATGAAAATTCGTTGCTCGTCATTTCTGTAAGAAAAGAAACTATGCTACGTCGTGATAACGCAAAGAATAGATTAGAGAAGGTAGTTTTAACACGAGGAACAAAGTCAACTTTTCTGAATTATCTTATTTACGTAAATATTTATTAATGCACACAGAACTCATATTTATTCATAATAGCCAGATAAAAGAGTACAACGGTACTGCTTATTTCTAATCTTAGGGAAAATTATTTATACCTACTACGAGCGTGAAGTTTCTTCAAACCTATTCCAAATACTTAGTTATTAATATTTCCCCACATTGATTAGGTACGAACTACAAACTTCACTGTGCCAACCACACAACCCCCGGTTCTCGTGATAATGACCTTATCATCACTGCATTGTTGTCTGATGCAAGAGCAACATTGTCGTCATGCTCCTATCACACTTTAGGCATTTTCAATAATAACCATGAAATATACAGAAACCCATATTATATAGACTTTCCGGTGCTTTTTTGTTTTCCCCAAAAAATGGGATTTAAATCGCAGAAACGAGAACGAACACAATACAATTGAGAGAAAGAGGTTTGAGTTTGATAGGGAATAGGTACTTAAGCAAATCGCTGAGTGGGTTTCAAGGTAATAAGAGATAAGACTGTCTTATCAGGTAACCTTGACCCTGGAACGTAAAGGGCTATTAAAGGAATACCGTAGATTTTAGTCGGCACGAGTCTGACAGTCCCTTCCACCCCACCAAGTGTGGGAGGGACTCATTTGATGATTATACTACGGTAAAATAAAGGTTGGTAATCTACAGACAATTGTAACTTTTGGATGATACAAAGTTATTCCCGAAGTTTTAATCGAAATGGAATAAAGGGTTATCTTAAAGTTCAAGGGAAGCAACACGAGATCTGTGCAAGGACTGAGAAGCCTCACATGATTTTACCAAAACGCAATTTAAGGAACGATGAGGGTTTAGAAGATGGGAGGATGGGCGAGTATTTATCAAATCCTGGTCTATCTATGTAGGTACATAATATGTTTCCATCAATGATAAATTTCATCTTTATGCCTGTAACTTCTTGAAAAAGGAAAGTTTCTGAAAATAAATTGCACGTAGGTAGGTAGAAACAAAATTTTAGATAGCCTCGTCGTCCAAGTCCTTGTGAAAGTTTCGCGACATTGACGAAATGATGCATGTGACGCATTTCAAAATATTATTGTTGAGTAGGCAAAAAGTACCTACCTTATTAATCAATCAACTAATTTTAATATTGAAGTGTTGATATTTTTTATACCTACATGTAACACTTACTAAATGTCAAAGCATTATTTATAAATTAATGTCTAAGTAAATACTTACATTTTAAGAATAACGCACACTTAGTTAAATTGACGCACGTCAGAGCTAAACTGGCGTAAACTTGGACATGAGACTGCGTTAAAAATACTTATTTAGCCACATGATCTTGTCAATTAATGAAGGTCATTAGATAAATCTGACACGTTTCAACAAAAATCGTTCGCAGATACTAAACTGGGAAGTCTAAAAGATTGAAACGCACACAACAATTGGTGGAGTTTCAAATATTCATTGAATAAATGAACAGGTTCAAGTAACATTATAACCAAGCTTGTGTGAAATTCTATTGAAAGATATCTCTGATTATAATTAGTCCATAATTATGTATACCTATCCTAAGGTCTGAAAAAGTTAAGCAACAATAAAATTAAGTTACAAACCCAATCCGAACCTCGACGAACATGTTATTGTATCCATCACGATGTGGAAAAGAAGAAAGTAAATCCTGATTCTCAACCACTTGATAGCTTTTTTCAAAACATCAAACAAAGAACCGGATCGCGGGACTTCATCAGTTAATGATAACTTGCATGCACTATTATTATCTATAATTTCACTTTTGATGCACTGATTCCGTTAGTAATAGAAGCACGATGTTGTTTTCGATCAATTTGAGTTTTGGAAAGTCTTAACACAATACCTGACTCATATGTAGTTTTAAATTAATTCAGATAATTTTAAAGCTGACTTATGTTACCACAAAACACAGATTGAAAACGGATTTTCCTCGTCTCATTAGTTTAATTCGTTATTAATCCACATTTAAAAACGTTTTAACAAAATTATCTTTTTCATTAATTAAGTACTACTACGATTAATTAGTGTGAGACAATCCGCCGGTATAAAACAGATACAGTTCAATGCTCAGAGATAAGGTGATTGGGTGCGTGTGCGCAATTACCCGTCATTGGTGCTGGGTGGCTACCTCAGCCGTGTGCAATGTTTGCAATGCACGCTGCCCTAACAAAAGATTTAATTAGGGTCAGAACAGAAGAGTTTATTAAACAAATAAGCGTTTTACAAATAATGTTAAAACAATAGATCTTCCCTCCCCAATTTGGTTTCACTTTCCCTAATTCCCAGGTTTTTGTGATTGAATGGCTAATATATGAGTACTAATTATCCCTAAATGGCTCATTAAGTATTCTGTAGGTATTTAATCATAATGTAATATCAAGGTTGCAACCTTGATATAACCTTACAATCAAAGATTTACTCGCCTGTCATCACTCCTTTGTTTGCATAGGCACTTAATTGCAAACATAAAAACCATTTCAGCCGTGTGAAATAAAAAGAAAAGTGACCACTTCAATTGATTTGGCAGGTTAGAGGGTCGCGAGGGGCGCTGGACTGTTTCCTCAGCTAACCATAACCCTGGAACGTAAAGCGCTATTGAAGGATCACCGTGGATTTTAGTCAGTACATGTCTGACAGTAGGTGAGGGGACTCATATGATGATTTTGCTACGATAAAAAAAAATATTATTTTGCGTTTTTCGTAATATTAATAATAATATTACGATGCCATGTCATAGGAGCATACACTCTGATTATGTTGCAAACAACATAATCAGAGTGTATCATAACATTGGTTGTGAAACACCTGAAAAAGTCTTTTATTTTTTTTTTCGTCGTAAAATCATCAAATGATTCCTCCCACCCACCCAGGGCAGAGCGGGAGGGACTGTCAGACTCGTTCTGACTAAAATCCACGGTATCCTTCAATAGCCCTTTACGTTCCGGGGTCACGGTAATTCGTACAGTCCCGCGACCCCGACCTGAAAAAGTCTTAGTATCTTTTTTACAGATGGTACAGTGGTCGTCTTGGCAGCATTTTGCACGAAATGTTTTAGTGGGATTTCAGTTCTTTTTGTAAGTTGCTAGGCAGTCTTTTTAGTGTTTATTTTTTTCTTCTTTTTGTGGGATCTTTTTCTTGCACATCAGCAGTGCCGGTTTTCATAGCCCATTCTCTGTCTTTGCCTTTTTTTTTTGATGGTTTACTGATTACCATAAGCGATAAATCAGGGCGATATTTCGCTCTTAAGCGATATTGAACTATAGCTGACTGTTGTGCTTTACTGAACTTTGTGTACATACCAAATTTCGGTTTTCTATCACTGTAGGAAGTACCCTAACATTTTGAAGTCTTATATAAAATCCCACCTCCCTATTTAAGGGGATGGGGGCGAAAGTTATAAGTTTATGTGTTTTTTTGTTGGTTGTATACTAAACTTAGATTACATACCAAATTTCAGCTTTCTAGCACTTCAGGAGGTAGCCAAACATTTTGATAATCATCAGTGTATGAGTGAGTGTGGCAGTGACGAAATCGATGTATTTTAGATATCAATAAAATCTCAAGTATTAGAGCTATTGAATTGAGACTTTGTATATTTAATTAGTCTATTATTGACATCATATGCTGAGAATATGAACTAGCTGGTACATCGGTAACCAACTCTATGTGGTTTCAAAAAAATGACGAAACACTTCGAGAAAAGGTAGGTAGTGCCCTTTTGCACTTCGCTTGCCTCGTCTTGGCGGGGGCATTATACAAGACACCAATATTTTATTATCCGATTTTTTAAGACTTCACAAAGTCGTTAATTTACGAGTACAATGCGCCGATCGATGTTCACCACGCCGCGCGCCGAGTGCAATTAATGACAAATATAATTATATTTTAGTATCAACACTACCTAGCTTAATTGTTCAGTAACATAAATTCATAGAACATCTTATTCTGCTTATGTTCATCGTGTAAATTTACCTAAAATAAACCTACGAAGACTTGCATGATCATCTTTCTTACTCATTCTAAATCTCCTGTAAAGATTAATTTACGATTTAAACAGGGATTTTAGCAGATTATCTACAATATCGGCGCCCACGCGGGTTGCCGTGGCGACATCGTCCCGAAGTGAAGTGTCACCTACACACACAACTGTATCAATGATAATAATTGATAGTAAAGCTGTGATAAAGAATGGAGAGGTGCCGCGCGCAAAACACTTAAGGAGAAGATTGTATACTAAGAGTTTCTTTGTTTAAGGTGTGATTTTTTTACAAAAACAAAGGGACGATGAAGTTGAGATTAAAAAACTGTAAGTTTAACCTGCTCACCTATTCGTCATTAACATTTTTCATTAATTTATGTAACGCTAGACAGATAGGTTAAGACTTTGCTAATGTTTGAAATATTGAATCAAAGACAGGTGTAATAGTATCTAATACATAGGTACATAAATAATATTTTATTTTTGTTTATTAGTAATATGTTTTAAAAAACGTTGCCTCCCATTAGGATTTCTTCTGTATCGTGGGTGCGTTTACAAACATAGAAACTCAGACTATACAAATATTTGTTTCGTACGGGTATTGAACCCGCGACACAGCAGTCCAATTGCTCAGCCACTACGCCAAACTTGCCGTCGACCTGTGGATCAGTGAGTACAATTAGGTTGCTACCCGCACAAAATAACTGAATATAATTCTGTCAACTGCTTCGACACCCGTTGTAAGCTTCTCCTTAAGTGTAGTTCACCCGGCACCAACATTTCTAGTGCCGTGCGCAAAAAGGCTTTCGTAAATGAATTGTAATCAACAACAATCATATCACTAGATTGGTGCTCAATCGCGTTTATTTGACCGATACACGCATTCCTACGCGCACCTAGTCCGGCTCACTACTTTACTAAAGCCGATAGCAGCTTGATAATAATTACAAAACAATAAATTAAAATTATTAATTGAGAAATAATATTTAAAAAGTTTGATTTCATTTTATGGAAATAGTTGCACTGAAATAACTGCTCACGACATCTAGCGTCGAAAGGATGCAACGTCCGTAAAACGACAGTAGACTCATATATGACGTTTTTGCTACTTGGCAATAGATGGCGGTAATATCTCAAAGGAGAAATAATAACTGTGAGAAGATATTTTATTTATCTTATTTACAGTTGTTAATTATTAGGATTATTAAATAAATTATGTAAAAAGAGGATAATATATAAATACTTCGATAATCTTTGATATCAGACTTGTCCGAAATAATAAAACAAATGTTGTGGACTAATCTGATTGTAAGATAATGTTTTGTTAATATATATAATGTTTTCCTAACCATCCATTTTCTCACATCATTTATTTAAATAAGCACAGATTATGTTTGTGTGTCTCTGTAGATCCCCAGGTAGTCCTTTCACAAAACTATTTACAGCTAGTTATCAATTTAAAATGTCTTTACAAATATTCGTTATTCATGTTGCACAACTAACGATTGTGTATAGGTACTTAAATATCCATATAACCTAATAGAGCCTAGGATATATGAATACCTATAAAAATCTAAGTAAGTAAGCCTTTAGCATGCACTCATTATTTCAGAAAACCACAGGAAATTCTAACACTGTTAATTTTAAATTAGTTTCCAAATTAACCGTTTCAAATTATGTGACCTTTGCAAGTCCGGCGGATAGTTTTTGTCCTATGACCCCAGGCGCCACTCCCGAGAGGCGAGGGCGTGTCGTGCCGCGCCGCGTCGCGTTACAAAGCCACCGCGCTGCACGTGTCGGCATTACTTCTGACCATTCGACGCGCTCCACTGCCGCAAAAACTATAACAAATACCCGCAAATATGCTAATAGAGTAACAGACACGGTTTTGTTGACGTTGAAGACATTTGTGTACGAGTAGCCACTTCGTTTTTTAACTATGTAGTAAAATACTTTCTTTGAAGCATCGCACCGGGTTTTCATAGGAAATTTTTATAGCGGGCCGCTCACATCAATCACAGGGTAAGTTATTAGTTTGTGCATTTTGTTATTTAAGGTGATTCGGGATAGAGTTAGGCTCTATCTCGCTTTTGTATTGATGATAACTACTGGAAACTATTCTGTCTATAAGAACTTTAAAAAATGTTTAAAGGTGCTGATAGACTTTAGCATTCAGTTGTAACAGAACATTGAGCATTCGCCGTTTCTAATTTTGTCGAACTGAACAACGAACAGAACCGAGCATAGAGTCAAACTTCGCTACGAACATTTTCAAGATCATTAGTTAGCAGTTTAGTCGATAGTCGCCAAAAATATTTTTGGCAGGATTTGAGTTTGATGGTAATTATACTATCCCAGCCCCTTTCTATCATCGCACGGCAAATTATCAACCTTACCTTGGCTTTTACAAAAAATTGGAACAAAGCGTTTCCAAACGTCTTTTATAATGCGAACAGCGAAGGAGAAAAATGGAAATCTCTGCCTGCGTCTGTGTTTCCGAACGCATACAACCCTAATTGATTCAAAGTTAGTGTGAACAGGCTTCTTCTGGCTAGGGTCGAGAGCAAATCCTTCTTAAATAAAATAAATAAATAAATAAGGAAGTTTCAACAAACTGGCGAATTATGGCATGCTAATGGTGTCACTCTCTGTAGATTTGTCGCCTTTCACATTAGACGATAACGGGAACAACACGACACTGACATATCATATTATTTTCCCTAGACATGTATGAAACTACCGATATGTTGTGTCGTTACCGTCATGTTTATGAGCGTGATTATATGTTGTGGTCCAATGTTAGTTGTTACTTATTTTTTCAAGTCAGTGCCGAATGCTTATCTGTTCATGGTATTATCAGGTTGGGGTAGACCGGTACACTCTTATCAGACAATATAGTGGAACATTGTGATAAAATTGACATAATCACCGCTTTACACGGGATTAATGTTGTAATGTCTATCTCTAAGGCCTCGTTTAGACTATGCAAGAAATTGCATGCAAGCAGCGTTACACTCCGGACTATGGAGGGGCAAAAACTTCAGTTGGTTAAACAAATACCGCAATGTAGTCAAAATTGCATGCAAGTTCTCGCGTTGTCTAAATGAGGCCTAACAGTCTAATAAATTATTCAATTGGTGGTCACGAGAATTTCATTAGAAATTACCCGACTTTACTCGTTGGGAAACGGAGTGGAAAAGTAAGTCAGGAATATTTTCAGGTGCACTGAAGTAGCCTCCATTTGGTTGGTTGACTGCATGCCATTCGGCAAATACTTGTGTCAAATAGGTATCTACATAAAATTGATGTCTTTGCCATTTATTTATTTATTTGTGTACACACTAAAACATATAGGATATACTCTTATTATAAAGATACATAGGGTTACCGAGATTTTCTAAGATTTCCAAAACTAGGCCGCAATACTGAGATACTTGTAGAAACAAGAGTACTGACTGCGAACTCTCGAATACTTACTCAAGTAACGCTGTTAAAATAAGAATCAAGTGTTCTGGCCTGTGTGCAGTGAGACCTGCGGCTCTAAGACCGTCACTTTAGTAACGTTGTGCTTTTGCAATGTTGCTAATTGATCTTAATCAATTTGTAACAATAGAATTGAAAATTCCTGGTTTTAAATCCGCTGATGCTGAACATGACGCGTTAATAACAAAATTCAATGTTAATAGTTACTTACGTTGGACAATATCTAAATCACTTTAATATTTTCATAATCTAAACAGATAAAAAAAATTGGTACTTAGAAAGTGAAAACCGAATAAATCATATAAATGTGCAATGTCATGCCCGCAATATGACATGAATTTGTAAAATCTATATATATAAAAGGAGAACTGACTGACTGACATATCAACGTACAGCCGAAACTACTAGGGCTAGGAATGTGAAATTTTGCACACGGCTTCCTATTATAATGTAGGGGAGCACTAAGAAGGGGTTTTTGGAAATTTAACCTTTAAGGGGGTGAAAAGGGGGAATTAGGAAATTACGTAACCCACGCGGACGAAGTCGCGGGAAAAGTGCTACTTAGTATTACATGTTATAGTGGTGTGAATCACATATTATGTACGAGTACCTATTACCTACATATTATTTACATAAAGGTAGGTTCAGCTGTCGTCTTCCGGCTGATGATGATGATGAGGTAGATATTGTTCACTGAGAGAAAAGCTGCGTGCCCCATAGGATTTCCATTGGTCTATATACATTGTTTTCCAAGGGGTGAAAGTTACTTATTTAAGTCCGGATACGGGGTTTGGCGCTCGTAACGTAGTGAGGGCGCTAAAAGTACGAGGGACTAAATAAGCAATTTACACGAGGTAAACTCTGCGCTTTTCATTACAAATACGATGAAAGTAAAAATAAGAACATAAATTATTAGTTATAGAAAAAATGTGCATTGATCGGACTGTCGTTTTCCCGCTCATTTTGTTTTTTTTTTTCGTTTTTTTTCCTGTGGTCCTCCAGCTACACAACCAGTATTTGTTTTGTTCATCATCATATATTAGAGAAATAGTTGAAACTAAATTATATTAAGGTATTATTACATATAACCTTTATGTTATTCTAATTTTAAATCGCGCTATAATGTAACGGCTGTATTAAAAGATAGAACATGGTTCAAAGTAAGAAAGCGATTCTCCCTAGGGCTGCAATGCATCATTTTCAAACCGCTCATCAGGCATGTAATGACCTACTTTCAGAGTATGAGTAATGAAAAGTAGCTTTTCATCTATCTGTAAATATTTCATTTTGAAAAATACAAAATACCATTGATATAAAATTAAAAACTTTGTGACCCATTTTAAAAATCTTTTTAACTTAAAAATAAACCGACGAAAATTTGTACTGAAAAGCAATGATATGAGCCCAAATACTGCTATGCTGGATTCTGGCTATTTGACTACTGCTATAGAAAGATTTTGCTAAAAGTGAAGAAAGTTTTTTTTTCGAAACTTACAAAATGAGTTGCGACCACTCTGGGCTACAATCTAGTTACTGGGCAACCACTACTTTATACAGTACAGTTTTCATGTAGTTATTACATTATTTTATACATCATAGTTATAATTTATATAACATATTTTTGTGATTTTTTTTATAATATTACAGTGTATATGATATACGTTAAGATGTTACAAATTATTGCCGATTAATCTCATACCTCATCTAAGTGGTCCACGCATCAGTTTCATACCTACATAAATCCATTTGAGAATTCCGTACTTCATCGCTCCGTGCCTCTTACCGCCTTGACTTTGGCGTGTATTCACCTCTGCCTACCTTTTAAAGCAATGTAGATTTAAGCATACCTATAATTTCAATATTATAACTATACACATGTTAAAATAGCAGCAGGTCTACAGAAAGTGGTGGAATAAGTTGGACTCAACGACACCTACAATATAACCTGTTGCGTTTGACCGAAAGAAGAAGGAAGGCCTTTGACAATCAGTGGAACAACATGGACTTATAATAAAATTAGCACACCAAACATCGGCTCCGACTGTGGGACACGATTTCACGGCACCGCGTACTCATTAAAATATAAGGCACAATCCTACGCGCGCGCACAAAGCCACCGCACAACGCTTGCTGCACTTTTTAATTATGTTCTGCCCCTCTCATCATGCAGACCTTGCAGGGTTGACTCACGAATATAATTTTAAAAATATGCTAGCGGAGTCCGACACGCTAAAGCAACTGCGTTACCTAATGTGGAGCACTCGGATATCAAAATAAAGTTGAGTCCAATCATTGGGTGCCTTTGGGCCTACTGCCATGATCATCCATTTCCCTGACTTTTATCGTTATTTGATCTGAGGTTTTTTTCTGGGCTGAACTTGACAGCCCTGTTCTTGTAGATGTTTTAAACAGTTACTAAGAAATTCCACCTGATAATGTATCAGGAGTGGTGACGACTTGGTCAGCCCTGCGTTCGGGCGGCTGCGGCCGTCGAGCGGCGTCAAATGTCATTTTAACAGCGCGGCCGTCGCCATCTTATTTTTTGCTCCCGCGCATTTTCGAGCGCGATCATAAAATTTTGTTATTAATACAGTAAAATTTTCAGATTAGGTAGTATTAAATTCGAAACAAAGCAGGGATTTAATTGGTAATTCGTGTCCAGAGTCGGAGGGACGTTATGCGTTATGCGAATATTTGTACGCGACCAATATCCGTTCGTTTATTGTTTTCGGTTGTAAACTCGATTCGGGCGCGGCCGTGTGCGGCGGCCGCATTGTGCGCGCCATTCAATTAGCCACTGAATTTTTAATGAAATATCACGTTGTACAGACGTAATTAAATCACAGCACAGCACTGAAAATAGAGAATTTATTTGTGGAGCCATTGTGGCCGGTGTTGAGCGCGGCCTAATCAATGGACGGTTTATTACGACGGAGCGACCAATTCCGCCTGCAATTCCTTTTTGTTCGCTTAAATATTAATTCAAAGTTTATATTGATTTCGTTTCGTATTCTATTTTTGGTTTATTTTCATTGTGAAACACAAAGGAGCCGCAGTAACACAATCAGGCTGCAAAACTTCATAAAATGAACTTAATAAACGCTTTGAAAAGGCACAAAATAATACAAACAGAGTAATGTACGAACAAACCAATTTATTTTCTATACTTTGACCAATAACACTATGTTTAAATAATATCAAGTAGTTTACAACTAGTTTGTACAGATTTTATGGTTTATATAAATATCTAGCTATTTTTTATTTGAAGATACTCTTTATTGCTATCTGGTCATTAAGAGTGCGGAATTACCTATTAACAGAACATGGAGGAAAAGTTATGAGAAGTTTTTAATGTAATGAGATTAATTTACAATTGTTTAAACCTACATTAATCAGACAAACTCAGGCAGTTTCAAGCAGTTTAGGTATTTGCAGATTTTTGTAGGCCAAAATTAAGTTTACAATCAGAAGAAAGGTACCTAGCCCGGAAAAAAGTATTAGGCATTCAGTATAGAAACAGTTTTTTTTTATTTCTGATTGAATCAGAAATAATAAAAAAACTGTTTCTATACAAGACTAAATTGACTCCTAAAAATCTACATACGAAAATTGATAGGTCTACATTTTCATCAAATATTTCTTTGATATTTCAATTATGTTAACACAATATGAGGAAATAAAAATGCTAAAGGTACTTGCTTGAGTATGTTTTAATAGAATAAGTACATTTGTGTCATAGTTATATAAAATATTTACATCATTGCACCCATACTTAAATACTCGCCAACATCCGCGTTGTATACACCAAAACTAACACAATATCTACAATCACTTTACCTTAGCTCTCACAAAATGTACCCAGCCACATTTTTAAAAGAAACTGACTACTAACTACAACTGACTCAGAAGATTGTAGGTTGGATCGTTTTGGGAGAACTAACTCCATGAGGCTTAATTTATCATGATTTGTATTTTAAAGCAACGGAAGATATTACATACTATTATACAGCTACAAAAATAGGTCACCAATTTAAATTAAATACAAAAATAATATCATCGACTTAATTTCGATTTGGCTTACGACAGGTTTTCAAAGTGTTTGTTGTCATACCGTGGTCGGTACGTTTGCCGACGGCTTTTCATTAAAGCCAAAGTTGAAATTATTTTGGCATATTGATTGTCATTATTGATCGGGATAGAAAATCGGTAAAAATTACTAAAATTAATACAAACAATAAGAATCGTTATCGTTGAAATGCTTTTGAATATCATCAATTATGCAATAAGTATGACACACAAACCCTTATCATTGCGCCAAAAAATTCTTCAACTTGAAACAATAAATTCTATCTTTCGTTATCTTTTCCTTTCAAACACAAATCTGTGACATTAAGCCTCGCGTGAAAATATAAAATCTATTTATCTTACACGTGATAACGTATATACAATAATAATATAATACTTTTTATCAACAACTATCATTATTTATCACTACAAGATCAGTTTTTCACTTTTATATCACTCTGCACAGTCTGCAGTTCTGCACTATGAACCAGGACCGGACTTCGTACACCAGAGACGAATTTGGACAAGCAATTACAAAAAATTAACCCATCCTTGGCATGCGGGTACATAAAATACATGAAATTGGTAATATCAAAAACTAATGTCATTTTTTTTTCCAAAACTTATGAATCGTGTTCCTAACTTCATATAGATGGATGCCAATCAGTTCAAGCAAAGAATGTCTTTGTCGTATCGTGCTGTAAAATGTCATGTTGTCAAGATATTAGATTTTATGTTAATAGGACCAATATCCCGCGACCTATTTATTAAAAAACCGCTGGTCATGCTCCGAAAAATATCATTAGAATTATAAGATTCCTGAACAGGTTTAGAAATTAAGATTTAGTTTAGATTTTGACATGCTCTCAATTTTAGATTTTTCTGAATGTAGTTCTTAGTCCACAACTTCGTAAATGCCAAACCTTAGTAACTTCCTTAATTATTGTTGTATTGACATTTTATTTGGTGAGGTGCGGAACACATACCATCTCAGATTATTTCACAAAGGATTACCAATATCGTTTCTTGGTGACTATATCATCCAATAGTTTCCTGCAGCACTTTAGTTTCTTCTCAATTATTCTGTACAGTGATATAACAAGCACATATCTTACTCTACTAATCTCAGTCGTGACGCGTTTCCACGAGAACAGTGTCAAGTCATTCGCACCACTTAGCACTTCACTGGGTGATCACTGTCACTGGTGATGGTGATCAGGGGGGTGATCACCGGTCGTGGTTGGTGGCGAGGTGCGCATGTCAGAGAGCGTGCGCGTGCGCATGGTGGGGGGGAGGGGGCTGCTGGTGCGGGTGGGGCAGCGCGTGGGGGTTGCCCGCTGTGTGCTGACGACCCTGTGGACAAGAGAGCTAGTTATTTATACTGTATTTTACGTGGATATCTAAAATTCCTGATCTACACACCATCAAGATAACTTCCTCTTTTTATTTTAAGTTCGTACAATCCAATGGTTTAAATGGTTAAAAAAGGTTTGAAAATAGATACTGGTCAATGGCCTTTTTATTTTCGTGTTAAAATCATCAAATGAGTCCTCCCACCCAGGGCAGAGCGGGAGGGAATGTCAGACTCGTACTGACTAAAATCCACTGTATGTCTGCCCGCGTTGGTGTTTCCGAACGCATACAACCCTAATCTCTTCAAAGTAGAGCGAACAGGCTTCTTCTGTTTCTCTGTCTGTCTAAATAAAAAGTTAAAAAATGCTCACCTGTAAATACACATAGTAGTCATAAGGCTGGTGTAGGGGCCAGCAGCGCTGCGGCGGCACGGGGTACAGCGGGGGCACGGGGTACAGCGCGCCCCCGCCGAGCTTGTTGCGCAGGATGCGGCTGATGCTGGACACCGACGGCACGTTGTACTTGTCGCACACGCCGTCCGCGAGCAGGCGGTCGCGGATCTCCCACGCGAAGATGCCTGGGTCCTTCGCTTTTAGTTGCTTTATGTATGACACAACCTGGGGAGAACCACTTTATGAAAAGATGTTTGTTAGCGTTCAGGTATGAGAAACTAGTCTATGTTTTGGGACTTCTATTTTCTGTTATCGCTCCAATTACCTTTATGTATTCCATACATCTCAGACAGGACAAAGCACAGAATAGTGGTGGAGGGGATGGAGGGCTTAGTCTTTTTGAAAGTCTAATGACCAAACACAATTTTTTCTCAGCACCAAACACCTACTTGTTGCTGAATTATTCCCTCCAAACCTTTCACATCAAGTGTGATCTAGCGATAGAATCAATTAAGACAAGTGAAAATACATGAGTATTTTTGACAAAAAAAAAATAGCTATGAATGGTCTCTAAATAATTATCTTGACACATTTATTCTGAAAAAACATCAGTAAGAAGGGAGGACTCACCTTAGGTGTGGTAACTCTAGGCTTGGACCCACCGATGGCCCCGGGCAGGATCGACCCTGTCTCATGGTACCGCGCCAGAATCTTGGACACGCAGCCGTGGGACACCCGCAGCTGTCGACTTATATCACAAGGCCTGACAATAAATGAACAACATTAGGATAGTTCAAAAGGTGGTTGTAAAAGGTAACGATAGTCAACTGACGGCACGATATTTTGCTGCTATTTTTCATTATTCTTCACGATTGCTGCTATTTTTCAGTACATGTCAGCTACATACATAATTGAGCACTCCAGTCATTCATAGTAGTATGCAGCGCACTGCAACTTTCTAATATTTATTACAATAAATATGTACGTATACATAATGTATTATTGGCTTATTGGACGATTCGCACGAATTTAACTCGCACAAAACGTGCGAATCGACTCCTTTAAAACATATTATTTTTTCTGTAGTCGATTCGCACGAATTTCATTTATTGGCGTGCGAATCGACACTCTCACAAATATGTAGTAGGCTATTCGCACACATATTGTTTTTTATGAAATGCAGTTAAGATAAAGTACACTTGAGCACAGAAGTAGTGAGGTCAAATATGTTTTACTCGTAATAGATAGAAAATAAAAACACAATCTAAAATCAACAATATCTGTATTAAAATTAAAACTAAGTACTAAACATCTTCTAAGCTCGTGGTTTGAGGATTAAAAATGAGCAAATATCGATAACAGAATAATAAATAAGTGTCACTAACAAACTACTACTTCACTAACCGCGTAATAAAAAATAAAAGTACCAAAAATTTACATTTTTTTTACATTACACAAACATTTATTTTTTTAATAAGGTAGGTATATTATATAATTACTTAACAACTTTTTCTTATATTTATTATTGACGAACATGTTTTAATGTTTTTCAGAAGTGTACCTAAAATACACAGTACTCATAATTATAACAATAAAACTTTTAATCATAAAACTAGAACTAGGGCTATAATCACAATTTGAATCACAGATTTTTCTTTCAAATAACGTATAAAAGTGACTAAACTTTTTTATCTACTATCATGCTATTAATCCTCTATAAAAGAACCTATGACAATTAGCTTATTGCCAACACTAAAACACTCAATGATATTATGATCATTATATCATCCAAACGCGTGATATAATGAATTTCAAAAAAAGAACATTCTCATGCAATGACATTTTCACCACCAGATCGCTAAAATTTTGAAAAAAGAACAATAAATTGTAGACTAATTAAGTTCTATAGAAAATAGAAATAATGAAGTGGGTGAATATAAATATTCCAAGTACATCAGGATCTGCCAACATTCAACAAGGTGCGAATGTTCAAGTGCATTTCAACAATTGTACGATCCAAAATGAAATAATTATTACAATAAATAATTCTTTTACTTATTAAGATTTGTTTATTTTACATGCTTCGCAATTAGACTTTTCTTGAATTTACATAGTTCTTACAACACTGTACAACACCCTATGGTATGAGAATCTTTTATAGAGGATTCACATCATGATTGTAGATAAAGTCTTGTATGCAACTGTTATAATTAGGTATTAAAACACTCATGTGATACTATTATCGCACTCGGCTACGCCTCGTGTGATAAACCCACATTCGTGTTTTAATACCCCTGATTATACAACAGTTGCATAAATAACTAATATACAACTAACAAATCAACAATAATAAATCAAGTCATAACAATAATAAAATGCTTATTGGACCCTGTTCCCGATACCGGTGGGCCACTATTATTTATATTTTTAAATGTTTTTATTCTTTTGTTTTACAAAAACATGTAAAAATATTTAAAAATGTACTTAATAAGTTAAGGAAATGAATAAACGAAATAATAAAATGCTTACTTTAATGTAGATATGCCACGTTTTAAGTAATTATTATTATCACTTATTCCATACAGATCTTTCTTACTTTCAAGCAAATATCTGCTGTTTAAACTTCGATTATTTTTTATTTTTATTTCAGTGATGGCTGAATACGACTGTACTTTAATTTTTTTAAACTTTAAAATGAAATGTGTGCGAATAGTCTACTACATATTTGTGAGGGTGTCGATTCGCACGCCAATAAATGAAATTCGTGCGAATCGACTACAGAAAAAATAATATTTTTTAAAGGAGTCGATTCGCACGTTTTGTGCGAGTTAAATTCGTGCGAATCGTCCAATAAGCCGTATTATTACTACAACTTGGTGCAGTAGCTGAGCAATCGACTGCTGCGGCCTGTTCAGTTGTTCCGGGTTTGGGCGTTCGTGTATGTGAGTTTGTGTGTTTATAAATGCAGGTTCGATACTGGAGAAATTCTTAGAGTAGAGCAAAGTAAAAAAAAAACTGACATCAGGGACTAACTTCTAAACTATTTTTTGTTTATTCGAATAATACTTACCTAATTTATGTAAAACAGAATAAAGTTAAAACATTCATAAGATCTACTAGACCATTAAAAAATAATGTAGTAATAATGTAGGTAACATTACATCGTCGTGATTGGTTGTAACGACCCGTAACTAAGAGAGTGTTTTCTTTTCCGTAAGTCTGAGATTATCAGCAGAGAGGTTACACTAACAAGTATTAGTTCAAGTAGTTCACTGAGCTTCCGTTAGCTGGCTGTTGGTGGACGTGTTTTCGTGTTGTTAACTCACTCGGAATTAATTTCTCTTATTTATTATTTGGAGTTTTAATATTTTTTCGGTCCCTCTCGTACTATCTTGTGTAAAGTGCCATATACTGTGCGCGCCATCTTGGATCTTGTAGTGCGGTGTCCCTCTCGCACAGCGCCGAGAAACAATATTTTATAAACTTGGAAAAAGTCGTGCAGTTTGCGGGGCGCGAACCTGAGTCAGCGCGGTTCAACGGAGGCGAAGGCAGCCAGTCGAGCCACTAGACCACCTGTGCATGCCGTCGCCGCGGTGAATTTCGGCTATTGTATCTACATTACTAGTTTCTGCAGCAAGATTTTATTTATTTATTTTTTCGAGTTTTATCGTCATGTTGCACTCCTCGGATAATAAAAGTCAATCGAATCCAGACTTGCATTTGGATACTGAACCTAATGCGAAAATTACTCAAAGAAAGCGGAAGCAGCCGGAATGTGAAATAACACAAGCAATGAACATATTGTCTGCGGAGTTGAAACAAGCAATTTCGGATCTTCGAACTGATATAAACAACCAGTTTTCGACAGTTAATACATGTATCACAAACCTCAAGGAAGAGTTAACTACTTTATCATCTACTTCTTTACAAATTCAAAATGATGTTAAGGAATTGCGTGCGGAATATTGTAATATGAAAACTGAATTATCTCATTTAAACGTGAAACACTCAGAACTTGAGAAGGAAGTGACCAGTATGAAATCTTCAGCTAACTTTAATTCTGAAAACTATGTTGATTGCAAGAAACATTTGAAGGAGTTGGAGTTAAAAATTAGTAATTCTGGCGCCTCAACAATTGCAATATTGGAAAGGAAAATAGATACCTTGGAGCAGCAGGCAAGGCAATGCAATATCGAAATATCTAATTTGCCTGAAAAGCGCGGTGAAAACCTATTAACAATATTGGAGTCTATCGGATCGGCAATCAACATGTCAATAGCACAGAAAGACATTGTTTCTATTCACCGTGTTCCACATGCGCATACACAAAACACTCTTCCTAAGAACATAATAGTAAAGTTCAGTTCGCGGATACTGCGTGATAATGTTTTGACGGCGTACCGGCTGTCTAGAGGACTGACTTCTGACCGGATTGGACTCTCAGGAACTTCAAGTCGCTTATATATGAATGAACATTTGACATTGCGTAACAAGGAGTTATTTCGGAAGAGCCGCCAAGCCGCTAAAGCCAAGCAATTCAAGTTCGTGTGGGTCAGAAACGCGACTGTCCTGGTCAAGGAATCAGAAGACTCCCCTACATACGCTATACATTCGGAGGATGACATATCCTGCAAGATTAAGTCAACTGTGCGGACTTCTATTACAAATGAAGATAATAAAATCTAATGTTTGGCCTAATATACCTTTACTTTTCAGTTTTGAGGTTTGTAGAATGTCAATAGGTTATATAATATTATCGTGCATGGTGAGCTTTTTTATTTATAATTTGTGTCTTGGGTTAATAAGTGTAATAAGTAAGATTATAATTTTATGTACTGTCAAAAGATTATCAGCCTATTTGTTAAGTTTGTGCCTGTTATTAGATTTAAAAATACTGTACTTGTTTAGGAATCCTTATAAACTTTCGGATCTTGCTTCTTTTATAAGTCTGGTTGCAACACACTCGGCTATAATACATAGATTTACTCCTTATTTTATTTGTTTTACCAATGGCTAATAATCTACGTATATATTATCAGAATTGCCGAGGGATCAGGACCAAATTGAACACATTGTATATTAACATATTGTCTCATACTTATGATATAATTATTTTGACCGAAACATGGTTGACATTGGATATTAATGATAATGAATTTATTGATCAACGCTACACAGTATTTAGATGCGATCGGAATCGTTCTTTTACTAACAAAAAGGATGGTGGAGGCGTTCTAATAGCGGTCTCCAAGGACATTAATCCTTCAAGTGTAATGCTGGTACCTCCCCTAATTTTACCAGAACATGTAATAATTAGAATACCGTCTCATAATAACAAGTACTTACTTGTCTGTGCTACCTATATACCTCCTAACACAACGGAAGATATATATATTAATTTTATCAACTCGCTTACTGTTTTAACTGATGACCCCTCTATAGATGACACTATTTTAGCCGGAGATTTTAACTTTCCGGAGCTCAATTGGACAATATCATTTTCTCATATGATGTGTGCCTCGAATAGTATTTATTCTAATAGTAGTCGTTGTTTACTGAACTTTTGCTCTCAATTAAATATGAACCAATATAACAGTTTTACTAATACCAACGGCCGTATACTTGATCTGTTTTTTTGTAACACACATTTAGAAATTCATAGCCCTAACACTTCTCTCTTGCCTATTGATCTACACCATCCAGCCTTTTATGTTCAAATGCCATTTGGAAAACCATCACAACTACTAAACTGTAAAAATCGTAATAAATTAAATTATCACAAATCAAATTATGCAGATATAAATGCAGATATTAAATCAGTTGATTGGCATTATTTACTGGAAACTATGTCCCCCGATGCAGCGGTGTCATGCTTTTACGAAAAATTGTATGAGATAATTAAACTGCATACTCCTTTGCACAAGCCCAAAAACTGTAATTTTCCTAACTGGTTTTCCAAATACCTGGAGAATCTGTATAAGAAGAAAAGTCGTGCTTGGATAAAGTGGAAAAAATTTGGTAATGTTAATGATTACGAAATTTTCTCGATTTACAGAGCGAGATTTAAGAAAGAAGTGGATTTATGTTACAAGAAATACTTGAGTAGGATAGAAGATAATGTGGCTACCAATGTCAAAGCATTTTGGTCGTATGTGTCCAGTCGCAGATCCACTAATAGCGTTCCCTCTACTGTATATTATCAACAGCAGTACTCCAATGACCCTATTTCTACTTGCAATTTATTTTCCACATTTTTTCATTCAGTTTATGAGCCCTCGTCATTCGATCCTCTTACATGGACGCCTCCGCTCCCTACTGCAGACAATGATATTAATATTTGTAATTTACATTTTTCGTTATTTAAGATACGGAAGGAGCTGAAGTCTTTGGATGCGTCCAAAGGACCAGGGCCTGACGGCATCCCCTCAGTCTTTTTGAAAAAAACCTGTGATACAATCTGCTTCCCTTTATTCATATTATTCAATAAATGTATCTCTAAGGGTGTATTTCCTGAGGTTTGGAAACGTGCAAATATTGTCCCTATCCACAAAGCTGGCTCGAAAAACGACGTGTCAACGTATCGACCAATCTCTTTATTGTCAATACTCTCTAAACTCTTTGAAAAATTAGTACACAATGAGATCTATCCGGTCCTGCGCCGTGTGATACTTAAAGAGCAACACGGCTTTGTAAAGGATAGATCTTGTATCAGTAACCTGCTAATCTTTGCATCTAAGCTGTTCGAAGGCATTGACAATAGACAACAGATTGACGTGATATATACGGATTTCCAAAAGGCTTTCGATAAAGTTGACCACGAGCTGTTACTTCACAAAATAGCTTTCAACGGTATAAGGGGTGATCTGTTACGGTGGTTCGTATCTTATGTCACTAATAGGACACAAAAAGTGGTGATAAATGGCTATGAATCCAGTTCCATTAAAGTTACGTCTGGAGTCCCGCAAGGCTCAATTTTAGGCCCACTAATGTTTATTTTATTTATTAATGACATTAAGAACTGTTTCCGCAACTCAAAATTTATTCTTTACGCAGATGATTTGAAAATTTACAAAAATATCACCAGTATTTCTGACTGCATTGACTTCCAGAATGACCTCGATCGCTTCTTTGACTATTGCACTGTTAATAAACTTCACCTTAATCTCTCCAAATGTCATAGTATCACGTTTACTAAAAAGAAATGTCTTACCAAATTCAATTACTGTTTCGGCAATAGTTTTATTCATAATGTTTCATCTCTCCGCGATCTTGGTGTTCTGTTGGACTCGAAGTTGCATCTTGATGTTCACGTGGAGAACATTGTTAATAAGGCTTACCAAATGTTTGGTTTCGTGATGAGAGCAACTAGGGAATTCCACCGTCCTTCTACTTACTTATATCTATATAAGTCTATTATCCGGCCTCAATTGGAATATGCCGTCCCCATATGGAATCCATTCTACAATAAATATAACGACATCATCGAGATGGTCCAACGGAAATATCTACGAGCCATGCAGTATAGATGCTTCCGAAACAAAATATCCTACGTATCTTTACTGCAAAAATACAACCTTATTACGTTACAATCTAGACGAACTCTTCTTGAAATGATGACACTTTTCAGTATATGTCGCAATAAGTTTGACTGCGTCGAACTTGTGAACAATTTGTGCTATCTGGTCCCTCGCACTGTACATGGTCGTGAAGTTCGCTCGAGACGCTTGTTCGCAACCAAACTCTGTCGCACCAACTCTGGCGCGCGCTCACCACTGCACCGACTAGTCGACACTTACAATAAGCATTTCAGTTCAATCGACATTTTGTTTCTTGGCAAAAATGTATTTAAAAACGAAATAATAACTGCTTTGAGAGATGGACGTTGAACCTAAATTATATATTTAGTACATAATAATATTAGCTCTAATTCGATCATGTAATTAGTTTTTAATCAACAGCTAGCTATTATTTATTGTAATCTGTGAATAACGCCGTTAGTAGTGTATTTGTTACTTCTGTTCTGAACTGCATTGTGTGTAATCTTTAGTATACTGCTGTTTGTTGTTCCTAATAAATAAAAAAAAAAAAAAAAAAAAAAAAAAAAAAAAAAAAAAGTATTGAAACTATTGATAAGAATAATAGCCGATTATCTGATAGTAAGTATAAAGAATAATAAAAGAGAGAATGTTCGCAACAGTTCTAGATACTGCAGCAAATAACGTTATTTGATAGAAAAAGCAATTTGTTATGTCAACTGAAGGACATCAACATGAATATTAGACAAATAATAAATAAATTTTCCTACAACAATGACCTGTCGCGTGTTGGAAGATGTCCGTGTCTTATAATTTCTACTAAGACATCACGATAGTCCGACTCGCTGTCCGACCATGGACCATGCCCGGGTCGACGGCGCGTTGTGTTCCACGCGCGCCTCAAGGAGTGTCAGCATAGTGACGGGGCCTGTAGAGGGCCATAGCCTGCCGGGGTCGCGGGACTTACCCATTACCGTGACCCCGGCGTAAAGGGCTAGTGAAGGACACCGTGGATTTTAGTCAGTACAAGTCTGTCAGTCGCTCCCGCCCTGCCCTGGGTGAGAGGACTCATTTGATAATTTTACAACGACAAAAAAAAAGACATCACGATAGTTCCCGTCATCGTTGCGGGAGAGAGTAAAGGTCTGCACCCATTAGCGCTGCTTACCTGATGCCTAGTTGTGCTAGTTCTACTATCCGTAGCCTGACGGCGTTGGGTAAGGGTCTGCCGTTCACGAACACTCCTCCGAGCTGGTTGACCTCCCCGTACTGCTGGGTGCCGGTGCCTGCCACGCCGGGGTTGCCCATCCCGCCTCCAGTGGGGTCTGCGGACAAAGGAAACCGGATTTTTATTTATTTCATATCTTTTATCAGGGATATTACTATTTGGTCTCAAATTTTGAGCTTTAAATGAGATACGATAAAGTCTTAAACTGAATCCGACGTTAATATTTCCATTTTTTTCATTCACCAGCAGGTGTTCACCACGCAGGCCCATTGAGTACAGGATATCTCGCCATAATAAAAGTGTTTCAAATATATCGCAAACTTACTTCAGCGGCAATCAAAGAAAGGAGCTTAATAAAATGTAGAAAAAAACAGACATATTATTGAGAAATAGAAACTAAGATCTGGTGCCCTTTTTTTTTACGTGGTAAAATCTTCACATGAGTCCTCCCACACAGGGCAGACGGGAGGGACTGTCAGACTCGTACTGACTAAAATCCACGGTGTCCTTCAATAGCCCTCTACGTACCGGGGTCGCGGTAATTCGTGTCCCGCGACCAGATCTGGTGCCCTAACATAATTTTTCAAGATTTTGTTACGTGAATTAAATGGGAACTTTGATGTTAATTTGAGGGTAAAATAAGTTCCTCGTACACTAGAGGTGCAATTTCATTTCCCGTACAATAAATGTAGTAAATAAAAATCAACAATCTTTTGATAAGACCTCTGATGGCCTATTTCTACTGTAGCTATTAGCGAGCGAGATGTTCGTGCAACCCAACCTGCCGTCTAGCAGTTCATAATTAAAGGTACCGGGCCGATGTCACGCGACACCCGCTTTGATGTCTCGACCTCCGACACTCGGCGACACTCGTCGTTTTGCACTGACGGCTGACACTCGACACTGCGCCCGCGCAACTCTGTCGTAAAACTTTAGCTTGTTAACTTTTGAGCGCGTCTCGTATTATATTGGGTCGCTAATCTGTAGTTAAATTGAAAGGAAGAAATGTTGTGTTTATTATGTACTATAACTTTTGTATTATAAGTACGAATCTTCGTGTTTCGTCGCATTAGTTTACAGACATAAATTAGGGAAAAACATCGCAATGTAAACTATTTATAACAGTATCAAGATTAACTGAAAAAAATACTTTATAAACAAAACTAATTAAGAACTATATCATCAAAATAACCAAACATTCACTTTGATATTTTCGTAAAAATAAACCACAGTCGTATCGGATTACACTTAATAACAAACATCGAAGTATTTCAACCTTAGCTGTCATGCGTGCGCGCATATCCCATTGCATCCGTCCAATAAACGTCTCGACGTCACTGTGACGAGCCGTCATTGTGACGACCCGTCACTTTTACACATGTCACTTGTCACCCCGATAGACACGATCCGTCATCTCAGTGTGACACCGCGACAGTCACCAACAAATGACTGTAACCGTAAACTGCAGTTGATATAATTTTCAGTATATTTCCACGACTGTTAGAAAACATTTATCACGGCAGCTGCGTGAGGGTTATGATGATTAACTGAGTGGCGATCTGTCGGTGATATTGGTGATTTATGGCGCTGATGCGACGGTATGGTGATTAATTGAAGCTGGTTTGTTTGTTTACTGTACGTTTATTAATTTGGAGAGTTTTAATTATGTAATTTGTTGTTAAATCAAGGTCAGGGAAATTCGTAGGGACAAATACAGTCGCGGACATCCGGCTGAGTAAGATTTTGTAATGAAGTACCATCTTTGTATCAGTGTCAAGTTTTTACGGCCATTCTGCAACTTTTCTGAAAGATTTGAGTGAAACTGAAAAAGCAATGTTAAAAAAAGGAATGTCAGAGTCCAGTGGACTCTAAAATGCACAGAAAAATTAGATATCTTGTGTAAAAAAAAGACAAACAATTTAAGTCATTATACAAAACCGGTCCAAACGAAACATCTTCCACATCCAAATATATCAACAAGTGACCAAAACCAGCACATTACTCAGCCAACCTTCCCCTAAGGTGACAAAGTACAGTCGAACAAAACGAGCGCGCCCACTCCTCGCTCGTCGGCCCACAAATTAGCAGACTCTTAAACAAAATGCAAGACAAATGCGTCGCACTCGTGCTCTTGTTGCACGACGCTGACAAAATAGCATGCCACAAGTTTATTTATACGACTGTACTTAGTTTAGAGGCGTTGTAATTAGATTATTGAGGGAGATGTTTTTGTATTGTTTTTCGAAAGATAAACGTCTACATGTGTATCTTTGAGAAACGACGAAAAAAAGGACTTAACTAAGCTTTGTATCTGTCTATGACATCGTAGCTCACAAACGGATGAACCGATTTTGAAACAGTTTATTTTCTTTCAAAGTATATGCATCTTTTTTGTTTACAGGTAATTTCCAGAATGACATTGAATACCGAGGTAGGTGTAAATTTTGTAGGATATGTTGATAGGGACCATAGATATAGTTTTTAATAATTCTGTGATGACAATTCTTTAACAAGACTCCTTGTTGAAGAATTTACCTTATTGATGGTTTTAATCAAAATACTTCAGAGAAGTTCTTGACCCATAAAACGTAAAATAGTCATTATTAATGTGAGTCGTTCGTTCTGTTACAATGACACAAGATTCTCTTCACTGTCATGCTGAAATATGTAGTTGGCAACAGTTGCGAGAACAATACCCAACAATACTATATCTACTTAGGTACCCTTTAGCTGTGATACACTAACGAATACAATCAACTAATTCATTATGAAATCAAGGCGTTACTGTGAGTCACAAAGGCAAAAAAGCAAGGAATTTAAAAATTCAAGTTACGCAAGCAAACGATCCTCGGAATCTAACCAAGCTAGCTCTTCAGCAGAGCCGCTCTACTGGCAGTGTCAAGTGTGGACTTACAACGACCCAACAATCACTCTCCTTGAACTCAATGCAAAAATCGTAGTGTTTGTCAAAAAACCCAAGCGTGCACGAGCACGAACCAAACACGTTTGGTTCACACCACACGAATATGTGCTCAGTTCGTGCTCGTTTCATCTAGCTTAGATCTACCTTTTATATATTATGTACTACCGTTACCGTAAGCACGAGAAAAGATCCCAAGTGATACTGTGGTGGTAAAGGACCATGGGATAATGCCACGCAGTTCAAACAAGTCAAATATTCCTGCGACACCAAGAAACAATAACATAAACTGTTAATTTCATGTTAGTGACAGACGCATATTGCAGTAGGAAATTTTTATTTGTTGTTTGTAGCATTTTCGTTAATAAATTAAACACAACATGAATATTTCTGACATTTGCCAAAAATGCGACATCTTTTCTCTCGGTAATTACGCGATTTATTTTATACATACTTTACTTTCACAAATATTTTTGTCTCCGACTAATACATCAAAGTGTTTAAAAAATATACACAAACGAAAGTCACAAATTATTTTCTTCAACAGACTATGTTCAAAGACATATGTATAGGTAATGGGTATATTTAATTGGCATTTTATAAGTAGGTATACGTATTCTCTCATAGGGGGAAGCAGAAGGTCGCGGGACTAACGAATTACCGTGATCCCGGTACGTAAAGGGCTATTGAAGGACACCGTGGATTTTAGTCAGTACAAGTCTGAGTCCCTCCCGCCCTTCCATGGGTGGGGACTCATTTGAAGATTTTACCACGCTAAAAAAAAAAGAGGGAAGCAGAAACTTCAGTTTTTGAAACAGTATACAGAATTGATCAATATAGGATTAATTGGCATTTATCAGTTCATAACATATAGACTTTACTTCGGAGAGTGTGCGCATGATCTCTACGATCGTATCCCAACAGCCCGCTTCTACAATCGGACTTCTAGACGTACTGCTAAGTATATCAACCATACTTAATTGCCATTCCACCAATTCGCACTAAACGCTTTCAGTCTTCCAAACTAATATTACAAATGCGAAAGTAACTCTGTCTGTCTGTCTTTTCTTCACGCCTAAACTACTGAACCGATTTGTATGAACTTTGGTACAGACATAGTTTGGAACTTGCGAAAGGACATAGGATAGTTTTCACTATTCCACGCGAACGAAGTCGCGGGCAAAAGCTAGTCCTTCATAATGCGCTTAGAACATTTATGGAACTTGCTTCCTGTGTCGTGTTCCCGAACGCGTACAAACCGAATATTTACAAAGTTAGAGTGAACAGGCTTCTTCTGGGTATGCTCGCTCCATCATAGGCTTTGTCTCTATCACCTTTGACCTGCACTAGAGTCAAGACAAAGCTATCACAAAAAAAAACATAACTTAGTTGCCTCTTTAGGATTTAAAAGGGACTTTGGTTTTTAAATGAACACTTTCCGTCGTTTTTCGGATGATGAGACAACAGCAGATTCTACTGACGCAAATAAATGATTTTTATTTCTATAAAAAAGCTCTAATTTCATTAAAATCAGTCCTCTCTATCATCCAATGTCATCCATCAATCAATAATCAAGTTTATTAACTTTCATTTAAAATCAAACCTCTTTATTAAATGAATGAGAAGTCAAAAGGTCACCACTTGTCCCCGGGTCCCCGTGTCTGTGGCCCCTGTGGCCCGTGGTCACATAGTGACAATATAGCGGCCAATAGCGGCGGCACATCAAAGCAGGGGGCGGGGCGATACGCCTCGACACATGCCGCGCACACGGCTTTGTTACTACCATCACATGTGCCGACAATATCACCAGGGTTAGGGTTAGGCGACTGAAAGAACGTTGTTAGGCGATGTTTTATTAATATATCTAGTGACCAACTGACCAGGCAGACAGATGCGCTAATTGTTTTCAAGAACACGAAAACGTCTGTTGAAAAACGGCTCTTTATACAAAACTGCAATACCTACATAGTCTGAATGTATGAAACAACCTATTGTAACAACCAACAATTTTTCTTATATTATTTTTAATAGGATCCATGTGCAATGAAGCTCAAGATAATGTGCTGCGCAATTATGGTTTAAGTTTTCCATCATTCAGGATCTTTTCGTAATTTATGATGTATGTTAATCGACAAAGTTGAATCATGACCCACCATAAACTTTCATTCTTACAGACATTCAAATACAATTAGGTCTACATTCGCGTAAACATACAAATCCAAGGTAACGATTTTGATCTTTGTGAATTTGACGGATTCAAAAGATTTATTGTCAAAATGAGTCATGATTTAACTTTGTCGATTGTACTTATCTATCATTTTAGTGAGAAAAGAAAAGCTCTCCTTTTGTGATTTAATTTAAGAACAAGACCAAAGTGAATGTGATTAATTTTCGCATTTACATAACATTTCGTTCAAAACTCCTACCTCCTTATCTAGTCTCACAAAAAAGCGGCTCCGTCACTCATATCAAAACGAATACCACACTAACACTTTACCATAAAATTAGCACTATAAAAATTCCTTTAATCATTTTACCAGTTTATGATGTCTCAGATCAGCAGCATCTGTTGTGCGGTACTCGTCACAGAGAGGCGACATATCTCGCGGCGGAGGCGGGGCAGTCACGCCTCGTCACAGCTTGAGGACACTTGTCACCATCGCGCCTCGGACAGGGACAATAGCCGGGGATTATGATCTATTGTCTTTTTTGATGGCGCTATCGTGAAATTGAACGGTTTGAGGAATAGCTTTATGTGCTGTCCAGCTGTGATGATGATGATGTGATCGATTTAGGCCAAGGCGATCAGCTCCGTTGTTGTCGTACATTGCTAGCATGTGAGCACACCATTGATAAAGTTAAATATGACAGTATTAACACCTGTACGGGTCGATAGAAAGCTAGCCTTCGCATGTCTAAGTCGGGTCGGATCGGTCCGGGTAAGTAATCGTTGGTGACAGAATATAAAACTGATTACGAAATGATGGATATAATTACTTTTTTTTTAAATACACTGCCGTCGCTGCACACTCAGGATATCTTCTGTACCGTGGGTGCTTTTTAAACATTCACATACCCAATCTACCATCGGTAGGCTATACAAATATTTGTTCCGTGCGGGAATCCATCTCGCGATACTCTGCGCAGCAGTCAAACATTCAGTCACTGCGCCAATCGTTCTTTATCGTTTAATGTCGGAGGGCCAAGCAGACTTTCACTGATCCACGGTGATCCTTCAATAGTTGTTTGCGTTCCAGGGTCGCGGTTACCTGATGAGACAGTCCCGCGATCAAAATTGGTTTTTACAGCGGCTTTCCACAGATCATACCCCAGCTTCCATCTTACGCCGCTTGCCTTGCCACCTGTGTACTCGTACTTGGTAATCTAAACACAATTGAAGCTTTCCTATACCTGCTATAGCTGTCCGATCAAACTTATTGTTTTATTTTAACCTAGTTTATTTTAATGTTTTTCGCTATGGGTAATACTGAAGGTCTGCCATACAGTCATCATACCACCCAAACCGATGCGGCCACATCGGGCTGCGCGCGCGCACGTGTGCCGCCGTTAGTTCCGCGAACGTCCGTCACACTCGGGCGCTGACGCCACATCAAAGGGTACCACAATGTCACACACACCACACAATCAACATTTTTTGTCTCTCTCTGTTCTTTTTCTGCAATATTTTAAGAAGTTTTTACTTTGATGTGAGGACAAGCGCGGGTTTTTAAGTCCAGGGTTTAATTTCAAGAATTGAGTGTTTTTTGTACTACTTGTTTCAGGTTACCGTGACCCTGGATCGTAAAGGGCTATAGAAGTACGCGTCTGACAGTCTCTCGCGTACACCTGATGATTTTAAGTACGTAAGTTACCAAGGGAAAATAAACTACTGCAAAAGTAAACCATTAGGATACATAAATATGGATAAACGTATATGTGTGCAACTGGCGATTACTTGCATTTAACGTTGGTGATTAGACAATTACCCTAACATAAGGAACAATGGATTAGGAATTTTCTTCGAGATCCTTTGTTAAAATTTAGTAAGTTGGGCTTCGATTGGAGTACAGGAACAGGAATAGGTACTATTGAGAGAGCATATTGAAATTCTTGTTTACTATTGCAAATAATCCAGATTCTTCTAGTGGGGGTGGGGGGGGTCAGGGGTGATAGAGACAAGGTCGACGATGGAGCGAGCTTACCCAGAACAAGCCTGTTCACTTTAATTTGGACTGGAAGAGATTAGGGTTGTATGCGTTCAGAAATACAGACGCAGGCAAAGAGTTCCACTCCTATGTTGATCGCATTATGAACGATGACTTTTGGAAACGCTTAGTTCGAATTGGTGGAAAAGCTACAACAAGGTAAGGATGATAATTTGCCTAGGATAAGAAAGATGTTATAATAAGTTAGGAGCTTTACGCTCTAAAATATAGATGTTATAAGTGTTACGCATACTTTGTCCTAATTACATTTCGTCTCGCGTTTGCACTTGGTCCTATCCGAGGCTCATCCCATTCGCAGTTGGCACAATACGCGGTTGGACCCATTCCCAGTAGGCCCATTCGCGGTTGGTCCCATTCCTCAATTTTTTTGTCTCACAAAGCATAATTAGCAAAACCTATATGACCAGTAACCGATTAGCGAGCAGAACAGTGCTAACACTGGCCTTTAAGTGCGCGTGTCGAATGTGACGACAAGCATGTAAGCGGTAATGTAACGAACACACGGCAGATTGTCGCGCATCTGATACGCAGAAACATGGCGCGGATTTACGACAGGGCGGGGGTCATCAGCATTCAGGACAGGTTGGTGATGGGACAGTTGATGATGATGATGTTGAGTGTCGCATCTTGATGATGGAGAGATAAATTGTCTAAAAATGTTTTGGTACTCGTACATCTACAACTTCTTCTTCAGATTCAAGTTTCAGATCTATTACTATTAATTAATAGGAGTAATATCACTGTTCATGACGTCAGGAACCCAACATTTTTATGTTTATTACTATAATATAGACACAATGCAACAGGAATGTCTTATTATTTAATATTAATTGTCTTTTCGCGAAAACACTATAGTATATTTAATTGGGTTTTGCAATTATTTACCTGTAGGTAGTATGAGAAAATTGTTAAAAACAAACTTTACAATTGCACGACGGAAAATAATTAAAAATTATAAAACTATTATAATTTTCTTTTAGCGATAACTATAACTCAAATATCAATAAAACACAACACTACAAATATCAGATCGAACGGTTTCTTTGAAACATTACTAATTGGTTCTGAAAAGAGACCACCACATGGGAGTTTCAACATGTAAGAGAGAGATAGAATATCATAAGGCGGGAAACATCTTTCTTTCGGCGTCTAATTTACGACGCGCCTTTGACGTTAGCTCGCTGACAGTTACTAGTGTTGCCGACGAATAAAAGCATTCATTAATTCGAAACTACACAACTTTAACATCGCTCGAAATACATTGCTTTCTCCGTTTGAATCATCGAACTATTCACAAGAACAAAGGCAGCAATGGTTCGTTAAAATCGCGATGAGGACGGTTTGCCCTTTGTGTAAAATGTGGAATATAAAAATACATGTCGTTCTATGTTCTCTTCAGTTCAGCGATTAATTAATAGCTTCTCTTTGATTCTGAAGCCGCTGAAAGTTTTTTTATGAGACTGTTTTGGTAAGCTTTGATATAAAAAAGAAATATTGGTGTTATATTAGATGAAAATGTGTTTGATGGTGTGAACGTTTGAGAAAGTGTTCGAATTTGTCAGCTGGTGTTGTGTGAACAGCAATCATTTCATTAGATCAGTGGGTCATTGAGTGCTGAGACTCAAAACAGAAACTATACTTTGTTGAAAACAAAGTGTTTATCGAATATTGAAGAAGAGTTACGAGTACTTAAGAAGTTCAGGGAATGTCACGATTTCCTATATAAATTTACTTTGTTCTAGTAGATGGTTTTGGTGAATCCTCCTGATATTCTATAGCTCCATCAATTCTAACCAAGTAGTGCTCGTTCCAAACTTATTGCAATATATTTCTGTAACTCCAATAAGTCTTAAACCAGTTCAAAGCTCAGACAATCAGTTAGCACCATCACTTCACAGTACATTTGCCGCGGTCATCCATGCTTCTCTTTTACGAGCACTGTGCGAGCTTACAAGTTCTGCGAAGAGCTCCGTAGCACATTGCTACGAAAAAAAGACTATCTCGTGTTGTTATCTACAACGCTACGTTAATCGTAGCACTTTATAGTACACAGTTACTGTGAAGTATAAGGTGCTACGATATACGTAGCATTGCTACAACTGTAGCCTTATTGTTTTTGTTTTGTTTGACTTCGGAAGGGTACTTAGTTTTTGGTTGGTAATCTTTTTACCAAATAGCTCTCAATTTTACTCGAGAATTTTAAACCACAAGGACTCGTATATCAACCTTGAGCTCCTTGAGTTATGAGTTGAGCTACACGATTACCGACAGATGCTTGCACTGACTGGACAGGTCCACTCAAACTGGGTGATTCTTTCTTCAAAAGACCACCTCAGACACCTGCATGGTCCTCGTAAGTTTTTCTTTTTTTTTACCAATACAAAATGTCTGGTCTTTAAAAGAGACTGTGACCTCTGAGTTTGTTTCGGCTGTTTCTTCTCAGAGTAGTCAGGTACGAAACACCGGCCTCATCTAGTTAAAAAAAAATAAGGAATGTGATTTTTTGACGTGTAAAAGAGTTTGTCAAAACCAATTTGCAAAATAAATATCATTTATCATTTACGTAATAGAGTCTGTATTTGAAATTGAGGCAACTTATCTACGAGCAGTACCTATTCTATGTAGTTGAAATACATGCGTATCTTTTACACTTTGGTTTCACTTAACAAAGACACTTGACACTTAAGAAAGGTGCTCTATGTCCGTTTCTGTACACTTGACAGCATATATGCATTTCAGGATAATCGGTTAATTGGTTGAGTTGAGACGAAATAACAAACATCCTTACTTTCGGAATATAATGTTAGTTAGGACTACGTTATTCTTCTGATCCTGAGAGCTGAAAACTTTTTTTATGTCAAAGCGACATTAGACACTGTCCACTTCCTAGTATTTTAGGTGGTAATATTATCAAGAAATCGTTAAAATGTAATAGCCTCCATATCGAAACCAGACATTAATTTACAATTTAAATAAAATCAAACCCAACTGCAATATCATCGTCCTTGTTACCGTTATCGATGACCAGCCTGCAGCGACCGCCTGCGCACCAACACTTTACGACGCGCTGGGCCAATCAACGCGCTGTTCGGCCTGCGCACGCGCCTGCTAATCAACTTTCTAATACCGATGTAAGTGTAACGCGCAAATAACGCGCATATCGCGTATGGACCGTAATTACATACGCGTTTGATTTATTTACGTGTGCGATAAACTGCTAGCTGTGTTCGTGTGCTTGTGGGGTTACATTATAATTATTGGATTTTAGTTCGATTACTGAATTACTGACAAGCTTGAAGAAATACTAAGTCTAATGCCCTGTCCCGAACTCAACTGATGAGACTTGCGACGCGACTTTAGTTAAGAAACATGCACGTTTCATGGGACGCGATGTGTCGCACCACGTTTCGTGGTAACTTGTGTAATGCTTTATCTAAAGTTTAAATAATAAAATTATGTTATATTCTTTACAATAATTGTCGCAAGTCGCAACACTAATGTCTGTTTTAATGCTCCAAATCAAACAGTACGTAATTTAGCTTGAGAAAAGATGAGAGAAAAACATACATAATTACATATTTATTACTAATTCCTGATTCGTCAAAACTTTTTGATTTATTTTTGAATTGAAATTTTGAGCCAGGACCGCATAGTGCAAATTAAATCAAGTAAGGTTTGTCAGTGAGAAAAGCAAGAGTCAATAAACTCTTGACGTTCAAGTACGAACGATAAATAATTCAATGTTGCAAAACTCTGACCAGAACAAACTGACCAATCAGAGCACACCGTTCGCCGTTCTCGCCCAGAGGTAAACAAACTTTGGTAGGTACGATTTTATTTCAATATTGCATGTTTTGATATTCATAGCATGTAATACTGCTTGATAAGTATATTTACTTGACACGGTTGTGGCGAGCCTTGACATACTTTAACCCTGCGCTAAGTCAATTGAATAAAGAATTATTTTTTTTTGCCCTTTGTAAACTAAATACTGTGTTTTGGAGAATCCGGAGATATTTTGCTGATGTATCGTTACTGGCCTGACTCACGAGTTGTAGGTCGTGGGTTCGATACAAACCCAGGTAGGCAAACAAAAATTCGAAGACGAAGATATCACATTATCAAGCAACCTGCACCTGGACCGCGTTGGATTATGGCCCACCCCCTCTCTGTGAAAGGTGGCTTGCGTCCCAGCAGTGGATGTCCGATTCCAGTTTGGCACAGTTAACGCTGAGAGCGTTCACCGGACCGCTCGCTTTTTGGCTCAAAATCTGAACTTTCCTTAACTAACTTCATAAAATACTGCTGTACCTTCCAAATCAATCCATAAAGCATTCTGGCATTAAACTGCACCATTTGGCACTTTGACACGTGTCTGTCTCAATCCCCTGTCCGCCATGACAGAAACTGTCAACACTCGCATGCGATGCTATTTGGATGAGTTTTTACGAGCAGGAGTTGCCACGTAGCGTCTCACGTCTGTCATTTCGTAATGTTGCTAGTTTACCTACAAACACTTAGAAACTGAGGTCAAAGAGGCAGTTGCTCTACACAACATTTTGTTTGGCTTAACGCACTAATCTCAGGAACTACTAGTTCGAATAGATCAGGTAGGGATCAGCTATATACTATAAGCTGACTCCAATATAGTTCGGAAAAAGCAGATGATGACTTAGAAACTGAGTTTGGAAAGTTATAATAAAAAAATAGATTGCACACAGCACAGAGGTTATCAGAACAAAGTTACAGAAAAATGTGACCTCACAATCACCTGAGGCTTTAGAAGGAATTTTTCAGCATGAACATGCACTGAAATGTCTGCCAAAGGCCGATGACTGCAGGCAGTCCGTTGTCTTGTCCGGTTGATTTCATATAGCAAACTTGCTTTGGGCTGCGATTTCACTTTACAAAATACATCCAAAAGAACTAGCCTATAAATAAATTGTCTCCAGGGTATCATCTATTTGCTAAACAAAATTAATTCAAATCCATTAGCGATTGAAGCGTGAATGTTAATAAACAAACTCACTTTCGCATTTATAAAACCAGACAAGATTAGTATCGACTGATAGACATGATTATTATGTTTGACACACTTATCCCATTGCCTGTTGCATTGTCTTGGCTATCATAATGTTATTTAAATGTCTTTACTAGACTAAGATTCTCCTCTTCATAAAGGCTGCTTGCTGATGACGGTTTTTTCCACATCTACGCACATACGATGAATATTCATACATACACACATACAGCCAAGCCATCTGTGCGCAACCACATCTACATCCTCATATTTGAGGATCACTCTCAACCGGTACTGAGCAGTGCAAGCGGCAGAAGTTGTACTTTTACTTGTTTTTTCCGTGGCACCCCGGAGATGATACACAGTTGGTGTTAACAGCTGAATTACAGCCCAACGAAATCAAAATTCAATACTTTTTGAACTTCTAAATTAGTTAAGACCCGTAATTAATATTTCCTAGTGTTTTAGCGAGAACGTTGTGCAACTTATTCCTTTGTTCCTTTTATTTTATTATTCATGTGGAATAAGATCTAGACAACCTAAAGAGTGATTCAAAGACCCAAACCAAAAGATGGCAAACGGAACTGAGCAGTGAGCACTAAGCAGTTACGTGGCAACTCATTTCTTGTCATGGTCCACGCAGCTTCTCGTCGTATACTTGTCGAACCGATCCACCATTACCTCAGCCGCCGATCAGCCAATCAAAACAAACCTCAATATATTTATCTATCATGTTTTCTGTAATTTAACTTTCCACCGTGTCGCAGCATGTTTGGTGTCCCCTGCGACCACACACGGCGACAGGCTGCCGACAAACGAGCCCGCTAAACAAACACGGGCTACTGCCGGCCGCGGCTCACGTACCCGTCGTTTGAAGAGGCCTTAGCTGTCGAGAGGGCAGCCCAGTTAATGGCAGTAGCCTCCGAAGAGTGTTTGAACTGCTGGACATTTTGTTTTCAATTAGACGTGAGGACGGCTGTACGGTAAAATTAACTGACGATCGGAGGCCTGTGTTCAGAAATTAGTTGGCTATTATTGATGTTTTCGAGACGGCGCACGGTGATTGGATTACAACATTCTTGTTATGTTAAGAAATGAAGAATTTTATTTTGACAGCGGGTCTTGCTGTGAACTTAATGTGATCTCACTCAGATCGTCAAAAACACGTTGTATAGCTTTTTGAGATATCAGTTACATATAATAAATATGGATGGAGTGCAAATTCGGCAAAATAAGGTTGTTGAATTTAAACAAATCTGTGAACTTGTGAGCGGATGACTTCATCTATAAATAACGGACCACAGTTGACCACAAGCTCCTAAACCAACACAAATTCGACATTACCACAGAAAATTCCGGTTCACAAGACATGTGAGCCAAGATATTGAGAACCGCATCACGTTACCTAAGTAAACGTATTCATTAACATATTAATAATGGCAAACATTACAAACACGGACCAGTGTTTAGAAGTGTGTTAAGTACCAATACTCCATAGAATCCGCAAATTAAGGGAAACTCACGCAATACCTAATCAACATTGCATCAGCCAGGCGACAGGAATGAAAACGCTGATGTCGCACAACGTGACACACGACGGCGACCGGACGATGGCACCAATTTCCACATATTTCCTCACTTTTGATTCCAACTTCGAACAATTGTCACCTCAATTTATATTTTAATGTAATACTGTAATAAGTTTAATAAATAGTTGCAATTTAATTTCGGTTTTTTTTGCAACTTGCCCGCCGGTCTGACTTAATTGGCGCAGCCGGTAGGATCCTCGTGGATTCCTACAAAACTACCATACGATTATCCTGGTAGTTCGCGGTTCGAGGATCCGAATCTACACGTCGAGACCAGCAGCAGCAAGGGTATCCGAGCATCGATACGAGCGAGAAGGCCGAAATGAAACTGTGAGTACATTAAAATCTTTTAGTGGATTGCTCATTCCTTATCTTTAAGTTATCCTGTCTTTAAACTTTTCCAAAATTTTCCATCCGAGAGAATCGCGGAGTGTTAGGTTAGAGAGTAGGCAGAGTAATAGAAATAGTGCTTTAGACCTCAATAGACAATTAAATTCAAGTTGTAATTTAAGTGAAGATAAAATGGCCGATTTGGACCACATATTTAAGGCTCTTAGATTAGTACCCGAGTTCGACGGGAATGTTAATGTTCTAACGAGATTCATCCGGTTGTGTGACGAATTAATAGACGAATTTGTAACGAAACTTGACACCCCGAATAAACTTCATGAGATTGCTCTAATTAACGGAATACTAAATAAAGTAACGGGCCCCGCCGCACGTTTGATTAACTCTAATGGTGTCCCATCAGATTGGTCAGGCATACGTAAAGCTCTTGTCAATAATTTTTCGGACCAAAGGGATGAAACTGCGTTATATAACGATCTAGCATTATTATCTCAAGGCTCTGACAGCCCTCAGGAATATTACGAGCGTTGTCAGAACATATTCAGTACACTCATGACATATGTTACCCTGCACGAAACCATAGCTACAACCGTCGAAGCGAAGCGGGACCTTTACAAAAAGCTAACCCTTCAATCTTTTGTACGCGGTCTTAAAGATCCATTGGGCTCACGTATTCGTTGCATGAGACCTGAAAGTATCGAAAAGGCGTTGGAATATGTTCACGAGGAGCAAAATGTAGTTTATTTACAACAACGTAACAGCCAAATTCCTGATAAGAAATTAGCTCAACAAGCCACGTCACAAAAACTACCCCCTAACCAGAATTTCAATCTTCCGCCACCTAAACCGTTTATGTTTAATATGCCGGGACCTTCTAGGAGTTCTTTCGGACAGCCGATGATGTCACAGGGACCTCCACAATGGCGACCTAATTTTAACCATCAGAACCAGCCTGGTCCATCACGCACTCAACAAATATTCCGTGCTGCACCCAATAATTATAATCAGAATAATGCATTTAGATTTCCACCCCGTAACCCGGCACCGCAAGGCAACCCCCAACAGCAACGACCTATGAGTGGTGTTAGCCACTATGTGTCAAAACCGTTGCCACCCAGTAACGCTGTGAAAGGACATGACTGGTCTAGGTCGGGTAATCCCCCGCCTAGCAACTATTTTAAAACAAGAGAGATGAATTTTAATGATTTTTCCGATTATTACGACTATAACGATTATTACGGCGGTTATTCTTATTACGAACCTTATGACTATTATATTGAGAACTATTATTCTGATTATGACCAAGTGTGCTACCAACAACCGGAAATAACACACAATGCTGCCCCTACCGAGGACTCTAATAAACTCGAAAGCCCTTCAGGTACTAATAGCGAGGATTTTCAGACGTCTCGAAAGTCAGACAAACCAAAATAGAGGTCAATCTGCAAACCCAACGCACACTACCTTACTTGCAAATCAAGGACCCCCCTTTAAAGCTTTTAATTGACACAGGCGCTAACGAATCTTTTATTTGTCCTAGTGCATTAGAAACTTATTTTCCTAATGTTGAATTGAAATATGATCCGTTTGAAGTTTGTAATGTGCACGCGACGACGCGTAGTAATTACTCAGTAACTATACCTTGTTTCCCAGAAATAAATGATAAGGATGATGTCACACTATTCGTCTATAAGTTTCACGATTATTTCGATGGGTTAATCGGATCAAATTTATTAGATAAGTGGGAAGCTACCATTGATTTTAAGACTAAATCTTTAATTACTAAGAATGCATCCAACCCCATACAGGTTTACGACTCGCGTAATGCAAACTTATATGAAGAAATAATACCTGCCAATTCTTCCAAATTAGTTAGGTTACCAGTTAATTCTCAAGACGGGGAAGTTATTATTCCGGAGCAAGTTATCTCAAACTGTCATATTAGCGAATGCCTAACTACTGTAAAGAACCACAGGGGCATAGTAGAGATACATAACCCCACGCGAAACGACGTTATATTTTCTATGGATCGCCCGGTGTGTGCGCAACTTTATAATCACGAGTGCAAACGTACCGAACAAGTGCCTCAGCGCGTAAAGGAAGTACTATCGCGTCTGCGCACTAGTCATTTAAATGAAGAGGAGCGCATTAACTTGGAATTATTATGTGCGCGTTATGCGGACGTATTTTATTTAGAGGGCGAGAACTTAACGTTTACTAACCAAATCAAACATTCTATTAAAACAACCGATGAGATACCGATTCACACTAAAAGCTACCGTTATCCTTTTGTGCATAGGCAAGAAGTCCAAGAACAAATTAGTAAGATGTTAGCTCAGGGAATAATCCGACCATCCGAGTCTGCGTGGAGCTCACCTATATGGGTTGTACCCAAAAAGGCTGATGCCTCGGGTAAGACTAAATGGCGAGTAGTAATAGACTTTCGGAAATTAAACGAGAAAACTTTAGATGACAAATACCCTATCCCTAACATTGCGGACATTTTGGACAAATTAGGTAATTGTCAATACTTCACAACCCTAGATTTGGCCAGTGGTTTTTATCAGGTGGAGATGGACCCCAAGGACATCCCCAAAACCGCTTTCACTGTTGAGCATGGCCACTTTGAGTTTTTAAGGATGCCAATGGGATTAAAGAACAGTCCATCCACTTTCCAAAGGGTAATGGACAATGTACTAAAAGACCTTCAAAATAACATATGCCTGGTCTATTTAGATGACGTCATCGTTTTCTCTACGTCACTACAGGAACATATGATCAACCTGGAAAAAGTATTTAACAGATTGCGACAGTCCAACTTTAAAATACAGATGGACAAGTCCGAGTTCCTCAAACTCGAGACAGCCTATCTAGGTCATGTTATCAGCAGTGATGGTATAAAGCCAAACCCGGATAAAATATCGGCAATCAAAAATTACCCGCTTCCGAAAACCCCCACTGAGATTAAAAGATTCCTAGGACTTCTTGGCTATTATAGGAAATTTATACCGGATTTTGCAAAAGTCACAAAACCTTTGACTCAGTGCTTGAAGAAAGGCTCGAAAATTACTCTAGATCAAAATTATATTCAGTGTTTCGAAAAATGTAAAACTTTACTAGTTAATGATCCCATTTTAAAATACCCGGACTTTACTAAAGAATTTATTCTTTCCACTGACGCATCGAATTTAGCCATTGGAGCCGTGTTATCGCAAGGTACTATAGGTTCGGATAAGCCCATTGCTTATGCCTCCCGGACCTTGAATAGCAGTGAAATTAATTACAGCACGATCGAGAAGGAGTTACTGGCGATTGTCTGGGCCACAAAATATTTCAGGCCGTATTTGTTCGGTCGGAAATTCAAAATTGTAACGGACCATAGACCCTTGCAGTGGGTTATGAATATCAAAGAACCCAACTCGCGCCTCACACGTTGGCGACTTAAATTAAGTGAGTTCGATTTTTCAGTAGTATACAAACAAGGTCGATATAATACAAATGCGGACGCGTTATCACGAATTGAGTTACATAATGAAGAGACTAGTTCGCTTATCGCTAACCCTACCGAAAAGCCTCCTTCCTTAGATCTCTCAAGGACAGCTACGGTACATACTGATGCGGAGAACCCGATACTGGAAATACCTATAACGGATTTTCCTCTCAATAAATATCATAAGCAAATTATTTTTACAGTTGTCGATGACGTAAAGAGCCGCCCTTCCGTTTCAAAGCCCTTTGAATCGCATGTTAGGACACATATTCAAATTTCCAAAAATAATCTCGAAGAAGATATCGTAAACGCCGTTAAGGAATATGTTAACCCCAAGGTAAAGACCGGTATACTCATTAAACCCGCATTAGCTATGTATGAAATTATTCCCGTTATTCAAAATCAATTTAAAAGTTCATCCATGGATTTGGTATTAACAAAAGTCGAATTAGATAACGTAAAGGATTACCTAAAACAACAAGAGATAATTCGCAATTACCACGAAGGTAAGACGAACCATCGAGGGATTAACGAGTGTTACATGTCTTTATCTAGCAAGTATTATTGGCCTAAGATGAAGGAGCATATAATGAAATACATAAATGAGTGTAATATTTGTGGTCAGGCCAAGTACGATAGGAACCCAATAAAACAAAAGTTTCATATCGTACCACCTCCAACCAGACCCTTTGAGGTAGTCCACCTTGATCTTTTAAGTGTCGAAACGCATAAGTATCTCACAATCATTGATGCTTTTTCAAAATATGCTCAGGCCTATCACTTGAAGGACGCAACAGCAGTCAGTGTCATTCAAGCCCTTTTAGTATTCAGTACCCATCACGGAATTCCCTTAACTATTGTAACAGATAGAGGCCCGGAATTTACTAATCAATTATTTTTAGAATTTATACGAATACATAAAATTCAACATCATAAAATTTTGGCATATACACCTAATGAAAATGGCATGGTAGAAAGACTACATTCCACATTATTAGAACACCTGCGCGTGTTGAAATTAGAGCACCGTGGGGAATCCGTAATTAACTTAATGCCATATGCGATCTTAGGTTACAATAGCTCTATTCACAGTTTTACGAAGTGCAAACCTTTAGATATAATCACCGGCCACTTAGATCCACGTGATCCGTTAGATATTAATGTTTCGGATAATATTCTACAATTATATTCACAGGAACACCGTAATAAAATGCAAAAAGTCTACGAAATTATCAATGAGTCATCGCTTCATGACCGTACACGTATTACCGAAAATCTTAATAAAGATAGGGAGCCCGAGCAAGAGTATAGCCCAAATCAGCAAATTTTTGTACGGAACCCTATGGCGAACCGTCACAAATTAGCCCCCAGATTTACGCGCGATACTGTTTTAGCCGACCTACCAATCCACATTTATACTAAAAAGAAACGTGGACCTGTTGCCAAGTCCCGCCTGAAAAGGGTCCCTAATAGTTCCCGATTGTTACAGGATAATTCCACTGATCCTGAGCCTGGCCCAAGCGGAAGAGATAATATTAAATAGTTTGGATAATGGACCTGGCATACTACCTTTCATGTTAGGAAAGACTAAAATCATTTCCCACTATCATTCATTCATCCAACCAGTTAATTTAGATGTCATGCGTAAGAATATAAATGTAGTTAAGAAACAACTGGATTATATTTCACCTGAATTCCATAATAAGACGCTATCATTATATGAACCACACATAGAGCATCTTAATAGTAAAATTTCATTATTATCCGAGCAACTAGAATTATTTCAGTCTAATCGCGTTAAAAGAGGCCTTATAGACGGATTAGGTTCTGTTATTAAGAGCATCTCCGGAAACTTAGACTACAGCGACGCCATTCGTTATGATAACGCTATTAAAACCTTACAGGAAAATGATAATAAAATCGTCACAGAACTGAATAATCGTGTGAGTTTAAACAAACACTGGATGTCTGAAAATTCGGATATTCTGCACAAATTAATAGAAAACCAAAATAAAATCAAGGACGCCGTAGATAGTATTTCAATAGGTAATTTACGTAGTGAACAAGACATAGTTAAATATGCCCATCTGGCTCAGTTCTTATTAATGCTAGCTGATAATATTGAAACATTATCCGACGAACTACTTAGATTAGAAAACTTACTAGCTTTTATACGTGCGAAGAGCACGCACTTCCTTATGTTTAAGTTAAAAATGTTTAATAGGATGATAGAACAGTTGATTGCTCTCTATGGCAGAGAACAAGTACTGAATATTAGTTTTAGGGAATATTTTGATATCATTAAGTTGGGTTATTACTATAGCGGTCAGAACTTAATACTGGTTTTCAAACTCCCGGTTGTCTTTCCCTCTACCTATGAACTATATAAATTATCCATAATCCCTAATAAAGATAACAAAGTATTAATCCCTTCCTATCCCCTCCTGGCAATTCATGACAAGGATTTTACGTACATAGAGGCAGAATGCCCGAAGTCCAGCCAATACTATCTCTGCGAGGACAACATAAACCACCGCTACAGGAATCAAGGGGACTGCATCCACCACCTGATAACTACGCAGCAAGTTGACGAATCCTGCCAGTTCACCACTACCCAACTTAAGACGGAAGCTGTGGAAGCACTCGACGATCGTCACTACGTAGCGAGCTTTCCTACACCCACGAAGATTCGTTTATCTTGCTCTGAAACACAATATAACATCGTGCACGGAAGCTATCTAATCACCATTCCAAAGGGATGCGTTGCACAAACCCCAGCGCTCACCTTGGCAAATAAAGATGACCGTATCAAGGGACAAGTACTGAAAATTATGAACATTCCATTCCAAGACGAAGCCGTCTACAACCTAGAAGCCCGAAAGTTAACTCTCAACACTGCAGATCTCCGCAGCCTCCATGTCGCTACCCAAGAAATATCTATGGAAACACCGTTGAAAATAAATCAAGCCGATATTCATAGCGTGTATTACACCATCACACCGCTATACTTAGTACTATTAGGTGCAAGTGCACTGGGCATTGGCTACGCGATACGAAGATACATAAACCAGCGCTCGCAAAAAGCGATTACTGAACATCAAACCAGTGAGATTGAATGCGGCGAAGTTTATGCTGAGATTAACAATCATACTGCTGCACCTCAGCCGAGATTATCAGCGCTATTATCGAACCTGTCAAACAATAGTCGCTGATCTTCGGGAGGGAGATGTTAAGTACCAATACTCCATAGAATCCGCAAATTAAGGGAAACTCACGCAATACCTAATCAACATTGCATCAGCCAGGCGACAGGAATGAAAACGCTGATGTCGCACAACGTGACACACGACGGCGACCGGACGATGGCACCAATTTCCACATATTTCCTCACTTTTGATTCCAACTTCGAACAATTGTCACCTCAATTTATATTTTAATGTAATACTGTAATAAGTTTAATAAATAGTTGCAATTTAATTTCGGTTTTTTTTGCAACTTGCCCGCCGGTCTGACTTAATTAGTGAAGCTCCATTAAAATGCGGTGTTTAAACTTCTAAATATAGCAGGACAAACATCATTGACATTCCGGACTTGTAATGGCATTGGCAAGACATCATCTGCCCCTTATTAACCCCTATAAACAGTGTCAAAGTGTTCTCCCATAAGCCATAACTCACTATAACTAATTATTGACATGGCACGCGCCACAGAGCCGCAGAACACGGTACATTTCCTCCGGGCGGGAGCAGCGTGTTCGTTGTGTGGTGGGACAATTAGTTATCCTGTGACTGTCGTGAGCTGATTTTCATTTGTTGTTGTTATTTCGGGATATCCGCACGAGCCAGGTGGACCTCGCACTGGGTGCTGTATTTATGTCCTAATAGATGAGATTTGGGGTAAGGTCCATTTTAGTTATGTTTACTTAATTAGGATCATCATTTTGAGGTAACCTCTGTTAGGTCTGATTTGAGATCAAAAAATTTAGAGAGATGGTCTTTTTAGGCAATATTAACAGAAAACATTGTAAGGAAACCGGCATGTAATACTACAACCGAGATTGACATGTGACATTCAACTGTACTAAGCCCTCGTATTCAATTACTGCTAGTTTCCTTGATTGAAGAAGCCTGATTCTCAACCAGAACAGCAATGGGTACGTCAGTGGCGAAAATAGGGGTGTGCCAACGGTGCCCAGGCACAAGACACAAACCCTGGAGGGGCGCAGAAATGACCAGACAGAACCACAAATGGCTAGACCAGGGCGCAGTTAAAGAAATGTGGCGTTAGAGTATTCTTATTTAAATAACCTTAATAATATAATAGCCTAGATCTGAGAAGTATCTGCGAGTTAAATATGTTTAAATAAATGCAGTTTTCTTTCGATACGCTCTCCGTAGATATCGAATAATGGAAATATAGATTAAACCATTTCCTAACGAAGTATTATAATCGAATAAAGCAGTACTGTATTTTGGAACCTATTAATTTCTAGCCGGACCAAGTATGAACGAATCAAAAATACACTTGAGCTTGCGATGGCTATATTCATAATTTTAGCGAACTTATCAATGGTCCCTTTTTTCTGATACACTTAATTTGTCCCATCCAATATTAAAAATTCATCTCCAAACAATAATTTCTTAAACGAACGCGTCAAACAGCGATCCCGTTGCGCCGGCGCATTTGTCAAGACAGTAGCCTGGAGAGGGGGCGAAAGGCGCGGGGCGAGGTTGGGAGGGGGGTACTGTTTGCCGCCATTACGCTGTTTACTCGAGGCGGGCCGGCTAATGCGTGCGCAAACAGAGACTGTCACTTGCCCGGACAAGACTGGTTGCCTGGCGAAACCGATAGACTGGCATGAGTAGCTGGATAGAATCAATATGTGTGGCAGATTGATAGGATTAAAGAAAAGATGAATGGATTTTATAAGTACCATATGAAATAATGAGAAATATACAGATAGGGAGACGATATACGGAAGATTATAATCAGCCTGTATTTTTTCCAATGCTGGGACAAAAGCATTCTCTATGTGAAACATCATCTTCCTGTCCTTATCCCATTTTACTTGTGGTCGGCGCAACACGTTTTTTCCTTCTATTCTCCCATAACAGACGTCACAGTATCATTTACTCCTTTTTCTTTCAAATCATTCCTTAGACAATCCATCTATCTTTTCTTTGGCCTTCCTCTTCCTTTCCGTGCATCCACATTAATACCCACACCCTCTTAGTTACATGAGTTCTGCTCTCTATAACACAAATGAAACAACAACATCAGAAAATGAGACCGAATCAAGAATAAAGAGAACAAAAGCTACATTAACCATAGAATATTTGTAAACGAAGGAGTGTTGCTGAAATGTTCGTTTTTCTTCTCAATTTGAGGTCAGGGTAATTAATTAACTATGAGTATTTTGACATTGACAGCCAGACGCGGGAGATGATATTTTGGAGACAGCCGGTAAAACCCGTAAAAGCTTAAGGCTTGCAGAGATCAGGGAAAAATGGCACAAAAGGGGACAGGCTAATACTCAAACGTGGGTGGAACATGGCTGACATTGGTGATGATGAGAGTACACAATTTATTGGGATTGTTGAAAACTGATTTCGTGAATTTTGTACGAGCTTAAAGTGTCATTATTAGCAATAATTCGAAACACGAAATGGCGATGCACATTGTGTGCAAATTCTGCACGAGATCCTGTTAAAGTACCATTTAAAGACTTTCTTCTGGCTAATAATTATAAAATTAACGATGATAATATGGAGGTTGGAAATTATTTGATTGAACAATTTAAAGACGGGCCCATGTTCGGAAGTTGACATTTCTGGTATTCAATATTAACAGTCGGGTTGTAAGCGTCAAACAGACAAAAATATAGAACAAATAGAGCTGCACCGGATTTTGTTGGAAATCAAATAGTGATGTGATTATGGTTTATCGATATTTGGTGTAAACGTGTTTGGTTTCGGTAGCGGGTGCGCCCACGCATGCCTTAATGATCTTCTGTCGGATGAGGAGACTCCTCTCACTGTTTACTAATTTATTAAAAGTGTGAGAACTATTTAATTTCATGAGCTTTTTATAAATTTTGCATGGTTTGCCTTTCCTACATAAAGACGACAGTTAACGATATTAATAAACCGTACATTTAACTAGAACATCAATATCTTCTTCAAAATTAAGTTTTGCAAAGTATTGGTTGTCTTCATCGAGATATTCTCAATTGTATATTGGTGACTACTTTTTAATTTTTTTGCAAAAGGCGCTCAACAAGTGAGGTTCAATATTAATACACAACTAATACAAATAATGGACTTTTGCAAACGTTGTTTAAGTACAAATATATAAGCAAACTGTTGAGTCCCTAAAAGAAACCGAATACGTTCAACAAATGTACAAATCGGGCGACAATGCTTATCCCTTTATTACGTCGCCTAACAAACCAATGACTATCACCACTATTACTACTACATTAAAGTTCAATTTCCCTCAGCCTGGAGCAAAAGGAGCGAATCAAAGTGGACAAACAATGGTAATTGACAGGAAATTGTAACATTAGTCCATGTTTGACTGAGAGCTTAGACTTCTGTTTAGTTTTGAGTTACGGACTCAAAACTTGTTTAACTTCTGAAATTTTTGATTTAAATAGTTGGCAAATAAGAGGAGTAGAGATAAGGACGGAAGGACAAATTCTAAAAGTAGGTCTCTACAACTACTTCATAAAGAGACTTGAGAACATTTTTATTCGGTAGATGTAAATCTACCTGACGCCGTCAACGTCACTTTATGGGTATTTCTGCGTGATACCGCCACGGGCATTTCAATCAAAATTACTTTGATGATTCTAGAAGCCTTCTAGTTTATTTAAGGAAATTAAATATCGAGTTCTCATTGCAAACAATCAGTATTTCATGACCCAGTAACTAGATACATACTTACTCAGAAAACGCCTCTTGTTGGGAATCACACCCTGTCGTATAAGCCACCCATTTTATTTACCTCAAGGTTGACCTATCGGCAGCGTTCTGTTAACCTTCAGAACCATCATCATCATCTGCTTTTCATCTAAAACTTGATCGCTTGATCCATTGTTAACGACAGCCGTATGATCAGCTCTCTCGGTCCGATGTCCCCGATCCCACGGGCGCGCCATCTTGTGGTGCGTTGTTTGACGTGCGCCCGCGCCGGTCGCCGTCGTACAAACACCCGCCCGGCTCCGCGATCAAACACGCTCTGTTTGTGCTATTAGTGGACTACTACCGAATATTTATTGTTCTTTTTTTTTGCTAGATTTCATTTTACATGTACCGTTATTACTGTTTCTTTTAAAGTTTGTTTGTTGTTTCGGTTAATGTTGCTTGGTCATTTAAATTCATTTTGCTAATAATTATTTACGATTTATTTTTGTTGAATCCCATTTGAAGTTCTAATTCACCAATGGCAAATCTGTCCATTCGAGTTTTTGAATCTTTTCGTTAAGAATTTGATCTAGTTCGTATTGAACTAATGTCTGTTAATAATATATTAATATGAAGCACAAGTATAGGTACACTTCCAGACGAGGTTGCTACAGGAAAACGCTATTTTATAAACTTTTGGCCTACAAGAGTTTCCGGTGTCGATATTAATAATATCTTCAGACGCACTAACGCAACAGGTCTTGAAACCTTTTAATTTATTGCTAATAAAAATCATGTTGTTTCACCAAAATATTTTATTTATGTTTTTTGAGACGATCAATAATTTTCATCGTGACAACTACTGACGGATGTCAATGCTGTAAAAAGCTGAAATGAGCAAATTTAATCTTGTTTTTGTTTTGTAACACTCACGGATCACGTCCGTTTTTACTACTATAACACTTTTTTTCGAATATTTCACAGTGTTTTTTTAAAACATACATAGTATACCTAACGTTACCTACGTTATAAATAATTCCTACACAAACATAATGTGCGTATGTAAAATGTTCAATAAAACATACATTTATTTTGTTGCTACCAGTGTGATTAAGACTGACTCACGCCATAATCGACAAAACTCGAAATTACTACATTTTTAAATCGATAATCTCGGTTTCTTCATAATCGGGTTTCTCCTCCGCTTATTTAGTCATCGTGTCGCTGATAGAGATACAAGTAGTTTATCTATTAATCACAGCCTATTAACGTCCCTCTGTGCCGATTTCTGTCTCCTCCTCAGCTCAAAGAGTTAGTTTTCATTAATTTAAAAGCTTAGATTTGTGATTGTGTCCAAAATAAACGTAACCTTCAATATTGTGGACATTGAAAATACAGAGGCGAGTAATGAGAGTTTTTCTGCACAGATCGTCTGAATTGTGACGCGTTTTTATTGAGAATTAGGTACTCGTATTATTTCTGACCGAACTCATTACAAAAACTAATCAATTCACGATGAAAACCAACACTAATATTAATGTGTGTAATTATAATTAAGTACACATAATATAAGCGAAGTGTGTGCGTGGCTCGTGCTGTTTAACGCGCGGCGGATAACCTCTCGATAACTGACGATTATCGACGACCCCTCCGATACCGCCTCGACGCCGGCGGGTGACCGATGTCGATACTTTGCTGGAAGCGTTCACATCACTAGCAGGCTAGGTCTGATGGGGGTATTGCTAGGGCTGATGGCTGCACATTGGATAGGACTTCGGAAATAGGGAAATAAATTAGTGCTTTTCTTTTTAAATTAGTTAATTAGTCCTGACAGGCCTGTTGGTCTAGTGGTTAGCGACCCTGACTGCTATGCCAGAGGTCGTGGGTTCGATTCCCACCCAGAACAAATGTTTGTGTGATGAGCACGATCATTTGTTCTGTGTCTGGGTGTAATTTATCTATAATATGTATGTATTTAGAAATATATAAGTATGTTTATCAGTTGTCTAGTACCCATAACACAAGCTTTGCTTAGCTTGGGACTAGATGGCGTTGTGTGATAGTTGTGGAATATTTATTTATTTATTATTTTAACAAATTGCGTAATTTTCTAAAGACGACATAAATAATTTCCACTTTCCTAGGTATGACGGGCATAGTTCCTTAGTTGTAAACTTTAGTTTTATATCTACTTATTTCACTCTGATTAATATAACTGCATATATGTGGTACATATTGTCCAATATAAGAATATTTTTTATCAAAAACTTTTGAACAAACAATACCTACACTTTTCCAGTAAATTCTGGAAATAGAAAGAAGCAAACTACAGATTACCTTACTACGCATCAAAAATGTACTCAAACAGATTTTTTTTTTGTAAAATATAACAGTTATACAATAAGCTTAGTGACGCGCAACGGTGCCGTTTTATCGCAGTTATCGATAACCCGCGACGCCCTCTGACACGTCGATAAACCGCGCGCGTTTAGTGCGGCGCTGCGTCTGCGCCGCCTTTATGCCGATTTTAACCAAACCAGGTAATTAACTACTTGTTGTTTTTTTTTAGTAACGCGATAACACGGTTTTTTATTTACTAAATGGCTCTTTTTTGACCAGCTAGTTATATGAAATTGGAAATTGTGTGTGTAGTGAAATCAAAGAAAAACATATGTAAGTGGATTTTAAAGGTTCGGATGAACACCAAGCTGTCTTAATTATGTGAACTCTATTACCACTGAAACTAGGTTCCTACCAAGTTACAGTTTGTTAACGCAATAAGATGTAATAACAAAAATGTGTGTAGTTAATTTCATTTCTTATTAATTATATTATTCCTTTTCCGCTTACCAAATTAAGAACGAAAGTTTAACATATTATGTAGCTAACCCAGCACTACCAGTACCGCATCACCTGGTCTTTGTTACCTTGTGGTTCTGGCTTGCCGCTTGCTTGCGTGCTTTCCGCAACCAACCGATTACCGCAGCCCCCAAAGTGTGAAACATTGATCATATTGCAGCGGACCTAATCTAGTCATTAAAAGAACATTTATGTTTGCCTAAAATCAAGAAACCTGCGTCGCGATTGTAAGGATCTCTGCTAGCTAAGAACATATACGAAAACCCAACAGCAAACTGTCCACCAGACGCAGCACCCGTCTTCTCGGCTTAAGGTTGTCGCACATTTTCATCAGCGCCGTCAGACCTTAATATTTGTATGCTAATAGCACTTTCCTAAATGAAACGCGTGCGGTGCTGATAAATGTGCAACTACCTACCTTTATCTTTCTGTTTTAATTGAGTATTGCGAAACCTTATATTCTTTTTCCCCTTCAATATCAATATTTGTAAATTCAGACGTACAGACAGATGTTTTATTACAACATTAGTAAAGATAAGTGATCCGAGAATACCTAGTAGGTATGACAATACCTACTGTTTAATGTCGTAGTAGTTACTTATCGCGAATGGATACTACCAACTGTTTACATTTTACATTAATTATTACAATTTAAACGCGCCACTAGCCCACTACTTTTTGAGTTTGGGGGAAATATGCTTTCTACATTTTGCAGAATTCACGGGATCATTCAATTGTAGAAGTTACGTGAATGCCAAAGTTAGCTCATGAAAAGAAGGAAGGAGTAAGAATTATAATCCCCTGCCACTTTACGAATTTTAGGGAAGAGACATCACATGTCTTTAATGAAAAATTGGAGACATTGATGGCGTGACTCTGCACTGTGCCCTCAGTAGAGTACGGATAACTCTATCTCCCAGAGAGGACGCTTATGTATCACCAATAGAAACGCATACTAAGGCTAATCAAGTGTAAGAAACACCCGCAAACCTGACTCAAAAGGTTCTAAAAACATCTTGGTTTCCCCACACATGATGTTTTCCATTCACAACTTTCATTGGCTTAGTCAATGCTCTTAAATAGCACACGTCATGATTAGGCTTTCCCAGAATCTACTGATTCTTTGCTTCAAAGACGCACCTGACTTGCGTACAAGATACCTAATTAACACCACGCACAGCCTATAGATAATGAAAAACGTGCTGAGAGCTAATTAAAGTAAAGACAGATAGAAGTTAACGTCAACGAACAATGTCTTAATGCATTTCTCTTTAATGACGCAAGCTGGTGATTGCATAATTTACTATCTTCTAAGACAACCTTGATCTTACAGCTTGTGAACGCAACGTATATGACAAAGGAATGAGAGGATTTGTTGGATACGGGAAGCGAGAACCTGATAGAGTCCTCAGTATGTCGAACTGTGAACATCTTATGGAATTTCAAGTGAAGTGAGTGAATAAAAATGGAAATACTAGGTATAGATTTTAATTTATACAAAGTACTATCACGATCTAATAATACGGTCGAGATTCTATAAGACACAATCAGCGAATCATAATCCATTCGTGAATTTTATCAGACAGGTTTCGGCCTATAAACGCTTTCAATCCAAATTAAATGAGTAAAGCCATTAACGCCAGAGAGCACATTAGGAGGCGGATAGAAGGATGTTCCAACATACAACAAGATGATGTAACAACACATACCAGCTAATAATATTGTGTTTACAAATGAGGGGCACAAGGATACTCCCACATAGAGCCGCCCATGTATTAGCGTATGGGGTGAGGTTTCATAGAAAACAGACACCGTCTCCCTATGCAAGTTGCAACTAAAGTTATAACTGAAGTTTCTTCCTGAGTTCAATCTTGTGAAATGCATTTTTTTCCCAATTTACTCTATCCTTCATTTTTACATTAATATGTAACTAGCTGGCCCGGTAAACTTCGTACAACCTATAACTAACGTCACTCAATTCTTTTGCCTTCCTGGAACCCCTCCACTAACACTTAAACTTTAAAATATGGTATTAAAGTTCAAATTGACTTTTTAAGTATTATTACAAATCTTTTGTATGGGAATATACAAAAGTGTGGTTTTAGACTTTTTCAGGCAATTTTTTCTCTCCCTAAGAACCATCCTCGTACTTCAAGGAATATTATTAAAAAAAGAATTAGCGAAATCGGTTCAGCTATTCTCAAGATTTGCGCTTAGCAACACATTCAGCGATTAATTTTATATTATAAAAGATTATTGTAAATGCGAAAGTAATTTTAATGTTACTTTTTCAGGCAGCTTACACAGAATCATCTTGTAATCATTAGTCAGCTGTACAGAATGGGACATACACACATAAAAAAAAGTTTGTGATCAATGATCAATTCATACATAGGTAAGCTGCTTTTTATGAAATTGAACTTTATCAAGAAAAATTCTCTGTTGTGAGTTTTCTTTAGATAGAAATACTAGATGAGTGTTAAAAAATAAACTATTTTTTTATTTTATAATCTACCGTAACAACAAAAGTATGCGATTTATCAAAGTGATCGCAAACTTTAATGTGTGTTTTTTACACTGTAACCACTATACAAGTACTGTTACCGAGGAAAATAACAGTTCCTTAAAGTTCTTATGATCATAAACATGATGGCACCAGTTGATACCAAATTGATTGTCAAATCAAAATCAAGACTAGTGCAGCCGCTAGCAAATTTTTTTTTTCATAAGTAAAATATAAATTCAACATTACTTTTGGGCTAACCATTTCTTTTGTATTTCCCACCATTTATTTGAATGGAATGCAATTAATAGACACCTGTGAATCAAACAAAATGCTCTAATAGAAGCTTTATAGCTTCTGCCGATCGAGGTACTTAGATGTGAGAATGTCATTAATTGACGTGCTTGTTATATAGCGCCATTCATGTCTCACGGTAAGATGTTGACCCTTTATCGAGTCGACCTGAGTTATCGACAGTTTGCGTCACATCTCTATCATGCGGCGCTAATTAATTGTGCAAGTATTGGTAAACATGTGTTGTTCTTTATCATCACAATAAACATTAAGATTTATTGAGCTCCGCATATAAGAGTCTATATCAGCTGTTACTACGTCATCGGTTCTTCGAATAATCTAATGATTTGGTCTTTTGTAGGTTGTAACATCTGTGTTACAAGCAAATTATATTAAAAAAGCGAAATAGTGTAGTCAAGGAATCTTATCATTAATAAAACATGCATTGAAATATGTAGCTTATACGAGAGGTGTTCAATTAGACAGCCCTTGTGAAGTATAAAATGAAATTAAATCTTCAAAATTTAAAAGGTATTCTTCATTGCTTACAACATTAATTCGATCTGCGATCTTTTCTTCTTTTCTCTGCCTAACGCAATCGCATCGTTTTGAAAATTGAGAAAAAAAAATCGTAAAAATCGCGTATAGTACTGAAATTCAAAGAAGCCATCTTATGGAATTTGTTGGAGGCATGTATGTAATTTTTTCCGTGAAAACAGAAAAGGGATGTCATGATCATTAGATTTGTTAGTATCATTGAGAATTTGAGCCTGGACTTCGATGTTTTTTAGGCGTTGAGGCCTACGTTAAGGTTCAGTCCTGGTACCAATTCCGTCTGTTTTAGTAGATTTTTTAACGTAAGTAGGTATGCCTTATACGTTTATTGCGTATTGCTTGCGATTTTAATTTAGTTGAATAAATAATGATGAAACGAATCAAATAAGAAACGAAACAGTGGGCTGGGTCAATACAGTTCTAGATTAAACCAGTATATTCGCACTCTTATCTTTAACGACTTGAAAAGGCCGACCTTTGTGAATCTTCAAATTTTAAAATGTTTTCAATTACAATAACAGTTTAAAATTGTTATGAAACTAATACTTTCAGACGAATTGACGAAGTTTGATTTGAATTTTGACACGTCAGGTCGTTACTGACTATTCATTATTGATGAAGGCACAAGAAAATGAGTCGAAATAGTGGCAAGATTGATAAATTCGCAGAAATGGGCTTGTGCAGACACATATTATTTTAGAATTCTTTCAGCCAGGCGGCCCACCAAAAGCTATGTGAAGAAATTCATGAAGATTCATCAAGAAATTCGTCACAAAAATACGTAGGACACTAGATAAGTTTTGCAATACAAAGTTTGTATAAAAAGAGGGTGCACAAAAATATGAATATTTTTAAATTGCGTTCATAACTAGTAGGTAGCCATATAAAGTATCATTGCTAATCATTGCATTAAGGAGTGAACAATTTTTGAAGTTTGACAAATGTCCGAGTGGTCGAAAGACGAGTTACGCGTAATAATTCGTTACAACTTTATGCGTGGCCTATCCATAGATAAATGCATTGACGAAATGAAAACTGTACTCAATTAAAAGTGTCCTCATCGCACAACTGTCTATCGGTGGTATCGTGAATTTCAACGCGGTAGTTTTAGTGTTAGTGATGCTCCAAGATCAGGTTGTCCTGTTTAAGCAACTACTCCAGAAAAGCGATGAAAGTTGAAACGATGATTAAGGCAGACCGTAGTATTACCTACAGACAGATTGAGGAGATCCTACAGATTAGTGCACCAAGTGTTCACAAAATTCTACATGATAACCTTGGAGTTAGAAAAGTGTGTACACTATGGGTCCCCCAGGACTTGAAGTCGGAACAAAAAGAAGTGAGAGTAAATTGGTGTCAAAAAATGTTAAAAACTTATGAAAACGGAACTTCGCGTGATATCAATAACATCATTACGGAAGACGAAACTTGGCTATACTATTTTGACGTACCGTCAAAAACTTAAAACAAAATATGGTTGTTCGAAAACGAAGACACGCCAACTCAGGTGCGAAAATCACGATTTGTGAAAAAAAAGATGAAAGCTGTATTTTTTAAAAGACGGGGTTTATTAGAACTAATTGTTTTGGATAGTAAGCAGACAGTAACGGCTTCCTGGTATGTCAATGAATGGTTTGCCTAGAGTTATTCAGAAACTCCAAGAACATCGTCCGAATTCAAAAATGGACGGTTGGCATTTTTACCGTGACAACGCTCCTGCGCATCGTGCTCATGCGACTACCGATTTTTTGAAGAACACTGGTGTAAAAGTGCTTGAGCATCCTGCCTACAGCCCAGATCTTGCTCCCTGTAATTTTTCTTTGTTTCCAATCGTGAAGGATCAGCTGAAGGGTCGGAAGTTTGCGAGTGACTCGGAATTACTAACAGCGTGGGACCAAGTGTGTTCAGAACTCTCAAATGAAATGTGGAAGGAAATTTTTGACGATTGGTTTTCGCGAATGATAAAGTGCATAAGCTGTTATGGAAATTTGTTTTGAAAAACTTTAGTAAATATGGCTGTATTGCAAAACTTATCTAGTGGCCTACGTAAGAAGTACAAGCATGCCTTTAAAAGATCTAATATTTTTTTAAGAAATTAAAAAGAGTAAAATTTAAATTGATCCGATTCTTTGTTGTACTGCGGTACCTGATAGTCGTCAATATGATGTCGAAGCGAAGTAAATGAAAAGAATTATAATGATCCACTACATTTTCGTCATTCAGGTTCGTGACATAATTTTGCTAAATACAAAAAAAAAACCTTATAGATTCTATTTGATTAGTTAAAAAACAAGTAGTAGTAAGTTTTGCCATCCTTGGAATATGACAAAATTGATCCTAAACCGTCGTCTTTGAATGGCTTGACAATGTTTTTACACATTCACAACTGGCAGTAGCCCCTTTTTTTTAACGTGGTAATATCATCAAATGAGTCCTCCCACCCAGGGCAGAGCGGGAGGGGACTGTCAGACTCTTACTGACTACGGTGTCCGTCACGTTCCGGGGTCACAGTAATTCGTGAGGCCCGCGACCAAGTGGCAGTAGCCCCTAGCAAAAGATTTTCTTCGGAACTCCTTCGTTCTTGGTTTTTCGACCTCTGTAGGTAGCTATGCCGCAAAAGAGGTCGAGGTAGACCCGACAACTTCGCGAAACCTCATCACAAGGGTCAGCTGCAGCTACTGCCAAGTAGCAGCAAACCGCCGGAAGATAGGTGCAGCCAACTGGCTACAGAGAAAGACTCAAAACTCCCTTTGGTAGTGATATCACTAACAAAGGGAATACCTTTTCTTTGCAGTTTTCCCTACAATCAGATGATATTGATAAGTGTGATGATGACTGTTACATTATAAAGAATTCCTTTATGAAATATCTAAATATGAGCAGATAATGATACAAGCAGTGTTCTGTGCCAACGTAATGACGGATTCTTCTTTTGTTATAAACTGTTTCTCATGAAATAGATCTTAAGCTTGGTATTACAGAGAAATGAAAGAGGTCTTTCCTACAGCAACAAAAACTATTTTATTATCGGAAATCCGTTTTCTCTCATTTCATGCATTGAAAATTCTTTCTACCGCTTTCATAGTTGAATTTTATAGTTGAACACTAAGTAAGTACGTATTTCAGTATTGATGTTTTAAGTTTGTTTGACAAATATTGTTTCAATTTAATTACTTGTTCACTTTCTGTTTTACCGCCGTAGCACCGGCTTGGCACATTAGTACAAGATTACATTACACGCCGCCACTTGAGTGTTACATGTCAAGCAAATGACAACCAGTACATACACCGTGTTTTACTTTCATTAATACAAATTGTACATAGGTCTAAAGAACTCTCAGCTAGTATATTGTTGTTCATGCAGTTCTTTTCATTACTAATTATTTTTGTGCCTTATATTAGATATGGGAAAGCAATTATTAAGACCTGGTCAAGATTATGATTTAAATCTGGAGTTCAAGAAATATTGACTCTTCTGAGACAATTTCGGTGCTTCTTGGATAAGAAACAATTCTGAACTGAATTCAAAGACGATAGTACGAGTTTTTTATTGATTTCTATTGTTTGAGGAAAAACACGCTTTGTGTCTTTGTGAAAACATTTTTGGATGTTATTTTCAAACAGACGAAGCACAAAACATCTACTTATTTATAAAAATAATCTAATCAGATAAACGATAAAATATTTTAAAATTAATATTCTTGTTTCGGTATACGAATGACATGAATAATTTTGGCATTATTGAAACAGTTCAAAAATTTGGTCCTTAGGACCTTGTTTTTGGATACGTAAGCCGATGAGAGATATCGATATATAGGCGTAAGGGTAAGATATATTTTTATTCATTATTTGGACTTCATTGATATGAAGTTGAGAAGTTAATACAAAATAAGAACTAAATAAAGTACCTAAACAGGTAAATACTGCCTCAATTTGATTCCTGTAACGAAATTCACCTTGCACGTTTCAGCCAGCCAGGAAATTGTTAATATTTGTAGTTTTAACACCAATCTTACATGTTTTTCAGAGTTTTCAGCCATAACTTAACTAGACCTTATTACCAACTAAGATTAGGTATTTCTTTATTGACAACTTGAGGTCGTAGTACTACTTAACTATTTGAGGCCTATCTGAACTGCAGACATTTTCATTATGAGGCTACAGATCATGCTTAGGTGACATTTTATATTAACACCAATTATAAGCTAATATTTGACGTATCAAGATTTATCTGAAGTTTATCAAGGGTGCTCTTGAAAATAGGGTGGTGGTTTTTTTGAGTAAATTGTAGTTAAAGATGCGACTCACCGGCCTCCATAGCGTAGCCCGCGGCGGCGGCTGCGGCGTGCAGCGCCCCGTACTCCTTGCCGTCCATGCCGCCCAGCATCATGTCAGACTCACTACACTTCACATGGACACGCACTCACGTTCGTCGCGCGACGCTCCGCCGCCACATGTGCGCGCGCGCCGCCGTCGCTCCACCAGCAGACGCCCGCCCCGCCCCCCGCCGCCATTGGCCCGCGCCGGCCAATCGCCGCGCTTCATTTCGAACGCTTTCCTTTTTCCATGTCGCGTTCTATTTGAAGCGTGTTGATGCATCTTTAGTTTTTGCCAATCAGAATTAGACTTAAACAGTTCGAAACTACGTTGAGATTTGGTTGTAAGGTTGTTTAGAAATATGTCTGTTTTCCCGTTCGGTCGGATGCGCTCGGGCAGCGAGCGAGACGAGAGCCGAGGAAAATGCGTGCCGCTCGAGTAGGCAGGGTGCGCGCGCGCCGCGGCCGGTGAGGCCACACCGCGCTATGTATACGGCCGCGGGTTCGACACGGCACTATGTACTATGTACGTTCTTTGTAATTGATATTTTTTATGTTCTTTAATTCATGTTGCTAACTAATGTTCTGTGACTGACGATGATACGAGGAACTGATACGGCGATATTTTGACAAGAAAACGCAGTCGTTTTTAACGATTTATTTATTTTGTTTGTAGGTTTTTTAATTTAATTAGTCTGGAGTTTGTTCGTTATGAAGCTGGTTCACAATTAATCAGTTGAACTGTGGGCACTGGTGCTATCGGTCGGCGCGCGGCCGCGGCTCACTCTCATCTGATAAGAGCGTAATTAATTGTTGGCTATGTGTTGCTGAAAATTTAAATGCTTGGCAGACAGGCCAAATGATTCAGGTGCCTACCCAAATACATGATCATGATTTATTGCTGCACACAATAAATGACTCTCTACCACGGTCCGACTGTCTTGTCAACTTGGTCTAGACAGAATTACTATGTAGTTAGCTCATAGGCCCATGTACGCTGGTAGGTACACATAATAGCTCTTTGTTGATATGATAGCTACGCCTTTCAAGGGTAATATGAAAAAGAAAAATACACCGAGATGATGCCAACGTATTTTTCTTTTTCTGTCTTTCATAGCAGTTCACTTAAAATTCCTCCGCAAAACATGGCTTCATTATCTAAACAAATAAAGGCAGACATTTTTGGTAGGTTTTTATTAAAATAAGTATGTATAAATAAAGAAGCAGTCCCATATTTCAGAAGAACGCCGCTCAAAAGCCAATTAAAACTGAAAAATTCCTGAAATACTCGTAAAACTGCTCCAACTCGGAAACACATGGCAGAAATCAAACTCATCATGTCACATGTCATGATGATCATCACAAAAAGCTCACAAGTCGGTGCCGCCGGGCGTTGTCTGTTAATTACCCCAAATATGTCGCTTATTTGTGTAAAAACGGTGGTTGTGTTTGAATCGCCGCTCGGATGCGCAGGCGCAGCGGATGGGAGCAAATTGGCGGGAGCAAATGACGCGGCGCGCGCGCAGACACAAACGTGCCGACAGACGAACTGTTGTCTTTGTTCTGATTCATCTGCCGGTGGTGAGCGGGTTCATGACCAAGTGTATCTGTAACATGGTAAATGGACTGCGACTAGGATCTCAACTGTACCTGTAGTAGTATTATAGGTAATGGAGTTTAACCTAATTTCGATCGAAAATGAGTTATGAATACCACTATACTAAAATGTTTCCACGCTTTGTGGTGACACTCGGCGTATGCTCCCGCTGAACTTGACCTATGATCCTCCCGAAATAACCTTGACCGATGAGGACCTACGTCACGTGGAAGGTCGGGAGGCTGGTCGCCGCAGTGGCTCCTGTCCAGCCACTCCTCAAAGACCTTCACGATTACGGCGTACCCGATTCCACTCACTGCTGAAACCGAATGTAGGCCTAACATTACCTTTTGTGCCATTTGTCTCTGACTTGTGTGAATCACCAGGTTTTACGATCTTCTGGGCCTCGTACACCCATCTGGTCGAATTTTTATTAATGGAATACCATTGAAATAATAGTAAACAGAAAATAATAAATGAGAATGTTATCCCCAGATGACTTTCTGACCCCAGCCTTGACTTATTAACATTTCGTTTGATAACAGAACGTATAGATTCCAATACCTACTAAAAAAACTACGGACTAGTTCAGTACTTTTGCTGGTTAGTAATGAACAAGACAATTTCAGTTGAATTGAAGCACCAGACATAAGACATGTTTGGAAGTAAGTGATGTTTACTGTAGTACTATAGTGATGGGAAACATCTGGTCATTTTGTCTATTGGGAATTATTATATTCAAAAGAGTCAAGGCCAGATACTTTCAGTAAGCAAGCAAGGAAGAAGTTTTGAAGACAATAGATAAGATGAGAAATAGTAACATTAATTAATCAATTTTCGATCATTAGTGTAATGTCTGCAAAAGCTATAGGATTAATACTACATCACCACCATCTCTCAACTAAAAGGTATGGTCATTAATAACGTTGCATGCAATTCAATCCTACATTATGTTATGTTGCATTATAATTTTCTGCTTATGCATAATTTTTCCGGTCGGGGGTGCCTTAATGCCTACTAAATATTGAATTTACATAACATTTTACCTACTCCATTTACCTAGATCTCCAGAAACCGTGGAACTACATGGTAAATAATGACATGGTAACATGCAGCAATCGGCGCGATTCGCTGCGTTCTGTCACGATTTGCTTCACTAAATAACAACGCACTAATACCCCCACATTACTATGTAATAGGAATTTGATAATATAGTGTGAAATCTGTGCAGGCTGAACTGATGGGACTGTAATTTAAATGCAATAATCAGGGTCCTACTGTGAACACGATTATTTATGGCGAGTAACATACGTAGCAACCAACTGCAAACTTACGTTTGACAATGATAAATAGAATGCCCAGGTTACGTTGCCGCCGTTATGTCTCTGTATAAACCCTAGATGATCATAGACATGACGATAAGTGAGAAGGTGAGGGTATAAGTAATATAACTTTACGCAATGCGGAATCCAGCAACCTGACATAACTGTCACAAAGGTGCTATTAGTTTTGCAACTTCATTCTCAATTTTATCAAACAAAAATTAATGCGATTACCAATACCAAAAACATTGCTAGGTTGCTACGTAGTTAATGGGCGACTCGCTGTCCGACCATGGACCATGCCCGGGTCGACGGCGCGTTGTGTTCCACGCGCGCCTCAAAGAGTGTCAGCATAGAGACGGGGCCTGTAGTGGGCCAAAGCCTGCCGGGGTCGCGGGACCAAGGGATTACCGTGACCCCGGTACGTAAAGGGCTAGTGAAGGACACCGTGGATTTTAGTCAGTACAAGTCTGACAGTCCCCCCCGCCCTGCCCTGGGTGGGAGGACTCATTTGATGATTTAACCACGATAAAAAAAAAAAAAAAAAGGTTGCTACGTAGTTAGTACGTATTTTTCTAGATAAAGAAAATCATAGAAACAGCGAGTCGTGAGTTGTCGGTTGCCGCAACATGGAGCTTAAACTTGCTATTGCTACGTATGCTACGCGCCTAATAGCTATAATATAAGCCGGTCAACATTGTGCATAGTGGACCAAATGGAATTGCTTACCTAACTATAGCGTACTGTTGATCGTAATTCAGTTGTAATAGGTTTCTTTAAAGTCTGTTAAAATGCTACTACATCTTCTGCATTAGAGCCCATTGACGTAATTTTCCAAATTTAAGTTAAATAGGAAAGTTTTTTTTCAACATGAGGATATAACAGATCAACTGATCTATCAAGTATGATTGGATGCACTTTTGTATTTCGTTATGTAGTTTTACTGGGTTGATGACAATGTAAAAAAACTTCTATTCCATTCGCCTACAAGTCATTATCAGCATCATATCACCCGTAGGACGTCCACTGCTGAACATAGACCTCCGATTGGACCGGTTGCTCTTCATCAGATCGTCTGTCCACCTTCCAGGAATCTAGGTGGACGTCCTATGCTGCGCTCACTGGTACAAATATTGAATAGTTTTCTTTTTTATTGAAGCAGGGACCAACGACCATTACAGCAGTTAAGACAGTTCCTATATACAGCTAGTTAGTTTATGTGGTAATAGAAACCTGTGAAGCCTAGCTCGTAGCCCTTACGTGCGGCCGTGGAGCCATTGTATGGCCTTACGTAATCTGTGGAGTTTACACCACACAGCCTCGTACAGGCGAGCACAAAACAGATTCAGTCATAACGGGAAAATATATATTTATCTTAAATTTTATTATACCTTTTAAATGTTTTTTTTTTTTGTTATGTATTATTGATATTAAACAAAATGACAAGTCGGTATATAACTCATAAGTTACATGAAATACTAAAATCTACTTTGTGTTACAAAAACGTAATAACATTCGTAATAAAAAAAAAATATTTATTTTTAAACAAAATATTAAAGACGGCCGCCGTACAACTCAATCACTCTTCAATTCCTAAAAAATAAAATATGAATAAAAATATAGCACAAATAAAATATCAATAACAAGCTCGTTTGTATGAAATTATATCGTAGAATATTACAAGAGTTTCGGTGGGTGCGCAGGCGCAGGTTATAACGTTAATAAATAACCTATAAAGTGCATTGTTCTCAGTCGGGCGGCGTGGTTAATGCCCGATTGTGTCAGCTCCCGCGCACCCCTTGCACCCCCCCGTGCCACACAACAGACGACGATTTATAATCCCCTCGCCAGTATTGTTCAGCTTTTATCTTTTCTATAGCTCATATTTATAGCTGTCGTTAAAGCTGCATTTTTCACGAAAATTAAATGTTTAGTTCAGATTAGCGGCGGCGGTGCGCGACGGAACAGATTCGCGCGCAGACCGTGAAGATAGCGCCCGCGCCCGCGCCGCTCCTCAACATTCTGTGATAATATAAAACATGCCACACTTGATAGCTAAACGCTTTTTATGTTTAATTTGATTTTTGTGTCAGCAGATACGATTGTGGCTCCGCTTGTCATTTTTCAGAGTTCTCCGGTCGCCTTGGAAAATGTCTGTCAAAACAAAACCAAGAGTTCAAATACTCATTACCTTTGCCTTTTCTGTATAATAATAGTATGAGATGAAGGATACAATGATTGTAGAAGTCGATACGAAGGATAGGAAAATTCCAGAAGGAATCTATTTTAAAAGTAGCCCTTTTTATTTTACCATTTCCATGTGTGAACTCCGAAGACTGATTTAGTAGCCTTTATGTTGAGGTTACTAAGATTGACGTAATATACGGAACACCGCAGTTGACAATAGAGTCATCATATTAAGAAAAAGCATCGATAGTTGGTATCATTACCATACACACGGTAACCGTGCCAAAAATAAGGATGTGCACACGGTGCCCAGTCCCTGAAGGGATGGAGAAATGCCAGGACCACAATTAGCCAGACCAGGGCGCAGTTAAAGATGTGAATGACACATCGTGGTCAGAAAAGTGGTATTTTTTAATTACAAGGTTATATGCGTATGAATTCGATGAAAACTACGAACAAAAGTTACTCTCAATGTAGCTAGAGTTTCAAAAAGACCCGTAAATGAGTCATTTTATATGAGTATGCCTGAATTATTTTTTTATTCTATTAAAGTGACCAGCAATCATACAACCCGCCTAGTGGTGCGCGGTCGCCATAGCCTGCAGTACCAGAAGTATACAGCTTGCGCATTGCCAAACTTGTTTATTTTTTTGAGAATTTGAAGGAAGTAGGAGGGAATTAACGAATTGACGAACTAAGTGTGTTAGTCTTTAATTCACAAGAAATACAAAACTTGCATTATAATCATTATAATCCGTCAGAAATAGCAGCTCACAATTTAGGACCCATTAATATTAGTAGTCATTTTACCCGTGGTGCTAGGCAACTGGGCTTCTCCCAGTTGTAATGTCCCTTTGTGCCTATTGGCCTTGTTTTGTTCTGTCTCCTGCTTGCATGGAGGGAAGTGGAAACATATATTCTTTCCTACTCCTCCACTATTTTTTTCTGATTAATTTCGTTGCAGGATCCAAGACAGGTAAATTCATTCTCCGGGACACGTCGAGCTTCATTGTCTCGGCGCTTTTCTGGTTGGTTGCCACTGTTGATTCTGGCTTACAGGAGTTGCAGTGGTTAGGGAATAGTGTGGTGGGTTTGTCCCAAAAAAAAAAAACAAAAAAAAATCGGCAGAAAAACCCTTCTTACCGGAAAGGGAAAAAACAACTACTTTAGGCATACAAACTTTTTATTAATTTTCCCATAAACCTGTAACAACAAACTATGTGCCAGAACCCACAAATTATTTGCCTTACAAGTAAAGGAAGCCAAGGGAAACGATATGTGCAGCAAAGTGAATGCAAATCGTTATTAAATGAATTTGTATGGCGATGTTGTATTTCTTTTATGATCTCCCAGACACATGTATTTCATTGTCATGGTAATCTGCCAGTGAAATAATCCTATTCTTGGTAATAACGGATGTGGTCTGCTGCAAATTGTATTATTACGGCGAGGCATTTACTTAGCCCCACTTATCCCCCGATAAGGGGAACTAAGTGAATGCCTTCAAGTACGGCGGGAGTTTAATGAACCGGTATTTTTCTCGAAAGGCCCACCAGTGACGAGAACCGTTGAAAAAGTTTTGTTTTTCTTTTATAAGTGGAAGAACATATATCGTTGAAATTATGGTTGGCACAGAAAAACAAGTCGAGTGTTTCAAGAGCTCTACTCAAGAAAAGGTTCATCTGCCTTTACAAACTCCACAGTGAAGTTATATAATTATTGTCGTATTCCCAGATATGGCAAACAGTTTCATCGAACGGGCACCAGTTGTTTATTTACTAGTGGGTAGAAACCACAAGATCTAACCTAACTAACCATAACCATATTAACTATATCCCTGTTTTCAGTAATGATGTGTAGGTAAGAATAAGTTCACCTAATCTCTAAGGTGCAAATAAACTTGAGCTGAACTTCACTTTCAGGCTGCGGTTCCACAGAGCTGTGCCGCAATTCAACAATCATATGGCTTGAAATCCACATGTGCCTGGTCAGCTCTGCTCCTCTCCGCGTCAGTGGAATCACAGCCTTAATGAGCATACGTATGTTACATTACAAAAAGACAAACATTTTAGCGAGCGGTCTAACTAGCTTTTTGCCAAAAGCTGACTGTCAAGTCTGACATCTACATGAAGAAAAAAATTTGACAAACATCAACTAGAACGTTCGCTAGAAATATAGTGAAAATATTCGTAGCGATGTTTGGTTCTATGCTCGGCTCTGCTCATTGTTAATGAATGCTCAAGTGTTTCAGCACCTAACGAAATCAAATTGACTTATCTCACATTCTAAGAACGTCATCAGTCTGTCACTTTTAATCAATGTTTCAGCTACATTTTTCCGGCGGTCATTACTATTAAGAAAACGGAAAATTTCTTCAAAACCATTCTTCATTTCCAAGAAGCTATAAGCTCTTAAGTTTACTACAGGCTCCAGCAGTACCAACAATGACAGCACTGTGACAACATCCGCCTACCTGCGCCTGCGCCGTATAAATAGCTTGTCAAGCAGACAAGCCGGCGCGCGCGATTGTTTTAATCAGCGTGGTCGCGCGCCACCGACCGCGACCAGCCCGCTATTCATAGAGCACCTGGCTTTTATGTGGTCGTGGTATACCATGGAAATGCTCCAGAAGTTTAGCTAAAGACAATCATAGCCTCAATAAATCGTTAATTTTGAAGATTTTCATTTCATCTCCTGCAAGAGATTTTTGTCAGCATATCATAGTGCTTATACATAATATATTTCATAGAATGGTTAATTTATTATCTTCAGAAATTTAATAATGGGCTAGATGCTTTTACTGATGGCGTCAATATGTCATTCAACATTATTTAAAAGCCTCTCCCAAAAAACATATTCTACAGCTGTAGATTAGTAATTCGGTCGACAGTTATGACTCCTTATCGTCTTGAGTATGGACTCCAGTAAGTACAAACATGTCCTGTAAGTACCGGTAAGTCCCAAAAGGTGCCAATAAAAAGTGTGAAGCACCGTTTCAGTTTATTGGCGGAATAGATAATAGTAACATTGAACGTGGAAGTGGTTCTGTGTGTGTGGGTCCAGTGTCGAATAAAATAGGGGGTGCCAAATGGTATTGCGTACCATTTGGCACCCCCTATTTTATTATATAGCATAGCGCGCAAACTCATTAATTGCAGGCGCAGAAATAGCTAGATCAGGACCACAACGGACCAAACCAGGGTAAAGTTAAAGAAGATCGCACTGGGCGCATAAAATGCTAACTACGCGGCTACGGCACTCTGTGGATCTTCTGCATTTTTCCCCACCATGGCTCCATCTAAATGCGTGGTTGAAAGCTTGTCTGTTGTGTGAGGACATGTTTGTAATAAGGAGGAGTGACGGTGAGGGCTGACGACACTTTGTGAACAACTGAGCACTTCTTATGGATATGTAGTTGATAGCATAGTCGTTGTATTGTCTTGAGGTACTTAGACTGGGATACCGGCACTGTCTAATGAGTTATGATAGTTGAGTCATTGTCTTGTTGCAAGGACTCTTCAGGGCAATACTCCAGTATGTTTTATTACAATCGTCTTACAATAGAAAAGCTACCGAAAAGTAGCTTTAGATATTTGCCATGATGAAACTGGATTCGTATAATTAAGGAATTTTATTGTTTCGTAATAATTAAACAACAAAACTACTCATCATCAGCGATGTTGAGTGTTTCTGTTTTTTATTTTATGAGGATGAGTGACGGTGAAAACTATAGAAAAGTTCTAAATATTCGTAAGCCAAAGAGGTCCAAAAATACATACAAATATTTTTATCTTTTTGTTTGGTCTAGCCGTCTTTATCCCTCTTGAACTTTCTGCTCAAAGGATCATTCCGCCCTCTACTAAAAACCCTACACAGCATTATTACAGTCAGCATGCGCTTGCACTGTATCTTGCGCACTATTAATATGCGCGGGTGCTTCCCATGCGCCTCAGATCTCAGCGGCGGGCGCTACGCTCCACCGCGGACGGTAATCGGGCCGCCTACCTTACCCCTTACTGGGAACACCTGCATGTCAAAAGCAACTTTACAAACTGACAGATAGAGTTCATTATCTCTTGTTTGTTGCTGTTGAGTTGCCCATGAGTTAGAAGATGTTTGAGTTTAAGCCTTGCGACAGTTAATTTAGGGTTGATTTTTACGTGCTCGTTTTTGAAGGGCGTAAAACAACGGAAGCAGTGTCGATGGTATCTGTGCCTTTAATTAGATATTTAATTAAACCAACAGTTGCCTAAAGCGATAATTGGATCATCAATTTGTGTTCAGCGGTCGTGTGTCTTTGTTAATGTTTAAATAACTGAACTATGTGGCTACACGGAATTACAACAGGAAAACTAAAGAATAAACGTTCGTCTTCTATTTATTTTTAATACACATTTAAACGTCAGTCATGTCATAACTTTTAAGATAAAATCTGTGGGTCCTTTGATACCGGGACAGCTATCATCGGGCAGTAGCCCAACGAGACAAGATACACCAATGATATGCTCTGAATAATCCAACTTATTTGTTCCACCAGATGCAATTAACTTAACCTTCAGGGTTTGAAATAGGTTTAAGTTGAATGAAGAAATACGACGCGGTCAAATGTAATCCTAGAAACTTATAAGATAACTTATAAGAGTCTTTGAACATTTAAATAGCAGAGTTTTTTTTAGTTTTCTCTGCTGCCGATTAATCTTACTATGTATTAATTCGACCAAAGGTGAAAGGTACCCCTAGGTAGGTCTCTGTATTCTTAACAACATCATCATCATCATCAGCCGAAAGACGTTCACCGTTAAACACGACGAATGACAATTCACGCTTGCTTCCATCGGACTGACAACGAAGTGAAATAAATAAATAAATAAATATTCCACAACTATCACACAACGCCATCTAGTCCCAAGCTAAGCAGAGCTTGTGTTATGGGTACTAGACAACTGATACACATACTTATATATTTCTAAATACATACATATTATAGATAAATTACACCCAGACATAGAACAAATGATCGTGCTCATCACACAAACATTTGTCCTGGGTGGGAATCGAACCCACGACCTCCAGCATAGCAATCAGGGTCACTAACCACTACACCAACAGGCCTGTCAAAAATGGTAGCAAACAAACTTACTTTCGCATTTATATTAGTTTGGAAAATTAGGACATTAGTGAAAGTTTCATATAGATAATGGGATGTGCACATTAGTTAAAGTTTCATATAGATAATGGGTTAGGCACAGAAAAAGACAAATAAAACAATTTTTAACTTATATCTCGGGCGAAGCCGCTGGCAAACACCAGTCAGAGATAAGAAAATACATTCGAAAAGTTTCAAAGATCACCTTCAGCGCCACTATCAGATATCAGAGCAGTTCATTTTTCACAACAAAACGTCACTCATACGTCAAACGTGTCTGCACACACAAACACACAGACAGATAAACACACACATACATAGCATCATGTGTCACAATGTGTAGATGTCAGCCCTCGGTGTATCAGTATCAAAGGCGCCGCCCTTCCCATGGCGTATCTTATGTACGAGTATGAGCTTGTCACAGGGCTACCAGGAGGAAACAGTTCCTGAAACTGAAAAAATAATTTTCTTACAGTGATTAGCAAATGAGCTGGTTCTCAAAACTATACGTACCTTAGGGGCCTTGCACTCAGAGCTCCGTATTGTTTTTTATTGGATTTGACGCCGGGAGGATAATTATGTTCACGCCGCATTTACAGTACCGTTTTTCAGAAAAGTTATTAAACATTGATCAGTATTTTAGTACTGTTGTGTTCGTATTACGTATGATATTGACAAATAAAAACGTATACGTTGAAGCGGACCTCTATGTGAACGAGAATTAAAGGAAAACCGCATGTCAGCGAGATTTAAATTGGTAAAATTGTTGGCATATCTACCAACCTGCTCGCTACCACGTGAAGGATTACAGGACACTGCCTGTGACAGAGAGAGGTTCTTAGTCACAGCAGTTGGCATTCTGTGTGAGAGCTCTTAAGTATTTAGAAATAATGTAGTTTATAAGTCAGAATTTACTTATAAACTACATTATTTCAGTTTTTAAGATTTCAGTTAAAATCCGGTTTTTTAAAAGAGTTTATTCTTATAAAAGAACACAGACTGTTCACTTAAACTATGAGATACACAATACAATAAGTCATGCAGTAATAAAATAACGTATTGACTACGTGAGTCGGTGGCAGGGAACAAAATATTAAAATAATGGTGGGTATACAAGGTTTTTTTTTACATTTGATATAAATCTGTTATTATTCTAGTTTTGTAGGCAATCTTTTTGAACGTATTGACTAAGCATTCTCTTAAAACAGTTTAAATTGTTACTATTCATGATATTGTTTGGCAGTTTATTGAATAGTTCTTCGAGTTCGAGTCGAATCGAGTCCTTCAAATAGTATATTAATTTTTCTATAAAATGCCAGTGTGATCAGTTCTCGTTCTTCCTTTGAAAATTCCTTTCTTTGTCGTGCACCGACAGCCCTGTTACGCGATCTCTTGTCGCAATCGTCATCTGATGTTCATTAACTAAGCGCCTGAAACTGTAAGTATTGTGTTTCAGCTGAAAAACTTGCTGTCGCGACTCTTGTTCACCTTTTTGTGGAATGTTCTGTTTTCCTTACAGCACTCTGTTTGGTTTCTACTCATAAGGGCTAATTTCTTAAAAAATAAACATAGGCACCTATATGAATTCACTCCGATAACCCATGGGTGTGAGTAGAAATCATAGAACTTTTTAGAATTATTACATACTACAATAAACTACTACATATTAAGAAAATATATGTATAATGATTGGATGAAATAGAATTGTTTAATATAATGGCAGAAATTGTACTACAAAAATAGTAATAGTACGAGAATATGAAATGTAGAGGAAATCTGTTGCTATGTACCTCTACGGCGCCATGACTGTTTGTATTTCGAGAAATCTCTTACAATAAATGTTAATGCATGATGACCATGAAAAAACAGTTAACTAAGCTTTCATGAGCACAAATATAAGCTTCTTGCATAAACAAATGTTAGTCGTCGGTATTTACCGAGCGGCGTCCGTGCCGCCGCACTCGGGCGCAGTCGGGCGCACTCGGGCGCACTCGGCTGCGGTCTGCCTCGCTCCACCGCGCCTCTGCGCCCGCGCACTATCTGCTACGGTCTGAATTCGCTAATATTTGCTAATGAAATGTATTTAGTTTTTGTTTTTATAACGTAATCAGTTAGTTCGATACTCTTCACTTGTACGTATGAAAAAAATAGGTTAATAATTTTGTTTATCGGGAGAATTGAAATGTCCTGTAACCACTGAAAGTTAAATTGCCCGTGAACAATGTGTGAAACTATTTCAATATAATATTTACGTTATAACGTTGGCAACAATCATTAAGCTCGCCACTCCGTGGACTCGTTATGTTGTTTGGTTCCGGAAACGTCAGGCACTATTACCATTTTCCTGAAAACGTTAAAACTATACTATTAGCTATAATATTATTATTGTGCAAATAAAACTTATCATGTCTTCTTCGTGGTATTATGATTATTGTTTGAAAAAGAATTACAGATCTGCAGATTTCAAAATATTTATTTCAGACTGTAAAACTAGTAAAATCGGAAGAGCTAGGTTGGTTCAGTAGCGTCATGTTTTGTTCCCGTGTTGTTGTTATCATACTTTTCCCGAAAAGCAAAATGAGCTTTCTTTGAAGCAACATGTCGACAAGCAGCTAATCAACTAGTAGAACAATTAATCCAGTGTTTATCGCAGCTCCCTTTTGCTTGGAAGATATTCTTTTTCTATCGGTGTAAGACACAGTACTCCTCATGACCCTGCCGCACCCTGTCTGCTGGCTGACGGCGACGACGCGGGCCGCATCGCTTGCCCGCAGATTTACGACGCGTCACTTCAAACGCGGACAGACAGACTCGCGGGATGGGGTGCAGGAGATAACGTAGAGGAGATACATTGCTTGACATAATAATCTTTAAAAAATCGATAGTAAGTCACTGACAATTATTACGCTACGCTTCTTCAAAATATTGAGACTGACTAAGAGCTTCGAGCAAAATAGAACTCGTAAAGAGTAACAACAATGAGTGTCTCTCTAGAATTCTTGCTGTAGCCTCGCTTCGATCATTACCTGCCTTTTGTTTGAAGTGTAAGCCACATTTTACAAATAGTGAAGATATGGTATACTTTACTGAAACCATTTTATTTTAAACCTTCTTGATGACCTTTTTACAAGACCTCTTTAAATTACATCATCATGGTATAGGTATGTAACAATATAATTGAACAAACAAATGACTCGATTTATATCAAAACAAAAAATAAAGTCACAAACAACATGAACATAAATAAAGCTACTAGCCCACTAGATCTAGCGATGTCCAGCCGCCCGTAACCGCGTCCGTTCGAGCGTCTCTTCGTGGAAGCGCGCTTTCAAGTCGCGTGGTCGCGCGTCCTACGCGGAACCGCCGGAACACTGCCATTCATACCGTCATACGCTGACGGACCAAGCGCTGATTTATGATATGATGCGAGGAGCTTGCCAAAATGTAATTGGGTACGGGACGTTAACTCGTGTTTTTCCAGATAAGTGTACATTTACTGCGCGGAGAGAGTTATGTTTTAGTCGAGGAACACTTCTGTGGTCCGTTCATTAAGCGTACGTTAGTAAAGAGGTTGTGCAATAAATAAGTTATTAATTCAGCTTCAAGCAATTTGCTATAATCGATTTGTGGAGTTCATTAACGCTAGCTATTAACTGTTTAGAAACAGTTGAATACAAATAAAAAATGATTTGTAAATTAATCAACGAGTAAACAATGTGCATACTACTGATTACTATATGATAAGTGACACAGTAGGTGACGGACTTTTTATCAATTCAAACTATGTCTCCGTGCTATCAAAATGTTGTTTGTAACAGCTAAATTCAACCAACACGTAGCCACTTTAATAAAAATTAATGTTCCAATCATAAATTAGATGCACAGCCAACTATGATGACCACAATGAGGCTCCACGTCCAATTAGCTCGCTAAATACCTGCAGCGGCAACCGCGGCCGAGTCGCGCGGTCGGCTGCGACTCGCCGCGACTCGCCGCGACTGGCTGCGATTGGCTGCGAACCATTTGCGCGAGCGCAGTTACACCTTGTTACCGCCACATGTAGCGTACCTGCCGCCGGATGGCTCATTGCGATCCAAAGTTATTGCGTTATGTGTGTGATTGTCGAAATGTGACGTTGATGTGTGCGATGAAAGTTTTGTGAGGTTAGAGATGACGTGGCGGACATTAGAACTGCCGTACACTGGTAGGGTGATAGCAGGACGCTGGCGTACATCGTAAGATCAAGCTGAACCGAAGCCAGACGGTCTATTATAAATCAAGACAATCATTTGTAGTCATTTTCTATTCTTTATTTATTTGTTTATTCACAGGCTACTTGGTAACTAGTTTATATTTACACAAACGAATTTACTTGATATTTATTCCTAGTTAATAACAATGTGATATTTTCCAGCTGTCTTCAAAACACATTTCACAGTAATTATAAATAATAATGAGGACGTTAGACCAGTTTACAAGAAATTTAGTCGAGAAAATTCTCTGAAAAACAAAAACAATTACTCATTATATTACGGAGGTATTTATAACTATTTAATTTCTGTTTTACACTTCAAAGATTTATTTAATTCGTCGCGGTAGACTTGAATTAAAAATACGTTTCGTTCCGCGGTACGCCTCACTTGTCACACTAAAACATTTTAGTTCTGCGCCCGTTCGATGTGTATTTTTTCATTTTCAGCGCCGGTTCTAAAGATATTAACAGGCAAACCGTGACGGACGGCCGGAGTTATTCCTAATGTACGTCGCAATTAATCAGCATAAGCGTTTTATTAGGCGGGCATGCGCGTGCGCAGTTCCGCCATGCTTCGCGACTGACAGCCGACGAGCAACAAGATGGCGCGCGTCGTTTTGTCAGGAACGCTGTAATGGCGGCGAGTGCGCTCTTTGATCGCGACACGACGAGCCTGCCTGATTCATTGCGAGCTAACTGTCCTACCTCGTTACTAATTATTTGGGCAGACAGACCGACGTTATAAACATACAGAAACAGGTACCTAACTATACATATTAAGTTCTCTTCTGTGCCCGATTTAGAAAATTGATACAGCAACTAGTTACAGTACCGCAGATACGTGTAACCAGCAGGTGTATCTGCTCCACTTATAACAAATACCTCTATTTCGAAATTCTGAATAAAGAACGACTCCAAATGTTGGATTGATATAAGCCACAGAAAAGTGTATTATGTAAATAATTTTGAAATTCGGGACTTCAAATGAATGAAATGACATCAAACATAATGATGACGCCACAGTTACCCAAATAGGCAATAATCCTGTAAAAGCCATTTCAACCGGAAGCTTCAGCTGGTCCTTTGTTTTGGTCTACAAATAGAGACGGAGGGTAGCTCACAACTCACAAGACACGACTGACCATCAATTATGGGAGGCAAGCGTGGCGGCAAGCCACACAAAAATGTGTGATCGTACACAAACACTGAGACAACGTGTACATGCGCACACGCAAGTGGGCACGGAGAAAAAGAATTCCAATATATGAAGGAACTTCAGGTTGTGTCCAATTTAATACTTTTATAGATACTTTTTTCTTCTCAATTTATTTATTTTTAAACAAAATTACATTTCGGTCGAACAGTGATTCTGTCCTCACATTTAAATAAAAATAGGAATATTATTTTCCATTTACTTCTAATAAAACAGTAGAAACAGAATAGGTAAATTAATTCATCCGTGCAGTGCTACGCTCGTAGCTACGGCTACGCGCTACGCTCCGTTGATCTTCTACGTGCATTTTGTGCATCTACGCCGTAGTCTGCTACGCTTTACTGACATTACTACGAATCTTATCAAAACGCAGATTTTTATCATTCCCTTGGTTTTTTCTACGTGTTACATGTAGCCTATTCGCTTTTCGAGTATTACCCGACTCTGGTGGATACCAGAAGAAGGTTTTTTTTGTAAAGTATTTAATAATAAATATGTGAGAATTGTTGAAACGTCCTGTATTTTCTACTCACCTCTATGAGAAAAAGACATTACTGTATGTTTGTACCAAATATAAAATAATTTTTAAAATAGCTATGAATGTTCAATGCATTTTGATTAAAATATCTTCACATTAACCACGCTGTTCAAATTCCGAGTTCACTAAAACCTTGTGTTAAATGATTATGTCAAAATGCTATAAAACCATGGTTATAAGTATTTTATAAAGTACAAGCTGTTTCACTTCAGTACCTGCACCGGTTACACAACGTAGATATTACTGAATACTAGTCTCAATTATTTTCGTAATGCCTTTGTCAAACAAATAGGCGATAGCGAAGCGTTTCCGAAGCGATACCGAACCGAAGCGAGACGTCAGTCCGATAGTTCTGTCACGCTATCGGATCGCTTTCGCTTTTCTATGTAACTGGATTCAAACAATTCCATACATTACAAATAAAAACGTCACGCTTACTATTCGTCACGCCTGTCTGTTTGACAAAGGCTTTAAGGTTGTAATTTTTAGACGTTAACTAGCGCAACTTTACATATTTTTAGAGACAAAATAAACAAGCATATTTCCTCAACCCATAATTTTAAGTACCTACGGTATTCTATGAGAGAAGAAACAAATACATTTTAAAGATCATAATGATAAACCTTTCAGCGATCTTTAACTCGACTGTAAGTGGCTATTGGAAATTATGAGATGATATTTTTCTTGTATACTATTAAAAAAAAATTTTTTACTCCTCATCAGATTAATCATCTAAAACATCTTAACTTTCACGCAAAATCAAAACTAAATGAATTTCTAATTCGATCAAAGCTCTCATCAGTGATTTAACTGGATTTGTACCGTAGGATGCGCGTGAGTGTCCCGAGTGAGCGCGACGACCATTTTTCATATCACGCGTGAACGCTCGGGCGCACGCGACGGATTTAGACGAATACACAGCGTGGAGACGCCGCAGGGCTGCAGGGCTGTCTCTGGAGCCCTGCGGTGGGAAGGGGCTCAGAATACTTACTTACGTTACTAGTAAGTATTTTCTTGATTTGAAATTATTTAATGTGTAAGGAGTTTAATGTCGACTGCGTTTGACTGACGAAAACATCAGTTTTAATGTTTGATACACTTTTTGGTATGTCACTTATTAAATACCTACATGGAAATAATAGCCCATGTGTATCTACTACTTATTTTTGCTTATTTCATGCAGAAAAAAGGTACCTCCGTATGCAAACATGTAATAACATTATAACGATGATTGAATTATGTTTTCTTTCTCAACACAATATCTAAAGCCAATCATCTACTTTGTACTTAATAGCTTGTTATGGGGTTCCATTTATTTTATGGGCTTCATTACAATCCAGTATTTATATTCCAATTGTTTATAAACCCATTCAGTAAATAAATTACCAGGCCACGCCGCCACGTGGAAAATAATAAAAAAACAAAGCCATTTATTTACGCAGTTAGGAAAAACGTAACCTAACACATTGGAGGCTGCAGGTGTGTTTGTTATATGTGATATTAGAAACATACATCAGGATCTTTTGCGTGGAATTAAAACATAACTGACGAATCAATGTAATATTGTAAATACTTAATTAAACAAAAAATAAATATAGCATATACAATTATTAAATAATTATTCAATATCTCCCAAATTAGAGTAATGTGTCGCCCCTAACTGTACATTTCAGCTAATTGCTTTTTTCATAATAGCTGTGTATGGTGCGCCGGCGCAGCGCACAGGGAAGGATGCACGCGCCGTGGAGCGTGATGTACTCGCGATCAGTACGGAAACAGAGCGCCGTGTTACTGGGGATGTTCTACTATTAGTTACTACGGATTGATTTGTTGTGATGGACTGGTGAAGAATATAAAAGAGATTTTTTATTTCGTTCAAAGAAACGTTGCTCCACACAAGGAATTTTGTAATTATTTGCTCGTTAATAGTTTGGGTTATACATTTCAAAGATTTCGTTCATAAATTCAGGTCTAGGTCAGTGACTACCGTCATCCAATTTTCATATGTCGGGTTTCAGAATAAGTCTGTTTAAATAGCTTCTTGAATTTCTTGACTATATTCTCCACAGCAATTGTTACTACATATTTCTTATTCTGTAATCAGCATAATATAATAAAACAGCACGTGTATACCGTGTAGGTGCGCTTATCTCGAGAACGCTACATTTCAGAGTTATTTGATTTTGTTCTCAGATTAATTAAATTCTAAACAAAAACTGGATTATGTTTGCAGATTAAATATCATTTGAAATCGCTGTACTCTGTGTATTTATATTTCATATTTGAATTTTGACTTGTAATAATTCCTGATTTCGAAATGATTTCTGCGTTTTGTTATTTTGAATAAAATGCTTTCTGTAGAAGATAGAGTTGAGTTATATCAAGTAGGTAATAATATTAGATAATATTATAATTGTATAAGACTGAACAGTCTGAAAAAGTAGGCTCACCAGGCATGTTTACTGTTTATAAAATATATTTGTTCGAGTTATGTCAAGTCCTGCGCTACGTCAGGACCATAGACGAATTCGAACTTGAATAGATTTGACGTAATACTTTTGCAAGAAGGCAAGGCAAGAAGGTTAATATTTTCAATATAAACAGTGGTTCCCAAAGAACTGGACTCTGACCTCTGACTCATCTAACAAAAAATCCAATCCTGGGATCCACCTCTTCTGCCCATATGTGAGAAAAGAGAATGTTACGACATTCTCTTTTCTCTGTTTATGACGGACTCCCAGGGCAGAGCGGGAGGGACTGTCAGACTCATCATCATCATAATCATCTCAGCCATAGGACGTCCACTGCTGAACATAGGCCTCCCCTTTAGATCTCCACATATACCGGTTGGAAGCGACCTGCATCCAGCGTCTTCCTGTCAGACTCGTACTGATTAAAATCCACGGTGTCCTTCAATAGCCTTTTACGTTCCGGGGTCACGGTAAATCGTGAGTCCCGCGACCCCGGCAGGCTTAGGAAACAATGTACTAGCAAGTAGACGGTACTTTCATGTCGTGCCTGGCCGACTAACTGCTGCTCTGCGTGTTGCGTGTTCAATTCCTAGAGCGAGGCAAAAATTATAAAAAGTTAAGTTCAATAATCATGAAACTGTAATAAAAACACATTTAAATAGATAACTATGTATACAAACTAACTAGTTAACTACCTAATTACAAGTTCGCTTGCCTGGTAATCACAGGAGTAATGTGATGTAAGTTTAATGTCACAATTAGTGTACCGTGCCGACAGCACGTCAAACGTTTACGGAGCCTAACAGACTTGTGTAAAAACATATTTAAATCTATTTCAGAACACAAATATTGATTGATACTAAGTTGTTACTTAGTCGGTATCTTGAGCACAGAACATGAGTTATGATAGGAAACTTTTACATGACATGCATGTACAACTTATACATTTAAGTAGCGAGACCAAACTGTTCCAGTTTCTACCTAACTCATCTCTCAAAAAGAGGAAACCTTAAGTCTTCGGCCATCTGCTTCACAGTCTATCGAAGCTCCTTTTTTGTGGTGGTAAAATCATCTAATGAGTCCTTCCTCCTCGGGTGGAGCGGAAAAGTCTGTCTGATACGTTTCTACTGTCTAAATCCCACCGTGTTCCTTCAATAGCCCTTTATGTTCCAGGGTCACGGTTACCCGTTAGGATAGTTTCGCGACCCTTCTATCGAGGCCACTTGCAGCTTGTCTATAAACTATTAAGGTATTTGATATTTCGTTCAGAATTTATTTTCTTTTCCGTGCTTTGTATTATAGAGAGTATGTTTGGGACCTCTTACAGAGAGGACGCCTGTGTTACAACCTACAGCAATGTTACCTATTTACATGTAGATTATGTTTATGTTTCCAAATGTAAAGTAAAGACTTCACCATTACATGTTCATGTGAAATTTCTCGTGTAACAGTGTTGGTGACGGGCGGTGACGCTGCGTAGGCGCCGGGCAGGGCGCGCTCGGGCTCGCGTGAAATTAAACTGCCGCCCGCCTCTCGACACCTGCCACACATGAAGCGACAAGATTTATTATCAGGTACTGGCTTAATTTCTTTCTTGTGCCAAATAAATGTCTAAAAAAACTGCGTTTTTTATAGAGATTTTGTCAAAATAGGTAACAATTATAAATGTGTGTATTTCAAAACACATTTAGGACTGCCGAACTATTGATCGCAGCGAGAGATGTGTCTGAAATGTGAACTAACTGGGGACGCCTGCGGAGTGACTTACATGTCAAGTATAATATGCACTTACAACCTTTTAAAAACACTTATACTTTTTTATGGCGGCTCTACATTAGTGCCGTGAAGCCCCGGGAACTGGCGTGAACGTGAATGTGGATGGTTTTCGCAGGTTTCACGCGCATTCACGCATGTTCCCCGATCAGTGTCGGTTTTTTGTCCCGCGACAAAGGGTTCGCGTCCCCTTCACACACATCCACATTCACGACCCCGTGAATTTAATTTGTTAATTATTAATTTTTATTCTGAATGTAATTCTGATAAATGGTTCTGCATAGAAAGTTGAAATTAATTTTATATAATTAATAAAGACAGTTTTAATCAGAGGTTTTAATCATATACCTACTAAGTAAATTCAGCAAACAAAGTTATTGCAGCAGCAACTTCTACGTCCATTTCGCTTCAGGTTTTACGAACGGAGCATCCCGTGAATGTGGAGGGCACTAATGTGGAGCCGCCATTAGAGTTTTATTTTATTTTGAATGAAATATAAGCCGAACCTCATCCGAATCCGAAATAATGTGGGCAATAAGAAGCGCTACCATCGCACATACAACGCTTTCAGTCGTCACTTGTTTGGCAACATTTCAATTTTCGAGTGCATAGCGTCATCTAGTGTCGAGTAGCAAAACATTATTGCGAAACTAGCACCATCTATTGTTACTTATTAAAACTACTTTTGTTTCATTTAGAATTAATCTATAATTGGTATTTTGTAAACAGTAGTTCTTCTTAATTAATCTTGTTCATTTTGGAAATTTAATAGTTTATTAAAATACTTAATAATTGTATACGTTCTCTCTTTTTGTTCAGACTTTCACACGAAATAATTTATAATCTGTGGAGTAGTGTTTAAGCGATTAAAAAAATATACCTAGCTGAAGTGCTAAATGAATATTGTATTTTTCCATTATTTTTAATATTATGGGGACAGAAGTAGCTGTATCTTTTAGCTCTTTACGTGCTCAACTAGAAAATGAGAGGAGTAGTTTGTTTAAAATAGATGAGAACATAAAAAAAATAGTTCAAACTACCGGAAGATTCAATGATAGGTTAGCGATTACCTTGAATTAAGATTTTATGATTTTGTGTTTATACTATTTAATTGACAACGTGGTTTATTCTAGATTTAACTCTACGGGCGAATATGCGAGAGGAAACAATCGTACAGGAGGCCGGAACTCGTTCCCAGACGGTGGTAACAATTTCAACAAAAATGATGAACAGTTTGCGAAACGAAAACATGAGACGAAAACAGTTTTCAGCAGGTATACGAATTGTATTATGTGATTAATTGGTTACGGTAACTAGTTAACGTTGCGTACTTGTGTTTTACATCAGTTGCGTAATGCTACGAGTCGCACAAAATCTGAATGTTGATCTTTCAGACGCGTCATACAAAGTGCATGTTTTCTATTTCAAAATCCTTTGATTGTATCTCGACATGGTCAATTATTCTAAGAGCTAAAAGTGCAGTAACACCAGCTCTTTTAGGATAATGCATTAATAGAATTAATGACAAATCATTAAATATAGAAATGTTTTTTGACAAGCTACATAGGGTTTCTATTCTGCTAGTGAAAGAGTACCTATGTTTTGAATAAAAATATTATCTATTTTCGTCTTGCTCATAACAGTATGAACTTTTCCTATATCCAAACAAATTAATGGTTTTCTAATATTTAAGTATTGCCTATTAAATCAAGGTTGATGATATTTGATTAGTGTTACATTAGTTATATGCATTGATGTCTATAGTACAATGCAAATAGTTGCTAGATGTAAAAAGAAGTTATGTGTACAAAACCCAACTATAATTTTCCAGATTATCAGCCCGAGTCCATGATAGTGATGGAGAAGACGATGGGCCTGGTACCAAGAGAGCCAGAGTGCCTTCAGCTGTGTGCCGGGAGCTCCCCACCAGGGCAGCAGTGTTACGGGCCCAGGGTGATGATGAGCAGGCCAGAACTCGCAATAGACGTATATTTGGATCACTTTTGGGAACATTACAGAAATTTAAGCAGGAAGAAATTGTGTTACAAACTAAGGTATAATAGAAAAAATACACTAACATAAATTAAATTGTATTATGTGTATCTATAAAGTTTAACAATTATGTTATTATCTTGAAATAAATGAAATCAGAATTAATATGTCCATTTCAATGATTCTGGTTTATTTAAGTGAGCTATCTGATTTTCAATGGTGACATTAAGTGTTATCAACATAAAATTTCTAATCCAATAATTTCACATTTACAGGAAGATAAGAAAGCGCAAGTGGAACGTAAAATAGAAGAACAAGCCAGGCAAGAAAAAGAAAGAGAACAGAAAGAGAGAAAGACTTTATTTGCTGAAAGGGAACACAAGAAAGCCACAATCAAGGCATTGGAAGCCAAGATGGCACGGGTCCAAGAGTTTGAGAAGTGGGAGGCATCACAGAAAAGCCTTGCAAACTTCATCCTGACTAAGGCCAAGCCACACATCTACTGGTTGCCAAAGAAGATGTCTGAAAAGGCTACAGAGAAATTAGAGTCTAGTAGAAAGTATCATGAGAGTGAGTATCATTTTTATTTTAGAGTATTAGTTTGCGTTCTAGTTAAAATTCACAATCAGAGGTTTTCAATATCTACACAAATTCATACTAATTTACAATTTCCAGCAAAATATGGTCCATTATATCGCAGTGAGTAATTAAGCAATGAAATTTAGTTGAGTTTTTTCTAATAAATATACTTTCATTTCAGCAAAAGGTATGGCCCACAGACTTCGTAATTAAAGCTTATTTACACATTAATTGGAGTGAGGCTGTTTGGGAATTTGAGTATTGCTTCTAAAACCTTTCTATTTACATTCCTAGACCTATGAACTAATATCCATCATTTGTTCAATGTGTAAATAAGCATTTACCTGCCCCATGAGACATTGCAGGCTTTGTGTTGTAGAACTCGGACTCGGACGAAAAGTATTCTTTCTCTTTTCAATCAATCCTTTCATTTGTCAGAATGTATGGTCAAGAAACGTCAAGAACTCCAAGAAGAGCTCCAACGAATAGAGCAGCGAGTTCTCCGGCCACGAGGACCTGGCTTCAAGGAGAATGACCCTGATCATCACGATGGAGAGGAACAGAAGGACGTAGACATGAAAGATGAAAAGAAAAAGAGAGACAAGTTTGCAGTGGATGCTGATGATAAGGAGGACAGTGATGGAGATGACAGGCATGAGGAGGAGGCCAAAGTGGAGCAGACAGAGACTCAGGAAAAGATGGGTAAGAGAGTGGACATTGAAAATGTAATGATGATGTAGCAGTAGGCTACCTCCTAACCATAGAGAACGTCTCCAGAACATGCTACCGTCATATTCAATTTGCTCAACAAATTACTGAACAAATGGGCGTGCTACCAATCACTTTGATTAGGACCCGGCGAAACTATTGCTACTGTTTTAAATATTAACGACTTAGTCGCATATTCTACTATTATTGCTTGTTTGTGTATGAATAATACGTTTGCAATCATAATTTTCAAATTCTCTTACAGAAACGGAAGAAATCAAAGACGAAATCAAAACAGATACAAGCACTGATCAGAACGCAACCATAGACACTGAGACAGTGAATGAGACCACCCAATTGTCCCTGGATACAACTCTAAACGACACTCAAGTGTCCACGGACACAGAGAACCATTCCTAACGGGACACTCCCGCGCACGGCAGCTGTGCTCAAGTTATGCTAGAGTGAATTGTGAAGTTGTCCACACAAAGACGGTACTGCTGGACCCTGTTTTGTTGTGTGAGGCACTGCGAGTATTGGTGTGCGGATCATTTTAGTAACGCTTTAGGGAATGTAAACATAGAAACGTTGCTGCATTTTGGAATTGACGAACACGGGATCATTTTAAATGCTCTGTGTCCCGAGCGCGTACCTTGAGCATTGTCACGATAAAATGAGACGTAAAAAGATTTGAAATACAAAGAATCGGGCTCGTCCTGTGCTTTACCCTTGGCGTTGCCGAGGTTGGCAAAACAATTGTATTGGCTAAGTGTAACAAAATATACATACCTACATACATCGTTTGCGCACGGAGTACAGTAGTACTCAACACGGGTACGCTCACCTTGGGCACGGACGGCGGATGCGTCTTCCGCCCGGACGCCCGGCCTCTACTCTTTATATTTCAAATTCCTTTATGTGCCATACATTTTATGATTACAGCGTACATTATGGGTATGTGTCCGGGAGTGGACACTCCACTGCCAGCCCTGTGCGCTTTTTATGTCATGGGTTGAACGATTCTGTTATATTTCGTTAAATGTTTTGGCCACATACACAAGTGAAAAGCGATAAACGTAAACACTCAGCGGGTCTAAAACGATGGTCTTAGTAATATTCCAAGTAATTCACTTTGTGAATGAATAGCCAAGAATATTTATATTGCACTTAAATGGCCGTTTTAGAACGTCAGTAGCCTTTAATAGATTTTATGCACTAGGTTATTATATAATATTATTAGTTGAAAATCTATTAAAAACTATTGTTTACGTTTAACAATTTTCACTTGTCTAAAGGGCCTGTGGCTCTAATTTCGTTCTACGCCAAAAATATAACATGCAATACTTAACGCCAGATGCGGTCTATGTACTTTTGTTTACATTGTTTTAAGGCTACTAAAATGAACTTAAAATGTGTGTTTATGGTAATCTAGTATGGTATGTTCTTTAAAATTAATTAGGCAAATACATTGGTATTGAATGTAATAAATGTATGAAACTTAAAACACCAAAGCTGTTACCTGATCCAGAATTTAATAGACAGTTTGTGACTGCCCGTCCACATCTTTAGTATGACTTGAACCATAGCTGCCTGATCGCGCGTTCTCTTGTGTACCTGTCACTGGCTTAGCAAAAAGTATTCTTATAACTTTGTATTGGTGACTTAGATGTTTCCCCAGCTTGGCCCACACATTCGAGATGCCCACGGGGCTTGACAAAGTCTGAGATTTGACGAAAAATTTCTACCATGTTATCAAAATTAAAATTCATGGTGGGAGTTAAGCCAGTGTCAGGGACACTCTTGACTTGGAAGTGTACCTTGACAAGTAATCAGTTTTAACTTTATTGAACTGTGTTGTGATGTCCTTCAAGTCAACGCGTCGCCTAGTCTTACGTCCTAGGAGTACGTAAGTAGGATGCGTGTCGTTGATCGTGATGTAAGTGTATGAACAAAGTGTTCATCTAGGACGTAAGGGTTTTAATGTTTAGTGAAATAAAAAAATATTTTACAGTTCCAACAGCAACAGTATAAGCATGAAATAAAACAATGGGTTTGTTAAAAAAGTTTATTAATATTATAAACTTAATAATTTACAAAAACATCACAGTTTTATTTGCATTAGATTACGAAGCGAGTGTTATTTGGAATGAGATGAATACATTTTAGCCAATTTATGATAAAATCTCAGCAAGGCATGCATAATTAGAGCTTTAAGAAATACTAAAAGGTACCAAAAGAGAGTTGAAATTACTTAGAACATGTATATTCATCAGTCTAATAATTTCAGTTAAATGCATTACTTACATACATTGGAAAAGAATACATACATTCTAAATTAAATATTACATTACATTCCACAACTACAGAACAGCTACTTGTTTTAAATTGGAAAACAACTCTAGCCCTTCTTGACAAATATTCTGAAATAAGGCTGCACCATAATAACGCTTTTAAAAGCCTAATCGATAAAGTTAGACCAATTAATTTATTCAGCACACATCTAAAGTTTCCATATCTTCTTTAATGCAAACTCCTTTGTCCACATTCCCATCTATCGTTTTATAAATAGAAGAAGCCTATGTAATGCAGATGCTAGTCCAACGTGAAGATCCTGGAGGCGATATCGTCGAGCATCCAGTCCATGCCTTCGAGAAGGTTCTCTCCCGTCACGGCGGAACAGCGCACGATGCGCCAGTGGTGGGTCTTGATGCTGTCTAGGTCCAAAGCCTGTAAAGGATAATGTTTGGATGGATAAATGAAAATCTTCTTCGATAGCAATTAGGCGTATAATGATTACTTTTAGGTTTTAACAATAAATTTTGCGTGCGTCGTGTGCTTGCGTTTTTAGCGATTCGTTGAATGATCGAGGCGCCGCGCTTGGTGGAATTCGGAACTACATTCGTGACGTCAGTGTAGTGGGCTCGTACTCGTAGATGATGACGATGCGTAGACATGCCGCCCGCCTTGGAGCAACAACCTCCAACGAAAATGAAGTAGAAGAAGGAAGAAGTTTAGAGAAGTTAGGGTTCTTCCTCTTTTAGCAGTGGACACAATCTGGGGTATGATCTTCTTATTACTCCGTTAGCTGTTTTAATGTCAGCTACACGTGCTAGTCCATCCTTCCCAGGTGAAGTGTTTATGACTCGTCCGAGACGCCATTTTAAAGGTGGCAGATTGTCTTCTGTAATGAGCACTAATGTGTTGGGTGCTATTGTGTCAGTATTGGACTGCCATTTACCCCTTGTCTGCAGCTCCGAAACGTACTCTTGAGACCAGCGTTTCCAGAAATTTTGCCTCATCTGTTCGATGCGCTCATAGCGGACCAATCGTGACGTATTTGCATTTGTAAGGTCTTCATAGGTAGGTGCGGTGAGCGGTCGGCCAATCAGGAAATGGGCTGGTGTAAGAGGGAGTAGGTCGTTTGGATCAGAAGACATGGGATACATAGGTCTGGAGTTCAGGAGGGCTTCTATTTGTGTCAATAATGTTGAAAATTCCTCATAAGTGAAGTTGACGTTCCCTACACGACGGAGATGATGTTTAAAAGATTTGACCCCTGCCTCCCGCAAACCCCCAAAATGTGGTGAGTAAGGAGGGATAAACTTAAACTTAATATTTTCGCCGGCAGCGAAATTTAAAATATCATTTTCACTACTATTTAAAAATTGAGAAAATTCTTTGAGTGCACCTACAAACGTTTTCCCGTTATCGGAAAATATTTGAGCGGGTTTTCCACGACGCGATAAGAACCTTTTCAAAGCCAATAAGTATGCCTCAGAACTTAAACTTGTCACTAATTCTAAGTGTATCGCACGAGTAGTAAAACATATGAATAGGCAAACATAGCATTTTTCAAGTTTTGAACCCCTTCCCTTGCGGTTCAATATGAACATAGGTCCCGCGTAATCTACACCGCAGCGCAGGAAAGGATACCCCGGCTCCAATCTTTCATGAGGCAAGTTACCCATTTTTACTGACAGTGACTTCCCCTTTTGACGAGTACACGTTATGCATTTATGTACTGTCTGCTTGGCTAGATCACGACCCTTAAGTGGCCACCAACTTTCTCTGATAGTAGCCAAAAGTGATTGTGGACCCGCATGAAGTAGACGTTTATGTTCAAACTGAAACAGAAGTCGCGTGAAAGTATGTTTCGAACATAATAATATAGGATGTTTTTTGCTATAGGGAAACGTGTGTGAGTTTACTAGTCTACCTCCTACTCTAATAACGCGATCAGAATCTAGGAACACATCAAGACTAGATATGTTTCTCATTGACTTAACAGGTAAGTTTTTTACTAATGAATCGAAAATGTCAGGAAAGGTTGTTTGTTGTGCTAACCGTGCTAAAACTAATGATGATTTATTTAACTCATCAGACGTAAGCGGACCATTGCTACGTTCTGTTTTGATTTTAATTCGTGAATTATGAATGAATCTTAATGAGTAAGCGGCTGCACGTCTCATGCGATTAAAATTTGAAAAACGTTCAAAGGTAAAAATGCTAGTAAAAGTTGATTGTGTAAATAAAGAATTAATATTTGATTTCAGTTCTGGCAAATCCTGGGAGTTAATAATTTCATCAGAATTATGTTGTTTCAAATTAATGTTAATGTCTGTTAAAAATGCTGGCCCGTGCCACCAAATATCCGAATTCTGAAGCGCGTCGAGCGTGAGCCCGCGAGATAAAAGGTCAGCCGGGTTATTTTTCCCAGCAACATGTAACCAGGGTAGCTCACCAGTCAATTCATTTATTTGCACTACTCTGTTTTGAACAAATGATTTTAACAAGTTAGGTGAAATTTTAATCCAATTTATGACAATGGTGGAGTCAGACCAAAAGTATGTGTTATCAACCTTTGATCTCCATGACTGGTTAATTTTTTCATATAACTTGGCACCAACCAAAGCTCCGCATAGTTCAAGTCGCGGTATTGTAACTGGCCTAATTGGTGCGACTTTGGTCTTAGCACAAAGTAACCTAACAGTGGCGACAGTAGAATTGTCGTTGTATGTACTTATGTACGCGCATGCACCATAAGCTTCTTGTGATGCATCCGTGAAAATATGTAAGTCTGTGTACTTTGTATTTGCTTGTCTAACATGACGAGGAATTTTAATGTTTTTTAAATGTTGAAGCGTGTTTATAAAGTTTTTCCACATCAATAAAATATCATTGGGGACTGGATCGTCCCAACTTAATTTACAAAGCCATAATTTTTGTAAAAGTATTTTTGCAATTATAATTGAAGGTGACAACAAGCCTAATGGGTCGTACACCTGTGACACAATAGACAAGATAACGCGCTTAGTCACATGAGTCGGCGTTTGATCAATCTTCGTGGTAAAATATAATAAATCTAAATAATTTAACCAACCAAGACCAAGAGTTTTAGTTAAACAGCTTTCATCTAAAGCCAATTCTTTTGGTTGATCTGTTGTATCCTCTGCTATATGCTCCGAATTAAACAACCATTTACGTAAATGGAAGCAACCAGATTTTAAAACATTGTTTACCTCGGTACAAATGTCTAATAAACATTGTTTATCATCATGTCCTGTTATTAGGTCGTCTACAAACAGATCTTCATCTATGACTTGCTTTATGACGTCATCCTTACACTCAGATGCCAGCTGTTTAATGCATCTAATACTTAAGTAAGGAGCAGACGCGGTACCATAGGTCACGGTATTAAGTTGGTACACACCGAGTTCGTCCGATTTATTTTCACGCCAAAGAATTAACTGTAAATTTCTTTGATCGGATTGAATATTAATTTGCCGATACATTTTCTCAACGTCAGCGCATGCAACGAATCTAAATTTTCGAAAACGCAACAGAATTGAGAAAACGTCATTATGTAAAGTAGGGCCAATATACTGAATATCGTTAAGCGATTTACCGGATGTTGATTTTGCACTTCCATCAAAAACCACCCTAAGTTTGGTTGTACTACTGTTTATCCTTAAAACACCGTGATGAGGTAGAAAATAATTTGGTGATGAATAATGACTGACCCGACTCATGTGACCCAGACTTAAATACTCCTTCATAAAGTCACAATATAACTTTTTATAATCAGGTGTAGATTTATCTAATTTACGTTCAAGTGCGTGAAACCGATTTAAAGCGAGAGTGTATGTATCTCCCAGTGTGCCACTGGACTCAGCTAACGGAATGCGCACAAAAAACCGACCCGTCTTATCGCGGTACGTAGTTTTTACAAACAGGTTTTCACATAAAGACTCGTCTTTAGTTAATTTGTTTTGCGGAACTATTTCTTCTAACTCCCAGAATTTCTTAATTTGAGTATCTAAAGATTGTGAATAATTGCATTGAACTCGATTGTTACGTAAAGTTTTATTAATAAACAATGAGCCAGATATAACCCATCCCAACTTAGTATTCTGGAGATATGGACCACTACTTAGGCGAATTAGTCCGTCATTTAAAAGTTCCCAAAATTTGTCCGCCCCAATTAATAATTCGATATCAGACGGTGAATAGAATTCAGGATCCGCTAACTGTACGTGATCAGGTATATTTATATTTGAGTTTGTGCCTAAAGATGGCAACTGAGCTGTTATTTGATTTAAAACTAAACAATTAAAGCGTGTACTGTATTGCGTAGTTTTAGACCTCAATTTAATTTCACATGATTGTGTGGAATTAGTCACCGAGTTACCTACTCCGGAGACCTGCACAGTGGACTGTATTAAATTAAGATTAAGTCGCTTGCATAAAGATTCTGCAATGAAGCAGTGCTGACTTCCGTTATCTAACAAAGAACGAATAGTGTGGTAATTATTGCTTTTATCTGCAACCTCAACTAAAGCTGTTGACAGCAGTACAGTCTCTAATAATGAATGAGTAGTACTTTGGCGTGTTGTGTGAGAAGCAGAATGTAATGTGGTAGTGGTACTGTTTAAGGAGTTACCACTAGTTGTTTCCTGCAACGATGCCTGAGAATTAAGCGCAACATCATCACATTTATCGTGGATTAAATTGTTATGTTTTTTATTGCATTGTCTACAAGGGCCGAACCAACACTCGTTTACCGAATGACCGGCGCGTAAACAATTACAACATAACTTCTTTTCATTAATGAATTTAATTTTATCGTTAACAGTTAATTTTAAGAATGAATCGCAAGAATAAAGTGGATGGTTAGCTTGGCACATAGTGCAAACACGAGAACGTTTAGAATTCTTATTATTAGGTTGTTTATTTTGTGTTGATGTGTAACTATGTGATTTATTTGATTGCTGTGAATATGACGGTTTTTTTACGCTATTGTCAATGGAAGATTTACTATGTGCTGAACAAATAGTTTCCAATACATCAGCCCTTTTTTTAAGAAAAGTAATCAAATAGTCAAGGGATATACGTGAATTTGATTGATTTATAATTGAACTTTTATAAGTTTCCCATTCCCGCTCAGTAACTGGATCAAGTTTAGATGTTATTAGGTAAATAATCAGTGTGTCCCAAGACTCGGTCGGTTCGCCGAGATTTTTAAGGGAACGTAGATTTTTGAGAACGATATCTATAAGTTTACGAATTTGACTGGATGATTCCTTATTGAGTGACGTAATAGAAAATAAAGCTTTCACATGGTTCTGCACAAGTAAATTATTATTATTGAATCTACCTTCCAATAATTCCCAAGCTATATTGTAATTTTCAGATGAGAATTGTAATGACTTAATAACCGATAATGCACTGCCAGTAAGAGAAGACCGTAAGTAATGGAATTTTTGTACATTGTCTATTTCTTTAGCGTTATGGATAAGAGATAGGTAAGTGTCGCGGTACTCTAACCAATGATCATACGAGCCATCAAAGGAAGGAAGTGAAATTATAGGCAACTGAACTTTACTAGAAACTTTGGAATAAGGTTGATTATTATCGGCGTCAATAAAACACTTAGCTTTAGACACATAAGCATAATATTGGGTTTCAAAAGATTCCCTCTCAGTTAATTCCTTTTCTATTTGACTATCTAGTATTCTTAAATCGATTTCGTCTTGAATTTCTGTAAACTGCTGCAACAATAAATCTGCTTTCTGTAAACGCGTTTGTAATTCTGTTTTAATGATTTCAGTAATAGGTATTATATTTTCTACAGAGTCTACGTACTTCATGAATAAGCGAAATTTACCGCGAACAACACCCCTTTTTTTATTCAAGTCTCGAATCATATCCTCTCCACTACGACTTTCTTTTGATGGAGTTTTAGTCATTTTGGAAATTGTGGAAGACAATGGAAAAAACTTTATTTTAAATAAACGCAAAAACTATATTTATTTTTTTAACTTGAGGGTAGCGACAAACCGAAATTTTCTACGCGTTAACGGTAGGTTTTAACACTTTAACGGGATTAAAACAAGAAAATTTCACACACTATCAACACAAATGAAGCACTGAATATGGAAAAAGGATAAGGAAGTATAAAGAATGATGATTGACCTGACCGTTTTATGCTGGTACCATGGATGACTTCGCTGATGGTCTCATGCGTCCGATTTATGCTGGTCGCGATGATATCTTCTGCTGCATCCGGCGTTGAAGGTCCAAAATATGTTTGGATGGATAAATGAAAATCTTCTTCGATAGCAATTAGGCGTATAATGATTACTTTTAGGTTTTAACAATAAATTTTGCGTGCGTCGTGTGCTTGCGTTTTTAGCGATTCGTTGAATGATCGAGGCGCCGCGCTTGGTGGAATTCGGAACTACATTCGTGACGTCAGTGTAGTGGGCTCGTACTCGTAGATGATGACGATGCGTAGACAGATAAGATGACAATTTATAACAAAAACTCTTACCCATGTAGGTTTGCCATTAGTCTTGTAACATGGAAGATATAATAATCATCATACACTATTTTGGACTACTAGTTTTTTTCTGGAATTGGAGTATGATTCTATTATTTTTGCAATTACCTCTCTAATCTCCTGTGAGGTGAGAGCTCCTGGTAGATCAGATTTATTAGCTAATACCAGCAAGGTGGCCCCAGCCAGCCGCTCCTCCCTCAGCAGAGAGTGCAGCTCGCGGGCGCAGTCCCAGAGGCGCCGCGCGTCTGCGCTGTCCACCACCCAGGCCACACCATCTGTGCTCTCAAAGTAGTTCTTCCAGTATGACCTGGAACATTACAATACCTGAATAAGTATTATGTATAGTCTAAGATTTTTATGTGTACCACATGTGATATTCATCCAGTTTTCTCTGTCTTCTACAGACAATCCTTGAAGTACTACAGCTACTTCAAGGATTAGCAAACAATGCATATAAGGGCCAACAATGTGGGTACCTAAGCTAATGTTTCTGTAAAAATAAATGACAATAACAGCTTTATTGCATGGAAAATTCTTACTACTAGAAATGTAATGTATTACTCCATAAAACATAACAGAAAAAACCAGTGAACATCTTTATGCTACTTTACACTAGTTTTACATAAGAAATATGATTCATTGATATTCTAAAACAGCAATTAGTGGATATTATAGCTAAGCTTTGCCTATAAAATTTCCCTGAAGAAGGTGGTAATCGGCTGGTATGCTCGAGATCTAAAGCAGAAAATGTGTCGTATTATTTATTTATTTTTTATTATTCTTACAGTCCTGAATCTCAGTGGTCAGTGTGTTTATAAAGACATTAATGATGTTACAATTGAAACAATATTATCTATAATTTGTATTATACATTTTTTCAATTATTTCACAAAATATTTATACAATTATATTTAAAAGGTTACTTCTTCCTGCCCATATCCCATTTTACTGGGGGACGGCGCAACACGTTTTGTTCTTCCATTCTCCTTTATCAGATGTCACATTATATTTAAAAGGTTACATTGGTAAAAAAATAGCTTTCATTTGACATTTTGAACGCCTGTTTTGAATCACTATGCTGCACTATAAACAAATTAGCTCCTTTTATTTCTCCTATCGATATCCATTTTTGATATTACCGCTTCGTTGCCCCGGGCCAGCGATATTAATGAATGCTGCTTCCAGATGGTACTTTATTGTATGACAATCAGTTGATGTAACAAAAATCTTTACGCCTTTGATAAGTTTTAGTATGAGATATCGGTATTTACGACTACTGACGAATAAATTCAAGTTTTACAAGGATACCTCAAAGATTTCTGTCCACCGACATCCCAAATGTTAAGCTTATACCCGCGGTGCTCCAGAGTCTTTATGTTGAAACCCAGTGTCGGAGATATGGTGTCGATGGGCTCGCCGTTAAAACGCTTCAATATCGTCGTCTTACCGGCGTTGTCCAATCCTCTGCGGAGATAGTGCTAAGGAAATTAGAGATTATGGATGTAGAACAATAAGGTTATACTTTAAAATTCTTTGAAAAGGATACAACATGAGTATTCTCATCTCTTTTTCCTTCTGTCGCAACTTCTTCAATATTGTCAAGAAACCCATTGTATAAATATCTTTCACAATTTACAGTAAATGTTTATTTTCATTATTTATTTCAACAACAAATTCACTTTTTTAATCTGTGTGCGTCATAATTTTGACGTAACGATGAACTATCCTGTCTGTCACTTCTGTGAGACCTGTCAATGGACCATGGACTTATTTGGCCGAGCAATCATGCGGGGGGATTGCCAAAAAACGTGCCAATAGAGATAGCTCAAACGAAGGCAATTGTCTCTTTCTACTAGGGTGACCAAATATTTTAAGACAAAACAATAAAGTTGGTTTAATTATCGACTTGTACTATTTATTATTTAATTTATATGCTACATTTAAAAACTAAAATTATAAGTAAAATATTTACAAAAATGACTAAATTAAAACTAAAATTACAAATTGATAGGGCGTTAAAAAAAAATTAAATTAAACGAATTATTGTATGTTTCGTATACTATGAAATTAAAGATTTTGTTGCCAATTTTTTTATTATACGCATTAACGCAAAGCTAAGTGTTAGAAAAAGGGGGGATTGAAGTGTGGGATTTCTGTTTGTATTTATATCAATATCTACTTATTTATCAAATTTTGGATAGCAAGATGGTTACTGTTATTTACTTACCTAATTCGATTAGTATTTGAACATTAACTGATTTCGTTCGGAAATCAGAAGATCAGTTATTTTAAATAGATTACTATTATCAATAGTATGAATAACGTCTATGTATCATACATAACCATAACACATGCGTTACGAATTTCAAAGATTTTCTGCAGAAAGTAAGATTCCAACCGCGAGCAGAATTTGAATCTGCGAAGTTCTAACCTACAAGGGTCGTATTCTTCAATCCATTCTTAACGTTTTACGGTGATGTTCAAGGCAATTCTTTGCAACAAATGTCGCTAATGACAGTTTGGGAAGTAAACTTGGGAAGAAAATTTCTCAGTAGCGTTTACGAAAGACAGTTTGACACTAATGGCAGTTCGGAAAAAAAACTTCCCATTGGCATTGTAGTGGATAAGCACCCCATGACATTTATGGTTCATTTTTCCGTGTCATTTCATGTCACTATCATTGCTGTCATATAATAAAGTTTAGAACAATTGGGCAGTTTGTGCAACTGGGGGTAAAATCCGCAACAGGACTGAAGCCCTGCGGAAAATTCGTGGTACTTAATTTTTTTCAATGTGCAGTCATTTTGTCGCAGCGGAATTCAGTCTGATAGCCAGTCTGCTATAAACTAGAACCTCCATAATAAATAAACTTCAGTTTTTTCAGGAAAGTTAGTTTTATGAATACAAGAACAAATTGAATTCAGCTAAAAAAACGTGGATAACGACATTATTAAAGTTTTGCGTATTCGTATCGATAAAATCATATTAACACACAGAAATGTCCGCAAAAAATATTGATTTCATTAAAAATAATAAAAACTGTTATAATTGTTTCATTGTTAAAATAAAAAGTTGTTATGTATCTTAAAAGTTAATCCTCAATATTACTTTAACTAATTTTAACTGTATTTTAGCACTAACTTTAATAAAAACTAGTACAATTTTTGCGTCTCAATGACAGATGATATTAGTAAAGTTTATTCTTATTCGAGAAGAACGAGTTGAAATCGGGCCCATCTTTTTGTTTTGTCTGTAAATACCATAGTCAAATCCCATAACATTCTTCAGGAAATCGAAATTGGAATCCATTAGTAACCATAGAGTAAAATATCCATCCATGGCCGATTTTGTCGCTGTCAAGTCTTTTATTTAATTTCTGTTTCTATTATGAAGCACCTTCAATGATTTTAAGTGGGTTTATAGTGTGGAAGTGATCGTGTGGCGGCGCGGTCTCGGTGATACTGCTCGTTGGCCGGCAGCACCATGTTCAGTGGCACGGTGCGAGTACGGGTTTGCGAGGCGACGGGTCTCAGGCCGACCGACTTTCAGAAACGGCATAATATGACCTTCGGAAAGCCAGGTGAGCCTCATCTAAAGGCTCGGGTGCCTCCCCAGCATATCACTGCGGATAATTAAGCCAAGATTTTCGTTACGGAATCATGATTTTGTTGTAATTTTATGTGTGAAGTAGATGTAGCATGTTTACCGAGATGGGTGTTGGTGTTAATATGTAAATACGGGGTATGGTTGCAGACGACCAGCCGATAGATCCGTACGTGTCGATAGACGCCGACGAGCACCATCTAGACCGTTCCAGCACCAAGCCCAAGACATTCGATCCCGTGTGGAATGAGACCTTCATTCACGAAGTCCATAATGTTGGCAGGTATGTTATCATTCCATTGATTATTTGTTTGACATGTTATTCTTATTAGAGTGTCGATTATTCAACTGGGTCAAGTGATTTCTTTTAAAATTGAATATAAATAATGTGTTATTGAGGTTTGTATTTCCCTGAGATCAATCAAATGGTGTTGTAAATAAATATAAATAGTCAGTATTATATATCAAACAGTAATTCATCAAGTCTGGTTCTGAACAGCTGAACTTGTCAGACATGACCAAAATAATTCTTATTGGAATGTGAATTTTCTGACAATGACATCATGTTATGACTCACATGGGAATCAAACCCTCTACATGTATACAATAACATATAACATAATCTATATGGAATGGTGGCTCACTGGGTGTAATCTACAGTTTGGGGATCACGGTGTTCCACGATGCTGCAATACCTCCAGATGACTTTGTTGCCAACTGCACTATTCCATTTGAAGATCTTATGCACCGGGACAAGGATGCCACAGACTTTTGGGTGAGTGCTACTTATACTTACAACAGCTGGTTTTACATGAATTCTTGGAAGTTTATGTCTTTGTACAGTATTTATGAATTAACTATATCACATGTCAATATATATTTTGACCACAGTATCAAACAATCCATTATTTCGTCAACACATCAACACTGCACCAAAATACTAAGCAAAATTATATTACCAGCAATAAAACTACAATTCACAAAAATCACTGAAGCTACCACTTTGATAAAAATTCACTACAAGACTGATTAACAAGATCCTTAGATCAGTGCATGTTTATCTTCCATAATCCACAGATAAGATTACAACACTCCATATTTGTCTTACAACTATGTTATCAACAATTGACATAATATTTGTTTTCATTGATAAGCCATTTTTGTAACTAGTCATTTAGTATGTGCGGTTTACTTGTGAGTCTCAGTGTGCGTGATGAATAATTTTAGGAGACGGTTCTCATGTCCGGACCCTAAATATGTACAGTTTAGGGACGAGGTGTATTTTTATGTGTATTTGTGTTGTCTGGAAATAGTTTTTCATTCAGTTTTCCTTGTTTGTGTTGGTAGTAGTGGTAGTATTAATGTATTTGTGTGGGCTCATTGAATGATTAGTGTAGCTATTCTTGACTGTATTCAAAGATGTGATATGATTCACTGACATTGTTTCAGAGATGTGTCAACACTCACTTTTTCTGTTTTGATCTTAATGTGACATATGGCATAATTGGTACAAGTTTCTAATAGTTCCGTACATTTCTAGGCAAATATTGTACCTTACCTACTTCATATTAATTAAATGTAATTTACAACTTGTTATTACACAGCTAAAATTATATTATCAAATTTTAAATTAAGATTGTAGTGGTTTGGTTAGTAATAAAGCCAACTAATAGGGAAGCAACAATAATTATATTTCATACTTTTCCTTCTCATATAGGTAACACCCAGAGACTGAGCTGTGGTTAGAAAAGTATATTTAGTGAGCTCTTATCCTGTTGTAATAATAATAATCTTTATTGATGATAGTAATAGTTAGTTACAAAAATCATTCCTAACATTTTGATAATTCCAGGTGGACCTAGAACCTCAGGGGAAACTGCATCTCAAGATAGATCTGAAATGGAATTCTCAAGGTCAGTTACCAAAATAAGCTTTGTTTTAAAATAGTAATACGAGTTCCAACTGACATCCAAACAGGTTCATAAGGAATATTGTCTCATCACCACATTTAGCAGAGATATTGATGATATCAGTCTTTATTATCAATTGCCCTGCAGTACTGGTGATTACTAGATACTAGGTGGTATCCCTTAGCCATCTCACCAAGAAAAAATCACAAGAACCTAATAAAAGTTACATTTCGCGAGGCAGGCGTTAATGCGTATAAAATATTTAAAAATAAGATGAATGTCGATTGAAAACTAGATATGCATCATAACACAAGGTACTTCATAAAACGCAATTTAAAGTGACAACTCACTATGATTAGCTTTACATTATTTTTATAGTATGTTTTTGGATCTAAGTATGGATAGTAATCTCAAGACATGTTAGGTAATTGTTTCTTAAACAAAACAGGAGAAATTCCTAGTGTGGTGCAAGGATTTGTTAAACAATAAAAGAAATACTGTGATTTTAAAATAGGAAGGCCTTCCAAAAATTCAATTTTCGTTGTATCCTTAAATTATGATTAAAATTTTTCAAATATCAGCCAACATAATATAGAAGTCGGATAATAAAATTAATGTATCTTCGTTTAGAAATCACACCTTATACTTTCTGGAGGCCTTGGATTTGTTTACAAATATTTCTTAAACTTTATTGCGAAGAGTTTCTTTCTCAGTATATCGCTTTAAGACACTGATGACACCTTACGCCTTAGACTCGAATTATATAAGTCCGCGCTGCTATGCGTCTTAGCCAGTGTCAATGAATGCAGTGCGGCCGCTCCGCGCTTGCAAACAATTCCCTGTTATTCCGCGACAAAGCGATCGGGCCTTCCATCTCGCACCAGTATTATTGTAGCCTTAAATACGCGCTTTAGAATTCTAGTGACAGATAGATAGGTTCACTTTTCTGATGATGGTAACTATGTGTGGAACAGCGGGTGTGGAGGCTCCCCGGGGCGGCGGCTCCGGCTCGGGCTCCGGCGGCCGCGAGTTCAAGGAGGGCGCGGGGTTCGCACGTCGCCGCGGTGCCATGCGGCGTCGCGTGCATCAGGTTAATGGACACAAGTTCATGGCCACCTTCCTCCGGCAGCCCACCTTCTGCAGTCACTGTCGGGAGTTCATCTGGTGAGTCATTTATGCTTCTCTTATAGTCGAAGATGTCCAGGGTTCTTCAGCCATGCGTTGTCTCAGTATTCTGCCAGCCATGGTGTGATTACATAGGATGGAAACGCACTGCTTTTATACATGCGCCATCAAATTAGGAAACGGTAGCATATTTTATGACGACACGGTTGGCGCAGTAGCTGAGCGAGCGACTGATGCGCAGCGTGTCGCGGGTTAGATTCCCGCACGAAACAAGAGAAATTCCTATTATATTGCTTTGATTAAAAAAAAGGTGTTGCATAATATTATTTTGTTTCTGCAGGGGCCTGGGCAAGCAAGGCTACCAGTGCCAAGGTAAGCATCACCACAACACATCCACACGTGTCACATTACACACAAATAACTTACCTAACAACTAGTTGTTCACCACGGTTTTATAGAATAGAATAATATTTATTGTAAAAACATGAGTATGCATCAAACAATATGTGCAATGTTTTAAAATAACAAATTGATCTGCATGTTTTGCCAATTATGGCAAAAAATATTTGACACGTATTTTTTCTGTCGTTAAAACAATGCATATTTACAAAGAGTGGGCGCTCGTGACGTCGGAAACAAGTAAAAACTGTACTTGCTTGTGACGTTTTGCCAACTTCAATTCAACGTCAATTTTCGTTTACGTAACAAAAGAAAAAGTACGTGTCAAATATGTTTTGATAATCTAACTGACGGATTAATTCGATTTTTTCATTCAAATATCCTATTTGAATAATTTTACTTATGTGTTTGTCGTAGTGTGCACGTGCGTGGTGCATAAGCGCTGCCACTCCTCTGTCGTCACCAAGTGCCCCGGCATGAAGGAAGAGGTCAGAGTAAGTACAACCATACCTTACTTCTGCTTAGGTACATAATTTTGTCTACATTTTATATTATGGACCTTCTGGAATCTTACTCGTGCTTACAAATAACTAATTGTAGTTGTTGAATTAGATTGTGAGGGAGACAGGTGTTTGTATCGTCAAAAAAGAAGTTATGTGCACATATAGATATTGCAGCCAATTTTAAGACAATAGATTACTTTGTCACTAACTTCTACTCAATACAGTCAAACATTTTGTATCTTTGTAAATCTGCTTGAGATACTTTTTTTGGCGACCTACTGATCCGTTGTTATGGGCGCAAGCGCGACTATTGGTTCGATTCCCAGATTAGGCAAAGTATTATTGGAATTACCATGATACTTAAGGCTGGGTAGTATGAGTCACTATTGTTCAAAAATAAATTTTCCCGACCAAAAATGTCCAAGGCATATCGAATTGAGTTTGCATGGGGGTTACTGGCAGTTCCTCTTATAGTGTCAACATTATCTGTGCTGTAACGAGTGTATTCCTCAGCAACAAAGCGCGGTGGGTGTGTCGGGCGGACAGCGCTTCAACGTGAACGTGCCGCACCGGTTCGTGGTGCACTCCTACAAGCGGTTCACCTTCTGCGACCACTGCGGCTCGCTGCTCTATGGACTCATCAAGCAAGGCCTGCAGTGTGAAGGTTCGTGTTGCCAACCTTCAACGTGAACACTTGAATTTGGCGGGGCTTCTATTTCTGTGTTCAAGGTTTAGTCCAGTAACTTACTGTAACTTGTCCGTATCGTGATGCCCCGGGTTACGACTGCTTAATCATATTACATGTTATGCAATTTAGGCTTTCAGATCAAAACCCGTTTTGGTGAACTTATAATTAACCTTTCTGTTCATATCTAGTGTAAATACTCATTCCTATCACCAAAATATGTTTAAAAATAAAAACAATTACAACAATTTGACAGCTGCTGAAAAATAGATTCGTATTGTGTTCACAGTTATTTTTTCCTTTTTTAAAAGTAACAAAATACAGTCCATTTATTGTGAACTATTTGAACTGAACTGAACCGAGTAGGAAAAACAGATTTCAAAAAAAGAAAGTTCAGATTATTTCAAGTAAGTGTATCAAGTTAAAAACCTCGTTATGATCGGAACTTACGAATGACTTCTATGCCCAGACACAATGTTAGCAAGTATTTTAACGCATACATTTGCTTCCAGTATGTTCGATGAACGTCCACAAGCGATGTCACAAGAACGTGGCGAACAACTGCGGCATCAACACCAAGATGATGGCCGAGATCCTCAACGAGATGGGCATCTCGCCCGACAAGAACCCGAGACCCAGACCCTCCAAGGTAAATACTATTAGACAACTTAAACAATATTTGCTCATTATGAAGTACTCAATCTTACGAAACGTAACCTGCTATGATTATAGTACAAAATTAGTCAAAGCATTTATTTCGATTTGGTCAGTTTTAATTTTCAAACATAATAATTGTGAAAGTACTGTAGTGCCCATTCCAAAGATTACATGTCTTCATAAGACGAGCAAGTATCACAAGTACTATTAACAGCTTTATCTCCTGTGGCTAGTAATTCATTTACAAACCTCTTACTTTTACAGACGTCTAAAGAAGGATTCAAGGTATCTGATTTACCTACATAACGTGAGAATTTCGCCCCTTAGCCAAACTAGATAAATGGAGACTGACAGTTCATTTATTGCGAAAAGTCTCTAACACTCTCTTTCCTGACCACTGATAACCCCCCTACATCTTGGCCCCGTGTCCTCCTCTCACGGTACTCTCGTGTCATCCTCGTTCGTCCTCCGCAGTACCTGAACGCGGCGCTGATGGAGGGCGCGGCCGACCTGGCCTCGTCGGGCGACGGAGACAACAAGGACCCCGACAAACACGACGATAAAGGTAACTCGTGCTTACGATATATTGATGACGACTAGCGCATAGCACGTCACACGGACTGTTGGGTGAGGGTAGCTGGTTCTAGACGACAAACTTATCGAATGCTAATGGAGAATTAAAACACGCAGAAAGATAATGAAGGCTTAGAAAATGGACCCCAAAATCGAGTTTGTTTCATTCCCTTATATGGCACTGGTTTAGCCAGAGACAAAGGTTTCAAGACTAAATTCAACATTTCATAATTTTGCAAATATACGTTGTATGGTTGCCAAATGAAGAATGAAACTAACATCATCGGGTTTTTATATTCATTGGTCTTTAACTGAATATCGTCACAGAAAGTTATAAACCATAATTCTTAGAAGGTGACGTGAGGGGAAATCTGATTAAAGACCCACTTAAAAAAGTTTATTTTGAAAATGTACGTCGTGTTTGTCCGTCGAAACAAAATAATATCGAGATACTTTTTCTAATTTTGTGTCCAAAACCAGTTAGAGAACAACCTCACTCAACATTGCCTAAGTTATCATAACTTACTGCCGTATTGGAACTGCCAACACATACGATATATAATGCTTGCTAGTTAAATATCTGCAGTAGTTTGATATATGCCCAGTACAATGTATTTATGTAGACATAAGTCATTTATTTATCTCTTAGCTGTGTGATATCATATTAGCATTTGTGAGTGTTAGTTTGTATGCAGTGTGTGTTGGCTATACAACTGATATTGAATATTGATTTCATACAAGAAGGAAAAAATGTATAGTCATATCATTAAATTCTCAGATGGTATGAGTTGATAAACTGCAATTTTAAATATGTTCTTAATGATGTCATGTTCTTTATATGTGTCATTTTGATTGCACTTGACCCAATGCACTAAAACTATTAGTCATTGCAGTTATTTCAGTGCTATGCCTCGTTTAGCCACGATTAATTCAGAATAGCAATGGCGTAATACTAACTCATCAATTTAAAGTAAACGAGGCTTGTTGAGACAATTGTCCAGTAAGGTCCAGTGTACAGTCAGCCCACTGCACTAGTTAGCAGTAGTCCGTGGTGCGCTACTGTGGCCGCTTTCGAGTGATTGTAACTTACAGTATTGCTTATCTTATACTCTGTATGTTATTCATGTATTTATCTTTTGTTCAAATAAAGCTTTGGTTTATTTTTTGTTTGTTGTTTCAATTATGTTTGAACAGCATGAAACAACGTTTAGATATAGAAAATAGAATCATTTATAATTTTTTCCCCATTATTTATTTTGACACATGTTCACTCCGAAGTAAAACACACATACTAGGCGACCGAAGTTGTTCCACAACTGACAATTGCAAAGTTATTCGCAAATATTGTTCATGCGATGGAAATGATGTTTGAAGTAATTTGTAAAATGATGTCAGTCGCCTAGTAGTGGTGTCGTAGTGCATAGCTCCATGATTGAGTTCCGATGTTCTGTTCGCGTGTAGCGGGCCCGCAGCTGGCGTGGCGCTCGCACTGGGACGAGCTGCAGGACATATTCACATGTTACGAGCCCGAGTCGCCAGGTGACGCTGACTGTGCGAGGGGGCTTTGGACGCTTTGTGTCGCTTTCTATGTTGTGCGAGGGCTTCAGTCTCCTGTTAACTATTAATAGATGCTTGTGCTGTGATGTATTGAACTTATCTAGTCTACTCTCGTTCAAATATGCTGTGTTGCATTTTTGGTGATGGAAATGTTTAATAGGAGGCTTCAGCTATCTTCAGTTATCTTGGTTGCACTTTTGATGAGGTAAGTATGCGCGGGATAAGTCGGCAATTGTTGGGAAGGTACAACTTGGTTTAAAGTGGTGGATGAGATGGATAAATTGATAAAATTATTTTTTGGAAGTGTTAACCATTTCAGTATTTAGGAGATAGTGGAATAAGAGTTTATACAGTTCGAGTTGAAATTAAGTAACGACACTTATTTTATTTACTGGGTAACATCGCTTTTGACGTGAACTTGCAGACTAATTTGGATGGCACTGTGTACTGTAATATAAGTATTATTTATTTTAATATCTATGTAGCTGAACTCAATGTCCATTGCTGATACAACAGCTATATTCTATGCACATTAATTTAAACTCAATGCTGGGACTATACATTAGAGAGGTTCTGATTTTCATACATTTTCAGCCTAAATAATTTCGAAGTGTGTGAAAATTGTAACTAGATCCTTCGTGCAGTTTCAGCGTTATTTAAATGGGTATAAATGTGCATGAACCAGGGCTTATAACAACTTCTTACACTCAAAGCCTGAAACCAAATATTTGCGTCGCAAAACACTCATGGCACAGGTTTTTAATCTATCTAATTCGTAACTTGTTCTTGTGGAGAGGTTATTTCAAATACTTTTCACTGGTGGCCTGCTTACTTACCTGGTGTACGGAAGCTTGCACTACATTGTGGCATTCTATCCTATCGTACTTGTTTATTCCGGTCTTGAGGCTTATACACACGTGAGATTATCAGCAGCTGTACTCTCCAACATTCTAACACTGTCGGATGTGATGATATTTATGAAAAGTGGTCCAATCACAGTTCGATGTTGATGAAGCCAATGTGGTTTGAATAAACACCAACTGTGATTGGTTGAATCTTGCACTTTTCCTCTCTACACTGTGTCTCAACTTTGATGAAAACTGGTTCTGTTAAAACTTTGTCTCCATCATTCATGCATTTTCTAGAGCCCAATATGCCAAATTCACAGATGGTGGCCATATACGACAGATTTGTAATAAATATTTGTACATTTTCCATATTCACGACAGCTGCTGAGTTCCCACTTGTGCTATAAGCCTGTTGTAAGACGTGTGCTATATGGTTGTCGTTGTGCAGGCGAGGACGGTGCCAGCGGGCAGGACAAGGTGTCGCTGGACGACTTCCACTTCATCAAGGTGCTGGGAAAGGGCTCCTTCGGGAAGGTCATGCTCGCGGAGAAGAAGGGAACTGATGAGGTAACAACATTATTTTGTATTTCACTAGTGACTGGCTTGGCCCATTCGTTCTGTTTTCTCACAGTCTAAATCCATTAAATGACACGAAGAACGATGAGACGAGAAGAACTATTGGTCAGTTCTTTATAAGTTTGTTGTGTGTGGATTTTAATGTCCTGAATTGTGAACATATCACAATTCAGGAGAAATTCCTGGTAGGTCAGATATGGGGCTCGATTGAAGGTCGTACTTGCAAAACATAAGTACCATAGACAGTTTCGTAAACTCTCAGCTAGACTTAGTGCTAGCGGTTAAGTGTCCGCTGGGCATTGATTAAATGAATGGAACAACACCCTTTTCCCTGTAGGTGTATGCGGTGAAGGTGCTGAAGAAGGACGCCATCATCCAGGACGACGACGTGGAGTGCACGCTGACGGAGCGGCGCGTGCTGGCGCTGGCGGCGCGGCATCCCTTCCTCACGGCGCTGCACTCCGCCTTCCAGACCAGGGACCGGCTGTTCTTCGTCATGGAGTACGTGGACGGAGGGGACCTCATGTTCCAGATACAGCGCGCCAGGAAGTTCGACGAGCCCAGGGCTAGGTGAGGACTCTTTGCTGGTAGAAACACATGGAACATGCTTTATTGTAAAGTTTTCTTTCTTCCTGTCGTTTTTCGAATTGCATCCACAACGCTGCTCTACTTTTCTTGGTATCCTTATTTTTTTTAGTAACTTAATTCTGACCATGCGTTCACGACTGTCAATCTCAATTTGGCGTTGAGGACAAGCTATAGATGCTCCCTAATGAGATAACAAACCGAAACGACATTCAAAGACACTGGTATGCTTAGTGCCAATATATGTATGTGGCACATGGATAAAGCAGAAAGTTACATCCACATCTGCCCTGGACGATAACGCTCCCCGCTCCGCAGGTTCTACGCGGCGGAGGTGACGCTGGCGCTGCAGTTCCTGCACTCGCACGGCGTCATCTACCGCGACCTCAAGCTGGACAACATCCTGCTGGACAGTGAGGGACATTGCAAGCTGGCGGACTTCGGCATGTGCAAGGAGGGCATCCTGGGTCAGTATTTACTAAAATGTGACGAAATACAACACGGAACTTTAAATAATCATACTACGAGTATATCTTACATATCGACTGTACACTGGAAATACCATTATGGAGCATAGTACAAGGTTCAAAAGTTTTAATCGTTTCCAAAAATCTATAAGCAGGCTCTTCTTAGCGAGTCGATGATAATCTAAATTAAATCTGCCCAGAATTGGACCACGACTTTAGCATTCTTGTAACAAATATTTGGCAGGAAATACAGGACAATGTTGACTCATAGTTTGTGAAGAAGCATCACATAAGCATTTAAAGCATACGGCAGCCGGAAAGATGAAACCGACTTATCCTTTTACCATGTCCCAAATTTTAAATTAAATACTTGATTAAAAAATTAAATAGCCCTATGATGTAAAAAGCGCTTGGAGGGGGGCTGCAGACTTCCTGGTTATCTCGGTGACCAGGACCTGCAGGGTTGCCCTGTGACTATCAGATTATGAGAGCTGAGGGCTGCCAGCCCTGGAGTGGAACTCCTCGTGTGTCAGTGCAGGTAGTGAGACGGTGATCTGTTACAGAGGGAGCGACTACCACCACTTTCTGCGGGACGCCCGACTACATCGCGCCGGAGGTATGTAGCACCTTCAATACTATGCTTTCTAGAACCAATGAAATATTATTTTATTTGATATTTTGTTGATTGTTGCAATTTAAATCTTAAATCAATGACGGTGTGGCTAAATCCGAATATGAGTAAGAATAAGAACTCGTTTATGTTATATTTTATTCGTTTCTTTCGTTTAAGTTACATTTTATTATTACCATAATAAAATATCAATCAATTAGTACGAGACTAATAACACTAAGTACTGAGGATGTTGTTACTCATTCCACTGCTGGGCTGCTACTGATCATGATTTCCAGTTCTATTGATCCAAAGCACCAATTTTAGCCACATAGTGGTTGATATAATTTGCATGTTTGACAAACAAAAAAGGTCTGATATTTTTGTGACTAATGGTACGATTCCACCAAAAAGGAGGGAAAATAACTAGTCCTATTCAGGTGTTCGCTAATCATTTTAGGGTGTTCGCGCACAATTTGTTCGTTTGTTTGATTCGACCAGAGCGAATATTGACGCCGCACACCGGTGGAATCGCATCCTTACAGGGTCTGTAATGTTACAGATCCTCCAAGAGCTGGAGTACGGTCCGTCGGTGGACTGGTGGGCGCTGGGCGTGCTGCTGTACGAGATGCTGGCGGGACAGCCGCCCTTCGAGGCCGACAACGAGGACGACCTGTTCGAGTCCATCCTGCACGACGACGTGCTGTATCCCGTGTGGCTCTCAAAGGAGGCCGTCTCCATACTCAAAGGTGAAACATTACCTTGTGGCTATTTTTTTTTTTAAAGCAGTATACAGTGATGCTTGGTTTAATACTGCGAGCTAGTCAGCTTTTGTGTAGTGTACTACGCAGTAGCTATAACTAGTACTGTGTAAACTTATCGATTGCGATAGACTTGGTTTCCTTCAGCACGAGTGTGACAGTAGTTAATTCCCCAGGCTTCATGACCAAGAACCCGGTCCGTCGGCTGGGCGTGCTGGGTGGGCTGGGCGGGATCCGCGCGCACGTGTTCTTCCGCGACATGGACTGGGACGCGCTCATGCAGAGGAGGCTGCGACCACCCTTCAGGCCCAAAGTTGTGAGTACACTCTGCACTACATACTCCGTTACATTGTGCTCTTCTAAGAAGACTATATAAATACCAAATTTGACCCAAAATCCATAAAAAAATAAATACTCTGTCCCTTGTGAGATTGTATAATTGTTTTGAAGATAAATATTCCAACCTTTTATAGATTTTGGTAAATTATTTTATTAAAATTTACTGCCGTCTGTGCAGAACTGTGATTTTTTTTCTTATATAAAATTTAGAACCTTTAGAAAAGACGAAATAAATAAAAATCGCCGCATACGGATTGATGATATTTCATTCGGCCACAACATATCGGAATCGTAGAGTTATTTAAACTACAATTGAAAATAACGTATAACACTTGTGTCCGTGTGTTAAAGAAGAGCAAGCGCGAGGCGGCCAACTTCGACGCCGAGTTCACGAAGGAGGAGCCCGTCCTCACACCCGTGCCCAACGACGTCGTGCGGGCCATCAACCAGGTAACGGTGGCTTTGCGTAGTAAAAAATTAAGTAGTTAGTGAATTGGGCAAAAAGCCCAGGCTAAATATATTTACGGGCATTTATCAGGGGTTTATTCAATGCCGCAATATGTCCAGGGCATATAAACCCATCTCTAGTCACGCATTATAATCCAAACTAATATTATAAATGCGAAAGTAACTCTGTCTGTCTTTCTGTCTGTCTTTTCTTCACGCCTAAACTACTGAAGCGAATTGTGTGTAATTTGGTACAGACATAGTTTGGAACTTGAGAAAGGACATAGGATAGTTTTTATTACAAAAACTAAAAAAAAACAAAAATCTGCCGGAAGTCACTATTCCACGCGAACGAAGTCACGCGCAAAAGCTAGTATCTAATAACTATCCTTGTACAAACGAGACTATCAAAGTATAGAACATACCGTCACGTGACAGCACTATCGTCCTTCGAGCCGGATTCTCCCTACATATTGGAGGAAAATCTGGACACATGACGTTAAAGCTTACCGCTTGATTATTTATTATTGATCTGAGGCCCTGGTACGACTATTGCGTTTTATGACGTAAAATAAACGGTCAGTAAGTCACTTTACAGATGCGTGCGAGTCAGGTTCCTGTATTTAGATGAAACAGTAACCTGGAGATATACTCACGCCTGACGTTGTTCTTGCAGGAAGAGTTCCGCGGCTTCTCGTTCGTGAACAAGGACTTCAACCCGGCGCCGCCCGTGGAGAAGCCGGCGCAGGCCTGAGCGGCGCGAGCGTGTACCGCGCGTACACTGCGCGTACAGTGCACGTATACTGCACGTACACTGTACACTCTCATTTTTTTACATGGTTATGTTAAGTGTAATGCCAACATCTGTCTAGTCATGACGATGCGTAAGTTAAGCGCAGACGCTGTTCTTATTTTATTGTAGATGTAGCGCGCGACGTGTTTACTATCGACGTCCCACGAAGTATTATTTTTATTACGTTTTTATTTTGTACGTTTTTTGAATGTACGTTGTCTCTTTTAGTGTATGTTAGTTTAGGAGCGCTCGAGTCTCTCACTGCGACAGTCGACACAAGGACGCGATCTGGCACATGTGACTTGTGACGAGTTCTTTCGGCATAAATAGTGATACTTAGTGAAGTTAAGTTGGAACAAATTCGCTGATCGGACACTCGATACATGCTGGGCTAGTCTGAATGGCGTCATGTCCGTACAATCACCTCAGGAACCCCACGGGTCTACAGCGAGCTCCCCGATACTGCGAACTACCGCGGGAACATCTCCGTGTTGAAGTAATGTTGAAGATGATAGCAGAGTAGTGTACAATAGCATCTGTTAATAATACTATCATCATCAAATTGATTTTAGATCGATGACTATGTCCGTACAACCTTTATATGAGGTTAAACATGCGTCTCATTTATTGCTTCAATCAACATGAAATCTTTGCGCTAGACCGCCAGTGATCCGGTTCTAAAGCGACGATCCCGAAAACGCATGCTTTGTTTTGCGAGCGAAACTAAAATCTCCATTGATACAAACGCTAGCTCGTACAAATCTAAGACTTGTTCCAATAATTCGTGGAGTAACCTGTGGGGGTCTTGAAACAGCAGCTTTAAATACATCGTAACATTGTACAGACGTTGCCAAAGTTGACAAAACACGGTTTTCTTATGATGTTTCTGTCCACTAGTTCATTCGACAGTCGCTTACGACGCGTTGCACGTGACGCAGGCGCCGGGCGCCCGGCACCACACGACACATGCACGTCACGTGTACGTCACGTCTCACGTGCATGTCACTTATCACGTGCACGTTACGTGTCACGTGTCGTCCTCCCTTTCTGTAAATAATAACTACCCTTGGCAAGCTGTGCCGCAACTGTGGCAGCAGCCCTCCGCCGCGCTGCAGTAGCTGCAGTACGCGCACAGTACGTGCAAGTATGTGTACAATACGTGCACAGTATGTGTACAGTACGTGCACAGTATGTGTACAGTACGGGCACAGTATGTGTACAGTACGTGCACACAAGTCTGCAGCAGGTCGCAGTGCGGCTGGCGCCGCGCTCCCGGCGCCGGCTAGTAAATCACTTCGCATCACATAATATATAAAAAAAACAAGGTGTTTGTTGATTCGATGAGTATATTTTCCATTGAGTCCTATATTGAAGATATAGAGCAATTATCGATTGTTGTAAATATTGAACAAAACATAGTAAGTTCGCGCGCGCGGTGCCGCTGTGTGTGTCGTCCTGCACGCGACATGCGACTCGCGCCGCGACACAGCGGCGCCGCGTGTCGTCGGAGGACGATGTAAACCCCATACGCATAGTAGTGTTATAATTGCGTGTACTTGTGAGTGTGAGGTGTGTGTGTGTGTGTGTAGGAGAGTATCGCTGCGACGTTCATTCTTTTATTAAACTTACGACGTACCTATTAATCGGTGCTTTGAATTTAAAACTTGATGTTTTTGTAATGATTGGGTGTTGTGTTCGTCAGTCTCCCACTTAGACGTTACGGAAGTTAATTTGATGAGATTTATTTGGTTGTTTAGTCATTCGCGCATAATATTTATTTGGATAAGCTGAGTTTCTTTGAGAAAGTCCGCGATATTTTAGACGCGAGCTGCCGCGATATTTACCGGTATTAAACTTGTTCGGCATGTTATCGTGTTAGATTACTCGCAGAGTATATTTACCATAATAAATAAAATTTTATTTACATTTATATAAAATACCGATACCCTAAAGTTATTAGTGAGGTGATCAGACCCGAAGGTTCTGACTCGCGTTAGAGAAATGGCCGAGGACGAGGGGCTACTACATCTCTTTATATACTAACTTGAAAGTTTTATGATGTAAGACCAAAGCAATTATTCACAAGGGCTGGGTTTGAACCACACACATACCAGTGATCGTGGTGAATCAGTCAACTTATCCGATTGCAAGTTATTAAGAGGGTTCTTGTGATCTCGGATATGTTATCATATAATGGTAGTGGCCTAACACCAGTATTCATCCGGAACCTGACTCGTGCTTCATCAGCACTACTCATCATTGAACACATGTAACACCACTATATCTTTCTCTTTCTGACAGTCTTTAGTTGATGAGATGACAGAGACAGAATGATGTTCTAGTGATTACTGTCGCGCACGTGCTTCAACGCCGATATTGTACAGTAGCATGTACATGGGCTCAAGCATGTTGCTGTATTTATTTTCGTGTTCAAGGTGAACAACATTTGTTTCAAACAATGTTTATCGACTTTTGTTTGCCATGAATACGATGCTTCATCTTGCACAGCTCTTGTGGTTCTCCCGGTCGTCCTCGGTCCCCAGTGCTAGTGATCGTACCCAGTACATCGTTACTTCTAGTCCCGCGTTATGTTCGCGAAGCCTTTCCTCCAATACTCATCGACACATTGTGTTACAACAGTATTTCTTGATCTTTGACCTTGTGTTACATCTGTTACGTGCTTTAAGAGGGGCTACAGACTTGTAACACGACGGACATCAAAAAGAGGGCTTAGTGTTTGCGTTATAAGGTGCTGTCAACATTGTTTATTGTTTTCAAAACTCTGAAAAATGTTGCACAACTTACTTGTTGTTCTGTTCACATTGAATTAGAGACCTTTACAATACATCTTATTCGATACGAACAGAACAACCTGTAAAGTGATACAAGTCTGTTTCCGCCCGAAATAGTCGCGAACAAACCAAAGTGTTACCATAAATTTGTTTAAATAAAAAATATATTTATTTGTTTGCGTACAAATGTAACACAAGCATTTACCACTTAGTTGAGATTCTCTTTACATAATATTTTGTTAGATATTTTATATTGAATATTTTAAATATATTTTTGTCGTACTCTGAGTACATTTTACTTTATTTTTTTATGATTGTCTGTGTTTTATAGTCATCGTCTTGTTTACTTTGATAATCAAGTAGGAAATTATTTATAAATCAATATTTTTGTCGCAGACACCACCATTTATTGAAGAGATTTTTTTTTAATATAATTGACATCACATTAAACATGGAGACACGTTTAGATTACATCATTATTTACTGATGTTCACAAAACTAAAAAAGTTGGATAGCTCTTTGGATTTCAGTGAGCCAGTGATGATGTGGTGACGTAAGCTAAACGTGTCGCCAGTTCCCTGTCACGGATCGCGACAGTATTCTGAATTAAGTATTATTTAATTAGTTGTTAGTTATCGATGTAATACCAAAGGATTAAGTTTAATAGTTTAAATTACCGTTAAGTTCCCAGTTATGTTGTGCGAACAGCGGGCCGCGCCGCGCGCCCGAGCTATAGCACAAATCGTATTGCTTTATGTAGTTGTTAGTGTATAATATTATAAAGAATAATATAAATATATTAAATTATAAATCTCTGTACGTGTTCCCGTCATTATTGCTATATAACTTGTGTTTATATGTATTCGTTGGGTGCGTGGAATGATGTCTCGCCGGCAACGGAGTGACAGTGGTTGTATCTTATTACCTGCGTACTAAAGCTTAATTTACCTCGTTAAGGTTTCTATTAATTTCGTGGCCATTTTATTTTTAGGTCGATGGGAAATTATTGATTGGGTGTTCGAGAGTTATTTTATGATGGTCTGTTGATATTGTGATTTATTTACAGAATAATAGAAATATATTCGTTTGTGCATGGATATGTATATTTATTAATTTGTTAGTAATAATAACTCGTGGTATCCAGTCGATAAGTTTCCACCGGAACAACCGTCAGTTGGAAGTTGTATGTTTTGAGTGTGTCGTAACTCTGCAACTCAGCTTATTAACGTTATTGTAAGTATAAAGTAAGTTTGTATACTCACGCAGTATGAGGTGGTCGGTAGTTCGCTGATTAGGATGTAAGAGTGCAGCAGTGATATTGAAGTGAGCTGCGGCACCGGAACAAGACCGATTGTTAACTAGATAAGTTAAATGTATGTGAAGATTTAATTTTTGATGTGAATCGTACTAATATAAATTAAATAGAGTATAGTATAATAGAGGTACGTTACGTGTGTCGGCGTGTCGGCACGGTCATGTTATTAATTTATTCGTAAATATTTCATAGTTGTGTGTTGTTCACATTGTGGTTTTTTATTCGTACGCTGTGTGTGCGTGTGAGGGTGTGCGTGTGTGCGTGAGGCGGGGCTTGTGCGCGTGTCTCGGGGGCTAGAGAAAATATTGGAAAATTATATAAGTCTAGACTCACATCTGGATGTGACAAACTTGTGTGTACCACCTGGGACCGAACTATTGTCACCCGTTGCACAATGTACTCGTACGTAGCAGCCCCGACACACGCGACAAGTGTCCGCGTGTCGTGTGGCCAGCGCCGCGAGCCTCATCTCGGTAGATGTACTTACCATTCACCGGAGAGCTGCCGGACAACGACGTGGTTCGCCTTTCAGTGCACTGTTATTGAATTAAATAAATAAAATAAAATAAATAAATATTCACAACTATCACACAACGCCATCTAGTCCCAAGCTAAGCAGAGCTTGTGTTATGGGTACTAGACAGCTGATAAACATGCTTATATATTTCTAAATACATACATATTATAGATAAATTACACCCAGACACAGAACAAAATGATCGTGCTCATAACACAAACATTTGTCCTGGGTGGGAATCGAACCCACGACCTCCGGCATAGCAGTCAGGGTCACTAACCACTACACCAACAGGTCTGTCAAGTCCACCTGGTGTGTTGAACTATGTAGAATGTGACGTCACAGTACAGAAGGGACCGCGTCGTGTCCGGGCTCCCGCCTCACATCAACGTTAGCTGTGATTACGTTGCTATCGGTACACTATGTTCATTTCCGAATGCACGTGTGTTCTCATTTCCGACCTTATTGCAACAAAACTAACAAATTAATGATCAAAACATTTTTGAAACTTATATTTTAATGTTTTGAATGTTTTACACGATTACTTTATTTTATGATTGTGAGATACGTCAAATGTAATATTATTTGAAGATGTTATAAATTTACGTAATAGCTGATAATTAAATCGTAGTACAATTTAAAGTGTAGTGGAGCGTACTGCCGTCGCTAAGTGTTGTACAAAACATGAAGACCGAGCACTAAATAAAGCTATTTATATAGAGTTGAGCACATACCACATAGATAGATTACTATATATCATTTTTACGAGAAACTTATTTTATCCTAGATACCATAGATTACTAGACCTGGTGACAGCAAACCTTTGAAGACTCGCATTTTAGCTGAATTGTAAACGGATGAGCAGTAAATGAATTTGTTTGAGACGCACACTGAATGAAAAGTAAGTTGAATATGTTGGTTCAGTTACTGCTTGTCACAACCGTCTAGTTTGCCTTCCAACAATGATTCTAAATGTTGAAACTAAACCCGATCGAAAGAAATACCTCCTTAAATAAGATAAATGAAAATGTAACGTTTACTTTATTTGTCTGTCACCGACTGTGCCAAAGTATCCCTCGTGTTAAACAGGTGACTATTGTTAGCAGCGGCCGGCCAGGCGCGGAACACTCCAACTTATTTAAGAAAAGATCTGTGAACAACCTCGATGACCTCATTATACTGTGAAATATGTACATTGTGTGTCGTGTGGCCGGCCGCTGAGCGGGTCACACTCCATCTGTTATAAATAGCTTGTTGTCACAGCTTAGTGCACGCCGCGCGGCTGCGGCCTGAGTTAGGCAATAAGGACTGCTTCTATCTACTCTCATCTCTCTCTGAATTTTCGATAAGTGTTCAGGCCAACGATTCGGTAAATAATATAAAACAAATCTTGAACTACTACTATAATTACTCGTTCTAAAGTTCTTGATTGGCCTAAATTTCCGACTACCCTTCCTCTCTTGCAAATATTGAAACATGTAAATAGAACCCGAATACAGCAATGCCTTAAAACTAGTATAAATATTGATTCGAGCAGTATTGTTAGCTATAGACCAAATATAAGACCAGCAACGTGATACTATAATTAAAGTCGTATTGCCCGACTCAGTCGCGCGATTGCAGAAAATGTCGCTCGTTTGTCCAGTAACAGAAACGAAAGTAATAGTGTTACACTGTTTAATGCCATTTTGTAACATAAGCCATATTAACGCTAGCTGTAACTTGACATATCACGCTGTATTATTATTTTATCTATATATTTTATATGATCGCTGTCGGCATGTTACTGCGCCCGCGCTGTCCAAAGTAGATGCGAACGCATTGTAGTTACCAGTTGAAGTCGGAGGCAGTAAGGTGACCGAGCACAGTCCGTGATCTACTTAGTACCAATATGTACTGTGTCAAACATAGCGCATTGTTTTATCTCTGCGCCGTTTACTTGCAACCTTTACAACTAAAAAGTTTATGTTTCAATATGATATAAATTGTAGAGTTGATGGAAATGTAATGGCGGCCAATAAAATGAACCAGTAATATAAATATTTCAAAACACTTATTTACAGTAAGTTACGTTCACTATTTAAGGATTTCAACTTTAAATCTTCAATATTCTTGTGCACAATATTATTAAGTATCATACTTCACATGTTATTGTCCGCCGTTACCTTTTATGAACTCGCTCCTTATTTTTAGTTTGTAAGGATTGCAAGTTGTCGACGGCGTAAGTACCATAAGTTATTTTTTACTAATTTTGGAATGCTTATAAATAAAATATATTTTACGCTTCCCAGAGGTGTTATATAGCCAAAGAGTGGTTAATATTTGTACAAATCGGCTGAAAGCCCATATTTTGTTGTCTATTAGTTGGAATACATATTTATTGTCTTGCCAGTATATACAGAGTGTAGGTAACAGTTTGATGGAAATAAAAAAAATGTGTTTGTATTATCGTGTTGTCATGTCGTCTGCACTCGGCCTCGATTGTCTCTGAATCTCTCGTTAATAATGTTTAATAGTTATTTATGTTTAGGTTGCTTTACGTAATTTTGTCTTTCATTAAATTCCAAAGTGGCGTCAGTATTTTGTGCTTCGTATTTTAAATATCATTGCTTTAATTTTGATAGCAACCACTCGTGGCTGCTGACATAGCCGGATTTGATTTGAGACTCAGTGCGGGGTGGCGCGGACGGCAGGGACGGTGGTTGGGGCACGTCGCACGCGCACCGGCCGCACATTTGTTATGTTATGTTCTACTACAAGGTGGAGTAAAATGAACTTGAATCGAATATTGAAACGTCCTGACGGGTGCTTTGACCCTTAATTATAAGAACTTGGTGTTTATAACTTCTAAATTGTGATCTGATTGTTTCGAATGTATTAGTGAATTGTTTATCAGAGTGCAGACGACATCGCGACAGGCGTACGTTATAGTTTGTGTTAATTATTTGTAGCTAACACGAAGATAAGAGATCTGTTGGATTGTGACCGTACCCGCGGCCGACGCTCTGGGGACACCATGTTAAATGAAAAGCTTACAGTTACTGCCTTACACAGAGTGCAATAAGTTAAGTAAACAATGGACTGTTATACGATTTATAGTCAAAGGAATAAATCTTATAGTACTCCATGAGTACCTATATTAAAATAAAAGTTATTTTGGTTAGCAGACTCATCCCCAGAGCACCGGATGTCCGGTACGAGCTCGTAATATCTATTTGTTGTCTGTTCACCATCACTATTAGAACACATTAGCTGAATAAATTATTGCATAAATATAGTTTTATGATGAGATAAAATATGTATATGTAATCCTACATGTCTATTAAATCATGAAAATAGATTATAATGTGATGTTTTATTTTTTAACATTCCTTACCGAAGGATTGTCAACCAAGTGCCAACGGTAGACTCTGGGTTGATTTTGTGCCTGCGTCTGTTTATATGAAAAAAAAGTGAAACAATACCTCAAATAAAGAATATTATTTAAAAGTTCTAAAACAGCGGGTAGATGTTATTTTTGTCCAACACCCACATGTCAGTGCAGTCTAGCGCGCGTCGTCGGTCGCCATCCTGTTTACAGCTTGATGGTTTTAGTTACGGTATGTTTCCAGAATTGATTTCGGCCACCAATTGGTTATTACGGGTTCGCGAATTGTAGTCTTAACTACTAGATACATAATCCGCGGTATTGGCGAAAAATATTTTTTTGCACCGATTTTCCATAATCAAGAAGTAGTGTCGTGTAGGCCGTTTCAGTGTGATGCAATACTGTTAATTTTCGATAAGTGCTAAATCTCAGTCTAGTTTTGAATAACTGATTTTCATTTTTATGTGAAAAGTGTAAACGTATGAAAAGTGAGAAGAATTCGTCGACTATGACTTGCTGGTGCTGCACGATCAAACAGTTTATGTAAGCAGTTATTTTAATTTTATTTTTTTAGTGGGACATTTATTGTCGAACCTCCATAATATACGAAACTTATACTTAGCTCGAGCTTCATTCGTGTTTGAATGAAGCATGAATAAATAAATAAGTATAGACCCCAGTTCGAAAGCTTGTTCAAAAAAAATACCTTCTTTTTTTCTATTTCGCGGGTAACTGTTGTTTCTACTACTATAGTGTGACTGCCAGAGCCGTACCGCGCCATAGTAGTCCGATCAACAAGGATATTTGTTGTATGAAGACTTCCGAAAAAAACTCCGGCACTGAACCTTTGGCATGATGACAGTAGGTGATGATGATTATAGATGCACAATAAAAGTTAGGTATTTTTACCAAAACATGAAAATTGCTTAGAACTGTGAAAAATTCTATCTGGAAAAATGTGTTCGCGGGGCGAAACGAAGACGTTGGCGTGGTACTGTACGAATTTGCATCGGATAGTGTACGTATGTAGAGATAAGATATAAAATAGCACATAAGATATCGGTACAGCAGTAGAGTGCTCACACAATAACGCTGATCGAATGTTTCTTCATTGACATAAACGGTTGTATTTTTAATTAACGCCGACAGTTGCTCCCAAAGGGTTATACGACTATTTTGTATGTCTATTCAACCCCAATTTATTTCAATAGTGTAATCGTATTATCGTATGGCACGTTTGTCGTATTGTCTGTCTAACACAATGAACACGGCGCGCCTCCCTTGTCCGCCCGTCTGCTCGATCTGCCAATATAGGTAAACGTGATAAAATCATTTGGGGTCAAACTCACATATGTCATGTTTTCCATAAATGTGATTATTATTTTAATCCCATCTGTGTTGCGTATCGTCCACAGATGGCCGGAAGGCGTTTACTCGTGTTTTGTCTAAACCTTGGTTTGTTGCACGACGTCTGTCCATATTTGTGTTACAGACTACTTAGTTCTACAACGACAAATTCTACTAATTCGAGAATCTTAACCCGAGGAATATGTAACTAGAAGAATCTAGTTTGTTTGGATCTGTTTTTGAGAACGAGCCAATGTTAATTATTAATACCTGTGTGTGTCTCCGTATTAACGCATCCTATCGGTCTTAAAAACAACTTTTTTTTACAACGAAATGTCGAAAAACAGTTGCACTGTTTTGGTTGGTCACTCCCATGAGAAAACCCGGCATGAAACATGTTGAAAGTATTGCTCACACAAACAAAAACAAAAATTCACTTACAAGCGACAAATCCTCCTAACTACGCTACAATCTAGCAGCTAACAGGGACACTTTACAGCGCCATTTGCAGCCCTAGACCATTAAGTAGCTCTGCTAATGAAGCGATGCAGCGCTGCGAGGTGGCGAGGAGTGCGACACGGTCGCTCGACCCGGGCGCAGACAGGTCGCAGGCGCTATCCGCCGTCACGACGAACAAAGCCTCCTTGTACGGACATTAACGCTATGCTAAACTCCTCCACATTTGGAAACTTATTTGTTTAAGATAGTTCTGTAAGCGAATCTGTTATTTCAATTTGCTGCTGGCTTCATTGAATCTATAAAACTAACATTTCCACGTACAGCCGTAGGTGTTATGATTAAGGCAGGTTTGCTACTGCAAAGGTTTTAATTTCAATTTTCACGTCTCTTTCCTTCTTTTATTTTTCATATCCAGCTATAAAGTGCTGTCAATTACCTAATGTTGTATGAGTATGTACCGAAACTACCCTATCTTATCGCAAGCTAGTTTCAACAGAGAGGCGCAATTAACGACCATCAGAGAGAAAATCTTAGCTCATTAGTTATTCAAGAACCGTTCCAGGTCATACCACTGACATCGGCACCGTAGCGACATGACTGTATGAGACATCAGCTCCATCGGGATAAGCTCTCTAAGCTCCACGAACATTTGTGCAAACGTGCGCAGACTCCTGATTGCCCACTTGTCCTAACATCATTATTCTTGCCACAAAAAATGTCGGCCATTGTCCTACGACCCTCGAGGAGGGTCACAACACAATACCGCATCAAGCGCAGAGTTTTACGACGTCAGCTGCGCAAGTGGATGCCTATTGTCACAAAATGGGATTAAACTATCCCACTGAATTATTTATTACTGTTTTTATTGCAAAACAAATTAATTCTTCCCATTTAAAACTTTTCGACTTTTCCGTGATTGCAATAAGGGCGGTTTTCAACTGTCTGCTTCTAATTTGCGTCGAATGTTTTCCCCCTCTGGTAATGGATCCCCTCGCGAATTATATCGTTTTTTATCCATTATAACGATTATAGTATTTAACCGTGCATCGCGGCGTGAAATCGGATTGATGAGCGATACATATGAAGCGAATAGTTTATCGATTAACAATTATTGTATAGATAGTAATCGCTTACTGCTACCGTTAGAATATTTTATGAACAATCGTATCGAATTGGTTCGATTCGGAGGCGGCTACCGTTTTAGTAATTGGATTTTTAAGATTTATGTTTGATGGGGATAATAACTTTACTGTACATTTTTGTCACGTTTTTAATGAGTTTTTCGGCGATGTGTCTTGAGATGGTGCTGTAGTCGCGGCCGTTGCCCCTTGGCCCGTGTTCCGTGCCCTGTGCCCTGTGCCCCGTGCCTGTCACACTAGCAGTGTTTGTTCGCGTGTGACATGCGACGCCGGCACAAATGTGTCGATGTGTTGATGGCATCAGCTTGATCGTCACGCTCTCATTATTTCACACGGCGGCGAGGACCAATCAAACGTAAAATGTGTCCCGGACAGCTTTCACGTTTTCACTGGATAGTTGACACTTATTTATGCACACAGACATACACGACATCTATAAACTACAGGAGGGACATACATCAACAGTTCTACCGTTTGGATTGAATATGTTCCTTTCTTGTAAACTACTGGTACGGGTTTTTGGTGTTTCTAATAAGGTAGTCTTTTGAAACTCTTTTGGCCGAAGTCACAATCAATATTCTACAAACAAAAACCGTTGCATCAATTAGCTGTCTGTGTCACGCAGATTTTCTGTAACATAATAAAATGATAACATACTATAAATCAGTATAGGCAATATTACTATTACGTGAAACACAACGGTTGTCGTGACGTAGCACGGCGCGGCACGACACGTCTCGGCTCGGCACGGCGCTGCTCGGCACGCATCGGACACCGCGCTCATTAGTCCGTGCCGCGAGTGCCGTTAGCCCTCGTTAGCCAACTTTATGAACTCCTGAATAAGTAATGTGTCGACTATCATCAGCGTTATGTTGGTCCCCTCGTGTCGTGCGCCGGCGCAACGTGTTGCTCTAGCTAAGTGCTGAAGTAAGTATACTCGTTATTTCATACATTTACAAACAAATCAGTTTATAATCTAGAAACTATACTTGAAATTAATGAAACATTTTAGTGATCTGTTGAATAAATGAACATAAGCTATAAGGTATGGCGCGGTGATCATTTAGGTTATCCCATCAGGTACTACGCAGCTGCTGATCAATGCTTGGTTCATATCAAAGTCGTCCCCTGTGGTACACCTCTGTCTTGCTCTTTGTGGATTTCAAGGGTAAGTAGTAATTAGTTTTTCATTTCAAATTTTAATTACCGCACACCTGTGTAATGAAGTGTGGTAGAGAAGTAGTACTTATGTAGTAGATATTTAATTACTTATCAATCATTAAGTCTACATCTTTTTAATAGATTTTTGCGTTATACTTAAGCACTTGCGTCGCTAAAAATATATCTTTTTCCCAAATATTATAAGTAGTGCAATGATTTGGCTCACACAGCCACAGTCCCAACACTCTACTAAAGCTACATTTCTCGCTTTAAATCCAATTACAAAATCCGTAACAATTACGGGGACTTGTTTCAGTTCCCGGTCCCGTACATCATTGTAATAGCGTCCATTTCTTTGGCCCATCGTGTTGCACTCGGCAACGCTCGGCAAATATCGGCCGCTTCCGCGACGCTGCAATACACGCCGCGCCGCGCTAATTAGGCTGCGCGGGCGCAGGTTAAGTGGCGTCTTGTACGGAACCCGCATGTCCCACCTAATGGCTTTTATTGGTTATTAGTTGGACGGTGTTCGGCCTGTGTGGTCGCAGATTGTACCCTGTATGAGTATTTTCCTTCATTTCAAATTATTACAACTATTCTTAGCATCTTACCATGGTTACGTAGGGTCTTTGTTGAGATATGGCATTATGTTTTGGGGCAATTCTACAGAAAAAGAAACTGTATTTAAAATGCAAAAGAGATGTATCCGAGCAATATGTAGTTTAAAACAAACAGATAGTTGTAAGCCCTTTTTCCAAAGCTTAAAAATATTAACACTACCATGTTTATATATATTGGAAGTCGTAATGTTTGTAAAACGCAACTTGGTTTTTTTCAAAAATTATAGAAGTCAACGCAATAACAAAAAAATATATTTCCCTGACAGCAGTAGAACTACTTTGTTTAGCAATAGCATTTTTTGGATGGCACCTCGACTTTATAACCATTTACCAAAATGTATTATAGATTCAAAAAATGTGGACATATTTAAATGTAATGTTAAAAAAATGTTATTGGAAAAATCTTATTATAGTGTTAATGAATATTTGTGTGACAAACTCTAATAATGTTAATTGTAATCATTAATTGTTTATTATTATCAAACTTAATTTTAATTACGGTGCTATTTACTAATTCTTGACATTTTAACATAATGAATTTACTTTGACATTATTAATTTGACATTATATACTTTAATTCGCAATTAAAAAAAGAAAAAAAAAAACGTAATTTTGAACTGGAATGTATTTAATTATAATTTTTTTTTTTTCTTAATTAAGGGACTAACCAAGTTCCGAACTAAATGTTGCATGCCTAGTGCAGAATATGGCGACACTAACAATTTTCCTCTTTTTCAAAAATCCACCTGTATTACTTACCCATATTTGCAATAAATGAATTTGATATTAAATTAATTTAATAAAAAAATCATAAAGATAGAGCTTACACAATAATCGTGACTTTCAACATCAAAATACCTCAATAATCTAAATTCTAATTCAGTCGAAGTCTATCAAAAACATCTAAAATCATCTCAATTTTATTATCATTACAATCTGGCACCTACACGGTCGCACATGCACCTCGATAAAATCCTCATTTTAAATTATCTAATCTAATTTGATAGTTTATAGAAAAGTTGAGATTCACCGGATCGAATCGTGGACATTTTAATTGTGAATGATAAGTAATAAATAAGTATGGAGGCTGGGACCGGCGACATGACGCGAAGCTCATTTACATTTTAATTAGAAGCGATCGATACGTCGGTAATGACGGCTGCGGAGACGCGGGAGGTCCTCGGCGGGCACTGATAGAGGACTGATGTGATAAGGAAGTAGCGTGGAGGGACAGGACAGACACCTATTAATTAGACAAAGATTAAGGATTTCAATTAATTCTATCTCAAATAGCCTACTGATAATTTCGGTTTTATTAACATGGATGAGAACTTTTGGCTTATGATCTTAAATAATGTTTCTGTGGGCCGATTCAGGTTGTTGTTTTCGGTTTGTAAGAACTTACTTTCTTACCAATTGAAATTAGTAAAAATCTATAAAATTGTTACGAACCATTTCTTACTCGATTATCATTCAGCCTCTTTATTAACTACTGACAGGCGGCTGTGCTTACGTGTCGACCTATTAAACTTACAGAAACGTACTATTGGGGCAATATTCGTATAGGTTTAGTATACATAATTAAAACAAAATAAAGCAAGGATACCGTAAGGGTACAGAGCACAAAGCTGGTGCGTGTACCTGCTGGTCGGTTGCGCCTGCGCAGCGTAATTAGCGGAGTGTTGCGTCGTGCTCTCGCGCCGCTCCGCGCTGCACTTACATAGGCACGGTCATAGGACACGCCACCAGCGCATGGGCCATTATCAGGGTATTTGCAATTAAAGAAATAAACAATACGATAGCAGCTATTTTTATTGTTCAGAAAACAAGTTCTTCCATCGTTAAATAAGGTAGAGGACCTACAAGGAATATTTTCATGAACATAAGTTTACACTCTGGAGAGAGAATATCGTGTTTGGTGCGAAAGAGGTAAACTATTAGACTACTAAGTAAGAGATTCCCCAATCAAGTAGTCACATATTTATATTCTTTGAAAGATTAAAGAAGATATATTGGATTCCATGACACCATGGACTTGACATACCCGGGTAATTCTAATCCAATCATTCACTTTTCAATACAGGGCATGTAATGTTACAAGTTTTACAAGCCTTTTTTTTTCTGACCTGGAGCATATTGACTCTGATTGCTGGAAGTCATTAGCTTCGTATAAGCACTATCATAAGCTTTAGGGCCTTTCGTTACAATATAATATCCGCTGCATGGCCTCTCTTCGCTACCATAACAACAAACGGATCATCCTTCAGATCTCATATCTCATAGCCGTATTGGTCATCATAGCCCATATAGTTATGAATAGGAGTAACTTTCACGTCGTTGTCGGGCGACCTCTACTGCCGGCCACGTCTCATTGTATTGGTTATTATTGACCATTATCTACGTTATAGCTGCGTCGATATCCTTCATAGATTACTGCCTGTTATGAGTTCGTATCGACCAGTTATTACTAGCTTGGGACCGAGGGTATGGCTACGTTTGAATGCTTTCTTCCAAACTGGCGTTCTTTGCATACATTTTTATTCTATGGCTTGTCAAAATTAGAATTGTTTCTCTTCTTAATCTCTCGTCTTCTTAAGTTCCTTTTTCAGCCGCTATAATAAAATTTTTAGAGGAATCCTTTGTTAATTGCCTACATTCATGCCGAGGTAGAAAGTTACTACTAGTTTGTTATTTCAAAGATGTAACTAACAGACAAATTCCTTGTAAATGATTGTTGTATCAGTAAGGATCACCCGACAAATAAGAAGAGCCAATGCTCGTGGGCTTCATATGTTAATATAATAGTGGTCGTTTACACGATGGGCAATGTAGCGATATCGACGCTTGCGCCCACGCACCGTTCACACTGATCGCCCCGACATCAATGCGATGCCTTCAATAGGACGCGATGGGATCGGGTGATACTAATGTGGGACGAAATTAGGTGATTGGGTTACATATTTTGGGTATTGTTGAAGTTTTTTGAAATGAAATTGTTAATTTTGTGAGATTTTGTGCTTGACAGTTTTACAAGATATGTTTATTTAAATGTATTTGACAAAATTCGAGCCGAAGTGGGTATCATAAATGTGGTTTATGCTGGATTGTGTTGTAAGTTCATAAAAAATACAAAATAATGAGAAATAAAGTGTAAACCTGCATGCCCAAGAACCATAAAATGATCCAACAAGTAATTCGCTGTACCAATTTAAATTAAAATCAAATCATGTGCAGGTGCACTCACAACACATAATTCATATTGCAGTCTGTTTGCTTGCAAAATAAGAAAAGAAGCCAGCCGGCTACTCTCTCCGGTCCCTACTTACAGTGCCTTGCCCCGTTGCGTGTCTCGAGGAGTTGATGCGAAACAAAACAAAAGATAAACTACAAATTATCGAAGGCAACGCGGTTTAAACAGTTGGGGCATGAATCATAGTGGTTAAAACTCTTCATTTTAACTTGCTGGATGCTGCTATTTAGGGATACAGGTAAAATTAAACTTTGAAGAGTGGGTGTGGCGGACCTTGGTATTGTTCGTCGTATAGCTATTAATATTGCAGGTACCTAATTACTGATTTTCTAGGGAGTTTATTTTACACTGTACTTTAAAGATTCTTGGTCATAAAAGTACAATCGTTCGTTAACAGAAACGGCATTTACAAAACCTTTACCAAGTACCTTATAATCTTACTCGTTTGTAGGAGAGTTCTTTAACGAGTCGCGTGAACTTTTGATCTCATCTCGTCAACCGTCTGGTAGCAATACTTTGATGAGTTGAAAATCTTCGTAGGGACGTCTTAAATTGTTAAAGTTCAATCACTTCTCAAGACGGATTATGTTAAACGTTGGTCAGATAGAAGCTCCATGTCAAGTCTTTGACTGGAAATTGATTGTAGATTTGTCAGTGTATTCCTAGTTGAAACCATATAGTAATACTTGGATACCGGTAAATGCCGGAAATATGGACCCCAGAGACGATGTAGCAAGACATAAACTTAGATTGGCCACTGAGTGTCAATATTGCGTCGCGGCTTTCCCGTCCCCAGCTAGGGCTGGGCATGCGACTACCAAGCGACAATGAGCCGATCTCAACTCTTGCGCACATTATTGTTGATTCCTCCGCAAATATAAGAACAAGAGCTTGTACAAGAGCGATCAGGAGTAAGGGCCTGTAAGTAGTTGTTTCGCTACTCGTCAGAGAGCGGAGCCCACGCCCGACATGCTCCCACCGCTCCCAGCGGTCGGAGCATGTCGGGCGCGGGCGCAGCGTGACAGATAGATTGCAGCCGCGCGACCTCTGCCGGCTGCGCACACGGCCCAGCACTAGAGTAGCCTACTCATCTAGGTTGGATTGGACAACAACATTGTATAGTTGGAAAAATCCTTGTTCGTATGTCATAAGAATAATTTGTAGACTTTCCATTGGATTCGTAGGTATTCAGTTTACTGGAATGAGGTGATTATGGCATGACAAATGATGTCACTCAAGGGTTGAGGCAGCAGAACTTGGGAATCTTAGTTATTTGTTGCTACAAAGATAAAACATGATGTCAAAAAAAACTTAACAATTCAATTTCAGAAAGTTGAATCCGTTGAGATCGTTCTCCGTCGACTATCCTGGTATTTCCGCAAGATCTAGCCCCTGTACAGACAACTCACGGCTGGGCTAGCAACTGGCAGCGCGCACAATGAAAAAGTGGCGTCGTTCATAAATTATCGGCGCAATGGCGGCGCGTGACGTGGTCTGCGCGCGCGCACCGCGGCTGGTGCACGACCTAGGACATCCCATAAGAGAGGGTCAGAAGGACCAACCTACACATGAGTGGTTATGATAAAAAGACTAGTTGAAATTTCACTGACAAAATGCTGCCTTTACCAGTACTGTTCTTAGTCTTACTTATATAATAAAATAAAAATAAAAAATAAAAATAAATATTCCACAACTATCACACAACGCCATCTAGTCCCAAGCTAAGCAGAGCTTGTGTTATGGGTACTAGACAACTGATAAACATACTTATATATTTCTAAATACATACATATTATAGATAAATTACACCCATATAATGTACTCATTGTTTAGTCATTTATACCAGTTCCTGTCTATATGATACATATAACATCCATGAAACTGATTGATTCGATGAAGATGTCTTGTCCACTTAGTTTTACAGACAGACTCGGTCTACAATGACAGGATTTTGTCATGTTGCCTGTCTGTCTGGCTGATGTAGCTGTATCACTCAGGCTGTCAGTTCACTCGGCTGGCGCTGCTAGGCTGATACTGCTAGTCTACTTCATCCCACTGTTGGGCAAAGGCTCTCCCCATGAAGTCCAGTTTTCATGATCCAGGGCCAAAGTGGGCCACTGGAACCGGTTGGTTTTGTCCAGCTCGTCTCGCCATCTTCTACGAGGTCTGCCGCGACGCCTTCGGTATTTCGGCTGATACTATGTATTTATTTATTTCAGGCTACAATGGCCCACCTATAGACACCTGACAAACTAACATAAATATAAAGTTGAAACAAAACTGTGTTAGTCAATAGCTTTAAACGATGTTAGTAGCACTAATAACGCTAAACATTCAGTCTTCCAATCCATTTTTCTTGTGTTTCCTTTCGAATTTCTCCTTCTGCATTGCATTGTGATATGACATCAGGCTCTATGTTTATGCTGATTAATAGGGATAAATCGATGGACAGCGCCATGATACGTGGATAAATTACTTTTATATCTTCTATATTTTTACTCCCTTTACGACTATAATGTTGCAACTTGCACGAGATCCTATTATAAAACTGTCGAGTGACTTTATTATTTTGATAGCATACTTGATTATGTTAATACTAGCCGTTGTATTGCTTCTACATTATGATGTGTTTTCAAAGTAAAAATATTACGGCACGCGTACAATCGAAGTCCTAAGTCATCTGCTATCAGAAGGTCGGAACTTATCATTATAATAGTAATATCTTATTTGCAGTGCACCATACACTAACCTTTCTTATGCAAATATTTTCTTTTGGCCATTTAAAAGTTGTCTGGAAGATATCACTATCAGAGTAAGTGTGTTGTGCTATATATTTTATCTAACTTTAGTCTAACATCACCCACTGCTGAGGGTAGGTCTTATCTCATAATTGCTCATCTTCCTCGGCATGCCTGAGACACAACCAGCAGTTATCCACGATGTTCTAAATATCGGAGTCATCTGGCTTGGCTGTTAATATTTTTACCATCACTCGGTAACCAGCCATTGCCACTATTATAAGAAGTAGCATCAAATCTGTTGGTCTTCATTAAATGACGATTTATTCAACTCTGAATATTTTATTCGTTATCCTTTGCGAGGTGGAACGAAAAATTTTAATAATTATTGGTCTAGTTTTTTGCTGCCAACACAGCGCAGCTCCGCTTTTGACTACCTTTACAGTTTCTTTGCCTTGAGAAGCCCAATAAGAACGGTACTGAAGATTGAGTTTTTGATGGTGTCACGGAGGCTTACTTCCGTGTTCTGTATGCTCGTCCGGCAGAGCGGACGCTGGTCGGTGGTGATGGCGTGCTGCCGCGTCGTTTGTCCGGCGCGAGGTACGACTCGCGATACTCTGCTCTGATTGGTACACGCGCGCGATGAGCGATAAGTGCAGGTTCACACGTCCGCAACACGCCACGCTCAGACATAAGGGACAGTGTACATGATAATATATAACGCACAAATCTCAGGGTAATAAAATATCATTATCACCAGCGGTTTCATCCGCTAGAACTCGAGAATTATCCCATTAGAACATAAAATTGGTATATAACTATCCTATGTGTTAATCCAGGTTATAAACTATCTGTGCACTTAATTTCATCCTAATCCGTTCAGTAGTTTTTACGTAAAAGAGTAACAGACATCCATCTGACTGGCCTGTTGGTCTAGTGGTTAGTGACCCTGACTGCTATGCCGGAGGTCGTGGGTTCGATTCCCACCCAGGATAAATGTTTGTGTGATGAGCACGATCATTTGTTCTGTGTCTGGGTGTTATTTATCTATAATATGTATGTATTTAGAAATGTATAAGTATGTTTATCAGTTGTCTAGTACCCATAACACAAGCTCTGCTTAGCTTGGGACTAGATGGCGTTGTGTGATAGTTGTGGAATATTTATTTATTTATTATTATTATTTTTATCTATCCAAACAAACTTTCACGTTGTGAAATTGTAGTGGGATAATTTTCGACTGTCATGTGGACAAAGTCCACATCATCTCTACCAAACCAATCGTCACAACACACCATCCGTCGTTTCTTAAATGTTCTCTACATTTAAGAAACGACGGATGGTGTGTGTGGATGAGGATGCGTCTGAAAAAGGCTCATCAGTTGACGACTAATAGCAAAGTATGCGACACTTTTCACTCGTGAGTACTCCTCCTAAGGCGCTGGTCCGTGATTGGTGCAGATGTGGCGATAGCGCGCAACAAGGAGGCTGTATCGCAACGTGTCCGCGAACACAATGAGCCAATTTATTGCTCCAACAGCTCATAAATATGGGTATTGTTGTAACTGTATTTGTTCGTAAGGTTAGCAAGTTGATGCTATCTTCTTTATGGGGTACAATTAGTCGCTAATGATTTTTCTTATTGCTTCTAATGTAACCTCTAAGTGCATATAATGCAAGTTGTTTCTTTAACTTTTACAAAATCAAGACGGGCTTTTGCCCTTTCATGGTAAATAAGGTAATAAATTACATACATACTTCATGCATGATATTCGAGCCATTTCTACAAATAACTTATATTATTTTGAGGCACAGATGTATCAAATTAAACGTATCTTCAAGCAAATCTTGATACGTCCAAACAGTAGGTGATATTCACAGTACTACTTCTCATTTATTCCATAATCTGACCGTAAAATTGGTATAAGAGCTACGTCCTCCAAATAAGTGCATGAAGTAATGAGTTTCTGCCGTCACGGCTCGTTAATTCAGCGCGAGTCTTATCTCCGCCATAGATCAACAGATAACGTGGAGCTGCACGAAAAATACTGTAATGTATCCACAGATAGTAGCTGCGATTGGTAGCTCGTATCGTGACGTCACGTCCGTTTCAGTTCATTTGGGTGGAGAAGGCGGGTACTAAATATACTACATTTTGAATTGCAAGTATTACCTACATCCATGCCTCGTCAGTATCACATATGCATATTTAGTCGCATTTGATACGTGTCACTGCGCTAGTTTAGTAGTTTAGGTAGTTTTCATAACTATTTAATTTCCGAAAGTTTAGGTGGAAGCCATGGCCAGAGGTATGCTTTACATTTGACAGTAACAGTATACCCACATTGCGGCAGGTTTGTTTAAGTGCTAGGCCAGATTGCAAACGTGGGCGCAGGTCCCTTGAAATAGGGGGCGAAGCTACTGCCATGTGCTGGCACAAATCGAAACTCCGTGATCGCTACTAATATTATATTGGGGTTTTTTTTCTAGAAAAACACATTAACACTTTGTCTTACCTGGAAATCGAACCGAGGATCCCTGCTCAACAGTCGCACTTCAAAAATCAACCAATTGAACAGAAAGCCTTTGTCTCTAATTTTATATGGAAGAAACGTCATTTAGAATTACTTGTCGCCTTGATCAGCCACGCTAGTCGAAATACTAAGATAGAATTTTCTTTTGGTTTTCCTCTTGAGTTGACCTGTTCTGCAATTTAAAAAGATTACGACAGCTAAGACAGCAAGGGTTTAGGTTCGGAGAGTTGGATAAACATAATATCACATCAACTTTTCGCCAGTGCCTGTAATGCAGAGAAAACGCTTCTCCCGACTTAGTAATCAAATCTCAAGATCTTGAACACTACACCAACGAGAGGCGTTTGACGTTTCCCGATCAGCAGCCGAGGTATAAATAAACCGGGTTGAATATCAAATGTAATCTAAACGTAGGATAACCATAGACTTATTATTTGATAGATCACCTAATCCGCAAGTTCAATGAACATTATAAACAAAATCAACCGTAACAGATCGCATTTGATCAGTGCTCCATCGAGAACTATAATTACAACTATTTCCTCGTATTTTTTGCGTATCGCTATCGTTAAGTGGTACCTACAGCACATCACTATGATTTAATGCTGAGCAGCAGTAGCGTGATCGATGATAATAATAGCTTCGATCAGTGATTAGCAAGCAGTCTCGGAGAACAAAGGCAATTTGATTAGTAGAGTGGTCAGGCTGGGTCAAGTTTTTATGATAATTTTGAGGGTAGATCGAATTTTATTTTCTTGGTTCTTTTATATGTTTTGCTCTCAGTGATAGAAAAGTAGGATTTCTGACTAGTATAACCAACAGTGCGTTTTCTGAGATGCGTATATCCTCCATGTTTCTTCATAGTACGTGGACACACCTCTGCCCTGTAGACCTGCATCAGACTGATACTATTATTCACACTATCTTCACGTGTCGTGCGATACTTCAGGTCCCAGTACCGTTATTCCTTTCCACTAAGAGTAGGTGTTAACTCGGACCGATTTCACGACTAGACACCAGACAGGGATCGATCGTGTGACCCCGCGATGTTCCGCTAATAAACCAGCGCTAGTGCAGCGCCTGCGCAGCCAGCCAGGTCACGGGGAGTCTAGCGCAGCGACGGGGCGGAGGGGCGGGGCGCGGGGGGCGTGGCCGCATCGCGCTCCTATTGGTGCACTCAGTTAGAAAGGCGCACGCGCATTCACCGCGCTTTATTAGCGATTTGATGGTCAACTCCTTAAACAATGCTGGGGAACGTAAACAATGGACTGAAACGTGACCGCGGGGTCGCGGGCTCCGTTCCCGTTTCAATTGCACGACGTGGCGCAACCAGAGTGGCTCATTGTATCGCTCTGTTTTTTGTAGTAACATGAGAGGATGTTGCGCGCTGCTTTTTGTTTGCAGCGATTAAAATTGCGGAGCGGATGACGGCAGGCGGCGGCGGCGCAGGGCGCTGCGTTTTTATTGTTGTGTAAGCATTGCGCTCGGTGCACGGATCGTGTTATTATTTCTAGAGGAAACGTTGGAGGCTGAGCTGATTAATTCAGCCAAACAAGTTATTAAGTTACGTCGTAATGTTCAGTTGAGGCTCTGTACCTTTGTGTAATGCAAGCGCTGGCTGCATCACAATGACCAGCGATGGATATAGACAACCTCTCAATGTTTATTGCTTTTTGATAAAGCAATAAATCTCGTCTAAGATTCTTACGACTAATAGTTTCACTGAAGCTTATGATTATCCTTCTTTGTTAAACTGCATCCTTTATCAAGAAAAGTGATATTTTCTTTTAAGAGATCCTCCTTCATTCCAAAAAATATACGACAAGCTGGAAACGATTATTAATCTCTCACTATTTTTGACGTCAGTTAACAAGCGAATCACTTTAATGTGTCGTTCGTTGATGTCTTTTGTTCTGTGCTACGAGCGATGCTACGTGTGACGATCTTTGTTACGCTACGGCCTACGGAAAATGAATTATGCTCCGAGGGCTATTACGAGGGATGCTACGAGTGATGCTACGTGTGACGATCTCTGTAACGCTACGGGCTACGGAAAATGAATTATGCTCCGAGGGCTATTACGAGGGATGCTACGAGTGATGCTACGTGTGACGATCTCTGTAACGCTACGGGCTACGGAAAATGAATTATGCTACGAGGGCTATTACGAGGGATGCTACGAGGGATGCTACGAGGGATACTACGGGTGATGCTACGGGCAATGCTAGGAGCGATGCTACGGGTGATGATAGTGTTACATCCCGATGGTACTTCTTTACACACATGGCTTGGTATTCAGCACGTGTGGGAAATTAGTCCAGGATGAAATTATTTTTGCATTAAACGTTCGAAAAGGTGATCTGTTATAAAAAGTTTTTTTTTTACATTGATTTGTTCATAGATAGTATTAGTTGCGGGCAACGGTGCCTCATTACATAAACGCTACATCATCAGTTTCATGACCTCATCACATAATTAGCGTATCCGGTAGAACTGTAAGGTAATAAATCAGGCACCCGTCTGTTAGACTTAGAGGAAGTATCAATCATGGAGATTCATGACTTGTGCAGTCATTATTGTTTGAACCGGAAGTCATCAATGTCAGATAGAATTACCCTTAAATCGTAGTTTACAACAAAGATATTGGTTATGAAAGTCGGAGGACTCTGCCAAATCATATTTATTTCAAGTAGGCCAGTTACAGGCACTTTTCAATTGTCAAATAAAAATAATACGAATATCACCATTTTCGTATTATTACAGTCCCAGTCACAAGACATAATAACTGTGATAGAGAAGATCTTCCTGTCTCCTTGTTAAATTGTACGCATGATTTCTTTTTTACGTATATGTTATACTTAATTATTACAATACAATATAATATTGGATGTAAGTTGAAATATTTGAGAATATTGTCTCATATTTTATGACTTTCCTCAAGTGTCTTCCTGTGCTTTGGCATTTTATCACTCACACATATTCACTACTAAAAGTTTAATGATTTTTTGTAGAACGAGTCGCTTTGAAAACAAGCCACTTGTTTTCAGGTGATTAGACTTTACTACTTGTAGTTCAGAGTAACATTGCTTTTCTGAACTGTAAAATGTTTATTAGATAATACAATTTTACATAATCATAATTTAAACTATAAATAAAAACTAACTAGTAATATGTACAGACAAGAAAAAGAAAAGAAACACATTCGAAGCGCGTCAAAGATTTCGTTCACATCGCTGTCAACGGGAACAGTACACAGAACGTTTTGTCCCGATTTTATGTTCCGTTAATAGAGGGCGAAGCCGCTGGCAACAGCTAGTACGTAATAAATTCGTGACCACACGTTCACAGAGGAATTTCTTCTTCCCACATATAGAGCATAACTATGATGGATCCCTTCCATCCGTCTGCAACTCCTGACTCTCTCTTGAAGCATGAATAGTGCGGTACAGTTAGAGAACAATTAAGTACGTGAGTGCACTGCTCACGGTGATCTGCGGCGAGATGCGCGCGCGCACCCCGCATACTAACTGCCGGTAATGTTGCCACAAATAAGGGGCCCGACACATAATACTCGGATGTGAGGTAAAAGGTAGTATTGGCTAAAAAAAGAGGCTTCTCTTTGTGTATAATATTTTTTTTTACTCTCGTATTAATCTTTACTTCTGTAGGAATCCGTAGCGTAGCGAATCGTAAAGATATATGTAGAAAGAAAAAATGGATTGGGGATAGGACTTTTGGCACCAAACTGCGGTGGCTTAGTTGGTAAAGCGTCCGGTGTACTAAATCGGAAGTTCAAGTCCTATTATAAATAATAAATAAATAATATAAATAAATAAAAAATAAAATATACTTTTATTATACTTTCCACAGGAATGTATTATGTTAAGTTGTTAACAATCATTTCAATAATGAAATGCAGGCGTTATGGGATTAATTCTACTTTGAAGTCTATGTTATTTATTATGTTGCAAAAACTTTTAGGATTTCGACAACGTTTCCAATACACCCCTTCACTTTGTCCTTGTACGGGGGCTATCTACATACATGTATGTGAGGCAACGTTATATTCAAAATGTTATTGTTTTTGGAAATAGTTTCTAACAATGGACAGTGAGCTTTCTAACATAATATACGTCTGACCCCTCACAAAACTTCAGAAAAGAAAATCAGCCGAAATTTACCTCTGTTCGGCAGTTGATCTGACAGATAAGTATAATAAGTCCGGTATTATGTGCGATAAGCACCAGGGAAGTATGATAAGCGCCATCACCGTCACTTGGCATGCGGGTGACGCCGCGCTGCGCGTGAGTCGCGCTCGTGACGGGGGCGGGGCCAGAAAGGCAGGTAACTTTGATTAGGCTTTTGATTAAGATAATTTGAATGTACATACAGTAATTTTATTATGTGACTAGGTATGTACTGTACTGTAGATAGGTGTGTGTGTCTTGCAATCTTCCATCTTGTTTGCTTTGGGCGAGTCTCTGTCTAATCAGATTTAAAAACAGCAAATTACATGAATACCTACCTATCCATCTGGTTGGCCGTTTCCATTTTTATTGAGATTCCGATTTATCAAGTTTTATACTTCAAAACTTCAAACGGTTTATTAAACATTCAAACTTTGTTTGCGAAAATTGAGGTCATAGGTAGTAGGTACCTCGGTTTTGTTCCTGTACAGCTGTGTTTAGTCAGCTGCATTCATTATCTCTTAACTTATATTTATATTTAGATATACTCTTCGGTCAAACTAATGCATTTCTGGCCCTTAGTCAGGATTGTGATTTCACTTTAACACTGTGATGTGCGGACTCACACATAAAGCCTCACTTAGACGACGCAAGAAATTGCACGTGTGTCCATTATATTGCGGTATTTGTTTGATCAACTGAATTCATTGTCCACAATGTAGTTAAACAGTTTCTTGCAGCGTTTAAATGGGCCCTAACTGGTAAATGTGTGTATTCTAAGCCTCTGAATAAACTTTTGTAGATAATAGATGTGATGTGGAAAGTGTAACATAATACATTTATTAATATTGTCTCCTCAAAAAAGAAAAAATCAAAAAACCTCATTGAATGAGCAGCCTCCAATAAATCGAACCCAAACTAAAAGCACTTACTGCCATATCTTAATACAAAAAGAACATCTCCAGTTAAATTGAGATGCTGTATTCATTAGGATGGCCCAGTGCGGCCCATAAAGCTGGCCATTAGTGGCCGCTGGGCTATCTTAACGAGCGCGTCACGGCGATACGATTGGCGCGCTGATATGCTCCGACGCACGTCTCAACACTATTGATTACCTACGTACTTGCAGATCAAGCACTTATCCGTACTGATTTATTGACAGCTCTGGCGTTTATATTTATGTAGATTAATGTTATGTTTATCAGTTTTAAGAGTTTTACAACACGTACCAGTTGCTGATTGAATCTGATCGTTGTGGTAGTGGAAAAGATGCAGGCTTCCAAGCTGTTGCTGTAACCATCTATGTAACGTGAAAAGAACAGCCGCGTTTGCTCCGTTGGTCTTTTTGGCTCAAACTCGACTGCTGTCCAGGCACACAATCGTACAGCCGCGTCATGATTCTTGACTTTGTCTTTGAAATGTCTGAGTACCAGCCCGTTGTTTAGAAGTTAAGTTGCCGGCTAGGAGCTTTATTATTATTTCACTTCATGGCAAAGGTTTTCTCTTCCATTTTTGCCAGAATTTTTGAAATTGTTAGACAATCAAACAATTTGCTGTCCTAGGAACGAAAGTTTAAATGTCCATCTAAAACAAATGTAGCCAGTTTCAATATCACAGAGACATTCTCATTTCTTTCTTCCGTAATAAAATTATTTAACTCTTAGTACAGTTTGGTCAGACGCACCGTATCACACCGTTCAATTGCGCCCGCGCAGTCGCTTATCTCACACTTTATTATTATTTCGCCACTTTACTTCGTGCCTTCTTAAATATTCACTTTGCTCTTAACTTTAGTTATTAACCCTGATAATAAGGTATACTACTACACATAATAACGCAGATAAATTCATATTAAAACACTAAAAACATGGATTAAAAGTATTCAGTAGTTTTGAATCTAAATGCATTTGTTAATAGTCATATAATTACAAATAACACTTAAAACGTTAGTAAGTGAGGGCTGGTAGGAATCTCCATTGCATTCAAATGCAAATGGCGTCTCTTTATAATAGGCGATAAAAATAAATGTGGAGGCTTGTCTCGCGAGGTTCAGGAAATACGAAGGACTTCATGATAGAATTTAAGTTATAAATTAGGCGGAACTTCAATAATTGAGTTTCTATTTTTGTCAAAGCACCCACGAAACAGGCGAAATTCCTAGTGTAGAGAAAAGTTTCAAAAAAAGAAAATGAATTATCAGGATATAATGGGTCCGTCATCCATTTGATGTCCGTTGGTTCGCCCTTAATTTTATGAAACACATACGATTTTGCCTAACCTTATTATTCATAATACAGACGTGTTATTAGGTTATATTACATTATATTAAATAGAAAGAGAATTGATAGTTAACGAGAAGAAGCAGTCTGTACATATCACTTGTTTTTATATCTCTTGGCACATGAATGGCCGGAAACTTTCGTCTACCGTACTTAACTGTTCTTTTATCTTTACAACGATTCCTTAGTAGGCAACGTACGATAGAGTATCATTCAATCAACAAGGCTAATAAAAGTCCAATGGTTTGTTAGGTCTCTTAAGCTGCGCCACTACACTATGTCCTCCACTCCATTCAGCTCAAGTTCGATTTAGCAGCAGCCTTCTGTTATTTTGTACCCTTTTCCGCTAATGTTTCAACCCATGAACAATAGTATTCCATCAAAGGACTGCAATGATATAGCAATGACTCTTCAACTTACCTATCCATTATTCAACAGTACTCAAGAACATCGTGTCGCTTGCAACAAAAACAGTCCTCCTTACAGGAACATTGTAACTACCCGCAAAAACGATGGCTTGCCGATAATAATGATGTAAATACCCTCCAATAAGGTGAACAGCGCCTTAATAGTTCAATACACGAACTCAAACGTACCCGCGCCCTTTTGAAGAAAGAAATATGGCGGCCAGTTAGCGCATGCGCGCGCGAGAGGGCGGACGTGCGCGCGGTTTATTGCCGTGATTAGTCGCGTGCATCCCGCGCACTTAATTGGTTGGCTGCAGTCACGAAATAGTTCCTAGATGAGAATATACTGAGCTGATCATTTATGGATCAGCTCATTATGTTAAATGATTATTAGTCGGTCGTGGATAGCGGGAACTGAATAGGGGATCAATAATATTGGGTACAACAAGTACTTATTATTTGCAATGCAATTTAATTATCATTCTTACAGTAAATAAACATTACATCACTTTAAGTAACGATTTTATGATTTTTAAATTCCCGCATCCACATTCCACATACTTGAGAGTCATTTATTTAATATACCTAATTATCTCCAATGTGCATACTAAGGTCCACAGAGCGGAAGCTTGTGTCCCAGCCGTAGGGTTATAGATCCATTTTGTACTTATTTTCACACATTTATTCTCCATTTAACACTGACAACTGCTTCCAATAAAACTTCATAGTTTCCGCTAAAACAGAAAATAGTTGACAACGTCGTGCTTGTTTACTGGCCAGTTCTATGTTGTACAGCACAAGTGCGGAAACACGGAGCTAATCGTGTCAGCTAATGCACTATATAATTGAGAATAAATTCGCTAGACTACATGTAGTAAGTTGCGACACAAGCCGAGTTATGGCGAACACTGCGGCTGTAATTGAACTTATTGTAAAGGCAAATGAGATATATTAGTCGAGTTCACACGCTTGTGGGAGCAGTTAGTTTATGAAGCGTGTATATTGTAACTATTCAGTTGCTTTCGATTGAAATGTAATGTTTGTGGCATGTGTTTAGCATTATTTCTACGTTATAAGGAAAGGCGTGATGTTATTTACTATGAGATAAGTTGGAACAGTTTGAATAATTCCATGTTTTGAATCTATCATTTTAGTTCTGTCTAATATCAAGCAGTGTATATTGGCAGAACCAGAGTACTTTCATCAGTTCCTTTTTTTAGTTACAATCGCGACAAAATCTCATTTTTTTTTACTTGATAAAATCATCAAATGTGTTCTTCCGTCCTGATGGAGCGAAAGGGACTGTTAGAGTGGTACTGACCAAAATCCACAAAGTTTCTTCAAATGCCCTTAACTTTGCAGGATCACTGATACCCGTTTGGGCAGTTCCGCGACGAGTAATGCCTACCGTTACCAAAATCATCATCATATTCGCTAACCGTACCTATATAATATTTTATCTTCAAATTTGCCTAATAAGCCCTGAGTTCTGCCGGCCTGGTTTTAAGGACTATACGTATCGATATTGTAATGTAATAATGTTCTTTGCCTTATTGGCTCTGCGTCGTGACTTCCTCCTGGGCCCTCAGTACCGCGGTGGTGACGGATGAGGTCCCTCATTGACCGAGCGCCGGGGGTTCTGCGCAGCCCCACAGAGCCACGAGGCCGCGAGCGAAGCCCTGCGCCGCGGGCCACGCAGGGATTTATAACTAGCTTTATTGATCGCACCATCTAATTGAGTGCAACTGTCTCAGGGCTGCTACAATCATAAATAATCGGAGTTTGATTCAACTTTTTTTTTTATCGTGGTAAAATCGTCAAATGAGTCCTCCCACCAGGGCAGGGCGGGAGGGACTGTCAGACTTGTACTGACTAAAATCCACGGTGTCCTTCAGTAGCCCTTTACGTACCGGGGTTACGGTAATTTGTGAGTCCCGCGACTCCGGCAGGCTTTGGCCCTCTACAGGCCCCGTCACTATGCTGACACTCCTTGAGGCGCGCGTGGAACACAACGCGCCGTCGACCCGGGCATGGTCCGTGGTCGGACAGCGAGTCGCCCATTACTCGCCGCCCGCATGCCCGCGCCTACGGTGGCCAGAGATCGTCTTGCGACGTCCGTCGCCGTGGGCGTCTACCACTGCGGCTGGGGTGGAGGGAGGACGCTGTCCTCTCCCTCACTGTGCTCAGCTTATATTTGTATTTTTTACATTTTGTGTGCTTCTAATAAAATAAATAATTTATGAAATTGACCAATTTCATAAATTATTTCACCATTAGCAAGCTGCATTGATCTTGAGTGACATTGTCGCTGGCAAAAGACAGTGAAACTTAATTTAATTTACATTTCTGGATTCCTTACTTATCTAATGGAGAGGCATCCTTGTGCCCGCGCAAGTTCAGATCGTTTCGTTATGAAGATCAATCGGTTGGTGGCGCTTGATGGTTTTACAAGGTATGACATGTTAAATGACGTCGAGAATTAGATCATCCTTTGTGCCGCAGTCGGTTAAACGACGCCAATGAATTACACTAATGGATTTATTGGATACTGATCTGTTATTGCATGGATATTATTGTCTGCAATAATATTGCTTGTTATGCAATCTAGTTTATTACAGGAGTTATTGTGTTTTGTTTGATATCTACTCAATAACCTGGGATCTGAAATCGACCCCAATTGAATTTAATAAGGTAATACATTACATCCCCTCGTACATTGGGTATAAACTAAACCTAGACCTCAAATATCTATGTATATTTCTGATGTTATCCAACTAGGACATATCTCTGCCTACGCGTTCGGGGTTTACAGGTAATTATGATAATATATCATGTCGTATTATGTCCCATTGCTGGATCATGGTGAAAAAATTAAAATTAAATAAGTACCAACAAAGGTATAAAATTGTTAGTTATTCTCAATAAAATAAGATGCTTCATGCGAGCAGCAATCTCAATGACAACAAACAAACTACTTACCCTCACCCCACTACAAAACTTCGTCGAAACTCGTTCGAGATCATTCAACATCTCCAAACATTCTCCCATCCACTCTTGCGCAGGACCGCACTTAAGGCCACGTCGACAAACGAGCTGTAATCGAATATTAATTGTTGACACTCCCTCTTCCCGTGAAGCCCGCCATTGTCCCGCTTATGGCGTTTACACGCTGTTTTTATGGGCCTACACAAATATTGGGACAGACGGACAAACAGACAGCGATGCCTCTTAGACGAATATTTGGGCCGCGTGTGATCATCGGTGGTCGCTCGACTTTTTTATTCTATAGGTATGTTCAAATAACAGCCTATGTGGTTTAGTGGTTCTTTCGCGATTGTTATCTTTAATTTATTAAGGTGCAAAGTACATTGTAAGTATTGGTTCATTTTTTCATGACATTTCTCATCAATTTGATAGCATTATGCAATATCCAGGTTAACATATTTAACCTGAATTATAATACTGCGATCACTGTTTTATATTACTACAAACATCATAAAAGTCTCTAGAGAATTGTAGATCATTTTGGAAACAAAAAGATAGATGACTGATGCAAGCTACACGATAGCCTTATGAACACGTCATGGATATGAATGTGTGAAGCACATTATGTAAGGTAGTGCGATTGGTAATGCTGGACAAAGCACTTTAGAAATATTTTGGCGATGTTATCGCAGCTGTATCATGATGTGCGCTTAGAGGAACTCAAAGCTGTTAAAAATTTATAAAAACGTCTGAATACACTTTGTATATTCAGACATTTCTAACATCCCCCGGCACGTACAAAGCATTTTGCCAATATAATTTTATTGTGCGCACAGCTCAGGGGTGGAATTTCCTGCCGGGGTCTGTGTTCCCTGATAGCTACAATCTTGAGGTCTTCAAGTCAAGAGTGAACAGGTTACTTCTAGGCAAGTGTGCTTCACCAACGATCACGTTTTCGCTTAACATCAGGCGAGATAGTGGTCAAAATCGAATCTATCGTTAAATTAATAAAAGAATAAAAAACTACACAACATTTTAAACAAAAGTGTTGTTAAGATAACTTTGCCGATTTTTTTTTGTATGCTATGATTCTGACTATTAGTAACATTATCCTGTTCTTATTTTAATAATAAACGCTTATTCATCGTAATGTCCCGTTCTGTGAACTAGCAGCCCGCTCTGCTTACTGTGGCACCTCCCTACAGTTCGCAGGTCACGCGGTGATTGACCATTGTTGTCAATAGCCTGTGTATCTCGGATCATATGGCCACAGCCGCGGCTGGCCATCGACGAGTGACACAGAGTAGGAAGCGAATGAAGTGATCATAAAATGCCTTAAAAAGCTAGAAGCAGGGGTTAATAGCATCCAAAGCCGAAGTGCTATTAATCTGTTACGATCTTTACTGTTTGTTGTGTTATGTAACGTTTCTGGTCGCGGGACTCACGAATTACCGTGACCCCGGTACGTAAAGGGCTATTGAAGGACACCGTGGATTTTATTCAGTACGAGTCTGACAGTCCCTCCCGCTCTGCCCTGGGTGGGAGTACTCATTTGATGATTTTAACACGTAAAAAAAAAAGTTTCTATAAAGTATTGGTTGACTGTGCTTAACACATGATGGCATTTGCAAACGGTTCGTGTTCAAAATTCTGCTTTTGAGATGTTGGTCCATTCGGAGCACGTGTCGAGTCAAATAAAATATTTTGATTGAAGTATGATCACTCCATGTACTATCTAGTGGAGGCCACCCGTCAACTATCGATAACCATCGACCGGTTAACTAAAATGTTTCTTTGTTACCATTGTCCGTTGTTTGGAGCGCGCCTCATTAACTGCGCCTATCTCCATCATCTACAGTTCTTTCTGAGCAACAGTCGAAACATCTCCACAATAATGCTCAGCATAATGCTGGCAATAGATGCGTATCTCGCGACAATGGCCCAATAGTTGTGGTCGCGGGTTCAAGTCCGGGAGGTGACTGTATGGGGAACCCATTTGTGTGGGTTGTAGATCATTGGTTAAATCGATATTAGTTCGTTATGACTTTGTCACGATTATTTAGATCCATTTAGTGGCTACCATTCGTACTAAATTGTAAAGCAATTATTTGAAATTGACCGCAAGCATATTGTGTCTACTAGCTTTTGCCCGCGGCTTCGCTCGCGTAGAATTCGGTCTGCCTCATTAAGTTACGTGACATTTTTTTTAATATTTATATTTTTTTATGTAACTTCACATCGTACATCCCAGATTTCTTACTTCAAAATTAGTTTCCATACAATCTTTGAACACCTATACCTAATATTTAGAGGGAATCTCTTGAGGGTGGAATTATCTGAATTCCTGTCTAAGTGCTCATTATTTTAGACGGCCAAAGCCTGCCGGGGTCGCGGGACTTACGAATTACCGTGACCCCGGTACGTAAAGGGCTATGGAAGGACACCGTAGAATTTAGTCAGTACGAGTCTGACAGTCCCTCCCGCCCTGCCCTGGGTGGGAGGACTCATTTGATGATTTTACCATGATAATAAAATAATAATAATAGAACTCTGCAAATTTCAAAATTCTACCAGATGTTTCTTCATCAATCTTTACCTGTATGGTGTGTTTATAAAAAATAGCCCTATGTCCTTCCCCGGGCTTGAGATTATCCTATCCAGCACAAACGGATTACTAAACACTGACTAATAAACAGGTCGGACCAATGTTACTTGCATTTAATCACTACATAGTATAAAACAAAGTAGCTTTCTTTGTCCCGTGTAACGATCGAACTCGTGTAACGATCGACATCATTGCGCGATCACCGCCATCTATCGAGCATAAGGACCACTCAACATATAGTACTAATAGAATTATCTATACTCCGTTCATCATCTGCCTAGCGTTTTTCCCAACTATGTTGAGGTCGGCTTCCAGTCAAACCAGATGCAGCTGGATATCAGTATTTTACATGGAGCGACTGCCTGTCGGACCTCCACAACCCAGTAACTGGGTAATACGATACCCCATGGTAAGACTGGCTGTCAGACTTTAGAGCTTCTGACAGTAACGACTGTCAAAGATCTTGAAATGACAGCCGGGACCAACGGCTTTACGTGCTTTCCGAGTGCTTTTTACCCATCCGCAGACAACCTCGGCAAGCGCAGCTTAACCCGTAAAAATATATATAATTAAAAACTTTTTCGAAAAAAAAATTACCGCCTTCAAAAAGAACCACAAAAAAGGGTAAAATAACTTTTATTTCGGAAGTCGATGGCTTTGTTATTTTTTCGTTCATTGTTTTTTTTGCCACCAACTTCCGAAATAAAAGTTATTTTGTAGATTATTTTACCCTTTTTTGTGGTTCTTTTTGAAGGCGGTTACATTTTTTTTGAAATTTTTTTTATTTTTCGTTTTTTTGGTAAAATATTCAACCCAAATTTTGCCAAATACATATAATATAATCCGTAGCACGGGTAATAACATCCCTCATGTACACAATAAGCTAATAAAATTCCCTATCTCAAAAACTACTGAACCGATTTTGATGAAACTTGCAGTATTCCCTAAGTTGAACGATAAATAGCACAAAAAAAAAAAATATTTAAATCGGACGTGAAGATCCGGAGATATGCGAACAATGAATCAGTCGATGCCTACTCCTTACTGTTAAGGAGTTGTACCTTCCATCATCAGCTCAGCTACATAAGATGATGATTACCATACGCAAGTACTTAAATTACTTCATAAGATTTACGAAAAACGATGCGTGGGCCTATAAAATTTGAGGGTTGCCCTCGATTTCTCTAAGATCCAATCATCAGATCCTGATTTAGTTACAATGGGACCTCACGGGAAGCACCAGCTTTCAAACAAAAAAAGAATCATGAAAATCGGTTCACCCAGTCTTTCGTAATGCGGTAACAAACATTAAAAAAAATTACAGTCCTCCTTTTTTTGAAGTCGGTTAAAAACTATCCTATGTCCTTTCTCAAGTTCCAAACTATGTCTGTACCAAATTTAACACTAATCGGTTCAGTAGTTTAGGCGTGAAGAAAAGACAGACAGACAGACAGACAGACAGACAGACAGAGTTACTTTCGCATTTATAATATTAGTTAGGAAGTTAGGATCATGCCTTCGATTTCATTGTAATTTTCCCACAAACTCTGTTGTGTCACGCGAGACTAATCGAAGACACTTGAGTCAATACATCACATGCCTAACGGTGATGTCCATCCGAACACAAGAATACCACAGACAAAGCCACGCCCCATTACCCAACCATTAACTAAACGACCATAAACTACGACTCAATTCTAAGTTAATCGGAACCCCCGCATCGATACCAACTCGATACCGAGCGATAATCGATACTTCCGAGATCCGATGCGATATAAGCTTTCCCTAACATACGCATAACTTAGCACCATGGGCTCAATGGTTAAATGGTAAAGTTATCAGGAGTAACGCGAGAGCGTCGCGGTGGGTCCCGGGTTCGATTTATGCGTTATGATGTAACAATGGCATGGTGTGAATACAGTACGAACATAATTTGATATGTTGTAATAATCAACAACGTGTTGTTGGTGAGGTATCAAATATTTGGCAGCTGTCTTCTTTGTGTACTCAAAAACATACTCGACAGCTGTTTAGAGTTCGTTTATATGCACAGCAATCGCAGTTCTCATCTGTGTGCTTTTGACGTAGTAGAAGGATTAGAGGCACTAATAGGAGATTACATATTAGAGTCACTGCCATACAATGCATGCATCTTGACCGGGGTAAATATACTTACAGTTGTCCTGCAATACTTTTTCATTACATATCAAACCTACATAGTAAGTTTCTTTCACATTTAAAACCTGCATGAGGCTATATGAAATGTCGGTACGTTAACATGCACGGTTTCTATTAGTCGTTTTCTATGGTGAATAGTTCAAAAACTTTAATGCTTGTGTTCCTCCTTACTTCATTTTCGATTACAAAATGTAGAATATTGGAATGTTCGGATCATGCCTCACATATCCGTCGGAGCAGTTCAAACATGAGATCTATGTGATCTTGACGTTGTTATGACAGCGCGGCGAACACGACTCAGCAATCATCGGCCGTCTCCGTACGATGCGCCCGCGCAGCTTACCTTGTACACGGAAGTTTATCCAATAACAAAAAGGTTTTATAGATCATATTTATTTATGGTTCGTGATTTTTATTCGATTTTATATATATTGGTATATCGAACTGATTTTAAAAGATCTAGTCAACTTTATTGGAATACATCAATAGTAATGCTCATACAAAGTAAGATGATCAGATGTGTTTGACCACAAATCGCTCACTGATTTGCGGTCGATCAAGCGCCGGTCGATTGATCACAGTTCACGCGATTGATTCGATTGTAACTTGTGGTTACATCTACAAAATACCTCATGACAGAGTTGTAATAATTCTTCAAGACATCGTTTGATCGTTGGTTAATATCTAATACATTTATATTAAAGATTATTTTGACAATCTTTATGTGGTAATATTGTAACTCAATAATTAACAGTTGCAATAAGTAGAAATCCAATCTCGTTGCAAGAACTATTTCTATCTAACTATATCTCTTTCATGAACTAAATGAATTGGCTATTACACTACAGTGGACGGCCATCCTCGGCTGGTCAATAAAACTAAAATCTCAATCTAAATGTGCCGGGGGTACGGGGTACGGGGTGGGGGGACGGGGGACAGAGGATAGGGGACATCTCCCATCCATATAACTTGTGTATTAATAGCCTCCAATAAGATACACTAGACAAGTGAAGCAAGAAGGTAAGCTTTATAGGTACTACATCAGATATATTATACGCTCAAGTTAGCTAGAAGTACTAAAACATCCCGGCTGTTTTTCGTGGTGTAGCCAAATGTTAAGCAATTTCACTGTTGTAAACATACATAGTTGGATCACTAAACAAGATTATATGTAAAACATTAGCTACTTTTCATGGGTTAAAACTTTTAAGGTAAAATTTGCTTTTAGCGCTTTCAGGCCATAATAAGTTGTTAATGTTTTTAAATATAACCCTGTGTACCTTTTTAAAGCGATCTTATTGTCTTTTTGCAAGTGTTGTACCTCTAAATCAATGATTATTTTATATTTTGTTTCAGAACGTCAAACTCGACTGCTGCGTTAGCAAGGTAAGCGATTTAAGATTGATCTTTGTAATACATTTAAGCACCGGCTTCAAGTCAAATGCTTTCAGGAATTTACCTTCTCTTTCTTCTATTTCTGTGTGTATTGAGCGCGGGCGCAGGCCACCGCGTAAGATGCGCGCGCGCAATCTTAATTGATCCACCGTGGAACCCGAGTATAATGAGCGCTATTGAGAAGCTCCGTGTAATCAGCTCCGAACAGTCGCTGCTGATAGTGTACCAGATATACATTACTTTGTTTTTGGCTCATTTACATAATGGATTGAGTTGAAAGCACGATGCTCGACGCTCGACGTATGACGCGCGACACACGACGCACGCACGGGCTCATTATCTAGTAAGCTTTTATAGTTACTTAAGTTTGTTAAGATATCAGTGACTGCCATTGTGTAGGTGGCGTATAATAGACGCTCCCGTACAATAGTGTTGTTCAACTGTGTCTGTGTAGGCCTAGAAGAATCTAAAAGATTATCAATAGAAAGACAATTATCTAACTTTGTAATGAAATATTAGTTCGTACAATGGTAAGTTGAGGAAGTGAAGACAGGGTGATATCTTAACCTTTAATTAACAGCATTTTATTTAGTTGGCTGCATGATCTGAAGGCTCAAACAAATGACAATCGCTTACTAAGTTAAAATATCACATCTAAAACATTTGTAAATGAGATTGACAAGGTATAGGTAAGTTGACTATAATGTATTCTTACTTATCGCTGATAGGGTGGCATCCAGTCATTTCCGATTACATTACAATATTCCTAACGGAAAAATTCACGGAATATTTAGTAGGAGCAAAGGTCAAATATGTTTATAACAACTGTGTGTAAATTAAACGAATTACTAGTTACTTAATATTAATGTTATATTTAATATGTGTAACCTGCAGGTTAATCCCTGCAGATAAATGGCGTTTAAAACAAAAAATACAGACAATTAAGGCCCATATTTTATTAAGATAATCTCCTCGTAATGAAAACAAATATTGAAGTTATGTTAATCGCTTGAATATCATCCGTATCTTAATTCTCGATATTATAATCAGATATAATCGATGAGCACTATTTATGAAGCGGCTGTCGATGTAATGTGCGCGTGACTTACTGTGTAACTTTATATGTTAATAAACTACTGAACGATTTGATTACATTACAAAGTTATTCATAAATTCTAAGGCTTACTTTTCGGTTTACCCTAAATTTGCGTTAATTCGGAAAGATAATTATATGTAGAAAACAAATATATTTGGATGCGACATATTTAGATATATTTTTTTAAATGGTATAATGGTGTATTAATGTATAAGAAGCGGCGGATATTGTCCTGCATTAGCATAGTGGTGGCAGCTGGTTTGTATACCTACCTAACTATTGCTAAAAATGGGGTATGAAATGAAATTTTTTAATATCTAGGCGTAGTTGTTCTTCTTATTCTACTGCAGCCCATCAACTGCATCTCTCTTTGTCTATCTATGCATTACAGCCTAGTGGCTGAGCACCTTAACTGTGGCACCCGGCGCAGGCGCAGGTTGCGTGCTCCCCACAGTTTACTGCTGAATTGCTGATACTGCAAATAATGTTCAATGATATTGTATCATTTGAATGTCGGGACACGTTACTGAAATGTAATTAGGCTTTAGGAGCGTGGATCAGCGCGTAGTGCCTTAGTATATTACGCTTAATTTACTAAGGCACTACGTTATTAGCTTAGTACATCCACATTTATTTTTTGCGTTGCTGGTGAGTTCTTTCAGTCGCTTCTTTTCCTCAGCTAAAACTTTTGGATATGTCATATAGTACTATCTAATTTTAAGCGTTATTAAAACTAATATCTTGATTGACTATCAAGTATTATCAGAAATTTTCAGTTTTTTAGACTCGTTGAGACTGAAAAACTTAAATCGTCAGAACATCTCCAGATTATCGAACTAATAATGTTGAGTGTATTCCACGGTACTAAAATTTCGCTTACATCGCACTGGTACCAAAGTGTTTACTTTCCAATCGCATTAGCTGCCATTGTTGATGTTGCACAATATGGCCGACTCTCCGGTATGGACCACGAGGCTGAGGCCATCCCCCGTCGCTTGATCTACCGGCTGATAACATACGGATAGAGAATTATTGACATTCTTTTACGTAATGTTGAGGAGCCCTCCAAGAAAACATACCTGGTGAAGAAAGCGGCGCGCGCGACGAATGTAGGCAGATGAGTCAGTTTTCAAGGCGATTTATACAACTGGGCTTAGTTAGTTGTGATTGTTTGCTTCTTGTTTCTAGAACTAATCTTAGGTCAATTTAATTTGTAAAACACCGCTCTTTACACAGTTTAAATAAAAACTAGTTATGTAGATCTGAGTATATTTAGGGAATGAGTCACGAAATGTAGTAAACTGTGTGAGTTTATTTATTAAACCACATTCATCTCGAGTCAGTTCATTATGTAAATACGTCTCTGAGTTTATTGGCTGAATATAGATGGCCAGATAATTAATTGCAAATAAATACAATAATTGGTCTGGGACATATCGAAAATCTATAACAAGACCATTAAGTAGATAAAAAAATATTCATTAAGTATTTTGCCAATAGGAAAAAAGTAATAAATTTCATTTCTATAATTTGTTCGATCGTTAACCTCACACGGGATTGTTTACCTATGTCAAGCGCTTGAATTAAAAATACTACAAAAAATTAAGAATATTAATTTTGGACAGGTTATAAAACAAAATCTGTTCGCGTTTTATGTAAATTTCATCGTGTGTCTACTCTTCTTTTATAACGCCGTATGTTTCCACCACTTACAGCATGCTATGCATTAGTCAGATGGCTTCACAATTGGAGATATTCACTTTGATTTACATGTACTAGTATCTCACACTGTTGAGATGACTGTCAAAACCTTGTAACTCCTTATTTAGCGAGTGTTAAGTAATGTAACCTTTTGCAGACTTTCAGTATTTTATGTCCATTGTCACTAACACTTGACGACATCAATAAAACTGCAACAGTAAGATGTATTTGCAGGTAACAATTATAAGATTTAACTGCATTTAATTGTTTATGTTATTAAACATACTTCAAACCGGGTACGGCTGCAGCGGCAAAAAAGAACCAAAACTTGTCATATATGTATAGATAAAATTTTAATGTAAGCATCCAAAATCTGGCTGAATTCATAAATGCAGTTGTAAACGAATACATACCTACTCGCAACTAAAGAAACTTAATTAACAAACTTAATGTAACAAAGACGTGATCGTGCGATCTCTCAATTCTTCTGAATTATTCTCCATGTTACGTAACTAAAAGAATGTAACAGTAAGTATATCGTAAATTAAACATGGCTTCCATTTACCCGCTTCTCGAGCCGCCACAGATAATGTTCCCGGGTCACAGGCCACCAGCTGATCTGCATAATCCGAATATTTGGACCGCGGAGAGCACAGACCCCTTACATATAATTGGTTTAATAAATATGTCGGGGATAAGAGGCAAACGTGCGTGTCTGTAATATAGTAAATAAGAGGATAAGGCAGATGTGCTCCGGAGGATGGATCCGGACCTGCTCGGGTACAGTCGCGGCCGGAATGTGATAATATTTGCAAACACAAGTGAAGTAGTGGTCGGGTTACATCGCGTGCGATGTCTCGATCTATCAACCCGGCGGCGTTTTATATCTCGGGAAATTATCGGGATTCATTTTATAAGCTACAATGTTCTCTATCAGGCTTTGGTAGATGTATAAGATCGAGATGATTGATTAACTGTTTCTACTTAGACTGGGTAGAGAATATTATTAATGCCTATTTATTTTTTTTAACCCTGAGTGGAACGGAAGGTACTGTCAGACTCTTAGGGTGCCTTTCCACCAGAGATGTGCTATGCAACTATGCTGCGATACTGTAAAAGCTGAGCTATGAAACTATGTGTCCGTTTCTATTTATGCTAAGCTATGCGAGTAAGATGGGCTATGAAGATCGCCGCCGCAAAGTACGAGTAGCTGCGCGAGGAAGATGCGCAGCTCGAGACGACTCATAGCAGGCATCCATAGCACGCATCCATAGCACATATCCATAGCACGCATCCTTCCATATAAAAAACATATATCTTAGTTGAATCCGTTTCCACCAGTGCTGTGCTATGTGCACCAATGAATATGATTGGTGGATATCAAATGCATCCATAGCAACGTAGCATAGCACATATCTGGTGGAAAAGCAACCTTACTGACTAAAACCAGGGTCCAGTTTATCTTTACAGACGGTCCCGCTAGGACTACTTCTCAATACTGAATGCTTCATAACCAAATGACTTGCTGGAAACTTATGAGATGGAAGCAAAGCTTTAGAACTGTTTAATTTACTATTATAATCATTTTCATACACCTACATTCAGTATTCTTTCAAATGACCGACCTAACTTATGCACGATATTTAATTTAAATGATGTTTCATTAAAACAAATCAAATATCCAATGTCATGATTTAGTTTTTGTGCGCTGTTGTACCGCTTTATTTGCTGATTTGCATAAATCTTGTATTTAGTCTTGTTATTTTTTTATAAAAGCCATCCATTAAGTTTCTGAAATGAAAACATTTAATATCCGTATCAATTCAATTTGAAACAACATTAAAATTATATTTTTTGTTTTATATATATAAAGTAGGATCAAGCAGTCATTTATTTAATTGGACTTTTTGTATAATGCCAGTTTCGTATTTTAAAACTAATTTGTCGTTTATAGTACTTGTTATAAATTAAACATAATGCATCTGATTACCGACATGTCTGTGCGTGAAGATCTAGAAATATAATTCACAACAAGAGGTCATTGTATAACCAAGGTGAACACTGGAGGATTTTTTTTTACCTTGGTATAATCATCAAATGAGGCCCCAGGGCAACTGAAATCCACGGTGTCCTTCAATAGCCCTTTACGTACCGGGGTTACGGTAATTTGCGAGTCCCGCGACCCCGGCAGGCTTTGGCCCTCTACAAGCCCCGTTGGAAAATTAATTTAGTTCTCAAAATATTCAATTAAATAATTTAGCGGTGAAACTAAATGAGAAGATTTATCGCAGTAATTTCGTTATTTCCTGAGTAGAAGCTTGAAATCTGGTTTTGTGCTCGGTTGCTGCCAAAATGGCAATAGGTGTGAAACATAGCTTGTGAAAAAGGGGGGTGGCTTTAATTTTATTTGAGATACGTTTGTTCTTAACTCAAGTCTTGCTCAGAGAAAGAGAGTCGACAATGAAGTGCACTTGCACCCATGAGCATGCTCACTCTAACTTTGGAGAGATTATAGGGTTGTATGCGTTTGGAAACACAGACGTAGTTAAAAAGATCCTCTCTTTTCTGTGCGCATTATGAAAGACGTTTGAAAACGCTTAGTGCGAATTGGTGGAATAGCAATAAGGTAGCGCCATTGAGATAAGATCATGAAATTCTTGAGCACACCCACCGAAGTACAATCTGTAGAATGTCGACAAGCAGGGAACCAACGGCGTGGAGTCAAGCCGTACTCCTGATACCTGCGCCCCTACCCTCAGGAAATTACCAACATGATGTAATACTATGTTATGTAAGACTTTGATGACACATTACTTCTTTCCTTGATTCCCATCATTGCTCCGACATTCCCGTCGCATGTCCCGCCCACGTCTGAACGTTTAACTAATTTCTCCATGATAAACGACGCGCATGTAAATACACGGCGACCACTGCGCTCTGCGCGGTGTCAACTGCTCACATAAATTCGGCCATCGATGCCCCCTGCGCGTGCGCACTCCTGCATACAGTCAGCCAAAGTTAAGTAGTAAACTCATCTACAAAAATCAACTTTATTGCAAGGAAATGTAGATGCTGTCGAAGGCAAATTTGTTCTAGTATTGTGTGGTTGAAGGTACTTTGTTTTTATTGAAACGACTCGATATCGTTATCTATGTAGATACACTCATCTACGGCTCATCTGTATCGCTGCGCCGTCTATTATAACCGTCGGGTCACTATATTTATGTTAGTTTACACTCCGCTCACCGGATCGGCACATTAATTCTTGTTCCGCTTGTACCTCATTTATGTACCTATTTGTATGCCGAGATAAATATCTAAGAATTATATTGCTAATAGAAATAGAAAAAAATAATTTAGTTTCTGTAACGATAAACGCCTCCCTCTTTTACTTAGAATAAATCCAGAAATATTCGTTAAATTCGCAGATAGATCAACTCTTGTGTGTTCTATGTTCGGAATTTGATTTTGTAGTTTTTTATTTATTTATGTGATTTTTATTTAATTTAATGACTTGTTTTCAATTTTGCATTTTAAATTTTATTGAGTAATTCATTCGTTTTTTTTATGTACATTATTTTAATTTAATGTGAATGTTTTTATGATCTGAAATGGATTGAAATAAATGAATTTGAATTTAATTTTAACTAAACTAGTCTTTGATGACGTTTGTGAGCCTTTTTTATGAAGTGCCTAAGAAATAAAAACGTGCATTTTATGTACAGAATAATATAATGTAAAATCTCAATAGAATTAACTAAGATACCTAATATTTTGATAATTTTGTTAGGCTAATAAATTATTTGAATATAATAAAATACCTACTTTCAGATTCTTGTTCCCAAACTACTAGGCTTTACTATGGAGTATCACTATAAGCTGTAGAACGAATAATTTCTAACAAAATGTGTGAAGTTGTAGAAACTTTTTCCCATGGTCAGGCTTACTACAACCTGCCACATTCTACCAATGAGATCACTTCCAAAATATTATAAATGGCAACACAAGGTCAAATGTCAGAACCCGTTGAATTAAATGATTCACCACAAATTGTTGGAGTCACTGACACAACACACGAATCACTTTATATCCCCATTTTATCGTTAAAATCCATCGGCCATGTTAAATGTATCGAGCTGTATATCACGTGACCTCGACCTCTGCTGATGTCGCTGGTTGCATGGCGTGATACGCGGACAATTAATTGTTGCACTAATAGTTTAGACTGCGCATGTCTGTTGTGTCGCCCACGCGGACGGTACAGCGGTGAGCAGGCGCAGATTTAGAGCTACGGGTCACGGGTTCAAAGATTTTTGGGTTTAGTTAATGTTAGCAGCATACCGCGGCGTTGTCTGATAAGTGATAGATATAAAGATATATATAAGTTAAGAGATACCATAAGGTGCAATGTTGCTCGTATATAGCTGGTGACCATGTTCTTCACGCTAACGTTTAATTTTCTCGTTTGTCACGTCGTACGCTTTTCTAAACCTGTTAAATGTTTGTTAGACATTTATGGTTATCGTCTTAAATGTATTAACAACAAAACTATTCCATTATGCCTTGGATTACCATGAGATAAACTTCTTCGCCTGAAAGATAAATATTTAGACTTCCCTACAGACACGTCAGGCTGCTTACGTAATAGGCCTACGCTTATAAATTTTCTGATAAGAATAGAAAATATGAAAATTGAGGCGCCTGAGATTACATTCTAATCGTTTTCCAAGCTCATTGCTTCTCCATTGGTCGAGGCCATGCTGCGGGGCGAGACGGAGTGGGAAGCGGTTGCCTCCTTCTGCGATACAGTCATGCTCGCGAAGGAGGAGGCGGGCCGCGTGAGGGAGAGGACAGCGTCCTCCCTCCACCCCAGCCGCAGTGGTAGACGCCCACGGCGATGGACGTCGCAAGACAATCTCCGGCCATCGTAGGCGCGGGCATGCGGGCGGCGAGTAATGGGCGACTCGCTGTCCGACCATGGACCATGCCCGGGTCGACGGCGCGTTGTGTTCCACGCGCGGCCTCAAGGAGTGTCAGCATAGTGACGGGGCCTGTAGAGGGCCAAAGCCGGGGTCGCGGGACTCACAATTTTACCGTAACCCCGTTACGTAAAGGGCTATTGAAGGACACCGTGAATTTTAGTCAGTACAAGTCTGACAGTATGGCTGGGAGGACTCATTTGATGATTTTACCACGATAAAAAAAAAAAAGTTCATTGCTTCTCAACAAGACTGACACATTTCGGTAGTCAGCGCCAGTCTACTGCCAGTCCACCACCCGTCAACGTCTTCTGCACTACCAAGCCCCTACCAGTTTGACTATTCCATCACGTTTGATGAATTTAACTCTGTGGTGGAATTTACAGATACGTTGCAGATACGAAAACTCTTCTAATGGTTTACTATACCTTAATTCAATCCATTGTGACATATTGTATTACTACATGGGGTGGTACAGACAAAACAAAAATGTTGGAGTTAGAGAGAGCTCAAAGGCTAATCTTAAAGGTTACCTTTTTTAAAACTAGACTCTTCTCGACAAGCAAATTATATCAGGAAACCGGGGTATTAACCGTTAGACAACTATATATTCTCCTTAGTGTCCTTCAACAACATAGTGATATATCGGCGTTTAACCAGGAAATGGTTCACACAAGAAGACACTATGCTGTTTGCAAAACCTCTAAAACTAAAACTAGATTTGCTCAAAAATTCTATTACTTTATTGGACCTAGATTATATAACCACATTAACAAACTTGAAAGTATTTTTAATGATAACATACAACAATGTAAAAGAAAAGTTACATCATGGCTATTAGGATTAGACTATAAAAAAACTGAAGAACTATTAAATATAAAGAAGTAAAATAATTCCCGAGTTAAACCCTAATATTTATAGTATTAGTAAAATTATATTAGATCTCACATGAACACACACTCACTACGCTTAGTACACACATAAACTCACCACACATAGTACACACATACACTCACCACACATAGTACACACACGCACTCACCACACATAGTACTCACACACGCTCACTCAACATTACACATTATACCTACTATCATTCAGTTAAATACTCGTTTTACTCTTCTACTTACCTAAATTAAGTGCGTGTATTAGTTAATTTGTTTTCCTGCTTGGTTTAAATTTCTGTAACTGTTACTCTTTTAAACTACTTTTGTGAAATTCTCTTATTGTTAGATACCTTGGTGGGTTGTGGTCCTGGTGTCCTAAAATACAGGCCTCGGCTTAGTTTAGGCACCAGTCTCCCACAAATAAAATATTTTTCCTGTTCATTTGTCAACTAAGCTGTACCGATTGTTTTTATTTGTGGAAGAGAAATAAACATTATTACTAAAAAAAAAAAAAATATTTTAGATTATTCTGTAAATTTTCGTTGCTAATGTTCCCACGAAGCTTCCGATATAAAATAGAAAATAATAAATATAAACTAGATAATTATGATACTTATGGCAGATAAGGATTACAAGAATATAAATGGTTTCGCTAAAAACAAGATGTTAGCTAGATAGGTGGGTATTAGTCATAAATTGAAAGGTAGATAGCGGTATTTAAATTATTACTAAGCTATTTTTGGAATCTAGAAACATTCCCACATTAAATACTTAAAACTCAAGACATTCCGACCATGTATATAAATATAAATCTGTCTGTCTGTAACCTCCTTTAAGTACACAGGTAGACCGTGACCTGAGTTAGGAGATAGGATATTTTCTTGCCGGTAGTATGTTCTTTTCCTTGGTATAATTTTGAGCCCAGTAATTGGTCTCGCGGTTGCAAGTGCGACTGCTGGGTGTGAGGACGACCTCCTCGGTTGACACCACGGTTTGATATCCGGTTCGGCCAAAACTGCCATTGGGTATTTCTATTAGAATTTCTAAGTAGCAGCCCGGAGTTTAATAGCCCCGTGCCTCGGAAAGCACGTTAAACCGTTGGTCCTGCGCTTGATCTCTCCGGTCATGTCGGATTGCCGTCCCATCGGAACTATGAGAGTAAAGGAACAGAGAGTGCACCTGTGCCTGCGCACACACGCGCTGCATAGTGCAGCGCCTGTGTACTATATCTGCACAATATCTCTTATAGTGATGCAGATGGCGAGTCTCTGCTGAGATTGGCCGCTGTGGCTGAAATCGGTCAGGAGTCTATATATATAAAAGGAGAACTGACTGACTGACATATCAACGTACAGCCGAAACTACTAGGGCTAGGAATGTGAAATTTTGCACACGGCTTCCTATTATAATGTAGGGGAGCACTAAGAAGGGGTTTTTGGAAATTTAACCTTTAAGGGGGTGAAAAGGGGGATTTAAGAAACTACGTAAACCACGCGGACGAAGTCGCGGGAAAAGTGCTAGTACTATATAATTTTATGACGTCTACGCAGCTGAAGTCACGGGCAAAAACAAATATTAAATAAATGTAGCTGCAACTAAATAACATCCTTGTTGTATTAATTAGTAATCAGCGTAATGGTACTTATAATTACATGGAATCAACTAACCATGGGATTATTAGTATGTATCTAATAGAACTGTGTGTTCATGTTACTTTGATTGACTGACGATGATGAATTAGGCTTGTCTACATCATTCAAGATATGTAGACAGTATTAAAAATAAATACTGTTGATGATAAATTGAACGCTAGGTATAGGTAGTGAATTAGTTTAAATATTTACTTAGCTTTTTCTGCGTTGTTTATGCTTTTTAAAAATCTGACAGTATTTTAAGAAAAAACAAATTGTATGGTGTATAAATTATGTAGTCCTTCATCAACAACTTCAGTACTCGTTTTTGAATTCTATGATACAAGTCTCTTCATACTTTGAGCATAGAAACGATAATTAATTCCACAAGATTTTCATCTCCCTATTACTCCAAACATTCCGGTACACTGGAGGTCCAGGAACAATCCTCCCAGAGTATAACTCACAAAATATGATACTTAGTAATTAAAGCCGTAACTGTATCCTTGTTCGGAGGGCATTTCATTAACCTTGCGATGCTATCGTCTAATTGGCCGCGGACGCTGCCCCCACCCCTGCGCCCGCGCCGCGGTACGTTCACCGCACTTCCTAGACCAGTGGTTCCCAACCAGGGGTTTATCGACCACTTTTGATTCCCAACTCCAAAATAAGCGGTGCGCAATTTTTTTTCTAAAACATTTATTTGTGGACAAGATCACACGCAAGCGGTATTTTAATTTTCTAATAATAATAAGTCCTTATTATAAGCATGATTTATTTGTGATGTTGTCAAAGGTTGTTAGTTAAGTTTTGTTTCAAGTTAACATGTTGCACCATATATTACTGTGTCCCCATACAATAATAAATCGAAGTAACTGTTGTCAAAAAACCCTAAAAATGTTGGGAGCCATTGTCCCAGAGCAGAGACTATAAAGTCTATAAACTAGCTCGGCTATATGTGCGGGACGGACATTAAATTCATTAAGATTGCGATCATATTGGGGTGCGTACGCGCAGGTTGTGTTCTACCAACACTAATTAGGTTCTTGAGTTTAGCAACCGTTACTGACGAAGGAATCTGCAACCCTTTTGTACTGTAGCTGTTACTGTTATGTTAAAAAAATATGGCCGCTAAATAGACTCGGAATTTCGTACTTTCAGCAGCGTACGCCAGTTCTTGTCAAGTTCGGCTAACAGATAGCCAAGACACATTTATTTATTTATTTAATACATTTAGTACAGCTTAAAAAGCCATTAATACTAAATGAAATGATCCTTTCATTCTGTCTCCTCACAGAATCGCAGACATTCTAACATTATCATATACTATACTAGAATACGGTATAAAACAATTTTTAATCTGCAGGTCTTAAAATATGTATTCTCCTATCATTTGTCACCCACGGTAACTGTTCTATTACTTTATTCGATGTTAAGAAAGTTAAGTAGATTTACCATAATATTTTAAATGATAAGCACCCAAAACCCGAAGTACCTGTCCATATGTTGGTCCATAAACATTATTTCTGTCGCAACTTCTGTATAATCTATACGTTCATTTATCTCGACAAACCGTAGGAAGCCAGCCCGAAAGTCGATAGTGAGAGACTTCCAATTATCTCGGCTAGATATGTAACAATACACAGGGACACGGATGCTGCGCCGCAAGACAATAAATCGTACGTGTGTATCGACAATTAGTTATCTGTCGCAGTCGCAGGTGTGTGTCGCACTAAATTATCGTGAGTTGCTTATCGGACATTGTTTTTAAATACTCTAGAGATTGGGTAAGGAAGGCTGTTCATGATGCGACTGCATAATTATATTAAACACAGTTTACAAAGGTCGCGGTGTGCTCCTTATTTTGAATTTCGTCGTCTCTCGTGACGTGACATAGGTAACAAACTTAGGTAATAAATATACCCTTGTTGCCCCTTAACTATGGAGGAAATACAGGCTTCATGCTTCTCATGTTTGTGTAGCACTACTCCTACTCGATCTTTTCGATGTGAGTACATTTCAGACAACGCATGGCCTCTGAAAACCTATCGTGTAATATCATTGCGACTTTATTTTCGCAGTCTGTTCCATTGCCTTTGTTGTCGTCAGTTGAATGGGCGTCCAATGCGCTGGCGCCGCACAGTACATCGCTCGTAACATCATAAATATTAAGCATACGTGGTGACAATGTTCCTGTACTGATATAATGTAATATGTGGGCACTGAGATACACGAGTAGCCGCTGTGGTAAGATGCTTTCTACATTGTGTAAACATTTTGGGATGTAATCATAATTATTATCTACCTGTATATCGTCCTGTTTAACTTAGTTAATTTAAATGCAAGAAGATTATAAAATTAATTCTTAAGTTTTACAGAAACGGTTTAGGAAAATTGACACTTTGAACAGTGCTTTTGTAATTAGAGTTAAGTATTAAAAAAAAAACGCTATTGACGTCGTTGCCCACTTAATTCAAATTACGAGTATGTGGTAAGCCTTGTGATCAACACGAAATATGAAGAATAAACGTTAACATATATATTACAAAGTAACCATTTTTTATTTTTATTATTTTGCCCTCAGATCAAAAAAAATAGGCAGATAGAACGTGCGCGAACAACAAAGTGAAGCCAGATTTTATTTTAGTGTGCGCGGCAAATATGGCGCGCCGTGTACGAACACGTGCATCTGTGTGCGTTTACGGTTGCCAGATATTGAGAAATACTCCCACATTTTGTTCAGTTAAATTGTTCTCAAATATTGTACTACTATTTTTTAAATTAGAAACGCGATTTTGCTTTATGGTTATACCCAGAGAGCAAAAGCGTGTAGTATTTATTATTTAACAGAATAATAATAAGGAATAAAAGTTAATATGCGTAATTACTTACTACCTTTTTAATTAATTTATTTCAGACCATCATATCATATCAGAGAATATAACACTTTTTATAACGCTTTTTGGTTATTTGTTTATAACGCAAATTTTTGAAGGAAGCCATTCATTATCCTGCCTGCTTTGGCGAATAATAGTGACCCATTGATCGCGTAAAACCGGATCCGTGGGCAATCTGCAAAAACATTATTCGAATAATTGTAGTATAACCAGTGGCGAAGACCTAATTTAAAAGGGTGTGTGGGGGGGGGGCTGGCATGTTACACTATGTACAAAATTAAAACGATTTATCGGCCAATAGAAAATGCCCTACCAGCTCTACTCACGATACTGCTTGCATTGCAACTAATAATTCGAAAATGAAAAATATCACTAATGAAAGTATGGAAACCTCTAAATGTACCTCTAAACCCCAATAAGTCTTGAAATATAAAAATTTTAAAGCCCAGTACACCGCACGCGGAACTAAAAGTAAACGACTAAACGTACATCAAATATTAAAATAATAATAAATACAGAACTATTGTAGCAAATAGACCTGATATAGTGGTGGTGGATCGATCTGAGCGGCGCGCAGTGATTGTTGACATAACCGTCCCACATGACGGGAACCTCGTGAAAGCTGAGAAAGATAAGCAACTCAAGTATCTTGATTTGGCTCACGAGGTTGTCGATATGTGGGATGTGGATTCAGCGATCATTGTGCCGATAGTCGTGTCGGCCCATGGCTTAATTGCCAAGAGCCTCGACCAACATCTAAGGAGGCTCTCGTTAGGCAGCTGGATCAAGGGCCTGATTCAGAAAGCAGTTCTTCTGGACACGGCGCGCATTGTTAGGAGGTTCCTTTCTCTAGAGCCCTGACCGCCGGTAGCTTGGACCCTGTTCCCGATACCGGTGGGCCACTATTATTTATATTTTTAAATGTTTTTTTCTTTTTATTGTTTTGTTTTTGTAAAAATATTTAAAAATGTAAACAGATAGGAAAAAAAAATGAATACAGGTACTATAGATTACGACCGTGCAGTTGTATTGACGAATTTGATCGATATTTTTTATGCACAATACACATTCCCCTAATTCAGGGTAATTTACCCGTCATAAACTAGCAACACAGACGATTTACTGTTGAGGTTTTGTGTTTCAAGTGAGCCGAAAATATTTTATGGAAAATAAATACCAAAACAATAAAAATAACAAGAGTTACCTGTGGAAAGATATTCCATCTTGTTTTCTTTCTTTTTGTGAACAACTTTTGCAGTGTTTAAATACACAAGACGGCATGTTTTGGCTTAAAATGGCAAATCACTAGTGACGTGTGAGCGAGACGATGCGTAGCTTGGTACTGTCGCGAGTTTGTATTATCCTTTGATTTTGTATTATCTTCGGTTGACACACTCGCGTGTTCTGAGCGCTCTATCTGCCTATTTTTTTTGATCTGAGATTTTGCCAAATAAATTTCAAATCAAAAGGATCAGAAGAAACATCTTTACAATACGGTGATTGATCTGAAAGAGACAAATCTATACTATAATAAATCTGTAGAAGGGTCAATTCTGTACATTGAAAATATTGAAAAAATAAAATAAAATAAATAGCGGGGGTGTTGCTGGATCGATAGCAAACCCAAATATATGATAAAAAAAAATTTTTGTCTGTCTGTTTGTGCAGGCATCACGTGAAAACTAACGGTTCGATTTCGATGAAACTTGGTATAATTATTCCTTATTATTCTGGGCATAACATAGGATACTTTTTATCCTGGAAAAATACTTAGAAATGGGGAAATAAACCATCCACGCGAAGACCGACATCCGCGCGGACGGAGTCGCGGGCGGAAGCTAGTGCTAAATAATATTCTTAAATTAGTTAAACGAATAGGTACCCATTAATGTATTTAGGTACCAATTAATTTAACCTTTCATCACAACGTTTATGTTTTCCAATAGATCTCGTGTAGATAGTGTACATCCCAATTTGTCGTGTACGTCGCCACATTACTTACGTTTGTTGCCCAGTTATTTATGTCCAGCAGTGGGCATCACTGCGGCTTGTCCAGCTAATTGATTGCAGTGTTGTGCCTGTTAATTGATGGCATGTACTGATGTACTGTAAACATGGGATATTTATATGTCGTTGAAGTATCGGCGGTAGTCATCGATTGTTTCCACTATTGTGATGTATGGATGTAAATGTGGATGTTCTTGGATTCTTTTAATTGATTTATATTAGCTGGTGACAATTGTTTGAAATCGTTGGTATGCGAGTGTGCTTGAACTGGAAAAAAGCCTAAAACCCACTCGCGAGTATGTAGTCAACAGTCCTTACTTGGTACATGTTCTTTTATTAAATGTTAAGTTTTTCTCACATTCCTAGGTAATGTTGAAACTGACAGTTTTAGTAAGTTTTAGCGACTTGTAACTATTATATAGAAGAATCAAATACGTATACAATTTTAGAAATCTAGTAGAGATAATGTGAAATCAATTATGTTCCTGATTGGATTAGTGTCACCTACTAAATTACATCAGAAGGCTCATTCATTACAATGACATGACAAGCTCTATTTGTACCTTGGAGCAATAAAACTCGTAAGTAATTTTAATGTTTGTCTTTTTATCTTATATGTAGTCACGAGCAATAGTATTTATACACTAAGCAGTATTCAAAAGCGATGTTCTGCTATCATATTGATAAAACTTTTGACTTTACATTAGACTTCTATTTTGGAAGCCATACTATTACGAAATAGGTCTTATTTCAAAGTGGAAACTAGTATTTCACGAGTAATTAGCATTTGAATTTTGCGTTGTCTTTACATGTTATTGCTCGTGACTGTCGACTGTGTCAGGAGCTCCTACGTAGTAGAATCCAGTGTGAGCCTGCAAAGTAAAAAAGGCCATATTTTTAGTACTTACGGTTTTGCTGCGAACATCACCTAACATAAGAGACATGACCAAGTGTTAAGTATGGTGGTACGTGCATTGTAGTGAACCTTCGGTCTAACTTGTCGCTAGGTATATAAGTAAGTGAAGCACGGTCTAGTAAGTTAGTCGGGAGGGGGGGGGGGGGGGTGGAGATACGTTCAAACAAGTGCCCAATAAAGTGCACAGTGAATGGTTGTCTGCCGTGTTTAGACGAGTATTAGGAGCAAACACCGTCCAGTACGCCCACGCCGACTGCGCACACGCAGCACGCAGGGCTGACACGTACGTAACCAGTGATTATAGTCAGATAGCAAAGTACTTCTCTTTCATCTAGGTAAGTGAAGATCATCTTTGATACCAAAACAAAATAAATATACATTTACTTTCTATCCGCTTATTTCTAAAATCACCAACTTATTGATGCAATTTGATCTATCTTGCTTCAGTCATGCTAAAAAATGCACGTTAAACACATTTCATTTATTTTCAATTGCTGCTAGTTTTAGTTTTAGTCTTAGTGCAAGTTTTTTTGTCGTCTCTGGTCTAATTTCTAGATGTCCAAACTTACTCAAATTCTTCTTAGTCATTGGAATTCACAATAGCACCCAAAGCTTATATATTTAACTATAGTTGACGGCATGCCAATGCTTGATTGTGCCACCCCTAGCTGTAGGTCCATCGTTTATCTAGTGACCGGTCGGAAACGTCTCAAGCGTGTTTGCCGAGCATCTGCGACCGTCCTCCAGCAGGTCCGCGGGTGACGCTCGACGTGGAGCTGTGTGCGCTGTGTGTGCTGAGCACACTGCCTACAACAACACGTGGCTGCACTTGTTATTATAACTGAGTGAGAGCAGGCCCTGGCTGTGTTTGTAATGGCCTTTTAATGTTGGATGTTCAGTTATTGGTCCTCATGGTATGCGCGTGAGTGCCTGTCAAAACATTGGGAGGGAATTTGGACTAACTTGTATGGAATCGTAGCGTGGTATACTGGCCGTGGTGAGGTATGCTTACTGGTTGTCGGTTTGTGCAGTGGGCCCTGGAGAAACATAAACTTAAAATTTTTACCACTTTGATGTCGTGTCGATAAATTAACTCAACTTATCTATCTGTCTGTCCGTCATTTATACCGTTACAGAAATTCAGATTGTCTTCGGTATGTAGTTACTTTCAGAAGTTTGTTTGATTTGATATTACTCTATTTCGACAACTGTTAGCGCAGAGACTATCTCATCTGCATTCAGACATAAACATAGTCTTTCAACAAATATTTCAATAATAATTACTTGCAGACAAGTCTGCCGAAATAACGATAAATCTTCGAATTGTAGGTACCTGCGGGTCATCGGCGATGGTTATCGGTAACTCTATCAGTAGTAAATAAGCCAGGTACCTCTAACCCGCAGTACATAGCGAGATATATGTGCGCTAGTGTGTCATGTGACCTGTACCCCCAGTCGAGCGGGATGCCTGCCGCAGCGCTCATTAGAAATCGCTATTGTAATTAATAAAGCAGGTGTTTTGTGAAACTGTGTGCGATGTCCTAAAGGTTGATTTTGTTTGGACAGTGGCGAAGGAATGATCTCCGAGTGAAGATTAAGATTTACTTTCGTTTTGCTTTTAGTCCAGCGCGCAGCGTAGACATATTATAAGGAGTTAATTTAGGATACCTTCCTGTTCTTTTTTACCATCATCACTACAGTTTTGTAATATGAATATAAATTTATTTATTTATTTCATGGAGGACTTACAGCTAACAAAATCACAACAAAAAAGGGGTAATAGTCACCAGACAGCCAATTACCAGTCATCGCGTTTAGAAACATAATAAATTTCAAAGTATGATGCGAGCACAGACAGCAGCATACGACTTAAATTAGAGTTGCCACATTAAAATTATAAACAGAAAAAACAGAAAATTGCAGAAATCTGCTTGCCAGCAATAGTCTAAAAAAACAGACAAAAATAAAAAGAAAACTGCTTAAGACAGCTACTGTCACTACATTAATTGCAGGCTCAAGCACCTTCTGGCTGAGTTCACACTAGTTTCAAAAGGATCCAGATCATGTCGCTTGCATATCTCATTAAAACTTTTGCTTGCACGCACAATATAGCTGTTCTGCCTATAATTCGATGACGAATGAGGAACAGAAATGGGAGGATTGAAACGCAAAATTTTACTAGGCACATTAAAACTCAATTTGGATATTAGTTCAGGACTATCAATATCGCTATGGATAATCTATACATATAATAAATCTGTAGAAGGGTCAATTCTGTACATTGAAAATATTGAAAAAATAAATAGCGGGGGGTGTTGCTGGATCGATACCAAACCCAAATATGTGATTAAAAAAAAATGGTCTGTCTGTCTGTATATGCAGGCATCACGTGAAAACAAACGGTTCGATTTCGATGAAATTTGATATAATTATACCTTATTATCCTGGGCATAAAATAGGATACTTTTTATCCTGGAAAAATACGTAGAAAAAAAACGACGGGTTGCACTCTGGGAGTGCCGGCAGGAGTGAAAACTTGAATAGTAATTGTTGGAAATATCTTGTGAACAGATTTTAGTAAAACTCGCAAAAATGGTTGACTTTTTATTTCAATAATTTTCCAATGTGACGTACATCTTTTATAAACAATGTTACCTAGCAACGAATGTATCCAGCATACAAACTTCTTTAAAAGTAATAAAGTCACACGAACATTCACGCAAGCGCCCTGCGCCGTCCTACGCTTTTTCGGTCAGGGTCACGTGTCCTGACGCGAGTTTAAGATTTTATACCCATTACAGAAAAGTGCTCAACGCCGCTAAAGAAGTTTTCACTTCAAAAATCTTATTTTTCAGTTTATTCATAGACTTTGTTCTGTAGAACCGCGAATCTCCTTATTTATTATAGTCTTAGCCGTATTTGGGTCCAATAGATATTTATAAGATGTCATTGTCAGAGTTACTCAAAATGGAGAAATAAACCACCCACGCGAAGACCGACTCCCGCGCGGACGGAGTCGCGGGCGGAAGCTAGTCTAGTTTTTAATAAAAACAGACAGTCCGCGATATTACGTCGATCTACTTTACCCGCAACTGTGAAAAACAGTTTTTTAGTGTCACAGCAAAGCGTGGCAGGGTACAGCTAATTAAATATATATGCGAACATTTCAGACTTACTAGTGGCAAGAGGTGGTATTTCCTACAGAGTCAAAGATATTCTGTTGAGTTATATGGAACCTTTTGGTAAATATAAAAATATGGACATATTCAGGATATAACAATTATATTAAGTTCGAATAATGTTTAAAGTCACTTTTGACCTGGACCTGACAACAGATCAAACTTATCACAAACAAAAAAAATTGCCCAGTGCGTGTTGGACAACGCACAATGAAGGTACGTACCCCGTGATTACGATGTAATTTTAAGTTTCCCTGTCGAAAGTTAAAGTCAAAGTCATTGTCGAAGTTACCATTTAGTCATCGTCGCAATCATAGGCGAAGACTCTGTCGAAGTCATCGTCGATGTCATTGTCGAAGTCATCATCGAAGTCATTGTCGAAGTTACCATTTAGTCATCGTCGCAGTCATAGACGAAGACTCCGTCGAAGTCATTGTCGAAGGGCCTGTCGAAGTCATCATCGCAGTCATAGACGAAGACTCTGTCGAAGTCATTGTCGAAGGGCCTGTCGAAGTCGTCATCGTAGTCATCGTTCAAGTCATCGACGAAGTCATCATTGAAGTCATCGCCGAAGTCATTGTCGAAGTCATTGTTGAAGTCATCGACGAAGTCATCATTGAAGTCATCGCCGAAGTCATCGTCGAAGTAATTGTCGAAGTCATCATCGAAGACTCTGTCGAAGTCATCGTCGAAGACACTGTCAAAGTCATTGTTGAAGTCATTGACGAAGTCATCATTGACGTAATCGACGAAGTCATCGTCAAAGCCACTGTCGAAGTCATTGTCGAAGTCATTGTTGAAGTCATCGACGAAGTTATCATTGAAGTCATCGCCGAAGTCATCGTCGAAGTCATTGTCGAAGTCATCATTGAAGTCAACGCCGAAGTCATTGTCGAAGTCATTGTTGAAGTCATCGTCGAAGACACTGTCAAAGTCATTGTTGAAGTCATTGACGAAGTCATCATTGACGTAATCGACGAAGTCATCGTCAAAGCCACTGTCGAAGTCATTGTCGAAGTCATTGTTGAAGTCATCGACGAAGTCATCATTGAAGTCATCGTCGAAGTCATCGTCGAAGTCATTGTCGAAGTCATCATTGAAGTCAACGCCGAAGTCATTGTCGAAGTCATTGTTGAAGTCATCGACGAAGTCATCATTGAAGTCATCGCCGAAGTCATCGTCGAAGTCATCATTGAAGTCATCGCCGAAGTCATTGTCGAAGTCATTGTCGACGTCATTGTTGAAGTCATCGATGAAGTCATCATTGAAGTCATCGCCGAAGTCATCGTCGAAGTCATTGCCGAAGTCATCATTGAAGTCATCGCCAAAGTCATCGTCGAAGTCATTGTCGAAGTCATCATTGAAGTCATCGCCGAAGTCATTGTCGAAGTCATTGTTGAAGTCATCGATGAAGTCATCGTCAAAGCCACTGTCGAAGTCATTGTCGAAGTCATTGTTGAAGTCATCGACGAAGTCATCATTGAAGTCATCGCCGAAGTCATCGTCGAAGTCATCGTCGATGTCATCGTCGAAGTCATCGTCGAAGTCATCGTCGATGTCATCGTCGAAGTCATTGCCGAAGTCATCGTCGATGTCATTGTCGAAGTCATCGTCGCAGTCATCATCGAAGACTCTGTCGAAGTCATCGTCGAAGTCATCGTCGAAGTCATTGTTGAAAACATCGACGAAGTCATCGATGAATTCCGTCAAAGTCATCGTCGAAGTCATTGTTGAAAACATCGACGAAGTCATCGATGAATTCATCGTTGAAGTCATCGCTGAAGTCAAGGTCGAAGTTATCATTTAGTCATCGTCTCAGTCATCGTCTCAGTCATCGCCGAAGTTATCGTCGAAGTCATTGTCGAAGTCATTGTCGAAGTCATCATCGAAGTCATTGTCGAAGTTACCATTTAGTTATCGTCACAGTCATAGACGACGACTCTGTCGAAGTCATTGTCGAAGGGCCTGTCGAAGTCATCGTTGAAGTCATCGACGAAGTCATCATTGAAGTCATTGCCGAAGTCATCGTTGAAGTCATCATCGCAGTCATCGTTGAAGTCATCGTCGAAGTCATCGTCGATGTCATTGTCGAAGTTATTGTCGAAGTCATCATAGAAGTCATCGCCGAAGTCATCGTCGAAGTCATTGCCGAGGTCATCGTCGATGTCATTGTCGAAGTCATTGTCGAAGTCATCGACGAAGTCATCATTGAAGTCATCGCCGAAGTCATTGCCGAAATCATCGTCGATGTCATTGTCGATGTCATCGTCGATGTCATTGTCGAAGTCATTGTCGAAGTCATCATCTAAGACTCTGTCGAAGTAATCGTCGAAGACACTGTCAAAGACATTGTTAAAGGCATCGACGAAGTCATCATTGACGTAATCGACGAAGTCATCGTCAAAGCCACTGTCGAAGTCATTGTCGAAGTCATTGTCGAAGTCATCATCGAAGTCAACGTCGAAGTCATCGTCGAAGCCACTGTTGAAGTCATCGACGAAGTCATCGTCGAAGTCATTGTCGAAGTCATCATCGAAGTCAACGTCGAAATCATAGTCGAAGTCATTGTCGAAGTCATCATCGAAGTCAACGTCGAAATCATCATCGAAGTCAACGTCGAAGTCATCGTCGATGTCATTGTCGAAGTTATTGTCGAAGTCATCATAGAAGTCATCGCCGAAGTCATCGTCGAAGTCATTGCCGAGGTCATCGTCGATGTCATTGTCGAAGTCATTGTCGAAGTCATCGACGAAGTCATCATTGAAGTCATCGCCGAAGTCATTGCCGAAATCATCGTCGATGTCATTGTCGATGTCATCGTCGATGTCATTGTCGAAGTCATTGTCGAAGTCATCGTCGATGTCATTATCGAAGTCATTGTCGAAGTCATTGTCGAAGTCATCATCGAAGACTCTGTCGAAGTCATCGTCGAAGACACTGTCAAAGTCATTGTTAAAGGCATCGACGAAGTCATCATTGACGTAATCGACGAAGTCATCGTCAAAGCCACTGTCGAAGTCATTGTCGAAGTCATTGTCGAAGTCATCATCGAAGTCAACGTCGAAGTCATCGTCGAAGCCACTGTTGAAGTCATCGACGAAGTCATCGTCGAAGTCATTGTCGAAGTCATCATCGAAGTCAACGTCGAAATCATAGTCGAAGTCATTGTCGAAGTCATCATCGAAGTCAACGTCGAAATCATCATCGAAGTCAACGTCGAAGTCATCGTCGATGTCATTGTCGAAGTTATTGTCGAAGTCATCATAGAAGTCATCGCCGAAGTCATCGTCGAAGTCATTGCCGAGGTCATCGTCGATGTCATTGTCGAAGTCATTGTCGTGTCATCGACGAAGTCATCATTGAAGTCATCGCCGAAGTCATTGCCGAAATCATCGTCGATGTCATTGTCGATGTCATCGTCGATGTCATTGTCGAAGTCATTGTCGAAGTCATCGTCGATGTCATTATCGAAGTCATTGTCGAAGTCATTGTCGAAGTCATCATCGAAGACTCTGTCGAAGTCATCGTCGAAGACACTGTCAAAGTCATTGTTAAAGGCATCGACGAAGTCATCATTGACGTAATCGACGAAGTCATCGTCAAAGCCACTGTCGAAGTCATTGTCGAAGTCATTGTCGAAGTCATCATCGAAGTCAACGTCGAAGTCATCGTCGAAGCCACTGTTGAAGTCATCGACGAAGTCATCGTCGAAGTCATCATCGAAGTCAACGTCGAAGTCATCATCGAAGTCATTGTCGAAGTTACCATTTAGTTATCGTCACAGTCATAGACGACGACTCTGTCGAAGTCATTGTCGAAGGGCCTGTCGAAGTCATTGTCGAAGTCATCGTCGAAGTCATTGTCGCATCATCGCCGAACTCATCGTTGAAGCCACTGTTGAAGTTATTGTCGAAGTCATTGTTGAAGTCATCGACGAAGGCATCATTGAAGTCATCGCCGAAGTCATCGTCGAAGCCACTGTTGAAGTCATCGACGAAGTCATTGTCGAAGTCATCGATGAATTCATAGTTGAAATCAACATTCAAGATCGTCGAAGTTATTGTCGAAGTCATCATCGAAAACTCTGTCGAAGTCATCGTCGAAGACACTGTCGAAGTCATTGTTGAAGTCATCGACGAAGTCATCGACGAAGTCATCATTGACGAAGCCACTGTCGAAGTCATTGTCGAGTTCATTGTCGAAGTCATTGTTGAAGTCATTGTCGAATTCATTGTTGAAGTCATCGACGAAGTCATTATTGAAGTCATCGCCGAAGTCATCGTCGAAGTCATCATTGAAGTCATCGCCGAAGTCATCGTCAAAGTCATTGTCGAAGTCATTGTTGAAGTCATTGTCAGGACTGGGATAAAGTGCTAAATAACGAACCACGAAAATGGACCAAATGCATAAATTACGAAACGCGTCTGTCACCAAGTGCAAAAATAACGAACCACGACTGGTACCAAGCTCAAATATGACGAGACACGACTGGAACCAAGTTCGAAAATGACGACAGGGATTGGGTTGGTCCCAATCCCTGTCGTCATTTTAAAAAATTGCGAATTCGATTGGGACCAAGTGCAAAAATGTCGAACCAAGACTGGGACAAGTGCAAAAATTGCAGACCTCGGTTGGTCCCAATCGCGGTGTGCAATTTTTTCACTTGGTCGAACATGACCACAGGTTCGAAAATGACCAAGTGCGAAAATGTCAAACCATGACCGGGACCAAAAGCAAAAAATGGCAGAACGCAATTGGGATCAAGTGCAAAAATGACGAACCACGATTGGGATCAAGCGCATATATGACAATCCGCGATTGGGACCAAGTGCAAATATTACGAACCACTACGATAAAAAACTTTACGAACTAAAATGGGACCAAGTGCGTAAACGTTGAATCACGAAAGGACCAAGTGCAAAAATGACAAGCCACAAATGGGACGAAGCGCAAATATGACAATACGCGATTGGGACCAAGTGCAAAAATTACGAATCACGACTGGGACCAATTGCGAAGATCGAACTTGGACTGGGACCAAGTGCAAAATTTGAAGACCGCGACTGGGCCCAAGTGCAAAAAATTGCTATCACGACCTGGACCAAGTGTGATATTGGAGAAACGCGACTAGGACCAAGTGCAGAAATGACGAACCACGACTGGGACCAGGCGCTAAAAATGCGTGTCGCGACTTGGACCAAGTGCAAAAACAACGAACCACGAATGGAAACAAATGTATAAATTACGAAACGCGACTGGGACCAAGTGCAAAAATGACGAGCCACGACTGGGACCAAGCGCAAATATGACAGTCCACGATTGGGTCCAAGTAAATAAATTGCGAATGCGATTGGGACCAAGTGCAAAAATTACGAACCAAAATGGGACCGAGTGCGTAAATGTTGAACCATGACTAGGACCAAGTGCAAAAATGACGAACCACGACTGGGACCAGGCGCTAAAAATGCGTATCACGACTTGGGCCAAGTGTGATAATGAAGAAACGCGACAAGGACCAAGTGCAAAAACGACGAGGCACGACTGGGACCAAGGGCTAAATATGCGTATCGCGACTGGGACCAAGTGCAAAAACGACGAACCACGAATGGAAACGAATAAGTTCAAATACACATGGATACAATGTGATCTCACACCTACACTCGTACAGTTGCAAGCAGGACCACATTTCCGGTATTGTCGGACACTACACTGCTCACTACACCAGTCGATACAACCTGTTACACCGCGCGTCGACGCCGAATGTTATGACTATGTTTCTACGCAAAACAACCGTCTTGGAATTCCGAAGATCAACTTGTAGGAAGTCTATGATGACAGGACTTTTGGTGAAGTTAAATTTCAGAAAGGCATCATCTTATTTACGAAACATTTACAACAGGGTAAAATCGAATAAGTCTGTCAGTTAGATTATCAAAAAACATTTGCCCGGTTTTTTTGTCTTTTGTTATGTAAACCAAAAACGGTGACGTTTTTACTTGATTCTTCACATCACGAGCATCAAAATAAGAGAGTGGGCCTCTCGAATTTCATTCGTCCCATTTTTTTTGTAAATATGCATTAGTTTAACGAAAGAAAATATAAGACTCCATTATTTTTCAAAACTCTAGCTGAATTTATCGATGTTGGTAAATTGCCTATTATCACGACCACTAGGGGGTTGCCTAAGCGAACGACAAAGTGAAAATAATCACTTATAGCACTGAATGATTTGTAACACTAAATACCTGTACACCAATTACAAGAAATATTCTACGTTTTATGTGGGTTTACTTATATTATGCACATTAACATGCCGGCGGTAACTGTTTTATAAAATATAATAAAGTACCAATACCCAGTCTGGGAATTTAAATAATACCATAATAGTCCTGCTGCAAACGCTTACTGCCGCGGCACCGGACAACACCACAACACCCGTTGTAGTGTTGTCCGGTGCGCAGGCGCAGGTCCATGGCTATTACACGCCAAAGTCGCGCAGGCGGTTAATGTGCGGTCTCACTGCTGCACTGGTCGGCCGGACATTATGTCTTGACCACAGATTGTATCCTATACAAGTTTGCTGCGTAGGAGACTACGTTGGGATTCGTGCAAGAAAAATTTGCAATTTAAACTGAATCTGTAGGAATGAAAAGGAACCAATGGAAGAGAGAAGCTATTTTATTTTTAATATGGCTACTTAACTTTAAAAGAGTCTTGTCAAGCTGATAGTGTAAGGAAGTAAACAAACATTCTTAAAATAGTTGTAAAACATGGTAATTTATTAATTAGTTCATTCGTTGAGCAAATCTTTAAAAGATGAGTTAAATTAGGTTGATAAAATAGAATAAACATGAGGATAGATGTGTTAGGTTATTATACTACAGAGAGAGTCGATCATTGTGTGAGTTCTTTGTTAGGATTAAGCTTTTTGTACGTTTAATTTTGTGGTGAGTGCATCAGGCCGGGGCCGGCTGCGGATGGTCTGACCGCATCGTTTGTGGTCGCCACAGTAAATGACTGACATGGACAGGTAAATGAACAGTGTTTACTTTTTGTTCTTTTTTTACATTTACACATTCTTGGGATTAACATCTAGTGCTTTTGCGTTTTGCGATCATAAGATAATTAAGTCTAGATAGGATTATCCATTACGAGTTGAGATAGGTTAATTGAATCGTATCTTTAGTGCAAGTCGGAGTAATCGCAGATATAAGATATAAATAACGTTTACGAATACATTAGTCAAGTTTATCTGCATTAACGGACCCCCCTTATCCGCGAGTATCTCCTCATCTACGTGCATGGTGCGCCAGCGCAGTCGACACCTCGTAAATACGCCTCGAGGAGCGTGCGATCCGACACGAGTTCGCACGAACTCCGCCGAAGTTGGCCGATGTTACTCGGTGTTACCTGATGTTGTTCAAGTACCCGCAAACACAGTAAATCACGCAACAGGTGGAACCGAGCCATGGGATGCGTTTTGTGACACGTAATAGTATTCAATAGCTGAAACGAACAGCGGCTGTGATAATATCGAATATAAAGATGTTAAATGATTGCAGATACTGCCTGGGCCAATATAGTAACTGATGCAATAATGGAAAAGATTAAAATGATTTTGACTAAGACATATTTTCTTTCTGAAAGTACGTTCCCAAAGGTGTCAATTATAACAATGGTTATTATACCACCATAACAGCAGTTAACTGGTAAACTAATTAAAAGAAGAACACTTAAAACTGTGTAAATAGATGATCGTAGAATGATGTTGAATTATTCAGTGTGTAGAGTACCCAAGTCCGTGCGGCGGGAGTCGTGATGCGGCTGAATGATGGGGTTGCGGGTCGATGCCTGATCGGCGCCCGCGCAACTACTTGTGATAACCGAACCGCGTTCCGGCGTTCGCGAGAAACGGTGATAAATACTGATTTACACGATTTAACTAGTGATAGAAAGATTTAATGCATTCGCTGCAGAGATACTGAGGAGGAATTCAAATGCGAGCTGTTGTTTATTTTCTTTCTTTCTTTATGAACGTGAAATTATTGTAATTCCTGTGAGAATTATTTTTTTAACTAATTTTATAAAACCAAACTGAAGTCCGTTTTGATTTCCAGCAGATCCAATAGATTTCCTTTTCGAAAGAAATTTAAATATAAAACGAAGTCAATTATATGACAATTAGCATGTACTTCGTCGTTGGTTAACAAGGTATCGCAATTCGCAACTGAAGATACAACAAGATAAAATAAAATAAACTTCGTACAACCTGTGAGCTGTGTCGCACATGATCCGACTGCAATAACATATCTGGTTTAAGAGTGATGCGTTTCACGAATCACAAGTGCACAGTGGTAGTAGAAGACACAAAGTCACGTGAAACAAATCAGATGCGACCGGATACTGTCTCGAATAATAATTAGCGCGGCAGCCTCTCGACTGACGGCAGGCGTCACAAACATACGCGTTATGAGATGCTTATCAAAATATACCTACAAATGATTATTATTACGACTCTTCGATAAAGTTCTCAGCAGGGCGCTTTTATTTTAATTTTGCACATATGTATAATATTTTAACGAGTCGATCGACGATCCTGCTGGCTGGATGGATTTGAATGGGAATTGTATGATTTACATGTGATTGGTGTGTGATCCTCCGGCGGGCGAGCAGACTTGTGGTCGGCTTCCAGCTGCGTGGTGTCCGCCGGACGTGTTAGATAGTGTCGTCAGTGTAAAATTTTTGCTATTTATTATGATGTTTTTGACACCTGACTTTTTTGCAAATGATAAAATTAAAGGAACCTTTTCAACATGGATCAAGTGTAGTACGCAGTACCAAATACCAATGGATGACATCAGGCGGTGATGATGATCGTGAACACCGAGTCCCCAGGACTTAACATACGCTTCTTTTCCTATTCCTACAACTACTATAAACAGGATTGATACGAACATAATTTACCGAAAAACTTAGTATAGGTGTGACAATCCAATGGTTTTTGTTTTTTCTATCATCGTCATCGCTGATTGAATGTCACTTTGTGTACAGTCTCGTGTCTACTCCACCACAAGTACGTTAGACCATAGATATACATAGATAGTAAGGTTAGCTCGATATCATCCCGACTTCCGCAAACCTCGACAATCTTGTCCATGCAGCATGTCGTTGTCTGCCGCTCCATCTCGCGGTATATCGGCATCGATATCAAGACATTACCATGGACCAGTGATGGGATCGCATCGATACTAGTGATGTTATCGCTTGTCGTAAAACATGCTGTAAAGTGCGCCAGTGCGCCGGCGCAGCTTTACAGTATCCTGTCGGTGACAGCAACGCATCTCAAGATCAAACTTGAATGCGGGACAATTGATTTTATAGTAAATGGAGTGATAATACAACCAGTGTGACCTTAGTACAGCAGAAAAGCCAGAAATTTGAAATGCAAGTTCGCTGAATGTGGTATATTAATGAGATATTACACAATTAATTAATAATTAGCCTACTACTACAGTATGGAAAGAAGATATTTTGTTCCTGGTATGGCATTGACATGGAGGCGAAGTTGGAAAATATTCGGGGATAGCAAAAAACGCTTTGACCAAGTACAGTCGAAGTATACTTTTACTCCGAATTATTTGTACCTTTTATAGTCTTTGTACCTTTTATGGCCTTTTATAGTCACCGTAAATATTGTTGTTCTTATGACTCCATTTGCTAGCTCGTCTGTGTGTCAGACGCATAAACTCAGTTTGATGTTCCCGCGAGAGGATTTATGTGAATATTTGTTAATAAATTATGTTAATTACTGTCTGAATGAGTGGTGTGTGTGCGGGTGAAGTGTCGGGGTTAAGGTCAGCCGTTACTGAATGAGCCAGAATATCCCAAGTAATACCGTATTCATAATTATATGTTAGCTAAAATACAGTACACAATGGCCACCTCTTCAGGTCATTGATTCTCATTTAATTTTAGCTGTAAATGAACTTAGGCTACCATCAACGAGGCAAAGGCTCAGACTCTTTGTCAGTTATGGACATAAGATTATCAAGTGGTACGAACTAAAGATTGTTGTCAACATGATTGGACAGTTGTCTCGACTCCCGATGTGTTGTTGAATTCAAAACTGATAGGGGGTTGGAAAGCTTCAAGTTACTTTCGTACGGGCCCGTGACTTCGTTGACAGAGAGTAAACCCCCTACCAGCAGCCACAGACCGTGGCCTTGGAACGCAAAGGGCAACTGTAGGGAGAGGATGGCCACACCACATAGGGAGGATTTTACCAACATTAAAATGTAGCCTACGGGTCTGTGGCTATTTTCTACGACTTTCATGATAGATTAGATAGCTCAAGAAGAAAAAATGGCTTATGTTAATATTTTCTGGTTTTAAGGGGGATTCTAAACCTCCCTAGATATTTATTACTTTCTTCTGGGTTCACAATTGTCTAGAACTCTGACCGCGCTGTAGCCTGCACCAAGTAATACTAAATGCAAGTTAATAAGTAGTTAGACAAGTTATCAGCCGGGATAAGTTACCGCTCATAGTGGGGGAGCCAGCTCGTAGCTGTGGCACTGCACTGTGTTTAGACCCCGTTACGTTAATGCTGTAATACGCGGTTTGTTCAGTACCTGTTGTGTCTACGGTAGATTCACTGCGTCTCTATAGTGCCTACTTAACATATATTTCTCTTAAGTAACGAAATACCCTGACGCGGCCCCCCTCCAGAGGGCCAAAACCTGCCGGGGTCGCGGGACTTACGAATTACGGTAACTCCAGAACGTAAAGGGCTATTGCAGGACACTGTGGATTTTAGTCAGTACGAGTCTGACGGTCCTTCCCGCTCTGCTCTGGGTGGGAGGACTCATTCGATGATTTTACCACGATAAAAAAAAAAGTAATGAAATACCCAGTTTCTATTTCAAATGGAAAGGCACCTATCTTCCTTTTCCCAGTTTTTAGTTTTTGTAAGCTATGCATGTCGGATAATAATAAATCCTAACTTGATTAAAATAATGTCAGCTACCTAGAATAGAATAGAATAGAATAGGTCTTTATTTGCTTAGAATGTAGGTACATAAAAATAAGATGTTGAATTATAAATAGGATCCATGTACATTCTGCCATAACATTAGCATGCAAATGTAATACAATTAATATAATGATGTCACGAAAAACTGTCATTTAAGAAATCCTGCACAGAATAGTAACATTTGTCTACAAGTAATTCCGTTAAAAGTTTTTTAAATTTTTGTAATGGTAAGTTTTTAATTTGGTCAGGTATTTTATTAAAGATTACAGGAGCCATACAAATCACATTTCTTTTTAATAAGCTAGTTTTAAAAACGCCAGTGCATAATAGATTCTGGTATTGAGATCTCATAGCTGTACCTCGTTTTCTAGTTTCTGTCAAAGTTGCAAATAGACATCGATTGGTTTTTACAAATATTGCTAATTCAAGGATATAAAGGGATGGGAAAGTAAGCAATTTCTGAGACTTAAATATAGGTACGCAACTGTCTGTTACTTTAAGACCAAATATAGCTCTCAGGCAGCGCTTTTGAGCTTTGAAAATGCTTTCCCGTTCACAACAGTGACCCCAAAATATTATACCAAATCTTAAGGTAGAAACGACAAGACCATGATAGGCCACTAACATTGTCGGCAAATTTACTTTTTTGGACAAATTATGCAACATAAACGCGGTTGTGCTTAATCGTTTACATATGTCTTCCGCTTGCGGCTTCCAAGTCAACTGGCTATCTATTATGATTCCTAAAAATTTTGTACTGCTTACTTTTTCTATGGATTGACCATTGTAGTTTATGTCCATATTTCCTGAAGATATTCGCTGGTAAAAGTGCATAATTTTAGTTTTTTGGAGATTAATAACGAAATTATTATTGTCAAGCCACTTTATTATACTACTAATTGTGTTGTTAATGTCATTTACGTATGATTCTTTATTGGTACATGAAACAATTGATGTGCTGTCGTCTGCAAATAAAATCATAGGATAAGGTATATGCTGTGGCAAGTCATTTATGTCTAGTAAAAATAACAAAGGTCCGATGACGCCGCCCTGCGGGACACCATATTTTATTTCTCTAAAAGACGATCTAGATTTTATTTCCCTTCTAGTTCCTAAACACAGGCTCGATATCTCCGTACATTGTTTACGCCCTTTTAGGTACGTTTTTATTAAGTTAAGGGCATTGCCACGAATGCCGTATGCGTGAAGTTTTGTTAGAAGGGTATCGTGATTCACACAGTCAAAAGCCCTCGACATATCGGCATATATTGCGCATACAGGAATTTTAGAATCCACCTTTGGCATTACTTTATTGAGAAAGTCGAAAATAGCCATATTGATGTTCTTATTTTTCCTAAAACCCTTTTGTTCGTCACATAATATGTGGTATTTCGTTAGAAAATTGTAAAGAGATTCATAAATAATCTTTTCTATGATCTTTGAGAAGATGGAAATTAGAGATATTGGTCTATAGTTAGCCATTTCGTCCTTGTCATTCTTTTTATGTATTGATTTAACTATTACGGTTTTTAGACTTTCTGGAAATACTCCAGAGTATATGCTTACGTTAATGATGTGAGCAAGGGGCGCAGCTATACAATTCGAAACAAATTTTACGACTGTAGTTGAAATGCCATCATATCCAAAGCTCTTTTTATTTTTTAGGTTTTTAATTACTCGCTTGACATCCTCGGGAATAACTGGGGTCATAAATATAGAGTGAGGATTGGTATTTACGTTTATCGTGTCACCTGATGTATGTTTTGGTCGCTCCGAAATCTGGTCAATGAAGAAATTATTGAAAGATTCGGCTATTATATTAGGGTTTGATATTATTTCATCTCCTTTTTTTATTTGGGAAATGGGTTCTCTTACAGTTTTATTATTATTAATAATTTGCCAGGCAGTTTTGGATTTATTTTTGGAGTTATTTATTAAGTGATTATTCTGAACTTTCTGGGTTAATTTAATGATTTTCTTAAATTTCCTTGAGTAATTATTGAATGTCTTTTTATTTTCATAAGTTGGTTTAAGTCTCTGTTGCCACAGTAATTGTCGTTGTCTTTTACTGCAGATTCGTATCCCTCGAGAAACCCATTTTAATTTTTTCTCAGATCTTATGGTCACTAATTTGTAAGGGAAACAGAGGTCATGTAAAATCAAGAACATCTCTAAAAAGTTATCATAGGCTTTGCTAGATTCTTCTGTGCTATATACATCAGAAAACGATAGGCTTTGGAGATGTGTACTAAACTTAATAAGGTTTTCATCAGTTATATCTCGTCTTAATGTTCTCCATGATTTTATTTGGCGGGTTTTACTAACTTTTATCTTTAATATCTGGGCTGTGTGGTCTGATAATCCGAAGTCAATTACTTCATGTTGGCAGTTTTGTTTAATATTATGTGCAAAATTGTCCAAACAAGTATTACTGATAAATCGAGTTGGTTCATTAATTTCTAGCTTAAGGTTGTAGCTTCTAAGAAAGCATTCAAATTCTAACGTCATTCTATTCCTGCTTAAAACATCTATATTAAAGTCTCCACATAAAATTACTTTTTTGTTTTTAGTACACACTTTTTTTAGAATGAGATCTAAGTTTTCATAAAACTTACTTAGATTACACACTTTGGGAGGTCTATAAACACATATAAATATAATTTTTTGTACAGGTAATTCAACGGCACAACATTCTATAATTCCAGATATTGAGCATTTCATTATGTCTGGCAGTTCTTTATACTCATGCCCAACTCTTATTAGGATACAGGCACCGCCACGTTTTCTATCCTGCCTAGCATAACATGCCGCTAACTTATAATTAGGTATATATAATAATTTTTCATGGCCTGACATTATAAAATGCTCGGTTATACAGAGTACGTCTACAACCGTCTGCTTACTTAACAATTCTTGGATGTAAATGTTTAATAGGTCTGATTTGCTTAGAAGTCCAGCAATGTTTTGGTGAAGAACATACATGTAATCAGAGAAAAAAACTCACGACTAGGAGACACACTTTCATTAGCTATAGCTTCACATTCTGTCGGTGGGTTCTCAGATATCGTAAGCAGTAAGTTGCGAAATATATTGCGCATTCCACAGTCATTTATTTTTCTATTGACTTTCGAAAACATAGTAAAATCATAAAACAAATCCAAGTTAGAGTCAAAAGCAGTTGCATAGCTATATGATTGTAAATCAAGTTGTAATAAATTGTTAAAAGTTCACTTGTGTGACACACCACTTGTGTTAATCAGCTTCCCAACACACATGCGCAAGAGTGTCACGGATGCGGCCAACAATATGTCAATATTGACTAGTTAATTACAATCGATACTAATCTCTGATTTACTGCTACCCCTCCTCCCCTAACGTCCCGGTCGCACAACAGAGGGCGCCATTAATAAGTGTGACATGTATTCAAATCATGCGCCTGCGCACCGTACAGATTTATCTCAGGAGATTACCGCTTTCACAAGTGTCGTGAGCAACGACTGTTTTTGATCTCATTCACTTTATGTGGGCATGTCACTCCATAGACGTACAAACAGAAGATTAGACGAGTTTTAGAACATGGCGGAAGATTCATTGCCTACATAATTATGTAGCTAGGAGCTAGCCAATAAAACAAATAGTGTTTTGCCTGCGGACTTGTTCCATTTTAATTACATTTATAAATTATAGCGACACTTTACACGATTTCAATTAGCTTGGTATGTGGCAAAACGAAAAATTAGAAGCGGATTCCAAGTGTCAATGACCACATTACACTAATTAAAAATACTGGAGTTTCTTACACAGGATGTTACTACGGTAGCAAACCGATCGACTTTGTCAGATAAGTCTTCTTAGTGTCCGGCTCCCAGCAGACTTTGTCGTTAGTCCAGAACATAGAAAAGAATAAACTAAACTTGACAATTCTACAATCTCCCCAGTCCCTGCAGTCTTTAAAAATTATGTGATTCGTGCGTGTCTTGTTCTAAATGAACCTTCTGTACTTGGACAGTAGGTATCTCTTCATGGTGTACTCAAATGCAGGCGTGGGATGTTCAGGGACGAGGGGGGTGCAGGAGGGGGTATTTGTCGGGGGTTGACGAGACGCAGATAAGCGCAAGCGGGTTGCGCGCGCGCCGCATACTGATCAGCGCACGTTTGACACAACCGAGATAACTGCACTACATGAGGCTGGCTTTCCACTTGAGCCAAGCGAAAAATTGCTTTGGTTAGCGATTAGGGAATAAACTAATTGTAAACTTACTTGTTGCATAGGTCAGTCGATGAATGGAGAATGACATGACCGCTTCGTAATCATCAACTATACACAGATGCATTCTAAAAGCCCTAAGAATATGAGAGCTTTGAGAGACTTGAAAGTATGGATGGAAAAGTAAAAAAATAAATTGGCTTGACAATAGAATAACAAAAAAAAAATCTGAAAAATTGTGGGAAATGCTTTCAAAGCGATTTATTTCTATTGACCTTGCTCAGCACTCGTGATTTGTAAGGATACGTTTTAACTGAATAAGTAAAATAATCATTTTCTTAACTACTTATAAAAGAAGTGGTTTTAAGTTTAGTTTCAGCAAGATACTTGCTATTTATCGACTGTTCCTCTGGTCCGTGTGGTGGTTGTGAGCGGCCGCCCAACTGCGCACGCGCAGGGCAGCGGTCACGTAGCGGAACACAGATCGTCGCGACTTGCGCATCCACTTAGCTATTTGTTTTTACAGTACTCTACGGCGCGGGGCTATTTAACATTCTACTGAAGTTTGAGCTCGTTAAGCACAGTAAGATCTCATCATTTGTGAAACTGTAGTGGTGTGCTAACATACAAGTGCTCATATTAGTTACCCACGTTTCTGTATTTTTCCAGCAAACTAGAAAATATTTACATAAACGAATGACTAAAATGTTTGTTTGTACAGTGGCACGGTTTCATACTCATTGTAATGGTACGATTCCACCAAAATAGTGTGCGGCACATTTGTTCGCGCATATTTTGTGCAGTACTTCAGCCGTGCGTATAGCAACTACTAAACTGGTGTCGCGTTTAGCTTCTGTATCCATCGACAAAGCTGCGTGTAATTTTCTATTTTCACTAAACTGAGTTTATCAATGTGCACGTATAAATAACGAGTCCGCTACTCATGTGTGCGCGCACAAAAGAACCTATCCAGGTATTTGCTTGAGTGAGTCGACCAGAGCGCGAAAAATGCCACACACCCTGATGGGTCGCATCTTTAGTTGATCTTTCAAGATCGTAAGTTCCCAGACAATTGCCATTAATTCGGCACAACTTCAAATAAAACCCTGAATACAATGTAATTTTCTACTACATACAAATGTACCTTTGTATCCACTAATAAAATACTATAAAATACAATCTATAGTTTATTATTCCAACCAATTTCATTCGTATTAAAATAATAAAATATGATTAATGCAGAGATCAGCGCAATTAATAGTTAATTGGGCGCGGTTATCTACATCCGCGCATCTAACGGTTGCTAATGATTGCACATCACTAGTGCGGCCACGAACTGAGACTTCCCTCTCACTCGTATCAGTCGGAGGTAATATTAATGATTCATCTTGATTTAGATTAAAATAAACAGGAAAAGTAATCGAGAAAATAAAGAAAGTAACTTTGTCTGTTCCATTTTCACTCCCCAACAGCTGAACGAATTTAGATTAGTTTTTTGACTGGCAAGTAGATCAAGATTTGAGAAACATAGGTAGAACTCAGCAGTACGTTCTCTTAACTTAAGATTTCCTGTTAACAAAGTAACTTATGTCTGTGAATGAAGTTGTTTGCCGCCGGCCGCGCAATGAGTCGGGTTCTCAATGTGATATTTAACTAGTCAATCGGATGTCTTAGAGACCCAGAGAGATCCTCCAAGCCTAAAGATAAATACGTTTAATGTATATGTTATTCAGACATAGTTTCACAAGCTTTTTTTAACTTTAGACATACGTCTTTTAATTGCCCGTTTTAGGCCAGTGACGTCGCTCAATACTCAAGCTGTACTTAAAACTAGATTCAAGCCATTTGATTGGTTGTTCTGTAATATGGAACTTAAAGTTTTCCTTAAAAGCCACCTTGGCTATACTCAAATCGTTTACAAACACGCAAACTGTTCACAAGGAAATTGGTAAACATTTTGAAATGTCAACGTTTTTGTGACCCCTGACATTTGGAGTCCCTTCACAAAACGAGTGGGTAATAAGTACAATTTACGTGAAGTTCTTCATAGAAGCCGTCAGCTCCTGCTGGGGAGATGTCTGCAATTATGCGGTCGCTGCAGTAATTGTTGTACACAGCGGGCGTGCCTGGTGGTGTGAGTGATTGACGTTTCTGTTTGTCTTTTTGGAGATTTAAGACTGGATTTGCGTAATTTATGTAGCTGCTTTTAAAGTAAAGCTGTTCCTAATTTTCGTTATTGTTGAAATAGCAAGGGCCGTCTACATAATTCGAGAAGTGAAGGAAATGTCCTGTTTTGAATTGATATTATACATCAAAATACTAGTCCTGTTGGAATTCGTTGTGAAAATTAAAAAAAAGTCTTCTGAAGCATAAATAACTGTCTGTTATTTGAACCATCAGAAAAGTAGGGTATGTCAATTTTGGTAGCTTATGTTTCTTTAAAGGCATCAAATAAAACGATTACTACGGGCCAAGAGATACATTGTTGTTAAACATTGTTGTTCGTCGATATTCTCCTCGATAACAATGTTGGACTACATATGTCTGGCCAATCAATACTGCTACAGCTCTTGATGATTGGCTAATCTCCCAAGAACATGTAAAATTCTCGTTTCAATAAACTAGATTATCTGTCAGGTGCCCTTGCCCCAGCGGAAGCGCTGTCCTACTCGCCTACTCCGCTCTGTCCACACATCATTACTGTATTTACTTACCAACTTGATAGCCGTTTCACTTTCGGCTCATCTATTAGCATGTTGCCACACTCCTCTCTAAACTAGATCAATTACCTGGCCGGGCCTGTTCCATGGGAAGCGGGCGACCTCCCACGTCCATCATAACGCTGTTAATTAGTTGCATGATGAGCAGAGGCCCTGACTTTTAGACTGGCTCGAGTGGATCTAGACATATGCCTGGGAATGTCTCGTAACCTTAGTCTGCATGTGGTTGTTGCACAAAATGTTGAATTTTATTCTAAACTACATAGTATTGGAGATTGTAATCTAAAATAAATTAATTTTTGCAATAATTTTAAGTTTGTTCCAAATCGCCATCGTAGACTTACTTACTGTTATAATTTGACCAGTATAATCCAGGGAAGATCTTACTTATCTTAAGTAGGCTTATCCAAATGATGTACGAGAAAATTTTGAAGCTGCCCTGTTCCTGATATGCCACAATACTTAAATAAATTCTTTAAGTACTTATTTCTTTATTATTTATACGCATACATCGATCATTACAGTTTCCCAATTCGATAGTGAAGAAAAACATTTAACAATAATTTAGAAGATGTAAAGTATTACATTACAACTACAAAAACAAACACAATGTGTGACAATGATTACGAAAAACTTATAAGATGTACCGTTATTGTTATATTGTTTGGCACATAGGCATTAGGCAGTGCTGGTTATGATCTATAACAGCGTTAAAATGTAATTGCTTTTGAAATACCTACATTTTCAGCGTGTCGCACAGCCATTATTCTTCATTGTCCGTGTATGACGTCGGCTCGTCCAGCTCGTCGTGTGCGACAGTTCCCACACTCGCTAATGGCCGCCTCCACTAAACGAGACTAATTCGCGGCCACTCACACTCGTTACCATTTTATTGCGTTTTTAATTCAGCACACACAGACCACCTTATAAAGTTAACCTCTCAACCGTGGAAAAAAAATGTCGCTAAAAATGACAGGGGCACCGCTTATGAGAAAATGGCGTCGCAAATACCGTCTTTTACCAAAATACATATTACTCTACAATCAAACCATATTTTATCGTTCTGTAAACGACAATGTACTAACTGATATATTTCCTATCTATCAGGTATCAAAATAAAGCGAAAATCGAAACAGTGTATTTGTTATTCACCTCGAAAACTTAAAATTCACCTGAAGGCTCGGATTACAAGAATCAAATGAATATTCAAACAAAATCCAAAGAACAAGGGCCTTGGTTATCTAATTATGTAAACAATTTGACTAAAGAGCTCCAGATGTTTACGATAACACCACTTGCAACTCAACCCGACGAAGCACAAAAACTACTAGCGATGTTCCTCCACTTTTTGAAATTTTATCGATAGTTGTTTTTTTCGGAAGGTATTTAGTACCTAGGTATATGAGAATAAAAATACAATATCATTCAAAAATTTGTTATATTTTGAATAAAAAACAATACACAAGTTATTTAAATTTGGAAGTTGGTTGTGAGATGGGTCGATTTTTTCTAAATACTTAATTTTTTTTTTTATAAACGATACACTTTTAAAGATGTGAATAAAATACAATATCATTCAACATTTTGTTTTATTTTGAATTAAAAACAATACAAATTAAAAATTATTTTCTCACAATAATCAAATGTATAATTAACTGTGAATGCAACTATTTAAAATTAAAGTTTTGCTGCCAACAAAGAAAAAATCAAGCAAATCAAATCAAATCAAATCTTTTATTTCAACTAGGCCAATTACAGGCACTTTTGAATTGTCAAAAGACATAAAATAAAACTAGTACAAAAATAGTTATGGTGCTACAGTCCCAGTCACAAGACATAAAAACTGTGAAAGTACCGTAGGTGCTCATTCCAAAGCGTAGATCTCTATGGAGAAGAATGAGCAAGAAACTCCATGGACACTCTTTTTCAATCGCCAAAATTATTACAGAACTTTTGTTACATCATTCATCATCAGATGGTACATTATGTGAGAACGATGTGGCAAGTTAATAGTGTCCATAATAAATATAAAATATAAAAAAGACAATTCAAAAATAAAGTTAATATTAATTAAAATAGACCAGGGCAGCTAAGAGATGACCAGTCACAACTGACAGCGCCCGTTCACGAACATGACACATATATCAGCACCATTCAGCTCAACCATTTTGAAGGGAACTAAATGATCCGACACACACGCCACCATCAGCGAGACTTTTGAGTGAGCATGACATACTCTCAACCGCCAGAGTCATTCAAGTCAATGAAAGACGTAGGTTTCTAGTCAAAGATAACTCTGAAGTACATGGTACTCACACAATGCTGGCTATGACGCTATATAATACTAGATAGATACACTCTATACAATGCAAGAGATAGTTGTACATTCTTCATCCGCTCCGACAATATTATTAAAAGATGAAGGAAACCTACGACTGTCGTACTAAAATAGTAAAAAATACACACAAAAAGACAAACACTGAAATAAAAAGTAGGACAATAATGTCCGTTAATCAAAATAAAATAATAAAACAAATAGAAACACATAAAACAAAACAAGATGACTTAATTAAGTCATAAAAAAACTGGTAGCAGAGATACGTAATCAGCCAGTGGTTTCAAAGCTATGACAATCTGATAATATAACTATGAAAAATCAACATTCATCATTACCTTTCACTCTATCTTTCACAATAGTTATTTATGAATTATTGAAAGAAAAAAGAAAGCATTACTATTGCGGCGGTGTATGATAAGATTGAAAGCAGTTCTGTACGCACAATGGCACGCGACAGGATTGGCAGCAGTAAGATGTTTTCTGGTTCTTCCTGCCCTCGCGGAGGCACACAAAACAACGCTTGTAGAAATTCCGGTTGCGTGCAGAAGTGCTTTCTGTCGGTTCCAGTAAAATGGGCCAATGTGTAGAAATTATGTATCTGTTAGGTTGTTGGTGCGTAGATCTACTGCTGGAAACAGTATACCTACGGCTTTGTGGACAATGAGAAAGATGATTTGTGAGGATGGAATCTACAAGCTGAAGGCGGAAAGCTAAATGATCGTGGTGTTTTAGTGTAGATGACTGCAGAAGAGTGCGAGAGTTAAGGATAGACACATTAAGAAGGCGTTTAAAGAGTTTCATGTACCATTTGGCACAACGTTTCCTTTCTAACAAATAAGGCTCCAGCATCTGATCTTTCAGATCCACTCCCCCCATGAACTTATTATAATCTAATACCACTTGCGGTTTAAAAGGTACTGGCCGAGATGTTGATCGAGATGAAACTGTAGGCAAGGCAGTGGAAGAAGTGTGACAAGTCGAAATCATAGTGATTCGTTTCTTGTCCTGCCATGCTAACACAGAGACATCGCCAGAATGCCTTGCAATTAACTCCCCCCTTTTAAGCGGAGCCTTATTTATTACAATGGGAACGTCTCTTCGGGAAGGTCTCAAAGTACCGACGCAGTCGGTACCATTGAGCTTCAGAAATCTAGCTAATAGGGGCGAATTATACCAATTATCCATAAATAATCTATACCCTTTGTTTAGTAGGGGACCAATGAGCTTCTTCACAACAGCTGTACTTTTAAGTACACCGGGCGACTGCTCCAAATCTGTTACGGATTGTTTACCGGCGTAAACAATAAAAGACCACAGATAGCCAGTGCTACTCTCGCAAAGCTCAAAGGTCTTGATACCAAACTTAGAAGCTTTGTTCTGAATATACTGTTTAAAGTTCAATCTTCCTTTCCAAAGAGTTAAGCTTTCATCTATACAAATATTTTTACTTAAAATATAATTTGATTGAAATCTAGAATTTAAATGTGTAATAATTGGTCTCAAACGGTGTATTCGATCAGAGCTTCTAGCAGCACCAGTGTTGGAGGGATTTGAATTGTTCATAGCGGGGTCAGAATCAACAAAATGTAATGCTCTATTTAACAATTCGTATCTCCGTCGTGTGAAGATGCGTCTGAAAACTTCCGTTTTCAGAAGAGGATCAACAGAAAAACAACTAGTAATAGTTGGTAATCTGATGATCCCCAACATCATCCAAAACGAAAAGAGACACAAAATTTCGTGAATATTAGTAGGGAACCATTCAGACTGGAAAGCAGCAGAAGAAATTTTAGTGGCATACGCGTTGGTTTCAGCCACAATATGGCCTAAGATGTCATCGTCCCAATAAGAACGAAAGGCATCATAGGCGGAATTGAAGATATGAACTGAACCAGTACGCTCTAGCTTAAAACTTTCCTCCTGCCCTTGAAAGGAGTCCATAGGAGACCATTCAAAGTGGAGGCCTTCCAGTCTTGGGGGACCATCCAATCCATCACTAGCGTCATGAAATTCATCTTCATCTTCGCTCTCGCTAGCAACCAGTTCAGCGTTTCTGGCAGCATCTGGCATACCCATCTGTCGTCTCCTCAATACATCCATCGCCAAACTTACCAGTTCATGAGGAATGTCGGCGTCAGTCGTCCAAATTTCGTTAAGTGGGTGTCCCACCTCCCACTGGTTACCCCCCCTACTGAGCCGGTTAAAATGGCCGCGCCCACGTGCGCTCTGTCCCCGCACACCCCTGATACCTCTTCGTCCACTCCTTCGTCCACCTCTTCGCCCTCTTCTCTCCCGCCCGCGCTCTTCAGGGGACACAAACAAAGTATAGGTATCAGGGGTTAAGAACGCGCTGTCGTCGACGTCATCATCCAACGGCATGCCATTTTCATCAAAAATCCGCAGTACCACGCCCGCAGGCGCTGGTGCGCTGTAAAATAAATGGTATTATTAAATTTATTCAACGTTCATTTCGTCAAATTAAGGAAGATGACATATTTATATCTATTTATAACAATATCAGCAGATATAGAACTAACGATTCCGACAAATAATGGATTGGTGACCGGGACCGGGACCTGTCGCGGGTCGCTGACGGACGAGGCGCTTGTTCATCCTAAAACATAAGAAAGGCGAATTCAAAACCATTGAAACCCAATTGCAATGAATACAACAATACCGCAAACCTAACACAACAAAGAAAGCATTACCATTTGCGGCATCCTCTCGCGTCTCTCTGGGGACGTCAGAGGGGAGTAGGGTGGAGCCTCCGGTGAGCGATCCCATTCTTCACTCTAAGACGTACACAAAAAGCAGATAAGTGCATTGCAATCCATAAGCTATAAATACATCATCTCAACGCGAACCACAATAAACGCATTACCATTTGCGGCGGGTTCTCCCAGCGATCAGGCGACATAGTGGGCGAGTATGGCGGGTGTACTTCCGGACCTTCATCGACTTCATTCTAAAACATGCAAAATAATGTCACCACCACCACCACCACCCAATAAAAACTCTTACACCAGTGCTCAACAACCTACACATTAGTAGTAGTAAGTAATACATCAAACAAGTAAATAAATAACCGCTACCATAAAGTTGAATACACTTACTCAATCCTATGGAAAATAATACACATTATATATTTTATAATCATAACAAATTATAAAGCAAACAAAAGAGGGGTTACATCTTCATCAATATCCGAATCGTCATCGTAGTCGTCTTCTTCATTATTAAATAAGAGTTCGAGGTAGTCCGCAGGCGGCTCCTCATTCTCATTTACCCTCCAAGTTGACATGCTATAAAACATAAAAGAGAAAATTATCGCAATAGTACTCATATACATACCGTTCAAAATCATAACCCTCCTTTTTTGCTTTGCCGTGTCGGGTAAAAATAACAAAGTTATCATGTAAGAGTAAATATAAAATCATTACAAGGTACCACCGTCACTATCGATCATAACAAAACTTTATCGTATAACTATCGACAGATACGTTTCCCTAGTCAATACACCGACCAAAAGAAGTTTCACATCGGCTATCTGCAAATTATCTACTTAGTACCATATAAATAAAGACCAAAATGGCTTGCATTGATATTGACATATGAAACCCCATTATGCCTTCACTGTACATCAAACATGTCATGCTTTCATATCACTAAAAATGAATAAATACGTTGTTATATGGTTGTGTAACGAGTTTCAATTACATTTTATAGTCTTTTTATTGTATTTACTAACAAACATCGTTACAAATCACTCAGAAATCGGAAACGTACCAACGGATTCCATCGAGCTGTATCTAGTAGATAAACTGATGTATTTCTTACAACTAACTACCTAAATAGGATCATTATAAGCACAATAATCACTTTTCTAATAAAAAACAGTACTTACTTCAGATAAATCTGTAAAAAACAAGAAATAAAACACGGTGCCACACTGTCATGCACTCAGAAAAACCGCGAACTGTCAATGACGAAAAAAAAAAAAAAAGACACAGATTATGTTATATTTTGCGTTCACGAGTTAGCAAATTTATCAAAGGACGTAAGTAACCAAACTTCTTCATACTAAAGTAGGCTGTAAACATAAGAAATAAGGTGTAAACTCAAGGGGTAGCTACGCGGCAGCCGGCTGCCGCTTGGGATTTGACGGAATGGCGCGATTCGTAGGCGCGGCAGCCGGTCACCGCTTAGAGAACCAGTAAGCTTACTTTGATTTAGTTGATTATTTCCTGAAATTGAAACAGAAAATAAGTAAAGTCCTCATTTTAATAAGAATATCTACTCATAAATTTATCAAGTCACGAGTTTTCATCACTTGCAACTCAGTTGGTTTTACAATTTGACATTACCCGTAGACGTCAGAACAGTAGGAACATTTATGTCTACACTTAAAACATAAGCTATGCCAAACACAGCCATGCATGGAACGGTAAAAATCTTTCTACATTTTTGTCTATTCTTTCGTCGACAAAACCGTGTCTTTGGTGCCATGCTATGCCTGCTGAAATATGACTATCAAAGATAAATAGATGCGCATTCGTGTAAGGAGCTCCTCGGGCTACAATAAGGAACTATTATCACAATGTTGGTGCTTGTAGTTGATCTTCTGCATCTGTCTCCTCCTTGTGAACACATTCGTATTAAATTTGACACATTGAGTGTTGGTACCTACTGGCGATGGCGAAGTGCGGGACTGACCCGAATTACTTGCCTACATTATAGAATATAGTGCGGCGGTAATGGCGGACATTATATTATATACACTTTTAAGTATCGAGGAATTTGTGAAGGTTTAGTACCCCATTATTAAGATTTTGGTATTTCATCAAATTATTTCATCAATGTGTCAAGATGTCTTCATAAATCTCATCATCAATCAATTCTAGATCTAAACATGACATAAGCTTTTAATTTTACTGAGGTAGATATTATGAAGGGATTGTTGGAAAATATAACAAAAATGTCTCTTTGTTGGCCAAACAATTTGCATTGCTATTCAACGTGGCAATGTTGCCAGTCTTCTGGGCACGTTCCCGAATTACAGCGATGCAGAGGAATACTTTTATACCTAAGTGTATTATTGACATTTTTTTAAATACTATATTTCATTTTAGTTTGTATTTAGTATCTTATGTAAATATTTCGTTTGTAATATTTGTAAATTGTATAATGTAAACCTGAACTTAAAAAAAAAGCTGCTAGGGTGCATTAACTACTATCACTTAAGCTGAATAATCGTATTACCTAAAAAGTTTATTAAGCAACAGGTTTTTGAGAAAAAATAATTTAATAATTAAAAATAATATGATGATTGTGCTATAAATAGCTATGTGGAAATACGCATGTAGGTAGGTATATAAAACTGCTCAAGTTAAAACTATAATTGAGTTAGAAAGTAGTGAGTGAGATACGATGCCGATCTAGTTATTAACCGGATTACTGGGCGGACACGAATTATTATTTATCTGACAAGGGTGAACCGGCCGTTATTAACATTGGGTTCCTTATTCATATAAGTACTCACAAGTTTTATTGTATTTGACTCCTATGTAGAGTTTATCGTGTATGATGAAACATTTTTTTTTAATATAACCTGCGAACTTTTAACCCTCTATCAGGTTCTATTTTTCTCAAGATTTGCCAACCAATCGTTGTGGATGGAGTATACAAAAAATCATACTTGTGAATTATCTATAACGATGACAGAGAGCATGTAAAAGGTGATTGATGAAATTTCTGGAAAAAATTGTGAAATAAAGTATCTCCGAATAACGGACCCAAAACATCCTAGAGAATTACGTTTATTTTTAAAACGGACTCCTAAGACACGCCATGGTCCAGCGTGGGCGATTAAACACAATTACAGTGGGTTCGTGACCGCCATCGCATCACAGTAAGAAGCTTGCAGATATTATTAGAGGCCGACTGATCAATGTCTGCCATCGGTCGGAGCATCGCCCCACATTCATGTGAGCGTTCATTTTAACATTGCATGCGGAGGCTAAAGCCATGAAGGTCCTATTCTTTATTTTAGTCACGAATTGATAAACTTGCTTTATTTGTTTCATCATCATCATGATTGTCTTTATTGATTCTTTTGTTTCATTTTGTTCGTTCAATATTTTGGCCTTGCCACTGATGAGATGGTTCTTTTGTCTTACGCGTTTTACCGACAGTAATTAGCTGAAAGTAATATAATGAATCCATATTTATTTAAAGAAAAAAATATAAAATATTTATTTGCGTTAAATATGGTATAAAAAGTTGTTAAATACAAAATATGGCACAAACATGTTTAGCTACGATAAAAACATAGCATGCAAAATTATAAAGTTTTGTGAAGAGGACAGCAACATTCGCATTCTAAAAAAAATATTTTTTTTTTATTAATAAATTCCTTTACACTATAAAAACTAGGTTCAAGTAACCATCTATAAAACTTAATTTAAAACAATCTCAAATTTAAAGTTTTGAAATACCTGGGTATCTTGTTATAAATACTCCATGAGTGAAATTTTCAGACTCCCCCGCTCAACACACTCTCGAGTTTAGCAAGAGTTGCTGGTCACCGTCACAGGAAAGACAAGTCGCTAGTAAAAATAGTGCAGTAGCGGCTTCCCACACAAATCGCGCGCGACATATCTTGCGGCTAGCATTTCACGATTGTCGCGGCTAAGGCGCGCATTAAGCGCGGGCGTGCGGTCATCTGTCTCGCGCCTAGCGGGCTGCGGGCTGCGGGCTGCGGGCTGGCGGGATAGCGGGCTAGCGGGCGCGTCGCCGTACTTGGCGCGGTTAGTTGCCGCCGCCGATCGATCGCAGTAAATCCTGCTAACGGTCGCCTATGCAATCACTTGTCGCGGCGTGAATTGTCCGCTTTATTGTAACTGCAGTTCACATGTCTATGGTCGCCGGTCGCCGGTCACCGCCGGTCGCACTCGGGTGCAATTTTAAAGTCGGGTGCGATATAAAGTAATGTGTGCACTTCTTGGAGTTACTGCTGTAATTTCAGCTCCGTATCATTGAATTGGTTTCCGACTAAGCACATAAAATGTCATTGATACCGCTACGTTTGGTCACCCATCCAACTTCTTAGACAAGTGCAGATTACGGAGCTCGTAGATCGATTAATGAAAGCTGTCGGTCACATTTTGCACCGAGCTCCTTTGATACATACTCGAGTTGACCTGTACATCTGACATACGAAATCACCGAACATGGGTAGACTATACGTTTTCGACTGGAGAATATTTTTCCGGAAGTCTACTGAAGTGTCATCAGCGACATCAGTGATGAAAATGTCAAAAACATATTGAATTGACATCATCCACTGAAAAGTTACAATATGTATGACTATTTTATAAAAACATGACTGGCTTTGAATGAGAATGCCTTTCGTATAGGCCAGGTCTTAACGTGTGTCGTCGTGTAAACAGCAGTTTACACGCATAGAAAACGCATGTAACACGTAAAACAACTCTGAATATAACATAACTTGTGTTAGCGGCACTCCGCACTACTCGTGTCGCAGATGTAATCGCCTCGTGAACAGCATCGTAGTTTTCGGCTTTCTATTATAATGTCCGCTGATATGTATTGCCAACTAGTTTACTAGTGTTTACTTGCCTTACTAGTAACGAACATGAAAAATATGTTTTTATAAACATAAAGAGCGACAAAGAAACACTATGAAATAGGTACCTGATCAATTTTCCTTTTCGGGAACTAACATCACAAGGATGAGAAGCTTTTAAGTGGATGTTTCTCAACATGACTGTCTTTTCAACGACTTCTGGAGATTTTAGGTTATCGGTTGCTCGTCGTATATGGGACGGCGACCTGTCATAAACAATACTAAAACGAATGGTTATCTCGCCGCGTATCGCGGTACCCTTACCTAGCAGTGACTCAGTGGCGCAATGTTAAAGTAACAAGCACTGTTACACTTGCACAGTTATGGTTAACAAACAAGGCTCCCTGTCCACTGTCGCCAATAAATCCTGCAGTGGTGCGTGTCTGCGCAGGCGCAGTTTAGGCGGTGTAATGAGACGTCGGCGGCGCGAACAAGGCAGCCTGTCCGCTGCTGTAATGTATAGCTGGGTGCTGCGCCTGCGTCACTATGGGGAGCTCGATGTGCGTGCGAAGGTGAGCTATCAGGAACGGGGTTAGTAGGGTAAGTGCAGGCGAGTGTGAAGGCGAAGAAGAAGACAGCATCTTATCGATAACCGTCAGGGTCCTATCGTACATATCTTGTGAGGGTAAAGAAAGGAGTGACACACCAGTTGTCGTGACAACAATGTCAAATTAGCTGACACTGCAAAATATATTAAATAACTAATAATGACACTGTGAACAGCAGACTGTAGCAGCAGAAGAGAAGAATGTAATGTAATAGGCCAATGAAGTAATGCAGGTGGTGTCTGATCAGACGTTCCGACAAGAAGAACACGCATAAAACGAAACAGTTCTCAACATAGATCAGTGTGATCGACAGCCTCCGTCATCTTACTATTCTCGTCACCTCCGTATTACACTTGCTAACATCACATACTTAGCGACATCTACAGATCTCTGCGATACCAGTGTCGCTGGTGTCAGCAGTGTCCGGTACACCGATACCATCGCACAATGCATATTTGGAAGGGAAAGCAGCCAGCCATTGCTCCTAATGTTATTTACTGCGATCTGATTGGCGAGGCCGTGACGCAGTATCGTGCAGCATGCGTTAGATTGGCCGATAGTCTGATGCTGGACGTATAATGCTGCAGTTAGGTGCGACACGGCCAGGCATTTGTTAGGGGATGTGAGTGATCTAGTCTGTACTGGATTTATTTGCTGTGAACTCTCCCAATGGCTTGTGTTAACAGGTACGAGTACTATAAGGGAAATGGAAAGATCATATTTTTATCATCTTGATGGTGTTTATGATGATGGGGTGCCTGTTCAGGATACTTTTACGGAGTTCTCTTTTGTATTTAAAGGGTCCACAAGAAAATTTGCATAATTGGTTGATTGTTCGTATAAACATTGTCTCGGGAAAACTAAGCCTTTGCAATTTTTTACAGAAATACTCAGCGAGAAAATATTAAAATCGTTAAAGTGGAGTTTCTGTGAAAATAAATTGTTGTGTTTTGGGCTGAGTTTTAGTTAGCTTGAATAGTTAAATCCACATTTTATGTTCTTACTATGTTAATTATACATAACAGTCGCGTGCGGAAGCTTTGAAAATAAACACTGAAACTTGGAGTACGTTTAGCCGTCGGTGTTGTATTGTTTACTAATGTTCATACATTTTCGTATGTTTGGAAGACTTTACGAGTTGCGGACGTTGTACGCTGAATGCGTTGCGCGTTGCGGCCACTGTTGCACGCTGGTGAATGGAGCTGCTGCGGCATAAGTTTCCCCAATTAACCTTAACATAAAATAGGAAAATGTTAAACAAATAATGTTCCCGCGACTTTCAATGTTTGTGAAAACGCCTCGGTGTTATGATAGTATTTATAACATTTCTGAGTTCAACGGTTAACTTTGACGTTGATATTAGATCAACCAAGTATTGCTTTCTAATATTCGTGAGATTGATTTAGTCGTGTGTGAAATATTAGACTTTATATATTTATTTATGTACACACACACATACAGACAAGAAAATTTTTAAAGGAAAAATAAAGTACAAAGGCATTTACAAAGTTATTATTATTCTTAACGACTAGTCCGCAAGTCACATACAGCCCGTCTTATATCACAAACTGAAAAGCAGAGGTTAACATTTTATATAAATCAAACCACCCGACTACGACGCTCCAGCTAAAAGCTCCAGGTGCGTTCATTTCGCATAAACACCCGCCTCGCCTGCTGAGCGATATAATCCTGATTCATGTCCTGGAAACACATCTTTATCACACAAATCAACACATTTGATAACGGAGCGCTGGAATAGAATAAATTAGGAATAAATTATAATTAGTTGTCGCCGCTCGGCGCATGCATCACGCTGAGCTGGTCACAATGCGCAGGCGCCGCTCCCGGCCGTACTTACCGATCATACTGTGCTTAGCGCTTAAGTCATAGTTATAGTCGAGTGTACTTCTTAGGGAGTATGGTGTACAATATTCTGTTATCATGCTAATGTGCGCCGGCGCACGAAAGGACCGCCGTTTGATAGGACTACTGTAGCCATGTTTTTCTATAAATTTACTGTTTCGTTTACGACCGAATTTAAGATCACAGTTTAAAGCTAGATAAACATTTCAGTAAGACGTTATACAACTATTACACGTGTAGTTCACGAAGGATTAGATAAAGTTAAACCGGACAATAATTTAAAAATTCTGTTTTTTTTTTCCAAATTGAAAGCACTAGCTGCCCGCTCGGAATACTACAACATGACTTTAGACGCATCGCATTTTTTTAAATGATTCAAAACACTGGGTCTACTCTATAAAGTCCGTCAACGATGTTTGATTGAAATTAAATTATTTTATGTTCATATGTGCCCAAAATTGCGGCCGAAATTACGGGTTTGAAACCCGTTGGTGTAGTCAAACGTTTGGCTCTCCTAGCGAGGATCACGGACGTAGATTTATAAGTGTAGTTCACACCTCATTCTTATGTAAATTACTTTGTGCTGGCCGCCGCTGGAGGCCTGCTGATCACAAGAACGTCTCAGCGACTAAGATCTTTAGCTATTCTAATGAATGAGAGGATTAGTGGCTGATAGCAGTTGTGATACGAAGGTAAGTAGGATAGCTTTGTTGCAATACTGTAATGTTTGTCTCAGAATACTGACTAGCCAGCCAAGCTGTTCAATCTTGTTTAGTTACATTCATTTAAGTTTTTTTGTTGAGTAATCCGTATCCTATTTTCTGATACCATGAAAAAAAGTTAATTACTTTTAAATATTGTTGGTATCTTAAGAGTATCTTTTATGAGTAGTATTACTGAACGCATCTACCTACTGCAGTCATCATTTAATAAGGTGCATCTGTTTTGTGACCGACTGGACGCCTTTGCGCAAGTGTTGCGGTACGTGCGTCTTGTCGGCGTCCCGCAGCGCTGCGCCTACGCACCTCGGATATTTGCGGAGGAGTTCCATGAGACATATCGAGGGCATCGGAGGCAGTGAAACAATAAATGTTTTCGGAAGGACTAGAACTTACCTACAATAAATATTTATAAAGTCACCCTAAAATGAACCACTTTTATGTCTTAGTATCATTTTTTACTGAAACAAAGCTAGTATTTTACTGCTCTCGTGATTTTTGCGTTAAAAAGACATTGAAAAGATATTTAACGATCAATAGCAGAGTTGCAATCTACGATTTTCAATCAATTTCATAAAAGAAACTTTGACAAGTTTTGATTTCCATCCATGTTCTAACATAGGTATAGGTACATACATCGTATATCATCTTGACAGCTCTATCAACGCAATTAACATTGCTCAACGATCAAAATGAAAGTTATTAAGGAAGCCGATGCTCGTTTGTTACCGGTAGCATTTCGTCCGTAATTCCGGGTTGCTAGGCATGAGCTAATTACTGCACGGCCGGGGCAGGGCCAGTGTTCCCAGGGCTGGGCCAGCCTGGCCGCGTGTGTGACGCGCGTGATTGATGCACGGCTGCGCGCGCGCATGTCTCTGTCAATTACACGCGCGCGCATCCATCACGCGAAGACGTCGCTACGACCACCGGCAGAGACGTCAGGTACGCTGATTTTTGTATCTTCATGGTCTTGTTCGGCCTTAAAAGGAAATATTTGAAACTTTATTTGACTTAATATCTATAAAGTGAATATAGATGTGGTGAAACTTTACATCAAGTAATTGAAAGAGCTTGCCTTTAAAACTAACATGGGTTTTTCCGTCCACAACATAATTCTATGTCGTACTTGTCACGCGCTTGAGTCCAGTTCGTCAGGTTGCGCTCATTTGCGAACAGCAAAAACGTCTCACGCGCAGTCGCGCTCACTAACGAAACGTATTCCACGCTGTGCTGCGCGTGCGCACCTAACGAGCACCCAATAAACATAGTTTTGCACCTACACCCACTGGTCACTAGGTGTTAGGTACTACATACGGACCATTCATTATTAGAGAAATGCCGCATCTTGCGCAGTAGTACAGAGGGAGATACGCTGCGCATTTTCTACAACCATTATTTTTTTCACCTAAATTAGACGTAATCACCAGAATGATACAATTTAGTTTCTAGTAATATTGTTGGTCTTGGTTTTAAATGACAAGCTATCGTTCAATCCAGGGTGGGACGGCTCATTGGATGATTTTACCAAAAAAAAAAGCAATTGCTAAGCTGTTCACCACGTATGTTGTTTCTGTCGTCTAATTTTGTAAGGTTGTGAATTTTGATTGGTACCACACGTGCTCTGACACTGATAGTAATTAACTAAATAGTTTAGTTTCTCGCCACAATACAAATATTAAAGATAGGTACTTAATTTTTTATTTTTCTTGAGACATGTTGTTAAACTTATGTTTGCTTGCTTGTCACTTACAACATAGAAACCTCTGTGTTGTTTTTATGTGAGCAAATTTTTTATATAACTTCAGCTCAACCCTCGCGTGTCATTGACTAGGACTGCAGCCCGATCTTTCATGTTGTCATACATTATTGATCAGTTTATCGTTCAGTTCTGTGGAGTTGGTTATGACATCCGCATCACGCGTGCTGTTACCACTCTCACACTTTGCACTCATTAATGGTATTATTGTCATCAATATTGTAGAGGAATAGTAGTTTTTTATCGATCAGACAACTGGAAGTAAATTTTATTGATTTTTGCAATAGATATAATAAAATATCGGTAGAAACAGAAACTTTAAAGTCGTGATCATTATTTAACAAACACGTTTAATGTAAATATCTCCAGATCATTAAACTTCTGCAGATTCTGATCCTACTACGAATGTCGTCTTAATTGACTCGTCCCCAAATTAATTTATAAACAGTTAGTAAAAAAATATTAATAGAGGGCTGCCAAACTAGTTTATGTTTGTTGAAACGGGAACTACAACTGTCATCCAGTTCAATCAATTCATAATTTATGTCACAATATTAATACTGTATCTCATTCATTCTGGTAATTTCACGCTAATTAAGTTTACTTATGTAAATCAGTACAATGTTTAGCATATTAGATTATTGAATTGATACAATTAATCATGATTGGCAGTCTCGATCTATTAGAGTTATTCTTGAAAGCTTCCAATGCTACTATTTCTAACTGCTTTTTTTATGATACTCCCACACCAGAGCAATCTGCTAACCTGTAATGTATCATTCCGTTTTTAAATAGTAAGTGATTTTATGAAACGGGATGTAATCATTGTGACAGGTTGCACACTCTTGTATTTCATAACTGCTGATCTCAAAGCGGTGAAAGAAAACATCGTGAGGAAATTGGCCTTTCCTAGAACCACAAATTGAAGCCATCGTATGTGACATCCCCCAACCCGCACTATGACTCGCGTGGTGGATCCTGTAATAGATTCCCTTAATGGATTGATTCCTGTAAACCACTACACTATTCTTTCTCATGAGAGATGCAACAATGGAAACGGTATAGGCTGGTTTAACGCACTGTACTGCGTAATTTGTTCACTCTTTATGTAATGCTCGAATTTGATTTATAACATTGCAAGCGAATGAAGTCTTTAATGCCAACGAAGGAGTATGACTCTACGCTTTGAGTCGATGGTTGATGAGTTTTTGATACCAAAGTAATTCCAAACATTGAGTTTAATTTTTTCTATCAATCGAAGCAATTCACTACTGCTTATCGGTGAAGTTGCGAGCGGAGCCGAAGTGTCGCCAACTGTCTGTCACAAGAATGTGATACACAACGCAATACCACGCCGGTGACGTCACACGTCCACACCAGCCAGCAGCAGGCCACATGCTCAGTCTTACAATTAACCAATTAACATCAATTAAACACGCGGGCCATCGCCCCCGGCTGCTGACCTGACAACAAACACTAATCCGATACTATTCTATAAGCTCTATGACTCAGACTACTAGGCTGATGTTGGCATGGCTAGTTTAAACGTACAATCTCATAATATGCTACATGTTTAAACTGTAAACTGAGTGAGATATAGATAGTTTTCGCTTGGCACGTAGGCAATAGGTTTTTGTTCAGCAAAGCACGTAATAGTGGAATTAAATTGGGATAGAAGCGTTAAATGAGATGAGTTTCGGAGGCGGGGCAGGTTTTTGTGCCTCTGGGAGCGGGCCCCGGCCCCGGCAGCTAGTGACGAGAAGCCACGGCCATACAGCCCGTTATTATTATAAATAGATGATAATTCGTAAATTGTTGGTGTTTAGATATATTTCATGTTCGTTCTTCGGGTATGAAATGGGAGCAGGATTCGATAAGTTTCCTGTTTGAAATCAGCGCAGTGCGCAGGGAAGCACTTTCTTATTTAGTAGGTAGTAAGAAACTAAAGCAATCTGTGAAGGTATTAATACCTTACAATTTACATTTTTAACTAAGAAATAATATAGACTATATAAACAAATGACATCGTCTGTCTAGCACTACTACTAGACAGCATCCTTTTTCTGCCTGTGCTAGTTCAAGAGCTTTGTTTCAGCTATCGAGTTTGTTGTAATTTGTAACCACGTTTCATGAGTATAACATGTAAAGTACAATGAAGGTGCTACCAACATGAAGTTCGGCTATCTGCTTTTTTTCAGTAAATTATATGATCCTTAAATAGACTAAACCGAATATAAATTCGTTTATCAATTAAGTACAAGTCGATAAGTAGTTAGTCGAGGTGTTGGGTACATCCCTAGTCCGGCTAGCACGGTAGCGTCAAGTCATGCGCGGTAATGGCGGTCCCGAATTAATCGCCTATAACGTGCGCGCGCGCACCTCTCCTCTGCCCGCCCCCGCTCGTCACACTGCCACCTAACATGGGCATGTTTTGTGGAGTGTGCTGAGCTAGGAGTGAGCAGAAGGTTCAGACCCTCTTGCTATGCTATTCTCTATAAGAAATCTCGTTGCTGGATTCTACGATGTGCTCTTCGACTTAGCGGCTTTGAGATCGTCCGATTGTGCAGCGCGAGCGGTGAGCGATCATATCGCAGTCAGTAGCTTAGTGAAGAGGAAACTTTAGTGCTAGCGTGGCGTGAGCGTTGCGACAGTGCTGTCACAAGGACTATACGACAGGGAATAGCACTGCTGGACGCACCCAGCTGTTGATATCCTAGTACAAAACATGTAACATGAACCAACTGGACCTACTACTGCATCGTAAGTAGCGCGCCCAGTGTCCATGACAGACCAGCCACCGTCCTCTAATTCTCGGTTGCTAGTACGTACAATTACAGCTACTGGAGACGAGGAAACTGGACGGAGCGCCTGTTCAAGGATACGTAATCTATGTTCCCTGCTACCTTTGACAGTATTAGAGTGTCCCATGTTGTCGTTGTAGTTCACAAGAAATGCCCACCTACACGCCTCTTGGACGTGTTTCATAACTGAACTTGTGACATGTCATATCGTAGGAACTAGCTGCCTATGCAGCGGTGAATCGGAAACAAAAAGATAAAGACAATCTAAATCATGATCCTCGTTGTGCCAAAAAAAACTCAATAGTCGTCTTCGATGTCTTTCTTAGTTGAACTTCTGTTGTTAGGTCGAGTGGCCCGCGGCTACTGAGATTACCGGCAATTATATGAAACCGCTGCGAGTTTTTATCTAACGTTGAATAAATTAATTTTAGGAACTCATTGATTATCTAATTATGAAAGTCATGCTTTTTATGTGGCTGCCGTAAGGAACATAAAGAGCTGAAGTAATTCAATTACGGCTCACATTGAAGGCTCATTTTGAATGTGATCTAATGATAGATTGGTGATTGGTGGGATGATGATATGAGTTTTCCAGTTCAACGCCTTTGAAACACTTGTATTCTGCGGTTTTGAAGAAATATGTACTTTAGAAACATTCACGAAGATTAATGGGAATTTGACTGGTCAACGAGTACAGTCAGTACCTGTTGGTAATTTGCAGACATTCATCAAACAGTTTATAGCTGGAGTACTCACAGTAATCACACTGAACTATAATATCGCACAACGCTAACACATTCGGTATGGACTTGTGCAACTTGAAATTACTCTACTTTGTTACCCTATAAAGACATTGCATCATTATTAGTACTGCGTATATTCTACGGTTAAAGCAGCATGTCTTTTTCCCCCACATAATTTTCTAGTGTTGAAAATAGTTCAACAAAGTTGTTGAAAAAGCTTTTTGTTTTATTTGGTATGAGTCAATCAGTTTGGGACCATAGGATATACGATGATGAAACATCACTCTCAGGACCGTTTACTAAACCAAATCATCTCACGAGGTTAGCACACAAGTTATGTTCTGGTGTTGCGCAGGCGCATGTGGGCTGTGCACCGGACAATGATTTGTGCAAATTACACGCTGGCTTCACTGGTCGGTGTTGCCTTGTTTATGCTCTGCCTTCAGTCGGGGCTAGGGCCGGCAGAGACCGGCGCATTCTCGACAAATTGCCGCCAGACCTATTTGCGGTCGTGTGCGGGAATAGGGCTCCACTCGGCTTTCGTAATCTGAGGTTAGGTAAGCGTTAGTGTTCTGAGAATCTTCATCTACTAAAGTCAAATGCTTAAAATAACTTTGACTACAAAATAATCATTATCTCATAACAGATTTTTCTCAATTTTTATTCTGTACACAATTGATTTTATTCCTGTCGGTCAGACAGTCCAAATAAATTGTCTTCTATTATTACAAAAGCTTCGAAAACTCTCTAAACTACAGTTGAAATACTAATGTGCTAAACTAACTACTTATGTCCACATGAACAGTTCAAAGCCCTCCTAATAAAGCCAGCACTCGTTGAATGGCACTCACTTATAATAATCCACCTCACAGACAACGAGTTAAGTATAAGCTGTGACCCGCGCGCGGGGTCAATCCGGGGTCACTGTCAACCGAGCTCAATGGTAGCGTTAATTCCTTGACAAATAGACACGTGTCTCGTGACGTGTGACGTGTATGGACATCGACGTGACGCGACGTGACGCGACGTGGGCGGAACGTGAATACACGTCGTTAGGATTAAAAGATCTGGTGGTGTTTTGGTAGGTACTGAAAGTGGAATAGGGTTACCATGACACACAAACAAACAGTGCCTAGCAGTAAAATCCTGTAAATCTTTTCATTTCTTTTTTTGTTACTGTAAGAAAATACTAAACAATCATTGAATTGCCTTTCATCACAATCTCTTTTTATCTCTCTCCATTCTATATTAACAAATATAAAGCATTCTCCATTCTGTGAATCAATCAATTCGATATAAGATTATCCAGAATAATCTCACTAACATGGTCACCAGTGCGTGGGCGCAGTGTTCTGAACAGCTTTGTGACTATTATTATATTTTACGAGCGTTTGAGATCGTGATAGCTAATTGGAGCACTGCTTCGAACATATTGATACTTTCACGAATCTTTAATCTTACAGCACTTGAATTTAAAAGCTTTTCTTCCTATGTCTTTACCTTGCTGTGTATACTAGTATTTAATGTATTTTGTCTTTATTAGAGCGTGAGACAAATTTTAACGCAAAAGAAATAGAAGCTACAATATGCCAGTTTCTCTAATCTAGTTAATCGATATGCACATATTTAGTACACTGATCGTAACATGTGCCGCGATGCCGCCTCACGAACAGACTCATCTACTTCTATATATTGCGGTGCATACTTCTACAAGAATGTTAATTTTTCTTTTACGACTACAACATGAATCGTTTCTAATTCATAATGGCTGCCGACTCATTAAAATGAAGCGTAACGTTGAGATGTGAGAGTGTTTCATCTGATTCTCACGCGGCGGGTGTGTCGTGGGCGGTCGGCAGAAACTCGCGTTTTTTCTCAACATTATAATATGAAAAAGGAAGGCGTCGCGCGTCGTTGTGCGAACACTCCTTACAATTTTATTATCTCATTAGCGTGAAGAATGTCTTCATAAAGTGTCGCCGGCCGGCGTGGGGCGGCCTCGGGACATCATTCATTACGCACACTAATGGCTTTCATAAAATCCTATATTTTTCCTCTACACTTCGATCCACAAGATTATTCAATCTCTGAATATGCACACCATACATTTCAACTTCTCGTCTGTATATATCTTCATCATGTGGATCATAACAATCGATGAATACGTAATGTAAATGTCAGGTCGTTGGAGTGTCTTGATTGGTGGTGCGCGGGCCATTACAGGGTGCCTCGCGGCGCGGCGTGAGTCGCGGTGCGCCCGTGTTTGCGCACCCGGCCGGCGCGGGGGCACCGGCTGCCTCCCCGGGGGTGTGCCACTGCGCTTGCGCGGATAACATCTACAGCCGCGTGTTATTGCCACTCAGAGCATTGTTTATCGACGGTTACCGCTCACAGCTGATCCGAACACTGTAATTTATTCCTCAAGCAAATGTCTTCGGGCTCATTGGTCTCACTGCAGTACGCCAAGTGTTTGTTTACCTCCAGCGATTGCTACCACGCACTACACGCATTACCATCCATTTGAATTAATAGCAGATTAAACTCAGATCGATTATCGATAAGACATTATCGGCATAGAAGTATATTTTATTCACCCATAAAATAGGAATTTAAACTATAAGCGCGCTTGGAATTGATTAATTCAAAAAAACCCGCTATTTAGTTCATTAATCGATGTAGTTAAATGTAAGAGTCACATTGTAATTTTAATTAAATTCTTAGATAGATACTTCACATTGCTCGATCGGAGTTGAATAATAAAAGTGTGTTGTTGCGCATGCGCATGCGCGGTTGTTATTCAAACATAGCTTCGGTCTCAGTGGGATGTGAGATGTAATCTAATCAAATATTTGCGCGCTGTGCAACGCGCTCCGTTTGGACGGGATCATGATTCAAATAAATTGCTGAACCAAAAACAGTATAATTTGAGTGTTCCAAATAGCTTGGTGGTTCACACGCTAGTGCTGCGCCGCGGGCTAGTGCGGGACACATCGATCATATCGACACGCCCGCCGAGCGCGTGCAAATCGTTTCGACACAACACTATTGTGCAAGTGTCGCTAGCTCCGCACTGTTATTTATATCTGTTTAGATAAACGCGTTTCAATTATATGATCTGTCACTCGTAACGTCCGCGAACTTTTATAAGATGGCGGCCGCTAGATGAATGTCCATAATGCCAGCTAGTCGGTAATTGGAAACTGATATTACTGTTTTGATTACAAACTTGTATTGAAGTGAGATCGTATCGCCAATTTATCTCGGCGAGTCCAATGAGTTCGTTAAATTGCATTAGTTAGGATTAGAGCAGAGATCATAAATCTGTTGGAGATTGTCATAATATTGGCATCGTTTGTTTTTATGTGAAATGAGTGGCGACTGCTGAGCCGTTTGATTAGTGTACCGGTTACCACAGACGTAGGATTAATGCCGAACCACTGAGCACCTGATACAGCGAGATTAACTCCGATTAATATGTTTCACATAAAATCTAGTGGCGAAACGGTTGTTGATATCTTAATAAATACTAATTTATTTTTAATGCAAACGCTATCTATTTTTATTTCAAATAGTCAAGGTTTGGTTATATTTACTGGTTATTGATCTCTCAGACGGTACATGGCAGTATGTGTAACGGTCCTCTAAATTATAGTACTTTGGATGTGTAATTTCCATGTGCAATTAATTAAAAAGGTGCTAAATTAAAATATCGATTTAATTAAAACGATCTTAATCGTAAGGTCGTGCTTATCCAAAGCGATTGTTATCTAATGTATCTTAAACGAAACAAACTTTATTCTAAACAACACTATCATGAATTAAGTGGTCCGTTCACAATAGACAACATGGGAAGTAAATCAGTCGGTAAGTGTAAAGGTCAGCGCACACTTAGTTAATGAGCCGCACACAACAGGGAACAACAGGTGAGACAACAGAGTTGCGCCCACGCCGACGTATGCGCACGCGCATCGTGTGGGCGAACACGTGCAGTCATAGTATTTTATTAGTGTAATATGGATTTATGGGCTATTAATTAGAGAAATAGGAAAAATAATCTGATTTGATAACTACGGTCATAAATGAAGGGATGATCAGCATCAAGAGTGGCTGCGACTCACAGACTAACTGTTCAGAACAGCTTGTCCATGGTTACGTTACCCTGGGTCACGGGACCCTGGAACGTAAAGGCTATTGAAGGATCACCTTTGATTTTAATTAGTACAAGTGTCGTTATTCTCGCTTAAACTCGAGAACGGCTGGACCGATTAGGCTAATTTTAGTTTTTAATTATTTTTGAAAGTCTAGGGAAGGTTTAAAAGGTGAGTAAATATGATAAAAACAAATATTCTGAGTCGGTACGTAGTTTGCCAAGTAAGCTAGTCTGAAATAAAAAAGAGTGAAACAAAAGTTTTTTATACTTAACGTAAATGTATTACAAAGCTTTAAGCTACACAAGTTAACCTTCACCGTATCGCTGGTGATTGAGAAATTCTTCAGAGCGTCGATAACCCTTGCGCCGCCATTACGTCGATAGTGGTCGATGGTCGATACAGCCGCGTGTTGTGGGAACAACCACATTTGTGTTATGAAGCTCTGTGCATTGTTAGCTTGTAGGGGAGGTTATTGGAAACAGTTTTAACTATAATGAAGTTTTATTCGTGATTGTGTTTTATTCTTATGGATTGAGAAAGTAGGTTTCTTAAGTACATGGAAATATACCTCGTCAGTCTTGTGGTTGTAAGGTATTCTGTCGAGAAAGGATCCTGGGTTCATAGTAGTTTGTCCCCAGTTACAAGGATTGCGTAGTTTAGTTGGTATTTATATGATCAAATAATTTTTTGGTGTAAAATTCACATCTCACACTGATAAAATGTAACAGAGAAGAAGACAGACGACTAGACTACGCCGAGCCATATTGATGTGATATTCTTCGACAAGTAAATCAACTGATTCTATATTTTATCAAACCACGTAAATTTGTTTCAATAAGATTGTGGATAGTAATCGCCAGTACCTGATGACAGTTCACCGGTACTCTCCTGTCAGCTCTACAATAGAGCCTCTTTCTGCCGCACATCGTAGAGCTCCCAGGAATAATATTTCATTCTTAATCAAAGCGTTCAGAACAATCGTCGTTCACACAAGTTATTTATAGAGTCCATAGAGTTCGTAGAGATGACACTATGATTTGTGGAATTTAAACAGTTTTATCAATAAATAGTATGCGGTGCCTCCACGTGGCTTATGTCGCTACATTCATTATTTAATTTCTTTATGTTTGGAGATAACAGTTACTTATGTTTTGTTACTTTGATATTTATACGTATAGTAGTCGCACGGAGAGAGGTTTATTAGTATCTCGACTTATTTCGTAATGTTATAAACTATCACGTAGCGGAGTTGGAATTCCTCAGCAGCAGATTGGAGTCTGAGCGGTTGATGACTGTCTGATGGAGACAGGATCGCCTCTTATTGAACTTTATTAAACACTAGCTTCCGCCCGCGACTCCGTCCGCGCGGTTGTCGGTCTTCGCGTGGATGGTTTATTTCTCAATTTTGAGTAACTCTGACAATAACCACTTATAAATATCTATTGGACCCAAATACGGCTAAACCTATATTAATTAAGGAGATCCCTCTATTGAGCCACTGCTGTTGAGCTCGCGTTCTGTAACTGAAAAATAAGTTTTTTTTTTCTACGTATTTTTCCAGGATAAAAAGTATCCCATTTTATGCCCAGGATAATAAGGTATAATTATACCAAGTTTCATCGAAATCGAACCGTTAGTTTTCACGTGATGCCTGCATATACAGACAGACAGACAGACAAAATTTTTTTTAATCACATATTTGGGTTTGGTATCGATCCAGCAACACCCCCCGCTATTTATTTTTTCAATATTTTCAATGTAGAGAATTGACCCTTCTACAGATTTGTTATAAGTATGTAAAGATGCGAAATGTAGATATTATGGCACAATTTAGGAAAAGGTCCCTTTGAAAAGTAGTTGTCAGGTATAATGTTATTAAAATAGTTTTTATTGTATGTATGGACATGAAAGTGATAAATATAAACTGCATCGTGTAACATGTCAAATGAACCTGTTGTTAGGATCTCAAATATATACGAGTATGTGTCGTTAATTAAAAATAAAAAGTCTCCAAGTTATCCAAGGAAATATACGAAAATTGACGACACTTTCTTTATCTCCGAAATTACCGACAGATTTAATTACGTTTTCACTAAGTTTGAAAAGAACACACAAAAATGAGATTCGCTCGAAATCCTTTGCACGCGAGTCCGTCTCGCATTTGGTCAGTTTTTTCTTTATTAATCCTGGAACCTATTAAACTCGTATTTTTACATCATTCTCTGTTGAGTTAATATAATCTCCCGCGAGAAACAAAGGGCGGCGCGTGCGCATCCCACCGCAATCGCCACTGTGTGTGTCTGAGAGACTACATGTATGTTTGTATATGTGTGTGTGATGATCGCTGTTGATTGCTAATTGTGGTTAATTGCAAGTGCTTTGTGTTGCGCCCGCGCAGGGGCCGCGCATTTAAGCGGCGCAGAAGGACTACTTGTCAGTCTAAATCTATTTTTGATGAATTGTGTCTGGAGGGCTTATTCTTGAAGATTAAAAGTTATATACACAGAAAAACTTTTCATAAAAGATCTAGCAGAAGAGCACAGGTATTTGTGTAGAGAAGAATGAACTTTTCGGTCAGAAAATCATCAAATGAGTCCTCCGACCCTGGATGGAGCGGAAGGGACTTTTTTTTTTTTTGTCACAATCGTACTGGCTGAAATCCACGGTGTCCTTGAATTGCCCTTTTCATTCCTGGGGTTAGCTGTTTAGACAGTCTTGCAACCCCAGGAATGTCCACATGAAGTGAATCTTCTGTATCACATTTGTAATTAAAACACTGCTCGTGTTTAAAAGCACGAAGTAAGAGGAGGGGAGGGGAGGGGCTTGATGTACAATCAGCCGGGAACCTTAACTATCCTGAACAAGTTATTGGTAATTCCGCGTAACAAGTGTACCCGCGGGCTGCCGAGTCCTCCCCGCGACCAAAGGGCATGAGGTCGGAGGGAAGAAGGGTGGAGGAGGGAGCCAATTCTTTGAGGTTTGCCATGCTGCTGTAAGTAGTTAGTGAATATTGAACAATCTTATTTTTTTAATAGGCATCTATAGTGGACTTATTGGTTGCAAAAGCCTGATCTAGAATGAAGAAAGATTTAGTTAATCATGATCATAAAATGAGTCCTCCCACCCAGGGCAGGGCGGGAGGGACTGTCAGACTTGTACTGACTAAAATCCACGGTGTCCTTCAATAGTCCTTTACGTACTGGGGTTACGGTAATTTGTGAGTCCCGCGACCCCGGCAGGCTTTGGCCCTCTACAGGCCCCGTCACAGTTAATCATGATACCACAAGTTACTCCGTAGAATTTTAAATTGGAAAGTAAAGAGCTCATTCACACGGGTCCCGCACAACCTACCACCCATCACGATTCCCAATTTGTCCCAATTTAACCATAAAATCAACTAACTCCTGCGGCTCCACAATCGGCGTCATTGTCACGGTATTAGGTGTCAACACGCGGAGGCTTCTGTTCGGTCGCGGGGAGCTGCGTGTAATCGGTGCGGCGCGGCTGCGGCACGACCGCGGCCCGTGACCGACACGCTCGGCCTACAGTTGTTGTTCAACGCCGAGTTAAGGACCACCGGCTGAAGACACGAGACGACGTTTTATTGGCTTCTTTGAGCTACATAATTTGTATCTACAGAAATAATGTTATTTGGTTATCGGCATTTCTGTAATTGAAACGAATTATTATTTATTTTAGTCTAGTCCCAGGTAGGCATGGATTTATAAAGTTTTTTCATCAGGAATGTCTCAGTAGCAGTTACGAAGCCTATACTAGCCCAGCTGATAACAATAGTTTTGTTTCCATTGGTGTACTTATTTATTAGGAAAAGCTCTCCTGAAACCTTCGGAGAAATACAGGCGTGACGTTTTGTTTTGTTACAACGATTTATGTCTTAATGAATAGAAAGTCAAACAACCTTACATTCAATACGCACTAAAGGTTTCCAAACCATATTGGTATATAAAACTAATAACATAGATAACATCGCGACATTACGTATTAACTGTCTGAAGGCAAACATAATGTTTGCGAACAAAGAGCGCGTTGATGTCTTTTGTTCGCGAGAGCAAACATTGAGGCAATGTACACGGTGATCTACATTCTCTAGCATCCTGTAGAGCACTCGATGGCCCCCAAATACTGCGGGGTGAGGAGACGGGGGCGGGGGGAGGCGGGGGTCACGGGTCTCGCTGTGGGGTGCTGCGGAGCCTTCTCGACCAAGCTGGAGTACTGTCGAAATGAAAAGTCTTCGGTTTTTTTTTTGTTTTCTACATTGATGATACCTACGATTTGCTGATTTTAGTCTTATACATGTTTATAGAATTATAAGATCTGAAAAACGAAACCCATTTTGAAGAGCAAACTAAAATACAAGCTCTATTCTACGTGAGTGAGTCACAGCGCGAAAGTTTCCAATTTCAACAATGGGCTCCTTTGGACGTACAAGTAGATTTTATTTTTATTTAAAGGCTCTATTCACAGTCATGTCAACACGCGGCTAACATTTTACAAATTTATTTTGGTTGTCAAAGAACATTGTTTATTTTATTTTTATTATTTCAGCTACTAAAACTTGGTGATCGATACGACTGGCCAATAGTGTTCAATACACATGTTCGCGGCTGTACCGAGTCCGCACCGCGAGCCACTCGGTGTATGTAACTACCGCTATCTATAATTGAGATCGGCGCATGCGCACCGAGCTCTGCGCCCGCGCATACCATCACACAGACTAGCAGAGAAGGGCCGGACTGTTAGATGGTGCGAGTACCACCTTCATCACCGGTTCTACGTAGATAATACCACTATTTGCGATAAAATTATCTGATATTTCTGCACAGCTTTCATTTGATACTTCAATACTTATTAATAGTTAAGTGCGTTCGCTTTTTTTATTGACGGTAAAGCAGAGGTGTACCTACGAAATAATACATCCAAAAATTACTAACAATTGTGAGTAAATTAACATTGAGCCGCCTGTGGCCCAGCAGTTGCAACGTTATATGCTGATTATCTTAAATAGATGCTTCATGTGCTATATAAATTAATGTGTTCAAATGTCTATCTTGTAGATTTCTTCCTCGTAGACTTTTTTCATGCATCATACTGAACGGACCTTCGGTATCTACTTACTCAGTATCAACTCTTTGTCCGAAGCTCTTTAAATAACTTTAATGCGGCTCTGAATTCCATCGCAACGAGGGAGAAAGAACAACCAGCAACCAATGAGTACCTACAGTACTGTGGGGGTACAAACGGCTACACATCAAGCTATACAGAACTAGTTTATATTGGCCTCATTTTACATAATCGTTTCGCATAATGAAAGGTCAGCGTATACTGGTTGTGTACCAGTGGGTATCTACAGTACGTACAGAAGGTTAGCACAAAGGAGGCGTGATGTTTCTGCGACAGTACTGCACTCGTCATTATAACAGCGTGGTGCGAGAAGGGTCCGCTGACGCGGTGCTCGTAATGTCATCACTGTTGCAATTGAATAGGTGCCATACGCATAACAATACAAACAGGTGCCATAAGTGATGCGTACAGGAGCGATGATCAGTAACTATGTAAGTTTTAAGGGTCGGAAATTGCTGACTAAAACAACATTCATTTTGTAAAAAAAAAACTAACACAATATCGCCGTCACTTCGTGTGCGGTAGTTTTTAAGTATATTGTTTAAAATATGTATTAGTTCATTATTGTTTTATATTTATATGTGTATTGTGTTTTATGGGCCTTTAGTTGCCTGAAACAGTTTACCAATTACATACCAGCATCAGTGTTTAAATACCAATACCAATTTGTGGCCATAAGTGCATACTATAACTGGGCTAGAGAATTGATATTCCGTTATCAATACAAATATTTAAAAAAATAAGAAATCAATTTCTGCACCTCAACCCCATTAATACCGTGTACCGTAGCTTTTCTTACCGTGGCAAAATCATCAAATGAGTCCTCCCACCCAGGACAGGGCGGGAGGGACTGTCACACTTGTACTTACTAAAATCCACGGTGTCCTTCAATAGCCCTTTACAATCCGGGGTCACGGTAGCTCGTTAGTCCCGCGACCCCGAACCCCATTAATACCGCTGCACGCTGGTACAATTACATCATCAAAGTTTATTTTTTGTTGCCGACTGTATTTACCGCACTTTTTGTAGAGATTATCTTTGCAACCAAATTAGGCATCAAAAATAATCTCACTGAGTATTCAATAAAGTATTCCATCACTTATTTCGACACTAATCCGATTAACTTCCCCAAACTTTCAGTCTAGACATGGACTTAATACAAACCTACCTATAATTAAATACAAAATATAAAATTGCCGGTAATTACCGCTCCACTTAACTGGCCGACCACGTACGAATACATACAAAAACTTAATCCCAACTTAAGCTCTTACTTATACTTTGACAAATATATAATTTGTGTGTATCGCGGCTAATCGGAGGCTAATGGCTGGATAGTTGGCCAACATTACGTGATTATATTTGCTAGATGTAAACTGTGCCTGTGTCGGAGTGTCCATTGCAGCTAGAAGCAACTTGACAATAACTTACAGATGAATAAGAGCCCAAATTGAGACAAAATTGCTTTTGAATTTGTAGTTAAATAGCGAAATAAACTCACTGATATATTTCTTAATCATACTGTCGTCCAGTAAGTGGACAGTAATGTTATTGTTCCTCATACCAGAATGTCTTTAAAAGTACGTAACTCAGTAAAATATATTTATGATTTTAACTAGTAGGTGAATACATATAACTGGTAAATAACATCATGCTAAAACTATAAATGTTTGAGAACATAAAACAATATTAGAATAGGTCAAACCAATCCGTGTGCTAGCACTACCCAAGTACCCACAGCCGCAGTATTGGTCGGCGCGGTATGCGCGGGCGCACATTATGATCGCTTTGTGGTGCCGCCGCATTAATCCGATTACCGTGAACACACACAGATAAAAACACAGCAATTACTCCACACACCATCTCTAATTGCTCCGATGTACATACATGTACATTATAACTATGTAACAACCAGCGCACAGCGCCACGCCGATTTAACAATTAAAATGAATTTAAAGTGTAACAAAATTCATTTGGTTAACTCTTCGTAAAGTTACGGTTCATAAACATTTAAAGCCGTGAAGTTCGTTTAGGAATTCGGATTTATTTCGTAATCGAATTGGTTCTGATTGGATGATTATTTATGGAAGAGAGGAAAGAAGCATTAAAATAACTGTCATTGTTAGTAATGTCGTGTCAAGTAATGTAGAATCACTGTGTCCTTAGCATGACTTTCCACGTTTTGTGACGCAAACTGAACTTTGACGATAATTTGGTAAAAATAAATTGTTCCTTTCTTTCTTTTTTTCATTTCAATTGTTCATACAACAAACGCAGTAAATGATTCAATTACGCTGTAAATAAAATACACAAATCTTGTGATAAGGTGTCTGATAGTGTAGAGTATAATGTCCTTCTCATTCAGGCAAAATTATATTCACAAAGAATATAAACCTATTTAAATTGTCAAATATTTTATTGTCGAACCCAGGCTCAACAAATAGGTGAACTAGTTTTCTTTGGTTATGGTATTACCTACATCCTGCGTGCCATGAGAATGTTATGATCTTATATTGTAACGACTGCTTCATATAACTCCACTCAATATTTAGTCTCGGCCGCCACGTCGGCTTACTGAACCTCGTACACATTAAATGAGCCGTGATTCTTAGCGGACACATTAAAGTTCTGATGTTATCTGCTATCTCTCAATTGGCTAAACAGATCTGTAGCGACAGGGGCGACGTCCCACGGTGAGCGGCGGAACTAAACGAATCGGTCCAAACACCGCGATACCATCGTCCGTCTGTGTGTCATACGGGACGTTCTCGGAAACTGTTTTAATTGTCAGATGTTAGCAGTTAACACACCGGAAATAGCAGGTGAGTGAATCGCCAGTTCACATAAAGAGAGCAAATTGACGCAATGGCTGAAATAACATTTAATGCAAATGATATTGTCCATCAATAATGTTAGCTTCCTGACTGATTGCATTTTGGTTTCATAGTATTTTATCAGATGGGATAGTGTTCAATCACATACGTAAAGTACTTTCCAAGTAAAATAAAATCAGTTGCGGGTACTTTTTCCCACAATGTGGTGAATGCGAGCCTGCGCGCTGACTCAGCGGGAACCGGATTTACTCTTTTTTTTTTTTTTTTTTTTTGTGTATGGCATCTCGCAGGTCAACCTAGAAGAGGTTGTGAGCTGCTTAACCGGACTTTTCTGTAGAGATGCCTTAAATTACTTTAAGGCCTCCAGCCAGAGCTTACAAACTAAATAAAAACTACAAACTAAGTGACCGCACGCTAAGGGCACCCCCTGTGGGGTTCGGACCTCGGCTTAGGGCGTCACTGAGAGAGGACAGCAAGGGACAGGCTGGATCACAATGGTTCATTATTTAGGGACTGATTTTTAAGACTCTACGGCTCAGCATCGCGGGCTGGCTCTTGCGAGGGACGGGGAGGGCATTGATTCGGACGTCGCGACGGTCGTCCTCGGCGGCGAGGACGGAATGACGGGATCGATCTGTGTTTGTGTTTGCGAAGTGTACTGGTTTCCCTACTGCTCTCCTGGAGGAGAGTGATGGGGTCGTCGGGGGTGACAAGAGTATGCCTTGGTCGGCGAATTTTGCTGATACGAGACGGTTCGTATCGAGCGGCCGCTGCGACTAGGGGATTGGGGTGTCTGATGGCAGAGTCAAAGAAACGCTTGGAAAGGCGTTTCATGAATTGGAGAATGGTGGGGATTTTAAGGTCGAGGTGGAGGCTATCGTTGCGGACATAGAACGGGGCTCCCGTGACTTTCCTAAGATAACGGTTTTGAAGGACCTGCATTTTATAAAGGTGGCGGGGATTGGAGTGCGCGAATATGACACCGGCATATGTCATGATGGGGCGGATTACAGCGGTATAGAGGCGAATTTTGCATTTAAGCGATAATTTGCTTCTCGCTGTAATCATGAAGTGGAGCCTGCTTACGGCAAAGGCAGCCCGATTACGGGCTGCTTTTATGTGGGCGCGGAAGGACAGATTACTGTCGAGGATAACGCCTAAGTACTTGGCTTGCTTCTCCCAAGGGATAGGCTTACCGTACATGGTTATCGGACTGAGGGGGCGGAGGGGAAGTCTTTTGAGCGGCGACCTAAAGAGGACCGCCTGACTTTTATCAGGGTTAACCTCGATTCTCCATTTCCTAAACCAGTCGCCGAGGGCGTTGGCTGCGGATTGGAGGGTTTGGGCTATAGCGGTTGGACTTTGACCAGTGTAATATATGGCCGTGTCGTCCGCGAAGAGAGCTAACTGAGCCTTTTTGCTCTTGGGAATATCGCTAGTGAACAGCGTGAATAGGAGGGGCGAGAGGACTGAGCCTTGAGGGACACCGGCTCGGATAGGGTGAGGGGAGGAGAGGGCATTCCCGATGCGATAGCGGAATGTGCGATCAGACAAAAAGTCTCGTAAGATGAGCACGAGACGGTCTGGCACACCCATTTGGTAGAGCTTATATAATAAGCCATTGTGCCAGACCTTGTCGAAGGCCTTCGCTATGTCGAAGAATAGACCGCCAGTCATTGCACCGCGTTGGAACCCAGCGCTAATGTGCTCGACTATACGGTGGACTTGATGGATGCACGAGTGACCGGTCCTGAAGCCGTATTGCTCGTGAGGAATGAGGCACTTGGCATCGGCAAAATCTCTGAGTCGCTTATAAATAAGTCTCTCGTAGATTTTGCCGAGAACGTTCAGGAGACTGATGGGACGGTAACTCGTGGGCTCAGACTTGGGCTTGCCTGGCTTAGGGATACCGATAACAGTGGCCTCTTTCCATGCCTGGGGAAAGATGTTGTTGGTCAGAGCGCCATTGAAGATGGCGGTCATTAACATAACGAGCTGGGCGGGGAGGATTTTAAATACCTTATTATTGATACCGTCCGACCCGGGAGCTTTCCGGGGTCGGAGACGTTTTATGATGTCCTGCACTTCGTCTGGAGTGACTGGAGGCAGAGGATCATCAGGGTCTTCTACGGGAGGGAGGGAGGTCCTACGTTGGACTTCAGAGTCGACCTTGAGGAGGTGACTTTTGTCTACCGGTTGGGTGCTGGGAGAGCACTGGGATTCCAGACTGTCGGCCAGGCATTCGGCTTTCTCAGAGTCGTCAAAGGCGACGCTCTTATCGGGACGGTTGAGGGGAGGCATAGTGGCCTCTTCGGTGGCACGCAACTTTCGTTGCAGCTGCCAGAAGGCTAAATGGGTGGGCTCGAGATCGCTCAGCATCTCATTCCAGCGGTTCGAGCGAAGCTCAGCGATGCGTTTCTTTACAGCACGCTGTAAATTGCGCATGTGAGCCTTGTTCGAGTCGCATGGAAAGTTGCTGTAGGCACGGATGGCAGCGTTCTTCTCGGTTATCAGTTCACGTACGTCATCGGGAAGTTTCCAGCGATGATCGTTCATCTCTGGGACTTCACGTGAGCAATCCGTCAGTACGGATTGCACGTGTTCTGTAAACGAGTTGATCGCGGCCGTCGTGTCCGCGACGGAGACTATGTGGTCGGGGATAGAGTCCAAGTGAGGTGACGAGGTTGATTTCAGCTTATCGCTTACTTTCTTCCAGTCAGTTATCACTTTGGTTGGAGGAGGCTGGCTGGGGTCGGAGGGACCCGAGCGAGGGACTAAGTGCAGGAGCACTGGACGGTGGTCAGAGTCTAGCTCGTGTAGCGTCTCAATAGAATGCAACTTGAGGTTGACATTCTTGAGAAGCGCTATGTCAAGCACGTCGGGACGGTGGTTGGGATCACCGGGATAGTGGGTGTGCTCAAGAGGAGCGATGGGGTCAAAGTTTAGTGAGGCGCTTAGATTGAACACTACCTTCCCTCTAGGGGTGGTAGTAGTGCTATTCCAAGCGGGATGTTTGGCGTTGAGGTCGCCCGCCATGATGACGGAGTCGCTCAGGCCGAAGAGGGCTGTAAGGTCTTTGGTGAGTAAATTGTGATCCTCTGCGCCGAGGGCAGGGGGAAGATAGGCGGATATGATGGTGATCGGTTGGTGGCCGGTCATGCCTAACCGACAGACTGAAACCTCGAGAAGAGACTCGAGGGGAGGAGGGATTAGAGGGATGCAATGCAGGGTCCTTTTGAAGTAGATGAGCGTACCGCCCTTGTGACAGCGTGACCTGTCGTTGCGAACTAATTGATAGTTGGCAATTTTAGGGTCACGGTGGTGCGGTTTTAGGAAAGTCTCCTGAACGAGAAGGATGTCTATCTGGTTGTCGCGGAGGAAGGTAGCGATTTCATCACGCTGACCTCTAATGCCGTTGGCATTGAAAAAGCCTAATTTAAGGGATCGTGGTTTAAGGACATTCTTATTTTTAGTAGCCATTGGACTAACTAAACAAGGTGGAGGGCTAAGAGGGCGTCACCCACTCCGGGGTGGGCTTTAAAGATTTTTGAGTATTCCTCAGGACTGCCATTGGAAGCCCTGAGTTGGGCTGCCAATTGACTAGCCTTAGATCTCAAAAACTCTTGGTGGTTGCGGACCGTTTTAAAGGCATTGATTATGACATACATGTCATCGGGATCTACGTCGGCCACGGAGCCGGAGGGTACTGGGGGAGGGATAGTTGGCGGGGCTACCGGAGCGACCTTACGCGAAGGTGCAGGGGCAGTCACGGGAGCCGCGGGTTTGGGAGCGGGGGCTTCGAGTAGCCCCGGGGTGGATTTCGGGGACGCTGAGCCTAAGGCTGGGAAGGCCTTTTGATGGTTCAGTGAGTTCCAAGGAGAGGGTCGCTGAGGGCTAAGCCTCTCGGGAATCTGTGAGGAAGGAATCTTCACAGATGGGGATTCCCTCTGTTGGCGGGCGGCAGCGCGCTTTGCCAGTTTGGGAGAAGCGGATTTGGGGGCTTTGGGGCAACCGCGGTAGTTAGCCGGGTGTCCTACTTGGCCGCATAAAACGCAGCTAGGAGGTTCGGTACACTGGGACTTATCTTTAGGACGGGGACAATCAGCCGTGCTGTGGCCGCCTAGACATTTGACGCACCTGGGTGGTGCATAGCAATGGGCCTGACTGTGGCCGTATAGTTGACAGCGGTGACACTGTCCTACTGTGTGCGCTTTGTAGGGCTTTTCAATTGAAATGCCCGTCAGGGAGCACACGGACTTAATTTTGAAAATGGGATGGGGACCGGACTCGACAGGGTCGCAAATTACCAACACCATGTCGTAGAGATCGCCACCCCTCGCCTTGTGGAGGCGGTGGACGGCAGAGGTGGGGACGTTTTGGGCAAGGAGGTCGTCTAGGACGTCCTGGGTAGAAATCTCTTTGGGGATCCGCCTTATCACCACACGGGTGGGCTTCTCCTCAGGGAGGGAGTACGTGTGGAAGGCTACGTTCCTTCCACGAAGAAGACGGGAGAGTTCCCTGTAGTCCGAAGACGTAGGGAGTATGACTTTGATACCCTGCTGGGTATTTGTAGCCTTGGTGTACTGGATCTTTCGATCCGCACACAATTTTGAAATCTCAGTCCATTTGGACTTTTCTTGGATGAAAATCGGGGGTGGGGGCCTAGGCTTCTTAGTAGAAGCCGCGGGAGGGATTGCCATAGGGCTGGAGGGGCGGCTGGCGGGGGCCGCTGAAGGGGTGGGGGAATTTGGACGAGAGGTCGGAGGAGAGGGGGTAGGTGGGGCCGCGAGGGGTTTCTTAGCCTTACTGGCTTGAGAATGTTTCCCCTGTTTGCGTTTACCTATCACGACTTGGAAATCCTCATCTGAGGAGGATGCTGAGTCACTAGAGTGCTCGGGATCTGAAATGGGCACAGATGTGTCCATTTCTTCGGGTGCAGGTGCAGAGTGCACTTTCGTAGAGCCCATTGTTTGAGGAACAATGGGCTTGGGCTTGGGGACGGGAACCGATTTCTGGGAACCCATTGTTTGAGGAACAATGGGTGGATTAGGGACGGCGGGGTTGAGGGCGGGAGCCGCTTTGATGGCGGCTTTTTCTGGGACGCGGTCGGCGGCTTCCTTTGTCTTTACAGACAAAGGAGCCGATTTTGATGGAATGCCATTAGAGGCGAGCGGGGGAGAGAGGGGACTGCTACGTAGGTTATTACGTTTTTGCTGTAAAACAGCAAAACCGTCTTTGTATTTACCGTCTAACGCCGGGTCGTTGACGATGAGGGACAGGAAATTGAAGAGGAGGTCTTGTAGTTCCTCCATTATCAAGGTCAGTTTAAAGCGGCCGACATGAGAGTGAAGCTCTCGGGATGCAAAACCTAACCCTAACAACCTAACTCCCCGGGTGGGTGGGCCCGGGGGTGAGTAGCCTCCCTGCCGAGGGTTTGTGTATGGCAGGGAGGTGAGTACCTAAGGTGTGCCCTAAGCTTGTAAACCTGTTGCCAATCTTAATGTGCAACAGGGCCCTATTTGGGTCTGGTGCGAAGGGGTAGACACACCCAACCGACACCAGGTGTGTAGCTGTGAACGAAACCAGAGACTAGGCTTGACTAGGAGTCCCCCCAAGGCCAAGGTCCTAGCTCCCGACTCCAATAAATTAACCTCGCCCTGAAGGGGTTCGGCGGGATGGATTGGGGCACCACCCTCTTGGCTTCGTTGACACCGTAAGGTTTCCACCAAGAACCACGAAACTGTGGATTTTCCCTGAAGGGGCAAAAACACACGCGGGACGTAAGGGAAATAAGATGAGTAAGAATTGTCCTGAAAAGGACAATTTTTACTCGAGTAGTCTTGACTACTCTCTTGACACGTCGCAGCAGGACACGACGAAATCGCAGCGGAGAACACAGCACTGGCACGGAGCACACACGAGGAGACGTCCGTACGCGGCGGCGGTCGGGCGGCGAGTCCGGATTTACTCTTAAACCGCCATAACATTTTATAGTCGTGCGGTTTATTACTGATACGCGAGCTTTTTGCTCGCTCCGCTCCGACTGCTCCACGCACCGCTCCGCTCCGCATGTCATAAACATTGGCTATAATTTCACGCGACTACGAAGAATCGACATAAACTATAGCATTTTATGATTGTCTTTAAAATACTGGTTATTGATTCAATTTAAAACATTTCGCTCTAGTTTTTTTTGCATTTATTTTACGAGTATTGGCCATTAAATCTGAGTCGGAGACGAGTGTTATAAAATAAAGTGTCATGTATTTGAGATCATATTTTTTGCAGTAACCGTTTAATTAACTTTTATTGGTTTTCTTGATGTTTATTTTGGGTCTTTATTTAATTTCGGGCGAGTTAACGAGCGTGTTCGGCGGTATGTCCACTGTCGGCGGTGATTAAGGACGTTATTATGCGACTGATTGTCGGCGATTATCTGAGGCTGGCTGGGCGAGTCCAGCGGTCGAGTCGAGTGCCGGAGCAGTTGACTGCTCGCTCTTAAGAATTAATTAGTAAAATGGTCGTTACCTCGTGTACCTACACTGAATTGGTAATTTGTTTAAATCTTTTTAATACTGTTGTTAAACGAAATAATTGTAGCTCTCTTGTTTACGGTTTGTACTCAAGTTTTGTTCATTTCTTTGTTAATATACTTTAATCATATCGTTTCAGAGGTTCTGAATACAAGACATTTATGCTGCAGTTAATTGAAACACCAAAGGGAAAGTCAAGTTTGTGACACAGGTACTAAGATACTATTCTTTTTCAACAACAACGAAAATATACAGTTGTAACCGAATCCTCGTTGATTCACAAACAGCGTGCTCTGAACGTGAGAGTATCACTACATACATTGTCTGTCTGTCTGTCCTCACTATCATGTTACAGCGATTGACTTGATTAGCTAACACCGCTATATTGTCGCCGGCAGAGATATAGGACGTACCTGTTGAAGCGAGGGATTTGTAACATCAAATACAAAAATATGTTTTGTATATTTACATACCTATATGCACAATTTGGTACGGATTTACTTGATTTGATTTAAATCTAACTGTGCCTTATGTCTGGTGAGATGAGCTTTTGAGATGGCCACCAGCTTTGTAAGTATTGGGAAATTCCCTCACTCATCTAAACTTGAAGGAGCGTATAACTTGTGCACGGTATTCTTTACATGTACTTAAAATTACAAGAATAAATTAAAGAGCCAGATGAATACAAACTGAACTTTTTTAAAGATATGATATGAGGGTGGGAGGACTCATGTGATGATTTTACCACGTAAAAAAAAAGATATGATGCAGCATTTTGTGTGAAGAAGAGAGGATTATTGTGGCGACACAAACGAAATAAAAAAACTTCGTCTTTATCTGGGGGCACGGCAGTGCCCCAGCCAAGTCTCGAGCAAAACGGGCACGGCCGTACCATCTTTTCTCGATGCGATTCGCGGCTGTTTCGCCCCCCCTATATCTTCGACGTGGACAAAGCTAGGAGTTTAGGTTTTCGGTGAATAATAGTAGGCATTAGAACAAGCTTAAGTTCGAAATTACATGCCAATTGAATTAATAGTTTAGGAGTTACGGTCGATCAAAGTTACACCATTTTGTCACTCACTCACTGACTCACTGACTCACTGACCGATCATCAAAAATCTAAGGTACTTCTAGCAGACTTAGAAACTTCAAATTTTGCACCAAGATAGGTCATTAGCCACATATAAAGGAAAAATTATAAAAACATTAAAAAATAATATACCATAGAAAACAATTTTATATTTGCGGTTTGGCAAGAACATTATGTATGGATTTTGACTGCATTGTTAACTTTGTTCGTTGTTTAAGTGTTCAATTGGATGAATAAATACATGGAATAGAAAAGAATAATAAAAATGTAATACATAGACTATAATTAATTGATACATAAAGTTCATAATTCATTAAATTAATAAAGCTAAAACTCCATTGTATTGCGATAAATTTCGATTGTATGCGCGCTCGATAGATGGCGTTGTACCTGTCTGAATCGCGCTATGGTTTCGTTACCGAGCGCAGTATAAGTAGTACTTTAAAATAATTCGATAATTTTCATTTGATAGCGCCACCTACCGATGAAAAACCATTTCGAAACTAAAAAAATATTGTAGCTATATTCGGAGAACTTAAGTTAGCCGGATTAGATAGTAGATTTATTATTGTTACTGAAACAGTTATTTAGGCGAATAGTTTATTAATATAACATAGACATAGGTAGTTACAATATCTAGTTGTTTACGTGTTATTTAGTTTAGTTATATTTATTTTGTAAGTTAGTAGATTTATGTTTATTTAGCTCGTTGAAAAGAAACAAAAGAGATAGAGAATGGGTTCTAAGCAAAGCAGTAGCTGAAGTCCAAGAAATTATGAGGTCACCTAAAAAAAAAGAAAGAAATACACTTACAAAAAATAAATGAGATCCCACCAAAAACATTAAAATAATGTAAAAAAATGCCAAGTCTCTCGATGCAGTCTTTCCATCGTAAAAAGTTTTGAGATTTCATAGAAGCCAAGTCCTATTCAAATTATTTTGTAGTTATAAATCAACATTTAGTAATTGTATCAATAGTTTTCTTTATATTATAATTATAGTGACTTGGCAATGAGCACAAGAAGAAACAAAACGGCATATTTGGAGTTGAAAGTCACACACCGCATGCGTAAACATTAATATCACAAAATTAATTTTCTTTTGGTTTATCCGTGTCGTCCCAACCGAATTTCGGCAACGGCAGTCAGTCTCATCCAAGACTAGTAAACTGCGCAGGACATAAATTATAATGCACAATTGCACAAGTGTGTACGCAAACACTAGTGTTAGTGTACTCTCGGTTCATTTACTTTCATAAAGCGATGGCCCGTAAGGTACTTATTTTTTATTATTGCATTGGAGCATGTAGTCGGTAGTGATCTGATCACAGGTCTCGTCAGTAACATTTGCACATAATTCCAGGCAGCAAGCAGCTTTTAATTGGTGCTCATTGCCAAGTCACTATAATTATAATATAAAGAAAACTATTGATACAATTACTAAATGTTGATTTATAACTACAAAATAATTTGAATAGGACTTGGCTTCTATGAAATCTCAAAACTTTTTACGATGGAAAGACTGCATCGAGAGACTTGGCATTTTTTTACATTATTTTAATGTTTTTGGTGGGATTTAATTTACTATCCAGTGAGATTTACATAGGTAATACATTAGCAGAGAGTCGCGGTTCAGACCCGTTAGATGAGCACTGTGAGGACCTACTTGATGACTGCAGTGTTGGAGATGAATAGGTTATTGTATGCTTGCACTTGTAGGTAAGCACGGGATTTGTGACACAAGCTCTTGACTTGTTAAGATAGCAAAATTTTGGTGTATTTACGTATTTCACTAGCTACTGAAAAACTTTGATTTTATATTAACTTATAATTGAAAGACTTATGCGGAGTGCGGATTAAAAGCTCAAGTCAAAGGTAATTGAATACAAAAAAAAAAACGCTTTGAAAGTTTGTCCTAAAATTTATCTTTATGCCCAACTTAGCTTGAAATTGAAATATTAAATAATGTAGCAATACTACAACGAATTGAAATGCACATGAAACCCCACAGCACCAAATCATTTTTCTTGAAGTTTGCTCAAGCGATATCTGTTGGACTTCCAACGATTGTAACCTCTGCGACTCGCGGTTAATGTGAATCCATTACTCTTTGTATTATTAACTGCGCTCGGTGCTCCGCGGAGCAACCACAATGCAATTCATTTGAGAGAGATCTGTAGCAAGATGCTGTGCCTAGGTAGGCAGGCCCGAAGGTCAGGCCATTACAGCCCATCGCGGGGAGTGGCTGGCCTCGCGGCCTCGCCGTGCACAACTATTGGGTAGTTCGCGATATGACAATTGAAGTCTAAGAAGATCCACTCCCATCTATTTAGATGACTGGCTTCAAAACCTGCTGTTAAATGTACCTGTTGGAAAAAGTTGAATGGTGACAAAAGCAATATCTGAGTTGCAGAAAACCTGGCTTATATAGAAATATCAAGCGTAGGATCAACAAGCAATAAAGATGCTTCTACTCATACTTCAGCATGCTTTCACCATTAAAACTTCTTTCTAAATGTTCAATCATTTTGTTCTCAGATCCAACTGGTCCTTCTGCCTGTCAGTCCCCACTGGCAGGCTACCTACTTCTGCGCAGCCCGAGTCTGAACTGTGACCGATCGCCGCAGCCTTCACCGCGCCCCATTCTATCCGACTCTTTTTGTTCGCTAAAGCGAGCTCGTGTGAACGACTCATTCTTTTTCACCGACTGTAAAGTAGTGTAAATTCAAGAGCAAAGGTAAATTTCATGAGCGGAGATTGGTATCAATATTACTATCAAACAGTTTCCTCATCCATTGATTCAGCATCTTTACATCAAATATCATTTCTCATGTGGAAATGTCAATGACAGACAAGCGATTATACAAACCACTCGTGAAGATGATGGTCCGCCGTAACTCTCCAGGAACAAAAGACCATAAAATATGACAGAGCCAGTCGGTAGTACAAGCGGATACACAGGTCAACTTATTAAAGTCGCGGCGATCGATCACCGGCCACGTTATAAATAAATCGCGCGAGTCCGCGTATCTTCGGAGGCGATCGGGCTCGTCCGGCGGCGCTCGGGCGGAGTCGGACGCGCTCGTGACCCTCGTCCGTCCGTCCGGCCAGTAATTGATTCCGACTTGTACGCTAAAACAATCGGGAGATATGTCGGAGCACGCCACCGCCATACATCATGATACTGATCTCAGCCGGCCACAGCCGACTGTGCCCAGTGGACGTCCACTCCGTCCCCGGGACGTACCATACACCGCTCAGATGTTGATAGATTTAGTGTTGCGTTAAAGGCTTATCTACGTATTCATTAGAATTTTGTCATATTTATTTATTGGACAATAAGACATGATTGAATATTAGTTTTATCAAAGCATCTAATAGTTACAAAACTGTTCGTCGGTTAGCTGTCAGCGGGTCGTTATTGTTCTATAGAGAGGACAGAGTGGACGTGTACCGTACAAAGCACCATTTATGTACGAAATAAAGGTAGCGGTGACACTTAATAGTGCCCGTTTAGATCCACTGGAGATAAGTAGTATAAGGCTTCTGAACTGTTAGCGGAGGCAGCAGCTTCGATGCCCGGTTGATGCCCTTTGCGGTCTCATTACCAACTAATGTGTTTCGTAACCGTTGGTGTTTGGTTGACTTATATTAACCTAATTGGTTGTCGAGAGAACATAACAACTTTAAAAAACCCTTTAAAGTGTAGCTGGGATATAAACCGGGCAGTTTGTGCAATGACCGGGCAGCTGTGGCGTGTAATGTTGATCTGCGGTCAGAGCGTTTATTGCCAGTAAATATGGAGACGTGTCATTAAATACCCAAATTATATTGACGACATCGCACTCCAAAAATGTAACGGAGAGGTGACAACACAACACGCATGAGAACAACTGACGGATTAAACAGATCATGACGACTTCATACATTTGAAGTAATTTTGTGCTTTGATTTTGAGGTTTAAGAACAGCTAAACATGTTTCATGGAAGATTCAACGAGGATTATGGTTGTTTTAATGTTTAACAGAAATGACTAGACATCAATTAAAACTGTCCATCACGGTTACCTCATCTCTCAGTTCATTTGCGTTTTATTAAACGTACGAACTGCGCTCTCGTACTGCACCATACTTCACTGCATCGTAAACTGCACAACTTAACTCCTCACTCGCCTATATGGACAATATTGTAATTGTCTCGACATTTTGAGATAAAATAAAAACGTTCAGAGATTTCACAGCGCCTTGTAGGGAGCTCGCAGCCAGCGTCGCCATCGGAAACAAATTGCATCAGAACGAGAGGTTGAATGAAACCCCTGTTATGTTGTAGGTATTGTTAGATATAGCGGAGTGTCAAGGACTGTGAGTGGAACTGATCGTACTTTATGTAGAGTGGCTGAGCGGCTTGTTTCAAGACAATATGATTATTGAAAGAACGTTTGCTTGCAAAGTGGTAAGAAATGGCATAAAAGCCGATCAAAAATTTACTGTTATAGTAAATTGTTGATCACGTTTCATCATGTTTTTAATGAAGCCCTAACCTGAATATTTTTTTTTTATAAATAAATATTCCACAACTTTCACACAACGCCATCTAGTCCCAAGCTAAGCAGAGCTTGTGTTACGGGTACTAGACAACTGATAAACATACTTAAATATTTCTAAATACATACATATTATAGATAAATTACACCCAGACACAGAACAAATGATCGTGCTCATCACACAAACATTTGTCCTGGGTGGGAATCGAACCCACGACCTCCGGCATAGCAGTCAGGGTCACTAACCACTAGACCAACAGGCCTGCTTGCGGCTTATCACCACTACAATGTACATCAGTTCTCAGTACCGAAGTCTCCTGCTACCGTATCAAGCATCTTCCAAACGAAGCTAAAATACATAGCTCAAGGTGCCGTCAATCTTACTAAGCTGTTTTCCAAAAAAAAAACATATTAGATTTCAAACGAACTATTCCCTTTCGTGGTAATCGTAACTTTCCATAATAACAACCATTTTATTGCATCGATGCCGTAAAGGCTTTAACCATCGGAAGGCGCTAACTGAAAGGTATTAAGGCATAGTTAAAATCACAACGATCATTTAGTTACATTACAGAAGGGACCATCACGAATATTACTACAAACAATTAAATACATTGTTAAGGGACGACATTACTTCCAACAGATCGGCTTCTCGGAACACTTAGCGAGCGGTGCGGTGCGGCTGCGGGCGGACAGCGGGGACGCGGGCGGACGGTCACCGGTGACCCCGCGATAACTCCTCTCGTAAACCTCTCAAATAATACGACCACATTCCGGTGACATCGGTAACATATGAGCGTATGACCCGCGGCGGGTCACCGCCACTATATTCAATAACTGACTCCGAAATAATTGGGCAACACGACAGCGCGACACTCCTCCTAAATGTTAATAATTTTACAACAATATCTCCGAGTGCTGGCTGTGTTTACTTTACGGCCCTCTGTATAATTTATTAAGAGATCAGTAAAGATCACGGCACAGCCTCTTCCAATAAACATATATTGAACGTAAGTATTGCATCACATGTAACAATTTGTCATACAGTTGACTGCGGACGACATGCTTGGGATTTCCAGAAAGTTTCAATTTGTTCAACGGTACCCGCACTGTGTCAAAACAAACTTATTAAAATGTCGTATGCTTATTGAAATGGAGTGATCTTCGACCTTTGCATCTTTGAATGTGCTAACAAGTGTGTGTGTATGACTGTCATTTTGGCGCAAGAACTTCAATATGCTGATGAGCTTTTCCTTCAATCTCTTGTGATGGTGGTTCATATTCCCAGTTTCCCAGGTGTGTAGGACGGGCACCTTTTTGTTGGGCTTTTAGCTCAAAAAACGTGAACTGTTCGTTTAGTACAAAGTTTCCAATATAATCGTGAAATGCATTCGTTTGGGCGAGCCGCGGCGGAGACTGTCGAGTACTTCCGAGAAGCGCCGACTAAGTGTTTATGGTAATGTGCGAGATGCGCGGGCGCATACGGACGCGGCTAAACGCGCAATTTGTTTACAATGTTTTGTACTTTGTTGGCGTATTATACGCGTATGCTAATACGTTTAGCGTGTAAACTGCACAGTGCACAGGTCAGGTCGGGAAACGGCCATTTGGCGAAATAAAATATATTATGTTAATACTAAATACATGAAAAGTAAAATGTCGTAGCATGGCACAAGTGTAATAGAGATATACTTTCAGATGCATATTTATCAAACGCCTATTCTCCATCTAGTAAACATACTATCTCCGATCGAACATCATCTCAACATCCCAGCATCTTAATACGTTATCGGGTGCACTGTAAATCTGCGCAGGAGTGCGAGCGCGTCACGCGCTGCTCATACATCACCGCGCAGCCACCATCCACCACACCACAGTTCTATAGACTATTCGCATTTTAACGCATTACGCCTTTCATTACTATTGCCTGTGATATATTTTACTAAACAAACTCCTCCAATCGATCTACAACCCTATCTCTCATTTCATAGAGTAAAATTTCCTCCGCAACATGTGGTAGTATAAGTTATGGGGTTGCATGGTGTTCACGCGTCCCTGATTTACTTGTGGCGTGCGCGGGCGCAGGCGCGAGGAATGGCGCTCTCAGGCGCAACTGTTCAGATGTCGGGGGGATGGATTTACGCCGCGGAGTCCAGGATACTGTTTCGGATATCAAATAGATGGGCGCGGATTATAAATTATTTGTTGCAGCTGTTTATTTATCTAACTGATATTGATCTAGAATTTCCAGTAGACAGGGTTGTATTTGATGGTCAACAAAGTTTGCAGCTATTGAAAGAGCAAAATTAAATCAAACGAGTATAGTATGAGTAAAACTTAGTGGAAGTGGGAATCACGGTAATAATTAATAATTATAATAATTATTCCACAACTATCACACAACGCCATCTAGTCCCAAACTAAGCAGAGCTTGTGTTATGGGTACTAGACAACTGATAAACATATTTATATATTTCTAAATACATACATATTATAGATAAATTACACCCAGACACAGAACAAATGATCGTGCTCATCACACAAACATTTTTCCTGGGTGGGAATCGAACCCACGACCTCCGGTATAGCAGTCAGGGTCTAACCACTAGACCAACAGGCAAATAAGTTCTTTGACTGATCATTTTATTTGTATCGTGCCCTTAATACAGAGTTTCATTTTGATTTCAATCTTGTTAAGGTAGTTAATAATTAAGGGGTTTTTTTGTTAACCTTTTTAGTATAACTTCTGTGGGAGCGATTTGGTGAAATGTAACGGAAGTAGGTAGTACGACCCAACTACCATCAAACTAAATAAAATAAACAAAAGGTAACATCGCACTTTAAACCACGTCGAGCTGTTGAAGCCACAGGAGATCACAAAGACAGACTTACACGGCCAGGTACAAGTAACACAGCAACCTTCATCTGAGGCAGTCGGGAGGAAATAAAGCGTTTCTTGAAAGCGCGCCAGTAATTTAGGAATACTCACTACAAGTTACTTACTCCAGTAATGTGAGTGAGTTCTCGCCTGCACTGACTCTTCAATCACTACTTCGTGCTGGGTACGAGACAGTACAAGAGGCAGAAGTTCCACGTCCAACAGGTTCTTTCTTGAAATACCTCAGTCGCACCTGTAGGTGTCAACTTGGATTGGCACAATAATAAATTAATTAATCACAACTCTCACAGTCCTGTGAGAGGGATCTCGTATTGTCTAAAGCTAATAAAAACATCTCATATCTCATTGAAAACGCTAGGCTATTGCCAAGATTGATCTGAAAGCAGTTAGCAGTAGTGTAGGGATTGTTGGGAAGAGTTTACTCTGTTGCTGATCATTCAACCTTGAATCATCAGAAAGAGAATGCTTATTAAGAACGTACGTATCTCTTAGCTGGTATGATTTGTCCTGGATTCTGTCTTTGGTTCTTCTGCTAGTGCCTCGTATGTGGTGACTTGCGCCTGCGCGGTGTATCGGTGTCGGAACACGCGCAGCGCTTGTCGGCCGACACTCGCAGCTTGTACCTGTTGTAGCGCGGGGCAATGAGCCAGGATTGAGACCTCGCGCCCTCGACGATGAAGCCGCTCGCGCAAGCATAAGACATGCTGTTTATAGGCTATGTTATACGGATCCTTACATTTAGCTGAAAATCTTCTTAGAGTCAAATTTACCTATGCGACGACACAGCTACGTACGAATTTTATGATAAATCTTAGGATTTCAACACTTCACTTGCTCCGTACCTTATAATATAATGTAACCACAAAGTTTTCTTGCTCCTCATATGTTAGTAACGCTTGACCACAAACTACTATAAAGTGTTCCTGTACCTTTTATTGATCGGTTTTCCGCTCATTTACTTTAACATTCTTGCACCGGTAATCACAGAGCCTCCGGACCACAGTGACCGCAACTTGGTCCGGCATGGTCCAACATGGGCCATGCACTCCCAGGACCAGTGACCACAGAGTGGTGATGGTGATTACCATCCGCTACACAATCTGTGCAGTCTGCCGGTTGTCGGTCACAACCGCTGACGATGTTTATCTGATCACGCTGCGTTCAGTTGCGGTCGGCGCTGACCACTGAATGCGTCTGCGCATACCGTTTAGTGAGCCATCGGCTGATATGGCGTCTCTAAAGCCTCTGTTATTTTGTAAAGCAGTCTCCCAGTGTTTATTTGATTTATTTAAAAAGGGAACTTTTGTCAAATGTTTATCTTATTCTGACGGTGACAAAAGATAGCATTACAAACTAGGCAATTAGCAAAGCTATTAGACAAATATCTTATGCAAATACCGCAAGTACAATTTTGTTATTAAGTTGCAACACAGGTGTTCCAACGCTAGCCGCGGTTCTCATTATTTTTTTTACCGCGCGTACTTTTGGGGAGAGCCCTCAGACAGTCAGTCAGAGGCAGGATATGATGTAGGCCACCTGCGACGTTGTTATTAACTCCCGCCACACATTGCGCATGCGCTGGTGGTACTGTAACGGTCAGCTTCCGGTAAGACTCCGTTTTTCAGCACATTTCGTCATTGAAATTACTTTGAGTTCGCTTATTGTGCCGAGACACACAACAGAGCTACTCAAATTCTAACTTTTTTTACTACACGAAAAGATACACATTTCCAGTATCGTTGCGTCACGTCGCGGTTTTTTAGTTATGAAAATTCGTTGAAATTAAGTTCCTATCTATGTAGATACATCATAATGAGCTTTCATCGATATATAGGTAAAGTTACCTTGATAATATTATAATTTTCTTTTGATTGGAGTGCAGAACCCATTCATCTTGAGTCGAGTACACTCCTGCGCATTATCAGAACACCGCTACGTTACAAATCGTTGTTCAGCGGTCACGTGAACATGGCGTCCGCACAGATTTACTTTTTATTGCCCGTTGATCGCTTTAACTTATTTATATCCAAGCGCGGTATTTTAGTCAATGTTGCTATTTCTTGCTAATTCTTGTAGTTAGTTGCTGGGAAACAATTTATTCGTGGAATTAGTTTGAATATATAACTGAGCCTAACCGCAGCGAGGTCGGCTGTACCGTGTACCAGGAATTATTAGCAGACACAGTGAGTTCGGCTCGACATAGGTTCGCTACTTAGTTTGGCAATCGTTATATAAGATACTTACTTGTAATAGGTAATGAGGGACTAATGTAATTGGTTCAAAGTTACCTCTCACATTGAAATACTGACGTGAATAATAATTGTTTTGAGAAATGTTAAGTTTTAATTCCGCGACGGAAAATAAATATTTTTCATAATTTTAATGTCATGAATTTATGAAAAGTAACGTCTAATTCCATATCTTACGTAAAATAGTAACTTTATTGACGATATAATTTTTTACATTACATGTGGAATGGTCATTTTACTGCTTTGAATATTAGGTAACAGCTGATTTCAACAGTAAGGTTTAAAACATTTAGATGGACCAACAGTTTCGATCAGCTAATCACCATTTAGTTTCACAATCGCACCTTTCCACTGTTACCCCATTTCCGCGCTCCATATAAGTAGTCATTTGTTGCAGTACCTGCGTCGACTGTCTCCTGCTGACTGCCCAGTGCGTCGATGTGACAATGAAACATGTTCTGATTATAATGCCCGCTCTGATGGCTGAGCAGTACGCTAGCTGCTCGTCAACGTTCGGCACTCGATGTATTTATACCTTCCGGGGCTAGCAGCAGCGGCAGGCAGCGTGGCAGGCTGGTAGAGCAGTGCGCAGGCACAGCCGCTGTCACGCGGTAAGTAATGCGCCTGTTAATCTAACGTTTGTGTTTTATTTATATTGACAGCGGAGGAAGTGTGTCCAATTCACATGTAGAGCTCATAAAGCATGGTCCTGGAATGGAATTAAATTACCTGCTGACTTGAATGTTGGGTTACTGCGTTTTTGTGCGATTTTGAGTTCACATCAGGCTTAGACAAAGTGTCATTCTGTCGGCGATAAGCGACAATGACTCGATGGAAAAGTCCACCACAGAAACACTTCTGTCAATCCAGTTAAAGGTTTTTTTATACATATGAAGTGTTTTCAAAACATTTGTAGCTCTCTTATCGAGGATCTGTGGATAGCACAGAACAATATATTTTATTCAGGAAATTCCACCTTTGTTCTAACAACAATGAGCGGTAACTGTTACCCACCACAAGATTCCGATACTTGCAGTAACTTATGTTTGTTGAACAATCCAGTGCCGCTATCTGGAGCATTCTGGAACACTCTGGAATGACTGGCTGCTCTTAAATGTGGTAAGAGCGTGTATTTCACAGTAACACTACGGTGCAAGTAATTCAGTGCGACACTGCGCACTGAACTATTGCTCTAATGTATGCAGCGATGCGGTACGATGTGTTCCGGTGCGGTGTGGTGTTGTGCGATGCGTCTGCGGGCTTGTTTTGTAACTGTAACAGATACTCTATATTTGTTATATGTTTGCTAGTAGGAGGGAGGCACTACATAAAATACGCTGTACCTAGTATGAAATACTCTGTGCAGTACACCAATTTACGCGGCAGTCATATATGTTTTCCAGGTTCCTTAATAATTATCCACTTATTTAAGATTGCAAAAAATCTGTGATCTTACATATTTATACAATGTTCATAATAACGTGTCTCAAAACGATTGATTTACAGATCGTTACTACGCATGTTTTTTGTGTTGAGTTGCATTATCATTGGGAGTATTGGTGTCACAGGCTCCACGATTTACTGAATCTACCACTTTTTTCTAATCTCTCAGTATTTGAAACCTTCACGTATCTATTTTACGAAAGCTTACCTAGTATTAAGAATATGATTTTAGCTCATGTAACTTAATTCAGGGGGCGAAATTGTTACTTTTTGTACAGACGGCAGCACGTCAAACTACTTCAATCTGTCAAATTTCTTTAATAGATTTTCAACTATAAAAGACAGATTCGAGTAGGTTGGCTTGCTAGCGTCTGTACATGAAAAATCAGTGCTTTCACAGTGAAAGCAATATTTTAAATTCGCTGCACTCACAGGCGTACTGTATGCGCTTGCGCAGCATGTCCCGCGAGATGTCACTTGCGCACATTAACATGCACCTTGCTATCCATACTCTCAGTGCCACAATCACCTGCATGGATGGAGTCACTGACAGTAGCGATCGATCCTTTTATTTTAACATTATAGCCTCCTTTAAATTTTAGATGTCTCATTTATGACCATGACCATGATCGTCTATGACTTCAAACTCGTATTTCTTGCAAATTAATGGCTGTCACCTTATCTTAAAGGCCTTTAAATATATCTGTTCTCAAAATGTGGTGATTATAAGTTTAAAACATTTGGCTGAGATCCTCTGCAGCTGATAAGTATTTAAATAGGTACGTTTGTCACTTGGCGTATCGTCACCGCGCAGGAATTCGGAACTAAATTCGTCAGTAATTAAAGCGAGGACTTTGTGTGACCAGTGAGTAACGTGCGATGATGAGAGTGAGCAACACATTGTAAGGAGTGATCAATTAGATACAGTACCGCCGTAAGTAGTCACTACGATGTAATTGAGACCGAAATACTGTTGTGTGAATGTACTGCTAATTGTTGAGGATGACGGAACGATGAACAATGTTTTCTACTGGAAATTGATATTCCAGTGCATAAAATTAAATCAGTAATTGATTATGTGTCATTAACTACTTAGTATATTCCATTCAAAAGGACTAAATGAAAAGATAAAAATAAAGGTGAAGCTGAGGTTGAAAAAAATAATAATTAATCTAGCTTTAAAAGGGTCCATGCAAAATTGATTACCTAAAGATCTCTGTCCTATATTGCGTCAATTTCCGACAAACTTGTATTGAGAATAGACATACATTTATTGATAAACAGATGCAGGACTGAGATACGAGAAGATCGCGCTCGCGCAGGGCGCTCGAGCGCGGTCGTCTGCGCATGCACTGCGCGTTCCCACAGCGCCGGTATTTGCCGCATAAGTGTAACAATCGTAATAGTCAGCTAACTGTATCGACCACTAATTATCGCTCATTATGCATGCATACGAGAGAGTTCGGTGTGTTAGCTGTCGAGTCTCGAGTCAGTGCGAGAAAAGAAACGTTTCGTCATAAAACATACTCTGCGGTCAAATACCTGCTGACCACTACTTCTAACTTAACATTACGTTTGTTTTCCGATCAGAATTAGACAGAGGTAGGTACGCTATTGACCACCATCTTGCCTGATGACAAGCAGTGATATGCTCGAAAACCTATTCACACTGAGATTGATAGCTATCAGAAAACAAAGGCTCCTCCGACGACAGGGAATTCCACTCCTTAGCTAGGCGATAAATGAAAGTATTTTCAAAACGTTTTATTTTGTTTACTTAAGGGTGGGATGTCCACCATGTAGTATCAAGCGTAGAAAGTGGATAAGCGCGATTTGTTCACCACGGTACTGTGACGTATTGTCTTGCTTAAAGTTGGACGTTGGAAAAGGCCAGGCGGAATCAAATCGTACAGTTCCATCACACATTCCCCGAAATGTAAAGGATTAAAAAACTCACAGGTTGGCAACTCGGCATCGCTGTCGGCGTCGATGTTCAAGGCTCTGGAGCATTGGGTCAACCAGTCAACGTCGCCGTAAGCCCTTTTGAGACGACTAAACATCACGATCATATTTGGCAGACACTCGTGCAGATTGCAGCAGAGCCTTCTCCTAAGTGGCTCAGTACCTAGTGTCCTCAATACTGTAATGTCCACATTACGGTACATGCGTCGTGCGTGTGGAAAGCTTGTTATTATGACAGATTTGTAGCAAGGTTATTAAAAGCCACGCTCATTAATAAAGTACGTGGCGAGCACGCAAAGCGATCTATTAAATTAATCTCCGCATTCAATGCGAAACATTCGATAATAAATCGGATAAAGCAAACATATCAAGTATACATTAATCAGGCTTAGGACGTGGCCGTCACATCCTGCTCGCAACATAAACAACAAATATATGACGCGCACTGATGATGACGTCACGAGCTCCGGTGCTGTAATTCGGAGCTGTCGAAGACTTATTGATGCAGTAATCGGATTAGTGTTGGAATTACCCCAGGGTTCTCACGCGGCGCGGGGTGCGCGCGCGCAAGTCATGCGCGGTAATGATGCGCCGAGCATGCGCACAACACTTGATTGGACACCTCACGGGGCTCAGAAGTCACACTTCTAACGAAATCACTTAGGTTCGAGGTTAAGCTTAGGTTTCGTTACGATCGTGGTTTCTGGATCCACAGGATTGATTTAGTAAGAGCGATTGTAATGGTTGCTGTGGCCAAATGGGAGCTAGAACAAGAAAGTTTAAAAAAGACAGGAATGTTCAAAATATCACCTACGGAGGACACGCTGGAGCATGCGGTGGAGGCTTGCTCTGCCTAGCGCAGGGGTTATAATCATGGATCCGGCAAACCAGGCCATGGCAGGGAGCGAGGGTTGCTGACGGGGGCCGTCAGGGCCAAATGAGATTTTATGAGGTTACCGCGACCCTGGATAGCAAAGGGCAATTGAAGGTACAGGGTGGAGTGACTGTCTATTTGACCACAACCACAATCCACTTATTAGGAGTAAAGTAAATAGAAAAAGATATCTTTTCCCAGTAACATTGGGGCAGCAGCAACGGTTTCATAACATTACGAAGATATAATAAAATCGTTGCTAGTCACATTACTAATGGTTTCTTACTTAAGCTACATCTACTACATTGATGCTTGCACTATATTAAATGACTGTGTTCTCATCTCACACTGAACCTTTTGTACTTCCTGTGCTATGTCCCCAGGTAGTCGTTCATTCACACATTATTATTTTAATTTATAAATAACTATACTTGTGGCCGCGGCCTCGCCCACGGAATTCGGGATGTAAAACGAACAAGTCTAGGGCTTAATCTGCGCCTGCGCAGTGCGGTCAGATCCTTTGTAATCTGACGGTCAGATCAGGAATGTTTGTTAATTAGGAGCGAGAAATATAGAAGAATGTGACGCGGTGGACAGAGGTCATATATTATATGCTGAAGAATTAACTAACACGGAGTTTGGTTCCCAGTTCGTTACGAGGCTCACACCGGTGGCAGTCTGAGGATAATAAACAAATTATAAATTAAACAACAGACGTATGAACATGGACAAAGCAAAAAGAGAACAGTGTATCAAAGTAGATTACTTTCGGGAGTTTCTGATCACTCTCGTGGGAAAATGGCTGGTACACACTTATTCGTCAAATAAATAAGTTTTATATTCATCAATAAATAAGGCAGTTTACAGACATTTTTAATAACTTGACACTAATCAACGATTCTAATTTGTGAACTTTGTACATTACAGTGTCGGATATCTGTGATGGTCGGTGAGAGTATCTAATCATTATTACAATATCGATAACATTGAAGTTATAAAATGCTGCAATACCAACACTTTATGATTGAATTTTTAAACGTTGATTGGTATCGGTGTCGACGTGGTATAATGAACACAGCTACCACATGGCACATGATACGAGTATGTACAATCTTGTTGATTGGTATTACATGTGACACCCAATTACCACAGTTCCCGACCTAGCCATACATACAAATAACTTATAAACAGTAAACAAACACCTACTTGTATTAACATAAATAATAGTTATTTATGCAACTGTTGTATAATCAGGGGTATTAAAACACGAATGTGGAAATAGTATCACATGAGTGTTTTAATACCTAATTATAACAGTTGCATACAATACTTTATCTACAATCATGATTTGAATCCTCTATTAAAGATTCTCATACCATAGGGTGTTGTACAGTGTTGTAAGAACTATGTAAATTCAAGATGGCGGGAAATAACACGATAAGACGAGAATCCGAAATTACGAATTCTACAATTTATTGTTCTTTTTTCAAAATTTTAGCGATCTGGTGGTGAAAATGTCATTGCATGAGAATGTTCTTTTTTTGAAATTCATTATATCACGCGTTTGGATGACATAATGATCATAATAACATTGAGTGTTTTAATGTTGGCAATAAGCTAATTGTTATAGGTTCTTTTATAGAGGATTAATAGCATGTTAGTAGATAAAATATATTATGAACAGGTAAGTGATCTGCAGAATGTGAGGACTCTTATGAATATAGTTAGTTACAAATAATACTTATGTCGTTTTTGAAGGACAAATCTGATTCATATTACTTATGTAATAGCTATACTGATGTTGCCTTTGGTAAGTTGTTGTTATAGTAAATCAGAGAATTTCTCCTTTATCGTGGGTGCGTTTACAAACATAGAAACTCATGTACACCAACACGCAAACCCGGAACAAATACTTGCATGTCATACATATATTTATTCCGTGCGGGGACGAACCCGCGACACGTTGCACAGTAGTCGATCGTCAGTTACTGTGCCAATCGTGTCGTCAAGTTATGACATTACTAATTAAATGGGCGGTCGTCATGGGAAAAACTGCAATTATAACTGGAAGTAGGAGATGAAGTGGTAAAAGAAATATGTATATTATTATGTACTAGAGATGTTATGAATAATCATATTCGCATCTGTATATATTCGCATATTATTAGACATTCACATTCGTCTTCGCATTTGCAAAATTCATGTGAATATTTTGCGAATACGAACGTTTGAAAAAATACCAATATTTGGTACAATTCTTCCACACACTCCATTCATTCGTATCTTTCGTCTTCCTCTCCATTCATCTTTTATTCAATTGCTTTTACCTCGCCATTAATCAATATTGATGTTCATGAAATCAATTACAAAACATCAATAATAAATATGACCATGTTAAGATAAACGTGTTTCTTTCTTCTTTCTTTCAGTGACGCTACTCTAAGAGCTACTCTTACAAACTTTTTCCATTCTCGTTACAGACAGGAATTCAAAATAAAATATTTTTAATTTAAAAATCAGGTAGGTATAATGTTCGATCACTAAAAAGTGTTTCTTTTTTTCTAAATGATCAAACGTGATTGATTTAAAACTGAATATTCGCATTCGCGAAATATGAAATTAAATATTCGCATCCTTATTCGCAAATGTCAAAAATCAAACATTCGTAACATCACTAATATGTATACATGTATGTAAAAAATTGTTACTTGGCTTCTCACACTAATTTCTGATTGTTTATGAATTTTTGCTACACCAGTAGTTCAGAAAGAAAGATTTCCATAGATATTCTATTTCTAAATCGACAGTAATAAGATGCTCACTAAATTGCAATATTTACCGTATACATTTTTAAAGAGTGATAGATTATCTGTAACTTATAATTTATTACAAAATAATGTAAACCTGCTAATAGTCATTATATTTTGTCAATAATTATTTATCAGGTATTATAAACAAATATACAATATTATATTAAATTTGTAACTAATTCCACGGATCAAATGATATTCCTAATAGAAAACTAACAAACTGATATTAAAGAAACTATTTACAAACACAATATAGAGACAGATTTACAATGTTTAGATTATCATAATTAGGCGCAGGCGCAGGTAGAGCCGCGCGCCGCGGGCTGCTCTAACACATATTAACATTCATAAGTCCATAAATAGAGCCTTATGTGGCGACACATGGTAGAGCAGAGTTTATCGACTCAATTTTATTTACAACTGTGGATTTGCATCATTTACTTAAACAGCACATTATTCACATTTTTGTAAACAGTCTCTTCATAGAGTCGCGTCTGTTTAATGACATTCCTAGTGATATTAGTTTGTAGTTTATTTATTTGTATTGCTTTAATTTGTGCATGTTGGTGATAACTTACTACACATGTACATAATGTTATGAGCGCCGGAGCAGGGTTCAACTTTATTTGAATAGGTCATTATGATCAAATATTTATGTAATCTAAAATGAAGCGGCCTTAGCCAAAAATAACATGAACGGAATAGGAACTAGTGAGACATACTTGAGCTGATCAAACACGCAGATTTTATATAATTAGTGTTGACTTCCAAAAATTCTGTTAGAATTTAAACAATGTTATTTTCTTTTATTCAATAAATATTTACAAAGAATAAAGCAAGGGTGCAACAGATATACTATAACTGAATTTGACGCATTGAATGTTAAAACATTGTTATATGATTAGATTAGGACCTGAGAAAGTTGTTACGATTGTACATGAAGTAACAGAAGAGTGATGGCAATATTATACGTATGAAGTTAAAATGTAAATAATGGTTCAAATAATCACCAAAACAAACTCAATTGCGACATTCGTAAGCCGAACAGAAGTCCAGTTAACTGACAGAGCTCACTGAACGGTAGTCTTTAATATAAACAACGTTGAACCAGCGCCCGCGTCACATAAACTCTCGCACTCAATTTCCTCCGAACAGAACATAATATTCACTACCAATGACCAAATGTAAACATTTCACATTCAAACGATATCATACCTGACACAGAGCGACCTCGGGCTAAGTCGATAATTGAAATAGTTGCGCAACTGTTGCCGCCGCTGGTCACACATGATGGTACTGTGAAGGTAATCGCCATTTGATTCGATGAGCCGCCTTGCCTTGCAGTGGCCCACGCCCTCTCATCTGATACCTCTCCGCTCTAGGGTGGTGAAGAAAAATTGCTTTAATTCGGTTCTCGTTTCCTGTTTGTTAATAGACTTGACCACTATCTACCGGTTTGACTGCAAGCAGGTACACTTACTTAAGTTGGAACCGAATCAATTAAAGTGTAACGGAGCTGTGAAGCAGGCGTTACGTTATTTATTGCGCGCTTGAGGCTGCTTCAATTATTGGATGATAGTCAGGAAACTCTGTCATCGGTCACAATGCTGCACATGACCGGATTTCCCCATAATTCGAGTTATAAATCTGACGTTTGAATTTTGACAGACAGCCCTGTTTTATTTAAAAGTCGTTAACACGCATCAATAAATTGCCAACCTGAGACGACGGTACAGAAACTGCTGATTTATGCGCAAGCGCAGGCTCCCAGATTGGCGTCATTAACACCAACTCGTCCAAACTCGGCCGAAGAGGCCCCAACTAACTGTTGTTGTCTATAACTTAGTGTTATTGCTTACTGATCGAAGCTGATACACGATAATGAGATTACATCCGCCGAGGCCTCATGAGGCACGGGCGGGCACGGGTCGGAATGTGGGCCCACGTTATTGATAGCCAAATATGAATGTTAATAACGTTAATACGTGTATTAACACCAACCAATCTAACGAGATGTCTACACATGAGGAATGTTCACATTCACCACAAAAATAAACTCTAATGTTAAACGAGAAAAATATTGATACAATCAGCCATCTATGGTAATTTATTTTGGAATTAGGTATTGAATCATTTTAGTTTTAATAAAAGCCATTTATTATTAAATTCTGTAGATATTCACTAAGATAATGTAGCAACAAGGCTGGCTACACTGAATGTAAGAAATTGATAGGTTTTAGTACCGTTGTCTGATGTCGATTTCATTTATACATCTTAAGTCTTATCGTATATAGAACGTACCTTTGGTGATCACCAAAAAACCAGATTTGTAATCTTCACCGGCCGCTACAGCCTGTGTGTTGAATTACAGAGCAGCTCAGAAACAATCATGGGGTTTTGTGTCCCAGCACAGGAAACACCCACAATCACAACCTGATTACCCTCACGCTATAAGACTGAAGGCCTGGGCTATGGCCGTGGCTGTTAGCCATGGGCTTTAAACTATAATTATTAATCTTTATTTATAAATGAACGGGGCGCGTCAAACTAACATTAAATACATTGCACATATGAAGCAGTCTTGCAGTTTGATTGCAACACCAGCGAGTACGATGAGTTATCTGTTGGCTGGTGAGTGTGCGCAGGCGCAGTCGCACAGCGGTCTACATTTGATTATAGCCAACAAACACGCGAGTGTGCGAGTGATGAGCATGCATGGGTGCTGGTGTGCTGCTCTGCGCTTCACTCGATCGCAAGCAATTATGTTATTACGCGCATGCGCGGCGCACACCGGCGGCGGCGGCGCGGCGGCGCGGTGGCTGTAGCGTGCCCGAGCACTAGGGATGTCCAATACACTTTCTTTATAAATCACTGATTGTCATTTGATCACTGATCAGTCACCTAACATTGTCTTCTTGGACATAACATCGAGTAATGCACGCAAATAAGCACGACGATATGACTCTTCAAAGGTTTTAATAGAATGTTCATGTTTATGCACACTTTGCCTTCTATCTCCAGGGTCTGCGCCATGTGCTTGGCCAACCCTGTTTCCGACACTTGTAATAAATTGTATTAATTTTCGTTTTGATCAAACACAAACAATGCCACAGTTAGTGATGTCAAAGTTAAGTCATGCCGTAATATTACGTCTCTCGATGAAGAGTCAATTGAAATTAAATCTTATACTTTTGAATTCACAATAAATGCAATCTGCATCATGTGTAGCTGCCGATGTATCAGTGCCTTGAAGTTGGTAGTAATGTTCAGATGAACATTAAAAGTCGAGGATTTTGTTGTTGCTGCACACACACGATTGTCAGAGAGGATCTGATCTAATCAATGTAGAGATTTTTGAAAATGTGATATGTCTGCTGATTGTTAATTTGCCTTTATAATTAAAACCCAATAAAGGTTTAATTGTCTAAATTGCCAACGAAATGTCAGTCTGAAACTTAATATCCAAGATCTTCGTATTAGAACGAATTACATCGTAGCCTTCACAAGTTCTAAACCTGTTACTTGTCGGTTTTTATTTTATTATTCCGAAAATTTGGTTTGCTGGTAGAAACTAACCATCGAACATAATAATTCGTGCATGAGAACTAGCCGAGTCCGAAATCAAGCTACAATATTATTATACTAAGTTATAAAAGAAATGATATTTTAAGTTGTTATAAATAATTTTCAGGACTGACCATTGAACTTGGCTCTGATTTCACGTTCATGTTTTTGATAGGATAGGAACATATCCTCATAAAGTTACGCAAATTCATGTAATGTTAAGAGAAAAGTAAATATAGATAAATTAAACACAATTCAAATGAAAGTACAGGACGTTTTACACTTTTGTTGATCAATGATTAAAATATAACAGAAGACATAAATAAATCAGTTGCGACATAATGATCGATAAAGACCGTCCTGGACTGTATCCACGTCAGTTATCTGATGTATTCAGTTCGTAATGCGCAAACAAATCTCCCTGCTAAGCCTAAGTGACAGCTCACTAAGCGGTACCACACGGTACCATATCTGCTGCGGTACTTTCTAACGTGACCTTTAGCTAATCCTTACTAATACAGTTATAACTTGTGCTGAGACAGCTCCACTTTGAATAACAAACGTACATATCATTGTTTTATGATGTTTTCATTCTGGAGTAACAACATAATGCTGGGCGACACGGTTGGCGCAGTGGCTGAACGATCGACTGCTGCGCAGCGTGTCGCGGGTTCGATCCCCGCACGGAACAAATATTTGTATGATCTGCAAGTAGTTGTTCCGGGTCTGGGTGTTTGTGCATGTGAAATTCTATGTTTGTAAACGCACACAAGATACAGGAAGAAATTCCTAGAGTGGGGCAACGTTTTAAAAAAAATGCTTTAAAAACAAATGAAGTCAAACGATTTAATATAACTACCAAACAAATAGAACAGACTAAAAGTAATCCAGGAAATTATAATCCCTAATTACAATGAAATATTTATAGACCAAAAATTGTGAAAATATTTGTTATAATTAATACAAATGACATGTTTTACGAGGCAATAAATTCGTGCTCAAATATTGTATGTCATAGATCAGTTATTACTTATTTATGAATATTGTACGTTAGGTTATAGTATTGTCTGCGGAATGTTCATCATAATCGTAAATCTGTCGACTCGACGCAAGTGTCACTGCGACATGCCACACGACAGTCTGAGAAACAAAACGACTATCAATCAGGACAACACTGGTACAAGTACACAATATTTAGTTTAACATTAGCAGATCTGCTTAATTAATGATACATTTCATTGGGACATTCGCATTCCTCTATGATTTATTTGAATGTATTCGCTGGATGAATGGATCTCATCTTTACTAAACACTTGCTCTTTCCTCAAAACTATTTTTTATCTTTGCAAGGCACATCACTAGTGTTAACAATACACTCAGTGGCTCGGGGCCGGGGGCCGGGGGCCGGGGGCTGGGGTCGGCTCTCGCGCAATTACTTACCAATTAACAGCGCTTTCACTTTTATAACATTATCCGTGTTATTATCTCCAGCTTTGTTTTATTCGTTTATAGCCCCACGAGGGCCCACGAGGGCCGCGCACTCGGGCTTCACTTACATTCCCTACTGTGTCAAGTAGTCTTTTATTATTAGAGCTGCTGTAATTATTTTCCTACATACCTTTATTTGCTGTTCTATATTAGGTTCCACTTCATGCAAAACCTAATGGTATAATATCTCAGTACTTTGAGCTAATATACTATTAGATACTCTACCGAGTTTTTAACTGCTTTGTTTTGGGTTTCCTACGTCCGAATAAAAAACGGAATTCTTACATTTACTTATTTACTGTCTACTTGACAGCATTGTTACTGTTGTAATTATTGATATGGATATTTTTTAGGGTTTCGTACCTCAAAAGCTTAGAGAATTACTTTCTTGTCCGTCTGTCAAGACCTTTTGCTCAGGAACGCGTTTTGGTATTGAGCTGAAATTAATATTAAAATATCCAAATCCAATATTATAAGTAAACGCAAAAAATAAATATGTCATAAATGGAACATGCAGTGTTCCATTTATGACCACCAACCTACCGTCATGAAATGTAACAAGTGAGAACTCACAGTACAAATGAAGAAAAGATCCGTAAAATGGTACTTTATAGTTGTACTAGCACTTTGCCCGCGACTTCGTCCGCGTGGGTTACGTACTTTCCTAATTCCCCCTTTTCACCCCCTTAAAGGTTAAATTTCCATAAACCTTCTTAGTGCTCCCCTACATTATAATAGGAAGCCGTGTGCAAAATTTCACATTCCTAGCCCCAGTAGTTTCGGCTGTACGTTGATATGTCAGTCAGTCAGTTCTCCTTTTATATATACAGATCATAGGAGAAAAACAAAAGTGCCAAACAACAACTAAACGATGTCAAAGGTTTAACACTAAAAACGTCATAAAAGTAAGAATTATATTTGTAAAAGATGTCATCGGAACCATTATAACCGAAAATATTTTGATTACAAAGCCGACTTAACGTTCGATCATTAAAAATAACTACATTACACCTACTAAAGTATTATTATAATAAGAAGACGCGACAGTACCCGGTACTATCGTCTGTGGTATGTCTCTGATGATGGTATAAACGTAAAATAGACGCAGTCACCTCGCCGGGAGTGAACCTGCGACCTGCGCGCAGCTCACCGCTCCTGACATCGATAGCCTTAGTAATGTGCATAAATGCATGAGTACCACTAACTGTATTTTACTTGTTGGATCATATTACTGTTTACGTAAACAATACTGAATTTCGGAGTGTTTATTTTACAATCCTTTATGCATCGGGAACTGAAGTAACCTAAGTATTTGAATAGTTTACAAACTTTTTGTTGAATTAACCAGGATTGACACCTCAGGTAACTTGATTTGAAAAAAAAACTAGCTTCTTTGTTTTATATATAACTAGGACATAGAGAACAACGATCGAATGTCTTGCACATGCATCGGGCATTGTATGACGCTCAGCAGACATCACTGTCCACCGCAGTCAACGTGGGGTGCGGGGTGCGGGAAGCATAATGAAACCGCCATCAGCCGGGAGTAGTGTGCCGCGCTAATTGAATGTTTAGTTTTACTGCCTCCGCTTATTTCATGACAGCCGCAGAGACTTGCTGTAGTCATGGCGGGTCAGCTCACAAGCGCGCACAAAGCTCGCCGCTCAGCCCTCAGACGCAACAATTGTTCTGCTGGATAACTGCACTCTGGTATACGTAATTATAATTAAGCTTGCTGCAGTCATGGGTACTTATTGTTTAACTGGTGGTTTTAACTAGAACAGGTAAACGACGACCCTCATCGTAATGGAAGATTTTTGCCAACAAGATCAAATCAACGGCAAAAGTTTTCATATGTTATTCAATATCTGTATCACTGAGCTTGTAAATAACAGCTGAGCTGTAGCCGCGGACAGCTCCCAACTAAACGTACTAATATTACTGTGTACTACCTGAATGTACTAATATTACCAATGTACTGCGCACCATTCGCTACGTCGGCAAACTAACTGCAACCACTACACACAGCACACCGCTGCAACCGCTACACAAGTTGGCACAGAAGGTACACTACTAGAGAGACCAACAGCGAACACACGATGGCGCAGTGACTGCCGAGTGTTCTACTGCTTCGTTGCTTGTCGCGGCTTTGATTTTCGCACGGAACAAATATTTGTATGAATTACATACAAGCAGTTATTCCGGATCTGAGTGAATGCGAATGTGAGTTTCTATGTTTGTGTAAACGATACAGGAGAAATTCCTAGAGTGGAATAAGATTTAAATAAAAACGCTCACTGATGTGACTATAGAAGCGATGTGAATGGTGATAGGTATTTGCAATTAAATACTAAAATGTTTAAGAATAGACGTAATGACCGCCTAGTCGGTAAGTTGTATTACCAAAGTACATTCTAATTTATCTTATTTAATACGATTTTTGGAAGCGGAGAGATAAAGATGCGCGCTACAAATTATTATTATTGCCTAGTGTTCCGTATGTCTGCAGTAACCTTATAAAATAAAAGCAAAAACAGCTCCGTGACGTCTGCTATTAACGCCTCAATTAACCGACGTCGCGGACGAGAGTTATGCGTTCTCTCTGATTTATTATTATTTATTCCGGCTTGCAAATGTTCCGCGACTGTGTTCACTGTGCTCAGCTGTGTCGGCTGCGGTTTAATTATGCAGTCAGATAGTTAGTGCACAGTTATCCGCGATTTTTGCAACATTAATGAAGTCGCTCGCTTGACGTATGCATGGGAATATAAAAAGGGTCTGACGTGGACGTCGACGTCGACGTTCATTTGAATATCCTTTTAGATGTTTTTGAAGATAACGGAGATTGCTTCACTTCCTGGTGTGGCTCCGGCTTGTTAGTGTATCTCTGCGATATGTTATCACTAGCTTTTGCCCGCGGCTTCGCTCGCGTAGAATTTGGTCTGCCTCATTAAGTTACGTGACATTTTTTTAAATACTTATATTTTTTTAAATGTAACTTCACATCGAACATCCCAGATTTCTTACTTCAAAATTAGTTTCCATACAATCTTTGAACACCTATACCTAATATTTAGAGGGAATCTCTTGAGGGTGGAATTATCTGAATCCCTTTCTAAGTGCTCATTATTTTAGAGGGCCAAAGCCTGCCGGGGTCGCGGGACTTACGAATTACCGTGACCCCGGTACGTAAAGGGCTATTGAAGGACACCGTAGATTTTAGTCAGTCAAGTCTGACAGTCCTTCCCGCCCTACCCTGAGTGGGAGGACTCATTTGATGATTTTACCACCATAAAAAATAATAATAATAGAACTCTGCAAATTTCAAAATTCTACCAGTGGTTTCTTCATCAATCTTTACCTGTACGATGTGTTTATAAAAAGTAGCCCTATGTCCTTCCCCGGGCTTGAGATTATCCTATCCAGCACAAACGGATTACTAAACACTACTAATAAACAGGTCGGACCAATGTTACTTGCATTTAATCACTACATAGTATAAAACAAAGTAGCTTTCTTTGTCCCTATGTATGCTTCAATTTTTAAAACTACGCTCGGCGATGAGGCGATTGCGAGCAATAGCGAATTGCTTGGATTGCATTGTTCGCCGCGACGCCGTTTCGCGCTCCGCCCGTGCTGCCGCCGCCGTTAGGCGCTCCGTTCAAGTCAATCATATTATCGTGATAACTTTTTAACTGCTCGGCCAAATTACTTAATGTGAAATACAAAGTTTATCTAAATTAAATACTTCATGCGAGAAATGTATTCATTTTGATAAGAGTTTGATAATTATAAACTAACAACGCCATCTATCAAGCATAGTGACAACTCGGATTATATACCTATACTGCGTTCGGGCATTTTCTTTGTACTAAAATTTTTATTATATTGATATTATTTTTTTCATACCTTTTTACTATTTGTTTACATTTTTTCCGATGAATAAAAACAATAACATGAACCGAACTCGTGTAAGGATCGACATCATTGCGCGATCACCGCCATCTATCGAGCATAAGGACCACTCGACATATAGTACTAATAGAATTATCTATACTCCGTTCATCATCTGCCTAGCCTTTTCCCAACTATATTGAGGTCGGCTTCCAGTCAAACCAGATGCAGCTGGATATCAGTATTTTACATGGAGCGACTGCCTGTCGGACCTCCACAACCCAGTAACTGGGTAATACGATACCCCATGGTAAGACAACCAGTCTTACCATGGGGTATCGTATTACCCAGTCAGACTTTAGAGCTTCTGACAGTAACGTCTGTCAAAGATCTTCAAATGACAGCCGGGACCAACGGCTTTACGTGCTTTCCGAGTGCTTTTTACCCATCCACAGACCAACCTCGGCAAGCGCGGCTTAACCCGTAAAAATATATATAATAAAAAACTTTTTCAAAAAAAAATGTAACCGCCTTCAAAAAGAACCACAAAAAAGGGTAATATAATCTACAAAATAACTTTTATTTCGGAAGTCGATGGCTTTGTTGTTCTCAAAACTACTGAACCGATTTTGATGAAACCTGCAGTATTCCCTAGCACAAAAAAAAAGAATTATTTAAATCGGACGTGAAGTTCCGGAGATATGCGACAATGAATCAGTCGATGCCTACTCCTTACTGTTAAGGAGTTGTACCTTCCATCATCAGCTCAGCTACATAAGATGATGATTACCAAACGCAAGTACTTAAATTACTTCATAAGATTTACGAAAAACGATGCGTGGGCCTATAAAATTTGAGGGTTGCCCTCGATTTCTCCAAGATCCAATCATCAAATACTGATTTGGTGACAATGGGACCAAAAGGGAAGCACCAGCTCACAAACAAAAAAAGAATCATGAAAATCGGTTCACCCAGTCGGTCGTAATGCGGTAACAAACATACCACCTTTTACCACATAACACCTTTTTTTGAAGTCGGTTAAAAACTATTCTATGTCCTTTCTCAAGTTCCAAACTATGTCTGTACCAAATTTCACACAAATCGGTTCAGTAGTTTAGGCGTGAAGAAAAGACAGACAGACAGACAGACAGACAGACAGAGTTACTTTCGCATTTATAATATTAAATATATATATATAATATATAATATATAAATATATAAATATATAATATAGTTATATAGTTAGGATTAGGATTAGGATTAGCTGGGCCTGTCCATGTAATGCTTTTTGAAGTGTGTGTGCAAATCTTGGGGACATGATTACTTATGTCTGAAGGGTATGCTGAAGCAATCGCACCGAGCGGTAATGTATTGTAGAACAAATCTTCTATACTTGATCATAGCGTCCTCTGTCGTCATTATCTTGTTCAATTGTTTCCCAACTGTCTTTGACCGACCATATCGTTGGTCTCCACTTTGTTGAAGCCCTACGTTATACATATAACTTAGCTTAATGTCGTTAATTAGCCTATAAGTTACCTGTCCCCGATGTGCCGCTCTTATCTCCGGCCTCACTAGAACTACCCTAAAAGGTATCTTTCTATTTAAAGTAGAGTCTGATACACAGTATATTGATCGCCACAGATTGCATTTCCTCTCGGTGATTAAAGGTTGCTATAATAAATAGTGGAGTTGCGCGGGTAGCGGGGGGTGCGCGGGCGCACGACCGCGGTACTTTATTGCTAATAGCTAATACCGCTTCAATTAATACGTCTGCCTGACGCTTCCTGCCGTATATACCGCAGTGTTGCAGTAATTTACGATATGTGACTATTTTATTTATATTATTGAGAGTCTCATCGCTTTTCTTAATGTGTTAGCAATTGTAATATTTTGTATATAACCGGATTGTGTGCCACAGTGATGAAAAAAATAGCATTCTGTGTATTTTTTTTTAATCTTACTAAAATCATTAAATGAGTCCTCCCGTCATTAGTGGAGCGGAAGGGACTGTCAGAATCGTACTGACTAAAATCTACGGTGTTCCTTCAAAAGCCCTTTTCGTTCCATGGTCCCGGTTACCTGTTTAGACAGTCCCGTGAACTCGGAAAAGAATCTCTCTTGCGGGGAATCGAACCCCGGTCTCCCGCGTGACGGGCGGGGATTCTTACAACTATAATATCGGTGTGTGGTCAGTGATAGTATTATTAAACAGGTGAAATACAGTGTTCGTAGCGGCAGTGCTCGACTGCTCTTAACTCCAGTATACGGACACTACATTAATTTAGCGAAAGGCTAGTTCTATATTAATCGTATAATATGGCAGTCAAACAGTTGTCACGCAGGTATTAACCGCTATTATCAACTACTACTGCTCGCTACAAATTCATTGCGTACTGCAGTCAGTCCACAGGCGTGCGCAGCCAGGGCTCACAGGGCTGGCCTGAAATATGTAGAGGACTTCATAGATGAAGAACCCTGAAGCTTTGAAGTCGCCCCTTGCCCCATAATAATATCATTGAGATCCCCCAGCGGCGCCCTAAGCCGAGGTTCTTACGGCGGAGACTAGATTAAAAACTGAGTGACCACCGCTTAGTTGGTGTCCTACCTCATAATTATTTGGCGACACCGGACATCGGACGGAACAAATAGTATCTGTATGGCCTACAAGTACTCCGGGTCTTGCTGTTTGTGTATGTGAGTTTAGATGTTTGCAAAGTCACCCACAAGATATTTGAGAAATTTGTAAAGTAGGACATCATTTTACAAAATTGAAGGGCTATTGAGAAGTTAACCCACTGTACTCTGCACGTATGTACATAGTCCCGAAAATATCGAATCATACTTTATTTTACAATTAATATTTTTAACTATAGTACATCATTACTCGATGTCTGCCAGCCCTGCTCACATTACTTCACATTCAAGCGCGGTCCTGATTTACGATTGTTTATATAATAATAACCATTTTATCGGAGACTCAATTGATTTGTTTTGGTCGCCACTCATCCGCGACCGTGTTTAGAGCAAACACGTTGCCACACTGTCGACGACTCTAGTACCTCTTGTGGCACTTGTACCGTTTGTGGCACTTGTACCTGTTGTGGCACTAGAGCTTCGCCTCTCAGCGGCTGAGCGTGGAGTGTTGTGCCATGTGTGACGATGTTAAGTGCTGCCCACTGCTGGCCCGTTAGCGATCACTCGATGTTTCTCTGTGCGATGCGCGGGCGCACCTGTCAGGGCTGACACTCGTCTGCTTTAGAATTTGTTTAAACACATTAAGGCAGTTATGTGGGTCTGCTTACAATACTAGCAGTTTACACAATCATCTGTACATCGATACTTTAGTACAAGGAGAGTTGGCGAAACCTATTCACAGCTATCTTGAAATGATCTTCCTGGTAATATGGAATGCTCCGCCGCGACCTCGTTCTGCCTATCTCTGCTCAGCATCATGCGCCTCTGCGTTGTTCCTCGCAGTAGCATGTACTAGCTATGTAAATCCCGCGAGTGCGCTCGGCACTCACTACAGTGTATACAATTATCGAAGTTGTTATGATAATAGTCCGCATAATTCCATCACTTAGGTTGGGTCGTTTGTAAACCTAGTTCCAGACAAATCTAGACCGGACTTTAGTTTACATCATTAGCAGAAAATGTATTTTAAAGAACAGCTACCTTCTATCAGTTGTGTTTGTTATGAATAAAGAAACAAACTATATATTTAATAAGAGATCGAGATGTCCTGACATGTAACATCACATGCTGCGCTTGAGTGCAGGGCGCGCGGTGTGTCCCTGTCGCGCCATGTCCGCGCTAATGACCCTGCGCCTGATTGAAACGTCCCTCACTTGGGCTCCATGTACTGCGCACAGTATGTAAGTACTTCTGTTTGTCAGCAGCAACAACAAACATGCGCACAATGTTCCACAGTGCGCGACTGACGTGCGACAACACTGCACTGCTTCAGCCAACCAAATGTTATTATTGAAGCACAAAGAAAGCTCTTGTGTATGTGTCACTGTAATGATGTATGCCGTGTTGTCAGAATATGTGTGCCTCCACGGATGCAGCTGCCATCACCGGGACTGTAGCCCTCGCCGGCGGCACCCGGCGGCTGACCCCGGCGGCGCGTGCTTGTCTGATCCCGGAACACATAACACAAGTTCCCGCGAACAATTGATTGAAAACTATTAAAATTTTGATTTAGAACCTCTCCTTGCGCGTCGTAAAGCGTAGAGTGCCGAACATCGTTAGCGCATATCATGAATAAGAACCAAATCTAACCGGCGCGTTTACGAGCACTTCTAACCAGATGCGCGCTATTCAATTATACAGCTTCGCATCTCACCGCATACAAATTTATATCCGTTTAAAAGTCGCATTGTGGCTGTACTATGAAAATGGCAATATAAACGGTAATATCGTCAGTTGCGCAGAGCTCGGTCGCCGTTCGTCGGCCTGCGCGGGCGCATGCAGCATGCACTCTTGCGCCGTTACTCAATTAACGCGGCTGATGTATGCGAGCGCATGCGCCCGGCTCCCCGCGGCCTCTGTCACACAGCCCTGGGACGCGGCGACATCACTATTCCCACATGTGGACCATAAAACTCACATAAAACATAACAGCACAATTTCATGTAATTGAATTAAAGTCTCCAATTACTACGGTACGCCGCATGCATACGAATGATTGTTTGAGACAGTTCTCCACTGTATTTGTACAACCTCACGTAAATCAAATAGTCAGACACATAACATAAGTTCTTCATCATCATCTCAGCCATAGGACGTCCACTGCTGAACATAGCCCTTTAGATCTCCACATGTGCCGGTTGGAAGCGACCTGCATCCAGCGTCTTCCGGCGACCTTTATAAGGTCGTATATTCTGTTTGATTAAGAAAAGCCATAAATCATTAATTGCAATCGTCACATTGCCATTGTGACCTTTAATACACAAATAAGTGCTTTCAGTATATTGACACAGAGCGTGCAGATTATGTAACGTCGCATAGTGAACACTGAAAGAGAGCTGCAACCGCTTGAACCCACAGGCCACTGTCATATATCATAATAGTTTGTATGACAAATTAAAATGTATGAGCGGTGGATCATGTGACGCTGCGAGCTTAGCGATAAGCGATAGCGATACATTTGCCGGTACCGATTTTATTGCAATACTTATAGCTGTTCATGTATGTTTAGGACTGTTGTAACCTGCTCCTACTGTATGCGATACAGATAACGAAGATAGAGATGATCTCTGGCGATAAAGAGACAGATAACACACACAGTAAATTATGGCCACTTCACTGATTAGAAATTCATAGGTTTGCGCACATTACGTTTGTTCTCTGATTCCCCGGGAGTATTAAAGTGTATCAGCGTTGATCTGCGATCGGCGCGATGGTGTGCGCCGGCGCATGCCATGTATTATGTATGGTGGGACGTGTCCATAAGTTTCACACGGACGCTCCATGGCGCTGCTGCTGTCGCCACCTCATTCCACTACACTGACTGCTTGTTACTGTGTCTGTACAGATGTACAACATTCATTTTTAAATAAACTACAAATACGTATAAACTGTCCACAGGGTCCACAGGGCTGATTGTGTTTAATAGAGGAAATTTCAGAAAAAAAAGCAGGTTAAAAAGAAAGGCTATATAAGATCCACCTACCACGTAAACCTTTGTATCTTTTATACCCAAGTGCAACTTTCGAACTAGGTATGTGTTACGACCTGTTGATTCATCCAAAGCCTGGTGATTTGCAGAAATAAATAACTATTATTGTTGAAAGCAAGCAATCCCGCGCTCAGGAGCGGGTGTTGTGTCATATGACACATAGTTGGCTGTTGGTTGAGATCATCAATAGCTGGCATGTAACGACTTCACACGCTGCTCCACACGGGTATGCGACAATTGATCCCGATGCGACAGATAACGGAGCTGCGCCTGCGCCCCGGGACACGAGATGCTGCGGGACGGTGTGCGGGCGGGACGGGACGTCCTCCGCAGTTTTTGTCTCACATAACGTCGTATTATGAAATAGTCCGTCAGTTCCTTGATACATTTTTATGGGAATATATTTGAAGTAGTTTGTGATCGCAAGAAGTGATGTCGATTGTGCAGCTCATGTTTTTGTGATCATATCGAACCGGATGGTCATACTGCCGCGAACGGTGAGAAATATTTATTGCACTAGATTGCCTGATCCTGGGCTGTCGGACGAGTCCGACATTTTTTATTGCGGATAATGCTTAGCAATTATTACATTATTCGAATGGATCTAGTTTCTTAAGTATTTTGTTGAATTGATACAATGTATTCGAAAAAAAAAACTAACTCTACGACGGTGCATATCAGTTGCTATCAGCGCGGCGCGGGCACGCAGGTGCAGGCCGCGCATGCATTATGGATGAACAATAATGTTGACATTGTATTCAAATCCCGCTTGTTTTATGAAAATGCTGAAAACGCCAGATCCTAGCCGTTTGCTATTTGCTTTACAACTGCCGGCCGCGCCTGCTACATCGACTCGGCTGCGATAGTAGACTCTCATTAATCATAAAAGTAACGTTTCTTTAAAAAGTATGATAAACTGAAAAAATAAAACAGATCAGGTCGAATACGAATTTCGGTAAAATTATTATATAATATGTATCGCAATATTCTTAATTATTATGATTTGATAAAAATGACCCTTTAATGATCAACTGAGAAGTATTATAACATTGTAGGACCCTGGTATTAATGAGTATTTATTGAGGACAATATTCAAGGAAAACTGTTATTAGAAAAATTGACCATCTATCAATAGTTTTATTATTTACACAAATATTGTCAAGTCGATGAAATGCAAAATATGAAGTGATACCAAACGTGAAGTGTGTACACACATGAGGACACGCAGTTTGTCACTACAAGACACACGTTCTGTGCGGCCTGCCGCGGACGTCACAATCACGAGCTGTTTGCATCCAAAGCTAATATTAGTTGTGATCCACATCCGCCAATGGATCGCGTGCACACAAACACGGCGTGTGTACACTCGCGACCAATCACTTCAAACAGCTCATCGTATTGTGTCAACATTCACCAACTGGAGAACACGTGACACAACCGTTTCACGCTCAGAGGCCTTAGCACAAGATTTCCGTATTTTACCGTACAACATACTTGAAGTATTTACTTCGTTTATTGTATGGAAAGTGAAAAAGTGCCTCTAGTGTATCGAGGAACTAATTTTTTCCATCAAAGTAAAGTCAACTCATGCTAAAGCCTCAGTTTATTGTTTAAGTAGACGAATCAGTTGATGGGTAAACTTCTCCCTATCAGATCATAATCATTTATTGTCATAGGTATACAATATGATCTTATGTCATATTCATGTATGCATATGAACATGTTGAGTTATGCACATAGTAACCGAACGTCGGCCAATCTTGATGTTACATAAGTGGATAGCGCAATATATTCCACGCTTGCGTCCAGGGTTCGAGTCCGGGTCGACACTGCGCAGCCGCCGCATGCGCCCGCGCAGATGAAGCCGATAACTAACACGAGACCCTGTAAGGAACAACTTATACCTCTACGTGGTCTTGCGCACTTGACTAGCAGACAAAAGCTGCTATCGAAGACGCATATAATGTAAGGTAAGAGATAACTTTACATGAAATCTGAATCTGTTGAAGTTGTAACCAATATGAATGTAAATAATGTGTAATGTGTTTCTGAGGTTTTAAAAACAAACGTTTAATTTAATTATGCAATACAGAATACAACATATCCAGCTGCTAAGTGTATGCTTAGCTTAACCGCGAGCATCAATGTGCAGGTAATCACATGCGCAGGCGCAGGACGTAGAACACAAAGCGAAGGGAGACATGGGTTTGTACGTATATACCTTAATAATAGGAGTGTGAGAAGAAAGTTCGGCGCGGTGGTCTAAGGACCCCTCCTTAGACCACCACGCCGGCCTTCAACAGTGGAGGTCTTCCGGCCGATGATGATGATGACGGTGGTGAGAAGAAAAGAGCATCAAAACAGAGCTAAAGACTACTGTAGAGCTGCTATGTGGACTATATCTTCAGAGGCCATTCTTGTGTAGTACCACCGTGACTTGCCAACTCTTCAATGTTTGGATACCTGGAGCATCCGTCGGTAATAACAACATCAATCTACATTAATAACAGCGTCTGAGTCTCAATGAACACATTACATTAGAACCGCAGCGGACTCAATCAAAAAGAAAACACAAATATCTCACAATCATAACGTGACAAAGGAGTGAGAGAGCCGAGCCGTTTAGTTTAATGAACAGCTCGTTTAAATCCCTCAGCCACAGCTCACTCGTAATATAAACAACACTAATAAATCTCTGCTTTATACAGAAACAATCAGTCTTCCCATTCATCTGTTCTTCTCGATAATCCTATGTATGGATGCTGCGTGTACTGCGCCGACGACGCTATTGACGTCGGTGTTGTGATAAATGCGCGTCACTTGTTATGTTTGTCGCCTGACACTCTGGCAACAGCGGGGGAGGACTGATGAAGGGGGTGACCACTGACAGACGCCCACGCGACTACGCCTGCGCAGCAATTACTAACACAAAAGGTGCAGAAGGTGACGTACTTAGCGCGATTAGGAACTTTTACAAAAAAAGAAAGCATAGGCTTGTTGACTCTGAGCAGACATCAAGTCTGCTCAGAGCCAACAAGGAAAGGGCGCAAATGCCCTTCGTTCTAGGTTTTGTATGTTTATTATTTGGTTGGTCTTTCTTCTAAGATATTTTGTGTGTAGTGCGATTTTTTTAGATTGATCTGTATAACATATTTTCATAAATAACTTATGTGCGGTTAGGCCCAAGTGGAGTGGCCAGAAGTTAAAAACTTTTTGAATATAATTAATATTCTATTTCTAGAGAATACCCTCTTGTACCTTCTCCAGAGCCCCCTGTTCGAGCAAACTAAACTACATAATAATATATTCATTAAACAAAATGTATAAGTGTCCACGTTGTCTCTCCGCCGGGTATCCCAGCAGACGTGCAGCTAAGGCTCACATTTCCCACACTGGTCGACCAGCACGCGACCGTATTGTAGGCGAAACATATTGCTGTTCACCCACATTACTTAGCAACTCACTGAAACTCTACACCGCGGCGGCGGCACCGGCTGCGGTCTATGAGGAAACTTACACTTACGAACAAACACACGTGAAATACACGCTTAATGGGATGTTTAGGTAGAGAGAAAATATAACTTTCATCATTTTATACCGTCACGAATGTAATCCCTAAAGTAATAGGCACAGGTGTGCCTAATAGTAGGTACACCCACCTACCCTTACACCTGTTGTTTTCGTGTTGTATGCGTATTTTTTATATTTCTTGTATACCTATGTGTTCCCTATTATATGAGCTGAAATCTTTAATTGAATGATGTTGAGCTGTGTAAGTATCGTATTGTATTTTAAATAGTCCTTGATGATTAGTACAAATAAATAATACATAACTTTAATTTTATGCTTTTCTTTAGTGGCTCAGACAGTAATTTTGTTTTATAACGAACAAACCTACTAACAACTAACTGAGATTTATTTCTAATTTTACAACGGAGAGCTGCCGACGTCTGCTAATGATTATAACTTAATGTACCTAATGTTGTAAAGCGTCAATCATCACATTATTCAATAGAGTTACTAGTTGTTAAATTTTGCCCTATGCCACTGCGCATGCGCAGTAATTTAGTTTTTATTGCGGAAAATTTAGAGAATGAGACACAATTATTATTAATTATTGCATGTACTGTCTTACGTGTACGAAAAAGTCACGGAATATTAATTTGTAGGACACACTTAAATCACAAAAACATTATGACAGCAGTTTGTACAAATATAAAAAATACCAAGTAAGGACATCTGCAGATCAAAATCTTGACGCCTGGACTTGAATAAGAAACACTAACATCGAGTATAAGGAAAATGGAGGTCTAAGATCTCAATAGGTTAAGACAGTTGATATCAGTTCATTTAGAGTGTACCTCTGTTAGTGCCTGTAGAGTATCGTCACGATAATGATTGATGCTGCTCGCTAATGAATGGACGCCGCGCCGCGGCTAATCGCCCGCACGAAACAAATAAAAGAATGAATTAAGTGGCCGCCATCTTGTATCCCGGAGTGCGTCTGTTTGATCGACAGGTCGATTTGAGATAGTATCAATACAATGCGAGATTATTTCTTTAATTGTTGTTATTACTTGTTTAAGAAGCAAGGCGTTTAATTGGTTTGTTGCGGCTGAGAGGAACTTTTAGTGTCGGATCACATCCTGTCCGGCTGTTGCATTATCTCCGTGATCTGCTGTCAATCAATCAATTCAATCTGTGGCAGAGTGAGCTTCAATATTGTTGAGTGCGGTGTGTGCGTCACAGTAGGTACACGTCTTACATGTATTTATTTCTACACCTACTGAAATAATTGATTTGGTTACTTATTTTATTACAAGGCAGAAAAAAAACCTCTTTTTTGTTCACTGTTCATGAAAGTGAGTTCCGTGAGCACGTCTGCTGTGCCTGCGCATCTAGACATGCATGCGAGCATCAGGCACATGGTGAATACCACATTATTAGTTTAACTATTATAATCAACAATCTAACGGTCTTCGTGTCAGGTCCAGCCAAACGTAGACCATTATAAACATTTGTTGTGAGCCGCCTACCTTGAAGCTGCCTTGTTTTCTATAAATATACCTGCAGCACTCCTCAACATCGCCTGCCGCCGCGCACGCGATTTTCGACTGTTACTGACTGACGAGTGACGAGCGCCGCTCATAATTGCTGGCTCGATACCCGTCATTACGTCTGTAACGCACGATAAATCCTCCGTGCGAGCCTCCGAGGGCGCACACGTCTGTAACGTGTAATTGTCATTGTTGTGACGTGACCCGCAGGCATCAAACGCTTTCACAAATCAATCTCAGACGCCATAACTAAGCTTTACGACTTCCTATGTCCTGAGGCGCGCCGGGCGGAGACGCGCGGTCACACAAAGTGCTGCCTATTAATATGAAGTATACCAACGTATGTGGACGTAGAGGAAACAATTGGTGTGATTAAACCGCGTGATGACGAGTCGCGCCGCCTGACACGTCACAGTCCAACTAGGCCGCGAAGACTGCCGAGGTATCTGTCCTAATACGGGCGTATAAAGTAAGACACCGCTACGTGTGCGGAATGCTGACAGATCTGCTGGGAATTGAGACGTTAGCGTTGACTCACACGATGAGCACATCGGAGGCTGTTTCATTCAGACAGTATTTCGGTTTTCTTTTCAGCTCCTGGGAAGTGGTTCCCTCTGCTCAGGGACATCGCGGACTCCAAAAGGATTGATTATGTTCTGTGTTGTTTAGAATCGAACTAAAATTTTATCGTCTACATGAACCTATATATATCTCGTCCAGTCTGTATTTTCTTTAGTGACATCGCAGAAAGAAAAGCGAAATTAAAGTCGGCGAAATTAAAGTCGGCCAAATTAAGTTAACCAATCTCAGCTTTGAGGATGACATTGTCTGATCTACGGCGGCAGAGCCTTGAGATTGGATTGGCGATAAATATGTCGAATACTAAGCTAACATAAACAACCAGTTATAGCTCAGATTAGTGTTGGGTCCAAATAGTTTGAAGTCAGTGCGGAGGTGGTTCCCAGCAGTGGGATGGTGGAGGCTGACAGACACAGAAACAGTGGTGTGCTGTACATTTATTAAAAAATTTAATGTAACTTTCTGTTGATGAATATTGACTGTAATGGTTTGCGATTACCGATACTTGAAGGGGGTATTATAGACTAATTTTTATCGACAAAACTGGTTATAAAATAATTACATTATAGACTAACTCGAATACTTTTAATTTACCTAGGACAAAAACCCAGACTAAATTCAGGGGTACTTTTCGAGCTAGAGTAAAATTTCGTGTTTTCCCATGGTTTTTGGTTCTTTATACTTTTTACTTAGAAAGCTTTGTTAAGTTTTTCAGAAGCCTCAACTTTTACCTTTACAATAAAGTAAAGTCAATCATTTGCATTTATGAAGGTCTCTTGGATTCAAATATATTTGCATTTTATTGTACACACTCCAGCCGGTTAAAAAAAATGGCCAATTTGTCAATGAAAATGAGATATAATACCCCCTTCAAGTATCGGTTGTCTGAAACCAAACACACTGTATAATGTCTGTGTCTATTTCTTCCACTACTTGACGCATCAACTTATTAACTTAACGTATATACTCATATATGATGGTAATTGAATCAGCTATAATGTCCCTTCCTATCACTATTAGCGAGTCGATTGGACACACTTGACTCTAATCGATATGATCACCATCTTCGTTCGATTGCCCATAAAAATATGAATGTTGCCTAACTGGATTGGACAATAATGTCGACTGAGAGATAATTGTGGATCGCGCATGATTCGGTGATGGATGGTAAGTGTCGATAATGTGTCAGAAGTGTCCGGAGTGAGTTATAGTGATGTACTACAGTATGTGTCACTAGTAGTGATGGTGGCGCAGTGAACACATTAATCATAGTGCTGTTACAGCCAGATTGTATACTGTGATTATGAATAAATACGTCATGGTGTGTGAAAACTCTTTAAATTGTTTAACGGTTGTATTATTTGGTCCCGCAGTTAGATCGTCATGTTATTAACTTAACAGGTATTAAAGTACTCCTACACTTTTATACTAAATGTGCTGTTACTTACAATAATCTTTACTTGATTATAAAATTACTCGACTACTGAGGTACACTGAGGTACATCTAATATTATTGTAAGGACCTGTTTCAGGATACACTCAACCCAATGTGTTTGTGTTTGTTCCTATATCAGTCAGTGAGTACCTACTACGTACTGACGTAGTGCGTTAATAGTGTAGTAGGTACGTATTAGGGACTAGCACTTCGCCCGCGACTTCGTCCGCGTGGGTTACGCGATTTCGAAAAACCCCTTCTTAGTGCTCCCCTACATTATAATAGGAAGCCGTGTGCAAAATTTCACATTCCTAGCCCCAGTAGTTTCGGCTGTACGTTGATATGTCAGTCAGTCAGTTCTCCTTTTATATATACAGATATACAATATTTTGTTACTTAGTTACGACTTTAGTCGTGTTTATTAAACTCTGTCGGCCTTATTACAAAAACGAAATAAACCTTGGTTTAAACCTGGTCTATCAAGTCCAGGCTTATCTGCAGAGCCATGGTTTAAATTTGTCCGTATTACAAAACTAAGATAAAACGTCGACTTTAGTACCGCCATTTGAACGATTGTCTATACAATTAAATCCACAATGAGTAACACAACAATTAAATCTACCTTGTTTCAATCCATTTTGGGTGAAAATAACACAAAAACTACAACACAATGAAAAATTTGCTATGAGAAACTTTGACATACCTTTGACTACTACTGGTACGCTACTACTGTTAGACCATGGTTTATCGCAAAACCACGATTTGTAATAATCTTTGTTTAAACCGTAGTTTTACAAGATTAAACCTGGGTTTTTAGTTAAACCCCTTTTTGTAATAAGGCGGTGTGGTTTTAATTCTTAAGCACAATGAGCGCGGCTCGCGGCGGTGGTCGCCGTCGCTCTCGCGGCTCATTAATTACTAATGTTTAATTAATTATTACGTGTACACTGTTGAGCAACCACTGCTATCTATTAGTTTCGTGACTACCTGCTAGCACTATTGTTGCAATGCGTTTCATTGTAACCTGTATGTTTATTATCAGATGATTAATAACATTGTAACTCTCAGTTAAATAAAAAAATAAAGTTACAATGTTATGCACACTCTCTTCTTGATCCAATAAGTAGCACTTTCACATTGTGCGTCGACTGTTATCTGAAAGTTGCTACTATATCGCATACTCAATGTCTTCGAAGATAAACTGGTGATACCGTCAAAACTGTCGCATTTCTCAATTTTGTTCCATTTCAGTAAACTGACTACCATCGCCATTATTTACCATTTAGTAACATCTAGATACAGCGCCCTGCTTCTGTAATCTGAGCGAGCAATAAATGGCGGATATGTTGCATGTTGTCACAGCAGCTGATCGTGGATACATTTGTCGCGCGATCCAAATATCCGCAGTTGTCCGCGGTGAACCTGCGCGTGCATTGTGCAAGTTGTGCAGTTGTACAAGTTGTGCAGTTGTTCATTGAGCACAGGTTTACCAATGACGGCAGTGGTAATGTTACACTTTTACTGCCTGTTTGCGTCGCGATTTACATAAATGTTTGGTCGCTCTGTAAACATTACAGACTAATGTTATTGCTGAGTATTAGCATAGTGTCCGTAGATTCAGATACTTGAAGAGTAGCTGCCTAACCTACTCTACACTATAATATCGTGTAGTTTCACTATTAATTTATGTGGCATCCGTAAATAAGCGATTTCACTACAGTAGGGAATTTCCAACTGAATCAGTTGTAACAGTGATGATATATTTTCCCTTAAGAGCGTGTACGCTGATCAGCATTTATACAAACTAACAAGTTTTATTTTTCTAAATGACAAGCTAATTAGAGGAATGTTAAATAGTATTGTCGTTGAATTCGATCATAAACCTCCTAATACAATGTAACATATCGACGAGAAGATATGCACGGTCGCCGACATGTGCCGTCATTAGCGATACGTCGCGCGCGCGTCACTCGTCGTACCAACTGTAGCGTGCAAGTGCGTGACGCACTGGAAGCTAGCGGGTGATGGAATAGAAATAATAGCAACGTACGTTGACACGCGCCGTCATGACACGTCGCGGTCGTCATGTAGATTCAGCCGGAGCTATGTCAACACTCGACTGATTGACCGCTGCGCTGGAACGATTTCCACGTTCAGACCTGTCTTGATTGTATGAGTTTAATAACCAGTAGATCTAAACAGGCTACCGAAGCCCTGAAACGTAAGTAAAAGTCTGGCAGTCTCTTAAGCTCCACCGAGGGCGGGTGGAGACATTTCATGATTTTACCATACCATGAAAAAACCGAAAGCTATAGTTTCAAGTCGTCAATTCGTAACTGATATGAATATTGAACTATCCTTACTCACGCCAGCTCACTTCTGAAGATGAGTGACACACATTTGAGCGTGTAGTACTTAGCGAGCACGTCTCATATCGACTAATGCTCGGAGCGCAGGCGATGACTATCTTAAAAGCTTCGTACGAGGCGCGTGTTTTTTGGCCGGCGTGTGTTGTGTGGCTCACAGATGTATTGTGTGCTACACTCATCGTATTTGTTGTTTAATGGAGGCTGTAATGGCGCTCTGAGGATCTTATCTTAGTATCTGTTGTACTGACACACTGGTTAACTTAGTTATTAGTTAACTTTTAACAAAATACAAAGACAGTGCTCTCCAAGCTAGTCTACATCTATCCTATCTTGGGGGACCCAGATGCGATAACTTTAGATTACCTAATAAAAGCACACATAGCTAAAGTCCTTTTTAACGAAATCACATCGGCAATACTATAACAACAACAATTTGGTAACAATTCTTATAGAGTACGGATTACGGAAAAATAATCACATCTAAACACTGTGCAATTTCTTTACCACCGTGACCGGTATAAGTTTTCAAATCGTACAAAAAAAACTCCCCTAAACTATAAAACAGTCAATCACTTTTTAAATGAAACTAAATTATTTCTATTATGAAGTGGAGCGCCGTGTAAATGTACAACATCAACCCTTTTTTGTGTTCGTTCGGTAGTCGGCAGGGCGGCTGCGCATATCATACACCATTTTTTACCGTCGAGGAGCTCAGGTAGTCTGATGGCTTGTTCTATGGTTCCCATGCAGTGCGCTCAGCTGCAGTGTGTCAATGATGTGAGTGATGATGTGTGTGATGGATGGCTGCGTGTGTGCTGACCCCGGCCTGCGATACCGATCCTATGCAAATGTAAGTGATGGCTAGTTACACGGACATAGTAAGAGGGCTCGTCTGTCGCTAGAGATGTATTGGTTTTGCTTCACTTCTGATTAATGACTGAAGGTTCATTTATAATGCTAGAAAATAGAGAATACAGACACAGCTTACATATTATAAATGTATAAAAAGGCCATAATATTGTCTTGTCATATCATGTTGACACGCGTGAAAGGAGCGTCCACTTGTGATGGTACGGCACGGAGGAGGCAGTGACGGCAAAAGAACGACCTTTGCTTCATGTACAGCACTCAGCAGATACATCCGGTACATGTTACTGGCAACCTTGAGTAACAGCAAATTACGATGGAATCAATACAAATAATGTACATTTTCTTGATATCGTTCCTTCATACTTTTCAAACAATCGATCATTTTGTATTCTTCGTGAGAGTTTTATAAAAAATATTGAACCTGAAAAACATTAAATTCAAGCTCACGATTAAATGCAATTCTTACATAAACTGGTTTCAAGCAATGCTTGGTTGTGGTAGTTTGTTATTACAAGTAGCATGTTACAATTTGATCAAATTAACTCGCGCACTGACCCTGTCGTTTCATTACGGCGCGAACCTGCGCTCGAGCATGGAAATCATAAGCCCCTTCGTATACAACGCGATGCAAGTCTCCGATACCTTCGGCTATCGCAATACTAATATAAAGTTCCGCTGTCCTTATTAATACGGATAGCGATAGATAGATACGATAGAATACATCAACGGCTGTAAACATTGCGTCGGTGTTATGAGAGGGCTAGATCCACGCTCACGACACTGACCTGAAATCTGTAAACCCTTCTATGCGTTAGTTCAGAAAGGCGTGTTGATAGTAATCTAGTATTGGGCCTTAGTAAGGTAGTTTGTAGCACCCCCCTTACGGCCCTTACCGTTGCAGCTTTTATCAATGATTCACTCTAAGAAATTCTACCATTACATCGATCCACGAGTTATGTTTGATACAGTTTATTATTATTTCACAGTATTCTTATTTCTTTATGATATTAACAAAATAGTTAATTGTCAATTCATCGGGTTAACGTTTTTGTGTCAACACGCAGGCGCGACGAGCCCGCCCGGGCCGCCCGCAGCCCGCGCGGCCGTGTCCGTGCGCTCGGCTAACTCTCTAGTCATGCAGTTAATTAAACTCTTTGTCAGCTTGTATCTATAGATCTGCTGTTCGGAGATCACGCCTCGGGAATTAATTAAATAAAGTTAGGGTCATCCAATACAACGTTGTGGGTGGACAAAAAAATTGTGAGATGAAAAAGTGAAGACTTGTGATGTAAAGTGTAGAAAACTCGACAAAAGCAAACTTAAAGGTTCTATTATACTCATTATAATTACCGCCAACATACTTCAAAACAAGTCATTGTTACGGTTATCAAGCCAGGACCTCGCTAGAGACCCCATTACCTGGTAGAGTCTGCCACGTACACTTTGCACATCAGGTAAATACAGCCGCGACATACTGTCCTCAGTGCGTACTGTTCTTATATCAGTTTGTAGAGAGTTGGATTGTTTGCATACAATTAAAACATAGAGACCGTTGGCGTCGACGGGACGTTTCGGGACGGAAAGGTACCGCAGAGTTGGGCGCGGAACGGATGCAGCGCGGGACGGTCACACGGCGACAATTTATTAGTGTTTAGTGCGCGGGCTCGCGCCGCACAACAACCTGTCTCCCGAGGACGCGGCGCACTCACAGGCGGCAGCGGTGGCGTGCAGCCACGCGACCGTGTCGCCACACGCTTGTCTCTAATGTTCACGTGAGGCACTAGCTTAATAATAGCGAGAGGATACTTGATTTGCATTTGCGTGTGATTGTCGTTTGCGTAAGTGAATCCATAACAAGTACCACGTAGAGATGTTTCTTCGGTGATCATCACGGACGCGCTGCAAGAGTGAGGCCCATTGTTCTGATGGAGCATAAAAAGTGTTTGAAAATCTTTATGGTATCGCTAGGATAAATTTCAGCTGGGTCGACGGCGCGTTGTGTTCCACGCGCACCTCAAGGAGTGTCAGCATAGTAACGGGGCCTGTAGAAGGCCAAAGCCTGCCGGGGTTGCGGGACTCACAAATTACCGTGACCCCGGTACGTAAAGGGCTATTGAAGGACACCGTGGATTTTAGTCAGTCAAGTCTGACACCCTCCCGCCCTGCCCTGGGTGGGAGGAATCATTTGATGATTTTACCACGATAAAAAAAAGGATAAATTCCAGCTATGAGTATCATTGTGACGTTGTACTGGTTTGTGTTCATCCGCTGTCCGCTCGTGCCTCAGAGCCTACTTTACCTGTGATGTGGTAACTGTGCCCAATTACACATTAAACGGTGCACTTTCTCCAGCGCGCGCGCATCTCTCCACCCCCTGCCCCCTCGCCCGTTCTCCTCGTGGTTCACTGATCTATGGGACGTCCACACGCACGTTCACATGCTCCACTTGTAGTGTTTTAATTATTGTTATTGTGATCAAACATAATCACGATGTATGTTGGTAGGCACGAGTCTGTTCGAGCTAGTCGATGGCAGTACGACTACGGTAGAAACTTGAACAGTTGCTACGTGAACCGTTGGTCTCATGTAAACTACTAGCTACAATTTTACCTCACTTTTAGCATTACTAATTTTTGGCCTCTAACAAGGATACCTCATACGTCGCTACAGTGGATTTATCTACTAACAAATTGTCACATTTGTGTTCAGGAACTATACAGACAAATAGAAAACAAACACTTTATGTCAAGATTTTTTTTTTAAATTGCCCCTAACCTGATATCAACGTGGTCGTCTTCACATAGTCAGGTAACTATCCCGTAGTGTGTGTCCTGTGTGTTTGTGTGAGAGCGGCAGCAGGGCGGCGTGATCCGCAGGAGGCGAGCGGAAGAAGTTTTTCCTAGGTTCGTGACAATTAGGTGCGCGTGCGCGTGACGTCACGCCGCGACAAGCGCGCGCGCGCTCATTAGCGCCGCGGAGATGTCCACAACATGGACATGGAGTGTGGACTGATCATTACTGCATGAAATTGACCACTCTCTATCAAGAGAGAACCGACACTGTCCAGCACGCGCTGCGTTACCGCATAGTGTGACCCCAGCTGCACAGACTCATGATAATTTTTACTTCAAACCTGTGAAGCAAGACCTTGCCAGGCAGATATTGTTGGGCTCATTTTTAACAATACATTAATGCGAGGAAAGCTACAACATTTTTTTTAAATATTATTATTAGCAGATCCATTGAGAACATATCTATGTGTTCCGATTTCCACAGTACCTTCGTTTTGTTACGTTAATCAAATTGAAACCTGGATAATCACAAAGACCATGACAGCTCAGAGAATCCAAATAAAATCCGGGAAGCAGCGAATCAAGCAAGCAGTTAGATGAAGTAGGCCGATGATGATGAGGTTGCTGCCAATCTGCGCAGATTGCAGTTCACGTGGATTAGCTGCATTAGCTGCATGCATTCGTCGGACATAAACAAGATATCTGAAGTTTAATTTACTTGCGGCAGGAAGCGACCAGCGCTAAATTGGACATTAGTCCAGCTGACCCTAGGGCTGCCAGCCAGATGAAACCAGTGAATGTTTCTTCTGGTAGTATTATAGGAATTGTGATCAGTTTCGTTGCAACAAATGTTATGAAAAATTATGTTCTCAAAATCTAATGTGATGAATGACACAACTGCATTATAATATTGGTTCTTAGTCCAGTGACTTGGCACTGAACAGTATTACATCTCTTTTAATAACACAACCTATCACGTGACATCTTGTTGGATGGGACAATTCAGCAACATTTAATTTCACATAATGCATTGTTACTTGTTAGGTTCTCTTAGCAAGTGGGATTGCTATCTGTTGCAGCCCTAGTGCAGTGGTGCGCCTGTCGGTCCATGCATCGGGCCGTTACCTGCGCCTGCGCACCGCCCGCCCGTTGGATTCTCACTTCTGCGCCGCAATCACACGCCGAACTCTGCAAATGTTCTGCGCACTAATGAGCGCCGGTCGATGACCCCGCGCACACATGCACACTCTACACACACACGCACACAGGACATTGTACACTGGATACGCTGTTCATCTGAAGAAGTAATAGAGGCGTTTAGTCAACTCATATTTTTTATGCTTGTGTCAAAAGCCAAGTGTTTGATCGGTTTACTCGTCATTAAACGTTTACATCCGTCACGGTACTGTTACCTGTTTGGGTCCGAGCTCCGCTGTGCGTGTCCGGACAGTGATGGAAGTCGACGTCATGCGGAAAACTGATGATAATGTTCGCAATATAATCAAAATTACAACATGTCTGTCAGCCAATCAGAGGCTCGGCACACGAAACATCGGTGATGGACCACCAACGACACGGTGACAAAAAGTTGATGAGTGACGGAAACGCCGTGAAACTGGTCACAGACCCAACAGGGCTTCCAATTCGAATACTTCGAATTTTCGCCCCATTTCACTATTCGAAGACTGACTTGGGTTATATTGGAATATTATTCGAATTATTAACGTCGTTAGTTTTTGCGTATAAAAAAAAAGAAACGTAACGAAGCTTACAAATTCGTTTTGATTAGATTCTCCCTCAAAAATGATAAGAGATGAGCGACTGATGCAGCTCTGTCGTGTCGTGTTGGTGAAATGGTGGGAGAGGATTGAGGAATATCAGTGGCCTCAATATGTTCAAGGAGATACGGCCTATACTCGATAACTGGCTTGGAAGGAAGCACGACTCCCTGACGTTTCGAGCGACAACGCCGCTCTCGGGAAGGACAAAGGGCTGTGTCGAATCAAAATCAAAAATCAAAATCAAATATTTTTATTTCACACTAGCTTCCGCCCGCGACTCCGTCCGCGCGGATGTGGATGGTTTATTTCTCCATTTTGAGTAACTCTGACAATGACATCTTATAAATATCTATTGGACCCAAATACGGCTAAGCCTATAATAATTAAGGAGATCCCTCTATTGAGCTACTGCTTGTTGAGCTCGCGTTCTGTGGTAACTGAAAAATAATACTTTTTTTTTCTACGTATTTTTCCAGGATAAAAAGTATCCCATTTTATGCCCAGGATAATAAGGTATAATTATACCAAGTTTCATCGAAATCGAACCGTTAGTTTTCACGTAATGCCTGCACATACAGACAGGCAGACAGACAAATTTTTTTTTAATCACATATTTGGGTTTGGTATCGATCCAGCAACACCCCCGCTATTTATTTTTTTTATATTTTCAATGTACAGAATTGACCCTTCTACAGATTTGTTATATGTATAGATAGGCCCATGAGGGCACTTATAAAACGTCGACAGCAGGTGTTCGGTTCCGGTTGTTCGATTCCATGGAGAAGAATTTGTGTGAATTAAAATATGGTATTGTTTTACAAACAGAGTTACAATTTTTGAATACTTAGTTAGATATGTGAGAATAACGTAGGCCTGGTAACAAGGGGAAAGTCCTTACTAAAATTAGTGCTACAAAAGAAAAAAATATATATACACACGACCTGTTCTCACATTCACAAACAAGGAGCGAGGAAGAATCTATATAAAAAAGAAAGAAAAAAGAAAAAATGGAAGGGAAGCAAGATGCTCGATGCTATCACTGTTCCATTGCTCGAAAGGTATATTGCGGCACACACTAGCCGAGTGAGCCGCATGAGACAGGTCCCCCACCGACCCTAGTTCGCTTTAAGCTCTCACCCATCCTACAGCAAGGCACTTAAAGTCGGCAGAGACCGTGCACGGACTCTTAAACAGGTCCAGATACAGTGGTCGATTTGGTCATATTCGTTGCTCTTTATCAGATCATCATCTCTTACAGATGAAACGGGCAAGTTATTTACCTCATGCCTGCCCTAAACGAAGCCGGCAGACGTTACTAGTGGGGCAAAACAGAAGTGTCGCGCAAGTGCGCAAGGGAACACCAGGATTCTTGATTGATTCTTGTCGTTCCACTTCCTAGTGACAGATTGAGCTGTGATACACTCTTTTGGTTCATGTGACAATTAACTACTACCAAAATGATGCAGAATGGCAGTTTTATTTACTAACTTTTGTTTTGTCATAGCTTTACAAGATAAACAATGTATTTTATTTGCAAGTCTAATTTTCTCTCTAGTGAGCAATAAAACTTTAATTTCAGGTTGTTTAAATCCTCTTAATTCGTTGTATTAATTATAATGATCAAATTTTACTATGAGACTGAACCCGAAATCGGAGAGAAACGGCTATTCAGTGCATTTTGACGAGTTAGACGGTCATAAATGTACAGTCGGCAAAGTTGAATCATGTTCCTGACCCATTTTGACAATAAATCGTTTGAATCCGTAGAAATAACAAAGATCAAAGTCGTTACTATGGATAAAAAAAAAATGTATGTTTACGCGAATGTGGACTTAATTGTATTTGAATGTCTGTAAGAAAATAAGCTTATGGTGGGTCATGATTCAACTTTGTCAATTGTACTAACAACAGCTGCTTTTTAAAACTTTCTGACTTATACATATATAACGTTGCATAGTATACGAACGTTTTTCCCGTCGTGACAAAATTTAACACAAATAAAAATACACAACAAATGTCATCGAATTTTTGGAAGCCCTAGTCAAGAAGTGCGCGACGCCGGCACGGACACCCGGCCGGACACAACACACAACTCTTCATTACGGCAACGAGGCAACGAGCATACAAGATGAGTAGTCGTTATGCTAGCTTCTCGGTTCATGTTAGCACGGTAGATAATGTTAGTGATCATGATCACTGATCATTCATGCGTGTTGAATAACTATACTAAATTTAAGCTGGGGGTCATTTGACCAGCTGAGCGAAGGTAGAAGAGGGAAGAAGGTTAGTAAGTATTACCTACACTGAATCCCACAATGCTTAGAGCCATATTAATGTCATAGTTTATTCCTGAACTACAATTATATTGACATGTTATAATATTGCAAGGACAACGCCGTTAAGTGTCACTCCACATAAACATCTGTTGGACCTGAACAGACAACGTCGACGCCAGTGCGCACAGTTGCGATTGGTTCGGCATGGTTCGGCACGCCTTGTCTCTCGGTACACTCGCAATCAATCAGGCATTGTGTGCGCTCGCGCACCTATTCAACGGAGGATTGCTCATTAACCCGCGCTGATCCAACGCTAATTAAATCGTCCGCGGACAATGTGCACGCGCACGCTTGTCGGCTCGCACCTCTCAACCTCCGACTGTTTTAATTAAACCCCTATTATAGTCGCGTAGAAGAAGCGCGTGGTAACGAGCTCCACTGTGTATGTAATGCGATTAGCTGCCTGAACAAACAACCACACAGAGTGGCCTGCAGTGACGCGAATGGTGCGCGCGCGCCGCGTTCACACGACACCCCTGACCTGAGGGGGGGAGGGGGAGGGAGCTGATAAATTATCTCAGTTTAAAATACATCATTTTGTTAAACTTTCACCGTTGCTTTATAATGAGATTTGAGTTGTTTAAATTCGTTTAGTATAAGAACAATGATTAATGTTGAGATATCCGCGCGTGACGTTGATTTGTTTGCGCGCTCGCGGCCGGTGCATTCCGCTGATCGCTCGCGAATTCTCCGTACGGCTGCTCGGTAAATTATTGCTTTTAAGGGTTTTTTTATATTAAAATGTATCCGCACTAAATGAGACGATAATGAATTGGATTATTGAGAAAGCTGCCTTCGCTTTGCTTCGGCAAGCACTTAGTACTTGATATAAATTCCTAGTTATACAAATAAATTAGCTAATCTTGTTGAAAGTGTACCTGTCGTAATCTAGTGTGGGAGCTGTCCATTGTTCTCGCGAGTATTGTGTGGCAGCGGGCGGCGCTGACGCAGGCGCAGCTCAATTAAGTAGCGACGTTGTAATTGCACCGATGGTCGCTATCGCTGATCGCGGAACAAATTGACCGCGAAATCGATTACAATCGGTTGTGGACAACGGCGACCAATCGCGCGGCGGGAGTGCTGCGCGCGCGCACTATTGGCCGCCTCGTGCACGCGCCGCTTCACACAATGCTGCTGAAATCTGAAACTTCAAAAGCTTGCCACCATCTTGAATTCCGGTTTCGACTCGCATCAACCAGCACGGTGACGTCAGCACACCCATTCAATGTGGTCTCCGGTGGCAGACCGCAGCCGGGGCCCGGCGCTACACTGTTGAACCTACTCCATGTAAAGACAAAGCTTAGCTCATCAAATATTATTCATCAACACAAACATAGTAATATTCACTTACTTAGTTTCTGCTCTTATGCTGGACATTATCTAAGTAATGTTGGACTAAGCAGGTCCATATGTCAAGTAATAAAGTTATCGGTGCACATTGTGGCTGCACAATGAGCTCTGTAGGACAGTAGCCGGCTACTGTTCTAGCCCACGGGCACTGCGCCAGGCCAGCAAGGCGGGAGGGGACAAGTGCGCGGGCGCACACTACCGAATCAATGGGCAATTATCGTGGGCGCGGGGCCATTAGTGCTGACGTGACGTAGTCAGGTGCCAGAAGGTGCACTGGAAGATAAACGTGTCAACTGAAATCTTGAGAGTTCTACATACGAGTACATATCAGTAAGTGTTGTAGGTGAAATGATAAGTCAATCACTCAAGTCTTTCATTTCCTCCTCTGCTTGTTTCCTAACTAGGATCTTAAAGGTATTGTTACAGGTGGTACTTCTGAATATGATAACGGTGCGGCCCAGTTAGCCGAGGGTCGGGGGGCGAGAGTGGCCCACCGGGGTCGCGACAACATAATTGCTCGCTATCGGGTATCTGCGCCCGCGCACCACTGGTACCGCTGCACCACGAGTATCGTGCGATATCGCCACCGATACCCGGGCCTTTGTTAGACCAGTTGGAAACTCTCTTTAGCTAGATAGCTGTAATAACGAGCATAGGCCTGTTCTCCATATTATTTCTTGGCATTTTCAAACTCTCACAGGGTTTTTTTGAGAATTAATGATTGCCCGTTGTTTGTTCTGTGCAGGAGGAGTTCAGTGACAATGCCGTCTTTTCACGTTTGATTGACTTTACCATCAGCTGGTGCTAATTTAACCTTCTGATAAGGCAGGGAAGTCTAATGACAAATAAAAAATCAGCTCATTTCCTGAAACTTCGTCTCATATCTGAGCTGGATGTCCCTGTCTGACTATAAAAAAGCTTGTCGTTGCGTTCCAGCACAGTCGTGCACTTGGTAGTGAGTGACCGAAATTTCGGTTCCGGTTTCGGCCAAAAAATCTAGTTTCGGTCTTAGTTTCGGTTTCAGCCAAAATACAGCCGAAATTTTCGGCCCCGCCGAAACTCGAGTATTCGTGAATTTTCGTGCGTCGTTCCGTAAACTTCGCAGCTAACTGGTGCTTGTTCGCCGGCGGGCCCCCCGGCTCAATTCGCCACCGTTTATTTAATCGTGAGTTGAGGTTATGTTTTGCAAATGAGAGATGTGGTAATAATATTATTAGGTACCTAACCTAATAAAAGTAGTAAATAAAAATCTCCAAAAATCGGTATTAAATATATATTTTAAGTTTACTTCCAAGACTAAGGCCCACTTGAACCACAATCACTAAACAGGTTTAGCGCTAAACTGATTTAAATCATTGTTCTGTCTCTGCCAACTTCAAACAATTTGACAGGGATACAGTGATATTCTAAGGCAGTTTAGCGCTAAACCCGTTTAGTGATTGTGGTGCAAGTGGACCTAAGTCTTATATATTCATGTCATAAAAAAAAATATATATATTTGTTACGTACGTTAATGATTGTGTTTTTATTTTGTTAACACTACTTAACTGTCTAAGTTACATCAACTGGGCGTGGATGGATATATCTGAAACTATGAGGAATATCGAAAAGTGTTGAAAGGAGTCTCGAGACTGATCTTGACGAAATAGTGTTGCTAATAAGGATCAAATGGGAAATGTGGATGATATGCGGCAACCAAAGAGAATTAAAACCACTTGAGAGCTCATAGAGCGATTTCGCCTAGGAACACGATTCACCAGTGCGGGCCAGGGACCGGGGGATTGCGTCTTCCCCCGTTCCTCGGCCTGCGGTAGTTGTGATTGGTTGATGCAACAATGTCAGTAAGAATAGTGATAACAAGTAAATCCAGCAACAATAATATCGATATCGATAAAATCGATGGCAATTAAGTCTTCTTTTGCTTTTTTCAATGTTGATTTGTATGTAGAGAAGTAAATGAAGATTAAACGAAAATAATAATAAACTAAACAAACGGCGTCGGTCCTTTAAAGCTTCAAAGCAATCAGGGGCCGTTCAAGTATTACGTAAGCACTATGGGGGGTGGGGGGGTCTTTGCTTTGCTTATTTTGGATGACATGGGGGGTAGGGGAGTCTAGATGATGATTACGTCATCGGTAGTTATTTACTTTTTTACACGAATGGCAACCCTCACATTGTCTTTGGTTGAAAACGAAACGCATTTTCGAGGATTCTCGCAAATAATGCATATGTAAATAATACATAAATTGAAAAATGTTTACGTAAGCATGGGGGAGGGGGTAAGTGCTTTGCTTACTTTTGCTGACAAGGGGGACGGGGGGGTAAATAATTGTAATAAATCTGCTTACGTAATACTTGAACGGCTCCTCAGCTGTGAAATGCCTTGAACAAATGACGCTATAATATTTTGGAAACCAATTTTCCCTGTTAGTGGCATTAATCCACTTTTCTTTAACTTCCGGAATATTTGGAAATCTAAAATGTAAACGTAAAAAATAACATTATTTTTTATTTACCATTAGAAATTATCGATTAATTAATTTATCAACAATGTTTTAAGTTGTCACATCACTTCAGCACACAGCACAAAGTACTTATGGATAGAAAGAGATAGACTTATCTAATATTCTAGTGAAAGTAAAGGACTTTTCAAAAGACATCAACGCGGTATCCCAAAAGACATCAACGCGTAATCCTTTTTTCGTAACCAACCAGTTTAGCTTGAGCCCTCTTATTACCAATAATGTAAATAAATATAAACATATTTTACTTACCGATGAAAACTTATACCATCTTTTTTATAACTAGATGTTTTAGATGATTTCCCGCACCATTTAATTGCACAGGTACTCATTTTTGCTTCGGTTTTATTCGATAAATGTTTTTTTAGGTTCCAAAATTAAGGAATGCGCACAGATCCAACAACTGGTCAGTACTAAAACATTCATTCGTATCGGGATCTCATATAAGTGCTATTCCATTGATGTGTCGTGAGCCTGAGTCGCCCGTATGAGCGGTCAAGTGGTTATATTGTCATTGGCGGCAACACTATCGAATGGTGTAAAAATACAGAATGTGTATTTTTCCAAAGTCAGCTGGTTCGATTCCTGGCCAGGATTATTGATTTTTCTAAAATCCAATGATGTAGTTTCACCCAGTAAATTTAAGTAAATAATCATAATTTTAAATGTTTTAAAAGTTGCGGTTTCGGCCGAAACAGAGGGCAAGCTCGAAAGTTCGATTTCGGTAAAAAAATCAGTTTCGGTCCGACACTAGCACTTGGTCGTTTCCCTCATTGTGTACGTTTGTCTGCGCTGTGCGATGTGTCGCGCTGATGGCGTCGTCTGTCGCCGTCGTCGCAGGCGTCGTTGCCTTGTCGCCGTGTCGCTTGTCGCCCATATGTTTCAATTAGTGCGACATGTTGCATCGTGCCGTGTCGTTGTCGAGAGCAGGTCACACAGATAACGGTACAGTTATCAAATAACCAGGTATTCATCAGGACTCGTAAGTTATTGGTAAACGAAAGAATGGTAATATATATATAGGAAAATTATGCAAATTAATTTGATATGTAAAACTTATTTTATTTATTTACTGTTTATTTAACTTGAAGGATTTTATTTTTCATTCTTCCTTCTGTGCTACAGTAAAAGAATCTTATTTCAAACCATCACTTGCGGTCGTCAGTCTACTCAACAAGTACATCGATCAGACGCGCTATCACAAGCGTGATGATCATACTCTATCACCCTATCACCGCTCACTATTTTGTCGATACTTGTATTTAATTATCGACGCGATCGAGCCGCCGATCATCGCTGTCGCGGTAATTGGGGCTATAAGTTATGCCGCGTAACATATTACGGCTATAAAGTGACAAGCTCGTGGACGCACGTAGCGGCACACCTCACATAATGTACAGACGTAGTACTTGTACTCACTACATGGCTTATTGAGTCATCTTCAGCACTGCTATACCGTGTTCTCTCAAGATTACAAGTACACAACACAACTTGAAAACAACAACGGTTGCCTGACTGGACTGTACCAGGGTAGCACAACACACCCCTGATCTGTGCTATGATCTGTAACAAATTTTAGAGCAGTGTTTTGTTATTCTTTAAATGAATTCAATAAATAATTAAGCCCCTGATTGTGAGCAGTGAGCGGCATCCTGTGAATCAGCACGTGTGTCCCCGCAGACCGCAGGCCGCAGACCGCACTGTGCACTGTGTAATGAAATCGCCATCAGTTCACGGTCGCTTAGTCGCGGACACGCTGTTAACGCAAACTATTAGTGAATGTCATAATGAGTGCGGAGGGGCAGTGTGATGTCTCGTTGATAAACTGCAGCAGTGCGCTGTGGTCCCGGTAACCCTCTATTCATAAGAGCCGCAGCTGCGCACGCGTATCCCGCTAACGATAGAAAAAAAGGTAATTAAAGTCCTCATTACTTTGACTGTGATAGTGAGCGATAACAAAAAAGGGAATACCTACAGTAAAACTAACAAGTAGTGTTTTGTATTGAACGGTTATAGAAACATCAATTTGTTGATGAATCTTGCTTGTAAGTGCACCATATCACCAAGAAACAAAATTAAATTGTCTGTCGATATAGTTCACGTACAGTCAGCTTCAGAGAAATCTCACCCCCTTTGGTAGTGATGTCACTATCAAAAGGAGTTTTCTCTGAAACCAAACAAGCAAGTAATAGCTGACGAAGACCTTAGTTCATCCCGGGTCACGGCGCGTTGTGTTCCACGCGCGCCTCAAGGAGTGTCAGCATAGTGACGGGGCCTGTAAAGGGCCAAAGCCTGCCGGGGTCGCGGGACTAACGGATTACCGTGACCCCGTACGTAAAGGGCTATTGAAGGACACTGTGGATTTTTGTCAGTACGAGTCTGACAGTCCCTCCCGCTCTGCCCTGGGTGGGGAATCATGTGATGATTTTACCACGTAAAAAAAAGGCCTTACTTCATTCACACCTACCTAATTAATTTCATATTTGATATTCATTTGTTATACTAAACATTAATAAACAGCTACGTTAGCGATTGGATTGGCATCGAAAAATACTTCGAACGCGTATTCTGTGATTTTGGCCTGCAACCTCAGATCAAAAAAAATAGGCAGATAGAACGTGCGCGAACAACAAAGTGAAGCCAGATTTTATATTAGTGTGCGCGGCAAATATGGCGCGCCGTGTACGAACACGTGCATCTGTGTGCGTTTACGGTTGCCAGATATTGAGAAATACTCCCACATTTTGTTCAGTTAAATTGTTCTCAAATATTGTACTACTATTTTTTAAATTAGAAACGCGATTTTGTTTTATGGTTATACCCAGAGAGCAAAAGCGTGTAGTATTTATTATTTAACAGAATAATAATAAGGAATAAAAGTTAATATGCGTAATTACTTACTACCTTTTTAATTAATTTATATCAGACCATCATATCATATCAGAGAATATAACACTTTTTGGTTATTTGTTTATAACGCAAAATTTTGAAGGAAGCCATTCATTATCCTGCCTGCTTTGGCGAATAAAAGTGACCCATTTATCGCGTAAAACCGGATCCGTGGGCAATCTCCAAAAACATAATTCGAATAATTGTAGTATAACCAGTGGCGAAGACCTAATTTAAAAGGGTGTGGGGGGGGGGGCTGGCATGTTACACTATGTACAAAATTAAAACGATTTATCGGCCAATAGAAAATGCCCTACCAGCTCTACTCACGATACTGCTTGCATTGCAACTAATAATTCTAAAATGAAAAATATCACTAATGAAAGTATGGAAACCTCTAAATGTCACATGGCAAAGCCTAATTGTTGCAATTAGATACTAAAAGTAATAATAAAATATTTCATAAACCCCAATAAGTCTTGAAATATAAAAATTTTAAAGCGCAGTACACCGCACGCGGAACTAAAAGTAAACGACTAAACGTACATCAAATAATAAAATAATAATAAATACAGGTACTATAGATTACGACCGTGCAGTTGTATTGACGAATTTGATCGATATTTTTTATGCACAATACACATTCCCCTAATTCAGGGTAATTTACCCGTCATAAACTAGCAACACAGACGATTTACTGTTGAGGTTTTGTGTTTCAAGTGAGCCGAAAATATTTTATGGAAAATAAATACCAAAACAATAAAAATAACAAGAGTTACCTGTGGAAAGATATTCCATCTTGTTTTCTTTCTTTTTGTGAACAACTTTTGCAGTGTTTAAATACACAAGACGGCATGTTTTGGCTTAAAATGGCAAATCACTAGTGACGTGTGAGCGAGACGATGCGTAGCTTGGTACTGTCGCGAGTTTGTATTATCCTTTGATTTTGTATTATCTTCGGTTGACACACTCGCGTGTTCTGAGCGCTCTATCTGCCTATTTTTTTGATCTGAGCCTGCAACTGTAACATTGCGAGCCGAACATAATAAATGGTCGTGAACTCACGGCTCAGGACAATGTATTAAAGAAAGTAAATAACGACGCTCAATTTCACACTAATTTAATTCTAATCCAACATACACACTCAAATAAACATAAACACACTTAAAATCTTAATCAAGGTTTTTCGAATCACTATTTTTATTAACTAAATAATTGTTCTAAAATACTCGTAAATAACTTGCTTACCTGTGTCGCCTCGCAAGCGCCCTCTGTCGGCGCTTTGGTTAGTTTGCGACCGAAAAGAGTTGCCAGCGACAACAAATAAGCCCCACCGTATGTACAGCAGGGGCCCCGGACACACTTGTGTCCGGGGACGCTGTCCCATTGTCCGCGTCCACACAACTCTGTTAATTGTGGATTGCTCATCATTGGACACACATAATGATGTCACGTTTAGTTGTGTATAAGCATGATATGCGAACATGAATCTTAATTCTTCCCCTTTTGTTTAAAAAAAATAAGCAAGGGTATTTTTTGTGGCAACACGTGTTTGATAAATAAAAATTATGAAGGGTATTTTTTTTAATTGAATACTATTTCAGTACAGTGAGATAATAGTTAGCCGATGAACTTAATTGATTGCACCATTATACATATTATTATGTGAACGTGCAAGCTTATTTAAATTATTGTTTTCTGTTTGTGCTACAAGCTTTTAAAGTCATTTGATATTTAACGTTCATCAACAGAAGTACGAAACAAGAAAATGATTCTTTCATTTATATACTTTCAGAATATATTTTATCATTTTTATTTTATTTATATATTTAGGGTTGAAACACTAGCGCCATGGGGTCCGAGTGCGCCAAGCGTATAGTCGACGCCTCGCGTGACCATTTCTTGGTCAAAGCATTTCTGGTTGGCCTATTTCTTGGTCAAAGCATTATATCAGCATTGCCATCCAACGTGGTAATAATGCTGCCAGCTTTTTGGGCACTTTTCCCATTGACAGCGATGTGGATGAATTTTTGACGCCCTATAAATAGTTAACTTTAGTTTTAATTTTGTAATTTTTGTAAATATTTTACTTTTAATTTTAGTTTTTTAAATGTAGTATGTATACATATATAGGTATTTTTTTAAAATCTAATTAAGAACCTTAAATACATTGTATATTGTAACCAAGATAAAAAAAAAACAAACCTATATATAACCTATATATTTTCGCACTTTTTTCGTTTTGTCTCTAATCACTTTTTTCAACATGCCCAAACACTTGCAGATCTATGAGTATCTTGTTTATTTTAAAAGTTCCTATGAACACCTTAAGAAGTAAATTATAAGCTAAAATTGAATTGCGTTCCAAGCTCTAACCCTTTTTTTTATTGTGTTAAAATCATCAAATGAATCCTCCACCCAGGGCAGAGCGGGAGGGACTGTCAGACTCGTACTGACTAAAATCCACGGTGTCCTTCAATAGCCCTTTACGTATCGGGGTTAGGGTAATTTGTGAGTCCCGCGACCCCGGCAGGCTTTGGCCCTCTGCAGGCCCCGTCACTATGCCAACACTCCTTGAGGCGCGCGTGGAACACAACGCGCGGTCGACCCGAAGCTGTAAGCTTAGATAAAACAAAGAGAGGTGTTATTGATGGACAGTGTCACTAAGTAGCGTCACTAGCACGTGCCACTCGGACATGTCTGCCTCTGACAGACCTGCATACAAGGTTATTTGTAAAACATTAACAACCCTTCATGGACTGAAAATACTTATGGTTATAAACAACTTTTGCTACAAAACCAACTCTGAAAGAACGGAAAAAATTAGGTGTTTGAGGGTGATTCGAACAAAATGGACTTGTAGGTCATACAAATATTTGTTCCGTGGGGGAAATCGAACCCGCGACACGCAGCGCAGCAGTCCAATCGCTTAGCCACTGTACTGACAGTGCTGTCACTAACAGAAGTACGCAAGTAGGTAACGCAAGCAAATCGCTGAACAATGGGACATCGAATGTTTCTCTAATTATTGTAAGAATTCTTGAAAAATAATGAAAAAGAGCTAGAAGTTTGTGCGATCAGTTCCGTCGAGCCCGAGCCGCGCCCGCGCTTGCCGTATCCGAGCCCTGCGATGATAATTAAAGATAGATGCGCCCGCGCCCGATCATAATTTAGAGATTATCTTTGTGTGAGCCCAAACAGGACTTTCAAATTTGTTGGCTGACAATTTGAGATATTTATTTGGAGATAAGACGTCGACATCCGCGTCCGCCTATCATCGCGTCGATGATCTAACATGTTCCCGATGGCAGGCGCGCGGCGGACGCTAATGAACGCGAGGGAGAGACCTGAGGCGCGAGCACGACTCACGGACGTTAACGACAAGTAAAATTTCATTTCTAAAATTTGGAATACGTGTTTCCCCTAAAATATTTACGCAATATTATTTATTAACTTATTATTACCTATAGTCAATTCTGATAGTTCCAAAGTTCTCAAGATTCATAAAGTCTTCGCGTGCGCCGCGTGTCCTACACCACGCTCCACCCGCCACGCCGGGGTGTGCGCACCAAGACCGCCGCGCTACCATTGCTTGTTTCAGATCATTAATTCATTACTTACGAAATCCTTTACGGACGCGACGCGGCAGGGTACACTCCGCCATACATGCAAGATTTCGAACTTAACTTGCTACCTTCCTAGTTCCTACGTGACAAACTTAGTGTGGTCAGCTGTGTAATATGTGTTAAAACTAGCTAGTTTATTTTTATCAATAATTACTGTATGTTTTTGTTTAAATTATGTTTCTAAGAAATAAACTTGTCAGCTTGAGGTTAATTACCTTGTTTATAAGTTAATGAACTGGTCGACGGTCCGCTCCCCCGCGTCCCCCGCGACCTCGTCTAGTGCCGTGGATTTGATTCTCAACAAAAAAGAGCAATACGAAATTATAAAGACAAACAGATATGAGAGCAGAGACCGATCTTCGAGAGCGTTACATATTTTTTATAATTACATATCTGTAATTGTAAATTGCTCGCAGAAATAATGGTCCCGGGAATATCCCCCCCCCCCCTCTTCCCCTCTCACCGGACCGGGCCTGGCCGGGCTCCGAGCGCACGGCGGCCGCGCCGCAATCATGTAATTATATCATTCCACTCCGGAGAAATCAAGCGCAATTCGCAATAAGATTTATTACGAGTTTTTTTCTTAGATCGAGACGATTTATCTTGCGAGTAGCGAGTACGGCGTCGTGCGGCGTCGTGCGGCGTCGTGCGGCGTCGTGCAGTGTTGTGCGGCGGTGTGCGGTGTCGTGCGGTGTCGTGCGGCGCGGTGCATTAACTCAATTAAACTAATGAATTAGATTAGCGGCGGCTAATGGCGCGGGTGTCCATCCGTGATTTGTGAACGTCCGCGCGGCTGCAGCACACTATCAATAACTGCGCGCGCTCTCTATTAATATGTGTCGGGTGGCGCGCGCGCACCGCTTCGCATCATTTGTATCGTGTTGTTGCGTCGCTTGCATAACATGATGTTGCGCGGGCGCTGGGTGCTCGTTTCTCGCAAAAACAAAGAACCCGATTCTTTGGCAAGAAACTTATTTAAGATATTTCTTATTCTAGTAATTTATTTATAGTCCCCATTAGTCGCGGGACTCACGATTTACCGTGACCCCGGAACGTAAAGGGCTATTGAAGGACACCGTGGATTTCAGTCAGTACGAGTCTGACAAGCCCTCCCGCTCTATCCTGGGTGGGAGGACTCATTTGACGTTTTTACCACGCTAAAAATAGAATGATTTATAGTCCCCATTAAAATGTTTTTGCATTCCTTAATGAATATAATATGCATAGTGTACAGTTATTACTACCCAAGCCCTTTTTTTTTCTTTTTATCGTGGTAAAATCATCAAAATGAGTCCTCCCACCCAGGGCAGGGCGGGAGGGACTGTCAGACTTGTACTGACTAAAATCCACGGTGTCCTTCAATAGCCCTTTACGTACCGGGGTCACGGTAATCCCTTGGTCCCGCGACCCCGGCAGGCTTTGGCCCTCTAGAGGCCCCGTCACTATGCTGACACTCTTTGAGGCGCGCGTGGAACACAACGCGCCGTCGACCCGGGCATGGTCCATGGTCGGACAGCAAGTCGCCCATTACTCGCTGCCCGCATGCCCGCGCCTACGTTGGCCGGAGATCGTCTTGCGACGTCCGACGCCGTGGGCGTCTACCACTGCGGCTGGTGTGGAGGGAGGACGCTGTCCTCTCCCTCAGGCGGCCCGCCTCCTCCTTAACGAGCATTACTGCTTCGCAGAAGGAGGCGACCGCTTCCCACTCCGTCTCGCCCCGCAGCATGGCCTCGACCAATGCCGGGCGCGAGAGGTCTCCGCTTATCGCCGTCGTGAGGACACGGCGGTGCTCTGCCCAAGCGGGGCAGTCCTGCACCGTGTGCTCCACCGTGTCCTCCGGACGATCCTCGCAGTGGTGACACCCAGGCGTTTCTTCCCTCCCTATTAGACACAGGAACCTCCCGAAACTTCCGTGTCCGGTGAGGACCTGCGTCATGCGGTAGGTCAGGACGCCTATCCAGCCACTCCTCAAAGAGGGGTCTTACCGCCGCGATTGCGGCGTGCCCGACTACCCAAGCCCTAGTCGTTACTGGCCAGGCTATGATCATGTGCACCTCTATAACCTACTTTTTTTATCCTTTATTATTTCCATTTACGACTATATTCCGTTATTTCAATCAACAAGGTCCATAAAACACAAAACATAAACATATATACGTATCGGCCAAAACTCTGCCTTAAGGTAGGTCGCCCAATGATGAGTTGGGACGCGCATCAATAACGACTTGAAATTGGTGTTATGGCGCCGCTCCAACTTCTCCATCCTCTACGAGCTACTCAGTCTTCATAAACTTGTAACACCAAAGGAGAGTGGTAGAGAACCGCCGGGAGTCGAGCTGATTCAATATAATGTCGGATTGGCGCCTCTGTTCTCTTCATTTTGAAGACAGCACCGTCATTCTGTGGAGAAGTAATCTCGCAGAAAGAAGCTGCGGATTCGATCCCGGAGGCAGGCGGGTGGCGTCACGCCGAGCCACTTCAATAAAAGCCATCCACATACAAGTGCCATCATAAACACAAGGGTCCTCACCATTATGTTACAATTATTCATCCGTCATCGACTGTTTCCCTGGCTCGTATCTAATATCTTCATTAAGGTACTTCATTCAATCAATAATCATAATGTTAACATTCCTTATCGTTGCAACAAGACGCGTGTGACGTGTACATTAGATCACATCATCGTCTACATGCAAGCTCACGCCTCTAATGGCGCGCATTAGTCTCCGTGACTGATGGCCGCCGACCTTCACACGCGCTGCTTATCTGAAGACCAACGACGCGACACGTCGCAGGCACAAAGGTAATTAGTACCCGACTATTGGCCATCTACCACCATGCGACCCACGACCAACAACCGACAGCGGCGCGCTCCGGCGCGAGGTGCCAACAAATTTGTACTGTGACGTATACATTATCATTATCACTCACAATACTCACAAACGATCGTGTCGATGTGGTCGACGATCAGACGCATTGGCATGAGTGCGTGGAGTGAAACTAACGTGGGTTAGATAACACTGGGGAACAAAATTTGAACTTTGTCATGCCACAAGAACTTCACTCATATTTTTTACTTTGATCGATGATTGTTAGTAAAAATAAATAACTAAAAAACAATTATTGGCCAAGAATTTATTGATTACTGTAATTTATAATTTCAACAAATAATGACAGTCCGAAGCAAAAAAAGTTCTATTATGAATGTATGATTTAGGATTTTCTGGCAAATTTAGCATCTGGATGGTTCCTTTTTAACGTCCAGCAGTAATAGGCCAACATCCTTGGGTTCCATTTGCCCTGATAGCGCTTTTCCATCTGTGAAATGGCCTGATGGAACCTCCTAAGAGTTCTGACTGTTTTTTTGACAAATTCAAGTCACGAATCGAGTCGTTTAGGTCTTCTTGAGTTATCAAGTGTGGCTTGTTTGAGATTTCTTCAAACTCACATTCATCGTCATCAACGGCCCGCGATTCGCTCGAAGTGGAGGGCTGTGAATCGTTAATCGTAACGGACGCAGATGTAACTGGTATAGGTAAATTGTCACCATGAAGTACTGGTCTCTTAGTTGACTGTAGATTAGGGTAACTCACAGTGTATTTTTTTTTTAGAATTAATACCTTTTATATCATGTAAGACAAAAATAGCAGTCCGAAACATGATCTTTTGGTTCGGTCCAAATCATGGGTACAGCAAACGGCATAGAACGGGACCCTTTCTTCAAATCACTCAAATTCTTAACGCAGGTTACGCAACAAATATGGGGACCTCAATATTTGTTTTGATGAGCCACAGGGAAACCAAAATACTGACGATAACTCTCCATCACAACTTTTGTGAAATTTCGTCTTTTTTTTTTAAAGTTCACAAATATAACAAAAAGGGTCAAGTCCGTTTTTACACTTTCTCGGCATATTCACACAATTACAGCAATTATAAATCACTAAATTTAAACTAATACGAAAACAATTAATTTAACGACAGTTTATTCGCGATCGTTTGTTTGCGTTTATCGCCGTAGTACTGGTTACACGAATCAACACATCACAAGAAATCTAAGGCCAATCGGAATAAAACTATTGCTGTTTATTAATGAGTGTAGGTGGCAAAAACAATATTAGCCATCAGAGTTCGTGTGGCATGACTAGTGTTGACCAGTGTAATTAAATAAATCTATATATATAAAAGGAGAACTGACAGGCCTGTTGGTCTAGTGGTTAGTGACCCTGACTGCTATGCCGAAGGTCGTGGGTTCGATTCCCGCCCAGGACAAATGTTTGTGTGATGAGCACGATCATTTGTTCTGTGTCTGGGTGTAATTTATCTATAATATGTATGTATTTAGAAATATATAAGTATGTTTATCAGTTGTCTAGTACCCATAACACAAGCTCTGCTTACCTTGGGACTAGATGGCGTTGTGTGATAGTTGTGGAATATTTATTTATTTATTATTTATTATTTATTTACTGACTGACATATCAACGTACAGCCGAAACTACTGGGGCTAGGAATGTGAAATTTTGCATACGGCTTCCTATTATAATGTAGGGGAGCACTAAGAAGGGGTTTTTGGAAATGTAACCTTTAAGGGGGTGAAAAGGGGGAATTAGGAAAGTACGTAACCCACGCGGACGAAGTCGCGGGAAAAGTGCTAGTAAATAATAAAATAATAAAATGTGCTTTATTCCAGACAATCTTTTCACCGTCCATATTATGCGTACAATCAAAAGGAAAAACATTATTAAATAACCCTCTTAACCAACGATCTCCATAAGGGGGATGATATCCTATTCGCTACCGTCTTCAGGATTTCATTGCGGCTGCCACGCACCCTGTTGATTAGGGATACGGTTTTCTTGCGCATGATGGCATGGAAGCCATCAGTATGGTAAATTGCGAACATCCCAGACGCACTACAAAAACGTGGCAGCCCCAACAACATCCTGAAGACGTTATTATACTGGATGCGCAGATTATCCAGCGATCTTTTGGTGTGACTGGTCCACAGAGTCCCAGTGACACGCTCTGACAATATGCTTTAAAAAGAGTTATCTTAACTTCGTCAGAGCACCTGTAGAATCTGCGAACCAGCATGTTACCTTAACCGCTAGTGACCTGCGCTCCCTCTCTATGTCTACATTGTCTTCAAGGCCTTCAGTAATATAATGCCCCAGGTACTTAAAGCTTGTAACACGATTTACGTTTAAACCATTCAAGGTTATATTGTGTGAATGGTTGGGACATTTACCACCGCCCTTGAAGACCATGTATTCACTTTTTTGTACATTATAATTATAGTAGGCCATGTGCTTTTGCATACTCTTCGCATACTCTCAACATCTCTCCGAGTCCCCCCACCGACGGGCTCAGCAGCACCATATCATCTGCGTAGCTTATGTTGTTGACCTTAACTCCATCTATTGAGCAGCCTACACGCATGCTGCTGAGCCCGACGATTAAGAAGGTCAAGATTTACATACACAAGTTTCCTGACATTTTATCACTTCAATCTTTAGATTTTAATTTCAGAGTGGCCCGGTTCAGCTTAGTGAAGTCCATTCGACTAGAGATACTAATAAGATCATACACTACTGAAATACTAACACAACTGATGGTCCTAGTTCATCTTGAGACTGTTCATGCAACACGTGGTAGAACAAAAAAAAAAGAAAAAAATCTCAAAGACAGGCGACACGATCAACGCCACATTAAAAGTTTCCGTGGTATTGACTGATTCCTCGTCCTCTTCTCTTTGTCCCCAGTGCCGACAAAAACCGTGCAGACAGAATTGGGCTAATAAAGGCTTTAATAAAGCTAGTTTATTACGCTTTTTTCATTCTTTATTCATTTTTTTTTCCTATCTGTTTATATTTTTACAAAAAAAGAAATTACAAAAAAACAACATATAAAATATTAAAAAATAGTGGTCCACCAGCATCGGAAACAGGGTCCTAGGTGCCGGCGGTTAGGGCTCTAGAGACAGGAACCTCCCCACAATGCGCGCCGTGTGCAAAAGAACCGCTTTCTGCATCAAGCCCTTGAGCCAGCTGCACAACGAGAGCCTCTGGTGGGACGGTGATATCAACAATCATTGCACGGCGCTCTCGGCGATCTACCACCACAATATCAGGCTTATTGGCTACAATAGTCCTGTCAGTGATGATAGATTGATCCCAATACAATATGGCATGACCGTTTTCAAGAACTGGGTCGGGCACATACCTGTAGTATGGTACTTCAGAATCCATAAGGTTGTACTGCAAGACAAGTTGCTGGTTGATAATCCTAGTTACTAGATTGTGTCTGTACACGACCCAAAAATGCGTAATAATGCACAGGCATTATTACGCTTTTTTTTAATGTTGTTTTCGTTTGTGGGTCATTCCGTGGTTTCGAGCAAAAACCAATTCCACACGAATTTACCCATGAATTTATTAGAAAAAGTGAACAGATTTTTGCTTAGAGGATAAAGATATAATAACTTTAAAAGTAGTATCACTAATATTACATATTTTTTAATTAAATATTTAAAAAAAAAATGTAAAACTGTCTGTAAAATCATTCCTCTCCGTTTCCAACTTGGGACTTCGGTAGATCTTTCGATGTTTATTTTTCTACATTCGTAATTATGACTATAACTAATAAGCAATATTAAACCTAAATGCCTGAACTACAATTTATGTATTCTAATTTTAAATTTATTACAATATTTATATGTAAAATGCTCCTTTTTCGAATTGTCACAAAAAAAACTTCATTACTATCCGTACACAGAAACTTCTTAATTTAAGAGAGTACGAGACGATCTTCGATACGATTCCTGTCAAAACGGGTTTATTCTCGTCTATCGTCCCTGGTAACAGCGACAAGTGGACGTGCGCGTATTGTAGATAAAATTATTAACGATCTTCGAATTGTAACCAGCGTTTCGTCCATAAATCAACTCATCACCTTCCTTCGATTTCTCAAGGTACCGTTATAAGTAAATTATTATAAATATGTAATATGGATATCTCTTAAAGCCATATTGGTGCTATTTTAAAATCAAATTTTAAATGTATTCTACAACGAAGTTATCTATATAAATTGTGAATTTTTTCATTCATCTCCTCTGCATTACCATCCGTTCCATCCATTTTTTTGCGGGAAAGTAATGAACAATTTTGGAAGGAAATGAAGAATTTTTATTTTTATTTAAAAATAATTGTGTTCCAGTATGTATAGAGTATTATCTACATAATACATGTTTTTTCGTATAATTTACTATTTCTTTTTTTAATTTCAGCATAAATATGGGTAAAACTCGTAAAAAGTCTCTTGTCAAGAGAAGAAAAATTAGCTAAGGATCGGCTACATAAACGAGAAAAATATGCTCAAATAAAAATCAATCCTGAATTGTATTCCTTACAGAAAGGAACAGGTTTTTTTTATCGTAGTAAAATCATCATTCGCCCCGGCGGCGGCGCTGCGCCTCCACGCGCCACTCATAGACGTGCCGGAGGGCGGTCGCCTCCAGATCCCAGGGCAGCAATCCGGCAAGGAGGTTAGCTGATTCGCCGGCGATCGTGCGGTATCCTCGGACCATTCGGATAGCCATGACCCTCTGGCATGCGACCAGCTTTAGTGGTCGCGTCCGAATGCTTAGGGCCCACACACGCGGCTGCTGCCCGGTTCAGCTTTGGGGCCAAACGTAGGAAGTGCTCGAGTCGAGGACGAGTCCCAGGTACTTCATCGTCCTCCCAACGCCGATGCAAACCCCCTCTACTTTTATGTGGGACTCTGACGGTGGCGCTTTCAGACGGCCATGAAAGCACATGGCCTCCGTTTTGTGCAGTGCCACGTTGAGTCCCAACTGCCGGATCTTATAAGCGACTATCGCTACCGCTTGCGTCGCCAAGTCGGCCGCCGCCTGGTGCGACTCTCCTTCCGCCAGGACGAGCGTGTCGTCGGCATAACATATTACACCGACGCCGTCAGGGAGGTCACCGCGCAGCACCCAGTCGTAGCCGATGTTCCACAGGAGACCGATGTTCCAAGACCGATCCCTGCGAAACACCGCACGACATCTCCCCCGGTTCCATTCTCCCCGGCGACCGGGGTAGATGACGGCCCTGTCCGTCAGGTAGTCCTCGACTATGCGACGGAGGTAGGTCGGCACCCAGTGATACCGGAGTGCCTTCCTGATGCAACTCCAGGGCAGGGTGTTAAAGGCATTGGTGATGTGCAAAGACACCGCCAAGACGACCCTGCCCCGGGATACCGCATCCCCCGACGTGAGGGCTCTCACGCCCATGATGGCGTCCACTGTCGAACGCCCCCTGCGGAAGCCAAACTGGCTCACCGCAAGGTCCGGGCCCACCCGATTCAGGTGCCCGACGAGGCGGTTTGCAATTACTCTTTTAAAGAGCTTGCCCACCTCGTCGAGCAGCACGATGGGCAGGAATGCGGACGGAGAGTCCGCAGGGCGCCCGGGCTTCTGGATCAGGACCAGTTTCCCCGTCTTCCAACGAAGCGGGAACTGACCCCTCTCCAGGCATGCGCTAAAGAGTCGAGGCCCGAGAGTCCCCGAGGCCAGGACCCAGGCTTTTCCTGGCAGGCCGTTGGGTCCTGGGGCGGTATTTTTGGCCGTTGTACCGCCACTCTCAGGTCTACCTCGGTCACCTTCTACCTCCGACGGCATCGTCGGAGACGGAGCCATGGGCAAGAGAGTATGCTCTCCCCGCGATGGGAACAGGGCGCTCACCACGTCCTCCACGAGCTGAGGCTGGAGACTGCGTCAACGGGGGAGCCCAGGAGCGGAGCTTTGACTCAAAAACCAAAAGATTGCTTACCTGTTATAGTTTTGTAATGCCTATTGTAGAGCAGGTTATTCTGTTTATTTGATAGCTTTTAGAAGTTCATTTTTTTACGTTATTTCTGTGATTTTGTGATTGAGACCAAAGATTCTAGCTTTTCTTATTACTATTAGTAAATAGGTAATACAATTATTTTCAATATTGATAAGCCAATGTTGTAAATTTGTTTTCATCTCACCCTAGTTCATTACAATCCATACAGTTTTCATCACCATCCTGTTGTTGATTTTCAGCTAGCCATATTTCAGTGACTAAACAATATAAAAAAGTGCCTTCCACTTTTTATGAATGCTACGACGATTTTAACTCGAATAGAAAAAAAAAATATGTCAAATTTAAATATTTTTTTTGATTCCGCGGATCGTCGCAATTTGTACGAAACGACGGAATCACCCTTGTGGTAAGTTGAAATTTCATACACGATTTCGCATACCCAGAACTGTCGCTCAGCCGAACCGCCGCCGGAGAGCCGCCGAGCAGCCGGCTGGTGCCGCCACGTCATCATAATCGTATTGGATACGCGCTTCTATCTAATTACGATTTATAGTCATTATGGTATCGCGTGCGCGTGCGCATGTATATCCCACAGTACCGACACACCACCACTCCCCGCACCGCTTTACGTCAGCGGCTGAGCAGCTCAGCGAGCTCACCTTATCAATACTATACATACAGAAGATCAATTTCCAACAAATGTACATCGAGTAACCATTTATAAATAGGTCTATTATACTAAGACAGAGAGCGAGCACGTCGACGACAGAGCGTATCGTATGTGTTGAGTGTTCGGCGGCTGGCTGCGTGCTGCGGCTCCACGCACGCTTGCTCAGACGACGTGTAAGCCGATGTAATGGGTCCTCAACGTATTAGTGGCTCGCGTGCTGCGTGATTTGTGAGCCCACGAGCTCCGCGGCTGAGCCTGACATGTTATTAAAACACTATAACACGTAACTCATCCGATATTGAAGAAGTCACCAAATAATTTAAAATAACTGGCGGCGAGCGGGGCAGTGGGCGCACGCGGCGGCCATGCTTGATGCTGCACCTTGTTACAATCTCGTTCAACATAATCCGCGCTACACAACAAACGAGAGTTAAGGTAGCTTGTGCTGGTGAAGGTTCCGTAGAGTAAAAGCTCAACATTTGAGTTGTAACATGTAACTGTTTAAAATCTGAATTAAACGACCTGAACGAATAATTAACTGAATATTGATACACACATAATAGTATCACTTATTTATAATGTACTTATGTCTTCTACGTAAAAACAATTGATTAAACATCAGTTACCTACACAAGTGCTACCTGGGAACCTCTCCACTTACCTTTTCAGGACAAACTAATTTAGCTTGTTTAACGACATCCATGATTCACTGAAATAGAGTTACCTCTGCACTGATCAACACTCCACAATTGAAGCACACGTGACTTCCTGATTTTCTTTACAGACTTCGTTTTAACGCTTTCGTGTGTTTAATAGTTACTTTACACCCGACCATAGAAACATATAGATAATCCTAGTGGACGCAACCACTGGCTGTCGTTGGCGGTGTCGTCAGAACCGTGGACTGAAGTGCGTAGATGAATTTTTAAATGATGTTTTACAAAAATAAATATCTTTAACCTTGTCTGTCTCGTACAACGGCACAATAATCATCATCACAATAGTTCTGACATGTGTTGCGCCGGTCTACTAATGACACTAGTCACCGATCCTCATGGCACACACAGCTACCTGGCACCTGCTCCCAGTGCCCAGTGTGCCCACCCCGCTCCCAGTGCCCAGTGTGCCCGCCCCGCTCACACTCATATCCTATGAGTTATCTCGAGAGACTAAATTTGTAATTCGGTTTGTTCCGATGGCTGTTTGTTTTATTGTTTTTCGATTAGTATTCGAGATGTTGGCGGCGCGTCGACACAACACGATTCGGCCCTGCGCAGACGGCACACTTTTTGTGCGATCGAGTCTGCGGCGCACAAAAAGTCTGCATGGCGCGCAAAAAGTCGGTCGCGGATTTTTCACAGACTTAACGCACACGACGCACATCTTCGATCATTTTGTCGGCAGAGCTGTAGGGACGTAGACGCTATTGAAATCGTGCAGAGATCGCGAAGTATTATTTTTTACATGGAGTACAGAAAAAGAAGAAGAAATAGAGAATTTTGGGTACATCCTATACTTTCGGAAAGATTCCTGAAGGGACAGTTCCATACTAAACATTCAATTGACGACACGGTTAGTGCAGTGGGTGAGCGATTGAACTGCTGCACTACGTGTCGCGGGTTCGATTCCCGCACGGAGCAAATATTTGTACGATCTACAAGTAGTTGCTTCGGGTCTGGGCGTTTGTGTATGTGAGTTTATATGTTTGTAAAAGCACCCACGAAACAGGAGAAATTCCTAGTGTGGGGCAATGTTTTTAAAAAAAAAAAAAAAAAATCTGAAACAACATTTTTTTTCAAATTTTATAACTGTTACTACATTTGATGAGTTGCTATTTATTTTACGTCCACCCCTAGCAAATGCAGATTGCCGACCAAAGTGTGCGCCGTCTGCGTTAGCGCGCGTTGAAGCAAACGTTCAATTTTTTTCACACACTTTTTGTGCGGAGCGGCGCGGTGCGGTCTACCCGAATTACGCGGATTTTTTGTGCGCCGGACTTTTTGCGCGTCGTGTGCGTTACTGCATATAATTGCATAGGTTCTATTTTCACAGACTAAAAAGTGCGTCACGGATAGTCTGTCGTCTGCGCAGGGCCTTCATTGCAGCTTGGGATTAACATTCCAACGACAATATAATTATCATAAGTAAGTATCTTATATTATTGATTAGCTACTGCAGTGGTTTATGAATACTACTTACCGCTGAAATTAACATTCCTAAAGTGATTGAATTGTACCTGATTGATTATCCAATTAAAACTAAAATTGCTAATAGTGAACATTGACAATGGTCCAGGAATATACCAATTATTTGTCCATATGAACAGCACTTAGCACACATATTAATGTCTTTGCTTTTCCCCAACAGTTCATAAATATTCAAATTGCGAGGCCTGCCCGATATCCCTGGTATAAGTCAGACTTGGCGACAATGGAGTAACTCAGGAATCAGGAGAATAGGATACTGAAAAACAAAATTTCGAAACTGCGTCCAAAATTGGCGAAGAAATCAGTGAACGTACATAAAAAAATATACACGTGGAGTCAAACATAGAGCCCTCCGTTTTGAAGTCGGTTAAAATAAGGCAAGTTAGATAGTCGCAAGAGATAAGAAACTGCCAAAAGCTACGACTGGCGTCTGAACACGCGACTCGTCGCGACTCCCGCGCATTTCCCACGGCTGTTAAATCACTGAGTCATTGCCATACGCGACGGATGCATTTGCACGCGCCTAGGATCTCGTGTGTCATATATTGCGACACTATGCGCAGGCGCAGGTGCAGTGTTACTACGATATTATGTCAATGCTCACTGACTAACGCTATCCTCATTTCGGTTAGCAATTAGTAGGGCGCATTCGCTATGTGCGAACTCGGTCGTGGGGACAGTCAAATACAAATGACGCGGGACTCTCGAGAGCCACAGACGTGTGTCAGGTTGAATGCCTTTCGAGCGTTTCGACCCCAAACGGCTCAAAACTTTAGCAACCATTAAGGTCACAGTATTTGCGCCATTTGATGGTCTCAGCAGCCGCAGCAGCAGCGCCAGCACAGCTCGCCGTGCTTGCAACGTGGGATGGCACAAGGGTATCGACACAGGCAGCGTCCCACACCAAAGGCCTACCCACCTTCCAAGGCACTAACGTCATTCTATTTGATAATCAAATTGAATTTTCATTTTATAAATGTGATAATCGTTATAAGTAGATAACTGTTATTAATGGTCATAGCGCAGCAAGTCAGTCGTTGGTCTTTGTACTGATTAATTACTACTAATTAGTGAGTGGTGTCGTGCGTGTGCGCAGCGCGGAGCGGTACGGGGAGGGGGCGGAGCGTCGCCGAATTAATCAGGATGAATGTCCTGCGCCCGCGCTGCCGCCCGCACCGTGAGAACCGCGGCCCGTGCATGTCACCAGTCACCACCCGCCAACGTACTGCAGAAGTCTTATTATAATACTTTAGTTGTTACCCAAAAGCTGCAGTAAAACAACAGAAGTGAATCTGATTGTCCGCCATTTTCACGCACGTAACGCAAGTGACCGTGTTCTTATGTTATTATGTTGAGGTTTTTCCCGTGTTTACGAGACATTTATGTAGTGGTACTATCGCATGCCTGTGGGGTAGGACAACACGTTTATCAATATCAGCAAATTAGCATGTCCCATATCTCGCTCATTGTTACTATGCTCTTATTTGTATAACATACAAATAAATATAATTATAATCATTTGTTTGTATAAATAACTAAAATACAACTACGAAGAAATCGCGCTCTGAACCACCTGACCAATATTTTTTCCAATTATAAACTTTTAAATATGACCCACCAAAAACATTAAAATAATGTAAAAAAATGCCAAGTCTCTCGATGCAGTCTTTCCATCGTAAAAAGTTTTGAGATCTCATAGAAGCCAAGTCCTATTCAAATTATTTTGTAGTTATAAATCAACATTTAGTAATTGTATCAATAGTTTTCTTTATATTATAATTATAGTGACTTGGCAATGAGCACAAGAAGAAACAAAACGGCATATTTGGAGTTGAAAGTCACACACCGCATGCGTAAACATTAATATCACAAAATTAATTTTCTTTTGGTTTATCCGTGTCGTCCCAACCGAATTTCGGCAACGGCAGTCAGTCTCATCCAAGACTAGTAAACTGCGCAGGACTGCTCATTGGACTGGACAGGGTGCTCATTGCCAAGTCACTATAATTATAATATAAAGAAAACTATTGATACAATTACTAAATGTTGATTTATAACTACAAAATAATTTGAACAGGACTTGGCTTCTATGAGATCTCAAAACTTTTTACGATGGAAAGACTGCATCGAGAGACTTGGCATTTTTTTACATTATTTTAATGTTTTTGGTGGGATCTCATTTATTTTTTGTAAGTGTATTTCTTTCTTTTTTTTTAGGTGACCTCATAATTTCTTGGACTTCAGCTACTGCTTTGCTTAGAACCCATTCTCTATCTCTTTTGTTTCTTTTCAACGAGCTAAATAAACATAAATCTACTAACTTACAAAATAAATATAACTAAACTAAATAACACGTAAACAACTAGATATTGTAACTACCTATGTCTATGTTATATTAATAAACTATTCGCCTAAATAACTGTTTCAGTAACAATAATAAATCTACTATCTAATCCGGCTAACTTAAGTTCTCCGAATATAGCTACAATATTTTTTTAGTTTCGAAATGGTTTTTCATAGGTAGGTGGCGCTATCAAATGAAAATTATCGAATTATTTTAAAGTACTACTTATACTGCGCTCGGTAACGAAACCATAGCGCGATTCAGACAGGTACAACGCCATCTATCGAGCGCGCATACAATCGAAATTTATCGCAATACAATGGAGTTTTAGCTTTATTAATTTAATGAATTATGAACTTTATGTATCAATTAATTATAGTCTATGTATTACATTTTTATTATTCTTTTCTATTCCATGTATTTATTCATCCAATTGAATACTTAAACAACGAACAAAGTTAACAATGCAGTCAAAATCCATACATAATGTTCTTGCCAAACCGCAAATATAAAATTGTTTTCTATGGTATATTATTTTTTAATGTTTTTATAATTTTTCCTTTATATGTGGCTAATGACCTATCTTGGTGCAAAATTTGAAGTTTCTAAGTCTGCTAGAAGTACCTTAGATTTTTGATGATCGGTCAGTGAGTCAGTGAGTCAGTGAGTCAGTGAGTGAGTGACAAAATGGTGTAACTTTGATCGACCGTAACTCCTAAACTATTAATTCAATTGGCATGTAATTTCGAACTTAAGCTTGTTCTAATGCCTACTATTATTCACCGAAAACCTAAACTCCTAGCTTTGTCCACGTCGAAGATATAGGGGGGGCGAAACAGCCGCGAATCGCATCGAGAAAAGATGGTACGGCCGTGCCCGTTTTGCTCGAGACTTGGCTGGGGCACTGCCGTGCCCCCAGATTACATAGACTAATGATATTATACTTTTTTTTTATATCTTCCGTGTTACAGATTTTTTTAAGTAAAAGCCGTGGTCGTGTGCCACTATGTCGATACTGTGCGAACATTTTTTTTTCGGTTACGACTTCACATCCCCAGAGGGCGCCATATTGGATTTGGTGAAACGTCACCAAAGTTTAGAAGGTATGAGGGAACAAACAAACATACATACAAACATACATACCGGTCAAAATCATAACTCTCCTTTTGGTTTTGCCGTAGTCGGGTAAAAATACAACCAAAAGTACAGTCTTGTACTTATTATTCTGTGGTACAGTGAGCGAGACAATGATTTTCACACATTGCGTTCTGTTTTATATTCTTAATAAAAAGTATATGTAGGTAATATTTGTATATATTCACTTTCTACTACTAATGAGGTCAGCCACGATGTCACAACGTCTAAATGAATGAGACTGCGAGCAGAACTAAATGTGCCATACAGTGAGCTCATACACACACAACACATACTTACGACTCACGAGAAATTTGGGCAACGCAGGTAGAGCCTGCCTGTGGTAGACAGTTAACCGTTTAGTTGTTTTGTTTTAATTTCGAAAATAAAAGGAGCCATGAGAGGCAGACCTTCAATTAAACAGTTTTATGCCTTCGTGAAGTTGAACGACTGTTCAGAGATATACAGATGTGGTCCGACCGGCGGCGGACGGCCAGTGGCGGCCGTGCGACAAGCGGACGATTGTTGTACATACACACAACATACTTAAATATAAGATTAAATAAGTAAAGTTTAATTCAATGTACCAGTAAAGTTTACAGTTTAAATTTAATTGCGCATTAATAATATATAATATATCTATATATATAAAACCGGCCAAGTGCGAGTCGGACTCGCCTTTAAAGGGTTCCGTAGCAGCAAGTAACATTATATAAAAGTTGGTTGTAACTTTGAAAGATAAATTGCGGTTTACGATTTATGACGTATTAAAAAAAAAATGTAAGTTGGTACGCACAATATTGAGTGATTTACCATGTTATTTTAATATCATGGACTTCTTATAGGTTTTCCTATAATCTATAAGGAGAAAACTAATTTCTGTATTTTTTTCAAAATTGTAGGTTCAGTAGTTTCGGAGATAAGGGGGGGGGAATGGTCAATTTTCGTCTATTTTCTTGAATAACTTGGAAACTATTTATTTTAAAATTACAAAAAAATACATTTAAGATCTTCTCAACAAGACCTTTCATTTGATATGCCACACGATGCAGTTTTCAGAATTTTTTTTTTAATTTTCCCCTTCCCCCCCAAAAATGACCCCCCATATACAGATTTCATCTGCTCACGTCACACCTCTGTGTTTGGGTCACAGGAATTAATATGTGTACCAAATTTCAACTTAATCGGTCTAATAGATTCGGAGATAATTGACTGTAAGCGACGGACGGACAGACACACGAGTGATCCTATAAGGGTTCCGTTTTTGTATTCAGACGTACGGAACCCTAAAAATGTTATGTTGGTTTGTGTACGCTTCAAAAACCCAAAAAGTTCTGCACCGATTGAATTGAAATTTTAGCATGATATATAATCCGCATCAAGGATTGTTTTTATACATTTTTTGCATTATCATTGACCGCGAAAAAATAGTGTTTTTGTGCCACAGCGAAGCGTGGAAGGGTACAGCTAGTATAAAATAATAGTAAATATCAACATTGTGTAGAGACTGACGCGAGTGAATCAATGGCAATGGTTGCGCAACTAATTTGTAGCTAATTAATTAGGTTTATTAATCAGAGTCGCATCGCGTCGCACACACAACACACGAGCTTGCAGGTATCACACGCACGCAGCGCAACAGGTGGTCCGCGCATAAAAACTAAGTGAGGGGGAGAGGGGCAGAGGGCGCGGGAAGCTGGGGGCTGGGGATGCGGGGGGGGGGGCGGACCGAACCGGCGGCGGCGCACTCATTAGTCGCTCCCGGAGGAATCCGTCGGAGGCATCCGTGCGCATCCTCCAGGACGTACCGGTTACATATCGCGGATGAGGATACTGATCACATCGACACTTTTTATAATAAACACATATATCCTCGTTTGTCGACCTCTTTGATGCAGGGGCTGCCGCGAGAAGAGCTCGTTACGTCACTAGTTCAGTACAGCCGCGACCGCTAGGACGGTTGCAGGATGTTTTGATGTTGCTGTAATGGCAGCGCAATAACTTACTGATGTTGTTCAGCAGTGTCTGCAGACACTATACTGAGTTCTAACACAGCTGTGATTTGTGAACAGGAACGTTAAGCTATAACTGTTTGCCAATTTGCGCAGAAGCGGCTACTCCCCCGGTCTGATGGCCTGGTAAGTGGTACCTGCAATGAAACAAGATCGTAAACTTGATTGATATTCTTGTTTTAATAACTTATGCTCGCTGAGATAAAATATTACTGCGCCATAAACCGTTAACTAATAACACGCACAACATAAATCCGCAGCTAAATGCACGCATTAAATTATGCGCTTGAGCACCCCTCTCCACCGCCGACCCACCGCCCCTGCGACCCCCGACCTTCTCAGTTCAGGTGTGTTGATAGTGTGACAGGAATCACCCAGTCACACTGACGGTAACTTGGGAGGTAAGAAAACTATTTACAATATAAAATTTTTGCAAAAAAAAGGTAACCGTCTTAACCATTATTTTACCCTATTTAGTGGTAGTTTTTAAGGCGGTTACCTTTTTCTTAAAGTTTTTTTTTTACTCTTACGATGCCTACTCCTTACCTTCCATCATCAGCTCAGCTACATGAGATGATGATTACCATGCGCAAGTATTTGAATTCTCCTTCCGCGTCGAATTGATAACCTCCTCCTTTTTCGGTTAAAAAAAGGGAGGTGCGCGCTCGACTTCTCTAGACGAGATCGAATGTCTGACGTTCGAACCACTTTTTTTTTTTTTTTTTGATATGGCCTCTCGTAGCACAACAACTCTAGAAGGTTGATGCTACTTAACCGGACAATCCTGCGGTGGCCAAAAATTACTTTAAGGCCCCCAGCCAGGGCTTACAACTAAAGTTCAATTAAATGAACGTCACTAAGGGCACCCCCTGCGGGGTTCGGGCCTAGGCTTAGTGCGTCATTGAGGGGGGGGCAGCAAGGGTCAGGCTGGGTCGAATTATTATTTGGGGAATTTAAAGCTACTTGCTCAGCTTCGCGAGCTGGCTTGTCGAGCAAGGGTCGGGCAGTAATATTACTGGGAGTTCGCGGTGGGCCTCGTCGGCGGAAACGCGGTCGGTATCTGTATTTGTGTTTTCGAATTGTGCTAGTTTCCCTACAGCTCTCTTGGAGGAGGGTTATGGGATCGTCTGGATCTAACAGGGTATGCCTAGGGCGACGGATTTTCCCTATTCTAGTTGGGGTGTATCGGGCGGCCGATGAGATGAGCGGGTTGGGATGCTTCTCGGCTGAGTCGAGAAAACGCTTTGTAAGGCGTTTCATAATCTGTTTTATTGTAGGGATTTTAAGATCGACATGGAGTCGCTCGTTCCTAATAAACCAGGGTGAACCCGTGGCCTTTCGGAGAAACCGGTTCTGTAGGGTCTGCATCCTATGGATGTGATGGGATTTTGCATGCGCGAACACTGGGCACGCGTATGTCAGAATGGGCCGAATGCATGCGGTGTAAATACGCAACTTGCACTTGAGTGACAATTTGCTGCGTGCATTCAGCACCGAGTGGAGTCTACCGAGAGCGAAAGCGGCCCGCGAGCGAACCGTCTTTATGTGCTCTCCGAAGGATAGACGTTGGTCTAGGATGACCCCTAGGTACTTGGCTTGCTTCTCCCAAGGGATAGGCTTGCCGAACATAGAGATCGGAGTGGGCTGGGTTGGGATGGATGTGTGGGGTCTGTAGAACATGACCGCCTGGCTCTTATCGGGATTTACTTCGATTCTCCATTTCCGGAACCAAACGCCTAAGGCGTTTGCGGATTTCTGGAGAGTCGTGGCTATTCTTTGAGGGCATCTGCCTGAATGATAGATGGCGGTGTCGTCAGCGAAAAGAGCGAGCTGTGACGGTTTGCCTTTGGGAATGTCGCTTGTGTAAAGCGTAAACATTAATGGGGATAACACGGAGCCTTGTGGGACCCCGGCTAGGATCGGGTGTGGGGTGGAGAGTGCACCTTCGATGCGATATCTGAAACTGCGATTCGACAGAAAGTCCCGTAGTATCAGTACGAGACGATCTGGCACACCGAGCTGATACAACTTGTATATCAGTCCGTTGTGCCAGACCTTGTCGAATGACGTTCGGGCCACTTTGAGCCAATGCTTCTCATCGCACACCGGTGGTCTCTCTTTATTTAACAAAATTGTATGTTATGTTAGGTCGGTAGAGTATTGATATTCACGTTAATACCTACTAGAGATTAGATGCCACCAATAGAGATGTTGCTGAATAAGGAATATTAATATTTGTTTAGGGTGTCGGCAGAAGCGTCGAATATCCGGCGATACTTTTAGAGTTCACTAATTCATCAAATGTGTCCTCCTTCCTTAGGCGGAGCTGAAGGATTCTTACTGACTGAAAACCACCTTCTTCCTTCGGTGGCCTTTTGCGTTCCAGGACCTGTGGCCCGCTTAAGACAGACCCGCAACCTGGGCAGGCATTCGGCCCTATAGGGACGTCAGTAGAGTGAATATCCTGAAATATTCACAATGTATGAGAAACAGGTTTTTCACCTTAGACTTGCACAAGAAACAAAACTAGGTCGAGATCAGATACTGTCCCTTTTTTATCGTGGTAAAATCATCAAATGAGTCCTCCCACCCAGGGCAGAGCGGGAGGGACTGTCAGACTCGTACTGACTTAAATCCACGGTGTCCTAGCATCCATATGTTAATATATAATATCCTACTTCCTACTAATATTATCCTACTAATATTATAAATGCGAAAGTTTGTGAGGATCGATGTTTGTTACTCTTTCACGAAAAAACTACTAAACGGATTTGGATGAATCTTTACAGTAATATAGTTTATTCATCAGAATAACACAAAGGCTACAATTTATAATGATTTTATGTATTTTTTTTGGTCATAATATAACGATACGTGTCAATTAAGTCGGAAAAAAATCTTCCATCTGAGAGCTATCATGGCGTGCGCTGCCTAAACCAATGGAGTTACATAAAGATGATGTACCGCAGGATTATTTGTCTAAATAAAAGTCCTCGACAGCATATATCTACCTTTTATGTGCAAGCCAGTACGACCAAAATTGTGAACCATCAATTTAATTAAATTTGGTACTATTTTACAAAGCACATATTAGTATATAATTATCAAACTCTTATCAAAATGAGTACATTTTTCGCATTAAGTATTTAATGTAGATAAACTTTGTCTTTCACACTAAGTAATTTGGCCGAATAGTTTAAAAGTTATCGACGATAATATGATTGACTTGAACGGCGCGCCTCAATCCAAGCAATGGCGAGGTATCGCCGCGCGCCGAGTGCGCGACCCGAACGCGGGTAGACACGTGAGGGCAGACGTCATTGATGATTGTGTTCTGTATACATTTTTATTGTCATGTCATTTATTCTTTGTCATTTAACCTAGACTAGGCAGGCATATTGTTAAGGACACAATTTTGACTGGAGAAGCTAAATGTGAAAATGTTATTATTCTACGCATCCCAATAATACCCAATAACTTACCCTTCAATTTCAAACGTTTACAGTTCCCACTTAAAGTTGCATTTTCTATGACTATTAATAAATGGCAAGGGCAAACTTTGGGGGTGCTAAGACAGGAAACCTCCACGTGCGCCCGTGGACTGGAGTTCCCCTTCGGATACGTCCGGGGGGAAGACCAGTTTTTCGGGCCGGTGCACCCTGGGATGCGGACAAAAACTCTTTTAGGCACTGTGTGCCTAAGGGGTCTCTTTGCCCGTATGCGAATAGCCTGTCGGGTGGATGCTCCAACGCGTGTCCCTCTGAACAGCAGAGGGCACAGCGGCGGAGCGGGCTTGCGGACGGTGAGTAATGGGTAAGCTCGCCGACCAAGGACCAAGCCCGGGTCGGTGGCGCGTCGTGTTTCACGCGTCACCGACGGGGCCAAATGCCTGCTGGGGTCGCGGCTTTTTTCTTAATCCAGGATACCGCGGCCCCGGAACGTAAAGGGCATCCGAAGAAACACGGGTGGATTTTAGTCAGTAAGAGTCTGACAGTCCCTTCCGCCCCGCCCAGGGCGGGAGGACTCATTTGATGATTTTGCCACCCTAAAAAAAAAAACGGCAAACTTTGAAGGTAGCTGGGATACATTTAGCCACGCCCTGTTTTTCCCATGGGCAGCTATACGTAGCTTGCTCACCTGTATCTAAATCCCAAAATCTACATATTTACGCTGAACAAATAACAAATAACATAGCATACAGGCGTATATTGCAGTAAAAACACAGATATTAATAGAATTAAATAGAATTCCTGTTGGTCTAGTGGTTAGTGACCCTGACTGCAATGCCGGAGGTCGTGGGTTCGATTCCCACCCAGGACAAATGTTTGTGTGATGAGCACGATCATTTGTTCTGTGTCTGGGTGTAATTTATCTATAATATGAATGTATTTAGAAATATATAAGTATGTTTATCAGTTGTCTAGTACCCATAACACAAGCTCTGCTTAGCTTGGGACTAGATGGCGTTGTGTGATAGTTGTGGAATATTTAATTCCATAAAATAAAAGGTTTGTCGGTTATTCTGGTATCTGAAATGTTTAGGAACCTCTGTTCTGGTTTATATATCGCGGTTGTGTTGGTCCCAGGCTCGCTTATTAGTTGAGCATGTAACGGTCCGCTCGGCCGCGCCGCTCCACTCCAGCCGCCGCGCACTGCGCAGCCTCCAACGTCTTCCTGAGCTCCTAGTACATGAACCACACATAGACGACACGCGATACTATCGACATTACGGAGAATTACTAATTAAGCACTATCAGTTTATCTACTGATATTACTTCTACCAGAAAGGTGTTGCCGTGGAATATGATAGTATATTTTATACTAGCTGCTGCCGGCGACGTCGTCTGCATGAATGCGTTGAAGAAATAAAGGTCCACTGCTCGTTCCCCATAGGTGATAGCGTGATAATATATTGACCCGACTTCTTAATAATATTCGTGCCAAATTTGAAGTAAATCCATGCAGTAGTTTTGAGTTTATCTCGGATATACATACGACATACAGACAAACAGACAAAAAATCTAAAAACTATGGCTATGGCGGCTCAAACGACATATTTGTGAGATATTATGGAGATTGATCCTTGCTCATCTTGCCCGGTGGACGGCTCTTTCTTTTCTGCTTATCTTTCTAATTTATGTGAATAATGTGTTGTAGCAGTGATGCTACAACACAAGAAAATGATTTCTTTTTCTTACGTCAGTCGTCAGTCAAAACACGTCAACTTGACTTCACGTAGAAAATGAAGTGGGGACTTGTGTGTACAATGAGATATATGTATAACTTCTGCCAATTCTGAAAATTATTTCTTCTCAGAATCAAAATGATTTGTGGTCAGTAATTTATAAAAATGTTGATGTTGATCATCAACAACAATTAATAATGACATACACACTGAATCGATGGCCACCCGCAACCGGTTTCTATGATAAGGTCTAATGGTGGCATCCTGTGCGCCTGCGCCTGTACGTCGCGCTCCCTCTGTGCATGCGCACCAACGTCGGTGCGTTCTTACACTAGTATAATTGCTGGCTGCACTCATTAGCCGCAGTCCCTGCTCGTGCTTCGCGCATTATCAACCAGCATGTGAACCAGCCTCCACCGGCCACTGACTGCCGCCGTCGCTACAAAACACATTCACTACTTTATTTTAATAAGGTTAAAGTTTCGACTGCACTGTATATACATGGTTATCTCTTGCTGAGTGTTTGCCGCAGGATAACAGTTCCTATGGCATAGTTATAAGATGTCTATTTGTATGAGGATGGAACGTAATGGTCGTGTGGCTGTCAGTTCCGTCCGGGATTACTCCTGACGTGCACGCTCCGGCCAGCGAATACGATTGACACACACTTATTATAATGTTGTGTATATGAGTCTAATTGTTAGTAACAATGCTTGATATTGATGTGTTGTGTGACGTGATGGACCTGATGTCACTCGCAGCCGAGCACGCATGCGTGTAGTGTACTACGATGATGTGTGATGGTGCGGGCTTCAGGTAGTGCTGCTGATTATCGCTCAGATACCAGACGTATTGCACGTCATCTTAATTTCTTAGTAGAGATTAAGTGACACTGCTTTACTGACTGGTGATGGCCGTTTGAGCGCGAGGCCCCTTATTGTGAGAGGCCGGGGGCTAGGGTCCGCTTCCCCCGCCTAGCTACGCCACTGATTACACTAGATTGAATTGATTTGAGACATCATTCGTTTCGAACTACGGAACCTTCTATCTAATGACTTGGCCAATATTATAAAGAAGAGTAACTATAAGACACGAGCGGAACTAAGCAGTATGTAAAATGTGTGTGCACTGTTTTTTTATAAGCAAGCTATATGACGGACTTGTACTCTATTCTACAAGAAAGGTCAAAACAAATAGATCAGCTACAAAAATAAAACAATGCCTTGCAAGAAATTCTCAAAGTTCAAACTGTTCGTTTTAACGCAGATGACACAACATGCACGTCTAATATCACTGAAGTAATATCTGTGCCTGAGTATAATTTTGAAAATTTTAATGTTTTAATGAAGCTATTATGCAAATCAGTATATTGTGAAAGTTCGTATGTAATAAGTAGGAAAATATCAGGTGCAAATTATAGAGTGATGATACCTGAGGGCCGGCTGGTGGCACTTATGTAAACAAAACAATACGAAACAAACCGTTCACTGAACTTTATCCTTGAAAATAAACACACAACTCGTTATAAACAGCTCCTATTCCCTAAAATGTCCATAATTGTTTCTACTCCATTACACTGACCACCTAAAGTCCATAATGTACATATTATGGACTGTAATAAAAATAAAAATAAATTGAACTGCAACTATCGTACTGCCTACTAATGACGTCACGTAGTCTGTCTCATTAGGTAAGTACGTACAACTGTACATACAAGTGCATGCGAGCCAACAACATGTCATTAATTAGTGGCGGTGTCGATCACGGTCGCCAGCAGTGCGTGCACGCTGCGTGTCCGTTGCGTTTTTGCTGCGTAGAGCGCGCTGCGGGCAGTCCCCGTCGCATTACTAACATTTCGCCTCAGCCGCCGGCAGATAATTAGCCGTCAATTAAGAAATTCCTGTGATTTCAGGTTAAATCATTAATTATTATCAGGTTTAGCGTTTGAGTCGCTTGATGTCCCGACGTCATGTCGCAGGAGCCCGCTGCTGACGAGAGATAGTGTGACGTCAGGTCACATTTAGCATAACCACGTCATTCGCCAGGTATGACACTTTGGGGAGCAAGTGAGCAAGGTGGGCGGGGGACGGGGTGCGCGTGCACATGTTCGGAGTATCGCGGGCACATCGCTCCAATAGCAATAATTAATTTAAATCTATGCAAACGCGATAAAAAACGAATTAAACAACTAAACAGTCCCATTAACGCGTCTCGAAAGATTTAGTGACCGCCAGATATGCGATGATATCGACCAGCGGTGGGCAACCGCTGGGAACCGCGACCCTGGCCACGATAACATCACTTTTATTGCCATTAGAATACTATTGTTGGGAATTAATTGAATAGCTCCAAGCGCATTGTTGATGAGATCACACCGCGCACCACGCGCCGCCGCCGCCGCCGCGCGACACATGCTTGTGATTCTTTCAAATCTATTCAAATAAACGCACTATCAGTGATCGCATCCACAAATATCCAAAGTGTCGGACTTGTGGCCTGCGTGTTACTCCCCTGGCTGGAGGCCTTACACTCCAGGCACCCACAAGATTCCCTGGTTCAGCTGGACAAAATAACCTTCCCAACTATTTACATTAATTATAAAAAAGGAGTTTACGAGTTTTGTAGACATAAATACAATAATTATTTGTGTTCTGATACTTGTTGCTGAGGTTACATTACACGTGGTAAAGCTGGTGTATGCACGGTGTAGCCAAATACGTGAGCATTCTCTTATTCGGTCACGTGTGGCAGTTCGTCTGTTCCAGTATCGCTTTCAACGAATACCAATCACAGTGTTAGTGAACGCGTTGATGTCTTTTACTCGACGGATCCTCCTCACACATCATTATTATTTTCAAATCAGAACAACGACTCACAGTAGTTTGTTGTGCAAGTTATGAGTTTATTAATTTTATTTGTATTGTTAGCTTCTATAATTATATATTGCGCTCGCGGGTCGTCTCCCACGGAGCCGCGTGGCCGCGCGGAAACAGTGTCGCGCTTTACGATCGTCCGGCTCCCCTTACAGCTCCGTCACTGCATATATACAGAGATATTTACGAGCTGCGCCTGCGCCGATCGCTTGCAGAATAAAACTGCACTTAATGAAAATATGACACTTTCGCGACCGACCGGTGCCCGGGGCCCGCGGCCCGAGGGCCGTGTGAACCACGCCGCTGCCACTCATCCGGGGACGCCAGACTTTTGAACGCAATTTTACATGCTCGCTGTGTTTTTTTTATGACTACTGAAGTATATTAAGTCATATTATGACGTGATCTAAGTAGATTCAAATCACTACATAGTATAAAACAAAGTCGCTTCCCACTGTCTGTTTGTCCCTATGTATGCTTAGATCTTTAAAACTACGCAACGAATTATGATGCAGTTTTTTTAATGATAGAGTGATTCAAGAGGAAGGTTTATATGTATATAACATGCATAATATAGTAGAGATTTGCACCCGTGCGGAGCAGGGGCGGGTCGCTAGCTAATATCTTCTATCTTCTATCTATACATATAATAAATCTGTAGAAGGGTCAATTCTGTACATTGAAAATATTGAAATAATAAATAGCGGGGGGTGTTGCTGGATCGATACCAAACCCAAATATATGATTAAAACATTTTTTGTCTGTCTGTCTGTCTGTCTGTCTGTCTGTTTGTGCAGGCATCACGTGAAAACTAACGGTTCGATTTCGATGAAACTTGGTATAATTATTCCTTATTATCCTGGGCATAACATAGGATACTTTTTATCCTGGAAAAATACGTAGGAAAAAAATCTTATTTTTCAGTTTTATTCATAGACGTTGTTCTGTAGAACCGCGAACACACGTTGCATTACCCGCAGTGGATTCAGCGCCGTAATATTTATAAGATGTCATAGTCAGAGTTACTCAAAATGGGGAAATAAACCATCCACGCAAAGACCGACATCCGCGCGGACGGAGCCGCGGGCGGAAGCTAGTTATAAATAAATGCCGTGGTCAGCAGCTGTTCGAAAGTATGTGTCCGTCTGATACTTGCATAATTCGGTTGAATAATATCCTCCCTATCGGAAGTGGCCGTGTGTTGGTGAGTGCACTACACAAATGTTGAGTGCGGCTGCTGTGTGACGTGCTTCGAGTTGGAGCCGGTTCCCGACAGTGGCGCCTTTTTTCCGAATCTGCGCCGGCGCACATAAATCCTGCAGTCGTCAGTCTGTTGCGCGGGGTGGCGGCGCGCGTTGAGGCGGAAGGGGGAGGGAGACAGAGGTAGCCGGCTCATTAAAATGCCTAAAACAGAATCGCGGGCGCAGTTTAATATAGGACTATGTTAGTGCTCGTGAGAAACCTGCGCTAATTAACAGACGGGATAAACTCGAACAGCGAGCGCCGCTCGCGCCTTTGAGCAAGCGTGCATACGAGCAAAACGTGAACGAGTGGAGCGGAGCTGGCCGAGCGGAGCGGGCTGAGCGGGGGTCGAGTGATCAGCGGTGCAATATTCACCAGCTGCTCTATGCGTAATGAAACCATGGTCCAGTTCATGGTGCCCATTAATAAAAGTACCTAATGTGTACAAGTTAATGTGTCAATTTTTGCGAGCACCTAGGAGTCGGCCTGCTGCTGCTGCCGATGATACGTAACGCTGCGAGACTCGACAGTTCTCACAAGATTATAGTTAAAACGGGCGCATTTTATCGATAATTGCATCTTTTGACGTCAGAGGCAAATTTTGATATGGGGATCCTTTTTAAAAATTTTCTCTGGTTCGAACAATAAAGTCGCCAGTCGCTGTTTTGGCATTGGTGATGATGGCAAATGACCTCTTGTGTGGGACACCTGTGTCGATACTCTTGCGCAATCACATCTTCCTAGTTCATCGTGCTGTGCTGACGCTGGCTGTGGTTCTTTTGCAAATATAATATAATATTTTTGAGCCGGAAGGGGTTGAAACTCTAAAGCCGTGGGGCCTGAAAACTTACAGCTTGTATAGAAAGACACCTAAACGACTTGTTGACGCTTCACGTCACCCAAGGGCTGGCTTTTACCACGGCCAGGGGCTACGTATTGCCATGCAAAGAGGCAACGCCACCACTTTCTTTGGCACATTACCAGCTGACAGCGTTGAGGAAGAATTCTTCGTTGCATTGCAATAGTTCAGTTTTGTTATTGATTAGGTAATTTTTATTCCTATTGTTAATTTTGTTGTGTCATGATTTAAATATATATTTTAAAATCTAATAAACATTAATTAAGCACATAAAGTTTGACACATATCGTTAGTGTGGCATGCGTCATATGAGGCATGTGTCAGACAAACAGGCAGACACGGTCTCACGGAGCGGGACGAGACATCTTCACCTCAAACAAAAAACGAAGTAGGTAGTTATGAGGAGGCGACAAGTGCCGGGGACAGGCATTCAAATGAATGAAGGTACCGAGGCACCATAAAAACTAACTCGCGACCGCGACTGCAACCAGCGGTAATGAAATTCGCATCAGTTGCACTAGTCGTGTGACGCAGAGGATCTGCTCCAGGAGGCATAGGTGACAACAAGTTGCGTCGTGACGTCACTATCCATGACTTAAACTACAAAACAGCCCAGTAAAATGGCCACTCGTGTAAAGCTGAGTGAATATAATTGTTATTATAACTAAAGGTGCTGAGAACTAAACAAAGTGCGATAAAAGCTTATGTTTTATGTAATCTGGCTCTCGCTCTCGTTGTCGCTCTGTCTCCATGCAGCCTACCATCGATGTGGTGTAGTATCGTGCTGTCGATTCATTAACCCCTAATTAAGGAAAAGGTTCAATTCTTCAGAGTCGTCGCACACTGAAGTATGGGAGTGTTACCTGTACATGATTACAATAGTGCGTACTGCACCTTCTGCCGGTCCCTGTGCTGTGCGCGGTCTGCGATGCGCGCTTCGCTACGCCTGCGCATCATGCCCGTACACACGTTTTTTCCGTCGTTTTTGCGCGGTATTAATTACCGCGGCGCACGCGCGCTTATCCGCCTGATTTGCGGCGAGTACTGTCGACCGGCTCCAGGCTACGCAAATAGATCTGCATTCCTGATCACACACGACGTCGACACACGCATGCGCAGTGAGCTTCACTGCACTTACCTTATTAACTCTTTATGGACAACTATGGTTCTGTAATTAATCCGTTATGATCATGAATACCTTAATTAGAGGAAGTATCGCGGTTCGTGGGGCAGCATCGACTCGTATCGCGCGCTAGTACAGCTCGTACCATGCGCACTCGCCACTCGTCTAGGTATATCCTAATAAGCGGGCGGCAGATTACTTGGTATCAGCATCCGCCGGCGGCGCACTGTCGCCGCCAGAGACACCTGAGGAACACTCCGCGACTTCGACTGCCTACAACCGCAGAAGTATGTACCTCATACTAAAGATAAGGAATGCTGCCGATGGAGCAGCGTGAAGTGGCTGCACTTCCGTGTAGCAACACATTGGGCCCTTTCTGATCTGATACATTACAATAAGCAGTGTGACCTGCTCCGCCGCCGAGCAGGCGAGCGGCGAGCGGGAAATAAATATAAAACATTTGAACAAACCCCCGCGACTGATGGTTGGTTACGATCGCGGTCATTTACTCTGCGCCCGCGCGCCACCGCGCCGTGTAAATTGTTCCTCCCTTCCCCCGCAATGCGGGCCGGGACCCCGCGGGCCCCGCTCGCGGCCCGCGTGCCCCGGGGTCACGCTCCGCTCGAAGGCTTCTATTTTTGTTCAGGTCCGAGGTAAATTGCAAGCCGGTGTGATGGCCGCCCGCTGAGACACATTTATTATTATAACTAATCTTAATGAGAATTCTCTTATCGCACTCTCGCTACGTCTGAACGACCCAAATATAAATTATATTTTGGAATATGATTATATTTAGTACCGTTACAGCTAGTTCGGTTCGAGATCTGCCGGCTCCGGTGACGTCACGCTGCGTGTCACCAGTGCTGAGGTCCTCCTCCACTTGCGGCTCCAGCGTGTCACCAGTGTACGGCGCGTGATGACGCGTCACGGGCCGCGCCCGGCCGCGCGCGAGGAATTTCTCTATTAGTGATCTGATGTGGTCACAATGGAGGCAGTTTTTGTATTATTGTCCGGCGGAGGCTGGAGGCGACAGGCGGCAGCCTCCGACTGCAGCGCTACGGGACGCGAGCGTATCATCGCGCCGACACGCTCGCAGCGCGCTAATGAATTGGATGACACGGCCGTTGCGGCGGCGTGACGCGCTATGACGCGTTTTATCGGCCGCCGGACCTCACAACAAATCAAATCTCGACATTTTACGAGAGGATCAGCGTCTCGATTCTTTTTATATCGAGTCATGCTCCGCCATTTCCAATTTAATTTATCGAATTAAATTATAAAAAAGTGTATTTAATTAGAGCTTCCTTTTGTGATGGACGTGAGTCCAATCTGAGTGCGTGCGGGGCCAATGACTGGCACTCTGAGGAGGGCCTGCGCTCATCGCATGCGACACTCTTCTATTATAGCCATTGATTTATAAGAAGTGTGAGGCAGCCGGTACCCGACCAGCACCGCCTCGTTGGTCCGCGTGAGCTCGTTGTCAACAGGTGGTTCACGGGTGTGCGCCGCGTTATCTCCAGTGCATGTTACGTACACCAGGGAATGTTCTCTCTAACAGAGTTCCAAGTTCCTATTCTGTTAGTGATTGGCACTAGTCGTCCTCACGTGAACCACTGGCGGGCAGCGCGAGGTCCACCCACGGAGTTGTGATTATTTTATACCTACTTATGTGTTACTTGTGTCTGTTGCTTTTAGAATTTTATTTAATAACATCAATCGAGTATGTGTATAAAATAGCAACCCGCCCGCGAGTTCGTTCACTAGAATTTCGAATTTTATCTTTTTTTAGGGTTCAGTAGCCAAATGGCAAAAAACGGAACCCTTATAGATTCGTCATTTCTGTCTGTCCGTCCGTATGACACAGCCACTTTTCTTCGAATTTGAATGCCCTAGTGCGCAGGTCGGGGTGCCCTCGGCTCTCTGTCGAATAGTGCGAACGCGCAGGATGCTCCTTCACTCCACATGATAGAGTGCGGAGAGCGGGGAGCGCGCCCGGGGCGGCGGGGCACGCCGCAGGGTCGACGGCCGCTCAGCGCGCAGGTGCCCGCGCCGCACCGCGCACTGCGCAGCAGGACCACTCCGTACAACTAGTGACTGACAACGCTCGCACACATAGCTACGACTGACTTGCAGGAAACATGTAGCGCGCTTCATACTGAAACACTCATCGAATGAGTGTGGTGCGCGCGCAGGTGGCACTTCTGTGAGCGGCTACAGCATGACGCAGTACCTCTGACATAACACCTGACTGGTTCTGCCTGACATAACCCGCCGCTCCGCACATATCTGCGCACTACGAGTTTCTGTTGCGGGAACTTGCGCGGGCGCAGTCTCCGAGCGCCCGTCCGCTCCACTCGCATGCGACCGATGCAATGTGCATCACTAAGTCCGTTACTATCACTACCGCACCCTCAGATTCAGGTCTATTATGAAGTCAGTATTGAGAGCATGTTCTCTATTATGTCAATAACACGAACTAATATAAAACTCGTTTGAATTAGACTTTTCATCTCGTTTTTTAGGGTTCCGCACCCAAAGGGTAAAACGAGACCCTATTACTAAAACTTCTCTGTCTATCTGTCTGTCTGTTCGTCCATCCGTCTGTCACCAAGCTGTATCTCATGAACCGTGATAGATAGACAGTTTGAATTTTCATAAATCATGTATTTCTGATGTCGCTATTAAAACAAAAAAAAACAGAATGAAAAACAGAATAAACTAAATATTTAAGACAACAAGTAGATGCTTACGAGCAAAAAACGTATTTTTTGCCGTGATAATAGTACGCAACCTGGAGCGCAAATCCCACTCGCACTTGGCCGATGACGATGATGACGCTAAAATAGCCTACAAGTGCACACACATTGTATGGATGTGTTTGTCAGAGCGCTTACGTTATAGGTCAATCAATCAATCAATCAAATGCATTTATTTCAAGTAGACCAGTTACAGGCACTTTTGAATTGTCAATGACATAAAATATAATTAAATACTACAAAATTATGGTGCTACAGTCCCAGTCACAAGACATAAAAACTGTGAAAGTACCGTAGATATCCGTTCCAAGAAGTAGATCTCTATGGAGAAGAACAGGCAAGAAACTCCATGGACACTCTTTTTAGATCGCCAAAATTATTACAAAAACCTTTGTTACATCATTCATTTTGAGATGGTACATTATGTGAGAACGATGTAGCAAGTTAAAAGTGTCCACAGTAAAATACCAAAAAAAAGACAATTCAGAAACAAAATAATCAATAATTAAAATAAACCGTGGCAGCTAAGAGATGACCAGTCTCAACTGACAGCGCCCGTTCACGAACATGACACACGTATCAGCACCATTCAGCTCAACCATTTTGGAAGGAGCTAAATGATCCGACACACGTGCCACCATCAGCGAGACATTTAAGTGGTCAGCCAGATCACCAGTTGATTCCAGGTTGACTCTACATAAAACCTGAAAGAAACGGGCACAAAAGCTCTCAGCAGCGGATAACGTTGAAGCTAAATAACCAGCGCGCGGAGACTTCCCTCGCGCCCACCAGCCGACAGCTACCTCTTAGTGTATGTAGCAGACGAGCAGAGGCATGCCAGGCTCTGTGCGACCTCACGGGGCTCGCGCAGATTAGCGGCAGGGAGCCGCGCCGGAACCCGCTATCTACATCCGCGCGTGTTGCCGCCGCGATAGCGCGCGCGTGCTATCACTGGGTAGGCACAGCGCGTGCCGTCGCCTACTGCCACTGATAAGGACGTCTGCCAAAATGGTGTGCTGCTCCGTCACTACAGATTTGCGCCTGTTTCAACGATTACGCTATAACTGTAGTTAAACATAAATTTATTTGATTCTAAAGCTGCCACAATATGACCGGCCAGTGGTCAGTCCACACTTGGCTTGCTCCAGTGTGATAACATCAGATTACGCGATAGTAATCATAACGCGCGCTCGTTAGCGGTGGGTACGTGGCGGGTAATGGAGGGCGATATGAGTCCAGCGATGCTATCGCGAATGTTAACGCTATCGCAGTTGGATCGCTACTATTCGGGAGGTGTGAGAACAGGTCATTAAGTTAAGATGACGCGTGTACGCCAAACGGTATTGTAAACACAATTAAAAATCCTTGTCGTTCGGAATGATTTTAATAACACTTCATAGTTCAGGCCATAAGCGGGATACATACATCCCAACCAACAATTTTGCTCTATAATCAAAGCTTATATCTCAAAAAATCTGTGTGAATGATGTAAAGGATATTGGCAGTGACTTGTTGTTGTATAAAAATGTTTGACAATACATTTTACCTCTTTAAGTTAATGCAGCAATAACGACCTATTAGGAATTGATTTAAAGGTTTATTTCACGACTTTGTGTAGCTTTTATAGTCAGGCGTTGTAGCAACCTCCAATGTGACTAGAACTCAACGATAGAACTTTATAACAGTGTTGCCTGTCGCCGTAATATGCCTGATGTACAGAATAAAGGTTCTGAAGGAACTATAATGAGTCTTTCGTTATAGTAGAAATTAAAACTCAAGTTTAGGGCGATATTGTGATATTGAAGGTTTTTATCCGGTCGGTACAGCACATAGTACTATAGTGGACACAAAAGGTCGACAACAGAGTAATTAGATGATATAGTTGAGTTTTAAATTACTATTTTAGAACAAGATTGTTTCTTTATAACTGTTATAGTCTCTCTATTACATAATATTACCATAACGGAGATCTTTTCTCTTTCAAATTATAAATCTGTTTTGTAAAGGCATTTCTGTCACTCTTCTACAATAAAGCATTCAAATCACTATTTATAGTCAAAACCAAGTTGAAGATTCAATTATAGAAAACTAGCTTCTTCTGCTCGAGACTTCGTACGTGGATCCTGTTGCTTATTCCAGCGACAACGGGGTCGTCTAAATGCTGCGGGGCGAGAAGGAGTGAGAAGCGGTCGCCTCCTTCTGCGAAGCAGTCATGCTCGCGAAGGAGAAGGCGGGCCGCGTGAGGGAGACGACAGCGTCCTCCCTCCACCCCAGCCGCAGTGGTAGACGTCCACGGCGACGGACGTCGGCAGACGATCTCCGGCCAACAAAGGCGCGGGCATGCGGGCGGCGAGTAATGGGCGACTCGCTGTCCGACCATGCTCGGGTCGACGGCTCGTCGTGTTCCACGCGCGCCTCAAGGAGTGTCAGCATAGTGACGGGCCCTGTAGAGGGCCAAAGCCTGCCGGGGTCGCGGGACTTACCCTTTACCGTGACCCCGGTACGTAAAGGGCTAGTGAGGAAACACCGTGGATTTTAGTCAGTACAAGTCTGACAGTGATGGGTGGGAGGACTCATTTGATGATTTTACCACGATAAAAAAAAGACGTCGTTTCCCCGGCCGGTATCGCTGCAACCGCTATGTCCCTGCATTTTAAATCTGTAATATCTTCGAAAATATTCATTTAAATTACATGCTGTGAAGGGCCTTATTGATCTATATTACATGCACAGTTTATTTAAGGTACTTGATTGGATAAGGATTAATGCTATATTGCTTTTTTAAGCAAAACATATAAGCCATTATTTTCTCGTAATAAGTAAAGGATAAAAAATGGTTATTGTGGGTTATCCCTAAGAGATAGGATATATCATATACCATCGCGAACTTTATTGTAGACCTTTTTAAGGTGTACAATATTGTAGTACAGTATTTTCATCTATCTCGTAGGGTTCAGCCAGCGTTTCGAATGTAAGCGCAAAAAATGTGTTTTATACGACCTTATAATAAAACCTCTAAAATTATCCGTGTTTCTCTACTATATTATGCATATATTATACATATAAAACCATTTTTGGTTCCCGTTGTGCAGTTTTAAAGATCTAAGCATACATGGGGACAGAAAGCAGGAAGGGACTTTGTTTTATACTATGTAGGTGCTACAGGTGATGGTTCTGTACAAAATACATTTTAAATTAATGAAGAAATGGAGAACTATTTAAATGTGGAGAATGATTTTGCTAAACGTTGCCCTGAACAAGAAAAAAAATGCTAGATTGACTGCATAAAAAGTGGTTTAATTCTCAAAGGTCAATTTTATATTTAACGAAAATCACAAAAACTCGTGTGTTAACAAATAATGTTCAATAAGTATGACTCTAGTGTCATCGTAGTAGAGCTGATTTTGAAACCCGTATTCATAAGGAACCCTAATTTCATGTAATGGTGGTTGTAATCTGTCACAACAAGTGCTATAGTAGAGTTCAGGGAACTGGAAATATTTTTATGGCATTACATTACGTATTTGTTTTAGTAAAAGCTCAATAATTCGAAGGGGGCACTCAAATATTGCCGGTAGTCTGTACATAGTTTAGCAGAAAAATTACAGCCGCACGTCATTTTTCCCGTAAGCAACTGTGATCACAACAAACTGAATAATTTATTTGCAAATAAATATCCAACTCAACACGATGTCCTCGTATACTTTTTATTCTCTTTTCAAAAATAATGAAGCATTAGTGACGTGAACTAATGTAAAAATTGAAAAAAAGATTTGATGAATATTAGTGATACAATCGAGTCATTGAATACTTTGACAGTTCCGAAACGCACTTTAGTAGTGTAACGCCTTTTGTCAGACCACCGCCACCGATTAGTTTTTACAAAAAGTTCTATGGCCTTCTATACAACTAACTTTTGCTGGTTGGGATACGTCTAGGTCCCAAAAGTTGCTAAAGACGATTTTCTGAACACTCCTGGTTTTGGGCAGTCATGTAAACATACTTTTAGGTAGGAACAGTTAAATCAGACCGATTCCAAGGAATATGTGCGAAGACGCTGCTCATAGGATTCTCGAGCATATGCTAATTTTACAGATGTTCATTAAATCGACCCATCCGAAGAACAGTGTTACATTTGAAATTTACTAGGTTTTCAGGAGAGCCATTCAAAGTTCACCCCATACTTAAATGCTAATAACTTTTTTAATTATTGAAATAAAGTGATGAAAATTTACATATACTTTAATTACTTGTTTAGACAACATTTTAATAGAAAATTATTGTATATATGCTATTATTTTCTAAAATAAGGGGTATTATAATCACATGTTACTTTGTTCCACGTGAAGTCAATGTAACTAAGTTAACATAAAACAGTGTTTTAGGGAATTGGGTGTAGATTTTGTGATATATTTGTATATAGTTCACTTTTCTTTGGAGTTCCAGTAATGTGTGACATTCAAGATGTAACATTTGCAAAATTAAAACGAGGAATAATATCGACTTAATGAGTTTTATTATGAAAAATATAAAAATTATTGTATTCTAAAACTATTTCAGTGTAGGTAATCATTGACTGATAGGCATAATTTTACCTATTTAGGTACCTATACTTAATTATAAAAGTAGTTGGCAAGGAAGTAAATCTAATTAATAAAGTTACCTACATAAAACTTTGTACTTTTATATCACAGTGAATTAACATTAATATTGACCAGTACTAATGGTAAGTATTGAATATCAAATTTTTGGTAAGAATGTAATATGAAATTCTAACGAGAATATCCAAATCTAGCTGGGGTCTGTCGTTTTTAACCTTAAAAACTATTTATGGTGCTACTTACTTGGCCTGTAGGTGCTCCATAGCACATACAGGCAAGCAAGTTGGTTTGGGCCTATAGGGCCACCATAGGGGCGGCACGACGTAAATTGCTTCAAAGCCAGCGCTTTGCTTTATTATTCTTAAGTAAAGCGTATAGAACCGTCAGTACTGAAGCTTTACCAGTACTTGCTGGTGTTCTTCCAGTCGATCTAGAAGTGCAGCGACGTGCTGCAATGTACTTTTCCACACGGGAGACCACTGATGCTGATTTTCTACCGCAACGTGACCGTGATAAGATATCTAGATTATTCAAACCCCAGAGCGACGTCTGGGAGGATCTTTTATCCGAATGGCAAAGTAGGTGGGATAATTCAATCAAGGGGCGGCACCTCCACCAGTTCTTTCCATCCGTTCGTGAGCGGCTAGCTAGGACGTGGCTGGAGGTGGATCACTGTGTTGCCCAATTTCTCACGGGACATGGTAATTTAAAAGCAAATTATATTCCTTCAAGCTTGTTCCCTCGCCTTTTTGTCAATGTTCGACATCTGACTGTGAATATGAACAATCAGCACATCATATTCTATGGGAGTGTATTCTTTGGCAGAACGAACGTAATATTATGTTGAACACTGTTCAGACTACATCTGGAGTCATTTACTACTCGGACCTTGTAGAAACTCGAACAAACTTCCGTGCGTTCAAGCGTTTTTGCCATACCTATTATTGGAATCAAATATAGCAGCTCACAATTTAGAACCCATTAATATTAGTAGTCATTTTACCCGTGGTGCTAGGCAACTGGGCTCCTCCCAGCCTCCCAGTTGTAATGTCCCTTTGTGCCTATTGGCCTTGTTTGGTTCTGTCTCCTGCTTGCATGGAGGGAAGTGGAAACATATATTTTTTCCCACTCCTCCACTATTCTTTTCTGATTAATTTCGTTGCAGGATCCAAGACAGGTAAATTTATTCTCTGGGACACGTCGAGCTTCATTGTTTCGGCGTTTTTCTGGTTGGTTGCCACTGTTGATTCTGACTTACAGGAGTTGCAGTGGTTAGGGAATAGTGTGGTGGGTTTGTCCCAAATTAATAAAACAATACTATTATGATTTACTGGCATCGGGGAATTTTCAAATCTTGTTGTGGTTTCGATATTAAATGGAGATGGATCTATCAAAGTGGCACTGGAAATATTTTCATATATTATCATCGGAGCTGGTCTTGGGCTTACATTTTCGGGCACTGTATTCAATGAGTTAACAGTGTCATTTACAGTATTTTCATCTTCTATGTTCAATAATAATTGATCTTCTTCGATTGTGTTATTAACGACAACTTCGTCCGTATCACTGAAAACGTCGCGTAAAAGGACGTAAGTTTCTTCGACCCCGTCCGGTAAAGGTGATGAAAGCTCCCGATCATCTAAAACAAATTGACTAATAAGTCTCCTGTATCATAATAATTTATGCAACCTGTCCACCGGGCGCTGTTATTACCTACTACTTAGATAGTTTATGATTCCTAATGTGAACAGATCTAGCGCAGATCAATAGTAGAAAAATCATATTTTATTTTACATAAATAAATAGTAATTTTGTAAATAATCTATAATAATGCTCTTAAACAATTCTAGTATAAAAAAAATGTAAATATTTAAATACATAAAAAGATTTTATTCGAACAAAGATACATTTGATTTGACTTCCATCGAACAACGTAACATATGCGGATAGTACATTATTTTACTAATGAATCTCCGAAGAACACAGTTACATCTGCACTCATTATATAATAATATGATGATATTTCCGAAGTATGACGTTACATGTTCACTTGAAATACAAAATTTTATAAAAATACTAATTTATATAAAATTAAATGTAATTACTTTACCATGACAACAACTATTACTTTTCATATTAAAACATAACATTTTAAAACATTGTATAGTTTTCAAAGTAAACGGTTTCACGTGCATATGTATCTATTTTGTTCGGAGTACACAACATTTTGCGGTTTAACCTTCTTTACGGATATTTTTATTAACAAACAGTAAACAATCATAATTTCATTACATAATTAATAAAAATAAACACTTACCATTATCTTTTTGGATAAAGTTTCGTTGTAGCTGTTGACTAGAACTTGTATTATTTATACTTTCATCGGGCAAAATTAAAGACAACATTTTCTTCGAACGTTTTATATTGAATAATAAACTCAAATATCAAAGGAATATGTAAATGCAATTAGAAAAACAAATAAACAACACGTAATTTAACCGTCACCCATGCATGAACAAACACATACACACCTCCCGCCGACACGACCGCGAATGACGAAGTAACCAGCGCGCGGGCAGCGGTAGCGCGGGGTGGGGCCCGTGTACATCGATCTATCTATTAATGAATTGCTATTCTTCGAAATACTACTACGTATTACGTTCTTGGCACATTATAACTTCGAAAATACGCTTCATAAAAATAAAATAAATACACCATTAGATAGCTCTTGTTATTCTAAATTAAATACGATAATAAAAAAAAAATGCTACATTTTTACAAGTAACTATGTTCTTCGGATGGGTCGAAATTATATCTTAAGTTTTTACGATATTATTCTTAATGATTGTCCTAGTTTGAAAAAACCGACCAAGTGCTGTTGACATGAAGGGTTCCCAGTGAGAAAACTGTGTTTAAGATCATGGATTTCTGTATAATTTTCATGTAATCTATAGGCAAAGTACGTTTTATTAAGTAGTATCTTTATGTGATTTTTTTTTCAAAACTGTAGTCTAAGGATCAATTGAAAGTGTTGACGCATAATAAATGTAAAGTTAGTAATCCCCCCCCCCCTGCCTGTCCTTCCCTTGTGTGCCACTGTCCTATCTGGAGCGGTTGTTATGTAAGCGGAACAGTTATTATTAACCCGGCTATCATTGTTACAATTATGTTATCAGTTCGCCACTAACCCGCGGCACGCTTGTCACAGCGCACATATCCTCAATGTGTCTCTTTCCGTTCTCGGATGTAGGATTCCACATGTATTTCCCATTCTTCGTAACTAAGAAACATTATCGGACTGTGATCGACACAGTTACATAGTAGAATGTTCTAGAACCGTTTCGAGACATTTAGACTTTAGAGCACTTTGGAAACTCCGAGCATATTGTACTCGTAGAAACTGAAAAAATTGTAGTCATTTCGTAAGTATAGTTTGTTAGGGACCTATCACCTTGAGTTGATGTTTATTGATACTCTGATATATTTTATTGATTATGATAGATGAGTGCACACGGTATGAATGCTATTCTGGTACCTACTAGGTTGGCCGGACAAGCGCATGTAAAATTCTAACATATTGATATGAAAACTGAGCTTTGCTTGCCCTAATTAACCTTTTAAGATGTGGCATTTTATTAATTTTTTAAATAGAAATAACGATTTGGTATGTTTCATTAAAGGTCCGACCGAAACTGGTTTTTCGGCCGTAACCGAATCCGAAACCGAATATTCGGCAGTGGCTTCAGTTTCGGCCGAAACCGAAACCGAAACTAACGTGGTCAAGTAAAGAATTCCTTAAAATACTGAAATTTGGTGCATTGTACGGTAAAACTTGAAATAAGTTTACCCATACAACGTAATTTAACAAATTAAACACTTCACATTTTTCATTTAAACAATCTCTTTTTAATATGTAACTTGATTTGTTAATAACAACAAAACAAAGTTACTGACTCAATATTTATTTAATTTAATTAACTACATAAATCATTCAAGTACAGAAACGAATCTCGATCGATCTGCGTCTCTTTAATACGAATCGTGTTAAAGAGACCATACAGCGAAACCAAGGCTCCAAAGTGTTCGCAAAGGACAAGTCTATTGGGCAAAGCCAGATGACGAAGCTGAAACGGGAGGATGGCAGCATAGCGTCGACCAAAGCAAAGGTTCTAGGCGAGATCGAGAGGTTCTATGGACAGTTATACACTTCGGTCGCAAAGCCCGTTGACAGCTTGGTAGGAGATCCAAGAGCCAAGCTGTCCCGACATTATACCGAAGATATCCCGGACATCAGTCTGTACGAGATTAGGATGGCCCTGAAGCAGCTTAAGAACAACAAGGCGCCGCCGGGCGAGGACGGAATCACTTCAGAGCTTCTGAGAGCGGGTGGAACACCGGTATTTAAAGTCCTCCAGAAACTCTTTAATTCCGTCCTGTCCGAGGGCAAAACGCCTGAAACGTGGAGCAGGGGTGAGGTGGTGCTGTTCTTCAAAAAAGGTGATAACAGCCTATTGAAGAACTAAAGACCCATCACGCTTCTGAGTCATGTTTATAAACTGTTTTCAAGGGTTATCACGAACCGTCTCGAACACAGACTTGATGACTTCCAGCCTCCCGAACAAGCCGGTTTCCGAAGAGGCTATAGTACGATAGACCACATCCATACGCTGCGGCAAGTTATACAGAAGAACGAGGAATATAACTTGCCATTATGCTTAGCGTTTGTGGACTATGAGAAAGCCTTCGATTCGGTGGAAACATGGGCGGTGCTTGAGTCACTCCAGCGATGCCGTATTGACTATCGATACATCGAGGTATTGAAGTGTTTGTATAATAACGCCACCATGTCGGTCCGAGTACAGGAGCATAGCACGAAGGCAATTCCATTGAGAAGAGGCGTAAGACAGGGGGACGTTATCTCCCCGAAACTGTTTACTGCCGCAATGGAAGACGCCTTCAAGCTCCTGGAATGGCAAGGACTTGGCATCAACATCAACGGCGAATACATCACTCACCTTCGGTTTGCCGACGACATCGTAGTCATGGCAAAGTCGATGGAGGAACTCAGCATGATGCTCGATGGCCTCGACCGAGTTTCACAACGGGTGGGCTTGAAAATGAACATGGACAAGACGAAAATTATGTCAAATGCCAATGTTGTGCCCACCCCAGTCTCTGTTGGAAACTCGGTACTCGAAGTTGTTGACTCATATATCTACTTAGGACAAGTAGTCCAATTAGGTAGGTCCAACTTCGAGAAAGAGGTCAACCGCCGAATCCAACTCGGTTGGGCAGCGTTCGGGAAACTACGCAATGTCTTTTCGTCCGACATACCTCAGTGCCTCAAGACGAAAGTCTTTAACCAATGTGTGTTACCAGTGATAACTTACGGCACTGAAACGTGGTCTTTCACTATCGGCCTCATCTCAAAGCTCAAAGTCGCTCAACGAGCTATGGAGAGAGCTATGCTCGGTGTGTCTCTACGTGATCGAATCCAAAATGAGGAGATCCGTAGACGAACTAAAGTCACCGACATAGCCCACCGAATTAGCAAGCTGAAGTGGCAATGGGCAGGCCATATTGCTCGCAGAGCAGATGGCCGATGGGGTCGAAAAGTACTAGAGTGGAGACCACGGACTAGCAAGCGCAGCGTAGGACGTCCACCAACAAGGTGGACAGACGACCTTATAAAGGTCGCCGGAAGACGCTGGATGCAGGTCGTTTCCAACCGGTATATGTGGAGATCTAAAGGGGAGGCCTATGTTCAGCAGTGGACGTCCTATGGCTGAGATGATGATGACAGAAACGAAACAAAAACTTACATTAAATAATCACTTCCATCAAAACATAACCTCTAAAGAATGTTTGAGTCGGGTGAAAACGCAGTAAGTTTTGTTGCTACGGAGCTATCCGAACGGCGCACGACAATTCCCGAACAGGGCCGCGAGCGCGAGCGTCCGCCAAAGCGTTAGTGAAGTTAGACGAGCGTGCACGACAACTTCCGAAATCAGTTTCGGTTTCGGCAAAAGTTTCGGCCAATTTTGGCCGAATCCGAAACTGCCGCCGAAACTTGATTTTTGGCCGAAACTCGGCCGAAACCGAAACCGAAACCGAACCTTCGGTCGGACACTTTCATATCTTTTGATAGTGAGTTTTAAAGTTTTGCTTCCTCATATATCATAGTATTCTTTCCATTCTTCTAGTGCTAGGTATGTGTAGGTCTTGAGCACTTCTCATGTATGTTTTTGGAAAGAATTTTACGAACTAAAATACATGTGTTATATAAATATATATCGGAAACTGCTGAACTCCACTTTTCTATAAGATAATGAATATGAATATATATCAATGAATTATAAATAGTATGACGGACTTTAAAAGGAAAACATCTCACAATTCGACGTAATGATATTAGGCTTGATATTTTAGAAAAGATGTGTGGTTTCCAAGATATTTCTCTTTATTAACTTTATTTAAATTGACTCAATTTTTAAAGACCAATCCTTCGATACCCCACATACGTGTTGGGTTTGGTGAATATTTTTATGTAAAATTACACCGCTTCCCACACCGTCTCGCCCCGCAGTGGTTTTAATTCTCTTTGCCTGTACCAAAGCCGAGCGCGAGACGTCTCCGCCTATCGCCGTCGTGAGGACACGGCGGTGCTCTGCCCAAGCGGGGCAGTCCTGCACCGTATGCTCCACCGTGTCCTCCGGACGATGCTCGCAGTGGTGACACCCCGGCGTTTCTTCCCTTCTTATTCAATCAGATACCTCCCGAAACTTCCGTGTCCGGTGAGGACCTGCGTCATGCGGTAGGTCAGGACGCCGTGACGCCTATCCAGCCACTCCTTAAAGAGGGGTCTTACCGCCGCGATTGCGTCGTGCCCAGATCACAGTTGCTTACGGGAAAAATGACGTGCGGCTGTAATTTTACTGATAAACTATGTATTAAAAATACTTCCAGTTTCCAAAACTCTACTATAGCACTCATTAAGACAGATTACAACCACCATTATATGAAATTAAGGTACCTTATAAAATTATTCTTGTGCCATGAATGTGATAAATATATTTATTAAACTTATAAAAATACCACATAAGAAAATATTGATTTAAAAATCAGCGCTACTACGACAACGTCAGAGTCATACTTATTAGCTGATTTTGCTTAAAAAATTAATTGAGCTTTGGGAATTAAACCATTTCTACTAGCGCTTTTTTTCCTTTTTCAGTGATTTTTTTAGCAAAATCATTGTCCACATTTAAATAGTTAGTTCTCCATTTCTTTGTTAATGCAAAATGTATTTTGTACAGAACCATTTTCTATTATTGGATCTTCAACTTGATTCCGATTATAATTGGTGATTTAAATGCGTTGTTGTAGACGAGTCATAGAAATGCCTTTACAAAACAGATTTATCATTTGAAAGAGAAAAGATCTCCGTTATGGTAATATTATGTGCCTGCCGGGGTTCGCGGGACTTTTCCATTACCTTGACCCCGGTACGTAAAGGGCTAGTGAAGGACACCGTGGATTTTAGTCACTACTCTGCCCTGGGTGGGAGGACTCATTTGATGATTTTACCACGATAAAAAAAAAATGGTAATATTATGTAGTAGGGACTATAATAGTTATAAAGAAACAACCTTGTTCTAAAATAGTAATTTAAAACTCGACTATATCATCGAATTACTCTGTTGTCGACTTTTTGTGCCCACTATAGTATCTACTATGTACTGTAAAGACCGCCTACAAACCTACAATATCACAATATCGCCCTAAACTTGAGTTTTAATTTCTACTATATCGAAAGACTCATTATAGTTCCTTCAGAACCTTTATTCTGTACATCAGGCATATTACGGCGACAGGCAACACTGTTATAAAGTTCTATCGTTGTGTACTAGTCACTCTGGAGGTTGCTACAACGCCTGACTATAAAAGCTATACAAAGTCGCGAAGTAAACCTTTAAATCAATTCCTAATAGGTCGTTATTGCTGTAGTAACTTAAAGAGGCAAAATGTATTGTCAAACACTTTTATACAACAACAAGTCACTGCCAATATCTTTATACACCATTCACACAGATTTTTTAAGATATAAACTTTGATTATAGAGCAAAATTGTTGGTTGGAGTTCCTATTAGTTTTCAAAAGTATCCGATAAATAGCCGGGACGTGCGGACGAGGTCGCTTAGAGCTTTAAAGATTACTACATATTTGGCACCATATTGTATTGCTTTAGTACAGTTGGCTATATGTAAATGAATAATATAAGCAGTCCTCGCAGCGCGCCGCGACACCGCGAGGAGTTCCAAATACATGTTATTGTAATAACTAATAACGAATGTTGTCATAATCAGTGCGACCATTGTTCACATCTGTTCACTACTCACTCAGCCACCGTCACGGTGTCAGATAATGATGCGGCACTCGAGTGCTACCCTACTCCCTCACAAAGACGGCTACAACGTAACAGTACAGTAGTGAGCAGAACTGCGCGACACAGCTAGCTGTAGTGCCCGAGGGGTGCGATCTATGCGCGTGAGCACCCCTCGCGCGCCCTTGACGCCACATGCCGCCGACAATGACAATATAGCCTGCCGACCACTAGACTTACTCTCTCTCATCCGCAGCGGGCGCCTACCTATTATAACAGAACTTTTATGTCGTAACGCTATCTATTTGGTATTTTCTCTGACAATCGAGCTAGTAGTCTAGAGGGTCGAGAAGCTTCACTAACACAAATTTAATTTCAGTTTTTGACAATTTAAATCGGATTCTGCCAACATGTTTTTTTATATATGCGAAATCTGAATATAGTTTGTTCAGAATCAGTAACTGAATCGATTACAATGTTTTTTAAACGTTGCTATATTTTTTTCCAAAAATATTTTAATTAATATTATTACCAGTTTATTACAATACAATCACTTTACGGTTAGGTTCCTTTTGCCAAACTATTATATACAATGAGTGTGCGACAGACGAGGCGCGAGTTGAGCGAGGGTACCGAGCCCCGCCATGAAATTTGCATATTTTTGAACGGACAACCAGGTAACATAACAAGCTTATAACTTTACTAGCTTCTGCGCGCCGGGCACGCCGCAATCGCGGCGGTAAGACCCCTCTTTGAGGAGTGGCTGGATAGGCGTCACGGCGTCCTGACCTACCGCATGACGCAGGTCCTCACCGGACACGGAAGTTTCGGGAGGTTCCTGTGTCTGATAGGGAGGGAAGAAACGCCTGGGTGTCACCACTGCGAGGATCGTCCGGAGGACACGGTGGAGCATACGGTGCAGGACTGCCCCGCTTGGGCAGAGCACCGCCGTGTCCTCACGACGGCGATAGGCGGAGACCTCTCGCGCCCGGCATTGGTCGAGGCCATGCTGCGGGGCGAGACGGAGTGGGAAGCGGTCGCCTCCTTCTGCGAAGCAGTCATGCTCGTGAAGGAGGAGGCGGGCCGCCTGAGGGAGAGGACAGCGTCCTCCCTCCATCCCAGTCGCAGTGGTAGACGCCCACGGCGTCGGACGTCCCAGGACGATCTCCGGCCACCGTAGGCGCGGGCATGCGGGCAGCGAGTAATGGGCGACTCGCTGTCCGACCATGGACCATGCCCGGGTCGACGGCGCGTTGTGTTCCACGCGCGCACAAAGAGTGTCAGCATAATGACGGGGCCTGTAGAGGGCCAAAGCCTGCTGGGGTCGCGGGACCAAGGGATTACCGTGACCCTAGTACGTAAAGGGCTATTGAAGGACACCGTGGATTTTAGTCAGTACAAGTCTGACAGTCCCTCCCGCCCTGCCCTGGGTGGGAGGACTCATTTGATGATTTTACCACAAAAAAAAAAAAAAAAAAAAAAAAGCTTCTGCGCGCGGTTTCACCCGCGTCATGTTAGGCGTTTGGCCCTATGGTCCCGTCCCCATTAGTTCCCTTGAGAAGCGCGTGGAACATGACGCACCGTGGCTCGGGCCTTGTCCTTGGTCGGACGGCGAGCTCCCCATTACTCCCCGTCCGCAAGCAGCTGGAATTTGCCCCGCGATTTGTTGCCCCGTGTCTGGAGCGATAAGTTGAAGATGTCTTTTCCCTCACGCATTCCGACTGCTCCCCATTCCCCTCGCCTGCCGCCGAATCCCTGAGGTACCTATCGCAACAACCGTGCCCGGGAGGACTTGCGTCAGGTTAAAGGTGAGGCTGAGGACGTCGTAGCGCATTTCCAAACACTTCTCAAAGAGGGATCTTACGACCGCAATTATGACATGCCAAGGCAGTCATTATTTTGTTGTAGTATTATTTTGAAACTGTGATCTCCTTAGATATTCATTAAAATCAAACGATGTCAAGGGCAATTTTATTCAAAATCAAATGCTTGTGATGATTAACGTATTTATTTGGATAAGGATTAATATCATGTTAATGAAAATACCTTCGCGAATAATGAAGCTCTTTAAAATCAAATTTAATTTCCACAAAAAAGGTTATAGTGACTTAACCTTAAAAGATAGATATATGCTCTCGCGGACTTTATTTTAGAACTTTTCATGAGAAATAATTCCGTAGTACATAATTTTTGCGTATCTTTAACCGTTTACGCAGCGCACGCAACGGAAGCTCTCGAAAAGGAATTCATTTTCCCGATTTTGAAACATTTCTCACTGCTGCTCCGCTCCTATTAATGATAGCGTGATGTTACATAGCCTATAGCCTTCCTCGATAATTGGACTACCCAACACTGAAAGAGTCATTCAAATCGGACTAGTAGTTCCAGAGATTAGCGCGTTCAAACAAACAAACTCTGCAGCTTTATAATATTATATAGTACCTATAGATGATTTTTCATGATACGGATTATTATGCGTAAACATTATTGGGATAAACAAAGGTATGCAACTATGTGCATGATTTAAAAAATGTATGCAAATAGATAGGGAACCATTTTAATGACATAGCATTGCAAAGGATACTCACGACCCTGACATGCATGTCTCGTAATGAGCACGGGCGCGGTGTCTATCACGTCGACAACGACCGGGACGCGCGTCAATGGCCTATCATCATCCAATAATATTTGGTAGCGGCCGGACAAACAGCGAGACGGGGCGCGGCGGCGGGGGCGGGAGCGGGCAGCGGGGCCGGCCGCCGCACACCTGGACCACTCTTGTTTTTCTAACAAAGTTTGGGAAGCGTTAATTTGAAGCTCGTTTTTCTTACAGAACGTGTGCAAACACCGGCGGGTCCCACACTGTCCACCTGTGCCGCTCGCGCGCTACTTAGGTACACTATAGAACTAGTTGTTCTTCGTGACCTTGCTGGTTTTAGCGTTGTTTCTTTTCAATTGTGAACAGTTTTGCAGTTTAGATCTTCCTTGAAGTATTTCGAAAGATTTTATGTAAATTGACAAATTATTGAAGTGTTTAGAAAGAATTGGAACAGGTTGGTCAAATTCAAAATAAAATTTGAAGTTATAGTCAAAGGTAAGGTGAGATGTCAGTTATTATATTTGTTACACATTCTTTTATGCGACTAGGTACCACTACGAGTATAATAAGGCTCGCTCGGGATTGTCAGACTCGTACTGACTAAATATATACCTTCTTGCTTAAAATACCCTTTGTGTAAGGCATTTGGCTCAAAACAAGCAATGGGGACCCCGTCAGTTCGCTGACGGCTCCTTGAGGCGCGCGTCGAAAACGACTCGCCCACGTCTTCATCCCTTGCCAGGTCCTGTACCTGTCTTCCGGACCGAACACACAGTGATGACACCCGGGCGTTACCTGCTCAATCCGAAACAGAAACCTACCGAAACAACTGTGTCCGGTGAGGACCTGCGTCAGGCGGAAGGTGAGGACGCCCTGGCGTCTCTTCAGTCACTCCTCTAACCCGTCGCGAGGTCTTACCGCCGCGATTGCGACGTACACAAGTAAAGTGACACAAAGCTGCACTACCCTCGTAGGCATGAGAACTTGTACAGGTAGTCAAGAAGCGGCTGCGGTGACTGCCCGTAGTCGTCACCTGATGATTCGGCCCATACGACATGATGTCGGTGGGGCCATGGGAGGTTGGTGGTTTGCCCCCCTAGCCATAAACATGAACGCTCAGTAGATGTCAATCTAGTAAACACATATACAGTCACAGTGCGACCTGCTTGACTGTATTTGTGTTTCAGCGACGAGCCCCGAGCGAATCTACAGTTCCCAGGTGGAAACATTCGATATAACCAGTAAGTTAAAAATAAACAGGACATGTTGTGCCACAGCTGAGATTTTATCCCGCGCCCGATCCCGCCCCGCCTTGGCCCGTGGGGGAGGGGGGACGCTGGTGGAGCCGCTCATTAAACCGGTCCTCGGGAGCGCACCCAACAGTCGCCACAACTACTTGCGTACAGGATTTGAACAAAACTGCTCAGGTTATGATGATGGCTACCAAAACAATCCTGTCACTGAAGGTACACTACACACGGTACATTGATTACTGTTAGTAATACAAAGCAGTATTAGAGTTGGTTTGGAGAGTCCTGCCGAAGGCGGCGGTGTTGGTAACAGAGGCGGCAGCGCAGTTCGCGCAAGGTGCACAAATCTCAGGTGCGCACATACCGGTGCGGGCGCGACCGGTTCCCCCGCCCCGCGCGCCCGCCCCTCGCCCGTAACGACGCTCTCATTCAATTTGTATAACATACCTTACAAAGTTACGATATCACGTTGACCGTCCATCACCGCGACAAGGGCTCGTCACGCGTTGAATGGCTCTGTTGTTACAATCCAAATCTGGTCAAATTTCCTGTAATCTTCTCTCTTTCCTGTAATTCTTGAATAATCATCATGTTGAGTCAGCTGTGCCGAGAGTGTCCACGTCTCGGACCTGTGAGATTCTTCTTGATCGTGTGAGTGAGAGTGTGGCCGCCCTCTGCTGTTAATTAAGTCGCCTCTAGTGAGCCCTCTCACAGGTCTCTTACCTTGCTTTGGACTTAGGTATATCGATTATAATAATTATGTACAAGTCCAGGTCTCCTAACAATTTTTTTCCTTCACCGATTCTGTCTTTCGGGGTTGCGGGACTGTATCATCAGGTGACCGTGACCCTGGAACGTTTAACGGCTATTGAAGGTTCGCCGTGGATTTTAGTCAGTACAAGTCTGACAGTCCCTCCCGTCCCGCCCTGGGTGTACTAATAATGGTGGTGAAAAAAAAATAAAAAAAACCGATTGCCAGTGATGTCCAAGATAAACTTATGGAGTTCATTAAGCAGGCGAAGTGGTAACCTCTGGTCATCACGACATTATCTGTGACAACGCTGCTTAGCAAAGCTAATTCTAAGTTAACCTGACCCATTTCATAAAAATAATATAAACGAACAACAGCTATCGTCGTAAGTGTCACACCACTAGCGTGCACTACAGAGGGCGCAGCGTGGTGCGCGCGCGCCGCGGGCTGTGGGGCGCGCGCGCACCTGTGGCGCCCCAGGCGGCTCACACGCCTGTACCAGCTCCACCCTCACTGATCTGAAGTGCTACTGATGAGATCTCATCCATTTAGTTGTCAAATCACAATTAGGTTGGTAAATGTTTTCTTACCAACTTAATGTTATTTTGTTTCAGATCAATTGGATAAAAATGAAATAGTGAGGTCGTTGCATCGGCGAGGTGCGAACGGTTGAAGATGAAGCGTCGCCAAATGCAAACAGCTATAACCTTGGGGTCTTCAAGTCAAGACTGAACAGATTACTTCTAGGCAAGCGTGCTTCACCGTCGACCACATCTTCGCTTACCATCAGGTGAGATAGTGGTCAAATGCGAACCTATCATTAAATAAAAAATAATAAAAAACAACGTCGGACGACACCAGGTTTGTGCTGTATAAGGTCTAAAACGAGCAATTTAATCAATATTCCAAATGATTCTCTTCGTGCTTTTCTAGTAACGTCATTGGCAATTTACCCTCAGGACAAGGATCACCACAATCCGATTCCGACTCCAGAATCATTAAACTTACGAGGAAAAGCCTCATCAAAAACAGATTCAGGAAAAAAATTAGTGCAATTCTCAAATATCGGCAGTCGACCTTGTGATGTGATATAATATGTAATGTTAAACGTGGTTTTTAAAATAATGTATTGTATGCCTGGTTTTATGCATTTACATGTTTGTAAATTGTGCATCACACTAATATATTATATAACTAGTTGCTCCCCGCGGTTTCACCCCCCTGCTCGGCTCCTATTGGTCGTAGCATGATGGTACATAACCTATAGCCTTCCTCGGTAGATGGACATAAAAAATATTTTTGAATTCGATCCAGTAGTTCCTGAGATTAGCGCGTTCAGGAAAACAAACAAACTCTTCAGCTTCATAATATTAGTACATAGACTGTAGATGTGTCTGACACAATCTAAAATATACTTATTAAATTATGTATTATAATTCTCGACAGTACCGTCGGCCGTGACGAATCAATTCATGCGATTTAAATTCGTTAGAAATCACATTTCACTAAAAGTGTATCAGTTACGATACGACTCAATAAGTGACTTTCCAGACTTCTTTCTTGTATCAATGGTCACTAAAGAATCGAAAGCACTACTTTGTGCTCAAGAAGTACTCGGAGCCACAGCAGCAGCGCGCGAGCTTGTGTTGGTGCGGTGCGACGCGACGCGACGCTACCACAGACTAGTACGGGCGGACCCTACACAGTTGCACGCTGTCGATGCGCTATCGCCGTGCGACGGATGTGGCTCGTTCGCGACTCGCGGGATAACATCTCGCAGCTTCCGCCCATTTATCTGCCACGTCTCAGCCCTACACAAGCCCCCCTCCCCGCGAACCCGCAGTATGACGTAATATGAATATCAATGTCAGACGTAACTTCACATGAGTTCCACATGAAAAAATAAATTCACATACTTATTTAGATATTAATCGTCGCTACTTGTACTTTAAACTCTATGGAGACTTGACAACGCTCCTACTTTGTACACACAGAGGAGGGACGCGTGCGCGAGGTCGCGGAGCACGCGGGTCACACTCGTCATGAGGGGCTGGGGCCAGGCCAGCAGCCCGCCGCTAGCCGTGCGGACTCCAACGGGGTCGCGCTCAATGTAACTAACGCTTGTAATGTAAGCTTGTATGCTTGTAGTGTAAGCTATGCTGCAATGATCGACTACATTAACAAGTGCGCGACACAACGCTACTGCTTGTGAGGCGCGGTGAACTTGGTGACGTAGAACCGCACTAATGAACGGCTCGCCGCCGGCTCCCGCTCCCGGCGTATCAATGTCCAGTCTGTTAATTAGACGCGCACTCAGCGGCGCGCCAATTATCTGCATTAAGAAGCTAAGCACTCTTATAATAAAGACGCAGCGCACAGACGCACGTTCCAGCGTATGCGCAGTGTCCGCGCAATGTTCCTTTTATTTGAGACTAGCACTCTGCCCGCGACTTCGTCCGCTTGATTTTGAAACTTTGCCTTTGTGAATTTCTACTCCCGGCCACCATCTTTATGGGATACCTACTTTTAGAAAATCTAAATCAATATCCAGTATGAAAATAACCCCAACGTAAAATTTGGGACTCTTAACCTAAAATTCAAAACCTTGAGACTGCAGGTGCCAATGCACTCGACCAGCCTTTACGACAAATCTTTTACTTTCGGAGCAGTACGACTATGGAATACCTAAAAGCACTACCGCGACATGACTACCTTAAACATGTAACTGTTAATGTTTCTTCGCTTTGTTTTTTTGATTATATTCGTATAATTTATTGTTATATCTTATCCTATACAACAGTATGAATATACAAATTTTACACGAGCAATATTTGTATATTCAGTCTGAATTTTTCAACTGGCCATGGATGGCTGTCTTCGAAACTATGCGGAATACTGAAAGGAGTCTCGAGGCCGATTATGACGACAACTAAAACTGCTTTATTGGATTTTTGAAAAATCAATAAGACTGGCCAGGAATCGAACCCTCTGATTCTGGGAAAAATTCACATGCTGTATTATTACACCACCCGATTGTGACCAAATTCTGGAATGTAATGAAGTACGTCAAACATTTAGCCATATTTCAAATAAAGCCATCCACCCCCAGTTGGAACATTCACCCTGTATATTTATTTACTGGTTTTCGAAAACGCCTCTTACGTTTTCGATGATATTTCGTATTTAGGGATTTATAGGTATGAGAAATAATAGCTTAGGTCTCATAATTATATGGACAAATTCGTTGTTTTCGCATTTTCACGCAGAAAGATTTGTACGAACAATAAAGTAGTCTGATTTGTATAAGCCTCCGTAACTTCCATAGTAATGACCTGCGCTTCAAACCCCAGATAAACAAGTTATTGTTTTTGGTTTATGGTAACATTCGTTCAAGTGTTAAAATGTCCACATATCATAATAACCTAATGTATAATGTAAATAGTCCAAAAGTCATATTGTACTTGACTCTTGTGTTAGAAACTACGCCTGGTTTTTTTTTAGAATGTGCCGTCTAGTCTGCTTTTGTTTGATTTTATGTCGGAAAGTAATAGAACAAATTTCATATTTTTTTAATATTTTTTATTTGATAATTGTTGTTTTTACGTGGTATTATAATCAAATGTGTCCTCCCACCCTGCGTGGAGCGGAGGGGACTGTCAGACTCGTATTGACTGTAATCCACGTTTCTTCAATAGTCCATGACGTTCCGATGTCGTTAACTTGTGGATATAATAATTATAGTACATTGTTATCCAAGGTAATCCACTGTTATCAATTATGTTTTGTTTTTCTCTATCACCCGAGCAGGACTCGATTAGGTACTCTGTTTAGGTGTATGTATGTATCTTTTTTCATTTCATTTATCATCATTTCATTTCATTCCATTTTATTTCTACTTAAAAGAAACATTGTGAATATGTAATTTGTATGGTGTGCATAATAAAGAGTATTCTGTGTATCTATTCTTATTGTATCTTTTCATTGTTATCACCCGACTACGACTGGGAGACAAGACGAGTGTTACATCTCCACAGTGGCCTCTTGGCTGATCCTCTCTGGAGTACCTACATTATGGATGTGCAACAGAAAAACAGTAGGCTGCGCTCATCTCGACAAAATGCTATCCGATAGTTTATTATGATGTGACAAGAGTAGTGTGTGACTCATTAATTACAGTCACTACGCTGAATATCGAATGATCCAATTCCCTAAATAAGTCTCCCATCTTCTTACCCATCAGACAGATGTGTTGCTGGGGAGACTGTTCTGCCAATCCTTCTTCAGCTACATCTTGTCTATGTTTGTTCTATGTCATTATCTTGTCTGATTGTGTCATCATTAATAAATATATTTGTCCTACAAACCCAAGTTTTGGCAGCAAATGAACATTCAGAACAGTCAAGTTTAATCAAAGCAATAAGAACTGAATGGTGGAATAACCTACATTTTGAGTAAGCATAAATATATTATTACATTTATTAAATACTAGCTTCCGCCCGCGACTCCGTCCGCGCGGATGTCGGTCTTCGCGTGGATGGTTTATTTCCCCATTTTGAGTAACTCTGACAATGACATCTTATAAATATTACGGCGCTGAATCCACTGCGGGTAATGCAACGTGTGTTCGCGGTTCTACAGAACAACGTCTATGAATAAAACTGAAAAATAAGATTTTTTTTCTACGTATTTTTCCAGGATAAAAAGTATCCTATGTTATGCCCAGGATAATAAGGAATAATTATACCAAGTTTCATCGAAATCGAACCGTTAGTTTTCACGTGATGCCTGCACAAACAGACAGACAGACAGACAGACAAAAATTTTTTTAATCATATATTTGGGTTTGGTATCGATCCAGCAACACCCCCCGCTATTTATTTTTTCAATATTTTCAATGTACAGATTTATTATAGTATAGATTAGATTACAGAGTAAGCATAAAAATGTACTACGATGACATCACATTACTTTTTGAACTTTCATTTCCCTTTATAACTGTACAAACATTATGTACATTTGGTCAGTGGGTCGTCTCTGACTAGACCCCCAGCTGGACTGCTCGTGTAACAATAAAGAAGTGCCAGCGATCTAGATAAGTAGTATTATTGAAATCCCTACAATACTGTTCAAGTATGCGGCCAAGTTACCTATGGGTAGCACTCACAGCAGCACCAGACTGCAAGAGCAGCGTTCAAGCGGCGGCGCAGGCGCAGGCCGAGAGGGGGGCGCGCATAGCTGCAATAAAAGTAAATCAGTGCCGCGCCGGATTAAAAGCTCCGATGGGAGGCCAAGGGGCCCGGGGGCGCGGGGGGCGTGCGCTTGCGGGGCGAGGGGCGGCCGCCGCCGGCAGTCGAAGCCCGAGGCCCGCGGAGAGCGCACGAGTGTAGGGAAGTGCGAAGTGTCCGTAGTGTACCCAGTGAAGTGAGTGTAGTGAGTGCCGCGACCCTGCGCGGTAAGACAGAGCGGCGCTGCAGTGCGACGCCGCAGCCCGTGGCGACATGCGGGAGGCGCGCGCGCCCCGGCGGCGCCCGGCGCTGCGCTGATCCAATGCGCCGTGTGCGGATCCCGCGGCGCGCGCCGCTGCTGCTCGCCCTCGCCTGCCTGCTGCGCGTACGTCCACAACAAATACTAACACACATTCTCTACACAATGATATTGTTATTCATGGAAACCGTTCCCAGGAGTTAAGCTGGTTGATACGAAACTGACGCTGAGCTTGGACTCGGCATTCGCCTAAAAAGAAACGTGCAAACAAAACTAAGTATAAACTGCAAAGTAAGAAATCACTAAATTGTTGTGACCGAATTAGAGTTTACTCGAAAATACCTCCTCAATCAGCCATCTTTTGTTATTTAGAGTCAGGATGTTTGCTAGTTCGTCCCAAATTCGAGGCATAATAATCGCATCCGTTCCGAAGTGACACAGAGTGTGATAGTAACATGGCGAATATCAGTGGAACACGCTTGGAGCGGGCACAGCGCGGTATGTCCCGAGCGCGGCGCGTGACACACATACTGATGCCGGCAGCCAGCACTCGTATCAGCACGCTGCTCACGTGGCTGCGCTCAGAGCGACCACTCCACGCTCATGACTGCTGCTACACGCACCGCGATCACATTCCTTTCACAACCAAATCTCTCCCTCGTCTTCAGCCCGGGCAGCTCTATTTCTTGTAGCATAATAATTCCAGAAATCGTTGAAACATAAACGAAACCCTAATTCGTAAGGAATCTCTCTGATTTATCTGAATTTCAATGTCCTAACCAACCCACTATTTCATTTATTTAGCAGTATCTGTAACAGAACAGTCCAAGACAAAGAATATCAAAGAGTAGCAGTCGAGTAGTATTTAGAACCTACCTCGGTCGGTACCTAGTTGTTTTAGGAGATTCGGACTTAACAAGATTGTAATAATTGATAGAAATCCCAAAGTATACACCTTGCTGAAAGCTGTAGGTATTAATGTTATTGCGTTAGTTTTAGATTCTGATCTAAAACAATCTTAAATTCAAAGAGTTCATTGGCGCGCTTTTTTGTGAGTATAGTTAGTTATATACTCTACTCTACGTAGGTATATAGTTAGTAACCCTCAACTCAACCTAACTAAGTTGACCTAGATCTTTTGAGAGATTACTTATAGTACCTATTCATAATTACTGACCGATTTAACTATGGATCCCCTAGTTGCGATAAATTTGAAGAGTTAATCTTATTTTGTTTTTTTTTTATGATTTACGAAAACGTATAAATACAAGATACACTGATACTGCCCATCGCATTGTTGCATTCGAAATGTTACGACTACGAGACCCGATGCCAGATGAGCACAACAATAGAGCAACAACTGTTGACCTTAGGATAACGCATTAGTGAGCAGCCGCGAGGCAGCGCCGGTGCTCACTATACAAATATAGATCTACGAAACACCGCTGGCGCGCGATCTTGGAACACAAGCAGGTGTTTCACACGCCGCATCTCAATCTGACATATTACTAAGCACATGCTGCAGTAAATATACATCAAAGGTAAACGTCCCCAATATAAGGCCACGACTTATGGCAAAGAAACCCGAGACAGAACCTCACCGCGACTTCAGCTAGCAAGTGGCGTCGCGTCTCTTTAGAAAGTTTTGTGGAAAATCGAACAAAATCTAAATTATGTAGGTTTTAATTATGTGTGATATCCTTACCAATCAGAATAATGACAGTGCATAGTTCCCACCACGAGAAGCTATTTTTGTAATAAACTCACATTAGGGGTTCGACACTTTTGGATGACTTGAAGAAATTGAAAAATTCGTAACTCGAATGACAGCATAGAACATAGAAATTACTTCTCAATGACAATTCAAATGTTTATGTTCCATCAGTCAAACGCGTTTCTGCTCGTTTTCGTTCCTATTTTACTTTGAATTACTAGTAGAGGAGCTCGTGACTAAATAAATACAGCCGCACAGGCCGATCTTCCGGGTTAAGCCACACTTGCCGAGGTTGGTCTGTGGATGGGTGACCATCTGTCATAGCGAGTTTCCTTCGTGCCTCGGAAAGCACGTAAAGCCGTTGGTCCCGGCTGTCATTTGTAGTTCTTTGACAGTCGTTACTGTTAGTCAGAAGCTCTAAAGTCTGACAACCAGTCTTACCGTAGGGTATCGTATTACCCAGTTACTGGGTTGTGGAGGTCCGACAGGCAGTCGCTCCATGTAAAATACTGATATCTAGCTGAAACTGGTTTGACTGGAAGCCGACCCCAATATAGTTGGGAAAAGGCTAGGCAGATAATAATAGTAGAAGTACTTTATTTACAAAATTTACAGCTTCTTGTGGCAGAAGTTAAACTTAAATTAAATTAATGAAGGCACGAGGAGTTATTGTGCCATTAATCTGACGACGAAATGAGCTAGCAAACTTGTAGATATTTAATAGCAAGAGGCTGCAGTACTGCAACAAGGTACCTCAAGGTTCTGTTCTAGGCCCGCGGATACGTTTTATCAAATACTCGCAAAAAATCTACAGTCATTAATAAATGACTGTAGATTTGAAGTTATTTCTAAACCTTTCGAATGCTCATGAATTAGGGACCATGCATGTACTTTTTCAATTTTTTATAATGTACAGTACTACAAACACAAGAACATTATTTAAAAAAAAATATTCAACTACTGCACACACACAAAAAAATATTTTACTCGTACAATTTTCTTGAGATTAGGGCGATAACCAAACAAACTCTTCAGAATTATAATATTAGTATAAACTTATAACATAGTACTACGTACTAGTATAATATAAATTTTCCAAATTTTTGATGTCATGTGTTTTTTTGTCACATGAATTATTGTGTAAAGTCAACATGAGTTGTTGTTTCCATCCAGGGTTACTGGGTTCACCAGGTTCACTGTGGGACATGAGGCACACGTCGTCAGCGTAAAGTATCTCCAGAAGGGAGACCTTTTGCAGTTTTGATTCTGTTCTAAATCATCGAACACATGTTTATCAGTCGGGACTCCGGTCTCGCATGACTACCGAAAGTAAAGAACTTTACTCCACTTTGTAATACAGATCTCCTTAGAAAGTTATATTCGAATGGAACCCGTGCCTTCATGCCAACATGAATGATATTGACGATCTTGTTTAGGTACCCATAATTTTGGAGAACAAGCCAGGTATTGCTCTGCTACTTCGCTAAGTCAGGTGTTTGCAGCTCAAACCAATGAAATGCCTCGGTAAGAGCTGCAGTCGGATAAATTTCTCTTTCTCTTGTACAGCTGCTTGCGTATCACCGCATCTCTTCAGTCCTGTGGATTTGTTTCATTTTATCACACCCTTTCAATGAAGTGGTAGAGCCATTCAGTGAATGTTTCCGACTGCTGCGGGCAGTTCATCCATATCAAGTGTTTTGCTGTCGAGTCGAGTGACCTTTTTCTAAAACTCAGTCCTGTTATATTTTACTTTTTATTTTTAAATGTAGTATGTACTCGTATATGTAGGTATTTGTTTCTTTTTTCAATAATTAAGTTATATGATATGATGGTACTATACATGTATAATGAATAAACTATAATTTCGGGTAGGTTGATTTAGCAATATTAGAAACGTCCTGTTTAATGTGTCTACAATGTATTAAAGTGTGACATACAAGCGCGTTTATATGCGACAGATTAGTGTTGAATGCATCGACATTCAAGACATTTAACATTATAAGCTCATCCTGTTGTTACAAATCATTCTGGATCATGTTATCTGACAATAGAGCAGTAGTTGCCCATTACGAGTTGTAGGTCGTGGGTTTGAACCCAGCCAGGCGCATTACTATGTTATTTATTTCATCACCACTACTCTCAAAGCGGTGAAGCAAAAGACCTTGACGAAACCGGCATGTTCTAGACTAAAAAATTCGAAGACATATGACATTCACCAACCCGCATTGGGCCCGTGTGGTGGATTATTATGGCCCACTCCTTCTCTCAGAGGAGGCCTGTGACCCAGCAGTGGGAACATTTATATCCTGATGATGATGATGAATCCGGCAGTTGAAATAAAATAATTTAAATTGCGTCGGTTTTACTCGTAACTCGAGGTTGTGTGTCTTTTGCCGCATCAGTGATATTTTTCTGTCCTATTTGCTAGTAACATGTAAATACTGAAAGGTTTGTTTCGTATTTCTGAAAGGTCTTATTAAATCACACAAGTCACACGACCGTCCTGTTTTAATAAGAAACTGTAAAATCGATTGCGGTGCGCGATGTGGCAGAGATCTAGACACGCGGTAGCGTGTCAAGCCAAGTTCTGGCGAACAGCACCGTGTATAATATTACACGAACCATTTGAAGCCACTTTTGACCCCCTCATGACTCAAAAACTATTTCCAATTAAACTTGTCTTTGGCTCATATAATGAAACTTGCGAGATACATATGTGGTCTTAATTTTATAAATACATCTCAAACGGTTATTTAGATATTAACGTCTAAAAATGGTCATTTTTATCACTGAACCTATAATAATCAATAAGTAGATCAAAACTCTAATCCAGTTCCAGACGATCTAGAAAGTTCTTTGGCATGCAGATAGGTCATTAGATGAATCAGAAACAGTAATTTTTCACGTAGGGGCTTAACTTATACTTAGTGCCTGTAACTCTTTATTATGTAGATTTTATGATCATTACATGAATATATAACGAGTTGAATACCTACCACCAATATTTTTTTTTAATCCAAATATTTCCGTTTACTTACAACTAATAATATAGTCGAGTTTGTTATTTATTACGTTATTAACTGGGATTTAGTATTAATTAATATTTCATCTTATAAGACTCGAAATAATGTGCTCACTAGGAGGCGCTGGCTTCACGCACTCAGCGTGGAGGTTTACCCAGCGACGAATGCAGCCCAACACCATGACTTGCTCGACTGCGCCTGCTTGCTCTTTGACCACAGTGGATGCAAGTACCTCGTTTCAGGAACCAATGTGTTTCCCATGACAAAAAAATGACGGTTTCTCAAGAAAGGCCCATGCAACTTTTAGTATGGACCTTGGCATCAATTTTCTTTTTCTTTTCGCCAGTAATTACATTTTGGCCACAATTAGACTAATACCTTAGAAGTCCATAGAAAAAAGAAAGTTTCTAAACCGTAACCAACCAGAGATATGGCGGTTTTAATTTTGTTCTAATCAGGAGTGATTTACTTACTCCCAATTAGAACAAAATAAAATCCGTTATAATCTCTGGTTGGTTACGGTTTAGATTTTTTAAATTATTTTTTACTTAGGTTGCGGTCTACTAATGACCAACATTTCATTACTGGCGAAAGAAAAAAAAAATTTGATGCCAAAAAGTTGCATAGTAATAATAAATAAATAAATAAATAAATATTCCACAACTATCACACAACGCCATCTAGTCCCAAGCTAAGCAGAGCTTGTGTTATGGGTACTAGACAACTGATAAACATACTTATATATTTCTAAATACATACATATTATAGATAAATTACACCCAGACACAGAACAAATGATCGTGCTCATCACACAAACATTTGTCATGGGTGGGAATCGAACCTACGACCTCCGGCATAGCAGTCAGGGTCACTAACCACTAGACCAACAGGCCTGTCAAAATATAATAAATGAATAAATGTCATAATAAAGATAATAAATATCCAACGCCACAATATTCGTGAAGACAAGTTTAACAAACCCCCGTCGATTGGTGTGGCTTATTAGTTTCGAAGTTCCCATGGCCACACATTGGCCACTTTCCCGTTCCATCATGAGACCGTGGTAGTAGAGATGTATCAAATGAGCCAAAATCAACTCCAAACCATCGAGTTCCGAGTGGCTCAAAACAAAAAAAAACCGTTTTAATGTTCACCCTCTATTTCCAGCTTTCGTACCAAATAGAAAGGTTTTAAATGGGAGAAGAACCCCACGCAAAGCGATTTTCTCAAAAGAAATTCTAACATGTTTAAAAAAAAAAAAACTAAACAATACAAAAATTAATATGGCACCAACTTCCGAAAGATAAGTAATTTTTCACTTTTTTGTGTTGTTTTAGAAGTCTGGTACTACTTTTTTCAAAAACTATATTTATTTTGCCCCTCTTAGTGGGAACAGGCATGGCATTATGTTATGTGATTGATTAAGCAATGCATAGACATGCGACAGCTGCGATCGCAGTTGATTTGCTATAATTCTTTGAGGAGTATTCTCGATTTCTCCAGGTTCAGATCTTGACCAGATGATCATGGGACCACATCGAAAATACAGCCTTTCAAGCAAAACAACAACTTTCCGAATTGTCCCAGGCGTCTCTGAGACATCGAGTAACAACAACCACACGAAAAAGTGCGCGGTAAATTGAAATACTTTTTTTATTAAGTCGATTAAAAATAACTCAGTTTTGATCAATGTATAAGAATGACAATTAAGAGCTCATGACTTTCTGAGTATTGTGTATCATTTATTTTAATTGTACCATTTTACGATATCATTTCTTATTTATTTTCTGCTTATAATTTACTAGCACTTTGCCCGCGACTTCGTCCGCGTGGGTTACGTACTTTCGTAATTCCCCCTTTTCATCCCCTTAAAGGTTAAATTTCCAAAAACCCCTTCTTAGTGCTCCCCTACATTATAATAGGAAGCCGTGTGCAAAATTTCACATTCTTAGCCCCAGTAGTTTCAGCTGTACGTTGATATGTCAGTCAGTCAGTTCTCCTTTTATATATATAGATAATATTATTAAGAAACTTGATATTTTGCATTAAGAGTAAAGTAAGCTGGGCACGCCGCAATCGCGGCGGTAAGACCCCTCTTTGAGGAGTGGCTGGATAGGCGTCACGGCGTCCTGACCTACCGCATGACGCAGGTCCTCACCGGACACGGAAGTTTCGGGAGGTTCCTGTGTCTGATAGGGAGGGAAGAAACGCCTGGGTGTCACCACTGCGAGGATCGGCCGGAGGACACGGTGGAGCATACGGTGCAGGACTGCCCCGCTTGGGCAGAGCACCGCCGTGTCCTCACGACGGCGATAGGCGGAGACCTCTCGCGCCCGGCATTGGTCGAGGCCATGCTGCGGGGCGAGACGGAGTGGGAAGCGGTCGCCTCCTTCTGCGAAGCAGTCATGCTCGTGAAGGAGGAGGCGGGCCGCCTGAGGGAGAGGACAGCGTCCTCCCTCCACCCCAGCCGCAGTGGTAGACGCCCACGGCGTCGGACGTCGCGAGACGATCTCCGGCCACCGTAGGCGCGGGCATGCGGGCGGCGAGTAATGGGCGACTCGCTGTCCGACCATGGACCATGCCCGGGTCGACGGCGCGTTGTGTTCCACGCGCGCCTCAAAGAGTGTCAGCATAGTGATGGGGCCTGTAGAGGGCCAAAGCCTGCTGGGGTCGCGGGACCAAGGGATTACCGTGACCCCGGTACGTAAAGGGCTAGTGAAGGACACCGTGGATTTTAGTCAGTACAAGTCTGACAGTCCCTCCCGCCCTGCCCTGGGTGGGAGGACTCATTTGATGATTTTACCACGATAAAAAAAAAAAAAAAAAAAAAAAAAAAAAGAGTAAAGTAAGCTAAATAATTCAGATCGTACCTAATGCTTATTATAAAAAAAACTATGGAAGTGTAGTAGATTAATTAGTGAGTTGTACATGTACATATCATATTTTATAATTATCTCGGATAAGATGAGAATGACTGAAAAAATAAACAACCTCTACAAATAATGTTGCACTAGCATTCATTCATATCGTTTAATAGTTGGTAAGCTACGTTGTAGGCGGTGGGCGTGCGGGCGCGGGGCGGGGGGCGGGCGGAGCGGGCGGAGCGCTGCGCCCCGCCTCGATGTAAACAAAGCTCGGCGCAAGCGCGCTCCGACCTGCCCGCCTCGCCGCCCGCCCTAGCCGCGCCGCCCGCCCTCGCGACTATATCCGTTTAATTCTTTCAATGGACGACGGACGCGTACGTGCGGCTTTTGGCTTTATTCAATAAATAATGATGTAGATAATGTACTCAAAGTTAAATAGTAATTCATTGAAAAAAAACTTTAAAGAAAAAGAGCGATTTCAACGCCGACGTTTTACGAGCAATTCTTTGTTTGATGATAAAATCAATTATATGAAATTTTTTGTTCAGATAGAACTAAAAAGGGTAAAATAAAAACAAAATAAAGAAAAAGAACCGATTTCAAAACGTAACACTAAAAAGTTATAAGTTATTTTAAACTTTTTAGTGTCACGTTTTGAAATCGGTAACACTAAAAAATTTAAAATAACTTTTCTTTCGGCAGTCGGTGGCTTTGTTTTTTATTTCATTGACTTCCGAAAGAAAATCGATCTTCGTATAATTGTTTTTATAATCAAACAAAGAATTGCTCGTAAAACGTCGGCGGCGCCCGCGCCGTCGCGTCTGCCAGTCTGACTCTTTCCCTAACTTTAGTAGGAAAAGAATTACAGTTGGATTTGTTATTTATTTTCAAAATGTTAACACTTGACAGGCCTGTTGGTCTAGTGGTTAGAGACCCTGACTGCTACGCCGGAGGTCGTGGGTTCGATTCCCACCCAGGACAAATGTTTGTGTGATGAGTACGTTCATTTGTTCTGTGTCTGGGTGTAATTTATCTATTATATGTATGTATTTAGAAATATATAAGTATGTTTATCAGCTGTCTAGTACCCATAACACAAGCTTTGCTTAGCTTGGGACTAGATGACGTTGTGTGATAGTTGTGGAATATTATTATTATATTCATTCTGCTACTTACTTACGTCAAAGAATATGAGGCGTTTTTGCTTCATAAACGTTCTGCAAGTTGGGATTCCTGATCAAAACAGGTCAATTTAGACAATATATGTACCAACATACTTAATGACGAGCCATTACGTCACATCACTTTGACTGTAACATAAACACAGTTGCATGTAGACTCCGCGACGACTGGAGTCCTTTTGACGCGGTGGTAGTGTCTATGTCAGTACATCATTAAAATAATAACACTAGTCTACACGGAAAAAGAATTCTGTATAGTTTTAACAATTTTTTACATGTCTACCTATGCTCAATACGAATTGATAACAAAAAGCCATTTATTAGTTTTAGTATTACGATATGTACTTGTCACACTATTAAAGGTATTTTCTATTTTTATAATTAAAAAAGCAGTTCTTTCTGTTTGAATGTAATAATACCATAATAAAGGCTAGGAACCACATTTGTGCTGCGATTCATGTGTAAACCTGTAGGTTTGAAAAATCGCATAACTGGCAAAAAGAAACATCATTTTCTTTAGTAGTGCGAATGTAGTTTTTATTTTTTTTATCGTGGTAAAGTCATCAAATGAGTCCTCCCACCGAGGGCAGCGGGAGGGACTGTCAGACTTGTACTGACTAAAAACCACGGTGTCCTTCAATAGCCCTTTACGTACCGGGGTCACGGTAATTCGTTAGTCCCGCGACCCCGGCAGGCAGTGCGAATGTAGAAGCAATATTCGACAAATCACGTAACTGGTAATTATTTTTGCTTGACAACACATAATTATGTTTAGAAAATTTAATAGAGTTTCTGGAAAAAAAAGTCGGCATCCAAATCAAAATTTAACTATACCAACAAAATTTTCTTCTGTCACACTTAAAATTTCACTCGATTCCGAAGTGCCCTAACGCTGGCGACTACGAAGATATAGACACACTTACTTTACCATCAATTTGCCAGCCGTCAGCATATGAAGTACCTAGCACCTACATCATTACAACATACAGCAGTGTTCCGCAAAGTGTGTGCCGCGGCACACTGGTGTACCGTGATCATTAGTTGGTGTGCCGTGGAAAAATAAGGTTATCTTATAACATTATTTTTAGTAAGAAAAATTAAACAGCCTCATGTTTCGCATTAAATACCTTTTCTGAAATTTAAAGTTTAAGTTTGTTGACTAATAATATAAGCTGATTAATATTACTTAAAAACTGTTTTTTAATTTGTGGTGTACCTCAATTTTTTTTCGTTTTCCTAGGTGTACCTTGAACACAAAAAGTTTGCGGAACACTGACATACAGTACCACAAGCTGAATTAATTGAACTTGTCCAAGACATGTAAATAATTTCTTAGAAAAAGATTGAAAACTGTGCTGAATATATAGGATATTATTACTTATACCATCATAATTCCCCAAGCTGACTTGTGTCCGTAAAAATCCACTGTTTACGTCCCTTTGGACTTCTTCCTAGGCAGTTTTAGCAATGAACATCGGGAGCGCTTGACATCGTTAACATGGAAAATGATTTTAGAGTTATTTAGAAATGAGTTTATTAAAAATGGAACGTAATAAGAAAAATATATTTTTGGTAAAAAAAGCAAACGAATTTTAAAATACTCGTATAATTACTATTTTCGTATAAAGCGTGTCAAAGTAAATAAAAAAACAACACATTTAAAAATGCAAATTAGTGTACTTAATAATTTAAAATTCGCAGTCCACAATTATTTTGGAATACGTATTTTCCGCAAGACTTCAGTCGAGACGCGGACTACCAAATTTACTTAATACCTCCAAAAATCTCGTGTCAAATTCATTTCGTAGTTAATATTATTTGAATAAAGATGGCATTAGTTACTGAGTTCAAGAAAAAAATTGTGTAGTAATGGTTTTTACTCGACTACGGCAAAGCCAAAAGGAGGGTTATGATTTTGACCGCTATGTTTGTATGTTTATTTGTTCCCTCATAACTTCTAAACTCCTTATCGTAACATGACAAATGAGGTGTCGTTAGAAGCGTCTCAGTTGTCAGCTAGTTAAAGGGTAGGTGAAGTGTCACCAAATCCAATGTGGCGCAGGCCTCTGGAGGATTTAAAGTCGTAACCAAAAAAATTTTTTTTCGCTCGGAATCGACATGGGTATAAAATTAAAGGGCTTGATGAGTACATTTGAAATATACACTCTTTTGCAAAAAAACGGGCACTTTCGATTTTTTTCTTTACTTCAATGAAGAAGAACAAGAAATAGGTTTTATTAATTTGACGATGTGTTGGCATGTTATTTGAAGCATCCTTTTTTTTTTTTTTTTTTGCGTGGTAAAATCATCAAATGAGTCCTCCCACCCAGGGCAGGGCGGGAGGGACTGTCAGACTTGTACTGACTAAAATCCACGGTGTCCTTCACGAGCCCTTTACGTACCGGGGTTACGGTGATGGGTAAGACCCGCGACCCCGGCAGGCTCTGGCCCTCTACAGGCCCCGTCAGTTTGCTGACACTCCTTGAGGCGCGCGTGGAACACAACGCGCCGTCGACCCGGGCATGGTCCATGGTCGGGCAGCGAGTCGCCCATTACTCGCTGCCCGCATGCCCGCGCCTACGGTGGCCGGAGATCGTCTGGCGACGTCCGTCGCCGTGGGCGTCTACCACTGCGGGTGGGTCGGAGGGAGGACACTGTTCTCTCCCTCACGCGGCACGCCTCCTCCTTCGCGAGCATGACTGCTTCGCAGAAGGAGGCGACCGCTTCCCACTCCGTCTCGCCCCGCAGCATGGCCTCGACCAATGCCGGGCGCGAGAGGTCTCCGCCTATCGCCGTCGTGAGGACACGGCGGTGCTCTGCCCAAGCGGGGCAGTCCTGCACCGTATGCTCCACCGTGTCCTCAGGACGGTCCTCGCAGTGGTGACACCCAGGCGTTTCCTCCCTCCTTATCAGACACAGGAACCTCCCGAAACTTCCGTGTCCGGTGAGGACCTGCGTCATGCGGAAGGTAAGGACGCCGTGACGCCTATCCAGCCACTCCTCAAAGAGGGGTCTTACCGCCGCGATTGCGGCGTGCCCGATTTGAAGCATCCTGGCATGATTCTTTATGTTACAAATTTAAAAATTGAAATAAATAAAATAAAAATAATGATTAATTTGAAGAAGGTTGTTCGCAAACTTACGTGTCTCAGCGGCTAAATGTGAGTCGTTCAACCGTCCAGAGGACTTGGCAACGGTATCAAGAAACCGGTTCGGTCAAAAGAAGACCCGGTTCGGGAAGAAAACGATGCACAGAACCAAGAGATGACCTGGTGAGTCAAGCGTTGCGGAATCGTAAAGCGTCAAGTGTGGACCTGAAGAAGTAAGAGGAGTAGAAGTTAGCTTGTGGACGGTCAGGAGGAGGCTTTTGGATGCCAATATCAGGAGTTACCGCCCAGCTCGGGGCCCTGAATTACTCCGTGAGCACCGTGTTGCTCGACTTCAGTTTGCTCGGAACTGTGCTTCATGGACTCTGGAGGACTAGAATAAAGTATTGTTTTCTGATGAAGCTAGAATCTCTTTGTGTGGAGAGGACCGACGCCGGCGAGCGCTGCGATGACCACGGGAACGCTATGCGGAAGTGTGTTTCGAAGAAATCACTCCTTATGGCGGCGGCTCCGTTATGTTTTGGGCAGCAATTAATTCGACGGAGCGTACGGAGTTAGTTTTCATAGAAAATGGAACATTAAATGCACACCGGTACATAATGGAAACCCTAATTCCATATGCACAACCCACATTGACTGCACTTAAGGAAGATTCCATTTTGCTCGCCCGCACCGTTCTGGCGACGTGGAAGCGTACATGCAAGAAGTTGGGATCCGTCGCCATTGGCCAGCTCGAAGTCCTGACCTCAATCCAATTGAGCATCTCTGGGATGTTCTAAAGAAACGGGTAAGATCAGTGCAACCTGACAAAATATTAGGGAGCTAAAAAGAGTTATTGTAGAAGCGTGGGAACGTATTCCTCAAAACGTTATTAAAAACGTCGTGGAAAGCATGTCCAGAAGGATTTAAGCTATGATTTTGGCCAGAGGAGTTCACACTCGTTATTAGGTTTTACATTTGTAACTTTATTTAATTAAAAAAAGTAAAAAAATCTTGTCTTTATTGCTGACCACTTCTTATTGTTGTCGTTGGTTGTGTACATCGGTTTTAAAGAATCCATCTTTTTTTTTCTTTTAATTGCCCGAATTCACGTCACGCACATTAATTTACACGATTATAAGTATACAGACTACGTCAATGAAATAAAATTCATTTAATTAACTCTAATCGACCTTAGAAAAAGACTAAGGTCAAGAGCAAACCCATAGAACATAAAAAAGAACGTTTTCCTTAGGTGCCGTTTTGTTTGCAAAAAAGTTTATATGTATACATTACTAGCTTTTGCCCGCGCCCTCGTTAGCGTGGAATAGTGACTTCGGGCAGATTTTTCAATCTTGTTCATTGATGATTAACGCACCTATTCATTTGGATTAGAATTAATATCCTGTTTATGATAATAAGTACCATCACAAATACTGTATTAATTTGAAAAACTTTTTGTTTGATGTAACCGATTTTTATTTCATTGACTTTTTTGCCACCGACTTACGAAAGAAAAGTTATTTTGTAGGTTATTTTAAAAATCAAATATCAAATATCAAACCTTTTTTATTTAACCTTTTTTATTCTAACACTTAATGAGGGAGAGGTAGAAAATTTTCGAAAAATCTTTAAAGTTCGTATCTCCAGAACCAGTCGTCAGTTTGGACCCCTTGTTGTCGGGTTAAAATATCACCCATTTCAAGAACCGCATCGAATTACAAACCAATCTGTATAAACATCCGAATTGATAACCTCCTCCTTTTGGAAGTCGGTTAAAAACAAACATTTCCATAAAAAAGGTTATAGTGAGTTAACCTTTAAAGATAGACATCATTATGCTGCCGCGGGCTTTTTTAGGGTTCCGTAGCCAAATGGCAAAAAACGGAACCCTTATAGATTCGTCATGTCTGTCTGTCTGTGTGTCTGTCCGTCCGTCCGTATTTCACAGCCACTTTTCTTCGAAAATATAAGAGATACTTTGTAAGTAGATGTATTATGTGAACCGCATTTTATTCTCAAAACAGTTTGCGCGAGAGACACTTCCAATGTGGTAAAATGTGTGTGTGTCCCTGTAATTTCTAAAATAAGAGAATGATAAAACTAAAAAAAATATATGATGTATACATTACCATGCAAACTACCAGCGAAAATTGGTTTGAACGAGATCAAGTACTTAATTAGTTTTTTTTTTAATACGTAATAAATCATAAACCGCAATTTACCTTTCAAAGTTACAACCAAGTACAAGTACTTTTATATTATGTTACTTGCTGCTGCGGAACCCTTTATGGGTGAGTCCGACCCGCACTTGGACAGTTTTTTGCGTAACTTAAGCTCTCAACTACAAATATTTTTGGTAGCTTTTGCAACATTTTTAATTGCGGCCACGTTACTATTGGTTGTTGTTATAATTATAGCCTTCTTCGATAAATGAATCCAACGCAAAAGAAATTTTTCCATTCGTACCGGTAGTGCCTGAGATTAGTGCGCTCAACCAAACAAACTCTTCACCTTTATAATGTAAGTAGGTATAGTTATTAAGTATAGAAGTAGGTATAAATGACAGAACATTAAACTAAGAATCATATATCGTAGGGCTACCACCAAATAATGGAATTTATTGTAAATAGGCTGTGTGGTCGATGGTAAACTCCCAGTCCAGGAACAACTACTTGTAGATCATACGAATATTTAAATTTATTTTTGAATTTAGTTACGCAGCAACCGATCGCTCAGGCACTGCGCCAACCGTGGCCAGCTAGTACCAGCGAGTAATGATAAGTTGCTGTGTTGCAGTGCGCGGCGGGGGCGGGCGTGTTCGAGCTGCAGATCCTCGAGTTCTCCAACTACCGCGCGGCGCTGGCGTCGGGCGCGTGCTGCAGCGGAGGCGCGCGGCCCGCGGGCTCCGCGTGCGCCGCTCCTTGCCGCACGCGCTTCACGCTGTGTCTCAAAGAGTACCAGTCGGCGGCCGCGCCCGGCGCATGCTCTTTCGGGCGCGCCGCATCGCCCGTGCTCGGCACCGACTCCTTCACGCTGGCCGAGCCACTCTATACGCTGGCACTGCCGTTCTCCTTCCGCTGGACGGTTAGTATCTCTCTGGCTACATGCCTACCTCCGTAGGTTTACGGTCAATCCGGCCATTAGCTAAAACTTCGTCTTTTCTCCACTTGCAGAGATCTTTTACGCTGATACTCCAAGCGTTCGACGACTTTGAATACCCAGAACCAGGTGAGTGATCTTGCCGTGTGTGCATGGACGGATGTGTGTGTGTCTAGGACTAGTGCTGACTGCGTTGTGTTGTGTGTGTCGCAGAGGCGGGGCTGGTGGAGGAGGCTTGGTGGTCGGGCATCGTGGAGCCGAGCGCGGAGTGGCACGCGTTGCAGCACGCGGGCCCGGCGGCCGCCGTGGCGTACCGCGTGCGCGTGCTGTGCCAGCCCAACTACTATAACACCACTTGCACCACGTTCTGCAGGCCGCGCGACGATAAGTTCGGCCACTACTCGTGCACGGCCGAGGGCGACAAGCGCTGCCTGCCCGGCTGGCAGGGCGACAACTGCGAGAAGCGTGAGTCTGCCCTGCACTCGACTGTATTCGAGTTCCTCATACTGGAGTAACCTCATATTTATACAGATTGTTCTTTCTTTTCTTTTAGCCGTATGCAAGGAAGGCTGTCACCCTACACACGGCCGCTGTGACCGTCCGGGTGACTGCGAGTGAGTATATATTTTGACTTTTAATGGATTGCTGCAGTCTGTTCAAGTGAACAGACTGCATTACATTAGCATCAAAAATCTATCAAAATTGCTTGAAAGTGGTTCGCTGACTTTGTAACGTTATGTTGTGTGGTTCCAGTTGTCGGCCGGGCTGGCGCGGCGAGCTGTGCTCCCAGTGCCAGCCCTACCCGGGCTGCAAGCACGGCTACTGCAACGGGTCCTCGTGGGACTGCACCTGCGACACCAACTGGGGTGGCATCCTCTGCGACCAAGGTACGCCGCTCTGTCGGTCACGGGATTTTCTGTTGAGCTCCGAATGTTTCCTTTAACTTTTCCTTTCTTCGTCGTATTATATCTTATTTTTATTTATGTGATTTACTAGCACTGCGTCCGCGTTGATATCTTACCGGTCATGCCGTATTCAGCAATACGAAATAATTGAGTCGAAAAATGACATTATTTCAATGAAGATACAGGTAGCGTATGTTTCTTGTACAGTCATTTCGTCGAACGCTAGAGCATTTTTTTGATATTTTCCTTAAGTTTGCCGTATACGTAATCATCACTATCACTACATATTATAAAACATAGTTGCTTTCCGCTGTCTGTCTGTCTGTCCCTATCAAAGAGAATATTGGTCCCTATGTATGCTTAAATCTTTAAAACTACGCAACGGATTTCGATATAGTTTTTAAAGGAGACGGATACCCTTTAATACAATTTTGGGCCTGGATGTAAAAAGATGAAACTGGTGTCAATTTATGGCCACTATATTAACAAACAATCGCTGAAAATTTTGCAGATTTTGGCAATCTGAGAGCCAAAATATATAAGAGACTAGCGGTACTCTGCCCCGCTTCGCTGTGGCACAAAAAACGGTTTTTTCAAAAAAAAAAAAAGTTGTTAAAAACAATCCTTGATGCGGATTATATATCATGCTAAAATTTCAGCTCAATCGGTGCAGAACTTTTTGAGTTTTTAAAGCATACACAAACCAACATAACATTTTTATATATATATAGATTTAAGAAAAGTGAGGTTACGTAACAATCTATACATAATAGCCGATTTTTGAAGTGCGATTGTCATTTTTTACCCGTTTGCTGAACGAGGGTAATGGTTTTATCAGTATACGTGTGTATATTTGTATATATTTATGTTTGTTCCTCTATATCGATAAAATAGTATGGGAGGAAACACTCAGAACGCACACGCATAGACGATACGAAACGAGTGTCGATCGATGTCATCTGTCATGTCATGCATGAATGTCAGAGTTAGCACAGATTAAAAATACAATAATCGATTAGTAAATGTAAATCGATTAATCTTAATTATGTAGATATTTAATTAGTTTTAACTCTTAATACTCTAATTCTAATAGATTTAATAAGTATTTTAATTAAATAAATCATCCGGTGCAAGCATTTTCGTTAAATAGTATGAACTCTGTAACCAAAATCGATTCCAATTCAATCGATTTTCCAATTACTTCGTAACACTAACTTAATTATTGGATTTTTCATTTCCCAGATTGTAAACTGAATTGATTTTTTACAGTTCGAAATAGAAAAAAATAACCTTTTTTTTTTTAAGCCATATCTCAACTTATTACTATCAGGCCCAGAAGTCCCCGTCTCCTTTAATGTTTTAATAGAAGAGATTTAAAACGAAGGTTTTTAAGAATAGATCGGGCGGAAACTTAATATTTGTTATATTGAGTCACCAAGTACAGACTGGTAAAAATCCTCCTATCCCCACTCCAACCCCTCCATTCCGCGAACTTTCTGACCTCCCCTCGTAGATGTCTATAAGTACTGGGCGTGGATGGCCACGCCCTGTTGGAAAATTCGGTCTGTATATTGACTTAGTTCGTCATCGTCTCCTTTGCCGCTAATGTCTACTTTCTATGTTTGTAATATCTGAGTGAACTGTCCAGATCTCAACTACTGCGGTACGCACGAGCCGTGCCAACACGGCGGCACGTGCGAGAACACGGCGCCGGACCAATACCTGTGCCGCTGCGCCGAAGGCTTCTCCGGCACGGACTGCGAGCGCGTCGACAACCCGTGTGCGCCGCAGCCGTGTGTGCACGGCGAGTGCGCGCTCACGACGTCGCCGCGCGGGTTCGCGTGCGCGTGCCAGCGCGGCTGGGGCGGCGCACTCTGCGACACCGACGTAGACGACTGCGCCAGCGCTCCCTGCCGCAATGGCGCAACGTGCCGCGACCGTCTCGATGCCTTCTCCTGCGAGTGCGCGCCAGGCTGGACAGGACCTACATGCTCCGAAGGTAAACCTCTTGTAGCCTACCTTTTGTCTCGAACGCATCGAGTGAGCGCCAGCTTGTGACGTCATGTATGTGTATACTTCGCAGACGTGAACGAGTGTGAACAGCGAGGGGCGGAAGGCGCGGGCGGGGCGAGCGGCGCGGCCGAGGGCGCTCTAGGCCCGTGCGTGAACGCCGCCGCCTGCAACAACACGGCGGGCGGCTACTCGTGCTCGTGCCTGGCGGGCTGGACGGGCCGCGACTGCGAGGCCAACGTGGACGATTGCACGGGCCAGTGCTTGCACGGCGCCACGTGTATCGACCTGGTAGACGACTTCCACTGCGCGTGCGCGGCCGGGTACGCGGGCCGCACGTGTGCGCTTGACATCGACGACTGCGCACCGCGCCCGTGTCGCAACGGCGGCGAGTGCGTGGACTTGCTCAACGCGTACCGCTGCATCTGCCCCGTCGGCTTCTCCGGCACTAACTGCGAGGTACCTACCCCCTCCCCCACCTCACGTGCTAGTATTTCCATCCACTAATGCACTAACGATGCAATTAACGATCTGTACGTCGCCCGCTCAGGTGTACCGGTTGCCCAGTCGCCCTAGCTCTAACAACAACTAACCCGTCTTCTGCTTTTTTAGCTGACCTCCTGTTATGGACGTTACTGTGCGGTGAGTTTCATCTATAATTTATAATATGAAGTAAATGATGAATATTTGATTATTTTGGAACTGCATGGCGCTGCTATATTATAATGGTAGTGGAGATTTGTGTCGCACATGTGTGTAACGTGATGCCTCATGTTGCAGGACGACCGCGACCACTGCGCGGGCGCACCTTGCGCCAACGGCGCGGCGTGCTACACGGCGCAGAGCGACTACTATTGCCACTGCGCGCCCGGCTGGACCGGCAAGAACTGCACGCAGCGCGCCGCCAGAGAGCGTGAGTTGCCCAACCATTATTTTTTCCAGCTGTAAGGAGCAGTCACTATAGATGTTTAAAAGAACTTTGAAAGTAAAGATTTGCAACGCGTGTCGGTCACACGGCACAGACGCGCTCTGTCACTCGCGTGCGTACCACGCCGAACTCTGCTTCTCGCTTGCGTGTAATGCTGTACTCTGCCTCTCGCGTGGGTACGACGCCGACCTCTGCCTCTCGCGTGTCTATAGCACGCAGCTCACGTTTCAGAGCTGGACGAGTGCGCGAGCAGTCCGTGCCGCAACAACGGCAGCTGCGTGGCCAGCGTCGCTGACTTCACCTGCATCTGCCGCGACGGCTGGACGGGTATGTACCGCCACCTGCAACACTTTCGATAAACTTAACACGGTCACCGTCATCGTCTAAAGCTGAAAACCTTGGTGATTGTGATTACCGGGACATTTCTAAAAAAACTTTTGAGCAATACATAATAGATAATCGACATTGTAGTCAACGCGTTTATGAACGTAACAACAAGATCTTGCTGTTACGTTCAATAAACACATTAACTTACCAAAGTCCACGCACTAATTGAACGTACCTACCCACCTTCCCTGATCTAATGAAGATTTATTTATTTCATGGAGGCCTTACAGCTTTTTTTTTTTTTATCGTGGTTATATCATCAAATGAGTCCTCCCACCCATTACTGTCAGACTTGTACTGACTAAAATCCACGTTGTCCTTCAATAGCCCTTTACGTACCGGGATCACGGTAATCCGTTAGTCCCGCGACCCCGGCAGGCTTTGGCCCTCTACAGGCCCCGTCACTATGCTGACACTCCTTGAGGCGCGCGTGGAACACAACGCGCCGTCGACCCGGGCATGGTCCATGGTCGGACAGCGAGTCGCCCATTACTCGCTGCCCGCATGCCCACGCCTACGGTGGCCGGAGATCGTCTGGCGGCGTCCGTCGCCGTGGGCGCCTACCACTGCGGCTGGGGTGGAGGGAGGACGCTGTCCTCTCCCTCACGCGGCCCGCCTCCTTCTCCTCCGTCACTTAAAAAACTTCAGGCTCAAGCACCTCTGGCTGAGTTCACACTAGTTTCGAAAGGATCCAGATCATGTCGCTTGCATAACTCATTAAAATTTTTCTTGCACCCTCAATGTAGCTGTTCTGCTTAGGATTCGATGATTATCTCTTAAGTTTGCCGTATATGATTACTTCCCAGAATTTGTTCCTTATTAGCTATAGTTTTTTTTTTATCGTGGTAAAATCATCAAATGAGTCCTCCCACCTATGGCAGGGCGGGAGGGACTGTCAGACTTGTACTGACTAAAATCCACGGTGTCCTTCAATAGCCCTTTACGAACCGGGGTCACGGTAATCCGTTAGTCCCGCGACCCCGGCAGGCTTTGGCCCTCTACAGGCCCCGTCGAGCAACACTATAGAATAGTGTAATAATACAGCTTGCGATTTTTTTCCAAAAACATTGGGTTCTATTCCTGGCCAGGATTATTGATTCTTCCAAAATCCAATGATGCAGTTTTAGTTTTCGTCAAAATCGGTCTCAAGATTCCTTTCAACGTTTTTTGATATTCCTCATAGTTATATAGCCATCCACGCCCAGTTGAGAAAATATACCCTGTATGTCTATGATACCGTGGATTCTATATCTGAGACGCATACTCGAGCTGGCTCCCTACTGTGCAATATTTTGAGCGTTTTAGCTTCCGTGAAACAGAAAGTTGCATTATAAAACCAAGTAGTTTAGATGCTTTTTTGACAATAGCGTTAATATAAATATCGAAAACTAGTTTACTATCTTGATAAACGCCCAAGTCATGAATAGTATTGCACCTAGGCAGGTTTTAGCCCGCTAAAGTATAGGTAGTGACCAGGACAACACTTTTCCTGGTGTAGGTAATAACGGAACACTTAGATGGATTGAGGTCTAGTTTGTTAACCCGACAATACTCTTCAAGCCGACATAAATCAGCCTGTAGTGCAAGCATGTCATCATGTGATACAATAGTGGCAAAGATTTTCATGTCATCGGCAAAGCCTGGGATGTCGTTCAAATAAACCACAGACAAGAAAGGACCAAGCAACGAACCTTGAGGCACTCCACTGGGTACGTTTACCCAGCTAGACACGTAGCAATTGATTACTACTGCTTGTGACCTGTTATCAATGTAAGGAGAGAATCGCCTTAACAGGTCTCCACGGATGCCTATGTGTCTTAACTTCTTTATTAGAGATACGTACAATCGTAAATACGGAATGCCTTACTGTAGTCAGTGTAAACCACATTGACCTGCTTACCATTTTCCATAGCCTCTTAGAACCCATGCTGAAAAGAGCTTAATGAGTTAGCTAGGGCTGGGTATAACTGGTTATAGATTTTATAGCATTTAAATTGTTTTTTTTTTTTTAAATTGTGTTTTAATTACCATAATCTCTCTTATATCTTGTTTATGCAGGTAAAACATGCTCGGCGCGGATAGAAGGTATCGACCGTTGCCCTGAAGGTACATGCTCCAACGGAGGCACGTGTGTGCGCGAGGGCGGCGGCTGGCGCTGCGCTTGCGCCACCGGCTGGGGAGGCGCCGCGTGCGACGCACCGCTCGTGGCCGCGCCACTGGCACCCGCCGCGCCCGCCTGCCCCTGCGCGCCCGGCGGCGCCTGCGTGCCTGCGCCCGCGCCGCCGGGCTGGGCCTGCGCCTGCCGCGAGGGCCGCACGGGCGCGCGCTGCGAGCTCGCGGCCGACCCGTGCGCGTCCGGCCCGTGCCGCAACGGCGGGCGCTGCGTGGGCGGCGCGGGCTGGTGGGCGTGCGAGTGCGCGCCGGGCTGGGCGGGCGACACGTGCAGCGCGCGCGCCGCGCCGCCGCCCGCCGCCTGCACGCCCGCGTGCCCGCCGGCGGCCGCGTGCGTGCCCGACCCGCGCAGCCCCGAGCGCGGCGCGCGCTGCGTGTGTCCGCCGCCGCCGCAGCGCGCCGCGCGCCGCTGCCTCGAAAGTAAGTCATATACCGAGCGACTGACTTTGATTATCTTGTAGTATCAAGTTTAATATGTAAATGTTTCGCTAGTGCTCGCGGGGCTGGGCGCGGACGGCGACGAGGGCAGCGCAGGCGGTGCGGGCGGGGAGCCGGAGGGCGGCGCGGCGGGCGAGCCGGGTGCGTGCGGCGCCGACAACGGCACGTGGTGGTGGGGCTGCAACGCGTGCTGGTGCGACGCCGGCGCGCCCGCGTGCACACGCCTATGGTGCGGCCTGCCCGACTGCCACATGCCCAACGCACAGCCTTGCCGCACCGACGAGGTAAACGCCGTCACAGCGTCTCTCAAGTGTCTAGTATTGACAGACATAATTATCATACTAGAAAAAGGAACCAATTAGTTCAGCCGGGCTTCAGAATCGCCAAAGTAGACTCTTCCTTCATGGGGTACTGTGTGTATCAAACGACTTTTATAAATAAATGACCCGCAGGTGTGCGTCCCCGCCGCGCCGGCGCTGTGCCTGCGCGCGCCGTGCGCGCCCATCGGCGAATGTCGGCGCGTGTCGGGCCGCCGCGTGGAGCCGCCCGCGCTGCCCGCGCCGCCCGCGTGCTGGTCCGGCGCGCGCGACGCCCGCCTGCCGCCCGGCTGCGCGCGCGCACAGCTGCAGCTGGCTCGCGAGCGGCTGGCGCGCGGCGCGCACGTGGAGCGCGCGTGTGCCGCCCTGCGCCGCGCCCTGGCCGCCGCACTGGCCGCGCGCGCTCCCCCCGCGCCTCCGCTCGCTCTGCTCTGCGACCTGGCGCCGGATGACGATGACGCGCTCGATCTTGCCTTGGTAATGATTCAATACAAGTACCGAAAACAACTTATCAAAAAAAAAGATAACCGCCATCAAAAAGTTTTTTATTATACTCTTTTTAGTTTCAATATTTAACCCAAATTCTTATCAAATACATAATACACTAGAATTTTGTAATCCGTAGCACTGGTAGTAACATCGCTCATGTACCTACACAATAGATTAATAAAATTCCCTATCTCAAAAACTACTGAACTGATTTTTATAAAACTTGCAGTATTCCCTAAGTTGAACGATAACTAGTACAACAAAAAAAGAATTACTGAAATCGGACTTGTAGTTCCGGAGATATGCGAACGATGAATCAGTCGAACCCTACTCCTTACCCTTCATCATCAGCTCAGCTACATGAGATGATGATTACCATACGCAAGTACTTAAATTACTTCATAAGATTTGCGAAAATCGATGTGTGGGTCCCATAAATTTTGAGGGTTGCCGTCGATTTCTCCAGGATCCAATCATCAGATCCTGACTTGGTGACTATGGGACCACTTCAGAAGTATCTCACAATGCAACTAAGACATTAGTTATTTTTCTCGAGAACGTTTCCGTCCTTTATCAGACTACCAATACCCACCCGTTTTTGCCGGACTCTCAACTAATACGCTTCGTTATATGTTTGTAACCGAACAGTGGATCGGCGACGAAGTGGGCACGGACGGAGCCGAACGTGCCGAGGCACTGGGCGCGGCCGTGCGCGCGCTCAGCGAGCTCGTGTCGCGCCGCCGCCTGGCGCACCACGCGCTACTGGGCGCCGCGCTGCGCCTGCGCGTGCCGCACGCGCCCGCGCCCTCACCCGCGTCAGACCCTGCCGCGCCCGCACCCGCGCTGGCACTCTCGCTGGCCGCGCTGGCGCTACTGGCGCTGGGAGGCGCGGGTGCGGGCGCGATGCTGCTGCTGCGCCGCCGACGCGCCGCAGCCGCCGCCGAGCGCTCGCGCCGCTGCGACGAGGAGAAGTCCAACAACTTGCAGAACGAGGAGAACCTGCGTCGGTACGCCAACCCGCTGCGCGAGGATCCGGCCGGGGGTGTTGGGGGTGGCGGCGCCGAGCTGCCGCGCGCGCACTCGCTGTACAAGGCGCAGAACGCCGACGCGCGCAACGACACGCCGCCGCGCGACAAGGAGCTCACGAAGCGCGCTCTGCCGCCGCCCGAGCCGCCCCCCTCCCGCCACCCGCCGCCCGAGCGCCTCACCGTGCTCGTGTGACGTCAGCGCGTGACGTCGCTCTGTGATACTAGTGGAGTAGCGCAGTAACACTAACTATTTATTGTTGAACAACGCTGATCGCCATCCTGTAAATATTGTATTTTATGTAAATAATGTTGAACAGTGTGAAATGTGAACGTTTTGTGAGTGGTTCAATTAAAGGAGTATTTTTGTTTGTAAAGGTTGTAAAGTGAAAATGAAATGTTGTTGTAATAAAAAATAAACCGAGTTAACTGTATAGTTTCATTAATCTCCTGTCTGGCAGAATTCAACTCGAGTTGTCGCCGTCAAGTCAAGGGAGAGAGCGACACACAGCGAAAAAAGTCGAAGCTTTGATCAATATGCTAGACTGCAACTGCTGTCTAAAATTCAAGTTTCTCGGTTTACCGGTTTTGGCTGTAGTCGAGTCTTGCAACCATACCCTGTTCTTTTATATACAGTGTGTCCGGACACGAACTAGCGATATTGTAAATACTTAAACTATTTTAAAGTACAATTACACCCTAGGCATGGATCCAAAACACTTACCATTTTTTGGCCCCAAGACTGAACAGCAGCCGCCCTCAGGCGAGACCTGCTCAATCTCAGCGGGCCAAACTTCTCCTGCCGGAGGCTATACCTATGCCGGTGTCGTGCGGCCCATAGCCCTCTACAGGGCCCCCGTGTGGGCCCTGGGCATGTGGACACGAGCAGTACAGCTGGTCGCATGCCAGAGGTTCATGCGGCAATCCGGATGATACGAGGATACCGCACGATCGCCGGCGAATCTGCCAACTTCCCACCGGATTGCTGCCCTGGGATTTGAAAGCGACGGCCCTCCAGCGTATCTATGAGTGGCCAGTCCTGCGAATCTGTATGCGTATGTAAACTGATTACGACGAAACCAAAAAACTTAATGTTACTTGAATTTGCGCACAAATTGTTGCGTATAAAAGTTACGTGAAGTGTACAAAACCCTTTTTCTTTCTACAATAAAAGATTTTTTCTTTAATAAATGTAACCTCAGATGTAGCCTTATTACTTCAGCTACCTGCCAAAAAAAATCCCGTCAAAATCAGTCCAGCCATTACAGAGATTAGCCGTTACGAACAGACAGACAAAAATTGTGAAAAAAAAAAATTTGGTCTATGTACCGTGTAAATATTCATATGCATGTAGTAAAAACGGTTATTTTAATTTTATAAAAAGACACTTTTTACATGTTTGTATAGTCTGTAGGAGTGTAGGTAGTTCAAAGAAAGAAATAACTCGCAGAATAAGGAACACCTGGAACAAATATTGGTCCATGAAAGAATTATTTAAAAGCCTATCAAAATTAACACAAAAGCCTCAGATCAAGAAAAATAGGCAGATAGAACGTGCGCGAACAACAAAGTGAAGCCGGTTTTTATTTTAGTGTGCGCGGCAAATATGGCGCGCCGTGTACGAACACGTGCATCTGTGTGCGTTTACGGTTGCCAGATATTGACAAATACTCCCACATTTTGTTCAGTTAAATTGTTCTCAATATTGTACCACTATTTTTTAAATTGGAATTGGCGATTTTGCTTTATGGTTATACCCAGAGAGCAAAAGCGTGTAGTATTTATTATTTAACAGAATAATAATAATGAATAAAAGTTAATATGCGTAATTACTTACTACCTATTTAATTAATTTATATCAAAACGGATAACACTTCATAACGCTTTTTAGTAATTTTCGTTTATTCATTTCCTTAACTTATTAAGTATATTTTTAAATATTTTTACAAAAACAAAACAAAAAAATAAAATATCGTTTAAAAATATAAATAATAGTGGCCCACCGGTATCGGGAACAGGGTCCAAGCTACCGGCGGTCAGGGCTCCAGAGAAAGGAACCTCCTAACAATGCGCGCCGTGTCCAGAAGAACTGCTTTCTGAATCAGGCCCTTGATCCAGCTGCCTAACGAGAGCCTCCTTAGATGTTGGTCGAGGCTCTTGGCAATTAAGCCATGGGCCGACACGACTATCGGCACAATGATCGCTGAATCCACATCCCACATATCGACAACCTCGTGAGCCAAATCAAGATACTTGAGTTGTTTATCTTTCTCAGCTTTCACGAGGTTCCCGTCATGTGGGACGGTTATGTCAACAATCATTGCGCGCCGCTCAGATCGATCCACCACCACTATATCAGGTCTATTGGCTACAATAGTTCTGTCAGTGATGATGGATTGATCCCAGTACAGTGTGATATTGCCACTTTCAAGAACTGGGTCGGGCACATACCTGTAGTACGGCACTTCCGATTCCACTAGGTTGTATTTTAGTAATTTGATTAATAAACTATTTAAGGACAGGTTTTTTAGTTTAAAAAGATAAACAATTTGTTATAACAATCAACACATTTATTAAAATAATAATAATTTTACACACAATCATTAAACTTTAACAGCCTTAGTTCTGCACCAATTATATTGTACAAACATACTATTAATGTTTCAAATTGGTAACGCGATTTTTCTTTATGGTTATATCCAGATAGCAACAAATAATAAAATAATCCAGCGGCGCGAGCTCGGCACATCCTTACAAGTACCGAATAGCTCAAAGGCATGCTCTCCGTCCCACTTTCTCACGCAAAAATACGAATACAGCCCCGCGCGCGGGGGTGCCATCCCGAGACGAGACCCGAAGTCTTTACGACCCGGACGGAACTAACTAGTGACCTTGTGTCATTACGACCGTAGACCATACAACATTATTTTTAGTATATGCAAAACCTGAATATAGTTTGTTCAGAATCAATAACTGAATCGATTCCAATAATTTTTACACCGTGTTATATTTTGTCCCAAAATTATTTAAAAAGGTTAGGAGTTGGACACCTATCCGCAATCATACGCGAGCACTACAGAGGTTACGGCAGATCAAAGCGATCAGCTGAAGTCGCGTGTGGCGGCAGCGCACAGGCAGCGGGGGACGGGGAATACAACCCCGTCGGGGTTGTGTTCCCCACCCCCCGCGTGTGTCTTCAGTCGTCCGGTTGTAACAGTCGCACGCGCCTATGACACAACGCGATACGCGAAATAGTTTAGTGTGTATCTGATAAGTGATCGTGAAAAAAATACTAGACACGTGTTTCAGGTTTCGCATAAGCAATAACGAATGTTGTATAGGTACTATAGATTACGACTGTGCAGTTGTATTGACGTATTTGATTGTTATTTTTTATGCACAATACACATTCCCCTAATTCAGGGTAATTTACCCGTCCTAAACTAGCAACACAGACGATTTACTGTTAAGGTTTTGTGTTTCAAGTGAGCCGAAAATATTTTATGGAAAATAAATACCAAAACAATAAAAATAACAAGAGTTACCTGTGGAAAGATATTCCATCTTGTTTTCTTTGTTTTTGTGAACATTTTTTGCAGTGTTTAAACATACAAGACGGCATGTTTTGACTTAAAATGGCAAATCACTAGTGACGTGTGAGCGAGACGATGATCGATCTTTGGTCGACACACTCGTGTGTTCTGAGCGCTCTATCTGCCTATTTTTTTTGATCTGAGACAAAAGCTATAGAAATCTTTCTTATGCCATGCCTCACATATGTATGCCAAACGTGGTCCTTAACAAAAGAATCACTGGAATAGGTAAAAGTTTGCCAAAGAGCTATACAAAGGAGCGACATGGGAATAAAACCAAAAGACAAACTTAAAAACACACTTATTAGAGAAAAGACCAAAGCTAAGCACGTAGTTAAGCAAGTTCTTAAGCTTAAATGGAAATGGGCTGGACACATACAAAAACGACAACCAGTAGTACCCATTTCCAGCATGTCATATGATGATGACATGATCATAGTCTTAAAAACAGGGACGAAACATGAACGAGTGAAAGCGCACTTTCACTAGCCAACTGACAGTTCAATTGATGGCCATACTCTGGAAGGAGAGCCACTACATATCTCCTTCCTGCATCGACCACACAGCCTATAGACACCTAATACACGATAAAACGCACGAAAACTATTCTGCCAACTTGCTGAGGTATGACGTCAGCGAGGGGGACGGGGTACTGCGTCCTGATTGGTCAATTCAAGGTCAGTGCATGTCACTAGGTGTTGTGGATACAGATACTTTTTTTAGAGATGTGTCAGATTGTCTTTTTTAAAAAAAAAAGAAAAAAAACTCTGTTATGTCACTACATAAATAAAAAGACGATAGAAAATAAAAATCGCTGCAAATTAAAGTTTATAGTTATTTTTCCCGACCCCAATCATAACATCTGGCGACCGTGACAATGGATAAGGTAAAAGAGTCGAGGAAAATAGCACGTCAGCGGTTTTCAAAATGCGTGAGTAAAGTTGAAAATTTTCTGTCTCAGAAAGATAAAAGCGCATTATTACCCGAGTACGAGAGGCTAGGCAAACTGTTTGACGAGCTTTCCGTCATCCAAAATAAAGTAATAGATATGTGGTTGAACGATGACCATAGGGATGAAAAGCAGTTGGAACAAGATGTAGATGCCGCCGATTGTTACGAAGCTCGTTGGTATGAGATAAAATATAAAGTTAAAGAACTTTTAGATGAAGAGTCGCAATGTTCGAATAAAGGCACTGTTAAAAAGATAGATAACAGTAGCAATGTATCAGAAAGCGGCAATAAGCATCGAAACTTTAGGCTACCCAAATTGCAGCTTCCATCATTCGATGGAGAAATAAAGAATTGGATTGGTTTCTGGTCTCAATTTAAGAAGATTCACTTAGATAGCGACATTGACAATGATGATAAGTTCCACTATCTTCTACAATGTATGGAGCAGGGTTCAATTGCGAGAGAGTTAGTGAAGAGTTTTCCTCCAAATGGAGAAAATTATGAGACCGTTGTGATGCAATTAAAGGAACGATTTGCTAAAGACGAGTTTATTATTGAGCACTATGTTCGTGAACTATTACATTTAGTGTTAGCTCAATCAAAAGGTTCAAAAATGTCAATAAGAGCACTTTACGACAAACTCATGACGCAGATTCTGGCCCTAGATTCATTGGGTGTCACTCAAGAAAAGTATGCAGCATTTTTGTTTCCATTAGTGGAGTCGGCATTACCTGAGGACGTATTAAAGGCTTGGAGCAGATCGCATACTCATGTAGGCCAAGAAGGCAATACACTCACTAAGTTGCTTGCTTTTGTCAAATTAGAGGTGGAGTCGGATGAGAAGATACGTATGGCACATTCTGGATTTTCAGAGAAAAAATCGGAAGCTGAGCCGACCGCAGCCTGTTTCACTACTACGGATAAGAAAAATGAAAGGAACCAACCACAAAATAAAATAGAAAAAAGCGATAGGAAGTGCTTATGGTGTGACAAAACCTCACACGCTAGCTCCGAATGCCATGTGGCCATAAAGAAAACGTTAGAGGAAAGAAAGGACTTTGTAAAGAACAAAAAAGCTTGTTTTATTTGCTTGACAGTCGGTCATATGTGGAATCGGTGCAAAAGACATCCTAAATGTGTGATCTGTGGTAGAAGGCATTATCCCATTATGTGTGGTGGTCTGGCTAAAGATAAGGAAACAATCACTCAACAGACCACGGACGGCTCTAACCCACAAGAAACTGTGCTAAGCCAGTTGTCTTCTGCGAAGACTGTTTTGTTACAGACTTTGAAGATTAACCTCGTGCACGGTGACAATAAATTGACAGTAAGAGCTTTACTCGACTCCGGTGCACAACGTTCATTTGTAACGAGCGAGATAGTAAAAAAACTGGAACTTAAGCCTATTGATGAAGTAGAGTTGAGTCACACGTTATTCGGAGGAGCAGTCACCAAAAAGAAAAAACACAAACTGTATGACTTGAGCGTAAATAATTTACATAACAGCTTTGTGGTTAACATAAAAGCTCTAGAGCAAGAAGTAATCTGTGGAAGTCTCCCGAAACTGAATAAAAGCGATACGATCGTATCTCTATTAAAGAAGAAGGGTGTTGTGATTACTGATTGTTTAGATGATAATTTTACTATTGGTTTATTAATTGGTTCTGATGTTTTAGGTTGCATTTTGACTGGTCGATCAGTGCGAGTGGACGAAAACCTGTTAGCTATGGAGACACGACTAGGTTGGACTGTGCAGGGTCCAGTGGTTGGCACACCTTGTACGATAGTAAATAATGTAAGTACATTTTATGCAAGTACTTTTGACGTTCAGGATTTTTGGTCATTAGAGACAATGGGCATTAGAGACGATTCTGAAGTAAAAAGTCATAAGAAAGTAGAGTCAGATGTACTGAAATTTTTCAATAGTACGGTGAAAGTCAATGGTAGTGGTAGGTATGAAGTCAGGCTCCCGTGGAAAGATGCATCAAAATGTCTCCAAAGTAATTATGGATTAGCATTAAAGCGGTTAATGTCCACCACATCCAAATTAGAAAGCACAGGTATCATGGAAGACTACGACAATGTATTTAAGGAGTGGTTAGATAGTGGCATCATCGAAATCGTACAAAATGATGACAACAGGATCGGTCACTATTTAGCTCACCACGCAGTGGTTAAGGCGGAGAGCCTAACAACCAAGATTAGACCAGTGTTTGACGCATCTGCGGTGGACAAAAATGGCATTTCCTTAAATATGTGTTTAGAGAAGGGAACAAATTTAATAGAGCTAATACCAAAATTGATAATTAACTTCAGGAAAAATGCTATTGGCATTACCTCTGATATCAAAAAAGCATTTTTACAAATATCATTATGGCCTGAAGATCGTGAATACTTCAAGTTTTTGTGGTGGAACAATATTAAAGACCAAAATAAAAACTTGATCACATACAGGCACCAGCGTGTTGTCTTTGGAGTTACAACGAGCCCTTTCATACTGGCAGCTACAATACTGAAACATTTAGAAAAGTACGATTCGGAGACTGCTGAAATATTGAGGACGTCGTACTATGTAGATAATTGTGTAACTAGTGTAAGTAATCTGGAAGATATGCAACGTTTTATACGTGAATCCAAAATAATCATGCTTGAGGGCAGGTTTGAACTTCGATGCTGGGTGACAGGTCCAATCATCACAGACGAAGAGGTCGTCACCACTTCAGTGTTAGGTCTTAAATGGAACCCAAGAGATGATACACTTTACTGCAAAACTCCTTTACTAACTAAACACAATACGGACAAAAATATCACAAAGCGATTTATGTTATCTGTAGCGCAAAGCATTTTTGACCCAATTGGTTTTCTCTCACCAGTGACTATAGTGCCTAAAGTTATCATACAAAAATGTTGGATACGTAATATTGATTGGGATGAACCTTTACCTGAAGATTTAGTCAAAACTTCAAAAGATTGGTTACAGGAGATTACGCGCATAGAGGCATGTAGAGTTCCACGGCGCATTAGTAAAGCTGATTTACGAGATAGTCATAACACTATTCACGTTTTTTGCGATGCAAGTTTAGCTGCCTATGCGTGTTGTTTGTTTTTACGGTCAGAGTTTCATGATGAGGTCACCGTTCAGTTGTTGACAGCTAAGTCAAGAGTGTGTCCAAGTAAAGCTGTGACGATGCCTAGACTGGAGCTATTAGCCGCTTTACTAGCTGCTAGAGTAGCTGCGGATATAAGACGGGACCTTAACTTAAACTGTCCGGTATTCTACTGGACCGATTCGTCTATAGTACTAGCATGGCTTAACAGAAAAGTAAACTTAAATGTATTTGTGAATAATAGAATTCAGGAGATACTAAATAAATCTGTTTTATGCGAATGGCGCCATGTGCCAGGAGAATGTAACCCTGCGGACTTCCCATCGCGAGGCTGTAATGCAAAAATCCTTTTCGAAAGCAGATGGTGGGAAGGTCCCGAATGGCTGAAAAAAGCGGCATCGGAATGGCCTCATAGTGAAGTGTCAGCAGATGAAAACGAAGTTTTGAAAGAGGTGAAGAAGTCGTGTCTTTGCGTAGTAAACACTCAAGAATTCTCAAAAAACCTACTTTACTTTGGGAAATATTCGAAGATAGTGAGAATGGTTGGCTGGTGTTTAAGGTTCCGAAATAACTGCAGGTTAAGCATGAAGAAAGAACACAAAAAAGCAGGAGATTTATCAGCAGAGGAGTACACAGAAGCTGAAAATCACTTACTCGCGGTTCTTCAAAGAGAATGTTTAGCGGATTTTTCTAAAGGCAATAAGAAATTGCAAACCTTTTTCAACGATAAGGGACTCGTTTGTGTTAAAACTCGTTTAACAATGAGCAATGACAGCGACGGTTTCATGTCGCCTATATTGCTGTCAAGTGATAATATTATTGTTGAGAGAATTGTACAATATTTTCACGTAAAATACCTTCATGCGGGATCACAAACGTTAATTAGTAAACTTCGTGAAAGATATTGGATTATAAGCATACGCCGCCTTGCGAAAAAGGTAGTGCGTCAATGTGTCGTTTGTAAACGTTTCAGCAGCAAGAGTTGTACAGCTCCCGCCGCACCGTTGCCGGCAGACAGGATACAATGTGGGAGTCCATTTGAGGTAACCGGTATAGACTTGGCTGGGCCACTGTATTTGAAGACAGGAGAAAAGTGCTGGATCGTTTTGTTCACATGCGCAACATATCGTGCAGTCCATTTAGACTTGTGTTCCTCACTGTCTACAGAAGAATTTATGCTAACGTTCCGCCGGTTCGTGGCAAGAAGAGGTTCTGTAAGGATAATATATACAGATAATGGAACGAATTTCCGCGGAGCTAGTTCAATACTGAAGAACATCAAGTGGAATGAAATAGTACAGAAGACCTCAACGCAAGGGATTGAATGGCGCTTTATACCTCCGTCAGCGCCATGGTGGGGAGGATTCTGGGAAAGAATGGTACGGACGGTTAAAGAAATGCTTAGGAGAGTGCTTGGTAAGGCAGCACTGAAGTACAATGAACTATTGACGGTGTTGTGTGAAATCGAAGCGATGGTTAATTCTCGGCCACTAACCTATATAGCAGACACTACAGAAAATTTAGTTCCGTTAACTCCTTCAATGTTTTTACATGTAGGAAAAGAAGGGAAGGATGTTCTAGATATGGGGCATATTGATGGTCAGCTCTTGACTGGACGTTGGCGTTATATTAAAGATTTGTGCGGCAATCTGAAACAGCGTTTTCGCAGCGAATACCTGGCTTTACTCACTGAAAAATCAACAAATAATAATATCAATCAACCAGTTGAAATCGGGGATGTAGTGCTGATAGGGTCGGAAGATACAAAGAGGGTTAAATGGCCATTAGGTATGGTTGTAGAGATGTTGCAAGGGGTGGATGGTCATAGGCGTGTAGCACGGGTTAGAACCGCAAAAGGCGAATTAATCAGACCTATACAGCGTCTCTTCCCTTTAGAGATTCGTCATAAGGATGTGCCAGCCACTACACCTGCACAGCAGCTGCCTACTAAAGAGCATGTCACTCGTTCTGGTCGGCTGGTCAAACTGCCCATGAGGTATTTATAATTTTTACTTTTATTATTCCCTAATAGTGTAGTGTATTATTCCGCTTTCTCGCGGGGCCGGAGGATGTTGTGGATACAGATACTTTTTTTAGAGATGTGTCAGATTGTCTTTTTTAAAAAAAAAAGAAAAAAAACTCTGTTATGTCACTACATAAATAAAAAGACGATAGAAAATAAAAATCGCTGCAAATTAAAGTTTATAGTTATTTTTCCCGACCCCAATCATAACACTAGGGATGGGACGGTTTTAAATCAAACAAGAAAGTATCGACATTTTTAAATTGTACTTAATAAAATATGTTTTCACATACTTGCATTCAATTACCTTCTTTTATTGTAATTACGATTGAATCATGTAGGTAAAATATAAAAATGAATAAAAACAATGTTTTAAAATTTCCGTAATTATTATAAGCTATGTTCGAAGTCTTTGGTGAGGCCTATCAAATTGAATGCAGCGCGATGTTATAGAGTTAGCCCAAAAACATGCAGCCAAACGGATCTTTTCGCCGCTACCGACAACTCAGTGGAGATGACGGGGTTTTGGGCCAATAAAATATAAATACCGTCGTGCCAGCGACACGAAAAACAAAAAGAAGAAAGGTTCCGAAACTATACTTTTTGCCTAGGAGACAGAAAAAAAAGTTCAATAATTAAACTCACCAAAAGCGGCAAATACTTAGTTGGTACTGCTCAACTTAGTAGACATCTACGGTTTTTCATAAGGATAAAACAATCTTCGCTAAAATGACGTGAACATATAACACTTAAGTAGATGGGATCCAGTTCTCTCGCTTGGTTGCAATTATCCATTTATTTTTTAAATCTAGATCGTGTGGGTATCTAAAATTTATAAATTAAAGTTTCACATTTATTTATTTAAATTTTAAGTCTGGCTTTTTTTATCACACAAACGTATTGGATACGGGAACATATTATGTTTATTTTCTCGATTTTTTAAAGGAGTAATGCGGAAGTGTTTACAGCTCACAGGAGTGGTCGAAACTAATACGAACTTGGTGTGTGACGACGGTTATAAGACATTTTTGCCTAATGTGTTGACAGACATTGGTCGCCTGTTATTAGGAGTCTATAGGCTGTGTGGTCGATGCCTTCCTGCAACAAAAATATACGACTCACTCTTCGATTCCTCTCTTTCTAAAAAAAAAAACTAAATTATCAAGACGATAGGTTGGTACTCTATTCGTTCACAGCGAGTTGCCACATGAACAGCACAGTGGCGACCTCCCGATTTTCTACTCCTTTTTGCCAAGCTGTACTTTCCTAAGACACACAGCCTTGCTTTGAAGAATTCTGTTGTAAATTCGCCATACCTTGGTTGTGGGCATGCGGGCGGCGAGTAATGGGCGACTCGCTGTCCGACCATGGACCATGCCCGGGTCGACGGCGCGTTGTGTTCCACGCGCGCCTCAAAGAGTGTCAGCATAGTGACGGGGCCTGTAGAGGGCCAAAGCCTGCTGGGGTCGCGGGACCAAGGGATTACCGTGACCCCGGTACGTAAAGGGCTAGTGAAGGACACCGTGGATTTTAGTCAGTACAAGTCTGACAGTCCCTCCCGCCCTGCCCTGGGTGGGAGGACTCATTTGATGATTTTACCACGATAAAAAAAAAAAAAAATACCTTGGTTGTCTATGGTTAAAACTTACCGAATGAGGTCTTTTCAATAGCATGATTAAAAAAAAAAAATGATTTCAAGAGCTCCCCTAGATGGCTCTAGTAAAAAGTGAACTGTCAAAATTGGCTGCATAAATTTGATATCTTTGCCTATGCTATGAGTAAAAAGTTTATCACTCGTTTGACGCATGTTTGACGTTTGGATTGTTCATAATGGACAAAAATTATGGATCGTGGTCGCTTAAAGACCTTAAAAACGAGCTGAAGAAACGCAACGCGAAATCCATCGGCAAAAAAGCGGTGCTTGTACAGAGGTAAGTGGTTCCATAATGAAATTTTTAAATTTATAATAATATTATATAGGATTTGATCAAAGTTAGGTATAATTTAGGAACATGGTTAGTATAAATAAAACTAAAGTAACTGCATAAAAATGATGCATTCCTTGTTCACTCTTTGTTTACATAATGTAACTTGTGTTATGGGATACTAACTCAATGATAATATTTATTATCATTGAGTTAGTACCCTATAACACAAGTTTCAAACTTACTTTGGGGCTAGCTCATTATGTGAGATTTGTCCGTACATATTTATTTATTAGTTGACATTCAAATGTTATCAGGATAACATCAACAAAACAGTTTCTAAATTACTTATAGCAAAGAGCTGTTTTTTTTAATTCAGAGTTAGTATTCTTAGGTTGTTTTAATTAATCACATGTCAATTGTTTATTTCAGACTTGAAGAATATGACAAGTTATTTGGACAGATTGCCTATGACTCTACTGATGCAGTATTTAAAATACAAGTGCCTAGTCCAGACTGTTTCCGAGATGTGACATCTGAGTCCCCGATACCTATATTGGATGACACGGATTTACTGTCTTTTTGCCAGCAAATTGAAAGGAAAGATCAACTTACATCAAGCAACATGTATGAAGAAAGATTTTTAATATCATGCCGTTCTGCACTGAAAGATGGTGATTTTTTTGTGACAGGCTTATGCGCCTCTGAAATGAGGAAAAATGTAACATACAATGTAACAATCAGAACAAAAGATCATTTAATAATAGAAACACAATGTGAATGTGCTGCTGGTGTTGGTCCTTACAGTCAATGCAAACATATACTGGTGTTGATTAATGGCATCATAGAGTTTAATAAAAGTAAAACAATAAAATTGAAGGCAAGTGCTACTAATAAACTCCAAACATTTCACCAGCCACAAGCTGGATACTCGGGTAATCCAGTTCTAGCAGAAAACCTGAACCTGACATTCAAAAATAAAAAAATGAAAAACATAACATCATTTGATCCCAGAAACTCAGTAGAGGATGAGGAACAATATAAAGAGAATTTTTGCAAACTTATTGCAAATTACAGTGGGCCAAATTCAAACATGCCCATAAAGCAGATTTTAATGCCTGCAGACAAACGCAGCATTTACAGAGACCATGATTATCTAAAAAAAACAGCAGAGGAAACATATTTAGAATCTCTAAATTTAAATGATACAGGTCTAAAAGATTTAGAACAAAAAACTAAATTAAATAAAAAAGAGTGGTTGGAACAACGTAGGTTGAGATTACAAAGTTCAGATTTTGGCAAAATATGCAAACAAAAGTCAAATAAAAAAAATCTGGCAAAAACATTACTGAAGAAAAACAATATTAACACCCCTGCAATAAGGCATGGAAGAAAATATGAAGCAGAAGCAATAAAAAAATTTCAAGAGATTACAGGGCTGAGCGTATTAAGGTGTGGTATTATAGTTCACCCCCAACAACAATTTCTGGGTAGTACCCCAGATGGCCTAACAAATGATAATGCTGTACTCGAGGTGAAATGTCCCTATACAGCATTTAACAAAGTCATATCCGGGGAAAGTGTGCCATACCTCTCTCTTTGTGAAAATAGTGGTATACTAAAATTAAATGAGACACATGACTATCACTATCAAATACAGGGCCAAATGTACTGTTCAAACAGAGATATGGCATATTTTTTTATTTACACTGGCTGTGACTATTATCTTTTAAAAATAAGAAGAGATGAGACTTTTATCCAAGATATGTTCATTAAACTCAAAGGCTTTTATGACAACTTTTACAAAGAAGTCATATTAGATAGATTTTTATATGCTAAGAGATATTATGATTAATGGAAGTTTAATGAAAGTATTAGATTGGATTATTATGCATTTTTATTTATAATATTTGACCTAAAATTAACAAGCTGAGAAACAATAAAAACAATATCACTAGATAATAAAATCTCAGTTTGGTTCATAGGTTGAGTCAATATTTTGTAGGTTTTCAACATGCCTATTACTCTTTCAATATGAACTCGTTTACTTGCTACCTTTCTGTTGGAGCTTAGTGTTGTTGTCTCGATCTGATTGCCTTTTTTAAAGAAAGCTGGCATATTTACTTTGACTCCATGCGAAACAAAAATATCTTGGACATTTAAACCTTTGTCCACCATAATTTCATCATTATAGTTGAATTTTTGTACAATAGAACTTCTTTCTATTATATGTCTGTCAGTAGCATATCCTCCATATGAACTAGATACATAAGTGATTAAGCCGCCTGGAGTAATGCCAACAAGAAATTTAATGGTGTTTCTGTTTTTATACATTGAAAAGGTTACTTGCTGTGCCAGAGGTAGCTTTGGCTTTTTAATAGGACATTCAGTGGCATCTATAATTATTCTTGTGTTTGGGTATTTTTCATGAAAATCAAATGGCATGTATGCTCTCACTTTATCCCTGTCAACCCATAAATCTAATGTTCTCCACTGTAAGGACATAAAGCGAATCCATGTAACAAATATAGTGTACACATGTTTTAATGAAATTTTATATAACATAGTTATTTCTTCAAACGTTGTGTGTCTTCTTAGAATCATTAATGTTACAAAAAATTGTTCAACGGTATCCAGTTCTTTAGGAGGTGTGCCATACATATAGTTCAAGTCATATGCAGATTTTCCTAATGAAAATAGCACAAGCATCAGTTTATGAAAATTTTCAAGGCCTGTATAAAAGTGTATAGCTTTGTCATCATTTTTGATATTTTGAATGCTAAATCTTAAGATACCCAGGGTTTGTGTTTCTGTGGAAATGACATGTTTTTCATTAATATGGTCCAGATCGGTTTGAGATTGCACTGATTTTCCTGATTCAATTTCGACAATAATATCTTCATCCTGATTAAAAGATAAATGTGGTGAATCTTGACTATTGTGTTGTACTGTTTGATTTTGGTCATCTGGATCTGATTGTAGAAACTCTATTTCTTGATCTGGAAGTTGTAATGGGTCCAAGTCCAAGCTATCTTCTGTTTTTGTATCCAAAAATGGAAATATTGCCACATACTGAATTGGAGGAGCTGTGGACAAGAAATTAATTTTATATTCAGTGACACATTTAGGTCTTTCTGCAGCATGTCATGATATTAAAGAGCACATTATCAGGTATAATTTCTTAGTTTAAACTAAGAAATTATACCTGATAATGTGCTCTTTAATACCTAGGTATTAATACCTAGTCAGTATCTATTACACAATATAGTATTGTTGAGTAAATATCCCAAAACACAAGGTGACAACTTAGCTCAATTTGTGTGATTTGTGCTTAAATTTGACTGATTTAGTTTTTATTTATTTTTCTAGTAGCTGTAGTGAAATTTAACATTTCCAGCTGTGATTAACTTAAAATTTAAATATAAGCAACTACTTACTTCGTGAATATGTTACTTTTGCTTTTGATGGATCACAAACCAGTTCCTGGGAAACTCTGTTGTGTTCCTGATTCCATGGAAATATAGATGGAACAGCATTTCTTTTCAATATTTTAGGAGCACGATCTTTAAATAAATATAACTTTAATCAGATTGATAAAGAGCATCATTTATTTATTTATTTAATTAAGTGTATTTACTGACTGAAGCATTCTATGCTCTGATAGTGGGTCTATGCTGGCATGGCAGGGGCTGTTGTAGTTTTTTTCCGCCGACACAAGAACATACATTTGACGAGCTGAGGGGGGATCATAACTTTCTTCCCCTGGATCCGCTCTTGTATTGAAATATTGTGCTTATCACAGTGCATATGTACTTATCTACTCAGCAATTTACTTACCTAATTTTGTAAAAGAAGTAGGAGTTACAGCAAAATCGGCTGGACGAAAATGAGCTGAGCATAACCGTGAAGTTTTTCGTATTGGCTTTATGTATTTAATGGCTTGTATCCATTGGGTCTTTCGCACTTCGTCCCTAGGAAAAAGGTGCGTGCCGATATTTTGACAGTACTGCACGCAGCACGGGCTAGCCATGTCACATCAACGTATTCTTAGATATAGGTAGTTACAAAATATCCTAATTAGAATCTTGTTTGTTTGTAAACAACTTTGACAGTTCAGTTTTAAGCTACGCCATCTATTGGGGAAATAGAAAACTTTTTTTTTTTTACTTATGTCAATCTGAAAAGAGCTCAATTTATACCTGTCTCTTTCTTTCACCAGCGTGCGTCCTTTTCTAATCGTGAAGGATGCTTGACAGGCAAGCTGTCAACTTCATAGCGTTTGTAAATTTTGCCGGTAAAACATCGAAAATTTTTCTTAAGTTAAAAAAGTGTTAAAATACAATTAATTGATAATCAACAAATATCGAAAAATATAATTAATTGTATTAAATTAGTACACAGCGTTTATTTAGAGTAAGTGACACGTTTTTCCTTTGTGAAATTAGTGTTTTAAAAAGATACGGACTAAATTGAACGGGTAAGTGTGGTGTGAGTTGAATTTTGACGCTCCGGGGGTAGATCAGCATTCAAATAGGGTGAGACCTGATGATTGGTCAACATCGTCACCATTTTTATCCTCGAACGTCGAGAGTATAGCTTCACATCCGCCCAACTGAAGACGCAAAGTCACGTAAGTACAAATAAGTCCAAACTTGTTTGGCCCCGCATGTAGCGACACAAATTCAAGATGAGGGATTTAATTCTAGTTATTGAACGAACTTACCTCTTCTAACAACGAGAAGGCTATCTGACTCCACCCACATAATTTTTTTTTGAGAAAAATCTTCATTATGTATTTGGGTGAAGTTTTAGTATGAAGCTTAATAAAAAACAATTATTCCACACACTTTCAAAGAAAGATTTCAAGAATAAGCAACTCCAAAATTTAATCAAATTTGTGTGACATTTTTAACAAAAACCCCTTACAATTTGTATTGCTATTACTTGTTTTACAGGTCTTAAAGTTAATGATGAGTTGTATGATTTTAACAAGACCAAAGATTAATTAATTTAAACTGAGCAGTTATTATCCAACAACATTTTCGAATTGAGACAACTATTAATATTACCATTGCAGGATTTGCTTAACTGGGTATAGGTTACCCGGTCATGGTATACGAAACGGGGCACTATGAAAAAAAGACTTAGAGTTGTTTCTTTTGATGTCCACCATACGATAAAACCATAAAAAGTAAGTATTATTATGTTTGTTTTTTCCTCAGTGCCCCGTTACATACACTCCAACCGGTTACCCTAATTATTTTCATTATAGCACATAGTTTGAAAAGATTTCTATTATTAATGGTCCACAAACATCGGACTCACAATTATCTGTTTAGCCAAGAGGTTTTGCACCCTATCAAAGCTTCTTTAGGTGGACTTAAGGTCCAGCCGATTAAACAAGTATAAAAAGAAACAACTATTTGAATATCTGACTGACCACTCTGAACATTTAGAGGGGGTTGTCTAAAGGTCCATGCCCACTCAGGGCAACTATCACTACTATGTCAGGCTTATTAGCAATAATAGTCCTGTCAGTAATGATAGGCAGATCCCAGTTCATCATGACATAGTCCCTTTTCGAGAACTGGGTTGGGCACATACTTGTAATAAGGCACCTCAGAATCCATGCAGAATGTCTGACATACGTCAACCATCCCATCTTTCATAATATGTCTCCAGTAGTTATTAGTAAAGATAGTTATTAGTCCATAATCGCACAGACAAAGCCTTCAGTTTCTCCGAAGAGGTCACTGAAACATAATCAGGATACGGGCACTAGAAAGTCAGAGAGAGTGCAGAGCCCGGTAGAAGCATCCGTGAAGCTTCTTGCCTTGCCACACCTTTTTGCGATCTTCGGCACAAAGTCAAAGTCAAAGTCAAAGTCGAAGTCGAAGTCGAAGTCGAAGTCGAAGTCGAAGTCGAAGTCGAAGTCGAAGTCGAAGTCGAAGTCGAAGTCGAAGTCGAAGTCGAAGTCGAAGTCGAAGTCGAAGTCGAAGTCGAAGTCGAAGTCGAAGTCGAAGTCGAAGTCGAAGTCGAAGTCGAAGTCGAAGTCGAAGTCGAAGTCGAAGTCGAAGTCGAAGTCGAAGTCGAAGTCGAAGTCGAAGTCGAAGTCGAAGTCGAAGTCGAAGTCGAAGTCGAAGTCGAAGTCGAAGTCGAAGTCGAAGTCGAAGTCGAAGTCGAAGTCGAAGTCGAAGTCGAAGTCGAAGTCGAAGTCGAAGTCGAAGTCGAAGTCGAAGTCGAAGTCGAAGTCGAAGTCGAAGTCGAAGTCGAAGTCGAAGTCGAAGTCGAAGTCGAAGTCGAAGTCGAAGTCGAAGTCGAAGTCGAAGTCGAAGTCGAAGTCGAAGTCGAAGTCGAAGTCGAAGTCGAAGTCGAAGTCGAAGTCGAAGTCGAAGTCGAAGTCGAAGTCGAAGTCGAAGTCGAAGTCGTCGTCGTCGTCGTCGTCGTCGTCGTCGTCGTCGTCGTCGGTTTAGGTTTAGGTTTAGGTTTAGGTTTAGGGTTAGGTTAGGTTAGGTTAGGTTGGGGGACCCCCCACAGTGTTTGCGTCCACGTCGCGTCCCCTGGAAACTGCCCAGTTCTGACCACCGTAACGGAGTGGCAGACTGGGTTGGCCAAAGTTCACTGTGACTTCAAAGCTCTCATTTTATTCTCTTGCCGTGCTCAGCTTTGATTGAAGGATTTTATTATGTCGAAAGACCCTATGCGTGACGCCTCCGGGCGATTTTTAAAACAAAAACGCCCTTCTCAGGGCCAACCCAAAGGCCCTTCTAAGGGCCAACCCAAAGGCCCTTCTCAGGGCCAACCCAAAGGCCCTTCTCAGGGCCACTCCGACGCTGCGGCGTCAGAAGCTAGCCGCGCGCCGTCTGCGGCTAGCTTCTTTGGTGAGGCGGACGAGTCGTCTGACGACTCACTTGTCCGAGTGTCGGACACAGACGACTCGCGCCGACGAAAGCGTGTCCGTCCGAGCGGTGGGTCCGGGAGCTCCTCGCACTCGAGTGGGGCGAAGCCGAAGGCCAAAAAGCCGACGGTGGTCGCGGACACCCATTCCGTTGGGCTCGCGGACGCTCAACGCCAGCTGGATCTGGCTCGGCGGGAGCAGCTCCAACAGGAGCTGGAGGAGCGGGTTGCGGCGAGCGAGACGCGGGCGCACGCCGCCCGGGCTAAGTCCGGGTACGGCGCCCCCCGCGTTGTATACGCGGACCACTCCCTCGCAGAGTTGGAGGGAATGGCGGCGGAGGACGAAAAGGAGATCGTTGAGGTCGCCACTAAGTCCTCCCACCTGAAGGGGACCTTTCAGAAGGCCCTCAAGTGCCGGGCTGCGAGCCTGCGTGGTGTTGTCGCGGAGTTGGTTCGGCGTAAGGCCACCGACGAGACGCAGCAACTGCAGGCGAAGGTTGATCGCCTGCAGTCGGAGGTCAGCCAGCTTCAGAAGAAGCTGGCCGAAGCTACGGCCCGGCCACAACAAGCCGGGACGAGCTCCACGACAGAGGGCCCCACCTCCAACCTTGAGGATATCATCCACAAGGTTGTGATGGAGGAGAGGGCCTTCACAAGGTCCTGCATAGCAGGGATTGAGGACCGGCTCCTGCCGGAAAAACGCCTCCGACCGCCGCTTGCGGCGGACAAACGGCAGCGCGAGCCGGGGCCGTCCTCCTCCCAGGTGGAAGATGCCCTTCTCCCTGCGACCGCACCGGTCAACGAGTGGACGGTGGTGGGCCGCAAGGGGAAGGGAAAGGGAAAGAAGTCGGCTACAGTCGTCCCTGCCGTCCCGGCCACTACCGCTCCCACCGCTTCCAGCCAGCCGCAGATGACCGGCAAGGCTAAGGGGAGAGGCAAAGGGAAAGCTGGAGGAAAGGGGAAGCTAGTCCCCCCAAAAACCGCAGCCGTCGTAGTGACGCTCACCGCGGAGGCTGCGGGGCGAGGGGAGACGTACGCGTCCATTCTTGTGCGGGCGCGTGCAAATGCCGATCCCGCCCAAATGGGGATCGGCAGTGTTTCCTGCCGGCGGACACAAGCCGGGGCTCGAATCTTCGAGTTCCCGGGGGCAGAAGGGAGTGCCCATGCGGACCTCTTCGCAGCCAAGCTGCAAGAGGTCATTGCGGATTCGGCAAAGGTGGCTCGGCCGGTCAAGTTGGCGGCCATTGAGGTGACGGATCTCGATGATTCCGTCACCAAGGAGGAGGTGGTGGCGGCGGTCGCAGCGATAGGGGGCTGTGGCGTCGCGGCGGTCCAAGGCCGGGACATAAGACCCGGTCGCGGCGGCATGGGCACCATTCGCCTCGAGTGCCCAATCGCCGCTGCCAAAGCCGTCCTTGCAAAGGGACGGCTTACCGTAGGATTCAGCTCGGGTGCAGTACGTGCACTCGAGGAGCAGGCGCTGCGGTGTTTCCGGTGCTTCGGCATCGGACACACCAGGCCCCTGTGTCCGTCCACTGTAGACAGGACGGACACCTGCTACCGCTGCGGCAAGGAGGGCCACAAAGCTGCCTCCTGCAAGGTCGCCACGCCGCACTGCGCGGTCTGCGCCGCCAGTGGCCGCCCGGCGGCCCACGTCATGAAGGGGAGGAACTGCAATCCTCCCCCTAAGCGGGGCAAAGCGCAGGCGCCGACCGGGCCTGCTAGTGCCGCTAGCGCCGTCGCTCCTGCGGCGGCTGTGGAGGGGGGTGCGATGTCCGACTGATGGATAGGGTCGAGCATCGCATCCTTCAGACGAACGCCAACCACTGCAAAGCAGCCCAGGATCTGCTGATGCAGATCATGGCTGAGTGGTTGGTGGACTTGGCGGTGGTCGCCGAGCCTTACTCGGTCCCTGGTCGTTGGCTGGGCGACCGGGACGGCCTCGTGGCATTGTCAACGCGGCCCTCCACGGACTCCCCTCCCCTCTCGCTCTTAGAGAGGGGACCGGGATACGTGGCCGCCGCGTGGGGAGACATAGCGGTGGTAGGGGTATATTTCTCCCCAAACCGCCCTCTCTCGGACTTTGAGGATTTCCTCGAGATCCTCACCGCAGTCGTAGGGAGGGCGGCGCCACGCCAGGCCGTGGTGTTAGGCGACCTCAATGCCAAGTCGGTGGCCTGGGGCAATCCGGCCGCCGGCTGCAACGTCCGGGGGCGCGCCGTCGAGTTTTGGGCGGCCTCTTGCGGTGTGTCCCTCCTCAACAGGGGGGCGGTCCACACGTGTGTGCGGCGACAGGGTGGGTCGGTGGTGGACGTGTCGTTTGCCACCCCCGCGCTAGCCGCCCGCGTCGTCAACTGGCGGGTTGAGATGGTGGAGACAATGTCGGACCACCGATATGTGCGGTTCGACATATCCGCCCGGGGAGGGGCGTTGGCCCGCACTGGGCAGTCCCCCTTCCCGCGGTGGGCTCTCACCCGCCTGGACCGTGAGGCAGCCAAGGAGGCGGCCTTTCTCCAGGACTGGCTGTCGCCCCCTGGCGAGGTCCGGGACGTGGACGCCGCAGCGGTTCGGCTGAGGGAGTCCCTGACCGAGGTGTGCAACTCCAGCATGCCCCGGTCTCGCCGTCCGCCTCCCCGTCGTGCCGTCTATTGGTGGACGGAGGAGCTGGCGGGGCTCCGGGCCGCCTGCGTGGCGTCCAGAAGGGCCTATGCGTGGAGCCGACGGCGCAGCGCCCGAAATCTGGCGGAAGAGGACCGTCTATACGCCTCTTATCGGGAGGCGACGACGGTCTTCAAGTCCGCAATGGGCGCCGCCAAGGACTCGGCCAGGGCCGAGATGCTGGAGGGTCTCGATAGGGACCCCTTCGGGAGGCCATACAGGGCGGCGCGGAACCAGCTCCGCCCCTGTGGTCCCCCCCTGTCGGAGACCCTCGAGCCAGCGTTGCTGGACGGGGTGGTCCGGTCCCTGTTTCCGCGCAGGACCGACTTCACCCCACCAGCCATGGATCCCCCGCAAGGGGCGGCCCTGCCGGAGGAGGAGGTGCCCCCGGTGACGGCGGCGGAGTTCGAGGCGGGGGTCCTCAGCCTCCGCAGGAAGAAGACGGCCCCCGGACCAGACGGCGTCCCCGCACGGGTGGTGGCTATCGCTGCCTCTCAAATGGAGGACAGGTTTCGGGACCTCTTCAGCGCGTGCTTTACGGCTGGGAGGTTCCCGAAGCTGTGGAGGGAGGGGCAGCTATGCCTCCTCCGTAAGGAGGGTCGCCCGGTGGACTCCCCCTCGGCATACCGGCCCATCGTTCTGCTCGATGAGGTCGGTAAAATGTTCGAGGGGATTGTCGCCTCCCGGCTGAATAGCCATTTGCGGGGGGTAGGGCCGGATCTGTCGGACGCCCAGTTCGGTTTCCGCCGAGGGCGTTCGACGATCGACGCGCTGGCCCTACTCAAGGGCCAGGTGAAGGAGGCAGAGGAGGCGGGGGACGGAGTGTTGGCGGTGTCATTCGACATCTCAAACGCCTTCAACTCCGTGCCCCACTCGACGATATTGGAGGCGCTCCGATATCACGGAGTGCCCCAATACTTGCGGGTCCTCCTGGCAAGCTACTTGGAGGACCGAGAAGTCCTCCTCGTGGACAGGACGGCCACTGTGCGGCGGTACGGCGCAGAGTCCGGTGTTCCGCAGGGTTCGGTGCTGGGCCCTCTCCTGTGGAACATCGGGTTCAACTGGCTCTTGCGGGGAGCCCTCCTCCAGGGCACGAGTGTCATCTGCTACGCGGATGACACTCTTCTCACTGCCCGGGGGAGGAGCTTTGGGGAGGCGGCCTGTCTGGCCTCGGCTGGCGGATCCTTGGTTGCAGAGAGGATCCGCCGCTTGGGATTGAGGGTGGCGCTGCACAAGACGGAGGCCGTGTTCTTTCGCGGGCCCCGGCAGCATCGCCCTCCTCCCGATGCCCACATCGTCGTGGAGGGCGTCCGAATAGGAGTCCAGCCCCAGATGAAGTATCTGGGTCTGGTGCTGGACGAGAGGTGGCGCTTCGGCCCGCATTTCAGCGGGCTGTCGACGCGCCTCTTGAAAGCCGCGGACGCCCTCTCGTGGCTCCTCCCCAACCTTGGGGGGCCTAAGGCGAAATGCCGGCGCCTGTATGCCGGCATCCTCCGCAGCATGGCCCTGTACGGGGCACCCATCTGGGCGGACTCCCTCCACAGGAGGGAGAACGCGACCGCCATCCGCAGGCCCCAAAGGGCCATTGCACAGCGGGTGGCGAGGGCTTACCGCTCAGTGGGCTTTTCGGCGGCGTGCGCTCTGGCCGGCACCCCTCCTTGGGAGTTGGAGGCTTGGGTGCTGGCCAGAGTCTATGAGTGGACGGCGCGCCGGAAGGCGCTCGGGGAGCGCCCCGCCGCCGAAGAGCGGGAGGCCGTGCGGCGGGAGGCGAAGGAAGCCATCGTCCTCCATTGGACGGAGGACCTCGCCGCCGCCGCCTTTGGCCGCCGGACGTTGGACGCGCTCGGTCCGGTTCTGCAGAGCTGGCTCGAGCGGTCCCACGGTTTCCTCTCGTTCCGTCTGGTGCAGGTGTTATCCGGCCACGGCTGTTTCGGATCGCACCTGCATCGGATCGGTAGGGAGGAAACCCCGGCGTGCCACGACTGCGGCGCGGCGGAGGACACGGCGCAACACACCCTCGAGGTGTGCCCGGCATGGTCCGAACCGCGCCGCGGTCTAACTGCGGTTATTGGGCAGGACCTCTCGCTTCCCGCTGTGGTCGAGGCCATGCTGGGGAGCGAGGAGGCCTGGACGGCAGTTGCCTCCTTTTGCGAGGACGTAATCTCGCAAAAGGAGGAGGCGGAGCGCGTGCGGGAGAACGATCCTCTCGCAGCGCCGCTCCGCAGACGTAGAGGCCGGAGAAGGCGCCGTCCTCTCCCTCCTCTTGGTGGCGACGGGACTTTGCTCCCGCCACCACCTTCGTAAGTCATTCCCGGGCCCGCGTGAGGGCCCGGCCTGAGGGCAATCGTCGGCGGAGGACTGGAAGTGATGGCTGTGCCAAGATTCCCAGTCCCCGCCACTCAGACGAAGCGGGAATGCCGCTGGGTATTTTTAGTGGGTATACCGGGTCAGACCGGGGAGTCCCACATACCCCTCCGATTGGAGGGTATGCGTAATGCATTTTTTCCCAGCGCAAAAAAAAAAAAAAAAAAAAAAAAAAAGGTTAGGTTAGGTTAGGTTAGGTTAGGTTGGGGTGGGGGACCCCCCACAGTGTTTGCGTCCACGTCGCGTCCCCTGGTAACTGCCCAGTTCTGACCACCGTAACGGAGTGGCAGACTGGGTTGGCCAAAGTACACTGTGCTTCGAAGCTCTTTTATTCTCTTGCCTTGTCGAGCTACGATCTGCGGATATTATTTTAACTATGTCGAAAGACCCTGCGCGGGATGCCTGCGGGCGATTTTTAAAACAAAAAGGCCCTTCTCAGGGCCAACCCAAAGGCCCTTCTAAGGGCCAACCCAAAGGCCCTTCTCAGGGCCAACCCAAAGGCCCTTCTCAGGGCCACTCCGACGCTGCGGCGTCAGAAGCTAGCCGCGCGCCGTCTGCGGCTAGCTTCTTTGGTGAGGCGGACGAGTCGTCTGACGATTCGCTTGTCCGAGTGTCGGACACAGACGACTCGCGCCGACGAAAGCGTGTGCGCGGTGGGTCCGGGAGCTCCTCGCACTCGAGTGGGGCGAAGCCGAAGGCAAAAAAGCCGACGGTGGTCGCGGAAACCCATGTCGTTGGGCTCGCGGACGCTCAACGCCAGTTGGACCTGGCTCGACGGGAGCAGCTCCAGCAAGAGCTGGAGGAGCGGGTTGCGGCGAGCGAGACGCGGGCGCACGCCGCCCGGGCCAAGTCCGGGTACGGCGCCCCCCGCGTTGTATACGCAGACCACTCTCTCACAGAGCTGGAGGTAATGGCGGAGGAGGACGAGAAGGAGATCGTCGAGGTCGCCACGAAGTCCTCGCACCTAAAGGGAACCTTCCAGAAGGCCCTCAAGTGCCGGGCTGCGAGCCTGCGTGGTGTCGTTGCGGAGTTGGTTCGGCGTAAGGCCACCGACGAGACGCAGCAACTGCAGGCGAAGGTTGATCGCCTGCAGTCGGAGGTCAGCCAGCTTCAGAAGAAGCTGGCCGAAGCTACGGCCCGGCCACAACAAGCCGGGACGAGCCCCGTGACAGAGGGCCCCCCCTCCAACCTTGAGGATATCATCCGCAAGGTTGTGATGGAGGAGAGGGCCTTCACAAGGTCCTGCTTAGCAGGTATTGAGGACCGGCTCCTGCCGGAGAAACGCCTCCGGCCGCCGCTTGCGGCGGATAAACGGCAGCGCGAGCCGGGGCCGTCCTCCTCCTCCCAGGCGGAAGACGCCCTTCTCCCTGCGACCACACCGGTCAACGAGTGGACGGTTGTGGGCCGCAAAGGGAAGGGCAAGGGCAAAAAGTCGGCGACGGTCGTCCCTGCCGTCCCGGCCACTACCGCGCCCACCGCTACCAAGGGCAAAGGGAAAGCGAGTGGAAAGGGGAAGCTAGTCCCCCCAAAAACCGCGGCCGTCGTAGTGACGCTCACCGCGGAGGCTGCGGGGCGAGGGGAGACGTACGCGTCCCTTCTGGTGCGGGCGCGTGCAAATGCGGATCCCGCCCAACTGGGGATCAGCAGTGTCTCCTGCCGACGGACCCAAGCCGGGGCTCGAATTTTCGAGTTCCCGGGGGCAGAAGGGAGTGCCCATGCGGACCTCTTCGCAGCCAAGCTGCAAGAGGTCATCGCGGATTCGGCCAAGGTGGCTCGGCCGGTCAAGTTGGCGGCCATTGAGGTGACGGATCTCGATGATTCCGTCACCAAGGAGGAGGTGGTAGCGGCGGTCGCAGCGATAGGGGGCTGTGGCGTCGCGGCGGTCCAAGGCCGGGACATAAGACCCGGCCGCGGCGGTATGGGCACCATTCGCCTCGAGTGCCCAATCGCCGCTGCCAAAGCCGTCCTGGCGAAGGGACGGCTGAAAGTAGGGTTCAGCTCGGGTGCAGTGCGTGCACTCGAGGAACAGGCGCTGCGGTGTTTCCGGTGCTTCGGCATCGGACACACCAGGCCCCTGTGTCCGTCCACGACAGACAGGACGGACACCTGCTACCGCTGCGGCAAGGAGGGCCACAAAGCCGCCTCCTGCAAGGTCGCCACGCCGCACTGCGCGGTCTGTGCCGCCAGTGGCCGCCCGGCGGCCCACGTCATGAAGGGGAGGAACTGCAATCCTCCCCCTAAGCGGGGCAAAGCGCAGGCGCCGACCGGGCCTGCTACTGCCGCTAGCGCCGTCGCTCCTGCGGCGGCTGTGGAGGGGGGTGCGATGTCCGACTGATGGATAGAGTCGAACATCGCATCCTTTTGACGAACACCAACCACTGCAAAGCAGCCCAGGATCTGCTGATGCAGATCATGGCTGAGTGGTTGGTGGACTTGGCGGTGGTCGCCGAGCCTTACTCGGTCCCTGGTCGTTGGCTGGGCGACCGGGACGGCCTCGTGGCATTGTCGACGCGGCCCTCCACGGACTCCCCTCCCCTCTCGCTCTTAGAGAGGGGACCGGGATACGTGGCCGCCGCGTGGGGAGACATAGCGGTGGTGGGGGTTTATTTCTCCCCAAACCGCCCTCTCTCGGACTTTGAGGATTTCCTCGAGATCCTCACAGCAGTCGTAGGGAGGGCGGCGCCACGCCAGGCCGTGGTGTTGGGCGACCTCAACGCCAAGTCGGTGGCCTGGGGCAATCCGGCCGCCGGCTGCAACGTCCGGGGGCGCGCCGTCGAGTTTTGGGCGGCCTCTTGCGGTGTGTCCCTCCTCAACAGGGGGGCGGTCCACACGTGTGTGCGGCAACAGGGTGGGTCGGTGGTGGACGTGTCGTTTGCCACCCCCGCGCTAGCCGCCCGCGTCGTCAACTGGCGGGTAGAGATGGTGGAGACTTTGTCGGACCACCGATATGTGCGGTTCGACATATCCGCCCGGGGAGGGGCGTTGGCCCGCACTGGGCAGTCCCCCTTCCCGCGGTGGGCTCTCACCCGCCTGGACCGTGAGGCAGCCAAGGAGGCTGCCTTTCTCCAGGACTGGCTGTCGCCCCCTGGCGAGGTCCGGGACGTGGACGCCGCAGCGGTTCGGCTGAGGGAGTCCCTGACCGAGGTGTGCAACTCCAGCATGCCCCGGTCTCGCCGTCCGCCTCCCCGTCGTGCCGTCTATTGGTGGTCGGAGGAGCTGGCGGGGCTCCGGGCCGCCTGCGTGGCGTCCAGAAGGGCCTATGCGCGGAGCCGACGGCGCAGCGCCCGAAACCTGGCGGAAGAGGACCGTCTATACGCCTCTTATCGGGAGGCGACGACGGTCTTCAAGTCCGCAATGGGCGCCGCCAAGGACTCGGCCAGGGCCGAGATGCTGGAGGGTCTCGATAGGGACCCCTTCGGGAGGCCATACAGGGCGGCGCGGAACCAGCTCCGCCCCTGTGGTCGCCCCCTGTCGGAGACCCTCGAGCCAGCGTTGCTGGATGGGGTGGTCCGGTCCCTGTTTCCGCGCAGGACCGACTTCACCCCACCACCCATGGATCCCCCGCAAGGGGCGGCCCTGCCGGAGGAGGAGGTCCCCCCGGTGACGGCGGCGGAGTTCGGGGCGGGGGTCCTCAGCCTTCGCAGGAAAAAGACGGCCCCCGGACCAGACGGCGTCCCCGCACGGGTGGTGGCTATTGCCGCCTCCCAAATGGAGGACAGATTTCGGGACCTCTTCAGCGCGTGCTTTGCGGCTGGGAGGTTCCCGAAGCTGTGGAGGGAGGGGCAGCTATGCCTCCTCCGTAAGGAGGGACGCCCGGTGGACTCCCCCTCGGCATACCGGCCCATCGTTCTGCTGGATGAGGTCGGTAAAATGTTCGAGGGGATTGTCGCCTCCCGGCTTGATAGCCATTTGCGGGGGGTAGGGCCGGATCTGTCGGACGCCCAGTTCGGTTTCCGCCGAGGGCGTTCGACGATCGACGCGCTGGCCCTACTCAAGGGCCAGGTGAAGGAGGCAGTGGAGGCGGGGGACGGAGTGTTGGCGGTGTCATTCGACATCTCAAACGCCTTCAACTCCGTCCCCCACTCGACGATATTGGAGGCGCTGCGGTATCACGGAGTGCCCCAATACCTGCGGGCCCTCCTGGCGAGCTACCTGGAGGACCGAGAGGTCCTCCTCGTTGATAAGACGGCCACTGTGCGGCGGTACGGCGCAGAGTCCGGTGTTCCGCAGGGTTCGGTCCTGGGCCCTCCCCTGTGGAACATCGGCTTCAACTGGCTCCTGCGGGGGGCCCTCCTCCAGGGCACGAGTGTCATCTGCTACGCGGATGACACTCTTCTCACTGCCCGGGGGAGGAACTTTGGGGAGGCGGCCTGTCTGGCCTCGGCTGGCGGATCCTTGGTTGCAGAGAGGATCCGCCGCCTGGGATTGGAGGTGGCGCTGCACAAGACGGAGGCCGTGTTCTTCCGCGGCCCCCGGCAGCGTCGCCCTCCTCCCGATGCCCACATAGTCGTGGAGGGCGTCCGGATAGGAGTCCAGCCCCAGATGAAGTATCTGGGCCTGGTGCTGGACGAGAGGTGGCGCTTCGGCCCGCACTTCAGCGGGCTGTCGACGCGCCTCCTGAAAGCCGCGGACGCCCTCTCGTGGCTCCTCCCCAACCTTGGGGGGCCCAAGGCGAAATGCCGGCGCCTGTATGCCGGCATCCTGCGCAGCATGGCCCTATACGGGGCACCCATCTGGGCGGACTCCCTCCACAGGAGGGAGAATGCGACCGCCATCCGCAGGCCCCAAAGGGCCATTGCACAGCGGGTGGCGAGGGCCTACCGCTCAGTGGGCTTCTCGGCGGCGTGCGCTCTGGCCGGCACTCCTCCTTGGGAGTTGGAGGCTTGGGTGCTGGCCAGAGTTTATGAGTGGACGGCGCGCCGGAAGGCGCTCGGGGAGCGCCCCGCCGCCGAAGAGCGGGAGGCAGTGCGGCGGGAGGCGAAGGACGCCATCGTCCTCCACTGGACGGAGGACCTCGCCGCCGCCGCCTTTGGCCGCCGGACGTTGGATGCGCTCGGTCCGGTTCTGCAGAGCTGGCTCGAGCGGTCCCACGGTTTCCTCTCGTTCCGTCTGGTGCAGGTGTTATCCGGCCACGGCTGTTTCGGATCGCACCTGCATCGGATCGGTAGGGAGGAAACCCCGGCGTGCCACGACTGCGGCGCGGCGGAGGACACGGCGCAGCACACCCTCGAGGTGTGCCCGGCTTGGTCCGAACCGCGCCGCGGTCTAACTGCGGCTATTGGGCAGGACCTCTCGCTTCCCGCTGTGGTCGAGGCCATGCTGGGGAGCGAGGAGGCCTGGACGGCGGTTGCCTCCTTTTGCGAGGACGTCATCTCGCAAAAGGAGGAGGCGGAGCGCGTGCGGGAGGACGATCCTCTCGCGGCGCCGCTCCGCAGACGTAGAGGCCGGAGAAGGCGCCGTCCTCTTGGTGGCGACGGGACTTTGGTCCCGCCTCCACCTTCGTAAGTCATTCCCGGGCCCGCGTGAGGGCCCGGCCTGAGGGCAATCGTCGGCGGAGGACTGGAAGTGATGGCTGTGCCAAGATTCCCAGTCCCCGCCACTCAGACGAAGCGGGAATGCCGCTGGGTATTTTTAGTGGGTATACCGGGTCAGACCGGGGAGTCCCACATACCCCTCCGATTGGAGGGTATGCGTAATGCATTTTTTCCCAGCGCAAAAAAAAAAAAAAAAAAAAAAAAAAAAAAAAGGTTAGGTTGGGGTGCTAGGTCAGAAAACCTCCTCGTGTGCCTGTCGGCTGCTTGTCCCTTTTGATACGTCGGGAGGGAACGGCAGCTGGCAGGACGGTGCATCCTGGGCGCGGCAGTGACGTTCTCCGAGAAACTGGAAGAAGATTTCTTCATCTTGTTTAGCGGGGAAATTCACTGTCGTGGCGAATAGTCTGACACTGGAGGGGTCCCATTTGGACCGGTGGGGGCGTTGTTCCGCGTGTTCCTCTGTCTTGCAGAGGGCACAGTGGAGGAGCATGGACGGGCCCGGTGTGCACTTGCACTGCCTCCGGGCAGACGGGGAGGGACTGTGCCCTTCCTTGTCGCCGTCATAAATCTCGTAATCCCGATCCTGATCGGGACCGAGGGCCTCGGCTTAACCGCCCGGGCCACGAGGTAGAAAACCTCTATAAAAAGTCACCCCGAATCTCAAGCGGCGGAGCACCGCGAGGAGATGTATGGCTGACGGGTGTTCTTATGAACAATCAGTCGCTAGTGCTACCCTCGCCAGGGTACCGGCCGACCCCCTGGCGAGTAATAAATGCTTAAGGCTTACCTGGGTACAGGGGTCTCTGCCCAGGTGGACCCTTTATTTCCCCCATTCTCGTGGGTACAGTATGGATACCAAAATTTTTAAACAAAACGATGTTGAGAAGGAGGGAAGGGAGGAGAAGGAGAAGGAGGAGACGGGAGCAAGGAGTGCTCCGGGGTGCTCTCGAGAGCCAGTAGTGGTTCTCCAGAGGCTGCCCTCTAATGTGGACGAGATGTCCACCTCGGACACCGCATCTACATTAGCGGAGGAGGTGCCCGCCGCTTCAGTCAAATTTTGGCGCAAGCGACGGGCCCCACCAGTAGTGGCTGAAGGATCCGGAGACGACAACGACTCCAGCGACGACATGACGGACGAGGGAGCGACTGCTAGGAAAGCACTCGCCTCCTCGTCCTCCAAAAGAGGAAGAGGACGCCCAGCGTCGACAGGCCAATTCATTGGCCTGTCCAAGGCACGGCGCGAACTGGCGGAGGCGAAGAAGGCTGCCGCCAAACAGGAGAGGGCAGAGGCGGACGAAAGGGAGGTGGCCGAGTTGGCCCGCAAATTGTCCGGACGTATCACGCGATTGTCCGAGACTTCCTCCGCCTCTGCAGTCTCTGCGGTCTCGGAGAGGGAGACGGAGGACCTGCTGGCCGGAGAACTGGCCAGCAGGATGCAAGACGCCGTGGCGGCCATTAAAAGGGTCGCCAAATCGTCAAAAGGTTTGAAGGGCACCTTCCAAAAAGCCCTAAAAGATGCGGCGGCCTCCATCTCGGAGACCGCAGAGGTGCTGCTGACCCGCACCTCTTCCGAGGAGACCGCGCGATTACAGGCGCAGAACGCCCGTCTGTCGGCCCAGCTGGCCGGGCTCCGCAGAGAGCACGAGGCGTTCCGAGCGGAGCTCGCTGCGCTGCAGACCGAGCGCAAAAAGGAGGACGTGAGGCAGCCGGAGGAGTCGGAAGTGGTGCGGCTCCTCAGGAGCGAGCTCGAGAGCTACCGAGCCCGCTTCGACGTCCTCGAGCGGCAAATGCTGCGCCCTCCCCTGGCCACAGACGGGCCTTCAAAGCGGGCGGTGGCTGCGGCCGCTACTTTCGCAGCCAAAGCTGCAGCGCCGACCTCGACTCGGCCAACTGAGGTGGCAGAACCCGCTGCCAAAGAGCCTGGCGTAGCCGGACGAAAAGGCAAAGGGGCTGGCAAGAGGGCGAAGGCTGCAGCCGCAGCTGTCCCTAATGCCGAGTCAGCGTCCTCAGCTCCCAAGGCTCCCAGAACCGAAGCACCGACAGCTTCCCAGCAGAGCCAGTGGGAGACTGTCGGAGCCAAGAAAAAGGCGAAGAAAGCGGCGAGGAAGAAGGCCAAGAAGGCGGCAAAACAAAGGGAGGCCGAGAAGGTGGCCAAGGTCCGCGCCCCCCGCTCCACGGCTGTAGTACTCACTTTGCAGCCTGGAGCGGAGGAAAGGGGCATGACCTATGCTGCGGTCCTGACGAAGGCCAAGGCTTCAATAAGCCTCGGCGACCTCGGCATAGCGGGCCTCCGCTGCAAGCGGACTGCTACCGGTGCTTGCCTTCTAGAGGTGTCCGGCGCCACGAGCGGCCCGAAGGCAGACGCCTTGGCCGAGCAAATAAGGGCGCAGTTCGAGGAAGGCGAGCTCCGGGTGTCAAGGCCTACGAAGTGCGCCGACCTGCGAATCGCAGGCTTGGACGACTCTGTCTCAGTCGAGGAGGTCGTGGCTGCTGTGGCGAGGGCGGGAGAGTGCCCGCCCAGTCAAATTAAGCCCGGCAAAATCCGCCCGGGCTTTCGAGGCATGAGCTCAATAGTTCTGAGCTGTCCTGTGGCGGCGGCGCAGAGGCTGGCGGACGGGCGCCGGCTGCTCGTGGGGTGGGTGTCGGCACAGGTAAAACTGTTGCCTGCAAGAGGTACGACGTGCTTCCGGTGCTTGACGGACGGCCATGTCGGAACGCAGTGCGTCTCCGACACAAATTACCGCGACCGGTGCTTTGGATGCGGTCAGCCCGGACATATGGTCGCCTCTTGCACGGCCCCGCCCCACTGCTTAGCTTGTGCAGCGATGGGCAAGCCTGCAGGGCATCGGGTGGGCCGAAAGCCATGCGTCGCACCCAACGGCAAAAGGAAGGGGAGGGCCCAGACTTCGGTAGTCCCGGCTCAGTCACAAAGTGAGGAATCGCAGACTATGGACACCCAGTAATGGCCCCATCTCTGCGATTCCTCCAAGCGAACATCAACCACTGCGCCCGGGCTCAGGATTTATTACTCCAGAGCATGGCGCAGTGGTCGATAGGTGTCGCGGTTGTCGCCGAGCCGTACTTCGTCCCGCCCGGGCGAGCTGACTGGGCGAGTGACACGAACGGCTCGGTGACACTCATCTCCAGAGCCGGGAATGGGTCCCCGATGATGGAGGCTCTCGCCGTTGGGCAGGGCCACGTGGCGGCACTGTTCGGGGAGATGGTGGTTGTGGGGGTTTATTTCTCCCCGAACAGACCTCTCGCCGACTTTGAGAGATTCGTGGTGGAGTTGGGCGTCGTCGTCGCCCGTAGTCGTCCTCACCCCGTGCTCGTTCTTGGGGACTTCAATGCCAAATCCACGGCTTGGGGTTCCCCGACAACAGACGCGCGGGGAGAGGTGCTGGAGGAGTGGGCAATTGAGGCCGGCCTCCAGCTCCTAAATAGGGGTTCCCTGGACACGTGCGTGCGCCAGCGGGGCGGTTCCATAGTGGACTTGACGTTCGCTAGCCCCGCACTAGCGCGCCGTGTCCAGGACTGGCGGGTGGTGGAGGAGGCGGAGACTCTGTCTGATCATCGGTACATCCGTTTCGATGTCTCTGCCCAGACTTCTGCCACCCCGGTTCAAGCGGGCCCTGGCGGGGTCGGTCCGCGTTGGGCGCTTCGGCAACTGGACCGGGACCTACTCGTTGAAGCCTCGATAGTCCAGGCCTGGGTGTCAGCACCGGACAGGCCTGACGATATCGACAGCGAGGCTGAGTGGTTCCGGAAAGCCATGTCGCATGTCTGTGACGCTGCTATGCCTAGGGTTCTGTCCCGACCGGCTAGGCGCCAGGTGTACTGGTGGTCGCAAGACATCGAGCGGCTGCGCGCTGCGTGTGTTGCCGCTCGGCGCCGGTACGCCAGGCTCCGCAGGAGGCGTAGCCGCGTCAGGGATGCGGCAGACGAGGCCGAAGAGGCGGAACTGTATGAGGGGTACAGGGCGGCGAGGAAGGCACTACAGCTTGCCATCAAGCGGGCCAAAGTCCTGGCTCGAGAGGAGCAGCTGCAGACTCTGGACCGAGATCCATGGGGGCGCCCATACTTATTGGTACGGGGCAAACTCCGTCCATGGGCCCCCCCGCTGTCCCAGAGCCTCCGGCCAGAGCTATTGAGCAGCGTAGTTGGCGCTCTGTTCCCCTCTAGGGCAGAGCATACCCCGCCACCCATGGTTCCGCCCTCCGAGTTGCCCAACGAGGACGACGACGGCGACGACGACGTGCCCGAAGTGACCCGGGCAGAATTGAGAGCGGCGGTTTTGAGGCTTCAAGCCAAGAATGCCGCCCCAGGGCCCGACGGCATACCCGGCCGCGCATGGGTCTTGGCCTCGAAGGCTCTCGGGCCCCGACTGCGAGGGCTGTTGAGCGCATGTTTGCAGCGGGGCCAGTTTCCACGCCTATGGAAGACGGGGAAGCTGGTTCTGCTTCATAAGCCGGGGCGCCCTGCGGACTCTCCGTCCGCTTACCGCCCCATTGTGCTGTTGGACGAGGTGGGCAAGCTCTTCGAGCGAGTCATCGCAAACCGCCTCGTCCGGCACCTCTCTGGCGTGGGGCCGGATCTGGCGGACAACCAGTTTGGTTTCCGTCAAGGGCGCTCTACAGTGGACGCGATCATGCGCGTAAGGGCCTTGGCGGAGGAAGCAGTTGCACGGGGTGAGGTCGTCTTGGCGGTGTCGCTCGACATCGCCAACGCCTTCAACACCTTGCCCTGGAGTTGCATCAGGGAGGCGCTCCGATACCACGGGGTGCCGACCTACCTCCGCCACACTGTCGGGGCCTACCTGGCTGACAGGTCAGTGATCTACCCGGGTCAGGAAGGATGGGGTCGGCGAGAAACGTCGTGCGGTGTTCCACAGGGGTCGGTCTTGGGGCCGCTCCTGTGGAACATCGGATACGACTGGGTGTTGCGCGGTGCGCTCCACCATGGCGTCGGCGTAGTCTGTTACGCCGACGACACGTTGGTGACCGCGCGAGGGAGGACGTACCGCGACGCGTCGCTACTGGCGACTGCGGGGGTTGCGCAAGTCGTCGCAAGGATCCGGCGGTTGGGCCTCGAGGTGGCGCTCAACAAATCCGAGGCTCTGTGTTTCCACGGGGCCCGGCGCGCGCCACCCTCGGGGTCCAACATAGTGGTGGGAGGCGTCCGCATCGGCGTCGAGTCGACGATGAAGTACTTAGGACTCGTCCTCGATAGCCGATGGGACTTCGGGCCGCACTTCCGGCAACTGGCCCCTAAACTGATGGGCGCAGCGGCGGCTCTGACACGGCTGCTGCCTAACTTGGGGGGGCCAGAGTCATCTTGCCGGAGGCTCTACTTGGGGATCGTGCGGTCTATGGCTCTGTATGGAGCACCCGTGTGGGCGGACACCCTGTCGGCCCGCAACGTCGCAATGCTGCGAAGGCCGCAGCGAGCGATGGCCGTCAGGGTGATCAGGGGGTACTGCACGATCTCCCACGAAGCGGCCTGCCTGTTGGCCGGATCACCGCCCTGGGATCTGGAGGCTAAACTCCTCGCGTCAATGTATCGGTGGCGCGGGGAGGCCCAGGAGCGGGGCGAAAGGCCGCCGCCTAGCGTAGTGGAGACGCGGCGGTCTGAGCTCCGCCGATCTCTAGCGGTGGAGTGGGAGGCGCGACTTGCGCAACCCAGTGCGGGGCACGCCGCTATTGCGGCGGTAAGGCCCGTCATGGAGGCGTGGATCGGCAGGAGGCACGGCGCTCTCACCTTCCGACTGACGCAGATACTTTCCGGACACGGTTGCTTCGGGAAGTATCTGCGTCGCATAGGTCGGGAGCAGACGCCCGTGTGCCACCACTGCGACGGTTGCCCGGAAGACACGGCGCAGCACACGCTGGAGGAATGCTCAGCGTGGGCGTCGCAGCGCCGTGATCTGATCGCAGCGATCGGCGGGAGCGATCTCTCGCTTCCGACTGTCGTCGAGGCCATGGTCGGAAGCGAGAGTGCGTGGGAAGGGGCCGTCGCCTTCTGCGAGGATGTCATGCTCGCGAAGGAGACGGCGGAGAGGGAAAGAGAGAGGGTTGCCATCCCTCTCAGCTCCCGCAGACGAACCGGGCGCCGCCGGGCGCAAACCGATCTGCGTCCTCCATGAGAGGTAGCCTGCGGGCGGCTGACTTGGGGCAGTCAGCCGCCCGACCAGATACAGGCCCGAGTTGGCGGCGACGTGTCCTTCGTCGCCACTCGAAGAGAGGTGCGGCCGTTGGTGAACGGCCGCACCGAGGAGAGGGACCCGGCGATGTAGTCGGGTCAAGGCCTGCCGGGGAGCGGTGAATGCGCAAGTGGGCCCGCACCCCCGGCTAAAGGCAGTAGAGGACACCGTGTGGTTTTAGTCAGTCGAGTCTGACATGCCCCTCCGCCTTCCCCAGGCGGAGGAAGTCCATGAGGATTTCCACACGTTAAAAAAAAAAAAAAAAAAAAAAAGGTTAGGTTAGGTTGGGGGACCCCCCACAGTGTTTGCGTCCACGTCGCGTCCCCTGGAAACTGCCCAGTTCTGACCACCGTAACGGAGTGGCAGACTGGGTTGGCCAAAGTTCACTGTGACTTCAAAGCTCTTATTTTATTCTCTTGCCTTGCTCAGCTTTGATTGATTTGTTTTTATTATGTCGAAAGACCTTGCGCGTGACGCCTCCGGGCGCTTTTTAAAACAAAAAGGCCCTTCTCAGGGCCAACCCAAAGGCCCTTCTAAGGGCCAACCCAAAGGCCCTTCTCAGGGCCACTCCGACGCTGCGGCGTCAGAGGCTAGCCGCGCGCCGTCTGCGGCTAGCTTCTTTGGTGAGGCGGACGAGTCGTCTGACGATTCGCTTGTCCGAGTGTCGGACACAGACGACTCGCGCCGACGAAAGCGTGTGCGTGGTGGGTCCGGGAGCTCCTCGCACTCGAGTGGGGCGAAGCCGAAGGCAAAGAAGCCGACGGTGGTCGCGGAAACCCATGTCGTTGGGCTCGCGGACGCTCAACGCCAGTTGGACCTGGCTCGACGGGAGCAGCTCCAGCAAGAGCTGGAGGAGCGGGTTGCGGCGAGCGAGACGCGGGCGCACGCCGCCCGGGCCAAGTCCGGGTACGGCGCCCCCCGCGTTGTATACGCGGACCACTCTCTCGCAGAGCTGGAAGTTATGGCGGAGGAGGACGAGAAGGAGATCGTCGAGGTCGCCACGAAGTCCTCGCACCTGAAGGGAACCTTCCAGAAGGCCCTCAAGTGCCGGGCTGCGAGCCTGCGCGGTGTCGTCGTGGAATTGGTTCGGCGTAAGGCCACCAACGAAACGCAGCAACTGCAGGCGAAGGTTGATCGCCTGCAGTCAGAGGTCAGCCAGCTTCAGAAGAAGCTGGCCGAAGCTACGGCCCGGCCACAACAAGCCGGGACCAGCCCCACGACAGAAGGCCCCACCTCCAACCTTGAGGATATCATCCGCAAGGTGGTGATGGAGGAGAGGGCCTTCACAAGGTCCTGCCTCGCAGGGATTGAGGACCGGCTCCTGCCGGAGAAACGCCTCCGGCCGCCGCTTGCGGCGGATAAACGGCAGCGCGAGCCAGGGCCGTCCTCCTCCTCCCAGGTGGAAGATACCCTTCTGCCTGCGACCACACCGGTCAATGAGTGGACTGTAGTGGGCAAGGGGAAGGGCAAGGGCAAGAAGTCGGCGACAGTCGTTCCTGCCGTCCCGGCCACTACCGCTCCCACCGCTCCCAGCCGGTCGCAGGTGACCGGCAAGGGAAAGGGGAGGGGAAAAGGAAAGGCGACGTTAGTGACGCTCACCGCGGAGGCTGCGGGACGAGGGGAGACGTACGCGTCTATCCTTGTGCGGGCGCGTGCAAATGCCGATCCCGTCCAAATGGGGATCGGCAGTGTCTCCTGCCGGCGGACACAAGCCGGGGCTCGAATTTTCGAGTTCCCGGGGGCAGAGGGCAGTGCCCATGCGGACCTCTTCGCAGCAAAGCTGCAGGAGGTCATCGCAGACTCGGCAAAGGTGGCTCGGCCGGTCAAGTCAGCGGCCATTGAGGTGACGGATCTGGATGATTCCGTCACCAAGGAGGAGGTGGTGGCGGCGGTCGCAGCGATAGGGGGCTGTGGCGTCGCGGCGGTCCAAGGCCGGGACATTAGACCCGGCCGCGGCGGCATGGGCACCATTCGCCTCGAGTGCCCAATCGTCGCTGCCAAAGCCGTCCTTGCGAAGGGACGGCTTACCGTAGGGTTCAGCTCGGGTGCAGTACGTGCACTCGAGGAACAGGCGTTGCGGTGTTTCCGGTGCTTCGGCATCGGACACACTAGGCCCCTGTGTCCGTCCACTGTAGACAGGACGGACACCTGCTACCGCTGCGGCAAGGAGGGCCACAAAGCCGCCTCCTGCAGGGTCGCCACGCCGCACTGCGCGGTCTGCGCCGCCAGTGGCCGCCCGGCGGCCCACGTCATGAAGGGGAGGAATTGCAATCCTCCCCCTAAGCGGGGCAAAGTGCAGGCGCCGACCGGGCCTGCTACGGCCGCTAGCGCCGTCGCTCCCGCGGCGGCTGTGGAGGGGGGTGCGATGTCCGACTGATGGATAGAGTCGAACATCGCATCCTTTTGACGAACACCAACCACTGCAAAGCAGCCCAGGATCTGCTGATGCAGACCATGGCTGAGTGGTTGGTGGACTTGGCGGTGGTCGCCGAGCCTTACTCGGTCCCTGGTCGTTGGCTGGGCGACCGGGACGGCCTCGTGGCACTGTTGTCGCGGCCCTCCACGGGCTCCCCTCCCCTCTCGCTCTTAGAGAGGGGACCGGGATACGTGGCCGCCGCGTGGGGAGACATAGTGGTGGTGGGGGTCTATTTCTCCCCAAACCGCCCTCTCTCGGACTTTGAGGATTTCCTCGAAGTCCTCACCGCAGTCGTGGGGAGGGCGGCGCCGCGACAGGCCGTGGTGCTGGGCGACCTCAACGCCAAGTCGGTGGCCTGGGGCAATCCGGCCGCCAGCTGCAACGTCCGGGGGCGCGCCGTCGAGTTTTGGGCGGCCTCGTGCGGTGTGTCCCTCCTCAACAGGGGGGCGGTCCACACGTGTGTGCGGCAACAGGGTGGATCGGTGGTGGACGTGTCGTTTGCCACCCCCGCGCTAGCCGCCCGCGTCGTCAACTGGCGGGTAGAGATGGTGGAGACTTTGTCGGACCACCGATATGTGCGGTTCGACATATCCGCCCGGGGAGGGGCGTTGGCCCGCACTGGGCAGTCCCCCTTCCCGCGGTGGGCTCTCACCCGCCTGGACCGTGAGGCAGCCAAGGAGGTGGCCTTTCTCCAGGACTGGCTGTCGCCCCCTGGCGAGGTCCAGGACGTGGACGCCGCAGCGGTTCGGCTGAGGGAGTCCCTGACCGAGGTGTGCAACTCCAGCATGCCCCGGTCTCGCCGTCCGCCTCCCCGTCGTGCTGTCTATTGGTGGACGGAGGAGCTGGCGGGGCTCCGGGCCGCCTGCGTGGCGTCCAGAAGGGCCTATGCGCGGAGCCGACGGCGCAGCGCCCGAAATCTAGCGGAAGAGGACCGTCTATACGCCTCTTATCGGGAGGCGACGACGGTCTTCAAGTCCGCAATGGGCGCCGCCAAGGACTCGGCCAGGGCCGAGATGCTGGAGGGTCTCGATAGGGACCCCTTCGGGAGGCCATACAGGGCGGCGCGAAACCAGCTCCGCCCCTGTGGTCCCCCCCTGTCGGAGACCCTCGAGCCAGCGTTGCTGGACGGGGTGGTCCGGTCCCTGTTTCCGCGCAGGACCGACTTCACCCCTCCAGCCATGGATCCCCCGCAAGGGGCGGCCCTGCCGGAGGAGGAGGTGCCCCCGGTGACGGCGGCGGAGTTCGAGGCGGGGGTCCTCAGCCTCCGCAGGAAGAAGACGGCCCCCGGACCGGACGGCGTCCCCGCACGGGTGGTGGCTATCGCTGCCTCTCAAATGGAGGACAGGTTTCGGGACCTCTTCAGCGCGTGCTTTACGGCTGGGAGGTTCCCGAAGCTGTGGAGGGAGGGGCAGCTATGCCTCCTCCGTAAGGAGGGACGCCCGGTGGACTCCCCCTCGGCATACCGGCCCATCGTTCTGCTCGATGAGGTCGGTAAAATGTTCGAGGGGATTGTCGCCTCCCGGCTGAATAGCCATTTGCGGGGGGTAGGGCCGGATCTGTCGGACGCCCAGTTCGGTTTCCGCCGAGGGCGTTCGACGATCGACGCGCTGGCCCTACTCAAGGGCCAGGTGAAGGAGGCAGTGGAGGCGGGGGACGGAGTGTTGGCGGTGTCATTCGACATCTCCAACGCCTTCAACTCCGTCCCCCACTCGACGATATTGGAGGCGCTGCGGTATCACGGAGTGCCCCAATACCTGCGGGCCCTCCTGGCGAGCTACCTGGAGGACCGAGAGGTCCTCCTCGTTGATAAGACGGCCACTGTGCGGCGGTACGGCGCAGAGTCCGGTGTTCCGCAGGGTTCGGTGCTGGGCCCTCCCCTGTGGAACATCGGGTTCAACTGGCTTCTGCGGGGGGCCCTCCTCCAGGGCACGAGTGTCATCTGCTACGCGGATGACACTCTTCTCACTGCCCGGGGGAGGAACTTTGGGGAGGCGGCCTGTCTGGCCTCGGCTGGCGGATCCTTGGTTGCAGAGAGGATCCGCCGCCTGGGATTGGAGGTGGCGCTGCACAAGACGGAGGCCGTGTTCTTCCGCGGCCCCCGGCAGCGTCGCCCTCCTCCCGATGCCCACATTGTCGTGGAGGGCGTCCGTATAGGTGTCCAGCCCCAGATGAAGTATCTGGGCCTGGTGCTGGACGAGAGGTGGCGCTTCGGCCCGCATTTCAGCGGGCTGTCGACGCGCCTCCTGAAAGCCGCGGACGCCCTCTCGTGGCTCCTCCCCAACCTTGGGGGGCCCAAGGCGAAATGCCGGCGCCTGTATGCCGGCATCCTCCGCAGCATGGCCCTGTACGGGGCTCCCATCTGGGCGGACTCCCTCCACAGGAGGGAGAATGCGACCGCCATCCGCAGGCCCCAAAGGGCCATTGCACAGCGGGTGGCGAGGGCCTACCGCTCAGTGGGCTTCTCGGCGGCGTGCGCTCTGGCCGGCACTCCTCCTTGGGAGTTGGAGGCTTGGGTGCTGGCCAGAGTATATGAGTGGACGGCGCGCCGGAAGGCGCTCGGGGAGCGCCCCGCCGCCGAAGAGCGGGAGGCAGTGCGGCGGGAGGCGAAGGACGCCATCGTCCTCCACTGGACGGAGGACCTCGCCGCCGCCGCCTTTGGCCGCCGGACGTTGGACGCGCTCGGTCCGGTTCTGCAGAGCTGGCTCGAGCGGTCCCACGGTTTCCTCTCGTTTCGTCTGGTGCAGGTGTTATCCGGCCACGGCTGTTTCGGATCGCACCTGCATCGGATCGGCAGGGAGGAGACCCCGGCGTGCCACGACTGCGGCGCAGCGGAGGACACGGCGCAGCACACCCTTGAGGTGTGCCCGGCTTGGTCCGAACTGCGCCGTGATCTGACTGCCGTTGTTGGACGGGACCTCTCGCTTCCCGCAGTGGTCGAGGCCATGCTGGAAAGCGAAGAGTCCTGGTCTGCGGTTGCCTCCTTTTGCGAGGACGTCATCTCGCAAAAGGAGGAGGCGGAGCGCGTGCGGGAGGACGATCCTCTCGCGGCGCCGCTCCGCAGACGAAGAGGCCGGAGAAGGCGCCGTCCTCTTGGTGGCGACGGGACTTTGCTCCCGCCAGCACCTTCGTAAGTCATTCCCGGGCCCGCGTGAGGGCCCGGCCTGAGGGCAATCGTCGGCGGAGGACTGGAAGTGATGGCTGTGCCAAGATTCCCAGTCCCCGCCACTCAGACGAAGCGGGAATGCCGCTGGGTATTTTTAGTGGGTATACCGGGTCAGACCGGGGAGTCCCACATACCCCTCCGGTTGGAGGGTATGCGTAATGCATTTTTTTCCCAGCGCAAAAAAAAAAAAAAAAAAAAAAAAAAAAAGGTTAGGTTAGGTTAGGTTAGGTTAGGTTGGGGGGGGGGACCCCCCACAGTGTTTGCGTCCACGTCGCGTCCCCTGGTAACTGCCCAGTTCTGACCACCGTAACGGAGTGGCAGACTGGGTTGGCCAAAGTACACTGTGCTTCGAAGCTCTTATTATCTTGCCTTGTCGAGCTGCGATCTGCGGATTTGATTTTATTTTAAAATGTCGAAAGACCCTGCGCGTGACGCCTCCGGGCGCTTTTTAAAACAAAAAGGCCCTTCTCAGGGCCAACCCAAAGGCCCTTCTAAGGGCCAACCTAAAGGCCCTTCTCAGGGCCACTCCGACGCTGCTGCGTCAGAGGCTAGCCGCGCGCCGTCTGCGGCTAGCTTCTTCGGAGAGGCGGACGAGTCTTCGGACGACTCAATTGTCCGACCATCGGACACGGACGACTCTCGTTCGCGGAAGCGGGTCCGCACGAGTGGTGGGTCCGGGGGCTCCTCGGCCTCGGGTAGGGCGAAGCCGAAGGCAAAGAAGCCGACGGCGGCCGCAGACACCCATGCCGTAGGGCTCGCGGACGCTCAACGCCAGTTAGATCTGGCTAGGCGGGAGCAGCTCCAACAAGAGCTGGAGGAGCGGGTTGCGGCGAGCGAGACGCGGGCGCATGCTGCCCGGGCCAAGTCCGGGTACGGAGCGTCCCGCGTTGTATACGCGGACCACTCCCTCACAGAGTTGGAGAAAATGGCGGAGGAGGACGAAAGGGAGATCGTCGAGGTCGCCACTAAGTCCTCCCACCTGAAGGGTACCTTTCAGAAGGCCCTCAAGTGCCGGGCTGCGAGCCTGCGTGGTGTCGTTGCGGAGTTGGTTCGGCGTAAGGCCACCGACGAGACGCAGCAACTGCAGGCGAAGGTTGATCGCCTGCAGTTGGAGGTCGGCCAGCTTCAGAAGAAGCTGGCTGAAGCCACGGCCCGGCCACAGCAAGCCGGGACGAGCCCCGTGACAGAGGGCTCCCCCTCCAACCTTGAGGATATCATCCGCAAGGTTGTGATGGAGGAGAGGGCCTTCACAAGGTCCTGCTTAGCAGGTATTGAGGACCGGCTTCTGCCGGAGAAACGCCTCCGACCGCCGCTTGCGGCGGATAAACGGCAGTGCGAGCCGGGGCCGTCCTCCTCCTCCCAGGCGGAAGACGTCCTTCTACCTGCGACCACACCGGTCAACGAGTGGACGGTAGTGGGCCGCAAGGGGAAGGGCAAGGGAAAGAAGTCGGCGACGGTCGTCCCTGCCGTCCCGGCCACTACCGCGCCCTCCGCTCCCAAGGGCAAAGGGAAAGTGAGTGTAAAGGGGAAGCTAGTCCCCCCTAAAACCGCAGCCGTCGTAGTGACGCTCACCGCGGAGGCTGCGGGGCGAGGAGAGACGTACGCGTCCCTCCTGGTGCGGGCGCGTGCTAATGCCGATCCCGCCCAACTGGGGATCAGCAGTGTCTCCTGCCGACGGACCCAAGCCGGGGCTCGAATTTTTGAGTTCCCGGGGGCGGAGGGTAGTGCCCATGCAGACCTCTTTGCAGCCAAGCTGCAGGAGGTCATCGCAGATTCGGCCAAGGTGGCTCGGCCGGTCAAGTTGGCGGCCATTGAGGTGACGGATTTAGATGACTCCGTCACCAAGGAGGAGGTGGTAGCGGCGGTCGCAGCGATAGGGGGCTGTGGCGTCGCGGCGGTCCAAGGCCGGGACATTAGACCCGGCCGCGGCGGAATGGGCACCATTCGCCTCGAGTGCCCAATCGCCGCTGCCAAAGCCGTCCTTGCGAAGGGACGGCTAAAGGTAGGGTTCAGCTCGGGTGCAGTACGGGCACTCGAGGAACAGGCGCTGCGGTGTTTCCGGTGCTTCGGCATCGGACACACCAGGCCTCTGTGTCCGTCCACGACAGACAGGACGGACACCTGCTACCGCTGCGGCAAGGAGGGCCACAAAGCCGCCTCCTGCAAGGTCGCCACGCCGCACTGCGCGGTCTGCGCCGCCAGTGGCCGCCCGGCGGCCCACGTCATGAAGGGGAGGAACTGCAATCCTCCCCCTAAGCGGGGCAAAGCGCAGGCGCCGACCGGGCCTGCTACTGCCGCTAGCGCCGTCGCTCCTGCGGCGGCTGTGGAGGGGGGTGCGATGTCCGACTGATGGATAGAGTCGAACATCGCATCCTTCAGACGAACGCCAACCACTGCAAAGCAGCCCAGGATCTGCTGATGCAGATCATGGCTGAGTGGTTGGTGGACCTAGCGGTGGTCGCCGAGCCTTACTCGGTCCCTGGTCGTTGGCTGGGCGACCGGGACGGCCTCGTGGCATTGTTGACGCGGCCCTCCACGGACTCCCCTCCCCTCTCGCTCTTAGAGAGGGGACCGGGATACGTGGCCGCCGCGTGGGGAGAGATTGCGGTGGTGGGGGTTTATTTCTCCCCAAACCGCCCTCTCTCGGACTTTGAGGATTTCCTGGAGATCCTCACCGCAGTCGTAGGGAGGGCGGCGCCACGCCAGGCTGTGGTGCTGGGCGACCTGAACGCCAAGTCGGTGGCCTGGGGCAACCCGGCCCCTAGCTGCAACGTCCGGGGGCGCGCCGTCGAGTTTTGGGCGGCCTCATGCGGTGTGTCCCTCCTCAACAGGGGGGCGGTCCACACGTGTGTGCGGCAACAGGGTGGGTCGGTGGTGGACGTGTCGTTTGCCACCCCCGCGCTAGCCGCCCGCGTCGTCAACTGGCGGGTTGAGATGGTGGAGACATTGTCGGACCACCGATATGTGCGGTTCGACATATCCGCCCGGGGAGGGGCGTTGGCCCGCACTGGGCAGTCCCCCTTCCCGCGGTGGGCTCTCACCCGCCTGGACCGTGAGGCAGCCAAGGAGGCGGCCTTTCTCCAGGACTGGCTGTCGCCCCCTGGTGAGGTCCGGGACGTGGACGCCGCAGCGGTTCGGCTGAGGGAGTCCCTGACCGAGGTGTGCAACTCCAGCATGCCTCGGTCTCGCCGTCCGCCTCCCCGTCGTGCCGTCTATTGGTGGACGGAGGAGCTGGCAGGGCTCCGGGCCACCTGTGTGGCGGCCAGAAGGGCCTTTGCGCGGAGCCGACGGCGCAGCGCCCGAAACCTGGCGGAAGAGGACCGTCTATACGCCTCTTATCGGGAGGCGACGACGGTCTTCAAGTCCGCAATGGGCGCCGCCAAGGACTCGGCTAGGGCCGAGATGCTGGAGGGTCTCGATAGGGACCCCTTCGGAAGGCCATACAGGGCGGCGCGGAACCAGCTCCGCCCTTGTGGTCCCCCCCTGTCGGAGACCCTCGAGCCAGCGTTGCTGGATGGGGTGGTCCGGTCCCTGTTTCCGCGCAGGACCGACTTCACCCCACCATCCATGGATCCCCCGCAAGGGGCGGCCCTGCCGGAGGAGGAGGTTCCCCCGGTGACGGCGGCGGAGTTCGAGGCGGGGGTCCTCAGCCTCCGCAGGAAGAAGACGGCCCCCGGACCAGACGGCGTCCCCGCACGGGTGGTGGCTATCGCCGCCTCCCAAATGGAGGACAGATTTCGGGACCTCTTCAGCGCGTGCTTTGCGGCTGGGAGGTTTCCGAAACTGTGGAGGGAGGGGCAGCTATGCCTCCTCCGTAAGGAGGGACGCCCGGTGGACTCCCCCTCAGCATACCGGCCCATCGTCCTGCTCGATGAGGTCGGCAAAATGTTTGAGGGGATCGTCGCCTCACGGCTTGATAGCCATTTGCGGGGGGTAGGGCCGGATCTGTCGGACGCCCAGTTCGGTTTCCGCCGAGGGCGTTCGACGATCGACGCGCTGGCCCTACTCAAGGGCCAGGTGAAGGAGGCAGAGGAGGCGGGGGACGGAGTGTTGGCGGTGTCATTCGACATCTCAAACGCCTTCAACTCCGTCCCCCACTCGACGATAATGGAGGCGCTCCGGTATCACGGAGTGCCCCAATATCTGCGGGTCCTCCTAGCAAGTTACTTGGAGGACCGAGAAGTCCTCCTCGTGGACAGGACGGCCACTGTGCGGCGGTACGGCGCAGAGTCCGGTGTTCCGCAGGGTTCGGTGCTGGGCCCTCCCCTGTGGAACATCGGGTTCAACTGGCTTCTGCGGGGGGCCCTCCTCCAGGGCACGAGTGTCATCTGCTACGCGGATGACACTCTTCTCACTGCCCGGGGGAGGAACTTTGGGGAGGCGGCCTGTCTGGCCTCGGCTGGCGGATCCTTGGTTGCAGAGAGGATCCGCCGCCTGGGATTGGAGGTGGCGCTGCACAAGACGGAGGCCGTGTTCTTTCGCGGCCCCCGGCAGCGTCGCCCTCCTCCCGATGCCCACATAGTCGTGGAGGGCGTCCGTATAGGAGTCCAGCCCCAGATGAAGTATCTGGGCCTGGTGCTGGACGAGAGGTGGCGCTTCGGCCCGCACTTCAGCGGGCTGTCGACGCGCCTCCTGAAAGCCGCGGACGCCCTCTCGTGGCTCCTCCCCAACCTTGGGGGGCCCAAGGCGAAATGCCGGCGCCTGTATGCCGGCATCCTGCGCAGCATGGCCCTATACGGGGCACCCATCTGGGCGGACTCCCTCCACAGGAGGGAGAATGCGACCGCCATCCGCAGGCCCCAAAGGGCCATTGCACAGCGGGTGGCGAGGGCCTACCGCTCAGTGGGCTTCTCGGCGGCGTGCGCTCTGGCCGGCACTCCTCCTTGGGAGTTGGAGGCTTGGGTGCTGGCCAGAGTATATGAGTGGACGGCGCGCCGGAAGGCGCTCGGGGAGCGCCCCGCCGCCGAAGAGCGGGAGGCAGTGCGGCGGGAGGCGAAGGACGCCATCGTCCTCCACTGGACGGAGGACCTCGCCGCCGCCGCCTTTGGCCGCCGGACGTTGGACGCGCTCGGTCCGGTTCTGCAGAGCTGGCTCGAGCGGTCCCACGGTTTCCTCTCGTTCCGTCTGGTGCAGGTGTTATCCGGCCACGGCTGTTTCGGATCGCACCTGCATCGGATCGGCAGGGAGGAAACCCCGGCGTGCCACGACTGCGGCGCAGCGGAGGACACGGCGCAGCACACCCTCGAGGTGTGCCCGGCTTGGTCCGAACTGCGCCGTGATCTGACTGCCGTGGTTGGACGGGACCTCTCGCTTCCCGCTGTGGTTGAGGCCATGCTTGGGAGCGAAGAGTCCTGGTCTGCGGTTGCCTCCTTTTGCGAGGACGTAATCTCGCAAAAGGAGGAGGCGGAGCGCGTGCGGGAGGACGATCCTCTCGCAGCGCCGCTCCGCAGACGTAGAGGCCGGAGAAGGCGCCGTCCTCTTGGTGGCGACGGGACTTTGCTCCCGCCACCACCTTCGTAAGTCATTCCCGGGCCCGCGTGAGGGCCCGGCCTGAGGGCAATCGTCGGCGGAGGACTGGAAGTGATGGCTGTGCCAAGATTCCCAGTCCCCGCCACTCAGACGAAGCGGGAATGCCGCTGGGTATTTTTAGTGGGTATACCGGGTCAGACCGGGGAGTCCCACATACCCCTCCGATTGGAGGGTATGCGTAATGCATTTTTTCCCAGCGCAAAAAAAAAAAAAAAAAAAAAAAAAAAAAAAAAGGTTAGGTTGGGGGACCACTGCAAAGCAGCCCAGGATCTGCTGATGCAGATCATGGCTGAGTGGTTGGTGGACTTGGCGGTGGTCGCCGAGCCTTACTCGGTCCCTGGTCGTTGGCTGGGCGACCGGGACGGCCTCGTGGCATTGTCGACGCGGCCCTCCACGGACTCCCCTCCCCTCTCGCTCTTAGAGAGGGGACCGGGATACGTGGCCGCCGCGTGGGGAGACATAGCGGTGGTGGGGGTTTATTTCTCCCCAAACCGCCCTCTCTCGGACTTTGAGGATTTCCTCGAGATCCTCACAGCAGTCGTAGGGAGGGCGGCGCCACGCCAGGCCGTGGTGTTGGGCGACCTCAACGCCAAGTCGGTGGCCTGGGGCAATCCGGCCGCCGGCTGCAACGTCCGGGGGCGCGCCGTCGAGTTTTGGGCGGCCTCTTGCGGTGTGTCCCTCCTCAACAGGGGGGCGGTCCACACGTGTGTGCGGCAACAGGGTGGGTCGGTGGTGGACGTGTCGTTTGCCACCCCCGCGCTAGCCGCCCGCGTCGTCAACTGGCGGGTAGAGATGGTGGAGACTTTGTCGGACCACCGATATGTGCGGTTCGACATATCCGCCCGGGGAGGGGCGTTGGCCCGCACTGGGCAGTCCCCCTTCCCGCGGTGGGCTCTCACCCGCCTGGACCGTGAGGCAGCCAAGGAGGCTGCCTTTCTCCAGGACTGGCTGTCGCCCCCTGGCGAGGTCCGGGACGTGGACGCCGCAGCGGTTCGGCTGAGGGAGTCCCTGACCGAGGTGTGCAACTCCAGCATGCCCCGGTCTCGCCGTCCGCCTCCCCGTCGTGCCGTCTATTGGTGGTCGGAGGAGCTGGCGGGGCTCCGGGCCGCCTGCGTGGCGTCCAGAAGGGCCTATGCGCGGAGCCGACGGCGCAGCGCCCGAAACCTGGCGGAAGAGGACCGTCTATACGCCTCTTATCGGGAGGCGACGACGGTCTTCAAGTCCGCAATGGGCGCCGCCAAGGACTCGGCCAGGGCCGAGATGCTGGAGGGTCTCGATAGGGACCCCTTCGGGAGGCCATACAGGGCGGCGCGGAACCAGCTCCGCCCCTGTGGTCGCCCCCTGTCGGAGACCCTCGAGCCAGCGTTGCTGGATGGGGTGGTCCGGTCCCTGTTTCCGCGCAGGACCGACTTCACCCCACCACCCATGGATCCCCCGCAAGGGGCGGCCCTGCCGGAGGAGGTGGTCCCCCCGGTGACGGCGGCGGAGTTCGGGGCGGGGGTCCTCAGCCTTCGCAGGAAAAAGACGGCCCCCGGACCAGACGGCGTCCCCGCACGGGTGGTGGCTATTGCCGCCTCCCAAATGGAGGACAGATTTCGGGACCTCTTCAGCGCGTGCTTTGCGGCTGGGAGGTTCCCGAAGCTGTGGAGGGAGGGGCAGCTATGCCTCCTCCGTAAGGAGGGACGCCCGGTGGACTCCCCCTCGGCATACCGGCCCATCGTTCTGCTGGATGAGGTCGGTAAAATGTTCGAGGGGATTGTCGCCTCCCGGCTTGATAGCCATTTGCGGGGGGTAGGGCCGGATCTGTCGGACGCCCAGTTCGGTTTCCGCCGAGGGCGTTCGACGATCGACGCGCTGGCCCTACTCAAGGGCCAGGTGAAGGAGGCAGTGGAGGCGGGGGACGGAGTGTTGGCGGTGTCATTCGACATCTCAAACGCCTTCAACTCCGTCCCCCACTCGACGATATTGGAGGCGCTGCGGTATCACGGAGTGCCCCAATACCTGCGGGCCCTCCTGGCGAGCTACCTGGAGGACCGAGAGGTCCTCCTCGTTGATAAGACGGCCACTGTGCGGCGGTACGGCGCAGAGTCCGGTGTTCCGCAGGGTTCGGTCCTGGGCCCTCCCCTGTGGAACATCGGCTTCAACTGGCTCCTGCGGGGGGCCCTCCTCCAGGGCACGAGTGTCATCTGCTACGCGGATGACACTCTTCTCACTGCCCGGGGGAGGAACTTTGGGGAGGCGGCCTGTCTGGCCTCGGCTGGCGGATCCTTGGTTGCAGAGAGGATCCGCCGCCTGGGATTGGAGGTGGCGCTGCACAAGACGGAGGCCGTGTTCTTCCGCGGCCCCCGGCAGCGTCGCCCTCCTCCCGATGCCCACATAGTCGTGGAGGGCGTCCGGATAGGAGTCCAGCCCCAGATGAAGTATCTGGGCCTGGTGCTGGACGAGAGGTGGCGCTTCGGCCCGCACTTCAGCGGGCTGTCGACGCGCCTCCTGAAAGCCGCGGACGCCCTCTCGTGGCTCCTCCCCAACCTTGGGGGGCCCAAGGCGAAATGCCGGCGCCTGTATGCCGGCATCCTGCGCAGCATGGCCCTATACGGGGCACCCATCTGGGCGGACTCCCTCCACAGGAGGGAGAATGCGACCGCCATCCGCAGGCCCCAAAGGGCCATTGCACAGCGGGTGGCGAGGGCCTACCGCTCAGTGGGCTTCTCGGCGGCGTGCGCTCTGGCCGGCACTCCTCCTTGGGAGTTGGGGGCTTGGGTGCTGGCCAGAGTTTATGAGTGGACGGCGCGCCGGAAGGCGCTCGGGGAGCGCCCCGCCGCCGAAGAGCGGGAGGCAGTGCGGCGGGAGGCGAAGGACGCCATCGTCCTCCACTGGACGGAGGACCTCGCCGCCGCCGCCTTTGGCCGCCGGACGTTGGATGCGCTCGGTCCGGTTCTGCAGAGCTGGCTCGAGCGGTCCCACGGTTTCCTCTCGTTCCGTCTGGTGCAGGTGTTATCCGGCCACGGCTGTTTCGGATCGCACCTGCATCGGATCGGTAGGGAGGAAACCCCGGCGTGCCACGACTGCGGCGCGGCGGAGGACACGGCGCAGCACACCCTCGAGGTGTGCCCGGCTTGGTCCGAACCGCGCCGCGGTCTAACTGCGGCTATTGGGCAGGACCTCTCGCTTCCCGCTGTGGTCGAGGCCATGCTGGGGAGCGAGGAGGCCTGGACGGCGGTTGCCTCCTTTTGCGAGGACGTCATCTCGCAAAAGGAGGAGGCGGAGCGCGTGCGGGAGGACGATCCTCTCGCGGCGCCGCTCCGCAGACGTAGAGGCCGGAGAAGGCGCCGTCCTCTTGGTGGCGACGGGACTTTGGTCCCGCCTCCACCTTCGTAAGTCATTCCCGGGCCCGCGTGAGGGCCCGGCCTGAGGGCAATCGTCGGCGGAGGACTGGAAGTGATGGCTGTGCCAAGATTCCCAGTCCCCGCCACTCAGACGAAGCGGGAATGCCGCTGGGTATTTTTAGTGGGTATACCGGGTCAGACCGGGGAGTCCCACATACCCCTCCGATTGGAGGGTATGCGTAATGCATTTTTTCCCAGCGCAAAAAAAAAAAAAAAAAAAAAAAAAAAAAAAGGTTAGGTTAGGTTAGGTTAGGTTAGGTTGGGGGAGGGGGACCCCCCACGCCACAGATGACCGGCAAGGCTAAGGGGAGAGGCAAAGGGAGAACGTCTGGAAAGGGGAAGTTAGTTCCCCCAAAAACCGCGGCCGTCGTAGTCACGCTCACCGCGGAGGCTGCGGGGCGAGGGGAGACGTACGCGTCGATCCTGGTGCGGGCGCGTGCAAATGCCGATCCCGTCCAAATGGGGATCGGCAGTGTCTCCTGCCGGCGGACTCAAGCCGGGGCTCGAATTTTCGAGTTCCCGGGGGCAGAGGGCAGTGCCCATGCGGACCTCTTCGCAGCAAAGCTGCAGGAGGTCATCGCGGACTCGGCAAAGGTGGCCCGGCCGGTCAAGTTGGCGGCCATTGAGGTGACGGATCTCGATGATTCCGTCACCAAGGAGGAGGTGGTAGCGGCGGTCGCAGCGATAGGGGGCTGTGGCGTCGCGGCGGTCCAAGGCCGGGACATAAGACCCGGCCGCGGCGGTATGGGCACCATTCGCCTCGAGTGCCCAATCGCCGCTGCCAAAGCCGTTCTCGCGAAGGGACGGCTTAAGGTAGGGTTCAGCTCGGGTGCAGTACGTGCACTCGAGGAGCAGGCGCTGCGGTGTTTCCGGTGCTTCGGCATCGGACACACCAGGCCTCTGTGTCCGTCCACGACAGACAGGACGGACACCTGCTACCGCTGCGGCAAGGAGGGCCACAAAGCCGCCTCCTGCAAGGTCGCCACGCCGCACTGCGCGGTCTGCGCCGCCAGTGGCCGCCCGGCGGCCCACGTCATGAAGGGGAGGAACTGCAATCCTCCCCCTAAGCGGGGCAAAGCGCAGGCGCCGACCGGGCCTGCTACTGCCGCTAGCGCCGTCGCTCCTGCGGCGGCTGTGGAGGGGGGTGCGATGTCCGACTGATGGATAGAGTCGAACATCGCATCCTTTTGACGAACACCAACCACTGCAAAGCAGCCCAGGATCTGCTGATGCAGACCATGGCTGAGTGGTTGGTGGACTTGGCGGTGGTCGCCGAGCCTTACTCGGTCCCTGGTCGTTGGCTGGGCGACCGGGACGGCCTCGTGGCACTGTTGTCGCGGCCCTCCACGGACTCCCCTTCCCTCTCGCTCTTAGAGAGGGGACCGGGATACGTGGCCGCCGCGTGGGGAGACATAGCGGTGGTGGGGGTCTATTTCTCCCCAAACCGCCCTCTCTCGGACTTTGAGGATTTCCTCGAAGTCCTCACTGCAGTCGTAGGGAGGGCGGCACCGCGACAGGCCGTGGTGCTGGGCGACCTCAACGCCAAGTCGGTGGCCTGGGGCAATCCGGCCGCCAGCTGCAACGTCCGGGGGCGCGCCGTGGAGTTTTGGGCGGCCTCATGCGGCGTGTCCCTCCTCAACAGGGGGGCGGTCCACACGTGTGTGCGGCAACAGGGTGGGTCGGTGGTGGACGTGTCGTTTGCCACCCCCGCGCTAGCCGCCCGCGTCGTCAACTGGCGGGTAGAGATGGTGGAGACATTGTCGGACCACCGATATGTGCGGTTCGACATATCCGCCCGGGGAGGGGCGTTGGCCCGCACTGGGCAGTCCCCCTTCCCGCGGTGGGCTCTCACCCGCCTGGACCGGGAGGCAGCCAAGGAGGCGGCCTTCCTCCAGGACTGGCTGTCGCCCCCTGGCGAGGTCCGGGACGTGGACGCCGCAGCGGTTCGGCTGAGGGAGTCCCTGACCGAGGTGTGCAACTCCAGTATGCCTCGGTCCCGCCGTCCGCCTCCCCGTCGTGCCGTCTATTGGTGGACGGAGGAGCTGGCGGGGCTCCGGGCCACCTGCGTGGCGGCCAGAAGGGCCTATGCGCGGAGCCGACGGCGCAGCGCCCGAAACCTGGCGGAAGAGGACCGTCTGTACGCCTCTTATCGGGAGGCGACGACGGTCTTCAAGTCCGCAATGGGCGCCGCCAAGGACTCGGCAAGGGCCGAGATGCTGGAGGGTCTCGATAGGGACCCCTTCGGAAGGCCATACAGGGCGGCGCGGAACCAGCTCCGCCCCTGTGGTCCCCCCCTGTCGGAGACCCTCGAGCCAGTGCTGCTGGATGGGGTGGTCCGGTCCCTGTTTCCACGCAGGACCGACTTCACCCCACCACCCATGGATCCCCCGCAAGGGGCGGCCCTGCCGGAGGAGGGGGTCCCCCCGGTGACGGCGGCGGAGTTCGAGGCGGGGGTCCTCAGCCTCCGCAGGAAGAAGACGGCCCCCGGACCAGACGGCGTCCCCGCACGGGTGGTGGCTATCGCCGCCTCCCAAATGGAGGACAGATTTCGGGACCTCTTCAGCGCGTGCTTTGCGGCTGGGAGGTTCCCGAAACTGTGGAGGGAGGGGCAGCTATGCCTCCTCCGTAAGGAGGGACGCCCGGTGGACTCCCCCTCAGCATACCGGCCCATCGTCCTGCTCGATGAGGTCGGCAAAATGTTTGAGGGGATCGTCGCCTCACGGCTTGATAGCCACTTGCGGGGGTTAGGGCCGGACCTGTCGGACGCCCAGTTCGGTTTCCGCCGAGGGCGTTCGACCATCGACGCACTGGCCCTACTCAAGGGCCAGGTGAAGGAGGCAGTGGAGGCGGGGGACGGAGTGTTGGCGGTGTCATTCGACATCTCCAACGCCTTCAACTCCGTCCCCCATTCAACGATATTGGAGGCGCTCCGGTATCACGGAGTGCCCCAATACTTGCGGGACCTCCTGGCCAGTTACTTGGAGGACCGAGAGGTCCTCCTCGTAGACAAGACGGCCACGGTGCGGCGGTACGGCGCAGAGTCCGGTGTTCCGCAGGGTTCGGTGCTGGGCCCTCCCCTGTGGAACATCGGGTTCAACTGGCTTCTGCGGGGGGCCCTCCTCCAGGGCACGAGTGTCATCTGCTACGCGGATGACACTCTTCTCACTGCCCGGGGGAGGAACTTTGGGGAGGCGGCCTGTCTGGCCTCGGCTGGCGGATCCTTGGTTGCAGAGAGGATCCGCCGCCTGGGATTGGAGGTGGCGCTGCACAAGACGGAGGCCGTGTTCTTTCGCGGCCCCCGGCAGCGTCGCCCTCCTCCCGATGCCCACATAGTCGTGGAGGGCGTCCGTATAGGAGTCCAGCCCCAGATGAAGTATCTGGGCCTGGTGCTGGACGAGAGGTGGCGCTTCGGCCCGCACTTCAGCGGGCTGTCGACGCGCCTCTTAAAAGCCGCGGACGCCCTCTCGTGGCTCCTCCCCAACCTTGGGGGGCCCAAGGCGAAATGCCGGCGCCTGTATGCCGGCATCCTCCGCAGCATGGCCCTGTACGGGGCATCCATCTGGGCGGACTCCCTCCACAGGAGGGAGAATGCGACCGCCATCCGCAGGCCCCAAAGGGCCATTGCACAGCGGGTGGCGAGGGCCTACCGTTCGGTGGGCTTTTCGGCGGCGTGCGCTCTGGCCGGCACTCCTCCTTGGGAGTTGGAGGCTTGGGTGCTGGCCAGAGTATATGAGTGGACGGCGCGCCGGAAGGCGCTCGGGGAGCGCCCCGCCGCCGAAGAGCGGGAGGCGGTGCGGCGGGAGGCGAAGGACGCCATCGTCCTCCATTGGACGGAGGACCTCGCCGCCGCCGCCTTTGGCCGCCGGACGTTGGACGCGCTCGGTCCGGTTCTGCAGAGCTGGCTCGAGCGTTCCCACGGTTTCCTCTCGTTCCGTCTGGTGCAGGTGTTATCCGGCCACGGCTGTTTCGGATCGCACCTGCATCGGATCGGTAGGGAGGAAACCCCGGCGTGCCACGACTGCGGCGCGGCGGAGGACACGGCGCAGCACACCCTCGAGGTGTGCCCGGCTTGGTCCGAACCGCGCCGCGGTCTAACTGCGGTTATTGGGCAGGACCTCTCGCTTCCCGCAGTGGTCGAGGCCATGCTGGGGAGCGAGGAGGCCTGGACAGCGGTTGCCTCCTTTTGCGAGGACGTCATCTCGCAAAAGGAGGAGGCGGAGCGCGTGCGGGAGGACGATCCTCTCGCGGCGCCGCTCCGCAGACGTAGAGGCCGGAGAAGGCGCCGTCCTCTTGGTGGCGACGGGACTTTGCTCCCGCCACCACCTTCGTAAGTCATTCCCGGGCCCGCGTGAGGGCCCGGCCTGAGGGCAATCGTCGGCGGAGGACTGGAAGTGATGGCTGTGCCAAGATTCCCAGTCCCCGCCACTCAGACGAAGCGGGAATGCCGCTGGGTATTTTTAGTGGGTATACCGGGTCAGACCGGGGAGTCCCACATACCCCTCCGATTGGAGGGTATGCGTAATGCATTTTTTCCCAGCGCAAAAAAAAAAAAAAAAAAAAAAAAAAAAAAAAAAAAAAAAAAAAAAAAAAAAAGGGGGACCCCCCACAGTGTTTGCGTCCACGTCGCGTCCCCTGGAAACTGCCCAGTTCTGACCACCGTAACGGAGTGGCAGACTGGGTTGGCCAAAGTTCACTGTGCTTCGAAGCTCTTTTATTCTCTTGCCTTGACGAGCTACGATCTGAGGATATTATTTTAATCATGTCGAAAGACCCTGCGCGGGACGCCTCCGGGCGCTTTTTAAAACAAAAAGGCCCTTCTCAGGGCCAACCCAAAGGCCCTTCTAAGGGCCAACCCAAAGGCCCTTCTCAGGGCCACTCCGACGCTGCGGCGTCAGAGGCTAGCCGCGCGCCGTCTGCGGCTAGCTTCTTTGGTGAGGCGGACGAGTCGTCTGACGACTCACTTGTCCGAGTGTCGGACACAGATGACTCGCGCCGACGAAAGCGTGTACGCCCGAGCGGTGGATCCGGGAGCTCTTCGCACTCGAGTGGGGCGAAGCCGAAGGCCAAAAAGCCGACGGTGGTCGCGGACACCCATTCCGTTGGGCTCGCGGACGCTCAACGCCAGCTGGATCTGGCTCGGCGGGAGCAGCTCCAACAGGAGCTGGAGGAGCGGGTTGCGGCGAGCGAGACGCGGGCGCACGCCGCCCGGGCCAAGTCCGGGTACGGCGCCCCCCGCGTTGTATACGCGGACCACTCTCTCGCAGAGCTGGAAGTTATGGCGGAGGAGGACGAGAAGGAGATCGTCGAGGTCGCCACGAAGTCCTCGCACCTGAAGGGAACCTTCCAGAAGGCCCTCAAGTGCCGGGCTGCGAGCCTGCGTGGTGTCGTCGCGGAGCTGGTCAAGCGTAAGGCCACTGAGGAGACGCAGCAACTGCAGGCGAAGGTCGATCGCTTGCAGTCGGAGGTCAGCCAGTTGCACAAGAAACTGGCCGAGGCCACGGCCCGGCCACAACAAGCCGGGACGAGCCCCACGACAGAGGCCCCCACCTCCAACCTTGAGGATATCATCCGCAAGGTGGTGATGGAGGAGAGGGCCTTCACAAGGTCCTGCCTCGCAGGAATTGAGGACCGGCTCCTGCCGGAGAAACGCCTCCGGCCGCCGCTTGCGGCGGATAAACGGCAGCGCGAGCCAGGGCCGTCCTCCTCCCAGGCGGAAGATGCCTTACTCCCTGCGACCGCACCGGTCAACGAGTGGACGGTGGTGGGCCGCAAGGGGAAGGGAAAAGGCAAGAAGTCGGCGACGGTCGTCCCTGCCGCCCCGGCCACTACCGCTCCCACCACTCCCAGCCAGCCACAGATGACCGGCAAGGCTAAGGGGAGAGGCAAAGGGAGAACGTCTGGAAAGGGGAAGTTAGTTCCCCCAAAAACCGCGGCCGTCGTAGTCACGCTCACCGCGGAGGCTGCGGGGCGAGGGGAGACGTACGCGTCGATCCTGGTGCGGGCGCGTGCAAATGCCGATCCCGTCCAAATGGGGATCGGCAGTGTCTCCTGCCGGCGGACTCAAGCCGGGGCTCGAATTTTCGAGTTCCCGGGGGCAGAGGGCAGTGCCCATGCGGACCTCTTCGCAGCAAAGCTGCAGGAGGTCATCGCGGACTCGGCAAAGGTGGCCCGGCCGGTCAAGTTGGCGGCCATTGAGGTGACGGATCTCGATGATTCCGTCACCAAGGAGGAGGTGGTAGCGGCGGTCGCAGCGATAGGGGGCTGTGGCGTCGCGGCGGTCCAAGGCCGGGACATAAGACCCGGCCGCGGCGGTATGGGCACCATTCGCCTCGAGTGCCCAATCGCCGCTGCCAAAGCCGTTCTCGCGAAGGGACGGCTTAAGGTAGGGTTCAGCTCGGGTGCAGTACGTGCACTCGAGGAGCAGGCGCTGCGGTGTTTCCGGTGCTTCGGCATCGGACACACCAGGCCTCTGTGTCCGTCCACGACAGACAGGACGGACACCTGCTACCGCTGCGGCAAGGAGGGCCACAAAGCCGCCTCCTGCAAGGTCGCCACGCCGCACTGCGCGGTCTGCGCCGCCAGTGGCCGCCCGGCGGCCCACGTCATGAAGGGGAGGAACTGCAATCCTCCCCCTAAGCGGGGCAAAGCGCAGGCGCCGACCGGGCCTGCTACTGCCGCTAGCGCCGTCGCTCCTGCGGCGGCTGTGGAGGGGGGTGCGATGTCCGACTGATGGATAGAGTCGAACATCGCATCCTTTTGACGAACACCAACCACTGCAAAGCAGCCCAGGATCTGCTGATGCAGACCATGGCTGAGTGGTTGGTGGACTTGGCGGTGGTCGCCGAGCCTTACTCGGTCCCTGGTCGTTGGCTGGGCGACCGGGACGGCCTCGTGGCACTGTTGTCGCGGCCCTCCACGGACTCCCCTTCCCTCTCGCTCTTAGAGAGGGGACCGGGATACGTGGCCGCCGCGTGGGGAGACATAGCGGTGGTGGGGGTCTATTTCTCCCCAAACCGCCCTCTCTCGGACTTTGAGGATTTCCTCGAAGTCCTCACTGCAGTCGTAGGGAGGGCGGCACCGCGACAGGCCGTGGTGCTGGGCGACCTCAACGCCAAGTCGGTGGCCTGGGGCAATCCGGCCGCCAGCTGCAACGTCCGGGGGCGCGCCGTGGAGTTTTGGGCGGCCTCATGCGGCGTGTCCCTCCTCAACAGGGGGGCGGTCCACACGTGTGTGCGGCAACAGGGTGGGTCGGTGGTGGACGTGTCGTTTGCCACCCCCGCGCTAGCCGCCCGCGTCGTCAACTGGCGGGTAGAGATGGTGGAGACATTGTCGGACCACCGATATGTGCGGTTCGACATATCCGCCCGGGGAGGGGCGTTGGCCCGCACTGGGCAGTCCCCCTTCCCGCGGTGGGCTCTCACCCGCCTGGACCGGGAGGCAGCCAAGGAGGCGGCCTTCCTCCAGGACTGGCTGTCGCCCCCTGGCGAGGTCCGGGACGTGGACGCCGCAGCGGTTCGGCTGAGGGAGTCCCTGACCGAGGTGTGCAACTCCAGTATGCCTCGGTCCCGCCGTCCGCCTCCCCGTCGTGCCGTCTATTGGTGGACGGAGGAGCTGGCGGGGCTCCGGGCCACCTGCGTGGCGGCCAGAAGGGCCTATGCGCGGAGCCGACGGCGCAGCGCCCGAAACCTGGCGGAAGAGGACCGTCTGTACGCCTCTTATCGGGAGGCGACGACGGTCTTCAAGTCCGCAATGGGCGCCGCCAAGGACTCGGCAAGGGCCGAGATGCTGGAGGGTCTCGATAGGGACCCCTTCGGAAGGCCATACAGGGCGGCGCGGAACCAGCTCCGCCCCTGTGGTCCCCCCCTGTCGGAGACCCTCGAGCCAGTGCTGCTGGATGGGGTGGTCCGGTCCCTGTTTCCACGCAGGACCGACTTCACCCCACCACCCATGGATCCCCCGCAAGGGGCGGCCCTGCCGGAGGAGGGGGTCCCCCCGGTGACGGCGGCGGAGTTCGAGGCGGGGGTCCTCAGCCTCCGCAGGAAGAAGACGGCCCCCGGACCAGACGGCGTCCCCGCACGGGTGGTGGCTATCGCCGCCTCCCAAATGGAGGACAGATTTCGGGACCTCTTCAGCGCGTGCTTTGCGGCTGGGAGGTTCCCGAAACTGTGGAGGGAGGGGCAGCTATGCCTCCTCCGTAAGGAGGGACGCCCGGTGGACTCCCCCTCAGCATACCGGCCCATCGTCCTGCTCGATGAGGTCGGCAAAATGTTTGAGGGGATCGTCGCCTCACGGCTTGATAGCCACTTGCGGGGGTTAGGGCCGGACCTGTCGGACGCCCAGTTCGGTTTCCGCCGAGGGCGTTCGACCATCGACGCACTGGCCCTACTCAAGGGCCAGGTGAAGGAGGCAGTGGAGGCGGGGGACGGAGTGTTGGCGGTGTCATTCGACATCTCCAACGCCTTCAACTCCGTCCCCCATTCAACGATATTGGAGGCGCTCCGGTATCACGGAGTGCCCCAATACTTGCGGGACCTCCTGGCCAGTTACTTGGAGGACCGAGAGGTCCTCCTCGTTGATAAGACGGCCACTGTGCGGCGGTACGGCGCAGAGTCCGGTGTTCCGCAGGGTTCGGTGCTGGGCCCTCCCCTGTGGAACATCGGGTTCAACTGGCTTCTGCGGGGGGCCCTCCTCCAGGGCACGAGTGTCATCTGCTACGCGGATGACACTCTTCTCACTGCCCGGGGGAGGAACTTTGGGGAGGCGGCCTGTCTGGCCTCGGCTGGCGGATCCTTGGTTGCAGAGAGGATCCGCCGCCTGGGATTGGAGGTGGCGCTGCACAAGACGGAGGCCGTGTTCTTCCGCGGCCCCCGGCAGCGTCGCCCTCCTCCCGATGCCCACATTGTCGTGGAGGGCGTCCGTATAGGTGTCCAGCCCCAGATGAAGTATCTGGGCCTGGTGCTGGACGAGAGGTGGCGCTTCGGCCCGCATTTCAGCGGGCTGTCGACGCGCCTCCTGAAAGCCGCGGACGCCCTCTCGTGGCTCCTCCCCAACCTTGGGGGGCCCAAGGCGAAATGCCGGCGCCTGTATGCCGGCATCCTCCGCAGTATGGCCCTGTACGGGGCACCCATCTGGGCGGACTCCCTCCACAGGAGGGAGAATGCGACCGCCATCCGCAGGCCCCAAAGGGCCATTGCACAGCGGGTGGCGAGGGCCTACCGCTCAGTGGGCTTCTCGGCGGCGTGCGCTCTGGCCGGCACTCCTCCTTGGGAGTTGGAGGCTTGGGTGCTGGCCAGAGTATATGAGTGGACGGCGCGCCGGAAGGCGCTCGGGGAGCGCCCCGCCGCCGAAGAGCGGGAGGCAGTGCGGCGGGAGGCGAAGGACGCCATCGTCCTCCACTGGACGGAGGACCTCGCCGCCGCCGCCTTTGGCCGCCGGACGTTGGACGCGCTCGGTCCGGTTTTGCAGAGCTGGCTCGAGCGGTCCCACGGTTTCCTCTCGTTCCGTCTGGTGCAGGTGTTATCCGGCCACGGCTGTTTCGGATCGCACCTGCATCGGATCGGTAGGGAGGAAACCCCGGCGTGCCACGACTGCGGCGCAGCGGAGGACACGGCGCAGCATACCCTGGAGGTGTGCCCGGCTTGGTCCGAACTGCGCCGCGGTCTGTCTGCGGTTGTTGGGCAGGACCTCTCGCTTCCCGCTGTGGTCGAGGCCATGCTGGGGAGCGAGGAGGCCTGGACGGCGGTTGCCTCCTTTTGCGAGGACGTAATCTCGCAAAAGGAGGAGGCGGAGCGCGTGCGCGAGGACGATCCTCTCGCGGCGCCGCTCCGCAGACGAAGAGGCCGCAGAAGGCGCCGTCCTCTTGGTGGCGACGGGACTTTGCTCCCGCCACCACCTTCGTAAGTCATTCCCGGGCCCGCGTGAGGGCCCGGCCTGAGGGCAATCGTCGGCGGAGGACTGGAAGTGATGGCTGTGCCAAGATTCCCAGTCCCCGCCACTCAGACGAAGCGGGAATGCCGCTGGGTATTTTTAGTGGGTATACCGGGTCAGACCGGGGAGTCCCACATACCCCTCCGATTGGAGGGTATGCGTAATGCATTTTTTCCCAGCGCAAAAAAAAAAAAAAAAAAAAAAAAAAAAAAAAAAAAAAAAAAAAAAAAGGTTAGGTTGGGGGGCAACCTTGGGGGGCCCAAGGCGAAATGCCGGCGCCTGTATGCCGGCATCCTGCGCAGCATGGCCCTATACGGGGCACCCATCTGGGCGGACTCCCTCCACAGGAGGGAGAATGCGACCGCCATCCGCAGGCCCCAAAGGGCCATTGCACAGCGGGTGGCGAGGGCCTACCGCTCAGTGGGCTTCTCGGCGGCGTGCGCTCTGGCCGGCACTCCTCCTTGGGAGTTGGAGGCTTGGGTGCTGGCCAGAGTATATGAGTGGACGGCGCGCCGGAAGGCGCTCGGGGAGCGCCCCGCCGCCGAAGAGCGGGAGGCAGTGCGGCGGGAGGCGAAGGACGCCATCGTCCTCCACTGGACGGAGGACCTCGCCGCCGCCGCCTTTGGCCGCCGGACGTTGGACGCGCTCGGTCCGGTTCTGCAGAGCTGGCTCGAGCGGTCCCACGGTTTCCTCTCGTTCCGTCTGGTGCAGGTGTTATCCGGCCACGGCTGTTTCGGATCGCACCTGCATCGGATCGGCAGGGAGGAAACCCCGGCGTGCCACGACTGCGGCGCAGCGGAGGACACGGCGCAGCACACCCTCGAGGTGTGCCCGGCTTGGTCCGAACTGCGCCGTGATCTGACTGCCGTGGTTGGACGGGACCTCTCGCTTCCCGCTGTGGTTGAGGCCATGCTTGGGAGCGAAGAGTCCTGGTCTGCGGTTGCCTCCTTTTGCGAGGACGTAATCTCGCAAAAGGAGGAGGCGGAGCGCGTGCGGGAGGACGATCCTCTCGCAGCGCCGCTCCGCAGACGTAGAGGCCGGAGAAGGCGCCGTCCTCTTGGTGGCGACGGGACTTTGCTCCCGCCACCACCTTCGTAAGTCATTCCCGGGCCCGCGTGAGGGCCCGGCCTGAGGGCAATCGTCGGCGGAGGACTGGAAGTGATGGCTGTGCCAAGATTCCCAGTCCCCGCCACTCAGACGAAGCGGGAATGCCGCTGGGTATTTTTAGTGGGTATACCGGGTCAGACCGGGGAGTCCCACATACCCCTCCGATCGGAGGGTATGCGTAATGCATTTTTTCCCAGCGCAAAAAAAAAAAAAAAAAAAAAAAAAAAAAAAAAAAAAAAAAAAGGTTAGGTTGGGGGGGGAGGGCGGCGCCACGCCAGGCCGTGGTGCTGGGCGACCTGAACGCCAAGTCGGTGGCCTGGGGCAACCCGGCCCCTAGCTGCAACGTCCGGGGGCGCGCCGTCGAGTTTTGGGCGGCCTCATGCGGTGTGTCCCTCCTCAACAGGGGGGCGGTCCACACGTGTGTGCGGCAACAGGGTGGGTCGGTGGTGGACGTGTCGTTTGCCACCCCCGCGCTAGCCGCCCGCGTCGTCAACTGGCGGGTTGAGATGGTGGAGACATTGTCGGACCACCGATATGTGCGGTTCGACATATCCGCCCGGGGAGGGGCGTTGGCCCGCACTGGGCAGTCCCCCTTCCCGCGGTGGGCTCTCACCCGCCTGGACCGTGAGGCAGCCAAGGAGGCGGCCTTTCTCCAGGACTGGCTGTCGCCCCCTGGTGAGGTCCGGGACGTGGACGCCGCAGCGGTTCGGCTGAGGGAGTCCCTGACCGAGGTGTGCAACTCCAGCATGCCTCGGTCTCGCCGTCCGCCTCCCCGTCGTGCCGTCTATTGGTGGACGGAGGAGCTGGCAGGGCTCCGGGCCACCTGTGTGGCGGCCAGAAGGGCCTTTGCGCGGAGCCGACGGCGCAGCGCCCGAAACCTGGCGGAAGAGGACCGTCTATACGCCTCTTATCGGGAGGCGACGACGGTCTTCAAGTCCGCAATGGGCGCCGCCAAGGACTCGGCTAGGGCCGAGATGCTGGAGGGTCTCGATAGGGACCCCTTCGGAAGGCCATACAGGGCGGCGCGGAACCAGCTCCGCCCTTGTGGTCCCCCCCTGTCGGAGACCCTCGAGCCAGCGTTGCTGGATGGGGTGGTCCGGTCCCTGTTTCCGCGCAGGACCGACTTCACCCCACCATCCATGGATCCCCCGCAAGGGGCGGCCCTGCCGGAGGAGGAGGTTCCCCCGGTGACGGCGGCGGAGTTCGAGGCGGGGGTCCTCAGCCTCCGCAGGAAGAAGACGGCCCCCGGACCAGACGGCGTCCCCGCACGGGTGGTGGCTATCGCCGCCTCCCAAATGGAGGACAGATTTCGGGACCTCTTCAGCGCGTGCTTTGCGGCTGGGAGGTTCCCGAAACTGTGGAGGGAGGGGCAGCTATGCCTCCTCCGTAAGGAGGGACGCCCGGTGGACTCCCCCTCAGCATACCGGCCCATCGTCCTGCTCGATGAGGTCGGCAAAATGTTTGAGGGGATCGTCGCCTCACGGCTTGATAGCCATTTGCGGGGGGTAGGGCCGGATCTGTCGGACGCCCAGTTCGGTTTCCGCCGAGGGCGTTCGACGATCGACGCGCTGGCCCTACTCAAGGGCCAGGTGAAGGAGGCAGAGGAGGCGGGGGACGGAGTGTTGGCGGTGTCATTCGACATCTCAAACGCCTTCAACTCCGTCCCCCACTCGACGATAATGGAGGCGCTCCGGTATCACGGAGTGCCCCAATACCTGCGGGTCCTCCTAGCAAGTTACTTGGAGGACCGAGAAGTCCTCCTCGTGGACAGGACGGCCACTGTGCGGCGGTACGGCGCAGAGTCCGGTGTTCCGCAGGGTTCGGTGCTAGGCCCTCCCCTGTGGAACATCGGGTTCAACTGGCTTCTGCGGGGGGCCCTCCTCCAGGGCACGACGATGACACTCTTCTCACTGCCCGGGGGAGGAACTTTGGGGAGGCGGCCTGTCTGGCCTCGGCTGGCGGATCCTTGGTTGCAGAGAGGATCCGCCGCCTGGGATTGGAGGTGGCGCTGCACAAGACGGAGGCCGTGTTCTTTCGCGGCCCCCGGCAGCGTCGCCCTCCTCCCGATGCCCACATAGTCGTGGAGGGCGTCCGTATAGGAGTCCAGCCCCAGATGAAGTATCTGGGCCTGGTGCTGGACGAGAGGTGGCGCTTCGGCCCGCACTTCAGCGGGCTGTCGACGCGCCTCCTGAAAGCCGCGGACGCCCTCTCGTGGCTCCTCCCCAACCTTGGGGGGCCCAAGGCGAAATGCCGGCGCCTGTATGCCGGCATCTTGCGCAGCATGGCCCTATACGGGGCACCCATCTGGGCGGACTCCCTCCACAGGAGGGAGAATGCGACCGCCATCCGCAGGCCCCAAAGGGCCATTGCACAGCGGGTGGCGAGGGCCTACCGCTCAGTGGGCTTCTCGGCGGCGTGCGCTCTGGCCGGCACTCCTCCTTGGGAGTTGGAGGCTTGGGTGCTGGCCAGAGTATATGAGTGGACGGCGCGCCGGAAGGCGCTCGGGGAGCGCCCCGCCGCCGAAGAGCGGGAGGCAGTGCGGCGGGAGGCGAAGGACGCCATTGTCCTCCACTGGACGGAGGACCTCGCCGCCGCCGCCTTTGGCCGCCGGACGTTGGACGCGCTCGGTCCGGTTCTGCAGAGCTGGCTCGAGCGGTCCCACGGTTTCCTCTCGTTCCGTCTGGTGCAGGTGTTATCCGGCCACGGCTGTTTCGGATCGCACCTGCATCGGATCGGCAGGGAGGAAACCCCGGCATGCCACGACTGCGGCGCAGCGGAGGACACGGCGCAGCACACCCTCGAGGTGTGCCCGGCTTGGTCCGAACTGCGCCGTGATCTGACTGCCGTGGTTGGACGGGACCTCTCGCTTCCCGCTGTGGTTGAGGCCATGCTTGGGAGCGAAGAGTCCTGGTCTGCGGTTGCCTCCTTTTGCGAGGACGTAATCTCGCAAAAGGAGGAGGCGGAGCGCGTGCGGGAGGACGATCCTCTCGCAGCGCCGCTCCGCAGACGTAGAGGCCGGAGAAGGCGCCGTCCTCTCCCTCCTCTTGGTGGCGACGGGACTTTGCTCCCGCCACCACCTTCGTAAGTCATTCCCGGGCCCGCGTGAGGGCCCGGCCTGAGGGCAATCGTCGGCGGAGGACTGGAAGTGATGGCTGTGCCAAGATTCCCAGTCCCCGCCACTCAGACGAAGCGGGAATGCCGCTGGGTAGTTTTAGTGGGTATACCGGGTCAGACCGGGGAGTCCCACATACCCCTCCGATTGGAGGGTATGCGTAATGCATTTTTTCCCAGCGCAAAAAAAAAAAAAAAAAAAAAAAAAAAAAAAAAAAAAAAAAAAAAAGGTTAGGTTGGGGGGGGGGACCCCCCACAGTGTTTGCGTCCACGTCGCGTCCCCTGGTAACTGCCCAGTTCTGACCACCGTAACGGAGTGGCAGACTGGGTTGGCCAAAGTACACTGTGCTTCGAAGCTCTTATTATCTTGCCTTGTCGAGCTGCGATCTGCGGATTTGATTTTATTTTAAAATGTCGAAAGACCCTGCGCGTGACGCCTCCGGGCGCTTTTTAAAACAAAAAGGCCCTTCTCAGGGCCAACCCAAAGGCCCTTCTAAGGGCCAACCTAAAGGCCCTTCTCAGGGCCACTCCGACGCTGCTGCGTCAGAGGCTAGCCGCGCGCCGTCTGCGGCTAGCTTCTTCGGAGAGGCGGACGAGTCTTCGGACGACTCAATTGTCCGACCATCGGACACGGACGACTCTCGTTCGCGGAAGCGGGTCCGCACGAGTGGTGGGTCCGGGGGCTCCTCGGCCTCGGGTAGGGCGAAGCCGAAGGCAAAGAAGCCGACGGCGGCCGCAGACACCCATGCCGTAGGGCTCGCGGACGCTCAACGCCAGTTAGATCTGGCTAGGCGGGAGCAGCTCCAACAAGAGCTGGAGGAGCGGGTTGCGGCGAGCGAGACGCGGGCGCATGCTGCCCGGGCCAAGTCCGGGTACGGAGCGTCCCGCGTTGTATACGCGGACCACTCCCTCACAGAGTTGGAGAAAATGGCGGAGGAGGACGAAAGGGAGATCGTCGAGGTCGCCACTAAGTCCTCCCACCTGAAGGGTACCTTTCAGAAGGCCCTCTGCTGCTGAAGGCTGAAGGCTGAAGGCTGCGAGCCTGCGTGGTGTCGTTGCGGAGTTGGTTCGGCGTAAGGCCACCGACGAGACGCAGCAACTGCAGGCGAAGGTTGATCGCCTGCAGTTGGAGGTCGGCCAGCTTCAGAAGAAGCTGGCTGAAGCCACGGCCCGGCCACAGCAAGCCGGGACGAGCCCCGTGACAGAGGGCTCCCCCTCCAACCTTGAGGATATCATCCGCAAGGTTGTGATGGAGGAGAGGGCCTTCACAAGGTCCTGCTTAGCAGGTATTGAGGACCGGCTTCTGCCGGAGAAACGCCTCCGACCGCCGCTTGCGGCGGATAAACGGCAGTGCGAGCCGGGGCCGTCCTCCTCCTCCCAGGCGGAAGACGTCCTTCTACCTGCGACCACACCGGTCAACGAGTGGACGGTAGTGGGCCGCAAGGGGAAGGGCAAGGGAAAGAAGTCGGCGACGGTCGTCCCTGCCGTCCCGGCCACTACCGCGCCCTCCGCTCCCAAGGGCAAAGGGAAAGTGAGTGTAAAGGGGAAGCTAGTCCCCCCTAAAACCGCAGCCGTCGTAGTGACGCTCACCGCGGAGGCTGCGGGGCGAGGAGAGACGTACGCGTCCCTCCTGGTGCGGGCGCGTGCTAATGCCGATCCCGCCCAACTGGGGATCAGCAGTGTCTCCTGCCGACGGACCCAAGCCGGGGCTCGAATTTTTGAGTTCCCGGGGGCGGAGGGTAGTGCCCATGCAGACCTCTTTGCAGCCAAGCTGCAGGAGGTCATCGCAGATTCGGCCAAGGTGGCTCGGCCGGTCAAGTTGGCGGCCATTGAGGTGACGGATTTGGATGACTCCGTCACCAAGGAGGAGGTGGTAGCGGCGGTCGCAGCGATAGGGGGCTGTGGCGTCGCGGCGGTCCAAGGCCGGGACATTAGACCCGGCCGCGGCGGAATGGGCACCATTCGCCTCGAGTGCCCAATCGCCGCTGCCAAAGCCGTCCTTGCGAAGGGACGGCTAAAGGTAGGGTTCAGCTCGGGTGCAGTACGGGCACTCGAGGAACAGGCGCTGCGGTGTTTCCGGTGCTTCGGCATCGGACACACCAGGCCTCTGTGTCCGTCCACGACAGACAGGACGGACACCTGCTACCGCTGCGGCAAGGAGGGCCACAAAGCCGCCTCCTGCAAGGTCGCCACGCCGCACTGCGCGGTCTGCGCCGCCAGTGGCCGCCCGGCGGCCCACGTCATGAAGGGGAGGAACTGCAATCCTCCCCCTAAGCGGGGCAAAGCGCAGGCGCCGACCGGGCCTGCTACTGCCGCTAGCGCCGTCGCTCCTGCGGCGGCTGTGGAGGGGGGTGCGATGTCCGACTGATGGATAGAGTCGAACATCGCATCCTTCAGACGAACGCCAACCACTGCAAAGCAGCCCAGGATCTGCTGATGCAGATCATGGCTGAGTGGTTGGTGGACCTAGCGGTGGTCGCCGAGCCTTACTCGGTCCCTGGTCGTTGGCTGGGCGACCGGGACGGCCTCGTGGCATTGTTGACGCGGCCCTCCACGGACTCCCCTCCCCTCTCGCTCTTAGAGAGGGGACCGGGATACGTGGCCGCCGCGTGGGGAGAGATTGCGGTGGTGGGGGTTTATTTCTCCCCAAACCGCCCTCTCTCGGACTTTGAGGATTTCCTGGAGATCCTCACCGCAGTCGTAGGGAGGGCGGCGCCACGCCAGGCCGTGGTGCTGGGCGACCTGAACGCCAAGTCGGTGGCCTGGGGCAACCCGGCCCCTAGCTGCAACGTCCGGGGGCGCGCCGTCGAGTTTTGGGCGGCCTCATGCGGTGTGTCCCTCCTCAACAGGGGGGCGGTCCACACGTGTGTGCGGCAACAGGGTGGGTCGGTGGTGGACGTGTCGTTTGCCACCCCCGCGCTAGCCGCCCGCGTCGTCAACTGGCGGGTTGAGATGGTGGAGACATTGTCGGACCACCGATATGTGCGGTTCGACATATCCGCCCGGGGAGGGGCGTTGGCCCGCACTGGGCAGTCCCCCTTCCCGCGGTGGGCTCTCACCCGCCTGGACCGTGAGGCAGCCAAGGAGGCGGCCTTTCTCCAGGACTGGCTGTCGCCCCCTGGTGAGGTCCGGGACGTGGACGCCGCAGCGGTTCGGCTGAGGGAGTCCCTGACCGAGGTGTGCAACTCCAGCATGCCTCGGTCTCGCCGTCCGCCTCCCCGTCGTGCCGTCTATTGGTGGACGGAGGAGCTGGCAGGGCTCCGGGCCACCTGTGTGGCGGCCAGAAGGGCCTTTGCGCGGAGCCGACGGCGCAGCGCCCGAAACCTGGCGGAAGAGGACCGTCTATACGCCTCTTATCGGGAGGCGACGACGGTCTTCAAGTCCGCAATGGGCGCCGCCAAGGACTCGGCTAGGGCCGAGATGCTGGAGGGTCTCGATAGGGACCCCTTCGGAAGGCCATACAGGGCGGCGCGGAACCAGCTCCGCCCTTGTGGTCCCCCCCTGTCGGAGACCCTCGAGCCAGCGTTGCTGGATGGGGTGGTCCGGTCCCTGTTTCCGCGCAGGACCGACTTCACCCCACCATCCATGGATCCCCCGAAAGGGGCGGCCCTGCCGGAGGAGGAGGTTCCCCCGGTGACGGCGGCGGAGTTCGAGGCGGGGGTCCTCAGCCTCCGCAGGAAGAAGACGGCCCCCGGACCAGACGGCGTCCCCGCACGGGTGGTGGCTATCGCCGCCTCCCAAATGGAGGACAGATTTCGGGACCTCTTCAGCGCGTGCTTTGCGGCTGGGAGGTTTCCGAAACTGTGGAGGGAGGGGCAGCTATGCCTCCTCCGTAAGGAGGGACGCCCGGTGGACTCCCCCTCAGCATACCGGCCCATCGTCCTGCTCGATGAGGTCGGCAAAATGTTTGAGGGGATCGTCGCCTCACGGCTTGATAGCCATTTGCGGGGGGTAGGGCCGGATCTGTCGGACGCCCAGTTCGGTTTCCGCCGAGGGCGTTCGACGATCGACGCGCTGGCCCTACTCAAGGGCCAGGTGAAGGAGGCAGAGGAGGCGGGGGACGGAGTGTTGGCGGTGTCATTCGACATCTCAAACGCCTTCAACTCCGTCCCCCACTCGACGATAATGGAGGCGCTCCGGTATCACGGAGTGCCCCAATATCTGCGGGTCCTCCTAGCAAGTTACTTGGAGGACCGAGAAGTCCTCCTCGTGGACAGGACGGCCACTGTGCGGCGGTACGGCGCAGAGTCCGGTGTTCCGCAGGGTTCGGTGCTGGGCCCTCCCCTGTGGAACATCGGGTTCAACTGGCTTCTGCGGGGGGCCCTCCTCCAGGGCACGAGTGTCATCTGCTACGCGGATGACACTCTTCTCACTGCCCGGGGGAGGAACTTTGGGGAGGCGGCCTGTCTGGCCTCGGCTGGCGGATCCTTGGTTGCAGAGAGGATCCGCCGCCTGGGATTGGAGGTGGCGCTGCACAAGACGGAGGCCGTGTTCTTTCGCGGCCCCCGGCAGCGTCGCCCTCCTCCCGATGCCCACATAGTCGTGGAGGGCGTCCGTATAGGAGTCCAGCCCCAGATGAAGTATCTGGGCCTGGTGCTGGACGAGAGGTGGCGCTTCGGCCCGCACTTCAGCGGGCTGTCGACGCGCCTCCTGAAAGCCGCGGACGCCCTCTCGTGGCTCCTCCCCAACCTTGGGGGGCCCAAGGCGAAATGCCGGCGCCTGTATGCCGGCATCCTGCGCAGCATGGCCCTATACGGGGCACCCATCTGGGCGGACTCCCTCCACAGGAGGGAGAATGCGACCGCCATCCGCAGGCCCCAAAGGGCCATTGCACAGCGGGTGGCGAGGGCCTACCGCTCAGTGGGCTTCTCGGCGGCGTGCGCTCTGGCCGGCACTCCTCCTTGGGAGTTGGAGGCTTGGGTGCTGGCCAGAGTATATGAGTGGACGGCGCGCCGGAAGGCGCTCGGGGAGCGCCCCGCCGCCGAAGAGCGGGAGGCAGTGCGGCGGGAGGCGAAGGACGCCATCGTCCTCCACTGGACGGAGGACCTCGCCGCCGCCGCCTTTGGCCGCCGGACGTTGGACGCGCTCGGTCCGGTTCTGCAGAGCTGGCTCGAGCGGTCCCACGGTTTCCTCTCGTTCCGTCTGGTGCAGGTGTTATCCGGCCACGGCTGTTTCGGATCGCACCTGCATCGGATCGGCAGGGAGGAAACCCCGGCGTGCCACGACTGCGGCGCAGCGGAGGACACGGCGCAGCACACCCTCGAGGTGTGCCCGGCTTGGTCCGAACTGCGCCGTGATCTGACTGCCGTGGTTGGACGGGACCTCTCGCTTCCCGCTGTGGTTGAGGCCATGCTTGGGAGCGAAGAGTCCTGGTCTGCGGTTGCCTCCTTTTGCGAGGACGTAATCTCGCAAAAGGAGGAGGCGGAGCGCGTGCGGGAGGACGATCCTCTCGCAGCGCCGCTCCGCAGACGTAGAGGCCGGAGAAGGCGCCGTCCTCTTGGTGGCGACGGGACTTTGCTCCCGCCACCACCTTCGTAAGTCATTCCCGGGCCCGCGTGAGGGCCCGGCCTGAGGGCAATCGTCGGCGGAGGACTGGAAGTGATGGCTGTGCCAAGATTCCCAGTCCCCGCCACTCAGACGAAGCGGGAATGCCGCTGGGTATTTTTAGTGGGTATACCGGGTCAGACCGGGGAGTCCCACATACCCCTCCGATTGGAGGGTATGCGTAATGCATTTTTTCCCAGCGCAAAAAAAAAAAAAAAAAAAAAAAAAAAAAAAAAAAAAAAAAAAAAAAAAAAAAAAAAAAGGTTAGGTTGGGGGACCCCCCACAGTGTTTGCGTCCACGTCGCGTCCCCTGGAAACTGCCCAGTTCTGACCACCGTAACGGAGTGGCAGACTGGGTTGGCCAAAGTTCACTGTGCTTCGAAGCTCTTTTATTCTCTTGCCTTGACGAGCTACGATCTGCGGATATTATTTTAATCATGTCGAAAGACCCTGCGCGGGACGCCTCCGGGCGCTTTTTAAAACAAAAAGGCCCTTCTCAGGGCCAACCCAAAGGCCCTTCTAAGGGCCAACCCAAAGGCCCTTCTCAGGGCCACTCCGACGCTGCGGCGTCAGAGGCTAGCCGCGCGCCGTCTGCGGCTAGCTTCTTTGGTGAGGCGGACGAGTCGTCTGACGACTCACTTGTCCGAGTGTCGGACACAGATGACTCGCGCCGACGAAAGCGTGTACGCCCGAGCGGTGGATCCGGGAGCTCTTCGCACTCGAGTGGGGCGAAGCCGAAGGCCAAAAAGCCGACGGTGGTCGCGGACACCCATTCCGTTGGGCTCGCGGACGCTCAACGCCAGCTGGATCTGGCTCGGCGGGAGCAGCTCCAACAGGAGCTGGAGGAGCGGGTTGCGGCGAGCGAGACGCGGGCGCACGCCGCCCGGGCCAAGTCCGGGTACGGCGCCCCCCGCGTTGTATACGCGGACCACTCTCTCGCAGAGCTGGAAGTTATGGCGGAGGAGGACGAGAAGGAGATCGTCGAGGTCGCCACGAAGTCCTCGCACCTGAAGGGAACCTTCCAGAAGGCCCTCAAGTGCCGGGCTGCGAGCCTGCGTGGTGTCGTCGCGGAGCTGGTCAAGCGTAAGGCCACTGAGGAGACGCAGCAACTGCAGGCGAAGGTCGATCGCTTGCAGTCGGAGGTCAGCCAGTTGCACAAGAAACTGGCCGAGGCCACGGCCCGGCCACAACAAGCCGGGACGAGCCCCACGACAGAGGCCCCCACCTCCAACCTTGAGGATATCATCCGCAAGGTGGTGATGGAGGAGAGGGCCTTCACAAGGTCCTGCCTCGCAGGAATTGAGGACCGGCTCCTGCCGGAGAAACGCCTCCGGCCGCCGCTTGCGGCGGATAAACGGCAGCGCGAGCCAGGGCCGTCCTCCTCCCAGGCGGAAGATGCCTTACTCCCTGCGACCGCACCGGTCAACGAGTGGACGGTGGTGGGCCGCAAGGGGAAGGGAAAAGGCAAGAAGTCGGCGACGGTCGTCCCTGCCGCCCCGGCCACTACCGCTCCCACCACTCCCAGCCAGCCACAGATGACCGGCAAGGCTAAGGGGAGAGGCAAAGGGAGAACGTCTGGAAAGGGGAAGTTAGTTCCCCCAAAAACCGCGGCCGTCGTAGTCACGCTCACCGCGGAGGCTGCGGGGCGAGGGGAGACGTACGCGTCGATCCTGGTGCGGGCGCGTGCAAATGCCGATCCCGTCCAAATGGGGATCGGCAGTGTCTCCTGCCGGCGGACTCAAGCCGGGGCTCGAATTTTCGAGTTCCCGGGGGCAGAGGGCAGTGCCCATGCGGACCTCTTCGCAGCAAAGCTGCAGGAGGTCATCGCGGACTCGGCAAAGGTGGCCCGGCCGGTCAAGCTGGCGGCCATTGAGGTGACGGATCTCGATGATTCCGTCACCAAGGAGGAGGTGGTAGCGGCGGTCGCAGCGATAGGGGGCTGTGGCGTCGCGGCGGTCCAAGGCCGGGACATAAGACCCGGCCGCGGCGGTATGGGCACCATTCGCCTCGAGTGCCCAATCGCCGCTGCCAAAGCCGTTCTCGCGAAGGGACGGCTTAAGGTAGGGTTCAGCTCGGGTGCAGTACGTGCACTCGAGGAGCAGGCGCTGCGGTGTTTCCGGTGCTTCGGCATCGGACACACCAGGCCTCTGTGTCCGTCCACGACAGACAGGACGGACACCTGCTACCGCTGCGGCAAGGAGGGCCACAAAGCCGCCTCCTGCAAGGTCGCCACGCCGCACTGCGCGGTCTGCGCCGCCAGTGGCCGCCCGGCGGCCCACGTCATGAAGGGGAGGAACTGCAATCCTCCCCCTAAGCGGGGCAAAGCGCAGGCGCCGACCGGGCCTGCTACTGCCGCTAGCGCCGTCGCTCCTGCGGCGGCTGTGGAGGGGGGTGCGATGTCCGACTGATGGATAGAGTCGAACATCGCATCCTTCAGACGAACGCCAACCACTGCAAAGCAGCCCAGGATCTGCTGATGCAGATCATGGCTGAGTGGTTGGTGGACCTGGCGGTGGTCGCCGAGCCTTACTCGGTCCCTGGTCGTTGGCTGGGCGACCGGGACGGCCTCGTGGCATTGTTGACGCGGCCCTCCACGGACTCCCCTCCCCTCTCGCTCTTAGAGAGGGGACCGGGATACGTGGCCGCCGCGTGGGGAGAGATTGCGGTGGTGGGGGTTTATTTCTCCCCAAACCGCCCTCTCTCGGACTTTGAGGATTTCCTGGAGATCCTCACCGCAGTCGTAGGGAGGGCGGCGCCACGCCAGGCCGTGGTGCTGGGCGACCTGAACGCCAAGTCGGTGGCCTGGGGCAATCCGGCCGCCGGCTGCAACGTCCGGGGGCGCGCCGTCGAGTTTTGGGCGGCCTCTTGCGGTGTGTCCCTCCTCAACAGGGGGGCGGTCCACACGTGTGTGCGGCAACAGGGTGGGTCGGTGGTGGACGTGTCGTTTGCCACCCCCGCGCTAGCCGCCCGCGTCGTCAACTGGCGGGTTGAGATGGTGGAGACATTGTCGGACCACCGATATGTGCGGTTCGACATATCCGCCCGGGGAGGGGCGTTGGCCCGCATTGGGCAGTCCCCCTTCCCGCGGTGGGCTCTCACCCGCCTGGACCGTGAGGCAGCCAAGGAGGCTGCCTTTCTCCAGGACTGGCTGTCGCCCCCTGGCGAGGTCCGGGACGTGGACGCCGCAGCGGTTCGGCTGAGGGAGTCCCTGACCGAGGTGTGCAACTCCAGCATGCCTCGGTCTCGCCGTCCGCCTCCCCGTCGTGCCGTCTATTGGTGGACGGAGGAGCTGGCAGGGCTCCGGGCCACCTGTGTGGCGGCCAGAAGAGCCTTTGCGCGGAGCCGACGGCGCAGCGCCCGAAACCTGGCGGAAGAGGACCGTCTATACGCCTCTTATCGGGAGGCGACGACGGTCTTCAAGTCCGCAATGGGCGCCGCCAAGGACTCGGCTAGGGCCGAGATGCTGGAGGGTCTCGATAGGGACCCCTTCGGGAGGCCATACAGGGCGGCGCGGAACCAGCTCCGCCCCTGTGGTCCCCCCCTGTCGGAGACCCTCGAGCCAGCGTTGCTGGATGGGGTGGTCCGGTCCCTGTTTCCGCGCAGGACTGACTTCACCCCACCATCCATGGATCCCCCGCAAGGGGCAGCCCTGCCGGAGGAGGAGGTTCCCCCGGTGACGGCGGCGGAGTTCGAGGCGGGGGTTCTCAGCCTCCGCAGGAAGAAGACGGCCCCCGGACCAGACGGCGTCCCCGCACGGGTGGTGGCTATCGCCGCCTCCCAAATGGAGGACAGATTTCGGGACCTCTTCAGCGCGTGCTTTGCGGCTGGGAGGTTCCCGAAACTGTGGAGGGAGGGGCAGCTATGCCTCCTCCGTAAGGAGGGACGCCCGGTGGACTCCCCCTCAGCATACCGGCCCATCGTCCTGCTCGATGAGGTCGGCAAAATGTTTGAGGGGATCGTCGCCTCACGGCTTGATAGCCATTTGCGGGGGTTAGGGCCGGACCTGTCGGACGCCCAGTTCGGTTTCCGCCGAGGGCGTTCGACCATCGACGCACTGGCCCTACTCAAGGGCCAGGTGAAGGAGGCAGTGGAGGCGGGGGACGGGGTGTTGGCGGTGTCATTCGACATCTCCAACGCCTTCAACTCCGTCCCCCATTCGACGATATTGGAGGCGCTCCGGTATCACGGAGTGCCCCAATACTTGCGGGACCTCCTGGCCAGTTACTTGGAGGACCGAGAGGTCCTCCTCGTAGACAAGACGGCCACGGTGCGGCGGTACGGCGCGGAGTCCGGTGTTCCGCAGGGTTCGGTGCTGGGCCCTCCCCTGTGGAACATCGGGTTCAACTGGCTTCTGCGGGGGGCCCTCCTCCAGGGCACGAGTGTCATCTGCTACGCGGATGACACTCTTCTCACTGCCCGGGGGAGGAACTTTGGGGAGGCGGCCTGTCTGGCCTCGGCTGGCGGATCCTTGGTTGCAGAGAGGATCCGCCGCCTGGGATTGGAGGTGGCGCTGCACAAGACGGAGGCCGTGTTCTTCCGCGGCCCCCGGCAGCGTCGCCCTCCTCCCGATGCCCACATTGTCGTGGAGGGCGTCCGTATAGGTGTCCAGCCCCAGATGAAGTATCTGGGCCTGGTGCTGGACGAGAGGTGGCGCTTCGGCCCGCATTTCAGCGGGCTGTCGACGCGCCTCCTGAAAGCCGCGGACGCCCTCTCGTGGCTCCTCCCCAACCTTGGGGGGCCCAAGGCGAAATGCCGGCGCTTGTATGCCGGCATCCTCCGCAGCATGGCCCTATACGGGGCACCCATCTGGGCGGACTCCCTCCACAGGAGGGAGAATGCGACCGCCATCCGCAGGCCTCAAAGGGCCATTGCACAGCGGGTGGCGAGGGCCTACCGCTCAGTGGGCTTCTCGGCGGCGTGCGCTCTGGCCAGTACCCCTCCTTGGGAGTTGGAGGCTTGGGTGCTGGCCAGAGTCTATGAGTGGACGGCGCGCCGGAAGGCGCTCGGGGAGCGCCCCGCCGCCGAAGAGCGGGAGGCCGTGCGGCGGGAGGCGAAGGACGCCATCGTCCTCCACTGGACGGAGGACCTCGCCGCCGCCGCCTTTGGCCGCCGGACGTTGGACGCGCTCGGTCCGGTTCTGCAGAGCTGGCTCGAGCGTTCCCACGGTTTCCTATCGTTCCGTCTGGTGCAGGTGTTATCCGGCCACGGCTGTTTCGGATCGCACCTGCATCGGATCGGCAGGGAGGAGACCCCGGCGTGCCACGACTGCGGCGCAGCGGAGGACACGGCACAGCACACCCTTGAGGTGTGCCCGGCTTGGTCCGAACTGCGCCGTGATCTGACTGCCGTTGTTGGACGGGACCTCTCGCTTCCCGCAGTGGTCGAGGCCATGCTGGAAAGCGAAGAGTCCTGGTCTGCGGTTGCCTCCTTTTGCGAGGACGTAATCTCGCAAAAGGAGGAGGCGGAGCGCGTGCGCGAGGACGATCCTCTCGCGGCGCCGCTCCGCAGACGAAGAGGCCGCAGAAGGCGCCGTCCTCTTGGTGGCGACGGGACTTTGCTCCCGCCACCACCTTCGTAAGTCATTCCCGGGCCCGCGTGAGGGCCCGGCCTGAGGGCAATCGTCGGCGGAGGACTGGAAGTGATGGCTGTGCCAAGATTCCCAGTCCCCGCCACTCAGACGAAGCGGGAATGCCGCTGGGTATTTTTAGTGGGTATACCGGGTCAGACCGGGGAGTCCCACATACCCCTCCGATTGGAGGGTATGCGTAATGCATTTTTTCCCAGCGCAAAAAAAAAAAAAAAAAAAAAAAAAAAAGGTTAGGTTAGGTTAGGTTAGGTTTTCCCGCGGTGGGCTCTCACCCGCCTGGACCGGGAGGCAGCCAAGGAGGCGGCCTTCCTCCAGGACTGGCTGTCGCCCCCTGGCGAGGTCCGGGACGTGGACGCCGCAGCGGTTCGGCTGAGGGAGTCCCTGACCGAGGTATGCAACTCCAGTATGCCTCGGTCCCGCCGTCCGCCTCCCCGTCGTGCCGTCTATTGGTGGACGGAGGAGCTGGCGAGGCTCCGGGCCACCTGCGTGGCGTCCAGAAGGGCCTATGCGCGGAGCCGACGGCGCAGCGCCCGAAACCTGGCGGAAGAGGACCGTCTGTACGCCTCTTATCGGGAGGCGACGACGGTCTTCAAGTCCGCAATGGGCGCCGCCAAGGACTCGGCGAGGGCCGAGATGCTGGAGGGTCTCGATAGGGACCCCTTCGGAAGGCCATACAGGGCGGCGCGGAACCAGCTCCGCCCCTGTGGTCCCCCCCTGTCGGAGACCCTCGAGCCAGCGTTGCTGGACGGGGTGGTCCGGTCCCTGTTTCCGCGCAGGACCGACTTCACCCCACCACCCATGGATCCCCCGCAGGGGGCGGCCCTGCCGGAGGAGGAGGTCCCCCCGGTGACGGCGGCGGAGTTCGGGGCGGGGGTCCTCAGCCTCCGCGGGAAGAAGACGGCCCCCGGACCAGACGGCGTCCCCGCACGGGTGGTGGCTATCGCCGCCTCCCAAATGGAGGACAGATTTCGGGACCTCTTCAGCGCGTGCTTTGCGGCTGGGAGGTTCCCGAAACTGTGGAGGGAGGGGCAGCTATGCCTCCTCCGTAAGGAGGGACGCCCGGTGGACTCCCCCTCAGCATACCGGCCCATCGTCCTGCTCGATGAGGTCGGCAAAATGTTTGAGGGGATCGTCGCCTCACGGCTTGATAGCCACTTGCGGGTGTTAGGGCCGGACCTGTCGGACGCCCAGTTCGGTTTCCGCCGAGGGCGTTCGACCATCGACGCACTGGCCCTACTCAAGGGCCAGGTGAAGGAGGCAGTGGAGGCGGGGGACGGAGTGTTGGCGGTGTCATTCGACATCTCAAACGCCTTCAACTCCGTCCCCCATTCGACGATATTGGAGGCGCTCCGGTATCACGGAGTGCCCCAATACTTGCGGGACCTCCTGGCCAGTTACTTGGAGGACCGAGAGGTCCTCCTCGTAGACAAGACGGCCACGGTGCGGCGGTACGGCGCAGAGTCCGGTGTTCCGCAGGGTTCGGTGCTGGGCCCTCCCCTGTGGAACATCGGGTTCAACTGGCTTCTGCGGGGGGCCCTCCTCCAGGGCACGAGTGTCATCTGCTACGCGGATGACACTCTTCTCACTGCCCGGGGGAGGAACTTTGGGGAGGCGGCCTGTCTGGCCTCGGCTGGCGGATCCTTGGTTGCAGAGAGGATCCGCCGCCTGGGATTGGAGGTGGCGCTGCACAAGACGGAGGCCGTGTTCTTTCGCGGCCCCCGGCAGCGTCGCCCTCCTCCCGATGCCCACATAGTCGTGGAGGGCGTCCGTATAGGAGTCCAGCCCCAGATGAAGTATCTGGGCCTGGTGCTGGACGAGAGGTGGCGCTTCGGCCCGCACTTCAGCGGGCTGTCGACGCGCCTCTTAAAAGCCGCGGACGCCCTCTCGTGGCTCCTCCCCAACCTTGGGGGGCCCAAGGCGAAATGCCGGCGCCTGTATGCCGGCATCCTCCGCAGCATGGCCCTGTACGGGGCACCCATCTGGGCGGACTCCCTCCACAGGAGGGAGAATGCGACCGCCATCCGCAGGCCCCAAAGGGCCATTGCACAGCGGGTGGCGAGGGCCTACCGTTCGGTGGGCTTTTCGGCGGCGTGCGCTCTGGCCGGCACTCCTCCTTGGGAGTTGGAGGCTTGGGTGCTGGCCAGAGTATATGAGTGGACGGCGCGCCGGAAGGCGCTCGGGGAGCGCCCCGCCGCCGAAGAGCGGGAGGCGGTGCGGCGGGAGGCGAAGGACGCCATCGTCCTCCATTGGACGGAGGACCTCGCCGCCGCCGCCTTTGGCCGCCGGACGTTGGATGCGCTCGGTCCGGTTCTGCAGAGCTGGCTCGAGCGGTCCCACGGTTTCCTCTCGTTCCGTCTGGTGCAGGTGTTATCCGGCCACGGCTGTTTCGGATCGCACCTGCATCGGATCGGCAGGGAGGAAACCCCGGCGTGCCACGACTGCGGCGCGGCGGAGGACACGGCACAGCACACCCTCGAGGTGTGCCCGGCTTGGTCCGAACCGCGCCGCGGTCTAACTGCGGCTATTGGGCAGGACCTCTCGCTTCCCGCTGTGGTCGAGGCCATGCTGGGGAGCGAGGAGGCCTGGACGGCGGTTGCCTCCTTTTGCGAGGACGTCATCTCGCAAAAGGAGGAGGCGGAGCGCGTGCGCGAGGACGATCCTCTCGCGGCGCCGCTCCGCAGACGTAGAGGCCGGAGAAGGCGCCGTCCTCTTGGTAGCGACGGGACACTTCTCCCGCCACCACCTTCGTAAGTCATTCCCGGGCCCGCGCGAGGGCCCGGCCTGAGGGCAATCGTCGGCGGAGGACTGGAAGTGATGGCTGTGCCAAGATTCCCAGTCCCCGCCACTCAGACGAAGCGGGAATGCCGCTGGGTATTTTTAGTGGGTATACCGGGTCAGACCGGGGAGTCCCACATACCCCTCCGATTGGAGGGTATGCGTAATGCATTTTTTCCCAGCGCAAAAAAAAAAAAAAAAAAAAAAAAAAAAAGGTTAGGTTAGGTTAGGTTGGGGGAGGGGGACCCCCCACAGTGTTTGCGTCCACGTCGCGTCCCCTGGAAACTGCCCAGTTCTGACCACCGTAACGGAGTGGCAGACTGGGTTGGCCAAAGTTCACTGTGACTTCAAAGCTCTTATTTTATTCTCTTGCCTTGCTCAGCTTTGATTGATTTGTTTTTATTATGTCGAAAGACCTTGCGCGTGACGCCTCCGGGCGTTTTTTAAAACAAAAAGGCCCTTCTCAGGGCCAACCCAAAGGCCCTTCTAAGGGCCAACCCAAAGGCCCTTCTCAGGGCCACTCCGACGCTGCGGCGTCTGAGGCTAGCCGCGCGCCGTCTGCGGCTAGCTTCTTTGGTGAGGCGGACGAGTCGTCTGACGATTCGCTTGTCCGAGTGTCGGACACAGACGACTCGCGCCGACGAAAGCGTGTGCGCGGTGGGTCCGGGAGCTCCTCGCACTCGAGTGGGGCGAAGCCGAAGGCAAAGAAGCCGACGGTGGTCGCGGAAACCCATGTCGTTGGGCTCGCGGACGCTCAACGCCAGTTGGACCTGGCTCGACGGGAGCAGCTCCAGCAAGAGCTGGAGGAGCGGGTTGCGGCGAGCGAGACGCGGGCGCACGCCGCCCGGGCCAAGTCCGGGTACGGCGCCCCCCGCGTTGTATACGCGGACCACTCCCTCGCAGAGTTGGAGGGAATGGCGGAGGAGGATGAAAAGGAGATCATCGAGGTCGCCACTAAGTCCTCCCACCTAAAGGGGACCTTCCAAAAGGCCCTCAAGTGCCGGGCCGCGAGCATGCGCGGTGTCGTCGCGGAGCTGGTTCGACGTAAGGCCAGTGATGAAACGCGGCAACTGCAGGCGAAAGTTGATCGCCTGCAGTCGGAGGTCAGCCAGCTTCACAAGAAGCTGGCCGAAGCCACGGCTCGACCACAGCAAGCCGGGACGAGCCCCGTGACAGAGGGCCCCCCCTCCAACCTTGAGGATATCATCCGCAAGGTGGTGATGGAGGAGAGGGCCTTCACAAGGTCCTGCTTAGCAGGAATTGAGGACCGGCTCCTGCCGGAGAAACGCCTCCGGCCGCCGCTTGCGGCGGATAAACGGCAGCGCGAGCCAGGGCCGTCCTCCTCCTCCCAGGCGGAAGACGCCCTTCTCCCTGCGACCACACCGGTCAACGAGTGGACGGTTGTGGGCCGCAAAGGGAAGGGCAAGGGCAAAAAGTCGGCGACGGTCGTCCCTGCCGTCCCGGCCACTACCGCGCCCACCGCTACCAAGGGCAAAGGGAAAGCGAGTGGAAAGGGGAAGCTAGTCCCCCCAAAAACCGCGGCCGTCGTAGTGACGCTCACCGCGGAGGCTGCGGGGCGAGGGGAGACGTACGCGTCCCTTCTGGTGCGGGCGCGTGCAAATGCGGATCCCGCCCAACTGGGGATCAGCAGTGTCTCCTGCCGACGGACCCAAGCCGGGGCTCGAATTTTCGAGTTCCCGGGGGCAGAAGGGAGTGCCCATGCGGACCTCTTCGCAGCCAAGCTGCAAGAGGTCATCGCGGATTCGGCCAAGGTGGCTCGGCCGGTCAAGTTGGCGGCCATTGAGGTGACGGATCTCGATGATTCCGTCACCAAGGAGGAGGTGGTAGCGGCGGTCGCAGCGATAGGGGGCTGTGGCGTCGCGGCGGTCCAAGGCCGGGACATAAGACCCGGCCGCGGCGGTATGGGCACCATTCGCCTCGAGTGCCCAATCGCCGCTGCCAAAGCCGTCCTGGCGAAGGGACGGCTGAAAGTAGGGTTCAGCTCGGGTGCAGTGCGTGCACTCGAGGAACAGGCGCTGCGGTGTTTCCGGTGCTTCGGCATCGGACACACCAGGCCCCTGTGTCCGTCCACGACAGACAGGACGGACACCTGCTACCGCTGCGGCAAGGAGGGCCACAAAGCCGCCTCCTGCAAGGTCGCCACGCCGCACTGCGCGGTCTGTGCCGCCAGTGGCCGCCCGGCGGCCCACGTCATGAAGGGGAGGAACTGCAATCCTCCCCCTAAGCGGGGCAAAGCGCAGGTGCCGACCGGACCTGCTACTGCCGCTAGCGCCGTCGCTCCTGCGGCGGCTGTGGAGGGGGGTGCGATGTCCGACTGATGGATAGGGTCGAACATCGCATCCTTCAGACGAACGCCAACCACTGCAAAGCAGCCCAGGATCTGCTGATGCAGATCATGGCTGAGTGGTTGGTGGACTTGGCGGTGGTCGCCGAGCCTTACTCGGTCCCTGGTCGTTGGCTGGGCGACCGGGACGGCCTCGTGGCATTGTCGACGCGGCCCTCCACGGACTCCCCTCCCCTCTCGCTCTTAGAGAGGGGACCGGGATACGTGGCCGCCGCGTGGGGAGACATAGCGGTGGTGGGGGTCTATTTCTCCCCAAACCGCCCTCTCTCGGACTTTGAGGATTTCCTCGAGATCCTCACAGCAGTCGTAGGGAGGGCAGCGCCACGCCAGGCCGTGGTGTTGGGCGACCTCAACGCCAAGTCGGTGGCCTGATGGTGGAGACTTTGTCGGACCACCGATATGTGCGGTTCGACATATCCGCCCGGGGAGGGGCGTTGGCCCGCACTGGGCAGTCCCCCTTCCCGCGGTGGGCTCTCACCCGCCTGGACCGTGAGGCAGCCAAGGAGGCTGCCTTTCTCCAGGACTGGCTGTCGCCCCCTGGCGAGGTCCGGGACGTGGACGCCGCAGCGGTTCGGCTGAGGGAGTCCCTGACCGAGGTGTGCAACTCCAGCATGCCCCGGTCTCGCCGTCCGCCTCCCCGTCGTGCCGTCTATTGGTGGTCGGAGGAGCTGGCGGGGCTCCGGGCCGCCTGCGTGGCGTCCAGAAGGGCCTATGCGCGGAGCCGACGGCGCAGCGCCCGAAACCTGGCGGAAGAGGACCGTCTATACGCCTCTTATCGGGAGGCGACGACGGTCTTCAAGTCCGCAATGGGCGCCGCCAAGGACTCGGCCAGGGCCGAGATGCTGGAGGGTCTCGATAGGGACCCCTTCGGGAGGCCATACAGGGCGGCGCGGAACCAGCTCCGCCCCTGTGGTCGCCCCCTGTCGGAGACCCTCGAGCCAGCGTTGCTGGATGGGGTGGTCCGGTCCCTGTTTCCACGCAGGACCGACTCCACCCCACCACCCATGGATCCCCCGCAAGGGGCGGCCCTGCCGGAGGAGGAGGTCCCCCCGGTGACGGCGGCGGAGTTCGGGGCGGGGGTCCTCAGCCTTCGCAGGAAAAAGACGGCCCCCGGACCAGACGGCGTCCCCGCACGGGTGGTGGCTATTGCCGCCTCCCAAATGGAGGACAGATTTCGGGACCTCTTCAGCGCGTGCTTTGCGGCTAGGAGGTTCCCGAAACTGTGGAGGGAAGGAGGACGAGGAGGAAGGAGGGACGCCCGGTGGACTCCCCCTCGGCATACCGGCCCATCGTTCTGCTCGATGAGGTCGGTAAAATGTTCGAGGGGATTGTCGCCTCCCGGCTTGATAGCCATTTGCGGGGGGTAGGGCCGGATCTGTCGGACGCCCAGTTCGGTTTCCGCCGAGGGCGTTCGACGATCGACGCGCTGGCCCTACTCAAGGGCCAGGTGAAGGAGGCAGAGGAGGCGGGGGACGGAGTGTTGGCGGTGTCATTCGACATCTCAAACGCCTTCAACTCCGTGCCCCACTCGACGATATTGGAGGCGCTCCGATATCACGGAGTGCCCCAATACCTGCAGGACCTCCTTGCGAGCTACCTGGAGGACCGAGAGGTCCTCCTCGTAGACAAGACGGCCACGTCCGAATAGGAGTCCAGCCCCAGATGAAGTACCTGGGCCTGGTGCTGGACGAGAGGTGGCGCTTCGGCCCGCATTTCAGCGGGCTGTCGACGCGCCTCTTGAAAGCCGCGGACGCCCTCTCGTGGCTCCTCCCCAACCTTGGGGGGCCCAAGGCGAAATGCCGGCGCCTGTATGCCGGCATCCTCCGCAGCATGGCCCTGTACGGGGCACCCATCTGGGCGGACTCTCTCCACAGGAGGGAGAACGCGACCGCCATCCGCAGGCCCCAAAGGGCCATTGTACAGCGGGTGGCGAGGGCCTACCGCTCAGTGGGCTTTTCGGCGGCGTGCGCTCTGGCCGGCACCCCTCCTTGGGAGTTGGAGGCTTGGGTGCTGGCCAGAGTCTATGAGTGGACGGCGCGCCGGAAGGCGCTCGGGGAGCGCCCCGCCGCCGAAGAGCGGGAGGCCGTGCGGCGGGAGGCGAAGGAAGCCATCGTCCTCCATTGGACGGAGGACCTCGCCGCCGCCGCCTTTGGCCGCCGGACGTTGGACGCGCTCGGTCCGGTTCTGCAGAGCTGGCTCGAGCGGTCCCACGGTTTCCTCTCGTTCCGTCTGGTGCAGGTGTTATCCGGCCACGGCTGTTTCGGATCGCACCTGCATCGGATCGGTAGGGAGGAAACCCCGGCGTGCCACGACTGCGGTGCAGCGGAGGACACGGCGCAACACACCCTTGAGGTGTGCCCGGCTTGGTCCGAACTGCGCCGCAGTCTAACTGCGGTTGTTGGGCAGGACCTCTCGCTTCCCGCTGTGGTCGAGGCCATGCTGGGGAGCGAGGAGGCCTGGACGGCGGTTGCCTCCTTTTGCGAGGACGTAATCTCGCAAAAGGAGGAGGCGGAGCGCGTGCGCGAGGACGATCCTCTCGCGGCGCCGCTCCGCAGACGAAGAGGCCGCAGAAGGCGCCGTCCTCTTGGTGGCGACGGGACTCTGCTCCCGCCACCACCTTCGTAAGTCATTCCCGGGCCCGCGCGAGGGCCCGGCCTGAGGGCAATCGTCGGCGGAGGACTGGAAGTGATGGCTGTGCCAAGATTCCCAGTCCCCGCCACTCAGACGAAGCGGGAATGCCGCTGGGTATTTTTAGTGGGTATACCGGGTCAGACCGGGGAGTCCCACATACCCCTCCGATCGGAGGGTATGCGTAATGCATTTTTTCCCAGCGCAAAAAAAAAAAAAAAAAAAAAAAAAAAAAAAAAAAAAAAAAAAAGGTTAGGTTGGGGGACCCCCCACAGTGTTTGTGCGTCTTGGGGCACGTTAGTGGGTATACCGGGTCAGACCGGGGAGTCCCACATACCCCTCCGATCGGAGGGTATGCGTAATGCATTTTTTCCCAGCGCAAAAAAAAAAAAAAAAAAAAAAAAAGGTTAGGTTGACTCGGCAAAGGTGGCCCGGCCGGTCAAGTTGGCGGCCATTGAGGTGACGGATCTCGATGATTCCGTCACCAAGGAGGAGGTGGTAGCGGCGGTCGCAGCGATAGGGGGCTGTGGCGTCGCGGCGGTCCAAGGCCGGGACATAAGACCCGGCCGCGGCGGTATGGGCACCATTCGCCTCGAGTGCCCAATCGCCGCTGCCAAAGCCGTTCTCGCGAAGGGACGGCTTAAGGTAGGGTTCAGCTCGGGTGCAGTACGTGCACTCGAGGAGCAGGCGCTGCGGTGTTTCCGGTGCTTCGGCATCGGACACACCAGGCCTCTGTGTCCGTCCACGACAGACAGGACGGACACCTGCTACCGCTGCGGCAAGGAGGGCCACAAAGCCGCCTCCTGCAAGGTCGCCACGCCGCACTGCGCGGTCTGCGCCGCCAGTGGCCGCCCGGCGGCCCACGTCATGAAGGGGAGGAACTGCAATCCTCCCCCTAAGCGGGGCAAAGCGCAGGCGCCGACCGGGCCTGCTACTGCCGCTAGCGCCGTCGCTCCTGCGGCGGCTGTGGAGGGGGGTGCGATGTCCGACTGATGGATAGAGTCGAACATCGCATCCTTTTGACGAACACCAACCACTGCAAAGCAGCCCAGGATCTGCTGATGCAGACCATGGCTGAGTGGTTGGTGGACTTGGCGGTGGTCGCCGAGCCTTACTCGGTCCCTGGTCGTTGGCTGGGCGACCGGGACGGCCTCGTGGCACTGTTGTCGCGGCCCTCCACGGACTCCCCTTCCCTCTCGCTCTTAGAGAGGGGACCGGGATACGTGGCCGCCGCGTGGGGAGACATAGCGGTGGTGGGGGTCTATTTCTCCCCAAACCGCCCTCTCTCGGACTTTGAGGATTTCCTCGAAGTCCTCACTGCAGTCGTAGGGAGGGCGGCACCGCGACAGGCCGTGGTGCTGGGCGACCTCAACGCCAAGTCGGTGGCCTGGGGCAATCCGGCCGCCAGCTGCAACGTCCGGGGGCGCGCCGTGGAGTTTTGGGCGGCCTCATGCGGCGTGTCCCTCCTCAACAGGGGGGCGGTCCACACGTGTGTGCGGCAACAGGGTGGGTCGGTGGTGGACGTGTCGTTTGCCACCCCCGCGCTAGCCGCCCGCGTCGTCAACTGGCGGGTAGAGATGGTGGAGACATTGTCGGACCACCGATATGTGCGGTTCGACATATCCGCCCGGGGAGGGGCGTTGGCCCGCACTGGGCAGTCCCCCTTCCCGCGGTGGGCTCTCACCCGCCTGGACCGGGAGGCAGCCAAGGAGGCGGCCTTCCTCCAGGACTGGCTGTCGCCCCCTGGCGAGGTCCGGGACGTGGACGCCGCAGCGGTTCGGCTGAGGGAGTCCCTGACCGAGGTGTGCAACTCCAGTATGCCTCGGTCCCGCCGTCCGCCTCCCCGTCGTGCCGTCTATTGGTGGACGGAGGACCTGGCGGGGCTCCGGGCCACCTGCGTGGCGGCCAGAAGGGCCTATGCGCGGAGCCGACGGCGCAGCGCCCGAAACCTGGCGGAAGAGGACCGTCTGTACGCCTCTTATCGGGAGGCGACGACGGTCTTCAAGTCCGCAATGGGCGCCGCCAAGGACTCGGCAAGGGCCGAGATGCTGGAGGGTCTCGATAGGGACCCCTTCGGAAGGCCATACAGGGCGGCGCGGAACCAGCTCCGCCCCTGTGGTCCCCCCCTGTCGGAGACCCTCGAGCCAGTGCTGCTGGATGGGGTGGTCCGGTCCCTGTTTCCACGCAGGACCGACTTCACCCCACCACCCATGGATCCCCCGCAAGGGGCGGCCCTGCCGGAGGAGGGGGTCCCCCCGGTGACGGCGGCGGAGTTCGAGGCGGGGGTCCTCAGCCTCCGCAGGAAGAAGACGGCCCCCGGACCAGACGGCGTCCCCGCACGGGTGGTGGCTATCGCCGCCTCCCAAATGGAGGACAGATTTCGGGACCTCTTCAGCGCGTGCTTTGCGGCTGGGAGGTTCCCGAAACTGTGGAGGGAGGGGCAGCTATGCCTCCTCCGTAAGGAGGGACGCCCGGTGGACTCCCCCTCAGCATACCGGCCCATCGTCCTGCTCGATGAGGTCGGCAAAATGTTTGAGGGGATCGTCGCCTCACGGCTTGATAGCCACTTGCGGGGGTTAGGGCCGGACCTGTCGGACGCCCAGTTCGGTTTCCGCCGAGGGCGTTCGACCATCGACGCACTGGCCCTACTCAAGGGCCAGGTGAAGGAGGCAGTGGAGGCGGGGGACGGAGTGTTGGCGGTGTCATTCGACATCTCCAACGCCTTCAACTCCGTCCCCCATTCAACGATATTGGAGGCGCTCCGGTATCACGGAGTGCCCCAATACTTGCGGGACCTCCTGGCCAGTTACTTGGAGGACCGAGAGGTCCTCCTCGTTGATAAGACGGCCACTGTGCGGCGGTACGGCGCAGAGTCCGGTGTTCCGCAGGGTTCGGTGCTGGGCCCTCCCCTGTGGAACATCGGGTTCAACTGGCTTCTGCGGGGGGCCCTCCTCCAGGGCACGAGTGTCATCTGCTACGCGGATGACACTCTTCTCACTGCCCGGGGGAGGAACTTTGGGGAGGCGGCCTGTCTGGCCTCGGCTGGCGGATCCTTGGTTGCAGAGAGGATCCGCCGCCTGGGATTGGAGGTGGCGCTGCACAAGACGGAGGCCGTGTTCTTCCGCGGCCCCCGGCAGCGTCGCCCTCCTCCCGATGCCCACATTGTCGTGGAGGGCGTCCGTATAGGTGTCCAGCCCCAGATGAAGTATCTGGGCCTGGTGCTGGACGAGAGGTGGCGCTTCGGCCCGCATTTCAGCGGGCTGTCGACGCGCCTCCTGAAAGCCGCGGACGCCCTCTCGTGGCTCCTCCCCAACCTTGGGGGGCCCAAGGCGAAATGCCGGCGCCTGTATGCCGGCATCCTCCGCAGTATGGCCCTGTACGGGGCACCCATCTGGGCGGACTCCCTCCACAGGAGGGAGAATGCGACCGCCATCCGCAGGCCCCAAAGGGCCATTGCACAGCGGGTGGCGAGGGCCTACCGCTCAGTGGGCTTCTCGGCGGCGTGCGCTCTGGCCGGCACTCCTCCTTGGGAGTTGGAGGCTTGGGTGCTGGCCAGAGTATATGAGTGGACGGCGCGCCGGAAGGCGCTCGGGGAGCGCCCCGCCGCCGAAGAGCGGGAGGCAGTGCGGCGGGAGGCGAAGGACGCCATCGTCCTCCACTGGACGGAGGACCTCGCCGCCGCCGCCTTTGGCCGCCGGACGTTGGACGCGCTCGGTCCGGTTTTGCAGAGCTGGCTCGAGCGGTCCCACGGTTTCCTCTCGTTCCGTCTGGTGCAGGTGTTATCCGGCCACGGCTGTTTCGGATCGCACCTGCATCGGATCGGTAGGGAGGAAACCCCGGCGTGCCACGACTGCGGCGCAGCGGAGGACACGGCGCAGCATACCCTGGAGGTGTGCCCGGCTTGGTCCGAACTGCGCCGCGGTCTGTCTGCGGTTGTTGGGCAGGACCTCTCGCTTCCCGCTGTGGTCGAGGCCATGCTGGGGAGCGAGGAGGCCTGGACGGCGGTTGCCTCCTTTTGCGAGGACGTAATCTCGCAAAAGGAGGAGGCGGAGCGCGTGCGCGAGGACGATCCTCTCGCGGCGCCGCTCCGCAGACGAAGAGGCCGCAGAAGGCGCCGTCCTCTTGGTGGCGACGGGACTTTGCTCCCGCCACCACCTTCGTAAGTCATTCCCGGGCCCGCGTGAGGGCCCGGCCTGAGGGCAATCGTCGGCGGAGGACTGGAAGTGATGGCTGTGCCAAGATTCCCAGTCCCCGCCACTCAGACGAAGCGGGAATGCCGCTGGGTATTTTTAGTGGGTATACCGGGTCAGACCGGGGAGTCCCACATACCCCTCCGATTGGAGGGTATGCGTAATGCATTTTTTCCCAGCGCAAAAAAAAAAAAAAAAAAAAAAAAAAAAAAAAAAAAAAAAAAAAAAAAAGGTTAGGTTAGGTTAGGTTAGGTTGGGGGACCCCCCACAGTGTTTGCGTCCACGTCGCGTCCCCTGGTAACTGCCCAGTTCTGACCACCGTAACGGAGTGGCAGACTGGGTTGGCCAAAGTTCACTGTGACTTCAAAGCTCTCATTTTATTCTCTTGCCTTGTTCAGCTTTGACCTGCGGATTTTATCATGTCGAAAGACCTTGCGCGTGACGCCTCCGGGCGCTTTTTAAAACAAAAAGGCCCTTCTAAGGGCCAACCCAAAGGCCCTTCTCAGGGCCAACCCAAAGGCCCTTCTCAGGGCCAACCCAAAGGCCCTTCTCAGGGCCACTCCGACGCTGCGGCGTCAGAGGCTAGCCGCGCGCCGTCTGCGGCTAGCTTCTTTGGTGAGGCGGACGAGTCGTCTGACGATTCGCTTGTCCGAGTGTCGGACACAGACGACTCGCGCCGACGAAAGCGTGTGCGCGGTGGGTCCGGGAGCTCATCGCACTCAAGTGGGGCGAAGCCGAAGGCGAAGAAGCCGACGGTGGTCGCGGACACCCATTCTGTTGGGCTCGCGGACGCTCAACGCCAGTTGGACCTGGCCCGACGGGAGCAGCTCCAGCAAGAGCTGGAGGAGCGGGTTGCGGCGAGCGAGACGCGGGCGCACGCCGCCCGGGCTAAGTCCGGGTACGGCGCCCCCCGCGTTGTATACGCGGACCACTCCCTTGCAGAGTTGGAGGGAATGGCGGAGGAGGACGAAAAGGAGATCGTTGAGGTCGCCACTAAGTCCTCCCACCTGAAGGGGACCTTTCAGAAGGCCCTCAAGTGCCGGGCTGCGAGCCTGCGTGGTGTTGTCGCGGAGTTGGTTCGGCGAAAGGCCACCGACGAGACGCAGCAACTGCAGGCGAAGGTTGATCGCCTGCAGTCGGAGGTCAGCCAGCTTCAGAAGAAGCTGGCCGAAGCTACGGCCCGGCCACAACAAGCTGGGACGAGCTCCACGACAGAAGGCCCCACCTCCAACCTTGAGGATATCATCCGCAAGGTGGTGATGGAGGAGAGGGCCTTCACAAGGTCCTGCCTCGCAGGGATTGAGGACCGGCTCCTGCCGGAGAAACGCCTCCGACCACCGCTTGCGGCGGATAAACGGCAGCGCGAGCCAGGGCCGTCCTCGTCCTCCCAGGTGGAAGATACCCTTCTGCCTGCGACCACACCGGTCAACGCGTGGACGGTAGTGGGCAAGGGCAAAGGCAAGGGGAAGGGCAAGGGCGGGAAGTCGGCGACAGTCGCTCCCGCCGTCCCGGCCACTACCGCTCCCACCGCTCCCAGCCGGTCGCAGGTGACCGGCAAGGGAAAGGGGAGGGGAAAAGGAAAGGCGACGTTAGTCCCCCCTAAAACCGCGGCCGTCGTAGTGACGCTCACCGCGGAGGCCGCGGGGCGGGGGGAGACGTACGCGTCTATCCTTGTGCGGGCGCGTGCAAATGCCGATCCCGTCCAAATGGGGATCGGCAGTGTTTCCTGCCGACGGACCCAAGCCGGGGCTCGAATCTTCGAGTTCCCGGGGGCAGAAGGGAGTGCCCATGCGGACCTCTTCGCAGCCAAGCTGCAAGAGGTCATCGCGGATTCGGCCAAGGTGGCTCGGCCGGTCAAGTTGGCGGCCATTCAGGTGACGGATCTCGATGATTCCGTCACCAAGGAGGAGGTGGTAGCGGCGGTCGCAGCGATAGGGGGCTGTGGCGTCGCGGCGGTCCAAGGCCGGGACATAAGACCCGGCCGCGGCGGTATGGGCACCATTCGCCTCGAGTGCCCGATCGCCGCTGCCAAAGCCGTTCTCGCGAAGGGACGGCTTAAGGTAGGGTTCAGCTCGGGTGCAGTACGTGCACTCGAGGAGCAGGCGCTGCGGTGTTTCCGGTGCTTCGGCATCGGACACACCAGGCCCCTGTGTCCGTCCACGGCAGACAGGACGGACACCTGCTACCGCTGCGGCAAGGAGGGCCACAAAGCCGCCTCCTGCAAGGTCGCCACGCCGCACTGCGCGGTCTGCGCCGCCAGTGGCCGCCCGGCGGCCCACGTCATGAAGGGGAGGAACTGCAATCCTCCCCCTAAGCGGGGCAAAGCGCAGGCGCCTACCGGGCCTGCTACTGCCGCTAGCGCCGTCGCTCCTGCGGCGGCTGTGGAGGGGGGTGCGATGTCCGACTGATGGATAGAGTCGAACATCGCATCCTTCAGACGAACGCCAACCACTGCAAAGCAGCCCAGGATCTGCTGATGCAGATCATGGCTGAGTGGTTGGTGGACTTGGCGGTGGTCGCCGAGCCTTACTCGGTCCCTGGTCGTTGGCTGGGCGACCGGGACGGCCTCGTGGCACTGTTGTCGCGGCCCTCCACGGACTCCCCTCCCCTCTCGCTCTTAGAGAGGGGACCGGGATACGTGGCCGCCGCGTGGGGAGACATAGTGGTGGTGGGAGTCTATTTCTCCCCAAACCGCCCTCTCTCGGACTTTGAGGATTTCCTCGAAGTCCTCACCGCAGTCGTAGGGAGGGCGGCGCCACGACAGGCCGTGGTGCTGGGCGACCTCAACGCCAAGTCGGTGGCCTGGGGCAATCCGGCCGCCAGCTGCAACGTCCGGGGGCGCGCCGTGGAGTTTTGGGCGGCCTCATGCGGTGTGTCCCTCCTCAACAGGGGGGCGGTCCACACGTGTGTGCGGCAACAGGGTGGGTCGGTGGTGGACGTGTCGTTTGCCACCCCCGCGCTAGCCGCCCGCGTCGTCAACTGGCGGGTAGAGATGGTGGAGACATTGTCGGACCACCGATATGTGCGGTTCGACATACCCGCCCGGGGAGGGGCGTTGGCCCGCACTGGGCAGTCCCCCTTCCCGCGGTGGGCTCTCACCCGCCTGGACCGGGAGGCAGCCAGGGAGGCGGCCTTCCTCCAGGACTGGCTGTCGCCCCCTGGTGAGGTCCGGGACGTGGACGCCGCAGCGGTTCGGCTGAGGGAGTCCCTGACCGAGGTGTGCAACTCCAGCATGCCCCGGTCTCGCCGTCCGCCTCCCCGTCGTGCCGTCTATTGGTGGACGGAGGAGCTGGCGGGGCTCCGGGCCACCTGCGTGGCGTCCAGAAGGGCCTACGCGCGGAGCCGACGGCGCAGCGCCCGAAACCTGGCGGAAGAGGACCGTCTATACGCCTCTTATCGGGAGGCGACGACGGTCTTCAAGTCCGCAATGGGCGCCGCCAAGGACTCGGCGAGGGCCGAGATGCTGGAGGGTCTCGATAGGGACCCCTTCGGGAGGCCATACAGGGCGGCGCGGAACCAGCTCCGCCCCTATGGTCCCCCCCTGTCGGAGACCCTCGAGCCAGCGCTGCTGGATGGGGTGGTCCGGTCCCTGTTTCCGCGCAGGACCGACTTCACCCCACCACCCATGGATCCCCCGCAAGGGGCGGCCCTGCCGGAGGAGGAGGTCCCCCCGGTGACGGCGGCGGAGTTCGAGGCGGGGGTCCTCAGCCTCCGCAGGAAGAAGACGGCCCCCGGACCAGACGGCGTCCCCGCACGGGTGGTGGCTATCGCCGCCTCCCAAATGGAGGACAGATTTCGGGACCTCTTCAGCGCGTGCTTTGCGGCTGGGAGGTTCCCGAAACTGTGGAGGGAGGGGCAGCTATGCCTCCTCCGTAAGGAGGGACGCCCGGTGGACTCCCCCTCAGCATACCGGCCCATCGTCCTGCTCGATGAGGTCGGCAAAATGTTTGAGGGGATCGTCGCCTCACGGCTTGATAGCCACTTGCGGGGGTTAGGGCCGGACCTGTCGGACGCCCAGTTCGGTTTCCGCCGAGGGCGTTCGACCATCGACGCACTGGCCCTACTCAAGGGCCAGGTGAAGGAGGCAGTGGAGGCGGGGGACGGAGTGTTGGCGGTGTCATTCGACATCTCCAACGCCTTCAACTCCGTCCCCCATTCGACGATATTGGAGGCGCTCCGGTATCACGGAGTGCCCCAATACTTGCGGGACCTCCTGGCCAGTTACTTGGAGGACCGAGAGGTCCTCCTCGTAGACAAGACGGCCACGGTGCGGCGGTACGGCGCAGAGTCCGGTGTTCCGCAGGGTTCGGTGCTGGGCCCTCCCCTGTGGAACATCGGGTTCAACTGGCTTCTGCGGGGGGCCCTCCTCCAGGGCACGAGTGTCATCTGCTACGCGGATGACACTCTTCTCACTGCCCGGGGGAGGAACTTTGGGGAGGCGGCCTGTCTGGCCTCGGCTGGCGGATCCTTGGTTGCAGAGAGGATCCGCCGCCTGGGATTGGAGGTGGCGCTGCACAAGACGGAGGCCGTGTTCTTTCGCGGCCCCCGGCAGCGTCGCCCTCCTCCCGATGCCCACATAGTCGTGGAGGGCGTCCGTATAGGAGTCCAGCCCCAGATGAAGTATCTGGGCCTGGTGCTGGACGAGAGGTGGCGCTTCGGCCCGCACTTCAGCGGGCTGTCGACGCGCCTCTTAAAAGCCGCGGACGCCCTCTCGTGGCTCCTCCCCAACCTTGGGGGGCCCAAGGCGAAATGCCGGCGCCTGTATGCCGGCATCCTCCGCAGCATGGCCCTGTACGGGGCACCCATCTGGGCGGACTCCCTCCACAGGAGGGAGAATGCGACCGCCATCCGCAGGCCCCAAAGGGCCATTGCACAGCGGGTGGCGAGGGCCTACCGTTCGGTGGGCTTTTCGGCGGCGTGCGCTCTGGCCGGCACTCCTCCTTGGGAGTTGGAGGCTTGGGTGCTGGCCAGAGTATATGAGTGGACGGCGCGCCGGAAGGCGCTCGGGGAGCGCCCCGCCGCCGAAGAGCGGGAGGCAGTGCGGCGGGAGGCGAAGGACGCCATCGTCCTCCATTGGACGGAGGACCTCGCCGCCGCCGCCTTTGGCCGCCGGACGTTGGACGCGCTCGGTCCGGTTCTGCAGAGCTGGCTCGAGCGTTCCCACGGTTTCCTCTCGTTTCGTCTGGTGCAGGTGTTATCCGGCCACGGCTGTTTCGGATCGCACCTGCATCGGATCGGTAGGGAGGAAACCCCGGCGTGCCACGACTGCGGCGCGGCGGAGGACACGGCGCAGCACACCCTCGAGGTGTGCCCGGCTTGGTCCGAACCGCGCCGCGGTCTAACTGCGGTTATTGGGCAGGACCTCTCGCTTCCCGCAGTGGTCGAGGCCATGCTGGGGAGCGAGGAGGCCTGGACGGCGGTTGCCTCCTTTTGCGAGGACGTCATCTCGCAAAAGGAGGAGGCGGAGCGCGTGCGGGAGGACGATCCTCTCGCGGCGCCGCTCCGCAGACGAAGAGGCCGCAGAAGGCACCGTCCTCTTGGTGGCGACGGGACTTTGCTCCCGCCACCACCTTCGTAAGTCATTCCCGGGCCCGCGCGAGGGCCCGGCCTGAGGGCAATCGTCGGCGGAGGACTGGAAGTGATGGCTGCGCCAAGATTCCCAGTCCCCGCCACTCAGACGAAGCGGGAATGCCGCTGGGTATTTTTAGTGGGTATACCGGGTCAGACCGGGGAGTCCCACATACCCCTCCGATTGGAGGGTATGCGTAATGCATTTTTTCCCAGCGCAAAAAAAAAAAAAAAAAAGGTTAGGTTAGGTTAGGTTAGGTTGGGGTGGGGGACCCCCCACAGTGTTTGCGTCCACGTCGCGTCCCCTGGTAACTGCCCAGTTCTGACCACCGTAACGGAGTGGCAGACTGGGTTGGCCAAAGTACACTGTGCTTCGAAGCTCTTTTATTCTCTTGCCTTGACGAGCTACGATCTGCGGATATTATTTTAATCATGTCGAAAGACCCTGCGCGGGACGCCTCCGGGCGCTTTTTAAAACAAAAAGGCCCTTCTCAGGGCCAACCCAAAGGCCCTTCTAAGGGCCAACCCAAAGGCCCTTCTCAGGGCCAACCCAAAGGCCCTTCTCAGGGCCACTCCGACGCTGCGGCGTCAGAAGCTAGCCGCGCGCCGTCTGCGGCTAGCTTCTTTGGTGAGGCGGACGAGTCGTCTGACGATTCGCTTGTCCGAGTGTCGGACACAGACGACTCGCGTCGACGAAAGCGTGTGCGCGGTGGGTCCGGGAGCTCCTCGCACTCGAGTGGGGCGAAGCCGAAGGCAAAAAAGCCGACGGTGGTCGCGGAAACCCATGTCGTTGGGCTCGCGGACGCTCAACGCCAGTTGGACCTGGCTCGACGGGAGCAGCTCCAGCAAGAGCTGGAGGAGCGGGTTGCAGCGAGCGAGACGCGGGCGCACGCCGCCCGGGCCAAGTCCGGGTACGGCGCCCCCCGCGTTGTATACGCAGACCACTCTCTCACAGAGCTGGAGGTAATGGCGGAGGAGGACGAGAAGGAGATCGTCGAGGTCGCCACGAAGTCCTCGCACCTAAAGGGAACCTTTCAGAAGGCCCTTAAGTGCCGGGCTGCGAGCCTGCGTGGTGTCGTTGCGGAGTTGGTTCGGCGTAAGGCCACCGACGAGACGCAGCAACTGCAGGCGAAGGTTGATCGCCTGCAGTCGGAGGTCAGCCAGCTTCAGAAGAAGCTGGCTGAAGCCACGGCCCGGCCACAGCAAGCCGGGACGAGCCCCGTGACAGAGGGCTCCCCCTCCAACCTTGAGGATATCATCCGCAAGGTTGTGATGGAGGAGAGGGCCTTCACAAGGTCCTGCTTAGCAGGTATTGAGGACCGGCTTCTGCCGGAGAAACGCCTCCGACCGCCGCTTGCGGCGGATAAACGGCAGTGCGAGCCGGGGCCGTCCTCCTCCTCCCAGGCGGAAGACGTCCTTCTACCTGCGACCACACCGGTCAACGAGTGGACGGTAGTGGGCCGCAAGGGGAAGGGCAAGGGAAAGAAGTCGGCGACGGCCGTCCCTGCCGTCCCGGCCACTACCGCGCCCTCCGCTCCCAAGGGCAAAGGGAAAGTGAGTGTAAAGGGGAAGCTAGTCCCCCCTAAAACCGCAGCCGTCGTAGTGACGCTCACCGCGGAGGCTGCGGGGCGAGGAGAGACGTACGCGTCCCTCCTGGTGCGGGCGCGTGCTAATGCCGATCCCGCCCAACTGGGGATCAGCAGTGTCTCCTGCCGACGGACCCAAGCCGGGGCTCGAATTTTTGAGTTCCCGGGGGCGGAGGGTAGTGCCCATGCAGACCTCTTTGCAGCCAAGCTGCAGGAGGTCATCGCAGATTCGGCCAAGGTGGCTCGGCCGGTCAAGTTGGCGGCCATTGAGGTGACGGATTTGGATGACTCCGTCACCAAGGAGGAGGTGGTAGCGGCGGTCGCAGCGATAGGGGGCTGTGGCGTCGCGGCGGTCCAAGGCCGGGACATTAGACCCGGCCGCGGCGGAATGGGCACCATTCGCCTCGAGTGCCCAATCGCCGCTGCCAAAGCCGTCCTTGCGAAGGGACGGCTAAAGGTAGGGTTCAGCTCGGGTGCAGTACGGGCACTCGAGGAACAGGCGCTGCGGTGTTTCCGGTGCTTCGGCATCGGACACACCAGGCCTCTGTGTCCGTCCCCGACAGACAGGACGGACACCTGCTACCGCTGCGGCAAGGAGGGCCACAAAGCCGCCTCCTGCAAGGTCGCCACGCCGCACTGCGCGGTCTGCGCCGCCAGTGGCCGCCCGGCGGCCCACGTCATGAAGGGGAGGAACTGCAATCCTCCCCCTAAGCGGGGCAAAGCGCAGGCGCCGACCGGGCCTGCTACTGCCGCTAGCGCCGTCGCTCCTGCGGCGGCTGTGGAGGGGGGTGCGATGTCCGACTGATGGATAGAGTCGAACATCGCATCCTTCAGACGAACGCCAACCACTGCAAAGCAGCCCAGGATCTGCTGATGCAGATCATGGCTGAGTGGTTGGTGGACCTGGCGGTGGTCGCCGAGCCTTACTCGGTCCCTGGTCGTTGGCTGGGCGACCGGGACGGCCTCGTGGCATTGTTGACGCGGCCCTCCACGGACTCCCCTCCCCTCTCGCTCTTAGAGAGGGGACCGGGATACGTGGCCGCCGCGTGGGGAGAGATTGCGGTGGTGGGGGTTTATTTCTCCCCAAACCGCCCCCTCTCGGACTTTGAGGATTTCCTGGAGATCCTCACCGCAGTCGTAGGGAGGGCGGCGCCACGCCAGGCCGTGGTGCTGGGCGACCTGAACGCCAAGTCGGTGGCCTGGGGCAATCCGGCCGCCGGCTGCAACGTCCGGGGGCGCGCCGTCGAGTTTTGGGCGGCCTCTTGCGGTGTGTCCCTCCTCAACAGGGGGGCGGTCCACACGTGTGTGCGGCAACAGGGTGGGTCGGTGGTGGACGTGTCGTTTGCCACCCCCGCGCTAGCCGCCCGCGTCGTCAACTGGCGGGTTGAGATGGTGGAGACATTGTCGGACCACCGATATGTGCGGTTCGACATATCCGCCCGGGGAGGGGCGTTGGCCCGCACTGGGCAGTCCCCCTTCCCGCGGTGGGCTCTCACCCGCCTGGACCGTGAGGCAGCCAAGGAGGCGGCCTTTCTCCAGGACTGGCTGTCGCCCCCTGGTGAGGTCCGGGACGTGGACGCCGCAGCGGTTCGGCTGAGGGAGTCCCTGACCGAGGTGTGCAACTCCAGCATGCCTCGGTCTCGCCGTCCGCCTCCCCGTCGTGCCGTCTATTGGTGGACGGAGGAGCTGGCAGGGCTCCGGGCCACCTGTGTGGCGGCCAGAAGAGCCTTTGCGCGGAGCCGACGGCGCAGCGCCCGAAACCTGGCGGAAGAGGACCGTCTATACGCCTCTTATCGGGAGGCGACGACGGTCTTCAAGTCCGCAATGGGCGCCGCCAAGGACTCGGCTAGGGCCGAGATGCTGGAGGGTCTCGATAGGGACCCCTTCGGGAGGCCATACAGGGCGGCGCGGAACCAGCTCCGCCCCTGTGGTCCCCCCCTGTCGGAGACCCTCGAGCCAGCGTTGCTGGATGGGGTGGTCCGGTCCCTGTTTCCGCGCAGGACCGACTTCACCCCACCATCCATGGATCCCCCGCAAGGGGCGGCCCTGCCGGAGGAGGAGGTTCCCCCGGTGACGGCGGCGGAGTTCGAGGCGGGGGTCCTCAGCCTCCGCAGGAAGAAGACGGCCCCCGGACCAGACGGCGTCCCCGCACGGGTGGTGGCTATCGCCGCCTCCCAAATGGAGGACAGATTTCGGGACCTCTTCAGCGCGTGCTTTGCGGCTGGGAGGTTCCCGAAACTGTGGAGGGAGGGGCAGCTATGCCTCCTCCGTAAGGAGGGACGCCCGGTGGACTCCCCCTCAGCATACCGGCCCATCGTCCTGCTCGATGAGGTCGGCAAAATGTTTGAGGGGATCGTCGCCTCACGGCTTGATAGCCATTTGCGGGGGGTAGGGCCGGATCTGTCGGACGCCCAGTTCGGTTTCCGCCGAGGGCGTTCGACGATCGACGCGCTGGCCCTACTCAAGGGCCAGGTGAAGGAGGCAGAGGAGGCGGGGGACGGAGTGTTGGCGGTGTCATTCGACATCTCAAACGCCTTCAACTCCGTCCCCCACTCGACGATAATGGAGGCGCTCCGGTATCACGGAGTGCCCCAATACCTGCGGGTCCTCCTAGCAAGTTACTTGGAGGACCGAGAAGTCCTCCTCGTGGACAGGACGGCCACTGTGCGGCGGTACGGCGCAGAGTCCGGTGTTCCGCAGGGTTCGGTGCTGGGCCCTCCCCTGTGGAACATCGGGTTCAACTGGCTTCTGCGGGGGGCCCTCCTCCAGGGCACGAGTGTCATCTGCTACGCGGATGACACTCTTCTCACTGCCCGGGGGAGGAACTTTGGGGAGGCGGCCTGTCTGGCCTCGGCTGGCGGATCCTTGGTTGCAGAGAGGATCCGCCGCCTGGGATTGGAGGTGGCGCTGCACAAGACGGAGGCCGTGTTCTTCCGCGGCCCCCGGCAGCGTCGCCCTCCTCCCGATGCCCACATAGTCGTGGAGGGCGTCCGTATAGGAGTCCAGCCCCAGATGAAGTATCTGGGCCTGGTGCTGGACGAGAGGTGGCGCTTCGGCCCGCACTTCAGCGGGCTGTCGACGCGCCTCTTAAAAGCCGCGGACGCCCTCTCGTGGCTCCTCCCCAACCTTGGGGGGCCCAAGGCGAAATGCCGGCGCCTGTATGCCGGCATCCTCCGCAGCATGGCCCTGTACGGGGCACCCATCTGGGCGGACTCCCTCCACAGGAGGGAGAATGCGACCGCCATCCGCAGGCCCCAAAGGGCCATTGCACAGCGGGTGGCGAGGGCCTACCGTTCGGTGGGCTTTTCGGCGGCGTGCGCTCTGGCCGGCACCCCTCCTTGGGAGTTGGAGGCTTGGGTGCTGGCCAGAGTATATGAGTGGACGGCGCGCCGGAAGGCGCTCGGGGAGCGCCCCGCCGCCGAAGAGCGGGAGGCCGTGCGGCGGGAGGCGAAGGACGCCATCGTCCTCCACTGGACGGAGGACCTCGCCGCCGCCGCCTTTGGCCGCCGGACGTTGGACGCGCTCGGTCCGGTTTTGCAGAGCTGGCTCGAGCGGTCCCACGGTTTCCTCTCGTTCCGTCTGGTGCAGGTGTTATCCGGCCACGGCTGTTTCGGATCGCACCTGCATCGGATCGGCAGGGAGGAAACCCCGGCGTGCCACGACTGCGGCGCAGCGGAGGACACGGCGCAGCACACCCTCGAGGTGTGCCCGGCTTGGTCCGAACTGCGCCGCGGTCTGACTGCCGCGGTTGGACGGGACCTCTCGCTTCCCGCTGTGGTCGAGGCCATGCTAGGGAGCGAGGAGTCCTGGTCTGCGGTTGCCTCCTTTTGCGAGGACGTAATCTCGCAAAAGGAGGAGGCGGAGCGCGTGCGCGAGGACGATCCTCTCGCGGCGCCGCTCCGCAGACGAAGAGGCCGCAGAAGGCGCCGTCCTCTTGGTGGCGACGGGACTTTGGTCCCGCCACCACCTTCGTAAGTCATTCCCGGGCCCGCGCGAGGGCCCGGCCTGAGGGCAATCGTCGGCGGAGGACTGGAAGTGATGGCTGTGCCAAGATTCCCAGTCCCCGCCACTCAGACGAAGCGGGAATGCCGCTGGGTATTTTTAGTGGGTATACCGGGTCAGACCGGGGAGTCCCACATACCCCTCCGATTGGAGGGTATGCGTAATGCATTTTTTCCCAGCGCAAAAAAAAAAAAAAAAAAAAAAAAAAAAAAAAAAAAAAAAAAAGGTTAGGTTGGGGTGCTAGGTCAGAAAACCTCCTCGTGTGCCTGTCGGTTGCTTGTCCCTTTTGATACGTCGGGAGGGAACGGCAGCTGGCAGGACGGTGCATCCTGGGCGCGGCAGTGACGTTCTCCGAGAAACTGGAAGAAGATTTCTTCATCCTGTTTAGCGGGGAAACTCACTGTCGTGGCGAATAGTCTGACACTGGAGGGGTCCCATTTGGACCGGTGGGGGCGTTGTTCCGCGTGTTCCTCTGTCTTGCAGAGGGCACAGTGGAGGAGCATGGACGGGCCCGGTGTGCACTTGCACTGCCTCCGGGCAGACGGGGAGGGACTGTGCCCTTCCTTGTCGCCGTCATAAATCTCGTAATCCCGATCCTGATCGGGACCGAGGGCCTCGGCTTAACCGCCCGGGCCACGAGGTAGAAAACCTCTATAAAAAGTCACCCCGAATCTCAAGCGGCGGAGCACCGCGAGGAGATGTATGGCTGACGGGTGTTCTTATGAACAATCAGTCGCTAGTGCTACCCTCGCCAGGGTACCGGCCGACCCCCTGGCGAGTAATAAATGCTTAAGGCTTACCTGGGTACAGGGGTCTCTGCCCAGGTGGACCCTTTATTTCCCCCATTCTCGTGGGTACTGTATGGATACCAAAATTTTTAAACAAAACGATGAAGAGAAGGAGGGAAGGGAGGAGAAGGAGGAGACGGGAGCAAGGAGTGCTCCGGGGTGCTCTCGAGAGCCAGTAGTGGTTCTCCAGAGGCTGCCCTCTAATGTGGACGAGATGTCCACCTCGGACACCGCCTCCACATTGGCGGAGGAGGTGCCCGCCGCTTCAGCCAAATTTTGGCGCAAGCGACGGGCCCCACCAGTAGTGGCTGACGGATCTGGAGACGACAACAACTCCAGCGACGACATGACGGACGAGGGAGCGACTGCTAGGAAAGCACTCGCCTCCTCGTCCTCCAAAAGAGGAAGAGGACGCCCAGCGTCGACAGGCCAATTCATTGGCCTGTCCAAGGCACGGCGCGAACTGGCGGAAGCAAAAAAGGCGGCCGCCAAACAGGAGAGGGCAGAGGCGGACGAAAGGGAGGTGGCCGAGTTGGCCCGAAAACTATCCGGACGGATCACCAGATTGTCCGAGACTTCCTCCGCCTCTGCAGTCTCCGCGGTGTCGGAGAGGGAGACAGAGGACCTGCTGGCCGGAGAACTGGCCAGCAGGATGCAGGACGCCGTGGCGGCCATTAAAAGGGTCGCCAAATCGTCAAAAGGTTTGAAGGGCACCTTCCAAAAAGCCCTAAAAGATGCGGCGGCCTCCATCTCGGAGACCGCAGAGGTGCTGCTGACCCGCACCTCTTCCGAGGAGACCGCGCGATTACAGGCGCAGAACGCCCGTCTGTCGGCCCAGCTGGCCGGGCTCCGCAGAGAGCACGAGGCGTTCCGAGCGGAGCTCGCTGCGCTGCAGACCGAGCGCAAAAAGGAGGACGTGAGGCAGCCGGAGGAGTCGGAAGTGGTGCGGCTCCTCAGGAGCGAGCTCGAGAGCTACCGAGCCCGCTTCGACGTCCTCGAGCGGCAAATGCTGCGCCCTCCCCTGGCCACAGACGGGCCTTCAAAGCGGGCGGCCGCTACTTTCGCAGCCAAAGCTGCAGCGCCGACCTCGACTCGGCCAACTGAGGTGGCAGAACCCGCTGCCAAAGAGCCTGGCGTAGCCGGACGAAAAGGCAAAGGGGCTGGCAAGAGGGCGAAGGCTGCAGCCGCAGCTGTCCCTGTCCCTAATGCCGAGACAGCGTCCTCGGCTCCCAGGGCTCCCGAAACTGAGGCACCGACAGCTCCCCAGCAGAGCCAGTGGGAGACTGTCGGAGCGAAGAAGAAGGCAAAAAAAGCGGCGAAGAAGAAGGCCAAGAAGGCGGCCAAACAGAAGGAAGCGGAGAAGGTGGCCAAGGTCCGCGCCCCCCGCTCCACGGCTGTAGTACTCACTTTGCAGCCTGGAGCGGAGGAAAGGGGCATGACCTATGCTGCGGTCCTGACGAAGGCCAAGGCTTCAATAAGCCTCGGCGACCTCGGCATAGCGGGCCTCCGCTGCAAGCGGACTGCTACCGGTGCTTGCCTTCTAGAGGTGTCCGGCGCCACGAGCGGCCCGAAGGCAGACGCCTTGGCCGAGCAAATAAGGGCGCAGTTCGAGGAAGGCGAGCTCCGGGTGTCAAGGCCTACGAAGTGCGCCGACCTGCGAATCGCAGGCTTGGACGACTCTGTCTCAGTCGAGGAGGTCGTGGCTGCTGTGGCGAGGGCGGGAGAGTGCCCGCCCAGTCAAATTAAGCCCGGCAAAATCCGCCCGGGCTTTCGAGGCATGAGCTCAATAGTTCTGAGCTGTCCTGTGGCGGCGGCGCAGAGGCTGGCGGACGGGCGCCGGCTGCTCGTGGGGTGGGTGTCGGCACAGGTAAAACTGTTGCCTGCAAGAGGTACGACGTGCTTCCGGTGCTTGACGGACGGCCATGTCGGAACGCAGTGCGTCTCCGACACAAACTACCGCGATCGGTGCTTCGGATGCGGTCAGCCCGGACATGTGGTCGCCTCTTGCACGGCCCCGCCCCACTGCTTAGCTTGTGCAGCGCTGGGCAAGCCTGCAGGGCATCGGGTGGGCCGAAAGCCATGCGTCGCACCCAACGGCAAAAAGAAGGGGAGGGCCCAGACTTCAGTAGTCCCGGCTCAGTCACAAAGTGAGGAATCGCAGACTATGGACACCCAGTAATGGCCCCATCTCTGCGATTCCTCCAAGCGAACATCAACCACTGCGCCCGGGCTCAGGATTTATTACTCCAGAGCATGGCGCAGTGGTCGATAGGTGTCGCGGTTGTCGCCGAGCCGTACTTCGTCCCGCCCGGGCGAGCTGACTGGGCGAGTGACACGAACGGCTCGGTGACACTCATCTCCAGAGCCGGGAATGGGTCCCCGATGATGGAGGCTCTCGCCGTTGGGCAGGGCCACGTGGCGGCACTGTTCGGGGAGATGGTGGTTGTGGGGGTTTATTTCTCCCCGAACAGACCTCTCGCCGACTTTGAGAGATTCGTGGTGGAGTTGGGCGTCGTCGTCGCCCGTAGTCGTCCTCACCCCGTGCTCGTTCTTGGGGACTTCAATGCCAAATCCACGGCTTGGGGTTCCCCGACAACAGACGCGCGGGGAGAGGTGCTGGAGGAGTGGGCAATTGAGGCCGGCCTCCAGCTCCTAAATAGGGGTTCCGTGGACACGTGCGTGCGCCAGCGGGGCGGTTCCATAGTGGACTTGACGTTCGCTAGCCCCGCACTAGCGCGCCGTGTCCAGGACTGGCGGGTGGTGGAGGAGGCGGAGACTCTGTCAGATCATCGGTATATCCGTTTCGATGTCTCTGCCCAGACTTCTGCCACCCCGGTTCAAGCGGGCCCTGGCGGGGTCGGTCCGCGTTGGGCGCTTCGGCAACTGGACCGGGACCTACTCGTTGAAGCCTCGATAGTCCAGGCCTGGGTGTCGGCACCGGATAGGCCTGACGATATCGATAGCGAGGCGGAGTGGTTCCGGAAGGCGATGTCACATGTCTGTGACGCGGCTATGCCTAGGGTTCTGTCCCGACCGGCTAGGCGCCAAGTGTACTGGTGGTCGCAAGACATCGAGCGGCTGCGCGCTGCGTGTGTTGCCGCTCGGCGCCGGTACGCCAGGCTCCGCAGGAGGCGTAGCCGCGTCAGGGATGCGGCAGACGAGGCCGAAGAGGCGGAACTTTATGAGGGGTACAGGGCGGCGAGGAAGGCACTACAGCTTGCCATCAAGCGGGCCAAAATACTGGCTCGGGAGGAGCAGCTGCAGACTCTGGACCGAGATCCATGGGGGCGCCCATATTTAATGGTACGGGGCAAACTCCGTCCATGGGCCCCCCCGCTGTCCCAGAGCCTCCGGCCCGAGCTATTGAACAGTGTAGTTGGCGCTCTGTTCCCCTCTAGGGCAGAGCATACCCCGCCACCCATGGTTCCGCCCTCCGAGGTGCCCAACGAGGACGACGGCGGCGACGATGACGTGCCCGAAGTGACCCGGGCAGAGTTGAGAGCGGCGGTTTTAAGGCTTCAAGCCAAGAATACCGCCCCAGGGCCCGACGGCATACCCGGCCGCGCATGGGTCTTGGCCTCGAAGGCTCTCGGGCCCCGACTGCGAGGGCTGTTGAGCGCATGTTTGCAGCGGGGCCAGTTTCCACGCCTATGGAAGACGGGGAAGCTGGTTCTGCTTCATAAGCCAGGGCGCCCTGCGGACTCCCCGTCCGCTTACCGCCCCATTGTGCTGCTGGACGAGGTGGGCAAGCTCTTCGAGCGAGTAATCGCAAACCGCCTCGTCCGGCACCTCTCTGGCGTGGGGCCGGATCTGGCGGACAACCAGTTTGGTTTCCGTCAAGGGCGCTCTACAGTGGACGCGATCATGCGCGTAAGGGCCTTGGCGGAGGAAGCAGTTGCACGGGGTGAGGTCGTCTTGGCGGTGTCGCTCGACATCGCCAACGCCTTCAACACCTTGCCCTGGAGTTGCATCAGGGAGGCGCTCCGCTACCACGGGGTGCCGACCTACCTCCGCCACACTGTCGGGGCCTACCTGGCTGGCAGGTCAGTCGTCTACCCGGGTCAGGAAGGATGGGGTCGGCGAGAAACGTCGTGCGGTGTTCCACAGGGGTCGGTCTTGGGGCCGCTCCTGTGGAACATCGGATACGACTGGGTGTTGCGCGGTGCGCTCCTCCATGGCGTTGGCGTAGTCTGTTACGCCGACGACACGTTGGTGACCGCGCGAGGGAGGACGTACCGCGACGCGTCGCTACTGGCGACTGCGGGGGTTGCGCAAGTCGTCGCAAGGATCCGGCGGTTGGGCCTCGAGGTGGCGCTCAACAAATCCGAGGCTCTGTGTTTCCACGGGGCCCGGCGCGCGCCACCCTCGGGGTCCAACATAGTGGTGGGAGGCGTCCGCATCGGCGTCGAGTCGACGATGAAGTACTTAGGACTCGTCCTCGATAGCCGATGGGACTTCGGGCCGCACTTCCGGCAACTGGCCCCTAAGCTGATGAGCGCAGCGGCGGCGTTGACGCGGCTACTGCCTAACTTGGGGGGCCCTGAGTCATCCTGCCGGAGGCTCTACTTGGGGATCGTGCGGTCTATGGCCCTATATGGAGCACCCGTGTGGGCAGACACCCTGTCGGCCCGCAACGTCGCAATGCTGCGAAGGCCGCAGCGAGCGATGGCCGTCAGAGTGATCAGGGGGTACTGCACGATCTCCCACGAAGCGGCCTGCCTGTTGGCCGGATCACCGCCCTGGGATCTGGAGGCTAAACTCCTCGCGTCAATGTATCGGTGGCGCGGGGAGGCCCAGGAGCGGGGCGAAAGGCCGCCGCCTAGCGTAGTGGAGACGCGGCGGTCTGAGCTCCGCCGATCTCTAGCGGCGGAGTGGAAGGCGCGACTTGCGCAACCCAGTGCGGGGCACGCCGCTATTGCGGCGGTAAGGCCCGTCATGGAGGCGTGGATCGGCAGGAGGCACGGCGCTCTCACCTTCCGACTGACGCAGATACTTTCCGGACACGGTTGCTTCGGAAAGTATCTGCGTCGCATAGGTCGGGAGCAGACGCCCGTGTGCCACCACTGCGACGGTTGCCCGGAAGACACGGCGCAGCACACGCTGGAGGAATGCTCAGCGTGGGCGTCGCACCGCCGTGATCTGATCGCAGCGATCGGCGGGAGCGATCTCTCGCTTCCGACTGTCGTCGAGGCCATGGTCGGAAGCGAGAGTGCGTGGGAAGGGGCCGTCGCCTTCTGCGAGGATGTCATGCTCGCGAAGGAGACGGCGGAGAGGGAAAGAGAGAGGGTAGCCATCCCTCTCAGCTCCCGCAGACGCACCGGGCGCCGCCGGGCGCAAACCGATCTGCGTCCTCCATGAGAGGTAGCCTGCGGGCGGCTGACTTGGGGCAGTCAGCCGCCCGACCAGATACAGGCCCGAGTTGGCGGCGACGTGTCCTTCGTCGCCACTCGAAGAGAGGTGCGGCCGTTGGTGAACGGCCGCACCGAGGAGAGGGACCCGGCGATGTAGTCGGGTCAAGGCCTGCCGGGGAGCGGTGAATGCGCAAGTGGGCCCGCACCCCCGGCTAAAGGCAGCAGAGGACACCGTGTGGTTTTAGTCAGTCGAGTCTGACATGCCCCTCCGCCTTCCCCAGGCGGAGGAAGTCCATGAGGATTTCCACACGTTAAAAAAAAAAAAAAAAAAAAAAAAAGGTTAGGTTAGGTTAGGTTAGGTTGGGGGACCCCCCACAGTGTTTGCGTCCACGTCGCGTCCCCTGGTAACTGCCCAGTTCTGACCACCGTAACGGAGTGGCAGACTGGGTTGGCCAAAGTACACTGTGCTTCGAAGCTCTTTTATTCTCTTGCCTTGTCGAGCTACGATCTGCGGATATTATTTTAACTATGTCGAAAGACCCTGCGCGGGATGCCTGCGGGCGATTTTTAAAACAAAAAGGCCCTTCTCAGGGCCAACCCAAAGGCCCTTCTAAGGGCCAACCCAAAGGCCCTTCTCAGGGCCAACCCAAAGGCCCTTCTCAGGGCCACTCCGACGCTGCGGCGTCAGAAGCTAGCCGCGCGCCGTCTGCGGCTAGCTTCTTTGGTGAGGCGGACGAGTCGTCTGACGATTCGCTTGTCCGAGTGTCGGACACAGACGACTCGCGCCGACGAAAGCGTGTGCGCGGTGGGTCCGGGAGCTCCTCGCACTCGAGTGGGGCGAAGCCGAAGGCAAAAAAGCCGACGGTGGTCGCGGAAACCCATGTCGTTGGGCTCGCGGACGCTCAACGCCAGTTGGACCTGGCTCGACGGGAGCAGCTCCAGCAAGAGCTGGAGGAGCGGGTTGCGGCGAGCGAGACGCGGGCGCACGCCGCCCGGGCCAAGTCCGGGTACGGCGCCCCCCGCGTTGTATACGCAGACCACTCTCTCACAGAGCTGGAGGTAATGGCGGAGGAGGACGAGAAGGAGATCGTCGAGGTCGCCACGAAGTCCTCGCACCTAAAGGGAACCTTCCAGAAGGCCCTCAAGTGCCGGGCTGCGAGCCTGCGTGGTGTCGTTGCGGAGTTGGTTCGGCGTAAGGCCACCGACGAGACGCAGCAACTGCAGGCGAAGGTTGATCGCCTGCAGTCGGAGGTCAGCCAGCTTCAGAAGAAGCTGGCCGAAGCTACGGCCCGGCCACAACAAGCCGGGACGAGCCCCGTGACAGAGGGCCCCCCCTCCAACCTTGAGGATATCATCCGCAAGGTTGTGATGGAGGAGAGGGCCTTCACAAGGTCCTGCTTAGCAGGTATTGAGGACCGGCTCCTGCCGGAGAAACGCCTCCGGCCGCCGCTTGCGGCGGATAAACGGCAGCGCGAGCCGGGGCCGTCCTCCTCCTCCCAGGCGGAAGACGCCCTTCTCCCTGCGACCACACCGGTCAACGAGTGGACGGTTGTGGGCCGCAAAGGGAAGGGCAAGGGCAAAAAGTCGGCGACGGTCGTCCCTGCCGTCCCGGCCACTACCGCGCCCACCGCTACCAAGGGCAAAGGGAAAGCGAGTGGAAAGGGGAAGCTAGTCCCCCCAAAAACCGCGGCCGTCGTAGTGACGCTCACCGCGGAGGCTGCGGGGCGAGGGGAGACGTACGCGTCCCTTCTGGTGCGGGCGCGTGCAAATGCGGATCCCGCCCAACTGGGGATCAGCAGTGTCTCCTGCCGACGGACCCAAGCCGGGGCTCGAATTTTCGAGTTCCCGGGGGCAGAAGGGAGTGCCCATGCGGACCTCTTCGCAGCCAAGCTGCAAGAGGTCATCGCGGATTCGGCCAAGGTGGCTCGGCCGGTCAAGTTGGCGGCCATTGAGGTGACGGATCTCGATGATTCCGTCACCAAGGAGGAGGTGGTAGCGGCGGTCGCAGCGATAGGGGGCTGTGGCGTCGCGGCGGTCCAAGGCCGGGACATAAGACCCGGCCGCGGCGGTATGGGCACCATTCGCCTCGAGTGCCCAATCGCCGCTGCCAAAGCCGTCCTGGCGAAGGGACGGCTGAAAGTAGGGTTCAGCTCGGGTGCAGTGCGTGCACTCGAGGAACAGGCGCTGCGGTGTTTCCGGTGCTTCGGCATCGGACACACCAGGCCCCTGTGTCCGTCCACGACAGACAGGACGGACACCTGCTACCGCTGCGGCAAGGAGGGCCACAAAGCCGCCTCCTGCAAGGTCGCCACGCCGCACTGCGCGGTCTGTGCCGCCAGTGGCCGCCCGGCGGCCCACGTCATGAAGGGGAGGAACTGCAATCCTCCCCCTAAGCGGGGCAAAGCGCAGGCGCCGACCGGGCCTGCTACTGCCGCTAGCGCCGTCGCTCCTGCGGCGGCTGTGGAGGGGGGTGCGATGTCCGACTGATGGATAGAGTCGAACATCGCATCCTTTTGACGAACACCAACCACTGCAAAGCAGCCCAGGATCTGCTGATGCAGATCATGGCTGAGTGGTTGGTGGACTTGGCGGTGGTCGCCGAGCCTTACTCGGTCCCTGGTCGTTGGCTGGGCGACCGGGACGGCCTCGTGGCATTGTCGACGCGGCCCTCCACGGACTCCCCTCCCCTCTCGCTCTTAGAGAGGGGACCGGGATACGTGGCCGCCGCGTGGGGAGACATAGCGGTGGTGGGGGTTTATTTCTCCCCAAACCGCCCTCTCTCGGACTTTGAGGATTTCCTCGAGATCCTCACAGCAGTCGTAGGGAGGGCGGCGCCACGCCAGGCCGTGGTGTTGGGCGACCTCAACGCCAAGTCGGTGGCCTGGGGCAATCCGGCCGCCGGCTGCAACGTCCGGGGGCGCGCCGTCGAGTTTTGGGCGGCCTCTTGCGGTGTGTCCCTCCTCAACAGGGGGGCGGTCCACACGTGTGTGCGGCAACAGGGTGGGTCGGTGGTGGACGTGTCGTTTGCCACCCCCGCGCTAGCCGCCCGCGTCGTCAACTGGCGGGTAGAGATGGTGGAGACTTTGTCGGACCACCGATATGTGCGGTTCGACATATCCGCCCGGGGAGGGGCGTTGGCCCGCACTGGGCAGTCCCCCTTCCCGCGGTGGGCTCTCACCCGCCTGGACCGTGAGGCAGCCAAGGAGGCTGCCTTTCTCCAGGACTGGCTGTCGCCCCCTGGCGAGGTCCGGGACGTGGACGCCGCAGCGGTTCGGCTGAGGGAGTCCCTGACCGAGGTGTGCAACTCCAGCATGCCCCGGTCTCGCCGTCCGCCTCCCCGTCGTGCCGTCTATTGGTGGTCGGAGGAGCTGGCGGGGCTCCGGGCCGCCTGCGTGGCGTCCAGAAGGGCCTATGCGCGGAGCCGACGGCGCAGCGCCCGAAACCTGGCGGAAGAGGACCGTCTATACGCCTCTTATCGGGAGGCGACGACGGTCTTCAAGTCCGCAATGGGCGCCGCCAAGGACTCGGCCAGGGCCGAGATGCTGGAGGGTCTCGATAGGGACCCCTTCGGGAGGCCATACAGGGCGGCGCGGAACCAGCTCCGCCCCTGTGGTCGCCCCCTGTCGGAGACCCTCGAGCCAGCGTTGCTGGATGGGGTGGTCCGGTCCCTGTTTCCGCGCAGGACCGACTTCACTCCACCACCCATGGATCCCCCGCAAGGGGCGGCCCTGCCGGAGGAGGAGGTCCCCCCGGTGACGGCGGCGGAGTTCGGGGCGGGGGTCCTCAGCCTTCGCAGGAAAAAGACGGCCCCCGGACCAGACGGCGTCCCCGCACGGGTGGTGGCTATTGCCGCCTCCCAAATGGAGGACAGATTTCGGGACCTCTTCAGCGCGTGCTTTGCGGCTGGGAGGTTCCCGAAGCTGTGGAGGGAGGGGCAGCTATGCCTCCTCCGTAAGGAGGGACGCCCGGTGGACTCCCCCTCGGCATACCGGCCCATCGTTCTGCTGGATGAGGTCGGTAAAATGTTCGAGGGGATTGTCGCCTCCCGGCTTGATAGCCATTTGCGGGGGGTAGGGCCGGATCTGTCGGACGCCCAGTTCGGTTTCCGCCGAGGGCGTTCGACGATCGACGCGCTGGCCCTACTCAAGGGCCAGGTGAAGGAGGCAGTGGAGGCGGGGGACGGAGTGTTGGCGGTGTCATTCGACATCTCAAACGCCTTCAACTCCGTCCCCCACTCGACGATATTGGAGGCGCTGCGGTATCACGGAGTGCCCCAATACCTGCGGGCCCTCCTGGCGAGCTACCTGGAGGACCGAGAGGTCCTCCTCGTTGATAAGACGGCCACTGTGCGGCGGTACGGCGCAGAGTCCGGTGTTCCGCAGGGTTCGGTCCTGGGCCCTCCCCTGTGGAACATCGGCTTCAACTGGCTCCTGCGGGGGGCCCTCCTCCAGGGCACGAGTGTCATCTGCTACGCGGATGACACTCTTCTCACTGCCCGGGGGAGGAACTTTGGGGAGGCGGCCTGTCTGGCCTCGGCTGGCGGATCCTTGGTTGCAGAGAGGATCCGCCGCCTGGGATTGGAGGTGGCGCTGCACAAGACGGAGGCCGTGTTCTTCCGCGGCCCCCGGCAGGGTCGCCCTCCTCCCGATGCCCACATAGTCGTGGAGGGCGTCCGGATAGGAGTCCAGCCCCAGATGAAGTATCTGGGCCTGGTGCTGGACGAGAGGTGGCGCTTCGGCCCGCACTTCAGCGGGCTGTCGACGCGCCTCCTGAAAGCCGCGGACGCCCTCTCGTGGCTCCTCCCCAACCTTGGGGGGCCCAAGGCGAAATGCCGGCGCCTGTATGCCGGCATCCTGCGCAGCATGGCCCTATACGGGGCACCCATCTGGGCGGACTCCCTCCACAGGAGGGAGAATGCGACCGCCATCCGCAGGCCCCAAAGGGCCACTGCACAGCGGGTGGCGAGGGCCTACCGCTCAGTGGGCTTCTCGGCGGCGTGCGCTCTGGCCGGCACTCCTCCTTGGGAGTTGGAGGCTTGGGTGCTGGCCAGAGTTTATGAGTGGACGGCGCGCCGGAAGGCGCTCGGGGAGCGCCCCGCCGCCGAAGAGCGGGAGGCAGTGCGGCGGGAGGCGAAGGACGCCATCGTCCTCCACTGGACGGAGGACCTCGCCGCCGCCGCCTTCGGCCGCCGGACGTTGGATGCGCTCGGTCCGGTTCTGCGGAGCTGGCTCGAGCGGTCCCACGGTTTCCTCTCGTTCCGTCTGGTGCAGGTGTTATCCGGCCACGGCTGTTTCGGATCGCACCTGCATCGGATCGGTAGGGAGGAAACCCCGGCGTGCCACGACTGCGGCGCGGCGGAGGACACGGCGCAGCACACCCTGGAGGTGTGCCCGGCTTGGTCCGAACTGCGCCGCGGTCTGTCTGCGGTTGTTGGGCAGGACCTCTCGCTTCCCGCTGTGGTCGAGGCCATGCTGGGGAGCGAGGAGGCCTGGACGGCGGTTGCCTCCTTTTGCGAGGACGTAATCTCGCAAAAGGAGGAGGCGGAGCGCGTGCGCGAGGACGATCCTCTCGCGGCGCCGCTCCGCAGACGAAGAGGCCGCAGAAGGCGCCGTCCTCTTGGTGGCGACGGGACTTTGCTCCCGCCACCACCTTCGTAAGTCATTCCCGGGCCCGCGTGAGGGCCCGGCCTGAGGGCAATCGTCGGCGGAGGACTGGAAGTGATGGCTGTGCCAAGATTCCCAGTCCCCGCCACTCAGACGAAGCGGGAATGCCGCTGGGTATTTTTAGTGGGTATACCGGGTCAGACCGGGGAGTCCCACATACCCCTCCGATTGGAGGGTATGCGTAATGCATTTTTTCCCAGCGCAAAAAAAAAAAAAAAAAAAAAAAAAAAAAAAAAAAAAAAAAAAAAGGTTAGGTTAGGTTAGGTTAGGTTGGGGGACCCCCCACAGTGTTTGCGTCCACGTCGCGTCCCCTGGTAACTGCCCAGTTCTGACCACCGTAACGGAGTGGCAGACTGGGTTGGCCAAAGTTCACTGTGACTTCAAAGCTCTCATTTTATTCTCTTGCCTTGTTCAGCTTTGACCTGCGGATTTTATCATGTCGAAAGACCTTGCGCGTGACGCCTCCGGGCGCTTTTTAAAACAAAAAGGCCCTTCTAAGGGCCAACCCAAAGGCCCTTCTCAGGGCCAACCCAAAGGCCCTTCTCAGGGCCAACCCAAAGGCCCTTCTCAGGGCCACTCCGACGCTGCGGCGTCAGAGGCTAGCCGCGCGCCGTCTGCGGCTAGCTTCTTTGGTGAGGCGGACGAGTCGTCTGACGATTCGCTTGTCCGAGTGTCGGACACAGACGACTCGCGCCGACGAAAGCGTGTGCGCGGTGGGTCCGGGAGCTCATCGCACTCAAGTGGGGCGAAGCCGAAGGCGAAGAAGCCGACGGTGGTCGCGGACACCCATTCTGTTGGGCTCGCGGACGCTCAACGCCAGTTGGACCTGGCCCGACGGGAGCAGCTCCAGCAAGAGCTGGAGGAGCGGGTTGCGGCGAGCGAGACGCGGGCGCACGCCGCCCGGGCTAAGTCCGGGTACGGCGCCCCCCGCGTTGTATACGCGGACCACTCCCTTGCAGAGTTGGAGGGAATGGCGGAGGAGGACGAAAAGGAGATCGTTGAGGTCGCCACTAAGTCCTCCCACCTGAAGGGGACCTTTCAGAAGGCCCTCAAGTGCCGGGCTGCGAGCCTGCGTGGTGTTGTCGCGGAGTTGGTTCGGCGAAAGGCCACCGACGAGACGCAGCAACTGCAGGCGAAGGTTGATCGCCTGCAGTCGGAGGTCAGCCAGCTTCAGAAGAAGCTGGCCGAAGCTACGGCCCGGCCACAACAAGCTGGGACGAGCTCCACGACAGAAGGCCCCACCTCCAACCTTGAGGATATCATCCGCAAGGTGGTGATGGAGGAGAGGGCCTTCACAAGGTCCTGCCTCGCAGGGATTGAGGACCGGCTCCTGCCGGAGAAACGCCTCCGACCACCGCTTGCGGCGGATAAACGGCAGCGCGAGCCAGGGCCGTCCTCGTCCTCCCAGGTGGAAGATACCCTTCTGCCTGCGACCACACCGGTCAACGCGTGGACGGTAGTGGGCAAGGGCAAAGGCAAGGGGAAGGGCAAGGGCGGGAAGTCGGCGACAGTCGCTCCCGCCGTCCCGGCCACTACCGCTCCCAGCCGGTCGCAGGTGACCGGCAAGGGAAAGGGGAGGGGAAAAGGAAAGGCGACGTTAGTCCCCCCTAAAACCGCGGCCGTCGTAGTGACGCTCACCGCGGAGGCCGCGGGGCGGGGGGAGACGTACGCGTCTATCCTTGTGCGGGCGCGTGCAAATGCCGATCCCGTCCAAATGGGGATCGGCAGTGTTTCCTGCCGACGGACCCAAGCCGGGGCTCGAATCTTCGAGTTCCCGGGGGCAGAAGGGAGTGCCCATGCGGACCTCTTCGCAGCCAAGCTGCAAGAGGTCATCGCGGATTCGGCCAAGGTGGCTCGGCCGGTCAAGTTGGCGGCCATTCAGGTGACGGATCTCGATGATTCCGTCACCAAGGAGGAGGTGGTAGCGGCGGTCGCAGCGATAGGGGGCTGTGGCGTCGCGGCGGTCCAAGGCCGGGACATAAGACCCGGCCGCGGCGGTATGGGCACCATTCGCCTCGAGTGCCCGATCGCCGCTGCCAAAGCCGTTCTCGCGAAGGGACGGCTTAAGGTAGGGTTCAGCTCGGGTGCAGTACGTGCACTCGAGGAGCAGGCGCTGCGGTGTTTCCGGTGCTTCGGCATCGGACACACCAGGCCCCTGTGTCCGTCCACGGCAGACAGGACGGACACCTGCTACCGCTGCGGCAAGGAGGGCCACAAAGCCGCCTCCTGCAAGGTCGCCACGCCGCACTGCGCGGTCTGCGCCGCCAGTGGCCGCCCGGCGGCCCACGTCATGAAGGGGAGGAACTGCAATCCTCCCCCTAAGCGGGGCAAAGCGCAGGCGCCTACCGGGCCTGCTACTGCCGCTAGCGCCGTCGCTCCTGCGGCGGCTGTGGAGGGGGGTGCGATGTCCGACTGATGGATAGAGTCGAACATCGCATCCTTCAGACGAACGCCAACCACTGCAAAGCAGCCCAGGATCTGCTGATGCAGATCATGGCTGAGTGGTTGGTGGACTTGGCGGTGGTCGCCGAGCCTTACTCGGTCCCTGGTCGTTGGCTGGGCGACCGGGACGGCCTCGTGGCACTGTTGTCGCGGCCCTCCACGGACTCCCCTCCCCTCTCGCTCTTAGAGAGGGGACCGGGATACGTGGCCGCCGCGTGGGGAGACATAGTGGTGGTGGGAGTCTATTTCTCCCCAAACCGCCCTCTCTCGGACTTTGAGGATTTCCTCGAAGTCCTCACCGCAGTCGTAGGGAGGGCGGCGCCACGACAGGCCGTGGTGCTGGGCGACCTCAACGCCAAGTCGGTGGCCTGGGGCAATCCGGCCGCCAGCTGCAACGTCCGGGGGCGCGCCGTGGAGTTTTGGGCGGCCTCATGCGGTGTGTCCCTCCTCAACAGGGGGGCGGTCCACACGTGTGTGCGGCAACAGGGTGGGTCGGTGGTGGACGTGTCGTTTGCCACCCCCGCGCTAGCCGCCCGCGTCGTCAACTGGCGGGTAGAGATGGTGGAGACATTGTCGGACCACCGATATGTGCGGTTCGACATACCCGCCCGGGGAGGGGCGTTGGCCCGCACTGGGCAGTCCCCCTTCCCGCGGTGGGCTCTCACCCGCCTGGACCGGGAGGCAGCCAGGGAGGCGGCCTTCCTCCAGGACTGGCTGTCGCCCCCTGGTGAGGTCCGGGACGTGGACGCCGCAGCGGTTCGGCTGAGGGAGTCCCTGACCGAGGTGTGCAACTCCAGCATGCCCCGGTCTCGCCGTCCGCCTCCCCGTCGTGCCGTCTATTGGTGGACGGAGGAGCTGGCGGGGCTCCGGGCCACCTGCGTGGCGTCCAGAAGGGCCTACGCGCGGAGCCGACGGCGCAGCGCCCGAAACCTGGCGGAAGAGGACCGTCTATACGCCTCTTATCGGGAGGCGACGACGGTCTTCAAGTCCGCAATGGGCGCCGCCAAGGACTCGGCGAGGGCCGAGATGCTGGAGGGTCTCGATAGGGACCCCTTCGGGAGGCCATACAGGGCGGCGCGGAACCAGCTCCGCCCCTATGGTCCCCCCCTGTCGGAGACCCTCGAGCCAGCGCTGCTGGATGGGGTGGTCCGGTCCCTGTTTCCGCGCAGGACCGACTTCACCCCACCACCCATGGATCCCCCGCAAGGGGCGGCCCTGCCGGAGGAGGAGGTCCCCCCGGTGACGGCGGCGGAGTTCGAGGCGGGGGTCCTCAGCCTCCGCAGGAAGAAGACGGCCCCCGGACCAGACGGCGTCCCCGCACGGGTGGTGGCTATCGCCGCCTCCCAAATGGAGGACAGATTTCGGGACCTCTTCAGCGCGTGCTTTGCGGCTGGGAGGTTCCCGAAACTGTGGAGGGAGGGGCAGCTATGCCTCCTCCGTAAGGAGGGACGCCCGGTGGACTCCCCCTCAGCATACCGGCCCATCGTCCTGCTCGATGAGGTCGGCAAAATGTTTGAGGGGATCGTCGCCTCACGGCTTGATAGCCACTTGCGGGGGTTAGGGCCGGACCTGTCGGACGCCCAGTTCGGTTTCCGCCGAGGGCGTTCGACCATCGACGCACTGGCCCTACTCAAGGGCCAGGTGAAGGAGGCAGTGGAGGCGGGGGACGGAGTGTTGGCGGTGTCATTCGACATCTCCAACGCCTTCAACTCCGTCCCCCATTCGACGATATTGGAGGCGCTCCGGTATCACGGAGTGCCCCAATACTTGCGGGACCTCCTGGCCAGTTACTTGGAGGACCGAGAGGTCCTCCTCGTAGACAAGACGGCCACGGTGCGGCGGTACGGCGCAGAGTCCGGTGTTCCGCAGGGTTCGGTGCTGGGCCCTCCCCTGTGGAACATCGGGTTCAACTGGCTTCTGCGGGGGGCCCTCCTCCAGGGCACGAGTGTCATCTGCTACGCGGATGACACTCTTCTCACTGCCCGGGGGAGGAACTTTGGGGAGGCGGCCTGTCTGGCCTCGGCTGGCGGATCCTTGGTTGCAGAGAGGATCCGCCGCCTGGGATTGGAGGTGGCGCTGCACAAGACGGAGGCCGTGTTCTTTCGCGGCCCCCGGCAGCGTCGCCCTCCTCCCGATGCCCACATAGTCGTGGAGGGCGTCCGTATAGGAGTCCAGCCCCAGATGAAGTATCTGGGCCTGGTGCTGGACGAGAGGTGGCGCTTCGGCCCGCACTTCAGCGGGCTGTCGACGCGCCTCTTAAAAGCCGCGGACGCCCTCTCGTGGCTCCTCCCCAACCTTGGGGGGCCCAAGGCGAAATGCCGGCGCCTGTATGCCGGCATCCTCCGCAGCATGGCCCTGTACGGGGCACCCATCTGGGCGGACTCCCTCCACAGGAGGGAGAATGCGACCGCCATCCGCAGGCCCCAAAGGGCCATTGCACAGCGGGTGGCGAGGGCCTACCGTTCGGTGGGCTTTTCGGCGGCGTGCGCTCTGGCCGGCACTCCTCCTTGGGAGTTGGAGGCTTGGGTGCTGGCCAGAGTATATGAGTGGACGGCGCGCCGGAAGGCGCTCGGGGAGCGCCCCGCCGCCGAAGAGCGGGAGGCAGTGCGGCGGGAGGCGAAGGACGCCATCGTCCTCCATTGGACGGAGGACCTCGCCGCCGCCGCCTTTGGCCGCCGGACGTTGGACGCGCTCGGTCCGGTTCTGCAGAGCTGGCTCGAGCGTTCCCACGGTTTCCTCTCGTTTCGTCTGGTGCAGGTGTTATCCGGCCACGGCTGTTTCGGATCGCACCTGCATCGGATCGGTAGGGAGGAAACCCCGGCGTGCCACGACTGCGGCGCGGCGGAGGACACGGCGCAGCACACCCTCGAGGTGTGCCCGGCTTGGTCCGAACCGCGCCGCGGTCTAACTGCGGTTATTGGGCAGGACCTCTCGCTTCCCGCAGTGGTCGAGGCCATGCTGGGGAGCGAGGAGGCCTGGACGGCGGTTGCCTCCTTTTGCGAGGACGTCATCTCGCAAAAGGAGGAGGCGGAGCGCGTGCGGGAGGACGATCCTCTCGCGGCGCCGCTCCGCAGACGAAGAGGCCGCAGAAGGCACCGTCCTCTTGGTGGCGACGGGACTTTGCTCCCGCCACCACCTTCGTAAGTCATTCCCGGGCCCGCGCGAGGGCCCGGCCTGAGGGCAATCGTCGGCGGAGGACTGGAAGTGATGGCTGCGCCAAGATTCCCAGTCCCCGCCACTCAGACGAAGCGGGAATGCCGCTGGGTATTTTTAGTGGGTATACCGGGTCAGACCGGGGAGTCCCACATACCCCTCCGATTGGAGGGTATGCGTAATGCATTTTTTCCCAGCGCAAAAAAAAAAAAAAAAAAAAAAAAAAAAAGGTTAGGTTAGGTTAGGTTAGGTTGGGGGACCCCCCACAGTGTTTGCGTCCACGTCGCGTCCCCTGGAAACTGCCCAGTTCTGACCACCGTAACGGAGTGGCAGACTGGGTTGGCCAAAGTTCACTGTGCTTCGAAGCTCTTATTCTCTTGCCTTGTCGAGCTACGATCTGCGGATTTTATTTTTATGATGTCGAAAGACCCTGCGCGGGACGCCTCCGGGCGCTTTTTAAAACAAAAAGGCCCTTCTCAGGGCCAACCCAAAGGCCCTTCTAAGGGCCAACCCAAAGGCCCTTCTCAGGGCCAACCCAAAGGCCCTTCTCAGGGCCACTCCGACGCTGCTGCGTCAGAGGCTAGCCGCGCGCCGTCTGCGGCTAGCTTCTTCGGAGAGGCGGACGAGTCGTCGGACGACTCAATTGTCCGACCATCGGACACGGACGACTCTCGTTCGCGGAAGCGGGTCCGCACGAGTGGTGGGTCCGGGGGCTCCTCGGCCTCGGGTAGGGCGAAGCCGAAGGCAAAGAAGCCGACGGCGGCCGCAGACACCCATGCCGTTGGGCTCGCGGACGCTCAACGCCAGTTAGATCTGGCTAGACGGGAGCAGCTCCAACAAGAGCTTGAGGAGCGGGTTGCGGCGAGCGAGACGCGGGCGCACGCCGCCCGGGCCAAGTCCGGGTACGGCGCCCCCCGCGTTGTATACGCGGACCACTCCCTCGCAGAGTTGGAGGGAATGGCGGAGGAGGATGAAAAGGAGATCATCGAGGTCGCCACTAAGTCCTCCCATCTAAAGGGGACCTTCCAAAAGGCCCTCAAGTGCCGGGCCGCGAGCATGCGCGGTGTCGTCGCGGAGCTGGTTCGGCGTAGGGCCACTGATGAAACGCGGCAACTGCAGGCGAAAGTTGATCGCCTGCAGTCGGAGGTCAGCCAGCTTCACAAGAAGCTGGCCGAAGCCACGGCTCGGCGACAGCAAGCCGGGACGAGCCCCGTGACAGAGGGCCCCCCCTCCAACCTTGAGGATATCATCCGCAAGGTTGTGATGGAGGAGAGGGCCTTTACAAGGTCCTGCTTAGCAGGCATTGAGGACCGGCTCCTGCCGGAGAAACGCCTCCGACCGCCGCTTGCGGCGGATAAACGGCAGTGCGAGCCGGGGCCGTCCTCCTCCTCCCAGGCGGAAGACGTCCTTCTCCCTGCGACCACACCGGTCAACGAGTGGACGGTAGTGGGCCGCAAAGGGAAGGGCAAGGGCAAAAAGTCGGCGACGGTCGTCCCTGCCGTCCCGGCCACTACCGCGCCCACCGCTCCCGGGGGCAAAGGGAAAGCGAGGGGAAAGGGGAAGCTAGTCCCCCCAAAAACCGCAGCCGTCGTAGTGACGCTCACCGCGGAGGCTGCGGGGCGAGGGGAGACGTACGCGTCCCTCCTGGTGCGGGCGCGTGCTAATGCCGATCCCGCCCAACTGGGGATCGGCAGTGTCTCCTGCCGACGGACCCAAGCCGGGGCTCGAATTTTCGAGTTCCCGGGGGCAGAGGGCAGTGCCCATGCGGACCTCTTCGCATCAAAGCTGCAGGAGGTCATCGCAGACTCGGCAAGGGTGGCCCGGCCGGTCAAGTTGGCGGCCATTGAGGTGACGGATCTTGACGATTCCGTCACCAAGGAGGAGGTGGTGGCGGCGGTCGCAGCGATAGGGGGCTGCGGCGTCGCGGCGGTCCAAGGTCGGGACATTAGACCCGGCCGCGGCGGCATGGGCACCATTCGCCTCGAGTGCCCAATCGCCGCTGCCAAAGCCGTCCTTGCGAAGGGACGGCTAAAGGTAGGGTTCAGCTCGGGTGCAGTACGTGCACTCGAGGAGCAGGCGCTGCGGTGTTTCCGGTGCTTCGGCATCGGACACACCAGGCCCCTGTGTCCGTCCACGGCAGACAGGACGGACACCTGCTACCGCTGCGGCAAGGAGGGCCACAAAGCCGCCTCCTGCAAGGTCGCCACGCCGCACTGCGCGGTCTGCGCCGCCAGTGGCCGCCCGGCGGCCCACGTCATGAAGGGGAGGAACTGCAATCCTCCCCCTAAGCGGGGCAAAGCGCAGGCGCCGACCGGGCCTGCTAGTGCCGCTAGCGCCGTCGCTCCTGCGGCGGCTGTGGAGGGGGGTGCGATGTCCGACTGATGGATAGAGTCGAACATCGCATCCTTTTGACGAACACCAACCACTGCAAAGCAGCCCAGGATCTGCTGATGCAGACCATGGCTGAGTGGTTGGTGGACTTGGCGGTGGTCGCCGAGCCTTACTCGGTCCCTGGTCGTTGGCTGGGCGACCGGGACGGCCTCGTGGCACTGTTGTCGCGGCCCTCCACGGACTCCCCTCCCCTCTCGCTCTTAGAGAGGGGACCGGGATACGTGGCCGCCGCGTGGGGAGACATAGCGGTGGTGGGGGTCTATTTCTCCCCAAACCGCCCTCTCTCGGACTTTGAGGATTTCCTCGAAGTCCTCACTGCAGTCGTAGGGAGGGCGGCGCCGCGACAGGCCGTGGTGCTGGGCGACCTCAACGCCAAGTCGGTGGCCTGGGGCAATCCGGCCGCCAGCTGCAACGTCCGGGGGCGCGCCGTGGAGTTTTGGGCGGCCTCATGCGGTGTGTCCCTCCTCAACAGGGGGGCGGTCCACACGTGTGTGCGGCAACAGGGTGGGTCGGTGGTGGACGTGTCGTTTGCCACCCCCGCGCTAGCCGCCCGCGTCGTCAACTGGCGGGTAGAGATGGTGGAGACATTGTCGGACCACCGATATGTGCGGTTCGACATATCCGCCCGGGGAGGGGCGTTGGCCCGCACTGGGCAGTCCCCCCCCTTCCCGCGGTGGGCTCTCACCCGCCTGGACCGGGAGGCAGCCAAGGAGGCGGCCTTCCTCCAGGACTGGCTGTCGACCGAGGTGTGCAACTCCAGTATGCCTCGGTCTCGCCGTCCGCCTCCCCGTCGTGCCGTCTATTGGTGGACGGAGGAGCTGGCAGGGCTCCGGGCCACCTGCGTGGCGGCCAGAAGGGCCTATGCGCGGAGCCGACGGCGCAGCGCCCGAAACCTGGCGGAGGAGGACCGTCTGTACGCCTCTTATCGGGAGGCGACGACGGTCTTCAAGTCCGCAATGGGCGCCGCCAAGGACTCGGCAAGGGCCGAGATGCTGGAGGGTCTCGATAGGGACCCCTTCGGAAGGCCATACAGGGCGGCGCGGAACCAGCTCCGCCCCTGTGGTCCCCCCCTGTCGGAGGCCCTCGAGCCAGCGTTGCTGGACGGGGTGGTCCGGTCCCTGTTTCCGCGCAGGACCGACTTCACCCCACCACCCATGGATCCCCCGCAGGGGGCGGCCCTGCCGGAGGAGGAGGTCCCCCCGGTGACGGCGGCGGAGTTCGAGGCGGGGGTCCTCAGCCTCCGCAGGAAGAAGACGGCCCCCGGACCAGACGGCGTCCCCGCACGGGTGGTGGCTATCGCTGCCTCTCAAATGGAGGACAGGTTTCGGGACCTCTTCAGCGCGTGCTTTACGGCTGGGAGGTTCCCGAAGCTGTGGAGGGAGGGGCAGCTATGCCTCCTCCGTAAGGAGGGACGCCCGGTGGACTCCCCCTCGGCATACCGGCCCATCGTTCTGCTCGATGAGGTCGGTAAAATGTTCGAGGGGATTGTCGCCTCCCGGCTGAATAGCCATTTGCGGGGGGTAGGGCCGGATCTGTCGGACGCCCAGTTCGGTTTCCGCCGAGGGCGTTCGACGATCGACGCGCTGGCCCTACTCAAGGGCCAGGTGAAGGAGGCAGTGGAGGCGGGGGACGGAGTGTTGGCGGTGTCATTCGACATCTCCAACGCCTTCAACTCCGTCCCCCACTCGACGATATTGGAGGCGCTGCGGTATCACGGTGTGCCCCAATACCTGCGGGCCCTCCTGGCGAGCTACCTGGAGGACCGAGAGGTCCTCCTCGTTGATAAGACGGCCACTGTGCGGCGGTACGGCGCAGAGTCCGGTGTTCCGCAGGGTTCGGTGCTGGGCCCTCCCCTGTGGAACATCGGGTTCAACTGGCTTCTGCGGGGGGCCCTCCTCCAGGGCACGAGTGTCATCTGCTACGCGGATGACACTCTTCTCACTGCCCGGGGGAGGAGCTTTGGGGAGGCGGCCTGTCTGGCCTCGGCTGGCGGATCCTTGGTTGCAGAGAGGATCCGCCGCCTGGGATTGGAGGTGGCGCTGCACAAGACGGAGGCCGTGTTCTTCCGCGGCCCCCGGCAGCGTCGCCCTCCTCCCGATGCCCACATTGTCGTGGAGGGCGTCCGTATAGGTGTCCAGCCCCAGATGAAGTATCTGGGCCTGGTGCTGGACGAGAGGTGGCGCTTCGGCCCGCATTTCAGCGGGCTGTCGACGCGCCTCCTGAAAGCCGCGGACGCCCTCTCGTGGCTCCTCCCCAACCTTGGGGGGCCCAAGGCGAAATGCCGGCGCCTGTATGCCGGCATCCTCCGCAGTATGGCCCTGTACGGGGCACCCATCTGGGCGGACTCCCTCCACAGGAGGGAGAATGCGACCGCCATCCGCAGGCCCCAAAGGGCCATTGCACAGCGGGTGGCGAGGGCCTACCGCTCAGTGGGCTTCTCGGCGGCGTGCGCTCTGGCCGGCACTCCTCCTTGGGAGTTGGAGGCTTGGGTGCTGGCCAGAGTATATGAGTGGACGGCGCGCCGGAAGGCGCTCGGGGAGCGCCCCGCCGCCGAAGAGCGGGAGGCAGTGCGGCGGGAGGCGAAGGAAGCCATCGTCCTCCATTGGACGGAGGACCTCGCCGCCGCCGCCTTTGGCCGCCGGACGTTGGACGCGCTCGGTCCGGTTCTGCAGAGCTGGCTCGAGCGGTCCCACGGTTTCTTCTCGTTCCGTCTGGTGCAGGTGTTATCCGGCCACGGCTGTTTCGGATCGCACCTGCATCGGATCGGCAGGGAGGAAACCCCGGCGTGCCACGACTGCGGCGCGGCGGAGGACACGGCACAGCACACCCTCGAGGTGTGCCCGGCTTGGTCCGAACCGCGCCGCGGTCTAACTGCGGCTATTGGGCAGGACCTCTCGCTTCCCGCTGTGGTCGAGGCCATGCTGGGGAGCGAGGAGGCCTGGACGGCGGTTGCCTCCTTTTGCGAGGACGTAATCTCGCAAAAGGAGGAGGCGGAGCGCGTGCGGGAGGACGACCCTCTCGCGGCGCCGCTCCGCAGACGTAGAGGCCGGAGAAGGCGCCGTCCTCTTGGTGGCGACGGGACTTTGCTCCCGCCACCACCTTCGTAAGTCATTCCCGGGCCCGCGTGAGGGCCCGGCCTGAGGGCAATCGTCGGCGGAGGACTGGAAGTGATGGCTGTGCCAAGATTCCCAGTCCCCGCCACTCAGACGAAGCGGGAATGCCGCTGGGTATTTTTAGTGGGTATACCGGGTCAGACCGGGGAGTCCCACATACCCCTCCGATCGGAGGGTATGCGTAATGCATTTTTTCCCAGCGCAAAAAAAAAAAAAAAAAAAAAAAAAAGGTTAGGTTAGGTTAGGTTTTTTTTTTTTTTTTTTTTTTTTTTTTTTTTTTTTTCAGTCTATCTCCAACATTATCGGAGTCTAGGCTAAGCTAGTCTTCTCTTTCATACCAGTTCTCGCTTTTATTCCTCTCGCACTTGCATTCGTCATACTTTATCTTTCTTTTATTCATTCATCTTGCTTCCTGGGTAAGGGTAGGACGCCCTTCTACTGTAGTTCTACTCTTTCTACTGTCTCTTATCTTTATTATCTTTATTTTTATTTGGGAAGAAGGCCAACACATCGGTATCTTTATTCTTCTTTTACAGGTTTCTTATTCTAGTTTGTTTTCTTATTTCTATTACATTGTTGGTTTTTCTTACTTTGCTATCTATTATAGTTTCTATTCTTATATATTTTACACATTTCTTATATCTATTTCTTATTTTCAACATCTTATTTCTATTACATTAGGGGATTTCAACTTTACAGTTATCTTATTTTACTGTTCTTATTTATTCTAACATATTATCTCAACTACTTCTTATTTCTATTTTCTTACTTCTAGTTATTTGTGACATTTTTGAGACTCTTAAAATTTATATTTCTTAATTCTGTTTTTTCTTGCGACTACTCGGTCTTACTTTATTTTTGCGGGTGGCTTAGGTATCGCTTGCCGAATTGTTTATGTTCTTTTTTATATTTTACCTTCCTTGTGTCCAATGCTTGACATTAATATTCATCATAATATTATGTAAACATTTTTCCTTAGCTACTTTTATTTCTTTTTATTACTTTAGTACATATTTTCGCGCAGTATTTTAGGAACTCGTTTCTCTTCTTACCCGCCATTATTGCTCCTATTTGTTCGGCGTCGAGTTTTGTGTCGAGTATGTGCTCGGCCTCGAGTCTCTCCTTGTCAAATATCGGGCAGTTGAATAATATATGTGGCACCGTTTCGGAGATATCGGGGTTGCAGATGCACGATGGGTTCTCTTTACGCTTGAAACGATTCAAGTATTCTGAGAACCCACCGTGCCCCGTCATAAACTGTGTTGCTACGCTGTTTATCTCACATTTCCTTATTATCCTGTAGGCCGCCACCGCATCCGGGAAAAACATTTTGGTAACCGAAGCAGTTCCTCCAGAAGTGTATCTCCGGTTCCACTCGTCAAGAGTTGCCGCACGGATGCATCTCTTGACGTGCGAAACCGGACACAGGTCGTAGTCTGGCTTTCGTTTGGAGCCTTCAGCGGCTGCTTTGGCTAATTCGTCGGCCCTCTCATTTCCTTCCAGCCCCGCGTGTGCTTTTATCCAAAACAATGACACTTTCTTGTTTTGGTTGGACAATAACTTAATGTTTGCCCTAGTTTCTACTGCAAGGGGGTGGTGCCGATCATAATTTTGGATGGTCTGGAGGGCTGCCATAGAGTCGCTGAAGATTCCAAACGATTGCGCGCTAAGCTTCCGGATCTCCCTGGTGGCAACGCAGATCGCCAGAAGCTCAGCCTGGTAAACTGTGCAGTACTGTGGGAGAGCAAGTTTGCGAGCTTTGGTCTCGGCTTCACCTTTCCAAATGGAAAGTGCCGCCCCAACCTTGCCCCCAACCTTGCTCCCGTCTGTAAAGATGCGAACTTCATGTTCGTTCTGAGCATCGAGTTGCTCTTGGTTTACCAGGCTTACGAGCTCTAGCTCAGTGCGCTCAGCAGGGTGTGGAGCATTCATGGCAGAGACAGGCCGTTCGACCTCCCTGTCACCAAGTGCTGGCTGGGGTACTCCCCTCCTGGCCTCGTATAATGACGCCGCTTCGCGAACACGTAGGTCGAGAGGTAGTACACCAGCCAGCACCAGAGCGGCGTTCAGAGAGACCGTTCGGTATGCCTTGCACATCTTTTGAGCTATGCCGCGCTGGACTGCTCCCAACTGCTTCTTAATGCCCAGCTTCTCAACGGCCGGTGCCCATACGCTGGCGGCGTACAGGACGATTGGTTCAACGGTGGCCACATATATTATCTTGATGACTTCGGGCCGAAGCCCCCAGCTGGTCTTTGCGGCTCTAGTTAGCTGTTTGTGGATGCCTATCGCCCTCCTGCAGACATTCGCGACGTGGGTGTTGAATGTTAACTGCCTGTCGATGGTGACGCCCAGGATCTTTATTTCATTAGTCATGGCAATGTCGACCCCGCCCATGCTCAGGCGTGGGGTGTCATACTTTAGTTTGCGTGTAATAACCATAGCGTTGGTTTTATGCGGGGCAAATTTTAACTTGTTTTGCGCTCCCCACGCCTGAACATGCCCAAGAGCGACATTAGCGCGCAGCTCGATCTCCAATGAAGTGTCACCATCGAATACCAGCAGAACGTCATCCGCAAAAGCCTGGCAATAGACACTCCCAGCCTCCAAGTTCTTCAGTAAAGTGTCCAATAGGAGGTTCCAGAGTATCGGTCCCCCTATAGAGCCCTGGACGCAGCCCTTGCTGGTGGCTTTGCTGTACTCTTCGCCTGCGTACCTGACGTTTACTTTCCGGTTCTCGAGGTAGTTGTCGATGACCCTCCTCAAGCCGATCGGACACTTTTCCTCAGCCAGACGGACTCTTATAGCTGGCCACCAGGCGCTATCGAAGGCTCCCTCTATGTCCAATGATATTAGGACTACGATTTTCTTTTGCCTTAGTTTGGTGCGTATATGCTGCATTAGCGTATAGAGGGAGTCCTCGGTGCTCCTCTGGGGCATGAATCCGTACTGGCGAGTACTCATCCTTGGAATCAGATGGTACTTGAGGCGGGCCACCAACATCTTCTCGTAAATCTTGCCTAATATTGGGAGTAAGCCAATTGGTCGGTACGCCTTGGGTGTGCTGTAGTCGCTTTTCCCTGGTTTCTTCAGGACTATAACAGTGGCTTCCTTCCAGACGTCAGGGAAGACGTGACACCTTAGGCAGCCATTGAGAAGAGCCAGAGCTATTTCGGGAGCGCTTTTTATGGCCTGGCAACAGATGTCGGCAGTAAAGCCATCTGCTCCTGGTGCTTTTTTGGCGTTAAATGACGTGCACGCTGCCATAAGCTCCGCGATCGTGAACATTGGGTCGCATGATTCACCTTGCCCTCCAGTGTTCACTGCCTCGGCTTTCTCTCTTGTCAGACGATGGCTGTTGCTATCGGTGTATGGTGAGTCCTCTGGGTAAAATGTGTTCGCCAAAAGTTCCACCGAACCCTTGGCGTCCAACACCTCCCCGTCCTTTACAAGTGGTTGGTCCTCTTCCCTTCCCTTAGTCCTTCCTATCACCCTGTAAATACCTTCCCAAACCCCCTCTCTGTCTTGTCTTGAGCAGAAGTTCTTCCAACTCTCGATTTCAGCCTTGGCTGCTTCCGTCTCATACTCAACTTTGTGTTTCAGGTAATCTTCTACGACCTTCGTTCTCCGGACCGGTGCAGCACATCTAATTCTTCGTTTCCTGGTGGCGACCGCCTTCTTCATCCTCTCGAGCTTCTCGGACCACCACGGCAAGGTAAGTATTTCCCTTTTTTTTCTTAATGGGCATTGATGAGGTGCATGCTTCTTTTATTACTTTTGTGTATGTGTTCGTTGTTATATTTATCTCTTCAGCTGATTTTATTTTGTCTATTTCTAATTTGTTAATTTTGTTCTGGTGCATTAATTGGCCGAGTTTCTCACGAAACTCGGGCCAATTTGCCTTTTTTGTATTGTAAATTCTAGTGGTTCTACTCACCTGGATGCCTTTAGATCTTTTTAATTTTATGTTGAAGACGATGGCGTTATGGTCCGAGCTCGTGAGTCCCTCGTCTACCCTCCAGTCGTCCACCAGGTCCAGAATATCCGTCGAACATGCTGTGATGTCAACATGGCTGCAGTAGCGTATCCCCCCTCTTGTCGTATCGAAGGTCGGAATTTCCCCTCTGTTGAGTATGTTCAGGTCCAGCTCGTCGAGTACTCCAGATACATCTTCTCCCCTGTTATCGACATTCAAGCTTCCCCACCAGGTACTTTTAGCATTCGCATCTCCTCCAACGATCCACATTCTGGAACCTATTTTTGCTTCAATGAGTTTGAGGTGTTCCAGGTATGGTCCTATTGGTTGGTCCGGCTCAAAGTAGAAGGAGACGAGCGTGATCTTCCAGGCACTCGTATGGATTCCCACCACGGTGATGTTGTTCGTGGTGAGTGTTGGGTACTGCGTGACTATAAGGTCTTGATCAAACACTGCTATTGCAGCCTTAACAGTCCCGTCTCCGATATCGGTGCTCTGGAAGACCCGAACGCCTTTGTGGTTTTTCATGACTTTGGCCCCACCTACATATGGTTCTTGGAGGAGAGCGACCGCGACTCCGCGCTTTATTGCTTCTGTTAGGAGTTCGCTTGTTGCTAGTCTTTTGCGCTGGAGGTTGGCTTGGATGACTTTATAGGGGTTTGGGTTGCCTTGGGTGCCCTTAGCAGTATGCCACTGTTGATCTAGCTATCTCGTCCCATTTACGGCGTGTCGGGCAGTCGAGATTGAAGGCATTGTGGCCAACGTCTCCGAGCTTGGCTCTTGCGCAATTCTGGCATTTGGGTGGCTCGCCCGCCAGGAAGTCGGCACATTCCGACTTCAAATGCGGGCCACCGCAATGGCTGCACAAGTCGCCCGGTTCTTTGCAGAATCGTCTGCCATGCCCGAAGCCCAGACAGCGCGTGCACTGAACCAGTGGGCTCTGGTCTTCAACTCTAACGCGCTGGAGGTCCACGTGCAGGCATCCCACTTCCGTAGCTCGCTTCCAAATGGTGGGTGAGACGCTGACGATAATGTGGCTCGTGTGCGGGTTCCTCGTTCTCCTTCGGAACCTTACGAGCATCCTGTCCTCCTCCTTGTCGAGGTCACGAAACACGTCCCTATTCTGATTTCTCAGGGCTTTTAGGACATCCTCATCAGAGTTGACAGCTAGGACGCTCCTGAGAGTTATCATCGGGTCCTTGTTCTTCATCTCCTCGACATTAAGGTCCAGTCCTTCTTTCCCCAACCTACTTTTGATTTTATCCCTCTCTTCTGTTGTTTGAAATGCCATAATTATTTTCCTGTCTTTTCCCTTTCTTATCTTTTCCACCTTGACCCAACCTTCTTTGGCGTCAATTGTTTTCCTCACTTTGTTGAGTACCTCATCCCCTGTTTCCGTTTCGTCTTTGGAGGTGACTACGATTGAGTGAAGCGTACTCCGCACTGGGTTTGCCTTTCCGCTATGGGCCGCAGTCACACTCGCGTAGGTTGAGGCCTGATTTCTGACGAGCATTTCTTTGTGCTGCTCCATTGCTGCTCTCAGCTCATCGATTTTTTTGTTGTTTAGTTCTAGCAACATCGTGTGGTCTTTTATTTGATCCCCCAACTGGTTTTGCTCCTGGATTTGCTTGGGGTTGGCGACTGCGACCACGGGCCGTACGCCCTCTTGCTCCGTCGCTGGGTCTTTAGTTTTTGATGATTTTTCGCCATCACTTACGAGCTGCAGCAATCGCTCTAGTGCTTCCAGGATTCCATTTGTGATGTCTTTCCTCGTGTTGCGTGAGGTACCCAGCAATGTTTTGGCTCTGTTGAAACAAGCCCGTGCCTCAGCCGCCCGGCTCGGGTAGTTCGCTCTTGGCGGTGAGTGAACCTCTATGAGCTTCTGGCGGATTGGGAGAGTTTTATTCTCCTGCGTCTGTGGAGGCTTCTGCACAGCTTTTGCAGGGCCTGCCTGCGTCGTCTTGCTGGTCGAGGGAGATATTAAGTCAATGCTGGTGGATTTAGCTGCTTCCCACTCTCCAACACTGCGTCTGACGTTTAGTGTTGGTGGTGATGTTGTCACTTTCTGTGGCGATTTCTCGTCGTCTGCCACTTTTTTTACTGGCGTCCTAATGCCGATCATGTTGGAGTTGGATGCGTGAAAACGCGTGGGTCAGTAAAAGTAACTTAAGGTTAGTACTTGGGATCGTAAAAATCCCAAGTATACTTGTATAAAAATGCTTTCTCTTAAAGAGTTAGCACGGTCGGCTTAGTCGTTCAATAGAACGAGTCAAGCGTGGGACACAAAGAAAATTAAAGGCGTGAAAACCGTCAGTATATGCGATAGTTTTGGCCAATAAGCCTCCGTAAAAATAGCTTATACCTAAAACTTAAGATTACACGTTAAAAAGTTGCTCTATGTAGAGACGGTCTACAGAGTTAGTCTGGTAGACTTAGTACCTAGGCTATTACGAGAACAGAAAAGAAGTCTGGCTCCCCAAACCAGGGCGTTCCAAGGCCAATAGGTGCCGATTTCTGGGGGAAGAACTTATCGGCTCTATGTAGAGTCGTTTAACCCCGATCAGCGAATAGCTCTCCGCGAGCCCTTTCAGACGACACCAAACTCGGTGCAGTTACGACGCGGGGTTCCGGAGATATCCTGTCTTAAAAAATCCGGTTTTTTTGCCCTTATGGCAACCAGAAGTGGTTACAAAAGGATATCTCCGAAACCGTCAGTCCGAATACCGTCGTGTTTGGGCTTTTCGGAATTGGCTCGATGAGACCCAACCGCTGCAGTGGTTTTCAGGCTGAAAAATTTTTGTTTCAGGAAAACGCCTGAAAAATATTTCAGCCTATAGCCCGCAGTCAGCCGATATGAACGTTGAAAACCCTGGTCCTCTACGGCTATCCGTTCGGAAGCTATGTGTGAAAGAAAAACGTCCAAGATGGCCGCACTGCTGTCAAAGGTGGTGTTTAACAGCGTATAACTTCCTTCGGAAAAGCCGCAGACCACCCGAGTTTGGGTTCTCACAACTTGGTTCGATCTCCTCTGTCTACTGAAATCACTTTCAGGATCCTGAAAATTTTCAGGTCCAAACTGCCTGAAAATGAAGGACAAGGAAGGCGGTATGTTCTTATGCGATAGTTTGAAAACCGCAACTTCCTGCGACCAGCGGTTCAGGAGTTATTGCGGTTTTAAAACAAACAAAATGGCCGCCGAACTGTCAAAGTCCTCACTGATTTGCCTGTAACTTTGGAACCCCTTATCGCAGGAAGTCGGGGTTTTGGATATACAGTTGGGCGTCACCTCAGGAATCTCCTGAAAGTGGTTTCAGCAGTAAAAATTTCAGTGGCCTGAAACGTCCTGAAAACTTACTATAACTAAATTTTACTATATGACACTCACAAGAGCGAAAATCCGAGATTCGTCGGTCCAGCGGTTCCAGAGATATTGAAACTTAAAAATTAAAACCTAAAAACCAAGATGGCGAAATTTAGTCAAAAAACCCAAATTAGGAGATAAACCGTCCGTGTTTGGGCTTATTTAGGTCACAATAGACGAGTTGGAACCAGTCCTAGGGTCAAAAATAAATATTTACTATTAAATTTGGAATAAAATGCAAAAAAGGTTAAAAAATCGATATCTTCTGTTCCACTGGACCAATAATTCCGGAAAAAATGTCTAAAAATACTTAAAATAGAGCTCTACAAGATACATAAAATAAAATTATTAAAAACTTCCTGAAATATGGTTAAAATTTTGAAGATGTGATTTTCTCGATTTTTCGTTAATAATTTAAAAACTATACAATATAAAAATCTAGAATTTTCAGCATGTGTTCTTCTCAGAAGCGCGCCAGGAACTGCAGTTGAAAATCTTCGAAGTGTTGATTGGATCCAAAGTTATTGATGACTGAATTTTGAATTTTGAATACGTTCTTAAAAATCGAGTTTTGAGGGTAGAATAAAATAGTAAGCGGTTACCGTGAATGTCTTGACGGTAGATGCAGGGTGCAAAATTTCAGGCGTCTATCTCTGAAGATCTGCGTTTTCAGCACCACGTGCTTTTTGTTTTTTTGCGAATATCTCCGGAATCTTGAAGTTTTTCAGGCCTCTTTTTTGTCAGGATGGTGTGCGGGGTGAACCCCCTCTCCTTTCTTCAATAAAAAGATAGGGTCGTCGATCTAGATCGAGCAGCGTTCGCCGTCAAAGTTTTTTCAGAAACACTTAACCTCTAAAAATCGAGGTTTTTCAGGTATGGTTGGCACTGCACTGCAATCCAGGTTAAAATTGTCACTTGGGGTTATAGCTTTCACTTAGCCTCACACTTTAACACCAAAATCGTCGAAATCTGATCACTTTTTACCACTTTTTTCGATTTTTAAAGCGGGAGACGGTCAAAAAACGTGGCGTTCGCGGCGGTGGTTGGAGCCAGACTGGGGTTAGGTTAGGTTAGGTTAGGTTAGGTTAGGTTAGGTTAGGTTAGGTCCGCCGGCTGCAACGTCCGGGGGCGCGCCGTCGAGTTTTGGGCGGCCTCTTGCGGTGTGTCCCTCCTCAACAGGGGGGCGGTCCACACGTGTGTGCGGCAACAGGGTGGGTCGGTGGTGGACGTGTCGTTTGCCACCCCCGCGCTAGCCGCCCGCGTCGTCAACTGGCGGGTAGAGATGGTGGAGACTTTGTCGGACCACCGATATGTGCGGTTCGACATATCCGCCCGGGGAGGGGCGTTGGCCCGCACTGGGCAGTCCCCCTTCCCGCGGTGGGCTCTCACCCGCCTGGACCGTGAGGCAGCCAAGGAGGCTGCCTTTCTCCAGGACTGGCTGTCGCCCCCTGGCGAGGTCCGGGACGTGGACGCCGCAGCGGTTCGGCTGAGGGAGTCCCTGACCGAGGTGTGCAACTCCAGCATGCCCCGGTCTCGCCGTCCGCCTCCCCGTCGTGCCGTCTATTGGTGGTCGGAGGAGCTGGCGGGGCTCCGGGCCGCCTGCGTGGCGTCCAGAAGGGCCTATGCGCGGAGCCGACGGCGCAGCGCCCGAAACCTGGCGGAAGAGGACCGTCTATACGCCTCTTATCGGGAGGCGACGACGGTCTTCAAGTCCGCAATGGGCGCCGCCAAGGACTCGGCCAGGGCCGAGATGCTGGAGGGTCTCGATAGGGACCCCTTCGGGAGGCCATACAGGGCGGCGCGGAACCAGCTCCGCCCCTGTGGTCGCCCCCTGTCGGAGACCCTCGAGCCAGCGTTGCTGGATGGGGTGGTCCGGTCCCTGTTTCCACGCAGGACCGACTCCACCCCACCACCCATGGATCCCCCGCAAGGGGCGGCCCTGCCGGAGGAGGAGGTCCCCCCGGTGACGGCGGCGGAGTTCGGGGCGGGGGTCCTCAGCCTTCGCAGGAAAAAGACGGCCCCCGGACCAGACGGCGTCCCCGCACGGGTGGTGGCTATTGCCGCCTCCCAAATGGAGGACAGATTTCGGGACCTCTTCAGCGCGTGCTTTGCGGCTGGGAGGTTCCCGAAACTGTGGAGGGAGGGGCAGCTATGCCTCCTCCGTAAGGAGGGACGCCCGGTGGACTCCCCCTCGGCATACCGGCCCATCGTTCTGCTCGATGAGGTCGGTAAAATGTTCGAGGGGATTGTCGCCTCCCGGCTTGATAGCCATTTGCGGGGGGTAGGGCCGGATCTGTCGGACGCCCAGTTCGGTTTCCGCCGAGGGCGTTCGACGATCGACGCGCTGGCCCTACTCAAGGGCCAGGTGAAGGAGGCAGAGGAGGCGGGGGACGGAGTGTTGGCGGTGTCATTCGACATCTCAAACGCCTTCAACTCCGTGCCCCACTCGACGATATTGGAGGCGCTCCGATATCACGGAGTGCCCCAATACCTGCGGGACCTCCTTGCGAGCTACCTGGAGGACCGAGAGGTCCTCCTCGTAGACAAGACGGCCACGGTGCGGCGGTACGGCGCAGAGTCCGGTGTTCCCCAGGGTTCGGTGCTAGGCCCTCCCCTGTGGAACATCGGGTTCAATTGGCTTCTGCGGGGGGCCCTCCTCCCGGGCACGAGTGTCATCTGCTATGCGGATGACACTCTTCTCACTGCCCGGGGGAGGAACTTTGGGGAGGCGGCCTGTCTGGCCTCGGCTGGCGGATCCTTGGTTGCAGAGAGGATCCGCCGCCTGGGATTGAGGGTGGCGCTGCACAAGACGGAGGCCGTGTTCTTTCGCGGCCCCCGGCAGCGTCGCCCTCCTCCCGATGCCCACATCGTCGTGGAGGGCGTCCGAATAGGAGTCCAGCCCCAGATGAAGTACCTGGGCCTGGTGCTGGACGAGAGGTGGCGCTTCGGCCCGCATTTCAGCGGGCTGTCGACGCGCCTCTTGAAAGCCGCGGACGCCCTCTCGTGGCTCCTCCCCAACCTTGGGGGGCCCAAGGCGAAATGCCGGCGCCTGTATGCCGGCATCCTCCGCAGCATGGCCCTGTACGGGGCACCCATCTGGGCGGACTCTCTCCACAGGAGGGAGAACGCGACCGCCATCCGCAGGCCCCAAAGGGCCATTGCACAGCGGGTGGCGAGGGCCTACCGCTCAGTGGGCTTTTCGGCGGCGTGCGCTCTGGCCGGCACCCCTCCTTGGGAGTTGGAGGCTTGGGTGCTGGCCAGAGTCTATGAGTGGACGGCGCGCCGGAAGGCGCTCGGGGAGCGCCCCGCCGCCGAAGAGCGGGAGGCCGTGCGGCGGGAGGCGAAGGAAGCCATCGTCCTCCATTGGACGGAGGACCTCGCCGCCGCCGCCTTTGGCCGCCGGACGTTGGACGCGCTCGGTCCGGTTCTGCAGAGCTGGCTCGAGCGGTCCCACGGTTTCCTCTCGTTCCGTCTGGTGCAGGTGTTATCCGGCCACGGCTGTTTCGGATCGCACCTGCATCGGATCGGTAGGGAGGAAACCCCGGCGTGCCACGACTGCGGTGCAGCGGAGGACACGGCGCAACACACCCTTGAGGTGTGCCCGGCTTGGTCCGAACTGCGCCGCAGTCTAACTGCGGTTGTTGGGCAGGACCTCTCGCTTCCCGCTGTGGTCGAGGCCATGCTGGGGAGCGAGGAGGCCTGGACGGCGGTTGCCTCCTTTTGCGAGGACGTAATCTCGCAAAAGGAGGAGGCGGAGCGCGTGCGCGAGGACGATCCTCTCGCGGCGCCGCTCCGCAGACGAAGAGGCCGCAGAAGGCGCCGTCCTCTTGGTGGCGACGGGACTCTGCTCCCGCCACCACCTTCGTAAGTCATTCCCGGGCCCGCGCGAGGGCCCGGCCTGAGGGCAATCGTCGGCGGAGGACTGGAAGTGATGGCTGTGCCAAGATTCCCAGTCCCCGCCACTCAGACGAAGCGGGAATGCCGCTGGGTATTTTTAGTGGGTATACCGGGTCAGACCGGGGAGTCCCACATACCCCTCCGATCGGAGGGTATGCGTAATGCATTTTTTCCCAGCGCAAAAAAAAAAAAAAAAAAAAAAAAAAAAAAAAGGTTAGGTTAGGTTAGGTTAGGTTGGGGGACCCCCCACAGTGTTTGCGTCCACGTCGCGTCCCCTGGTAACTGCCCAGTTCTGACCACCGTAACGGAGTGGCAGACTGGGTTGGCCAAAGTACACTGTGCTTCGAAGCTCTTATTATCTTGCCTTGTCGAGCTGCGATCTGCGGATTTTATTTTAAAAAATGTCGAAAGACCCTGCGCGTGACGCCTCCGGGCGCTTTTTAAAACAAAAAGGCCCTTCTCAGGGCCAACCCAAAGGCCCTTCTAAGGGCCATCCCAAAGGCCCTTCTCAGGGCCAACCCAAAGGCCCTTCTCAGGGCCACTCCGACGCTGCGGCGTCAGAGGCTAGCCGCGCGCCGTCTGCGGCTAGCTTCTTTGGTGAGGCGGACGAGTCGTCTGACGACTCACTTGTCCGAGTGTCGGACTCAGACGACTCGCGCCGACGGAAGCGTGTACGTCCGAGCGGTGGGTCCGGGAGCTCATCGCACTCAAGTGGGGCGAAGCCGAAGGCAAAGAAGCCGACGGTGGTCGCGGACACCCATTCTGTTGGGCTCGCGGACGCTCAACGCCAGTTGGACCTGGCCCGACGGGAGCAGCTCCAGCAAGAGCTGGAGGAGCGGGTTGCGGCGAGCGAGACGCGGGCGCACGCCGCCCGGGCTAAGTCCGGGTACGGCGCCCCCCGCGTTGTATACGCGGACCACTCCCTCGCAGAGTTGGAGGGAATGGCGGAGGAGGACGAGAAGGAGATCGTTGAGGTCGCCACGAAGTCCTCCCACCTGAAGGGGACCTTTCAGAAGGCCCTCAAGTGCCGGGCTGCGAGCCTGCGTGGTGTTGTCGCGGAGTTGGTTCGGCGAAAGGCCACCGACGAGACGCAGCAACTGCAGGCGAAGGTCGATCGCCTGCAGTCGGAGGTCAGCCAGCTTCAGAAGAAGCTGGCCGAAGCTACGGCCCGGCCACAACAAGCCGGGACGAGCTCCACGACAGAAGGCCCCACCTCCAACCTTGAGGATATCATCCGCAAGGTGGTGATGGAGGAGAGGGCCTTCACAAGGTCCTGCCTCGCAGGGATTGAGGACCGGCTCCTGCCGGAGAAACGCCTCCGACCACCGCTTGCGGCGGATAAACGGCAGCGCGAGCCAGGGCCGTCCTCGTCCTCCCAGGTGGAAGATACCCTTCTGCCTGCGACCACACCGGTCAACGAGTGGACGGTAGTGGGCAAGGGCAAGGGCAAGGGGAAGGGCAAGGGCAGGAAGTCGGCGACAGTCGTTCCCGCCGTCCCGGCCACTACCGCTCCCACCGCTCCCAGCCGGTCGCAAGGGACCGGCAAGGGAAAAGGGAGGGGAAAAGGAAAGGCGACGTTAGTCCCCCCAAAAACCGCGGCCGTCGTTGTGACGCTCACCGCGGAGGCTGCGGGGCGAGGGGAGACGTACGCGTCGATCCTGGTGCGGGCGCGTGCAAATGCCGATCCCGTCCAAATGGGGATCAGCAGTGTCTCCTGCCGGCGGACACAAGCCGGGGCTCGAATCTTCGAGTTCCCGGGGGCAGAGGGGAGTGCCCATGCGGACCTCTTTGCAGCCAAGCTGCAGGAGGTCATCGCGGATTCGGCCAAGGTGGCTCGGCCGGTCAAGTTGGCGGCCATTGAGGTGACGGATCTGGATGACTCCGTCACCAAGGAGGAGGTGGTGGCGGCGGTCGCAGCGATAGGGGGCTGTGGCGTCGCGGCAGTCCAAGGCCGGGACATAAGACCCGGCCGCGGCGGTATGGGTACCATTCGCCTCGAGTGCCCAATCGCCGCTGCCAAAGCCGTCCTGGCGAAGGGACGGCTGAAGGTAGGGTTCAGCTCGGGTGCGGTGCGTGCACTCGAGGAACAGGCGCTGCGGTGTTTCCGGTGTTTCGGCATCGGACACACCAGGCCCCTGTGTCCGTCCACGACAGACAGGACGGACACCTGCTACCGCTGCGGCAAGGAGGGCCACAAAGCCGCCTCCTGCAAGGTCGCCACGCCGCACTGCGCGGTCTGCGCCGCCAGTGGCCGCCCGGCGGCCCACGTCATGAAGGGGAGGAACTGCAATCCTCCCCCTAAGCGGGGCAAAGCGCAGGTGCCGACCGGACCTGCTACTGCCGCTAGCGCCGTCGCTCCTGCGGCAGCTGTGGAGGGGGGTGCGATGTCCGACTGATGGATAGAGTCGAACATCGCATCCTTTTGACGAACACCAACCACTGCAGAGCGGCCCAGGATCTGCTGATGCAGACCATGGCTGAGTGGTTGGTGGACTTGGCGGTGGTCGCCGAGCCTTACTCGGTCCCTGGTCGTTGGCTGGGCGACCGGGACGGCCTCGTGGCACTGTTGTCGCGGCCCTCCACGGACTCCCCTCCCCTCTCGCTCTTAGAGAGGGGACCGGGATACGTGGCCGCCGCGTGGGGAGACATAGTGGTGGTGGGGGTCTATTTCTCCCCAAACCGCCCTCTCTCGGACTTTGAGGATTTCCTCGAAGTCCTCACCGCAGTCGTGGGGAGGGCGGCGCCACGCCAGGCCGTGGTGTTAGGCGACCTCAACGCCAAGTCGGTGGCCTGGGGCAATCCGGCCGCCGGCTGCAACGTCCGGGGGCGCGCCGTCGAGTTTTGGGCGGCCTCTTGCGGTGTGTCCCTCCTCAACAGGGGGGCGGTCCACACGTGTGTGCGGCGACAGGGTGGGTCGGTGGTGGACGTGTCGTTTGCCACCCCCGCGCTAGCCGCCCGCGTCGTCAACTGGCGGGTTGAGATGGTGGAGACAATGTCGGACCACCGATATGTGCGGTTCGACATATCCGCCCGGGGAGGGGCGTTGGCCCGCACTGGGCAGTCCCCCTTCCCGCGGTGGGCTCTCACCCGCCTGGACCGTGAGGCAGCCAAGGAGGCGGCCTTTCTCCAGGACTGGCTGTCGCCCCCTGGCGAGGTCCGGGACGTGGACGCCGCAGCGGTTCGGCTGAGGGAGTCCCTGACCGAGGTGTGCAACTCCAGCATGCCCCGGTCTCGCCGTCCGCCTCCCCGTCGTGCCGTCTATTGGTGGACGGAGGAGCTGGCGGGGCTCCGGGCCGCCTGCGTGGCGTCCAGAAGGGCCTATGCGCGGAGCCGACGGCGCAGCGCCCGAAATCTGGCGGAAGAGGACCGTCTATACGCCTCTTATCGGGAGGCGACGACGGTCTTCAAGTCCTCAATGGGCGCCGCCAAGGACTCGGCCAGGGCCGAGATGCTGGAGGGTCTCGATAGGGACCCCTTCGGGAGGCCATACAGGGCGGCGCGGAACCAGCTCCGCCCCTGTGGTCCCCCCCTGTCGGAGACCCTCGAGCCAGCGTTGCTGGACGGGGTGGTCCGGTCCCTGTTTCCGCGCAGGACCGACTTCACCCCACCAGCCATGGATCCCCCGCAAGGGGCGGCCCTGCCGGAGGAGGAGGTGCCCCCGGTGACGGCGGCGGAGTTCGAGGCGGGGGTCCTCAGCCTCCGCAGGAAGAAGACGGCCCCCGGACCAGACGGCGTCCCCGCACGGGTGGTGGCTATCGCTGCCTCTCAAATGGAGGACAGGTTTCGGGACCTCTTCAGCGCGTGCTTTACGGCTGGGAGGTTCCCGAAGCTGTGGAGGGAGGGGCAGCTATGCCTCCTCCGTAAGGAGGGCCGCCCGGTGGACTCCCCCTCGGCATACCGGCCCATCGTTCTGCTCGATGAGGTCGGTAAAATGTTCGAGGGGATTGTCGCCTCCCGGCTGAATAGCCATTTGCGGGGGGTAGGGCCGGATCTGTCGGACGCCCAGTTCGGTTTCCGCCGAGGGCGTTCGACGATCGACGCGCTGGCCCTTCTCAAGGGCCAGGTGAAGGAGGCAGTGGAGGCGGGGGACGGAGTGTTGGCGGTGTCATTCGACATCTCCAACGCGTTCAACTCCGTGCCCCACTCGACGATATTGGAGGCGCTCCGGTATCACGGTGTGCCCCAATACCTGCGGGCCCTCCTGGCGAGCTACCTGGAGGACCGAGAGGTCCTCCTCGTTGATAAGACGGCCACTGTGCGGCGGTACGGCGCAGAGTCCGGTGTTCCGCAGGGTTCGGTGCTGGGCCCTCCCCTGTGGAACATCGGGTTCAACTGGCTTCTGCGGGGGGCCCTCCTCCAGGGCACGAGTGTCATCTGCTACGCGGATGACACTCTTCTCACTGCCCGGGGGAGGAACTTTGGGGAGGCGGCCTGTCTGGCCTCGGCTGGCGGATCCTTGGTTGCAGAGAGGATCCGCCGCCTGGGATTGAGGGTGGCGCTGCACAAGACGGAGGCCGTGTTCTTTCGCGGGCCCCGGCAGCGTCGCCCTCCTCCCGATGCCCACATCGTCGTGGAGGGCGTCCGAGTAGAAGTCCAGCCCCAGATGAAGTATCTGGGTCTGGTGCTGGACGAGAGGTGGCGCTTTGGCCCGCATTTCAGCGGGCTGTCGACGCGCCTCTTGAAAGCCGCGGACGCCCTCTCGTGGCTCCTCCCCAACCTTGGGGGGCCTAAGGCGAAATGCCGGCGCCTGTATGCCGGCATCCTCCGCAGCATGGCCCTGTACGGGGCACCCATCTGGGCGGACTCCCTCCACAGGAGGGAGAACGCGACCGCCATCCGCAGGCCCCAAAGGGCCATTGCACAGCGGGTGGCGAGGGCCTACCGCTCAGTGGGCTTTTCGGCGGCGTGCGCTCTGGCCGGCACCCCTCCTTGGGAGTTGGAGGCTTGGGTGCTGGCCAGAGTATATGAGTGGACGGCGCGCCGGAAGGCGCTCGGGGAGCGCCCCGCCGCCGAAGAGCGGGAGGCCGTGCGGCGGGAGGCGAAGGACGCCATCGTCCTCCACTGGACGGAGGACCTCGCCGCCGCCGCCTTTGGCCGCCGGACGTTGGACGCGCTCGGTCCGGTTCTGCAGAGCTGGCTCGAGCGTTCCCACGGTTTCCTCTCGTTCCGTCTGGTGCAGGTGTTATCCGGCCACGGCTGTTTCGGATCGCACCTGCATCGGATCGGCAGGGAGGAGACCCCGGCGTGCCACGACTGCGGCGCGGCGGAGGACACGGCGCAGCACACCCTCGAGGTGTGCCCGGCTTGGTCCGAACCGCGCCGCGGTCTAACTGCGGCTATTGGGCAGGACCTCTCGCTTCCCGCTGTGGTCGAGGCCATGCTGGGGAGCGAGGAGGCCTGGACGGCGGTTGCCTCCTTTTGCGAGGACGTGATCTCGCAAAAGGAGGAGGCGGAGCGCGTGCGGGAGGACGATCCTCTCGCGGCGCCGCTCCGCAGACGTAGAGGCCGGAGAAGGCGCCGTCCTCTTGGTGGCGACGGGACTTTGCTCCCGCCACCACCTTCGTAAGTCATTCCCGGGCCCGCGTGAGGGCCCGGCCTGAGGGCAATCGTCGGCGGAGGACTGGAAGTGATGGCTGTGCCAAGATTCCCAGTCCCCGCCACTCAGACGAAGCGGGAATGCCGCTGGGTATTTTTAGTGGGTATACCGGGTCAGACCGGGGAGTCCCACATACCCCTCCGATTGGAGGGTATGCGTAATGCATTTTTTCCCAGCGCAAAAAAAAAAAAAAAAAAAAAAAAAAGGTTAGGTTAGGTTAGGTTAGGTTAGGTTTTTTTTTTTTTTTTTTATATATGTTAGTTATATCCGCGGACTGATGCGTCCGCGCCTTTGTTTACATCTTTCATTTTACAATTATATATTTTTTTCTTTTAATGCAAGCAGTTGCTGCACTCCTACATCGGAGTCTTATCTAGTTTCTAAGATATATCTTAATAACTAAGTGAGTCCATTTTTTTTTTTTTTTTTTTTTTTTTTTTTTTTTTTATATATTTATAAAGGCTTATTAAATTTTTTAACTACCATTACAAATTCTAAGGTTATTTTACATTTAACTAAAATTTTCGATTTACTATTACACAATAATACAATACAATTCTAAGATTATTTTACATTATATATACTGAGTGTCAGTGTGAGATGACCGGCCTCCTCCGACGGCATCCGTTCACGGATATGACGCGCACATCCGCGCCGTTCAGCTCAACCATATTTTAGGGAACCCAACGGCCGGATATGAGACGCCACCATCGGCAAGACGTTTAGGTGAGAATGACGGCTCACTCTGTCACTCAGTTTACATTATATTATTTTAGGAGATGGGGTAGAGGTTTCAGGTTTGGTAAGGAGGTTTGACGACTAGGGACTTCGCCAGCCCCAGTAAGGCTTCCATGACAGCTGTATCTCGATGCTGCATGGCCGTCTTGAGATTATACTCGACGACCGTTTTAGTCGGCGCATCCATCGCTTTCCTTGCAAAGCGGCCCGTGGCGTCCTCGGCGTCGTCGGTGTAGTAGACGCAATTGGCCGTGTGCCTTGAAACCGCCACTACCGCATGGGAGACGCTGTCGTGGATCTGAAGCCTCCTGGACTTGGTGTTGATGATGATTACGCTGTCGTAGGTCAGCCCCTGAGCCTCGTGGATGGTCAACGTTCGCGACCCTTCACCGGACCCATATCCCTGGCCTATAAGAGAAGATTTCTCCTCTTGAGTGTGGACCAGGAATAGGGTATTTTGGGCGGTGCTGGGTATTTTCGCTCCTGTATAACCCTTCACGCTCAGGGAGTGGACCCGCGACAGCGTCGCCTTGGATGAGTATATACCGGAGTATATCTCGCTTAGGGCAAACGCCACATCCATAGGGTTGCGGTGTGTGCATAGCAGCTCCTGGGTGATGCCTGCCACCAGGTTTGGACGGGTGTACCTTAAAGGAAATAGGTTGTCTCTGTCCAGAAATGGTAGCTGGTTTACATCCCCGATGAGGATCACCTCGCTTGCCCCAGACAACTTAACTGCCATGACTATAGCCCCAAAGTGGTTCATAAGGGCCTCATCTACCGTGAGACGGTAGCATTTCTCCTGCTTTTTGAACCCATTGGCTAAGATTGAGGCCATAGTACGCACCTTTGTCTTGACTTTGTCTCCTAAGCGGTGCGCCAACTTTTCTCTGAGATCTTTGGCAGCTTCAGTCGTTGTAGTGGCTACGATGTCCTTCTCCTCATCGAAGTGTTTCACCACCCAGGTGGTTTTCCCGCAACCCGGGACCCCGTTCACCCACCTGATACTGGGTACCGCCCAATTTTCCCCGGATGTTGGAGTATCCGAAGTCCCCGTAATAGACTTTGCCATTTCGAGGATCTTATCATCCAACATGATTTTGGTACATTTGGCGGTAACCACTATCGGGTCGTCATCGGGGGCTCCGAATTTTAGTTTGCCCGAACGCTCCGTTTCCTCCTCGTCCAGGGCCACAAAACCGTACTTCGCGCTATAGGCTGCCATGTACGACCCCGCCATTTTCCCTTTGATGACTTGAGATCTGACGTTGTCGTACACCGCTGCCTCTGCTTCCTCGAGTAAAACCCTTAACAGACCTTCTGTGTTCCTCTGGAAGGTCAGCAGGATCTTGCTGCATGTCATGAGAGTGACCTCTCTGGTCGCTCTCACGATCGCTATGTACTCGAGGAATGCGCTCTTGACGTGGTCTATGGTGCCCGAGTTGGTTGCTGTTGACGGTGGGCTGACCTGTCCTCTATCGGCTCTTGTTGGTGTTGGCCTCTCCTCAACCGGTTCCTTGACCTTTTTTTGGTAAAACCTCTGTGCTGCTGTTTCCTGTAGTGTACCGCGGCTGGTGTTTGGGAGCAGATTTCTGAGGTATGTGCTGAAGGCTTTCAGACGATTTCTCGACTGGGCCCGGTCCTCTGGGGTTGTGGTTTTGCTCCGCTCCTTTGCAGCTTTTTCGGCGGCTGCCTTCTGCTGAGCCCTCTCGGATCCGTTTAGGGTGGTCGGGCTGGTCGGGCTTGCTGCGGCGGCTGTGTGGCGTCTTGGGGCTTTGAGGAAACTTAATGATTCCCCTCTGTCCTCATAGACGATTACCTCGTGGTGTTCAGAGGCCTTTAAACAGCCGTAGCGGTCCGCAACCGCTCCTCTCTCGCCTCCGATCTCCATGGCATCCACACTTATTGTATGAGCGGTGCCTTCCGAGTTTTCTCCGGCCTCCCCTATCTTTTGAAGCACCAAGCCTGCCTGTGTGAATGGAGTGTCCACTCCCCACTCGAATAAAGCGATTGTCTTGCCTTTGAATCGCAGTAGACGGCAACGGTGAGTGGCTACTTCCACTTGAGGCAATGCAGCATATTTGCTGCCTTTGATGGTTGTCTTTGTGGTGCTTCCGTTGATAAGGGCGGCAAGGCCCGGTGAAATTGGTATTCGGGCTCCTGGTCGGCTCCAGCCGATGCAGAAACTTATCCCCAGTTTTTCCCCTTCCCTGTTCATGAACAGGGCGACGGGTCGCAGTCTGATTCCTGGTACTCCGTCTCCTCCACATGCCAGGAGCTGTGCAATTGGCATGTTGGTAGGGGCTGGTGGTAAACTGGCGTCCGTCTCTGCTGCCGCTGCCGCTGGTCCTAAGGGTTGGTCGGTGTTGGTGTTTGTGCTTTGTGTAACGGTGATCGATGTGTGTGTAGTGTTTTGTGTTGTTGTTGCTTGTGGTAATGTTTGTATTGTAGTTGTTGTTTGGGCAGATGGTATTCGGCCTCGACGTGGCAAGGATGGGTCTGTTTTGTTTGCCCCTGCCGCGACTAGGGCAACTTTGCTCGCGAATGCCAAGAATGGTTTCCTGGTTGCCTGTTTCTCTATAATGGTGTGAAGAGAAGATTGGCTTAGCTGGGTTTCGATCTTAACTTCCAGCTCCATTCTATCATGGCTGAATCTGGGGCATTCGAGTAGCAGGTGCCACACTGTCTCTTCGCAGCTGGGGTCACAGACGCACGAGGGACTATCTTTGAGGTGGAATCGGTGGAGATACGCTGAGAATCCTCCATGTCCTGTTAGGACTTGTACGTGGACCGGTGTGAGAACGGTGTCTCTAAGTGTTCTTTTCGCCGCTAGGACGTCTGGGAAAAACACTTTTGTAACCGCTCCTGTACTCGAGGATTCGTATCGCGCTTGCCACTTTCTTATAGTCTCCTCCCGTATCTTCCGCCTCACGAACGATACGGGGACCTTGTTGTAGTGAACGGTGTCACTATTGAGGGCTGCCTCTTTGGCAAGTACATCGGCTCTCTCGTTCCCGGCAGTTCCCACGTGGGCCTTGAGCCAGAAGAGTCTCACCTCTCTGCCTTCCTCTCTGATTTCCCGGACGCTATTCTTAATCTGGAGCGCCAGGTGGTGAGTGACAGACGGCCTCCTAAGCAGGTCAAGTGATGATCTTGAGTCACTCAAGATGCTCACGGTGGCCGCCCTAGACTCTCTTGCCATCCTGACAGCTCTGAAGAGGGCGTACATTTCCGATTGGAAGACTGAGTTGTGAGACTCCAGGCCAAAGGTATTGAAATTTGTCTCCTTTCCGTTTTCCCACCAAGTTAGGGCAGCTCCGACTTTTCCCTCTATCTTGCTGCCGTCGGTGTATATTTGGGGACCGATAACTTGATGGGTTTCCAGAGTTTCGGGAGTCAGATCCTCCAGACGTGCGTACTCTGTTATTGTGAGTAGTGCTGGATGGGGATTTTGGGAGTGGTGGACGTCCCTTTCCAGCTCGCAGCCCGGTGGTAGGAACTCATGGGAATGGCCCTTTTTGATCTTGAAAAGGGTTGCGGCCTCGATTACCCGGAGATCTAAGGGGAGTTGGCCTGACAGGAGTAGTGCTGATGTTAGAGACACCGTGCGGTATGCTTTGCAGATCTTCAGTGCAAAGCCTCTTTGCAGTGAGTCAAACTGATTTCTTGTCATCAGTTTCTCAGCCGCAGGGGCCCACGCACTCGCTGCATACATCACGATTGGCTCTATCACCGACACGTATATTGTCCTGATTATTTCTCCATTGAGACCCCAGGTCACCTTCGCTGCGCGCGCTAGCTGCTTGTAGATGTCTGCAGCCTTTTTACAGGTTGCAGACACGTGCGCGTTAAAGGTGAGTTTGGAATCTATAGTGAGACCTAGCAGCTTAACCTCTTGGACAAGGTTCAGCCGCGTGCCCGACATGTGGAGTACCGGAAGGTCGTACTTAAGCTTTCTGGTTAAAACCATCGCATTGGTCTTGTGTGCTGCGAAGCTTAGTTTGTTTTTGACGCCCCATTCCGATACTATGTCTAGCACTTCGTTGGCTGACTGTTGCAGGGGACTGGTGGTAAAGTCCGAAAAAACCAGGACAACATCGTCTGCGAAGGCTTGGCAATATACCCTCATTCTGGCCATTTTGTGTAGGAGAGAGTCTAGGATGAGGTTCCAAAACGTCGGTCCGGCAATGGAGCCCTGGACGCATCCTTTCGTGGTACCCTTCATACTAGTTGCTCTGGCGTAGTTGACTCTGATGTTCCGGTCCTCCAGGTATGAGGTGACGAGTTTGTACATATTTTTGGGGCAGTTTTTGCGTACCATCTGCCTTTTTAGTGCTGGCCACCACGCGTTATCGAAGGCCCCCTCTATGTCCAGTGATATCAAAAGCACAATCTTTTTGGCTTTGATTTCGGCTCGTAAGTGCCCCACTAGGGCATAGAGGGCGTCCTCGGTTCCACGCTGTGGCATAAAACCGTATTGGTTGGTGTGTAATGTAGGAAGGAGATGCCACTGGAGTCTGCCTACTAGGAGTTTCTCGACGATTTTTCCTAGGACCGAGAGCAGGCCTATTGGCCTGTACGACTTTGGGCTGGTATAGTCGTCTTTTCCTGGCTTGCGAAGGATGCACACGTGGGCGACCTTCCACTGCTTCGGAAAATGTGATAGCGACAGACATCTGTTGGCTATCGCTAAGAACGCTTCCCTCTCGCAGTTTATTGCCGCTGTGCAAATGTCCGCTGTTAATCCATCGGGACCGGGAGCTTTTTTCGGGTTTTGGTTCTGAATAACCATTTCCAGCTCCGCGGCCGTGAAAGGAGGATCGTCCGCAGACAGTCCTCGAGGGTTTTCTTCCTCCGCTAGCCTCCTCAGGGCAGTGTGGTATGGCTGTTCGGCATCCGTTGAGTCTTCCGGGTAAAAGGTTTTTGCCAGGAGATCCGCTGATTGCTCTGGGCTGAGTGTCTCGCCTAAGGCGTTTCTTAGGAGGGTGTCATCCTGTCTCCTGGCTGTCTTCCTAAGTACCCTGTAGATACCGTCCCACATGCTCTCTCGGTCCTGCTTCGAGCAGAACTCCTTCCAGCTGGCCGTGGCTGCCTCCGTCGCTGCTGTGGTGTAGGTGGTTTTGGCCTGTACGTATTCTTGGATGGTGAAGGGTCTCCGGGTTGCGGCTGCGTTCCGGATCCTCCTCTTCTTCGTTAGTGCATCTCTTTTGAGACGTTCTAGAGAAGGGTTCCACCATGGGGGCTTTGCGTCGTGTTTCGGCGACCCCAGTTTTGGGATCGCTTCCTCACATGAGCGGTGTATTAGTTTGGTGTAGGTTTGTATTAGTGTCTCCAGGTCCTCTGGGTTTGCGACGTCCAAGACTGTGACCGGCGTGATGTCACTATCCGCTAGGCCTGCCTTGAAGTGCGTACGGAAGTCTGACCACTTTGCCTTCTTGGTGTTATAGATGCGCGTGGAGATTGGCTTTAAGGTTTCCAAGGCCTTCTCTAAGCGCATTGAGAAGGTTATTGCATTGTGGTCCGAGGTTGTTAGACTTCTTTCTACTCGCCACTCCTCGACTTTGCCTAACAGCGACAGGCTACATACCGTAACATCGACGATACTGGTGCACCACCTGTCTCCTCTGTAGGTCTCGAACGTCGGCGTTTGGCCCATGTTGAGGATGTGGAGTTCCTGCTCATTGAGGAATGAGTTATACTCCGCCCCGCGATGGTTTTCGGAAACACTTCCCCACCACTGGCTCCAGGCGTTTACATCTCCACCCACTAGGATGTTGTGTGTGTGTAATTTGTGTATTGTGTTTTGTGTAGCAGAGAGGTATGGTTCGAGTTCTTGGTCACCCTCAAAATAGACCGACAGCGCCCCAAAGCTGAACTGACCCGCCTTCAGCAAGACGGCAGCGATGTTCTCGGTCACAATCTGGGGGTCATGGATGACCTCCAGTTTGTTCCCGAAAACAACTATAGCCGCCTTTACTGGTTTTTGGCGATTTAGGCTGCACTGGATGACTTGCGTGCCGGGCAATTGTTTCATCACACCTGTTCTTCCTACATAGGGTTCTTGAACAAGTGCTACCGAAACTCCTTTCGCCTGTGCTGCCATGTGCAGCTCTTCTGTGGCCAGCTTGGAGCGCTGAAGGTTGACTTGGATGAATTTCAGCCTTGCTGTCGGTCTTGTTGCGTTTTGTAGGGTGACGGGTTGTCCCGTGATTGTGTTCTCCTGGTCGCCCTTAGCAGTAGGAAACGCGCGACCTCGCTATTCCATCCCACTTTTGGCGTTCCTGGCATTCTTCGCTGAACGCGGTGTGTGCCAGGTCGCTGCCCGTTTTTTGAGCCACTTTGCAGTTTATGCATGTGGGCTGTTTGCCGTCAGCCCGACTGGGGCAGTCCCTTCCATTATGTGCTCCTGCGCAGTAGCTGCAGGCTTCTTTTTCGGCCTTGCATATGGTCCTATTGTGACCGTATCCAAGGCACTTCGTGCACTGTACTAGGGGGGACTGGTCCTCAATGGGGCACCGCTTAATGCCCACGTGGACTTTTTGGGCTTGAGTGTACCGCTTCCAGAGCTCCGGGGAGAGCTCCAGAACCGGGTGGCATTCGTGGGGGTTCCTCGCGCGCTTCCTGAAGCGCATCTTTAGAGTCTGCTCAGCCACAGCGACGTCTTGCAGTAGGTGTTTATTCTGCGCTTTTAGCAGATCCACAATTTCTACGTCGCTGTAGCTGGACAGGACTCCCCTGATGCAGACTAGAGGGTTTTGAGGTTTAGGTTCCTGGACCTTCAGCTCTGAGTTGGACTTGAACTGATCCTTGATCAGGTTCAAGTCCGTTTTGCTGGCGCACCTGAGTACGACTTTCTGGTTGCGGGCTTTGCGGACTGTGTCCACTCGGGCTCCGCTCGTTTTGAGGTCCAGGGCGGTCCTAATCCTCTCGACGACGTTGTCCCCAGTATGCTTGGGGTTCGTCGACGACACGATCAGGGTGTGGTTTGGTGATGGAGTGGGTTTTGGGAGTTTGGGGATACTAGCAGCCTGGGCGAAGGTTTTGGGTCCTTGTTGTTGTTGTGGCGGCCTATCCGCTCGGCCCAGGTCTGCGACTCCCTTTTCTATGTTTCGGAGCGTCTTTTTTACATCCCCAACTGCGAGTTCCGCTTCCAAGTTCAGCGCTGGGGGCGCCTGGATTTGCGGCTCTTTGTCGCGCAGTACGCGGATGTCCGCCGAGACGATCTCCAACCTCTCTGCTAGGGGTTTAATGTGCTGGGATATATTAAGTGGTGGCTGTGGTGGTGGGGGGGAGACTACAGGCTTGTTGGCGATGGCCTGTAACTGTTTTTGCAGTCTTGACATTTCCTCTTCAAACCTGCTGGTTGAGAGAAGGCCTGTCTCCCGGCTACTCGGGTCCGTCTCTGGGTGTGTTGGCTGGCTGAGGTCCTCTTTGAGTCTTTCCAATGCCTTCCGGAGTACATCCACCTGGTTGGAAATGGTGGTGAGGGACGCCTCTAGGCGTGAGAAGCCAGCTCCTGTTAGATCCCCCTTGGAATCCGCTGGAGTCCTGGAGCTTTCCTGCCTCGTCCTCTCGTGCTCCTTCTGGTTTTGGATGCTCGCCGTTTTGATCTCTTCTTTGACCTCTTTTATACCCTTGAGGGTATCGATGGTTTCGTGGCCAAGCCATTCTCGGATCCCTTTCGCCTCCTTCTTGGTATCGGAGACGTCTGACCGCATGAGTGACAGCTCAACCTTCATCGCCATTGTAGATGCGGTGTCCGAGGTGGACATCTCGTC